>CM077017.1:56113115-66113115 GCA_039090855.1 Macrothele yani | reverse complement strand
GCATAATTGTAGTTATTTGTGTTACATTTCGCAAAGCATTAAAGGAAAGTATGATTTTTTTTTACACTTCCTAGTATGAATGCAGTAATGAAGAAAAAGTATTTGCATTCTGTCGTTTATGATTTATTTTGTATGACTTAAGTATGATTTATGTTATTTTTACTGTCTGTAGGATGAATGCAGTAATGAAGAAAGAAATATTTGCATTCTATCATACGCATAGATATCTAAATATGTTCATCTTGTGTTTTCATCAAAAACACAAAGCACAGAAAAACGAGTTCTAATGTTTATTGACTGGTACAGATTATAAAAAATTCTCTTACACACGTCAGTCGGAATGCGTTGAAATTAAATACATTGGCAATGGAAAGTAATACTAAATTTTTATACGAAGCCTCTGCCTAAAATAATGCTGGAATGGAAGAAAATAGATAAATTCTTTCTATTGGCAAAGAAACAAAAACTAGCTGACACATTTTCAGACAGATTGAAAAGTCTTAAGTCCTCAAACCTGATGTTAAGTTTTGAATAATCATGAAAAGAAAATTTAACAAGTTCTCCTGTAAAAATAAAATGTAGTAACTCCTACCGAAAAAGACGAACCCTGAAGAAAGAACTTTGTTTCACATGAAAAAGATATGAACGATCATAAAACCCCTAAATTTCTGAAAACAGCATGTTGCGAGGGATGACTCCTGAAGAAAAGTTTTAATAAGTCCTCCTGTAAAATAAACCCCTGCAGAAAAATTAATTTTCAAAGGTGAAGATAAAGTTTTTCATTTTATAGAGAAAAGTAAGAACGAGTTTCAAAACGATTGAAGTAAATAGAAAAGGAAAATCTTAAATGCGTTGCGCAGAACTAATCATGGCGAAAAGATTTAACAAACCCCTTAAAAAAATAATGTTGAAATATGAAGTACTTTATTTCATATGAACGATCATAAACAGATCGTAAAAGTTATTAAATTCTAAAAACAACACGTTACACAGAATAAATTACGAAGAAAAAATTTAAGTCCTACAGTAGAAAAAAATAAATAAACAATAAACTTCCTGGGAAAAAAAATAATTTTGAAAACACGTAGAAAATACATCAAGTTCTTCATTTCACAAGATAAATACATGAAATAACATAAACATGAACCCCCAAAAAATCTCAGTACTGAAAGCAGCATGTTTCATGGAATACTGATGAAACATGCAGATCTTCTTAGAGAAAGTGTTCAATAGACCTCCAGAAAGAGTAATGTTGAAGACGCGGAAAAAGTATAGTTGTTTATACTACAATAAAAAAAGCATGAACGGGTATAAAAATGATTATACAAATATCGGAATATTTTTAAACACGTTACATAGAATAATCGTGAAAAAATAACAAAATAAAATCCTACAGAAAAATAATTTTGAAACGTGATAAAAAAGAAGTCCTTTATTTCAAAAGAAAAGACATGACCAAACTGTATTTTTTTTTCAAACACGATTGTAACAGACCGAAAAATCCCAAGTTCTCAAAGCATAAGGTAACGTTTTGAAAAATTATGAACGAAAAAATTAATTTTGTCCCTCTATAAAAAAAGGAAAATATAATAAGCTCTATGGAAAAAGTGTTTCAACGTGAAAGAAAAAATAATTCCCCCAAAATTTCGTAGGAGAAAAAAGACATGAACGAACATAAATATGATACAAAAAATATGAATTCTTAAACACAACACGTTGCGCAGAATAAATAACGAAGAAAAAAATTATGAAGTCTTCCTTTATAAAATAAAGTACAGTAAACCCATCAAGAGAAAAGAATAACTTTGAAGACATGAAGAAAATAAACCAAGTTCTTCATTTTGCAAGATAAAAAACATGAACAAAAATTATGGTAGAAAAATTTAAATTACTGAAAACAACATGTTGCATAGAATATTCATGAAGAAGAAACTACTGAGTCTTAATATAGAAAAATGAATTATAATAAACTTCCACACAAAAAAAAGTAATGTTAAAGACGAAGAAAATAAGGTTCTTCAGTTTGGAAGAAAAAAATATCAGCGAGCATGAACATGATCGAAAGAAGATCTCAATTACTGAAAACAACATGTTGCATAGAAAAGTTATAGAAAAAAAATCATAGGTCCTCCGATTGAAAAAATACAAAACCCCTACAGAAAAAATAACTCTAAAACATGAAAAGAAAAGTCCTTCATTTCGCAAGAAAATACATGATGCAGATTAAACGCGTGTGAATCACGTCGGGGAAAAAGTTTACACAATACCTTACATTTGAAAATTCGTGAAGAAAAAATTATGTTTAGATTATTAAGAATAATTCGTCATGAAAAAAATAATGAGCTCCTGTTCACAGAGAAAATAAACTTCCCTGTCACTGTTTCCGAACGCGAGACTGGCCAGTAGCAATATCATGGCACTGCACTATTTCTCCATGGTTGTGGGAACACACCTGCGTTATAGCCACTATACTACGTGGTTGTGAAAATCATGTCAGTACTTGTTTGAGTCATACACCCTACTTCCTGTATTCAATCCGTAGTCGTCCTACAGCAAGCCCCTCAGGCAGTCTTCCCCGCATTCCGCGAACTACGTTTCTTAATCCCATTGACTACCTCAAATAATGTCTCGGCAGCCGAACCGGTACAGCAATTGACTACCACATAAACGGCCTGGGTTCGTATTCACCCAGTTTCGTTTATTTTTTATTGGAGGTTTAACGACCACCGTGAGCAACCCAATGGGCTATAAGCAGTCTCCCGTCCCTAATTTAGGGTCACTGGTTCCAGGGAAGGGAGAGAACCAGTGCCGTAAGACAAACACAACATCCATGCCTCACCGGGATTCAAACCCGGACCCCGTTCGGACGAATGATCAGAGGCCATGTGAAACTAGGTGGGGCGGCCCACCTAGTTTCACATGTACTACTCATCGAAAATAAATGTATTCGATTATTTGAAAATATAAAATGGCGGACAAAAAAAGATAGCCTCAGAATTAAAAGTTGCTTCGACGAGAATCACGAGGTAAGGTGACGTCATGTTGAAAAAAGGACCACGCCCACATGTGACGTCCCTTCCAGATCATGATGATTTCTTCTTACCACGTGACCCAAAGTTTTGCCACCGCGAAAAAACTAAGAGCCCGCCATAAACCGGCGGCTACTACTGCAGAGGCGACTTTAGATCTTTTGGGCCCTAGGCGCTAAAAGATTAACGGGTTCCCCTTCTATAGCCTTAAGAATTTTCATCCGTCAGATTAACAAAAATAAATAAATAAATAAATAAAAATAAAGGATTAGTCAAGAAAAAGGTTTTTACGCTTTTTAAGATGCCATTCTATCTTCCTATTATTAGAACTTTTAGTAAGAAACAGTGCTAGTGTATAATCATTTCGTCTGTCCGTGCATATCGAGCTTTTTGTTTCCAGAGATATTTCAAAATTTATTTTTGTGGCTAATAGGAAATAAAAGGATATTGAGTTTGGCATTTTAAATATCCCATATACTTCATGAATTTACAGCTACCGGTTGTCAAAGTCGAAAATTCAAAACACTAAACTTCTGTTGTGAAGAAACTATTCAACTTGGAGGGAAAGTTTATTTCTGTGCCTCTCAGATTAGGCTTAACTGTTCCTCCTCAAATATTTAAATTTTCCAGTTATTTCGTCATATTCCTGGTACAGGCGCTAAGTCCAAAGCATTTGGTTTTCACAGATTTCTGAAACATTATTTTTGCGAATGGTACGACATTAACATTTATTAAATTTTGCCCATTTATAAATTTTACTACTAGTTCATAAATTTCCAGCTAGGAGTTATCAAAGTGGAAATTTAGTAAATTTTAGCTTTACGCTACGAGGAGACCACATTTCAGTTACAGAAAAAGTTCTTTTTGAATTTCATGCGTTAGGCAAAAACTGATTACTTTAGCACCATTCCACTTGCAAGTTACTACGAAAATTTAACCCTAAGGGCGTTGAAAATGGAATTTCTCTAAATTTTTCAGTACGTTGCGTATAAATTAATTATCATAAAATTGGAATGTGTTTAAATTTACAAAACGCGCTTTTTCTATTACTTCAGCTTTGGAAAATCATCTTGTTTTTACGTTATGAGCAAATTATTTGGCAAAGATCATGGTATCAAGCAAAAACAATTGTTCGCCACAGGGTTTCCTGTGGCGAACAATTCCCTAAATCGAAGAGATTCAGTCGTCCATGGCATAGCCGAATGCCATAGACCAAGAAAGCTGGACAGTAAGAATTTCATCAATCAGTGCAGGAAAGCGAGAATGTGAAGAGTTTCTTGAAAGCATTTTTGCTTATATTTTCATGGAAAAATTGAGGTCTGCATTTGTTTTATGCTGTCAAAAAGATGCATGAGGTTTATATATATATATATATATATATATATATATATATATATATATATATATATATATATATACATATGCACTGTAGTTACCAGAAACAGAAGCATAAGAAATAGCGGTTTATACCCTTACTTCTTTTTCCCAATCTGCTTTATTTCCCCTCTCGTTTATATTGGGGTCATTAGCGGTTATTAGTGACTGTAAAGCGGGGTAGGGGAAGTTTAAGTCAGCAGCTATTCCCAATCTCCTTTATTCCCGTACGGCTTTATATTGCGTCAATAAAACGGAGGAAACTTTGCCTGCTAGAAAACAGAAGTACATACCTTTCAAGGGGAATTCACTTGGTTTGACAGCAGTCAGCGGCGTGCAAATATGTGGAAGGATTGACCAAGCTCATGCGCATTCCGTATATTAATCAGATTTCAGCCATTTTCAACACATTTCTTCGATACGCAACATTTTTCTCATGGAGTTTTTAAGTAAAGATCGCCTCCTCGGGGTCCCTTTGAACCCCGAGGAGACGATCTAAAATTTCGACGGAATTGAAGGCTTTTGTATGCGTATTATCATGCGTAAGTTTTGAAGAACATAACTGAAACCAGATGAAAATTTCCGGAAACAAATGACAAATTTTCGGGAAAAGCGCGTAATCAAAAAACACATTTATAGGCACTCCGAGCATTGCTTTTTCTTAGCTTTCAAAATAGTTAGACATATACAAAGTGCGTTCAAAAAGTTGTTTCTAGATTGGCGGAAACATGATGCCAAGGCCGTTAGTGCAGAAATATTTCCGCTCTGTGCTTTTATATTTCAGTCTGTAAATCAACGTTTCCTTCAAGAAACTGGTTGGGTAACATTCTATGCTAGAATATATATATATATATATATATATATATATATATATATATATATATATATATATATAAGGTCAGTTGATGCGCAACCTACTACAGACTCTCCTTGACAAATGTCAACCCCGCCATCTCGTGGTGCATCCTGTTCCCATTAAATGGGGCTCTGACGACCGCCGATAGCGGTATGACTATACCATCAGGATTAGAGGAAATGCTATCCCACACTCACCAACCCACTTGACCAGCGTGGTGAGTTATGGCCAAACCCCTCCAAAATGATTCCACAACTTAAATCTTGGCCCTCAATCTCCGGCAACTGGAATGTACCTGGCCAAGGCAGTGGCCAGTGCGACATGACGGCAGAGAGTGCTAAGAATCACCGCAGGACCGGACTAGGCTGCCATCTGATGTTGACCTTGGCTACGTATAATGGACGCTCCCTATCTTATGATTCAAGGCTCCTTGAATTGGAAGAATAACTGCAAAGGATCAAGTGGGACATCGTCGGGCTAAGTGAGATAAGGAGAAAAAGAGAAGATCTCGTTTTACTGAAAAGTGGACACCTCTTCTATTATCGTGTGACAGATACTGGCAGAACTAGTGGTGTTGGATTTATAATAAACAAGAAACTGAAGGATAGAGTTGTAGAAGTTGAAAGTTCCTCTGAAAGAGCTGCACGACTTGTTATCCAGCTCTCGAGTAGATACCAGGCTCAGTTTATTCAAGCTTATGCACCCACTACAAGTCATCCTGAAGGATTGAACAATTTTATGAGGAAATTAGTCATCTAAGTAATAAAGGCAAGCAGCACTTGAAGATCATTATGGTAGATTTCGAAGCGAAAATAGCGCAAGGGCAACAGAATGAAACTTCAGTAGTTAAATTTGGTCACGACAACAGAAACCAGCGTAGAAATACTCTCGTTGATTTTGCAGAGGCACATGGGTTTTTCATCATGAACTACTCCTTTTTCAAGCAAAGCCACAAAGGAAATGGACATGGAGGCATCCCAATGGATTGACAAGTGAAATTGATTTTATTATATGTAACAAGAAATTTGTCATGGAAGACTGCAGTGTGCTAAACAAGTTCAACACAGGTAGTGACCATAGAATGGTAAGATGTAAGATGCCCCTCAATGCTAAACTCGAGCGGGGCAAGCTCATAAAACAAACAAAGTGTATTGACATGACCAACCTTAAAAAACGTCATAATACACTGGCGTGCAAAAATTAAGGACGAGACGGTTTTTCTAGTGTAACGTCGTGCAGAAGTGCTCCACATCGACTCAAATCATACCATAAGATCCCCAAGATGTAAGAATATGGGACAAGTGATCAAAACCGTCCAAACAAGGAATCCAAAGGATACAAAGGCACTTTATTGAAAAGGTAGCTTCGAGCACAACTGGACAGAGGAAAGAAACGTCCATGTGACAGGCGACTGCCAAGAAAAATCCAGCCTTTAGCCCATTCCTCTTGTAGCGCCAATCGCAGATGCGGAATCGTTGCTGGCGGCTGGTGACGTGCTGCCAAGCGTCTCAAGAGAAGGTCTCATACGTGTTTGATTATATTTAGGTCCGGGGACTTTGCGGACCAATCCACGCGTTGAATATCTTCACTCCCCAACAGCTCTCCGACAGCCACTGTACGATGAGGTGTAGCGTTGTCGTCTACGAAGAGGAACTCAGGACATACAGCACCTCAAAATAGACGCACGTGAGGCAGGAGAACCTCGGTACAATAGCGGACACCAGTGACTGAACCTCCTTGGAAGATGTGGAGGTCAGTACGGCTACCAAGCATGATACCGCCCCAAACGAGAACTCCTCCACCTCCAAACCGGTCCCTTTCGATGATGTTGGAAGTGTGATTGCGTGTTCCCTGCTCTCTCCAGATGTGTATACGTACAGAATCGCTCGTCAGACTAAATCGGCTCTCATCCGTAAAAAGAACTCGACCGCATTGCTGATGTGTCCAGTTCTTGTGTTCCTGGCACCACAGAAACCGCCGTCTCCGATGAGCAGGCGTTAATGGCACACACCGTACTGGTCGTCGTGCAAACAGACCACCTTTGTGCAGCCTCCTGGCCACGGCAAAACGCGATAACGCAGGTCAAGTTGTTTGTTGCATGTGCCTTGCGATTTCTCCCGCTTTCTGCCGTCTGTCTCTTCTCGCTTGTAGGACAATATACCGGTCGTCTGCCGCCGTGGTTGCTCGTGGACGACCACTGCTAAACTCTCGGACAGCTGTTCCTGTCGTTTGATATGCTCTCCAAGCTCATGATACGATGCTGTGAGCGATCCCGAATTCCTCGGCCACACTAGTCACACTTCGACCTTCTTCCAACTTCCCAATGACGCGACCTCGGGTAAAGTCATCCAGATGTCGCCTACTGGATTGCCTGTTGGCCATATCACACGGTGGCAGATGAAGACAACTAAAGGAGATGTGACTTCCAAAACGGAATATATAGAGCTATGCAAGACAGTACGAAAAAGTATCACTGAAGACGTAAGGAAATTCAACTGTGAACTAGTGAGGAAAGCAATTGAAAACAACCAAAGCCTGAAGAGAGCAAAGGGACATCTGAGTGCGGGAAGAAAACAGATTATGGCACTGAGAAAAGAAGATGGTCCTGTAACAAGAAATAGAGGCAAAATTTTGACAAGAGTGAAAGATTTCTACTCCAAATTATATGAAAGGGATGATACATGTGCTCCAGACATCATGAAAGGTACCAGTACCAGAGTTCTTCCAGTCCTCCCAGCAGAAGTTGCACATGCAATCAAGAACATGAAGCGGGGGAAAGCTCCAGGAGATGATGGAATTACTGTAGACATCATACAAGAAGCAAGTGGAGAAATTTAAACAGTACTAGCCCAAGTTTTCACTCGATGCCGTAATGAAGGGAATATTCCTGAGGATTGGAACAATGGAACAATGCTACAATGATCCTGCTGTAAAAAAGGTGACATTGAGGATCTCAGGAACTACAGACCTATCAGTCTCCTATCAGTGGTTTATAAAATCTTCACTAAAGTTCTTTCACACCGCTTGAAGGTGACACTGGACATGGCTCAACCGAGAGTACAAGCTGGTTTCAGGAGTGGCTACAGCACTATAGATCATATCCACGTACTGAGAGAACTAATCGAAAGAGCGAGGGAATATGAACTTCCATTGTGCATGGCTTTTATCGATTATGAAAAAGCCTTTGATTCGGTGAAACCATCAGCAGTTACAATGGCTTTGAAATCCTGCGGTATTAAAGATGCATACGTTAATATTATCAATAAAATCTATGAAAATGCAAGTGCAAAGATTCGGCTATTTGAGAATACAGCACCCATAAAAATTGGAAAGGGAGTGGGACAAGGGGACACTATATCTCCCAAACTCTTTAATACCACATTGCAAAATGTCATTCAATCACTGAACTGGGAAAACAAAGGGATAAAGATTAATGAAAATTATCTAACTTACATTCGTTTTGCTGATGACGTAGTCATTTTTGCAACTGCCCCATCAGAGCTGCAGAATATGATCCAGGAACTTGCTGACAAGAGTAAAGAAGTGGGATTAAAAATGAACTTTCAGAAGACAAAAGTGATGTACAATGCTTTTGCAAGAAATGAAGATTTATCGATTGATGGAGAAAAGCTGGAGATAACAGACACGTACGTTTATCTTGGACAGCCGATATCAAGTGAGGGTCACAGTGATGAAGAAATTAATCGGCGTATAAAACTTGCCTGGAGAGCTTTTGGAAAAAACTGTACACTTTTTGAGAGCAATATGCCATTATGTCTTAAAAGAAAAGTATTTGATCAATGCATCCTTCCAGTGCTTACGTATGGTGCAGAGACGTGGACCTTAACTAAAAGAGACATACAAAGGCTGCAGACAACTCAAAGAGTCATGGAGAAGTGCATGCTTGGTGTAACCAGGGCAGATAAGAAGATGAACTCGTGGATCTGAAAAATGACCAGAGTGGAAGACATCATGATGAGAGTAAATTCCCTGAAATGGCAATGGGCTGTACATATTGCCAGAAGGACAGATCATCGATGGACAGCTGAAATTTTAGACTGGATTTCAAGGGACAGAAGAAGACCACATGGAAGATGGGTGGGTGAAATACACTGACGGAAAAAAATCTCAACTCCAAGAAGCGGTTGTGTTAGATAAACAACAGTTGGTAGGCGGTGAGAGTACATCTGTAAGTTGACGTCTGTGCAAATTTCGCGCTCGGTGCATACGTGTGGCGCTAGTAGCGCCCTCGGGACATGCAAAGCAGGTTTGCTGTAAATGCGCGCTGTAACGTTCGTGAGCCTTAGTTATCGTTGAGATTCGACGTAGTGTGTTGATGTTAGTCAAGAATGCCTTTAAGAAGACGAAGAAGCCATTATCGACAGCTCACGGAGTTTGAACGAGGTCGTGTAATAGGGCTACGAGAAGGTGTATTTTCGTTTCGCAATATTGCAGAACGACTTGGCAGGAATGTAGCCACTGTGCATGATTTTTGGCAGCTGTGGTCAAGGGAAGGTACTGCCTCAAGAAGACCGGGTTCCGGCCGGCCACGTGGCATTACTGAGAGGGAAGACCGCCGTGTACGGCGTATGGCCGTGGCGCATCGTACCGCGTCTGCGGCAGCAATTCGAGCTGCGGTTGTCACTACAGTGACACAACGAACTGTTACAAATCGGTTACTTGAAGGACAGCTCCGAGCCAGACGCCCTGTAGCGTGCATTCCACTTACTCCAAACCACTGCCGTTTGCGACGTCAGTGGTGTCAAGCTAGAGCTCATTGGAGGACGGAGTGGAGATCTGTTGTGTTTTCTGATGAAAGCCGGTTCTGCCTGGGTGCCAGTGATGGCCGTGTGTTGGTTAGAAGGAGGCCAGGTGAGCACCTGTAACCAACCTGTCTGCGGCCGAGACACACTGGACCTACACCTGGAGTTATGGTCTGGGGAGCAATTTCCTATGAGAGCAGGAGCACTCCCGTGGTTATCCCACGCACCCTGACGGCACAGTTGTACGTCGGTCTGGTGATTCAACCTGTTGTGCTGCCATTCATGAACAGCATTCCAGGGGGTGTTTTCCAACAGGATAACGCTCGTCCGCATGCCACAACACCTTTGGATGCGTGTGTTGTAACCCAACATGCTCTACAGAGTGTCGACATGTTGCCGTGGCCTGCTAGATCACCAGATCTTTCACCAATCGAGCACGTATGGGACATCATTGAACGACAACTCCAGCGTCACCCCCAACCAGCATTAACCGTCCCTGTATTGACCGACCAAGTGCAACAGGCATGGAACTCCATCCCACAAACTGACATCCAGCACCTGTACGACACAATGCATTTGCGTGCTTGCATTCAACATTCTGGCGGTTACACCGGTTATTAATGTACCAGCATTTCACATTTAAAATGGCTCTTCTCGCGCTTACAATAAGCTGTGATCTTGAAACCTTAATCGATTAAATATGTTACCTATACAAATGTATTGCCGCCATTTCATTCCTCTACAACTATTTTTTCGGGGTGTTGGGATTTTTTTCCGTCAGTGTATGAAAGTATGCGGGAGTAACATGGAGGAGACTGGCACAAGACAGACCGTCGTGGAAGAGTCTTGGAGAGACCTTCGTCCAGCAGTAGATTGACAATGGTTGACAATGATTATATATATATATATATATATATATATATATATATACACACAATATTTGAATCATCATTGTCAACCATTTAGTACGATCTGCTGCTAGATGAAGGTCTCAACAAGTTTCTTCCACAAAGGTCTGCCTTGCGCCAGTCTCCTCCGTGTCACTCCCGCATGCTTTTGAATTTCATCTACACATCTCCCATGTGGCCTTCTTCTGGGTCTTTTCCTGTCCCTTAGAATCCAGTCTAGAATTCCGGTTGTCCATCGGTGATCCGTTCTTCTGGCAACATGTCCAGCCTATTACTATTTCAAAGATTTTAGTTTGATCATGATAGCCTCCACTCTTGTCATTTTTCGGATCCACGAGTTCCTCTTCTTATCTATCCTGGTTACACCAAGCATGCACCTCTCCATGCTACTTTGATTTGTCTGCAGCCTTTGTATGTCTCTTTTAGTTAAGGTCCACGTCTCTGCACTATACGTAAGCACTGGAAGGATGCATTGATTAAACACTTTTAAGACATAATGGCATATTGCTCTTACAAAATTGTACTGGTTTCTTCCAAAAACTCTCCAACCAAGTTTTATACGCCGATGAATTTCCTCATCAATGTGACCCTTGCTTGATATCTATTGTCCAAGGTAAATGTAGGTATAGCTTTGTGTAGGTAAAAGAGTGTATAGCCTTAAGCTTTTGCCCATCAATCGCAAAATCTTGATTTTTTGAAAAATAGATTGTACATCAGTTTTGTCTTCTGAAAGTTCATTTTTAATCCCACTTAATTACTCTTGTCAGCCAGTTCCTGGGTCATACTCTGCAGCTCTGAAAGAGCAGTTGCAAAAATGACTTCATCATCAGCAAAACGAAGGTGAGTTAAATAATCTCCATTAATTTTATCCCTTTGTTTTACCAGTTCAATGATTGAAAGACACTTTTTTATTGGAGGTTTAACGACCACAGTGAGCAACTCAATGGGCTATAAGCAGTAGCTCGTCCCTAATTTAGGGCCACTGGTTCCAGGGAAGGGAGAGAGCTAGCGCCTTAAGACAAACACAACATCCATGCATCACGGGATTCGAAACCCCGACCCATCTCGGACGAATAATCAGAAGACATCGCTTAGACCACTGCGCCACCGGTGCAGCAAAGACACTTTGCAATGTGGCATTGAAGAGTTTGGGAGATATGGTGTCACCTGATCTCACTCCCTTTCCAATTTTTATTGGTGCTGTATATTCAGATAGCCGAACCTTTGCACTTGCATTTTCATAGATGTTATTAATAATGCTAGCATTATTAATAACGTATACTGCATATATTTATTCTGATATGAATCAACAATGAATAATGATCGTGCCCAACTTAGGTCCAATAACACCGTACACCGTCTTAGCACGAGACGAATAAAATTTTCCTGAGCTTTAAAAAGAGTTAGAAATAAAAGTTACATTAAAAGCTCCATGAGAACTTTCGGAACTCCGCGAGTTCCTTCATCAGACGGTATGATTACTACAATGATTGCCATGGGCGTGCTAGTGAGAGCCTAAGTCGTGTTGTGAGAGTCTAATAGCATAGTACGGAAATTACTACTGTATGCTATTAGACTCTCACAACACTCGAACCGAAGTTCTAATGGCGGAAAGCCTCCATATATACAATCTGGGCAGTGAGTGCTGTAACGACGATACACCTGTACAGATCCCATTGCCCTGGAAGATACTGCTGAACCTTGTTGAAAAAAGGTTAACTCATATCGAACTGGTCCTATTTTGGGAGGGATGAGGGGAGTAATGGGGTGGGGGAAGATGTGGTGGAAGGGAGTGAGGATTGAAGATATGTTGTGGTTATCATTTATTTTGTCCGGTCTTATGGGAATTTGTTACTTTGGAGAGAGGGGTGGGAGCTACTTAAGGTTAGCCTTCAGAAGGGGTAGGTAGGTTACCATTTATTTATTTGTCGAAAGTTTTGCTTTGTGTAATTATGTAAGTATATATTGTGTCTCTTGTGTTGTGCGTGTATCTTATTTTTCCTTGCATGTCCTTGCGTCTGCGCAGATGAGCTAAAATTCTCTGTTTGTTAGCTATATATACTATATATCCCTAGAGATATAAAATAGCTCTTATTTGCTACTAACATTTCTGTTTTCTAATGATTTGAAAATTATATATCTTGTTTCTAATAAGGTCATTAATTAATATGAAATTAATAAATTATTAATTAATTATTTGTTGAATTTTGTTTTCCACTAGATAAATTGCTTCTAGCAACACATGTGAGTATGATATACGCGTTTAACATTCTTATAAATAGCATTGATTTTTTTTTATTCAGGGTATATGAATACCTTAGGGCAGCCCCGGTGGCGCAGGCCTCTGATCATTCGTCCGTAAGGGGTCCGGGTTCGAATCCCGGTCAGGCATGGATATTGTGTTTGTCTTACGGCACTGGCTCTCTCCCTTCCCTGGAACCAGTGACCCTAAATTAGGGACGGGCGACTGCTTATAGCCCATTGAGTTGCTCACGGTGGTCGTTAAACCTCCAATAAAAAAAAAAAAAAAAAAAAGAATACCTTAGGGACGGATTTGTTTCGGTTCACAAAAACCGAAACAGAATTGGCAGTCTAGTTATACGTTTTCGGGGGCCCCTCCAGCTCTGGAGCCCTAGGCGCGCTTAGTGCGCCTAGTCAGAAATCCGCCCCTGCGGAAAGTGTGAAGTTCCGGATGCCTAAGTAAAATAAAATAATGTCAGAATGCCAGTAACCTGACCACAAGTCCCGAATTCATGAGGATAGTCCTCGAATTTAGCTTACTGTCCCCCAAAACGTCTTATGCTTTTACGGACGCAAACTGTCTTCAAATTTTGATGTTTGTCATTAAGTGTCCTTGAATTTATATTTCCTTATTAGCTCGTTAGATTTCTAATGAAGAACGTTCTTAAAACTAGTTTTCGTTGTACTAATTTTGATTGATTGATTGGAGGTTTAACGACCACCATGAGCAAGTCAATGGGCTATAAGCAGTCGCCCGTCCCTAATTCAGGGCCACTGGTACCACGGAAGGGAGAGAGCTAGTGCCGTACGACAAACACACCATCCATGCCTCATCGGGATTCAGATCTGGAGAACGTGCTGGCCATACGAGGCGTTGAATATCCATTGCTCTCAGACCACTGCGCCACCGGGGCGACTGCTAATTTTCCAACATGCTCATTGTGAAAACTAATTTTGATTGCTTTGTTTTTCCTTTTTCCGAGTTTAACGGAACATGCGAACATGAGGTAGCAGAACATCATTAATGCTATCGTTGGCCAGTCATAGTCCCTAAGTTGGAAGCACATAGAGGGACGTACGGCCATTGATCATGATGCCAGCCCATACCATGACACTACATGTCGGATATCGGTCCCTTTCCTGTATGTTTGCTGGACAATATGCAGTACCACTATCACGCCAGATCAGTTGTCGTCGACAATCAGACGATAGAATGTATCTACTCTCATCTGAAAAGAGGACAGCATACCATTCGTTATCAGTCCAATTGCGATGTTGATGGCACCATTGCAAACGGGCGGTACGGTGACGTCTGGACAATGGGATGCACACAACAGGACGGCGGGCGTATAGTCCTCCTTCATGCAAACGTCTGGCGACAGTTTTTTGGGAGATCCGCTTGCCAGTAGCAGCCATAAACTGATTTGCTACCTCATTAGCTGTGCTGCGCCGGAGTCTTTTTGTTGATAGCATTATGTACCGATCTTCTGCAGGTGTCGTACTGTGAACATGACCTCCCCCGTGACGTTTGCTTCACCCTCCATTTGTTTGAAATGATTTCCAAAGCCTTGAAACAACACTGTGGCTGACATCGAACTCCCTGGCAACATCTGTTATTTTTCGCCCTTCTTCAATCTTGCCAATAATACGGACACGCGTAAAATCATCTAAGTGATGTCAGGAAGACATACTAAAAATTGCAAGTTCGTCAATTGATTCTTTCCCTTTCAACTTTGCGTTTGAACAACAACGGTCAATACACGTCAAATCCTTTATATCCCTTATCAGCGCTATGACGTCATGAACAAGTTCGGCAATCCAAAATTTGCATATGCGCAACACGTCTTACTGTGTCCCGCACGTATGATAATTTCCACAGTTTCCTGTCTTCCATTTTATGGTTGCTATCGTTGCTATTGTCATCCGTCCTTAGCAATTGTCCGGCAGTGTACGTTTTCGGGGGCCCCTCCAGCTCTGGAGCCCTAGGCGCGCTTAGTGCGCCTAGTCAGAAATCCGCCCCTGCGGAAAGGTGAAGTTCCGACATGCCTATGTAAAAGAAGTTCGGCATGAACGGTAAGCTGACCACAAGTCCCGAATTCATGAGGATAGTCCTCGAATTTAGCTTACTGTCCCCCAAAACGTCTTATGCTTTTACGGACGCAAACTGTCTTCAAATTTTGATGTTTGTCATTAAGTGTCCTTGAATTTATATTTCCTTATTAGCTCGTTAGATTTCTAATGAAGAACGTTCTTAAAACTAGTTTTCGTTGTACTAATTTTGATTGATTGATTGGAGGTTTAACGACCACCATGAGCAAGTCAATGGGCTATAAGCAGTCGCCCGTCCCTAATTCAGGGCCACTGGTACCACGGAAGGGAGAGAGCTAGTGCCGTACGACAAACACACCATCCATGCCTCATCGGGATTCGAACCCGGACCTCTTTCGGACGAATGATCAAAAGCCATCGCTTAGACCACTGCGCCACCGGGGCGACTGCTAATTTTCCAACATGCTCATTGTGAAAACTAATTTTGATTGCTTTGTTTTTCCTTTTTCCGAGTTTAACGACCAACGTGAGCAACTCTAAAGGCTATAAGTAGTCATTTGTTCCTAATTTGGGGACACTCGTTCTAGGGAAGGGAGAGAGCAAATGCTTCAAGACAAACACACCACTCTTGCCTCATTCGGGACTCGAACTCGTACCAAATTTTACGAGGGTCAGTGACTAGCACTAAGAGCACTGCAGCAGCCAAGTTTTGACTGTTGTTGTTCTAAGTTCTTCCAAAAACTTTGGTAAAATGAAAATTTTGCCATGTAATTCGGTCATCAGTGTGCAGCTTGACTTTAATTCAGCACATATACCTAAGGTAAAGAAAGCATTTCACGTTTGCTTCAATGTTCTCGCCATCACAGGTTTGCTTTGTCAGTACAAATTACGAGCGTTCTACAAGATGTATCCTTTTAAGACACCAATTTTCATATGTAACATCACACTTGTAGAAACAATACAGTTTCGTGACAAAAAAAATGCATATTTAGTTTGAGTATGTATTTGTCCCCAAATGATCTGATGATTTGAGGACAACGCCATTTTGTCCTAAGATCAGTGTTCCAATATCTGGTCATTTTAGTGAAAGGTTCATTGGCGTAGGTTTGAAAAATGGGAGACAATAAGTTTCATTTTAGTTATGTAATGCTGTTTTTCTATTAAAGGGGTGAAAACGTAACGCTGACGCAAATAAAAATAATATGCTATGTATGGTGAGGATGATGTAAGCGTTAGACTGTGTCAGTATTGGTTTGTCAAGTTTCGTCAACCACGGTCTGGAAGACCCGTTGAAGTTCACGACGACCAAAGCAAGGCATTAATCAAAAGCAAACCATACAATACGACCCCAGCAAATTGGGCAGACACTGCAGACACCCAGCCTTGCCGTGGAATTTCATTCTATAAAGCTTAGATATGTCAATCGCCTTGATGTTAGGATACCACACGATCTGAGTGAGAAAAATGTTCTTGACCGAATGTCTGTTTGCGATCCCCTGCTCAAATGAAACGAAAACGGCCCATTTCTAAAATGAATGGTGACGGCATAAGAGAAATGGATGATGTACACTAACGTGAAGCGGGAAAGATCGTGAAGCAAGGGAGATGAGTCTCCATAAATACTCCAAAGGCCGGTCTGCATTCCAAGAAGATCTGCGTATGGTTGGACTGGGACTCTTGTATTACAAGGTGCTGCCGATCAGCCAATCTGCCAATTCTGATAGATAACTTTCCCAACTTGCCAAGCTGAAGGCCGAAATGGATGGCAAACATCCAGAAATGATCAACAGGAAAGGCGTTGTATTCCACCAGGACAACGCCATATCTCATGTTTCTTTGGTTACCCGGCAAAAAATTGTTAGAGCTTGGCTGAGATCTTCTGACTGACCCGACCTTGTGTCCCCGATTTCTATTTATTCTGGTCTCCGCAGAGTTCGCTCAACGGAAAGAACTAAGCTTCTTTAGAGGCCTGCAAAAATTCTTTGCCCTAAAGCCTGCAATGTTCTGAGCGGATAGAATCCTCAAGCTGCCCGATAGATGGAGAGAGGTACTGGAAAATAATAGTGCCTATACATTACTAAATAACGTGGTAATGGTATGTAATAGTTTTGTCCTTCACTTTATTGCGGACAAATTCGAAAAGACTTTTTACTCAACTCATTATATGAAATTTTTATTCAAAAGCAGTTTAAAAAAGTAAGTAAAAAATAAGTACGGTTACATGCAATAGTTAAAACAAACTTGTAGTATTCTTTATCTGAAAAAAAAATCCATTAAAATTGAAGAAGCAAAATAACCAAGTATCGCTGTTTGTCTTTTACATTCTAGTATGAAACTTGATCTTCTAAATGAATTTCTAGTTCAGATGACAATTTCACCACATCAGGATCATTTTTTTGGAAGAAACAGTACCTTAGATTCTTTGCACATTCATTCACACCCAGTTTCACCCTTGTTTGTCAATTATTAATCTGTCGCAAAATCATCACTTTCTCCAGGTTCGATGATTCTATTTTCTGCTTCTACCTTACCGTCTGGATGTGTTTCATTGGTTGTAGAAATCTAGTTTTTCTTTTGTTTTTGATGTTTTTGTCACCAGTTCCCTTCTCTGTGAATAGTCCCGCTGATATTACATATTTTAAAACATGCGCAGTTTTTCCCTAGGTGGTGTAAGTGTTATTTATTACCTTTCTACTTGAATTTTTAGATTTTCTAAAAATCAGCTACGCAATATTTTCGTGTTGGAAATGATTCAAAAGGTGGGTGGTGCTTGGTGGCGCAGTGGCTTAAGCACTGGTTTATGATTGTTCATCCAAGTGCGTCCAGGTTTGAATCCCGGTGAAGCCCTGGATGTTGTGCTTATCTTACGGCACTGGCTCTCTCCCTTCCTTGGAACCAGTGGCCCTAAACTAGGGATGGGCGAGTCTAGAGGTCTGCACGGGCCTTAATTTGGAAAGCCCGACCCGGCCCGTAAAATTTACAACAATTACCAAAACACGAATTTGACACCTGGTGCACTCGGTCATTCCACTCCTGAAGAGTTTTCGTTTTCTTAATTGCTACACGTATTCTATTACAATAAACGTTAATTCAGAATATTTCTGAGACGCTGTATAAGTCACGTGACGTCCGAGTAGGGGGGCGCTTGTATACTCAAAAATATTGCATGAAAAGGACAATGTCCATGCCTTTCAAATTTTCTGGGTTTTCAAATTATCATTCCCTACTGCTGGACCCGGAAATATCCTTCGGGATAAGCAGGGGGGGTTAATTCCAAAAGTACGAAATATCCAGAATTTGAGTCCGATCGTTTTACTGCGAGAAGATTTTATGGATTTATAAACTGCACTTATCTCTACTGGCATATCATATCGCTGGAACCCAAGATGTCTCTCGTGTGTGTGTGGGAAGCACATTTGTGCCGTTTAAGATGCGATGTTCCAGACTTTGTGCTATTCTAACTCAAAAAGTTTTTGCATTTAGTGCACTGCACAACGTCTACCGGCCGACTGGTTTCAGAACGGGACAGTAATTTAAAATATTTCCAAATATCGCTTCCCCCTTTACATTGTCTACAAGCACATATTCTCCAGAAGCGATTTTTTCGCGAAAATCTTTCGATTTCTTAAACTCCATAATAAGTATGAAAGAGTATTTATGAGCAACACTAAACTGAGCATATGCTAAGGAAAAACAACAACAGACTGCCCACCTAATCAGTGTCACAGAAGTTTTGAAAACGGCTGCCTGATAACACAAATGGAGAAAATACGGCACAGATTTATACACAGAAGCAAGTTTCTTCCAGCACATTTCTCCCGTGCCATTTAAGGCAACCTAAAAGCTTTTCACACATCTAGAGAACAAAGTGCCGCCGACCAGAACAATAAAAAAGATCGTCTGCGATAGCCCTGGTCTGCGAGCGAATGGCTCGGTTTAGAAATGCTGCAGTTAAGAAATGCCTGCCCTGAAGCATGGGAGGAGGGTGAAAGTTAGGGAGAGAGAGAAGGGGCCACATTCACATTGAAAAACTAAGGGAGCTGACCCACTACAATTGTTTTGTAGGAGGGGAGGATGTCGTAAAACTTCTATTTTTTCCATCAGCGAAAATTATTCAATCTTATCCTGCTGCTGTATGTTGCGAGTTTTCCAAACGAGAAAAGCATCGTACAGCGATTGTTTTGCTCATAAAAAAAAAAAAAAAACCCTGCTCAGCCCCTGTCTGTTTTACATTACATATTGAAGTCCCGAGTCGGCCCGTTTTCCCAACTTAGAAATGAGCAAAGGCCCGATCCGGCCCAGGCCTGTGCAGACCTCTATGGGCGACTGCTTATAGCCCATTAAGTTGATCATGGGAATCGTTAAACCTCCAGACAAACAAACAAAAGATGTGCTCATTACAAACGAAAATTCATCATATTTCTTCTTTAATATGGTGTTACTTAATTCAGGCCAGTGGTGAATACACAGGGAATGTAAGCCATGCCACGATGCCCCTTACCCAAATACCCTTCTTCTTCATTCCTCAGATCAAAGAAACAAATAATGCCCTTTAAAAACACATTACTCCAACTACAGCTAAATTTTAAAAATATGTATTTCTGCAGATAGCCTTATGGATTTAATATTTTCATTATGATCACTTATATTTTTGTAAATTTTGTTCTGTTTTTGTAATGACCAATGCTTTTTTGTATGCCTTATGGTCTTAAAATGATCATGAAACTTATCGTACTTATTCAAAAGAGTAATTTTTTTTTTTACTAGCCTGCACATCAGGTTTGATTTATACCAATATTCATGAAAAGAATATATATATATATATATATCATCATCATCATCATCATTGTCAACCATTATCAATCCACTGCTGGACGAAGGTCTCCCCAAGTTTCCTCCACAACGGTCTGTCTTGTGCCAGTCTCCTCCATGTCACTCCCGCATACTTTCGAATTTCATCCACCCATCTTCCATGTGGTCTTCTTCTGGGTCTTTTCCTGTCCCTTGGAATCCAATCTAAAATTTCGGCTGTCCATCGATGGTCTGTTCTTCTGGCAGTATGTCCAGCCCATTGCCATTTCAGGGATTTAACTCTGATCATGATGTCTCCCACTCTTGTCATTTTTTGGATCCACGTGTTCCTCTTCTTATCTCTCCTGGTTACACCAAGCATGCACCTCTCCATTCTACTTTGAGTTGTCTGCAGCCTTTGTATGTCTCTTTTAGTTAAGGTCCACGTCTCTGCACCATACGTAAGCACTGGAAGGATGCATTGATCAAACACTTTTCTTTTAAGACATAATGGCATATTGCTCTTGAAAATTATGCTGTTTCTTCCAAAAGCTCTCCAGGCAAGTTTTGTACGCCGATTAATTTCTTCACCAATGTGACCCTCACTTGATATCTGCTGTCCAAGATAAACGTACGTGTCTGTTATCTCCAGCTTTTCTCCATCAATCGATAAATCTTCATTTCTTGTAAAAGCATTGAACATCACTTTTGTCTTCTGAAAGTTCATTTTTAATCCCACTTCTTTACTCTTGTCAGCAAGTTCCTGCATCATACTCTGTAGCTCTGATGGGGTAGTTGCAAAAATGACTATGTCATCAGCAAAACGAAGGTGGGTTAGATAATCTCCATTAATCTTTATGCCTTTGTTTTCCCAGTTCAGTGACTGAAAGACATTTTCCAATGTGGCATTAAAGAGCTTCGGAGATATGGTGTCACCTTGTCTCACTCCTTTTCCAATTTTTATGTGTGTTGTATTTTCAAATAGCAGAATCTTTGCACTTGCATTTTCATAGATGTTATTAATAATATTAATGTATGCATCTTCAATACCGCAGGATTTCAGAGCCATTGCAACTGCTGATGGTTTCACCGAATCAAAGGCTTTTTCATAATCGATAAAAGCCATGCACAATGGAAGTTCATATTCCCTCGCTCTTTCAATTAGTTCTCTCAGTACGTGGATATTATCTATTGTGCTGTAGCCAGCCACTCCTGAATCCAGCTTGTTCTCTCGGTTGAGCCATGTCCAGTGTTACCTTCAAACGGTGTGAAAGAACTTTAGTGAAGATTTTATAAACCACTGATAAGAGGCTGATAGGTCTGTAGTTCCTGAGATCCTCAATGTCACCTTTTTTATGTAGCAAGATCATTATAGCGTTGTTCCAATCCTCAGAAATTTTCCCTTCATTAAGGCATCGAGTGAAAATTTGGGCGAGTACTGTTTCGATTTCTCCACTTGCTTCTTGTATGATGTCTACAGTAATTCCATCTTCTCCTGGAGCTTTTCCCCGCTTCATGTTCTTGAATGCATGTGCAACTTCTGCTGGAAGGACTGGAAGAACTCTGGTACCTTTCATGATGCCTGGAGTACATGTATCATCCCTTTCATATAATTTGGAGTAGAAATCTTTCACTCTTGTCAAAATGTCGCCTCTATTTCTTGTTACAGAACCATCTTCTTTTCTCAGTGCCATAATCTGTTTTTTTCCCTTACTGAGATGTCCCTTTGCTATCTTTAGGCTTTGATTGATTTCAATTGCTTTCCTTACTAGTTCACAATTGAATTTCCTTACGTCTTCAGTGATACTTTTCGTACTGTCTTGCATAGCTCTATATATTCCACTTTGGAAGTCACATCTTCTTTAGTTGTCCTCATCTCTCTTCTTTTTTGCATCAACATTTTGGTTTTTCCTGATAATTTGTTCACATGCAATTTGTTCTTAGACCCAGCTAATTTTGTTGCTGTTTCCATAAGAGCTTTGGTTACTTTTCTGTTAACTTCAGAAATATCCACTTCTTCCGATGTTAGGCCTTCTAAAGCAGAGAACCTGTTTTTCAGTTCCAATTTGAAGGTATTATGGTGTTTTTTAAGGTTGGTTATGTCAATACATTTTGTTTGTCTTATGAGCTTGCTACGTTCGAGTTTAGTGTTGAGGTACATCTTACATCTCACCAATCTATGGTCACTGCCTGTGTTGAACTTGTTTAGCACACTGCAGTCTTCTATGACGAATTTTTTGTTACACATAATAAAATCAATTTCACTTGTCGTCCCATTTGGATGTCTCCATGTCCATTTCCTGTGTGGCTTTTTCTTGAAAAAGGAGTTCAAGATGAAAAACCCTTCTGCCTCTGCAAACTCTACGAGAGTATTTCCACGCTGGTTTCTGTTGCCGTGACCGAATTTACCTACTGAAGTTTCATTCTGTTGCCGTTGCCCTATTTTTGCATTGAAATCTCCCATAATTATCTTCAAGTGCTGCTTACCTTTATTATTTAGATCACGAATTTCCTCATAAAATTCTTCAATTTCTTCTTCAGCATGACTTGTGGTTGGTGCATAAGTTTGAATAATCTGAGCCTGGTATCTTCTCGAGAGTTGGATAACGAGTCGTGCAGCTCTGTCAGAGGAACTTTCAACTTCTACAACTTTATCCTTCAGTTTCTTGTTTATTATAAATCCAACACCACTAGTTCTGCCAGTATCTGTCCCACGATAGTAGAAGAGATGTCCACTTTTCAGTTCAATGAGATCTTCTCCTTTTCTCCTTACCTCACTTATCCCGACGATGTCCCACTTGATCCTTTGTAGTTCCTCTTCCAATTCAAGAAGCCTTGAATCAGAAGATAGGGAGCGTCCGTTATACGTAGCCAAGGTCAGCATCAGATGGCAGCCTAGTTCGGTCCTCCGGGGATTCTTAGCACCCTCTGCCTTCATGTCGCACTGGCCGCTGCCTTGGCCAGGTACATTCCAGCTGCCGGAGACTGAGGGCCAAGATTTAAGTTGTGGAGTCATTTTGGAGGGGTTTGGCCGTAACTCACCACGCTGGCCAAGCGGGTTGGTGAATGTGGGATAGCATTTCCTCTAATCCCGATGGTATAGTTATACCGCTATTGGCGGTCGTCAGAGCCCCTTTAGTGGGAACAGGATGTACCACGAGAAGGCGGGGTTGACATTTGTCAATGAGAGGCTGTGATGTTACGCATCACCTGACCTTACATCCCTATATATATATATTTATATATATGTGTGTGTGTGTGTGTGTGTGTGTGTGTTTAAATTTAGCTGCAGACAGATAATAGGACGCATTTTGTTTGTCCTGTGGATTTCTTTCCCCTCTGTACTTGAGGAAATTCTGTGCACCTACTGATTTAGGTAGGTACAAACCATATATGGTTATGCTGATGGACAGTGTAGCCATTTGAAATATTTATGGAATGGCCATTTCATATATTTTAAAAGTTCCAATTACAAATTTTATTAAAATATATTTTTTAAACTTAATAATTAATTTTAAGGAGAGAAAATAAATCTAAATGGATACCTCCTTTAAAGTTTTATTAGTTAGGTGTTTTCCAAGGAGTCAATTTTTTTTTTTTTTTTTTTTTTTTGCAGTAATACATTGAGTAGATACTAGGGCCAAGAATTATGCATGACAGAAATAACGAGTGAGATATGGATGAAAAAGTTATTAAAATAGGAGTTTGCTAAGAAGGGTTATATTAAAAAAAGGCTAACAATTAGTCCTTTGTTAAAAATTGATTATAAAATTAAAAAAAACATAAAATGGAAAATATTAATCTATATTTGTCACTTATATATTTACTACTTAATGTACCCTGTCCCTCCCCAATGACATAAAAGCAAACGAACTATTACCGCTCCCTGTTGGGTATTAGCGAACCACTACTACGTCTTATTCGCCGTAGTGGGTAAAAGTTAAAAAGGATAAAATTCCATACTAATCAATTCACTATCTAAATTTCGCCTAGTGGTGTCAACAATGAATTTGGATTCCCTAACTAAGGGTCTCCAAGCTCAGGGTCGACAAATGCATCGCGTTGTGTTTCATATGAATCAGCATGGGGTTTCCATGCTCATTCATATGCCGCAAAGAAGTTAAAATAAAAAGTTGCATGAATAAAAATAATGAAATCACAAATTTAACTCTAATGAGATTTGGAGAAATGACCTGAGTGACACGTGAATAAAAAAATTTACCTGTTTATTTCTTTTAAAAATATGGTCTTAGCTAGGTACAATGTACCGGTGAGGTTGCTTGCTTTAGCTAAACAATTTAGTTTTAATTTCGAACGGATATAATGCACTTAATATTACATAACTGACTTTAAACTTTAGTTACTGGTTTAAACTCGGTGCGGTACGCCAGAGGAAAAAAAAATCGTTAATGCACTTTGTGAGAGACTTTCGGGTAACTGGTCCTGCATAGCACATGCAAAGCTATGAGGCATGAATCAGAAATGCGTAAGACAAATGTCATCATACCCTCTTTTCCTTGAGAAGCCCCGATCGCAAATCTGGGTTGCCGGCTGGTCGTAGAGTCCGTTCTCTTCTTGGTTGGCGGTGAACCTACATCGACTATGTTCTAAAATATTTGTTACTTCATTTCTCTATCTTGGAAACATCTCTCCTCCGAAACCGCTGAGACCTCTCTTCAGCTCAGACTGCAATTCTCTAGTGTTCCCTCTGTTAAGTTATTTTTGAATCTCTCTGTAGTCGACTCTCCTCTCAGTCTTCATTCCGTTTTTAATTCTCTTTTTTCCCGTGTCCGGTGTCCATCTTGGGGCGTGACGGCCCGGCCGTCCGAATCGCGTCGGGTTATGTCATTGGCCCTCACAGATAGCCCTGCTATGCGATTCGCTGGCTATCCGTTCAGTTCGGGTCACTTTCCCAAAAATTATGTCTTCTTTCAGCTGTCAACTTGTCTTCGCACCTTTTTGGTTAATTGACCTCGCCTAGCTACTTAGAAGCGAAGATTGTCACGTAGGTATTTCCGGCGACGTGACTTATCTCAAATTTTGTCGCTACTTTGGACAATGCAGAGACGCTCGCAATAGTAGCTGGAGAAAAGGGGTGACGCCCCCAAGAGGATTTATTGAGCTCCTGCTATTCTCTTCGTTTCTTTGAGTTTCGTGAGAAAAAGAACTGTGAATGTCTTCCTTTCTCTTCCTTCCCATCTGGGATTTTCATCAGGTTTCCGTGAGAAAAAAAATATATAATTTTCCCCTTTTCGTTTGGCTTGAGTGCAATTAGGACTGATCTAATTATCAACCTAAACTTTCGGGTAACCTGGCTCAGCTTCACCGGAAAGTAATTTTTATCATTGATATTCTATTTTGGCAATTTAAATATTTATTTCTTACCGCCTTAGAGTAAAAATGAAAAAAATAATAAATGATCAAAATTATACGGATGTAATTTAAATGTTACGGGGATATAGAAAATTCCGCGGTAACAGAACAGTCAGAGGAAGTAACGTGCTATAAATGTGGGAAAATGAATATAGCTCAAGAAGATATGCTTATATTCTTACGAGATTATTTGTTTAATAAAGTTACCAGGTGGTTGAAAAATGACAAGCAGAACATTGGAAAAGTGTCCGAAAATGTTAAAATCATAATTGGCAAAAAGTAATTCTTTTTTCTTAAAGTTGAAAATCTAAGTAAAATTTGCATCTATTTTAAAAATGAACATATTTCCTATCTATCATCCTGTTTATCACAATTGCAAACTTCATGTACCTCTACTCATACAGTAAGATCTATCTACCAGCTATGCAAAGAATGCACACAACAATTACAACTTATTAAATCAAAAAATATATCAGTTCTTAAGACTGCCACCTAATTTGTCTCTCCAATTATGTAGTGCGGATGTGTGGAAAAGTTCTGGTTTGTACATATGTAAGCCTATCTAACATGGCTAGAACTGAAGGTTCTAGCCAGCAGCA
Source organism: Macrothele yani (assembly GCA_039090855.1). Lineage (NCBI taxonomy): Eukaryota > Metazoa > Arthropoda > Arachnida > Araneae > Macrothelidae > Macrothele > Macrothele yani. The sequence goes on along the minus strand of CM077017.1, from coordinate 66,087,132 downwards.
AAAGTGTGAGCAAATCATCAATACAGCTACCATCAGTATTGAATTGTGGAGGAAGCAGATATGACTTTGCTGTAATGCTAAGAAGGGAAATGACATTTATGACCTGTGTTGATACATCTCCATATGAATTGTTCATTTAACATATGCAACAACTAATCAGGTTATTACATTGAAATTGTTGTTTTCAAGTCTACTTACATGTTCCACACAAAAAAATATACATATACAGGATGAACCAAAAGTCCCTGTGCACCTGACGTACTGTGATAAGAAATAAAAATAAGAAATCTGTAAAGTTTAGTTACCACACACGTACTGCAATATTGTGAATGGAGAATATTCGTGTGTTTGGGGAGGTGTTACGTGCATCCTACCGTTTGACCTTGAATGACGCAGCCGGTGTTTCCGGTGTCTGGCCGTGATTGAATCAGTCACTAGTGAGGATCACAGTTGCAGGTTGAACATGGTGTTGTCACTTAAGGGCCGAGTGTTTCTGATTGAACATGTGTTCCTTAGTGGAGGTGAATATATGGACAAAGTGAAACATAAGTACAGAGGAAAATCTCCTGATACTGAAACACCCCATCACAATGCAGTGAGGCGGTTAATTGAAAAGTTTCGTAAAACTGGGTCAGGAGAGATGCTTCGAGAAGCGGTAGGCTGTGAGTGTTAACAGAGGAAAAGGTAGAGGATATTTCCGTTCACAGCACTACATTTAAGTCCAAATAAATTGGTTCAAAAATTGGCACAACAAGCAGGTGTGTTGTACAGCCGTAGAGCACTGAAGATGCGACTGCAGCTGTACCCGTACAAAATCAGAACAGTGCACAAAGCACGAACTGAAACGCATAGACTACGATAAGCGTGTGGAATATTGCAGATGGTTCAAGGACTTCATTAATGACAATGGACAGGATATTCTGGACGTCACATTTTTCTCCGATGAGGCACTGTTTGGTTGGTTGGTTGATTTTCATGGCGCAAAGGCCATGTTTGGCCAAAGAGCGGCAGACACAAGACGAACAAACAGTACTAAAAACGTGGTATAAAGCTTAAAATCTGGCTGATTCAGTAAAAGTGAATAATGAGAATGATGAAGGGGCTAAAATCTAGATACGTTTAAAAAAGTCAATTTGTTTTAAAAAGGAAAAGACAGCGACAGTATCGCAGTGGTCATCTAGCAGCCGCTGCAGCGTAGCGGCGTCCTCGGTCAACAAATGAGAATGAAAGAAGTGAATACGCACATCACGAAAACGAACACAACTACACAAAAGATGAGTGACAGTGAGTCGGCAATTGCATGTCGCACACATAGGCGCAGCATCGCCACACAGCAAAAAGCGGTGAGTGAAACGACAATGCCCAATGCGGAGACGCGCAAGCACAACTTCCTCCCTACGGTTCCGACGAAATGAGGACTTCCAGATTCCAAGAATAGGTTTAATACGATGCAGTTGATTTTCCATCTGTTGGTCCCACAGACCCTGCCGCATTCGCCAGACATGATCTTGAACAGAAAAGCGAAAATCCCGGTCAAACAGTTGCAAGGGTGTGACGACCAAAGAGGAAGCAGATCTAGCAGCCGCATCAGCACACTCGTTACCCGAGATTCCAACATGCCCAGGATTCCAGCAGAATTGTATCTGGACACCGGCCTCGAGCAAAGAACGAAGAAGCCTTCGTACGCTAAAAAGAAAAGGGTGGTCACAACAGTCCAACGATGACACTGACTGTACAACACTTAAAGATACGGTGTACACCACAGCCCGTTGATGAGAGCCCAACTGAACATTAAGAAGTGCAAGATACACAGCATGCTTCTCCGCTGAAAACACCGTGGCCTCATCTGGGATCTGCTCTACAGAGACGTCATCTACACAGCCGCGGATCCAACTACTTCATGCATCTTGGAGCCATCAGTGAAAATGAGAGTGTAGTCAAAATTGAGGGAACGGTGCTCAGCGAAGAGCTGCTGGTACGCTGACGCAGAGGTTAAGGATTTATCGAAAGATTTAAAGGTGGTATCAACCATGACACCAAGTGGGTGCCATGGAGGATCCCCAAAACTCCTGGTCTCTCCAACAAGTGACAAGTCGAGCCCTGCATCACTAGCTAAGCCGCCCCGGTGGCGCAGTGGTCTAAGCGATGGCCTCTGATCATTCGTCCGAAAGGGGTCCGGGTTCGAATCCCGTTGAGGCATGGATGTTGTGTTTGTCTTACGGCACTGGCTCTCTCCCTTTCCTGGAACCAGTGACCCCAAATTCGGGACGGGCGACTGCTTATAGCCCATTGAGTTGCTCACGGTGGTCGTTAAACCTTCAATCAAAAAAAAAATCACTAGCTACGGCCGCCATACGAAGACCAAAGGTGGGAATGCAAGAGGGCCGTTTCTCAAATAAACGAGCATGCTGGGGATGAAATAGTACATCGTACAAAGGATTTTCTGGAAGAGATCGAAGTTTCAAGTAAAATTGAACAGACAGCTGCGGACGGCGAAATTCAAGCGATGGTTCGTTCGCGTCAGCATAAAGACTGGGAATGGGAGATGTTCGAAATGCTCCCGTACAAAGACGTAGAGCTTGATGGTGAACAGTATCCAAAGGCCGGAGAACGGAAAGACGCGCAGAGCCATACACGATACAACCATAATCCAGCTTCGACCGTACTAAAGAATGGTAAATGCGAAACAAAGACATCCTGTCTGCACCCCACGAGATGCTCGAAAGGATCTTAAGAATAGAAAGAGCACGCAGACAGGAAATCTTGAGCCGCCGAACGTGCGCACGGTCGACGGTTAGTCCAAGGAATTTGGTCTCCGGCAAAACTGGTATGGCTGTTCGTTCCAAATGAAGCTCTGGATGGAGGCCATGACTCCGGCAGAAATGGACACACGCTGTCTTGTCGGGAGAAAGAACAAAACCATTGCTGTGCGCCGCTTTAACAGTCTGATTAATCGTAGACTGCAACTGCCTTTCAATGAAATGCATGCTAGATGACGAGCAGAAAATTTGCAAGTTATCAAAATAAACAGTAGCCGAAACCTCAGGAGGAAGATTTGTGAGAAGACAATTAATGCGGAGGATGAACAATGTGACAGATAAAATACAACCTTGTGCTTGATGAAACGGTACCGAAAGCGTCGTACCCAGGCGCACCTGGAACACCCGATTGCGAAGAAAATTAACAATGAATGTCAAAGATTTCCTCGCAATCCGCATGCGTGGAGGTCACGGATAATCCCGTACCGCCAAGCACAATCATAGGCTTTCTCGATGTCAAAGAAAACAGAAACCAGGTGCTGTCTACGCACGAACGCCTCGCGCATAGATGTCTCAAGGTGCAGAAGATGATCGTGAGGTGAACGATGACGGCGGAAGCCGCTTTGTGATGGTGAAAGTACGTGATTTTCTTCTAAAACATGAATTCACTATGCGCTCGAGAACTTTACACAGACTGCTAGTGAGAGCAATTGGGCGATAACTAGAGGAAGACTTAGGATCCTTGCCAAGCTTGGGAAAAGGCAGAACAAAAACTTTTCGCCAAGATTCCGGGAAACTGTGCTCCAACCAAATGCGATTGTACAGGATTAAAATATTCTCGAGAGACGACTGCGAGAGATGACGGAGCATGTCATAGTGGATGCCATCGGGACCGACATATGTAGCTATATATGTAGACATATGTAGTTCAACCATGCTGAAGGGGGAGTTATAATCGGTGTCACGAAAAGGCGCAAAAGAGATTCTCTGGCGTTCCGCAGTGGATTTAATCCTCTGAAAGGAGGAAGGATATGCCAGATCACTCGACACGGAGGCAAACGCCTCCTCCAAACAATCCGCAATCTCCCTGACTTCAGCATATGTGCAGCCGTTACTCTCGAGAATGGAAATCTGGAGGGAGCTGTAAGTACCCCGGATCTTACGAATATTGTCCTACACACTTTTCGAACACGCACGTGAAGTGAGAGATGAAACATACTGAATCCAAGACTCCCTCTTGCTACGTCGACGCACCAACCGAACATAGGAGTTTGCTCGTTTAAATGCCACGAGATTGGCATCGGTTGGATAACGCCGAAACGTAGACCAGGCCTTATGTTGAGCTCTCCTAGCCGCTGCGCATTCAGGGGGTCCACCAAGGCTTCGGACTTCCGGGGTGCGTCGTAGATGTTTTTGGTATAGAAAGATCAGCCGCCTGAATAATGCAATTTGTGACATCAAGAACAGCCAGAGGTGATTGTGAGGTGACACAAGAAACCCTGAAACTCTCAGCTCAGTGCCAATATACATATGATGTATAATACGCACATATAAACTAGCTACACAACAAATAGGCCCTAGTGCTTGTGCAGTTAAACTTCGCATCTTTTCTTGTACCCAATTTTCTTTCATTGTGCAAAATCTTTCAGGCATTGCATCTTTAAAATCAAATTTTGCACTTCATATTATATGTTAATTGAGCAGTCTATGTAGATCAGTTTTACTTGAACTTGAAGCCTACAGTGGATTCCATTCAATTTCTAAAAGTAGTTATACACCGAATCTAAAATAATCAAATTATTTGAACTTTCAAAATAGTGAAAAGAAGCCTTCCTTTCAGCAGGCTGTTATCTTGAGAGCTTGTTTGATAACAAAAGAAACGCACAAGGTGTTACAAATCGTCTACATTCACCATTTGCACGGACATGCAGTGTTTTTAATCAAACATTGTAATTCCCAAAGAAAATGGAACCTGAAGTTTAGTTACCATTTTGTAGCATTTTTAGAAATGAAATGTCCGAAGCACTTCAAATTTTTCTAAAACTTAAAAACCCGGATTTACGGGTTTGGAATGTGACAAAAACCCGGAATTCCGGGCTACACCCGGATTACAAACAGGTCTGATACAGCTGCGTCGATTGACTCTTGGGTCCCCATGGCAGAAGATATCACTGCGGACGCTGTGAAGACCTCCCATATGGCACGATCCATCCTCCATCGAGGAGGGCGGGAGGCAGAAGATGGCAAGTTCGCATGATGTGAGAGCACAACTGGAAAATGGTTGCTCCCGTGGAGGTCATTACACACCGCCCACGACCAATCAGCAATAATTGATGGTGATCCCAAGGTCAAATCGATCGCACTGAAAGATCTTGTGGGCTCGTGGAAGTGTCAGCACCGGTGTTAAAAAGGCCCAAAGAGATCAACAACAGAAGAGACTCGATTCGACGGCCTCTCGTGCTGATGTTGACACTACCCCACAAAGGATGATGGGCATTGGAATCATCCAGTAAGAGGACGGGTGAAGGCAGCTGATCAACCAAACTCTCCAGCGCAGAGATGCTCACGTTCTCTTCCGGCGGCAGATAGACACCGCAGACAGTAAGAGGCACAAGCACAGATATTCGAACCGCCACGGCCTGCCAAGTTGTGGATATCGCAACGGAAGACACCGGAACACTGTGAGGGGCAAGAATAGCGACTCCCCCACAGGCGATGTCTCCTGATACATTATCTGTCCGATACGCACTGTAGCCTCGAACTGAAAGTAGGTCTGATAGTTTAAGTTTTGTCTCCTGTAGACAAAGGCACACCGGAGAGTACAACGAAAGCAGATGTTTCACGTCATCAAATCTCGTCCGAAAACCTCGGCAGTTCCACTGAAATATTGAAGCCATGATGGTAAGAAGTGAGATGAAATAGGAAATAAAATGAACTATACTGACTGCTCAAACGAGGTCAACTTCCATTTCCTCTGACGAGTGGTCCCCCAGATGTGGGGGCGTGTGACCAGGGGCCAAGATTGGAGAATGCTTTGTCCCAAGTGCAGTGGCGGCTCGTGGTAAGCTGAGATGGGGGGGGGCTGCATCTCAGTTTTGTAGATACCACGATACCACTTCGAAAGTTAAGTTACTGCGCCTGTGCTGACGCTGTCCGTTTAATAATAATAATAATAATAATAATTAAAATAATAATAAAAATAACAATAATATATATATATACTGATCGAAAGTGCAATTTTTTACAAGAAATTAATATTAGATTTTATATTTAGCGATTGATGGGGAAAATGTAAAGGTACCGATACCTAAATTAGGCAACAGATATTAAGCGATGGCCACATTGTCATATTTATGAAGAAAATAATCGACCTATAAAACTTCGTCGGATACATTATTTCTTAAAAAGAAACTGATTAATCAGTGCATCCTTCCAGTTCTTACGCATGGAGCACAGACATGGACCTCAACTAAAATAGACAGACAGACGTTGCAGACAACTGAAAGAGGCATGTAGAGATGCATGTTTGTTGTTACCTGGAATGATACAAATAGGAACTCGTGGATCGGGAAAATGACAAGAGTGGAAGACATGGTCAAAATTCCTGAAATTGCAATGGGATGGACATATTGCTGGAAGAAAGAACCACCGACGGAGAGTTGAAATATTGAACTGGATAGCAAGGGAAAAACAATATCCAGAACATGACAAGAGGGAGATGGGTACATGAAATTCGAAAGCATGAAAAAAACTGACTCAAGGCAGACTGTTGTGGAAGAAGAAACTTGGAGACTTTCATCCAGCAGTGGATTGATGGTGGTTACAAATTATATATACATGCATATACTGTACGTATATATATATATATATATAAGGACAAAAAAATAAAAAAATAATGCGTGTGCCAGTGGCAGCGGAGACACACTCAAGGTCATGTACGCGTTCCGCGTTCTCAAGTGTCTCATTGTGACCCCTAGAAATATGACAATATATATTTTTTCTTCTGATACACTCCCTTTGAAACTTCGACTTGATACCGACCACTGCAACTTGGACGGCGATGAAAAACATTTTGTGGAATTTTTAAGGGTCTTCCAGAATTTCGCGACGAGTTGTTATTGCGATACTCACACACCGGCATTCTCTTTAATAAAAACGGATTGCAAACATATTCAGTCCAGTTTTAATTCTGAAGCCATCATGATAACAATTTAGTATAGAAAAATTTGTTTTCCAAAATTTACCAACTTTGTAAATTTTCTAAACAATGATATCTGATTAAATGTTCTTTTCAAAGTAATTAAGTACACTACTACCTCAACTGAAATACGCAACTGATTTTTGAGAGGGAGGGGGATGCAGCAGAAAAATAAAATGTATCCAGTGGAGTGACTTCAATGATTTTTGGTGAATAAAAAGTTACGTGAGTTTAAAAGCGAAATTTTCGCTGTGCTTGGTAAGTGAAGAAATCAATTTTGTGCAAGTGTTTCGCTGCAGAAATTAGTATCTCTCTCTCTCTCTTTTTTTTTTTTTTTTTTTTTTTTCAATTTATCCAATACTGAACTCTATTTTTAATCGCAATTTGTTCACATGCCCATTTTGACCTGAAGAGAAAATATAAGTAAAACCTTTTTAGCAAAAGTCCCGGCATTCCGGCAACTGAGTATTTGTTATTAGATGGGAGCAACATTGTTGTTAGAATTATTACGTTGAATAAAAGCAGGAACAAACCAAAAATTGGAAGAAAAAAAGCAAAACAGGTTGAGTAATACATTCAAACGTACTTTATTTCAACATTCGTCATTATTTTTAATTCATTCCCCTATTTTATGTCTTATTCGGAAGCACAAGAACCGTATTAATCAACAAAGCACACAGGCCCGGCGATGCATTCCCACCCAACAAAAGACTGCATTCGCGAACAACCCTGCTAGCGAGAGCTGCCATGAATGCAGTCCCCGGGGAAGTTTTATTCAAAGGAAACGAACTGATGTGGGAATAGGCAGAGTTTCCCACATGAGTTGGTTTCAATAGCCGTCAGGGCTGCAAGAAGCACAGTCCGTGACGTTCTTCCCGCTCCCAGTGGTGTTATGCAGGGAAAACTTCCAGTTGAGTTCAGAAAACTGCAGTCGTGGCATTATGCTGGGAAAACTTACAGCGGTGTTCACAAAACTTGTCTTTCATGGTACGGCAAAAAAAACAACTGCTTTGGGTAAGGGGGCTGCAGCCCCACAGCCCCATAGCAGGAGCCGCCCCTGCCCAAGTGTCTTAACAGGATTCGCTCGGCGTTGAGTAGGTGGCTGAGATTTTGGAGAAGAAACGCCCTTCTTCTCCTTGACTTTGGAGTTCTTGCCAGAAGAGGACTGAGTTCCCGTGCGGGCGGTGGTGTTAGTACGCTTCGGCGAAGTGGTGGGTGCAGCTTTCAGACCCCTAGCTCGAGACTGGAATGCCTCCAGCCCAGCAGCGATGATATCGTCCAGCTTGAAGGGAAATTTAGGGGGATCTGACTGTTAGTTTGAATGGCAACTGTAGACTTGGCAACCACCACTGACGCATATGATCGCCGAGCAGATGTAACAGGAACCACTTTCCTTCTGGCCTCAGGATAGGAAATATTCTCCACCGTCTTTAGCTTTTGAATCTCTTTCTCCTCCATTCATTTGGGATAATCTTTGGCTGATGCTGAGTGTGAACCCTTGCAATTCACACAAAACTCGGCCACACATTCTGGTAAATGATGGTCTGTGGCACCACAGTGTCCACACCTAGGAGTGCTCCTGCTGAGAATGACTGTACGACTGACATCTAAAACATTTCAAAGGGTTAGGGATGTACGGACGTACCCCAAGGTGATGATACCCTGCCTCGATGGACGTAGGCAGGGAAGGGTTGTCAAATGTTAAAATAATGTTGCGGGATGGGACGGACTGCCCATTCCGCCTGAAAAGAATACGCCGCACACCCGTAAGGTGTTGACTCCTCAGTTATTCAAGAAGTTCATCCTCGGTACATTCAATGAGGTCCCGAGAAGAGACAACACCTCGAGATGAATTTAGGTATCCATGTGGTGTTATTTTGACCGGAGTCTCAAGCAGCATGGTGGTGTTAAGAAGTGTGGAACTGTAGGCCACAGTGGACATCTCTACAAGAAGATCTCCAGATTGGAGCTTCTTTATGCTCTTAGGAGAGCTTGCAACAGATTGAGGTGGTTTATTGATCCGAAATGGACTTTTGGCACTCAAAAGGCTTTGAAGGGTCCAACGAGTGCACAAAAAAGAAACGAGCATTCGAAGAATCAGGCACATGCTTTTTGGCGGAAGAAGCTGAGCCTTCCTCAATACCTCTTTTGATTTTAGGTTTGTGAGAAACTTTTTCATCCATGAAAAAAATTAAGAATTCGTCAGCCGACTTCCCCACCCACAACCGAGCCCAACGAGGGAGAGCCGGAGGTCCGCACGCCCAAGTGGACGCAGGACACGGTTCTAGGGATAGGAAGCGGATATAGCAAGTTGATAGGGCAGATTTGCGCTCGGCTTGCACCCACACTTTCCTGTGCCTGTGGAACACCCCTTTGGCATGCCTACCCTATCCCCAGACTCACCCTGTCGTACGAAACGACAAGTTGTTAGAGGTCTGGACTCCACTCGGCCACAGACCTCATTGACTAGGAGTGGGTTAGTTCCTACCCGCCCGTTTACGGTGCAGCAGGGGGCATAGAGGAATGTTGGTAACTGGCGACAACACCCCGGCCTCCAGCATCCCCTTTTCCAAACCTTACGGGTCACCGCACACGGCAAACGTGCATTTAGGTCTAGCTAACCAGCTCAGAAAAACAAAGAAGGGAACATAAAATGGAGAAGACAGGAAAGAAAAAGAGAAACTAAAATCCAGAGCAGGCGCATAATCACAACCTCAGCAACCTACAACTGAGGCGGGTGCGTGTCAAGAGGACAACGAAAAACATAAAAGTGAGAAAACCATCATCGAGTACATGTCGGCTCGGGCCATGGGGTCGCCATCCCCCAGCAGCTGAATGAACAGCTGCCCCTTCGGCGATGTTATGTAATCGCACAAGACAAAAAGTATGATGTTCCGTCACAAGGTGGGCTCGGGCCGTGGGGGCGCTTCTCCCCAAATAACTGGAAAACCAGTTATCCCCGTGCGGGAAAGGAACTGTTCCACTTATAAAGCAGTCGCATGTGGTCTTTCAATAACCCGCATCAGATACACGAAATGCCCTTAACATGATCAGAAGATTGGTGTGTGGTGTGCTATATCTCAAAGATGCATTGTATAATTGGGCCCATATTACTCGAGGGTACCATAAACGCAGCAAGGTATTGTGACAATATCCCGTACCCATTCATTGAGCAGTTAACTGAGGAGGAAATGGTTAATAGTTACTTCCAACAGGATTCCGCTACGTTCCATACAGTTCATGCCTCCATGGCGTTGTTGACTGATGTGTTAGGAAACAGGATCATCTCCAAAGGCATGTGTCCGCCACGTTCGCCCCATCTCAGTTCCAGATTATTATCTGTGGGGGTTTACTGAAAAACTCTGTTTACAAGAACAATCCTGTTCTTTGCCGGAACTACAAGAAGCCATCGCCACAGTAATCAGCAACATTTCTCCGTTTGACCTGTCACGTGTTTTAGAGAACATGTTCAGATGTGTGGATGCATTTCCAGCATTTATAGTAGAAGGTACGCTTGCAGTTGTTGTACATGTATTGTCTTGCCAGGTGCACAGTGAATTTTAACTCACCCTTTATATTTTATTTTAAGTACAGTATCCCCCCCCTTCAAAAAAATCATGGGAATTGGTAATTGATTAATGTCCACTTCCATTTAATCTTAACTTATAACTTCCAAAGTTACCGCTCTTCTCTTTCCTAATTTTTCCTTCATCCTTTTCAAGCACAGGGTAAATCTTTTTTTTTTTTGATTGGAGGTTTAACGACCACCGTGAGCAACTCAATGGGCTATAAGCAGTCGCCCGTCCCTAATTTAGGGTCACTGGTTCCAGGGAAGGGAGAGAGCCAGTGCCGTAAGACAAACACAACATACATGCCTGAACGGGATTCGAACCCGGACCCCTTACGGACGAATGATCAGAGGCCACCGCCTTAGACCACTGCGCCAACGGGGCGGCGCACAGGGTAAATCCTCAAACTTTAATTTCCTAACAATGGAATGGCATACAGACAACTGAGGCCACATGATTTTGATATATTTTCAATTGTTTTATAAATTTTTAATTTATGAATCGGAACAAACACATACACTCGGAGAACACATCTTGAAAAGCAATAAAGATACAGCAAAAAAATGTAAATTTTACAGAATTCAAGTCTAAAAAAGAAAGAGGTGGTTGTTAGCTACACATCCTAATTTAATATTGCACACCAAGCACAGGGCTGCCAGCCTATCACACCCAAGAAAATAGGTGTATTACATAAAAAATGATTAATATGTATTTTAAAATATATAAAAATAAAATTCTGAATATTCCGGATTAATGTCCATTTCGAACGTGTCTGAAGAAGGTTACACTAGCTGAGTTTTGTCGTCTGATTGACACTTTAATGAATGCCACCTTTTGACAAAGTAACAGTGTTGAAACAGCAAAAACCCTGGCAGCAAGTTAAGATTAAAGTAATTGGGAACCTCAACGAACTATAGGGGGCGCTGCGCAAACGTAAACAAACTTCTCTAGTACGGGTAACGTCGCACGTGTTTCCATAAAGTCGAATGTTAGAATGGCTGGTTTGTCGCTTTCAATCCTTGAAATAATGAAATTTGTGGACGCTTCCAAATATTCAAGATGCATTAAAGAAGGGGAAGTGATTGTTAATGTAGGCCATATAATTTCTTGTGGAATTAAGAAGGAAGATGGAAGAGAAATTCTCATAGTTTCGCACTGCATTCAGTCCACGGCAATAACATCGTCGCCTCACTCCATCAACGGTGTTTTAGATACAAGTAACAGTGAAATTTCTATAAAGTCATTTGAGTGCTCTTGTAAAGCGGGCAGAAGTGGAACGTGTAAGCACTGTGTAGCAGTAATGCTTTACTGTAACAGGTAATTTTTATTTTTACATTTTCAGGCAAGTGATATAGTAATACCGACAGGGGTGTTCTAATCCGGATTACTATTAAAAGCTGACATTTCGTTTCACTTGACGTTTCCCAGGACCCATTTTCAATACTGTCAACAATAACATTTGTAAATTTTTAACATTCTGTTCCTAAAAGTGTTTGTGAATTGGTAATTGTTGATCATCATTGGGTTCTGCGTTTTTGAACCGATGACTGTTGACAGAACATTGCAAATCTTGTTCCATAATGAAGTTTAAATTTATGTGGATAACAGCAATTATTTGTTTTCAAGATTATGTAGAAATGCGGACTTTTTAATTACTACTATGCAATAAAAACATGCTGCCTTGTTTATTATTCATTCAAAGACGTTACTAGGTTAGTAGTATTTCACTGGAAGGATTTCAAACGCAAGGCACAAACGTTTATACTAATTTGTGAAAAACATGGCCGAAACCTTGGGAACGACATTGCGGGACACAACAATATGATTTGTTCTTCTTCACGGAATTCTCCATTATACAACTCTCTAATTCCAGAATGAATGGAAAAATACACCAAACTACGACAACTGAACGTAATGAGCGATCTACCAACAGCCAAGCATTGAGCCAAAAACGTTACCCGTACTACAGTAATTCTTCCTTTTGCCGCTAGAGGGAGAGCGGACCGCTGAGATTGCCAATTGGAAAGTTCTGAGATGCGTGTGCCGTGGAAGTTAAGGGTTCGGCTTCAGCAACAAATGATTATTTGAGAGTCTCTGCTTAACTCTGGTTAAGGGTTAAGACTGGATAGAAATCTCTGTAAAGGAGTTCAGCAAAAATTTTGCATAGTATCTTTAAAAAGAGAGAGAAGCCATAATAAAGTATTGCTATTTACTTTCTACTTTAATAAAGGAAGAACACACTGATTTATCAAATCAGAGTGATACAACAACTTTTATTCTGTTGTGAATGTACAAATTCATTTAAACTGTCAGACTGCCTAAACCACATTAAGGTCTAACTGAATTATCTGCTTTTTAGGTTTGTGAACATCACTTTAATGAAAATGACATTCAACGTAGTTCAGAATACTACGATGATAGAACTAGAAAAAGCTGGTAGTGCAAATTTCACGACCAAGGCTTCGACCAAATTCCATTCATGAGAGATTCCTTGGATGTCCCGAGTATTTGTCTGCATCAACATCTCGTCGTGAAGAACCAGATGCAAAAAGAAAAGACTTGAGTTTTCCCAGATTGAGGCTGCTATTGCCCAAAGTGTAAAAGAGCAGCAGATTTATGAAGAAGCGAACTGTTTCAACTCACTAGCCAAACTTCTTGAATGCACAAAAAATTCTGTTCCCAAGAATTGGGATACATTAAATAAAGGTAATGAAGTGATATTTATCAAAGTAAAAGTTTTGCCTTCCCCAACTATACCATCTGCTGTAGTTGTTGATGAAGATTTAAATGTATCAGCACATCATAAAAGTCATGAAATTCACAAGTTGGGAAAATATCAATTTCCTACAAAAATTGAAAATGTTAATGATCTGTATTCGGTTTTTAAGGAACTTGAGGGTTTAGAAGAAATGCAAGGTAATGAAAATTCAATTTTAAATGTGGTTTCTGTAATAATTGAAATGCTGAATGTGCTCCAAGGAAATGTACCAGAAGAACAAAAAGATATTGTACAATTTATTTCTGAGCAAACCTCCCTAATTAAGTGTCATAAAAATAATTATCGGTACTCAGGGAATTTTTTAATTATATGTTGTTTGGTGTATTCCATATCAGCTCATGCATACAGATTTTTGCGTAACAACGGTTATGTAATATTGCCACATCCCAGCACATTAGTTAAACTTTGTTCAATGTATAATGTCAATCCCAAGTTTGAACAATGCGACCAAAATTTAATGGTGTACATGAAAGAAAAGTTTTCGTATTTGTCAGATTGTGACAAACATGTTATGTTGATGATGGATGAAATCCACATTAAACCATTTTTGGAATATAAAGGTGGAAATATGTTAGGTATGGCTACAACTGTGAGAAGGCTGCCACTAGTGCATATGTATTTATGGTGCTAAGTATTAGATCCTCTTATAAAGATGTGGCACATATTCTCCCAGTTAAAACTCTTTCAGCTAATTTGCTGTATGAGTACATTGTTAAAATAATAAAAGGGCTAGAAATAATTGGCTTTTCTGTTATTTGCATTGTGAGTGACAACAATCCAATTAACAGAAAAGCTGTTTCATTTTTTTGTAAACCAGCAAAACTGAGTATTGTATATCAGCATCCAGTTGATCCTACACGACCTTTGTTTTTCATTATTGATCCCATTCATATTATAAAGTGTGTAAGAAACAATTGGCTCAACCAAAAAACTGGGGATGGAAAGTGCATGTATTTCCCAGATTTCAATGAGAAATTATTAGGTTTAAATGGGAAACCCATTCTCTGAGTTGCATCATTAGGAGCCCTAAAAAAGTTGCATGAATTGGAATCTGGAAATATTGTGAAATATGCTCCTTCTTTATCAGAAAAAGCTTTGAGTCCAACAAATTTGGAATGTCAAAATGTGAAATTAGTTTTGCAACTAAAAAACATTCAAGTTGCAGAAGGTCTCACCATAGCAGGTGAAAAATGCAGCATACTGCACTCAAAAGATACAGCTGAATATATTCGAATAATGTGCAGATGGTTTGACATCCTTAATGTTCGCACACTTTTTAAAGGTCAACACAAAAGAAATGAATATCAAGAACCTCTAACATCTTCCCCAGATGATAAAAAGGTGGTCTTCTTGAGCAAATTTTTAGATTGGATCGAATATTGGGAATCCATTGGATGCACCACGGGGATCTTCAGCAAAGAAACCTTACTGGCCCTAAAACAAACTACTTATGCTGTATTAGAAATTCCTAAATTTTGTGTAGAAGAGTTAAATTCGTCTTATGTCTTGACAGGGAAATTTCAGATTCTCTTGAGGATCGTTTCGGTCATTATCGGAAATTGGCAGGGGCACAGTATAATATTTCTGTCACACAACTTTGTGAAACTGAAATGAAGCTGCGCATTCGTTCTTTTTTGCCTCTTCCTTTGAACTCTGACCGTCATGGGAATTTTTTTTTTATTGGAGTTTTAACGACCACCGTGAGCAACTCAATGGGCTATAAGCAGTCGCCCGTCCCTAATTTAGGGTCACTGGTTCCAGGGAAGGGAGAGAACCAGTGCCGTAAGACAAACACAACATCCATGCCTGACGGGATTCGAACCCGGACCCCTTACGGACGAATGATCAGAGGCCAGCGCCTTAGACCACTGCGCCACCGGGGCGGATTAAAATATCCTAAAGAAATTGTTGTTTCAATTATTGTTCATAGCTATGTTGCTCTGACTCAGCTTCTGTCAGCAGAGTTGGAAAATGAGTTTTTAAGAGTTTCCAACCAGTATGCATTCTCATGCCGGGTGGTTTTAAACACTTTAAGAGCTGCTGAAATCTTTTTACCTGAAGATTTATGTGAAAATGGGCATGCAGCTGAATATGTCATGACACTAATTGTTTCAGCTGCAACAAATATATTCCTGAAAAACTACTGCAGAAAAATTAATGATTCATTAACTTCCCAGAAATTAAAGAAGCAAAAAAAAAAAAAAAAAACCCCAAAAGCACGAGCACAAGTAATCAATCGTTAGCTGGTGGTAAAACAAGAAAACTTCAGACTCTTATGTCATAACTTGTTTCTAGGTATCTTATGTGGTATCTCTAGCACTGAATACACATAACTGTAAAGTAATTGTACGAGGGCTTTCTTATGCATCGTGTGATAATGACCAAGCATTTTAGTAAGTGAATGGAATAAATTTCTATGCAAACATTTTACAGAAAAAGAGAATGCTAATAATGTTTACGCTCTTTAATCGGTCCATAAACTTTCAGCATATTAAGAATATGTGATGCAAGAATTTATAAATGGGAATCCTTTCTTGTGCTCATTGCTATAGGAACAGTTCTAACATTCATATTTTGAATTCTTTTTTGGCTACTAATACAAGAACCAGTTTCTTCACACGAATACTTGTATTCTTTCCTTCTAGTGTAACCAACACAAATGTATATAGAAGCACTGGTATGCTGTAGTATTCTTGGTAAATTTATGGACCAAAAGTACTTCACTATGATAGTGCTTCTGTAAGAAGCATTTATGATGTTCGCAATGTGTCTATGGTGTCGAATTTTCTTTTTGCCCCTGCGAGTGCCATCAAAACTTTATTTAGGGACACTAGTGTAATAGGTTTTTTTGCCTAAATATATATGGTTCATATACTTTTCTTTAAAAATGCTTTCAGCTAATTTGCTTTTTCCTTTTATGATTTTCGAATGATATCAATGCAACATAAAATTTTCTACGATGTGTTAACCAGCTCACGCATTGCAGCGTTCGAATTACCCGGTGGTCCACTGGCCAGTAAAACTTCAGTCAGGCCACTGAACTATTGATTTTACTGGCCCAGATGGCCAGTAAGTTTTTTTTTTTAAGTTTTTTTCTAATTTGCCACAAGTTAAAAAATGAATTTCTGTTTCTTTTACCTTGCTGTAGGGTTTTCTTCTTAGGCTGCAAACTAATGATGGGTTTAAAAACAAACATTGGATATAATTCCATTGAAATGATACATTATTTTCTACATATATTGTAAATGTTTTAAGTTTGTTTTTTATTAATTCTTTTACGGACCAATGGGCATTTTTGTGGACCAGTGGTTTGCAAATTCTAGTGGTCCGGCTGGGCCAGTAGAATATTTATTTCTAATTCTAACACTGCATTGTGTTTCAGAATGCAGATGTAAGTAGTTAAAGTAAAAAGGCAAAACTGAAAATAGAGGTCATGTGTTTAAAAAAGGGATTTGTATCACAAAAATGTTTCTATTTCTAAAAGAAATAGCTTATGCACTTCTCGAAATGCATACAGAAAAGCTGCCTTTATCATGCATGTTAACTGCGACTAGTCACTCTCGAGGTTTGTTTTGGATAATATTGTTCAATTGCATCACACAAATGCATGGCATAAAGTAAAAGTATGCATGCATTTTTAATATGCTTTAATTCTTAATTCAGATTATCTGAGGAAAAATTGTTCAGGTATATTGCACATAAGTGCCAAAAACTTTCGTAATTCCACTTGCTGTGTACCTAATATGCAAATAAATTTTTTACCTGGTATCACATGCTGAATATAATACTGTGTGTAATGCTTCATTACAAAGAATATGTGCACCTACATTTATTCAAATGTATCACATATTCATGCCATGCAAATGTATAGTTCCTTTTCATATAAGACCTTCTTTGAACAAATGGCATACTGATATACACTATTTCCACTTGAGACACCCATAGAAGCTTTATGAAATTGGTACTATGGGATTTTTATTAATATATCTATGTATCTGTATATAAAGAAATTTGTGTGCAGTTTGTGAACATTATGCTTTTACACGGTGTGGTTTAAGGTGTTTTAAAAGCAAATGAAATCATGAACCAAACGATGTGTATAAAAATGAGTTGGCAAAGCAAGGAAACTTATTGTGTTTGTCATATTCTGCCTTATAATTTTGTTATCGTAATGATAACATTATATGTAGGGAGCAATTTTCTAGAGACACCTTTGTATTCCAAAAATGGTTTAATGTGTGTGTGTGTTCCCACTCCTCATGCAGACCTAGCTGCAAAAGAGATTTCTTTACCAACTGTTTTTTTTTAGCAGTACCAACATTTGCTAGTGGCCTTATTTTTTACTAGTAAATTGCATTATCTACTAGCGAAAGTTTATTAACATCATACAAAAGAAACTTTAACATGTCCCCCTCCATTAGTCAATCTTGACAAATTTTGATTTCACTTCTATAACTGTCACATTGTAAAGCTGAAAAGATTACAAATATTTAGATATAACTCACCTTTTCATGACCTGACAGATTAATTCTAACAATTTAATTTGAATGTAAATATTTAAACATTTTTTATTTAATTTTATTCACAAATTTAAAAGAAAACTATTCAAAATCTTAAATTATTTTTCGTATGGTTTACGATCTGGGTTTTTTAGATCTTTTCATCATACCACTTTAAAACAGCAGGCCTAGGGTCAAACTTGTCTTCGGACTTGAACTTGACTTCACTTGATAGGGCAGTGGTTATTTTGCAGTGTTATGTATCCCTTTTATGTTCGTTGATTCTAATTCCAAATGAATGTTAAGCCATTCCGATGTAGTACACTGCCGGACAATTGCTAAGGACGGACGACAATAGCAACGATAGCAACCATAAAATGGAAGGCAGGAAAATGTGGAAATTAGCATAAGTGCGGGATACAGTAAGACGTGTTGTGCGTATGCAAATTTTGGATTGCCGAACTTGTTCGTGACGTCATAGCGCTGATAAGAGATATAAAGGATTTGACGCGTATTGACCGTTGTTGTTCAAACGCAAAGTTGAAAGGGAAAGAATCAATTGACGAACTTGCAATTTTCAGTATGTCTTCCCGACATCACCTAGATGATTTTACACGTGGCCGTATTATTGGCAAGATTAAAGAAGGGCGAAAAATAACAGATGTTGCCAGGGAGTTCGACGTCCGCCACAGTGTTGTTTCAAGGCTTTGGAAATCATTTCAAACAAATGGAGAGTGTAGCAAACGTCACGGGGGAGGTCGTGTTCGCAGTACAACACCTGCAGAAGATCGGTACATAGTGCTATCAAAAAAAAAGACACCTGCGCAGCACAGCTAGTGAGGTAACAAATCAGTTTGTGGCTGCTACTGGCAAGCGGATCTCCCGAAAAACTGTCGCCAGACGTTTGCATGAAGGAGGACTATACGCCCGCCGTCCTGTTGTGTGCATCCCATTGTCCAGACGTCACCGTACCGCCCGTTTGCAATGGTGCCATTAACATCGCAATTGGACTGATAACGACTGGTCTGCTGTCCTCTTCTCAGATGAGAGTAGATACAGTCTATCGTCTGATTGTCGACGACAACTGATCTGGCATGATAGAGGTACTGCATATTGTCCAGTAAACATAAAGGAAAGGGACCGATATCCGACATGTAGTGTCATGATATGGGCAGGCATCATGATCAATGGCCGTACGTCCCTCTATGTGCTTCCAACTGGGACTATGACTGGCCAACGATACATTAATGATGTTCTGCTACCTCATGTTCGCATGTTCCGTGGTGCTGTCGGCGATAGATTAATTTTCATGGACGACAACGCAACACGTCATCGAACAGCCGCTGTCCAGGAGTGTCTTGAGAGCGAGGATATTCAACGCCTCATATGGCCAGCACGTTCTCCAGATCTGAATCCCATTGACAATGTGTGGGATGCTTTGGGGAGGAGTCTTGCTGGTCGCCAATGCCCTCCAATAAACAAGGACACCCTCATCCGTGCACTGACAGAGGAATGGGATAAATTACCCCAACAGCTGCTTGATAATGTTGTGCAAAGCATGACACGACGTGTGGAATCTTGCATCGCCCTCCATGGTGGCCATATCCCGTATTGACATCTTACGCCGGAACGCTTGCGGACGGTAATTGCATTTTTTTCACGTTTACGTATTCTGCACAAAATGGCCTGTTTGTCCCTTGAACACATTCCAAAGCCTTCTGGATTTCAGAGCACAATAAATTGTCTTTCTTGTAATGTCCTGGCATTCTGACATTATTTTATTTCACTTGGCATCCAACCACACTTACTTTTTTATGCGCTATATAGCCGTTTATGATCCGTCCTTAGCAATTGTCCAGCAGTGTATTAGCTAGAGCCGTCCGGATATTGTAGTGGGATTGCATAAACACCCGCCTCATTGAGAAGAGGAGGCTAATCAATATCTCTCTTAAGCATCATATATAAAGATGCCGAAGGCCTTATGCCGACACCAAAGCTCATCCTCCCGAGTGTGTTTTTGAGTTGATAGGAAACTTTTGGTATGTAGGGAATAGAGCCCAGGTAGCGAAGTTGCGGCATAAAAAGATTGACTTGGCTGGTTCTGGCTTTTTCAATAAAGTTATGCATCTGGTTCGACGTATATCCTGCCACAGTGGCCAATTCGACTATGCTTTTTAGTTCCAATTCTCTAGAACGAACATCGGAGGAGACTGCGAAGGTGCTTCTAATTCGAGAACGGAAGAAGGCCATGTTGTAATCATCAGGGCAGGATGAACTGCAGAGCATCAAGTTGGGAACGGAGGTCGGTTTATAATAGAATTCCGTATGAAAGCAACTGTCATCCGATTTTCTCACTAAGACGTCAAGATAAAGTAAGGTAGCACTCTGAAGCTCCACAGTGAAATTGATCGTAGATTTGTGGAATGATATCAAGAAATCAGCTTTATTCTCCACACCCAAATCTACCATTCGCGAAACCTTGGAAATCTTTCTCAGCAACGGAGCTTTAGAGGATTTAAAAGGTTGCATCACGCAAGGAATAAACTTACAACGGGTTTTTTAGGAGTCTTGGAAAACGCTATCAAAAGAGCAAGGATTGTGAACACAGTGGATGTAGCTATTTATTAAATGTTCTTCACACATAACATAATTAAATTTCCACGAGTAAATTTAATACCATTTTAGTTACCTGCTTATTACATTTTCCAAAGTAATAGGTGAAATGAATATGATCATTACTTTTACATCTCTTTGTAACATGTGTATCATGCGTTTGAGCCATGGCAGAAAAACATAAAAATCTGATATTTGGTTGTGATATTTATATTACTGTATTGATATGAAATTTATGGGAAATTAATTAATGCTGTGTTTCTGACCAGGGTACAAAATCTTCATTAAATATTTGCTGTTTTATTGCTTTAATTATTTGTTGTTTTGGGGAATCCATGTAAAAATATTATGTGAATACTTGTGTGAGTTTTGTAAAAGTTACTTGTAGCATCACTTAATTTCACTTCTATTATTCTGTTCTGTTTCTTCATTTTTTGCTGTTTTGTTGCTTTAAATAATTGTTGTTCTTGGGTTGGAGAGAATCCACGTAAAACTATAAATTGATTCTGTTCTGTCTACTTTCTTAATATTATTGCTTTCAACCATTCTGAGAAAATAGCCCATAGTGGTGATGTTCAAAATCGGGAAGGTCTTAATTACAACATCAGTTAGGCCTTAATACAATATCAAACACACTAGTTTTACCATGTTTGTAATAAACAGCTTTTACATTGGTCGGATACCATTAACTGTTCCCAGCTTTTATACTACTACTATAGCAGTTTTTTTAATCATGTTCATGCAAAATGTGTTTTATAGTGTTATATGTTGTAAATACCATTTTAGGACATGTAAAACATGTGATTTGTTTTTAAAAACCACATAACTCTCTTGAGGGATGGAACTAATATAAAGTTTGATTTGAGATTTATGTGAAACCTTAAGTGTAATTCTTGCAAAGCATTGCGTTAAAAAAAACAAACTACATTTCTGACCAGGGTAAAAGAAATCAAAACTGAGATATCTGCTGTTGTGTGCTTTGGAAGCAAACATTTAGTTAAATAACTTGTTAGAACAATGTATTTCATAAATTCAAAGTAATTAATTGTTAGTCATTTTTTGGAAGTACTCAAGGCCGCCCCCGGTAGCGCAGTGGTCTAAGGCGATATAGCCTCCGATCATTCGTCCGAAAGGGGTCCGGGTTCGAATCCCGGTCAGGCATGGATGTTGTGTTTGTCTTACGGCACTGGTTCTCTCCCTTCCCTGGAACCGGTGACCCTAAATTAGGGACAAGCTACTGCTTATAGCCCATTGAGTTGCTCACGGTGGTCGTTAAACCTCCAATAAAAAAAAGTACTCAAGTTTTGCAGATTGCTTATTTGTTTGGGAATTTATTTTTAATGTATCTTTTTAACATTACAAAGTATTCTAGTAGAAAAAAACATATAGATTTAAGTTTCCATGAAGTGATACACAGAATGTAGAAGTATAAATTTTCATGTGCAAGATCAAATCACTGTGGAGTTCATATTGTGTTTCAGTTATTTCTTGATGTAACTCTTGCATGCAAACTTACAACCTACATTTATCCATTTATTTGTTCTATGTGAATTGCATTTCTTATTGTTTATTTGTAAATTTGTCAGATAAGTATGTACCACTGTCATAAACGAGGAAAATGTGTTTATGGAACACTGTGATAGCGTGGTCGATTTTGAATTTTCTTCATTAGTTTGCAAAGAGCTTATCCACTGGTCTTGTCTTTAGTACTATAAAAACTTAATAAAAACCTTGACATCTGATTGTGCCAATATACTGTACTGATGTAAAATTTATTTCAAGACTTTTTTTGTAAAATAAATGCTGTGTTTCTAAACAGGATGTGTCAAAAATTTGCATTGAATAGTTATGGCTACATGGGGGGGGGGGGGAGAATATCAGTGTAAAAAAATTAGAATGTTTGTATAACTTCTACAAAAGTCATTTGACATTGCTCACGTTTGCACTTATATTGATATTGTGTTATGCAATAAATATTTGAAAACCATATATCTGTGTACAGGATTTATTTGCATTATGTTTCTTATATTTAAGTGTGAGAATTAGAACCTGAATATTTTTTAAGGGAAAATGCTTTTATAGAACATAACTTGGATAATTTTCAGCTTGTCATGTGTAGGTTTCATTTTAGTGTCACTTTGCTTTGCTGCTATCTTAGGTATTAGCTTGATTGTAAATAAAGCGTAATGGGGAGATTTCAAAAGCATTTTTCCACCGATGTGTGAGCATTCTTTAGAAGTTTTCGTTTCTTTCTGCAAGAAGCATGTTGAAGAGAGAGAAAGAGGGGGGGGGTTACTTATATATAATGAAGGAACACATTTGTTTGTCGATGCTTCTGTTTTACGCTTTTTGTGAGTCTGTTAATGTAACTTTATTTTTAAATACACAAGAGTTGAATAATAATGAAACACATACAGCGTATGAAATCAGTTAATTTTTTTGTGGTGTAGTCAGCACAAATATTCGCCAAGCTTTCGCACTCCACTCCACTACATTTTTGTGTCTACCATTGCCTTGAAAAATCCTCCCAGTGGAGTGCAAAAGCTTGGCGAATATTTGTGCTGACTACACCACAAAAAAATTAACTGATTTCATACGCTATATGCGTTTCATTATTAGTCTGTTAATGTGTTAATTGATATTTTCAATATCTGTTTCAGTTGAAAAATGAATAAAAAGTTTGCTTTACAATATACTTCTGGAAAAAATTGAACCTTTTGTGCAATATGTTTTTTTTACAAAATTGGAAAGAAAAAAAGATGTGACATTTAGATTTGCAATATAAAATTTGCGATAAATTCAAAGATATCCAAATTAATACTTTCCATGAACATTTAACAAAAAACTTTTTCCTAAGTGATTTTGATTTATTTATTTTTTAACCTTCTAGAAGTAGTTGCAAGATTTCAGCACACTTCCACACTTCTTACCGTAATTTTAGGAAATATACTCACCAAATCGGAAATTTTGCTTTTGCGTTCGTTACGTAATTAGATAAGGTTTTTTCTTTAATAAATCGAACGTGAAGTAAAAAATCGGAAATTTTGCTTTCGCGTTCGTTACGTAATTACATAAGGTTTTTTTAATAAATCGAACGCGAAGGAAAAAATCGGAAATTTCGCGTTCATTACATAATTAGATAAGTTTTTTTTTTAAATAAATCAAACGCGAAGGGTATTTCTAAAAGTTTTAAGTGAAGTGATGTTCATACAGTCCTACCAATTTGCCATACACGCACATAAAAAAAAATCGTTGTTGCAAAAATGCATAACATTTTTATGGGCTTTTTGTTTATAAAAATGCTGGGCATTTGATGTTATACGTGAAAAAACTATTATGTTTGTGTATCTTTCGCTAAATTGAAGATTAAAGGGAAAACTTCCTGGAACATTTATTTTTAAGACCGATACATGAAACCCATTCGCAGCACAAGAGCAAGAGCAAAGCTTTGGAATTCCCCGATTTGTCGATATTGTATATTGTAGGAAACAAAAAAACGAAAGTAAAGGATGTAATCTTTTGACGTTATTTAAAGATAAAAAATACAGCAAAAAAACCCCGGCCGATTTATTGTGGTATGCGCAAATTATTCAGTATCGCACACGCGAAAATATTTCTCAGCGTAAACACCGCGGGTTCGACGGCATTTTCAGGAGCTTCGAATCGTGTCAGTCAGTCGGTCGTGGGTCGGCCCGCTAGCTCTGACGTCACAGACCTGTTGGGAGGCTTTCTTACTCTCCAGGGGGTTTTGGTTTATCCCAATGGCAATGGCTACTTTCAACAAGATAATGCGTCCTGCCATAGTGCTCGTATTGTACAGGATTGGTTTCATGAACATGCCGGTGAGTTTACTTTGTTTAGGTGGCCCCCACAATCTCCAGATCTCAACCCCATTGAGAATTTGTTGGATAAAGTTGAACGAGCCATCAGACAGCTGGACCCACAACCCTGCAATCTCACACTCCTGGAAAGTGCTATTCATCAAGCATGGTCTCAGATTCCACAAACCACCTATAAACATCTCGTGGAGTCCATGCCACGAAGAATCGACACAGTATTAAAGGCAAAAGGTGGCCTAACGAAGTACTGAGGGGGTGGTCATAATAAAGTGGCCACTCAGTGTGTGTGTGTGTATACCCATAAGTAGAGTTAATGACAAAATTTACAACCTAAAATTTATAATCAAATTTTTCAATAAACAATCTGAAGATCATGACGCGCAATGCAGCAGTGATGAATATTCAGAAATTACAAACTACAAAGCAGAGACTGAAACAAAAATTATAATTTTACAAGGACAAAAAATACAAATTAAATCTCAACACCCAACAGGCATGAGTAAAGAATAAATCAATAGCAAAACTAGAATGCAGAAAGCGTCGAGAATGCCGAGCCTTGGCTTTATCAAGGACCAGCAAAACTCTGCATTTTCTCACTTCCACAAAGACCTAGTTGGAAATGGGTTTCTGCAAAGTCATAGATGCAAGTATAAATCCCACAATCATTTTTAATTAATTAACATAACCGCCTTCAATGGTGTGGGGAAAATAATTTAGCTAAAGTTTTTGCTACCCTGATACAAACTTTGGAAGTACAAAACACTTCCTTCTTTGTCATTGTTCTGGAGGTCAGATGTTCTCATCTGTATCAAGCCAGTATGGAGAGCTTTCTTCAGCGTTTGTGGTTGGTAAAAAAATATAAGATTTTCCAAGTGGGCTTCATACACTGTGTTGAAAAAATTGTTCTGAATTTCTTTTTTGAAAGACCATAGTTGTGGTCATTCAGTGTTATGATGATCACTTGTTTTGTTCTGTACACATAATAATCATAGTTATCTGATATGAGGTATATCAAGAATCTTATTCGAATAGATGAACATTTGGAAATATTTCAAACTTGCCTTTTGTACAGCTATGACAATAAACATCAAACACTGTGAATGGGTTTAGTATGGAACAAACACACAAAGCCTAGAACTAAAAAAAATGAAAACTTGTAGTTTATTATCATCAGGAATTGAATGGGTATAGTGTAATCTCCCTCTTCAATAATGTAAACTCTTTAACTCATAAGTAATAATAATAATGGTGCTTAACATGATTTTGAATTACATTGTAAAAGAATACCTTTTATTTTGATCCCTATATTTGAAAGGTAAATGTGAAAAACCTGTCTGAAATGTCTTCATTTCATTAGGGCATGGACAACTAACTGTCTTACTATTCAAGCTCAAGTCTGTGTAGATCAGGTATAATTGATATGAAGTATTACACTGATATACACCTGCCTTGATAATGTTACAGTCATTCTTCACAGTGTCCTTGATGCTTTTGAGGCAAATATACAGAAATTACTTTATCCTGTAAAATTATTCCAACTCATAATTACAGAAATAAGAAAACAAAAAACTTGACTTTCTTCTAATTTGGGTTACTTTTATAACAGCAGACAGTTAAAATCCCTAGATGTTAACCATGATCGATTTTCAAAGCTGTAACAACAGTAAAACTAAGATTATCCTTACACCCACTGATGACAATAATAAAACCAAAGCTCAAATTTTTTTAAATGATTATAACTCTTCTGAAAATTATTGTCATGGGACATCAAAAACTTATATGCTGCCCCTCTCCCTCCAATATGTATAAACAAACTGTTTATCATTTAGCAATTTGGGGGGGGGGTCCTCTTTAAAGTTTACATTATTCTTATACCATGGTAGCAATTTGGAAGAGTTATATGCAGTAAATTATTTCAAAAAATTCAGTGTAAATTTATACCACAGCTATCAGGGCACATAAGGGTAGGCTTAACAAAAACAGCTTCCTCATTAACCTTAGATTTATTCATTTTTTGAGGTTATCTGCATAAATGCATCAATTAGGGAGGATTTTCTTTTATGAACTACCCTATTCATTTTTAATGCTTCAAGTTCATGTTGTCTTTCCTTTTGTCAGAGTTTCTCTGATCCTTCTAGAATGCCATGTGCAACTCGTATTGCAGGTATGTTTTTTCTTTAATGCTTGCTTTAGTCTCTCACTGGCTTCTTTAAGCACAGAGTTTGATGATTCTTGTACTTGTCTTTTTTCTTGAACAATAATTTTTATCTTGTTTTCCATGTTTTCTATAGTTTGCTTTCTGCTCTTCAAATCCTTTATTTAGCAATTCTTGTTTCAATCTCTCAGCACTTTCTTTCTCTGCTTTCAGTTGCTGTTCCTTTAATCTCTGCTCCTCTTCCAAATGGTTGCTATATGACCTATGTGCATTAAGTGCTATTTTTATTAGTTCTTTGGTTATTAGCACCTTTGCAACTTGGTTGTTACACATTTTTAGTGCATCTCGAATTGTTCGTCTCTCATTCAACATCTTCTCTGACATAGATGTCTTCTCATCTGAAAGAACTCTTCGTGATACAGAAGAGCCTCTCTCTACATCGAAGTTGCCATGTGATAAAGCAAGGCATGCTTTCACAACTTTAGCCAAAGATGGATATTTCCAGTCTCCAAATGTCTTTTGATACAACATGTCTCTCCAAAAATGATCAATCCTAATTTCGCTGTTTGGAATAAATTCTTATACATACAAGTACATCTATAGCTAGACCCACGTGACTAGAGGAACGACCTACTCAAATGACAAAAAGTAGCGTCTCGTTACTTTTAACAGATATGCAGAAATGTCTCACCAGGTGTATTTTTGATTACCACTTAATATTTTCGTTATGAAAAATTCCTAATTTATATTAAACAGTTTGTAGATAATGTAAAGTGAGTTTAAATGTCTGTTGGCGAAAACATGCATTTTCCGTGTGATTCGGAAAATAAAGCTGTAAAAACAATCACATATCATTCATGAAATTCTAGGTACAAAATTTTCGACTTGAAATTGATACATTTAACTGCAAATAAACTTCAGTAAGCACAGAAAAAAACAGTCTTTAATATGGCGAAAGCAAGGCACTTATCTCTGCCATATTCCAAACAGAAAAATCTCTGCCATATTCCAAACAGAAAAATAGGACACTTTTTCAGCGGAATATCTTGATTTGAGTAGGTCATTCCTTTAATCACATGTGGGTCTAGTCTATACTTGCCATTGACTTTCCTCCATCATATTTGCAATAAAGCAGAAAGCAATAAACTGAACAAGACATATCGATAACGATTCGCATGGTTCATACACTTTTTCAACCACAAAATTCCAGGATTTTCCCCAGGGCATACAATCCAAATGCTCTTACTTAAAATATAGTGAAACCATACGTCTGTTCAATTTGTAACCTACAACAAACAACTTCCTACACGCTTAGGCAAACTTAATGCAGAATTGAGAATGTTAAAAATGATGTCTGCTGCAGCTAATCAGAAACTTAGAATCACAGATAAATACCAAAACCATCACAGAAAATGTGACCATGTTTAATATCTGCTAAACTTTTATATACAGTATAACTACACTGATTATGAGAAAACTTTTTCTACTTTGGCTTTAGTTCAATTATTGAAGCAAATTACAAATAAAAAAAAAAACCCCATAAAACTCAAAAATACATAGGTATGTGGCATTTCTTTTGAAATGCTTTCACATACCACACAATCAATACATAAAATACTATTTGTATTTAATTATTTTGAAATAATGCTTACATTGGAAATTTAAGGGTAAGGAAAGGTGAAATATCTAGAACCTTTTTCGAAGGACCAAAGGGATTGTTATTTCTTAAACACATAATCATGGTAGCAAGTATTTGTGTTACATTATGGAAGGAATTTTCAACATAATATCGATGCTGTAGCTATGTTTTAGATTTTTACTTGCCAGCAAACAAAGTATGCACAAAAATTTCCAACGTGAAAAGAAAGAGAATAACGAGGAAAGCCTTATGTCCAAGGGCTGTGTGCAATTATATTCATTAGTGATCATGGCAATTTAACTGGGCATGATTAAAAAACTAATTATAGAAGCTAAGAAAATACTAAGAAACAACTAGATTTAAGTTTCTGATATTAGAAAGTAATCTGATTTTATGGCAAATTTTCATATAAAGTATTCATTACAAAATTTCAGTAAAGGTAAAATACCCCCCCCCCCCCCCCCCCCACACACACACACACAATCAGCTATTTACTTCCATCAGTGGCTAAAAAATATGTTACGAAAATTAACAAATGGCGAAAAACGTTTCCCATAGACAGCAGAAGGAAGGTATTAGAGACAAAAATATTTTTAAATCGATCAGCTAAAAGGAGAGATATAGAAGGAAACATGATATAACTATGCGTTTCAGCGGAAGAATTTTGCATAATGGAAACAGGAGAAAAGCATTTTTCATAGCAAAAGCTATGCTAAGGAAAAATAACTTTTCAAATACGTCTGCCGGAAGCAGAGATAACAAGAAAAACGTTTTGACCTTTACAACCCCCTAGGGGGAAAGTTGTACATTATTTGAAGAGCATCTTATTGTAGCAAAAATCTTATTTGCTCCCCATCTTTATTGTAGCATACAGTAAAAAACCAAATTTCTCAATAGGATTTTTCGAAGCAGAGATATAGCTGCAAATGGAAGTACACAAACACTACCTAGCAGCAGAACTGAGAACTACAAACCTCGTCAAATACAAACCTTAAGTTTCCCATGAGGTAAATGGTATCCGGTGTTAAAAGAATTTTTTAAATCACACATTTAGAAGAACAGGTATTAAGAAAAATAGATTAAGATTTTGTTGCAAATACATCAGAAGCAAAAATAAACATTTATGCCCCCTGGTGGCCAAACCATTCTTTACCAGAAATGATAATTTGTATGCAAAACATTTCAACCTCAAGAGCTGTATCCGACTCAGGAAGAATTTTTCAAATCGGACTTTTAGAAGCGGAGATATTGGGAAAATCACGATTTACCTTTATGCCCCTTAGCAGAAAATTTATACATTATTTGAAAAACAGACTAACTAAAATAGTCTTCACTATAAATGTCATCCAAAGTATAGAGAATTTTTTCAATTGGATATTTAGAAGCAAATACACGAAATGAAATGCATTTTAAATTCGATATGATCTATATTTGCGCCCTCTAGCAGTGAAGTTGTGCATCGAAAAAAAAAAAAAAAAAAAAAAAAAAAAAACAGAATGAACGGATCACCATTCTCACATTTTAAGCTTCCCAACAAAAATAATTTTACAAATCGAACCAATAATTGCGGAGATATTGTCTCCCCGGTGGGACAGACAAAGTGACAACATAAGCATGACACAAAAGATGCTAATAACGCAGCTTCAGTCCTCCCAAACAAGAAAACCGATAGCACCCCCCCCCAAACACGCACATTTTGCAAGGGGTGGGGGAGGGAAATTTGTCAGACATAAGTTATGTCAGTACAAAAATACTCAACTACAAAACATCGTGCAGGGACAAATAGGCAGGAATGGATAAAATTCCAGGACATGTAACAGAATTTTAGGACATTTCCAGGACAAAATGGAATTCCAGGATGTGTATGAACCACGGATTCGACATATAAATATCTATATCAAAGTTGATATTCACGTGTATCAATATTAAAACTGATGTTATACAAGCACATCGATATACGCAACACAAATTATGTTTTCTTTAAAAATAGTAGCCTTACAATTAAAATAGTTCAAGTTTTTCTGAACATAGTTGCTTTTGTCTGTTTTTTGTAAGAAATAGTAGCCATAGTCGCTGTCATCAAAAACCGTAGCAATAGTGGCTATTTAGTCACCACTGGCAGCCCTGCAAGCATCATGCCAACAACTGCCAAATTTACACGTTGAAATAAAAATTATGAGTTGGTGATTTTTCAATTGCCAAATACCGGCAGCTCAGTGAGATTCAAAGCGGATATTTAAAACAAATATAAAAATTAAAATGTCAACAAAAATTACTAAAGCAGGGTGTCCACAGAATTATCAAACCTGATTTCCCTGACCAAATACATAAGAAATCCCTGACCTTACACAAATAGGTTTACTTGAGTTTTTCAATATATGTGCCATGATAATAAAATTGAATTGGATAATTGAGAAACTTATATTTAAAAGTGTTTTCGTTTGACGTATAAAATTTCCCAAATAACGGATTCATTTAATTTTTTTTTTTTTACCGGCCTCCACCTTTCCCATAGCCGTCCAACTCCCACCTTTTAATTTTAAGTTTACTCTTTTTTTCATGGTTTTACATTTATTGAAGAAACACTCAAACAAACCCATACACAATATTCAGAACAGTTACTATAAAAATATTACAGTAGGAACACAGTCACTGTTTTTATATTACACACCACTTTTCTTCTTTTCCCAATCTGAAATCTTTGCCTGCAATACTGCTTCTTCCAACTCTAGTTCCTTCCTTACTATTTGCCTTTTTTCCTTCAGTTTTCTTTCTACTTCGTTTTGAAGAACACTTTTTTCTCAAGATAATCCTGATATCTTCGTCTGGAGGCTCTTACAGAAAGAAGAAGCCTTCTATTGATGGCAATGTGTTCTACTCCTCCCACATTTTTTATGGCATCAAAAATTGTTCTTTGACAAATCGGGATTCTTCCACGAGATTTTCCACAAGAAGAGACTTATTGACAGAAAATCTACCTTCCACTGAAGCATTTCCATGAGACATAATGAGACAAATTTTTATTACATCCCAAAGTTCACCGAATTGTTTTTGGTTGTCAAGTAGTGCACTGTAAAATTTGTCTAATACAATGGAATCATCATGACTGTCTAAAAATTCATCAAACTGAGACTTAAAAGCAGATTGAGCTTCTACACACGATGAAGCGTGCTGTTTATTAGCTTTTTCAGCACAGTCATCTGAAATCCTGTTTGCACTAAGTAAAACTTTGAGCACAATGTCCACTCTCTTCTTGCCTGGACTCGGCTGCTGCACTTTAATATTTGGGCCCAAACAAGTTACCCCACGGACAAACCTAAATTTTAGTGGGCTTTTCTCACGAAGTTTTTCAATCATACTGGTCACAAGTTTCCTAAATTCAAGCTTAAAAGTCTAATTTCTCCCTTTCTGAGCACTTCACTTCTTTTAATAGCTTTTTAGCACTAAATCCAATATCACCTTTTTCAATTGAGAGAAAATTTTCACTTTTTAATACATCTAAAGTTAACAGTTTTGAGACTCTATCAGCTTCACTTAATTTGTCAGGTTCAAGCTTCAAGCTTCGTGCCATCAAATTTTTCATCAGATCCAGCAAATCAGTGTGTAAGAAAGGAATTAAAGGCTTTGGGCTCTGGAACCTTCTCAAGAAAGATTCACACTCTGAAGCTATAGTCCGAAATGCAGCCAATTTGCATTTCGACAGTGGACTTTCCATGAATTCTACAAGAGACATGTGAACATATTTCTTGATATGATCATAGACAAGCAATGCCCTAGTCAAACAATTAACATTTTCCAACCACCTTACAATGCAAAATTTCAAAGGGAAATCTTTACATCCAGTAATCATAGTATAATTTGCACGGCAAGCAGGACTATCTTTTAAAAGGTAGTACAAGTTACGCAGAAAGTGATGTATATCCCATTTCACTGCTTCAAGTCCAGTTTTCATAGCTCCATTTGACCACGTGAA
Organism: Macrothele yani; assembly: GCA_039090855.1. Classification (NCBI taxonomy): domain Eukaryota; kingdom Metazoa; phylum Arthropoda; class Arachnida; order Araneae; family Macrothelidae; genus Macrothele; species Macrothele yani. Next base: position 66,055,109 of record CM077017.1, on the reverse strand, counting down.
GACCACATACTCCAATGTCAACTAATTTACCATCTGGATTTTCAGTTCTAAGTTTATCTTTCAGCTTTTGAAGAAAGCCGAGATTAACATTAGGTCCATCCATTGACACTTGTAGCATGTTATCCAAGGGAAAAAGTGCACCTTTAATGAATTTTTCTAAAAGGTCATTAGCTGTTGCCCATCCTCAAAACACACTACTTAGGTATCTAGTGGAAACTTTTTGCAGATTGACGTCCCAATAACGAACAAACTGATCCATTTGCCCATGTTGAGCAATATTGTTTAGTGATTCATCAAAACAAATTACAAAGTCAGTGCACTGCTTCAGATCATTCATTAAACACCCTTTGAAATGTGATGCCAATCCATGGTTTATCACATAAGGTGCTTTGCTTTTGCCTAAAGTAAATTTTGAAGCTATCGCACTGTCAGGAAACATTAACTGAAATGTTTTGTTAATCTGTGTACAAGAGTTCAGAGACATTCGCTTGGACACCTCCATGGTCCATATTATTTCCGACATTGTTACATCATCTTTCACTACATAAGCATTAAGGTCACTGGGCTTCACATCATCTTTCACAACAAAGGTATTTGAGTCATTAGACTTAATATTTTCTAGAAGTACTGATTCCACATTTCCTGAGCTTGCTGATGGCAAGAGTTCGTTATTACAAAGAGAGTTCTTTTTCACAGAGGAAGTGAAAGAAGCAAGACTGGGCTGAGACATTTTAGCATGGATGTTTTTCAAATGATTAGGGCCATTTCCGTGGCTGGAGACTACCCGGCGCCCCATGTTGCTAAGCTTGAAATTTTAGAGCACACTTTACAAAATGCTGATTCATTGTCGCCGTTCACAGCAGCTATCCAACCAGAAAACACACAATGCTTTGACATTGCTGCAGTCTTAATTGCCTTTTAACAAGGTGTAACTTATATCACAAATTTTCTTCGACTCCTTTGACCTAAAACAAAAAGAGAAATGCTAACAAGTAATGTAACATAACTTACAATAATAGGTAGGAAATACAAGGTTACATTAGTAGGAAGGGGAAGTTAGTGACTGTCTGCAACACCAAGTGCAAGTGTGTTGGGCGATGAGGGCGTCACTCCCCGACGCCGGGTTAAAACTTGTTGTAGTCTGTGATTGAAATTTCCCTGACTTTTTTTTAAATATCACTGATTTTCCCTGACCAATTTTCATTTCCCTGACTTTCCAGAATGTGGACACCCTGTAAAGTGAAAAGAAAAAAAATCCATACAGTGCAGTGCCAGCATATGAATGATTACATACTAACAGCAAATACTTCCATTTTTGAGTACATCACGTAAAGCACATATGTTGCACAAAAAAATTTCATGAAATGGTTTTGTCTTACACTGTACAAAAGTAAGACTTTCTTTTGATCATTGGGTAGTATTCTCAGATAGTAAATGCAGGCAGAACATGGTAAACAAATCATACACACATTTTAAAGATCAGTTTAATTAGAAATAATATTTAAAAGGTCTCAAGTGAACTCTTTTTGCTACTGAGGATTTAGAAGCCTTGCTAAGTAATTTTTAAAAAAACTTGTCATTTGTGGTTTTAGTGAGACACATTTATAAGCCCTTGTTAGAGCTATTGTCTGATCTAAACTATGTTCCCTTACTCTGGGCAGGTATGGCAATTGTAAGCTGTCTACCTGAAATACTGTACGCACATAATTAAAATAGTTATAAATGTACTGATGGTAACAGAACACTATGATTTTAGTTGATTTCCTAAATCAAATAGTATTACAGGGTTAAAATATTAAGTGTATTACTATGCTTATGTTCAAACATCCTTTTCAACATTACTCAATTTCAAACTTTTTCTGCAAAAAAAAAAAAAAAAAAGAAAAAAGTTTTTATCATGACTGACCCCCTTTTTCAATGACATTGACAGAGGAAGGATATTCTGAACATTTCCTGATGTTTATAAAGCAATGTCTTCCAGTTATTGTCTTTGTACTTTCACACTGAACTTTTCCTACTCTATGAACAAATCAGCAACTCTGCACCAGACAATATAGAAATAACCTAAACAATAAAGCATTTTTTTTTTTTAAGATTCAACGACCACCCTGAGAAACTCTACGGGCTATAAGCAGTCACCTGTCCTTAATTTAGGGCCAGTGGTTCCAGCTAAGGGAGAGAGCCAGGGCCTCATCCAGGGAGCCCAGGCTCACTTGGACAAACTGTCAGAAACCAGAGCTTAGACCACTGCACCACCAGGGTGGCAAAGAAACATTTTTGACAGAATCTGGATGCTCTTAATAGCAATACATCAATAGGCATTAGTGAAGGGCATTGTAACTGAATGGGTGAGCAATATTCTTTTCAGACACAGGTGGCATCTTGCATATGTATGCAGGAACTTGTTATTTGCACACCATACATAAAACATTTAATCAACATTTTTGACAGAAACAAGTAAATCTGAATAATTACATAAATACTGAAAAATGATGCTTCCAGAAACATTTATGCAATGTAATTTAATCTTTTCAACATAGGAATTTTGTTGAGACATACAAAAATATGACAAATGGGAAGGACACATACATCTAGATTTCAGTGCATATTCACTCCCGAACTTATATAAAACTAGCTGATACCTGATGAGGTTAACTCTAAAATTTTAATTACATGAAATGAAATATTACTTAAAACACACATTCTTATGAAAATTGCATTTCTCTTCCAAAGAAAACAACAACAACAAATTTTCATGTAGCTACTCTCTCATAACTTTATAACATTCAAGTATAAATTACATCATTACAGTTCACTTCTTTTTAATTTTTTTCTTAAATGGTATGACATAATCTACGTTATGTCTGGCATGATATGGTTCATATGGATCATCAATGTAGTATTTTGGTGTTTTCCAATTATTTGTAACCATTCTATCTAGCATTTCACACTGGTATCTAGCACAAACAATGTGTTGTTGCAAACGAAATTTTTCTTCATCACTTTGTAGGTACATTTTTTTGTGGTAACCACCAATCCTTCGTATCCACAGTCCATTGTTTAAGCGATAAAACCGCTTTAGTACGGTTTTAACACTTCTCTTGGTTCCCTTGGTTAAAGAAAACTTGGTAACGGTTCTTGAGGTAATATTGTGAAGGTCTTCCACTCTTAACAAAGGCCTGAAAAGATGAAATGAACTATTATTGACACAGTAAAAATGATTAAAGTTACATTCATAGAGAATTAAAAAAAAAAAAAATTAAAACCAAACATTAAACTAAACAAGATTATAACAAAAATAACTCAGAAACAGTAGAAATAACAATGTAATAGGTTACATATAAAAATAATTTATCAAAGCATAAAAAAAGTTGGAAATTGCATAGAAAATTTTGATTGTGATTACAGCAATAAAATGTACAAAGATATTTTAAATGTGACTGTTAGCAGAGGAGATAGCATGCTCAATGCAAACAATTTTTGCCACAATGCAGAAACTCACATTTACACCACTTAGTGGATAAACTATGTACTTCACAAAGAAGGCCATGAATGGAAATTTTACTTATAGTTTTGCCCCTGTCCAGAACAAAACAAATTTTCTTTTTTTCAGTCTCTTAGAACTGTAAACATCTGGCTAAATAAAAATGTTTACATCACCTAGTGGAAAAGTCATGAATCATGAAAACTAAAAAATGCATTGTCATTTTCATGGTCAGTGTTATCTGATAGGGAAGGGGAAGAATAATAAAGTTTCAACAAATGCTATTCTATGCATATCTGATAGACAGATTGCTACAAAAGAAAACCAAACACTGTCTTTTTTTCTTTTACAAGGCTTTAGGAAAAACAGTTTTTATTTTGCTGCAAAACCTATGATACTGGATCAAGTTTTGTATTAAGATTGGTGAATTTTGTGTGGGCTACCACCTTTTAACAGACACAACGTATTTTATACCAAATTTTTGACAACTAGAGTGCTGACAGGCAGCGTCGGATTAAGGCCTTGATGGGCCCATAGGCTAAGGCATTTGAGTAGGCTCCCAAAGAACGGTGAATCATTATGAAGCCCGTTAAAACACGGAACTGTAGCAATATGCTTGCGATAGATTAAGACATACTGCATTCTTCAAACTAATAAATTATCTGCAGTTTTCATAATAAGTACTGCATTTTCTATTGTTCTCATTAGAACATAAGTTAAAAGCTTAAGATTCCTAGATTTTGTCTTATATTTTCTAATGTTTTAGCATTGTATACTTTTTTTAGTGCATCATTTTTGTTATGCAATGTGAAACCACAGGGGAACTTGGATCATTAATGGTTCCAAGTGCAAATTGGGAGGTGTTAGTGGATGGTAATGAAAAGGCTGAAACTGCCTCGCCAATCCTGTTGTACACAGTGACATGAAATCTTTATCCTTGGGGAGTCAATACCTTGAAATCTGTTTGTCTTCAAGCCTCTGTTTTTGACCAAGTGGAAATCATATGACACAAACATAAAGCTATTTTATAAACCTCTCTCTCTCTATCAACTATTTGCTCAGGCATGCTGCCTGGGCCCTTAGTAATGGTGGGCCCTAAGGCTATAATAATAGCCTTAGGACTTGATGACAGGATCTTTAAAATGAAATAATCCGGCCTTGAAGACAGGATCTTCAAAATGAAATATTTGAGCATTTGTTTGCTAACAGGTTATATTTAATGCAGTGATAATTGTCCATGCTTCTTACATCCAAACTAGTTCTATGCTCTGTGATGACATGGACCATGAAATTATTGGGTTGTTGGAAAAGTCATGACGTATTTTGGCACCCGATGGCGGTTGGGAGGATTTGGAAGTACTAGAGGCATGCACAGCTCTGTTATCGAGTTCCGCTATGGCATTCGACAGGTGCCAGTTCTAGCTGCAGTCTAAAAGGAATAGTGAGCGATTTGGTTGATTTGCAGAGATTTGACATCAAGTTGAAGATGGAAGACCAAACTGTGCATTTTCGCCATATTTTACTGTTTTACTTCCGTAAAGGGAAGAACGCATGTCAAGCTTGTGAAAAGTTGCGTAAAGTGTACGGTGATAATGCTCTACAAGAACGTCAGTGCCAGCGGTGGTTCACAAAATTCTGTGCGGGTGATTTTGACCTCAATGATGCTCCTAGGTCCGGGAGGCCAGCCGAGGTTGATGACGACCAAATCAAGGCATTGATCGAGTCAAACCCACGTTACACGACACGAGAGATTGCAGACACATTGCACATCCATCATTTAAGCATTCATGACCACCTGAAGAAGCTGGGTTACGTAAACAAGCTCGATGTGTGGGTTCCTCATGAACTCAAAGAAGCTCGATGTGTGGGTTCCTCATGAACTCAAAGAAGCTCAATTGACGGTGCGTATAAACATCTGCGATATGCTCATTAAAAGTGAGGAAAACGATCCTTTTTTGAAGCGACTGATAACTGGTGACGAAAAGTGGATTGTGTACAACAATATGCTGCGCAAACGGTCTTGGTCCCGACATGCTGCTTTGCCTCAAACAACATCCAGAGCAAGCAGACATTCATCAGCGGAAGGTTCTGGTCTCTGTGTGGTGGGATTTTAAAGGTGTCGTGTTTTTCGAGCTCCTACCACAGAACCAAACAATCAATTCGAATGTGTACTTGGACAGTTTGAACGAATCCATCATCCAGAAATGTCCAGAGCTCATTCATTGTAAAGGTGTTGTGTTCCATCCCGACAACGCAAGACCCCACACAAGTTTGATAACCTGCTAAAAATTATTGGAGCTTGGGTGGGATGTGTTGCCACACCCAGCATACTCGCCTGACCTTGCGCCGTCAGACTTCCACTTGCTTCGCTCTCTTCAACAGTCCTTGCATGGAATAACGTTCAATTCAGATGAGGCTGTAAATCAGCACCTTGTACAGTTTTTCACCACGAAAGACAGGTCCTTCTATGAACAAGGCATTTTGCAGCTTACTGAAAGACGGCAAAAGGTTATCGAACAAAACAGGCATTATATCATCAATTGATCTTTGTTCTTTCTATCGATAAATGACATTTGCAAAACATGGCTAAAATATGTCATGAGTTTTCTGACAACCCAATAAATGAACTTTCCACAACTGGCTCATAAAAACACAAGACATATTTACAAGACACAAGACAGATTTTACACAAGACATATTTAAAAACACAACACAGATTTTACAAGTTTACTTAAGATGGGGTACATTCATATAACATGATGTGAGCATGTTTGTGAAGTTGCAGCAGTATTTATCATGGCATTTGGGAATGTCTAATTTTTTCACCTTATATCATTGAATATTATCTTATCATACTCTATCACTGATTGAATATTTAAAAGACATATCCTCACTTACTGCTGCATTCATTTGATATGACCTCATTTCTTCAATGTTTGTCATTTCTTCAAGTGTTTCATTAGGAGTTAGAACTGTGCTACATGCATATGCCAACTTTCAAGTGTGAGATAGGTAATTGTTTGTCCCCTAAGAGAAGGTTGGGTGGGAATTTCCTACAGGCAATTTTTCTAATGTGTACACTCAGTAGACAAAACATTAGAGAGGGAGTGATGGGCAATACCCTGCGCAGAGTGGAACAGACATAAACTGAACACAGGCAACAAACAGGCAGATAGCAGGGTTTTCCAAGCACATATCGCAATCAGCAAACATCTCAGCAACAGACAGTTGGGTCATTTTATTACCTAAGTGGTAAGAACCCTAAGGTTCCCGAGGGCAAATGTATCAAGGGTGTACCACGAGTATACCATCGACGGGTGTATTAGCGCCCGAGAGCACACAGTGGCCAAACACTGATGACCGGGGACGACGTAGATTATCTAGGGCCATACAGACCTACCGCTTGGCAACAGTGGCACAAATCACATTCAAGTTAAACGCCAGAGGCCCAAGCAGCGTCAGCAAACAAACGCTGTGTATCCTGGGCTATGGGAGCTAACGCCCTACTCGTGTGCAACATGAGTTAAAAGCATAAGATTCTGTCATTGGACATTATACCAACTGGACCTCTGCAGACTAGTGCTGCATCGTGTGCTCAGATGAATCCTGTTTTCAGCTGTACCAGAACTGCCAACCTTTCAAAATCAAAAACTGAGTTGGACATCAACATGTGTTGAACGGTGCACATATTTACAATTTATAAATAATAAAAATTATACATTATGGGTTTAAGAGCCATAATGTATAATAAAATATAAATAATAAAATTATATTATTTATATTTTATTATACATTATTTTTCTAATGAATTGCATGTTTCCCCATTTCTAATACATACTTATTCAATTCTAATCAATAAAGAGCAATCGATGATAAATTAAGACCCCCCCCCCAAAAAAAACGGCTTTTCAGTTTTGCCCTGATCTCGAGAATGACCCAAATGACAACAGAAAAAGCGGAATTCCGTGAATCTATGGAAGAATCTCATGTACGAGTAAGTGACTAAGAAATTGAAAAACACGAATATTATGGAAAACTAAATGTGAAAAATCGACAATGTTTTGCTCACTCTGCCGTGAAACAATTTTACGGGGGATGGAAACAGCGCGGATTCCACCACTGACAACACGGATTATGAAATTTAATTTTGTTTAATAAAAAGGAACGGGGTGAAAACAATTGCTCTTTATTGATTAGAATTCAATAAGTATGTATTAGAAATGGGGAAACATGCATTTCATTAGAAAAAATTCTTAAAAATGCAAAGTCGTTCCTTTCACTATTACTGAAGATATTGAAAACGAGGAACATGATATCTCTCTCTCTCACACACACGCACACAGAGAGAGAGAGAGAGAGAGAGAGAGAGAGAGAGAGAGAGAGAGAGAGAGAGAGAACATCAAAAAATAAAAATATAATCAGGCAGGGAAAAAAAAAGGAAAGTAAAAAAAAATGTAATATGCGGAAACAGAAAATGACGTGACATCCTCATCGCTGCTACAGCAGTCATTTTCAGGGTGATTACAAACATTTGAGAGATTTGCCAACTTTTTTCTAGTTTTTTTCAATTGCTCCCTACCCCATCCTCATTTTTCGAACGTTTTCTTAACATTTTTCATTGCTGGAAAGAAAGCAGTACTATTTCATAACCTTTCACCAAAATGCGAAAAATCAAGAACTTTACAAAGCTTGAGGAACAAAGGAAATTAAGTTTCAGAATTTCACCAGGATTCCAGGGGCTGTGTGAACTCTGTCACATGACCAGACGCTTATAACAATTATAACAACCAAAAAACAAAATAAACAATTAAACAAAAAAAAAAAAAAAAAACCTGAAGTATCACATTGAAAACACTCAAGAAACATTCTAAAAAATGTTTAACAAGTGTTAGAATCTTGAAAATACGAAAAGAAAATAAACTTCACACAGATGTTTAATAACGTTATGTATTTCACCAAGATTTTCGATTTCCATAGCATACTCTATGTTTTTCGTAGTCTGTAGCAGACAGATGATTTCTATAGCAACTGCGTAAAATCTGTAGTACTTGGAGTATCTTTAATATTTTTTCCCACCGCATAGTCTTACTCAGTGTCAAACAAAACGGTGTGGACAGAGAAGTTACTGTGCTAAAGTCCCGGCGATGACAGCGGGGAACGGCAGTTCTGGCACATAATGGCACAAAATCTGCTTTTTGTAGCAAGATGGCGCAAGATTTTTGTTTTGGCGTAGAATTTCCATCCCTACATAAGGCACAGCACAATCGCCGTGGATGTGACGTGATAAACCAGTACTTCAACTTTCCAAACCACTGTCTGTCTTGCTCCCATCACAGGGTTCACGACCTTGGCGCACGATGTGCCGTGGATTAACACAAATGTTTTTGTCTCCATTCGTTACTGACTCCTACAGCCAGCATTGATGCTGGAGAAAAATGATGGCTGATACAATTAACGAGGTAAAAAAATACCATGTATAATAAATAAATAAATGAAAAAATATATATAAAAAAACCACAAAACCAGATTATTTATAGAAAAATCAGATTTCCGGAAAATATTTTCGAAATCGGACAGAATACGGGTAAACCAGGATACTTGGCAGCACTGGCTGTACCAAGGTGACGGAAGGGTGCTGGTGTGGCGTCGACAACATGAGGCAATGTCCCCATTCATGCCAGGCCGACTCTGTTCAACACAATGGTGGCTCTGTGATGGTTTGGGGAGCCTTCTCGTGGGACACATTAGGTCCCTTAGTGTCTGGAGAAGTCCTTTACCACTGTGCGCTACCAGCATGTGCTGGCTAATCACCTACACGCTTTCATGGCCTTTGCACTCCCTGCAGCGGATGGCCTGTTTTAGCAGGGCAATGAGGTGCCAATCCAGGCATGGCTTGAGGAACACTCATCTGAGTTTGGAACCACCTAGTGGCCCCCAAGGTCCCCGTATTTAAATCTCGTGGAAGCTCTTTGGGATGCTGTAGAGTGGAATATCTGGACTGCAGTCTCAGGTGGAGCTGTGGACAATGCTGCAACAGGCATGGCTGGCATCACTTCTGGAAGCCCTCCAGCATCTGGTGGAGTAGAGATCCTCAATGTGTACAGGCTATTATTCACACTAGAGGAGGAGCAACATGCTATTAGGTAGGTATCTCTAAGGTTTTGTCTATTGAGTGTATATGGAACATGCAACACAACTTTCCTTTTACTCCTTTTTAAATGATGCCATATAATCATTTGCATTACTTGAAACAAGGAGTTTTCCCTGCTTCACTTCCTACATAAATTAATTTATCAGACAAGTGATTATCACTTACTATTGAAAGACTCTTGTGAGGTTTATATTTTGTTCAATGAAAAATTAGGAGATTCTTTTCATCAACATGAAAAGTTCAATATGTAACTTAAGCAACATTGGTTTGTTGGTCTGGAACAACTTTTATATACTGGGTGATCTAAAAGTCTTACACATTTTGAAAACGTAATAACTCGCGGAGTTTTGAGAGTAGGGCAACGCAGTTTGCGTAGAAATGATCAGAATGACATCAGATTTTTTATGAAATCACATAAATTTTTACTCATTTTACTTACATTTTTCATCGACAGATGGCGCCATAGGCGAACAGGTCTGGGATAGTGGGTATAAAAGCAGCAGCTGGGAAGCAACCACAAGCCACAGCGGTCCGTGTCAGTATGCTGTCAGTACCGGACAAAGCGCTCTTGGTGAAATTGTTCTATTTCAACGCTTAATGTGCGAGTCCTGTGTTGAGAGCCTACCGGTCACTGAAAGGTGATCGCAGTAGGAAAGGACCAATGGAAAGTGCTGCACTGCGGCGAATGGTGAAAATATTCAAGAAAACGCGATCTTTGGCAGCACGCCCACGAAGCAGTAGACCACGAACACGCACTGCTGCAGCAGAGATGATTATGCAGGAAATGGATGTGATTGCAATGTCATCCCCACATGGTGACTCCAGTGCTCGCAATGTTTCTCGGCAAACAGGCATTCCATACGGGACTGTATGACGAACACTACTACGGATTCTGCACAGATACCCGTACAAACTGCAAGCCAGCGATTACGTGCAGCGCCAGGAGTTCACAGCATGTTTTTTTTTCGACAAATGGATGTCGACGAGAACTGGCTGATGAACGTTTTATGGACTGATGAGGCACACTTTTCCCTAAACGGAGCAGTAAACACGCACAACTGCCATATCTGGGCCACGGAACATCCCCGAGCAGTCGTTGAAGTGCCACTTCATTAGCCGAAAGTGACAGTGTGGTGTGGATTCGCTGCTTCCTTCATTATCAGTCCTTTTTTTTTTTTTTTAAGAGGTCCGCAGCACCTCCTTTGAAACCATTTGAGTGACAGGTGCACGTTATGCGAACATGGTACGAAGGTACGTTATCCCTAGCTTGCAAGAGCGAGATGCAGTGAATCTGTGCACATTTATGCAGGATGGAGCACCACCCCACATTGCACGTTCCGCTAAGCAACTGCTGCAAGAGACGTTTGGCGCAAATTGTGTGTTGAGCCGACCCTTTCCGAAGGCCTGGCCTCCTTGGTCACCAGACCTGACACCCTGCGATTTCTGGCTCTGGGGTTACCTAAAATCACAAGTGTACAGATGTCGCCCCACTTCATTGGCCATGCTGAAAGATGCCATTTGACACCATGTGGCGGCTATACCACCGGACATGCTCTTCAATGCCATCCATGGTGTTTTCTCTTGTCTGCAGACAGTGCTGGAACAGGACTGCCATCACATTGAACACCTGGTACAATGGGATATCTAACCTGGTACAATCAGGTGTCTATTTTTCTCGACACTTCCAACTTGTGATTGCTGCGCCATCTGGAGAAGAAAAGTGTAAGTAAAATGAGTAAAATTTTTATGTGATTTCATAAAAAATCCGATGTCATTCTGATCATTTCTACGTAAACCTCATTGCCCTACTCTCAAAACTCAGCAAGTTATTACGTTTTCAAAATGTGCAAGACTTTTGGATCACCCGGTAGTCACTGAATGCAGGTAGAACAGCTTTGTACATATGGATCTGAAGAATTTTTTTGTTTTTTTGTATTTTTTGTTTGTTTTTTTCTTTACCAAAGAAAAGGCTTTCAATGTGTTTATTCTTTCTTTGCTAAGACAAGCATTCAACAGTTGGCAAAACACACAACCATCTACCACTTGGTTGTGAATGCAAGGACAGCTTCTGAATGCCTGAAATTGTACATTTAAAAAAAAAAAAAAAAAAAAAAAAAAACAATTGCCTTTCTATCAGCACTGAGTAAATCAAAGTAAATGTATCACAATGCTTCAATGTGCATTTTAAAAGGATCAGTTAATCTCTTTACACAGTTATTAACAGTATGACAGCTATCACTATCAATATCCAGTAGATGTGGAGCTTTCTTGCTTCAAATTAATGTTTCAACACTTTTCATTTTACTCTTATAGAGTTGCATAAATCCATTACAATACCAATGCCTTTATTAATTTCACTGCCTTTTATTAAATTTATTATTTTTGAGTAAATGTTGGCTGCAGTACAGATATGAAGCTGAACAGAAGCTGTATTACAACTTCTTCTTGCTCAGGGTAAAAATACTGCATAAGAATGGTTAAGACACTGCTCTAATCAATGGTCAGTGTATTAGGGAGTTTGAGGATGGTGGTGATTTTATTTTTTATTGTTTGAGTGAAACCATCTCTCATTTTGTAAGTAATAGTTGATATAGTACTCATACTTAATTATTGTAGTGCATTTGGTTATTTTCCCAATATTTAAGCATTAATTCTATAAACTTAGGATCAGCTATGAATGAATACAATATTGCCTCAGATCTAACTTTCTGAATGTTAAATCTGACACAAAGGCTTTTCATTACCAGCAGGATTTTCTGAAGACATATATGAATATAAGTTAACTGACCTTCTCACAGATGCTTTTGAAAATTTATGGAGTGAAAAATTTGAATGACTAACCAATGCTTTCAATATATCTTTTCCACAACGAATGCCTTTGTTGCACCGAATGCAGAAACAATCACCAGGAGAATCAATTTTTCAACACCATATATCAATTACTTCAGCATTAGTATCACAATTCCCTAACCAATCTCATTGAAATTTATATTGGATATCTTTTTCTAAAACACTAATGTGCTTAACATTATTATTCAGCAAAAACTTCATAATCTCCAGTTGGTGCAAAACAAGAACACTATGATCTCCAATCAAGGAAACATAGCTGCCAACCCTGGGAATAAAAAATTTGGAACACTATATGCAAAGAAAATAACACGCAACATTGTTGCTCATGGCACACAAAAAAACATTAGTTATTATACATATATATATATATATATATATATATATATATATATCATCATCATCATTGTCAACCATTATCAATCCACTGCTATACGAAGGTCTCTCCAAGTTTCCTCCACAACAGTCTGTCTTGTGCCAGTCTCCTCCATGTCACTCCCACATACTTTCAAATTTCATCCACCCATCTCCCATGTGGTCTTCTTCTGGGTCTTTTCCTGTCCCTTGGAATCCAATTTAAAATTTTGGCTGTTTATCGATGGTCTGTCTAGCCCATTGCCATTTCAGGGATTTAACTCGGATCCACGAGTTCTTCTTCTCTCTCTCCTGGTTACACCAAGCATGCACCTCTCCATGCTACTTTGAGTTGTCTGCAGCCTTTGTATGTCTCTTTTAGTTAAGGTCCACGTCTCTGCACCATACGTAAGCACTGGAAGGATGCATTGATCAAACACTTTTCTTTTAAGACATAATGGCATATTGCTCTTGAAAATTATGCTGTTTCTTCCAAAAGCTCTCCAGGCAAGTTTTGTACGCCGATTCATTTCATCATCAATGTGACCCTCACTTGATATCTGCTGTCCAAGATAAACGTGCAACTACCCCATCAGAGCTGCAAAGTATGATCCAGGAACTTGCTGACAAGAGTAAAGAAGTGGGATTAAAAATGAACTTTCAGAAGACAAAAGTGATGTTCAATGCTTTTACAAGAAATGAAGATTTATCGATTGATAGAGAAAAGCTAGACACATACGTTATATATATATATATATATATATATATATATATATATAACTAATCTTACTTAGTAAATAAACTTAATGACCTAAAGCCAAAGTATCAATTTTTTCCTTAAAATACACTGCTGGCAACCCAAAATGCAACACCAAGAAGGACACGAGATAAGAAAGTCAAATTTACTGGACACATAACAACAGATACAAAGATGAAACGACTGAGCTTACAGGCCCGTGCGACTTGCAGAACACGCAGACATCAATAGTTCGTGTGGCCCCCATGGCTGGCAATAATGGACGCTACACGCCGCGGCATCAAACGAAAGAGGCTTTGGATGTGGCCTTGGGATATGTCGGTCCAGGCTGCTACCACACGTTGCCACAGTTCATCAGGCGTAGCCGCAGGTGGTGCTTGCCGGGCCACTCGGTTGCCGATCAGCGACCAGATGTGTTCGATGGGCGACATATCGGGAGAACAGGTGGGCCCTGGTGGGCCGTGAAGAATTGTTGCACGATGCGTGCCACGTGCGGGCGCGCATTGTCCTGTTAAAACGTGGCAGCTGGCAGGCCCTGCAGGTAAGGGAGGACTACAGGCTCCAAAACGTCGGAGATGTAGCGGTGGCTGTTGGGTGTACCGGCGATGCGTACCAGAGCGGTGCGGGTGTCATATTCAATTGCGCCCCAAACCATAACGCCAGGCGACGGACCGGTATGGCAATGCATAATGCAGGCGTCATACAGTCTCTCGCCGCGGTGCCGCCACACACGGATCCGACCATCGTGGTGTTGCAGGCAGAAGCGGGATTCGTCGGAGAAGACTGTCGTGTCATTTCGTAGTCCAGGTGCAGCGTTCAACGGTCCACTGCCGCCGCACTCGCCGGTGGTGTAACGTCAATGGTAATCGGAACAATGGGCGCCGTGCGACAAGTCCTCGCTCCTGCAGACAACGTTGAACGGTACGTGCTGACACAGGTTGTCGCGCAACACACCTTAATTCCTGCGCTAACGTTCGTGATGTGGCGGTGCGAGCCGTCAATGTCCACCATACAACGTGCCGGTCCTCTCGGTCGGTGGTGAGCAGCTGCTGCGGTAATCGCTCACGTCGGTCCGCCCGTCCCTCCTGCATCCACCGAATCCATACTCGTCTCTCTGTGGCTGGATGTCGTCCCACACGGGCGCCGATGTCTCGGTACAATAAACCGCTTTGACGATAAACCACTATTCGTCCTCTGTCGAACTCAGAAACATGCTGGAATGACTGCCGTATTCTGCGACGAGGCATCAGGAAGCTTCCCACGTACAGGTCCGGCAACACAACACACTTCCACTACTTACACCCCGCCTTCTGTGCTCCCTTCTTGTAGTGCTTCCCAGTGGTGTGCCGGGCACACATGATTTGCATATGCCCTGAAATGCTAATCATTTGCATGTCCTCTCGCAGGCGACACATGCTGCGAATTTCAGGCCAATCGGATGCTTCCTTCTTGGTGTTGCATTTTGGGTGGCCAGCAGGTAAGTATACTATATAAATAACCATACCTGCCAACTTTCAAAAACCAGAATCAGTAAGAAAAAAATTACCTGATATATTCAATGAAAATTTTAATCAATATATTCAATTAAATTACTTGTCGCACATATTGATTCAATGTACCGAAATTATCGATTAAAAAACTATGTTACCCAAACAAGTATCAACTTTTAATTGATATGACTACAGATGTTTGAATTTATTAGCAAATTTATATAGATTAAAATAGAATCTATAGATAATTTCTCATTACTACGCTATCATTATGATCTATAAAGATACATAAAAATAAATTTTTATGTAAGTTTGGATCTAAAGGGAAGGATGTTCCACCATTTGACCCTCAATTACAAGAATGCTGATAACCATTTACAATAGGATAGGTCAACTATGGGTGCTGAACAGCGTACCGAAACTACATCGCAATCATGCTTTGATTTTACGTACGTCATCAAGCAAAAGGGTGGAAGAATGAATTCTGCTGCTATGTCCTGACCTTTGACTATTTTCAATAGGGATTCGATGAATTAGTGTGGACCCCAACATATTAATTTCGTCGAATCAAGCCAAGAAATTTTCATGCGTCATCATGCAGATGGACAAAGCATGTGTGGAAAGTGTAGAAAACTTACTGACTAACTGACCAGCAAAAGAAATCACTGCTGGAGAAGCACTGGGTCGAATGAAAATTGGACTACCCCCCCCTAACTTCCTGTTATACCGCATTCTTTCATTAGGTCAAATTTATTGCCAGAGAAGTTATAAAACCATGCCCCAAATGCATTTTTAATTCCACAAAACTGGCAGCTTTTGTTTAATTTCGTCATGTTGGGTATCGATCTGGGCCTAAAAATTCCACAGATTTAAAATCCGCTTGAATTTTTTTCTATAATAACTACGTTCTGAGATAGCATTTAGAACTGGGAGTAATAAAGACACATGCTCCGTGCTCCAATGTAGGACACCACGCTGGCCTACTGAGAAGGGGACGGGGAAAACTTACAAGAGATAAACAAACCCAGTTGGGGAGGTTCAGCTTGTGAGCGGGGCGGCACAGCTTTAGTGTTTGAAACAACGCAAAACAAAGAACCTAAAATGTGCGAAAACTGTGGACAAATGTTCCCACATAAACACATGTAACTGAAAAGTTTATTCCTAACTTACATCGGTGCTTCATTTTAAATGGATTAAGTAAAATAAAAAGTTTTAATGGTGGGTGGAAAATCATCAGAGAAAAAAATATCTGAAAAATCAACAAATCCCGTAAAACAAGTCGCATTTCCATGAATTTTACGGGTAAATCGTAAAACCTGGCAGGTATGAATAACTCATAAGAACACATTAATAACTCAAATAAAAACTAGAAGCCATTTTTACTTTAAAAAAAAATTTGACCTGATAAGACAAACTTTGAAAGATACACGCAATGCATATTTTTATATCATTATATTTGCTAAATACACACATTAATTCAACTCAAAATAAAATGAAACTATTTGAAAATTCGAAAAAAAGATTAATCACACAATTTAAATGCACTATTACAAATTGAAACAAAAACAAATTCAGAATCTTTTGGTTTAATCCTACATAGGTAGCAGATTTAGCCTTTTTCGAGAAAGTGGCATCATATATTTGCTCATAGTAAGCACCATTTATCTGAGATTTGGCAATTAGAATAGACTGTAAAAGTAGAAATGCTCATGGAACTTCTAAAGTCAGTTTCATTTTTTTCTTTTTTACATGATTAAAAATCCATTCACATGAAGCATTACTATGAGGGAGTGTTAGTATCCCCAACATGACACTGCTCAATTTACCATAAAAGAGTTTACATAGAGGATCCTTTTGCTTTGCTAACATTGTCCGCTGAACATCAGGTCTATCTGTAGCAATTATTTCCTCTGGCAGAGTTGCCATTTGATAATGCAGAAAGTCAGTCTCTACACTATCAATTACATTAAAACATGTCAGTTGAGTCTTCTTGGAGTAAAGAGGGAAATTTGTCTATGAAGAATTTAATGGAAGAAAATTTAACTGTGTTCCTGTGAGACACATCTGTGACTTCTGCGTGCTTTAAACATCAGAGTTTATTGGAAAGTTGCTGATAATGTAGTCACATGACCTATAAAAGTAGCTTTTGACATACTCAAGAAACTGCTTAGTTTCTTCAGAGCTCAACTTCTTCAGGCACTCTGATGTCTCAAATCCGACAGATATGTCTTGATCCTCTTTATGATTTATTGAATCATTATAGGACACATCGAAAACAAATGTAGCTTTCACAACTTCAAGCTTTACAAATCTGATCAACAAATCTGTAAAAAGCACTTGGATGTCCGACTTTAATTTATTAACTCTTAGGGCCTCAGATTGCAGACTAATGTTAAATTTATCAAAAACACTAACTACATTTTTTAGAAAAAAATGCAAGGGCATGATATAGGTCTGAACTTAGTTATAAAAAGATCCTCTCTTCCCAGCTGAGGGCACTTTTTTTTCAAATTTTTTTTTTTTTTTTTTTTTTTTTTTTGGCCTTTCTTCAACTTAGCTTATATTCCAGCAGAAGTATTTTCGATGCATACATTTTCAGAAGAATTTCCTTCTTTCATACTCTCCATAGACCCCTTCTCAGCTACTTTTAGATGGCCATGTTAATTTTTATTTTTTTAGATTTTTCATTTTGTGATTCGTTTTTTCGCTTGAATGCAGCAATACGTGATGAAAATACCTGCTTCACACTCAAATCTTTTGAGGATTCCTCTTTAAAATAAAATAAAACTCCCTCTCATTGGTCAAGGAGATTCCCAAGACACTTGCTTAAAGAAATCCAGCGTGTCACACAGTGCTTGATAATTTTTTTGGACTCAGCATTGTACAAATTTTGAAAATCCTTTAAGCATTGTTAATGCTATGAACTTTTCTTCAGGTAATAGAATATACAGTATCTACCAAGAGTTCATCGAAAGAAATTGGCATAACTGCTGATCCCTTTTCAGCAGCTAAGTTTAACAGGTAGTACATGCAGCCCCAAACCACCAAATTTGCCTGTTTTTCTTTCAAAAATGCACCAACACTTCTTTTTCCTTATCATCACATTAGCATTATCACAGGATAATGCTAAGCAATTCTGCCACAGAATGGCAAAATGATCAAGTTCATCTTTCACCAACTTGGCAATATTCTCCCCTGTGCTATCACCTTCCAAGCACGGTATCAGATAAAAGTTTGCAGCAAACACGCTCAGTTATTTTATCAAAAAAAGTTACAATGATGGGATATAGCTGATTATCCACATCATTGCTACCATCAGTACCAATTGTAAAGGGGCCAGTTTTTAAAGCACTGATCATGCTTCTGGTGCTTTCCAAAGCTATTTCCTTAATTATGCGAGATGTTTTGGTTCTCCCACAGGAATATTTTTTCACTTCTGAAGAGTTTGGAAACATTGCTGAAAACAGCTTGGGAGCATCGGCTGCAGCAGTAATAGGGACATTATATTCCAGCAAGAAACTGGTGAATAGCACTTCTGCACGAATTGTTTGTACATCATTGTTTGAAGTAGGCATAAAGTTAAATTAATTTCGAAGCTTGGTTTACAACACTGACTCGTGAAATGTGTTTTGCACCTTTAGCATGGACAACAATATCCATTTTGCCCCCCCCATGGGCGAAGTTTATATCTTTACTGCATATGATGCAAAAGGTAAATGATTCACCTTTGCACGATTTTCCTATAAAATCGAATTCTGTTAAATATCCATCAAGATATTTTTGAGTCCGGTGATTTTTCGCCATTAGAAGTGTAAATAAAATTCAAATATTAAAAATGACACTAACAAACACACATACCTTAATAAAATCAACAACAAAAACTCAATTAAAAAACACACACAACGAAGATCGAAAAATTATCCAAATTTCAAACAGTCAGAGAATGCAAGGGAAAAACGTGATAAGCAACCAAACCAAAAATGCTGCTACTGGTTGGAGATCACAGAAAACAAACGGTTCTGCACGGTTACGATTACTATGCAAGGCGAAACTCGCTGCTCGCTCATTCCAGTTTAATCTGCGTACGGCTGAGTCATGGGGATGGAGGGAAAAGCCTCCGTGGTCATGCGAGAGGCCTTCAGACAAGTTCCGCCCCAATTGGAAATTAACGATATGTGAAAGGGGTACGCATACAGAGGAAGGTGTGTTTTCTACGGGTTTATGACGCATCAATAAAGAGGAAAAGAGAATGAATATAACAAGATTTGCGGGTTCACGTTTTGATTTACAGGCAGGGGCGTAGCCATAGGGGTGTAGGGGGTGTCGACCCCCCTCCCATTTAGTATTTTGAATTGAATTGAATGAAAATTCTGCCACACAACACAGTACATCTAAATTTGACAAAACACAAACATCAAAAATTGCCATATGTACTAAACTAAATTTAAATATTAATACAATATTAACACAATGGAATAAAAACATGAAAATCACAGTAATATCACAAAGTTCAATATAAATTAATAACATTTAGTACTAATTATTTACTCCAAGAGAAAACAAGGGCTCAACCACCTCAAATACATCTAGTATAATAATCATAAACATACGAGCACTAATCCCGTTTACAATTGACCAAAAAAAAAAAAAATCAATACAAAGTAATTCATTAGAAAAAATAACGTAGTGTACTATGAAACTGTAGCATGGAGCCAGGGAAAAAGGCTTAAATTTAAGCCTGACAAGCCCCCGATCGCCAGTGGTAAATGTGTCAGGTCAAAACGATAAAAATAGCAACATTAAAAATACGACCGGTGTTGAGCATTCCATGAAAAAAAAAAGAATACAAGAACTCAAACAAACAACAAAAACTCTCATAGCAGTTTTTTAAATACCCTAGAGTCCACAATTTCCCTAATGTATAATGGCAGACTGTTCCACTAACGGGGTCCAGCTGCAATAATACTGTTATACAGCAATCTGGTGCGCGCCCTAGGAACCACAAAACTCGCATGACCTCGAGTATCATGTGAATGGGAGAAATGCTGTAATTGCAATAGTTCAAGATGCCTATTCGTATAGACTGTCATGCATAAGTAGTAATAACTTAAAAATAAATAATTTACCGAAGGGTAGTATGTTATAAAGACAATAAGTACTACTAATATTTAAAGATGAATTTATAATTCGAATATATTTTCTCTGAAGAACATAAATTCTGTTTACGTTACCATCCGTTGTCTGACCCCAGGCCAAAATACAATAAGACAATATAGGATAGATAAAGCAATAATATAGCATTAATCCGAGTCTTATTGTCAAAAAACCAGAAATCCTAGATATAGCACCAATACGGGACTTAAGAATGTTTGCTAAATAACTTATATGGACATCCCAACGCAAAGTCTCGTGTAGTATAACACCCAGAAATTTTACTGAAGACCCAAATGCAACAGGATCCTCGTTAAAAAAAATACCAGAAGGCGACGACGGCCGAAGACTACGGCCCGGAAAAAAGACACAGGTTGTTTTATTAGTATTAACTGTAAGAGCATTACAACCAAACCAGCGAGAAATCTCCTGAAAGTCATGATTTGCACGAGGCAATATCTCGGACAACGAATCCCCAGGGGAAAAAAGCTGGTGTCATCAGCAAATAAAACTCGGTGAGAAGTAGAAGCAACATTAAATATATCGTTAACATAAATTAAAAAAAGCATAGGGCCCAAGACGGAGCACCAAGGAACTCTAAAATGAACTCTTTGAACTGAAGAGTGAATACCCTGTATTTGTACATATTGTGTCCTGCTAGTTAAATAATTCTCGAAAAATGAAAGTGCGACTCCCTAATCCCAATATGTTGTAATTTAGTCAAGAGAATATCATGGCAAAACACAGTCAAATACTCTTGACAAATCACAAAATATACCCAAAACACACCTTCCTACAATCTACATTTGATTGACTGTAAAAAATTTATTGCATCCAATAACGCTGTCTCCGCTGAGTGACCCTTCCGAAAATCGTGCTGATTCCAATGCAAAGTTTTATTCAGATCCAAATATCCTGACAATCTATTCAAAACCATCCTCTCCAATATTTTAGCAAATATCGAGATATTTGCAACTGGGTGGTAATTAGCAACATCAGTTCTATTGCCCTTTTTATGGATAACCGAAACCCTACTTATTGTAAAGGAAGAAGGAATTCTCCCAGTTAAAAAGATACAATTGATAATATGACTCAAGGGTATTACCAAATTTTGAGAAGCATACTTAATGACTCTCGGATGAACGTCATCCGGACCCGCTCCCTTTGATGAATCCAGATTAGTCAGAACCGACATAAGATCCTCTGAAACAGGATGAAGATAAAAAGAAGATAATCTCTGGTGCGACAGGTATTCGGAATAATGCCCATCTGAATGTGGCATATCAGCCAATAACTTTGCAGGTAATTCAATAAAATACGTATTAAACAAATTTACAATCCGATCCAAGTCAGTAACTCTAGTGCCCATGTGATCAACCTGTATGGGATCTCCCTGAACCCGAGACCTGGATAGCAACTCATTAATTGATTGCCAAACTTTACTGCAGTCGCTAGTATTTGAAAACAGACTTAAAAATAAATTTTCTTTGCACGTTTTAACTTAGAGTTAAGCCAGTTTCTATATCTTCGAAAATTTAATAAATCTGAAGCATTTCTTGAACGCAAGAATATTTTAATCAATCTATTTTTTCTATGTAAGCATCTCAATAAATTCCGAGTAAACCAAGGCTTTCTGCAACGAGGCAAGCGCCTTATGGTCCTGAGAGGAAATACTGAATCATAAAAGCTCCAGAAAGTCCCCCAAAAAACACCAAAAGCACGAATCGGATCAGAAAGTCGTAGTAGAACAGGGGACCAATCAATGCCAGTTAGGGTGAGATCAAAAGACCTCAAACTCTCCTGTCCATAGAAACGCAATCGAATAGCTAGACAATTCGAGGAATATAATCTCCCATTACGTCCAGACAAACAAAATATAGGCAAATGATCACTTATAAGGTATGACAGTACACCAGAACAATAATCATAATCATTTGTAATATATAAATCCAATATAGGAGGCGGTACTTGTAATTCTTGTAGGAATAGTTATTGCACTAACAAACCCGGACGAGGTAATAATATCACAAAATGATTGCGAAGTATCATTTGAGACAGACAGATCAATATTGAAATCACCGAGACCATATAGCGTCTTTCCCGCTAGATTCATCTCGTCCAAATAACCCGAAAAAAAGCGAACGAAAGCACCCTGGTTACCATTAGGAGGACGATATACCGTACTTATAATACAATTTGTGTTTCAATAGTAATCATTTCAAAGTTGTTATTTACAGTTGTATATTTATCCATCAGCAGTTACAATGGCTCTGAAATCCTGTGGTATTGAAGACACATACATTAATATTATTAATAACATCTATGAAAATGCAAGTGCAAAGATTCATCTGTTTGAAAATACAACACACATAAAAATTGGGAAGGGAGTGAGACAAGGTGACACCATATCTCCGAAACTCTTTAATGCCACATTGGAAAATGTCTTTCAATCACTGAACTGGGAAAACAAAGGGATAAAGATTAATGGAGATTATCTAACCCACCTCCGTTTTGCTGATGACGTAATCATTTTTGCAACTACCCCATCAGAGCTGCAGAGTATGATCCAGGAACTTGCTGACAAGAGTAAAGAAGTGGGATTAAAAATGAACTTTCAGAAGACAAAAGTGATGTTCAATGCTTTTACAAGAAATGAAGATCTATCGATTGATGGAGAAAAGCTGGAGATAACAGACACATACGTTTATCTTGGACATCAGATATCAAGTGGGGGTCACATTGATGAAGAAATTAATCGGCATACAAAACTTGCCTGGAGAGCTTTTGGAAGAAACAGCATAATTTTCAAGAGCGATATGCCATTATGTCTTAAAAGAAAAGTGTTTGATCAATGCATCCTTCCAGTGCTTACGTATGGTGCAGAGACGTGGACCTTAACTAAAAGAGACATACAAAGGCTGCAGACAACTCAAAGTAGCATGGAGAGGTGCATGCTTGGTGTAACCAGGAGAGATAAGAAGAGAAACTCGTGGATCCGAAAATGACAAGAGTGGAAGACGTCATGATCAGAGTTAAATCTCTGAAATGGCAATGGGCTGGACATACTGCCAGAAGGACAGACCATCGATGGACAGCCGAAATTTTAGATTAGATTCCAAGGGACAGGAAAAAACCCAGAAGAAGAGCACATGGGAGATGGGTGGATGAAATTCGAAAGTATGCGGGAGTGTGACATGGAGGAGACTGGCACAAGACAGACAGTTGTGGAGGAAACTTGGGGAGACCTTCGTCCAGCAGTGGATTGATAATGGTTGATAATGATGATGATGATTTATCACATGATGAAACAATAATAGAACGTTTAGCAAAAATCCCCCCCGAGCCCCAGAACGCGAGGCAGCGAAACCCTGAAAACCTGGCACATCACACAAACGTGGAACATCTGCATCAAACCAAGTCTCAGATACACAAACAAAATCAATATAATAATCAAGGGTACATAGTAGCTCAAGCAGTAAATCTAATTTACCAAATAGGCTACGAGCATTAATGTGCAGAAATCTCAATTGACGATCACATGATGCAAGTAAACCATGGAAATTACCCATGGAAACCACATGCGGAATACAATTCATAAAGTCACAATATATAAAGTGTAGTTAAATGAGTTAACAAAGTAGTTACATACCAAATAAACACTATATACGACCAGGGTCCAGGTTGACCTTGCTTTTAATAAGTACCACATTTTTGCCCTCAGCTATGCGACAAAATATTTGTCCATTTCTATACCAACAGAACCTAATACTATGTTCCTTGGAAAAGCTGCGGGCATGCCAAAAGAGATATCTGTTAAAAGACGTGAGGTTTTCATTTATATAAATCCTAGTGCTGACCGAACATTCAGGAATAACATCAGATAATTTCAAAAAATTTCTGCTCTTTCCAAGAAGAGTGTTCCCGACTGCCCTTGTTTTAAATTGTACAAGCAATGGCATAGTTAGACGCGATCCTCCACCACGCAATCTGTGCACAACCTCAATGTCACTTTTTGAAAATTCACTAAAACCCAACTTACCCGCAATATTCTGTACCATATCTCTTAGACCATCTTCAGACTCGCCATTGTTCTCCGGTACAATACGAAACTCTAGGTTTTTATGGCGTGTATACTGTTCTAAGTCATTCAGGTCCCAAGACAGTCTTGGAATTTCGGATTCCTGAGCTGTTATCCTCTTCTCAAGCACCACAACCTCTCTATGAGATTCCTCTAGCACTGAATTTGATTTATGCAATCTATCAAGAATATCATCAGATTTTAAGGAGAAAAACTCTACTGACTTCTTTAAATCAGAAATTTCCGGTCTTAGATCAGTAATCGCATCCAACTTCATGTTAATGGACTCCATAAACTTCTCAGTAACACAATAACTTCCATTCGCAAAATCCAAATTGGCTCCAGATCGCTGGTCGGTAACAGAGGATCTCCCTGTCTCGGTAGTGATGTCCGGAACTCTCCGTACTGCACGTCTGCAGCAATCGCACTGCCACCGCATACGCTTCTCTCTTGACATTCGCCGATATGTACTTTCAGGAAGTGCACAGCATGCGAAGTGAAAAAGACCTCCACACTTTCCATAGCACTGTACACAATCATTAACCATACGTGTGATTGAACAACATCCACAAGGCCTTTGTGACACGATTGATATTCAATAGATAGTAATGTCCAACGTCGGATAATATCGGCACTAACTAACCGATGCAGAGGCAACAAGTAGTCGAAGCAGACAACCGCGTGACGGAGACACAAGTGGGAGGAGTTAAAGTATTCATTACATTACGTCATAAACAATGAAGCTGAGCAACCACCGAGTGATGAAATTTTTAAACAGGTTGTATCTTAGAAATTATTGCAACGTAGGAACTCTCACCTCACAAATGGACAGACGGAACACTTATAAACTCACAATATTAAATAGAATAAACACAACACAGGAAAATAGCACTTGGTCACCAAATATTTTCAGCACAACACCACCTCGCAATGTTATTATACTCGTGACTTGACCTGACAAGATACTTAACACTCAGATACTTGTTATTCGGTAAATCAGCTCTGACAAAAATTGCCCAACTCTGTAAACAAAAAAACTCTTTATTAACATCTATGCAAAATATCATTTTAAATTCTGATTTATAAAAAAAAATTAACCATTATTTCCCTGCTGCTTAACCACACACACATCTGAGGAGGATGAAAGTTGTTTCTATGACCAAACCAACTCCACGCATTTTCCATTCGAGAATTTGTTACTAATGTCAACATGGCCAGAGTCTCAGAAAGGGACAGAGACAAAGTAAAAACACATGGTTTACTGCAGTCGTTGGCTGTCAACCTCTACATAAAAAGACAAGTTGGACCTGGTGACCACCCTAATGGTACCCCTCGAATGTATTGTGCTCTGATTGACATGTCATAAACAAAATCATTGCGTAGCCAGACAGTCAACAGTAATTGTGCGGTTTGTGCCACGCGGGATATGCTTGGATTTCGGACTTCAGAATAAGTTCTCTGCCGTGGCGACGTTCTGGCTAAACTAAGTAGAAACTGCCTCCAGCCGTCTGTAGCGTTCAAACAAAGGAAAATTATTCATGTTGTCCTATTCTCTTCCTCATCTGACCAATGAATGGAAACAAATGAGATAGAATAGCGGCGATTTTGACTTATGTGTTCATAGTTGGTTAACTATGTAGAAAAGGTGTAAAATGGAACAAAAGGATACTAAAAGACATAACAGGTACAAAGCAATTCAATTTGATATGGATTACAAAAAAAAGTATGAAGAACTTTGCCTCGATAAGCAACCAGTGAAAGTGAAATGTGTCAGATCTCCTGCAAACCCTTTCGAAACAGCTGCAAAAAGGAAAAACAACGTGAAGAGAGCATTTTGAAAGCAACAACATTATCCATGCATATACTGTCGGAAAAAGGAGCTTAGACTAATTTTCAGTCAAACTAACATGGAAGTTTCTGACAGTGACATAAAATTAAACGTGATGAATGAGAAAATAGCAGAAGATGCTGGTATCAACAGTAAATAACCTGAAAATGAGCCACCGTTTTCGAGCTCTACTGTAGACTGAACAAACTGCATAGGTCAGTTTAAAATTTTTCAAAATTATTATGATGACTGTAAGAAAATAATTGCAAAATGACAAGACAGGGAAATAATTAACCCTGATTTAGTTTTAGTTGAATTTTTGGAGGTTACAGAAATTATTCATAGGCAGTGTAGAAAATGATTAACTTTTTGTAAAGATGCACTGTCAAATCGTTAAAAAAATGTAGGAACAATTGATGATAGTTTAAACAACTGCAGCAAAGTCGAACATGATCCTGGTATGAGAAAACAAATTAAAACAGATGCTGAAAGAAAATATTTAATTTGTATTGGACCTCATCAACCTGACTTAGCTATTTTCCCTTCAACCTTCTATTCCTGCTGCCAAGCAGAGCTGTTTTTCTCCTTCATGGTATAAATAATATCCTCATTTCGAATATAACATTGTTAAAGATGCTGCCTATTGCTTTGTTTGTTTTCTTTTCCCTGAAAGTCCAGAGAGGGAGAAATCAGATTCTACTTGGAATGAAACTGGTGTAAGGCAATGGAACAAAATGTAGAGTGTTGGTAAAAATAAATTGGGAAAATTATCCCAGCATTTCTCTTCTAAAGCTCACAAAGCTGCGCTAGCTGATTTTTGCTATTATTCGCAAAAAGATAAACACATCGATATTCTTAATAACATGAATTAATGATAATCAAATATTCTAAGATTCAAAATTGACGGCATGCCTGACATGAAATTAAGTCAATCTAATTTAATTGGAAGAATTTGGTAATTTTTATCTATACACCCCCCTTATATAAATACTTTAGCTATGCCCCTGCTTACAAGTGCAAAGGCAGGAAGGGGCAAAATGGGAGTAAAACAGGAATATTTTCAGAAATTCAGATTTTGTGAAAGAAATTTGGATTTTCGGAACAGACTTAAAAATTTGGAACAAATCTGGAAAATCCGGAACGGTTGGCAGTGTTGTGAATGCATCCTCATGAAAGGTAAACACTGAAATGAAACAAACAAAAATGTATATGCTGTCTCCAATCAACGCCATAAAATTAGCAACAGCTGCTCACATGCATTCAACAGTGATAACTGGTATGGCAGCAAAAGTGGGCAACTCTCAAAAGATGAGCTGCACACTCTTAAAGGGTGTGTATGCATGAAGAGCAGATAAGTCTAATAGAAAACATGTTAATTAAACTTCTACAACAGCATAAAATAGCCAAATCATGCAGCAAAAGGAGATGCACCAAATCCTTTAAATAAAACAAATGTTTTAAAACATAAAAATAAAAAAAGCAAATTAAATCATAGCTGCTTTTGCCCAGGTAAGCACGCCAATTTTTTCAAGAGGTATTTGAAGGGACACCAGAATAGCATGATGAAAGTGGTTTGGCAGGTTACTGCTGGTGGAGAAAAATCCAGCACTCAAACATGTTGTCGTAGGAAGTGGGAGGGGCTTAATTACTCTCACAGAAAAGTTCTCATTCATGCCATCCATCAACAATCTGCACAGATGGCCTCTGGCAAAGAATTATTGATGAGAATACATTTAGCTAGAGTAGTAAGTGAAAGAAAAGAATGAATACGTCTTAAGGCTATACAGCAATGCAGCAAGCACACACAAAACATCTAATATTTCTATTATTTCCACAGCACAAACTCCAAAAAATAAGAACCCCTGCATCAATCATTTAGTTTGGGGCTACTGACTCCTGAGTTTTAAGAAGGAAATTATGAATGTCACACCTAAAATCTATACAATAAATAAAAATGCATCCTAACTACTGAGTGTAGTACAGTGAAACCTCCAAATAACAGTCGCTGCTTGGACCAGGAAAAATAATCGTTGTTGGGGAGGTGCCGTTGTTTGGAGGTTAACATTGCTAATCCATTGCTTTGTTACAAAAGGAGAATAATTGTGCAAAGCTTACGCACAAAAAGAAAAAGAACAGTTTCCAAATGCAGAATGCTGAACAAAACTCAAAATACCAATTAAAAAAATCTTATTCTGCAGAGAAAACTGCAGAGGATTTTAGGAAAGTGGTGTCTGACCCATTGTCTTAAACTTTCCCTTAGAAATAGTAAGCTAAGAGGTTAAGTTCAGGGTAAGCTAAGAAAAAGAAAAAGAAATAGACAAATGTTAGACCATGAAGTTGAACTGCACAGTTAGCTGGCCGTGCAATGAAAAATAGGAACAGATCCCACAGAGACCAAACAAAGCTCTACTGCCACCAACGGAAAACATTTCAGGCAACAGCAAACCTCCTCCCACTCCCCAGGTTGCAACTGAAACATACACAGCTTGCCTCACATAGAACTAAACTTTGACTCCTTTCTTTTCACTTACACACCATTGTACCTGCCATAATTCAACCCACTTTTCTCGAAACATACTTCCTTTAACAATAATATTATTTGTCCCTATACTATCCCTCTCGCCAAAGTACTGAAAGAACTCCATAAAATCTTAAAGGACAAGGTGTCCATTAAATATCTTTCAGGACTGATTAGGGTGTTTGCTGAGCTGCTTTTGAGAGGTTGCATTGTTTGGAGGTTATTGTTAATGTTAATCCTATGGCAGCTGTTTTGTACCAATCAGGTTACCATTGGAGGTTACCTAACTCAGAGGTTACTATTGTTTGGAGGTGTCTGTTAGTGGAGGTTACCATTGTTTGGAGGTGTCTGTTAATGGAGGTTACACTGATTTTTGGAAAGTCTATTTAAGTTTTCCATTAGTGTGAAACCTATTTTTCAGGAGTCAATGATATCAAAAATTTTATAAGTTAAATTTCTCTGAAAATGCAAAGTTTCCTATCCCTTAGTCACTTCTTGCTACATTGCCAGACAAAAAGAGTAAGCATTTTTCCTTTTATTCACAAAAAAATAAATAAAAATAAAATAAAAATAAAGTTCAAAACTGGAATTTCAACTTTCTATTGCTGCTTTTCATTCCGCTTAAAAATTTTTCTACAGAATAAGAACACAGTAGCATTGTTGAACATCAATTTTGCTTTAAACAACAACAAACAAACAAAAAATGCTTGCTCAACTTGTTGATTTGGCAAGAAGTGACTAAGGAATGGGAAAACACATTTTAAAGTAAAATTAAATACCAAAAATCGGTACTGCATTGTTTCCTCTGCCACAAAAACAATTTTGCAAGTCACAGAGAGTTGGCTCACGTTATATCACAGATAGATAAAGTACAGATTCAGATATTAAATTTTGCTTTAAATGGGGAAAGGGCAAAACTGCTTGCTCTACAGATTGGTTTTGAAGAAAAGACTGTTAGAAAAAGAAAAATATGCATTTCATTAGAAGAAATGCTGGAAAAAATATGAAGTCACTCTTTTTTACTAATACCAGTTATTAAAAACAAGAAACATGATCAGAAAATATAAAAAATAAGAATATAATCAGGAGGGGGATTGCAGCTTGGCTAGAAAAATTTTGAAATTTTAAAAATCACAGTTCCAAACATTTTCTGCTAGCCGGACAGCATGAAGACGTTCAAAAAAAATATATATCAAAGAAGCGTCACAGTATTAAAACATTCGATAAACAATCCTGAAAAATGTTAGAAACATTAAATTTTTTTTTTACACAGAAGTTGAATAAAATTATTTCCCTGAGATTTCAGATTTCCATAGAATATATTCAGTTTTCTATGCTCTGTAGCAGACCAAAGACTTCCACAGTGACTACGGAGAATCTGTAGCACCTAGAGTGTCTTCTCCAAAGCAGTGTGATGAAGTTTATCCAATCACACATATTGTACACCCCATCAGGAGAGGACCGTGTGCATGCCAGTTGAGAACGGTGAACTTAAAATAATAGCTTCCAGCAGAAGGAAAATGGCAAATTAAAAAAAAAAAAAAAAAAAAAAAAAATATGGAAAACTTCACCACCCCACTTGCTAAATGTAAAATGGAAGAAATTTAAAAATACCAAAGGACAATAATTTTCAGGTGTTAAAATTCAAGAGCTTTTCTAGGAAATAAAGAGAATAATGCCCATTTAAGGAGTTCTTAAATCTCAGGAGATGTACGAATCCTGTATCCATCTAGAGAACAATCTGAATAAATGCCGACAATGTTTCTTAAAGAAATGGGAAGAATGTTACACTTTTAAATGCAACTAAAACACAAAATTAATATTGAAATATGTAATATGAACTGAGAAACACAAGCTCCCATTTTACCCACTGTACCAGTTTTGATGTGCAAATTATATCAGGTCGTTCAGAAAATAGTGACCGATTTTCTGAGGTGACAAATTCAATTCGCCCACTATGCTTGCAGACCAACCTGCCCACAGCACTATTCCTATTCATACGACTTGAAGGGCGACTCAGATGCCACATACACGCTATTATCTGTTGACCTGCAGGTGTTGCAACTCGTGTGAGAGTGGTCTGCACAACATATTAGGAAGAAATGAGTTGCAGGTGGTTCTGTTTCACGAGTTCAAATTGGGTCATAATGCAACACAAACCTACCCTAATGTGGTCGAGCAATGGGGCAAGAAGGCAACATTTGAACGTTCGTTGGTGGTTTGAAAAGTTTTGTTCCAGTGACACAAGCCTATAAGACGAGGAGGGCCGAGGAAGTTTACTGAATTGGTAAGCTTCATGATGCTCTGAAGACAAATGTGGAGGCAAATCCTCGAGTCACAAACAGTACAATGTCTCGCTGTCAAACATTTCTGAACATCTCCACCAAATTGGTAATGTCAAGAAACTTGACACGTGGGTCCCACTTTCTGACAGAGCATCAGAAACAACAGCGGTTTGAGATGTGCACTAACCTTCTGCTTCGCATCGAACAGGAGCCTCTACTTGATCGCATTGTAACCTGTGATGAAAAAACTGTAAGCGATCTGGACAATGGCTGAACCATAGTGAACTACCGAAACAACATTCTAAACCAAGGTTGATACCAAAACTTTTTTTATTGACAGTGTGGCGGACTGTTCACGACGTCATATACTACAGATTTTTGAATGCTGATGAAAACATTACCTCAGTCACATACTGTGAAGAAATTGACTGAACGCACCAGAAGTTGTATTCCAAACAGCCATCTTTGGTGAACAGGAAAGGACTTCTCCTTCTCCATGATAACATGAGACCATGTCACAAATGACGAAACAGAAACTACACAAACTGAGGTTCGAAATCCTCCCACATCCAGCCTACTCGCCTGACTTGGCACCTACCGATTTCCAATGCATTTTAGTAATTACCTCACAGACAGGACCTTCAGAAACTGAGGAGGCCGAAATTACATTCCGGGACGTTCTTGCATACAGGGAGTGAGATTTCTACTAGACTGGCATTGAAGCACTTGTCACTGGCTGGCAGAGATGTGTAGTTGCTGAAGGCACCTATATCGTATAAAACAAGGTTGTGTGCTATGAGTATTTTCATTTTTCCCCCTCCAAATTGGCCATTATTTTCTAAAAGACCTGGTATTTGGGATACATGATTTCAAGTGTCAATCCGCATTCCTGAGTATTATAAACGTTACACAAATCTAGGTACCAATTATGCATATTTATTTCTAAATTTGTACTAAAACCCATCCTCTTCTGACCATTATTTGAACCACTAATGTAAAATGATGAATGAATATAAAAACTGTACCTAGCAAGAAATTACAATCTAACAAAGTTTTTCATATTTCTCTTAACAGCAGTTGATTACATATATTTGCTTAATATTGGATTGGAAACAAAGTAATGTCTGATGACGAAGTACTCCAAGTCAGGGTGTCTACCAAATTTGGGAAAAGCAATTTCATGCCCAATTAAAATTTTTCATGATGATTTTTAAAAGATGCACAAGCGCATGTGTGTGTCCAAGTATGGCATGCATGTGTGCACACATATTAAAAATAGGATATACTCTGCCCCCCCCCTTTTCTATGGAAAAAGTTACCTTCTGCCAGTAACAAAAACCTGACTTGTCATACTTTGACTGCACCTGAAATAGAAATACTCAAAGTTATGCTAAATTATTTCATTACACACCTTTCTACAAAATTTATATTTGAAAATGTCATGACTCAATAAGCAGTATGATTTACTTTGCTAAATTGACCACAAAATTTTGTAAACAACATTTTGAAAATATTTTATGCTAAAACCTTTTTGCTTTAACAGTTCTTTGTGGAGGATAGCACAAGTGCCCTTTTCTGTTTTTAACACTTGGATCATTACATGGAAACCACATTTACATCTTATGTGGTTGGTGCATGGAGAATTACTTAGACAGTCACCAGAAAATGAACAATTACTAAAAACAAAAAGAAACTCATGACCCTAAAGTGAAATTCATGACTTTTTCGTGATTTTCATTATTTTCATGACTAGTAGACACCCTGGAAGTCAACGCCCTGGCCACAGCACCCATTGGCCACTGAGATTGTGCAGTTCACAGGCATGACATCAGCAGGTAGGTGATTTAAGTCAGTGGCTATTAGCTGGCAGAAGGCGAAGAGTGTAAGCGCCAGTCAACACGAAAATGGACAGGGAACACACCCACCATTGCATGCTGTATGAGTTTTTGTTGCGTCCCCCTCCCCAACAAGTGCTGTAGGGAACATTATCAGCGTGTACCCTAATACCACTAACATTATCAGTGCTGTCGTTGGTTCAAATGGTTTCGAGAGCAACATTTTGACCTGTCACACCATCCCCAAACCAGAACCCGCAACAGTGGATATGGACATGCTGAAGACCTTAGAGGAGATCGACGCATGTGTGACCACATGGGAGCTGGCCTAACAGCTGGGGACTGACTACTCACACGAGCATTATTAAGCACTTGCGTCAGCTTGGGAAGGTGCACAAGAGGGAAGTTTGGGTACCCCATTGACTCACAGTTGAGCAGAAAGCAAATCTCATGAGTGTATATGATTTCCTGCTTGCACATGACCAAGTTGAAACATTCTTGGACCGCATTGTGACAGGTGACGAGAAATGGGTCCTGTATGACAATGTCAATGCCTGGAAACAGTAGTTGGACCCAAAACAGAAGCCCAACAGAAGCCCAACAGAAGCCCATGCCTGCTGTCTGTTTGGTGGGATACGCGGGGAGTTGTGTTTTTATGAGCTACTGCCAGACACCACCACTATCACCGCTGATGTGTACTGCCACCAGCTCGACGATCTACATGCATCGCTTATGTCAAAATGATCAGCACTACTGAACTACAAGGGCGTCCTTCTACAGCACGATGGAGCAAGACCTCACACAGCACAGGAGACCTGTAACAAGATCAGGGACCTGTGCTGGGAGCTGCTGCCACACCCAGCCCATTCCCCGAACATTGCCCCAACTGACTAAAACCTTTTCCAGTCGTTGCAGTATTTCCACATGATGTCAAAAGTGCTGTTACTTCTTTGCGTCTAAGCTTGCCAAAATTCTACAGGGATGGTATCCAACAGCCACCCAGACGATGGGAGCAGATTGTGCAAATGATGGCGACTACATTTCGGACTGATTTGTAATTGTATATATGGTAATTAGTACTTTTCTATCACCTTGCATTTACAGACATTACTTTCTTTCCAACTTAATACAATATTCAATAATGTAGTATCATACAGCACAACTACACAGAATCCTGATGTCATTTAATTTTCAACAGCAAAATTACATCATTAAGAACGCACAAATACCAGTCTGCATTACATGACATGATGCCAGCCACACAAACTGAAGAAATGCTAAGGTATCAATGGATACAATTAGCTGCAGAATTTTCAAAATTCACTTGGCCAGGTAGTCTGCATTACTGAGGCTGAACACAAGATTCAAGGGAAATATGACCTTGCTGGCAGATTTAGCAAGATTTACCTAGGCAGAATCTTTCAAATGTCTCATTCATACTATTATGCTTGTGCAACTACAGAAATACACCCATAACATCCAACAGCATTTGGTGATGAAAGCCATTACTACCTTGCTATGAGTGATACATAAATGAAGGATAAAGGACTTTAGGAAGCAAGAAATAGAGGAATGTGGAAAGGATTAACCTGATACTCATTACAACATTCTTATGCAATGATCTAGGGAGCCAATGGATTAAACAGAAAAACAAATGTCAGTGTTTGTGAAGGACAGCGTGGCAGACTTTATTATGTTGAAAATGTCAAGTCCAGTGGTCATCCTATTTTAGTGAACACAAATAATCTGATAAATGAATAGGATAATGCACATTGATGAAATACCAACATTCCTAGCTGGGCTCTTTCAAGCGTCCTTCCTTCGCCTACATGATACTTTACCTCTCACCAACTGAGCATGTCTGAGGTATGATTGGAAGGTACATTACCTGAAATTCAAGATCTGCACTCTCAATTTCTCAAATAGAACAAGTTTCGAATCATGTACTTCAAATGATATCTGACATCTCTTTAACTGCATGCTTGTATTTAGATACAAATATGTGCCACAACTAATATTAATTTTCAAAAATGTAAACACTTTTTATTTTCAAAACTTATTGTGATCACCTTTTTAAACATTTATTCCTATCATATTTAGTTGAAGAAGACCATTAGTTCTTTTCCCCTGAGTTTCTGCTTTTTTAGCAAATGTTTCTGTCCTTTTGTTAACAGTAAAGGTCCAATTTCTATGCTGTGCACCCAAATTTTAAAAAGTTTGATACTGAATGCAATTTGAATTATGTAGATTAACGAGAATGAAGAAACTTCAGCTGAACATAATTTGTATTTCTGAGTAAAGCCAAAAGCAGATGTTTTCTGATATTTGTTCCTATAACTGGTTTTTACATTATCACTCTATTTCAGTTAAATTAGATTACTTTTTCACGGTGTTCCAGTTTCCATTTCCTTTCATGGATAAATAGAGAAACTTTGGGAATGAATTCATAATTAACAACAACACTATTTTTAACTACAAAAAACACACACAATTTTACTAGTGAAAAAAGGGCTTAAAACAGAACAAGTCTAGCTGATTATGTCACTATTAAGACTTTTACAAAAGTGATTACCAAGTCCATGGTATTTAGTGGTTTTGAAGAAAAAAAAATAGTGATCACTGTTTAGTGACACTTGCTGTTAAATCAGTTGTTCAATAGTTGAGAAGCCATAAAAATTCAAGACATGTTGACTAGATTCACACAGGAGAATCACTGATTAGTTGGTTGGAGCTTAATGACACAAGGGCCTCAGTGGGCCAAAGAGTGCAATGTCAGACTATTAAAATAGTAATAAACAACAATATTGAAACTTAACAAAAATGCATAAAACAGTAACAATAAATGGTGTAAACATCTGATGAAACGATAACAAATTATACAAAACAACAACAAAAAAAAACAACACCGCCACAATGAATACAATAATTTAACACAGTAACGAATATGGTAGCAATGATGGTGCAAATGACAACAAAACAATGACACACTACACAAAACATAAAACACCAGCAGAACGAAGAAATGATAAAGCAGAAGACACGTCACACTGATCATTTAAAAGACAATTCAGGGTCACTGAGTTGTCCAGTAGAATAGGTAAAAGAAAATGGCAAGAATATTGGTGAATGAAATAAAGACATACATACATATCACTAAGCTGTTCTCTGATATTCAGAGGTTAGCTCCACAAAGAAATATAAATTACCAGATAATTTTTACTTAATGTTGCCGTATCAAACTTCTCCATTTACAGCGATCTTGACATACAACTCGGGCTTCACTCACATCCATCACACGTGACACACAAGATCTTCTATACTTCATACTCATAATCTTTTTCTCATGCAGACACTCTGAATCTGATTCTCCCATGACTTCCTTGGCCTTCCTCTACTTTTCCTTCCTGCCACTTGGGCTAAAAAGATTTTTTTAGTAAGCATCTCATCCAGGGTTGGGTTTCTGCCGAAACTAGTTTTTGCCGTGCCAGTGGCAGAAACTTGATATAACCGGTTTAAACCGGCAGAAAATGGCAACAACTGGCAGAAACTAAAAAAGTACTTAAACCATTTTTGTGTCAATTAATACATGAAATTTACAGTGAATCAAAGATGACAAATATTTTTTATTACAATATTTTAATATTATATTCATTTGTAACAATTAATCATTTCAATAATTATAATATATTACATATATTTTTTAGACATGCTTGATCCTTGGCTATAATATAAGATGCAACATGATTGGCAGACTGGCTGTAAGGAAGAACCTCATTGGCTTATGACTCTGTCTCAAGTGCACCAACCAGATAAGCTGTATTAAAGTCAATGAACCACAATTTTTTGAACCACCAATCACAGCTTGTCTTGCATATTTCAGAAGTGGTTCCATGTTTAAGCAAGGGGAGCCCTTTTGTCAAAAAGAAAGTTTGAATGTAGTTTGTTTTGTTGACTTCTGTTTATGCTATTATGTCTACTTCTAGAGGTGGTAGGCCAGTAGACCTAATTTGGGAGTTTTATGTGCAGAAAAAAAAATAATAAGCTAATAGTTGAATGTATCAACTGCAAGGAAGTTGTTAGTGCTAAACCTTACAGAATGAAGGAGCACCAGAAAAAGTGCTCTGGTGACAGCAGTAGTAAGCAGCAGGTAAGCCAACCTATTGGCATGGAACTTATGGAAGTACCTAGTGGTTCAGAAGAGAATTCAGCTCCAGCTGCAAAGAAACCAAGACAAGGAGGAGAAAAAGAACCTGAAGAAGACAGACCTTCAACAAGTCAGGCCAGTATGAAAAATTTTCTTATTAAAACAAGTTCAAAGGACACGGCTTTTGATGTGGTAATCACAATTATTTTTTTTTACAGTTGCAATATTCCATTCTTCGCCAGTGAGCATCCATCCTTTACAAGAATGATCAGTTTACTAAGACCAAATTACACACCTTCAAAAAGGAAACAACTGGCTGGAGACCTGCTAGATAAAGTACATAATGAATTGCAGTCAGAAGTTGAAAAGAAAGTCAGTGGTAAAATAGTTACATTGATTCAAGATGGTTGGAGTAACATCCACAATGAACCGGTCATTGCTAATTGTATTCATACTGGTACTGAATGTATCTTCTTTAATTCTGTAAATACAGGGTCCAAGAAAAAAACAGCAAGTTACTGTGCTGATTTAGCCAAGGCCGCAATAACAAAAGTAGGAAAGGAAAACAAATGTAAAGTGAAAGCTCTTGTAACAGATAATGAAAATAAAATGGAATCCATGAGAAAGATGATTAATGAAGAGAACCCATCAGTTACAACTTATGGGTGTTCAGCTCACTATCTTAACCTTCTTGAACAACGTATTACACCAGAGTCTGTTTTGAAGCATGTGGTGGTATCTGTTCAGAAATATTTCAGAACTCATCACAGACAAGGTGCTTGGCTTAAGGAATATTCGAATGCTATGAAGCCATAATTACCTGGCAATACAAGGTGGAACAGTCAGGTAGATTGCTTGGAATCATTCATAAAGAATCATCCATATTACTTACAAATACTTGGAGGTCATGAAAACAATATAGATGACAAAGGTTTCTGCCAGTTACTGCCACTTTTATGGCACAAACTAGTTTCTGCCATGCCGGTTTTAACCGCCTTGGCAGAAACTTGCCAACACTGATTTCTCATCATTCATTCTTTCAACATGGCCAAACCACCGAAGCATATTAGTCTCCACCTTGCTAAAAACATTTTGCCTCACATCACACAGCTGCAACACATCTTCATTCCTCACACAATCAGAATGTGTCTTGCTACAACCCCCCCCTCCCCGTAAGTAACACATTTCTCCAGCACACAAATTACTCCTATGTTTCTTCTGTAGCACCCAGGTTTCACTGCCATACATCAGAGTAGGGACAATTACACTTTCATACACAGCCATGCGGGACTCTCTTGAGAACCCATCATTCCTGTGAAAATCTCCCAAAGCAACCATGACTTTCAGTGAAGAATTCACTCGCCTACTAATTTCACCATCCAATTTGTTCTCTCTGTCAAACATGCTTCCTAAATACACAAACTCATTCACCTGGTCAATCGCTGTGCCATTTAGGCATATATTACATTCAGTACTACCAATTCCTCTCTCAAAAACTATAACTTTGGGTTTTCCCTTATTTATACTCAGTTTGAATTTCATGTAAACTTCGTACATCCGGGAGAACATACTCTGCAACTCACTTTTGCTCTCTGCCAACAGGACAGTGTCATCAGCATACAGCAATCTGCACACACGGATGTCACCAAGACATAAACCAGTATTATCTCATTTGGCATCATGCATCCATAAATATATTAAACAGCCATGGTGACATTACACAGCCCTGTCTGACTCCTGCACCAAGAGAAAACCATTTTGATAAAACACCATTCACTCACTCATACACAAGCTCTACTGCCAGCATACATGGCTTTTACACTGTTAAGTAGATTCCCAGTAACACCATATTCATTCAATACCTTCCACAAAAGTGTCCTATTTACTTGGTCATAAGCTTTCTCTAAATCTATGAAAGCAGCAAAAACTTTACCAACAGCCAGATACTTTTCAATCATCATGCGTAGTGCAAAAATTTGGTTAGTGCAGCCTTTACCAGGCATAAAAGCCCTCTGAACATCCTGCACTTTCTTTGATGTAAGACCCTGTACTTTTTCAATAATGACCTTACCAAACCCTTTCCCTGGCACACTCAGTAGGCTAATACCATGATAGTTCTTGCAGTCAGTCTGATCACCTTTTTTTCCCTTATACAAGGGAACAATGATAGCACCCTTCCAATCCCGAGGGACCATTCCTAACCCCCCAGCACAACTGGCAAATTTCAGTTAACCAGTCAATTACAGAGTCACCACCATATTTCAATATCTCGGCAGTTATGCCATCAACTCCCGGAGCCTTACCATTCTGAAGAGATTTTAGAGCTCTACACACCTCTTCTCTTGAGATCCCTCCTGTGCTTCCACCCTTCCCTGTGACATCATCTGCTTCTGCCTCTGAATCACCTTTGTTTTCCTGATCTAATAACTCACAGAAGTATTCACCCCATCTTTCACTTATCATTGGGCTCCCATGTCATTTCCCCGATCCTATTCTTCACACAACTTACGACTTTGTTTCCCCCATTTTTCCTGATTCTCACATACTTCCAGAAAGTCTTTCTATCTTTCCAAAACGCCAATTCATGCCTTTCCACCCTCTCCTTCCTATCTTTAGCCTTACTCTGGCGAACCAGCCTAGCGGCTTCAAGTCTCTTACAGCGATACCCATCCACAGAAACTCAACCTTGCAACATTCCCAAATAGGCTTCCTTCTTTCTCTTTAACTGCCTTTTCAATCTCACTATTTCACCAAGCATCACCTCTTTTGTTACCCACTATTGTGGTGCCACAGACCTCTTCAGTCGCAGTGACAACACAGTTCTTAAAACATTCCCATTT
Organism: Macrothele yani; assembly: GCA_039090855.1. Lineage (NCBI taxonomy): Eukaryota > Metazoa > Arthropoda > Arachnida > Araneae > Macrothelidae > Macrothele > Macrothele yani. The sequence goes on along the minus strand of CM077017.1, from coordinate 66,015,347 downwards.
CTTTTCTACATACCTCTCACAAGACTTCAGCTCCTTCAGTCGTTCTCTGAGTTAGTCAGAATAACGCTGATGATCTTCAGGGAGTCTTTCAACCTTTATTCTTACCATCCTGGACATCTTCCTATTCCTTCAATCAACATTCAGTTTCACTCGTGATACTACCAAGTAATGATCAGAACCAACATCCGCACCTCTCATCACACAAGTGTCAAGAATTAAGTGTTTCAGACACTGATCATAAACAACAAAATCTATAACACTCTTTGACCAAGAGTACAATTTTCCCAAGTATATGTGTGGATATACTTGTGGTTGAAAACATATTAGATACACACAAACCATTCTCAATGCAGAGTTCAATTAATCTTTTGCCATTATCATTCACACAAGGATCATTAAACTTACCCAGAACATTGTCAGAAATTGCATTCTGCACACCTACTCTAGCATTGAAATACCCTGCTATTATAACTTTTTCTTTAGCACCAAACTGGCTCAAAACAGCTTTTAGCTCATTCCAGAAATTTTCCTTCCTATCATAAGGTAACGAGTCACAAGGAGCATACACTACAACAATTACTATTCTCTGAAGTTTCACTTTCAACCAAATCCAAATACTTCTATCACTTATGCAACTATAGTGAATCAAGTTGTTTATCTTTTCACTTAAAATCACACCAACACCAGCCTGTCCTCTCACATTATCCAATACTCCAGACCACACACTTACCGTTCCATTCACTTCTATCCTAATTTCCTTCTTTTTGGCTTCACTTACACACAGCACATCCAATCTATACTTATTCATCTCTTTAATCCCCTCAGTCATCTTGCCATTTATACCTCTAGTATTCCAGACACCAATCTTACATTCACTCAGCCGAGATCTCTTTCTCATATGCCGTTTAGAAAGTCCAGGTCGATTCCGTGGTGGACTGTCCTTCTCAAGTGTGGTAGGTCCATCATATCCCCCACTAGAATCCAGATATTGATTTCTTTGTGTCTTTTTAATCAGGTAAGTACATCAGTGTGGGGAATCAGCCCACAGCTGATGGTTCCAGTTGGTCAATCAACTTAAGGATTCTGGAACAAAACCCAGTGAGTTGGGGTCTTTTTGCCAATGTCACACAGAACTAGCTGGTACCTCTCCAAGATTCACAGAGGCCCTAGTTGTTGTTGTGTGTGCCATTGTTACCATGGAGCGCCCCGAGGAGGCAAATCCATCTCTCACTGAGATTGCCCGCATGAAATAATGACACAAACACAAAATATGAAGAACGGTTAAAGGTACTTCACACGTCCCACACATAGCAGGGTTCGTACTCATTTATAAGGATCAAAATTAAGGAGTTATTAAACACTTTTTAAGGACCTTTATTTAAATTTTAAGTACCCTAAAAAACTACCAACATCACAGATATTTAAACTACCCATGCATTTATAAGTGTAGCAAACATTTAAATTAATAATTTGTAACATTTTTGACAAGACTGCTCTAAATACTCTTTCCTCCATTTTTAAGCTGAAATGTAAGTACTTATGGAATAAATTGATATTTAAGAAAAATACTGGGCAGAAGGAACATCACGAGAAAATATTATGATTACGAGAGAAATCTTCACTCCAACTATCTTTCATTTCCAGAAGATGCACTTACATCCTCAAACAGAAAATGACACACACCCCCCCTCTAAGGACATCACCAAGGGGGTGGGCTTTAGTCCACCCTGAAAATAATCTTGTCCACCCTGCTGCCCACCCAGTTTAAGATGTGCCATATTTTAAATTTTTTCTAACTTTAAAATATAATCTGGACTTTGCCAGGAAATACTGACTCCCGTGTTTTCATCGTATAGACCTACATATTTCACCCAAGGAAGAATGGTTTTCCTTCTCCGTAGGTTATCCAAATAAGCATCCACAGGGCAATGAAAAAATTCAGTTATTCTCCACTCTTCCAAATCCTCAATCTAAACTTTTTTTTTTCGAGTTATCAGGGGCAAATAAAAAGGGTAAATTGGAATTCACTGAATCATAAGTAATCACTTTGCTGTTGTTAGAGGTAATCAGTAATTGCCCTGCTCCTTGTTTGTGCAACTAAGTAGGGGATTCCAACACGGAATGTGGAGTCTAAAGCTATACCAGAGCTGTTAAGCCTGCCTTAGGGCAATGAGGGAGTAGGTCATGGCTGATGACTACTTTGGACGAGATGAGTGCAAGACAAGGCTGCTGACTTGAAGGAAAGGAGTTAAAGGAGGGGGAAATGTATTGTTTGAGTCTCCTTATTTCTCTTCAATCCTAAACCACAAAAACATCTGCTTTAAGACCCTTCTCCTAGGCATGAAATTTTCTTTTAATCAGGGCATGTTACTGGCGCTGATGGCAGTGTGTCATGTTCATTATGTGGGAATGTAACTCTTTAGGTTTTACTAATTTTATTAAAAATGGGGACTGAATATTAGCAAAAAATAATTCCAAACGATGGATTCTTTTGTATTCCAGAAAACAAAGACCACTTTTAAGACAGTTCCAAAATTAATGAGTATTCATCCAGGAGATGGGAGGGAGGGGTGCACGAATACCTTTGCAGCCTGTAGTAAAAAGTATTACAAATTCTTTCTTTCAGTGTTTCGTAAATTAAGTTGCTATCAAACCTGTCTTAGTAAAATTAACACTTGCCCACCCTGACAGAAGTCTAGCGACAGCCCCCTCCCCCAAGACTTCTGCTCAGTTTGTGCATCGATCATGAGAAAGCCCCAAATGATAACAGCTGATGTAGTCCTGGAGCCAGGCGCTGTGCCTTCTTTCCACTTAGCTTTCAAACACATAAAACCTCCTCAGAGAAGAAAGAAAAGAAACAAAGAGTTGTGTCACGAACTTTGTTCAGAGGCTTCGGGCCGACATAATACTGGTCCGAAGCAGTGCTTTCTTTCCACTTAGCTTTCAAACACGCAAAACACATTCTTCCTCCTCACAGAAAAAAAAAAAAAAAAAAAGAAAAAGAAAAGAAAAAAGAAACAAAGAGTTGTGTCACGAACTTTGTTCAGAGGCTTCGGGCCAACGTTATCCTGGCCCGAAGCCGTGCTTTCTTTCCACTTAGCTTTCAAACTAGCAAAACACATTCCTCCTCCTCCTCCTCAGAAAAAAAAAAAGTAGAAAAGAAACAAAGAGGTGCATCACGAACTTGGGTGAAAGGCGTTGAGCTGACACAATCGTGGGCCACAGCGAAAGAAGCGTGCCGGGCCTACGTAATCCCAGCATGGCGACGAGCTTTCAAACAACCAAATCAAATTTCTTCTCCTCAGAAAAAAAAAAAAAAAAGAATTAGAAAGAAAAAAAGAAAAGAAACAAACAGCTGCGTCACAAACTTTATTCAGAGGCTTCGGGCGACGTAATCCTGGGTCACGGCGAAAGAAGCAAAAAAAATATATGTGTAAAAATTGGCAAATTCTTCCATGCTTCCAATCTCTATATCCTTTGCGCAAATTTTGCACTTTGCTTTCCGTTTATCTGTATTAACTAAGGACATCCAGTCCTTATAATCCCTTTTTGAATCCACAGTGGATTAAAAATACATTTTCCCCCAGGCATTGTACATCAAAAGGCCAACCAACTTAATACAATCGAATATTTAACTTGTCATCAAATGGTAGAGAAAAAGCACACACTAACAAAGCACATGCTGCACACAAAAACAAAATGTCTAGCATGCCCTCCCCATAGAAGTCGGCGATCAGGCCAAACGTTCACGTGACCAACCGGCGACAGCGAGGTCCGTAAGCTCGAGGTGTTCGAAGGATTCGGTCGGTAATCAACTTTGTGTCGAATGGTCAAATCACGCTACCTAAACTCCACCTACGGCCATAGAACAAACACACACGCCAAGAAAACGGAGGACGGGAGGGAGTTACACAGAGTTTCGCGACAGTGAGCTCAAACTCGACAATGTTTTCCCCATTCAGGGTGGATAATATCGGTGAAAAACATAAAAATAAGCACTTTTAAGCACCCAAAACAAAAAATAAGCACAATTAAGGGCCCTTACATTATTTTATTTTTTTGCAAAATTCAGCACCTTTAAGCATTTTTAAGCACCCATACAAACCATGCATAGGGGCAGTGTCACCACACAGCAAATAGTGGTGAGTGAAATGACAATGCCCAATGTGGAGACATGCTAGTACAATTTCTTCCCTACGGTTTCAGCAACATGATTATTTCCAACTCCCAGAACTACTTTAATACGATGCAGTTTATTTTCCACCTGTTGGTCCCACAGACCTTGCCACGTCCTCTTGATATAATCAAGAATAAGAAAATGGAAAACACAGTGAAACAGGGCCAAGGGTGTGACGACCAAAGGGGAAACAGATCTAGCAGCCACGTTGGCAGACTCATTTCCTGAGATTTCAACATACCCAGGAATCCAGCAGAATTGTATCTGGAAACCGGCCTCAAGCAAACAACGAAGTAACCTCACGTTAAACAGAAAAGGATGATCACTGCAATCCAGAGATGAGACAGACTGCAAAACACTCAATGAATCAGTATACATCATAGCATAGCCATGACAGCTCAACTGGGTGTGAAGAAGTGCAAGACCCTCCACTGAAAACATGCACCTCCACTGAAAACACTGTGGCCTCAGCTGGGATCTGCGCTACAGAAACATGATCAACACAGACGGCGGTGGCTCCCACAACTCCACCAATCTTAGAATTGTCAATGAAAATAGGAGTATAGTCAGAATTGAGGTAGCGTTGCTCGGCAAAGAGCTGCTGGTACACTGATGTAGGGGTTTAGGATTTGTCATACATAGAGAAATTGAGATCAGCCACGACACCAATAGGTTGCCATGGAGGATCCTCAAAGCCCCTATTCTCTCCAACAATAGACAAGTTGAGCCCTATATCACAAGCTACGGCAGCTAGATGAAGACCGAATATTGGAATGCACAAGGGCCAGTTCTCAAATAAATGAGCATGCTGGGAATGAAAAACTGCATCATACAACAGATGTTCTGGAAGAGCTCGAAGTTTCAAGTAAAATTGAAGAGACAGCTGCAGATGATGTAATTCAAGCAATGGTTCGTTAGCATCAGCACAAAGGCTGGGAATCGGTGAAGTTCAAAAAGCTCCCAAACAAAGATGCAGCGCTTGATGGTGAATGGTGTCCAAAGGTTGGAGAACAGAACGACGTGCAGCCATACACTATACAACCATAATCCAGTTTAGACCGCATGAGAGAATGGTAAATACAGAATAAAGACATCCTGTCTGCACCCATGAGATTGCCGAATGGATCTTAAGGAGTGACATAGCCTTCATACAGAAAGTCTTTAGCCTTTGGACGTGTGCCCGAAATGTGAGCGCATGTTCGACGGTTAGATCAGGAAACTTGGTCTCTGGCAAAACTGGTATGGCTGTATGTTCCAAATGAAGCTCTGGGTCAGGATGGAGGCCATGCCTGCAGCAGAAATGGACACATGTTGTCTCGTCGGGAGAAAGAACGAAACCATTGCTGTTCACTGTTTTACAGATCTAATTAATAACAGACTGCAACTGCCTTTCAATAAAATTCATGCTGCATGACAAACAGAAGATGTGTACGTCACCTACATAAACAGTAGTTGAAACCACAGGAGGAAGATTTCTTAGAAGACAATTAATGCAAAGAATGAATAATGTAACGGATAAAATTCAGCCTTGAAGAACACTTTGGTCTTGATGGAAGTGTGCTGAGAGTGTTGTACCCAGGCGCACTTGGAACACCCAATTGCGAAGAAGATTAACAATGAAGGTCGGAAGATTTCCTCGCTACCCACATTCGTGGAGGTCACGGATAATACCGTACAGCCAGGCGCGATCATACGTTTTTTCAATGTCGAAGAAAACAGAAACCGGATATAACCTAAGCACAAACGCCTCGCGCATGTATTTTTCAAGGTACAGGAGATGATAGTGGGATGAATGATACTGGCAAAAGTTGCTTTGTGGCGATGAAAGTAATTGATGCTGTTCCAAGAAATGATGAATTAAATAATAATTAACTATTTGTTCAGCAACCTTGCACAGATAGCTAGTGAGGGTAATTGGACGATAACTTAACTAGAGGGAGACTTGGGATCTTTGCCAGGCTTGGGAAAAGGCAGAACAAAAGCCTTTAGCCAAGATTCCAGGAAACTAGGTTCCAACCAAATGCTATTGAAAAGGACTAGAAGGTTCTCAAGAGATGGCTGCGACAGATGACAGAGCATGTCATAGTGGATGCCATCGGGTCCGACAGACATAGTGCCGGACTGATGCAGAGCACCCTTAGTTCAACCATATTGAAGGGGGAGTTAAAGTCATTGTTTCAAAACTGCACAAAAGAGAATTTTTGGCATTCCACTTGTGTTTTAATCACTGAAATGAGGTTGGATATGCCTGATCGCTCAAAACAGCGGCAAAAGCTTCGTCTAAACAATTTGCTATTTCCCCAACTTAAGCATATGTGCAGCCGTTACTCTTGAGAATTGATATCTGGTGAGAACTGGCACAAGAAGTTATGGATGAAACATACTTTATACAAGACTCCCTCTTGCTTCATCAACATGCCAACCGAGCATAGGATTTTGCTTGTTTAAATGCAGCAAGATTTGCATTGGTTGGATAATGTCTAAACTTGCACCAAGCCTTATGTTGTGCTCTTCTAGGAGCTGTGCATTCACGGGTCCAACAAGGTTTCGGACTTCTTAGGAGCTGCATGAATGTTTTTAGAATAGCAACATCAACTGCACACATAATGCATGTTGTAACATTGGTAACAGCTGCATCGATTGACTCCTGGGACACCATGTCAGAAGATATAGCTGTGGACAATGTGAAGACATCCTATCTGGAGCGATCCATCCTCCATCCAGGAGGGTGGGAGGCAGAAGATGGCACACACACATTAGAAGAAAGTATTAGGCATGGTCAAATGAAACCCATTTGAGTAGCTTTATTAAGATGAACGGATAAGTACATCTACAGGTGTGGCAAAATTAAACAAAGCGATATATAAGGAAGCAAGAATGCACTAGTGTTCATTAGAAGAAGTCACTGTAAACATTCCGACACGCATCCCACTGCTTGGGGAGATGGCAGATACCATAGATTGGGGATATAGGTTGGGTGGTGCAGAACCTCTCACCCTTTCTGTGCTAACACATCCTGCACAATGTTCACAACATGCAGACAAGCATTGCCGTGCAACAGAATCACAACACACAAAAGCCTGCTGGGTCGCTTATTCTTGATGGTTTTATGCAGCTTGTCCAATGCACCCTTGTAACAGTTGGCACTGATGTTCACGTGAGGCTCTTTAAAGTTTACCAACAAAAGCCTTTCACGGTAAAAAAGAAATGCGGTCACTATAACCTTACCGGCGGAAGCCTGCGACTTGAATTTTTTGTATTTTGGTGATCCGGGATGTTTCCATTGCATGCTCGCTGGTTTTCTGGACAGCTCAAAGTGGTGGCACCATGATTTGTCGCCTGCCACTATGCGCGACAGAAATGCATCACCCTCCGCTTTGTAACACAGCAAGTGGTTCAAACTCCAACTCATACGTTCTTCCTTAAGGTGGTCGGTCAGCATCTTTGGGATCCATTGTAAACACACGTTCTGATACTCAGTGTTTCATAACCACTGTCTGAACTGTTCCGAATGACATAGTGAATTCCTCTCCCAGCTAACGTAAGCTCTGACAACGGTCCACTCATATTGCTGCATCAATCTTGCCGATGGCTTCATCTGTCGCAATAACATGTGCCGGGTCTGACAGCGGAAGATCTTTTGTTTCCTCACGTCCTTCCTGAAACATTCAAGCCCAGTTCGTTACTGTTGTCTCTGACACATATGTCACCACACACCGCCTGCATTCAACGATAAATGTTGACTGGTCGACATCCTTCCGCTGTTAGGATCTGAATCACTGCTCGCTGATCCACCTTAGATGGATTCAGAATCACACCGGCCATGTTGTCAATGATCTGCAGCACAAACCACACATGCGAGGAGAATGAGTGTGCACTCGCTTGTTCATTGATGTGCGCTTATCATGCGAGCTGTGATGGTCATCATGCTCCCCATGCACTGATCCACATGACACGGCACAAATGGGTTTCATTTGATCATGCCTCATAATTGGGAAATGGTCACTCCCATGGAGGTCATTACACACCGTCCATGACCAGTCAGCAACAACAGATGGTGATCCCAAGGTCAAATTGATTGCACTGAAAGTCATTGTTGGCTTGTGGAAGTAAATGTAAGTACCAGTATTAAAAAGGCACAAAGAGGTCGAAGACAGAAGAGATTCGATCCTATGGCGTCTTGTGCTGAAACTGACATACCCCACAAAGAATAACAAGCATTAAAATCACCCATAAAAAGAATGGGTGAAAGCAGCTGGTCTATAAGCTCTCAAGAATGGAAAGGCTCACGTCCTCATCTGGCAGCAGATAAACACTGCAGACAGTTAGAAGCACAGGCATGAAAATACGTACCGCCACAGCCTGCAAAGTTGTTGAGACTGTAATGGGTGAAAAAGGAGCACTGCGAGAGATAAGAATAGCAACTCTCCCACAGGCTATGTCTCCTGATATATTATCATTCTGAAACACAATGTAGCCTTGAACTGAAAGCATGTTGGATGGTTTGGTTTAAGTTTTGTCTCCTGTAGACAAAAGCACACCAGAGAGTATGATGAAAGCAGATGTTTCACATCGTCAAGCCATGTCTAAAAACCTTGACAGTTCCACTGAAGGATTGAACCAATGGTTAAAAGAAGAAAACTGAAAGAAATAAATAAAATGAAGAAAACTGACCCCTCAAATGAGATCAGCATCAATCTGTTCATCTTGTGATTGTTCCACCAGACATGAAGGCATTTTGTCTGGTGGTAATATGAGACGGTGTCTGGACTCAGAGGGTTCTTGGATGAAACCACCCGACCCTGAGTTTTGGTTTGGGATTTTGGTAAAGACGTGCCGTTTTTCTGCTTCTCTGTTCTTTTCTTACCAGAGGCCACACAGCCTGAGTTCCAGTGCTGGTAATTGTTTTTTTCGGCAATGAGGTGGGTGTCGCTTTGGGATCCTTAGGGTGAGATTGCCTGAAGTCCAGCCACAATGATGTCCTCAAAATTGTAAGGACACCTTATTAGGATGTGGGCCTCAGTCTGGACAGCAACAGTTGACTTCTTGGACACAACTGATGCATATGGTTGCCGGCCTGATGTGCTTGGGAAAATCCGCCTTCTGATCTCTGGATAGAATAGATGTTAAGTTGTTTTTAAACACTGAATAGCCTGCTCTTCCATCCATTTTGGACATTGCTTAGAAGATGCAGAGTGCGATCCTTCACAGTTTATGCAGTGTTCGGCAGTAGAGTGACATTCCATCAAATAATGATCTGTAGAACCACAGCGCCAACACTGAGCTACGCTACAACACGACTGTTGGGAGTGTCCGTAATGCTGGCACTTGAAACACCTTAAAGGATTAGGGATATATGGTTGAACATCAAGATTTAGGTAACATGCCTTGCTGGAAGTAGGCAGGGTTGGGGTGTCAAAAGTTAAGATGATATTGTGAGAGGGAACAGACTTCCCGTCTCGCTTAAAAAGAATTCACTGAACCCCAGTAACTGTGTTGATCCTCAAGTAGCTCCTCATCACTACATTCAAGTAAGTTGCAGGAGGTGACAGTACCACAAGATCAATTCAAGTAACCATGAACTGTCACTTCAATCGGAATACCCAACAGAACGGTCATTTTAAGCAGTGTGGCGCTGTCTCGGATTAGATGTTTCTACATAAAGATCTCCTGATTGATGCTTCTTAACGCTCTTCAGAGAGTCAGCAACTACCTGAAGAGCTTTATTTATCCAGAAGGGGCTCTTTGAGCTCAAAGTTTGTAAAGTATTCAGAGAATGAATAAAGAAAAACAGATCACTACAAATGTCAGTTACACATTTCTTTGTGGAACAGATTGTCCCTTCCTTCATCCGACGGTTCATTTTCGCACCTTGGAAAACTTGAGTGAATCCATAAAGAAAAAATAAAATTCATCCACCTACTTCCCTGCCGACCACAGAGCCCAACAGGAAAGAGCCAGAGGTCCGCAAGCCCAAATGAACGTAGGATATGGCTCTAGGGTTGAGTGGCACATACATAGCAAGTTGATAGGGCAGACGTGCTCGGTGAGTACCTCAACTTTCCCGCATCTTGGTAACACTCCTTTGGCATTCCCAGACTAAACCCTGTTGTACGCAATGACAAGCCATTAGAAGTCTGGACTCTACTCGGCCACAAACTTCACTGATTAGGAGTGGGTTCATTCCTAGTCACCCATTTAGGGTGAAGCAGGGAGAGGAGTGTTGGTAGCTGGCAACAACTACACCCTGGCGACCAGAAATCTCAGCCTCCAGCATTCTCTTTTTTATCTTACATGTCACCACACACAGCAAATATGCAGGTAGGTCTAGCTAACCAGTCTGAAAAAACAAAGGAGAAACATAAAATGGAAAATAAAGGAAATAGAATGAGAAACTAAACTCCGGCACTGGTGCATAATAACAACCTCAGCAACTTACAATTGACGCGGTTGTATGTCAAGATTACAACACAAAATTAAACAAGAAAGACGACACCGAATTTTCGGGTGTAATAAGCACGTCTTTTGAATCCGTTTTGACGCAAACTAAATTTATCAAAGCTATTCAAAGGCAATGGAACCGGTATGGAAAACAATAGTATCTGACGGAAGAAAGAAGTTTTTCAATCGGGTCTTTAATCCCTCAGATATTGCTGTAAATGGAATCTTAAGCTTACGAACTCTTAGAAACAGAGTTATCGACAAAAATAAGATGTGACTTTACGTCCCCTGGTGGGAAAACCATGTATTATTTTAGGAAGAAAGTATTCTGAAAAGGTTTATCCATAGGAGCGGTACCGGTCCAAGAAAAAAAAAAATTAGTAGAGTTTTCAGGAGCCCAGATTTTGCTAAAAATACATCAGAAGCAGAAATGAACACTTATGACCCCTGGTGGCCAAACCATTCTTTACAAAACATTAGAAATTATGTGAAAAATATTTTCTATCAGGTCTTGTATGCGGTACATGAAGAATTTTTCAAATCGGAGTTTTAGGAGCAGAAAACGCATTTTATCTTTATGCACCCTAGCGGAAAGTCTTAAATGATTTACGTGAAAATTTTGAATTTATAGGAAAAACATTTCGCATCAGAAACACTATCCAACAAAGAAGGAATTTTTCAAATTGGACTTTTAGAAGTAGAGATATTGACCATGCATTATTTCAAGAAGAAAGTGTTCCTAAAAGGTTTGTCGACATGAGTAGCATCGGTCAACAAAAGACTTTTTTCAGTCGAGATTTTAGGAGCTCATATTTTACTGCAAATACATCAGAAGTGGAAATAAAGACTTACGCCACAAGGTGGCGATACCATTTTTTTACAAAAATTAGAAATTATGTGCAAAGGATTTCCCATCAGGAGCTGTATCTGGTGCAGAAGGAATTTTTCAAATCGGAGGTTTAGAAGCAGAGAAATAGTGGGAAACACAATTTACCTTTGCGCCCCCTAGCGGAATGTCCATGAATTACTTGAAAATTTTGAATTTTTAGGAAAAACATGTCACACTAGAAACACTATCCAACAAAGAAGGAATTTTTTAATTCGGACTCCTAGAAGTTGAGATATTGACAAAAATAATATATACGTCTACGCCCCCTGGCACAGAAACCATGCACTATTTTAAGAAGAAAATGTTTCTAAAATGTTTGTCGACACGAGTAGTTTGGTCTACAAATGACGTTTTTTTCAATCAAGAATTTAGAAGCTCATATTTTGCTGCAAATACATCAGAAGCGGAAATCAAGGTTTACGCCCCCTGGTGGCCAAACCATTTCCCATCAGGAGCTGTGTCCGGCGCAGAAAGAATTTTTCAAATCGGAGATTTAGAAGCAGAGATATAGGGAGAAACACAATTTAGCTTTAGGCCCCCTAGCGGAAAGTCTATGAATTACTTGAAAATTTTGAAATTATATGAAAAACATGTCACACGGAAAACACTATCCAACAAAGAAGGAATTTTTCAAATCAGACTCCTAGAAGTAGAGATATTGACAAAAATAAGATATACATCTACGTCCCTGGCGGAGAAACAGTGGGATATTTTTGGAAGAAAATATTCCGAAAAGGTTTATCGATGTGAGGGGCATCAGTTCACGAAAGAATTTTTTCAATCAATTTTTTAGAAGCTCAGATTTTATGGCAAATACATCGGAAGCAAAAATTAACACTTACGCCCCCTGATGGCCAAAGTATTCTTTACCAAAAATTCGAAATTACATGCAAAAGATTTTCCATTAGGAGATGTATCTGCTGAAAAAAGATTTTTCAAATCGGAGTTTTAGGAGAAGAGTTATCGGAAAAAATGTAATTTATTTTTACGCCCCCTAGGGGGAAATCTATGCGTAATTTGAAAACGAAACTATATCTAAAACACTCTTCGACATAAATGGAATCGAAAGATAAAAGAATTTTTTCAATCGGATGTTTAGAAGCAAATATGTGGATTAAAACATAATTTTGAATTCGACATCATCTGCATTTACGCCCCTAGCGGCAAAATTGTACATCGTAAAAAAAAAAAAACGAAATGAAGGATCATCATTCACATATTTCAAGTTTCCTAATGCAAAAAGAATTTTTCAAATCGGACTAATAGTTGCAGAGATACCGTGGGTACAGACGGACGGACAAACCGATAACAGAAGCACGATCTTTTTTTACAAAAGACGTGCTAAAAAGGGAAAACATCATACACTACATGTCGGCTAAGGCCATGGGGTTATCACTCCCCCATCAGCTGGATGAACAGCTGTCTCTGAGGTGATGTTATCGTACAAAGATGAAAAGGCAAGATGCTCCGTCACAAGGTCAGCTCGGGACCCCCATGCGGGGAGGAGAATCGCCGACTATTCTGTTAAAATTATGTGGTTGAAGCTAAAAAGGTATGGCATATGGTGTAGCATTACATAAACACAAAATGATCAAACTACACAGTAAACAGCAATAGTGAATAAAAATGTTCAAGCAAAGGTTAATAGTTTATAAGGAAGTTTTAAGTTGTAGATTATAGGCTAACTGAAGCTTATTAAAGGACTTGTTTAAAAGCAAAGCTGTGTATTTAAAGATACTGTAGCTAAACTGTGGAAAAATTTGAGGCAATACGTGGAATGAAACTTTTAAAACAGCTCAAAAATGAAGTTGTGAGGGTGAATGAAATGAATGTAGCCTCAGATACAAACAGTTATCTACTAATTTCGGGAGTATACACATGGAATATATGAAATGAATATTTTGAAGTCCTATTGAAAAAAAACTCAGGAACAATTGAACTAGTTACTAATGATGATTCAGGTGCTAGTGATGAATGTAACGACTCGATAACCACAGCTCTTCATGAAGTGAAAGCTACTAATACCCTACTTACGAATTTTCAAGCTGCAAATTTTCAGAGATACAAACTTTCTAGAGTACCAAAACTTTATCGAGGCAACAGATAGCAGTACTGCATGCACATAAACAGCTTTTACAGGTGTCATCGCTTTAGCTGCAGATTTGGTTACATCTGGCCTTTATCACCCAGTGATGTTTATTTTGGGACTGCACTGTGACTAAATCATGTTAGAGGAGTTCAGGAGTATTGCTGGAAGTGGAAGTACCAGCAAAAAGAGGCAGGAGTTCAGGAGTAGTGGAAATGGCAGCAAAAAGAGGCAAAGCATCACAATGGAGCCAAAAATGAACATTGTTAAGGTAAAAAGCTAGAGAGGAGACTGAGATACTGCATGAATAAATCAACAATTTATATACTTCTACTGGACAAACAGTGAACTATGTAACATGTTAAATGATATATGCCTATGTAATCAACAGTTATATGTTTTCTAATTTAAATACACATACTCCCATAGTAAAAATCCATAGAAAAAAATTATAAACAACCACACTGGATTTATTCTGGCCACAAAAACAAAGAAAATTTAATTTTCAAAAGTTAAATGGTGTTTCGAATAACTCCTCAACCTTTTAAGGTAGAAAAACAAACACAATCTAATTAGAAAAATGTCATTTCATGCTATCTAGTGTGATGCTCATTATATTTAAGAAAATGCTACCTTTCTCATGAAAAATATCTTCACATTTCTTACTTATCCAGGTATTTTCAATTATTTATAAAAATCGCAAACTCATTGTCAGAACATTATTTTTTTTTAATCATAATGTTTTTTCTCATGAAAAAAAATGCCAGAAATGAAATTAAATATATCATTCAACACCAGTTATGCATAAACCACTTCCACAATCACCATGAAATGACTAATATGCCATTTCACTCAAAGGGGTGGCACATATATCATACATGAGACTGACCAAGGAACAAAAAAGCTGAACTTTTCAATCAGGCGAAAAAAATTGGAACGTGCGACAAGAAAGTGTGAATAGAAAGCAGCACGAGCAAAATGGAATAAAACTACTGAATTAAAAACAAAATAAAGTGATTTTAAAAGACACTGCTTCAAACATCTCTCTCTCTCTCTCTCTCTCTCTCTCTCTCTCTCTCTCTCTCTCTCTTTTGTACTTGCTAGAACATCAGCTCAATTTTCCTCTTGTGTTGCTTTCTTCTCAGCAAGTTCCATGGCCATATTTGTCTTTTGTTGACTCTGCAGCTGCACAGGAATCTTTGCTTAGTTTTTCTTTAATTCATTCCCTATTTCTTCACCACTTTTCTTTCCTCCTCCCCTTTTATTCCCTCAGATGACAATTCATCCATCATGCTGAAAGAACTTTCAGCCGGAGGACCACAAATGCATGACATCAAAGCTTTCGCTACTTTAGATAAATGGTGTGACTTTTGAATATGAATACTTTTGAACACCATGCATCAATCCTAACAAATTTTCAAACTCCGTCACTTCCATTCTTGGAAAATTTCCCCTCCCTTATCAAGCTTAAGTGCAGACATTTATGGGGGAAAGAAACACTTAACAACAACACAGGATAGTGAAAACATCGCGGGAAGAAAACAAAAATGCGATTTCGGAACCGATTTCCGTTTTCGGACACTTTCCCCTCCATTTTTAGGTTGAAATGCAGTATTTGTAGAATAAAAGGTTGTTTACGAACAATACTGGACAGAAGGAACATTGTGAGGGAAAAAAAAAAAAAGATTATGGGAGAAATCTTTGCTGCATCTAACTTTCGTTTTCAAAAGTTTCGAAGACCGAATTCCGTCGTCAAACGAAAAACAAATCCCTCTCCACTCACCATTACCCCTTAAAATTTCTGTTCAGTTGTGCATTGATCTCGAGTATTCCCAAAATAATAACGGAAATGGCAGAATTCTTTGAATCCACGGAAGAATCTTTGCCTGAAGACTACAGGGAATTCTTCACGCAGTCGTAACTTCCATTTTTGGAAATCGTCGCTCAGAGTTTCATGCTGAAATACAAACATTTATGCAATAAAATGACATTTAATAACAATATTGGGAACAGGGAACATCGCGAGAAAAAAGAAATTACGATTACGGGAAAAATCATCACTCTGTTTAACTTCAGTTTTCGAAAGTTTTGAAAGACCAAATACCATCCGCAGATGGAAAACGCCCCCCCCTTCAGTTCTGCATCGATCTCGAGAATGACCCAAATGATGACAAAAAACAACAACAACAAAAAAACGGAATTCCGCGATCCGCGGAAGAATCTCACATATGATATATTGGGTTGTCAGAAAAGCCATGACATATTTTAGCCATGTTTTGCAAAGGTAATTTATTGATAGTAAGAACAAAGATCAATCAATGATATAATGCCCGTTTTGTTCGATAACCTTTTGCCATCTTTCAGTGAGCTGCAGAATGCCTCGTTCATAGAAGGACCTGTACAAGGTGCTGATTTACAGCCTCATCTGAATTGAACGTTATACCATGCAAGGACTGTTGAAGAGAGCAAAACAAGTGGAAGTCTGATGGCGCAAGGTCAGGCGAGTATGCTGGGTGTGGCAACACATCCCACCCAAGCTCCAATAATTTTTGGCAGGTGATCAAACTTGTGTGTGGTTTTGCATTGTCATGATGGAACACAACACCTTTACGATGAACAAGCTCTGGACGTTTCTGGATGATGGATTCGTTCAAACTGTCCAATTGCCGACAGTACACATTCGAATTGATTGTTTGGTTACGTGGTAGGAGCTGGAAAAACACACCTTTAAAATCCCACCACACTGAGACCAGAACCTTCCGCTGATGAATGTCTGCTTTGGATGTCGTTTAAGGCGAAGCAGCACGTCGGGACCAAGACCGTTTGCGCAGCACATTGTTGTACACAATCCACTTTTCGTCACCAGTTATCAGATGCTTCAAAAAAGGATCGTTTTCCTCACGTTTAATGAGCATATCGCAGATGTTTATACGCACCGTCAATTGAGCTTCCTTGAGTTCACGAGGAACCCACACATCGAGCTTGCTTACATATCCCAGCTTCTTCAGGTGGTCATGAACGCTTGAATGATGGATGTGCACTGTGTCTGCAATATCTCGTGTCGTGTAACGTGGGTTTGACTCGATCAATGCCTTGATTTGGTCGTCATCAACCTCGGTTGGCTTCCCGGACCGAGGAGCATCGTTGAGGTCAAAATCACCAGCACGGAATTTTGCGAACCACCGCTGGCACTGACGTTCTTGTAGAGCATTATCACCGTACACTTTACGCAACTTTTCACAAGTTTGACGCGCATTCTTCCCTTTACAGAAGTAAAACCGTAAAATATGGTGAAAATGCACAGTTTGGTCTTCCATCTTCAACTTGATGTCAAATCTCCGCAAATCAACCAAATCGCTCACTGTTCCTTTCAGACTGCAGCTAGAACTGGCACCTGTTGAATGCCATAGCGATAACAGAGCTGTGCATGCCTCTAGTACTTCCAAAACCGCCCAACCGCCATCGGGTGCCGAAATACGTCATGACTTTTCCGACAACCCAATATATGAAACAAAAAATTTATTCAGTCTTTTGTAGTTGTTCTAAAACTTCAAATGCATAAACATAAAAGTAACTTCTAGTAAACAATATTTAAATGCTAGTTACTTTTTGCTAGTTACATGTTTACATGCTAGCTACTAATTTCTAGTAAGCAATATTTAAATGCTAGTTACTTTGATGTATACACACAAGGTACTACAATATTTCACATATCACAAAAGCTGTAATAAAAATTAAATACCTTTGGGAAGACAGGCAGTCTTTGCTATGTAAACTTGAAAAATTAGGTAAGCGATTCAAACTATCTGCTCCAGCGAATTTATGACATGTGTGTGATTGAGCAGTACACTCCAGTTGATTATTTCCGGGAAAAGGTGCAAGTAACCTGGAAAACACTGGTGTTGATGTGTGGCTATGGATCTTGGGAAAAGGAACAGCAGACTTCCATATGCCCACTGCAAACATATAATGCAGGAATAGCAAAATTTAGAACATACATATATTGTCACACATGAATAAACACATCCTACCTATGGCATAATAAAAGAACAAATATGCATAAAGTTTTTATATCCTTATTTGGGATATAATAAACAGAAAATCTACAATGTGCACAAGGCTTCACAACCAGCAGTGAATTACTTGAAGCAAAATGGTATCCACTCAGGCAATATCTTGAATCAAAAAGGTGATTCAGGGTGAAACCTTAGTGTTTGCCCTCGATTTTTTTTTACAGCTGGGCGTCACAAAATTTTAGCTGGATGGTATTAACGACCCTTTCCCCAATTTAAAAAAGAAAAAGGATGTTGTTTTGCTTAACATTATTATACTTATTAACATTTTTAGAAGCGTGGTAGGCATTAATGCAACATAACATGATAAACATTAGAAAATTGTACATAAATGATAAAAAAATGAGTATTTACTAATAAATCATATTCGACACAGAGTTCAGCCAGTTTTTATCAATATTTATGGTGTATGTGGGAATAAGTTTTCCAGTCTTACTATTATGTGCATTGTGAAAATGTTCATTAAAGGAAATTTAGCTGGGTGAGCTGCCCAGTAAAAAGGCTCTAGGGAGAACACTAAACCTTTCTCTTAATGGCCTGGAAGTCAGAGGTGGATGTAAGTTAGGAACTCCTATACATGAAAATATATAAAGTAATAAACCCTGAAGTTACATTAAACATTGCTGTCAGTCTAGCAATACAATTTAAAGCCAAACTGATATCAAAGCATGTAATCGGCTGACAAGTAGAAATAGAACTATAAGCGGTTTAAAAATGGGCTATGATAACACAGTACATGCGTTTTCATGGCAAGTGAGCTATGAAAGATCTGGGACCAAAACTGCAAATGCAAAAAAGGAAGTATTTCAACTTTAAAAAAACTTTTACCACTGGGCAGCCGTTGCGAATGCCAGTTACCAAAAAATGGCGACCAGATATTTTGCAGTGACTAGTAAATTTTTTTAATATAGTAGCCAATGATGGCAAGTAGATCCCCCCCCCCAAAGCGAGCAACTATTTGTCCAAACCCCCACCCTCCCCCATTGTGAATGAATATCGAGTTCAGTTTTCTCACGTGTTCTTGCAGCTGCTTCGAAAATTAATGGAAGTGAAGGTCGGCTTCGAGAGAAACTTAATCTGCTGACGGATCATCCTGGAGCGACCAACGGGTCAAGGTTAATACAAAGCAACCTTTGCCATGGTATATTTGATCTTTATCATGGTATATGTATCTTTGCCATGGTATACCTTGCACAAAGTATAATGTCATCTACAGGTAAAAGAATTATCTTTGAATCTCTGTTTAGTTGCATATATGCCGAACCAAGAGAAACAAACTGTTATGGCAATGTTTTTAAGATGATGCAGCTGCTACATATAATCTCCTTGTGAGCATGGCTTTTCAGCAATGAACCTCATAAAAAAAACGCAATAAAAATGAGTAATCGGGCGTGTTTGCACAGTGACACTTTAAATGACTCAATAATTATTAGATGCAACGACCCTTCAATTGAAGATTTTGATCCTGAAAATGCTATTCAGTTGTGGTAAGAAGATAACTCTGATGGGAAGATCAGACACAGTACATATCAGCGGTAAACTGTATCAACATTATTAGTGCCAATTTATGTAGATATATCCTAGCTTTTTGTCTCTTAGTTTTAAATATTGTTGAAGAAATTAGACATCTAACTTCAATGGCCTCTCGAAAATAAATTATACATGTGTAAATTAAGAGAGTAAGAGTAATGATATTACAGCACTGAAAATAAAGTGTCAAAAAATCGATCATTTTAGAACAAAAGCATATGCAATATTTGCAATCTAATGATCCCACGCAGTAACTGCTCTGCATCTGCTTTTATGAAGTTAATGGGGAGGGATCTCTCATTGGAAAGAAAAAAGAAACATTCACCCATTTAATTTCATAGAAACTTAAGTAGAGAAGTTACTGATTTTTTTTTTTTTTAAACTTTGCACAGCCAGTAGATTTTGTCATTTGGCTAGTAAAATGTTTATTCTACTAGCCACATTGGCTAGTAGAAATTTCAGCAGTTTCATAAGGGCTGCCCCTGGGCAACAACAATACTTAGAATTCTTTTATAGCTAGAAATACATGTACAAGAAATGTGATGTACATATGATATTCATACAAACTGCATTTATCAGCAAGCAAAAGCATTTTTAAAAATTAAATCAGAAGTGTAAAAAAAACTATTTGTTTTTACTCTTGAATTCTATTTAAAGTACAAAATTTAGTAAAGCCACTGCACTATGGTAGTATTTCATTCATAAAAATTGATAAAAAAATATAATCACATTTTATGCTAATCTGAGTAGCATTTTGCAACCAACAACTGTTGTTGATAAAATATCCAAATTGGTACAAGAGAAAAAATCCCAGTTTAAACACTGCTCAGTAAGTACCCACTTCCCATATTCATGATTTTAATTAGTTTCTTTGAAAGCATTCCCTTACATTCTCGTTAATGTAGCTAGTATTTCAAAAAACAAAAAACAACAAAAAAATATAGAAACAACTCCATTTTTTACTTTTCATTTCTAAGCTTTGGCCTAGAAAATACACCTCAGGCCTTCCAACAAAGCTTCACTCAAAGTTTTATAAAACCCTGAATTTTCCTTCCTTCATCATGTTTATCTTATAAGTAATTAATGACATAAAAAAAATTCACTGTAGATCTTAATGTATTCTACAAAGTAAAACCAATACACGAAAGTCCACCAACTCTGAAACATGCATGGATTAACATTAAGTATTTTTTCAAGATATTGTTCTCTGAAGATACTTGGTATCACAATATATCATGGAACTTCTCACTGAAAAAGCTATCAGCCTACTAAAACAGCTCTGCCAAGTTTGAGGGTCAAACTAATTTATAAATGATTTCTCCCAACCCACAAAAAAATCACGCATTAAATTCAGTGGATGCCACAAACAGTGCATGCATTTCAAAAGTATACAACTAACCAATGCTGCCATGTTGGCACATATTTTACCAACTGTTACTCTCTCATTGATGGTAAATGTCAGTGACTTTACATGCAGATGTGCACTGCAATATATTTACACGACATACTGTTCTTCAATCACCAGCAATCAGACTCCTGCCAAAAGAAAGTATCTGGCTCATAACAGAGAATTACAGGTTATATAACTGACAATTAGATATTTTCCCCATATGTCAGAGCAAAACCAATTTGCTACTTGGCTTCACTGGTTAGTGGAAAATGCCTGACATTTACGTCTGGGAGTTGGAATTAGTGGTCATGTAATTTTTAAGACTGGATCTCCAAGTATATACCTTAGAGTGTCGAAAACTGGCCTTACAATTCCAGTATGTACACATAGATCCACTTGAATATCAAAAAAAATTTCAGTTGTTGAATCATGAAAATAAAGTTCCTTAAGCTGTAGAGATGAGGCAGAATCTGTTGTGAGTAGTTGTTAAAGCCTGAATCATCCATCTCAGCTGCTGAAATTTGCCCATTGGACTGGATGAAAAGTTACTGGCATTATGGAGGAGACAATCATTAGAAACATTTTCTGATTCCTATATAGCTTGTTACAGTTTATTTCATTCTTGTTTGGCCACTACTTAGGTGTGGACTGGGCTGCTGGGATACCAGGAGAATTCTTGGTGGGCTATCATATTCTGGGCCAGTAGGCCTTTTGCTAATTAAAAAAAAATGGCATATTATATATATACTTGTGGGATGTAAGGTCAGGTGATGCGCAACACCACAGCCTCTCCTTGACAAATGTCAACCCCGCCTTCTCGTGGTGCATCCTGTTCCCACTAAAGGGGGCTTTGACGACCGCCAATAGTGGTATAACTATACCATCGGGATTAGAGGAAATGCTATCCCACACTCACCAATCCGCTTGGCAAGCATGGGGAGTTATGGCCAAACCCCTCCAAAATGACTACACAACTTAAATCTTGGCCCTCAGTCTCCACCAGCTGGAATGTACCTGGCCAAGGCAGTGGCCAGTGCAACATGAAGGCAGAGGGTGCTAAGAATCACTGGAGGACCGGACTAGGCTGCCATTTGATGCTGACCTTGGCTACTTACAATGGATGCTCCCTATCTTCTGATTCAAGGCTTCTTGAATTAGAAGAGGAACTACAAAGGATCAAGTGGGACATCGTCGGGCTAAGTGAGGTAAGGAGAAAAGGAGAAGATCTCACTGAACTGAAAAGTGGACATCTCTTCTACTATTGTGGGGCAAATACTGGCAGAACTAGTGGTATTGGATTTATAATAAACAAGAAACTGAAGGATAAAGTTGTAGAAGTTGAAAGTTCCTCTGACAGAGATGCACGACTTGTTATCCAACTCTTAAGAAGATACCAGGCTCAGATTATTCAAACTTACGCAACCACCACAAGTCATCCTGAAGAAGAAATTGAAGAATTTTATGAGGAAATTTGTCATCTAAATAATAAAGGCAAGCAGCACTTGAAGATAATTATGGGAGATTTCAATGCAAAAATAGGGCAACGGCAACAGAATGAAACTTCAGTAAGTAAATTCGGTCACGGCAACAGAAACCAGCGTGGAAATACTCTCGTAGAGTTTGCAGAGGCAGAAGGGTTTTTCATAATGAACTCCATTTTCAAGAAAAAGCTGCAAAGGAAATAGACATGGAGGCATCCCAATGGGTGGACAAGTGAAATTGATTTTATTATGTGTAACAAGAAATTTGTCATGGAAAACTGCAGTGTTCTGAACAAGTTCAGCACAGGGAGTGACCATAGAATGGTAAGATGTAAGATGCATCTCAATGCTAAACTCGAGCGTGGCAAGCTCATAAAACAAACAAAGTGTATTAAAGTGACCAACCTTAAAAAGCATCATAATACCTTCAAATTAGAACTGAGGAACAGATTTTCTATTCTAGAAGGTCTAACATCAGAAGAAGTGGACATCTCTGAAGTTAACAGAAAAGTAATCAAAGCTCTTATGGAAACAGCAACAAAATTAGCAGGGTCTAAGAACAAGTTGCATGTGAACAAATTATCAGGAAAAACCAAAATGATGAGGACAACTATAGAAGATGTGACTTCCAAAGTGGAATATATAGAGCTACGCAAGACAGTACAAAAACGTGTCACTGAAGACGTAAGGAAATTCAACTGTGAACTAGTGAGGAAAGCAATTGAAAACAACCAAAGCCTGAAGATAGCAAATGGACATCTCAATAAGGGAAGAAAACAAATTATGGCACGAAGAAAAGGAGATGGTTCTGTAACAAGAAATAGAGGCGAAATTTTGACAAGAGTGAAAGATTTCTACTCCAAATTACACTGGCGGAAAGTGAAAAAAGAACAAACAGAAGGACTTGGCGGACGATCATGAAATTTACATATGTTAATGGTTCGAGTTTACGTAGGTGTGATGTTAATTTCGGGGCCAACCGATGAGCGCTTACGCCACAGCACTGCATAATATGCAAATTATCGTCGGTGGTATTTAAGCAGTACGGCGAAATGAATGTAATCAGTCGTCGGCGTACGGACACGTGCGAAGACCCTGAAGAAGCTGCAATGCCTGGACATGGAAGACGTGCACGATTTCAGCAGTTATCGGACTTTGAGCGAAGTCGTTTAGTCGGACTCCGCGAGGCCGGGTGGTCATGTCGTCGTATTGCGGAGCAAATTGGACGGGAAGTATCGGTGGTGGTACGATGGTGGCGTAGATGGTCCAAGGAACATTCCCACACGAGAAGACGTGGAACCGGGAGTCACGCACGGACTGATGAGCGGACTGATCGACGCATAAAAAGAGCGGCGTTGTCAAGCAGAACATCCACTGTGACGCAAATCCGAGCTGCAGTTGCACCTGAGGTGACTGTGCGAACAATCCGCAACCGTCCAGTGGATGCAGGACTACGTGCACCTCTGGCATGTGTACCTCTGATAGTCAGGAACGGCAGCAGTGGTGTCGCCAACGTCTGCACTGGAGAACGCAATGGCAATCTGTCATGTTTAGCGATGAAAGCAGATTCTGCTTGGGAGCCTCCGATGGCCGTATGCGTGTTCGCAGACACACAGGGGAGCATCTCCACCCTTCTTGCATCCGCCACCGACACACAGGGCCTACATCTAGTCTCCTGGTGTGGGGAGCGATCAGCTATCACTCCCGTACACAACTAGTGTTTGTACCATGTACGCTAAACAGAACCTCCTACATAAACATCATTCAGCCCGTTGTTGTACCATTTGTAAGGTCGGTCTATCGTGGTGTTTTCCAACAAGATAATGCACGCCCACATACGGCACATGCAACACAACATGCACTTCAGGGTGTGAGACAACTTCCATGGCCTGCACGTTCACCGGATTTGCCCACATTGAGCATGTGTTGGATTTTATGCGCCAACGACTTATCCGGTTTCCACGGCCAGCCACAACCAACCCCTCGATTTACGCGTTCAGGTTGAGGATGCTTGGAACTCAACACCCCAAACTTACATCCAACATCTGTATGACAGACTTCATGCCAGAACTGCACAGTGTGACGCAGTTCATGGCGGTTCAACCTCGTACTAACCATGTTACATGGAAATGTTATTTTTCAGTTTACCAGCAAATACAGCTGTATTTTGCCATGATGTTTTGATCACATTATTCTCTGTATTCCGTTATTATGCCGTATAAATTTTGTTGGTATCAGACGTCTCCTTCTTGGTGTTCTTTTTTCACTTTCTGCCAGTTTATATGAAAGAGATGATACATGTACTCTAGACATCGTGAAAGGTACCAGTACCAGAGTTCTTCCAGTCCTCCCAGCAGAAGTTGCACATGCAATCAAGAACATGAAGCGGGGAAAAGCTCCAGGAGAAGATGGAATTACTGTAGAACTCATACAAGAAGCAAGTGGAGAAATTGAAACAGTACTCGCCCGAGTTTTCACTCGATGCCTTAATGAAGGGAAGATTCCTGAAGATTGGAACAATGCTACAATGATCTTGCTACATAAAAAAGGTGACATCGAGGATCTCAAGAACTAGAGACCTATCAGCCTCCTATCAGTGGTTTATAAAATCTTCACAAAAGTTCTTTCACACCGCTTGAAGGTAACACTGGACATGGCTCAACCGAGAGAACAAGCTGGGTTCAGGAGTGGCTACAGCACAATAGATCATATCCACATACTGAGAGAACTAATTGAAAGAGCGAGGGAATATGAACTTCCATTGTGCATGGCTTTTATCGATTATGAAAAAGCCTTTGATTAAGTGAAACCATCAGCAGTTACAATGGCTTTGAAATCCCGCAGTATTGAAGATGCATACATTAATATTATTAATAACATCTATGAAAATGCAAGTGCAAAGATTCAGCTGTTTGAAAATACAACACACATAAAAATTGGAAAGGGAGTGAGACAAGGTGACACAATATCTCCGAAGCTCTTTAATGCCACATTGGAAAATGTCTTTCAATCACTGAACTGGGAAAACAAAGGGATAAAGATTAATGGAGATTATCTAACCCACCTTCGTTTTGCTGATGACATAGTCATTTTTAAAACTACTCCATCAGAGCTGCAGAGTATGATCCAGGAACTTGCTGACAAGAGTAAAGAAGTGGGATTAAAAATGAACTTTCAGAAAACAAAAGTGATGTACAATGCTTTTACAAGAAATGAAGATTTATCGATTGATGGAGAAAAGCTGGATATAACAGATGCGTACATTTATCTTGGACAGTAGATAACAAGTGAGGGTCACATTGATGAAGAAATTAATCGGTGTATAAAACTTGCCTGCAGGGCTTTTGGAAGAAACAGCATAATTTTCACGGGCAATATGCCATTATGTCTTAAAAGAAAAGTGTTTGACCAATGCATCCTTCCAGTTCTGGCGTATGGTGCAGAGACGTGGACCTTAACTAAAAGAGACATACAAAGGCTGCAGACAACTCAAAGTAGCATGGAGAGGTGCATGCTTGGTGTAACCAGGAGAGATAAGAAGAGGAACTCCTGGATCAGAAAAATGACAAGAGTGGAAGACATCATGATCAGAGTAAAATCCCTGAAATGGCAAAGGGCTGGACATACTGCCAGAAGAACAGACCATTGATGAACAGTTGAAATTTTAGATTGGATTCCAAGGGACAGGAAAAGACCCAGGAGAAGACCACATGGTAGATGAAATTCGAAAGTATGCGGGAGTAACATGGAGGAGACTGGCACAAGGCAAACCGTTGTGGAAGATGCTTGGAGAGACCTTTGTCCAGCAATGGATTGATAATGGTTGACAATGATGATATACTTGTACTTAAATATTCTTGTAGAAGAAAACCAAGTTATACTAAACTTTAACGGTTTCGAGGGGGGGGGACCTTCACAGCAAATGTTCTGTTGAGCCAAACACTGTTTTTGATACACCCTCTTCCCCTTTCTGGAAATTTAAGCGCAGTCCACTTTTGCCAATTGCAGATGCAGTTGAGTAATCAATACAATCTAATCAAATATGCTATTAATAGCCTGGGGTAGAAACTAGTTCATCGTGTACAAAAATGCATTGAATTCCCTTCACCTATGGTAAAAATTTTTGGGTCGCTGCTTTTTTATACGTATATGCTTTTTTCATTTTTTTTATTGAAAGAGATCTCCACTTTATTCACAACTTTTTGGGCCTTACAGTTAGTTACACAAATTCTTGAGCTACAGTTATGGAAAGTATGTTTCAGCTACAACAAAAGTAGTTTTTCATTTGAAAGTAATTAAATAAAAATTAATTTTCACATTCTTTAATTTCTCTCACTTTATAAATTTGCTCTGAAGTTCTTGCAATTCTCAACATTTTCAATTTTGTCAAGATTTTTTCATAATTATTTTATTAATGATAGGTAAGTCTTGAAAACTAAATCAATTTTTTGGCACATTTGGATTTCTGTTCTCACTAAAAGCTAAAAAAACTATTACAATTCTGAATTCAGTTATTGCAATAAAATGCACAAGAATAGGACAGTCTTTGACAGTATCTCTTAGAGAATGTACCTTGTTTATTGCTTCTCAGCAATGGAAGTAATTTTGTTCTTACATTAAATTTTACTAGGGATCTGTGGTCCAGGAAAATGGGTAAGATGTTAATTACTGCCTCAGTACAAAAAAACGCAATAATTCGCAAACTTGTGTTGAATGTATCTTTAAACAGTGATGCTGACATACCATTCTTTCTTTCTTTTTTCAGCAGGGGAGGGGATACCTTGATAATTTTCCACAAAAGTGGGCTGCTCAAAATCAGCTACCAGGGCTATTTATGGATTGCCAGTCCACCACTGCCACTACCAAAGTCAAAAGACTTTACTCATTATCTCACAGCAATAGATTCTTCTTGGGACCTGAAGCTTAGTAATTGACATATATATGTCACTGATCACAGTGTGACAAAACTACTTAACACGAACAGGGTCTCCTGCTTCCCATGACAAATTGAAATCAATTGGGATAACTGAATCTTGTCTTTTCAGATCTTTAATTAATCTTTTACGTATTACTACAGCATTTTACCCTTCAGTTAATAGCATAAGAGAAAGGGGCCAGCAGGAACTTCCCAAAGAATGAATAAAAATCTCAACAGAATGAAGGGCAATTCCTTTTTACCAATCCATTGGAAGTTTATTTAATGATTGTTTCTGGGTTTAATCACTCCTAAGTGCATCCATGGTAATAAGGAGACATTTGCCCCTAATTTAAGGATACAGGTTCCAGAAGGAACAGAACTAGTGCTGTAGGGCAAACAAACCAGGGCATGAAAAATATTTGAAAAGTTACATGCCGGGCTTGGTATGTGCAAAAATTATTTATCTGCCCATGTAGTAAAACTTCTAAATGCACAGGTAAATTTATCTTTTAAGATAACAAATTAGAACCCTCGTTTTTTTTTAAGTTAAAAGATATGAGCTTTTTTAACATTTTTTGCATTTCCAGTTTAAGGGTCTGTATTCAAAATTTTCAATGTACAAAAGCATGTAGCTCAGGTTTTAAGACGATGATGATGATGCTGAAATTGGTATGAAATGGTATGATGATGAAATTGGTATTTGAGAAATTTAGTGATTCTGCCATGTCCTTTTCATTGAGGTTTTTGCCCTTAGTCACTAAACACTGGAGGCTAGTAGTTTCATCAGTGGCATGCATCCCAGTCGCTGAGTATAAACATTTGGTATTATAAATATTTAACGGGAATTATCGAGGACAAATTTATTAAGGTACATTACCTCTCAAATTTTCAATCTAAACACTAGATCTTCGTCAGGAGTTCTTGCTTTGGAAAAAAAAAACTACATATGGTTCCAATTTCTGAACCTAGAGCATAATGTAATTAAAGAAGTGATATTCTTCTGTCATTAGCACACCATAACAATAATACAACTTCTGGTGATCTGCAGTGAAATGAAACATAATACGCGACGACTGTCTTGTTTTTTTGTAGCAGGAAATTCTATTCCAAACTTTTCTATTTTTAAAGTTAGTTGCCCAGCCAGACAGATAGATTACTATTTTACCTGCCCAGGACAATAATTTACATGCCCTGGGCATCTCGAACATGGTATTTTTCAAGCCCTGCAAACAATGCCTGTGCCTCATTAGGACTCAAAGCCCAGTGTTTGCCAAAAAAATTTTTAAAGGAGTATTTTTTTGAAAAAATTTAGGGAGTAATTTTCAAAAGTAGGGAGTATTTTAGAAAAATTAACAGATGAAATAAAATATTTACGAAAATGCCAGGCAATTATCAAAATTATCAATCCAGATTTTTTCATATAAAAATATTTCACTACTGCTCAATGTATTTAGAATGTAGATCAGTTTTGTTCTTGTTTTAGAAATAAATATAATATTCGTATTTTAAAGCAACATTAAATTTATCATGTTTTGTAATGACCACATGGAACAGCAGTATGTTCAAAAAGTGAAAACATTGCACTTTTGAGGTTCTTATAGCATCTAAAAATATCTAATAAACTTCTCAGCAAGTTCCACAGCAACATTTGTTTTTCTGCAGCTACACAGCATACAGTGCTTAAATTTTCATTTGCTGATATCTTTGTTTCCCTTCCCAAATTTCTTTATTGTCGTTTATTTTTTTAATGCCCTTGGATGACAATTTTATCCATCATGAATGCCTGATAGCTTTCACTATTTTAGATAAAAGATGAAGAGTGTAACTTTGAAGATATAAACACTTTTGAACATCATGCATCAATTTTTACAAATTTTTCAGTTCGTCACTTTCGTTTTAAGACAACCCAACCTCCCCCCTTTATCAAACTGAAATGCAAAACTTTTTTGGGGGAAATATTTAGGAATACAGGATGCATGTGTTGATCATCATTGGGGGAAAAAATTACAGTTACGGGGAAACCTTAGTCACGTCCGATTTCCGTTTTCAGACATTTTCAAATTGAAATACAAATATTTAACAACAATACTAGGCAGGGGAAACATCACGTGAAAAATAAAATTACAATTACGGGAGAAATCTTCACTGCGTCTAACTCCCGTTTTCGAAAGTTTTGAAAGATGAAACACTTCCGCTTTCGAAAGTTTAGAAAGTTTCAGGCGGAAAACATCCTCCACCACTACCAATTGCACCGAAATTTCTGTTCAGTTATACATCGATCTCGAGGATAACCCAAATTATGATGGAAAAGGAGAAATTCCTCGAAGTTGTCGCACTCTCATGCCTAAAGATTACAGCGAAATTTTTTTGCTATCGAATTTCCGTTTTCAGAAATTTTTCCTCCATTTTCAAACTGAAAATATATATGGAATAAAATGATATATAGTGTTCTGCCTAGAGTTTTTTTACAGCTGGGTGGCAAGAAATTTCAGCTGGGTGGTACTTTAAACAACCCCTTCCTTAATCGAAAAAAAAAGAAAGGATGTTGTTTTGCTTAACATGATTGTACTTATTAAATACTTACTGATAAATCATGTTCAACACAGATTTCAGTCATTTTCACCAATATTTATGGTTTATGTGGGAGTAAGTTTTTCACTCTTACTATTATGTGTGTTGTGAAAACATTCATTACAGGAAATTTAGCTGGACGGCAGAGAAAATTAGCTGAGCGAGCCGCCCAGTAAAAAGGCTCTAGGGAGAACAGTAGATATATATAACAACAATACTGGACAGAGGCAACATCACAGGAAAAAGAAATAATGATTACGGAAGAAATCTTTATTTCGTTTACTTCCGTTTCTGAAAGACGAAAAACCGTCCCGATGTGTATTTTTATGAATAGGTAAAATTCTTCGATGCGTAGTTTTACGCGCCGAGAAAAATTCCCGATGTGTATTTTTATGCGTTGGTAAAATTTTGATGCATACTAGACGCGTAATTACGCATTTTGGTGAACTCTGCTCAAACCTGGCCCCAACTTGGGATGACAGGCAAAAAGACATTACCTCTGACCACTCAGCCAATGGGAAAACTACACTATGTGGGCAAAAGTGATTTGACACCCCGTGCAGGCACAGTGGTGTGCTCCAACAGCAGACATGCAGTCGATAAGGTATACAAATGGCAATGGCAGTACGCTCACATCAACTGCTGATAAAATGGCTAGCAGGAGAGAGCTCTCAGAGTTTGAAAAGGATGTTATAATAGGTGGCTCAATTGGAGGTCTGAGCACAAGAAGCATTGCTGATGTCATACATGTCACTTAATTGACTGTGGCCTTTGTCATCAACAAGTGGAAGAAGATGCGACATAGCAGGAATTCACCTCACACTGAAAGATCCACAAAACTGCAACCCAGGGACGGGAGGGTGCTGCAGAGGGAGATCCAGAAAACCAGGTCTTGATCAATGCATGCCATAGCACATAAGCTCCAGATGGCCACAGATCTTATGGTCTCCACCAAGACTCTTCAAAGAGAGGCCTATGCACTCGGGTATCATGGCCGAGCAGCCACCCATAAACCTCTTATCATAAAGACCAATAAAGCCATGCAGCTATGATGGTGTCAACAGCACAAAAATTGGACATTGGAGAGATGGTGACAGGTGTTGTAGAGCGATGAATCCCGCTTCACATTATTCTGATTGGATGGATGTGTCTGGGTTTGGCGGTTATCCAGAGGTCTCTTCCGGAGTGTATAGTGCCAACTGTGAAGCACAGAGGCGGTGGAGTTATGGTATAGGGTTGTTTCAGCTGGTATGGTGTGGGTCCACTGGTTGTTATTCATAGCAACATGAACTCTGCGCTATATAGAGATATCCTGGATAACTCAATGCTCCCAACATTGTGGCAGTTCTACAACACAACAATCATTTCTTCCAGAATTACACTGTCATTTGTCATGTTTCCAGGGTTACAATGAGTGATATGAGGAAAATCATGTCTCACGGATGGACTAGCCTGCTCAGAGCCCAGACCTTAATCCCACTGAACACGTATGGGATGAACTTGAAAGACAGGTGAGGTCCAAACCAACACAACCTTCTTCACTGACAGAGTGGTCAATCTACTCAAGGCAGAATGGAGGAACTTCTCACTCTCCATACTACATGAACTTATGGCCAGTTTACCTCGACGGGTGGCTGCTGTAATCTTTGCAAATGGAGCCCCTAGCTGCTACTGATGTAAATACAATACTGTTCTTCTATTTACTTAAAGTGTCCCATCACATTTGTCCACATAGTGTACTACAATCAATCATCCTTCAAGGTAGGCTTTCAAGCCACACTAGCAGAACTGATGTATGGCATAAGCTTCAGTCTTCCAGGCAAAATCTTCATCTCTTCTGTCATTAAAACCTCTCCCAGTAGGTTACAAAAAAAAAAAAAAAATCCATGGTATGAATGGCTTCAAGCTAACACCTATAACATCTTATAGACCCAAAAACCTTCAGCTCCTGCACTCACATCTTCATCTAAAAACCACTTCTTCATTAAATTCATGATGATTCTTTCAAAGTTCTGACCAGATAAACCAAGAACTTCAACATCCTTGACAAGGAAAAAGAAACCACCTCCACAGGCCACCTGAATCAAGCCATCATTATGAATGAAGGGAGCCCATAAATCTACTCATTTATTAATCATCCAACAGCATTCTACAACAATAAACAACTGTTCTTGTTCTAGCTCCATCTCCAAGAGAAATACCTTAAAAAACATCCATGTCATATGGCCAATCAAAATCTTCATCCCATATTTTCTCCTGTTATAAATAACCACTAGATTCAAGTAAGCAGTAAATTTCTCTACTGCCACATCATACAATGTTGACAGTGGCAGAGCAGTAAGTACCTCATGAAACAAGTTAGGTCAACTTACAAAGATCATATGACACCCTAGGACCAGGACTGGGGGGAGGGGGCTTGGAACTTTATGAGAAATATGTTCAAGTGCACTGGTCTCTCAAAAATTCAAGAAAAAAAGCTGTCTCTTTCCCCTTATGAAATGGCAAGGTGAACTTCAAAATTATTGAATTCCCTGATTCGTACTACTCTTCCCCCAAGAATGTTTATGCTCTAGCACCTTTAATGACACCACAGCTGACACTACGAGTGAAGTCAGTGCTAGGACTTTTGATAATGATTAACTTTATTGCTGTCACCCATTTGTTTTCCTAACCTCTGCATCACGTAAAGAGAAGTCAAAGCCGTCTTTACTAGAGGCCTTAGTCCCTGATTAGTGACGTCACCATCAGGGTCATAACAAAAACTGCTGTGACTGTTATTTTAGCTAGCAGTGAGGTTACAGCGAGGCAACACCAAGATTCTAATGTTTTGTAACTTCACCATATCGATAGAAAAAATTGGTATATGCAAAACATTTGGTAAAAATCAAAACGTAAACACTTTATAAACCATGGGAGTGATGAATTCGGTTGGTTGGTTGGTTGGTTGGTTGATTTTTATGGCGCAAGGGCCATGTTTGGCCAAAGAGCGCCAGACACAAGATAAACAAACTATTAAAAAATGTGGCATAAATCCCAAAATCTGGCTGACCAAGTAAAACCGAACCATGAGAATGATGGAAGAGCCAAAAAAGACAATGAAACAAACAGTATTAAAAACATGGTACAATGGTTAGAAACTAGCCGATTAAGTAAAACTGAGGAATGAGAATGATAAAACACATTACGAAAACGAACACAACTACACATAAGATGAGTCACAGGAGAGGGACGAACTGTCACTCTCCTCCCCCTTATGTTCCTCTATAATGTTGGTTGAGGGTGGGGACCTCGCTGAGTCTGAGACAGTTGCAATGTTGGTCAGTTGGACCGCGACAGTTGGATGGACACTGCACACCTTTGCGGATTTAGGGCCGGGTCTTCCACACGTGCAGGCTTTCTGCTGGGAACTGGAAGAGTCGGTCGTCTTCAAAAGAGAAGGCGCAGAGTCAGCTGGTCGAATAAGCTGGAGCTCAGTGAAATCCACCTGCGTCGCTTGTTCAGCTGTAGATCTCTTGGCAAGTGCGGCGAGAGCTACAGGGCGCGGGACAAAGGGCTGCACGGGTTGAGGCAGAGACTGAACTACTGTGGCAAAAGTACGCTGTCGGTTGTTGGGAATACCCAACTTGGCCTTGGCAGCAGGGTACGAGAGGCCGTCCAGGGTCTTGAGGCGCTGGATCGCCATCTCGTCCTTCCATTTCATACAGTTGCGGGAGTAAGCTGCATGGGCCTCACCACAGTTAACACAGCAGGCAGCAGAAGTGCAACCTTCCCCGTCATGTTCACTGGAGCCACAATTTGCGCAACGAGCGGAACTGTTACAGAAACGTTGTGAATGCCCGTACCTCTGGCACCTGAAACAGCGCAGAGGACTGGGAATGTACGGGCGAACTCCACAGACCAAGTAGCCAGCCTTGATTTCGGTCGGAACTTTCGGGGTGTTAAAAGTCAAGATTACATTTTTAGACTTAATCAAAGAACCATCGCGCCGGAACATCATACGACGTGCAGCAATAACACCCTGATCTGCTAGTTCACTCACCAATTCGTCCTCACTGCACGCCAAGAGATCAAACTCCGAAATAACACCCCGAGAGGTGTTAAGAAACGGGTGAGGTGTCACTTTGACAGGAATGCCTTGAAGACTAGTGAGGTGCAGAAGAGTGTTACTCTGAGAAACACTGCAAGTTTGGACAAGCAGGTCTCCAGAGCGAAGCTTCCTCACAGACTTCAAGGAGCCAACCGCAGCGTCCAAAGTTTTAGAAATGAAAAAGGGAGATCTGGTGGACAGTCTCTCATTCGGATCGATGGATTCCACAACTAAGTGTGTAGCATGCGTATTCACAGCAATCGAGGGGAGACGACGCTTCGGAGCAACTGGTACAGCTGCCGAAGAAGAGGTTCCAGGTTCTTGGTCCAGGTCATGATCTAAAGATAGTTTAAGGTTATGGGACTTGGTAGGTTGAGAAGACAAAGGTGAGTCGTTGTCAACTATCATTTTCTCAGGTGACTTGAATTTGGAGTTTTTGTTTTTGTTTTTACCCATGGAAAAAAGGAGGAGGATTCGTCTGCAGACTACTCCACCCACCACCGAGCCCTACAAGGGAGAACTGGAGGTCTGCAAGCCAAGAAAATGACGCTGGACACAGTTCTGGAGCTTATACGCTGCAGATATAGTCTGTTGGCTGTGATCACACGCACTCAGCGGACACTTCGGCCTCCGGGTACCGTCATGCCAACGCCTTTGGCATGATCCCACAGCCCCCGGGGCTTACCCTGCCGTGCTATACGACAATAAAGCCGCTAAAACCCTGTACACAACTTGGTACAGGACTTCTGACTAGAGGTGGGTTAGTCTCTAGCCTCCCGTTTACAGCGAAGTCGGGGTCGAAGAGGAGTATTGGTACACAGGAGGCACTTCTCCAGTCTCCTGCGACCTCAGCCGCCAGACATCCCATTTCCGCCTCACGGGTCTCCGCACGCGGCAAACATGCAGGTAGGTCTAGTACCCAAACCAGCTAAAAGGGAAAAACTAATCCAAGGAAGACAAAACCCTAGAGTGGAACCGAAACGGAATCTCAGCAACCTACGAACTGAGCGGTTAATATAAACAGTTAGTAGTGGAGGGTAACAAAACCACAAGACCGGGGTGTTAGTACATAGCGTGGTATCGATTAGGTAGAGTATACAACACGGGCAACTGGCCAGTGAAAAAATAAATAAAAACGAAAAAGCGAGACACAAGACCAGCTCGGGATCGTGGGGCCGCGACTCCCCAACAGCTGGATGAACAGCCGTCCCTGCAAACTCCAACAGCACCGAAAAAAGAAACAAGCGGTGGCATGACATCAGATGTTGACCAGTCACAAGGTCAGCTCGGGCCGTGGGGGCGCCGCTCCCCAAATAACTGGAAAACCAGTTATCCCCGTGCGGGAGAGTGATGAATTCAGCGATCATTACATATGTACAAACAAATTCAGATATAAAAGAGCTTTAACCTTTTCTTTTTACATTAATGGGTTCTTTCTTTACACATGTAAATTCACTGGTATTACAGTAGGCATCATGCATTTTTTTTTAAACAAATTACATTCCATTTCACCCAAATAAGTTGAGAAAAAAAAAAAAGACAAAACTTGCATACAAAATAAGGAAACAGCTCTGGACAAAAAACAATGCATAATGATTCATGAAATGTTGTTTAAGCTTAATGATTCATGAAATGTTGTTTAAGCTTAATGATTCATGAAATGTTGCTTAAGCCCAATGATTTGTGAGACGTTGCTTAAGCCTACTTAGTATCACGTGAAGTATTATGTTTGCAATGAAATAACCCAGTTCATCCATTCATAAGAAAGATGCAACCTAAATAAATAAACATACTAACTTCTCTTCTAATCCTCATATAGTACATCAACTTTTCAGCACTCTCCCTACGAGACACACGCCAAACAGACAGACTGATTCTCGGTTTCAATCACAGCGGGTTTGATCGCTGAAGTAAGGTTTGTAATGACTCGGTTGTTGATGTCACAAATGGGAAAATCGCATGGGCTTAGACCTCTAGTACTCAAGATGGCTTTGGAGAAGATGCGCACACGTCTTTGTGTGTGTGTGTGTCAGCAACGTACACATATCCTTTACCATAATCTCTTCAACTTCATATCATTACAACAGTGCACCAAGTTATGACTATAACACATGGATATAGTTGGTAAGTCCAATTGTTTGCTTCATTCTAACTGCGCCTGCCAGCTCATTACATGCAAATAAATTCTGCCTGTAAAAAGGCATAGTTGGTGTCTTAGGGAGGTACCAGAGCTCTATAACATACTTATTTTATGGTTATGATCTTTTAGGTTTGGAGTAAGATCTGACTGGCATACATTATCATGCCACTCTGTTTATTTATAGTGTACCACAACACTTCAGCTGAAGCTCTCATCTATTGGTAAACCAATGGCAAAATTAGAATGCTGCTACCATTAAAAAATAATATAGCAATATTTGGTAGGCCTTGGAAAAATGGCTGGAAAACTGAGAAAGTTTGAACAAGGTTTTATGAGAAACACACTAGGAAAAGAACCATTTCAGAAATCAACAAATTCTTCTACATTTTAAGCTGTGTGTGTGACATACAAATCCTATGAGACATTAATAAACTTTCATTATATTTCCTCTTCTAAAATTCTTCACCGCATTTAGAATGGATATTATTCACTGTTTTGTTTTTTTGTTTTTTTTTGTTTTTTTCCCACATGAGTAACAAATCATAGTATATACTGCTTAGAGTAAATGTCAACTTTAGTGTAGAAAATGGGATCATATATATATGAGTGAACAGTGCCAATACTAAAGTTGGAAGGAGGAATTGTGGCCTGGAACTGTACATTTCATAGTTGGAACTGGATCTGTTGGTTGTAGTTCTAAGAACCTAAAATTTGGGGATTCCTATACCATCATTTTAGACACCATCTACAGCATTACAATCTTTTGAATCTACTTCCCAGACATTTCAACCTTATAATGCACTATCTCATACACAGAGGGGATATAGCAACATGGGTTAGGGAAAATGAAGTCGAAATCAGTCTGACTAGCTCAAATCCTCTCCTGATCTACGTTCCATCAAACATTCCTACGAAGTGTAACAGAAGGGTCAAGCTGAGTATGCACTTCATTGTTATTCTGATAACTGCTTTAGAGGAGAAAAATAAAACCAAATACCACCTCTTTTTATTATCATTTTAATGAAGTATATCCAGAAGAATCACACCTAAAATTCTTCCATGAACAGCCAATTATTTAGAATCTTTGTCCTTTTACTAATAGATTTATGTGTTTCAGGACATCAAAACATGTCTATATTTTGTTTTGGCACAGATACACATTTATTTTACTGTGTTGTCTATGTAGCCTCCCATGGCAATAGTAGAACGTCCAATAAAAATTAGAAAATGTGGGCTCAATTCCCACTCTATATGCAGTTTTAGTATATAAGTTTTCTGAGGAAATGGCTACACAGGCAACAGTGAAATTAAGGTGCTTGTATGCCAAAAATAATGATTATACGCTTACCATAGACTTCAGTAGATTTCTTTTTTAATATCTGTGATAGGCTAATATTTCAGGAATTGAGATCCCTGTGAAGATTTCTGTACATTTGTCCATATTTTACTTAACTATTTCCGAATCAAAAGCTGAAAAACTGATACCTGAACTACCCTAGCTTTGAAACCTTAGCTCAAGAAACTAAGCACTTTTGAACACAAACTAACAGTTTCATTTAGATGTTTAGCCCTATTTCTGATAAACAAAAATAGCCAAGGGCCAAGGTTTAATCTTTGGTGACTTCCTCAGGACACTTGACTGCTTGTCACTTCAGGCTACCATACAAGTCAAAGAATTCATCTACTGTACATCCTGAAGTAAAATGTGCAGCCACTTAGACTGGCACCTTCTCCTTTCTCTTACTTAATACTTTGAACAGTTTATTTTTGCTCAATGAACTTTTGCTGTTTCAGCATTTGCACTGCCTTGGGTCCCCAAGTGTCCATAAGTATGGGATTTTTTTATATTTCTATCTATGTTTAAATAATGTTTTAAATTTGCACTCACCAGCAAAAAAAGTATACACAAAAATTTCCAATGTGAAACAAAAGAGAATAATGGAAAAACCTTAAATCCAAGGGCTGTCTGTGTACAACTGCATTTGCGAGTGATCAAGGCAATTTAATTGGGCATGATTAGAAACCTAATTACAGAAGATGGAAAGTGATTACTTAGCTCAGAAAATACTAGAAACAACTAGATTAACGTTTCTGATATTAGAAAGCAATCTGATTTTATGGCAAATTTTTACATAAAGTATTCATTTACAAATTTCAGTAAAGTTCAAAATAACCCACAAAAAAAAAAATCAGCTACTTATAATACATCAGCAATTTACTTCCACCACTGGCTACAAAGTGTGTTATGAAAATTATAATATATGGTGCACAAAGAAGTCACAACAGAAAGAAAGTATCAGACAAAGAAAGAAAGTATTAGGATATCAAAGAGATTTTCAAATCAAACAGTAAAAGAGATATGGAAGGAAACATGATATAGCTCTATGCCTTTTAGCAGAAGAATTTTGTATAATAGAAAAATTGAAAATAGACAAAAAGTATTTCTTCATGGCAAAATTATGCTAAGGAAAAAGAACTTTTCAAATACGTCTCCCAGAAGCAGAGATAGGAAAAAACATGTTTTGACATTTTACGACCCTGAGGGGGAAAGTTGTGCATTATTCAAAGAGGATCTAATTGTAGCAAAAATCTTATTTGCTCCCCATCTTTATTGTAGCAAATGGCATAGAGTAAAAAACCAAATTTCTCAATAGGGTTTTTTGAAGCAGAGATATAGCTGCAAATGGAAGTACACAAATACAAACCTTTAAGTTTCCCATGAGGTAAATGGTATCCGGTGTTAAAATAATTTTTTTTAATTAAAAAAAACAACAACTAAAAACACGATTGAAAAAGATTGTTTTTCAATCGGGTTTTTAGTCCTGCAGATATTGCTGTAAATGGAAAAGTGAACTTCCGCCCTCTAGTGGTGGCACACTTGTGTGTTAAGAAAACTTTGAAATTACATGAGAAACATTTGGAATCGAAAATGTTCTCCAACAAAGAAATATTTTTTTCATTTCAAATCAAACTCCTAAAAACAGAGATATCAACAAAACTAAGATATACATCTACACCCCCTGATGGAAAAACTATGCACTATTTTAAGCAGGAGGTATTCTCAAAAAGTTTTCTGAGGTGAACAGTATCGGTTCAAGGAAGTTTTTTTCAATCGAGTTTCCAAAGCTTAGATGTTGTTTTAAATACATCAGAAGCAAAAATAAACACTAACACCCCTTGGTGGCCAAACCACTGTTTACCAAAAGTGAAAAATTTCATGCAAAGCATTTCCCATCAAGAGCTGTATCTGACGCAGGAAGATTTTTTCAAAAATGACTTTTAAAAGCGGAGATACTGGGAAAATCGTGATTTACCTATATGACCCCAGCAGAAAATGTATTACTTGAAAAAGGGACTGTAACTAAAGTAATCTTCGATATAAATGGCATCGAAAGGAAAAAGAATTTTTTCAATCTCATATTTAGAAGCAAATATATGAAATAAAATGTATTTTGAATTTGACAGGATTTGCATTTTACACCCTCTAGCGGCAAAGTTATGCATCGGGGAAAAAGCAAAAGAATGCAAGGATCATCATTCTCACATTTTAAGCTTCCCAATAAAAAAAGAATTTTACAAATCAAACTAATAGTTGCAGAGATATGGTGCCCCCAGCCAGACATACTAAAGTGATAACATAAGCACACTCTTTTTTTACAAAAGATGTGCCAATAACATAGCTTCAGTCCTTCTAACAGGTAAGAAAACCAACAGGCCCCTACATTTTGCAGGGGGTGAGGTAGGGAAATTTGCCAGACATAAGTTATGTCAGTAGCAAAATCCTCAACTACAAAACATTGCGTAGGGACAAAGGCAATAGTGGATAACATTCCAGGACATGTAACAGAATTTTAGGACATTTTTAGGATGCGTACGAACCACGGATATCTTTAGATACTTAAAATCATAACAAAATTATTACCTATTACTGTAAGATATTTCAAACCATATGATGAAAAATTACTGAAGACTAAACTTTCGTAATTTTTTAGAAGTGTCAGGTAAAATATCCATTATCATAGCAATAGAAATCTTGAAGGCAATGCAAAATGTCCGCACACAATACAAATAATGATTTTGGTGGACTGAGAAAGAAATGTCTTTGCTAAAGTAAAATCCAATTTATGCAAATCCACAATAGGAATTGGAGGTGTTGTGTAGGACACACATTGTTCAAAACAGTGCACATGCAACAAAAAATTGTATACCAGTAAATACAAAAGGAATGGTATGAAAAATTTTCGGTTGGCGGAAGACCGCCACACAGGAAAACTGCCATACAAGAAAACTGCCTCATGTTTTTCATTAAAAGGCTGGGCATAAATTGCTGCCCCTCCGAAGAACACTTTGAATGTGTGGCAGTTTTCCAAGTTTCCGAATCATGTGTCTGTTTTCCAAGGTGCCTAACGACAGGAAGGAGCCCTTTTGTTTCGCTGATTTTCATGCCGGTTCATTCTTAGGGCAACAGGCCACAGAAGTTCAAGTGGGGGGGGGGGAAAGATTGCTGTTTCTTGGCCTATATTGAGAATTGAATGGGAACTCCAAACAAATTTCGGGAAAACGTTCTATGAAAGCCAAGCAAGCATTGTTGTGTTCAGAAAGGATGATATGCTGGGATTTTTTAATAACGGTGCACTTTTACTTAGGCACTAAATATTTACATAACATGTCAAGTTTGAAATATTTTTCTTTTACTTAATTAATTCACAGGCCCTACACCTTTGCCTTTTTAACATCTTTCCGACTTCATATTCATAATGTTTACATATCAAATCAAGTCAATAGCATTGTGCTTTTACTTAGGCACTAAATATTAATGTCATAGTCCCCAGGCATAGGCCTTTTTAACAGTTTTTATTCTACTAATGTCATATTCACAACGTTTACACATCAAATCAAGTTCA
Source organism: Macrothele yani (assembly GCA_039090855.1). Classification (NCBI taxonomy): domain Eukaryota; kingdom Metazoa; phylum Arthropoda; class Arachnida; order Araneae; family Macrothelidae; genus Macrothele; species Macrothele yani. The sequence goes on along the minus strand of CM077017.1, from coordinate 65,974,660 downwards.
TAATATTGCGCTTTTCCTTAGGCACGAATATTAATTCACAGGCCCTAGGCTTAGGCCCTTTTACCAGATTTTATTATATCAATGTCATATTCACAACGTTTACAGAGCAAATCAAGTTAATAATATTGGGCGTTTACTTAGGCACACAATATTAATTTATAGGCGCTAGGCCCTTTTTAATAGTTTTTACTCCACCAATGTCATATTCACAACGTTTACACATCAAATAAAGTTCATAATATTACGCTTTTACTTAGGCATAAAATATTAATTCATAGACCCTAGGCCTACGCTTTTTTGACAGTTTTTAATCCGCCGACTCCATATTCATAATGTTTACTTATCAACTCAAGTTAATAGCATTGCGTTTATACTTAGGCACACAAAAAATTTATTCATAGGCCCTAGGCCGTTTTAACAGTATTCTACCAATTTTATATTCACAACGTTTATACATCAAGTCAAGTTAATAATATTGGGCGTTTACTTAGGCACTAAATATTCATTCATAGGCCCTAGGGCTGTGCCTTTTAAACAGTTTTCATTCTACCAATGTCATATTCAAACGTTTACACAGCAAATAAAATAAATAATATTGAGTATTTACTTAGGCACAAAATTTTAATTCATATGCCCTAGGCCTTTTTGACAGTTTTTAATTTGTAGACTTCTTATTCATAACATTTACATATCGACTCAAGTTAATACCATGGCGCTTTTACTTTGGCACTAAATATTAATTCATAGGCCCTAGACCTAGGCTGTTTTAACAGTTTTTATTCTGACTGTGTCATATAACTCATATTCATAACTTTTACATATCGATACAAGTTAATATGTTGCGCTTTATTAAAATTTTCTAAAATGGCCAGGATAGTGGCCTTATAATTAACGTTTGGTGCCTAATTAAAAGTGTGACACTATATATTTACTTGTTACTCAAACCTTATAAATATGAACACAGCGGATAAAAATTTCTAAGAGCAATACAAGCCTGGTCTTTTACTTGATGTTTGGTGTCTCAGTAAAAGCTCAACATTAACTTGATTTTTAACGTCGATTTTCTGAATTTGAGCACGACCAATTGAAAGGTGTTTAAATGGCCTGGGCCTATTAATTTACGTTTCGTGTCTGAGTAAAAGTACAGTACGATAATCTTGACTTATTATACGTACATACTCTATATGAACACTGCAGATCTATTAAAAAATAATAAAAGGGCCTAGGTGTAGGACCACATAAACACTTGAAGGCTAATGTGTTGAAATCTTTCTACTAGTTTTATTACATGTTTGCACGCACCAGTTATGTAGATTGTAACTTAAAATCTTCCAAAAAGGCCTGCGGCCTAATCACTTTATAAATACCTGAAGACTGATCCATTAAGTCATTTTATTTGCCTTTAATACCTTAGTATTTACTCTAAATACCATATGTGAGAATGTACATATGAACATTATCCTCAGAATCTGCAGTCTTAATCCTAAATGTAAAAATATAATTCTAGCGTTGTAGCATCCTAATTTTAAAAAGTATCTTTCCAATCATACTGATTATATGTGATTACTAAACATTTTTTTTTTTTGCCAGTCTCTCTTTCTCTCTCTCTCTATTGTGATGCATCACAGTAAAACATTTTTTTTTAACTTTTTTCACATCTTTGTGTTAATTTAACAACGATAAAATTTGATCGGGACTATCTGCCACCCCAAAATTCTGCCACTCGGGTGATGTGCATTCATTGTATTTCCACTCGGTTTGTCTCTGCTTAGGAAATATTGGTAAAAATCTTAGAAAATAAAAAACAACTCCTCGAATCATTTTATTAGTGAAATAACAAACAATGAGATGATGTTTGCGGGAGGAATAGCGACTTTCTTCCGGTATCTACGGGCCAACCTAGAGACCGGACTTTTTTCCCAGGTTGGTGTCCTCTCGTTTACCCAATTATCGGTTCCCCTAATCGGGTGGTTCGTTGAGGCCCATTCTCCCTATGTGTATATATATTCCCGTTTCCCCTAATATTGCTACTGCAATTCCCGTTTCTCCTAATATAGTTGGGTCAGAAGTTACGATTCCTGTTTCCCCCAATAGTTCGGTCAAAGTTACGATTAATTCCACAACGCCACATTTAGTTCTTATTTATACTGGTATTCCTATTTGAATTTGCAAATAAAGAGCGTCATGCCCTTCTTTATGCATATAGACTACATACATATATTTTGCCCTAACTGGTAGGTGGAAGCATAGCTACAATAACATTTATATACAGTTTGACATAGAACGAAAAACTTAAAAGCACTTATGGCATTGAAAATAAGATATGTTATAATTTGTTCAAGAACTAATTAAATCAGCATTTATTAACCATTGAATGGCAGTCAGAATAAACTAACGCTAGCTGATGCCTGAAATCCTTATCCGGAACGGTATTGTACGGCGTTTCTTGTTTGAAACTATCCGAAGTTGTCGTACAATGTTGTCTACAAATGACCAAAATCGTAGATTTGCCCTTTTCTCACCCCACTCTTAAACAAAGGATTGGGGGAAATGAGTAAGCCAGCAGAGAAAGGCAAAAAAACCTTAGGGAGAGATTATGCATTAGGGGAAACGGAGGAGAACCCTCTAGGTTCGTTGCCGCTAAGAGAGAGGGAAACGTCTAACGTCTTAAACATATGTAAAGATTTCCTTTCCAGTCACAGGTGCTGCTCTTTTTAAGGTGTCATTAAATAAAAGCTAAGAACTTGTCTCTCCCTAACAGTGTAATTGTTTTATTGTGGACAGAGAAGGGAAAAGAATAGCAATAGCTGACTGAGTGTTGGGCCCATCCCACCTTTATTCCAACACCGCTGGTGTATATGACTTCCTTCTCAGGGAGCCCCATATTAAGATACAGGGGCGTACTGATAGCCCTAGCAACCCCCCGCAGTGGGGGGAAACTTCGTATGAAACTGGTTAAAGAATTAGCCAAGAATTAAGGCAGCTTTTGAATGAAGTATTAAAAAGGAAAACAATTTATGTTTTTTAGTAAATATGTAAAATCTTTAGAAATTATTTTTGTTGCTTTAGTTCATAAAAACTGAATGACAGGAAAGCAGCTATTCAAGAGAACTTGAGAGCCCCTTTTCACAGCCCTTGCAATAGTTTCTATGCATGTATGTTAATAAGAGAATATGAAGGGAATATCAGTTTAATGAGTGGGATTTAATACCAGTGAAGATAAGGTGTTATTAGTTACAGTTGTTTGCACATAACTACGCATCCTCCAGAATATAATAAACTAAAATGTGTTTTTCGCGGGAACGAAAACTCAGAGACCCGTGTCATTTTTTTCTATAAAACAGAATCAAAAGATTTTTTTTTTTTACTATGAGCAAAACATTGTGGCTTTATGTATTTTTATATATTCCACAGTATATAATTAAAGTATTTTTACGTTTTTGTGCTACAATTCTTAATTGTTACTTAGTTATTTGATTACTTATGTTGTGATATTTCATATAAATCGGAAGTTGTTAGACACTGTCACACAACAGACAACAGTCGTATGTTTTGTGTGAATTGTGAGGCATTTCAAAGAAGATGGCCCTACTTCTTTAAAATAATAAATTTTGCATGATATGATTTACTTTGATGTAAGTATTTTGTAGTAATTTGTGTCGGTATAAAACCAGAGCAGGTAATCGGAAAAGTTCCCCACCTTTTTCAATCAGGGACCGTGCACAAATTGCACTTGACACAAAATATCTAACGTGGGGGAGATTTCCGGGGTCATCATTTCCATTTCCACGCTGTTTAAAACAAGATGCAGCCGAACAACATGCACAAATATGTCTGGGAAATTTCTGGGGTCGTCATTTCAACTTTTTGCGCAGTTTATAGCAAAAATTAGTCTTACAATTAGCTGGGCGGGGTGTGGGAGATTTTCGATGTTGCCATTTGGACCTTTAAGCAGTTTATAGTGAAAAACAGTCTGACAAGTAGCTGGATGGAGTGATGGAAATTTACGGGTTAGTATTTCAACTGTTAGAGATGTTTTTTGTGAAAAGCGGTCTTACGATTAGCACACTGACAGGGTGGAGGAAATTTCTGGGGTCACTGACAAGGTGGGGGAAATTTCTGGGGTCGCTGACAAGGTGGAGAAAATTTCCGGGGTCGGCATTTCAATTTTTTCGCAGTTTAAAACAAGATTAAGCTGTACAAATAGCACAAATATGTGGGGGAAATTTGCGGGGTCGGTCGGCATTTTTTATTCCGTCTTTCTCATGTTCAGAATGTTTACGTAACACATCAAATTATTAATATTGCAGTATTACTCAGGCAGAAAATAATATTAGGACTAACGTTTAGGCCCTTCTAAAAGTTTTCATTCCGTCATGCCCATATTCATAAAATTTACATAACAAGTATTGTCAATAATATTGCACTTCTACTTATGCACCATACATTAATTAATAGGCCGTAGGCTTTTCAACGCTTTTTTCTTTGCTTATATAATAATCGTAAAGTTTACAAAAAAGACAAGTAAACAGCTTTGTGCTTTTACTTAGGCATTCAATATTAATTACTAGACTTTAGGCCTAGGGCCAATGAATTAATAATTAGTGTCCGGTTAAAAGCACAATATGATTAACTTCAGTTCATGCATAAACGTTATGAATATAACATTGTTAAAATAAAAACTATTAAAGTTAAAAAGGTCAAGGCCTAGGGCCTATGACTTAACATTTACTGCCTAAGTAAAAGTGTAATGATATTAACTTGAGTTCATACGTAAACTTTATGAATATGAAGTTGACAGATTAAAAAATGACAAAAAGGCCTAGGCCTAGAGCCTAGGAATTATTATTCTGTGCCTAAGTACTCGTGTAATATTATTAACATGATTTGTTATGTAAACATTGTGAATGTGATATTAGTAGAATAAAAACTGTTTAAAAGGCCTAGGGCCTAAGATTTAATATTTAGTGCCTAAGTAAAAGCGCAATGCTATTAACTTGATATGCAAATCTTGTGAATATGACATACATAGAATAAAAACTGTTAAAAAGCATAGGTCTAGGGCCTATGAATTATTATTTCGTGCCTAAGTAAAAGTGCAATGCTATTAACTTGAGTTGATAAGTAAACTTTATGAATATGGAGTCGACGGATTGAAAACCATCAAAAAGGCCTAGGCCCTATAAATTAATATTTTGTGCCTAAGTAAAAGTGCAATATTATTAACTTTATTTGATGTGTAAACATTGTGAATATGACATCAGTGGAGTAAAACCAAATAAAAAGGCCTAGGGTCTATAAATTAATATTTCATGCCTAAGTAAATGCCCAACATTATTAACTTGATTTGCTTTTGTAAATGTTGTGAATATGACATTGATAGAATAAAAACTGGTAAAGGGGCCTAAGCCTAGGGCCTGTGAATTAATAATTCGTGCCTAAGTAAAAGCGCAGTATTATGAACTTGATTTGATGTGAAAATGTTGTGAATATGGCATTGATAGAATAAAAACTGTTAAAAAGGCCTAAGCCTGGGGCCTATGATTTTACTATTCAGTGCCTAAGTAAAACGCAATGCTATTGACTTGATTTGATACGTAAGCATTATGAATATGAAGTCGGAAAGATGTTAAAAAGGCAAAGGTGTAGGGCCAGTGAATTAATTAAGTAAAAGAAAAATATTTCAAACTTGACATGTTATGTAAATATTTAATGCCTAAGTAAAAGTGCAGCATTATTAAAAAATCCCAAGTTAGGGTCCTTTTCTGAACGCAGCATGAATTATGCTGTAATTCCCACATGGCTTACATAGAATGTTTTTTCAAAATTTGTTTGGAGTTCCCAATTCAATTCTCAATATAGGACAAGAAACAGTAATATTTATACCCCCCCCCCCCGCACACCCTTGAACTTTTGTGGCCACAGTTGCTTTAAACTCGTATGAACCGACACAAAAATCCAGACAAACAAAAGAGCTCCTTCCCATAGTTAGACACCTTGAAAAACTCCCACATAATCTGGATACCTGCCCCACATTCAGAATGTTCCTCAGAACAGCAATTTGCGGCCGGCCCCTTGATGAAAAGCATGTGGCAGTTTTCCTGTGCGGCAGTTTACAGTGAATCAAATTTTCAGGTATTTCCAGATATACCATTCAAGTGACAGGCCAAAGAATTCTCTGACTTTGTTGGGCACGGACATGCAACAATTTTGGGAAATCTGTAAAATGGCTATCACTGATGCCAGCCCAAAATAGAATTTTGAAAATGTATCTTTCTTTAAAATATTTTTGTCTGATGCCCACCTTCTGATTGTGTTACACAATGTATTTGAAAATCCTACAACAGAGCAATGGCTTCTTTTTGCACATGGTAATTTATGTTTATTTCACAATTCAGTTAAAATGCTTGAAGATAATGACAGAAATGTAACTAAATCTATACAATTTCAGCATTAACTGAGGCTAAAACTCAAGGGTGTAAGGAAGAGAAAGTTATACATGTAATAGTAAAACCACAGCTAAAGCAGTTGGAGGAAGCTGGAGAGTTAAGTGCTTCCCGACATTTTGAAGTTTCCAATCTATTCTATAGAAGGGCCATTTGATCATTTGGGTAGCTTTCCCATTATCAGCTCTTCAAGTACCGTATTTTCTGGCACATAATCCGTGGATTATCTGTTCCTAAAAGTTTTAATTCTAGCCACTGTGGATTACATAACGGTGCGGGTAATACAGAGCCCCCCCCCACTTAAAAAATGAAGCAGTTTTGCTCTTCATACCGTGCTGTATGAGGGAAATCTGTGTCACATATTAAGAATGGGCCACATGTTCGATAATGTGCAGTGACACTGCATCAGCATATCTCCCCTTCACCTTGGCTTTGACAAAAATGTCTGTGTGTATAGACATTTCCTCTCTGCAGATTGCTGCTTTGTAAAAGTTATGGAAGAAAACATTGCCTGCAGCAAGGCGCGTTGACCTTCAATAGGGCAGAGTCGTTTTCATTCCATGCTGCTCTGACCCGTGACCTCCATAACTCCACTCCCCACTCTTCCCGAGGCTCTAACCCCACTCCCACTTGTTTATTTTGCTCTACTTCACAGATAATGCCTCTGACACTACAGCTCTAAGACCGAAGGGAACTTTGACACCATCACAAATTATTTAGTCTGAAATCCAGTGTTTCAGTTGTTGATGTAATTTAAGCATTACTCAGAGTTACAGCACGATTGCCACATAAATTAAAAATATATATCACAACCATTTGAAAGTTGCAGGGTACTGCAACAGTAACTTTAAAAAAAAAAAAAAAATGCAGCGATTTTATACTTTGTTGAACTCATTAAATGGAAAGAAAGTACATATGTACAGTAAAACCTCAAAAATCCGGCATGGGAGAGTGCCAGATTTATGAAAATTCTGTACATAAAGCACGTAACAGGCCACTTTAACGAAAACTTGCGCATATACAACTTGTAAATATGCAAAGGTCATGCATGCTACGGATCGCATTCTTCACAATTTGCGAAAAAAAAAAGTTTTGCAGAAAATATTTGCAATTACCCTTTTGTATTATTTATTATAAAACTCAGTTGTGGATTATGCATCTGTTTTTCAATTTTTATTATGAATTTTGTCTGCGGATTATATGCTGACTTTTTTTCTCTCATGCTAAATTTTACCGTCTGCGGATTACATGCCAAAAAATATAGTAGTTTCGTTTGTCACTCTGCTTTATTTAAATTGAAACCTGCAGATACCCACCATCACTGAGCAAAGAAACTGTGCAGCCACTACATTTCATGCACAGATTTATTTTTTTTTAACGGGAATAATTTCTACACTAATAAGTTAAAATTTTGTAAAGAAAAATAAGATTTGTTTTATAGAAATGAAATGTTGAATAATAAATATTAAAAGTGCTACTTTTTTTTTAATTGTAGTTTTTATGCAAACCTATTGTTCTTTTTTCCTGGCTTGTAGTTAATAAACACCAGTAGGTTCAAGAAATGACTCAAGAAACAAAGTAAGTTGAAAATATATTATTTTCTGTGAAAACATACCTCTAATTTATTTTTGCTATTATGTTTCCTTATTTTCAAAAACGTAGATATAAGTCTTTTTGCCCTGTGATGGTGAGTATCTGAAACTGTCATATAAACATACAGAAGCACTTTTTTATTTTTTTGAGAGGTTTAACGACCACCGTGAGCAACTCAATGGGCTATAAGCAGTCGCCCGTCCCTAATTTAGGGTCACTGGTTCCAGAGAAGGGAGAGAGATAGTGCCATAAGACAAACACAACATCCATATCTAACCAGGATTCGAACCCGGACCCCTTTCGGACGAATTATCAGAGGCCATCGCTTAGACCACTGCGCCACCTGGGCGACACAGGAGTACTTGAAGAGCTGATAATTAATCAGAAGCCCTGCCAACTAATTAATTGTGTGAAGGGAGTATTATATGAACATCGAAGTGCCTGATTTTAAAAGAATTCTCAACCAGAGATTATACTGGCTATTCAGTTAAACTGTTTAAAAGTAAATGCAGAAATTTTAATGTAGAAGAAGATAATCTTTTCAACAAAGTTAAATATTTGAGAGAATATCAGAAAGATAAACAGAAAGAACTACAGCACAATCTCTGCACAAGTGAAAAGTGGCATCTTTGTTGCTATTTGGGGGCTTAACAACCACCATGAAAAACTCAATAAATAAGCTATAAAGAAATTACCCATCCCAGATTTAAGGCCACTGGTTCCAGGAAAGGGAGAGAGTGGGTGCTGGCAAAACACAATATTCATGACCAGTGGTTGCTCTGGCTTTTTAAAAGTTTTTGCCAACCCATTCACCAAAGCTTTAAAATAGTACAAAAAGGTAATCGCCAATATTTTCACCAATTTTTTTTCCATCGACAAAACAATTCTTTTTTTTTTTTTTTTTTGCAAATTGCGAAGAATGAGATCAGCAGCGCGAGCAGTGGACCCTGCATGATTTATCGGGATTCGAACCCAGACCCACATCAGACAAATGATCAGAAATGAGCGGTAGGTAATGCACGTAACCAAAAATAAGTAGGTTTTTGTGGTAGTTGGAAGCACACTTTAAGTTACGTATCAAGTTTTTAAAAAGAAATTATGTTTCATACATCTAGAAATCACTCATTGCTTCATGTCACCCGGAGTTACCGTTAAAAACATTTGCTTTCCAATGTGGCAACACAACAAATCGCAGTCGCACAGATGAAGGCCATAGAAATGGCCGAAATATATTTACCTTAAAAAACTTGATACGTAACTTTCAGCGTGCTTCCAACTACCACAAAAACCTAAATTATCAGAAGCCAGGGATTAGACTTCTGTGCTACCAGGCAGTTCTCAGATATTTCTAAAATGCTGCAGTACCTGACAGAAACTTAAAACTATATGAATTAGCATTGTTTTTATGTCAGAATCTAATGCGCAAATTTAAAGAATTTTTCAAACAGGAATTTAATATGGACAAATGAGAATTCCCACGTAAAAATGAAAACCTACAAGTGAAAATAAATTTCCCTGTCGGGTGAAATCTTTACAGAAAATCCATTCACTGAAAAGAAATACACAACAGATATTAAGTTTACTATATTTGTGCTATACAATAAATATATTATACAATCAAAATTATTATACTATTTTAAACATAGATATGTTTCTGTTTTGTTTGGTCTGGGGGATAACTACCTCTGTGAACAACTCGATGGGCTACAAGCAGCAACCCGTCCTTAATTTAGGCCCACTGGTTTCAGGGACGGGAGAGAGCCAGTGCAGTCAAGACACACATTCATTCCTCATCGGAATTCGAACCCGGACCCATCTTGGACGAATAATCAGAGTTAAAGCCACTGAGCCAACGGGGTGACTATTATAATAAAAATAAAAGTCAATTCTTCAAATTTAATTCAGGAAAACTCTCAGATCCTGTTCTTAAAATCTTGGCAGCATAATATCAGTGAAAACTTCACTAGCTCAAACAGAACAAGTTGAGTATGAATGCAAAGTTTTGAACTGGGAAAGTTTATTACACATCGTAACGAAGTATAAGTAATCACAGCATTTTTTTTTTTTTTTTTTGGTTGGAGGTTTAACGACCACCGTGAGCAACTCAAATGGGCTATAAGCAGTCGCCCGTCCCTAATTTAGGATCCCTGGTTCCAGGGAAGGGAAAGAGCCAGTGCCGTAAGACAAACACAACATCCATGCCTGACCGGGATTCGAACCCGGACCCCTTTTGGGCGAATGATCAGAGGCCACCGGGGCGGCAATCACAGCATGGTTCCTCCCGCACTATCAATCTCAAACGGTTATATCTTTTCAACAGGCTTCATTCAAACACAACTTACGAAAAGTCCTGCTAGGAAACATTTGAAATTTCAAAACACTACATAATTTTTTCTGATTTATATCATAAAATTATTACCTCTACAAAAACTGTTTACGAGCGCTGACTTTGCAGCACAAAGTAATGAACGCATTGTCTTCAATGTAAGCTAAAAATAAAAAAATTCAACCACTCAAAAAAATATACAACTCATAGCTTGATTTCTATAATTTCAAACCACAGAGTCAACTTGATTACCAGTTACAGTTAGTAATAGCAATACTCTTTAGCGCAAGTTAAAATTCCCAATTTCGCACTAGAAAATTCCCTACGTAACGGAAATTTTATCTGCATAAAAGGGAAAGATGAATGAAAAGAAAGTTTTTTTTTTTTTTTTTTGCTTTTATGGTTAATCCGACCCTGTCTGCGGGTCACATAATGTGTGGCCGCAATGTGCATACATATACATGTATGCACATGTGTGTATATGTATATATATATATATAACGGGATGAAAGGTCAGGTGATGCGTAACATCACAGCCTCTCCTTGACAAATGTCAACCCCGCCTTCTCGTGGTGCATCCTGTTCCCACTAAAGGGGCTCTGACGACCGCCCATAGCGGAATAACTATACCATCGGGATTAGAGGAAATTCTATCCCACACTCACCAACCCGCTTGGCCAGCGTGGTGAGTTATGGCCAAACCCCTCCAAAATGACTCCACAACTTAAATCTTGGCCCTCAGTCTCCGGCAGCTGGAATGTACCTGGCCAAGGCAGCGGCCAGTGCGACATGAAGGCAGAGGGTGCTAAGAATCCCCGGAGGACCGGACTAGGCTGCCATCTGATGCTGACCTTGGCAACGTACAATGGACGCTCCCTATCTTCTGATTCAAGGCTTCTTGAATTGGAAGAGGAACTACAAAGGATCAAGTGGGACATCGTGGGGCTCAGTGAGGTAAGGAGAAAAGGAGAAGATCTCATTGAACTGAAAAGTGGACATCTCTTCTACTATCGTGGGACAGATACTGGCAGAACTAGTGGTGTTGGATTTATAATAAACAAGAAACTGAAGGATAAAGTGGTAGAAGTTGAAAGTTCCTCTGACAGAGCTGCACGACTCGTTATCCAACTATCGAGAAGATACCAGGCTCAGATTATTCAAACTTATGCACCCACCACAAGTCATCCTGAAGAAGAAATTGAAGAATTTTATGAGGAAATTTGTCATCTAAATAATAAAGGTAAGCAGCACTTGAAAATAATTATGGGAGATTTCAATGCAAAAATAGGGCAAAGGCAACAGAATGAAACTTCAGTAGGTAAATTCGGTCACGGCAACAGAAACCAGCGTGGAAATACTCTCGTTGAGTTTGCAGAGGCAGAAGGGTTTTTCATCTTGAACTCCTTCTTCAAGAAAAAGCCACACAGGAAATGGACATGGAGACATCCAAATGGGACGACAAGTGAAATTGATTTTATTATGTGTAACAAAAAATTCGTCATAGAAGACTGCAGTGTGCTAAACAAGTTCAACACAGGTAGTGACCATAGATTGGTGAGATGTAAGATGCACCTCAACACTAAACTTGAATGTGGCAAGCTCATAAGACAAACAAAATCTATTGACATAACCAACCTTAAAAAACACCATAATACCTTCAAGTTGGAACTGAAGAACAGGTTCTCTGCTTTAGGAGGCCTAACATCGGAAGAAGTGGACATCTCTGAAGTTAACAGAAAAGTAACCAAAGCTCTTATGGAAACAGCAACAAAATTAGCTGGGTCTAAGAACAAGTTGCATGTAAATAAATTATCAGGAAAAACGAAAATGTTGATGCAAAAAAGAAGAGAGATGAGGACAACTAAAGAAGATGTGACTTCCAAAGTGGAATATATAGAGCTATGCAAGACAGTACGAAAAAGTATCACTGAAGACGTAAGAAAATTCAACTGTGAACTAGTGAGGAAAGCAATTGAAAACAACCAAAGCCTAAAGATAGCAAAGGGACATCTCAGTAAGGGAAGAAAACAGATTATGGCACTTCGAAAAGAAGATGGTTCTGTAACAAGAAATAGAGGCGAAATTTTGACAAGAGTGAAAGATTTCTACTCCAAATTATATGAAAGGGATGATACATGCACTCCAGACATTATGAAAGATACCAGTACCAGAGTTCCTCCAGTCCTTCCAGCAGAAGTTGCACATGCAATCAAGAACATGAAGCGGGGAAAAGCTCCAGAAGAAGATGGAATTACTGTAGACATCATACAAGAAGCAAGTGGAGAAATCGAAGCAGTACTCGCCCAAATTTTCACTCGATGCCTTAATGAAGGAAAGATTCCTGAGGATTGGAACACCGCTACAATGATCCTGCTACATAAGAAAGGTGACATTGAGGATCTCGGAAACTACAGACCTATCAGCCTCCTATCAGTAGTTTATAAAATCTTCACTAAAGTTCTTTCACACCGCTTGAAGGTAACACTGGACATGGCTCAACCGAGAGAACAAGCTGGATTCAGGAGTGGATACAGCACAATAGATCATATCCATGTGCTGAGAGAACTAATTGAAAGAGCGAGGGAATATGAACTTCCATTGTGCATGGCTTTTATCGATTATGAAAAAGCCTTTGATTCGGTGAAACCATCAGCAGTTACAATGGCTCTGAAAACCTGCGGTATTGAAGATGCATACATTAATATTATTAATAACATCTATGAAAATGCCAGTGCAAAGATTAGGCTGTTTGAAAATACAACACACATAAAAATTGGAAAGTGAGTGAGACAAGGTGACACCATATCTCCGAAGCTCTTTAATGCCACATTGGAGGGTGTTTTTCAGTCACTGAGCTGGGAAAACAAGGGGATAAAGATTAATGGAGATTATCTAACCCACCTTCGTTTTGCTGATGACGTAGTCATTTTTGCAACTAGCCCATCAGAGCTGCAGAGTATGATCCAGGAACTTGCTGACAAGAGTAAAGAAGTGGGATTAAAAATGAACTTTCAGAAGACAAAAGTGATGTTCAATGCTTTTACAAGAAATGAAGATTTATCGATTGATGGAGAAAAGCTGGAGATAACAGACACGTACGTTTATCTTGGACAGCAGATATCAAGTGAGGGTCACATTGAGGAAGAAATTAATCGGCGTACAAAACTTGCCTGGAGAGCTTTTTTAAGAAACAGCATAATTTTCAAGAGCAATATGCCATTATGTCTTAAAGGAAAAGTGTTTGATCAATGCATCCTTCCAGTGCTTACGTATGGTGCAGAGACGTGGACCTTAACTAAAAGAGACATACAAAGGCTGCAGACAACTCAAAGAGGCATGGAGAGGGGCATGCTTGGTGTAACCAGGAGAGATAAGAAGAGGAACTCGTGGATCCGAAAAATGACAAGAGTGGAAGACATCATGATCAGAGTTAAATCCCTGAAATGGCAATGGGCTGGACATACTGCCAGAAGGACAGATCATCGATGGACAGCCGAAATTTTAGATTGGATTCCAAGGGACAGGAAAAGACCCAGAAGAAGACCACATGGGAGATGGCTGGATGAAATTCGAAAGTATGCAGGGGTGACATGGAGGAGACTGGCACAAGACAGACCGTTGTGGAGGAAACTTGGGGAGACCTTCGTCCAGCAGTGGATTGATAATGGTTGACATGATGATGATGATGATGATGATGATGATGATATAACGTGTTATTTTTTTATATCTATTGTAATATGGAAAACAATCTTGAAATGTTGACGTTAAAAAGTTTTTTTTTTAGTAATAAATACTCATATTGCTCTATCATGAAGTGTGACACTTTCTGTGTGAATGTGTGGGGTTTTAAAACTAAAGTTTTGATTCTTCCTTAACCTCTCCTCCTGCAATGTAAAATATCGGAAATTTATTGCTTGTGGTATTAACGAAATGCCAGTTAAATTAAATTTTCATGTTGGAATCCTGATTATGTCAAGTGTTGTCGTAATATATACACAACTTAACGAAAAATCCGAAGCACCAGAGGCAGCATAGAAGAAAGACGGTGGTCGTTAAACCTCTAATATATTTCTATAATGATTGATACTATATTGAAAATAAAGTTACTTGATTCAAACTGAATGAATTGTTATTTTTTTTCCTGTAGGATTATTGCTTATGCGCGAGAAATTTTAAGATTTCATTATCTAACGATAAGTTCGTAAATTACCGAATTTGCGTAAAATATACATTTGTTTTAGTAGATTGGATCGATATGGTGGAAATCCGTTCCACATAGTTTATGAACCGGAGTTTCGAAAATTACCAAGTGTGCACTTTTTTATGCTAGGGTGAAACTAAAACAGCTGTGTGATTGTGAATTTAAATTACTAAGAAATACAGGAAAAGCATATACTCTACGATTTGAGACATAGAGGAAAGAAATTCTTTCTTCCATACTTCGCGATGCCGTACACTGGTTCGCAGACTTACATCCTGCCGCCCCGGTGGCGCAGTGGTCAAAGGCGTTGGCCTCTGATCATTCGTCCGTAAGGGGTCCGGGTTCGAATCCCGGTCAGGCATGGATGTTGTGTTTGTCTTACGGCACTGGCTCTCTCCCTTCCCTGGAACCAGTGACCCTAAATTAGGGACGGGCGACTGCTTATAGCCCATTGAGTTGCTCACGGTGGTCGTTAAACCTCCAATCAAAAAAAAAAAAAAAAAAAAAGACTTACATCCGAACAGCATCTTTTGGGTAGGAGTATCCCATGGTGCCTTGCGACAATCAACCTCACTTTTAGTGGCGCGGGGCAACTCCCCTCTTTTCTTTCCTCCATGTGTAGCTTAGACCGTTGCGCCACATGGGCAGCTGAGAAAAGTATGACATAGTTTCACTACAGCTTCTTGCAATTTTTCTTTACACTCAGTGTGGTTTATTTAATTTTTTTTAATTTTTTTTTTTTTGATTAGAGGTTTAACGACCACCATCTTTCTTCTATGCTGCCTCTGGTGCTGCGGAATTTCAAATTTGTACTTGGCTTTTGCTTTTTTTCCTTTTCTTGTTTTTTGCTATATATATAAGAACAAAATATGCAATGCGTGTGCCAGTGGCAGCAGAGACACACTCAAGGTCATGTACGCGTTCTCAAGTGTCTCATTGTGACTCCTAGAAATATGACAATAAATATTTGGTCTTCTGATACACCCCCTTTTTTTTTTTTTTTTTTTGATTGGAGGTTTAACGACCACAGTGAGCAACTCAATGGGCTATAAGCAGTCGCCCGTCCCTAATTTTTGGTCACTGGTTCCAGGGAAGGGAGAGAGTCAGTGCCGTAAGACAAACACAACATCCATGCCTCGCCGGGATTTGAACCCGGACCCCTTTCGGACGAATGATCAGAGGCCATCGCTTAGACCACTGCGCCACCGGGGCGGCACACCCCCTTTGAAACTTCGACTTGATACCGACCACTGCAACTTGGACGGCGATGTAAAACATTTTGGCCGCCCCGGTGGCGCAGTGGTCTAAGCGATGGCCTCTGATCATTCGTCCGAAAGGGGTCCGGGTTCGAATCCCGGTGAGGCATGGATGTTGTGTTTGTCTTACGGCACTTATTCTCTCCCTTCCTTGGAACTAGTGACCCTAAATTAGGGACGGGCGACTGCTTATGGCCCATTGAGTTGCTCACGGTGGTCGTTAAACCTCCAATCAAAAGAAAAAAAGAAACATTTTGTGGAATTTCGAAGGGTCTGTCAGAATTTCGCGATGAGTTGTTATTGCGATACTCATACACCGACATTCTCTTTAATAAAATCGGATTGCAAACATATTCAGCCCAGTTTTAATTTTGAAGCCATGATAACAATTTCGTGTAGAAAAATTTGCTTTCCAAAATTCAATGATATCTGATTAAATGTTCTTTTCAAAGTAATTAAGTATAATGCACTACCTCAATTCAATGCGCAGCTTATTTTTGGGAGGGAGGGGATGCAGCAGAAAAATAAAATGTACCCAATGCAGTGGCTTCAATTATTTTTGGTGAATAAAAATTGACGTGAGTTTAAAAGCGAAAATTTCGCTGTGAAGAAATCAATTTTGTGCAAGTATTTCGCTGCAGAAATTAGTCTCTCTGTCTCTCTCTCTCTCTCTCTCTCTTTTTTCAAGTTATCCAATAGGCCGTATGCATTGACGTCACGAAACCGCGGTTCGCGTAACTTTTTCGTCTGCTGCTTTCTTGCAGAACAACTGGTGTACAAGTGAGATCAAAGATCCATTGCACGGGATACGTAGGTGGGTTATCTGGTGACCAAAAACAGCTTTATTCTGATAAATTAAAGTTATTGGGCAATTGTAGGGACCCATATGATATTCCATACTCAATTTTCCTGAACAATATTGTAGGAAGTGGAATGTTTTTTTGTTTTTTTTTATTGGAGGTTTAACGACCACCGTGAGCAACTCAATGGGCTATAAGCAGTCGCCCGTCCCTAATTTAGGGTCACTGGTTCCAGGGAAGGGAGAGAGCCAGTGCCGTAAGACAAACACAACATCCATGCCTCACCGGGATTCGAACCCGGACCCCTAACGGACGGGAATGTTTTTGCTTGACAGGAACTCGAAATTCTGCATTCGCGCACAGCCACCAACTTCTGTGCTAACAGCACCAGTTTATTAAGATAAAAAAGTTCTTTCCTCTTTGGCTGATTATTTAATTTAAAAGTTTAATAATTTACATATTCCACAACCTGAAACTTAAGCTAAGGTAAAAATCCTCAGCTTCACACAATAATTTTGGCGAGTAGCACTAAGTCTCTGTACCTTATATATAATAATGACAATAATAATAAATTGGTGAATGTTATCAAGAGATCATTTTTCTATTATCGACCTGGGAACCCTACATATGAAGGTTCCATAAAATATTCACTCACCTACAGCAGTGGATTCATTCACGCTAAAGAACAGCATAATCTTACTCATAAGAAAAGCTAATTATAGTCTAAAGATCTTCATAGAGTTTTTGAGATAATGCATCAGTAAATTTAAGAAGATACCTGTTACAAAATGCAAACTACACACTCCAGTGTTCCTTCGTTTCCTATCATCAATGTCAACATACATGATAACCACAAATTTTGGCGCTTCTAAATAACATTTTCATAATTTTGATCCCACTTCTGTCGTTCAGACGGTAATCTATAATAGGACACATGATTATATTTCCCACTTCGGTTAGTTCAGCTAAAAAGAGCACATAACACCACTTTCCCTAATGCTCCACAATGCAAATCCAAGCAGTGTTTGTACACCAGTTGATCACCATGGTGTCTGCTATGATGGTTTACCTCGCTGTGACGTCATATGCATACGGTCTATACCGAACTACTGTATATTCTTAATCGCAATTTGTTCACATGCCCATTTTGACCAGAAGAGAAAATATGAGTAAAACTTCTTTGCAAAAGTTCCGGCAACTGAGTATTTGTTATTAGCAAACACGAATAATCTCCAGTTCGATGGGATAACTTTGTTAGAATTACACTGCCGGACAATTGCTAAGGACGGATGACAATAGCAACGATAGCAACCATAAAATGGAAGGCAGGAAAATGTGGAAATTAGCATAAGTGCGGGATACAGTAAGACGTGTTGTGCGTATGCAAATTTTGGATTGCCGAACTTGTTCGTGACGTCATAGCGCTGATAAGAGATATAAAGGATTTGACGCGTATTGACCGTTGTCTTTTTTTGTTTTTTTTTGTTTTGATTGGAGGTTTAACGACCACCGTGAGCAACTCAACGGGCTATAAGCAGTCGCCCGTCCCTAATTTAGGGTCACTGGTTCCAGGGAAGGGAGAGAACCAGTGCCGTAAGACAAACACAACATCCATGCCTCACCGGGATTCGAACCCGGACCCCGTTCGGACGAATGATCAGAGGCCATCGCTTAGACCACTCCGCCACCGGGGCGGCCGTTGTTGTTCAAACGCAAAGTTGAAAGGGAAAGAATCAATTGACGAACTTGCAATTTTCAGTATGTCTTCCCGACATCACCTAGATGATTTTACGCGTGGCCGTATTATTGGCAAGATTGAAGAAGGGCGAAAAATAACAGATGTTGACAGGGAGTTCGACGTCAGCCACAGTGTTGTTTCAAGGCTTTGGAAATCATTTCAAACAAATGGAGAGTGTAGCAAACGTCACGGGGGAGGTCGTGTTCGCAGTACGACACCTGCAGAAGATTGGTACATAGTGCTATCAACAAAAATACACCGGCGCAGCACAGCTAGTGAGGTAGCAAATCAGTTTATGGCTGCTACTGGCAAGCGGATCTCCCGAAAAACTGTCGCCAGACGTTTGCATGAAGGTGGATTATACGCCCGCCGTCCTGTTGCGTGCATCCCATTGTCCAGACGTCACCGTACCGCCCGTTTGCAATGGTGCCATCAACATCATAATTGGACTGATAACGACTGGTCTGCTGTCCTCTTCTCAGATGAGAGTAGATACAGTCTATCGTCTGATTGTCGACGACAACTGATCTGGCGTGATAGTGGTACTGCATATTGTCCAGCAAACATACAGGAAAGGGACCGATATCCGACATGTAGTGTCATGGTATGGGCTGGCATCATGATCAATGGCCGTACGTCCCTCTATGTGCTTCCAACTGAGACTATGACTGACCAACGATACATTAATGATGTTCTGCTACCTCATGTTCGCATGTTCCGTGGTGTGTCGGTGATAGATTCATTTTCATGGACGACAACGCAACATGTCATCGAACAGTCGCTGTCCAGGAGTGTCTTAAGAGCGTGGATATTCAACGCCTCGTATGGCCAGCACGTTCTCCAGATTTGAATCCCATTGACAATGTGTGGGATGCTTTGGGGAGGAGTCTTGCTGGTCGCCAATGCCCTCCAATAAACAAGGACACCCTCATCCGTGCACTGACAGAGGAATGGGATAAATTGTTGTGCAAAGCATGACACGATTGCATCGCCCTCCATGGTGGCCATATCCCGTATTGACATCTTACGCCAGAACACCTGCGGACGGTAATTGCATTTCTTTCACGTTTACGTATTCTGCACAAAATGGCCTGTTTGCCCCTTGAAAACGTTCCAAAGCCTTCTGGATTTCAGAGCCCAATAAATTGTCTTTCTTGTAATGTCCTGGCATTCCGACATTATTTTATTTCACTTGGCATCCAACCACACTTACTTTTTTTATGCACTATATAGCCGTTTATGATCCGTCCTTAGCAATTGTCCAGCAGTGTATTACGTTGAATAAAAGCAGGAACAAACCAAAAATTGGAAGAAGAAAGAAAAAACACGTTGAGTAATACACTGCTGGCCACCCAAAATGCAACACGAAGAAGGAAGCATCCGATTGGCCTGATATTCGCAGCATGCGTCGCCCGCGAGAGGACATGCAAACGATCAGCATTGCAGGGCATATGCAAACCATGTGCGCCCGTCACGCCATCGAGAAGCACTGTAAGAAGGGTTCACAGAAGGCGGGGTGTAAGTAGTAGAAGTGTGTTGTGATGTCGGACCTGTCCGTGGGAAGCTTCCTGATGCCTCGTCGCAGAAAACAGCAGTCATTCCAGCACGTTTCGGAGTTCGACAGAGGACGAATAGTGGCTTATCGCGACAGCGGTTTATCGTACCGAGACATCGGCGCCCGTGTGGGACGACACCAGCTACAGTGAGGCGAGTATGGATTCGGTGGGTACAGGAGGGACGGACTGACGGACCGACGGGAGCGATTGCCGCAGCCGCGGCACCCACCGACCCAGAGGACCGACATGTTGTGCGGCGGGCATTGACGGCTCGCACAGCCACATAACGAACGTTAGCGCAGGACTTAGGGTGTGTTGAGCAACAACCTGTGTCAGCACGTACCGTTCGACGTCCTCTGCAGGAGCCAGCACTTGTCGCACGGTGCACATTGCTCCGATTACCATTGACGTTAAACCACCGGCAAGTGCGGCGGCAGTGGGCCGTTGAACGCCGCACCTGGGCTACGGAATGGCATGACATTGTCTTCTCCGACGATACCCGCTTCTTCCTGCAATACCACGATGGTCGGATCCGCGTGTGGCGGCACCGCGGCGAGAGACTGTGTGACGCCTGCATTATGCATCGCCATACCGGTCCGGTCCGTCGCCTGGCGTATACCGGTCCGTCGCCTGGCGTTATGATTTGGGGCACAATTGGATATTACACCCGTTCCCTTCTGGTACGCATCCCCTGTACACTCAACAGCCACCGCTACATCTCCGACGTTTTTGGCCTGTAGTCCTCCCTTATCTGCAGGACCTTCCAGGGGCCCCGTTTCAACAGGACAAAGCGCGCCCGCACGTGGCACGCATCGTGCAACAATTCTTCCCGGCCCGGCAGGTGTCACTGCTGCCGTAGCCTGCTTGTTCTCTCGATATGTCGCCCATCGAGTACGTCTGGTGGCTGATCGGCAACCGAGTGACCCGGCAAGCACCACCCGCGGCTGCGCCTGATGAACTGTGGCAACGTGAGGAAGCAGCCTGGACCGACATACCCCAAACCCACATCCTAAGCCTCTCTCGTTCGATGCCGTGGCGTGTAGCGGCCGTTATTGCCAGCCATGGGGGCCACACGAACTACTGATGTCTGCGTGTTCAGCAATTCGCACGTGCCTGTAAGCTCAATCGTTTCATCTTTGTATCTGTTGTTATGTGTCCAGTAACTCTGGCTTTGCTATCTCGTGTCCTTCTTGGTGTTGCATTTTAGGTGGCCAGCAGTGTACATTCAAACATACTTTATTTCAACATTCGTCATTATTTTTAATTCATTCCCCTATTTTATTTCTTATTCGGAAGCACAAGAACCGTATTAATCTACAAAGCACACAGGCCCGGCGATGCATTCCCACCCAACGAGAGACTGCATTCGCGAACAACCCCTGCTAGCGAGAGCTGCCGTCAATGCAGTCCCCAGGGAAGTTTTATTCAAAGGAAACGAACTGATGTGCGAATAGGCAGAGTTTCTTACATGAGTTGGTTACAATAGCCGTCAGTGCTGCAAGCAGAGCAGTCCGCCAACGTTCCTTCCGCTCCCAGTAGTGTTATGCCGGAAAAACTTCCAGTTGAGTTCAGAAAACTTCAGTCGTGGCTTACGCTGGAAAAACTTACAGCGGTGTTCACAAAACTTCTATCTCTTGGTACGGCATGAAAATAAAACTGCTTTTGGTAAGGGGTGGGAGGGCTGCAGCCCCACAGCGCCATAGCAGGAGTCGCCCCTGGTCGTAACACCAAGGAGGTTAGAAGAAAGAGGAGAACGCAACAGCCCCTCTCTCTGTGCTTCTGGCGTTACGCCACTTTTTATCTGCTGACTACGCCAATGCGCCCAATCCGAGAATCTCCTGTATATTTCTATGGGAAATCGCGATTTTGAACGGGTTTTTCGGACCCTTACTCTACCCATACATTCATTAAAAAAATTGAGGCTGAAATATTCATTCCCATAATTAAAAAAATCCAGAAAAGATAGGAAAATATGTGTTGGTATTTTTTTTTTAAATGAACAGATTAATTATTTTTTGAGCGGAAGTGCATACTGCGCATGGTTACTTGTATACTGAGCATGTGCAAGTAAACATTTTTAAAATATAACCAAAATCCTAATGTAGAGAAACACGAAGTCCGAAATATTGCTTGTTTGCATCTTTGGTTTGCGTGGTTTACATCTGCTAAGCGAAACTGCTTCAGGCACAGGAAGTGACGTCACGTTTCCGAACTCCTGCTGACTCCCACCACCACAGAGAGAGGATCGAAAGAGCTGATCTGTTTTGGCTTCACTCAAAACGCGTCTTTTCACCTCCTCTTCTACTAACCTCCTTGCGTAAAATACAACATTCATAGGAGATATGCCGAACAAAGGCACCCCGGTGGCGCAGTGGTCTGAGCGATGGCCTCTAATCGTTCGTCCGAAACGGATCTGGGTTCGAATCCCGTGATGCATGGATGTTGTGTTTTTCTTACGGCACTGGCTCTCTCCCTTCCCTGGAACCAGTGACCCTAAATTAGGGACGGGCGACTACTTATAGCCCATTGAGTTGCTCACGGTGGTCGTTAAACCTGCAATAAAAATAAACCAACGAAGTCATATCGATAATCGTGGCTTCGTTTCGTTTTTTGTTTTAACTTTATTTAACTACTTTTTTTGCAATTAAGTAAGTTTTTTTTTTGATTGGAGGTTTAACGACCACCATGAGCAACTCAATGGGCTATAAGCAGTCGCCCGTCCCTAATTTAGGGTCACTGGTTCCAGGGAAGGGAGAGAGCCAGTGCCGTAAGACAAACACAACATCCATGCCTCACCGGGATTCGAACCCGGACCCCGTTCGGACGAATTATCAGAGGCCATCGCTTAGACCACTGCGCCACCGGGGCGGTTGTTACTTTTAATATGCAACTGGTGTATACATTTGATTTCAATTTAATGTGTTTTTTAACGTCTGGTTTGGTTTCAGACAACTAAATTAAGAAATGAAACAATTAACAGTTTACAAAGTTCTGAAAGGACTTTAAAATCACCCATTTATATGTTGAAGTGCTTTTGGAGAGAAGCAGCAATGCGCGATTATTGTGCTAAATGTTTACATATATATATTACATAATATCGGATTTTCATTTCAATGACATCAGTTTCGTATCTTTTACATACCTATTAAATTCAGTGTAATCTTTTAATTTTATATTGCGATTGCACAACACGAATGTAGCACACTCACATGTATCTTTTCAACCAGAGTTTGCCGCCCCGGTGGCGCAGTGGTCTAAGCGATGGCCTCTGATCATTCGTCCGAACGGGGTCCGGGTTCGAATCCCGGTGGGGCATGGATGTTGTGTTTGTCTTACGGCACTGGCTCTCTCCCTTCCCTGGAACCAGTGACCCTAAATTAGGGACGGGCGACTGCTTATAGCCCATTGAGTTGCTCACGGTGGTCGTTAAACCTCCAAATCAAAATCAACCAGAGTTTGTTTTTGCCTGCTTGTGACGTCACGCCACAGATTTTTTTTGGTTGGAGGTTTAACGACCACCGTGAGCAACTCAATGGGCTATAAGCAGTCGCCCGTCCCTAATTTAGGGTAACTGGTTCCAGGGAAGGGAGATAGCCAGTGCCGTAAGACAAACACAACATCCATGCCTGGCCGGGATTCGAACCCGGACCCCTTACGGACGAATGATCAGAAGCCAGCGCCTTAGACCACTGCGCCACCTGGGCGGCACGCCACAGATTAGCTGTGACTTATGGCGGCAGAGCCAGTGGTGTCTCCACCTAATACAAGCTCCATGGATGAATCAGATGATACGACTCTCCGTGCTGTCAACAGTTTGAAAGACGGACTGTTAATGTCACAGCTCGCGAGGGGGCATTCAGGAGTTATGGGACGATCGTTGAGAGTTTGGTAAAATTTCACTAAAATTTTACCAAACTCTCTTTTTTATCCTGCAGTTATAAGCACACCAGACAAAAAATTACGGAATGCTCATTTTATTGGTTAATATGGGGTTACGTCACCACGAGATCGAAGCACAGCCTTGATTTTCTTTGGCATGCTGTCCAGTTTGCCCCACGCCGTGAACATCTGGTCCCGCAGAGTAGTCAAATTGGGAGGGTGTTGTTGTCTCTTCTTAACGGCCCGTTCGAGCATGTCCCAAAGTTTCTCTAAAACATTGAGATCAGGTGAATTGGTGGGCCAGGTGAGATGTGGAACGTCGACCTCATGTTCTACAAACCAATCCTGCACAAATGCAGCTCGGCGGACAGTGCAGTTGGCGTCTTGATAACGTGGATCTGGAATGGCGGCATCTTGGAGGAACTAGACATATGGCAACACCTCGTTATTCAACAGTTTCACGTAGTCCACCGCTTTCATGCCATTAGACACGTGAACTAAGGAACCCACCCCGGCACTGGATATACACCTCCAAAACATGACACTTACACCCCCCTTCTGTACAGCCCTTTGCACACACTTTGCGTTGAAGGCTTCTCCGGCCTTTCGCATGACCCTGGATCGACCATCATTAGAATAAAAGCAGAACATGGATTCGCCCGACCAAATGATGCTTTGCCACTGTTCTGAGGTCGAGTGTCGGTGCTCCCTCGCACATTCCAGCCGCTTTTTTGTGTATGGCAGACAGTTTCGGGCGTACCCTAGCTACACGACTGAATATTCCTACACCATGCAGTTCTCTTCGAAGCGTTCATTCGGAAACAGGCTAACTGGGTCCTGCATTGTACTCTTGCAGAAATTTCTGCCGGTTTTGGAACCGTTTTGTGGTTGATAATCGCCCCAGACGTCGACGATCACGGTTTGCTCATGATGGTTTTTCTGCACAGCTGCTTCAACGGGAATTGTCTCTGGCCGACTCCTTCCATGCTAAATGAACACTACTGACTGTGGACTTGGACACGCCAACGAACTCTGCCACCTGCCTCAGGGAATGACCATGTTCACGACAAAAGACAATAGCTCCCTTTTGCCACTCTGTTACGTCACCTTTTCTACCCATGGTACTGCCTGTAAGCAACAATAAAACTGATTAGGCATGCACATTTTACAAGGCTGAAAAAGTAACAAGTAGCATACAATACTTTCTATTCCATTATATACACTCATTTTTCTCTGCCTGACCAGTTTCCAACTGTTCCTCCGGATGACAGCATTCCGTAATTTTTTGCCCGGGGTGCTTACTAAAAGTGATTAATGTCATGTATGGATATGTATAAGTGACTATTCTCCCAGATGTGTTTTTGGGGAAGCTTCGTCAACTTTATTCGAGAAATGCACCATCTCGCATTGAATCTACGTGTCACAAGGCTAGTTAGTACAAATACATTACTAGACGTAAATTTTCTCCGTAATTATTGGGATTTTTGCCTGATCAATCATCGTATTGAATTCTCTTCCGATCCTGTTGCAACTCTTTTCTGTCTCTACGTCTCTACAGGACCCAAAATGTTTAATTGAGCATCACATGATACTGTTCCTAGGTCTATTCTTCCCATGATAAAGTTTACTGAACTTTGGACGAAAAACAAACAAGAAACACACCCAATTTCAATAATTCTAGTTAAATACGACGATATATAAAAGACTAAAAGACAAAAAAAGTGGCACATTTAACTAGGTAATTACTGAGTGGCTGCCAACTTGATTTCGGACAAGTAAAAATAAATTCTATTCGTTCCTCCTTGCCCCATCTTTCGGCACGGAAAACAGTTATCTTTTGTTTACAGAACCTGTAACCACTGTTGCATCTAGATACCGAACACATTTTCAACGTTACACTTATTACTACTACTTTTCATGACCGATCTAACAAATAAATCGCATTTCCAATCGCTATCCATCGAACACGCCATAGAAAAGCATGCTAATGCTTAGAAATCATAGCATCAAAACTCGCAAGGCCGCCCCGGTGGCGCAGTGGTCTAAGGCGTTGCCCTCTGATCATTCGTCCGAGCGGGGTCCGGGTTCGAATCCCGGTGAGGCATGGATGTTGTGTTTGTCTTACGGCACTGGCTCTCTCCTTCCCTGGAACCAGTGACCCTAAATTAGGGACGGGCGACTGCTTATAGCCCATTAAGTTGCTCACGGTGGTCGTTAAACCTCCAAAAAAAAAAAAAAACTCGCAGGAGCGCCATCTCGCGGTTTCATGAAAAATGGGAACAAAAATTTAAACAGTGAGGTATTAACACTCTTCTAGCCACTACAACGCTAACCATCATATAGGATTATATGGTGTTTATGATTTCATCAGTGCAAAATCGGTATTTATCTTGAGTATTTTTTATTTATTACTTTGTGTAATTGTATTGTATGGAGTTCCAGAAAATTTGGAGTTTCTGTACAAAGTACGTCAACTCTGTTTTTACTTAACGGGAGATAAATTTATAGTGTAGCTAAATGTCGAACTAGAATCGTTCAGTTCTGTTTTAGGTATGGGCGAAAGTGTTTTGTACCAAACTATAGGTTATCGGACAGGTTATGCAGCATATAAAGAACTTGTATCAACCTTTATTGACCCAACTGTAACATAAAGAATTACTAGGGACTTTGGGGTTGTGGCAAGGAGGTATGTATGGTAATGGCGGAGTTGTTATGAAGCGGACGAATGATTGTTGTTATGAAATCTCAAATAGAGTTCGTTACCGCTTAAAAGTAAGTTCGTGTCTCTTATTAAGGCTTATACGTAACACCAACAGAGTTGGAAAAATGGCGGCAAGCATTAGGATGTGATACATTTTTCCGCAGC
Organism: Macrothele yani; assembly: GCA_039090855.1. Lineage (NCBI taxonomy): Eukaryota > Metazoa > Arthropoda > Arachnida > Araneae > Macrothelidae > Macrothele > Macrothele yani. The sequence continues at coordinate 65,947,999 of CM077017.1, read as the reverse complement.
TTACAATGTGGGAAAAATTTGCGTTAAGAGCATTAACCGTTGTTTAAATCTAGGATCACAAATTTCATCCCTCAATATGTTCATCGTACTACATGCACGCAGGTAGGGGAAATCTCCCCCGAGAAAAAGCAGCCATTTTGCCGCGATGCACTTTCTCTGCCGTTATCGCTAGAACAGATGGAGGGAGCGCCTGATTTATTAGTATGATTAGACACAAAAATAAAACAAATGAACAAATGTGTAAGATATATTGTTTATTACTAAATGAAAACATCAATAGTGAATGATTTTTCGAGCTAAAAATTAATAAAAAATTATTTTTTGCGAAAATTTCGGTAAGTTTTCAAAATCAGCAGTTTTCGTTACCGATGCTCCAATGATTTACGCAAAAACTGATATTCCATCTTAAAATTGCTCCTCCGAATGTACAGCACCATCTCAGTTTACGGGAAGTACAATTTTTTTGACGATAACGGGTCTATTCTCTATTGCCTCAGTTAAAAACTCAGCATCGTCTGCTCGGAAATCTTCACGTTAGAGTACTCACTCTGTGGCCAAAATATATATATATATAACGCCTATTTTTTGAATTGCATATGATAGGCACAAAAGTGCATGTTTGCGAAGCATTCCAGGTTATTTTTTTTAATTCCAAGCAAAATTGCATTCGTAAAATACGAATGTTTCTGCCGCTTCCTCCCATAAGAGAGCATAGGTTGTATCAAATCATCGACCCACACGTTGGTCGCGCCATCTAGTGACAAGTGACATTAACGGGCGATTTTTGTTTCCAGAGTTTTTTTATTGGAGGTTTAACGACCACCGTGAGCAACTCAATGGGCTATAAGCAGTCGCCCGTCCCTAATTTAGGGTCACTGGATCCAAGGAAGGGAGAGAGTCAGTGCCGTAAGACAAACACAACATCCATGTCTCACCGGGATTCGAACCCGGACCCCGTTCGGACGAATGATCAGAGGTCATCGCTTAGACCACTTCGCCACCGGGGCGGCGTTTCCTGACTATCATACTCCGTGATTACAACACAAACACCGAATAGCAAAAACATTATGATCACCGCGCCTTTATACAAATCGAAGAAACTGGGGGCAAACGACGGCGCGTGAAGGTCACGAATCAGTATAAATAACACCTGACACTGAGCTCTGTTAATCAGTGTTATTCTTGTTCTTCAGATGGGAAAGGCAAAGGACTTACGCGGGTTTGACAAAGGCCAAATTGTAGTGGCCAGACGACGGGGTCAGAGCATTTCCGAGACAGCAAGGCTTGTGAGATGCTCACAGTTAGCCGCGGTATAGTACCTTAGACCATGAATATAGGTTGACAGAGCTAGGAGCTCTGAAGGCGGCACAAACATCTCCAGAGAGTAGTCACGTGATGTGTATCAACCACCAGCTTTCACGGTGCGTAGTTCGTAACTGTACTGAAAATCATTATAGATTACTTGAAGTTAAGTGAGCGATTTTAATTTCTGAGGTTGAAGGAAATTATGAAAAACATTTATACCATGGGGTGGACATGTTGTGCTATTGGATGTCAGCAAAGATTTGAATATAAGATAAGATCGTTTACATTTTATACTACATTTTATGATGAAATGATGCTTACATGTGGTAATGTTTGTTATCCGAAGTTATAGATGTAGTAGATATATGATTTATAGACCTTGAATAATAGTGCGCCGCCCCGGTGGCGCAGTGGTCTAAGGCAATGGCATCTGATCATTCGTCCGAAAGGGGTCCGGGTTCGAATCCCGGTGAGGCATGGATGTTGTGTTTGTCTTACGGCACTGGCTCTCTCCCTTCCCTGGAACCAGTGACCCTAAATTAGGGACGGGCGACTGCTTATAGCCCATTGAGTTGCTCACGGTGGTCGTTAAACCTCCAATTAAAAAAAAAAAAAAAAAGAATAATAGTGCTGTTTTATCGGTAGCGGAATTACTTTGTTTTTCCAAAGTGAAAAACTTAGGAAAATCATGATTTAATTTAACATATAGTTCCCGCTGTATAAAAAGTTGAAATGCAGGTCACACATAAAGAGTAATGTGTAATTAAAACACATTACAAGTCTTACAAAAAAGAAGAACGGGCACAACATAAGACCAACGGTTATATTCATGGATTAGGTATCTAAACAGAGTAGACAAAAAAAAGAAAAGAATTAAGTGGTCTCAGTCGTCGTAAAAAGGAATCGTCCAAAATTTATCATTTATGGATGTGCAGCTTCTGATTTAAACTGCTATGCAAGATTTTGTGTAGCCCTTGATAACTATTGATTTGCTGTTTTAGAAAGCAAACAGAAAACTGATGTGTATTATCAAAATAAAAAAAAAGGACCCCCCTCCCCCCTCCCCACAAAAAAAATCACCATGAGGGCTCCCATTTGGCAAAATATCTCCCTTTTACAACATATATGTTGTGGCTGTTAGCCTGAAAATTAGGAAATTTTTATATATTAAAATCTGTGTACATCTGTATGTACAATATGTATATGTGTTTCTAATATTTCATACATCTCGATATGTTAATACTAAACAATTCCTCCATTTACAGACGTCCACTATTGTGGACCTCGGAAATTTTTCACACACTCATAACCCCAAAAATAATTGACTTATCAACACAAATTTTTCACAGAAGAACACTTATACTGTCTTCAATGAGAGAAAAATACTTTTGTTGTGGAACACTACGCTCAATTTAAATGGTAGTGTGTGTGTGTGTGTGGGGGGGGGGGTTGAGAAATGAGGTTACTTTTCACACTCCAATAGGGAGAATATACACGTACTAGTGGTACAACTTTAAAAAATCATAAAAGATAATATGTGCACTCTATAACAACAAAAAGTATACGCAATGAAAGCTAAAGGTGCAAAGATTAATGGTTATTTTGCTAAAAAAAATCCTGTTTTGTAGGGGGAGACAGCAAAAATGCGTAAAAATATGTAAACTAACACTTCAGCGGGAGCACCAACCAGAGTGACTGAACTTTAAAAATTTGTACCACACGAACTAGTGGGCAGAAAAATAAACCACATGATTTTTTATGAAGATAAACTTAGTAAAATTATATTGAACGGGTCACCGTGTAAATGCTTATGCATGGTCTAAGGTAAATGCTGTTGATCATCGCCATTACCTGCTCCCTCAGAGCAGTCTTGACACACATCACGTGACTAACCCGCTTGACATGTTTGTGCCGTTATTTCAACCCTACGTAAACGGGAGCAGCTGTGTCTACCATATTCATGGTCTAAGTATAGTACTTTCAAAAAGTGGTTTGAGGAGGGAAAATCACAGACCATCGGCAAGGTGTGGGCCGACCACGGCTCATCGATGCTAGAGGTGAGCGAAGCCTATCTTCTATGGTAACTAGACAAAAACAGAAGGGATATTGTGGCACATCTCGCCGGTAATTTGAATGCTGGTGACAGGAGTAATATGTAACATCACACAATGCGTCAAACCTTGCTGAAAATGGGGCTGCGTAGTCGCAGGCCGCTCTTAAGGGTGTTCATGTTAACTTCGGTTCACCGTCGAAAGTACTTAAAATGGGTACAGAAGCATCTGAACAGAGCCCATAATGATTGCAAGAAGGTCATCCAGTCCAATGAATTTCTTTTCCTGTTGCACCACGTGGACAGCCGGGTACGTGTCGTTTGCCTGGGAAAGTGTTGGCGCCAGGATGAACTGTGAGATGAAACGAAGTCGGTGTAGAAGGTCTAATGCTTTGGGCAAAGTTCTGCTCGGAATCTCTGTGCCCAGTCATTCATGTGCAAGAAACTATGATGTCTACCATCTACCTAAACATCATTGCAGACCAGGTGCATCCTTTTATGTCAACGGTATTCCACTCTAGTAGTGTTTCTTTTCAGAATGATAATGCGCGATATCACACTACCCGGATTGTTCTAGAATGGTTCGCGAAATATGAGGAGGACTTCCAGGTATTTAGAAGACTTCCCTAACCTACAAATTCCCTAGATATCAATCAAAGCGAACATCTATGGTTTGTGTTAGAACAGCAAATCCGATCTGCGGCGGCTCAACCACGTAACTTACAGGAGTTAAAGGATCTGCTGGTAGCGTCTTGGTACCAGATATTACAGGACACCTTTAGAAATCCTGTAGCATCCATGCCTCGAAGTTTAAGAGTTGTTTTGGAGACACGTGGAGAACCAACATCACATTAGACAGGTAATCATAATGTTTTGGCTTTTCGGTTACTGTTAAGTTTTCCTTTGAATATTCCAAGCGTTTCCGTGCACGGTTTAAAAGGTTGCAGAACAAGCAAAAAGTTCAGTTTCAACGGTAGAAGAACAGTTTAGAAGAAAATCTGCAGTAAAAATGCACAGAAAATGTTCAAAAGAACGCCAACCTCTCTTGCCCCATGCCCCTTTCTCACACAAAGAAACAAAATTGTTTTCTCCACTTGGTTGGATTTCTGCTCAAGAGAAATTTCATCTGCGCACAAGCTGTTAAATTTAGAGAGAATTTTGATAAAGATTAAAAGCGGATATCTTTTTACTATCTCCTTGCCAATTTTTTTGAGAAATATTAATAAAAATTCCTGCAAAATAAATATATAAAACACTCACAGAAAAATTATCACGGAAGGAATGCCCAAATCTCGTAAACATGCAAAAAAATCCATAGTATTCCAACATAAAAAGTATTTATTGTTTAGCTTTAACTATCGTCCTGGTTTACTGGGTGCGATCTTGTTGCTTTAGTTTTGCGGAAGTTAATCAGTTATAGTTTCTGTTAATTCCTATCTCATGCCTTCTCAATAACTGCGCTCGTTAGTAAAATGCAGCAAAGAGAAAAGCTAGACTTACGATTAACATATTTTTGATGCTTTAAAAATATCCCTCAAACATACATTTCACAAATACGGAAGACTTGTGTATAAGGTGACCAGATTTTTGAGAACGAAATTGAGGACAAAATGGCATATTGTCCTCAATTTCAATGCAAAATTGAGGACAATTTCGTTTGAAAATGAGGACATAATTGAGAACAACGTCTGACGTGTTATTATGGTAAAGCCGAAGATTAGGAAAGAATTTATGAACTGAATCAATTGTCCAGTTACATTGTAAAACGTAAGATGAATCGGAAGGACAATTTTCATGTGAAATAAGTATAAAATAGAAATAAAGTACTATCATGCAGAATATTACTTCTGATAAATTTTAAATGTTACTCATAGGGGCAGCACATGAAAACAAAGCTACATTTTGATTTTGTACTGAAATTTCATTGTGATTCTGTACAAGAAAAATATCTGAAGCTAAAAAACTACTGTACACGGGAAGGAATATTCCAAGTCCAGTACGTTTGCTTGAAGAAACAATTTAATGAAAAATATACTTAACAAAAGTTGTAGAACTCTCAAGGGAAAATGCAACTAATTGGTATCATTTACTTATTTAATTGCAAGAAAGGGGATGCTGAAAAAGATTAGATTTATTCCTCATTCTAAAAATATTTCAGTTAAAACAGAAACGAAATAACACCACGATTACCGAGATGACCTAGTTCGATGCTTCGGCATGTCTCCCATTAATATACATAGCATGATTTCTAAATTCAAGGAACAATTCATCCGCTTCAGAAAATAACTCCATACCTTTAGAAGTCCATTTTCTTGCCATTAAATAAGTAATTGATGCCAAATCTGGTTACACTGGTAGATTCAATTGAGTTCTACGACCTATGTTCAGCACATTCTTCATATTTTAATTATTTTGGGAAATTTCAAAATTTGAGGACAAAAAATAAGAAATTGAGGACATTTGATGCCCTCAATCAGTTTTAACGGAATTGAGACAAAGCATTAAAACTGAGGACTGTCCGCAGAAAATGAGGACATTTGGTCACCTTACTTGTGTATGAAGGAGGCTGAGTCATGAGGTTTTTTCACTTTTCATAAAACAAAAACAGTTAACGATTTGTCCACTTGTTTTGGGGGTTATCTTTTGCATTTATTCTTACACAAAAACTTTGTTCGATGCGAACACTGTTTCACATAAATGTCATAGTGAATGATGCAGAAAACTACCGTGAATGGTGCAGAAAACGCTCCAGTAGCCAAAAGAAGACCACTCTGTTGGAGTGGTCTTCTTTTGGGAAGGATTGGATGATTGATATCATCCTATCTACGCATCCACCTCCTGCCTTCGCCTCTTGTCCCCTCCCTTTTCTTTCTATCTTTTCCTTCTGGGGGTTAGGCGGGTAGAATGGTCGCGTTTTTTGAAAAAAAGTGGGGCATTTCTCTCTTTTCTGACCCCTAACACCAACAAGCCCTGTGCCTGAGAATCATTGGCGCAACTGTTCCTACAGATTCACCTCGGGAAGATTTTTTGTAGTCATTCATAGTTCGTACCGCATCATTTGAATTTTTCTTTAAAAATTTTTTTTTCAATACATGAATAAATAAGGTATTTATGCTCGTAATGGAATACAAGAGCAATTTTTACAAACCACCAAAAATAAAAATTCAGAGAATTTACATTAACGTCCATCTTCGGGGATAGGGGGTTGCTTACCTTTCAGGGGGCTGAGTCCCCCAGTCCCCTGCTAGCTACGGCTTTGGGTCTTTTTTTTTTTATTCTCTTCTGATTCTTTCCTGTGTACTTACAGTAAGGTGACCAAACGTCCTCGTTTTCTGAGGACAGTCCTCAATTTCAGTGTTTCGTCGTCAATTTTGTAAAAAACTGATTAAAGACGTCAATGTCCTCAATTCCTAATTTTTGTCCTCAATTTTTGAAATTTCCCCACAAACCTGAAATAGAAAAAAATATGCTGAACAAAAGTCGTAGAACTCAATTGAATCTACCAAATGCAACCAAATTTAGCATTAATTACTCATTTATTTGCAAGAAAAATAACTCATAAACGTATAGAAGTATTTTTTGAAGCGGAAGAATTTTCCCTTGACTTAGGTTAGAATGTTTTTTTTTATTGGAGGTTTAACGACAACACCGTGAGCAACTCAATGGGCCCTAATTTAGAACCACTGGTTCCAGGGAAGGGAGAGAGCCAGTGCCGAAAGACAAACACAACATCCATGCCTTACCGGGATTCGAACCCTCACCCCTTTCGGACGAACGATCAGAAGTCATCGCTTAGACCACTGCGCCACCGGGGAGCATTCAAGCAAACCTTACATTGATACGGGACTGGGGAAATCTCGGCCGATAAGAGGGCGGTTTTCAGCTTCAGTGATGACACATATGGGTGGGGCTTAACTTCATGTGTCACGTGGGGATTTTTTCTGAGATTCGATCTGAGCGGCTTTAGTTTATGTGCTTTCATGTCATTTTCACATTCGCCGTTCGCTATCTTTCGGATTAACAAATAAAAGAAATTTACATACACAAACAAACAAATAAATATATAAATACAAATATATAAAGGGAGGTGGAAAGTAAGTCTTTTTTAATTCTGTAACGGTTATTTTATATCTTAGGTAACGATGTGAAATGTGGAATGATCCAATATGAGATGTGTTGTATATTTCTTCTATTTATAATTGACTCGTAATGCGCTCGAGGAATTATGTTAGCATACGAGTGGATGATTTCCCTGGCGCAGGGGTTTATCCAGGAATTTCCAATCGGGCGGGGGGGGGTTGCTAAAAGTGGGGGGGGTTGCACGAACGAAAATTTTTCCAAGGCTAAAAATTTTTTTTATTTTTTGACCTAGGATAAAAACTCGGTAACACTTCAAAAGTGACTACTGTTGATATTTTGTACTAAAGAATGGTTATAAATTAAAACCCTTTTGCAAAGCTTCACATGTTTTTTTTCTTTTATTAACATGGTTTGCTGAAACAGTAGACACTGACATTTTCGCAAATCTTGTGCATGCTGATATGATTCAAAAGTATAATTGCAAAATTTGTAGCAGGCTAAAATGAAAAGATGCGTACATATGTTTTATGGTTGCAATGACTGACTTAAACAATAAAACTAAAAAAGAAACATTTGACTGTTATATACACTGACGGAAAAAAATCCCAACACCAAGAAGGAGTTGTGTTAGATAAACGACAGTTGGTAGGCGGTGAGAGTACATCTGTAAGATGACGTCTATGTAAATTTCGCGCTCGGCGCATACGTGTAGCGCTAGTAGCACCCCTCGGAACATGCAAAGCAGGTTTGCTGTAAATACGCGCTGTAACGTTCGTGAGCGTTAGTTATCGTTGAGATTCGACGTAGTGTGTTGATGTTAGTCAAGAATGCCTTTAAGAAGACGAAGAAGCCATTATCAACAGCTCACGGAGTTTGAACGAGGTCGTGTAATAGGGCTACGAAAAGGTGGATTTTCTTTCCGTAATATTGCCGAACGACTTGGCAGGAATGTAGCCACTGTGCATGATTGTTGGCAGCGGTGGTCAAAGGAAGGTACTGCCTCAAGAAGACCGGGTTCCGGTCGGCCACGTGGCACTACTGAGAGGGAAGACCGCCGTGTACGGCGTATGGCCGTGGCGCATCGTACCGCGTCTGCGGCAGCAATTCGAGATGCAGTTACCACCACAGTGACACAACGAACTGTTACAAATCGGTTACTTTAAGGACAGCTCCGAGCCAGACGCCCTGTAGCGTGCATTCCACTTACTCCAAACCACTGCCGTTTGCGACGTCAGTGGTGTCAAGCTAGAGCTCATTGGAGGACGGAGTGGAGATCTGTTGTGTTTCCTGATGAAAGCTGGTTCTGCCTGGGTGCCAGTGATGGCCGTGTGTTGGTTCGAAGGAGGCCAGGTGAGCGCCTGCAACCAACCTGTCTGCGGCCGAGACACACTGCACCTACACCTGGAGTTATGGTCTGGGGAGCAATTTCCTATGACAGCAGGAGCACTCTCGTGGTTATCCCACGCACCCTGACGGCACAGTTGTACGTCAGTCTGGTGATTCAACCTGTTGTGCTGCCGTTCATGAACATCATTCCAGGGGATGTTTCCAACAGGATAACGCTCGCCCGCATACCGCTGTTGTAACCCAACAGGCTCTACAGAGTGTCGACATGTTGCCGTGGCCTGCTAGATTACCAGATCTTTCACCAATCGAGCACGTATGGGACATTATTGGACGACAACTCCAGCGTCACCTCCAACCAGCATTAACCGTCCCTGTATTGACCGACCAAGTGCAACAGGCATGGAACTCCATCCCACAAATTAACATCCAGCACCTGTACGACACAATGCATGAACGTTTGCGTGCTTGCATTCAACATTCTGGCGGTTACACCGGTTATTAATGTACCAGCATTTCACATTTAAAATGGCTCTTCTCGCGCTTACAATAAGCTGTGATCTTGAAACCTTAATCGATTAAATATGCTACCTATACAAATGTATTGCCGCCATTTCATTCCTCTGCAACTATTTTTTCGTGGTGTTGGGATTTTTTTTCCCGTCAGTGTATGTATTTTTTTTAATTGCCCGCTAATAAGGGGTACCACATTCCATAGTGGGAGGAATTATATCCCCTGTCTGGAAGCAGAAGCGAGGAGTGCGAGAGCCAAAACATCTCCCAAGGAAGATCAGAATGAGAAGCGAAGAAGTTTATGAAATAGGAAATAGTCAAGCGTAGGTTAATCCTCACTGTATATGACCGTCCTGGTCGTTCCTCGCTCTTGCGGTTTTCTGAAGGAAACTGCTGGTATACATAAACTTCGAATTTAAAAAAAAAAAAGTAAAGTTATTGCATTATGGTAGAAAATACTGAATGTAAAGCTCAGGATTCATGTAACTGCTACTGACCATTGTACTTTATAATAACAAAAAGTCGCTAATACCTACATATTAAAAAGGAAACTTTCGCATTTATATAAAGTAGTAAAAACGCTTACCCTTTAGTACCTTGTCAGTTTTTATGAGTAATACACTGCCTTACAGAGAAACTGCCACACCATGAAGAGATGCTCGAAAACAGACCAAACTGCGCACACAGATCGCCAAGTAGGTCCTGAACAAATTATTTAATTGTCACGTACAGACTAGGCTCCAATGACCGAATATACAGGATAAGCAACAAGGAGGGTGGCCCCCATTTTGAGCGATACAGCGTTGAATTCGCGACGTGGCATCGAGGCAATGAAAGTCCAAACAGAGTTCTGGGGTACCGTGGACCATGTGGTGTTGATCCGGGTAAACAGTTCATCTTCATTTTGCGGGGGTGGGAGGGCATCTGCACCTCCCATCCCCACAAAATGAAGATGAACTGTAGACCCAGATCAACATCAATGTGCATCTGTGGGACACGCTCAACCGACGTCTAATTGTGTTCCACAGACGCTCGATGGGCGAGAGGTCGGGGATCGAGCTAGCCACGGAAGCATCATCACACCATGTAAAGCATTCAAGCTAATCCGAGCGGTATGAGGCACGGCGTCATTCTGCTGCAAAACAGGGTTTAGGATGCCCTGCAGATACGGTAGTGTCACGGGCCGCAGTACCTTGTCAACTGCATACCAGCGGTGAGCGGCTGTTGGCGCTGATAGCACCCCACACCATGATACCCCGTCGACGACCCGTGTGGCGCTCCACAATGGCGGAGGAATTCGCCCGTTGGCCACGTCGTCTCCAGACTCTCACACGGTGATCATCCGTGGTGAGACAGAACCGTGATTCGTCAATGAACCCCACGCAGCTCTGGAGCGTCACCGCTTGGCGCGATGACGACGATGGCTCGCTGTGAAGATTTCAATAGAGGGCCCGAAAAATTCCCGATCGCCTTCGCAACAATTTAAATTCGCCTTCGCAACGGACGGCGGGAATCTGGACAGCAGATCAGACGCAGCCAATCCGCGCGACACAGTCCGCGTCGATATCGGAGTACCCAAGCCTCCCCGTACACTCCACAAAATGGGGCCCGTTGTGGCTTGTGGGCCCGCTACGGTATGACGTCGGATGTGACGATCGGTGCGCTCGGACGTCAGTCTTCGTGCTCAGGTCTCCCTACGACGTTGCAAAGATCCTTTCTGGAACCACTGTCTCTAAATGCGACCGATGGTTGTGGCATCACGTTGCGTTTCTTCCGCAATACGATGCAAGGACCATCCGGCGGTACGAGGGTCTATGATGACACCTCTCGTGAACTCAACCGTTTGATGAAATCGCGTACGACGGCGTCTTAACGGCATTAGCACCCCTTGTTCGTTCTCCACACACGGTTACAACAGAACACTAACTTCTCGCGGCCGTAACGATGTCTTGACTGATGGCTTCACATGCTGATTGTCCGCTTATATCTCGCGCGCAGTTCTTGCGATTGACCTGCAATGCAATCATTTGCATAACATATACGTGTACACCCACCCTGCAATTTGCATGGCACTGTGTTCACGTCATCGTGGTGTAGCATTGTCTCTGTCAGGCAGTGTTTTATTGACTATGGATCGTTTTTACAGTTGTTAGGAGGTTAAATTCGTATCCTGTGCCTTGTCATAGTTGATTGTCAAGGCAAATGCCAAATGTAAAACACAGCTATGACACAGTATTTTGTATAATAAATGTGATTTTTCCATGTTAAATGAGGTTAGCTTCTGCTTAATAATTTTGCTGAGTACATTCACTTAATAATTTAAAAATAACCATTACAGTATTTCTTAAAAAGATAAACAAATTCTTTGGTTGTGTAGCATTTTAACATTTTTATCTTTTAAATATTTCGCCGTCCCTTTCGAAGCCATATGTGAAAAGCTTGTTCAATGCACTGATTCTACACTTTACCATCTTAATGGGTTGGGCTCCTAAGATCGGGAATTTTCGGGCCTCCTATTGAAATTTTCATTAAAGCGTATACATGTGCTAGAACCATGCATTTCCTCTCAGATGACAGAATACGGTTCATTATCGAAAATGTCCTTTCTACACACACAGTATCAACAGGAAGCAATAAAAGGCGCATAACTGCAGCTGACAGAGAAGGGAATATGGTTTTTCTTTCTGCACCACATGTAAGCATTAGAAGATTGCTTTGAGTTTCAGTATTACCAAGGTATCTCCTGTAAATGTTAAACTCGTTCTTTATGTAATTTTCATTGGTTCCACACATGCTGGCAAATTTTGTAAAATCGGGGGTTTCCAGTTCTTTTGGTAAATCTCATGGAACTTTCCGAATTCCTAAAATTGCTCAGAGAATCTCTGGTTCATTTTTTGTATAATTTTATTCTTGTAGCTGTTTGCCAACTTCAACAAATCCTTATCAGTCATGTCGTTATCTTCCATTTTTATGTCGTTTTCCCGAGCCTTTTTGTAAACTTGCATTGCTTTTAATATCAAATCATTGATTTCAATATCCTCGACGTGTTTTTGCACCGAATTTATCAGTACCACTGCCTCCGGTAAGTTTTCTTGGCATGACTGCAAGGATTTACTGGGGCAAACTAGTGATGCTAAAAGAGTAGAAAGTAGCACGAGGATGAAAATCGATTTCTTTTGAAACAGAAGCGAAAGTCCCTCTGTATCAGACGAATAGTCACCAGCCTCAATGCAGATATTTTCTAAGGCTATACATGTAGAAGCATAATGCTGCACGACTACTTTAACACTGCCTTCATGTGACAACCATCTCGTTTCCCCTGGTTGAACAAATTTATGAGACATGTTATCGACCACCATTTCTGACACGTGTAAAATTGACAACCTTTTGCGTGCATGCTTATTAAGCGCGCTCAGTACAACTTATTGACAACCTGTACAGCTTATTAAGCGCGCTGAGTGCCCTCTTGATATGACGACTTTGTCTGCAGCTGTAAACAAGAGCGAGTTGCGAAAGGTGGCTTCGGCAGTGTACAAATACACTGGCGGAAAGTGAAAAAGAACACCAAGAAGGAATTGGCGGACGATCATGAAATTTACATATGTTAATGGGGGTCAAGTTTACTTAGGTGTGATGTTTATTTCGGGACCAACCGATGAGCGCTTACGCCACAGCACGGCATAATATGCAAATTATCGTCGTTGTATTTAAGGAGTACGGCGAAGTGGATGTAATCAGTCGTCGGCGTACGGACACGTGCGAAGACCCTGAAGAAGCTGCAATGCCTGGACATAAAAGACGTGTACGATTTCAGCAGTTATCGGACTTTGAGCGAGGTCGTCTAGTCGGACTCCGCGAGGCCGGGTGGCCGTATCGTCGTATTGCGGAGTGAATTGGACGGGAAGTATCGGTGGTGGTATGATGGTGGCGTAGATGGTCCGAGGAACATTCCCACACGAGAAGACGTGGAACCGGGAGTCACAGACGGACTGATGAGCGGACTGATCGACGCATAAGAGCGGCGTTGTCAAGCAGAACATCCACTACGACGCAAATCCGAGCTGCCGTTGCACCTGAGGTGACTGTGCGAACAATCCGCAACCGTCTACTGGATGCAGGACTACGCGCATGTGTGCCTCTGGCATGTGTACCTCTGACTCCAGCCCACCGTCAGGAACAGCTGCAGTGGTGTCGCCAACGTCTGCACTGGAGAACGCAATGGCGATCTGTCGTGTTCAGAGATGAAAGCAGATTCTGCTTGGGAACCTCCGATGGCCGTATACGTCCAACAGACTGTAGACGAACTTCGTGTTACAAGTGATACTCATATGGAAGTAGACATTCGTCATACATAACACGATATGCAACTTGCTCATTAACCACCTTTGACGAAATGATGAAGATCACTTCTACATTTAATCAAATTAAAAACGGTATTTACAAGTTAAAACATATGATAGATTAAAACACTAGATCTTTCGATCACACTAGTGATCTTCATCAGGTAACTCACCTAATGACATCAAGGTACGTCGACACGCAATATATAGGGATTTTTGATGACCCAAACAATGGGTAAAGCGCATGCTCACGAAAGTTGTTGTGAACACAGAGAGAGAGAGACATAGAGAGACAGGTAACAGTACTGCAAACGAAGAAAGTAAAAATGATGCTACACAAGTATTAATAATTCAGCTGTAATGATTATTTCCGCAATGTTCAAGTAGAGCAGTCCATATTCGTATGAGGAAAGAAGGTACATCGTCATTACAGCAAATACCTCTATAATGGTGAATATATAAGCTTTCTGCAAAGAGGGTCATGCTTTTCGTGCTGTGTGTAATGAGGATTTTGCATTCATCCCATAATGGTCTATGTGTGCCGCTAGCTACCAATCGGGCTAGGGCAGTCGAATGTGAGCCTGTTCTGACATCGCGTGAGTGTTCAAGCAAACGGGTTTTTAAATTACGTAGGGTGGAGCCTATGTACACTTGATCTATTTCACTGGGGTTTAACGCTCTCAGGGGAGTAAGGTAGACTCCGTACCTGTGTTTGGTTTCAACGGGATCCCTGTCACGTTTAATTAGAGTGTACAAACTGCGTGTTTGTAAACCAAAGTTTATATTAAACTTGGCACATGCACGTTTTAGAACGCTGGTGCAGCCTGGAAAATAGCTCATGGAGCCTACGTACCTGGCAAAGGGTGCGGGTTTTTTCTAATGCGGTAAACGCAAGTCGTCGATGCCTGCGGAGAATGGTGTGTACCAGGTCTTTCGGGTACCCGAACTCACTAGCAATGACAAAAATTCGTTGAAGTTCAATGCGCCGAAGGCGTACAGATGACGAATGTGTAAATGCCCGTCGTACCAGGTAGCGCAGGGAAGCCAGCTTAACATATAAAGGCTGCGCTAAGGGCCCAGAGTACCCTAAGGGCCCCAGAGTACCCGAAATCTTCGGGAAGATCAAGCTCCATAAACAAAATCACCCCTCCGCCCCTTAGTTTCTTCGTATGCGTCTCCTATCCGCCCACTTGAAAAAGCCCCTTGCAAAATTTCTCTCCCCCATCCTAAATCATTCTCAGTTTTCAATTAACAGCCCTCTACAAGCTATTAATCTTATAAAATCCTTCAGTTCGCAAGGCAAGCCGTTTATAATGGCATCCTTGGATGTTGTGGCGCTATACCCCAGTATTCCCCTTCAAGAGGCACACAACATCATTTGTCAAAAATTATATACTCATAATCCACCTCTCCCACCTTTGGAAATAGAGGCTGTCCTTTCAGCTTTAAAGCTCGTTGCATCCAGGTCTTATTTTAAATTCAACGATGTTATTTTCCAGCAGAAAGAAGGCGCCACTATGGGCTCACCCCTCTCAGCGATTCTCGCCGAGGCTGTCATGCAAACCCTGGAGAATGAGGTACTTGGCGTATGTACGCTCAAACCCCTCCTCTACACCCGCTATGTGGATGACGTTCTTGTCTTTTGGCCACATCCGCATTCCGACCTGCTGCATTTTCTCAGTTTGTTAAACTCCAAATATCGCTCCATAAACCTTACTTTGGAATTGGAAAATAACTTAAAACTCCCGTTCTTAGACTTGCTCATAGAGCGGGACCCCCAAAATTTCACTTTAAAATACTCAGTGTACCGTAAACCCACATCCCAACCTATTATAGCCCCATACAACTCAGCGCAGCCTTTATATGTTAAGCTGGCTTCCCTGCGCTACCTGGTACGACGGGCATTTACACATTCGTCATCTGTACGCCTTCGGCGCATTGAACTTCAACGAATTTTTGTCATTGCTAGTGAGTTCGGGTACCCGAAAGACCTGGTACACACCATTCTCCGCAGGCATCGACGACTTGCGTTTACCGCATTAGAAAAAACCCGCACCCTTGCCAGGTACGTAGGCTCCATGAGCTATTTTCCAGGCTGCACCAGCGTTCTTAAACATGCATGTGTCAAGTTTAATATAAACTTTGGTTTACAAACACGCAGTTTGTACACTCTACTTAAACGTGACAGGGATCCCGTTGAAACCAAACACAGGTACGGAGTCTACCTTATTCCCCTGAGAGCGTTAAACCCCAGTGAAATAGATCAAGTGTACATAGGCTCCACCCTACGTAATTTAAAAACCCGTTTGCTTGAACACTTACGCGATGTCAGAACAGGTTCACATTCGACTGCCCTAGCCCGATTGGTAGCTAGCGGCACACATAGACCATTATGGGATGAATGCAAAATACTCATTACACACAGCACGAAAAGCATGACCCTCTTTGCAGAAAGCTTATATATTCACCATTATAGAGGTATTTGCTGTAATGACGATGTACCTCCTTTCCTCCCACGAACATGGACTGCTCTACTTGAACATTGCGGAAATAATCATTACAGCTGAATTATTAATACTTGTGTAGCATCATTTTTACTTTCTTCGTTTGCAGTACTGTTACCTGTCTCTCTATGTCTCTCTCTCTCTGTGTTCACAACAACTTTCGTGAGCATGCGCTTTACCCATTGTTTGGGTCATCAAAAATCCCTATATATTGCGTGTCGACGTACCTTGATGTCATTAGGTGAGTTACCTGATGAAGATCACTAGTGTGATCGAAAGATCTAGTGTTTTAATCTATCATATGTTTTAACTTGTAAATACCGTTTTTAATTTGATTAAATGTAGAAGTGATCTTCATCATTTCGTCAAAGGTGGTTAATGAGCAAGTTGCATATCGTGTTATGTATGACGAATGTCTACTTCCATATGAGTAGGCCGTATACGTGTTCGCAGACACGCAGGGGAGCGTCTCCACCCTTCTTGCATCCGACAGCAACACACAGGGCCTACACCTGGTCTCCTGGTGTGGGGAGTGATCAGCTATCACTCCCGTACACAACTAGTGTTTGTACCGGGTACGTTAAACAGCACCTCCTACATCAACAACATCATTCAGCCCGTTGTTGTGCGATTTGTAAGATTGGTCCATCGTGGTGTTTTCCAGCAAGATAACGCACGCCCACACCCTGCACGTGCAACGCAACATGCACTTCAGGGTGTGAGACAACTTCCATGGCCTGCACGTTCACCGGATTTGTCCCCCATTGAGCACGTGTGGGATTTTATGGGACAACGACTTATCCGGTCTCCACGGCCAGCCACTACTATCCCCGATTTACGCGTCCAGGCTGAGGATGCCTGGAACTCAATACCCCAAACTGACATCCAACATCTGTACGACAGACTTCATGCCAGAATTGCACAGCGTGACGCAGTTCATGGCGGTTCAGCCTCGTACTAACCATGTTACATGGAAATGTTATTTTTCAGTTTACCAGAAAATATAGCTGTATTTTGCCATAATGTTTTGATCACGTTATCCTCTGTATTCCGTTATTATGCTGTGCAAATTTCGTTGGTATCAGACGTTTCCTTCTTGGTGTTCTTTTTTAACTTTCCGCCAGTGTATAATAAATTTGGTGCATGCTCTTTCAGCCTCTCCTGGACACCACTCACATTTCAGCTAAAATTGGCACCGCTATCAAATGATGCAGCAGAGATTGTAACGTATACTCTATATTCACTTTCCTTTTGATTTTACTATCTCTGGTTATTTTATTTTACTATGTAAATTATCTTCCTACTGAACGAAATATTATTTCACCCGCTGAATGAGATCTGGCAATGAGTGTAAGTCATGACGTGGTGGTAGCTAGTATATAGGCGCGTTCATCGAGACTTAGAGGAGAGCGTTTGTGTTGTTATGAGGAGAGCTTGTGGTCGTTAAGAGAGAGCGTGTGTAAAACGAGGAGAGATTATTCATTATTGTACTACAAGTGTTGTGTGTGCCTTAGTTGACCAAGAGTCTTAGAAATAAAGAAGTTTTCAGTAAGTTGTCTTTCTCAATTCATAGTTTTTGTCAGACCTCTGTCTGGCTGTTAGGTTTATAACATTTATTTGATTCCTATAAATAACCAGCGTTGAGACTTTGTTCAAGTTCGTAATTAACTAGTAACAACACCCTTTTTGAATTCATTATTTTGAAGCTTAGTACAAGTATATCATTAGCTAGCTGGTAGGAAGAGAATCATTCATAATAATTAGCTTAGCGGAAAGTAAATAAAGCTAATTCATTATAAGATGTTCGCTGGATTCAAATTTGATTTTCTTAGCACAGTAATCAACACATCTGTAATATGCTCTGCTTTTGTTGACCGTAGGGTAATTGCAGATAAAAAGGTTTCTTTAATCTTGAATTTTTTATCTTCACCCTCAGCAACAATATGACGAACACAAATGCTAACCACTTCACTACCACTGATGCCAGTGCATTCATCAGCCATGACTGAATATGATGGAATACCTTTCAGCCGTTCAGCAATTGCTCCTATAACAGCTTCATCAAATGCTTCTAAGAAATCTTTTATGGCAGTGGATGATAAGCGTGAGTATTCTGTGGATTATTTTTAATTCTATTAGCCAGATTACCAGATCCATCCACAAAAGCAACGGTCGCAACTAGATTAGGCCAGATCGATATCGTGTGCAGAATTTCCGATCTAAATAAGTAGTACACAAGTTTTAGCAGACCCTTAGTTGAGCTACTTTCTTTTTCCATCTGTTTGTTGGACTGCATAGATACTATTGTTTTAACATCCACACGTTCTCGTTTTGTGTTAGATGCAGCCAAGGCCATTATATGTGAACGGCTTTGTTCACGTTTTAAAGAAGCCTTTCCCGCTAATTTCTTTGAAGCAGATAGTTGGACCAGTTTTCATTTTACTAAATCTGCAACAAATGCTGCATTTGTATCCTTAAGATGTACGTTCAACCCAAGGATATTTCAAGTACTAAGATGCTTTCTTTCGTTTGCCAGCGAAACTCGTCATCATTATTACAATATCTGATCCCATACATTTTGATGGATTATCTGCATTCAATGCACTCTTTCTTTCATTAGGCACTTGTTGTGGCAGTTCCGAGAGTACAAGAAAAGGAACAACTGCTGTATTACGTTCTATTGCACCCTGGTAGAAGGTCTTAAATACAAAGTTTTGATTTAATAACTCCTGCTGTTTGAGATTTACAAAATTTATGTTTGATTTATCTTTATATCCAATGCTGTTTTACCGATTTCGTTTAAATTCGACGGAGTTATTATTTCAGAAGGTGATACCAACTTACTAGTCGAAACTTTTCATCTTGTATCTTCCCTAGACATTGTATCAGAAAATTTCTTGACTGGTTTCTTTTCAAAACGAACCCGATTTTCTCATTTCTTTCAAACTTTGTAAAACAATTTTCCTTTGCTAATAAGTTCCGAATGCCGAATTTCGAGTTCGTAACTGAAGCCATTGCAAAGATATTACATTGAAAAAGTTCTTGACTGATTTCTATTTAAATCAAACACTCTTGACTGATTTCGTTCAAATTCAATGGGGTGCTTATAGAAGGTTCTAAATTTTGGATTTGTCACTAAAGCCATTTCCAAGAGAGCAGATTAGAAAATTTTCTTGGGCACTTTCTTCTTAAATCGAAAGTCATTTAACGGATATTTCTTTAAATCGACAAAATTATTATTTTCCGCTAATATGTCTAAAATACCGAATTTGAAATTTGTAATCCAAGTCATTGAAGAGATATTGTGTTACAAAGGATTAGGAACACAGACAGACTCCGCGAGAAAAAAATCGCCCTCATATAGCTCTTTCATATAAACAAAGTATATGAACGGAAAGCAAAAATTCAGGACATTTCATAAAAGTATTTGTGAATGATTATTTTAATAACAATGAAAAGCATTTCATAACTTCATTTGTTTGTGAAAGTTAGACAACTGAACTCTTTTTGTCGTTACCCTAATATTTCAGCTAGAAAAAATGTCTTGAACCTGTTGGATCCATTCCTGACTGCGCTGCTGCATACATCAACGAATGGAACATCAAATAAAAAAGGCCTTGCCTGGGCTTTCGAATAACCACAAAGTGTTGGCTTCCTACATAAATTTCGTTTCCCAACCTACTTCGTTTAAGATTGTGATACTACTCACACTCAACCAAATGATACGAGGGCAAGAGCGAGTTGGTCCAAAAGCTGATTTGTCCTCGCCACTGGGACTGCGCTTTTTGTCCGGCATTATACTGAATGACAATCAAAAGTAAATAATGTTTAAAAAATTCCCACTATGTCTGTGTCTTCCTCTTGTGATCTTTTCCTTCTGTGTTTGAACCTGTCAATCATGTAGCTTTGATTTCTTTCGGATGGGATGTGACAAAACATTATCATATGTATATGTGGGTGGGTGTTGTCGGAAGAACAACAACTCCCGAAGAAAAAAATCCGAGCAGCTGTGGAGACGATTTTGATAGAGGGCGCTGTCCCTCCGTGGGAACGAGAGGAGAAAAAAATCGTGTGATTTGAACTCGTAAAGGAGAAAGTTGTGTGCTTTGAACAAGATGGAACTCAAGATGAAAAACCAACGCCGATGTTTTATGTTACGTATCCTTTAGTGTGTGTGTGCGGTCGGTCCTGTGTTTGTGTTAATTATATGTTAGATGTTTGTTTTGTGTCTCGAGTGAATTGCTTGTGTCAACTGCGGAATTATTTCTTTCCTTTGGATTAATGTGCTATTGTCAACGGATTATAACGACCTCAACACCCGGGATTTACAAGAGCCGCCGTCCAAAAATGAATGGCAGGTAAGAAGTATTTTTTCTTCAATACTGTGCATTCCTGATTGATTTGAACGGCGACACATTACATATGGCATCCCTGCCGGGACTTTGAGTTGAGGTATTTTGAACATATAGCAGCAGAATTTGTAACCGAGAGAATTCCGTTTGTTGACATTCTGACGTATTTTTTCGAACGAAAAGATGGCCGAAGAAATTAGAGCTAGATTGAGACAGAAACGCGGCGTGATGAGAACTTCCGTTACCAAAATTGTTAAGCGATTGGAAGCGGAACTTAAACTAACTGATGTGGATATAGATAATCTTGAAGAACGTTTAGAACGTCTTAATGAAAAATCAACAGAACTAAAATTAATTGATTCCGAGCTGGAAAAGGTTTTAGACCTAGAGGAATTGGAGTCTGAGTTAGAAAGTGCTGAAGAATATCGTGAGAAAATAACTACATGGAGATATAGAGCGTCCAAACGAGTTCATATATTAAGGCAAAATGTTGTGAATAACGGCGTGTCTCTTGGTCAGAGCCCCGAGCTAGATAAATCGAAAATAGAACAACGAGTGAGGGAAACTGTGACTATAAAACTGCCGAAGTTTTTCTATTTCCAAGTTTTACGGGGATGTGAGTCAATGGCTTACATTTTGAAATTCATTTGAATCGGCGATTCATAAGAACAATTCTTTGAACAAAGTAGATAAATTTAAATATCTTAAAGCTCACTTAGGAGGTACGGCTATAAACGCTGTACAAGGATTTGCAACCACGCCGGAAAATTACGACATTGCTGTAAACATGTTAGAAGAGCGATTTGGGAGAAAGGATTTGTTAATAAATGTACATATGAGTAACTTGCTTGATCTTACCCCTCTCAGGAATTCTAGTGATATCGGAACATTTCGAAAGTTGTTTGATAATGTTCAAACGCAAATAAAAAATTTAGAGTCGCTGGGAGTTTTGTTAGACACATATGGAAATCTTATGTGCCTGATGCTATTGAAAGTGCTCCCCCCTGATCTGATCTTGGAATTCAACAAAGTACCAATGCCAGTTATGACATCAAAGGGTTGATTGAATTTTTGAGGAAGGAACTGATCTCTAGGGAGCGTACTAGTGCTAATGTTTCGGTCACCAGAGACTGGCACCACAGTTTGCCAGCCACCCTTGCTCCTCGGTCAAGTGACTGTGGACAGAAGTTCTCACGTGACTCGAGAGAAAAGGGAAAGACACCGACAGCGGCTGAGCTAATCAGCACTGAACTGAAAGAAAAGAAAAACTAGTTTGTGTTTTTTGTGACAAGCCGCACGCAAACTCTGAGTGCAAAGAAGCTCGAAATCTGTCTCTGGAGGAAAAAAAATCTATTCTGTTAAAAAGGGGATGCTGTTTTAGGTGTCTTAAACCAGGAGACGTTTCACGTTCTTGTAAGGTAAAAATTACCTGCTCACATTGTGGCAATCGACATCTATCTATTATGTGTTTTCATAAACACGAAGGGAAAGATAATAAACCAGAAAATGATAAAGCTCTGGAAGCCAGTGTTTTGACTAACAATTCCTGTTTCAAGGAGGTGTTTTTACAGACTTTAACTGTTTGTATCAAGGAGAATGATATCAGTCGTTATGTACGAGGGATTATTGATACAGGTAGCTCGAGATCATATCTAAGTGAATTTGTCGCTAAAGCACTGAAGTTGAAATACAAAGGGGAAGAAAAGTCGTTCATGGACTTTTTGGAGGAATAGACAAAAGTGAAAAGCACAAAAGATATTCGATTTAATTAAGCAATATTGACAGCAATTATATTTGCGAATTAGAGGTGATGGATCAAAAACGAATCTGTGCTTTCATTCCGAAGTTAGAGGACTCTAAATGCATAAAAGAACTGACAAATCGTGGAGTTTTCATTAGCGATATTTCCATAAATGAACGTGACTGTCTGCATGAGAAAGATCCGAAGGAAATTCATATTCTGATAAGAGCTGACTTCGCAGGGAAGTTATTTAGAGGTGAAATTGAGCACCTTTCCAGTGGATTGGTGGCAGTAAACACACTTCTGGGATGGACGTTTATGGGAAAAACAGAAGAAAAGAAAGCCAGTAAACCTAATGTCCTTGTCTCTCTCCATGTTGGCGAATTAAAACTTTCTGATTTGTGAAGACTTGATACTTTGGGGATTCTCGATCCAGGTGAAAAGATCGCGAGAAAGGAGCTCGAAGACACTGCGAAAGATCATTTTATTCGTAATGTTTCAAGAGACGAGGAAGGAAGATATATGGTTTGTTTGCCATGGATTCAAGATCCCGCTCCTTACCTCATCGTCCTGTATTCAAAGAGAACTCAACGACCAAAGTGAGACCCGTCTTTGATGGCTCGGCGAGAGGGAAGAATTCTCCCTCCATTAACGATTGTCTGGAAAAGGGACCGAATGTTGTAGAACTTATACCCTCGATTATAAAACGATTTCGGATGGAGAAAATTGGGGTAACTGCCGACATAAAGAAAGCTTTCTTACAGATTGGACTTCAGGAGCATGATAGACCATTTTTGAGGTTCCTGTGGTGGAAGAACGATAAGGAAGAAAATCTTAAAACCTTTCAGCACCAAAGAGTTGTTTTCGTAATGTCTTCGAGCCCTTTCCTGCTGGGAGCAACATTGGAATTTCACCTAAAGAACGCGCCGGATCTTCTACAGGAAACGGCGAAAAAGCTCCTGAGGTCGTTTTATGTTGGCAATTGTGTTTCCAGCGTGAGTAGCCGAGAGTAACTTGAAAAGTTTATTTTTGAATCACGAAGTATCCTCAGTGCAGCCAAGTTTGATTTGTGAAGTTGGGAGCATGCTCCTGCGTCGTCAGAAGTGGAAGATGAAGATGGAGATGCAAGGAAGGTCGCAGTGCTTGGACTGAGTTGGACACCGAGTTCAGATGAGTTGTCTGTTGACGTGAAGGGGCTCTCTAGCGGTGAAAAGTCCCCATTGACAAAACGAGAGATCCTCTCAGTCGTCCATCGAGTATTCGACCCCATTGGATTCACCTGCCCGGTCACACTGGGGCCAAAGGTTTTGCTGCAAGAATGTTGGAAGAACGGGATCACTTGGGACTCTAAGCTGCCTTCGACTATATCTGGGAAATTTGAACGTTGGAAGACGCAGTTGGAAGGCTTGAGTGGTGTGTTGATTCCACGATGCATACTAAAGGATGCTTCAGCCAATTCCGAGGTATCTCTTCATGTGTTCTGTGATGCAAGCAAGATAGCATTTGCTACTTGTGTTTTTGTCCGATGTCAAAATGATCGGTCCACGACGTGTCAGATAATACAGGCACGTTGTAGAGTCACTCCTTTGAAATTACCTTCCATACCCAGGATGGAACTGTTAACCTGCACTGTTGGAGCTAGGTTAGCAGAAACAACGAAATCAGACTTGGGGCTGAAGAACGTGTCTACGTACTACTGGTCTGATTCTGTAAATGTGTTATACCGGATAAAAATAAATGAAAATTGGGCAACCTACGTTCAAAATCGTGTTCAGGAAATTCGGCGGCTGACAGACCCAGAAGACTGGAGACACATTGCCGGGTCTATGAATCCTGCGGATCTCCCTTCGAAAGGATGTACAGTGAAAGAGTTGAAAAATTCTCGTTGGTGGGAAGGTCCGGAGTGGCTAAGACTACCGTGTGACGAATGGCCAGCCTCAGAAGCAGGCTGTGAATTCAGAAAGGCGAAAAACTATTGTGTCTGCTATTAACACAGAAATTGAGAAGGTTTTCGAATACTCTACAAAGATCTCCTCGTATAGCAGAATAATCAGAGACATGGCGTGGATTTTTCGTTTTTACAGGAATGCAAAGGCCAAACGAACTGAAAGATGTTTCGGTGAGTTAGGTGTAGAGCAAGTCGAAAAGGCCGAAATGGTAATGTTGAAAGAAGTCCAAATACAGAGTTTCGGCGGAAATAGGGAAACTTCTCTGAAAACCTTTATCGACGTAGAAGGGCTGCTTAGAGTCAATGCGAGAATCACCTTGAGAAAGGACTCGGAGGCGTTTCGTCATCCAGTAGTACTGCCTCCTAAACATCACACAGTGAAAAAATTAATTTGGGAAAAAACATGTTGAACTAGGCCATGATGGGCTGCAGGTCCTAATCTTGACTCTGCGTGAACGTTATTGGATAATAAAGTGTAGAAAGACGACACGGCAAGTTATTAAAGAATGTGTCCGAAAAGCAAGAAGAAGCGACGGGTGGTGGAGACGAGCGATCCCGTTATGGACGGATCTGAAATCCAATGCGGCGAATGGACTTATGACGTTTTATGTGTTTGAGTTTCATGACTTGACCCGAAGCTCAAAGGTGGAAAGATGTCGGAAGAACAACAACTCCCGAAGAAAAAAACACGAGCAGCTGTGGAGACGATTTTGATAGAGGGCGCTGTCACTCCGTGGGAACGAGAGGAGAAAAACATCTTGCGATTTGAACTCGTAAAAAAGAAAGTTGTGTGTTTTGAACAAGATGGAACTCAAGATGAAAAACCAACGCCGGCGTTTTATGTTACGTTTCTTTTAGGATGTGTGCGGTCGGTCATGTGTTTGTGTTAATTATACACTGCTGGCCACCCACTATGCAACACCAAGAAGGACACGAGACAGCAAAGCCAGATTTACTGGACACATAACAACAGATACAAAGATGAAACGATTGTGCTTACAGGCCCGTGCGACTTGCGGAACACGCAGACATCAGTAGTTCGTGTGGCCCTCATGGCTGGCAATAACGACCGCTACACGCCGCGGCATCGAACGAAAGAAGCTTTGGATGTGGGTTTAGGGTATGTCGGTCAGGCTGCTTCCACACGTTGCCACAGTTCATCAGGCGTAGCCGCGGGTGGTGCTTGCCGGGCCACTCGGTTATCGATCAGCGACCAGACGTGTTCGATGGGCGATATATCGGGAGAACAGGCGGGCCACGGCAACAGTGACACTTGTTGGGCCGTGAAGAATTGTTACACGATGCGTGCCACGTGCGGGAGCGCATTGTCCTGTTTAAACGTGGTCGCTGGCAGGTCCTGCAGGTAAGGGATGATTACAAACTCCAAAACGTCGGAGATGTAGTGGTGGCTGTTGGGTGTACCGGAGATGCGTACCGGAGGGGTGAGGGCGTCATATCTAATTGCGCCCCAAACCATAACACCAGGCGACGGACCGGTATGGCGATGCATAATGCAGGCGTCACACAGTCTCTCGCCGTGGTGCCTCCACACGCGGATCCGACCATCGTGGTGTTGCAGGCAAACGCGGTATTCGTCGGAGAAGACAATGTTGTGCCATTCCGTAGTCCACGTGCGGCGTTCAACATCCCACTGCAGCCGCACTCGCCGGTGGTGTAACGTCAATGGTAATCGGAACAATGGGCGCCGTGCGACAAGTCCCCGTTCCTGCAGACGACGTCGAACTGTACGTGCTGACACAGGTTGTTGCGCAACACACCCTAATTCCTGCGCTAACGTTCGTGATGTGGCGGTGCGAGCCGTCAATGCCCGCCACACAACATGTCGGTCCTCTAGTTCGGTCGTGTACCGTGTCTGCGGCAATCACTCACGTCGGTCCGTCCGTCCCTCCTGCACCCATCGAATCCATACACGCCTCACTCTGGCTGGATGTCGTCCCACACGGGCTACGATGTTTCAGTACGATAAACCGCTGTCGCGATAAGCCATCATTCGTCGTCTGTCGAACTCCGAAAAGTGCTGGAATGACTTCCGCATTCTGCGACGAGGCATCAGAAAGCTTCCCATGCATAGGTCCGGCAGCACAACACACTTCCGCTACTTACACCCCGCCTTCTGTGCACCCTTCTTATAGTGCTTCTCGGTGGCGTGCCGGGCGCACATGATTTGCATATGCCCTGCAATGCTAATCGTTTGCATGTCCTCTCGTGGGCGACGCGTGCTGCGAATTTCAGGCCAATCGGATGCTTCCTTTTTGGTGTTGCATTTTGGGTGGCCAGCGGTGTATGTTAGATGTTTATTTTGTGTCTCGAGTGAATTCCTTGTGTCAACTGCGGAATTATTGCTTTCCTTTGGATTAATGTGCTATTGTCAACGGATTATAACGACCTCAGCACCCGGGATTTACAAGAGCCGCCGTCCAAAAATAAATGGCAGGTAAGAAGTATTTTTTCTTCAATATTGTGCATTCCTGATTGATTTGAACGGCGACACGTTATAGGTGTGTATCTTTGTTTGTTACACCCTTCCAAATATGAGGGTGTTGATATTTTTTATAGAGGGTGCTGAAGAAATTTCGGGTGTGTTGGGGGAGTGTTGGGTGTGTGTGTATAAATCCCTGCCCTGGCATATCTGTAACAAGACAGGGAAAGCTCTTTTGGGGGAAGAATAAATTCTCGGTCAAAGTCTTCCAAACACATAATATTAATGATTTTTGTCTGTAACAAGATAGGGAGCTCTTTGAGGAAACAGAGATGAACTTACAAAATTCCCAATTATAGTAATAAAACTACAGAATGCTACTTTCTCTGTGAGTAAAATATTTGAAACCTTAAGGTAACCACCGGAAGAGTGTACCAGTATGATCACATGAAAAACTTGATATTTAATTTGCTAGTTTTCCTAACATGAATACTCCAACAGTCTCTTCTAATATTGAGGTAAATAATGCTATGTTCTCTGTGAGTAAATTTACCGGTAAATGTGCAGATTAGCGTCCTAAATTATTTCGTCGGAAAAATGTTAGTACCTGGAAAAAGTGCGACTTACAGATTTTAGAGTATCGAAATTAATGGCAAGTGGTGCAGAAATTTTATATTTTAAATGCCATTATTTAAGGATTTTTATCGTAATATTTACCTGAAAGTGTGATGATTTGCAGAGACGCTGCGGTAGGCCTATCGCATCGGTACGGCGACAATGCGAAGCTTAGCTCCGTTAGGCGTGTCATTCACGAGCGGATGACTACAAGTGAAGCCGCGTACGTTCTTGCCAGTAGAGCCAAGCATCATGTACTCATACGCTACAGAATATAGTTCGGTCATGTTTTGTCATTGTTTTTAAAGTACTTCAAATACGAAGAGTAAGTCGTGCTATTGAAATACAATATAAGAGCTCCGTCTTAACACGATTTATTTTACTTTAAAAACGAACATATATGTACAATTAAAAGCCATTAGCACTTTTGGAGTGCCATTCACTCCACCTTCAGATGATCTATGTTGCTGTATTATACAGCTATGTATATATGCGGAGTCACGTGGGACATTACGTAGCTTAACTAATTGTCATTCATGATTTACACGGTGTTATATCACATACAACTGTTGCCACAAAAAATAGCGAAAAAACTATACACATGTTATAATTCAATGATTTCTCTAAGTGTTTTTAAAATTCAGGTAAATCAACAGGGTAATAGTCATTACAACATTTCGTATCTAATGCCGTGATAAAAACACTTTCTGCTATCAATAGAGCATGAACAGAGGAAGGAGTCTGGAGCATACTGACATTGCACCAATCAGGGATAAATATGCCATTATTTACATTACGTGCAAGTGCTGTATTATAAAGGTGCGCTTTAATGCTATATTTGTGTTCATTCACTCGTAACTCCAAATTCCTCTTTGTAGAACCTACGTAATTTCTGACATGCTGTTTTGTAACTGGGTCTAAAAGCGGGATATTGTAAACACATCAACTTCGCAAAATATCAGGTTTATCTCGGTCTCCTCTGAGTTGTGCAAACAAATTGTTACACCTAATGCCTAGTTGTAATTTATATTTGGAACACACATGTAACAACAAATTTGTAACACCACGTAAGTATTCTAGTGATCCAAAGAACTTCTGACTACGTTCATTATCTCTGACTAGCGTAGTAGAACAACGTGTTATTACCCTTTCATGAATCCTGCTGGTAATATAATCCGGGTACCCAAACATGTTAGTCATCTTAAAAATTCCATTGATCTCACTGTTTAAAGCTCGGTCTGTAGATGAATGTGAGTAAGCTCTCCTGAAGTAAAAATCAATCGCTGAAGTTTTCTGCTTAAAAGGATGACATGAGTTATACGGAATGATAGAATAAATATAAGATGGTTTTCGATAAACAGAAAATGATAACTCATGGGTGGTGGAAATACGACTAATACAAATATCCAGAAACGGTAAAACATAGTTATACTCGATTTCAACCGTGAGCCTGATGGTAGGGAAAATAGAAGATAGTGCGTCGACAAACTGTTCTAACAATTCCTGTGAATGAGGCCAAATAACCAGGATGACATCGACGTACCTTAAATACAAACAAGGAGGGTGTGGAAATTTAGATAGAACCGAATTTTCAACATGTTACATAATAATTTCGGCAAGGACAGATGACAGTGGTGAACCCATAGGAGAGCCCCCCACCTGTTGATAAACACATCCTTGAAGTTCAAAATATGAACGTTGTTTAACTAGTCTAAGTGCGTTCATAACAGCCATAATTTCCTCAGACGGAACTCCGGAATCAGCAAGAAGCGCCTCTATAATTTGGTGGGCAGCATCCAATACAGCACTTGCACGTAATGTAAATAATGGCATATTTATCCCTGATTGGTGCAATGCCAGTATGCTCTAGACTCCTTCCTCTGTTCATGCTCTATTGATAGCAGAAAGTGTTTTTATCAGGGCATTAGATACGAAATATTGAAATGACTGTTACCCTGTCGATTTACCTGAATTTTGGAAACAGTGAAATCATTGATTATAACATATGTGTATAGTTTTTTCACTATTTTTTGTGGCAACAGATGTTTGTGATATATAACACAGTGTAAATCATGAATGACAATTAGTTAAGCTACGTAATGTCCCACGTGACTCTTTCTATATATATATATATATATATTTTTTTTTTTTTTTGATTGGAGGTTTAACGACCACCGTGAGCAACTCAATGGGCTATAAGCAGTCGCCCGTCCCTGATTTAGGGTCACTGGTTCCAGGGAAGGGAGAGAGCCAGTGCCGTAAGACAAACACAACATCCATGCCTGACCGGGATTCGAACCCGTACCCCTTACGGACGAATGATCAGAGGCCAGCGCCTTAGACCACTGCGCCACCGGGGCGGCTTTCTATATATATAGCTGTATAATACAGCAACATAGATCATCTGAAGGTGGAGTGAACTGCACTCCGAAAGTGCTAATGGCTTTTAATTGTACGTATATGTTCGTTTTTAAAATAAAATAAATCGTGTTAAGACGGAGCTCTTATATTGTATTTCAATAGCACGACTTACTTTTCGTATTTGAAGTAGTTATTCCGCATGTTTTGTTTTATTCCATTGTGGACGTATTCTGCAGAGTCATGTGGGCGACTCCCATGCGAATGTTTCGAACATTTCGCATCAGGCCGGCTAAGGAATCAAATCATCTGTCATTTTTGATTAACTGTAAGGGTCTATGCGTGATCCCTAAGCATCTGTGTATCCGAAAAAAGACATTTTCGCGAAGAGATTATAACATAATTGTGAATGCTGAGAAGAAACGATTATCACAGGCTATTCGCAACAAATGTGAATTTGTGGACTCATTAAACCGTAAGTGTTATACGTCATTCTTGAAATTGTCATACGGAACTCACCCTATACTAGTGAACCGCGAATTGCTTATTGTTAATGCTATCGTTGATAGTGAAGTTCAAACATTGACTCAAACACATATTGGAAAGTTTAGACAGCTTGTGGATAATGAGGTGAGTAACAGAAATTACAGTAGAAACTCTGATCGACGACCAACAACAGTCATTAACTTTAGTGAGTACGCTTTGAATTTAATTCAAGTAAGGGCACTCCAAAGAGGTGCGAAATTCGCGTACCCTAATACGCGACATAACATAGTGTCACTCATTCCACGTGTTGAAAGAGTACTTCAGAATATTCCTGATGATAGCAATGAAGGTGATTTCACCCGTATGAAGATTGCTCGGTTTTTACAGCGTAAACCTAAAGTTATACACAACTCGTCTATAAATGATCAATATAACGAAGAGCAAGTTCAGCTTCGGGTGCTTCGGAATAATCGAGACATAGCAATATTGTCAGCTGATAAAACGAATCAAATGGTCATTATGAATAATACACAGTATAACTCTAAGATGACTGATGTTATCAATTCCATTCAGCACAAGGTGGTTAATAGAGATCCTATAACAACAACTGTGGCTGCACTCAGTAGACTAAAACGTGCATATTGCTTCTCTGAATGTTTTCAAAATGTTTTTACCCCTCCTCCCGGTTACCGTGTGCCTGATGTTTTTGGGCGACTTAAACTACATAAAGAAGGGTACCCACTTCGCCCACTGGTATCCGGTTATGTTAGCCCTACCAGACCATGGGAAAAACTTTGGCATTATATTTGTCCAAACTTGTAGTGGATTCCTTTTACTCTATTCAGAGTTCCACTAGGGCTGTTGAAAGGCTTAGAATGTTTCAGACACATAATGAGCCTTTCATATTGGCGTCCCTTGATGTAGTATCCTTGTACCCTAGTGTACTCGTGGAGGCCGCCCACCAAATTATAGAGGCGCTTCTTGCTGATTCCGGAGTTCCGTCTGAGAAAATTATGGCTGTTGTGAACGCACTAAGACTAGTTAAACAACGTTCATATTTTAAATTTCAAGGATATGTTTATCAACAGGTGGGGAGCTCTCCTATGGGTTCACCACTGTCACCCGTCCTTGCCGAAATTATTATGCAACATGTTGAAAATTCGGTTCTATCTAAATTTTCGCACCCTCCTTATTTGTATTTAAGGTACGTCGATGTCATCCTGGTTATTTGGCCTCATTCACAGGATTTGTTAGAACAGTTTGTCGACGCACTATCTTCTATTTTCCCTACCATCAGGCTCACGGTTGAAATCGAGTGTAACTATGTTTTACCGTTTCTGGATATTTGTATTCGTCGTAACTCCACCACCCATGAGTTATCATTTTCTGTTTATCGAAAACCATCTTATGTTTGTTCTATCATTCCGTATAACTCATGTCACCCTTTTAAGCAGAAAACTTCAGCGATGATTTTTACTTCAGGAGAGCTTACTCACATTCATCTACAGACCGAGCTTTAAACAGTGAGATCAATGGAATTTTTAAGATGACTAACATGTTTGGGTACCCGGATTATATTACCAGCAGGATTCATGAATGGGTAATAACACGTTGTTCTACTACGCTAGTCAGAGATAATGAACGTAGTCAGAAGTTCATTGGATCACTAGAATACTTACGTGGTGTTACAAATTTGTTGTTACATGTGTGTTCCAAATATAAATTACAACTATGCATTAGGTGTAACAATTTGTTTGCACAACTCAGACGAGACCGAGATAAACCTGATATTTTGCGAAGTTTGGGTGTTTACAATATCCCGCTTTTAGACCCAGTTACAAAACAGCATGTCAGTAATTACGTAGGTTCTACAAGGAGGAATTTGGAGTTACGAGTGAATGAACACAAATATGGCATTAAAGCGCACCTTTGTAATACAACACATGCACGTAATATAAATAATGACATATTTATCCCTGATTGGTGCAATGTCAGAATGATCCAGACTCCTTCCTCTGTTCATGCTCTATTGATAGCAGAAAGTGTTTTTATCACGGCATTAGATACGAAATGTTGTAATGACTATTACCCTGTCGATTTACCTGAATTTTGGGAACACTTAGTGAAATCATTGATTTATAACATATGTGTATAGTTTTTTCACTATTTTTTGTGGCAATAGATGTGTGTGATATAGCACCGTGTAAATCATGAATGACAATTAGTTAAGCTACGTAATGTCCCACGTGACTCTCACTCTATATATATACTGTAGCTGTATAATACAGCAACATAGAACATCTGAAGATGGAGTGAACGGCACTCCGAGTGTGCTATTGGCTTTTAATTGTAAATATATGTTCGTTTTTAAAATAAAATAAATCGTGTTAAGACGGAGCTCTTATATTGTGTTTTTAAAATAGATATTGAGAAATGTTTCGTTCTTTCGCACACGATTTCCTGATTCCAAATACACTGCTGGCCACCCAAAATGTAACACCAAGAAGGACACGAGATAGCAAAGCCAGATTTACTGGACACGTACCAACAGATACAAAGATGAAACGATTGAGCTTACAAGCCCGTGCGACTTGCGGAACACGCAGCCATCAATAGTTCGTGTGGCCCCCATCGCTGGCAATAACGGTCGCTACACGCAGCGGCATCGAATGAAGAGGCTTTGGATGTGGGCTTGGGGTATGTCGGTCCAAGCTGTTTCCACACGTTGCCACAGTTCATCAGACGTAGCCACGGGTGGTGCTTGCCGGGCTACTCGGTTGCCGATCAGCGACCAGACGTGTTCGATGCGCGACGTATCGGAAGAACAGGCTGGCTACGGCAGCAGTGACACCTGGTGGGCCGTGAAGAATTGTTGCACGATGCGTGCCACGTGCGGGCGCGCATTGTCCTGTTGAAACGTGGCCGCTGGCAGGTCCAGCAGGTAAGGGAGGACTACAGGCTCCAAAACGTCGGAGATGTAGCGGTGGCTGTTGAGTGTACCGGCAATGCGTACCAGAGGGGAGCGGGTGTCATATCTAATTGCGCCCCAAATCATAACGGCAGGCGACGGACCGGTATGGCGATGCATAATGCAGGCGTCATACAGTTTCTCGCCGCGGTGCCGCCACACGCGGATCCGACCATCGTGGTGCTGCAGGCAGAAGCGGGATTCGTCGGAGAAAACAATGTCGTGCCATTCCGTAATCCAAGTGCGGCGGTCAACAGCCCACTGCCGCCGCACTGGCCGGTGCTTTAACGTCAATGGTAATCGGAGCAATGGGCTGTGCGACAAGTCCCCACTCCTGCAGACGACGTCGAACGGTACGTGCTGACACAGGTTGTCGCGCAACACACCCTAATTCCTGCGCTAACGTTCGTGATGGGGCGGTGCGAGTCGTCGATGCCCGCCGCACAACATGCCGGTCCTCTCGTTTGGTGGTGTGCCGCGGCTGCGGGAACCGCTCACGTCAGACTGTCCGTTCGTCCGTCCCTCCTGCACCCACAGAATCCATACTCGCGTCATTGTGGTTGGATGTCGTCCCACACGGGCGCCGGTGTCTTGGTACGATAAACCGCTGTCGCGATAAGCCACTATTAGTCCTATGTCGAACTCCGAAACGTGCTGGAATGACTGCCGTATTATGCGACGAGGCATCAGGAAGCTTCCCACGCACAGGTCCGGCAGCACAACACACTTCCACTACTTACACCCCGCCTTCTGTGCACCCTTCTTATAGTGCTTCTCGGTGGCGTGCCGGGCGCACATAATTTGCGTATGCCCTGCAATGCTAATCGTTTTCATATCCTTTCGCGGACGACGCATGCTGCGAATTTCAGGCCAATCGGATGCTTCCTTCTTGGTGTTGCATTTTGGGTGGCCAGCAGTGTAGAAAGTATGAATATTCCTTTCTATGTTGCACAGAAAATTATGGAAGTATAACTTTCGGTTCTGCTTTGAACGGTTTCCATTCGTAGCTGATTTGCTGTGCCACTGTACTTTTTCTTCTCCTGTTAATTCTTTGTTCGCAGGTCAGCTTCTATCTCACTAATACGTATCTTTTGCAAATCTAAGAGGTTTTTTTCCGGTTTTTCCTGCCAACAACGTACAGGATACAACAAAATGAAGGGTAGATATTCTGGACCTATTTTCTGTAGCATATCACTACAAGATTTATCGCTCTCCTGCCAACAACGCAACCGCTTTCTCTTGTACTCTTCCGCTAGTCTTTTCCGTACAACAATGAACCTTCCTTTCAACGACGCAACGCTGCGGTAAGCCTAACGCAGCGTCTGTTCACAGCATCGCACTTACAGGTAAATATTTCGATACAATCTTTAAAAGATATTTAAAACATGAAATTTCTGCACCATTTACCATTAATTTCCATACTCTAAAATCTGTACGTCGCACTTTTTCCAGGTACTAACATTTTTCCGAAGAAATAATTTATGACACCAATTTACACATTTACCAAAAACACTGCCTGATATTCCACAATAACTAAAGACTATTGGATCATTCTAGATTTCACATCGTTATTTAAGATATGAAATAACTGTTACAGAATTAAAAAAAACTTACTTTCCACTTACCTTTATATTTTTGTATTTATTTATTTGTTTGTTTGTTTGTGTATGTAAATTTCTTAATCCGAAAGGCAGCGAACGACGAACGTGAAAATGACATGAAATCACATAAACTAAAGCAGCTCAGATCGTATCTCAGAAGTAATCCGCACGTGACGCATGAAGATAAAGTCCAACCATATGTGTCACCACTGAAGCTGAAAGCCGCCCTCTGATTGGCTGAGATTTCCCCAGTCCCGTATCAATGTAATGTCATTTTGAAACGAAATCGTTTGCTTAAAGCCACCGGGGCAGCTAAGTCAGAAATTACGCGATATAAATGGGAGACATGCCGGACCATCGAACAAAGTTGTCTCGATATTCGCGGTATTATTAAATATTTATTAGACGGGAAATAAATCTCATCTTTTTCAGCATCCACTTTCTTGCAGTTAAATAAGTAATTGATGTTAAATTTGGTTGTGTTTGCCTATATGATAGATTCCACTGAGAGTTTTACAACTTTTGTTCAGTACATTTTTCATTAAATTATTTCTTCAAGTCAGGTTGTTGGACTTGGAATATTCCTTCTCATAGAGATAACATACAGATATTCCATGATTTCTGTCTGCTCACTGTATAATAATTTTCTAGTTTCAGATATATTTTCTTGTACAGAATTACAATGGAATTTCAGTACGAAATCAAAATGTAGCTTTGTTTACATGTGCTGCTTCCTATGAGTAACATTAAAAAATTATCAAAAATAATATTCTGCATGACAGTATTTATTGCCATGTTATACTAATTTCACAGGAAAATCATCCTTCAGATTCATCGTAAGTTTTCCCATAAAACTTGATAACTATGGTACAGTTCATAACATTCTTCGCTAACCTTCGGCTTTACCATAATGTGTTAGACGTTGTCCTAAATTATGTCCTCATTTTGAAACGAAATTGTCCTCATTTTGAAACAAAATTGTCATCATTTTG
The DNA here is from genome assembly GCA_039090855.1 of Macrothele yani. NCBI lineage: Eukaryota > Metazoa > Arthropoda > Arachnida > Araneae > Macrothelidae > Macrothele > Macrothele yani. Next base: position 65,912,362 of record CM077017.1, on the reverse strand, counting down.
AAACGAAATCGTTCTGATTTTGAAACGAAATTGCCCTCAATTTTACATTGAAATTGATGACAACATGTCATTTTGTCCTCAATTTCGCTCTCAAAAATCTGGTCATATTAAAAACTACATATTAAAAAACACTGCCAATTGCTCTACTATTAATGACTTTATAACAAGTTTTTGCTAATATTGCATAGTGAGAAGCATTTCATTAATTTTGGCAATTGCAGTGTGCCAATTGTGATTGCAATTAATTGTTACTATAAAAATGCAGCAGTTATAGAAAGAGTTATTCATTGCAACAAGGTCAGATGATGCGCAACATCACAGCCTCTCCTTGACAAAGGTCAACCCCGCCTTCTCGTGGTGCATCCTGTTCCCACTAAAGGGGCTCAAACGACCGCCAATAGCGGTATAACTATACCATCGGGATTAGAAGAAATGCTATCCCACACTCACCAACCCGCTTGGCCAGCGTGGTGAGTTATGGCCAAACCCCTCCAAAATGATTCCACAACTTAAATCTTGGCCCTCAGTCTCCGACAGCTGGAATGTACATGGCCAAGGCAGCGGCCAGTGTAACATGAAGGCAGAGGGAGCTAAGAATCACTGGAGGACTGGATTAGGCTGCCATTTGATGCTGACATTGACTACTTACAATGGGCGCTCCCTAACTTCTGATTCAAGGCTTCTTGAATTGGAAGAGGAACCACAAAGGATCAAGTGGGACATCGTCGGGCTAAGTGATGTACGGAGAAAAGAAGATCTCATTGAACTTGAAAGTGGACATCTCTTCTACTATTGTGGGACAAATACTGGCAGAACTAGTGGTATTGGATTTATAATAAACAAGAAACCGAAGGATAAAGTTGTAGAAGTTGAAAGTTCCTTTGACATAGCTGCACGACTCCTTATCCAACTCTCGACAAGATACAAATCTCAGATTATTCAAACTTATGCACCCACCACAAGTCATCCTGAAGAAGAAATTGAAGAATTTTATGAGGAAATTCGTCATCTAAATAATAAAGGCAAGCAGCACTTGAAGATAATTATAGGAGATTTCAATGCAAAAATAGGGCAACGGCAACAGAATGAAACTTCAGTAAGTAAATTCGGTCACGGCAACAGAATGAAACTTCAGTAAGTAAATTCGGTCACGGCAACAGAATGAAACTTCAGTAAGTAAATTCGGTCACGGCAACAGAATGAAACTTCAGTAAGTAAATTCGGTCACGGCAACAGAAACCAGAGTGGAAATACTCTCGTAGAGTTTGCAGAGGCAGAAGTGTTTTTCCTCAGGAACTCCTTTTTCAAGAAAAAGCCGCACAGGAAATGGACATGGAGGCATCCTAATAGACTGACAAATGAAATTGATTTTTTTATGTGCAACAAGAAATTTGTCATGGAAGAATACAGTGTGCTGAACAAATTCAACACAGGTAGTGACCATAGAAGGGTAAGATGTACGATGCATCTCAATACTAAACTCGAGCGCGGCAATCTCATGAAACAAACAAAGTATATTGACGTGACCAACCTTAAAAAAGCATTATAATACCTTCAAATTAGAACTGAGGAACAAATTCTCTATTCTAGAATGGCTAACAGCAGAAGAAGTGGACATCTCTGAAGTTAACAGAAAAGTAACCAAAACTCTTATGGAAACAGCAACAAAATTAGCTGGGTTTAAGAACAAGTTGCATATGAACAAATTATCAGGAAAGACCAAAATGTTGATGCAAAAAAAGAAGAGAGATGAAGACAACTATAGAAGACGTGACTTCCAAAGTGGAATATATAGAGCTATGCAAGACAGTACGAAAAAGTATCACTGAAGACGTAAGGAAATTCAACTGTGAACTAGTGAGGAAAGCAATTGAAAGCAACCAAAGCCTGAAGATAGCAAATGGACATCTCAATAAGGGAAGAAAACACATTATGGCACTGAGAAAAGGAGATGGTTCTGTAACAAGAAATAGAGGCGAAATTTTGACAAGAGTGAAAGATTTCTACTCCAAATTATATGAAAGGGATGATACATGTACTCCAGACATCATGAAAGGTAGCAGTACCAGAGTGCTTCCAGTTCTCCCAGCAGAAGTTGCACATGCAGTCAAGAACATGAAGCGAGGAAAAGCTCCAGGAGAAGATGGAATTACTGTAGACATCATACAAGAAGCAAGTGGAGAAATTGAAACAGTACTCGTCCAAGTTTTCACTCGATGCTTTAATGAAGGGAAGATTCCTGAAGATTGGAACAACGCTACAATGATCCTGCTACACAAAAAAGGTGACATTGAGGATCTCAGGAACTGCAGACCTATCAGCCTCCTATCAGTGGTTTATAAAATCTTCACTAAAGTTCTTTCACACCGCTTGAAGGTAACACTGGACATGGCCCAACCGAGAGAACAAGCTGGATTCAGGAGTGGATGCAGCACTATAGATCATATCCACGTACTGAGAGAACTAATTGAAAGGGTGAGGGAATATGACCTTCCATTGTGCATGGCTTTCATCGATTATGAAAAGGCCTCTGATTCAGTGAAACCACCAGCAGTTACAATGGCTTTGAAATCCTGCGGTATTGAAGATGCATATATTAATATTATTAATAACATCTATGAAAATGCAAGTGCAAAGATTCGGCTATTTGAGAATACTACACACATAAAAATTGGAAAGGGAGAGAGACAAGGTGACACCATATCTCCCAGGTTCCTTAATGCCACATTGGAAAATGTCTTTCAATCTCTGAACTGAGAAAACAAAGGGATAAAGATTAATGGAGATTATCTAACTCACCTTCGTTTTGCTGATGACGTAGTCATTTTTGCAACTGCCCCATCAGAGCTGCAGAGTATGATCCAGGAACTTGCTGACAAGAGTAAAGAAGTGGGATTAAAAATGAACTTTCAGAAGACAAAAGTGATGTTCAATGCTTTTACAAGAAATGAAGATCTATCGATTGATGGAGAAAAGCTGGAGATAACAGACACGTACGTTTATCTTGGACAGCAGATATCAAGTGGGTGTCACATTGAGGAAGAAATTAATCGGCGTACAAAACTTGCCTGGAGAGCTTTTGTAAGAAACAGCATAATTTTCAAGAGCAATATGCCATTATGTCTTAAAAGAAAAGTGTTTGATCAATGCATCCTTCCGGTGCTTACGTATCGTGCAGAGAGACGTGGACCTTAACTAAAAGAGACATGCAATGGCTGCAGGCAACTCAAAGCAGCATGGAGAGGTGCATGTTTGGTGTGGCCAGGAGAGATAAGAAGAAGAGCTGATGGATCAGAAAAATGACAAGAGTGGAAGACATCGTGATCAGAGTAAAATCCCTGATATGGCAATGGGCTGGACATACTGCCAGAAGGACAGACCATCGTTGGACTGTTGAAATTTTAGATTGTATTCCAAGGGACAGGAAAAGACACAGAAGAAGACCACATGGAAGATGGGTAGATGAAATTCGAAAGTATGCGGGAGTAACATGGAGGAGACTGGCACAAAACAGACCGTTGTGGAAGAGGCTTGGAGAGACCTTCGTCCAGCAGTGGATTGATAATGGTTGACAATGATGATGATGATTCATTGCAAAAAACATTACATTCAAAGAGTTGATAATTTATCAAATTAATATATATTTCACTAAGCATTTTGTGTGTGCTTTTTTGTGTGTATTATTAAAGCAAAAGGGTCAACAACAGTTGCGTTTTGTTTTGGGTGCTTCTGCAAACCAGAGATTTTGTTGTTGTTGTTGTTTTACCGGCTGTGCATTATCTAATGTGAAAGCATAATTTAACACGTTCGCTGACGCTGTGCTATTTCAACGGCAAGCATGTGGTGCCGGTAAGAAACCCGAGAAAATCTCCCGAGACGCCACAAGGAGTCACGCGGCGACACGGATGAGCTTTTATGCATTTAGATCAACCTAGCTGTGCTCGGATCTCATAGGTTTGCACGACTCCACTTTTCTAAAATACGCGAAAATTTATCCATAACTGATATTTGTAATTATAACCTTCAGTAACTCTAGGGATATAAACACGTCTACATCTTATGTATTACTTTGCAATGCATATGCTATAGACGTGCATATCCCGTATACGGCAACTAATAAATTGTAAAGTTCTTCAGTCGCAAAAAGATAAAAAAATTCGATTTATTCAATACCTGTCATATTAATTTTCAGTCCTTAAACTAGTGAACAGAGCAATTCTCCTGACGTCGGGAACATCATACTGATGTATAGCTAAAATCTGTTGAGGCGGAGTATGAGAGAGGAATGTCGCATTTTTCATTTTCACTTTCACTGCTGGTCTTAATACAGCTCCTAATAGAATACGTTTCTACATATGATGACAAATTATCGGGATCACCTATTTTCAAGGCAGGATGTGCCCGCCGATGAACTTTTGGTTGAGAGGGACCAGAGATAGCCTGTCTGAGTATATCCGTTGTTACCACAAAGCTAAGCATTGAAGTCTATACGGATTTCCTTGAAATCTCTTTAGTCTCCTCAATAGACCCTCTTACGTATGAACTCTAAGCAGCAAATGCTTTTTATTGCCCTCAAGCATTTAGTTATTGATAGTTCCCTTCACCGCAAAGCCAGTGACGTTCAAAGGAAAATAAACATTGAAGTGAAAAGCGCACGCTGTGTAAGTCTATAGGGAGTCAACTTACTTTCCTTTCCCTAAACCATGTGGGGAAAAATTCGCTATCCCAAAACCGCGGTCATTATTAACCAGGCCGCCCCGGTGGCGCAGTGGTCTAAGCGATGGTTTCTGATCATTCGTCCGGAATGGGTCCGGGTTCGAATCCCGGTGAGGCAGGGATGTTGTGTTTGTCTTACGGCACTAGCTCTTTCCCTTCCCTGGAACCAGTGACCCTAAATTAGGGACGGGCGACTGCTTATAGCCCATTGAGTTGCTCACTGTGGTCGTTAAACCTCCAATCAAAGAAAAAAAAATATTAACCAGTTGGATACTCATTCTCAATGCCAGTAACAAAACAGATACCTCTCTTCAAGTGCCGAAGGTTTTAGGAAGGGAAATATAAAGCCACAATTACGACGCCGTTCGGCGTCACGCGGCAGTGAAAGTGTTAATAAGTTTAATGTCCAACAATTCTTTCATATTACAATTAAAGGGGCTAACATATTTTCTTCCTACAGATCTGATTGCTGGCACAAATCATAAAAAATGTTTGCAATCAAATGAAACCTAATTATTGATATTTCAAAATGTATCTATTTCGAATGGTATTTTTTTACGATCGGTTTACGTCAGTTTTTTAAACTTTTCGAAAAATTGAAAAGGTTATCACGAATCGAAATTATGAACGCATGAAGGGGATTCTTTTTTTAATCTTAAAGTAATGTTTATGTCTATGCTTTTTAAAGTATCATTAGCACTTATATGCTCTCAGCTACAAGGTTTCCTACTCCATGGTAAAATAATATACATTCTACTAACGCTCCATCATCTATGAAGTATACAAATATCAGTTATACATGAAATATTAAATTCACTCGCAACCATAGGCGCCGATTATGCGTGAGCTCAGAGGCTTCATACAATATGTTGATATGTGCGTGGAAGCATCCAATGTAAGTGAATTCACACCGGGTGCAAAATTTTCAGTATAAATTTTCACTAAATAAAGTGCTTAAACATTTTCTTAATGTATCGTTCACCTAATCTGTCACAGAATATTTTACAAGATGAAGTTGCTCTGCAGTACGTTCCCCCAAATCCGATCGTCTGACATCTTGTCACGCCTGATATCTAGTGGTGGTTTCTAGCGTAACGTGTTGCTGCAGAGACAAAGGGTTCCCAAGTAAATAGGAAGGCATTTACTATTAGATCAGATCAGATCATATGTAAAGGATTTTAGGAAGGGCGTGTCTGACCCCAGGTCTTAAACAACCCTTAGAAATAGGAAGCTAGGAGATTTGGGCTAGAGCGCCCGAGAGGAAAGTGACACGGAAGCGAGGTAGAAAGGGGTAGCAAGACGCCCTTATTTATTACAAGGGGGCCAGTTCCCGAGGTCTGACGGCTTAATGTGCCCATCCGACGCACGGTGGATATTTAGTGGTTCGAGCGTTCGTACCTTCCCGGGATCGAAGCTGAGGTTCCTCCGTGGCAGTCACGAATGTTGAGCACTAGGCCATTCGCGGTTCCGAATGGAGAGTACGATACGACATTTGAAGAAGTTCTAGGAAGGGATGTCTGACCCCAGGTCTAAAGTTTTTTTTTTGTTTGGAGGTTTAACGACCACCGTGAGCAACTCAATGGGCTATAAGCAGTCGCCCGTCCCTAATTTAGGGTCACTGGTTCCAGGGAAGGGAGAGAGCCATGCCTCACCGGGATTCGAACCCGGACTCCTTCGGACGAATGATCAGAGGCCATCGCTTAGACCACTGCGCCACCGGAGCGGCAGGTCTAAAGTTGGAAGCTAGGAGATCTGAGTAAGTGAACTCAATAAGAAATACAAACAGAAAATTGAGTGAAAGGAGAGGGTGTTATATCTTTCAAACTGTGAACCGTGACACCAGTCCGGAGGGATTGGGTTAAGCGGAACCAAGCACTGCGCAACGTCACTGAGAACCACACCACCACCCGGCCGCCAACGCACCAGGGAGTGACTGAAACTCAACGAGACCAAACCCAGATGCCGGAGCAGCAATAACTTCTCACCATCTTGATGCCAATCTGAAAAAGAAGGGGGGGGGGGTCTGTCTAACATCCACTATTGATCACATACTCTCTCTGTCAAGGGGGTCACAGAGGAGTGGACAGCCAATGTCTGGAGCTACTGCCCAAGACATTGTCTGTCTAAGGAATTCTCTGGGATTGTAATCAACCGCGTCCCTAACAAGTCTATTAGGGAAGGCTACCGCTTTCTTGAAGAACTTCCTGGCGAGTCTGGTGGAAAACTCATGTACTTTCTCAATCCCAAGTCTGTTCCTCAGGTTCCGAAGTGGGGTCCAAGGGGGAGCCCAGTGATCATACAAAGTGCTCGGCTCTGCACTCTCTCTCGCTGATTCCAACTAATACCTATCCAGATGGGGGAGGCATAGGTAAGAACCGGCCTGACGACCATGTTGTAAGGAAGCTTCTCCGGTGGAGTAGTGGAGCTAGCTGCCCAAGGCATTGTTAGCTTTATTCGTAGGGTAGCTGGAGTTCGCCACTCACGAAAGTCGACAATCTAGGCCGCCCCGGTGGCGCAGTGGCCTAAGCGATGGCCTCTGATCATTCGTCCGAAAGGGGTCGGGGTTCGAATCCCGGTGAGGCATGGGTGTTGTGTTTGTCTTACGGCACTGGCTCTCTCCCTTCCCTGGAGCCAGTGAGCCTAAATTAGGGACGGGCGACTGCTTATAGCCCATTGAGTTGCTCACGGTGGTCGTTAAACCTCCAACCACACACACAAACAATCTAGTTGGAGCCCAAGGTACTTAGTGGAGGTAGCCCAGGGGATTGTCTCTTGAAACATAATGAGTTTCGGTACTCCTTGGAGAGATCCGAAAAACAACAGCGCACTGCTTTTAGGCGGATGGATCTTGATCCGCCAGTCAGTGTAGTAGGTTTCCAGCTGAGAGAGAGAGAGAGAGTCCTGGAGGAGCTTCACTGCTCTGCCTTTGTTCGGGGACCTGATAACAACAGGTGCATTATCTGCGTACATCATGACCTGCCCTTGTTTGAATTTGGGTAAGTCATGCAGATAAATGGAGAACAGAATTGGTCCAAGAACCGAACCCTGAGAAACGCCAGCCAGAATCTTCATTTCCGAAGAAAGCTCACCATTAATTTTAACAATGAAACGGTGGCTGTTTAGGTACGAGCCAATCAGCTCAACAAGTGGGCGAGGGCATCGAAGCTCCTGCAACCTGTGTAGGAGACCATCATGCCAAACGCGGTCAAAAGCCTTGCTGAAGTCCAGGAAGACAGCAGTGCAATACTCGCTCTTATCTCGTCCTTCAGAAACGAATTCTGTAAGTCTGATCAATTGGTGGGTCGTAGCATACTTCACCCGGAAACCACCCTGTTCGTCAGGAATCACACTATTATTTTCACAGAACTCTAGAAGCCTAGAGAGGATGACTCTCTCCAGGAGCTTACCCAGGATGGGCAAGAGAGATATCGGACGGTAGTTCTCAGGTAAGGTATATTTGGTTCCCGGCTTGAACAACATCACTACCAGTGCCTTCTTCCAGTCCCTGGGGAAATACTTTAGCCGGAGAGACCGGTTGAAAATCTCCACCAGCACCAGAATCCAGCTCTCAGGGAGCAGTTGAACAGCTCTTGCCAAAACTCCATCTCTCCCGGGAGCTTTCTTCACCTTTAGCTTTAGGATGTGTCGAGTTACTCGAGGTAACTAACAAGCGAGATGACCTCGTCTGTACCATCAAGATTGTATGCAGCTATAGCCTCCATGACCCTATCCGTGTGACTAGGATTTGGGATGTCATGAGGTGAGAACTGCTCCTCCAAGGCACCAGCAAAGACCACAACCTTCTCGTCATCACCGTACACCAAACCCCGTAGACCAAGAATGGGCGGTATGACAGTCTTACTACACCGGAGTTTTCGAAGGATGGTCCACACATCATCTTGATGAGGTTGACCCGCGTTGAGAAGGTATTTGTTCCATTGAAGTTCTCTGAACGCGCGGATTTCTGCCCTGATGAGACCGCGACACAAGTTATAACGAACCCTGTCATCGGCTGATCTCGACCGCTTCCAGACCCTCCGGAACTTGTTCTTCTTCCGGATCACCCGTACAATACGTGGAGGAAGTGCATAAGGGTCTCGGGCAGGAGCTGAGAGATTCCAACATCGATCCAAGATTGCCTGTATGCAACGAGTGAGTTCCTCCACCGCACTGTCGACGTTCGAACGAGTACTAGTGTCCACAGCAGGCGGATCAACCTGAGCAATAATTTCCTGGAACAACTTCCAATTAGTATACATCATCTTCCGGATGGCTGCGACTCCGTTCAATCTCAGTAGGACTGGGTCATGATCAGAGTCAAGCCCAGAAACCACAGAGACGTGATGAAAGTGCCTCACAAACTGGAGGACAGCAAAATCAATAAAATTGCCAACCCCGTGTGACGGGGTGCAAGTTGGATGGACCGGACTTGCAAGTGTAAGATCCAGCCTGTCAATGTATTGCGATAGTGCCACCCCAGCACTGTTAGTTGAACGACTAAACGAGTCATGATCTTTAGCATTCCAGTCACCAGCCTCTACAGTGGGGGTGGAGTCCCCAAATAGGATGTCAAGGCCATCGTCAGAAGGTATCTTCCCTGGACTCTTATAAAGGGAAGCTAAATTAATCAAGCCTGAGCTTGTTTTTAGCTTAACAGCCAGTGTCTCTTTGAGATCCTTGAAGGGTGCGATTGATGCACTTTAACCATTTCTGACTAAAATGACGTTACCTCCTGCTGCGTGCCTGTAGAGGGCCGGATCTTTGTCCTGCCGGAACACCTGGAAGTTCGCAACACTGACTCGCTTGATCTTAGATGTGAGTTTGGACTCACAGATAAGAGCAACGTCGATGTCACTTACTATTACGGGGCTTACGGTCAAAGTAAAAGCGGGAGCGGTGATTGGTTAACGTGCTAAGGTGGGAACTTCCCAGACTCCGCCTGCAAGATCCCGGTGACTAATCACAGAAGGAGCGTGAGTCTAGTGTGTTGGCTAAATTCACGCTATGCGTGAATTTAGCTCACCAACTAGGCGTGAATTCAGGCTAAGCAGCTGCATACCAACACGCCACTTAGCACAGTGCTAGGCAATAAAGTAGAGATGGATTTTTGATATTGACCTCAAAAATCTGACCGCTAGTTTGCTAGTGTTGCACCATAAAACAAAATGACCGCTGCTAGTACCAGTAGTGACTAGTTAAGATTCCATTGTTAGGTTTCCGCATGCCATTTTCCAAGTTTTTTAGGTCATGGATTTTTAAAATGATATGAGTTTTTCATTTTAATCTACCCAAAACACGTTAAAATAATTTTGTTGGTACTTTATCAGTAAAATACACAAATGTTGGTATTTCTAAGAAACTTTTATTACCTAATGCTTGTACTTCTGAGTAATTAAAAGCAACGAAAATAGCAATTATTTAAGTTCCTTTATCAAACAGACATCAGTCGAAATGTAATCAAAGGTTCAGATATCAGCCATCTAAAAACATTTCCTCACAATAATATTGTCCATCACAAATACAGAGACTGTTACAGGGAAGAGAAAACCGTTCATATATGCAAGCACGAGTACATAACATTTTGGATTGGATTTTTAACGACCACCGTGAGCAACTCAATGGGCTATAGGCAGTCGCCCGTCCCTAATTTAGGGTCACTGGTTCCAGGGAAGGAGAGAGCCAGTGCCGTAAGACAAACACAAAATCCATGCCTGACCGGGATTCGAACCCAGACCCCTTACGGACGAATTATCAGAGGCCAGCGCCTTAGACCACTGCGCCACCGGGGCGGCCTTAACGAATTCCTTGCAGTATCTTGAAGCATTAGAAGAGTCACGACAGTGTGTGTGTGTGTGTGTGTGTGTGGGGGGGGGGTTATTGGAGGTTTAAGGTGGTTCCACCAAAAACCTCTGACTTATGTTTCCAATGGTAAAACTTCTTTACATATTTTCTTCGCAATTAACGTATTCCCTAGGGTGAAAATTGGCACATCGATAAAACTATCTTTAAGTTATAGCACGGGATACTTAATACTTGCTAAAACAAACATAATTAAGCAATCCAACATTTGTTTTTCTACTGATGTCATCAATGTACAAGTCGCACCATCTATTAACAGGTCTGAACATTACTTGAAGAAAAATGATTAATTTTTAACATAATTGTGGTTATGTTTTGCCAAGTATTAAGTATCCCCATGGAGCTTGTATTAGGTGGAGACACCATTGGCTCTGCCGCCATAGGTCACAGCTAATCTGTGGCGTGACGTCACAAGCAGGCAAAAACAAACTCTCTGGTTGAAAAGATACATGTGAGTGCAATACATTCGTGTTGTGCAATCGCAATATAAAAGTATTACACTCAGTTTCATAGGTATGTATAAAAGACACGAAGCTGCTGTCATTGAAATAAAAATCAGATATTGTGTAATATATATATATATATATATATCATCATCATCATCATTGTCAAACATTATCAATCCACTGCTGGACGAAGGTCTCCCCAAGTTTCCTCCACAACGGTCTGTCTTGTGCCAGTCTCCTCCATGTCACCCCTGCATACTTTCGAATTTCATCCACCCATCTCCCATGTGGTCTTCTTCTGGGTCTTTTCCTGTCCCTTGGAATCCAATCTAAAATTTCGGCTGTCCATCGATGATCTGTCCTTCTGGCAGTATGTCCAGCCCATTGCCATTTCAGGGATTTAACTCTGATCATGATGTCTTCCACTCTTGTCATTTTTCGGATCCACGAGTTCCTCTTCTTATCTCTCCTGGTTACACCAAGCATGCACCTCTCCATGCTTCTTTGAGTTGTCTGCAGCCTTTGTATGTCTCTTTTAGTTAAGGTCCACGTCTCTGCACCATACGTAAGCACTGGAAGGATGCATTGATCAAACACTTTTCTTTTAAGACATAATGGCATATTGATCTTGAAAATTATGCTGTTTCTTCCAAAAGCTCTCCAGGCAAGTTTTGTACGCCGATTAATTTCTTCATCAATGTGACCCTCACTTGATATCTGCTGTCCAAGATAAACGTACGTGTCTGTTATCTCCAGCTTTTCTCCATCAATCGATAAATCTTCATTTCTTATAAAAGCACTGAACATCACTTTTGTCTTCTGAAAGTTCATTTTTAATCCCACTTCTTTACTCTTGTCAGCAAGTTAATGGATCATACTCTGCAGCTCTGATGGTCTAGTTGCAAAAATGACTACGTCATCAGCAAAACGAAGGTGGGTTAGATAATCTCCATTAATCTTTATCCCCTTGTTTTCCCAGCTCAGCGACTGAAAAACACCCTCCAATGTGGCATTGAAGAGCTTCGGAGATATGGTGTCACCTTGTCTCACTCCCTTTCCAATTTTTACGTGTGTTGTATTTTCAAACAGCCTAATCTTTGCACTTGCATTTTCATAGATGTTATTAATAATATTAATGTATGCATCTTCAATACCGCAGGTTTTCAGAGCCATTGTAACTGCTGATGGTTTCACTGAATCAAAGGCTTTTTCATAATCGATAAAAGCCATGCACAATGGAAGTTCATATTCCCTCGCTCTTTCAATTAGTTCTCTCAGCACGTGGATATGATCTATTGTGCTGTAGCCACTCCTGAATCCAGCTTGTTCTCTCGGTTGAGCCATGTCCAGTGTTACCTTCAAGCGGTGTGAAAGAACTTTAGTGAAGATTTTATAAACTACTGATAGGAGGCTGATAGGTCTGTAGTTTCCGAGATCTTCAATGTCACCTTTCTTATGTAGCAGGATCATTGTAGCGGTGTTCCAATCCTCAGGAATCTTTCCTTCATTAAGGCATCGAGTGAAAATTTGGGCGAGTACTGTTTCGATTTCTCCACTTGCTTCTTGTATGATGTCTACAGTAATTCCATCTTCTCCTGGAGCTTTTCCTCGCTTCATGTTCTTGATTGCATGTGCAACTTCTGCTGGAAGGACTGGAGGAACTCTGGTACTGGTATCTTTCATGATGTCTGGAGTGCATATATCATCCCTTTCATATAATTTGGAGTAGAAATCTTTCACTCTTGTCAAAATTTCGCCTCTATTTCTTGTTAGTTACAGAACCATCTTCTTTTCTCAGTGCCATAATCTGTTTTCTTCCCTTACTGAGATGTCCCTTTGCTATCTTTAGGCTTTGGTTGTTTTCAATTGCTTTCCTCACTAGTTCACAGTTGAATTTCCTTACGTCTTCAGTGATATTTTTTCTTACTGTCTTGCATAGCTCTATATATTCCACTTTGGAAGTCACATCTTCTTTAGTTGTCCTCATCTCTCTTCTTTTTTGCATCAACATTTTGGTTTTTCCTGATAATTTGTTTACATGCAATTTGTTCTTAGACCCAGCTAATTTTGTTGCTGTTTCCATAAGAGCTTTGGTTACTTTTCTGTTAACTTCAGAGATGTCCACTTCTTCCGATGTTAGGCCTTCTAAAGCAGAGAACCTGTTCTTCAGTTCTAACTTGAAGGTATTATGGTGTTTTTTAAGGTTGGTTATGTCAATAGATTTTGTTTGTCTTATGAGCTTGCCACGTTCAAGTTTAGTGTTGAGGTGCATCTTACATCTCACCAATCTATGGTCACTACCTGTGTTGAACTTGTTTAGCACACTGCAGTCTTCTATGACGAATTTTTTGTTACACATAATAAAATCAATTTCACTTGTCGTCCCATTTGGATGTCTCCATGTCCATTTCCTGTGTGGCTTTTTCTTGAAGAAGAAGTTCAAGATGAAAAACCCTTCTGCCTCTGCAAACTCAACAAGAGTATTTCCACGCTGGTTTCTGTTGCCATGACCGAATTTACCTACTGAAGTTTCATTCTGTTGCCGTTGCCCTATTTTTGCATTGAAATCTCCCATAATTATTTTCAAGTGCTGCTTACCTTTATTATTTAGATGACAAATTTCCTCATAAAATTCTTCAATTTCTTCTTCAGGATGACTTGTGGTGGGTGCATAAGTTTGAATAATCTGAGCCTGGTATCTTTTCGAGAGTTGGATAACAAGTCGTGCAGCTCTGTCAGAGGAACTTTCAACTTCTACAACTTTATCCTTCAGTTTCTTGTTTATTATAAATCCAACACCACTAGTTCTGCCAGTATCTGTCCCACGATAGTAGAAGAGATGTCCACTTTTCAGTTCGATGAGATCTTCTCCTTTTCTCCTTACCTCACTTAGCCCCACGATGTCCCACTTGATCCTTTGTAGTTCCTCTTCCAATTCAAGAAGCCTTGAATCAGAAGATAGGGAGCGTCCATTGTAAGTAGCCAAGGTCAGCATCAGATGGCAGCCTAGTCCGGTTCTCCGGGGATTCTTAGCACCCTCTGCCTTCATGTCGCACTGGCCGCTGCCTTGGCCAGGTACATTCCAGCTGCCGGAGACTGAGGGCCAAGATTTAAGTTGTGGAATAATTTTGGAGGGTTTGGCCATAACTCACCACGCTGGCCAAGCGGGTTGGTGAGTGTGGGATAGAATTTCCTCTAATCCCGATGGTATAGTTATACCGCTATGGGCGGTCGTCAGAGCCCCTTTAGTGGGAACAGGATGCACCACGAGAAGGCGGGGTTGACATTTGTCAAGGAGAGGCTGTGATGTTACGCATCACCTGACCTTACATCCCTATATATATATATATATATATATATACTTAAGTGCAAAACTGAAGACTAAGGAAAAACTTTAGAATTTAAAATGAAGGTTGCAAAATAACCTGAAAATCAAAACGCGCAACGCAGCAGTTTTGAAAATTCAGAATTCACATTCTATAAAGAAGATACCTAAGCAAAAAAATACATATATAATTTTGACTCACACCTAGTACAACATAGAAAAGGTTATGTATCTACCTGTGTGAGTAAAAGGAGAAAAGATAAAAAAATAAAATAAAACAACTGAATGTAGAAGGTGTCGAGAATACTGAGCCTTGGCTTTATCAAGGACCGGCAAAAACTCTGCATTTTCTCACTTCCACAAAGACCTAGTTGGAAATGGGTTTCTGCAAGGCCATAGATGCAAGTAACATTCCCACCTAAATTAGTTTAACAAATATATATATGTCATGTCCTCCGTAGAGTTGCATGACCTAGCACTAGTTAACAATTTCGCTTGCATCCATTAACCTTCCTGGCCCGACCCATGCTCTTCATCTGTTACTATTAAACAGAGAGAAGAAGATTAAAGAGAACTCAAGCTGTGAGAGTGACATAATAATTAGAAATGATTTTCAGCCATAACGAAATTCCAAGTTCGTTTGAGAGAGAATTTAAACCTGAAAATCGATGCAAAAGAAATCCAAATTTTTAAATTGCAATTAAAAAAGGAAATATTAATTTTTAACGAACAGATTTTTGAAAGAAAACTTGAGTCTAAAACCCCCTACTCTACAACTTATGACAGCACGAAAACGAGAATAAGTTAAAGATAATAATTAACTAAAGAAAACTTTGTGAAAGTTATATACCTTAAACAGTTAGTTGCAATATGTACAAAGTAATTCAGCAGTGCTTTAAGTGCATAATTAATTAGTTATTAAGAACTTAACTACTTTGAAAAAACAGCGCATAGACAGCGCATAGAAAAGGAACAAGCTTAGCCAACTTCTGTTCCTAGGTACCCCAAAAGACGCTCAAAGTTACAGAGAAAAGAAAGAGTTAAAACCCGCAAAAATGTTAACAGACAAACCAATGCCTAAAAGCTGAAAAAGCTAAAAAACGACAGAGAAAAAGTACATGAAGTACAAACATTGAACTTATAAAACCTAGAACCCAAAAACAGGGAAGAGAGCTTACCTCTTGTGTGACAAAAACATTTCTCCTCACAAGAGAAGAACATGGCTGACCTCTTCCGCCACTCCCTAGACAGCTGGGGGGCAGTGAGGGTGGGGCTGATGGCCTCCTCATGCAGCAAGAAACCAACGCGCGGAGATTTTAACCAGAGAAAAAAAAATATATAAACTTAAGACTGTGGATCTGTATGATCAGAAAGAGCAGAATTAACTCTCCAGAATACATGAGAAATATTATAAAATACACGAGCAGTGTATTTAATAATCTTTGCATGTATTAAATCACCTTAGTGAGCTTCTATAGATTAATCAGAATCTTATTAATTTTAAAGTTGGTTTTACTATTTTTAGTATAGCTATCCTAGTGATGAATAACTAGTTTTCTTTTTTATTTGTTTTTATTTTCTTTTATAAACAGATTTTTAAGCTTTTTTTGTGATTTTGTTTATATTATTTAATTTTTTGTTTTAATAGGACCGTCATATCCATAGCACTAAGGTTCCTTTAGGTAGTTAATAGGCATCCTCTAGCCAACTTCCTTACGGCTTTGATTGGTCAGAATCATATTATTAACTGTGTAGAAAATTAAAGCAGATCTGCCAACCTTACTCTATTATTCAGAATAATTTTTCTTAAAGTTCTTTTGATGAAAGAAGAAGGAATTTCGTTCTCTAGAAAACTTTCTAATAGTATATTAATGTGGTAATTGAAGTCCAAATTGTTGCTGCAAATTCTTGAAATTCTTAGGACCTGAGAAATTAGTACATTCTCAATTACTTTGGTTGAAATGTTATTATTCCAGTGTAGATATTTAATTACTTTGAAAGGAAAATTAACTCTTTTATCAAAGAGGCTAATAGATGGGTTACCTCTGTTGAGCTTAATGCTTAAGTCTAGGAACTCAAGTTCCTGATTACTGTGGTTGGTTTTACATAAATTAAGAGAGCTAGGATAGATATTATCAAAATCACTCTCTATAACTTCTGAATTATTGATACACAGCAGATCATCAATATATCTAAAAGTGTAAAGGTAGTTATCTGAGCAGGTGGGGTGATTTTTAATGAATTTATATTCCTTAAAGAACAGGAATAGATTAGCGATATTCGTGGACGTTGATGTTCCCATGGGAATACCGTTCACTTGCTTATAGAGAGTATTATTATATAAGATATGGTTATTTTTTATGCAGCAATTGAGATAAGAGTTCCAAGTTCCTACATCAACAAATTGGTTAAGTTTAAATTCTGCATACAGCTCTTTAAAGGTAGTGATTATATCTGATAGAGGCAGATTAGTATATAGGTTTTCAAAATCATAACTATTAATATCTAGGGGACAAACTTTGAGTATAGTAGAAATTACTTCTGCATTATTATTAATAATCCAAAAATCTCTGTACATCAAGTTAGAATAGTTTCTAATGTGTTTCAAAACCTTCTTTAAGACATCTTCAAAAGCAAGATCTATTTTCTATTTATGACTCCTTACTCCACTAGCTATGAACCTGAACTTCACAGGATCCTTATGAAACTTAACCGTTGCAAAAAGAAATGGAAATTCAGGCTCATATCTTCTAGTTTGTGGAATTTTAAGTTTCTTGAAGAATGCCTTAAACCGATTTTCTAACTGCTTGGTAGAATAACTTACGGGCTCGTATGTTACTCTATTATTGAGTTCCATAGTTAACAATTCAAAATAGAACTTCTTACAGATAATTGCAAAATTATTGCTAGCTTTATCCGTAGTGGTAAAAATAAATTGGTCTTGCAGTTTGGAGAGTGACCTTTTAGCTTCTCCAGAGAAAAAGAGATTTCTGTCGAAACAAAAGTCCAGACCTGCCAACTCACCGGTGAAGCCATTGACTATATTATATTTCCATTCTGCGAAGGCCTCAATAGGCTGATTGTACGTTAAACTGGTTTTTACGACGTACGAAATTGTTAACTAGTGCTAGGTCATGCAACTCTACGGAGGACATGACATATATATATTTGTTAAACTAATTTAGGTGGGAATGTTACTTGCATCTATGGCCTTGCAGAAACCCATTTCCAACTAGGTCTTTGTGGAAGTGAGAAAATGCAGAGTTTTTGCCGGTCCTTGATAAAGCCAAGGCTCAGTATTCTCGACACCTTCTACATTCAGTTGTTTTATTTTATTTTTTTATCTTTTCTCCTTTTACTCACACAGGTAGATACATAACCTTTTCTATGTTGTACTAGGTGTGAGTCAAAATTATATATGTATTTTTTTGCTTAGGTATCTTCTTTATAGAATATATATATATATATATATATATATAAATATTTAGTACGATGATCGCACATTGCGATTTCTCTTCATAAGCACTTGAACATATAAATGGGTAATTTTAAAGTCTTTGAAATCGTACACTTTCAGAACTTGTGTAAACTGTTAATAGTTTCATTTCTTAATTTAGTTGTCTGAAACCAAACCAGACGTTAAAAAAACACATTAAATTGAAATCAAATGTATACACCAGTTGCATATTGAAAGTTACAACACATCATTTATTTTACTTTTAGGCTGTGCTACCAGGAGGGAAAAAATTAAAATTGCATTTGGTTTTACGTACATGTTTTTGAGTAATACTTAATATAGAAAACTTATAAACTTGCATTTTTTTCCTGAATAATTTTGATGTCCATCTGATTGAAATATATATTTCTTAATATTCACTGCACACTTAACCGAATTGTTCATGTTACCTAACATGCTAGTCATTTCTGAAACTTACTCTTTCAATTTTTATTTACAGCCATGCATCAGTTTATTTCTAAAGCACTAGATGACACAGGTTGCATGACATGGGTGTTAGCATTCAATCCCAAAACTGCATATTTTTTGCTGTACTTGGGGCTATATATAAATAAAGTCACTGTAATCCACACTGGTGTCAAATTTGCTAGGGTACCCATAATCACTGCCATTGCTTTAGTGAAGTAAATAGGTGAGACATTTATTCAGTAACAAGGATGGGGAGATGAGAAGAACACACCGCTACACCTCTGCATATCTTATGAGCGTCTTATATAATGAGTTGTCTCGCCAACCCGTTCTCCAGCTGGTAATGAAACTGTGAGGTGGGTGGGGGAGAAACTTTTTTCCCATTTCTGATACCACAAAAACAATAAATTTACAAGTGGGGAAGTGCGAGAGGTTTATTAATGTCACATTAAAAAAGATTTTTAATCACGTCACGACATTAAAAAAATAATTATAAGAAAATATGCAACTATTAGATTGCACCATGCAGCTAAACAAGCTACACAGAAAATGATATGAATGAATGTACGCTCAAACCTAACAAAACTTATATTGCACAAAAATCAGTAAATGTAGGCATGATGGACATGTTGATTTATATGAGATTTTTTGTTTTGTAAATGCTTCCTCCCCTATACGAGTATGTATATCATCATCAACCATTACCAATCCACTGCAGGATGAAGCTCTCCCAAGTTTCTAAAACAATTTTCAGTCGTAAGCACGGTGTGTGATAGTCAAGTGATACGACTCTGGAAACAAAAATCGCCCGTTAATGTCACTTGTCACTAGATGGCGCGACGAACGTGTGGGCCGATGATTCGATACAGCCTATGCTTTCTTACGGGAGGAAGCGACAGAAACATTCGTATTTTACGAATACTATTTTGCTTGGAATTAAAAAAAACAATAACGTGGAACGCTTCGCAAACATACAGTTTTGTGCCTATCACATGGAATTCCTCAAATAAGCGTTATATATATATATATATTTTTTTTAGCCACAGAATGAGTACTCTTAACGTCACGATTTCTAGGTAGACGATGCTGAGTTTTTTACTGAGGCAACAGAAAAAGAAAATAGACCCTTTATCGTCAAAAAATTGTACTTCTTGTAAAATGAGATGGTGCTGGAGGAGCAATTTTAACACGGAATATCAAATTTTGCATAAGTCACTGGGGCATCGTTAACGGAAACTGCTGGTTTTGAAAACTTACCTGAGTTTTTGCAAAAAACAATGTTGATTAACCCTTTAAGCGGTGCCCAAGATTTTCTGCCCTTTTCAAACAGAAATGGTTACATATAGCGTCCGGGTTTTTCGAAAGTTGGTTGTTTTCACGGCAAAAATATTCCTTCCCTTCACCCCTTAATGAACAGAGATCTGTCACTGTTGGGAAGAGCTCTCTTCTAGTCCGTTCTCTGCTCCGTAACCCAACACGTCACAGGGAATCTATGACCAAAACATGGTCTCCATGACCCAAGAAATGGTGCTAGTCCACCTGACACAAACATCATGCCACCAGGTAGAAACAATTTACTCAAACATGTTCTTATTATTTTCCCACGTTTGTGACCATTGTTATAGTTCTTTTAGCATATGAACAGTCAGAAAGATTTAGTGTTCATAATCCGGCGGTATTACCAGTTTAAATAATAAAGCTAAAGGGCAAGCAACGATGTTTGGTGCTCAGGTTCACATTCCAACCGCGTTCAGCCCACATTCCCACATTTAGACAGCGACCACATTTATTCAAGCTGATTTCAGCCCATTTTGTTAACCTCGAGTTAATTCGTTCCAGCCGGTTAAAGGGTTAATCTTCCCCTCGAGAAATCATTCACTACTGATGTTTTCATTTAGCAATAAACAATATGTCTTGTACACCTTTGTTTTATTTTTGTACCTAATCATACCAATGAATAAGGCTCTGCCTCCATCTGTACTGGCGATGACGGCAGAGAAAATGTATTGCGGCAAAATAGCTGCTTTTTCTCGGTGGAGCTTTCCGCGACCTGCGTGCATATACGTAGTACGATAAACATATTTGATATCAAGGAATAAAATTAGGGATCCTACATTTAAACAACGGTTAATGCTCTTAACGTAAAATTTTTCCACATTGTAAGGTGTGGAAAAATGTATCACATCCTAATGCTTGCCGCCATTTTCCCAACTTTGTTGGGTCATTAAAGGTTGATACAAGTTTTTTATATGTCGCATAACCTGTCCCATAACCGATAGTTCGGTACAAAACACTTTTGCCCATACCTAAAACAGAATTGAACAGGTTCTAGTCCGACATTTAGCTGCATTATAAATTTATTTCCCGGTATGTAAAACCAGAGTTGACGTACTTTACCTTCCGCACAAAAACTTCAACGTTTCTGGAACTCCATACAATATAATTACACAAAGTAATAAATAAAAAATACTCAAGATAGATACCGATTTTGCACTGATGAAATCATAAACATCGTGCAATCTTGTGATGGATAGCGTGGACGATCGGCCCCAAACTCCTGAACGCCCCCTGGCGAGCTGTGACATTAACAGTCCGTTTTTCAAACTGTTTACATCACAGAGAGTCGTATCACCTGACTTATCATACACCGTGGTCGTAAGCTAGTCTCCTCCATGTTACTTAAGCAAGTTTTCAAATTTCATCCACCCAACTCGCACACGGTCTTCTTCTTGGTCTTTTTCTGTCCCTTGGTATCCAGTCTAATATTTCAGTTGTCCAATGGTGGTCAGTTCTAGAAATGTGTCCCATCCATTGTCACTTCATAGACTTTACTTTGATCTTCATGTTTTGGATTCATGAGTTCTTGGTTATGCCAAGCATGCAGCTCTCCATGCTTCTTTGAGTTGTTCACAGCATCTGTATGTCCTTTTTAGTTAAGGTCTATGTCACTGGTCCACAAGTAAGAACTGGAAGGATGCATTTATTGAACATTCTTTTAAGACATAATGGAAAATTGCTGTATCATCATCATCATCATCATCATCATTGTCAACCATTATCAATCCATTGCTGGACGAAGGTCTCTCCAAGCCTCTTCCACAACAGTCTGTCTTGTGCTAGTCTCCTACATGTCACTCCCGCATACTTTCGAATTTCACCCACCCATCTCCCATGTGGTCTTCTTCTGGGTCTTTTCCTGTCCCTTGGAATCCAATCTAAAATTTCAACTGTCCAACGATGGTCTGTCCTTCTGGCAGTATGTCCAGCCCATTGCCATTTCAGGAATTTAACTCTGATCAGGAAGTCTTCCACTCTTGTCATTTTTCGGATCCACGAGTTCCTCTTCTTATCTCTCCTGGTTACACCAAACATGCACCTCTCCATGCTGCTTTGAGTTGTCTGCAGCCTTTGTATGTCTCTTTTAGTTAAGGTCCACGTCTCTGCACTATACGTAAGCACTGGAAGGATGCATTGATCAAACACCTTTCTTTTAAGACATAATGGCATATTGCTCTTGAAAATTATGCTGTTTCTTACAAAAGCTCTCCAGGCAAGTTTTGTAAGCCGATTAATTTCTTCCTCAATGTGACCCTCATTTGATATCTGCTGTCCAAGATAAACGTACGTGTCTGTTATCTCCAGCTTTTCTCCATCAATCGATAAATCTTCATTTCTTGTAAAAGCATTGAACATCACTTTTGCCTTCTGAAAGTTCATTTTTAATCCCACTTCTTTACTCTTGTCAGCAAGTTCCTGAATCATACTCTGCAGCTCTGATGGGGTAGTTGCAAAAATAACTACGTCATCAGCAAAACGAAGGTGGGTTAGATAATCTCCATTAATCTTTATCCCTTTGTTTTCCCAGTTCAGTGATTGAAAGACATTTTCCAATGTGGCATTAAAGAGCTTCGGAGATATGCTGTCACCTTGTCTCACTCCCTTTCCAATTTTTATGTGTGTTGTATTTTCAAACAGCCGAATCTTTGCACTTGCATTTTCATAGATGTTATTAATAATATTAATGTATGCATCTTCAATACCGCAGCATTTCAGAGCCATTGTAACTGCTGATGGTTTCACCGAATCAAAGGCTTTTTCATAATCGATAAAAGCCATGCACAATGGAAGTTCATATTGCCTCGCTCTTTCAATTAGTTCTCTCAGTAAGTGGATATGATCTATTGTGCTGTAGCCACTCCTGAATCCAACTTGTTCTCTCGGTTGAGCCATGTCCAGTGTTACCTTCAAACGGTGTGAAAGAATGTTAGTGAAGATTTTATAAACCACTGAGAGGAGGCTGATCTGATAGGTCTGTAGTTTCTGAGATCCTCAATATCACCTTTTTTATGTAGCAGGATCATTCCAATCCTCAGGAATCTCCCCTTCATTAAGGCATCGAGTGAAAATTTGGGCGAGTACTGTTTCGATTTCTCTACTTGCTTCTTGTATGAGATCTACAGTAATTATATCTTCTCCTGGAGCTTTTCCCTGCTTCATGTTCTTGATTGCATGTGCAACTTCTGCTGGGAGGACTGGAAGAACACTGGTACTGGTAACTTTCATGATGTCTGGAGTACATGTATCATCCCTTTCATATAATTTGGAGTAGAAATCTTTCACTCTTGTCAAAATTTCGCCTCTATTTCTTGTTACAGAACCATCTTCCTTTCTCAGTGCCATAATCTGTTTTCTTCCCTTACTGAGATGTCCCTTTGCTATCTTTAGGCTTTGTTTGTTTTCAATTGCTTTCCTCATTAGTTCACAGTTGAGTTTCCTTACGTCTTCAGTGATACTTTTTCATACTGTCTTGCATAGCTCTATATATTCCACTTTGGAAGTCACATCTTCTTTAGTTGTCCTCATCTCTCTTCTTTTTTGCATCAACATTTTGGTTTTTCCTGATAATTTGTTCACATGCAAGTTGTTCTTAGACCCAGCTAATTTTGTTGCTGTTTCCATAAGAGCTTTGGTTACTTTTCTGTTAACTTCAGAAATATCCACTTCTTCAGATGTTAGGCCTTCTAAAGCAGAGAATCTGTTCTTCAGTTCCAACTTGAAGGTATTATGGTGTTTTTTAAGGTTGGTTATGTCAATACATTTTGTTTGTCTTATGAGCTTGCCACGTTCGAATTTAGTGTTGAGGTGCATCTTACATCTCACCAATCTATGGTCACTGCCTGTGTTGAACTTGTTTAGCACACTGCAGTCTTCTATGACGAATTTTTTGTTACACATAATAAAATCAATTTCACTTGTAGTCCCATTTGGATGTCTCCATGTCCATTTCCTGTGTGGCTTTTTCTTGAAAAAGGAGTTCGAGATGAAAAACCCTTCTGCCTCTGCAAACTCAACGAGAGTATTTCCACGCTGGTTTCTGTTGCCCTGACCGAATTTACCTACTGAAGTTTCATTCTGTTGCCGTTGCCCTATTTTTGCATTGAAATCTCCCATAATTATCTTCAAGTGCTGCTTACCTTTATTATTTAGATGACGGATTTCCTCATAAAATTCTTCAATTTCTTCTTCAGGATGACTTGTGGTGGGTGCATAAGTTTGAATAATCTGAGCCTTGTATCTTCTCGAGAGTTGGATAACGAGTCGTGCAGCTCTGTCAGAGGAACTTTCAACTTCTACAACTTTATCCTTCAGTTTCTTGTTTATTATAAATCCAACACCACTAGTTCTGCCAGTATCTGTCCCACGATAGTAGAAGAGATGTCCACTTTTCAGTTCAATGAGATTTTCTCCTTTTCTCTTTACCTCACTTAGCCCGACGATGTCCCACTTGATCCTTTGTAGTTCCTCTTCCAATTCAAGAAGCCTTGAATCAGAAGATAGGGAGCGTCCGTTATACGTAGCCAAGGTCAGCATCAGATGGCAGCCTAGTCCGGTCCTCCAGGGATTCTTAGCACCCTCTGCCTTCATGTCGCACTGGCCGCTGCCTTGGCTAGGTACATTCCAGCTGCCGGAGACTGAGGGCCAAGATTTAAGTTGTGGAGTCATTTTGGAGGGGTTTGGCCATAACTCACCATGCTGGCCAAGAGGGTTGGTGAATGTGGGATATCATTTCCTCTAATCCTGAAGAATAACTTCAGGGAAAAGTCAGTTTGACAAATTTGGGATTTAATTTTTTTACTAATTATCAGGAGCCTGTTCATGGAATAATATATATAGTACCGGTGCATATTGATACGGAACAGATAAATGCAAATTCTGTATTTGAAATACTGCATGGTATGAAATTTAAAATCTGTAGTTAATTAATACATTCACACTTACCTTCATTAATAACTGATATACACTGAAGAGTAATTGAATTAGAGATACCTGTCTAGTAACATGTAGCCCTGATGACGACGGCGATTCGACTCGGCATGGACTCGACAAGACACCAGAAGCGTTGGGAAGCCATACGGCTCCACGATCCCTGAACAAGCTCCCACAGTTCACGAAGATTTGATGGAGGGGAGTCTGAGCCTCGAACATATCTCTCGATGGCATCCCAGATGTACTCGATGGGATTGAGATCAGGTGACCTAGGTGGCCAAGGATGCGAGGTCACGTCGGTGGAGTGTTTATCCAACCATTCGGATACAATTCGGGAGCGATGGCACGGTGCATTGTCTAGGTGCCGAATGAGGTCCCTAGTGGGATGCTGAAGACGCACAAACGGGAGCAAATTGTCGTCCAGGGTATTCCGGTAAAGTTGACCTGTGAGGGACGATGTCACACGTACCAGGGGTCCCATTTCAGTCCACGTAAACAGTCCCCACACGAGAATGCCACCCCCACCAGCTTGAAGAGTACCCTGCTGGCAAGAAGGATCCATCGCTTCATGTGGTTTGCGCCGCACTCGTATCCTCCCATCCGCATGTACCAACGTGAATCTCGACTCATCAGTCCAGGCAACATTTTCCCACATGTCTAGGGTCCAGTGGCGATGTTCCCGCGCCCATGCTAATCTTTGCACCCTGTGATGTGCGGTCAGCAGCGGTACTTTCGTAAGACGATGGCTTCTGTACCCCATAGCGAGGAGATGGTTCTGGATGGTGTGGCTGCTTACACGTTTTCGTGCACTAGCGTTAAATTGCCGAGTGATTTCTTGCACTGTGGCCCGTCTATCCGCTGTTACAATGCGAGCTAGCCGACGATGACCCCGCTTATCCACACGCTGTTTTCCACGGCAGTTGGCCCTTGCAGGGATGGTTTTACTGGATTCGATGTACTCACGGTGCACCCGTGACATTGTGGTTCGTGAAAATCCCAGTGCTTGCACGACTTCCGAGATGGAGTGACCCATTCGTCGTGCCCCGACAATTTGTCCACGATCAAATGCGCTTAGATCCTTCGTATTACCCATACTGCGTCCGACTCTTCACATCTCTCCTTATATTGTCGGATCGCTGACTGATTCTCGTCACATCTCTCCTTATATTGTCGGATCGCTGCATACACCATGTTGCTTCCGTTTACAGGGCCGCCCACAGTGCCACATTTGCATAACGCCAGCTGTCTCTAATTCAATTGCTCTTCAGTGTATAGGTTGGTTTTGTATGGAGTGCACATACTGTTAAAAATTATAGTTTATTATGATTTTCAGGATACATTACCTGTTGTATATTTATATTTAATAGTGTTTCAGTTATAGTTTTACACAAACTTGAGAAAACAACAATATTTCATTAGATCTTAGGATCAGTTCTTTTTTCCCTCCCCAAGGTTCACCTGCTTTAAATTAACGTTGAACACATTTTAACCGTGTATCGTGTGTATTGTTACTATTATTTGTTTGTTTGATAACATTTTGTTTTTTGGCACTGGTAAATGTAGACGAGGTACATCACATTGGTATAATATATATATATATTAATGCAATACTACAAAGGGGAATTATACAGAATAAATTACACTCCAAACACATGTGCTGCACTATTATTAATGGTAAAACCAATGTAAAATTAAAAAACAACAACTGGTCATTGTTTTAAGGATGATAAATAATCTGTCCATTCTGGTATAATTTTGTCCATAATGATGAAAATTCATGATAGTAAAAAAAAAAACTTGCTGTTTTTAATTAATGTATTGTGTGTTTTTTTAGAAACACAAAATTCTAGGGACTCTGCATTAATGTGATAAATCTTTGACTAATAGAGAAGTAAAATTTCAAAAATATGTTCTTTGAGAAATGCATCATTGTAACCTTGTCACTAACAACTGCAATTTCCTAGTGGGGCTAGTGAGTTCTTTTGCATGCAATATTTTAAAAATTGGAACAACCTATCCTTACACACTATGCTAAAACCAATGGGTCTTTCCCTGGATTCTAAGCTGCCACATTTGTGGTAATACCATGGCAACATGACATGAGAATACTGGTTCTTTGTATACTCGGGGGTGTTAACATGAGCAATAGTCTTCGTAGAAATCGACTTATCCACAGGTGGCGGGAAAAATTCCTTAACAAAATAGTCAGCAGTAATGCTCACTTAATGCAATGACTTCTTTGCTAATGCTGTAAATACCATGATAGCAAGCTGTATTAATTTTTAGAAAATCACTGTTGGTCATCAAAAACATTTTATTTAGTGGTTGTGAAATATGCAGGAGGACATATTGCTGTTCATATGAAAATAATATGGTTGGCAAGGTTTTATGGTTTAACAGTATTAATCTTCTGCCATTGTATTTTAATTGTTGAATTAACAGAAAGTGCTGTTACAACTGTATGTAATTATAATAGGAGTTAGTTGGGCAAGGAATGTCCTCACATATGTATACACAAAAGTGTTGAATGGTTTTTTTTAAGCTGTTTATCTTATTTATATTTATTATTTATTGTAAGTATAGCAGTGGACATAAACAGATTTGATTCTATGTTCATAGATACTGAATGAAATTTTAAATGTAATGAAAAATAGTGACCTGCTATGACACCTACGCATATTTTGTGTTATAAGGAAATATCTTTGAAAGCTGATGTGATGTGAGCATAAGAATGACCTTTGTATGGAGAATATATGTGCATGCATGTTTATTATTATTTGTTTTGTATTTCTTTATTTTCCCCTTATTCTGGTTGAATAAAGTTTGAATGATTTAATACAGCAGCGAGATTTCAAAAATATGAACTCTTAATAGCGATCCTTCACTTTCTGTAAAATTTGAAGTAAGGAAATATATTCGACTTCAAAAACTTAAATTAGTGAGATTACTGAAAATATTAAATTATCTGCGCATACGAGGCAAGTAATTCTATTCTTTCAGCACCTAACCTTCTGTGAAAATATCGCATTCCGATTTTTGTTTCGTAACTTCTCCGAGTTTAGATTCCCGAAATGCTGGTTTTTTCTTTCTTTCTTTCTTTTTTTCTCTTTTTAGAAATCTAGTGAAATTAAGAAGAAAAAAACATTCTTATTTATACAGTTGATTAAACAGTAAGGTTGTATAATTGATAATTATTAAATCCCTCATTTTATTTGTCTAAACGCCTCGTAGCTTCAGCGGTTTCCGTAATTTCAAAGCCTGCTTGTGACGTCACACGCAGCGCGGCCGATGCTGCGTGGATAGGAGTGGTGTCTCTATCTAATATAAGCTCGATGAGTGTCCCATGCTATATTTTATAGATAGTTTTATCGATGTGATCCTTGAAAAAACATTAATTGTGATAGTTTTATCGATTTTGATCCTTGGGAATACATTAATTGCGAAGAAAATATGTAAAGAAGTTTCACCATTGGAAACATAAGGCAGAGATTTTAGGTGGAACCACCTTAGCGACCACAATGAGCAACTCAATGTGCTATAAGCAGTTGCCCGTCCCTAATTTAAGGCCACTGGTTCCAGGTAAGGGAGAGATCCAGCGCCGTAAGACAAACATAATATCCATGCCTCACCGTAATTCAAAACCCAGGCCCATTTCGGACGAATGATCAGAAGCCATCGCTTAGACAGCATTTAAGCAAACCTTACATTGATACGGGACTGGGGAAATCTCGGCCAATCAAAGGGCAGTTTTCAGCTTCAGTGACGACACATATGGGTGGGGCTTATGTGCCGCCCCGGTGGGGCAGTGGTCTAAGGCGCTGGCCTCTGATCATTCGTCCGTAAGGGGTCCGGGTTCGAATCCCGGTCAGGCATGGATGCTGTGTTTGTCTTACGGCACTGGCTCTCTCCCTTCCCTGGAACCAGTGACCCTAAATTAGGAACGGGCGACTGCTTATAGCCCATTGAGTTGCTCACAGTGGTCGTTAAACCTCCAATCAAAAAAAAAAAAAAAAATCTTCATGTGTCACGTGGGGATTACTTCTGAGATACGATCTGAGCGACTTTAGTTTATGTGATTTCATGTCATTTTCACGTTTGTCATTCGCTGCCTTTCGGATTAAAAAATAAAAGAAATTTACATACACAAACAAATAATTAAATAAGTATATAAATACAAAAAGCTGCCCCGGTGGCGTAGTGGTCTAAGCGATGGCCTCTGATCATTCGTTCGAAAGAGGTCCGGGTTCGAATCCGGGTGAGGCATGGATGTGGTGTTTGTCTTACGGCACTGGCTCTCTCACTTCCGTGAAACCAGTGTTCCTAAATTAGGGACGGGCGACTGCTTATAGCCCATTGAGTTGCTCACGATGGTCGTTAAACCTCCAATAAAAAAAAAAACATAAAGAGAAGTGGAAAGTAAGTGTTGCCGTCCTGGTGGCGCAGTGGTCTAAGGCGCTGGCCTCTGATCATTCGTCCGTAAGGGGTCCGGGTTCGAATCCCGGTCAGGCATGGATGTCGTGTTTGTCTTACGGCACTGGCTCTCTCCCTTCCCTGGAACCAGTGACCCTAAATTAGGAACGGGCGACTGCTTATAGCCCACTGAGTTGCTCACGGTGGTCATTAAACCTCCAATAAAAAAAAATAAAAAAACATAAAGAGAAGTGGGAAGTAATTTTTTTTTTTAAATTCTGTAACGGTTATTTCATATCTTAGGTAACGATGTGAAATGTAGAATGATCCAAATAGTCTTTAGTTATTGTGGAATATCAGTTAGTGTTTTTTGTAAATGTGTAGATCAGCGTCCTAAATTATTTCGTCAGAAAAATATTAGTAGCTGGAAAAAGTGCGACGTACAGATTTTAGAGTACGGAAATTAATGGTAAATGGTGCAGAAATTTCATGTTTTAAATAACTTTTAAAGATTTTTATCATAATATTTACCTGTAAATGCGATGCTGTGAAGAGATGCTGCGGTAGGCCTAACGCATCGCTACCGCGACGAAGTCAAGCTTTGCTTCGTTGAAAGGAAGATTCGTTGTTGTACGGAAAAGACTGGCGGAAGAGTACAGGAGAAAGCGGTTACGCTGGTGATAGGACAGCGATAAATCTTGTAGTGATACGCTACAGAAAATAGGTCCAGCATATCTACCCATCATTTTGTTGTATCCTGTACGTTGTTGGCAGGAAAAACCGGAAAAAAACCTCTTAGATTTGTAAAAGATACGTATCAGTGAGATAGAAAACCTGCGAACAAAGTATGAACAGGTGAAGCAAAAGTGCAGTGCCACAGCAGATCAGCTACGAATGGAAGCCGTTCAAAGCAGAACCGAAAGTTATACTACCCTAATATTCTGTACAACATAGAAAGGAATATTCGTACTCTCTATTTGGAATCAGGAAATCGTGTGCGAAAGAACGAAACATTTCTCAACATCTACTTTATAAACAATGAGAAAACATGACCGAGCTATATTCTGTAGCGTATGAGTACATGATGCTTCGCTGTACTGGCGAGAACGTACACGGCTGCACTTGTAGTCATCCGAGCGTGAATGACACGCCGCAGCGCCTCTTCCTTTCAACGAAGCTAAGCTTCGCATTGTCGTCGTACCGATGCGTTAGGCCTACCGCAGCGTCTCTTCAAAGCATCGCATTTACAGGTAAATATTACGATAAAAATCTTTAAATGACATTTAAAATATGAAATATCTGCACCACTTGCCATTAATTTTCATACTCTAAAATCTGTAAGTCGCACTTTTTCCAGGTACTAACATTTTTCCGACGAAATAATTTGGGACACTAATCTACACATTCACCGATAAATTTACTCACAGAGAAACTAACATAATTTACTTCAATATTAGAAGAGACTGTTGGAGCATTCATGTTAGGAAAACTATCAAATTTTTCATGTGAACATACTGGTACACTCTTCCAGTGGTTATCTTAGGGTTTCAAAGATTTTACTCACAGAGAAACTAGCATTCTGTATTTTTATTACTATAATTGGGAATTTTCTAAGTTCATCTCTGTTTCCTCAAAGAGCTCTCTATCTTGTTACAGACAAAAACCATTAAAATTATGTGTTTGGAAGACTTTGACAGAAAAATTATTCTTCCCCCCAAAAGAGCCTTTCCCTATCTTGTGACAGACACGCCGGGGAAATCAACCACACATATCCTAACATAATTCCTCGAGCATTACGAGTCAATTATAAATGGAAGAAATATACAACACATCTCAGTGAAAAACACTACCTGATATTCCTCAATAACTAAAGAGTATTGGATCATTCTACATTTCACATCGTTACCTAAGATATGAAATAACCGTTACAGAATTACAGAAAACTTACTTTGCACCTCCCTTTATATTTTTGTATATATATATATATATATATTTGCTTAAGAGCAAAACTGAAGACTAAGGAAAAACTTTAGAATTTAAAACGAAGGTTGCAAAATAACCTGAAGATCAAAACGCGCAACGCAGCAGTTTAGAAAATTCAGAATTCACATTCTATAAAGAAGATACCTAAGCAAAAAAATACATATATAATTTTGACTCACACCTAGTACAACATAGAAAAGGTTATGTATCTACCTGTGTGAGTAGAAGGAGAAAAGATAAAAAAATAAAATAAAACAACTGAATGTAGAAGGTGTCGAGAATACTGAGCCTTGGCTTTATCAAGGACCAGCAAAAACTCTGCATTTTCTCACTTCCACAAAGACCTAGTTGGAAATGGGTTTCTGCAAGGCCATAGATGCAAGTAACATTCCCACCTAAAATAGTTTAAAATATATATATGTCATGTCCTCCGTAGAGTTGCATGACCTAGCACTAGTTAACAATTTCGCTTGCATCCATTAACCTTCCTGGCCCGACCCATGCTCTTCATCTGTTACTATTAAACAGAGAGAAGAAGATTAAAGAGAACTCAAGCTGTGAGAGTGACATAATAATTAGAAATGATTTTCAGCCATAACGAAATGCCAAGTTCGTTTGAGAGAGAATTTAAACCTGAAAATCAATGCAAAAGAAATCCAAATTTTTACATTGCAATTAAAAAAGGAAATATTAATTTTTAACGAACAGATTTTTGAAAGAAAACTTGAGTCTAAAACCCCTACTCTACAACTTATGACAGCACGAAAACGAGAATAAGTTAAAGATAATAATTAACTAAAGAAAACTTTGTGAAAGTTATATACCTTAAACAGTTAGTTGCAATATGTACAAAGTACTTCAGCAGTGCTTTAAGTGTATAATTAATTAGTTATTAAGAACTTAACTACTTTGAAAAAACAGCGCACAGAAAAGGAACAAGCTTAGCCATCTTCTGTTCCTAGGTACCCCAAAAGACGCTCAAAGTTACAAAGAAAAGAAAGAGTTAAAACCCGCAAAAATGTTAACAGACAAACCAATGCCTAAAAGCTGAAAAGCTAAAAAACAACAGAGAAAAAGTACATGAAGTACAAACATTGAACTTATAAAACCTAGAACCCAAAAACAAGGAAGAGAGCTTACCTCTTGTGTGACAAAAACTTTTCTCCTCACAAGAGAAGAACAAGGCTGACCTCTTCCGCCACTCCCTAGTCGCTGGGGGGCAGTGAGGGTGGGGCTGATGGCCTCCTCATACAGCAAGAAACCAACGCGCTGAGATTTTAACCAGAGAAAAAAATATATAAACTTAAGACTGTGGATCTGTATGATCAGAAAGAGCAGAATTAACTCTCCAGAATACATGAGAAATATTATAAAATACACGAGCAGTGTATTTAATAATCTTTGCATGTATTAAATCACCTTAGTGAGCTTCTATAGATTAATCAGAATCTTATTAATTTTAATGTTGGTTTTACTATTTTTAGTATAGCTATCCTAGTGATGAATAACTAGTTTTCTTTTTTATTTGTTTTTATTTTCTTTTATAAACAGATTTTTAAGCTTTTTTTTGTGATTTTGTTTATATTATTTAATTTTTTTGTTTTAATAGGACCGTCATATCCATAGCACTAAGGTTCCTTTAGGTAGTTAATAGGCATCCTCTAGCCAACTTCCTTACGGCTTTGATTGGTCAGAATCATATTATTAACTGTGTAGAAAATTAAAGCAGATCTGCCAACCTTACTCTATTATTCAGAATAATTTTTCTTAAAGTTCTTTTGATGAAAGAAGAAGGAATTTCGTTCTCTAGAAAACTTTCTAATAGTATATTAATGTGGTAATTGAAGTCCAAATTGTTGCTGCAAATTCTTGAAATTCTTAGGACCTGAGAAATTAGTACATTCTCAATTACTTTGGTTGAAATGTTATTATTCCAGTGTAGATATTTAATTACTTTGAAAGGAAAATTAACTCTTTTATCAAAGAGGCTAATAGATGGGTTACCTCTGTTGAGCTTAATGCTTAAGTCTAGGAACTCAAGATGTTTGCGTATGTGAATTTCTTTTATCTTTTAATCAGAAAGGCAGCGAACGACGAACGTGAAAATGACGTGAAATCACATACTGTAAACTAAAGCCGCTCAGATCGTATCTCAGAAGTAATCCCCACATGACACATGAAGATAAGCCCCACCCATATGTGTCGTCACTGAAGCTGAAAACTGCCCTCTGATTGGCCGAGATTTCCCC
Organism: Macrothele yani; assembly: GCA_039090855.1. Taxonomy (NCBI): domain Eukaryota; kingdom Metazoa; phylum Arthropoda; class Arachnida; order Araneae; family Macrothelidae; genus Macrothele; species Macrothele yani. Next base: position 65,879,182 of record CM077017.1, on the reverse strand, counting down.
AGTCCCTTCTCAATGTAAAGTTTGCCTAAATGCCACAGGGTTGGCAGACAGTAGTTTATAATCAGTCTTTCCGCGTTCCGGTGCTATTTTCACTGAGCAGATTTCACCCAAAAACCTTGGAGGAGAATAGATTGGCAAACGTAATGCTAGCCCTTCGGAGGCAACGACCAGCAATTGAGATAGCAGCGCCATCTGTAACTGCGAAGACTTTGTGAGAAATACATAGCTATTGGAAAGGTACATACAGTGCTTGATTCAACGCATAATTTATCGTATAAATAGCGCAGAAGGAATAATCGGGTGCGAATGCGAACCAACAAATTTCTAGATCAAATTTTAATTAGCAAGTTCTCAATTTTGATGATAATCAGCTATGAAATAGAAAATACGCCGCTACATACAACGAACACCTGATACGTGAAGTTGCAGCAATGCGAATTTAAATATACCGCATTATCGTTCCTTCATACGTATTACCCTTAATCACTCGATTTTGTTCCTCAAATTGTTTATTGAAAAACATTTTTAACCCATGAGCTCATGAAAAATGAATACCACATAAAACAAAACAGGGGGCTACAGATATATTTACAAAACTATCACTGGATTTCCTCAGACATGCAGAGCTCTTCATATCTATTATTAATTGCAGTGCTGTATTCATACTCAATAAACTAATTTCAAAAGCTATTTCTACGTATAATTTGAAAGAATAACACAGCAATTTATCTGATCTAATTTTCTAACCAAGCACTTCTATGCCTCAGTAAACACTATAGGTTCTTATGAAGCAAATCAACAATTATTACATCACTCCCTCTAACTGATACATGCATACAAAAATCCTTTTCTTACCTTATTTTTTTCTTTGGCTACAGACCTGTGTGAACTGTTTTTTTTTTTTTTTTTTTTTTTTTTAATAAGAAAAGATGACTATATAAACATTTTTTCAAATTATTTTGTAAAAGATCAAAAAGGTAAACATAGCACAGGATAGGCACTGAAATAGTGATAAACAGGCTTTGTTTTTCTTCCTGCAATTATGATTTAGTCAAATGCTAGCTTTAATGTGAACTGAATGTTAACATATTATTCTGTAATCAAGCGATGTTTTGACCCACTCAGTACGGAATACGCCGATCCCCATGAGTGTAACTTTTACCGATGAGACTAAGATGTTTCTCTCGATAGCCAATCTGAGAATGTGCTGAGTTATTTTCAATCGTACACCTTGTATGCAACGATTGTGTAGGAACATTTGATAAAATTCACTTCGCCAAGCTGTTACCCATTGGCACCTTGTATTTAACGATTGTATGCTGTAAGCAAGCACAGAATAGCTGTGTTTATCACAACCACAGCAAACTGAATGGGTGAAAATACAGAAAATTCACTTCACCCAGCTGTGATAAAATGAAATGAGAATTGTGTGACACTTTGACATGAACAGATCTTCCATTTGAAATTGTTCTGGTTGTTATACAACACAAAATTCACTGCACCCAGCTGTGATCGAATAAAATGAAAATTACAGGTGGAAAATTCACTTCACCCAGCTGTGATCGAATAAAATGAGAATTACAGGACCACCTGACACTTTGACATGAGCCCACCTTCCATTTGAAATTGTTCTGTTAACACATTGACACCTTGATATTGTGTATTGTCTCAGTGTTACTTCGTAATCATGTCACATGGGCTTACAAAGCCGACATACTGGGTTATTAAACCAAAAACTCTTGCACGCCACATAAGAATTAGCTTTCAGGAGTCACAAATGCTGTGTATTTCCAGCTTTCGAGAGGAGACGAACTTTGAAATGTTCAATGAACGTTGTTGATACACTGTCCAGAGAAGCGGAGAAAGTTTCTGCATGTTTTTTGCCACGTTTCTGGTAATTTAATTCAAAATACGCTGCTGGCCACCCAATAGGCAACACCAAGAAGGAAGCATCCGATTGGCCTGAAATTCGCAGCAAGCGTCGCCCGCGAGTGGACATGCAAACGATTAGCATTGCAGGGCATATGCAAATCATGTGCGCCCGGCACGCCACCGAAAAGCACTATAATAAGGGTGCACAGCAGGCGGGGTGTAAGTAGTGGAAGTGTGTTGTGTTGCTGGACATGTGCGTGGGAAGCTTCCTGATGCCTCGTCGCAGAATACGGCAGTCATTCCAGCATGTTTCGGAGTTCGACAGAGGACAAATAGTGGCTTATCGCTACAGCGGTTTATCGTACCGAGACATCGGCACCCGTGTGGGACGACATCCAGCCACAGTGAGGCGAGTATGGATTTGGTGGGTGCAGGAGGGACGGACGGACCGACGTGAGCGATTGCCGCAGCCACGGCACACCACCGAACTAGAGGACCGGCATGTTGTGCGGCAGGCATTGACGGCTCGCACCGCTACATCACGAACGTTAGCGCAAGAATTAGGGTGTGTTGCGCAACAACCTGTATCAGCACGTACCGTTCGACGTCGTCTGCAGGAACGGGGACTTGTCGCACGGCGCCCATTGCTCCGATTACCATTGACGTTACACCACCGGCGAGTGCGGCGGCAGTGGGCTGTTGACCGCCGCACTTGGATTACGGAATGGCACGACATTGTCTTCTCCGACGAATCCCGCTTTTGCCTGCAACACCACGATGGTCGGATCCGCATGTGGTGGCACCGCGGCGAGAGACTGTATGACACCTGCATTATGCATCGCCATACCGATCCGTCGCCTGGCGTTATGGTTTGGGGCGAAATTGGATACGACACCCGCACCCCTCTGGTATGCATCTCCGGTACATTCAACAGCCACCGCTACATCTCCGATGTTTTGGAGACTGTAGTCCTCCTTTACTTGCAGAACCTGCCAGCGGCCACGTTTCAACAGGACAATGCGCGCCCGCACGTGTCACGCATCGTGCAACAATTCTTCACGGCCCAACAAGTGTCACTGCTGCCGTGGTCCGCCTGTTCTCCCGATATGTCGCCCATCGAACACGTCTGGTTGCTGATCGGCAACCGAGTAGCCCGGCAAGCACCACCCGCGGCTACGCATGATGAACTGTGGCAAAGTGTGGAAGCAGCCTGGACCGACATACCCCAAGCCCACATCCAAAGTCTCTTTCATTCGATGCCGCGGCGTGTAGCGGCCGTTATTGCTAGCCATGGGGGCCACACGAAATTTAACATTGCTAAAACGTTTCCTGGTTAAAGTTATGATCAGCTCGAACTGCCGTGCCGCCCTCTCTAGACTGCCGCCCAAGGCAGTTGCCCACCTTCGCACCCCCTAGATCCGGCCCTGGTAAACAAACAAGGTGCCCTTCTACATATCACTTGATTGTCACGTGCGTTTGCGACACAACGCTAATACTCATCGTTTGAACTGCACAGCACCAGCGCTAAGTATCGCCATCTAGCGAGCATTTCTTTCATGATATCGGCTATAGAGCGGATTAAAATGGACAGGTTATGACGAACGAGGGTCTCGGAATAAGAACGTTTGGTGTTTCAAAGCACAGAGTTTCCTAGCATAGGTTGGCAACGCCAACACTTGTTGTCGTTTTCGTCACGTGTGAATACGAACGTGTTTGCTTTCCTTGCTTCGAAGACTTATTTAACTTATGTTTCCAGGTGATTATAAATTTTTCTGTTTTCCTGAAATATAGCAGCTACTGTCCAGCTGGATGAAGAAAGAATTGAACTGCCTTGGTCAGCGTATAATAATTATTTCACAATGCTCGAGAAGCAAGTAAATGGGAATTTTAGTCACGGGCAAACTTTGCCCGTTAAATAAGAAGCTGTCGGTTTCAAAGTCACTCGCCTCTAATTTGAAATTGCAGATAGAGGTAAGTCAAAATTTTCAGTACTAATAGTAATGAAATAAATAATTAGTTATGTGTATTTTTCGCTGTCTTTATAACCACTCATTTAAAAATCCCGCACACAGACCCGGACATCATTACAAATCCAGGACTGTATGGGCCAATCCCAGACTGCTGGTAACCCTAATTATATGTCATAACCAAGTTTTTCTACTTTAAATAACGGAAAAGTAGAAAAAACTTTGGTTTTCTACTTTCTTCCTTATATTTGAAAATTTTCTGTTTTAAAATATCAGGTACAATGCCATATTTACAGATATTAATATATTAACTGAAACTGCAATATATTAAGTTAGTACTACTAAAATAATCATAATTAAAAAAATGTTTTTAAATCATTAACATTACTTAAGGTGACCAGATATTGGAACACTGATTTGAGGACAAAAGGCCGTGGCATCACCAAATCGGCAGTTCATTTGGGGACATATACGTACTCTAAATATGCAAATCTTTTTGTCACAAAACTGCATTGCTTCAATAAGTGTGATGTTACATATGATAATTTGCCTTAAAAGAATATATCTTGTAGAATGTTGGTAATTTGTATTGACAAAGTAGAATTATGATGGCCAGAACATATTAGCAAAAGTGAAAGACTTTACCTTGTATATGTGCCGAATTAAAATCAAGCTGCACAACAAACTAATTGCACGGCAAATTTTTCATTTTGCCAAAGTTTTTGGAGAAACTTAGATCAAGTACAGTCGAAATTTAATCGTGCCAGTAGTAGTTCAGTGTCCTAGTGCTGGCCACTGACCATTCGTACAAGTGGGTACGGGTTCGAGTCCCGACTGAGATACGGATGGTGTTTTTGTCTTACAGCACTTGCTCTCTCCCTTCTCTAGAGTGATTGTTTCCAAATTAGAGACAGGTGACTGCTTATAGTCCTTAGAATTGCTCGCGGTGATCGTTAAACTCGGAAAGAAGAAAAAAATTTTTTTTTCACAAGAAGCATGTCGGAAAATTAGTACAACGAAAAGTGCTTTTAAGAACATTTTTCATTAGAAATCGAACGAGCTAACGAGGAAGTGTAAATTCGATGACAAACATTAAAATTTGAGGACAATTTGCGTCCCCAAAGGCATCAGACGTTTTTGGGGACAGTAAACTATATTCGAGGACTGTCCTCAAGAATTGGGGACTTCTGGTCAGCTTAACATTACTCTTCAAGTGGAGCACTTCATAACAAATTTTCAGCTACAGATGACGCTGTACTACTATCACACAAGCAGAACAGCATGGAAAAAATAAGTCAAGATGGTGTAGCATTTATTCATTTGTATTTGACAGCATGTTACAACAGCAGTTGTTCCAGGGCCGGATGGTATTTTTGCGGAGCCCGGGACAAAGTTTTATAGAAAAATCTTACATTTTAAAGTTATGTGAAGAGGTCCACCATAAAGTCTGCCCCCACCCCCCTCACAAGCACACGATAATTACCATAAAGAAACAAAAATATTAGCCCCAAAGAAAAGCCATATTTACAGATATTAATATATTAACTGAAACTGCAATATACGAAGTGGGTTAGGCCGCCCCGCCCTGATGGCCTCTGATCATTCGTCTGAAAGGGGTCCGGGTTCGAATCCTAGTGAGGCATGGATGTTGTTTTTGTCTTATGGCACTGGCTCTCTCCCTTCCCTGGAGCCAATGACCCTACATTAGGGACGGGCGACTGCTTATAGCCCATTGAGTTGCTCACGGTGGTCGTTAAACCTCCAATTAAAAAAAAAAAAAAAATAAGTGGGTTAGTTTTGCTTGGAAAAATTCTAGTGTGAACGCTGCTCAAAGAAAGGAGAATATATTAAGTTTTATGTATAATGCTTAATGGTTTTAAAAATGCACTGTATCCTGTAAAATATACTTTTGTTTTGTACTGTTGGTTGTAAAATATACTTTTGTGTTTTATACTGTCCTACTTATTGCTGAAGTATCGCTACTATCCCTGTACCAGCATTAGCAAATGCTGTTGGATAAAAAATTTAGATTTGTAATCTTCAAAGACTTATTTTGTCACCCTTTTTTCAGCAGAAACACAGACACACAAGCTGTCTGAACTGGAGGGGCTAATAAAATCGTTAAAAGGCAAATCAAGTCTAAAAACCCATGATGCTTTGAAGCATGTGTCCCTGTTTGATAGAGCTTCTGCAAAGATGTCTGCCCGGTCCTCCCAAGAAGAAATTGATGGTGCTTTGGTAAATTGGATCATCGATGGTGCCCATGCTTTTTATGAAGTGGAAAGGGAATCACTTAAAGTCCTGTGGGAGAAGCTAACCAAAAATAAACTGATGTCTTCGAAAACCTTAGTGCGCCGTCTTAACTCCAAATATGAGCAGATGAAAAGCCTGCTGATTTCTGAATTATCAGAAGCCCAGTACATGTGCGCCACAGCAGATTGTTGGTCTGCCAACAACAAGTCGTTTCTAGGAGTCACTTGCCTTTATTTGAATGACTCTTTAGAAAGAAGGTCAGCAACTTTGGCCTGTAAGAGTATTGTGGGTAAACACACATATGATGTATTGGCCAAAGAAATATTTACGATACTTGTGTCTTACATGACCAAAGCAAGACTCTTATTATGGTGACGGATAACGCAACTAATTTTGTCAAAGCTTTCCGTTTATTCTTGGATGAGAGTCATGAGACAGAAGATAGTGATGATTTTTTGCTGGAAAACATTCCGATTTCTCGCATTTTAGAGGGAAATGACACGAATGCCAAAAACGATGTGGTGTTGCCACCACTGTTCTGCCCATACGCTAAATTTAGTGGCAGCAAAAGATTGTAAAATGGCACTTGAAAACAGAGCCATAAAAAAAGTTAGCAGAAGTGCATTTGCAAAGTGCCAAGCGCTTTGGAACAAATAAAAAATGTCAGTTGTTTTAGCTGACAAGATATCTGCAGAACTAAGTGCCCATCTCATAATACCGAGTAGGACAAGATGGAACTCAATGCATTCTGCCGTCGAGCGTATATGCCGGTTCCTGAGAGAGAACGAGGAGAAACTACATAAGATTTTCGATGCTGCAGGTTTAGGAAGGCTATTGCCTCATGAAGTTGATTTTTTAAATGAATATTGTATCGTGATGGATCCCATTTCCTGTGCCTTAAATATCCTGCAAGCAGAAGTGAGTGTCTCCATGGGATACCTCGCTCCTACATTACATCAGTTATTGAGGACTCTCAAGTCCAGCACTGGCATGCGATTCTGCCGTCGCTTGGTTGAAGCTGTGGTGTTGGGTATTGAAAAGTTCATTTGATGTGGGACAGAGAAACTGTTATTTCAGCTTGTTTCAACCCCAGATTCAAACTGCTCTGGATTGAGGAGAGGGAGAGGCAAAATGAGGCCAAGAAATGGATGGAAGAGTATCTCCACGATATGTTTCCTGGAACTTCAGAAACTGTAACTGAAGTTAAACCTTTGGATGATTTTATAACTTTCCGTCTAGCAGTTCTGAAGATATTTACCAGGAAGAACTGAGGTTCTTGTCCAAACCACTAAAACCTGCTACAACGCTTATGTTGTATAACTACATAAAACAGGCATTTCTTAAAACGAACACTGGTGTGCCATCAAGTGCATCTGTTGAAACATTGTTTTCATTTGCGTCAGATGTGTTATGTCCAAAGAGATCCTGTTTATCTGACTGCAACTTCTATTAAAAATGAACAAACATGTTTTAAAAAAAGTAAAGTAGCTTTACACGATTATATGATATGCTATATTGTAGTCTTGTGCAGTTCACATTTTATATATGCTACATTGTAAAGTCTGGTGTATATGGGATATACTATTTTGTAGTAATATAACATCTTTAACTTTGAGTGTGTATTGAATAATCTCGCAAAATTTGGGTCCTAAAAGTAGTGACTACATTTTCAAAGTAGTTTGTAGTCACTACTTTGTTAAAAATGTAGTTGTAGTTAACTGCATTTATCATAAAGTGGTTGTAGCTACAAATAAAAAGTAGTTTTTCCAACCACTGCCACAAGTACAAAAAGGTTGAGAAACACTGCCATAGAATACAGGGAACGATGCACTGTCTGAATGTTGATGCTACTACTGATCCCAGTATTGAATTGCGCTGCAATTTGGGGCAATTTTGAACGCCAGATGCCGCTGTCCACGATCGTCCAGGGCTTTTCTACGGCCACCCGGTCTTGTACTCAATGTTTTCGCTGTGTTTATGTAACCCGTGTACACCCTTGAAATTGTTGACCATGTAAATCCAAATTTCGTGGTAATTTCTGAGATCGAGTGACCCATCTTCCAGGAGCCAACTATCATACCACGTTCGAAATCACTTAAATCCTGATAAGCTGTCATCTGAACTGCAAATACTACTATTTGAGCTTGCAGAGATATCTGCCTTTATATATGCGCCGTTTGCGGACGCTACCACTTACCGCATGAGTGTGGTGGCATGTAATGGAAATAGTAGTGTCCCTTCCAGTTTTTTTTTTTTTTTTTTTTTTTGCACCTCAGTGTAAAGACGGAGAGAGAACATTTGATTATAAAAGCTATATACTTTAAAAAATTTTAAATATTTTATTTACAATTTTTAACTCATACCTTAGCCTATTTTTCTACATAGTCGCCCTGGGCATTCATTCACTTGTTATATCTTGGAATAAGTTCAAGTATCCCCTCCTCACAGAACTCTGCTGCCTGTCCTTTCAGCCAGTCCATAACATCCTCATTTAGCGCATCATCATCAAAACATTGTACACCAAGGAACTGCTTTAAATTGGGAAACAAGTGGTAGTCCAATGGTGCCAAGTCCGAGCTGTAAGGTGGATGCTCAGAAACTTCCCAGTGTAACTCCTCAAGCAGCTCCTTTGCCTTCTTGGCAGTGTGAGGGCGGGCGTTGTCCTGTATAAAACAGATTGCTCGTGACAGCATGCCCTGCGGCGGTTTTGAATGGCTTGCCATAGAGGTTTAAGAGTTGCACAGTAGGCATAAGCATTTATGGTTGCACCTCTTTCCGTGAAATCGACGAATAAGACACCTTTTCGGTCCCAGAAGGCACTCGCCGTGATTTTTTTTTGGGAACAAATTTCGTGTTTTAGTGGCTTTTTCGGTGATTAAGCGTAATGCTACTCAAGTGATTATCTTTTGTTCTTGGGGGTGTAGTGTGAAATCCACGTTTCGTACCCTGTAACAATTTGTCAATAAACTCGTTGCAATCTTGATGGTAACGCTCCAAGAACGTCAATGTTTCTCCCAGTCGCTGAGTTCTGTGTTCATCTGTGAACATCCGTGGGACCCATCTTACACAGATTTTGTTACAGTTCATACACTCAGCAACAATTTGGTACACAAGTGTACCAGTGGCGGCTTGTGGTAGGAAAAATAGGTGAATAGCTACAAGAGCAATATGAAAAGATATCTACTGTCTTCAATGAAAATCAGTTAATGAGAACTTGCCTATTATTTTTATATATTAGATCAATTCTTCCCTTTAAAGCCGGAAATTTGTTGATTATGTTGCCATAAAATGGCTGTTTCTTCGTGACATCAAGAAAATGTCTTTCTGAATAGAAATCTTTGCCAAAGAAGCAAGTTTATCTGGAGAAATAGAGTTTCTTGAGTAAGTTTGTATTCTTTTAAGGCAAGAAAAACTTCTTTCCACTGAAACACTTGCAGATGCAATTGTTAAAATCAGGGAAACCAATTTATAAACTTCTGTAAAAATGCCTTTATCTCCATGAAGCACTCAAAGAAGTTCATGAGTCGATATATTCCTTAATTTTTCATCAGCATATACAAGACGTTCATTTTTAAGACGCTGGTGTTTAGCAAAAATTTTTCTGTAAAAATGTTGTAGATTTTCAAAAGCGTGAGAGAGAAAGCATGAATTAAATTGGTCGAATTTGGTTGTGTCAGCAAGACAGGCAAATTGAAGTTTAAGTTTCTCACAGTCTTGAAATCTTATATCCATTGTCATAAGAATGTGGTACAAAATTTCAAAATACAATTGTTTATAATTTAAAAAAATGTTTCTTGTGTAAGAGCAGCATATTCCCGTTTAGATCTGCTTATTTCTGTGATTTTGCTAGCTTTTCCAAACAGTGTTCCAAACACCTCATTGTTACTTTTATGGCTCAAAATTTCATAAGTTTTTTTTTTAATTTGAGTAACACAGTAGTTTATGTCTAGTGACTTTTTCTGCAAAATTTCGAATAATAGATCGCTAAAGCCAAATATTTCATTAAATACTATTCCCAAAAATGTAAATTCAAAAGTGTTCATATCATTTAAAAACCCTTGGACAAGTTGAATTGATTTTTTGTCTGATTGGTCACTATTTGTGAGAAATTAGAATACTTCCTTCAATTTATCCCAATCTTCAACTATTACACTTACTAACTTCGAAGTAGAGGACCATTGAGTTTCTGTTATGGTTGGCATGCATCTTGTGGTTGCTGATGTGAGTGTATTGTTTTTTCACCACTCAGCGAAGCGGGTGAAAAAACAAAGGAATTACACTGAGGCTTGCAAAAAATATTCGACGCTTAGAAATTTTAGAAAAACTCTGCTGTAATACAAGGTTCAAACGATGTACTAAGCAATAACAAAAACAGCTTGAGAAGCTTTATGCTTCATTTTTTCTGGAGCCCAGTCAAGTGTCCAGACATTACGCTTGCCCCATCATAACATTGTCCTATTGACTTGTGTTGATAATCAAACTGTTCCAAAATTTTGTCTAGCATTTTGTATAAAGCTTCTGACGTTCTATCTTCACTTACACCATGGAAACCCAAAAATCGCTCAACCAATACACCTTCCGAATCAACAGATCTTATTATTAAAGAGCACTCGGAAGTCTGGTTATGTCTTCCCATGTACTTGAATATAAAAGCTTTTAACTTCATTTATTTCATTTTTGACGTGATCATTTATATATTCAGAAATACATTCAATTAATTCGTTTTGAATAGTTTTTGAGTCACCTGTGAAGACATTTTTTATCGTTTCGTATTGATTTTGAATTTTTAAAGGATTTCTTGATATCAACAGTGAAAGCAATTCCTTGAATTTCTACGATTTATTGAGTCAATGCCTTCGTCATGGTCACGGAATGCTAGTTCTTGTTTACTCAAATACAGTACTGCATCAATCATTGTCTGCAGGAAATGTCTATTTAAACGAACGTTTTCGGTGAAATGCATTTTCAAAAGCCTAGCATTCTCCCTCAGGGCATCGGCAAATGGTGTTCTGATTCTTTTCAAAATTATTTAGCATTAATTTGCATTTCAGGTGTTTGCTAGAATCACCACGTTTGTGAAGTGACCGTTTTATATTTAAGAAATCTGAAAATTGTCTTTATTCTACGCCAAATTTTCTTACTAAAAAATAAGCAGGGCCAACAAAATAATTTTTTTAACACAGAAGGGATACAAAGCCATTTATATTCAGTAAACCAACAATTTTAAAAATTAATATTGTAAGATTTACTGCTCTTCTTGATTTCTTTCTTGGCGACAATTGTCAGTGAATCCGTCGGTCGTCCTTGAAGTAAAATGTCTCTCTTATTTTCATCTTTCCACCAACTGAACGGAGTTTGCAATAAATTACAGACAATGTCGTTCACAGGGTACATACTGAAAACTAAAACTATCACTATCAGTTAAACTGTACACGAAACTAAAGTAACTAATGAAGTTTTTAACAAACAATCACAAAACACGAAAAAACAAATCTGTTTTGGAAAGTATGTACCAAACACCGCAAAGAAATAGCCCTAGTGGATTGCAAAGAACCCTTGGCAATCCGTCCCGTTCCACTGCGATCTCTTCGGAAGGTCACGACTCCAGGTGCAGAGCCTTGGCGTTTCAAGCTAAAACACTTCACTTGCCCGGCAGGTAGGGGAGGGTGACATCACAGTTACCATGGCAACTCGGACGAAAACTGCAGACTTCCAAGCATTCTCATTTCAGCTCTTCACTTTGAACTATTTTGTGTATAAGGACTTGTTTTCCGTATTGAATGCACATTGTGAATTGATATCTACTCACAATTTTGGGTATTTTGGCACTCAATAAAGGCAAAAAAAGAATATATTATACAAAATTATTAAATAAAACCTTATTTCAAATAACATAGGTGAAGAGGCACTTCACCTACTTCACCTGAAAAGCCGCCACTGAAGTGTATGAGAAACTTCAGGGAATTTTACATGCACTTCGCTAATCGTAAAGCGTCGACTCTTTAATGATGCCATCAACCTTTTGTCTGAGTTCGTCCGTGATGAGAGTGGAACGCCCTGACTGGTACTCGTCATGACGTTTGTTCTTCCATTTTTAAACATTATGCACCACTTTCTGACATTGGATTCATTCACACAATTCAGGCTTCACTGACATCCATCACACGACATGCACAAGACCTTCTATACTTCATACTCATAATCTTTTTCTCATGCAGAAACTCCTGAATCTGATCCTCCCATGACTTCCTCTGCCTTTCCTTACTGCCACTTGGGCTAAAAAAAAAAATTCTTAGTAAGCATCGCCTCACTCATTCTTTTAATATGGCAAAACCACCGAAGCATGTTAGTCTCCACCTTGCTAACAACATTTGGCTTCACATTACACAACTGCAACACATCGTCATTCCTCACACAATCAGAAGGTGTCTTGCCACAAACCCCCCTGTAAGTAATGCATTTCTCCAGCACACAAACGACTCCTATGTTTCTTCTGTAGTATCCAGGTTTCACTGCCATACATAGTGTTCTCCCTAGAGCCTTTTTACTGGGCGGCCCACCCAGCTAATTTTCTCTGCCGCCCAGCTAAATTTTCTTTAATGAATGTTTTCACAACACACAATAGTAAGAGTGGAAAACTTACTCCCACATACACCATAAATATTGGCAAAAACGACTGAAATCTGTGTTCAACATGATTTATCAGTAAGTGTTCAGTAAGTACAATCATATTATTAGTTAAGCAAAACAACATCCTTTCTTTTTTTTTTTTTTTTTATTGAGGAAGGGGTCGTTTAAAGTACCATCCAGCTAAAATTTCTTGCCACCCAGCTGTAAAAAAGCTCTAGGGAGAACATTACGTACATCAGAGTAGGAACAATTACACTTTCATACACAGTCATGCAGGACTCTCTTGAGAACCCATCATTCCTACGAAAATCTCCCAAAGAAGCTATGACTTTCAATAAAGAATTCACTCATCTACTAATTCAACCATCCAATTTGTTCTTATCTGGTAGTTTGTATTTTCTTGTGGAGCTAACCTCTGAATCTCAGAGAACAGCTTAGTGATGTGTATGTATGTCAAACATGCTTCCTAAATACACAAACTCATTCACCTGGTCAATCACTGTGCCATTTAGACTTATATTACATTCAGTACTAACAGTTCCTTGCTCAAAAACCATAACTTTGGGTTTTCTCTTATTTATACTCAGTTTGAATTTCATACAAACTTTGTACATCTGGGACAACATACTCTGCAACTCACTTTTGCTTTCTGCCAACAGGACAGTGTCATCATACAGCAATCTGCACACACGGATATTACCAAGACATAAACCAGTATTGTCCGACATCTTGGCATCATGCACGTAAGCATCCATAAATATATTAAATAGCCATGGTGACATTACACAACCTTGTCTGACTCCTGCACCAATAGAAAACCATTTTGATAAAACACCATTCACTTGTTCACAAGCTCTACTGCCAGCATACATGGCTTCTACATGATTAAGTAGATTCTCAGTAACACCATATTTATTCAATACCTACACAAAAATGTCCTATTTACTCGGTCATATACTTTCTCTAAATCTATGAAGGCAGCAAAAACTTTCTTACCAGCAGTCAGACACTTTTCAATCGTAATACAAAAATTTGGTTAGTGCAGTCTTTACCAGCCATAAAACCACTATGAACATCCCACAGTTTCTCTGATGTAAGACCTCGTACTTTTTCAATAATGACCTCACCAAACACTTTCCCTGGCACACTCAGTACGCTAATACCATGATAGTTCTTGCAGTCAGTCTGATCACCTTTACCATTATACAAGGGTACAATTACAGCATCCTTCTAATCCTAAGGGGCCATTCCTAACTCCCAGCACAACTGGCAAATTTCAGTTAACCGGTCAATTACAGAGTCACCACCATATTTCAACATCTCAGCAGTTATGCCATCAACTCCCTGAGCCTTACAATTCTGAAGAGATTTTAGAGCTTTACACACTTCTTCTCTTGAGATCCGTCCTGTGTTTCCATCCTTCACTGCGACATCATCTGCTTTTGCCTCAGAATCACCTTTGCTTTCTGGATCAAATAACTCACAGAAGTATTCACCCCATCTTTCACTTAACCCATTGGGCTCCCATATCATTTCTCCAATCCTATTCTTTACACAACTTAAAACTTTGTTTCGCCTACTTTTCCTGAGTTTTGTGTACTTGCAGAAAAATTCTAAATCTTTCCAAAAAGCCAATTCATGCCTTTCCACCTTCTCCTTCCTATCTTTTGTCTTACTCTGGTGAACCAGCTTAGCTGCTTCACACTTCTTACAGTGATATTCATCCACAGAAACTCTACCTTGCAAGATCCGCAAATAGGCTTCTTTCTTTCTCTTTACCGCCTCTTCAATCTCACTATTCCACCAAGCATCACTTCCATTGTCACCCACTATTGTGGTGCAACAGACCTCTTTAGCAGCAATGACAACACAGTTCTTAAAACATTCCCACTTCTTTTCTACATCCATCTAACATGACTTCAACTCCTTCAGTCATTCTCTGAGTAAGTTAAAGTAATGCTGATGATCTTCAAGGAGCCTTTCGACCTTTATTCTTTCCATCCTAGGCCTCTTCCTATTCCTTTTCCTCCAACCAACATTCAGTTTCACTCGTGACATTACTAAGTAATGATCAGAACCAACATCCACACCTCTCATTGCACAAGTGTCAACAATAAAGTGTTTCAGACGCTGATCATAAACAACAAAAACTATAAAACTCTTTTGACCAAGAGTATGATTTTCCCAAGTATATGTGTGGATATACTTGTGGTTGAAAACGTATTAGATACACACAAACCATTCTCAATGCAGAGTTCAATTAATCTTTCGCCATTATCATTCACACAAGGATCATTAAAGTTACCCAGAACATTATCAGAAATCACATTCTGCACACCTACTCTAGCATTGAAATCCCCTGCTATTATAAATTTCTCTTTAGCACCAAACTGGCTCGAAACAAGCTTTTAGCTCATTCCAGGAATCCTCCTTCCTATCAGAAGGGTCCGAGTCACATGGAGCATACACTACTACAATTGCTATTCTCTAAAGTTTCACTATGGCTTATGTATTTACATCTACCAGGAAACAGCTAGTAAATTCCATTTCCTTAAAATTTCAATGTTCAATCATCTTTTAGTTCAATTAGTCTATATTCTCTTCCACTAAGAAGCTTTGTTGTTGAAATGTTAAATAAACTCTTTGAATGTGTAGGGAGATGATCACATGTCCAATTACCACCCCCCCTCCCCATCACATAAAACACGTTATTAACAAAAAGTATCTTCAGTATTCTACATTCTTTTTTCAGTGCTTATTTTAGGATATAAAAGGGCATGGATACATACAATAAAAAGAGGGGGATTTTTAACTCAAAACGGCTTTAGTTCTTTATTTATAAATCTAAATTTAACAAAGTTTCGCATAGTAAAATGCAGGTATATAATGCAGTTTCACAGTCATCATGGTGAGGTTTCCTAAAACTTAAATGCCCCTACAGCATGTAATTTTAGCATGAAGGTGGCAGGGCATGTAAACCCATTAAAATGACTATTATGAACCCTGCTTTCTTCTTACTCTTTAAAAATGATGAAGAGATCCTAGCATGATTTTTTTCTTTCTGTGAAATGAAAACTTGAAAAGAGCAATACTCTGATACATGTTTGCATCTCAAATTGGAAAAAAAGTTTAGAAGCATGTTGTACAGGAAGCAAATGGCAAAAAGCCAGAATAACACACAACACTGAATGTAACAATATTTCAGAGTACAGTTGGAACTAAACTGATACTTTTGTATGAAAAGTGATGTAGAGCCTAAGTTTAAAAAAAAATACTTATAACAAATATAAAACCCATTTAATACCGACTTTACAATGCAGAGATGAAATAAATAATACATTTACACACTTAATCTTTCAAATTTTAAAAGCTTCTTTTTGTGCTTCAATATCAACTTCGATTTTCTTGTATCGAACTTTAATGGCAGCTTTTCTAACTTCTTCGATCATGACTTTACCCAGCTGACAACTTAAAACGAGAAAAAAAAATATATCAGAGGAAATCAATCCCTTTTAAATTAATAACAAAACAAAAAATGTTCTCAGTTTATTAAGATATATTAAAAGACTGCTTACTTAGGGTCAATAACAACTGTTTCTGGATCATGGACCATTCCTAAGCCTTCCTTTAGTTTTTCCATTCCATTCCTTAAAAAACCATTATTAAGAAACATCAGAAATAAAAATGTATAAAGCAAATATGTAATACATTGAATGAATTTTCAAAGATGATTTCATTGCAATACAGCAGAAATTTAAAATCAATTCTTAATATGATAAAATAACATGCATAAAACAGTACCTAAGTTTTGTATAAGTTTTACAATAAAATATAAAATTTACATAAAACTTATTCAAAAAACTTGCTCTTACTAACAGTAATTCTGAAAAAGTAAAAACCATGAAAACAAAACAGTACAAAGGAATTAAAGCCTACATCATCTGATTCCAATCTGGGAACACTAGCCACTCTACCATCCAGTGCAATGCATTTCCATACAACTGAAGTAAAAATACACTACTAGTAATAACTCATATGAGAAAGTGATTGATGGTGCACACTACTTACATGTCCATATTAACTAACAGAATTAAGTAAGCTGTTTAACTTAGGTGTAAAAATAAAATAAAATAGAGTAACAGTTGTGGAATTCACATGGGAACCAGTACTACCAGTTTCTGGCACCAATTCAACCTAACTGAAGAAACTGATTTTTTTTTTCCCCCACAAAATTTTTTTATCACCGTTACCATTTTCTCACACATGTGTACCAACATTGTGTTCAAGCATCTTATTGGTACATACCATTAGGATAACAACAATAAAATTAATAATAATGCTAGTTTATTTTCCCTCAAACATACTGCTCCTTCAATAATTTTGCATGGTTAATTCTCTGATTCCCATTCACTTTGTTCTACATTCACCTTTTATTCAACAGCCTGGTACTACAGAATGCAATATCAGTGTAGGTAATCTTGTACACTATCTGCCAACAAGTTATTGGACACTTGTGATAGCAAAGGAAAACGAAGTTTATTCACCTTCAATAGTTGATGGAGCCTCCACGAGCAGCGATTAAAGCTGCTACCCTCCGGGGCATACTCTCAACCAGGCGTTGTACAATGGCTAGCGGTATTTTCTTCCACTCAGCTTGGAGAAGACAGGTCAGTTCCTTCACCAATTTCAGATGGTGGGGGCACCCCTTAAGTTGACGGTCCAACTCGTCCCAGAGGTGCTTGATAGGGTTAAGGTCCGGGCTCTGTGCATGCCAGTCCATTCGATTAACCCCATTGTCACCATACCAAGCCATGGTGGACCTCGCAACATGACAGGTGGCATTGTCATCCTGAAAGTAACATGGGTCCACCCCGTAAAACTGCCACAACGTAGGAAGCGCATGGTCATCCAAAATGATGCAGTAGGTCTTGGCGTTGAGTCTACCAGGAATTGCGACCAAGGGTCCCGTGCCATGCCAGGAGAAACACCCCCATAGCATAATTCCACCGCCGCCGAACTTCACATCACAGTTGGCACAATACATTCCGGCAGGAGGCGTTCTCCAGGCAGACGCCAAACCCAGACCCTGCCATCCGAACTTTAGAGGTTGAACCTTGATTCGTCGCTCCAGAGAACCTGCTTCCACTGTTTAACGATCCACTACCGGCGTTATTTGCACCATGTTAGCCGAGCAGCGCTATTGGACTTGGTGATCAAAGGCTTGTGGGCGGCAGCACGTCCATGATAACCGAGCAGATGGGCTTCCTTACGGATGGTATTCATCGAAAGAACACTCCCGGATGCCTGTTGAAACTCCTCACGGATGTGGCCCATCGATTTGGTGTGATTCTTCCGAATTTCTCTGGCCAGAACCCGTCGGTCTCTAACTCCCAGTTTTGTGGGTCTGCTGGGTTGGGACACATTCCGACAGTCACCTCTCATCTTCCACTTGCCAATCACGTAGGCCACTGTCGATTTTGGGCACTTCAACTCGCTGGATATGTCATGTATGGATCGGCTATTTCTGTGATACCCGACGATTACACCTTTCTCGAAATCAGAGAGCTCCGAACTGCGTGGCATCTTGCATGCGACTGGTTGCGTTATTGTTTCCCACACGATATTTAATGGCGGAGGCCGTGACGTGTATCAGGACCACAGATATCGTCAATTGCAGGGGTGTCCAATTACTTGTTGGTAGATAGTGTATATTCCATGCAACACACATCTCTAAATCACCTCATTATATTCTCATTAACTTTCTCTTCTACAGAAAGAGTACCCAGCCCAGTTGCAAATCTCTAGTACTGCTTCTCCTTTGCAGCTAAAACCACCTAATTTCTCTGATATTGCTCACAAAAGCAATATCAGGGAAATTAGATGATTAACTCCTATGTTAGTAACTTTTGACTTCATACAGAGCTCCTTACTTCACACTTAACTCTCACTACCATAAAACAGAAAATCCTAGGTGTTGTGCTGTATGCAGCCAATAACTGACTTTCTCTGCTTTACTGATTCTGTTGTCTAAGTCCTTATGAAGATCTGGTTCATCAACAACCACACTCTAATAATTAAACTCCAGTACCTGTTAGAGCCCCTTCCCTCTGTACTACATAATAAATCGTTTTTTTTTTTTTTTTTTTTTTTTTGGTGGTGTGTGTTTGTGTGTGTGTGTTTCTAAGGTGACCTTAGAACCACAGATATTTAGACCCCCAAAATTTATCTTCATCTCAAATGTTTCTGATATCAGGATCAACTGATTGAAGTTACATAGTAACTTGTTTACTTCTTAGAAATGAAGTATATGGCCCCAGCATGCAACAAACAGTTGGTACCAGAATCTCCTGCCAACATTTGATACTAAGTACTTTTAAACAGGCTATCTATACAGAATTGTAACAAAATTGGGACAGCCTTGTCTTATCTCAGAGTTTATCTCAAACCAGTTACCAGCACTTCCTTCTATTCTAACTCAAATTCCTGGTACAACAGCTTGTGACTGACTTTAACTGAATGCCTAACACTCCATAATATTTTAACACATTGAACATGATATTTCAAAATGTCCCTTTAATTTTTTTTTTCAAAGTTAATAAACAGCATGTATAAATTCTGATTTACTTCATGCAACTTTTCAGGAAGCTGCTGGAATATAACACATTATTCTGTCATTCTTCAACTCATCTGAAGCAAAGCCATCCTTCACTCAGTTACTTTCCACCATTTATCCATGTTTTTTAGTCAGTATGAATGAGTCAATACACTTCACAAGTAACACTAGTTAAGGGGATGTTATGTTGTTACTAGTCTTTTTTGCGAACTGGTTCAATGATACATTCCTGCCAATTGTCATGCTGTGTTAACGATTCTGTGTAACCAAAGAGCACTATTCATTCCATCATGTTTAACCAATTCCAAGTTAATTTCATTCAAACCTGCAGTTTACCATTCTTCAGGGACAAAATAGCATTTCCATGGCTCAAAACATATCTGAAAAGTTACATGACTGACTGGGTATATGCAGAAATAATTTACCTGCCCAGGTAGTAAAAGCTGAATGCACAGGGAAATTTATTTTTAGCTAACAAATTCGGAAAAAGCTACAGTTCTTTTAAGTTAAAAAATATGATAAACTTTTTATTCATCTTTTGCTTTGCCATTTTAAGAGTCTGTATTTTAAATGTTCAATGCACAAAAGCATGCATATCAAGTTTTAAGAAAGGCAATGATGATGAAATTGGTATTTGAGAAATTTAATGTTATCACGTTCATGAATTATTAAAACATATCCTTGTTTTGAAAAATAAATAAATAATCATAGTTTGAAAATACAACAGTTTAAATAGCATATAAATTATAAATTAAATGATTTATGCACAATTCTTGAACTATGTGACAGCACTTTTTTCATACACTTAGTACCTGCTTGTGTAAGTTTCTGTTTCACGAGTGATGCAGATTCCAATTCTGAAATTACATCACTCAGCAATGAGGAAGACGGATTTGTAACTACCACTAACCAATTGGAAATTTTACATATTTACTTACTAGAAGTTAAACTCTCATTCCTGAATTTTTTTCCAAAAAGCACATTGGATACCCATTACTTAATACAACTTAATCAACCATAGCTGAAGTGACAAGCTGCTGTTCAGAAAAACTAATATTGATGTCGGTAATGTTTGCTCTTCTCCTGGCTAACTGGAATGTATAGTGCAGGCTCGTTTTTAAACAACACTTAGCCTTTGTTTCAGCAGTACTGCTGTTTGTTCATGGGCAGGATCTTCAATGCCCTTGCTTTTTGCCTCACTCACCGAAGTTATACCAGAGACCCAACCACACAAAGAGCTGTGCGATATCCCTTTGTTGTTCGCTCCCACCCCATCCCATCGCTAACTGTAAACATTTGGAGCAAACTACATATGGCTTCAATTTCCGGACCTAGAACATAATATAATTAAAGAAACGATCATCAATAGGATATTTTCGTGCTAAAAATTATCTAAGTTAAAAAAACAATGCCGTCTGAAGCACAATTTAAAAATTTAATGGTAAAAAATACATACAAGTTAAAATATATACACATTAGACCTTTTGAGTTAAAAAAAAAGCAAAAAAAAAAAAGCAGGATGACAATATTTTTATTGTTTGTGCCGATAAAGCACCTCAAATTATTATTCTCAACAGGACAGATTACTTAGAGAAAATGCAACAAGCCATAACTGATATCATCATCATCATCATCATTGTCAACCATTATCAATCCACTGCTGGACGAAGGTCTCCCCAAGTTTCCTCCACAACGGTCTGTCTTGTGCCAGTCTCCTCCATGTCACCCCTGCATACTTTCGAATTTCATCCACCCATCTCCCATGTGGTCTTCTTCTGGGTCTTTTCCTGTCCCTTGGAATCCAATCTAAAATTTCGGCTGTCCATCGATGATCTGTCCTTCTGGCAGTATGTCCAGCCCATTGCCATTTCAGGGATTTAACTCTGATCATGATGTCTTCCACTCTTGTCATTTTTCGGATCCACGAGTTCCTCTTCTTATCTCTCCTGGTTACACCAAGCATGCACCTCTCCATGCTTCTTTGAGTTGTCTGCAGCCTTTGTATGTCTCTTTTAGTTAAGGTCCACGTCTCCGCACCATACGTAAGCACTGGAAGGATGCATTGATCAAACACTTTTCTTTTAAGACATAATGGCATATTGCTCTTGAAAATTATGCTGTTTCTTCCAAAAGCTCTCCAGGCAAGTTTTGTACGCCGATTAATTTCTTCATCAATGCGACCCTCACTTGATATCTGCTGTCCAAGATAAACGTACGTGTCTGTTATCTCCAGCTTTTCTCCATCAATCGATAAATCTTCATTTCTTGTAAAAGCATTGAACATCACTTTTGTCTTCTGAAAGTTCATTTTTAATCCCACTTCTTTACTCTTGTCAGCAAGTTCCTGGATCATACTCTGCAGCTCTGATGGGGTAGTTGCAAAAATGACTACGTCATCAGCAAAACGAAGGTGGGTTAGATAATCTCCATTAATCTTTATCCCCTTGTTTTCCCAGCTCAGTGACTGAAAAACACCCTCCAATGTGGCATTAAAGAGCTTCGGAGATATGGTGTCACCTTGTCTCACTCCCTTCCCAATTTTTACGTGTGTTGTATTTTCAAATAGCCTAATCTTTGCACTTGCATTTTCATAGATGTTATTAATAATATTAATGTATGCATCTTCAATACCGCAGGTTTCCAGAGCCATTGTAACTGCTGATGGTTTCACCGAATCAAAGGCTTTTTCATAATCGATAAAAGCCATGCACAATGGAAATTCATATTCCCTCGCTCTTTCAATTAGTTCTCTCAGCACGTGGATATGATCTATTGTGCTGTAGCCACTCCTGAATCCAGCTTGTTCTCTCGGTTGAGCCATGTCCAGTGTTACCTTCAAGCGGTGTGAAAGAACTTTAGTGAAGATTTTATAAACTACTGATAGGAGGCTGATAGGTCTGTAGTTTCCGAGATCCTCAATGTCACCTTTCTTATGTAGCAGGATCATTGTAGCGGTGTTCCAATCCTCAGGAATCTTTCCTTCATTAAGGCATCGAGTGAAAATTTGGGTGAGTACTGTTTCGATTTCTCCACTTGCTTCTTGTATGATGTCTACAGTAATTCCATCTTCTCCTGGAGCTTTTCCTCGCTTCATGTTCTTGATTGCATGTGCAACTTCTGCTGGAAGGACTGGAGGAACTCTGGTACTGGTATCTTTCATGATGTCTGGAGTGCATATATCATCCCTTTCATATAATTTGGAGTAGAAATCTTTCACTCTTGTCAAAATTT
Organism: Macrothele yani; assembly: GCA_039090855.1. Classification (NCBI taxonomy): domain Eukaryota; kingdom Metazoa; phylum Arthropoda; class Arachnida; order Araneae; family Macrothelidae; genus Macrothele; species Macrothele yani. The sequence goes on along the minus strand of CM077017.1, from coordinate 65,856,616 downwards.
CGCCTCTATTTCTTGTTATAGAACCATCTTCTTTTCTCAGTGCCATAATCTGTTTTCTTCCCTTACTGAGATGTCCCTTTGCTATCTTTAGGCTTTGGTTGTTTTCAATTGCTTTCCTCACTAGTTCACAGTTGAATTTCCTTACGTCTTCAGTGATACTTTTTCTTACTGTCTTGCATAGCTCTATATATTCCACTTTGGAAGTCACATCTTCTTTAGTTGTCCTCATCTCTCTCTTCTTTTTGCATCAACATTTTGGTTTTTCCTGATAATTTGTTCACATGCAACTTGTTCTTAGACCCAGCTAATTTTGTTGCTGTTTCCATAAGAGCTTTGGTTACTTTTCTGTTAACTTCAGAGATGTCCACTTCTTCCGATGTTAGGCCTTCTAAAGCAGAGAACCTGTTCTTCAGTTCTAACTTGAAGGTATTATGGTGTTTTTTAAGGTTGGTTATGTCAATAGATTTTGTTTGTCCTATGAGCTTGCCACGTTCAAGTTTAGTGTTGAGGTGCATCTTACATCTCACCAATCTATGGTCACTACCTGTGTTGAACTTGTTTAGCACACTGCAGTCTTCTATGACGAATTTTTTGTTACACATAATAAAATCAATTTCACTTGTCGTCCCATTTGGATGTCTCCATGTCCATTTCCTGTGTGGCTTTTTCTTGAAAAAGGAGTTCAAGATGAAAAACCCTTCTGCCTCTGCAAACTCAACGAGAGTATTTCCACGCTGGTTTCTGTTGCCATGACCGAATTTACCTACTGAAGTTTCATTCTGTTGCCGTTGCCCTATTTTTGCATTGAAATCTCCCATTGAAAAGTGGACATCTCTTCTACTATCGTGGGACAGATACTGGCAGAACTAGTGGTGTTGGATTTATAATAAACAAGAAACTGAAGGACAAAGTTGTAGAAGTTGAAAGTTCCTCTGACAGAGCTGCACGACTTGTTATCCAACTCTCGAAAAGATACCAGGCTCAGATTATTCAAACTTATGCACCCACCACAAGTCATCCTGAAGAAGAAATTGAAGAATTTTATGAGGAAATTTGTCATAACTGATATACCACATGTTATTTGCCCCAAAGATACTACTCAGGCTACGGTTGGCACACTTTGTCATTTGAAATCTGTTCCATCACTTCCTACTTCCATTTCAAATAGCTTGCACCCTCCTCCAGGCTATCATGTACCTGAGCTTTTTGGTAAGCTGAAGACTCATAAAGTTGGTAACCCTATCCGCCCTATCTTTTCTGTATATTGCAGCCCAACCCAACCTTTAAAGAGCTCCTTAGCAAAACAGCTTGTGCCTCTAACCATTAATTCACCTTACCTTACTCCATTTCCAGTTCCACCGTGGTTTTATCTCACATCAAATCTTTACACCCTTCCAGTTCCCTATTTTTCATGGCCTTCCTAGATGTGATTTCGTTATTTCCCAATATCCATGTTCCAGTTGTTCATGATCTTATTTCTTCCAAACTTGGTACTTTGGGAACTTATTCCCCCAATAACATCCAAGCCATTCTTTCTGCCCTTCATTTGGTCTTTAATCGGACTTAGTTCCATTTTAACGGTACCTACTTTAGTCAAACAGAGTGAGTGCCAATGGGGGCCACCACTGTCCCTCATTTTTGAAGAAGATTTTGCTTTAACATTTAGAAGAGGTTATGATTCCCTTGGCACCAATTAAACCCTTACTATATTTACACTATGTAGATGATGTTTTGATATTTTGGCTCTCAACATTTTTGCCACAGTAATGTCCTCTAAATTTTCTTCAATTAAGTTTACCCTTGAGTTGGAAGAAAATTTGTCTCTCCCTTTTTTGGACTTTTTGTTGCGTCAGGACTCAGTTACTAACTCTATTTTTTATTCCGTCTACAGAAAACCCAGTTCTAATACAACTTTGATCCTTTTTAATTCTTTTCACCAGCTTTGTCAAAAGTTATCATCCTTTTTTTTTACTGCGACGTGCAATATTGCAAAAGTGCGTTACTTACAGGGGGTTTGTGGCAAGACATGTTCCGATTGTGTGAGGAATGAAGATGTGTTGCAGTTGTGTAATGTGAATCAAAATGTTGTTAGCAAGGTGGAGACTAATATGCTTCGGTGGTTTGGCCATGTTGAAAGAATGAGTGATGCGATGCTTACTAAAAAAATCTTTTTAGCCCGAGTGGCAGGAAGTTGAGCAGGGTGTCTACCAGATTTACAATGTGGAATTTCTTGACTTTTTGGGGACTTTTTGGTGACCTATTATTTTTTTTTCTTGACGTAATGATGATAGCTTTGAAAGCACTTTTGCAAGCTTAAATAAAACATGAAATGTTAATGAGCATAGGCTTCACAAGCTAAATATAACATAACTTTATTCAAAGTTAGTTAACTTTTTATGGGATTTATCTAAGTAATATTACAAATTTTCTGCAAATTTTCGGAGAAAACTCTTCTCCTTCGTCAGACAGTCTTTCAAACTTATACACTGTCTTTGGTTACGGTTAACCTTAACGGTTATGGTGATTCTTGCTTACAGTTTCCTCTGAAAATTTGCAGAAAATTTGTAACATTACCTAGATAAATCTCATAAAAAGTTAACAAAGTTTGAATACAGTAATCTAGGAAGCCACAAAACAAAGATGACATAACTTTGTAACACACACACACACAATAGGTACTTTGCTGCCGTATTCATTACATACAGTTTATTGTTGTTATTCTTTTGTGCTTACCTTTTTTTTGCCCCTTTTGGTTGTGAAGAAAACTTAGAATATAGATGAGGTCTCAGAAACTGAAGAAAACTGCATGAAACAGGACATACATAGTAAGGCTAAATGCCAATTAATTTGGATCTGGTCTCAGTGTTATGTTTATGTTTCAAAAGCTTTCATTGTAGTGATATGTTGCTGAAAATCTGTGGACACCTGATCAATGTTTTCAGATTTTCATCAACATTATCCACGTTTTTCTTGAAAGAAAAAAAAAATTAATCAAAGGGATAATAGTGGTCAGTTCAGGAAAGGGTGACGATTCTTCCCTGGAGTGATTTGCTGTTAAACTTTTCGTAAATTTAGATTTCACCTCCCCTGGGTTCGATTTTTGGATTCAGAGAGAAAGTCAAGAAAAAGTTACAGAAAATTCTATTTTCTCATCGTTGTTTTTTTTTCTCTGCTTAATGTACAAAATGAGTGTTTTTACTTTGTTAAGGGATAGGAGAGTAGCAAAGGGCTACCCTCCCTCCGATTCAGTATTTATCATCGCTCTGGGGCTAGCCTATGGATTTTTTTGGTTAAGTTCCAAGGTTAAGCATATAAATTGTGAAATAAGAGTTAGTGATTGCTTTCAAAATTACTCAGCCCAGCAGGAGGGAAATGGCAGTGCACATAAGAAAAAAAGGAAGGGATGTAATATTTTGAGTGAAGAGTAGTGTAAATAATTTTTTTCCTCTTTCTTTTACCTTTGTTGTGTGAACAAAATCGTAGCATTTGTATTATTCATTATCTAATCTATGAGTAGGACGATTCAGAAGTCAGTAGGATGTATTATAATTTTAACTTTGAAATTATAAAGTTGGTGAGGTAAGGCTGGGATGGACTTGATAAGTGGGCCTTAAAAACAAGAATAAATATAATCCAAATCAAGAAAAAAAAAGGGAAAAGAATACTCTTTCGCTGGGGCAAGTAATTTCATAAGTGATGTTTTTTTGTTGAGTATTAAAAAGGAATGCAAGAAAAAGAAAGCTGGTCTATACTCAAAATAGGTAGTGAAAAAAAAAAAAAAAAAAAAAATGTAGTTCTTTTTATGGTATATGATGTATGTAATTATATTTTCTGTAAGTCAAATGCAGTTCCTTTCTTCGTCCAACGGTCACTTTTTTTCCCAAGCTCATTCCAAGAAAAGGGGAGTGCTGTTTGAAATTGTTAGGAGGTCGCCCACCCAAGAGTGAGCAGTTATTTACACAAAAAGGCATTTTTCCCTCTCTCCAACGCTGTGGTGAAATTCTCCGAACAGAAACACTACACCGAGAAATTTCCCAGCTGGGTTCCGTGGGCTGGCAAAGAGAGTTTAACCCCGAAGAGTTATAGTACTTGCTGTCAAGCTCTGAACGGCAGGAAAGCAGGCGTGCATAAAAATTTATGTGTTTTCCTCCAAAAAGGCAAGAAGGGTCATATCACATTACACGTGTGCCTGGTCGCTGAGAGTTCCCGTGCTTTTGCTTTTTCCCCCAACCTACCTTCCTCTGGTTGTAAGAGGAATGTCACGCGGGCAAGCACGAAACCATTGCGTGGTTTTGACCGGCTGACAAATGGGAGCAAAGCGTCCCTCGTGGACGGCGCTGATTGGCTCTCTGTGTTCTTCTGCGAGGGAGCGTCGTTTTGAGTCTGGGGAAGAAAGGTCTCGAAAAGAAGTTGGACGTGAGGAGAAGGAAGGGAAAAAGAATGCAGGGAATTTGGAAGATAGTCCTTGTCCTCTGGTTATCCACCACCAGCCAAAAAAAAAAAAAAAAAAAAAAAAGTAAGACCTCATCCCTGATCCCAGGAAAAAAAAATAAACTAAGCAAACAGCGGATCTAGAACAGCCTCCAGAGAATGCAGCGGCCCGGGTTGAGGTGCACCACCACCAGGCAGTTAGGCCTAAGAGAAGGGACCCCACCTCCAGAAACGTCTTGCCGGCTTTCTGCAAATTTAAGACTAGTCGACCCTGAGGCTTAAGAAAAAAAAAAAGGTTTTCCATAGAGTCATGGGGCCTTACTGCATCTTCATCAGCAGACCTGCCTGGAATTCCCGGCTCTTAGTAATCAGCAGTGGAAGACCCCTGTTCATCACATCCGAGCGGCCAGTACATAGCGGATTAAGGCGGCACCACACTTCCTGATAGCAAATGAGAACCTAAGTCTTCTGACACCAAGCTATTGCCCTAATTGAGGAGAGGGAAAATATCAAGCACGAACTGGACTGAAATTCCTATGTGATACTAACCCGTGACTAGATTGGCCAGAATATAAAAAAAAAACTGTCGCCCACCCAGGAGCTATCCATGGGTAAGTCATGAATTCTATTTAATCTCTGGGACTGAGAGAGAAACACTCTGTCCGCATGCTCCTAATAAGAGCAGAAAAATGACAATACTCACAGTAGTTTCCAAACACCCCGAGTTTAAGTTCTTTTTCATTTGAAGTTTTTTTTGCTCGCACCTTGGTGCCCCACTGTTGGAATTAGGAGAAGAAGGAAATTGTTGATGACAATAAAACAAATGAAATAAATGATGGTGTAATTTGTAAGGTAGAATGCACATTAATTAATATTAATTTTGCTCATGTCAGTTACTCGCCTCTCAAAGGAGGCCCGTGGCCCTGTTACAATGTCTAAATTTTAATTTAAAGGCACTTATGAGCCTTGAGAAAATCACTTTTTGAGTTTTGACCGGAATGTTGCTTATATTCATATAATCATAAGTTGCATCTACATATAGGTGTGTGTACTCTCTACCCTGGCTATAAGTTCTGTTAAATGAAGTGTAGATCTCTACACATGTGTGGGCCAGTGAAGGCATAGCGAAGTGCTAAATTGTAATTGTATTAAATCACTCATAGCAATATTAATATCTTTCCTATTTATGCATATTGTTATTGTTGTAAAAATAAATACAGGCATTAGCCTTTCAAAAACCAAATTTTGGTATAAGTTGGCATTCGATTTCTAGGTGTGTCTCATAGTTTCTGAGCCATCGCATTCATCAACCAACGCTTTGACGTTGGTCTAGGACGAGAATCTGGGTTTGTGACACAATATATACCAATGTCTATTTAGTAAAATGAAGTGATGATTACACGACCATTTCTTTTTGATGCTTATATACACGAGTTCCAAAATTACTGATTTTTCCAGAGTTGACACATTTATACACATGTAACATGAATACAGTGTGATGTCATAACATATAGAAATAGTACAGGTGGTGAAAACAAAATTGTATCTGTGTACACACAAGCTCACCTACAAGTGAAAACCTCATACACAATTGTCAATTCAAGGTAACAAGAATATAGCCACCATAAAAACACTTTGGGTTTCGAAATGCATCTACCCATCTCCCGAAGTTAAATTTTAGTCTAAATTCAAAATTTTCCTTCAAGTTTACTTTTGGCTGTCTATTATAATCACCTTACTTAACGTGGCTGAGATTTCCGCCACAACAGTAGTTATATGTATTGCCTTGAACAAAGGCTTTTAACTGTTCTCAATCAATGCTTCATTGTTTAAATAAATGTAAATTTTCCAGAAAAAGTTCAATGAGGTTCTTAGTGAGTTTACACCTTCGATTATACAGCAAATATCTTGATTATTTATAATTTATCACGCACATGTTGTTCTTATGTGAACACTTTTTTTTACATAAGTTATATTCACGACCTTAAATTAAATAGACCACTCTTCAAATTTTAGCCAAGTTGTGAACTCTGGAAGTGGGAATCAATGTTTCAAGTCGAAAATTCATAAATGGAAACTTAGAAGAAAGAAGGAAAAGTAACAAAACAAAGTAAATACATGGTTGAAAACAGTAATTTGTATTTTACTTACAATTTAAAGCAGTAAAGATAGCATAGTAGTATTTTGGTTGTCTGTGCTTCACTGTATCACTTTTGTCTCCAGTAATGGAAAAAAAAAAAGCTTGACTGAAGAAATTTCAGAAATCTTGAAGCAGCATGATATTAAAAACAAAGTTTAAGAGGAAATAAAAAAAAAAGTAGCTAAAAAGTGATTTGAACAATGAAATAGAGTTGAAACTGCAGAAGAAGTAATATATTTTTTTTAAATGAACGATACGGTGTCAACTTACAGAAACCGTAAACAACACAGGGCTCATTCTGTCCTTCTTCCAATGCATCTCAACCCTGAATTCCAAGGGTCGTCCTCTGGGTCAGCAGTATTCATCAATAGACTGGTGTCTTTCCACACTGTAGTTCTTGCATGCTGTGAAAAAACCACAGCCTTTCACATAGTGGTCATGCATCATGATGTTTAAATCATTTGTTAATTCTGTGCTGCCCTCCATCTCTATATGTTCTTGAACAAGAATTTTTTATTGAATTTTTCAGTATTTTATTTCAAACTTTGTTTTTAATGTCCATGCTCTTTCAAGATTTCTGAAATTTCTTCAATCTACCATAGTTTTCCCTCTTTTCCTGTTACTGGAGATAAAAGTGATACAGCGAAACACAGACAATCAAAGGGCTGGTATGCTGTTTTTACTGCTCTAAATCATACATAAAATACAAATTACTGTTTTGTGTACCATATACTTCTTTTGCTTCATTACTTTTCCTTCCTTATTTAAGTTTCCACTTATGGATTTTTGACCCAAAACACTGATTCCCAGTTTGAAGAATGCTCTATTTCATTTAAGATCCAGAATACAACTTATGTAAATAATGACAGCATGTTTTATAAACATTCATTTGAGGTTGTTATGCTTTCTGATTTTTTTTTAGTCCTGCTCAACACTTTCTTAGTTTCTTTTCAGCAGCTGCAATTTTGACTTCAACAGCATTTTGTTCTTCTTTGGCCAGCACAATAAGTTTTTGTTTTTTCTCTTTCAAAATTCGAAGTTCTTCAAAACTGGATTTCAGTCGATTTGCCTCTTCATCCTGTGTCCTCTTCTTAGCCGCAAGTGCCTCTTTTCGTTTTGAAGATGACCTTCGTACAGCTGCAATAACATTTTTTGTTATAGCCATGTTTAAAATACCACCAGTTGATAAAATTTCTGAGTAAACTGAACGCTGTGCAATCAAAGAACTTTCCTGTAAGTTTTCCACTAAACATTCCCTATTGATAGAACATCCACGTTCTACTGTGGCATTTCCACGAAACATGGATAGTATCTTGTGTGAAAATTTTAGAAATGGAATATTAATTTCTTCAGTTCCTAAAATTTCAGTAAAACACATATCTAGCCTTTGCTTTTCTCAATCAAAAGTTTTGAGACTAACAACAGTTGGTTGGTCACATATTCTTAAATAACTCTTTTTTACCCTATCTGCTTCTATTGCTGCCATGTGCTTTTTGAAACCAAATGATCAAGAGCAGCAGTGCGCAGGCTACTGTTCAACATTATTGAGGGTGAAAGGCAAGAAGCACCATTCACCATCTGTTTTCTCAATGGGGATTTCACATTAAGCTTCAAGTACATTGCGATAACGAAATCTCTACAAGCCCGCTTAAAGGGTATTGTCTTTCATTCATCAATACCATGGCATGCTGCAGCTGCTCCAAAGCCAATATCAACTTTTTTAATATGCAACTGATTGTCTTTATTATTCACATCTATACCTAACAGCTGACTGGCATTTTTAACCTTAGCCATTATTTCTGGTTTCAAAATACGACTTGCAATGCTATGCATCATTGAATACAGTTCAGCATGTAAAAAAGGCAACATTGGCTTATCTGACTGAAAACGAATTAGAAATGGCTCCAATTCCAAAGCTGCTGTTTGCATGAATGCGAGCTTGGCAGGAAGAAGTTCATCTGAAAAAAACATTTTTCAATTTTCAAAATTTCTTGTTGCTGGAGGCTTTGCCTTTACATCTTTGATATATAATTTTAGAGATGGTATTATTTTTAATGCTCTATTGATGACATGAGAGTTCTCTACCCACCTGATTGAGCACATTTTTTGGGGGAAATAAGGAAGAACCAGAAGAGTTTGTGTACTCAGCACGTCGAGCAGGAAAGTCCCTGAAAAGGTAATAAAGGGCACGAAGGAAATTATTTAATTGCCATCCTGAGTTGCTATGGGAAGTTTTGTAGCTACCATGAATTATGTGCAAAGCACAAGTGCCAATGTCAATCAGTTGTGGATTATCCGTATTTTGTTGTGTTCTCACAAGATAATGAAAATCATTCAAAAATTTTAAATTTACATTTGGACCATCCATTGAAATTTGTATAATATTTCTTATAGATAACCCTAGTTCAGCAAGTGTTGAAGAAAAAGCACACAATAAATCTTCAGATGTGGAGCAGCCTAAAAAACTGGAGGTTAAATATCTCGTTGAAACTACATTTTACCTGAATTCCAGTATCGGACAACTAAGTCGATCTGACCTTTTTGAGATATTTTGTTTAGGCTTTCATCAACTGATACGGAAAAATATTCACATTTCTGTACTTGCTGTGCAAGCTTTTCTCGATAATATGGACCAAGTCCATAAGTAATAATATATGCCAATTTATCTTTGTGCATCTGGAATTTTTGAGCAGTAAGGCTATCAGAAAACGTTGCACAAAACAAATCACATGCATTTCCAGTACTTCTGTCAGATGAATGATGAAACACTTTGTTAAGAGCCCACAAAAGTTCTGCTTTAGTTACTTCATCTTTCACTAAGAAATTCTGTACTGTAGGTGATTTAACTGTTTTGGTTCAAAGTTCTGTAGACATGGAGATGCTACTGATTGTGTCACAGCAGAGGAATTTTCTACACCACTGTCAGAAGCAACAGTTTCCCAAGCAATAGTAGTTTGTGTCCCTTGCAACAGTAATTTACAAAGTTCTTTGTGTTTTTTTCCTTTCTCATGGGTTTTAACAGCATTAAAATCGCTGTGACTAACGTCAAATTTTGATTTGCAAAAGGTGCAATATGCCTTGTACTTATCATCCGCCACTCGACGCAGCCATTTTGAAATGTCTCCGTGTGGTTCCCTGGATGACCACAAGTCTTGATATGCACATTTTCCTGGCATTATTTCAGTTGAAAAAAGGGATCCCTCCAGAAAATGCTTTCAATGAAATCAAGTACCTGAAAGGACAAGAATTTAGGCATTACAATCCAATAACAAGATTTGCAATACATTTATAATAATGACAAAGAGATCTGTGATTGATACCAATGATTAAAATTAATAAAAAAAATTAAAATAGTGACTTTCCCCTTCGAACTGTGTCGTAATTCAAAACCAACCTTAAAAAGGCTTCAAATTGATAGAAGTGCCCAATATTAAATTTTCTCAAAATGCATTCTGTTATAGGGGTCATGTTACCACATAATAATCCCTTTTCATATTTGAACTCTACATGCCGTCTAGTTGTGTCACATCATCCAAACATAATGTTAGACTTAAAAATGCAAGAAGAACCAATATAATTAAATTTATGGGGAGCATGTAAACATAATGCACCATTTGTAGCTGCAAGCAATTAAGTTACATGCTCCCCATATTTTAGTACACCACAGGCCTATATATTATCATCATCATCATAATCGTCAACCATTATCAATTCACTGCTGGACAAAGGTCTTCCCAAGTTTCCTCCACAACGGTCTGTCTTGTGCCAGTCTCCTCCATGTCACTCCTGCATACTTTTGAATTTCATCCACCCATCTCCCATGTGGCCTTCTTCTGGGTCTTTTCCTGTCCCTTGGAATTCAATCTAAAATTCTGGCTGTCCATTGATGGTCTGTCCTTCTGGCAGCATGTCCAGCCCATTGCCATTTCAGGGATTTAACTCTGATCTTGATGTCTTCCACTCTTGCCATTTTTCGGATCCACGAGTTTCTCTTCTTATCTCTCCTGGTTACACCAAGCATGCACCTCTCCATGCCTCTTTGAGTTGTCTGCAGCCTTTGTATGTCTCTTTTAGTTAAGGTCCACGTCTCTGCACCATACGTAAGCACTGAAAGGATGCATTGATCAAACACTTTTCTTTTAAGACATAATGTCATATTGCTCTTGAAAATTATGCTGTTTCTTCCAAAAGCTCTCCAGGCAAGTTTTATACGCCGATTAATTTCTTCATCACTCTTGTCAGCAAGTTCCTGCATCATACTTTGCAGCTCTGATGGGGTAGTTGCAAAAATGACTTCGTCATCAGCAAAACGAAGGTGGCTTAGATAATCTCCATTAATCTTTATCCCTTTGTTTTCCCAGTTCAGTGATTGAAAGACATTTTCCAATTGACATTAAAGAGCTTCGGAGATATGGTGTCACCTTGTCTCACTCCCTTTCCAATTCTTGTGTGTGTTGTATTTTCAAACAGCCAAATCTTTGCACTTGCATTTTTATAGATGTTATTAATAATATTAATGTATGCATCTTCAATACCGTGCTTGAAGTGTTGCAGATGGAAATTACCATGATCTTTAGGGTAAGTGAATGGTTATTTTTAATAGTATAACAGTACTATGGTTCTGGCAGACACAATTATTTATCTCACCAAACCTATGGAGAGTTTACTGTCTAAATGGATGATCATCTTAAAAGAACATTTTCTGATGAAGTAAGAAAGGCAAAATACTATTGATTCGTTTACAGTTGACTCATTGCTAGATGCTAGTAATGTTGGCCAACTAAATATTCCTTAATGATATCTTAATAATGCTGAAGAAATAGTAGAATGTTTTGTTTTGTTTTTTGCCACTGAAATCTCACACATCTGAAGATATGACAAAAGTTATTTCAGAATTTTTAGAAACACTTTAGACACAGATACTGAAAACTGTTAAAAACTGCAGGGTTTAGAGTTTTGCCAATGCAGCCAATATGTTACAAATACTTGGGTCTCCAGGCAAAGCTGAAGGCTGAAAGTCCTACTGCTACAGAATCCTGTCAACTTGCAACCAAATACTTTTTGTCCAAAACATATATTTATTTTTGACAGTGTTTATGTACAGGTGGAACATGCTCAAACAAACCTAAACAATTATTCAAAAATTCTTACAATGAAAAGAATGTGTGATACTTGATGGTCTTGGCTGATGCTGTTTTAGCCTTGAAAACTGAATATAATGGAGTGGTTTTTTTTTTTTTTTTTTGATATAGCTGAAGTAGACCAGGAAGAACTTATAAACAGATTGGAAGCAAATTGACTGGAGAAAAATGTGAGAAATATGATAATGCTATGCTGGCTACTTTCTGAAACTGTGAATGCTTCAGTACATGCATTTTGTAAGTAAATCCCTTCAAGGTTCAGATGGGAATGTACTGATGACTTCAACTTTTTTGTACTCACTGAGAGATTTCATTTTTCAAAAGAGAAGTGACTACTCATCTATTGAAGGAGAGGCAATCTTGCTGACAGAAAATATAGTTTATTGTGATGATGAACATGCAAAACAAAAAAGGTCAATAATATAAAAAAAAAAAAAAGACTTTTTTTAATCTGAAGGTGAACAAAAATTTGTTGTTGAAACGTCAATGTAATATGCAACAAACTAGTGGTGACTGACAAAAAGAGAAAATGTGTACAAAGAGGACTTGAACTTATTCAACATTTTCATAGATAAATGCAAGGATGACCAAACACTAAATGAGAGCATTCAGAAGTTGTCTGACATATATGCACTTAATGTTGGGAAACTACATTCGTTGATGAAGTTAGACAGTTTTTGCATCCTTCAAAGCATGAAAATTTATGTCAGATGTCGAAGAAATCACTGTACAAATTTTTCTGTGATGGTTTAAATTTTCTAAATGTTGAGACAATCCTAAAAATATTTCGAATTAATTAAATAACAGTAAATGGTTGAAATCCGTTTTTCATGGTGTAGAAATACAAACTACGTATTTATACGCCATTAAAAATGGATTTCAACCATTTACTGTTATTTGATTTAGGCGTATTTTACCAAATTATAATTCATTTTGATATTTTGAATTAAATCAATTTCAAACACTAGTGGTAAAAGTCTTTCAAGTGCTTTATTTACAGGAAGAAACTACTGCATTCCACAATGACAAAAGAACATCACAATAATGCTGCTATGCTCTCAATTGAAAGTTAAGTTTTAAGAAATCTTTATTATGATTCAATAAATGACTTCCGTAGTTAGGTGTAACTAATAATTTATTTATCTACTAGCCGAGCTTTCACATCTCAATGGAGGGCTTTTTCAAGGCTTCATACAGCTGTTAAGAATAAGTTACATGATTTGAAATATAAACAAAAGATAAACATCCAGTGAGGTGCGAAAGCTCGGCTAGTAGATAAATTAATGATTAGATACACTTAACTACGGAAGTCATTTATTGATAGATATGGGTGTATAATATTTTATTACATATTTATTATGATTCATTAATCAACAATTTCATGCAAAAATGAGCAGGAAAGAGAACATTTTAACAGTTATTGAGAGAGAGAAAGGGAGGGAGTAGATTTCTCTTTCCGAAAAATTAATCTTTCCGTAATGAGTATTTTCCCAATGATGTGGCTATTTGTACTTCTGGCAAAAGTTTTTTTTTTTTTTTTTTCTCTTTACAAACAGTTTTCAGTTTAGGTACTAAGTGCACTACAGGGTTGATTACTTATGCAATTGATGGCTGCACTTAGCTTAAAATCATAGATTACTGACTACTAGTAAAGTCTTATTGCAATAGCTAACAGTGACCATTTAACAAGTTTAAATGGGGTGGTGATCCTTGTGTGTGTGTGGGGGGGGGGCTTTGCTGTCAGAGGAAGAGGCCCAAAATTCAACTGTGCGAGAGGCCCCATCGCAAGTGAATTTGCCTCCACTTCCTACATGGATTCAGAGCTGGGGAGCTTCTTATTTGAGTGATTTTTCTATTTGTAACACTACATGAATTCTAGCAACGGGAAACAGTGGTCGGAGCACTTGAATAGTGGCACTTTGGCATGTTACAGCCTTGTTTCTGATTCAAAAATGACACAAATTCAGTATTTTAGGATTCACCCCTTTTCTGATTTGGCAATCCTATTATGATTTGGTTCTTTTCATTCGTTACACCCATACTGTGAGAATAATCATTGGATACAATACTGCATAGTTCTTAAATTTTTGATATTTTACCCACGGATTATAATTTAGATAAGAAACATGGAAGAAACGCATTAATAGGCCTCAATCAATGTATACCACCCCTTCTCATTGGCTACTGTTTATGAGCTGTATATACATGAGACTGACAAAGAGAGAAAAAAAAGAAAAAAAAAGAAGCTGAACTTTTACCTGCGTGAAAAATAAAAACAAAGCCAAAAATGCAGACTACACATTTGTCTTTTGTTGACTGCAGCTACACAGCATCCATTGCTTTTATTTTTCTTTCTGGTGATATCTTTCTCTTCCCATGCCTTCATTGTCTATATTTCTTTTCTTTTTTTTGATGCCCTCTGATAATTTCATTCATCATGCTGAAAGAACTTTCACCCTAAGGACCATGAGTGCATACCGTCAAAGCTTTGACTATTTTAGATAAACGGTGTAACTTTAAAAATATGAATATTTTTGAACACCACACATCAATTCTTACAAATATTCCAACTTCCTCCCTTCTGTTTTTGGAAATTTTCCCTCTCTTATCAAGCTTAAATGCAAACATTTATGGTGGGAAATGTCATTTACCAACAACACAGGAAAGTGGAAACATCATGGAAAAAAACCCCTGCGATAACAGAAGAAATCTTTGCTCCGTCAAACTTCCGTTTCTAGAAATCCCCTTGCCCCCCCCCTTATTTTCGAGCGGAAATGCTAATATCTATGGATTAAAATGATATTTAATAACAATACCAGTCAGAAGGAACATCGCGATAAAAAAAATTACGATTACAAAATAAATTTTTACTCCGACCTGCCGTTTACGAAAGTTTTGAAAGATGGAATTCCGTCCTCCGACGGAAAACGACCCCCCCATTTCTTCAGTTGTGCATCGATCTCAGGAATGACACAAATTATAACGGAAAAGGCGGAATTCCTCGAATTTGCGGAAGAACCAAATGCCTGAAGATTACAGGTGAAGGATCGCACCGTCTAACTTCCGTTTTCGGAAACTGTTTCCTGAAATTTCAAGCTGAAATAAAAATATTTATGCAATAAAATTATATTTAAAAGCAATGCTCAACAGAGACAATATCGCGAGAGAAATTATATGATTACGGAAAACTTTTATTAAGTTTAACTTACATTTTCGAAAAATTTGAAACACGAAATACCATCCCCAAACGAATCTCTCCCCCCCCCTCCTAAAAAAATTCTCTTCAGTTTTCCCACACACACACAAAAGCGGAATTCAGTGAATACACGGAAGAATCTCATGTATTACTGTATGGGATGTAGACCTATCGGGGAAAATCACTCAAAAAAAAAAAAAAAAAAAAAGGTAATCGCCGAATAAAATAAAAATCACTCAAAAATAAATTCCCACTGATAAATCTCCATAGGAAGTCTCAAAGTATAGAAATATATCAAAATCCACTGAAAAATTATTTTTACAAGCTAAGTTCTACAGTAAAAGTGGTAATTATTCCGTAGAATTCCGGTTTCCATAAATACAGACAGAGAATGACTTAAAGCTACAAAAAATAAATGACATATATGCGCTCTGCATCTGAATGGTTGGTTGCATGCAAAAATTTGCCAAAATTCAGAGTAACAAAAAATACAAGTTCGGTAAACGACGGATATGGAGGTAATTTTTACATACCACTCGGCCACCTTACAATGTTATTTTCCCGCAAATTTTGATATATTTCATGAAAAGGACCCTAGGTGCGCAGATTTCGCGAGGGGAAGGTTAACTTTTGTGGGGAATTTTTTTTTAAAATGATGTTTGCCTTTAGGCGCAAATCGTGTAACATAGTTGAATAGTAAGAATGCAAAGGGTTAGTGGACTGACATAGCAGCCCGTTGGAGTTTTCAGGGCATGATTATTATAGAAAATGCAATCTGTAAATGAAATACCAGAATTGAAAAACTTTTGGGCATTGGATCCAATGATTATTCGCAGAGCAAATACATCTACCGGGACCTCTGGCCCAGACTGGCCATTTCATGGTTCGACAAAAGAAGACATAAAAATCTCGAAATTGATGAATCAAAGGGGTGAATGCAAGAACATTGAATCAAAATTATATTGGGTGAGAAACAACCATGCAACACACAAAATAGCGACTAAAGTGAAGTGCCCCACACTTTCTCATCGCCAGAATTTGGCCCACCCGAAATAGTCACTTAAATGTGAAATAATGCATAAAATTGTAGCTCCCCAACACTAAATCAGCATCAAAAAGTCTCAAAACACATCAAAATCCACGGGGACATATCGAAATTACAGGATTCCAGTGGTATGGAATAGCGATTTTCAAAAATTCAAGAAAAATAAAAATAAACATTAAATTAGCTATGAAACACCAGGCCAATTGATAAACGTGAAAAAAAAGTCCGAAAAATATTGATTTATGAAGTACGAGTTATAAGGAATAATTACTGATGTGAATTGTAATTGGACCGCGAACATTCCGCTTATCGGTGGTGTAGTGAGGTCGGAACGGCGTTCAGGTACTTTTTTCTTGCCGACACGTGCTCTGGTAAACCCTATACAAAATACTAATTTCAACAGATCACTATACTTTTTTATACTATAAATGTAAGGAAGTAAAATGGGGAGAGGTGGAATGGGCGAGGAGAGTAAGAAGGGAAAGGTATTGAAGACTTGAAGACACAGCACATTCCTGTACTTTTTCAAATAGCACTACTACACCACTGCCGCTAATCTTTTAAAAATTGAATGCAAGCATAAAAACTGTCTTGAAACTGAAAGAAATCATACAATCCCCCTTCCTCTCCTAAAAAAACAATTTAAGAAACACATGCATTAGTCTGACTCACTATACTAAATTAAATAGAAAGTTTGCATATCATTATTACGATATACACTGCTGGACAATTGCTAAGGACGGATCATAAACGGCTATATAGCGCATAAAAAGTAAGTGTGGTTGCATACCAAGTGAAATAAAATAATGTCAGAATGCCAGATCATTACAAGAAAGACAATTTATTGTGCTCTGAAATCCAGAAGGCTTTGGAACATGTTCAAGGGACAAACAGGCCATTTTGTGCAGAATACGTAAACGTGAAAAATGCAATTACCGTCCGCAGGCGATCTGGCGTAACATGTCAATACGGGATATGGCCACCATGGAAGGCGATGCAAGATTCCACACGTCGTGTCATGCTTTACACAACGTTATCAAGCAGCTGTTGGGGTAATTTATCCCATTCCTCTGTCAGTGCACGAATGAGCGTGTCCTTGTTTATTGGAGGGTATTGGCGACCAGCAAGACTCCTCCCCAAAGCATCCCACACATTTTAAATGGGATTCAGATCTGGAAAACGTGCTGGCAATACGAGGCGTTGAATATCCTTGCTCTCAAGACACTCCTGGACAGCGACTGTTCGATGAAATGTTGCGTTGTCGTCCATGAAAATGAATCTATCATCGACAGCACCACGGAACATGCGAACATGAGGTAGCAGAACATCATTAATGTATCGTTGGCCAGTCATAGTCCCAGTTGGAAGCACATAGACGGACGTACGGCCATTGATCATGATGCCAGCCCATACAATGACACTACATGTCGGATATCGGTCCCTTTCCTGTATGTTTGCTGGACAATATTCAGTACCACTATCACGCCAGATCAGTTGTCTTCGACAATCAGACGATAGACTGTATCTACTCTCATCTGAGAAGAGGACAGCAGACCAGTCGTTATCAGTCCAATTGCGATGTTGATGGCACCATTGCAAACGGGCGGTACGGTGACGTCTGGACAATGGGATGCACACAACAGGACGGTGGGCGTATAGTCCTCCTTCATGCAAACGTCTGGCGACAGGTTTTCGGGAGGTCCGCTTGCCAATAGCATCCATAAACTGATTTGCTACCTCACTAGCTGTGCTGCGCCGGTGTCTTTTTGTTGATAGCACTATGTACCGATCTCCTGCAGGTGTCGTACTGCGAACACAACCTCCCCCGTGACGTTTGCTACACTTTCCATTTGTTTGAAATTATTTCCAAAGCCTTGAAACAACACTGTGGCTGACGTCGAACTCCCTGGCAACATCTGTTATTTTTCGCCCTTCTTCAATATTGCCAATAATACGGCCACGCGTAAAATCATCTAGGTGATGTCGGGAAGACATACTGAAAATTGCAAGTTCGTCAATTGATTCTTTCCCTTTCAACTTTGCGTTTGAACAACAACGGTCAATACGCGTCAAATCCTTTATATCTCTTATCAGCGCTATGACGTCACGAACAAGTTAGGCAATCTAAAATTTGCATACGCACAACACATCTTACTGTATCTCGCACTTATGCTAATTTCCACATTTTCCTGCCTTCCATTTTATGGTTGCTATCATTGCTATTTTCATCCGTCCTTAGCAATTGTCCGGCAGTGTATATATATTGTACTAACAAGATTAATCCACATTACAGTTCGAAAAACTTTTCTGGTATTAAAAAAATTATAAAAACGAAAAGTATACTTACTTTTAAAACAGCATTTCCTCCAAAGCTCGAGGTAACTGAAATTCAAAACCTTTCTTCTCCGTGCACATGGACAGTTTTTCGTCCTTCTGCTTGGAAGCGGGGCGTAGAAGTTCCGTAACGAACATCTGTCTGACAAAAGACAGTCACTTTCGTTGCCGCATGTCGCCTGCCAGTTCATAGGTATCAGACGTTTCAAGATTACAAAGCGCTGAAGTTCAGTGAAGATTGCAGGCTCTAATTCATGAGAGCAGGGAAGAAAAGAAACAGTAATATATCACACGGAAAGCTTTTATTTGTCTGATTTTAGGGAATGAATTTATTTTAGTACTTCCTGAGCATGGGGTGGGAGTTTGGACATTCCTTCATCAGCGTCGACCAACTTTTTCCTGGAACCTTTCTTCCCTGAGTGTCTACCAGCTAACTAACTTCTTTTCCCCCTTGTTGATCTTCATTTGCTTGCTTTTAGGTGGGAGGAAGTCGTTTTAACACTTTGGGAAGAAATTCTCACGGCACTCTCCCGTGCGTTAATGACGGGCAATAATTTATTTGCCATGTTACGGGTATCCATGCTGCTTTGCGACAGGGATTTCTCTCTCTCTCTCTTTCGCCGGTGGGGGTGGTTCTACGAGATGCACTTCTCAGATAACAGAGAAGATATTCGTGTAAATGCTCTTAAGACATGGTTCCACAAACTTTTTCTTTTAGCAAATTAAAAAAAAAATTAAAAATCGTGACCTTAAGCCAAAATTCTCGACTATTTCGTTACTTTTTTCCATTTCGTTACCCTGTTAAAGGCAGAGGAAGGGCAAGGAAGTCATAGGAGGATCAGAACAGGAGTGTCTGCATGAGAAAAAGATTATGAGTATGAGGTATAGAGGATCTTGTGTACGGCGTGTGATGGATGTCAGTGAAGCCCGAGTTGTATGTCAAGATAGCTGTAAATGGAGAAATTTGATATAGCAACAGTAAGTAAAAATTATCTGGTAGTTTGTATTTCTTTGTGGAGCTAACCTCTAAATCTCAGAGAACAGCTTAGTGATGATGATGATAAATATTAAGAAGTTGGCCAATGAATATGGATACCCAGCTTTTACTGTGGAAAAACTACTCCGACAAATTTATTCCAACTGTTTCATCGTTAACTAGAGATTACCAATATACTAAATATGCCGGTTCTGTTCCTTTTATACCCGGAGTTACCAACCCCTTAAAAGGTATTTGTAAAAAATATAAAATCGGATTCGGGATCAAGACTAATAACATTTTAGTAATTATAACATGTGACAGAGACATAATTGAACTGGACAATCAGCATGGAATTTATGCCATACCACTGAAGGCTTCACTGGAGGAAGGACAGAACATGATGTATGTGGGTTTGACCTCTTGTTCTTTCAAATGTAGAGTTTCGGAACACAAGTATAACATTAAAACCTCTTCAACTTCTACAGCTTTCTCCAGGTTCTACTTAGCAGGTACTCATACCCCTATTTGGGAGGCAGCAATTATAGTGAATACCCCGACTTCATTCTACTATTATTTTCATAGAAAGTTTACTGATTTATAAATATAGTCATCTTTGCTTTAACGAAGATTCCCCTTGTACCCCCACCCCCACCCCTACACCTGTGGAAACAGTCAACGGACCGAGAAAAACACCCTGTTTCCTGAAATTGAAATTGCTCAATTATTTCTGCACATGCGTTAAACTTCTTTTTTGGACATATGTTACTTGTGACATGACAGTTCATGGTATATATAACTAACACCTTGTCACTTGTGTTTGCGATTCGTATTACATCTGAGGATGGGTTTATTGTAAACTCGAAAGGTCTAATGTGTATATATTTTTTACCATTAAATTTTTAAATCGTGCTTAAGATGGCATTGTTTTTTTAACTTAGATAAAGAAACGATATTCTCCTGTCTTTGGCACAGACAATAAAGACAATAAAAACACAAAACAACTATCATAGTTTTCTGCCTATATATAGCAACAGTCACCCCCCAGATGTCAAATGGCCATTAATAAGAACTTCTCATTACTTATAGGAGATGAGCCTTGAGTATGAGTTCCAGATAAGACATGGACATACTTATCCTGTTGCCTCCCTGCAGCCTGGGGTACCCTCAGCTGAGAGTGTATTCCTGGTCACTGAACCACATAGAATTTACACATTATGCACCATGGAGCAGGTGTTGAAGTCTCACAGTAGCACTCAAAGGATCTGACAGACTGTAATGGGTATTAAAAAAACTGATAAATAATAATAATAATAGTATAGTAATAATCAGGAGTCTAAAAATATGATACTTGTCCACCAGTCAGCAGAAAATGACACTAGTCAGAGCTTTTGGCATTTCCTTCCTCAGTAACAACACTACCTTTCCCATCAATTTCTTGAATTCCCTAATCTTCCCCCATGACATAACCCTTTCTAATTTTAACGCTTCATGTGCATGCTCTTTGTTCTATATTCTAGGACTGATCCCTACCGTTTTACGTCTACCTCCACCCCATCTGCACAGCTCAGGATGGCGGGCAACTGGTTGGATCTCTTGGCACAGCTGTTAGTATTAGCAGAACACAGCTTCCACTTTTATTCTTTGCATTAACCCTTTAACCGGCTGGAACGAATTAACTTGAGGTTAGGAAAATGGGCTAAAATCAGCTCCAACAAATGTATTCAGTTTCTAAAAAGAGACTGCAATAAATGAACCTGCGCATCAGAAAAGGTTGCTTTCCCCTTAGCTTTGTTTGTTCAAAGAAAATGGTCACTCACTGGGATGATTAACACTAATTATTTCTGCTGATTACCTACTAAAATGGCTACAACAATGGTGATGACCCTACAAAAAGGAGAGATGTTTCAGTCACTTGTTTCTGCCCAGTGGCATGATGTATGTGTCAGAAGGACTATCCCTTCCCCATCATGCCTTAGGTCATGGAGCAGAGAACATAGGACTACAGGGGATATCTTCTCACAGATGACAGGTTTATGGTTCATACAACTGAGATGATTGGAGGAAATGAGTCGTTTTGCCATAGTTTTCGCAAAACCTGGCCGCTTTGTGGGCATTTCTGTTTGGAAAGTACAGAAAATTTTGGGCACCATATGGCTCAGGTACTTTGGCCATCTAAAGAGTTAAACCAAAACACTAGTCTATTCTCAAATATGCAGAAAGAATGTAATTAGTCATATATAATAACTAATTATGTTCTTGTTCTGATGCACGGTACAGAAGAAAAGCAGGAAAATTTAAAAAAAAATTATGACAATGATTAAAACAAGTGGGTTTAACTTAGCTGGGGACGCCCCAGTAGGCACAGTGGTCTAAGCGATGGCTTCTGATCATTCATCTGAGATGGGTCCGGGTTCAAATCCCAGTGAGATACGGATGTTATGTTGTGTTTGTCTTACAGCACTGGCTCTCTTCCTTCCCTGGAACCAGTGGCCCTAAATTAGGGACGGATGACTGCCTATAGCCCACTGAGTTGCTCACGGTAATCGTTAAACCTCCAAATAAAAAAACTAAAAAAAACTTGGCTGAGAATTTAAAAAATGCTTGTTTTGTAGCTTCATTCATCAGCTATAATTTTTGACTCGTCATGGACGAGTGTAATTTTGGACCACTGGTAATAAATACATCAAAACAAATAATCTTTTAAAAATCACTACCATTGGGTTGGAAGGAAAGTAATGTCCGATGACAAAGTACCCGAAGTTGAAGATCTGGCCACAGTGCACATTGGCCGCTGAGATCGTACAGCACACCAGCATGACATCAGCAGGTAGGTGGCTTAAGCCAGTGGCAGTTAGCGATCAGAAGGGTGAAGAATGTAAGCACCAGCCAAAATGGAAGTGGACAAGAAGCACATCGGCCATTGTATTTTATGTGGGTTTTGTCACAGTAGCATCCCCATAAGTGCTGTAAGGAACATTACCAGTGTATACTCCAATGCCATGCCACATCATCAGTGCTGTCACTGGTTTGAAAGATTTCAAGAGGGAAATTTTGACCTGTCGGACAATCCCAAAGCCAGAAGACCCGCAACAGTGGATATGGACACGCTAAAGACCTTAGTGGTGACTGACCCACATGTGACCACAGGGGAGTTGGTTGAACAGCCGGAGACTACCCACACAAGCCACCTGCGTCAACTTGGGAAGGTGCAAAAGAGGGAAGTTTGGGTACCCCATCGACTCACAGTTGAGCAGAAAAAGCAAATCACATGAGTGTATGTGATTCCCTGCTTGCACATGACCAAGTTGAATCGTTCTTGGACTGCATTGTGATAGGTGATGGGAAATGGGTCCTGCAGAGTAGCAGAATGTAGACGTATGCACATGTGCCATACACGGATAGTTTCCAAAATATGAGCAGATTTTACAGATAGTTTTTGCTTGTAGATTAAAAAAATATATTTACTGTAATTAAAACACTTACTCAAGGCTTCACTCAGATCAATATCTTTAATTAGAATAGGGTTGGGGAAATGATATGGGAGTCCAATGAGTTAAGTGAAAGATGGGGTGAATATTTCTGTGAGTTATTAGATCAGGAAAGCAAAGATGAGGCAGATGCAGATGATGGCACAGTGAAGGATGAAAGCACAGGAGGGATTTCAAGAGAAGCGTGTAAAGCTCTAAAATCTCTACAGAATGGCAAGGCTCCGGGAGTTAATGGCATAACTGCCAAGATGTTGAAATATGGTGGTGACTCTGTAATTGATTGGTTAACTGAAATTTGCCAGTTGTGCCGGGAGTTAGGAATGGTTCCTCGGGATTGGAGGGATGCTATCATTGCTCCCTTATATAAAGGAAAAGGTGATCAGACTGACTGCAAGAACTACCGTGGTATTAGCCTATTAAGTGTGCCAGGGAAAGTGTTTGGTAAGGTCATTATTGAAAAAGTATGGTGTCTTACATCCGAGAAATTGTGGGATGTTCAGAGTGGTTTTATGCCTGGTAAAGGCTGCACTAACCAGATTTTTGCATTACACACAATGATTGAAAAGTATCTGGCTGTTGGTAAGAATGTTTTTGCTGCCTTCATAGATTTAGAGAAAGCTTACGACCAAGTAAATAGGACACTTTTGTGGAAGGTACTAAATGAATATGGTGTTACTGGGAATCTACTTAATCCATGTATGCTGACAGTAGAGCCTGTGTATGAGTGAATGGTGTTTTATCAAAATGGTTTTCTATTGGTGCAGGAGTCAGGCAAGGTTGTGTAATGTCTCCATGGCTGTTTAATATATTTATGGATGCATGCATGCATGATGCCAAAATAGATAATACTGGTTTATGTCTTGGTGATATCTGTGTGTGCAGATTGCTGTATGCTGACGACACTGTCCTGTTGGCAGAGAGCAAAAGTGAGTTGCAGAGTATGTTGTCCCAGATGTACTAAGTTTGCATGAAATTCAAACTGAGTATAAATAAGGGAAAAGCCAAAGTTATGGTTTTTGAGAGAGGAACTGGTAGCACTAAATGTAATGTAAGTGTAAATGGCACAGTGATTGACCAGGTGAGTGAGTTTGTGTATTTACGAAGCATGTTTGACAGAGAGAACAAATTGGATGGTGAAATTAGTAGGCAAGTGAATTCTTCATTGAAAGTCATGACTGCTTTGGGAGGTTTTCACAGGAATGATGGGTTCTCAAGAGAGTTGCGCATGGCTGTGTATGAGAGTGTAATTGTTCCTACTCTGATGTATGGCAGTGAAACCTGGGTACTGCAGAAGAAACATAGGAATAGTTTGTGTGCTGGATAAATGCATTACTTATGGGGTGTTTGTGGCAAGACACTTTCTGATTGTGTGAGGAATGAAGATGTGTTGCAGTTGTGTGATGTGAAGCAAAATGTTGTTAGCAAGGTGGGGACTAATATGCTTTGGTGGTTTGGCCATGTTGAAAGAATGAGTGATGAGATGCTTACTAAGAAAATCATTTTAGCCCAAGTGGCAGGAAGAAAAGGCAGAGGAAGGCCAAGGAAGTCATAGGAAGATCAGATTCAGGAGTATCTGCATGAGAAACAAATTATGAGTATGAAGTATAGAAGATCTTTGTGTACGGCGTGTAATGAATGTCAGTGAAGCCTGAGTTGTATGTCAAGATCGCTGTAAACAGAGAAGTTTGATACCCCAACAGTAAGTAAAAACTATCTGGTAGTTTGTATTTCTTTTTGGAGCTAACCTCCAAATCTCAGAGAACAGCTTAATGATATGTATGATATGATTCTATTTTAACTTGAAGAATGTTCAATTGTTTTTCACATCTTCTGAGTTCTTTTGTTTTTACAAATGTTTCTAGCCTATAGATTTTATCAAGGCCTGTTCTCAATATATAGGAGCTTTATTGAAAGTTTCATTTACACAGAAAGAATTTAAATTTTATTGCCAGGTTCCTCTTGCAGTTAGTTACCAGTTACTAAATTAAAATATTCTAATACAGACATTTGACGTGGAACAGGAACAAAGGTCTTCGCTTTTTCCACGTTTATAAGTGAGTCAGGGAAAAATTTCCATTGGCTGCCACCGGGAACCGAACCCAGGGTCTTCCAGTTACGCGCCGGATATGCTTCCACTACACCACAGCAGCCTCAAATTCCTTTACACTCACACACGCTAACTGACGAGCCAATTTGGCAGGTTGCTTCTTGGAGCCCCGCACAATGCTGGGGATTCACCAAAGATGGTAAGCAGCAACTGAATAAATAATTAGAAGGCGAACTGGAAGACCCTGGGTTCGATTCCCGGTGGCGGCCAATGATAATTTTTCCGTGACTCACTTATAAACGTGGAAAGAGCGAAGACCTTTGTTTGATGTTCTTGGTCCACGTCAAATGTCTGTATTAATTATTCATTTGCCTTCTAATTATTTCTTCAGTTGCTGCTTACCATCTTTGGTGAATCCCCAGCATTGTGCAGGGCTCCAAGAAGCAACCTGCCAAATTAGCTTGGCAGTTAGCGTGTGTGAGTCTGGAGGAATTCGAGGCCACTGTGGTGTAGTGGAAGCATATCTGGTGCATAACTGGAAGACCATGGGTTCGACTCCCGGTGACGGCCAATAAGAATTTTTCCGTGACTCACTTATAAACGTGGAAAGATCAAAGACCTTTGTTTAATAAAATATTTTCCTTATGTATTTTGTAGGTCTACTATTTTTAAATTAAGTGGTTGAAAATGCTATTTATAATTTTTGAAGGTTCATTAATGGAACTGTTTTTCTGGATATAAAATTTTTCTTAAATTAGTCTTTTGTTTTTATGAGGTTCATAGTCCAATATTTTGCCATAAAGATCCATCTCATACACATTGCTGCACATTCAATTGTAATGTACTTATTTTGTCCTCATTGGAATCTGTAATGTTCTAATGATTATTTATTGTTTGATTAATTTTTCTTTACATTACCTTATTCTATTGTTATTCTGGATCGCACTTTTTTTTTTTTTTTTTTTTTTTTTTGATTGGAGGTTTAACGACCACCGTGAGCAACTCAATGGGCTATAAGCAGTCGCCCGTCCCTAATTTAGGGTCACTGGTTCCAGGGAAGGGAGAGAGCCAGTGCCGTAAGACAAACACAACATCCATGCCTCACCGGGATTCGAACCCGGACCCCTTACGACGAATGATCAGAGGCCAACGCCTTAGACCACTGCGCCACCGGGGCGGCTGGATCGCACTTCATGGGTTTGCAGCAAGTTTTCTGTTTCAATGGTTGTGCACACAGATACATTTTATTTTTATACAACTCTGGGGTCCTGTATGACAATGTCAGTGCCCAGAAACAGTGGTTGGACCCAAAACAGAAGCCCACTTACACCCACATAAGTCCTGCTGCCTGTTTGGTGGGATATGTGGGGTGTCATGTTTTTTTAGTTGCTGCTAAACAACACCACTATCACTGCCAATGTGTAATGCTGTCAACACCACAATCTGCACACATCACTCACTTTGAAACGAACAGCACTGCTGAACCACAAGGGTGTCTTTCCACAGCAGGATGGAGTGAGATCTCACACAGCACAGATGGCCTGTCACAAGATCAAGGACTCAGGGACCTGGGCTGGGAGCTGTTGCCGCACCCAACCTATTCCCTGGACATTGCCCCAGGCAAC
Organism: Macrothele yani; assembly: GCA_039090855.1. NCBI lineage: Eukaryota > Metazoa > Arthropoda > Arachnida > Araneae > Macrothelidae > Macrothele > Macrothele yani. The sequence goes on along the minus strand of CM077017.1, from coordinate 65,830,190 downwards.
TACCACCTTCTCCAGTTGTTGCAGCATTTCTTGGATGGACAGTGGTTCACCAACTGGAATGATGTTGAATGTGCACTTACATATTTCTTTGTGTCCAAACTGCAACAGTTCTACAGGGATGGTATCCAACAGCTGCCGAGATCATGGGAGCAGGTCGTGGCAAATGCTGGCAACTATGTTTTGGATTGATTTGTACTTGTATATACAGTAATTAGCACTTTTCTTTTGCCTTGCCTTTGCAGACATTACTTTCTTTCCAACCCAATATAATACATAATAATGTTAGATTACATTGCAAAATTGCAGTTTAATTTTTTAATATTTCATAAATACACAAACCAGGCGATCATGATCCCATTGTCTGTACAAAGCTTTGCAGGTGGGCATGCAAGTGTGAAGCCTACAGTTGTACAGAAGTTCCTTAGGACATCTCTAATGTATGTGTTGCAAGCCACACCACCCGAAAAAACCAAAACTTTTTTGTCAGGAAAAAATTTGTTCTCTTCACAGAATATGATTGCCCTGGAAACACGCTGTAGAAGATGTAGAGCAATTCCATGTTGCAATGACGCACAAAAGTCACTGGCACTTGGAATGACTCCATCAGGTGGCACATCTGAAACATACAAGAAATTCAATATTTGTTAGATATATGGCATAGTTTTCAAATTCACCTTTACAAATGCTACCTAACATGAGCAAAAATGTAAAAAGAATACAGAATTTTTAGAGTTCAAAACACAGAGTCATATTCAGTTTTAATCCATGACAAAGGTGGTATAAATTTAGATAAGGAAATCAACTGGGAAAAAATATCAATGCATAGATTCATAATCTGCTTGCAAAAGATCAGAGACACAAAACTTTCTTTAACTAACAGAAGTTTCAAATGTATGAATCAACATAAATTAGATTCCTTTATATACAGCACACAAGAACATGTAGGAAAATTATTGGTTTTCTTAGCAAATTGTATTAAAGTGCATATTCACTAATTCACTGAAATTTAAATAACACATGCAAACAATAAAAAGTGTTAACTTAAGTAAAAGCATCATGTAAATCATCAATAAGAAGCTGAAAGTAAACTATTTATACTTCATCTCTCCCAGAAAAAAGTAAAAACATGAGTTTAGTCCAAATTACTACCTGTCTATGAACAACTTGATTATAACAACATCATCAGCTTTACATGATTTCTAATTACATAATACTACCATGTTCTAAATGCAATACTATATTAATTTTTTATCTAAAGGCATGATTTCTATAAATTAGGAAGCTGCATTTTATTCTGGGTTGTTAGATTTTTATAATAGGACAGAACATAGATTCATACAGAAGTTTCCATTATGGATATGCTGAGTGTAACTGATGGGGAATTTTACTTCTTTGGACAACAAAATAGTTACGTGAAGATCCTTCAGAAAGTTTTGAGATATGAAAAATGGTTTGCAATATGACTTGTCAGAGTCAATGTTGCTGTAAGTGAATTTTCTGCATCTGAAATGCATGCAACCCATCACTTCTTGGAATGCTCTCAAAAATATGCAAATTAGTTGATTCAATCTCATCCTTTAATGAGAATTGTAGCCCTCACAAAGGATTTTCAGATGTTAAAGAATAACCAAAAGTCACACATCATGAAATCATGAGAATAACAGGGGTGAGAGAGTCTGGTATGATTGTCTTCAAGAAATCAACTGTCTCTTTTGTTGTATACAACAAAATGTTACATTGCTGAAACCTTCAACTTCTAATGAGTAGCTGTTGCAAAACTGACATTTTCAGACATTTCGTGGTGCCCCAATCAGCAAAAATTATCATCTGATCTTCTGTGTGTGACTGAATGGCTTTAACTACACTACCATTCTTAAAAACAAAACACACATCACCTTCTTTAGTGCATGAAGCTCTCTTTACGATAAGTTGGAGCATCAAAAAAGATAGTCTTATTACAATTTTTAAAATGATGCAGTAGTTGTCACTATGCAGCATTTGCAAAATTCCTTGGCTGATTCTTACACTCTTTTTGACATGATGTCAAACTAAACAGTATGGTGTTCTTGAGAAATAGTTTTTATTAATATAGTTCCTTGTTTGAAATGCTAGATATTGATGTGTATCCCATTCAGAGTGTTTCCTCTATCACTTCATAAGAGCATCTTGAATCAACTGTCATAATTCTTTGCATGACAGCAATGTTTCTGGGGATTAATTAGGTATTGTCTTCCACAACAAAACTCATCTCAGAGTGAGTTTTATCCTCCCTGGAATTCTTTAAACTATGAAAACACAGCGGCATGAAAAGGAATGTCATCACCAAGGCCCGTTAGTAAACATTGTATGCATTCACTTTTATGAAAGCCAACTTCAAATTTACAGACAATCACTAAGCAATACTGTTCTCCTGACACATATGTTTACTTCCACAACCTGTTGTCACTACTGTTTCCAAGGAACACCTAAAAACAATTTGTGAAACCCTCAGTTGCACCAACTGTACACTATGGCCAACCCCTGACATAATACTTTAATACCTCAAACTTTTAAGAGGTTTTCATATTACTACCACACATAATAATAAACAAGAAAGATGACACTGAATTTTCGGGTGTAATAAGCACGTCTTTTGAATCCATTCTGATGCAAATTAAATTTATCACAGCTATTCAAAGTCATTGGAACCGGTATGGAAAACAATAATATCTGATGAAAGAAAGAAGTTTTTCAATACGGTTTTTAATCCCTCAGATATTGCTGTAAACGGAATTGTGAGCTTACACCCTCTGGTTGCAGACTTTTGCGTTAAGAAAAACATGAATTTATATGATAAACATTTCTCACCGGAAAGGCTCTCCAACACAGAAAGAATTTTTCAAATCGGACTCTTAGAAACAGAGATATCGACAAAAATAAGATGTGACTTTACGTTCCCTGGTGGGGAAAACCATGCATTATTTAAAAAGAAAGTATTCTCAAAAGGTTTTTCCATAGGAGCAGTATCGGTCCAAGAAAAAAAAACAATTTAGTCAAGTTTTCAGGAGCCCAGACTTTGCTACAAATACATCAGAAGCAGAAATCAACACTTATGCCCCTAGGTGGCCAAACCATTCTTTACCAAACATTAGAAATTATGTGAAAAATATTTTCCATCAGGTCTTGTATGCAATACAGGAAGCATTTTTCAAATCGGAGTTTTAGAAGCAGAAATAATGCAGAAAATGCAATTTACTTTGTGCCTCCTAGCAGAAAGTCTATGATTTACTTGAAAATTTTGAATTTATACGAAAAACATTTCACATCGGAAACACCATCCAACAAAGAAGGAATTTTTCAAATCGGACTCCTTGAAGTAGAGATATTGACAAAAATAAGATATACATCTACACTCCCTGGCATAGAAACCATGCATTATTTCAAGAAGAAAATGTTCCTAAAAGGTTTGTCAACATGAGTAGTATCGGTCAACAAACAACTTTTTTTCAATCGAGATTTTAGAAGCTCATATTTTGCTGCAAATACATCAGAAGCGGAAATGAAGACTTACGCCACCTGGTGGCCAAACCATTTTTTACAAAAATTTGAAATTATGTGCAAAGGATTTCCCATCAGGAGCTGTATCTGGTGCAGAAAGAATTTTTCAAATCGGAAATTTAGAAGCAGAGATATAGGGGGGGGGGGCAATTTATCTTTACGCCCCCTAGCGGAAAGTCTATGAATTACTTGAAAATTTTGAAATTATATGAAAAACATGTCACACTGAAAACACTATCCAACAAAGGAGAAAATTTTCAAATCGGACTCCTAGAAGTAGAGATATTGACGAAAATAAGATATACATCTACGCCCCCTGGCAGAGAACCTGTGGAATATTTTAAGAAAAAAATATTCCAAAAATGTTTATCTATGTGAGTGGCATCAGTCCACGAAATAATTTTTTCAATCGATATTTTAGAAGCTCAGATTTTATGGCAAATACATCACAAAAACAAAAATTAATGCTTACGCCCTCTGGTGGCCAAAGTATTCTTTACCAAAAATTTCAAATTATATGCAAAAATTTTCCATCAGGAGGCGTATCCGCTGAAGGAATTTTTTTTCAAATTGGAGTTTTAGAAGAAGAATTATCGGGAAAAATGTAATTTACTTTTACGCCCCCTAGCGGAAAATCTATGCATAATTTGAAAAAGTAACTATATCTAAAATACTCTTCGACATAAATGGAATTGAAAGATAAAAGAATTTTTTCAATCGGATGTTTAGAAGCAAATATGTGGAATAAAACACGTATTTTTGAATTCCACATCACATCATCTGCGTTTACGCCCTCTAGTGGCGGAATTGTACATCATAAAAAAACCCAACGAAATGCATGATCATCATTCGCATGTTTCAAGCTTCCCAATACAAAAAGAATTTTTTAAATTGGACTAATAGTTGCAGAGATATCGTGGGTACGGACGGACGGACAAACCAGTAACATAAGCACGATCTTTTTTTACAAAAGACGTGCTAAAAATGAGTGTACATGAATGCAGGAATTTTGAACACTAATGAAAATTCTTTCAACGATAGATGAAAAATATTTATGACATAGAACTACACCTGTTACATTTTAAATGTCACATCTTCCACCACAAATGGTAACTGGTTAACACAATTAAGAGACTTACATGCTGACCGTTAGAGATAATAGCAACAGACATTTTGGTCAGGACAATTACCTAGTAGCATCTTAGCTCTTCCTCCATAAGGAGCAAAAGTGGTAGTTTTCCATTACATGCAGAGATACCAAAAGGGATGGATATATTCTATCCTAGTTCTGTAGATGAACTGTCCATCACTTGAGGAAATATTATCTTTCAAATCCAGGAAATTCTTGAAGTGGTACAATCATACACTGATTTCCAGCTAAGGTTCTCAGTACAGTTGTTGATTTCCCTATCCTGAAGAAGGCTGTTTATTTTAGTTAAACAGGTAGGTCAAGTACTTCTCTGTCTCAAGGTACAACAGTTCAAACACTTCCATATGCCAGCTCCCAGATAGTGAGTGACCTGAACCTGATGGTGACACTTTGGAAGGCTGCAACATCAGATGATATTAACCATGCTGATTGTAATCTGAAAGGTCATGCCTGGGTGGGATCTGAGTACTGGCTATTGAGAACACTACCAAGGCCACAGTTGAGACCTGTGAGCCAAGTAAGTATGGTTACAAATTTCTTGCTTCTTACATTTCTTTTCTTATCTTGGGGAGGGGGGGGGGTTAACGGTCACCATGTGCAACTCATGGAGCTATAAGCAGTTTTGCATCACTATTTCAGGGCCATTGGCTCCAGGAAAGGGACAGAGCCATTGTAATTAGACATACATACCACCCATGCGTAGGACACCATGCCTGGGACTTAAACCTGTCCGTCTCAGATAAATGATCAGCAGGCAGCACCTCAAACCACTAGACTACCACGATGGTCTTACGTTTCATCAAATCACAAACGACTTCATAATAAAATCACATACAATAATAGTAACAGTAGTAGACCTACAATTGTGGTGCACCATAATTCTAGTCATTTTTGTGTTAACTTCATCAACATTAGAGGTATGGATACCAATCTCCATGCTGTCAATTAACATCGAGCAATGACCAATCCACAAATGCACCTTCTCATAAAAACACAACCGGGTACCACCAGCCAGTGGCATATCCACATAGGGGTTAGTCGGGGTTAGAACCCTCCCCTTTAGTCTATGACTTAGTGTTTTTATTTAAATAAAAAAAGTTCTGATACAAAAAAATGAAATTTAAATTTTAAAAATGTATATACTGTTTGGTGTTTTTATTTAAATAAAAAGTTCTGATACAAAAAAAATTAAATTTAAATTTTAAAAATGTATATACTGTTCGGTGTTTTTATTTAAATAAAAAAGTTCTGATACAAAAAAAATTAAATTTAAATTTCAAAAAGTTTTACTGTTTGGTAGAAATGCAAAGTTCACACAAACTTTCATAAATGCAACTCAATTTAAACTACGGTGCAAAATATAAGAAAATAATTCAGTTTAATTTTTTTAATCAATGTAGTGCAGGAACAGTGGGAGATCTATCTACCATGAGATCGGGTGGATGGTGACACACACCACATCACACAGTCAACAGCATCACACAAACACTGTCAAAACCAAATTCATGGCCGACTACTCAAGCACTAAGTGATTTTGCAAAGTTTTATGTGTCTTTTGTCAAACAAGACAGGTTTTACCATAAAGCAAGCAAACAGCAGCAAAAAACTTATATCGAAAAATACGGACATTTTCTTGATTGTAGTATAGAGGAAGCTATCAGAGAACTAAAGCTGTGGTGGCAGCATATTATCAATATTGAAAATATTCCAAGAAATGGTCACAATGCATTTCTCATATGTGATGAAAATGTACTTCTGGCAGCAAGAAAGCTTCTACAAATACTTGCAAAATTGCCAGTAACTACCACAGTAAGTGAATGATCATTCTTAATGCTACTACAACTCAAGAAGTATCTTCAAAACACAAAAATCAATTAAATGGATTAGCAGTATTAAATATACATAGAGATATCACAACTACAGTTACCACGGCTCTGAAATCCTGCGGTATTGAAGATGCATACATTAATATTATTAATAACATCTATGAAAATGCAAGTGCAAAGATTCGGCTGTTTGAAAATACAACACACATAAAAATTGGAAAGGGAGTGAGACAAGGTGACACCATATCTCCGAAGCTCTTTAATGCCACATTGGAAAATGTCTTTCAATCACTGAACTGGGAAAACAAAGGGATAAAGATTAATGGAGATTATCTAACCCACCTTCGTTTTGCTGATGACGTAGTCATTTTTGCAACTACCCCATCAGAGCTGCAGAGTATGATCCAGGAACTTGCTGACAAGAGTAAAGAAGTGGGATTAAAAATGAACTTTCAGAAGACAAAAGTGATGTTCAATGCTTTTACAAGAAATGAAGATTTATCGATTGATGGAGAAAAGCTGGAGATAACAGACACGTATGTTTATCTTGGACAGCAGATATCAAGTGAGGATCACATTGATGAAGAAATTAATCGGCGTACAAAACTTGCCTGGAGAGCTTTTGGAAGAAACAGCATAATTTTCAAGAGCAATATGCCATTATGTCTTAAAAGAAAAGTGTTTGATCAATGCATCCTTCCAGTGCTTACGTATGGTGCAGAGACGTGGACCTTAACTAAAAGAGACATACAAAGGCTGCAGACAACTCAAAGAAGCATGGAGAGGTGCATGCTTGGTATAACCAGGAGAGATAAGAAGAGAAACTCGTGGATCCGAAAAATGACGAGAGTGGAAGACATCATGATCAGGGTTAAATCCCTGAAATGGCAATGGGCTGGACATACTGCCAGAAGGACAGACCATAGATGGACAGCCGAAATTTTAGATTGGATTCCAAGGGACAGGAAAAGACCCAGAAAAAGACCACATGGGAGATGGGTGGATGAAATTCGTAAATATGCGGGAGTGACATGGAGGAGACTGGCACAAGACAGACCGTTGTGGAGGAAACTTGGGGAGACCTTCGTCCAGCAGTGGATTGATAATGGTTGACAATGATGATGATGATGATGATCACAACTACAACTGATGCAATACTTGATGAACTATCTAAAACAACATGTTGTTTGAAGTAAGTCAGGAAATAAATATTTAATACTGCAATGGGAGCATTGTTTATTTTTAACATTTAAGATGGCGTATACCATGCACTGTTGGAGTGTGAATCGACTAAAAATTTGAACTAATTAATAAAAATTCATTAGTCAATTAATTGGTTGATTAAAGGTCCCTTTAAAAAAAATTGCTTGCAACACTATTTCTGCGAAGACATTTTTTTTTGCTAAACCCTTCCCATACACCAGCATCCTGTATATGCCACTGGTAACAGCTTCACTGTAATTTTTTTTTTTTTTTAGTTTAAAACTTGGTTTAAAACTCAGGAGTCACGCAACAATAACACATAAACATAGAAAACGAGCAAAAACACACAGAGTAACATATGGTAAAAGGTTCGTTCAGCGGTAGCTTTTGGTCTCCTACGACCTTGATCACCCGCGATCGACTGGATGGGCTGGTTGCCAGAACTACAATTTGAAGTTAGGGTGTTGGAAATGTTGCCAGATTTTAGAAGGGAGATCCAAATAAATGGGATTTGGTGAGGGGTCTCTGAATTGCAGTTTTTGTATATTGGAAGTACATACCGAAGCATCAATACAAGACTAAGTGAACACAAAAAAGATGTTTCCAATGGCCTTCCAAAGACAGCTTTATCTGCACTAACCCTTGAAGACACCTCTGCAGTTCCCATTTGGAAAGAAACCAAAAAAGTTGGCCCATTTATCAACAAAGCATCTCTGCGTTTCCAAGAAAGCATTGAAATTTTGTTCACCAAAAACTGCAATTCAGAGACCCCTCACCAAATCCCATTTATTTGGATCTCCCTTCTAAAATCTGGCAACATTTCCAAAACCCCAACTTCAAATTGTAATTCTGGCAACCAGCCTATCTAGTCGATCGCAGGTAATCAAGGTCGTAGGATGACCAAAAGCTACCGTAAAATGAACATTTTACCATACGTGACTCTGTGTGTTTTTACTCGTTTTCTACACTGAAGAGCAATTGAATTAGAGATACCTGTCTAGTAACGTGTAGCATCACCTTTCACTCTGATGACGGCGGCGATTTGTCTCAGCATGGATTTGACAAGACACCGGAAGCATTGGGAAGCCACACGGATCCACGACACCTGAACAAGCTCCCACAGTTCACGAAGATTTGATGGAGGGGGTCAGAGCCTCGAACATCTCTCTCAATGGCATCTCAGATGTGCTCAATGGGATTGAGGTCAGGTGACTAAGGAAGTGAAGTCACATCGGTGGAGTGTTCATCCAACCATTCGGATACAATTCGGGAACGATGGACGGTGCATTGTCTTGTTCTAATTCAATTGCTCTTCAGTGTATGTTTATCTGTAATTTTTGTCACAAAGGAGGTGAATGTTCATTTATAAAGTCTGATGACTCAAGATATCAAATTACAAACAGCTCCTCTAATCTAATGTAGTTAAAGCCTTCCTGCCTCACTGCATCAAATTAATCTGTCTACTTTTACTTTTTTACAGACAGTTCAAAATTGTCCCAAGGAACATTCAAACACGATAAGTAATGTACTATTTTATGATAATCTGATTTTCAACTCTGGGTAAACTTTATGGCAGTTTCCCAATGCTGCTAACTACTGCCGGCATTGCTAGAAAACTTTCCTCAAAAAAAAAAAAAAAAAAAAAAAATATATATATATATATATGTCTTTGATTTGGTGAAACCATCAGCAGTTACATTGGCTCTGAAATCCTGCGGTATTGAAGATGCATACATTAATATTATTAATAACATCTATGAAAATGCAAGTGCAAAGATTCAGCTGTTTGAAAATACAACACACATAAAAATTGGAAAGGGAGTGAGACAAGGTGACACCATATCTCCCAAGCTCTTTAATGCAACATTGGAAAATGTCTTTCAATCACTGAACTGGGAAAACAAAGGAATAAAGATTAATGGAGATTATCTAACCCACCTTCGTTTTGCTGATGACGTAGTCATTTTTGCAACTACCCCATCTGAGCTGCAGAGTATGATCCAGGAACTTGCTGACAAGAGTAAAGAAGTGGGATTAAAAATGAACTTTCAGAAGACAAAAGTGATGTTCAATGCTTTTACAAGAAATGAAGATTTATCGATTGATGGAGAAAAGCTGGAGATAACAGACACGTACGTTTATCTTGGACAGCAGATATCAAGTGAGGGTCACATTGATGAAGAAATTCATCGGCGTACAAAACTTGCCTGGAGAGCTTTTGGAAGAAACAGCATAATTTTCAAGAGCAATATGCCATTATGTCTTAAAAGAAAAGTGTTTGATCAATGCATCCTTCCAGTGCTTACGTATGGTGCAGAGACGTGGACCTTAACTAAAAGAGACATACAATGGCTGCAAACAACTCAAAGTAGCATGGAGAGGTGCATGCTTGGTGTAACCAGGAGAGATAAGAAGAGGAACTCGTGGATCCGAAAAATGACAAGAGTGGAAGACATCATGATCAGAGTTAAATCCCTGAAATGGCAATGGGCTGGACATACTGCCAGAAGGACAGACCATCGATGGACAGCCGAAATTTTAGATTGGATTCCAAAGGACAGGAAAAGACCCAGAAGAAGACCACATGGGAGATGAGTGGATGAAATTCGAAAGTATGCGGGAGTAACATGGAGGAGACTGGCACAAGGCAAACCGTTGTGGAGGAAACTTGGGGAGACCTTCGTCCAGCAGTGGATTGATAATGGTTGACAATGATGATGATGATGATATATGTGGAAGAAACTTAGGGAGACCTTCATCCAGCAGTGGATTGATAATGGTTGACAATGATGATGATGATATAAAAAAACAAAGAATGATATTTTTGAATCCAACTTTTCTTCAGCAAAAGTTATTTTTCTTGGTGACATCAGTATGTATTTGCATGTGTGTGTATATATGCTGAAGAGCAATTGAATTAGAGGTACCTGTTTAGTAACGTGTAGCACCACCTTTCGCTCTGATGACGGCGGCGATTCGTCTCGGCATGGACTCGACAAGACACCAGAAGCGTTCGGAAGCCATATGGATCCACGACCCCTGAACAAGCTCCCACAGTTCACGAAGATTTGATAGAGGGGTCAGAGCCTCGAACATCTCTCTCGATGGCATCCCAGATGTGCTCAATGGGATTGAGGTCAGGTGACTAAGGAAGTGAAGTCACGTCGGTGGAGTGTTCATCCAACCATTCAGATATAATTCGGGAATGATGGCACGGGGTATTGTCTTGTTGCAGGATGAGGTCCCCAGTGGGATGTTGAAGACGCACAAACAGGACCAAATGGTGGTCCAGGATATCCTGGTAACCTTGACCTGTTAGGGACGATGTCACACATACCAGGGGTTCAATTTCAGTCAACATAAACAGTCCCCAGATGAGAATGCCACCCCCACCAGCTTAAAGAGTACCCTGCTGGCAAGAAGGATCCATCGCTTCATGTGGTTTGCGCAGTACTCGTATCCTGCCATCCGCATCCACCAACGTGAATCTCGACTCATCAGTCCAGGCAACATTTTTCCACATGTCTAGGGTCCAGTGGTGATGTTCCCACGCCCGTGCTAATCCTTGCATCCTGTGATGTGCGGTCAGCAGGGGTACCCTCGTGGGACGATGGCTTCTGTACCTCATAGCGAGGAGATGGTTCTGGATGGTGTGGCTGCTTACACGTTTTTGTGCACCAGTGTTAAATTGACGAGTGATTTCTTGCACTGTGGTCCGTCTATCCGCTGTTACAATGCGAGCTAGCTGACGATGACCACGCTCATCCACACGCTGTTGTCCACAGCAGTTGACTCTTGCAGGGATGGTTTTACCGGATTCGTTGTACTCACGGTGCACCCGTGACACAGTGGCTCGTGAAAATCCCAGTGCCTGCACGACTTCCGAGATGGAGTGACCCATTCGTCGGGCCCCGACAATTTGCCCACGATCAAATGCGCTTAGATCCTTTGTCTTACCCATACTGTGTCTGACTCTTACTGATTCCCGTCGCATCACTCCTTATATTGTCGGATTGCTGCATATGTCATGTCGTTTCCATTTACAGGGCTGCCCACAGCGCCACATTTGCATAATGCCAGCTGTCTCTAATTCAATTGCTCTTCAGTGTATATGCAGACTAACTTTCTTATTCTACTCAGGCTGATCCATACGGCAGAGAAGAAGAATGCCATATCCCATTATTTAACTTAAAACTGCAACATGGATTTCTGATATAAAGTAACCATAAACCTTATATTCTTGAACTCTTTGTCATTCCTATGAAGACAGTAATCTTGTTTTCCTGGGACTAAAGATGGATGAGCTTATTAGTGGAACATTTAAATGCAAAATAACAACATAGTTTTGTAAATGAAACTTGAACTCATTTGTTACATGCTTATAATATCATTAAAACCATTCAATTTGCAAGGGTGGAAACAAATGAAAACAGCTCTTAACAATAACTTTTCCATCAAAGACCATTTATATACTGACCAAATCAGAGCTATACTGAGTCACTCAGTGGTCAAGTAGTCTAAGTGCATAAGTACTGACTTCTTGTTTTTCATATCTTGCTGTGGGACTTGGGTCTGGGTTCAAATTCCATGCTAAGATGTGGATGTTGTTTTTGTCCGTTTGGCACTGGTTCTCTCACTTCACTGGAGTGAGGTGGCTCTACATTAGAAGTTGGGAATTCCTGATAGACTTATATTCTCATAAGATTATTACCCACCATCTTAGGGAACAACAACAACTACAAACAAAAACAAAAAAACAAAAAAAATATTTTGACTGAAAAAATTCATTCCAGAGAAATTTATCCAAAAATATTATAGTGAGGCTCCTGGTTGTACTTTGGCTCTTAGTAAATTCTTCCAAGTTTGATTTTATCACAAAAAAAAAAAAAAAAAAAAAGAGTGAATGTTATTGCCACAAAAAATTCCTTTTCCTTTTTCAAAAATCAGAGAAATTCAGGAAGGAATATTCTTTATAAATACATGGGAATTTTACAAGTACATTATTTTCAGCAATCAGATTGCCTTGCTGAATTGCTTTTAGTTCACTGTTCTCCATGTAATGACTCCTCAGAAAACTTAAGAATTTCATCGCCCTGGAGCAGGATTGAACCCGCATCACCTGATTTCCATTCGAGCATGCTACTATTACACCACCCAGGAAAACAAACTTCTAAGTAACTGAAGCTCAGCAATTACAGCTTAGGAATCTGAACAACTTTAGGTTCGTGCGAGTTGAACATAGGTGCAAGTAACAAGACTGGCCCAAGACTGAAAATATATATTAATATTTTATGAGCTATCAAGTGCTCATGAACACATTATATACTTCTATTATGAGAATTAATAATAATAATAATAATAATAATAATAATAATGAATAATATAAACACCCAGATCCGTCTCTCTGGAACGCTTGACGTCACACCGAAGTCTGCATTGTTGCATCATCACTTATCGATCAATTTGTGTGTGCCCACGCAATGTCAAAATGATTGCCTGCTATGTAATAGCATGAGATCACTTTCAAGTGTTAAGGTGATCGTGTGCTAATTTGAAAACATTGGATTATTAACGACTCGAGTTCTATTTTTCTGATCTACAAAATTTGAATTGAATTCTTAATATCACAGCAAGTTGAGTTTGCACACGATCACATTGAGATGTCAAGGTGATCGTGTGCTAATTTAGAAACACTGGATTATCAATGACTCAAATTCTATTTATCCGATCTGCAAAATTCGCATTAAAATCTTAATATCGCAGCAAGTTGCATTTGTATATTAATTTAATTTAGCACAATTAGAATATTGATTTGTACGCTTTAATTATTTTTTACTTTTTTAATTTAACTAAATTTCTGAGTTTAGTGCTGATTATACTGAACATTTTGCAAAATGTCAATCTATCCATATGCTCTAACCTACAATAAAAACTGAAATCTTGAGGTGTCAAGGTGAGCAAGATTGCCTCTAAAAGCAGATGTAGCCCTAATAGCTCATTGTCGAGAATTTACATAGTTCCAATTTGTAATACCAGATATCACATTATTTTGTAGAAAAAGGTTCGGTATGAAGTTTCAAACTAACCATCGAATAGGACAGTCTAAAACAAGCTGTGAAGGGAATAACAAGTGTACCACAGAAGAAGTAATTTAATGCAAAAAATCAAAATAAAAGTTATTAAGGTAAGTTTACACGAAAACAATTTTCCAAGTTTGGTGCTGATTATTTTACACATTTTGCAAAATATCGATCTATCTAAACGCTCTAATCTACAATTGCTAAACAACAACAAATATTTTACACAGAATGTTATTTATCTCGAGGTCTTCTGAAAAACGGAAATAAATAGCATGTAATTTTTAGTTCTAACATGAATGAGTTCTTACTATTTTTACAATATTTTAGTTTTTACTATAATTTCTTACAGAAATCCTGCATCTATTTGACTTGTTTTCAGCTTGCTTCAGTTAAAAATTTCACTCTGACATAGGATGGGCAACATCCCCTACATAATTATATTTATTTAAAGCTTTAAAACAACTGTTCTAGGATGGGCTATATGCTAGTAGACATGTAAAAACAAATTAGGAGGCATTACAAAGACTCACTCCATGACACCCTCCTACTTTAAATTGTAACAAATTAAGCACTGTGCTTACAACTATCACCCTTGTCTTCAATTTTGAATGCAGCACTACCTATTTATACATGCATCTAATACACAGTACATTAGAGTACCACTATAAGGGAAAGAATTAGTTCAAAAATTTTCAGGTCTTTACCCACTAAATGTGTTCCTTACAATAACACATGCAAATGTAAAAAAAATTCAACCCAGTCAAAAAGTGTTTGGAGGTTTCACAGCAATGTCAAACATTAACAAGCCCCTGAAGATATTTATTATTACTGAATATCATGTCACTCTACAGGAGTCAAAGTCAAGTTGCTTTTAGCCATGCTAAATAGTAACTGACAGCAGTGTGCAAACACAGAAGATGCATTCTTTGGCACACTTTCCAAAGCTCTATGTGAGACATACAATCTTTCAGCTTACCATCAAAAGTGCCCAAAACACCTAATACCATGTCATAATTATAGTCTTAGAAAAAAAATGTGCTACCCATTTTTGGGTAGTTGTGTTTGTAAGTTTGACAAACATATTGTAGCTTAAATTAAATGAAAATCTCACCGTCTATGTACGATATTTAATAAAATATGAAAGATATTTACAGTTAAAATACACCACTAGCACTTTCGGGGTAACATTTACCTTATCATCAGGTGGAACAGAGACAATGCAGTACTCCTTTATATAGTAGTACAACGGGTATAATTTCCCAAGTTATTAGTTTACCCTGTCAATACAAGGATTCATTACAAATAAAAAGTTATGATAAATTTTATATATTGTTGGAATTGTAAATATATATTACTATAATTTAAAGTTCAGGTTGGTAATACGTTCTTTCCAAATTCTTGATATGTCCACAGGCAAGTAGTCATTACAGCATTTGTTCCCTAAAGATTCGATGTACATACTTTCAACAAAATGCAGCAAATGTATATATGCTGGAGTGTCCAATAGTCTAATGTTTTCCCAGTCTGGTTGTAGAATTCCGTTTACCACATTCCTTGATAAAGCTGTATTATTGCTGTTGGTTCGGATATCGTATTTGTGTTCCTTGACACGGATACCCAAACTTCTTCGTGTTGAGCCTACGTAGTTGTTAACATGTTCTCCTGTTGAGGGGTACAGCAGTGGAATATTATACACACCCCATTTGTTCATAATATCTGTTGTTGCTCGATCCTTTTTAACTGATGATAGGAGGTTCTTCGAGTGGGTGCCAAATAGTATGCTATGTTTTGAACGGATACGAGATAGTGTGTTAGTGATATGGGAGTGTTGGTCCAATGCTCCCACGAATCGTTTATTAGGCCTTGTATCTGGCTTCAGATTAACAGTTTGTTCACTTGATATTCTAGTGTATAATCTATTATCCATCATCCTGGGGTATCCATGTTTATCCGCTAATTTGAAAATGAACTGCATCTCAGACTGGAAATGATTATTATCATTTGAAGACTATGTGAAGGCTCTTCTAAAAAGAAAATTGATGGCAGAAAATTTTTGTGGAGTTGGATGTGAGGAGTTAAACGGGATAAGGCCCTTGCAATCGGTAGGCATTCGATAGACACTAAAGGTCAGTGAGTTAGTATTTGAATAACGAAATAAACGAAAATCCAAAAAAGGCAAAGAGAAATTAGATTCATGTTCTATCATGAGCCCAATAGCAGGAAATACTGACAATACTGCATCGGCTAATTGCTTTAAATCATCCTTTGAGTGAAGACAGAGCACAAGGATGTCGCCGACGTACCTAAGGTATAAACTGGGAACTAAAGGGAATTTATTGAAAACTTAGTTCTCAATGTATTGTAGCAGAATTTCTGCTAAAACTGCAGAAAATGGGGATCCCATGGGGGAACCCTCGGTTTGTAAGTAGATTCTGTCAAGAAATTTGAAATAAGAACGCTGTTTAACTAAACGAAATGCGTTCATAATAGCAGAGATTTTAGTGGTGGGAACATTAATTTCAGCAAGTTTGGCCTCTATGATATGATGAGTGGCGTACAAAGGTACTTTAGGGTACAGTGAAACTACATCTAGAGAGGCTAATATGAAAGGGCCAACATGTGGCTGAATTATTCTGATCCTTTCTATTGCCCTAGTGGATCTTTTAATAGAATACGGGGAGCTCTCTGCTAACTTAGCCAAATATAGGGCAAGAGCTTTTTCAAGCGGTCGGGTGGGGCTAACATAGCCCGTGACCAAGGGTCTGATAGGTAGCCCCTCTTTATGTAGTTTGCACGCCCAAAAATATCGGGCACATGACAACCAGGTGGGGGCATAAAAGCTTTAGAAAAACCGTCAGGGAAGTTGTAAGAATTCTTCACTCGGGTTTATGCTGCACATGTTGCTTTTGTTGGTTCACGCTCAACTACTTTGTGCGGAATAGAAGATATGGCTTTAAGCATTTTATCCCTATAGTATCAGCTATCCAATATGACCGTCTGAGGTGTCTTGTCTGCAGCCAAAATTGAAATTTCATTATTATTTCTAAGCTCGGCTAACTGCTGTTTTTCTTCAGTATATATTAATGATAGTTTAGGTTGTTGCTATGGTTTGCCTCTTCGTAGTAGTCTATCAATATGTAAGCGTGCAACATCATGTTCGGCTTCAGGTAAGTTTTTGATAATATGCTCTACTTGTGGGACTGTCTGAAAGACATTAACTTTGTGACTCGGATATGCAAATTTGGTTCCTCTCTCCGAAGCTCAACACTGTACTTCATTTAATCCGTAATTACTGAGATTAATAACATTAGATTTTAAGTCCTCACTTTCGCGATGTCTATGGCTGCGGACTTGTCTATTACTGACTTCACGGTCAACTAGGAGACGAAGTTTATATATATGGGTGTTAACCAATGATTTGACAGAGTTTTCAATCAAAGTCGAAGTAATAGTAAGTGCACGATCCAAAATAATTGGATGTTCACAACCTGACAGTTCTTCATACGACGTGTAGCACTTTCTACTGAGGAAATCAACAAAAGATCTCTTACTTTTAATGGTGCTTATTAGTCACTTCTCAGCATTTTGAAGTATACATTTGTCACGCCACGAGAGAGGAGCCGTATGGATGTTAAGATGACTCGGGATCACATTCAAGTCTTAGCAACTAGTCATGAATCTCAAATGAGTGCACTCCTCTGTGAGCTTGATTCGTGTTGACTGGAACCCTTGCAAAGCCGCGCTTCCACACTGCCTGGTTTTGAAATGCTCAAAGAAATATGATTAGACGCAGTTAACAATCTTAATGATAAAAGAATGACTTCGCACAATACGTCAAATTAAATGAAAAGCTCACCGTCTATGTACGATATTTAATAAAATATGAAAGATATTTACAGTTAAAATACCCCACTAGCACTTTCGGGGTAACATTTACCCTATCATCAGGTGGAATAAGAGGCAATGCAGTACTCCATTATATAGTAGTGCAACGATGCATTATGGGTATAAGTCATCAAACCTCGCATGGGTCGTGACCATTGCCATTATAACAGTGTAACGGGTATAATTTCCTAAGTTATTAATTTAACATGCCAATAGAAGGATTCGTTACAAATACAAAGTTATGATCAATTTTATATATTGTTGGAATTGTAAATATATATTACTATAATTTAAAGTTCAGGTTGGTAATACGATCTTTCCAAATTCTTGATATGTCCACAGGCAAGTAGTCATTACAGCATTTGTCCCCTAAAGTTTTGACGTACATACTTTCAACAAAATGCAGTGAATGTATATATGCTGGAGTGTCCAATAGTCTAATGTTTTTCCAGTCTTGTTGTAGAATTCCGTTTACCACATTCCTTGATAAAGCTGTATTATTGCTGTTGATTCGGATATCGTATTTGTGTTCCTTGACACAGATACCCAAACTTCTTCGTGTCGAGTATACGTAGTTGTTAACATGTTCTCCTGTTGAGGGGTACAGCAGTGGAATATTATACACACCCCATTTGTTCATAATATCTGTTGTTACTCGATCCTTTTTAACTGATGATAGGAGGTTCTTCAAGTGGGTGCCAAATAGTATGCTATGTTTTGAACGGATACGAGATAGTGTGTTAGTGATATGGGGGTGCTGGTCCAATGCTCCCACGAATCGTTTATTAGGCCTTGTATCTGGCTTCAGATTAACAGTTTGTTCACTTGATATTCTAGTGTATGATCTATTAACCATCATCCTGGGGTATCCATGTTTATCCGCTAATTTGAAAATGAACTGCATCTCAGACTGGAAATGATTATTATCATTTGAAGACTGTGTGAAGGCCCTTTTAAAAAGAAAATTGATGGCAAAATTTTTTTGTGGAGTTGGATGTGAGGAGTTAAACGGGATAAGGCTGTTACAATCGGTAGGCTTTCGATAGACACTAAAGGACAGTGAGTTAGTATTTGAATCACGAAATAAACGAAAATCCAAAAAAGGCAAAGAGAAATTATATTCAAGTTCTATCGTGAGCCCAATAGCAGGAAATACTGACAATACTGCATCGGCAAATTGCTTTAAATCATCCTTTGAGTGAAGACAGAGCACAAGGATGTCGTCGACGTACCTAAGGTATAAACTGGGAACTAAAGGAAATTCATTGAGAACTTTGTTCTCAATAAATTCCTTTGTTAGCAGGATTTCTGTTAAAACTGCGGAAAGTGGGGATCCCATGGGGGAACTCGATTTGTAAGTAGATTCTGTCAAGAAATTTGAAATAGGAATGCCGTTTAACTAAATGAAGTGCGTTCATAATAGCAGAGATTTCAGTGGTGGGATCATTAATTTCAGCAAGTTTGGCCTCTATGATATGATGAGTGGCGTCCACAGGTACATTAGGGTACAGCGAAACTACATCTAGAGAGGCTAATATGAAGGGGCCAGCATGTGGCTGAATCATTCTGATTCTTTCTATTGCCCTAGTGGAGCTTTTAATAGAATACAGGGAGCTCTCTGCTAACTTAGCCAAATATAGGGCAAGAGCTTTTTTTAAGCAGTAGGGTGGGGCTAACATAGCCCGCGACAAAAGGTCTGATAGGTAGCCCCTCTGTATCTAGTTTGACACGCCCAAAAATATCGGGCACACGACAACCAGGTGGGAGAATAAAAGCTTTAGAAAAACCTTCAGGGAAGTTGTAAGAATTTTTCAATCGGGTTAACGCTGCACAACCAACAGCAATAATACAGCTCTATCAAGGAATGTGGTAAACGAAATTCTACAACCAGACTGGGAAAACACTAGACTATTGGACACTTCTACATATGTGAATTCGCTGCATTTTGTTGAATGTATGTACATCGAAGCTTTAGGGGACAAATGCTGTAATGACTACTTCCCTGTGGACATATCAAGAATTTGGAAAGAACATATTACCAAACTGAACTTTAAATTATAGTAACATATATTTACAACTCCAACAATATATAAAATTGATCATAAACTTTGTATTTGTAACAAATTCTTGTATTGACATGTTAAACTAATAACTTGTGAAATTATAACCATTACATTGTTATAATGCCAACAGTCATGACCCATGCGACTTTTGATGACTTATACCCATAATGTATCGTTGCAGTACTATATAAAGGAGTACTGCATTGCCTCTGTTCCACCTGATGATGGGGTAAATGTTACCCCGAAAGTGCTACTGGTGTATTTTAACCGTAAATATCTTTCATATTTTATTAAATATCGTACATAGACGGTGAGGTTTTCATTTAATTTGACGTATTGTGTGAAGTCATTCTTTTATCGTTACGATTGTTCACCGCATCTAATCGCATTTCCTTGAGCATTTCAAAACCAGGTAGTGTGGAGCGCGGCTTTGCAAGGGTTCCAGTCAACACGAATCAAGCTCGCAAAGGAGTGCACTCATTTGAGATTCATGACCAGTTGCTAAGACTTGAATGTGATCCCGAGTCATCTGAACATCCATACGGCTTCTCTCTCGTGGCGTGACAAATGTATACTTCAAAATGCTGAGAAGTGACTAATAAGCACCATTAAAAGTAAGAGATCTTTTATTGATTTCCTCAGTAGAAAGTGCTACACATCGTATGAAGAACTGTCAGGTTGTGAACATCCAATTATTTTGGATCGTGCACTTACTATTACTTCGACTTTGATTGAAAACTCTGTCAAATCATTGGTTAACACTTATATGCATAAACTTCGTCTCCTAGTTGACCCTGAAGTCAGTAATAGACAAGTTCGCAGCCATAGACATCGCGAAAGTGAGGACTTAAAATCTAATGTTATTAGTCTCAGTAATTATGAATTAAATGAAGTACAGCATCAAGCTTTGGAGAGAGGAACCAAATTCGCATATTCCAGGCACGAAGTTAACATCTTTGAGACAGTCCCACAAGTAGAGCATATTATCAAAAACTTACCTGAAGCCGAACATGATGTTGCACGCTTACATATTGATAGACTACTACGAAGAGGCAAACCACAGCAACAACCTAAACTATCATTAATATATACTGAAGAAAAACAACAGCTAGCCGAGCTTAGAAATAGTAATGAAATTTCAATTTTGGCCGCGGACAAGACACATCAGACGATCATATTGGATAGCTCATGCTGTAGGGATAAAATGCTTAAAGCCATATCTTCTATTCCGCACAAAGTAGTTGAGCATGAACCAACAAAAGCAACATGTGCAACATAAACCCGATTGAAGAATTCTTGCAACTTCCCTGAAGGTTTTCCTAAAGCTTTTATTCCCCACCTGGTTGTTGTGTGCCCGATATTTTTGGGCGTGTCAAATTACATAAAGAGGGGCTACCTATCAGACCTTTAGTCACAGGCTATGTTAGCCCCACCCGACCGCTTGAAAAAGCTCTTGCCCTATATTTGGCTAAGTTAGCAGAGAGCTCCCCGTATTCTATTAAAAGATCCACTAGGGCAATAGAAAGGATCAGAATGATTCAGCCACATGTTGGCCCTTTCATATTAGCCTCTCTAGATGTAGTTTCACTGTACCCTAAAGTACCTTTGTACGCCACTCATCATATCATAGAGGCCAAACTTGCTGAAATTAATGATCCCACCACTGAAATCTCTGCTATTATGAACGCACTTCCTTTAGTTAAACGGCGTTCCTATTTCAAATTTCTTGACAGAATCTACTTACAAATCGAGGGTTCCCCATGGGATCCTCACTTTCCGCAGTTTTAACAGAAATCCTGCTAACAAAGGAATTCATTGAGAACAAAGTTCTCAATGAATTCCCTTTAGTTCCCAGTTTATACCTTACCAGATACAGGGTATCCACACAATTCGTGAAATCAAATTCCTTGACTTTTCCAGGTAGTTTAAAGTAAAATTCCAGTTGTCGGTAAAGTGGTTTTGACATATGTTTAATGACATATTTGGGGAAAAAAACTGGCTATGTTAGACGTAATTTCTCAGATCAGATCTTACTCTCCTGCCAGTTAAACGAGGGGGGAGGGGACAACAATGTTCATGTTATTTTTAAAATAAAACACAAAATTATTTGAATTTTAAATTTTAGCAATTACTCTCGGATCTGTAATTTTCATACATATTTTATGCCACTGGCAGCAATAGGAAGGTTTCTCTCTTTTTCTTTTTTTTCTTGCTCTGCGTTGGAATTCGTCATTTACAAAATATACCAAAATCTGTAATAAAACTGTGTAAATTTTCTTTATTTGCCAAGATGCATATTACACAAAAATAAAGTAATGTTTTCAATATTGTCAGCAGATGGGTTCCTTCAATCTACCATTCTGTCTTTGGAAAAAGAGAGAGAAAGAGAGAAGCGTGCACTTTGATTACATTTTATCAGAGAAGGAAAAGAAAAAAAAAGCTTTGCTGATATCTTATTTGGGGTTGGTTGATTGGCTGATTTTTGACCCCAACCGGCCACTACTTATGCTACACTGAGATCTAAATAGCGCGGGCCACAGCCACAGGCGGTTAGACCTGTTTATAACAAAAAGTCTTTACCCAGGGACAAACTGCTTAACGAGACTTGTGGACCTCAGTGGATCTTTGGTGATTCAGTCGGATTTGGACCCAAAACTTGAAGTTCCCAAGGCGTGATCACTGACTACCAAGTCACAGTGGCGATTCTTTTGGGAGGATGACTGCAGTTAAGGGTGAAAAATTTATATCAGTTGCACTGTTTTATGCAGTACCTTTGAACAATCGAACTTTTAGGAACCTGTCAGTCGCAGCCTAGTCCTTAACCTAAAAAATGCAACACTGGATAATAAAAATTCTGATTATTTTAGAAATTGAAAACATTTTTAGAAACTTAGTAGTACATAAAAATGTGATCATGATATCCCTAAAGCATACTGCATTCGGGACAGGGAAACTTAATAACTAAAAGTTTGCAGTTGTCATACGTTTATGAAGAATACGGGTCAGTATTCCACACATAGAAGTATGTGTATGGCCTCCTCCATATCCCCCCACAGCCATACCGTACCTCTCCATAGGTAAGTGCATGATGGTAATTTTTTATTTTACTACAACAAAATGACATTTTATATTAAAACAATAGATATGAAATCAACTATAAAATTAAGAGAGGAACATAAAAAATCAAAGTTTAGGTAACATGGAAATCATACCATATGCCTTAAAACACAACTTGGACATGAAAACAAGAAAAATGTATACAACTGAACTGCAATAATGTAGGCACTTAAAATGTTACAAAACATGTCCTACTGAAAAATAATACAATAAGCTACCAGCCTCATTGGTTTGACACCAATTTTCATTCAACCAAGTAAGCAATGAGACACATGATATAAATGCTACAATATACCATTGAAAAAAACTACAAGAATCATCAAAATTAAATATTATACAACTCTGGACTGAAACTTTTTTTTATACAAGCTGTATAAAACATTTGATACAAGTTGGGCATAAAAATAAGAAAAACTGTAACACTAAATTGCACTCATGTACATATTTAAAATGTTGTAATAGGCTTACTGTAAACAGAAACATGATAGTGACCTTCATTCATCTTCTAAGCAAAGCAATGAGCCAGACATAAAATAAACTTAGCATTTGTTAGCCTGTCCCTCCAGTTTACTCAGCATTTTTGTTATCTCCCTAGCTTCTTCATAAATTTTTTTTTTTTTTTTCGCTTGAAGTGCACGAATTTCTTGGTCTTTTCACTTTCTTTCTGTTCTCTTTTCATCTCTCATGCTGGTTTTCTCTTTCTTTTGCTTTTCCAAAGCATGCCTGTATCGTTGGCTTGCTCCTTTGGCATACCTGATCATGTCTGTTGTAACTTCAACATTAGAGACACCCCCTGCGACAGTGACAACAACATACACTTGTTGAATTGCTACTAGAGACCCTTCATGAAGGTTTTCAACCAACATTTGTCTTCACAGAAAAGCCACGTTCTACACATGCATTTCCATGGGAGAGTATGAGAACAAGTTTAACAACATGCCATAGTTCATGGAAATCTTGTTTTGCTTTCATCACTTCTGAAAACAAACTATCTGATGTGTCCTTTTCCATGGAAAAGTTTCTAAACTTTCTCTTGAGATCACCCTCAGCTTTCATCACTTCTGAAAACAAACTATCTGATGTGTCCTTTTCCACGGAAAAGTTTCTAAACTTTCTCTTGAGATCACCCTCAGCTTTCATCACTTCTGAAAACAAACTATCTAATGCGTCCTTTTCCATGGAAAAGTTTCTAAACTTTCTCTTGAGATCACCTTCAGCTTTCAACAACGACAACAGCTCTTTGAACTGGGCGAGAGCTTTCTCTGCAAAGAGACTTTATTCTGTTCTTTTACTCCAGCTCTTGTAGGAGTAGTTCTATTCTCTGTATACACAGAAAAGGTGACTGAATCATACGGTGAGGGGCAAAGGATGAGGCAGCTCTCACAATAGCATATTTTAGAGGACTGCATTCTATCACTTATTCAGCAACTGTCTTCAAGAAATCCCTGCAACTCGTGTAGAAACCAAGCTTAGTTCTCTCAAGCACTTCACATTTATCAAGAGCATTTTTTGTACCAACTCCAACAGACACCTTTAATGGAACAACAAGGTTCTCTTTTGCCAGTTCAATCTTTATCATCCTGTAGCCAATACCTTTAGCCTCATCCACGATATGCTTCTTCACAAATCTGTCCAATAGATCTCTAAGAAGTTTCACCAGCGAGTCATACAGAAATGGCAGCATGGGTTTGGATGTCTGATATAATCTCAGAAAGGTTTCAAATGAAGAAGCAAGTGACATGAAAAAATGGAGTTTTACAAGCATTAATGGATCTTGCAAATATCTTTTCAGGCTTGACATTAGTGTTGAGTTTGAGGCCTGGTTTGATTTCATTTGATGAAAGTACTTTCTTAAATGGCTAAGTATGTCAATGGCTCTTTCAGCCACTTGAGCATTCTCAAGCCAACGGGTTGTACAGAACTTCTTAGGAAGTTGGCGACTACCACTGACATTTGTGTAGTCAGCATGACGACCAGGTGAGTCCTTGAAAAAGTAGTATAGCGACCTCAAGAAGTGTTTTATTTTCCACTCGCTTTGCCTATGACCATATTGAAATGCTCCATGTACAGCATGAAGCCTACAGCTTCCCAATTCAAGCAACTCTGGGTCATTCTCCTGATTTGATATTTTTTTTGGCAAGTTCACGAAGAAAACTCCAGTTCACATTAGGACCGTCCATTGCCACATGTAGCAATTTGTTCATAGGAAATAAGGCCAAAGCTTCTAGAAATCCACTTAACATGTTCTTTGCTGTTGCATGACTGAGATATACAGATGTAAAATAACGAGTAGTGACACAGCTATCTTTGTCAGACCAGAATCTGAAAACAATGTCCATTTGCTCCTTCTGAGCAACTTTGCTTAGAGCCTCGTCAAAACAGACCACAAAATAAGAGCACAACCAAATGTCATCAGCAAGAGATTGTGAAAAAAAAAGGTGCCAGCCCATACACAATGAGGTAAGATTTACTTGGCCCAAGAGTGAAATTCTTTGCAATAGGGGAGTTTTAAAACATTCTTGCAAATAATTTACCTAATCCTTGTTGAAAATTAAAGGAAACATGCCCTACAACCATTTGCAAAGCCCACAGAACTTCAGCCTCCAAAACAGCATTATGATCAAACACAAAATTATCCATTTTACCCGACATGTCAATAACATGAGAAGAAACATCAGATATAATTCCGGTTTCCGACCTTTCACCTTCTACATGGTGTTCCCAAGGATGACACAGTTACACTACTCATTCCAACTGACAAAGTATTCTGATTCTCCAGGTTTTTATGATTTTTGGAGGTGAAATACCTATGCAAGGGCAAAATATCCTTTTATTCTATCAACTTTTTATGAAATGCATTTTTCTCATGGCTGACAATTGCCTGGCAAGCCATATTGCTAAGATATATAGTTTTTCGGAACATTTTACACCTTGCTTTGGTATTATCATTTTTCACTTCTGCAAGCCACTGTGACCACTCTGGATGAAGTTGTGGATTTATCCAATCTGAGTTGAATCTACTCCTTTTCTGGGCCATTATTCTGTGACTTTATCCAATCCCTATTTCATTTACTCATACAACCTGCAACAGAAAAAAAAAAAAAACAAAAAAAAACTACACTGCTGGCCACCCAAAATGCAACACCAAGAAGGACACGAGATAGCAAAGCCAGATTTACTGGACACATAACAACAGATACAAAGATGAAACGATTGAGCTTACGGTCCCGTGCAACTTGCGGAACACTCAGACATCAATAGTTCGTGTGGCCCCCATGGCTGGAAATAACGGCCGCCACATGCTGCGGCATCGAACGAAAGAGACTTTGGATGTAGGCTTGGGGTATGTCAGTCCAGGCTGCTTCCACACGTTGCCACAGTTCATCAGGCGTAGCCGCGGGTGGTGCTTGCCGGACCACTCAGTTGCTGATCAGCTACCAGACGTGTTCAACGGGCAACATGTTGGGAGAACAGGCGGGCCACAGCAGCAGTGACACCTGCATGATGCGTGCCACGTGCGGGCGTGCATTGTCCTGTTGAAACGTGGCCGCTGGCAGGTTCTGCAGGTAAGGGAGGACTACAGGCTCCAAAATGTCGAAGATGTAGCGGTGGCTGTTGAGTGTACCGGTGATGCGTACCAGAGGGGTGTCATATCTAATTGCACCCCAAACCATAGCGCCAGGCGACGGACCGGTATGGCGATGCATAATGCAGGCGTCATACAGTCTCTCGCAGTGGTGCCGCCACACGCGGATCCGACCATTGTGGTGTTGCAGGCAGAAGCGGGATTCGTCGGAAAAGACAATGTCGTGCCATTACGTAGTCCAGGTGCGGCGTTTAACGGCCCACTGTTGCCGCACTCGCCAGTGATGTAACATCAATGGTAATCGGAACAATGGGCGCCGTGCGACAAGTCCCTGCTCCTGCAGACGATGTTGAACGGTACGTGTTGACACAGGTTGGTGCACAACACACCCTGATTCCTGCGCTAACGCTAGTGATGTGGCGGTGCAAGCCGTCAATGCCCGCCGCACAACATGCCGGTCCTCTCGTTCGGTGGTGTGCCGCGGCTGTGGCAATCACTCACGTCAGTCCGTCCGTCCCTCCTGCACCCACTGAATCCATACTCGCCTCACTGTGGCTGGATGTCGTCCCACACGGGCGGCGATGTCTCAGTTCGATAAACCGCTGTCGCGATAAGCCACTATTCGTCCTCTGTCGAACTCTGAAACGTGCTGGAATGACTGTCGTATTCTGCAACGAGGCATCAGGAAGCTTCCCACGCACAGGTCCGGCAGCACAACACACTTCTACTACTTACACCCCGCTTTCTGTACACCCTTCTTATAGTGCTTCTCGGTGGTGTGCCGTGGGCACTTAATTTGCATATGCCCTGCAATGCTAATCGTTTGCATGTCCTCTCGGATATTTCCTTCTTGGTGTCGCATTTTGGGTGGCCAGCAGTGTATATCAATATATATTGAGAGAAAATATATGCAGTAAGACAAAGAATAACGGATTTTTTATGCAGCACACAGAATACTTAATAAAAAAACTCTGAAATCAGCTCCACAGGCAAGGGGTGCTGAACTCCCATTTCAAGCTTTAATATTAAAATGCTCAATGCTCAGTACTGGCCTTATATCCAATTCTGTGCCTCAAAACAGTAGGAAAAGTAGGACATTTTTTATGAAAAAGTAGGACAAAAGTACGACACACCGAAAACTTTATATATTCACCTCTAGGTGATGAAATAATTTAATAAAAGTAATGGCAGAAGTCATTTTTAGGACAAAAGTAGGACATGATATAAATTTCATATATTCACCTTTTGGTGACAAAATACTCTTTTAAAAATTAATCGCAGCAGCCATTTTTATATAGAGTTTGAAAACAAACACAAAATAAAAAGACAAAAAGGGATGAATGCCCACCTATCATCCCCACCCTCTGGCATTCCTCCTTTTTTTTTCATTTTGATTTTTTAACAATTTATTTAAACATATTTATAAATTATTACACCTGAATCATTAAAATTAAGTCTATGGACTAAACAAGAAATAGCTGTATGCTTCAACAACCTGCATTAAAACAGATTGGAGCATGGCAAGCCCCCCCCCCCCCAACTTATCTTCATTGGGGGCTTAAATAAAATTTTACTTCAA
Source organism: Macrothele yani (assembly GCA_039090855.1). Taxonomy (NCBI): domain Eukaryota; kingdom Metazoa; phylum Arthropoda; class Arachnida; order Araneae; family Macrothelidae; genus Macrothele; species Macrothele yani. Next base: position 65,802,164 of record CM077017.1, on the reverse strand, counting down.
TATAGCATATTCAAGCAGAATGACTGAAGCTGAAAAACTTCCAGGTTCCTTCTTCTGAAAATAAAGGTTTTTTTTTTTTATATTTTAGGTCAAAAAGTAGAAACAGTAGGACTTTTCCTACTTTCCTACTGAAAAATAGGACGAATGTGAGCCCTATCAGTACCACACACCAGACTTATTTTGAAACTTTAATTAGATGAAAACTAAAATTAATAAAAAAAGCTTTTTAACCCTAAATTTGTTAAATTGCTTTTCTGGTTTGTTTCTGAACTTTTTAGTTTTTACATTACTAACATTTTTGTACCTTAAGTTCCCTGCTTGCATGCCCTCAGCACTTCTTGACCCCCCCCCCCCCCACACACACACCATATAAGTTAAAGCGATTCAATGATTCAACTTCTATTCACAGTAAAGGGGAGGTAAGACATTAAAAGAAATTTTTAAATTTAAAAGTAAAAAAGATAAACATGATAGAAAATACTACAAAGCTTCACTTGACAAAAAACAACCTGAGTAGTGGTGACAAAAAAAAAAAAAACATTGGATCACACTGATACCTTTTGTTGTTATTGTGCCTCCTAATAAAAAAAGAGACCAATTCAAAGTAACATTAAAGCCAATGGTAGAATGAAAACATTACATTTTGATGTTGGACACATGTTCTAATTCACAGTTTAGTATTAAAATTTCAAATAAGTTATTTAAAAAATATCAATGCATGATGGCTGACTTCTCTCAGAATTATCCCAATAAGTAAATAGTGTTAAAGCCTGCTATAGCCATTTATATTACTCATAAGTATAAATTTACAGAACAAAATTGAAAATAATAATAAACACCAATTAAGTAATCTACTTACCAGAACTGGTTATAAGAATGAGACCATGCTGTCGTAGAAGGGGATGTCCATGATCCAACTTCATTTAGAAACACAGGCAAAGTGACAAACAACACATTCTGTTTAGGAAATGAGAAACTATAATCATGAATGCTGTGGAGTGCCATCATTTTCCACTGTTGCTTGCACTTCAACTGCAATGGGCTAATAGTAACTTAGCACAGAAAACAAAACACACATTGGTTTTCAAAAATTTCCCCCTGCCTTTTCCAGGCCTTTTTGACATTTATAAAATTCCGACTTTTCCAGGTTCTCCAAGTTTTCCACGTATGTGGGAACCCTGCTGAGATACAAGGCCTAATAAACGATTCGTGGTAGCATTGGACCAACACTCCCATATCACTAACACACTATCTCGTATCTGTTCAAAACATAACATACAATTTGGCACCCACTCGAAGAACCTCCTATCATCAGTTAAAAAGGATCGAGCAACAACAGATATTATGAACAAATGGGGTGTGTATAATATTCCACTGCTGTACCCCTCAACAGGAGAACATGTTAACAACTACGTAGGCTCAACACGAAGAAGTTTGGGTATCCGTGTCAAAGAACACAAATACGATATCCGAACCAACAGCAATAATACAGCTTTATCAAGGAATGTGGTAAACAGAATTCTACAACCAGACTGGGAAAACATTAGACTATTGGACACTCCAGTATATATACATTCGCTACATTTTGTTGAAAGTATGTACGTCGAAGCTTTAGGGGACAAATGCTGTAATGACTACTTGCCTGTGGACATATCAAGATCAAGAATTTGGAAAGAATGTATTACCAACCTGAACTTTAAATTATAGTAATATATATTTACAATTCCAACAATATATAAAATTGATCATAGCTTTGTATTTGTAACGAATCCTTGTATTGACATGTTAAATTAATAACTTGGGAAATTATACCCGTTACACTGTTATAATGGCAATGGTCATGACCCATGCTACGTTTGATTACTTATACCCATAATGCATCGTTGCACTACTATATAATGGAGTACTGCATTGCCTCTGTTCCACCTGATGATGGGGTAAATGTTACCTCGAAAGTGCTAGTGGGGTATTTTAACTGTAAATATCTTTCATATTTTATTAAATATCGTACATAGACGGTGAGGTTTTCATTTAATTTGATGTATTGTGCGAAGTCATTCTTTTATCATTATATTGTAGCTTTATATAGAGATATAGACAAGTTTTGGGAAATAAAATTTCATAAGAGATAACCAGATAATTTGAATTTACAGCAAAACCATAATAAAAGTTGCATAACTACAGGATAAAATAACAACAACAACAAAACAAAACAAAACAAAAAACATTACCATGACACCGCTCTTCTTGTTCAATTACACTATTTGCGTATGACCCAAACCCAGAAAAGGAAAAATTGCAGTCACGATAGGATAACATTGATGAAGGAAAACTGAATGCCAAATGATCTCCTCCTCTAGCAACATGTTCAACGGCTCTGCCTCCACTCATATTACAACATTCTGGCAAATTATGAAGCTTCAGGCGCCTTGCTATCTATGACGACATAAAAGCAATCGCATAAAAAGTCACATAAAATAAAACAAAATGAAGATTCAGAAATAATAATATATGACATACTGCAAAAGCCTATACCATAAAATGCTTGCTTGGTAAACCTCAAAAATTCACTATTGGTTGATTGAAGCCAAACAATAGAGGCAATTACTGTTTGATAAATTTTCTTAGCTCACATATGGGCATTTTTTATGCAGTTGCTAAACTATATAAAACTTTTACTCTGTGTTTGCAAGTAAACTAACTGTGGGTACCAACAACAGAAAATTACAATAATTTAAATAATATTTTTGATACTGCATTTAATGCAATTCTTAGTTCAAAAATGGTGGATTTTTATGTTTCACCATTGTAAATAAAACAGCTTTTGTGAAGTTGGGGACGTCTGAAAGAGAACTGGTTTCACTGACACATTATTTTGAATCAAAATGCAAAGGACTTCCCATAAGACTCGGGTGTTATGCTTTTAGCGTGCGCGCGCGCACACACACACACACACACACACACACACACACACACACACACACACACACACAGAGTAAAACCTCCTTAAGGGATGCTCCTGAACAGTGGACACTTCCACTTAGCAGATAGTTTTGTACAGGAATGTCACTAGACTTCAAAATCAGGGTGGGCAAGTATTATTTTTGGACCCACATGGATCTACTAGTTACGTCACTGGTGTAAGATACAAGTGTTAGTTGAGTGCCGCCTTCAACTTTTTTCTTGCTGTGAATACATTGTCTTAATTGCTTTTCAAAATTTCGTAGTTTTGCTTATGAAAATAACACTGTACTTGAATAATTTCTTTAAAGCAAAACATCGTTTTTGTTCATCTAAATCAAATTTTGACATTATGATAAGCAGATACAATACCTACCGCCTCCTTAACTCCCTTCCTTCAAGCCAGCTACCTTACAATACGTACTCCTCCCCTCCAAAGCAGTCGCCCGCCACATCCTGCTCCCTCAGTACACTGGAAAAGGCTTAAGAGTGCACGGTTATAGCTTTAGACTCCACTTTCTGTGTATAAATCCCCTACTTAGTAGTACAAACATATAGCAGAGCAAACGGGGTTCCCACTCAATTTCAGAAACGAAATTCCCTGACTTTTCCAGGTTTTCCAGGAAAATTTTAACAAAATTTACAATTCACGACAGTTTTACAGCAGAAAAACTAGGATTTCTACTCAATATGTAGTAAAATCCACTTAAACAAAGATAATCCTAAGCGTATTAATATAACAGATTAATAATAAAACCATATACCTTATTAGTAATTAGCAATCAAAATATTGTAAAATACAATTAAAGCCCAATTTTATGACTCAGTCAACTGACAAAAATAATCACTAAATTGGGGGTATAATTAAACTGGGGAACTTTAGCAAAATTGGGACCCTAAGGAATTGGCTATATTAACTTACATTGCTTAGACAAATAATTACTCTGACATGTAAACGTTTGTTTTTAGTTCGGTAAATTTAGCACTTTAATTTGGTGCCAAGTTCTTTTCTTTGCATTTTCAGCCCTTGTTTTTTCTTCTCCACGTTCTTTCTTCTCCTCTAGTGCAAGATGATATTGAGTTCATGACATCTTCACGCTCTGTAATATCTCAGGGGCTATTGGCACGGATAGTGGACCACCATATGATTTCACTGCATCATATGTGCTACGTAGAGCAATTAAAGATTTTTCCTGTAGATTTTCAACAAGAATGTCTTTGCTTATTGAAAAACCGTACTCTGATGAGGCATTGCCATGGGATAAAGTCATAACATTTCTCACTACTTGCCACAGCTCTTTAAATTCTTCGTTATTCACATATCTAAAAAAAAAAAAAAAAGCACATCTAATCGTGTGTTTTTCGTTACAAGATAAAGAGAAATCTTTTTTCCACTTTGTTTGTAAATGTTGAAAATTGCTGCTTGGCACGATCCGCTGATAATTCTGGTAAAATGTTACTATTATGCAGAAGTTGCAGCAAGTTATACATTCGTTTTTCACATAGTGCAGCATTAGAACATAGTAGATGAGGATCTAAGTAGGACATAGATCTCACGGTCAAAAAATTTAGTGGACTATTTTTAAATCTTGCTGGTCATCCTAACTAGGGAATTTTTACATTCAGTGACAAATTTGTCCTTCTCACATTCACAGGCACCACTTTTTTTCATGTTGCTCCTAACAGCAATTTCAATATCAATTTCATTATGTCTTCTATGGGATTTAATGGAAGACACATGTATCTTCACTAATTTAAAGGGAGTGGGAGCTTCCCTTAGTTGTTCATGTTTGACAAATCATGCCATTATTTGCCTTCACAGATTCGCCAAGGAGCGGTACAGAAAAGGAATCATAGATGAAGAACTTTGAAATGATTTTAGAAATGGCACCAAAATAGCAGCAACTGATATAAAAAATGATATTTTTGCCAAAATTAACTTATTGTTACATGTATCTTCAATGTTTCCAACAGATACAGTTTGTGGTAAATCTTTCTTTGCTGTTTCAAACTATTTTTTAACATGAGGGAAGACCTCCAGCACTCTTTCAGCAACCCCTAACATTTTCAACCCATCTAATTTGGCAGAACTTCATTGGAAAGACATGACTGTTTGTTAGGGCTATGAAATCTGCATGCCTTGCTGGACTGTCTTTGAACAATCTATACATAGCTTGAAATAATAAATTTAACTTCCATGTTGTTATTCTGTTTCTCTCTGGAACGATCTGTGAATTACATGGACACTACATGCCCCAATATTTAATAAAGAATGACCTTTGTTTTCTTTAAGTTCATCACAAATATGTCTCCAAAATTTAAGATTCATGTGTGGCCCATCCACAGAAATTTGTAAAAGATGAAATTTCCAAATTTAAATCTGATGAGCCTTCACAAAATTTTTCATATAAATCCTGGGCAAGTAGAATGGCCAAGGAAAACTGAATTAAAAAAAAACGAACCTTCACTTCATTAGAATTTTCAGGCCAATACCTAATTAAGTTCATTTGCCCTTTTTAAGCAACAGCATTCAGAGCTTCATCAATACATAGTACAAAATATGATGATGAAATTTTTTTCAATAGCAAAGAATGAAAATATGGGGCCAAACCAAAAGTAACGAAGTACGCCATTTTTGTGCTCCCCAAAGGATGTTCTTCGCTACCTCACTATCAGGGAACATGGCTTGAAATATCTGTGCTGTATCCTTGATTGAAATATCTGTGCTGTATCCTTGAAGCCATTGTAGGATGAGTGTATCATCACTAATTTGAGAGCTCACAAAATTTTGGACGTAAGGTTTTTTTCTTTAGTAACATAATTTGCTACTGAAGAACATGCCAATGTCAAGTTTGACTCCTCCCTTTGTATTTTTTATCACTTTCAACACTAGAAGCACCACTAAATACGGTAAAAACAGATACTTGCTTTGTACTCTCAATTGACTTCCAGTGCTTAACACTCTTCTCGTGACTAAATATAGCTTGTCTGCCCAGGCTGCTCAAGTTGAACGCTTTTCAGCAAAGTTGACAACATGCTGCATATGGGTCCATGTGTACCGCTTTGATCCAGTTTGCCCATTGTGGCTTCAATTCTTAATCAGTCCAATCCAAATTGAAAACCGTTCTTATTGGGTAAAAACTGTGTTTCGCACGAAAGGAACATGTAAGTCATAAAAGCTGTCTGCGTACGATTAAAAAATTATCCCTGCTGATACTATAGACTAGTTTAAAAAACTTTATTCACAAGTAAAAGCAAGTTAAAAGTGAGATCTTTCGGGATCCCTAGATCCCATCTTCAGGCTTAAGGCCATAAAGAACAACAAGTGGTCCACTTATATACGATCAGGTTTGACCCATGATGCAACGCAGTGGGCGTTGACATCGGTCAACATAGCAAATCAAAAACAATCAAAAGTTCGAAGATATGAAAGGTTATACAATATTGTCCGTAGTGGTGCCGGGCATATCGATGGGGATTAGTTTTTTCCATATGTGAGGAATGAATGACGGAAGTTCTGAGTTACAGCATAAAGGACCATATGAATGGATACATAGGCTCTCGGAGAGGAAAACATTTCCCCTTGTTACTTTAGAGTTCAAAACCACGGCGTTCTTCCAGTCAGGTATTCCCCTCTTGGTCCACAGTTTCAGTTAGTGCTGTGTTGGTGGAGCCTGACCTCAAGTAATATTGGTGTTCCGATAATCGTACTTTTAAGGTCCTGAGTGTCGAACCTATATAATATTTCACAGCCTCTGGATTATTAGGGTTGAGAATTCTCAACCACTTGTGACAATCCTTAGAAAAACAGGCAAGAAATATGAGCTTGGTTTTGGAGTCTCGACTCGTAACATCTTTTCTATTATCAGAACTGATCGTGACGTGATTCCCGATCTATCTAGACCCGGTGTATCCCGCATACCTTTAGTCAACCCTAATAATCCAGAGGTTGTGAAATATTATATAGGTTCGACACTCAGGACCTTAAAAGTATGATTATCGGAACACCAATATTACTTGAGGTCAGGCTCCACCAACACAGCACTAACTGAAACTGTGGACCAAGAGGGAAAAATACCTGACTGGAAGAACGCCGTGGTTTTGAACTCTAAAGTAACAAGGGGAAATGTTTTCCTCTCCGAGAGCCTATATATCCATTCATATGGTCCTTTATGCTGTAACTCAGAACTTCCGTCATTCATTCCTCACATATGGAAAAAACTAATCCCCATCGATATGCCCGGCACCACTACGGACAATATTGTATAACCTTTCATATCTTCGAACTTTTGATTGGTTTTGATTTGCTATGTTGACCGATGTCAACGCCCACTGCGTTGCATCATGGGTCAAACCTGATCGTATATAAGTGCACCACTTGTTGTTCTTTATGGCCTTAAGCCTGAAGATGGGATCTAGGGATCCTGAAAGATCTCGCTTTTAACTTGCTTTTACTTGTGAATAAAGTTTTTTAAACTAGTCTATAGTATCAGCAGGGATAATTTTTTAATCATACGTAGACAGCTTTTATGACTTACACACCGTTCTTATTGCTCATTTTGAACAAAATGCTAACGTGCAACAATGTAAAAAAAGTGTGAAGATCTTTTAACTCAAAGACTGCTCAAAGCTCACATGCTTCAAACTGAAAGGTAACACTAAAATACGATAACCCATACTTACAGTTGCATTCTCATTCGTTAGAGCAACTGCACATCAACAAAGAGCTGGAGGGGGTAAGGGAAGCACCGCTAACACTGGCATTCCCTTCCCACCTATCCTGAAGAGACAGCAGAGGTGCAGGAAATCTTCGCCTAGGTGCGAAGATTGTGTGCCCCCCTGCTCAATCCCCCTTCTCTCTCTCAGCAAGAGTGGCACGTGACCTTCTTGTTTCTCCCTCAGACTTCTGGGTTCAACAACGAACGGAACCCTGCTAGCAAAGGAGTTTTCGGGTACAAAATACGACAAAATCTTAACACTTGATTGACAAGGGATTGTTCATTTTCCAGAATAGCTGTACAGATTTTCCAGGTTTCGGTGAAAAACAGCAATTTTCCCGGACTTTTTTGGACAAAATCAAATTCCCTGACAATTCCAGGTTTTCCCTGACCCGTGGGAACCCTGAATTAATAATGAACTCTCTCAGCAAATTCCTATCCACCCTCTTCATTCACCCCTTCACCATACTAACAAGAAAAAAGGCTTCAACTAAGGATTTGGAATAATGGAAAACAACTGCATTTTTATGGCCATGGGGATGCTAATTTGATAACCTTTTTATGGAGAGGTAAACAATGCACTTCCTAGAAAAAAATGAAGGGCTACACGAAGAAAAACATGAGACTTATTATTACTTGGCAAAGACCAGATTATATTTTAAAGTTACAAATATTTAAAAATGGCACATCTTAAACTGGGTAGGTGGAAGGGGCATCCCCTTGATGAGATCCTTGGTTTTGTGATACCTTGTCTTGAAGTATGTACGATTCGGTATATTTAACAGAACCTCTGAATAATGGACAGTGGTCTTTGTCATAATAGTCCTGCAGCCCACAGCACTTCTGTGTGCAACTGTATGTACAGAGAAAATTCTTTCTGTATCAGTTACTTGGGTGTATAAGAAGCAAAAAAAAAGTTGGGTGGCAACCCCCCCCCCCGTTTTCTCAGTATGATGCCATTCAAGATGGCCGCCATCATTCCACTTGCCTTCTATTAAAGTAAGCGTTTTAGCGAGAACGGTAAGATTTATTGAAAAAATTTTCAGCGCTCAATTGTCTACAAATTTGCTTCTGACTGTTTTCTTGATTTCTCAAACCATTATCCCAGGAAAGTAAGCTTTTCATACTGAAGTATGCAAATATTCTCCTTAAGGAAGATTTAACACTAACAGTGAGAAAAATGTATATTCAATGAAATTGTTTATAAAGTACACTTAGTTTAATTCATATTATGTAAAAAATATGCACTTGCAAATCCTTAAAAACATTTTGATAATTCTTTACAAAGAAATTCTGTACAAGACAAAGCAGTGCTAATTTTATAATCTTTAAACACCTTGGTTGATAAATGTAAAAAACAATCTACATTATCGGTTTAAGTAAAATGTTTTTTATGTTTCTTTAGCAACAACATTAAATTAAATATGGGTTTCTACAATCTATTTTATCAATGTCAACACTGTTGCATTTGCAAAACAAACAACATGGAACTTCTGCGTCCCTACACACACCTTACTTGATCTAGCGCACTTCATGCATGTTCATGCTCCAATGTAGTTGTCTGGTAGTGGAAAAATGTACTTTGATGGCATTAGAACACTATCTATCATTTCAAAGCCGAACTTAAGTGGATTCAATGTCTCTTGGGCTTCATCGAGACAGTGTATCATTAGATAGGTGTGGAAGAAAGCACAAAGAAGATGTCCCTGTGCACTGGTACTTGTTGGAGGTAGGTCATCGAGAGAAATATTTATCCCATGGAGGTACTTCCATAGCCTGAACTCATCAAGTGTCTTGCAAGACGAGCCTTTCTTCAACAATTGCAATAAGTACTGTTCGGCAAGTGACATGATTCTGTTGAGCTCTGGAAATAGTGGTGACACACCAAACTCTTTCAGATACTGCACAGGGTTACAGCCAACTGCAGCTTTTTTGGTACCAAACTTGCTCGTATAGTCAGCACCAGAAGGAGCATGAAGTGCTGGCAATGCCTGGCACATGCCTTGTCCCAGTGTCTCAGCTAACACATGGATTGGAACAAGTCTTGTATCACCAACACCAGTTCTTAGCCACACTTCATTCACTCCTAGGGTGTGGAACCTTTTCCAGTGAAATAGAGCCAGGACCAAGATGTCAGTATCAGCACTTAACAACACGATTCTCTTTAGCCCTTGATTTGCTGCGTTCGCTCCTTGGATCATCATCCTGAAGTCTGCTTCTTCTATTAAAAAACTGTCCATGGTACGTATTGGTTTTTCAACACCATTTTGAATACCCATGCAGTTGACATTAATTTCATCCGGTGAACCAGAGAATGCATTTAACACATGCATTTGTCGAATAGGTTTTGTCACCATCAAAGTTTTCAAACTGTTTGTTGTATGTTTTTGTAGTAACAATTTGTTTGATGAAGAGGGCCAAAAAGTTTCTATTTGAATTGGTAGATTAACTTCTGATGATATTTTAGACAAAACTATGACATTGCCTTTTTGCCTTGATAGACGTTCAGAGTCTTAAGGAGAACACTCTTGGTAGCTATCCAAGATATGGTCTACCCTAGAAGCACCAGCTGAGAGTAATGATGTAAAAGTCGAGTAAGAAGTGGCAATATCACCAAACGTTTTCTTTTCCTTGGTTACCACCTTTCTCAAACAGTTCATAAAGTCTATGATGAAACAAGTAATTTCATCTGGCTAAAATTCTGTTGCTTTTGCATCTTCACTCAGAGTCCTTTCTAGTTCCTGCATAAGAGTACTTTTTTTGCTTTTAACAAGACCATTCTCATCAAAAAGCATTGAAACATCTGATAACTCAAACTGGAACAAACGTGCCAGTTCATACCTACGAACTTGAGCAATAGGAACATCTCTACTTTGTGTTAAAGTTAACTGGGCAAGGGGCAATGTGGTGCTGTAAAACTTCATTACAGCTAACACAAAGTCCTAAGTGGTTGAAACTTGTAATAAGAGTTTTACTCCTACAGGCCTCATGAATAGCTTGCGCGTTTATTATGTGTAGGGGAGTCTTCTTTTTTCCATGATGTAACAGGTAATACATGATTTGCAGTAACGATTGTGCTTTCATAGCCCAACTACTGGAAGTAGTTTCTTCGTCTTTGTTATCATTGTTTTGGACAAGATTTGTTTCTCTTGGATAAATATCAAACAGAGAACAAAAGAACTCTGAAAAAAGCGGGAGGTATTTTTGTGCTAAACCACGAATCTGTAAGATCATTGATATCACAGAACTTATCACATAAATCGTAATCAAGATTCTTCATGCTCTCCCTCAATATATTTGCACATTCTGTGATTGGTTATGGCTTTGAATAACATCTGCTACTTCTTCTGGCGTTAATTTGGAAGAGAAAAACATAGCTGGCTTGTTATTTTCAACAGGGTTAAAAAATGTTATTGTGTCACCAAAATGGTTTAAAAGAAATGTTTTTAGATCCCGGTTATTGATCATTACACTTGATTGAGAGTTGAACTTTTCACGTATACAGCTAAGAGTGTATCCTAATTCCTTATTCATTCCTTTCTCAAGTTCTTCAGATATTTTATTAAACAACTGCAGTTCTGCACTTTGTGATACCTGCGGTAATGTTCCAGATTGTTCTTGTTCACGTTCATAGCTGAGGATGTATGATAAAATGCAACTCCCATGGTACAAAATGTCAGCACCAAATATACTTGGTGCATCTGTCAGGTCACATGTCCAAACAAATACATCATCTTGAAAAAATGAAGTGGCTTGTAAAAAACTTTCAGCTCGTGGAGATTCCCATATTCTAAATTTCTCATATTTCCCCTTGTGCGATTTGTTATTGCATATCACACATAAACAGTCTCTGACATCTATAGTACTGCTAGGACTTTGTCTTCTCGATCTCTTCCTGTATGGCTTGTCATCAGTGCATGGTACTGTAATTGAAGGTTGTGTAATGGCATCACTAGGTTGTGAACTTGTTCCTTTTATTAGCAGGGCAAGTGCTTTCTTATGGCAATATTGTTTGAAACATTCATTGTTCACATGATAATGAAACAGATCTTTGATTGCAATACTTGATAACTGTTCCCACACTTTGTCCTTTTCTTATTGCGGCTGCATCCCTTATTTTCTCCCTTCCGTTTTCGGTTGTAATGATATTGTCACCAGCTGTATTACAAAATATACACTTTTTTTAATAAATGTGCATCAGTAACTGGGTTATCTTCACTTTTGTACTAAAGAAGGAGCTAAAATCCAGGGATTTGCGTGGTATGAGTACGGCAAAAAAACATTTCCCATACTACAATATTAAAAGGTAAATTTTCTGGGATAATGGTTTGAGAAATAAAGAAAATAGTCAGAAGCAAATTTGTAGACAATTGAATGCTAAAATTTTTTTCTTTAAACAATTTTTCAATAAAACTTACCATTTTCACTAAAACGCTTACTTTAACAGAAGGCAAGTGGAATGATGGCGACCATCTTGAATGATGTCATACTGAAAAAACGTGGGAGGTGTGTGTGTGTGTGGGGAGGGGGGCACCCAACTTTTTTTTTTTTTGTTTCTTATACACCCAAGTAACTAATACAGAAATAATTTTCTCTGTACATACAGTTGCACACAGAAGTGCTGCGAGCCGCTGGACTATAAGATAGTTAAAAACATGAACGTTCATGGGAAAAAGAATCATAAAATTTTTGCTGTGAAGATTTTCTTTAGTTTCTTCGGATGGAAGCAGGGTGACTTTTTATCCTCTAGTTCACCATTGCAAATCTACTGGTCTGTGGTTTCAACATGGCAGATCTATAATGTATTTTCAGAGAAATGGATCTGGATATCGAAGAGGCAACATCGATTTTTTTCTGATATTTGAAAAGTACAGTATGATCCCAAAATCCCATTATCCCCTATGGATTTCGAACATCACTCCTAATTGTTGTTTTTTATTATTTCAGATGGTGATATACGTCTAAACTATGGCCGATGAATCAACTTACAGTCTGGAAGAACGGATCGTAACGATCACGTGCACTCACGAACGACCTCATACAGGAAAATCAATGAGAGACATTCAAAATGATTTCACCATAAGATTTTATAAACCTGCCCCACCAAAACCAACAGTTTTATGCTGGGAGAAAAAACTTTTTGACACTGGGACCGTCAAAGACAGACCCCACTCAGGATGACCATCAACAAGACAAGTAACTTGTGCTGAGGCTGCCGCATCAGTCGAACGATCACCTAAAAAGTCCATTCGTAAGCGATCACATGAATTAGGAGTTCTGTACACAACATTATTAAGACATATGAGGAAAGATTTTGATTTAAAGCCATATAAACCTTCTTTTGTAAACGAATTGAGTGATAATGACATGATGAAATGACACGAAGCCTCTGGGATATTGCTCGATGTCTTTCAAACAATCCCTGCGCGTGGGAAAGTGATTTTCTCGGACAAGTGTGCAATTTACCATAGTACGAAGGCCAGACACATTTACTTCTGGAGTAAAGAGAACCCACACTTCTTTAAAGAACTGGATAGGAACCCGCCGCATGTGATAATGTGGGCTGCAATGTCTGCCACGTCTTTGTTCAGTCCATATTTCTTTGAAGGTGCTGTAAATGAAATTAGCTACCTTACCATGTTATGTGACTGGTTTATTCCTCAACTGCAAGATCAGAACTTTTCGGTCAAGTCTGATTCCAGCAGGATGGAGCACCAGCACATTATGCAATCGCCGTATGAGAATATCTTAATGAGGTGTTTAGAGATAACTGGATCGGAAGAGGTTCTGCACACTTACCAGCACCTCTGGAATGGCCACCCTGAAGTCCTGACCTGTCATCGTGTGATGATGCATTGTGGGGGTACATCAAACAGAATGTAGCTAGAATCTGTTATGAGACAGTTGCAGACCTTAAAGAAGCCGTTCGCAATGTATTTACTTCTATCACTCCAGGAATGTTGAGAAAAATCTCACATCGCACTTGGAGGTGAATAATCTTCTGCCATGAAAACGATGGCGTACACACTGACACTCTGGAAGAAGTTGTTGTCATTAGCCACATTTGGTCAAATGTATCCACTATTATCATACTCTATTTATACACTAATGTTATACCTGAATATGAGAATAACAAATAGGGGGCAATGGGACTTTTGGATCATACTGTACATTATATTCCAGTTAATTGAGCCATTGGTTAATTGAAGCAGCCATTTATTTGGGACAATTCTTGAATAACATCCCAAATTAGCACTTTGGGGTAAAGCTTCATATAATTGGGCCAGCCACTTAATTGGACCCCAAAGTGTTCAAGCCCCAATGTGTTCCAATTAACCAGAATCTACTGTATTGTAACAAAGGGGAAAGTGTTTTGTAAGCAAAAGGGATATGGAGGGATTAGCACCACTGAAGATTTTTTAGAAATATATATTGAAAAACAGGTTACAAATTGCAAAAGAAAAAAATGCTTTTCTTCAGATTTTTTTGCAGCCAAAAATTGCTGACTGATGTAATTAAATAATGAGCGGTAAATATGCACATTTGAAAATTCATGGTGCAACATATTTAACTGTTACCTACGTACGCTAAAGATATCAGAAGAAAGAGTGTTTCACGCAATAGATTGAATACAATAATGAAGAAAATTTCACACTTATGATGCATTATGCAATTTACATTAAAATTTCATCAGATCTTTTGGCTGAGCATCAGCCTGGTTCATACTGGGAGCAAGTATTCACATGGTGGACATTATTTCTGTAACTGCTGCCAGCAGAGATTTTCAAATAATCAGAATGTTAACAGGTGCATCTGAATTACAAAAATTTTTGCTTAACATAATTTCAATGTTTTTCTGTAGTGTAAGGAAAATTTGTTTGAGAAAGTGCAATTCTTTTGATGCTAGTCCAGTTTGGAGAGGCAGAGGTATTTTCAACTGTGAGAAGAGACAGAGCAGAAGTAGGAAAGCTTTTCCTGACATCCCTTTTATGTTCCATAATTCTGCAGTTCACCGAACAAAAACTGCTGCCAATATAACATTTTTTGCCTACGGAAATAGACACAGGAATGAGGTATACACCAGAACAATCTAAAGAGTCCAAAGGATTCTGTCTTTAAATATTGATTGGATGATAGGAGGAGGAGGATTAATTGCAAGCCTATAACCAAATTATCTTTTAAATTTTGATAAATTTGTAAGTGAAAGAATGATGCTAAGGAACTGAACCAATAAAATAAAAGATAAGGACAGTTTCTGCAGAGAAGACAGGTGGCACACATATTCATCAAACTTTTTGAAAAGTGATGCTAAGCAGAAAGACCTAACAAAATTTTAATGTAAATTACGTAATAAATCGTAAGCATGAAATTTTCTTCATTATTGTACACTAAAGAACCAAAACATTATGATCACCTACCAAATACGATGTTGGTCCTTCATGTGCCATCAAAACAGCTCTAAACCTGTGAGGCATGGATGTTACAAGATTCTTGTAAATTACATAGTAGAGCCACTGAAGATTGGATTTTCTGTTCCAATACAAACCACATATGCTCAACTAGATTAATGTCTGAGAAATCTGGAGGGCAGGGCAATACCTGGAAGTCTTCCTCACATTCCATGAATCATTCTTAAACAATCTGGGCAGTGTGGCATGGTACAATATCCTGCTGAAAGAAGGCACTCCTAGAGGGGAATACTGTTGCCATGAAACAGAGATGTAGCTAGGTCAGGGCAGAGGGTGCAGCTCAAGAGAAAGTGCAAAAATTACTGCTTGAATCTGATTAAAATTGGAATTGAAAATTTTGCATCAGTCTTTGGTACCCTTAAAATGTTCAAGGGATGCTAGCTGCTCACATTCAGAAATGAAGCAGTTCTATACACCGCCCAACTAAAGAAGAACCACAGCCTTTTTCGACAACAATTAAGCTCACAGTTTTTCTTTAGTTGGATGGATAAGGATGTCATTTTTCTTTAGTTGGACAAATAAGGTAAGGATGTCATTCACATTGTTGAAGATTTTCTGGGGGCTATTCAAACATTACTGTGACTATGAGCCATGACTGTCAGCTACGTTCGGTCGGTTTGGTGTGGTACCAAACATATGAACTCCAAAGCAGCTGCAAAAAGCTGTACAAACAGTCACAGTTTGACTGTGTCTCCTGCATAGAAATAATACTGGGTTATGACCTTAATTTTGCTTTGTTGATTAGTGTTTGCTTATAAAAGCATACACAGTCTTAGACATTATTACTAATTCAATATATATAACTACTAAATTAGTAATGCATACATATTAGGTGTACAAATAAGTTTTAAAGTATTTTAAGACAATGCAACATGTAATTTGAGAGAAAACAACAATACCTTTACGAATCAAAACATGTGCCGTCATTATCTATCACCTTCTACCATCGGTCGGGCAGCTGACAGATTCCAGCCATGAAGAATACTTCGTTGTGTGAAGTCATGAAGTTATCAACCCATTTTTGCACTACATTACATGTCCGGAACCATACAGCAGACAAACCATGTTGCATCGATTGGAACAAATGATAGTCCGAAGGGGCTATGTTGGGACTATACGTCGGGTGCACCAAAACTTCCCAGCCAAGCGTCAATAACGTTTCCTTGACCAATTTCACGACATGTGGCCTAAAGCTGTCATGCAGTAATTTCACAGGACCTAATCCTTTGCCTGTGAATGGATGTTTCCAACAGATTTCTTGGTTCAATCGCAGCAATTGTTGCTTGTAGTGATCAGCAGTAACAGTTTGACCCTGTTCCAATAGTTCATAATAGAGCACACCCTTCATATCCCACCAGATGCACAGCAGAACTTTCTTGGAGTGAATATTTCGTTTCGGCATCAAAGTCGTTGCTTCACTGGGGTCTACCCAGTGTTTTTTGCGTTTGGGAATGTCGTACCATATCCACTTGTCATCACCCGTAACGATTTTCCACAGGAAAGATTTTCTGTGTTGTTTATTCAACAGATCCCAAAACTTGATGACATGCTCATCCTTGTTCCTCTGGCTCAGGTCATGTGGCACCCATTTTCCTTCCTTCTGAATCTTTCCCATTGCACATAAACAATTGGAAATGGTTTGTTGAGTTACCCCCAGTTGTTCAGCTAGTTCTTTTTGCATTTGATATGAATCTTCATCCAGCAATGCTTGCAGTTTCTCATGGGCAACCTTCTGCGGGGCACCGTTATGTTCTCAATTGCTAACATAAAAATCACCTGCTATAAACCGTCTAAACCAAAACTCACACGTGCTTTTCGACACAATATTCTCCTCCAGAACAGAACAGATCGATGCACATGCTTTTGCAGCACTTTTTCCTCGATGAAATTCGTAACAAATGCAGTATCGCTTGCCATCTTTCACCTACTGACGTGCAAGTGGTTTGACTGCTGGGCAAACTTCTGTCACATTTTATACTCTGGACCAGTTACGGCTACATGACAACAATGCAGGGGAATGTTGGATATGTAAATTAGCGGTATGTGTCACAAAAAAAAAAAAAAAACGCTTTAAAACTTATTTGTACTCCTAATCAGGGGTGATTGTGAGGTGACACAAGAAACCCTGAAACTCTCGGATCAGTGCCAATATACATATAATGCATATTACGCATATTTATATATATTACGCACATATAAACTAGCTACACAACAAATAGGCCCTAGTGCTTGTGCAGTTAAACTTTGCATCTTTTCTTGTACCCAATTTTCTCTGTGCAAAATCCTTCAGGCATTGCATCTTTGAAATCAAATTTCGCACTTAATATTATATATTCATACAGCATTGCAAATGTCACCTACCTGCTTAATTATTCACGTGCTATTTAGACATAATCTACATTTTGAGGTTACTCACCTTAATTCTAAAAATCTTTTAGAAGGTTTTCGTCTCTACACATTTCCAACACGTATTTTACTTAATTACATCGTGGTTCAACCCCCCCCCCCAAAAAAAATGTCTTTTTCAACTCATGCAAACTTTGTTCTCATCTTTTCTTTTCCCAATGACCAAATACGGATTCAAAATAATCAACCACAAGTATACATAATTGAACTTCCTAAAACATTAATCTCTAATTAAAACTTCAATCAATAAAACTTATATTACACATTTGCTAAAACGTCAAAGTTAAAAAACTGTAACCCATAATTATTTACAATTGCACACCGGTAACCAATTAAAATAAACCTAAAAAACCTAACACAACCACTATACTCGACAATCATGGATCTCTCCCCACTCAGAAAATAAGCATACTATCCTAGCACTTTCAGCCTCAGCCCATGTAGATTAATGTTAATTGAGTGGTCTATGTGGATCAGATTTACTTGAAGCCTACAGTGGATTCCATTCAATTTCTAAAAGTAGCTCATTGAATTAACCGAATCTAACATAATCAAATTATTTGATGTAAAATGTAAAATGCAACTTTCAAAATAATGGAAAAAAGCCTTCCTTTCAGCAGGCTGTTATCTTGAGAGCTTGTTTGATGATAAAAGAAACATCAAGGTGTCACAAATCGTCTACATTCTCCATCCGCACGGATATGCAGTGTTTTTAATCAAACACTGTAATTCCCAAAGAAAACGGAACTTAAACTTTGAGTTATCATTTTGTAGCATTGTTAGAAATGAAATGTCCGAAGCATTTCAAATTCTTTTAAAACTCAAAAACTCAGATTACAAACAGGTCTGCCTAACATATATACACATAATAGTAGTTTAATATATTTATATATGTGTAACTGTAGTATTAAAAATCAGTAATATATATAGCTATTACATTAGTAATGCAGATATACAGATATACAGATATACAGTATATACCCAGTCTTACCAAAAATACTGTTACAAACATTCGACAGATGGCGCGCAACTGGTGGGCAATGTCACCGACCAGCCAGGAGGCATGAAGCAGCTAGTGAATCATTGCGCATTCAGTCACAGAAAAGATAACGTGTTTCATGAAATACTTACTGTGGAGTGGGGCGATTATGATAATCGTGTTGCGGCAATAGCGCTGCACGAAGTTGGAAAATCAGCTTCCGAGATTTTCAACATGCTGAAAAAGCTGAAAATCAGCCAAATTTTTGTCTACCGGACCACAAAAAGGTTCCTTGAGACTGGAACCATCGCTGACTGCCCCAGGAAGGGTCGGCTGCGTACAGTGAGGACTGCTCGCTTGATGAAAGCAGTGGCAGTCCGTATTCAATGAAATCCTGTCAGAAAACAAGCAGTGATGGCTCATGAGCTGAACATTTCAAGAATGTCGATGTCACGCATGCTGTGGAGTGACCTAAGGGTGAGAGTTTACCGGCAGCGAACATGGCACTTCTTCACACCACAACTGAAGCAGCAGAGGGTGCTAAAAGCGAAATGTTTGCTGCAGCGTTATGCAGACAATTCCCACAGACAGATCCTTTTCTCTGATGAAAAATTGTTCACTATTGAAGAGGCATTCACCTGCCAAAATGACAGGATGTATGCATCAACCTGATGAAAAGCTCAGGAGAAAGCTCCAAGGATCATAAGGGGCTATCATCCTGCTTCTGTCATAGTTAGGTGGGGAGTCGTCTCCTACGAGAGCACCTTGGAGCCCCATTTCTGTGAGAAAGGAATGAAAACATCTGCCAAAGTCTACCAGGACAGAGTTTCGGAGTCAGTGGTAAAAAATGTGAGTCACGCCCTCTTCGAAAACCGACAGTGGAGCTTTCAGCAGGATTCCGCAGCTGCCGACAAGGCCAAGCCAACCCAGGAGTGGCTTCAGGCGAATTTGCCAGACTTTATTTCTCAAGCTAATTGGCCTTCAAGCAGCCCAGACCTCAACCCATTGGACTACAAGTTGTGGGCCACACTGGAGAACATGGCCTGCAGAAAGAGATACCCCAGTATTGACAGTCTCAAATGGTCTTTGGTGCGGGCAGTAGCAACTTTCCCTGTGGAGACTCTGTGTAAAGCTATTGATGAATGGTCACAGAGACTGAAGGACTGTGTGAAGGCAAAAGGATGCCATTTTGAAAAGTGATTGGTGCCACGTATTCACAAGTGTACTACTTCACGTCATATCACAGGTATATTAAAATATATTTAAATTTCTTCTGTTATTTCACTGAATATTTTGTAACGGTATTTATGGTGAGACTAGGTATATATGTGAGTGTGTGGTTCACTATTGATATATATCAAGAATAGTTAACAATAAATAAGTAGTTAGCCACTGAAGATGTAAAAGAAGAGATCAATGTCCAGCAGTGGGAACACTTCGGCAGGTTGTTTTTGGTTTGTTCCAGCCCTTGCTATGATTTGAAAGGCCACATGCTAAGCTGGTGTCCCCCTGACAATAATGGCTGGCTTTTGGACTTTTGAGGTTGGCATTCTGACACTTTGTCCTCTTTTACTTCTTTCAGTTTAGGGCTTTCTATCTGCTTCATATTATGGCATTTTGACTTTTTTAACTTTTATGTTTTAAGTTTTGCATTTAGGGGGTTTTGGGAGCATGTCTTCTATTACCTTTATTGCTGTTTTTATATTTTTTTTGACATATATGTTCTGCTGGCCTGAGCGTTAATTGCTTGGTTTTAATCTGGTTTTTGAGTGGGTGTTCTTTGTGTTGAATGGGTTGCCTAATATTATTGTGATTTGTTTGAACTTTTTTTTTAGTGGTTGAAATTTGCATGGTGTTGGATTTTTCTTTTGTGCTTTAGGCTTACACTATTTTGGTGTATATGATATCTTGGTATATATATACATAAAATAAAATGACAGATGGGGTGCAATATTTTGTGGTTTACTCCAGGCCCAGAAAAAGCTAGTTATGCCTCTGCATGGAAGGATGTACCTGGTCTGCAATGATGTTTAGGTAGATGGTAGACATCATAGTTTCCTGCACATGAATGGACCTAGGGTTTCCCAAAAGAACATTGCCCAAACCATTACACGTCCTCCACGAGCTTGTTTTCATCCCACAGTGCACCCTGGTGCCAACACTTCCCTGGGTAAACATCACACACATACCAGGCTGCCCCACATGGTGCAACAGGAAATGAGGTTCATTGGACCAGATGACCTTCCAATCATTCAAGGGCCAATTCTGATACTCACATGCCTATTGTAGGTGCTTTTGAAAGTGAACCGAGGTTAACATGGGCACTCAGAGGGCCTGAAGCTACGCAGCACTATTTTCAGCAGGGTTCGATGTATAGTGTGATATGACACATTACTCCGATCACCAGCATTCAAATTCCTGGTGAGTTATGCCACAGTATTACTTCTGTTGGCTCGTACTAAACACAATAGCCTTCACTCATCTCTAGCATCAATGAGCCATAGTTGGTCCACACCTCGCCAGAGGTTCATAGTTTTTCCCTCCTCAGATTACTTTTTGAAGGTACTAATTACAGCTGACCATGAACACCCCTCAAGCCTTGCCATCTCAGAAATGCTGTAACCCAGTTGTCTGGCTATTACAATTTGGCTTTTGTAAAACTCTAACTTAAGTCTGCTGCCTTTCCCACCTGAAGAACAAGAACAACACAGATTAACAGAGATCAGTACAGGTGTTATTTATACTGTTTCATGACCTTCACATGCATCATTGTTTACTTGCAGTAACTCCAATTTGCATCAAAATGTGCTGGTCATAATGTTTTGGCTCTTCAGTATGATTCCAAACATGCATCAAAATACATACATTGTGTGTGTACTGTATTTTAAAATGAAAATACTGTACATGTACTGTATGCATCCACATGTATTGAATTATTTTCCATCGTAGCATAAGAAGATAATATATATATTTAATTATATTTTGTATGTACATATTTAGTATGAAAGGTTTTTTATTTATTGTGAGCCTAGCTGGGTTGAGAAATTAACCTCCCGAATAACGGACACCTCCCAATAGCAGACAAATGTTGAGGTCCCAAGGTATCTGCTATGGATAGATTTTACTGTATATGCTAAAAGCATAACATCTGAATATATTTGATGCATGCATGTGTGGTAAGCATATACAAATTCCTAACTTTTATATAATAAATCACCTGCTTGATCACAGTGAGAAACACTTAACTAACTTATGGAGTACAGAAATAAATTTAAGTTGCCATATTTAAAAATGTCATCCACAAGTAAATGTGGAACAAAAAGGTTTCAGAACAACTAAGGAGTTCCAACCTTGGGACACATGGCTGCTCATATCTTAGTGTTATCATGCAAATGCAGAAAAACATCTACATCATCCTGAGGCAAAATGTGGGGCTACTTCAGGCTGGATCTTTCTCCTGTTTTATTTTCAGTCCTTTGTTTGGGCTTCATGCACTTTTATGTATTGAAGTTTTTACCTTGTTTTAAATCTTGGTGTCACAATATCCATGCCTATGCTATTTTTCCATATTTTTATTGCCTTTCTCTTTTTCTTTACTTAACTGCTAGCGTATATCTACAATAATAAAATGGGATGCCAGTTATTTGGTCACCTACTGTAAAAACCACTAAAAGTGAAGGTTTGAAGTTTGGCACAAACTCATAGATACACCCACATGAGTGTGTACCTTGGAGCCCTTTTTTTAACACGGGTGATTGTGAGGTGAAGCAAAAAACTCTGAACCCTGATCTCAATAATACATACATAAATAATGCATATTTATATACACTGCTGGCCACCTAAAATGCAACACCAAGAAGGACACGAGATAGCAAAGCCAGATTTACTGGACATATAACAACAGATACAAAGATGAAACGATTGAGCTTACAGGCCCGTGCGACTTGCGAAACACGCAGACATCAATAGTTCGTGTGGCCCCCATGGCTGGCAAAAACGCCCGGTACACGCCGCGGCATCGAATGAAAGAGGCCTTGGATGTGGGCTTGGGGTATGTCAGTCCAGGCTGCTTCCACACGTTGCCATAGTTCATCAGGCGTAGCCGCAGGTGGTGCTTGCCGGGCCACTCGGTTGCCGATCAGCAACCAGACGTGTTTGATGGGCGACATATTGGGAGGACAGGCGGGTCACGACAGCAGTGACACTTGGTGGGCCGTGATGAATTGTTGCAAGATACGTGCCATGTGCGGGCGTGCACTGTCCTGTTGAAACTTGGCCGTTGGCAGGTCCTGCAGGTAAGGGAGGACTACAGGCTCCAAAATGTTGGAGATGTAGCGGTGGCTGTTGAGTGTACCGGCGATGCGTACCAGAGGAGTGCAGGTGTCATATCCAATTGCACAGCAAACCATAACGCCAGGCGACGAACCGGTATGGCGATGCATAATGCAGGCGCCATACAGTCTCTCTCGCCGTGGTGCCGCCACACGCGGATCCGATCATCGTGGTGTTGCAGGCAGAAATGGGATTCGTCGGAGTAGATAATGTCGTGCCATTCCGTAGTCCAGGTGCGGCGTTCAATGGCCCACTGCCGCCGCACTACCCGGTGGTGTAACGTCAATGGTAATCAGAGCAATGGCCGCCGTGCGACAAGTCCCCGCTCATGCAGACAACGGCGAACAGTACGTGCTGACACAGGTCGTTGCGCTACACACCCTAATTCCTGCGCTAATGTTCGTGATGTGGCGGTGCGAGCCGTCAATGCCCGCCGCACAACATTCCGGTCCTCTCGTTTGGTCCGACCCTCTTGCACCCACCGAATCTATACTCGCCTCTCTGTGGCTGGAGGTCGTCCCACACGGGCGCCGATGTCTCGGTACGATAAACCGCTGTCGCGATAAGCCACTATTCGTCCTCTGTCGAACTCTGAAACGTGCTGGAATGACTGCCGCATTCTACGACGAGGCATCAAGAAGCTTCCCACGTACAGGTCCGGTAGCACAACACACTTCACTACTTACACCCCGCCTTCTGTGCACCCTTCTTATAGTGCTTCTCGGTGGCGTGCCAGGTGCACATGATTTGCATATGCTCTGCAATGCTAATCGTCTGCATGTCCTCTCGCGGGTGAAAAATGCTGCGAATTTCAGGCCAATCGGATGCTTCCTTCTTGGTGTTGCATTTTGGGTGGCCAGCAGTGTATTTATACTGTATATATGTAATGTATAATACAGGTGCACCTTTTTTCTATATTAAGTCCTGCCACTATGGCATTCTATGGTGATTTTTGTCAATTCTGCAATTCGCTCATTGAATCTTATGTAACGAAATTACTTGGTATAAATATAGCTGCCAAAATGATAGAAGTAGCCTTCCTTTCAGCATTCACAACGGTTTTAAATCTTGAAAAGCACTTTAAATTAATTACCATTTCCTATCAATTTCAGAAATGACATGATATTGAGGATTCCCAAATTCCTACGCAAAACCTGAAGACCCGGATTTCCGGGTTTAGAATATTACAAAAACCCGTAATTCCAGGCTACACCCAGACAACAAACAGGCCTGTTTTAAACTCATATATATATATATCAAAAATTTTAATTCATTTTCAAGTAATCTATGCAGAAACTAAAACAGACACCACCAACAGACTGTAGCATATTTACTCTCCAGAAAGCAAGCTTATTTGTAACCAGATTTTTCTAATTTCAATATGACTGTAGGCGATTGTGCCAGAAAAAGCCTATTACCTTCTTTTTTTATTCTATGACATAATTAAATGTGTACATCAATTAAAAAAAAAAGCTCCTATTGCTATATAAAGCCAAATTTCCAAATGAAGGGATGTTGCCATGGGGTGGGAGGCATAGGCAAGATCAATCCAAGAAGACTATGTACCAGCATTGTTCAATGTTGTTCTGACCTGTTTGTTCGGTAATTTGGCATTTTTGTGCGTGCATTTTGTACACTTTTTGTTATTATTATTTGTTTTGTAATGTGAAGTTTAAATTATGGATGTGTTGTTAGCCTAAGGATTTCAGTGAAAAAGTTGTTTTTTTTCAATGCAGTCGTTTTTTTTTTTTTTTTTTTGATTGGAGGTTTAACGACCACCGTGAGCAACTCAATGGGCTATAAGCAGTCGCCCGTCCCTAATTTAGGGTCACTGGTTCCAGGGAAGGGAGAGAGCCAGTGCCGTAAGACAAACACAACATCCATGCCTGACCGGGATTCGAACCCGGACCCCTTACGGACGAATGATCAGAGGCCAACGCCTTAGACCACTGCGCCACCGGGGCGGCCAATGCAGTCGTTCTCTTCTAGACATGGAGAGTCTATACATGGTGAACTGCAGGCCTATTGGTTTGTTCTTTATTTGACAAGATCCTGTGTTTTCTTGCAAGTGTAATTGAATCTGCATAAGGAACCTCTGGTGTCACACAAAGGTGCTGGAAAAAGCTTACAATTTATTATTATTATTATTATTATTATATTTTCTTCTTACTGGAATTAAATGTTTAGGTAAAATATAGCCTAGTGATAATTTTAAGTAAACCTAGACAATGCTGGCCCATAAGCTGAATCATGCATTTTTTGTTAAAGCAGGGCAACACCAAGCCCCTTTGCTAATTTCTATTATCTTTCTTGTTGCAGTATGGGAAATATTTTGCTTCACTGAATGCTCACCTAGATCATTAGGTGGTCGTTAGAGAAAGAGGTAGGGGATAGTCTGGAGTATAAACAGTTTCAAATATAACTCTCCAATAAGGTAACCTTGAGAAACTCATTTGAAAACGGATTTCAAAAAAAAAAAAAAAAAAAAAAAAGAGGAGGAGGATCAATTCCACTTAGTAGTTCTAATTCTGACTATTATATAGCTCTAATTATTGTACTATTCTCTTTTACGTGCGATATTTCAAAGTAACTTGTACAGAAAACTAGCGGATAATGCTTACCTTGGGATTCCTTTCTAGCGACGGGGACATTTCACGCACGTGTTTTCCGGTCTTTGTTGAGGTTATTGTCCTAAAGTCCGTTGTATGCGATGACTGGCTTTACTTCTCACACTTTTCGCTGGGTATACTCATTGGATCTTTGCTTTAGGATTCAAACATCAATTTTTACCGTTCTTTATACTCGAAATTTTTGCCCATACTCTGGGCATCTTCAGGAGCGTGGCGACTTTACCACCGATGTTCGTGGTTAACTTCGCGCTAATGGAGTTCGATACTCCTTGCTGCCATTCGTCGGAAAAACTTTCCTGGATATATTTCGTTATCAAGCCCGGCTGGCGCCATCTATGTTTCGTTAAGAACACTTTTTTTTTCCCGTATTTTTTTTTTTTTAATTTTTTTAATTTCTTCTCCTAATCTGGTTTTCTTGTCTTTTTTTGCCTGTTTTTCTTTTGTTGTTGTTTTTCTTGTCTTATTAGTTCTTTCCACAGGCCCGATAATGTGCTAGGGTCGTTCTGGTTACATACCCTTGCTTTATTTTTGTAGATTAATATTGCTTCTTCCCTCCTCATTTGCCTTTCCGATTTTTTATTCTTTTTTAGCATTTTAATTTCATCGAACTTTGGGAATGTCCGGTTTTCCAAGCAGAATTGCACTAAAGCCGTTTTGGCTTCTTTTTTTTGCCAGTTAGATATGTGTTGTTTAAGTCTTTTTTTAATCTGTTTTTCGTACTTCCAATGTACGATATTGGGGGTATGTGTGCTATTGGAATTTCGTAGGTTCCTGATTCTTCTAGCATTTTTCCTCTGTTTTTTTGTTGACAGTCATACTTTTCACGGTGTGCACTGAGCTTCCTAGTTGTAAGTCATATTTAGCACAGTGCCTATTGATTTCTTTACTCGCTCCTTCCAGGTATGGGAAAGCTCCCATGTATTTCAATTTTTTATTTCTCATCTTCCTTTGGTTGTGCACTTCTTGGCCTTCTTTACTCTGAGTCATATGCTTTTTACTCTCATGTATCCATTTATTAATTAGCTTGCTCGGGTACCCATACTCTTGTGATATTTTCGAGATAAACTCTAGCTCTTGAATTTTTTAGCCTGTTGTTAGATGTGTGTGTGTACGCTCGCCGTATCAAGTTTACTATGCTGTTTTTTTTATGTATCACTGGATGGTGCGACGAGTATGGTATCAGTACAGGTATGTAGGTTGCTTTTCTGAACACAGAGTATTCAAAACTATTTTTGTTTTTCTTTAGTTGAATGTCCAGGAAGGATAGGCAATTATCCTCTTCAAACTCAATAGTTAGCTCTATGGTGTTACAGATTTTGCTAAACTGCTGTGATAGATCTTGTAGCTCGGTTTTGTTAAGTTTAGACATTATAATTATATATATTTATTCTTTTTAGCATTTTAATTCTTTTTTAGCATAAGAAAGGAATGCCAAGGTAAGCATTATCCGCTAGTTTTCTGTACAAGTTACGAGGAGGAGGATGTTGACTCGAGGACCAAGAGTCTGGAGCCAAGAAAACAGGAGCTACAGCTATGAAAGGGATTCAGATAAGATGCCAAAGAACCAGCATGAATTAAGTCCCTTCTTCAATATGGTTTATAAAAGACTGCCATACATATTTTTGTCCTTTATCTATGGATATGAGACGAAAAAAAGAAGTACAAGCCAGACCCGGGGCTCAAATTACATGACCATCCTCAACCTA
This sequence comes from Macrothele yani, assembly GCA_039090855.1. NCBI lineage: Eukaryota > Metazoa > Arthropoda > Arachnida > Araneae > Macrothelidae > Macrothele > Macrothele yani. The sequence goes on along the minus strand of CM077017.1, from coordinate 65,774,963 downwards.
GTTGCTGCATGGGCTTTGTGGGAGAGTAGGCACAACCTACTTATCTTTATTCCATGGGATAAAGGAAGAGTAAAAACAGCATGTGTTCATGAACAAGCATCAGTCCAGTGTTTGCATGGCCTTTTCACAAAACTGGCTAGCTTATCTCAGCTATGAATGTGTTTCTGAAAATAAATGCATTCAAACAGCAGTCTTTGGCCATTAGCATACACAAATGTTTATGTCAGGTACCAATGTAAAAAGAAAGGGGGGGGGGACTACCTCCATCAATTTAATTATGAAATTGGCTTCTTGATCCTCCTCTTTGCTCAGTGCCAGTTCTCTGTTGGCCATCTTTGCTACTGATTATTAATGAAGTGAAACAGTGGGTTTGCCAGGCATGAGAATAAGCAATTTGCAAAAACAAGGAAACCAAAACACGTGAAAATATAACAAAGTGCCTAATAAGTGAAGTCCAAAAATGACAGGAGACAACATTTCTATAAACTTTTGGCCATATTTTTCAATTGTAATAGTTTTTAATATGAAATAAGAATAAGATATTAAAGACAAATGCTTGACCACAAGCCAAAAAAAAAAAAAAAAAAAAAGTAATAGTTTTTAATATGAAATAAGAATAAGATATTAAAGACAAATGCTTGACCACAAGCCAAAAAAAAAAAAAAAAAAAACACTCCTTGCTACTATCCATACATTTATTGGCAAACTTGTGATTTGCCTAACCTCTAGCTATGGCTTATGATTTAGCCAATATCAATTAAGGCAGTTCATGTGTACACATTATTTTTATATTGTAATAATCCATCCAAATTGTTTAAAATATTTGTTTTCAATTGTAAGGCTTAGTTGTAGCAAATTACTGTTAAACAATACTTATAATTAAATTGAATTACACATTCAAAAAAAATGGGGGGGGGCATACAGTAATAAAAGTAATTAATCTCTTCCTAATCCATATAAAACAGCATAACTATGGAAAGGATGTAATGTTTACCTGAAGCACGTTCATAAAGTAAAAATGGAATTAAAAGCACTGTGGAACATTCTTTACTTTTGCTTATTTCAGCTAGTCTAATAACTAAATTGACATATGTTTCCAGTTTCATTCATTTTTGTCTTTTCCCTTAAAAATAGCATGAGGTGTTTCACTGTGTACAGTATGGTATATGTATAACTGTAATGAATAACATTTCTGGTCCCCTTATTAGACTGCAGGGACACAGAATGAAAACGAAAACTTTCTGATCAGTATGCCTACTGCTTTTGTTGTTAGGTACATTTAGCTGAATATTTTGTTGTCTCATCAATCAATGGCATTGAACTATACTCATAATTTATTAAGCAAATTATTAGCAAGAGGGATTTAATACAACACCTAGGGAGCTGTCCTGTTTCCTCTCAGACTATGCTACTCAGAAATTTATCAGTTACATTTTGGGTTGGACAGAAAAAAAAAATAAAAAAAAAATTGAAGGACATTTTTACTTACCTCAGTAGCTCATTTACCAGGACACAAATGAACAATAGCCTTTAGTTAATAATGAACACAAGGAAGAAAGAGGTGAAGTGTTTGCAAGCTGCATTATGTGATTCTCTCTCTGTGTGTGTGTGTGTGTGTGTGTGTGTGTGTGTTTTATGAGGAACACATCAAACTATGTTTATACACAGTTGTATGGTCACTTATATAAAATCTGCTAAACTAAAAGATGCATTGTTGATGGTTGTATGTCATGTTCCCCTAAGTGATTGACTGTAATTTAAAATGAACTGAGAAAAGTATAGAAAGTTTTAATGTAAATCCTGACATTATCTCACAAGATCCCTAAAAATAATGATTTCAATTATTTCACTGTTTGGATGTTTTTACACAGATTACTAATACAATATTTTCATGCTGAATAATTTTTAAATAAATTTTTACACATATCCAACTTGTTTATCATAATAAAATTTAGTTTATCACTAGTGCAATAACCACATATCTCCATTAAAAAAATAAAATATTTGCTGGGATGTATCATTAGAAACATTTCTGACAGTACTAAGGTCTGGAAAAACCTGCTGTGTAAGCAGTTTTTTGTAAGAAGCTAGGAAATGTGGAACCATCTGTTATTGCACCATTAATTCCAATTTGGCCATTTATACCGAATCAATGCTTATCTTCTTTCCTGCTGTTTTGAACATATCCTTTACTGTCATGACACGTTGGCATTTTTTTAAGGAATCAAGCTTAATTTCTTTTTTTAAATCTGTTCCAGATTTTGGCATATATTCTTCACAACCCTGCAGCTTTACTTGTTTTTGCAGCTCAACTCTTTTTGACACTGTCGCACAATCCTGTTGGTTTTGAGGGTCACATTCAAGCTGCCTTAGTGGAACTGCAGTACTTTGGACATTAGGATCTTTTACAAGCTTTGGGAAGGATTTTCTATCACATAATTTGGCTCTATTGTGAAGGCACTTCACATGTTAGAGTCTGTGTTTCTTCACTGCATCTGTAAATAATTTTTTCACAACCTTGTTAGACAAGGTTTTTTCTCTAACAGTTGAAGATCTTTCTTTCTTTTTTCTTTTCTCACCCTGTTTTTCACCTGTTCTTCTTTGTAAGACTTACCTGCAGGCCTTAAGTTTTTGCAAAGACTCCGTTCCAATGGCTCCTGCATAAACATTTCTTTACTGAACAGGGCCACAGAATATTTCTGCTGAGCGAGAAGTTCATATTTTACTGTTTGGATGACATCAAAAGTGGACACGTTGAGGCGGCTGGTTACAGGTGTGATGACACTGTTCATCATGCTGAAACTTGATTCCACTTTTGGACCATGGAAACATGTTAATAATGCAAAGGCCATTCTGCAAAGCAAGGGATATAGGGATATTTTCCAGATTTGTGAACTTCCATCCACCACCTGTCCACAGGCTCATTGTTTGTGGGGTGCCGAATGAAGTCATTTTGGAAACGATGAACTTCAAGATCATATTGTTCTCTTTCCTCTGCAGTGACAACATTCTTCACAAACTGAGGCAAGTCCTTCATCAGCTTCAAAGACATGGAATGCTGCCTGTATAAAGGATCAATGGCTGACACTGCCTTTAAAAATGGATTTGTCAGAGGCATTTTAGATTGCAGTGATTGAGCACAACTAACATATATGCTTCCATAGTGCATTTTTGAAATTTCCTTAGAACTTCAGATTTCGGCTTAGGGGCTTGCAAAATAGTTTGTTTTGCGATTTCACCCACAAATACTGACTTAGCAGGAAGCTGCTTTGAAGATTCTTCAACTTGCAAGGCTTTCAGCTGCTTTGTAGATTCCCTAATTTCCTGCAAAACCTCAGGTTTAACAAAGCAAGCCAAAAATGATTTTAGAAGCTCCCTCTGCTTATCATGCAACTTGTGCATAAGTGGTGTGCCAGCCTCAAATATTTTGATGGAACAGACCCATTACCAGTTTTGTTAAAATTCTGTTTTTAAACAACTTCTCTGTAATGCGTTTTTGCGATCTAACCCGTGATCAGTCACATTTTTTGCTGCTAAAGTGGCTTGCAGTTCACGAATGTGGTCTCTACAAGTCTCACTGACACCATGATGCCTGTAGATTTGGACTACAATTTGACAAAACTGATCTTTCTCGGAAATGTGCAAAAATGAAAAATAAAATAATGATAAAGCACTAAAAAGATGGTAAAAGCCCATTGCAGTATCATTAACTGACAGCCATCTAAAACTGATGAAGCACTGAGGCATACTGTATTGCACACCTAGTGCTTCACATATTTCCATTAGAGTTGCACCCAGATCAGGTGACCACTTTAAATCATTGTGAATGTCTATGCGGAGCTTGTCATCATGCACATAATGCTGCAAAACACTTTTGCAGCATTATGTGCATGATGGCAAGTGTCCCCATCAATATCAAGAAGATGCGGGCATTTAGTATGAATCCTTACTTCGAGTCCAGATTTTCTGCCTCTCATCACATTACATGAGTCCAGGAGTACAGACACCAGGTTCTCCCAAGGAATTTGATTATCCTCAAAAAGGCTAGCAACACCTTGAAACAGGGAGTTACTGTCAACTCTGGTAACTGAGAAGGAAGAGAGATGTTTTGTTACTATGTTTTTTTCATCACTGGCATAGTTGACAAGCATTGTCACAATGTGTTGATTGTTGTTGCTTGTGCTTTCATCAATATTGAATGAAAAAAATGCTTTCCTTAAAAAGCAAATGAGTTTTTCTTTAAATGTCTTTGCAACACCAAATTGCAGTTTATACGAGGCTGATGTTCGATGCATGGAAAGCTGATTCAAAGCTTTCTTATCCTTTGAGAAAGCGTTTGTTAAGTCCAAAAAGTGAGGTGCCACAGCAAAGGGGATGGATTTTTCAGCAAGAAAACTAAGAAACATTGCTTTTGAGTTTGCAACACGATCAGCCAACGGTGTCAATGGTTGAGGAAGATTTTGTATAGCAGATGATACAGTCTTAGAAAACATAAGATGCAGCCCATATGGAGTATGCCATTTGTTATTCCCACAACCTCCGACACCTGAAAGTAAAAAATATCACGATTTAATTTAGGAACACTACACTGGCAATGATGCTAAAATTTTAATGTACAATGAAAGATAACAAAACAAGATTACTATAGATTTGTTGATGAAATAAACAACAATTTGCATGATAAAAAAACAAATTATAACTTAAGAGTAATTTTCTATAAATTCAAACTAAGGCTAATTCACATTAAGTGGGGAGCTACAAACTTATAGTCTATAGTAAATCACTACTGAAATAGCCAGCTTAAAAGTTCTAGGGGGCCAAAAAAATTAACATGGGGGCAGTTCATTTGGTCTGTCAACACTTTTTTTTTTTTTTTTGAATTCTGTGACTGTGGCAGATATCTTTTTGATGAAACGACAGGAAATTACCAACAGTTCCAAACAAGAAAGATGACACTGAATTTTCGGGTGTAATAAGCACGTCTTTTTAATTCATTCTGACGCAAATTAAATTTATCAAAGCTATTCAAAGTCAATGGAACCGGTATGGAAAACAATATTATCTGACGGAAGAAAGAAGTTTTTCAATCGGGTCTTTAATTCCTCAAATATTGCTGTAAACGGAATCGTGAGCTTACGAACTCTTAGAAACAGAGTTATCGACAAAAATAAGATGTGACTTTACGTCCCTTGATGGGAAAACCATGCATTATTTTAGGAAGAAAGTATTCTCCAAAGGTTTATCCATATGAGCAGTATCGGTCGAAGAAAAAAAATTTAGTAGAGTTTTCAGGAGCCCAGATTTTGCTACAAATACATCAGAAGTAGAAATTAACACTTATGACCCCTGGTGGCCAAACCATTCTTTACCAAACATTAGAAATTACGTGAAAAATATTTTCTGGTCTATAATTTACTTGAAATTTTTGAATTTATAGGGAAAACATTTCGCATCGGAAACACTATCCAACAAAGAAGAAATTTTTCAAATCGGACTTTTAGAAGTAGAAATATTGACAAAAATAAGATATAAATCTATGCCCCTGGCGTAGAAACCATGCATTATTTCAAGAAGAAAATGTTCCTAAAATGTTTGTCGACATGAGTAGTATCAGTATACAAAAGACTTTTTTTCAATCAAGATATTAGAAATAGTAACACTGTACTAGTGATCCGATTTATTGGCGTAAGAAATAATCACATAAGCGTTTCCAAGCTTTCGCACATCAACCAGATGGCTTTTTCAAGGAAGTTAGACAGAAACTGCAAACTGAAAAATAGAACACTTAACAATTTGAACGCAGGAACTTGACAATAAATAGATGTGACGTTACATTATTTCATTAAAGATACGAGGCATCACGTTGGTTGCACGCGGGATCCTAGAAGAGAAAAGGTATTACTTGAAGAATTGGTTCCAAATTAGTGGCAACTCGAGCGAGACAAAATCATTGCAAGTATCGCTGTTGGTAATGATCTCCAAGGTTTCCTGAATGGCTGTACATTTAGGGGTAGAGTAGCTAGCTAATTTCTTTATATCATCCCACATAGGAGTAGCTGGGTTAAATTTGACTTCTCTGGATAGTACCGTGGTTACTTTACCGTATTTTGTGCCCCTTTTATGTTCGTTGACTCTGATTCCAAACGAACGCTTGGTCATTCCAATGTAGTATCGTTTAGAGCCGTTCGGATGTTGTAGGGGGAACGCATAAACGCCTGCTTTGCAGGAGAGAGGTGGTTTTCCACTATTTCTCTTTAGTATAGTATGTAAAGATGCAGGAGACCTTATGCCGATGCCGTAGTTCATCTTCTTGAGGGCGTTTTTGAGTTTGTTAGACACACTTGGTACGTAGGGAATTGAGCCTAAATAACGTAGCTGCGGCACTGGAAGCTCATATTTTGCTGCAAATACACCAGAAGCGGAAATTAAGGTTTACGCCCCCTGGTGGCCAAACATTTTTTTACAAAAATTAGAAATTATGTGCAAACGATTTCCCATCAGGAGCTGTATCCAGTGCAGAAAGAATTTTTCAGATCAGAGATTTAGAAGCAGAGATATAGGGAAAAACCCAATTTACCTTTACGCCCCCTAGCGGAAAGTCTATAAATTACTTGAAAATTTTGAATTTATAGAAAAAACATGTCACACTAGAAACACTATCCAACAAAGAAGAATTTTTTTAAATCGGACTCTTAGAAGTCGAGATATTGACAAAAATAAGATATACATCTATGCCCCCTGGCGTAGAAACCGTGCACTATTTTAAGAAGAAAATGTTTCTAAAAGGTTTGTCGACATGAGTAGTATCAGTCTACAAACGCCGTTATTTTCAATCGAGAATTTAGAAGCTCATATTTTGCTGCAAATATATCAGAAGCGGAAATTAAGGTTTACGCCCCCGGTGGCCAAACCACTTTTTTTACAAAAATTAGAAATTATGTGCAAAGGATTTCCCATCAGGAGCTGTATCCAGTGCAGAAAGAATTTTTCTGATCGGAGATTTAGGAGCAGAGATATAGGGGGAAACGCAATTTACCTTTACGCCCCCTAGCGGAAAGTCTATGAATTACTTGAAAATTTTGAAATTATATGAAAAACATGTCACACGGAAAACACTATCCAACAAAGAAGGAATTTTTCAAATCGGACTCCTAGAAGTCGAGATATTGACAAAAATAAGATATACATCTACGCCCCCTGGCAGAGAAACTATGGAATATTTTAGGAAGAAAATATTCCGAAAAGGTTTATCGATGTGAGTGGCATCAGTCCAAGAAAGAATTTTTTCAATCGATATTTTAGAAGCTCAGATTTTATGGCAAATACAACAGAAGCGAAAATTAACACTTATGCCCCCTGGTGGGCAAAGTATTCTTTACCAAAAATTTGAAATTATATGCAAAAGATTTTCCATCAGGAGATGTATCCTCTGAAAAAAAATTTGCAAATCGGAGTTTTAGAAGAAGAGTTATCGGGGAAAACGTAATTTACTTTTACGCCCCCTAGCGGAAAATCTATGCACAATTTGAAAAGGTAACTATATCTAAAATACTCTTTGACATAAATGGAATCAAAAGATATAAATTTTTTTTTCAATCAGATATTTAGAAGCAAATATGTGGAATAAAACGTATTTTTGAATTCGACATCATCTGCACTTACGCCCTCTACCGGCGAAATTGTACATCGTAAAAAAACGAAATAAAGGATCATCATTTGCATATTTCAAGCTTCCCAATGCAAACAGAATTTTTAAAATCGAACTAATAGTTGCTGAGATATCGTGGGTACAGACGGACGGACGGACAAACCGACATACTGATAACAGAAGCACCATCTTTTATTACAAAAGACGTGCTAAAAATGTGACAACTTTGATAAATAATAAACAAAAATGTCACGACATTTCATATAATCCAAAATTTTAATTTTAATATACTGAAAAATAAATGCACACCAGAAGTAACAAAACCATAATTTTATGCTTAAATGTATTAAACTACACCAGGGCTTGAAAAATCTCAGAAATTTTACCAACCCTCGAGGACGGCTTACCTAAAAATGTACCCACCCTCCTTTGAAAGTAACCCATCCTCTAATAAATTCTCTAACTACTTAGAATTGATATATCAACACTAGTCAGAAAATATATCTTATTTACAGATACAAAATAAAAATAAGGACGTTTCTGGCTTCATAGCATTGAACATTGAAAAGGTATTATATTTTTCACAGTATCAAATTATGTCATTTAGATTCAGCATGGCATTTGTCAGGACACCATGTTGCATTGAAGGTTCTTGTTGAATCCATAAAGTATGCAACATGTTCTTTTGAATGTGCAGTGTTCCCAAAAAGAGCACACGTTAATTCCCACATGTGAAATACGTCGCCAGTCATTTTGTGGAACTAGGTCTTGGTGAAATAAGGGAAAGTGTTCATCTTGAAAGTTTAAAGTTGCCTGGAATAGGCAAATGCACCAAAACGATTTTTCCATATCGCTAACTCCATCCAGCATTACACCAGAAAATGGTGTTTATTGTTGGTTGTGATGGTTTTTCAGTTTTACTGTTAGATTAAGAGAAAATGTAAAATAAAATTCATGAAGGAACTAAAAAAGGAGAGGAAGATTAAAAAAGAAAAACGGAATCATTATTATTCATGTACACGAGGTTCTTGAAACCCTTACCCGACTTCGAGTTCGTCAAGTAGGGCCTTGTTTTCGATGTTCAAAAGTTTCATTATATTATTATTATTATTTTCATTCACCAATTATGATTTGCTAATCAGTAAAGTTTGAATTTTCGTTTCGCGAGGCGCGCAAGTGCTGACCCCCCCACCCCACCCCGCATAATTTTAACTGTGAGATTAATCACCGGTAAAATATCAAAAAATGGAAGACCTGTTAACAAATTTTTATCTCTTCAATAAATTTTCCTACCCTTTTTTTAATATTTACTTTCATTGGGATATAGCAAAATCCAAAGGAAAATGCCAAACTTTTGATGACAGTAATTATACGAAGCGGCAGCTGTAATTTCGTAAAACTAGGGAATTCGGCTGGCACAAATTTAAAGTTGAAAAACAATTGGAAAATGAGAATTTATTGATCCCAACCATAACGCAAATGTTGTGTTCGCGAGAACTTAATCGTCAGTAGCGTCATCTTGACCATCAAGGATGGGCGGACGGGTGGTTTTTCGAGCCCTGAACTATATACATCCCACAGAGATATGATAACGGGTGTGCCAGTCCTCTGACGTAAACAGGGGCCCAAAATAAAAATAAAAAATTGCTACATAATTTTTTTATGCTGAAATTTATAAGTTACAAATCAAGATGTTCAAAAAAGTAAACAAACCGCTTTTATTGGATCTCAATGTTATTCTTCTATTTTCCTCTGTGCTCTAAAGTAGTGTTAATTTTAGTTTCTATCATTGTTTTAAATTTCAGGTTATTTTTTTCCCACACTGAAATAAAAATATTAATAAATACAAATGTATATTAAATAAATATTTTCATCCTCTTGCGGGGGATACATATTATTTAACGATTTACCGTATTTTTGTTTTTATTCTGCCAAACAAATAACAAACATTGTAACTCATTCAGTATTAGGCAAAATCCACAACCAATGACTTATGATTTTCGTAAAAATTTTAATAAGTCAAAACACTGAATTTGCCTTTAATAAAAGGAAAGAAAAGCGAGGGAGAAAATAAACATCCACTCTGCATTTGAATGTTAATATGCAGTGATTTCCTTAATTCTTTTGTAATAAAGATAACTTCAGTAAGTAACGGATGTAATTTTCCACAGGATCATAAATTGTCTCTTATTTTTTTTAAACTGAATTAATATAAAACAAAACTTGTCTTGAAGGTATGAAAACATATGCTTTAAACTGTTCCTTTAATTGCCATTAAATTTCAAGAAATACGAGAAAACATTAACATGTCTGTTTAAGAACAAATAAATGCCTCACCAATGGTTTGAAATACACTGACGGAAAAAAATCCCAACACCAAGAAGGGGTTGTGTTAGATAAACGACAGTTGGTAGGCGGTGAGAGTACATCTGTAAGATGACGTCTATGCAAATTTTGCAATCGGCGTATACGTGTGGCGCTAGTAGCGCCCCTCGGAACATGCAAGGCAGGTTTGCTGTAAATACGCACTGTAACGTTAATAGTTGAGATTCGACGTAGTGTGTTGATGTTAGTCAAGAATGCCTTTAAGAAGACGAAGAAGCCATTATCAACAGCTCACGGAGTTTGAACGAGGTCGTGTAATAGGGCTACGAGAAGGTGGATTTTCTTTCCCCAATATTGCAGAATGACTTGGCAGGAATGTAGCCACTGTGCATGATTGTTGGCAGCGGTGGTCAAGGGAAGGTACTGCCTCAAGAAGACCGGGTTCCAGCCGGCCACGTGGCACTACTGAGAGGGAAAACCGCCGTGCACGGCGTGTGGCCGTGGCGCATCGTACTGTGGCAGCAATTCAAGCTGCAGTTGCCACCACAGTGACACAACGAACTGTTACAAATCAGTTACTTGAAGGACAGCTAAGAGCCAGACGCCCTGTAGCGTGCATTCCACTTACTCCAAACCACTGCCGTTTGCGACGTCAGTGGTGTCAAGCTAGAGCTCATTGGAGGACGGAGTGGAGATCTGTTGTGTTTTCTGATGAAAACCGGTTCTGCCTGGGTGCCAGTGATGGTCGTGTGTTCGTTAGAAGGAGGTCAGGTGAGCGCCTGCAACCAACCTGTCTGCGGCCGAGACACACTGGACCTACACCTGGAGTTATGGTCTGGGGAGCAATTTCCTATGACAGCAGGAGCACTCTCATGGTTATCCCACGCACCCTGACGGCACAGTTGTACGTCGGTCTGGTGATTCAACCTGTTGTGCTGCCATTCATGAACAGCATTCCAGGGGATGTTTTCCAACAGGATAACGCTCGCCTGCATACCGCTGTTGTAACCCAACATGCTCTACAGAGTGTCGACATGTTGCCGTGGCCTGCTAGATCACCAGATCTTTCACCAATCAAGCATGTATGGGACATCATTGGACGACAACTCCAGCGTCACCCCTAACCAGCATTAACCGTCCCTGTATTGACCGACCAAGTGCAACAGGCATGGAACTCCATCCTACAAACTGACATCCAGCACCTGTACGACACAATGCATGAACGTTTGCGTGCTTGCATTCAACATTCTGGCAGTTACACCGGTTATTAATGTACCAGCATTTCACATTTAAAATGGCCCTTCTTGCGCTTACAATAAGCTGTGATCTTGAAACCTTAATCGATTAAATATGTTACCTATACAAATGTATTGCCGTCATTTCATTCCTCTACAACTATTTTTTCGTGGTGTTGGGATTTTTTTCCCCGTCAGTGTATTTATGCCCTACTGACAACCCCATCTTTTTAAAAAAAGTGGATATCATACCACAAACTATTGACATCTATCAAAAGAAAATATGAAAAAAAAAAAAGTTTTTAAGACTGATTTGGCAATCTGCCATTAGAAACCACTGCTTGGGTTCAACGCCGTAGTGCAATATAACGGTCCTATTGCTTCAACAGCACTAATGTTTGAACTCATTTCCCACTTGACTTAAGGCCATGACAAGCTACGTGGCTATAAATATTGATTGAAAAATAATATGGAAGAATATTATACCAATGGAATAATAATCATATAACAACAAAAAAATTTTCAACAGCAACTTTCCGCTGATTTTTCGAAAATATTTAATTTTTTTTATTTTAAAATTTTATGAAATATCTTACATATCCTAAGCTTAATCTTTTAAAATAGGTTTCTAAAACATTTTTCAAACTACATATACACAGGATTACTATATAATGTATATAGAAATATTGAAATATGCAAATTACATTGGCAAGCTGTTTTTTTTTTTTTTAAACTACGTAATAATATATGGTGCGAAAAGATCCGAAAAATAGTTTGGGGCTCACGAGGCAAAATACATGAACTCAAAGTGAATCTCTGGCAATCCCATCCCGGGGGGAAAACTCCTTCCATCATAAATGCAAATTATATATAAATTAGAATATTCGTTTTTCAATACATAATAAAAATTAAATAGCACAAATCCGGGAATACCCGGATGTCACAATTACTAAATTGTACATACAAACACATATGTATTATCACTTTTCTTTTTCCAATACATGATAAAAATATCAAGAATTGTAGTAAAAATGAGCACTTACCAGGTAATGCAAAGTGACTTTTCCGCACTTGAAGGCCGTATTTCTGTTTGGAAGACTTCACATGGTCGACGAGAGCAACAAAACCACGAGATCCATACATCAGTTCCTTGCAGCAGGTTACAAAATAAGCTTTTCCAGCGGCTTGGAGTTTCCGAATAACTTCCCAGAGATGCACTCCTTCGATGTATTTTTCCAGCCATTCCTATCTCCTAGGATTTTTAATACCCATGTCAATAATTTTAACATCGACCTCTTGCGAATGACAGATAATGTCGCTACAGATATTCGCCATTCGTGTTTCAGCTTTCAGGTGATAAAAAATTGCGCCATTGAATAGAGCAGAGAAAGTCAAGAAATGATGTTCCCTTTCCCTATTAGCCCTCAATTTGAAAATAATGTTTCAATCCTCCACCCCCACTTCACGTGACCAAGAAATGGAGGAGACAAAATGAGGGTAGGGCAAAGGAACACACAGAAATAACTGAAACACCTTTGAAACTATGCAGCTGTTAGGGAGAGGCACAGAATGAATGAAAGGATGGGAATAGTTACTGGAGGCAGGGACTGCTAATTGTATTGTTCCAAGTAGGGAGGAACCATACATCCTCGAGAATTGACGACCAGGGGGTGGGGGTGGGGGGTAACACCGAACTGGACAAGTGCAAGTGTTCACCCACAGTTGCTGAAAAGAAAAGGAAACTAAGTCCCATGCCTGCAACAATACGATTGATGTGGCTGGGAAATGAGGAGGGGGGGGTGAAAGGAGGAATTCTTAACTGCAGCCAACTTCTTCACCCTGTAAAGCCAGATGGCAAAATTCTCAGAAGTAAGGAGGGGATAGGGGATTACTTGGGGGAATGGATGAATAAGCTTGAGCCTGCTTGGGAGATTAAAAGAACAAGTTAAGTGTGTTACCCAAGTGAGGGAGTGAAAAAAAAACAACAACAAAAAACCAGAAAATACAGTATATGGCAAAATAATAAAAACAAAGCGGAACTTGGTCACAAAATGCATAAAAAGCGGAAAACCGCAAATCCAAGGAAGATTCTCATCCCTGGTTTGCTTGTCATGCTCATCTTCTTGCATGACCATCATGATACAGTCACTACTCCTCTTGACTATGCTTGCATTCACTGAAGTTCTTCCATACCTTCATACTCACTTGTGTGATGCACTTTTACAAACTGTAAACACACACAGCTTACACCAGCTGTATGTCTAATCATATACATGGCCATATGAATTGAGGAGCTACTGAATGGAACAAAAATTGATTAACTGTAACTTCAGAATTCAAAATAAAAAGCCATTGACATTACTACTTTTCACAGAATTTTAAAAATACACCAGAACATCAGGGGCTATATCATGACACATTAGTAGCAAAGCATTGCACTAAAGGTCAGTCTAGTACCTGCAATAAATGTAATCACTTTGATAACATCCCAATGGTTTGTCAAAATGCATATTGACCATATTTGTTGGCTTGATACTACATGGTGTGCTACAAAAAGGCACATTTAAGAGTATCAACAGATTACATCAGCAAATGTAGGGTATAAACTGCAACCCCCCCTGAAAGAGATGAAGTGTAAATTATTGTCAACAAACTGGTTATCCTATATCCACAACAGATAAGGCTGCTACATTATTATGTCTTCCTGCCATAGCAATGTACCCTAAAAAGTCAACACAGAAGTATGTACAGAAATGTCATATCAGTCACAAATCTATGCATTGCATTCTGGGAGAGCACATAAATTCCATCTGCACAAGATTCAGTTTGTGCAACAATGCCACAAACCTTTAAAACCACAGGAAAAGGTTCTGAGAAAGGAAGCACACACATACATATATATATCATCATCATCAACCATTATCAATCCACTGCTGGATGAAGGTCTCCCCAAATTTCTTCCTCAATTGTCTGTCTTGGGCCTGTCTCCTCCTTGTCACTCCAGCATACTTTTGAATTTCATCCTTACATCTCCCATGGAGTCTTCTTCTGGGTCTTTTCCTGGCCCTCGGAATCCAGTCTAAAATTTTGGTTGTCCATCGGTGGTCCGTTCTTCTGGCAACATGTCCAGCCCATTGCCATTTCAGTGATTTCACTCTGGTCATGATGTCGTCCACTCCTGTAATTTTCCTTATCCACAAGTTCCTCTTCTTATCTTTACTGGTTACACCAAGCATTCATCTCTCCATGCTTCTTTGAGTTGTCTGCAGGTTGGTTGGTTGGTTGTTCGATTTTTATGGCGCAAGGGCCATGGTTGGCCAAAGAGCGCCAGAAACAAGACAAACAAATAGTATTAAAAGTGTGGTATAAAGCTTAAAATCTGACTGATCATGTAAAACTGAAAAATGAGAACGATAGAAGGGCTAAAAAAGATAATGGAACAAACAGTATTAAAAAACATGATACAATTAATTAAAATCTAGCTGATTCAGTAAAACTGAGAAATGAGGATGATGATAGGCTAAAATCTAGATACGTTTAAAATAGTCAATTTCTTTAAAAAATGAAAACACGGCAACAGAGTCACAGTGGTCATTGAGGAGCCGCTGCAGTGTAGCGGCGTCCTCGGTCAACAAATGAGAATGAAAGAAATGAAAACGTACATCACGAAAACGAACACAGGTACACAGAAGATGAGTGACAGTGAGTCGGCAGTTGCACGTCTCACACATCGGCGCAGTGTCACCACACAGCAAAAAGCGGTGAGTGAAACGACAATGCCCAATGCGGAGACGCGCAAGCACCACTTCCTCCCTACGGTTCCGACGATATGAGGATTTCCAGACTTCAAGATTAGGTTTGATACGATGCAGTTTATTTTCCACCTGTTGGTCCCACAGACCTTGCCACGTTCGCTTGATATGGTCGCGAACCAGAAAGCGGAAATCCCGATGAAACAGTGGCAAGGGTGTGACGACCAAAGAGGAAGCAGATCTAGCAGCCGCATCAGCACACTCGTTACCCGAGATTCCAACATGCCCAGGAATCCAACAAAATTGTATCTGGACACCGGCCTCGAGCAAGGAACGAAGAAGCCTTCGTACGGAAAGAAGAAAGGGGTGGTCACAGCAGTCCAACGATGACAGTGACTGTACAACACTCAAAGAATCAGTGTACACCGCAGCCCGTTGATGAGAGCCCGACTGAACATGAAGCAATGCAAGATACACAGCATGCATCTCCGCCGAAAACACCGTGGCCTCAGCTGGGATCCGCGCTACTGACACGTCATCTACACAGACAGCCGCGGATCCAACAATTCCACGCATCTTGGAGCCATCAGTGAAAATGGGGGTGTAGTCAAAATTGAGGTCACGGTGCTCAGCGAAGAGCTGCTGGTACACTGACGCAGGGGTTGAGGATTTATCGAAAGATGTAAAGGTGGTATCAACCATGACACCAAGTGGGTGCCATGGAGGATCCCCAAAGCCCCTGGTCTCTCCAACAAGTGATAGGTCGAGCCCTACATCACGGGCTACGGTCGCCATACGAAGACCGAAAGTTGAAATGCAGGAGGGCCGGTTCCCGAATAAACGAGCATGCTGAGGATGAAAAACTGCATCGTATAAAGGATGGTCTGGAAGAGATCTAAGTTTCAAGTAGAATTGAATAGACAGCTGCAGACGGCGTAATTCAAGCGATGGCTCGTTCGCGCCAGCGTAAAGGCTGGGAATTGGAGATGTTCGAAATGCTCCCGAACAAAGACGCAGTGCTTGATGGTGAATAGTGTCCAAAGGCCGGAGAACGGAACGACGAGCAGAGCCATACACGATACAACCATAATCCAGTTTCGACCGTATTAGAGAATGATAAATGCGAATCAACGACACCCTGTCTGCGCCTCATGAGACTCTCGAAAGGATCTTAAGAATGGATAGAGCCCGCAGACAGGAAATCTTGAGCCGCCGAACGTGCGCACGGAACGTAAGCGCACGGTCGACGGTCAGACCAAGGAACTTGGTCTCCGGCAAAACTGGTATGGCTGCACGGTCTAAAAACAGCTCTGGGTCAAGATGGAGGCCACGCCTCCGGCAGAAATGGACACACGCTGTCTTGTCGGGAGAAAGAACGAAACCATTGCTATTCGCCGTTTTAAAGATCTGATTAATTGCAGACTGCAACTGCCTTTCAATAAAATGCATGCTTGATGACGAGCAGAAAATGTGCAAGTCATCAACATAGACAGTAGCCGAAACCGCAGGAGGAAGATTTGTGAGGAGACAATTAATGCGAAGGATGAACAATGTGACAGATAAAATGCAACCTTGAGGAACACCTTGTTCTTGATGGAATGTTGCCGATAAGCGTCGTACCCAGGCGCACCTGGAACACCCGATTGCGAAGAAAATTTAAAATAAATGTCGGAAGATTTCCTCGCAATCCGCATGCGTGGAGGTCACGGATAATACCATGCCGCCACGCACGATCATAGGCTTTCTCGATGTCAAAGAACACAGAAACCAGGTGCTGCCTACGCACGAACGCCTCGCGCACAGATGTCTCAAGGTGCAGGAGATGATCGTGAGGTGAACGATGACGGCGAAAGCCGCTTTGTGATGGTGAAAGTACTTGATGAAATTCTAAAAAATGAACTAACCGGGAATTAACCATGCGTTCAAGAACTTTACACAGACAGCTAGTGAGAGCAATTGGACGATAACTAGAGGGAGACTTGGGATCCTTGCCAGGTTTGGGAAAAGGCAGAACAACTGCTTTTCGCCAAGACTCCGGGAAACTGTGCTCCGACCAAATACGATTGTAAAGGATTAAGAGATTCTCGAGAGACGACTGCGAGAGATGACGGAGCATGTCATAATGGATGCCATCGGGACCGACCGATGTAGCGCCGGACCGATGCAGAGCCACCCTGAGGTCAACCATGCTGAAGGGGAGTTATATCCCGTGTCGAGAAAAGGCGCAAAGGAGATTCTCTGGCGTTCCGCAGTGGATTTAATCCTCAGAAAGGAGGAAGGATACGCCAGGTCACTCGACACGGAGGCAAACGCCTCCCCTAAACAATCAGCAATCTCCCCGACTCCAGCATATGTGCAGCCGTTGCTCTCAAGAATGGAGATCTGGTGAGAGCTGTAGTTACCCCGGATCTTTCGGATCTTTTCCCACACACTTTTCGAACTGGCACGTGAAGTGAGAGATGACACATACTGGATCCAAGACTCCCTCTTGCTACGTCGACGCACCAACCGAGCATAGGATTTTGCTCGTTTGAATTTAACGAGATTAGCATCGGTCGGATAACGCCGAAACGTAGACCAGGCCTTATGTTGAGCTCTCCTAGCCGCTGCGCACTCAGGGGTCCACCAAGGCTTCGGACTTCTGGAGAGTGTCGTCGATGTTTTTGGGATAGAAAGATCAGCTGCCTGAAGAATACAATTTGTGACTTCAAGAACCGCTGCGTCGATTGACTCTTGGGTCACCATTGCAGAAAATATCACAGCTGACGGTGTGAAGACCTCCCATCTCGCACGCTCCATCCTCCAACGAGGAGGGCGGGAGGCAGAAGATGGCATGTTCGCATGATGCGACAGGACAATTGGAAAGTGGTCGCTCCCGTGGAGGTCGTTACACACCGCCCACGACCAGTCAGCAATAATTGATGGTGATCCCAAGGTAAAATCGATCGCACTGAAGGATCGTGTCGGTTCATGGAAGTACGTGTCAGCACTGGTGTTAAAAAGGCACAAAGAGGCCGAGGACAGAAGAGACTCTATGCGACGACCTCTCGTGCTGATGCTGACACTACCCCACAAATGATGATGGGCATTGAAGTCACCTAGTATTAGAAAGGGTGAAGGCAGCTGATCAACCAATCTCTCCAGTACAGAGACGCTCACGTTCTCGTCCGGCGGCAGATAGACACTGCAGACAGTAAGAGGTACAGGCATAGAAATACGAACCGCCACGGCCTGCACAGTTGTGGAAACCGCGACGGAAGATACCGGAACCCTGTGAGGGACGAGAATAGCGACTCCCCCACAGGCTATATTTCCAGACGAGTTATCTGTCCGAAATGCACTGTAGCCTCGAACTGAAAGCAGGTCCGATGGTTTAAGCTTCGTCTCCTGTAGACAAAGGCACACCGGAGAGTAAAATGAAACCAGATGTTTCACTTCATCAAAGTTCGTCCGAAAACCCCGACAGTTCCACTGAATGATTGAAGCCATGGTTATAAGTGAAATGAAAATGAAAATGATCAAACAAAGTCCGGCTCCATCGCCTCTGCTGGGGGTTCCCCCAGATCTGGAGGCGTGTGACCAGGGGCTAAGATGGGAGCATGTTTTGTCCCAAGTGTCTTACCGGGAGGCGCACGACGTTGAGTCGTTTCCTGAGATTTTGGAGGAGAAGAAATGCTTTTCTTATCCTGGGCTTTGGTCTTTTTGTTAGAAGAAGTGGCCTGACTTCCCTTGTTGGTGGTGGGATGAGTCTGCTTCGGCGAAGTGGTGGGTGGCGCTTTCAGACCCCTAGCTCGAGACTGGAGTGCCTCCAGTCCGGCTGCGATGATGTCGTTAACATTGAATGGACATTTAAGTGGGATCTCAATGTCGGTCTGAGTGGCAACCGTAGATTTGGCAACCACCACTGAAGCGTATGATCGCCGATCAGATGTAACAGGAACCACTTTTCTTCTGGCCTCAGGATAGGAAATATTTTCCACCGTTTTGATCCGTTGGATTTCCTTCTCCTCCTTCCACTTGGGACAATCTTTGGCTGATGCCGCGTGTGAACCCTTACAGTTCACACAAAACTCGGCCTCGGCCACACATTCCTGCAGAAGATGTTCTGTGGCACCACAGCGTGCACACCTAGGATTACTTCTGCACGACTGCTGAGAATGGCCATAAGACTGGCACCTAAAACATCTCAAAGGGTTAGGGATGTACGGGCGTACCTCGAGGTGGAGATACCCTGCCTTGATGGATGTAGGCAGGGAAGGGCTATCAAAAGTTAAAATGATGTTCCGGGATGGGACGGACTGCCCATTCCGCCTGAATAGAATACGCCGCACACCCGTAACGTGTTGACTCCTCAGTTCTTCAAGTAATTCTTCCTCAGCACACTCAACGAGGTCCTGAGAGGAGACAACACCTCGAGATGAATTTAGGTATCCATGAGGTGTTATTTTGACCGGAGTCTCAAGCAGCGTGGTGGTGTTAAGAAGTGTAGAGCTGTAGGCCACAGTGGACATTTCTACAAGAAGATCTCCAGATTGGAGCTTCTTTACGCTCTTAGGAGAGCTTGCGATGGATTGAAGAGCTTTATTTATCCAAAATGGACTTTTGGCACTCAAAGGCTTTGAAGGGTCCAATGAGTGCACAAAAAAGAAACGAGCATTTGAACAATCAGGGACATGTTTTTTGGCAGAAGGGGATGAGCCTTCCTCTATACCTCTTTTGCTTTTTGGTTCTTGGGAAATTTTGTTTTCATCCATAGAAGTTTTAATAATTCATCCGCCGACTTCCCCACCCACAATCGAGCCCAACGAGGGAGAGCCGGAGGTCCGCAAGCCCAAGTGGACGCAGGACACGGCTCTAGGGATAGCAAGCGGATATAGCAAGTTGATAGGGCAGACATGCGCTCGGCGAGCACCCAGACTTTCCCATGCCTGGGGAACACCCCTTTGGCATGCCCACCCTATCCCCAGACTCACCCTGTCGTACGAGACGACAAGCCGTTAGAGGTCTGGGCTCCACTCGGCCACAGACCTCATTGACTAGGAGTGGGTTAGTTCCCAGCCGCCCGTTTAGGGTGAAGCAGGGGGCAAAGAGGAGTGTTGGCAACTGGCGACAACAACACCCAGGCCTCCAGAAACCTCAGCCTCCAGCATCCCCTTTTCCACCTTACGGGTCACCACACACGGCAAACGTGCAGGCAGGTCTAGCTAACCAGCTCGGAAAAACAAAGAACGGAACATGAAATGGAGAAGACAGGAAAGAAAACGAGAAACTAAAATCCTGAGCTGGCGCATAATCACAACCTCAGCAACCTACAACTGAGGCGGGTTCATGTATAGTGAAAAAACATAAAAAATGTGAAATTCATCACATATAGTTCATGTTGGCTCGGGCCGTGGGGACGCCATCCCCCATCAGCTGGATGAACAGCTGTCCCTTCGGTTATATAATCGTTCAAGACGAAATGAAATATTGATCCGTCACAAGGTCAGCTCGGGCCGTGGGGGCGCCGCTCCCCAAATAACTGGAAAACCAGTTATCCCCGTGCGGGGGAGTTGTCTGCAGTCTTTGTATGTCTTTTTTAGTTAAGGTCCATGTCTCGGCTCCATACGTAAGCACTGGCAGGATGCATTGATTAAACACTTTTCTTTTGAGACATACTGGCATACTGCTCTTAAAAATTGTGCTGTTTCTTCCAAAAGCTCTCAATCCAAGTTTAATATGCCGATTAATTTTTTCATCAATGTGACCCTCGCTCGATATCTTCTGCTCAAGAAAAATGTAGGAATCGGTTGTCTCAAACTTTTCTCCATCAATCAATAAATCTTCGTTTCTTGTAAAAGCATTGTACATCACTTTTGTTTTCTGAAAGTTCATTTTTAATCGTAATTCTTTACTCTTGTCAGCAAGTTCTTGGATCATACTCTGCAGCTCTGAAGGGGTAGTTGCAAAGATGACTATGTCGTCAACAAAACGAAGGTGAGTTAAGTGATCTCCATTAATCTTTATCCCTTTGTTTTCCCAGTTCAATGATTTAAAGACATTTTGCCATGTGGTGTTAAAGAGCTTGGGAGATATGGTGTCACCTTGTCTCACTCCCTTTCCAATTTTTATTTGTGCTGTATCCTTAAATATCTGAACCTTCGTACTTGCATTTTCACAAATGTTATTAATTATGCTAATGTATGCATTTTCAGTACCGCAGGATTTCAAAGCCAATATATATATATATATATATATATATAGTTCTTTCACACCGCTTGAAGGTAACACTGGACATGGCTCAACCGAGAGAACAAGCTGGATTCAGGAGTGGCTACAGCACAATAGATCATATCCACGTGCTCAGAGAACTAATTGAAAGAGCGAGGGAATATGAACTTCCATTGTGCATGGCTTTTATCGATTATGAAAAAGCCTTTGATTCGGTGAAACCATCAGCAGTTACAATGGCTCTGAAAACCTGCGGTATTGAAGATGCATACATTAATATTATTAATAACATCTATGAAAATGCAAGTGCAAAGATTAGGCTGTTTGAAAATACAACACACGTAAAAATTGGAAAGGGAGTGAGACAAGGTGACACCATATCTCCGAAGCTCTTTAATGCGACATTGGAGGGTGTTTTTCAGTCGCTGAGCTGGGAAAACAAGGGCATAAAGATTAATGGAGATTATCTAACCCACCTTCGTTTTGCTGATGACGTAGTCATTTTTGCAACTACCCCATCAGAGCTGCAGAGTATGATCCAGGAACTTGCTGACAAGAGTAAAGAAGTGGGATTGAAAATGAACTTTCAGAAGACAAAAGTGATGTTCAATGCTTTTACAAGAAATGAAGATTTATCGATTGATGGAGAAAAGCTGGAGATAACAGACACGTACGTTTATCTTGGACAGCAGATATCAAGTGAGGGTCACATTGATGAAGAAATTAATCGGCGTACAAAACTTGCCTGGAGAGCTTTTGGAAGAAACAGCATAATTTTCAAGAGCAATATGCCATTATGTCTTAAAAGAAAAGTGTTTGATCAGTGCATCCTTCCAGTGCTTACGTATGGTGCAGAGACGTGGACCTTAACTAAAAGAGACATACAAAGGCTGCAGACAACTCAAAGAAGCATGGAGAGGTGCATGCTTGGTGTAACCAGGAGAGATAAGAAGAGGAACTCGTGGATCCGAAGAATGACAAGAGTGGAAGACATCATGATCAGAGTTAAATCCCTGAAATGGCAATGGGCTGGACATACTGCCAGAAGGACAGATCATCGATGGACAGCCGAAATTTTAGATTGGATTCCAAGGGACAGGAAAAGACCCAGAAGAAGACCACATGGGAGATGGGTGGATGAAATTCGAAAGTATGCAGGGGTGACATGGAGGAGACTGGCACAAGACAGACCGTTGTGGAGGAAACTTGGGGAGACCTTCGTCCAGCAGTGGATTGATAATGGTTGACAATGATGATGATGATGATGTGCATGCGGTATAACTATACCATCGGGATTAGAGGAAATGCTATCCCACACTCACCAACCCGCTTGGCCAGCGTGGTGAGTTATGGCCAAACCTCTCCAAAATGATTCCACAACTTAAATCTTGGCCCTCAGTCTCCGGCAGCTGTAATGTACCTGGCCAAGGCAGCGGCCAGTGCGACATGAAGGCAGAGGGTGCTAAGAATCCCCGGAGGACCGGACTAGGCTGCCATCTGATGATGACCTTGGCTACGTATAATGGGCGCTCCCTATCTTCTGATTCAAGGCTTCTTGAATTGGAAGAGGAACTACAAAGTATCAAGTGGGACATCGTCGGGCTAAGTGAGGTAAGGAGAAAAGGAGAAGATCTCATTGAACTGAAAAGTGGACATCTCTTCTACTATCGTGGGACAGATACTGGCAGAACTAGTGGTGTTGGATTTATAATAAACAAGAAACTGAAGGATAAAGTTGTAGAAGTTGAAAGTTCCTCTGACAGAGCTGCACGACTCGTTATCCAACTCTCAAGAAGATACCAGGCTCAGATTATTCAAACTTATGCACCCACCACAAGTCATCCTGAAGAAGAAATTGAAGAATTTTATGAGGAAATTTGTCATCTAAATAATAAAGGTAAGCAGCACTTGAAGATAATTATGGGAGATTTCAATGCAAAAATAGGGCAACGGCAACAGAATGAAACTTCAGTAGGTAAATTCGGTCACGGCAACAGAAACCAGCGTGGAAATACTCTCGTTGAGTTTGCAGAGGCAGAAGGGTTTTTCATCTTGAACTCCTTTTTCAAGAAAAAGCCGCACAGGAAATGGACATGGAGACATCCAAATGGGACGACAAGTGAAATTGATTTTATTATGTGTAACAAAAAATTTGTCATAGAAGACTGCAGTGTGCTAAACAAGTTCAACACAGGTAGTGACCATAGATTGGTGAGATGTAAGATGCACCTCAACACTAAACTTGAACGTGGCAAGCTCATAAGACAAACAAAATCTATTGACATAACCAACCTTAAAAAACACCATAATACCTTCAAGTTGGAACTGAAGAACAGATTCTCTGCTTTAGAAGGACTAACATCGGAAGAAGTGGATATTTCTGAAGTTAACAGAAAAGTAACCAAAGCTCTTATGGAAACAGCAACAAAATTAGCTGGGTCTAAGAACAAGTTGCATGTGAACAAATTATCAGGAAAAACGAAAATGTTGATGCAAAAAAGAAGAGAGATGAGGACAACTAAAGAAGATGTGACTTCCAAAGTGGAATATATAGAGCTATGCAAGACAGTAAGAAAAAGTATCACTGAAGATGTAAGAAAATTCAACTGTGAACTAGTGAGGAAAGCAATTGAAAACAACCAAAGCCTAAAGATAGCAAAGGGACATCTCAGTAAGGGAAGAAAACAGATTATGGCACTGAGAAAAGAAGATGGTTCTGTAACAAGAAATAGAGGCGAAATTTTGACAAGAGTGAAAGATTTCTACTCCAAATTATATGAAAGGGATGATACATGTACTCCAGACATCATGAAAGGTACCAGTACCAGAGTTCCTCCAGTCCTCCCTGCAGAAGTTGCACATGCAATCAAGAACATGAAGCGGGGAAAAGCTCCAGGAGAAGATGGAATTACTGTAGACATCATACAAGAAGCAAGTGGAGAAATCGAAACAGTACTCGCCCAAATTTTCACTCGATGCCTTAATGAAGGGAAGATTCCTGAGGATTGGAACAACGCTACAATGATCCTGCTACATAAAAAAGGAGACATTGAGGATCTCGGGAACTACAAACCTATCAGCCTCCTATCAGTGGTTTATAAAATCTTCACTGAAGTTCTTTCACACCGCTTGAAGGTAACACTGGACATGGCTCAGCCGAGAGAACAAGCTGGATTCAGGAGTGGCTACAGCACAATATATCATATCCACGTACTGAGAGAACTAACTGAAAGAGCGAGGGAATATGAACTTCCATTGTGCATGGCTTTTATCGATTACGAAAAAGCCTTTGATTCGGTGAAACCATCAGCAGTTACAATGGCTCTGAAATCCTGCAGTATTGAAGATGCATACATTAATATTATTAATAACATCTATGAAAATGCAAGTGCAAAGATTCGGCTGTTTGAAAATACAACACACATAAAAATTGGAAAGGGAGTGAGACAAGGTGACACCATATCTCCGAAGCTCTTTAATGCCACATTGAAAAATGTCTTTCAATCACTGAACTGGGAAAACAAAGGGATAAAGATTAATGGAGATTATCTAACCCACCTTCGTTTTGCTGATGACATAGTCATTTTTGCAACTACCCCATCAGAGCTGCAGAGTATGATCCAGGAACTTGCTGACAAGAGTAAAGAAGTGGGATTAAAAATGAACTTTCAGAAGACAAAAGTGATGTACAATGCTTTTACAACAAATGAAGATTTATCGATTGATGGAGAAAAGCTGGAGATAACAGGCACGTATGTTTATCTTGGACAGCAGATATCAAGTGAGGGTCACATTGATGAAGAAATTAATCAGCGTACAAATCTTGCCTGGAGAGCTTTTGGAAGAAACAGCATAATTTTCAAGAGCAATATGCCATTATGTCTTAAAAGAAAAGTGTTTGATCAATACATCCTTCCAGTGCTTACGTATGGTGCAGAGACGTGGACCTTAACTAAAAGAGACATACAAAGGCTGCAGACAACTCAAAGCAGCATGGAGAGGTGCATGCTTGGTGTAACCAGGAGAGATAAGAAGAGGAACTCGTGGATCCGAAAAATGACAAGAGTGGAAGACATCATGAGCAGAGTTAAATCCCTGAAATGGCAATGGGCTGGACATACTGCCAGAAGGACAGATCATCGATGGACAGCCGAAATTTTTGATTGGATTCCAAGGAACAGGAAAAGACCCAGAAGAAGACCACATGGGAGATGGGTGGATGGAATTCGAAAGTATGCAGGAGTGACATGGAGGAGACTGGCACAAGACAGACAGTTGTGGAGGAAACTTGGAGAGACCTTCGTCCAGCAGTGGATTGATAATGGTTGACAATGATGATGATGATATGCATGCATGCTTGGTGTAACCAGGAGAGATAAGAAGAGGAACTCATGGATAAGGAAAATGACAAGAGTGGAAAACATTGTGATCAGAGTAAAATCCTTGAAAGCTGTTTCACTTGCCTTGCAGTACAATGGAAGGAACCAAAATGCATAATTTGGAGTATAATTAATGAATCAAATCTTTTGAAAATTTGTGACATTATTGGAAATGGAATAAAGTTATAAGTAATACAAATGAAATGCAGAAAATATTTTATTAAATAACTAATAATTATCATTTTAAATTGTATGCAACCAACGCCATCTACATTTAAAATATTGTTAGCGCAAGCAGAAACAAATACACTGCCAAAAGTTTCGTTAAAATTTAGTGCATTAGCTAATAGAATAATTGTTTCCCTAAAATCTCACCAAGTTCCTTAGTTTTCCACGAGTTATTTATTTATGAATATATGAATTACAATCGTAGAAGTGTGGCTCCAATGAGAGTTCTTGAAAACCACGACTCATTTCCAGAACTCCAGATGGCGCCACAACCGAGTTTTCCCTAAACACTGGTGTCAACTGCAAATACCAATTATCAAGAGGCGTTTCTTTAGAAGTGATTGGTTATTACACTAAGAGTCTTTGTCCAATGGCATTAGAGCTTGTCACTTGATGATGGATTTCAATGGTCTCATCACAATGAAATGAGTATTGGAATTACCATTCAGCACCAAGGAATTACCAAGGAATTACCGTTTAACTCTGTCTTCCTGTTGTAGTTTGTCTTTCCCTTTCCTGACAACCCGCCCACGGCCAGCTATTTACTAAGTGTCATCTGAAATATATTTTTCTATTTCAGGTAACATACTCCTACAACTCTAATACTTCACCATTCCAATTGACATCTAAACCTATTGAAGATATATATATATATATATATATATATATATATATATATATATATATATATATACTATAAAGATACCTAAGCAAAAAAATACAGATATAATTTTGACTCACACCTAGTACAACATAGAAAAGGTTATGTATCTACCTGTGTGAGTAAAAGGAGAAAAGAAAAAAAAAATAAAATAAAACAACTGAATGTAGAAGGTGTCGAGAATACTGAGCCTTGGCTTTATCAAGGACCAGCAAAAACTCTGCATTTTCTCACTTCCACAAAGACCTAGTTTTGCTCTAGTCTTCAGTTTTGCTCTTAAGTATATATATATATATATATATATATATATATATATATATATATATACATTTTTTTTTTTTTTTTTTTTGATATGGGCATTAGGCTTCTATGTTCGCAATTGGTTTTTACTTGCTGGAGGAAGGAAATTGACCTTCAGAAAAAAATTTCCTTTTCACCTATTCGTATACATACGAAGAAAAGCAAAATTAGTGAGAAGAATTGGCAGGAAAACACGTAACACACAAAACATTAAAAGAATTCATGAAATTGTCATCACACACGCAAGTTATGTTGAAAAATTATGAGCGGGACGTTTCGGTAGCGACTTCTACCTTCATCAGCCATGAAATGAGACACGTGGAAAAATCGTCAGTTGTTGCCAGATTTCAAAATCGCTTTCTAAATAATAGGGATGTTAAAAGGTGCATAGAATGTAGTAATGCTTAGAATGTAGTAATGCTTTATATTAAATTTAATTTTGCTTTAAAAGAATTCATGAAATCATCATCACACGCGTAAGTTACGTTAAAAAATTATGAGCGGGACGTTTCGGTAGCGACTTCTACCTTCATCAGCCATGGAATGAGACACGTGGTAAAAGCGCCAGTTGTTGCCAGATTTCAAAATCACCTTCCAAATAATAGGGATGGTAAAAGGTGCGTCAGTATTGCAGGTGTTAGGGGTAAGGTAGATTTCAATGCTTTCGCGGTATCTGAGGGCATTCCGATTGCTGAACGGGGCGATTCGCTTAACATTGTGCCAACCGGGAGCCGCGGACGTATCGCTGATGGTTAAAATTGAAAGGGAGGTGGAAGGGTTACCTTTCTTAACATCAGCGATATGCTCCTTCAAACGCCTGTTTATGCTGCGGTAAGTACTACCAATATAATGGGTAACGCCTGTGGAAGTGTTGATAGGGATAGAGTAGACACCTTGTAAATCTAGGGGTTTATTGAGATCTCTGTCCTTAAGGATGAGTTTGAGAAGATGTGGAGGTGGTTTGACTGCAATCCTGTAGCCAAAAGACTTGAAAATAGAGCAAACTTTATGAATGAAGGACAGGCTAAAGGCCAAAGTGCCAACAAACTGATGGGTGGTGGAAGGTTCAGGCAGTAAACTAGATCTATTCTGTGATTCAAACCTCTTGATTAGTCTATGTAATAAGAAGGGTGGAAAGCCATGCAATTTGCCAATGTTGATGATGTTCTGATATTCTAGTTGAAGAGCAGAATGGCTGTTGCAAATAAGGTTGGCCCGGTGAATGTATGACTTAAAAGCAGACAGTTGGTATTTTCCAAATTTGCGAGAATGGTAAGGGATGATATTATGGGTGGCAGAAGGTTTCCTGTAAACAGAGAGGCCAAGTGAGAAGTCTGGGTTGATGTTGATGTTAACATCCAGAAAACTAATATTAATGTCGATCTGTTCTCGAGAGGAAAATTTTATATGCAGGAATTTTGAAGTTACGGAGGACATGAGTTGAAACAGAGAGTGTTTTTGGTGTGGCCAAATAATGAAGATGTCGTCCACATACCTTAACCAAATGGTGGGTTTTAAGAGGGATGGGGCAACAAATAATGTTTCAATATTCTGCAAATAAATTTCAGCAAGTAAGGGGGAAAGAGGAAAGCACATAGGTACACCTTGTTTATGTTGGTAATAGATACCATTGTATACAAAACAGGAATCCTTTTTAATGGATCAAAACAGTCATAAAGATCTTTGATCAGTTCTCCAGGAAGTTCTTGGTGTTCCATTAGTTTTTTGACCATGAGCATGTAGGCATCAAAGAAAGGAACAGAAGGAAACAGTGAATCCACGTCAAAGGTGTACAGGAAATCTTGACGATTGATGGAAGAAGGGAGTTTCTAGATAAAGTCCTTGGTTGATACAACAGAATAAGGATGATTTCTTGTCAGAACTTTGCAACATTTGACCAATTGCCTTTCAAGATTGACTGCAGGAGAAAAGGTGTTTTCAATTAATGGCCTAATGCGATGTCCAACTTTATGTAGCTTGATCTGTAAGAACAACTTGGGAGTACGAAAATAAGCTGGGGGGGGGGGATGTCTCCTAAGAAAGATTTCAGAAGTTTTTTTAGAAAGCTTATTGGCAGGAAAACATGTAACACACAACACATTACAAGAATTCATGAAATCGTTATCACATGCGTAAGTTACGTTGGCAAAACTGACACTTTTACCACGTGTCTCATTCCATGGCTGATGAAGGTAGAAGTCGCTACCGAAACGTCCCGCTCATAATTTTTCAACGTAACTTACGCGTGTGATGACGATTTCATGAATTATTTTAATGTTTTGTGTGTTACGTGTTTTCCTGCCAATTCTTCTCACTATGATTCCTACAGTTAATGCAACTTCTAAGCAGATTTTCGACTTGAATGAAGAATGAACCGTTTTCCGTAAAGACCGTATCAAAGTCGTTTCTTTGTTATGCCAACTTCGCTTCCTCATTAAGTGCAAGGGGTCCAGGGTTATTCCAATTGCTTTTCAGTTGCATAAACCCTCTTTTCATAGAAGATGCAAGAAAGTTCTGGACCGTATCACCACCAGCCTCCTCTCCGCAGCTATCCGTGCCTTCATCGCGACTTTGGAATTCAAGGGTTACACCAGGTACCAATTTCTTTCTTTCGCCACCCATCCCGCATTACTGGACAATTTTTTTATCAGAATTCATGAAACTATATCCAGGACTCACAGTTGTGAAACCAAAAGACTTGAAAACCAGTTTCAGCACCTAGCCTCCACTCAAAAGAACACTCGAAGTTCGGCTCCCACGAAGGTTGCCGATACCAACTTTCCAAGGTATGTGAACCTGTCTTATGTGCCTATTCCTGCTGAAATTGATAAACTACTTGCCAATGGACCCAAATTTTCTCTTATTGCTAATCCTAGCCTACCACATACTATTTCATTACTAGAAGCAGCGATCCAAAACACGGACCTCGCACATCAACCGATCATTTGTGCAAAATCGGCTATTGCAATTTCCGAGGTTCAAACAACAAGGCTCATATACTCCTCCTCCTTCTTGAAGAAATTTAGAAATTTCACCCAGTGTAATAATCTTGCAGTTTGCAAAGCAGACAAAGCAGGATGCCCTGTCTTCATCCATAAGAATTCTTTGGACAACAAAGTGGCTGATTTCCTGGAAAAAACCAATTGCATAAGACTCAATCCTGACAACACTAGAAAACTATGTAAAGCTGTTAGTAAGCTTTCTAAAAAAACTTCTCTGAAATATTTCTTAGGAGACATCTCCCCCCCCCCCCCAGCTTATTTTCGTACTCACAGGTTGTTCTTACAGATCAAGCTACATAAAGTTATAAAGTTAGATACCCCATTAGGCCATTAATTGAAAACACCTTTTCTCCTGCAGTCAATCTTGAAAGGCAATTGGTCAAATGTTGCAAAGTTCTGTCAAGAAATCATCCTTATTCTGTTGTCTCAACCAAGGACTTTATCCAGAAACTCCCCTTCTTCCATCAATCGTCAAGATTTCCTGTACACCTTTCGACGTGGATTCACTGTTTCCTTCTGTTCCTTTCTTTGATGCCTACATGCTCATGGTCAAAAAACTAATGGAACACCAAGAACTTCCTGGAGAACTGATCACAGATCTTTATGACTGTTTTGATTCATTGGAAAAGTATTCCTGTTTTGTATACAATGGTATCTATTACCAACAGAAACAAGGTGTACCTATGGGCTCTCCTCTTTCCCCCTTACTTGCTGAAATTTATTTGCAGAATATTGAAACATTATTTGTTGCCCCATCCCTCTTAAAACCCACCATTTGGTTAAGGTATGTGGACGACATCTTCATTATTTGGCCACACCAAAAACACTCTCTGTTTCAACTCATGTCCTCCATAACTTCAAAATTCCTGCATATAAAATTTTCCTCTCAAGAACAGATCGACATTAATATTAGTTTTCTGGATGTTAACATCAACATCAACCCAGACTTCTCACTTGGCCTCTCTGTTTACAGGAAACCTTCTGCCACCCATAATATCATCCCTTACCATTCTCGCAAATTTGGAAAATACCAACTGTCTGCTTTTAAGTCATACATTCACCGGGCCAACCTTATTTGCAACAGCCATTCTGCTCTTCAACTAGAATATCAGAACATCATCAACATTGGCAAATTGCATGGCTTTCCACCCTTCTTATTACATAGACTAATCAAGAGGTTTGAATCACAGAATAGATCTAGTTTACTGCCTGAACCTTCCACCACCCATCAGTTTGTTGGCACTTTGGCCTTTAGCCTGTCCTTCATTCATAAAGTTTGCTCTATTTTCAAGTCTTTTGGCTACAGGATTGCAGTCAAACCACCTCCACATCTTCTCAAACTCATCCTTAAGGACAGAGATCTCAATAAACCCCTAGATTTACAAGGTGTCTACTCTATCCCTATCAACACTTCCACAGGCGTTACCCACTATATTGGTAGTACTTACCGCAGCATAAACAGGCGTTTGAAGGAGCATATCGCTGATGTTAAGAAAGGTAGCCCTTTCACCTCCCTTCAAATTTTAACCATCAGCGATGCGTCCACGGCTCCCGATTGGCACAATGTTAAGCGAATCGCCCCGTTCAGCAATCGGAATGCCCTCAGATACCGCGAAAGCATTGAAATCTACCTAACCCCTAACACCTGCAATACTGACGCACCTTTTACCATCCCTATTATTTGGAAGGTGATTTTGAAATCTGGCAACAACTGGCACTTTTACCACGTGTCTCATTCCATGGCTGATGAAGGTAGAAGTCGCTACCGAAACGTCCCGCTCATAATTTTTCAACGTAACTTACGCGTGTGATGACGATTTCATGAATTCTTTTAAAGCAAAATTAAAGTTAATATAAAGCATTACTACATTCTATGTATACGTATTTATACTACATAACATATATACAAAAATACAAAAAATTATATTTCTATGGGTTTTAATTAATGCCTTATGATTGTACAAAGACAAGAAAGCAATCTTTAAAAAAAAAAAAAATTAAAACCTGGGCTTTGTATAATTGAAGAAGGAAAATACAGTAGATAAATTTATACAGGATTTGACGATCTCTTGGAATATCTGGCGTCCCAGAATTCATCTGCGGGGACATCAAATTCAGAACCCGGAGGAATTCGCCAGTGAAATGGTTATCTTATTATGTCCAAAGACACTAATCTTCAGCAACAAAGTGAATGTTACAATCAGACTGCAATTGAACTTCTTTTTCCACAAAGTCTGGTTATACAATTTCTGATTACAAGTTGCGGTCCTGAAAATATTGTGATCCTCATGAAGTCCTTTCAGTAGAACAATATCTACGAGTACAACATCTCAGGAGCTGTTATGAGCACATACGTAAAAGTCTGGTCAATAGAACAAAAAGCCATGACATCCACATTCCTGTCATATTGAAAATGAATGTTACTGAATACTACTTACTCTGCAGTTTCAGGCAGGTTTTTTGGCCTTAAAGTCCCCCCCCCCAAAAAAAAACACTGTCAGGGAGGGGGGGGCTACTTAACACTTTTATCTAAATTATCCTCATCAAATCTCATGTGTGGGGAAATTGCAGCCAAAAACAGAATTTAACTGCCCATAATAAACATTGTGGGTTACATTGTGTGTGTGTGTGTGTGTGTGTGTGTGTGTGTGTGTGTGTGTGTGTGTGCATGCATGGTGTAAAGCCTCTGAAAGGGGGAGACGCGGCAGAAAGCCCGTTAGGCCCGGGCCTCACATGCTCGGGGGCCGCAAATTTACACTTTTGACGATAACTCTTAATTTGGTTATACACTGCTAGCAAGTGTAACTACGAAAGACAAGAGATATATCAAAGCCATATTTATTGTACCGACAGCATATGATACAAGGGTGAATCGATTACGAATACAACACAGTGAGACGAGAGGGGAACACATAAAAATCAGTATCTTGTGTAGCCACCACTACACAGCCCGGCATACAGAGGAAGAGACTTTGGATGTGTGATTGGGGAATGTCCGCCCATGCAGTTCTGACACGATGCCACAGTTTATCCGTTGTAGCCTCTGGTGTGCGCTGGTGAGCCAGTCATCGTGTGATCATGAGCTACGTGTGTTCAATTGGCAATATATACGGTGAACGCACGGGCCAAGAAAGATGTGGTGGCTATCCAAGAAGTGTTGTATGTAGCTTGCAACGTGTGGTCTCGCATTGTCCTGTTGGTAAATGGCACCAGACAGTCCCTGAAGGTAAGGTAACACAGCAGGCTGCAACCCCTCAATGATGTAACGATGACTGTTCAAAATACCGGTAATGAGTATGAAGTGCGAGCGGGACTGGAATCCAATGGCACCCCTGACCATAACGCCTGGTGGCGGGTCTGTATGGCGCAGCATAATTAATGCATGGCTCACTGAGGCGGTCACCGCGGTGCCGCCATACACGGATTAGGCCATCACAGTGCCACAAACTGAAGCGGTATTTGTCCAAAAACACAATTTCTTCCCATTCGCTCCTCCAGGAGCGATGTTCTTGGCACCACTGTAGTTTCAGACGCCGGTGTTGTAGAGTCAAAGGTAGTCGAAGCAATGGCCGCAGTGCAAAATTGTCCCGATGCTGCAGAGGACGTCGAATCGTACATGCGGAGATAGGCTGTTCTGCAACACACGCGAACTGTTGAGCTACGGCCATTGATGTGACTGTGCGATTCATAATAGCCATGCGCACTAGATGTCTGTCCTCTGGTGCGGTTGTGTGACAGGCCATTGGAATCCCGCACATCAGTGCGTTTGTTCCTCCGATATCTACGGACGCCATATTCTCAGCACCATGCCCGCATTGCTGTGCTTGTTCTCCCCTGTTATACTACTTCCAGGGGCGTTATTGTCCAACCTGATTTCCATATGTGCTGTCCATTTGCATGTGCTCCCGTGATCTGCCCTCCTGCCAACTACTAGCCCACGTGATGCGATCTTCCTGGTGTTGTACTTTTAATGTCCAGCAGTGTAGTTACAGACACAGAAATATACAGCCTCAGTGCATTTCTATAGTTTTGTATCATTGTTTTCACCCTTTTTCATCTTTTAATTAACTTAGGGGGAGGGGGTCAAAAATGGAACTACTAGTTTTGTAGTATTGTTTTTGGACTTCATTTTTTTATTTGGTGGGGATGATGTACTCAAAAATGGAACTACAGTACTAGTTTTGTATCACTGTTTTTTGCACTTCATTTTAATTTACTGGGGGCCCTCAAAAATGGACGGATGGCCGCTTCGGTGGTGCACTGGTCTAAGCGATGGCTTATGGTTAGACCAATGTTGAGACCTGGATGGGGTCCGGATTTGAATCCCGGTGAGGCATGGATGTTCTGTTTGTCTTACGGCACTGGCTTTCTCCCTTCCCTGGAACCAGTGACCATAAATATGGCTCGGGCCTCTATTGACCTGAGTGTGTGTGTGTGTGTGTGTGTGTGTGTGTGTGTGTGTGTGTGTGTGTGTGTGTGTGTGTGTGTGTGTGTGCACGCAGGCATTTGTGCTTGTTGACACCTAATATGTTCTTGCATGTTTTTTAATTTATGGGATTCAAATTTTAATTTAAAAATAAAAATGTCATTAGGAAGCTTTGTGGCAGCTTTACTGATAACTCCGAAAAATTAATTAAGTTTCTATTAGAACTGAAGTGTTTAACATTTTTTTTCATATTTTCCATCAAATTTATTTTTATTAGCCCCTAACCTCAATGCCAGTTTAAAAATAAAATTTTGCGTTTTGATACCTGGTTTTTATTTCCCTAGGAAATTCAATTTATATTGCTGAAGATTAATTGCTTTGGACATAGTAACTATTTCATTGGAAATTTCCTCCGGGTTCTCAATTCACGAGAGCCTATCAAATGTGAGAGCCAAAAAGGTAATGTGATAGCCAATCAATCCACGAGATACATATCGAATGTGAGAGCCAATCAATTCACGAGAGCCAAAATGGTAAATGGGGGCACCCTAAGTGCATCAGCTACTACAGTTGCATAAAAATACATTATTCACAGATAATACATCACTGTTATCCTGGATTTTTTTCCTGGATATTTTTTCGTTGGACTTTTTCCTAAGGTTTTCTTCCTCGAATTATTTTTTAACTTTACCTTTTCTCCGTTGGACTCTCTATCCTAGACTTTTTCTCCAGTGGACTTTCTATGCTGTACTTTTTTACATATTACCAATTTCACTACAGTCACCTGCAAAGGCACGCAAGTAACTGCCGAATTATCTTTATCAGCTAGAAGTAGGCTTTCCCAGATAGCTCCGTACTCTTGGCCTTTGAGGTGAAATCACATACAGTTATATCATGGTCGCTTTTGTTTTTACTCTGCATGATTTAGTGCTTTGATAAATAAATAAAAAATATGCGGTCAATATTCCAAAAAACATGCTTCCTTTTTGTTTTTAGATCGCTTTGTCTTCTTTTCTTTAGTTATAAATCTTTTTATCTACTTGGTTATTTTCCTTCTCAGCGAATAAAACTTGCTACAAACCCCAGGTATGAGAACTAGCTGTTTTTCCTCGATGTTTTTTTTTTGTTGTTGTTTGTTTTTATGCAATCTAAATGCATATCATATTTAGAAACGAAATATCATATTTGGTATTTTTGAATATATTATGTAGTATAAATGCATAGTAATGTATTATATTAATCTTTATTTTGCTTTGCATATTTTTATCTTTAGCAATAGGCGAAACAGGAATTTTGCTCTTGGTTAATTTCTTTCCTCTGCCAGGTAAAGGCTTTATGCGAAACCGGAATAGTCAAATTTGGAAGACACGTTCGCAACACATCTCCTGGGAGTTGCCTTATTGAGGTTTAGTTGGGGAGGCAGGCATCTGCGGATAGCGGATGCCTTTGATGAATTGTTTAAGCTGCTGCATGCTAGAGACCCTGGCAACTATACTCGGGGCAAGGCTAACCTGATTATGGAGTTAAAGTTACAGAGCATGTACTTCCACTGCATAATACAGTTCCAGTTGAAAAGCTCATGTTCAAACTTGAACTGAGACCTAAAAAGCACATGGATATATAACGATGTTGTAAATGTTGTACGTACATATATTAAAAAAAATTAAGACCCCAGTTTCAGTTGCGTTTCTAAAAAAGACAAATATTTGTATTTTCGTGACGTCATTATCACCTTTGTCTTGCTTCAGACAGACTATACAGTATTCATGGAGGATATTTACTGAGCGCGCGGGAGGTGAGAATTAAGCCGGAGGGTAAAAGGGGAGATAATGGGTCGCGGCGGTCACTAAGCTTGCCACTATCTTCCTGGTTGCTGTCTCAAAATACTCGTTCTGTCTTGGACTTGGCACTTATCAGTACATCTGAAAACACAGCACAGTCCAATGTATTTCTAATTTTTAAAAAATGCGTGCTGCATACATGTACATTTAATTGTGTAACTAAAAAATATCTTTGGAACACTTTAGGAACACTGAAAGTTTGCGTATCACTGATGAAATGGAATAGTAAGGAATATGTTAGCGAAGTTGTTTATCTTATATACCCACATGCATTTTTGAAAGGAAAGAAATTGTTTGTCTGGTGGTGGGCAGTTGAGGGGGAACATCGTGATGAAAGCATAGTTCGTAAAGGCTGAAAATGTGCTCCTGATTAGGCTACAAATTCTTTGCATTTCATATTTCTGGTATTAAGACCCCCTACACACAGGGTTTCTGCTAAAGAGGATGCCCACAGAGAATTTGTAGAGTTGTAGTTGGTAAATGCTAAAAATCTGTTCCGGATTGGTAAAGAAGTTCACAGACAATGAAATTTGAGCACCTAGAAAAAAACATGGTACAACCGTGAAACTTTGCAAATAATTAGAGTGCATGCTGGTATGCAAATGATCTACGTTTGGTGCCATTGCGCATGACCGCACACCCTGTGGTGGCGCTGCAAGCACGAACTGGCAGCCGTATAAACCGCCGTATAGTCGATGCTCCATGGAAGCAAGAGTACAGAGTGACAAGAATGCCAGAGACGTCGATTTATGCAACTTACTGACTTTCAGAGAGGCCTGATCATCGGGCTGAAAACCACAAGGTGGTCATCGCGCCATATAGCCTGCCACGTGGATCGTTCTGACCATACCGTCCGACTGTGTTGGGAGCACTGGACACGTGACAGAACTGCCAGACGGCGGAGCGGCTCCGGATGGACTAGGAGGACCACCAGTAGAGAGGATCGCCGGATCATGCGCCAGGCATGAACGGATCCCACAAGGATCCGGTCCACAATACAGGCAGATGTAGCAGCTCCTGTGTGCTCACGAAAACAAATCTGCGATCCCAGTGCCCCTTACATGTGCTGCGATTAACACCGGAACATCGCCGGTTCCGTGTGCAGTGGTGCCAGGCCAGAGAGAAGTGGAACGCCACAGACTGGCAATGTGTGGTGTTTAGCGATGAGTGCTGCTTCATTTTGGGGACAGATTATCATCCTGTCTGGGAGTGGAGGTACCCGGGTCAACGGCACAATCCCAACCTCACTATTGAGTGCTACAACTCCCCCAATGCAGGCATTATGGTCTGGGGAGCCATAGCCTACGATAGCTGATCAGCTCTAGTAATGGCACATAGATCATTGAAGGGCCAGCAGTTTGTGGATGAGATCCTACAGCCCCATGTGCTCTCATTCCTGGCCAAGATTCCAGGTATGTTATACCAGCAGGATAATGCCCGTTGGCACATGCCTCGGGTTGCCCAGGACTGCCTACGTCATGTCCAGACACTTCCATGGTCTACCCTCTCCTCGGACATGTCCCCTATTGAGCATGTGTGGGACCAGTTGAAACGCCTGCTGCCACCGTGCCACAATATCTAGGATTTGGAGCACACCTTCCAACACGTGTCGGCCAGTCTGCCATAGGACAACAACAGGCGTCTGTTCGCCTCCATGCCGGACCGTATTGTAGCATGTATTGCCACACAAGGTGGTGCGACACGCTATTGAAGACGACTGGACTGTGTGTCACAAATCCCTATGTAATTGTCCTGCAGCTCTGTTTTTGCCATCCCGTGTATCCTTCATCTGTATCATTACGCCCATAAAATTTCAGTTCCATCTGATGCTGTCTTATTGGTGCTCAAATGTCGTTGTCCCCAAGTGTATTTTATATTTTTGATATTATGGCCCCTTCCCCTCCTATGCACAGATTTGCCACAGTAACACATGCCCGCGGAGAATCTGGTGGATTGTGTAGTTTGAAAATTGGTTGCTGATGGGCTAGAAAGTCTTTATAATTCATATCTTTGGGATTATTCCACCGCACACACACACACAATTTCCATCAGTAGCCGAAGCTGCCAAAGGAATTTCTTAAGTTTTGCTTTATAAACCCGTAAAATGTGCCCCCAATCGAAATGTTTAGCCCACCCCCATTCCCACGATCTTCAAAGGTTGCGGATGTATGGGGCATTCTAGAGCTTTTGTCGGGTTGTACTTTGAAATCTCTCAAAATTTGGCAGAGATAAAAATTGTCGTTCTTGTTTTTCTTTGTATTTTATATTTTTGTGACAAACCACATAGCAATAATACAGGAAGAAGAACTGAGCAAGAATCTCACAGCTGTATAATACACTAAATACCACAACCCTTATGAGTCATAACTGGGATTGTTTACACGGAGCAGTCAAAACGACAATTTTTACACAGCCCCTTAAAATTTGTGTGGCCAGTTCTCCGCATGGCCACTTTTTCGGTGGCCAGTTCTCCTACACCCACGACCACAACTTGGGAAGCTGGATCCATCGTTGCGTGTGGTTTAGGCCACACACGCAATATCCCATCGGCGTGATAAAGTTGAAATCGTGATTCGTCAGATCAGATTATGTGTTTTCAGGCCTCAGCACTTCAGGTACCACACACTTTTGCAAACTGCAGCCAAATTTTTTGTGCGACAAATAGTCTCTGTGCATAAGCTTGGGGAAGTGCCCTATCCTTATGCTATCTGCTCTCCTGTAGCTGTGCAAATCCTAGTAATGATGCGAGACAGTTTGCGCTTAGCCACAAGAGTGAATTTCACGTTTACAGATGTAATGGTCTCTTCGATTGGAAGTTTTTGCCGTATTTCACTTGGTATACACGTGTGCTGGTTTGACGTGGAAATGCCAACTTCGTTGCGCCTACTATCTGCAATGGTCAAACTCACTTAGGTCACTGCCTTTAACCATGATTATATGTCCACGACTGGTTTACCATGGGTCAATGACGATGATGTCCATGGCTTCAGTTAATGTTTAGCGGGATGCAAAATATCTAATGTGAATGCACACCAACCTTACTTTTATCCTCATAGAAATTTGCCGAATTAAGTATCTTCTTTGCCAGTTTCTGCATCCCACATGACTGGACACAATTATGTTGCTTTGCATTTTATTATCGAGGTGTATATAATAATTTGTCCATTCAGTGTATACTAAACCAAAGGTTTAGGTAATTGCCATTATACACTGAGTTAGCTTTGCATTATGTTAGATCGAGCTGCACTGCTGTTGTACTGGTGGGTGAGCTGGGTGACTGTTGTATGTCGTTGCTGAGATACAAGTCGTGACACCAGATGCTCACCTCCAAGATTAATTGCACGTTGCTGAACAATGTAAGCCCTTCAGCTGGATGTCTGTGCGTGGTTAATCGAGTCCTGGTACACCCTTGATACAGCAGTATGGCAGCAGTTAACAAGGGCGGCTGTTTCAGAAATACTGGCACCTGCCCTCTGGGCCCAAACTATCTTTCCGCGGTCAAATGGACCACATATTTCCCCATTACTGGCAAACATTTACTAATATTAATTAATTACGTACAGAGGATAGGTGTGCACAAAGGCAGCATGGGACGTTGTTTCACTTGGTACTCCGTTATCGCTCCGAATAGGGAAAAGGGGAGGGGGTCATAATGCAAAGTTAACTCAGTGTACGTCATCAGTCAACCATAACATAAATACCATCAAATGTCATAGTTAACCATAACATAAACATTCTCAAAAATGTCCTCAGTTAACCTTAACATAAATGCAGTGGCAAAGTGTGACTTTGTAAGTAAGGGAAGCAATGCAGTTAATATGCGATAAATATATGGGAAAAGTGATATGAATGAAAATTTATAATAATTAAAATCAGCAAGTGACCTGTAGTTTATATGCTACATTGACAATACGGCATGGCAGAAAGCATCGTAAGACCCCCTCCCCCCAAACGCGACCATGTGCGGTACCACCAAAAAGAAATATCTACGTGGAAGTTCAAGTGCAAAGATTTATAAAAAAAAAAAAATCAGTGAAAATTTTGAAAGGGAAAGAAACTTGTCTACCCACACAACGAAAAGAATTGGGGGTTGCTTCTATCAGAGCTGAGACGGGCTCAGCACGAGCCTGAATCGGGCTGGGGCCGTAGAATATTTACTGCGGTTCAGGCTCGGGCTCTTAGAGAGCGGGAGAGCGAGATAATTTTTTCTATTTATAAATGTGAGTTTACAACAGAAACCAGCGTGGAAATACTCTCGTTGAGTTTGCAGAGGCAGAAGGGTTTTTCATCTTGAACTCCTTCTTCAAGAAAAAGCCACACAGGAAATGGACATGGAGACATCCAAATGGGACGACAAGTGAAATTGATTTTATTATGTGTAACAAAAAATTCGTCATAGAAGACTGCAGTGTGCTAAACAAGTTCAACACAGGTAGTGACCATAGATTGGTGAGATGTAAGATGCACCTCAACACTAAACTTGAACGTGGCAAGCTCATAAGACAAACAAAATCTATTGACATAACCAACCTTAAAAAACACCATAATACCTTCAAGTTAGAACTGAAGAACAGGTTCTCTGCTTTAAAAGGCCTAACATCGGAAGAAGTGGACATCTCTGAAGTTAACAGAAAAGTAACCAAAGCTCTTATGGAAACAGCAACAAAATTAGCTGGGTCTAAGAACAAGTTGCATGTGAACAAATTATCAGGAAAAACCAAAATGTTGATGCAAAAAGAAGAGAGATGAGGACAACTAAAGAAGATGTGACTTCCAAAGTGGAATATATAGAGCTATGCAAGACAGTAAGAAAAAGTATCACTGAAGACGTAAGGAAATTCAACTGTGAACTAGTGAGGAAAGCAATTGAAAACAACCAAAGCCTAAAGATAGCAAAGGGACATCTCAGTAAGGGAAGAAAACAGATTATGGCACTGAGAAAAGAAGATGGTTCTGTAACAAGAAATAGAGGCGAAATTTTGACAAGAGTGAAAGATTTCTACTCCAAATTATATGAAAGGGATGATATATGCACTCCAGACATCATGAAAGATACCAGTACCAGAGTTCCTCCAGTCCTTCCAGCAGAAGTTGCACATGCAATCAAGAACATGAAGCGGGGAAAAGCTCCAGGAGAAGATGGAATTACTGTAGACATCATAAAAGA
This sequence comes from Macrothele yani, assembly GCA_039090855.1. NCBI lineage: Eukaryota > Metazoa > Arthropoda > Arachnida > Araneae > Macrothelidae > Macrothele > Macrothele yani. Next base: position 65,733,789 of record CM077017.1, on the reverse strand, counting down.
AGCAAGTGGAGAAATCGAAACAGTACTCGCCCAAATTTTCACTCGATGCCTTAATGAAGGAAAGATTCCTGAGGATTGGAACACCGCTACAATGATCCTGCTACATAAGAAAGGTGACATTGAGGATCTCGGAAACTACAGACCTATCAGCCTCCTATCAGTAGTTTATAAAATCTTCACTAAAGTTCTTTCACACCGCTTGAAGGTAGCACTAGACATGGCTCAACCGAGAGAACAAGCTGGATTCAGGAGTGGCTACAGCACAATAGATCATATCCACGTGCTGAGAGAACTAATTGAAAGAGCGAGGGAATATGAACTTCCATTGTGCATGGCTTTTATCGATTATGAAAAAGCCTTTGATTCGGTGAAACCATCAGCAGTTACAATGGCTCTGAAAACCTGCGGTATTGAAGATGCATACATTAATATTATTAATAACATCTATGAAAATGCAAGTGCAAAGATTAGGCTGTTTGAAAATACAACACACGTAAAAATTGGAAAGGGAGTGAGACAAGGTGACACCATATCTCCGAAGCTCTTTAATGCCACATTGGAGGGTGTTTTTCAGTCACTGAGCTGGGAAAACAAGGGGATAAAGATTAATGGAGATTATCTAACCCATCTTCGTTTTGCTGATGACGTAGTCATTTTTGCAACTACCCCATCAGAGCTGCAGAGTATGATCCAGGAACTTGCTGACAAGAGTAAAGAAGTGGGATTAAAAATGAACTTTCAGAAGACAAAAGTGATGTTCAATGCTTTTACAAGAAATGAAGATTTATCGATTGATGGAGAAAAGCTGGAGATAACAGACACGTACGTTTATCTTGGACAGCAGATATCAAGTGAGGGTCACATTGATGAAGAAATTAATTGGCGTACAAAACTTGCCTGGAGAGCTTTTGGAAGAAACAGCATAATTTTCAAGAGCAATATGCCATTATGTCTTAAAAGAAAAGTGTTTGATCAATGCATCCTTCCAGTGCTTACGTATGGTGCAGAGACGTGGACCTTAACTAAAAGAGACATACAAAGGCTGCAGACAACTCAAAGAAGCATGGAGAGGTGCATGCTTGGTGTAACCAGGAGAGATAAAAAGAGGAACTCGTGGATCCGAAAAATGACAAGAGTGGAAGACATCATGATCAGAGTTAAATCCCTGAAATGGCAATGGGCTGGACATACTGCCAGAAGGACAGATCATCGATGGACAGCCGAAATTTTAGATTGGATTCCAAGGGACAGGAAAAGACCCAGAAGAAGACCACATAGGAGATGGGTGGATGAAATTCGAAAGTATGCAGGGGTGACATGGAGGAGACTGGCACAAGACAGACCGTTGTGGAGGAAACTTGGGGAGACCTTCGTCCAGCAGTGGATTGATAATGGTTGACAATGATGATGATGATATGATTATGAAAATTATCCAAAAGGCAGAGAAAGTATTTTTTCTAGAATGTAGTCTCCGGAGTTTTGGGAGTTCACGTGGCCGTGTACTGTAGATGGGCCAGAGTCCATTGCTTCCATGGTGTTTACATTCCTCAGAAAAGTCACAGAAACTAATAGCTACACTAATAAAAGTAATGCTTACTTTTATATTCCTGAAATAATGACATGTCACCTCTAAAGAACGTGCAACATAAAACTACTGAAAGTTCAAACCATAAGCCAATAATGGAACTGAATCAACTAATTACACTAAAACAGAAAACTTTTGACAAATTGCAACTTCAAACTATTGTTACGGGAGTCCTCTGAGTGCTGAGTCTGACTGAACGTTTGGAAAGAGCGCATTCTCAAGTTAGTGGCTTTATCCTTGAAACTCTCTTATGTGGTTCTGCTTTTGGCGCCGTGGAAGCGTTTGGGAGAATGCTTCCCCAAACTCTATGCTTAGCGTAGCATTACTGGCTGTGGCTGGCCATTCTGCAGGTGAGCATGCCGTGTTACTGAGGTTCAGCTGGATGCATTATCTGCATTGCTTCCAATGAGCGACTTACGCACGAGACATTTGGTCTTGTTTTCGTAAAAATACAAATATGAATTTGCTTTCTTAAAAATAAAAGATACTGAAAAAAATGCCCACTGTGTTATGTTGGTGTGATATTTTTATTTTACTTTAATGCTACATATTTTTAATTCATGCAAAAGAAAGCACATGAACCAAGGGGAAGCAATGCTTCCCTTGCATCCATTGACGCTTCACCACTGCATAAATACCATCAAATGTCATCAGTTGGCCATCACCCACATCCCATTTGAAATTATTTGATTAATCCTGAAACCGTTCCATCTATTATTTTTCCCAAGAGAAATAATTCCTACCCCAAGAGTATTTTGAACAGTTCATGGAACTGCAGTTTACGAGAACGAGAACGAGAACGTAGTTTACGCTGTGTTTATTGTGTCCAGCTGGGAAGAAAAGCGAATAGAGTAAATTGAAACTAGAATTTCATACATGCAAATCAGGCTAAAAGTCTAAAAGCAGCTAACAATACAAGTATGTAATACTTTTTTCAGAGGAGGAGGGTGTGCATAGGTATTGTGATATTATTAGACTGAAAGGTAGGAAAGAAAAAAATACGTAAATGAGCCCTCTTCCTTTTTTTTTTTTTTTAATCCAAGTTTGTTGGGATTAAAAAGAAAATCAATATTTACTGCCGCAGATTTACCAACGTTCTTAATTACAATATTTGGCTGTAAGTAGAAAATAGGAGAAAAATTTCCTATTTTTCTGGGAGGAAAGGGGGTGAGTAAAACAGTCCTTACAAACTGACAAAGTGGTTCCAAAGTGATTTTGTACGAGGGGAGCATAATTTCGTGCTACTTCACTGATTACCGGTAAACATAGAAGTATAGTAGGTTCCTTTTATTCCGGTGTTTCTGAAACATATATATAGAAGGGCTCTGACATGGCAACAAAAGCCCATGGTAAAAAGCCAATCATTCGTCGGCTGGTGAAGAAATTAATCAATATTAAATATCCCTCCCGGCTTTAACCACTGCATTAATTAACTGGGCCTGTAAACAATGAAAAAAAAGACAAAGCATTGTAATTCAAAATATTATTTCTCAAAACTGGCTACATATTTTGAAATGATCAAAAATAATTCAGATCTGCAAAGCACCAGTCAATGCCTTTTGCTTGGAGAAATGTTTACACTTATTTTTTAAAAGGTACAAAATTACTATGAGTGCATTACTGAGTTAAAAAAAATAACTTAATGCCTAAACAACTAAATATAAGTTGAACTCAGTTTCCAGTATGAGTTCAGACATTATTAGTATTTACTGAATTCTGCTTACTTGGAGTGCACTGCAGGTTTTTTATTATTATTATTTAGTTTTTGTTAGTGGAAGTTATATCACTTGATAGCCTACATACATACATATCACTAAGCTGTTCTCTGAGATTCAGAGGTTAGCTCCAAAAAGAAACACAAACTTTCAGGTATTTTTTACTTATTGTTGTCATATCAAACTTCTCCATTTACAGCGATCTTGACATACAACTCATGCTTCACTAATATCCATTACATGCCGTACACAAGATCTTTTATACTTCATACTCATAATCTTTTTCTCATGCAGACACTCCTGAATCTGATCCACCCATGTCTTCCTTGGCCTTCCTCTGCCCTTCCTTCCTGCCACTTGGGCTGAAAAGATTTTCTTAGTAAGCATTTCATCACTCATTCTTTCAACATGGCCAAACCACCGAAGCATATTGGTCTCCACCTTGCCAACAACATTTTGCTTCACATCACACAACTGCAATACATCTTCATTTCTCACACAATCATATCGTGTCTTGCCACAAACCCCACGTAAGTAACGCATTTCTCCAGCACACAAACGACTCCTATGTTTCTTCTGCAGTACCCAGGTTTCACTGCCATACATCAGAGTAGGAACAATTACAGTTTCATACACAGCCATGCGGGACTCTCTAGAGAACCCATCATTCCTGTGAAAACCTCCCAGAGCAGCTATGACTTTCAAAGAAGAATTCACTCGCCTACTGATTTCACCATCCAACTTGTTCTCTCTGTCAAACATACTTCCTAAATACACAAACTCACTCACCTGGTCAATCACAGTGCCATTTATACTTACATTACATTCAGTGCTACCCGTTCCTCTCTCAAACACCATAACTTTGGTTTTTCCCTTATTTATACTCAGTTTGAATTTCATGCAAACTTCGTGCATCCAAGTCAACATACTCTGCAACTCACTTTTGCTCTCTGCCAACAGGACAGTGTCGTCAGCATACAGCAATCTGCACACACGGATATCACCAAGACATAAACCACTATTATCTATTTTGGCATCACGCATGCATGCATCCATAAATATATTAAACAGCCATGGTGACATTACACAACTTTGTCTAACTCCTGCACCAATGGAAAACCATTTTGATAAAACACCATTCACTCGTACACAAGCTCTACTACCAATATACATGGCTTTTACACTATTAAGTAGATTCCCATTAACACCATATTCATTCAATACCTTCCACAAAAGTGTCCTATTCACTCGGCCGTAAGCTTTCTCTAAATCTATGAAGGCAGTAAAAACTTTCTTCCCAACAGCCAGATACTTTTCAATCACCGTGGGTAATGCAAAAATCTGGTTAGTGCAGCCTTTACCAGGCATAAAACCACTCTGAACATCCCACACTTTCAATGATGTAAAACCCCGTACTTTTTCAATAACAACCTTACCAAACACTTTCCCTGGCACACTCAGTAGGCTAATACTGTGATAGTTCTTGCATTCAGTCTGATCACCTTTTCCCTTATACAAGGGAACAATGATAGCATCCTTCCAATCCTGAGGGACCATTCCTAACACCCAGCACAACTGGCAAATTTCAGTTAACCAGTCAATTATAGAGTCACCACCATATTTCAACATCTCTGCAGTTATGCCATTAACTCCCGGAGCCTTGCCATTCTGAAGTGATTTTAGAGCTTTACATACTTCTTCTCTTGAGATCCCTCCTGTGCTTTCATCCCTCATTGTGACATCATCTGCGTCTGTCTCAGAATCATCTTTGCTTTCCTGATCTAATAACTCACAGAAGTATTCACCCCATCTGTCACTTAACTCATTGGGCTCCCATATCATTTCCCCAATCTCATTCTTCACACAACTTACAACTTTGTTTCCCCTATTTTTCCTGAGTCTCATGTACTTCCAGAAGGACTTCCTATCTTTCCAAAAAGCCATTTCATGCCTTTCCACTTTCTCCTTCCTATCTTTTGCCCTACTGTGGCGAACCAGCTTAGCAGCTTCACGCTTCTTACAGCGATATTCATCCACAGAGACTCTACCTTGCAACATCCCCAAATAGGCTTCCTTCTTCTCTTTACTGCCTTTTCAATCTCACTATTTCACCAAGCATCACCTCTTTTGTTACCCACTATTGTGGTGCCACAGACCTCTTCAGCAGCAGTGACAACACAGTTCTTAAAACATTCCCACTTCTTTTCTACATCCATCTAACATGACTCCAACTCCTTCAGTCATTCTCTGAGTAAGTTAAAGTAATGCTGATGATCTTCAAGGAGCCTATCAACCTTTATTTTTTCTATCCTGGGTCTCTTTCTATTTCTTTTCCTCCAACCAACATTAAGTTTCACTCGTGACACTACCAAGTAATGATCAGAACCAACATCCGCACCTCTCATCACACGGGTGTCAACAACTAAGTGTTTCAAACGCTGATCGTAGACAACAAAATCTATCACACTCTTTTGACCAAAAGTACGATTTTCCCAAGTATATGTGTGGATATACTTGTGGTTGAAAAATGTATTAGATACACACAAACCATTCTCAATGCAGAGTTCAATTAATCTTTCACCATTATCATTCACACAAGGATCATTAAACTTACCCAGAACATTGTCAGAAATTGCATTCTGCACACCTACTCTAGCATTGAAATCCCCTGCTATTATAACTGTTTCTTTAGCACCAAACTGGCTCCAAACAGCTTTTAGCTCATTCCAGAAATCTTCCTTCTTATCAGAAGGTTCAGAGTCACAAGGAGCATACACTACAACAATTACAATTCTCTGAAGTTTTACTTTCAAACGAATCCAGAGAATTCTCTCACTTACGCCTAAGGAAACATATTCCACAAATATGTAATTAAGAGAAAAAAATAATTAAATACTTTTTTAGTAAGGAAACTATAGATAAAAAAAGAAAAAAAAACAACAACCTCGCACAGCAGAGAAAGATGTCAGCTGTACATGAATGCAGATATTGGGAAAAGCAGTACATGTTAATAATAAATATATCTTACAAAATCTGACCTACTGATTATAATCTAAAAGCAGAGAGAGAAAGAGTAACAAGAAAGGGAAATCATGCAGTGCATAAATTATCAAATGCTCTGGTCTTATTGCTTCAGTTACCTGTGTCTATTCCCACTTCTGCAGAAAATGGAGAAACAAATAAAGGTAACTTGATCACGCTAGTTAGGTTAAATGAAAACTTTTACAAAAGTTCGTAAGTTGGAAGCTTTCGACCTTATCTTAGGTCTTCATGACGCCAATGGAGGACTAAGATTGTTGCCAGATTCTACATTTGAATTTTTCCTATTTTTGTTGTCAAAACTTAGAATTGATCTCCAGATCATCGAAATGTAGAGAGGAGATTCGGAGTTGCAAGTCATTGAGTTGAAAATAATTTCCAGGCTTTCACGGTAATGGAGGGCAAAACGATTGTCAAAAGAAGCAATTCATTTTGCTTCGTTCCAGTGGGGAACTGCAGATGTGTCGTCCATTGTCAAAATAGACAAGGCTGTATTAGGATTGGCTTTCGAAACATCTTTTTTATGTTCTAAAATTCTATGGTTAATGCTCCTGTATGTGCTTCCAATGTATAAGTTATCCCCAGTAGAAGAAGAGATAGGAATGCAGTAAACTCCTGGGAGGTTCAGGCTTTCAACTTTGTCCCTATCCCTTTGTAGAAGTTTCAAGATGTTTGGGGTAGATTTAATGGCAAGATGGTAACCAAAACTTCTAAAAAGAATCTGTAACTTATAAGCATAGGAAGGATGGTAAGGAACAGAACCACAGAATTTCAGGTCTTCTTTCTTATGAGGAAGGAGGCATTCGATTTTCGAATGGTTTTCATATTTCTTTATGAGGGAGTTGACTGTAAGAGCAGGGAAACCATGGGAGAGGGCTATTGTAGAAATTTTGGAGAGTTCTTCTTGAAGAGAGAGTTGGTTGTTGCAAATGATATGAGCCCTGTGGATGTAGAACTTCAATGCTGCGAGCTTGTAGAGATGCAGGATGAAGGAATTGTAAGGAATGATGTTAGTGGCCGCAGAAGGTTTACGATAGACGGAACGAGTAATGGAGAGATCAGCGTTTCTGCAGATAGATATATCCAGGAAATCAATTTTGTGGTTTACTTCCTTAGATATAGTGAGATTAATGGAAGGAAATTTTTCCGTAATGGAGTTGATCAGTGTCTGTAGTTCAGACTCGGAAGGTGGCCAGCTAATGAAAATGTCGTCTACATATCTTAACCATAGGGAAGGTTGAAAAGAGTGTTGAGGAATGATGGAAACTTCAATATGTTGCATGTAGATTTCTGCAAGCAGAGGGGAAAGAGGTGAGCCCATGGGGAGACCAGTTTGTTGCCTATACACAATTTTGTTGAAAACAAAACAACTGTGTTGATGAATAGTGTGGAAACAATCATAAAGATCTTTGATAAGAGTACCGGGGGTTCAAAATGAAGAATCAATTTCTTCATGAGGAGCATGTAGGAATCAAAATATGGTACAGAGGGAATGTAGAATCTTTGTTTCCCTCTGTACCATATTTTGATTCCTACATGCTCCTCATGAAGAAATTGATTCTTCATTTTGAACCCCCCGGTACTCTTATCAAAGATCTTTATGATTGTTTCCACACTATTCATCAACACAGTTGTTTTGTTTTCAACAAAATTGTGTATAGGCAACAAACTGGTCTCCCCATGGGCTCACCTCTTTCCCCTCTGCTTGCAGAAATCTACATGCAACATATTGAAGTTTCCATCATTCCTCAACACTCTTTTCAACCTTCCCTATGGTTAAGATATGTAGACGACATTTTCATTAGCTGGCCACCTTCCGAGTCTGAACTACAGACACTGATCAACTCCATTACGGAAAATTTCCTTCCATTAATCTCACTATATCTAAGGAAGTAAACCACAAAATTGATTTCCTGGATATATCTATCTGCAGAAACGCTGATCTCTCCATTACTCGTTCCGTCTATCGTAAACCTTCTGCGGCCACTAACATCATTCCCTACAATTACTTCATCCTGCATCTCTACAAGCTCGCAGCATTGAAGTCCTACATCCACAGGGCTCATATCATTTGCAACAACCAACTCTCTCTTCAAGAAGAACTCTCCAAAATTTCTACAATAGCCCTCTCCCATGGTTTCCCTGCTCTTACAGTCAACTCCCTCATAAAGAAATATGAAAACCATTCGAAAATCGAATGCCTCCTTCCTCATAAGAAAGAAGACCTGAAATTCTGTGGTTCTGTTCCTTACCATCCTTCCTATGCTTATAAGTTACAGATTCTTTTAGAAGTTTTGGTTACCATCTTGCCATTAAATCTACCCCAAACATCTTGAAACTTCTACAAAGGGATAGGGACAAAGTTGAAAGCCTGAACCTCCCAGGAGTTTACTGCATTCCTATCTCTTCTTCTACTGGGGATAACTTATACATTAGAAGCACATACAGGAGCATTAACTATAGAATTTTAGAACATAAAAAAGATGTTTCGAAAGCCAATCCTAATACTGCCTTGTCTATTTTGACAATGGAAGACACATCTGTAGTTCCCCACTGGAACGAAGCAAAACAAATTGCTTCTTTTGACAATCGTTTTGCCCTCCATTACCGTGAAAGCCTGGAAATTATTTTTAACTCAATGACTTGCAATTCCGAATCTCCTCTCTACATTCCGATGATCTGGAGATCAATTCTATGTTTTGGCAACAAAAATAGGAAAAATTCAAATGTAGAATCTGGCAACAATCTTAGTCCTCCATTGGTGTGATGAAGACCTAAGAAAAGGTCGAAAGCTTCCAACTTACGAACTTTTTGTAAAAGTTTTCATTTAACGTAACTAGTGTGATCAAGTTACCTTTATTTGTTAATATTGTTACATGTTTTGCCCATCATCGTCAGAAAATGGAGCTTTTATTTAAAGCCTAATGTAAATATCAGGAAATAAAAAACATGTATATATACAGGGGTTGTCCAAAGTAATGGAAACACCTTGAAACAATAAGTGTTATGCACCTAATATGGTGTGGGAGCACCCTTGGCATTTAAAACTGCTTGAATCCTCCTTGGAATGGATGCATACAAGTCCTAGATGGTGGTAAGTGGTATGTTGTACCATTTTTTCTGCAGAAACTGCTCCAATTCCTTGAGAGATGCCGGAGGAGGATAACGGGATCGCACTCTGTTTTCTAACACAGACCACAGGGGCTCAATGATGTTTAAGTCCGGTGATTGTGCAGGCCAGGGAAGGTGTGCAACTTCATAGTCATGTTCCTCAAACCATGATTAAACAGTTCGACTTCTGTGAATAGGGGCATTATCATCTTGAAAGGTGCAATCCCCTGACGGAAACAATATCTGTGCTATTGAATGCACATGGTCGGCCAAAAGAGTGACATAGTCACCGCTAGTGATCCGTCCATGTAAGGTGATAATGGGACCTGCTGCAAACCACGAGATCATGGCCCAAACTATTACGGAACCGCCCTCATGCTTCACTGTAGGATGGAGACAGTCTGGGTTGTAGGCTTCTGCGGGGGTTCTCCACACGTAAACCCATCCTGTGGTGGGGAATAGTGAAAAACTTGATTCATCAGAAAACCATACATGTTTCCATTGATCCGCAGTCTATATTTTATGTTCCTGGCACCACTGTAGTCCCCGTTTTATATTCACCTGTGACACCAGGGGTTTAGCAATCGCAGCTCTGCCGTAAATATTGTGCTTATGCAATTCTCTTCGCATGGTATGGATCGACACTGGGTTTTGGAGATGTGCATTATGCTCAGCAGTCACTTTCGTCGCCGTGGTCTTCCTCCTTGCGGTCACAATCCTCTTTAATGTCCTCCTGTCTCTCGCAGTAAGTTTGGTTTTCCTTCCACAGTTGTGTCTCGCAGATGATGTTGTGCCGTGAACATTGTATACTGTCATGACCTTCGATACCCATAATACCTGTGCCACTGTGGTTACCGACGCACCAACCAGACGGGCTCCTACAATCTGCCCTCTTTGGAACTCCAACAGGTCACTCATTGTGCCTTCACCTGGAACGAAATTATGCAAACACCAATTTACCATGCAATCACACAGACCCTTGAGACTATAAGCACCACTTTTTTACAAAAAAATTGTAGCTACATGTTCATTTTACTCAAAAAGCAGCACATACCAAAGTCATTGTTTTCAGCGAGGTGTTTCCATTATTTTGGACAACTCCTGTATATAGCAATGTAAATAGAGATAATACTCTCATGCACTTAGATGTTATGCTCCTACAGTACATATTTATTTAGATAAAATAGATTTGATATCATTCAATTTTTGTGTTGTGAATTTTTGTGTCATGGGACGAGGCTGATTTTTCTTAACAATTTTATTTAGTAAGGTAGCCATTGAATACAATTTTTAGGTTTGGACAAAGCTTTACTTATTTGAACATTTTCTTTTTTTACAATAAAGTGTTTATTTTTTATATACTTATATGGTAAGTTAACTTCTTTTATAGCTTTGACCAATTTTTTGTTTGCTGTCCGCAAAATGCTAAAAGACACTGCACGGAAAGAAAGTGAACTAATATTGTTCGTGATTTGATAAGGGTAGGTTAATCATTCTAACACTGCAGCAGCCATAATGATTTCCAAAATATCTGGAAGTTTGTATTTCTTTTTGAAGCTAACCTCTGAATCTCAGAGAACAGCTTAGTGATATGTATGTATGTATGCTATTTCAGAAATAATGGGCTTTTGCCGATTCCTGCTTGGTCAACTTTGCTCCACCAAAATGTGCTACAATGTTGAAATACATGATTACGTAAATTGCAATTCATGAGGCAACCTTATGGGTTATCTTATGTTATAAACGCGCTTTTGATTAATATATACATAATATCTAAGGTATTTTACCTGATATTGTCGAAGTATTTTGCACGTTGTTTGTTCTGTGAGGCACGTGCGTGCTTCTGGCCCGAGAGGTCCCTTTGTTACGGACCTTTGGTTAGTTATTAAAAAAAAAAATTGCAGAAATAAAGCAGTTAGGTTATATATTTTCAGTTCCACATTCATTCATTATTCATTTGCCCAATCAAACATTTGAAATTTACTCTTAATTAAAAGATTTTAGTGGAAAGAGTTATACTCATAATCACACCAAAATAAATTAAAAAAAAAACAAAAAAACACCTGTTTCTACGAACAAACAATATAGCCCAAAAATATCTACACAAAAGAATTATACTTACGACTGATACCTACCAACTCATCCAATAGATGGTGACACATTAGAAACAAATCATCTGACACATACAGACACACAATAGAATTATGCTTACGACTGATACCTACCAACTCATCCAATAGATGGTGACACATTGGAAACAAAAGCATCTAACACATACAGGCATCAAACCTTCTCATCGATTCCCAACATGCAACTCCAAAAACCACATACATGCGAGGAACCCTCATGTAGAAACAGTGGCCAGAAGATGGCGGTTGTGCATCGCTGAAAGCGCTCGCCGTAACAACGAACCCCTAGTGAGACGTCTCCTGACCCGATGAGTATAACTCTTTCTACTAAATTCTTTTAATTAATAGTAAATTTCAAATATTTGATTGTGCAAATGAATGAATGTGGAACTGAAAATATATAACCTAACTGCTTTTTTTCTGCAATTTTTATTTTTTATTTTTTATATAACTAACCAAAGGTCCGTAACGAAGGAACCTCTCGGGCCAGGAGCACGTGCCTCACAGAGCAAACAATGTGCAAAATACTTCAACAATATCAGGTAAAATACCTTAGATATTATGTATATAGAAATACATGATGTTATGAGACTATGTACGATGCGTTTGCTTTGTATGAGGCCCCTATTCATCCCTGGAACAACCTGTGTTTTACGATTTTGACATCAAGAGTTTCAGCCCCAGAGAAGAAATAATGAAAGTAATTTGTGCCTGAGAAAATTTCATGTCTCACGTATTTATATTCTGTAAATATCAGAACTGACGCCTACAAAGATTGAAACGTAAATGTGTTCCATGGGGAATATACAGTATATTGTACAGTAGGGTAAACATTAAAATATATTATTTTTATATTGGACAGTGGGGTAAATATTAAAAAAAGACATCAGTGATTAATTCTTCACTTTTCAAAAAGCTGTTTGTAGGGTTTACTGTAAACTGCTACACAGAAAAACTGCCACAGGTTTTTCATTAAGGGGCCGGGCACAAATTGTTGTTCCACTGAGGAACTCTTTGAATGCATGGCAGTTTTCCAAGTTTCCGAATTATATGTGGCAGTTTTCCAAGGTGCCTAACGATGGGAAGGAGCTCTTTTGTTTTTCTGAATTTGCATGCCTGTTCATAGGAGTTCAGGGCAACTGGATACAAAAGTTCAGAGGAGGAGGGGGGGGGGGTAAAAAGATTACTGCTTCTTGGCCTATACTGAGAACTGAATTGGGAACTCCAAACAAATTTCCAGAAAACGTTCTATGTAAGCCAAGCGAAAACTGTACTTTAATTTGAAGAAATAAATTGCCAGGACTTAGTAAATTTCTTAAAACTACAGTGTTCAACAAAACAATGGATTACAGCATGACTCATGCTGTGTTCAGAAAAGGAAGATAAGGTGGGATTTTTTAATAATGCTGCACTTTTACTTAGGCACCAAATACTTACATATCATGTCAAGTTTGTAATGTTTTTCTTTTCCTACACTTTGGCCTTTTAAACAGCTTTTAATCTGCCGACTTTATATTCATAACGTTTACGTATCAAATCAAGTTAATAACATTGCACTTTTACTTAGGCACTAAATATTAATTCATAGGCCTAGGCCTTTTTAACAGTTTTTATTCCACCAATGTTATATTCACAACGTTTACACATCAAATCAAGTTAATAATATTGCGCTTTTACTTAGCCACGTAATATTAATTCACAGGCCCTACTAGGCTTTTTTACCAGCTTTTTTAGTGTAGTAATGTCATATTCACAATGTGTAAATATCAGTTAAGGTAATAGCATTGTGCTTTCAATTTGGCAGTAAATATTAATTCATAGGCCCTGCACTAGGCTTTTTTAATAGTTTTTACTTTACAGATGCCATATTCACAACATTTAAATATCAAATCAAGTTAATAGCATTGCTCTTTTACTTTGGCGCTAAATATTGATTCATAGGGCCTAGGCCGTTTTAACCGTTTTTGTTCTACCCGTTTCAAACTCACAACTTTTACACATCAAATCAAATTAATAAAATTGCGCTTTTACTTGGGCACGAAATGTTAATTCATAGGCCCTAAGCTTTTTAACAGTTTTCATTCTATCTATGTCATATTCATAACGTTTACACATCAAGTCAAGTTAATAGCTTGCAATTTTACTTAGGCACTAAATATTAATTCACAGGCCCTAAGCCTTGGCCTTTCTAGAAAATTTAAATAAGCGCAACATATTAACTTGTACCAATATGTAAAGGTTATGAATATGACATAGTCAGAATAATAACTGGTAAAAGGGCCTAGGCCCTATGAATTAATATTTAGTGCTTAAGTAAAAGTGCAGTGTTATTAAAAAATCCCACCTTATAGTAATTTTCTGAACACAGCATGATTCATGCTGTAATTCCGTTATTTCGTTGAACACTGTAGTTTTAATGTACTAAGTCACAGCAACTATTTCTTTTTTCAAATTAAAGTACAGTTCTCGCTTAGCTTACATAAAACGTTTTCTCGAAATTTGTTTGGAGTTCCCATTTTAATTCTCAATATATGCCAAGAAATGACAATCTTTATATATACTGTGAATTTAACTCGTGCCGATAACTACATACATGAAAAACTACCGAAATGACACAATAACCATTTTAACTCCAATGTTAAAATATTTAATATATACATTTAAAAGATGATATAATAAAATATGTACACACATGAGATCTTTCGGTGCCCAAAGTGGGTACCATCTTCAGATGTTGTTAAAATTCACCAAACGTACGTGACAAACAGTATGTTATTTACATAAGACTGCAGTCGTAATGACGTAACTCGTATAAAATGGGCTTAACCAATGAGAATATGGGACAACATTTGTTGCTGGTCAAACATAAAATTAATAGGTATAATTTATTGATTTATTATTGCCTAACCCTACAAATCCAAGTATGTTTTCCACGGTATAGGTATAAATTCAGGTAAATTATCATTACATGCTGTATTCCCATATTTCATAAGATACAAACTCTCAACAAATCTTAAAGTTGATCTAGATTTTGGTGTGTTGAGAATTTTAATCTCGTTCCAGTCAGGATGATAATTACCTTGGTTTACAAGTCGTGCTAAAGCTGTGGTTGTATCTCTATTTTTAACATCATATTTATGTTCTTTTAATCTAGCTGATATTGAACGAAAAGTGGAGCCTATGTACACTTTTTGTTGTTCATTTTCTTCTATACTGTTAAGAGGGATAACATACACACCATGTTTCACATCAAATGGCACAGGATCCCTGTCTTTCAGAAGTAAGGACTTAATGTTAGTTGTGCTTATTCCAATATCAAAATATTATTTATGACATTTCGTTTTCATAGAATAGCACAATTTCGGTACAAACTGAAGAGAACCAATGTATTTCCTATCTTTTTCTTCATATACAGATGTTAATGTTGTAGTCCTGTTCCTTTTAATCTTGGCTACTATCCTATGTATGGTTTCATCTGGATATCAGTGGTTACGGGTGATATTATAAATGGTATCCATTTCTTGCTTTCTAAGAGCTGTGGTGGACGAATGAGTGAAAGCTCTTCTTATAAGAAACGATATCAATGATTCCTTGTAGCTCCATGGGTGTGCTGATGCCCAAGGTATTAGTATCGTATTTGATTCTGGTTTTCTATATACTGAAGAGTTAATAGTTGATTTAGCTGGGTTTCTAGTAAGCATGATATCTAGAAATGGTAAACTATAATTACTTTCATATTCTACAGTAAACTTTAAAGTGTTAAATACATTTGATAACTCAGATACAAATATTGTTAGGTATTCCAAAGGCTGGTTCCAGAATACCAAAATATCATCTACATATCTAAGATATAATATAGGTCTGTAACTGGTTGACTGAAGAACTTTGTTTTCCAGTTCCTGCATGCAGATTTCTGCAAGGATTGGGGAAAAATCCTTGCAGAAATCTGAATCCTTGCAGAAAACCGCCCCTCCCCCTGAACTTTTGTGGCCAGTTGCCCAAACTCGTATGAACCAGCATGAAAATTCAGATAAATAAAAGAAGTCTTTCCCATCTCGTTAGGTACCTTGGAATTGGAAAACTGCCACACATAATTCGGAAACTTGGAAGACTGCCCCACTGGAAAATTGCCACACATTCAAAGTGTTCCTCGGAGGAACAGTAATTTGTGCCCGGCCCCTTAATGAAAAGCATGTGGCAGTTTTCCTGTGTGGCGGCTTTCCGGTAACCTGTTCGTGAAGGACGACGACGAGTGGGTGTAGAATATGAGCCCACTCGGACATCGTATATATTATAACAGTGTATGCTCGTTGTTTTTTTGTTTTGTTTTTTTAATTTTACATTCATATAAAACAAGGAAATGTTGTCACTACAAGCTTTCCCTTCGAAAGCTTTCCACAGCTTTTCTACAGCTTTCCCTTTCGAAAGCATGCAGTATTATGAAAATTTGGTTTACTATAAATAAATGTTTATGTCTGTGGATGTGGCCGGCATGTAATACAAATATACTTTTGGATATAAGTTTTACATTTTGTACCCCGTTTCGAGATAAAAATTACTAACACCGCTCTTCCCTCAGTTTGGAGCAGCGATCTGCTTCTGTTCATAAGCACAGCTTTTACCTAGGACCAATTCCTCACTTGCCAGGGGGAGGGGGGATGGGAGAGTTTAGCAAACCATTGTGATTTTCACCACACTTGTCATGCTTCCTTACATCCTGCTTGCTGGGGGGCTCTGCTGTCCTGTTTATATTTCCCCATCCTCTGTTCGTTCATTTCCCTCAGGTGATCATCGTCGTGTTCCCTTGACTGCCAGTTGAAACAAAACAAAGAACCTTACTAACCCTATACTAGTTTACAATAAAACACTGGAATTCAGCTGAAAGGAAGGCTTCCTAAGTACTATACGAAAAAGCAATGTTGTATAGCAAATGGCCACCAAATCAAGATTTTGTGGAACATATCAATTATAGGATGTTACACCTCAAAACAGTTAGCTTTGAAATCTTTATTTTTTAAAAATAAAATTTCGGCGAAAATACAGTTTTTATGTTTTTACACAAACGCACGGAATGCTTTTGCAGTAATTTTATGAAATAAAAGATGAGCCCATTTTCTGCTCAGAACTATTTGCAGTAATTCTATAAATAATTATAGAAATGTGTTGCATAAAAACGTGTTCCAGTGTAAATTTCTATCACATTGAATGGATTTTGAATATGGTCTAAATGTGTTTCGAATGCGTTCGCAATAAGTACTATAATATAATTAGGAATACATTGTGTTCCTAATGTGAAACAGAATGCACTCCCGATAATTGAAATGTAATAACGAAAAAAAGTATATGTTCATTTTCCTGGAGAACACAGGCTTCTAGTAAAATGTATGAGGTAGTATGCATGGATGGTGGGACCAAGTAAAATGAGACAGCATGCGTGGTGCGTGGACAGTGGGAAGGTGCAATTTTGTTTAGTAGTCAAAGATGGCCATTGGCTACCATTTTATATTTTCAGGGGGGATCCCACCTCTATGAGAGCGAAAATAATTTGAGAGAGAGAGAGAGAGAGAGAGAGAAACAAAACAACGTAGGGTTGATGAGTATATGCTCGTAATATCATTGTCATCATCAACCATTGTAAACCCACTGCTGGATGAAGGTCTCCCTAAGTACCTTCCACAACTTTCTGTCTTAAACCTATCTCTTCCAGGTCACTCCTGCAGGATTTCGTATTTCATCTACCCATCTTCCACGTGGTCTTGTTCTGGGTCTTTTCCTGACCCCTTTGGTATTATATCTAACATTTCAGTTGCTCAAGCACAGCTAGTTTTCCTAGCAATATACCTAGCCGATTGTCGCTTGAGAGTCTTCACTTTGATCATGACGTCATCAGATTTTTTTCTATTCTCCAATCCATTTGTTCCTCTTCCTATCTTTCTTGATTACACCAAGCATGCACCTTTCCATGTTTTTCTGAGTTGTCTTCATCCTTTGCATGCATTTCTCAGTTAAGGTTAATATCTCTGCGCCGCCCCGGTGACGCAGTGATCTAAGCAATGGCTTCTGATCATTCGTACGCAATGGATCCGGGTTTGAATCCCGTGAGGCATGGATGTTGTGTTTGTCTTACGGCACTGACTCTCTCCCTTCCCTGAAACCAGTTGCCCTAAATTAAGGAGAGGCGACTGCTTACAGCCTATTGAATTGCTCACGGTGGTCGTTAAACCCTCAATAAAAAAAAAAATAATATATATACAGTCGCACCCGTTTATAACGAAGTCCAAGGGACCTGGAGAAAACTTTGTTATAAAAAAAAAGTGCTGTACATATATACAGTAACTATAATACGTATATACAGTACAATTCCGAAAATCCACACAACTTGGTTCCAGAGGTTGTGCAGATTTTAGGATTTTGCAGATTTTAGAGAACCTGTGTGTGTTTACTAGTACATATGTACTGTAAACACACACAGGTTCTCTAAACTGTATAATACTAATTCAAATAGGATGGTATGTATGTACATATTATAGGCTTTCATTTGTTTAATAATAAGTAAAATTAATTAGTAATATGTATTTAATACTGTAATTAGTAGTATTTGGAATTTATGTAGATATATGTACAATACTTAATAAGTAAGTAAAATATAGGGAACAAATTCATAATACAGTACTATATTAATTAATTGAATTTTTATTTACGAAATACTATATGTCAATCAAACATTCTGGCTGGCAAACATTCCATCAATGGTCAATTGTCTTAAATTTGGTTTCTCTCGTTGACGTTTTTCCTGAAGTCTATAAATCATCATTATTTCCTGTGCTGAAACATATTTCTGCTGTTCTAAATAAATAATGTATTGTTCTCCCAACAAAATTCCATCGCCTAAGAATATTTTTTTGGTAGTAGAATCCTCGCTGTCAGTGTCTGCAGTGTCTGAATTGCCTGCATCAGGATTAATCACACTAGCTATGATTTTATTCATCAGTCATCATTTGGACTTCACTCTTGTCTGAAGATTCCATCCATTCAACTATATCTTCTTCTCTAAACGCATTCATTATTGACACATTTGCTTGTTTGGCATATGCTAGAAGCTCCGTAGCCTTTGATTTGGCCTTCAAAGCTGTGAAACCTTTGAACTCGTAATCCTCGGGTTCAGAACTAACAAATATTGATGCTGGCCATAACTTATGCCATGCGTTTATCAGAGTAGAACGTTTCACATTGTTCCATGAACCTGCTATTGAGTACAGGCAGTCCTTCATTGTGAAATCTTTAATGAATGTTTTGATTGTTTGAAATGATTTATCAGAGTTGAACAGTTTCCTTAGGAATTCTCTTTTGTAGTTGCACTTCCAACTGTTAACTATACCCTGATCCATGGGCTGAATTAGTGAAGTTGTGTTTGGGGGTAAGAACATAACTGTAACATTATTTGAAGTTAAATCTTCAGGATGTGCCGTGCAGTTGTCCCATACCAGCAAAATTTTACAGTCTGGAGCAAGTCCGACCTCCACACAGTGCCTTCTGGTGTATTTAACAAAGTGATTATTGAACCAGTCTGTAGCGAGTTCTTTGGTCATCCATGTTTTTTATTACTGCGGTAGATCACAGGTAAGACCTTTATGCCCTTCAAAGCCCTAGGACAAGCACTTTTTCCAATTACAAATGGCATACATTTATGATTTCCAGAGGCACAGGAACAAAGAGCAACTGTTACTCTTTCTTTGCCTTCCTTAACACAGGAAGGTCCTACTTCATCAGCACACACTAGAGTATGTCTTGGTAGACAACGCCAGACAAGTACAGTTTCATCCATGTTATAAATTTGATCAGGAGAAAGTGCTTCCTCCAGGACAAATTTGGCAAACACATCCAGAAACTCTTCTGCAGCTACCTTATCTGCCCATTCATGCTCCCTGCAGGATTTCAAGTAGCGAATTCCATGTCTTTGTTTGAAGCGGGATAGCCATTCAACTAAAAAATTACAAGGCTCATCAATCTTCAGTTGCTGATGAAATAGCTTGGCTTTTTCGCATAAGAGTGGACCTGTAATTGGCATACCATCATTATGCCTTTGCCGAAACCACTCGTAAACAACAGCATCGAGGGTGGAGTTTCTGGCTTCATGCATCGTTTTGCGATCAGCAATTCAAGAATTGCTATTGCTCATTGCATAAAATTGCAATATCTTGTCTCGGTTTTTTCTTAATATCGTACACAGTTCGAACAGCAATACCAAAAATCTCCGCAACACGCTTTGGTACACTGCCATTATCAAGTTTTTGCAACAAGTCCACTTTCTGCTGAATCGTTAAAGAGCTGTGCTTTCTCTTCACTCCTGCCATTTTCTCAAATTTCCAAACAATTATTCAAAAAATTTCACCTTAAGACGTGAAACAAGACATAAAAAAATGGATTCTCACAGCATGTGTACCGGGAGAAAATGTAAACATGCACTGCTAAGTTGCCAGATTTCCCGCTTGATATGTGCTTTATTTGAACTTCAAACTCTCAATACTGTACCATTGTTTTTGACCCCCCCAAATTAATTATATGGTGGCTAGAAATTTTAGCTGGGTAATGCCCCCTCCCCCCAAAAAAGCAACTAATGCTAAGTAAGCTTGAAGTGATGAACACAAATGCACAATTAAAGCGCTGATCGCTTGTTAAATCTAGCAGACGGCACATTTCTCTGTAGCTGAAATAATTTTATCATCTAAAAGTAGTTTTCAGTAACCAACATGTTCATTTTTCAGTAATTTTCAGTAACAATTTTTTTTTATCAGTAATTTTCAGTAATCCAGTCTACAGCGGCAAATTTGGGTATTTAACACTGCAACAAATTTTAATCTGTCAGAACTATTAACAAAATAATAATAATAATAATAATAATAATAATAATAATAATAATAATAATAATAATAAATACAATAAAAAATAATTTGCTAGTGGGAAAATTTAAAATACTGTCTACCAGAAAAATATAATTAATTACCTCTAGGCATGAAGAAAAATTATTCCTTGGATTGTTGGCCAAATTATTATGATAAACTGGCTGTAGTTGCCATTTTGGCCTCCCTTAGTTCAATTCACAAAAACTTCTGATAGCATAGTTCACTGTGTGCAATGCTGTTTATTTTTTCTACTAATAAAGAAGACAGCACATGAGTACTTAAATTAGGTCTGAATTCATTCATGTATTTTTTCACAATACTGAAAATTCTTTCTGTACTTGCATTGCTATGAGGGACTATTAAAATCATTTTCAAAATTTTGCTTAATGATTCATACTTCAACTGGCCACTTTCATTTTTCATTAAAGAAATTCTGTGCCACACTTCATCCATTCTCCCAAAAGTAACAGCACAGTTAAAATTTTCAAACTGGTAGTGAGCAAATTCAGATTCCACCTTGTCAGATTCTTCTGGTTTCAAAACTGGAAACAGGGAACACACATATTGGACTGATGCAAAAGAAACACTTTGCCTTAATGCTACATCTGCAATTTCAGCATGACTCAGAAATTCATCATTAAGAAACAACACCTTTTACTTGACCTATCATAGTGTTAGCATTGTCACAGGAAAATGACACACAGTTGCTCCATGAGATATTTTTTTTAACAAACTCATTGTTCAAAACTTTGAATTTCCCCCTATTTTTTCGTCAAAATATGTTATTGTAATGGGATACAGTTTATTTGCTTGAGCATCATTACTTCCATCCGTAGATAGAGAAAAAGGACTTTTTTTTACTTCAGATACGATGCTACTTGTAGAACACTGGCCATGTGCTGAATTAGTGCAGTAGCCTTGGTTCTTCCACATGGATATTTTTTTGCGATCGCTGAATCGGGAAACATGGCTTGAAATAACGGTTTTTCAAGCCTTCAGTTTTCGGAAATTTATCCAACATTTTCAAGCTGAAATACAAATATTTGTGGAATAAAATGATATCTAACAATACTGGGTAGAGGAAACATCGCGAGACAAAAAAAATTACGATTACCAGAGAAATCTTACCTCCGTCTACTTTCCGTTTTCAAAGGATGAAATTCCGTCCTCCGACGGAGAAAACGACCCCCCCCCCGCGATCCTCCCAAAATTTAAGTTCAGTTATGCATCGATTTCGTACATGATCCAAATGATAACAAAAAAAAGACTGAATTCCTCGAATCACGTGAGAATCTCGTCGCCGAAGATTACGGGGAAATTTTTGAGCGGCCTAACTTCTGTTTTCGGAAATCGTTGCCTACAATTTCAAGCTGAAATTATGCAATAAAATTATATTTAACAATACTGAACAGAAGCAACATCGAGAGAGAAATAAAATACGATTACGGGAAAAATCTGCACTTCGTTTAACTTCCGTTTCCGAACGTTTAAAAAGACAAAACAACTTCCCCCGACGGAATACGACCCCCCTCCCCCAACTGATATCCCGAAAATTTCTTCACTTTTGCATTGATCTCGAAAATGACAAAAAAAAAAAAAACAAAAAAAAACCGGAGGGGACTCCGCGAATCCGCGGAAGAATCTCACTTACGAATTAACCGCTGAATCGATTTCGAATGTCGTAAGATAACGCTAAAATAGCGATGAGCGGTAAATTTTAACTTTTGGCGAAAAATTGGCGTAGATTTCGTCGAAATGGCGATTTTTGCAGAATGGCGCAAGAACAATATTTTTGCGCGGGCTGGCGCAATTGGCGCAGGTCTGGCAGCTCTGAATGTAGCATTTAATTTTTTTCCCCCAGACAAAAATTGAAGAACCAACAAAAATTTTTAATACAAATTTTGAAGATGAAAATCCGATTTTTGGTGTAAATGTGACAAGGATGGTAAGTCAGATAACATACGAAAACTTGAAAATTTTCATCGTCCTGGAGCGGGACTCGAACTCGTGTCTCCCAGAAAACGCCCGGTTAGCATACCCAGGCGTTTTCTGGGAGACGAGGTTCGAGTCCCGCTCCAGGACGATGAAAATTTTCAAGTTTTCGTATGTTATCTGACTTATCATCCTTGTCACATTTACACCAAAAATCGGATTTTCATCTTCAAAATTTGTATTATATGGCGTAATCCCGTATTTCTTTCATGAAAAATTTTTAAGTTGATGAAAATTTGCTTTCTATCTCAGAAAATTAAATCAAATGGCGATTTTCCGTAATTTCAGCGGTGTTTCCGTACTTCCGTAACAGCAACCAAAAATCCGTACTAGTTGGCATCTATGAACATCATACGCACGTATATGAACCCCCCACCCCTTTTTAATTTCAACAGCATGCGGCACTGGGGTTTGAAGTGCAGGAATTATTTGACATTCATCAACCAGCACCCCGTCCCTGCGTGACATTCTGTCCATTGTTCACATCACACGGCGTACATTTTTCTTTTGAACTATCACAATTCCTGTAATACTGTAAATGACAAAATACTGTATCATAATCAAATGTTTCACATTAAAAAAGCGTATTTTTATTTATACAGTATTCAACAAATACTCATAGTGTAGCATACAAAGGAAAGAACAGCTTATCATCTTTGAAACAAAACTTCTTGTTGTCCGCAAAATTCAATAAGTGGGATGGTGGGGAAAGCAGGAGGGTTCCCCATCTCCCGTAACTGCATTGTAAGAGCAGGGTTCCCTGCTTGCTACGAAGGTTTTGCCAGTAGACTGGATAAAAAATAAGAAAACTCATCATTGTCAATTCTTCATGAAACTGGCTGAAATTTTTACACACTCCATAATCAGCTAAGAGTAGTCAACTCTCAAAATTTTGCTTTAATTGGCTAAAAACTTTTTTAATTAGCCATGAACATTTTTATTCAGAGATTTACAAGGGACAGGCACACAGGAATGTGTAAGTAAAATTTTCATGGCTAGTTTAAAAAGTTAATAAACAATTCAGGCGAAATTTTGCAGATCCATTTGTAACAAGAATTTATGGTGCTTATAGAAATTTCAGATAGCTGTCTGAAAAATTCGCGAAAATGCCTTTTTCATTTAAGGTCAGCAACCATGTGAGCTGAAGAGGAAGTTTTTTCCTCTTGCTCTTGTCGCATTCTGCTGGCCCCACCCAATATCACCCTCCCATTTTCTGCCATCCATCTCCCCCAGTTCACTAAAACACTTGAAAGCCACTAACATACATGCACACACACCCTCCCTTCATGTCGAACTTCTAGTAGTTAACAGAACTAAGTCATGGATCCTCAATACGCAGACTGTGCGGGAGATGTAAGATTAAACGTTTGATTTTTATCCACATAAAAATAAAAATGAGCAAATTTCTTAATGGCAACAAGGATTAAAAAAGAAACAAAACACAATTTTTAGCATTCGTTTTTTGACAATTCAGGTGAACTTTTTTTGGCATATTGTGCTTGTCGCGATTTGGCGAAAAAGCGATAGGCAGCTTAAACACTGTCAGCTGGGCGGGCGCCCACCAAACAGTCGCTAGGGAGAACACTATTACGTATATCATTAGTATTATTTTTCAAATAGAGAAAACACATAAAAGATTTTAAAAACCTTTAAAAAGATCTTAAAAAAAAATTGTCAACTGGAAAATAAAAAATTTCAATTTCTGAAACCTTTTTTTTTAAATTTACCCGTCTGTTAACTGTAACTGTGACCGGTGTTCGAATCCACGTGGATTTTAAGCAATTGTGGATTTTAGGAGCACAGATTTTCGGAATTTTACTGTATAACACGAAGTGCATATGTACATAGTTCACAAATACAAGAAAACTCATTGTAGGGACTTACTTTTTTAATATATCCATGAATCTAATGAACTTTGCTTCTTCTTTTCAGCACATGACATTATTAATTTTTCTATCGTCTAGTTTTTCTGCTTCACTACTAGTGTACCTGCTATGCGACATCAAAAATCTAGCTACGTTGTCCAATGAAGATACTGCTGATGCAGCCGATACTGTCTGTCCGGTAGTTGCATCCTCTTCCTCAGTGTCAGAGCACAAAATGTCAGTTAACTTCCCTTGAATTTGATCCAGGATCTCAGCATCTGTTAGAAGTGGGCTTACAACGTTATCGTCAGCAGTACAAAAATGCTGGAGTGTTGCTCCGTCATTTAGTTACTTTTCCACAATGTTGTCCCACATTTGAACGAGTACAGGATCTGTTTCCTCCATACCTATTTCTTCATTGTTAGCTCTTGGGGAAAAGCCTGCTTTTCGGAAGCAATTTTGTATCGTCAGTGGGGTTACCATATTCCATGCACGGCAAACAAAGTCGGTAGCCATTCGTATGTTGATATTCATATCGAACCCTTTGTCTAAATTTAAGAGGAGGCGTTCAATGATAAACCGCCTGTAAATGCTTTTAAAATTTGCAATTATGCCTTGGTCCAGATGCTGCAATTTAGATGTTGTATTGGGAGGTAAAAATACCAATTTCACTGCTGTCAATGCAGGTGCTACATTGTGTGCTGAACAATTGTCCACTAGCAACAAGATTTTCTGATGCTTTGCTGCCATATCGCTGCCAAACGCGACAAGCCACTCACGAAACAATGTTTGGGTCATCCAAGCTTTTCTGTTGTTGCGGTACATGATAGGAAGTGATGACATATCCACTCCTTTAAAACATCTTGGCTTGACAGACTTGCCTATAATCAAAGGTTTTCATTTGTCGCTACCAACCATGTTAACACAAAGCATCACTGTGATATGTTGTTTACTTGCCTTTCCACCTTCACACTTCTTTCCACGAATGTCCATTGTCTTAGATGGCAGCATCTGATAAAAAAGTCATGTTTCATCAGCATTGTAAATGTCTGACCTTGCATAATCTGTAAGTATGTGGTCCATCTTATTTGTCATCCAGTCATTCATTGTGGCTATGTCTGCTTCTCCAGACTGAGCTCAGATCACAGTTTTGCAAGTAATGTTGTGACTGTTTTTAAATCGTAACCAGCTAGTTCCCGGATTAAAGTTATCATACCCCAAAGCCAAGCCCAGATCTCTAGCTTTTTCTTGGATTATTGGACCACTCACTGGCAAGTTTTGGGCCCTGGCAGCTGTAAACCAGTGAAATAGGACATCTTCTACATCCGAGTAGAGAGCCGGGCATACCTTCTTCCGATTTGCGGCACCTTCAGATTTCGCTAACTCTGCTAAAACATTTTGTCCGTTTTTTTTTAATTGTGGATAAAGAACTATGTGGTATCCCATATTCTTTGGCCACCTCCATTTTCCTTTAGCCTTCATCACATTTCCTTATTATGACCCCTTTCGCCTCCAAAGTTAGCACTTTACGCTTTTGAGACATCCCAAAATTTTGCACACGCTATGCTGTACTCCGAGTCAATGTAGCCAGCGCAGCCGGATTTCTATAACAGTGACCTCGGGAAACGTATCATTCCTTGTGGGGAAGCTGAAGGTCACGACCAATAAGAAGTAGCCACCGCTAGGATTGTCGAACTTTGACCCCAGCTTCTGCTCCTGCTGTTGATTGGTTGTTTCTTTGGCATCAGTTAGTTAGAGAGAGACTCATGAAGCATGGGAAAACCTCGCAACGTTTTTGTTTTGTATGTAATCTTCTTGTAACGTCTTTTTGCAAAAATCTGCTTTGTTTTTAAGGCATTCGTCAGTTTATTTTCAATTTTGGGAAGCACGTTAAAGGATATGCAACACTTCGTTAAATCTGTAACTGGGAATTTTGACTTAGTTATAAATAATTTACCATGTGTTTTTCTACCTAAATCATGGGGAATGGCCGTTCCTACACTATAACCCTAAATTCATTATTAACGACTTCGTTACAAACGGGCACGACTGTATATAGTAAAAAAAATATCTCTGCTCCATATGTAAAAATTGAAAGGATGCATGGATTAAACACTTTTCATTTAAGACATAATGGCAAACTGCTCTTGTAAAATGTACTGTGTTCTTCAAAATGCTCTCCAACTAAATTTTGTACGCCTATTTACCTGGGCTAGTCAAAAGTTTGTCCCATTTTGAGCTTTACATTATGTTGGGCCTCGATTCCTGTGCGAAACGCACTCCACCGTCGACTGCATACAGTGATGATGTGGAACACAAAAGGCTAATGATGTGTGTTTGGCACGGAGCCAAACTGCGTTATCAGGTGAGCAGAGCATGGAGGCTGATAAACGCATTATTTGAGTGCACCAATGCCATTATTAAAAGCATGGGTTAAACGCGGCAGCAATGAGACAAATTTCTGGCGAGAAAGCATTCGAAGGCGAGAAAGCATTCGACAGCAGCACTGCACAAAAATGGTTCCGGCGTTTCAGTGCTACGGACATCAGACTCGAACACAAATTGAGGTAAAAAAGTCCATCGATCACCAACACCGACTCCTACACCATGGCAGAGGGTAATGACAGCGAACTCCGGTACAAATACACGACAAATGGCAGCTGAGGTGGTGCCTTCCCCATCCATTTTTGTTTCACCTTCTGGGGTGTGAATGCATGGGGAACCATGCATTGACACTCCAGAAGGCAAAGCAAGGTTTTTCTCTCTATCGAAGACTGCTGTCAAATCCACAGGACGATCGGTTTTGACGTCGTATCACCACAGGCGATGAAAAGTGTATAATCCTATGTTATCCTACCACTGGGCACCAATGGCTTAAGACACACTAGTGGCACAAAGAGGGAACCTTGAGTGGAAAGTCATGTTGTGCATTTGGTGAAATTCTGAGAGTCTCCTACACTGGGAACTTGTGCCAGATATTCAGGCTCTGGACGGAATCTCTATGCGAAACAACCGGCCGCTACCCAGCACTCATCAACAGAAAGCGGTCGTGGATAATAGCCCCAAGGCACACCTACAGAATGGTCCACCTGAAACTATAGGAATTGGAAGGGGTTGTGATACTACCCCATCTTCCATACAGTTCTGACATGGCCCCATCCGAATACCACCTGTTTCGCTCTGTGGACTATTTCCTACAAGGAAGGCACTTGCTTCATCGGTATCGGATGTGGAATTTGGCATCATATAGTTTCTGTCCTTGAAACCTGCCGAGTGGTACTGCCATGGGAATGCGGCTCAGGTGGAATGTTGGCAAATAACTGTAAGAAAAAATCTTCTGTACTTTGTTGTTGTTGTTGTTTGGTGGATTTTTATGGCGCAAGGGCCATGGTTGACCAAAGAGCGCCAGACACAAGACAATCAAACAAACAGTATTAAAAACGTATAATGCTTAAAATCAGGCTGATGTGGTAAAAGTGAAAAATGAGAATGAAGAAAAGTGTAAAAACTAGATACGTTTAAAAAAGTCAATTCATTTAAAAAATGAAAAGATAGTGAATGTATCGCAGTGGTCATCTAGGAGCCGCTGCAGCGTAGTGGCATCGTCGTTCAACAAATGAGAATGAAAATAGTGAAAACAGGCAGCACGAAAATTAACACAACTACATAGAACATGAATGACAGTGAGACAACAATTGCACGTCTTGCACACTGGGGCAGTGTTGCCATACTGCAAAAAGAGGTGTGTTAAACGACCATGCCCAATACGGAGACATGTAAGGACAACCTCCTTGTAAGGGCAAAAATTAATTATTCAAAAGTGTGCTCTATAGGGTGTCCAGAATGTCTTGTTAACCCCCCCCGTAATAAAAAATGTAAGTGAGCTATGTATCTATCTGTTGTATGATGTATATG
The DNA here is from genome assembly GCA_039090855.1 of Macrothele yani. NCBI lineage: Eukaryota > Metazoa > Arthropoda > Arachnida > Araneae > Macrothelidae > Macrothele > Macrothele yani. The sequence goes on along the minus strand of CM077017.1, from coordinate 65,705,535 downwards.
TTTAGTTATGGTCTGTATTGTGTTTATTTACAGATTAGGTACCGGAACCATGTGTGATACCAGCAAATACACCCTGGAACAGTGGATTGTTGTCAGTGTCTGGGTACACGAACGTCCACACACAGGGAAGACAACGTGTGATGTGCGTGCCGATTTCCAACAATGATTCGATAAAGAGGCCCCTCTAAAACACTCTTCTGCGGTGGGAACATAAACTCTTCAAAGCATGCAACATCAAGGATAAACCACAAACGGGAAGACCATCAACCAGAGTGCAACAGTGTCAAGCGGTCGAGGAATCAGTTATCAGGTCACCGACGAAGTTGCTCCGCAAACGATCAGCGGAGCTTGGAATACCACGATCAACACAGCATAAGCACATGAAGAATGACCTGAATTTGCACGCATATCGCTTGATGTTCGTTCAGGAGTTATCAGACATCGATTCAAACCGTAGACGGGATACACGTGCAATGATGCTTCAGACATTTGCCACAATCCCAAAATGTGGAAAGGCCATTTTCAGTAAGGAATGTGGGATATACTGCACCTGTCGATCCCGGAACGTTGTGTTCTGGTCCAAGGAAAACCCACATTATGTCGAAGAATTGGAACATCATCCTCCGCATGTCATGATATGGGCTGCAATGAATAGTCGACATCTGTTTGGACCGTATTTCTTTGATGGTCCAGTGAATCAGACAACTTATCTGGACATGCTGCAAACCTGGTTTGTGCCACAACTTGGAAATCTTGGCATTCTGAATGATGTATGGTTCCAACAAGATGGGGCACCCGCCTATTACGCAATTGCTGTTCGGGAATACCTTGATGAGGTCTTTCGGGATCGTTGGATAGGCCGAGGTTCGGCAGTGCTGCCCGTTCCACTTTAATGGCCACCTCGAAGCCCAGATCTCTCAACGTGTGATAATGCCCTTTCGGGTTTCATAAAGGAGGTTGTTGCACAGCAGTGCTACCAAACCACTGATGAACTTAAACAAGCAGTGAGACGTGCTTTCTCTCGTATCACCCCGCAAATGCTTTGAAAAATGTCCCACAGAACATGGCGTAAAATTATTCTCTGTTACAAGAATGACAGAGCCCAAACGGATCCACTGGATGTTTAAGGATGCCTCAACATATACATCATACAACAGATACATAGCTCACTTACATTTCTTATTACAGGGGGGTAACAAAACATTGTGGACACCCTGTATAATGTATGTAATTATTATAATTTACACATAGTCATAAAGAAATTATGTCCCATGTTTCATCTGTAAGAGATGGACACACCACATATTCATATGTAAGTGATTGAATTACAGTTCTGGAAAGGACTCCACTTTCTCACAGAGAAAATAACTTTCTTTTCAAAGCCATTGTAAAAAACTGTAAATGTCTAGTGTGGTTCAAATGGTGCCAACAAAGAGTGATTCGGACAATCACAACGGAAACATGGAATTACGGAAAGCAGTTAGCGGCTACATAAAACAGTCCATTTAGATGTTTTCCAATTGAACGGGACAAAGCTCAACGGCAAAACCCGCCTGTCTGTCTGGTCGACTGTATTATTTCTTTGTAACGAGAACGTGTAGTCAATGTTGGTATATCATATTGATGTATCTTTGAAGAGTTTGATTTCAAGCGACAGCAGGGGAAATGAAAATGGCATGTGGTGATTCTCGATGTCCGACCCTATATACCCACCTCAGAGGATTGGGTATATAGGGTCGGACGTCGAGAATTACGTACTGCGACGTCAAACCATATATGCCCAATACTGAAAATGTGCTCCCGATTAGGCTACAAATTCCTTGTATTTATATTTTTGGTATTAAGACCCCCTACACATTGTGTTTCTGCTAAAGAGGATGCCCACAGAGAATTTGTAGAGTTGTAGATGGTAAACGCTGAAATTCTGCTCCTAATTGGTAAAGAAGTTCTGTATATTTTATATTTTTGGTATTAAGCCCCCCCCCCCACACACACACAGATTTGCCACAGTAGCATATGCCCGCAGACACAGCGAATTTGTTGAATTGTGCAGTTTGAAAACACTTAAAATCAGTAAAATCAGCTGCCGATGGGCTAGAAATTCTTTATAATTTATATCTTTGGAATTACCCCCCCCCCCCCACACACACACACACACACAATTTCCATCGGTAGGTGAAGCCAGCACAAAGGAATTTGTTGAGTTTCGCTTTATAAACCCGTAAAACATGCCCCCCCCCCGACGATCTTCAAAGGTTGCGGATGTATTGGGCATTCTAGAGCTTTTGTCGGGTTGTAGTTTGAAAACCCTTAAAATTTGGCAGAGATCAGAATTGTTGTTCTTGTTTTTCTTTGTATTTTAAATTTTTTGTGACAAACCACATAGCAATAATACAGGAAAAGAATCTCACAGCTGTATAATACACTAAATACTGCAATTAAAAGAAACACGGAATTAATGGAGTCGTTATGAGTCACAACTGGGATTGTTTACACGGAGCAGTCAAAACGACAATTTTTATGCGGTCCCTTAAAATTTTGGTGGCCAGTTTTTTGGTGGCCAGTTCACCTACACTTACGACCTCAACTTGGCAAGCTGGATCCATCGCTGCGTGTGGTTCAGGCCACACACGCAACATCCATCGGAGTGATAAAGTTGAAATCGTGATTTGTCAAATCAGATTATGTGTTTTCACGCCTCCACACTCTAGTTATGACACGCCTTTGCAAACTGCAGCCAAACCTTTTGTATGACAAATAGTCTTCGTGCATAAGCTTGGGGAAGCACCCTATCCTTACTCTATCTGCTCCCCTGTAGCCGTGCAAATCCTAGTAATGATGCAACACAGTTCGCGTTTAGCCATGAGAGTGAATTTCACGTTTATGGATACAATGGTCTCTCCAAATGGAAGTTTTTGCTGTATTTCACTTAGTCACTTAGTCTTGGTGTACATGTGCGCCAGTTTGACATGGAAATGCCAACAGTTTAGCAGTTGTGGTGATTGAACAATCGGTCTTCGTCGTACCTACTATCCGCAATGGTCAAACTCCCCGAGGTCGGTGCCTTCAGCCATGATATACATTTCCGTGACTGGTTTAACATGGGTCAATGACAATGATGTTCAAGGCTTCAGTTGATGTTTAGCGGGATGCAAAATATCTAATGACCAACATCCACAGAAGGTTACAGAATGTTTACGAAGATGACACCATTGACAAGAGCAATGTGCATAGATGGATGAAGAAGTTTAAAGAGGAAACCAGCATTGGACCTATTAATCCTATTTTTCCGGGATAGGACAGGGTGAGTAAAACAGTCCTTACAAATTGACAAAGTGGTTCCAAAGTGATTTTGTAGGAGAGGAGCATAATTGCGTGTTATGTCACTGATTGCAGGTAAACATACAAGTATAGTAGGTTCCTTTTATTCCGGTGTTTCTGAAACATATATATAGAAGTGCTCTGACATGGCAACAAAAGCCCGTGGTAAAAATCCAATCATTCGTCGGCTGGTGAAGAAATGAATCAATATTAAATATCCCTCCCAGCTTTAACCACTGCATTAATTAACTGGGCCTGTAGACAATAAAAAAAGACAAAGTATTGTAATTCAAAATATTATTTCTTAAAATTGGCTGCATATGTTGAAATGATCAAAAATAATTCAGATCTGCAAAGCACCAGTCCATCAATGCCTTTTGCTTGGAGAAATGTTTATACTTATTTTTTAAAAAAGTACAAAATTACTATGGTGCGTTACTGAGTTAAAAAAAAAAAACTTAATGCCAAAACAACTAATTATAAGTCAAACTCAATTTCCAGTATGAGTTCAGATATTAGTATTTACTGAATTCTCCTTACTCGGAGGGCAGTGCAGGTTTTTTCTTATTTAGTTTTTGTTGGTGGTAAGTTACAACGCTTGACAGCCAATATATTCTACAAATACGTAATTAAGAGAAAAAATTAATTTTCAAATACTTGTTGTGCCCACCCGAGGGGTCTAAGGTTGTCTCACTCGCTCACCGGAGGGGTTTGGGTTTGAATCCCGGTAAGGCATGGTTGTTTGTGTTTGTCTTTCGGGGATTTATTCGCTGAGTTCCTTGCTCACCTATGTACATTGGAAGAGGCACGCCAAGGGCATTTGCCACCCAGGTGCATGCCCAGATTTGCCGCCCCTTGTACGAGAATATTTTTCAGTTTTTATTCATTTTTACAGGGAAACATCTTTAGCAACATTATTTTCTATTTCCGGCAAATTAAGATTTTTCATAAAACACAACTGTCTCATGTAAAACTGAAGGAAAAAAAATCTAAAACTAGTTCAGATGACGCTACGAATAATCCAAGAAGTTGTCTTTCTCTCTCTTTCTTTCTTTCTCTTTTAATTTTACACAAAAGTTTGCTTTACTGGTAAAAAAAAGTTTCGTCATGTACAATGATATACACTGAGTGGCCACTTTATTATGACCACCACCTCAGTACTTCGTTGGGCCACCTTTTGCCTTTAATACTGCGTCGATTCTTCATGGCATGGACTCCACGAGATGTTGATAGGTGGTTTGTGGAATCTGAGACCATGCTTGATGAACAGTACTTTCCAGGAGGGTGAGATTGCAGGGTTGTGGATCCAGCTGTCTGATGGCTCGTTTAACTTCATCCCACAAATTCTCAATGGGGTTGAGATCTGGAGATTGTGGGGGCCACCTAAGCAAAGTAAACTCACCGCCATGTTCTTGAAACCAATCCTGTACAATACGAGCGCTATGGCAGGATGCATTATCTTGTTGAAAGTAGCCATCGCCACTGGGATAAACCATCCACATGACAGGATGCACTCGGTCCGCAATGATGTTTAGATATGATGTGCCAATCAGACGTTGATCAACACGAATTAAAGGGCCCAAAGCATGCCAAGAAAACATTCCCCAAACCATAATGTTGCCTCCACCAGCTTGAAGGGTTGTAGCAATGCATTTGGGGTCCATGCTTTTGTGCTGCTTCCGCCAAATTCTCACTCGGCCATCGGCATGATGCAACTGAAAACGTGATTCATCGGACCACATAATTTGTTTCCAATTATCAACTGTCCAATCCTTGTGCTCCTGTGCGAACTGGAGAAGTTTTCTCTTGTTAACTACAGACAGCAAAGGTGTTTGAACAGGCCTTCGGTTACCATATCCCATCCGATGCAGTGTACGGCGAACAGTGCGTGCAGAGATCATTTGAGGGGATCCTTGATTAAGATGGTTTGTAATTTGCTGCACTGTTGCCCTTCTGTTGTCTGTTACCAGTCTGGACACTCTCCGTTCCGCCCGAGCAGTCACTAGTCGATGACGACCACACGTTGCACGTAGAGACCCAGTTTTTTGGCTGACAGTCCAGTCTTTAAACACTTTAACAACAGCTGCTCTGGAACCTTTCACGAATGTGGCAGTTTCGGTGATACTTGCTGCATGGCTCCGAGCTCCTACAATCATCATACATTTAAAGTTCGTCAAATTGCATTTTTTACCCATCTCATCACCCAAAAATCACTTCTACTACTGTCGCAAGCACTAAGCTTTCCCTTTTTACACTAGCCTTGCCCTCTGGCGGCAACAGCGTGCAGCCATAGCTCATTTGCTTAAAACTGTCAGGTGGTCATAATAAAGTGGCCACTCAGTGTATCTATAACCAAGCAAGATAGAAGAGGAACTTGTGGATAAGGCAAATGACAAGAGTGGAAGACATCATGATCAGAGTAAAATTCCTGAAATAGCAATGTGCTGGACATATTGCCAAGAGAACGGACCACCGATGGACAACCGAAATTTTAGACTGGATTCCAAGGGGCAGGAAAAGACCCAACTGAAGTCCACGTGGGAGATGGGAGGATGAAGTTCAAAAGTATGTGGGAGTGACATGGAGGAGACTGGCGTAAGATAGACCGTTGTGGAAGAAACTTGGGGAGGCCTTCATCCAGCAGAGAATTGTTAATGGTTGACGATGATGATGATACATATAACATTGTACATGACGGGTGTCTCTTTAACTATTCTAACCAAAAAATCTAATACAATATATCCTGGATTACATCAAAATTGTACCCTAGTCCTTGTTACCCTTATTTCATCGATCCTATATTTTCCCACCTTGTTTCAGAGCACAGTTTTTAGACTCAACGCTGGAAGATCTTTCTTTAAAATTTGCCAACGGTAATGTCATTCAGAAAAGAAAGCATATATTTCTTGAACAATGCTGAAAATGTTCACAATATGTAGGGAAACTTTTTCGTTGTTATTTACCACCAGATTTAAAGTACGAGCCGTTAAAAGTACATAAAATGCATTAAGTCGAAAAATTATGTTTTTTGAATTCCATTGTGTTTTTCCTTCACATTGGCCTCATTGTCATAGCGCTGGCCACGCATATCATGAATGCTGAAATCTTTAAGATTTGAATAAAAAATTAGAAAAAGAAATTTTCAATCCTTTGCCTGCAATATCCGTTACTGAACAAAACAGTAAAAATAATTACTATTATTTTTTTTTATTGAAGGTTTAACGACCACCGTGAGCAACTCAATGGGCTATAAGCAGTCGCCCATCCCTAATTTAGGGTCACTGGTTCCAGGGAAAGGAGAGAGCCAGTGCCGTGAGACAAACACAACATCCATGCCTCACTGGGATTCGAACCTGGACCCTTCTCGGACGAATGCTCATGAGCCAGCGCTTAAACCACTGGGCCACCGGGACGGCTAAAATTTATTCTCTGATTTCAAGACCTTTTCTGTTGAATTGTAAACGAATTATTTTTACTAAAAAAGTAAACGTGCCACGTAGCATTACGATTTTTCACAGTAAAACATTTTCTTAACTTCTCCCACGTCACCGATATTCATTTATCAACCAAAAAATTTGATTGAGGCATCCTGCCGCCCGCGGAATCTGGCGTCCAGGTGCTTCACACCCGTTGAACCCCCACTTGGTGCGTCCCTGTACATTGCTGACGTTGACACACAGAATGTCTACACTGTATATATCATTTCAACCAAGTCCAATATATGTTCAATATACATGTCAATCTATCTATCAACCAAGTCCAATAAATAATAAAAAAAATAAACCTACAATAAAAAAACAATAAAACACAGGCTTACTAAGTACCACTGTTTGAATTATTTTTTTTCTTCTTACCAAAAACGGACATAGCCAGTCATGCCTATCGGAAACTGCAACACACACTTCAGTGGCTGATTGTTGATGGTGTGATTTTTATTGTGATTTATGACACCCTCCCTCCGTAACTTCGGGTCTTATGATTGGCTGTTCCATTGTTAATGAATGAAGAAGGGGGCAGAGCTTAAAAATTCAAACCCGTAATCTTCAGCGCCATCTATCATTAGAAACGCACCGTCCAAATCCAAGGGAAACACCTGAAATGGCAATGGGCTGGCCATATTGCCAGAACAGCGGACCACTGACCGACAACCAAAATTCTAGACTGGATTCCAAGGGACAGGAAAAGACTAAGAAGAGAGATGGGTGGATGAAATTCGAAAGCATGTGAGAGTGACATGGAGGAGATAGGCACATTACAGACCATTGTGATCTTGGGGAGACCTTCATCCAGCAGTGGATTAATAATGGTTGCCGATGATGATGATACATATAAAAAAAACAGTACACTTTTTAACAGCAATATGCCATTATGGCTTAAAAGCATTTAATTAATGCATCCTTCCAGTACTTACCTACAGAACAGAGACATGGACCTTGACTAAAAAAAACATACAAAGACTGCAGACAACTCAAAGTAGCATTATTATCGCTCGGGTTCCTAATTGGGTTCACCCGGCGTAATAAAACCTCCAAGTGACAAGTCACCAGTAATAAAAAAGTGCAAGTCAAGCACCTCGACTTAGAAGAACAAGTGAAAAGATGAAAGTGACGAAGTTCTTCTCTTCCCTGGTAAAAATTTTGACGACCCCCAAGAAGACCCACACTACCTCAAAATATCCCATCATCCAATCACTAGCTAGCAAATGCAAGCCTCCCTGAATTAAATTCCCCAGTGTAAATCTTACTGGTCAGAGAATTAGCATTTTGATCTTCCATTCGTTAGGGGGTCTAGAATCCTACCCACTCCAGTGAAATTCTGAGAACCCCTGAAGTTACGTCTGCCGCTTGATACAACCACCGGCCATAAATCCTTACCCCAATTAAACTGTTAGGCCCGGTTCCAACAAGTCTCCGGTCGGGCCAACACGCATTGTGGATGCTATAGACGGTGGACACTTCTATTGCCCCCAATAAAACATACAACAAAGCCAGCTCGCCGATGGCTGTCGCCAGCGTTTACTCCTTACAGTGTCGGTCTGTCCTGTGCCGCCTTGTGCTGGGAGAGGGGGACGGAGAGAAAAAAAAAAAGAAAAGATTCACCCGAAAGTATATGGCAAAATAAAACGTACTCCTTTTTCAAAAAAATACATGAATTAATAAAAATGAATAAATAAATGAATAAATAAAATAATAATTAAATAAATAAATAAACTAGGGAATGGGTTTTCGACTTAAATGTGAAGCGCTCAGTTTGGGCGCTGTCACAGCATGGAGAGGTGCATGCTTGGTGTAACCAGGAGAGATAAGAAGAGGAAAATGACAAGAGTGGAAAGCATTATGATCAGATTAAAATCCCTGAAATGGCAATGGACTAGACATATTGCCAGAAGAACAACAGACCACTGATGGATAACTGAAATTTTTGATTGGATACCAAGGAACAGGAAAAGACCCAGAAGACCACTTAGGAGATGGGTGGATGAAATTTGAAGCATGCCAGAGTGACATGGAGAAGACTGCCTCAAGACAGACTGTTGTGAAAGAAACTTGGGGAGACCTTCATCCAGCAGTGAACTGATAATGGTTGATGATGAAGATATTGATTTATTCATTTATTTAACATCATCTGTAAAGTCATGGTTTTTAAGCAAGGAACTCTTAGTACTTGTTAGTACTGAATGCATGATTAGTCTAAATGGTACAGTGTTAAACCAGGTGAATGAGTTTGGGTATTTAGGAAGAATATGTCTAACAAGCCGAATTGTACTGGAATGGAGTTACCATGTCACCCTACTCTTCATGGAATTACCAGCCTGCTCTTCATCTACAAGGATTTGCAGTGGGCATTCAGGAGCTACATTCATCTGCATTATGTACATTTCCCCACTCACCTTTTTCTCAGATTGGCATTTCGTCTGTCACTTCATCAGATTCTAAATCTGCAACCCTCAAAACTTCATGCCTTTTTGCTTTAAATCTATCCAATCGAGATATTGTATCCTGCTTCTCATTTGTTTCTATTTTTCTGGCTATGCAAGTGGATGTGAATTAGCCCCTAAATCTACCAGAAACATGATGATGGAGATGATGAGAAAACAGATTAAATGGTGAAATTAGAAGGCAAGGGAATTTGGTTTTGAAAGTCATAGCTGCTTTAGGGGGATTTCGCCAGACTGATGGGTAGTAAGAAAAGTACCAAATGGCTGTGGATGAAAGCATAACGGTTCCTACTCTGATGCATGGTAGTGAAACCTAGGTCCTGTAAATACGAAATACAGCTGTTGTTTGTAAGCTGGAAAGATGCATTACTTACAGGGCCCCTGTGGCAAGGCTCATTCTGATCATGTGCATAATGAAGACATATTGCAGATATTTAATGAGAAACAAAATGTCCTTAGTAAGATGGAGACATGTACTTTGACGTGCTAATTAAGAGAATTTATTTAGCCCAATTGGCAGGAAAGGAAGGTCCAGGAAGGCCATGGAAATCATTGAAGATAAATAATATGAAGCACAAAAGGTATTGTGTGAGACATTTGGTGATTATCAGTGAAACTAAAATTGTATCCCAACATCACTCTAATGGGAGGCATTTGTTACATCAAATAATAAGTAAAATTTAATGTCATCTGTAACTTTGATTTGGCAGATGATTTTTATTAACTTGCTCTGAGGAGCTAATCTCTGAAGTTCGGAGAACAGGTAGGGAGGAGGGGCAGTGTGTGTGTGTGTGTGTGTGTGTGTGTGTGTGTGTGTGTGTGTGTGTGTGTGTGTGTGTGTGTGTGTGTGTGTGTAAAAAGATAGGGTTAGTGTGTTGCTGTTATTCAAACAAAAAAATCTTTACAAGTTGCATTTTCATTTTAAAAACTATGTAATTTCAAAGTTGTTTTATACAGACAACAACTGTAGTACAGTTTTCTAAATTAGATGTTTGATTTAAAGAAGGAAATTGCCACTTCCTATTTACATACAGAATAAATCGATAATGTGCCAACATAGAATCTAGACATTAATTAATATTTATGCAGGGATTCCAGCCAGACTTGAATTTTGCAATTTTGGCCTGCTTTGATCTATTTCACACCAACTAAATTAATACCATTCTGGTAGTGGCAAGATCTTTCACTGAATTATAAAGATTTTTTTCTTTCTTTTTTGTAGGTGTCAGAACTTGCATTCTCAATCTGTAAAGCATGCTTTCCTTGCATCATCTACAACAGATAAGTATTACATGGAATGACTCATCAGAAAGAAAACATGTTATACTGCCAATTTGCATTACATTTAACTTATAATACTGACAGATAATGAAATTGCACAATGCTCCTCCATCATTCAGAGTAAAGTACAACAGAAAAAGGTAGTTCTACCTATCTACCATTTTTAGTGGCATGTTTTTCATTGATACAGACTCAACAGAGCAAATAAAAGGGTAACAGTCTGATTTATTTGATATTGCTACCTTAACACCATGAGAGGATGCTGAAAATTATTACATACCTTATCAATTATTTCTCCAGGAGAATTGTGCTGTGATGTGCCTAGAAGGAAAAATTCGTCCAAATTCTTGACGTATGCAAGTTGGCAGTGACCACCAGAAGCCAATAAAACAAGGAAAGGAAAACTAATGCTAGAAACAAGAGTGAATTATATTAGGGACATTACAGGTAAAAAAGAAATGATGAAGAGAAAGTTGGCATGCTGGTTCACAATGACATAAAACAAAATCATTATTTAAGATCTATTTTGCTCTTTGAGATGGCACACAGTCAAAAGGAAAAATAATAATTAACTACATTCTATGAAAATGAAAAGAGAAATTTTAACACTTTTTGGAGCATATTTTTTCAAAAGTAATGCATATACATTTACATAATCCATTTGTCCACTTGTAGATACACCTTGTTGTCTTAGTATTATTTCCAAAATATTTTTTTTATTTGATAACTGTTGAAAACTTTCACTTAGTAGTTCTAATTCTGACTATTATATAGCTCTAATTATTGTACTATTCTCTTTTACGTGCGATATTTCAAGTAACCTGAAGATGCCCAGAGTATGGGCGAAAATTTCGAGTATAAAGAACGGTAAAAATTGATGTTTGAATCCTAAGGCAAAGATCCAATGAGTATACCCAGCGAAAAGTGTGAGAAGTAAAGCCAGTCATCGCATACAATGGACTTTAGGACAATAACATCAACAAAGGACCGGAAAACACGTGCGTGAAATGTTCCCGTCGCTAGAAAGGAATGCCAAGGTAAGCATTATCTGCTAGTTTTCTGTACAAGTTACTGTTGAAAACTTAATACCCACATGCACAAATTTCTATAAAATAATTTTTCCTACAGTAGTGATTCACATAGAAAACAATAAAACTATAAGTGGTATCACACACAATTTCAGCCAAATAAAAAATTCTGCAAGTGCAAAATTCCTGGTCAACTAGTGCTGTAACTATTATTTGGTATTCGAAAATTATCAGTTTTGCAACACTTTAACACTACATATGTTGTTGTTTTTTAATATGTTTGGCTAAAACAGTACACATACTGAACATATCTCCTGGATATGTACCAAGGTGCTGAATTTTTTGTGTTTTACTGTGAAGGCCAAATTTGAAGAAATACCAAAAAGCCATCATCTGGTATATAACAGAATTTAACATTTTGTTTTCAGTTTTTTTAGGAACTCCACCACTTCTAATTATAGTCATAGTTTGTGTGTACTTGCATCAAACTTTTTATCTGGACAGAGATGCTTTGACTTCAAGCTTACAGGTATCCATGTGGCAGAACTACTCCTAGATCCTCACGGAAAAATTCAACTCAACTGTGCCATTAGTAAATTTTGGCTTGTGCCTCATTCATTACTTAATATGGAATTCTAAATTCTACGGTTTTTCTGGTTAAAATTTTAGACCTTGTATGGACTGCACACATTGAACACACAACTATATTTCAAGATGTCTGAAATGTACTGAATTTCATGCCTCATGTGAATACTTTAAAGAGTACTTGGATCACATGTTGAAGTAAGTAGACAGTAGAGAGAACAATCCTGCTAACCATATGAGGTAGATAATATGCTTCAGTTCATAGCCTGCCTAACAAGTCCCAAAATCACACAGCTTCAAAGAATTCTCCTAACTGCTTTACACGCAGCTGCTAAAGCAGGAGAGTACGTAAGTAAAGATCCTATGATGAAGGAATAAAAGCTCAACACAAAGCAAACCACCCCCAAAACAATGCCATTTGTTGTTGTACCATATTTTTTATTATAACTTCACAGCACTGTACTCAATTTTACAACCATGCAGCTCTAAAACACTGTGTTTAACAAGGTGCTGCTTACAACCATTTTTGGTAACATAGATTTCAACTATTTTTCACAATATTAAAACAAATTGATCCGTGAATCCTTTATGACAGACACTGTGCTGTTAAGAATTTGGACTGCTGACTCCTCACTGTTTATTAGTATGGGAGCTGGTGGGTGTGCAAAAGAAGTCTTGAAACCTGTGTGATTGTACACGAACAAATCATTTGGAGAACCGCAAGGATTCCTTATAGCCTTTTATTTTCCGTGCAAGTAGTTTACAATTTACTGTTTGAAAATCCTTTTTAGGATTAATAAATTATGCTTTAATGCCTCTTTTTATTTTAGTCAGTTTTTCCTTTTCTTATCTCATACTAGGGAGGGTAAAACGTGCATTTCTTTTCAATCTTATGATAGTATGGTTGATAAGCCCGCAGCAGGGAAAGCCACGAAATTCTATGTACTTCCACTAGCACATACTTTGTCATATGTTAAATTGGAGTAGTGTCTCCCTCTTTAACTTAAACACATAAAATACTGCAGGTGTCAACCACAGGCTAAATGGCATTCACCTCACGCCATTAGAGATTGATAACAAATGCTGCATTGTGAAACACTTACAGCCCCTCACATCCCATCCCTCTCCCATAAAAGGAGTATGAAGGTCTTTTGCCCATTAGGAAAAAGAGTTACACAAATACAGCAATGAAGAATTAATAATGACTGCCACTTAGTATGTACTTTCCATGCACCTACAGCACTTTCACCTCCGGTGTTATTAGATGTGAGTTGAGTATGCGATTCGAAGTGCATTAAAAATAAACAGTTTTCCTAACACCTTTCTTCATTGTGTCATTTATCTTTGATAATACAATGTATTCTGCTGCCTTATTGGCAGGGATGGGGTGGGGTCGGAATGATCATCAAATAAAAATTCTTCTGTGGTAAGTTCACCTGTGGCTTTAAACTGGGTGCTGCACTATTCCAAATAACGAACCACAGAAATAAATGGAAGGGTGGCATTGCTCTTGGAAAGTATGGTACAGTAGATTCTCTGATTATTGGGACATGTTAGTGCTAGAACACTTTGACCCAATCAAATGGCTGCCCCAATTATCTGAAACTTTATCTCAAAGAGCTAATTTGGGATGTTCTTCCAGAATTGCCCCAAATAATTACAGCTGCACTGATTAACTAATGGCCCAATTAACTGGAATCTACTGTACTTTAAAATGTTTGTAGTGATGATGTCACACAAGTCTATGGAGCATCTAAACAATTAACCAAATAATTTCAGCAGCATAAATATATCACTCTTGTGAAGAAGCAAATTCATGAAAATTTTGTTTTGGGGTGCAAACAAAGTTTTGCAGAAGCTGCTTGGGGAAAATGTCTTTCTGTGTCACAATAAACTAGTAATTTTTTCACTTACATGAAACACAATTAAACACATGCAGCAAAATGAGATGTTTACATTAGAAACCCTACAAGACAGGCAGAATAATCCACAGGTTCAGAGCAACAATCAGAAACATAATCAACTATGTAATTCTTCTGAAAACATAACAATCACTGCAAATAACTGCAATCATGTCGATATAAATTTCAGACAGAAAATCCAGCCTGTTTCTGTGTATAGTCCTCTGTAAAGATATTTAAGATTCTTATTTAAAAGATACAATTCATTCAATATTTGCTGGAACAGCTCTGTGGACCAAACTGCTATGTCATACCTCCTAGAATTCTAAAACAAACAATTGAAATTGAGCAGCCTTTGCGAATGTCGGTCGCCAGTCACTAAATGGCCACCAGATATTTTGTAGTGGCTAGTAAACTTTTTAGTATGGTAGCCAATGACGGCGAGTAGATTTTTTCCCCTAAGTGAGCAACTATTTCGTTCAACTCCCCCCCCAACTAGGACTCGACGAAGGTTATCGCTGAGTTCTAGTGGGGGAATAGGTTTCTTATTGCACGTGAGCCTCCGATGTAGTTCTTGGCGGTATCTCCTTCCAGATGCTACATCAAGGGATTGATCATCGGAGATTCGGGCACCAGCTGAGCAATCGTTGACATTGTAGCTTCATGAGTGATCCCATCCGGAGTCCTATCACGATGACATGATGTTTAAACAGGTTTCTTATCGCAAGCGAGTCTCCAATGTAGTTTCTCACGGTGTCTCGTTCCAGACCCTACATCAGGGGATTGCTCATCGGAGATTCAAGCGTGAGCCAAGCAATCGTTGATATCGTAGCTTCGCGAGCGATCCCATCTGGAGTTCCGACACGATGTTTAAACAGGTTTCTTATTGGGCCTCCGTGCGTCACCGATGCTATTAAGAGGCCACGTGTTCCATGCGTTGGATCATTGGATCTTGGAAATTCACCACAGCTTAGAAACAATAGGAAGCATGTGGCAGATATTTTTTTTTCCACATTTTTTGCGAAACAGTACAAAGGTATTTAAAATTTATATTTATAATTCTTCGAGTGTCCATTATTGCACTTTCACCCTTTCGGAGAATTACCCATTGAATTTAGACATAAAAAATGGTACACATATAGTACAAGTCAAGTCCAGACCTGAAGAAACAATTATGGTTTTGCAAAGGAGGGTGGCGGGGGATGGGGGGGGGGGGCGAATGGCTCCTGCAACTGATCAGTTTCCACACTTCTTGAAGGAATTCCGGCATGCAAATCTGCATACGTGCTGTATACAGCCATAAAAATGTTAAATTCCCTAAAATATAAATCAGGCCTTGGCTATGAAAAAAAAAAAAAAAAAAAAAAAAGGTGTAACCCCAGACTTGAGTATTTCCCAATGGAATTTTACCCTGAAAATCGGTACAAATAATGTACTAAGCATGAAGTGGACAGACACAATAACACTATATTCTCAAAAGTTATAGTCAGGCCTAGGCTAGGCACTAAAGACCTTTAGAGGCAAGCTTGGGTACTTCCCCAAGGAATTTTGCCTTGAAAATCGGTATAAATGCACTACACATTGAGTAGACAGACACAAAAATATTACATTTTCAAAATATTTTAATCAGGCCTATGCTAGACACACACACACACACAAAGGCCTATCAGCAAGCTTGGGAACTTCCCCATATAATTTTGCCCTGAAAATCGGTACAAATGTAGTAATCCTGTAGTAGACAGACACAGTGATGTTACATTCTCCAAAGTTTAATTGGGCCAAGGCTGCACACTAAAAAGCCAAATAGCAGGCTTGGATATTTCCTGATGGAAATTCGCCATAAAAATCTATAAAAATATACTAAGCATGAAGCAGATGGATACAATAATGTTATATTTCCAAAAAAAATATTCAGGCCTAGGATAGGCACAAAAAAGGGGGAGGGGTTATCTGCAGGCTTGGGCACTTCCCCATGGAATTTCACCTTGAAAATCTATACCAATTTACTAAACGTAAAGCAGGCTACACCATAATGTTATATTCTAAAAGAAAATTAACCAGGTGTAAGCTAGGCATAAAGGCCTAACAGCAGGCTTGGATGCTTCCCAGTGAAATTTTGCCCCAAAAATTGATACAAAAATGTTCTAAGTGTAAAGTAAATAGACCTAAAAATGCTACATTCTTAAAAGTTTTAACCCTTTCGCTACCACGATACAAAAATGTTTTGTAACTCAGAATACCACAATGCCCGAAAGTGCCTGCTGCTCCTTTTCGAATTTCATTCCACCTCCCTTTGTCAAGTTAACAAAAGAAGGATTAGTGCTGGGTCACCACTCGAAACTTCTGATCTCTAGGCTTGCCATGCATTGACCTTTGGAAGTTTCCCTGCGGCAATCTGTGCATTTTTCTACGGAGACCCTAAGACAGATGGGAGTGGTAACAGCTGGAAAATCTTCTTCACTTTCCCCTTTTCTCTAGTTCTTTCTTGTAGAAAATATAATCTCAATCTGTTTATTTCAATTGAACAAATATGAAAGAATTTTTATGGCAAATTTTCTCTCATAAACTCTGTTTTTAAGACAAAGGAAGATACCGTAGTTTATTTGAAATTAATTAGTATTTTATGCTGTCTTTGAGGCTGAAAATCAGTATTTTTCTGCTAAATGAGCTTTTTTTCTCATGGTACAAAAACATTTTATGACACCCGATTTTTTTTTTTTTTTTTTTTGCTGTAATATCTAAAGAATATATGTGCGCATATTTTGTGTGTAGTCGGTTAGAATCAGGCCCTCCACGCAATTTAACGTAGGCCCAACACTGTGCCAATGGCTTCTGTTACTAAAAGACGGTGGCTCAGTGTTGGGCCTACGTTAGATTGCAAGGCTGTGTGCTACCAGGGCCATGTTTCTGTCTACGAAAATGTAATTTGTAAATTTATTTGTTCCACGAACCCTTAGGTGTCCAGAAAAATGAAATTTGTTAATTTATTTGGTCTACGAACCTTTAGGTATCCAGAAAAATGTCATTAGTAAATTTATTTGTTCCAACAACCCTTTGTCCAGAGAAAGGGAATTTGTAAATTTATGTGTTACACAAACCCTTAGGTGTCCAGAAAAATGTTCCAAATAATTTTTCCAGTGCATGCACTCCTACAATGTTTTTATATAAATTATTTATACTGGCTTTATGATATTTTAACTACAGGTCTAACTATCTCTGGTTACAATTTCAGCAATTTTTTTATCACTTTATCTCGTTGCATCATTCCAACTACAGCATGAAATGAGAAAATACATTTTTGTTTGCTCTGATGAAACTACTTGACTCTAGTTGATGAATGCGTTATGAATTAATGTGAGTGTACGTAATTGGGGTGTGGGGTTTGTGGATCTTGCAAATGAGATTGTGCATAGGGCACTGTAACCTAAAGCTGGCTTTGGCTACAATGCTCAAAATTTCCTTCGGGATGTACTAGCAATGTTGTTCTATGATCAACCAGTACACATGTCCCCAAATAAGTTTAAAATTGGGGTTTGTGCATTCTAAAATCTAGAGTGTTCTACGTACAATTGAAATTCTATTGAGATATTCTGTTTTATCTACAAATAAAGGTAACTTGATCACGCTAGTTACGTTAAATGAAAACGTTTACAAAAAGTTCATAAATCACAAAAATGATTTCCTGGATGTATCTATCTGCAGAAACGCTGATCTCTCCATTACTCGTTCCGTCTATCGTAAACCTTCTGCGGTCACTAACATCATTCCCTACAAATCTTTCACCCTGCATCTCTACAAGCTTGCAGCATTGAAGTCCTACATCCACAGAGCTCATATCATTTGCAACAACCAACTCTCTCTTCAAGAAGAACTCTCCAAAATTTCTACAATAGCCCTCTCCCATGGTTTCCCTGCTGTTACAGTCAACTCCCTCATAAAGAAATATGAAAACTATTTGAAAATCGAATGCCTCCTTCCTCATAAGAAAGAAGACCTGAAATTCTGTGGTTCTGTTCCTTACCATCCTTCCTATGCTTATAAGTTACAGATTCTTTTTAGAAGTTTTGGTTACCATCTTGCCATTAAATCTACCCCAAACATCTTGAAACTTCTACAAAGGGATAGGGACAAAGTTGAAAGCCTGAACCTCCCAGGAGTTTACTGCATTCCTATCTCTTCTTCTACTGGGGATAACTTATACATTGGAAGCACATATAGGAGCATTAGCCATAAAATTTTAGAACATAAAAAAGATAAAAAAGATGTTTCGAAAGCCAATCCTAATACTGCCTTGTCTATTTTGACAATGGAAGACACTTCTGCAGTTCCCCACTGGAACAAAGCAAAACGAATTGCTTCTTTTGACAATTGTTTTGCCCTCCGTTACCGTGAAAGCCTGGAAATTATTTTCAACTCAATGACTTGCAATTCCGAATCTCCTCTCTACATTTCGATGATCTGGAGATCAATTCTAAGTTTTGGCAACAAAAACAGGAAAAATTCAAATGTAGAATCTGGCAACAATCTTAGTCCTCCATTGGCGTGATGAAGATCTAAGATAAGGTCGAAAGCTTCCAACTTACGAACTTTTTGTAAACGTTTTCATTTAACGTAACTAGCGTGATCAAGTTACCTTTATTTGTTAATATTGTTACGTGTTTTGCCCATCATCATCATCCTGTTTTATCTACTCGGTAGACAGTGAGTAACATATTTGCTTCAAAACTACAAGGACATAAAACTAGAAATACATGCTTTTGGGGATGTAAGGTCAGGTGATGCGTAACATCACAGCCTCTCCTTGACAAATGTCAACCCCGCCTTCTCGTGGTGCATCCTGTTCCCACTAAAGGGGCTCTGACGACCGCCAATAGCGGTATAACTATACCATCGGGATCAGAGGAAATGCTATCCCACACTCACCAACCCGCTTGGCCAGCGTGGTGAGTTATGGCCAAACACCTCCAAAATGACTCTACAACTTAAATCTTGGCCCTCAGTCTCCGGCAGCTGGAATGTACCTGGCCAAGGCAGCGGCCAGTGCGACATGAAGGCAGAGGGTGCTAAGAATCCCCGGAGGACCGGACTAGGCTGCCATTTGATGCTGACCTTGGCTACCTACAACGGACGCTCCCTATCTTCTGATTCAAGGCTTCTTGAATTGGAAGAGGAACTACAAAGGATCAAGTGGGACATCGTCGGGCTAAGTGAGGTAAGGAGAAAGGAGAAGATCTCATTGAACTGAAAAGTGGACATCTCTTCTATTATCGTGGGACAGATACTGGCAGAACTAGTGGTGTTGGATTTATAATAAACAAGAAACTGAAGGATAAAGTGGTAGAAGTTGAAAGTTCCTCTGACAGAGCTGCACGACTCGTTATCCAACTATCGAGAAGATACCAGGCTCAGATTATTCAAACTTATGCACCCACCACAAGTCATCCTGAAGAAGAAATTGAAGAATTTTATGAGGAAATTCGTCATCTAAATAATAAAGGTAAGCAGCACTTGAAGATAATTATGGGAGATTTCAATGCAAAAATAGGGCAACGGCAACAGAATGAAACTTCAGTAGGTAAATTCGGTCACGGCAACAGAAACCAGCGTGGAAATACTCTCGTTGAGTTTGCAGAGGCAGAAGGATTTTTCATCTTGAACTCCTTTTTCAAGAAAAAGCCACACAGGAAATGGACATGGAGACATCCAATTGGAACGACAAGTGAAATTGATTTTATTATGTGTAACAAAAAATTCGTCATCGAAGACTGCAGTGTGCTGAACAAGTTCAACACAGGTAGTGACCATAGATTGGTGAGATGTAAGATGCACCTCAACACTAAACTGGAACGTGGCAAGCTCATAAGACAAACAAAATGTATTGACATAACCAACCTTAAAAAACACCATAATACTTTCAAGTTAGAACTGAAGAACAGATTCTCTGCTTTAGAAGGCCTAACATCGGAAGAAGTGGATATTTCGGAAGTTAACAGAAAAGTAACCAAAGCTCTAATGGAAACAGCAACAAAATTAGCTGGGTCTAAGAACAAGTTGCATGTGAACAAATTATCAGGAAAAACCAAAATGTTGATGCAAAAAAGAAGAGATGAGGACAACTAAAGAAGATGTGACTTCCAAAGTGGAATATATAGAGCTATGCAAGACAACACGAAAAAGTATCACTGAAGACGTAAGGAAATTCAACTGTGAGCTAGTGAGGAAAGCAATTGAAAACAACCAAAGCCTTAAGATAGCAAAGGGACATCTCAGTAAGGGAAGAAAACAGATTATGGCTCTGAGAAAAGAAGATGGTTCTATAACAAGAAATAGAGGCGAAATTTTGACAAGAGTGAAAGATTTCTACTCCAAATTATATGAAAGGGATGATACATGTACTCCAGACATCATGAAAGGTACCAGAGTTCTTCCAGTCCTCCCAGCAGAAGTTGCTCATGCAATCAAGAACATGAAGCGGGGGAAAGCTCCAGGAGAAGATGGAATTACTATAGACATCATACAAGAAGCAAGTGGAGAAATCGAAACAGTACTCGCCCAAATTTTCACTCGATGCCTTAATGAAGAAGATTCCTGAGGATTGGAACAATGCTACAATGATCCTGCTATATAAAAAGGTGACATTGAGGATCTCAGGAACTACAGACCTATCAGCCTCCTATCAGTGGTTTATAAAATCTTCACTAAAGTTCTTTCACACCGCTTGAAGGTAACACTGGACACGGCTCAACCGAGAGAACAAGCTGGATTCAGGAGTGGCTACAGCACAATAGATCATATCCACGTACTGAGAGAACTAATTGAAAGAGCGAGGGAATATGAACTTCCATTGTGCATGGCTTTTATCGATTATGAAAAGGCCTTTGATTCGGTGAAACCATCAGCAGTTACCACGGCTCTGAAATCCTGCGGTATTGAAGATGCATACATTAACATTATTAATAACATCTATGAAAATGCAAGTGCAAAGATTCGGCTGTTTGAAAATACAACACACATAAAAATTGGAAAGGGAGTAAGACAAGGTGACACCATATCTCAGAAGCTCTTTAATGCCACATTGGAAAATGTCTTTCAATCACTGAACTGGGAAAACAAAGGGATAAAGATTAATGGAGATTATCTAACCCACCTTCGTTTTGCTGATGACGTAGTCATTTTTGCAACTACCCCATCAGAGCTGCAGAGTATGATCCAGGAACTTGCTGACAAGAGTAAAGAAGTGGGATTAAAAATGAACTTTCAGAAGACAAAAGTGATGTTCAATGCTTTTACAAGAAATGAAGATTTATCGATTGATGGAGAAAAACTGGAGATAACAGATACGTATGTTTATCTTGGACAGCAGATATCAAGTGAGGGTCACATTGATGAAGAAATTAATCGGCGTACAAAACTTGCCTGGAGAGCTTTTGGAAGAAACAGCATAATTTTCAAGAGCAATATGCCATTATGTCTTAAAAGAAAAGTGTTTGATCGATGCATCCTTCCAGTGCTTACGTATGGGCGCAGAGACGTGGACCTTAACTAAAAGAGACATACAAAAGGCTGCAGACAACTCAAAGAAGCATGGAGAGGTGCATGCTTGGTATAACCAGGAGAGATAAGAAGAGAAACTCGTGGATCCGAAAAATGACGAGAGTGGAAGACATCATGATCAGGGTTAAATCCCTGAAATGGCAATGGGCTGGACATACTGCCAGAAGGACAGACCATAGATGGACAACCGAAATTTTAGATTGGATTCCAAGGGACAGGAAAAGACCCAGAAAAAGACCACATGGGAGATGGGTGGATGAAATTCGTAAATATGCGGGAGTGACATGGAGGAGACTGGCACAAGACAGACCGTTGTGGAGGAAACTTGGGGAGACCTTCGTCCAGCAGTGGATTGATAATGGTTGACAATGATGATGATGATGATGACATGCTTTTGAAGCAGTTGTGCGGGGAGGTTATCGATCATTTTCATTTGTACATGGGTTCATATACAACTTGTTGATATGTTTTATTAGGGGTTTCAACCACACCACCGTGAGCAACTCAATGGGATATAAGAAGTTCCCCGTCCCTAAAGTAGGGCCACTGACTCCAGGGAAGGAAGGGTGCCAGTGCCGTAAGACGAACACAACATCTGTACCTCACTGGGATTCGAACCCATACCCATCGTAGACGAACAATCAGAAGTCATCGTTTAGACCACTGCACCACAGGGGATGCACGATGTACACGTATAACAGCATTTATTTCATGCATTAGTAAGACCCGTTCTTTGAATCGGAGGGTCGATCGAGTTTCTCGTTTGTATGTGTGAGTGATCTTTCTTTAGAATTATTTTAGGCACTGCAAAGTGCCATTTTTTTTTTGGGGGGGGGGTGTCATGTGCGTAGGATGCACATGTAAATATAAAAGTGTTTTTTATTGCATATTTTTGAAACAGGTAATGGTAAATGTACATAATATGTAATCTTTTATTATTTAAGGCACTAAAAAAAGTGCATTTTTTTTTTGTGAAATCCATTTTGCTTTTTCTTATTTGCCAGTCTGACTGAAGCAACTTTTGCAAAGACACATTTTGCAAATTTCGAACTCCCACGTGCTTTCTATTTGTCTATCAGACATTGTCCTTTTCCCAATTTCTCTACATCGGAGGCAGGCTCTTTTTCTTCCTTCTATTTTTCTTCTTTTATGACTATGAGATGGAGTAGGGTAAAATGAAGCTGATGTGCATTTCTGCAATAATATCTGCTCTGATATTTGTTGTATTACTTCAAGTTTAAAATCATATAATTCCTTTGGTGTCTTTGGAAGGGGATAGTTGGAAGTTGTTTGTATGATAAAAGCATTGTTTACAGCAGTGTCCAGAAGGAACCAAAACACATACATCTGCCATTTAGAAGATTTTCTTGCAACCGTATAATACTTGCGACGCTGATCAGCCAAGTCTACTCCTCCCATGAATTTGTTATATAACGCAAAGGCTAGTGGACAAGAGACCTCACGTTTTTCCGAACCTTTTCTTCTGCATACCCGGGTGTATTCATTTTTCGAATTTGTGGACAGAAGACAAATTTGCCTTTTATCCATTAACATGGTACAAAGTAAATTTGGCATAATATTGCATTGCATTACTTTGCTATCACTCTGAGTAGCAAGCTTTAGTTGTTTTACTTCATTGGTCATGTTTTTCCTGTTTGGCATGACAGTTCCACAGGCTAGCTGGCCCGATCTGTACAAATCTAACATTAACTTTGTGCTCATAAAAAAATGATCAAAGTAAATGTGATGACCTTTGCTTCCTAACGATTTACTGCATTACAACATCGTAGCCAAGACCCTTTCCTGATCTTGGAATGCTGTCTTTCTTCCTGCAGTATAAATTCAAATTAAATGTGTATCCCAAATGAGATGTGCACAGCATCCAAATTTTAAGTCCATGTTTCGCAGGTTTCAAGGGCATGTATTGTATGATGCCCAGTCTTCCTTTGAATTTTACTAAAGCTTCGTCAATGGACAACTCTTTGTACGGCCAAAAATGCTTTGCAAAATTTTCTTTTAGAGATGAAAGCATTGGTTCCAATTTTTTAGTAAATTTAAAATCACTTACATTTTCCTCCGGTTCATTTTCTCTGTCTGAAATATGAAAATAATGGGTTATTTTAAGAAACCTCCGTCGGCTCATAATTCTTTTTACCATTTCATTCCCAAGTATGCAGTTTTCTGACCAATAATCTGAGATTCTTGGCATATGCACAATGTTCATAACTAGAAGAACAGCAAGAAATGCCCAGATTTCTTTTACAGGTTGGTTGGTTGGTTGGTAGATTTTAATGGCGCAAGGGCCATGGTTGGCCAAAGAGCGCCAAACAAAAGACATCAAAACAAAACATAATCAATAAAAAACGTACACAAGGTTAAAAACAGGCTGATGTGGTAAAAATGAAATATGAGAGTGAACAAGTTAAAATCTAGATGAGTTTAAAAAAGCCAATTTCTTGTAAAAACGAAAACACAGCTCTCATGTCGCAGGCTTCGCCAATAATAGTTTGCAGCGTAGCTGCTCCTTCGTCCAACAAATGAGAGTGAAAATGACGAAAACGATGATCACAAAACCAAACACAAGTACACAAAACATGAAGGACAGTGAGACGACAGTTGCACGCCTCACACACTGGGACACCCTCGCCACACAGCAAAAAGTGGTGAGTAAAACGACAGTGCCCAATGCGGAGACGTGCAAGAACAACTTCCTCATGACGGTTCGTCCGCAAACTAGACTTCCAAAGTCCGATCTGTGGTTTGATAGAATGCAGCTTATTGCTGCCCTGCTGAGACCACAGGGACTGCCACTCGTCCAGGAGAAATGTCCGGATCAAAGGTCTAAAATCACGGAAAGACAGTGGCAGCCGAGCTGGCGACATGGAGGAAACAGACCTGGCAGAGAGATCAGCCAGCTTGTTACCCCGGATCCCAACATGGCCAGGAACCCAACAGAATCGGACCAGGAAGCCATCACCCTCCAAAGTTCCAAGAAGACGACGGACATCACGGATGACAGGTGAGTCCGTGTCCTCTGAAGAAGATAAAACCTGGATGACGGACTGGGAATCAGAGCAAACCATAGCGCGACGATTTGATCGAGACTGTATGTGGCACAAAGCGAGGTGTACCGCACGCATCTCTGCCGAAAAGACGGTGGATTCAGGAGGAAGCCTCTCAGCATGTGAGGCATCGCCACACACAAAAGCAGATCCAACGACATCCCCGGATTTCGAGCCATCGGTGAACACAGGCACGAAATCCGGGTAGACAGACAGTTTTTCAGCAAAGAGCTGCTGGTACACCAGAGCAGGAGTGGACGACTTTGGCCACACACAAAGAGAAAGGTCAGCCGTTGCTTGAACGGGCTGCCAAGGAGGACGGTTGAAAAAGGTGGTCAAACCAATCCTTGACAAGTTTAGACCAGCATCGCGCACTATGGCAGACATCCGAATCCCGAACGTCGGAACACAGGAGGGGCGGTGGGAAAACAAGCAGACACAGTCCGGTTGGAAGAGGGAACCATGCAGCGGATGATCAGGAAGAGATTTCAGTTTTGTGTAAAACTGAAGAGACAGCTGCTTACGACGGATGCATAACGGCGGCTCACGAGCCTCCGCATACAGGCTATGCACGGGAGAGGTACGGAAAGCACCAGTACATAGCCGCAATGCCTGGTGATGGACGGGGTCCAAAGGCTTTAAAACCGATGGACGTGCTGAACCGTACGTAATGCATCCGAAGTCTAACTTTGACCGAATGAGAGAGTGGTAAATGCGAAGCATTGAGCACCTGTCAGCCCCCCAAGATGTTTGAGAGAGGACCTTCAGGATACTCAACGACTGCGCGCACTTCACCTTCAAAGACTCTGAATGTGAGGCCGGAAGGTGAGCGCTCGGTCAAAAGTTAGCCCAAGGAACTTGGCTTCTGACACCACAGGGATGGTAGAACACCCCAGACGGAGGCTGGGGTCTGGGTGAAGACCCCGTTTGCGGTAAAAATGCACGCAAACGGTCTTCTGCGTCGAGAAGCCAAATCCATTTTGGGAAGCCCAGTGAGAGATCTTGGTAATGGCAGACTGGAGCTGTCTCTCGATGGTGCGCATGTTTACAGAGGCACAAGAGATCTGCAGATCATCCACGTACATGGTTCCACGAACCGTCGGAGGAAGTAGTTGGAAAACATGGTTGACACGAAGGATGAACAACGTAACGGAAAGAATGGAGCCTTGAGGTACACCCTGTTCTTGCGGGTACATCACACAGAAGGTCGACCCGACGCGCACACGGAAACGCCGGTCCTGGAGAAATCCGGCGATGAAAGAAGGTAAGTTTCCCCGCAATCCGCACTCGTGCAGATCACGGAGAATGCCATATCTACAGGTGCGGTCATAAGCTTTCTCCATATCGAAGAACACGGAGACCATGTGCTGACGCCGGACAAACGCCTCCCTGACAGATGTCTCAAGGCGAAGATGATGATCGGTGGTGGATCGAGATTTGCGAAATCCACTCTGATGAGGTGAAAAAATGTGATGAAACTATAAATAAAAAATGAGACAAAAATTAATGATATGCTCGAGTACTTTGCAAACGCAGCTCGTCATAGCAATTGGCCGGTAGTTCAACGGGTTGGTGGGATCTTTACCAGGTTTGGGAACAGGAACGACAATGGCAGTGTGCCAAGATTCGGGAAAGACATGCTCTTGCCAAATCCTGTTAAACAGGATTAGCAGACATTCAAAAGAGGATGGAGAAAGGTGCTTCAGCATCTCGTAATGGATATTATCTGGTCCGACAGATGTCCGGCCGGACCTATTTAGAGCGGTCTTCAGCTCCACGGCAGTCAGCGGGCTGTTATAGTCTGCGGAAGAAAACGGCCCAAAAGAAATCTTGGACCGTTCAAGCCGCGGCTGTAACTGCCGGAACGAAGCAGGGTAATTGCTGCTGCTGGACACCGAAGAAAAAGCGGCGCCCAGTCAGTCAGCAATACCCTGAGCGTCAGCAACCATTCCTCTATCACTCTCAAGAATGGAGATTTCCCCAGATGGGTACTGTCCCCGAATCTTACGGATCATGTCCCAAACGATCTTAGGGCTAGTATTGGTGTTAATCCCGGATACATATTGTATCCAGGACTCCCGTTGACTACGCCTATGAACCAATCGCGTGTAGGACTTGGCTTTCTTGAAAGCAAGTAGGTTCGCGTCGGTGGGGTACCGACGAAACCTACCCCAAGCCCGATGTTGGGCCTGACGAGCTGCCATGCAAGTGGAATTCCACCAAGGTCTCGGGCAACGTGGAAGTTTAGTCGACGTCCTGGGGATGGTAAGGTCTGCCGCTTGCACAATACAATCCGTTACCGCCGCAACAGCGTCATTGACCGTTCCTGAGGTCACCATAGCCGGAGTAATAAATGCCAAAGCCGTGAATGTGTCCCACTTGGCTCGATCAATATTCCATCTAGCAGGGTGACTAGGGTAACGGTACCCGCCACTCGCTAGACGGAGGAAGATGGGAAAATGATCACTGCCAAGGGGATCATCAGACACGCTCCAGGACCAGGCAGGATATAATGATGGTGAACTCAGAGACAAATCAATGGCTGAGTATGAGCGCGTGGGTTCATGGAAATAAGTAACTGCCCCGGTGTTGTGGAGACAGAGGGACGTGTCGGAGAGAAGGGACTCAACAACACGGCCCCTGGAGTCTCGAGCGGTAGAACCCCACAGCGGATTGTGTGCATTGAAATCTCCTAAGATGAAGAAAGGAGGCGGCAGCTGGTCAACTAAATCTTCCAGATCCGAAAGGCTTACAGCTTCATCTGGTGGTATGTAGATGGAACACACCGTGAACAGAGTGTGCATAGATAGTCTCACTGCCACTGCCTGCAAAGTCGTCCGAAGGGCAACCGCAGTGACAGGAACACCATGAGGAACAACAACGGCCACTTCTCCGCAGGCAATAACGCCATCTTGGTGATCTAAGCGGAAAAGAATGTATCCGCAGCAAAGGAGTGTCCGTCGTGCGAAGCTTTGTCTCCTGGAGACACACGCACACAGGTGTGTGCGAAGACAGTAAGCCTTTCAAATCATCAATGCGTGATCGCAGACCTCGGCAATTCCACTGAATGAGTGTGGCCATAATGAAAAATGAAATGAAAGAATGAAAAAGACAGACGACTAGAACGTCTCAATGTCGTCCATCACCTCCAATCCATCCGCAGTGTCTGGAGGTAACACAGGGCTGTGTTTACCCCCTGTGTTAAGAGGTGGTTTTTGCCTGCTCTGTTTCGGGGAGGATGATCCTGGTTTCAACTTCTCCGGCTTCTTCTTTGCAGTGCCCTGGGTCCCTGTGCTGGCAGATGTTTTCGGCATAGAGGAAGGTTTCGGCGACGATGTTGATGTCGCCTTGGAGGTAATGCGGCGAGACTTTAGTGCCTCCAATCCAGCAGCAACGATGTCCTCAAAATCATAAGGACACCGCGCTGGGATGGTCACCTCAGTCTGGACCGCCACTGAGGCCTTCTGCACCACAACTGAAGCATATGACCGCCGGCCTGGTTGTAAAGGGGCGATCTGCCGTCTAGCTTCGGGATACGAGAGATGCTCAGTTGTCTTCAGGCGTTGGATTGCCTGTTCCTCTATCCACTTTGGACACTGCTTAGAAGATGCAGGATGAGTCCCTTCGCAGTTGACACAATGATCAGACTCTGCAGAGCATTCCGCCAAAGAGTGTTCTGTGGAACCACAGCGACCACACTTTGCAACATTACGGCAAGACTGCTGGGAGTGACCGTAATGCTGGCACCTGAAACATCGCAAGGGGTTCGGGATATACGGCCGTACATCAAGCCGTAAATAACCTGCCTTGATGGAAGTAGGCAGGGTTGGGGAGTCAAAAGTTAGGATGATGTTACGGGAGGGAATAGATTTCCCATCCCGTCTAAAAAGAATCCGTCGAACCCCAATGACATGCTGTTCACGAAGTTCCTCCAGCAATTCCTCATCGCTGCACTCAAGCAGGTCGCGGGAGTTGACAACACCGCGAGAGGAATTGAGATAACCATGGGGAGAAACCTGAACAGGAACGCCAAGCAAAACGGTCGTTTCCAGCAAGGTGGCACTGTGGCGTGGAGTAGAAGTTTCCATGAGAAGATCCCCGGAAGGGAGCTTCTTGACACTCTTTGGAGAGCCAGCAATGGCTTGCAGAGCCTTGTTGATCCAGAAAGGACTCTTGCTACTGAGTGACTGTGAAGAGTCACCAGATTTGATCAAAAGAAACAGAGCATTGCAATTAGATGTGACAAGTTTCTTTGTGGAGGAAGGTGTACTTTCCTCCACAGGGCGCTTTAAATTGTGAGCATGGGAAACACTGTTGTTTTCCATTAAGAAGTGAAAAGATTCGTCCGCTGACCTCCCTACCCACTACCGAGCCCAACGAGAGAGAGCCGGAGGTCCGCAAGCCTAAGAGGACGCAGGACACGGCTCTAGGGATAGTCAGCGGATATAGCAAGTTGGTAGGGCAGACACACGCTCGGCGTGCACCCAGACTTTCCCGTGGCCGGAGAACACCCCTTTGGCATGCCCACCCTACCCCCAAACTCACCCTGCCGAACAGAACGACAAGCCGCTAGAAGTCTGGACACCCTCGGCCACAGACTTCCTGACTAGGAGTGGGTTAGCTCCCAGCTTCCCGTTTAGGGTGAAGCAGAGGGCAAAGAGGAGTGTTGGCATCTGGAGACACTACAACCCGGCCCCCATATACCTCAGCCTCCAGCATCCCCATTTTCAACTGTACGGGTCACCGCACACGGCAAACGTGCAGGTAGATCTAAGCTAACCAGCTCCGGAAAAACAGAAAAAGTAACATAAAAGAGAAAAGACAGGGAAGGGAACGAGGAACAAAACCCGGAGCTGGCGCCTTATCACAACCTCAGCAGCCTACAACTGAGGCGGGTACATGTCAATAGATGAACAAAAGACGAAAAAGCAATATTATAAGAGAAAATCGGCTCGGGCCGTGGGGACGCCATCCCCCATCAGCTGGATGAACAGCTGTCCCTTCGGTGATGTTATCGTTCCAGAGTAAACGAAATGTAATCCATCACAAGGTGAGCTCGGGCCGTGGGGGCGCCGCTCCCCAAATAACTGGAAAACCAGTTATCCCCGTGCTGTGTTTCTTTTACGGAAGACAAAGGCTTCCACATTTCATCAACTGTTCCGTGTTTTTTAGAGCAAAACTCAGCATATTTGTTTGCGTTTTCCATAATTTTTTCACACGATTCATCTGTTAATAATAATTTTAAATATTCTAATGCCAGTGAAGATGCAGGCAAATCATGGCATGTAAAAGGTTTTAGATTTATGTGGTCATTATTAATTGGTGTACAGTCTTCCCCAGTAATTTCATTAAATTCGCCAGAATCCATTTTTCCCTCTTCCACAGGAACATCATTTACCAAAAACCTGTCAGCTTCAATAACAGAACATTCTTCTGCAATTTCTTCTTCATTTTCTGGGTCTGTATCACTAGGCCATCCATCGTCTTCTTCATAACTAGACTCATCTGTCTCTCTAAAAAGTATTTCATTTATTTCTTCTCTAGTCAGTTCTCTTCTCGCTCCAGACATACTGAGTAAAAAATAATGCAAAACACAAAATATCGCAGACAAACGAAGCACGTGTTAACAGAATAACAGTTCTACTGAGCGATGTCAGAGGACTGAATGATATTGTCCCAGGACAAACAAACTCCTGGTTCCCTTCTTTGTTTAGCGACAACAAAGACAACTGAGGGTGAATTCTACTGATCCGACAGATGCCGTGCAAATTCAAAGAACACGGAGGGATACGAAATCCTAGTCCAGTTTTCGGGTGACCTGGGCGTTGTGATAGTGAAAGGGTTAATCAGGCCTGGGATAGGCTGTGAAAAAAAAAAAAAAAAACTAACTGCAGGATCAGGCATTTAAAATGGTATTTGCCATAGCAACCAGTTCAAATGCACAGTACATGAAGTAGACAGACAAAAATGTAACATTCTGAAATTTATATATACGTATTGTAATGAAATTGGTACAAATGCACTGCATACAGCAGATATGCTTGTAAATATAACATTTTAATTAGACTTAAGTATGGCTAAAAATAGGCCCTTTGGGCTTGATTTTTCCCATGGTATACTAAACCAGTACTTCAAATATTTCTACCTGGCTTCACAAACAAATATGAGAAATGATATACGTAATTTCACATTGTTTCTGACAAGCTTAATATTTGATTCAGAAACTTAATATATTTAAAAAAAAAAAATATGCAGACAGAGGACAGCACTCTCACTTCTGAAAATGCAGAAATGCACATTTTTCTGTCGCACAACAGGAAATTTATTACACTGAGAGATATTTTTTATTTCAGTAAATTTACAAAACATGACCATCCTTTTTTATTTGAAAATTGCTTTATTTTAGTGTCATACTTCCAAATTTTTGTTTATACAAAAAGGTGATGTAAATACATAGGTGGTATAATCTATAAAATTGCTTTTAATTCTCTAATAATGTGTATTTTAAAATAAATTTCCAACTTTGTATTTATAGCATACCCTAATCAAATTTATAATATATTTTGATGCATGCAGAACAGATAGCAAAATATGTTTTAAGACAAGACCACCTTATTTTGCTGAACAAATTATTTTGCAGTTTCTTAACAAGATATATTTTACTGTGGAATTAACTTTTTTACGGGTCTTATAGAGGTTATTATTCAAAAAGTTGGTGGTCAAATTTTTGAACTAAAGTCTAGTTCGTCATCAGGACTACATCACTGGAGTAGTTGCTGCCACTGAGTTGGAAGAGTCCATCTGCAATTATCGTTAATTGTGGTACTTCTTCTTGCTATTTCAATTCCTTCTTCTAGTTTCCTCTTTACTAAGTTTGACTGGTGGGCAATTTTTCTTACTGAATCCCAATTTATGGAGTGTCCACTTGTTTGTATATGTCGGTCTAGCCCTGTTTTGTTACTAATGTTCCTAATAGCCACTTGGTGTTCTTTCATTCGGACTTTAATACTTCTCCCTGTTTCTCCTATATAGCTGAGTCCACAGTTACAGTCGATGCAATATATCACTCCTTCTTGCAATTGGATGTCCTCTTCTTTCTGTTTTAAAGCTGGCAGGAATTTCTTTAATTTGTTATTTAGATCTGGAGCAAGCCTTATATTATATTTTGCTCCGATCCTCTTCAGTTTTTCGAAGTCTCTTGTGGTACGTAATTTTGCTGGTGAATTTGAAGTTGTTTATTTCCTGCTTCTTTTTTGGCACTTGTCTAAATAATTTCTCAACATAAGGGGAGGGGCAATTGTTTTCTGCCAATATTTCTTTTAATTTTTCTCTGTGAAGATCTTTTTGAGTATCTGAAGAGACCAGGACTTCAATTTTTTCCAAAAATTGTCTCGCCATATTCGATTTAATATAATCAGGGTGCAATGAGTAGAAGTCTAACATCTTCCCTGTGTTAGTGGGTTTTCTAAAAAGCTGACTGAATATTCTCCCCTCTCTTGAGGTCAAGGTTAAATCAAGGAAATTGCTGACATGGTCTTTTTCTAGTCCCAGGGTGTACTGCAAGATATTTTCTAGCGAATTAAATTCTGCCAGAATCTGAGAGGGTAGAGATTGGTCCACAGTATCTATTATAAATAGGACATCATCCATGTATCTTACATAGAGAGCAAATATTGAAGGTTGTATAAGGATTTTTGCCTCTAGTTTATTTACATAATAATTTGCGAGCAGAGGTGCTAGTGGAGAATCCATTGCAAGTCCTGAAGTTTGCCTGTAATATTTCTTTCCAAACTGGAAGAAATTATTCTTGAAAGAAAACAGGAGCAGTTCATAAATGCCAAGTAGTATTTCTCTATTGTGATTATGGAAGACTATTTTTTCTGCCAGGTCATCTGCAATGAATTCCAGCAGGAGGTCCAGGTTAATGTTGGTATACATAGATACTCAGTGACTTGTATTCCACACAAGCAACCCAAGCAGTGCTTGGGCAGTGGGCACAGGAAATAAAGGATATATAAAAAATCTCTAATTCTTTAAATTTCTGTTTTCAACACAGATAATATTCACCACAAAGTTATAAATCCGTTCTTATACCTCTGAAGTTTTCATAAGTGTATAATACATGCACACCGACAATAACAACGGAGAGACAGGAGTAACAAATGATGCTGCACTCCGATTGGTCACAGCTGCCGAGCGCATGCAACACCTGCTTCCGTCACTGAAGCGTCACCGCCGCTGAAGGGGTGTTGCTATGACAACCTGAAGGCACTAGTCTGCTAACCAATGAGAAATGCTCCCTAGAAACGACCGTCTTAGGGTGTAGCTGCTCTTAACCAAGCAGTCAGTGGACTGCTTGGGTTATAGGAGCTGAACTGTGGATGCATTGTTTGAAGTTCGTTTCACATCGTGCACTGTGAATTACTAAATATATCATGCATGTGTATTTAAAAAGATTCTAAACAGCCATGTCTGATTCCATAAACGAAGACATTATAGCCGATTTGTTACAAACTCTGTTTTCTCGCCGAACTTTTGAAGAAAAGAAAAATGTGATTATCAAAGGAAGACCGATGCCTGCATTGCCAAGTTTAACGCAGCAACAAAAGAATATTACTCGACATTTTCAAAATGCCAATTATGAAAGATGCGAATGGCTTGCCGGAAGTGTTAAGACCAACAAACTGTTTTGTTGGAACTGTTTGCTGTTTAGCTGTGACAGAAGTTCCACTTGGACAACAGGATACAACAAGCTAAACAATTTAACTAAAGCAATACGGGATCATGATGTTGCTGTTAAGCATATTCGTGCGTCCGTTGCTCTCGCAACTTTTGGAACTGTTCGTATTGAAACTGAGGTAAGTGACCAGATACGACAAAACATAAGTCAACACAATGAAAAAGTAAAACGCAATAAAGATATTTTGAAACGGCTTATAAATGCCGTTTGCTTCCTTGCAAAGCTAGAAATTTCATTTCGAGGAGATAACGAGTTAAAAACTTCCAACAACCGCAGAAATTTTTTGTAACTTTTGGACTACACTGCTCAGTATGATCCTGTACTAAAAAATCATTTGGAGTCATCGACAGTATTCAAAGGAGTATTCAAATCGTATTCAAAATGATTTAATTGATTCTGTCGCCAATGTACTGTGTAATGAAATTAAACAGCAGTTAAAGCAGTCCAATTTTGTTGCCATATTAGCAGATGAAACTACCGACATCTCGAATAGGTCTCAATTTTCTCTTGTTTATCGGTATGTAAATGAAGGGAGGGTGGTAGAAAGATTTGTGTGCTTCCAAGAAGTTAGTGAGGAAAAAGCAGCAGCAGCACTTTCTGGTCTTATTTTGTCCCATATTAAGTATTTTTCAGACTGTGGTGGAAAACTCACCGCGCAGAGCTACGATGGAACTGCAGTAATGGCCTCTTCCTTGCATGGTGTACAGTTGAATATTAAGGCATCCTTTCCACAAGCCCTCTTTGTTCACTGCTATGCGCACTGTTTGAATTTAGTACTTTCCCAAAGCGCTTCAAGTATTCCTGAATGCAGTATCTTTTTTGCTACTCTTAGTGGGCTTGCAGCGTTTTTCTCAAGATCACCAAAGCGCTCAAAATTTCTTGATGCATTTCTGGAACGCTGACTACCCAATGCTTGCCCAACAAGATGGAATTACTCATTACGACACATCAACACTGTCCACGAAAAAAAGGAAGAGCTTCGCCAGACTTTTGCTGCCATGTTGGAACATCAATCACAAGTAGAAAGGGATATTCTTGCGGGTGTTCAGGAACATTTGTCCAATTTAAAAAACTTTGAATTTTGCTTTCTTCTTGCGACCTTTCATAGTATTTTTTCTCTTACTGATGTTTTGTTCAGTGTGCTTCAGAATGCTTCATTAGACATTGTTTACTGCAGAAGTAAGATAACGGAAACACAAAATGCTGTGAAATCTCAGAGAAGTCATTTTCAGGAAGTGTACTAAGGAACCATTGCTGATGTTGGACTTCCAAGAAAACGAAACCTTTCTGAATACATTACGATTACCACTAAATACAGAAGATTATATTTTGAAATTTTCAATAATGTCGAACAACACGTTAATACAAGATTTCAGGATTATGAAAAGCTTACATTTTTGTGCTTGCTGGATTCTTCGAAGAACAGCTCTTACGTTCACACTTTCCCAACTGATGGTTTGAAAAGCTTACTTGAAAATTATAGTCACTATTTCAATGAAGTACGTTTGAAAAACGAATTAATCATAGCATATAGTTCTAACGAATTTTCTGACAAGTCACCTATACAGCTAATGAAGATGTTAGCAACTTCAGCACTTGGAAAATTCATAGCCACAACTTTACCTATTGGCTTCACTTATAAGTGTGATACCTGTGTCCACTTTAACAGTTGAAAGATCGTTTTCTGCATTAAAGCGAATTCAGACGTACGCACGAAACAGAACAGGACAGAAATTACTCTCGCATCTTGGACTGATATCAATTGAAAGTGATCTGTTAAATACTCTGAAAGAAAGAAATACTTTTTTTGATCCTGTAATAGAACATTTTGCTGCAAGTGATCGATGAATGGAGTTTACTTTTAAATAGAAAGGTATGTTAAGTGACTTCAGTCTATTTGGAAAACAGAAGTCTTTTGTTTTAGATTTTGCTGTGTTGTGTCTATTATCTATATTGTACGCCATGTTTTTCCACTTTTATTATATCAAAAATCTGAACCTAATGTCATTTTTTTTTTTTATTGGAGGTTGAACGACCATCGTGAGCAACTCAAATGGGCTATAAGCAGTCGCCCGTCCCTAATTTAGGGTCACTGGTTCCAGGGAAGGGAGAGAGCCAATGCCGTAAGACAAACACAACATCCATGCCTCACCGGGATTCGAACCCCGGACCCTGTTCGGACGAATGATCAGAGGCCATCGCTTAGACCACTGCGCCACCGGGGCGGCACCAAGGCTTCGACCAAATTCCATTCATGAGAGATTCCTTGGATGTCCCGAGTATTAGGACTGTCCTGCAACGTCATCGCTGCCCGTTACTTTTTTTTTTTTTTTTGATTGGAGGTTTAACGACCACCATGAGCAACTCAATGGGCTATAAGCAGTCGCCCGTCCCTAATTTAGGGTCACTGGTTCCAGGGAAGGGAGAGAGCCAGTGCCGTAAGACAAACACAACATCCATGCCTGACGGGGATTCGAACCCGGACCCCTTACGGACGAATGATCAGAGGCCAACGCCTTAGATCACTGCGCCACCGGGCGGCAATGTCAATTGTAAAAAAGTGAATAGTAATTGCCTTTGCGACTGCTTGGGTAGTCTGTTGGGTCACCGCACGTCACTGTAGATACTATATCCAGGCTTGCCATTACTGGATGAATTAATTCTGGCAAGTTGTCTAGTTTTCCATTCAGCTGCATGGACTTTTTTAGAAGGTAGGGAGGAGAAGAGAAAATATCTCTGAAGTAAATAGGTAAATAATAATTAATGTTGGAGAGTGGTGAATTTCTAGTGTAGCCACTTTAAGGAAAGAATTCTCAGACTGCTTCTCAAAATTTGTAAAAAGCCAGTAAAAATTGCTTACAATTTTGATAGAAATGCCATTACTGACCTTAAAAAATTCAAAACCAATGATAAAGTTGTAGCACTGAAAGCAGATAAAAGCAAAGTTTTGCTATTGTTAGAAAAAAATAAGTATTACAATAAAATGGAAGCTGAATTGAGCAAGCCTTATTATGAAGAACTCACTACTAACCCTATTGATCAAACTGTAAAACATCTTAAGAAATTAATCAGCTCTTTAAAAAGTAAAGATCAGCTAAATGAGCTCTTCAAAAGCTTCTCCGAAATCCAGTCAAGAGTTCCACAGATCTATGGTACAATAAAAATTCACAAAGAAGGCTATCCAATAAGACCTATAACAGACACTAGAAATTCACCACTCTCCAACATTAATTATTATTTACTTATTCACCTCAGAGATATTTTCCCTTCTCCTCTCTACCTTCTAAAAAATTCTATGCAGCTGATAGGTAAACTAGACAACTTGCCAGAATTAATTTATCCAGTAATGGTAAGCCTGGATATAGTATCTATGTATACCAACATTAACCTGGACCTCCTGCTGGAATTCATTGCTGATGACCTGGCAGAAAAAATAGTCTTCCATAATCACAATAGAGAAATACTACTTGGCATTTATGAACTGTTCCTGTTTTCTTTCAAGAATAATTTCTTCCAGTTTGGAAAGAAATATTACAGGCAAACTTCAGGACTTGCAATGGATTCTCCACTAACACCTCTGCTCGCAAATTATTATGTAAATAAACTAGAGGCAAAAATCCTTATACAACCTTCAATATTTGCTCTCTATGTAAGATACATGGATAGTGTCCTATTTATAGTGGATACTGTGGACCAATCTCTACCCTCTCAGATTCTGGCAGAATTTAACTCGCTAGAAAATACCTTGCAGAACACCCTGGAACTGGAAAAAGACCATGGCATCAATTTCCTTGATTTAACCTTGACTTCAAGAGAGGGGAGAATATTCAGTCAGCTTTTTAGAAAACCCACGAGCACAGGGAAGATGTTAGACTTCTACTCATTCCACTCTGATTATATTAAATCGAATACAGCGAGACAATTTTTGGAAAAAATTGAAGTCCTGGTCTCTTCAGATACTCAAAAAGATCTTCACAGAGAAGAATTAAAAGAAGTATTGGCAGAAAACAATTACCCCTCCCCTTATGTTGAGAAATTATTTAGAAGTGCCAAAAAAGAAGCAGGAAATAAACAACTTCAAATTCACCAGCAAAATTACGTACCAAAAGGGACTTTTCGAAAAACTGAAGAGGATCAGAGCAAAATATAATATAAGGCTTGCTCCAGATCTAAATAACAAATTAAAGAAATTCCTGCCAGCTTTAAAGCAGAAAGAAGAGGACATTTAATTGCAAGGATTAATATATTGCATCGACTGTAACTGTGGACTCAGCTATATAGGAGAAACAGGGAGAAGTATTAAAGTCCGAATGAAAGAACACCAAGCGGCTATTAGGAACATTAGTAACAAAACAGGGCTAGACAGACATATACAAACAAGTGGACACTCCATATATTGGGACTCAGCAAGAATAATCGCCCACCAGTCAAACTTAGTAAAGAGGAAACTACACTGGTGTGCAAAAATTAAGGACAAAGAGGAGAAATTAGCATAACAGCGGAACGAGCAGGCAGAACGGACCGAAAGACCACTCAGGAGATAGACTAGGGTCCGGTATAGTAGGGCATGCGCATATATGCAGCATGACATGGGGGGGGGGGTCGGAAGGGTATAAAGCACACGGGCAGTGTACGCTCAGCAATTCCGTGAAAGCTATTGCACGGTGTACATCGGTTTGAACGATGTCGAGTTGCTGCCAACGTGTAATATGGCCAACAGGCAATCCAGTAGAAGACATCTGGATGACTTTACCCGAGGTTGCGTCATTGGGAAGTTGGAAGAAGGTCAAAGTGTGACTAGTATGGCCGAAGAGTCCAGGATCGCTCACAGCACCTTTTCACGAGCTTGGAGAGCATTTCAAACAACAGGAACAGCTGTTCGAGAGTTTAGCAGTGGTCGTCCATGAGCAACCACGGAGGCGAACGACTGGTATATTGTCCTACAGGCGAAAAGAGACAGATGGCAGACAGTGGGAGAAATCACCGGGCACATGCAACAGACAACTGGACATCCGTTATCCCATTTTATCGTAGCCAGGAGGCTGCACAAAGGTGGTCTATTTGCACGACGACCAGTACGGTGTGTGCCATTAACGCTTGCTCATCGGAGATGGCGGTTTCTGTGGTGCCAGGAACACAAGAACTGGACACATCAGCAATGGGGTCGAGTTCTCTTTACGGATGAGAGCCGATTTAGTCTGACGAGGAATTCTGGACGTATACACATCTGGAGAGAGCAGGTAACAGATAATCGCACCTCCAACATCATCGAAAGGGAACGGTTTGGAGGTGGTGGAGTTCTCGTTTGGGGCGGCATCATGCTTGGTAGCCGTACTGACCTCCACATCTTCCAAGGAGGTTCAATCACTGGTGTCCGCTATTCTACCGAGGTTCTCCTGCCTCACGTGCGTCTGTTTAGAGGTGCTGTGGGTCCTGAGTTCCTCTTCATGGACAACAACGCTACACCTCATCGTACAGTGGCAGTCGCAGAGCTGTTGGAGAGTGAAGATATTCAACACATGGATTGGTCCACAAGGTTCTTGGACCTAAATCCAATCGAACATGTGTGGGACCTTTTCGGGAGACGCTTGGCAGCACGTCACCAGCCACCAGCAACGATTTCGCAGCTGCAATTGGTGCTACAAGAGGAATGGGCCGCGATGCCTCAAGAGCTTCTTGACAACCTCGTCCTCAGCATGGACAGACATTGTAAATCCTGCAACGCAGTCAGGGGTGATCATATCCCCTACAAAAGACTGGATTTTTCTTGGCAGCCGCCTGTCACATGGACGTTTCTGTCTTCTGTCCAGTTGTGCTCGAAGCTACCTTTTCAATAAAGTGCCTTTGTATCCTTTGGATTCCTTGTTTGGACAGTTTTGCTCACTTGTCCCATATTCTTACATCTTGGGGATCTTATGGTATGATTTAAGTGAGCACTTCTGCACGACATTACATTCGAAAACCATCACGTCCTTAATTTTTGCATGCCAGTGTAGAAGAAGGGATCAAAATAGCAAGAAGAAGAAGTACCACAATTAACGATAATTGCGGATGGACTCTTCCAACTCAGTGGCAGCAACTACTCCAGTGACGTAGTCCTGATGACGAACTAGGCCTTAATTTGAAAATTTGACCACCAACTTTTTTGAATAATAACCTCTAAAAGACCCGTAAAAAATTAATTCCACAGTACACTATGAATAGAGGTACCATAAATTCATTTACAACTAAGATATAGTTTGTTGAATAACAAAATGACTTCAATGTGCAATTTTTCAAATACAAGTGGGGGATCGTCATGCACTCGAATGTTATTGCATTTAACCTAAGTTGAATTGGAAATCTTTGGGATTTCTGCTCTTAATCCACTAAAGTTCTGTATATTATATTTCCACGTTTCAGTTGGTTGGTTGGTGGAATTTAATGGCACAAGGGCCATGTTTGGATAAGGAGCGCCAGACACAAGACAATCAAACAAACAGTATTAAAAACGTGGTATGATGGTTAAAATCAGGTTGATGTGGTAAAAGTGAAAAATGGGAACGAAGTTTAAGAACTAGATATGTTTAAAAAAGTCAATTTGTTTTAAAAATGAAAAGACAGCAACAGTATCGCAATAGTCATGGAGAAGCCGCTGCAGCGTAACGGCGGCATCGTTCAACAAATGAGAATGAAAATAGTGAAAACGGGCAGCACGAAAACGAACACAATTACATAGAACATGAATGACAGTGAGACAACAGTTGCATGTCTCGCACGTTGGGGCAGTGTCGCCACACAGCAAGAAGCGGTGCATGAAATGACAATGCCCAATGCAGAGACGCGCAAGTAGAACTTCCTCACAACGATTCCTACGCAGTCCGATCTGTGGTTTAATGGAGAGAAGTTTGTTCCTGCCCTGCCGAGACAAAAGAGACTGCCACTCAGCCATGATGAAGGAACAGATGACAGGACGAAAATCTCTAAAAAAGAGTGACAGTCAAGTGATCGGCATAGAGGCAACGGACCTGGCACAGGCATCCGCCAGCACATTACCTTGAATTCCAACATGGCCAGGAACCCAACAGAATTGGACCTGGAATCCAGCGCCAGTCAAAGTCTGCAGGAGATGACTAACATCCCTGGTGACTGGAGAATCAACGCCGTCAGGAGAAGATAAGACTTGGATGACAGACTGGGAGTCGGTGCAAAGCATGGCGCGATGATGAGAACAGGACTGGATGTGACGCAAGGCCAGGCAAACTACATGCAATTCTGCGGTAAAGATGGTTGCTGCTGGCGGAATCCACTTAGCATACGTTTCATCAGTAAACACAAAGGCAGATCCCACAACATCACCAGATTTCGAGCCATCGGTGAAGACAGGCACGAAATCGGGGTGGAGCAAGAGGTGCTCAGCAAAAAGCTGCTGGTAAATGGGCGCTGGCGTGGAAGACTTGGGCCACACAGAAAGGAACACATTGGCCATCACCTGAGCTGTATGCCAAGGAGGATCAGGAAAATCTTTGGTCACACCAATCGTCGATATGTTTAAGCCAGTATCGCGCACCATGTCGGACATCCGAATCCCGAAAGTTGGAACACAAGAACGGCGGTTGGAAAATAAGCGGACACATTGTGGGTTGAAGACGGAATCCTGCAGTGGATAATGAGGTAGTGACTTTAGCTTGGTGTAAAACTGGAGAGACAGTTGCTGACAGCGGAGGCACAACAGCAGTTTATGCGACTCGGCATACAGGCTATGCACAGGAGAAGTACGAAAAGCGCCGGTGTAAAGACAAAGAGCCTGGTGATGAACTGGATCAAAGAGACCTAAAACAGAAGGCCGTGCAGAACCGTAGGTTACACATCCGTAGTCCAACCTTGACCGCACAAGGGAGTGGTAAAGGCGGAGCTTTGAGCACCTGTCAATCCCCCAAGATGTACGTGAGAGGACCTTCAGAATATTCAATGACTTCGTGCACTTCACCTTTAAAGATTAAATGTGAGGACAGAAGGTGAGTGCGCGGTCAAAGGTCAAACCTAGGAACTTGACTTCGGACACCACAGGAATGGTAGAGTTCCCCAGATGGAGAGAGGGAGGGTCTGGGTGAAGACTCTGTTTACGGCAAAAATGCACACAAACGGTCTTCTGTGATGAGAAACCAAAACCATTACATATGGCCCAGGAAGAAATCTTAGTAATTGCCGACTGCAATTGTCTTTCAATGGTGCACATGTTGATGGACGTACACGAAACTTGAAGATCATCCATAAACATCGATCCACGAACCGTCCAAGGAAGTAATGTGAAAATGTGATTAACACGAAGAACGAAAAGAGTGACTGATAAAATGGAGCCTTGAGGAACACCCTGCTCCTGTGGACACAGCACAGAGAGGGTCGACCTGATGCGCACACGGAACATCCGGTTCCGGAGAAAGCCGGCAATGAAAGTTGCTAAGTTTCCCCGCAATCCGCAGTCGTGCAGATCACGGAGAATGACATATCTCCACGTTCGATTGTAAGCTTTTTCCATATCGAAAAACACGGAGACCATGTGCTGAGGCCGGACAAAAACCTCTCTGATAGATATTTCAAGGCGAAGGTGATCATCAGTGGTGGAACGAAAGCGACAGAAACCACTTTGATGAGGTGATAAAATGTGATGAATTTCCAATTAAAATATCAGATGAAAATTGATGATGTGTTCGAGCACTTTACAAAGGCAGCTTGTCATAGCAATGAGGCGGTATTTCAACAGGTTTGTGGGATCTTTACCAGGTTTGAGAACAGGAATGACAATAGCAGTCCGCCAAGAATCGGGAAAGACGTGCTCTTGCCAAATTCTGTTAAACAGGATTAGCAAACATTCAAGAGAGGACGGAGAAAGGTGCTTCAGCATGTCGTAGTGGATGTTATTCGGTCCGACAGATGTCCAGCCGTACCAATTCAAAGCAATCTTCAGTTCCACGGCAGTCAGCAGGCTGTTATAGTCCTCCGAGGAAAACGGTCCGAAGGATATTCTTGTCCTTTTAAGCCACGTCTGAAACTGCCGGAACGAAGCAGGCTAATTGCTGCTGCTGGACACCGAAGAAAATATGGTGCCAAGACAGTCAGCAATACCCTGAGCGTCAGCAACCATTTGTCCATCACTCTCGAGAATGGAGAGTTTCCCAGATGGGTACTTTTGCCGAATCTTATGAATCCTGCCCCAAACAATCTTAGGGCTGGTAGTGGTGTTAATTCCGGATACATATTGTATCCATGAGTCCCGTTGACTATGATGACG
This sequence comes from Macrothele yani, assembly GCA_039090855.1. Classification (NCBI taxonomy): domain Eukaryota; kingdom Metazoa; phylum Arthropoda; class Arachnida; order Araneae; family Macrothelidae; genus Macrothele; species Macrothele yani. The sequence goes on along the minus strand of CM077017.1, from coordinate 65,662,854 downwards.
AACCAATCGCGAGTAGGACTTTGCTTTCTTGAAAGCAAGTAGGTTTGCGTCGGTGGGATACCGATAAAACCTACCCCAAGCCTGATGTTGAGCCTGACGTGCTGCCTTGCAATCGGAATTCCACCAAGATCTCGGGCAACATGGAAGTTTAGTCAATGTCTTTGGGATGAAAAGTTCCACCACTTGCACAATGCAATCCGTAACTGCTGTAACAGATTCACCGATCATGCCTGAGGACCCCATAACAGGAGTAATGGTCGCTGAAGCCGTGAATGCATCCCACTTGGCTCGATCGATATCCCATCTAGCAGGACGGGTAGGATGGCGGTATCTGCCACATGCCAGACGAAAAAAGATAGGAAGGTGATCGTTGCAAAGGGGATCACCAAACATGCTCCAGGACCAGTCAGGATATAAAGATGGTGAACTCACAGACAGATCAATGGCTGAGTACAAGCGGGTAGGTTCATGAAAATATGTCTTTGTCCCCATGTTGTGGAGACAGAGGGACGTGTTAGAAGTAGGGACTTCACAACGTGGCCCCTGGAGTCTCGGGTGTTATCACTCCACAACGGATTGTGCGCATTGAAATCTCACAGAAGGAAGAAAGGAGGCGGCAACTGGTCAACTAAATCTTCCAAATCTGAAAGGCTCACAGCTTCATCTGGTGGTACGTATATGGAACAGACTGTGAACAAGATGTTCACAGAAATTCTCACTGCCACTGCTTGCAGAGCCGTCTGAAGAGTGCCTGCAGTGACAGGAACACCATGAGGAACAACAACGGCCACTTCTCCGCAGGCGATAACTCCGTCCTCATGATCCCTGCGAAAAATATAATATCTGCGCAGCAAAAGAGTGTCCATTGTGCGAAGCTTTGTCTACTGGAGACACAGATGTATACAAAGACAGTAAGCCTTTCAAATCATCAAGTCGTCATCGCAGATCTCAGCAATTCCATTGAATGATTGAAGCCATTATGAGAAAAAGAAAAGGAAAGACTGAGACGACTAATATGTCTCAGAGTCCATGAGCTCCAGTACGTCTTCAGTGTCTGGAGGTAATACAGGGGTGTGCTTACTCCCCGTGTTCTTGGATGATTGTGCCCAACTCTGAGTGTTACATCGGGGTTTCGGGGAGGATGTGCCTGGCTTCTGCTTCTCGGTTTTCTTGATTGGCGTGCCCTTAGCCTGAGCACCAGTGCTGGCAGAGGATCTTTTCGGCGACAATGTGGGTGTCACTTTGGACTAAAGACGGCAAGACTTTAGTGCCTCCAATCCAGCAGCAACAATGTCCTTGAAAGCATAAGGACACACCGCTGGGATGTGCACCTCAGTCTGAACAGCAACAGTGTGCTTCTGAACTACGACCGAGGCATATGATCGCTGGCCTGGTGTTAAAGGAGCGATCCGCCGTCTGGCCTCGGGATAAGACAGATGTTCTGTGGTCTTCAGGCGTTGGATAGCCTGCTCCTCTATCCACTTTGGACACTGCTTGGAAGATGCAGAGTGTGACCCATCGCAGTCAGTTAATGCGGTGATCCGAGTCTGCTGAGCATTCCATCAAAGAATGATCCGTGGAACCGCAGCGCCCACACCTTGCTACGTTACGGCAAGATTGTTGAGAACGACTGTAATGCTGGCACTTGTACCATCTCAAAGGATTCGGGATATATGGGCGAACATCAAGACGTAAGTAACCTGTCTTGATGGAAGTTGGCAGGGTTGGGGTGTCAAAAGTGAGCACGATGTTCCGGGAGGGTATAGACTCCCCATCTCACCTAAAAAGGATTCGCCGAACCCCAGTGACATATTGGTCACCAAGTCCCTCCAGTAGTTCCTCATCCTGCATTCAAGCAAGTCCCGGGAGTTGACGACACCGCGAGAGGAATTCAAATAACCATGAGATGTTATTTTTACTGGAATATCCAGCAGAACGGTCATCTCCAGCAAGGTGGCACTATGTCGTGGATTAGATGTTCCCACAAGAAGATCCCCTGATGGGAGCTTCTTAACACTTTTCGGAGGGCCAGGAACTGCCTGAAGAGCCTTATTAATCCAGAAGGAACTCTTCGAACTCAGAGACTGTGAAGGATCAACAGAATGAATCAGAAGAAACAGAGCATTACAATCACTACTAAGAAGTTTCTTTGTGGAGGTGGGTGTCCCTTCTTCCATGCGGCACTTTACATTAATAGTATGGAAACATTGTTGTTTGCCATAGAGAAAAAAGAAAATTCATCTGCCGACTTCCCCACCCACAACCGAGTCCAACGAGGCAGAGCCGGTGGTCTGCAAGCCCTAGTGGACGCAGGACACGGCTCTATGGATTGGAAGTGGATATTCGAAGTTGATAAGGCAGACATGCGCTCGGCACGCACCCAGACTTTCCCGTGTCTGGGGAACACCTCTTTGGCATGCCCACCCTATCCCCAAACTCACCCTGCCGTATGTAACGACAAGCCGTTAGAAGCCTGGGCTCTACTCAGCCACAGACTTCCTAACTAGGAGTGAGTTAGTTCCTAGCCGCCCGTTTAGGGTGAAGCAGAGGGCAAAGAGGAGTGTTGGTAGCTGGAGACAACTACATCTCGGCCCCCAGAAACCCTCAGCCTCCAGCATCCCCTTTTCCAACTTACAGGTCACTGCACACGGCAAACCTGCAGGTAGGTCTAGCTAACCAGCTTGGAAAAACAAAGAAGGGAACATAAAATGGAGAAGAGAGGAAAGAGAACGAGGAACTAAAATCCGGAGCTGGTGCTTAATCACAACCTCAGCAACCTACAACTGAGGTGGGTGCGTGGCAATATAAGAACAAACGCCAAAAATGAAAAAATCATACAAGAAATGTCAGCTCAGGCCGTGGGGTCGCCATTCCCCAGCAGCTGGATGAACAGCTATCCCTTCGGTGATGTTATCGTACAAGACAAAAAGCAAGATGTTCCTTCACAAGGTGGGCTCGGGACGTGGGGGAGCTACTCCCCAAATAACTGGAAAACCAGTTATCCCCATGTGGGCCCACCTTTTGGCATTTTAACAACATAGTAAAATGGTATGTATAGTTAACTTTTTTAAAAAAGCAATTTTCTAAACAGAAAGAAAGGTGTGATTTTGAATACCAGCAGATATTGCAATACATTATGAAAAACGATGCTTCAAAGACGATACATCGTGATGTTAAAATCCCAACATCACCCAGTCCTACCCCCACTTGTGAATGAATATTGAGTTCAGTTTTCTTGCTCGTGTTCCTGCAGTTGCTTCGAAAATGAATGGAAGTGAAGGTGGGCTTCGAGAGAAAATCTGTTAATGGATCAGCTTGGAGCGACCAAGGTTACTAAAGCAACCTTTGCCATGGCACCTTGCACAACGTATAATGTCATCTACAGGTAAAAGAATTATCTTTGAATCTCTGTTTAGTTGCATATATGCTGAACAAAAAGAAACAAACAGTTATGGCAATGTTTTTGAGATGATACAGCTGCTACATCTAATGCCATGTAGTATTGCTCCTTGTGAGTGTGACTTTTCAGCAATAAACCTCATAAAAACCAGTAATTGGGCATGTCTGAATAGTGACACTTTAAACCACTTAATTATGATTAGATGCAATGGCCCTCCAATTGAAGATTTTGATCCTCAAAATGCTATTCAATTGTGATGGGCAGATACCTTTGATGGGAAGATCAGACACAGTACATATCAGCAGAAAGCTGTATCAACATTATTAGTGCCATTTTATGTATATATATCCTAGCTTTTGCCCCTTTGTTTTAAATATTATTAAAGAAATCACACATCTAAGTTCAATGGCCTCTTGAAAATAAATTATGTGTGTGTAAATTAAGAGAGTAAGAGTAATTATATTACAGCACTGAAAATAAATTGTCAAAAAATCAATCATTTTGGAACTAAAGCATATATGCACTGTTTGCAGTCAATCTAATGATCCTATGCAGTAACTACTCTGCATCTGTTTTTATGAAGTTAACGGGGGAGGGGTCTCTCATTAGAAAGAAGAAAAAAAACATGCACCACTTAATTTCATAGAAACGTAAGTAGAGAAGTTACTGAATTATTATTATTATTTTTTTTAATTTTGCATGGCCAGTAGATTTGTGATTTGGCTAGTAAAATTTTTATTTTTATTCCACTAGGGCCATTACATCTAAAATTTCAGCAGTTTTGCAAGGGCTAAAAAATTGAGAAATCTTAATGGAATTTACATTTAATAATAATGTAAAAAGTTAACAGCCAAAATGTTCAAACTCATTTTCCTCATAATGATAACATTCCAGATGTACTCAGCATTGCAGTGTTTTGCCATTACAACAAATACTATAATTAAATATGATTATTCAGCTAATATCCACTAACTTAATAAATCTTATTCCTCCAGCACTAAAAGCCAATAAAAAGAAAATTACATAACCCTGAACACTGCGCTAAACCCATTTGGCAGTAATAAGCTAATGAAACTGAACAAAATATACTACTGTCATAAAATTTTAATACATTAATTGGAAGCACTCAATTGGCACCTGTTAACGGAGAGAAAAGTGAGCTGTGGACTATGTTGTCCCATATATATACAATTTGTATGAAATTCACACTGAGTATAAACAACAGAAAAATCAAACTTATTTTGGGAAGGGGGAAGTGACAAACTGTTAGAACTGAATGCAAGATTAATCTCCAGGTGAATGAATTTTGTATATTTAGGAAGCATGTTTGACAGAGAAAATAGTTTGCATGGTGCAATCCGTAGGTGAGTGAATTCAGCTTTGAAAGTCATAGTTGCCTTAGGAGGATTTCATAGGACTGGTTGCAGGGTGGCTACAGAAAGTAGTGAAAAAATTCCCTGAGTTTTCCTTGATTTCCAGAGAAATTTCCCTGATCATCTCTATTTTATCATGAAATTTTTCTGATCATCTCTATTCGTTCCCAGCAGAATTTTCCAACCAGAATGTCAAACTTTACGCTAGAATGACTAAGCATTTAGACCGATAAATGTTACAAAGAGGTAAGAAGTACAGTGAAACCTCTGCTCATTTATGGATGCTCACGAGCCACAAACTGTTGTCCATAAATGGGAGACTCCCTTAAGTGGTTAAAATTTAAACACCATAACTTCACAAAGATTTTGCTATGATTTGAAATGAAGTTTCAGATAAAAATGTTTAATGAGCATAATTCAAAAAGAAATTTACTTACGCAGAGTTGCAGAATGTAGACATGCGTGCATACAGTTTCCGAATTATTAGCAGATTTTGCATATAGTTTTTGCTTGTAGATTAAAAAAATAAAAATGTAATTTACAGCATTTATAACACATACTCTAGTCTTTACTGAGATTTATATAATTAATTCAATTTTAACGTGAAGAACTTTTAATTATTGTTCACATCTTCTGAGTTTTTTTGCTTTTACAGACGTTTCAGACCTCCAGATTTTATCAAGGCATGTTGTCAATGTATAGGAACTGTATCAAAAGTTTCGTTTACACAGAAAGAATCTAAATTTTACTGTCAGGTTTTTATTGCAGTTGCCATTTATTAAATTAAAATCTTTTCCATATGTGTTTTGTAAGTCTTATTTTTGGATAAAGTTGTTGAAAATGTTTTTTATAATTTTTGAAGGTTCATTAATGGAACTGTTTTTCTGGATATAAAAAAATTCTTTAATTCGTCTCTTGTTTGTATGAGGTTCATAGTCCAACGTTTTAATATTTTGCCATGAAAGTCCATTTTACACACATTGTTGCACATTCAATTGTAATGTATTTATTTTGTCCTCACTGGAATCTGCAAGTTGCAATAATTATTTATAGTGTATGCAGATACATTTTATTTTCATACAACTCTGAACTTACGTATCTAGATTTCTTACTACTGCAAACATTTCAGTAACTTTTTTGCTGCGTCCTAAGAGCTCTCATCTGTTGTTCTATAATATCCCCCTCTCTCTGTGCCTGTTGCAAAACTTTTGCCTTTTTAGAGGCCAACTCCTTCAGCTGTGATACTGCTTCCCTTTTCCTTTTTAGAGCGGCTTTTTTTTTTTCCAGCTGTTCTTTGATTTGCAGTTTTTTTGATTCATCAAACCTTGCTCTTGCATTTTGAGCATAATGGACCATCTGTTTCGTAACAGCCAGACCAGCAAGGCCACCCTTAGAAGTAACATGATCATAGACCCTTCTTCTGGCCACCAGTGACAACTCGCTCGTGTTCTCCCACAAGTCACTGTTTATAGAAAACCCTCGTTGAAGATTGCCATTGCCGTGCGACAGGATCATAACCATCTTCATCACCTTTACTGCATCTCCCAGCTACCTTCTGCATCAAAAACAGCAGACCAGAATTTATCAATCCTTTCAGATCTTTTATATTGTTGGAAGCACTTTATTACATGAGGCCTGCTACAGATGTCTTTCATCTGTTTTTTGGCTTTATCTGCTGCCAAGCCTCCAATCCAATTTTTCTGAGACAAAATAAGGAGCAGTTGTGTGAGACGTTTGGTAAATACTTTCTCCTTTAACACAACTGCTGGGTCAAAACAAGACACTGACTTCGTCAGAGTATAAGCTAACGGTGAGCGCTCTTTCATCTTGGAAACACATTTCAGTAAGAATTTTCTACACTCATTTTTGAATAAGGCGATATCCTTCTCTGACACATTTGATTTTCTAAGAGAACACTGTGTGGCTATTCCGACATCGACTCGCTTTGCTGGACGTATGTTTGCAGCATCATTTAAATCAATACCCATGATGTCAGTGTTTGATAATTTCTCGTCTTCTACAAACCTCTCCATAAGCCCTCGCATCAAAATGGAGAGATCAGTATATAGAAAGGGTATCATTGGGACATCAGTTTGATACGTAAGAAACCTTTCATTTCGCTAGCTATTGTCCTGAAGAAAGACAGCTTTGCTGGAAATACTTTATCCTGCATAACCTCTTTCACAGCCTGGTAGCTTTTGCTGGTAGGGGCTTGGCCATTCTTCTCAACTCCATCAATGAAACTCTTCAGGTAAGGAATTATATCCATTGCTCTTTGGGCAACTTCAGAGTTCCCCAGCCACCTAACTGAACAAAATTTTTTGGGAAATAAAGTAGAGTTTGAGTACAGCGTATACAGTGCCCTTCTTGCTGGCGAATCTTTAAACAAATAGTACAATGCCCTATGGAATTCTAGAATTTTCCATCCAGTAGCCACAGTTCCCGTTTTAAAGGCACCATTTACCACATGCAATCCACAACATCCAGTGTTAAGAAGTTCTGCTCCATCTGGGTCATTTCCATCTTTTAAGTCATCTTGGAGGTCTTTATAAAATTTCTTGTTGACATTAGGACCATCCATTGATAGCTGTAAAAGCTTTTGTTTTACATCCAAAGACCGTGTAACATCATTAAATGCAGTTAATAAATCGGAAGCACGAGTCCTCTGAAGCAACACTGATGTGAAATAACGAGTTTGGACCTCATTTTCATCTGTTTTCCAAAACCGTACATTCAGGTCCATCTGCTGTTTCTGAGATATTTTGTTAAGGGATTCGTCAAATCCTATGACAAAATGTTCAGAAGCAAGAATTTCCTCTAGCAAGGCATTCTCAAATAACGGTGAGATACCATGAACAATTATGTATGCCATTTTATCCCTGCCCAGTTTCATACTTTTTGCTATATCAGAATCCGGGAACATTCTAGTGAAGCACTGTACATCTTTCTCTGCAGACCGTAATGATTTATGTGCCATTATAGATTGCAAGCACCACATTATCTCTGCTTCTGAAACACTTTCTTTTAAAAGAAATTTGGTCATGCTGCATGGCTCCTTATTCTGTTGAGACTCAAGTGAAGTTGATGGAGCAATTGAAGGTTCACTACCCACAACCTGGGACTTGTTCGTGCAGTTTCCCACTATATCCGTAGAATCAGATGAAGTTGATTTTTTAGACGATGAAAAAAAGCTCCCAACACTTCTTGATGTTAAAGCACTTTTTTCTTTTACTAAATGTTTTTTTTCCATGTCGATGACTTGTCACTGCTCGTAAACCCATATTACTCAAACTAAACTTCGACTGGCATAATTGGCAGTACGCCATGCTCTTATCGAATGGCACTTCAGAAACCCATGAATACTTTGTCTTCCAATCAGTTTGAAATGAGCACTTAAAATGGGACATCTTTGTATAACAGAAGTAATTACAATAACTAAAGAAAGAAAACAAGGATTTTTCATGCACTTGGAAAAACGAATAAGTGTCCGATGAATGCACAGTGCAAAGAAAAAGAAACGTAACTTGCTGTAGTGCTGACAAAGCTAGTTGTGATGAGGTAATGAGGTACAGCGTGGAGGAAGCACCCACCTTTTAAAACTGATCTACAGTGAAAGGCAAGGAAGGGACCTATGATCTTTGTCGACCAACAACAGCGAGATCCGATCACCCCCCCCCACCCCCCGATGGAGAAAAAGGAAAGTAACACCAAAAGGCGTGAGAGGGCTGCTACTGTTTATGGCAGAACTGTCACTGAACAAGACACAGAAGTTCAACGGTGCCAGCCAGCAACAAAGCATCGGCTGTGATTAAAGTCGCAACACGTGACCTTTCTCGACTCTTGCGAAGTCGAACTGGGAGAAATTTCTATGAATAAAAATTTCTCCAATTTTTTAAATAACCGAATGCAATTTTTTCAGTGACCAAGACACATCAAAATAAACCCCCATGTGAAATTTCGTCAAAATCCGATGGAAAGTTTAGAAGTTAGGCATTTTCTTTTCTTTATTTTTAAGCAATGTTCGCTGAAAGCCTGCATTGTCCATACACTGACTTTGCCGTCTCCCATGTGGCATTTAGGGGCACGTGTGGACTTTTGAGCATTGCAAAGTGGCCGGCTAAAAAAAAACAAAATTGATTTTACGAATTAATTCTGACCGAGTTTCCCCATCTGCTTTCCGTGTTCATTAAAAAAATATGTATAACGTATGAATAGAAGGGAGGGGGGGGGAATGATCACAGTCCAGTTTGTGAAAAAAAAAACATTCTTTGAAAAAAATGACTAAGTATCTGCATGAAAATAAAAAAAAAGGAAACTAAGTCTTATCAAAAAACAAATTCGGCATAAGGGCCGCACACCCGAAAAATTTCACTTTTATTAAAGTAAGAGCCGTGGCTCTTAGCCAAAAGATTACGGTACATTCTCTTCCTGAGAGATTCTCTATTACAATGTTCAGAAGCCTTTGCTAAATATAAATAGCACCATTTTCATTCCATGGAACATTGGATTGTTTCAAGCTGCTCTGACCCGTGACTTCCATAACTTCACTCCCCTCCCCACTCTCCCCAAGATACCAACCCCACTCCCACTTGTTTATTTTGCTTTGCTTCAAAGAAAATGCCTCTAGCACTTCAGCTACAGCTCCGAGACTGAAGGGAAATAAATTATATTTCTTTTTTTCCTCCCTCCAAAAGGCGCTGACGGTTTGTGAACTCTAAACTTTTTTAGGATGTGGTCATTCGTTATTTACGGCCTAAAATCCAGTGTTTCAGTTTATGCAATTTAAGCATTACTCAGAGTTACAGCCCAACGGCCACAGAAATTAAAAATTTATATCACAACCGTTTGAAAGTCGTGGGTAATTGTAACAGTATTTTTTTTAAATTTAAAAAAATTTCAGCGATTTCATATTTTTTTAAACTCATTAAATGGAAAGTAAATAAATAAATAAATAAATAAATATATATATATATATATATAAACGGGATGTAAGGTCAGGTGATGCGTAACATCACAGCCTCTCCTTGACAAATGTCAACCCCGCCTTCTCGTGGTGCATCCTGTTCCCACTAAAGGGGCTCTGACGACCGCTCATAGCGGTATAACTATACCATCGGGATCAGAGGAAATTCTATCCCACACTCACCAATCCGCTTGGCCAGCGTGGTGAGTTATGGCCAAACCCCTCCAAAATGATTCCACAACTTAAATCTTGGCCCTCAGTCTCCGGCAGCTGGAATGTACCTGGCCAAGGCAGCGGCCAGTGCGACATGAAGGCAGAGGGTGCTAAGAATCCCCGGAGGACCGGACTAGGCTGCCATCTGATGCTGACCTTGGTTACTTACAATGGACGCTCCCTATCTTCTGATTCAAGGCTTCTTGAATTGGAAGAGGAACTACAAAGGATCAAGTGGGACATCGTGGGGCTAAGTGAGGTAAGGAGAAAAGGAGAAGATCTCATCGAACTGAAAAGTGGACATCTCTTCTACTATCGTGGGACAGATACTGGCAGAACTAGTGGTGTTGGATTTATAATAAACAAGAAACTGAAGGATAAAGTTGTAGAAGTTGAAAGTTCCTCTGACAGAGCTGCACGACTAGTTATCCAACTCTCGAAAAGATACCAGGCTCAGATTATTCAAACTTATGCACCCACCACAAGTCATCCTGAAGAAGAAATTGAAGAATTTTATGAGGAAATTTGTCATCTAAATAATAAAGGTAAGCAGCACTTGAAAATAATTATGGGAGATTTCAATGCAAAAATAGGGCAACGGCAACAGAATGAAACTTCAGTAGGTAAATTCGGTCATGGCAACAGAAACCAGCGTGGAAATACTCTCGTTGAGTTTGCAGAGGCAGAAGGGTTTTTCATCTTGAACTCCTTCTTCAAGAAAAAGCCACACAGGAAATGGACATGGAGACATCCAAATGGGACGACAAGTGAAATTGATTTTATTATGTGTAACAAAAAATTCGTCATAGAAGACTGCAGTGTGCTAAACAAGTTCAACACAGGTAGTGACCATAGATTGGTGAGATGTAAGATGCACCTCAACACTAAACTTGAACGTGGCAAGCTCATAAGACAAACAAAATCTATTGACATAACCAACCTTAAAAAACACCATAATACCTTCAAGTTAGAACTGAAGAACAGGTTCTCTGCTTTAGAAGGCCTAACATCGGAAGAAGTGGACATCTCTGAAGTTAACAGAAAAGTAACCAAAGCTCTTATGGAAACAGCAACAAAATTAGCTGGGTCTAAGAACAAGTTGCATGTGAACAAATTATCAGGAAAAACCAAAATGTTGATGCAAAAAAGAAGAGAGATGAGGACAACTAAAGAAGATGTGACTTCCAAAGTGGAATATATAGAGCTATGCAGGACAGTAAGAAAAAGTATCACTGAAGACGTAAGGAAATTCAACTGTGAACTAGTGAGGAAAGCAATTGAAAACAACCAAAGCCTAAAGATAGCAAAGGGACATCTCAGTAAGGGAAGAAAACAGATTATGGCACTGAGAAAAGAAGATGGTTCTGTAACAAGAAATAGAGGCAGAAATTTTGACAAGAGTGAAAGATTTCTACTCCAAATTATATGAAAGGGATGATATATGCACTCCAGACATCATGAAAGATACCAGTACCAGAGTTCCTCCAGTCCTTCCAGCAGAAGTTGCACATACAATCAAGAACATGAAGCGAGGAAAAGCTCCAGGAGAAGATGGAATTACTGTAGACATCATACAAGAAGCAAGTGGAGAAATCGAAACAGTACTCGCCCAAATTTTCACTCGATGCCTTAATGAAGGAAAGATTCCTGAGGATTGGAACACCGCTACAATGATCCTGCTACATAAGAAAGGTGACATTGAGGATCTCGGAAACTACAGACCTATCAGCCTCCTATCAGTAGTTTATAAAATCTTCACTAAAGTTCTTTCACACCGCTTGAAGGTAGCACTAGACATGGCTCAACCGAGAGAACAAGCTGGATTCAGGAGTGGCTACAGCACAATAGATCATATCCACGTGCTGAGAGAACTAATTGAAAGAGCGAGGGAATATGAACTTCCATTGTGCATGGCTTTTATCGATTATGAAAAAGCCTTTGATTCGGTGAAACCATCAGCAGTTACAATGGCTCTGAAAACCTGCGGTATTGAAGATGCATACATTAATATTATTAATAACATCTATGAAAATGCAAGTGCAAAGATTAGGCTGTTTGAAAATACAACACACGTAAAAATTGGAAAGGGAGTGAGACAAGGTGACACCATATCTCCGAAGCTCTTTAATGCCACATTGGAGGGTGTTTTTCAGTCGCTGAGCTGGGAAAACAAGGGGATAAAGATTAATGGAGATTATCTAACCCACCTTCGTTTTGCTGATGACGTAGTCATTTTTGCAACTACCCCATCAGAGCTGCAGAGTATGATACAGGAACTTGCTGACAAGAGTAAAGAAGTGGGATTAAAAATGAACTTGACGATTATGGGCAAAACACGTAACAATATTAACAAAGAAAGGTGACATGATCACGCTAGTTACGTTAACTAAAACTTTTACAAAAAGTTCGTAAGTTGGAAGCTTTCGACCTTATCTTAGGTCTTCATCACGCCAATGGAGGACTAAGATTGTTGCCAGATTCTACATTTGAATTTTTCCTATTTTTGTTGCCAAAACTTAGAATTGATCTCCAGATTAACGGAATGTAGAGAGGAGATTCGGAGTTGCAAGTCATTGAGTTGAAAATAATTTCTATGCTTTCACGGTAACGGAGGGCAAAACGATTGTCAAACGAAGCAATTCGTTTTGCTTCGTTCCAGTGGGGAACTGCAGATGTGTCTTCCATTGTCAAAATAGACAAGGCAGTGTTGGGATTGCCTTTCGAAACATCTTTTCTATGTTCTAAAATTCTATGGCTTATGCTCCTGTATGTCTCTTCTTCTACTGGGGATAACTTATACATTGGAAGCACATACAGGAGCATAAGCCATAGAATTTTAGAACATAGAAAAGATGTTTCGAAAGGCAATCCCAACACTGCCTTGTCTATTTTGACAATGGAAGACACATCTGCAGTTCCCCACTGGAACGAAGCAAAACGAATTGCTTCGTTTGACAATCGTTTTGCCCTCCGTTACCGTGAAAGCATAGAAATTATTTTCAACTCAATGACTTGCAACTCCGAATCTCCTCTCTACATTCCGTTAATCTGGAGATCAATTCTAAGTTTTGGCAACAAAAATAGGAAAAATTCAAATGTAGAATCTGGCAACAATCTTAGTCCTCCATTGGCGTGATGAAGACCTAAGATAAGGTCAGCTTCCAACTTACGAACTTTTTGTAAAAGTTTTAGTTAACGTAACTAGCGTGATCAAGTCACCTTTCTTTGTTAAAAATGAACTTTCAGAAGACAAAAGTGATGTTCAATGCTTTTACAAGAAATGAAGATTTATCGATTGATGGAGAAAAGCTGGAGATAACAGACACGTACGTTTATCTTGGACAGCAGATATCAAGTGAGGGTCACATTGATGAAGAAATTAATCGGCGTACAAAACTTGCCTGGAGAGCTTTTGGAAGAAACAGCATAATTTTCAAGAGCAATATGCCATTATGTCTTAAAAGAAAAGTGTTTGATCAATGCATCCTTCCAGCGCTTACGTATGGTGCAGAGACGTGGACCTTAACTAAAAGAGACATACAAAGGCTGCAGACAACTCAAAGTAGCATGGAGAGGTGCATGCTTGGTGTAACCAGGAGAGATAAGAAGAGGAACTCGTGGATCCGAAAAATGACAAGAGTGGAAGACATCATGATCAGAGTTAAATCCCTGAAATGGCAATGGGCTGGACATACTGCCAGAAGGACAGATCATCGATGGACAGCCGAAATTTTAGATTGGATTCCAAGGGACAGGAAAAGACCCAGAAGAAGACCACATAGGAGATGGGTGGATGAAATTCGAAAGTATGCAGGGGTGACATGGAGGAGACTGGCACAAGACAGACCGTTGTGGAGGAAACTTGGGGAGACCTTCGTCCAGCAGTGGATTGATAATGGTTGACAATGATGATGATGATATATAAACAGTACTTGCCCAAATTTTCACTTGATGCCTTAATGAAGGAAAGATTCCTGAGGATTGGAGCGCCTTTTGGAGGGAGGAAAAACAAAATCTATTGACATAACCAACCTTAAAAAACACCATAATACCTTCAAGTTGGAACTGAAGAACAGGTTCTCTGCTTTAGAAGGCCTAACATCGGAAGAAGTGGACATCTCTGAAGTTAACAGAAAAGTAACCAAAGCTCTTATGGAAACAGCAACAAAATTAGCTGGGTCTAAGAACAAGTTGCATGTAAATAAATTATCAGGAAAAACGAAAATGTTGATGCAAAAAAGAAGAGAAATGAGGACAACTAAAGAAGATGTGACTTCCAAAGTGGAATATATAGAGCTATGCAAGGCAGTACGAAAAAGTATCACTGAAGACGTAAGAAAATTCAACTGTGAACTAGTGAAGAAAGCAATTGAAAACAACCAAAGCCTAAAGATAGCAAAGGGACATCTCAGTAAGGGAAGAAAACAGATTATGGCACTGAGAAAAGAAGATGGTTCTGTAACAAGAAATACAGGCGAAATTTTGACAAGAGTGAAAGATTTCTACTCCAAATTATATGAAAGGGATAATGCATGCACTCCAGACATCATGAAAGATACCAGTACCAGAGTTCCTCCAGTCCTTCCAGCAGAAGTTGCACATGCAATCAAGAACATGAAGCGGGGAAAAGCTCCAGGAGAAGATGGAATTACTGTAGACATCATACAAGAAGCAAGTGGAGAAATCGAAACAGTACTCGCCCAAATTTTCACTCGATGCCTTAATGAAGGAAAGATTCCTGAAGATTGGAATACCGCTACAATGATCCTGCTACATAAGAAAGGTGACATTGAGGATCTCGGAAACTACAGACCTATCAGCCTTCTATCAGTAGTTTATAAAATCTCCACTAAAGTTCTTTCACACCGCTTGAAGGTAACACTGGACATGGCTCAACCGAGAGAACAAGCTGGATTCAGGAGTGGCTACAGCACAATAGATCATATCCATGTGCTGAGAGAACTAATTGAAAGAGCGAGGGAATATGAACTTCCATTGTGCATGGCTTTTATCGATTATGAAAAAGCCTTTGATTCGGTGAAACCATCAGCAGTTACAATCGCTCTGAAAACCTGCGGTATTGAAGATGCATACATTAATATTATTAATAACATCTATGAAAATGCAAGTGCAAAGATTAGGCTGTTTGAAAATACAACACACATAAAAATTGGAAAGGGAGTGAGACAAGGTGACACCATATCTCCGAAGCTCTTTAATGCCACATTGGAGGGTGTTTTTCAGTCACTGAGCTGGGAAAACAAGGGGATAAAGATTAATGGAGATTATCTAACCCACCTTCGTTTTGCTGATGACGTAGTAATTTTTGCAACTAGCCCATCAGAGCTGCAGAGTATGATCCAGGAACTTGCTGACAAGAGTAAAGAAGTGGGATTAAAAATGAACTTTCGGAAGACAAAAGTGATGTTCAATGCTTTTACAAGAAATGAAGATTTATGGATTGATGGAGAAAAGCTGGAGATAACAGACACGTACGTTTATCTTGGACAGCAGATATCAAGTGAGGGTCACATTGATGAAGAAATTAATCGGCGTACAAAACTTGCCTGGAGAGCTTTTGGAAGAAACAGCATAATTTTCAAGAGCAATATGCCATTATGTCTTAAAAGAAAAGTGTTTGATCAATGCATCCTTCCAGCGCTTACGTATGGTGCAGAGACGTGGACCTTAACTAAAAGAGACATACAAAGGCTGCAGACAACTCAAAGTAGCATGGAGAGGTGCATGCTTGGTGTAACCAGGAGAGATAAGAAGAGGAACTCGTGGATCCGAAAAATGACAAGAGTGGAAGACATCATGATCAGAGTTAAATCCCTGAAATGGCAATGGGCTGGACATACTGCCAGAAGGACAGATCATCGATGGACAGCCAAAATTTTAGATTGGATTCCAAGGGACAGGAAAAGACCCAGAAGAAGACCACATGGGAGATGGGTGGATGAAATTCGAAAGTATGCAGGGGTGACATGGAGACTGGCACAAGACAGACCGTTGTGGAGGAAACTTGGGGAGACCTTCGTCCAGCAGTGGATTGATAATGGTTGACAATGATGATGATGATGATGATGATATATATATATATATATATATACTTTCTAGACAACGTTGTGGATTACGCAACTGTTTAACTTTTACTATGAATTTTGTCTGCAGATTATACGCCGCCGCAGATTATATGCCAAAAAATACAGCGTAATTACATTATCTTTAAATACTAAATATGCAGAACATTAAATAAAAACAAATACTGATGTTCAATAAAACTCCTGAGCTAATTTTACATTTATTATTATCTTTTCTTTAATACAATAACTTTTGCGAAACAGTAAAAATATGCAAGTTTCATCAACAACATTATTCGTCGAAAGTTATGGCTAAACTTGTATAAGAGCTACTGAAGATGTCACTACCATCTCCCCATATTAACGCATTTCCCAAGATAGAACAATGGAAAAGTGTAAAATTTTTCGTCTTTCTTTCACACGCGCGCGTGCGCGCTCGGAAAAACCTAAATTTAATTGAACATTTTAGGCTAAGCAGAAATTTTTAATTCGAAATTAAGTATTTAAATAATAAATAATAACAATAAGTGCCACCTCTGGGCCCTAAGAGGCCACGGGCGCTATTTTTATGTCTCTACGTCCTTGGACAGACAAGAGACAATGGAAGTAATTAGTTGAAAGAATAAGTGAAGCGAAAATCCAAATATCAATTATAATATATGCTAAGCTTTCACACGAATATGCACAAAAATTAACGAAAAGCAAAAATTTATGGAATACAATTGTTCTCGATTTTTGGAGTAAATGACGTCTCGGGGGCATACATTACTTTCTTTTTCAGTGATGAATCTCGCGACACGTGTCCTTTCAGAAGAAGGAGAAAAAAACTGCAATGGCCACACCAGAGAAACAGAATGACGTCAGCCTGCAGGTGAGAGATGTGCTCTGCCAGACTTGGGAGCTCACATTACATGCCGCCATGACCTCTAATTGGTCTCCCTATTCACTCAAGTTAGATGTGAGCGACGGCGGTGTTGAAGCTGAAGGGTGCGTTTTGCTGCTGCAGTTTTCCCCACGCCGCGGCACGAAGTAGTTGGCTAAGCTAAATCCGATGTCTAAATGCGGTTTTTTATTGAATAAATTCCCACACTGGTTTTTGCAAACGGCCATTACTGGAACAATTACATTTTCCCGGATTTTACTCTCCGTAGAAACTAATTCCCTGAGTTTTCCCTGAGATTTCCAGAAAATCAGTTTTCCCTGAGAATTCCCTGATTTCCCGGTTTTGTCGCCACCCTGGGTTGGTTATCAAAATGGTTGAAAATGGCTGTGCACAAAGTGTTACTGTTGCTACTTAGATGTATGGCAATGAAACCTGGGAACTGCAGAAGAGACATAACAGTCATTTGTGTGCTGGAAAGATAAGTTACTTAAGGGGGATTTGTGGCAATACACATTTGAAACATGTGAAGAATGAAGATGTGTTGCTGATGTGTAATGTGAAGCAAAATGTTAGTACAGTGAAAAAGAATATTCTGAAGTGGTTTGGCCACGTTGAAAGAATGAGTGGCAAGATGCTTACTAAGAGAATTTATTCAGCCCAAGTGGCAGGAAAGAAAGGTAGAGGAAGGCCAAGGGAATCGTGGTAGGACAATGTTCAGGAATGTCTGCATGAGAAAAAGATTTGGAGTAAGAAGTACAAAAGGACTTGCGTGAAACGTGTGATGGATGTCAGTGAAGCTTGAGTTCTGCGCCAACATCACTGTAAATAGAAACGTTTGATACAAATGGTAAGCAAATCTAGCACCGCCTGTCTTAAACTTTCATTTGGTAAATCAGTTTCTTTGAGGAGCTAACCTCTGAATCTCAGAGAATAGCTCAGTGATATATATATATATATATATATTCAATTTGTTTCAAACACCTTTTTAAGCAAAATGGGTTCAAGAGTTTACTGATTAGTTGCATCGTGTTTGGTTCTGTTATATCACATTTAGCCCCAGTAATAAATACTTTTAGACTTTGCTGACCTAAACATCTCATCATCAGAGTAACTGCTAATCAGATATAAATCAGAAATAGTTATTACTGAAGCTCCAGCTGATGTGTTGATCTTATGAAGTACCAAGCCAAATTAGTAATGGTTATTACTGAAGCTCCATAAAGTTAATGTATCCAGCTGGAAAAAGAGCTGCACCAATGACCTTTCTAATTCTTCATTCATTCTTGCTACTTTGAAACTTTGGAATTCCTCATCTGGTTACAATACATCTTTTCAGAAAATTACAACTTTCAACTACTTAAACCAATACAAATAAACTATTTTTCAGCAGTTTCACATTTTAAAATAAGAAAACAAAATTGCATTGATATTTTCTGTGGAAATTTATAGTGTGCCATCCTACAACAACACTCATGGTACAATGCATTGAAAGTTTTCATTCATAATAAAGTCTTTACTCTTACAAAAAAAAAAAAAAAAAACTGCTAGGCCTTTTTAATACAAGCAAGTACTTAAACATTTAAAGATTTTTGTTAATATCCCAGTGATATGTACAAGTATGAGCTGCTGCCTAAGACCCAGCTTATATGAGGAGTCTCCAAGCTTTAATATATATACCAGTATCATCATCAACCATTCTTAATCCACTGCTGGATGAAGGTCTCCCTAAGTCTCTTCCACAACTCTGTCTTCAGCCATGCCGTATCATGTCACTCAAAAATACTTTTGAATTTCTTCCACCCAACTCCCACATAGATTTCTTCTGGATCTTTTTGGTGCTCTCTGGCCCTTGCACCAATAAACACATATCAAGAATCACAAACCTCTTCATAACCAATGAAAACCATGCATAGTGGGAGTTCATATTCATTTGCTCTTTCAATTAGTTCTCTCAGTACATAGATATGATCTATAGTGCTGTAGCCACCTCTGAACCTAGCTTGTTCTTTTTGTTGAGCCCTGTCCAGTGTTTCCTTCAAGCGATGTAACAGTATCTTAGAAAAGATTCAGGCATGAAAGTGGGCAGGGATAGGAAAAGCTGAACTTCCACATATGGTGTGTGTGTGGGGAAGAGGGGGAGGGACAAAGTGTAGAATCTTGCACTTCATTCTTCATTCTCTGATGTATACAACCATGACATTTATATGTTGGACATATGCCTGCCAACTAAATAGATTTAATGTATGTATTTTGTTTCCAGAAAATTAAATATATATAGTACAATATAATGGAAGAAAATTGCTGATGAGGTCATATGCATAGAAAATCACTCACCTTAGTACAGAATGATGTATTTAATCAAAGGAGGAAATTAAGCAAATGTCTTTATAAGATAACAATGTTGTATGAAAATGAAATCTTGAAGGTTTGAAAAACTTCAGACATGTTTGTTGATAAATAATAAAAGTTTGATGAAGAATAAATGTTCACTCTTGATTTGACACAATAAGTATTAATGAAGAAATATGATAAATGCTTCCAAAAACATTAGACATTTTGTAGATAAACAATAAAAGTCATTCATAAATAATGAAATTTCATTTTCTTAAGTTGTTTCTGTCTAACAATTTGTTCTAACCTTCTTTTATGAGTTAGCCGGCTTGAGTTTTCTTTCTCTTGAACCAATTCATTTTATTTTAATTTGATGCATAAGTTTTTACAGATATTTAGCTCCTTTCATCTTCTTTTCATTTCTTCTTCCTTATCTTGTAAGTCTTCTTATATTCTGAATATGATGATTTAATATTCTGGCATAAATCTCTATTTACAGGGTCATCCAAATAATCGTTTTTCTTAAAAAATTCCAAGGCTGACTTATCCTGATTCAGTAGCTTACATTTCACGGTTTGAACAGATGAAAATGTTTCAATTTTCGTGTTGCTGGATTCTTTACCAAGTGCATCTCCTATCATACTAAAAGAACTTTCTACTTGAGAGCCAGGAAAACAACTCAATGATGCCTTCACCATTTTTGAGAGGGCACTGAACTTGTTTAACTTCAAAAGTGCATGTTTTGGGATTCATTGAAATTTATTTATGAAAATATTAAACTGGAGCACATCACTGTATCCAAAATATATAATTACTGACATTTAACAACAACACAGGGTAGAGGGAACGTTGCGCAAGCAGGGATTACGATTGCCGGCAAAATCTTCGCTCCGTCCGCCTTCCGTTCTCGAAAGTTTTTTGAAAGACGAAATACCGTCCCCAGAAGAAAAAGACCCCCCCCCCTCAACAGCTTCTTTTCAGTTTTACATCGATCTCGAGATGACCCAAATGACGATAGAAAATGCGGAATTCCACGAATCCACGAAATAATCTCATGTCTGAGTAAGAAGTGACTAAGAAATGGAAAAACACGAATTTTATGGAAAATGAAAGTGAAAAATTGATACTGCGTTGCTAACTCTTCTGTGAAACAATTTTACAGGGCACAGAAACGGCACGGATTCCACCACGGATGGATTAAACACTGATCTAGAAATTTAATTTCGTTTAATAAAAGGGAATGGGGCAAAAACGAATGCTCTCTACTGATTAGTTTTGAAGAAGTGTGTATTAGAAATAGGGTAACATGCATTTCATTAAAAAGTCTTTAAAAAATACGAAGTCGCTCCTTTTCAGTATTACCGAAAATATTAAGAACAAGGAACATGACAAAGAAACATCAAAATAAAAATATAATCAGGCAGAGAGAGAGAGAGAGAGAGAGAGAAGTGGGGGGGGGGGGACTTGGTCGAAAAAATTTAATATATGTGGAAACGGAAAACAACGTGATATTCTCAACACTCACGAAACATTCCCAAAAATGTTTAACAAGTGTTGGAATCTTGAAAACACGAAAATAAACTTTAAACAGATGTTTAATAACATTATTTCACTGAGATTTTCATTTTCCGTTACATACTCGACGTTTTCCGTCGTTCGAAGCGGACCAACGACTTCCATAGCATATTTGATGTCTTCCGTTGATGATTGCCATAGTAACAACGTAAAACCCATAGTACTTGGAGTAGCTGCATTACTCAGCTTCAAGCGGAAGAGTGCGCACGGAGAATTTACTGTACCGAAGTCCCGACGATGACGACGGGGCACAGCGGTTCTGGCGCACAATGGTGCAAAATCTGCCTTTTTTTGCAAGATGGCACAATATTTTTGTTTTGGCACACTTTGGCACAGAATTCCCATCCCTGGAAGAGGTGATGTATTTTCTGCCATAATCATCCTATCATTCGAAGTCATTACGATTTTGCTTTCCGGATGAGGGAGCCCCCCCATAAAATTTTTATTGCAGTTTTGGAATAATATCGGTAACACCAAAAACGGAACAGAAAAAAGCGGATTTCCGTGTATTCGCGGAAGTCTTTCATGCCTGAAGTTTTGTAAACAACTGACTAGAAGCTGATGGGTTTGTAGCTCCCAAGATCCTTGATGCCCCCTCTTTATACATACACTGAAAGCACAATTTATTATACACATTGCAGTCATCCACAAATATGACCTACCTCACCACAACAATGCACCCAGCCAAAATTCCACGAAGACTATAAACAGGTCCTAAACTCACAAATATTAAAAGCAGTGGTAAATGATAAAAGGATTTTTGGTATCAGTGTTACCTCAATCTTGTTGGAGAAGAAATTACTGAAACAGTTTCTAATGTCATGCACAATTCCCATTTAACACATGAGCTTAAATGACACAGATGTTTTGGAGCTTTTGATGATTATGAAAATTTCTTCACCCTTCACATCACTGTTACTGAATCACAAACTTGTACAATGCTTAGAACACATCATGTGAGTGATCCCTTAATGTATCTAACATGTTGTTCGCATCAGTTACTTGAAGACAAACAACATAAAAATCACAGACCGTAAGGGTTGTTGAATGCAGCAAGCGTGGAAGAAATGACTATTTTATGACACCAAAAGTTCCTGAATGAACATCAAAGTGTTCCAAAATGCCATAGTAATTTGTCAAATATTCCTCGGGTGTAAATGACAAAGAAAAAAAATAGAAAATTTGCTTAAGTTATGTTAAACATATGCCCTATCAAATCAGTTAATATGATACAACATGAACAAAATAAAGATAAACAGTTCAAAAACACATCTTATTCTCGGAAATTTTTGAAAGATGGAATTTTGCCCAGAGGACAGAACACTTTCAGCCAATATACATACAGTTGCCAGAAAAAAATTGAGATTAAGAAATACCAGCAATTCTCCAAAATTACCCTAAGAAATTTCACCATACACACACCAAATATTACTTAAGCAGGAGATTCACACAGGCAGTTTGGAGGGTGGCATTTTTCTGTAGAATGACCTCACCCTGCCACACACACACTCAATCACTAACATTTTGTTTTCAGTTTTGCATCAATCTCGGAAATGATCCAAATGATGATGAAAAGGGCAAAATTCTTTGAATCTGCAGAAAAATCTCATGCCTGAAAAATGTGGCCAAACCAAAAGTAGGGATTTTTTGTTTGTTTATGATTCTGTTCCACTTTAAACTAAAAACTGAAGTCTGATAGAAAATGAAAGAACTCGTTTAACTTTAAGTTATACAAATACACATTATTATTTCTTTACTTTGCAATATATTTTATCTATTTTTATGTCAGAATTGTTTTTCTTTACTTCACAACATATTTGATATATATTTTGTAATAAACTTTGTGAACACCATCTTTGTTTTTATCAGTGGTGAAGGCCATATGAGGCTTTTCAGGCTAAGCCTACCCAAAAAATATATAAATAAAATAAAAACAAGAAGAAATAAAAAATAAACAATTTTATAAAAAAAAATCTATTCAGTTAGAAATCATGGAAATATATCTTTGCTATCTCGCATCCGCATTGATATTGAAGTTCATAAGCACTTGCTTGTTCCTTCCGCAATTTGAAAGTCAAATAAGTGAACTAAAGTGCAGTGTATCTGTGTGTATACAATGACTTCCTGCAAATAGCCGTTCCGTAGATTCCTGCAACGTGAGACGGAAATAGGAGAAGGCATGGCAAGAGAAGAAAGCATAAACTCTTTTTATTCCCACCGCTAGTAACCTCATGAGGTTAGTCTCTCCATACTTGTGTGCAGGCACAAATCAAGTGGAGAGAGATAGATAACGAGTAACGATAGATAGTAGCTCACACACGGAAAGAACAAAGAAGCTTCTCTCTTCTGTGTGCTGGCTCAGTGTTTTATCTTTTATGTTGAGTTGCATTAGCAATCGGTAAAGTGTGATTAATCTTCCAGGGGAGAGAAATGAGTGAATCAGATAGTAAATTAATTAATCTATTAAAAACTTTGAAAGACATACCATTTTCAACTTGGTCTTATGAGGAAAAGTGCTCTGCGAAGGATGATAGGCCAACTTCGCATTTGGAAGTTACTGTTGTAGATGAAAAACAAAAGAGAAAATTCCAAAATTGTTGGTATAGTAAATATTCTTGGTTAGCTGGATGCAGTGTCGAAAAACTTTTTTTGTTATGTGTGCATTTTATTTGGTGAAGAAAAAGAGTGGAGTTCACATGGAGCAGACATAACAAAAAATGTTGAAAGAAAATGTAGGAAACATGAAACCTTCAAAAAGCATATACAGAACCTAGAGAGCCATCACCTTCTTGGATATGGAAGGATTGAACATGTGATATCCAAAGGAGAAAAACTACAAGCTATAAAACATAACCAAATAGTTATGCAAAATCAACTTGTTGTTCAATGGTTAATAGAAGTGTGTTTTCTTGGAAAACAAGAACTTGCATTCGGTTGGCACTTTGAGGATGAGAGTTCTGATAACAAAGGAAACTATTTCAAGTTATTAGAGCTTCTGTCGCAACAGGAATAGTTTCTACATGAACACTTGAATTCGACGTCTGCTTTTAAAGGTACATCCAGTGACATACAAAAAGAACCTATTCAGGCGATAACACACGTTCTTAAGCAGGAAATTAAAGAAGAAATTGGATTATTTGAATTCCTATCAGTTCAAGCTGACGAAACTTTAGATTTTTGTGCAGATCTCAGTTGAGCATTATTCTGAGATATTGCTTTTTTTTTTAACATGATTAAAGAAAGATTTGTTGAGTTTTATGATGTCTCAACTGACAAAAGTGTGGAAGGATTGTCAAAAATAACAATTGCTGTTTTGAAAGAATGGGTCGTGGTTGAGAAAATTGTGTGTCAGACATACGATGGTGCTTCTGTTATGGCTGGTAACCAGGGTGGTGTTCAAAACTTTGTAAAACAAATTTGTCCACGAGCAACATTTTTACATTGTTATGCACACAGACTGAATTTAGTTCTATTGTATTGTTCTAAAGTAATTAAGCAAGTGAGGCTGTTCACATATGATTTAACAGTATTTCACACTTTCTTCAGTAAATCA
The DNA here is from genome assembly GCA_039090855.1 of Macrothele yani. NCBI lineage: Eukaryota > Metazoa > Arthropoda > Arachnida > Araneae > Macrothelidae > Macrothele > Macrothele yani. The sequence goes on along the minus strand of CM077017.1, from coordinate 65,638,480 downwards.
GCAAAAAGGACACAGCTTCTAATAAGCAAAGGATTCAGATTGCCACAAGTTTCCACAACCCGTTGGAATTTCCATTCAAGAGCAGTGACTACTATAACAACACACTACACGGACCTTAAAAATGTTTTTGAACATATCACAGAAAATTATGAAGATTGGGATGGTCAGTCATATAATGCTGTGGTTGGTTTGCTGAATATTCTACAGAAAACTCAGTTTCTCATTTACTTTGCTTGTTTCGTGAAATCTTTGTCTATTGTGATCACTTGTTTGCTCTGCTGTAAAATAAAAGTACTTCTGACATAGCTCTCTGTAATACAAAGATAAAAACCACTGTGAAAAACATAAAGAACATAAGATCAGAACGTACGATAAATGATTGCATTGAAAAATGCAAGCAGATAAATAATGTATTTACAATAACTGACACAACTTTTCATTCGCTTAAGATTCTGACATAAGAAATTCCCGCCACTTTGGTTATGCAGATGGAAGTGAAGTTCGGGGATTTTCAGAAAATTCAGTTTGTGGAACTTTTGGAGTCGCAACTATTCAGTGCCTATCAGGAAATTTTCCCAGTACTTTAATTTAATTCACTTCTCCACATTTACCCTTTTTTCAACCATAAACGATTACAAAGTGAGCTCCAGAATATTTACTGTGACCCACATAAGCATCTTGCTCCCATAGACCTGTTGCAATTCATTATGACTAATAATCTCGAAGTAATTTATCAAGAAACAACTAAACTAATTCATTTAGTTTTAACATTCCCTGTAACCACCACTTCTTTTGAAAGAAGTATGAGTACGTTAAAACGAATTAAGACCTGGCTAAGAAATTCCATGGTAAATGAAAGACTAAGTAAGCTCTCTTAGTTATATCTGAATCGAAAAAAAAATTGATAAGATAACTTATGACGAATGAAAATTTCAAGAAAAAGGTGATAGACTACTTTGCAAACATGAAGAATCACCAGGTTCTCATCTTCAAAAAAATTTAAGGTAAGCAAACTTTTTGTTACATTTAATTTTGAGTTTCATCAGATGAGATTTTTATTTAGCCAACCCAGTTTCAATGCACTAGCTTTGCCACTGGTTTTTATCAGTGTGAACTAACAAAATTCAACATAAAATTTATGCATTTTTAAAAGAAAAGTATGCCGTAAGCTTTTCAAACTTCAACTTTGTCTTTATTAATGTGCCCTATTTTTTCTTACTCACACCAGACCTGCAAAGGAACATCAGGTGGCACCATGACCTTGTATCCCCACAAAACTCCATAAGGTTTCACTACCAGGAATGCATGCAGTTGGAGTGGCAAATTCCAAGCTATGGACGGAAGATCAGACAAACACACTACCCAAGCTCCAACTGGGACTCGAATCCCAATCCAACTTGAACAAATGCCCCAAAACCTGCAGCAGTGGCTAAGAGGCATTGAAATTCAATACTTTCATCAAAATTGAGGCTAATTTAGAGAAATATGTTCTATGAGTAACGTGAAATTGATACCATAATTAATATTCATCACAAGCAATAAATACTCTGGCCTATGCTGTATGAGAAGGTCCTTCAAATTTTATTTCTTCAGTTTGAATGTTTTGAAATTCTTTAAATATCTGCATCTACTTTTTCCTTCAACACCCGAAAACAACTAAGAATAAGTCGCTACTACCTAATTTACATCAAATAAATCATTCAAGCCACATTTTTCGTAAATCACTTAACTGACATCGGCCACTTTCAGTTGGCCTAGTTAAATGGCATTTACAGCATATTTAAATTCCTTAAAATGTGTGCAAGTATGGATAGAAGATTAGACAAACACACTAAGATGTTATGAAAGAGTGCAAACATGAAACACAAATCGTGGAATTCACTGTTGGAAAGTATTAAAAGTAGATTAAATTATTTGCAAAGGTACACACCGCAAGTATGTGTTAAAGAAGGGTGTTTCATAAAGACAATTACTTAACATGATAACATGCAGTATAGTTAGACATTAACATTCTCCTTTTAATTTTTTTTTTCTCAATTTGTCTCAAACCTTTGTCAGTTCAGCTTTAACTGACTAGATTTCTTGAAAACAGTAACAAACAAGATTTGTTATTTAAAATAGAAAAAAAGTACAGTAAAAATTTGTTCTTAACACACTGTTTAACATTTAATTGGATGTAATCAAAATTAATAACAATGGTGAACAAAGGAACTGATACACTTGTAGTTCTTTTTCAAGAGAAACAACAATCATAAACAAGAAACAACAGTGATAAACTTTGTGAACACCATCTTTGTTTTTATCAGTGGTGAAGGCCATATGAGGCTTTTCAGGCTAAGCCTACCCAAAAAATATATAAATAAAATAAAAACAAGAAGAAATAAAAAATAAACAATTTTATAAAAAAAAATCTATTCAGTTAGAAATCATGGAAATATATCTTTGCTATCTCGCATCCGCATTGATATTGAAGTTCATAAGCACTTGCTTGTTCCTTCCGCAATTTGAAAGTCAAATAAGTGAACTAAAGTGCAGTGTATCTGTGTGTATACAATGACTTCCTGCAAATAGCCGTTCCGTAGATTCCTGCAACGTGAGACGGAAATAGGAGAAGGCATGGCAAGAGAAGAAAGCATAAACTCTTTTTATTCCCACCGCTAGTAACCTCATGAGGTTAGTCTCTCCATACTTGTGTGCAGGCACAAATCAAGTGGAGAGAGATAGATAACGAGTAACGATAGATAGTAGCTCACACACGGAAAGAACAAAGAAGCTTCTCTCTTCTGTGTGCTGGCTCAGTGTTTTATCTTTTATGTTGAGTTGCATTAGCAATCGGTAAAGTGTGATTAATCTTCCAGGGGAGAGAAATGAGTGAATCAGATAGTAAATTAATTAATCTATTAAAAACTTTGAAAGACATACCATTTTCAACTTGGTCTTATGAGGAAAAGTGCTCTGCGAAGGATGATAGGCCAACTTCGCATTTGGAAGTTACTGTTGTAGATGAAAAACAAAAGAGAAAATTCCAAAATTGTTGGTATAGTAAATATTCTTGGTTAGCTGGATGCAGTGTCGAAAAAACTTTTTTTGTTATGTGTGCATTTTATTTGGTGAAGAAAAAGAGTGGAGTTCACATGGAGCAGACATAACAAAAAATGTTGAAAGAAAATGTAGGAAACATGAAACCTTCAAAAAGCATATACAGAACCTAGAGAGCCATCACCTTCTTGGATATGGAAGGATTGAACATGTGATATCCAAAGGAGAAAAACTACAAGCTATAAAACATAACCAAATAGTTATGCAAAATCAACTTGTTGTTCAATGGTTAATAGAAGTGTGTTTTCTTGGAAAACAAGAACTTGCATTCGGTTGGCACTTTGAGGATGAGAGTTCTGATAACAAAGGAAACTATTTCAAGTTATTAGAGCTTCTGTCGCAACAGGAATAGTTTCTACATGAACACTTGAATTCGACGTCTGCTTTTAAAGGTACATCCAGTGACATACAAAAAGAACCTATTCAGGCGATAACACACGTTCTTAAGCAGGAAATTAAAGAAGAAATTGGATTATTTGAATTCCTATCAGTTCAAGCTGACGAAACTTTAGATTTTTGTGCAGATCTCAGTTGAGCATTATTCTGAGATATTGCTTTTTTTTTAACATGATTAAAGAAAGATTTGTTGAGTTTTATGATGTCTCAACTGACAAAAGTGTGGAAGGATTGTCAAAAATAACAATTGCTGTTTTGAAAGAATGGGTCGTGGTTGAGAAAATTGTGTGTCAGACATACGATGGTGCTTCTGTTATGGCTGGTAACCAGGGTGGTGTTCAAAACTTTGTAAAACAAATTTGTCCACGAGCAACATTTTTACATTGTTATGCACACAGACTGAATTTAGTTCTATTGTATTGTTCTAAAGTAATTAAGCAAGTGAGGCTGTTCACATATGATTTAACAGTATTTCACACTTTCTTCAGTAAATCAGCAAAAAGGACACAGCTTCTAATAAGCAAAGGATTCAGATTGCCACAAGTTTCCACAACCCGTTGGAATTTCCATTCAAGAGCAGTGACTACTATAACAACACACTACACGGACCTTAAAAATGTTTTTGAACATATCACAGAAAATTATGAAGATTGGGATGGTCAGTCATATAATGCTGTGGTTGGTTTGCTGAATATTCTACAGAAAACTCAGTTTCTCATTTACTTTGCTTGTTTCGTGAAATCTTTGTCTATTGTGATCACTTGTTTGCTCTGCTGTAAAATAAAAGTACTTCTGACATAGCTCTCTGTAATACAAAGATAAAAACCACTGTGAAAAACATAAAGAACATAAGATCAGAACGTACGATAAATGATTGCATTGAAAAATGCAAGCAGATAAATAATGTATTTACAATAACTGACACAACTTTTCATTCGCTTAAGATTCTGACATAAGAAATTCCCGCCACTTTGGTTATGCAGATGGAAGTGAAGTTCGGGGATTTTCAGAAAATTCAGTTTGTGGAACTTTTGGAGTCGCAACTATTCAGTGCCTATCAGGAAATTTTCCCAGTACTTTAATTTAATTCACTTCTCCACATTTACCCTTTTTTCAACCATAAACGATTACAAAGTGAGCTCCAGAATATTTACTGTGACCCACATAAGCATCTTGCTCCCATAGACCTGTTGCAATTCATTATGACTAATAATCTCGAAGTAATTTATCAAGAAACAACTAAACTAATTCATTTAGTTTTAACATTCCCTGTAACCACCACTTCTTTTGAAAGAAGTATGAGTACGTTAAAACGAATTAAGACCTGGCTAAGAAATTCCATGGTAAATGAAAGACTAAGTAAGCTCTCTTAGTTATATCTGAATCGAAAAAAATTGATAAGATAACTTATGACGAATGAAAATTTCAAGAAAAAGGTGATAGACTACTTTGCAAACATGAAGAATCACCAGGTTCTCATCTTCAAAAAAATTTAAGGTAAGCAAACTTTTTGTTACATTTAATTTTGAGTTTCATCAGATGAGATTTTTATTTAGCCAACCCAGTTTCAATGCACTAGCTTTGCCACTGGTTTTTATCAGTGTGAACTAACAAAATTCAACATAAAATTTATGCATTTTTAAAAGAAAAGTATGCCGTAAGCTTTTCAAACTTCAACTTTGTCTTTATTAATGTGCCCTATTTTTTTCTTACTCACACCAGACCTGCAAAGGAACATCAGGTGGCACCATGAACTTGTATCCCCACAAAACTCCATAAGGTTTCACTACCAGGAATGCATGCAGTTGGAGTGGCAAATTCCAAGCTATGGACGGAAGATCAGACAAACACACTACCCAAGCTCCAACTGGGACTCGAATCCCAATCCAACTTGAACAAATGCCCCAAAACCTGCAGCAGTGGCTAAGAGGCATTGAAATTCAATACTTTCATCAAAATTGAGGCTAATTTAGAGAAATATGTTCTATGAGTAACGTGAAATTGATACCATAATTAATATTCATCACAAGCAATAAATACTCTGGCCTATGCTGTATGAGAAGGTCCTTCAAATTTTATTTCTTCAGTTTGAATGTTTTGAAATTCTTTAAATATCTGCATCTACTTTTTCCTTCAACACCCGAAAACAACTAAGAATAAGTCGCTACTACCTAATTTACATCAAATAAATCATTCAAGCCACATTTTTCGTAAATCACTTAACTGACATTGGCCACTTTCAGTTGGCCTAGTTAAATGGCATTTACAGCATATTTAAATTCCTTAAAATGTGTGCAAGTATGGATAGAAGATTAGACAAACACACTAAGATGTTATGAAAGAGTGCAAACATGAAACACAAATCGTGGAATTCACTGTTGGAAAGTATTAAAAGTAGATTAAATTATTTGCAAAGGTACACACCGCAAATATGTGTTAAAGAAGGGTGTTTCATAAAGACAATTACTTAACATGATAACATGCAGTATAGTTAGACATTAACATTCTCCTTTTAATTTTTTTTTCTCAATTTGTCTCAAACCTTTGTCAGTTCAGCTTTAACTGACTAGATTTCTTGAAAACAGTAACAAACAAGATTTGTTATTTAAAATAGAAAAAAAGTACAGTAAAAATTTGTTCTTAACACACTGTTTAACATTTAATTGGATGTAATCAAAATTAATAACAATGGTGAACAAAGGAACTGATACACTTGTAGTTCTTTTTCAAGAGAAACAACAATCATAAAATTTCAACATGTCAAAAACTGTGGCAATATAATAGAAATCTTCAGAATCCAAAAATTATTTGGCTTATTCTTTTTAGTACCTTCCATTTATGAAGTATATTATTACCTACAATCCATCAAACGAGGTGGCATTCAAGTTTTTTTGTTTTGTTTTTTTCACTGTTTATATAAGTCATGCATAATTATTCCCACATAATACAAGTTGGTTCTAAACTTCATGGTTAACATTTAACTAACCAGTACAGTCAAAAACAGAAACTAAATTACAGTGAAAGAATTTAAATTACTTCTATAAAATGTTTATTCCATTATTTCACTGTAACATAAACAATATATATAATTAGAGATGCCATGATATTATTAATTACTGGGATAAATTAAATTTTAACATTCATGAATCATGCAAGGTAGTATAAGAAAGTGTCTTACTCTTCTACCATTCTAACTGTCAAAGCATGAGCCTCCATATGGTGAATAGGAATAAGAGGTTTTCCTGTTTCTTTGACCAAATTTTTGGCATATTCTAAACCAACTGCAAGGGAAGAAGATAACCCTGGTTTGGTAGTCACTGCGACAGCTGAAAGATCCTGAAATCACAACATTTATAAGATTATGTGATGACAGGTACCATACACATAAAAGTTTAAATGCTTGGAATACAGTGCATACATTGAGAACATAAGGATTTTTGCTTCTTAAAATCAGAAAAATTCAAACTTAAATAGGAAGGCAAATTCTGTTTATACATTAGGGTGGAGTGGAAAAACTTTTTTCTCGGATCAAAAAGCTTGGGTGCGGGAAAGTTGCTACTAGTTGTCAATAACACCTGTTCAAAAAATTTCTTAATTCCAATAATATCTTCTGGTGCCACAATGCCCTAGAAAACATGAAAATTTAGACTAAATTTGGCTATACACTAAAAAATCCATTGTGCTGCGATTTCAATTTTGCATTTAGCTTGGGCTTAAATTAGTTACATATTTCTATAAGTATCAACACAAAAAATATGACTGCTACATGCTGATAACTTAAGGCACCACATTAAGATAGAAATTTGCTGAATTTCAATACCAGCCATAAACTAATGTGTAGTAAATGCCAAGAGATGGCAGCACCATTCAGTTGGAAATTCACTGAATTTAAATACCAGCCATAACTTAACTTATAGTAACTGCCAAAAGAAGGCAGTAGTTGCTTCAATTCTTCATTTTCTGCAAGCATTCAGGATGAAAACAAGTGAGGAAGGTGCCATTTTTTGCAACATTGTCAAAAGCTTTGGTGCTGAAACAGTGTAAATTTTTTTTCTTGTGTACGAAACTCTTTGGTTAAAAAGGTTCCTTAACTCTTTGGTTCCTTTTCTTCCAGTGTTTTGGACTATTTCAATGCAATAAAGAAAAGGTAAGTGTGTTTATTGTTATTTGTTAAAATGTCAGGTTACAAGTCTAAATTATCATGAACAACACGTTCTAACTGTAATCATTGCCCAATGTTTTGAGCTGGAACTCCCTTTAATGAAAGCATTCTGCCCACATATGAAGATATCATGAAACATTATTTGTACGTTCGTTTAGAAATTAAAATAGGAGGTCAAGCTAAAGAACCTACTTTTTCTGAAATTTCTGAATTTGTAATAAAGAATATTGAAGAAATTTGGAAGAGAGCATCTGTACCAACTATTTCAAATGTTCGAATTCATAAAAAGATTCATGAATATCACGGCATATATCGTAAGCTTCTTAAACCTTATAAACAAAGATCTAGTTGTAAGAGTTATGAAAGCCAGGTAAATGCATTTAAGGAAAATGCAAAAAAGTTATTTGATATTGCAGCTTGCAAATGTAAGTCATTTGAGAATTGTTCGTGTGAAAAGTCGAGAAAAGTGCCCATGAAGGAGAGATACTTTCTTACTGAGCAGCGGACTAACAGGAAGATGATGATTGGCAGTATTGATAAGAAAATTACAAAGCAGGTACACAAAGAGAGAAATGAAAGCAGAGACAAGAAGAAGTGTTGGAAATTTTTAAATTATAAAGATCAAATGATTGTAGTGATAAATGCAGCACAAATGTTTAAGACAATCAAGTGTTGCTACAACAGGGTGACTACATTTCTGGACCCTCTTCAACAATAAAACATATACTTCCAGAATACAAAGTCGATTCAGCAGAAACAAAGGTAGGAGAACTACGCTCCAGTACTCAAATGCACAAGACTCTCCCAACATTGGCTTGTGAATGTGATAGATGAGGGCTACCCGATCGCAGTGCTGCGGCTGTTTAATCAGCGTTATCCAAGATATGGGCCTTGTGAGTGAAGGTGACACCTCTTTAGTTACAGAACGTAGCAAACTGTGAAGAGAGGCTAAAGCTCTAAAAGGAACTTCAATTTAATGCACAGCAAAATACAGTGATGCTGCAAGCAATTTATTTCGGTGGTAGAAAAGATAGAACCAGAAAGGCAGTGCTAAAAGGTGGAAAACCCCATCCTATCAATGTCCTAGAGGAACATGTGGTTTTGTTAAAAGAGCCGAATTCTGAGTACCTGGGTCATATCACACTTTTATCAGGGACTTCTTTGAGTATTAAAAACAGTAAAACAAACTTTTTGTCTAAAGATATGTTTACGACAGATGATTTGGCTGCAGTAGGATGCGATGGAACCAATGTAAATACTGGTCGGGAAGGAGGTGTAATTCGCTTATTAGAAGTACATTACAACAAGCCTCTTCATTGGTTTGTGTGCCTCCTCCATACAAATGAACTTCCACTGAGGCACCTGTTAATCTTGATGGTATAACTCGTGATCCAAACTGTCTCCGGACCAATTGGAAAGGCTCTGAAAAATTCTGTTTTATCAGTTCAAAAATAAAACAGGATTGAGGGTAATGCACTGTCAAAAGTTGATGTAAATGAATTGAGCAATAATCAAAAATATTAATATAAAATCGCTACAGCTCTTATGCCTGGCAATTGCAGCAAAGAGTTAGCAGATATACAACCTAGACCAATGTCCCATTCAAGGTGGCTGACTACTGCCAGCTGAATACTTTCTTTGTACATTTCATCAATTGATCCGTATGAAAAACTTGTAACTCTGGCCACATACATAATTAATGTTTATGTACCAGTTTGGTTTGAAATCCAGACCAAATCCAGATGCTGTGAAGGCTCTCGACATTTATGAAAAATGGTTGCATTCAGCAGATATCTTCCTCAGAATATAAAGAAAGTAATTGATGCTGTAATACAAAGAAATGCCGTTTTTGCTCACCCAGAAAACATGTTGTTAGCTATAATGACTGATGAAAATGATAATATTAGACAGCTAGCTCTTTGACGTGTGCTGAAAGCCAAGGATCAGCTGTGGCAAATGAAAGGCATTCGATACTTTAGAATCCTCACATTCAACTTTGAAGCCAAAAACTATTATGAAATGATAAGTCATGAGAACTATGTTAATATTGAACATCCTTTGACAAGATCGATTAGCCAAGATGAAATCATGAGATGTATTAATGAAGATCAAGTTCTAACTTTGCCTAATGTGCCATGTGACACTCAAAATGTAGAACGATGTGTTCAATTAGTAACAGAAGCTTCTACAGCTGTTTTAGAAAATGAAAGGGGTGTATACATTTGATTGTGACTGAAATCATGGTCTATAATGCATAAGTTCAACAAAATGGCTGATTATAATCGTTTCAAGTAGTTTCATCGAAATAATCTTATCTGTTCTTCCACTTAAATGTTATTTAAAGCATAAATAATGTTCATTATCATTGTCCTTCGAATTGCGCTTTATTTATGTAAAAATTAAACTTTGTAAAAAGACTGATTTTTCTTTGAAGCCAAAAATTAAATTACTTTGCCTAAAAAAATATTATAAAAAAAATACTTTGCCAAAAATAAATTACTTTTCATTCTTATTGTGGCACCTCAAGATATCTGTGTATGTTATTATTTTTTTGTGTGTGTGTTGATATTAATAGGAATGACCACCTTTTTTAAACCCGGGCTAAAAGATTTTTAAAAATTTGACCGAATAGCAATTTTTAGCGCATGTTTGATTTTTCTCTGATTTTTTGTTCTTCAAGGTCATTGTGACACCTCAAAATATTATCAGATTTCAAATTAGAATGGTGTTAATGATACAGAGTGTCAACTTTCCCACACCCAAGCTAAGAGTAATTTACAAAAAAGTCAAATTCGACACTTTTTCACTCTACCCTATTACACATATCAGTTTTATTCATTTCACTGGACATCATGTTTTCAATGTGTTTTTTTTTAAATTAACATGTCCTTAAAAGACATGTTACAGAACGATTTACATGTCATAAGTAAGCGCATATATTAAAAAAAACATTTTGAAAATAATATGTGTTTTATTATTACAAAAGTTTAAAATAAAGAATAACTTATCTCTTATGACTGATTTACAATAACAGAATTTTGTAATCATGAAGTTTTCAAAATTCCACAAACACTTCATTACATCAACATAAACATACCTTTTTGTTAAAATAGCATATTTTCTTCTTTATAATGAATCATAAATGCAAATGCCATTTATGATTCTCCATATCTATTTCTGATCATGTCACTCATGTTACCATGCAGTAACATGAGTGGCATTATGATTACATCACTGAAGCTTGTAGTGTTCAGAAGGAAAAAAAGATAAAGCCATAACTTGTCAGGCACTCAAAAAGTTAGATGGAATAGTCAATTGGCAAAACAATAAAAATAGCTGGGTTATAGCGTAGGTACTGTGTGATTCTGTTTCTCGTAGTGTCAGGGAAAACAACATACGATGGGGAAAATTATCACAGCTCTGAAGGGCAACACCCACACCAATACCTATAAAAAATACAAAAAGCTCATGCCGATGCCTATACATGACAGGAAATGAACAAAATTTGTAAGTGCAACAAGATGGGTTGTTTAACAAGTGAACTGTTCTTTTCAATGCAACACAGAGAAAACCATGGAAATACACTGAAACAGCAAATTATTAGGAACATCCAATAGCAATCACACATGTGCCATCCTTACTTACTTACACAACTATGGCGTTAAGATGGCTTTATAAACAGCTCACTGCAAAGGATTCATACATGTATGAAGCGTATATAGTGGTAATATGGGAAAGACTCATAATTTAAGGGACTTTGAAAGAGGCAAGATAGGGGTGCTAGGAAGGCAGTGCAAGCATCTCAGAAATGACGAACCTTCTCATCAATGAAAAAGCAACTGTATCGAGAGTACAGTATATAGTGAGTGGTGCATAAACAACAAAATAAGAAGCCAGCGGTCTTCCTGTGGGTAGAAATGGCAGGTCGATGCCAGAGGGCAATGGAGGCTGGAAAATATTGTACAAGGTAACAGACAAAATCCATTGCTTCAATTAACCAAAGTACAGTATCAAGTGGAGAAGTTCAGCATAGACAGCCTGCTGCACAGGTGCAAATGGGCTATAACAGCTGATGCCTTCTTCCTGTATCACTTGTCTCTTTGGAAAACCAACATATTCATCTGCAGTAGCCATATGAGCACCAAAGGTAAACCATTGAGGACAGGAAAAAGGTCGCCTGGTCTGATGAATCAGGTTTTCAGTTCATGCATGTTAATGGACAGGCCAAAATAGTGTGTCAGCAGCACAAAACGACAGCTCCCAGCTGCTTAGAATTAACCTTACAAGCTGGTGAAGGTGGTGTGATTGCCTGGGATTGTGTTTTCATGATGGGCATTGGGTTCCTTAATACCTCTGGAACAGCATTTGGATGTCACAGGGTGTCTTGACATCATTGTGGACCAGACACACTCTTACATATGCCTGGTGTTTCTTGATGAAGATGGCGGGGCTACTTCCATCAGGATAATGTGCCATGCCACAAGGCTTGGATCATCACATAGTGGTTCCAGGAGCACAACAGTAACTTCAAAGTGCTAAAATTGCCCCCACAGTCCCCAGATCTTAACCCATTTGAACCTGTGGAATGAGATTAAGACAGCCATTCATAACAGAGATCCTGCCTCTAGCAACCATTTGGCAATTGATGGACACCATCACATCCATTTGACTGAACATACCTGTAGAATGACATCAGTACCTCGTTGAATCCATGCCACATCGAACTGAAGCTGTTTTGAAAGGCAAGGGTGGCTCAAAGCATTACTAGGTAGGTTTTCTTAATAATTTGCTACCTCAGTGCATGTTAAATTCTGAATGGAAATACTTCTTTGCAAAATGACTCCAATATAATAACAGGCAAAAACCTCATTTTGTAGCAATTTAAAATGAATTTTCTCAACTTTTTTAATTTAGAACAAGTTGCAATTTTTTTTTTTTTTTTTTTTTGTAAAATGACTCCCTATTTGTGATCTGTGGAAAACTGAGGTTTTTCATGAAATACATTAAAGACAGTTATGGACACCTCATTGGCAAATAGCTTTGAAATCAGAGTTGAAGAAAGACAGTGGAATCATAGTTTATGTAGAGGGGTAGGTTTTAAAATCAGCATATATAAGCAAAAATCACATATAGCCGAAATTACCCTTAAAATCACCTAAATTGCTCATAAAGTATAGTATATGTGGTTTGGTAAACACAACCCTGTACAGTAATACATAAATGTGTGTATATCATTATCATCATCATTGTCAACCATTATCAATCCACTGCTGGACGAAGGTCTCCCCAAGTTTCCTCCACAACGGTCTGTCTTGTGCCAGTCTCCTCCATGTCACCCCTGCATACTTTCGAATTTCATCCACCCATCTCCCATGTGGTCTTCTTCTGGGTCTTTTCCTGTCCCTTGGAATCCAATCTAAAATTTCGGCTGTCCATCGATGATCTGTCCTTCTGGCAGTATGTCCAGCCCACTGCCATTTCAGGGATTTAACTCTGATCATGATGTCTTCCACTCTTGTCATTTTTCGGATCCACGAGTTCCTCTTCTTATCTCTCCTGGTTACACCAAGTATGCACCTCTCCATGCTTCTTTGAGTTGTCTGCAGCCTTTGTATGTCTCTTTTAGTTAAGGTCCACGTCTCTGCACCATAGGTAAGCACTGGAAGGATGCATTGATCAAACACTTTTCTTTTAAGACATAATGGCATATTGCTCTTGAAAATTATGCTGTTTCTTCCAAAAGCTCTCCAGGCAAGTTTTGTACGCTGATTAATTTCTTCATCAATGTGACCCTCACTTGATATCTGCTGTCCAAGATAAACGTACGTGTCTGTTGTGTGTATATAAATGTACAATATATACAGCAATGTACAATACATAATAAAGAGGACATACACAAAATATAATTTTATGATGTATACAGATACAGCTTCTAAAATTCAGTTATTTGTTATTCATTTATATGGTTTTTGAGATTATATTTAAAATTTTTAAATTAAGATTATCAAAAATGTATGGTTCTTTGATTCTTTTGTTTGTAATCCTGTATGTTACAACTTTGAAAGAATCAAGACAATGGGTTTTTTTGCAGTCATGAAGTAAATAATGCACCTAAAAATTTACTAAATAACATTCACATTTCTCTTTTTTCTCTGAATTCAAGAAATTCTAAACAAGCAAAGACTAATGAATATTTTACTTGGCACTAATGCTAACTCAACTAGTGGGCAAACTCCTTCACAAAGAGCAATGCTTATTTATAAGTAAGGGATATGTAATAGGGGTACTGAATGTAAAACAAAATCGAATTCGGGTTTACCACCCGTATTTCAAAGGTAAGTTTTTTTTTGTTTTGTTTTTTCATATATTGAAAATATGAAATTGTACAGAATTTCTTAACCTAGTTTTTATAATGAAATTAGAATAACAAAATTAATGCAAAAGTCAAAATAGACATAGGCTTAAGAGAACAAACAAAGTATGTATGTATGTATGTCAGTGCTGCCACTGACGCGCTGTAGCGCATAAATTACACAAAAACTAAAAAAAAGGACCCATAATTACAAATTATACGTGTCCTTTGGGACCCACATTTTATTTAGATTTTTTAACATGCCATTTGGCAAAAGTCAAATTCGTGAGGATTAGGAAAAAACGAAAACAGCCAGCAATGCACCATCCCTCAAGATTATGTAATTTTACAATATAAGATTATGTAAATATACAAGTGTACTGATTAATTTATTAAACCTTTCAGCTCTTTTAATCTATATTGGAACAGTTGAAATTTAAAATTTGAAAAACAAACTTACAGTTAATGAGAGCACTGTGAACGATTATACTCTACTGAAAGTTGTACGTCTAGTTCAATGATTGTTCGTTAAAAGTCAGAAAAACTGTTCAAGAGTAGTTACACAAAGTTCCTCTGTTTCGAAAAATAAAAACCACTCTGGTGTTTTGTGCTGACTCAAAATGCATTGTCTTTGGACAGTTCCATTATGATAAAATTTAGCTGAAAATGACAAAATTTAATTTTGTCAGTACTTGATTTTTTTGTAAAAGATTACCTTCAAAGAGCATAAATTAAAGTGTCGAACAATGTACATTACATTTATTTTTCATTTGCTTTATGTAAGTGTGAATATTCATTATCTCTTGATTCTTTTGATGATTTTTTTAGAAGGACTCAGGTCTCACACCACCAACTTGCCTGGCCATCTGAACACTTCTTTGTCAGTGGTCAGAAAACCCTTAAAATCATTCACACATTCTTTCCATAACTTTTGCTATGTGCATTGTTTGTTTTAAGTTAAGCTTGATTGTCTGTTAAAATTTCTCTTTTCTTTCTTGCTGGATGCATATAGTTGAATTTGTGTATGTTAAATGCTCATACGATGCAAATCTACTGTTGCTTCAGAAGGTATTGAGCCATATGTACCTTGCCATAGACACTGTGATTGTGGCTGGTTCATTTTGAAGTTTAATGGTGCAAGGGCCTCAATGGGCCAAAGAAATGGTTTACACACAACTGTAACAAAAACATTAAAACACAACTAAACAGTACATCATGAAAGAGAAGCACAAGAAACATTTTAAATGGCCAACAGAAGACAAACTATAAAACACATAAAAAGCATGTACAATGAAAAATGATAACATAGAAGACACATCAAGATCTTCATTTAAAAGGTCATTCAAGGTTTCTGAGTCATCTGGTACAGTGGGAAAAAACAAGAAAGAAGCATGTTCAACAAAATGATGACACAAACATAAAACATGCACAACTGTCAGAGGTACATTACATATCACATACATTGGTGCAGTGTCACCATATAGCAAATAGCGGCGAGTAAAATGGCAATGCCTAATATGGAAACATGCCAGTACAACTTTGTCCCTACAGTTGCAGCAAAAAGATGACCAAACTTCCAGAATTGGCTTGATACAATGCAGTTTATTTTCAACTTCCTGATCCCGCAGACCATCATGCCACATTCGTTTGATATGTTCTCAAACATAGACACTACGCAAAAGCTTGTCACATAGTGTGCTCAAAAAAAAAAAAAGAGAGTGCAGCTCCATGGTGGCACTGCATTTTCCCTCACATCTGAATTATACCAAGCCAAATCAACACATGAACGAACCTTAGCATCTAGAATATCTCTTAAATTTTGCATAGCTTTTACATATGTGAAAATCACATACCCAAACTTTAAAGACAACTGGTCAATGGTTTGTGGAGCCATCTCCATCGCAAACCCCACCAGAAAAAAAAAAAAAAAAAAAAAAAAAGCTGCATGAAAGTCACACTTTTGGTAAAATTTGTGATTTGTGCTCACTTCTTTTCTATGAAATAAGATCCACTGTTATTATAACAGTCATATAGAGCTTATTTTAAAGCTCAGAATCTGTAGATTTAAAACAAATACCTGACACCTTTGGAAAATGTTTAGTATACTACTGTTTGTGAAAATTGAAACACCATGAAGGTCTGCTGACATTAACCAGGGCTGGATTAAGGTCTCAGTGGTCCCCTAGGCTAAGACATCTAAGTGGGTCCCAAAAGAATGGACAATGGGAAATCATCTTAAAGTTCAGTAAAATGCAAAACTCTAGTAATATGCATTGGATTTGTGATAATAAGGTATGAATTCTTCATACTAATATATTATGTGTATAGTCTTCATACCAGAAGGTAGTGTACTTAAATAGTATAAATATATTAGTAATTGTTATTTAATTAGGTTACTATATTTTTCACTGAGATTATCAGAATGTTAATTGAAAGCTTGAGATTTCTAGATTTTGTCTTGGGACATTTTAATGACTTAATATTGTATACTTTTCTTTAGTGCATACTTTCTTTTTTGTCATGCAAATAACAAAACTTTTTGTTGCCATTTTTTGGTTCATTTACATGATGGTTCAAGCCTAAAATAAGAAACCACTAAATTCTTCATTAACTTTGAAACATGTATTTAAGGCTTCAAAAAATAAAAAAATAATAAAAAAATAACAAATAAAAAAATAAAGACATGTTAGCAAAAGTAAATTAATCTAATCATATTGTAGAAATATGCATTAAATGGAATGTGTTAGTGGCCAAAGCCAGGTAAATGCAAACTTTTGAAAATTAGTTTACCATGTACATACCTCAGTTTTCATCAGAATATGTTATTTTACCTCTTTGGCAATCTTTCATAAGATGCAATGCGAACAAACACATAATTTTTGTACCTCACGCCGTACTAATGCATTTTCAAACTAAATGTGAATGTGATGATTGCTGATAATCAGTTCTAGAGCTGAGTTTCATGCTAATTCCTGGGCATAAGCACATAGAAAGCTTAATAATAGGTAGTATCAAGATCACTGAAATATAATTCACTTGTATAAAATGTCAAGGATCTGAGTGAGGGTAAAAAGTAGAGCTAGGTTATGTAATAATAAAAACATACCCATTCTGTCAATCTCAAAAAGTTATTTTTTCTGGAACACTTATATAAATCATAGAAATCCATCGATCTCACCAACTCACTTTCAATGACCATCCAGAACAATGACCTTGACCAATCACTTTCAATGACTTTTTCATTGCACACTCTTTCTTTTTTGACATCCATTTCTGAGTTTGTGGCTGCTGAAGATGTACTAGATTTGTAGTAGGCAACCGTTAAAATTCCAAAACATTAGTTAGGCAAGATTCAAATGTAATTAGATACAGTAACTCACAAATATCAAATAAAACTGGAGAACTTAGATGATAAGTGATATATGCCATCATCAACCATCATAAATGCACTGTTGGATGAAAGTCACCCCAAGTTCCTTCCACAATGGTCTGTCTGGCACCAATCTCTTCCATGTCACTCCTGCATGCTTTCGGATTTCATCCACTCATCTTCGATTTGGTCTTTTCCTGTCCCTTGGAATCCAGTCTAAAATTTCAGTTGTCCATTGGTGGTCCGTCCTTCTGGCTATAAGCCCAGCCCATTGGCATTTCAGGGATTTTACTCTGATCATGATGTCTTCCACTCTTGTCATTTTCCTGATCCACAAGTTCCCTCCTTATGTTACTTGGTTACACCAAGCATGCATCTCTCCATGCTGCTTTCAGTTGTCTGGAGTCTTTGTATGAAATAACACACACACACACACACACACACACACACACACACACACATTTATGTAGCAGCATGTAGACCCTAGGCCCCTTAGTCTACAGCCCCCACCTTAATCAGGCTCTGTTCCTTACACATTAATCTGACTGGAAGTGGTCCTTGAGTAGGGCCAGATTAAGGCCTTAGTGGGCCCCTAGGCTAAGACGTTCCCAGGCTAAGACATCTGAGTGGGCACCCAAAGAACTTATGACAGGGAATCATCGAGTCTATTAAAACAAGAGACTGAAGTAATATGCTTGTGATAATTAACAAGTACTGCATTCTTCAAACTAATAAATTATCAGCAGTTTTTATAACAAGTCACTGTATTTTCCATTGTTCTTATAAGAACATGAGTTAATAGCTTAAGATTCCTGGATTTTGCCTTGGATTTTCAAATGATTTAGCACTGTATACTTTTCTTAGTTGTTTTTTTTTGTTGTTGTTGTTGTTGTTGTTATTCAATGTAAAGCTACAGAACTTATCTTAGTCTTTTTGTTTTTTGTTATGCAATGTGAAGTCTGGAAGACAGCTGAAACTGTCTAGCCGACCCTGCTGTACACAGGGACATGGAACCTTTACCCTTGGGGAGTCACTGTCTTGAAATCTGTTCATCTTATAGCCTCTGTTTCTGACTAAGTGGACGTCATACAAGACAAAAGTAAAATATTTTATCAATCTGCTTGTCTGTCTTCCATCTATCCATCCATCCATCCATCCATCCATCCATCTATCTATCTGCACAGTAACATCCATGGTGTTAGTGCAGCAGCAGAGCAGTGTCACAGATCAGGCTTTGTCCTCCAGCACCGTTTGACATTGTCTGCTTAACAGAGGACTGGTTGCTAGTAGCCCATTGCTGCACATTTCTTTGGCTGTCAACCACAGATGCCTCAGGCTGCAATGGGGTCTCGAACACAGATATTGGCAACAGGTCATGTTTTCTGAAGAGTCACGATTCAGTTTAATGCACAACAATGATCACTGATGTGTTCGAAGACATTGTGATGAATGGCACCTTTCAGCATCACACCGGCCCAATGCCAAGTGTCATCATTTGGGGTGCCATTGGCTTCAATTCATGATCTCACCTGATATGAATTAAGGGAACACTCAACAGCCAGCGATACATCAGAGATGTTTTAGAGGCAGAGGTGATACCCTTCCTTCAGAGTTGTCCTGGTGCTATATTCTAGCAGGGCAATGCTCGGCTACATGTTGCCCGGAATGACCAAGAACTCTTCCATGCATGGCAGAAACCACTTCTGCCTTGGCCTGCATGTTCACTGGATATGTCCCCAAACGAATATGTCTAAGACATGGAAGCTAAGCGACTGGCCAGTCAACTGCCTCTGTCAGTCACCACAAATAAAATTAACTCTGGTCTCACATGTAGCCTAGCAGGCTATTCCCCAGGACAATATCAAAAACCTCTTCCATTCAATGCCATCCTGTGTAGAGGCTGTTATTGTTGCTCGAGGTGGCTTCATACGACACTGAGTTTTGAAGCAAAAAAAAAAATCTTGTACAGCTCTAGAAATGAGTTCAGTTATTTCTTGTAACAACATGAGGAATCTGTGAAATAAATTTCATTAGAATCGCATGATTTTTTCTTGGTGTTGTAATTTTTACAAACAGTAGTGTATGTAAAACAGAAGGTATAAAATTTAGAATTTTTTTTACTCACAATTTGCCACTCTCTATTTCCATATTCAACATCACATATAAACACTAGTGAATGCATAGATTCAGAAATATATAATCTATTCACCTAGTAAATTTCATTACAATATTCCCTTGCAAACATTGTGTCTTAAGCCTTCTGAAATCCGATGAAACATATAAATATGTTCCTTCTGACATTTGTACACATCCAAATCCACATGTAAGCAGAGTGACATCTTATTAAACTTACTCTTAAATTTAACTCATGATGTGTTTATCAACTCAAGGAAAAACCGCTTTGATATTTCAGCTTATTATGAAGAAAAAATAATTTCAGTAGACATCAGTCTCCTCCATTATGCATACACACATTTTGGGGAAAATTTCCATATTTTTTAACAAATTTCCTTAATGAAATGAACATTTTCATACTCTTTTTTTCTTCTTGTGTATCAATTAATGGAGCAAGCAGCTATTCTTTTTCCCACCCCATAGCTGCCAACCCTGGGAATCAAAAATTAGGAACACTATGAGCGAAGAAAATAACACGCAACATTGTTGCTCGTGGCACACAAAAAACATTAGTTATAAATATATTTATATCAAGGTGGCCCAACTTTGTATAGGATTTTTTTTTTTTTTTCAATTATCATTCGTCTCACCCCTTAAAATCGTTCTATTTCATGAAAAAGTAATTCCTATAAAATTTTATTGCAATCGAAAGATAAAAACACGTGCCGACAGAGAGCCCTATTACAGCAGAAACTTTCATCTTCCACCACTGTCTTCTGCATGCATCAGCTTCCTCACACAAAGGTAAATGAAACATTCTTAGCAAGATGCCAAAAAAAAAGGGGGGGGGGATCAAGCTGTAAGCTTTCTACATCGCATTTTTACCTCAGTTGTGTTTCGGAAATGCAAGTTGAAAAAAGCTTAAATGTAACTGGTTTGTGACAGAGTACGTCTTTAACGCCATATGGTGATTGCAATGCAAAAAAGTTTCACAATTTAAGATACATCGTTATATTTTTTTGTATTAACTGAGGACAGTTACATTTTTATTCTTTTTTGAGGCATATTGTCATCGTGCTACTTGCTAAGTTTTCTGTGCTAAATAATGTTTTCAAAGCATACCCTATGGAAAGACACTTCGGTTTATTTGATTAGACATTACACGCCCCAGATCGTTGGAAGTAAGCTGCCATCCAACAGACAAGTGCTGTGCGTACTCTTTTTTAATCTGCGTGAGGTAAAATGAACTCTTCAAGAAAGAGCAATGCTGACAATCCAAGAGGTGCTAATTTTCTGGAATAAATCATGTATTCCAATACGACAACAATACCATTGCATTCAAAAACTAGAAACTATTTACGAAAATTGGAGATAATTGCAAAAAAACACAAAAACTTGTAAAATTCTAAAACAAAGGGAAGAGTTATTTGTGTCAAAGTTGGATGATCTGTTCACTATTGCCCATGAAAATGCCTTAGAAATGATAACTATTGAAGAAGATAAGATTTTTTTAATAAATCAAAGGCAAAAAGGGCGGCCCGGTTTTATGTGTGGTATTGATGTAAAATTGGCTGAACAGGAAAAAAGGACAGAAGAAAGACAATCCAAAGAAATTCAAAGGTTACAGCAAAGCATAGGAGAGGCTGAAACAGCAAGAGAATTTATTGAACTGCAATCTGCAAGTAGTAGCGATGAAGAATCAATCATGGACGAAGAAGCAATTCCATTGCGCTCTACGGATTCAATCGGGATGCCGCAGCAAAAGAAAAGAAAGATGCATGGAACTTGTAATGTTATAACTCCAAAAATTGTAGCCACTTTCAACAAATACAAAGTCAGTGATAGAAATGCAGTTCACATTTTAATGGCAACAGCTGAAGCATTAGGTCATGATGTCCACAAACTTTCAATACTTAGGTCTTCCATTCAACGATGCAAGCAACGTTTGCATCAAATGAGAGCAGAAAAATTAAAGGAACGATTCAAAGAAGCTAATCTGCAAGCAGCTGTCATTCATTGGGATGGAAAATTACTGCCAGCAGTTACAGGTTCTCAGATGGTTGAGCGCCTTCTGGTCATAATTACAAGTGGAAATATAGAACAAACACTGCAGATACCATGGTTGCAAGGCTCAACTGGAAAAGAACAAGCTTTAGCAGTACATGAAACACTTACTGATTGGGAGCTTACAAACAAGGTAAAAGCGTTGTGCTGTGACACTACTGCATCCAACCTCGACTACTTAAGGGGAGCAGCAATTATTTTAGAGCAGATGTTGGAAAGAGTTCTTTTATATCTTCCCTGCAGACATCATATATTTGAAATCATACTTAAAAGTTTCAATTTACTTCCGATATTGGAGGTTATATAATTTAACGTGCATTAATGCATTTGCATTTTGAACTTCACTTTTAGTTGGTAAAGTTCGATGAACACTTACCGCACGTGGGGCTTGGCTTTCAATTCATGTTTCCGTTATGTGGATGCGGCACGGGGTTTTTCATTTGGCCACGGACGCTTCTTTTTTTTTTTTTTTTTTTCCCGTTGGAATTTATTTTGTCTCATCATCCAATGAGTTTTTTTTTCCTTTGCTGCATCCTCATTTACTTCAATATTTATTCATACCCGAGTACTTTCGGTAAAACACCTTTACCGTCTTCGAGGGGACGTTTTTGCTCCGACTAGCACGGACCGTGTCAGCTGGGCATTTCGGTGGTTCTCGCGGGCTGCTTCTGTCATCGGCTATCGCTTCTTCTTGGGCGTTGTGGCGCCATCTCTTGTTGGTCAGTGATCTCATTTTTTGAACTTTTTCATTTTTTTGCTCAATTTTAATTAAATTTTTCCAGCTGTTTCTCAAATTATTAGGGTCATTATGGTTGCAAACTTTTGTCCTATTTTTTTTAATCATTACCGACTCTGCTATTCTGAGGTGTTTTTCGGATTTACAGCTTTTAATGATTTTTATATTTTCGAATTTAGGATATTTTTGGTTATTCAGACAGTATTGGATAAGTGCTGTTTTTTCTTCTTTTTTCTGCCAGTTTTTTACGTGTTGTTTTAATCTGTGTTTAAGTTTATTTTTGGTACTTCCTATATAAGCCATTGGAGGATTTTCAGTAATAGGAATTGAGTAAATACCTGCTTTTTCTAACATTTTTATTTTTTCATTATTTTTTATTACTATATTTTTGATGGTATTTACTTTTCCTCCAATTTGAATGTTACGCTTTTTACAAATATTATTAATTTCATTGGTAGTACCTTTTATGTAAGGAAAACCATTTAAATATTTGACTTCTTTTTTATTTACTACAGCATTATTTTTTATTTTCTTTATTACTTCTGTGTCCCATTTTTTTATTAAATGGTTAGGATAACCAAAGCTGCCTGCAATTTTTTTTATGAATTTGATTTCTTCATTGATGAACTGACTATTTTCAGAATGCGTATATGCTCTTTTAATTAAGGTTTTTATACTATTGCATTTTTGAGGATAAGGATGTGCTGAATTGTACGGGATTAGGACCGGAACGAATGAACTTTTCCGATAAACCCTGTATAGTAACTTATCTGTGGATTTGATAACATGTACGTCCAAAAAGGCTAATGTATTATTTTTTTCTATTTCCACAGTGAGTTCTATAGTTGGATATAAAGCGCTGTAACATTTTGTTAATTTTTTTAATTCTTCTTCATTCAGTTTTGATAGAATGAAAATATCATCCACGTATCGACAGTACACTTCTGGTTTTTCTTCCATACGATGCAGGACATTTTCTTCAATTTCGTTCATCACAACCTCAGCATATAGAGTTGATAATGGTGAGCCCATTGGGCCTCCTGAATTTTGCTTGAATATTTTGTTCTTGTATGTAAAAATATTATTTTCATATAAATAGACTAAAACTTTTTTGAATTCATGAAAGTTGTGTGTTATTTAAAATTTTAAGATTTTGCAACTTCTTAATGATAATTTCAATAGCTTCTGGAACCGGAGTGCTTGGATATAATGCTTTAACGTCCATGCTTGCCATATTTAAGTCCTTTAGGCCAGTTTTTACATTTTTAATTTTCTCTATAAATTCATATGTGTTCTTGATGGTGAACTTGTTGTTCATGAAAAAGGGTGCTAGGAATTTGTTTACAAATTCCTCACCATTATCAACTCTATATGCTGAGGTTGTGATGAACGAAATTGAAGAAAATGTCCTGCATCGTATGGAAGAAAAACCAGAAGTGTACTGTCGATACGTGGATGATATTTTCATTCTATCAAAACTGAATGAAGAAGAATTAAAAAAATTAACAAAATGTTACAGCGCTTTATATCCAACTATAGAACTCACTGTGGAAATAGAAAAAATAATACATTAGCCTTTTTGGACGTACATGTTATCAAATCCACAGATAAGTTACTATACAGGGTTTATCGGAAAAGTTCATTCGTTCCGGTCCTAATCCCGTACAATTCAGCACATCCTTATCCTCAAAAATGCAATAGTATAAAAACCTTAATTAAAAGAGCATATACGCATTCTGAAAATAGTCAGTTCATCAATGAAGAAATCAAATTCATAAAAAAAATTGCAGGCAGCTTTGGTTATCCTAACCATTTAATAAAAAAATGGGACACAGAAGTAATAAAGAAAATAAAAAATAATGCTGTAGTAAATAAAAAAGAAGTCAAATATTTAAATGGTTTTCCTTACATAAAAGGTACTACCAATGAAATTAATAATATTTGTAAAAAGCATAACATTCAAATTGGAGGAAAAGTAAATACCATCAAAAATATAGTAATAAAAAATAATGAAAAAATAAAAATGTTAGAAAAAGCAGGTATTTACTCAATTCCTATTACTGAAAATCCTCCAATGGCTTATATAGGAAGTACCAAAAATAAACTTAAACACAGATTAAAACAACACGTAAAAAACTGGCAGAAAAAAGAAGAAAAAACAGCACTTATCCAATACTGTCTGAATAACCAAAAATATCCTAAATTCGAAAATATAAAAATCATTAAAAGCTGTAAATCCGAAAAACACCTCAGAATAGCAGAGTCGGTAATGATTGAAAAAAATAGGACAAAAGTTTGCAACCATAATGACCCTAATAATTTGAGAAACAGCTGGAAAAATTTAATTAAAATTGAGCAAAAAAATGAAAAAGTTCGAAAAATGAGATCACTGACCAACAAGAGATGGCGCCACAACGCCCAAGAAGAAGCGATAGCCGATGACAGAAGCAGCCCGCGAGAACCACCGAAATGCCCAGCTGACACGGTCCGTGCTAGTCGGAGCAAAACGTCCCCTCGAAGACGGTAAAGGTGTTTTACCGAAAGTACTCGAGTATGAATAAATATTGAAGTAAATGAGGATGCAGCAAAGGAAAAAAAACTCATTGGATGATGAGACAAAATAAATTCCAACGGAAAAAAAAAAAAAAAGAAGCGGACCCGTGGCCAAATGAAAACCCCGTGCCGCATCCACATAACGGAAATATGAATTGAAAGCCAAGCCCCACGTGCGGTAAGTGTTCATCGAACTTTACCAACTAAAAGTGAAGTTCAAAATGCAAATACTTAAAAGTGTTTTTGAGCTGAAACTGCCCTCTTCATCAGGTCCAGATGTGCAAATTTTCAAACACTTTCAACAGGCATGGCCTAAAATTAATAAAAAAATTTCAAGTCTGGTATAGAAGAAAAAAATGTTTGAAAAGTTTTATGTTCAAACCTAACAGAAATCCGATCTATTACAATGCAGCACCTGCAAATGCGACGGCCTCGAGATGATTATAAAGAATTCTTAGAGTTAGCAGAAATTTTCATTGGAAATAATACAAAAGAAATACCTTTTCGAGCTCCAGGAGCATATCATCAAGCGTGATGGATGGCAAAAGCACTTTATTGCTTAAAAATATTTATGTTCAAGGAGAAAAAGACATTTCTGACATATGCATATTTCTTGTAAGAATATATATTAAGACTTGGTTCATAGCACCTTTTGCTCAAGAGGCACCCAACCATGATATATAATTTTTGAAAAGTTTGTTGAGTATGAATCTGTGGATCTAAATATATCTCGTATCACAGTTCACAAATTCAAAAATCATTTATGGTATTTATCCCCAGAAGCTTGTGCTTTGGCTTTTTTCGATGAAGGTTTAGCTGTTGAAACTACACTGCTGGCCACCCAAAATGCAACACCAAAAAGGACACGAGATAGCAAAGCCAAATTTACTGGACACATAACAACAGATACAAAGATGAAACGATTGAGCTTACAGGACCGTGCGACTTGCGGAACACACAGACATCAATAGTTCGTGTGGCCCCCATGGCTGGCAATAAAGGCCGCTACACGCCGCGGCATCGAACGAAAGAGGCTTTGGATGTGGGCTTGGAGTATGTCAGTGCAGGCTGCTTCCACACGTTGCCACAGTTCAACAGGCGTAGCCGTGGGTGGTGCTTGCCTGGCCACTTGGTTGCCGATCAGCGACCAGACGTGTTGGATGGGCGACATATCGGGAGAACAGATGGGCAACGGCAGCAGTGACACTTGGTGGGCCGTGAAGAATTGTTGCACAATGCGTGCCACGTGTGTTGAAATGTGGCCGCTGGCAGGTCCTGCAGGTAAGGGAGGACTACAGGCTCCAAAATGTCGGAGATGTAGCAGTGGCTGTTGAGTGTACCGGCGATGCGTACCAGAGGGGTGCAGGTGTCATATGCAATTGCGCCCCAAATCATAACGCCAGGCGACGGACCGGTATGGTGATGCATAATGCTGGCGTCATACAGTCTCTCGCCGCCACACGCGGAACCGAACATCGTGGTGTTGCAGGCAGAAGCGGGATTCGTTGGAGAAGACAATGTCGTGCCATTCCGTAGTCCAGGTGCGGCGTTCAACAGCCCACTGCTGCCGCACTCGCCGGTGGTGTAACGTCAATGGTAATCGGAGCAATGGCCGCCGTGCGACAAGTCCTCGCTCCTGCAGACAACATCGAACGGTACGTGCTGACACAGGTTGTTGCGAAACACACCCTAATTCCTGCACTAACGTTCTTGATGTGGCGGTGCGAGCCGTCAACGCCCGCAGCACAACATGCCAGTCCTCTAGTTCGGTGGTGTATTGCGGCTGCGGCAATCGCTCACATCAATCCGTCCATCCCTCCTGCACCCACCGAATTGATACTCACCTCAATGTGGCTGGATGTGTTCTCACACGGGCACTGATGTCTCGGTACGATAAACAGCTGTCGCGATAAGCCACTATTCGTCCTCTGTCGAACTCCGAAACGTGCTGGAATGACTGCCATATTCTGCGACGAGGCATCACGAAGCTTCCCACGCACAGGTCGAGCAGCACAACACACTTCCACTACTTACACCCCGCCTTCTGTGCACCCTTCTTATTGTGCTTCTCAGTGGCATGCTGGGCGTACATGATTTGCATATGTCCTGCAATGCTAATCGTTTGCATGTCCTCTTGCGGGCGACACATGCTGCAAATTTCAGGCCAATCGGATGCTTCCTTCTTGGTGTTGCATTTTGGGTGGCCAGCAGTGTAAAATAAAAATGGTACAGAATCTAGTGGAAGATGGTACTCAAGAAAAGGGTGTCAAGCGAATCATACTAAAAAATGAGGATATTCATGAAATGAAGTCCTCAATAAGTGAGGACTTCATTTCAGAAGACAGCAAACAATGTTTTGAAAGATTTATTATTCACAGATTTCCTCAATATAGATCCAGCTTCCTGGCCTGAAAGTGAAGTGTATAAGAAAGCCTCAGTTGTTGTGCACCAATTAAAGGACGTAAATGACATAGCTGAAAGAGGGGTTAAGTTGAAAGAGGACTACAACAAAATACTAACAAAAAATGAAGACCAGAAACAATTTCCATTGCAAGTTGTCACTGACTACATGCGTCAATATCCTGATGCAAAGAAGGAGACTGTAGCAAAAAAAAAAAAAAAATGGAGTGAGATTGTCATTTGCTTTCCATTTGTTGATATTTCTGTCATTATCTGTACATAATCTGTATTTATGTACAGATAATGACAAAACCTTTTTTTAACCACTAAACAATTTTAAGGGGTACCTCTGAAAAATTAAAGGATTTGAATATTTTGGGTCACTCTAGATGCAATGTCCACTTAGAATTCAGGCAAGAAAGGATCCCACAGCCAGAGTAATATTTTATCCTTTATTACTGGGGAAAAAAAAAGTAAAATTGAAAGTGACAGACCACATCTGTTATTTCATATGAAGATGGATTTAGAATGAAGTCTACAGATTGTGATCATGATTAAATTCAAAAGATCATAATATAGACAAATAAAAAGTGGTTTAATCAATTATTTTTAATTTAAAATACAAAAACAGTCATGAAATACTTTTATTTCTTCAAAGAGTGTTGTACTATGTTTAAATTTTGAAGCAAACATATTTCCTCACTTAGCACTTCAAAAAACACACAAAATGTTAATTTTTAAGATTTAAAACTTTTGGGAAATCCCCGCCTCCCTCCAGAATTTTTTTTTGGGGGGGGGGGGGGGGGCTGGTGCACTGTTATCACCACAAGTTAATGCTAAGCTGTTGCAATAGAAGCTTTACAACTTATTTTTTAGCATCTTGCTAAGAATGTTGCATTAAGCTAACAGTGTGATAGTTTAAGAAAGGAACAGAGCTTAAGTGGCGGAAAAATGAAAGCTGTTTTTATAAAAGCACGCCTGTCAGCACGTGTTATTATCGTGCTATTGCAATAAAATTTTACAGATATTATTTTTTCCTGAAATAGAACAATTTTAAGGGGTGAGACTTAAAAATTAAAGGAGTTAAATATTTTGGGCCACCCTAAAATATATATATATATATATATGGGGATGTAAGGTCAGGTGATGCGTAACATCACAGCCTCTCCTTGACAAATGTCAACCCCGCCTTCTCGTGGTGCATCCTGTTCCCACTAAAGGGGCTCTGACGACCGCCAATAGCGGTATAACTATACCATCGGGATTAGAGGAAATTCTATCCCACACTCACCAACCCGCTTGGCCAGCGTGGTGAGTTATGGCCAAACCCCTCCAAAATGACTCCACAACTTAAATCTTGGCCCTCAGTCTCCGGCAGCTGGAATGTACCTGGCCAAGGCAGCGGCCAGTGCGACATGAAGGCAGAGGGTGCTAAGAATCCCCGGAGGGCCGGACTAGGCTGCCATCTGATGCTGACCTTGGCAACGTACAATGGACGCTCCCTATCTTCTGATTCAAGGCTTCTTGAATTGGAAGAGGAACTACAAAGGATCAAGTGGGACATCGTGGGGCTAAGTGAGGTAAAGAGAAAAGGAGAAGATCTCATCGAACTGAAAAGTGGACATCTCTTCTACTATCGTGGGACAGATACTGGCAGAACTAGTGGTGTTGGATTTATAATAAACAAGAAACTGAAGGATAAAGTGGTAGAAGTTGAAAGTTCCTCTGACAGAGATGCACGACTCGTTATCCAACTATCGAGAAGATACCGGGCTCAGATTATTCAAACTTATGCACCCACCACAAGTCATCCTGAAGAAGAAATTGAAGAATTTTATGAGGAAATTTGTCATCTAAATAATAAAGGTAAGCAGCACTTGAAAATAATTATGGGAGATTTCAATGCAAAAATAGGGTAACGGCAACAGAATGAAACTTCAGTAGGTAAATTCAGTCACGGCAACAGAAACCAGCGTGGAAATACTCTCGTTGAGTTTGCAGAGGCAGAAGGGTTTTTCATCTTGAACTCCTCCTTCAAGAAAAAGCCACACAGGAAATGGACATGGAGACATCCAAATGGGACGACAAGTGAAATTGATTTTATTATGTGTAACAAAAAATTCGTCATAGAAGACTGCAGTGTGCTAAACAAGTTCAACACAGGTAGTGACCATAGATTGGTGAGATGTAAGATGCACCTCAACACTAAACTTGAACGTGGCAAGCTCATAAGACAAACAAAATCTATTGACATAACCAACCTTAAAAAAACACCATAATACCTTCAAGTTGGAACTGAAGAACAGGTTCTCTGCTTTAGAAGGCCTAACATCGGAAGAAGTGGACATCTCTGAAGTTAACAGAAAAATAACCAAAGCTCTTATGGAAACAGCAACAAAATTAGCTGGGTCTAAGAACAAGTTGCATGTAAATAAATTATTAGGAAAAACGAAAATGTTGATGCAAAAAAGAAGAGAGATGAGGACAACTAAAGAAGATGTGACTTCCAAAGTGGAATATATAGAGCTATGCAAGACAGTACGAAAAAGTATCACTGAAGACGTAAGAAAATTCAACTATGAACTAGTGAGGAAAGCAATTAAAAACAACCAAAGCCTAAAGATAGCAAAGGGACATCTCAGTAAGGGAAGAAAACAGATTATGGCACTGAGAAAAGAAGATGGTTCTGTAACAAGAAATAGAGGCGAAATTTTGACAAGAGTGAAAGATTTCTACTCCAAATTATATGAAAGGGATGATACGTGCACTCCAGACATCATGAAAGATACCAGTACCAGAGTTCCTCCAGTCCTTCCAGCAGAAGTTGCACATGCAATCAAGAACATGAAGCGGGGAAAAGCTCCAGGAGAATATGGAATTACTGTAGACATCATACAAGAAGCAAGTGGAGAAATCGAAACAGTACTCGCCCAAATTTTCACTCGATGCCTTAATGAAGGAAAGATTCCTGAGGATTGGAACACCGCTACAATGATCCTGCTACATAAGAAAGGTGACATTGAGGATCTCGGAAACTACAGACCTATCAGCCTCCTATCAGTAGTTCATAAAATCTTCACTAAAGTTCTTTCACACCGCTTAAAGGTAACACTGGACATGGCTCAACCGAGAGAACAAGCTGGATTCAGGAGTGGCTACAGCACAATAGATCATATCCATGTGCTGAGAGAACTAATTGAAAGAGCGAGGGAATATGAACTTCCATTGTGCATGGCTTTTATCGATTATGAAAAAGCCTTTGATTCGGTGAAACCATCAGCAGTTACAATGGCTCTGAAAACCTGCGGTATTGAAGATGCATACATTAATATCATTAATAACATCTATGAAAATGCAAGTGCAAAGATTAGGCTGTTTGAAAATACAACACACATAAAAATTGGAAAGGGAGTGAGACAAGGTGACACCATATCTCCGAAGCTCTTTAATGCCACATTGGAGGGTGTTTTTCAGTCACTGAGCTGGGAAAACAAGAGGATAAAGATTAATGGAGATTATCTAACCCACCTTCGTTTTGCTGATGACGTAGTCATTTTTGCAACTAGCCCATCAGAGCTGCAGAGTATGATCCAGGAACTTGCTGACAAGAGTAAAGAAGTGGGATTAAAAATGAACTTTCAGAAGACAAAAGTGATGTTCAATGCTTTTACAAGAAATGAAGATTTATCGATTGATGGAGAAAAGCTGGAGATAACAGATACGTACGTTTATCTTGGACAGCAGATATCAAGTGAGGGTCACATTGATGAAGAAATTAATCGGTGTACAAAACTTGCCTGGAGAGCTTTTGGAAGAAACAGCATAATTTTCAAGAGCAATATGCCATTATGTCTTAAAAGAAAAGTGTTTGATCAATGCATCCTTCCAGTGCTTACGTATGGTGCAGAGACGTGGACCTTAACTAAAAGAGACATACAAAGGCTGCAGACAACTCAAAGCAGCATGGAGAGGTGCATACTTGGTGTAACCAGGAGAGATAAGAAGAGGAACTCGTGGATCCGGAAAATGACAAGAGTGGAAGACATCATGATCAGAGTTAAATCCCTGAAATGGCAATGGGCTGGACATACTGCCAGAAGGACAGATCATCGATGGACAGCCGAAATTTTAGATTGGATTCCAAGGGACAGGAAAAGACCCAGAAGAAGACCACATGGGAGATGGGTGGATGAAATTCGAAAGTATGCAGGGGTGACATGGAGGAGACTGGCACAAGACAGACCGTTGTGGAGGAAACTTGGGGAGACCTTCGTCCAGCAGTGGATTGATAATGGTTGACAATGATGATGATGATATATATATGATCCTTTTGCTTTGCTAACATTGTCCACTGAACATCAGGTCTATCTGTAGAAATTATTTCCTCTGGCAGAGTTGCCATTTGATAATGCAGAAACTCAGTCTGAACACTATCAACCACACCAAACATTGATTTTGTTGAGTCTTTTTGGAGTAAAGAGGGAAATTTGTCTATGAAGAATTTAATGGAGGAAAATTTAACTGTGTTCCTCTGAGACACATCTGTGGCTTCTGCATGCTTTAAAACATTAGTTTATTGGAAAGTTGCTGATAATGTAGTCACGTGAATTACAAAAGTAGCTTTTGACATACTCAAAAAACTGTCTAGTTTTTTCAGAGCTCAACTTCTTCAGGCACTCTGATGTCTCAGATCCCACAGATATGTCTTGATCATCTTTATGATTTATTGAATCATTATAGGGCACATCGAAAATAGATGGTGTAGCTTTCACAACTTCAAGCTTTACAAATCTGATCAACAAATCTGTAAAAAACACTTGGATGTCAGACTTTAATTTATGAACTCTTGGGGCCTCAGATTGCAGAGTAATGTTAAATTTATCAAAAACACTACCTACATTTTTCAGAAAAAATGTAAGGGCATGATACAGGTCTGAACTTAGATATAAAAAGATCCTCTTTTCCTTGCTGAGGACACTTTTTTCCAATTTTTTTTTTTTTTTTTTTTTTGGCTGTTCTTGGACTTAGCTTCTATACCAGCAGAATTATTTTCGATGCATACACTTTCAGAAGCTTTTTTTTTTTCATACTCTGCATAGGCCCCTTCTCAGCAATTTTTGAAAGGCTATGTTTATTTTTTTTAGATTTTTCATTTTGTGATTCGGCTTTTCGCTTGAACGTACCACCTTTAAGAGGCTGCTCCTTAGTTACTTTGGGAATTTTAAATGCAGCAATACATGGCAAAAATACCTGCTTCACACTCAAACCTTTTGTGGATTCATCTTTAAAATAAAATAAAGCTCACTCCCATTGGTCAAGGAGACACCCAAGACACTTACCCAAAGAAAGCCAGCGTGTCACACAGTGCTCGAGAATTTTTTTGGACTTGGCATTGTACAAATTTTGAAAATCCTTTATGCATTGTTTACGCTCTACCAAGAGTTCATTGAAAGAAATTAGCATAATTGCTGATCCCTTTTCAGCAGCTCGGTTTAACAGGTGGCAGATGTAGCCCCAAATCACCAAATTTGGCTACTTTTCTTTCAAAAATGCACTAACATCTTTCTTTTCCCCTATCATCACATTAGCATCATCACAGGATAATGCTAAGCAATTCTGCCATGGAATGGCAAAACAATCAAGTTCATCTTTCACCAACTTGGCAATATTCTCCCCTGTGCTATCACCTTCCAAACACAGTAGAGATAAAAGTTTGCAACACACTTGTTCAGTTATTTTATCAAAAAAGTTACAATGATGGGATATAGCTGATTATCCACATCATTGCTACCATCAGTAGCAGTTGTAAAGGGGCCAGTTTTTAAAGCACTGATCATGCTTTTGGTGCTTTCCAAAGCTATTTCCTTAATTATGCAAGATGTTTTGGTTCTCCCACAGGAATATTTTTTTACTTCTGAAGAGTTTGGAAACATCGCTGAAAGCAGCTTGGAAGCATGGTCTGCAGCAGCAATAGGGACATTGTGTTCCAACAAGAAACTAGTGAACAGCACTTCTGCACGAATTGTTTGTACATCGTAGTTTGAAGCAGGCATGAAGTTCAATTTCGAAGCTTGGTTTACAACATTGACTCTTGAAATATGTTTTGCACCTTTAGCATGAACAATAATATCCATTTTGCCCCCATGGGTGATGTTTATATCTTTACTGCATATGATGCAAAAGGCAAATGATTCACCTTTGTGTGATGTTCATATAAAATCAAATTCTGTTGCATATTGATCAAGATATTTTTGAGTCCGGCGATTTTTTGCCATTACGAGTGTAAATAAAATTTAAATATTAAAAATAACACTAAGCACACGTACAGTACCTTAATAAAAAACAACAAAAACTTGTTAAAAAAAACAGCAAACACAACAAAGATTGAAAAAATATCCAAATTTCAAACAGTCAGAGAACGCAAGGGAAAAAAACGTGATAAGCTACTGAACCAAAAATGCTGCTACTAGTTGGAGATCACAAAAAACAAATGGTTCTGAATGGTTATGATTACTATGCAAAACAAAACTCGCTGGTTGCTTATTCTAGTTTAATCTGCGTACGGCTGAATCATGGGCATGGAGGGAAAAGCCTTTGTGGTCGTGGCAGAGGCCTTTGGAAAAGCTCCACCCCAACTGGAAATTAATGATATGTGATAGGGGTATAGAGGAAAGTACATTTACTAGGGGCTTATTATGCACCAATAAAGAGGAAAAAAGAATAAATATAACGGTAAGATTTGCAGGTTCGCATTTTGATTTACGGTTGCAGAGGGAGAAAGGGGCAAAATGGGAGTAAAACAGGAATATTTTCAAAAATTTGGATTTTGTGGAAGAAATTCTGATTTTCGGAACGGACTTAAAAATTCGGAACGAATCCAGAAAATCCGGAACAGTTGGCAGTGTTGCCACCCCTCCTTTATTTTTTCTATGTGAAATTAAAGCAGTACTGCCCTTAACACTCTGCACAGTAAACAACTTTACAGCTCACAAAAGATACTGGCAACCCTACACACATAAAATAAGTACTAGTTTTAAACTCTTAATCTTGATTTTAAAATAACGGGCTGATCTGGAATGGATTTGCTGTGCAGCAAAACTGCTTGAGATATGTATTTCACTTCTCTACAGTTTTCATGTACTATACATTTATTGCCATGTTTGTTCTGTTCATCATTTCAATGTTTCATTCATTTGGTTTTATCCAACAACACAGTCACATTGCATTCCATTTTAAATGATTATCAGGCCACCCCAGTGGTAGAGTGGTCTAAGCAATGGCTTCTTACTGTTAATCTAAGATGGGTCCAGGTTTGAATCCTAGAGAGACATGGATGCTGTGTTTGTTTTACAGCACTGGCACTCTTCCTTCCCTAGAACCAATGACCCTAAATTAAAGATTAAAATTAGTGATTCTTTCAAGTGGCCATTAGCCAGTGGGTGGAAAAAATGTAGTGGCCACTTTACTTACGGCTATTTCATGTTGTATACACATTTCATCACTGCACTGTATAACCTTTCATTTATTTAGACAGTAAAATTTTAGCTTAGTAGTTACAAGGGCCCACTGTCTATTGTCGAGTACAATTAAATGAATAAATATAATCTTAAAACCTATATTTTTCTTCAACCACACCAACCAAATTTTCTAAACAATTTTTATTGGCAAGATAATTTAATCATTTTTATTTGGTCTCTTACTATGTTCACAAATGAAATCTCTCCACCACAAATTGATAGCAGTGGATGGGTCAAAAATTTCAAGCAATACTTACTTTGTCTTACTTTATTTGCTGTCTATTTTCTGAAGTCATTTTTTGCAAGAGCATTGTCTTGTCATCAAGAACATTGCCCACAATGCTCTCGTTCTCTGAACTTCTACCTTGTTTGGTATAACGGTCAGCAGTATTTCAGCAATTTATGCTATGACCTTCATGTACTAATAATTACTTGTTTTTAGTTTCTCTAGAAGTTTTCGGTGAGTTATTGATGGTACAAAATGTTCAGACATTATGTTTCGAAGTTGCCTCCATTCTGGTAAATTTTTCTTTTTATTCCATTTAATTTTGGTTAGGTTCTTCCTGGTGTCAAAATGAAAACGGCTGTATAGCTTTCAAAAATTTAATACCTTATAGCAGAATCATTTTGTGGTACTGTGTGGTTGCCAGTACTGAATCATAGCCATACATCTATCAAATCTGAGGAAATTGGGAGAAATGGGATACCAACCTGGTCACTTTATTTTACAGACTGGCAATGATTCCTAACCCCTAACAGAAAATAAAAGTTCAGTAATTCCTGGGTTGTTCTAATAAATATTACATTAAAAACATTGATAAATCTTCACAGGTGTTGAAAAAATAGTCATGACGAAATAAGAACACATGCAGAGTATCCTGATTCCATCAGATTCTGTCCGGTTTTCAAACCCCGGGGTCAGGTTTTTATTTTTTTCAGAAAACGTTCAGTTTTTGTACAATTTTAATGATTTTTCATTTTTTTCTGTTTGCCCACCACAGACCTTCTAAATGCTACGAATTCTCCATAGTCACTAAGGAAATTGTTGATCGCTACGGAGTACAGGAAACATTGAATATACAAGTACTACATGGAAATAAAAATCCGGATGTCGGTTTTGGGGGGGGGGTCAGAAAACATTCAGTTTTGGTAGAATTTTAATTATTTGTAATTTTTTCCTGTTTGCCCACCTCAGACCTTCCAAATGTTATGAATTCTTCATTGTCACTATGAAAGCTGTTGATTGCTACGGAGTACGAGAAACATCGAGTATGCAATGGAAATAAAAAAAATCTCTATGAAATAATGTTATTCAACATTTGTTCAAAGTTTATTTTCATGTTTTCAAAATTCTAACATTCACTAAACATATTTGGGACTGTTTATTGGACATAATTTGGGCGTCTTCATGCCATCTGTCACCTGAAAATGATTGTTTTAGCACGGATGAAAATGTTCCATAGTTTTCTAAATTTCGAATTTTTCTTACTCTAAGATGCATTATTTTTTTCACTTTCTGGTTGTATTCTTATTTGTTATATTTTTTCTTATTATGTTTCTCGTTTTTAATATCTTCAGTAATAGCACAAAAGAACAATTTTGAATTTTAAGTTTTTTCTAGTGAAGCGCAGTTTTTGTTATTTCTAACAGCCTGTTCTTCAAAACCAATCAATACGGAAAGTATTTCTTCTTTTCCACTTTTTTAAAGCTAAATTAAATTTTAAAATCGGTACTTATTCGGCTCGTGATGGAATCGGCCTTTTCCGTGACCCGTAAAATTACTATCAACGGCAGAGTGAACAATACAGTACGTACTGATTTTCGATATTTAATTTTGCTGAAACACTTGTGTTTACCCATTCCTTAATAACATTTTACTGTATTAAGAGCAGAGCAAGAGTTTTTTTTTGTTTTTATTTTGTGTAAAGCAAAATTCACACGTGCAAAAGGAAACACGACTCTGCATGGAATGAAAGACTGTGGCAGAAGTCAGGATTTTCAATTTTTTATTTCTTTTTGTAAACGAAAGGGAAAATGCTTGCCGAATTTTGTTTGCTGATAAGCAGGAAGTGCCAAGCAATGAAAAATCATGCATTTTCAGAGGAACTAAACTTTCAAAAACGAGCAGCTGAAGACGGATTGTGATGTCACACAGAGTTCCATCTAAAGCCGCAGGTGTCCATTCCCGATATGGTTACGTTGTGCCCCAACTTAAGTGGGAAAACAAAAATAGCCTCCCCGTTCTTGGAAGAGTGAAATCTATAAATAGATTATACCCACTTATTTGCTGAGGAAAGGGCTGTTTTTCACCGCATGTTGAGTTGGATGATTTTGAACATGCATTTCCTATAACAGGAGTGTTTTAAAAAAGTGCGCATAAACTCTTTAGCAATGCAAAAATCTGGCTGGCCACCAGTCCGTGCAGACAGGCAAATTTTCGAGCATGGCAACTGAAGTACGTTTTTCAACTGGACATTTTTTTTTATCCAGTAGCCACGTAGCGAGTGGCGACCGCTAATTTTAATCTTTACCCTAAATTAGAGATGGGTGACTGCTAATAGCCCATCAAGTCGCTCACACAGTTGTCATCACACCTTCAAAAAAGAAAAGAAAAAAAAAAAGAGAAAGAAAGAATTGTCACATATAATCTGTTTTGACCTTGTTTTGTGAAATTATATCATTTCCAATTGCATTTAATCTTATTCTGGAGCTTTTTTTGTTTTCTATCATGATTTGCTCAGTATTTAACCTATCAGTTTGTCTTTCTTTTTTCCTTTTTTGTTCATCACATTTACATCTGAATTTGCAAGTGTGTGAGTGATTTTGTGATTTGCATACAGTTTTTAAGACATTCAACTTTTTCTGTTTATTTAAGTTTTTGCCTAACCCATGGTTCATACGCTTTTTCAATCACAAAATTCCAGGACTTTTCCAGGACTTTTGGATTTTTTTCCAGGACATACGATCCAAATGCTCTTACTTAAATATAATGAAACCACAGGTCTGTTCAACCTGTAACCAACAAACAAACAACTTCTAACATGCTTGGGCAAACTTAATGCAGAATGTTAAAAATGTTGTTCGCTGCAGCTAATCAGAAACTTAGAATCACGGATAATACAATACCAAAACTGTCACTGATTTTGAGAAACTTTAATTTTTCTACTTTGGCTTCAGTTCAATTATTGAAGCAAATTACAGAATAAAAAACAACAGCATAAAACTCAAAAATACATAGGTATGTGGCATTACTCTTAAAATGCTTTCATATACTACACAATCAATACATAAAATATTATTTATATTTAATTATTTTGAAATAATGCTTACATTGGAAATTTAAAGGTAAGGAAAGATGAAATATTTGGAACTTTATTAAAGGACTAAAGGGGTTGTTATTTCTTAAACACATAATCATGAGAGCAAGCAATTGTGTTACATTTTATTTAGGGAAGGAAATTTCAACATGATATTTATGCTGTAGCTAAGTTTTTAATTTGTACTAACCAGTGAACAAAGCATGCACATAAATTTTCAACATGAAATGAAAGAGAATAACGGGAAAACCTTAAATCCAAGGGCTGTGTACAACTGCATTCATAAGTGATCAAGGCAATTTAGCTGTGCATGATTAGAAAACTAATTATAGAGGATGAAAAGTGATTAGTTTGCTCAGAAAATACTAAGAAACAACTAGATTTAAGTTTCTGATATTAGAAAGCAATATAATTTTATGGCAACTTTTTATGATAAGCATTCATTAGCAAATTTCAGTAAAGGTCAAAATAACCCACAAAAAAAAAAAAAATAAAAAAAAAATCAGCTACTTCCACAAGTGGCTAAAAAGTATGTTACGAAAATTAACAAATGGTGCAAAAAATGTTTCGCCTAGCAGAAGGAAGGTATTAAGAGACAACAAGATTTTCAAATCAAACAGTTAAAAGAACAGATAGAGAAGGAAACATGATATAACTGTATGCCTTTTAGCAGAAGAATTTTGCACAATGGAAAAGTTGAAACAGGTCAAAAGTGTTTCTCATAGCAAAAGCTATGTAAGAAAAATAACTTTTCAAATACGTCTCCCAAAAGCAGAGATAGCAAGAAAAACGTTTTGACCTTTACAACCCCTAGAGGAAAAGTACACATTATTTGAAGAGGATCTTCTTATTGTAGCAAAAATATTTTCACTCTCCACCTTTATTATAGCGAATGGCATACAGTAAAAAAAGAAATTTCTCATTAGGGTTTCTAGAGGCAGAGATAGGCTGCAAATGAAAGTACATAAACAGCACCTGGCGGCAGAATTGTGAACCACAAACCTCCTCAAATGCAAACTTAGTGTTCCATAAGGTAAATGGTATCTGTTGTTAAAAGAATTTTTTAAATCGGACATTTAGAAGTACAGATATTAAGAAAAATAGATTAAATATTTGCGCCCCTAGTGGCGGAATTGTGCATTATTTTGGGAAAAAAATACACACAAGGAGTTTTCATAGTTAATAATATCTGGTCGAAAGAGAATATTTGTCAATCGGGTTATTAGTCCCATAGATATTACTGTAAACGGAAACGTGAACTTATACCCTCTAGTGGCGCGCTTGTGCATTAAGAAGTATTTGAAATTATATGAGAAACATTTCGCACCAAAAATGTTCTAAAACAAAGAAAGAATTTTTCAAATCGTACTCCTAGAAACAGAGATATGGACAAATATAAGATATACGTATACGCCCCTTGTGGAAAAATTATGCACTATTTAAGCAGGAGGTATATTCTCATAAAGTTTTTGGAGGTGAGCGCTATCGGTCCACGTAGGAATTTTTTCAATCGATTTCCGAACTCAAATTTTATTGTGAATACATCAGAAGCAAAAATAAACACTTACGCCCCTGGCGGCCAAAACATTCTTAACCAAAAGTGAGGAATTGCATGCAAAACATTTCCCCTGAAGAGCTGTATCCAACGCAGGAAGAATTTTTTAAATCAGACTTTTAGAAGCGGAGATATTGGGAAAATTGCAATTCACTGTTACGCCCCTTAACGGAAAATTATTAGTCCCGTAGATATTGCTGTAAGCGGAAACAGGAACTTACGCCTTCTAGTGGCTCACTTGTGCATTAAGAAATATTTGAAATTATACGAGAAACATTTCACACCGAAAATGTTCTCCAACAAAGAAAGCATTGTTCAAATCGTACTCCTTCCTAGAAAATGAGATACGGACAAAAGTAAGATATACGCGTATGTCCACTGGTGGAAAATTATGCACTATTTAAGCAGGAGGTATTCTCAAAAAGGTTTTGGAGGTGACCGGTATTGGTCCACGGAGGAATTTTTTCAATCGAGTTTCAAGCTCAGATTTTATTGCAAATACATCAGAAGCAAAAATAAACACTTATGCCCCCTGGCAGCCAAACCATTTTTCCCCAAAAATGGGAAATTATATGCAAAACATTTCCCCTCAAGACCTGTATCCACCGCAAGAAGAATTTTTCAACTCGGACTATTAGAAACGGAGATATTGGGAAAATCGTGATTTACTGTTACGCCCCTAGCAGAAAATTTGAAAATTTGTGCATTATTTTAAAAAAGGACTGCAATTACAAATCGAACTAATAATTGCAGAGATATGGTCTTCCCGGTCGGACAGACAAAGTGATAACATAAGCCCGACGGCAAAAGATGCCAATATAACGCAGCTTCAGTCTTCCTAACAGACAAGACCCCCCCCCCCCCCCCACACACACACACACACCCGCCGCATTTTGCACAGGGTGGGGAGCAAAAATTGTCAGACATAAGTTATGTCAGTAGAAAAATCTTCAACTATAAAACATCAAGCAGGGACAAAAAGGCCGGAATGGATAAAATTCCAGGACATGTAACAGAATTTTAGGACATTTCCAGGACTTTTCCAGGATGCGTACAAACCATGCTAACCATTATTTAATTTCTGTGTTGACACTACCTTTCCTAGGCTTTTACAGCACTTAATTTCATCAACCAACTAATAATAATTCACATATTTGATATAGAAATCAGATTAAATGAATGTGCAATCATGAGTTAAGTACTGAATTCACTCATTTTATACTATGTTGCAAATGCTCAAAAATGTCAATAAGTTCTATATATAGTTTATATAGAACTTATAGTCCCCATGACATACAAAATTTTATAATGTTAAATATATACATTCTTCTTTAAAACAATAAGATTTGGTGATCTGAGCCCAGAAAATAAATGAAAACTGGTTAAGAAATAATTTTTTGAATTGCTTACAATTTCTTACCTCAACAGCATATCCACTTTGCATCAGAGCACAGGATACAACATCATGAATATTTTCTTTATGCAAATAGCTTGCAATATGAGGTATTACACCGCCATTGCTAAAGTGAAAAAAAAAAGTTCTACTAATATATCAAGCAGTATAAAAAAAACATGATTTACAAGAAAAAAGAGAAGAATCAAAAATCCTAATCTAATCTTCTGATTTTTTTAAAAGTACCAAACCAACTGTTGCTATTAAATGCACTGTTTGGTTATAAAGGAAAATGTATTATGTGTTTTTCTTTCACATAATTATGCTCTGGGTGATTTTCCTGTTCCTAAAGTTAAATGGTACTGAAAGGATCTCAGAAAAAGTCATTCCACGCCAAATCACCCAACAAAAATTAGTTCTATATGACGTCTTGGAATCATTTTAAGCGTGAAGTACTGAGGTTAATTACATGACAAGTAGTAGCATATCCAGTGGACCCAAACACTTTTTTTTTAAAGTCCAAAATTGTGAATAACTAATGTATTTATCTTTGCAAAATTTTAGTAATAAATGCAGAGATTTTCATAGAAGTTTTTATAACAATTAAAATTTGCTGTAAATTTCGAGAATAAATATTCTGTTCTAGCTTCAGAGAGAGAGAACAGAAAGAAATAAAGTTAAGAGTTTCAGACACTGAGTAAACTTAGAGGGGAATTTTTTTTTTTTGACTGACCATGAAAAGCAATGGGTGTTAATAACAAATTAGAGCAGAATTGTTAATGGCATTTCATTATGCATAGATCGTTTTTGAATCAAAGATTATATTTATTAAAAATATGTTAGGGTTGTTAAATATGCATACCTGCCAACCCCTGAAATCCAGTATATTTAAGGCAAATGCCTAGTAGATTTATGCGATTAACATTTTTTGTCAACCAAATACATACATACACAACATTTATCATAAGTTTGGAAAAGTGGGTATTTTCAAACAATGCCAGAAGAAATTTTACATGCAAATATTTATTTACAATTATTATTAATGTGAGTAGCAGATTTTGCTTTATGTAAGAAGCTTTCATCAAACTCTTGTTCGTAACATCTACTTTTTAAATTGGATTTCATGATGATCATGTTCTGCAGGCTTTCATCTGAAAGTGATGAGCAAAATTCAGTTCTGATTTTTTTTTTATCTGGTTGAACATCCTTTCGCACCAGGGTGTATAAAAATCATGACTGTTTTTTTTTAATCAAAGAAATCCGATTTTTTTTATTTAAATCAGGTTTTTTTAATCAGATTTTTTTAAATTTAAATCAGATTTTTTTATTTAAATTGATTTTTAGGTTTAATCCTATCCATTAGCAACAAAACATAAGCATTAAAACACAAGCAATTAATTGCAAAAATTTAATTAACTGGAAATTAATAACAACAAAAATAATTTAAAACTATTCATGCATTTTCCAGTTGCAGTAACATTTCTACTGCAAACATGAGACAGTTTAGGTATAGGTAATCAGTTAATTTTTAAGCACTTTTTCCATTTAAAGATCTAAATAAAAACACATGTTTAACAGCCTTTTCTACCCCCAGCTGATTCCTGAGTTTACTCTGCATTGAGTCCAAAAATAGAGAATATTCTCTCTACTCCAGCTCTGCTGTTTTGGGAATTGACGTAGCCTGACAGATGAAACCAGGCTTCATTTGCAAACCATGTGATGGAGAGAATATCAGATCACAAATTAAGAAAATTTTGAAACCATTTGCAGTAACTTACTCTCTTTCCCTTGTCCAGTTCCTGCAGCTGATGGATTACGTGCACTTTAAATGGTCAAATATTCACTTTTTTTTTTTTTGCTGCCCTTTGACAAGTTCCGTATGAATATCCTGTCTGTTGGCTTAATCTGCGCAACGATTTCGTCGGAGATTAAAGTAAATGTTGCCGAACATCATCCACACGCGTTTGGGGCATCGGAGGGTGATGTCTACCGCTACCGCCGAGAAGAGAACCAGTTTGCTCCAGTTTTTTTTACATCAACAGAATTGTTGACTTGCTTGGCACTTTTCGAACTCCAAACTCTCTTCGAAATGCTCGTTGCTCTTTGATGACAGAATTGGTTACCCAATACGATTTCAGTAAAAAAACACGCTCTGGAACAGAGTACTGCATGTTTCCGAATGCACGCAAGTGAATGACAGTGAATGACAACGCAACAACAAACAAATCACGAGCTGAGTTACGGTTAACAATCTTCTTTACGGAGGCGGTTTTCATTCTCCAGGAGTTGCTGCTTCTATTGAAAAAAAGAAGAAGTTCCTTGTGCGATCCCTTGCAAAAATGTAAAGTTTTTTCAGGGTACTGGTTTAAATGGATCACCCTGTATTTTGAATTCAATATCATCTGTATTTATGCCCTCTAGCAGTGAAATTGTGCATGCTAAAAAAAAAAGAAAAAAAAGAATGCAAGGATCATCAATCACAATTTCAGCTTTCCAATGCAAAGGGAATTTTTCAAATCGGACTAATAGTTGCAGAGATATGGTGTCCACAGACGGACAGACAAAATGATATTTTTTTTTACAAAAGACGTGCTAAAAAATGGGGGTAGCATGCAAACATGCAGCCGCTTCTGCAAGTTTATGGCAAACTTCAAACATTTACATTCAGTAATTTTCCCTGTAGGCTAACAACAGATAATCTATTTTTTATTACAGTTGCTGTAACACTAAACTAATGTAGCATTAGCTAGTTGTGATCTTTGTGGGAAGATCACAACTATCTAATGCTACATTAATAATTTTTGCTTTGAATTTGGTTCTGTTGAAGTAGTCATTATAATCATAATGTTACAAATCAAAATTAATTTAGCATATATCTGAATTTTTATCTTATAACATAACTTACAATACCTTTAAATTTCATATATAACATTCCTGTCTATGTACATCTTGTACCTGAGTATTAAAATGCTCATGGCCAGTAACTCCAAACTGTGATACCTGCCTGGGAAATTCCATATAAAATGAACCAGGGGTCTGAACCTAGATGTTGTCTTACGGCACTGGCTCTCCCTTCCCTGGAACCAGTGGTCCTAAATTAGGGATGGGTGACTGCTTATAGCCCATTGAGTTGCTCACGGTGGTCGTTAAACCTCCAATAAAAAAAAAAAAATAGATGTTCCAGATTTGCTTGATTTCTGGTATATATATTAATAGTACCTATAGAGCACATAAAAATTCCAAGTTTTCAGATTTTTTGAAGCAGTAGTTTTGTTTATTCATTTTTTGAAAATTGCACAAAATGTGTTAAGAGTGGATTTTAAGTACCTTGTACTCGTATACACTGTTTCTCACGTTATAATTAACCATATATCAATGGGTCAATCCTTCATTGCATCCCATCAAAATTTCTAACCATTCATGATAAAAATTATAAGTTGCAATAAAACATCTATTGAAAACCGAATCCTTAAAGCATAACTTACATTTCATACC
Source organism: Macrothele yani (assembly GCA_039090855.1). NCBI lineage: Eukaryota > Metazoa > Arthropoda > Arachnida > Araneae > Macrothelidae > Macrothele > Macrothele yani. The sequence goes on along the minus strand of CM077017.1, from coordinate 65,593,956 downwards.
GGATGCATATTGCTGACTGATAGTCTGGCGAACTCATAATCCTGTTTAGGCTGTTATTTCATTGTCTGTCATAATGCGAAGTCTTTTCGAATTTTGTAGCTTTTTCAAACGTGAAGTTAACAAGGTCCTTTTGAAGTCAAATATGAAGAAATTGAAGATAATGACAAAGAAATCAAACATCGAATGAACAAAGGAAGTTTTTTTACAACTTTCTAAAAACGACAAAGCGGGATAAGCCCAACAGTAGAATTTATCAATGTACGTTAAAATCAATAAAATCACATGAAGTAGGCTTAAAGTGTACTTATGCTTTCAACCTATGTAGATTGACTATTGAAATATCTTTAAAAACAGTTTAAAAACACAATAAAAGAACCTGTCATGAAGCAAGTCGAAGTACGATAGACCCTAAAATGCAAACGGGGAACAATGGCGGAAGTTGACATTGATGACACATACGTTCCTTGCCCGACTGGTTTCGACTGTATAAACTTCAGTCAGTATCAAGGTATGTTGTCCAGTGCATCTGCACCTGTTCATCCATGTTTGATTGGGCTTTTTGTCCAAGTTTCTATACGTCAGAGGTTGCGCACGCACATGGCAGGATATGACATTTTTGTTCTCAAAGTGCCATCTATCATGTTTTAAAGGTCGGTTTGGTATTCTTTTGATATTATTTTCCTTTATCTTCTTTTTCTAAGTTAGTCCTAAAACTCTTTGTTATTTTTTCTCTTTTCTTTCTGCTCTGTTTTTATTTCCTTTTCAATAAGATATTTCCATGCATACCTTAAATCGATCGGCGTATTGTAATTACAATTTTTGCTCTTGGTCTTTTTAATTATCACTGCTTCTGAAGTTAGTATTTGCTGGTGAGTCCTTAATGTTGTCATTAATTTAATATTCTCCCAGTCCGGATAAGTTGGGTTCTCTATGCAATGCTGTGTCAATGCCATCTTCTTTTCATGCTTGTTCCAATTTGAGATATGTTCATTAAGTCTTGTACCTAATCGTCTTCTGGTACTACCGATGTATAACTTATCGGGACATTTTTTTTTTTTATTTTGTTGGAATTGCATAGACACTTGCTTTGTTTAACATAGATCTTATTTCATGGCTTTTTGTCAGATCTTTTGAAATATCATTCACAGTCTCAGCAAGAACCATGTCATGCTTCTGGCATTCTCTCTTAAGGATATCTGATATAGGTGGAGCATATGGAAACCTTCCTATATATTTTTTATTATTAATACTGTAGTAGTTGTTTTATTTATACTATTATTCTGATCTTTCAATTTTTTTTTTTTTTTTTTTTTTTGTGTGAATTGACACAATTAGGGATTTCTTATTGCTAAAATTAGTAGCCAAGTTTATTATCCATTTTAGTTCTTTCTTTTCAGATTCACTTTCAGATGAGTGTGAAATAGCTCTATTGAGATGTTTCGTGAGTTTATCTGCAAAATTTCAGAATGGGATGCAAATGGGATTTTTTTTTTTAAATTTTGAAATAAGCATTACATTAGAATTTAGTGATACACACCAAGAATGAAATGTTCAACATTTGATTGCTGTACAGGATCATAAATAAAAAAATTAGTTTTAAAAATAATTTTTTTACGATTTATCTTGTGTTTACTGGTGAAAAAAAAATACGGAATTGAACATTAAACCTTACAAATCCCAACTCAAGCTAATGAAAATGACAGGAATCAAATTTTTCTTTTGTTATCTTGAAAAACCCAATTTTCACTTACCAAACTCAATCATGAATTTTGAAGTGTAAAAAAGTTTCTTAAGGATAAGAGGAACATGTTTCTACACACTTTTCTTTTGACACTTTTAAAAAACAGTCCAGAAAGACAGGTGAAAATATTTACAAAAAGTTTTGTTTTTGTACAGAAATCCACTTCACTAGTTTTTTAAGTCATTATGACAAAAGAATTGAAGATCTTGAAGGGTTACGTTTTACTTAATGTGTAGACATCTCCTGTTGGAGTAATATGGTTCACTTGAGTTACCACAGTATCAGCTGTAATATGTTGGATATCTAGACCATCAGGGAAGATGAATGAAGGAGATGGTCTTCTCGGGTGGAGAAAGCTAACTTTCCCTTTGGCAGCCATATCATGTTTGTCAAGAACACATGCCAACCACCATGCTATATCATATTCAGCAGAAGATACAGTGGGAACAGATGTGGACTGGGCCGCCGGGATACTGGGAGAATTCTTGGTGGGCTGCCATATTCTGGGCCAGTAGGACTTTTGCTAACTCCAAAAAAGAAAAAAAAAAAAAAAAAAGAAGTATATATGTACTTGTATTAAAATATTCTTGTAGAAGAAAGAAGAAAACCAAAATAATATGACATGCCTGAATGAAAGACAGTATGCTAACTTCATCGCATAAGCTATGAACACCTATACCCTATCGTGCAGTTCTTGTATAGCGCCATCTGTGGGGATTTTATACAAGAACTGCACGATAGGGTATAGGTGTTCATAGCTTATGCGATGAAGTTAACATACTGTCTTTCATTCAGCCATGTCATATTACATCTGTGTTGATTGCGGAGGACTAGGCACTTGTGAACTCTTCCACTGATGTAGGCAGAATATTTGCCAAAACATGTATGGATGCTGGTAGCATCGGTAGAATGTAGATAGGTTCCGTGGTTTTGTCATTTTCAACTTTTAACTTTGTTGGTTTTACTTCTCAATAGATTTTAATGTTCGCATTTCATTCGAATTTCACCATCGTATACTTGGTTTTATACCGTTTAATTCATGTTTTACTCAATTGGTCATTTTTTACCGTTTGTTGTGATATATGTCTTATCGACCGCTGATATTCGTTCACTAGCAGAAGCTGAACAACAATGGATGTAGGCCTACTTTTCAAAGTTGGGGTAAGTCCTTTTGATTGTGCTGCTTGTAGTTTGCTTTTGTTAATATTGCCAGGAACCTGTTGACTTTTACTTAAAATTGCTAGTATAAACACGTGAAGAACAGTATTTTGCTATTGTAAGTAGTAGTTACAGATTCACCGAAGAAACTATTACAAATTCTGAATTCAGTCATCACAATAAAATGCATAAAAATGGGATAAAGTCTTCTACAGTCTCTCTCACAGAACATACCTTGTTTACTGCTTCGCAACAACGCAAGTAATAGTTTTACTACATTAAATTGCACTAGGAATCTGCGGTCCAAGAAAATGGTTAAAATATTGTTAATTATTACCTTAATACAAAAAACTGCAATGATTCGTAAACTTGTGTTGAAAAGATCCTTAAACAGTAAACGGTGATGTCAACATACCATTTTTTTTTTTTTTTTTTTTTTTTAGAGAAGGGATACCTTGATAATTTTTCCCAAAAGTGGGCCACTCAAAATCAGTTTCCATGGCCTTTTATGGATTGCCAGTCCACCACTGAGTGGGAGCTGAGTAAGAGCCAACAGTGGAAGCATTTTCAGATACACAATGGATCGTTTCATTGTCACTGAATTAATGAATCTTCTGTGTCCCAGGAATAGTTTTTACATCCTGAAATCAGACAAGTAATTCTCTTTTGCTAAAGTTGTGGTCATCACTGCCTGAGTATTCAAAGTAAATATCATGAATGGTCTGGTCTGGTCTGCTTTAAGAACTCAAAAAGGTTCTTGGGTGTCATGGTCTGATTATTGCATGGCACTGGAGATTTGCTTTACATCCTATAAGCCATCACATGCACTCTTGCCATAAGATGTTCCAAAGAAACAGCATTCAGTTCAAAATCTCTTTTGTGGTAACACGTGTTCAAAATTTCTTTTGTGGTGACACATGTTCAAAGTTTCTTTTCTGTTTATATCTTGAGCAGCACTGTGCCATCTGAGAACTAGCATATATTTTGTTTAAGATTTGCTATGACATCCTGAAGGACTAGGATAAGCTTGCTCTGAAATATATAAAAAGCAAATTTTGAAGTTGACAATTTGTTTTTTTGGTGTAAATATGACAAGGATGGTAAGTCAGATAATATCTGAAAACTTGAAGATTCCGTTGTCCTGGAGTGGCAATCGAACTCACATCTCCCAGATAGTGCACAGGTATGCTAACCACTACACCACCCAGAATTACCAAGTCTCAAGTTTCCAATTAATTTGAATATAACGATAGCAGGATTTGCTAGTCGAAGCAACCACCATTCATATTTAGCGAATCTGGCGGTTAAGAATCCTATCCTGTGATTGCCCGGAGGAGCAGATAAATAATCATGGATGGAAATACGAAATTACACCATACAATACAAATTTTGAAGATGACAATCCGTTTTTTGGTGTAAATATGACAAGGATGGTAAGTCAAATAATATCCGAAAGCTTGAAAATTTCGTCGTCTTGGAGCAAGAATCGAATCAGCGTCTCCTAGATGGGGCCTGGGTCCCCACCCTTATCATATTTACACAAAAAAAAAATGGATTATCACCTTCAAAATTTGTATTGTATGGTGTAATCCCATATTCCATCCATGATATAAAAAGCAATAGTATCATTTGAGGGGTGTCTGAGAAGTATCCGTATTTTTACTCCAATCAATTACAGGAGAGAAATAAAAAATACAGGATGCATAAATATGATACTCACATATACTATATTAACAAAAATTACCGGACACATAGAAGAGAAACACAACATAGCATTTATTGACATACATTAATATGATGTCGGTCCCCCTTTGGCCTTAATGCATGCACTGACCCTTTGAGACATGCTTTCGACAAGGTTTTGGAACACAGCGATAGGTATGTGCTTCCATTCAGTATATAATGCTGCCACTAACTGTTGCTTAGTAGTAGGCCTTGGTTCCAAACTTCTTATGCAGCACTCTAATTCATCCCATAGGTGCTCTATGGGATTAAGATCAGGGTTCTGGCTGGCCAGTCCACACACGATACAGAATTATTGTCAAACCACGCCGTAACAGTCCTTGCTTTAATGGCTCGGTGCATTATCCTGCTGGGACCAACACTCGGTTCCATAGTATTGCCAAAGAGTTGGTAGGGCATAATTGTCCAGAATATTGAGGTAGGCGTGCTGGTTAACAGGTTTGTCCATGATAACTAATGGGCTGGGACCATACCACGGAAAACACCTCCACACGAGTGCACTGCCAGCTCTAAACGGCCCACTGCCGCCGCACTCGCCCGGTGGTGTAACGTCAATGGTAATCGGAGCAATGGATGCTGTGCGACAAGTCCCCGCTCCTGCAGACGACGTCGAACGGTACATGCTGACACAGGTTGTTGCGCAACACACCCTAATTCCTGCGCTAACGTTTGTGATGTGGCGGTGCGAGCCGTCAATGCCCGCCGCACAACATGTCGGCCTTCTCGTTCGGTGGTGTGCCGCGGTTGCGGCAATCGCTCACGTCAGTCCGTCCGTCCGTCTCTCCTGCACCCACCGAATCCATACTCGCCTCACTGTGGCTGGATGTCAGCCGATGTCTCGGTACGTTAAAACGCTGTCGCAATAAGCCACTATTCGTCCTCTGTCGAACTCCGAAATGTGCTGGAATGACTGCCGTATTCTGCGACGAGGCATCAGGAAGCTTCCCACGCACAGGTCCGGCAGCACAACACACTTCCACTACTTACACCCCACCTTCTGTGCATCCTTCTTATAGTGCTTCTTAGTGGCGTGCCGGGCGCTCATGATTTGCATATGCCCTGCAATGCTAATCGCTTGCATGTACTCTTGCGGGCGACGCATGCTGTGAATTTCAGGCCAATCGGATGCTTCCTTCTTGGCATTGCATTTTGGGTGGCCAACGGTGTATTTAAACAGATCAACTCCAAGGCATCACCTACACTCATTTATACGCCATTCTGGATTAATCCATCAATAGCATCAATTCTTTTACCACAAAGACACAAACTAGTGAACTTCATACTCCTCTCTACAAAAACAAAACTTTCTGTAAGTATTTTTACCTGTCTTCCTGGGCTGATTTTAAAAATACCAAAAAGGTGGATAAAACATGTTCTCTTTGATGCTCAAGAAAAAGTTTTACACTTCAGAATTAGTGATACAGTGTGGTAAGAGAAAATTGGGTTTTAAGTTTACAAAGGGAACAATTAATTCTTGTCATCTCCATAAGCTTGAATTGGGATCTGTAAGGTTTAGTGTTCAATTCTGTAATTTTTTTCACCAGTAAACACAAGATAAATCATAAAAAATTACATTTAAACATTTAGAACCATTTTTTTTTTTTTTTTTTTTTTTGTAGTTACAATCCTATACAGAAATTAAATGCTGAGCATTTCATTCTTGGTGTATATTACTAAATTCTAATGTAATATGCTTATTAAAAAAAATTAAATATGATTCCATTTGTACCCCATTCTGAAATTTTGCAGATAAACTCATGAAGCATCTTAATTGAACTACATTTTTTTCAAAAAAATTAAAAATAGTGTTTTTGAGATTTTGAAAATAAGTTAAACATTTTTTCCCTTCACAATTAGCATGTGCTGTATGTATATCAAATTAAAGCCCTTTAAAAGAACTTTAAAATGAGTTCTAAATAACATCTCTATAACTAAGGGTCACAGATTCATGGGTATTTTTGTGTATCAAAGTGCACCTAAATTCTACATTTTTTGCAATTTTCAAAAATTTTAATAAAAAAACTACTGCTTCAAAAAAATCTGAAAATTTGAATTTTTTTATGTGCTCTATAAGTACTACAAATATACTAACAATAAAACAAATCTGGAATATCAAGGTTCAAGATAAATACATTTTAAACTGGTTGATTTGACGTGGAATGACTCATCTTGCCAACCCTTTACAAAAAGAAAAATATAGGTTATTCACAGAACCATAAGGGTATTGTATCAAAAGCAATGCTGTTCTTAAAAATAAATACATTATATTTATAATTTGTCCAATCACTACTGACAGTTGTGATATATACTGTATATGGGGAGGGGGGGGGGAGTTTAATGATCTCCATAGGTATCTAAGGAAAGAGAAGGAGTCTGTCCTTAATTTAAGAAAGAGAAAACTACTAGTACAAGAAAAAAAAAAAAAAGACAGCCAGTTCTGTAAGAATCAGTACATGAATGTCTTTTCTGAGATTTGAGCCTAGTCTCAGGCAGGAGTGCAGAATATGTCCGCACGCACGAACAAGGTTCGGGGAAATTAAGGGAGCTCTGGGGAATTTTTTGCCTGGGGGTAAAATAATAATAGTAATAATAAAACGAAAAATTGACTTATTAACAATGAATATAACGTGAAAAACAGGAGTAATTTACTTCACGGTAATCAGGTAATCATTTTGAAAAATGTGTCATTATGAATACATGAGGTTATGAGGGCTGTGACGTACTGCCACTTGCAAACGATTCACCGAGCCTAAACGCCTTGACGTTATTAGTAAAGGTGGAGGCAGCGTGGCATAACAAGTACGATGCAACCACTAGTCACGCTAATAAACATTTTCAAAACTAATGGGCCGCTCCGGCGGCACAGTGCTCTAAGCGACGAGTTGTGATCCTTCACCCGAGATGGGTCCGGGTTCGAATCCTGTGAGGCATGGATGCTGTGTTTGTCTCATGGCGCTCGCTCTCGCCCTTCCCTGGAACCAGTGACCCTAACGGGCGACTGCTTATAGCCCACTGAGTTGTTCTAGGCGATCATTAAAGCTCCAATAGAAAAAAAAAATCAATGGCAGGGAATGTGCCATAGGCGCCGATTTGAAAAATTATTGGGGGTTTCGGACATTTTAAAGTGTCCGGAACATGCTTTTTTTTCCTAGTTGTAAATGCATTTATGGCACATCTATTCATAGTGATTGTGGAATAACTTTTTTTTACGGGTCTTTTAGAGGTTATTTTTAATGAAAGTTGGTTGTCAAATTTTCGAACTAAAGCCTAGTTCGTCATCAGGACTATGTCACTGGAGTAGTTGCTGCCACTCAATTGGAAGAGACCATCCGCAATTATCGTTAATTGTGGTACTTCTTCTTCTTGCTATTTCGATCCCTTCTTCTAGTTTTCTCTTCACTAAGTTTGACTGGTGGGCGATTATTTTCACTGAGTCCCAATTTATGGAGTGTCCACTTGCTTGTACATGTCTGTCTAGCCCTGTTTTGTTCCCAATGTTCCTAATAGCTGCTTGGTGTTCTTTCATTCGGACCTTAATACTTCTCCCTGTTTCTCCTATATAGCTGAGTCCGCAGTTACAGTCGATGCAGTAAATTACTCCTTCCTGCAATTGGATGTCCAATTCTTTCTGCTTTAAAGCTGGCAAGAATTTCTTTATTTTGTTATTAAGATCTGGAGCTAGCCTGATATTATATTTTGCTCCGATCCTTTTCAGTTTCTCGAAAAGTCCCTTGTGGTACGTAATTTTGCTGGTGAATTTGCTTTTTTTTTTTTTTTTTTTGAAAAATGCATGGGTTGAAAAAAACCCATGCATTTTTCAAAGGATTTAAGTCAAATTTAGATTTCATTCAGTAAAATTATCTGGCACAATTAGACACCTGGAATGCTAGAATGAAATAAATTATAGTTCATTACAGAATTTTTTAGCTGTTTATTTTTCAGCCTCTCTGCCCCGGGTTATTTCTTGATTCGCCTATTCTTCGTACATCGAAAGTTAATGGGTTCTGCCATTTTAGGTAAGGAAAGAATTCTTAATTTGCCTATACCTGTCTTGCCTAAAACTTTCACCTGCTAGAGGGGAGGAATTCACCTGGAGCAAACTTCTTGATTCGCCTATTTTTCGTACGTCAAAAGTTAATGGGTTCTGCCATTTTAGGTAAGGAAAGAATTCTTGATTCGCCTATTCCTGTCTTGCCTAAAACTTTCACCTGGAGAACTAAATCTTTTGTGCGTTAAAAAAAAAAAGACAATTTTTTTTTGTGAAAAAAAAAGCTAGTTAATCTTTGGAATAAATATTAGTTGGTGTTTTCTTTTTTTTGTTTTTTTTTTTCAAATTTTTAAGTAATAGGCTTTAAGGAGAGTTCTTGATCATTGGCATATAATCGCTTAAACTTGTATAAAAATCCGCTACAGTTTTGGGGGAAATTTCAGTTAAAAAAAATGTATTCTGGGGAAATATTGGGCCTTGAACATTTTCTGCACCCCTGGTCTCAGGGTGCTACTACATATGTGTTTAAACACTACATGTTGTTTACTATTTTGGTAAGTATCCATATACCAGTCATCTGACATTCCTTTCTTCTAGTAAAACCTATTTTTACTTTACAGTAAAAGATATTTTAGAGACACTACTACATAGCAAAGCACCCACTTTTAGATATTTAAGCTAACTGGCTGTTATCATTATTTTGCAGTTGTTTACAAGTCTAGCACACCTGTTTTATGCATTTTTTAATCCGAATGTTTTCATGATAATATATATTCCATGCTTTATTTCTATTACAGATGGCAGAAATAATATTTCACACATTTCTATTATTATTTTTGTGTGTGTTCATACATGGCAATGAAGCTGTGACATGCTCTGCAGGAAAGCCCACATCTAATTTGTTTCATTTGCACAATAATCAAAATTATCAACAATCATACATAACATGTACAATAATTAACAAAAGGTAGAAAACTGCCATATAATTTTGTTTTATGGTTGATGCAAACTCATTTTATCATGCATTATTGAATAGGTAGCGATGTTAACCTTAATTAGTCATCATGACAATCAGTTTTACAGAAAAAAACAGCTAGTTTCCGGGTTTTGCTGTGCAAGCTATGTGATTTTTTCCTGACCTTTCATCAGTTACATCCCCCCCCCAGCAAGGACACAACTACAGATGACCACTGGCTCATGTGATGTTAGCAGTTTTAACAATTAGATGTTGGCTTTCCCATGGAGCATTCCACAGACTGCTTGACAAGTTTATAATAAAACCATATGAATACAATATACATGAAATACTATTTCTGCTAGCTGAAATGAAAAGAAAGCATTGACTATCATCATAAAACAACATTCTCATAAGAAAAAAAAAATAGCATGAAAAAATTGCATCCAACTCGTAAACAATTATCATGATTTAGATAGAGCACTCAGGTCTTCATAGATATAAATACAGAAATTTCAATATGCCTGATTTTATTTAATTGTCACCAAGTGTTAACATGGCACCCCAGAGGATCACTGCTGAAAGCCTGGCTTCAACTGCCTCCACACTTTATGCCACCATGCATGGGGAAATGTGGAAGGTAAAATAACTTTGCTTAGGTTTTGAGTGTGTAAGCATCACTGCCATTTTAAAAAATTTTCCCATGAACAAAATTCTAGAAGAAATTTAAGGCATTCTTGACGATCACAAAACTACTAGATCTTGAGATTTTTTTTTTCTACAGGATTTCATAGGCAGAGTAACTTGTTTTAAAAAATACAAGTTTTGCATTCATACATCAACAGAATACTTTAATGGGCCCATTACTTCTCTCTCAACAGAATTCAGAGTATTTCAATATTGGTAACTCAAGAAAGAAAACACACTGAAACATAGCACATGTTTCAGTGTGTGCCTTTGATGGCACTTTAGGTGCCACTTTTTTATTGTATCACATTTTTAACATTGATCACTTGGTTACATTAATGAGCTACTATGATCATTAAGAGGCAAAATATAAAAATGAACATACAGCAAATGTACATCTAGCTGTGATCGCAGACTTTCACCTATGATTTTACCGTATTCATTAACTACAGCAGCTCCAGTATCATCGCAACTCGTCTCTATACCTAAAACGACTTTTGCATGTTGACTGGCACACTGATAAAAATGCGGATTCCAGTGGCGTAAAATTTTGTTTAAGATGCGTATACGCATTATGAATTGCTTGTGACAGTAAATAATAATTCATCAACGAAGAAGAGAATTAATGACAACAAACAACTCTGACCACCAAACGCTACAATCTGTTCTTCTGCTAGAAGTACCACAGTTACGATTAATATGTTCCGATTTAAAAGCAAAGACCTTGAAGGGAATAGACTGGCAAACGTAATGCTTGCGCCCTGATGCAAGGTCTTTAGATATATCTCATGGCCCTGCTGTCTCATTTGCTGCTCGTTGCCTCCGAGGGGCATCGAGCAGCAAATGAGACAGCAGCGCTACCTGTAACCGCGAGTACTTGGTGAGAAATTCATAGCTTGAACGTGGCAAGCTCATAAGACAAACAAAATCTATTGACATAACCAACCTTAAAAAACACCATAATACCTTCAAGTTGGAACTGAAGAACAGGTTCTCTGCTTTAGAAGGCCTAACATCGGAAGAAGTGGACATCTCTGAAGTTAACAGAAAAGTAACCAAAGCTCTTATGGAAACAGCAACAAAATTAGCTGGGTCTAAGAACAAGTTGCATGTAAATAAATTATCAGGAAAAACGAAAATGTTGATGAAAAAAAGAAGAGAGATGAGGACAACTAAAGAAGATGTGACTTCCAAAGTGGAATATATAGAGCAATGCAAGACAGTACGAAAAAGTATCACTGAAGACGTAAGAAAATTCAACTGTGAACTAGTGAGGAAAGCAATTGAAAACAACAAAGCCTAAGGATAGCAAAGGGACATCTCAGTAAGGGAAGAAAACAGATTATGGCACTGAGAAAAGAAGATGGTTCTGTAACAAGAAATAGAGGCGAAATTTTGACAAGAGTGAAAGATTTCTACTCCAAATTATATGAAAGGGATGATACATGCACTCCAGACATCATGAAAGATACCAGTACCAGAGTTCCTCCAGTCCTTCCAGCAGAAGTTGCACATGCAATCAAGAACATGAAGCGGGGAAAAGCTCCAGGAGAATATGGAATTACTGTAGACATCATACAAGAAGCAAGTGGAGAAATCGAAACAGTACTCGCCCAAATTTTCACTCGATGCCTTAATGAAGGAAAGATTCCTGAGGATTGGAACACCGCTACAATGATCCTGCTACATAAGAAAGGTGACATTGAGAATCTCGGAAACTACAGACCTATCAGCCTCCTATCAGTAGTTTATAAAATCTTCACTAAAGTTCTTTCACACCGCTTGAAGGTAACACTGGACATGGCTCAACCGAGAGAACAAGCTGGATTCAGGAGTGGCTACAGCACAATAGATCATATCCATGTGCTGAGAGAACTAATTGAAAGAGCGAGGAAATATGAACTTCCATTGTGCATGGCTTTTATCGATTATGAAAAAGCCTTTGATTCGGTGAAACCATCAGCAGTTACAATGGCTCTGAAAACCTGCGGTATTGAAGATGCATACATTAATATTATTAATAACATCTATGAAAACGCAAGTGCAAAGATTAGGCTGTTTGAAAATACAACACACATAAAAATTGGAAAGGGAGTGAGACAAGGTGACACCATATCTCCGAAGCTCTTAATGCCACATTGGAGGGTGTTTTTCAGTCACTGAGCTGGGAAAACAAGGGGATAAAGATTAATGGAGATTATCTAACCCACCTTCGTTTTGCTGATGACGTAGTAATTTTTGCAACTAGCCCATCAGAGCTGCAGAGTATGATCCAGGAACTTGCTGACAAGAGTAAAGAAGTGGGATTAAAAATGAACTTTCAGAAGACAAAAGTGATGTTCAATGCTTTTACAAGAAATGAAGATTTATCGATTGATGGAAAAAAGCTGGAGATAACAGGCACGTACGTTTATCTTGGACAGCAGATATCAAGTGAGGTTCACATTGATGAAGAAATTAATCGGCGTACAAAACTTGCCTGGAGAGCTTTTGGAAGAAACAGCATAATTTTCAAGAGCAATATGCCATTATGTCTTAAAAGAAAAGTGTTTGATCAATGCATCCTTCCAGTGCTTACGTATGTTGCAGAGACGTGGACCTTAACTAAAAGAGACATACAAAGGCTGCATACAACTCAAAGCAGCATGGAGAGGTGCATGCTTGGTGTAACCAGGAGAGATAAGAAGAGGAACTCGTGGATCCGAAAAATGACAAGAGTGGAAGACATCATGATCAGAGTTAAATCCCTGAAATGGCAATGGGCTGGACATACTGCCAGAAGGACAGATCATCGATGGACAGCCGAAATTTTAGATTGGATTCCAAGGGACAGGAAAAGACCCAGAAGAAGACCACATGGGAGATGGGTGGATGAAATTCGAAAGTATGCAGGGGTGACATGGAGGAGACTGGCACAAGACAGACCGTTGTGGAGGAAACTTGGGGAGACCTTCGTCCAGCAGTGGATTGATAATGGTTGACAATGATGATGATGATGATGATGACAGTGCCTGTAAGAATTATAAGACCACAGCACAATCATATAACTGAGGGTCATTTAATATCTCAAATCATTTGTCCAGGCAATACTGGGGACATGGAGACATTGGGATAGTATATAAACATAGTTTGAATAGATACAACGCTGTTGCACTGAACAGCGTAGGAAAAACGGAAAACAGGGTGTGTAAAAATTATAAGACCGGATAACAAAATAACCGAAATAGAACAAACTGGTGTTTAGTATAGCTGCCCTTTGCGGTTGTGACATGAAATACTTTTTCAATCATAGATGCTATCAAAGAAGACACAGTTTTGGGGGAAATTCGTGCCCATGTTAGACGAATAGCGGTTTTCAAATCGTCTACTGATGAAAACTGTCGACTGTGCGCATAAACGTCTCTCGTAATGATGCCCCATAGGTTCTCAAAAGGATTCAAATCTGGACTGGGGGCTGGCCAGTGCATTCGTTGTATTTGCTTGTGATTAAACCAGTTTACGGTGTCTCGGGAGACATGACAAGACGCATTGTCTTGTTGAAAGATCCATTCATGTCCCCTGAAACGCCTGACAAATGGTATCAAATACGTTTCAAGAAAAGGCTGATAGCGCTGAGAGTTTAATCGATGGTTTAGAAAAGCAACAACTGTCTTACCTTTTGCACAAAATGCAGCCCACACCATCACTGAGTCACCACCTGCACGACGACTAAATAAATGTCGCTTCTCCTTACGTAAGTCGTGCCAATAGTATGTATGCATAGTCATCTGCTTCGTCGAGGTTGAATTTCTTTTCGTCGGAAAACACCACTGATTGCCATTCTCGGTCCCAGGACGTGTTTTTTCGCCCATTCTAGGCGTTCTGTTTTACGCCTTGGCTTCTGTTGAGGTTTATGTTGAAATTTACGTCGGACAAGACAAAGAGGTCATTTAATATAATTGTACACCGTTTTGCGACATGCGGAAGTTGTCGTTGCAGCCATTACATCTCGTGTTGACACAGAATTGTTTGAAACAAAGCTATGCAGAAATCTCTGTGCTCTCATAGACAGTTTCAATGGTCGTCCAGGCCGTCGTGTAGAGCGATAAGATTCACCTTTCCTCAGAACATTGGCAATGGCTGTTTTCGAACTTCCCACTGCAGCCGCAATTTTCCTCTGTGACATCTTTTTTGCATGCAGTAAACAAATTTTGACAGTTCCGTTCCTCGCGGCATTACGACTTCCTTTGCGTTTGCTTCGTGCTGGCGGTGTTGTTGCACTGCTCTATATGTCTCCGACATATATGCAAATTCAGGCGACGTTCGTATGCTGTTATGTTGCATCTTCATGGCTATAGCTCAGAAATCTGTGTGATCTTATAACTTTTACACGGACTGTAGACCGCTCGACCGTATGCATATGACGTCAGAGCGAGGTAGGTTAGTTGGCTGGTTGGTTGATTTTTATAGCGCAAGGGCCATGTTTGGCCAAAGAGCGCCAGACACAAGACAAACAAACAGTATTAAAAAAAAACGTGGCATAAATCCCAAAAACTGGCTGACCAAGTAAAACCGAACCATGAGAATGATGGAAGGCCCAAAAAAGACAATGAAACAAACAGTATTAAAAACATGGTACAATGGTTAGAAACTAGCCGATTAAGTAAAACTGAGGAATGAGAATGATAAAACACATCACGAAAACGAACACAACTACACATAAGATGAGTCACAGGAGAGGGACGAACTGTCACTCTCCTCCCCTTATGTTCCTCTATAATGTTGGTTGAGGGTGGGGACCTCGCTGAGTCTGGGACAGTTGCAATGTTGGTCAGTTGGACGGCGACAGTTGGATGGACACTGCACACCTTTGCGGATTTAGGGCCGGGTCTTCCACACGTGCAGGCTTTCTGCTGGGAACTGGAAGAGTCGGTCGTCTTCAAAAGAGAAGGCGCAGAGTCAGCTGGTCGAATAAGCTGGAGCTCGGAGAAATCCACCTGTGTCGCTTGTTCAGCTGTAGATCTCTTGGCAAGTCCGGCGAGAGCTGCAGGGCGCGGAACAAAGGGCTGCACGGTTTGTGGCAGAGACTGAACTACTGCGGCAAAAGTACGCTGTCGGTTGTTGGGAATATCCAACTTGGCCTTGGCAGCAGAGTACGAGAGGCCTTCTAGGGTCTTGAGGCGCTGGTCGCCATCTCGTCCTTCCATTTCATACAGTTGCGGGAGTAAGCTGCATGGGCCTCACCACAGTTAACACAGCAGGCCGCAGAAGTGCAACCTTCCCCGTCATGTTCACTGGAGCCACAATTTGCGCAACGAGCGGAACTGTTACATGAACGTTGTGAATGCCCGTACCTCTGGCACCTGAAACAGCGCAGAGGACTGGGAATGTACGGGCGAACTCCACAGACCAAGTAGCCAGCCTTGATTTCGGTCGGAACTTTCGGGGAGTTAAAAGTCAAGATTACATTTTCAGACTTAATCAAAGAACCATCGCGCCGGAACATCATACGACGTGCAGCAATAACACCCTGATCTGCAAGTTCACTCACCAATTCGTCCTCACTGCATGGCAAGAGATCAAACTCCGAAATAACACCCCGAGAGGTGTTAAGAAACGGGTGAGGTGTCACTTTGACAGGAATGCCTTGAAGACTAGTGAGGTGCAGAAGAGTGTTACTCTGAGAAACACTGCAAGTTTGGACAAGCAGGTCCCCAGAGATCAGCTTCCTCACAGACTTCAAGGAGCCAACCGCAGCGTCAAAAGCTTTAGAAATGAAAAAGGGAGATCTGGTGGACAGTCTCTCATTCGGATCGATTTACAACTAAGTGTGTAGCATGCGTATTCACAGCAATCGAGGGGAGACGACGCTTCGGAGCGACTGGTATAGCTGCCGAAGAAGAGGTTCCACGTTCTTGGCCCAGGTCATGATCTAAAGACCGTTTAAGGTTATGGGACTTGGTAGGTTGAGAAGACGAAGGAGAGTCGTTGTCAACTATCATTTTCTCAGGTGACTTGAGTTTGGAGTGTTTGTTTTTGTTTTTACCCATGGAAAAAAGGAGGAGGATTCGTCTGCAGACTACTCCACCCACCACCGAGCCCTACAAGGGAGAACTGGAGGTCTGCAAGCCAAGAAAATGACGCTGGACACAGTTCTGGAGCTTATACGCTGCAGATATAGTCCGTTGGCTGTGATCACACGCACTCGGCTGACACTTCGTCCTCCGGGTACCGTCATGCCAACGCCTTTCGCATGATCCCACAGCCCTCGGGCTTACCCTGCCGTGCTATACGACAATAAAGTCGCTAAAACCCTGTACACAACTTGGTACAGGACTTCTGACTAGAGGTGGGTTAGTCTCTAGCCTCCCGTTTACAGCGAAGTCGGGGTCGAAGAGGAGTATTGGTACACAGGAGGCACTTCTCCGGTCTCCTGCGACCTCAGCCGCCAGACATCCCATTTCCGCCTCACGGGTCTCCGCACGCGGCAAACATGCAGGTAGGTCTAGCACCCAAACCAGCTACAAGGGAAAAAGTAATCTAAGGGAGACAAAACCCTGGAGTGGAACCTAAACGGAATCTCAGCAACCTACGAACTGAGCTGTTAATATAAACAGTTAGTAGTGGAGGGTAGCCGCCCCGGTGGCGCAGTGGTCTAAGGCGCTGGCCTCTGATCATTCGTCCTTAAGGGGTCCGGGTTCGAATCCCGTCAGGCATGGATGTTGTGTTTGTCTTACGGCACTGGCTCTCTCCCTTCCCTGGAGCCAGTGACCCTAAATTAGGGACGGGCGACTGCTTATAGCCCATTGAGTTGCTCACGGTGGTCGTTAAACCTCAAAAAAAAAGTGGAGGGTAACAAAACCACAAGACCAGGGTGTTAGTACATAGCGTGGTAGCGATTAGGTAGAGTATACAACACGGGCAACTGGCCAGTGCAGAAAATAAATAAAAACGAAAAAGCGAGACACAAGACCAGCTCGGGATCGTCGGGCCGCGACTCCCCAACAGCTGGATGAACAGCCGTCCCTGCAAACTCCAACAGCACCGAAAAAAAAAAGCGGTGGCATGACATCAGATGTTGACCAGTCACAAGGTCAGCTCGGGCCGTAGGGGCGCCACTCCCCAAATAACTGGAAAACCAGTTATCCCCGTGTGGGGAGAGTGAGGTAAACCATCGTAGCAGACGTCGTGGGGATCAACTGGTGTACAAGCACAGCTTGGAGTTTTTTTATTGGAGGCTTAACGACCACCGTGAGCAACTCAATGGGCTATAAGCAGTCGCCCGTCCCTAATTTAGGGTCACTGGTCCTATGGAAGGGAGAGAGCCAGCGCCGTAAGACAAACACAGCATCCATGCCTCACCGGGATTCTAACCCGGACATCTTTTGAACGAATGATCAGAGGACACTCTTAGACCACTGGGGTAGCGCTTGGATTTGCATTGTGGAGCGTTAAGGGCAGGGGCGGGTTTACCTTTGGGCCAACCTGGGCCATGGCCCAGAGCGCTGCACATAGAGGGGCGCCAAAATTTTGAGAATACATGTGGCACATTATCTCATCCCCCCCCTAAAAAAAGAGAATGAAATGGGACTTTTCATTTCTACACATTATAAACTGAGTAGTATTCTACGTGTTTAATTATTAAAAAATATTAATTCATTTTGAAAGTGAGTTCAGTAAGACTCAGAAGCCTCCGAGGAAGTTATTTCTTCCTGCCTCCTGGCAAGGTCAAAACTCACGAGAGCGGGGAGCATTTCTTTTACAGTGCTCGCAGACAACGGGGAACAAGATTAGACTAGGAAAGGGGCACTGCACTGGCGCATAATTTTTACAAGGCATTGAAAAATCTGAGCGTGAGGACAGCCCTGGGAAGTTTTTTTGATTGGAGGTTTAACGACCACCGTGAGCAACTCAATGGGCTATAAGCAGTCGCCCGTCCCTAATTCAGGGTCACTGGTTCCAGGGAAGGGAGAGAGCCAGTGCCGTAAGACAAACACAACACCCATGTCTGACCGGCCGCCCCGGTGGCGCAGTGGTCTAAGGCGCTGGCCTATGATCATTCGTCCGTAAGGGGTCCGTGTTCGTATCCCGGTGAGGCATGGATGTTGTGTTTGTCTTACGGCACTGGCTCTCTCCCTTCCCTGGAACCAGTGACCCTAAATTAGGGACGGGCGACTGCTTATAGCCCATTGAGTTGCTCACGGTGGTCGTTAAACCTCCAATAAAAAATATGCCTGACCGGGATTTGAACCCGGACCCCTTACGGACGAATGATCAGAGGCCAGCGCCTTAGACCACTGCGCCACCGGGGCGGCAGGGATGTGTGTTGAAAGACCAGAATCGGACTCCGTTAATTCAAGGTCAAGGCCCCAGGGTATTGTGGGTGACAAGAGAGGGCAGAGTACTGGTTACTTTTTTTTTTTTTGATTGGAGGTTTAACGACCACCGTGAGCAACTCAATGGGCTATAAGCAGTCGCCCGTCCCTAATTTAGGGTCACTGGTTCCAGGGAAGGGAGAGAGCCAGTGCCGTAAGAGAAACACAACACCCATGCCTCACCGGGATTCGAACCCGGACCACTTACGGACGAATGATCAGAGGCCATCGCTTAGACCACTGCGCCACCGGGGCGGCAGAGTATTGGTTAGCCTGACTGGTTAGAATGCATTCCAATTCAGCTTATGACACCAGCTGCCTGCTTTGGGATTCCCCCTCGCAAGTTTACATGTATGTTTTCATTCTCGCTTTGTTCTTTTGGGAGAAATCATTACTATTAATCATCACCGTCAGCGAAAATGTCGACTACGAAGTTTTCTGGTTGCGAAAATTGAAAAAAAAAAGCTTAAAAAGACTGAAAAAGAAGGGCAACTTTAAAAAAAATACCAAAACTAAAAAACTTTTTTAAACCGGCGAAGATGACACAGTAAGTGAAAAGAAAATGCAGTGTTTGGTTGCAAGATCTACCGATGAAAAAGTGAAAGAGCCAACTGAACAAGAACTAAGGGCTCAGGGTGAAGATCAAATGGCCGCCCTGGTGGCGCAGTTGTCTAAGGCGCTGGCCTCTGCTCATTCGCCCGTAAGGGGTCCGGATTCAAATCCCGGTGAGGCATGGATGTTGTGTTTGTCTTACGGCACTGGCTCTCTCCCTTCCCTGGAACCAGTGACCCTAAATTAGGGACGGGCGACTGCTTATAGCCCATTGAGTTGCTCACGGTGGTCGTTAAACCTCCAATAAAAAAATCAAAGAAGATCAAATTTGGGAATTTTCCGATGGTGAGGATGATGAAGGTAAGTCTAACACAAATCTTGGAAGAAATTTTCAATCTGTTGAAGGGAATGAACTTTTGTTACATCATATGATATTAGATCCTGCTAAATGGAAAGTAAACGATTCTTTTGTTGATTATATTACAAAAAATCCTCCGAATTAAAATTTAAACGAAATAGATTTTGCAGTTTCAAAAACATCTTATAGTGATCGATTTAGATCTGCCTCAAAAGCATTACTTTATAATGGTCTTCAAATTGGACCCTTTTCTGCCGCAACATTTGAAAATTTTTTTTTTTTTTTTTTTTTTTTTTTTTTGATTGGAGGTTTAACGACCACCGTGAGCAACTCAATGGGCTATAAGCAGTCGCCCGTCCCTAATTTAGGGTCACTGGTTCCAGGGAAGGGAGAGAGCCAGTGCCGTAAGACAAACACAACATCCATGCCTGACCGGGATTCGAACCCGGACCCCTTACGGACGAATGATCAGAGGCCAGCGTCTTAGACCACTGCGCCACCGGGGCGGCTGAAAATTTTTGGAAATAAGGGAAGTGGAAATGTTTCATATCTTTCGAAGGAGGTATGTGAAGATTTCATTTTTTTTTATTGGAGGTTTAACGACCACCGTGAGCAACTCAATGGGCTATAAGCAGTCGCCCGTCCCTAATTTAGGGTCACTGGTTCCAGGGAAGGGAGAGAGCCAGTGCCGTAAGACAAACACAACATCCATGCCTGACCGGGATTCGAACCCGGACCCCTTTCGGACGAATGATCAGAGGCCAACGCCTTAGACCACTGCGCCACCGGGGCGGCAAGATTTCATTTCATTAATGGCCTTATCAGTCACTGACGCAATAGTTAAAGAGTTGAAGTCGAGCAAATATTACTCTATTGTTATAGACTCCACTCCAGATTTGTCAAAAGTTGATTGATTAATTGATTGATTGGAGGTTTAACGACCACCGTGAGCATCTCAATAGGCTATAAGCAGTCGCCCGTCTCTAATTTAGGGCCACTGACTCTAGGGAAGGAAGAGAGCCAGTGCCGCAAACAGGGCCTGATTTACGCCTAGGCACGCAAGGCACATGCCTAGGGCCCTCAAATTAAAAGGGCCCCAAAATCTTGGTTAAAAAAAAACTTTCCCTTTTTTAAAATATTTATACGTGGGTAGATGTGATGTGGAGTAATTATATATGAATCGCTGGCAAAACACAAACAAGTACTGGCAATATAATATGGGATATTTCTAGTTAATATCAGTAACATTTTCCAGATAATTTGTTGAGGGTTTTTGAGTGAGATTAAACAAAAAATTGTTGTGTTGTGTAATAAAAACTAGCAGTATGTGTATCTTTGTAACTATGGCTTACTAAGATCAACTATATACTTCAATTTCAAATACTGCATGGTTCTGAAGCAATTTTTAAACATTTTGACATTTTTAGCTCCCAAAAGTTATATTTGAAAAATCTTTGGACTTAATTCGGGCAGGGTTTGAATCCCCCAAACCTCTCTCTTAAATACACCCCTGGTTAATATGGTAATAGTATAGTTTGACACACCTGGCAAAAAATCCAATGTCCAATTGAATTTTACCCGTCATATGGCTTTGTCACACACAACTATTTCATCGATGAAGGTTCAAGTCTGCCGCCCCGGTGGCGCAGTGGTCTAAGGCGCTGGCCTCTGATCATTCGTCCGAAAGGGGTCCGGGTTCGAATCCCGGTTAGGCATGGATGTTGTGTTTGTCTTACGGCACTGGCTCTCTCCCTTCCCTGGAACCAGTGACCCTAAATTAGGGACGGGCGACTGCTTATAGCCCATCGAGTTGCTCACGGTGGTCGTTAAACCTCCAATCAAAAAAAAAAAAAAAAAAAAAAGGTTCAAGTCTTTTCAGATGCAAATCAGTAGGACAGCATAAAAATCTAGGAAAAAACAATATTTTTACCAGGTACTACCGTAATTTAATGTCAGTCTTATAAATGTATTGTGTTTATTAAATTATTACGCTGGATTGTAATACAGTTGCCCAAAATGGTCACACTACCTACTCGACTCCGTAAAATAAATGTCGAGTGGAGGGGCCCTCGTTTTGGGTTGTGCCTAGGGCCCAATTCTATGTAAGTCGGGCCCTGGCCGTAAAACACAACAACATTACATTACTTTACTAACAAAGCTACCAGAAAAACTGAATCATTAATTAACAACGCTAATTTAAAACATAAGTAAACAGAAATCCATATCTATTAAAGTCCAAGAACATTTCAAAAACACTGCAAGAAAAAAGGAAACCAACATCAAGGAATACATCTGAAACATCTCTACACATCAAAGACACCATCGTCAGCGACATTATGTCTCTTTACGTAAGCTTTAACATCTTCTATACGTTTATAGTATGTTTCGTAATAAGTGTCCAAAAGTTCAGGAACAGGATTTTTCGTAATTACCCAATTCAACACGGCATCCAAACGATGTACAATAGCATTTAACTTATACATATTTAACTCGTAAAACTCCGGAGTGAGTGGACATATCTTTTTATTAGGCACAAAAAAATTTTCAATTCGAAAAAATCCAAAGTTTCGTCATAATCAGGGCAAGATGCAATAAGTTCCATGACAAGACGATACCGTGATGGCTTATCTCTATCTTCGGCAAAATCAGGATCCAGGAGAAAAGAAAGATCTGCACGAGGGATAAATTCCGGTTGAAGATAGTTTTTAGCTTTGCTCCGTTTTAACGGATCACCACTTGAATCAATGCGGGGCCGTTTAAATGTCAAAGCTGTACTTGAGTTCTCTGCGAGATTCTGCAATGCCACTGAACATTTATGTAAGTCAACAATGCCCAAAGTACCAATATTTGCTGTTGTCTGAGTCCCAGGATCCAAAGAAGTCGGCATTTCAATCAATGTCTTCTCTATCGGCTCGACCGGATCCACCACTCGGGTTTCACAAGTCTCAGCCACGGTAGAAACCAAATCAACGACATGTGAAAACCATGTTCTAAATCCGATCTTTCTTTAGTTACAGCAATTCTTTCCTCATGTGAATCAGAGAAACTCTTCCTCATGGGTGGCCTATGTACATATGTGCATTTAGCACGGATGTGCCCTCTTTCATTGCAAGCGAAACAAAAAATTCCTGTATAAATACTGAACGTGAAACTCTGAGAATCCAATACAATGTCAACCTCTTTGGGACAAGTCTGAAGAGCTGATTCATTTGGGAAGATAACCCGAAGAGTCCGCTTCAACCCACCAACATGACAATAATTTGAAGGTTGCGGGGCTTCTATAACTCTATGAACTGGTCCCACCATCCGGCTAAATTGAGAAAGAAGAACTATCAACGCAGAATCCGGTACCTCAAGTGGCACCGGAGACAAAGTTACAGTGATCGGTCGTTCACGTGCATAAGCAGGATACAAAATTTGATGATTTACAGAAATCCCTTGCTTTAAAATAAGATTACAATCGGCACTATTTATAAACAACACTGATATACCACGTTTACTACGACCGATTCCTTTAATTGCTTCTCTTGGCACTCGTTGCTCCAAAGCTTCCAAATATGCAGGCAACGAAGTCTGTAGCAACGCATGGAAAATAATAGTTTTCCCAAAAAATTCATAAAAATCTTGACATACCTTGGAATCCTTTTCGAAAGTTAGACGAAACCGATTTCCCTGGCACTCAATCTCTGACGCACAACGCTGATAACTCGTATTAGCAGAATTCTCCCTCGCAACCACAGACGCCCAACTGCAAGTTCCCGTCTCCATAGCAACATCCTCCTGCATTCTTATCGCCGAAGAAACTCCTTCAGCAGGGACACACGACGACACGCTCTGTAGATTTCCAAGACCGGTTTG
Organism: Macrothele yani; assembly: GCA_039090855.1. Lineage (NCBI taxonomy): Eukaryota > Metazoa > Arthropoda > Arachnida > Araneae > Macrothelidae > Macrothele > Macrothele yani. Next base: position 65,570,562 of record CM077017.1, on the reverse strand, counting down.
ACTTGTTGGATTCTTATCTCTTGAGAAGCTCGGGTCAATCACCAGGGCAACCCGCTCAGAGGTCACGGGAGAAACACTCGGCGAACTTAACGATGACTTCTTATCAGTATATCTCGCTCCACGTCGATCGACCTCCTTTTGATGGTCACGTGCAACATGGCTGGAAGGAACCGCCATTTGCAGCACTCGTCAACGGCAAGTACAACAGCAAAATAAAACTCTTCGTACGAACAAACTATATTACCCAGCGCTCCCGAACTTCACCAAAAGAAACATGGAACACTTATATACACGTCTCGCTACAACAAACCATCCTGCGCACGATATTTCCACATGAAAACCCACAAAACCTGGGAGCTCGACAACACACGACACACAACGACTTGCCACAGGACCCCCCAAAAGCTGACCAGCTGACTGTTATTTTTCGTTATGTTCTGAAAAATGGACCACCAGTGGAACGATTTATTTGTTCCTTGCCCAACACTGGTCATACAGCAGAAGACATGGAGAAGGCTTTATCGAAGCTGTTACAAGATTTAAAAATAGATGTTAAAGAAAAGACTGCAGAAGCCAAAGTTATGACAATGCGAGAAATAATGTCTGGTGAATATTCGGGTCTTCAAGCTTCATTAAAAAGTCATAACAGTTTAGCCTACTATATTCCATGTGCAGCACACTCTCTTAATTTGGTTGGGAAATCCGCATCGGGACTCTGCCTTGAAGCTACATCTTTTTTTATGTTCGTATAGGAAATATACAACTTTTGGTCATCTTCATCACATAGGAGACAAATCTTGAAGACATGTCTTCAAGATAGTTCTAAGCTCCACGGCGAATCTGGATCGCAATCGCCACTTCTTGTACCCAGAATGTTATGTGAAACCCGATGGTCAGCAAATGTTGATGCATGCAAGCCTTACGCTCTAGTTATTCCTGCATTAGAGATGCACTTCAAGACTTTGCAGAAAACACCGGTGAAAGTTTTGAAGCAGAGGTATTATTAGGTAAGGCGAATTTGTTAGAAATTGGCAATCTCTTATAGCTTTGGAGTGATATTTTACAAAGAATTGATAGTTGCAATTAAACACTGCAGAAAGTGAATATTGACCTTTCAGTTACTGTAGAACTGTACGATTCACTTATTAAATATTTAAGTGTTTTCTGGAATAAATTTGGTAAGTATGAAGAAGATGGAAAACTGTTGTCTCAGTGTGACGAATATAAGACAAATGTTACTAGAACCCGTCGGATAAAACTACAATTTTAAAAGATGAATGGCAATAAAGAAACTGGTTTCACTGGAAAGGAACATATGCGAATATGCGTTTCTCGTACGATCATTGATAACTTGGTGCAGCAGTTGAAACGTCGACGAGATGCGTATTCCGATGTGGAGAGCATGTTTGGGTTTCTAACGCAATTATCAGTTGTTGATGAGAGAACAGTATCTCAAAAAGGCAAAAACAATCTACTGACAGTTTACTCTCAAGCTTTAGGCCCAGAATTTGAACAAGAATGTCTTCATTTCTAGAAATTTTGGAATAACCATTCCTATCCACGCAGCATTGGCCGCCATAAGTCACCGTCCGTGCTGCAAATCACGTCACGACAGTGGCGGCTTTTCAGGTGAAGTAGGTGAAGTGCCTCTTCACATATTTTACTCAAAATAAAGATTTATTCAGTATTTTTTATAATATATTCTTTTTTGCCTTTATTCAGTTCCGAAATACTCAAAAATTTGAATAGATATTAATTCACATGGCGCGCTGAATACGGAAAACAAATCCTTATACGCAAAACAGTGCAAGCGAAGAGCCGAAATGAGAATGCTTGGAAGTCTGCAGTTTTCGGCCGAGTTGTCATGGTAACCGTGACGTCACCCTCCCCAATCTGCTCGCTCAAGTGAAGTGTTTCAGCTCCGGCACCTTAGCTCTGCATCTTTCAGTTTTTGAGCATAAATTCGTCAGAGATTACGGTGGAGCGGGCGGATTACCAGGGTACCTTGCAATCTTCTAGGGCTTTTTCCTTGTGGTGCTGTGCTACATTATTTTCCGAAAGGAATTTGTTCTTTAGTGCTTTGTGATTATTTGTTTAAAGCTTTAACTGATATTTTAGGTCTCTGTACAATTTAACTGATAGTTATAGTTTTTAGTATGCATCCTGTGGACGACATTATTTGTAATTTATTGCAAACTCCATTAAATCTATGGAAAGATAAAGATAAAATAGACATTTTGCTTCATGGACGACCGACGGATTCACTGACAATTGTTGCCAAGAACGAAATCAAGAAGAGCTGTAAATCTAACAATATTAATTTTAAAAATTGTTGGTTTACTGAATATAAATAGATTTGCAGCACTTCTGTGTTAATTTTTTTTTTGGCCCTGCTTACATTTTAGTAATAAGCATTCGGCGTGGAATAAAGACGGATTCTCAGATTTATTAAGTGTAACACGGTCACTTCATAAACATTGTGATTCTAGCAAACACCTGAAATGCGGATTAATGTTAAGGAATTTTGAAAAATTTCAAAACACCATTGCCGATGCCCTGAGGAAGAATGCTAAGCTTTTGAAAACGCATTTTAACGAAAACGTTCGTTTAAATGGACTTTTCCTGCAGACAGTGATTGATGCAGTATTAGTCTATACTGTATTTGAGCAAACAAGAACTAGCATTTCATGGCCATGACGAAAGCATGGGCTCGATAAATCGTGGAAATTTCACTGAATTACTTTCATTGCTGATATGAAGAAGTACTTTAGAAATTGAAAATCAATACGAAAGGATAAAAAACTATTCAAAATGAATTAATTGAATGTATTTCTGAATATACTGTATAAACGATCACGTCAAAAATTAAATAATATGTTATTGTTGATTCGGAAAGTGTATTGGTTGAGGGATTTTTGGGTTTCCATGTAGTGAGTGAAGATAGAACGTCAGGAGCTTTATACAAAATGCTAGACAAAATTTTGGAACAGTCTCATTACCAACACAAATAAATAGGACAATGTTACGATGGAGCAAGTATAATGTCTGGACACTTAAATGGGCTACAGTAAAAAAGTCAAGGGTAAAGCTTCTCGAGCTGTTTTTGTTCATTGCTTAGTTCTTCGTTTGAATCTTGTATTGCACCAGAGTTTTTCTAAAATTTCTAAGTGTCGAATACTTTTTGCAAGCCTCAGTGGAATTGCTTCGTTTGTTCACCATTCTGCGAAGCGGTCTTATACACTTATATCAACAACCGCAAGACGCAGACCAACCATAACAGAAACTTGATGGTCCTCCACTTCGAAATTAGTGAGTGTAGTTGTTGAAGATTGGGATAAATTGAAGGAAGTGTTCGGATTTCTGACGAATAGCGAACAATCAGACAAAAAATCAATTCATCTTGCCAAGGGGTTTTTGAATGATATGAACACTTTCGAATTTACATTTTTGGCTCCACCGATCTATTATTCGAACTTTTGAAGAAAAAATAACTAAACATAAACTACTGTGTAACTCAAATTAAAAAAAAAAAAAACGTCGTGAAATTTTGAACCATAAAAGAAACGATGAGGTATTTGAAACACATATTGGAAAACTATCAAAATCACAGAAATAAGCACGGGGATATACTGCTCTTACACAGGAAACAATTTTTCAAAATTATAAACCACTGCATTTTGAAATTTTGGACCACATTCTTATGGAAATGGATATAAGATTTCAAGACTGTAAGAAACTTCAATTTGTCTGACTTGCTGACACAACCAAATTCGAATAATTTAATGCATGCTTTCCCTCTCGCGCTCTTGAAAATCTACATTTTTACGGAAACATATTTACTAAACACCAGCACCTTAAAAATGAACTGAGTCTTGTATATGTCGGTGAAAAATTAAGGAATATATTGACTCAAGAACTCCTTCGAGTGTTTTACGGAGACAAAGACATTTTTACAGAAGATTATAAATTGGTTTTCCTCAGTTTAACAATTCCATCTACAAGTGTGCCAGTGGAAAGAAGTTTTCTTAAAAGAATACAAACTTGCTCAAGAAACACTAGTTCCCAAGACAGACTTGCTTCTTTGGCAAATATTTCTATTCAGGAAGACATTTTATTGATGCTCACGAAGAAACAACCATCTAACTATCTTATGACGACATAATCGACAAATTTGCAGCTTTAAAAGAAAGAAAAATTGATTTAATATACAAAAAATAGGCAAGTCCTCATTAAGGGATTTTCGTTGTAGACTGTAGATATCTTTCCATACGCTCTTGTACATCTTCACCTATTTTTTCAACCACGAGCCGCCCCTGCGTCACGAGCAGGCACGACGCAGCCGCAGAAAAGAAGCTGCTTTGAAACCAATGGAAGAAAAGCTTCTAAGCGTATAAACAGATAAATGAGTAATTCAGTAATCTCTATCAATGATACACAAGCTTACTGTTTTATCAACGGTATAATTTAGTTCGTTTTTGCCTGCTTGTGACGTCACACCACAGATTAGCTGTGACCTATGGTGGCAAAGCCAGTGGTGTCTCCAGTAATATAACCTCCTTGGTTAAAACTAATTAGGGAAAAACGAATTGATTCAACTTTTCCGAACATTGATGGTATCCTAAGCATTTATTTACCTATGCATACCCATCGCTAATGCTTCTGGAGAAAGAAGTTTCTCTCTTTTGAAAATCATCCATAATTATTTGAAGACATCTAGTTCTCGAGAAAGAACGAGTGCACTGGCAACTTTGTCACTTAATTCGAACATTGCAGAAACATTAACATTTGATGATATAGTAGAGGATTTCGCCACAAAGAAATCGAGAAAAAAATCTTTTAGCGGAGAGTAATTTCACTATATATAAGTTATGTTCATTCATTTCTTCTATCTCTCAGTCACTTAATCGATATACAATAAACCATTGCAATAAACATTGGTAGCAGCACTATCATTATGTTTTTAAAAAATCTAAAATTAATATTGCATACGTTGTAAATTTAAATCCAAAATTTTGCAAGCAAATGTTTCAGAAGTGTGTTGAAAAACAATTTTATTTGTAAATATAAAATTTACTGTGAAATGATGTTTTAAAATTATGCGAATTAAACTTGTGAGAAAATGACATTTATAAATTTTTGCTTCAGTGCCTAGTTTTAATTAATACATGTGCTAAAAATTTTACAGGGTTGGGTAGTTCTTGAGAATATGCTGATTCTTTGTGTGATAAGAAATCTGTATGTAATATGTAATTTAAATATGAAATTCTAATTGGCCTCAAATTTCTTACAATAAGTTTACTTAGGGACGTCTGATTTTTCTTGGCCCAGGGCGCTGTAATGCTTAAACCCGCCCCTGGTTAAGGGAAATAGTGTAATGTGCTTTTTTCAGCAGAAGTGATCAAAGTGGGAGAGATAATCATGTGTCCTATTATAGATTACCGTCTGAACGAACGAAGTGGGATCAGAATTATGAAAATTTAATTCAGAAACACCAAAATTTGTGGTTGTCACGTAAGTTGACATTGATGAACGGAAACGAAGGAACACTGGAGTGTGTAGTTTACATTTTGTAACAGTTATGTTCATAAATTTACTGATGCGTTATCTGAAATACTCTATGAAGATCTTTAGACTAGAATTAACCTTTCTTATGAGTAAGATTATGTTGTTCTTTATTGGGAAGGTATCCACTGCTATAGGGGAGTGAATATTTTATGAAACCTTCATATGTTGGGTTCCCAGGCCGATTTTGGAAAAATGATCTCATGATAACATTCACCAGTTTATTATTATTGGCATTATTATATATAAGGTACAGAGACTTAATGCTACTCGCCAGAATTATTATTATTATTATTATTATTATTATCATAGCCTTACCTATGTAAAGCTGAGGATTTTTACCTTAGCTTAAGTTTCAGGTTGAGGAATATCTAAATTATTGAAAGGTAAACTCTTAAATTAAATAATTAGCCAAAGATGAAAGCACTTTTTATCTTAATTGACTGTGTGAATATGCTGTTAGCACAGAAGTTGGTGGCTGTGCTGGAATGCAGACTTTCGAGTTCCTTTCAAGCAAAAACGTTCCCCTTCCTACAATATTGTTCAGGAAAATTTAGTATGGAATATCATATGGATTCCCACAATTGCCCAATAACTTTAATGTATCAGAATAAAGCTGTTTTTGATCACCAGATAACCCACTTACGTTGCCCATACAATGCATCTTTGACCTCACTTGTACACCAGTTGTTCTGTAAGAAAGCAGCAGACGAAAAAGTGACGCGTTGCGCGAACCGCGGTTTCGTGACGTCAGTGCATACGGTCATATGGTCTGTCGGAAGAACCAAGGAGGTTAGAATAGATGGAGTAAGGGTACGCCGTTTCCCACGTGTGATCAAAATGAAGCCAGCGAAACGTCACGATTTTGACGTCTCAGCCTCCGCCGCCATATTGGTGAGACGCAGTGAGACGATTGAGACCATAGCATCACATTGAGTAATGATGATATGGCTGCCTTTTTTTATCTATATCTTTAAATTTCAGTACGTGGATCAGTAAAAAAAAATAGCGATTATTAGGTAACATATAAACGTTTTAAGCTGGCTATAATACATTTTTATTGATGTTTTTCGAACTTTGTTTTAGTTTTCTAACAACTGCAGAAGAGTATGTGCTTTCGTTACCAAGGTCATAAATAGCTAACCTAACATTTTCTACTTATCGTGTTTTACAGATATCTCTGTATCAAACTGAATCAATTAATATTTTTAGAAAATCAATTCTACGGGATCTTTAAAGTTCCTATTTACTCGCAAACCTAACGAACCTATTATAAACAACAGCACATTATTTTTACGAGTTCCTCTTGACACAAGTATTTAACATTATAGTTAAAGTGCTTTGTGTGTGTGTGTGTGTGTGTGTGTGTGTGTGTGTGTGTGTGTGCTTGCTTGGACAATTTCCTCAGATCATCAGTTACGCATAAATTACCCTTGAGAATATTTTTTACGTATCAGTTTATGGGTCCTACTTTTGCAAAATCGAACTCTTAAGAAAGTATGAACTACAGCGCTTAGAATGAAAAATAAGCAGTCAAATGAAATTTTTTTGCATTCTAAAATTTTCATAATGAAAATTTTGTTTAAGCGTTTACTGGAATTCAATGGGAGTGACCCAGGGTCCCGGACCTCCCCATGAGGTATCACTTGATCCTTCCTTCTTTGTATTGGCTGCTTATTTTTAAACATAATTTTATGTGTTTTTGAATATATATTTTACCAACAATGGAAATTTTAAATATATTTGTTTATGTTTCTGAATATATATTTTCACTTTAATATGGTGGAGATATTTTTATGGCTTCCCAATTGCTTTGGGAGATGTTTTCTTCAGAGTGTTTTAATTTGCGTCTTCAATAATTTGCGCCACCCCTGTAAAAGAACCCGGGGTACGCTGCTGGAACTTATTAACATAAACAGCACAAAAAGTTAAATCACGAATTTATCGCTTCATGTGAAACATGCGTTCATCGTATTATATGCACGCATGTCTAAGAAAGCTCCGCCAAGAAAATTCATTCGTTTCGCCGCGACGCACTCTCCGCTGCCGTGAGCACAGATTGAGATCCCCATACATTAGTATGATTAAGTATAAAAACAACACAAATGTTTAAGGTATATCAATTCTTAGTAAATGAGAACATTACTGTGGACAATTTCTCGAGGGGAAGAGTAATCTAAATTCTGATTTGCTTAAAATTTGGTTAGTTTCGGAACCGTCAGTTTTTAATCAAACTACAATGCTTTGCAAAAAAATGTTTAAATTTAGAGAAAACTTAATATCCTATGCACAATTTCCTATGGAAGTTACACCAGCAGGTGCTTTAGTTGATGAGTTGACCCATGCAAGGGCACAGCAGGATCGCATTTTAAAAAAAAATAACTTTTTTGATGAAAAACGATCTATTCCTTATTCCCGCAATGGTAAAAAGGTACTGGTAACGTCTCACTGGGCGTGGCCATCAGCTCCGCGTCGTCTGCTCAAAGTGCTCAAGTTTGTGACGTCAGTCACCCTTACTCCATCTATTCTAACCTCCTTGGGAAAAACAACAACTCCCAAAGAGGAACGATAAATAAAATCCAAGCAGCTGTAGAGACAATCTTCATAGAGGGCGCTGTCACTCCGTGGGAAGGCGAGAGGAGAAAAAAATCGTGTGATTTGAACTCGGAAAAGGAGAAGTCGTGTGTTTTGAACACGATGGAACTCAAGATAAAAAATAACGCCGGTTCTTATGTTACGCGTCTTTTTTAGTATGTGTGCGGTCGGTCATCTGTGTCGTGTTAATTATATGTTAGATATTTATTTCTGTTTCGAGTGAATCATTGTGTCAACTGCTGCGGACTTATTTATTTCCTTTGGATTAATCTGCTATTGTCAGCTGATATATACCGACCTCAACACCCCGCAATTCCACAGCCGTCGTCCAAAAATGAATGGCAGGTAAGAAGCCTTTTTCTTCAACACTTGGCACTCCTGATTGATTTGAACGGCGACAGGTTACATATGGCATCCCTGCCGGGACTTTGAGTTGAGGTATTTTAAACATATAACACAGAATTCGTGACCGAGAGAATTCTTCCGTTTGTTGATATTCTGATATATTGTTTCGAACGAAAAGATGGCAGAAGAAATTAGAGCTAGATTGAGACAGAAACGCGGCGTGATGAGAACTTCCGTTACCAAAATTATTAAGCGATTGGAAGCGGATCTTAAACTAACTGATGTGGATATAGATAATCTTGATTAATTTTTAGAACATCTTAATGAAAAATCAACAAAACTAAAATTAATTGTTTCCGAGCTGGAAAATGTTTTAGACCCAGGGGAATTGGAGTCTGAATTAGAAAGTGCCGAAGAATATCGTGAGAAAATAGCTACATGGAGATATAGAGCATCCAAACGAGTTCATATATTAAGGCAAAATGTTGTGAATAACGGAGTGACTCTTGGTCAGAGCCCCGAGCTACATGAATCGAAAATAGAACGAGTGAGGGACTCTGTGACTATAAAATTGCCGAAGCTATCTATTTCCAAGTTTTACGGGGATGTGAGTCAATGGCTTACATTTTGGAATTCTTTTGAATCGGAAATTTATAAGAACGATTCTTTGAACAAAGTAGATAAATTTAATCATCTTAAAGCTCACTTAGGAGGAACGGCTATTAAACACTGTATAAGGATTTGCGATCAAGCCGGAAAATTACGACATTGCTGTAAACATGTTAGAAGAGCGATTTGGGAGAAAAGATTTGTTAATAAATGCACATATGAGTAACTTGCTTGATCTTTTCCTTCTCAGGAATTCCAGTGATATCAGAACATTTCGAAGGTTGTTTGATAATATTCAAACGTAAATGAGAAGTTCAGAGTCGCTGGGAGTTTTGTCAGACACGTATGGAAATCTTATGTGTCCGATGCTGTTGAAAGTGTTCCCTGCTGATCTGATCTTAGAATTCAACAAACAAAGTACCAATGCCAGTTATGACATCAAAGATTTGATTGAATTTTTGGGGAAGGACCTGACCTTTAGGGAGCGTACTACTGCTAGTGTTTCGGTCACCAGAGACTGGCACCACAGTTTGCCAGCCACCCTTGTTCCTAGGTCAGATGACTGTGGCCGGAAGCTTTCACGTGACTCGAGAGAAAAGGGAAAGACACCGACAGAAGCTGAGCTATTTAGCACTGAACTGAAACAAAAGAAAAAAAACTCGTTTGTGTTTTTTGTGACAAGCTGCACGCAAACTCTGAGTGCAAAGAAGCTCGAAATCTGTCTCTGGATGAAAGAAAATCTATTCTATTAAATAGGGGATGCTGTTTTAGGTGTCTTAAACCAGGACACGTTTCAGGTTCTTGTAAGATAAAAATTACCTGCTCACACTGTGGTAATAGACATTTATCTATTATGTGTTTTCATAAACACGAAGGGAGAGATAATAAACCAGAAAATAATGAAGAAAATTATAAAGCTCTGGAAGCCAGTGTTTTGACTAACAATTCCTGTTCCAAGGAGGTGTATTTACAGACTTTAATTGTTTGTATTAAGGAGAATGATATCAGTCGTTATGTACGAGGGATTATTGATACAGGTAGCTCAAGATCATATGTAAGTGAATTTGTCGCTAAAGCACTGAAATTGAAATGGAAAGGGGAAGAAAAAGTCGTTCATGGACTTTCTGGAGGAGTAGAAAAAAGTGTAAAGCACAAAATATATTCGATTCAGTTAAACAATATTGAAAGCGATTATATTTGCGAATTAGAGGTGATTGATCAAAAACGAATATGTGCTTTCATTCCGAAATTAGAGGACTCTAAATGCATAGAAGAACTGACAAGTCGTGGAGTTTTCATTAGCGATATTTCCATAAATGAACATAACTGTCTGTATGAGAAAAATTCGAAGAAAATTCATATTCTCATAGGAGCTGACTTCGCAGGGAAGTTATTTAAGGTGAAATCGAGCACCTTTCCAATGGTTTCGTGGCAGTAAACACACGTCTGGGATGGACGTTTATGGGACAAACAGAAGAAACGGAAGCCAGTAAACCTAATGTCCTTATATCTTTCCACGTTGGCGAATTAAACCTTTCTGATTTGTGGAGACTTGATACTTTGGGGATTCTCGATCCAGGTGAAAAGATCGCGAGAAAGGAGCTTGAAGATGCTGCGAAAGATCATTTTATTCGTAATGTTTCAACAGACGAAGAAGGAAGATATATGGTTTGTTTGCCATGGATTCAAGATCACCCTCCTCTGTTGGACTGCAGGGAGATAGCAGTTAAATGATTGAAGGGCTGTGTTAAATCTATAGAACGGACTGAGAAGTTAGATGCTTATGAAGATGTTTTCCGGGAGTGGCTGAAGGAGGGCATTATAGAAGAAGTTAAATCTCCTGAGGAGAATGTGAAAACAGCATTTTTTACCTCATCATCATGTTTTCAAGGAGAACTCAACGACAAAAGTGAGACCCGTCTTTGATAGCTCGGCGAGAGGGAAGAATTCTCCCTCCATTAACGATTGTCTGGAAAAGGGACCGAATATTGTAGAACTTATACCCTCGATTAAAAACAGATTTCAGATGGATGGGAAAAATTGGGGTAACTGCCGACATAAAGAAAGCTTTCTTACAGATTGGACCATTTTTAAGGTTCCTGTGGTGGGAGAACGGTAAAGAAGCAAATCTTAAAACCTTCCAGCACCGAAGAGTTGTTTTCAGAATTTCTTCGAGCCCTTTCCTGCTGGGAGCAACAATGAAATTTCACCTGAAGAACGTGCCGGATCATCTGCAGGAAACGGCGAAAAAGCTCCTGAGGCGTTTTATGTTGACAATTGTGTTTCTAGTGTGAATAGCCGAGAGGAGCTTGAAAAGTTCATTTTTGAGTCACGAAGTATCCTCAGTGCAGCCAAGTTCGATTTCTGAGGGTGGGAGCATGCTCCTGCGTCGTCAGAAGTGGAGGATGAAGATGGAGATGCAAGGAAGGTCCCAGTGCTGGGACTGTGTTGGACACTGAGTTCAGATGAGCTGTCTACTAACGTGAAGGGGCTCTCTAGTGATGAAAAGTCCCCATTGACAAAGTGAAAGATCCTCTCAGTTGTCCATCGAGTATTCGACCCCATTGGATTCACATGACCGGTAGCGTATTTCACAAGTGAATGTACGGAATTGCGATTAATGCCATTTCCGCCACGCGATTGGTTCAGAGCTACTTTGGAGATTGCGAGTAGGCGGAGCCTATGAGGAGAGTCATGTGACGGAGACATGTAGCTCTCCTACACTCGTTCTTAAGCCATTTCAATGTTCGGGTGTTTTCTTTGCGACGATGGTTACCTTCAGTTATTTTAACCGTACAGTCGGAATGCGACAGGAGGTAAATAGAGAGTGTATTTTATTTGTAGGGAAAGTTTTGAGTTTTTATATCAACATGACTTCATGGATTTGTGACCAAGGAGGTTGGAATAACACTTCTTGAGATGCCCTGGTCTCTTAACCGTGAAGCCGCAAGGTGTGGGAATTTGCCATTGTTTTTTTTTTTTTTTTTTTGATTGGAGGTTTAACGACCACCGTGAGCAACTCAATGGGCTATAAGCAGTCGCCCGTCCCTAATTTAGGGTCACTGGTTCCAGGGAAGGGAGAGAGCCAGTGCCGTAAGACAAACACAACATCCATGCCTGACCGGGATTCGAACCCGGACCCTTACGGACGAATGATCAAAGGCCAACGCCTTAGACCACTGCGCCACCGGGGCGGCTTTGCCATTGTTTACAAGATACTCATGTAATTTCTTCTGTTTGTATTTTGGAATTGCGTGGTTTTTGGATGCAGAAACAGTGTTAATATCAAACCGGAATGAAATATACTTCTTACACGAGTGAAGTTTACAATTTTAACGTTATGTTTTTTTTTAGAATTCGCACTAATGCTCATGTACTTCAATTTAAAATAAAAATGGGAAAGAGCCTGAAAATAATTAAGAATGTTATAAATTCAGCATTTTCTCACACATTGGCAACAAGTCACAATGCGAAATTAGAAATAATTGCGACGAAAGAAGGCTATTCGGCCAACACAAAATGCATTGCAATAGCATTGAAAACCACCAGCTTTCCCACACTTTGACAGCCGTCGCTCGCGGTTACAGGCTTCACGCAAAGTGGCACTGCTTCATTAATAAGGGAATCTCCAGATATGTTATTCTAACCTCCTTGATTGTGACTTATCTTCCGAAATACCTTTACTCTAAATACAGTAGTTCTCAGAGAGCCGATAGATGTCAGCACGTCAGTGCTCACTAATCCTTCAGCTCAGGAGTAGTACTGATGTGTTTTGTATAGAGGACCCATGAGTTGTTTAACTTTATTTTAAATGTTCGGGGAGAAGGGAGGGGGATGAAATGTGGAATTGAAGGCATTTTCAATGAAGTTTGGAGGGACAAAAATATGAGCAATTTCCTAAATATTAGATAAATGTATATATGACAGATCACTTACTATTTTATCAGACACAATATATGGCAAACAATATTCTGGAGTATTTATTCCAACGGAACTGTCTTATTTCAACAGAACACTGTTTTGAGGTCTTACTTCGTGTCATTAGGCAGTTCTTTGCTAATACAAAATCACTCTATTTGATTTATTTTTCCTAGCTAGCTCTCTTCACATTCATGAGGGAAACTTGATCGTCAGAATAAATATTTCGGTGTGGGGACATACTTTATATTGTTAAAGTTCATTTTAAGGGTAATAGAAATGACCTTTAGAAGAGTACTTTTTAGTATTCTTATATACGCACTTTCACGACACCACAAATCGTGCTAGGTTGACGTGCTGTCATCTATTGGCCGATACTGGGTATGATATAGCTATTTATTGAAGTCTTCCTCAATTTTAATATTAAGATAGATTTCGACTTGTATTCATCTGTGAAACTGCAGATATTCCTTATGATATCGTGTATAAAATTATTTTACCTTATTAGTCAATATGATCATTTGTCACATATATTAAGTAACTTGACAGTGAATTTCTTAGGAAGCAGAACTTCCTACGATAAAACTTTGCACGATATAATTCAACACGTCTCCGTCACATGACTCTCCTCATCAAAGGCGACTTTAAATCTTTTGGGGCCTTAGGCGCTAAACGATTCTGGGGCCCCTTCTTATCGCCTCAGAAATTTTCATCCGTTAGATTAACAAAAAAATGTAAAGTCAAGAAATTTTTTTTTGCGCTTTTTGAAATGCGATTCTATCATAAATTATTAGGATGTTTTTTCAGAAAAAGTGCTAATGTAATCAGTTTGACTGTTCGCGCACATTGAACTTTTTGTTTTTACAGATATTTCAAAAATTATTTTTGCGGCTAATAGGAAATCAAAAGGCACTAAGTTTGGCACTTTAAATATCCCATATATGAATTTACGACTAAGGGCTGTTAAAGTCGAACATTCAAGAAATTAAAGTTCTCTTGTGAAGAAATATTTTTGTGCCTCTCAGATTAGGCTTAACAGTTATTTCCCAAATACTTAAATTTTCGAATCATTTCATTAATTTCCTGCTAGAAGTACTGAAGGACAATAAATGTGGTTTTCACAGATTCTTCAAAAATTATTTTTGCGAATGATAGGACAAAATATTTCATTAAATTTTATCCATTTTAATTTTTTTTATTGGAGGTTTAACGACCACCGTGAGCAACTCAATGGGCTATAAGCAGTCGCCCGTCCCTAATTGAGGGTCACTGGTTCCAGGGAAGGGAGAGAGCCAGTGCCATAAGACAAACACAACATCCATGCCTCACCGGGATTCGAACCCAGACCCCGTTCGGACGAATGATCAGAGGCCATCGCTTAGACCACTGAGCCACCGGGGCGGCATTTTTAAATTTCACTACCAGTTCATAAATTTCCCTCCAATTTTGGAATTGGAAATTTAATAAATTTCAGCTTTACGCTACGAGAGATCATTTCGGTTACGGCAAAAGTTCGTTTTGACTTTGATACGCTTGGTAAAACTGGCTACATTAGTACATCTTCAGTTGGTATAGTTACTTGGCAAATTTAACGCTGAAGGCGCTGAAAATGGAGTTTCGCTAAATTTATCAATACATTTCGTATAAATTGTCATGAAACTGGAATAAGTTTCAATTACAAAACATGCCTTCTCCATTGCTTCAGCTTTAGAAAATCACCTTGTCTTTACGTTATGAGCAAATTAGTCAAATTAGTAGGCACCGAGCATGGTATCCAGCAAAAATAAAATACGTGAAGACACTAGTAACCGGAGAAGTCCTCCACGTTACAAAATACGGGTAAATTTCAATTTGTGCACAATACTTCTTTTAAAAAGAGTGGATGACTTTTCGTGGAGGAGTTTTCTTGTGGCGAATGATTCTCTAAATCGAAGAGATTCAGACGTCCATGGAATAGACAAATGTCATGGACCAAAAAAGTTGGACAATAAGAATTTCATCAGTCAGTGCAAAATAGCGAGAGTGTGAAGAGTTTCTTGAAAACATTTTTCCTTATTACTTTCATCAGAAAATTGAGGTCTGAGTTTTCTTTTATCATGTCAAAAAGATGCATAAGATTTTCTTTATACCTCCACCACAGTTATCAGAAACAGAAGCATAAGGATTAAGTGCAAAAGATCCAGCTTAAAAATGGAAAAGTAAGAACCGCAGTTTTTCGAGTAAGAGTATCATTGAAACTTTTATTGGCCTCCCGGGTTGCGCAGTGGTCTAAGCCCTGGCTTATGACCATTTGTCCGAAAGGGGTCCGGGTTCTAATCCCGGTGAGACATGGATGTTGTGTTTGTCTTACGGCACTGGCTCTCTCCCTTCCCTGGGACCAGTGACTCTAAATTAGGGACGAGCGACTGCTTATAGCCCATTGAGTTGCTCACGGTGGTCGTTAAACTTCCAATAAAAAAAATGGTAATTTGTTGTCAATTTAAGGAATAGAAAAGGTGAGAATACTTGATAATTATCAGTATTAAACTAGGGGAGCAGAAAGCAATAAGAAAATGCTCTTGTAATACAATAGAAATTTCTTTTAACGCTGTTCAATAAGAAAAAGATAAACAGTGCAACATTTTCGAATTTCTTTATTTTGCAGCCTAAGCACACACTTTTTATGGAAAAAAAAAATAAAAGAACGAAGCACCCCGAGGAAGTCATTTTGATCCTAATGAAACTCTGCATGCAAGTACCTCAGGGCCGAATATGCAAATGATTAATTAAAAAATAACGACCAATGACTAAATAGCGGCCCCCGACAGCGCATGGCAACCGCATCGAGAAATGTATATCAAGAGCTAAGAGCGACACAGCAGATCGTAGAATGCGTCGACGTACCGGACAATTGTGACAGCGAATTGCTGGTACATTAACCTCCAGACTGTGAGGATGCCATGACGACGGATCCGTACACACCACGAGAAGTCGAGCGGGTTTGCGAGAGGATATATAATTGGGCTGAGAGAAGCCGGATTGGTCAAGGCGCCGTATCACCAGGCATTTGAATCGGACGATGTTGGTGCCAATGGGTCGAAAAGGGCACCACAATCCAGCGACACCCGGGCAGTGGACGGCCGAGAGCATCGGTGGAACACGAGATTCGAGCTACTGTGAGAGCCGCACGAACAGAACCGAATTCGTCGCTCTCAATAATCCGTGGCCATGTTGCGTCGTCCACAGGTACGGAAGTGGCCATTCGGATCGTTTCCAGACGAGTTGCGGCACAGGGATTACATTCGAGGAGGCCAATTCGCCATTTACTACTGATCAGAGAGCAACGCAGGTACCAGTTTCAGTGGTGTCGGACCCGATCGACAAGAGATAATGTCCAGTAGTGTCATTTTGTCTTCAGTGATGAGTCACGGTTTGCACTTAACGCCAATGACCAGTGCATGCGTGTCTGGAGACGAGCCGACCAGCGCACGGATCCTGCTTTTACCGTGCAACGGCACAGGGCTCGGACACCCGATCTGCCTGTTTAGGAAGCTATTTCCTACGATAGCTGGACACCCTTCGAAGTCCTCCGTACTACCCTCACGGCTCAACGGTACGTCGACGCATTCTACGACCTGTTGTGTTGCCCTTCTGTAGCACATCACCGAGTAACTTTGCAACAGGATAATAATACCCGGCCACAAACGGCACAACTCTCCCGGACCGGCCTCTGTAATGTTGACACCCTTCTAGGCCAGCCCGATAACCCGATTTCTCACCGATCAAACATGATGGGACCCCCACACCCATCTCGTATGTCGGCGAATTGTCCCACAATTTGGACACCATTTGGCATTCCATACCTCAAAACAATATCCGTAAACTGTACGTGTCTCTGCTGTGCTGGGTTTCTGCTTGTATCCAAGCGAGAGGTGGCGCTACAACTTACTGACTTCTTCTACTCATGTAACTGTTTTATCCGGATAAATGGCCCAACTGCTGTGGAATTGCAATCATTTCCTCTCCTATACATGTACATTACACATGTTAATTTTCATCTTGATCGGATGATTATTTCTGGGTGCTTCGTTTTTTTTTTTTTTTTTTTTTTTGTTTTTTTAGCGAAGATTATATTAGCTACTTTGGTTTACGGTGGTGTAGGAAGATTAGGGCTAAGGAAGAACTTGATTATACTACCCCAGAGAGAAAAGGTAGTAAACAACAAACACCCCGTATTATCAGGACAGTTTCTACAAGCAGTTTCTTCATCGCAGCTCAGGAAAGACAGGTAAAAAGTTCCAACACAGATGTTTTTCCTTGGCGGGAAGTCATGTGAAAGTAATTTATATCACAGCTAGCTAAGTATTCGCCTTTAACAATGAAAAGTGTGGGAAGCGTCAATCCTTGTTTCGCCTACCACTAAAAGGAAGGCCAGGTTATTTTAACAGTTTCTTTCAAAACAAGTACATCGATAACAATTCGAAAATTTAAAATGAGAAAGTAAATTATCAATTGACAATAAAGTGGTCACTTTAAGGATTGATTTATTTCGGTCCATGAAAAGCAAAACAAAACTGGCAATCCAATTATACGTTTTCGGGGCCCCTCAAGCTCTGGAGCCCTAGGCGCGCGCCCAGTGCGCCTAATGGGAAATCCGCCCCTACTCCTCCTAGGTTCCACCTACTCGCAATCTCCAAAGTAACTCTGAACCAATCGCGTGGCGTAAATGGCCTTAATCGCAATTCCGTACATTAACTTGTGAAATACGCCACCCGGTTGCCCCTGGTCGGCTGGTCCTCTGCTGGCTGCTGCGCCGGTAATTCAAGCTGTTAAAGTTTCACACTCCCCTTGTTATTTGGCACTTCCACATGCCCCATAGCATATGTACGCATATCAACCGGTCCACTTTCAAAAGCCCTGCGGATACTGACTTAAATTGCATTCAGTTACGCTGTGCTCTCTTACTTGAGAACTTTATTTCACCATGTCCATTAAAAAATGTAATAGTGGTGCGTTGAAACGGAAAATTAGGAACGGAAAATTAAAATCAGAGGAGCGGCTTCCGAAGTTAACCTCCTTTTTTGATAGCAAAGTTCCACATGCTAATTCATTTGGATTATCAAGCAAAGCTCAGAGGATTCAGGAAAAATCTGCATTTCATGATACAACTGATAACATCCCTGATTCAGGATCTTTAGTTGAACTTGAATCACAAAGTGAGGAGTATTTAGAATACTCAACATATTCTACTACTACTACTGAAATTAGTGATATTTCCACTTCATCGCAAAAATTGGATATTGCAGAAATAGTTACAAATAGCAACATATGCCCAGATCCAGCTTTGTGGCCCGTTGACATGGACTGCCTCTTTCGAGATATGTGCTTGAAGAAAGGTTCAGAATATTTTCAGAACACAGGTGATTTCAGCGCATCTGTACGCCAATACAGCAGACAGAAGATATACTTTTCTTCAAAGCTTTTTCAGAAGACTTTGGCAAATGGAGAAACGCAGAAAAGAAAGTGGCTACTTTATTCCCCATCAAATGGGAATGTTTAATGTTTTGTTTTGTTTGTAAACTTTTTTTATTTTTTGGAAATAGACATAATCAATTTACGGGAAGCGAACTTTCTAACTGGAAAAACGGAGGAGACAGTAGCATGAAAATAGCAAGGAACATCGCCAATCAATGCTAGGTTGGTTAAATAGAATCAAAAATAAAAACCACGTCATCAAAAAATGGAAAAAACTATTTCAAACAGAACTATCATACTTGATCCAAATTTTGAACCGTGTTGTGGCAGTAATAAAATTTTTCGTTGAACAAGGACTTCCTCTTCGTGAGGAAGACGAAATTATTGGATCTCCTACAAATGATAATTTTTTAGGGATTTTGGAACTGATTTCCATATTTGATCCATTGCTTTAAGCAACACTTAGAAGAGAAAGGTAATAAAGGTAGGCCGCCCCGGTGGCGCAGTGGTCTAAGCGATGGCCTCTGATCATTCGTCCGAAAGTGGTCCGGGTTCGAATCCCGCTGAGGCATGGATGTTGTGTTTGTCTTACGGCACTGGCTCTCTCCCTTCCTTGGAACCAGTGACCCTAAATTAGGGACGGGCGACTGCTTATAGCCCATTGAGTTGCTCACGGTGGTCGTTAAACCTTCAATAAAAAATAATGATAAAGGTAGGGGGCGTGTTTCTTACCTGTCTTAGTCAAATTGTGAGGAATTTATTCAACTGATGGGATCCAGAGTCTACAACAAAATAGTGGAGGAAGGAAAATATTTTTCTCTTATAGTCGGTTCAACGCCGGATATTTCGCATGTAGACCAATTATCCATTGTTTTTCGGTACTACATCCAAGGGCGTGTACATGAACGTTTCCTACGTTTCTTGCCAATAAGTAGCTACACGGGAAAATCTCTGTGCGACAATGTTGAAAAACTTCTGGAAGATAACTTTATCGATATTAATGACTTCAGGGCTCAAACATATGACAATGCGTCAAACATGTGTGGTCAGTATGAAGGCTTACAAGCACACATACAAAAATTAATCCGATGGCTCATTATGTTCCCTGTGTCGGTCATTCGCTGGTGAGTTGGTGAGTGCAGCGTTGATCAATGTGTAAATGGAAGGAATTTTTTCGGATTTCTGCAGCGACTTTATGCATTTTTTTGCTGCATCCACACACAGATGGGACACTTTAACATTAAAAATAAAAAGTTTTGGGAAAAGTACAGTGACGTTGAAAAGTTTGTCTACTACAAGGTGATCATCACGTGATGATGCTACAAAAAGCACTCCTTATAAATTATGATGCTATATTTGAATCGTTCGAAATTCTAACGAATTCGCACAGCCCAAAAAAAGACACAAGAATAGAAGCAAAATCGTTGCAAAAAAAGTTGACCAAGCTGAGACTTCTTTTATGGTTGGTTATATTATGGAACAAAATTCTACAAACATTTGAAAGTACAAGCAAAATCTTGCAAAACCCAGGATTAGATGTGATAACGTGAAAATGTGTATGTTGAACTCACTTATAGATTTTGTTGCAAATTTCCACGAAAAATATGAAGAACTAGAAATCCAGGCTTTAAGTTTAAGTTCTTATGTGAATAAGGATTATCCTACTGATGATATTTCAGAAAGAAAATATTTTCCCGACGGAAAAAGTTATATTTTCCAAGGTGCTGAAACTTCAGAGTGGAAACATTTTACTTGATAATGGACAAATTATTAATTGAATTGAAGCGACACAGTGAAAAGTATGCACAAGTGGCTGATATTTTTGGTTTCTTAACGCGATTGCCCTATATCGAAAGAAGCTCACTGGAGCAAAATGTGAAAAATATTGTGGAATTATACCCCAGTGATATAGAAAATTCCTTATTGGAGGAAATTGAACACTTCTGTGCGTTAATAAACAGCACAAATGTTGTTGAACCAAACGCCATGAAACTGTTGCAAATAATGGTGGATAGTGAATTGATGGACATTTTATCAAATCTGTACATGACGTACAGAATGTATTTATGCATTCCAGTAACAAACTGTGAAGCTGAGTGTTCCTTTTCCAAACTCGCTTACATTAAAAATAAGTTTCAATCAACAACGACGGAAACGAGATTATCTGCACTGTGTCTGATGTCCATAGAACGAGACATTTACAAAAATATGAGTTTTGATGATGTGGTTGAAGACTTTGCCAAAACCAAATGCAGAAAGAAACTGCGAATGTCACCATGAACAGTAAGATATTTTTTTGTCTTCCATAGATTAATTAATCAAACTTTGACCTTTGTTCACTCCATCAGGGGCGGTGCGGTGGAAATTTGCATTCATAAAGTGTTAACTGAATATACTGTATTTCATATTCTCAATTAGTTGATAAGTAGGATAAATTACAGCTTATTATTGTAATTATGAAGATATTTATCTACACTGAGTAACCAATATATTAGGAACACCAAAATGTTATCCCCATGAGAAGAACATCCGAAGTCCAATAACTGTTTAACCACTACCATTTTAATGAAGCAAAATTTCATTGAACAACAATTTTACTCATGAAATTAAACAAACCCAATGCAGTATGCACCCAAGTTTAACATTAATCACTGTATATTAAATTACAAGGAAATGAGTAGAAGTTGAAAGATATAAGATTTCTTCCACCTATCCTCATAGTTATTGAAAGAAATTCCATTAAAACAGAACATATCTTATACAACGATGGTGATTAGGATGACTTCATTCAGCGTTTGATCCTCTTGTGTCATATAATTACATGTGTGTGAATTAATTATCTAAAATATATATATATGATTGAGGTAATAATAATTTCCTTGTGTAACACGAGATTTGAAAAAATCGCTATAAGCCTATAAATGAGTAGGGCAAAAAGTAGTAGAGGCTAGGGGTCCCCTAAAAATCCTTAGCCCCGTACTTCAAAAAGTCTTAATCCGGCCCTGTTTGTAAGCCCATGTGACATGGTTATTAAGTAACGCTGAGACAATGCACAATATCAAGGTGTTAACAGAACAATTTCCAATGGAAGGTGGGCTCATGTAAAAGTGTCAGGTGGTCATGAAATTCTCATTTTATTCGATCACAGCTGGGTGAAGTGAATTTTGTCTTGTATAACAACCAGAACAATTTCAAATGGAAGATGTGTTCATGCCAAAGTGTCACACAATTCTCATTTTATTCGATCACACCTGGGTGAAGTGAATTTTCTGTATTTTCACCCATGCAGTTTGTTGTGGTTGTGATAAACACAGCTATTCTGTGCTTGCTTACAGCATACAATCGTTGAATACAAGGCGCCAATGGGTAACAGCTTGGCGAAGCGAATTTTGTCAAAAGTTGCTACACAATCGTTGTATACAAGGTGGACGATTGAAAATAACTCAGCACATTCTCAAATTGGCTATCGAAGAGAGAAACATCCAACAATCTCATCGGTAAAAGTTACACGCATAGGGATCGGCGTATTATGTGCTGAGTGGGTCAAAACATCACTTGATTACAAAATAATATGTTAACATTCAGTTCATATTAAAACTAGCATTTGACTAAATCATAATTGCAGGAAGAAAAACAAAGCTTGTTTACCCCTATTTCAATGACTATCCTGTGCTATGTTCTCCTTTTTGATCATTTACAAGACAATTTGAAAAAATGTTTACATAGTCATATTTTCTTAGCAAAATAACAAAAAAAAAACATAGTTCACACAGGTTCGCAGCTAAAGAAAAAATTAAGATACTAAAAGGATTTCCGTATGCATGTATCAGTTAGAGGGAGTAATGTATTAATTATTCATTTGCTTCATAAGAACATAGAGTGTTAAATGAGGCATAGAAGTGCATAGTTAGAAGATTAGATGAAATAAAGTGCTGTGTTATTCTTTCAAATTATATGTAGGAATAGCTTTTAAATTTAGTTTATTGAGTAAGAATACGGCACTGCAATTAATAATAGATATAAAGAACTCTGGACACCTAAGGAAAACCCGTAATAGTTTTGTAAACATATCTGTAGACCCCTGTTTTGTTTTATGCGGTATTCATTCTTCATGAGTTCGTGTGGTAAAAAATATTTTTCAATAAAACAATTTGAGGAACAAAATCGGGTGATTAAAGGTAATATGAAGGAACGATATTGCGGTATATTTAAATTCGCATTGCTGCAACTTCACGTATCAGGTGTTAGTTGTATGTAGCGGCGTATTTTCTATTTCATAGCTGAATTTCATCGAAATTGAGAACTTGCTAATTAAATTTTGATCTAGATATTTGTTGGTTTGCATTCGCACCTGAATATTCCTTCTGCGCTATTTACATAATATTATGCGTTGAATCAAACACTCTACGTACCTTTTCAATAGACCGTGTAACCTGTCGCCGTTCAAATCAATCAGGAATGCACAGTATTGAAGATAAAAGACTTCTAACCTGCCATTCATTTTTGGATGACGGCTCTGGAATTGCGGGGTGTTGAGGTCGGTATATATCAGCTGACAATAGCACATTAATCCAAAGGAAATAAATAAGTCCGCAGCAGTTGACACAATGGTTCACTCGAGACAGAAATAAACATCTAACATATAATTAGCACGAGACAGATGACCGACCGCACACATACTAAAAAAGACACGTAACATAAAAACCGGTGTTATTTTTCATCTTGAGTTCCATCGTGTTCAAAACACACGACTTCTCCTTTTCCGAGTTCAAACCACACGATTTTTTTCTCCTCTCGCCTCCCACGGAGTGACAGCGCCCTCTATCAAGATTGTCTCTACAGCTGCTTGGATTTTATTTATCGTTCCTCTTTGGGAGTTGTTGTTCTTCCGACATCCTCCCACCTTTGAGCTTCGGGTCAAGTCACGAAACACAAACACGTGAACGTCATAAGTCCATTCGCCGCATTGGCTTTAAGATTTGTCCATAACGGGATCGCACGTCTCCACCACCCGTCGCATCTTCTTGCTTTTCTGACACATTCTTTAATAACTTGCCGTATCGTCTTTCTACACTTTATTATCCAATAACATTTACGCAGAGTCGAGATTAGGACCTGGATGGTCTAGTTCAACATGTGTTTCCCAAATTAATTTTTTCGCTATGTGATGTTTAGAAGGCAGTACTACTGGATGACGAAATGCCTCCGAGTCCTTTCTCAAGGTGATTCTCGTATTGACTCAAAGCAGCCCTTCTACGTCGATAAAGGTTTTCAGAGAAGTTTCTCTATTTTCGCCAAAACTCTGTTTTTGGACTTCTTTCAACATTACTATTTCGGCCTTCTCGACTTGCTCTACATTTAACTCACCGAAACATCTTTCAGTTCGTTTCGCCTTTGCATTCCTGTAAAAACGAAAAATCCACGCCATGACTCTGATTATTCTGTTGTACGAGGAGATCTTTGTAGAATATTTGAAAACCTTTTCAATTTCTGTGTTAGTAGCAGACAAAATAGTTTCTCGCCTTTCTGAATTCACAACCTCCAAATTTGGAAGCGCTTCTGAGGCTGGCCATTCATCAAATGGTAGTTTTAACCACTCCGGACCTTCCCACCAACGAGAATTTTTCAACTCTTTCACTGTAGATCCTCTCGAAGGGACATCCGCAGGATTCATAGACCCGGCAATGTGCCCCCAGTCTTCTGGGTCTGTTAACCGCCGAATTTCCTGAACACGATTGTAAACGAAGGTTGCCCAATTTTCATTTATTTTTATCCAGTATAACACATTTACAGAATCAGACCAATAGTATGTAGGCACGTTCTCCAGCCACAAGTCTGATTTCTTTGTTTCTGCTAACCTAGCTCCAATAGTGCAGGCTAAGAGTTCCATCCTGGGTATGGAAGGAAATTTCAAATGGGCGACTCTACAACGTGCTTGTATTAGCTGACACGTCGTGGACCGATCATTTTGACATCGGACAAAAATACAAGTAGCAAATACTATCTTGCTTGCATCACAGAACACATGTAGATATACATCCGAATTGGCTGAAGCATCCTTTGGAATGCATCGTGGAATCAACACACCACTCAAGCCTTCCAACGTTCACATTTCCTAGATATAGTCGGAGGCAGCTTAGAGTCCCAAGTGATCCCATTCTTCCAACATTCTTGCAGCAAAACCTTTGGCCTCAGTGTGACCGGGCAGCGTATTTCACAAGTGAATGTACGAAATTGCGATTAGACCCATTTCCGCTACGCGATTGTTTCAGAGCTACTTTGGAGATTGTGAGTGGGCGGGGCCTATGAGGAGAGTCATATGACAGGAGCACTCTTTTTTTTTTTATCTGGGGAAGTTCTGCTTGCTAAGAAATTCATGTGAGGCTACTTAACATATGTGCCAAATAATTCATACTGAATTATATCGTGGGAAGTTCTGCATCCTAAGAAGTTCACTGTGAGATTACTTAACATATGTGAGAAATGATCATATTGAATTATATCGTGAAAAGTTTTTTCGTGAGAAGTTCTGCTTCCTAAGAAATTCAGTGAGGTTACTTAACAAATGTGACAAATGATCATATTGAATAATACGATAAGGAATGTGTGCAGTTTCTCAGATGAATACAAGTCGAAATCTATATCAATATTAAAATTGAGGACGACTTTAATAACTAACTTGTTGAATATTATACTCCGTATCGGCCAATAGATGGCAGCACGTCAACAACCCATCATTATTTGTGTTGTGAAAGTGCGTATATAAGGATACTAAAAAGTATCCTTTTAAAGGTCCTTTTTATTACCCTTAAAAGGACCTTTAACAATGAAAAGTATGTCTCCACAACGAAATATTCTGACGATCAAGATTTTTTCCTCATGAATGTGAGTGTGAGAAGGTCTAGCTAGAATATAAAATAAAATAGAGTGATTTTGTATTAGCAGAGAACTACCTGATGGCACGAAGTACGACCAATGATGTATTCAGGTATCTTTTCGGAGGGGGTCTTAGCTCCCCCGAAAATCCATGGACGCCCCCCCCGTAGGTTTTTGCGTGATCACCCTTTATATTTAGTCTAATTTTTTGTTTATAGATGAAAATTTGGAGAAATTAATTTTAAAACTTTAATATAATGGGGGAAAATATTATAATAAAAAAAACTCATTCACATGGACTTCATATCTCAGTAGCATTAAGATTATTTTAAGTATTAAATTAATTGTCTTATACACTAAAACTAAAATTTAATTGCCATCGGCATGTATATTTACGTTTTCTAAATCCGACGAGTCAATGCAGCCAATAATGTATACAATACCTCGAGAAAAAAAACGGAATTTTCGTTGTTAATTAGAGCCATAAATGACTTCACGCAAAGTGTTAACACTTTAAATAACTTTTTTTAAATGTAGCACTGAAATCAAAGTAGTTATGAAAATATATATACTGTATAGAAAAATGTGTTGCTCCAGACGAGAATGATTTTGTAAATTTGTTTATAAATAGAACAATTGTCCATGTTAAAAATATATTATGTGTCCTACCAAAATTACTGAATACTTTCTCCGGATAAAAATCAGGTGGGTAGAAGAAGACCAGTTCATTTTGATCACATATGCAAGAGGGGCAAACAAGAAAACCAAGCATTGTTTCACAATTCGTTAAATTTTTTAGAGCCTTTGTATTTGATAGTTAAGTTTACCGTGGATTTGTAATCACCAACGGCATGCTGCTTGCACTGCAATACATCATCATATTTTGGAGCTGGCATTCAGTTTTATTTCAGTCTTCTGGATGCCGACTTTCCATGTATATGGTTAAGTAAGCCTCAATGTAGCTAACGTGACGTTAGGGCTTCCAATACAACAAAATATTTGCGCTACCTAATTTTTTACGAGAGCAAATTATTAAAAATGATTCCCATATTTTTTTCCTGGCGGTATGTGGTTTACGCTCTGTGACAAAGAGAAAATCCAGGAATTTCAAACGATTAATGAGTTGTTTTTTTTTACTACTATGTGCTTACCTAAATAATCTAAAGGGGCTGAAACCAAGTGGCAGCGGAGTGGTTTGCACCATA
The DNA here is from genome assembly GCA_039090855.1 of Macrothele yani. Taxonomy (NCBI): domain Eukaryota; kingdom Metazoa; phylum Arthropoda; class Arachnida; order Araneae; family Macrothelidae; genus Macrothele; species Macrothele yani. Next base: position 65,543,998 of record CM077017.1, on the reverse strand, counting down.
CGTTTTCAGGTAACACTGTAATGATTGCTTAATAATCAGAAAAACGCTTTTTGTAAGACTAAAATATGTTTTTAGATGGAACCACCTTAAAATGAAAACATCCTCCCCACACCAAAACGTTAAAAATATCAAAAATATTAGTTCTGACAGAGTTTCGTTTCCTCAAGAATGTGATATGAACTAGATTGATATTCTGCCAGAAAAAACTGTCGAATTATGGGTTCTAACACCTGAGAGCAGTGTTCTGTGAAAATACGACAGTTCCATCGGAATAAATATTCCACAATATTGTCTTCTCTGTCATATATTGGGTTTAATTACATAGTAAGTGGTATGCCAGGTATTGTTTCTAATGTTTAGGAAATTCCTCGAAATTCTGGAGCCTCTCTACTTCATCGTGAAAAAAAAAAAAGAAAAAACATTTCCAACACCACATCTTAATCCCCTGCCCTCTAAAAAAAACACGGTTGAAACAACATACGGGCTCACGAAACAAAACTTATCGGTAGTAATCCCGCTACAGGAGGGGGTTAAGGTGGATCTACCTAAAATATTTGCCTTGTATTTCCAATGGGAAAATTTCTGTAGCCACTTTTTTCACAATTAATGCGGTCTCAAGTATAAAAATTTGAACATCAATAAAAATAACTTCATATTATAGCCTAGTACCCTTAATATGTTCTAAAACTTAACGATAATTATATTAAAAATCAATAACTTTTCCTTTGGTTATGTCGAGACCAGCAAATAGATGGCGCCACATTTTCACGTCACTTACTAAATACAATCACGTCGCATTTTTTTCAATAATTTCATTAATTTTTGGACTGCAATCAACACTTGTGTCCATCCATACGATACCCCAGAATGTTTAGAATGATTCGAGCCATTTAGATTAAGCGTTTTAACATTAATTTAGCTGCAAATGTTGCAGAGTGAGCTTGCTGGTTTATTTCGGAATTAAAAATCAGCAGAATCTACAATTCTGTTAACATTTTCACTAAATTATTATCAGAACATTTAATCTAAGTGGCTGAAATCATTATAAACATTCCAAACTGTCGCAGCCACTCCGGTGGCGCAGTGGTCTAAGCGATGGCTTCTGATAATTCGTTCGAAGGGGGTGCGGGCTCGGATCCCGGTGAGGTATGAATGTTGTGTTTCTGCGTTTGTTGTACGACACTGGCTCTCTCCCTTCCCTGGAACCACTGATTCTAAATTAGGGATGCGCGACTGCTTATAGCCAACGAGATAGAAATACATAGAGTGCTTCTGTGATTGGTTCTCCGCTGAGGCAGCTGAAGCCAACGAGAGGAGAGGCCGCCTTCTTTGATGAGGTACAACTTCTGTGTGTGTCAAGAAGTCACCTCAGTTCTTTCAGCTGTTTGGCGATCGTGTTATGTTCCATCGCAGAGTTAAGGCTACAGTTTTGTAAATATTCTCAAGTATCAGCACATTTTGGATAAATATGATCAACATTAAAATTCATTTTGTAGCTTTTGTAAGAATAAAAGAAACAAGTATTGCGGAACTACAGTTTACAAGTAAGCTTCGTTTTTAAATAAAGTTGAGCTGTAAATGCCCAGTTAATCAAACACAAGAAATAAAACATCTAATCTGTTTAGGTGGTGATAAAAGCAGGAGATAAACCTTTTTAATATCTGTTTAATTTTAAGACTTTTTATTCCTTATATTTTGTAAACAAAGTCGTAATCAGTGCAGACACTGAATTATGATTACTACTTACAATGGGGAGCTGAGGTTAACTGCATGGGTTACTAACTTGGAGGGTTTTTTTGGGAACAATTTTTACTTATGTAAGTGTATTTTTTACATATGCTGAGCATGTCTTGCAACTAATATTTATAGTTACTTAAATTGCAGAAGTAATAATTGTGATTGGTAATATAAATTTATTGTTTGCTGACACCTGTCAGGAAGTAATCTAGTATTCTATCTGAAAGCACAGTGTCACCCAGCTTGTGTTCTAGGCATTTGTCTCTGAGTAGTGATTAATGTGTAGTATTACTGCAACAAAGTGAGAATGGGGAGCTTGAAAATTTCTTGACAGAACACTCTTTATTTATGAATGTGTAAGTGCAATGTGTGTGATCTTTCTCATAGCAAAAAAACTACAGGCAATATTGATTTAAAACTGAAAATAGGAAACAGAGAGTACAATGGTACCTCAAAAATTCAAACAACATAAAGTATTTATGAAAATGCGTAAAAAATTATGAAATGACAATTGAAAAAAAAAGTGTAATACTCAGCAAATGGAATAATACAAAAGAAAGGGACTAGCAACTTTTTGTAAAAACTACTTGCACTCAAAATAGAATAACTATACGAAATTTCTTGGCGTAGAATATAAATAAAACTTTCCAAGCTTTCGCACATCAACCAGATGGCTTTCTCAAGGAAAGAAGTTGTCTACCTTCTTTGAGAAAGCCATCTGGTTGATGCACGAAAGCATGGAAAATTTTATTTTTATTCTACGCCAAGAAATTTCGGATTTTAGTATAATTATACTATTTTGAGTATAATTTGGTGTACAATTCCTACTTATTAAACTACTTGCATTTAATTTTTTTGTGTGATAGGTGTTTTTTTATTTTTTATTTTATTTTATTTGAATAATGCGACCTCTGATTCATGATGGATAAACCGTCAGTATGTCCATGCAACAAATTGCCAGTTATTCCTTTTGCAGCAACCATATGATAGGTTACTACTAGGGGTGTTCAAATGAAAAGGTACGAAACGACACTGTGGGTATAAATGAAGACTTTATTCAAAGTATACACCATAGGCCGTAGCACAACGATCCCATTGATTAACGAGCCGAAGGATTCCTTGTTCCCAGAATTCCTGTGGCCGTGATCGGACCCAGTCCTGCACAGCGTCCTTGAGTTCGTCATCCGAGTGGAAGCGCTTCCCTTTCAGATGTTTTTTCAGGGGACCAAACACATGGAAATCGCAGGGCGACATGTCCGGGCTGTAGGGCGGATGGTCAAGCTGCTCCCACTGGAACTTGGCCAGTTCCGCGTTTGTGACCCTGGAGACGTGTGGACGCGCGTTATCATGGAGCAGAACCACACCCTCCGTGAGCAGCCCCGGTCTTTTGTTCTTGATGGACCTGCGTAGGCTTCGGAGTGTCTCACAGTACACATCGGAGTTAATGGTTCGTCTGTGCTGGAGGAATTCAACAAGTAGTCAATTGGACGGCGCTCTTTATAAGAGCCTCTGCTCTCTCCTGCGCATGCGGGCGCCCGCGCATGCTCCGATTCACGCCGGCGACTCCAATCGCATCCCTAGATGTGTCGCTACGTTCTCCCATAGCGGCATAGGCAAATATGTTAACGGTTACGTTCTTATGACGTTTCGTACCTTTTCATTTGAACACCCCTACTATTAAACAAATATCACTCACATAAATCAATCTTTTTTTGAATTGAGCAAGTTGTGCCTGTATTTCTCTAAAATATAAATCAGTCACACTTGCGGTGTTTCCAGCAAGACTGCTGAAGGAACCCACAAAATAACAACATAAACATTTGCTCACCAAACTTTTTGCACACCATGAATGCAAATCAGTGGTTGTTAATCTTTCACTTCATATTAATAAGATTCTGTGCCCTTAAAATTGAAAAAAAAAACCAAATAAACTATGTGCAGCACATCTTAACAATTGCCAAAATGTGTACAAATATCAGGTGAAAACCACCAAATTTCAACTGTGGGAATACAAAAAACTAGGTTTCTTAAAAAAAGTAAAATATGAAAGTGCAAATAAAAAACATTAAATACTTAATTTACTGAAATAAAAAGACAATTTTTTGTTTCATAAAAAATTAAAGCCCATAATCTGAATTTTATAGTTATTGAGTCCAAGACTTGAAAAACATCTAAAATGATTCATGCCCAGAGAAAATTTACCTGCCCAGGTATTAAAAGCAGGATGAGTAGAAAGATTTTTGTTTTGATGCCAAAAATTAGAAGTCTTTTTAGGTTCAAAAAGTACATAAAACTATTTTTAGCTACTCAGTATTGGTATTGCTAACTGTAAATTGCATTTGGAGCCAAATATCGTTTGGAGTATCATATTGCCCTAATGTCTGTCTATACCTAGGTCACAGAGAAGTTAACAGAAGTGAGATATACATATATATCTTTGACCACAACAGAAATTTGGCCACCAAGTTTATTCAAACTGCACTTGAGAATAATTATTTTGAGTTCTTTTTCTTACGGATAAACCTTGGAAGATAGTTAAATAAAACATAGCAAATAAACATATATAGATATATAAATAAAATAATGTTCATAAATAAATAATTTTCAATAAATAAAATAAGAAATTAGGCCACCAAGTTTATTTAAACTGCATTTGAGAATAATTATTTTCAATTCTTTTTCTTACGGATAAACCTTGGAAGATAGTTAAATAAAACACAGCAAATAAACACATATAGATACATAAATAAAATAATTTTCATCAAAAAAGGATTAATCTATTCCTGCTGTTAAAATACATCAAAAAGTAAACCGACAGAATAAAAAATAGAGGAAAAGGTAAGTAATATTTATACGTAATGTTTTATATATATACATATATACACTGCTGGACAATTGCTAAGGACGGATCATAAACGGCTATATTGCGCATAAAAAAGTAAGTGTGGTTGGATGCCAAGTGAAATAAAATAATGTCAGAATGTCAGGACATTACAAGAAAGACAATTTATTGTGCTCTGAAATCCAGAAGGCTTTGGAACGTGTTCAAGGGACAAACAGGCCATTTTGTGCAGAATACGTAAACGTGAAAAAAATGCAATTACCGTCCGCAGGCGTTCCGGCGTAAAATGTCAATACGGGATATGGCCACCATGGAGGGCGATGCAAGATTCCACACGTCGTGTCATGCTTTGCACAACATTATCAAGCAGCTGTTGGGGTAATTTATCCCATTCCTCTGTCAGTGCACGGATGAGGGTGTCCTTGTTTATTGGAGGGCATTGGCGACCAGCAAGACTCCTCCCCAAAGCATCCAACACATTTTCAATGGGATTCAGATCTGGAGAACGTGCTGATCATACGAGGCGTTGAATATCCTCGCTCTCAAGACACTCCTGGACAGCGACTGTTCGATGACATGTTGCGTTGTCGTCCATGAAAATGAATCTATCACCGACAGCACCACGGAACATGCGAACATGAGGTAGCAGAACATCATTAATGTACCGTTGGCCAGTCATAGTCCCAGTTGGAAGCACATAGAGGGACGTACGGCCATTGATCATGATGCCAGCCCATACCATGACACTACATGTCGGATATCGGTCCCTTTCCTGTATGTTTGCTGGACAATATGCAGTACCACTATCACGCCAGATCAGTTGTCGTCAACAATCAGACGATAGACTGTATCTACTCTCATCTGAGAAGAGGACAGCAGACCAGTCGTTATCAGTCCAATTGCGATGTTGATGGCACCACTGCAAACGGGCGGTACGGTGACGTCTGGACAATGGGATGCACACAACAGGACGGCGGGCGTATAGTCCTCCTTCATGCAAACGTCTGGCGACAGTTTTTCGGGAGATCCGCTTGCCAGTAGCAGCCATAAACTGATTTGCTACCTCACTAGCTGTGCTGCGCCGGTGTCTTTTTGTTGATAGCACTATGTACCGATCTTCTGCAGGTGTCGTACTGCGAACACGACCTCCCCCGTGACGTTTGCTACACTCTCCATTTGTTTGAAATGATTTCCAAAGCCTTGAAACAACACTGTGGCTGACGTCGAACTCCCTGGCAACATCTGTTATTTTTCGCCCTTCTTCAATCTTGTCAATAATGCGGCCAAGCGTAAAATCATCTAGGTGATGTCGGGAAGACATACTGAAAATTGCAAGTTCGTCAATTGATTCTTTCCCTTTCAACTTTGCGTTTGAACAACAACGGTCAATACGCGTCAAATCCTTTATATCTCTTATCAGCGCTATGACGTCACGAACAAGTTCGGCAATCCAAAATTTGCATACGCACAACACGTCTTACTGTATCCCGCACTTATGCTAATTTCCACATTTTCCTGCCTTCCATTTTATAGTTGCTATCGTTGCTATTGTCATCCGTCCTTAGCAATTGTCCGGCAGTGTATATACAGTATATATAGAGAGAGGGTGGGTGACATCATGACCATTTATGTATATATATACTGTTTGTATGACCTTAACTAAAAAAGACATGCAAAGAATGCAGACAACTCAAAGAGTATATATAGAGTGAAATCACTGAAATGGCAATGGGCTGGACATGTTGCCAAAAGAGCAGACCATCGATGGACAACCGAAATTTTGGATTGGATTCCGAAGGACAGAAAACGACCCAGAAGACCCCATGGGAGATGGGTGGACGAAATGGAGGAGACAGGCTAGAGACAGACAATAGTGGAAGAAATTTGGGGAGACCTTTATTCAGCAGTGGATTGATAATGGTATATATATCATTATCATTGACAACCATTGTCATTACGATATATATATATATATATATATATATATATATATATATATATACTCAAAGTAAGTCCCTTAGATATTAATAGTTATGATTTTGAGAACCTATATACTAATCTGCCTCTATCAGATATAATCACTACCTTTAAAGAGCTGTATGCAGAATTTAAACTTAACCAATTTTTTAATGTAGGAGCCTGGAACTCTTATCTCAATTGCTGCATAAAAAATAACCATATCTTATATAATAATACTCTCTATAAGCAAGTGAACGGTATACCCATGGGAACGTCAACCTCCAAGAGTATTGCTAATTTATTCCTGTTCTTTAAGGAATATAAATTCATTAAAAATCACTCCACCTGCTCCGATAACTACCTTTACACATTTAGATATATTGATGATCTGCTGTGTATCAATAATTCAGAAGTTATAGAGAGTGATTTTGATAATATCTATCCTAGCTCTCTTAACTTATGTAAAACCAACCACAGTAATCAGGAACTTGAGTTCCTAGACTTAAGCATTAAGCTTAACAGAGGTAACCCATCTATTAGCCTCTTTGATAAAAGAGTTAATTTTCCTTTCAAAGTAATTAAATATCTACACTGGAATAATAACATATCAACCAAAGTAATTGAGAATGTACTAATTTCTCAGGTACTAAGAATTTCAAGAATTTGCAGCAACAATTTGGACTTCAATTACCACATTAATATACTATTAGACAGTTTTCTAGAGAACGAAATTCCTTCTTCTTTCATCAAAAGAACTTTAAGAAAAATTATTCTGAATAATAGAGTAAGGTTGGCAGATCTGCTTTAATTTTCTACACAGTTAATAATATGATTCTGACCAATGAAAGCCGTTTGGAAGTTGGCTAGAGGATGCCTATTAACTACTAAAAGGAACCTTAGTGCTATGGATATGAAGGTCCTATTAAAATAAAAAATTAAATAATATAGACAAAATCACAAAAAAAGCTTAAAAATCTGTTTATAAAAGAAAATAAAAACAAATAAAAAAGAAAACTAGTTATTCACTCACTAGAATAGCTATACTAAAAATAGTAAAACTAACATTAAAATTAATAGGATTCTGAATAATCTATAGAAGCTCACTAAGGTGATTAAATACATGAAAAGATTATTAAATACACTACTTGTGTATTTTATAATATTTCTCATGTATTCTGGAGAGTTAATTCTGCTCTTTCTGATCATACAGGTCCACAGTCTTAAGTATATATATTTTTTCTCTGGTTAAAATCTCCGCGAGTTGGATTCTTTCAGTGTGTGGAGGCCTTCAGCCCCACCCACACTGCCCGCCCAGCGACTAGGGAGTGGCAGAGGAGTTTGGAAGTTTGGGGAAAAGGTCGGCCATGTTTCCTCTTGTGTGGAGAAAGTTCAGTTGCATAAGAGGTAAGCTCTCTTCATTGTCTTTGGGTTTTAGGTTTTCCAAGTTCAATGTTTGTACTTCTTGTACTTTTTTCTCTGTTTTTTTGCTTTTTAGCATTTAGGCACTGGCAATTCTGTTAACTTTTTTGCGGATTTTAACTCTTTCTTTTCTTGGTAACTTTGCGCGTTTTTAGGAAACTTAGGCCAAGCAGAAACTTAGGCCATTCATAGTTCTTGTACTTTGCGCTGTGTTTTCAAAGTAGTTAAGTTCTTAATAACTACTTAATTATGCACTTAAAGCACTTCTGAAATACTTTGTACATATTGCAACTAATTGTTTATGTCAAATAACCTTCACAAAGCATTTCTTTAGTTAATTATTGTCTTTAATTTATTCTCGTTTTTGTGTTGTCAGAAGTTGTGGAGTAGGGGGTTTAGAATCAAGTTTTCTTTCAAGAATCTGAGTTTTAAATAATTAATATTTCCTTTTTTAATTGCAATGTAAGAAGTTGGAATACTTTTGCATTGCTATTCAGGTTTAAATTCTCTCTCAGGCGAACTTGGCATTTCGTTATTGCTGAACATTATTTCTAATTATTATGTCACTCTCACAACTTGAGTTTTCTATAATCTTCTTCTTTCTGTTAAATAGTAACAGATGAAGAGCATGGGTCGGGCCAGGAAAGTTATGGATGCAAGCTAAATTGTTAACTAAAGCTAGGTCATACAACTCTGCGGAGGTCATGACATATCATCATCATCATCATCATCATTGTCAACCATTATCAATCCACTGCTGGACGAAGGTCTCCCCAAGTTTCCTCCACAACGGTCTGTCTTGTGCCAGTCTCCTCCATGTCACTCCCGCATATTTACGAATTTCATCCACCCATCTCCCATGTGGTCTTTTTCTGGGTCTTTTCCTGTCCCTTGGAATCCAATCTAAAATTTCGGCTGTCCATCTATGGTCTGTCCTTCTGGCAGTATGTCCAGCCCATTGCCATTTCAGGGATTTAACTCTGATCATGATGTCTTCCACTCTCGTCATTTTTCGGATCCACGAGTTCCTCTTCTTATCTCTCCTGGTTATACCAAGCATGCACCTCTCCAAGCTTCTTTGAGTTGTCTGCAGCCTTTGTATGTCTCTTTTAGTTAAGGTCCACGTCTCTGCACCATACGTAAGCACTGGAAGGATGCATTGATCAAACACTTTTCTTTTAAGACATAATGGCATATTGCTCTTGAAAATTATGCTGTTTCTTCCAAAAGCTCTCCAGGCAAGTTTTGTACGCCGATTAATTTCTTCATCAATGTGACCCTCACTTGATATCTGCTGTCCAAGATAAACGTACGTGTCTGTTATCTCCAGCTTTTCTCCATCAATCGATAAATCTTCATTTCTTGTAAAAGCATTGAACATCACTTTTGTCTTCTGAAAGTTCATTTTTAATCCCACTTCTTTACTCTTGTCAGCAAGTTCCTGGATCATACTCTGTAGCTCTGATGGGGTAGTTGCAAAAATGACTACGTCATCAGCAAAACGAAGGTGGGTTAGATAATCTCCATTAATCTTTATCCCTTTGTTTTCCCAGTTCAGTGATTGAAAGACATTTTCCAATGTGGCATTAAAGAGCTTCGGAGATATGGTGTCACCTTGTCTCACTCCCTTTCCAATTTTTATGTGTGTTGTATTTTCAAACAGCCGAATCTTTGCACTTGCATTTTCATAGATGTTATTAATAATATTAATGTATGCATCTTCAATACCGCAGGATTTCAGAGCCGTTGTAACTGCTGATGGTTTCACCGAATCAAAGGCTTTTTCATAATCGATAAAAGCCATGCACAATGGAAGTTCATATTCCCTCGCTCTTTCAATTAGTTCTTTCAGTACGTGGATATGATCTATTGTGCTGTAGCCACTCCTGAATCCAGCTTGTTCTCTCGGTTGAGCCATGTCCAGTGTTACCTTCAAGCGGTGTGAAAGAACTTTTGGTGAAGATTTTATAAACCACTGATAGGAGGCTGATAGGTCTGTAGTTCCTGAGATCCTCAATGTCACCTTTTTTATGTAGCAGGATCATTGTAGCATTGTTCCAATCCTCGGGAATCTTCCCTTCATTAAGGCATCGAGTGAAAATTTGGGCGAGTACTGTTTCAATTTCTCCACTTGCTTCTTGTATGATGTCTACAGTAATTCCATCTTCTCCTGCAGCTTTCCCCCGCTTCATGTTCTTGATTGCATGAGCAACTTCTGCTGGGAGGACTGGAAGAACTCTGGTACCTTTCATGATGTCTGGAGTACATGTATCATCCCTTTCATATAATTTGGAGTAGAAATCTTTCACTCTTGTCAAAATTTCGCCTCTATTTCTTGTTATAGAACCATCTTCTTTTCTCAGAGCCATAATCTGTTTTCTTCCCTTACTGAGATGTCCCTTTGCTATCTTTAGGCTTTGGTTGTTTTCAATTGCTTTCCTCACTAGCTCACAGTTGAATTTCCTTACGTCTTCAGTGATACTTTTTCGTGCTGTCTTGCATAGCTCTATATATTCCACTTTGGAAGTCACATCTTCTTTAGCTGTCCTCATCTCTCTTCTTTTTTGCATCAACATTTTGGTTTTTCCTGATAATTTGTTCACATGCAACTTGTTCTTAGACCCAGCTAATTTTGTAGCTGTTTCCATAAGAGCTTTGGTTACTTTTCTGTTAACTTCCGAAATATCCACTTCTTCCGATGTTAGGCCTTCTAAAGCAGAGAATCTGTTCTTCAGTTCCAACTTGAAAGTATTATGGTGTTTTTTAAGGTTGGTTATGTCAATACATTTTGTTTGTCTTATGAGCTTGCCACGTTCCAGTTTAGTGTTGAGGTGCATCTTACATCTCACCAATCTATGGTCACTACCTGTGTTGAACTTGTTCAGCACACTGCAGTCTTCGATGACGAATTTTTTGTTACACATAATAAAATCAATTTCACTTGTCGTCCCAATTGGATGTCTCCATGTCCATTTCCTGTGTGGCTTTTTCTTGAAAAAGGAGTTCAAGATGAAAAATCCTTCTGCCTATGCAAACTCAACGAGAGTATTTCCACGCTGGTTTCTGTTGCCGTGACCGAATTTACCTACTGAAGTTTCATTCTGTTGCCGGTGCCCTATTTTTGCATTGAAATCTCCCATAATTATCTTCAAGTGCTGCTTACCTTTATTATTTAGATGACGAATTTCCTCATAAAATTCTTCAATTTCTTCTTCAGGATGACTTGTGGTGGGTGCATAAGTTTGAATAATCTGAGCCTGGTATCTTCTCGAGAGTTGGATAACGAGTCGTGCAGCTCTGTCAGAGGAACTTTCAACTTCTACCACTTTATCCTTCAGTTTCTTGTTTATTATAAATCCAACACCACTAGTTCTGCCAGTATCTGTCCCACGATAATAGAAGAGATGTCCACTTTTCAGTTCAATGAGATCTTCTCCTTACCTCACTTAGCCCGACGATGTCCCACTTGATCCTTTGTAGTTCCTCTTCCAATTCAAGAAGCCTTGAATCAGAAGATTCAAGGCTTCTTGAATTAAAATATAAATATATATATATATATACTGTATTTAATTCTATAAAGAAGATACCTAAGCAAAAAAAATACATATATAATTTTGACTCACTTCAGTTTTGCTCTTAAGTAACTGTATTTAATCATTATATATATAAGGTCTCCCCAACTTTCTTCCACAATTGTCTGTCTTGAGCCTATCTCCTCCATGTTACTCCGACATGCTTTCGAATTTCATCCACCCATCTCCCATGAGGTCTTCTGGGTTTTTTTCTGTAACACCTAAGCTATGATTTAACTCCGGGGCTCCAGATGTCTTTCCCTGATGAGTGGTTTGGGGTTCCTGAGTTATTTTATTCTATGTCATTTTTGTTTAGAATCATGAAAGTGGGTTACTTCTGGTTAATTCTATGTTTATTTCTACTACGTCTAATTCCTGCAGCAAGGTGCAGTGTTGATGTGGTCTAATTACTACAAGAGTGTGCTTTACTTCTTTTTACTGATATATGTATAACATCAACCATTATCAATCTACTGCTGGATGAAGGCCTCCTCAAGTTTCTTGCACAGTTGTCTGTCTTGAGCCTGTCTCCTCCGTGTCACTCCTGCATGATTTCGAATTTCATCCATTCATCTCCCATGGGGTCTTCTTCTGGGTCTTATATATATATATATATACATAGAGAGAGAGAGAGAATTATATTGTGTGAAGTATTTAGTGTATGTGCTGGAGATACCTTTATTATGGTCAAGTTACCACAATTGCCTTGCCTACCGACGAATAAGGCTTTCAGATCTGTGTTGTCGAATGTTAAAGCTAACAAACAGATTAGAAACATGCCCAGTGCTAAGGACTTTTAATTTTTATTAAATAAAAACCAGTTAAGTAGTAGTTTTCTTCTGATTATATAAGATACGGTCAGTTGGTAAGAGTATTTTAATATTGGTACCTCTTGGCTGTGTAAACTCATTGTTTGTTTTCCGTTTTTCTTCGAACTTTTTTTCTTTCATTTAAAACTCTCATAAAATATTTGGCGTCTATGTATTTGGAGTGATAAGCTGTGGGATGATTCAGCATTCTCATGGTGTTGACCGACGAATATCTAAGATTTTTACCGAAATTACGGATTGACTGCAACTGCAGTTTTTCTTTTTTCTTTCTTTTTTTTTTTAATTTACTCTATTACCGCTGACTTATATTTCACTGAAAATTTGTTCCAAAAAATTTGTGAAATGTCAAAAAATTACGGCATGAGATTTTATTCAACGAGAGCAAGCTGCATCCATTAAAATATAATTTTCTTTTTAAAACACTATTGCCGCCAACTAACAATGAAAAGCGTTATTTGATACGTTAACGTTTTGGTCTCACCCCCTAGGTGTTTATAACAGCATTTCAGAGTTATATCCTTATTTAACATCCAACCATATATTACGAAAACTCTCTTTCGTAGCACGGAACGGAAATCGTTCTGTACCTCATCAAACATGGCTGCCAGTTGTTTCCGGTGGCTTCACCCGTTCCCCGACGTAAGCGCTCTACGTACTTTTATCTCGTTGCGTATAGCCTATTGAGTTGCTCTCGGTGGTCGTCAAACCTCTAATAAAAAAAAACTGTCGCATGGTTACACTCACATTTTGATTCCATTCTAAAAATTATTGAAAAAAAATGCGACGTGATAGCATTTAGTAAGTCACAAGTAGATGTGGCACCATCTATTGGCTGGTCTCAACATAACCAAAGGAAAAATTATTTGTTTTTAATATACTTATGGTTAAATTTTAACAAATATTAAGTATACTAGGCTATAATATGACGTTATTTTTATCGATGCTCAAATTTTCATCCTTGGGAACGCATTAATTGTGAAGAAAATGCCAACAGAAGTTTGCCCATTGGAAATACACTGGCGTGCAAAAATTAAGGACGAGACGGTTTTTCGAATGTAACGTCGTGCAGAAGTGCACCACATGTACTCAAATCATACCATAAGATCCCCAAGATGTAAGAATATGGAACAAGTGAGCAAAACCGTCCAAACAAGGAATCCAAAGGATACAAAGGCACTTTATTGAAAAGGTAGATTCGAGCACAACTAGACAGAAGACAGAAACGTCCATGTGACAGGCGGCTGCCAAGAAAAATTCAGTCTTTAGTAGGGGATATGATCACCGCTGACTGCGGTCGCAGGATTTAAAACGTCTGTCCATGCTGAGGTAGAGGTTGTCAAGGAGCTGTTGAGGCATCGCGGCCCATTCCTCGTGTAGCGCCAATCGCAGCTGCGGAATCGTTGCTGGTGAGGCAGGAGAACCTCGGTACAATAGCGGGCACAAGTGACTGAACCTCCTTGGAAGACGTGGAGGTCAGTACGGCTACCAAGTATGATACCGCCCCAAACGAGAACTCCGCCATCTCAAAAAGGTCCCTTTCGAGGATGTTGGAGGTGTGATTGCGTGTTCCCTGCTCTATCCAGATTTGTATACGTCCAGAATCGCTCGTCAGACTAAATCGGCTCTCATCCGTAAAGAGAACTCGACCCAATTGCTGATGTGTCCAGTTCTTGTGTTCCTGGCACCACAGAAACCGCCGTCTCCGATGAACAGGCGTTGATGACACACACTGTACTGGTTGTCGTGCAAATAGACCACCTATGTGCGGCCTCCTGGCCACGGTAAAACGCGATAACGGACGTCCACTTGTCTGTTGCATGTGCCTTGCGATTTCTCCCGCTGTCTGCCGTCTGTCTCTTCTCGCCTGTAGGACAATATACCGGTAGTCCGCGGCCGTGGTTGCTCGTGGACGACCACTGCTAAACTCTCGGACAGCTGTTCCTGTCGTTTGAAATGCTCTCCAAGCTCGTGAAACGATGCTGTGAGCGATCCCGAACTCCTCGGCCACACTAGTCACACTTCGAACATCTTCAAACTTCCCAATGACGCGACCTCGGGTAAAGTCATCCAGATGTCGTCTACTGGATTGCCTGTTGGCCATATTACACGGTGGCAGCAACTCGACGTCGTTCAAACCGATGTACACCGTGCAATAGCTTTCACCGAATTGCTGAGCGTACACCGCCCGTGTGCTTTATAGCCTTCCGACACCCCCTCCTGCGTCATGCTGCATATATGCGCATACCCTACCGTACCGGACCCTAGTCTATCTCGTGAGTGGTCTTTCGGTCCGTTCTGCCTGCTCGTTCCGCTGTTATGCTAATTTCTCCTCTTCGTCCTTAATTTTTGCACACCAGTGTACAATGAAAAGATTTAGGTGGATCCACCTTAAGATGCGGAATTGCAAGCATTCTTTTGATGAAGTTGGGAGGCACAAGAGTTTTCAGAAATTTCTTAAACATTATAAACAATATATGACATCATACACAACATATGGCAGAACAGACAACACTCTGGAATATTTATTCCGACGAAACTGTCGTATTTCTACATAAAACTGCTCTCACATGTTAGTTCATATCATTAGGCAGTTTTCCCTGGCAGAAAATCCATCTAGTTCATTTCGTCCACTAAATAGTCATCTTCATATTCAAGAGGAAACAAAACTTAAATGCCAGAATAAATACCTCCGTGTGGGGAAACAGTTTATGATATAAAAAGCCACCCCACAGCAAATTTCTTAACAAGCAGAACTTTCTACCGTAGAATGAAGACTTTAAGATGGTTCCACCTAAAATCTTTGCCGCCCCGGTGGCGCTGTGGTCTAAGCGATGGCCTCTGATCATTCGTCCGAACGGGGTCCGGGTTCGAATCCCGGTGAGGCATGGATGTTGTGTTTGTCTTACGGCACTGGCTCTCTCCCTTCCCTGGAACCAGTGACCCTAAATTAGGGACGGGCGACTGCTTATAGCCCATTTGAGTTGCTCACGGTGGTCGTTAAACCTCCAATAAAAAAAAAAAAAATCTTTGCCTTATGTTTCCAATGGGACATATTTTCTTCACAATTAATGTATTCCCAAGGATGAGAATATGCAAATCGATAAAACTAACTTTAAGTTGTAGCATGGGATACTTAATACTTGCTAAAACATAACTATACTTAAGCAATCTAACTTTGTTTGTCTACTGACGTCATAAACGTACAGGTCGCGCCGTCTATTAACAGGTCTGAACATTACTGAAAGAAATATTATTGATTTGTAATATAATTATGGTTATGTTTTAGCAACTATTACGCACCCCATGCTATAACTTAGTTAGTTTTATCGATGTGCAAATGTTTATCCATTGGAATACATTAATTGCGAAGAAAATATGTAAAGAAGTTTTACCATTGGAAATGTAAGGAAGAGATTTTAGGTGGAACCACCTTGAGGTGACCAGATATTGGAACACTGATTTGAGGACAAAATGGCGTGCTGTCCCCAAATCAGCAGATCATCTGGGGACACATACATACTCAAACTAAGTATGCAATTTTTATGTCACAAAACTGTAATGTTTCTATAAGTGTTATATTACATATGAAAATTGGTGTCTTAAAAGGATGTGCCTTGTAGAACGTTGGTAATTCGTACTGACAAAGCAGAGCTATGATGGCGAGAACCTATTAGTAAAAGTGAAATGCTTTATCTTATGCATATGTGCTGAATTAAAATCAAACTGCACACTAATGAACGACTTGCTTGGCGAATATTTCATTTGCCAAAGCTTTTGGAGGAACTCAGAACAAGTACAGACAAAATTTGGCAGCTCCAGTGCTGGCCACTAACCATTCGTATAAGTTGGTACGGGTTCGAGTTCGGAATGAGGCATGGGTGTGGTGTTTGTCTTACAGCACTTGCTCTCTCCCGTCCCTAGGAGGAATGTCCTCAAATTAGGGATAGGTGACTGCTTATAATCTTTAGAGTTGCTCACGGCGGTCGTAAAACTCGGAAAAGGGGAGGGGAAACAGTCAAAATTTGTTTTCACAAGAAGTATGTTTTTTTACTGGAGGTTTAACGAACACTGTGAGCAACTCAATGGGCTATAAGCAGCCGCCCGTACCTAATTTAGAGTCACTGGTTCCAGGGAAGGGAGAGCCAGTGCCGTAAGACAAACACAACATCCATGCCTCACCGGGATTCGAACCCGGACCCCTTTCGGACGAATGATCAGAGGCCATCGCTTAGACCACTGCGCCACCGGGGCGGGGCGGCAAGTATGTTGTAAAATTAGTTCAACGAAAACTATCTTTAAGAACATTGTTCATTAGAACTCTAACGAGATAATGAGGAAGTATATATTCGAGGACACTTGAGGAAAAACATCGAAATCTGAGGACAGTTTTCGCCCTCAAAGGTATCAGACGTTTTGAGGGACAGTAAATTGAATTCGAGGACTGTCCTCAAGAATTCGGGACTTCCGGTCAGCTTAGCACACATGTTTCCGTCACGTGACTCTACTTCTAGGCCCCGCAATCTGTCAATTACTAGAACAGCTCCAAACCAATCGCATGCTCGACATGGCCGTAATCGCAATTTCGTATATACACTCAGGTCAGGCCTGGGTCACCTTGGAGGGCGGTGGACCAACTATCTAGATCGCGCCAGACCCCTCTCAAACCAACCCACCCATTTTGGCCTTAGCCACACTGCCACACCCATGGGAGAGGGGGTCTAAAGTTCCCCTCAGGCGCTTAAAATGAACAGAATTGAGTAAGGTCAGGTGATGCGTAACATCACAGCCTCTCCTTGACAAATGTCAACCCCGCCTTCTCGTGGTGCATCCTGTTCCCACTAAAGGGGCTCTGACGACCGCCAATAGCGGTATAACTATACCATCGGGATCAGAGGAAATGCTATCCCACACTCACCAACCCGCTTGGCCAGCGTGGTGAGTTGTGGCCAAACACCTCCAAAATGACTCTACAACTTAAATCTTGGCCCTCAGTCTCCGGCAGCTGGAATGTACCTGGCCAAGGCAGCGGCCAGTGCGACATGAAGGCAGAGGGTGCTAAGAATCCCCGGAGGACCGGACTAGGCTGCCATTTGATGCTGACCTTGGCTACCTATAACGGACGCTCCCTCTCTTCTGATTCAAGGCTTCTTGAATTGGAAGAGGAACTACAAAGGATCAAGTGGGACATCGTCGGGCTAAGTGAGGTAAGGAGAAAAGGAGAAGATCTCATTGAACTGAAAAGTGGACATCTCTTCTATTATCGTGGGACAGATACTGGCAGAACTAGTGGTGTTGGATTTATAATAAACAAGAAACTGAAGGATAAAGTGGTAGAAGTTGAAAGTTCCTCTGACAGAGCTGCACGACTCGTTATCCAACTATCGAGAAGATACCAGGCTCAGATTATTCAAACTTATGCACCCACCACAAGTCATCCTGAAGAAGAAATTGAAGAATTTTATGAGGAAATTCGTCATCTAAATAATAAAGGTAAGCAGCACTTGAAGATAATTATGGGAGATTTCAATGCAAAAATAGGGCAACGGCAACAGAATGAAACTTCAGTAGGTAAATTCGGTCACGGCAACAGAAACCAGCGTGGAAATACTCTCGTTGAGTTTGCAGAGGCAGAAGGATTTTTCATCTTGAACTCCTTTTTCAAGAAAAAGCCACACAGGAAATGGACATGGAGACATCCAATTGGGACGACAAGTGAAATTGATTTTATTATGTGTAACAAAAAATTCGTCATCGAAGACTGCAGTGTGCTGAACAAGTTCAACACAGGTAGTGACCATAGATTGGTGAGATGTAAGATGCACCTCAACACTAAAACTGGAACGTGGCAAGCTCATAAGACAAACAAAATCTATTGACATAACCAACCTTAAAAAACACCATAATACTTTCAAGTTGGAACTGAAGAACAGATTCTCTGCTTTAGAAGGCCTAACATCGGAAGAAGTGGATATTTCGGAAGTTAACAGAAAAGTAACCAAAGCTCTAATGGAAACAGCAACAAAATTAGCTGGGTCTAAGAACAAGTTACATGTGAACAAATTATCAGGAAAAACCAAAATGTTGATGCAAAAAAGAAGAGAGATGAGGACAACTAAAGAAGATGTGACTTCCAAAGTGGAATATATAGAGCTATGCAAGACAACACGAAAAAGTATCACTGAAGACGTAAGGAAATTCAACTGTGAGCTAGTGAGGAAAGCAATTGAAAACAACCAAAGCCTTAAGATAGCAAAGGGACATCTCAGTAAGGGAAGAAAACAGATTATGGCTCTGAGAAAAGAAGATGGTTCTATAACAAGAAATAGAGGCGAAATTTTGACAAGAGTGAAAGATTTCTACTCCAAATTATATGAAAGGGATGATACATGTACTCCAGACATCATGAAAGGTACCAGAGTTCTTCCAGTCCTCCCAGCAGAAGTTGCTCATGCAATCAAGAACATGAAGCGGGGGAAAGCTCCAGGAGAAGATGGAATTACTATAGACATCATACAAGAAGCAAGTGAAGAAATTGAAACATTACTCGCCCAAATTTTCACTCGATGCCTTAATGAAGGGAAGATTCCTGAGGATTGGAACAATGCTACAATGATCCTGCTACATAAAAAAGGTGACATTGAGGATCTCAGGAACTACAGACCTATCAGCCTCCTATCAGTGGTTTATAAAATCTTCACTAAAGTTCTTTCACACCGCTTGAAGGTAACACTGGACATGGCGCAACCGAGAGAACAAGCTGGATTCAGGAGTGGCTACAGCACAATAGATCATATCCACGTACTGAGAGAACTAATTGAAAGAGCGAGGGAATATGAACTTCCATTGTGCATGGCTTTTATCGATTATGAAAAAGCCTTTGATTCGGTAAAACCATCAGCAGTTACCACGGCTCTGAAATCCTGCGGTATTGAAGATGCATACATTAATATTATTAATAACATCTATGAAAATGCAAGTGCAAAGATTCAGCTGTTTGAAAATACAACACACATAAAAATTGGAAAGGGAGTGAGACAAGGTGACACCATATCTCCGAAGCTCTTTAATGCCACATTGGAAAATGTCTTTCAATCACTGAACTGGGAAAACAAAGGGATAAAAATTAATGGAGATTATCTAACCCACCTTCGTTTTGCTGATGACGTAGTCATTTTTGCAACTACCCCATCAGAGCTGCAGAGTATGATCCAGGAACTTGCTGACAAGAGTAAAGAAGTGGGATTAAAAATGAACTTTCAGAAGACAAAAGTGATGTTCAATGCTTTTACAAGAAATGAAGATTTATCGATTGATGGAGAAAAACTGGAGATAACAGATACGTATGTTTATCTTGGACAGCAGATATCAAGTGAGGGTCACATTGATGAAGAAATTAATCGGCGTACAAAACTTGCCTGGAGAGCTTTTGGAAGAAACAGCATAATTTTCAAGAGCAATATGCCATTATGTCTTAAAAGAAAAGTGTTTGATCAATGCATCCTTCCAGTGCTTACGTATGGTGCAGAGACGTGGACCTTAACTAAAAGAGACATACAAAGGCTGCAGACAACTCAAAGAGGCATGGAGAGGTGCATGCTTGGTATAACCAGGAGATAAGAAGAGGAACTCGTGGATCCGAAAAATGACGAGAGTGGAAGACATCATGATCAGAGTTAAATCCCTGAAATGGCAATGGGCTGGACATACTGCCAGAAGGACAGACCATAGATGGACAGCCGAAATTTTAGACTGGATTCCAAGGGACAGGAAAAGACCCAGAAACAGACCACATGGGAGATGGGTGGATGAAATTCGTAAATATGCGGGAGTGACATGGAGGAGACTGGCACAAGACAGACCGTTGTGGAGGAAACTTGGGGAGACCTTCGTCCAGCAGTGGATTGATAATGGTTGACAATGATGATGATGATGACATACATGTATTATACCCTATCAACACTTCAAAAACGCACTTAATACAAGAGTTAAACTTCTTCACATCAGTACATTTAACAGATTCGCCCCCTCCTCTTTTTCGCGATCATGATCATCATCATCATATCTTACTCAAACTTTTTTCTAACTCATATATCCTAGCGTAATCTTGAACAGTAGATCGATTACTAATCTGAGGCCACATCCCTGCAAATGAGAGTAATTCTTCTTTTAGCTTCCCCTTATCAACTGAAGGAATAATTTCACAGATTCTGTCTAAGGCATTCAGTCGTAGTGATTCATACTCGGCAAACCGTTTGGGATCAAATCATGAAAGATCCAAGTATAAGGACTTATGGTAGATAAATCTGTTGTCCATTGTTTGAATTATCTTGTCTAACACATAATAGAACACTGAAATGCGAAAAGTATCTTCAGAAGTTGAAACAACATTTTCATGTCTTGCAGCCTCTCCTGGCATTTTTTTTATAGTTTTCACTCTTTTCTTCTTTAGTTCAGTTTCTATTACAATGTTTTCAAGAGAACTATCAATCTCGGTACTTTCTTCTAGCATACTAGACATTTTTGTTACAAATATACACTGCTGGCCACCCAAAATGCAACACGCCGCCCCGGTGGCGCAGTGGTCTAAGCGATGGCCTCTGATCATTCGTCCGAACGGGGTCCGTGTTCGAATCCCGGTGAAGCATGGATGTTGTGTTTGTCTTACGGCACTGGCTCTCTCCCTTCCCTGGAACCAGTGACCCTAAATTAGGGACGGGCGACTGCTTATGGCCCATTGAGTTGCTCACGGTGGTCGTTAAAACTAAAATAAAAAAAATGCAACAAAAATGCCAGTGACCCTAAATTAGGGACGGGCGACTGCTTATGGCCCATTGAGTTGCTCACGGTGGTCGTTAAAACTCCAATAAAAAATGCAACACCAAGAAGGAAGCATCCGATTGGCTTGAAATTCGCAGCATGCGTCGCCCGCGAGATGACATGTAAACGATTAGCATTGCAGGGCATATGCAAATCATGTGCGCCCGGCACGCCACCGAGAAGCACTAAAAGAAGAGTGCACAGAAGGCGGGGTGTAAGTAGTGGAAGTGTGTTGTGCTGCCGGACCTGTGCGTGGGAAGCTTCCTGATGCCTCGTCGCAGAATACGGCAGTCATTCCAGCACGTTTCGGAGTTCGACAGAGGACGAATAGTGGCTTATCGCGACAGCGGTTTATCATACCGAGACATCGGCGTTCGTGTGAGACGGCATCCAGCCACAGTGAGGCGAGTATGGATTCGGTGGGTGCAGGAGGGACGGACAGACCGACGTGAGCGATGGCCGCAGCCGCGGCACACCACCGAACGAGAGGGCCGGCATGTTGTGCGGCGGGCATTGACGGCTCGCACCGCCACATCACGAACGTTAGCGCAGGAATTAGGGTGGGTTGCGCAACAACCTGTGTCAGCACGTACCGTTCGACGTCGTCTGCAGGAGCGGGGATTTGTCGCACGGCGCCCATTGCTCCGATTACCATTGACGTTACACCACCGGCGGGTGCGGCGGCAGTAGGCCGTTGAACTCCGCACTTGGACTACAGAATGGCTCGACATTGTCTTCTCCGACAAATCCCGTTTCTTCCTGCAACACCACGATGGTCGGATCTGCGTGTGGCGGCACCGCGGCGACAGACTGTATTACGCCTGCATTATGCATCGCCATACCGGTCCGTCGCCTGACGTTATGGTTTGGGGCGCAATTGGATATGACACCCGCACCCCTCTGGTACGCATTGCAGGTACACCCAACAGCCACCGCTACATCTCCGACGTTTTAGAGCCTGTAGTCCTCCCTTACCTGCCAGCGGCCACGTTTCAACAGTACAATGCGCGTCCGCACATGGCACGCATTGTGCAACAATTCCTCACAGCCCACCTGGTGTCACTGCTGCCGTGGCCCGCCTGTTCTCTCGATATGTCGCCCATCGAACAAGTCTGGTCGCTGATCAGCAACCGAGTGGCCCTGCAAGTACCAGCCGCGTCTGCGCCTGATGAACTGTGGCAACGTGTGGAAGCAGCCTGGACCGACGTACCCCAAGCCCACATCCAAAGCCTCTTTCGTTCGATGCCGCGGCCGTTATTGCCAGCCATGGGGGCCACACGAACTATTGCTGTCGGCGTGTTCCGCAAGTCGCACGGGCATGTAAGCTCAATCGTTTCATCTTTGTATCTGTTGTTATGTGTCCAGTAAATCTGGCTTTGCTATCTCGTGTCCTTCTTGGTGTTGCATTTTGAGTGGCCAGCAGTGTATTTGCAGCATTCAAAGTGGTGGCAAACTTTTCTCGAAGACATTTTAACTTTGACGAAGAACACTGTTAACCTCCATGCTTGACATAATCAAGGTTCTTTGTTTGTAAGTAATCTGATAGAGGAGTTGTTACTTTGAAAATCTGGAGAAACATCATCGCTACCAAAATTGTTTCAAATGATAAAAACTTCTCTAAAATGACCGATGCATCATTTCTGACTTTGGGATTAAAGTCTTCAGAATTAGAAATTTTGAACAATACAACCAATTCTAAATACACAACTTTAGGTAGTTTGAATTGAGTTTCGAATAGTTGAACTTCAACCCAGTCGTCAATCTTTCCAAAGCAGTGGCGTATCTTGGGTCTGAGACCTAGGCTATCTCACACCCCCTCCCAATACTGTTTTTTAAAAATTGCGAAGTCTTGAGTGTTATGTTTTCACAAAAATGTTTTTTCCGAGTATTTTTCATAATTGAAAATAATGTTTTTCTTTATTAACAAACCAGCCAAGTTGCTCGAATGTGGATGTCCTTATGTGGCTCTAAGATATATCTTGATTCTTTTTAATACGGAAAAACTTCTTTCGGCAGTTGCAGCTGTTGATGAACAGTTTAATATTGATCTGCTAATTTGTACACCTCAATAAACACAATGTCCAATTATTCAACTTTATGTAACAAGTAATGTTTCTTACGGATTTGTTTTTGCATTCATCAAGGGAATTAAACATCTTCAGTTCATTTTTTAATCGAGCTGTATTAAAATTTGAAGGATAGAGTTCTTTAAGCTCTGATAGTAGATGTTCAGGGAAGATTTCACAAAATTTATCAAAACAGTTCAAAGCCACGAATTTAAGATATAATATCACTGTTTTTAATTCATTGACACTTCACGCAAACTGAAACAACTCTCGCGAAACACGCGCTGGAAGCATGGAAAGGCCGCCCCGGTGGCGCAGTGGTCTAAGCGATGGCTTTTGATCATTCGTCCGAAAGGGGTCCGGGTTCGAATCCCGGTGAGGCATGGATGTTGTGTTTGTCTTACGGCACTGGCTCTCTCCCTTCCCTGGAACCAGTGACCCTAAATTAGGGACGGGCGACTGCTTATAGCCCATTGAGTTGCTCACGGTGGTCGTTAAACCTCCAATCAAAAAAAAAAAAAAAAAAAAAAAGCATGGAAAGACCGATGTAGTCCGAAGGCATCGTTTTTTCGGAGCGAACCCTTGGCCACTCACGAGCTCCGTAGCTCATTCATGTTGTCATAGAAACGCTAGCAGGAGATAGTACTGAAGCTCTTCGCATCAGAACAGCGAAGTCTCTCGAAGACCTACTTGCGCTGATGCCGTTGATCATCGCTCGCCAGACTGATTCTCATAACCGAATCCGCTATTGTTTTTTTTCGCACCGAAAGCATTAGCATATCTTAATACCGTTGATAATTGACTTTGATTTGTGAATATTTAATTAACTTTTACTTGTGCATTCTCTGGACTTCGTAGCTAGCCTCGAATATACGCCACTGTTCCACGGATTTTTACTGTGACGTCACTTCTGCTTCGCCATCTTGTAATTCCAATAGCTTCTAAGTTAAAATAAGGCCTTTGTTCTAGAAACAGTTGCAGTCGTTTTAAGGATTCCTTCAGAAACACTTACGTTCATAGGCGCTGACTTCGTGGGTTCGAGACACTTTTTGAACCCCCAATGATTTTGTTGTGGGTTCCTCGAACCCCTAATATTTTTGCGCGTATTTCGTAGGAAAAACATACGTACGCATACACAGATGAGCCATTACATTAGGACCACCCCCAGTCTAGAGAAATGAGCGCACCTGGAGACCGAACGGTGGCGCACGTGAAGTTCACAGAGCAGTATATACATACAACCCGAGGACCGGCTTTCGGTTAGTAGAGTGTTCAGACTCAGAATGGGAAAAGCTGCCGATTTATCGGAGTTTGATAAAGGACAAATTGTGATGGCACGACGCCTCGGAAACGGCGTCGCTTGTTTACGTGCCGCTGTAGTGACTACGTATCAAAAGTGGTGCACAGATGGCCAAACGACGAACCTTCGTCCAGATGTGTGTCGTCCCCAGCTTATTGATGCCAGAGGGGAGCGGAAGCTGTCGGGCATTGTTCACAGCGATCGCAGGGCCACAGTGTGACAAATCACCTGCAGCTACAACAGTGGTGATCAGGGCAATGTGTCACAGCACACAGTTGATTGCAGCCTTCTGCGCATGGGCCTGGGTAGCCGAAGACCCGCCCGGGGCTCCGTGCTCACTGCACGCCATCAATGGATGAAATAAGCCCAAGATTTTTTTTGATTGGAGGTTTAACGACCACCGTGAGCAACTCAATGGGCTATAAGCAGTCGCCCGTCCCTAATTTAGGCTCACTGGTTCCACGGGAGGGAGAGAGCCAGTGCCGTAAGACAAACACAACATCCATGCCTCACCGGGGGATTCGAACCCGGAACCCTCTCGGACGAATGATCAGAAGCCATCGCTTAGACCACTGCGCCACCGGGGCGGCAAGCCCAAGATCATCGAGATTGGAAGAAAGTGGCCTGGTCTGGCGAATAAAGATTTCTGGTGCATCACGTAGACGGCCGAGCGCGGATACGCCGATTACCAAGGCAAGGCTATGGGCACCTGCATGTACTGTAGGGCGGAAACAGGCCGGCGGTGGCGGCGTATTGCTGTGGGCGATGCTTTCTTGGGACACTTTAGGCCCCATTATCCCAATCCCTGAGAGCTGTCAGTTATCTGAATATCGTTGCGGACCAAGTTCACCCATTCATGGCAACTGTGTTCCCTGCTGGTGACAGCCATTATCAGCAGGTTAATGCGCCATTCATCACTGCCAGAATCGTCAAGGAGTGGTTTGAGGAATATGCTGTAGGACGCACACGACATAAAGGCAGATAGGAATCAGAATAAACGTCTGCGTAGCTCAGTTGGTAGAGCGACTTGTTCCGGAATAAGCGGCCTCGGGTTCGAATCCCGGCGTAGACCAAAAATGACGGAGAAATTTACTTCGTTATAATGGCGCCCGAACTATCCGGATGACCCGGCCGTTCAAAATCTCGCATTGGTGTGATGTTATTTCCACACCGCGAGACAGGAAAAATCAGAGAATTCCTTCTCCAGCGCTTCGAAAAATAAAAATGTGTGATGTTGCATTCCACACAGCAGATTGACTGGGAGTTCTCAAGTGCACGTTCTACAGTGGATGGCTGCCTGCAACGATTCATGGTCACGGCTGACCCGTGGGCCATGCCCCCGGCCCTCTTTTGAGGGGGGGGAGATGTGACGTACCTGCCAGCAGGACGCACACGACATAAAGGCAGATAGGAATCAGAATAAACGTCTGCGTAGCTCAGTTGGTAGAGCGACTTGTTCCGGAATAAGCGGTTTCGGGTTCGAATCCCGGCGTAGACCAAAAATGACGGAGAAATTTACTTCGTTATAGCTGGTGAGTTTCTGTTAATGCTCTGGCCTCCAAATTCACCTGACATGAACCCAATCGAGCATTTGTGGTTCGACTTGGTTAGCGCTAAATCACTACTACCCCCGTAATGTACGGGAACTGGAGGACCTGCTGTTGACATTATGGTACCAGATACCCCAGGATATCTATCGCCACCTCATCGAGTCGATGTATCGCCTAGTGGCTGCTGTTTTGTGGGCTAAAAGGGGTCCTACGGCTGATTAAGTAGGTGGTCAGTGTAATAGCTCATCGGTGTATAATAATGTTGCGCCTACAAAAGCAAAATAAATGAAATAAATAATTATCTAGAGAAAAAAATATTTTTCTGTAAGTAACTATAATTTGCTTCATTTTAGCATTTCAGGCGTCTTAGTGGTTCAGATAATCTGACTGAATGAAATTTAAATTAGACTTAAATCCTTTGAAAAATGCATGGGTCATTCGATTTGAAATTTCCGGTACCCCCAGTAATCTTCCAAGTCGGCGCCTATGCTTACGATGTTTTCAAGAGAGCTATTAATCTTGAAGTAAATTAAAGAAAGATATATAGTACTTGAAAGGCACTGAGCAGTATCAAATGGTACTAAGTTAAGCACATGAGCGTAACACCAAATATGAATATGATTAGGAACTTCTGCTGATAGCTTAGCTGCTAATCCATTGTATTTCCCACTCATGTTTGCGGCACCATCAAAGGAATTCGCCACGCAGTGCTCTATAGAAATCTGAAGTTGACCCAACACATTTTTAAGGTATTGAATAAATCTTGTCCAGATGTTGAAAAAACACATTTCAATGCAAGGAGTCTTTCAACAACTCCATGATCTATAAAGTACCGAAATACAAATGCACATTGGTCATTGCAGGATATCGTAGTGTCCATTAAAACTGAAAACTTGATAGCCTTCCTCATTTCCTCAGGAATATGTTTTTTCATCTCATATAAGATAATGTTGATAATTTTTATTACAGTATTCTTACCCAAGAATGTCACCAAAGTGCCTCTTCCAACTGCTTTCTCATTTTCTCTTGCTGTAATTTATACTCTGTTCAATAACGTTGTTGTAAGGGTCGCCCGCAATCGAACTGTCAATTATGAATGTATGTACTTTTAATATTGTGATGAACACGTGCGGACGGACGTTTCATTCCGCCATTTTGTTGTTTCAGATAAGAACTGATATTCTTCACCACCCACGTGGTACCATTTTAATCCTATGTGGGATTAAGAGAGCGGTGCATGAACACCTGGGGCATCTGACCTTGAAGAGTCAGCTGCTCGAGTGCTTCTGTTAAACAAGTTGTCATACTGCTTTTGTATACGTGCAAGGTTGTAATCCCCTGCGGGTATCCGACGACATTCCTGAGTTCAGGTATTTCACGTGCTGACCGGGAAAACCAGTTTTTCTTGCGCATGCGTGATAGAGGACAGAAAGGGCGAGGAGGATTAAGTGAGACAGTTAAGCTTCGGTCGTCAAGGAGAGAGGGTCCTGGTTTGGACCGGTTTCTGACGGAAGGACTGCGGTTATCGCAGATGTGCAGCGTGGTGAACGGGAAGGAGGATTCCTTCGTCCACCGGGTATCGCGGAAAGAATTGTGGAAAGGTAGCACGTGGTCAGCACGGGAACCTGAGCGGAAAGTCATCGGAAACCCGTGAAGCAAATGTTATCGGAATAATAAAGTCTTGTTGTTGTTTTTATTTCCGTGTACTGGACTGAGTTTGTCGAGGTAATTATTCTTCTACACAAGGACGAGTTCAGCCGCTTTGATAGCCAGATCGTATAGTAAAGGCGAGGCGGTAGCTCGCTATACGGCGGGAAACAAAAGGTATTATCTAAGAATTGATATGTCTGGCCCTATAGTTGTTGAGGTGTTTTTTTAGTGTTGGAACATATTTCTTTAATAAAAAAATTAACCCAAGAAAATTTCAGTGATTTATATTTTCATTATCAAGTGTGTATGCCGATTCTGAGAGCCTCTTTAAGGAAGCCCTTGTTTGCCTTTTAACTTAATCACATCTACTACTATTTCAATTATCCATCTCCTTTCTTGTACTTGCTGTTTATTTTTTTCAAGCTGGTTATTTAACAATAAATCATGATCAGTTTTCTGGCGTTTTACTGCCATAAATGACTTGTGCGGATTCCATGTGGCTTTTGGATGTTTCGTGTTCCTCTACTCTTTGGTGAACATGCCACCAGTTGTTGAAGCCGGAGCAGAAAACAGATTTGCTATCGCTAAACGCGATACAGAAAAAACAAAACAACTGCTGGGTCTTCTCCTTAAAAGTCAACCACTGTCTTTTGAAAATTTCTTTGTCACTTTTTTCTACATTAAACAACGGTTTTCTATCATGGAAAGGCATATTCTTCTCACAGGCATGAACAGGATGGTAAGCTAAATATGCAAGCAATTCATCCTGGGCAGGTTTCCTAAAATAGTCCCTTGACTCTGCATTTGGATTGATTGAGCCTTCTCTAACTTAATTTGTTACTGCACTTTCTAGTACGAGCGGTCGATCAACAGATGTTGATTCAGAGAAGTTTTCTTGGCCAGTGGATTGTGTTTCAATGTCAAAATAATCCACTGAATCTGATACTGGAAGTGAAAATTCATGTGAGGTTAAACTCTCTGCCTGACCGGTATGACTTGTAGATTTTGGTTAGGGGTAAAATTGGGTCATTTTTTAGCACTCTTTTGCAGACTTGAAGTTGTTTGCTTTTTTTCCCTTTCCTGTACTCATGACAGCATTTCTTTCTCTTTTTATCGTCCATTGTTCACACGAAGACGTTCTGAAAGAACCATTAAATAACTTGAAAATATTTGAATTTTAAATAACAGTAACAATGAAATTCAAATTTCGCAAGTTGCAACTCATACAAAAATCGTAACAAAGAAACGCATGTACAGGGGGCGAAAAAGAAAATTACTCAAAATAAAAATACTTCTTTCAAATTAAACCACAACAATACATTACAATTGACGCAAAATATTAATGACTATTTAACTTTTTCAGGAAACCATATTGGTAGGTACATATAAAAACGCACTAAACGTCGGAAACCTTATCTTAGAAGTTACTGGAAAGAACATGTCTTTTCGAGACGCATGCGGCATGACTCATCATTCACACATGGCTGTCTTAAGGGGTGGGCCAACGGGGCCGGTGCCCAAGGCCCCAACGCCCCAAGGGCCTTGTGGATTTATAAAAATTCCAACTCTTTCACCACTCACCAGCAGTTTTTTATTATTATTATTATTTAATGAAAAGAAGAAACACCAATGCAGAAAGTTGTTCCGCCTTGTTTTTCAAACCTTGCTTGTAGCTTTGATTTCCCGGGCGAGGAGACAGGAGGGAAGTTTTTGTTTTTTTTGTTTTGTTTTTTTGAGTGGAGGTTTAATGACCACTGTGAGCAACTCAATGGGCTATAAGCAGTCGCCCGCCCCTAATTTAGGGCTACTGGTTCTAGGGAAGCGAGAGAGCCAGTGCCGTAAGACAAACACAATATCCATGTCTCACCAGGATTTTTTTTTTTTTTGATTGGAGGTTTAACGACCACCGTGAGCAACTCAATGGGCTATAAGCAGTCGCCCGTCCCTAATTTAGGGTCACTGGTTCCAGGGAAGGGAGAGAGCCAGTGCCGTAAGACAAACACAACATCCATGCTTGACCGGGATTCGAACCCGGACCCCTTACGGACGAATGATCAGAGGCCAGCGCCTTAGACCACGGCGCCACCGGGGCGGCCTCACCAGGATTCGAACCCATGATCAGAAGTCATCGCTTAGATCACTGCCCTACCGGGGCAGCGGAGGGAAGTTGGGTGTTAGGATGGATCTTTTGTGACAAAATAAGAAACAAAGAAAGCCGACCTCCCTTCCAGTCCCGAGTGGAAGTGATAGTTTTGATAAAACAATTAAATGGAAATTCTGAACGGAAGTAAAAAATGTGTAATTCGTAAACATATATGAGGTATCCGAAAAACAAAGTAGCGTGTCACAGCATGTATCCGAAGAACATTTCTCAAAAAAATATCCTGAGCGGATCGACTTTATTTTTGACTGACGAGGCAAGTGTTTTGTTTTATCTTATTTTTGGCATACATCTCTAGAATTCCAAATGCAATGCAACTATTACACTTCCACAAGCGCATATCCAAGTATTTATGTTCTCATAGGAGAATTGTCGATTTTTAAAATACAAACTATTTCCCGACCTAACGATGATTCATTTTCAAAAGAATTTAAGGGCCAAATGTCATTCAATGAACTAGATTTAAAATTACGTTACAATTAACTCATGTTCATGCGAGCAAGGCATTTTTTTTTCATTGCATTTTTTTCGAATCACTTATTCCATTTAAAGTCATTTGGGTTGTCTATCTATACCAAGAAATGCACGTATGTTTATCACAGGGGTTTTTGCCCACTAGGGCTACTTACATATGTTCAATCTTCGGTGTTTAAATAAATAACAATGACCGGCATATATATCGGCATTTTTGTCCGGTGCGTCACATTGTCTGGAAACGGCGCTGGTTGGTTTACTTATTTCTTTTGTTTCAATTTAATTTTGGTTGAATGATTTGTAGAATGGGGAAGAAACATCATCTTTCAGCACCCATTTTCTTCTAATTTACTAAGCAACTAAATGTGAGCGCATTTGGTAGACTTCACGGAGTTCTATAATTTTTGTCATGTATCCATTTTTCATTCAAGTGGTATTAAAAAGTTACTGGATAATAAATGTTTCGACATCAGTTTGGGGAGACCATGTAGCAGTGGGTTGATAATGGTTGACAATGATATAAAAGATCAGGGCCCCCGAAAATGTGATGGCCTAGTGCCCCCAAAAGTGTTAAGACAGCACTGCATTCACCATCACTTGGGTGATGCCATTCTTGGCGACTGTTCGCTCATCTGCCGCTTTTTCTTGTCAGAAGGCGTTGAGGGAAGCTTCTAGGGAGGGCGCACTGGGATATGTTCCGGTATCCTGGCTCGCACCGCAGTCAGTGTGCATTCCCCTTCTTCAAAACGAGCACACCGGCCGCTCTTACTTCTTAGCTTATTAAAAGGGACGACGACCAGTGATCTACAGAAGTGTGGGGCGTATTTGTTTCTTTTTGATTGGGGGTATAACGACCACCTCGAGCAACAAAGTGGGCTATAAGCAATCGCCCGTCCCTAAATTAGGGCCATTGGTTCCAAGGAAGGGAATGAGCCAGTGTCACAAGACAAACAGCATGCTCCCCCGGAATTCGAACTCTTCTCGGACGAATGGTTGTAAGCCAGAGCTTAGACCGCTGTGCTACCCGAGGTGGCGTGGCGTAGTTTGCAACGCGCTAATCAAGGATCCTCACCGCTCGAGAAATACGTATGTGCATAAGCAGAATTACTCAGTGGCTTTATCTGAGCTGTCGCTTTGAGCTCGCTGAATAAACCTTCGGAGTACACTGTTTATAGGAAACTTAAGAGGTTCGAAGACGTACGTGATGGAAGCGCCACTTTTTTTTTTATTAGGGTTTAACGACCACCACGAGCAAATCAATTACTATAACCAACCACACGTCCCTAATGTAGGGCCACTGGCTACAGAGAAGGGAGAGAGAGCCAGGGCCTATGGGATTCGAACCCGGACGAATGGGCATAAACCAGCGTTTGGACCACTGCGCCACCACTATTTCTTTATGTGACCCCTTTAGCGGTAAAAGGGATTTTGTCTACCCTGTAATTTATTTGTGGTCGTGTAAAGACGTGTGTGCAGTGAAATGTGAACAAGACCGTGATATGAAACCTTTTTTACAATGAACAAACTAGATTAAGACAAAAAAAACATAAGTGAGAAGTAAAACATTATAGAACACTTCATGATTTTGTTCTTGTGAACAGCAAAGGCATATTGGTAATGTGTGAAGGTCAATAATATTAACAGCCATGTCTAAATGCAAGTAGGTCCAGTAATTATACACCGATGAGCCGTTACATTATGACCACTAACCAAATAAGCACCTTCGTTATCATAGGTGCAGTGACCATCCGTTTGCATTGCAGCCCCATACGCAGCGGTCTAAGCATGGCCTCTGATCATTCTTCCGGGTTGGAATCCCAGTGAAGCATGGATGTTGTGTTTGTCTTACGGCACTGGCTCTCTTCCTTCCCTGGAACCACTGACCCTAAATTAGGGATTGGCGACTGCTTTAAAGCCCATTGAGTTGCTCACGGTGGTAGTTAAACCTTCAATAAAAAAAACGCAGCAGGGTTCGCTGAATTGTCGTTTTAGACACACTTCCGGTAGACACCTGGTTCATTTAACCAGCGAGTTGCTCCACTGCAGCGTGTCGATTGGACCTCATGCACTTTCGCAGCCGACATTTACCTCTCACAATGACACACGGTGCTCTGCAGTTTCCAATCGCTTACTCGCAATGGCGCCATTTGTCCAATCACGATACACTTTAACCACAGCAGCACGCGAACAGTTAACAAATCGCGCTGTTTCAGAACCCGATAAGCATTCCCTTTTGCAAATAAATCTGATAATTCGCTCCTTTTATCCATGACAGCAACGAGTGGATATGTTTTCAGAATGCCTACAGCACATCTTATGCACCCTACAAGCCAGCTCACGACACGTAACTTCTTTCATTGGCAACACGCTGTTGACGTTAAAAGTAGGAGGTGGTCACAATAATGTGACTCAACTGTGTATTTGCTTGTTAGGTACGGCGTTGTAGTCTGAAAAAATAGTCATGTGATAAGCACTGGGCACGGGTACATACACTCCAGTGCACATTTCTCGCGTTTCTTTTTATTACACAAGGCGCATTTCCCATCTTGGGCAAGTTTTTCAAGTTTCACTATTTCTTCGAGTACCTCATGTGAGCTGCGTTTAAAGCTTTGTTCTCTTACACTAATTTATTTCTGGTTAACACTAATAGCTCTCAGCACATCGTTCATTGACTTTCCATTGGGAAAGCGAGCGAGACTAAGATAAATATACTCAACTGTTCTGAAAAATGCAACATTCTGCTCCTGTTTGACCGAATAAATGAACACCAGCTAAATAAAAAAAATAATAATTACACAGTTGAAAGTCAGGAGCATTGCCCGATTTTTTTTTGATTGCAAGTTTAACGACAACCGTGAGCAACTCGGGGGCTATAAGCAATCACCCATCCCTAATTTAGTGCCACTGGTTTCAGGAAAAGGGGAGAGCCAGCACCATAAGACAAACATCATCCATGCCACACCAGGATTCGAACCCCGACCATCTCGTACGAATTATCGGAAGCCATCACTTAGACCACACTGCACCACTGAAGCGGCCAGTCCACTTTGTGTGAAGCCTATAACTGCAAGCGCCCGCCATTAGAGTGGTAGAAAGCTGGTGATTTCCAAGGCTATAGACCGTACTCATTGACTTCACGAAACAGCGGGTCGCATCACTTTTTCGTCTGCTGCTTTCTTGCAGAACAACTCGTATCAAAGATGCATTACATGGGCTACGTAAGTGGGTTATCTGGCGATCAAAAATAGCTTTATTCTGATAAATTAAAGTTATTGGGCAATTGTGGTGACCCATATGTAATTCCATACTCATTTTTCCTGAACAATATTGAGGTCTTGCCACGAATAGAACATGGCGATATTGTTAATTATTTCGTTTTTTGCACGAACGCCTCCACTCCCGGGCAAAGGAAATCGTGCAAGTCATTCATAAAGAAAGGTTAATTCCAGTCTAAAGATCTTCATAGAGTTTTTGTGGATAACGCATCAGTAAATTTATGAACATTCCTGTTACAAAATGTAAACTACACCCTCTAATGTTCCTTCGTTT
The DNA here is from genome assembly GCA_039090855.1 of Macrothele yani. NCBI lineage: Eukaryota > Metazoa > Arthropoda > Arachnida > Araneae > Macrothelidae > Macrothele > Macrothele yani. The sequence continues at coordinate 65,510,072 of CM077017.1, read as the reverse complement.
CCGCTCATCAATGTCAAATCTGCTGATACGTGATAACCACAAATTTTGGCGCTTCTGAATAATTTTTTTATAATTCTGATCCCACTCCGTTCACTCACATGGTAATCTATAATAGGACACATCATTATCTCTCCCACTTCGGTTACTGCAGCCAAAAATAGCACATAACACGATCTTCCTTAACGCTCCACAATGCAAATCAAAGCAGTGTTTATACACCAGTTGATCACCAGGGCGTCTGCTAGGATGGTTTACATAAGGAGGATAAAATAATACTTCTGGAGATGCCCAGAGTCTCTGAACCGTGAAGCCGCAAACTGTGGGAATTTCACGTTGTTTACGTTACACCTATGTAAATTCAACTGTGTATTTTGAAATAGTGTGGTTTGGGGTTGCAGAAACCGTGTTAATATAAAACCGGAAGGAATTTTACTTCTTATATGAGTTAAGTTTTAAATTTTAATGTTATGTTTTGTTTAGAATTTGCGCTAACGTTCTTGTATTTCGGTTTAAAATAAAAATGGGAAGAAGCCTCAAAATAATTAAGGATTTTATAAATTCAGCCTCACACATTGGCAGCAAGTTACGATGCGAAATTGGAAACATTTGAGACGAAAGAAGGCGATTCGACCAACACAAAATGCATTACAATAGCCTTGGAAACCATCAGCTTTCCCACACTTTGACGACAGTCTCTCGCAGTTATAGGCTTCACGTAAAGTGGTGCTACTCCGTTAACAAGGGCATCTCCAGATATCTTATTCTAACCTCCTTGGATTTACTTTCTGTGACGTCATATGCATACGGTCTATTGTCATGTATTTTGGGATGACCAAATCATTCTTTTTTTTTTTTTTTTTGATTGGAGGTTTAACGACCACCGTGAGCAACTCAATGGGCTATAAGCAGTCGCCCGTCCCTAATTTAGGGTCACTGGTTCCAGGGAAGGGAGAGAGCCAGTGCCGTAAGACAAACACAACATCCGTGCCTGACCGGGATTCGAACCCGGACCCCTTACGGACGAATGATCAGAGGCCAACGCCTTAGACCACTGCGCCACAGGGGCGGCTAATCATTCTTCAGTTGCAAAGGTTTCATTGCAACTTGCTGCCGATGTGCAAGAAAATGCTGTATTTATGTAATTACTTTAGGCACCTCCCCATTTCTATTTTAAATTGAAATTCATGAAACGTTAGTGCAAGTTCAAAACAAACCATAACGTTGAAATTGAAAACTTCACACATGTGCACGAAGTACAATTTTTTTACTTTGTGAGGTTTAACGACCACCATGAGCAACTTATGGGTTATAAGCAGTCGCCCGTCCCTAATTTAGCGCCACTGGTTCCAGGGAAGGGAGAAAGCTAGGGCCGTAAGACACACACAACATCCATGACTCACGGGATTCGAACCCGGGTCCCTTTCAGACAAATGATCAAAAGTCATCGCTTAGACCACTGCGCCACCGGTATTCCAGTTTAATATTAACGTTTTCTGCAACCCAAAACCATGCAATTCAAAAATACACACAGCTGAAATCACATGGGTGTCATGAAAACAACAAAGCCGCCCCGGTGGCGCAGTGGTCTAAGCGATGACCTCTGATCATTCGTCCGAACGGGGTCCGGGTTGGAATCCCGGTGAGGCATGGATGTTGTGTTTGTCTTACGGCACTGGTTCTCTCCTTCCCTGGAACCAGTGACCCTAAATTAGGGACGGGCGACTGCTTATAGCCCATTGAGTTGCTCACGGTGGTCGTTAAACCTCCAATCAAAAAAAAAAAAAAAAAAACAACAAAAGTCCCACACTCAGCAGCTTTATGGTCAGGAGACCCAGGAATCTCAGAGGTCCTGTTATGTATAACCTTCTTGGAAACAGATAGGCAGATTCACTAGAAAACCGCCAGTGATGGTAGATCTTGGGCAATTACCCATTTCATGGATATTTTAAGAAAAAAAAAACACTGGCGGAAAGTGAAAAAAGAACTCCAAGAAGGAGACGTCTGATACCAACGAAATTTATACAGCATAATAACGGAATACAGAGGATAACGTGATCAAAACATTATGGCAAAATACAGCTGTATTTGCTGGTAAACTGAAAAATAACATTTCCTTGTAACATGGTTAGTACGAGGTTGAACCGCCATGAACTGCGTCACACTGTGAAGTTCTGGCATGGAGTCTGTCGTACAGACTGTTGGATGTAAGTTTGGGGTGTTGAGTTCCAAGCAGCCTCAACCTGGACGCGTAAATCGGGGATGGTCGTGGAGACCGGATAAGTCGTTGTCCCATAAAATCCCACACGTGTTCAATGGGGGACAAATCCGGTGAACATGCAGGCCTTGGAAGTTGTCTCACACCCTGAAGTGCATGTTGCGTTGCACGTGCCGCGTGTGGGCGTGCGTTATCTTGCTGGAAAACACCACGATGGACCGACCTCACAAATGGCACAACGGGTTGAATGGTGATGTTAATGTAGGAGATGCTGTTTAACGTACCCGGTACAAACACTAGTTGTGTACGGGAGTGATAGCTGATCGCTCCCCACACCAGGAGTAGGCCCTGTGTGTCGCTGGTGGATGCAAGAAGAGTGGAGACGCTCCCCTGTGCGTCTGCGAACACGCATACGGCCATCGGAGGCTCCCAAACAGTCTGTTTTCATCGCTGAACACGACAGATCGCCATTGCGTTCTTCAGTGCAGACGTTGGCGACACCACTGCAGCCGTTCCTGACGGTGGGCTGGAGTCAGAGGTACACATGCCAGAGGCACACGTGCACGTAGTCCTGCATCCAGTAGACGTTTGCGGATTGTTCGCAGTCACCTCAGGTGCAACGGCAGCTCGGATTTGCGTCGCAGTGGATGTTCTGCTTGACAACGCCGCTCTTCTTATGCGTCGATCGGCCCGCTCATCAGTCAGTCTGTGACTCCCGGTTCCACGTCTTCTCGTGTGGGAATGTTCCTCGTACCACCACCGATACTTCCCGGCCAATTCGCTCCGCAATACGACCACCCGGCCTTGAGGAGTCCGACTACACGACTTCGCTCAAAGTCCGATAACTGCTGAAATCGTACACGTCTTCCATGTCCAGGCATTGCAGCTTCTTAGTTAGTGAACTGTGGTACAGCACAAGGCTGTACACTGTTCTGCTAAAACCCATATTATGGGTCAGCCAAGGCACTATCATCATCGAAGTGAAACACACACACGCACTCTCTCACATACACACACTAAAAAGAAAAGAAAGGAAAAGGAACTACTTACCTTACTTACCAAACACGGAAGACGAAACACAAACAATAACACTTCCAGGGTAGACGTATCTCTGAAAACAGGGCGGATGTGCTTAGAGAAAAAGTGGACCCACATCTAAGCATCTCCAACCAAAAAAAAAATGCATGAAAAGTCATTTGTCACACCCCTCCTCTCCCGAGAAGCATGACAAAGACGCAGGAAGTGGCCTGAACTGTCGTCCGAGAGGCACAACACCTGCCACAGACAACAGACAGAACAAAAGCGCGGGCCAAGCATAGACAAATGCAGACAAAGACAATATATACACAGTAGAAAAGCATGTAAATACAATTCAAGATGCAAACACAGGATCTAGACAAGCAAACAGGAAACATATTAAAAAGAGCAGCGGGCGTCAGGCATGCGACATGCTCGAACAGAAAACACATTCAGAACCGAAAGCAGAGCACCTTATTGCGAAGGGAAACCAGCCGAGACCAACAAAGCCATCGGACGCGAAAAACGTCTTCCGGCCAGTGGTGAAAGTCGGAAATCACCCTCTCACGCAATCGGATTTTGACAAAGAGAGCGACCACATCAGGCCTATTCGAATAAAGCCTAACGTGGTCAGACAGAGGAATATCATGTAACACAGTACAAGCAATAGCAAGGATCACCTTTAAACCATAAGCACGCTGACCGGAAACAGGTAGCGGGTGCTTAAATACAATAATTTTAAAATTACACATATTAACAGAAATCCATCTAGACAAAAGTTGCCAAACTTTTCGAACAAACTTACATTCCACAATTCGGTGGAATAAAGACTCCGGCTGTCCGCAGTGGGGACAGTCCGGGGAGTCGGCGACTTCCCAACGAAAAAGGGAATCACGGGTAAAAATCACCCCATGGGCCAAGCGCCACTGCAGGTCACGCACACGACCTTCCACACCCGCAAACGCAACATTGGCCCATGCGACCCTCCAGTTCATCCCCAAGGCGGGAAACCTGCGCTGAATGTGTGGCGCAAAGGATGGCAAGAATACATTATAAAGGGCATCGGGTTCATGCCAAGATGAACACCTGATGTTCTGGCTAGTTAACAATCTAGCCTCACAAATGGTAGTGCCATGTGGTCCACCGGGCCTCGGAGCTCTAGTCCCAAGGTAGTTACAAGCGAAAGAAAATAACCTAAGATTATAGGAAATGAAATAACACGCGAAGTTAAAGCTAGGATGAGAATCGCTTTTCAGGATTTTTTTATCCTGTCAAGTTTGAGCGTTTATGCTAACCTTTTAATTGGATGATCCTCTAATTCCAAATATTGCTATTTAGGGGCAATCAGAGGTATCGCACAAATAATTTCTTACGAAGTAGCGCTATTTCTTGTTGTTATTTTAAACGCTCTACTTACTAAATCTTATTCTTTTTTTTATATTTCCTTCTTTCAATCTTCAACACCGTTAATTTTTATATTATTATTAACCTTATGTATGTGATTAATCTCGTGCCTTGCAGAGACTAATCGATCACCATTTGACTTCGCAGAAGGGGAATCTGAACTTGTTTCCGGGTTTAATGTGGAGTATATAGGGGTGATTTGCTTTAATCTTTCTGGCAGAATACTTAAGAATAATTGCGCTAAGTATTCTTACAGTTATTCTATATTGAGGACCCCTCAACTCACTGTCTTCTTGGATCTTAATATGCAGATTTACTTTTACTTTCCTTTGAATCCGTGGAACCCTCCCACGATTCCGATTTGATCTTATACAACTTAACTGAAAAATTTTTCTTCCTCTAACTATCGCCTTTTTTCTTTTAATTGCCTCTTGCTCAACCTTATGATCGTAAACTTACAAAGTTTTCATTTTTACTTAAACTAATTAACCTGGATCTAAAGGAAAATCCTTATTCCTTGCTTTCAAAACAAAATTCATAAATCTACTTTAAAAATAAATCCTGGAACCACACAGCTATCCAGAGTATAAAATATATAAAAAAGTATATAAAACTAAATCACCCCCCTAAATCTCTAAAAGGAAGTTCCACTTCTCGAGCCCCAATTCAAGTTAATAAAACCCAATTTCCCCACAATTATTCAAAATACACCACGTCCTAAAAAATAAAATCTTACCCCTCTCCCTCGCTGATTCATATAAAATGGAACAGCATATAAAATTAATACAGAAGAAATTAACGCCACTATTCCTCCTAATTTTCTAGATACAGAGCGCAAAATAGTATAAGCAAATAAAAAATATCATTCAGGTTGAATGTGAATTGGAGTCACAAGAGGATTTGATGGAATAAAATTTTCACAGTCTATAAACATATAAGGGAAAATTAAAGAAATATAAATTAAAATAAATAACACAACTCATAATCCTAATAAATCCTTAACTGTAAACAATGGGTGAAAAGAAATCCTATCTGTATCTCGCCACAACCCTAAAGGGTTTCTCGACCCTGTTTCATGCAAATAAACCAAATGAACTATTACTACTAATACCACAATAAACGGCAAAATAAAATGGAAAGCAAAAAACCGAATTAAAGTTGGCCCTCTTACCGCAAATCCCCCCCCCCCACACCCATTCTACTAATATTTTACCCACATACGGAACCGCCGAAAGAAGATTTGTGATCACTGTAGCAGCCCAAAAAGACATCTGACCCCAAGGGAGAACATACCCTAAAAAAGCTGTCGCTATTCTCAATAAAAAAATAGTCACCCCTCTTATTCATACATTCCTCAAACGATATGAGCCATAATATAAACCTCGCCCCATATGTAGATACAAAAGAAAAAAGAATAGACTTGCACCATTTGAATGCAAAACCCGGATTAATCACCCGCTATTTACATCACGTATAATATGAACTACAGCTAAAAAAGATAATCTTACATCACCAGTAAAGTGTAAAGCTAGAAATAAACCAGTCCCCAACTGAAACCCTAAAAACAACCCTAATAATGACCCAAAATTTCATAAATAAGATAATCTTCTAGGAGTAGGGAGGTCCACTAATATTCCTCTTACTGACTTCATAAATACATCTTTCCTTCGAATATTAATTATCAAATCTATACCCGAGCTGGCCCAGCTCATCAATTTCTTACTCAAACAGACATTACCATTACTCTTAACAAAATTAATAACATAGTTAAATTCATTAACAAAAAACACCCCTCTCACAAAGACAATGAACCAAAAGAAAAATTCATATAATCTCCTATAATTAAAAAAGATCACCCAACTACAGCAATCAACATGACCACCACTCACCACAACTCAAACTTCTCATTAGGTGTCATTCTAGCTATGTAAGAAAACACCTCTATAATCCTTCTTAAAATTACTAGTATTAATAAATACCCAAATCACATTCTTTTTAAATGGATATAAATTAAAAATATATATCCTAAAGTAATAAGTACTATCAACGCAACTATTCTCATAGGTTGAGATACTCCTAAGACACCTAAACAAAAAAAAAACAAAACAATTACTATTATCAATATTCTTAGTAGTTTAATAAACACCCGCTTTGGATGCAGGAATTCCTTAATTTTTATTAAATTTGCTATAACAACCAGACTTCTAAGAATTATATGATGACGAACTAATATTATTATAATATTAGTTAGATTGGAACTATTTCTTTTATCATACCTAATAGCATTTATTTTTTTATCCCCCCCCTCCAATTCTATTTTCATTCTTCTTTTTCTTACAGTCATAGTAAGAGGAAGATCAATAGGTTCAAGATTTCTTGTTGCTATTTCACGATCATTTCATTCTTCATCCTCTATTTATATTAACCTTCTCAATTTTGATGACTGTAATTTCTCCTGTCATAATATGGGTAATTCTACCCCCCCTCCCGACTCAAACAAAGTTTACCACTTTCTACCATTATAATTTTTATATGAATTTTAATTTACCCCTTCTCATCCCATTCCTCATCATACAACTTTATATTTTTCTCAGATACCCTAACCTTTGCAGTTATTACTCTCACGTTAATATCCTTTCATTTAATTATTCTCTCATCTTTTAATTTTCATAAAATTTCTCTTCTAATAAACATTATTATTCTCCTTATTATTTCATTCCTTGCAGGAAGCAATTTACTTTTTTATGTTTTCTTCGAAGCAGTCTTAATACCTACGCTATTATTAATCACCATAGGAGGTTCTTCTCCTGAACGATTACAGGCAGGTATTTATTTAATTTTATATACTATTTTTGGTTCCTTGCCACTTCTTCTGTCATTTTTATTTTTCCATCTAGTTTATTCTTTCGTCTACTCCAATGCAAATTCTTATCTAGTTAGTCTTCCTCTTCTTTCAATATTAGCATTCTTAATCAAACTACCCATTTTTTTCTCTCATCTGTGACTTCCTAAAGCTCATGTAGAAGCCCCCCTTGAAGGTAGAATAATTTTGGCTGCAGTTCTTCTAAAACTTGGGGGTTATGGTCTCATACGCATCGCCCATACCTTATATTCCTTACCCCTTTTCCTTAAAAACATTATTACTTCAATCAGAATTTCAGGAGCATTTTTTACAAGTTTCAATTGCACCCGACAAAAAGACATAAAAGCTCTCATTGCTTACTCTTCAGTCACACATATAGGTCTAGTCTTGAGAGCAATTATTTCTCTTAAAACTGCAGGGTTTTACGCAGCCATTCTTATAATGTTTGCTCATGGTCTTACTTCATCTGGACTTTTCTTTTTAGTTACAATTATTTACAACCAAATTCACTCTCGAAACATTATTCTATGTAAAGGTATTTTATCTACACTCCCCAATCTTACCTTTTGATGATTCATCTTCTCAGCTGCTAATATTTCCGCTCCTCCATCCATTAATATAATCAGAGAAACGATTATTTTTTCAAGAATTCTTCAACTTAACTTTATAGTAATATTTCCACTTTTCATAGTTTCATTCACGACAGCAGCCTTCACCGTTGATGGTTTCTAATGTGGCTTCAGGATGTAAGCCACATTAGAAACCATCAACGCGCGACACCACGCAAGAATGTGCCGAACACCCAGTCCCCCCCCCCCCCGATGGACTGGTTGAACCAGGCAATCCCGAGAAAGGACAGCTCTAGTTCCCCAAACAAATCGAAAAACTAGAGAATTTAGAGCCAAAAGGACCCTGTACGTCGGGGGTTGTAGGGTACCGCAAAAAGCAATTTTGGAAACCAAGAGACTGTTAGCCAATTTAGCACTATTAAAAAAAGAAATTTGGCAGCCCTCCCACCAAGCACATTCTAACGTGAGCTTCTGTTGAACAAAGCGCCACGGCTTGCGGTGAACCCCCTTTTTATCAAAGTAAACACCGATGATCCTTATGGGATCATCGGTTGAGTCTACAAACTGCAAAACGTCAGGTGACCAATCTCCAAAACACAAGGCTTTAGTTTTAAATACATTCAAAGCAGCGCCTGCACTGTCCGCATAAACATCATAAACATGAAACAAATTTCTCAAGGAAATCTCATCCCGAAGTAAGAGAACAACGTCATCTGCATACGCAAGGTATTTGAGCTCAGCTGTTGCAAAGCTCGAACCCGGAACTGGGATGCCAGAGATATTCGGTGCAGATTGAATCTTCTTAAGGAGAGTTTCAATGTTCAGTACAAACAGTGCAGCAGACAACGGGCAGCCTTGGCGGACCCCTCTCCGGATGGGAAAGCAGTCCGTAGGCTGACCGTTGACTCGGATAAAACTAAAGATATCAGTATAAAAGACCTTCACCATGTGTACAAAATCTTGGCTAAAGTTACAAGCCTCCAGCAGGGTCACAAGGTACTTGTGAGAGACCCTGTCAAAGGCTTTGCTCTGATCCAAAGAAAGGATACAGCGCTTCAACCTCTGGCGGTCGAGGTAGCGAATACCGTCCCGCACGAGGACTAAACTTTGAAAAATTCTCCTCCCCGGGATTCCAGAAACCTGGCACACGCCTACTAGGCCAGAAATAACCCTAATCAGTCGGTTAGCAAGGACTTTAGCCAAAATCTTATAATCGTAATTGAGAAGAGTGATGGGTCTCCACTCTCCCAAATGACGACCGGGACCATCAGGCCGCTTGTTAACCAAAACGATCTGACCAAGCCGCATCGTCGTGGTTATCTGCCCAGTTGACAGAACATGATTAAAAACATCACGTAGAGGTACAGCAAGCAAATCAACAAAACGTTTATAAAATTCGACACGGATGCCATCAGTACCCGGACTGCGACCATTACGCAAGCCGGCAATGGCTTGCCTCCCCTCAGAAATACGGACAGGGCCCGATGTAAGCACAGAAGCCGCGGCGTCGAGTTGGGTCACGTCAGCGACTCAAGAGTCGACGGACGACTGCTGCACTTCATCAGATGCAAACAGGTCTCTGAAATGCGAGAAAACCAAATTGTGAATTTCTGGTTGAGAGGTCACGAAGCGTGACTCATGCTGTAAGCCAGGAATTACCTGGGAAATAATTTTGTTTCTGCGAGATTTCGCAAAAAAAAACTTGCAAGTGAAATCTAGTTTTCTAAATTTTGTGAAATAGAGTCCTGTGTGCATCGTTGGCCGGTTTTACAATATAAATCTGTCAACTGAGCTTGAAGTTCAGGAATCATACCAACGTTCTGCGCTCCCATTTGCTGCCCGGCTTTGCATGCACGCAACATACAGACAAGGCGAGTTCGCTCTAAAAGCCGCTGACGAGCCGAAAGTTTCCCCCGAAGTTGTAAATAAGACTTCACTTTAAGTTTAACCCCCTCCCACCACTCACCAGTGTGATGAGTCTCAGACTGAATTTCACCCCGAAGCAACCTCTCAAGGCCCAGAAGGATGTCGTCATCTTCGAGAAGATTCAGATTCATCCTCCACGAGCCCTGAGTTCGTGTCCGGGCCCCTGTTAGAACGATCTCACCAGAAACGGCACGATGGTCATTCACACGGAGAAACACAGAATTAACATCACAATGAACAAAAGGCACAAGGTCACAATCCCCAGGGCCCTCCACAAGAATCCTGTCCAGGCGGGCCCGAACCGAGCCATCCCTCCAAGTCCAGTCGAAGACCCCAGGGTGAGTAGAACGCCAAGCGTCCAACAGTCCCGCCCCCGACATGAACCCGGAGAAGACAGCCCGGGACGAGTCCCTCCGCCAGGTACCCCCTGTTTATCAAGAGGCTCCGTTACAAGATTATAGTCACTCCCCAAAATGAGGAAGTCTTCACCCCCCAAAAATAAAGGAAGACTCCTGAGGAATATACCCCGTTGGGCGGGTTCCAATGGCGCATAGACTGAAATAACGCGAATTTTAAACTCAGCGAGGGCGAAGCTGACAGCAGCCACTTGACCCTAGTCATATTGAAATTTCAGTTGTCGACCCTTGAAGTTAGGGTTGACAATAATTCCGACGCCCCTGTGACTAGTCGGAGAAAGACTAAACCAGCACGGGGCATTAGTGTAATGACGAAAATCCGAAACATGCCTAAAACTCTGAAAAAAGTTTCCTGGACACACAGGATATCAATATCCTGGGTCATAATCCAGCCGATGAGCCAACGCCTTACTGACCGGGACTAAAGTCCCTGAATATTTAATGTTGAAACTTTAAGGTTGAAGGTTAAGCAGATAAGTGAAATACAAAAATACACAAAGGTCAGTAAGGAGGGTAGATTCAAATTAGCCCACCCGTTTTAGAAACGTGGACCGGCACTTAGAACTGACGATGCCAATATCCAGAGGTTGAACGGTTGTGATTCCGGCGAAGTTCCCCTTCCTCCAGCTGGACGGGAGATCTTTCCCGACGGCCAGGATGAACACTTGCCGAACGGCTGCCACGAGTCTTGCCCTCCGATGATGGAGAGGACTGTCGTTGTTGACGGAAGGAATGGACAGCAGGACGAGTCTCTGGTAGGAGTAACATTGTGGATGGTAACAGGAACACGTCCCGGCGGCCCGCTGGAATGGATGACGGGTACAACCTTGTCCCCGGAGGTGGAAGGGAGGGAGACAGTTCCGACAGGAGAGGTGAAAGCAACATCAACGGAATCTATGAAAATGTTGTCATCATCCGAAATAACCTCTGTAAATGCAACAGTGGTAACAAGTTCGACTTGGGCGTCAGGAGAATCAGGTGAATGAGGCACAGGGACCTCGGTACATACGTCGGCGTCCACGGGAGGCTCAGACTTAATAACAACAGAGGATTCAATGGCAAGAGGCAGTGAGGTGACTTCTGTAGAAGTCATTTCAAGAACCTCTAGATCTTGCACTGGTGAAACAGCAGAAGTTCCATGATCGACGCGGCCGTCAACAACCAAGGTCTCTTGATTAACAGAAGTCACGACATTCTCAGAAGGCGGATCGACAGGTATGACAACCGGTAATTTCATAGAAGCAACATGTTCCGGGTCCATGGTAACAACTGCACCAGGAACACCAGAGTCCCCGGGAACAACAATAGTACTGGTGGAGGGTAGCTCTGGAAACTCCTCATTGAAAACAAGGGGAGCTGTTGAAGGCCTAGCTACAATACAATATCTGCGAAGGATGACTGGGTGCATCTGGATTTGGTGTGAGAATCCGCACCGCACTTGGAGCAGGCTGGCTCGCACGAGATCTCCAAGTGCCCCACCGTACTACAGTTGGGGCAAGCTCGGGACTGGCACTGAGGAGCAATGTAGTCAGCATTACCGAATCAACGGCATGTGCGTATCATGCCAGCATATGTGACCATGGCCTTCCAACGGCCCACTTGAAGGAAATTGGGTACTGGCTTTGTCATACGCAGGCGAACAATTCTCGTGCCTGTATAAACATGTTCCAGACCTTTGAGTGTGTGCCGCTCATTCTGAATGGGGGTGACAATCTCCCCATATCCAGTAAGTGCCGCAGAGATCTTCTCATTAGGAATGTCTATGGGCACGAGTTTGACATAGACGGTACGAATGCCGTCATCTACTGGCGAAATGTTCACCGCAAAATCCTTGTAGGCTGTCAAGGGGGAAAAGTCCATTGTTAAGTCGCTGGACTGTGTGCAAATGTTCCGGATAGTCAAGTTTGTCGACTAATTCCTTAAGAATATTAACACTGGGGTACTTCCCATTATGAGTAACCTGAATGGTTTCAGGTCGGTTCAGAAAGTTCGTCATTCCGGAGGCACGGAGCCCCGGTTGGCCTGGAACCGGAACACAAAAATAAAGCTTCTAACTTGAAGTTTAAAGAACAAGAAATAAAAATATCTCAGTCAAATCCTTGACGACCACAAACTATATGAGAATTACTTAGTGATGAAGCAACTCAACTCCAAGCAGCTAAATTATGAGGATTTCTCCCACGTACCTTGCTCTTCACTACTGCAAGAGACCGAAAATACGTATATGTAGTCTTCCTCGGGGTCTTCGCACGTGTCCGTACGCCGACGACTGATTACATTCACTTCGCCGTACTCCTTAAATACCACCGACGATAATTTGCATATTATGCCGTGCTGTGGCAAAAGCGCTCACCGGTCGGTCCCGAAATGAACATCCCACCTACGTAAACTCGACCCTATTAACATATGTAAATTTCATGATCGTCCGCCAATTCCTTCTTGTTGTTCTTTTTTCACTTTCAGGCAGTGTATATTAGAAATTGGTAAAGTCATTCTGTGGGTAAATCTCTTCCATCACTTTTAAAAAGTCTTATGGAGACTTTTTTTGACTGGAGGTTTAACCGCCGTCCCTAATTTATGGCCACTAGCTCCAGGGAAGGGAGAAAGCCAGTGCCGTAAGACAAACACAACATCCATGCCTCACCGGGATTCGAACACCAATCCCCCTTTTGATAGGGGGTTTAACGACCACCGTGAGCAACTCAATGGGCTATAAGCAGTCGCCCGTCCCTAATTTAGGGTCACTGGTTCCAGGCAAGGGAGAGAGCCAGTGCCACATGACAAACACAACATCCATGCCTTACCGGGATTCGAACCCGGACCCCTTTCGGACGAATGATCAGAGGGAATCGCTTAGACCACTGCGCCACCCCTTTCGGACGTATTATCAGAAGCCATCGCTTAGACCACTGTGCTACCAGGGCGGCATATGGAGACTTCTAACTTGGAGCAAGGAGTCTAGTTTTCAAACACCTACACAAATTGCGCACTATCGGCCAAAAGTTTCTATTGTTAAATCTTTTACTGGGATTTTGTTAAACATACACGAGACCGAAAAAAAGCTGAACTTTTTAACCGGGTAAAAAATCAGAAAGCACAGTGAAACAGTGTGAATAAAATGCAGCACGACCAAGACAGAATTCTTTACATTAATTCACTTATGTAAATATTGAAATGAAACACATCACTCTATTCAAGATATGAAATTACTTACACTTAAGAACAGCATAGGAGAGGGAGAACATCGCAGGGAGAAAAACAACGGGCCGCAGTGGTCTAAGCGATGGCCTCTGATCATTCGTCCGAACGGGGTCCGGGTTCGAATCCCGGCGAGGCACGGATGTTGTGTTTGTCTTACGGCACTGGCTCTTTCCCTTCCCTGGAACCAGTGACCCTAAATTAGGGACGGGCGACTGCTTATAGCCCATTGAGTTGCTCACGGTGGTCGTTAAACCTCCAATTAAAAAAAAAAAAAACGATTGCGGGCGAAATCTTTACTACTTCCGTTTTCGGAAATTTTGCCTCCATTTTAAAGCAGAAATATAAATATTTATGCAATAAAATGATATTTAGCAACAATACTGAGCGGAAGGATATGAAGAGAAAACAAAAATTACGATTACGGGAGAAATCTTCACTCCGTCTAACTTCCGACTTTGAAAGTCTTACTCAGTCCCCAGACGGAAAACGACCCCCCCGTAAATTCTGTCCAGATTCGATCTCGAGAACTACACAAATGGAAGCTCATGCCAGAAGCTGACAGGAAAGTTTTCGCGCTGCCATTTTCGGAAAATTTCCCTCCCTTTTCAAGCTGAAATACAAATATTTGTGGAATAAAATGATAAGTAACAACAAAACTGGGTTGAAGGAACATCGCAAGAAAAGGAAATTACGATTACGCGGGGAAAAAAACTTTCACTCCGTTTAACTTCCGTTTTCGAAAGATGAAATATCGTTCCCAGACGAGAAACAAACCTCTCCTCCAACTAATACCCTCAAAATTTCTCCTGTTTTGCAATCTCGAGAATGATCAAAATGATGACGAAAAAGGCGGAATTCCGCGAAAGAATCTCATGAATGGTTAAAGTAAAAAGGGTGTACAGGGTAAGCTATACATGAGCATCTGGATATGTGGCTGTAAGGCTTTCTCACCAAGCCTGGCCAATCTTTCAAAACATGAGTGTTTATTACTTGAATGTAACAGTTATTAACAGTGTATAGTCGTTGGTCACTCTGGTTAACCTGTTTGACTGGTGGTAGTACTTAGCAGTGGCATGGCAATTCCTTTAAAATTTATCTTCACTGTTGTATTTTAGCAGCATAACACATTTAAAGTCATCAGCAAAACAAATTGTATCATATTTATTTTTTATTTTTACCCATGTGTTATTTCATATTTCTTTTCAATGCAAAAACTTTTAAATAAAATTTTTTCAGAAATTTATGATTTTAAGCTTAAAAATGTATTATGTTCATAAGCAGGCAATTTTTGCAAATATGGGGGGGGGGCATAAAATGGGTAAAATCAATTTTACCATCACTGAAACAAGTGCCTTTGACCACTGGGGCTTGGTACATCCTTCATATAACTCTCAGAAAACACTAAATTTAAAACGCAGGAGAGAATTACAGTTCACCTCTCAGAAGTGTTCGCCGAGGAGAAAGTTTTTATCTCCCTTTCTGAAGTTAAACGATCACAGTGAACAACTCTATGTGCTATATATAAGCAGTTGCCCGTCCTTAATTTCAGGCCACTGGTTCCAGGAAAGGGAGAGAACCAGCATTGTAAAACAAACACAACATTCATGCCTCACCGCGATTGGCTAGCGTTTGCGCCATTGGAATGGGGAAAACTTATTTGATGTTACTTCTGTACCACTATTAGTTGAGCAACGCCACTTCAAAAAGCCAGTTTGCAAATGCAGAGAAAAATATCGCACGTCACTAACTTAGGAAGAAGTTTCATGTTATACTGCAGTTTTTTCGGGTGGGGGTGGGGGGGGAATACTGTCAATGAAATCGCCATTTTTGTATTTATCAAAAAGCCGCACATGCAACCTA
Source organism: Macrothele yani (assembly GCA_039090855.1). NCBI lineage: Eukaryota > Metazoa > Arthropoda > Arachnida > Araneae > Macrothelidae > Macrothele > Macrothele yani. The sequence goes on along the minus strand of CM077017.1, from coordinate 65,494,601 downwards.
GTCACAATCTTTGCCTGTGCAACCAAAATGACAAACAAGAATGACACAATGTCCGGTTAACTAGTTCTAGGCAGTGCTAAGCTAAAAAGAGCGAGTAAATGGACTTCACTTTCATTTTCAAGAGACAGCAATATTACATGCACTTTGGTACAAAAAATAAAAAATAATATATATATATATATAATCATCGTCAACCATTATCAATCCACTGCTGGACGAAGGTCTCCTCAAGTTTCCTCCACAACGGTCTGTCTTGTGCCAATCTCCTCCATGTCACTCCCGCATACTTTTGAATTTCATCCACCCATCTTCCATGTGGTCTTCTTCTGGGTCTTTTCCTGTCCCTTGGAATCCAATCTAAAATTTCGGCTGTCCATCGATGGTCTGTCCTTCTGGCAGTATGTCCAGCCCATTGCCATTTCAAGGATTTAACTCTGATCATGATGTCTTCCACTCTTGTCATTTTTCGGATCCACGAGTTCTTCTTATCTCTCCTGGTTACACCAAGCATGCACCTCTCCATGATTCTTTGAGTTGTCTGCAGCCTTTGTATGTCTCTTTTAGAAGTTCCACGTCTCTGCACCATACATAAGCACTGGAAGGATGCATTGATCAAACACTTTTCTTTTAAGACATAATGGCATATTGCTCTTGAAAATTATGCTGTTTCTTCCAAAAGCTCTCCAGGCAAGTTTTGTACGCCGATTAATTTCTTCATCAATGTGACCCTCACTTGATATCTGCTGTCCAAGATAAACGTACGTGTCCGTTATCTCCAGCTTTTCTCCATCAATCGATAAATCTTCATTTCTTGTAAAAGCATTGTACATCACTTTTGTCTTCTGAAAGTTCATTTTTAATCCCACTTCTTTACTCTTGTCAGCAAGTTCCTGGATCACACTCTGCAGCTCTGATGGGGTAATTGCAAAAATGACTGTCATCAGCAAAACAAAGGTGGGTTAGATAATCTCCATTAATCTTTATCTCTTTGTTTTCCCAGTTCAGTGATTGAAAGACATTTTCCAATGTGGCATTAAAGAGCTTTGGAGATATGGTGTCACCTTGTCTCACTCCTTGAAAGAGCGAGGGAATATGAACTTCCATGGTGCATGGCTTTTATTGATTATGAAAAAGCCTTTGATTCGGTGAAACCATCAGCAGTTACAATGGTTCTGAAATCCTGCGGTATTGAAGATGTGTACATTAATATTATTAATAACATCTATGAAAATGCAAGTGCAAAGTTCGGCTGTTTGAAAATACAACACATATATATATATATATTTTTCTTCTTGGTATTTGAAACTTTGTTAAAGGGCTTAACAACTACTACAAGCAACTTAATTAGCTAGAAGCAGTCTGTCCCTAATCTAGGGTCACTGGTTTCAGGGGAGATGATGGCAGAAGCACACCACCCAAAACCCTTCTTCAACGAATTACTGAAAGCCAACATTTCACACCACTCTATTGAAACATACACCAATGACAGGTAACTAAATCTTAACAAAATGGCTGTATATCAAATGCAAAACAAACAAACAATCTGCAACACAAGTGTATTGTCACCTGCCCTAGTGGGAAAAGTTACTTTCTTTTAAGAATATCTTGGGTGGGGGTGGGTCAAGAAAAAATCAAGTTGAAATTACATAATTGATTTTATATCTTGAACATAATTTAACCTAAGACTCAACATTCAACTAAGAAAAAGTTCACTGTTCAAGTTTTTACTTTTTAACTTATTTTTACTAGCAACAGAATTTAAATTCAGACAGGCACCCAGAAACAAGTCCCTCCCACCCTCCATCACTAAGCATTTGACTATAATCTGTAGCTGTTATATGGTCAGTTAACTTTGAATGAACAAGTCTAAAACTAAAAACTCCTGTAACTCTTTCCATTAGCAAAATCTGTATCAGACCAAAACCTGTGTCCACCTGAGAACAATAAAAGGTAGGTACTCTCAAAGGACTGCATACATAGTTTGTTTAGACTTATACAATTGAAGACGGGAAGTTATCTTCCATGGCAAAGAGAGACCTAGCAGCATTTCTTCTGTCACCAGTATTTAAAACCAAGTCACTGTTGACTGGAACAGAAGTGGTGCTTCACCGCATTACAAGACAGTTAGACTGCATGAACAGACACTGCTGAACTTATGTCAAAATTAATCAACTCAATTTAGAACAACAGATGCAAGAAAAAATGAAGTTGAGAGATTCACTGTATAACTACTGCCACTTTGTGCTAATAACTGCAGTCTCGCTGAATTATGGAATTACAGTGTAACAGCAATTTGGAGAACTAGTGGTAGCATTATCTCTTTTCCTATATAAAAGTACAAAACTATTTACCCTGCATTCTGGGTTACACATTTTCCCTTTAGAAACAATACCTAATATATTCAGCAGGTCATGTCCATCCATCAGTCTTTCTCAGCTAAGAATGGTATCAATACAAAAAAAAAAAAAAAAAAAAAAAAAAAAATATGACAGCAACAAAAGTTATGTATTATTCAGTTTGCACTGAAATAATAGTCCAAATAAATTTCACGCAGAATTTTATTTCAATTTACATCAGTTATATTTTTTGGAAAGCTGCAATGTCAACAGACTGTACATAATCTTCAAAGTTCTGAATCTCTTCTTGAAGCCAATCTATGCTTACCTGTTGAAAGAAAATAAGAATACTCATACAAAAAGGTTGCATACCATTTGGTACAAAGCAAACATAGCAATAACTGAAGTGAATAATCAATTGCTCTGTGTTGTTTCTAAACAACTGTTTCAACATCTATTTAAACTCCTGTTATACAGGGTGATTCAAAAGTCCCTGAACTCTATATTTTAAAACATATTTGCTGTAAAACCATAAAAGATATCCATCATTACTGCTTGTGACCTTGGGGAACAAGCTGCGCCACATGACACTACGCGGGCGCTGGCAAGCAGTAACGTTCAGTCAGCCATGAGTGGCACGCTTTGTTTCAAGTTTATTTTGAGGAAAAATCTTACCAATGTTGCATCCGCTTTGTTACAAAAATAAAATAAAATCTATAGCTTTAAATTTCAAGTTATTAAATGCGATGTGTAAATAAATTTGTGAAGTATGTAGATAAATCCAAACTTAGCCGTAGTTGCAGAATGAAACAATAAAACTCCATTATACCTCTCAAGGCTGCATCAGCCTCATCTTCAGATGGAATAAATTACGCCGCGAAACACACATAGGCACGTATATATGTTAGAGTAAATCAAAACCATTGCCGTTCAAAGAGACACAAAGTTAATGGTAACATTTAAGTCATGACAGTTAAGAACGAAAGTAAACTAAAGTCTGATGTCGGTAGACTAGTGATAACAGTTAGCGACTATCATCTAGCAAAAATTTCCAGGCCTGATGAACAAAGGCAGGTAGGTCATCATTGCAACAGGTATTTAAAAAATGGGAAATGTACAGACTCTCAGTAAATAGTAGAGAGGCCTTATTGGGAGGCCAAGCAAGGATGGTTGCCTCAGTCAAGGAAGGGAAATGTGAGCACTTATTAGCCAGTCGAGACGCTGCAGTGGACTGTGAACCAACTTTAACGTTATACTCATGTTCAGAAAGTCTTGTTTTAGTCTCCTTGATGTTGATCCAATATAAACCAAATCCCTAGTTCTTCATGATCGTATTCTATGAAAGTGACAAAGGAAGACCGTCACGACTAACTCCTGTAAGTACTCAACACAAGTTTGTGGGTTTGATGGAGCTCGTTTCTGGACGTGTTAACATTTTTAAAAACATAGGCAGAAGACACCATTTAGATTTTGGCATAAAAAACCAGGAACATTCTAGCTTTAGTTAAAAATGACTGACTCAGTAGAGCTCACTGACAAACATGGGGTTCAATGTGTGTCTGTTCCCCTCAAAGCATTGGATGAAGAAACTAGGGATTTGGTTTATATTGGATCAACATCAAAGAGACTTAAAAACAAGACTTTCTGAACATGTGCATAATGCTAAAGTTAGTTCACAATCCACCACACTGTCTACTCACTAATAAGGGCTCACATTTCCCTTTCTAGACTGAGGCAACCATCCTTGCTTGCCCTTCCAGATAAGGCCTCAACTATTTATTGAGAGTCTGTACATTTGCCATTTTTTTGCCGCGGATGGCTTAGTGGTTAGCGAGTCAGACTATCAATGCAAGGTCCTCAGGTTCGAACCTGGGCTGATCTTTCAGAGATGGTGTGATTTACTAACAATCGCTGAATATCCGCCATGCATCGGACGAGCACGTTAAGTGACTGCCCCCAGTTTGGACCCACTGGTTAAATGGGTATCCTTTCCTATGCCCCCTGAAATTCTTTCACCCCTCTGTGTGCAACACCGTACTTGTACGGTAGCGCCATCTACTGTACTCTAATCTCACTACAAACTGTTCTGTCAAAGTCGCTAGACTTGCTCTTATTCCTTCAGTTTCTGTGTCCTGCCCAAAAAGGCGATCTCGCTGTAGGTGGCTGGGACCTAAACTCTACTCACTGTGGACGGAAGTCCTACAAGAAAATGACAAATATGGGGTTGCCATTTTTTTTAAATACCTGTTGCAATGACCTATCTGCCTTTGTTCACCAGGTCTGGAAATGTTTGCTAAATGATAGTAGTTATTTTACTTTTGTACTTAACTGTCACAACTTAAATATTACTATTAACTTTATGTCTCTCATACATGAGAGTGACAAAGAAACAAAGCTGTACTTTTTAACTGGGTAAAAAAAAAACCAGAATGTGCAGCGAAGCAGTGTGAATAAAAACACACCATGAGCAAGACAAAATTGTTCATGTTTATTTATGTAAATATTAAACTGGACCTAATCACTATTCAAAATATAAAATTATTGACATTTAACAACACAGGATAGAGTAAACATCGCGCAGGGGGGATAATGATTATAGGCGAAATCTTTGCTCCGTCTGACTTCTGTTTTCGGAACCCCCCTTCCCCCCATTTTCAAGGTGAAATATACACAGAGGTGCCAACTATTACGGATTGTCCGTAATTATTACGGTTTCGACCGTCAGATTACGGAATGTTTGGAATAATTACGGATTTCAGTGCGTTTTGGAGAATCAATTTTGTATCCTTTTTTGTTAACCCTTGTAGTGCGACGCGGCCGATTCGTCGGCGTTCGATTTTGATCAGAGTATTTTCTTAATCAGACAGCAGATATCAGTGTCGATCATATCATTTATCAATCATATCGTTTTGAAATGGAATCTCCATGAATCATATCGGCAAACAGCGATATTATCGAAAGAATCGTAATATGCTGTAAGGTCGTATCGGGAAATATGTAGTTTGCGCTTGTTATCGGGCTTCCCACGTGCTTTCTCCGTGTGACGGGAGAAAGGCCACTTTAGCCAAAACTTTTCCTACTGCAGTTGAGACAGGGCTGTTCACTTGGCCTTGTTGGTCAATTTTAAAACGTCGTACTATCGGAAATCACTTTTCCGAACGCTGTTCCAAGTGCAATAATGCGCAATGCATGGGCCCGCGATGGCAGGTGTTTATTTTTTTTTTGCGGACTTTCGCCGCACGGGAGAACGAAATGCGGTGTTTTATTACTAGAAGCTCTTCACATTATTCATTTCTTTTTTCCCAAACAGACAGACAGAAACATAAAACTCCGTGAATTACGAATCCCCCTCTTCTTCCAAACTAGTGTTGGCAGAGGATGACTTTATTGACAGCTTGTTCCTCAGATTAGCAGACTTGCTTTTACCTACTGCCTGAAATGTTTTTGTAAGGTTTTTTGAAATGGCTTGTTGTAGTGAGAGTGAAAGTTTGCCAAGTGATAGTGATGATTTTAAATCATCTGAGAGTGATATTGGTCAAGCAACATCAAGCCAGAAAACTAGCCATCGTGCCAGGCACACAATATCTTCCGAAAGTGAAGATCTTGATAGCGATTCTTCAGGCCATGAAAGCGAATGGGAGGACGTAATAGAGGGAAGTGATGAACAACCTCAGCATCATTTTGATTATCATGAAATGCAGGGGCCCAAACATGCTCCTGCAACTGATGCGGCACCTAATGCATATTTTTACTTGTTTACTAATTTCATATTTGGAATTATCGTTTCTGAAACAAATAAATATGAAAAGAGGTTTCTCCTGAAACATCCAAATCTTTCTCCCAAATCTCAAGCTAGGAAATGGAAAAATGTTAAAATGCTGAAATAAAGGTTTCCTTGCGTGCCTTCTAATATGGGAGTAATCACTAGCCCATGTAGGACGAGATGATTGCCGAAAGCATATCCAGTCAAAAAAACACGAGGGTTATGTAAAATGAAAGACTCAATAAAAGCCTCTGGATAAATTTTTTGCAAAAAAGAATGAAAATAGCGTGATAAATGCTGAATTGCTGTTTACTACATTCGTTGTGGAGCATAACCTACCTATAAGCAAACTGTGATCATGCTGGTCCCTTGTTTCATGCTATGTTCCCAGACTGTGATATTGATGAAGCTGGATATCCTAGAGCAGATGTGGCATGGAACAGTGATGGAAAGTTGCAAAACCATTTTTGGAGCAGCAAAATGCATTTTTGGAGGACGTAAAATACATTTTGGAGCAGGTAAAATATATTTTTAGAGCAGGTAAAATACATTTTTGGAGCAGCAAAATGTGTTTTTGGAGGTGAAACACATTTTTGGAGCAGATAAAATACATTTTTGGTGTAAGAAAACATTTTTAGAGCAGGTAAAATATTAGTAGATAGAACAAACTCTTAAGCAAAAAATGTTTTGGAAATAGATGCACGCTACTCAAATTTAAGACATCTTGCATTGAAATACACACACACAAATATGCAAAGATTTTAGTTTTCAAATAGATCAAAAAATCTGTAACCATAGCAGGATTATTAATCATTTATTTTACAAAAAATGTTTCATTTTTCACTGCTTTTCTCAATACTTAATTGCTCAATTCTAATTTTTAAAGATATTTAGCAATGTTTTGTTTTGCTCCTTTTAATAGCATGTGTCCACTTTCTATTGCACTCATGTCTCTTTTTTTTTTTTTTGTGCCACATTCAATGTTCATCTCAGCATTGTTTAACATTTTATGAGGGAATCCAACTGCTGCAAATGTTCAGCTTCTTCCCATTTCAAATCACCTTGTGAACATTCAATTTCTTCTCTTTTTTGCTTGTTTTGCTGCATTTTTCCAGCACTAATCTGCTCTTGATATTTAATTCAGGATTCTTTATAAGCTGTCAGAAGTTTTTTGGTAACATTAATTTTACTCACATCTCCATTTAATCTTTTGACATGATCTTTGTGCTTCTTGCTCTTCGCATGACGCCTACAATCATTGTGGCCGCCTTGCGACAGGCTGAAATCGCAGCCACATGGCTTATAAAACGTGATTCAGCAAAACTTTAGATGCTTCATAAAAAGGCCATTATTTACTATACATACAGCGATACACTTGACGATAAGTTTTATCTGACTTCGTTCTTTTTGTTGTCATAGCTGTTTCACTGCTACGTTTCATTTCGTTTTAATCTAAATTAACCCTTTCTACTCAAATAACTTTTCACCCATACTCACACAGAACTCGCATTTTTTTTTCTTTTCTGCAGTAAAGGCCACAACTTAGCAGTAAAAGCTCAGTTTTAGCTCGCCAGCTCTGACATACGAGCTATAGAGGCATCAGCGTGGCGGCTGACACTCTACCTATTCGGCAAAAAAGAAATGTCGTGCGAGCTATAGAGGCGCCATCGGCATGGAGGGTGCCACCCAACACATGCGATATTCGACGAAAAAGAAATGTCTCGCGCAAGCCCCGATCCACGAGCTATAGAGGTGTAATGAGCACAGAGGATGACACCCGACAAGCAAGCTATTAGGGGGAAAAAGAAATTTCTCACGAGCGCCAACATACGAGCTATAGAGTCGTCATAGACGTGACGGACGACACCCGACCTATTCGGCGAAAAAGAAATTCCTTGCGAGCGTCGACATCTGAGCTATAGAGACGTCACAGACGTCGCGGATCTCGAGCGTCGACATGAGAGTCATAGAGGCGTCATCGGCATGGCGGGTGACACCCGACACGCAGATGAAGTTTCCTTTTCTTTATCCGGTGAAAAATAAACGTCTCGCGAGTTATAGGGGCGTGGCGAGTGACACCAGACCTATTCGACAGAAAAGAAATTTCTCGCGGCCACCGACATGCGAGCTGTAGAGGCGTCATCGGAGTGGCAGGTGAGCTATTCGGCGACATTGGCGATTTCGTAATGTCGGGTGTCACCCGACAGTCTAGTGGAAAGGGTTAAAACGTTTGCACCGAAATTTTCAAAAGCACAAAGCCACATGCAATCAATGTAAAGAGTGTGCAAAAAGCGCTGAGCTGAGTTCCCTCTCGACTTTCGCGCATGGCTCTCAAACGGCTGTATGGGGAATCGCATGACAAACTCTGCCTCCATTGGCGGGGTAAGTCAGAACATCGAAGGCGCACAAGGGACTACCTCTAAAGTGCGTTTTTTTTTTATCAAACGACGGTAAAAAAAAAAAAATGAAAAAATAAATAAATAGAAATTGCGTGTAGGGATCTTGCGAGGGCTTTTCTGTAGTTTTTTCGGGTGACTTCCGTAAAACCGTATGATGGAGTGAAAATCCGTAAAAGTTGTCGCGTCGACGAAACAGCTAATGACTGACCTTACGCTGTATTTACGTAATCGAGCACCTCGCCCGGAATGAAATAACTGCGCTATCCCAAAGAGCAGGGAACGACATATAAACAATATCAATTGCACAGCACTCCGAAAGACCACCAAACTATCAGTAAACAATCTGCATCAGGATTTCATAACATACAGCATCGTTTCTCTTACATACCACGTGATTACAACAAAACTCCTCCCCCATAAGGAAAAACAATTTAATTTCCTACATCATGAAAATAGTTGCTTTTGCCGAAAAAACAACGAATTAGATGGTAGGTGAAAAACATTCTGAAATTTTGGGATTGGCGGTACGATACGTGTTGATTAAGCGCCGTTTTCCACCAAATTACGCATAGACAATAAAAAAGTGTCATTCAATTCGACGTTTAAAACGCCATTTTTTGCCGTGAACATTTTTTTTTCGCTCGGCAATTTTTGCTGTGTAATGCCGTTTCGGCGCAAATATTAACCTTTTCCGTAATCTGTAGCAGTTTGGCGCAAGATAATGAAATTGGCGCAGTTCGGCGCAAACTTTCCGTCACTGCATGGAATGAAATATCTAAGATGAAGGATTCATCTGGCTTTCCCAAGTATTCTGCATTGCCTAAACTAATGTTGGAAATAATGACTATCCCTCACAGCAATTCCTCTACAGAGAGAATATTTAGTATAGTAAGGAAAAACCTCACATACTTCTGCCCAACAATGAGCACCAAAACATTAAGTGCCCTTCTTGTACAGAAAAGTAAAGCATTTTCCTCAGGTGAGCCGTGTTATAAAAAGAAGTTTTCTGAAAAAGAATATACCACTGCAAAACAAGCAACAAGGGAGTCTTTATGTCAGCAATGACATGAGGTAAGTACAATATTGATAATTTAATTTCATAATTTATCAGGATAGTGTAAACATAAAAGGTTATTACACATTTCACACATTAATTTCTCATGACCATACCCTTTCTGCACGTTAATGATGAGGTTTCGTATGGTGATTACTGATAGGCTCCTCGGAAGGTCGTCACTGCATACAAGTATTACAGGTTACACAGTAATACTTTAATATTGTCCTTAACTTTGAAAAAAAAAATTCCTGTTACATTACTGAAAGTTTGTGTTCCATTACTGAAAAATCCCCTATTGATTACTGATACGTTCTGCTAGAGGTTGGCACCTCTGTATTGTATCTATTCAATGAAATATTAACAACAATACTGAGCAGAGAGATATAGCAAGGAGAAATCTTTACTCCATCTAACTTCTGATTTTGAAAGTCGCAATTCCGTCCTTTGATGGAAAACAACCCTCCCCCCATTCTGTTCAGTTATTTTTTTTTATTTTTTTTTTTTTTATTGGAGGAGTAACGACCACCGTGAGCAACTCAATGGGCTATAAGCAGTCGCCCGTCCCTAATTTAGGGTCACTGGTTCCAGGGAAGGGAGAGAGCCAGTGCCGTACGACAAACACAACATCCATGCCTCACCGGGATTCGAACCCGGACCCCGTTCGGACGAATGACCAGAGGCCAACGCCTTAGACCACTGAGCCACCGGGGCGGCTGTTCAGTTATGCATCGATCTCGAGAATCACACACGTGATGAAAATGGCGAAATACCTCAAACTCGAATCCACTGAAGAATTTCATGCCTTAAGATTACAAAGAAATTTTCATGCCATCTAACTTCTGTTTCCAGAAAATTTTCCTCCATTTTCAAGCTGAAATACAAATATTTATTAAATAAAATGATATTTAACAACACTGGGCAGAGGAAACGTCAAGAGAAAAAGGACATTACAATAACAGGAAAAATCTTCACCCTGTTTAACTTTGGTTTTTGAAATATGAAATCTCGTTTCCTGGTGGGAAACGAACCCCACACCCAAACTAATACCCACAGAAGCAGAATTATGTTGCATGTTCTGCACACAAAGCATGCAACACTTCAATCAAATTTCATATATATACACTGCTGGACAATTGCTAAGGACAGATGACAATAGCAACCATAAAATGGAAGGCAGGAAAATGTGGAAATTAGCATAAGTGCGGGATACAGTAAGACGTGTTGTGCGTATGCAAATTTTGGATTGCCGAACTTGTTCGTGACGTCATAGCGCTGATAAAAGATATAAAGGATTTGACGCGTATTGACAGGTTGTTGTTCAAACGCAAAGTTGAAAGGGAAAGAATCAATTGACGAACTTGCAATTTTCAGCATGTCTTCCCGACATCACCTAGATAATTTTACGCGTGGCCGTATTATTGGCCAGATTGAAGAAGGGCGAAAAATAACAGATGTTGCCAGGGAGTTCGACGTCTGCCACAGTGTTGTTTCAAGGCATTGGAAATCATTTCAAACAAATGGAGAGTGTAGCAAACGTCACGGGGGAGGTCGTGTTCGCAGTACGACACCTGCAGAAGATCGGTACATAGTGCTATCAACAAAAAGACACCGGCGCAGCACAGCTAATGAGGTAGCAAATCAGTTTATGGCTGCTACTGGCAAGCGGATCTCCCGAAAAATTGTCGCCAGACGTTTGCATGAAGGAGGACTATATGCCCGCCGTCCTGTTGTGTGCATCCCATTGTCCAGACGTCACCGTACCGCCCGTTTGCAATGGTGCCATCAACATCGCAATTGAACTGATAACGACTGGTCTGCTGTCCTCTTCTCAGATGAGAGTAGATACAGTCTATCATCCGATTGTCGACGACAACTGATCTGGCGTGATAGTGGTACTGCATATTGTCCAGCAAACATACAGGAAAGGGACCGATATCCGACATGTAGTGTCATGGTATGGGCTGGCATCATGATCAATGGCCGTACGTCCCTCTATGTGCTTCCAACTGGGACTATGACCGGCCAACGATACATTAATGATGTTCTGCGACCTCATGTTCGCATGTTCCGTGGTACTGTCGGTGATAGATTCATTTTCATGGACGACAACGCAACATGTCATCGAACAGTCGCTGTCCAGGAGTGTCTTGAGAGCGAGGATATTCAACGCCTCGTATGGCCAGCACGTTCTCCAGATCTGAATCCCATTGAAAATGTGTGCGATGCTTTGGGGAGGAGTCTTGCTGGTCGCCAATGCCCTCCAATAAACAAGGACACCCTCATCCGTGCACTGACAGAGGAATGGGATAAATTACCCCAACAGCTGCTTGATAATGTTGTGCAAAGCATGACACGACGTGTGGAATCTTGCATCGGCCTCCATGGTGGCCATATCCCGTATTGACATCTTACGCCGCCTGCAGAAGGTAATTGCATTTTTTTTTCACGTTTACATATTCTGCACAAAATGGCCTGTTTGTCCCTTGAACACGTTCCAAAGCCTTCTGGATTTCAGAGCACAATAAATTGTCTTTCTTGTAATGTCCTGGCATTCTGACATTTTATTTCACTTGGCATCCAACCACACTTACTTTTTTATGCGCTATATAGCCGTTTATGATCCGTCCTTAGCAATTGTCCAGCAGGGTATATATCCTCATCATCGTCAACCATTATCAATCCACTGCTGGACAAAGGTCTCCCTAAGTTTCTTCCACAACGGTCTGTCTTGTGCCAGTCTCCTCCAGGTCACTCCTGCATACTTTCGAATTTCATCCACCCATCTCCCATGTGGTCTTCTTCTGTCCCTTGGAATCCAATCTAAAATTTTGGCTGTCAATCGATGGTCTGTCCTTCTGGCAGTATGCCTAGCCCATTGCCATTTCAGGAGTTTAACTCTGATCATGATGTCTTCCACTCGTCATTTTTCGAATCCACGAGTTCTTCGTCTCTCTCCCGGTTACACCAAGCATGCACCTCTCCATGCTTCTTTTGAGTTGTTTACAGCCTTTGTATGTCTCTTTTAGTTAAGGTCCACGTCTCTGCACCATACGTAAGCACTGGAAGGATGCATTGATCAAACACTTTTCTTTTAAGACATAATGGCATATTGCTCTTGAAAATTATGCTGTTTCTTCCAAAAGCTCTCCAGGCAAGTTTTGTACGCCGATTAATTTCTTCATCAATGTGACCCTTACTTGATATCTGCTGTCCAAGATAAATGTACGTGTCTGTTATCTCCAGCTTTTCTCCATCAACTGATAAATCTTCATTTCGTGTAAAAGCATTGAACATCACTTTTGTCTTCTGAAAGTTCATTTTTAATCCCACTTCTTTACTCTTGTCAGCAATTTCCTGGATCATACTCTGCAGCTCTGATGGGGTAGTTGCAAAAATGACTACGTCATCAGCAAAACGAAGGTGGGTTAGATAATCTCCATTAATCTTTATCCCTTTGTTTTCCCAGTTCAGTGATTGAAAGACATTTTCCAATGTGGCATTAAAAAGCTTGGGAGATATGGTGTCACCTTGTCTCACTCCCTTTCCATTTTTATGTGTTGTATTTTCAAACAGCCGAATCTTTGCACTTGCATTTTCATAGATGTTATTAATAATATTAATGTATGCATCTTCAATACCACAGGATTTCAGAGCCATTGTAACTGCTGATGGTTTCACCGAATCAAAGGCTTTTTCATAATCGATAAAAGCCATGCACAATGGAAGTTCATATTCCCTCGCTCTTTCAATTAGTTCTCTCAGTACGTGGATATGATCTATTGTGCTGTAGCCACTCCCGAATCCAGCTTGTTCTCTCGGTTGAGCCATGTCCAGTGTTACCTTCAAACGGTGTGAAAGAACTTTAGTGAAGCTTTTATAAACCACTGATAGGAGGCTGATAGGTCTGTAGTTCCTGAGATGCTCAACGTCACCTTTTTTATGTAGCAGGATCATTGTAGCGTCGTTCCAATCCTCAGGAATCTTCCCTTCATTAAGGCATCGAGTGAAAATTTGGACGAGTACTGTTTCGATTTCTCCACTTGCTTCTTGTATGATGTCTACAGTAATTCCATCTTCTCCTGGAGCTTTCCCCGCTTCATGTTCTTGATTGCATGAGCAACTTCTGCTGGGAGGACTGGAAGAACTCTGGTACCTTTCATGATGTCTGGAGTACATGTATCATCCTTTCATATAATTTGGAGTAGAAATCTTTCACTCTTGTCAAAATTTCGCCTCCATTTCTTGTTACCAAACCATCTTTTCTCAGTGCCATAATCTGTTTTCTTCCCTTACTGAGATGTCCCTTTGCTATCTTTAGGCTTTGGTTGTTTTCAATTGCTTTCTTCACTAGTTCACAGTTGAATTTCCTTAAGTCTTCAGTGATACTTTTTCGTACTGTCTTGCATAGCTCTATATATTTCACTTTGGAAGTCACATCTTTAGTTGTCCTCATCTCTCTTCTTTTTGCATCAACATTTTGGTTTTTCCTGATAATTTGTTCACATGCAACTTGTTCTTAGACCCAGCTAATTTTGTTGCTGTTTCCATAAGATCTTTTGGTTACTTTTCTGTTAACTTCAGAAATACCCACTTTTTCCGATGTTAGGCCTTCTAACACAGAGAATCTGTTCTTCAGTTCCATCTTGAAGGTATTATGGTGTGTTTTAAGGTTGGTTATGTCAATACATTTTGTTTGTCTTATGAGCTTGCCACGTTCAAGTTTAGTGTTGAGGTGCATCTTACATTTCACCAATCTATGGTCACTACCTGTGTTGAACTTGTTTAGCACACTGCAGTCTTCTATGACAAATTTTTTGTTACACATAATAAAATCAATTTCACTTGTCGTCCCATTTGGATGTCTCCATGTCCATTTCCTGCGTGGCTTTTTCGTGAAAAAGGAGTTCAAGATGAAAAACCCTTCTGCCTCTGCAAACTCAACGAGAGTATTTCCACGCTGGTTTCTGTTGCCATGACCAAATTTACCTACTGAAGTTTCATTCTGTTTCAGTTGCCCTATTTTTGCATTGAAATCTCCCATAATTATCTTCTAGTGCTGCTCATTTTCATTACTTAGATGACGAATTTGCTCATAAAATTGTTCAATTTCTTTTTCAGGATGACTTGTGGTGGGTGCACAAGTTTGAATAATCTGAGCCTTGTATCTTCTTGAGAGTTGGATAATGAGTCATGCAGCTGTGTCAGAGAAACTTTCAACTTTATCCTTCAGTTTCTTGTTTATTATAAATCCAACACCACTAGTTCCGCCAGTATCTGTCCCACGATAGCAGAAGAGATGTCCACTTTTCAGTTCAATGAGATCTTCTCCTTTTCTCCTTACCTCACTTAGCCCAACGATGTCCCACTTGATCCTTTGTAGTTCCTCTTCCAATTCAAGAAGCCTCGAATCAGAAGATAGGGAGCGCCCATTATACGTAACGAAGGTCAGCATTAGATGGCAGCTTAGTCCGATCCTTCTGCTTCTGGGCTAACACCCCCAAAAGTTCTCATCAGTTTTGCATCTATCTCTAGAATGACCCACATGACAATGAAAAAAAGTGGAATTCTGAGGAAGAATTTCATGTATGGTCCCTTTGAGTGGCAATGGTTTTGATTTACTCTAACATCTCTATATATATACTGTAAAACAGACTGTGTGTGCGTCTGTCGGTCGGATTTCACATAGAATTAGGCAACCTAGAGCGACGAAATTTGTTATGAAGGTACCTGAAGACATCTTCTGGTGCACCTCGAAGCGATTTTTTAAAAATTTGAATTTTATTTTTAGTTATTTAATGTAACGCGTTTCTACTTGATCTGAGTGTGTCTTTCCACTTTGTTGACATCAACCTGATCACACCGAACGTTAAGGCGTGCAGAAAAGTAGTTCACCATAAATTTTAGGAGTTTCTTTTTTAGAATTCCGTTACAACTATTTTCATTCGTAAATACACTTATTATGCCCTTTTTTGTAAGCGTTGTTTGCTGATTGCATTGTGACCTTGAGGGCGGAGAAAAAAAAAAGAAAACAGAACGTAAGTTTTCATTATGCGTTACTAATTCAAAAGTGTCATAAGTCAGAAAGTCATAATGTGACGACATTGTGAGCTAGAAAATAGAACGTTGTTTTAACGTATTTTAAAAAAAGAAATGGCTCAAATTTATCGTGAACTACTTATCTTCGCGTTGGGTGTGATCAGGTTGCATGTAAAGAAAGCGGAAAGGCAAATTTTTGTTAAGCGTGGCTGAAACTAGGAAACGGATATATGACACCTGGGACGACAATTGGGACGACAAGTGAAATTGATTTTATTATGTGTAACAAAAAATTCGTCATCGAAGACTGCAGTGTGCTAAACAAGTTCAACACAGGTAGTGACCATAGATTGGTGAGATGTAAGATGCACCTCAACACTAAACTGGAACGTGGCAAGCTCATAAGACAAACAAAATGTATTGACATAACCAACCTTAAAAAACACCATAATACTTTCAAGTTGGAACTGAAGAACAGATTCTCTGCTTTAGAAGGCCTAACATAGGAAGAAGTGGATATTTCGGAAGTTAACAGAAAAGTAACCAAAGCTCTTATGGAAACAGCAACAAAATTAGCTGGGTCTAAGAACAAGTTGCATGTAAACAAATTATCAGGAAAAACCAAAATGTTGATGCAAAAAAGAAGAGAGATGAGGACAACTAAAGAAGATGTGACTTCCAAAGTGGAATATATAGAGCTATGCAAGACAGCACAAAAAGTATCACTGAAGACGTAAGGAAATTCAACTGTGAGCTAGTGAGGAAAGCAATTGAAAACAACCAAAGCCTAAAGATAGCAAAGGGACATCTCAGTACGGGAAGAAAACAGATTATGGCTCTGAGAAAAGAAGATGGTTCTATAACAAGAAATAGAGGCGAAATTTTGACAAGAGTGAAAGTTTCTACTCCAAATTATATGAAAGGGATGATACATGTACTCCAGACATCATGAAAGGTACCAGAGTTCTTCCAGTCCTCCCAGCAGAAGTTGCTCATGCAATCAAGAACATGAAGCGGGGGAAAGCTCCAGGAGAAGATGGAGTTACTATAGACATCATACAAGAAGCAAGTGGAGAAATTGAAACAGTACTAGCCCAAATTTTCACTCGATGCCTTAATGAAGGGAAGATTCCTGAGGATTGGAACAATGCTACAATGATCCTGCTACATAAAAAGGTGACATTGAGGATCTCGGAAACTACAGACCTATCAGCCTCCTATCAGTGGTTTATAAAATCTTCACTAAAGTTCTTTCACACCGCTTGAAGGTAACACTGGACATGGCTCAACCGAGAGAACAAGCTGGATTCAGGAGTGGCTACAGCACAATAGATCATATCCACGTACTGAGAGAACTAATTGAAAGAGCGAGGGAATATGAACTTCCATTGTGCATGGCTTTTATCGATTATGAAAAAGCCTTTGATTCGGTGAAACCATCAGCAGTTACCACGGCTCTGAAATCCTGCGGTATTGAAGATGCATACATTAATATTATTAATAACATCTATGAAAATGCAAGTGCAAAGATTCGGCTGTTTGAAAATACAACACCCATAAAAATTGGAAAGGGAGTGAGACAAGGTGACACCATATCTCCGAAGCTCTTTAATGCCACATTGGAAAATGTCTTTCAATCACTGAACTGGGAAAACAAAGGGATAAAGATTAATGGAGATTATCTAACCCACCTTCGTTTTGCTGATGACGTAGTCATTTTTGCAACTACCCCATCAGAGCTGCAGAGTATGATCCAGGAACTTGCTGACAAGAGTAAAGAAGTGGGATTAAAAATGAACTATCAGAAGACAAAAGTGATGTTCAATGCTTTTACAAGAAATGAAGATTTATCGATTGATGGAGAAAAACTGGAGATAACAGATACGTATGTTTATCTTGGACAGCAGATATCAAGTGAGGGTCACATTGATGAAGAAATTAATCGGCGTACAAAACTTGCCTGGAGAGCTTTTGGAAGAAACAGCATAATTTTCAAGAGCAATATGCCATTATGTCTTAAAAGAAAAGTGTTTGATCAATGCATCCTTCCAGTGCTTACGTATGGTGCAGAGACGTTGACCTTAACTAAAAGAGACATACAAAGGCTGCAGACAACTCAAAGCAGCATGGAGAGGTGCATGCTTGGTATAACTAGGAGAGATAAGAAGAGGAACTCGTGGATCCGAAAAATGACGAGAGTGGAAGACATCATGATCAGAGTTAAATCCCTGAAATGGCAATGGGCTGGACATACTGCCAGAAGGACAGACCATAGATGGACAGCCGAAATTTTAGATTGGATTCCAAGGGACAGGAAAAGACCCAGAAAAAGACCACATGGGAGATGGGTGGATGAAATTCGTAAATATGCGGGACTGACATGGAGGAGACTGGCACAAGACAGACCGTTGTGGAGGAAACTTGGGGAGACCTTCGTCCAGCAGTGGATTGATAATGGTTGACAATGATGATGATGATATGACACCTGATAAGGAAGATGGATGTATATCAATGGCAGATGTTGGAAAAATTGTTAAAACACATCAAGATTTATTAGACGCAGTTTTTCCAAACATTGGAGAGCACTTTAACAATCATGACTGGCTGAGCCAAAGAGCCATCCTTGCACCGAAAAACGACAGTGTTAGACTCACTAATAATCAGCTTTTAGCTCACTTGCCCAGCATTCTTCAACTTTACAAGTCAGTTGATACCGTTTGTAATACAGACGATGCAGTCAACTACCCAACCGAGTTTCTTAACTCTTTGGAGCCACCTGGAATACCGTCACATATTTTAGAGTTGAAGATTGGTGCACCTATTATGCTTCTGAGAAATTTGGATCCGCCTTCACTTTGCAACGGCACGAGATTATCTGTCAAGAAACTAATGAAGAATGTTATTGAAGCTACTATAATGACTGGACATGCAGCACGCAAAAACGTTTTTATTCCAAGGACCCCGATCATCCCATCTGATGTCCTGTTTCAATTTAAACTTCAATTCCCGATTTGTTTGAGTTTCGCCATGAGCATCAATAAGGCACGAGGGCAGTCTCTAAAAGTTGTTGTACTAGATCTACAAAGTCCATGTTTTCCCCCATGGTCAACTGTACGTTGGTTGTTCCAGAGTCTGAAATGGGGAAAATTTTTACATCTTTGCTCTGAATGGAAGGACTGTTAATATGTTTATCCCAAGGCTCTACAAGAATAAGGTACCTTTCATCTTAATTTCATTGCATAAGCCTTCTGGCTTTCAAACTTTGAATTATTTACTTACATTCGACGTGACAACTATAAATAATTCAAATACATTTTTTATCCTAATATTCTATTCCGGGAAGTTGTACTAAGTTGTATAAAACTTGATTTACCAGTCTTAATTTAATTGCCGATATAGCTTTTACTTTATACTATCACTAGCCCGTCATCGACGGGTACAACAGGCTAGTATACATATACACTGCTGGTCACCCAAAATGCAACACCAAGAAAGACACGAGATAGCAAAGCCTGATTTACTAGACACATAACAACAGAAACAAAGATGAAACGATTGAGCTTACAGGCCCGTGCGACTTGCGGAACACACAGACATCAATAGTTCATGTGGCCCCCATGGCAGGCAATAACGGCCGCTACACGCCGCGGCATCGAACGACAGAGGCTTTGGATGTGGGCTTGGGGTATGTCGGTCCAGGCTGCTTCCACACATCGCCACAGTTCATCAGGCGTAGCTGCGGGTGGTGCTTGCTGGGCCACTCGGGTGCCGATCAGCGACCAGACGTGTTCGATGGGAGACATTAGGAGAACAGGCGGGCCATGGCAGCAGTGACACCTGGTGGGCCGTGAAAAATTGTTGAATGATGCGTGCGGGCGCGCACCGTCCTGTTGAAACGTGGCTGCCGACAGGTCCTGCAGGTAAGGGAGGACTACGGGCTCCAAAATGTCGGAGATGTAGCGGTGGCTGTTGAGTACCGGAGGGGTGCAGGTGTCATATCCAATCGCGCCCCAAACCATAACACCAGGCGACGGACCGGTATGGTGATGCATAATGCAGGCGGGCGTCATACAGTCCCTCGCCGTGGTGCAGCCACAAGCGGATCCGACCATCGTGGTGTTGCAGGCAGAAGCGGGATTTGTTGGTTTTTTTTTTTTTTTTGATTGGAGGTTTAACGACCACCGTGAGCAACTCAACGGGCTATAAGCAGTCGCCTGTCCCTAATTTAGGGTCACTGGTTCCAGGGAAGGGAGAGAGCCAGTGCCGTAAGACAAACACAACATCCATGCCTGACCGGGATTCGAACCCGGACCCCTTACGGACGAATGATCAGAGGCCAGCGCCTTAGACCACTGCGCCACCGGGGCGGCCCGGGATTTGTTGGAGAAGAGAATGTTGTGCCTTTCCGTAGTCCAGGTGCGGCGTTCAACGGCCCATTGCCGCCGCACTCGCCGGTGGTGTAATGTCAATGGTAATCGGAGCAATGCGACAAGTCCCCGCTCCTGCAGACAACGGCGAACGGTACATGCTGACACAGGTTGTTGTGCAACACAACCTAATTCCTGCGCTAACGTTCATAATGTGGCGGTGCGAGCCGTCAATGCCCGCTGCACAACATGCCTGTCCTCTCGTTCGGTGGTGTGCTGCGGCAATCGCTCACGTCGGTCCGCCCCTCCTGCACCCACCGAATCTATACTCGCCTCACTGTGGCTGGATGTCGTCCCACAAGGGCAGCAATGTCTCGGTACGATAAACCGCTGCTGTGATAAGCCACTATTTGTCCTCTGTCAAACTCCGAAACGTGCTGGAATGACTACTGTATTCTTGACGAGGCATCAGGAAGCTTCCCACGCACAGGTCCGGCCGCACTGGTGTGCCGGGAGCACATGATTTGCATATGCCCTGCAATGCTAATTGTTTGCATGTCCTCTTGCGGGCGATGCATGCTGCGAATTTCAGGCCAATCGGATGCTTCCTTCTTGGTTTTGCATTTTGGGTAGCCAGCAGTGTATATGTGCCCGTGTGTGTCTCACGATGTAGTTTATTCCATCCGAAGATAAGTCTGATGCAGCTTTGAATGGTCTAATGAAGTTTTAACTAACGTGTGTGTGTTTATCTTATTAAAGGTTTTAACCAAGCACTAGGCTTTATTGTTTCATCGTGCAACTATGGCCAAGTGTGGATGTATCAACAAGAGTTATTAAATCGTAAAAATTACATACTTCTTTTTGTTGGGAAGGCTTCACTTCAGCACACTATTTTAAAAATATAATTTGCATACAATTTTTTTCTTTCCAGAAATAAAAGTGATATTTTCTATTGTCATATGGCTAGGGCTTCCAAATATATTTTTTCCAGGAAAATTCCTGAGGGGCTACTAGACACTTTTTTCAAAATTGCCCGATTTAAAATGGAATGGGCCATACACGAAAAGGAAAAAAAAACCACTATTGTTTGCCACAAGAAAAAAAATTATATTTGATAGGTTCACAAAGAAACTAAATCACCTACAATAAAATCCCAAATGAAAAAATAAATTTATTTCTTACACAAAGGATTTGACAGAAACCACTAAAAATGGAAAACAAAAAGGAAAAGATTTAAGATTGTGAATAACAAAATCTGAAAAAAAAAAAAACAAAACAAAGAACAAAAATAATGACAAAATCAGCCTTCTAAATAAAGCAGGAACATACTGAAAAAACAAAGGGTAAATTTTGTTGACAGAATTTGACGCTAGGGTGGGTGTAAAGTGGCAATACTGTGTCGAAGAATGTGCGGACAGCCCACACACATTGTTAGCTGTTAAGCTACAACCTGGTGACCAACGAAGTGCATGTCACTGTTGTTCAAGTTTGATTTTAGGAAAACTACCGCAGAAACACGAGTCTATTTGCTTGGCAAACGGCAAGAAAGCAGTAGTGCATGCACATGTAGGGTGATTTGTGCAGTCCAGAAGTGGTGATTACAGCGCAAAGGACAAGCATCATAGAAGATTGTTGAAAGAGATTCAGAGTGCAGATTTGCAAGCTCTTCTGCATGAAGATGCTATTCAGTCAACCACAAAACTGACAACACATCTATGTGTGAATCAGTCAACTGTAGTTTGATGGCTGCAGGCCATGGGAAAAATTAGAAAAGCAAGTCCCACACGAGCTCATCGAGTGCAACATTGGTCAAAAGTATGCACTTCATTGCTTGCCAGGCACTGAAAAAAAACTTCTAGTGGAAAATCATTATGGATGATGAAAAATGGGTTCACTATGGCAACACACAATGCAAAAAGGTCATAGGTAGATTCTGGCTTGCCAACGACATCTACACTGAAGCCCAACATTGATGGCAAGAAAGTTCTTTGCTGAATCTGGTGGGAATTGCAGAAAGTTCCTTGTCAGATATCATTGTGCCACAAAATAATCTGCAGGTGGTCACTAAACAAAATAACTACTAGATGCAAAAAATAATACGAATTGTGCAGACATATTTTTCTACCAAAAAAAATGTAACCTAGGTACTACAGCAACTGCAATGTTAATTAGGATCAAAAACATTCTGGCTTTGTGTCTGGAATTTTGGCACCATTTTCAAGCTCAAACACAAATATTTATGGAATAAAATGATATTTAATAACAATGAAGTGCAGAGGTATCAGTAGAAAAAAAAATTGTGATACAGAAGTCTTCGCTCCGTCTACTTCCGTTTTTTGAAATTTTTTCTCCATATCCCATCTCAAGTGCAAACATTTATGTAATTAAATGATGAAAATGAAGAAGCACAGTAGGTGGAGGGTTATTAGAGGGAGATATTTTGGCTCTGTACAACTTTGGTTTTCAGAAAATTTTCCTCCATTTCCGATCTTAAATACAAACATTTATCTAATAAAATGATATTCAATGACCATATGGGGCACAGGGAACGTCGCAAGAAAAAGAATTTAAGATTACTGGGCTTCGTCAAACTTTCTTTTTCGGAAATTGTTGCCTCCATTTTCAAACTAAAGCACAAATATTTAAACAAAATGATATTTAATAACAATATCGGACAATCCTCTTTTCAAGCATTGAGGGAACATCACAAGAGAAAGAGGGAAAAAAAAAACGATTACGGGAGAAATTTTCACTCCACACAACATCCGGTTTTGAAAAAGTTTAAAAGGCGGAAAACTTTTTTTTTTATTGGAGGTTTAACGACCACCGTGAGCAACTCAATGGGCTATAAGCAGTCGCCTGTCCCTAATTTAGGGTCACTGGTTCCAGGGAAGGGAGAGAGCCAGTGCTGTAAGACAAACACAACATCCATGCCTCAGCGGTATTCGAACCCGGACCCCTTTCGGACGAATGATCAGAAGCCATCGCTTAGACCACTGCGCCACTGGCGGCGGAAAAACTTGCATCTATGATAGGGAGTCTGCAAGATGATTTAATAGGTTTCTGGGGATATTGTTTTTTTATCTGCAGGATTAAAACAAATCTGCAATGTATGTCGGCCGTCTCCGCGACCCTGCTATGGGGATGAATACAAAATATGAATCTGCAATGTATGCCGGCCGTCGCCGCGATTTTGCTATGGGGGACGAGTACAATGTGAATCTGCAATGTATGTCGGGCGTCACCGCGATTCTGCTACGAGGACAAGTACACGAATCTGCGATGTATGTCGGGCATCACCGCGATTTTGAAACGAGGACGAGTACACGAATCTGCGATGTATGTCAGGTGTCACCGCGATTTTGAAACGAGGACGAGTACAATATGAATCTGAGATGTACGTCGGGCGTCGCCACGATTTTGCTACGGGGATGAGCACAATAAATCTGTGATGTACGTCATCCATCGAGAGACAAAAATAAATAAATACGATTACGGGAGAAATCATCACTCAGTTTAACGTTTTCAGAAATTTTGAAAGGCGGAAAACTTGCATCTATGATGGGGAGTCTGCAAGATGATTTAACAGGGGTCTGGGGATATCATTTACACCTGCAGGACCAAAACAAATCTGTGATGTACGTTGGCAGTCACCGCAATTCCGCTAGGGGATGAATGCAAATGAATCTGCAACATATGTCGGCCGCGATTTCGCTACAAGGCTGAGTACAAAATACTAATATATCTGCGATGTACGTCGCTGCGATTCCACTATGGGGATGAACACAAAACAAACCTGCAATGTATGTCCCCCGTCACCGCGTTTCTGCTACGGGGACGAGTACAAAATAAATCTGCGATGTATGCAGTCCTTCGCGAGACAAAACAATACGACTACGGGAGAAATCTTTTGAAAGGCGGAAAACTTGCATCTATGATAGGGAGTCTGCAAGATGATTCAATGGGATTTTGGGGATATTTTTGTCTGCAGGACCAAAATAAATCTGACGTCCGTCGCCGCAATTCTGCCACGGGGTGTGTGGTGTATTGTGCGCTTATGCCACCACATCTAATAACAACTGCAGAATGCTACAGATATCAACAACTGCTTTTGATCAGGGAACTGAAATGGAAACTACAATTTTTGGGACAAGGGTGTCTGAGGGTCATTCTGTCTAATCATAACACACGACCCCATGTCATTGCAGCAGCCCAGCATTCTCCCTTACATGGCAAGGCTTGCTTCCCAGACTTAGCCTGTCAGAATTCTACTTATTTCACTTGATTAACACTTCTTGGCCAGAGGAAATTGGTTCAAGTTGAGGATCTCCAAAAATGCATTGATGACTTCACAGGGTTCCCATTTTTTTCTTGTACAATAAATAAGCAGTTTTTAAAAACTTAAGCACCCTACAAAAAAATTAAGGACCTTATTAATTGCATATTCAACAATGACTTGCACAAATATACTTTTACACACCACTTAACTATGCAACTTGAAGTATGGTGATGAAGTTTGAAATATTTTTCCAGATAATTTAAGTTTTCAGATGTAATAAATTAAAATTTGCACAATTTAAAAGGCAGTTCTACTGGTCAAATCAGTTTTTCTGAGGAAATAATTGCATATGAAATAAAGTGTATGTAAATTGTAAAACAGTAGTTAAACTATGAGTTCAAGATTTGAATTTTGAACATAATCATCTCATGGTTGTCAAACTTGCACGTTCAAGAGTTCCAATTTTGCACTTAATTTTTTTGTTGTATAACTGAATAATCGATATTTACATATACAAAAAGAGGAATACAAAAGTGAAATAAATATAAGCACCAAGCTATGGTGATGGTTCTTGTTGGGCAGAATCCGCTGGAGGTGAATTTGCTGAAAAATGAAGCCCACGGTCCTTCATTTTTCAGCAAATTGCTTGTCTCGCACTGTCCTATGCCCTTCAATGGGATTTCCACTGACAATACATGTGATATCATAAAACACAGCCAATTTACAGCAGAAGTTCTATGCACTACATCGTTACTTCTAGATTTCATGCAGCCAGTTAGAAAAACAAGTACTTTTTACCATTTTCAGCAACAAACAAGAACTTTTAAGCACCCCCACAAAAAAATAAAAAAACAAAAAAAACTAGCACTTTTTAAGGACTGTGGGGACCCTGCATCACGGTGTCAAAAGTGGTGCAATTTTTTTATGACCGTATTTGCCATTAACCAGATGGATGGCACAAGGTTATAGCTCACAAGGGCACATACTTTGACAATTACATGTGACCTGCTTGTGTAAACACATCTATTCAATAATAACACACTGGAAACTTGTGCATAGCCCTAATAGAAAAAATAAAAATGAGAAAAGAATCTTATGCATTCAAAATAAAAAAGCAAACTGGAAACATGACTGTTTATATGAAATAAAAAAAAAATGCTAACAAAGAAAATAAAACAGCTGTGATGAAACGTGGAAGTGAATAGGCACAGAGAGTAAAGCATTTGGGAGGAAACTGACTGGTTGCTTAAACATCAATGGAGGTTTCTCAAGATGCTTTTAGTAGTAGCCACATACCGTGGACTTACTTATTGTATGCTCCACTGGAACAAGTGCAAGGATGAGGTGGTTAAAATTCAAAACTTTTCATAAATTTTTAAACAATGATGAAATTACATTTTTAAGTAAACAACGGAAAATACGGAGTGACATAATGACATTTGTTCAACACTATGTGGATTCAACAAAATAGAGTACAATGTCCCTAAAGCAATAGAGAGAAAGTTTATTTAAAAACTGACCACAGAAAAACAACCTACAGGCCCACATAAAAGGGCTAAAAAACATGTTCAGAATTTTGTGCATTACACACATTTTTGACGCACAGCTGAAATTATTCTCTATTTTAAACACATACATATTAATATACTTACTTTATCATCTTCAACCACACACACAATTTGTAATTTTTTGATTCCATATGCAAGAGGTACCAGTTTAGCTGAAAAATATTAATTGAAAAAGGTAAATAGAATGCAAGAATTATCATATTAATTTGAAATATTGACAAAAATTACCCCCCAGAACTGTTAAATATTAAACTTTTGCCATTAAACTTAGCAAACTGAATACAAAATGAAAGTACCATTTCATCACCTGTTTAGAGACTGATATATTTACATTTCATAATTTTTTTTTTCCCCTTCAGCATCATACTATGAGTTGCCAATCTTTTGATAGGCCTATCAGTAATCAATATGTTGGAAATTTTCATATACAGTAGAACCTCTGTTGTCGAATGACTCATCTCGAATAAATCGGTTCCCAAACAGATATTTTCTAAACAAAAAATGCACCTGTTTTCAAACCGGCAACCACTTGCTCCGCAGGCTGAAATGTACGACGGGAGAGCATCAGTTACGAAGCAGTCTTTGCTCAGTGCAAACTCCTACTCAAATTTGCAGTGCAGTTTCTTTATTTTCTGTTGTTGTTTTTTCCAATAAATTATTATCAAATAAGCCACCACGGGGCTGAAGAAGGATAGTGATAGCTGCAAAGTGAAAAGAAACGTTGTTAGAACCATGATAGAGGTGGAAAAAGAAACCTTATCCAAACATGAAAATGGCTTTCACGTCTCTGAAATTGCTATGGCGAAATCAATGTTCCATACTATACTAGAGGCAATCAAGGGAGCTGATGTTGGAAACTGAGTGAAAGTTCTTACTAAACAAAGATCACAGACGATTGAAGAAGTGGAAAAATTGTTACTGATATGGATAAACGAGAAAGTTAACTGGTGATTATGTGTCTGAGGATATAATTTGTGAAAAAGCGAGGCTATTACATTGATTACCTGTCAAAGCTAGTAGAGGGTGGTTTGAGAAATTTAAAAGAGTAGAAGTGGCATACATAGTGTGGTTAAGCATGGGGAGGC
The DNA here is from genome assembly GCA_039090855.1 of Macrothele yani. Classification (NCBI taxonomy): domain Eukaryota; kingdom Metazoa; phylum Arthropoda; class Arachnida; order Araneae; family Macrothelidae; genus Macrothele; species Macrothele yani. The sequence goes on along the minus strand of CM077017.1, from coordinate 65,467,711 downwards.
TGCAATTTCAAACCAAGAAGCTGGTGAGAAACATGTGCAAGAATTTAGTGACTAAAAAAACTGAGGGTTTTCTTCCCCAATAAGTGTTCAACAGTGATGAAACCAGCCTATTTTGGAAAATATTGCCAAGGAGGACCTACATCACTCAGGAGGGAAAGCATTGCCAGGACACAAGCCAATGAAGGACAGGCTGACTTTTTTGCTATGTGGAAACAAGTGGGGACTTCAAGGTCAAGCCATTGCTTGTGTACCACTCTGAGAATCAGAGGGCGTTTAAGAAAAACAATGTTATGAAAAGCAAATTGTTATGTGGAGGGCTAATAGTAAGGCTTGGGTAACCAGGCAATTTTTTTATTGAGTGGATCCATGAAGTCTTTTCCCAAAGTGTGAGAAAATACCTTCAAGAAAAGAATTTGTCAATAAAAGGCCTTCTTGTTATGGACAATGCTCCTGCTCACCTTCCAGGCTTGGAGGACAAGTTGGTGGAGGAGTTTGATTTTTATCACAGCGAAGTTCCTGTCAAACCTTCCAGACCAAAACCCATAAAATTTCTACCAGCCACTGTGGCCTGTAGGGCTGATATTCTACTAGACAAATGGAAAAACTTACCAGCCACAATACAGTATAGCAGAATTTGCAAAATGGGTGGTGGGAGTTACAAAATCTGTTACATGATTTTTTTGGGGGTCAGCGTAAATTTCTTGTCTACACCATTATGGTATAAAATTAAAATATGATTTATGAATGCATTAGAGTAAAGTTTAATACTTCTATACATACAAACAGGAATTAAGGTATTCATATGCCCTGAATAATTTTTTTTTAAATGCAATTTATAAGAATGTTAAACATGTATATCATATTCATGTGTTGTTAGAAACAATTTTATCAAGTCAAAAACAAAATTCAACAATTTATTAATTCCATGACCTTATTGGAAACAAGATATCTGATTTTCAAATCATCAGAAAACAAAAATGTTAGTGGCAAATAAGAGCTCTTTTACATCTCTAGGGAGTGTACTAGAATCATAGGGTTCATATGCATAGTTGGTTGTTTACAATAAAATCAATGCGTGCATATTGTAAAACTTCATTTTTTTGTTATCATTGTTAACTTTGATGAGCCCTACAAATAACTTATTATCAGTCAATCTGGCAGATTTTACTTCATTCCCTTAAGACATTCCTTACCTTTCTAAATCATTTGACATTTTGAAATTTGGGCACCTGTAATCAAAGTTATGATGTTTGCTGTCCTTTCTCATATAGAAAAATGAAGTGTCTCAAACATAGATGTAAAGATTGAGAAGTAAGTAAAATTAGTTTTTAGTCTATCAGAGTCTTTAACTAGAATAGGAATCAGCACTAGAAAGCCCCAATAGCATAGCTGGGGCCTTCTTTATTCACATTTACAGCAGTTTTTTTCCCAGCCCTGCGAGCCTCTTTCACTCCTGCTTTACACAGTCCATACTTTGTTGTTGACTCACTGTTGTACGTCTCTATTCATCACCTCTTTCATCATATATTTCCCTGGATTTAGTCCCAATCTTTTAATAATTTCTAATTCTACTTTTGCCCCAGGATTGGAGTGGCATACAGCATCATAAACAAAGTTTGAAAGTGTGCATTCCCAAAACATCTCCAAATTAGGGAATGGAAACTATTTGCTGTTCTGAGTTTTACTATGGGGACATTTGCTGAGCAGTTCTGTGGTAGTTAGTCTTTCATATATAGGTTTGACTAAGTGCATGATGTACCAAATGATGCACGTGAAATAGCAATCAAATAGATTTAAATCCATTTCCTCCGTAGATAAGGGTTCATAAAAATGAATATCTCATTTTACCATTTTAGGGTATATGAATACCTTAAATTTGCATTTTTAAAAACATTTAAAGACATATAAGGCCATACGTAACTTAGGTTTATGTTCTGTAACATGCACACTTTGTTCTTTTTTATTTACTCGGGAAAACTGACAAACAACTGCAAATAAATTCACATTTTTACTTTTAGAAATGTAACAATTTTTTATTTTACTTTCTACAGGTTTTTTTTTTTTGCTTTACTTATCTATTGAAATTAATGCACAGCCTATGCCAGAAAATTATAATATTTAAGTAGTGCTGGACTTGCACTGTACTTTTAAGAATAAGTAAACTATATTTACATTAAAGCACTTGAAACCCAAAAGTATTATCACAGTGGCTCAATGCTCTTCATTTTTCTTTTAGTTTAAATAAAATTTATTTCTCAAAATAACCTAGATGGGGTTCCTACTCACTAAAGTGAATAAATTGTGTAATTATTCCTTAAAGAAAATTAAGATTAGCCGTGTTCTTAGGATAAATTTTTTTTTTAGAAGTTATCTTTCCTCTGCATTTTGATAACAATTGGCACTCCTATACACCGAAGAGCAATTTAATTAGAGACACCTGTCTAGTAACGTGTAGCACGACCTTTCCCCCTGACGACGGCGGCGATTCGTCTCGGCATGGACTAGACAAAACACAGGAAGCCATACGGATCCACGACCCCTGAACAAGCTCCCACAGTTCACGAAGATTTGATGGAGGGGGATCAGAGCCTCGAACATCTCTCTCGATGGCAACCCAGATGTGCTAGACGGGATTGAGGTCAGGTGATCTAGCTAGCCAAGGACGCGAGGTCACGCCGGTGCAGTGTTCATCTAACCGTTCGGATACAATTCGGGAGCGATGGCACTGTGCATTGTCTTGTTGCAGGATGAGGTCCCCAGTGGGATGTTGAAACCGCACAAATAGGAGCAAATGGTCGTCCAGGATATCCCGGTAACGTTGACCTGTGAGGGACGATGTCACATGTACCAGGGGTCCCATTTCAGTCCATGTAAACAGTCCCCAGACGAGAATGCCACCCCCACCAGCTTGAAGAGTACCCTGCTGGCAAGAAGGATCCATCGCTTCATGTGGTTTGCGCCATACTCGTATCCTGCCATCCGCATGTACCAACGTGAATCTCGACTTATCACTCCAGGCAACATTTCCCCACATGTCTAGGGTCCAGTGGCGATGTTCCCGCGCCCATGGTAATCTTTACACCCTGTGATGTGCGGTCAGCAGCGGTACCCTCGTGGGACGATGGCTTCTGTACCCCATAGCGAGGAGGTGGTTCTGGATGGTGTGGATGCTTACACGTTTTTGTGCACCAGCGTTAAATTGCAGAGTGATTTCTTGCACTGTGGCCTGTCTATCCGCTGTTACAATGTGAGCTAGCCGACTACGATCCCGATCATCCACATGCTGTTTGTTGTCCACGGCAGTTGGCCCTTGTAGGGATGGTTTTACTGGATTCGATGTACTCGCTGTGCACCCGTGACACAGCGGCTCGTGAAAATCCCAGTGCCTACACGACTTCCGAGATGGAGTGACCCATTCGTCGGGCCCCGACAATTTGCCCAGGATCAAATGAGCTTAGATCCTTTGTCTTACCCATACTGTGTCTCACTTTTACGGATTCCAGTCACATCACTCCTTATATTGTCAGATCGCTGCATACGTCATGTTGTTTCTGTTTACAGGGCCGCCACAGCGCCACATTTGCATAACGCCACCTGTCTCCAATTCAGTTGCTCTTCAGTGTAAGTTACTATGAACAAGGTATATAACAAGGATTCCCCACTTGTAAACTTTTATCCTTGGTGCTATTAAATTTTTCTTTTAACCGAGTTATTTATTCAATTCAGCCAAGTCAGAAGGCAAATCACTCTTAGAAAATTTCATTACCTTGTGTTTTAAAAGCTTTGCTTACTTTTTTAAATTTATTTTTTGAATATTTTATTTCAGCAAGCCTTTTTCTTTTCCTGTGTTTTGCCAGTACTTTGCAAGCTTTTATTTAAAGTACATATTGCTGCTTCTCTTGCATAATTAGAAACATAGGGAGCTTTGCTCATCATGTTCACTTGCTATAATGAACTTAAATGTTCTTGAACGATATTTTATAAGCAGATAACTTAAGTATATACGAAATAATCGACACACCTCTTTCACCCCCCCTCTAAAAAAAAAAAGAACGAACGGGGTGCTCAACATTCATTAATAAGGGTATCGTAGTTTAAGTTAAGCTTTGCATTGTGCTAACCTCAACATTGATGTTAGATATTTCGGAAGTTTTCTACATTTACCACAAATTCTTTTTTTTTTCAGTTCAGAAGAGTTCATTTTTCAGACTAGCTACTTGCCTTTAAAAAAAAAAGAAGCAAATATAAAAACTTTACAAGCAGATTTTGTCGTGACATCTTGATGAATTAGTGGAACAGCGCAAGTTAAATGATGAAGTATTTCTTTTGTACCATACCAGAAAATTCTGAAATCTTCCCTTTCTCTTCCACCAGAAGTTCATGTTTATCGCCCCCCCCCATCTTTTTTTACCTTCACCCTTGAGCCATGGATTAAACATGACCTTCCAGTGCAAGCTGACCACCTAGCCCCATTTTCTGAAAATAGCAACTGCTGATTCAGCATAATGTACAACACGTACAAATTTAATCACTAATAGAATATTTGGTGCTGTTGGTGGATTACAATACAAACTTCAATCCTTTTCGAAGTACCTCTTTTCAAACCCAAATTAGAGTTGTTTTCCTACTAAAAACTTTTTGCACGTGCAGCTTCCCGCCGAAGTGCTTCTCCCCCTCTCTCGTATGCACACTCCCGATCCTCTAGTTGGCATCAGTCCCTGTAAGACGCAGGAACATTGATAGGAAATCCAGTCTATGCAGGCTGGTTTGTGCAGTGTGGAGAAAACAAGGTGTCATACAAGAATGAAAAAAAAAAAATAATGCCTAAGTAAATAAGACAGCATTTAAAAAAATGCATGCAGCAAAACCTGCTTATTGCAGTCTTAATTTTCGGGAAGGTTGTTTTTGTCCTTTAACACTCCTAGGGTTCGTACACTTTTATGACGAAAAAATTCAAGGACTTTCCAGGACATATAAAAATATATTATATATATATATATATATTCCAGGATGATTATTACCCTTTACAGTATTATGGTCAAATTACTTTTTAAAAAGTAATTTCGGTTTTAAGTAATACAAATGATGAAAGATTTAAATGGATGAGTAAGCTTTTTTACTCATTACAATTCTCTTTAATGTTTTTAATAGAGAATTACCAAAAATGCAAAACTGAATCATGGCAGTGCAATTACCACAAGGCCTATCAGAAACTCCTTTTCCTCAATCTCAAAATGATTAATTCAATCAGTCATTTTAGCTGCATTACTATTCAGCACTATCTTCTTAGGTAATCAGTCTATTATTAACAATTGAAATTATAAAATAAAGCAAGGGCAGACCCAGAATACAAGAATGGGGAGGGCACAGGCATCAGTTAAAAGAAGAAATATAGGAGAAAATATAATACAAGGCTACGCTTGTTAGCGGAAGAACTGAGAATGATGGAAAAGTCGAAAAATATTCTAAATGGAAAAAACTATGCTCAGCAAAAAGAATTTTTCAAACACATCTTCCAGAAACAGAGATAGTGGGGGAAAAAGATTTTTCGAGGTGAGCGGTATCCGCCCATGAAATAATTTTTCAGTCCCGTTTTCAGGAACTCAAGATTCTGCTGCAAATATATAAAAGCAGAAATTATCGTTTACGCCCCTGGTGGCGAAACCCTTCTTTACCAACTATTAGAAATTATATGCAAAACATTTCCCATCAGGATCTGTATCCCATATTGGAAGAAGTTTTCAAATCAGAGTCTTAGAAGCACAGATATAGGGGGAAACACAATTTACCCTTACGCCCTAGCGGAAAGTCTATGAATTACTTGAAAATATATGAAAAAACATTTCGCACCCAAAACACTATCCAACAAAGAAGGAATTTTTCAAATCTGACTCTTAGAAGCAGAGATACTGACAAAAATAAGATATACATTTACGACCCTGGTGGAGAAACCTAGCATTATTTTAAGAACTAGGGGCTGCGCCTCTAGGCTCGCTCCTGGAGCTTTTCCCAGCTTCATGTTCTTGATTGCATGTGCAACTTCTGCTGGGAGGACTGGAAGAATTCTGGTACCTTCCATGATGTCTGGAGTACATGCATCATCTCTTTCATATAACTTGGAGTAGAAATCTTTCACTCTTGTCAAAATTTCGCCTCTATTTCTTGTTACAGAACCATCTTTTCTCAGAGCCATAATCTGTTTTCTTCCCTTACTGAGATGTCCCTTTGCAATCCTTCGGCTTTGGTTATTTTCAATTGCTTTCATCACTAGTTCACAGTTGAATTTCCTTACGTCTTCAGCGATACTTTTTCGTACTGTCTTGCATAGCTCTATGTATTCCACTTTGGAAGTCACATTTTCTTTAGTTGTCCTCATCTCTCTTCTTTTTTGCATCAACATTTTGGTTTTTCCTGATAATTTGTTCACATGCAATTTGTTCTTAGACCCAGCTAATTTTGTTGCTGTTTCCACAAGAGCTTTGGTTATTTTTCTGTTAACTTCAGAAACATCCACTTCCGATGTTAGGCCTTCTAAAGCAGAAAATCTGTTCTTCAGTTCCAACTTGAAGGTATTATGGTGTTTTTTAAGGTTGGTTATGTCAATACATTTTGTTTGTCTTAAGAGCTTGCCACGTTTGAGTTTAGTGTTGAGGTGCATCTTACATCTCACCAATCTATGGTCACTACCTGTGTTGAACTTGTTTAGCACACTGCAGTCTTCTATGACAAATTTTTTGTTACACATAATGAAATTAATTTCACTTGTCGTCCCATTTGGATGTCTCCATGTCCATTTCCTGTGTGGCTTTTTCTTGAAAAAGGAGTTCAAGATGAAAAACCCTTCTGCCTCTGCAAACTCAACGAGAGTATTTCCACGCTGGTTTCTGTTGCTGTGACCGAATTTACCTACTGAAGTTTCATTCTGTTGCCATTGCTCCATTTTTGCATTGAAATCTCCCATAATTATCTTTAAGTGCTGCTTACCTTTATTACTTAGATGGCGAATTTCCTCATAAAATTCTTCAACTTCTTCTTCAGGATGACTTGTGGTGGGTGCATAAGTTTGAATAATCTGAGCCTGGTATCTTCTTGAGAGTTGGATAACGAGTCGTGCAGCTCTGTCAGAGGAACTTTCAACTTCTACAACTTTATCCTTCAGTTTCTTGTTTATTATAAATCCAACACCACTAGTTCTGCCAGTATCTGTCCCACGATAGTAGAAGAGATGTCCACTTTTCAGTTCAATGAGATCTCCTTTTCTCCTTACCTCACTTAGCCCGACGATGTCCCACTTGATCCTTTGTAGTTCCTCTTCCAATTCAAGAAGCCTTGAATCAGAAGATAGGGAGCGTCCATTCTACGTTGCCAAGGTCAGCATCAGATGGCAGCCTAGTCCGGTCCTCCGGGGAATTCTTAGCACCCTCTGCATTCATGTCGCACTGGCCACTGCCTTGGCCAGGTACATTCCTGCTGCCGGAGACTGAGGGCCAAGATTTAAGTTGTGGAGTCATTTTGGAGGGGTTTGGCCATAACTCACCACGCTGGCCAAGCGGGTTGGTGAGTGTGGGATAGCATTTCCTCTAATCCCGATGGTATAGTTTATACCGCTATTGGCGGTCGTCAGAGCCCTTTTAGTGGGAACAGGATGCACCACAAGAAGGCGGGGTTTGACATTTGTCAAGGAGAGGCTGTGATGTTTTGCACCACCTGACCTTACATCCCATATATATATATATATATATATATATATATATATATATATATATATATATATATATATAGAGAGAGAGAGAGAGAGAGAGAGAGAGAGAGAGAGAGAAATTTTTAAGCAGGGTGTCTATTAAATTCCTACAGTAAAATTTACTGAGTATTCCCAGGTTAAGATTTTCGTGCCGTACGGTATGGGGCCCCACCCCGCCCTACACAGTGGTGAACTACCAGGATACTACAATGTCCAAATTTCATCTACGTATTATTATTTTCAGAGAAATTAAAAAAAAAAAAAAACAGCACTGATTAGTTAAAAAAAACTTCACAATTAACCAGATAATTATGTAGTTATGGTGGACACAAACTACAGACAGACTGACACACAGAAACCACTTCGAAAATAGTGAAATCGTATTGGGGGACACCAAAACACGTATTTCCGTTGAAATCTCGAATTCGAATTTTGCACGATTACAATACTTCCTCATACTAATGTATGAGAAAGTAATAAGAAAAATTATAGGAAATACAGTACAAAAGCTGAAAATATAAGAAATATAAGATGGGTAGGAGCATTGTTTGCGTATATGTGCACACACACAACTCTTCCCCAAAGCAAAATAATACATCTGGCGAGGAAAGTTAACCGAAATTTACTTTTTTGCACTTAGATAACATTCCCAATATAGAGATCAAAAATCGCTCTAGTGCGCAAGGTTGTTAACAAAGCTATAACTCAGAGCCTTCTCAATGGCATTTTCTAATTTTTCAATCCATCTGCCACATAAAACATTACTTTACCGACCACAAACTTTTTTTCATATCACGTAAATCTTTTTTAAAAAAAAGCCATGGTATAAAACTGACTTTACAGACCAAAATTGAAAAATACAGACTAAAACTGACCAATCTGAAAAATACTGACTTTTACCGACCATTTTTCCATCCCTGTTACGGGAGAAATCTTCACTGTGTCTAACTTCCGTTTTCGAAAGTTTTGAAAGACTAAACTTTTGAAAGTTCAAGGCGGAAAACATCCTCCACCACTACTAATAGTCCTAAAATTTCTATTCAGTTATGCATCAATCTCGAGGATAACCCAAATTATGATGGAAAAGGAGAAATTCCTCGAAGCCGTTGCACTCTCGTGCCTTAAGATTAGAGCAAAATTTTTCGTCCTTGAATTTCAGTCTTCGGAAATTTTTCCTCCATTTTCAAACTGAAATACAAATATTTATGGAATAAAATGTATAACAACAATACTGGACAGAGGCAACATCACAGGAAAAAGAAATTACGATTACGGAAAAAATCTTTATTTAGTTTACTTCTGTCTCTGAAAGACAAAATACAGTCCCCATGCTCATTTTTACGAATTGGTAAAATTCTTCGACGCATAGTTTTACGCGCCGAGAAAAATTCCTGAAGCGTACTTTCATGAGTTGGCAAAATTTTGACACGTGCTAGACGCATAATTAGATTATGCATTTTGAGAACTCTGGTCGGCACGTCACCTGAGCACTTCCGTGGAGTGAGAGCTACCGCACGCCGCCACGAACGATGGCTCCGCACAAAGCCGGCAGTCGAAGATGACATCATCGCATAACACGGTGCTCGTAAGGTCCGCTAGAAAATCTAAGTGGATGGTTGCAGGGGATCGAAATATTTCGCTTGAGCAATCGAAATATTAAAATATCCGTAAAAAAAGACTTCTATCCGTAAATCAGTAAAATTACGCATTAAATCAGTAAAAGTTGGCAAGTATGGAACTACATTCTGTAGTGTTAGGGCACCATAATATGCAATTCTTTCCTCACGAGAACGTATCCGGTTGCTGTGTTGCGGTCTTCCGCTTCGTGAATTAGCCGCCGCAGAGTTGTGTTACGCGTGCTGCAGCTTCTCTTCACAGCGTCATACTTGGAGGTAAATATTACGGTGAAAATCTTTAAAATGCATTTTAAATATAAAACTTTTCAACCATTTGCCAAGAAATTTCCTACTAAAAATTGTCGGCGAAATAATTTAGGACGCTAAACTACACATTTACCAATGTTTCCCCTGGAAAAAAAACCCCAAATTTAGGGAATTCTAAGAAAATACCGGAAAGCCAGGAGATTTTAATTTAAAATCGGGAGAAAGCATCAAAAACCGGGAGACTCCTGGAAAATCCAGTAGACTTGGCAGGTATAATTTTGGTTTAATTTTTACAATCTTTTATAGAAATCAAAGAAGAAATTATTAATTTTCCTAAACAAATGACATGCAATCAAAATGCAATTCCTGCTGTTTCAAGCACATTTGCTCGGATTCATAGGTTTTAACAGTACAATGCAAGATGGCATGCACTAACAACTTGCATCATTAAGTATCCACACAACCGGTAGATGTGCCCTTGTTTCACATTTTGTCTCCTGCGACGAACACACCTGCTTCATCCCGATGTAGTTTTCAAATATATGGCCACACTGATGTTTTCATATCCACTGATGCTTCACAAATTTTTTTCCTGAGAAGATGTGTCATGTTTTGAAATGGTAAAGCCACCCAATGGAACACGAAAAATCTTTATATAGTCAAGTCCAACAGTGAATTTCTTGGCTTGAAGTTTCATTGCCAGCCCATTTATGGCAAAGCCAGAGTTCTGCAAAACAGCAAACCACTTCAGTAATGTCTCACCCAAATCAATTTTCTTGCATTCCTTTAATCTTTTATCAGTAACAGTGTGCTCAAAAGCCTGCATCAAAGATTTATTTCCTAAAAGTGTGGAAACAGTTAAAATGAAAGTCCACATTTTTTTTTTTTGAAAATTGCAACATTTTTTTCACGCTTTCTAATGATCGCTACTTTGTTGTTTACAGTAACACCTTACTCTTATAGACATTGTCACTCATAAATGTTTAAGATTTTCTACTTGACAGCTATGTGAAACTGCCTGCTGTTTAACTACGCACATGAAGCAAGCAATGCTCGCTTTGAAGGTGAAAAAGGAGCAATGGACACAATTTCAGGAATTATCTCTATTTTCTCATCAGGTGACATCCCCATTCTATTACTGCCCTATTCCTCTTAACAATCACCATCCAGAAATCCACTTACATGTGTGTGAACTCCACCCATCCACTTTTTGCCTAGGAGTAGGTCAACCATTTTAAACTCTGCTGACGCATTACCATACCTGCCAACTTTCAGAAACCGAAAATCGTAAAAAAAAAATAAAAAAAAATCGATATATTCGATGAAATTTTTAATCTATATATCCAATGAAATTACTTGTCGTGCACATCAATTAAATGTACTGAACATATCGATTAAAAAACGATGTTACCTAATCAAGCATCAACAGATGTTTGAATTTATCTGCACGTTTATTTCGATTATCCACACAGAATTTCTCATTACAATGCTATATCATTATGATCTATAAAGAGAGAAAAATTTATTTTTATGGAAGCTTGCATCTAAAGGGAAGAATGTTCCACACCCTTTGACCCCCAAATCCAATAGCATCGTATCCCACGCCGTCATGGAACAAACTAAAATGTTTTCATGCTAGGATTATCTTACGAAAAGACGGACGATGAGAGTCAAAAAATAAAATAAAAAATAAATTGAAATAAATGAGTGACACTAATTGGTAAATTATGCTCAACTAAAGACGAAGTGAACAAACATTTTGCACGAATCGCATCCAGTTCATTAAAACTTTTAACAAAGTAAGTTAATTTCGTATTTTTTTTTTTCCACGCAGTCAACATTAGATTTGTGCTCGGCACTAGAAATATGATTAGTATTATCATTCCTTCCACCACGCGAAATGCTGAAATTACATGACACGCAGTGCAAAATGCATATTTTTCATTTTTTGAAGATTTTGCAGTACACGGGAACACTTATTCCCCCCTCCTTTTATATTGCTGCTCATAGTGAATCACTAACACTAAATTTATCAACACTTGAAAAAAAAATGTGAGTAAAATTGCTGTAGTAAAACAGTAACAGCTTAAAGAGATGCAATTTGCAGAGGAAAAAATAGTACCCCAACATATTAATTTCGTTGAATCAAGCAAAGACATTTTTATGCACGTTATCGAGCAACGAACAAAAAAAGCACGGTTGAAAACTTACTGACTAATGACCAGCAAAATAAATCATTGCTGGAGAAGCAAAGGCTCGAATGAACATTGGACTTTGTTTTCAACTTCCTCTTACAGTAGCATTCTTTTGTTAGGTCAAATTTATTGCCACAGAAGTTACAAAACCATGCCTAATGTATTTTTAATTTCACAAAACTGGCAGCTTTTGCTTAATTTCGTCATGTTGGGTATCGACTGGGCTTAAAAATTCCACAGACTTAAAATCCGTTTGAAATTTTTTTTCTACGATAACTACGTTCTGAAATAGCATTTCGAACTGGGAGTGCTGGAATGCAAGACACACCCATGCCCGGCTTCTGAGAAGCTGCGACCCAGGGGACGAACAATGCATTATCTGGAAAGGAGAATGGAGGAAGAGGGGGGGGGGACAGCGCGAGAGAGAGAACGTGATTGTAACCTTACGTTACGCAGCTGGCCGCTTGCGCACGGGAAGGTACTCTGATCCATCCAAAAGTCCACATGTAAGCAGAAACCTCGCACTTTCTCTTCACAGTGGAAATAAGGAGAATTTTTTCTTTTTAATCATCTCGTGTTAAGGATTTTTTGAAGTGGAATAAAGATATTTTTTTTTGCTCTTGAAATGGGGAGAAAAAAAAAAAGGGATTTTTGGTATGAGAATGAAAAATCGGAAGAAATAACTTTCCGATCGGAATGACGCCCCAAAATCTGAAAGCTTTACGGGTAAATCGGAAAGATTGGCAGCTATGCAATACTACCAAGGTCTCCGAGTGTGCGACAGTGAGACTTGAGTAACTTGTTTGTTGATTTGATGTGCTCACTACCCATTGCTTTCCTATCTGCAAGAGTCCAACTAACACACCAAGACTGCTCTGCACTGTTGCAATTTTGTTCTGTATGCAACCATTTCTATTATTCCATTCCAGTACAGTACACAGATTTTCTTTACCTCGTTAAATATGGAATTCCCTAATTATTTTTTTTTTTTGGTTAAAAACTATCAAATTAGCTTTGAGTCGACATTATACCAAACAGAAGTTCCTGTATTGCTAGTAAAATGCGGGAACTTACTAAATACAGGCTCGTTATAAGTAGGTTCTACTGTACATGAAATGTACACATTCACAATCTATTTTGATCAAAAGAGGAAAATGTAAGAAAACTTGCCAGTAAAAAACTTTCTGAAGTCTTTGTGGACTTTTATGAAGCAGTAACAGAAGTTGATGAGGGAAAACAATTTAGAAGGGACAAAAAAGAAAAAACCATGCACTCGCAGCAAACCCAATGCTGTAAATTTAAATGTTGGAGATCAACCTCAAATAAACTACAAGTTGACATACAAACAAGCAAATGAATATACATAAACAATTTAAAAAATATCTTCCAAGTATTAAATTTCAACACCCTTACAAAAAAATTGAAAATGAAACTTACATGCACCCCACTTTAGACCGCCACACTCAATAGTGCGTACATTTTTTTCCATTTCTCCCATGTCTGTTTCATCATCCCAGGGCTTAACATCCAGTACCACACTGGACTTTGCAATGACTCCAGGTTCTAGGAAAAGATAAAAATCAGCATTTTTTTTTTTTTTTTACACATACGTGAGGAAGACAAAAAAAAAAAAAAAAAAAAGCTGAACTTTTAAATCAGGTGAAAAACCAGAAAGCACTAAAAAAAAATAAAATAAATGTAAATATAATGCAGCATGAGCAAGACTGAACTGTTCACTGTAATTTATTTACATAAAAAAAATTGAGAACATCACTGTATATTCAAAATATAAAATGACTGAATTTTAAACAAAATAAAATGGTTTTAAAAGACCACTGCTACAAGAACAGTTTTTTTCTTGTTTTGTTGTGTTCTGTTTTACTTGCTTGCACATCAGCCCAAGTTTCAACTTCCAAGCAAACTTTGCTTTCTTCTCAGCAAGTTCCACAGCAATGTCTTACATTGACGCTGCTGCACAGCATCCTTTGCTAAATATTTTCTTTCTGCTGATACCTTTCCATTCCTTCATCCAAAGTGACAATTGTCTTTTGTTTTTTTATTATTGCCCTCAGATTTAGGCAAAGTTGGAATCAACCAAATATCCCACTTTACTGAAGAGCTGAACTGGAGATCTACTTTGTGTTTTAAGTTTGCAGTTCATAGTTGGTACAGCACAATATGTTTTGATGTTCATTCTTCCTGACTTTACAAATACAGGACAGAAGGCACATTGCGAGAAACAGAATTTCAAATTACAGGAAAATTTTTGCCTCCATTTTAAAGCTGAAGTACAAACATTTATGTCATAAAGTGATATTTCACAACAAACACCGGACAGAGGATTATAACTAGGGATGATTAGGATTACAGAAAAAATCTTCACTTTGCCTTTAATTTCCATTTTTGAAAGTTTTGAAAGACAATTTTCTCCCTCGACAGAAAATGACCATGGCTCACTAATGTTCCCCAAAAATTTATTTTCAGTTTTGTATCATCTTGAAAATAACCCCAATGATGACAAAAAAAAAAAGTGGAATTCCACAATTTCACGGAAGAACCTTTTGCCTGTTTTTACAAAACAAATGCAAAAGTTAAAAACCACATAAAAATGTCTACAAAAATATTTTCAGGGAGTTTGAACAATCATTACAAGCAACTTGTTTAGCTATAAGCAGTCGCCCATTCCTAATTTATAGCCACTTGTTCCAGGAAAGCGACAGAGCCACTGCCAACAGACGAGCACATCACATCTTTCAGGAACTGAAATCCGTAAAAAACAACAACGATATTTTCGAAATATATTGATTAAATGTAGCAAACAGATTAAAAAACAGTTACCAAATCAAGTACAAACTTTTAATTGATATGAATACAGATGTTTGAATTTATTAACACATTTATATCAATTAAAATAGAACCTATACAAACTTTCTCATTACTATGCTATCACATTAGTGATCTATAAAGAGAAGTTTTTATGAAAGTTTGCATCTAACAAGAAAGCTGTTCCACCCTTTGACCCCCAAACCCAACAGGGTTGCATCCCACGTAGTCATGGAATACATACTAAAATGTTTTCAAAAATGAACCATTTTCATGCTAGGTTTATCTCAAGGAGAAACTGAAAATGAGACAGTCAGGGAAAAAAAAAAAAAATTATATATATATATATATATATATATATATATATATAAGAGTAACCAAGAGACGCTGATTGGTAGATTATGTTCAACTAAAAATGAAGTGAACAAACTGTTTACACGAATCATATCCAGTACAGTGTAACTTTTAACAAATAATGTTCAGTTCGTATTCACCCCCCCCCCCCCCACTCCCACGTAGTCAACGTGATATTTATGCTTGGCACTAGAAATATGATATCATTTTTAGTGTTCTCCCTAGATTTTTTTATATTTTTTTACAGCTGGGTGGCAAGAAATTTTAGCTGGATGGTACTTTTAACGACCCCCCCAGACGAAGATAAAAAAAAAGAGGATTTTTTGCTTAATATTATTATACTTATTAAACATCTTTATAGGAGTGTGGTGGGCATTAAGGTAACTAACATGAAAATTGTACATAAATGATAAAAAAATGGGTATATATGAAATTAAATGAATTTGTATCACATCCAGATAAATGAAATTTGATGCAGATTTTAGCCAGTCTTCAGTATTTATGGTGTATGTGGGAATAAGTTTTCCACTCTTACAATTATGTGCATTTAATATGGAGCACAATAAAGGAAATCACAACTTATTCAATTTTCAAAATTTTACTGAATTAGCAATAAAATTATAATTTTTATTCTTGCCTGCAGGGTCAAAAATGGAAACTGTTATTTAAGGTGCCAGTCAGAGTTTACATTATTCTTAATTTCAGGTGTGATGTACAAGTATAACTAGGGTGTTCAGATATGTATTTCTCTTCCCTGCCCAGTTATCACAGGGTTCGTACTCTTTTTGGGGGAAAAAATTCAAGGACTTTCCAGGCCTTTTCCAGGCCAATATACAAAAAATTCCAGGATGATTACTACGCTTTACAGTATCATGCTCAAATTAGTTTTTAAAAGCAATTTCAGTTTTAAGTAATAAAAATGATGAAAGATGCAAATGGATTAGGGATGATAGGGGGAAGGGAATAGAACTGTCCATAATTAGCATGTTCTCGTTGCGCTAGGCGCTTAAGCACTGCTGAATTCCGTCAGACCCCCAATGGTCAAATGATTGAAATGTGCTGATGTTCATGGAATGAAATGGTTGATCAGCTATGATAACCGCATAAAAGTTCGAAGGGGGGCGATTTCTTTTTTACGTTATGCAACATTCTACATTACTCCAGTATTTATCTTGTCATCATCAACAATAAGCAATGTAACTACCACTTACGATCGCGGATATCGGCCAACTGAAAATCTGCCATACAACTAAGGGATACAAATACACAGGTATCATGTTACAGTGTATTGTAATTGAAAAAAAAAAAAAAAGATTTCAGAAATTAAAATCGAAAAAAAAAAACTTTCAGAAATTAATATCATCAAGTCATGGTGTTTCAAAAATCCGCTTTCCTTTATAATGTTTAAAAACATGTAATGTTTTTTCTTTTTTACCTGTCGTGTATAATAAAATGGGTTGATTTTTTTATGGAATCAGACGTCCATATGTCCCGATTGTCTTCGTCTGAGTTCACACGTTAGCTACTGTGTACAAGTAGACATTTTTTCAGCTCAAAAATATGTAGTTTTGTATGTATTCACAGTATAACTCATTCCGTATTCCCACAGAACAAAATTCAGCAGATACAAATGAAGAACATCAAGACCCACCCAACACCATGTTTCCGATTGTCTGCTGTTTATATTCAAGAAATGCGAATATGGATCAATGGTGAATGCAGCAACTATGGTTTTTATTTATTACCAAGAAAAAAAAAAGGAGCCTGAAAGCTGTAAAGCTGAAACGGATATTTCTCCCCCTCCCGAAAACATTCCGATTAAGTTCAAACAGCAGGAGCACGCGTCCACGCACACTCAACCTCTGGAATGTCCTGATGGAACGGCTTCTTTTCATTTGGCACATCGCCATAAATCACCACCTGCAGCTCACTGAAGTGTCTTCCTCCTTCACCCTAACTATAGAAGAAAACGTAAAAAAAAAATGCTGCCCAATTTTCGACAAAATGACCAAATTTACGTCATAACGTTGCAATTTACTAAAATACGTTTATCTGCTGAATTTCGCCTAAATCCATTGAAAACTTTTTTTAATTATAGATTTTTTTATTAAAAACAGTAACTCAGACATCTGAATAAAAATGTATGTTTGTAATTAAAATAGAGTCCATATCATCACAGAAACAAAATTTAAGGATCACTCTGTTTAAATAAACCATGGCATCTAAAAAAATAATTTGCTTGCTTTTCCCGTAATTTATAATTGCCGTTTCTTTTTTTTTTGAATCCGATTTTGCAACGGAAGATTTTTTTTTTTTTTTTTTTTGCATCTGCTAAAGTTTCAAACGGAATTCGCGAAATTTGCACTAGAACTTTATTGTGATGTATTTTAACCACTGTAAAAATTTTACTGTGTTATTTTCAAAATTCCGGAAAATGGATTTCTGAAAATATCTCTTAGTCCTTTTGAGCCGTGGAAGTGATAAACAGGTGTTTGCTTTCTTCCCAACCAAGGGCTTTCGGATCAGCGCTCCCAGCTGTCAATCAACCGTTGCTATGGTAACACCCTTTCTGCTCAAGGCTCACTGTCTAAAGAGGCACACATAATAAAAATTTCCAATGCTAACTTTTTAAGTTTTAAACCGATTCAAATGGAATTTTGGGAGTGAGCTTCTGTAATCCAATTATAGTAAATGTAAAAATTTCAGCCACTTTTGTGAAAAATTCGCAAAGATAGTTTTCTTATTTTTTATCATAAGTAGCCGAAGTCTCTTGAGGGGTGGGCCGGAAGCAAGCGTCTTAATGCAATAAACAAGGAGCAGAAGAATGTGTTGTTCAGGCATACTCTTCACTGGTGGATGCCAGCTGACTTGGTAAACACGAGACCCCCTTGCAAATGCTAAATGTCTCTTCTTTCCCCTTCTGTTGTTCTCAGTAGTTGTCGGACGGACATCAAGCTCAGGGCTAGAGAATGCATCAAGCTCCCCTTCCGTAACAGACCTGCTAGTAATCATCCAATTTTATTGCACTGGAAGTAGTGCTCCCCCCCTAGCCAAATTAGGATTTGGGCACATCCGAAACACCACTGTAGCCGGCGGTTTCTTTGAGAACAGAGGAGAGGAACTTAAAAAAATTAAGGGGTAACAGTCAGTAACACGATTTCCTAAAAGGGCATTTTTTTAAGCACTAATTTCAAATTTCAAGGCTTTTCAAGACAGCATTAAAAAAATACCGTTTTCCAGGATATTCCAGGCCTTGAAAACGTAATCATGATTTTCCAGGACTTTCCAGGTTTTCAAGCACGCGTGCGCACCCTGTTATCAGCAGCTCTATCATAATCGAAAGTTGAAGGATCAGGACCTTCTAATGCAATAATCAATAAACTATTTAGTTTTCTAGCTCATTCTGTTTCGTAGGCAAGTTTTAATTCTTTCCAAAGCAGAGAATCCCCTTTCACATTCTGCAGTTGACACTGGTAAAGAGAGACAAATTGTTGCTACTTTTGAATAAATTAGGGAACGGTTCTCTAAGTTTATGATTCATAGATAGTTTTTTGAGACAGTTTCTTGTTGACATCTTTATATGAGTCACTTCTCATTATCACTGAGGCCACACTCCATTCTACTTTTGTGGCAGTATAATGAAGAGGCGGGGGATTTCCATTTTTTGAGTATCTTCGCATAGCTCACTAACCGTCTCTGGTGATGTTTTTTTAGAGCAACAGGGTTAAATATGATAAAAAATGCTGACATTATTGGCATATCTGGGAATCTGTCTTTTAAATGAATTTGTATCGCATCCAGATATATATCATAAACATTTTTCTTGTACAGCTCTACACTTTCCTCATCTACTTTAACAGCCAGCTCCATCCACTCATTTTCCAATAGCAAGGGTAGATTTCTGAAATTTTCTCCTGTCAGATTTCAGTAAAATTATTTTAGATTTGGTTGTGTCTAATACTGATTTAACAGTGGTTAAGTCTGCATCTTGCCGTAACCATGATCTAGATAGGTTGCTCAAAATTGGCAATATATCACACATCATTAATGTAGCAAGAAATGAGCATGTTTTTATAAAATTACTTAAACCTTCTGCAGTGACATTTTGTTCAATGGCTTCTCTCTCCAGTGCAGCCACAACACTAATTAGTGTTTTACGAAGTGACTGAATGAACAGCAGCCTCATGAGAAAGCCATCTAGTATCACTGGCCATTTTCAGTTTCATCTGAGGTATGTTGAAAATGTCTTGTATTTGGTGCAATCCAGCCATTCGAACACCAGAATTTTGAAAGAAAAAAAAAACTGCCGCAGAATGTCATTGAATTTTACTACATACTTAACTTCTTGTGCAGCCTGGGCACTAGCCAAAGCTAGACTGTGATTTACACAATGGCAATTAATTAAAATATTTTGAGTTGCATTCTTCAGCAATTTTGAAACACCATTATTCTTGCCAATCATCACTGCAGCACCATCAGACCCCAAACCAACAAGCTTTTAAAGCTGTAAATTTAATTCACCTAATGCTTCAGTTAAATTCTTTGCAATTGTTGTAGCTTTTCCACCATTTATGCTTTTAGTGGTCAGGAAAGCAACTTTAACTTCTTTTGCGGACACAAATTTTGTATAAATTATTAGTTGCTTTACAACTGAAATATCAGTTGTCTCATCACACAGCACACTAAAAAAACTGACTTTTGGCTAACTCGCTTACTATATTAGAGCGAATTTCTGAAGCTGGCTTTTGAACAATTCTCTCAGAAGTGTAATTAGCATTTCCTGCCACTTTCAAATTACTTAAGTGCATCCCATCAATTTGCAGTGCTCCAATAATTTTTCATATAAAGTTGTATGAGGCAATTCATTTTTTGGCAAGCCAATAATACACTTTTTAGTGCACCTAAAAAAGCATCACGTTGCAAATTATTTAAAGCTGAAACAGATCTTTCGATCTCTCCAACTCTAGTATTTTCCAGTAAAGCAGCAGATGAAGAACGTGAGCAGGCATTAGAGTGCATCTTACTTTTTTCATGATTTGAAAGGCTTTCTTTCCTCAGTCGAGCACAAGGAGTATCCACCCACGTTAATTCTCGAATCACAGTTTTTGTAGCATATTTCAGGCATATGGCGCATAACATTCCATCTTCAGTCACAGTTAACCATTTGTACTTCTGAAACCACTCTTTGTTAATGCCACTACAACAGTGCTTGGAATTAACAGTACTCACCTGCTGACCTTGAGTTGGAAGTTGTTCAGTTTTTTCAGCACTTCCTGAAACAGAAGAATCATTCAACTGTTCACTGATTGAGGGGTGTTTTCTTTCAGTGGAACTTTTAGAGGACATAGAAAAGTAGCAAAGTAGTGTTTTTTCCATTTTTATATGCACTGGACAAATGTAAAACAGAACTGATAACTTCCTTATTTGCTACTACGGGTTACTGCCCTGCCTCCCGCGGTCACAATGGCCACTCAGGTGACTTCTCTGCATTCCTCTGTTAGAAAATGACTGAACTTGTCACCTTAATCTCTATTGATGAATCATGTCTGTCTGACTAAGTCCCTACCCTCCTGCTTACTTTTTTTAATAGATACCCCCTCCCACACAAATATCTTTCTTGGTCTAGGAGTGCCTGAGCATTGCGAGAGCAAGAACATATTAACATTCTTGCAGCTGGATGCACTGGATTAACATTCTTGTAGCTGCTGTTTAAGCTGGCTCAAATAATAAAAGCTGTAGCGAAACTGCTAAAATGAGGAAAGAAGTTGCAGCAAAATGCTAAAGTTAGCCGCTTTTATCGCTCGGAAAATCATAACATCAACTGAATTATTTACACCAACAATGCTTTGGATGTCAGTGGAAAAATATGACCTTGGTGAAATGACAGACGTCAGGGTTGACTCTGGTTTAAACTTAAACTTTGAATAGGGTGAAGGGGTGTATAATCCCTGTGGCCTCTATAATCTTACCCTACACCAGAGCTGTTAGAATACAAGGGCTGGGTCACAGGCTTCGGACACGCAGATCCCTACGAGCGCCAGCGTGTGACATCAGTATGTTGGAACGGAGCTGACAGCTGCAGTGAGGCAATGAAAGCTAACGAGCATTTCAGTGGTGCTTGTAAAGAAATATAACAAATTATTCATTCTAGGTATTTGGTATTTAACAGACTTAAATAAAAAGTAAGAGAAAAGACTGGGGATCTGTTAAAGACAAATGAAAATTTTCGTTATACACACACAATACGTTTAAATTTTCAGGTCATAAGTTTTCTTGTCAACATCTTGCACCATCCACCAGATGTGTGCATTAAAATATATTTGATCTGCGAGATTGCGCAAATAGATCACTTGAAGTGAAAAAAGGAATTTTTTCCCCACGTATCCTTCTCTGTTTAATTTCTTAAATTTCGAACAGCAATAATAAAATCGCAATTTTTTTGTATGCTTTTCTTTTTGTTTTTCCTTAAAACTTTATTTGCGGTGTTTTTGTAGTGAGTCTTCAACATCTTTCAAAATCAGTTTTTGTTTTTTCACGTAAAGCTACTAATGTACTACATTCAAATTACGAACTTTTAATGCACGAAATTTTAAAAGAACCAGAAAGGTAACAATGTCCTTATTCCTTTGTATATCATTGTTAAAAATCTATGAATTAATATATATTTTTGTATTATATATACTTTGGTTGAACATCAGATGCCTTTGCATTCTGAATTACTGCTATATATGCACTTATACTGTTTATTAAATTGTTAGTACACTTTTAACAAGAGCTTCCATTTTTAAGTTTTTTATTCTTTAAATCAGTAATTTTCAGTTTTGTTTTCAGAACTCTGTTTTCCTACAATAGTCATTGCGTAGTCACTCCCCCCTACGATAGTCGCTGTAGTCTTCCGTTAGCTTTCATTTTTAACGCTTTCGTTCCCTCAATTTTTAAAATTTCAATTTATTTTTTAAGGGATGCAACATTTTCAAGTAGCAATCTATTTTCCTCAGTTATTTTGATACAGGAAGAACAACTGATATTCCCTGATGTTTAATCAACTTCATAACAGATATCCTGCATTTCTTGCACACAAATCTTTTTCAGTCTTAAAATATCCATCAGATTGATATCACTTTTTAAAATATCTCATTTGTGCTTTCTGTTACTTCGTGGAGTGACACAGTGTCAGTTTTGTTGACAGTTCAGCAGATTCAGAACAGGCACAGCGTTTTGTTTCAGTATTTGTTTTCTCTGCGAGTCGAAGTAGGCGATTTTTTAAATCATCTTTGTAATCGGAAGAATGAAAATGATCACTGCAAATTCTAGCATTCGCTACATTCATAGAGTTTGACCTATAGCACTTGTTCAGCCATTCCTTCACCAAATCTGGATTTTTTCAAAGGAAATGCATGGTACACAATATACTGACCTTTAGTTTTTTCGTAATGGTTCTTACAAGTAGCCACACCACAACTCATTATTATTATTATCAGTATTTCACCGTAAACTAACTGAACGATTTCTCAAAAAGCAAGTTCTAAGAGCTGAATACTTATCCACAAAAAAGTAAAGGAAAGAATGTAGCGAAAGTAGAGACCCTTCACAGCAGCTTTTGGTTCCAACCGGAGTTCCAACACAGTGACGTCAGAAACAGGTCATCTGTCACCAATGATGGGATCCGTGGCGGCAAAGTTTCTTCAAAGGAATGACCCAGCCCTAGTATTCTAACAGTCCTGCCCTACACATCCTTTATGGGGGAGCTCTAGAGTGTGTGGATGAGGGGGAGTGATTAAGCAAACAGATACTGTAGGAACATACCTTAAGGATTAAAAAAATAACATTAGCGGAGCGCGAATCGCTGCCAGAATTTCACAAATTTTTGTCTTCACGTTAATAGAAAAGTTGTAGCAGAATCTGCCGATGCGTTGATAATTAAATGGCTGGTGCCATTTTGCTACAGACACTGATTTTTATCTTGCATTAACTAGTCGCATTTTGTGAAAATAGCGACCGTAACTTAGCCTCTGAGCACAGGGTTATGGGATTCAGAATATTTTCCCAAATTCAACATGGCCAATGACACAGCAACAAGTTTGGGAAATTACACCGAGCTTTTCAATAATTCTGAAATAAAACTCTCTAGGAATTTTATAGACATGCAGGAAAAACAACACTGATTTTTGCCGCAAAATTCCGAATATGGTTCACGGTAAGCACATTTATAAATACAGGCACATAATTCAGGAAGTGGCGATCAATTATGTGCGATTGTTCTAGGCTCAACATCTTGACACTCAACTCCTTAGCTTGTAGTACCAGCCTGAATCATTTTCACTGGGTTAGAGGAGGAGGGGGGGGGTAAGGTGAAATTCATAATATGTTACATGAAATGTTTGCACTTTTTCTCTTTTTTTCTGGGCATCCAGTTTTTACCTGTTCGTTGTATGCCATTAATCGCAGTACTTTTCCTTTTTCCCTTATGCAATTTTAAAAAGCATCACATAAAAACCGCAAATTGAATAACACACAGTTCAGAGAAATGAACCGGATAAATGTCTATTTAGCATGTGCGATGATTATTTTATGCTATAATTTAGGTACATTTTATAACAAAATATATTCACAAAAGGTCCTAGTTTGTGCAAGTGTTGCATTTTTGGAGTTTCGAAGTTCAGCAGCAGAATGAAAATCTTACTGTAATACTTGTCCATATTTTTCAGTGACAGGTAAGTGTGTCGAAGTTTTAAACAGCTTGGACATCTCTTTGGGGGAGAGAAGAACAAAAAAAAAAAAAAAAAAAAAAAAACATCTTTTACTTATACAGTGGCGGTCTTTTGTTACAACGAAGGGGTCAGCCATAGCCTGGAAATTCAAAAGCCAATGGGGCGATCAGTTCTGTCTGTCAATCAATCACGCACCTTCCGTGGTTCAGGCAAGTGCTAGATCTTACCCCAGCAACAGGACTGGGATAAAATTTTCTGAAGTAAAATTTCTCTAAGACCAAAAACATGTTAAAATAATGTTCAGATTTAAATTTCATCAAAATCTGTTGAAAACTTTAACAGTTACGCATTTTTTATTTATTTATTCCGTTCCGCTATTATGACTTAATGTTTTAATAATTTGAAAAGTAGTGAATAGATTTTTGCAAAATCAAAAAGAATATATTAGCTTTGATAATCTCGATAATCCTTTTATTTAGAAACTTGGACATTTTTTTCTCTGATACTTTCAAACAGTTTAAAACAAATGACAATTTTTAACAGTTTAAAACCGTAGGTTGAAGATGTGTTCATTTACTATTCTGAAGAATCATGCACACTTTTCGTAACTACAGTACATAAATTTTTCAGTTTTCGGCATCAAGACACTTGTAAGGCTTTCGAACTTCACGGCTGTGTCCGTTTCATCCACATGCATCTTTTAGAAAAAGATGCAGTTTCGTTTGTCACAGAAATCAAAAAGCAAACAGAATCAAAATTAAATACTATCAAATCACTCAGATATAATAACTCCTTCAAAAAAATTATACCAGATTAAAATTCCTAACTTTTTTTAAAGCACTTGTGATCTAGAAATCTTTGACTTCAGTAGCAGTCTTCGAAAATGCACTTAAACAGCAGTGACCGATCACGTGACCATATGTATACCCCCAAACCACGCAGGCTTGAACAAATGGGACCAAAAGAGGGGGAGATGTGTAGATGATAATCTCCTGTCTTTCATGTGGGAGTGACTTTCTGCCCCCTCCCACGAACCTCATTTACCCCCTCCCCCTGCGCAGGCAGGAACACCGACAGCACCCACTTTTACCTCCGACTTTGTTTTACTGCATTTGGGAAGGGAGTAAGCTACACTTTGTTTAACACTTGGTCTTTTTACATTTGAATCTTGAACAGCAGAGGAAGAAAAATAACACTAACAGCCAAAATGTAAGAGCTCACTATCATGAGGTGAAAAAAACAAAAACAACGCTGAGTGTCGCAACGATGAAGTCATGTGTATGGGACCTTTTCCCTCTTCCCATAATTTAACACCCACAACTGGGCGGGCTGCCCAGTAAAAAGGCTCCAGGGAGAACACTACATTCCTTCCACCATGCAAAATGCTGAAATTACATCAACGCATACAGCAAAAATGCACGCTTACCAGTTTTGTTTTGTTTTTAGAGATTTTGCAATACATGGAAATTCCGCAGAACACACACAAAGAATGTTTGATAGTACTGTTTTCTTACCTCCTTTATACTGCTGCCCATATCAAATCACTAATACTAGATTTATTACCATTAAAAATAAAAAACATTACAAAGTTTAAAAAGTTATCCGATAGTGCAGGCAACTAGGAAAGCACTTGGCTACAATGAGATCAACTAAAGGACCTTTCATCTAGAAACAAAGGATTAGGTTTTAGTTACAAATGTCATCCTCTGGGCCCCCCCCCACCCCACCATTTCTCGCAGCAGCATTAAATTTTTCTTTTATTAAAATCGGACCCCTTTACACATGGCACTGATTTTATAATTTGGTCTTCTCCCCCATCCTTCCCACCAAATAGAACTTTTCCAGTTATTCCTTTACAAAAACAATCTGCCCCCCCCTATCACACTAAGGACCACCACCCCTCCCTCCTGTAGTAAATTAAAACAATGTGTTTTGTGCGAACAAAACCAGCACCGCCTTTTACATCAGGCGTCATGGGAAATGATACATCCACTTCATCAGCGATTTCCTCCCAATCTCGTCCCCTCCCTTTGTGGCACAGCCACAGCATGCTGGAACTGGGGTTTTAGTTCAAATCTTATATCTCTGCAAAAAAATGGTCTAGCAGGACAAAATTTAGAATATATGTGTTTTGTTTTAGAAAATGAAAAGTCTCTAAATATCATGCAATTCGATTTGATAAAAGTTACAAAACAAAGCTTTTTTTTTTTTTTTCAAAGTTATTATGCAAATAAAGTAACAAAAAGTCCACTCCCTCCCTAGATTTAACTTCTCTATGAAACTTTGTTTTCTTTACAAATCCCTTACTATGAATTGATAGGTTATATATTTTGCGTGTTTTTACTTTACTACAGAACATTTTTTTTTCTAAAGCCAGTTATTTTCTAAAATAAGAGCTACCATACAGGAGTTGTTTTATACACAGGTTGCCATAAATTAAGCAACAAATGGAAAAATCATAACTCAAAAAGTATGCAACCGATTCGGATGAAATTTGGTGGCAAGTTTGATCGAACCAAATGCAACAAAAAACGTAAGAAATGTGATACAAAGCATTTACATTTTAAACGAGTGATGCAAATATGAAAATACAGAAATATAGGTATCAAGATGAAATAGGAAACGGTACTTCAATACGGAGTGTGGTTACCCAAACAGCAATACAGGCCCGATGGCAATGTTCCGTGTTGTTAATTATGGTGGTGTCTTAGCAGTTCCGCGGGTAGCTGCGTCCATTGCTCAAGCGAAGCAGTGCAGAGCCCCTGCAGGGGTCAGGGAGGGGGATGGAGGCCAGCAACACGCCTCCCGAGAGCACCCCAGACATGCCGAATGGGATTCAGATCGGGAGAGCATACTTGCCACTCCATACGGACTATAGTCTCCTGTTTCAGGTACTGGTGCAAGGCAGGCATTATCTGCCTGCAGTACAAATGTATCTTCAATTGCTGCCGCATATGGACGGACAATAGGGTCCAGGATGTCATCACTATACCTCTGAGCACCGAGGTTTCCATGTGGCAACACAGAGGTCGGTACGGCTGCCTAACAATGTGCCTGCCCACACCAGAACACTACCATAGGTGTCCCTTTCCTGGATATTAGAGGGAAGATAGAGAGTACCGGCCTCTCTCCAGATGTAAACTCAGCGAGAATCACTCTGTAAACAGTATCACAACTCATCAGTGAACAGAACAGATCTTCACTGATTTTGAGTCCACTGATATGCATTTGTGCCCAACTGAAACACTCCCTCCTGTGGCCGGGGGTGAGGGGCACGCACAATACCCGTTGCAGAGCATACAGTCCTTCTGCGTACTGTCCGTCCAGTGGCTGCTGCAAGCACAGATCTGAGATGCGTTGGTGTAGCTGTCCTGTTCCGCTGTGCTGAACGCCGCAAATACCGATCTATGGAGGTCGTCGTCCTTGGCCTACAATTGCGGTATCTTCGGAAAGCTGACTTCGTGGCTTGGAAATGCTGCCACATCCTGCTGACTACAAAACATCAGCGTTGGGCCATCTTGCGACGTTCACCTTCTGTTGCCTTGCTTCGACTCTGCCTATCACTCTGCAGCGTAACTTCGCTGGTAAATGACGTCTCGAAGCCATGTTAATAAAATCGCCATCTCGAAATTTTGTCATTCACCGCCACACATGAATTGGAGACTCCCTTCGAAACAGTTGGTTTTAAGTTCTTGCACATTTGCTTAAAAGCACTGCCAGCACCACTCATTTGCCTTTCATACATCGATGCTGTATGCCTTCGCCTGTAAGATATGCAAATTTTATGCAATCAACTATATTTCACCCAATTATCTTGATTTTTCGGTTTGTTGCTTAATTTATGGAAACCAGTGTAATTAAAAATTCCATCTAAATTGGTCAATTTTCACAGAAATTGTGTGAAAATTCTGACGACCAAATCTCGCGCACCGTCCCCATGAGTGCTGATAACCATTTTCAATAGGAATGGTCTACTATGGGTATTGAACAGCGTAACGAAATTTCATCACAATCATGCTTTGATTTTACTCAAGTCATGCAAAAGGGCTGAAGAATGAATCCTACTCCTATGTCCTGACCTTTGGCCATTTTCAATATGGATTCGACAAATTAGCATGTACTACAAAATACTAAAATCTCCAAATCAAGCCAAGAAAATATGCAAGTTATTGTGCAGACTACGGACAAAGGGGGAGCACATTGCACTTTCTTAACCTATGGTTGGAAGGCGTAGAAAACTTACTAATGGACCAGCAAAATAAATCATTGAGGGAGAAGCACAGAGTCTAATGAACATTGGATTTATTGTTATTTTTTTAACTTCCTGTTGTACCACATTTTTAAGTTAGGTCAAATTTATTGCCAGAGAAAAAGTTACAAAATTATGCCCCAAATGCATTTTCAATTTAACAAAACTGGCAGCTTTTGTTTAATTCCATCATGTTGGGTACCTATTTGACCTCAAAAATTCCTCAGATTTAAAATCAGTTTGAATTTTTTTCTACAATAACTATGTTCCGAGATAGCATTTGGAACTGGGAGTAATAAAGGCAGGTGCTCCAATGCCAGACACCCCCCACCCCCGCTGGCCTACTGAGAAGTTGCTACTTAGGGGACGAACAATACATTATCTGAAAACGGGGAGAGTTAAACATAGCAAGAGATAGACAGGCCCAGCTGGGGCAGTTAGTTTACGCACAATGCAAGCTTTAGCGTTTGAAAAAAAAAAAAAAAAAAAAAAAAACACTAAACGAATAAACAAAAACTTGTGGGAAAACTATGGACAAATATTTCCCACAAAAACACAACTGAAAAGTTTATTCATAACTTACATCAGCGCTTTATTTCTAATGGATTAAGTTAAATAAAAAAAGTTCTAATGGTCGATGCAAAATTAGAAAAAAATCTGGAAGAATCGCTAAACCCATAAAACAAGTTGCATTTCCATAAATTTTACATGTAAATAGTAAAACCTGGAAGGCCTGCACCACCACCCATGCCTCATCTGAAACTTAAAACCAGGCCCATCTCAGATTAAAGGTCATAGTCCACAGCCTCAGACCACTCAGTCATGAAGGGCAGCTCTCTCTTTCTATTTGATGCAATGTATTCTTGCAAATATTTCAGCATCTACAAATGGAGAGAAGTTCCATTTACTTTTACAAAATTTCTACATAAGTTTCAGTAATGAATTTCCTGTTAGATTCCAAATATAGCTCTTCTGTATATGCACATGCCAAAAGAACAAAGCGTTACCTTTTGTAACCCCAGAATTTATTTCACACTTCTCACTAGTATATTCTCTTGAAACATTCGCATATACTGCTCGACACAGAAATTGCCCCACCCAGAAAGAGTGAGGATAGAGTGGTGAAATTGAGCATGCAAATAGGCATACATAAAAGGTTTACCTCGATTTTATTTTCAGCCACGTACAGTGTTTATCAGATGAGGTAATGCAGCACAATGGGTACGCCTCAGCAAGTGGTTACACACCGTGAATAGCAATACAGTGGCAATAAGCCATAGTCAACAGATATTGTCCTGAGGAATGGAACACCACACACGGTTGACTTGCTCCCATAATTCATACAGATCTTGCGCAGGCTGATTCGATTGCAGATGTCCACAATGTGTTCCCATAGGGTTTTGACTGAGGGATAAATCACGCAATCTTGCTGGCCATGTCAGTGTTTGAACATGTTGCAAACATTGTCTGGAGACCCAAGCAGTAGGTACACCGGCTTTATCTTGCTGGAAAATGGGGTGCTGTAGGCCATTCAGGAATGGTATCGTAATGGGCTGCAGAACGTCAGTGTGCCCGTGATGTGAACAAGAGGCGACTGCTGTCATGCACAATATAGCACACCATGCCTGCCTGACCGGCAATGTGGCGGTCGGGAAAGAAACCAGGATCTGTCTGCTCATCAGGGTCTCGCCAGACACAGATCTGTCGATCATCAGCACCCAGACAGAAATGAGATTCACCACTGAAGACCACAGTGGTCCATTCATGACCCCAGTTCGCATGCCTTCGGCATCAAGCCAGACTAGTGCAGCGACACTTGGCTGTCAATGGCAGCCAACGTAACGGTTGCCTATTGCATAGGTTTTGCCACATATAACCTTCAGTTTACAGTTTGGGTCATTATGGCGACGTCCATGGTCAATGACACAGCACATCGAATATTGGCTGCAGTGCTTTCTGGTGATGAACGAACGAGCATGTAGACGTCTGTTGGACTGCACCACTGCCGCTCTGACACACGCAGCCGTGCCAACCTTCAAAATCAAAAAAAAACAGGAGATTTTTTACAGCTCATAAAATCACACGAGCGCTATTTTTTTTTATAGACATTTTTCAGATGCAGGAGCAATTTTCCAGAAGTAGTATTATTGGTACATAACATTTTTAATGTTTAAAAAGTTATTCTAAATGCAGACTATGTTTATCAAATTGAAATGTTATCAAACTGAAATGCAAACCTGGGGGGGGGGGGGGGTATTTAAGAACACAGGATACAGGCTCTGATCATGGTTGGGGGAAAAAATATCGCAGTTACAGGGGATATCTTTGCTACTTCCGATTTCCGTTTTCGGACATTTTCCCTCCATTTTCAAGTTGAAATACAAATATTTATGAAATAAAATGATATTTAACAACAATACTAGGCAGAGGAAACATCACGTGAAAAATAAAATTATGATTACGGGAGAAATCTTCACTGCGTCTAACTTCCGTTTCCGAAAGTTTTGAAAGATGAAACTTCCTCTTTCGAAAGTTTCAGGCGGAAAATATCCTCCACCACTACTAATTGCCCCAAAATTTCTATTCAGTTATGCATTGATCTCGTGGATAACCCAAATTATGACGAAAAAGGAGAAATTCCTTGAAGCCGCCGCACTCTCATGCCTAAAGATTATAGCGAAATTTTTTCGCCCTCGAATTTCTGTTTTCGGAAATTTTTCCTCCATTTTAAAACTGAAATACAAATATTTACGGAATAAAATGATATATAACAACAATACTGGACAGAGGCAACATCACAGGAAAAATAACAATTACGGAAAAAATCTTTATTTCGTTTACTTCCGTCTCTGAAAGACGAAATACCGTCCCGGTGCGTATTTTTACGAATTGGTAAAATTCTTCCACGAGTAGTTTTACGCATTGAGAAAAATTCCCAATGCGTATTTTTACGAGTTGATAAAATTTCGATGCGTACTAGACGCGTAATTACATTACGCATTTTGGAGAACTCTGGTCGGCACGTCACTTGAGCACTCCAGTGGAGAGGGAGCTATCCAAGGAGACGCCAAGAAGCTGAGCCATCGTTATACTTGATGGCTCCGCGCGAAGCCGGCGAGTCAAAGATGACATCGCAAAACACGGCGCTCGTAAGGTCCGGTAGAAAATCTAAGTGTATGGCTGCAGGGGATTGAAATATTTCGAATGAGCAATCGAAATATTAAAAAATCCGTAAAAAAAAGACTTCTATCCGTAAAATTAAGCAGAAACCCGTAAAAGTTAGCAAGTATGCAACAACCATGCCCCATTGCGATTCGAAACCGGACCCATCTCAGACAATTTGTCGAAAGCCGGCGCTCAGTTTCACAACTTTATTATGCAGCAAAGACAATAACAGCTAATATGTAAAGAAACAAATTAACAAGTTTCCAAAGATATGACATAAAATAAAACATTACATACAAACCGCGAAAGTGGCATAATGCAAAAGGAAATATCTCCCGCAAAAAGTGAAAGGAAGGAGAGAAAAAAAAAATCACAAACTAAGTGTACACAAAATGCTACAATAGAAGATAAAACAAAGCTGACAATAACAGATTCACAATTAGAGATGAACAAAGGAGCACATTAATCTTCCACAAAATGCGATGAAGAAGGGGAAAAGAGACAAACATGGTGCAAAACAAGAAATAAAAATCTCCACAATAAAGCAAAACTGAAAAAGCACTCCGCAAAACTCTGAAGAAACCATAAACACAGCTCGTAGCTAAGAGCGGGGAGACTTAAAACGATAAGTAGGTCACAGCTGGCGTGCGAGTGTGTTTGTAACCAACATAAAATAGACCACCGCGGCACCGGGGGTGGCTTTCTTTTTGCAGGTATGAGGAGAGGAAAAGTACGATACTAATGACTGTAAATGCAGTCTTGCATCGACGCAGAAAGAAAAAGATTTCACAAGCGGTTTGAAATCTTCTGCGTCGATCTAAGGCAGTGGTTGATGGAATTTTTACAATCGTAACGGCTAATTATCGGTGAAAATCGGGAGAATTTGACATTTATCTGGAGGGCAGGAAAAATGGCTGAAAATCCGGAGAGTTGGCACGTCTGCACACGGATGAACCTTCCTGTAGGCTACTGGTGCCAACAGCACCCAACACTTCATGCATCCCATTGGACATGTGCAGACCAGTGCACTTAACACAGGCTTACAATTCTTTCTCTCTGAAACACACCCAAATGGCGATAAACCCACCGATGGCATGTACCTGGCATTTTCGGCCTTTGCCAAACAGTTTCCCAGCACAAACAAATCTGAAACACCCACGACACTTCCACCTTCGACCACTCATTACCATACCATACCAGCAAGCTTTCAGAAACGGGAATCTGTAAAAAAAATTTTTTTATCGATATATTCGATTAAATTACTTGTCGCTCATATTGAATAAATCACCGAAATTATAGATTAAAAACTATACGTTACCCTAATCAAGTATCAAACTTTTAATTGATATGACTACAGATGTTTGAATTTATCGGCAAATTTATGTATTGGGTATATAAATAAGTTTTGAGGGATTTCTGTTCGGTGTCATACTTATTACTGCTTGCATGTATTTTAAGGTGGCAACACTGCAATATCGCAGTACAAGACGCCAGCTGTCAAGAGTCCGTATATGGCGTTTGATTGAGGTGCAAATACGTATTTGTTTTACTTGATGGAAAATGGCAACTTTTGTCCCGACAAAACAGCATTTGCGGGAAGTGTTAGTGCATTACTTTATTGTCAAGAAAAGTGCTGCCGACAGCTATCGCTTAATGTCAGAAATCTATGGTGAACATTCCCCATCCATAAAAACACGTGAGTATTGGTTTAGACGATTCAAAAGGAACGATTTTGATGTCAGTGATAAAGAACGTTCTGGACCACCCAAAAAAGTTGCTGATGCCGAATTGGAAGCTTTACTCGACGAGGATCCGTGCCAGACCCAAAAGATCTAGCAGCAGCATTAAATGTTAGTCAACCATGCATTTCACATTGTTTACCTGCCATGGGAATGGTGCAAAAAGAAAGGAATTGGGTTCCACATGCTTTGCAGGAGAGACCTTGAACGTCGAAAAACCATTTGCGAATTGCTGTTTCAAAGGCAAAAAAGAAAGTGTTTTTTGCATCGTATTATTACTGCTGACAAGAAATGGATATGGTACGATAACCCTAAACAGCAGAAAGTATGGGTGAAGCCAAGTCCTTCAACGCCAAAACGCAATATACATGGTTCAAAGGCAATGCTGTGTATCTGGTGGGACCAGAAGGGATGCTGTGTATCTGGTGGGACCAGAAGGGTGTGATCCACTATGAACTGCTGAAACCGTCAGAAACTATTACTGGTGATTGGTATCGAACCCAATTAATGCGTTTAAAACGAGCTCTTGCGCAAAAACGACCAGAATGGGAGAATAGACACAACAAAGTCATCTTACAGTATGACAACACAAGAATACATGTTTCTCGGCCTGTGAAAAAGTACTTAGAAGGATCCGACTGGGAAGTTCTACCCCACCCGCCATATTTGCCAGATATTGCACCATCGGATTACCATTTGTTCCGGTCGATACAGTCAGCACTTTCTGGAGAACGATTTAGTTCTTATGAAGACATCAAAAATTGGCTGGACAACCGGATCTCTTGACGATTATGGGCAAAACACGTAACAATATTAACAAAGAAAGGTGACTTGATCACGCTAGTTACGTTAACTAAAACTTTTACAAAAAGTTCGTAAGTTGGAAGCTTTCGACCTTATCTTAGGTCTTCATCACGCCAATGGAGGACTAAGATTGTTGCCAGATTCTACATTTGAATTTTTCCTATTTTTGTTGCCAAAACTTAGAATTGATCTCCAGATTAACGGAATGTAGAGAGGAGATTCGGAGTTGCAAGTCATTGAGTTGAAAATAATTTCTATGCTTTCACGGTAACGGAGGGCAAAACGATTGTCAAACGAAGCAATTCGTTTTGCTTCGTTCCAGTGGGGAACTGCAGATGTGTCTTCCATTGTCAAAATAGACAAGGCAGTGTTGGGATTGCCTTTCGAAACATCTTTTCTATGTTCTAAAATTCTATGGCTTATGCTCCTGTATGTGCTTCCACTGTATAAGTTATCCCCAGTAGAAGAAGAGATAGGAATGCAGTAAACTCCTGGGAGGTTCAGGCTTTCAACTTTGTCCCTATCCCTTTGTAGAAGTTTCAAGATGTTTGGGGTAGATTTAATGGCAAGATGGTAACCAAAACTTCTAAAAAGAATCTGTAACTTATAAGCATAGGAAGGATGGTAAGGAACAGAACCACAGAATTTCAGGTCTTCTTTCTTGTTAGGAAGGAGGCATTCGATTTTCGAATGGTTTTCATATTTCTTTATGAGGGAGTTGACTGTAACAGCAGGGAAGCCATGAGAGAGGGCTATTGTAGAAATTTTGGAGAGTTCTTCTTGAAGAGAGAGTTGGCTGTTGCAAATGATATGAGCCCTGTGGATGTAGGACTTCAATGCTGCAAGCTTGTAGAGATGCAGGGTGCAAGATTTGTAGGGAATGATGTTAGTGGCTGCAGAAGGTTTTCGATAGACGGAACGAGTAATGGAGAGATCAGCGTTTCTGCAGATAGATACATCCAGGAAATCAATTTTGTGATTTACTTCCTTAGATATAGTGAGCTTAATGGAAGGAAATTTTTCTGTAATGGAGTTGATCAGTATCTGTAGCTCAGACTCTGAATGTGGCCAGCTAATGAAAATGTCGTCTACATATCTTAACCATAGGGAAGGTTGAAAAGAGTGTTGAGGAATGATGGAAACTTCAATATGTTGCATGTAGATTTCAGCAAGCAGAGGGGAAAGAGGTGAGCCCATGGGGAGACCAGATTGTTGCCTATACACAATTTTGTTGAAAACAAAACAACTATGTTGATGAATAGTGTGGAAACAATCATAAAGATCTTTGATAAGAGGACCGGGGGGTTCAAAATGAAGAATCAATTTCTTCATGAGGAGCATGTAGGAATCAATTTTGACAATGGAAGACACATCTGCAGTTCCCCACTGGAACGAAGCAAAACGAATTGCTTCGTTTGACAATCGTTTTGCCCTCCGTTACCGTGAAAGCATAGAAATTATTTTCAACTCAATGACTTGCAACTCCGAATCTCCTCTCTACATTCCGTTAATCTGGAGATCAATTCTAAGTTTTGGCAACAAAAATAGGAAAAATTCAAATGTAGAATCTGGCAACAATCTTAGTCCTCCATTGGCGTGATGAAGACCTAAGATAAGGTCGAAAGCTTCCAACTTACGAACTTTTTGTAAAAGTTTTAGTTAACGTAACTAGCGTGATCAAGTCACCTTTCTTTGTTAACCGGATCTCTTCCAAGGAACCGGAATTCTTCCTTCAGGGCATACGTTCACTGCTCGAAAGATAGGGTAAAGTTGTAGCTTCAGAGGGAGCATACTTCGATTAATATTAAAATATTGTTTCTGTTCTCCAACGTGTTTTGTTCACCTCAAATCCCTCAAAACTTATTTATATACCCAATAGATTAAAATAGAATCTATAGATGATTTCTCATTACTGTGCTATCATGATCTACAAAGATATTAAATTTTATTTTTATGGAAGTTTGCATTCAAAGGAAAGGATGCTCCACATTTTCCTTTAAATTCCATAGGATAGTATCTTACACAGTCACGGAACATACTAAAATGTTTTCAAAAACAAACCATTTTCATGCTAGGTTTATCTTAAAGAGAGACGGACGATGAGATAGTCAAATAAAAAATAAAAATAAATAAGAGTGACTGAGGGACACCAATTGGTAAATTATGTTCAACTAAAAGCGAAGTGAACAAACATTTTGCACAAATCGCATCCAGTTCATTTATAACTTTTAACAAAGTTAATTTCGTATTTTTTCCCACACGCAATTAACATTAGATTTATGCTTGGCACTAGAAATATGATTAGTAACATTTCTTCCACTATGCGAAATGCTGAAATTACATCGACACATAGTGCAAAATGCATATTTTTCATTTTTTGAAGATTTTGCAATGCACAGGAACTCCGCAGAATATGCATCATGGAATGTTAGTACTGTTTTACTCCTTTCGTATTGATGCTCATAGCGAATCACTAATACTGAATTTACTGACAGAGAGGGGGGGGAGGAGAAAAAAAGCAACTACTATAGTAAAAGAGTAACAGCTAGAAGAGTTGCAATTCGCAGAGGAAAAAATAACGATTACAGTTATCTGATCGAGCTGGTCTGCTAGGAAAACAGACCAACTGAAAAGGCTCTTTCATCTGGAAAAAACGGTTTAGTTTCAGTTACGAACGTCATCCTCTGGGTCCCCTCCCCATCCCATCATTCCTTACAGGCCGATCAATGCCTTGCAGCAGCATTAAAAGTTTTACCAAATCAGACCCCTTTAGCGGCATTATATAGGCCTATCACCCTCTTGATCTCCCCTATCTCCTGTAGTAAACTAACACAATGTGTCACTGGAACAAAACAAACACTGTCTTTTACACCAGGCGTCATGGGAAATGATACAGCCACTTCGTCTGTGATTTCCTGTACATCTTGTCCCCTCCTCCCTTTGAGGCGTAGCCATGGCACAAAACGTTGGAACTGTTGTTTTAATTTAATCTTATATCTCTGCGAAAAATAAATAAATAATGGCCTAACATGAAAATCTCTAAATATCATGCAATTCAGTTTGATAGAAGTTACAAAACCAATCAATGGTGCATTTTTTTTTTCAAACAAAGTAAAAAAAAAAAAAAAAGTATATTCCCTTCCCAAATTAAACTCATGCTGTCAAAATCAGGATATTTTAAAATTCAGAGTTGTTTTCTAAAAGCCCAAAATTTCATGCCAACAAAAAGTGTGGATTTGCAAAGGCAACAGTGTTCTCTATAATACTTTGCTTTCTTTACGAATGAATCCCTTAAGTATGAACTAATTGATAGGCTGCATATTTTGCGTCTTTTTGCTTTATTATAGAACATTTTTTCTTTTGTGCCTGTTGATTTCTAAAATCGCTACCACACACGCATCGTTTTATAATTAAGAATTCCATCCAAATTGGTTAATTTCCACGGAAGTTATTGCGTGAAAATTCTGACGAACAAATCTCGTGCATGTACGCACTGCCCCGTGAATGGTGATAATAACCATTTTCAATAGGATAGATCCACACAGTGGGTGCTGAACAGCGTAGCATAACTTCATCGCAACCGTGCTTTGATTTGATTTTATGTAAGTCACCACCGAGTGGTCATCACGCCAGGGGTGGGGTGGGTGAGTGAATAATGAATTCTGCTCCTATGTCCTGACCTTTGACCATTTTCAATAGGGATTTGACAAATTAGTGGGGACCTCAACATATTAATTTCGTTGAATCAAGCCAAAAAATTTTCATGTGCTATCGTGCTGACCAACAAAGCACAGTTGGAAAGCATAGAAAACTTACTAACCGACCAGCAAAATAAATCATTAATGGAGAAGCAAATTTATTGCCAGAGAAGAAAAGTTACGAAACCATGCCCCAAATGAATTTTTTAATTTCACAAAACTGGCAGCTTTTGTTTAATTTTGTCATGTTGGGTATCGATCTGGACCTAAAAATTCCACAGATTTAAAATCATTTTGAATTTTTTTCCACGATAAGTACGTACTGAGATAGCATTTTGAACTGGGAGTGCAGGACAACCCCACACTGGCCTACTGAGAAGGGGAATTGGGGGAGGGGGACTTGCGAAAGATAAACAAGCACAGCTGGGGAGGTTCAGTTTACGTGCGGTGCAAACTTCAGCATTTGAAACAATGCAAAACTGCAGACAAATGTTCCCACATAAACACATGTAACTGAAAAGTTTATTCCTAACTTACATCAACACTCCATTTTAAATGGATTAAGTAAAATAAATAGTTTTAATGGTCGACCAGTGCAAAATCATCAGAAAAAAAAAAATGTGGGAGAATCAACATATCCATAAAATTAACATTTTGCCCGCAAAACAAGTCGTATCTCCGTAAATTTAACGGGTAAACCATAAAACCTGGCAGGTATGCATTATCTCTGTTGCTGCTGGCACCTTTATCTCACCAACATGTGATGCCATCGGCTCCGGTTTAACACCATTTGCATATCCTGAGTGGGTACACCCGCCCTGCGATTTGGGTGTTTGTAGCACACCTTCTGGGTGGGGCAATTTTTATGTCTAGCAGTGTATATAAAGCATATCAAAAATGCAAACAAATACATTTTGATTTACCCTCACAAGAACAGGGTTTGTACACATTTACAGAAAACATATGGGTCGTCCAAATGAAACAGACTTTGGTAGATGGGTGGCACTGCAGTACTTGCTGAAGCAATGGGGGTGCTGCAGTAACTACAAATAAAAGAGGAATGCAGCGTACAAAGCATTTATTTAGTTGGTGTGATGTGTTGCACATGAGTAATATCAAAGGAACGTAAACTACATATCTAATGCCTACATCCAAGTTGTGATCCAATTTCTGACAAGAGGGAGCAAATTGACAGAAATCTAACAATGCATGCCTTGCACACAGTACAGTCTTGGAATGGTGCAAAGAATTTCAAAATGGATGTGAAAGCACCAGGGATCTGCCAAGACCTGGGCAAGCACACGCTGCCACCACACTGGCCATAATCGCAGCAGTGGATGAACTGGTGAAAGTCAATGGCAGAATAACAGTAAACCCCAGTTTCATCAGTAATATGAGCATTATGAAACAAGCACACAGTAAAATTTTTTTATGAAACTCTTTTGCTGGGAATTTTTTTTTTTTAAATCAAATGCTTTTATAAACCACATTTTCTGTGTTTCCCAACAATTAAACCATTTATTTGTTGAAACAAAATTTACTTTTGCCAAACTTTCAGAGCAAATGCTTTTACTGCATAACACCCTTGTAGAACCCTGATCACCATGAATATCAGAAAACCAATTAGTTGAATCAGCAATAAATTGACGATTCAATCAATGTTTTGCTTATAGTTTAAGCTTTCCTTCTGCTTTTCAATGTCATCAGGACTTTTAAATTTTTTGCAGAAAGCAGGTGTTTCAAAATTTTAATTGCTGAGCAACATCATTTTGTTGGCTTTTCTTTATATTTATTTATTTGGCAAAAATCAATCTTTACATTTCTTGGGCACTTTAATTGTTTAAAAAAAAAAAATCCATAAGAAAACATTTCAGAGCTACATTTCCCATGAGAGAATAATACCAAAACTGATTTCAACAGCAATATTTTTGTATATTAAACTTCCTTGTTTCACTTTGTCACTTCTTGTACATCCAGATCAAGAGTGTGATAACAATAACATACCTGCCAACTTTCAGAAACTCAAATCCGTAAAAAAATTAATCGATATATTAGATGAAATTTTTAATTGATATATCAATAAAATTACTTGTTGTGCATATTGATTAAATGTACCGAACATATAGATTTAAAAATGACATGTTACCTAAATCAAGTATCAACTTTTAATTGATGTGACTATAGACGTTTGAATTTATCGGCATGTTTATTTCGATTAAAATAGAATCTATACATAATTTCTCATTACTATGTGCTATGTCATTATGATCTATAAAGAGATAAAAATTTATTTTTATGGAAGTCTGCATCTAAAGGGAAGGATGTTCCACCCTTTGACCCCCAAATCCAATAGGATCATATCTCACACAGTCACAAAACAAACTAAAATGTTTTCAAAAACGAACCATTATCATGCTAGAATTTACTTATGGACAGACAGATGAGACAGTCAAATAAAAAATATGAAATAAATGAGTGACTCGGGACACTAATTTGTAAATTATGCTCAACTAAAAACGAAGTGAACAAACTTTTGCACGAATCGCATCCAGTTCATTAAAACTTTTATCAAAGGAAGTTAATTTCATATTTTCCCCCCACACAGTCAACATTAGATTTATGCTTGGCACTAGAAATATGATTAGTAATATCATTCCTTCCACCATACAAAATGTTGAAATTACATTGACACGAAGTGCAAAATGCGCATTTTTCATTTTTTGCAATACACGGGAATTCCGCAGAATAGGCAGCATGGAACGTTTGATAGTGCCCCCCTCATGTTGCTGCTCATAGCGAATCACTAATACAGTAAAGCACCGTTTATACGTCTTTCAAGGGACCGTTCATAAAAGACATAACTGAGAATGACTTATAACTGAAATTAAAATCTAAAATACGAAGCGAATTTCTTTAGTACATACAGCACTACGGTAGTACCTGTTATCTATAATGAAAATATATTTTGTTATGTACTAAATATTTACATTTATTACATTATCTATACAATATGTTGAAGAAATTTTTTAAAGTTAAATTAAAAAAATCAAATTGTACTAAAATTACATATATGTAACATACAACTAAGAAAAAAATCATACCTTTATTTCAGTATCGCATCTTGATTAAATATGTTAACTTTCTTACAAAAAAGAAAAACTGCTGGATCACATCGACCGTAAATAAGCACTTTTAAATTCATTTGAAAAAGTCTTTCAGTGAAGTTTGCCTGGTTGTTTGATTTTGCATTTTAAGGAGAGTGCTATGGATTCCAAACGTATCTCCAAACGTTTTCTCACTGGTGTTGGAAAGAAAAACAAAGAAATTTCCTAGTGTACCAATACTATGCATTGCATCTTGAAAGAACGGTCGAACAGGTTCTTCACGACTGCTGCTGGAATGTTCACTCTCCAAATTAGCGCCTATTAATTCTTCTACTGTGCACAGTTTTTAAGTGATCATAGCAGCATCACAATTTACATACTCCTTAAAGGTTATATGTCTACTTTCAGGAGTTTCCAATCCTCATCATCCATAATCACAATTTCTTCATCGCTTTTGTTTGCTTCAGAGATTGGAAAACCTCCTTTGACAAAACACATAAGCAATTCAATCCCCCTCACTCAGGGTCTTCCGATGGAAAAGGGGAGGCCCCTGCACCTTCGTGTATACCCCTTATCTTCGTAGCCCCCCACTAGTCAATGGACGGTTCTTCTGTCTCTGCTGAAGAAATAGCCCTTGAGTCTGCGTTTGAAAAAGGTGTCAAAGAATGACTCAGATAAAAAATATTTGACCTCTGTGGCGAACTTCAACTAACCAACGAGGGAAAACGACAGCATATAACCGAAATGTTTTACTATTAAACTGAATAGGAATTAATTGAGACCGACCGAAAACAACGTATAAATGTAAAAGACTTATAACTGAGAAACGTATAAACGGTGCTTTACTGTATTAAATTTATTGACACTTTTTTTAACTTCTTATAGTAGCATTCTTTCGTTAGGTCAAATTTATTGTCAGAGAAGAAGTTACAAAACCATATCCCAATGCATTTTTAATTTCACAAAACTGGCAGCTTTTG
Organism: Macrothele yani; assembly: GCA_039090855.1. NCBI lineage: Eukaryota > Metazoa > Arthropoda > Arachnida > Araneae > Macrothelidae > Macrothele > Macrothele yani. The sequence continues at coordinate 65,426,265 of CM077017.1, read as the reverse complement.
CTTAATTTTGTAATGTTGGGTATCGATCTGGGCTTAAAAATTCCACAGATTTAAAATCCGGTTGAATTTTCTTTCTATTATAACTACGTTCTGAGATAGCATTTTGAACTGGGAGTAATAAAGGCATGTGCTCCAATGCAAGACACACCCCATGCTGGCCTACTAAGAAGTTGCGACTTGGGGACAAACAATGCATTATCTGAAAAGAAGGGGGGAGAAACAGCAAGAGCCAAGCTCAAGGTCAAACAAGCCCAGCTGGTTGGTGCAGTAAATGTTACACGCAGCACAAGTTTTAGTGTTGAAACAACGCAAAACAATAAACCTACAACATGGGAAAACTACGGCAAATGTTCCCACATAAACACGTGTTACTGAAAAGTTATTCGTAACTTACATCGATGCTTTACTTTGAATGGATTAAGTTAAATAAAAAAAGTTTTAATAGTGGGTGCAAAGTCCCCCGGACCCGATCCGAACCCGGTACTCCTATAATTGGATCATCAGATTTTTTTTTGGAGAATCACGAAATCCGTAAAATTAACATTTTGCCTGCAAAACAAGTCGTATTTCCATAAATTTTAATGGTAAATAGTAAAACCTGGCAGGTACATCAGTACATTAAAAAAGTCGACATCAGTTAAAAAGCAATCAACTAGCAACAACAACAATCAATAACTGCCTACAAACGAAATGAAAGAGAGAACGTGATTGTAACCCTCTGTTACGCAGAGCAAAGCCAGCTGCATAGCCTAGTCGGAATTGATGTCACCAGCATTGTGCAGGGGAAGGTGAGGCTGGGCACATGACTTTTCAGCAGTAGTGATCCATCCAAAGTCCACGGCGCAGCAGAAAATCGTGCCGCTCGCACTTTTTCCTCAAAGCGGAAGTAAGGAGATTTTTTTTATTCATCTCGTGTTAAGGATTTTTTTGCTCTTGAAACGGGGAGGAAAAAAACGGGGGAAAAATAGGGATTTTTGGTATGAGAATGAAAAATCAGAAGAAATCACTTTCTGATTGGAATATCAGAAAGACGACCCAAAAACGGAAGCTTTCCGGGTAAATCGGAAGGATTAGCAGCTATGCAATAACCAAAGTGAATAATGTTTTTTTCCATGTATTTCATAGATGCCAACCTCTGGAAGTCATTTTCAGCAATAAATATGATTTTTTTTCAGTAATCCAGCACACAGTGGCAAATTTGGGTATCTATTATGGCAATGCATTTCAGTGTCACAACTGGCACTCGCACACACGCACAAAATACATTAAACTATTTGCTAGGGGCAAAATTAAAAATGAATTGATAAGGGAGGGATTTAAACAATCTCTCACTTGTCAAGCTGAAATGCAAACATTGACAGGGAAAATTTAACAACACAGGGCAGTGAAAACATTGCGGTGGGGGTAGGGAGAGATTTGTGCCCCTTTTCCGATTTCTGTCGTAGGAAAATTTTCCTCCATTTCAAGCTGCAATACAACTTCAGCTGCAATACAGCTTGAAAATGAATAATACAACTTATTCATATAAGTTGTATCTCAGCTTATAAATAAAATGATACTTACAAACAATAGTGAGCAGAAGAAACATTGCAGGAAGCAGAATTTACAAATTACAGGGTCATTTTCACTTTGTCCAACTTCAGATCTTGGAGATTGTTGCCTACATTTTCAAGCTGAAATACAAACATCTATGCAAAAATTTACAGTTAACCACACTGGACAAAGGCAACATCACGAGTAAAAAATTACAATTACGGAACAAATTTTCATTCTGTCCAACTTCTAATTTTTTAAAGATGGAATTCCATCTCCCAACAAAAAACCACCCTCTCACTTCAGTCCCAAATTTTATTCAGTTATAGCAATAATCAGAACAGCCCAAACGATGACGAAAAAGTGGAATTCTGTGGAATAATCTCGTGTCTGTTTTTGAAGCAGAAAAAACAAATGATTTTCTGTAATTCATCATGTCTGTACTTCCATAATTCCCACCAAAAATTCATAAAATTACAGAAAACCTGTACTGGTTGGTACCTATGGTATTTGAATATATTTGTTCAGGATTTAAGGATTCTGTTGACAAACTGAATGTTATTATCTGAGATTAAATGGATTACACTATACTTGCTTTTTCTTGGTTGCTATTGGAGGAACAGTTGAAAAATCTTTCCCTCGTGGATGTACTTTTTCAGACTACCTGTTTATTTCAATGGACCTAGAAAGAAAGCATTTTCAACAGTTTTCTCCAATACAGTTCGTTAAAATTGAATCAAAGCAAAATGTAACAAACTACAAAAGCAAATAAACTAACTTTTGGATTTTTTGGCTTCATACTGTTTCAACCTCTCTTGTTTCAGCTTCTCAGCATCAGCATCCTAAAAATAAAAAGTCAGAGTCAGCTTAGAACCAGATTACTTTACAAATTCAGCTTTACACAAAAGTTTAATAATATATGAAAAATGGGAAATTTAAAAACCTTTTTTCACTGGGGAAGGGTGTAGTTTCAAACATTTTTGCAGGTATGCATGATCAAGAAGAGTGCCCCCCCCCAAAAAAAAATCAATAAAGCTACCTTACATTTTCTTGATAGAAATCCTAAATTAAAATAGCAAATAATTCAAGAAGCAGAAAAAGAGGGGATATTCAAATAGTCTCTAAAAGGTCTGAATATTACAGATGTTTCTTCATGGAATATAATAAAACCCATACTGTGAAACATCTTCCTTCCATACACATCTCACTCCATCAGCAGGGCCCACATTAAGTATTAATCAAAAATGTAATTAAAATAAATTGGCAAAATTTCTGCCCAATCCCTTTCATCTATTTCACTGTTGGAGATATGCAATGGAAGAAGAAAATAGAGTTTAATCCCTTAAAGACACACTGAAATTCTTTATTGACTGAAGAACTCGTTCATGAAAGGAGGAAAGTTAATTTGTACCACAACAACTGGCCAGTGCCTTTTACTGGAAAATAACAGTACTCTACTTTTTTTTCCCTTCCCACTCCATCGCTCTCCATCGCTCTGCACACAATGCTACCAGAAAACAAACATCTCAGTTTATGTTGACAAAAGCAATCGCTGTTTCATGCAAGAAATCTTGTTTTCACTTTAGGGGGCGGGGGCGTAAAGGGGGCATTCTGAATGACACCCCTACCATGCACTAAACTGTTACGATTTTTTAGAAATTTGCTTTCAACCATTTCCAATGTTTCACCATTGCTTACTGTAAAAATGTATCGGTCATTTACTCCTTTGGCTATGCTTTCTTTTTTAGACCCACCTGCCTATCAATTTTTTTTTTTTTTTTTTTGTCATTCCCACTGCATACTTTAGCATGTTTAATTGGGAAAATTTTCTTTTACAATTAGTTTGACTGACCAACTTTGTCCATTACATGCTGCGTCACATCGGAGAGAGATGGAGACCATTGCTGTTACCTCTTTTGGTAAACAACCATTAGTCTAATTCTTCCATCTGTAGGATCTAACCGCTAGCTGCTCTCATAAAACATGAAAAAATTTACCTTCCAAGCTCTTTGCCAAATATATTACTGAAAGAAATTTCATTTTATTTGCAAATTTTCAGCAATTGCAAGGGTTTTTTTAATAGCATTTAACTAATAATTGTTAAATTTCCAGTTTTTATCACTTTCACAAATATTCTGTATTGATAATATCAATTCACATGAACGTAACATTTAAGAGTGGGTGGGGACCAGACTTAAAAGCAAATATTGTTTGTTTCATCAGCAAGATTTAGATTTTCCCTTTCCACGCGCCACATTATTCTTTATCGTCAACCCTGCACTGGGTTTTTTTAAATTTCCTCTCTTCAGCTATAAATTTTGTCACTTTAATTTTCAATCCCACATTTTAACGCACCCCCCCCTTGCAGTGGATTTGTTGCGATTTGATGAATCTATGGCAAATAAAAAAACAAAACAAAAACAAGAAAGATGACACCGCATTTTCGAGTGTAATGAGTACGTCTTTTGAATCTGTTCTGATGTGAATTAAATTTACAAAAGCTATTCAAAACCAATGGAACCGATATGGAAAACAAGACCGAAGAAAGAAGCTTTTCAATCGGGTTTTTAATCTCGCAGATATTGCTCTCCAACAAAGAAATAATTTTTCAAATCTGACTCTTAGATTAGAAGCAAGAGATATCAACAAATACAAGATATGCATCTATGCCCCCTGGCAGAAAAACCTTGCATTATTTTAAGAAGAAAGTATTTTCAAGAGGTTTCTTCGGTCCACAAAATAATTTTTTCAATCGAGTTTTCAGGAGCTCGTATTTTTACTGCAAATACATACATCAGATGCAGAAATTAACTCTTTTGCCCCCTTGGTGGCCAAACAATTCTTTATCAAATATTAGAAAATATATGCTCAGCATTTCCTATCAGAAGCTGTATCTGGTGCAGAAAGAATTTTTCAAATCAGAGTTTTAGAAGCACAGATATTGAGGAAAACGCAATTTACCTTTACGCCCCAAGCGGAAAGTCTATGCATTACTTGAAAATTTTAACAGGCATGGGATTGTCCAAGCATCCAATTAACTGAAAACACCAAAAGCTGTTCTGAGATACACATAAATAAAAAAAAATGAAATTTTTTTTAAAAATGATCGCTAATTTTTTTAATGTGTGTGTGTTTTTAAAAGCAAGTAAAATTAAATGCAAAAATAGCAATACTGAAATATTAAAGTGTTTTACTTACCCATCTACATTTTTAAGTGGGAATTTCCTTGCTAACATTAAGATTTAATAAAAGTAGATATCATTTCTTATTTTCCCCGCACAGTATCCCATTTATTAAATCAACTTTTAAATTGATAATATTTAGTAGTGACAAATGTACTTACTCTTTCAGGAATGTGGATGAAAGAGAGGGGGGGGGGGGGCTCATCTTGTGCTGTGCCTAGGGCCCTATTCTAGGTAAATCAGGCCCTGATCCTGGCCTGGAGCCATGCATTATTTCTTTCACTTAGCTTTCAAACAAGCAAAACACATTCCTTCTCCTCGGAAAACAAACAAAGAGGTGAGTCACGCACTTTGTTTTGCGAATTCCGGCCGACGTAATCCCAGGCCCGGCACTGTGATTTCTTTCCACTTAGCTTTAAAAACAAGCAAAACAAATTCCTCTTCCTCTGAAAACAACAACAACAAAGAGCTGTGTCACGAACTTTGTTCAGAGGCTTAGGGCCGATGTAATCCCTGGCCACGACGAAAAGAAGCATGCAGGGCCGACATAATCCCGGCCCGGCGCCTAGCTTTCAAACAAGCAAAACAAATTCCTCCTCCTTGGAAAAAAGAAAAGAAACGAAGAGCTGCTCTACGAACTGTGTTCAGAGGCTTCCGGGCGCCGCAGTCCCGGCCTAGCGCCGTGCGTTCCAACGTTATCCTTGGTGCATTTTTCCCACTTAGCTTTCAAACAAGCAAAAAAAAAAAAAATTCTCCTCCTCGAAAAGAAAGAAAAGAAGTGCTGTGTCACGAACTTTGTTCAGAGGCTTCGGGCTGATGTAATCACACCACAGTGAAAAACACGCCGGGCCGACGTAATCCCGGACCGGTGCCCGTGCTTCCTTTCCACTTAGTTTTCAAACAAGCAAAACAAATTCCTCCTCCTCGGAAAAAAGAAATAAGCAGCTGCGTCACTCTGAACTCTGTTCAGAGGCTTTTACATTGATTAATTACAAAACCAGTAAAACATTCTTAATAACAGCAAAAATCTGAATTTCCGTAATTTTTCGTTAGTCACCCGTAATTCTGGGGGAAATCCGCAATGGTTGGCATCTCTGGACACCTATGACACTTTCGCCCGCCAGTGAGAGAAAAGGTTCATAACATAAATGTCCAATTACACGTGAACAGAAGTTTTCTTTCTTTTCTCTGCGCACGATGGCTCAGAGCTCCGCCCAATCTCAACTGACCCCCCCCCAGCAAATGAATAAAACAAATAGCAATGGAAAGGACAGAGGTGAACTAAAACGGCGGAGTGTTCCCCTTAAAAGAAAAAGTGTTTTCGAGCACACCAAGACGTTTGAAGTGACGTCACCCGCAGCTATCTCCTTGGCTGAGCAGAAGCATCAGCCCAGAGCTGCCGGTAAGCCACGCAACAGCAGAAAGATTACACCTTACGACTGAAATCTCGCCAACTACCCAACGAATATTTCTCTCTCTTTTGCCCCGATTTTTTTTTCAACATATCAACAATCACAAACTTTTGTCAAAAGCCTCAGATCGCAAATGACAAGTTTAGCGGATTTCCGTTTTTCTAAAAAGTGAATTCACAGAATTCCGCCAATTAGCGGAAGAATCACATGCCTGTTTTAAACATATGGGAGAAATATTTTACATCGGATACGCTATCTAACAAAGAAATTTTTCAAATCCGACTTTTAGAGGCAGAGATATTGACAGAAATAAGTTAGAAATCTGCACCCTCTGGTGGAGAAACCAGGCATTATTTTAAGAAAATATTTTCAAATGTTCATCAACATGAGTGGTGTCGGTCCACGAAATAAGTTTTTCGATCAGGCTTTTAGAAGCTGATATTTTGCTGCAATTACCTACGAAGCAGAAATTTAACGCTTACGCCCCTTGGTGGCCAAACCATACTTTATAAAAATATATATATATACACATTATAATAAAAAAATTCCCACCAGGAGTTGTACCTGGTGCCAGAAGAATTTTTCTAATCTGAGTTTTAGAAGCAGAGATACCGGGAAAGCGCAATTTACCTTTACTCCCCTAGCGGAAAGTCAATTACTTGAAAATTTTGAAATTATATTAGAGACATGTCGCACCGGACACTGTCCAACGAAGAAGAAATTTTTCAAATCAGTTCATTAGAAGCAGAGATACTGACGAAAACAAGATATATATCCAGGGATGCCAACCTCTTACAGCATTCATGTGTAGTCCAAGCTATAAAAATGCATAGTTTTGAGCTTTCATGTGTAGACACAAGAAATATTACGAAATAGTATTTTAAGATGTTTTAAATTTACTACAGACTAGACAGTTATAAAAATAACCACAAAAAATCAATATTGAGAACTGTATGTGCGGATTTGAGATTTTGATTTAAACAATTAGCGACTTATACATAAACGAATAACATCAGAATTTTATTTTCCTGAAAGAGAAGAGCAGCTTAAAAAGGAGCAACAGGCATGTGCCATTTGTCACTCGCATCAGAGACCCACGGGGGGGATTGCGCGGACGAGACTCCCATAATCTATTATGTGGGTTTCGGTAACATCTTCCCTTTCATTCACAGCAACCTGCTGAGTTACTCCTTCCCTAACTAAGAATAAAAGTGCAAAAGAAAAAACAATTCCAAATTTTCACTTAATAGAGCTGAATTTTTGACAGATGCCATAACTTGGTTTTACAAGATTACCCTGCAAATTTCGCTTGAATCCATTGGAAACTTTTAAAATTACGCACTTTTCTTTCTTATTATTAAGACGTTCAAAGAAAGAAAGATCAACTTCACGGGAAAGCGTAGATGACCAAGAACTATGAGCTTGCAACATTCATTTCCCTCCCCATTTTACTCTGAGCCCATTTGCTATCTGCTGTTGTTGTATTGCGTCTTTGCTTAACTGAGGATTAAAATGTGAAAAATTAATTTTCCGAATTTTCATTTTAAAAAGCTGATTTTTTTATAGATGTCCTAACTTGGTGAAACAAAGTTACCCTGAAAATTTCGCCTAAATCCGGTGGAAACTTTTTTAAATTACATACACACAAAAAAAAAAAAAAAAATTGGACACTTAGAGAAAGAGGGATTAATAAGAAAATTGCATTTCTAACTCAAAAAGTTTTTAAGTTATCGAAGTGAAATTCCCAGGATCACTTTGTTTTAATAAATGACGGCATCTGTAATTCGGGAAAAAGATAATCCGCAATTTTGTTTCCCAGTATGTAAAAACATCACACTGCTTGCACTTCAGTACTTATCTTGAGTCATTCACCTACTACGGACATTGCAGTGTGCTTTCAACAGCTTAAGCCGGCCGAGTGACGCAACTTAAACAAAACCATTACAAAGAATGCCCGCATGTAAAGCGCGATTTCCTTCTTTCTTTCCTTCTGGCCTTTTTTGTTTTTTTCCGGATTTTAACAGTTTCGGAGAAAAATGGTTGTGCCAACCCTTGAATTTTTTTTTTAACAATACAGAGCAATTATGAAATAAAATGCAGTAAACAATTTTTTTTTATTTTATCATATCCAAGATTGGTCATTTTGTCCGAGGTAGGGAGTGGGGTGTGACATCGCCGAGGATCAGCGTGGAATCTCCAGCCTCGGCGGCAAAGCGCCACCTATGGGCAGTTGCTTTGTTGTAGCAGACGACGCAGGCCAGATACCGAAGTATAGCTGGCAAAACATTGATGGAGATTCTGCATTGCGCTTTTTGATTATTCTTATATGCAACCTGTTATTGAGTTGTCTGAATACACTAAAGCACTTGGGTCCATGACAAACGCTAAGGGGGTCCCCGCAAATAACACAAAAATTATGCTAAATAAAATTAGTGGGGTGGGGGAGGGGGAAAATGCGGCGTCATAGCAACAAACGCATAGTATTAGGCATATGATGCGTAGTGCGTAGTAAAGCTAAAGAAATGTGTAGTTTCTACGCCAAATGCGTAGGGGTTGGCATCCCTGTATATCTATGCCCCCTGGCAGAGAAACCAAGCATTATTTAAGAAAATATTCTGAAAAGGTTTGTCTACGTGAGTAGTATCGTTCCATGAAAGGATTTTTTCAATCAAGATTTTAGAAGCTCAGATTTTGCTGCAAACACATCAGAAGCAGAAATCCACATTTATCCCCCACCCCCGGTTGCCAAGCCATTTTATACCAAAAATTAGAAGAAATTTTATGCAAAATAATCCGCTGAAGGAAACAATTTTCAAATCTGAGTTTTAGAAACTGATATATCTGAGGAAAAGCAATTTACTTTTACACACCTTTTTTTTTGGTTGGAGGTTTAACGACCACTGTGAGCAACTCAACGGGCTATAAGCAGTCGCCCGTCCCTAATTTAGGGTCACTGGTTCCAGGGAAGGGAGAGAGCCAGTGCCGTAAGACAAACACAACATCCATGCCTCACCGGGATTCGAACCCCTTACGGACGAATGATCAGAGGCCATCGCTTAGACCACTGCGCCACCGAGGCGGCTTACACACCTTAGCAGAGAACATACACTGAGGAGCAATTGAATTAGAGATACCTGTCTAGTAACGTGTAGCACAACCTTTCGCCCTGACGACGGCTGCGATTCGTCTCGGCATGGACTCTACGACAAGTCACCGGAAGCGTTGGGAAGCCATACAGATCCACAACCCCTGAACAAGCTCCCGCAGTTAACGAAGATTTGATGGAGGGGGATCAGAACCTCGAACATCTCTCGCGATGGTATCCCAGATGTGCTCAGGTGACCTAGCTGGCCAAGGAAGCTAGGTCACGTTGGTGGAGTGTTCATCCAACCATTCGGATACAATTCGGGAGCTGCATTGTCTTGTTGCAGGATGAGGTCCCCAGTGGGATGTTGAAGACGCACAAACGGGAGCAAATGGTCGTCCAGGATATCCCGGAAACGTTGACCTGTGAGGGACGATGTCACATGTACCAGGTGTCTCATTTCAGTCCACGTAAACAGTCCCCAGACGAGAATGCCACCCCCACCAGCTTGATGAGTACCCTGCTGGCAAGAAGGATCCATCACTTCATGTGGTTTGCGCCGTACTCGCATCCTGCCATCCGTATGTACCAATGTGAATCTCGACTCATCAGTCCAGGCAACATTTTCTCACATGTCTAGAGTCCAGTGGCGATGTTCCTGCGCCCATGCTAATCTTTGCACCCTGTGATGTGCGGTCAGCAGCGGTACCCTGATGGGACGATGGCTTCTGTACCCCATAGCAAGGAGATGGTTCTGGATGGTGTGGCTGCTTACATGTTTTTGTGCACCAGCATTAAATTGTCAAGTGATTTCTTGCACTGTGGGCTGTCTATCCGCTGTTACAATGCGAGCTAGCCAACGATGACCGCGCTCATCCACACCCTGTTGTCCATGGCAGTTGGCCCTTGCAGGGATGGTTTTACCGGATTCGACGTACTCATGGTGCACCTGTGACAGTGGCTCGTGAAAATCCCAGTGCCTGCATGACTTCCGAGATGGAGTGACCCCATTCGCCGGGCCCCGACAATTTGCCCACAATCAAATGCGCTTAGATCCTTCGTCTTACCCATACTGCGTCCGACTCTTACCGATTCCCGTCGCATCACTCCTTATATTGTCGGATCGCTGCATACGTCATGTCGTTTCCGTTTACAGGGCCGCCCACAGCGCCACATTTGCATAACGCCAGCTGTCTCTAATTAAATTGCTCTTCAGTGTATACGTAACTTGGAAAAGTGACTATGCCTAAAATAATCTTAGACATGAATGGAATCTGAAGTAAAATAATTTTTGAATTGGATGTTTAAAAGCAAATATATGGAATAGAATGTGTTTTGAATTCGATATCTGCATTTATGCCCTCTAGCGGCAAAATTTTGCATCGTAGAAAAATAAAATAAAGGATCATCATTCACACATTTCAAGCTTTCTAATGCAAAAACAATTTTTCAAATGGACTATTAGTTGCAGATGTGTCTACAGACTGACAAACCGATGACACAAGCACAATCTATTTTTACAAAAGATGTGCTAAAAAACACAAAGTGAATTTGCTGAAATGAAAAGAGAAGTGAACAAGTGATACATTTAACACAGTAAAAAGAAAAAAATAACAATAATGGACTTCCCCATGATTCAACAGAATTTTGGAGAATGTTTAAAAATTTCTCAACTCTTTTTTTATAAATAACAAAAGAGAGATCATGGACTGTCTTTTTGTTGGGTGCAGACTATATGAGGGTGCATATAAACTGGTGATTTATTTAAACTACTGCATGCAAATGTGTACATAACGATTTTTGTACACACTCACCGCACTTTATTTTTTATACATCACTTTATTTTTATACATCATTTTAGTTTAATAAAATATGATAAATTGGAATTTCCAACTGTTTCAAATAAATTCCAGCTACGCCAATTAAAGAAAAAAAAAAAAACACGCGGGCAGGGTTTTTTCAAACCCTGCTCTAGTGGCAAGCACACTTGTGTTAAGAAAAATTTGAAGTTTTATGAGAAACACATTTCCAATCAAAAATGCTCTCCAACAAAGGAAGAATTTTTCAAATCGAACTCCTACAAACAGAGATATCAACAAAAACACACCTACACTCCCTGGTGGAAAAACTATGCACTATTTTAAAGCAGGAGGTATTCTCAAAAGGTTTTTCGAGGTGAACAGTATTGGTTCACAGAATAAATTTTTTTTTTTTAATGGAGTTTCTAAAGCTCAGATTTTGTTGTAAATACATCAGAAGCAAAAATAAACACTTACACCCTTTGGTGGCCAAACCATTCTTTACCAAAAACGAGAAATTATATGCAAAACATTTCCCATCAAGAGCTGTATCCAGGGATACAACAACGGGCTAGTCCTTTTAACACTTTGGAATTCTATTGTTTCTCGGTTTTAACACTTTATGAACCTTTTACTTATCAGTTTGTCATTGCTTTTTAGTACTTACTTCATTTTTAAATATTGAAATAATACAGTTACCTTTCATAGCATTTTTCATGGTCCCTTTGGGTCTTGCTTTAACTACACAATTTGTTTTAAAGCAATTTTTACTTTTATTTTAATCCCACCTTCCTACTGCAACAACCTACATATCAAGACTTGATCCATTTCCTTTTTTGAGACACCATTACATGTTTTTCAAGAATTCCTTAATTACATGGTTTCCCGACTATGTTTTCAATGCAGAGATAACTTTAGAATCCTGGGCCACCCAAGCTGACAAATGTAAAGTAGCAAACTTAGTAGAATTACCTATTTTAGTGTTCAGTTCCTTTAAATATTGTATTTGAATCCTGTCCCTCATGCAAAGGGGACAACCATGGAGAGATGGAGAACAAATTGATTCCAAAGACTGGAATACCCAAAAAGTTTTAAAAGCCAAGACTCTTTGAGCTTGTTCAACTACATGTCAGATGCTAATATTGTTGCACTTTTACTTAGGCACAAAACATTAATTTCAAGGCCTTAGGTCTAGGCAGTTTCAGAAATATTTTAACATGCCATGTTCATGAAGTTTACATAAAAAGTTGTGCTTTTACACAGGCACCAAACTTTTATACATTAACTTGACTGGTACTGTAGAACTTTTGAATATGAGCATGAAAAATAAGGTTCTTAAAAACCCAGGGCCTCATACCACATTTATCGGCGTATAACACACACTTTTCTCCCTAAAATTTAGGGCTGAAATTCTACCAGAGTGTCACAAGTGTATTGTAAGGTAATGGAGCCCCACTAATTCATTTTTATGTAGTAATGTTTTCTGTAATTATTTCTCATTTCAAAGGCAATGTAATGTAAATTCAAACGCACGTGTTGACACGTGGTACATTTACTTTGTATGCAGGATTACGTAGTGTCGAACGAGACACGTGACTAGCGGCACCCGTGAACCTTTACCTGGTCGACGGGGTCTGATGTATAGGTCAAAGGTCACCACTCCCAGAGAACGGCTAACGCACGCCACACCAATAGGATTTCCAGAGGTGGAGAAGGGGGGGGAAGATTAAGGATATAAAAAGAAGCAACACATTTGCTAGGGCTTTTTCGCGTTTCACCTTCCATAGAGTTGGACGTCTTGTTTTACGCAGAGTGTCGGTTAGACCTCTCGGGGGTTTTACGTTTTCACTAACTGAATAGTCAGGGTTTTTCGGGATAAGAGATCGGCTAAGTTTTAGACGGAACGACTCATCAACGTGGCGGAGGGTCTTCCGGGATATCAGTGAGATAGTGAAGTGTTTGCTACCTGGAAACCTGTCTGCACGTGGAGACAGCCAATAAAACAGAACTTATTCTTTCATCTATTAAATTTTGTTTCGTCTAACCAAGGACTTGTTATTGGAGTTGCTCATTGTCGTATATCTGAAGTAATTGCTGACTACACGTTCCAATATTTCAACGATCGAGTTTAACTCGACGGCACTCAAAGGAACCTATGTCATGCCCGTTTGAGAGATTCGAATTCAGTAAGACCTAATGTGGCAGATCGAACTCAGCGGGACCTGACACGTATACTACTTCTTTTTTTTTTTTTTTAATTATTATTTAAACTAAGGTAAAATGAATACTGCTGCAGGGTGTAACACATCCTGACGTTGCCAAATATCACTTTACTCTAACTGCAGATGCTTCTCTAATGCACGTCTTCTGTTTTCTGATGGATCTTGTTAAAAGTGGTATCAATAAAATCTTCAGTTCTTCAGAAAGACACACACACACACACAAAAATAATAATAAATAAATAAAAAAAAATTGAGATAGACTACGAATTTAACTTTTTTAGTGCCCGAAAGTAACCTCACTCGCTTCAGCAGCGAATGCAAGCTGCCATGTTAAGCCTAAGCGTCTGCTCTCATTAAGTTGCTTTCATGACACAACCTGCTTAAGCAGCAGCTGCCCGGAGAAAATATGACAAAACTTCCAGTAACGCCCGAACTCTGTGGCCGACGATTGGTGATGAAAATCGGTGTTTGCACGGTCTTGTGCTGGTTCGAGGGTATCATTTCTCACAACGATGATCATGCATTATCGGTAAACAGCGTCGGTTTAAGGAACCCAGACTTCTGGCAGTTTTTAATTTGTTAGTGTCTCTTCACTTTTCAAGATAGCAGTGATTTCGATAACATTTTTGTAACAGGTCTAATACCCAAGTTTTTTCGTTCAAACAGATGCGTTTTCCTCTTGTATTATTTGCCTTATAAGTGGTATAAATATTAATAAACGTGTGTTGAGTTATCTAAAAAACGTTCAGAGCTCTCATGTCATTATTTTAAATTTTGTTTTTACTCAAACTTCCTCCTTAAAATTAGGGAGAGTGTTATACGCCGATAAATATGATAATGTGTGCATTAAAGATTAAAATTGGTGACTTTTTTAAGTGGCCATTGGCCAGTGGGTGGGCAAAATCTAGCGACCCCTTACGGCTATTTTGTGTTGTATACACATTTTATCACTGCACTGTATACCTTTCATTTACTTAGACATAGTTAAATTTAAGCTTAGTAGTTACAAGGGCCCACTGTCTATTGTCCAGTGCAATTAAATGAATAAATATAATCTTAAAAGTTATGTTTTTCTTCTACCACCTTTTCTAGACAGTTTTTATTGGAAAGATAATTTAATCATTTTTATTTGGTCTCTCGCTATGTTCACAAATAAAATCTCTCCACCATAAATTGATAGCAGTGGATGGGTCAAAAATTTCAAGCAGTACTTTATTTAATTTGCTGTATTTTCTAAAGCCATTCTTTTCATGAGCATTGTCTTCTCATCAAGAACATTACACACAATGCTTGCATTCTCTTAACTTCTGCATTTGCTTGGCATAACTGTCAGCAGTATTGAGTATTTCAACAATCTGTGCTATGACCTTCATGTACTAAAAACTGCTTTTTTTTTTTTTTTTTTTTTTTTTGTTTCTCTAGCAGTTTTTAGTGAGTTATTGATGGTCAAAAATGTTCAGACATTATGTTTCGAAGTTGCTTCCATTCTGCTATATTTTTCTTTTCATTCCATTTATTTTTCGTTAGTTCTTCTTGGTGTCAAAATGAAAGCTGGCTGTGTAGCTTTCAAAAATGAATTTCATATAACAGAATCATTTTGTGGTACAGCTGAGATTGGGAGAAATGTGATACCAACCTGGTCACTTTATTTTACAGACTCTCAATGATTCCTGACCACTAACAGAAAATATTCAGCAATTTCCCTGGGTTGTTCTAATAAATATTACATTGAAAACATTGATAAACCTTCACAGGTGTTGAAAAAAATAGTCTTGACGAAATAAGAACACTTGCAGAGTATCCTAGTTCCATCGGATTCTTTTAAACCTAGTGTCAGGTGTGTGTGCGTGGGGGTAGAAAATGTTCAGTTTTGGTAGAATTTCAATGATTTGTCATTTTTTCCTGTTTGCCCACCTCAGACCTTCCAAATGCTACGAATTCTCCATAATCACAACGGGAATAGTCGATCACTACGGAATACAGGAAACATCAAATATATTAAGAAAATAAAAAATCTATGAAATAATGTTATTCAATCATTTGTTCAAAGTTTATTTTCATGTTTTCAAAATTTAACATTCATCAAACATTTTTGGGACTGTTTATTGGATGCTTTTAATGTCGCGTAATTTGTTCGATATAATTTGATCATCTTCATGCTGTTCGTCGCCTGAAAATGATTGTTTTAGCACAGATGAAAATGTTCCATAGTTTCCTAAATTTCAAATTTTTCTTACCCCAAGATGCACTTTCTTTTCACTTTCTGATTATATTCTTACCTTACATTTTTTCTGAGCATGTTTCTCGTTTTTAATATCTCAGTAATAGTGAAAAAGCACAACTTCATATTTTAAAAGTTTTCTCTAGTGAAGCACAGTTTTTGTTATTTCTAACAGACTGTTCTTCAAAACCAACCAATACAGAAAGTGTTTCTCCTTTTCCACTTTTTTAAAGCTAAATTAAATTTCAAAATCGGTACTTATTCTGCCCGTGATGGAATACCCCCTTTTCAGTTACCCGTAAAATGACTATCACGGCAGAGCGAACAATACAGTACTGTTTTTTTATATTTAATTTCGCTGAAAAACTTGTGTTTACCCATCCCTTTGTAACATTTTACTGTATTAAGGGGGAAGAAAAGTTTTTTATTTTGTTTAAAGCAAACTTTACACGTGCAAAAGAAAAGTGACTCTGCGTGGAATGAAAGACCGCGCACAGTGGCGGAAAGCGAAGTCCCGATTTTCTACCTTTGATTTTATTTTTTTGTAAACAAAAGGGAAAATGCTTGCCCATTTTGTTTGATAAGCAAGAAGCGCCTAAACAATGAAAAATTGTGCATTTTCAGAGAAACCAAACTTTAAAAAAAGAGCTGCTGACGACGGGTCGTGATGCTACAGGTGTCCATTCCCGATATGGTTACTTTGTACACCAACTTAAGTGGAAAAACAAACAACCACCCCTGTTCTTGAAGAGCGAATCTATAAATAGATCGTGCCCACTTATTTGCGAAGGAAAGGGCTGTTTTTCACCGTGCGAGTTGAATGATTTGAAAATGCATTTCCTATAACATGAGCGTTTTAAAAATGCAAATTAATTCTTTAGCAATGAAAAAAGCTGAATTTTTGAGCATGGCGACTAAAGTTACTTTTTCTATGGGACATTTTATTTTATCTAGTCGCCACATGGCGAGTGCAGACCGTTAATTTTAATCTTTAGTGTGCATGTGTGTGTAGACTTAGTAAAAGTGTAGTTACCTTGACTTAAATTGCAAACCTGATGAATATGGTTAAAGTTTGCTAAAAAGCCCCAAACCTAGGCCCTTATACTTAATGCTTTGAGACTGACTAAATGTGCAACATTTTTAATTTGAAATGTTATGAAAATCCCCAGGGCTATTATAATTAATGTTAGAGGTCAGAAAACTGACACAGGGAAAGTGGAAACCTAGACAGAAATTAAAAAGTGCAACTTTCATACAACACCTAACTTCTTGATGGGCAGTTTTCCGAACCTGCACCACAATACAAATCCCGTAACAAAATAAAAAAAATTCAGTAAACCGATACTTCAGTGAAATGTATTTCATTTAAGTGACCCTTCAGTAAAATGCACGTCCTGGTCTAGTGATTTTTGGTGAAGCGATCTTTTGGGGTAAAGTGAATGACACCCTAACTTAAACGAGCAACTGACTTTGCAGTTCACAATACTAGACCTTTTAAATACAATTTTAATAATGTACATTGAAGGGAAACAGAAAAAATTACTGTAACTGAGCCCTCTATAATAAGGCTAAGCTGTTCTATTACTTCACAAATTCATGAACTTCCAACATTTATTCACTGTTTCCCCAGTGGATAAGGCTTCCAATAATTTTGCCATTATCTGTAAACAGTTTTATCAGAGTCTCCTATTACAGGAGATTAACACTACAGATACATACACTCCGGCATCTCAAAACCGTAAGGATGTTGTTAAAAAAATTATTGCTCTGCATAAAAGGATTAAGCTTACAGTATCTAACTTAAATTTTCCTTTTGCTTATGCTATTCCTAAGTTCCACAAGAAACCAGTTTCTTTTTGTTTCATAACCAGTGGACGCAACTGTCACAATAGTAAAGCGGGTGGGTTGCTTCAGAGATACTTGTCTGCAGTGCTTCGCAGACTAGATTCGACCTGGATTATCGGGAACAATGACAGAGTTTTAGAGGCGTTGAACTCAACAACTGTCTCATCTGTTGATACCTACGATTTTAAAAGCCCTATCACTTCAATTTCATTGAAGGGTTTATGGCAGGTGGCCTAAAATCTACACAAAGTGAGTCCAGGGATACAGAACAGTTTTGGCACTTTTTAGTGGACTTCTGTATCAATAACAATTTCGTTACCTTGGGCGATTGGCTATACCTCCAAACTCGTGGTATTCCGATGGACAGTCGCTTCTCAAGTAGCTTAGCAAATCTCTATCTGCACTTTTTTGAGGATAGATAAACAGCTACTTCCCCTTTGCCTGGTATTGTTCTGAGGTATGTTGACGACATTGTCATTAATGTGCCGGACTTTTTGATGCGCTGTTGACTTGTATCCTGAGGATCTCACCTTAGAAAAAAACTAACAGCTCGTTTACTTAAGTTTGTTACCTCGACTTGGAGGTACAGGTGGATGAGGGAGGTAAGGGTGTGGTAAATCTTTATGATAAAATAAATGTTTTTGATTTCAATATCATTTACTACTCATTGGCCCTCCAGTATTTCTAAAGAAGTACATCATAATCTACTCCTTTCTCAATTTCATAGAACAGTAAAAATATGTTCTACACAGTTTTTGCTTGTAAAAAATCTTAAAACACACCTATCTAAACTGCAATCTAACAACTTTCCTAGTTATTTTTTAAAGCATTATTTAAAACACTTAATTTCAAATTTTAATTTGGTTTCAAAGAGTTTCAAATTGCACATTGACATGCTTTACTAATCTAGGACCTTACAATATTAATTAAGTAAAGCAATACAAAAATCACAAAAAAGTTTATAATTTAAAAAAAATTAAATAAAAAAATATAAAAAGTAAACTAGATATTCTATCTCTAGAATGGCAACATAAAAATGGTAAAACTTACGTTAAAATAAATAGGTTACTGGTTGTGTCTGTAGATGTACACTAAGGTATTTTAATACAGGTAAAAATTATTAAATAAACATCAGGTATATTTGATAATTTTCGTGTATTCTGGAGAGTTATTCTACTCTTACTGGTCAAACAGGTCTTCATTCTAAGAGTTGTAATTTTACTTGGAGGAATTTCGTGTGCGGCGTAATTTTGTGCGGGACAGTCATAGGGGTTTTTCCTCTCCTCCTTGGCTGCTGTTGTAAGGTCGGCCATTTTGCGTCAGTGGTTTTCAGAGGTAGCAGCATTGTGAGTGAGCTCCTGACTTTGTTATTTTGTGCAGGCTCTTTCTCTTGTTCTAATTGTTTTCATTTTAGGCTAAAAATTTATTATTTTTCTTTTTTGGCATTAGTGCAAATTGTATTCTAACTTTTTAAGCATTTTCTTTCATTTGCTTTGGCCATGAGCTCGTTTTTATGCTCTTTATTAGAGCTGTTAGCTGGTCACTCGACCTCGTGGTTGTAGTCGCTTTTCGGAACAAATTTTCTGTTTTTGTAATCTTAAAGAATTCCTAGAATACTTTGTAAATATTGCAACTTTTACTTTTAACTTAAAGTACCTTTTCCAAAGCATTCTTTCACGTTTTTTTTTTTTTTTTTTTTGTTCTTCTGGCATTCCTTTTTTTTGTGGGAACTGTATGTAAAAAGTTTCTATTTACTACTGTGGTCTCTCTTATACTTTTTTTATTTATTTTATTTTTTGGAAGTGCTTTTTCCCCCAGGGAATGACATTTTTTATGTGCTTTTTATATTTTTTGGTTCACGCTAGGAACTTCACTTGGGCGGTATGGTTGATTATTAACCACGCGTTAAAACTAATTTTCTGTTGGTTACTCAAGCCTTCTCACATTTTTTTGTGAGTTTTTTTACTTTTTTTTGTGGGAGATGATGAGTATGGGTTGGGCCAGGAAAGTGATAGATGTATGCTAAAACTTTTGCTAAATTACTTATTTTTCCACACCTTAGAGGGCGGTTACATAAAATAAAAAAAATTAGGGGGGGGGGGCTTTTACCTGCTGGCTTTGCAGAAACTTATTTTCAACTAGGTCTTTGCGGAAGTGAGAAAATGCAGAGTTTTGCTGGTTCATGATAAAGCCCTTGTGGCATTCTCGACACTTTCTGCATTCTGGTTTTGTTGTTTTTTATTATTATTCTCTTGCTTGTTGGGTTTTGAGTTTTAATTTGTATTTTTTATCATAGTTAAAAAAACTTTTTTTGTTTCAGTCTCTGCTTTGTAGTTTATATATATATATATATATATACACACACACATGTATAAAGCATCAGATTTATTTTTTCTTTAAAGGAAAGTAGCTGCATTGGAGAGATTTGGTAAGGAGACCCCCCCCTTTCATGCACGTGTGACTTCGTTCATTTGTACTTACATTTGTTTTACGTACTTTAGCAAACAGGAAACACGTCAACTTTGTTTCTGTTGAAAGCAGGGTCGAAACCCACAGTGAGAGAGGGGGTTTACATCTGACCTGACTTCTCTCGAAAAGAATTATCACCGTATTCATATGAGCAGGGTAGTTGGAAACTTCAAAGCTTTTCATAATTTTCAGTTGGGGTTGATAATACAAAAAGAAATCAAACAAAGTTTTGCCAGATACATGTACAGTAGAATTTATTCCATAGTTAAGAGTGTATGCTATGGATGCAGCAATCTTATGGACCAGTGGAATGGGTGGCGGCAGGTTCAACTCTTGTACCAGCCAACTAAGATGAAACATTTTTGAAAGCTACCCAGCTTTGAGACTCCTCGCCACCACATGATGGGGGTGGGAGGTGAAAACTCCGCTGGTCACCTGTCTATCCAGCATTATCTTCTAAGAGGACATGGGCAGTACATGGTTTAATGTGGCCCAGGTGGAAACACCACTAAGAACACAATTTTTCCCTCCCCTACAAAAATTGATATCTTTGAATATGTTTTAAACAGATAAAAATTTTTACACCTATAAGTGCGTAAGCTGTATATGTATTCTACTTATAAAATCAGCTGATTGATCAGGAAATATACTCAACTTACATTTTATAAATAAGCGTGCACGCATATGTGTTAATTGTTATTTATTTAGTAGATTAGACAATTGCCATTACGTTTTGGTGAGGAGGTATGCAGAGTTTGGGTAGCGACCAGCGCTATCAACCTAGCAGCGAGGTAAAGGAGGGCATTGCACCCCCCCCCGTTCACAGAGGACAACTCTCCTGAGCAAATATTTTACTATTACGAAAAACTGAGAAGTTATTTTTAGCAACTATAACAAAACAGCGACTGCTCTTCTGACAGTAGCCTACAGCAGCAGCTCCCAGAAAAACCAGAGGGTGTTTAGCCCTCGAAAATTACTTACAGTATGTGTGCCCGCATTCTTTTTTTCTTAAAATTATTTTCAACAATAGTTTTCTACTCTTTCATAGTTTCTTATGCGACGCCCCCCCCCCTGGCCCTTTTTTAGGCAGGTCATTGCTCGGGGAAGGTCGACATATTCAACCAGCTCCAGCTGATCTAATGCTCTCATTCAGGGAAGATAATACATTCTTTTGTGCCAGAGATTTTCCCAAAATGGCGCCTTAGAACATGGGAAATCATAGGCTTTCAAAACCAAATTCAAATGCGTCCAACTCCGAAACTGGAGTTTTTAGGTCTGAAAATTTACACAGATATTCTCCTGTTTATAATAAAACGGTGATTTAATTTTCAGAATTAAAAAAAATGGCTTTTTTGAGAAAATCATTGACAAAGTTAAAGATTTTTCAAAATCGGCTGTTTTTAACGCTGCCGAAACGCAGAAACTAGCAGTTTCACAGACACATAAAAAAATCGCAAATAAAGTGCACAGTTGTATGTCTTTAACAAAAAAAAACGAGTATAGAAAAAACTCCATCCGCACCTGTTAAAAAAATCTTAAAAAATCCTTTTTTAAAATCGCGGTTCCTACGTTTTTTTTTAAATTTTAATCACACAATGTAAAAAAAAATACCAGACCAAGGTATCTTTTTAATTCCGCTGCAATGACCCACTGAAGTTAGGAAAAATAACCGTTTTCTAGAGAGCTTGTTTGACGGTGCAAGGTTTGAAACCCTCTATCTCGAAGGAATTTTTTTTTTTTTTGCTGAAAGGAAAAATTTTGGTCTCCTTAATTTAGTCAAGGAACACCCCTTATTTTTTTTTTTTTTTTTAGAGAAATCTGATACCATGATGGTACGATCCTGCCCGAGTTGAAATGGAACCCCATCAATAACGACCTTACCAAACACTTTCCCTGCTACACTTAATAGGCTAATACCACGATAGTTCTTGCAGTCAGTCTGTTCACCTTTTCCCTTATACCAGGAAACAATGATAGCATATTTCCAATCCCAAGGGACCAATTCCTAACTCCCAGCACAACTGGCAAATACCAATCAATTACAGAGTCACCACCATATTTTAACATCTCAGCAGTTATGCCATCAATTCCAGGAGCCTTACCATTCTGAACAGATTTTAGAGCTTTACACTTATTCTCTTGAGATCCCTCCTGTGCTTTCATCTGCATCTGTCTCAGAATAATCTTTGCTTTTCTGATCTAATAACTCACAGAAGTATTCACCCCATCTTTCACTAAACTCATTGGGCTCCCATATCATTTCCCCGATCCTATTCTTCACACAACTTACAACTTTGTTTCCCCTATTTTTCCTGAGTCTCATGTACTTCCAGAAAGACTTCCTATCTTTCCAAAAAGCCAATTCATGCCTTCCCACCTTCTTCCTATCTTTTGCATTACTCTGGCGAACCAGCTTAGCAGCTTCCCACTTCTTACAGCGATATTCATCCACAGAAACTCTACCTTGCAACATCCCCAAATAGGCTTCCTTCTCTCTCTTTACTGCCTCTTCAATCACTATTCACCAAGCATCACCTCTATTATTACCCACTATTGTGGTGTCAATAGACCTCTTCAGCAGCAGTGACCACATAGTTAAAACTTTCCCACTTCTTTTCTACATCCCTCACAAGACTTCAGCTCTTTCAGTCGTTTTCAGAGTATGTCAAAATAACGCTGACGATTTTCAGGGAGTGACCTTTATTCTTTCCATCCTGGGCCTCTTCTCCTATTCCTCCAACCAACATTTACAGGGATCATAGCATACTTCTGGAAAATTTTAGGTAGGAATTTTAGGACTTTTAGAAAAATTTTAGGAGTGTATTTCAATAAAAACTAGATGTATATTTGTATACATCTAGTAAAACAACTTTGTATACATTGTAAAGAGTTTGCTTCACACCCTTCAACCATATATACTGATAGACTGCGCATGACATCAAAATTTCTGGCTCCAACATAAAATCACATGACAACAGTCAAAAAGATGGGCTACAACTGCTCTGCTTATGGCTGCTCTGAGCGATATAGTAAAGAAAGTTCTATGATTTTTCATGGGTAAGAAACGAATTAAATACCTAAGTCAATAAAGTTCAATTACTTAACCAGAAACTTGCAGCTATTGATATAAAAATATAGTAACTTAAGAAAAAAAAAAAATGGAATGCATGTTCCAAATTCTTCGCAAATGTTCATCACATTATAAATCACGAAATGTAAACAACCCGATCATGCATGTATATAGCGCATAAGTAAACTTACCTGAAGAGTTTTCATTATATATGAGGCGCATTCACATAATACACCGAAAACACTGAAGTTCTGCAGCGTAAATTAGTAATCATAACAGCATTTTTACACGAAATTTGGAGTCTGATGATAACGTGCCCAATGTTTCAGCCATGGCGGCTTTGATGCAGCTATTGCCAATGCGCAGTCCATTAGTATATATGGTCGAAGTTCACACCCAAATTTTTGCATAACGTCTAATGTCTAAAGTTTAAGTATGATTTACTTCTAATGTTCAGTTCTTATCTTTTCACGTGTTATTATCAGATTCAAGTATATTTACCACATTCAAGTTTCACTTTGAACATTAATATGCTGTTGAACCAGAAGCAATTCACGATTTTCACAGTAAAGTTTTCAGGTTTCACATTAAATTATAATATCCTAAAAAGGTAATTGAAAACCAAGAACTATGAACAATTGTTCACTGAATTACTCTTTTCATATTATTGTTTTAACCTTTTCCTGATTAGCCTATCTTTTTCTGCTTCCACCACAACTAATTTACTTTCAGTTTTCTTTATTTCAGCTGAACCTTGTATGATCAAGTTAGAGGCAACTGCTATTTCAACAGTATTTTGTTTTTCTACAGCTTTTCTCATTCTTTCTGTTCCCTCTTGAATTACTGCTAGGGAGGCTTCTTTATCTTTTTTAAGTCTATTTATTTCTGCATCATTTTCTTTTATTTTGTCATCAAACTCAGCTTTTCTTTTTTTCTCTAGCTGCTTTTCCTTATTTTCCCTCTCTTTCTGATTCCTTTCTTTTACCTTTTTTGATTCTTCTTCCTTCAGCTTATCAACATACTCTTTATAAAATTTATGTGAATCACGAACACTATTTAACAAATTTCTTGTTATGGGAACTTTACTTACACATCCATAGTGTTTAATGGCCCCTTTAACTATTCTTAATGATGTTATAGTTGAGTCTTTTAAGTTAGCCTTGTCCTTCCTTAACAGAGTAGTGTTAACCGAAAATCCCCTTTCTGCATCAGCATTACCATGAGGTAAAACTAATATTGACTTGATGAGTTTAGCAAGATTTGAGTATTTTTCTTTTCCGCTAGAGTCTTTAATACTAAATATATTACGCCAGTAATGATCAATCCGCACTGGAATATGCCCTTCCTCTGAAAATTTCACTAGTTCCATCTAGAGTTGGCTTATCGCAATTTAAAAGTTTCCACTCTTCTCTTACTCTATCAATTTGTTCCTCAGAAAGATGCAAAACACTTGAAATTCTGGTTATTTCCGAAAGTCCTTCAGTGACTGAAAGTTGAGTTGACTCTTTCTTTGGTTCTTTTACCTTTAAAACATCTATGTCTCTTAGCTTTTGATTGCAGAATGGCAAATTTGACTTTAAATATTTTGTGGTTGCAATTAGTGATGATCTTATATCTAAGAGAAATAATTTCTGCCTGGTCTCCTGAACATTCCTGAGGATATTTTTTGTCTTCATACCAACTTCTAACTTCCCTAGTTTTTTCCATGAATTTTTGTTTTCAAAATCTACATTCTTTAGGTCTTCTCCAAATTTCTCTGCAATAACATCATCTTGGATAAACTGAGCCATAACATTCCTCATTAAAGTATTTAAATCAGAATATAACTGGTGTATTTTTGGTTCTTCATTCTGATAACATAATGAAAACTTTTTAAAATTTTGGTGTGAAAATGAAATTAATGCTAAATAGCAAGGAGTTAGCTCATTTTTCAGGAAACAGTGAATTCTTTTATACCTTGCCGAATTGCGTAGTTGTTTTTCAAAAATTTTTTGAGATGGCAAGAAGTTTAAAATATTCTGTAATATTTAGCCATTGATCCAAGAGCCTCTGGGCTACAGAACCAACGGTTAACCATCTGTTGCTGACATGACGCAAAAGAAATTTGGCTGTGACCAATGTTATATCCTTGACAGATTTATAATCCTCTCGTTTTGCAGCACTACTCTTTAAAAAGTAATGCATATCAGTAGCAAATTCGTCAAAATCTATATTTAAGCTTGTCAAAAAAATTTAAATGCATTACTAACAACATGCAGGTTGCAAAAACCTAGTTCCAAAGATTTCTGGCCAGTTTCTTGTTTTAAAACTTCATTGAATTTGCGTAAAAGCACTTATTTACATTTGGGCTGCCCATGGATACACAAATAATTCTGTTCAACGAAATATTGAAGGATGATAACACATCAAGAATTTCTTTTAGCAAAATATCTACGGTTGCATGACCCAGAAAAATGCTTGTTAGGTATCGGCAAGAAACTGAATTTATTTCTGAAGACCAGTACCTGAGATACACATCCAACTGCCATTTCACTTGTGTATTTGTAGTTTCATCAAATGCTATAGTAACCTTTCCTGGGCTACTAGACGCAATGTCTTTTTTCAAATCCTCTTGAAAATATTTTGACAATCCATGTGATATCACATAAGCAACTTTTTTTTCTTTAAGTTGCATTTTGGCTGCAATAGCAGAATCAGGAAACATTTCTTTGAAAAGTTCAACGGTTTCAGTGCATGAAACAAAAGACATATTGTCCTTAGCAACTTTCATGGCCCATAATGCTTCGGTTTTAGCCAACTGTAAATCATGACTCAGTACTTCACTAATATTTGTTTTGGGCTGAAGATCCCATCCTCCAAAGGCTTTCAGGATGGACTTATTTTTAAATTTACTTTGAAATTTCTGAAAATGTTTTTTTTTCCTTTATGATGCGCTTTTACTTGTGAAAAGTCACTATTAGAAATGTTGAAAATTTCTGAACACAATATACACTTAGCAGAAAATATTGTTTCAGTTGCAGAACACCATTCTTTCAACTTCACTCCGTCCAATTCTTTGGCGAGCCACGCATCTTGAAATTTTGTTTTGGATTTAGGCATCTTAAACACTTGTATTACTAACCAGAAAATGAAAGGGAAGTACAAAAACACGTTCCAATATTGCAAAACCAGAAAATGAAAGGGAAGTACAAAAACACGTTCCAATATTGCAAAACCAGACAACTTCCCGAAATTTGGCTGCGAGGATGTCAGAAGATGGAAAAAAAAAAAAGCAGGTCACCACTAGAGAACTGAATCTGCACACAGCACAGAGAACACCATAAAAGACGCAAAACCAGAAACTATCATACGCATCTCACGCAAGTTCAGTCAAAGCGAGTCGGAGCCGAGATATATTGCGCATCGAAGGTCAATGAACACGTGCTCTACTGCCTGCCAAGATAACACTCAGCTACCATCCCATCGTCATTACCGGAGGTTACGGAAGGAGACCACATGTTTCCTCTTTGCTTCCACCCATCTGCGGTTTACAATAACAAAACATCAGCAGAAAGAGGAGGTTCCACAAGGCATGTACAAAAATAAAGTATGATCTTCTGCGTGCCACGGAGTTCGTCTGCAAAGCGCAAACCAGGGGTGAAAATGACCCCTCCCCTTTTCCCTTAGATCTCTTGTTACTCTCGAAAACTGTCCGAAGGCAAAAAGTGGAGCGCCCGCCCCGAAGCAAGTGCATCTCGATGGCGTCATTTCCCCTCCCTTCTGTGTTTCTACAATAACAGGTCTTTTTACCTTACCGTAATGGTAAATTTATTGGGGTTAATAACGGTTGTGTTTTTAATAAATAAGCTTACGAAAATTTTAGGATGAATAGCAAATTTTAGGTATAATTTTAGGAATTTAAGGAGGGTCACAAAATATTAGGAATTTTAGGAGGAATGCGATCCCTGCATTTAGTTTCACTCATGAATTTTTACCAACTGCAATATGTAAATTGGAACTTTTTTTTTTTTTTTTTTGCGTGAGAACTGGAAAAAATACAATGAAATCTCATGCGTCAAATAAACCATTGCCAACTCTCACTGTACATATACAAATAATAGAAAAGCAGTGTAAATGTGAAGTTTCCTTTGGTAGTTTCTTCACAGCTGACTTTAAAAACAGCATAATTTTCCTATTATAAATATATTTTAGGACAAAATGACCAGTATTAGTATATTATGCAAACTTGCGCAATTTACTAATCAAATAGCTTAATGAGACTCCTGAATAAAATATTCTTAAGATTATACTGCAAAACGAAGTATAATACCTCTTCATCAGAACCAAAAAGATCAATGTCATCATCATCATCATCTGCTTTTGTCTCTGCTGGTTTGGCACATTCAACTTTTGTTTGTGTGACACCAAACGCACTTAATTCTTTTTAGCACCAGGAAAGCTTAAAAAAAATTAAGTTTACATTGAGATGCAAAAATTAAGTTGCAAATATTACCACATTGAATAAATGTAACATCTGAATAGAAAAAAAATCCATTTGATTACCAAATTAACACATTCATGTACAACTTACAACCGTAACAATATATTTTGGGTCGAGACATGGTAAATTTATACTGCGTACTTAACCTATTTTAAACTCTTATGTTGCAAATCTTCTATTTCCTGCTAGTTTCTTCAAAATAGGTGGAATAAAAATAAACTTACTGAGTCAGTGTATTTATTTAGTTTAAATCTGTTGCGACTCTTTTGGCAAAAGAATGGTCTGGTAATCTAGTGCTTCAAGCGTCAACATTAGGTCTAATGTTCTAAAATGAAGTCAACACAAATGAAAAAATTACTGTTGCAGAGATGCCAACCTGTTGTTTCAGATATTTTGAGTAGTACCCGTACAACTTTTCAGTAGTTTTGGCCATTTCTCAGTAGTCATACCAAAAAGAATTTTAACCGAGGAAAATATGACATTACCATTTAATTTAATTAGTACTTTTTACTTATTTATATACATGAAAGTCAATCAAAATATTTAAAAATTTTCACATGGAAAATAAAATACACCACGACAAGCATTTTTTTTACACAACAAAAAATTGATTAAACAGCTTTCTTTAGTGATTTGGCTGTACATTGCTTTGCAGATTGAGTTCCTCAGCAGAAAATATTTTTTCATAACACTTGCCCAGAGGAGAACATATTCATTTTTGCAATAAGAAGTGCTTCTACAGTTTCTAAACCTAAATTAGGTTGGAAATGGGTTTGATTTTTTCGCACTAAACTAAAAACTCACTCACTCGCAGCATTCGGGTGTGGAACTACAAGTATTACAAACATTACTTTTGGGAGAATAGCATACTTAACTCCATTACAGCCTCTTAATTTTGAGATTTCTCACCAAGTGACATCTATTTTATCTGTTTCTGCTATGGTCTCTAATTTGTCAGCTTGATAACAAGCAATTCCACTTCCAATATATCAAGTTCATTTTCAGTTATTATAAATGGAAAGCGCTTGACTATGCATAATACAGAAGTAAATGATGTTCTGGCTCTAAGTGAAGGATCTGCTACTTCTGCAAGTTTTAAGACAATGGATCCAGCATGCCTACAAGGAAGAACGTAAGCTGGCAGTGGCTCTGTTAAGGTGCGGGGCGTTTTCAACTGGCATGCATTTAAGATCCCTCATACGTCTACAGACAGCAATGAACGATGGAGGCTATGTAACCATCCTTAGGGATCATTTGCAACTGTGCATGTCATGCAACCACTCCGACAGACGAGACTCCTTTCAACACAACACTGCGCTACTGCACACATTTACAGTCGCCTTATTATGGCCGGAAAAACATTTCAGTGAGTTTGGCATCCTGACTGCCCCCCTCTTCTCCGGATTTAAATGCCATCGAACACATTTGAAATGCTGTTCAACATGCTGTCAATGCCAATAATTATCCACCAGCGAACATTATGGAATTGTGGGAAGCATGGCGTGCACTGTCTTCACAGTACAACAGAGTTCGTGGAGTCTATGCCCAGTCGCATTGCTGTTGTTATCGATCGCAAAGAAGACCAACATGGTACTAGAGAGGTATCCCATTTTTGGGCACTTCAATGTAATCTCAAATCAATGTTGGGCAAGGAAGGCTTCAAAACGCTAAGGCATGGAGAGTGGATTTTTTTTTTTTTTTTTTCCCGGCTAGTGCATTTGGAGTGGAAATTTCACCTTCTAATTTTGTTACTTGCATTCACTGGTGGCACATTTCTGGCTGCTCCCCTCAAGTTTCATAGCATTCTTTCTTTGAACCCCCTCCATTTGTTAACATTTGCTCTAGTTAATGTTTTTTTATAGCATTTTTTTGGTCTTTCAAAAAAAAAAAACCTATCTGCATTTTTTTTTTCTTTCTGCTTCTGTCCGTACTGAATAAGTCTTCTGTTCCATATATCACCTCTTTACTAATTTTTGTTTTTCACTGGCTTCTGGAATATTCGTTATTCTCCCCGTTCAATTAGAAACTTAAAACTTATTTGTTTTATCAGGAAAATAGTCCGGCTATGCTTTTTCTAGGAAAGAGCTCTACTTATTTTAAACAGAGTTTAAAATGTATATTCTCTAAATAACATTCTACTATTGTTATTTTACAACATGAAAACCAAATTTATTGGCTTAAGGTTTTCTTCATTGGTTTTGTTTGGGTAGGGCAACACTATGCAAGGTCCTTAGTAGTTGATTTTATTTCGCAATGTTGGTTTCTAAAAAATGTTTTGCTTTCAGTTTCATGGAGCTTTCATCTCTCTCCCTTAGTGAAAAGCTTTTCTAACTTTAAAAGAAATTTCAACAGTATAGTGTTCTCCCTACATGTTTTTTTTTTTACAGATGGGTGGCAAGAAATTTTAGCTGGATGGTACTTCTAATGAACCCTTCCCCAATCGAGAAAAACATGTTTTTTCTAACATTATTATACTTATGGTGTGGTAGGTAGGCATTAATGCAACAGTGGAATCAAAGCAAAATCTAATATAACGGAATTATTGCAAATCCTCTGCAAACATTTCCTTGAAATGAAGCATTTTTGATTTAGTTATAACTAAATTAATTTATACACCTTCTTGTTCCAACGAACACATTTTTTCCATTTCAGAAGGAAGGTAGCAACCTCTAAAATTTTTTAGCTCTGATTTCTGCCTCCCAGTTCTAGTGTTCTCCCTAGAGCTTTTTTACAGCTGGGTGGCAGGAAATTTTAGCTGGGTGGTACTTTAAATGACTCCTTTCTTTAACTGAAAAAATAGAAAGGATGTTGTTTTGCTTAACATGATTGTACTTATTAAATACTTACTGATAAATCATGTTCAACACAGATTTCGGTCGTTTTCACCAATATTTACGGTGTATGTGGGAGTAAGTTTTCTGCTACTATTATGTGTGCTGTGAAAACATTCATTAAAGGAAATTTAGCTGGGCAGGCCACCCAGTAAAAAGGCTCTAAGGAGAAAACTAGGTTCTTTTCTTGAGGCAAGTTTGAGTCGCTTCCGGTTTTCCGTTAGGTCATAAGCTGTTAAGAGACTATGGACAGACACATAAGCTGAATGTGATGTAGACAAATGCTGCCAAGGGAACTCAACACGAGGAACGGTGGATTGGGGGCACCAACTTCTCTGCCACTACACCCCCTCCCCCCATACGTATCTCTCATCCTCAATTGCCCACACCCATTGAATAGCTGACACGACTGACACACCCGCCAGCCGTTAATCAATGGGCACTTCTGTATCTGGCAGATGGTGTGCTACATTCGATTTTCATGACATGAGAGTTTCATCTTAAAGCAGCAACTGTCCTCTCATCCTCACTTTATGGTTTAGAGGAGAAAGAAATGCTACTGAAGGAGTGGAACAAACTAAATAATGCGCAAGAACTAGCATTTTCATGCATTGTGTTTCTCTTTCACTCAGGGTTCCTTGACTCCTCGTACAGAAAATTAGCTCATTAAAGTGAAAACAGTTCTCCTTGGAAGAAAAGAAAAGTATCATTGCTGAAGCTGATTCTCGAAGTACAAAAGGAGAAGTTTCCACAAAATATGGCATCAGCCCAACTTTATTAGTTTCTGAAATATCATGCAAAAATTGAAGTTCAACTGCAGAAGCCAAGGGCCAGGAGAAAAACAATTCAGCAGACCCAACTTCAAAACGTAGATTCATTCACGTGGTTTCAAGATGTGTGTTCGTGGGGTATACCATTCAGTGGGCCCCTAATTTGTTGAAAAGCTTTACAATTTGCCGTAACTCTTGGACAATTTTCAGGCCACTGTTGTATGGATCGATCGGTTTGGAGAAAGATACGGTGTTGCAGTGAGGCAGGTGATCTACCCATGGAAAGTGTCAGGGAATGGAGAGCAGGAGAAGTGGCGAAACTTATAAGCTCTTACAATCCAGATGATGTGTTTACTGCAGATGAAGGAATATTTTCCCGACTCGTGCCAATTAAAACTTTGGCTCTTAAAGGACAATGCGGTGGAAGCAAAAGATCAAAGCAACATTTAACTGCAATTTTCTGCTTCAATCAAGCAGGAACTGAAAAAAGGAAAGTCTTAATTGTTGGCAAATCTGCTAAGCCTTGGTGCTTGAAAAATGTTAACTCACTGCTATGAGAGTACACATAAAGTAAAACAGCCTCAATGATGAGACATTTTTAATGACTGGCTTGCCAAGTTTAATGCAGAAATGAAGAGAAAAAAAAACAAGATTTTTTTTTTAATTGATCATTGTACACCTCACAATGAGCCTCCATCTTTAGATTGAATTCATGTCTAATAGTTTCCGCCAAATTTCACTGCCATTTTACAGCCTTTATATCAAGGAATCATAAGAACTGAAAACTTGCTATTGAAGCCTATTAAATTCTTCAAGGGATTGAAAAAACTGAGCAAAGATAAACAAATGCAAATGAGGCTATGGATATGATTGCAGGAGCATGGAGCAGTCATCCAAAGAACTATCATCAACCGTTGGAAACGTGTCGATTCCGATCAAAATAATTCAGCCAAAAAAGATTTGGATGCGACAACATCTATCCAACTTTAAACATAATGCATAATGGAACTGTTGCAAGGTTGACTTTGGTCCCTATTGATGTAAAACTTATTTTTTTACTTATCTCCTATGAACTGATCGATGCCAACTTCATCCAGTCAGTTCCGTACAAATGAAATGATGGAGTTGATCAGGAAAGCAGTGACTACGAAGATGTCACGACCCTGTTGCTAAACATCAATGCATCAGAGGCACTTTCATGCCCCTCAAAAAAAAAAAAAAAAAAAAAAAAAAAGGCGTCATTTCATTTCCTATCCGACAAATGTCTCAGAGGATTTTGAGTATGCATTCCCCGCAAATGAATATGAACAAAAAAAATCAACACGATCTGTGCAAACGGAGGTGTAAATGCGTACGTGTCTATGCATGTACGTACATACGTACAAGCAAAGGTTTGTCTCGAAGTTTTATTTTAGGTATCTTTGTTTTCATAAGCGCATCTGAAAATAGAAAATTTTCAAAATAATTCAGCCAAAAAAGATTTGGATGCGGCAACATCTATCCAACTTTAAACATAATGCATAATGGAAAAGATTACTACAATAGCCTTACAAAATTCCAGAAGCAAGTAAGGAAACCTCAAAATTTTTTTGATAATAGTCAATTAAAAGCTCTTAAAGATTTCAGAAAAAATGAAAGTGTAGTTGCTGTGAAAACAGACAAAAGTAAGTTGATTACTATTATGGATAAGAAAGATTATCTAGAAAAGACGGAAGAAGAACTAAAAAAACCTATGTATGAAGAAGTAAAAGAAAACCCACTACCATATTTGATTAAAAAGTCTAAGCTTATTTCACTTCAAAAAAAGAAAAACCAGCTTCCAGAAAACTATAAACAATTCTTAAAATTACAGTTCAGATTACCTCAAATATATGGAATAGCCAAACTGCATAAAGAACAACCAATTAGACCAATAATAGACTCAAAAAACTCTATTCTTTCAAATCTAAACTATTTTTTAAAGTCACACCTTCAGAATCTTTTAAAAGAGCCACCTAACTTGATTAAAAACTCAATGCAGCTAAAAGAAAAACTAGAACTTCCTAAATTAGATTCTCCTATTATGGGTAGTTTAGATATAGTGTCTATGTATACTCACATTAATATAGATCAACTTATAGACTTTATAGCGGAAGACTTGGCAGACCTAATAGTTTTTCACAACAAGGAAAAAAACATTAGTAGGAATTTTTGAAATGCTTACTTTCTCTTTGCAGAACAACTACTTTCAATTTGGGAAAACTTTT
Organism: Macrothele yani; assembly: GCA_039090855.1. NCBI lineage: Eukaryota > Metazoa > Arthropoda > Arachnida > Araneae > Macrothelidae > Macrothele > Macrothele yani. Next base: position 65,393,100 of record CM077017.1, on the reverse strand, counting down.
TTCATTCAAAAATCGGGGCTAGCTATGGGCTCCCCACTCTCAGCTAACTATTATGTGGGAAAACTAGAAGAAAAGATACTAGTACAGCCCATACTTCTGCTTATATAGCAGATACATGGATGACATCTTATTTATAATAGATAGCTCAGAAATTGTTCCAGAAAGAATTCTAGACTCATTCAATGAATTAGATGATTCCCTTAAGTTCACTATTGAACTTCAAAAAGAAAGAAGAATAAACTTCTTAGATATTACTATCTATTATGAAGATGAAAAATTCCTCACTAGTTGGTATAAAAAACCAATGAATACTAAAAGACTACTGGATTTCAATTCCTATCATCCAGTTTCTATTAAGAAAAATGTAGCAAGTCAGTTTTTAGAAAAATTAATAAAATAGTTTCTACTGCAGATAAAAAAGAAGCCCATAAAGAAGAGCTTAAAGTCATACTTGCAGAGAATAACTATTCTAAAGAAGAAATTGAGAAGCTTCTGAATTTTAATGGTACGAAGAACCCACAAAAGCAACTAGTAAAATTCACTAGGAAAATTTCTTATCACAAAGGTTTATTTGAGTCTTTAAAGAGAATTAGTAAGAAATACAATATTAGGCTAGCTCCAAGTTCAGAGAACAAAGTTAAAAATTTTTTTCCCTAAAATAGTTCAAAGAGAAGAAGATATTTTAAAAAATGCAAGGAGTAGTTTATGAAGTAAATTGTAGTTGTGGACTATCTTACATAGGTGAAACAGGTCGCAGACTAGAAACTCGTATAGCTGAGCATAAAGCAGCTATAAAAAATTGCTCCAACAAGACTGGATTAGATAGGCATGTTAGAGAAACTGGGCACAGCATGGATTGGAATTCCCTTAAAGTAATCAGTTTCCAAAGCAATTTCCAAAAAAGAAAACTGAAAGAAGGAATAGAGATTGAGAAAAATCAAAATTCCTTCATCAATGACTGCAAAGGATTTTCCCTGCCTAACATCTGGCAGGATTTGTTGAAAAATAACCTAAACTGTCAAGGTTAACCGTAACCGTGACAAGTAAAAAGTGACAACAACAAGACAGCCTGAAGGAGAAGAGTTTTCTCCGAAAATTTGCTATTAATGAAGAAAAAATTTCTTAGTAAAATTCCCATAAAAGTAGCTTTAGATTATTAAGAAAATTTAATGTTAAATTTCCTAAATTTGTTAGATTAAAATTTCTTGAAAAAGAAAAATGAACCCCTGCTATTACGAAGTCCCGTCAAGTTTGTTCTAACTGGAATTTACGGTATAACATGAAAAACAGAAAATTGTACACAAATGATTAAAAAAAATGACTGATAATTCATATTCACAGATTTCAGCCAGTTTTAATCAATATTAATGGTGCATGTGGAAATAAGTTTTCCACTCTATTATGTGCACTGTGAAAACTTTAAAGGAAATTTAGCTGGGCAAGCTGCCTAGCAAATATGCTTTAGGGATAACATTACAGTATTTCCTGTTTATTAAGGCCCTCTCATAGGCACAACCCCAAATTTATGGCTAATGACAAAACACAGGAAACATTGCATGAACATCCTTGAAGCTTTATGGATTGTTCCTATATTTCAGGTTTTCCTGGTCATTTTTCTCCTGGTTAATTTGAATTTCCTGGTCTGTTTCCTTGAAAGGAAATTTCTATTCTTAGTTTGTATAATATTTTTTTCTACTGGTTTGAAAACTCATTTTCTTTTAGTAAAATTTTCCCACATTAACTAAAATGGTTTTTATTTTACTCTGCCACACGTACACCGATGTGCCAAAAAACCTGGGATACCTCTACAATACGGCATTGGTCCTCGCGATTAGATAATGGCAACAATGAGACAGGGTATGGACTCCACAAGCTCTCTGTAGTAGCATGTGTGAAGACAGTGCACACCACGCTTCCAAAAGAGGGTTACACAATTCCTAAAAATTTGCCAGTGGTGGAATCCTGGCATTGATGGCATGTTGAACAGCTTCCCAAATGTGTTCGCTGGCATTTAAATCCGGAGAACAAGGGAGCCAAGCCAGGATGCCAAACTCCATGGAATGTTTCCCCAGCCATAATTGGGAAACTGGATGTGTGCAGTGGTGCATTATTACTCTGAAAGAGGTCACACCCACCAGAGTGGTTGCATGACATGAACGGGTGAAAATTATCCCCAAGAATGGTTACGTAGCCTCCACCAGTCGGAGCAGTCTGCAAACGTATGAAGGGTTCTAATGCGTACCAGCTGAAAACACCCACACCATTACAGAGCTACCACCGACCTGCATTCTCCCTTGTAGGCATGTGGGATCCATTGCTTTGTCGCCACACCAGGAGTCAGCCATTTACCCAAAACAGATGGTACCACGATTCATCGGACCAAGCTACACGTTTCCAGCTATTTTGGGTCCAATGATGTGTTCTCAAGCACAGGCGAGGTGAACAGCCTTGTATCATCGGGTCACTAACGGCGCCTGGGTGGGCCATTGGCTCTGGAGTCCCATAGAACATAGGAAATGTTGATGCCACTACTTGAGCTTGCAGAGATACCGGCTTCAATATATACGTTGTTTGCAGGCAATATCATTTATCACATGTGTGGTGACATGTGATGGAAATGGTAGTGTCCTTCTCAGCTTTTTTTGCATGTAAATGTATATCAGGGCCCCCACCTACTAGAGTAAAAAAAGGACAGTTTTAGGGAAAAAAGTAGGTCAATTGTAATGACGATAGTTACTATAATAAAGCCACAGGGACACCCCCCATCCATGCAATGTGTAATAGTGTAATAACACATTTCAGAGGTAGGTCTCTAGTTGACTTACTAATATACACTGAAGAGCAATTGAATTAGAGACAGCTGGCGTTATGCAAATGTGGCGCTGTGGGCGGCCCTGTAAACGGAAACATGACGTATGCAGTGATCCAACAATATAAGGAGTGATGCGATGGGAATCGGTAAGAGTCTGACACAGTATGGGTAAATTGTCGGGTCACGACGAATAGGTCACTCCATCTCTGAAGTCGTGCAGGCACTGGGATTTTCATGAGCGCACTGTGAGTACATTGAATCCGGTAAAACCATCCCTGCAAGGGCCAACTGCTGTGGACAACAGCATGTGGATGAGCGGGGTCATCGTCAGCTAGCTCGCATTGTAACAGCGGATAGACGGGCAACAGTGCAAGAAATTACTCAGCAATTTAACGCTGGTGCACAAAAACGTGTAAGCAGCCACACCATCCAGAATCATCTCCTCGCTATGGGGTACAGAAGCCATCGTCCCACGAGGGTACCGCTGCTGACCGCACATCACAGGGTGCAAAGATTAGCATGGGTGCGGGAACATCGCCACTGGACCCTACACGTGTGGGAAACTGTTGCCTGGACTGATGAGTCAAAATTTACGTCATCAGGGCGAAAGGTGGTGCTACACGTTACTATACAGGTATCTCTAATTCAATTGCTCTTCAGTGTATATATGAGACAATACATTTACTATAAAGGAAATAATATCTAAAACATAATTAATGACAATATATTTTACTATATGACTTCTTTGTTACAGGCAATAAAGTGCATTTCTGAGAACTCCTTTTTTGATTTTCATACACAGCGTAAAGAAAAGTTTTAAAATAAATAAAATCTAGCACTTACAGAGGTTGAATATCTAGTCAAAACAAAAAAGAAACTACCACTAGTATTTTACTGGTAACCACAGTCCATCCTATTACTCCAGGTTTTTCTTTTTTTGTGCGAGATGAAAGCATCATCTATTTGCTGCAGTCTTCTGGTAGATCTGTCTATCATATCAGATGCTAGAGATGCTTCACTAGAATCTTTTCTTTTTAGTGCATCACGCAACTTTTTCTTCCCTTCGTATAATAGTTTTAGGGCAGCTGTCTTTCTTTGAATGTGTCTTTGTTATAAAGACTGTTCTTTTTCAGCTTCAGATTTCTCTGAAACTTTTGATTCTTTCCGTTTCCAATTTTCAAGCCTTTGCTTTTCCAAGGCTGCTTTATAGTTTCTATTAGAAGCCCTTGCTGCCTCCAACATCTTTTTGGCATTAGGTATGTTTTCAATTTTTCCTTGAACTCGCAAATCTTTTACTGCTCTTACACCTTTGATGATATTTTCTGCCAAAGTGTTTCTTTCAGACGTCACCAATGCATTATTCAGAGAAAAGCCTCTTTCCACATCTGAATTATCATGTGCTAGTACCAAAAGGGAAGGAATGTATTTAGCCAGAAGAGTATACGTGCATTTACCATCTAGAGATTTGATCTTGAATACTTGTGTCCAATAGTAATCAGTTCTGTGATACATAACTTCACCATTCTTTTTTCCTGATAAACCATTGTTCTTTAATGTCATCATCTACCTGGTATGACCGCTATTCATCTATAACTTTGTCCCTGTCGCTGTCATTCAGAGCATGCAGTACCTGAGTTATTAGCCGCCTAAAAGATTTACAGCTCTCTTCCTGAGTGCGCAACAAACCATTAAGACATTGCAGGCTTTTCGGGATCCTATTTTTGATTGGCAGCGTTGTAAAAAGCTTAGTTACAGTTTTCTTATTTTATAGCATAAGACTGCTGAGTTATACTCAAGTTTATTCCTGTCCAACATTGCAGACAATGTCAAAGTATGCTTTGCTTCAATTCCTACTTCCATTTTGTGCAAAGGCAACAGATATTCACTTGTGAAATTTATTGAGGAGAGATTACCAGAGAACTCCATCACAACATGTGGTTTCACAGATTTCCTCAAAATCATCTTTAGAAGTTGACATAACTCATACAAAATATGAACAAGTGGCTGTTCATTCTGAAGTGCAAAGGAACTTAGAAAACAACTCACTAATGTGAACCAAAAACTGCATCAAGGGAAGGAGCAATTTGTTCTTCAGAACACTAACAATGCTGTTATATTGAGTGTCATTTACACACACAGAATTGTTATGTTTTAGCATGATGAACTTTAAAAAGTAATGTTGCAAAGCTTCGTGCTGCTCGATGAGTTTTCATTACTGGAGCAAGAGTAAGCTATCTGCAGCTTACAAATTGCAAAAAGTAATTATCTGATACAGCTAACAATTCTTGCGACACTTTAAAATCCTGTCTCCTAGCAGCAGATTACTTGAACCACTTATATACATTGTGAGCACAATCTTCAATCATATTAAAAGGTACTTCTTTGAGACCATTGCTAAATGCATTGTGCACAATGTGTAAGTTACAAGATCCAATGTTGGGAACAAGATAATTTTACTGCATTGACCATCTTTTTCCAAAGGGATTTGTTTACATTTGGACCGTCCATTGCTATCATGATCATTTTAGACAAATGAAGCCCTTCTATTTCAAGTTGTTTACAGATCTCTGTAAACATTGTTTCTGCATCTGCATGACCTAAAAACACCAAAGACAAGTAGTGACATTGGACTGGCTGGGAAACATCAAGACTTCAAAAACCGGACGTACATATCCAACTGCTTTTTCACTTGGCTGTTGTTGTTTCATCTACACATAAAGTAAAGTACACATCAGAACTGCGAATGACTGACTTCAATTCCTGTACAATGAATGGTTGGAGGCTGTAAGTTATTAAATATGACACTTTTGTACACACTGAAGTTTTTAGCAAATTCCCCAAACATTGTTACAAAAAGAGCCATTAAACCCTTACATGAAGCAAAAGAAAAATTAGAATAGACTTTAAAAGCTCATAGAATTTCAGCTTTGTGGCAATCTGAATCATTAAGCGCAACACTATGTGTTCTTCGATGATGTCCCAACAACTGTCCCTTTATTTACAAAAAGTTTACTCTGGCTAGTAGAATGTACTACATTTGCTTTGGTAGAATGTTTTTTTTTTGTGTCACTGTGTTTTGAAAGATGGTCTTATCCCTATTCGCACATAAGAAGTACATATTACACAATGAGCAAAAAGCTGCAGTTTCACTTTTCCCCTTACTACACAAGTTTATAACATAGTTATTTCTTGAAAGAAATACAGGATTACACCATATAATACAAATTTTGAAGATGGCAATCCGATTTTTGGCGTAAATGTGACGAGGATGGTAAGTCAGATAATATCCGAAAACTTGAAAATTTTCATCTTCTAGATTCTGTCACAGTTTATTCTGAAACCTACCATTTGAAACTTGATAGACATAATTTCGTCACAAAGTGTACTACAAAATAAGATTGTCAACTAATTGAAGAAATTCAAGGATTAACCAAAAAAGACCCTTCAATATTCCAGAATGCTCCATGACCAAATGTAAGTAACAACCTTAGCCTTAGTTATTGATTTATACCTATATATTATAAATTATATTGCAGTTTATGATTATAACCCTTTGTCGAACAAAGATCATGTTTCCTGCGAGCACTTCAACAATACAACGTGCGAAACAGTAAACAATGTAGCAACTGAGTTGTTGACATGTATGTATAATAAGAATTATAACCACGTAAAGAAATTCAACACCTTGAGGTGTATGAAGAATTGATTGAATGGTTATTTCTGTCTGATTGAAGCAGCCACTCTTTACTAAACTGTGTTTCACGAGACATTTTTCAGGATAAAATTCTAATTGGTTTCTCCTGCAAAAACAAATAATTAGTGTTATTATGAATTAAAAATAATATTTCATTATATGAAACTATTATTTTTGAAGTTGACATTATTTATGGGCTGCGCGAGGAGAAAGGATTTTGATAAAAGTATGAAAAAATAGGAATAGGGGGAGATGGTGTTATTTCTGATTAGGCCAAAGCTTCACCACTGCCCAGCAACTGAATTGTAATAAGCTGAAATTAGTAACAGGCATGTACTTAGGCCAAATTCATCTTGAGGTCAGCACTTTTTTACGCTTTCCAACCGTAGGTTGAAGAAGCGTATATGCTCCAGCTTCGTCCGTCCGTCCGCACGATAACTGGCGTAAAAATGGTTCGATTTCGATGAAATTTTAGTATGTGGTAGGGGACGAATCCTATTGGAAATGGGACAAATGGGTTCAAAGGTCACTACGTAGAAGTGGGATCATTCCATTGCCCTTATGCGTCATAACTTGCGTAAATATGGTTCGATTTCAATGAAATTTTAGTATGTGGTAGGGGACCGCCTGGGGACGAATCTTATTCAAAATTGGTGAAGTTGGGTCAAAGGTTAGGACATAAGAGCGGGATGCATTCCATTGCCCTTATGCGTCATAACGTCGTAAAAATGGTTCGATTTCGATGAAATTTCAGCATGTGGTAGGGGACCACCTGGGGACGAACCCTATTGAATGTGGATGAAATGGGGTCAAAGGTCAGGACATAGGAATGCGATCCATTCCATCGCTCTTATCCCATATTATTAAGGTGGACGTCAAGTAATTTTGCTTCCTATACTTTCAACGGAAAATTTTTTGTACACATTTCCTTCACAATTAATGTGTTCCCAAGGATGAAAATTTGAACATTGATTAAAATAACTTTATTACAAATTGGAATACTTAATATTTTCTAAAACATAACCATAATTACATTAAAAATCAATAACTTTTCCTTTGGTGGTGTTGAAACCAGAAAAAGGATGGTGCGACCTGTACTTTGATGACATCAGTAGACAAACAAATGTTGGATTGCATAATTATGGTTATGTTTTAGAAAATATTAAATATTCCAAGTTATAAAATGAAGCTATTTTATTATTATCATCTTTTTTCTGGACAAATTTTCATCCTTGTGAATGCATTAATTGTCCAGAAAAAAGATGGCGCGACCTGTATTTTCATGACGTCAGCAGACAAAAAAATGTTGGATTGCATAATTATGGTTATGTTTTAGAAAATATTAAGTATTCCAAGTTATAAAATGAAGGTATGTTAATCAATGTTCAAATTTTGATCCTTGGTAATGCATTAATTGGGAAGAAAATGTGTACAGAAATTTTTCCATTCGAAGTACAGGAAGCAAAATTACTTGGACGTTCACCTTAAAAGAGCAATTCTTGTATGTATGTAAATTATTATGAAAACGGCTCTGAGGAGTTTGATGAAAGTCGTCAACCTACCGTTTTCTGGTACTAGAAATCGATTTAGCTTGATCTCGACTTTAAGAAAATTTGTTTAGTGGGTTAGATAACCACCCCGAATTATCAAGTTTGTAGTGTGGTGTCATGGCGTCGCTCCATTAGATGTTGGCGCGTGGTCATGCCATCTATCTTATTACGTCACGCGTTGTTTGTGGATCCTATTAAAGTTTTATGACGTCACACCATGCTAGCAGATGGTCGCGATTCCCATTTGCCTCATTGCGTTGTGTGCGTATGTTCGTCCGCACGATAACTCGAGTAACAATCGTTCGATTTCGATGAAATTTTAGTATGTGGTAGGGGAACACCTGGGAAGGAACCCTATTGAAAGTGAACGAAATGGGGTCAAAGGTCAGGACATAAGAGCGGGGTCCATTCCACGCTCTTATGCGTCATAACTAACGTAAAAAAGGCTCGATTTCGATTAAATTTTAGTATGTAGTAGGAGACCACCTGGGGACAAACCATTTTGAAAATTGGCGAAATGGGGGTCAAAGGTCAGGACACAGGAGCGGAATCACTTCCATCGCCATTATGAGTCATAACTTACGTAAAAATGTTTCGATTTGGATGAAATGGTATGTTGTAGGGACCTTCCTGGGAACAAATCCTATTGAAAATGGGCGAAATGGGGTGAAAGGTTAGGACACAGGAGCGGGATCTATTCCATAGCGCTTGTGCATCATAACTTACGTAAAATTGCTTCGATTGCGACAAAACTTTATGTTATTTCGGAGATATACTGAAGCAGTTCTGTTGAATATCATCCAAATGGATCAAAAGGTCAGGGCACAGGGGTGAGATTTATTCCACAGCCATTTCCCTCATAACTTGAGTAATTATTTCTAGTATATTGAAAAGCGTATCATAATCAATGCATTGCACGATTTTACTAACTTGTTGAATATGTCCCAATGATGTTCAAAACAAAAACTGCTTGAAGGAAGTTTGTTAGTCCCAAGGTCAGCTTGGCTGTGAGAGTGTCCACCCCTAAATAACTGAATATCAATTCCACACACAGCAATTCAGATATATATATATATTTTTTCAAACTTTATACATGGAGAACATGTAAGATTTGATTAACTTGATGGAACTTATTTGAAACAAATCAATTTCTAACCAGAAGCAGTTTGGCACAACTTATTACAACTGTAACCAGGTTATACAGTCATATGGGACTTCTGTCTCTCCAGTGCTCTTGCAAACCACATATAAGTAACTGTCACCAGAAGGGGAAGAAATACAAAGTTTACTACTTTATATTGTTAAAAGAATACATATTTTTTAAAGTAAAAATCAGCAATCATATTGAATAATAGCATCCCACTTTCACTTAATGGCATTGAAACCTAAACAAATCAATGAATAGTAGTACTTCAAAGCACTGTGGAAAAAAAGCTCAGAGTAAAAATCACTGATATGCTTACCTCTTCGCATCACTCCCATAGGACTTGATATGTTTATACCATCGTAATGCATGTGGGTACTTGGAATCGGGTGCTCCAGAAATAGCTTCATATATTGTGCTATCTGCTTGTGAAGGTTGGTAACTATAAATAAATAATGGTTTGGATAAAGCTGACATTTCTAACATGCACAGAAGGTATTACAGATAATTAACATAATTTATTATACATTAAGACACTGAACCTCTCAGAAAACAATCACTTTCTGGGGGAAAAAATACACATTTTTTTTTCATTCCCAACAAATGTTTTTCATTTTCAAGATCAAAGAGGCATTAATCCCACTCAGCAAGCTAACACAGGACATTACACACCTCACGCATAAACAAACATCTTTATATCAGAAAAAATTATAAAATTGCCAATTAAGATAAGGGCACAATATACCACGTAACGAGTCAACACAAGTTTCACTTCAGCATAATGACTCACCATTTCTACACGTTGAGGTGATTGGTGCAACTATCTTGGCTGCAGACAAAACAAGTATTGGATAACTGTTTTTGTAATGTAACAAAACACTACTGGACAAAGACCAACAACCCTTGCGACCAGTGTCCCTGTCAGTAACTGCAGAAGAAAAACACAGCTGCCCATTTCCAGGCCTCTCAGTGAGTGACAGGCTGCTACTTAGCCCATGTGCTGTTTCTTGTTAAACACTACTGGACAAACACCAACAACCCTTGCGACCAGTGTCTCTGTCAGTACCTGCAGAAGAAAAACACAGCTGCCCTTCTCCAGGCCGCTACTCAGCCTATGTGGTTTCTTGAATTACGAAGAAAAATTAGGGCTAAATAATAAATGTCCAATTTCAAATGTTTGTCTTCTGCTTTGGGGTTTAATGACCTCATAAGCATCTAAAAACCATAAGTGTCATGTTGCGTGATATAAACAGCATATGTGAATGTGCCAGTGATCACTAGTGAGACATGACAGTTGACTGTTTGAGAACATCTGTTTGCAAGAAACGAAGTAGAAACAATTAAGACATTTGCTAAGTTGATGTCTGTTTCTGGTATAGATCAGTGTGCAACTGAAGCTTGATTATGATCGGAGCATGTTCAACTGCCACACATTGGGATCTCTGGTATTCTAGATGAATCTCTGAATATGGTTCATCCTTGCAGAATGTTTACCAGCTCTGTAGGGCAGACAATGCACCTCCCCACAGAGCTGTGTGACCAGGACATGGTTAGAAGAGAATTTCACAGAAGTTCTCACCCTGTAATGGCCTCCCCGTTCACAGGACATGAACCCTGGGGAAAGGTCTGTTTGAGCTTTGGATCCTTCACCTAAGAAAGCAATGGAATTACAGACAGCAAACACTGGCTGGTGCAGATACCTCTGGAATGCTCTTGTGACCTAGTGGACTCAATTCCTTGCTATGTGACCGCCCTTATCCAGGCAAAAGATGGGCCCACCCTAAAGATTAAAATTAGTGGTTGCCACTCACCACGTGGCGACTGGATAAAACAAAGTGGTCAGTAGAAAAAGTTACCCTAATCACCACAATAAAAAAATTTGCCTGTCCGGACTGACTGGTGGCCGGCCAAATTATTTTTCATTGCTAAAGAATTTATTTGCACTTTTAAAATACTTCTGCAAATTAGGAAATGCATTTTCAAATCGTCCAACTCTCGCACGGTGGAAAACAGCTCTTCACAAATAAGTGGGTTCGATCAAATTATCGATTCTCTTAAATAAAGGGGAGACTAATTTTGTTTTCCCATTTAAGTTGGGGCATGAAGTAACCATATCGAGAATGGACACCATTTCAGGAAAATCGGATGCTTCCTTCTTGGTGTTGCATTTTGGGTGGCCAGCAATGTATATACCCCCCCCTCTCACGGGTCCAGTGTCTGGCAACTAAAAAATTTAGCTGGCCTCCAGATTTCAGAATATTTTTCTACCTCTGATCATGAGGGATAAAAAAATAGCTGTTATCCAATAGCATTTCATGAACCTACCACTAGTTTGCAGCCTTAAAAAAAAAACTGTACAGCAAAACAAAATAAATAGAAATTCATTTTTTAACTTGTGACAACTTAGAAAAAACAAACTTACTGGCTATCCGTGCCAGTAAGATCAATAGTTCAGTGTAAGTTTTACTGGCCAATGGCCAGCGAACCACTGGGTAATTCGAACGCTGCTGCTCTTAAGTGTCCTCTGTTTAGCCAAAATGGGGAGTGAAGTAAAGATGAATTTTAACCATCGCTCCCTTTTTCAGCCTTTGTAAAAAGTGTGGGGACGGGGTTTCTTTAAGTTACTGCCTGTCATCGCCGATACTCCTTCACCCCTCCCCCACAATTCTGTGCAATAGGAAACTGCCTAGCTATTTAAAGTGACCCCTCCATACTAATGCATTTGTTTAGTTTATTGTTTCATGGTTCCTGGGTATAGAGAAAATTTTCAGCGCGAATGGTAATCTGGATAACGCAGTTTTTGTGCAGTGGCCCTTATACAAAGATGGTTATTAAGAGGGGAAAAGTGGTCTTTCAACAGAGGGAAGGAAGGTTAGCATTAGTGCTACGAGTTTTGAAATCTGATCCACAGAAAAACGATCGTAATGAGAAGTTGTCGCTAAGAGAGGTTTAACTGTACATTTCGAACAAATGTCACGATACTAAAAACAACCAAGGAACAATCCAATTTTTTTTTTAATGAACATTAGTCTTGAAAACATTAAAATAAACTATGCACAAATGTTTAATAACGTTATTTCACAGATATTTTCTATTTCCGTTGTGTATTTGATGTTTCCCCGTATTCCGTAGTTGATCGACAATTCCCATAGCAACTACGGAAAATTCGTAGCACTTGGGAGTGTCCATGGTGATATAGCAAACAGGATAAAAATAAATTAAAACTTTACCAAAACTGGAAGTTTTCTGGATTGCCGACACTGGGTTTGAAACCGGAAGTGATTCGATTGAATAAGGACATTTGGCAACTGCATGTGTTCTTGTCATCACTAAATACCTTTTCAACACCTGTGAAGGTTTATAAGCGGTTTTAACATAATATTTATTAGAACACAGGAAATTACTAAAAGTGTTTTTTTTTTTTTTTTTGTTGCCGTTTCTTTCTGTCTAGTGGTTAGGAATTCAGAGTTTGTAAAACAAGGTGACCATGATGTTGGTATCCCATTTTCTCCCACTCTGAGCTATGGTACATGTATCCAGTACTGGCAAACACAGTATGACAAAATGATTGTCCCATGTGATATGAAGTTCATTTTTGAAAGCTATACAGCCTATTTTTATTTTTGACACCAGGAAGAACCTAACCAAAATTGAGTTAAAAGAAACATTTAGCAGAATGAAAGCAGCATCGAAACACATCTTAACATTTTTGACTATCAAAAACTCAACAGAAACTGCTAGAGGAACTGAAAACAGGCAACTGTAGTACATGAGGGTCATAGCACAAACTGTTGAAATACTGCTAACCATTATGACAAGCAATGCCAAAGTATAGAGAATACAAGCATCATGGGTAAAATTCTTGATGACGAGACAATGCTCATGCAAAAAATGACTTCAGAAAATATGCAGCAAATAACGTAAGCCAAAGTATTGCATGACAATTTTGACCCATCCACTATCAATTTATGGAGATATTTTATTCAAGAACACAGAAAATACCAAATAAAAATGAATTATTTTTTCAATAAATATTGTCTAAAAATTTTTGTTTTGTTGAAGAAAAATAACCTTTAAGATGCATTTAATTGCACTGGCAAGACAGTAGCCCCTCAAACTACTACACTTAAATTTCTCTACATCTAATTATATGAAAGACATACAAGTGCAGTGATAAAATTAGTTTACAACACAAAATAGCCATAAGTAAAGTGCCAAGTAGATTTTAACTGGCCAATGGTCACTTAAAAAAAATCCCCAGTTTCAATCCTCAGCCTAACCGTTACTAGGTAGGTGTCACACGATTTCTGTCCACTCAGTGTGTATATCCACCGATGAGCCATTACATTATGACTACCCCCAACCTAGAGAAATAAGCGCGCCTGGAGACCGAAGAGTGGTGCAAATACAACTCGAGGACTGGCTTTTGGTTAGTAGTGTTCAGAGTCAGAATGGGAAAAGCTACCGATTTATCGGAGTTTGATAAAAGACAAATTATGATGGCATGGCGCCTCGGAAACAGAGCGGCTTGTTCACATGCTACTGTAGTGAGTACGCATCAAAAGTGGTGCACAGATGGGCAAACGATGAACCATCATTCAGCTGTGTGTCGTTCGCAGATCATTGATGCCAGAGGGGAGCGGAGACTGTCTTGCATTGTTCACAGCGACTGCAAGGTCACAGTGCAACAAATCACCCGCAGCTACAACAGTGGTGATCAGGGCAATGTGCTACAGAACACAGTTCATTGCAGCCCTCTGTGCATGGGCCTATGCAGCCACCAGTCGGGTGCCCATGCTCACTGCAAGTCATCGCCAAACGCATCAAATGGGCTCAAGATTGGGATTGGACCGTGGACGAAAGTAGCCTGGTCTGAAGAATCAAGATTCCTGGTGTATCATGTAGACAGCCAAGCGCAGATACAACGATTACCAATGGAGGCTATGGCACCTGGATGCACTGTTGGGCGGAAACAGGTTGGCAGCGGCGGTACGCTGTGGGGGATGTTTTCTGAACATCGTCACAAACCAAGTTCACCCATTTTATTGCGCATTATCCTGTTGGCAATTACCAACAGGACAATGCGCAATGCCGCACTGCCAAAATCGTCAAGAAGTGGTTTGAGGAACATGCTGGTGACTTTCTGTTAATGTCCTGGCCTCCAAATTCACCTGACATGAACCCAATCTAACATTTGTGGTTCGACTTGGAAAACCGGGTTTGCGCTAAATCACTACCACCCTAAAATGTATGGGAACTGGAGGACCTGCTGTTGACATTATGGTACCAGATACCCCATGATACCCATCACCACCTAATCGAATCTATGCGGGACTATGCCTCACCGAGTGGCCGCTGTTTCGTGGGCTAAAGGGAGTCTACAGTTTATTAGGTAGGTGGTCACAATTTAATGGTGCATCGTTGTATATACAGGGGCCACACTGCTGATCGCATTCTTCACAACTGGTAACAAAAAAAATGCCTTGGTCCATGGAAAAAAGTTTTGGCAAAAATATTAGTGATTACCTTTTTGTACTGTTATATAACACTTCGGCAAAAAAATAAAAATAAATAATTTGGCGAATAGGTTGGCAAAAACTTGAACAAAGTCAGAGCAACTGCTATATGTATTGTTATGTCACATGATGAGAACAGCATATGTGAACATGCAAATGAAAAACGAGCCAAGACAGTTGACCATTTGAAAAGAGGTTCACAAGAAACAAATTGAAGTAGACATAAGAAGTCTGTTTTTGGCAATAAACTAGTACACTATTCATATAAACTTGTGCAAGGCATATTTGGAAAGTACCATTTGGATATTAAAGTTAAATCAGAATACATTTGCAAAAATGTTTTTATATGATTCACCATAACAAACTACTTTTCCAGATAGTTTCTTCCATTACTGAGGCATTTATTGTAACGGGACACCAGTTTTTGTTTCCCCTCGTCGTAGAATGAGGCCACCAGTAGAGACAACCACTTCTTTACCACTCCATTGTCAAAGAAAAGTCAACCAGCAAGGAACTTCAGATGCAAGAACAGGTGACAGTCACTTGTCACTAGGTCTGTGCTGTAGAAGGGGTGATCCATGTTTCCAGCTAAATGACGTAATGAGTGCTAGAGTTTGCAGAAATGTGAGGCCAAGCAAGTCGAGCACTGTCACGAACTGTTTGAACCATTTCCTCACCACTCCACTGCTCATGGCAGTTTGACTGCATAATTCACAAATCTGACAATGTCAGCCGGTTTCAAATTTTTGGCATTCAAGAATCGAATTACAGATCTTATCTCACAGTAGATGGACCGCTCGATCTTTTTAAACATGTTAAACGCACACAACACGAAAGCACAATCTTATGTTCTCATAATGGAATCTGTGGCCTACACCCAAATGAGTAAAGTTAGCATGCATGTGCAATATCATGACCACAGCACTGCAGCAAAAATATTTGCAAACTGTACATACTTTTTGAATATCCATCTATTTTCTTGTAATTTACTATTTCTTAATACTACTTTTTTTAGTAGTGAATTGTAGTTCTCAAGAACCCTCAAGCAACACAAATCCAAGTATACAATAATAAGGAATCGCTTATTCCCAATTAAGGGCCACAGGTTCCAGGGAAGGCATAGCAAACCAGTGCAATAGGATAAACATACTGCCAAGCTTTACAACTGGAACAGGAAATTTTGGGATCAGGCAAACTTGTGACTTAATATACAGCAATTTTTTTGAAGCAACTCAAGCAAATCTCTCTTTTCATTCAATCTATAAATGGTATCAATACTACAGGACAATCACTGATCCTCATCAGTATCACACGAACAACCCGCGGCTGCCACGAGTAAAACTATAAATTGGATTAGTTCTAATGAAAATGAGATCTTTAATGTGCGAAGTGGATGGAGTGCCCAATTTTATCAAATACTCTTGAATCCCAAGTGCCGTAAGATTTTCCATAGCCAAAGTCCAAACACAGTTAATAAGCTAGGTCATAACCAGGTATGCTAGTGCACAAAAATTGTTATGCTTACAGAGTTCTTACATTTCTAGCCTGGATGAAGACCAAATTGGTTATTAATGAATTAATAAGTAGAATAGTAGTTGCTCATTCCTTTTCTGTTAACTTTCGACAAACAGATGCAGATTTCCAGAATAACAAGTCACCGTTTTTTTACAATTGGTTTAAATGTAGTGTTCTCCTGGAAAACTGTTTTAGACGTGTAGATGGTTTTTTGGAGGTTTAACAACTACTGTGAGCATCTTAGTGGGCTACAACAGGCCACTGGTTCTAGAGAAGCCAGATTTACCAGACAAAACACACTATCCATGACACATCGGGATTCGAACAGAGACCCATTTTGGACAAGTGGGTGTGGGGTGGCAAAAATATGTTTAAATCACGCTCATTTATTGCAAATCATTAAAATGGAACAGAATTCACGAAACAGCACTTATGAATAATAAAATTCATTAGTCCAGTTAAAAAGGAAGTCCATAACACTGGTCTGCATGGATTTTATATTTACAATTGAAATAGTGCTTCTAGGCCTACTTTTGCTGTGGATTTCAGTAATTCCATTTTTTCTATCATATCAGGATTTTATAAGTGGTACTTATTTCAACAAAATTAGTAAATATGCATGCAATAGATGACATGTTTAGTCACATGACCAATTAACCTTGACTTTTGCTTCTAGTTACTCCACAGCTCAGTTATTTTGTTAAAACCATTACATAAACCTTTCACAGTCTCATTGTACAGCCTACAAATAAGTCTTAACTTTCAACACACTGATTTGAATATTATGATTTAAAATTTTGCACTGGTTCATTTCTAGGGTGCATCTGTATAAACAACAAAATTGAACAAAATTGGGGAGTGGTCAACATGAATGTCTTCAAAAATCTTAGTGATTGGAATGGAATGACCCCATTGTGTTAAAACTGAAATGCTGAACATTTAGTGACTGATTGTCTGAAGAAATGGCTTCTCAGAGATGTTTAAATAATTCTGATACATTTTGTTACATATGTGGAAGATATGTTGTAGGCACAAAAATGCAAAGTACTATAGATTTTGTGAAGACAGCATACTTCACCTATTTTAAAATTATATTAGGAAATCAAGACACACACACCATGGGCACCTTAACAAATAATGGAGAGAATACAAATTCATTTGCAAGAAATTCCCATTAATGATATATGAAAGCGCTTAAAGCCTTAAAGAGAACACATTTGTTAGGCCTCAAATTTAAAAACTGGTGCCTAATAGACAATTTGAGAAACATTGAATGCATGTTCAAGAAAAAAAAATTTGGATAAGCTTAAAAAAAAAAAATGTAATTGAAAACAAAACAGATCTAAATTGCAAAATTATTAAAAACATGTGGAAAAACTTGGATGCAACATGAATTTGAACATTAATTTTTTGAATTTGCACACTGACTGCTACATCTACGGCGGCTCCTCAGCATGTCTATTGCTCAGGATCTCACTCTACTCTTGCTGTGCACTTCCACACGAATGTGGAGTCCCCTGCGCGGCACCTTATAAAGCCCCAATATGATTGCGATTGCAGCGCCCGTGTTGGATGTGCGGGCATGCAGAATCGAACGAAACTTTAATCATTTGCAGGTCTGCCCTCCCTGTTACTATTCACTGCGTTAATCACAAGGATTTTTACTTGGTGCGCGGATTTTTACGGCAACGAGTGTATATAACAAATAATCCACATAATTAAACGACAAGGTGGCAACATCAATGACCATGCTAGATGGCAATTCAACCAGGCCTGGTCCCCAAGACCTGTGGAAGTAGTAAGATGCAGGAACTTCTGACGATCTAGTGTCTAAGATCGAAAATTTGAGAGGTAACGTACTTCAATAAATTTATCCTCTACAATTCCTGTCAATAATATCCATATCTGTAAATATGAATTATTATTGTGTGGAAATAACCCATATTTACAGATTACACATTAATTGGCTACTGCTGCCTGTGCAGTTTAACCTTGCATCTTTTTCTGTACCAAATTTTGAAAAAAAATTTCATAGGTGTGCTTCAAAAGAAGAAAAAATCATGTGTAACTCAAAGTTTTCAAGAGATTTTGATGAAATTCAAAATGGAACATTTTTAAACACCTTGCCACTTTTAAATATTAGTCAGTTATTTCAAAAATCGGGGATTTCCCCCCCCCCACAGTTTTAAACCAGTCTGGGAAGGAAGATGCTAAAGCAAGACGGAAAATAAGCCCGCAAAACAGCTGAGTCGTTGCACGACAGCTGGCGCGCCTTGACATGCCGTGGTTCAGTAAGAGACAAGGGATTTCGAGTAGCCACAATTAAAATTTTATTGGCTACTTTAAGGAGTGTACGGCTTATTTAGGCAAAATTTTTGGGATTAATTGCTCTTAGCTAATTATACTGTAGATAAAAATTTCAGCCAATTTCGTTAAAAATTTGCAGATACATGTCAGATCAAGAGTTTTGAATTAAATTCTCCCTTGACCTCTCAGATTTTGATGAAACTTGGTGTATCAAGTGCTCTTACATAGTTATGAATAGAAATCTTATAATTTTTTTTGCCTTCCATTCAAAAGTTAAGTATTATTTTAATTTTTATTAAAATTTGCTGTGTCCTGAAATAGTCAACTGCCATTTTCTCAGGAACCAGATGAGCTACAGACCCGGGCAATGCCTCATTTTAAAGCTCTTTTGATGGACTTTAATTTGATATTGAACAACAGTTAAAAATTAAATTATTTTCTTAAAAATCATTTAATTTTGAAATTTAAATTTTTCAAAAAATGGCAGTTTAAAAAAATGCACAAAATTACTTTGTACTATCTTTTTAACACCTCCCAAAGTTTCATTTAGGGATCACAATGGGATCAGGTAATACAGGGAGCACAAGTTCCACATGTGTTGAGAAAACGTCAATTTAATTTTTAAAACACAATGGTAAATTTATGACAATATTTTTATCCAAATTTAAATGCTTTGGATTGTAGAAAGCAGAAGAAATCTTATTGATTGCCCCCTCCTTTACTTAGCTTGATGACCATTGGACAAGCTTGAACAGGCAACTTGTGCCTACTGAAACATGCTTGTAAGCATAAATCATATAATTTATTCCATATGATGGCAACAAATTTAAATTAAATGTGTTGCTTGTACATACACTGACGGAAAAAAAAAATCCCAACACCAAGAAGGGGTTGTGTTAGATAAACGACAGTTGGTAGGCGGTAAGAGTATATCTGTAAGATGACATCTATGCAAATTTCGCGCTCGGCGCATACGTGTGGCGCTAGTAGTGCCCCTCGGAACATGCAAAGCAGGTTTGCTGTAAATACGCGCTGTAACGTTTGTGAGCGTTAGTTATCGTTGAGATTCGACGTAATGTGTTGATGTTAGTCAAGAATGCCAACTTACGAACTTTTTGTAAAAGTTTTCATTTAATGTAACTAGCGTGATCAAGTTACCTTTATTTGTTAATATGGTTACGTGTTTTGCACATCATCGTCATGCCTTTAAGAAGACGAAGAAGCCATTATCAACAGCTCACGGAGTTTGAACGAGGTCGTGTAATAGGGCTATGAGAAGATGGATTTTCTTTCAGCAATATTGTAGAACGACTTGGCAGGAATGTAGCCACTGTGCATGACTGTTGGCAGTGGTGGTCAAGGGAAGGTACTGCCTCAAGAAGATTGGATTCCGGCCGGCCACGTGGTACTACTGAGAGGGAAGACCGCCGTGTACGGTGTATGGCCGTGGCGCATCGTACCGTGTCTGCGGCAGCAATTCGAGCTGCAGTTGCCACCACAGTGACACAACGAACTGTTACAAATCGGTTACTTGAAGGACAGCTCCAGAGCCAGACGCCCTGTAGCGTGCATTACACTTACTCCAAACCACTGCTGTTTGCGACGTCAGTGGCATCAAGCTAGAACTCATTGGAGGACAGAGTGGAGATCTGTTGTGTTTTCTGATGAAAGCTGGTTCTGCCTGTGTGCCAGTGATGGCCGTGTGTTGGTTAGAAGGAGGCCAGGTGAGCGCCTGCAACCAACCTGTCTCGGCAGAGACACACTGGACTTACACCTGGAGTTATGGTCTGGGGAGCAATTTCCTATGACAGCAGGAGCACTCTCGTGGTTATCCCACGCATCCTGACGGCACAGTTACATGTCGGTCTGGTGATTCAACCTGTTGTGCTGCCATTCACGAACAGCATTCCAGGGGGTGTTTTCCAACAGGATAACGCTCGCCCGCATGCCGCTGTTGTAACCCAACATGCTCTACAGAGTGTCAACATGTTCACCAGATCTTTCTCCAATCGAGCACGTATGGGACATCATTGGACAACTCCAGCGTCACCCCCAACCAGCATTAACCGTCCCTGTATTGACCGACCAAGTGTAACAGGCATGGAACTCCATCCCACAAACTGACATCCAGCACCTGTACGACACAATGCATGAACGCTTGCGTGCTTGCATTCAACATTCTGGCGGTTACACCGGTTATTAATGTACCAGCATTTCACATTTAAAATGGTTCTTCTCGCGCTTACATTAAGCTGTGATCTTGAAACCTTAATCGATTAAATATGTTACCTATACAAATGTATTGCCGCCATTTCATTCCTCTACAACTATTTTTTCATGGTGTTGGGATTTTTTTTCTCCGTCAGTGTATATTGATTATCTTCAACTATTTAAAAATATTAGCGTTCACTTTTACGTTATATTCCGGACGTCAGAAGTTAAAAATTCCTTGTATTTGAAACTTATTACTATATAAAATAGAATAAAAAGGCTTTACTCAATGTTTTTTTGATGGTCTTTTTATTGCTTTCAATTTTTGAAGTTAAAATATAATGTCATTATTATTCATGCCAAAATTTTTTTGTGACATATTCATGCTTGCAGGTACCCTGTTGGTGAGTATGGCTTAAAAATGAAGTCTTGGTTAAAACTCAATGAACAAACGAAGTCTTGGTTAAAACCTAATGACCAAACGAAAATATTAGAAAAAAAAAAAACCATGACATTGTACTGACTTTAAAAACCCTTTTTTTAGGTAAAAACATCGAGAAACCTCCTGCATTCCTCTAGGTATTTTTCGTAAAAGACCACACAGGTGAGTATGCAAGTCTTGAGAAGCAAAAACTCTGGTCAGAAACCTTAATGAAACAAATAAAAAGTTAAAACCTTGGAACTGCTGTCTCTCAAACTTCTAGAAACTTCCGGCCGTCCTCTGTGCTCTTCGTGCTGTGTCGTAAAAGAGACTCCTACTAGGGTGGAACTTACACGTGTTTCAGGCATACACCCATCTGCAGAGTTGGAAAAGATTGCAAATGGCTGTCACCTGCAATTCTTTAGTTTTCTTCACTTGGCTCCTCCTCCCCTCTCGGTGTTTATTTGTTGGTGGTATTATGTATTTTAGTTTCGTTATATCTTTGGTGGTGTCTTCTGGTGTCATTATTGGGGATTACACTTGTTCTATTGTTTTCCCTTTTTTTCGTCGGCAATAATTATTTTCCATTGCACATGTATTTCGTTAGGTTGATTAATGTTGCAATTAGTACTTTCAGTTTTTTCAATAACTACAGATTCTGCAATGCTGATCTCTTTCTCCGTTCCGTGTGATTTTAGGTGTTTGATGTTTTCAAATTCTGGTTCTGCATTATTTTCTATGCAATATTGCACCAATGCAGTTTTTTTCCTACATTGTGAGTAAAGCCTTTTTTATTATATTTTATAGTAATATGTTTTAAATACAAGGGATTTTTAACTTCCGACGTCCAGAATATAAATGTGGTAAAAGCGAACGCTAATATTTTTAAATAGTTGAAGATAATCAATATATGCTTGTAAGCGTGTTCTTTGGTCAGTACACCATTAAGAACTTCTTCTAGTAGGTTCACTTGAGTTGTGCTGTGCTATTTTTGTTTCCTTAAAATCCAGAACTGAGTGGTTTTAATGTGATTTGTGAGTGTTCATACTACTTGCAAATTATTATTCCATTAAAAATCATTTCTATCATGAATCCCAGTGGGTGCTTTAAATTGTTTTAACCCTTTAAAAAAGATACCAGGAATGTAAGGATCCAGACTTAGAAAGAAATTTTGCTAGTAGACATTGGCCACCAAGACCAAAATTGTTAGTGGCCATAAAAAAAAAACTCAGTGGCCAAACTTTGAAAAAAAAAAAAATCATAATTGTACAATTCATACTAAATTATTTTTATAAAATTGCTTAGTATAATATCAGTATGTTTTATTTTGCATATTTCAGTTATAGTATTCTTAAAATTTGAAACTGAAGTAATAAAACAATGCAGGAGAGTGGGAACATTGCGCGGTGAGGGAGTGTGCTTACGGGAGAAATCTTTGCACCGTCCGACTTCCGGTTTTGGAACTTTTCCCACTATTTTCAAGCTGAAATACAAATATTTATGCAGTTAAATATTACTTAATAATACTGAGCAGAGGCAACATCGCGAGAAAAAAGGAATTACGATTGCGGAAAAAATCTTGACTCCGTCAACCTTCCATTTTCGTAAAGATGGAATTCCGTCCTCCGACGAACATCCCCTCCCCCCCCCCAATTGTGTTCACTGGTTCACTGATCTTGCGAATGACCAAAAAAAAAAAAAAACCAAAAAGGCGGAGTTCCTTGATTTTGTGGAAGAATCTGATGTCTGATATTACGGGAAATTTTTGCGGCCGTCTAACCTGTTTTCGCACATTGTTGCCTACAGTTTCAAGCTGAAATACTTTTATGCAACAAAATCATATTTAACAATAAAACTTTACACTAATGCAACATCGGGAGAAAAAATTTACAATTACTGTAACTCCATTGAACTACCGTTTTCGAAAGTTTTGAGACGCGAAATACCGTCTACAGACGGAACTCACCCCACCAACCCGCAAATTGTCTTCAGTTTTATGCTGATCCTGAGAACGATCTAAATGATGACAAAAAAAAAAAAAAACCCGTGGAATTCCGCGAGTCCGCTTAAGAATCTTGTGCATGTCATAAAACAATAAAATAAAAAATAAAAATTCGCAGAATCCGTAGTTTCGACAGCGAGGTCCATAGTCAGCCAACTAAATCCGTAGAAACTACGGACATTCCGTAGTAGTTCGCAGGTATGGAATATTATTACAGTACAACCTCGAAAATCCAGAATCGTCCGGATATCCGGACTATGCAGATTCCGAATTTTAGAATTTTCCTATGGAATATGCAGGCTTTCAGCGAACATTCATTAAAACTAATAAGGAAAATGCCTAACTTCTAAAGTTTTCATCGGATTTTGACGAAATTTCACTTGGGAGTTTATTTTAACGTGTCTTTGTTACTGTTAAATTTGCATTCAGTTATTTAAAAAATTGGAGAATTTTTTTTAAATAAAAATTTCTCCCAGTTGGACTTTTCTGACGCAGACAGTTGAGCTGTCCATCACCGGCTTTCATCCCCACCGCAACCTCGCTCCCCTACGATGAACCATCAGCCTTGGCGCATTCTTTGTGATCAAAAACCGATGCCCTCGCCTTTTTTACAAACTTTTTTTTTCTTTTCTGCTGTTTGAGCAGAATGAAAAAGGTGATGGCCGACTTCTGCACAACTCAAATTTTGTGCCATTTCGTGCCATTTCCGTACATTTGGAGTACAATTTTTCAAAAACGTGCGAGTTCCGTACAAGTTACAAAAAATTTCTGTACAAGTTAAATAAAATAAATGTTTTCTCCGTACAGGTCGCCAGAATTGGCGATTTAATCAAACACTTTTAGTCGCCACGGCGATGAAGTTTATCGCCAGTGGCGACCGTGAGTCTGGATCTTTACAGGAATGTCTGAAAATTCCAAAGTCTGATAGCTGTAGAAAGGAGCTTTCAAAGCTGAAGAAAGAGTAGGCCTACCACAGAGGATATCCCCAGGACCAGCCAGTGTACCCCTCAACTTGAGAATGATAGAAGATCTGATGATATTGGGGAAAAATGGAGATAAAAATGAAGTGAAAGTTACATTTCTTTCATCCATCTATCAGGACCTTCTTTTTCTTACGCCTCAACACCTGATGTGCTCTGGATTCCTTCTACTGATGTAATTTGCAAAGTGAATCCCGTTACACCAACTGGTCAGGCTTATACTCTACCAGAAGGTGAAACTAAGATTTCAGGTCATTAACCACTTCCTAGATTCAAGAAAAGACCGATAGACTTTAGTTAGCAGCAGCTAGCCCTTACTTCCAGCATATTGACAAATACTATGTTAATTTTAGCATTAAGCTGATAAAACCAATGTTTTCTTCTTGTAAATTAAATTCAATATTTTTTAGCTGTCATGTACTTAGAAAACTTTTGAAATGTTTGTGTATTAAGCACTATATTAAGCAATTTCTTAAACTACTGGTAATAAGTCAGCTAGATTCATCTAAAGCTAAACTTTTGTGTAATGCTAGATCTGATATATTGGGTATTTCTTGATATATGTGAACCTTGAACTCCCTGTATCACCCGATCCCAAAATGAAACTTTGGGAGGTGCAAGAGAATAGTACAAAGTAATTTTTTCAAAAAAATTAGAAAAATATTTAATTCTCATGTTTAATAACAAATTAAAGCCCATCAAAAGAGCTTTAAAATGAGACATTGCCCAAGTCTGTTTATCATCTGGTTCCTGAGAAAATGGAAGTTAACTATTTTAGGATGCAGCAATTGTTAATAAAAATTAAAATTCAATAACTTCTTGACAGGTTTTCCCCATTCATAACTATGTAAGACACTTGATACACCAAGTTTAATCAAAATCTCAGAACGTCAGTCACAATCAGTGTTGATTTGCCATGGAATGACCCAGATTAGATTTGTATTTTTTATTCACAGTTCTCCACGAAATGTCCCCTATTTTCGTAACGGGCAGCATCTACAGTCGACCACGAGTAATTGGATTTGAAATTGTGTAGGGCCTATTGGAGAGAGAAATTTCTCATAAATTTTTCAGTTCTCTAAGAAAGGAAATTCTGCTAAATTCCTCATTTTAAACATACACTTGCTTATATTTCCAATTGCATCCAACCCTGAACTCGAGTGGTGCCACAGGTCTCGCTGCAGACCAAAGTTCTTGTCAAGCAGTAAAAGTTGACCTTGAACTTTTGCTCCTCCTACTAATCCCTCCCCACCTGGCAGCACTACAAATTTCTCCTCAGTCACACCAGGGAGCAAAATTTGTGGTTGCCCAATAGCCAATGGCGACCAGAAATTAATTGTTGGCGAGCAGTAAAATATTAAATTGTTTTCCTGTTTGGCATTTGATGCTGTTGGGTGGTATCTTCACAAAAATAATTTGAACTGTGGTGTCTTCACTTTCAGTAAAATGTTATCTTAACAATATTTCAGTGTGAGAGGCATTTTGAGTATTGTATTCAACTGTGCTTTTTTCTTTTTTTTTCTCTTCGTCATGAAATGTTTTCATTAAAACTGTCTCCGACGAAGGCGTATCAATCACTGTCATCACACGCAGCCCAGTGAGCCAACGAGAGCCTCTTCTGTAAGCTGCGTAGCGACAGCTGATGCGAAGCTCGCTGAAAGGAACCCCAAAGCATTGTGGGAGGAAGCGTTTCTAGGTTTAACTCAGAGTGGGGATGGGCATATCGGTGGATATTCATTCCCGAAACATTCACGCATCTGTAATATGGGTGGCAATTTTCGGTGTATCAGCAAAAACCACGATGTTTTGCTAAAGAACCAAAGAATTCACATCTTTCCCACCTGCAGCTGTTATTGGCACATCGGTGAATAAATCGCCGTTCAATGTATTGGTGATAGCTCACTAATTCAACATCTAGTAACCATAATATTTGTTAAAGTGCTTGATGTATCGTAAACCTCGATGCATTGGCTCCAGTAACATCAAGGAAAAGAACTCTATTTTCGGTGATGAAACATCGAGCAAAACGGCAAAAAAGTCCCCAATTCATGATTTTAGATGATATTTAAGAGAATGCAGCAAAGAGAAATTCATTTACTTCACATAGAAAACATTCTTTTGCAGTTTCTGTCAATTATCACTTGAAAAAACGTAGATTCTCCAAAACACTGATATTTCCCCCATCCGTACTCCGATTAACCTTTGCTGTACCAGCCAGGATTCCGGGAAACTTATTTATGTACATATGAGGAAAAGGAGCATGGTGGTGGAGATGCTGACAATTTGCTTTATGGGGAGACTGGGTTGTGGTGTATGACCAACATTTTTTAAAATGTTATTTCTTTTCCTCCAGCACTCAAAAATATTGCTTTTTGATGACTTTCCTGGTTTAATACAACCTGGAGGGTTATTATTATTACTATTATTTTCCGAGATCTCAACTGTAGCACAATTGCAGTTATATTATATATATAAATATTTGCATACACAATCATTATTTACAGAAAACTTGCTGCAAATTCACTGTCTCTTGCATGTCACAGTGGTGTGATGGAGAGTGAAAATTTTTTTTGGCTAGTAGAGTTAGACCTGAAATTTTGAACCCTGATCACACCCATCTCTGCACCCGTCCCCAGCTAGCTACTGCACAAGGACCTCTGTTCGCATTTCCCACTTTCACAAACACTGCTTGTAAAAATGTGTGGTTTGTTTTTAATTACACACTGTAATTCTCACACAAACAGAACTGGAAACACAGTTTCAATTAATGACAATTCTGTAGCATTTTAAAAAATGACACGATTGAAGATTCCCAAATTCTTACAAAACTTAAAAACCTGGAATTCCAGGTTCAGAATGTGCCAAAAACCTATGATCACCCCTGTGAAGTGTGTGTCTGGTGGAACAACTTGCACAAAAATATTTTACATCTGGGTACCTATAACAGCTTAATTCCAGTTCTGCACCCCACCTCCCATATAATTTGGCAACATCACAGATGGGCATCTGAGGTTGGAAGCCCATCTTTTGATAATGCGCGCTACTATTACTAATTCCAGGAAAGAGAACCATGGCAATCTCTTGTTATGAGGTCCTAATTTGGCAGGAATGATTGTTTAAGGTAACACAAAGTTATGCACATTTTTAAATATGTAGTTTATATAGAATGCTGCAAATTATAGCAATGAATTGTTTTCCCAATAAAACTTAGCTGAAGAAATGCTGTACCTAAAGTCGCCTGGGAGCATCAATCTGCAGTAGCGGAAGGGCTCAAAATTTTGAGGAAATAATTACTATACATAGGTCTACTAGTGTACATAATTTCAAAAATTTATCTAAATCTCTTTTTATGAAGGGGGTAGCAACAAACTTATAGCTATAATCAGTCATCTGTCTCTAAGTTAGGGTCAATGGGCTCTAGGGAAGATAACACAAATACACCACCTCTGCCCCATCTGGGACAGTCAGTCAGTAAATGGCCCATCAACCAGCAAGGCATTTTTTTTTTTTTTTTTTTTTTTTGTTGAGATACAGGTGTGTAAATTCAGGGGTGCAGAATATGTCCGAACGCGCGAACGAGGTTAAGAGGAAATTCTTGCCTGCTGGTAAAATAATAATTATAGAACGAAAAATTGACTTATTAACAATGAATATAACTTGAACATTAGTTCTATACCCTTTTTAATGAAGTCTTCATTTCTTGGAATGGACCTCCTGTTCATAAGGCTTCACAACTTTTAAAAGAATCCTTGGACAGGCATTTCACATGGTTTTCTTCAGCATCGCGTCTCAAGGTGTATAAGACGTCAAAGGTGATTGACAGCCTTTACAAAGAGACAGGAATGCTGCCATTTTGGCTACACTTTAGACCTTGGCCCCCGTAGTCTGCTTCAGCTATCGCACCAATGGAATGCCGGGAGAAACGTTTTGCGATAGGTGGTGCTGCAGCTGGGT
Source organism: Macrothele yani (assembly GCA_039090855.1). Lineage (NCBI taxonomy): Eukaryota > Metazoa > Arthropoda > Arachnida > Araneae > Macrothelidae > Macrothele > Macrothele yani. The sequence continues at coordinate 65,364,994 of CM077017.1, read as the reverse complement.
CAGCGTTCTCTCCCGCGCTGTGTGTTACGTAATCGCTGTTTGCTGAGTGCGTGAGCCGTGAATCCCATATACTTACTTCTGTTTGCCCTGTTCTAAGCGATATGTGGCCTTCCGTTTTTTTTTTTTCAGCGTGCGTTGTAGCTCTATCAGTAGCCATGTGGAACTGGAGGAGTTTCTTTGACGAAGTTGGGAAGGATGAAGAAACATGCATTGCATGGTGTGAGCGGAAAGGATTGCTTCCAACCGAACGAAGATGTTTTGCAGGTCATCCAATGAGTTTGCGCAGAGCTGCCAACTTTTCAAAATCAAAAAGAGACATCAATGCACGTTCAGCGGTGTTGATGTCCCAGTTTAAGAATCTTTCAATTTATAAATAATAAAATTACATGTTATAGATTTAAGAACCCCCCCCCCCCCCAAGCTTCTCTTCAGTTTTGCATCGATCTCGAGGAAGACCCAAATGATTAAAAAAAAAAAAAAAAAAAAGACGGAATTCCGCGAATCCACAGAAGAATCTCTTGTATGAGTAAGAAGTGCCCAAGAAATTGATTGTAAAACACGAATTTTACGGGAAAATAAATGTAAAAAATCAATACTACGTTGCTCACTCTGCCGTGAAACAATTTTATGGGGCACGGAAATGGCGTGGATTCCACCACGGACAGATTAAATACAGATCTACACATTTAATTTCGTTTAATAAAAGGGAACGGGGTGAAAACGATTGGTCTCTATTGATTACTTTTGAAGAAGTGTATATTAGAAATAGGGAAATTTGCCTTTCGTTAGAAAAAATTCTTAAAAAATACGAAGTCGCTCCTTTTCACTATTACTGAAGAAATGAACACGATATCACACACATCCGTAGCGAACTGACGATTTCCATAGTAACACCATGTAAAAACCGTAGTACTTGGGAGTCTCTTAATCTTTTTTTTCCACAGCATAGTGCATGGTCTTACTCAGCATCAAACACGGTGTGCATGGCGAATTTACTGTGCCGAAGTCCCGACGATGACAACAGGGGCACGGTGGTTCTGGCGCAGAATTCTCATACTTGTGAGAGGCACCGCACAAGTGCCGTGGATGCGACGTCATAAATCAGTACTTCAACTTTTCAAGCCACCGACTGTCTTGCTACCTCCACGGAACTCACGACCTTGGAGTTTGAAGTGCCATGGTAATAAAAAAAAAAATAGTCTCCATTTGTTACACAGACTTTCATAGCCAGCATTTACGCTGGAGAAAAACGATCGCTGATATCGTTAATGAGGGGAAAAATTACCATGAACAATAAATAAGAAAAAGTAAAAAAAAAAAAAATAAGAAAACCACAAAACCGGACGTTTTGTAGAAAAATCTGATTTCCTGAAAATATTTTCGAAATCGGACGTAATCCGGGACACTTGGCAGCTCTGGTTTGCGAGTGGATATGCGTCATCGTTTAGGAGAATTCAGGTGTAGGAAGAATCAAGTTACAGGGGAAAATGAGCAGTGTTCCCGTTTACTTGGGACATGGTTTGAAGCTGCTTGTATTCCTCTTGATAAGGCGATGACTCTTTTATATTGTTTCACCAAAGGATTGTCCTACGATGATGCAATTGAGGAATCTTCCCAGGGTGGGGTTTCCACATCCTCTGCGACAGTCGGTGACTATCATCAGTCTTGCAGAGAACTAGTCGCACAGTTTATGGTAGCCTCGTAGAAGTGGATGAGGCGAAGGTTGGGAAGCAGAAGTATAATCGTGGTCTTCTCGTTAAGGGCACCTGGATCCTTGGCATCTTTTTTTTTTTTTGATTGGAGGTTTAACGACCACCGTGAGCAACTCAATGGGCTATAAGCAGTCGCCCGTCCCTAATTTAGGGTCACTGGCTCCAGGGAAGGGAGAGAGCCAGTGCCGTAAGACAAACACAACATCCATGCCTGACCGGGATTCGAACCCGGACCCCTTACGGACGAATGATCAGAGGCCAGCGCCTTAGACCACTGCGCCACCGGGGCGGCCTTGGCATCTTTGAACGAGACTCAAAGCGATTCAGGGTTGAGATCTGCCCGCAGAATAACCGCTCTGCTCACACATTGTTGCTGCTCATCTAAAAACATGTTCAACCTGGAAGTACTGTAATGACGGATCAGACGGCTGCGTACCACAATCTTCCATCCTGTGGTTTCCAACATCTGTCAGTAAACCACACGCTCAATTTCGTCGATCCGACTACTGGGGCACATACACAAGGTGTTGACAGCAATTGGCGGCCCCTCAAAAGCACACTATCTGATGGAATTCACAAAGACCACTTGGCAGACTACATTCTGGAATATTTATTCCGACGAAATCTTAGTCTTTCCTCTGAACACTGTTTTGAGGTGACGATTGCTATCATCAAACAGTTCTTCCCTAGTACGTAATGTTTTCCACTTAAATATTCGTACTAGATAGACTGGTTCTCAATGAGGAGGAAACGCTTCTTTTTCGATAAAATATCTCAGTAGAACCACGAAAGTTTTGTTTCGGGTTCACGTTGATAACTCACACCGAAAGTTCATAGTAACTAATAGGTTAAGTACTATTACATACCTCTAATCCTCAGTTTATATGATTCACATTGTTGGTGTGTCATTTTTGTTGCTTGTAATTCATTGACGATTCTCAACACCAGAGTTGTATAAAAATAAAATTTATCTGCGTACACAACCATTAAAACAGAAAACTTGCTGCAAACCCGCGAATCACGATAACAATAGAATAAGATAATTTAAAGAAAAATTAATATAACAAATAATTATTAGAACATTACAGATTCCAGAGAGGACAAAAGTACATTACGACTGAATGCGTAGAAATGTGTGTAAAATGGATTTTAAGGCCAAAAGTTTAAAATATTGAACTATGAACCTCATAAAAACAAGATACTTATCTTTTTAAAGAAAGTTTTTATATCTAGAAAAGCAGTTCCGTTAACGAACCTTCAAAAATTAAAAACAGTATTTTCAACAACTTAATTCAAAAATAGTAGACTTATAAAATACAAAAGATTTTAATTTTATAACTGGCAACTGCAAGAGAAACCTGGCAATAAAATTTAAATTCTTTGTGTAAACGGAACTTTTGTTACAGTTCCTATATATTGAGAACAGGCCTTGATAAAAATCAAGAGGCCAGAAAAGTCTAAAAACAAAAGAACTCACTATCAGAAGATGTGAAAAATAGTTGAACATTCTCACGTTAAGATAGAATTAAATATATTAATCTGAGTAAAGCCTTGAGTAAATGTTTTAATTGCTGTAAATAAAAAATTTTTATTTTTTTAAACTACAAGCCAAAACTATCTGCAAAATCTGCTAATAATTTGGAAATAATCCGCGTATGGCGTACTTCGATTCTATGACTGCTCAACACATGTTGCGATATTCCAATGATAATTCCTTGGGAGATGAAACTTTTTGGTTTTAATATTTTCTTTTATGTACAAAAACACTATATACATGTTGATAAAACACTATTCCATCAATGTTCACTGTACTTATTTGCACCAGTAGTTTAATTTGAAGTTTAAAAATCACATTCCATCAATGTTAACTGTACCTGTTGCACCAGTAGTTTAAAATATTTCCCTATTAAAATCCAATAAGAAGTTTAAAATCACTGCATGCCTGAGATCACCACTATTCCACCAAACTGAAGCTTTTCAACCTCTATAAGGCAGTCTTCAGAACACTTGTCCTAACCACATGCTGCAAACCAACTATGTGCACCAGATTCCCTACTGTGTCTCTCTACACGCGCTCCTCCCTGCATTTCATGTTTTTCTCTTGATACTATATTTCATTCGCTGTTTAATTCTCCTATGTTTCCAACATTCCTTTTTGTCACACCCTTCTTTCTCCACTGCTGTAATTTATTTTCCTTTTCTCTTTTTATTAAGGCCTTCTAAGGTTCTGCTATGATGATTGGTTCATTATTATTACAGGCTCTGTGTTTATTTGTATCTATGGTGAGAGTCGCTGAGTACCTCAACTCCCATTCATTCTTATATCCACTTTTTATTTGAATATCTTCAAATTTTGGTTTTGCATTCTTTAATACAGTACTGCACCATTGCTGTAACATTCTCTCTCTTTTCCAAATTTTTAATATGTTGATTTCTCCTTTATATAAGTTATTTTTGGTTGATCCATAATAATATATGCTCTTCCTTTTTTGCGATTTTAATGATGAATTTTAAACTTTGAATTAAACTACTGGTGCAATAAGTACAGTGAACATCGATGAAATAGTGTTTTATCAACATGTATATAGTGATTTTAACATTAAGAGCTGGAATCATAGTGCAATAGTGTACATAAAAGAAAATATTAAAACCAAAAAGTTTCATCTCCCAAGGAATTATCATTGAAATATCACAACATGCGTTGAGAATTGTCAATGAATCAACAAGCAAGAAAAATGACACCAACAATGTGAATCATATAAACTGAGAATTAGAGGTACGTTAATAGTACTTAACCTATTAGTGCATATATAATTGTTACTTCTTTTCCTTCGTTATAAATATTTAACAACACCTGAACTACTCGCATGCCATAAAAAGGCCCTTTTCAGGGCCAGTCACATTACAAAATAAACCCCTTCCTTTCGAAAATACCCCCCCCCCCCCTATTTTGTGTCCCTAGCACTCTCCCCACACAACACACACCGATTCCGTAATGCACGCAGCGAAGGAACAAAAAACGCAGACGCAGCTGCAGTGCCACCTATCGCGAAACATTTTCCCGGCATTCTTGCAGCGTGTTAGCTGAAGAAGACGATGGGGGCCTAAGATTAAAGTGCATCCGCCATTTCTGGTGACAGGTGACTTCACCCATTAATGTAAGATTGTTTTTTATTTATTCATTGGAATAACTATTAGCTTTTTTTTTCAATTTTTTAAGTAATAGGCTTTAAGGATAATTCTTAATCAACATATACTCTAATAATCGCTTAAACTTCTATGAAAATCTGTTACAGTTTAGGGGAAATTTCGGATAAAAAATTTTTTGTCCTGGGGAATATTGGGTCCTGAAAATTTTCTGCACCCCTGTGTAAATTATGTACAATTTTACAAGATCTCAAACATTGTGAAAAAAATTTCTTGGAACAGGGACTTTCTTTTTTAAAAGGAGGTTTGTAGGGCTTATTTTTATTGACTTTAGATATAGAAATAGCCAAAAAAAAAAAAAAAAAAGGCTGCACTTCTAAAGTGCTAGCTAGTGTTGGAGAGCTTGTTTACACACATTTCCCATCCTTACTCTGTGCACCACATGATACAGTTCTACAACAAAGTGCAAAAGAATGTGTGCATCCTTGCTAGTGAATAGAGCAGGGATCATAGCATACTTCTGGAAAATTTTAGGTAGGAATTTTAGGACTTTTTAGAAAAATTTTAGGAAAATTTTAGGAGTGTATTTCAATAAAAAGTAGATGTATATTTGTATACATCTAGTAAAACAACTTTGTATACATTGTAAAGAGTTTGCTTCACACCCTTCAACCATATATACTGATAGACTGCGCCTGACATCAAAATTTCTGGCTCCAACATAAAATCACATGACAACAGTCAAAAAGATGGGTTACACCTGCTGTGCTTATGGTTGCTCTGAGCGATATAGTAAAGAAAGTTCTATGATTTTTTCATGGGTAAGAAACGAATTAAATACCCAAGTCAATAAAGTTCAATTACTTAACCAGAAACTTGCAGCTGTTGATATAAAAATATAGTAACTTAAGAAAAAAAAAAATGGAATGCATGTTCCAAATTCTTCGCAAATGTTCATCACATTATAAATCACAAAATGTAAACAACCCGATCATGCATGTATATAGCTCATAAGTAAACTTACCTGAAGAGTTTTCATTATATATGAGGCGCATTCACATAATACACCGAAAACACTGAAGTTCTGCAGCGTAAATTAGTAATCATAACAGCATTTTTACACGAAATTTGGAGTCTGATGATGACTTGCCTAATGTTTGAGCCATGGCGGCTTTGATGCAGCTATTGCCAATGTGCAGTCCATTAGTATATATGGTCGAAGTTCACACCCAAATTTTTTGCATAACGTCTAATGTCTAAAGTTTAAGTATGATTTACTTCTAATGTTCAGTTCTTATCTTTTCACGTGTTATTATCATATTCAAGTATATTTACCACATTCAAGTTTCACTTTGAACATTAATATGCTGTTGAACCAGAAGCAATTCACGATTTTCACAGTAAAGTTTTCAGGTTTCACATTAAATAATAATATCCTAAAAAGGTAATTGAAAACCAAGAACTATGTACAATTGTTCACTGAATTACTTTTTTCATATTATTGTTTTAACCTTTTCCTGATTAGCCTATCTTTTTCTGCTTCCACCACCACTAATTTACTTTCAGTTTTCTTTATTTCAGCTGAACCTTGTATGATCAAGTTAGAGGCAACTGCTATTTCAACAGTATTTTGTTTTTCTACAGCTTTTCTCATTCTTTCTGTTCCCTCTTGAATTACTGCTAGGGAGGCTTCTTTATCTTTTTTAAGTCTATTTATTTCTGCATCATTTTCTTTTATTTTGCCATCAAACTCAGCTTTTCTTTTTTTCTCTAGCTGCTTTTCCTTCTCTTTCTGCTTCCTTTCTTTTACCTTTTTTGATTCTTCTTCCTTCAGCTTATCAACATACTCTTTATAAAATTTATGTGAATCACGAACACTATTTAACAAATTTCTTGTTATGGGAACTTTAGTTACACATCCATAGTGTTTAATGGCCCCTTTAACTATTCTTAATGATGTTATAGTTGAGTCTTTTAAGTTAGCCTTGTCCTTCCTTAACAGAGTAGTGTTAACCGAAAATCCCCTTTCTGCATCAGCATTACCATGAGGTAAAACTAATATTGACTTGATGAGTTTAGCAAGATTTGAGTATTTTTCTTTTCCGCTAGAGTCTTTAATACTAAATATATTACGCCAGTAATGCTCAATCCGCACTGGAATATGCCCTTCCTCTGAAAATTTCACTAGTTCATCTAGAGTTGGCTTATCGCAATTTAAAAGTTTCCACTCTTCTCTTACTCTATCAATTTGTTCCTCAGAAAGATGCAAAACACTTGAAATTCTGGTTATTTCTGAAAGTCCTTCGGTGACTGAAAGTTGAGTTGACTCTTTCTTTGGTTCTTTTACCTTTAAAACATCTATGTCTCTTAGCTTTTGATTGCAGAATGGCAAATTTGACTTTAAATATTTTGTGGTTGCAATTAGTGATGATCTTACATCTAAGAGAAATAATTTCTGCCTGGTCTCCTGAACATTCCTGAGGATATTTTTTGTCTTCATACCAACTTCTAACTCCCCTAGTTTTTTCCATGAATTTTTGTTTTCAAAATCTACATTCTTTAGGTCTTCTCCAAATTTCCCTGCAATAACATCATCTTGGATGAACTGAGCCATAACATTCCACATTAAAGTATTTAAATCAGAATATAACTGGTGTATTTTTGGTTCTTCACGCTGATAACATAATGAACACTTTTCAAAATTTTGGTGTGAAAATGAAATTAATGCTAAATAGCAAGGAGTTAGCTCATTTTTCAGGAAACAGTGAATTCTTTTATACCTTGCCGAATTGCGCAGTTGTTTTTCAAATATTTTTTGAGATGGCAAGAAGTTTAAAAAATATTCTGTAATATTTAGCCATTGATCCAAGAGCCTCTGGGCTACAGAACCAACGGTTAACCATCTGTTGCTGACATGACGCAAAAGAAATTTGGCAGTGACCAATGTTATATCCTCGACAGATTTATAATCCTCTCGTCTTGCAGCACTACTCTTTAAAAAGTAATGCATATCAGTAGCAAATTCGTCAAAATCTATATTTAAGCTTGTCAAAAAAATTTTAAATGCATTACTAACAACATGCAGGTTGCAAAAACCTAGTTCCAAAGATTTCTGGCCTGTTTCTTGTTTTACAACTTCATTGAATTTGCGTAAAAAGCACTTATTTACATTTGGGCTGTCCATGGATACACAAATAATTCTGTTAAACGAAATATTGAAGGATGATAACACATCAAGAATTTCTTTTAGCAAAATATCTGCTGTTGCATGACCCAGAAAAACGCTTGTTAGGTATCGGCAAGAAACTGAATTTATTTCTGAAGACCAGTACCTGAGATACACATCCAACTGCCGTTTCACTTGTGTATTTGTAGTTTCATCAAATGCTATAGTAACCTTTCCTGGGCTACTAGATGCAATGTCTTTTTTCAAATCCTCTTCAAAATATTTTGACAATCCATGTGATATCACATAAGCAACTTTTTTTCTTTAAGTTGCATTTTGGCTGCAATAGCAGAATCAGGAAACATTTCTTTGAAAAGTTCAACTGTTTCAGTGCATGAAACAAAAGACATATTGTCCTTAGCAACTTTCATGGCCCATAATGCTTCGGCTTTAGCCAACTGTAAATCATGACTCAGTGCTTCACTAATATTTGTTTTGGGCTGAAGATCCCGTCTTCCAAAGGCTTTCAGGATGGACTTATTTTTAAATTTACTTTGAAATTTCTGCAAATGTTTTTTTTCCTTTATGATGCGCTTTTACTTGTGAAAAGCCACTATTAGAAATGTTGAAAATTTCTGAACACAATATACACTTAGCAGAAAATATTGTTTCAGTTGCAGAACACCATTCTTTCAACTTCACTCCGTCCAATTCTTTGGCGAGCCACGCATCTTGAAATTTCGTTTTGGATTTAGGCATCTTAAACACTTGTATTACTAACCAGAAAATGAAAGGGAAGTACAAAAACACGTTCCAATATTGCAAAACCAGACAACTTCCCGAAATTTGGCTGCGAGGATGTCAGGAGAGAGAAAAAAAAAAAAAGCAGGTCACCACTAGAGAACTGAACCTGCACACAGCACAGAGAACACCATAAAAGACGCAAAACCAGAAACTATCATACGCATCTCACGCAAGTTCAGTCAAAGCGAGTCGGAGCCGAGATATATTGCGCATCAAAGGTCGCTGTCGCCGACGCACGATCGAAGGTCAATGATTACGTGCTCTACTGCCTGCCACGATAATACTCAGCTACCATCCCATCGTCATTACCGGAGGTTACGGAAGGAGACCACATGTTTCCTCTTTGCTTCCACCCACCTGTGGTTTACAATAACAAAACATCAGCAGAAAGAAGAGGTTCCACAAGGCATGTACAAAAATAAAGTACGATCTCCTGCGTGCCACAGAGTTCGTCTGCAAAGCGCAAACCAGGGGTGAAAATGACTCCTCCCCTTTTTCCTTAGATCTCTTGTTACTCTCGAAAACTGTCCGAAGGCAAAAAAGTGGAGCGCCCGCCCCGAAGCAAGTGCATCTTGATGGCGTCATTTTCCCTCCCTTCAGCAGCACAGCATATAGGCTGTTTCTACAATAACAGGTCTTTTTACCTTACCGTAATGGTAAATTTATTGGCGTTAATAACGGTTGTATTTTTTATAAATAAGCTTACGAAAATTTTAGGAAGAAATAGCAAATTTTAGGTATAATTTTAGGAATTTAAGGAGGGTCTCAAAATATTAGGAATTTTAGGAGGAATGCGATCCCTGATAGAGTAACAGACGCAAAGTCCAATAGCGCTCATTTGTTAGGACGGTTTTTAATACGATATTGTGGACTGACTTTGTAAACTTGCTTGGGTTTTAGATTAGCAAATAGTAATTTTTGTTAGATTGGATGGCTTTACTGCACAGGTATTTACATTATCAGCTCCTTAGTTACATCCTCAGCTGTGTGCACCCTCTCCCTGCTGAGGGGGTGGAGGGTAGGCGAGGACATAACTCAGGGCTCTAGACACAAAGGTTGGCTCATACGGCAGATTTCAGTTGTGCCCGGAAGTTGCGGCTGGTGACGTAGCTAGGATGCATCGCTGAGTGTTAGGAATAGAGTTTGCTTTGCTCTGTGTGGGGAACTCTGATGGTAAATACTACTACTGAGCTGCCAAATAGGAAACAAAATGGTGAAATGATTTAAAAGAAATAAAAGGAGTGAAGCAGAATATATTATTGATTGTTTTCTCTTATATATATATGTGTGTATTACTTCCATCAAGCGGGAAAATGCTTTTTGTTAAAAACATAACCTCTGCTACTGTAATTTTTGTGAAACGTTCCTGATATTCAGGTGTCCATTTAATTTTACTTTTACCCTCTACAAGAGGTTACCTATGTTTTTGTAAGTACGTTTCGAAAGCATTTGTCATTTTTTTTCCAATTTTTCGTATTTTGCTTTTTTACTTTAATTTTCAGTTTTCTGATTTGTTTCAATAAAAGCCGGTGAGAACGATTCCATCTTCTGGCTTTGCCAGAAAAGCTCCTTAAAACATCCTTTTTTTTCTCCTGTTTTCAGAAAGTTAAACTTTTTTTCTCCGTTACTGACAATATTTCGGAACATCACATTTTCTGCAAAAGACCTTTTTTGGGGACTAAGATTTTTAAGTCTATCAGAACATAACTCATCTTAAAATGAACAATCCGTGGTTGAAATAATAAAAGCCATGATCTCAAACAAATGTGTTGGCATTTTGAAGGGATACGTAGCAATTTACACTGGCGGAAAGTAAAAAAAGAACACCGAGAAATAATTGGCAGACGATCATGAAATTTACATATGTTAATGGGGTCGAGTTTCCGTAGGTGTGATGTTAATTTCGGGACCAACCGGTGAGCGCTTACGCCACAGCATGGCGTAATATGCAAATTATCGTTGGTAGTATTTAAGGAGTACGGCAAAGTGAATATAATCAGTCGTCGGCGTACGGACACGTGCGAAGACCCTAAAGAAGCTGCAATGCCTGGACATAAAAGACATATACGATTTCAGCAGTTATCGGACTTTGAGCGAGGTCATTTAGTCGGACTCCACGAGGCCGGGTAGTCGTATCCCGGAGCGAATTGGACAGGAAGTATCGGTGGTGGTACGACGGTGGCGTAGATGGTCCGAGGAACATTCCCACACGCGAAGACATGGAACTGGGAGTCACAGACGGACTGATGAGTGGACCGATCGACGCATAAGAAGAGCGGCGTTGTCAAGCAGGACATCCACTGCGTCACAAATCCCAGCTGCCATTGCACCCGAGGTGAATGCGAACAATCCGCAACCGTCTACTGGATGCAGGACTACGTGCACGTGTGCCTCTGACTCCAGCCCACCGTTAGGAACGGCTGCAGTGGTGTCGCCAACGTCTGCACTGAAGAACGCAATGGTGATCTGTCGTGTTCTGCGATGAAAGCAGATTCTGCTTGGGAGCCTCCGATGGCCGCATGCATGTTCGCAGACGCACAGGGGAGAGTCTTCACCCTTCTTGCATCCACCAGCGACACACACGGCCTACACCTGGTATGGGGAGCGATCACTCCCGTACAAAACTAGTGTTTGTACCGGGTACGTTAAACAGCACCTCCTACATCAACATAATCATTCAGCCCGTTGTTGTGCCATTTGTAAGGTTAGTCCATCGTGGTGTTTTCCAGCAAGATAACACATGCCCACACATGGCACATGCACTTCAGGGTGTGAGACAACTTCCATGGCTTGCACGTTCACTGGATTTGTCCCCCATCGAGCACGTGGGGGATTTTATGGGATGACTTATCCGGTCTCCACAGCCATCCCCGATATATGCATCCAGGTTGAGGATGCTTGGAACTCAATACACCAAACTTACATCCAACATCTGTACGACAGACTCCATGCCAGAATTGCACAGTGTGACGCAGTTCATGGCGGTTCAACCTCATACTAACCATGTTACATGGAAATATTATTATTCAGTTTAGCAGCAAATACTGCTGTATTTTGCCATGTTTTGATCACGTTATCCTCTGTATTCCGTTATGCTGTATAAATTTCGATGGTATCAGAAGTCTCCTTCTTGGTGTTCTTTTTGCACTTTCCGCCAGTGTAGAAGTACAGTTAACCTTTGATGTATCGCCATCGCTTGCCCTATTACATTATGGTGTTATATCAAATTCCCCAATTATTTTTAACTTGAATTTTATTATGATTCCTCAAAAATCATAATAATCATTCACTTTTTTCTGATTGGAGATTTAACGACCACTGTGAGCAATCACTCCCCCCTAATTTAGGGTCACTGGTTCCAGGGAAGGGAGAGAGCCAGTGCTGTAAGACAAACACAACATCCATGCTTCACTGGGATTCGAACCCGGACCCCTTTCGGACGAATGATCAGACGTCATCGCTTAGACTACTGCACCACCATTCAATTAAAAACATGTAGTTACATGTTGTGTATCTGGTGCGAACTGTAACTCGAAGTGTTCATTTTGATCTCTGAAGCCTTTAATATGAATTACATGCAGAAATTTACTTTGAAAAGTAGAAAGATGAGAAATTAAAATTGATTGTGCCACATTACTAAAACTCAAGTGAAAATTAATAGTATTTCACAAAATTGTTTTACATACCTCAGTTTCTCTTACATACATTAGCTTTGTCTATTTTCATTTGTTTTAAATTTCAATATTTTCATTGTGACATTTGCAAATTTCAGTCTTCTGCTTTATGGTAAGGACTTCTTTTCAACTGTTTTTTGTTTTCCCCCCGAACAGCAAACAAAAATACTGTTTCTGATATTAATGCTTGCAAACAGTTGCAGCGCCGAGAAAAACTAGACAGCAAGCAGTATGCAGGGTAAAAGTAGCATTCTGTCCCTGAAAGGCGTCGACTCATTTGTAGTCTTAATTGACAATTGGCAGAACATAATGCAAGCACTTCTCTTCTGCCAAAGAGGACATGGCGGAAGTGAGAAGACGTCACTAGACTGCCACTTGGTTCAAAGGTAACCAGGCCCACTGCAGGTGCTCTTTGCTGATGCTTTTCCGTACACAAATGGAGGACATTTTTTAAGGGGTAAAGGTTCACTAGATATTTATTGCGCCCTAATACACAGATTAACCCCCAAATACCACAATAAATCCAGGCCGTAAATCATCACCACCGATAAAGCTCTGCGACTTATTCCTCTACTTTGAACTCCTGTGCCACTCTACAAAAGCGGGAGCAGTCCAGGTGAAATCTGTCAATGTGGCACGTTTTTGGCCCCAAGCGTCTGCCATTTTCTCCACCAAACTGTTCGCCACGATTAAATAATGGTCTCAAAAAGCGGGAAAGCGAATCGCACACAGTTGCAAGTGGTGTTACATCAAGTATTTTGTGTTCGAGAAAGCAAGTTGGTGCAGTAATATACATTGGTGATTGGCAGATGCCAATGGTGTGGCAGTATATCAAGAAATGTTTTACATAAAGCACATTTTGTTCAATCCCAAGAAGTGGCGTTATGCAAGGATGGTGGTAAATTGATGGTCCCCTATACTTCCAAAAAAATCAAATTTTTTTTTTTGAAATATAAGAGCAAAGATGATAAAACATGGCAAAAAGAAAAAGCACATTTTTTTCAGCTAGGTCGCCTCTAGCACACTATTTCACTTTGCTTTGGGGTTTAGTGACCACCGTGTGCAAAGCTAAGCAGTTACCCATCACTAATTTGTAGCAACTGCTTCCATTCAGAGGTGCATAGGCCAGTGCAACACCAGGGCGGCATATTTGACTTAAAATAGTTAACCGCCACAAGATGAAGAACAAATGAATTTGAATAAGTCTTTGTTTCAAGTCTGAACATTCGAGAACAGTTGAGCCATTAACAATACACATAACCCTTGCGATCGCAATTTTCAGGCAAATCCCAGCCACCTGTATCAAAGACATGGAAAATTTTTTGGCCATTATATGGCACCTCACTACGAGTAGGATTGTCATACATTTCTTTAAGATATGCAGCAACCACATTTATGAATTTTCAGAGAATGACTCTTGCCCATCTAAATCACCACTAAGGAAGGAATCAGGCATGCCGCAAAAATTACTGTAGTTTTGTTATCAGTTACGCATATGTTCTTTCTGACAGTTAATGCTGTCTTAATTTATCATTTTTACTTGCATTCCTACAAACTACGTGAGCAAACTTCAACATCACAAAGATTACATCTGACGAAGTCCTCATTATTTACAACTCAATCTTTGTAATCCGTGAACAACAAGAAATACAAACCCTTCAATATAGCTTTTGTCTGCTAAATAATCATTGAGAGACTTGATGCCGGCATCAGTTCTTAAATCTCCAAATCCCATCTTTTAAAATCTAGATAAAAACCTCAAGTTCTAAACTTCAAATTCTGCAGCTACGTCGGCAGTAGAGAAGAGAGGATGCTGCGGTTTGTATTTAATGGCACAGCAAATGTACCGGTGAGCCAGTGACGGTTAAGTTGTAGAGCCTTTCAAGGGACCGTACTGTATGCATATGACGTCACAGCAAGGTAAACCCAAGGCGATTAGATTTAGAAGAAGAGGAGGTGAAGGGACCCGTTTTGAGTGAAGCCAAAACAGATCAGCTATTTCTGTCCTCTCTCTAAGGTGGTGGGAGTCCGCGCTGCGAGATTTCGGGAACGTGACGTCACTTCCTGTGGCTTAAGCAATTTTGCTTAGTGCATGCAAACCAAGGATGGAAAGAAGGAATATTTCGGACTTCTTATTTCTTAACATTAGGCTTTTGGTTATATTTTAAACATGGTTACTTACACTAATGTAGTTTTGTTACACTTCCGCTCAAAAAATCATTATTTTGTTCATTTTTTTAAAGAAATACCAACACATATTTTCCTGTTTTTTCCGGAAATTTTGTATTATGGGAATGAATATTTCAGCCTCAATTTTTTTCATGCGTGTATGGGTAGAGTAAGGGTCCGAAAACCCCGTTCAAAATCGCGATTTCCCCATGGAGATATACAGGAGATTCTTAGGTTGGGCGCATTGGCGTAGTCAGCCAAGTCAGCTGATAAAAAGGGGCGTCACGCCAAAAGCACAGGGAAAGGGGCTGTTGCCAGCTCCTCTTACTTCTAACTAGGGATGGGCGATATTTATCAATATATCGATATATTCGCCCGATATTTCGATATATAGTATTGATATCGAAGTTTCGATATATCAGAAAATCAATATATCGGTTTTTGATATATTGGTGCGATATTCAATATATTGGTATTGGTGTTTGATATTCAATATATCAGCGTATGGCCGATGTGATTTCACTTGTGGAAGGAAATCTGTGTTCTTTGCTCTGGCATGTCACGAAAATTATGTTGCTTGAGGACTATCAAACTACGATCTCATTATCGAGATACACATGATATTATGTCACCTTCCGATTTCTAGAACTCTACAAGGAAAAATGCCTGTTGTGTTGAAAACCTCGATGGTTGAAAATTTAACTATTAGTTGATGGTAGGCACCCAGAAAAGAAATTTAGCAGATTGTTCTTTTGCCTATGAGTATTATGTTTGAAGTTAAGTAAACTGGCACTTTGACCAAAATTAAATACATACCAATGACACAATTTGAAGTTGAAGATAAGCATTTCTTTTTTTTTTAGTGATAAAGTACGTAGATCTTAACAGCTGGCTAAGGAAATGCAAAACAGCTTTTCTAGAGTTTTCTTGATATCTTACAAGTTATGTAGTATAAAGTTTGTTGTAATTCAGGCTATGTATACATCAGACGGAATTTTTTTATCATCATTTGATAATTATCTTGTTAATACATAGTGAAACTTCCTGAAGTAATTAAATAATCTGGTAAAAATATGAGCATAATTAACTTTCGTCTTGATCTGCTGATTTTCCCACACTTACAGCATGTGTTTTCCTCTGACTGTCCATTCGTTTTTATGTTATCTAGGAGAGACAGGTTTCATACATTAATTAGTAAATATATACTTGATCAATTTGGATTATGATATTTTTTATGTTTTTCATACATTAATTAGTATGGCTTTCTTTTTTTTTTTTTCTTTTCTTTTTATTGGGTGTTTAACGACCACCGTGAGCAACTCAATGGGCTATAAGCAGTCGCCCGTCCCTAATTTAGGGTCACTGGTTCCAGGGAAGGGTGAGAGCCAGTGCCGTAAGACAAACACAACACCCATGCCTCACCGGGATTCGAACCCGGACCCCAGATGGACGAATGATCAGAGGCCAGCGCCTTAGACCACTGCGCCACTGGGGCGGCAGTATGGCTTTCATTAATTAATTAGTAAATATATATACCTGATTAATTTGGATTATGATATTTCTAATGATTTTATTTTTATAATCGATTTTTAACAGAGGACTAATAATCGTTAGCATTTTTTTAAATATATTTCTGGAAAAATAATTGCTTTCTATGAAAAGGCCATCACAAATTATTCGTACTCTAATTACTGTTTTTAATAAAAATGTCACTTGTGAACATATTATAAGCACTTTAAATTTTTTTGCTTATGCCATGGGAACTATTTTAGCTTACACCATGGAAGTAATTATATCGGCGTACAAAACTTGCCTGGAGAGCTTTTGGAAGAAACAGCATAATTTTCAAGAACAATATGCCATTATGTCTTAAAAGAAAAGTGTTTGATCAATGCATCGTTCCAGCGCTTACGTATGGTGCAGAGACGTGGACCTTAACTAAAAGAGACATACAAAGATTGCAGTCAACTCAAAGTAGCATGGAGAGGTGCATGCTTGGTGTAACCAGGAGAGATAAGAAGAGGAGCTCGTAAATCTGAAAAAATGACAAGAGTGGAAGACATCATGATCAGAGTTAAATCCCTGAAATGGCAATGGGCTGGACATACTGCCAGAAGGACAGACCATCGATGGACAGCCGAAATTTTAGATTGGATTCCAAGGGACAGGAAAAGACCCAGAAGAAGACCACATGGAAGATGAGTGGATGAAATTCGAAAGTATGCGGGAGCGACATGTAGGAGACTGGCACAAGACAGACCGTTGTGGAGGAAACTTGGGGAGACCTTCGTCCAGCAGTGGATTGATAATGGTTGACAATGATGATGAGGAGGACTCCATTAACATTGTGTTCTGTCTTAAACGTTAAAAAAATAGCAAACCATTGTTCACACCTTCTGAAAAATATAAATGTATACAAAATGCTCTAAAAATTACAATAACAAAGTTTTTTTAAAGATTTTTTTCCATAACATTTTCTTGCAAGCTGATATTTGCATTCCAATAAAAAAAGTTATTCTTTCTATATTTCAGTTATTCCCATGTTAATTGATGGTTAAGATTCCAGTCTGCTGGGATTAATAAGTACGTTTGTTTTGTCATTTATGCCATACTGAAGCTTCAACTTACCTTTCCTCGAAATGTTGGAAAAACATATTTCTCATAATCTCACATTTATGAAAAACTCATGAAAATATTCCTTTGCAACTGGGATTTTCGGGAACTTCTTGGCAGAAACCATATCCATGCTCGTCGAGCAATGCCTTCACATGAAACAAGAAAATCACTTTTGAGTTTTGGAAAGTATATTCAGCATTGCTGCAGATTAAAAGCACACTTCTGTTGCATGATTTATTTATTTATTTTTGCATCAAAACTTTCTTATATATATATTTTTTATTTTTGGATCTGAAAAACAATATTTTGCGTGTTTTTCATACCACTAAAAATACAGCTTGAGAGCTGCCATCTTGCATAAAGATAGTTTTAAGCTATAAAATGTAATAATAAATGACAAATAAAATTGCTCCCTTTTAGCAGGAGGAAGCAGCTCTCGTTTTAAGAACCCTGGAACTAGAGTATAAATTTCGTGTTTTAGAAAGAAAAAATGCTATGAAAATTCCTTGTGACATAAGTTATACAATCATATCATTTTCGAATAACTCTGTAAGGAATAGTTTATGTGTATTTATTTATACACATTTTGGCACTGTATTCAATAAAGCAACACAGATTTGCCAATGGCGCCGCACAGAAGCTTTATTTATTTAGTGCTGGCTGAGATTTGTGCGAACAAGCCAACAGCTCACTTTGGCCAACAGCCAATTAGTTCCAAGTTCCCAACAGCCAATACTTAGCACAACATCAGATCGGATCGGATTCAGTGATAACCCTGAGGCAGTATAAACCGGAATATCAGTCGTAAATAAACCGGAATATCAGTCGTAAATAAACCGGAATATCAGTCGTATTGAGATCAGAAGTATTGAAAAATATCGAAAAATCGATCCGATATATTGATCTTTCAATACCGATATTTTCGATTCAATATATCGGTCTCAGAAATATCAAAAGATATCGGTATCGATACTTTTGCAAATATCGCCCATCCCTACTTCTAACCTCCTTGGGTAAACCATCCTAGCAGACGCCCTGTTGATCAACTGGTGTACAAACACTGCTTGGATTTGCATTGTGGAGCGTTAAGGAAGATGGTGTTATGTACTATTTTCGGCTGCGGTAGCCGAAGTGGGAGAGATAACGATGTGTACTATTATAGATTACTATCTGAGCAAAAAGTGAGATCAGAATTATAAAAAAAATTATTCAGAAGCGCCAAAACTTGTGGTTATCACGTATCAGCAGAGTTGACATTGATGACCGGAAACGAAGGAACATTAGAGCGTGTAGTTTACATTTTGTAACAGGTATGTTCATAAATTTACTGATGCGTTATCTACAAAAACTCTATGAAGATCTTTAGACTGAAATTAACCTTTCTTTATGAATGACTTGCACGATTTCATTTGCTCGGGAGCACAGTGTATGATAGTCAGGTGATACGACTCTGGAAACAAAAATCGCCCGTTAATGTCACTTGTCACTAGATGGCGTGACGAACGTGTGGGCCCACGATTTGATACAACCTATGCCTTCTTATGGGAGGAAGAGGCAAATACATTCGTATTTTACGAATGCTATTTTGCTTGGAATGAAAAAACCATAACCTGGAACGCTTCGCAAACATGCCTATCACATGGAATTCGTCAAATAAGCGTTATATATATATATTTTTGGGGCCACTCTAACGTGAAGATTTCTGAGCAGACGATGCTGTTTTTTTACTGATGCAATAAAGGATATACCCTTCATCTTCAAAAAAATTGTAAATTGTACTTGTAAAATAAGATGGTGCTGTACATTCGGAGGAACAATTTTAACATGGAATATCAATTTTTGCGCAAGTTATTGGGGCATCGTTAACGGAAACTACTAATTTTGAAAACTTACCGAAATTTTCGCAAAAAATAATTTTGATTATTCTTCAGCCCGAGAAATCATTCACTACTGATGTTTTCATTTAGTAATAAACAATATATCTTACACATTTGTTTTATTTTTGTACCTAATCATACTAATGAATAAGGCGCTCCCTCCATATGTGCTGGCGATAACGGTAGAGAAAGTGCATCATGGCAAAATGGCTGCTTTTTCTCGGCGGAGATTTCCCCGACCTGTGTGCATATAGTACGATGAACATATTTGATATCAGGGATAAAATTTGTGATCCTTCGTTTAAACAACGGTTGATGCTCTTAATGTACAAAATTTCCACATTGTAAGCTGTGGAAAAATGCGCCACGTCCTAATGCTTGCCGTCAATTTTCCAACTCTGTTGGTGTTACATATTAAGCCTTAATAAGAGACACGAACTTACTTTTAAGCAGTAACGAACTTCATTCGAGAACATAAACTTTTATTTCATAACAACAATCATTTGTTGTCTCATAACTACTCCGCCATTACCATACATACCCCCTTGCCACAACCCCCAACGTCCCTAGTGATTCTTTATTATATTACAGTTGGGTCAATAAAGGTTGATACAAGTTCTTTATATGCTGCATAACCTGTCCGATAACCTATAGTTCGGTACAAAACACTTTCGCCCAGGGGCGGTTCGTCATTAGAGGCCAGAGGGGCTGGGTCCCACCAACAAATTTCTATTTTTAGAAATATTTTTTTTCGCCCTGATTCTTATTTTCTCTCTTAACTACATGGTGATAAACCTTTCCCTTCAAAAATCATTACCTAAGGTAAAAGTTTCCTTCAAAAACGAAAAACTATTCCCTGAGGAAAGGGATCACGTTCAGAGTGTGAGGTTATTGGGGCCAGCTCCAACAGGCCCCAGTAACATCACTACGCAAGCGAAGAGGAGACGATTTCCTCCCAGTCTCATTCAGTATGATGACCTACATACAGCACTGCCTTAACGCGTGTGCAAAAAAGCTGTGATCTGGCCCCGCGCTAATTTGATTGGCCAGGAGAGTATCCATTTCCTTAATGCCGTGGGTTGACAGAGAAGCTTATCCCGACCAAGCTCAAAGTTCAGTTAGTTGTTTTTTCTGTGTGTGTCTCTCTCGCTGATGTGTTGATCCTTTGTGTCGTGACTTTTTTGCTTGTCGATTACAATGAATGGAGTGGATATTTTGTTAAAATCTCCGTTTTTTGCTCTAAATCTGGAAGAAAAACTTCACTTAAAAAAACTCAGTGCTTCTCACCCCAAGAATGTTTAGTTTGAGCTTCACTTAAAAAACACAGTGCTCATCAGCCCAAGAATTTGCGTCGAAAAGCTTCACTTTAAAAAACTCGGTGCTTATCTGCCCAAGAATTTGAGTTTCCAAGAGTATGAAGTTTACAAAGCGCTTTGCAGAACTAATTTCAGTTTTAACTGAGAGGATTTTCTATGTTAAAAATAAATAAATAAATGAGAAAACCTGTAAGTATAATTTGCACATGAGTACATATATGTTTTTAGGTTTCACAAGTTCTTTAAAAAAAAAGGTTAAACCTTTCAAATAATGCAAATCGTAGTATTGTACTCATTCTATATGGGACGAAATTAATGAAACATTCCCTCCCTGCATATATTTGGAGTAATTATTTTTTCATTACATTTTTTATCCTGTGAATATTCCTCAGTTGAGAAATCTGAAGAAACACAAAGCACAACTTACATAAATTAATGCTCATATGTTTTAAGGTAAAAATTTTATTTAAGGAGTTTTAACATTTTTCTGTTAATAATTATGCATTCTACTCTGAGGAAATTTTTGTGTGTGCAATACAATAGTTGACACATTCCTTCCTGATTTGGGCATTATTGTGAGTCAAGGGGGTAAACAGAGGCCGAGTAAAAGAATCTTGGGGGTAGGGTGGGGGTCTGAATAGTTGGCCTAATAATGACAGTTTTTTTATTTCATTGTTTGACTTCGGCTACTGGCCCCACCTGCTTCAGTTGCCAAGAGCCGCCACTACTTTCGCCTATACTTAAAACAGAACTGAACAGATTCTAGTCCGACTTTTAGCTACACTATAAATTAATCTCCCGTTAAGTAAAAACAGAGCTGACGTACTTTACCTTCTGTATAGAAACTTCAAATTTTCTGGAACTCCGTACAATATAATTACACAAAGTAATAAATAAAAAATACTCAAGATAAATGCCGTTTTTGCACTGATGAAATCATAAACACCATATAATCCTATGATGGTTAGCGTGAACAATCGGCCCACAACTCCTGAACGTCCCCTGGCGAGCTGTGACATTAACAGTCCGTTTTCAAACTGAGAGTCGTATCGACTGACTTATCATACACCGTGCTCGGGAGTGAAGGCGTTCGTGCAAAAAACGAAATAATTAACAATATCGCCGTGTTCTATTGGTGGCAAGACATCAATATTGTTCAGGAAAAATGAGTATGGAATTACATATGGGTCACCACAATTGCCCAATAACTTTAACTTATCAGAATAAAGCTATTTTGTATCGCCAGATAGCCCACTTACGTAGCCCATGTAATGCATCTTTGATCTCATCTTTGTACACCAGTTGTTCTGCAAGAAAGCAGCAGACGAAAAAGTGACGCGAACCGCGGTTTCGTGACGTTAATGCATACGGTCTATATAATCTCCTATGATTTTTTAAAGTTGTCCCACTACGTGTATATTCTCGGGTACGGAGAAGTAGCCACCGCAGAACTGGCCACACGGAGAACTGGACACATTGGAATTTCAGTGCCATAAAATTGTTGGGCATAAACAAATTTCTTGTGGCTATATTCCCCACTACTTGAGCAACTATTGTTCATAAAATACTTTTTTAAAATTTCATTTTCAGTAAGAAATTTAGACATTTCCATGAATTTTGGGCCAAAGACAAAGCGGAGAACTGGCCACCGGAGAACTAGTCACCGGAGAACTGACCACCGGAGAACTGGCCACCCGGAGAACTGGCCACCCGGAGAACTGGCCACAAAAGTTTTAAGGGGCCGTATGAAAATTGTGTTCTGGATTGCTCCGCGGCGATGTCTCCCGAGATTAGTTATCTGACACACATAAAATTTCCGTAATTTCGTATTTTCTTATTTACGATATTTTTCAAGGTATATAAACTACAGCTAAACAAATTCTCTGCGGGTATGTGCAAACCCAGGAAACTTATTGGGGGGGGGGGGGTGCTTAAAACCTAAAATATGAAATGTAAAGAATTTCTGGTCCGATCCGGAGATTTTCAGCGTTCTCAAGCTAAAACTCAACATATTATCTCAGGGCATGTGCCTACCCAGGAAACCTGTCGGGGAGGGGGTCGCCATTAATATGTTTCGTCGTTTTCGGAGAAAACTTTTTATTGAGGAGACACATTTATCGTTTTTAGTGAACTGTAGAGACTTGCAGGTTGTTCCCAACTACCTGAAGTTGCGCCGTTTTCCAGTCTCTCGCCGAGATACCTCAGTCCTTGCATCTGCAAAATACAAAAGACGCACTTCAGAGATCCGAACGAAGCGTAGTTTCCTAGATTATTTGCACAAGAAATCATATTACGCTTTTTTGCATTTACCATTATACTTTCACCCTGCATTACTTGATAGGCTTCTTATTACATTTTTGGCTTCCTGCAATACAGAAGAACAACTATTTCAAAACAGACAGATTAAGAAACTACACAACTTAGTTGCTGACTCTTGTTCTGCAAAGCATTGTTCTTCGCAGCTGCAAAGGCGAAGTTCTACCACTCAACCAGCATACATTAATTTCAGTTCTTATCCTCTCAATCCTTTACAAAAGTCTGCCTTAAATAGAGGTCCCAAATTTGTTTATCCGGAGTTTAACCCTAATCCCTTTCAGCTTATTTCCCAGGCAAAAAGATTATTCAATCTGTCCCCACTCCTGAACGAGAACCCACCAGGTATAAGGTAGCGAAAGCCATCAAATTCAGTAGAAGTTCAAATATCTCCCCTGCATCTAAAACCCTCCTTAAAGAAAAACTCAACTGCAGCCTCTTCGCTCAAACCCTAATTTGGCAGTTATCACTGCAGACAAATCCAACCAGGTTTTAATTCTCGACAAGCAGGACTATGTAATGAAAATGCAATTAATAATACCCCCCCCCCATTCTATTATTCAAGGTGATCCTACCTCTGCCACTATTTATGCTTTAAGCAGACTCTGTAATCATGGCTCCTTACCCCCTTGCATTTCCAACTCCATGCACCCCCTATTGGACCTAAGGTCCCAGAATTGTTTGGGAAACTGAAAACCCATAAGGAAAATCGCTCCATTAGGCCTTTGGTTTCTGGGTATGCTGATCGCACCAGGCCATTGGAGAAAGCACTTGTCAAATACCTTACCCCTCTAATCTCTTCCTCACAAATCACAATATTCTATTTCTAGCTTCACAAAAGCCTTGCAACGTATTAAGGCTTTCAACCATCCTGGTTCCTCTTTCCTTATGGCTTCTTTAGACGTAGTGCCTTTGTTTCCCAACGTCCCTATATCTATTGTACGCAATATCTTTGAAAGTACACTTTCCCAATTGGGGTCTGTACCCCCTGAGGAAACTCAAGCCGCTCTGCAGGCATTACGACTCATTCAGAAACGTTCTTTTTTCAGGTTTAATGGCGTTTCATATCGCCAACTTGAGGGAACCCCCATGGGGTCACCCCTCTCCCATCTGTTGGCTGAACTTCTTCTTCAAGACATAGAAAACCGCATTTTGGACTTTTGTCAGGTTATACCTTTATTATACCTTCGGTATGTTGACGATGTCTTGGTCTTTTGGCCTTCGTCAGTTGAAAATTTGTTCTCATTTGCAACTATGTTGTCGTCTGTTTATCCTTCTATACAGTGGCGGCTCGTGGCAACTGAAACAGGTGGGGCCAGTAGCCGAAGTCAAACAATGAAATAAAAAAAACTGTCATTATTAGGCCAACTATTCAGACCCCACCCCACCCCACCCCTAAGATTCCTTTACTCTGTCTGCCTCTGTTTACCCCCTTGACTCACAATAATGCTCAAATAAGGTACGAATGTGTCAACTATTGTATTGCACACGAAAAAAATGTCCTCAGAATAGAATGCATAACTATTAACAGAAAAATGTTAAAACTCCTTAAATAAAATTTTTACCTTAAAACATATGAGCATTAATTTATGTTAGTTGTGCTTTGTGTTTCTTCAGATTTCTCAATTGAGGAATAATCACAGGATTCACAGGATAAAAAAATATAGTGAAAAATAATAACTCCAAATATATGCAAGGAGGGAACGTTACATGAATTTCGTCCCATATAGAATGAGTACCATACTACCATTTGCATTATTTGAAAGGTTTAACCTTTTTTTAAAGAACTTGTGAAACCTAAAAACATATATGTACTCATGTGGAAATTATTCTTACAGGTTTTCTCATTTATTTATTTATTTTTAACATAGAAAATCATCTTAGTTAAAACTGAAATTAGTTCTGCAAAGCGTTTGTAAGCTTCATACTCTTGGAAACTCAAATTCTTGGGCTGATAAGAACAGAGTGTTTTTAAGTGAAGCTTTTCGACTCAAATTCTTGGGCTGACGAGCACTGTTTTTTTCTTAAGTGAAGCTCAAACTAAACATTCTTGGGGGTGATAAGCACTGGTTTTTTTTAAGTGAAGCTTTTCTTCCAGATTTAAAGCAAAGAACGGAGATATTAACAAGCAAAAAAGTCACGACACGAAGGAACAACACATCACCGAGAGAGACACACCAACAGTAAAAACAACTAACTGAACTTTGCTACGACATTTAAAACACTCGCGCCACCTTTGAGCTTGGTCGAGGTAAGGTTCTTTGTCAAACCACGGCGTTAAGGAAATGGATACACTCCCGGCCAATCAAATTAGCGCGGGGCCAGGTAGATCTGGCCCCAAGCTTTTTTTTGCACACGCGGTTAAGACAGTGTTGTATGCAAGTCTTCATACTGAATGAGATGGGGAGGAAATCGTCTCCTCTTCGCTTGCGTAGTGATGTTACTGGGGCCTGTTGGAGCTGGCCCCAATAACCTCACACTCTGAACGTGATCCCTTTCCTCAGGGAATAGTTTTTCGTTTTTGAAGGAAACTTTTCCCTTAGATAATGGTTTTTGAAGGGAAAGGTTTATCACCATGTAGTTAAGAAGTTAAAAGAAGGAATAAGAATCAGGGCAAAAAAAAAATATATTTCTAGAAATAGAAATTTTTAGGTGGGGCCCGGCCCCTCTGGCCCCTAATGACGAACCGCCCCTGCTTCTATATCCTTTACCGTGGAGGTTGAATGTGACAATTCACTTCCGTTTTTAGACTTCCAACTTCGTAGGAACCCTACCTCCCGGCACCTGAGTTATTCGGTTTACAGAAAGC
Source organism: Macrothele yani (assembly GCA_039090855.1). Lineage (NCBI taxonomy): Eukaryota > Metazoa > Arthropoda > Arachnida > Araneae > Macrothelidae > Macrothele > Macrothele yani. The sequence goes on along the minus strand of CM077017.1, from coordinate 65,339,391 downwards.
CTTCCTCTATACCTATCTTGATACCACGCGTTTCCGCCCACCCGACTAGATATAAGGCAGGTGATACGACTGTGGAAACAAAAATCGTCCGTTAATGTCACTTGCCACTAGATGGTGCGACGAACGTGTGGGCCGATGATTTGATACAACCTATGCTTTCTTATGAAAGGAAGAGGAAGAAACATTCGTATTTTACGAGTGCTGTTTTGCTTGGAATTAAAAAAACCAATAACCTGAAACGCTTCACAAACATGCACTTTTGTGCCTATCACATGGAATTAATCAAATAAGCTTTATATATATATAATTTTTTTTAGCCACAGAATGAGTACTCTTAAAATCACGATTTCTGAGCAGACGATGCTGATGCTAAGTTTTTCTACTGAGGCAACAGAAAATTCATCATTTATCGTCAACAAAAATGTACTTCTTGTAAAATAAGATGGTGCTGTACATTCGGAAGAGCAATTTTAACATGGCATAAAAAAAACAATAACTGATATTCCATCAGTTTTTGCGTAAGTCATTGGAGCATCGTTAACGAAAACTGCTGGTTTTGAAAACTTACCAAAGTTTTCCCAAAAAGTAATTTTGATTAATCTTTCTCTCGAGAAATCATTCACTACTGATGTTTTCATTTAGTAATAAACAATATATCTTACACATTTGTTTTACATCTGTGTTGGCGATGACGTCAGAGAAAGTGCATCGCGCAAAATGGCTGCTTTTTCTCGGCGGGGCATTCACCGACCTGCCGGCATATAGTACGATGAACATATTTGATATCAAGGGAAAAAATTAGTGATCCTACATTTAAACAATGGAAACGTAAAATTTGGTAACGTACTCTTAACGTAAAATTTTTGATTGATTGATTGGAGGTTTAACGACCACCGTGAGCAACTCAATGGGCTGTAAGCAGTCGCCCGTCCCTAATTTTGGGTCACTGGTTCCAGGGAAGGGAGAGAGCCAGTGCCGTAAGACAAACGCAACATCCATGCCTCACCGGGATTCAAACCCGGACCCCGTTCGGACGAATGATCAGAGGCCATCGCTTAGGCCACCGTTTCTTTTTTTTTTCAAACATTGTAATCTGTGGGAAAATGTATCACATACTAATGATTGCTGCCAGGGCTGGATGGAACTTTTGCGTGGCCCGGGGCGAAATTTCATTGCGCGGCCCCGGAACATTATTTCATTGCTTGCACTAAGAAATAAATCTCATATTTCAATAACGTCGTTACGTGAAAAATGTCCGTCCGTAAAGAACACCCACGATGTGAAATCCACAAATTTGCCGGTGACGACGATGATGTGAAATCCACAAATTTGCCGGTGATTCCGCTACTCCGGAGCCAAATGCTTTACCAATTAAGCTACACCGACAGAAATTATCGCCGTAACTTTTCAGACTTGACATGTGTTTCACCTCTGTAGTACGTCATAACGAAAATTATCATAAAGACAAATTTTAATCTTAACAAAAAGATCATAGTATGGATTGAAAGTTCCGAGAGAGACAGAGAGAGAGAGAGAGAGAGAGAGAGAGAGAGTAAAAACGGTTAAAATCTATGATTTTCTTTTCGGGGAGATGGGGTTGAGGTTGCATTATGTCTCTTATAAAAACTTCCTTACAAAATGACAAAACTCTATCTGCGTAGCCAAACATTTTTGAATTGCGAATATTTTAGTGTAGGAACAATAACAAATTCATATAAATAGTTTCTTATTTCCTGATGCATGTTTTAGTGATTGATTTTAAAACAAAATGAAATAAGTGACAAATTAGGGATTTTTTAAACTTTTATACGCGCTGCTATATGATTTTTTTTATTTGTAGTAATATTTTAAAGTCACTGAATAAATGGAACCCTTATGCAGCTCGAAACCAACTTTGATATTGTTCTTTTTATTTCTTTAAATTTAAGTAACTCGTTTGCACGCAAGTTGTTAAATTTATAAAAGTAAGGGCCACAAAATGATGAAATTTAATTTGCTATTTCATGAATGCGGAAAATATTAAAGCAGTTACATTAATCACTTGGAATGGTCTAAGGCGTTGGCCTCTGATCATTCGTCGGAAGGGGTCCGGGTTCGAATCCCGGTGAGGCATGGATGTTGTGTTTGTCTTACGGCACTGGCTCTCTCCCTTCCCTGGAACCAGTGACTCTAAATTAGGGACGGGCGACTGCTTATAGCCCATTGAGTTGCTCACGGTGGTCGTTAAATCTCAAAAAAAAAAAAAAAAAAAAAAAAAAAAAAAAAAAAAATCACTTGGAATCCGCAAATCTCAGTATTTATACGTCGAAGGGCGATAACCTATTTGAAAATGAAGGAATTGGAAACAAAAGAAAAAACTAAAAGAAAACATCTTTTTAAAGGTCTCGCACCCAGAACTTACACACAAAAAATGATAACTGTAAAAAATTCTACCAAAAATGTGTTCTTTTTCCTAAACTGCGGGGCCTCTTAAGGCGCGGGGCGACTGCCCCGGTTGCCCCTATTGTCCAGCCGGTCCTGCTTGTTGCCATTTTTCCAACACTGTTGGGTCATTAAAGGTTGATTGATACAAGTTCTTTATATGTCGCATAACCTGTCCAATAACCGATAGTTCGGTACAAAACACTTTCGCCCTATACATAAAACGGAATTGAACAAATCCTAGTCCGACATTTAGCTACATTATAAATTTAAATCCCGTTAAATAAGAAGAGAGTTGACGTACTCTACCTTCTGTACAGAAATTTCAACGTTTCTGCAGCTCCATACAATGTAATTACGCAAAGTAATAAATAAAAATACTCAAGAGAAATACCGATTTAGCACTGATGAAATCATAAACACCATATAATCCTATGGTGGTTAGCGTGAACGATCGGCGCACAACTCCTGAACGCCCCCTAGCGAGCTGTGACATTAACAGTCCGTTTTTCAAACTGTTGTCAGCACGGAGAGTCGTATCACCTGACTTATCATACACCGTGGTTTCACCCTTATACACTGGCGGAAAGTGAAAAAAGAACACCAAGAAGGAGACGTCTGATACCAACGAAATTTATACATCATAATAACGGAATACAGAGGATAACGTAATCAAAACATTATGGCAAAATACAGCTGTATTTGCTGGTAAACTGAAAAATAACATTTTCATGTAACATGGTTAGTACGAGGTTGAACCGCCATGAACTGCGTCACACTGTGCAATTCTGGCATGGAGTTTTTTTTTTTTTTGATTGGAGGTTTAACGACCACCGTGAGCAACTCAATGGGTTATAAGCAGTCGCCCGTCCCTAATTTAGGGTCACTGGTTCCAGGGAAGGGAGAGAGCCAGTGCCGTAAGACAAACACAACATCCATGCCTAACCGGGATTCGAACCCGGACCCCGTTCGGACGAATGATCAGAGGCCACCGCTTAGACCACTGCGCCACCGGGGGCGGCACTCTGGCATGGAGTCTGTGGTACAGATGTTGGATGTAAGTTTGGGGTATTGAGTTCCAAGTATCCTCAACCTGGATGCATATATCGGGGATGGCCATGCAGACCGGATAAGTCGTTGTCCCATAAAATCCCACACGTGCTCAATGGGGGACAAATCCGGTGAACGTGCAGGCCATGGAAGTTGTCTCACACCCTGAAGTGCATATTGCATTGCACGTGCCGTGTGTGGGCCTGCGTTATCTTGCTGGAAAACACCACGATGGACCGACCTTACAAATGGCACAACAACGGGCTGAATGATGTTGTTGATGTAGGAGGTGCTGTTTAACGTACCCGGTACAAACACTAGTTGTGTACGGGAGTGATAGCTGGTCGCTCCCCACACCAGGAGACCAGGTGTAAGCCGTGTGTGTCGCTCGCCGATGCAAGAAGGGTGGAGACGCTCCCCTGGGCGTCTGCGAACACACATACGGCCAGCGGAGGCTCCCAAACAGAATCTGCTTTCATCGCTGAACACGACAGATCGCCATTGCGTTCTCCAGTGCAGACGTTGGCGACACCACTGCAGCCGTTCCTGACGGTGGGCTGGAGTCAGAGGTAACATGCCAGAGGCACACGCGCACGTAGTCCTGCATCCAGTAGACGGTTGCGGATTGTTTGCACAGTCACCTCAGCTGCAACGGCAGCTCGGATTCGCGTCGCAGTGGATGTTCTGCTTGACAACGCCGCTGTTCTTATGCGTCGATCGGTCCACTCATCAGCCCTTCTGTGACTCCCGGTTCCACTTCTTCTTATGTGGGAATGTTCCTCGGACCATCTACGCCACCATCGTACCACCACCGATACTTCCCGTCCAATTCGCTCCGCAATACGACGATACGACCACCCGGCCTCGCGGAGTCCGACTAGGCGACCTCGCTCAAAGTCCGATAACTGCTGAAATCGTACACATCTTCCATGTCCAGGCATTGCAGCTTCCTCAGGGTCTTCGCACGTGTCCATACGCCGACGACAGAGAACATTCACTTCGCCGTACTCCTTAATATACCACCGACGGTAATTTGCATATTATGCCGTGCTGTGGCGTAAGCGCTCACCGGTTGGTCCCGAAATTAACATCACACCTACGTAAACTCGACCCCATTAACATATGTAAATTTCATGATCGTCCGCCAATTCCTTCTTGGTGTTCTTTTTTCACTTTCCGCCAGTGTACTTTCTTATTCGTCGAGCATTTACCCACTCCTCTTCTGTAGCCTTCCGTGAGGAGAAACTTCAAAAGATATATACCATTGCTCATGAGCACGGATTTTCATATTCAGATGTCCATAGAATCTACCGTAAAATCCATAATTCAACATTTTTACGTGAACGAAGGGATGTCAAATCTACCGTAAAATCCATAATTCAACATTTTTTACGTGAACGAAGGGATGTCAAATATGTTGGATCAATGACTTACGGTAATTTATCGAACATCTGTTTGGTAATTTATCGAACATCTGTTTGGTAATTTATCGAACATCTGTCACAGTCACGGTGTCGGTTTTGGGTTAAAAACATCGAACATTTATTCCCTGATTAAAATGATCGGGACCGTGTTGAATTGTTGGTCAAATGCGGCATCTATTCCATTACTATGAAATCTGTCGATCCTCAAGACAAGGGCCTTATATATATCGGCTCAACCCTAAGGAGACTGCCAACAAGAATTAAGGAACACCAATATAGGGTAAAAAACGGCTCGTCATCGACTGCTTTAGCCAGGCTTTCTTCAGCTGGTACACATTACCCATCTTGGACAGGCGTCCCCATTCTATCCACCTCTACAACGAGGGAAACAGTGCTCTTTACAGAGAGTCTCCACATTTTGCATCGAGTGGACACTTGTTGCAATGATGAAGTACCCAGCTATATTTCCCAGGCCTGGAAAACTTTACTGTCCTCGATTCCAGTTCCTACTTCTAACATCGCAGACTCTGTCCATCATTAATGGAACTCTATAGGCCTATATTTTTTCATACTACGTTAGAGCAAGTGAACGTTCTTGAATTTCTTTCCTCATTAAGAACGTTTAGCAACGGCACCCATATATAAATGTGTTTCTGGAACTCCAACTTGGTCTTTCATCTGATGATGTGCTCGTAGCGAGCACGAAAGTACTCATGTTATTTTAACCACGTAAATATATTTTAACTTGTGTGTGTTTTTAGTTATTAAAGTTTGCCTATAACTGGAACCATTCAGTAAGTTTGAACATCGTGCATTAATAGCAAGTTTCTTACCCTGAGTAGCGAAATCCAGTGGTTGACACACATCACGTGACTACCCTCTGGAGATGTTTGTGCCGCCTTCGGAGCTCCTAGCTCTGTCTGCCCATATTCATGGTCTAAGATTCTAACCTCTTTGGTATAGAGCCTTTGCACGTGACGTCACAAAACTGTGTGCTAGACTTCCGGGTGGTTAGAAAGTACCCGAGCTGTTATCTTTCCATACTTTTCAAAGGCTTCTGCTACTGTAAATAGAGTTAGAAAAACTGTTCTTTCTGACAAAATTTACCATCTTAATGTGGTGGAAAAGCAACGTTACAAAGAAAAGCTTGGAAATAATGGCATAGAAGATCCATATGACATACCTGAAAGATATTTTTATCCTCTTTTTTTTTTTTTTTTTTTGATTGGAGGTTTAACGACCACCGTGAGCAACTCAACGGGCTATAAGCAGTCGCCCGTCCCTAATTTAGGGTCACTGGTTCCAGGGAAGGGAGAGAGCCAGTACCGTAAGACAAACACAACATTCATGCCTCACCGGGATTCGAACCCGGACCCCTTTCGGACGAATAATCAGAGGCCATCGCTTAGACCACTGCGCCACCGGGGCGGCTTTTTTCCTCTGGAAGTTTGTGTTGTTACGGACCTTCCTGATCTTAACTATCACGCAATTTATAACTATTTAATAGGCATTATAACTATAATTATATTTATAACTATTTATTAATTATACTTATAATTATTTCGTGTTATACCGGGAAAGCTCTAAAAGCTTATAAAAGCCTTGACGAATATAAATATTTTACCAGTGGGTGGGTTAGAAATGTTTTAATTCTGAAGACTGAAAACGAAAAATTTCTTTCCCGGTCTAAGGTAAGTTGTTACATTTCTGACTGGTTCCAGTGTGAATGGGTGGTTCCAGTGTGTATTGCAATTAAAAAAAAGAAAATACCGACTTATCGTATCCCGAAAAACAGACTGTTTTTTCACCAGAAAAAGAAAAAGAAAAATGAAACAGACCCGGGAAGACGGACGACACAATGTATGACAGCACCCCCCCCCCCTGACAGCCCCCTCCCCCACTAATTCTATGTGGACGTATATCCTTAAAATTTTGGTTCGGAAAAAAAAGCATCTGTTTCAGTATTTAGAAATCAGTAACAATACAAAATCTTGAAAGTTCACGAAAGCCAAGCAATTTCCGATTCGACAGCAAAGTTAATCCGCCATACGTTCAGAGCATTTTAAACAGAATAACCAGGATTTACGTAAAAACTTGAAAATAGTACATAACAGTGGGCAAGAAAATGTAACGATATAAATTCGACTATTAACGTAGTAAAATATGCAGATTTACGATACTTGAAATAAAGTGTTTACTGCAGATCCTGCCGGCCTGGGTAACCATGCCTTCCGATTTACTGCTTTTCCCCACATAATCAAGCGTTTTTCTGCCGTTGGAAAGCGATAAGAGAAAATTCCACTACCTTACTCGTACTTTGAGAAGCCCCCATACGCCACACAACTTTTAACCATTTCTAAAACTTCAGACAATCGAGTGACAGAGAGTCTAGAAATTGCTTCCCCATGCTAATTCTATGGGAACCTTAGCAGCTGAACTTTCTCTTAACCACCCGGAAGTAACCGTTTCGTCAAAAACGACGTCGATGCATACGGTCTATACGCACTCTATAACAACAAAAAGTACACACAATGAAAGATAAAGGTGCAAAGATTAATGGTTATTTTGCTAAAAAAATCCTGCGTTGTAGGGAAAGGACGAGGCAGCAAAAATGCGTAAAAATACTGTATGTAAACCAACACTTTAGCGGGAGCACCAACCAGAGTGACTGAACTTTAAAAAATTGTACCACATGAACTAAGGGGCAGAAAAATAAACCACTTGATTTTTTATGAAGATAATTGATCGCTAAACTTAGTAAAAATATATTGAACGGGTCACCGTGTAAATGTCTTATTCGTGGTCTAAGGTAAATGCTGTTGATCATCGCCATTACCTGTTCCCTCAGAGCAATCTTGACACAAATCACGTGACTAACCCGCTTGACATGTTTGTGCCGTTCTCTCAACACTGCGTGAACAGGAGCAGCTGTGTCTACCATATTTTTTTTTTTTTTTTTTATTGGAGGTTTAACGACCACCGTGAGCAACTCAATGGGCTACAAGCAGTCGCCCGTCCCTAATTTAGGGTCACTGGTTCCAGGGAAGGGAGAGAGCCAGCGCCGTAAGACAAACACAACATCCATGCCTCACCGGGATTCGAACCCGGACCCCTTACTCACGAATGATCAGAGGCCAGCGCCTTAGACCACTGCGCCACCGGGGCGGCATCTACCATATTCATGGCCTAAGGTTAGAATAATACTTCTGGAGATGCCGTGAGTCTCTTAACCGTGAAGCCACAAACTGTGGGAATTTGACGTTGTTTACATGATACCTATGTAATTTCAACTGTGTGTATTTTGGAATAGCGTGGTTTCTGGTTGCAAAAATAGTGTTAATATCAAACCGGAATGAATTATACTTCATACACGAGTGAAGCTTTCGATGTTCACGTTATGTTTTGTTTAGAAATCGAACTAACGTTCGTGTATTTCAATTCAAAATAAAAATGGGAAGATACCTCAAGATAATTAAGAATTTTATAAATTCAGCATTTTCTCACACATTCGCAGCAAAGTACAATGCGAAATTGAAAAGCCGCCCCGGTGGCGCAGTGGTCTAAGCGATGACCTCTGATCATTCGTCCAAACGGGGTCCGGGTTCGAATCCCGGTGTGGCATGGATGTTGTGTTTGTCTTACGGCACTGGCTCTCTCCCTTCCCTGGAACCAGTGACCCTAAATTAGGGACGGGCGACTGCTTATAGCCCATTGAGTTGCTCACGGTGGTCGTTAAACTTCCAATCAAAAAAAAAAAAAAAAAATTGAAAAATTTACGACAAAAGACAATAGCCTTGAAAACCATCAGCTTTCCCACACTTCAACGGCCATCTCTCGCGGTTATTGGCTTCACGCAAAGTGGTACTGCTCCATTAACAAGGGCATCTCCAGATATCTCATTCTAACCTCCTTGCTCTATACTGACCAGAGGTGCCGAGATCTGGAGGACAATCCTGGAATTTAGTGTAGGCTGTAGAGCTGGAATGTCGCAAATAGGCCTTGAATTTGGACTTTTTGTCCTCAAAATTTGAACTTTATCAAAAGCAAGTTACGTTTCTAATCAAAAATGCACTTAAAATAGTTTCTGTTCCACCCACATGGTAACATGCTTATTGTAAAAACATATTTTATGCTGTGCTTGTCCAAAGTTCCAACCAAAAGTTTTGCAAAATGAGAAAACTCTCCGTTCAGTTCGTTCTTCATAGAAATATAAGTATTAGCAAGAGCATCTAAGGTAAAAATTTCACTTTTGCTGAGTATGTACTCTCCAACACAGCTCTTCATTGGCGGTACCAAGGAGGTTAGAATATGATATCTGGAGGTGACCGAGATGGTAGCACGTCAAAACATCGCAGCCAAAACATCGCGCGGCATAACATCGCAGGTCAAAACATCGTGGTGACAAAACATCGCAAGTCATAACATCGCTGGCACAAAACATCGCAAGCCATAACATTTCAGGATGGGGCATTAATTAAACGGCATTTTTTCTTCTTTTGTTTTTCGTATTTTTCTAAACATTTGATCTTCGGTAGGAAAAATTCGCTCAGAGACTGGTTTAATTTGCAGAAGACTAATATGTGATACTTATCAAAATATTTCAGGAGGGGGAGGGGGCACTAATTAATTTCTCATCTCATTCCTGGGGATTTTCATAAATAATTGGTATTTAGAAGGTTGGTTATTGACACCCACCGGGCACTACTCATGCTGCTGCACTAAGAACTAAATGGTCCGGACAGAAGCCCCAAAGGATTTGGGGGTTAGACTTGTTTTATGTCGAGGAGTCTTGCTATCCCGGATCCATCTGCGTGTGGTGCTCCGAACCACGGCGGATCTTTAGCTGTCAGCTAGACTCGAACCAAGAACCCCTAGGTCCCGAGGTTGATTTTGTCTCGCCTTTAATGTCTTGTACTGTAAGATGCAGAACAAACGTTATTGGGCCTAATGCATAAAACTCAGGAAGCAATGGCGCCTTAACTCGTTACACGCTAATGGGCCAGACCTTATCTAACGAGCTGTTTTCATCTGTCATTTCTTGCAATTGCGACGTCATTTTTTTTTCGTAACTTTGAATACTTAATTTCCTATGGCATCAATTTTTTTGTGCCCAATGGGGAGGTATTTTACAATCGTTGAAATCTACTTCCAATTGTTTTCTTCCATTGGAATTTGTAATAAAAGTAAGACATATTTTGGCATGTTTTCAATAATCGAAAGGGTTTCTCTTATTTAACAAATTGGAATGATTTTAGATTCGATTTGTCGTCATTTTTTGTTCTGTTTTGAAATGATATTTATTGAAACTTACATTATTGTTCGAATTCTAGAAACATACCAGATGGATAGATGAAAATACAGAAACTCTGTGGTGCAACATGGAGAAGAATGGCTCAATATAGAAGTTTGTTGAAACGACTTGAGGAGACCTTCATCCAGCTGTGGTTTGAAAATGATGATGATGATGATGATGATGATGACATTAGTGTAAAATCGGTGATAGAACGATAATACATTATCTGATATATATTGAAAGACAATATTGGACCGATATCACGTGAAGAACGTCAGCAGAATATTGGATACGTCGGCAATACCAATATCGGCTGAAGAACGGCAAGACGATATTAGATATGTCGGAAATGCCGATATCGGTTATGTCGGCTGAATGACGGCCGATATTAACGACATTCAGCCGACATAACCGACATCGGCCAGATATCAAGCCGACATTCATTGCGACTTGGGATATTACTGCGTATAAGCTGATAAAATCTGAATATTAGTTTAAATTTATCGATCGCTCAAAGTATGATTAATATAAGGGTCGAACCACATTATTGTGATCAACAGCTAATATCCAGAGTAACCGCCGTGTGCAGAGCGGGCAGCAGCTGGACGGGCTGAGAGTGACTCAATAAGGTGCTGGAAGGTGTTCACAGGTATGTGGAGCCATGCTGGTTTTTTTGATTGGAGGTTTAACGACCACCGTGAGCAACTCAATGGGCTATGAGTAGTCGCCCGTCCCTAATTTAGGTTCACTGGTTCCAGGGAAGGGAGAGAGCCAGTGCCGTAAGACAAACACAACATCCATGCCTGACCGGGATTCGAACCCGGACCCGTTACGGACGAATGATCAGAGGCCAGCGCCTTAGACCACTGCGCCACCGTGGTGGCCCATGCTGATTGCAGTACATCTAACAGCTGCTGGAGGGTGTGTGGTGGAGGATCCATAGAGCGAACAACACGATCGAGGTGGTCCCTCAGATGCTCAATTGGGTTTAAGTCTGGGGAATTAGGGGGCCAGGGAAGAACTTTAAAGCCTTCATTGTGCTCTTCCAACCACTCTCGGACATTTCTAGCTGTGTGACACGTCGAATTGTCGTGCTGGAAGATCCCATCCACCCCAGGGAAGACAAGCAGCCTGTATGGGTGTACGTGGTCTGCAAGTATGGATTCATAACGAATCCGGTCCATAGTGCTTTCCACAGGTATAAGTGGACTCAGAGAATGGCATGAAAACATTCCCCAGACCATAACGCTGCTCCCACCAGCTTGTGTTCTTCCAGCAATGGATGAAGAGTGTCTGTTCTCCGATGTTTCTCGCCTTATACGCCAACGTCCATCCGTTCGATGAAGGAGGAAATGTGACTCATCGGAGAAGGCGATCCTTAGCCAATCAGCGGAGGTCCAATTCCGATACTGCCGTGCAAATGCACGCCTTTTCTGCCGATACACCTTCGTTAGCATAGATGCAGTGACCATCCGTCTGCTTCGGAGCCCCATACGAAGCAGGGTTCGCTGAACTGCCGTTTTAGACACACTTCCGGTGGCCCCCTGGTTTATTCGGCCAGTGAGTGGCTCCACTGTAGCGTGTCGATCGGCCCTCATGCATCTTCGGAGCCGACGTTCACCTCCCACATCAATGGCACGTGGTGCTCAGCAGTTTCCACGTCGTTTATTCGCAATGGTGCCATTTCTCCAATCACGATACACCTTAACCAGTTCCCTTGGCCCAAAAGCCGATAATCATCCCTTTTTGCAAATCAAATAAATCACCCCTTTTATCCATGATAGAAATGAGTTATATGTTTTCAGATGATGATCATATGTAGAGGATTTTAGGAAGGGAGTGTCTGACCTCAGGTCTTAAACAACCCTTAGAAATAGGAAGCTAGGAGATTTGGGCTAGAGTGCCCGATAGGAAAGTCACACGGAAGCGAAGTAGAAAGGAGGAAGAAGCCCTTATTTATTAGGGGGGGGAGTACCCGGGGTCCGACGGCTTAACGTGCCCATCCGACGCACGGCGGATATTTAGTGGATCGAGCGTTCGTACCTGTCTGGGATCGAACCTGGGGTCCTTTCCGTGGCAGTCACGAACATTGCCCACTCTGCCACCCGCGGCCATATGTTTTCAGAATGCCTGCAGCACACTTATATACCGCCCAAGCGAGCTCACGACACTTGCCTTCTTTCATTGGGTACGCACTGTTGACGTCAAAAGTAGGAGGTGGTCACAATAATGTGACTGGACTGTGTATATATTTAAACTTACATTTAAAATCATTATGAAAGCCATGTAATTTTCAATTTATGGAAAGAAATTTTAAACTTCCTGCAGTAAAGTTAGGTACCAAAGTAAAAAGAAAGATGGAAATATTTATAATAATAATCTTACTTTAATATACGGGGTGCCCATATTTAAACAGGTACTTTCTCATATATTTTTCATATGTTGAGATATAAATAAAATACGCGTCACAGACTTATTTAAAAAAAGTATAGTGAATAAGGTTTTAAAAAAAAATGATATACAAAATGTAAATAGTAATGAAATTTCGGGAGGGTCTGAACCGATAATCGGAAAAGTCCCCCATAAGAAAACTCCACCACATTCGGAAAAGTCCCCCAAATTGGAGAAGTTCCCCACAGGAAAAGTCCCCCACCTTTTTCAGTCAGGGACCGTGCACAAATTGCAGATTTACACAAAATATCGAATGTGGGGGAGATTTCCGGGGTCACCATTCCCATTTTCATGCTGCTTAAAACAAGATGCAGCCGTACAATGAGCACAAATATGTGGGGGAAAATTCCGGGGTTGGCATTTCAAACTTTTATCGCTGTTTATAGTAAAAAACCGTCTTGCAAGTAGCTCGATAAGGTGGGGGAAATTTCCGGGTTAGTATTTCGACTGTTACCGCACTTTTGAGTTAAAAACGGGTTTACACTAAGCAGGCTGACAGGGTGGGGGGTGGGGGTGGGGGGAATTCCGGGGTCGGCATTTCAAACTTCTGCCGCAGTTTAGAGTAAAAATCGATTTACAATTCGCAGGGTTGGGTGGGGGAAATTTCCGGGTTAGTATTTCCACTCTTACAGCGGTTTTTAATGAAAATCGGTCTTACAGTCAGCAGGCTGACAGGGTGGGGAGAATTTCCGAGTTAGTAATTCCACTGTTACGCGGTTTTTAATGCAAAAAGGGTCTTAGAGTCAGCAGGCTGACAGGGTGGGAGGAAATTCCGGGGTTACCATTTCAAACTTCTACCGCAGTTTAGAGTAAAAATCGGTTTACAATTAGCAGGGTTGGGTGGGAGAGATTTCCGGGTTAGTATTTCCACTCTTACAGCGGTTTTTAATGAAAACCGGTCTTACAGTCAGCAGGCTGACAGTGTGGGGAGAATTCCGGGTTAGTATTTCTACTGTTACCGCGGTTTTTAGTGGAAAATTTTCTGACGCACTTCGATAGATTCAATAGAACGCTGTGGACAGAAATTTTCCGACAGTATTTCATAAATACGAAAAATTCACATGCGTTTATCTGAGTTTCCTAAAATCTTAGAGGGCTGCACTCGACATGTGTTTGAACTGCGTAGAGATTTTCTTTTGGCAAAGGGGTGGTGGTGAACAGTGGCTCCCATATGAGTACTTTTAGCGGTGGGGGGAAGGGGGGTCTAAAAATCCTTACCTTCTTCAAGGCTGTCAAACATTTTAGTAGATGTGCAAGATACGCCGCGCAAATCCGCGCATGCGCATCCTCACTCAGACACTCTTCCCTCTCCTAAAAGCATTACGGATTTATCGGTTCGTACTTCGTAATCAGATGTGTTGAAACTGTCATCTACAATTCATTGTCGTACTTTTGAAAGTAAACGCATAGCAGAATCGGGAAAAGCAAATTTTTAAAATAAAGAAGTTTGATAATCGCAATAAATCCTTAATATCTTGATAATATAGAATGATAATATGGTATATATATATTGTCACGATATTAAGGATTGATATCTTATTATTTTTAATATTTTATATTATTTTATTATTTTTAAAAATACTTTAAAAAAGGTTTCGTCTATTTTAGTGTTTTAAATTTATAAAAAATTTGGCTATGCCAACGGCTGGGGGAAGGGGGCTCGAGCCCCCCGCCCCCTTATAGCCGCGAAGTGTGTGTGTATAGGGAGACTCAAAAAGAAAAGTTGGGTGTGTTGAAGCCCACCGTACAGCACCGTAACGTCGCGCATGTGCAACACATTGACCACGACATTCTTGCAAAACACCGAGGCTTCGGGTCTTTTTAGTAAAATTTTTGTTAGCTTTTATGTTTGGTGTGCCTACATGTAAGTAAGGAAAACTAATAAATAGAAGGCCTTTATCGATCATCAAGTGCTTAGAAGGGTTCCAGACTGCAGTCCCCTTTAGTTATTTTGTAATTTCCCAGTTTCAGGCTCTGAAAGTCGTGGGTTTAAGAATTGGCATTTTCAAAATACTTCTTTATTGTTGGTGTTTATTAAATACAGACATTTTAATCTGGTGCACCTTCAGCCAGGGGTGGTTTCTGCTATGGGGCTGTGGGGCTGCGGACCCCCTACCCAAAGCAGTTTTTTTTCATGCCGTACCAAGAGAGAGAAGTTTTCTTAACCCACCTGGAAGGTTTCCCTGCATAACACCACTAAGAGCGGAAGGAATGTTGGCGGATTGCTTGGGCGGACTGCGCTTCTTGCAGCCCTGACGAGTATTGAAACCAACTCATGTGGGAAACTCTGCCTATTCCCCATCAGTTCTTTTCCTTTGAATAAAACTTCCTTGGGGACTGCATTGACGGCAGCCTCGCTAGCGGGGTAGCTCGCGAATGCAGTCTCTCGTTGGGTGGGAAGGCATAGCAGGGCCTGTGTGCTTTGTTGATTAATACGGTCCTTGTGCTTCCGAATAAGAAATAAAATAGGGGAATTAATTAAAAATAATAACGAATGTTGAAATAAGGTATTAAATAAATTATGTTTGAGTGTACTACTCAACCTGTTTTTTTTCCTTCCAATTTTTGGTTTGTTCCTGCTTTTATCCAACGTAATAATTCTAATAACAATGTTACTCCCATCGAAATGTAGAATATTTGTGTTTGCTAATAACAAATACCCAGTTGCCGGGACTTTTGCAAAAAAGTTTTGCTTATATTTTCTTTTCTGGTCAAAATGGGCATGTGAACAAATTGCGATTAAGAATGAGTTCAGTATTGGATAAATTGAAAGCAAAAGAGAGAGAGAGAGAGAGAGAGAGAGAGAGAGAGAGAGAGAGAGAGAGAGAGAGAGAGAGAGAGAGAGAGAGAGAGAGAGAGAGAGAGAGAGAGAGAGAGAGAGAGAGAGAGAGAGAGACTAATTTCTTAATTTCTGCAGCGAAATATTTGCACAAAATTGATTTCTTCATTTACCAAGCACGGCGAAATTTTCGCTTTAAAACTCACGTAAATTTTTATTCACCAAAAATCATTGAAGTCACTCCACTGGATACATTGTATTTACCAATAAATAAATAAATAAATAAATGAGGTAGTGCATTATACTTAATTACTTTGAAAAGAACATTTAATCAGATATCATTGTTTAGAAAATTTACGAAGCTGGTAAATTTTGGAAAACAAATTTTTCTACACTAAATTGTTATCATGGCTTCAAAATTAAAACTGGACTGAATATGTTTATAATCCGTTTTTAAGAATAAATTATCAACGTTTATTCACAATTAAAAGCTTTATTAGCATCGACTATATAGTTTCGCAGAGCTTCTGGCTCGGTTTCATCAGGACGAATGGAGCGTAAACATTCAAATCATTGTGACATCATCAGAGTTCGCCGTTTTTATTAAAGAGAATGCCGGTGTGTGAGTATCGCAATAACAACTCATCGCGAAATTCTGGCAGACCCTCACAAATTTTTTTTATGGCCGTCCAAGTTGCAGTGGTCGGTATCAAGTCGAAGTTTCAAAGGGAGTGCATCAGAAGAAAAAATATTTATTGTCGTATTTCTAATGGTCACAATGAGACACTTAAGAACGCGTACATGACCTTGAGTGTGTGTCTTCGCTGCCACACGCATTACATTCTTTACATTTTTTGTCCTTATTGTACATATATACTTATATGCATGTATATGAAATTTGCAACCACAATCAATCCACTGCTGGATGAGGGTCTACAAATTTCTTCTTCCACAACAGTCTGCCTTGAGCCAGTTTCTTTCATGCTTTCGAATTTCATGCACCCATCTCCCCTTGTCATTTTCTGGGTATTGTTTTTTCCTTGCAGTCCAGTTCAATATTTCAACTCTCCGTCAGTGGCTCTTTCTTCTAGCAATATGTCCATCTCATTGCAATTTCAGGAATTCTGATCATAATGTCTTCCACTTTTGTCATTTTCCCGATCCACGAGTTTCTATTTGTGTCTTTCCTGGTAACATCAAACATGCATCTCTACATGCTACTTTCAGTTGGCTGCAACATCTGTATGTCTATTTTAGTTGAGGTCCATTTCTGTGCTCCATGCGTAAGAACTGGAAGGATGCACTGATTAACCTGTTTCTTTTTAAGAAATAATGCATCCGACCAAGTTTTATAGGTCGATTATTTTCTTCATAAATGTGGCAATGTGGCCATCGCTTAATATCTGTTGCCTAATTTAGGTATCGGTACCTCTACATTTTCCCTATCAATCGCTAAATATAAAATATAAATATTAATTTCTTGTAAAAAAAGCACTTTCGATAAATATATACACTGGCGGAAAGTGAAAAAAGAACACCAAGAAATAATTGGCGGACGATCATGAAATTTACATATGTTAATGGGGTTGAGTTTACGTAGGTGTGATGTTAATTTCAGGACCAACCGGTGAGCGCTTACGCAATAGCACTGCATAATATGCAAATTATCGTTGGGGGTATTTAAGGAGCACGGCGAAGTAAATGTAATCAGTCGTCGGCGTACGGACACGTGCGAAGACCCTGAAGAAGCTGCAATGCCTGGACATGGAAGACGGGTACGATTTCAGCAGTTATCGGACTTCGAGCGAGGTCGTGTAGTCGGACTCCGCGAGGTCGGGTGGTCGTATCGTCGTACTGCGGAGCGAATTGGACGGGAAGTATCGGTGGTGGTATGATGGTGGCGTAGATGGTCCGAGGAACACTCCCACACGAGAAAACGTGGAACCGGGAGTCACAGACGGACTGATGAGCGGACCGATCGACGCATAAGAAGAGCGGCGTTGTCAAGCAGAACATCCACTGCGACACAAATCTGAGCTGCCGTTGCACCTGAGGTGACTGGCGAACAATCCGCAACCGTCTACTGGATGCAGGACTACGTGCACGTGTGCCTCTGGCATGTGTACCTGTGACTCCAGCCCACCGTCAGGAACGGCTGCAGTGGTGTCGCCAACGTCTGCACTGGAGAACGCAATGGCGATCTGTCGTGTTCAGCGATGAAAGCAGATTCTGTTTGGGAGCCTCCGATGGCCGTATGTGTGTTCGCAGACGCACAGGGGAGCGTCTGCACCCTTCTTGCATCCGCCAGCGACACACAGGGCCTACACCTGGACTCCTGGTGTGAGGAGCGACCAGCTATCACTCCCGTACACAACTAGTGTTTGTACAGGGTACGTTATACAGCACCTCCTACATCAACATCATTCAGCCCGTTGTTGTGCCATTTGTAAGGTTGGTCCATCGTGGTGTTTTCCAGCAATATAACGCACGCCCACACACGGCACGTGCAACGCAACATGTACTTCAGGGTGTGAGAAAACTTCCATGGCCTGCACGTTCACCGGATTTGTCCCCCATTGAGCACGTGTGAAATTTCATGGGACAACGACTTATCCGGTCTCCACGGCCAGCCACAACCACCCCCGATTTACGCGTCCAGGTTGAGGATGCTTGGAACTCAATACCCCAAACTTACATCCAACATCTGTGCGACAGACTCCATGCCAGAATTGCACAGTGTGACGCAGTTCATGGCGGTTCAACCTCGTACTAACCATGTTACATGGAAATGTTATTTTTCAGTTTACCAGCAAATACAGCTGTATTTTGCCATAATGTTTTGATCACGTTATCCTCTGCATTCCGTTATTATGCTGTATAAATTTCGTTGGTATCAGACTTCTCCTTCTTGGTGTTCTTTTTTCACTTTAAGCCAGTATATATATATATACTAAAGAGCAAAGCCGAAAACATAAGAAAAACTTTAGAATTTAAAACGAAAGTTGCAAAACAACCTGAAGATCAAAACGCGCAACGCAGCAGTTATGAAAATTCAGAATTCACATTCTTCTATTAAGAAGAGACTGAAGCAAAAAAAATTTTTGACTCATACCAAGTACAACATAGAAAAGGTTATGTATTGACCGGCGTGAGTAAAAAGAGAAAAAAATAGAATAACTGAATGCAGAAAGTGTCGAGAATGCTGATCCTTGGCTTTATCAAGGACCAGCAAAAACTCAGCATTTTCTCACCTCCACAAAGACCTATTTGCTGGTCCTTGATAAAGCCAAGGCTCAGTATTCTCGACACTTTCTACATTGAGTTGTTCTATTTTTTTCTTTTTACTCACACCGGTCAATACATAACATTTTCTATGTTGTACTTGGTATGAGTCAAACAATTTTTTTTTGCTTCAGTCTCTTCTTAATAGAATATATATATATATATATATATATATATATATATATATATATATATACCCCTCCAAAATGACTCCACAACTTAAATCTTGGCCCTCAGTCTCCGGCAGCTGGAATGTACCTGGCCAAGGCAGCGGCCAGTACGACATGAAGGCAGAGGGTGCTAAGAATCCCCGGAGGACCGGACTAGGCTGCCATCTGATGCTGACCTTGGCTACGTATAACGGACGCTCCCTATCTTCTGATTCAAGGCTTCTTGAATTGGAAGAGGAACTACAAAGGATCAAGTGGGACATCGTCGGGCTAAGTGAGGTAAGGAGAAAAGGAGAAGATCTCATTGAACTGAAAAGTGGACATCTCTTCTACTATCGTGGGACAGATACTGGCAGAACTAGTGGTGTTGGATTTATAATAAACAAGAAACTGAAGGATAAAGTTGTAGAAGTTCAAAGTTCCTCTGACAGAGCTGCACGACTCGTTATCCAACTCTCGAGAAGATACCAGGCTCAGATTATTCAAACTTATGCACCCACCACAAGTCATGCTGAAGAAGAAATTGAAGAATTTTATGAGGAAATTCGTGATCTAAATAATAAAGGTAAGCAGCACTTGAAGATAATTATGGGAGATTTCAATGCAAAAATAGGGCAACGGCAACAGAATGAAACTTCAGTAGGTAAATTCGGTCACGGCAACAGAAACCAGCGTGGAAATACTCTCGTAGAGTTTGCAGAGGCAGAAGGGTTTTTCATCTTGAACTCCTTTTTCAAGAAAAAGCCACACAGGAAATGGACATGGAGACATCCAAATGGGACGACAAGTGAAATTGATTTTATTATGTGTAACAAAAAATTCGTCATAGAAGACTGCAGTGTGCTAAACAAGTTCAACACAGGCAGTGACCATAGATTGGTGAGATGTAAGATGCACCTCAACACTAAACTCGAACGTAGCAAGCTCATAAGACAAACAAAATGTATTGACATAACCAACCTTAAAAAACACCATAATACCTTCAAATTGGAACTGAAGAACAGATTCTCTGCTTTAGAAGGCCTAACATCGGAAGAAGTGGATATTTCTGAAGTTAACAGAAAAGTAACCAAAGCTCTTATGGAAACAGCAACAAAATTAGCTGGGTCTAAGAACAAATTGCATGTGAACAAATTATCAGGAAAAACCAAAATGTTGATGCAAAAAAGAAGAGTGATGAGGACAACTAAAGAAGATGTGACTTCCAAAGTGGAATATATAGAGCTATGCAAGACAGTACGAAAAAGTATCACTGAAGACGTAAGGAAATTCAACTGTGAACTAGTAAGGAAAGCAATTGAAAACAACCAAAGCCTAAAGATAGCAAAGGGACATCTCAGTAAGGGGAAAAAACAGATTATGGCACTGAGAAAAGAAGATGGTTCCGTAACAAGAAATAGAGGCGAAATTTTGACAAGAGTGAAAGATTTCTACTCCAAATTATATGAAAGCGGTGATACATGTACTCCAGACATCATGAAAGGTACCAGTACCAGAGTTCTTCCAGTCCTTCCAGCAGAAGTTGCACATGCAATCAAGAACATGAAGCGGGGAAAAGCTCCAGGAGAAGATGGAATTACTGTAGACATCATACAAGAAGCAAGTGGAGAAATCGAAACAGTACTCGCCCAAATTTTCACTCGATGCCTTAATGAAGGGAAAATTCCTGAGGACTGGAACAACGCTACAATGATCTTGCTACATAAAAAAGGTGACATTGAGGATCTCAGGAACTACAGACCTATCAGCCTCGTATCAGTGGTTTATAAAATCTTCACTAAAGTTCTTTCACACCGCTTGAAGGTGATACTGGACATGGCTCAACCGAGAGAACAAGCTGGATTCAGGAGTGGCTACAGCACAATAGATCCTATCCACGTACTGAGAGAACTAATTGAAAGAGCGAGGGAATATGACCTTCCATTGCGCATGGCTTTTATCGATTATGAAAAAGCCTTTGATTCGGTGAAACCATCAGCAGTTGCAATGGCTCTGAAATCCTGCGGCATTGAAGATGCATACATTAATATTATTAATAACATCTATGAAAATGCAAGTGCAAAGATTCGGCTGTTTGAAAATACAACACACATAAAAATTGGAAAAGGAGTGAGACAAGGTGACACCATATCTCCGAAGCTCTTTAATGCCACATTGGAAAATGTCTTTCAATCACTGAACTGGGAAAACAAAGGGATAAAGATTAATGGAGATTATCTAACCCACATTCGTTTTGCTGATGACATAGTCATTTTTGCAACTACCCCATCAGAGCTACAGAGTATGATCCAGGAACTTGCTGACAAGAGTAAAGAAGTGGGATTAAAAATGAACTTTCAGAAGACAAAAGTGATGTTCAATGCTTTTACAAGAAATGAAGATTTATCGATTGATGGAGAAAAGCTGGAGATAACAGACACGTACGTTTATCTTGGACAGCAGATATCAAGTGAGGGTCACATTGGTGAAGAAATTAATCGGCGTACAAAACTTGCCTGGAGAGCTTTTGGAAGAAACAGCATAATTTTCAAGAGCAATATGCCATTATGTCTTAAAAGAAAAGTGCTTGATCAATGCATCCTTCCAGTGCTTACGTATGGTGCAGAGACGTGGATCTTAGCTAAAAGAGACATACAAAGGCTGCAGACAACTCAAAGCAGCATGAAGAGATGCATGCTTGGTGTAACCAGGAGAGATAAGAAGAGGAACACGTGGATCCGAAAAATGACAAGAGTGGAAGACATCATGATCAGAGTTAAATCCCTGAAATGGCAATGGGCTGGACATACTGCCAGAAGAACAGACTATCGATGGACAGCCGAAATTTTAGATTGAATTCCAAGGGACAGGAAAAGACCCAGAAGAAGACCACATGGAAGATGGGTGGATGAAATTCGAAAGTATGCGGGAGTGACATGGAGGAGACTGGCACAAGACAGACCGTTGTGGAGGAAACTTGGGGAGACCTTCGTCCAGCAGTGGATTGATAATGGTTGACAATGATGATGATGATGATGATATAATATATTATTATTATTATTATTATTATTATTATTATTATTATTATTAATAAACGGACAGCATCAGCACTGGCTCAGTAACTTAGCTTATTCGAAGAGATATCTACAAAATTGAGATGCAGCCCCCTCATCTCAGCTTATCACGAGCCGCCACTGCCTTCAGCCAAGTACTAGCTTTGTTTATGGGGTGGAAGCATCGGCGCCGACTACGCAGGGGCAACGGGGGCGATCGTCCCCTCAGTGATTAGACCACGGGGTCAAAAGTATGTTTTGTCCCTCTCGGTCTTCTCTGGAAATGCATGCTTTTCAAATATGTTGGTTTTGTAATATCATTTTAATTTTATCTAACAATGCTGAGTTTTTTCTTTTAGTTTAACTGTGCTTTTTCTGCAAAGAGAGAAGGGAGATACTGTGGTGCTCGAGCGACCACCGCAAGCTGTTTTTGGTTGCGAAATTGTAAACAGGAGACACTGGGTTCGATCCTTTGATGTCGTTAGCGCTTCTCGGTTCCTCCCCTCATCCAATGTCTTATAAAAGAATCACTTGTTCTGGCTCTACCAGAAGGCACGCCAGGACAATGATACTTTCAAGTCATTTGCTTGTCGCCTCTAGGCTCTAGGCCACGCGACAAGCAGTCGGGTTCTCGTCTACCCATATAACAGCCAGTTTCTCATCAATTCCCACAGAGGCTATTAACTGTAACAGAGGTACAGTAAAGCACTGCAGTCGCAGTGGCCGATGCATGAACTGTACGATGACCGATGCTCATTGGTCGTTCTAAGACAGAGGTAAAACGCTAGCCAATAAGTTCACTGAAACTAAATGCATCTTGGAATTTTTCTAAACATAATGTCGTACTGTCCTGCTGGAGTTAATTGTTGAATCTTGACCAGTTGAAATACTTTTTTTTCATTGTTCGGCCTTTTGGGGAAATAGAAATGAAATTAGTATATTAAAGAATGAAAGTTTAGATCATTTGGAATCTCAACAACAACAAAACTGAGGTACGTCGCATATTCAACTTGAAAAATTTGAAAAGGAAGATCAAAAGTGGAATTAAAACCATAAAATCGTACTTCAAAAAAATAAAAAAAATTGCAGTAGAGCCGGAATCAGTGTTACAAACCGTGTCTGTCGCAAATGTTGATTTTCCATCATCTTCAATACCATGCACATCAACATCCTTTACCGAAGTCCCAGATTCATTCAACACTAACACCTCATGCCGAAGTAGGTGCTTCTACATCATCTGTTAAAGGACTTATTAAAACAGCATCACCTGTTGCCCGATCATCCACATCTCCGGTGCTTCTACATCAGGGACAGTAAATCCTGTTGTGCCAAACATCGACCAGATTGGCATGGATCTGGATCTCTATGAATTCTAAGATATACAAGTAAATACAATTCTTAAAATATAACTTTCTATAATATTTCCCATCAGTTGCATGCATTTTGTTGAAATTGCGCACAGCTGGCCTGAGTGCACTTGTATACCTAAAATTTAAGTATAACAATATATAAAGTGCACACTGAGATTTCCAAAAGTTAAGCATATAATTAAGAACCTGTTACTTCTACATGATACCACACTACAGCTCTGTAGGTACGGCCCCTGGAATAATAATTTGGAAAAAAATGTAGCACAGATGTAAAAGTGTGTAATTAATCAAAACTGCATGAAGCATAATACACTGGTGTGCAAAAATTAAGGACGAAGAGGAGAAATTAGCATAACAGCGGAACGAGCAAGCAAAACGGACCAAAAGACCACTCAGGAGATAGACTAGGGTCCGGTCGGTAGGGCATGAGCATATATGCAGCATGACGTAGAGGGGGGGTTCGGAAGGGTATAAAGCACACGGGTGGTGTACGCTCAGCAATTCTGGCCGCGGGTGGTCGAGTGGGCAACGTACGTGACTGCCACGGGAAGGGCCTCAGGTTCGATCCCAGGCAGGTACGAACGCTCGATCCACTAAGTACCCGCCGTGCGTCAGATGGGCGTCTGAAGCCGTCAGACCCCGGGTACTGGCCCCCGGTAATAAATAAGGGCGTCTTCCTCCCCCTATCTACTTCGCTTCCGTGCCACTTTCCCATCGGGCGCTCTAGCCTAAATCTCCTAGTTTCCTATTTCTAAGGGTTGTTTAAGACCTGGGGTCAGACACTCCCTTCCTAAAATCTTCTACATATGATCATGATCATGCTCAGCAATTCGGTGAAAGCTATTGCACGGTGTACATCGGTTTGAACGACGTCGAGTTGCTGCCACCGTGTGATATGGCCAACAGGCAATCCAGTAGACGACATTTGGATGAATTTACCCGAGGGCGCGTCATTGGGAAGTTGGAAGAAGGTCGAAGTGTGTCTAGTGTGGCCGAGGAGTTCGGGATCGCTCACAGCATCGTTTCACGAGCTTGGAGAGCATTTCAAACGACAGGAACAGCTGTCCGAGAGTTTAGCAGTGGTCGTCCACGAGCAACCACGGCGGCGGACGACCGGTATATTGTCCTACAGGCGAGAAGAGGCAGTCGGTAGGAGAAATCGCAAGACACATGCAACAGACAACTGGACGTCCGTTATCGCGTTTTACCGTGGCCAGGAGGCTGCACAAAGGTGGTCTATTTGCACGACGACCAGTACGGTGTGTGCCATTCACGCCTGCTCATCGGAGACGGTGGTTTCTGTGGTGCCAGGAACACAAGAACTGGACACATCAGCAATGGGGTCAAGTTCTCTTTACGAATGAGAGCCGATTTAGTCTGACGAGCGAATCTGGACGTATACACATCTGGAGAGAGCAGGGAACACGCAATCACACCTCCAACATCATCGAAAGGGACCGGTTTGGAGGTGGCGGAGTTCTCGTTTGGGGCAGTATCATGCTTGGTAGCCGTACTGACCTCCACATCTTCCAAGGAGGTTCAATCACTGGTGTCCGCTATTGAACCGAGGTTCTCCTTCCTCACGTGCGTCTGTTTAGAGGTGCTGTGGGTCCTGAGTTCCTCTTCATGGACGACAACATTACACCTCATCGTACAGTGGCTGTCGCAGAGCTGCTGGAGACTGAAGATATTCAAAGCATGGATTGACCCGCAAGGACCCCGAACCTATATCCAATCGAACATGTGTGGGACCTTCTCGGGAGACGCTTGGCAGCAGGTCACCAGCCGTCAGCAAAGATTACGCATCTGCGATTGGCGCTACAAGAGGAATGGGCCGCGATGCCTCAACAGCTCCTTGACAACCTCGTCCTCAGCATGGACAGACGTTGTAAATCCTGCAACGCAGTCAGGGGTGATCACATCCCCTACTAAAGACTGGATTTTTCTTGGCAGCCGCCTGTCACATGGACGTTTCTGTCTTCTTTCCAGTAGTGCTCGAAGCTACATTTTCAATAAAGTGCCTTTGTATCCTTTGGATTCCTTACTAGGACGGTTTTGCTCACTTGTCCCATATTCTTACATCCTGGGGATCTTAAGGTATGATTTCAGTCGATGTGGAGCACTTCTGTACGACGTTACATTCGAAAAACCGTCTCTTCCTTAATTTTTGCACGCCAGTGTAATAGGAAGATTCAAACCTATGTAGTTGCCGGAAAACCGCCACACAGGAAAACTGCCACACACTTTTCATTAAGGGGCCGAGCACAAATTGCTGTTCCTTCGAGGAACACTTTGAATGTCTGGCAGTTTTCCTAGGTGCCCAATGACGGGAAGGAGCTCTTTTTTGTCTGAATTTTCATGCAACTGGCCACAAAAGTTTAAGGAGGGAGGGCGGGGGTGTGTGTGTAAGGATTGCCGTTTCTTGGCATGTATTGAGAACTGAATTGGGAATTCCAAACAAATTTCCAGAAAACGTTCTATGTAAGTAAGCCAAGCGAGAACTGTACTTTAATTTGAAGAAATGAATTGCCGTGATTCAGTACATTTCTTAAAACTGCAGCTATCGACGATACAACGGAATTACAGTATGACTCATGCTGTGTTCAGAAAAGAACGATAAGGTGGGATTTTTTTTAACAACGCTACAATTTTACTTCGGCACTAAATATTTACATTACATGTCAAGTTTGCAATATTTTTCTTTTACTTAATTAATTCGGGTGTCGGACATTTGCCCACCGTCAAGATGCCCACCGGATATTTGCCCACCCGGACATTAGTCCACTCGGACAAGAGCGCACTCGGACAAGAGCGCACTCGGACACTTGCCCACCGGACAGTTGCCCACCCGGACACTTGCCCACCGGACAACTTTCCAGCAGGACATTTGCCCACTGGACAGCACACTTAGCACAGTAACTTTAGGAATAATCGCTACCACATTTTCGAAATTTAAGCATCACGACCGCTTTGATTTTGGGAGATGGTGTACACCCGCCGAAATTTAAATTTTGTATGCCGTGTGACCCAACGCACGTTTGAGACATGATGTACATCCACCGGTTTTGTACACCCGCCGAAATTTTAAATTTGTATGCAGTGTGACCCCAAGCACGTTTTGAAAAATAATTCGAATTGTCTCTACTGGAGGGGCGGGAGGGTGGGGGGAGGGTGGATAGATCCCAAAATAAAGCACGCCGCATGCAAATCAAAAACGACACACCAGATCTCTACGGGAAACGGCAAGCTCGTACCCGGGAGATTGGTACCCTTCTGTTCCTGCAACGTTACGGGAGAATATACAAATTGCCTAAGTGACAACCCATCTCCCTCTGAGAAAGCATCCAAACGAGTTTAGGACAAATAATCACCGGATAACTCGCTGCACGGACAAGTAGCCACATATACTTTAGGGGCAGTATAAAAATTGCACTTTCTTGGCCTCTTCTCTTACATAACAAAAATGTACTTTTATGTAAAACTGACGTGCACAATAAATACCATTGCCACTTATAAAACACTTGTATTTTTGGGAACAAATTTCCGTAAATTTGTAGATCTTTTACGGGCCGTGTAAAAATTGCGTTTTTGACCGCTTCGTGGCCACGTCTCCAGAAGTTGGTTATTTGAGTCTCATAAAGTTTCCGTAATTTCCTATTTTCTTAATTGCGATATTTAATGTAATCCTTTATAAATAATGTTTATAATCTACAACTCAACAAAAGAATTTCAGGGTTCATAAATTATAGCTCAACAAATTCTCTGCGAAAACGCAGGAAACCTGTCCGGGTGAGGGAAGGGAGGGCTTAATATCAAAAATATAATATAATATGAAGAATTTCTGGTCCGATCCGGAGATTTTCAGTGTTTACAAACTACAACTCCACAAAATTTCTGTGGGCATCTGCAACTGCAGGAAACCTGTAGGGGGAGGGCAGAATGGGTTGGGGGGGAATGCCAAACATATAAAATAAACAGGATTTGAAACAGAATCGGGAGCTACAAATTCTTATATATTATATATTCTCTGCTGGCATGTGCTAAAGCAGAAAACATGTCGGGGGTAGGGTGTGGGCTTGATATCAAAAATTTTAAATATAAGGAATTTCTGGTCTGATCCGGAGATTTTCGAAGTTTACAAATTACAACTCAATAAATTCTCTGCGGGCATGTGCAAACGCAAGAAAACTGTCGCGAGGAGGGGGGGGCTTAATAAATATAAAATATAAGGAATTTGTAGCCCAACAGGGAGCAGATTTTTAGTGTTTACAAATTAGAACTCTACAAATTCCTTGCGGACATGTGCTAACGCAGAAAACCGGTCTGCGGGAGGGGGAGGAGCTTAATCCCAAAAAATTTAAATATAATTTCTGGTCCGATCGAGAGATTTCTGACGTTTACAAACTACAATTCAACAAGTACTCTGCGGGCATCTGATACTGCAGTAAGCCCGTCTCCCGTCTGTCGGAGGAGCATGTTCCTGCATTTGCACGTGCCCGCAGAGAATTTAAGCTGTAGTTTGTAAACGCTGAAATATTCCGATTGGGGTACAAATTCTTCATATTTTCGGTATTAAGCCCCCTCCCCGACAGGTTTCTTGCGTTTGCACGTGCCTTCAGATAATTTGTTGAGCTGTAGTTTGTAAACGCTGAAAACCTCCCGATCGGACCAGAAATGTTTTCTATTTTCTAATTTCAGCATTAATCCCCCCTCCCCGGCTTCCCAACAGGTTTCCTGCGTTAGCACATGCTCGGAGAGAATTTGTTGTAAATGTTTGTTGTAGTCTGTAAACGCCGAAAATCTCCAGATCGGACCAGAAATTCTTTATATTTTATATTTTTGGCATTAAGCCCCCCTTCCTCGCTCTCTCACAGACGGGTTTCCTGCGGTAGCAGATGCCCGCAGAAATTTTGTAGAATTGCAGTCGGTAAACGCTGAAAATCTCTCGAACGGACCAGAAATTCTTTATATTTTATATTTTTGGCATTAATCCCCCCCCATCCCGGCCTCTCACAGACGGGTTTTCTGCGGTAGCAGATGCCCGCAGAAATTTTGTGGAATTGTAGATTGTAAACGCTGAAAATCTCCGGAACGGACCAGAAATTATTTATGTTTTATATTTGTGGTATTAAATCCCCACCCCACCCCCACTCGCACAGGTTTCCTGCGTTTGTCTATGCCCTCAGAGTATTTGTTGAGTTGTAGATTATAAGCATTTTTTATATAGAATTACATAAGCATCGCGATTAAGAAAATATTAAATTACGGAAACTTTATGGGACTCAGATAACCAACTTCTGGGGACATGGCCACGAAGCGGTCAAAAACGCAATTTTTTTACAGCCCGTAAAAGATGAACATATTTGTGGAAATTCGTTCCCGAAAATGCAAGTGGTTTATAAGTGACAATGGTACTTATTGTGCACTTCAGTTTTACATAAAAGTACATTTTTGCTATGTAAAAGAATAGGCCAAGAAAGTGCAATTTTTATACTGCCCATAAAGTGTATGTGGCTACTTGTCCGTGTACCAACTCCCGGGTACGAGTTTGCCGGGTACAAATCTCCCGTCTCCGAATTTCCCGTTTCCCTGTCTATTTATGGCGTTGTCTAATGATTTAAGTTTGAGTTTTTTGAACCCAAAAGTAAGGTGATATATGTTAGTTTAGGTTTGGGAGTAACCCCTTAAATTTCAACATTTCTAAAACAAAATGCAATTTCTATCCGGTCCATAAATATTTATGTGATCAGTTTTCCTACACTAGATCGGAAACGTCCTCCGACGTTACGTATTATCTACAAATCATCCATAGTGGGCAACTGTGCGGTGGACAAATGTCCGGACCCCCTTTAGGATAAACTGTTCAGTTTTTTCGGAAAGTTATCAGGATATGCACTTTTTTTGTCAGATCATAAATCTTATTGTGTTTTGTAAAACAATAAAACAGCATGTTACATCTCATGTAAACGGGCTACAGATAAAATTATTAAAATACAAATTAACATAAATCTCAAATTTTAAGTCTATTTATCCACTGCTGGATGGGCTCCGAAAGCTTCTTTCACAAGTGTCTGTCTGAGCTAATCTATTTCTTGTCATTCTGGCAGGCTTTCGAATTTCATCAACGCATCTCCCGCGTGGTCTTCTTCTGGGTCTTTTTATGTTCCTTGGTACCAAGTCTAATATGTCAGCAGTCCATCGGCGGTCCATTTTTCTAGCAGTATGTCCGGCCTATTGCCATTTCAGGGATTTTTCTTTGATCATGATGTCTTCAACTTTGGTTGTTATCCTGACACAAGAGTTCCTCTTCTTATCCTTAGTAGTTATGAGAGTATTATTAACTTGACTTGATATCGAAACTTTACGAATGTGACATCGATAGAATAAAAACTGTTTAAAAGGCCTAAGCCTAAGGCCTCTGAATTAATATTTCGTGCCTAAGTAAAAGCGCAATGCTATTAACTTTATTTGATGTGTAAACGTTGTGACTATGACATTGGTAGAGTAAAAACTATTAAAACGACCTAGGCCTAGTGCCTATGAATTAATATTTTGTGTCTAAGTAAACGCCCAATATTATTAACTTGATTTGCTGTGTAAACGTTGTGAATTGGTATAATAAAAACTGGTAAAAAGGCCTAGGCCTAGGGCCCTTGAATTAATATTTCGTGCCTAAGTAAAAGCGCATTATTATTAATTTGATTTGACGTGTAAACGGTAGAGTAAAAACTGTTTAAAAGACCTAGGCCAAGGGCCTATAAATTAATATTTAGTGCCTAAGCAAAAGCGCAATGCTATTGACTTGATCTGATACGTAAACGTTATGAATATGAAGTCGGCGGATTAAAAGCTGTTAAAAAGGCCAAGGTATAGGACATAAGAATTAATTAAGTAAAAGAAAAATATTACAAACTTGACATGTTATGTAAATATTTTGTTCTTAAGTACAAGTGCAGCGTTATTAAAAAATTCCACCCTATCGTCCTTTTCTGAACACAGCATGAGTCATGCTGTAATTCTGTCGTTTCGTCGAACACTGTAGTTCTAAGAAATGTACTAAGTCATGGCAATTTATTTCTTCAAAGTAAAGTAAAATTCTTGCATGGCTTACATAGAATGGCTTCTCGAAATTTGTTTGAGTTTCTAATTCAATTCTTTATATAAGCCAAGAAACGGAGATCTTTATACACCCCTTCCTTCCCCTTGAACTTTTGTGGCCAGTTATCCTACACTGGTATGAACCGGCGTGAAAATTCAGACAAACAAAGGAGCATCTTCCCGTCGTTAGGCACCTTGGAAAACTGCCACACATAATTAGGAAACTTGGAAAACTGCCCCATTTTCTAAGTGTTCCTCGGAGGAAGAGCAATTTGTGCCCGGCCCTTTAATGAAAAACGTGTGGAAATTTTCCTGTGTGGAGGTTTTCCGACAACCCCACCACACTAGGTATATAATAAAAGTATGTTCCACCACTCCCACCCCAACATTCTCATGAGTACGAAGATCAAACAGCATGTCAAATCGACTTATTAGCATGCCCATGTCATTAATCAAAACGCCCGTCTCGGACTATTTTTCCTGGACTTATTTTCTCAGACTTTTTTCCTTCGGACTTTATTCCTTCGCACCTTTTTTCCTGGACTTTTCCCCCCGGACTTTCCGCGTTTTTCAACAGTCTCTGACCTTTTTCCACGGACTTTTTTACCGATTGCCGATAACATCTAACCTTAGGAAGCAGACAGATGTGAAAAATCAGACCTCGTTGATGACCTTGAGCAGTAGGATACAAACAGACAAAGATGAAATCGCCACCATTTTAAATGATTATTTTATATCTATCCCACAAGTTATCCAACAAAATTTGAATATGTCTAGCACTCACTTTACTCAATATTTATCCGGTACATACAGATCTAATACATTATATATGCAGGAAATTACAAACTCTGATCTCTTACATATACTTAAACAAATTAACATCAACTCAGGACCAGGTTATGATCATTCCCCCCCCCCCCCAGGGATATTAAGTATGTTGCAGACGTCATTGTTGAGACATTATTAATAATTTACAACTCTATATTTCTTTCAGGAATTTTCCCAGATGCTTTAAAAGTAACCAAAATCACTCCTAAATTCAAAAATGGTTCAAAAAATGAAGCAATTAATTATCGTCCTACAGCAAATCTTTCAATTTTTGCCACGATCCTTGAAAAATTTAATTTATACCCGACTAGTTTCCTAACTTCAAAAATATAAGATTCTCAGTTAGTATCAATTTGGATTTTTGGAAGATAAATCTACAGAATTAGCATTGCTATACCTTCAAAATGCTATACAAAATAATTTTACTCAAAAATATACAACAATAGCTTTATTTCTGGATTTGTCAAAGGCATTTGATACTTTAAATCATGATTTTCTTCTTTCTAAATTACAAAATATCGGAATCAGGGGTAATGCTTATTCACTTTTCAAAAATTACTTGATTAACAGACAACAATATACACAAATTGAGAATTATCACTCCTCATTTCAAATTATGAGATCAGGAGTACCACAGGGTTCTGTCCTCGGCCCTTTATTGTTTAATACATACATTAAGGATTTCTTTTCGCTGTCAACTCATATGGATCTTTTTCTGTATGCTAATGATACAGTTGTTCTTATAAAGGAAAAAACTTAACTGAAATACTAACACAATGTAATAAACAGTTGCAAACTATATCTGACTGGCTAAATGCTAATGAATTAATAATTAATGTTAATAAAACAAAAGCAATGATTTTTTCTAATACTTTATCTCCTTTAACATCAAATGCACAGATATCCCTTAATAATAAAATAATTGATATAATACCTTCATTCAACTACCTGGGAACTACAATAAATTTTGACCTGAAATGGACTAAACATATTGATTTTCTTTTAATTAAACTATCTAGAAACATTGGTATAGTGAGTAATATCCAGACTGATCTAACAACTAAAACATTGATCTCATTGTATTACACATTATTTCAAACTCATATTAATTACTGCATACTATCATGGGGACAAACGACACAATACAATATTATTGAATTACAAGTTTTACAAAATGAATTCATTAGACTAATTGATCTCAAATCATATCCTAATCATCATCATCATCATCATCATTGTCAACCTTTATCAATCCACTGTTGGACAAAGGTCTCCCCAAGTTTCCTCCACAACGGTCTGTCTTGTGCCAGTCTCCTCCATGTCACTCCCACATACTTTCGAATTTCATCCACCCATCTTCCATGTGGTCTTCTTCTGGGTCTTTTCCTGTCCCTTGGAATCCAATCTAAAATTTCGGCTGTCCATCGATGGTCTGTTCTTCTGGCAGTATGTCCAGCCCATTGCCATTTCAGGGATTTAACTCTGATCATGATGTCTTCCACTCTTGTCATTTTTCGGATCCACGTGTTCCTCTTCTTATCTCTCCTGGTTACACCAAGCATGCACCTCTCCATGCTGCTTTGGGTTGTCTGCAGCCTTTGTATGTCTCTTTTAGCTAAGGTCCACGTCTCTGCACCATACGTAAGCACTGGAAGGATGCATTGATCAAACACTTTTCTTTTAAGACATAATGGCATATTGCTCTTGAAAATTATGCTGTTTCTTCCAAAAGCTCTCCAGGCAAGTTTTGTACGCCGATTAATTTCTTCACCAATGTGACCCTCACTCGATATCTGCTGTCCAAGATAAACGTATGTGTCTGTTATCTCCAGCTTTTCTCCATCAATCGATAAATCTTCATTTCTTGTAAAAGCATTGTACATCACTTTTGTCTTCTGAAAGTTCATTTTTAATCCCACTTCTTTACTCTTGTCAGCAAGTTCCTGGATCATACTCTGTAGCTCTGATGGGGTAGTTGCAAAAATGACTATGTCATCAGCGAAACGAAGGTGGGTTAGACAATCTCCATTAATCTTTATCCCTTTGTTTTCCCAGTTCAGTGATTGAAAGACATTTTCCAATGTGGCATTAAAGAGCTTCGGAGATATGGTGTCACCTTGTCTCACTCCTTTTCCAATTTTTATGTGTGTTGTATTTTCGAACAGCCGAATCTTTGCACTTGCATTTTCATAGATGTTATTAATAATATTAATGTATGCATCTTCAATGCCGCAGGATTTCAGAGCCATTGCAACTGCTGATGGTTTCACCGAATCAAAGGCTTTTTCATAATCGATAAAAGCCATGCACAATGGAAGGTCATATTCCCTCGCTCTTTCAATTAGTTCTCTCAGTACGTGGATATGATCTATTGTGCTGTAGCCACTCCTGAATCCAGCTTGTTCTCTCGGTTGAGCCATGTCCAGTGTCACCTTCAAGCGGTGTGAAAGAACTTTAGTGAAGATTTTATAAACCACTGATAGGAGGCTGATAGGTCTGTAGTTCCTGAGATCCTCAATGTCACCTTTTTTATGTCGCAAGATCATTGTAGCGTTGTTCCAGTCCTCAGGAATTTTCCCTTCATTAAGGCATCGACTGAAAATTTGGGCGAGTACTGTTTCGATTTCTCCACTTGCTTCTTGTATGATGTCTACAGTAATTCCATCTTCACCTGGAGCTTTTCCCCGTTTCATGTTCTTGATTGCATGTGCAACTTCTGCTGGGAGGACTGGAAGAACTCTGGTACTGGTACCTTTCATGATGTCTGGAGTACATGTATCATAGCTTTCATATAATTTGGAGTAGAAATCTTTCACTCTTGTCAAAATTTCGCCTCTATTTCTTGTTACAGAACCATCTTCTTTTCTCAGTGCCATAATCTGTTTTTTCCCCTTACTGAGATGTCCCTTTGCTATCTTTAGGCTTTGGTTGTTTTCAATTGCTTTCCTTACTAGTTCACAGTTGAATTTCCTTATGTCTTCAGTGATACTTTTTCGTACTGTCTTGCATAGCTCTATATATTCCACTTTGGAAGTCACATCTTCTTTAGTTGTCCTCATCACTCTTCTTTTTTGCATCAACATTTTGGTTTTTCCTGATAATTTGTTCACATGCAATTTGTTCTTAGACCCAGCTAATTTTGTTGCTGTTTCCATAAGAGCTTTGGTTACTTTTCTGTTAACTTCAGAAATATCAACTTCTTCCGATGTTAGGCCTTCTAAAGCAGAGAATCTGTTCTTCAGTTCCAATTTGAAGGTATTATGGTGTTTTTTAAGGTTGGTTATGTCAATACATTTTGTTTGTCTTATGAGCTTGCTACGTTCGAGTTTAGTGTTGAGATGCATCTTACATCTCACCAATCTATGGTCACTGCCTGTGTTGAACTTGTTTAGCACACTGCAGTCTTCTATGACGAATTTTTTGTTACACATAATAAAATCAATTTCACTTGTCGTCCCATTTGGATGTCTCCATGTCCATTTCCTGTGTGGCTTTTTCTTGAAAAAGGAGTTCAAGATGAAAAACCCTTCTGCCTCTGCAAACTCTACGAGAGTATTTCCACGCTAGTTTCTGTTGCCGTGACCGAATTTACCTACTGAAGTTTCATTCTGTTGCCGTTGCCCTATTTTTGCATTGAAATCTCCCATAATTATCTTCAAGTGCTGCTTACCTTTATTATTTAGATCACGAATTTCCTCATAAAATTCTTCAATTTCTTCTTCAGCATGACTTGTGGTGGGTGCATAAGTTTGAATAATCTGAGCCTGGTATCTTCTCGAGAGTTGGATAACGAGTCGTGCAGCTCTGTCAGAGGAACTTTGAACTTCTACAACTTTATCCTTCAGTTTCTTGTTTATTATAAATCCAACACCACTAGTTCTGCCAGTATCTGTCCCCCGATAGTAGAAGAGATGTCCACTTTTCAGTTCAATGAGATCTTCTCCTTTTCTCCTTACCTCACTTAGCCCGACGATGTCCCACTTGATCCTTTGTAGTTCCTCTTCCAATTCAAGAAGCCTTGAATCAGAAGATAGGGAGCGTCCGTTATACGTAGCCAAGGTCAGCATCAGATGGCAGCCTAGTCCGGTCCTCCGGGGATTCTTAGCACCCTCTGCCTTCATGTCGCACTGGCCGCTGCCTTGGCCAGGTACATTCCAGCTGCCGGAGACTGAGGGCCAAGATTTAAGTTGTGGAGTCATTTTGGAGGGGTTTGGCCATAACTCACCACGCTGGCCAAGCGGGTTGGTGAGTGTGGGATAGCATTTCCTGTAATCCCGATGGTATAGTTATACCGCTATTGGCGGCCGTCAGAGCCCCTTTAGTGGGAACAGGATGTACCACGAGAAGGTGGGGTTGACATTTGTCAAGGAGAGGCTGTGATGTTACGCACCACCTGACCTTACATCCCCATATCCTAATACTCGACCTTTAATAAATCTCAGAACAAAAGTATATCCTAACAAATATAATATACTTACTATTACTGAACTATACTATTTTAATCTTGGTAAAATTATGTTCAAACAAATTAAATATAATTTATATTCAGATCTCATATTTCTCAATACACTTGCACATTCGTATAAAACAAGGAATAAACTACGATTACAACCTATTTTTTCCAAAAACGGAATCAATTAAACACACTTTAAATTACAGAGGCCCTCAATACTGGAATTATTTACCTAGCAACCTGACTAACTTAAATAATTTTAATTTATTTAAAAAACAATTCAAACTCTATCTTCTTCAATAATTAAAAAAAAGGAAGAGATTGGCAAAACGTCTTCTGATTGTCTGATTTGATGTGTCTATCTGTTGTTTCATTTGTTTCTTCTACGGGAGTATAGGGCTATGTAAGGCCATTTTGGCCTTTCCCCTTGTCTTCCCTGTGGTTAGTCTATGTTCATCATTTATGAATTGTCAATTTATTTCCCATGTTTTTTTTTCTTCTAAGAGCATGTAACAACAAAAATAAATAAATAAATAAATAACTCCCACGTGACTACCGTTCCAATAATGGAGCATGATGCATAAATGGGGGAATTAGTGCCCCCCTCCCGCACCCTCCCGAAGTATTTTGATAAGTGTCACATATTAATTTTCTGCAAATTAAACCAGTCTCTGAACGGATTTTCCCTACCACAGATCAAATGTTTAGAAAAATCCGAAAAAAAAAAAAAAGGAAAAAAGAAAGAAAGAAAGCGCTATGGGGAACGACCACTTCCGGTTCCCTGATTTCTACCGAAATTTAATCGATACATGAAAGCATAATATAACTCCTAAATATAAATTTTCGTGTTGGTAGCTACAATAGTTTATAAGCTACACAGAAAAATACTGTCGGAAAAGGGGTACGGGGAACCCCGATTTCTACTAAAATTTATTCAGAACATCAATTTCTATGAAGCTCCTCCCCCTCAAATATACTGTTTTTTTCAATGCATCAAAATCTATCTAAAGCAATTTATTTAGAGATTACTGAGATGTTATGGTAGCGCGATGTTTTTTTTTTTTTTTTGATTGGAGGTTTAACGACTACCGTGAGCAACTCAATGGGCTATAAGCAGTCGCCCGTCCCTAATTTAGGGTCACTGGTTCCAGGGAAGGGAGAGAGCCAGTGCCGTAAGACAAACACAACATCCATGCCTCACCGGGATCAGAACCCGGACCCCGTTCGGACGAATGATCAGAGGCCATCGCTTAGACCACTGCGCCACCGGGGCGGCCCGCGATGTTTTGACCTGCGATGTTATGGTCCCGCGATGTTTTGACCTGCGATGTTATGGTACCGCGATGTTTTGACCTGCGATGTTATGGTACCGCGATGTTTTGATCTGCGATGTTATGACCGCGATCATATGTCGCGCGATGTTTTGACCTGCGATGTTATGTCGTAGACTAGACGGAGATGCCCTTGTTAATGGAGCAATACCAATTTGCATGCAGCCTATAACCGCGTGCGACGGCCGTCAAAGTGTGGGAAAGATGATGGTTTTCAAGGCTATTGCAATCCATTCTGTGCTGGCAGAATCGCCTTATTTCGTCGCAAATGTTGCCAATTTCGCTTCGTAACTTGCTACCGATGTGTGAGAAAATGCTGAATTTATAAATTTTTTATTTTTTTTTATTTTATTTTGAATGGAGGTTTAACGACCACCGTAAGCAACTCAATTAGCAGTCGCCCGTCCCTAATTTAGGGTCACTAGTTCCAGGGAAGGGAGAGAGCCTGTGCCGTAAGGCAAACACAACATCCATGCCTCACGGGATTCGAACCCCGACCCCTTCCGGGCGAATGATCAGAAGCCATCGCTTAGACCACTGCGCCACCGGCTTAATTATTTTGGGGCTCCTATTTTTATTTTAAGTTGAAATATACGAACGTTAGCGCGAATTCTAAACAAAACATAAAGTTAAAATTGAAAATTTCCCTCGTGTGAGAAGTATAATTCCTTCCGGTTTAATATTAACACGGTTTCTGCAACCAAAAACCACTCAATTCCCAAATACAAACAGATGAAATTACATAGATATGTAAACAACGGCAAATGCCCACACCTTGCGGCTCCACGGTTAAGAGATCAGGGCATCTCCAGAAGTATTATTCTAACCTCCTTGGTCGGTACATATTGATTTTTTCTGATTGGGGGTTTAAAAACCACCGTGAGCAACTGGATAGGCCATAAACAGTCACATACATACACATACACATCACTAAGCTGTTCTCTGAGATTCAGAGGTTAGCTCCAAAAAGAAATACAAACTTCCAGATATTTTTACCTATTGTTGTCGTATCAAACTTCGCCATTTACAGCGATCTTGACATACAACTCGGGCTTCACTGATATCCATTACACGCCGTACACAAGATCTTTTATACTTCATACTCATAATCTTTTTCTCATGCAGACACTCCTGAATCTGATCCATACGTGTCTTCCTTGGCCTTCCTCTGCCTTTCCTTCCTGCCTCTTGGGCTGAAAATATTTTCTTAGTAAGCATTTCATCACTCATTCTCTCAACATGGCCAAACCACCGAAGCATATTGGTCTCCACCTTGCTAACAACATTTTGCTTTACACCACACAACTGCAATACATCTTCATTCCTTACACAATCAGATCGTGTCTTGCCACAAACCCCACGTAAGTAACGCATTTCTCCAGCACACAAATGACTCCTATGTTTCTTCTGCAGTACCCAGGTTTCACTGCCATACATCAGAGTAGGAACAATTGCTGTTTCATACACAGCCATGCGGGACTCTCTAGAGAACCCATCATTCCTGTAAAAACCTCCCAGAGCAGCTATGACTTTTAAAGAAGAATTCACTCGCCTACTGATTTCACCATCCAACTTGTTCTCTCTGTCAAAAATGCTTCCTAAATACACAAACTCACTCACCTGGTCAATCACAGTGCCATTTATACTTACATTACATTCAGTGCTACCCATTCCTCTCTCAAACACCATAACTTTGGGTTTTCCCTTATTTATACTCAGTTTGAATTTCATGCAAACTTCGTGCATCTGAGTCAACATACTCTGCAACTCACTTTTGCTCTCTGCCAACAGGACAGTGTCATCAGCATACAGCAATCTGCACACACGGATATCACCAAGACATAAACCACTATTATCTATTTTGGCCTCACGCATGCATGCGTCCATAAATATATTAAACAGCCATGGTGACATTACACAACCTTGTCTAACTCCTGCACCAATGGAAAACCATTTTGATAAAACACCATTCACTCGTACACAAGCTCTACTACCAGCATACATGGCTTTTACACTATTAAGTAGATTCCCAGTAACACCATATTCATTCAATACCTTCCACAAAAATGTCCTATTGACTCGGTCGTAAGCTTTCTCTAAATCTATGAAGACAGTAAAAACTTTGTTCCCAACAGCCAGATACTTTTCAATCATCATGCGTAATGAAAAAATCTGGTTAGTGCAGCCTTTACCAGGCATAAAACCACTCTGAACATCCCACACTTTCAATGATGTAAGACCCCGTACTTTTTCAATAACAACCTTACCAAACACTTTCCCTGGCACACTCAGTAGGCTAATACCACGATAGTTCTTGCATTCAGTCTGATCACCTTTTCCCTTATACAAGGGAACAATGATAGCATCCTTCCAATCCCGAGGGACCATTCCTAACTCCCAGCACAACTGGCAAATTTCAGTTAACCAGTCAATTATAGAGTCACCACCATACTTCAACATCTCTGCAGTTATGCCATCAACTCCTGGAGCCTTACTATTCTGAAGAGATTTTAGAGCTTTGCACACTTCTTCTTCTGGAGATCCCTCCAGTGCTTTCATCCCTTCATTGTGACATCATCTGCATCTGTCTCAGAATCATTTTTGCTCTCCTGATCTAATAACTCACAGAAGTATTTGCCCCATCTGTCACTTTACTCATTGAGCTCCCATATCATTTCCCTAATCTCATTCTTCACACAATTTACAACTTTGTTTCCCCTATTTTTCCTGAGTCTCATGTACTTCCAGAAGAACTTTCTATCTTTCCAAAAAGCCAGTTCATGCCTTTCCACTTTCTCTTTCCTCTCTTTTGCCTTACTGTGGCGAACCAGCTTAGCAGCTTCACGCTTCTTACAGCGATATTCATCCACAGAGACTCTACCTTGCAACATCCCCAAATAGGCTTCCTTCTTTTTCTTTACTGCCTCATCAATCTCACTATTCCACCAAGCATCACCTCTATTGTTACCCACTATTGTGGTGCCACAGACTTCTTTAGCAGCAGTAACAACACAGTTCTTAAAACATTCCCACTTCTTTTCTACATCCCTCTCACAAGATTTCAGATCCTTCAGTCGTTCTCTGAGTAAGTCAGAATACCGCTGATGATCTTCAAGGAGCCTATCAACCTTTATTCTTTCTATCCTGGGTCTCTTCCTATTCCTTTTCCTCCAACCAACATTAAGTTTCACTCGTGACACTACCAAGTAATGATCAGAACCAACATCCGCACCTCTTATCACACGGGTGTCAACAACTAAGTGTTTTAAACGCTGATCGTAAACAACAAAACCAATAACACTCTTTTGACCAAGAGTACGATTTTCCCAAGTATATGTGTGTATATACTTGTGGTTTAAAAATGTATTAGATACACACAGATCATTCTCAATGTAGAGTTCAATTAATCTTTCACCATTATCATTCACACAAGGATCATTAAACTTACCCAGAACATTGTCAGAAATTGCTTTCTGCACACCTACTCTAGCATTTGAAATCCCCTGCTATTATAACTTTTTCTTTAGCACCAAACTGGCTCAAAACAGCTTTTAGCTCATTCCAGAAATCTTCTTTCTTATCAGAAGATTCCGAGTCACAAGGAGCATACACTACAACAATGACTATTCTCTGAAGTTTCACTTTCAAACGAATCCAGAGAATTCTCTCACTTATGCAACTATAGTGAATCAAGTTGTTCTTCATCTTTTCACTTAAAATCACACCTACACCAGCCTGTCCTCTCATATTATCCAATACTTCAGACCACACACTCACCGTGCCATTCACTTCTTCTCCCCCAATTTCCTTCTTTTTGGTTTCACTTACACACAGCACATCCGGTCTATACTTATTCATCTCCTCAATCACCTCACTCATCTTGCCATTTATACCTCTAGTATTCCATACACCAATCTTACATTCATTCAGCCGAGATCGCTTTCTCATACGCTGTTTAGAAAGTACAGATCGATTCCGTGGTGGACCGTCCTTCTCAAGTGTGGTAGGTCCACCATATCCAACACTTGAGTCATTCTTAATATTTCTTTTTGTCTTTTCAATCAGGTAAGTACACTCACTTCCAAAAGTTAAGCACGGAGCAGTAAGATGTGAAAAAATGGAGAAGTACTGCTTGGATTGACACGAAATGCGGCAGGAACGTAGGGAATATGTTTATTAATGAATCAAAACAAAGAAATACAGATAGAGATGAAAATAATATTGAATTTTCAGAAATTATAAGATGACGTCAAATTGGAGTCATTTACAAAGTGAGTAATAAAGTCACAACAAACAACAAAACCCGACATTAATAGGGTATGTGAGCACCCCTCATCTGCATACAAAGTTTACAACGTCTGACCATGCTTTGTATGAGGTGATCAACCACCGCAGAGTCCAGTAATCGCCATTCCTCCTGTAGAACAGTTTCCAAAGCTGCGAGAGTGGTTGGGGGCAGGAGACGTGAACACACAGCACGGCCGAGGGCATCTTAAAGATTTTCAATGGGATTATGGTCGGCCGAGTAGGCCGGCCACTCCATACGTGCAATCCCCTCACTCTACAAGTAGTCGTCGACGATGGCAGCTTTATGGGGACGCGCATTATCGTCCATTAAAACGAAAGCAGGACCATCTGCTGCAGCGCACAATCGCACAGTGGGATCTAGGACTTCATCCCTGATACCGTACAGCCGTCACAGAACCCCGTCTGTAGATGTGGAGGTCGGTGCGATATCCCAACGAAATTCCTGTCCAGATCATGATGCTTCCACCTCGGAATGCATGATGTTCGGTGATGTTCTGGGGTCGATTGCGTGTGCCTTCTTCCCTCCACACCCGTACACGCTTGTCATCGGGTTGCAGGGAAAATCTGGATTCATCCGTGAACATAATGTTGCCCCAATCAGACACAGTCCAATTGACATGTTGGTGACACCATTTTAATCGTGCCCCTCTGTATTGGACGGATAGATTAACACAAACCCGTGGTACCCGGGCGTACAGTTCCTTCATGTGTAGCCTTCGACGCACAGTAGTGGCAGATATCGTCTTACCAATGGCCGCCGTAACCATAGATGTCACACGTGTGGACGTCGCTCTTCGATTCCTCTTGGCTACAACATCAATATATCGGTCTTCCGCGGGGGTCGTAACCCTTGGGCGACCGGCCACAGGTCTGCGGACAACTGTTTGGCTGGTTAAAAATTGTTTCCATAAACGTGAAATGACGGAATGATTCACGCCAAAGAAACCAGCAACATCTGTGATTGACTGTCCTACTTCAATGCGTCCGACGGCACGCCAGCGCTCAGAATCTTCCAATCGTCTTCTGGAAGCCATAAAATCAAGTCTGTCTTCAAAACAAATCCTCCGACAGTTCTCAACACCTTGTAGCAGCATTTGCATGTAACTTCTGTACCCCTTCAGAGTGCTGGCTTCTTATACGACTGCCTGTTTTGCATATTTCTCGGCAAGACACCGTGATTCGCTGTTACCTACCACGTTTGCATACTTCCATCTACCGCTGCGGCGAATTGCAGCCTCTCCAATTCCGATTGGCTTCCGGAAATTAACTTCTCCCTCTGCGTGCTTAACTTTTGGAAGTGAGTGTACATCAGTGTGGGGGATTAGCCCACAGCTGAGGGTTCCAGTTGGTCATTCAACCTAAGGATTCTGGAACAAAACCCAGTGAGTTGGGGTCTTTTCGCCAATGTCACACAGAAATAGCTTGCACCTCTCCAAGATTCACAGAGGCCCTAGTTGCTGTTGTGTGTGCCATTTGTTACCACGGAGCGCCCCGAGGAGGCAAACCCATCGCTCACTACGACCGCCCGCCATAAACAGTCAACCGTCCCTAATTTAGGGCCACTGGCTTTAGGAAAAGGAGAGAGCAAGTGTCGTAAGATTTGCACTCTCCTTTTTCGTGCCTCACGGGCATTCGAACCTTTCCCATCTCGGACGAACGATCATGCCTCACGGGGATTCGAACCTCTCCCATCTCGGACGAACGATCAAATCCCAGAGCTCAGACCACCGGGGCGGCTTCAAAATTTTCAGTATAATACCCCACTCAGTGAAACAGCACAGTTTTATGACCAGAAGTTTTTTCATGTTTATTCTGATTATGTATGCGTCCACAAATTTGGAGACACTTCGCAATTTTGTCTTCAAATCATCTTTCCAATATCTGGTTACCTTAGGTTAAGTGACAATCGTA
This sequence comes from Macrothele yani, assembly GCA_039090855.1. NCBI lineage: Eukaryota > Metazoa > Arthropoda > Arachnida > Araneae > Macrothelidae > Macrothele > Macrothele yani. Next base: position 65,296,190 of record CM077017.1, on the reverse strand, counting down.
TTTGCAACTCAAAAAGTGACGACAATTGTATTTTCAACTCAAAAAGTGACGACAATCGTATTTTAAACTAAAGCATACACTAACCAAAGTTTATGAATTCTTGAGAACCGCCCTCGAATTTAGTGTACTGTCCCCAAAGAGGTTCGAATTAGACTTCTGGAGATGCTCTGGGTCTCATAAACGTGAAGCTACAAATTGTAGGAATTTCTAATTCATTGACATGATACCACAGTGAATGATACACCCAAGAACCTTGGAGGAAAACACACTGGCGAAGGCAATGCTTCGGAGGCAACGTGCAACAATTGAGATAGCAGCGTCATCTGTAACCACGAAGAGTTGGTGGGATTTACATAGCCATTGGAAAGGTATACACAGTGTATAACGAAGTGAATTTCTCCGTCATTTTTATCCGCGCCAGGATTCGAACCCGGGTCCCCTCATTCCGGAATAAGTTGCTCTACCAATTGAGCTACGCGGACATTTTATTCTGATTCCTATCTGCCTTTATGTCGTGTGCGTCCTTCTGGCAGGTACGTCACATCTCCTGGTACGTTACATCATCTCCCACTTATTTTTTTTTTTTTTTCGAAGTGCTGCTCTTATTTTTCCTATCTCGCGGTGTGGAAATAACATCACACCATTGCGAGATTGTGAACGGTCGGGTCATCCGGATAGTTCGGGCGCCATTATAACGAAGTGAATTTCTCCGTCATTTTTATCCGCGCCAGGATTCGAACCCGGGTCCCCTCATTCCGGAATAAGTTGCTCTACCAATTGAGCTACGCCTTTATTGAGCTATCTGCCTTTATGTCGCGTGCGTCCTTCTGGCAGGTACGTCACATCTCCTGGTACGTTACAAGTGTTTGATTCAACGCATAATATATCGTATAAATAGCGCAGAAGGAATATTCGGGTGCGAATGCGAGCCAACAGATTTCTAGATCAAAATTTAATTAGTAAGTTCTCAATTTCGAAGAAAATCAGCTATGAAATAGAAAATACGCCGCTACATACAACGAACACCTGATACGTGAAGTTGCAGCAATGCGAATTTAAATATACCGCATTATCGTTCTTTCATGTTACCGTTAATCACCGGATTTTTTTCCTCAAATTATTTTATTGAACAATATTTTTACTCCATGAGCTCATGAAAATGAATATCGCATAAAATAAAAAAGGGGGTCTCAGATATCATAGTTTGCAAAACTATCACGGCTTTTCCTCAGACACGCAGAGCTCTTTATATCTATTATTAATTGCAGCTTTTCCTCAGACACGCAGAGCTCTTTATATCTATTATTAATTGCAGTGCCGTATTCAAACTCAATAAACTAATTTTAAAAGCTACTCCTACATATAATTTAAAAGAATAACACAGGACTTTTTCTCATCTAATTTTCTAATCAAGCCCTCCTATATCTAAGTAAACACTGCATGTTCTTATGAAGCAAATGAACAATTAATACATAACTCCCTCTAACTGATACATGCATACAAAAATCATTTTCTTACCTTAATTTTTTCTTTGACTACAGACCTGTGTGAACTGTTTTTCTTATTTGCTAAGAGAAGATGACTATATAAACATTTTTTTCAAATTATCATGTAGAAGATCAAAAAGGAGAACATAGCACAGGATAGGTACTGAAATAGTGGCAAACAGGCTTTGTTTTTCTTCCTGCAATTATGATTTAGTCAAATGCTAGCTTTAACATGAACTGAATGTTAACATATTATTCTGTAATCAAATGATGTTTTGACCCACTCAGCACATAACACGCTGATCCCCATGAGTGTAACTTTTACTGATGAGATTGTAGGATGTTTCTCTTGATAGCCAATCTGAGAATGTGCTGAGTTATTTTCAATCGTACACCTTGTATGCAACGATTGTGTAGGAACATTTGACAAAATTCACTTCGCCAAGCTGTTACCCATTGTCACCTTGTATTCAACGATTGTATGCTGTAAGCAAGCACAGAATAGCTGTGTTTATCACAACCGCAGCAAACTGAATGGATAAAAACACAGAAAATTCACTTCACCCATGCAGGTGCAATCGAATAACATGATAATTGTGTGACACTTTAACATGAACACATCTTCCATTTGAAATCGTTCTTGTTGTTATACAACATAAAATTCACTTACATCGAATAAAATGAGAATTACATTACCACCTGACACTTTGACATGAGCACACCTATTTGAAATTGTTCTGTTAACACATTGAAACCTTCGTATTGTGCAGTGGCGTTACTTCATGACCATGTCACATGGGTTTATAAACCTAACATACTGGGTTATTAAATTAAAGAATCTTGCACGTCACATAAGAATTAGCTTTCAGGGGTCACAAATGCTGTGTATTAAAAAATAAAGTCTTGTGACTTTGGGAGCACGACCAAGGGGACATCTGGATTTGTCCGTCCCTTTCTTGGTTTCAGAAAAGCCACTTACAAAAAACGGGTGCTTCCCTGATGACGACCGTTTTAATTTGATTTAAGTATCGTCTTTGTTCGTTGTTTGTTTTGTTTAACTTTATTTGCTAGACTCTTTTGTGTGCTGCATTTGCGCTGCTTATGTGCCTGGCTTATCTTATATTACATGTTGTGTATTTGATATGTGTAGTAGTGTTTAAGGTTCATTTTAGTATTACACACACACACACATATATATATATATATATATATATACAGTATATACACTGCTGGCCACCCAAAATGTAACACCAAAAAGGACACGAGATATCAAAGCCAGATTTACTGGACACATTACAAAAGATACAAAGATGAAACGATTGAGCTTACAGGTCCGTGCGACTTGCGGAACACGCAGACATCAATAGTTCGCGTGCCCCCCATGGCTGGCAATAACGGCCGCTACACGCCGCGGCATCGAACGAAAGAAGCTTAGGATGTGGGCTTGGGGTATGTAGGTCGAGGCTGTTTCCACACGTTGCCACAGTTCATCAGGCGTAGCCGCAGGTGGTGCTTGCCGGGCCATTCGGTTGCCGATCAGCGACCAGACGTGTTCGATGGGCGACATATCGGGAGAACAGGCGGGCCACGGCAGCAGTGACACCTGGGGGGCCGTGAAGAATTGTTGCACGGTGCGTGCCATATGCTGTCGCGCATTGTCTTGTGGAAACGTGGCCGCTGTCAGGTCCTGCAGGTAAGGGAGGACTACAGGCTCCAAAACGTTGGAGATGTAGCGGTGGTTGTTGAGTGTATCAGCGATGCGTACCAGACGGGTGCGGGTGTAATATCCAATTGCGCCCCAAACCATAATGCCAGGCGACGCACCGATATGGCGATGCATAATGCAGGCGTCATACAGTCTCTCGCCGCGGTGCCGCCACACGCGGATCTGACCATCGTGGTGTTGCAGGCAGAAACGGGATTCGTCGGAGAAGACAATGTCGTGCCATTCCGTAGTCCAGGTGCGGCGTTCAACGGCCCACTGCCGCCGTACTCGCCGGTGGTGTAACGTCAATGGTAATCGGAGAAATGGGTGCCGTGCGACAAGTTCCCGCTCCTGCAGACGACGTCGAACGGTACGTGCTGACACAGGTTGTTGCGCAACACACCCCAATTTGTGCGCTAACGTTCGTGATGTGGCGGTGCGAGCCGTCAATGTCCGCCGAACAACATGCCAGTTCTATCGTTCGGTGGTGTGCCGCGGCTGCGGCAATCACTCACGTCGGTCCGTCCGTCCCTCCTGCACCCACCGAATCCATAGTCGTCTCACTGTGGCTGGATGTCGTCCCACACGGGCTCCAATGTCTCGATACGATAAACCACTGTCGCGATAAGCCACTATTCGTCCTCTGTCGAACTCCGAAACGTGCTGGAATGACTGCCGTATTCTGCGACGAGGCATCAGGAAGCTTCCCACGCACAGGTCTGGCAGCACAACACACTTCCACTACTTACACCCCGCCTTCTGTGCACCCTTCTTATAGTGCTTCTCGGTGGCGTGCCGGGCTCATATGACTTGCATGTGCCGTGCAATGCTAATCGTTTGCATGTCCTCTCGCGGGCGACGCATGCTGTGAATTTCAGGCTAATCGGATGCTTCCTTCTTGGTGTTGCATTTTGGGTAGCCAGCAGTGTAGTTTATAGTGTACGCCTATAGTTTATATACGGTTGTGACCTACGTCGCTCTTAATCTCTTTGGGGCTTTGGGAAGAAGACACCATGTAAGAGAAAACTATGTCAGACACTGTAATTTTGAACATGTAAAATTAAAATTTTTAATGTTTAATTTGTGACGTGCGTTGCTCTTAATCTCTTTGGCAGAAGACGCAATGTAATGGAAGACACTATGTAATGTTTTGAGCATTTAAAATATTTTTGAATGTTTAATTTTTTTGTTTTTTTTTTATTGGCGGTTTAACGACCACCGTGAGCAACTCAATGGGCTATAAGCAGTCGCCCGTCCCTAATTTAGGGTCACTGGTTCCAGGGAAGGGAAAGAACCAGTGCCGTAAGACAAACACAACATCCATGCCTCACGGGATTCGAACCCGGACCCCTTTCGGACGAATGATCAGAGGCCATCGCTTAGATCACTCGCCACCGGGGCTGCGTTTAACGTTTAATTTGGGACGTACGTCGCTCTTAATCTCTTTGGGACTTTGGGAAGAAGACACCATGTAATGGAAGACACTATGTAATGTTTTGAACATGTAAAATAATATTTTTAATGTTTAATTTGTAACATACGTCGCTCTTAATCTCTTTGGGGCTTTGGAAAAAGACACTATGTAATATTTTGAACATGTAAAATAATATTTTTGAATGTTTAATTTGTGACGTACGTCGCTCTTAATCTCTTTGGGAAGAAGACACCATGTAATGGAAGACACTATGTAATGTTTTGAACATGTAATATTTTTTGAATGTTTAATTTGTGACGTACGTCACTCTTAATCTCTTTGGGGCTTTGGAAAGAAGACACCATGTATTGGAAGACACTATGTAATGTCTTGAACATGTAAAATAATATTTTTGAATGTTTAATTTGTGAAGTACGTCGCTCTTAATCTCTTTGGGGTTTGGGAAGAAGACACTATGTAATATTTTGAACATGTAAAATAATATTTTTGAATGTTTAATTTGTGAAGTACGTCGCTCTTAATCTCCTTGGAGGTGGCTTAAGCCCTCAAAGTTCCCTCCGTCGGTGCGCAAATGGACTTTACGTCCCCTGGTGGGAAAACCATGCATTATTTTAGGAAGAAAGTATTCTCCAAAGGTTTTTCCATATGAGTGGTATCGGTCCAAGAAAAAAAAATTAGTCGAGTTTTCAGGAGCCCAGATTTTGCTACAAATACATCAAAAGCAGAAATTAACACTTATGCCCCTGGTGGCCACTCTATTCTTTACTAAACATTAGAATTATGTGAAAATTATTTTCAATCAGGTTTTGTATGCGATACAGGAAGAAATTTTCAAATCGGAGTTTTAGAAGCAGAAATAACGCAGAAAACCCAATTTACCTTTGTGCCCCCTAGCGGAAAGTCAATGATTTCCTTATAAATTTTGAATTTATAGGAAAACCATTTCGCATCGGAAACATTATCCAACGAAGAAGGAATTTTTCAAATCGGACTCCTAGAAGTGGAGATTTTGACAAAAATAAGATATACATCTACGCCCCCTGGCGTAGAAACCATGCATTATTTCAAGAAGAAAATGTTCCTAAAAGGTGTGTCGACATGAGTAGTATCGGTCAACAAACGATTTTTTTTTCAATCGAGATTTTAGAAGCTCATATTTTGCTGTAAATACACCAGAAGCAGAAATTAAGACTTACGCAACCTGGTGGCCAAACCATTTGTAAAAAAATTAGAAATTATGTGCAAAGGATTTCCCATCAGGAGCTGTATCCGGTGCAGAAAGAATTTTTCAAATCGGAGATTTAGTGGCAGCGCTGTAGGGGGAAAGCAATTTACCTTTACGCCCCTAGCGGAAAGTCTATGAATTACTTGAAAATTTTGAAATTATATGAAAAACATGTCACACAGGAAACACTATCCAACAAAGGAGGAACTTTTAAAATCTTACTCCTAGAAGTAGAGATATTGACAAAAATAAGATATACATACATATACGCCCCCTGGCGTAGAAACCATGCATTATTTCAAGAAGAAAATGTTTCTAAAAGGTTTCTCGACATGAGTAGTATCGGTCTATAAACGATGATTTTTTCAGTCGAGAATGTAGAAGCTCGTATTTTGCTGCAAACACATCAGAAACGGAAATTAAGATTGACGCCACCTGGTGGCCAAACCGTTTTTTTTACAAAAAATAGAAATTATGTGCAAACGATTTCCCATCAAGAGCTGTATCCGGTGCAGAAAGAATTTTTCAAATCGGAGATTTAGAAGCAGAGATATAGGGTGAAACGCAATTTACCTCTACGCGCCCTAACGAAAAGTCTATGAATTACTTGAAAATTTTTGAAATTATGCGAAAAACATGTCACACTGAAAGCACTATCCAACAAAGAAGGAATTTTTCAAATCGGACTCCTAGAAGTAGAGATATTGACAAAACTAAGAGATACATCTACGCTCCCCGGCGGTGAAAGTGTGGAATATTTTAAGAAGAAAATATTCCGAAAAGGTTTATCGATGTGAGTGGCATCAGTCCACGAAAGAATTTTTTCAATCGATATTTTAAAAGCTCAGATTTTATGGCAAATACATCAGAAGCAAAAATTAACACTTACGCCCACTGGTGGGCAAAGTATTCTTTACCAAAAATTTGAAATATATGCAAAAGATTTTCCATCAGGAAGTGTATCCGCTGAAGAAATTTTTTTCAAATCGGAGTTTTAGAAGAAGAGTTAGCGGGGAAAATGTAGTTTACTTTTAAGCCCCCTAGCGGAAAATCTATGCTTAATTTGAAAAAATAACTATATCTAAAATACTCTTCGACATAAATGAAATCGAAAGATAAAATAATTTTTTCAATCGGATGTTTAGAAGCAAATATGTGGAATAAAACGTATTTTTGAATTCGACATCATCTGCATTTACGCCCTCTAGCGGCGAAATTGTACATTGTAAAAAAAAAAAAAAAACGAAATAAAGGATCATTTTTTTAATAAGATTGTCCAAAAGACGGACGGACGGATGGACAAACCGGTAACATAAGCACGATCTTTTTTAAAAAAGACGTGCTAAAAATGAAAGGCAATAATTTATAAAATCTTTCCAAAAGAGCTGGAGCGTACAAAAGATGTTTAAGCAGAAAGCCTTTTAGGCTTTTCATCATCTTTTGGACAATCTTATTAAAAAAATGTGATCAAAAATTTAAATCCATTGGAGAAAATAGTTTTCAACTGGTGTTTTTCAGGAAATTAAAAAAAAATGTAAGGCAATAAATATATTTCATCTTTCCACAGGGAAGGAAGAGCATGTCACTTTTCACAGGAGTGATTGTGGAGGAACTGTATTTGCATTTCTAGTGCTCCCAGGCGCAATTAAGAAATTCTGATGTCTCGAAACACACAGTTTTTGATATTTTCAGTATCCCATGTTCGAAAACCTGAATTACAAACAATCCTTAGGCCCCAAATGTGATAATTTGGATGTCGAACATGTGTTTCGCGGTTTTAATTTTTGAACATGGAATACAAAAAATTGAAATGAACAAGAGAGGGTGTTCAAAAATTGTTAACAGTCCTATATTCAAACCAGAAAACGTTGTTCTATAGATAACTATTATATTTTGAACATGATGCAATGTCCATATATTCCTTCATACTTAAAACATACATTCCTTCATACTGGTTGAAAGCATCATCTATGCAATTACAGCCAAAGACATTATGAACAACAATGAGCAAAACATTTAACTTACGTGTGAAAATATATCCGTTCTTTATGTCGGCCGCATTCGCTTTAGTGTTACATCCATATCTAACACAGTACCTGAGCCAAACCTGACCATATTTACTATTTATAACAACTATTTAAAGCAGGATTTGCAAAACGCACGCAGCCGGCGTATACTCATGTCCGTCCTCACTGTTGGCGGAACATTCCGCTTTCAAACACTGACGCAAGTATTTGCCAGTCTATTCTCCTCCCAGGATCTTTGCTCCAGCCCAAATCTCCTAACTTCCTATTTCTGAGGGCTGTTTAAGAACTGGGGTCAGACACTTCCTTCCTAAAATTCTGTTCATATGATCTGATCTATAAGGGAAATATGGCGCGCGCATCTTTCAAGGTCAAGTTATTGCTACACTCGGGGCACACTTAACTTGATATTTGGTAGAACGCGTAGATCAGTATGATTCCCCCATTGCGATGTAGTTCGCACTTTCTCCTATTATCAGAGTTGATAAAAGATACATTTCAGACATAAAACATTAAAATAATGGTTAAATTGATAAAATGTAGGTATATTTGTGCAATTAATATGTATAATAAAAATGGGAAAATGGCAATACGACTCTATTTTGTTTTTAATAATATTCGTCATTACTTAACGTTTGATAGAGATCTCAAAACTTTGAATAAAAAATATTTAAAAAATACAGGCATACATTTCAAGATGAGAGGCAAATTTTCTACCTTCCCCGAATTCAATTCGAAATTTTTTTTCGGTCCATTCTAATACACAGTGCATGAAACTCATGCAGGCCGCCCCGGTGGCGCAGTGGTCTAAGGAGCTGGCCTCTGATCATTCGTCCGTACGGGGTCTGGGTTTGAATCCCGGTCAGGCATGGATGTTGTGTTTGTCTTATGGCACTGGCTCTCTCCCTTCCCTGGAACCAGTGACTCTAAATTAGGAACGGGTGACTGCTTATAGCCCATTGAGTTGCTCACGGTGGTCGTTAAACCTCCAATCAAAAAAAAAAAAAAACTCATGCAGTGGGAGTTGTGTGTATTTTTTAATACTGATGTTTTGTTGCAGAAATAACGTTAATATCAGACCGGAATGAATATTGCTCCATAGACGAGTGAAGTTTACAATTTTAACGTTATGTTTAATTTTGAACCTACACTAACGTTTCATGAATTTCAATTTTAAATTGTAATGGGAAGGTCCCTCGAAATAATTACGAATTTTATAAATCCAGCCTTTTTCACACATTGGCAGCAAGTTATGATGCAAAATTAGAAACATTTGCGACGGAAGAATGCTATTCGGCCAACACAAAATGCGCAGCAGTAGCCTTGAAAACCATCACCTTTCCCTCACTTTAATGACAGCCGCTCGAGGTTAGATTTCACGCATATGGTACTGCTACATTGACGAGAGCATCTCCAGATATTTTATTATAACCTTCTTAATTGTCCCCCAAGTCATCTAATGTAAGGTGACCAGACGTCCTCATTCTCTGGGAACAGTCCTCAATTTCCATGCTTCGTCCACAACACCGAAAAAACTGATTGTCCTCAGTCAAGTGTCCTCAATTTCTTAGTTTTTGTCCTGAATTTTTGAAATTTCCCTAAAAAATTGAAATAGGAAAACATGTGCTAAACAGAAGTCCCAGCACTCAATTAAGTCTACCAAAATCAACCAAATTTAGCATCAATTACTTATTTAATTGCAAGAAAATGGACTAGTAAAGGTATGGAACTACACTGCTGGCCACCCAAAATGCAACACCAAGAAGGACACGAGATAGCAAAGCCAGATTTACTGGACACATAACAACAGATACAAAGATGAAACGATTGAGCTCACAGGCCCGTGCCACTTGCGGAACACGAAGACATCAATAGTTCGTGTGGCCCCCATGGCTGGGGTGTCATACCAGAGGGGTGTCATATCTAATTGCACCCCAAACAAACCATAGCGCCAGGTGACGGACCGATATGGCGATGCATAATGCAGGCGTCATACAGTCTCTCGCCGCGGTGCCACCACACGCGGATCTGACCATCGTGGTGTTGCAGGCAGAAGCGGGATTCGTCGGAGAAGACAATGTCGTGCCATTCCGTAGTCCAGGTGCGGAATTCAATGGCCCACTGTCGCCGCACTTGCCGGTGGTGTAACGTCAATGGTAATCGGAGCAATGGGTGCCGTGCGACAAGTCCCCGCTCCTGCAGACGACGTCGAACGGTACGGGCTGACACAGGTTGTTGAGCAACACACCCTAATTCCTGCGCTAACGTTCGTGATGTGGCGGTGCGAGCCGTCAATGCCCGCAGCACCACATGCCGGTCCTCCCGTTTGGTGGTGTGCCGCGGCTGCGGCAATCGCTCACGTCGGTCCGTCCGTCTCTCCTGCATCCACCGAATCCATACTCGCCTCACTGTGGCTGGATATCGTCCCACACGGCCACCGATGTCTCGGTACGATAAACCGCTGTCGCGATAAGCCAGTATTCGTCCTCTGTCGAACTCTGAAACGTACTGGAATGACTGCCGTTTTCTGCGACGAGGCATCAGGAAGCTTCCCACGCACAGGTCTGGCAGCACAACACACTTCCACTACTTACATCCCACCTTCTGTGCACCCTCCCTTATAGTGCTTCTCGGTGGCGTGCCGGGCGCACATGATTTGCATATGCCGTGCAATGCTAATCGTTTGCATGTCCTCTGCGGGCGACGCATGCTGCGAATTTCAGGCCAACCGGATGCTTCCTTCTTGGTGTTTCATTTTGGGTGGCCAGCAGTGTATTTCCTGAAGCAGATAATTTGTTTTCTTTAATTCAGTTTGAAGTCACGGTTCTGTATAGACATGGTTTGTGATGTGCTCCTCGATTGTGAAAAATAATTATAAACTACTTGGATCATCATTCATCGTTGTGTTGCCAAAGACCTTGGAGAGAATAGACTGGCAAACATCTAGCTACTTCCGTGAGTGTTTGAAAACCGGATGTTCCGCCATTAACGAGGAGTGAAAGCTGTTCCTGAGCATATTCTGGTTGAGTGCGTGTTGCAAATCGTGCTTTAAATAGCTCTCATAAAAAATAAATATTGTCAGGTTTGGGTCAGGTACTGTTTTAGACATGGATACAACATAACGGCCGACATAAAAAACGGGTATTTTCAAAAGTAACAGCAAAGTCCAGTTAGTTGTTTTTTCTGTGTGTGTCTCTCGGTGATGTGTTGTTCCTTTTGTGTCGTGACTTTTTTCCTTGTCGTGTAGAATCAATAGAGTTGATATTTTGTTAAAATCCCCGTTTTCTGCTTTAAATCTGGAAGAAAAGCTTCACTTAAAAAACTCGGTGTTTATCAGCACAGGTAAACAAGAAAGCTGGAACAAAACTTCGAACATTTTTTATTCAGTGGTTTGAAAACAAGTGCTTGGCTAACTACTATCGATGAAAAAAATCGTTATTTTGTTTCTATTGTTTGCTATTTGGTGGAGAACCACTGTGGACCAAAATTGGTTGCAAAGATATGAAAAATTTGCCCGAAAGGATTAAATAAAGCTTTAAAATTCAAAACTTTTGGTAATGTCACAAAACTTTGGTAATATTATGTCACAATTAGATGACAGTTATCGCTCTGCGGTTAGAAAGCACAATGAACTAGTTGATAAAAATAGACACGTTGTAACACGCATTATAGACTGCATAAAATTTTGTGTGCACACGAATTGCCTTTACATGGACATGATGAAACACAATCTTCACATAACAAAGGAGTGTTTTTGGATATGATCTCATATATAGCTACGTAGTTTGGACAGCGTCTTACAAGACCATCTGGACAAATCTAAAGTTGCAAAAAATACATCAAAAATAATTCAAAATGAAATTTTGGATTGCATGTATCAAGTGTACCTGGATGAAGTTAAAAGCGAAATTGAAAAAGCCAATTACACATCCGTGCAAGCGGACGAAACGACCGACATTTTTTGCGATATATGATTAACAGCCATGTCGTGGAAAGATTTTTATCGTTTGTTGAAATAGAAAACAGAACAGCAGACGGTCTTGCATCTGTACTCAAAGATGAGTTGGAAAAGTTTGGTTTACAAAACAAACTTGTTGCTCAGACATATGATGGGGCAGCTGTCATGAGCGGATCTCGTGGCGGTGTGCAAATACGCATGAAAGGGCAGTTTCCACACACTCAGCATGTGCACTGTTATGCTCATCAGTTGAATTTGGTATTACAGAAGGTGTGCTCAACAATCAAAAGGGTAAGAATATTTTTTGATAGTATCAGTGGAATCGGTTCCTTTTTCACAGCATCACCTAAACGTAGTGGTTTATTGCGAGATATTTGTCGAAAACAAGTACCTACAATTTCGGAAACAAGATGGAATTTTCAATCCAGGACCATAAATTGTGTTTCAGAAAACAAAAGTGAACTGTCGAAGCACTCTTGGAATGCTTCGACAGAATTCGAAACGAAAGTGGTTGGGATGACAAGAGTATATGTTATAACGAAGTAAATTTCTCCGTCATTTCTGTCCACGCCAGGATTCGAACCCGGATCCCCTCATTCCGGAATAAGTCACTCTACCAATTGAGCTACGCGGACGTTTTATTCTGATTCCTATCTGCCTTTATGTCGTGTGCGTCCTTCTGGCAGGTACATCACATCTCCTGGTACGTTACAATGTGAATCAACTGGATTTGTGAAGTTGTTACGAGATGTGGAATTCCTTTTCTTATTGTCTTTCTTTTCCCACATATTCCAACATGTTGATATTTTGTAAAATATACTACTGTCCAGAAAATCAACCAGTGTTGATTGTAATCAAGCTCTAAAGAAATTTGAATAAGCTGTAAATTATGCTCGGCAAAGTACAAAACACAACGATCATAATGGAAGTGATGAATGTCAACCTTTGCGAAAAAGAGCTAAAGTTGACTGCAGTATGGTAGAAAATGATGCAAAAGAAGTATGCAACATCATCGTCAATCAAATAAGGGACATGTTTGAAAAATCTGTCTTATTTCACTCATTCACTGTTGTAGATCCAAAGGAATTCAAGAATCATAAGCAGCATTTTCCGTCACACCATACAAATTTATTAGCAACTACATATGTAATGCTGAATAAAGAAAAACTTGAAAATGAATTATCAGTACTTTATGCTAACAAAACCTTCAACGGCATACCAAACGTAAGTGCGTTAATGTCATTTCTCCATTGTAATGAACTTTTAGATACATTTTCTGAAGTCTCTAACTTATTAGAAATGGTTTTAGTGACACCAGTAACTACTGCTGAAGCAGAACGTTGTTTCAGTACCTTGAATCGCATAAAAACATTTTTAAGAAACACTATGAGTCTATGACACAAAAACGGTTAAACGCACTCGCTGTTCTCTCTGTACATAAAAATCGTATTCAAGAAGTTCCACTTTTTAATCAAAAGGTCATAGAAAAATTTTCCACTCTCAAACATAGAAGAGGAGAATATCTGTACAAAAAAATATGACGCTTCTTCATAATATTTCCATTTATTGCATTTTAATACTATGGCACGAAGTGAAAAATTCAATTTATTTCTCTTTCATATTGTTTGAAGTTTACAAAGCACTTTGCAGAACTAATTTCAGTTTTAACTAAGATAATTTTCTATGTTAAAAATAAATAAATAAATGAGTAAACATGTAAGTATAATTTGCACATGAGTACATAAATGTTTTTAGGCTTCACAAGTTCTTTAAAAAAAGGTTAAACCTTTCAAATAATGCAAATGGTAATATGGTACTTACTCTATAAAGGACAAAATTCATGAAACATTCCCTCCCTGCATATATTTGGAGTTATTATTTTTTCACTATACTTTTTTATCCCGTGAATATTGTGATTATTCCTCAGTTGAGAAATATGAAGAAACACAAAGCACAACTAACATACACTATATTGACAAAAGTCACCGGACACCTAGAAGAGAAGCACAACATAGCATTTATTGACATATATTAGTACGGAGTCGGTCCACTTTTGGCCTTAATGCATGCACTGACCCTTCGAGACATGCTTTCGACAAGGTTTTGGAACACAGCGATAGGTATTCACTTCCATTCAGTACATGATGTTGCCGCTAACTGTTGCTTAGTAATAGGCCTTGGTTCCAAACTTCTTATGCGGCTCTGTAATTCATCCCATAGGTGCTCTATTGGATTAAGATCAGGGCTCTGTGCTGGCCAGACTACACACGATACGGAATTATCGTCAAACCAAGCCGTAACAGACATTGCTTTATGGCTCGGTGCATTATCCTGCTGGTACCAACAAGGCTCGATTCTATAGTATTGCCACAGAGTTGGTAGGGCATAATTGTCTGGAATATCGAGGTAGACGTGCTGGTTAACAGGTTTGTCCACGATAACCAATAGGCAGGGACCATACCACGAAAAACACCCCCACACGAGTATACTGCCAGCTCCAAAGTTGACCATAGGTACTGTGGTAAATAGCGTTCCCCCAGCTGCTGCCCTACCCACACACGGCCTTCAGACTGATAGATCGTATATCTGGATTCATCAGTCCATAGAACCCGATTCCATTGATCTACGGTCCACGATAAATGTTCTTTACACCAGGCTAAACAACGAGTAGCATTCCGAGTGGAGATGAAAGGCTTATGAGCAGCTGCACGACCAAGGTAACCTATGGAATGAAGTTCTCTGCGAATGGCACGTGTACATACCGAGGCTCCAGCATTTTCATTCACCTGTACACTGAGGTTTTGTTCAGTGCTCCGTCGATTAGATGTAAGGACTCACCTGAGATTTCGGCGTCCTCTATCACTGATTTTCTTAGGTCTGCCAGTACGTTTTGCTGCTTCAGGCACGCCATGTTTTTTACACTTATTCATTACATCCAAAAAAGTTGACTTGGGTACGTTTAAACGCCTCTCGGTTTCTCTTATGGACAACCCACTAATATAACACCCAACAATTTTTCCTTTCTCAAAGTCAGTTCTCTCCCGCCGCGACATTTTCACTCAACCTCACAGTGCGATATGATCGCGGTCAGCTGCAGGCTTGTTTTTATACCGTTTGCAGATGTACTGCACATCTTAACAACGCAGCGGATCCGTTCATTTGCTTTTGAAGGGGTGTCCGGTGACTTTTGCCGATATAGTGTATATTAATGCTCATATGTTTTAAGCTAACATTTTTATTTCAGGAGTTTTAACATTTTTCTGTTAATAGATATGCATTCTATTGTGAGGAAATTTTTCCGTGTACAATACGATAGTTGACACATTCCTGCTTGATTTGGGCATTATTGTGAGTCAAGGGGGTATACAGAGGCAGAGTAAAGGAATCTTGGGGGGGAGTCTGAATGGTTGGCCTAAAAATGACAGTTTTTTTATTTCATTGTTTGACTCCGGCTACTGGCCCCACCTGTTTCAGTTGCCACGAGCAGCCACTGGTTTTAAATATCAAGTGAAATGTAAAAGTTATGCGAAGACTGACAACACAAGACGTGCAGAAATGCAGAATGAAAACAAACCAGAATAAAGCGAATGAGTATTACATAGTAAATGTAACAATAGCAAGATTATTTCGGAGCAGGACTTGGAAAATTCCATTCAAGGTTAAATACTCAGAGGAAGTTTCGGGCGATTGAGTACAAATGACTAATTAGCTCTTCATCCCTACGACGTATTCGGCAAGTTTACTGAGGTCAGGCATACTAGCATATTGTTTTACATACCTCCACCCACTGTTTGCCGCCCCGGTGGTGCAGTGGTCGAAACCGCTGGCTTATGACCGTTCGCCCAAGTGGGTCTGGGTTGGAATCCCGATGAGGCATGGTTTGTCGTGTTTGACTTACGCTCAGTGGCTCTCTCCCTTCCCTAGAACCAGTTGCCCTAAATTAGGGACGGGCGACTACTTATAGAGCTCATTGAGTGTTACTCACGGTGGTCATTAAACACTCAACCAAAAAAAAAAAAAAAAAAGGAAAGAAAAATGGGGAAAAAAAAAAAACATCCACTGTTTCAGACAATTCCATGCATCCACATGAGGTGGTCCACCACAACTCAACTCACAGTGTAAATCCTTTTTTACGCTTTCCAACCGTAGGTTGAAAAAGCGTATATGCTCCAGCTTTGTCCGTCCGTCTGTCGGCACGATAACTCACGTAATAATGGTTCGATTACGATGAAATTTAAGTATGTGGTAGGGGACCACCAGGGGACGAACCCTATTGAAAATGGGTGAAGTGGGATCAAAGGTCACGACATAAGAGCGGAATTCATTCAATTGTCCTTATGCGTCATAACTTGCGTAAATACGGTTCGATTTCAATGAAATTTTAGCATATGGTAGGGGACCACCTGGGGATAAACCCTATTGAAAATGGGTGAAGTGGAGTGAAAGGTCAGGTCATATGAGCGGGATGCATTCCATTGCCCTTATGCGTCATAAGGTGTTTAAAAATGGTTCGATTTCGATGAAATTTTAGTATGTGGTAGGGGACCACCTGGAGAGGAACCCTATTGAAAATGGGACACATAGAGTCAAAGGTCAGGACATAGGATCGGGATCCATTCCATCGCCCTTATCCCACACTATTAAGGTGGACGTCAAGTAATTTTGCTTCCTGTATTTCCAATGGGAAACCTTTTGTACACATTTCCTTCACAATTAGTGTGTTCCCAAGGATGGAAATTTGAACATCGATTAAAATAACTTCATACTATAACTTGGAATACTTAACATTTTCTAAAACATAAGCATAATTATAATAAAAAACAAAAACCTTTCCTTAGGTGGTATTGAAACCAGAAAAAAGATAGCGCGACCTGTGCTATGATGACTCAGTGGGCAAATAAATGTTGGATTGCATAATTACGGTTATTGTTTAGAAAATATTAAGTATTCCAAGTTATGAAATGAAGCTATTTTAATCAATGTTCAAATTTTCATCCTTGGGAACGCATTAATTGTGTAGAAAATGTGTACAGAAGTCTTTCCATTGGAAGTATAGGATGCAAAATTACTTGACGTCCACCTTAAAGTAGCAATTCTTGTATGTATGTATGTAGATTTTATTTTGAAAACGGCTCTAAGAATTTTGATGAAAGTCGTTAACCTACAGTTTTCTGGTACTAGAAATCGATTTAGCTTGATCTCGACTTTAGGAGAATTCGTTTAGTGGGTTAAATAACCACCCTGAATTAAAACGTTTTTAATGTCATATCGTCGTTCCATTAATGTTACCAATGCTTAGAAATCTTATGACGTCACAATATCGTGTTTGAGAATGTTGGCGCGCTGTCACGTCATCTGTCTCATTACGTCACGCGTTGTGTGTGGATCCTATTAAAGTTTTATGACGTCACACTTTTGCGAGCAGATGGTCCCGATTCCCATCTGCCTTATTACGTCACGCGTTGTGTGCGTATGTCCGTCCGCACGATAACTCGCGTAACAATCATTCGATTTCGATGAAATTTTAGTATCTGGTAGGGGATCACCTGGGAAGGAACCCTGTTTAAAGTGAACGAAATGGGGTCGAAAGTCAGTACATAGGAGCGGAATCCATTCCACTGCTGTTATGCGTCATAACTAACGTAAAAAATGTTCGATTTCGATGAAACTTTAGTATGTGGTAGGGGACCACCTGGGGACAAACCCTATTGAAAATGGGCTAAATGGGGTCAAAGGTCAGGACATAGGAGCGGAATCACTTCCATCGCCATTATGCGTCATAATTTAGGTAAAAATGCTTCGATTTGGATGAAATGTTAGTATGTTGTAGGGGCCTGCCTGGGGACGAATTCTATTGAGAATGGGCGAAATGGGGTCAGCCGCCCCGGTGGCGCAGTGGTCTAAGGCGCTAGCCTCTGATCATTCGTCCGTAAGGGGTCCGGGTTCGAATCCCGGTCAGGCATGGATGCTGTGTTTGTCTTACGGTACTGGCTCGCTCCCTTCCCTGGAACCAGTGACCCTAAAATTAGGGACGGGCGACTGCTTATAGTCCATTGAGTTGCTCACGGTGGTCGTTAAACCTCCAATAAAAAAAAAAAAAAAAAAAAGAAATGGGGTCAAAGGTTAGGACACAGGAGCGGGATCTATTCCATAGCCCTTACGCATCATTACTTACGTAAAAATGCTTTGATTGCGACAAAACTTTATAATTTTATTTCGGAGGTATACCGAACCGGTTCTGTTGAATATAATCGAAATGGGATCAAAGGTCAGGGCACAGGACCGAGATTTATTCCAAGAGTGATAACTTGAGTAATGATTTCTGGTATGTTGGAAAGCGTATCATAATCAATGCATTGCATGATTTTACTAACTTGTTTTTTTTTTTTTTTTGATTGAGAATTTAACGACCACCGTCTCAATGGGCTATAACCAGTGGCCCGCCCCCTAGTTTAAGGCCACTGACTCCAGGGAAGGGAGGGAGCCCGTGCTGTAAGACAATCACAATGTCCATGCCTTACCGGGATTCGAACCCTGGCCCATCTCGGACGAATGATCAGAAGCCTTCGCGTAGACCACTGCACCACCGGGGTGGCGTGTAAATTCTGTACGCTGATTAGCTGCGCGTTATAGTGTATGCGGCTAACTAAAATATTTACGAAAGAAGTTATTAAAATGTCTAACTTTGTTTTTGAGTTAAAATGTTAGGCACATTTTTCACACTGTTCATTTCTATTTTTTAGGCTCTTCAGTGTATGAAATTACGCTTCTGATATGGCCTTCATGGGAGGGCAATCGCCTTCTCTGCCTTCCCGGTAGCTACGGCCCTGGTATTTGGGGACGCAAATTGAATTTCGATTTTTGTCTCGAAAGTATAGACTTTATCAATAGTTCGTTACGTTTCTAATAAAAAATAAGCTTACAAAGGTTTTCCTTGTACCCAACTGCCAACTTGCTTATCGTAAAAACTACTTAATCATCTACTTAATTATTTAGCGGTGTACTTAATATCGTTTGGATTGTTCCTTAAGATCTCTCGTAAAAACAATTTTTACCCGTACTCAGTGCCAGATTGAGGCATGGTTTCGCCTCGAAGCAAAATGTCACTTGACAGCCCCGGTGGTTCAGCGGTCAAAGGGCTGGCTTATGATCATTCGTCCGTGAAGGGTCGGGGTTCGAATCCAGATGAGGCATTTTTTTTATTGGAGGTTTAACGACCACCGTGAGCAACACAATGGGCTATAAGCAGTCGCCCGTCTTTAATTCAGGGTCACCGGCTCCAGGGAAGGGAGAGAGCCAGTGCCGTAAGACAAACACAACATCCATGCCTGACCGGGACTCGAACCCGGACCCCTTACGGACGAACGATCAGAGGCCAGCGCCTTAGACCACTGCGCCACCGGGGCGGCGATGAGGCATTGATGTTGTGTTTGTCTTACGGCTCTGGCTTTCTTCCTTCCCTGGAACTAGTGGCCCTAAATTAGGGACGGACGACTGCTTATAGCCCATCGAGTTGCTCACGGTGGTCGTTAAACCTTTAATGAAAGAAATGCCACTTCGGCGCCCTTTTGGGAACTTTTTCTGGAGAAAATTTACATAATGTTTGGTGACAATTTCAGAGAGTGAATTGGGGATGATTTCGGAGGGTGGAGTCTGAGCCTTAATTCACGCCAATGTGTGAATATAGACTACAGACTAGGTTTTTGTTTGTTTGATTTGTTTGATTGGAGGTTTAACGACCACCGTGAGCAACTCAATGGGCTATAAGCAGTCGCCCGTCCCTAATTTAGGGTCACTGGTTCCAGGGAAAGGAGAGAGCCAGTGCCGTAAGACAAACACAACATCCATGCCTCACCGGGATTCGAACCCGGACCCCTTTCGGACGAATGATCAGAGGCCATCGCTTAGACCACTGCGCCACCGGGGCGGTACACAGACTAGGTTCACCCTCATTCTGTGATTGGTCCGAGTGATTGGAGAGAGTAGTCTTCTTCAGAGAATGATTGCATGATCGATGTCTTTCTGTCTATCAGCCCCCCCCCCCCAAATTGTGTTGCGCTTTCAATTAATTATTGTCATTAGATAGCGTCGTGCTCTATTCTGTATGTCGTTTGAATTTATTTTGCTGTGCTGTAATGAATGTTTACAACTAGCGTCTGGCCGCCCCGGTGGCGCAGTGGTCTAAGCGATGGCCTCTGATCATTCTTCCGTAAGGGGTCCGGGTTCGAATCCCGGTGAGGCATGGATGTTGTGTTTGTCGTACGGCACTGGCTCTCTCCCTTCCCTGGAACCATTGACCATAAATTAGAGACGGGCGACTGCTTATAGCCCATTGAGTTGCTCACGGTGGTCGTTAAACCTCCAATAAAAAAACAAAACAAAAAAACTAGCGTCTGACGACAGTCTAGGGATCCAGCGGTTCTCACCAATTGGCGTTTTCGTCTCAAATACGTGTCGAATGTGCGGTGAAACACCAGCAAGTTCAGATGCAGAAGAACATGACTATCTCCTTGATAAATAGTTCATGTGCTGGTGCTCGTGGTGTAGCCCGTCCGAACTGATATATATGTTTTTATTTCACACAAATATTATTAGTATATTATGTAGACTCCATTCATTTGAGAAAAGACTTATCTAAACATTACCAACAGGTTTGTGACAGGCAAACATGTTTTTGTTGGTCTTCTTTTAAGCAAACTTTTGAAAATACAGTTCTTGGTATAACCAAAGAAAATCGGGTTTTGAACCTGGGTCCTTTAGTTATATAATTTATTATTTCAAGGGCTTCCTTAACTACATGCAGGAACTGAGAAGATATAAGGGAACAATATTCCATTACTTACAAGTAGTATTCTTTTCGCATTATATCCGTTTTGACAGTGGAGGGTGGCCTGTTTAACCCACCGGACGTGCTTTTGCGCTAAGGTTCCTTACAAACTATTGATGACCAAATGCCCCTCTCCTCTAAAAGCGAATTTGTATATATCTTTTGATTTAATTTTTTATAAGCGTGAATGAAGCAGAAAGTAATGGCATTCCATCCCCTGTTATAAACACTTCTTGAGTTCCCCATCTGGCTCTCTCTGCTAGAGATGCATTCCCAATGCTCACCTGTGCGAACTTTACAGCTAACATATCTAAACAACGAGTGCGTTACCGTTTCTCTCTGATTTTCATCCACACGTGGCCTCCAGAGCCTTTGATTCTTTCTCGGAGTATTTAAATTCCTCTATGGTTTAGCGGGAACAATTACAGATTGAGTTTGTACACAATCTGTCTGTATAACAAACCTAAAAATTCTGACGCAAATCAAACACTTAATGAAATTAAAACTTTCAATAAACTTGTAATGGTTTTGGGAAAATCATTTCAACATCACCTCCTCTTTCAGAAAAAGGTAATCTCGCCTTGATTTTTCTTTTTTAGTTTCCCGCTATATCTCTCTCAGTTCAGCATTTACAACATATTTCATTTACAATGTTTTTGCGTACATCTTTTTTTTTCTTTTTTGCAATTTTCCTTATTATTATTGTTCTTTTTACTACTCCAGGTTCTTACAAAATCTATTACATAGATCTTATTCGAATGACAATATTAGTTTACGTAATCTTTTTGTTCCAGTCTATTTTCTGTTTCTTCTCTCCCGTTTTTATGTAATGTCCAGTTTGTTGCTACTGACATTATAAGAGTTGAAGAGATGGATACGCTTCTTTAAGTTTTCCTCCCCACATATCAGTATGCATACATATAAAGGCAAACAAAACAATTTTGGCTTAATAGTACTTGCTAATCTAACACCTTAACACATCACATATATGAAATGCACAATTATGTTGATACATGACCTTTACACATTGACTGTTTGTGCGCTATAACACAACACTTTACTACAAAATAAGCACTGATTATTTTTTCTGTTCTACTAGTACGCTATTTATTTTCTATACTACTACACTTAGATACGACATATGTGCATATGTGTACATTCTCTATCGCTTTTTTATGCTTGAATTTAGTATTTTGCAGGTCTTATAGTACTGGTTGTTCGCTTAAACAGAATTATTATATTCTTGCCATTCATGTATCGCCGTTTCGACGAGATTTTTTCCGCCCTAGACATTTGTCAGCCTTTGCTTGACCTCAGTACAACTCCACATTTCCCTACGACCGACCTATTTGCTACATGTCCTGGTAGAGCTGTATGTTTTTCAGTAGGCAAATAATATTATTCATACCATAAAAGTTTTGACGGTCGAACCTTCTGCCGCATATAGTGACTTTTGCGTTCTTTCAGTTAAAACGGGCCGGTGGCGCAGTGGTCTAAGCGATGGCTTCTGATTGTTCGTCCGAAAGGGGTCCGAATTCGAATCCAGGTGAGGCATGAATGTTGTGTTTGTATTACAGCAGTGGCTCTCTCCCTTCCCTGGAGCCAGTGACATTAAATTAGGGACGGACGACTGCTTATAGCCCAATGAGTTGCTCATGGTGGTCGTTAAACCTTCAATAAAAAAAATTAAACCGGTTTCCCGTTTGTTATGGGGAAGTAATTAATGCCTTTATTTTAATTAATTTTTTTTCTTTTCACTTACCTCATCCGTGGTATGTCAATTGTCTGTGTTCTTTACCGGAATGACTATGCACCATATGGAAAATACCAGTGGACTTTTTTTGAGGTAAGACTAATTTCGATTTTATTCCTTCGTTGTGCAATTAATTAGTCATCCCTTCGGAACACCGATTTTACATTTTCACACACAGATCTATTTTCTTTTACTTCCTTCTGTTTAACTTACGACCTTCTCCACCACGAACGAATTTTTTTTCATTTAAAAAAATTCTAGAATTTTACCACTCGTCCCTGCCTGTATTGTATCCTCTCTTAAATTGATCACCAGAATGCTTCCGTTTCCCACCGTTTCCTCGCCACCTGCGCTTTTTCCTAATAGTAGCTCTGCACCCTTCTTCTCAATTCTATTTTCTTCTTCCACGTTTTCTTTTACAGCCATTTCTGGCTCTTCCCATTTTCCATCATGGAGTATCCTTATTTCATCCTCCTCCCCTTCATTTGCCATCGAAAGGGATGTGGCACAATATCTTCCCGTACGAGGGATCCTGAATTCATCATCCTGCCCTTTATTTGTTGTCGATAGGGATGTGGTAAACGAGCCTTCCGTCAAACATTGCACGGTATTCTTCAACTTAGTTTGACGAGAATTACTCCTCAAGTTATAATGGTGGCCAGCCATTCTTGGAGCATCCATGAATTGCACCGAACACACTTTTTCTCCCCCGTTCCGATGTGTTGTTTGCCTGGAGATGGCTTATCATTAGAATAGGTCTGCATCTCTGTATGATATACTATCCATCTTCGGGGCTCCTTCCCTACCTAATGCTTCTAATGGAATTCTTACTAACACTTGTGGGGTGCTTTTATTTTGGTTATTTGGCGCAAATTTCTCTCCTACCGGAACAAAATATTCTTTCTCACTTTCTTCTCCCTCCCTCTCCCTAGTAGAGGGAAGGAGCCGCTTTCCTTTCCCATTGCCTCATACTCCTCTACATCGTTGAACTGACTTTTAAATTTAGGTACTGACTGACGAGTTGCTCTCGGTCGCACCTTTATCATGCGATCTACATGCACACTGCGTATAATTCGGGGATTATCTACATGCTGAAGCTCGTAGTTAACTTTCGATAACACCTTAGCTACCTTAAATGGCCTACTTGATAGTCGGGCTAATTTTTTTCACTTTCTTTTTCCTCTTTTTCCCGGAACGATTGGGGTATAAAAATAACACTCTTTCCCAACTTCAAATGCTTTAAAAACAGCAGTTTTCAATCTATACTTTTTCTGATTTTCTGCTGCTTAAGTTAGGTAATCGACTACCAAATCTTGTTTTCGTCATTCTCGCCGTTAACTCCACTGAATAATCTTCTAATTTCGCAAATCTTAAAACATGTGAATTCTCAAATACTTTACATGCTAACTTTGGACCGTATCCGTAAACCAGATACGCCGCCCCGGTGGCGCAGTGGCCTCTGATTATTTGTCCGAAATGGGTCCGGGTTCGAATCCCGGTGTGGCATGGATGGGCTGTATCCCTTCCCTGAAACCAGTGACCCTAAATTAGGGACGGTCAACTGCTTACAGCCCATTGAGTTGCTCATGGTGGTCTTAAAACCTAAAAAAAAAAAAAAAAAAAAAACAGATTCAAAGGACTTTTTTTCGTGGATATGTAATATCCTGAATTTATGCACATGATTGCCCGGAGCAATAACCCATACAACACAATCTCATTTAATAGACGTCCACCATGTTACGTACGTATAGACCCTAAGTGGACGTCCACCGAAGTCTAGATTACGTCCATCACACGTCATCGGGACATCTAACGGGCCGTCCAGTGTCCCTCTACATCAAATGACATAGGGTTTGAAAGACAAAATGATTGAATTTTATTTGATTAATAAACCGCAAAATGTCGTTAATATTGAATGTTTGAAAGTCGTGTGAAAAGATCGTGACCGGAATATTGTAGTAGCTTAAATAAATCGCAATTCTATTGCATCAAAATCAAATGCAATGGATACAATTGACGTGGATTAGGAACATCAAACAGAAGTAATCGCTCTTTCCACGTTTATAAGTGAGTCACGGAAACATTCTCATCGTCCGCCACCGGGAATCGAACCCACAGGTCTTCGAGTTACGCACCGGGCATGCTACCACTGCACCACAGCGGCGTCGAATTCTCCCGACTCACAAACGACTAATTGTCAAAGTACATGGCAGGTTTCTTCTTGGAGTCCCGCATGGCAGGTTGCTTCTTGCGGGACCCTGGGCTCGTTTCCCGGTGGCGGACGATGATAATGTTTCCGTGACTCGCTTATAAACGTGGAAAGAGCAATGACTTCTGTTAAATGTAATGGAACCAAAGAGAAACGGGAATGGTTAATTTTCTCGGACACAAGCAAATCAGTATGTTGCTTTATTTGCAAACGTTTCACGAAAGCTATAGTATGTAATAAAATGCAAACGGGATGTAATGACTGGAGAAATATTTCTACTTTAACTGAGCATGAGTGTATATTATTGGGAATGTAATAATGTTCACGGGCGTAGAAAACATAAATGAAGCTCCGAAAGTGGATGTCGAAAAATTCAGAGAACGCGCTTCAGAGGCCACGGGAGTTTCACTGAGAACTCTTCACAGAATTCGGAAACAGACTGCTTCAAGCAAGGCAATGGGTTAACTCCTGCGATCTCTCTTTCTCTCTCTTTCTCTAATATGTTACGAAAATTAAATGTTTATGAGAATACCGGTTATTCAGTGTTTCAATTACATAAATTGTTATTAAAAAACTCAAAGTAAAATAAATGTTAAGAAAGGTGTCTAAACAGCGTTCCGTCCGAAAAAA
This sequence comes from Macrothele yani, assembly GCA_039090855.1. Taxonomy (NCBI): domain Eukaryota; kingdom Metazoa; phylum Arthropoda; class Arachnida; order Araneae; family Macrothelidae; genus Macrothele; species Macrothele yani. Next base: position 65,270,937 of record CM077017.1, on the reverse strand, counting down.
AAAAAAAAATGCCATCCTTATACACTGCCGGACAATTGCTAATGACGGATGACAATAGCAACGATAGCAACCATAAAATGGAAGGCAGGAAAATGTGGAAATTAGCATAAGTGCGGGATACAGTAAGACGTGTTGTGCGTATGCAAAAAAACAAAAATTTGATTGCCGAACTTGTTCGTGACGTCATAGCGCTGATAAGAGATATAAAGGATTTGACGCGTATTGACCGTTGTTCTTCAAACGCAAAGTTGAAAGGGAAAGAATCAATTGACGAACTTGCAAGTTCCAGTATGTCTTCCCGACATCATCTAGATGATTTTACGTGTGGCCGTATTATTGGCAAGATTGAAGAAGGGCGAAAAAACACAGATGTTGTCAGGGAGTTCGTCGTCAGCCACAGTGTTGTTTCAAGGCTTTGGAAATCATTTCAAACAAATGGAGAGTGTAGCAAACGTCACGGGGGAGGTCGTGTTCGCAGTACGACACGCATATTGTCCAGCAAACATACAGGAAAGGGACCGATATCCGACATGTAGTGTCATGGTATGGGCTGGCATCATGATCAATGGCCGTACGTCCCTCTATGTGCTTCCAACTGGGACTATGACTGGCCAACGATACATTAATGATGTTCTGCTACCTCATGTTCGCATGTTCCGTGGTGCTGTCGGTGATAGATTCATTTTCATGGACGACAAGGCAACATGTCATCGAACAGTCGCTGTCCAGGAGTGTCTTGAGAGCGAGAATATTCAATGCCTCGTATGGCCAGCACGTTCTCCAGATCTGAATCCCATTGAAAATGTGTGGGATACTTTGGGGAGGAGTCTTGCTGGTCGCCAATGTCCTCCAATAAAAAAGGACACCCTCATCCGTGCACTGACAGAGAAATGGGATAAATTACCCCAACAGCTGCTTGATAATGTTGTGCAAAGCATGACGCGACGTGTGGAATCTTGCATCGCCCTTCATGGTGGCCATATCCCGTGTTGACATCTTACGCCGGAACGCCTGCGGACGGTAATTGCATTTTTGTTCACGTTTACGTATTCTGCACAAAATGGCCTGTTTGTCCCTTGAACACGTTCCAAAGCCTTCTGGATTTCAGAGCGCAATAAATTGTCTTTCTTGTAATGTCCTGGCATTCTGACATTATTTTATTTCACGTGGCATCCAACCACACTTACTTTTTTATGCGCTATATAGCCGTTTATGATCCGTTCTTAGCAATTGTCCAGCAGTGTATATAAAAGGCTAAGTTGCCGACGACCTGGATCACTTTTTAAGTCGTTATAGCAACAACCGAGAAACAAATGTTTGTGACGTCACGATTATCTTTTCGTGTTTACTTGCAGGTGACGTCATGACCTACACGCGCACAGTTCACGCGCATACCACTTTGTTTTGTTGTCATAGCAACAAAGAACACAGCTGGTGGTGTGATGTCATCTGATCCAAATCATTCTCACATGGCGTCAGAGATACGTTACGCCACAAGGTCAACTGATATTCCATTACAATATAGACCAACGTCTTTACTAAGTGTTGTTAACCAATGTACAAAGCTACGGTCAAGGGTTAGACAAATGCAACACTATCAACATCGTCTTTCGATCCGTGACGAATTTAATCCATTATTAAGCAAAGGAAAGCTTACGCAGAAATACAATGTTGATGCGTACGTAAAAATGGAAGCTAATACACTGAATTACATACGACAAAATAAGTCTCAGTTAAGTGTCGAAAAGTATAAAGGTCTGATGGACCAAATTCAGAATGCTGGAGATGATGAGTTTCTTCCTGGAAAAGCTCTTATTTTGCCATTTTCATTTCAAGGCAGTCCACGAAATACGGTGCAAAATTATCAGGATGCAAAGGCGATAGTCAGAAAATATGTCAAGCTTGATCTTTTCCTTACTATGACTTGCAACCCGAAATTGGAAGAAAGCACTGAAAACTTGAACGGTCAATCTGTCGAAAACCGTCCAGATTTAGTTGCAAGGGTCTTCCAATTAAAGTTGAAAGAATTAATGGATGATATAACCAAAATATCTCCGAAGCTCTTTAATGCCACATTGGAAAATGTCTTTCAATCACTGAACTGGGAAAACAAAGGGATAAAGTTTAATGGAGATAATCTAACCCTCTTTCGTTTTGCTGATGACGTAGTCATTTTTGCAACTACCCCATTAGAGCTGCAGGGAATGATCCAGGAACTTGGATACCGTCACCATGCTTCGCAGTTTTCTGGAGAACTCTTCAAGTACAATTTTGAAAATTGATTTCGCACATATATACTGAAAAGTTAATTCAACGCTCTGTTTTTCTCCTTAAAAAAGATCTTTAAATAATTCTTTAAATTTCTTTAAAATCTCCTTCCTTCTGTGCTGGAAAGAGCGATGTACTTATTTATTTACTGACGCCACGTATTTGAAGGATTTTCACCTTGGATCTCGCCCTTTGGATTTAACTGCGCAGCGTGTTGTTGCTCCGCGAGTTTCTTCTGATTTGGGTGTGTTATTGGACTCTTCGCTCCTTAATTTCACGTTCACCTTAAGTATAAAGGTATCGTCTTTCATTTTGCTTCGTTTCGAGCGCGGTGAGTGCCTATTTTGTTGTATTTCATCTTATTTACGTTTGGCCGAGCTGGCCAAGCTCGCTACTGGGCGCTGCCATTAAAGATGGCGACTTCCGGTAGGGATAGTGATAGCCCTAATCTCTCTTCCTTTTCTGATGCCCCAGATGGGGGTGTTGCCACGCAAGCGTCAGCTCGTGGCGTTGCCAATTTGCCTTCTCCAGCTACGTCACATCTCCCGGCTTCCGCTATCGATGATGACGCAATGGACATCACTGGAAATGCAGCCTCTTCTAGCACTGCCGAGCCCAACGTGTCATTACCTTCGTTTTCTTCTGTTGCAGCCTCCAAAGTCTCTCGTCCAGCATTCAAGAATAATTATGTTGGCGCTGAAAAGCTGAAATCTTTCATTTCCCAAGCTGGCAATAATATCGTGCTTAATATCCCAGCCAGTTCTCCAGCTGGCACAGCTTTTACTGAGAATCTTGCAAAAGGCGTTCATTTCGAAGCCCTTCCGGACACTCCTTTGCGAGTATATGCAGATGCCATTGCACAGCGGTTCCCATCTGAATCTATTCCGCAAATGTATCGTAGAGGACGACTTGTGGTTGTTTATCTGGCCACGGCTGAAATGGCGAAATCTCTCCTAACATCTGGTCTCACCATTGGTGATAGACATCTTTCTGCAGAACCAGTTAGCCAAAGACCCATTAACGTTTCTTTCTACCCGGTCCCGTTGGAAGTGACAGATCTCATGCTGTATGCTGTCTTATCTTCGGTTGGTCGGGTAGTTGGAGGCATACAAACGCATCTTGCTGCCCGAAACGACCTATTACGTGATCCACGACTTGCGTCGATCCAAGGTGCTCGCCGTGTTGCGAGGGTCATATTTCCATCACAAGAAGCAATCGAACGGCTTCCAACACACTTCACTGTTCGGTGCGAGGATCAGGTCAGGCAAATAAACTTCCTGACGGAATTCCATTGTAGTCAATGTCACCAGGTTGGTCACTACTATAAGCAGTGTCCAGATGCTCCACCAAAGTCTGTTTCACCCGTCTATCAAGATCCAACGCCTTCTCATCAAGATCCTAGTAGCGCTCCGTTACCGACGGTGGTTCCTGCGAACAACCTACCTTCGGTGGCAACCTCTACGCCAATTGTTGTCCCACCTTCTCTCTCCGAGGAACACTACCCAGTTTTACAATCTTCAGCATCTTTTCGTGTTCCTGCGGACCCTACAGCAGTTGCTGAGTCCGTTGCGACTGACCAGTCTGATACCGAGACCTCGACCGCTGATGACACTGCCTTTCAAAGCGTCAGCGACCAAGCGATGAGTGATGGGACGGAGGGCTATCTCCGGACCCGTTCTGACAAAAGGTATGCCAAACCTCCTCGCGGCTCTACGAAACGACGGCGACAATCTGGCCACTCTACTCAAACCTCTCCGACTAAGCCTGCTGGATCACCTGCTTCGGGTCGCCCTGTCAAGTCTTCCAAGCCAGTTATCTACCTCCTGCCTCTTGAGGAATTTTCCGCACGCCTACACATGAATGTGTTTCCGGACACTCCTCTCCCTTATAACGAATTGCACGACTTTGCTTGTGCCAAGACTCTTCTTCCTAATTTACCCACCTATGTCAACCGATTTGAAGGTCGCTACCCAGCAGTTGAGAATCAACTGGCACAACTGTTAACTCTTTACAATACTATCAAGAGTCCATCTGCCGAGGATGCTGCCACTCAGAAGTGCATCCAACGGCGGTACAACAATTTCCGTTCCCATTTGGAAAAGATTGTCACTGCCACTAGAGACATGGCACTTTCACTGTGACTTCCTTGAATTGTCGCGGGTTCGCGACACCAGTGTTGAACTCCCTCGTTTATGAGGACATTTCTGCCGCTGATGGAGATGTTCTCCTTCTCCAGGAAACTCACTGCTCTGCTGACACTCCCACTCACCTATGGAGACGCTGGCCGTACACTTTTTACCACTCGTATCGCCTCTCGCGGTATGGTGGTATAGCTGTAGGTTTGCGCCACCGGTTTTTGACTCAGCTGACTTCTATTTCTGTGACAAATTTACACCTTGATTTTCTTCAGTGTTTTACCTTTTGTGTGCATAATGTTACTTTTCATATCTTTAATGTATATATTCCCACTGATGAAATATATGTTGCTCATCTTTTCAGTAATATTCGTGCAGCGATTGCAGCGATTCCTCCCGGGGATTATTTCGTACTTGGGGGGGATTTTAACTGCACGCTGCAGCCTTCTCTTGACAGAAATTCGTCTTTTGGCGAATACCGCATGAATTTAGTTTCACAGCTGACTCAGCTCCTTGATGATTTTCATCTTGTCGATTCCTTCAGACGGCTAAATCCTGATTCCATTTCCTTTACGTGGTGTAATCCGCCGACGTTCGGTTCTACTGCTGCGCGGTTGGACCGAATATATGTTTCTGCTTATTTACTCTCTGCTATCACTGCTGCTCGACATTCACCTACTGTTTCTTCCGACCATTCTGCCGTTTCACTATCAATTTGCGTCTCTCCTGCACCTTCATCTACGCGTCGTCATTGGACGTTTGATGACACTCTCTTGCAAGACCGTTCCTTTTGCGAGGAAGTTGAGAAGTTCCTTTCTGATCGAAAGCTGCTGCTCACAACGACCCCAAGTGCCTTGCGTTTGTGGCTTGATGTCAAACGGGATCTTCTCTTGCTCGTTCGTCAACTCTCCTTTACTATTTCCACCACTCGCTCGATGGAGGTAAGTAACCTACGAGGACTCCTCTCCGCGACGCCAATGTCTGACCCGCACTATGCCTCCGTCCGTGATGAACTTCATGCCTGCCTCGAACCGTTTGCTCAGCAAGCAGTCCGTCGTCTTCGGCTCATACGTATTTCACCATCGACGCATTCTTTCGAAGTCCTTTCGAAGATGGAATCCATGCGACGCACGTCATCTTCCATCAGACATCTCCGATTGCCTGATGGCACTGTTACTGGCAATACAACTCTCATCTGCTCTCATGTCCGTCACTTCTTTCAGGAGAAGTTCCGAGCGGTTGCGCAGGGTTCTTCTTTTTCTTCCTCCTCTTTTCTTTCTTCTCTGCCTCAGGTCCCGTCTTCTCTCTGCGCCCCTCTCATTGCTGATTTTTCTTTGCCTGAATTGAGAGAGGCTTTTGCCTCCCTCAATCTTCACTTTTCCCCGGGACCTGATGGCCTCCCGCTCTCGTTCTATCGGGCCTTTCTTCCGTCACTCCTGCCTTTTCTCTCTGCCGCTTTTTCGTGTGCTCTTTCTTCTCCTGAGCTTCCGCCGCAATTTACAGTTGCACATGTCATCCTCCTGCCGAAGAAGGGTAACCTTCTGGACTTGTCGAATTGGCGCCCCATCTCTATTCTCAACCTGGACTACAAATTCTTCACTAAACTCCTTTCTCGTCGCCTAAATTCTGTTCTTCCGTTCCTCATATCCCCCGACCAGACATATACCGTGCCTGGTCGTTCTATTTCTAACAATATCTCCTTTCTTCATAACCTTTCCTTTCTTGCACTAAAACATTCCGAACCCCTAGCTTTGTTTAATCTTGACCAGAAATCCGCTTTTGATAACGTCTCTCACGCTTACCTTTCTGCCGTATTAACTCACTATGGTTTTCCTCCCGCTTTTGTTTCTCTCATCCTTAGCCTCTACCGTGGCGCCCATTTGCACTTTCGGACGGCCACATTTTTGACGGCCCCGATTCCTTTTCGATCTGGCATCAGACAAGGTTGTCCATTATCAGAACAACTCTTTGCTCTCGCCTTTGAGCCCTTTTTGATTGCAAGTCGGGCGTCTCTCTTACCTGGGGTAGGACCGATTGTCTCTAGTACTCGGCATCACCGTTTTCTTGTCTCTGCTTACGCAGATGATGTTACCTTTTGTCTTCGCCGCGATGATCAATTTGATACTCTTCTTGCCACTTATGAACAGTATGCTGCCCTCTCTGGTGCTGCCCTGAATATTCAGAAAAGTGCTGGCCTGTGGTGTGGTTCTTGGAGAGGTCGCACTGACTCGCCGTGGGGAGCAGTGTGGTCCTCCTCGACCCAAAAATTTCTTGGAGCTCATTTTGGACACTCCTTTACCACAAGCAACGTCACTTGGCAAGCTCTTCGCCCACGACTTCATCGCACGGCTGGTTTTTGGCGATTTACGTTTTCCTTTTCCTCTTACTTTCAACGTGCTCAAATTGTTCATCGATATCTTCTCCCACAATGCTTCTATCCTTGGGATTCCTGTGTGTTTAAATCGCATCATTTCTCTGCCATCAATAGTACACTGCCGGACAATTGCTAAGGACGGATGACAATAGCAACGATAGCAACCATAAAATGGAAGGCAGGAAAATGTGGAAATTAGCATAAGTGCGGGATACAGTAAGACGTGTTGTGCGTATGCAAATTTTGGATTGCCGAACTTGTTCGTGACGTCATAGCGCTGATAAGAGATATAAAGGATTTGACGCGGATTGACCGTTGTTGTTCAAACGCAAATTTGAAAGGGAAAGAATCAATTGACGAACTTGCAATTTTCAGTATGTCTTCCCGACATCACCTAGATGATTTTACGCGTGGCCGTATTATTGGCAAGATTGAAGAAGGGCGAAAAATAACAGATGTTGCCAGGGAATTCGACGTCAGCCACAGTGTTGTTTCAAGGCTTTGGAAATCATTTCAAACAAATGGAGAGTGTAGCAAACGTCACGGGGGAGGTCGTGATCGCAGTACGACACCTGCAGAAGATCGGTACATAGTGCTATCAACAAAAAGACACCGGCGCAACACAGCTAGATAGGTAGCAAATCAGTTTATGGCTGCTACTGGCAAGCGGATCTCCCGAAAAACCATCGCCAGACGTTTGCATGAAGGAGGACTGTACGCCCACCGTCCTGTTGTGTGCATCCCATTGTCCAGACGTCACCGTACCTCCCGTTTGCAATGGTGCCATCAACATCGCAATTGGACTGATAACGACTGGTCTGCTGTCCTCTCCTCAGATGAGAGTAGATACAGTCTATCGTCTGATTATCGACGACAACTGATCTGGCGTGATAGTGGTACTGCATATTGTCCAGCAAACATACAGGAAAGGGACCGATATCCGACATGTAGTGTCATGGTATGGGCTGGCATCATGATCAATGGCCGTACGTCCCTCTATGTGCTTCCAACTGGGACTATGACTGGCCAACGATACATTAATGATGTTCTGCTACCTCATGTTCGCATGTTCCGTGGTGCTGTCGGTGATAGATTCATTTTTATGGACGACAACGCAACATGTCATCGAACAGTCGCTGTCCAGGAGTGTCTTGATAGCAAGGATATTCAACGACTCGTATGGCCAGCACGTTCTCCAGATCTGAATCCCATTGAAAATGTGTGGGATGCTTTGGGGAAGAGTCTTGCTGGTCGCCAATGCCCTCCAATAAACAAGGACACCCTCATCCGTGCACTGACAGAGGAATGGGATAAATTACCTCAACAGCTGCTTGATAATGTTGTGCAAAGCATGACACGACGTGTGGAATCTTGCATCGCCCTCCATGGTGGCCATATCCCGTATTGACATCTTACGCCGGAACGCCTGCGGACGGTAATTGCATTTTTTTCACGTTTACGTATTCTGCACAAAATGGCCTGTTTGTCCGTTGAACACGTTCCAAAGCCTTCTGGATTTCAGAGCACAATAAATTGTCTTTCTTGTAATGTCCTGGCATTCTGACAATATTTTATTTCACTTGGCATCCAACCACACTTACTTTTTAATGCGCTATATAGCCGTTTATGATCCGTCCTTAGCAATTGTCCAGCAGTGTATTTTCACTTCAGTGATATGGTCATCTAGACATTGGATTTCTGCGGCAACGCTTTCTCTGCCAACATCATTTGGTGGTCTTCATTTCCCGGATGTCAGAACATATTATCGAGCTCACCGAATCGTCTCCTTCATTCGTCTTCTCCTTTCGCCCTCCCCTTCACTTTCTTCTACCCTGAATACTCTTATTTCTCTTCATGATCCATCCTTCACTTTCCTCCTTTTTCTTCGGATGGATTCGTCTCCTTCTACTTCTAAACGCCTCCCACCACTTCTTATCGACGCTCTAGCGGTATTTCATTCTCTCTCGCTACTCCGCGCTCCTCCCTCTACCACCCTGGACCTGCTTGCAGAACCTCTTTTCTTTTTCACTCTGATTCATCCACCCGATCAACCATACTTTCTTTTCCCCTCTTGGTTCCGCTCAGGAATTCTCACTGTCGAAGCTTTATTAACTTCCGATTTGACCTGGAAACCCCTCTCTTCTCTTTTCCCTGACCCTTCTTCCACCTTGGAAGAGGAGTATGACCTTCTTCGCTCCGCTCTCCGTACCCTCTTCCCACTTCTGGTTTCTGACACTGGCCTTATTTCTGTCTCTGGACCAAGCCTCTCTTCCTTTCTTCCTTCCCTTTCGGGACTCTGTTGCTCCCATTTCTTCTTTTTCCACTGCCTCTATCTATGCGATCCTTCGTGCGCCCCTCACTTCTCCGCATGGTACTCCTGATGCTTCTCCTTCTCTTCTGCTGCCTATCTGGTCTGCCTCTTTCTCTCCCCTTTCTACCCCGTTAGAGCGAAACATCCACTGGCGGTTTCTTCACCGCCGCCTTCCTGTTCCTTCTTCTCTCTTTCACATGTCTATTTCTTCTACTTCTCTCTGCTGCTTTTGTGGTGTTGAAGGTGATGTTCCTCATGTCTACTGTCACTGTCCCGTTCTCCTTCCATTTCTCAATACTGCCTTTCGTCTTGTAGGCACCATTTGCTCCAGAGACATCCCTTTTCAAGCGTACGAGTGGCTATTGCTTACCAAACATCCCCCGGCTATTTTGCCGGATGCCTGTGCCTATCTCTTCGTACTTGTGAAACATGTCGTTTTTCTTTATCATCAATCTCTCCGCTCTCCTGCTACCACACCTAGTATCCTCTCTGCTGGCGCGGCCTTACGGTCGATTTTTAGGAATCGCATCGTGTCTCGACTACGCCTGGAGAACTTCGCTGCTTCCACCCCTCAATCTCAAGCCTCTTTCCGATCTACCTGGGCGCAGGGGACCGGTTGGTTCGAAATCACTGGATCTTCCATTCATCTTTCTTTCTGATTTTTTGTTTTTTTCCAGCTTCGAAGATCTGAATGCATCAGTCGAGATTTTGTGTTCTCTCTTCCTGGTGCTTCGTCACAGCGTCTACTAAGTATTTGTCATGTAACTGCTTATGATTTGTATTGTAGGGGTTTTCTGCAATTTTTGTGTAATTCGTGTGCATGTACCGTGTTGTATTTGTTTCTTCGTTGCACCTGTCCTTAATACTTATTCTTCACTCATGTGTCTGCTTTTGCTGCCTGTACCTTCATTGAGTTGCGCACCGTGTATTTGTTCTCTAGGAGCAATACAAGAGGCATTGCCCTGCGATACTTTGTTCTTTCTGTTTTTTCTTGCTGCATTGTGTTGTATCTTTTCATTTATACCTTATTTCTGTCTTGCATTTTCACATTCTTTGACGTCATGTATTTTTTGCTCGTCCCATGTCGTTGTTTTTTGGACCGATGCAATACTGCATGGCTTGCTGTTTGTATTTTGTGTATCCTTGTGTTTCACTTGGGGAGTTCACCCAAGTTTCCACTATGTTCTGTAATACTTATCATGTTTTTGTCACATATCGTGTGGTTTCCTAGATTGTGGGAACTTCTGTACCTTTATCGTAGTATATGCTTTTGTTGTGTTTTACATGTTCCTTTCTTTTTGTGCACTGCGTTGTACAGCCATGTTCTTGTAAATATATTTACCTGTTGTTTTGTGCTCTGCTTTCACTCTGCACGTTATCACATGCTTTATTAATTAATCATTACTTTTGCTTGTGCATCATCTTCCTCAAGCATATATTGTTCCTTATTAACGATTTTAACATTTTGTCATCCTTAGTTGACTGTCGTATCACATTCACCTGTAATATTTCATCAGTATCACTCATTGTTTTGTTGTTTATTTTGCCATATGTGGTACGCCTGTATTCCCTATGTTTTTGCCAATAAAGTATATTTTGAAATAACTGCTATAATATATATAGCCAGTGCCGTTAATGCCCACCAGATGGAGACGTCTCAGTAGCTGAGCCCATCTTACGGATTTATGATGTCAGAAGCTGACTTAAAAATACACATAGCACCGTGGATTGTTGGCCACCGTGGTGTAAAGCTAACGCGCTCGGTTAGAAATCGAAAGATCCGTAATTCAATTCCACGGCGGCGGCTGAAAATTTTGTTTCGGTTGCTATGTGCTTCTGGAACGTGGAAAGAGCGACGTATTTATTTATTTACTGACGCCACCACGTATTTGGAGGATTTTCACCTCAAGCTTTCCGTTTATTTATGTATTTATTTTTGTAGCACAGGCTTCAGACACATGTAGTAACAGTACATTTCTCGTAAGCGGAAATGCACAAATATGCGAGTAGACTATGTAAACAGAGAATAAGTTAACATCGACAAACTTTACCTATTTTGCAGAGTCGGCGCCCGTTTCATCAGTTTCAGGTTTATAGACCTTTCTCGGAAAAAATTTCAAAATACCAGCAGACCCAGTGACACACTTAGTGTGTAGGGGGGGGGGGGGCTCCCCATAATGTGTCGCTTGGTCCTTCGTTCTTAGTTGTTTGTCATTCGCTACTTATTTTTAAATGTATTTGTATATATTTTTAAATACATATTTTACGAATCATTGGAAATTCATTTTAGATTAGCAGATATTGTTTGTTTATACCTCCCCAATGCTTTCGGTGATGTTTTGCCGAAGTTATTTTATTTGCATCTTCAATATTTTGGGCCACTCCAGAAAGAAATTCCTGTTACGCCACTTATCAGATCTTTCATTTTCTAACAAAAATCTGTACCCAACCTGAACAGGTAGACTAAAAACAAATGTTAGAAAATGTTGGGCGCAACTGAAAATATGTTAGCACCTGTCAACTGATATCCAGAATGGAGTGCATTCCAAAGACAGTTTGTTACTTTGCAGCATCTGCCTACCGATTGGGAAATCTCTCCCCCCTCCTCCGTTCCATCCTGTGAAATACGAAACGTGTAAAGCACGCCGAAATCCGACTGTCAGTAAATGTCACAAATTAATTAAAAAGGGTGTCTGAATTTTTCGGATGCTTACTGCAGCTAACAAACGTCAAGATCTGGTAAGCTATAGTTATACAGTCTATGAACGCCTAATTGTACCTGGGATGGCAACAACCATTTAGCATTGCAATTACATTTCTCTTGGATTAAACGGGTATGTCTGTTGTTGAAATGGCAGAAGCCAGTTCTTACTTGGGCTCTTTTAAATTCACATCAAGCCCAGTGTTTAAACAAATCTCTTTAGTTTTCTCTACCACACACAAACATTATGCATTAAGAAGACGGATGAAAACACAAACACCAAGGAAACGCCTATAGATTGTTTCTGCCCTCGGCAAAAACACCATCCAGAACGCCATAGAGTGTAAGAGGCAACCGATTTCGATATCTTTATTTCGACAGTAGTTTTTTTCGCTGCCAAAGCAAGCACATTCGTCCAGGATCGTTTATCTTCTATATGAGAAAACACCAAGAAAGACTTATGCTCTATGCACAACAAGTAGTATACTCACTGCTTAATTTTAGTTCGAGCTCTTTTGTTCAGTTATTTATTTCTCAGATGTATTTAATGGATTTTCTGATCTCGAGTAAGACACATTCGGACTTGGGATAGAAAAGAGAATGCACAGAAGGAAGGAGATTTTTAAGAAATTTAAAGAATTATTTAAAGATCTTTTTTAAGGAGAAAAACAGAGCGTTGAATTAACTTTTCAGTATATATGTGCGAAATCAATTTTCAAAATTGTACTTGAAGAGTTCTCCAGAAAACTGCGAAGCATGGTGACGGTATCCAGGAAATCGTATAAAAAACAACCCCAAAAACTATAAATTATATGTGAACCACACAGCTTTAGGACGTTTCCTGGGTGGAGGACCTCAGCGAGGGGGACCCTGAAATTCCAGAGGGGTCCAGACCCCCGGGTCCTCTACCTTCCGCAGCCCATGTGTGTGTGTGTGTGTGAGAGGGAGTGTGTGGGTGCACAATGTTTTCTAAAAAAAATAAATTGGCAGGAAGCAGTTCTATACAACCTCCCAAGCGCTCTGATTATAGATTTCTAACGAATTCAGATCTTTAGAATTTCATACATTGTCAAGGGTATACAGTTGGCTGCAGTCTTGGTGGTGTAATCAATGAATGTCAAGTTTTTTGAATACTCATACATATAGCACACACCCAGACGACTTCTTTTTGGAGGTCTAATGGATAGATGTCCATGTAAGCCAAGACGGCTTACATGTACATCTATACGTGACATGGTGGACGGCCAACTGACGTCTATTATGTGTGATGTGGAGAGACATTGGACGGCCATTAAATGTCCCGATGACATCTAGACGAAACCTAGACGGCTAATGGACGTGATCTGGAAAGACATTGGACGGCCATTTGACGTCTGATGGTGTAACCTAGACGGCTAATGGGTGTAACCTAGACGGCTAATGAGCGTCTATTAAACATGCTATGGAGGGATTTTGGACGACCATTAGATGTCCCGATTACGTGTAATGCACGTAATCTAGTCTTCGATGGACGTCCGTTTAGCATCTATACGTAACATGATGGACGTCTATTAGACGTGATTGTGTTGTGTGGGCGGCTACCACGGAAAAATTAATGATAAATAAAATATTTTTCGAGGTACAGCGATTTAAAATATGAAGAATTTTGCAGTATTTCAAACTTTGGCAATTGTTTTCAATGAAATATTTTAATATGGAATTTGAGGGGATGCTCTTTATTTCTTGGCGGCACAGACAGGCCCGTAACCAGCGAAAAGTAACGGGATAGCGTCTTTGGTATTTGCTGGTGGGCTTATAAATTCAGGCAGATCTGAAATGGTATCCACACTCATACTATCCATTAGAAGTCAGATTTCAAAGGAAGAACACATTTGTGTGTTAAAAATTTTTTGGGTCTTTTTCCGTATTCAATACCCAAACAATTCTAAAATGAACAATAGATGGCAGCAGGTTACGCTCACTTTCTGTGATCGCGTGCTTTTTCTTTTCCTCCTCTGATATAACGCAGGTATGTGTTTTGTGGGGTGTTTTGTAGATGTTTCGATGGGAATTTATATTATGATTTATAAAATATTATATATATATTATATTATATTTATACATTTATATGTGGATTGCAAAATTAAGTTTTTATTCCCCTTTCTTTACAGAGGGGAATAAAAATTCATTTTGAAATCCGCATTCTGCAAATTTTTTTCCGACGGAATCACAGGTTCATTATAGTCCGACTCCGACAGAATTGACATAGGTATTTCTCAGAGCACTGCTTTCAGGCAGAGGCGACTTTAGATCTTTTGGGGCCCTAGGCGCTAAAAAATTCAGGGGCCACCTTACCTTTCTTATTGTCTCAGAAATTTTCATCTGTCAGATTAATAAAAACAAAAAAATGGTAAAGTAAAAAAAAAAAAAGTTTTTACGCTTTTTAAAATGCCATTCTATATTCCTATTTTTAGAACGTTTTGTAAGAAACAGTGCTAGTGTAATCACTTCGTCTGTCCCGGCACATCGAACTTTTTGTTTTCAGATATATTTCAAAAATTATTTTTGCGGCTAATAGGAAATTGAAGGATATTAAGTTTCCCATATACTTCACGAATTTACCGCTAAGGCCTGTCAAAGTCGAAAATTCTAAAAGTTAAAGTTCTATTTTGAAGAAACTATTAAACTTATATGGGAAAAATTATTTCCCTGCCTCTCATATTAGGCTCAACCGTTCCTTCTCAAATCTTTAAATTTTCCAGTTAGCTTATTAATTTTCTGCTAGAGGTGCTAAGTTCGAAGAATTTGGTTTTCACAGATTTTTCAAATATAAATTTTGTGAATGATAGGACATGAACATTCATTACATTTTTCCCATTTTAAATTTCACTACTAGTTCATGAATTTCCCGCTAGGAGTTCTCAAGGCGGAAATTTAGAAAATTTTAGCTTTACGCTACGAAGAGACCATTTCAGTTACAGCAAAAGTTCTTTTTGCGTTAGACACGTTAGGCAAAACTAATTACTTTAGCACCTTTTCAGTTGCAGGTTACTTCGCGAATTTAACGCTAAGGGTGCTGAAACTTCTCTGGAATAAAAAAAATAAAATAAAAAAAAATCCATTTTATATTTAAAAAAAAAAAGAGAAATTCCAGTTTTTATTGAAAAAAAAATGGAGCTTCTCTAAATTTACCAGTACATTGCGTATAATTGTCATAAAGTTGGAATGCCTTTCAATTACAAAACGTGGTTTTTCGATAGGTTTGGAAAATCATCTCGTTTTTACGTTATCAGCAAATTAGTAGGCAACGAGCATGGTATCAAGCAAAAATGAAAAACTTGAAGACATTGGAACCCGGAAAAGTCCTCCACATTAGAAACTTCGGGTAAAAGGCAATTTGTACTCGTACTTCACTTGAAAAGGGTGGATGACTTTTTCGTGGAGGAGTTTTTCTGTGAGGAATAAGATCACTCATCGAACCGCGCAAGCGGGAGCGACTTAGCCAGTGAGGAATAACCGAGGCTGGACTGTGCCTGTTATACAGTGTGTCTATAAGTGAAGTATACAACTTCAGTATGCTGTTGAAAAAATGCAATGCATAACTGATGGTGTAAGTTATAAAAAAACTAAGAAATGATTTGCAACGGTAACTATGTTCATAATTGACATGGGATCACGACTCTGGACATCTCCTCTGTCCAGGGTCGTGATCTCATAATTCTTTGCAACGAACCGCTGGCTGTTCTGTTCGGCATCAACGCAACTGAAACTCGCAAGCGTAAACAAACTTGCAGCAGGTGTTCGATGAAAACAAAAGAAACAAGCAAAGGACGCTAACATCCAACAATAACAACTTACCTTTGATGTCAAAACACATGGTAGCACTGAAATTTTTTAAATGTCAGTAGGTCTTCACGTGTGCTCCGTTGGTTGCTTGCAGGATGTCTAAAAGATAGTCCAGTTCCACCCACACACACACTGCAGAATGTCAGGTGTAACAAAAAGGAAGGCTGCAGTAATGTGTTCTTTGAGCTGAGTAATAGATGTAACCTTTTTCTTGTACACAGTGTCCTTAATAAAGCCCCAAAGAAACAAAATGCATGGAATACTATCAGGAGAACAGGATGGCCATGCCGTCTGACCCCCACCTCCAATCCAACGCCCTGGAAAATGGCGGTCTAAAAATCGGCGTACATCCAAAGACCAGTGTGAAGGCGCTCCATCTTGCTGAAAATTATATCTTGAATATCCTGGAGTTGTGGAATTGTGAATTGTTCTAACATGTCCAGGTACGTTATACCAGTAACGGTTGGTTCAGCGAAGAAAAAGGGCCCTATCACTCTGTCCTCCATTAGGCCAGCCCAGACATTAACCTTCGGGCTGTCTCTCTAGTGTGGTACGACCACATGGTGATTTTTCGTGCCCCAGAGTCGGTAGTTATATTTATTCACTCTGCCAGAAACATGGAATGTCGACTCATCGCTGAAACAGATCCGTGAAAAGAGTGTGGGGTCTTCGTCAATGCGATTAAGCATGTCTACGGGAAATACTTTCCGACGTGGTCGATCATTTAGTCGAAGTTTTTGCACTAACTGCACTTTATATGCATACAGGCGTAGGCGTTCATGCAGAACCTTGTGAACCGTTGCTCTTGGTATTTCGAGTTCACGACTGGCGACGAGAACGGACTTCTTCGGGTTCCTTAGATATGCCTTACCCACGACATCCACCTTTTTCGACAGAAATGGAAGGTCTCCCGGTGCTTTTGCCTTTCAAAGCACTTCCTGTTGCTTAGAATTTATTTACCCATTGTTCGGTGCTCCTTCGTGTCGGCGGCTGTCTCTTGTACTCCGTTCTGAACTTACCTTGAACTGTTAGAGATTTTGACTCCGCAACCCAAATCACACACGCTGCTTTCTCCACCAGGGAAGCTATGTCTGTTGTATTCCATGTTTGATGAGATTTTTCATTACGCGAGACACCTGGTGCCATCTATCATCTGACTTAACAAACTTTAATACTTGCCACGTCCCTTGACGTTTAAAGTAAGTATTTTCTATCAAATTTTTTTAATAGTATGCTGAAGTTGCATACTTCATTTATAGACTCCCTGTATGTCTCCTTTGTTTCTTATTCTGATCTTCCTTGTGGGACCTTCTGGGCCCTCGCACTTCTCTTTTCTATTTCCAGATAGGGGATATAGTGAGATCACAAAGGTGTGTGCTACCTCTTCCTAAAAGGCAATCGTCTGAAAGCTAACTAACTTCTGTGGCGAACAATTCCCTAAATCGGAGAGATGAAACCGTCCATGGCATAGACGAATGCCCTGGACAATGGACGAAGAAACTTGGACATTTCATCAGTCAGGGCAGGAAAGCGAGAATGTATTTCTTGAAAGCATTTTCCTTATTAATTCCATCGGAAAATTGAGAAGGTCTGTATTTTTTTATTCTGTCAAAAAGGTGCGTGCGATTTTTTGTTATACCTGCACTGCAGTTATCAGAAACAGAAGCATAAGAATTAAATGCAAAAGATCCGTTTTGAAAATGGAAAAGTAGGAACCACAGCTTTTCGAGTAAGAGTATCATTGAAATTTTTTTATTGCTCTTTCAAAAGTTAGCTTTATGTCAATTTAAGGAACAGAAAAGGTGAGAATACTTGATAATTATCATTAATAAACAAGGGGAGACAATGGAAATTTCTTTTAACACTATTACACAAGAAAAAGATGGCGTGATTCTTTCTCGAATTTCCCTTTTTTTTTTTCAGCCTAAATATTAACTCTTTTGGTTATGCTGGCTTAGGAGGATCAGGTCTGAGAAAGAACTTGATTATCCTACCCCAAAGGAAAAAAAAAAACAATTAACAGCAAACACCCTGATCATCAAGACAGTACCTACAAGCACTCCTCATCGCGACTCAGGGAGAAAGAGGAAAGGTTCCAACACAGATGTTCTCCTTTGGAAGTAGCATGAAAGTAATTTATATAACAGCAGGCCAGTTAAGTATTCACTTTAAACAACGAAAAGTGTGTGAAGCGCGAATCCTTCCTTTACCTACCACTAAAAGGAAGACTAAATTATTATAACTATTCTTTTGAAATAAGTGCATCCATAAGAACTCGAAAATTTGGAGTATCAATAGAGCAAGCAAAAATATTTGTTACTAATAGCAGAAAGTGAAATATCAATTGACAATACAAACAAAGTGGTCGCTTTACGCAACTCACGTAGACACGTGTGTCGATCCGCAAGAAAAGGCCTCAATTGTGGGGCATGATGTCCAGGTAGAACTGCTTGTTGACAGTGCGTCCTTCAGGGATAAATTAAAGATGAACAACCCCAGATGTCGATGAAGACCTCTAGCATGATTTTGCCTTTGCTGCAATCTCTGCGGAATTTTTCCTTGCTGGGAGACGATGGCGATTTCCACGAAGCTGATGCCCTCTTAGTCTGCGGGTCGAAAAGGAAACACCATTTTCATCCCCCGTTATGATTCTTCTAAGAAATTGTGGGTCTTGATCGGCGGTAATTACGAGATCGCCCGCCATTTCCATCCGTATGGCCAAATGGTCTTCAGTTAACAGGCATGGAACGAAGTGTTGACACACCCAGTGCATTTTTAGACCATCTGTTAGCATTCGTTGACACGTAGTCTCTGATATTCCAACAGCCTCTGCTATTTGCTCGATCGCCTGTTGTCTGTTGGCGCGTACGATGGCCATAACCTTCGAAATATTTTCACCCGTGCGAGCTGTCACTCGCAGCCCGCTTTGTTCGTCTTCTTCCAGTCTGTAGTTGCGGACTGGAAGCAGTTTCTTGCGGCCCACTATTGGGGGAAGTATGTACTATTAAGGTACCCAAATTCAAAAATCAATGATATATTACCATCGTCAGTTCGTGTTTAAACACATTTTCAACACAAGTCTACGAATTACTGGAGGCAGTAATCAGTTAATAACATTTTGTCATTTTTCTGGAACATAGTATTTACTAGGTATCCCTAATAAACTGTAATATTGAAATACAAAACATTATTTTCGCTGATGTGAAGCAATAGACATAGAACGTTCTCTAAGAGAGATTGTTTTAATTTTTGTTCCCTTTTATGAATTTTATTGCAACCGTTGAATTCAGAACAGTAAAAGTTTCTTCGTTTTGAGTGAGAAGGGAAATCCAACTGATGAAAACTAAGCTTCTTCAAGTCTTACCTACCGTAAAACTAATTATTACGAAAAACATTTTTTAACAAATTGAAAAATATTTGCACTGAGAGAATTTGAAAGCAAATTTACAAGGTGCGTAAAATTCAAGAGTGTGAAAATGAATTTTAACAACTTTCAAATGAAAAATGCATTTTTGCTGTAGCTGATACTTTTCAAAACTTCAGTTCAGTTCAAGTGGACACACACACGCAAATTGCCCTATTGTGGCCACTTCGCTTACCTACATAGTAAAACAGAAAATTTTCACTAAATCTGATGTGTGTAACAAATATTATCACTGATAATTTTATAATTGCTTTGGAAATTCCATCAAACTAAATAAGTTACTTTTATACTAATGGAAACCGTGCTTTGTTGAACTGCACCAGATGGTCATGTGAAAATCGTGCCTTCATTTGACTGTAGATTTTTTAAGTTATGGTGTTGCGTGAAACAACGGAATTATAACGCGCGTGACTCATGCTATGTTCCGAAAAGGGTGATAGAGTAGGATTTTGTTTGTGCTAAATATTTGCTTTGACAAATATTTACCACAAATATTTTGATATTTTTTTCTGCTAAATTGTTTGTGCTACATGTTTACTGTAATAATATGCACGGGACTTCACTGTTAATAAGAACAGCAGCTTTCGGAGCAGTGAAATATCACACTTTTACTCACGCATAAAACTTTAATTATAAGGCTCTTGGCCTGGGATTTTTTAAGAATTTCGAATCTGCCGTCTCATATTCATAAGGATTGCATAACAAATTAATGACGAGGAACTAACTGTACACCAACTATACTTAAAATAGTAAAACTATACTAGTAATCTGAATTTATAGGCGAAAATAGAAATCAAAGTTTCCAAGCTTTCTCACACCAACCACATGGCGTTTTCAAGGAAAGTAGACAGCAAACTGCAAACTGAATAACAGAACACTTCAAGTTTTATTAGTAAAATGCTTCAAGCTGGGAAGTGTTCTATTATTCAGTTTGCAGTCGATCATTTTTGAAAAAGCTAAAAGGTTGATGTGCAAAAGCTTGGAAACTTTGATTTCTATTTTATGCCAATAAATTAGAATTCTCTCTCTAGTATGGTTTTATTATTATTTTTCAAACATTACATAACAAGTTTTATCGGCACAAACATTTTACTCACTTTGCTATTTTTATACAGGCACAAAAGTTTTTTATCGTTTTACTATTTTTACACTGATACAAAACATAAATTACAAGGTCCTAAGCCTGGACCTTTCAGCAATTTTTTATTCGCCAAACTTATATTCATAATTAAATAACAAGTTAAATTTCTAATGTTGTGCTTTCACTAGGGCGCGAAACATCAATTAACACATATTCATAAGGATTACATTTACAGAAGAAATTAAACTCAGGAACAAAGCATTTGTAAATAGGTCCTATATAGTCATAGGGTCTAGTTAGTTTTTGATGCCTGAGTAAAAACGTAGCATTATTAACCTTATTTGTTGTGTAAACATCATGCATATGAGCATGGCGAATTAAAACTTCCTAGATAGGCCAAGGTCTTAGGCCTTGTAATTATGTTTGTTGACTTATGTAAACCTTACAAATACGAGAACGGCGGATTAAAAATTGTTAAATCAACCAAAGCACCGATTGCCTTATAACTGACGTTTTGTACCTGGCATTATGATTTTTATTTTCTATATATATATCTTACTAACATGAGTACTATCGTTAATGGTAGATAAAATGGCCTAATAATATACATGGTCGAGTCACATTATTGTGACCACCAGCTAATATCCAGAGTAACTGCCGTGTGCACCGCGGACAGCAGTTAGACGGGCTGGAAGTCACTCAATAAGGTGCTGGAAAGTGTTCACAGGTATGTGGAGCCATGCTGACTGCAGTACATCTGACAGCTGCTGGAGAGTGCATGGTGGGGATCCATAGAGCGAACAACGTGATCGAGGAAGTCCAACAGGTACTCAATTGGGTTTAAGTCTAGGGAATTAAGGGGCCAGGGAAGTACTTTGAAGTCTTCATCGTGCTCTTCCAACCACTCTCGGACACCTCTAGCCGTGTGACATGTCGCATTGTTGTGCTGGAAGATCCCACCCGCCCCAGGGAAGACAATCAGCATGTATGGGTGTACGTGGTCTGCAAGGATGAATACATAAAGAATTCGGTCAATAGTGCCTTCCACAGGTATGAGTGGACCTAGGGAATGCCACGCAAACATTTCTCAGAAGATAACACTGCCTCCACCAGCTTGTGTTCTTCCAGAAATGGTTGAAGAATTTTTATTCTATAATGTTTCTCGCTTTATACGCCAACGTCCATCCGTTCGATGAAGCAGAAAACGTGACTCACTGGAGAAGGCAATCCTTTGCCAATCAGCGGAGGTCCAATTCCGACACTGCCGTGCAAATGTAGGCGTTTTCTGCCGATCGTTAGCAAAGGTGCAGTGACCATCCGTCTGCATCGGAGCCACATACGCAACAGGATTCGCTGAACTGCCATTTTAGACACACTTCCGGTAGCAACCAGGCTGGTTCATTCGGCCAGTGAGTTGATCCACTGTAGCGTGTCGATCGGCCATCACACACCTTCGCAGCCGACGTTCACCTCTTACATCAATGGCACGTGGTGCTCCGAAGTTTTCACTTCGCTTATTTGCAATGGTGCCATTTCTCCAATCACGATGCACTTTAACCTCAGCAGCACGCAAACTGTTCACAAACTGCACTGTTTCAGAAATACTGCTAACCTAGGCACGAAAGCCGATAATGATCCCTTTTTGCAAATCTGATAAATTGCTCCTTTTATTCATGACAGCGACGAGTGATATATTTTCAGAATGCCTACAGCACACCTTATATACCCTCCAGGCCAGCTCACGACACCTACCTTCTTTCATTGGCTACGCGCTGTTGACGTCAAAAGTAGGAGGTGGTCACAATAATGTGACACGACTGTGTGTGTATATATATATATATATATATATATATATATATATATATATATATATATATATATATATATATATATTCTATTAAGAAGAGACCTAAGCAAAAAAAAAAAAATACATATATTATATTTTTGACTCATACCAAGTACAACATATATATATATATATATATATATCATCATCATCATCATTGTCAACCATTATCAATCCACTGCTGGACGAAGGTCTCCCCAAGTTTCCTCCACAACGGTCTGTCTTGTGCCAGTCTCCTCCATGTCACCCCTGCATACTTTCGAATTTCATCCACCCATCTCCCATGTGGTCTTCTTCTGGGTCTTTTCCTGTCCCTTGGAATCCAATCTAAAATTTCGGCTGTCCATCGATGGTCTGTCCTTCTGGCAGTATGTCCAGCCCATTGCCATTTCAGGGATTTAACTCTGATCATGATGTCTTCCACTCTTGTCATTTTTTCGGATCCACGAGTTCCTCTTCTTATCTCTCCTGGTTACACCAAGTATGCACCTCTCCATGCTTTTTTGAGTTGTCTGCAGCCTTTGTATGTCTCTTTTAGTTAAGGTCCACGTCTCTGCACCATACGTAAGCACTGGAAGGATGCATTGATCAAACACTTTTCTTTTAAGACATAATGGCATATTGCTCTTGAAAATTATGCTGTTTCTTCCAAAAGCTCTCCAGGCAAGTTTTGTACGCCGATTAATTTCTTCATCAATGTGACCCTCACTTGATATCTGCTGTCCAAGATAAACGTACGTGTCTGTTATCTTCAGCTTTTCTCCATCAATCGATAAATCTTCATTTCTTGTAAAAGCATTGAACATCACTTTTGTCTTCTGAAAGTTCATTTTTAATCCCACTTCTTTACTCTTGTCAGCAAGTTCCTGGATCATACTCTGCAGCTCTGATGGGCTAGTTGCAAAAATGACTACGTCATCAGCAAAGCGAAGGTGGGTTAGATAATCTCCATTAATCTTTATCCCCTTGTTTTCCCAGCTCAGTGACTGAAAAACACCCTCCAATGTGGCATTAAAGAGCTTCGGAGATATGGTGTCACCTTGTCTCACTCCCTTTCCAATTTTTATGTGTGTTGAATTTTCAAACAGCCTAATCTTTGCACTTGCATTTTCACAGATGTTATTAATGATATTAATGCATGCATCTTCAATACCGCAGGTTTTCAGAGCCATTGTAACTGCTGATGGTTTCACCGAATCAAAGGCTTTTTCATAATCGATAAAAGCCATGCACAATGGAAGTTCATATTCCCTCGCTCTTTCAATTAGTTCTCTCAGCACATGGATATGATCTATTGTGCTGTAGCCACTCCTGAATCCAGCTTGTTCTCTCGGTTGAGCCATGTCCAGTGTTACCTTCAAACGGTGTGAAAGAACTTTAGTGAAGATTTTGTAAACTACTGATAGGAGGCTGATAGGTCTGTAGTTTCCGAGATCCTCAATGTCACCTTTCTTATGTAGCAGGATCATTGTAGCGGTGTTCCAATCCTCAGGAATCTTTCCTTCATTAAGGCATCGAGTGAAAATTTGGGCGAGTACTGTTTCGATTTCTCCACTTGCTTCTTGTATGATGTCTACAGTAATTCCATCTTCTCCTGGAGCTTTTCCCGCGCTTCATGTTCTTGATTGCATGTGCAACTTCTGCTGGAAGGACTGGAGGAACTCTGGTACTGGTAACTTTCATGATGTCTGGAGTGCATGTATCATCCCTTTCATATAATTTGGAGTAGAAATCTTTCACTCTTGTCAAAATTTCGCCTCTATTTCTTGTTACAGAACCATCTTCTTTTCTCAGTGCCATAATCTGTTTTCTTCCCTTACTGAGATGTCCCTTTGCTATCTTTAGGCTTTGGTTGTTTTCAATTGCTTTCCTTACTAGTTCACAGTTGAATTTTCTTACGTCTTCAGTGATACTTTTTCGTACTGTCTTGCATAGCTCTATATATTCCACTTTGGAAGTCACATCTTCTTTAGTTGTCCTCATCTCTCTTCTTTTTTGCATCAACATTTTCGTTTTTCCTGATAATTTATTTACATGCAACTTGTTCTTAGACCCAGCTAATTTTGTTGCTGTTTCCATAAGAGCTTTGGTTACTTTTCTGTTAACTTCAGAGATGTCCACTTCTTCCGATGTTAGGCCTTCTAAAGCAGAGAACCTGTTCTTCAGTTCCAACTTGAAGGTATTATGGTGTTTTTTAAGGTTGGTTATGTCAATAGATTTTGTTTGTCTTATGAGCTTGCCACGTTCAAGTTTAGTGTTGAGGTGCATCTTACATCTCACCAATCTATGGTCACTACCTGTGTTGAACTTGTTTAGCACACTGCAGTCTTCTATGACGAATTTTTTGTTACACATAATAAAATCAATTTCACTTGTCGTCCTATTTGGATGTCTCCATGTCCATTTCCTGTGTGGCTTTTTCTTGAAGAAGGAGTTCAAGATGAAAAACCCTTCTGCCTCTGCAAACTCAACGAGAGTATTTCCACGCTGGTTTCTGTTGCCGTGACCGAATTTACCTACTGAAGTTTCATTCTGTTGCCGTTGCCCTATTTTTGCATTGAAATCTCCCATAATTATTTTCAAGTGCTGCTTACCTTTATTATTTAGATGACAAATTTCCTCATAAAATTCTTCAATTTCTTCTTCAGGATGACTTGTGGTAGGTGCATAAGTTTGAATAATCTGAGCCTGGTATCTTTTCGAGAGTTGGATAACAAGTCGTGCAGCTCTGTCAGAGGAACTTTCAACTTCTACCACTTTATCCTTCAGTTTCTTGTTTATTATAAATCCAACACCACTAGTTCTGCCAGTATCTGTCCCACGATAGTAGAAGAGATGTCCACTTTTCAGTTCGATGAGATCTTCTCCTTTTCTCCTTACCTCACTTAGCCCCACGATGTCCCACTTGATCCTTTGTAGTTCCTCTTCCAATTCAAGAAGCCTTGAATCAGAAGATAGGGAGCGTCCATTGTACGTTGCCAAGGTCAGCATCAGATGGCAGCCTAGTCCGGTCCTCCGGGGATTCTTAGCACCCTCTGCCTTCATGTCGCACTGGCGCTGCCTTGGCCAGGTACATTCCAACTGCCGGAGACTGAGGGCCAAGATTTAAGTTGTGGAGTCATTTTGGAGGGGTTTGGCCATAACTCACCACGCTGGCCAAGCGGGTTGGTGAGTGTGGGATAGAATTTCCTCTAATCCCGATGATATAGTTATACCGCTATGGGCGGTCGTCAGAGCCCCTTTAGTGGGAACAGGATGCACCACGAGAAGGCGGGGTTGACATTTGTCAAGGAGAGGCTGTGTTGTTACGCATCACCTGACCTTACATCCCATATATATATATATATATACTGTATATGTTGCCGGCCAAACCCGATTTTAGGACAAACTAGTTCTTCCTAGGAAGAACTAGTTCATCCGAAGCGCGATAAAACAAACTAGTTTATCCGAAGCGCGATAGGACAAACTAGTTTATCCGAAGCGCGATAGGACAAACTAGTTTATCCGTAGCCCCCTAGTCGGAACTACACTGATGGCCATCCAAAATGCAACACTAAGAAGGACACGAAATAGCAAAGCCAGATTTACTGGACACATGACAACAGATACAAAGATGAAACGATTGAGCTTACAGGCCCGTGCGACTTGCGGAACACGCAGACATCAATAGTTCGTGTGGCCCTCATGGCTGGCAATAACGGCCGCTACACGCCGCGGCATCGAACGAAAGAGGCTTTGGATGTGGGCTTGGGGTATTTCGGTCCAGGCTGCTTCCACACGTTGCCACAGTTCATCAGGCGTAGCCGCGGGTGGTGCTTGCCGGGCCACTCGGTTGCCGATCAGCGACCAGACGTGTTCAATGAGCGACATATCGGGAGAACATGCGGGCCACGGCAGCAGTGACACCTGGTGGACCGTGAAGAATTGTTGCACGATGCGTGCCACGTGTGGGCGCGCATTGTCCTGTTGAAACGTGGCCTCTGACAGGTCCTGCAGGTAAGGGAGGACTACAGGCTCCAAAACGTGATGTAGCGGTGGTTCTTCAGTGTACCGGCGATGCGTACCAGAGGAGTGTGGGTGTCATATCCAATTGCGCCCCAAACCATAACGCCAGGCGACGGACCGGTATGGCGATGCATAATGCAGGCGTCTTACCGTTTCTCGCCGCGGTGCCGCCACACGCGGATCCGACCATCGTGGTGTTGCAGGCAGAAGCGGGATTCGTCGGAGAAGACAATGTCGTTCCATTCCGTATTCCAGGTGCGGCGTTCAACAGCCCGCTGCCTCCGCACTCGCCGGAGGTGTAACGTCAATGGTAATCGGAGCAATGGGTGCCGTGCGACAAGTCCCCGCTCTTACAGACGACGTCGAACGGTACGTGCTGACACAGGTTGCTGCGCAACACACATTAATTCTTGCGCTAACGCTCGTGATGTGACGGTGCGAGCCGTCAATGTCCGCCACACAACATGCCGGTCCTGCCGTTCGGTGGTGTGCCGCTGCTGCGGCAATCGCTCACGTTGGTCCGTCCGTCCCTCCTGCACCCACCGAATCCATACTCGCCTCACTGTAGCTGAATGTCGTCCCACATGGCCGCCGATGTCTCGGTACGATAAACCTCTGTCGCGATAAGCCACTATTCGTCCTCTGTCGAACTCCGAAACGTGCTGGAATGGCTGCCGTATTCTGTGACGAGGCATCAGGTAGCTTCCAACGCACAGGTCCGGCAGCACAACACACTTCCACTACTTACACTCCGCCTTCTGTGCACCCTCCGTATAGTGCTTCTCGGTGGCGTGCCGGGCGCACGTGATTTGCATATGCCGTGCAATGCTAATCGTTTTCATGTCCTCTCGCGGGCGACGCATGCTGCGAATTTCAGGCCAATCGGATGCTTCTCTCTTGGTGTTGCATTTTATGCTGGCCAGCAGTGTAGATGATACTGAAATAAAGGTGCAGCTTCCAGGACAAACTGGTATCGCCTAGTCTTAAGTAGTTCGACATGCATTTGCCCTGTAATCTATAGGATATGGAGACGAATCGAGGGGATATGAAATAAATTATCATTTATTATGTACTCAGCACGTTTATTTACTTAGCATTGATTTTTTTACATAGACACCTATTCGATTAACAGGTTATTCACTTATAATTACACGGTGAATTGAAGTTCTTACACGAGGAGGAAGTTAATCAGGAGATTGAGATTTCGTTGAGAACTGCAGCGATCAAACATTCAGTCGGGACGGAACAAAGTTTTGTTATGTGAAATTGCACATAAACCTGGTCATCGAATAGGTGTCTTAGTAAAAAAAATACTAAGTAAATAAACGTGCTAAGTACATGATAAGCGATATTTATTTAATTTCATCTCGATTCGTCTCCATATCCCATAGATTAAAGTGCAAATGCAGGTCGAACTAGTTAAGACTAGGCCAAACCAGTTTGTCCTGGAAGCTAACCTTTATTTCTGTATAATCTAGTTCTGACTAGGCCAAACCAGTTTGTCCTGTAAGCTCCACCTTTATTTCAGTATAATCTAGTATAATCTATATATCATCATCATCATCATCATTGTCAACCTTTATCAATCCACTGCTGGACGAAGGTCTCCCCAAGTTTCCTCCACAACGGTCTGTCTTGTGCCAGTCTCCTCCATGTCACCCCTGCATACTTTCGAATTTCATCCACCCATCTCCCATGTGGTCTTCTTCTGGGTCTTTTCCTGTCCCTTGGAATCCAATCTAAAATTTCGGCTGTCCATCGATGGTCTGTCCTTCTGGCAGTACGTCCAGCCCATTGCCATTTCAGGGATTTAACTCTGATCATGATGTCTTCCACTCTTGTCATTTTTCGGATCCACGAGTTCCTCTTCTTATCTCTCCTGGTTACACCAAGCATGCACCTCTCCATGCTGCTTTGAGTTGTCTGCAGCCTTTGTATGTCTCTTTTAGTTAAGGTCCACGTCTCTGCACCATACGTAAGCACTGGAAGGATGCATTGATCAAACACTTTTCTTTTAAGACATAATGGCATATTGCTCTTGAAAATTATGCTGTTTCTTCCAAAAGCTCTCCAGGCAAGTTTTGTACGCCGATTAATTTCTTCATCAATGTGACCCTCACTTGATATCTGCTGTCCAAAATAAACGTACGTGTCTGATATCTCCAGCTTTTCTCCATCAATCGATAAATCTTCATTTCTTGTAAAAGCATTGAACATCACTTTTGTCTTTTGAAAGTTCATTTTTAATCATACTTCTTTACTCTTGTCAGCAAGTTCTTGGATCATACTCTGCAGCTCTGATGGGGTAGTTGCAAAAATGACTACGTCATCAGCAAAACGAAGGTGGGTTAGATAATCTCCATTAATCTTTATCCCCTTGTTTTCCCAGCTCAGCGACTGAAAAACACCCTTCAATGTGGCATTAAAGAGCTTCGGAGATATGGTGTCACCTTGTCTCACTCCCTTTCCAATTTTTACGTGTGTTGTATTTTCAAACAGTCTTATCTTTGCACTTGCATTTTCATAGATGTTATTAATAATATTAATGTATGCATCTTCAATACCGCAGGTTTTCAGAGCCATTGTAACTGCTGATGGTTTCACCGAATCAAAGGCTTTTTCATAATCGATAAAAGCCATGCACAATGGAAGTTCATATTCCCTCGCTCTTTCAATTAGTTCTCTCAGCACGTGGATATGATCTATTGTGCTGTAGCCACTCCTGAATCCAGCTTGTTCTCTCGGTTGAGCCATGTCCAGTGTTACCTTCAAGCGGTGTGAAAGAACTTTAGTGAAGATTTTATAAACTACTGATAGGAGGCTGATAGGTCTGTAGTTTCCGAGATCCTCAATGTCACCTTTCTTATGTAGCAGGATCATTGTAGCGGTGTTCCAATCCTCAGGAATCTTTCCTTCATTAAGGCATCGAGTAAAAATTTGGGCGAGTACTGTTTCGATTTCTCTACTTGCTTCTTGTATGATGTCTACAGTAATTCCATCTTCTCCTGGAGCTTTTCCCCGCTTCATGTTCTTGATTGCATGTGCAACTTCTGCTGGAAGGACTGGAGGAACTCTGGTACTGGTATCTTTCATGATGTCTGGAGTGCATATATCATCCCTTTCATATAATTTGGAGTAGAAATCTTTCACTCTTGTCAAAATTTCGCCTCTATTTCTTGTTACAGAACCATCTTCTTTTCTCAGTGCCATAATCTGTTTTCTTCCCTTACTGAGATGTCCCTTTGCTATCTTTAGGCTTTGGTTGTTTTTAATTGCTTTCCTCACTAGTTCACAGTTGAATTTTCTTACGTCTTCAGTGATACTTTTTCTTACTGTCTTGCATAGCTCTATATATTCCACTTTGGAAG
The DNA here is from genome assembly GCA_039090855.1 of Macrothele yani. Classification (NCBI taxonomy): domain Eukaryota; kingdom Metazoa; phylum Arthropoda; class Arachnida; order Araneae; family Macrothelidae; genus Macrothele; species Macrothele yani. The sequence continues at coordinate 65,241,599 of CM077017.1, read as the reverse complement.
TCACATCTTCTTTAGTTGTCCTCATCTCTCTTCTTTTTTGCATCAACATTTTGGTTTTTCCTGATAATTTGTTCACATGCAACTTGTTCTTAGACCCAGCTAATTTTGTTGCTGTTTCCATAAGAGCTTTGGTTACTTTTCTGTTAACTTCAGAGATGTCCAGTTCTTCCGATGTTAGGCCTTCTAAAGCAGAGAACCTGTTCTTCAGTTCTAACTTGAAGGTATTATGGTGTTTTTTAAGGTTGGTTATGTCAATAGATTTTGTTTGTCTTATGAGCTTGCCACGTTCAAGTTTAGTGTTGAGGTGCATCTTACATCTCACCAATCTATGGTCACTACCTGTGTTGAACTTGTTTAGCACACTGCAGTCTTCTATGACGAATTTTTTGTTACACATAATAAAATCAATTTCACTTGTCGTCCCATTTGGATGTCTCCATGTCCATTTCCTGTGTGGCTTTTTCTTGAAAAAGGAGTTCAAGATGAAAAACCCTTCTGCCTCTGCAAACTCAACGAGAGTATTTCCACGCTGGTTTCTGTTGCCATGACCGAATTTACCTACTGAAGTTTCATTCTGTTGCCGTTGCCCTATTTTTGCATTGAAATCTCCCATAATTATTTTCAAGTGCTGCTTACCTTTATTATTTAGATGACAAATTTCCTCATAAAATTCTTCAATTTCTTCTTCAGGATGACTTGTGGTGGGTGCATAAGTTTGAATAATCTGAGCCTGGTATCTTTTCGAGAGTTGGATAACAAGTCGTGCAGCTCTGTCAGAGGAACTTTCAACTTCTACAACTTTATCCTTCAGTTTCTTGTTTATTATAAATCCAACACCACTAGTTCTGCCAGTATCTGTCCCACGATAGTAGAAGAGATGTCCACTTTTCAGTTCGATGAGATCTTCTCCTTTTCTCCTTACCTCACTTAGCCCCACGATATCCCACTTGATCCTTTGTAGTTCCTCTTCCAATTCAAGAAGCCTTGAATTAGAAGATAGGGAGCGTCCATTGTAAGTAGCCAAGGTCAGCATCAGATGGCAGCCTAGTCCGGTCCTCCGGGGATTCTTAGCGCCCTCTGCCTTCATGTCGCACTGGCCGCTGCCTTGGCCAGGTACATTCCAGCTGCCGGAGACTGAGGGCCAAGATTTAAGTTGTGGAATCATTTTGGAGGGGTTTGGCCATAACTCACCACGCTGGCCAAGCGGGTTGGTGAGTGTGGGATAGAATTTCCTCTAATCCCGATGGTATAGTTATACCGCTATGGGCGGTCGTCAGAGCCCCTTTAGTGGGAACAGGATGCACCACGAGAAGGCGGGGTTGACATTTGTCAAGGAGAGGCTGTGATGTTACGCATCACCTGACCTTACATCCCAATCTATATATATATATATATATATCATCATTGTCAACCATTATCAATCAACTGCTGGAGGAAGGTCTCCCCAAATTTCTTCCACAACGGTGTGTCTTGTGTCAGTCTCCTTCATGTTACTCCAGCATACTTTGGAATTTCATCCACCCATATCCCATGTGGTCTTCTTCTGGGTCTTTTCTTGTCCCTTGGAATCCAGTCTAAAATTTTAGCTGTCCATCAATGGTCTGTCCTTCTAGGAATATGTCCAGCCCATTGCCATTTCAGGGATTTTACTCTGATCATAATGTCTTCCACTTTTGTCATTTTTCTGATCCACGAGTTCCTCTTCTTATCTCTCCTGGTTACACCAAGCATGCACCTCTCCATGCTACTTTGAGTTGTCTGCAGTCTTTGTATGTCTCCTTTAGTTAAGGTCCACGTCTCTGCACCATATGCACTGGAAGGATTCATTGATCAAACACTTTTCTTTTAAGACATAGTTAATATATACATATATATATATACTTTTGATTTCGATATAATTTACTACACTCATTGGTCCTCCAATATTTCTAAAGAAGTACATCGCAATCTACTTCTTTCTCAATTTCACAGAACAGCAAAAATGTGTTCCACACAGTTCTTGCTTGTAAAAAATCTCAAAACACTTCTATCTAAACTGCGTTCTAACAACTTTCTTAGTAATTTTTTAAAGCATTATTTAAAACACTTAATTCTGAATTTTAATTCGGTTTCAAAGAGTTTCAAATTACACATTGACACGCTTTACTAATCCAGGACCTAACAATATTAAGTAAGTTAGGCAATATTAAGTACCACTTGGTTGGTCTCTAGTGGTTGAAGATTTCTATTTACATACACAGTTTTGCATCTCGTCATTTTATATATTTTGTTTGGCTTGCTAGGATGTTATCTAACCGCGACCACTTTAACGTTAGCATATATATTTGGACTCTTGTGGGTCGTTGGTCCAGTTCAGTTTGATCTTCATTGGTGACGTTGACCGGTTTGGTCTGCCAGTAAGCCTTTTTCATCATTTTGTCAGTGTTTATATTCCTGTTTTTTGAATTTCAGTGTCTGTTTTGGCGTTTGGTCTGGTGGCCTAGGGAGCATGACCCTCCGACATTTTTGGTTTTCCTTGTCGTTTGTTGGTACTAGAAAGGCCACCACCGCAGGTTGATGCTCTCCTGATGACGGCAACCTGTTTGCTCATATTTCTGGTTTACAATTTTGAACTTCCATTTTGAGTTTAATTCAGTATTCTTTTTGGAATTTAAATTTTTGGAATTATTATTTTTTACAATTCACTTTATATATGCTACTGCGTTAGTATAGCTGCCTTTGGCGCTTCTCATGGTGCTAGATATGTCTTTGTGTTTAATTTCGTGATTTGTTTTTCTTATTTTACTTTTGCAAATTAATTTATATATATATATATATATATATATCATCATCATCATTGTCAACCGTTATCAATCCACTGCTGGACGAAGGTCTCCACAAGTTTCTTCCACAACGGTCTGTCTTGTGCCAGTCTCCTCCAAGTTACTCCCGCATACTTTCGAATTTCATCCACCCATTTCCCATGTGGTCTTCTTCTGGGCCTTTTCCTGTCCTTTGGAATCCAATCTAAAATTTCGGCTGTCCATCGATGGTCTGTCCTTCTGGCAGTATGTCCAGCCCATTGCCATTTCAGGGATTTTACTCTGATCCTGATGTCTTCCACTCTTGTCATTTTTCTGATCCACGAGTTCCTCTTCTTATCTCTCCTGGTTACACCCAGCATACACCTCTCCATGCTCTGTGAGTTGTCTGCAGCCTTTGTATGTCTCTTTTAGTTAAGGTCCACGTCTCTGCACCATACGTAAGCACTGGAAGGATGCGTTGATCAAACACTTTTCTTTTAAGACATAATGGCATATTGCTCTTGAAAATTATGCTGTTTCTTCCAAAAGCTCTCCAGGCAAGTTTTGTACGCCGATTAATTTCTTCATCAATGTGACCCTCACTTGATATCTGCTGTCCAAGATAAACGTACGGGTCTGTTATCTCCAGCTTTTTCCCAGCCTATCTCCTTAATGTCACTCCGGCATGCTTTCGAATTTCATCCATCCATCTCTCATGGGGTCTTCTTCTGGGTCTTTTTCTGTCCCTTGGAATCCAGTCTAAAATTTCAGTAGTCCATCGGTGGTCCGTTCTTCTGGCAACATGTCCAGCCCATTGCCATTTCACTGATTTCATACTCTGGTCATGATGTCGTCCACTCCTGTCATTTTCCTTATCCACAAGTTCCTCTTCTTATCTTTCCTGGTTACACCAAGCTTGCATCTCTGCATGTCTCGTTGAGTTGTACGTAATCTTTGTATGTCTTTTTTAGTTAAGGTCCAGGTCTCTGCTCCATACGTAAGCACTGGAAGAATGCATTGATTAAACGCTCTCTTTTAAGACGTAATGGCATACTGCTCTTAAAAATTGTACTGTTTCTTCCAAAAGGTCTCCATCCAAGTTTTATTCGCCGATTAATTTTTTCACCAATGTGACCTTCACTTGATATCTGCTGCCCAAGATAAATGAAGGTATCGGTTGTCTCAAGGTTTTCTCCATCAATCGATAAATCTTCGTTTCTTGTAAAAGCATTGTACATAACTTTGGTCTTCTGAAAGTTCATTTTTACTCCCACTTCTTTACTCCTGTCAGCAAGTTCTTAGATCATACTCTGCAGCTCTGAAGGGGTAGTTGCAAAAGTGACTATGTCATCAGCAAAACGAAGGTGAGTTAAATAATCTCCATTAATCTTTATCCTTTTGTTTTTTCAGTTCAATGATTGAAAGACATTTTCCAATGTTGCATTAAAAAGCTTCAGAGATATGGTGTCGCCTTGTTTCACTCACTATGCGATTTTTATTTGTGCTGTATCCTCAAATATCCGAACCTTTGCACTTGCATTTCATGGATGTTATTTATAATGCTAATGCATGCATCTTCAATACCGCAGGATTTCAAAGCCATTGTAACTGCTGATGCTTTCACGGAATCGAAGGCCTTTTCATAATCAATAAAAGCCATGCATAATGGGAGTTCATATTCTCTTGCTCTTTCGATTAGTTCTCTCAGCACATGGATATGATCTACAGTGCTGTAGCTACTCCTGAATCCAGTTTGTTCTCTCTGTTGAGCCACGTCCAGTGTTACCTTCAAGCGATACGAAGGAACCTTAGTGAATATTTTATAAACCACTGATAGGAGGCTGATTGGCCTGTAGTTCCTGAAATTCTCAACGCCACCTTTTTTTAGCCAGCAGGATCATTGTAGCATTGTCCCAATCCTCAGAAATATTTCCTTCATTAAGACAGCTGGTGACATCTTGGGCGAGTGTCGTTTCAATTTTACCACTTGCTTCTTGTATAATGTCCACGGTAATTCCGTCTTCTCCTGGAGCTCTTCTCCGTTTTATATTCTTAACTGCATGTGTAACTTCTGCAGGGAGGACTGGAGGTACTTTGGTACTGGTACCTGTGGTAATGTCTGGAATAGATGTATCATCCCTTTCAAACAATTTTGAATGGAAACCTTTCACCCTTATCAAAATTTCACTTCTATTTTTTGTTACAGTACCATCTTCTTTTCTCAGTGCCATAGTCTGTTTTCTTCAGGCTTTGGTTGTTTTCAATTGCTTTTCTCACTAGTTCACAATTGAATTTCCTTACGTCTTCAGTGATACGTTTTTATACCGTCTTGCATAGCTCTATATATTCCACTTTGGAAGTTACATCTTTATTTGTCCTCATCTTCCTTATCTTTTGCATCAACATTTCTGTTTTTCCTGAAATTTTTTTCATATGTAATTTATTTTTCGTACCACCTATTTTTATCACGTCTTTTTGTAAAAAAAGATCGTGCTTATGTTACCGGTTTGTCCGTCAGTCCGTCCACCCGTCTGTACCCACGATATCTCTGCAATTATTAGTCCGATTTGAAAAATTCTTTTTGCACTGAGAAGCCTGAAATATGCAAATGATGATCCTTTATTTCATCAAAAAGAAGTAATCACTCTTTCCACGTTTATAAGGGAGTCACGGAAAAATTCTCATTGTCCGCCACCGGGAATCGAACCCAGGGTCTTCCAGTTACGCGCCAGATATGCTTCCACTCCACCACATCGGCCTAGAATCCCTCCAGACTCACACTTATAAACGTGGAAAGAGCGATGACTTCTGTTTGATGTTCCTAGTCCACGTCAAATGTCTGTATTAATTATCCTTTATTTCGTTTTTTTTTACGATGTACAATTTCGCCGCTAGAAGGCGTAAATGCAGATGATGTCGAATTCAAAAATACGTTTTATTCCACATATTTGCTTCTAAACATCCGATTGAAAAAATTATTTTATCTTCCGATTTCATTTATGTCGAAGAGTATTTTAGATATAGTTACTTTTTCAAATTACGCATAAATTTTCCGCTAGGGAGCGTAAAAGTAAATTACATTTTCCCCGATAATTCTTCTTCTAAAACTCCGATTTGAATTTTTTTTAGCGGATACACCTCCTGATGGAAAATCTTTTGCATATAATTTCAACTTTTTGGTAAAGAATACTTTGGCCACCAGGGGGCGTAAGGGTTAATTTTTGCTTCTGCTGTATATGCCATGAAATCTGAGCTTCTAAAATATCGATTGAAAATATTCTTTCGGGGACTGATGCCACTCACATCGATAAACCTTTTCGGAATATTTTCTTCTTAAAATATTGCACAGTTTCTCCGCCAAGGGGCGTAAATGTATCTCTTATTTTTGTCAATATCTCTACTTCTAGGAGTCCGATTTGAAAATTTTCTTCTCTGTTGGATAGTGTTTTCAGTGTGACATGTTTTTCATATAATTTCAAAATTTTCAAGTAATTCATAGACTTTCCGCTAGGGGGCGTAGATGTAAATTGCGTTTCCCTCTATATATATATCTCTGCTTCTAAATCTCCGATTTGAAAAATTCTTTCTGCACCGGATACAACTCCTGATGGGAAATCGTTTGCACATAATTTCTAATTTTTGTAAAAAATGGTTTGGCCACCAGGTGGCGTAAATCTTAATTTCCGCTTCTGATGTATTTGCAGCAAAATATGAGCTTCTAAATTCTCGATTGAAAAAAATAACATCGCTTGTAGACCGATACTACTCATGTCGACAAAACTTTTAGGAACATTTTCTTCTTGAAATAATGCATTGTTTCTGCGCCAGGGGACGTAGATGTATATCTTATTTTTGTCAATATCTCTACTTCAAAGAGTCCGATTTGAAAAATTCCTTCTTTGTTGGATAGTGTTTCCGGTGCGAAATGTTTTTCCTATAAATTCAAAAATTTCAAGTAAATCATAGACTTTTCGCTAGGGGGCACAAAGGTAAATTGCGTTTTCTGCGTTATATCTGCTTCTAAAACTCCGATTTGAGAAATTCTTCCTGTATCGCATACAAGACCTGATGGAAAATATTTTTCACATATTTTCTAATGTTTGGTAAAGAATGGTTTGGCCATCAGGAGGCATAAGTGTTAATTTGTCTTCAGATGTATTTGTAGCAAAATCTGTGCTCCTGAAAACTCGACTAAATTTTATTTTTCTTGGACCGATACCGCTTATATGGATAAACCTTTTGAGAATACTTTCTTCCTAAAATAATGCATCATTTTCCCAGCAGGTAAAGTCACATCTTATTTTTGTTGATATCTCTTCTAAGAGCCCGATTTGAAAAATTCTTTCTGTGTTAGAGAGCGTTTCCGGTGCGAAATGTTTTTCATATAAATTTACGGTTTTCTTAACGCCCACGTCTGCAACCAGAGGGCGTAAGCTCACGATTCCGTTTACAGCAATATCTAAGGGATTAAAAACCCTATTGAAAATCTTCTTTCTTCCGTCAGATATTATTGTTTTCCATTCCGGGTCCGTTGTCTTTGATAAATTTAATTTGCGTCAGAACGGATTCAAAAGACGTGCTTATTACCCCCGAAAATTCGGTGTCATCTTTCTTGTTGTTGCTGTTTCCACAAGAGCCTTGGTGAGTTCTCTGTTAACTTCAGAAACATCCACTTTTTCTGATGTTAGGCCTTCTAAAACAGAGAATCTACACCTCATTTCCAACTTGAAGATAATATGATGTTTTTTAAGGTTGGATATGTCAATACATTTTGTTTGTCTTATGAGATTGCCACGTTCAAGTTCAGTGTTGAGGGGCATCTTGCAGCTCACCATTCTATGGTCACTACCTGTATTGGACTTGTTTAGAACACTGCGATCTTCGATGACAATTTTTTTGTTACACATAATAAAATCAATTGCACTTCTCGTCCCATTCGGATGTCCCCACGTCCATTTCCCGTGTGGTTTTTTCTTGAAAAAGGAGTTCAAGATGAAAAATTTTTTTGCTTCTGCAAACTCAACGAGAGTATTTCCACGTTGATTTCTGTTCCCATAACCGAGTTTACCAACCGCAGTTTCATTCTGTTGCTGTTGACCTATTTTTGCATTGAAATCACCCATAATGATCTTCACAAGTGCTGTTTGCCTTTGTTATTTAGATTCCGAATTCCCTCGTAAAGTTCTTCAATTTATTCTTTAAATTTAACATAGACAAGTATATACGGTAAAGGATGCATAGCCAATGTAAAATTTCAAGAATTTGAAAACACATTATTGAAATAAAATTATGAAAATTTCTAAGTTACCCCCTTTAAAAAATGAAGGAGCTATTTGACTCGCTATCAAAGTTTCTAAATGGTTCCTTTACATCCATTTCCATTAAAGTCGCGTCATGAATATAAAAATCATTGTCAAAATCATTGTGACTGTTTTCTTTTCATCTGAATTTTAAACCAAATCATTTTCGGACAGTAGTTGAAGATCACAACTTTGAACTACTGTCCCAGCTAACTTTTAGATTATACCCCAATTTTGAGTCATCACCTATCAGCATCTGTTTTTTTTTTTTTTTGATGTGTGGTTTATAATCTCAGCTGTGTCTTTCCTCCTGATAGAAGGGGCGAGCAGCTATGGATAACAACTGGCACCTATGATATATAATGTGCGTCATTTTTCACACAGAAGTTGTTCTGCACTTTGGGTAAATTCTCATTGTGCAATACCACAGAGGAGCAGCACTTTGGCTATGCCGGTGTTCTCCTCCCAAGACATCGTAGAGAAACGTAAGTCCTTCCATCAGCGTGAATGATGTACATGCGCACAAGTGTAGGAGTGACAAAAAAAATTCAGGATAAGATATTTTTTTAAATTTCAGGACACACATATGGTATTTATGTGGAATGCAGAAATTTTGCACACAAGAAGTTATTTTATTTGATCATATCTTTTGCTACTTCAGTGGATATCAGAACACAACAATAAAGAAAAAAATGTTCTTAAACTACACTTTCAAATTATAGATGATGGGGCATAACAGGTATTCAACAGAATTGTAACTTGATCATAGGGAGGCAACCTACGGGGATCTTAACAAAAGTTCTGCACACGGTCCCTTTTTGAGAAAAGTGTAAAGTAACGGAGAAAACTTACCTCATTGCCGTTCAATGTACTCCCCTCCGCTGCTAATGACAGCTCACCAGCGGTGAGGTAGGTCCTGGGTCCCGTAGTACGCCATCTTTGTTCAGCTGTCGTATTACTCGGGTCACGTTCAAATTCGTACAGCGATTCGTAGTAAATGCCACGGAGCCGATTTTTCAACTTCGGGAAAAGATCAAAATTGGGTGGACTGAGATCAGGGCTGTATGGTGGGCTGGATAAAGTTTCACAGCCATATTTGGACAAAAGTCCCCTTATCGACGCTGCACCATGATACGATGCGTTGTCATGCAGCAAGATCTCTCCTGCTTCCAACAAGATGGGGCGATTTTGACGAATTTTCGGTTTCAACCTTGTCCTTAGAAAGTCGTAGTAATACAGTGTAATTCAAAATGATTGTCCCGATTACAAATGATTATAACGTGTTTATGAAGATAAATAGACAGCTGATATCCCTACACAAGAAAGAGGGAAGTTTATAATTTTTTTGGAACCTACTGCTGTGTTGCTATGGTGACGTTGGTAAGTAAGTTGCCCGTGCGCTAAAGCCAGTGGGAAGAAATGGCGACCGCAGCAGAAAAGGCGTTTTGCGACAGAGTTTTCTGGAAGCCCCCCCCCCAGGTACTATGACTTCTTTTGTGGGGGCATGTCAAAGACCATGTATATGCGCCACCTTTGCCGAAAACACTGCAAGAACTAAAGATGAGCATTCAGCTTGCACTAGCATCAGTGACTACAGACATGATTCATAATGTATCGCGTGAAATGTATTACCATTTAGATGTTGTCCGCGTGAGCCAGGGGAACCACACAGAACGTTTGTAAGGTATGGAAGTAAAATTCTAAACTTCCTTCTTTATTGTACAACAATGTGATCTCTGTATCTATGTTCATAAACCAGGTATTTTTATTTATAATAGGGGGCAATCATTTTGAATTACCCTTTATTGTGCATTGACATTTTGCCCTACCGGCACTCGATCAGAGACCACAACACCCTGAGCATCGTACGTAAAAATAATCATTTGCTTCACTTTGGATTGTTGCCGACGACACTTTGAGGGGCGAGGGGAACTTGGGTGCCTCCATTCCGCTGATTGTGACTTCAGTTCCGGCTTAAAATCAACTGGTACAAGTCTCATCAATTGCGACAGTTCTGTTCAGAAAAGTGTCGCCTTCTCTTTTGAACCTGTGGAGTTGATCCTGTGCGGTTCTCACTCTGGTTGCTTTCTGATGGGACACCCAGCGTGGCGCGAGTTTTCCTTTCCGTAGTGAGTCGGTCAAAATCCGGTGAACAGACATAGTGGACAAATTTGCCCGATGAGCAATCTCCTCGACAGTCAAACGGCGATTCTATTCGAGAAGCGTTGCAACAATGGTGACAGATGTTTTGTCTGTCGCCATTTGAGGTCGGCCTGAGCGGTGATCATCTTTGATGCTGCTTCGGTCCTCCCCAAAGCGCGATGTCCAGCGTAAAATTGTGCTTCTATCAAGAGTTCCTTCCCCACAAGCATCTTGCAAGGCAGTGTGCATCTGTGTCGGAGTTTTTACCGGCACAGTTTCTGTTTTCACGTACGAGTGCTGGTCTAACGCCGTGAATCGACCTGAGGAACTGCAAGCTTCCATTTCCAAACTCTCCCACGTCCACACAGCAAATGACTGCGCGTCGTTCGGACACCACTGCGCTGCTAAGAGTCTGACGTTGACATGACGCAATCATTTTCCCCATTGCATCATCTGCTTCCGTTTTAGATTAATGTGTGCTGAACTTTTGTTGTGATCCTCGTAATCTAAGTTTTACCTTACTGCCTTTTTGAGAGCAGTAAATTTCATGGTGTCTCACACTGAAATTGAATTACGTTTTGCATGTATCACGTTATCAACAACAATTATTCCTGTTTTCTGAAATCATATGCTGAGTGCGAAAATGTCCATTATATTTTTAAGAAGAAAATGACAGTCCAAAATATTTAGATTTGCATTATACACACGTACTACGTTGCATAAATTAACCTTTGCTAAAGGGAATGGTCAACTTCAGAGGATAGAATTACATAATGTATATGTTTTTACTTATGTTCTAAGTAAGGAAATATCTTTAAACTTCAATTTATTATCTTTTTATAGTTTTAACTGATTTTCATATAGGCCAACCCCGCTACTTTGAAAAAACATTAGTTCCAAAAACTTTGGGCTTATATGCAAGTATATATATATATAGCAAAATCATATAAAGGAAAATAAGCAAAAACCAAGAACAAATTTGAAATTTCAAAGCGCCAGAGGCTGCATAGAAGAAAGATCAAATAATATAGAAATGTGAAACTAATGAGCAACTTTTGAAGGAAAGAAAATATAAAACAAAAGTTCGGGGAACGAGAAGAAGAACAACAATCACCACTTTCCAACCACCCGGAGCAGGCGAGCTTCAAACGATGGTAAGTTAACGAACAGAAGAATGCAGGGAAGCATAATAATGACTGATTCTCTTTTGGTTTCGTCAAGGGCAAGCAATAAGAAAATCACTCATTAATCTCCTGAGACCAGAGAATTGTGGGTTTCTGCTATTTTAATTTGCTATAAGGGCAGATAAATTTAGGGATAAAATTGTCAAATTAAAAGGGATTTCTAAAAAAACCAAACCCAGCAAACTAAAACACGTTGCCCGACCGCACAACAATCAAGATAATCACACTTAAAATAAAAAGAAAGGGAGCCGAGCACCCCCCCCCCAAAAAAAAAAAACAGGTAAGAAATCAGTAATAAAAAATCAAGAAAAACCTAACCAATGAAAGGTACAGAAAGGTTATCTTTAAGCTTGTCACAGAAAAACTGAAACCTTTATCCTGCCAGATAAAAAGAAAAACAGGAAACATCAGAAAAAAATAAAATATAAACAAAAATAAATTAAAACAAAAATAGCAACATTACAATTTTGAAAAAGGAAGGAACCAAGCAACAAACTTAGGAAAAAAGGAAGCAAAAGTTGCTCAAGGAGCAATTTACAGTTGCAAATCCTGAGAGTGAACCCAAAAAACCAAGTTGCACGTCTCAGAATAGCAAGGTAAATGCCCCATACCCACAGCAAAAAATTAAAAAAAAATAAAAGTTTAATACCAAAGTGCTAGGTTGCAAGTCACAGAGAAGCAGATTATATTTTCAAGACACACAAGAAAACATTAAAAAATTAAGTTTAGTGCAAATTTATAAAAAACAAAAATTCACTTATTCCTAAAAAAAATAATAAAATAAAAAAACAACCTACATACAATTAAAAAACGAGATTACATGTGATTTGGTGCTTTGCTGTTACAAGTTCACATATTTACAAAATATTGCACTAATCATTTAGCCCACAGAAAGGCTCAGGACCACTAAAAATGAACTTTTGTAAAACCTACAAAGGGACGCAAAATGCTTACTAAAAGTTTCGCGGGAAACTTTAAGCCTAGCCAAAGCGAATAACCAACTTTCAAAGAGTGTAAAACAGCCCCCCAAATTAATTCCTAGAAAAAATAAAAGTTAAATTTTAAGAATGAGCAAACAAAACATAAAAACGACTTACCATGCCTGAGAACTGCATGGTGTAAACCATCTCCTCCTTTTGGATGCAAGAAACTAACAGCAGGGCATGCCCATTGCAGCGCCATCTAGCGACCAACTTTAGAACCTTCTTGGGAGGTAACCAGTGAAGTTTCCCTGAGTAAACTTCAAATAGCAGATTTAATGCTCTGAAAAAACCGCTACAAGTTTTCAGTGCAGACCAAAATACTAAAATGCTCGTCCTAGGAATAGGGAAATTTTATCTTTGCTCCCAAGAGTTCAAAGAGTATTATACAACCTAATTAGTAGCATTCCTCCCAAACCTTTGAAATTTAAGTACTGCTATTTTTTTGGCTTTTATTTTTATAAATATTAAAAAAAAAATTTTTAGGGGTTTTATGCTTTTTTTGTGTAAATTTTTTAATTATAACCTTTTTTTGATAATCAAATGAGAGGGATGGAATAGTGTATTATAGGTTCCTTAATTGATTGTTGACAACATCATTACCTAAACCTCTAAAAATTAGCTTTAATTTAGACAATTCATTCGGTCAACAAGATTTAAATTAAATTAAGCCTTCCATCTTAATTCTATGCTTGAGAACTATTTTTCTTAATGCGATTTTTAAGAAGTTTCTAGGTACTTGGTTTTCGAGAAACTGTTTGATTAAAATGATAACATGTTTTTTTAGTTCAGAGTTTAAGCTACATATTCTAGAAAGCCTTAGTACTTGTGATATAAATACATTTTCTATTACTTTATTGGAAATATTGCTCCACCACATACCATATTTGACAATTTTAAATATAAACTGATTTATCTTATCATAAAGGCTTATGATTAGGTTACCTACATTGAGATTTATAGCTAAATCCAAAAAATCAAGGACTTCGTTATAATCATTGGTTTTATTAAGTTTAAGGCATATGGGATAAATAGATGCAAAGTCTTTTTCGATATTTCCTGAATTATTAAAGCAAAGTAGGTCATCGATGTATCTGTAGGTATGAGAGTAACTTTCCTGATTGGATGAATTTTACTTCATGAATTGAAATTCTTTGAAGAACAAAAACAAATTGCATACGCTTGTGGAATGGGAACACCCCATAGGTATTCCATTTACCTGTTTGAAAAACTTGTTATTGTAGAGGATATAGTTATTCAAAATTTGCTCGTTAGTTTCACATTTCTATATATATAGACAAAAGTCACCGGACACCTAGAAAAGGAACACAACATGGCTGTCCACCTTTGGCCTTAATGCATGCACTGACCCTTCGAAGCTCAGTGGTTGGGTTTTTAAGCTCCGTGATTTTCGTTGCTATAAGGTGTTTATTGAGTGCTTTAGTTTCTGTGGTTGCGTGTATCTTCAAGTTGAAAGTCCACGCTTTACGTTCGTGTATCTCCCAGGTTGGTGAGTGCCATATTTTTTCATTATTCACTGTTTTATTTTTCAACCGAGCTGGTCTTTTTTCGTTAAAGTCTCGCCATTGCTTCGATGGCGGAGGCAGACAAGGGTGACGCCCACATCCTTATCTTGGCAGATCAGCCAGCACCCTCTTCTTCTTCTACGGCGGCAGATCCTGCTCAGCTAAATGAGGTGGCTCCCGAGCGTCATTGCGACGTCATGGATACCTCTTCTTCTCCAGCAATAACTTCCTCCCTTCCCACCAAGTGCGGTGGTGCCAAGTCTCCTATCTACATCTCAGCAGATGATGACGTCTCCGTGATCAGTGATACTGAGCTCATAGCTTCTACTTTTCATCAACTTTCTGATCCGCCCTCACTACTAGGAGCCGCTTCATCGAGTTCTCGACCCATGCCTGCCCAAGCATCCTATGCTTCTGCAACTTCTGGGGTCCTCACACCCCCAGTTTCATCTGCTATGCCTTTTCCTGAATCCTATGTCACTGTCGTCGGTTCTACTGCTACAATTGACATACCAGAGGATTCCCGAGCTGGTCACTTTTTTTCCTCCACTATGGAACGGGGCGTCTATTTTGATGCGCTTCCCGACACTAAGCTGTGGCAATATAGCCGAGCCCTCAAAACTATCTTACCAAAGGATGCAATAGACTTTGTAGCTCGAAACCAGATCTGTCTTGGTCTATTTTAAGGATAAAGCGCATGCTGACCAGGTCCTTACGGAAGGTCTAACCATCAATGACGTGCATCTGTTAGCACAACCGGTTGCGCACCGCCCGGTGCAGGTGACCTTCTACCCGTACCACCAGAAGTATCCGACGCTGCACTTTGCACCTTGCTCAGCAGGTACGGCAGAGTTGTTGGCTCCATCACAACTCTCTCTGCGGCTCCCAGAGATCCTGAAGACAAATCGATTCGAGGTTTTCGCCGCACTGCTCGAGTCCTCTTTTCATCTGATGCTCAGCTGAAAGCGGTTCCGAATGTTTTGCACATCCGCTGTGGACAGCAACGCCGAAGAGTTGAGATAATCACTTCACAGTATTGCACTATATGTCAGAGCGAAAGTCACATAAGGGCTCAGTGCCCACGTGCCTCCCTGCAAACAGCTCCACACACTACATCTTCTTCTACTTTGTCCACCAACGCTTCACAGACTTCTTCCTATTCGACGAAAGTCGCGGAATCAAGATCTTCCAAAAGTCAGCTTACTGCCATTGGTCAACAAACGACTTTGATGCCTCCACCTCCTGCTGATCCTAAGAATTTTCCCAGGCTTCCAAAATCGACTCCCCCTTGTACTTTTACAACCACTGCTGATGTACATGTTGACCACTCCTCAGCTTTTACCGTTGGCTCCATGACACGAGTCACAGGTAACGCTTCGGGTTCAGACTCTCCAGACGATCATGAAGCTTTAGTGGTTGCTGGAAAACGCAGTGGTGCTACTCGCTCCAAGACGAAGAAGGCAAAGACTCTGGCATCCCGAAGATCATCTCGCTCTTCTACCCGCTCATCCTCTCGCTCCGTCAGCTCTCGACGACCGTTCTCCAGGTCGCCTCTACACACTTCCTCTGAGACAGCATGTGAGGGTGCCTTTCCCTCACTAGAAGAATTCCACAACTTTTCTTGCTGAAAATGCTTCCCTGCTGAGCCTCTGCCTTACGAGGACGTGCTGGATTGCCTTTTAGGGTCCTCTAGCCCTTCCTCAGCACGCACTTCCATTCAGCAGTATGAAGCAGCTCTTCCACAAGTGCTGGTTCAATTACACTCACTTGAAAACACTCTTCGGCGCACTGCGGACGAGGTCCCGTGGAGTGCTTGTTTTCTCCGTCGACTCCACTCCATCACTACAGCCAGTCAATTCCTACTGCATCCCACAACTAACCTAGACATTCAAGGTGGTGTCACTTAATTGTCGCGGTTTTGCGACACCTCTTGCGAATGCGCTGGTACGAGAGGATCTTGCTCCGCTGAATGCTGATATATTACTTCTGCAGGAAACAAACTGTACTTCCACCACTCAATTTCATCAATGGCGTCGGTGGGATCATACTTTCCATCACGCCTACAGCCAACTGTCGCGTGGTGGCATGGCAGTTGGTGTTCACTCACGTTTTCGTTCAACTCTTTCCTCCTTCTCAGTGAAAAACTTATGTCGAGACTTACTACAACGAGTCTCTTTCACCGTCGCAGCTGAAAAATTTCATGTATTCAACATTTATGTTCCTTGCACTCCTACTCACGTGCCAGAGTTGTTTGCAAAACTTCGACGGGCTCTGTCACGTATTCCCATCACCGACCGGGTACTTATCGGAGGTGACTACAATTGCACTCTACATCCCCTAACTGATCGCTCTTCTTCTTCCAGAGAACACCGCACGGAAGTAGTACATCTCTTACAGTCTATCACTTCAGACTTCTCACTAGTAGATGTTCAACGCCATTTGTCACCAACCCAGACTACACATACATGGCGTGCACCAAGAGCCATTGATCCTCCTACAGCAAGATTTGATCGCTTTTATGCAACTTCTCTTCTTCTACCAGCAATATCAGATTCATGCTGTACACCCACTGCTTCCTCGGATCATTGCGCCATTGCCATAACAGTTTTTGCTACTTCAACACAGCCACGTACAATCCGGCCTTGGACTTTTGACGACACTCTTTTAGATGACTCAGCCTTCTGCTCATCGGTGCGAGATTTTCTTGCGGATTGGCGTACAAGGCTTCATTCTGCACCGTGCCCCCTCAACGTTTGGTTGGAAGTAAAACGCCACCTCATATTACTGGTACGAAACCTGTCATACTCGATCATGACACAACGGAGGATGCGACTTGATCATACTAGGCAAATGCTTTCTTTGCTCAATCTTGCTGATCCCCTATTTCAAGTCTACCAGGCAGAATTACATTCACTTTTGGTGCCACTGGCAAAACAAGCCCTTCAACGCCTTAAACTACAACACCTGAAACCTGATGCTTGTTCGTACGAATTCCTTACGTCACTTGAGTCAACTCGCCGATCCTCTTCTGTTCTGCAGCACCTTCGTCTTCCAACTGGAGTAGTTTCATCCGAACCAGTTCCAATTTGTTCTATGGTACGTAATTACTACATTTCAAAATTTTGTGAAACTCCTCCTCCCTCCCCTTCGGCTTCTCCTCTTCTGTTCTCTTCTTTGCCTCAGGTCCCTTCTCATCTTTCAGCCAGTCTCCTCCATCCTCCCACTTTAACTGAGCTCTCTGACACTTTCTCGTCCCTCAACCCCCGGGCTTCACCTGGCCCGGACGGTCTCCCCTGTTTCTTTCTATAAGGCTTTTCTTCCTGCCCTCCTTCCATTTCTACTCTGTGCCTTTTCTACTGCCATGCATCTTACATCTCTTCCAAGGAGTTTCACGCTCGCACATGTTGTACTTTTTCCCCAAGAAGGGTGATCCGCTTGACTTGGGGAATTGGCGTCCCATCTCACTCTTAAATACTGATTATAAACTCTATACTAAATTTCTGTCCCGCCGGCTTAACCCCATACTCCCTCATATTCTCTCCACTAATCAAACCTATACTGTACCCGGGCGCTCCATCTCCCATAATATTCAGCTTCTTAATGATCTAATTCACCTCGCCCGCTCTCGCTCAGAACCCCTTGCTCTTCTTTCCCTCGATCAACGCTCAGCGTTCGATAATATTTCTCATGATTACCTTCTTGCTACATTACTAAATTTCGGATTTCCTCCTTCCTTTGCTTCTCTTCTCATCTCCCTCTACCGGGACGCAGTTTTCCACGTCAAGCTGCTCAACCTTCTCACAGCTCCCATACCCTTTCGTCGCGGCGTGCGTCAGGGTTGCCCCTTATCCGGGCAGCTCTTCGCCCTCGCAATAGAACCTTTTTACGCGCAGTCCATCGATCCTTCTTTGCTTCACTACCACCGGTGGTAAGCCAGCACACGTCATCATGTTGCTACCTATGTTGCCTACGCCGACGATATTACATTCTGCATTCGGCAAGACTCACAATTTCACGATCTCCACAATCTCTACAATACTTACGCCTCATGTTCCGGAGCAGCTCTAAACACAACGAAAAGCACAGGCCTATGGACCGGTTCGTGGACTAACCGCACTGACTCTCCTTGGGGAGCAGAGTGGTCCAACACCTCTCAACGATTCCTAGGAGTCCACCTTGGAAAACCAGCAACTGCTTCACTCGTCACCTGGACGACTCTCCGGCCACGCCTACATCGCTCGGTCGCAATCTGGCGGCGCGCACAATTCTGCACCTCCGTCTTTCAAAGAGCACGTCTAACGCACACTTACCTGCTTTCAATGTGCACGTATTCCTGGTTGGCTTCGAAGCAACCAGCACTACGTCTTCTTGAACTCACCCGCTGTCAAACTCAGGTTATCTGGCCCGGCCATCACTGGGTCGGAGCACCTCAACTCAGTCTGTCTCCTTCCAACGGAGGCATTGGTCTACCCGACGTCAGATCCTATTACAAGGCTTATCGTGTGTCTACGTTTTTACGATCACTTGCGGCACCTGCTCCCTCTGCAGTTGCTGCTCGTGATGTCATAGTTTCTCCGCATAACCCACGCTTTACTCTCCTTTCGTTCTTACTCATGGACCACTGTCCCCTTCTCACACTTTTCCCTCCTGTCTACAAAGAGGCTATCTCCTTTCTTCGTTCCCTCCCTCTTTCTCGCTCTCTCCCTGCCTCCACAAATGACCTACTTTCCGAACCTCTTTTTTTTCTTCTCTGCTACACCCTCCCCATCTCCCATGTTTTGCTTTTCCTTCATGGCTCAGAGCTGGAGTCGTTACTGTCAGCGATCTTGTTAACACCGATCTTTCCTGGCTCCCCTTCTCTTCTCTACCCTCTGCTCTCCGTTTCAATGCCAACGCTCACTTTGTTCACAACTCTCTTATTTCTACTATAATCTCCCTGTTCCCTGAGCTTGCTACTCCCTCAGGCCTCATTTCTGTTCACTCTGCCTCTCTCCTTCTCCCATTTTTTCTGTCGTCCATTGGTCCACCTCTTCCTCTTGTCTCTTTCTCAACAGCTGATCTCTACCGTTTTCTCTCTCGCTCTTCCGCACCTCTTCCCATTTCTGGTATTCCACTTTCTTCTACCTCCGCAGTGTGGTCCGCTGCGCTTTCCCCACTTTCAGCACCCCTTGAAGTCAATTCACATTGGCTTTTCTTACACAACCGCCTCCCTGTGCCGTCGATTTTACATCGCATGACCATTTTATCTTCACCCTCCTGTCCGTATTGTGGCGAGAGGCTGACGTTCAGCATGTCTTCATGAATTGCACAGTATTATTGCCAATACTCCATCTCGCTTTCACGCTAGCGCAACGATCCTGTGAGACCGTCCTCACCTTCAGCGCCTACCGAACACTACTTCTGAACTCTTCTCGCCCTATTCACCTTCCGGCAGTCTGCTCCTACATCTTCGTGCTTGTAAAACATATAATTCACGTGTATCATCTTCAGCGTCCCCCCGAAGCTTCTACTGACATAAATAAAGTCAGTACTGCGTTACTTTGTCATTTCCGTAATCGCCTACTCTCCCGCCTTCGACTAGAACTTACCACTGCAGTTGCACGCTGCAGTGAACCACAGTTCCTATCAACTTGGTCACCAGCAACCACTTGGTTTGCAGGGTCGCCCACAACGCTTCACCTTACAGTCGGAACTTTTGTTTCACCTACCTCCTGATAGATACAATTTTTGCCATGTTGATTTGTCTTCAATCTCTGCTTCATCAGAGACTATTTTTTGTCTTTTCCGACAAATTATCATACATAAACTGTATTCTCTCACCACTATATTGAGCTTTGTGAATAGGTCGTTGCGTCAGCTACAAGCACCTGTAAATCTTCTTTTCATATGTCATTTTGAGACGATTTTTCTATACACATTTCCTGTTTTTTTTTTTTTTTTTTTTTTTTTTTTATTGCTTCGCAACTGGAGTGCAATCTTGTTCCTCAACATTCACTGCACTATATTATTTGTACTCTCTATTTTATCAGAATTTTTTTGTTTGTCTCACTATTGTACATAACTTTTAGTAGATCAATTATTGTATAGAATCCTATGAATTGTTCGAAGCATGAGCTACTTATAATTGTCAATTTCTTTTCACGCTTTTTTTAAGACTCTGTTCTCATCCTCTTCACATGTATCATTTCGTGTATAACTCATGTGTAAATTTTTTGTTTTTCATTACTCATCTTGCTGAATTATGTATTCTCTCTGCGATGTCAGAGACTATTTCTTTTTACCACCTCTGACAAATCAATATATATAAATTGTAACTTCTCATTGTACAGAATCATGTATATAGGTCGTTTCACGAACCACAGACATCTGTAAACTTTGTGGTTTTTACAGAGTATATTCTTATCTTCAATTCCTGATTCAACAGTGTAATTTTACTTTTCAGCTGTGTAAATTTGTGTTCTCCAATACTCACTGTGATGAGTTGTGTCTTCTCTCTGTATTTTCAGAGATTATTTTTTCTTTTGTATTCTCAGGAAAATTATTGTATATAACTATTTTTCATATCACCGTTGTATGTAACATGTAGTACCGCGAGCCACATTCATCTGTAAATTTTTCATCATCTGTCTTTCGAACTTTCGATTTCATGTTTGTCCCTTGATCACCTGCAACCTCCTGGTTTTCCAGGTCACCCACAATGTATCACCTTTCGGTCAGAACTTTTTTTTTTTTTTCATCAATATTGTGTAAAATTTATACTCTATAGTGCTCATCATTCTGGATTGATTTTACTCTCTGTATTACCAGAGATTCATATTGCCTCGCCAGATTTCTACTGCACTTAACTGTTGTCATGCAAACGTTGCACCGAATCCTGTAATTAACGTAGCGCAAGCTGCACATTCTGTTAATTTCTCATCACCTGTCTTTGAATCTATGTCTGCAAGCTCGAATTCTGTATTATTCCTTGCATCAATACTGTGCAAAATTAATATTGTATAACGCTCTTCTAGCTGAATTGTTCCTATTCTTTGCTTTGTCAGAGACTTTTGTTGCCTCACCTGACACTCGAGTGTAATTAACTGTTTTTTTACTATCATCAATGTACAGAACCGTGTAAATAAGCAGTAGCGTAAGCTACACGCACCTGTAAATATTTTCTTTTGTCATACATCATTTGAGATGATTTATTCAAGCACATCTCCTGTATCTTTCTTCTAATAAATACTGTGTGAAAACTGACCTTCGAGACATGCGTTCGACAAGGTTTTGGAACACAGCGATAGGTATGCGCTTTCATTCAGTACATAATGTTGCCGCTAACTGTTTCTTAGTAGTAGGCCTTGGTTCTGAACTTCTTAAGCGGCGCTCTAATTTATCCCATAAGTGCTCTATAGGATTAAGATCAGGGCTCTGTGCTGGCCAGTCCACACACGATAAGGAATTATCGTCAAACCAAGCCGTAACAGTCCTTGCTTTATGGATCGGTGCATTATCCTGCTGGTATCAACAAGGCTCGGGTCCATAGTATTGCCACAAAGTTGGTAGGGCATAATTGTCCAGAATGTCAAGGTAGACGTGCTGGTTAACAGGTTTGTCCGCCATAACCAATAGGCCGGGATCATACCACGAAAAACAATCCCACACGAGTACACTGCCAGCTCCAAACTTGACCGTAGGAACAGTATACTGTGGTAAATAGCGTTCCCCCGGCTGCTGCCATACCCACACACGGCCACCAGACTGATGGATCGTGTATCTGGATTCATCAGTCCATAGGACTCGCTTCCATTGATCTACGGTCCACGATAAATGTTCTTTACACCATGCTAAACGAAGTGTAGCATTCCGAGTGGAGATGAAAGGCTTATGAGCAGCTGCACGACCACGGTAACCCATGGAATAAAGTTCTCTGCGAATGGTACGTGTAATACCGAGGTTCCAGCATTTTACTCACTTGTACACTGAGGTCTTGTGCAGTACTCCGTCGATTAGCTGTAACGACTCTCTTGGGGCTTCGACGTCCTCTATCACTGACTTTCTTTGGTCTGCCGGTACGTATTGCTGCCTCAGGCACGCCATATGTCTTCCACTGATTCAGTACATCCAAAATAGTTGCCTTGGGTATGTTTAAAGGCCTATCGGTTTCTCGTATGGACAACCCACTAATATAACACCCAACAATCTTTCCTTTCTCAAAGTCAGTTCTCTCCCGCCGCGACATTTTCACTCAACCTCACAGTGCGATATGATCGCGGTCAGCTGCAGGCTTGTTTTTATACCGTTTGTAGGTGTACCGCGCATCTTAACAACACAGCGGATCCGTTCATTTTGCGTTTGAATAAGTATCAGGTGATTTTTGTCAATATAGTGTATATTGAAGTGTGACCAACTCAATGGGCCATAAGCAATCGACCGTCCTTAATGTAGAGCCACTGGTAGCAGGGAAGGTAGAGAGCTAGTGTCGTAAGACAAACACAACATCCATGCCTCACCGGGATTCGAACCTGGACGCTTCTCGGACGAATGGTCATATGCCAGTGCTTAGACCACAGCGCCACCGGGGCGGTAAGTATACATGGTAATTACAAAATTTTATTGCCATCATAGTATAACATTTAGCTCCATAGTAAAACTGTACTGCAGAACATATTTCTTAAAAATCTAGAGATGTTCATATGTATCTATGAGAAATTTCAAAGCCCTTTCTAAAGCAATATGAAATACAAAAAAAAAAAAAAAAAAAAAAAAAAAAAACAATACCACAAAAATATTGTTAGCACAAATGGTATCTTCACAAAAATGTTTTGGGCTGTAATAGTATCTTCGTAAAATTATCTAGCAAAATTTTATTTTAGCAAAACAGTTCAACTTAAGAGGCATCTTGAATATTGCATTGTTTAAATAATGTGCGAATTTTTTTACATACCTGGCCAGGCAAATGAATTTCTTATTTACATGCCCAGACCAATAATTTTGATGACCCTTGTATCTGGGCAATGGCTTTTTGCAAATCATGATCTGAGAATGATGATTATATATATGAATCCACACCACTTTGTACCTTTGTGTACTTTTGAGGCCTTTTATACCAGTTTTGGCAAAGTTACTCTAAACAAAAAACAGGCAACTTTTACAAAAAGAAAAAAAAAGGTAGAATTTCACAAAAATGGGTAACATCTTTAAAAACCCGGATCCACCCCTGACATATTGATAGAAAGAAATATATAGTAATGTACAATAAGCAAAAATTATGAAGATCTACACTCATCGCCAGAAAAATAGTTGCACCCAGAAGGAAGCAACCGACAAGAATTAAACTTGGCGGGTAGGTCTGACATAGTGAGACATGCAAATGATTGAAGTATCACCCTCGGCCGCGCATGTGACGCAAGCAAGGAGCGACTGGCTGGCCGACATGTGCGGAGTGACCTAACAGCCACGATTGCGGATATTCACGGAGGAGTGGCGCCCTCCATGCATCATCCGATTAGTGCCAGCACCATTGGCAGGCGGCTACACGACGTTGGACTACACGCAATGCAGACCGTTACGACGACTGACCTTAAGAACACTGTATTGTCGTCAAAGACTGTAATGGTGTCGTGCCAGACTGTCATGGAACCACTCAGAATGGCAGCGGGGGATCTTCAGTGTCGAGCCCCGCTTTTGCCTTGGAGGAGACGACCACCGAATCCGTGTGTGGAGGCACCGTGATCAGCGCCAAGATGAATGCTTTGTTGTCAAGCGTCACACGTTTACAAGACCTGGTGTCATGGTGTGGGGTGCAACTGCCTACGATACCAGATCACCTTTGGTGTTCATTACAGGCACTTTGACAGCCCAACGTTACGTTAATGAGTTCCTGCAACCAGTTGCCCTACCTTTTCTGAACGCCCACTCCGGTGCGATTTTCCAACAGGACAACGCTCGTCCGCATACTGCTGTTGTCTCGAGAACTTGCCTTCAAGGCGCTGACACTCTGCCATGGCCAGCCGCATCGCCAGACATGTCACCGATTGAAAATGTGTGGGATGCTATTGGACGCGCTATCCACACTCCACCCCAACCGCACAATTTGCAGAAACTGCGTGAGAATATTCAAGCTGCATGGAATGGCTTATCGCAGGACACGATTAAGAACCTGTATATATAGGCCGGAGCGTAACAAAAAAAAGAATTTCGAATTTCGATATGCCCTAGTGCTGAAAAGTTGTGTATTGCTACGTAAACCATGTGCAAAAAATTTAGCGAAATGCAAATAATATCTTACGGTTCCACTTTACCTTCAAAATTTTGATATTTGGGTAAAATTGTCACATTTTCACGTCCGTTGTGAGAAAAGAACAGTGTTCGTAACAGACTTTCCCTAGTGCGCAAAAACTATCTGTTGTTACCTAAAAGATGTGCACAAATTTTCAGGCAAAGCAACTAGTATCTTATGGTTCCAATTTAATGCAACAATACTCCATGTTTAAGGAAAATTGCAATACTTTCACAGCTCGTGTCCACCATGTGTTTTGTTTCCTAGTTGTGTTAGTGTCTGCACTGAAAGCACAACATATTTTGTGCAGTGGTGCACACTGCACACGGTGCAGCTCTTCACCTTTTTCATATTTCAGAAAAATCCCAGGACTCATCATACAGAGGTGGCTGCACAGCGAGTTCCACCCGTACCCAACCACCATCCATTAGGGCAAGTCAATTTTTTGTTCTTCTTTTTTAATCTTCAATTTCCTGTTCTTAATTAATTTATCCTCCAAAATCTGATTTGCTTTCGAAGGCTGGTATTATTTGCCGTGCTTCCAACCGTACTCTAATAAATAAATCCCTTTGTTCTTCTTCGCAAACAGCAGAAGATGCTTCTGTTGTCAATTTAACGCATCGCTCCACTCCCTGATTGTGGCTAGGGATGTTTTGCGTGCCCAATCGCTTAACAATGTCCTTACAGTCACTGTTGCATAGGTTCATTATTTCATCGTCGGTTAAATGAGCAGTCAGTGGCGGTTCCCTTAAGACGCATGATTGCCAGTCAATTAGGTCAAAATAATCCTCGCCCTGGAAGTTGAACTGAGGAATTTCAAATACACGGATTGTATCGCAGGTTTGTACCCTTGCTCTAAGGATCCTGCGGAAGCCAAGTTCTCTGATGTCTCCTCTCGTCTATGATCGTAGCCAGAAGTATTGATTCTGGATGGGCAAAATAACCACTCCTTTGGATTACCTGGTCCAGAAAGCTATTCAAATCCTGAGTGAAATATCTGAATATATGGATGGCCTTCCACAAATTCCGTGCTCCATAATGGCAGTGAGGGAGTGATCTTATAAGTGAACCACATGAGCGCATAAACCTCGCAACAAATTGTGCCAGAATTTTAAATGAATCCGAAGGCTGCGAAGTACTAATATAAAGGCGCAAAATATGAATAGCCGTCGTTTGCCACCGTGCATGGCTCATTTTTCCGGTGCTTATGTGCCAGGCTTGATGACCACGTACGCGTTGTCACAGCCTGGCTAATGTCCCACAGGTATTTCTGAGACGTATTAATAATCCCTTCCAATTTTTTCATTATGTTCAAGAAAACCCGCTTCAATTGCTTCAAATTTCAAAACGGTAGATTTTCGCAGCTCTCCAGCTGTTTGCCGATTTTCCCCTGAAAATGTTTTGTGCCACTCGTTTGGCCATCCAAATGTTGAATTAAGTGACGGAGTGTCAGCTCGTTTCCGTGCAACTGGCATATGCTTCACTGAAGAGGTTTTTGGCAGGCTAGCTCTAGAATGCGAATTGCACCTCCTTTACACATTGTATTTACGACGGTTCCGTCGCAGCCTATAACCAACAGTTTGTTTAGGTCGATATTCTTGGCATGTAAGAAATCCAGCAGAATTTGTAAATGTCCTTTGCGGTGGAAGATATAGGAGTGGTATACCCGAGATATTTACTTCCAGCATAGTCACGTGTTCTTCAGTGATAGTTTTTATGAACCGCTTTCCTTTCCTTTCTTCATACATTATGGTTTGGTCCTTACGCCCGTCGAAATATAGCCCTTTAATAACTTTACGTGCAGTCAGATTATCGTTTTGAAGCTGTTTCTGGACCGCGTAATCCAAAGGAATGGCTATTTTGGCCATCCAGAATCAATACTTCTGGCTACGATCGCGGACGAGAGGAAACATCAGAGAACTTGGCTTCCGCAGGATCCTTAGAGCAAGGACACAAAACTGCGATGCAAGCCGTGTATTTGAAATTCCTCAGTTCAACTTCCAGGGCGAGGATTATTTTGACCTAATTGACTGGCAATCATGCGTCTTAAGGGAACCGCCATTGACTGCTCATTTAAACGACGATGAAATAATGAACCTATGCAACAGTGACTGTAAGGACATTGCAAAGCGATTGGGCACGCAAAACTTTCCTAGCTACAATCAGGGAGTGGAGCAATGCGTTAAGTTGACAACAGAAGCATCTGCTGCTGTTTGCGAAGAAGAACAAAGAGATTTATTTATTAGAGTACGGTTGGAAGCACGGCAAATAATACCAGCCTTCGAAAGTAAATCAGATATTCGGGTAAAAATTAATTAAGAACAGGAAAGTGAAGATTAAAAAAGAAGAACAGAAAATTGACTTTCCCTAATGCATGGGTGGTTGGTTACGGGTGGAACTCGCTGTGCAGCCGCCTCCTCATGATGAGTTCTGGGATTTTTCTGAAACATGAAAAAGGTGAAGAGCTGCACCGTGTGCAGTGTGCACTACTGCACATTTGCACAATATATTGTGCTTTCAGTGCAGTAGTGCACACACTAACACAACTAGGAAACAAATCACATGGTGGACACGAGCTGTGAAAGTATTGCAATTTTCCTTAAACATGGAGTATTGTTGCATTAAATTGGAACCATAATATATTAGTTACTTTGGCTGAAAATTTGTGCACATCTTTTGGGTACTAACAGATTGTTTTTGCGCACTAGGGAAAGCCTGTAACGAACACAGTTCTTTTCTCACAACGGACATGAAAGCGTGACAATTTTACCCAAGTATTGAAATTTTGAAGGTAAAGTGGAACCGTAAGATATTATTTGAATTTCGCTAAATTTTTTGCACATGGTTTACGTAGCAATTCACAACTTTTCCGCTCCAGGGCATATCGAAATTCGGAATTTTTTTTTTACGCTCCGGCCTACTGCCGAGACGTCTGGCACGCTGTGTGAGCAAACATGGCGGCCCGACGTCATACTGAGATACACTACTTATTGGCGTGTAGCTTAATAAATATTGCCTATATCAGTCTCAGTGTTTAATCATCTATTGTTCCGGGCAACCTTTATTTCCTCCCGAATAGCATTGCAATCTTACACGTCTTTCTGGGTGCAACTATTTTTTTGACGATGAGTGTATTTAGTTATGTGGAAGACAACATTTAGCACATAGAACAGCAGCAGCTTGTGGAATGAACTCTGTGATATGCAACACAAATAAAGTTCAGACAGTAGAATATCTCATACCACAACATTGGCGCATGATGGGGATCCCAGTGCCTGCAGCTCATTCCATCTATAAAGACGTTCCGGGAGATTCAAATTCGCAGAAGTCAGAGGCCAAAACACAATAAAATCACGCGCATGCTCTTCAGACATGCCTGGATGCATTGGGCTTAGTAGCATGGTGCCTTACCTTTAAACAAACAAACAGCTGCATGTCAGAAACATAATGCACAGGAATGAGCGAAAATTATCAGCGAGCATGAGTCTTCACCATTCATATAGTCTTTGATACACACCAAAGAAAAAAGTGTTTCAGTAGAACACATGCTCCACACACAGAAGCGGATTGGCGGTCGCAAAAGAGCCCGGGAAAAGTTTTTGCAAATGGGCCCGTTCAGTTGTAGTTCTGCGGTACTATTGTATCACAATTGAAAATCACTTTTTTTTAAATTTAAGAAACAAAACAAAAAGTACAGTTGCTCTAGAAACAGTGGCAAGCATAGTACTGGGGGGGGGGGGGGGGGACTACACCCGCTCATCCTTAAATTGAAGTGAGTGTTGCGGAAAATCTTTCACTGGCCCATGCCAAGATTTTACTACAGAAAAATTGTACTGCAATTTTTCTGTTGTGGACAATCACAGTTAGAAATTTTAAGATATTTAAATATCGTGGAAAACTCACTGAATCGACGCGGAAAGAGCGAATAACCAGGGTTAAATCAGTAGTTTAGTTAGGTATGTATGTAATTGCGCTGAAGAAGCTTCTAATTTTGGACACACTCAATATTTATATTTGTTTAAAATTTTCTCTTAAAAACACTGAAGTAAGAACATTAAACATTTTTGTAAACAAAATTGCTTATATAGCCTTTTCATGTTTGATAGATGGTAAAATAATCTTGATTTTCATACCTTTCAGCTTCCAGATTTTAAATTTTCTACAAAGTGGCTTGAAATTACAGTAATTATTTGAGAGAGAGAGAGAGAGAGAACGGCTACTACCAAAATTATGTTGCAGTTGTACCAAAAATCCTTTCGCATAAGACATGACTTTTAAACTTAAATAAATGAAAAAAAGACAAAAAACTTTTACACTGTAAATTTTTTTATTTGTACAGCAATTTTTGTAATTTTTTTATTGTGGAAAATCACAGTTAGAAATTCCAAGATTTTTAAATATCGTGGCGAACAGATTCTTCATTTAGTGATCATATATAAAACGTGCTTTTGTGTGCGGTTATGTATTGTAAAGACGTCTTACTAAATAACGTGAACAAAACATTTTGCAACTTCATTTTGAAATGACATCTCCGTAAATGCCTTCATCTGCAGCCTTTATCAGTTATCACAAGGAGCATAGGCTGCGTAGATAGAACATTTCGGGGGAAAGGGAACGTATATGAACACCTCCGCAAATAGTCTTACAGTTATTTCAAAATAAGTTCTTGATATTATTAGCTTTCACTCTGAATTCTGTGTTGTCAAATAGTGGATAGTACATCCCATAATGACCATTATCTAGCATTGCTCTGCAACTTTATCAAACATGGGCGAGTATTTTCACTACTTTAACTAAAGTAGTGAACAAAATTTAACCCTCACCCCAATGCTGTTAACATACATCTGAATCACATTTACTGTAAAAAAAAAGGCAGCTTTTGCTTCATGGGCTTTAACTAGAGAAGGTAAAACGAAAAAGAAAATAGAGCAGAAAATCCATTAAGATACATCACGAGACAGAAACAAATGGTGTAGTAATATACACTAGAATCTCTATGAACAACTTGTATTTTCCCTAATGCTATTTTTTTAACTTAATTGATTTTTAGGTGCTTACCTACATTCACTCAAATACTATTCGACCGAGTATTTTATATTTCCCTTTCCTACATGATTTTCTGTTTCAGATATAAGAATAAAATATTCATAAAGTGGAAAACTTCTAAGAAAGAAGAAAACAATATTTAATATTTTTTGTCTGGGAAAAATATGATAATTGATTAGATTCACAAAGGCAGAATATATAGAACAAAAATTTTACGATACCAACTCTTATTGGCTTTCAGAAATATGATGCACGTAAAGGAGTATCAAATTAACATTGTCTAAATATGACTTTACCTCTATCCTTAATGATCTGAACCAATTTAATAACATGGAAATTTTAAATGTTACATTCGTTGAAATTTAGTCATTGAACCTGAAGTAATAACGAATATAAACTGTGGCGACTCACCCGCCTGCCTAATCTTTTTAGTGACACCTTTTACAGTTTAAAGAAAAATTCTTTACCCAACAAAGCACTGTTTTTTGCCTTTTCATTGATAACACTGTCACAATCTGTGTTATGTAGTACATCTTTTTCAACAGCCATCAGGAGTAATGCTTCTAGATGAGAGTCCGTCAATGTACTCCTGAAACTTTTTTTTACAAATGTTTGCGTGGAAAAATGACCTTTCGCAGGCAACTTGAGTTATTGGCAACGTTAAAAGGTATTTATACGCAGTTCCCAAGGCACTGTAAGCTGCGCTGAACAAATTGTACTTCACCAGAACATGGTAGCAGCAAATACAACAGTATTTACATTTTTTGCATGGCGTTACCTTTTATTGACTTTCTCCAAATCCATCCTGTTTCAGTATTTCATGTTGGATAAACATTCGTTGTTCTTCTTTAACCGAGTTTTGAAGATACTACCAGTTTGTGGCAAATTGCACCAGCTCATTTTGAAGATTTTCCTTTGTTGCCTGGCTATTGTGCTTTAAAAGTCTTTCGCTCAAATTTTGAAAGGCATCTGAGGGAATTCTCCTTTTAACTACATCAAAATTTATCGGTGAAAGAAGTGAAAGATCCGTATGCAATTCCCCGTTTTTGACGAAGCGCTCTCTCATGTTTTCCACAACGGTATCCAAAATTTTATTGTGTACATCGAAAGTATATTTTTTATAGCATCTGCGTTAGTGTTATCATCAAGAGGCATTTTATTCACCCTTCTCATGCGTTTCTCTGGAAAGTGTTCTTGTATTGCGATATCGGAATTTGGGCATCTTTCTTCAATTTCATTTGCCGCCCACTCGATAAAATCTGATGCCGCATTAACACCTGAATTCATGTCTCTTTGAATTGCTTCCAGCTGCATTTGTGCTGACATTACCAGTTGATGACATTTCAAGAGATCTACTCCACTGGACTATAAATATTTTGACAAAGGGCTAGTAATATGGGAAATTCGTAGATATATATGACTTGTCAAAATTGTGTCATATTTTAATAGCCCATCTATAAGGTTCCGTGCTTTAACTCGAATTCCCGGATCAATTTTATCACATTTCATAATTTTATGAAGAGCTAGGATTACATCAACTATAAAAGGCGTTTTTTGGAACATGAAATTAACCAAACATTTTGCTTAGCGCTACTTCTTTTGCCCACCAACCAGTGAGTTTCTACAATAGTTTGCCATTTTCGGTTTTTGTTGGTGGTGGTTTCAGCCCAAATGTCCATCCTTTGGTAAGATTCACTGAAAAAAAACAGCAACTGAATTCAGCAAATTAAAAAGTGATGCTGCTGATATTGAGGACTTAGTAGCATCAGACAAAACTAGGTTTAAAATATGACTGTAACGCCATATATGTGTATGATCCGGTGAAGCTTTGGCCCGCCATGCCGAGAACCCATTATATTGGTCCCGCATATTATCCACGCCATTTGTAGCATTTGCTACACAGTCTTCCAGTTTTAAATTATTGGAGAGCAAAACTCCTTGCAAAAGATCAGAGAGTCCTTTACCTGTACAGTCAGTTGCTTTTACCAGGCCTATCAGCCTTTCGCAAATGCGTTCATTTTTCACATATCTGACACTTATGAAGCACTGGTCTCTAACCGATATATCTTGAGTTGTATCTATTTGCATAGAATACATGCTCGCTTCCACAATTTCATCGCATATCGATTTTTTAATCAGTGAAGACATGGTTTGTACTGTCAAATCAACAGTAGTTTTCGACAGGAAAGTTACTAAGCCACCACGTCTCTTATTTCCAAAGTCATGAGACTTCTTGCTTTTTCTTGTGACATTCTCTAAATGTTCTTTCAGTGTAATGTCATACTTGCTGAGCAATTATATCAACTACAAAAAATTACCATGACCTAGCATTGGATCCTCTAACGTATATGCAGCTTCAAATGTTTTGCTTCTAAAGCTCATTCCGCGCTTTCCTAAAACTTTTACAACTTCGATTACCGTTTCAAGAATTTGCCCGGTTCTTTCTTACTTGTTCTTTTTTTAAATTTACGTGTTTTGAGACAAGCAAGCATTCAACATTCCCTTGCTTTTTTGCCATGAAAAAATATTCTGTGCTTGTATTGTGCATTTTGCTATTTTCATGCTCAGAAATTCTTTGGTGAACATTTTTCCAGTCATTCATGCCCTCTGTAAAAGCATTTTCTCCCGAATTTTTCACAAATGCAAGACACACAGTGCAATAGAGGGAACTCGAAATTTCATCATAGCTCAGCCAACGGCGGTTCGACCCATTTTCTCGATAAAACACTTTTTTTGAAATGAATGGAAACTTTGCGTCATCTGTAGGCTGTATCGGGTGACTTCGAAGAAAAAATTCTATGTCCTCCTTCTTGGGTTGTTTGAATATTTCAGGTTTTGATACAACACTGTTTTCCACCACACTTGCGTAAGTTGTTTTAGCAGAAGTTGACAAATCAATGGATGATTCCTTATTATCCGTGGAAACATTTTGAACACATCAAACATTTTCACTGTACTTGAATAAACTATCATCGCTATTTTTAGTCAAAAATGTAGAATCGTTATCCATGAAAAAATCCTTTAGTTTTGCACATTTTTTGGCATCTGATTCTAAGAGCATTTTTTATCCCGCCTTTTCTCAGAGCCACTGTTACGGTTCTTTTTCGTTCATTTTCGATTAAAAACGAAAAACACTCTGATTATGACAGGGCCCTTCCTTAAGCCTTCATTCTTAGAGAAAACAAACTATTCTTGTGTGTTTCCCAAACTCAAATGACTGAACGTATCTCTCCCCCCTCCCTCTTCTCCGTCCAACACAAAAACAGTTCGGACATTAGTGGTGCCTTTCCGTTTTGTTTTATGGTCATTTAGTAAAGAAACAATGCTGCTTGAGGTTGGGTTAACTCTGGCATGTTTTTACTTCAGAGAACACCGGGTACTTCCCTCGGAATAATCCGTAAACGAACTGTTTGATCCTTTCGGAACCTATTATCTAGGGTCGTCGGTCTCATTTTCTCATGAGAATGTTTTAGCAGTATTACCATGTTAATGTGCCGATGGACATATGGCATTACCATGTGATTGTGCAGATGCACTGATGCCTCCTACAACCAATGGGAGTAAAATCAATTGCCCTCGCCTCCCCCTTCTTTGGGGAATATATAGAACATCTTCTACACACCCCCGCTCTCCGGCTGTACATACATTCTCGTTCCTCAGCTACTAAATGAATCCAGAAGTTCACAACAAACACACATGGCCCACCTATTGTAGTTGGGATTCTAGCAGGTGCATGTTGCATGGTGAGGGGATTTTATTCCGTAATTTAAAATAGGTTTTTTTCCCCGCTTGTTAAATTACATTATGTGTATTTCGTTTAAAAAAAAGTGTTGTGGTTCAATTGCGTGTTTCAAACAACTGAACTGAAAACATTTTTAAGAAAGTAAGAAAGAAAGAGGCAAAATATACGGA
The DNA here is from genome assembly GCA_039090855.1 of Macrothele yani. Classification (NCBI taxonomy): domain Eukaryota; kingdom Metazoa; phylum Arthropoda; class Arachnida; order Araneae; family Macrothelidae; genus Macrothele; species Macrothele yani. The sequence continues at coordinate 65,208,462 of CM077017.1, read as the reverse complement.
AGGGGCCCACCGGAAAATGTCCCGGTGTCCCGGTGGGCCAATTCGCCCCAGTTTACACATTATCACCTTCTTGGATGAACTAGGTATGCAGTGTCCACAGCCTCGCAATGTTTTCCAGAAACACGAAGTCTGCTACTGGTGTAATGCAGCAGGCATCAGGACACAGTGCCCACTAGTGGTGTAGAGATCAGAATGCCGGACTGCATAATGTTACACAAAGAAAGCTGAACGTAGTTCAAGATAAAATATTTAAAGATTTAGAACAGTAAAATTATACTTGAATTTTCGTTGCTGAATTTTTGAAGCGTTAAATAAATAATAACATGCATAATTTTAGCAATTTAAATCCATCAGTTTTTCTCACTACTCTCACTAAGCTCTAACACATTTCTTATCTCCTAGCTTTCCATTGTATTCCACTTGTGTTCTAACTCACTCTGTCAGAAAAAGCATTCCTTTAATAATATTGTTTACAGTCAACTTCCTCCTCCTACGGAAGTCCAATGTACACGTACAAGATGACTGCTGGAATCCTTTCAGGACTGAAAAAGGTGTCGGCTGACCACTGTTAAGAGGTTGTATTGTTTGAAGGTTATCTCTAATTTTAACCCTACTGTAGATATTCTGGGTTTTTAGTGTGCATGTTTGTTTTATAATGTCAAACTTGCCTTTTCTGTTCTGCTGCCAATGTTTTGCAAATTTGCTTGTTTTTGCCAGTACTCACTCTACATTGTAATCATGAAATCCTGGTGCTATAACACATTTTCTTTAACATCTGATGGTGATTGAAACAAACGAAATTCGCACTGGGTATCAATTGCATGATGGAAATTTAAACTACAGTTTGGCTCCATATATTAGCCTTCCTCACACTGAGAGATAAATGAATATAAGATCCCACAAGGTTAGTCCTAGTCTAGTATCCGTTGGCAGTACTGATATCCAAATGATTGGGATGTTACATGGTACATCCAGATTGCATGAACCACTGAGTGAAAATATTTTTAATGCTTTCCCTACAGTATACAGTACATTACACTTGTTGATGCACCGCACACAATGCTTAATGTTCATTCAGTCTGGTACAGTTGGAATATCCTTCAGAGTGAAATTCAAAAGAGACATAGAGGGGACTTTAGTTTCGCTGCAACTTTGCCATCTTCACATGTGCTTCACCTCTGTAGTACGCCACACTTTCTTATTAGCTGAAGAAGGTTAGCCAGAAGAACACTTCGTTTAAAATAAATAATAATAAAAGAAACACTTCACGATAAAAAACTTCACATAGCTTAGAGATCAGTGACAAAAAAGCATTTATTTTGTTACTGATCTCTAAGATATGTATATTTGTTCTTTAGAGTTGAAAGTTTAATATATTTAGTTTCTCGAATGTCTATCAAGTAACTCAATTTCATCACAAATAAATGGTCTCGAAACTTCTCTGCTCCCTCGCGATCATCACAAATAAATGGTCTCGAAACTTCTCCGCTCCCTCGCGATTTTGCTCTTCCAAAAATGTTGCTGTTTCGTCTCTTAATTCGTAAACACGTTATAAAAATTTACCCCTTGATAACCATCTTGTGTCACAGTAAAATAGTAAGGCTGAATGTTCCGCTCTCATGTCTTTGCAAAGTCCGGAAATCAGTCTTGATTTTAAGGGTCTCATGTTTATATAATTCACCACGGTTACAACTGTTGTTAACACAATATTTAGACCAGGACTCATTTTCTTTGCAGAAAGAGCTTCTCTGTGAATCATCCAATTTGTCCAGATACATTGTTGAGATTTTCCCCTCACAAGGGTTTGTAAACTTTTGAACCTTCTAGACATTGCTGGAGCATCATCTGTGCAAATTAGGACACAATGTTTCTACTGTATGTTTACTTCGCATGTAAAATTGTCCAATATTTTGAACAATTCGGGTGCTGTGGCTCTTCTTTCTATTGGTTTGCAAAACAGTAAATCTTCAATTGCTGATAATATAATCCATCGCAAAATCGAACATAAGCAATTAAATTACAATCTTTGTTGCTCTCTGTTGCCTCGTCAAACTGAATTGTGAAAATTTGTCACAAAACTTCGACAAGAGTTGTTGCTGTATATCTTCAGAGATATCGCCAATTCGACGAGCAACAGTATCATTTGATAGAGATATGCCCTAAAATTATTTGGAAAAATTATCCCCAAGCATAGTTTCCACAATCTCAATCGCAGCTGGCAGAATAAGTTCTTTCCCAATGGTGTGAGGCTTTTTGTACCTTGCTATTTTACATGCAACCTTGTAAGAAGGTAGTAAAGCCTTTTCATTTACAGGCAAAGCTTTTGTAATATTAGATTCCTGCTTTTTATAAGATTTTAGTTTTGCAATAAAGAGCTCACGAGGTTTGTTAACATACTCCTTATGAACTGTTTCCAAATGTCGTTTCATTTTATTAGGTTTCATGCTATCAGCCGCCAAAATTTTTGAACAAATAACACTCAGAGGCATTTTTTCGTCATTTACTTCAGTCTTAGTATAAATATTCTTCAGAATATTTTCTTGATTTTAATTTCGGAACTACGCTCTTCTGTGCGCTTGTTGATGTTGATGCTTTACAATCGTCAGAAGCCCGCTTACGTTCAATTAAAAATTTATCCATGTTTCTGTTGGAGTAAACCCTAGCAGCCACAGTACGCAGAGATAAAAGCGATTATAAACACTTCTTCAACATTCATCTAAAGAAATAGAATTGCTAACTCATCTTTTTTCAAACGTAGGTTGTCTGACACAGTTTCAAACGAAACTACCGTTTAATGATAAAGAAGCAGTTACACATTTTTCACAATTATTGTGGTAGTTCATATTTGCAGTTCAAAGCTCGTAGTTTATAAAGATTTTCAGTAAAATCCCACATAAACTTTACTTATGATGAAAAAACACACATGGCACACCCACGAATCACCTAAGCGAACAACTTCGTCTTTCGCTCTCACGCTCTGCTTCTCCTCCGGTCCTGATGCATCATGGGACAGCTCTCACGGGTGGCTGGTGATCTAGATCAGATCAGTTATATCAGCGCTATCTTTTAATTCCTTTTTGGAGCTGAACTTTTTCTGTTCTCCCAACAGTTTCTACACTCGAAAACTGTTTGCTTTTACACCGTGTACTAGATTTGTTGTGGATAGTATAACATTGAATATCAGTATCGACACTTGTGAGCGTTGCGGTGTTATTGCACACGCATCGTTATTTCTAGCCCTATTTATACTCGTAGAAACATTTTTAGAACATTTGGGACTTCTATCTCATGAAGAGGTCGCGAGAATTCACGGTATGGCAGGCTGGTGTTGACCAACAGAAATTTGCAACGATGAATATTTTACGACGCGGACGACGATCTATGCATACAATAGATTTGAATAGATGTTTTAAACAAATCAATACTAAAAGAAGATGTGTAATGTGAACATCATACTGCAACTACGCAATTACAGTGTTCAGATAACAATAGCTAACTAACCCAAGTAACAAGTATGGTGTTTTGGCAGCGTCCCTGTGAAAGGATTCGAAAGGGGGCGCAATAAAAATTGATTTGGAAAAGGGGGCCACTAATACAAAAAGTTAAGAAACACTGGAATTAAAGAAAAGGCTATTAGAGCAGCGTCCATACAACACAAGCGTTCTGTGTAGCTGCAGATGGCACAGGGAGCATCATGGAATGGGTAAGGAAACAAATGCTGGAGTAGCGTCTACAGTTGCGAGTGGTACGAAGCAGGAACGTCGCCAAGGGGGTGAAGTTTGTCTTGTCCACCCTGCCGCCCACCCAGTTCAAAATGGGTCAATTTTCAATATATTTAACTTCAAGATATTATCTGGACTTTGCCAAGTAACAATATGTCTTGTGTTTTACTTTATGTAGCCCTACGTAGTCCCAGGAAGTGCGTTGTTTACGTCTCCGTAGAAAGGTTATCAAAATAGCATCCGCGGGGCCATGAAAATTCAGATGATCTCCATCTTTTTCATGATCTCCTCTTTTTCATGTTTGTATGGCCAGGGAGCAAATGAGGAGGGTGGATAAAAATTCACAGAGGGAGGTCATTACTAATTGCTCTGCTGTTTGTTTTCTTTACAAAATTTGGGATCTAAAGCTACATTAGCTCTCTTAAGACTGCCCGAGGACCCGAGAGCCCAGAAAGTGTCTGCCGACTGCTTTGTAGGAAAGGACTGCAAGGCAAAATCTCTGGCTTTTAGGAAGGGACCTAAGGAATGGGGGGGGGTAGGTATTGTGTCTATGTGGCATGATGCTAAAAATATAATTTAGATAAACAAAAACGACATTATTTTCCTTTAAATAAATTGTTCAAGTTCAGTAATATTTTCATAAGCAAAAATACAAAATTTTAAAAAGCAATTAAGGCAATGCATTCAGAGCAAGCAAAAAGTTAAAGGGGACGTTCTAGTCACACTTGTATCTTTCATCAATGGCGTAACTAGTCAGATCCATGTGTGTGTGTGTGTGTGTGTGTGTGTGTGTGTGTGGGGGGGGGGGTACAGGTTAAGAAGGTGGGGATTGCCCAAATTCCTTTGTAGCCTGTAGTGAAAAGCATTAAAAATTCTTTCTTTCAGCGTTTCGTACAAAAAACGAAAAATAATGCTCGCCCACCCGTCGCCCATCTTGATTTCGAAGTCTAGCGACGTCTCTGATACGGAGCATCGTAGGAGGGGCAAAATGGGGACGAAAGGCTAAGCCAGCGTCAAGCGGCTGTTATTATTCCCTGTCGTTGGGTTTCCTTTTGTAGATAGCTCATGAGTTGAACAAAAAAAAAAAAAATAAGTTGATGAGAAAATTGCTTTTTATATTTCTATATCAGAAAAATCAAATGGTGATTTTCCGTAATTTCATCGGCATGTCCGCACTTCTGCAACAGCAACCAAATTCGTAAAATTACGGAAATTCCGTACTAGTTGGCACCTATGAAATTATTTGTATGCGAATATCTTTCTTTAATCCGTTAAGACAGAGGAAAATTTTAAATGCTTTATAAGCGTACGTTTAATCCAAAACACATTTCAAGTAGTCAGTTCACACATGTTCAGGCCCGGACTGGGCAGCTGTATTATAGGCCGATAAGCCACATGCTAAGCAAAGAAAAAAAAAGTACATTTTTTTGTACTTCGCTATGCTTATAGAAGAAATCACGTTATCCTGAAAATGTTAAAGCATTAAGATTCACATATGGAAAATTTCTGGATTGCTTTATGTGTATATTCATATATTTTTTTACTGGATATACAGGGTAAGTCAAAATGATGTTCCCGATTTCAGTGCTTTACCATAGGACACGTAATGAGTATTTTTAGTTGCGAGATGTGTACTTTAGAAGGCAATCTCTCCCAAGTTCCAATGCCCCGCTACCGATTCCGTGGGCGGCCGGTAGAAGTCGCAATAAGTCCGGCAGAAGGAACAAGTCATACAACAGCGGCAAGCGGACAGCAGAAGGCATTTTGTGTTCTCGATTTTTATACAAACAAGTCAATTGTGACTGTTCAACGGCATTTTCGGACAAAATTTGGGATAGAGCCACTCAGTGGTAAGTCAAATCGTAATTGGTATTCACGATTTCAAGACACGGGCTGCATTTGCAGGGAAAATCCACTGGACGTCCGTCGATAGGGAACGACGTAGTGGAGCGTGCTCGGGTAAGTTATGTAAGGAGCCCTCAGAAATCCACTTATCGAGCAGGTCGAGAACTTGGTGTCCAGCAGAAAACTGTATGGCGAGTTCTGAGGAAACGTTTGCACGTGCAACCGTATCGTTCGCAGTTGATTCAAAAGCTGAAGAGGGATGATCGCCACCTGCTACTATCTTTATGTGAAAGATTTCTTGGAGGATGACGGTTTCCCTGAAAAGTTAGGTTTTAGTGACGAAGCAACATTCCACATTTCAGGAAAGGTAAGCAGGCATAAGGTGAGAATTTGGGGCACTGAAAATCTCCGTGCAATCTTGCAGCACGAGCGTGCTTCTCCAAAAGTCAATGCCATCTGTACAATAACTCATCGAATGGTGTATGGGCCCTTCTTCTTCGCTGAAGCCACTGTGACAAGAATTACCTATCTCGACATGCTCGAACAATGGCTTCTCCCACAGCTTGAAGAAGACATTGATGACTTCATTTTTCAACTCGATAGTGCTCCACCACATTTCCATAACGAGGTTCGGGGCCACTTCAACGAAAGGCTGCCAAAACGATGGATTGGCCGTTCAACTGAGCGGGATGAAGAACTGTTGCATTGGTCACCACGATCCCCAGATCTCACCCCGTGTGATTTTTCTTGAAGGGTTTCACAAAGGATAGTGTCTATGTACCACCACTTACAACAACGCTGATTGATTTGAAAGCTCGCATCACAGCAGCCATCACTAGAATTTACATGCTACAAAGAGCTTGGCAGGAACTTGATTACCGGCTTGATGTGTGCCGTGTTACGTGTGGAGCGCACATTGAACATTTATAAGTAAGTTGAACAAAACTTAAAGAAATGTTGTGCGTATCTGCTTTGCATTAAACATGAGTACCAAATCCTTTAAATCCGGAACATCATTTTGACTTACCCTGTATGAACATCTCATTTACTCCTTTTTTGGGTCTTAATGTTGCACAAATTTTTGAACTGCAGTTATGAAAAGTTTGTTTTACCTACAGCAAAAATACTTTTTCCATTTTTAAGTAATTAAATAAACATTAATTTTTGAGCTCTTGAATTTCTGCCATTTTGTACATTTGCTCTGCAACTCTAGCAGTTCTAAAAATTTTGATTTTGTAAAGAGTTTTATCGAAATATCATTTTGTTTATTTTAGAATCTTAGTTTTTGAAAATTAAAAAAAAAATCTTAGTTTTGGCTCATTAAGATTTCCTTTTTCCACTGAACATGAAGAAAATTTTAGAAATCTAAATTCACCTACAGCAGCGAAAGTCGAAATTAATGCTCTTTTTTTACTATTAAATTTTATTAAGAAAACATATAACTGTAGTCCAGAAAAACGGGTAAAATATTATTTACTAGTTATTGCCCCTAAACACAAACACAAACACCACACCACAGGCGTAGCCAAGGGAGGGTTCCTCGGATCCAGACCCCCTACTTGAGGGGAGATTGAGTACGAAATTTAAAGCAATATATATGAGACTTTCATCAATGAACCAAATCCATGGGCCTCCCCCTTCCTTAAGAAATTTTTGGCTACGCCACTGACAAACACTGCAACATTCTTAGACTTGTGTTGCACGATATTATAATGGCGATATAGGTAGAAATACCATAATAATATTTTGTAAATCCAGGGCCGTTTATGGTTCGCCAGTCCGCCACTGCACATGTTCTAGTGGTTAAGAAGACGTTTTTTCAGATCTCTTTTCCTCCATGAAAATCCAAATTTGTTTTCTAAAAATCCTTCTATATCGAACAAAGAGTTCACTCAATCAATTCCACCGCTTTTTAACTTTGTTTATAATTTCAGATAATGAAAAATCTTGAACAACGAACAAGGTTCCACTAATGCTTTCTTACGAAAAATCGTCTTCTTTTGCATCTCAAGGGTAGTCCCGTGAAAGCTGTCGGCCACTACTTTCACCGGGAAAGCGTATTAACCTAGCGTCACTTTGTCAGAATGAGAGGAGTAAGGGACAACGCTCTTCTCAACTTCTATCTTTATGCCTAACAGTGCTGGGCAATGTATCGGTACACTGCAAAAACCCGTCTGAAATTTTACATCGATGTTCCCGTTGTTCGACTAACGGTACAACGATATATCGTCCTTCGTGATGTATCGGGAAGTACGATGTGGATGTCACCTTACGATGGCACCGCGGACATCGGAGCTTCGAGTGCACCCATTTCCATCGCAAAGCAGACGAAGTGTTCAAACTGGTTCTGATCGGGCCACAGCGCGTGATGATGCTACACGTTGGAGGTTATCAGCGAAATCGCATCCGCTGCTATCGCCCAGCAAAAACGATGTTCAAACTGGTTTCAATTCCAAAACCTCAAATCGTTCACGAGTCATGACAAGGGCTGCATGTAAGCAATGTTGCCAAAATCAGGGGAAAACGCTAAAACCCGCAGAACTTTCACAGATGCTGCGGAGAAGAATAGGTATCTAGCGGAATTTTATTTTTTAGCGGAATCTAGCAGATTTTTGGGAATCAATGCTAAGGAAATTTCAGCTGATTTAATGATGGTGATGAGTCACTACAACTATATAGTTCAGATGTGAATAACACGATAACTGTTTTTAGATATATCGGTCAGAACAGATCTCAGCAAATAGGATGAACTGAAACTTCATTTATTTTTGTGAAAGACAAGAACAAATTTACATAGCACAGGAGATACAGTGGTCACAAAAAGTCAGCGATATTGCGGGGTTTTTTTGTTTTTTTTGTTTGGAGGTTTAACGACCACCGTGAGCAACTCAATGGGCTATAAGCAGTCGCCCGTCCCTAATTTAGGGTCACTGGTTCCAGGGAAGGGAGAAAGCCAGTGCCGTAAGACAAACACAACATCCATGCCTCACCGGGATTCGAACCCGGACCCCGTTCGGACGAATGATCAGAGGCCAGCGCTTAGACCACTGCGCCACCGGGGCGGCATATTGCGGTTTTGAAGGGAAAACGTGGTAATATGCAAATTTAGGGACTACTGGAAATCGGTTATTAGCGTGGGGTAAATACGTCATACGTAAATTATCATGACGACAACAAAGCACGTGGAGCGCGAGCTCCGATAAAAATACCTTGCAAAAAGTGGAAAACGGGTTGTTTCAACTCGTCATCTAGAAGTTTGTTCAATGTATTGCCTTCAGTGTGGGATTAACATGAAATTATGTCCAAGCGACATTTAAGCATTGACAACAGAAGCAGGGCTGTTGGCATGTTACAAGCAGGTGTCCGGCAGATCGATATGGCTGCTGCTTTAGGAATTTCGCAAAGTGTAGCAAGTCGCCTACACACAAGATTTCTATGGCATGGAAATGCTGCAGATCGACCCAGAAGTCGTCAGCAGCCCCACCCACCCAATTCTACATACGCTCTTGGTACATACAATGTATACTTTTTTCTTCCTGAGTTAGCATAGACCTACCGGCCCAGACCGCTGCCTCACGGAGTCACGGTAGTAGTCAAATCCTGAAATAAAAACATTGGCGATTGCGCTTGGATGCCAATAAATTTCGAGACAAGAAGTCATACCTAAGATATGAATTTCAGCCTCTTTACAAACTAAATAAAAAAATTGTGGCACATCATCAAGAACCGTTATATTGACTTGAATGCGCATTGAACCACTTTGCGTCCATGTATCCACTAGTGGGTACATGCTATGTAGAGGGCTACAAACCATGTATCCTCACAAGGGTACATCCTAAGTCGGAAAAACATAGGATTTATTTTATTGGTTTTGAGAAGGTAGCATTATTCTTCAGGTTGGTTTATAACATTTTAGTGATTACTGACTAATTATTTATTGATTGCTATCGATTTATTTATTGTTGGACTTAATGAACGTGCAGAAAAGATTCCGGTGTTATTCACATAACTTACTGCAAAAGGTATTTTAGGGGAAACAATTATCAGTGGCCTAAGCGCTGGCTTATGACCATTCGTCCGATATGGGTTCGGGTTCGAATCCCGTGAGGCATGGATGTTGTGTTTGTCTTACGACACTGGCTCTCTCCCTTCCCTGGAACCAGTGACCCTAAATTAGGGACGAGTGACTGCTTATAGCCCATTGAGTTGCTCACGGTTGTCGTTAAGCCTCCAATAAAAAAAAACAAAAATCAAAATAAAAACAATCATTGGTCTCTATACTAAATAATAAATTCAAATATTGTTCAAAATTTTTTATTAAATTATTGTTTCACAAGATTTCATGATATTGATCAAAATGTTTCTGGCTGCAAAAAATTTTTTGACATGAAGCACATGAATGTATAGTCAATTTTTTTTATTATAGCATATACAGTATAACATTTATTCTGCTTTCTTCTTGACCCATTCAAAATATTATCAACAAACTTGTGAGATGTTTCTGTTGGTTTTCCCCCTTATCATTGAAATAGTTTATAGAATATTTTTCGAGAATTTTTCATCACATGCTAATAACGTGAATTCGTACAGTCCAAGTCTTTTTGAATCAGAGATATTATAAAACAACAGTTGGCGCTCCGCAGCATCCATTGGATCATACGGAATCCAATTTTTTAAACCACGAGTAGCTTTTTCTTGCACAATTATATGGCTCTAATGCTTGGTCTATTGCATCAACAGCCCCCATATTTTCATTATAATGGTTTGCGATGCTCACGGACGCCTGTCTTGTATCGAGTTTTTTCAATGAAATTTGCCGTCCGTTTTGTTGTTAGTACATACACATCACGCCTGTCGTGGGATCTTACCAATAAGACATCTTTTTTTCCCAAAAAATAGGATTGCTGCTCTCTAAGTGTTGTTTCTGTAAGCTTCTTTGGAACACCACGATTTACATTTATTGTTCCTGTTGTGTAGGTATTCCTGGTTAGCAAGTATTCTGCGAGGCGTAAAGAAAGATACCAATCATCAAGGATTACTTCCCTACCTTTGTCTAACATGTTTTGTAGTAAAATAACGACTTTCTCAGACATTGTCAAATTACTAATTCCAGGAATATATGAGACATCGTAAATGTCCTTTCCAATAGATATATAGAGCAAAATTGTAAGTGTGATGTAGCGGGCCTGTGGGTTCCAGGGATTCTTCCTGGCAGGCCCCTATTCTTGGTTCGTTTTATCCTTTACAGTTGGAGATGAATGTCTTCGTGCTGAGAATAACTAAAAGTCGAGTATAATTTGCTGTCTGAAGCACGATAATTAAAATCTTTAATGAATAAAATATTTACAAGTTAAAAATACAAACACAAGATCTTTCACAAGGGCGACCTTTGCCTCATCAGGTGAAGACTGCATTTGAACATACTTAGTGCGAAGTTATAAATTGTTAGTGTCTTGGCGCCATGATGTACGATGATGTTCATTAGTTGATGATTATTGGCCCCTCCCATCTAACTTCTAATGCCACGTAGTTCCAACTTTGAAAGGTGGTATTGGGTAAAGTTAACTGAGTGTGTTGAGGGGGTTTTAAGCCTTGAATTTTTTCTTTAATATAAACTGTATTAAACAGTTGTTTCCTAACATATGGCAAAGTAGTGGGAGTGTCATCGTTACAGCATTGTTCACGATAGTGTTGGATGAACAGTGCTTCCGCAAACAATGTAGATATTTTTTCTTTGGTGCATAGTAAAATATATGCATCATTCCATGAGGGTGTGTGGGTTCCCTCCTGGGCTGTGAGGGCCAAATCAGTGTTAGAGGCACCTGTTCGGGTTGAATATCGGTGTTCGGCTGTACGAATACCTAGGCTCCGAAGGGTCGAGCCTATATACCAGCTATCGTTGAACTCTGAGCTCAAACTCTTTAATGGTATGCAATCACACCATATTTTTCATTCTCAGGCTTGACGTCCCGTTCCCTGGGCATCAGCTGGAAAAGATTACTGGAGGACCCGCCAAATGAAATGCCGTGTTTCCTGCAGATGTTGTGCAAGATGTGTGAGATATGCGGCTGGTATTCAATAGTACCACCGTACTTAATAGTCTTATGATTGCTGGTTAAAGTTGTGCAGACCTTTTTCTTGTGTTGACAGTAATGCGTTTACAGATGAATGAACGAACCAGGCTTTGAGGGCATGGGCGGCGGAACCTAATATTTTCAGGGGGGTCTAAATGCTCCGGGAGCGACAATAATTAAAAAAAAGTAAGGAGAGAGAGAAAGAGAAATGAAACAACGAAGGGTACATGAGTATATACTCGTACATATCATCATCAACCACTGTCAATCCACTGCTGGATGAAGGTCTCCACAAGTACCTTTCACAACTTTTTGTCTTGAACCTGTCTCTTCCAAGTCGCTCCAGCAGGCTTTCGTATTTCATCCACCCATCTTTCACGTGGTCTTGTTCTGCGTATTTTCCTGCCCCTTGGTATTATATCTAATATTTCAGTTGCTCAAGTACGGCCAGTTTTTCTAGCAATATGCCCAACCAATTGTCACTTGAGCGTCTTCGCTTTGATCATGACGTCATCAACATTTTTCTTTCTCTAATCCACGTGTTCCTCTTCCTATCTTTCTGGATTACACCAAGCATGCACCTTTCCACGTTTTGCTGAGTTGTCTTCATCTTCTGTATAACTTTTGCAGTTAAGGTTAATGTCTCTGCTCCATGTGTAAGAAATGGAAGGATGCATTGATTAAACACTTTTCCTTTAAGACATAATGGTAAACTGCTCTTAAAAAATACACTGTTTCTTCCAAATGCTCTCCAACTAGGTTTTGTACGCCTATGTACCTGGGCTAGTCAAACGTTCGTTCCATTTTGAGCTCCACATAATATTGGGCCTCCATTTCTGTGCAAAACGCGCTTCACCATCGACTGCGTACAGCGATGACGTACACAAAAGGCTAATGACGTGCGTTTGGCACTGAGCTACATTGCGTTATCAGGTGAGCAAAGGACGGAAGTCGATAAACGCACTGTTTGAGTTCACCTACGCCATTATTAAAAAAATGGGTTAAACGCGGCAGCAGTGAGACAAAGTTTTGCACTTGAAGACGAGGAAACAGTGGACAGCAGCGCTGCACGAAAATGGTTCCGGCGTTTCAATGCTGCAGACATCAGTCTCGAACACAAATCTACATCAGTCTCGAACACAAATCGACATCAGGAAGTTCATCGATCACCAACACCGACACCATTGATTCCCATGCATTGACACTCCAGAAGGCGGAACAAGGTGTTACTCTCTGTCGAAGATTGTTGCCAAATCCACAGAACGACAGGTTTTGGCTTCCTATCGCCACAGGAGATGAAAAGTGTATAATCCTACGTTATCCTACCACTGGGCACCAGTGGCTGAGGACACACCAGGAAGCACAGCCAGTGGCACAAAGAAGGAACCTCGAGTGGAAAGTCATGCTGTACATCTGGTGGAATTGGGTGGGTCCTCAACACTGGCAACTTGTACAAGATATTCGGGTATTCGGGCTCCTAACGAAATCTCTATGCGAAACAACCGTAGCCGCCCAGCACTCAATAGAAAACGGGACACCTACCGAATGGTCCGCCTGAAACTATAGGAATTGGAAGAGATTGGGATACTACCCCAACTCCCATACAACTCTGACTTGGCCACATCCGAATGCCACCTGTTTCGATCCGTGGAATATTTCCTACGAGGACGGCACTTTGCTTCATTGGTAGATGTGGAATCTCACATCAGATAGTTTCTGTCCTCGAAACCTGCGAATCGTACCACCGTGGGAATGTGGCTCTGGTGGAACGTTGGTAAAGAAGTATAGGACAACGGCCTGTACTTTGCAGAATGAGGTGAGCATGTATGGCTATTCTGCATCATTCAATTTTTTAGCTGCAAGCGGGACGAACTTTTGACTCACCTTCGCATTTTTTCTCTATGCAGACCTTGCTTGATATCTGTTGTTCAAGATAAATGTAGTTATCGGTCACATCCAGATTTGCCCCATCAACTTCCTAATCTTCAGTTTTTGTAAAAACACTGCACATGAATTTGTCCAATATAAGTTCATTTGTAAACCCCTTCTTTGCTGTTGTCACCAATTTCCTGGATCATACACTCTAGCTCTAAGGGAGTACTCCTAAAAATGACTATGTCGTCAGCAAAGCCAGGGTGGTTAAATAATCTACATTAATCTTTTCCTCTTGTCTTCCCACTTCAATGATTGAAACACATTCTGCAAAAATGGCACTGAAGAGTATCTTGTCAACTTGTCTCACTCCCTTTCAAATATTTATAAGTGTTGTGTCCTCAGACAGTCGATCCTTTGTGCTTGCATTTTCATAGATGTTATTAATTATGGTTATGTATTCATCTTCAATATCGCAGGATTTCAAAGACATCAAAACTACTGATGATTTCACAGAATCAAAAGCCTTTTCATGATCAGTAAAAGCCAGGATTTCATATTCAATCCTCCTTTCAATTAGTTCTCTCAATACGTATATATGATTAATAATGCAACTGCTGCTCCTGAATCCAGCTTGCTCTTTTAGTTAAGACAAGCCCAATTTTCCTTCAAGAGATGCGACAGGGCCTTCCTGAAAATGAAGTGAACAACTGATAGGAGGCTGATACGTCTGCCGTTCCTGAGGTCATCAAGGTCCAATTTTTTTATGTTTCAGGATCAAAGAAACATTCTTCCAGTCATCAGGAATCTTTCCTTCTTTGAGGCATTGTAGTTTGTTTCTGCATTGGCTTCATGTACAATACCCATGGAAACTCCATCATCTTCTGGAGTTCTTCAGTTCTTTCCCGTTCTACGTTCTTAATGGCATGAGCAATATGAGCCAGGACTGGAAAGACTAATGGCAGAACTTGCGCATGCAGTTAAGAACATGAAACGGGGAAGAGCTCATATATATGTACAGGAATTAGATTTGAAATAGACCTTTTAAGTCATGCACATACGATAATGAAATTTGAGACCATTCTTCCTGTAAAATATATCCCAACTGTGCCAATGAGGTTGGAGGTGGAAAGTTGGATAGACTGACCTTTCGCTCCAAAATTTTCCACAAATATTCAATAATAATGTTGATGTCGGAATAGCTGCTGTACCTCATCTTTATGTTCTGCAAACCAAAACTTGATACGTTACGCACAACGCACAAGTGTAGGCTATTACCTGCTTGAAACCAGCGGTGACCGTTAGGGAACCTTGCCTGCAACAACGGGTGCAGGTGCTCCGCAAGAATGGATTAGTACATTGCAAATGTTACACGACTCTGCAGAACAACCAATAACTCTAAGAAAATGTCATGATATGGCACACAACCGCATCAGGGATCCACCTCCGTGCTTCACAGTGAGAATCAAACAGTCAGGTTGGTACGTTTCCGCAGGTTTTCGTCTGACATACATTCTACCAATCAAATATCATAAATTCGTACTGAAATTTCCAAAATGACAAACAAAATTCTCTATATTCGCACGATTCGTAAAAGCTATTAAAAGTTTAAAACCATTTAAACAACTTTATTTACAGTTAAAGGTGACAAGATCTTTCGTAGCCGCATCGGCCACATCCTCAGGTCTACACAGTCAATGGAGTGAGAGTTCTACAATTATATGTACCTAGTGTTCACAGGGCAAGGTGGTTGTCATTTTTCAAAGTAGCGTGTACTCACCCAGATCTGCATAATTTCCCCGGACTCCGGTTATGGTGGTGCTGGTAAGCTCCGGACAACTCTTTTCCAGGCGTTGTGAATGCAGCAAGGTGTTTTTTTCATTACATATTCTCGCTTCACAGTAGGTGATTCACAATGACTCCAAAAATAATAAAGTCCGACGGAATATTAAAGGTGCCACAAGAGTTGAGCAGTCCCAGTCCGGGAAGTGCTGTCCCAATCTGAGAGTTCTTGTTAATGAGGTGGAAGTATTAGGGTTCCTAGCTGAATTATTCATGTTCTTGTACGCGTGAGAGTAAATTCCTAGCTGTAGATCCCACGTACATCAGTTCTTTCGCTCCCGGTACAGTAGGACGTAGAGGAATGGTATATACGCCTGCACGTCACTGTAAAGGAACTGGGTCACGGTCTCTATGAATTAAATTAAAAAGATTACTAGTAGAAGTCCGGACACCAAAATTAAGGTCAAGACCTCTGCAAAATCCCCTAAGTAGATTTACGAGTACCGGGAGGTAGTCGATGGAGCCAACAAACTTGTAGGGTGTCCTATCGTGGCTCAATGTGGTTGCAAGCCTCCTAAGTTGTTTTTTAAGTAAGGTAAGGACAACATGTTCAGGATAACCATGTTGAGAAGAAATTTGAAAGATCCTAGTCAGTTCCTGTTTACGTAACTTGACAGAAGAATGCGTGAAAGCCCTATTTAATAAAAACCTCGGAGCAGCAAGCTTGTAGCTCAAGGGTGGGACGAACCAAAAGGAATAATACATGGATCCGATGATGGCTTGCGGTATACTGAGAACTGAAGATTACCAGTCTCTTAGTTGTGACTGAGAAGAAAATTATAAAATGGTAGTGAACCTCATCCTCCACCTCCAGAGTAAATTTAACAAACAGGTATTGAGAGGAAAACAGTTGCTTAAGTTGCTGCAGTTCGTCAAGACCATGCTGCCAAAAAATCAAAATGTCATCCACATAACGCAAAAATACAAGTGGGGGTAAAGGGTACCATTGCAAGTACAGTGTTCTCAAGAAACTGCATGAAAATCTCAGCCAGAACCGGCGAGAGCGGGGACCCCATTGGCCCCCCTGCCCATAGATAACGCAGTCGAAAAAAAAATGAGGGTGTTGCAACAAGTTTAAGCGCTGATAAAACAGCTTCAACTACAAGAGGAGAAAGGAACGATTTAGCAAGTAATTTATCTTCAATAATTTGAAGAACCTGTTCGATTGGTACACTTGGAAATAGAGGAATCACTTCTAGTAACGAAGGGTCCAATGCGTTCTAGTGCTTGAGCAGAGCTCTTGATAGAATAAGGGAAACCAGAAGTAAGTAGTAACACAAAAGAAGCCAAAGCTGTTTCCAAAGGGCGAATAGGGGAAGAGCGTCCGGACACCAAAACCATCAATGGGTGCTCAGGTTTATGTAGCTTTATCTGACCAACGACCTCTAGAACTCAAATTATTGAAGATAAATTATTTCAATAATTTGAGTTCCAGAGGCTTTTGGCCAGATATTACTATAAATTAATTATTGAAGATAAAAACAACTTAGGAGGCTTGCAACCACATTGAGCCACGATAGGACACCCTACAAGTTTGTTGGCTCCATCGACTACCTCCCGGTACTCGTAAACCTACTTAGGGGATTTTGCAGAGGTCGTTACCTTAATTTTGGTGTCCGGACTTCTACTAGTAATCTTTTTAATTTAATTCATAGAGACCGTGACTCAGTTCCTTTACAGTGACGTGCAGGCGTATATACCATTCCTCTACGTCCTACTGTACCGGGAGCGAAAGAACTGATGTACGTGGGATCTACAGCTAGGAATTTACTCTCACGCGTACAAGAACATGAATATTCAGCTAGGAACCCTAATATTTCTACCTCATTAACAAAAACTCTCAGATTGGGACAGCACTTCCAGGACTGGGACTGCTCAACTAATGTGGCATCTTTATCGGACTTTATTATTTTTGGAGTCATTGTGGATCACCTACTATGAAGCGAGAATCTGTAATGAAGAAACACCTTGCTGCCTTCACAATACCTGGAAAAGAGTTGTCCGGAACTTACCAGCACCACCATAACTGGAGACCGCGGAAATTATGCAGATCTGGGTGAGTACACGCTACTTTGAAAAATTGCAACCACCTTGTCTTCTGAACACTAGGTATATATAATTGTAGAAGTCTTACTCTCTTGACTGTGTAGACCCGAGGATGTGGCCGACGCGGCTACGAAAGATCTTGTCACCTTTAACTGTAAATAAAGTTGTTTAAGAGGTTTTAAACTTTTAATTGCTTTTAAGAATCGTGCGAATATGGAGAATTTGGTTTGTAACTCTACCAGTGGTAGGAAACAATGTGAAGAACGATTCACGAGGCCAGATGACACGTTTCTAGTCTTTAGCATCCCATTGTTTATATAGTTTGCACCGCCTTACATGTTTTTTGCATTGATGTTGGTAATCAGGTGTTGTGGATTGCAGAACCGGCCATAAATACCGGCACAATGGAGTTTCCCATGAAGTGTTATGGCGGAAATGGATCATTCCGATTGGTGTTCAATCCTGCTGTTATTTGCAGTGCCGTGGTCTTGTGCTTCTGTTGTACAATCCGTGCCAATATTAGCCTATCCCCTATCTGACATCGTCGTATGGCGTCCACAGTTTGGAGTCAACCCCATATCCTTTTTGATAGGTATTCATAATCTTCGATACAATTCCTCTTGTTACACTATACTGTTTCTACCGTTGTAGTTAGTAAAGCCCCTGCAAAGAACGCACCAAGGATCATGCCTTTTTTGAGGTCACTGAGATCTGGCGTTGTCGACAATTGCTCTACAACAGCTGTTTCATCTGCGACTATGGCACCACTACGGGGTAGCAGACATCGTACTGCGCCCCTTTATATACCCCACATAGCGGGTGATGTGGTCCTCGTGATTTGCGTACAGCGCAATGTGTTTACTCTAGTCACAGTCGGTGTTTCCTTTATTTTGATAAACCCCTGTACATATATACGTATGTAAATATGTATGTGTGTGTTGACAGACTATTATTATTGCAAAAGCTCAGAGAAGAAGAAAATATAAAAAATATCATTTTTCCCAGCAAATTCGAATTTTTAGAGAAAAGCAATTTGAAAATATTTTAGCACAAAGTTGAGGGACAGACTAAAGAGCTTCTAAAATTGTAATAAGTTGAGAACATTAAGTTGTACCGTAAATTTAATGTTTTGATAAAATCTGATATATAGTATGGTAGCATATCATATGTTGATTTCTTTTATACCGTTTAAACAATTTTTGTGTTGTTTAAGAAGGGTTCACCATGAGAAAAAATTCCTCAGTGGTAAAAAGTTTCATTACTCTCAATTTAAATTTAACTACAGAAGTAGCAATTAAATTAAAATGAAAACAGCTACGGAGCTCTTAAAAAGTTTTGATAGTAAAATCTACATGCCACTGCTAGATAAGACAAAATAAAGACATATACTGCTTTAGTTATTTACGTGTAATAGTAAAATTAAATTAAAAGTTAATAATTTCATCTGCAGCGCATATGTTATAATCGGCGTAGATAACTCAATGCTGTTCACTACTGATAAATACAGAAGGTTGTGAAAACAAATTGCGCCAGTTTTCTCCCAATTGAACTAAGCCCTTTTTCCCAGTTGTGGAATTCAAATCCACAAATCTCCTCGCTCCTGAGCCAGTTATTCTCTCAACTGAACTACACCGACCTTGGCTTATGACTGTAACTTGCCATTCTGACTCTTGCGACTCCTCAGTGGTACGTCATATATTGTGTATCTCCCCCACCCACGTAAGAAAGGCGGGGGCACAAATTTGCAGGTTTAGAATCAGCCCCAAACCTGCAGCTCGCTGTACAAAATGAACTCTTCCTGGGGTGATTATACCAAATTCCTTCACCGTTCATGTACTTTTTATATTAGACCTACATCACTGATTACAGGCTTCAGTTATTTTCCCCGACATTTAAAAAAAATACACAGAAAGGATTTGTCAAACAGCGAATCTCAATATCACTTCATATTATTTATTTCATAAAATTTTCAGTACTGCTTTCCGTTTATTTGTGTATTTATTTTTGCAGCACAGAATTTAGACACGTGTAGTAACTGTACATTTCTCGTAATCGGAAATGCACAAATATGCGAGTAGTCTACGTACGTAAATAGAGAATAAGTTAACATCGGCAAACCTTACCTAATTTGCAGAGTCAGCGAGCGTTTCGTAAGTTCCAGGTTTATGGACTTTTCTCGGAAAAAATTCCAAAATATTAGCAACACTATACAAAATACCAGTGACGTACTTAGTGTGTGGGGGGTGGGGCCCTGCCCATAAGGTGTCGCTTGGTCCTTCGTGCTTAGTTGTTTGTCATTCGCTACATACTTTTAAATATATTTGAATATATTTTTAATTACATATTTTACAAATAATTAGAAACTCATTTTAAAATAGGGGAGATTTTTTAGTTTATCGCTCCCCAATGCTTTCGGTGAAGTTTTCCCTAAGTAATTTTATTTGCATCTTCAATATTTTGGGCTTCCCCAAAAAGAAATTCCTGTTGCGCCACTGAGCAGATCTTTCATTTTCTAATAAAAATTCGTACCCAACATGAACAGCTAGACTAAAAACAAATATTAGAAAATGTTGGGCACAACTGAAAATATGTTATCACCTGTCAACTGATATCCAGAAGGGAGTGCATTGCAAAGCCAGTTTGTTATCTTGTAGCATCTGCCGGCTAAATTGCAGGCGACGGACTCAATTGGAAGTTAAATGCTTAAAGAGGTGAGGCGATTGGGAAATCCCCCCGTTCCATCTTATGAAGTACGAAACGTGTAAAGCACGCCGAAATCCTTTCATCATCCGACTGTCAATAAATGTCATTAATGAATTAAAAAGAGTGTCTGAATTTGCCCGATGTTTACTGCAGCTAACAAACGTCAAGATCTGTTAAGCTGTAGTTATACAGTATATGAACGCCTAATTACACCTGGGATGACAACAACCATTTAGCATTGTAATTACATATCTCTTGGATTAAACGGATAAGTCTGTTGTTGAAATGGCAGGAGCCAGTTCTTATTCGAGCACTTTGAAATTCACATCAATCCCAGTGCCTAAACAAATCTCTTGAGTTTTCTCTACCACACACAAGCATTGTGTATAAAGGAGACGGGTGAAAACACAAAATTCAAGAAAACGATCCAAAACGCTACAGAGTATGAGAGGCAAGCGATTTCGATACCCTTATGTCGTCAATAGTTGTTCTTGCAGCAAAAGCGTGCACATTCATCCAGGATGGTTTATCTTCTATGTGACAAAACACCAAGAATGACCTTGTGCTCTGTGCGCAACAAGTATTCGGTTGGTGCGAATGAAATGTCCAGGAAAGGTCCAGCACACGCGGATGGTGAGAACGGAAAAGCAGGACAACTTACCTAGGCAAAACAATCTCCCTCGGCATCGACACATAGTTGCCATTTATCTGGCATTCCGGAACTAAAAAAGTCTTGTGGCTGGGACTCGAAGAAGTCATCAACTGCACGTTGAACCTCGTTGTCTGTCGCGAATTGTTTCCCGGACAGGAAGCAATCCAGGCGACGAAACAGATGATAGCCTGTCGGAGACAAGTCCGGAATTAGGCAGGATGAGGCAGTGCTTCATAGCCCAAGGCATTTAGTGTCAGCATCGTTCGTTGTGCGACATGAGGGCGGGCGTTGTCCTAAAGCAGAAGAACACAATGTCTTTTGAACAAAGCCGCTTGTTTCTGCAGCAATATCCGCAGAAAAACGTTCTGCAGTAATGGTTTGGCCTCTTGCCAAGAAACACAGATGAATTATCCCGGCTGTGAACCACCAGACAAGAAGCATTATCTTCTTGGTGTGTAGGGGCTTTGGGTGCCGCCTAGCAAGCTGTGCTTTGCTTAGCCATTGTGCAGATCGTTTCCGATTATCATAAAGGATCCACTTCTCGTATCAGGTGACGATTCGATGCAATAGAGAATCCTGTTTAGTCCTGGCAAGCAGCGACGTGCAGACTTCCAAACGCCTAGTCTTGTTGGCAGTTGTCAGCTCATGCGGCCGCCACATGTCCAGCTTTTTGACCTTACCCAGCAAAGCCAGACGCCAAACAACTGTCGTGTGGTGGACACCTACCTCGGCCGCTATCTCACGATACGGTTTTCGGGGTCCGCTTCAACCACAGATAACAGAACATCGTCAGAAACAGCAACAGATCGGTAATCACGTGCTTCCTCTTGCAGGTCCGTATCTCCACTTCGAAACTTCACAAACCATCGCCGAATGATTTGATCGTCGGTTGTATTCTCTCCAAACGCTTTGTTAACGTTTCGAGGGGCAATTCTTGCAGAATGGCCCAGTTTAAATTCATACAGGAGCTCTAAAATCTGGCGCTGCATGCTTTCTTTGCAAGCTGCGTTACGTCTAAACAAACCACGCCTGAACCCTGTTCTTCACACACGTGCTAGCTATTTATAGTAACTCTGTGACGTAGTACCCGCAACACCTGTGGGTGGTTCCATTCCGCTGTGGTGGAGGCCAGTCTCTACTGCTTGTTCTAGCCGGACATTTCATTCGCACCAACCCAAAAGTATACTCACCGCTTAATTTGAGTTCGAATTCTTTTTTTCAGTTATTTATTTCTCAGATGTGTATAATGGGCTTTCTGATTTCGAGTACGATACATTCGGACTTGGAATAATAAAAAACAAAGAAAAAAAAAAGAACGCACAGAGGGAAGAAGAGAGACCCATTCTCCGCCCTGGTGATTGCTTTGAAGAAATTTAAAGACTTTAACGATTTTTTAAAGAGAAAAACAGAGCGTTGAATTAACTTTTCAGTATATTTGTGTGAAATCAATTTTAAAAATTGCACTTGAAGAGTTTTCCAGAAAACGGCGAAGCATGGTGAGGATATCAAGGAAATCGTAAAAAAATAAAAAATAAAAGAGCTTATCACATAGTTTTAGGACGTTTCCTGGTGGACCCCCTCAGTGAGGGGGACCACATAATTCCAGAGGGTCCAGACCCCCGGGTTCCCTACCTTCCGCCGCTCATGCTCGAGGGAAAATAGCTTCAGGAATCCATTAATATGAGGTTCGATTACTTATTCAGGTTATATGTATATGTACATTATTTACATACTTTATGGGTTACATCCCATACAACGAAACAACATTACGCAGTATCTCTGTGACTCTGTCTCACCGAATGCCCTTCTCGTCGTCCCCTTTCCTCGCGAGCTACTCAACCGTTTGGGGATCGCATTCTTTGCACTTCTAATAAATGCCACTTTGGTTCTGCCACCAAGCACTTAAGGAGGACTACAGAACATCACCATGTATTTACGACAAGACTCTTAACAGTTCGAGCAACATGGCGTCTTTTATGAGAAGTTTCACTAAATGTTCAGCAGTGTTTTATAAGAATAAATTGTCCGTTCTCATACAATATATCTTACACTGCCATTACTTGAACGTATACACACAACACAATTTATTTTCAGTACTGGAATGTCAAATTGAATCACAAATCAATTAAAATACATAAATCATATTTAAATATTTATAAAGGCTTCTCGTCCGCGGAGGTCCCCACAGTAAGTATATCTACGGAATTGTGGATCAGAGGGACAAAGGCAAAATAATTTGATACCAAATCGAGATCTTTGTTTTTTTCCTGTATACTGCTTGAAATGCAGGCGTCCTATGTATAGCAATTAAGCACTCATCCAAAGCGCAGGTATCACCAATATCTGTGAGAGTGGTTTCTCGAAGTTCTGTAAAAGACATAAATAAACGTGATAAAGAGGTTTAGCCTTATCAGCACACTTTGGATCGGAAAATCGAAGGAGTTTTATAATTGCGACAAATCGATTTCTACTCACGATTTTGCCGGAAAAAACTTATGCCTCTGGGCCTCCACACAAAGTCTTTTCGAATTACTATTACGAATTTTGGGTGCTATAATTAATTCGGTTAGTTGATTGGCATGAGACGGGAACAATGTTAATTTTGGGTTGCAAATTAACAGCTAGTGTTTTTTCCCCCTTCTCTGCGTAAGAAAATAGATACGAAAACAAAAATGCGTCGTGACTTTGTCTCGAGAGCTACGCTGGTGTTGGTAGGAAAACGCATGGCGGTTCCACGTGTTTCGTTCGCGCGATAGGAGGTCATGTTACAAAGTGCTTGAAATCGCATTTTTCAAGTGTTTGGGAAGCGATTATAGTCCATTACTTTTAAATCGGCGGCTCTAGGTCACACACTTCCCACCGTACCCTCGCCCATAACCATGGTAACGTCTGCCGCGAAGGAGACGGCGATCTCATTCTCTACTTTAGTTTTTTGAGAATGCTTGAGGTGGTCTTCCTCCCACCGGCAACGAAAAGTGGATCTGAAGCCTACGTCAGCTGGCGGCTTTCCCCGTGTGCAACAACACTCCGAACGGCGGCAACTGGAGGATTAGAGCAATCCTTGTTTGGCCACAGATAAATAAATGTCTTACTTCTAAGCTTAAGGAAAGTGCAAATTGTCAAAACTTACAAAAGCATGTTTTTTTTTTCTTTGCTAGTAATCAGCTTATTCTTTTAGCGGACAATGATAAATGCATTAACTGAACGTTCTGACTTTGCTCAGGTAACTAATCTGCTATTTTTTTTATTTAAAATCTAATTAAATTTTTTAACTACACATACTTCTTTTTTTCACACTAAAACCACACGTAGCAGAATGGTATTGAAAATACAGTGATAAAAAAATTTCGACCTCGAGTATACAAGAAATCTATAAGCATATCGAATTTCAAATTAAAATAAGATGTAGGGCCCCCCAAAATTGCATACACATTGTAGAAATATTAGTCTACGGCTTAAAAGAGACAAAAGAATTTGAAAAAAATTCACCTTTCCTCTCTCTCCTCCCACACAGTCCCCATTTGGATCATTTTCAGTAGGGTTCGTGCAGCACTCCGTTTCCAGCCGTGACAAAGCGCTAAAAAGAGAAAAATATGTATTTTTCATTGATGTTAAATTTTCAAGAAACTGCGTTTTTGCCTTATGATAAACCCATGCCTGTTTTTTGAAACGTTAACATCAGCAGAGAATAAATTTTCAAGAAACCATTTTCAACAGATACATTTAGGGGATACTTTCTCCTCGTTAGTACTGTTTTTCTTCGGGTATTTTTACCGCATACCAATATGTTAGGTGTACAAATAAGTTTTAAAGTGTTTTAAGACAACGCAACATGTAATTTGAGAGAAAACAACAATACCTTTACGAATCTAAATATGCGCCGTCATTATTTATTACCTTCCGCCATCGGTCGGGCAGCTGACGGATTCCAGCCATGAAGAATACTTCGTCGTGTGACGGGATGAAGTCGTCAACCCATTCTTGCACTTCGTCACATGTCCGGAACCGTACAGCAGACAAACTATGTTGCATCAATCGGAACAAATCATGGTCTGAAAAGGCTAGGTCGGGACTATACGCCGGGTGCTCCAAAACTTCCCAGCCAAGCGCCAATAACGTTTCCTTGACCGATTTCGCCACTCGCGGCCTAGCGTTGTCATGCAGTCATTTCACGGGATGCAATCCTTTGCCTGTGAATGAACGTTTCCGACAGATTTCCTGGTTCAATCACAGCAATTTTTGCTTGTAGAGATCAGCAGTAACAGTGTGACCCTGTTCCAATAGTTCAAAATAGAGCACACCCTTCGTATCCCACCAAATGCACAGCAGAACTTTCTTGGAGTGAATATTGCGTTTCGGTGTCGAAGTTGTTACTTCACCGGGGTCTACCCAGTTTTTCTTCGTTTAGGATCGCCATACCATATCCACTTTTCACCACGTGTAACGATTTTCCACAGGAAAGACTTTCTGTGTTGTTTATTCAACAGATTCAAACACTTCATGACATGCTCATCCTTGTTCCTCTGGCTCAGGTCATGAGGTACTCATATTACTTCCTTCTGAATCTTTTCCATTACGCGTAAACGATTGGAAATGGTTTGTTGAGTTACCCCAATTGTTCATCTAGTTCAGTTTGCATTTGAGACGAATCTTCATCCAGAAATGCTTGATGAAAATTCGTTAGATTCGAATCTTCATCCAGCAATACTTATGTGCAACCTTCTGCGGGGCGCCGCTACGTTCTCGATCGCTAACATCAAAATCACTTGCTTTAAACCGTCTAAACCAAAACTCACACGTGCTTTTCGATACAATATTCTCCCTTAGAACAGAACAGATCGATGCACATGCTTTTGCAGCACTTTTTCCTTCATGAAATTCGTAACGAATGCAGTGTCGAATAAATGCAGTATCGCTTGCCATCTTTCACCTACCGATGTGCAAGTGCATTTGACTGTTGGGCAAACTTCTGCATCACATTTTATACTCTGGACCAGTTACGGCCATATGACAACAACGCGGGGCAATGTCGGATATATAAATTAGTGGTATACGTCACACAAAAAGCGCTTTAAGCTTTAAAACTTACTTGTACACCTAATAGAACCATACGCACAGAGACGTCGCTAGACTTCGAAATCAGGGTGGGCGGGTATTTTGCTACCGGCTACAAAGGAATTTCTGCAATCTCCACCCCTTTCTCTGGAGACACACATACACACAGATCTGAGTAGTTACGCCATTAGTGTAAGATACAAGTGTTGGCAGAATGCCTCCAACTTTTTCTTGCTGTGGATGCATTGTCTGAATTGCTTTTCAAAATTTGGCATTTTTGCTTATGATAATACACTGCTGGACAATTGCTAAGGACGGATCATAAACGGCTATATAGCGCATAAAAAAGTAAGTGTGGTTGGATGCCAAGTGAAATAAAATAATGTCAGAATGCCAGGACATTACAAGAAAGACAATTTATTGTCTCTGAAATCCAGAAAGCTTTGGAACGTGTTCAAGGGACAAACAGGCCATTTTGTGCAGAATACGTAAACGTAAAAACAATGGAATTACCGTCCGCAGGCGTTCCGGCGTAAGATGTCAATACGGGATATGGCCACCATGGAGGGCGATGCAAGATTCCACACGTCGTGTCATGCTTTGCACAACATTATCAAGCAGCTGTTGGGCTAATTTATCCCATTCCTCTGTCAGTGCACGGATGAGGGTGTCCTGGTATATTGGAGGGCATTGGCGACCAGCAAGACTCGTCCCCAAAGCATCCCACACATTTTCAATGGGATTCAGATCTGGAGAACGTGCTGGCCATACGAGACGTTGAATATCCTCGATCTCAAGACACTCCTGGACAGCGACTGTTCGATGACATGTTGCGTTGTCGTCCATGAAAATGAATCTATCACCGACAGTACCACGGAACATGCGAACATGAGGTAGCAGAACATCATTAATGCATCGTTGGCCAGTCATAGTCCCAGTTGGAAGCACATAGAGGGACCTACGGCTATTGATCAGGATGCCAGCCCATACCATGACACTACATGTCGGATATCGGTCCCTTTCCTGTATGTTTGCTGGACAATATGCAGTACCACTATCACGCCAGATCAGTTGTCGTCGACAATCAGACGATAGACTGTATCTACTCTCATCTGAGAAGAGGACAGCAGACCAGTCGTTATTAGTCCAATTGCGATGTTGATGGCACCATTGCAAACGGGCGGTACGGTGACGTCTGGACAATGGGATGCACACAACAGGACGGCGGGCGTATAGTCCTCCTTCATGCAAACGTCTGGCGACAGTTTTTCGGGAGATCCGCTTGCCAGTAGCAGCCATAAACTGATTTGCTACCTCACTAGCTGTGCTGCGCCGGTGTCTTTTTGTTGATAGCACTATGTACCGATATTCTGCAGGTGTCATACTGCGCACACGACCTTTCCCGTGACGTTTGCTACACTCTCCATTTGTTTGAAGTGATTTCCAAAGCCTTGAAACAACACTGTGGCTGACGTCGAACTCCCTGGCAACATCTGTTATTTTTCGCCCTTCTTCAATCTTGCCAATAATACGGCCACGCGTAAAATCATTTAGGTGATGTCGGGAAGACATACTGAAAATTGCAAGTTCGTCAATTGATTCTTTCCTTTTCAACTTTGCGTTTGAACAATAACGGTCAATACGCGTCAAATCCTTTATATCTCTTATCAGAGCTATGACGTCACGAACAAGTTCGGCAATCCAAAATTTGCATACGCACAACACGTCTTACTGTATCCCGCACTTATGCTAATTTCCACATTTTCCTGCCTTCCATTTTATGGTTGCTATCGTTGCTATTGTCATTCGTCCTTAGCAATTGTCCGGCAGTGTAGTATTGTACTTGAACAATTTCTTTAAAGGAAAATGACCTTTTTGTTTATCTAAATCGAATTTTAACGTCGTGACACGCAGGCACAACACCTAACCCCTCCTCAACTTCGTTCCATCGAGCCAGCGACCCTACCTTGCACTCCTGTTCTTCAAAGCAATCGTCAGCCACGTCCTGCTGCCTCACACTGCTCCGAGAAAGGTTAAAGAGCGCTAGTACTGTATAGTTTTTTTTTTCTTTGAGGGTTTCACGATCACAGTGAGCAACTCCTGGATGGGCTATAAGCAGTCTCCCGTCCCTAATTCAGGGCCACTGGTTCCAGGTAAAGAAGAGAGCCTATTCCTTATGACAAACACAACATCCATGCCTCACCGGGTTTCGAACCCAGACCCACCGCGGACAAATAGTCAAAAACCAGCGCTTAGACCACTGCGCCACCAGGGCGGCATGGTATAGTAGATTTCACTTTTCGTGTTGGAATCTCTTACTTAGTAGTACAAACCAACAGCAAATCAATTAGTAATAACCGCTCTAAGTGAATTCCTTTCCACCGTGTCCATTCGTCCCTGGCCATACTGACATGAAAAAGGCTTAAACTAAGGATTTGGAAGAGTGGAGAATAATTGCATTTTCATGG
This sequence comes from Macrothele yani, assembly GCA_039090855.1. Classification (NCBI taxonomy): domain Eukaryota; kingdom Metazoa; phylum Arthropoda; class Arachnida; order Araneae; family Macrothelidae; genus Macrothele; species Macrothele yani. Next base: position 65,180,183 of record CM077017.1, on the reverse strand, counting down.
CACTGGGGATGCTATTTTGATAATCTTTCTACGGAGACGTAAACAAAGCACTTCCTATGGGAAACACGTAGGGCTACACGACGAAAAATACGACTATTATTATTCGGCAAAGTCCAGATTATATTTAAATAAAAAAAAATGAAAAATAGCTCACCGAGAATTGGGTGAGCAAGACAAATTTCAGGGTGGGCTGCAGCCCACCTTCGCACCCCCTTGGCGACGTTTCTGCATACGAAGAGTCTGAAAAATGTTTCTTGATTTTTGAAAATCAAGAAACATTAACAAATCAACAGATTACAATTGGAGGGAAAGGATTGTTTGTTCCCTGCACTTGAAACGTTCTCACGTAAAGGAATGTTAAGATAGCATTTAGCAGAAAAGCAGGTGCAACTAAGAAGTTTAGAATTTGGATTGTTTGTTTAGTTAAAATTTAAGGCTATTCATGAAAAGGAAATTACAATACTGATATATAAGTGCAGAAGCAGGTGTAACTGAAGCTTAAAATTCCAGCAAACGATAAACTGCCGAAAAAATGCAACCCTCCATTATGCCCCTTATAAAAAATATATACAGCAAGGAACGCGCTGAGAACGATTAAGCCACCGACTGAGTAATTCCAGAGAACGACCCCACCTCGTTTAAGTCGCTGCGAAAGGATTTCTGAATTTTTTCAACAATTCTTCCACACTGATTGGTTAAGCTTAAAATGTCGTTGCATTATCCGGTAGGACACAACACACGCATCGACGGTTGCTCTTTGGAAAAAAAATTCTTTAATTGCTGCATTCGGTCTGGATCAGAGTTGGAAATGGGTCAAACATTTAGGACCCGACCTGAACGCATCTGCTTTGAACTATAAATTCGGACCTCAATTTAAAATTATATATACATGGTTTTAAAAAAAATCTCTGCACAGTGGGTATTAGGGCGGGTCGTAAAAAAACAATTTTTGAAAGTTGTAACTCCAGTGATTCCATGTGATGCAGTATGGCAAAAAAGTATGAAATAAAGAAAACAAAAATTGAAATTGGGCAATATCTAGACCCTGCTCCTCGTTCGAAAAGTTTTTACCATTACGCGCCATAGCGTAGAAATAGTATGTTGTTACATACGACCTATACTCAAGTATAATCAATTTAAATGGTTTTAAAAATGCTTAATTAAAATGCTTACTACAAATGCTTGCTAAAAATGCTTTATTAAAAATTGTTTTGGGTGAATTATAGAAAGAGCTTATGGTGTGACATTCATGTAAAACGGTTATTTTTTGTGTAAAATATTGGATACATGGATAAGTATTAAAAATCACTCATTATTTCAATTGAAAGTCTTTCTTTGTTTCTTGTTTAGGAAACTTTGCTCGGTTTTGGACAGCTGTCTTTACTGTAGCATCACGTTTCTCTGGGATGAAAACTTTCAGTGAAGCTCTCGTAAATTCTTTTACTGCCCGTTCAACCATCTGGGTGTGGCACTTGAACTTTGGTACGACCAACGGTGTGACAACTATGGCTAAAATGTCATTAGAACTTAGGTTCTTTACCAGAGGAGGTTCATATATATCAGTGTCACTCCATTTGATCATGAGGTGCCACCTTTTGGCTTTAAAATTTAGTGGGGGAACACGGAAGATGCGAACAGAACTTGAGTCCTGGTTCCTTGTTCTTGGGTCCTGGTTCTTTGTTCTTGCGTCCATGATGGTACGAACGGCGTCAATTCGATCTGATTTAAGCAAGGAGGCTAGCTGGGCAAGTAAAATGTCCTCAGAATGTGAGAAGAATGCATTTCGCTGAATGCAATTCTGAACAATGTCCTTTGCCCTAATGTTCTCAATTACTACGCTTTTTTTCATCAAAAAGAAGAGATTCTCTGGACCGTTGATGGCGTGTTCATGGTATTTTACGAACCACATTGGAGCATAGGCATTGACAATGTAAGAAGTTAGCATGGTAAACACTTCAGAAGGTTTTATTGTACAAGCATACAGCCGACATATACTGTACGACACGCAGTGGTCAGCCAACGACTAAGACTACATGGTCCGATCCTAAGTAGTTTTAAGTCTTCGGGAAATACTCCAGTGATGAGTGCCGATACTATTCTCCACATGTATATCTGATCGCTCGATAGATCTTTATAAATATTCTCTGGCATTTCTGAAAGAGGTTCAGATCTAGCAAATCGCTTAAAATGCACAATGGGCATCGCTGTAACATCTGGCAGCAGCTTACCGATTGGTCCTGAAAAAGTATTTGCCCCTGATGTCGGACCATCAAGTTATACTATGAGATGTCTGAGGGGCAATTCATTTGCATGCAGAAGACAGAGTTGCCACTGTACAGCTCGACCAATGGCACTTTCAATGTGATGGTTAATACCTCCCTCAGCACCAACGTTGGTGTTTGTTATCACAAGCTATTGCTTCAATGTCTGCAAGGCAATGTTTACTTTCAAGAAAATTCAGGATGCATGTGGCTATTGTTTATGCTTTTCCATTCTCGGGAGTGACGTGGCCTAAGAAGTTTTCATCAGGCAGAGAAACTAGGGAAACATGTTCCTCTGTTTTTCTGGACTGAAAAAACTTCCCATCTGCTTGTTTTTGGACCAGAGTGACATCCTTCCTACCATCATAGCAGAGACCACCCCCAAATACTGTTAGTGCTTTATCTACTTCTAAAATGTTTTTAGCTATGGCTCTCCGAACCATGGACTTATCAATGATTTCGGGAATGTTGTAGCTGCTAAGTGTTGCATTGATAATTGCTGAAGCAGCTCGATCTGAAACATTGTTCCTCACTGTTGCTTCTATAATATCTCCAAGATATCGTCCTTGTTTCTTCACCGGCACTTTCACGAAACTAGACTGTCCTTTAGAAGTGAAAGGAACTATCACAAATTGTTCTTCAGGTTTTGAGTTGTCTTTGTTTTCATCACTATCACCAAGGTCTCCTCCAGCTTCATCAACAGTGCTATATGGTATTATTGAAAGTGCAGAAACTCTTTTCTTCTCAGCGGCTGCTCTTGCATCAGCAAGTTTTTGTTTTGCCTCTCTTTCTTGCAACTTTCTTGAAGTCTCCTTATCAATTATGGAAGTTATTGCCATGCATCTTGCAGAACGTTGATCCTCAAGGAATTGTACTTCAAGTTTAGGAACTTTCTTATTGTCTGCGACTTCAAAGAGAACTGAAAGATTTTTATTCAACTCCTCCTTTTTCTTAATGAAGAATGGACTTCGCAGATGCATCCACGAATCGTCTTTTAGCTGGTACTTTCTGCAGGATCAGACGTTTCATGTACACTTTAATAACACGATCCTTAATTAAATCTTTGCGAACTGTAGGGATACCAGCTAGCTCGTATTGATGTTGTACTTTCTTCACAACAATTTCCGCGATAACAACGTTATCAGGTTCCTTTTCAGTCTGAGTTTCAATCATCCATTGCCGCTTTTGAAAAGTAAAATACTTTCCAACATCCAGCTCAGTTGGCAGGGTGATGTCAGGTAGATCCGCTGGTTGGCCAAAAGTCGTATCTTCAGTAGCCGTTCTTGTAGTCATTTCTGCACAATTTAATGTCCAATTCAGTCAAGTATTGCGAGGTTGACAAACGAGCTATGGGGTACGTCTAAACTTGCTTGAATGACTGTGAAATGGAATTCACTCCCAGAAGAGCCAGAATTTTAGTGCCTGAAAATAAAATAAAACATGATTAGTTTAGCTAATCAAGATTCTGATTCACGCCAAATAAGTTCTGTTAAAGAGTTAAAGCATATTTAAAGCAATTTAAACTGATTATACTTGAGTATAGGTCTTATGTAACAACATACCATTTCTACGCTATGGCGCGTAATGGTATAAACATTGTAATCGAGGAGCAGGATCTAGATATTGTCCAATTTAAATTTTTTTGGATTTCATACTTTTCTGCCATACTACTTCACATGGAATCACTAGAGTTACAACTTTCAAAAATTGTTTTTTTACGACCCGCCATAGTGGGTATCGTAGGTTATATGGTCGTTGGTTATATAAAAATCATATAAGTGTATTACGGAAACGTATAATTTACTCACTTACTTACAGAAATCTTTCGCACATGATTTCAAATACATCTGCGAAAGTCAAAGAGCCCCTCTGCAATAATGTTAAAGCTGTTCCACTAATTTACTCTAATTAAGGAATATAAGCTGAAGACTTCAAACACTTCTTTACATCTTGGGGTACTTATGTAATGCCGTAGAGTTCTAGAGATTTGCTGATCCAGTTTGGACCCCTCTTTATAGAACAGGACAAACTAGGAAGTAACTTACTGTACGTTTAATTTCAGTTTTGGTGTTTCCTTGATAACATATCAAGCTTCAGAACATGTTTCACAGCAACACCAATTTTCACCAGCTTCTGATGAGTTGAAAGTTTCCAAAATGTGGATGTTGATTTCATCATTGCCCCTCAGAAAAAAAGAACACTCATGAAATCAAGATTCACATTTTAGAAACTTTCAACTCATCATAAACTTGTGAAAATTGTTGCTGTGAAACATATCCTGGTTTCTTAATGAGACGAAACAACTTTCAGCATTCACTCTTTCTCTTTTTTGTTTTCAGCAAGAACGTATTTGTTAGCTTCGGCGAATTTTTTTCAATCTGCTTAATATTAAATTCATCCATATTAACAAATAAGGCATTAATTCCGACACGACATGCAATGGAATGGGATGTTACCACGTCAAACAAAAACCTCTGAATGCTCAATGCAAAAGATGCGATGTGAAAAGTAGCTCTCAGTCTACACGCGGCGTGTGAGAGAATGAATCCCCAGAGATGCAGGCGACATCTCTGAAAACAAACGCCTGTATCTTGCTCCCGACAATCGTACTGAAAACAAACGCAAATGAGGTACCGTTTTACGATATGCTATCGTCGATCGGTGGAAATATTCTTCGCTTTAAGAAAGAGACGGCACTATTTTTGTATGGCAAGTCATTTTTCACTCCGCTGGCACCAGCATAGAGCACACAATTCCGCAGTTCGCATTTTTACATGAAATACATTTTTCTTTTCAAAAATAAAACAGAAATAAAACCGGGTCGAAATCGGGTCAGGAACACCTCAACCCGACCCGTCTGACCCGCAAGAAATTGTCGACTCGTTGACCGCTGACCCGTTTTCATCTCTGGTCTGGATGATGTAACTAGCTCTTTAAAATAGCTGTACACACTGTATACGATCTTCGATTATTTTCTCATACCAGAACTGGTCATGATGACAATAATCGAAGAACAAATCTCTCGAAAACAGGCAAGCAACCCAAAACACATAAACTGTGTAGGTGTTTTGCGTTGGCACACATAAATGTCTAGACTAAACTGAAATGGGGAAAAACCAGTTCGGCGTTTCGATCGCGTCAGACACTACCATGGTTACGAGCAAGGATAGGGAGGGAGCGTGTGAACCTGAGCCGTAGATTTACAGGTAATGGACTACAGTGTGAACCGTTCCGAAGGTTTATGGCTTTCTCGATGCCGAATCTTGGCAAGACAAAGATATCCTAGTTAGTTATGTGTTTGCCTACACATACGCGAGCTGACCGCCATATATTTCGAGCGCAGAGCTATGCACTCTTAATATTCTTGCATCATGCTGAACACTTGTAGAGCAATTAAAATTAAAAAGTGAGTTAAGGCTGACCCCTAGGAAAAGAGAAATTCTTTGGCGAAATGCGAATTTTCAAAAAAGAGCAGTCTTGAGCAAGCTCGTGAAGGAAGCTGGGCTCGAGTAGCCGAATCTGGATTGATCCAATCAGGTGTTTTGCGGCAGAAGAAAAACTTCTGTTTGAAGAAGGTGGCCAGCTGGGTCAGGAGCTGTCGGGCGGTTGACGTTACCGCAAACAAACAGAAGGTGAGAAATACCCCTTTTCCTGGTGCCTGATTGCACGTAAGACTGGAGAGATGTGGAAATAATTTTTACCGGAAAAGCAGCATCCCGAAAGTCAGACGAAGTGATAGAATTGATAAATCCCCAACGGCTATGGCGGAAGACTTGTGATGTGGACCAGCACACATCTATCTGTGGGGTTCTGAAAGTCTAACCACGGAGTTCTCATCAAGTCGACGATATCAGTGTGCATAGATACAGGGGTTGTCCAAAATAATGAAAACACCTCATTGAAAACAGTGACTTTGGTATGTGCTGCTTTTTGAGTAAAACGAACATGTAGCTACTTTTTTTTTTTGTAAACAAGTGTTGCTTATAGTCTCAAGGGTCTATAAGCAACACTTTTAATGAGACTATAGCAACACTTGGTTTTTGTAAGAAAGGGTTGCTATAGTCTCATTGCATTATAAATCGGTGTTTGCATAAATTCGCTCCAGGTGAAGGCACAATGAGTGGCTTGTCGGAGTTCCAAAGAGGGCAGATTGTAGGAGCCCGTCTGGTTGGTACGTTGATAACCACAGTAGCACAGGTATTAGGGGTATCGAGAGGTACCGTGTCGAAGGTCATGACAGCATACAATGTTCACGGCACAACATCATCTGCGAGACACAACTGTGGAAAGAAAACCAAACTCACTTTGAGAGACAGGAGGGCATTAAAGAGAATTGTGACCTCAAGGAGGAAGACCATGGCGACGAAAGTGACTGCTGAGCTTAATGCACATCTCTAAAACCAAGTGTCGACCCATACCACGAGAAGGGAATTGCATAAGCACAATATTTAAGGCAGAGCTGCGATTGCAAAACCCCTGGTGTCACAGGTGAATATGAAACGGCGACTACAGTGGTGCCACGAACATAAAACGTGGACTGCGGATCAATGGAAACATGTCTTGTTTTCCGATGAATCAAGTTTTTCTCTATTCCCCACCACAGGTCAGGTTTACGTGTGGAGAACCCCCGCAGAAACCTACAACTCAGACTGTCTCCTTCCTACAGTGAAGCATGGGGGCGGTTCCGTAATGGTTTGGGCCATCATCTCGTGGTCTGCAGCAGGTCCCATTACCACATTACACAGACGGATCACTAGCGGTGACTATGCCACTCTTTTGTCCGACCATGTGCATTCAATGGCGCAGACACTGTTTCCGTCAGAGGATTGCACCTTTCAAGATGATAATGCCCCGATTCACAGGAGTCGAACAGTTCAGTCATGGTTTGAGGAACATGAGGACGAAGTTGCACACCTTCTCTGGTCTGCACAATCACCGGACTTAAACATCATTGAGACCTAGTCGTCTGTGTCGGAAAACAGAGTGCGATCCCGTTATCCCCTCCGGCGTTTCTCAAGCAATTGGAGCAGTTTCTGCAGGAAGAATGGTACAACATATCACTTACCACCATCCAGGACTTTTATGCTTCCATTCCAAGTAAGATTCAAGCAGTTTTAAATGCCAAGGGTGCTCCCACACCATATTAGGTGCGTAACACCTATTGTTTCAAGGTGTTTCCATTATTTTGGACAACCCCTGTACGTACATGGTGTCATACGGATGACTGCCTAAAGTCAACCACAGTGTGTGCATGCACGAGTGTAAGTGGGATGGGGTTCGACTCGTCTCCGTATCGTCCAAGGTGATCATGTTAATTGGCCCCTCAGATAAAAGTAAAAACTGACCAATGTGTGTGTTCTTCGACAGTGTGGTAACTTTGATATGTGGATATACCTTTATGGAAGAAGCAGCATCCCTGTAAGTACTGTATTCACTTACGCATGTCAGTTGCTGTGTAAACTGGCACCAGTCAGTCAATAGACTTTCATCGGCTGAGAAGTTTAAAGCCGGACAGTACATACCAATGAATAATCGTCGAACTAATGATAAATTCAGCCTATGAGCTATCCCAAGAAGGGCGAGTTTATTTGATGCCCCTCATTCTTCCTCTGTATATAGAAGTCTTCATCATTTTCATTCTGTTTTATTTTAATTGATGTCTGTTGTCTCCTGCCTGTCCTGAAGTTGCATGAAATCTTCATGAGTGTCAGAGGAATTTCTTTATTTCGATTGGCTAAATTCTTTTGACCAATAATTAAGATTTCGGTGATGAAGAATCGACAAGTAATTACTCGAAATTCTAATGTTTACCTCCAATCGTCAGCCAATTACTGACATCTAAATGCATAAAGTTATTTTTATTCAGTAGCTTCGCATCTGGGGCATAATAGCGCAAATGAATTGTAAGGCAATGTATTATCCTATCATTATTGTTAAGCAAATAAATACATACATTTCTGGCACCGAAACTTTCTTCCATAATAGCCCATTTATTTTCATTATGTAATCATTCTTCGGAAAAAATATTGCCGCTCTTTCATTTGCACACTTACATTAGTTATTCACAGTAGTGGGAAAAATGAAACTCTCAAAACATTACAAAGCTGAAGTGTTTTCATCAAAATCTGCAGCAGAGTAGAGATCATAATCCCGATCTTTCATAAGTTGACGAGTATGACGTCAGGGTTGCCACTCATAAGTAATAAAAAATTTTCCTGATTTTTTCAAGTTCTCCAGGTGGTTTTGAAAGTTTTTCCAAAGTGGCGACCCCTGTCAGATTGTGATGAATTGTTTGTTACATTTCATTCCATTCATGCATTTTCTCACCGAAGCATATATTTGTAAATTCGTTAAGTACTTTTTATTTATAAAATTATCTACTTTTTATTGATAACAACTAAATGCGCACATTATTTTCCGTGCCATAATTCCATGAACTTTTGTGAATACTACCCACATAGAATTTGTTAATACGTTCCCACAGAAACAGGCCGCACGTAAGAAAAAAATCTGTCAGTTGATTAGTATCAGTCTTTCTATAACACAAAGCAGCTAAGCTTAATCATGGAATGGCTCCGATTTAGAGAAACATGTCGCAAGACTAAATTATCAGTGACAATTTACACGCGAAACTGCTTTGTGCTCCTGCTTTTGCGAAGCAGGAGCACAAAGCAGTTTCGCGTGTAAATTTTTCAATACTGTATAAAGATAGCATAGGAGAAAATACTTTCTAATCTCTTGAAAAGAGAGCTATTAGCCTCTCGATGCTATTTCACTCTAATGCTGATATTGAACACCCATTTGATCAAATCAACGAAGTTAAATGCAAGATACGTAACCATTTGCATCTTCCTCTAGTTCACACTATTTTAGTTACGTGATACAGTGGCGACGTCAGCAGTTCAGAACTGGTGGTGGTGATCGTACGGGGGATCACGAATTTTAAAGTGCTTGGCAGAAATTTTGCACGAAAATTCCCTTCATGTAGGTTTCACTCGACGATGATGTTATCCGCTAGGAAAAAAAAAAGAGCTTACAGGTATACAGTGCCCAACCCCTAATTTACGGGCCCCAGCACAAGTACATGAGCTGGCCCTCACCACTATCTTTTGAAATATCAGTAGCCCCTTATTATGAAAATATTTCGTGTAATGAAATTAATGGAAAAATTACATAACGATAGTTTCCACTCTACTGTGGTTTCATGCACGCTTGGAAATAAATAAAAGGATTAAAATATTTTTTGCATAGTTATAATCACGGAGAAAAAAAATCGGGATAATGTGGCTTGTGGATAAAAAAATTGGCTGGAGAACATTTTTTAAAGTTATACACACACTTTGCCCTCCCCTCCACACACACACACACACACACACACACACGAAGAAACCCGAGAAAGCCGTTGAATCCTGATGAGCTCTGCTGCAAGTACCTCACGAAGAATATGCGAGTGATTAAAAAAATAAACGACCAATGACTAAATAGTGGCCTACCACAGTGCACGGGAACTGCGCATCGAGGGGAGTATAGCGAGAGCAAAACTCGCACGCAGGGGCAATAGTGACAGCTGATTGCGGTTGCATTAACCTCCACGGACTGTGAGGATGCCTCGATCTCGGATCCGTGCATACTCCGAGCAGTTGAACGAGCTTGAGAAAGCATGTATAATTGGGCTGAGAGTGGTCAGTTGATCAAGTCGCCGTATCGCCCGGCATTTGAGTCGGAGCGACGCGGCAGTCGGACGATGCTGGCGCCAATGAGTCGAGGATGGCACAACCCAGCGGTGGACGGCGACTGAGTACCAGGATCGACGGATTGCGAGAGCTGCACGAACAGAACCGAATTCGTCGCTCTCAACTATACATGGCCATGTTGCGTCGTCTACAGGTACGGAAGTGGCCATCCGGACCGTTGCCAGACGACTTGCGGCACGGAAACTGCATTCCAGGAGGCCACTCCGCTCCCTACCACTAACCAGCGAGCATCAGAGACACCGGTTGCAGTGGTGTCGGGCCCGATCAACGTGGAATGGTGTCCAGTGAAGTCATTTTGTCTTCAGTGATGAGTCAAGATTTGCATTTGGTGCCGATGACCAGCGCATACGTGTTTGGAAATGAGCCAGCCAGCACACTGAGAACGACTGTCTGGGGAGCCATTTCCTACGATAGCCGGACACTCTTGGTGGTCCTCAGTACCACCCTCACAGCTCAACGGTACTTCGACGACATTCTACGGCCAGTTGCGTTGCCACTTCAGTCGCAGCATCACCGAGCAATTTTTCAACAGGATAATTCCCGGCCACACACGGCACGGCTCTCTCAGGCCTGCCTCCGTAATGTCGACACCCTTCCATGGCCAGCCCCATCGAATATGTTTGGGACGCCACCTACGCCCATCCCAGAATGCCTGCAAACTGACCCGCAATTTGGACACCATCTGGCATGCTATACCTCAGGATAATATCCGTGAACTATATGCTTCTATGATACTCCGGATAACCGCTTGTATCCGAGCCACAGGTGGTGCAACACTGTACTGACTTGTTCCACTCGTGTAGCTGTTTTATCCGAATAAATGGCCCAACTGCGCTCGAATTGCAATAATTGCTTTTCCTATACATGTACATTGCACATACCAATTTTCATCTAGATTGGATGATTCCTTCTGGGTGCTTCGTTTTTTTTTTTGTTTTCTTTTTGCAAAGAGTGTATATATACTTGCTCCCTACATTTCCCTCAATATACATTTTGACAAGCTTCTCCCATGCTTATGATGTCGTTTATTAGTATTGAGTAATGTAAATTTAAACAATCAGAATATACGATGTTAATTTCCCCCTCTAAGCTGTGTGTGTAAGCGGCAACGCACAATTTGAGAAATCCCTCTGCGCACTCTGTAAGAGGGTTGCCGAACAAGTTGAAGCATTAAAGCTTAACGGCAGATGAGTTGAAAAAGATCTTCCGCAGTAGAAAACAAAGAAGTTCGAAAGTAATAAAACTGGCATTTCCTGAGGAGGGAAATGAAAATCTGCAATAAACGCCGATCACCTTTTCCTGACCCTCCACCCCACACCGCGCATAAAGCAATCTCCATTTAGCATGATTTTTGCTTAAGAGAAATTTCAGGTGCGCCCAAACTGTAATAATCACGGGGAATATTGACACTGGTTCAGACGAATGTCTGTTTACCAGCTCATTGCCAAAAGTTTTGCTTATCACTGGAAAAATGCCCAAATCTTGAAATTATGAAAAAATCCCCATAGTATTCCTACATGTATAATATAAATTTCGATTCTCCTCCTGGTTTACTAGGTGCGATGTAGCTTTAGTTTTGGGAATGTAAATCATTTACAGTTTGTTACTTTCTTCACAATAAATACGTTTATTAATAAAATATAGCAAAGAAAAATGATAGACATACGATAACGATGAGTATTTTGAGGACCTTTTGTGACAGAATCCGAAATTCTTATTGGTTTACAAAGTTTGCAAATGAGTGTAATTACCGCACATTACAGAATAATCAGAAATATGCATATCATATTATGACATCAAAATAATTAAAGTTACAGGAGCACCCGCTACTATTCTGGGTTTCTGAAATGAGTTATCACAGATAAAACTGATTAACAGTGACGAAACCAAAGTTTTGTTTCACGGATTGGGGCGACTGTGTAAGAATCTTTCTTTTTTTGATTGAAGGTTTAACGACCACCGTGAGCAACTCGAGGGCTATAAGTTCTTGCCCGTCCGTAATTTTGGGGCACTGGTTCCAGGGAAGGGAGAGAGCCAGGCCGTAAGACAAATACAACTTCCATGCCTCACCCGGATTCGAACCGGGACCCTTCACGGACGAATGGTCATATGCCAGCGCTTAGACTAATGCGCCACCGGGGCGACAAAATATTTCTTTCCAAACATTGTTGAACGAAAACTTTTGTGTGCTTCAAACGTCCTCGAAACATACGTTTTTCCAAATGGAGTGGATGTTGTGGTGTGGGAGGGAGGCTAGATTTTTTCCTTCTCAAAAGAACATTTAATGATTTGGCCTCTCTTTCGTGAAGGTACTCTTTGCATTTATTCCCAGGAAAAATAACAAGAACAAAAAAGCTTTTTGTTGCTGAGTACACTGTTTCATATAGATTTCACATTACACTACGGTGTTGTTTTAGTTTCATCCACATATTGGGTTGATGCATAAGTTCATGCCGGTTTTATTTCACGAGTGTTTCCCAGATCAGTAGTGACGGTGCAGATGGCCAACTGTATATCAAAATGTAGCCAGTAATATCGTGTATCTAAATCACATTGCTTTGTGTGATTGTGGCTAATGGTATTTTGGTTTTCAGGTCCGGAAGTATGGAGTGTCAAGTAAAGAGGAATGAACATTTCCGACATCTGCTCCTCTACGAGTTTAACAAGGGATCCTCAGCCGCCGAGGTTACTCGACAAATTTGTGCTGTGTATGGGGCGGATGCTATTACTCCGAGGACAGCCCGCAAATGGTTTGAGCGGTTCCGTGGTGGCAATTTTGATCTCAACGACTCTCCAAGCTCAGATCGTCCATCTCACTTTGATGAGGATAATTTGTACCATTTCATCCACTTGGATCCGCGTCAAACCGCACGCGAATTGGCCACTGAGATGAACTATGATCTGGCCACAGTGATGCGACACCTGGAACGTATGGGAAAGGTCCAGAAATTGGGGTCTTGGGTGCCTCACACTCTCACCGAGGACAGCTAGAATCAGCGTGTTGCCATATGTGGTTCCTTGCTCACCCGTTATCGCGAATGTTCTCAGCAACACAAACCCTTTCTGTCGCGTATTGTTATTGGAGATGAAAAGTGGTGCCTGTACGTGAATTTCAGGCATCGGAGGGAATGGTTAAGCCCAAACAAGACGCCCACACCACGTCCAAAACGTGACATTCATCCTGCAAAGAACATGTTGTGTTTCTGGTGGAACATGGAAGGCATTATTCACTGGGAAATGCTGCCGAGGAATCGGACCATCACCGCTGCACTCTATTGTGAGCAACACTGCCGTGTGGAGAGAACAGTTCATCAGAAACGGCCACATCGGTACCATGGTGTCCTTCTCCAACATGATAACGCATGCTCTCACAGTGCAAATATTATTATTTTTTTCAAACACTTGTTTTCAACAAGGCATTGCAGACCTATACAGACGTTGGGACACCATGGTGAAGAATAGGGGGAATACATAGTTAATTGATTCCATTTTCCATTCTGATGTAATACATTCCTGTAGTGCGCTGAAAGAAACGGCATGATCTTATGCATCAACCCAATATTTGCTGTTTTTAATTTAAACTGGCATTTGTCCGAATTGGTGGCACTTATGTGCAGTGACACATGCATACATATCAAATTTGGTGGCACTTACGTGCAGTGACACTTGCATACATATCAAATTGCTGGCATTTACGTGCAGTGACACTTGCATACATATACAATTTGGTGGCAATTACGTGCAGTGACACTTGCATACATATCAAATTTGGTGGTATATATTAAAGCGTTCCCAAATCTAACAGGTGCAATATAGGAAAAGAGGTGGCCCTTGCTTGCAACGTTAAATTTCCCCTGTAACATAATCTTCACTGAAATTCACTTTTTCAAAATTTATTCCAATTTAGCAATATAAGCTAAAGACTTCAAATACTTCTTTACATCTTGGGTACTTTCGTAATGTCTCAGATTTCTAGAGATTCGCTGATCCAGTTTGGACCCGTCTTTGTGGAGTAGGACAGACGCCTGGGTCAAACAAACCCCTCTCCTCATCTTACCCTTTCACCCCTCACAGTTAGTACAAAAGGGAGAGCGCACCTTTTTGTTGTTGTTGTTGTTGTTGTCTTCCAGCTAGAATAGAAATAAGCAGGGCTTAGTAACAAGGGCTGGCTCATCGCTTTGTGTTTCTGGTCGTTGAAGTGGTCCTCGCCTGCACAGCTCAGTGACGTCACGGGGATACATGTCACTTGTTAGTGCGCGATGTAAAGCACTCGGGGAATGCTGTTAACCTACGTTTGTTGTATTCGCATTAATTATCTGCTGTTTATTAGGCTATATTTCTGACATCGAATTTTTTACTTAATTTTTTTAGTACATCGTTTTCGTTCAATGGCTTCTTGCGCTGTTGCTACGTGCCGAAATACCTGCGGGAATACGAAAGAGCGAAACATAAGTTTTCACTGTTTCCATAGAAACGACCCAGTAGTTACAAAAAACTGAGTTAACAGGTGTTGCAGAGCATATTCTTTTAACGAGAAAAATGCCAGGATTTGAAGTGAGCACTATTTAAATAGTAAGTACGAAGACGATATGATGAATAGCCTGCTAGGTTAACCAATGAAAAAGATATTGGAATCGTCGGCTATACCAACAGTCAATTTACCTAGATCAAACGTTGAAAATGTCACTGCAAGAGGTGAAATAGGAAGAAAGAGAAAAACACTGCATGATGCTTTTGATAGATTTAAAAATCTTAGTCTCAAAGAAAGGTCTTTTGCAAAAAATGTGGCCCTAATTCAACTTGCATCAGATAAACAGACAATTTTCTGCGTAAAATGTGATATGTTCTAAACAAGAAAAAAATATTTGATTTACAAATTGTCAATAACGGAAAAAGAGCTAAACTTTCTGAAAACAAGAAAAAAAAAAAGGATATTTAAAGGGCTTTTCTAGCAAAGCCAGAAGATGAAATCGTTTGGGCCGGTTTTTGATCAAACAAATCAGAGAACTGATAATTAAGGTAAAAAAACAAAATACGAAAAATCAAAAATTGAGAAAAAAAATGACACATGCTTTCGAAACATACTTACAAAAACAAGGTAACCTCTCTTGCAGAAGGTAAAAGTCGAATTAAATGGACACTTCAATATCCGAAACGTTTCACAAAAATTACAGTAGACGAGGTTTGAAGAGACAATTTTCTGCGTGCAATGTAAAATTTTCCAAAAAAAAAAAAAAAGTACATTTTTTAAATGACAAATTATTAATAACGGAAAAAGTGCTAAACTTTCTGAAAACAGGGAAAAGAATATTTTTAAGAGCTTTTCTAGCAAAGCCAGAAGATGGAATCATTCGCGCCGGCTTTTATTGAAACAAATCAAAGAACTGAAAATTAAGGTAAAAACCAAAATACGAAAAATCAAAAATTGAAAAAAAAAAAAAAAATAAGACATGCTTTCGAAACATACAAAACACAGGTAAACTCGCTTGTAGAGAGTAAAAATCGAATTAAATGGACACCTGAATATCCGAAACGTTTCACAAAAATTACAGTAGCTGAGGTTTTGTTATTATCAAAAAAGCATTATTTTCGCGTTTGATGGAAGTAATACACAAAATAATCAATGATATATTCTGCTTCACTCCTTTTGTTTCTTTAAATCATTTCACCATTTTGTTTCATATTCGGCAGCGCAGTAGTTGTATTTATCATCAGAGTTCCCCGCACAGAGTAAAGGAAACGCGAATTCCTAAAACTCAGCGATGCATCCCAGCTACGTCACCAGCCACAACTTCCGGGGACAACTGAAATCTGCCGTATGAGCCAGCCCTTGTATCTAGAGCCCTGCTAGATACTTCTTTACATCTTGAGCCAGCCCTTGTATCTAGCAGGGCTCTAGATACAAGGGCTGGCTCATACGGCAGATTTCAGTTGTCCCCGGAAGTTGTGGCTGGTGACGTAGCTGGGATGCATCACTGAGTTTTAGGAATTCGCGTTTCCTTTACTCTGTGCGGGGAACTCTGATGATAAATACAACTACTGCGCTGCCGAATATGAAACAAAATGGTGAAATGATTTAAAGAAACAAAAGGAGTGAAGCAGAATATATCATTGATTATTTTGTGTATTACTTCCATCAAACGCGAAAATAATGCTTTTTTGATAATAACAAAACCTCAGCTACTGTAATTTTTGTGAAACGTTTCGGATATTCAGGTGTCCATTTAATTCGATTTTTACTCTCTACAAGCGAGTTTACCTGTGTTTTGTATGTTTCGAAAGCATGTCTTATTTTTTTTTTTTTTTTTTTTTCAATTTTTGATTTTTCGTATTTTGGTTTTTACCTTAATTTTCAGTTCTTTGATTTGTTTCAATAAAAGCCGGCGCGAACGATTCCATCTTCTGGCTTTGCTAGAAAAGCTCTTAAAAATATTCTTTTCCCTGTTTTCAGAAAGTTTAGCACTTTTTCCGTTATTAATAATTTGTCATTTAAAAAATGTACTTTTTTTTTTTTTTTTTGGAAAATTTTACATTGCACGCAGAAAATTGTCTCTTCAAACCTCGTCTACTGTAATTTTTGTGAAACGTTTCGGATATTGAAGTGTCCATTTAATTCGACTTTTACCTTCTGCAAGAGAGGTTACCTTGTTTTTGTAAGTATGTTTCGAAAGCATGTGTCATTTTTTTCTCAATTTTTGATTTTTCGTATTTTGTTTTTTTACCTTAATTATCAGTTCTCTGATTTGTTTGATCAAAAACCGGCCCAAACGACTTCATCTTCTGGCTTTGCTAGAAAAGCCCTTTAAATATCCTTTTTTTTCTTGTTTTCAGAAAGTTTAGCTCTTTTTCCGTTATTGACAATTTGTAAATCAAATATTTTTTTCTTGTTTAGAACATATCCATTTTACGCAGAAAATTGTCTGTTTATCTGATGCAAGTTGAATTAGGGCCACATTTTTTGCAAAAGACCTTTTTTTGAGACAGATTTTTAAATCTATCAAAAGCATCATGCAGTGTTTTTCTCTTTCTTCGTATTTCACCTCTTGCAGTGACATTTTCAACGTTTGATCTAGGTAAATTGACTGTTGGTATAGCCGACGATTCCAATATCTTTTTCATTGGTTAACCTAGCAGGCTATTCATCATATCGTCTTCGTACTTACTATTTAAATAGTGCTCACTTCAAATCCTGGCATTTTTCTCGTTAAAAGAATATGCTCTGCAACACCTGTTAACTCAGTTTTTTGTAAATACTGGGTCGTTTCTATGGAAACAGTGAAAACTTATGTTTCGCCCTTTCGTATTCCCGCAGGTATTTCGGCACGTAGCAACAGCGCAAGGAGCCATTGAACGAAAACGATGTACTAAAGAAATTAAGTAAAAAAAAATCGATGCCAGAAATACAGTCTAATAAACAGCAGATAACTAATGCGAATACAACAAACGTAGGTTAACAGCATTCCCCGAGTGCTTTACATCGCGCACTGACAACTGACATGCATCCCCGTGACGTCACTGAGCTGTGCAGGTGAGGACCACTTCAACGACCAGAAACACAAAGCGATGAGCCAGCCCTTGTTACTAAGCCCTGTGTATCTAGAGCCCTGAGAAATAGGTTGGTTTCGATTGTCATTCAAAACTTTTGAAGGTCGCCTCCAAGGACTATAGGTCCCTCTGGGTACAGGATTATCAAATTCACGCTTGGGAATTTGATAAGCCCCCTCCTGAAGGGAAAGGGGTGACACTTGATCGACAACAAATAGCGTTCCAGAACGCTTATTGCGGGACTATTGCAACGACAAAAATCTTAACCTGCTTTATCATTGCTTCTTAACGAGGTCATTTGAGTATTTTCGTAAGTCCTTTGCAAATTTGAATCACAGTGAGCAGTTAGATGGATATCATAGAAACCATTGAGACCACAAAGAAGAAACCTTCTGCCATATACTCTGACGGAAGAAAAATCCCAACACCACGAAAAAATAGTTGTAAAGGAATGAAATGGCGGCAATACATTTGTATAGGTAACATATTTAATCGATTAAGGTTTCAAGATCGCAGCTTATTGTAAGCCCGAGAAGAACCATTTTAAAGTGAAATGCTGGTACATTAATAACCGGTGTAACCGCCAGAATGTTGAATGCAAGCACGCAAACGTTCATGCATTGTGTCGTACAGGTGCTGGATGTCACTTTGTGGGATGGAGTTCCATGCCTGTTGCACTTGGTCGGTCAATACAGGGACGGTTAATGCTGGTTGGGGGTGACGCTGGAAATCTCGTCCAATTATGTCCCATACGTGCTCGATTGGTGAAAGATCTGGTGATCTAGCAGGCCACGGCAACATGTCGACACTCTGTAGAGCATGTTGGGTTACAACAGCAGCATGCGGGCGAGCGTTATCCTATTGGAACCCCCCCCTGGAATGCTGTTCATGAATGGCAGCACAACGGGTTGAATCACCAGATCGACGTAAAACTGTGCCGTCATGGTGCGTGGGATAACAACGAGAGTGCTCCTGCTGTCATAGGAAATTGCTCCCCAGACCATAACTCCAGGTGTAGGTCCAGTGTGTCTCGGCCGCAGACAGGTTGGTTGCAGGCGCTCACCTGGCCTCCTTCTAACCAACACACGGCCATCACTGGCACCCAGGCAGAACCGGCTTTCATCAGAAAACACAAGAGATCTCCACTCCGTCCTCCAATGAGCTCTAGCTTGACACCACTGACGTCGCAACGGCAGTGGTTTGGAGTAAGTGGAATGCACGCTACAGGGCGTCTGGCTCGGAGCTGTCCTTCAAGTAACCGATTTGTAACAGTTTGTTGTGTCACTGTGGTGGCAACTGCAGCTCGAATTGCTGCCGCAGACGCAGTACGATGCGCCACGGCCATACGCCGTACACGGCGGTCTTCCCTCTCAGTAGTGCCACGTGGCCGGCCGGAACCCGGTCTTCTTGAGGCAGTACCTTCCCTTGACCACCGCTGCCAACAATCATGCACAGTGGCTACATTCCTGCGAAGGCGTTCTGCAATATTGTGGAAAGAAAATCCACCTTCTCGTAGCCCTATTACACGACCTCGTTCAAACTCCGTGAGCTGTTGATAATGGCTTCTTCGTCTTCTTAAAGGCATTCTTGACTAACATCAGCACACTACGTCGAATCTCAACGATAACTAACGCTCACGAACGTTACAGCGCGTATTTACAGCAAACCTGCTTTGCATGTTCCGAGGGGCGCTATTAGCGTCACACGTATGCGCCGAGCGCGAAATTGGCATAGACGTCATCTTACAGATGTACTCTCACCGCCTACCAACTGTCGTTTATCTAACACAACCCCTTCTTGGTGTTCGGATTTCTTTTTCCGTCAGTATATTATGGGCACCAATATCGTCAACAGCTGACTAACAAAGAAAATGTTATTACAGAGGGTGAGTCGAAAGTTTTGCAATATTTGGATCACTTTATGTCTTCATATGTACCTTTACGATGAAAGTTGACTAGTATTCAATGTATAGGCAATCGTGTTGCACCGTCTTTAGTCATCTGTCTGCCAGTTCTTAGATTCCGCGGCGGTACCAGTTCTTGTCCTTCGAGGCGAAGAACTCCTTCACCCCAGCTGTCACCTCTTCCTGATTATTGAAGTGCCGCCCACGAAGGAATTAGGCCATGGACCGGAACAAGTAATAATCCGACGGGGCAAGATCCGGACTATATGCTGGGTGTGGCATTAGTTCGATGCCCTCAAGTTCCTGGAGTTTTGCCCGGGTCGATCGCGCGGTATGAGGCCGAGCGTTGTCCTGCAACAGGAGAGCACGCTTTCTGTTCACCAGTGCCGGGTACGTCTTCTCCAAAATCACATACATCCGCTTTAACTGTTCAGAGAAGAGGTTGGCGTTGATGGTCCAACCGTCTGGAACAAATTCGTATTGGATTATCCCCTCGAAATTCCACCAGACGCAGATCCTCACCTTGTGCTCGAAGCGTCCATGTTTGGCAACAGGTTCGGGAAGCTGGCCCGGGCTCAACCACTGCCGTTGTGTGTTAGGATTACGGAAATAGACCCACTTTTCACCGCGCGTAACAATTCTCTTGATGAAACGTACATCGCGCTGGTTTTCTAGGAGTTTCGTGCATACTTCCACTCGGCAGTTTGCTTGAGCTGGCGTCAGTTCGTAAGGGACCACGCGGCAGCTCCTGCAGACCTTACCGAGGTCCTGAAGGTGACGAACCACGGTGGTCTGTGATATGCCCAACTTGCCTGATAATCTCCGAGTGCTGGTTGTCGGATTTGCCTTTACGACCTGGCGCAGGGCCTCCGAATCCACGGTTCGCAGCCTACCTGACCTTGGCTGATCGTCGAGGTTTCTGTCACCTGAGCGAAATTTCTTGAACCATCTGGCTGCGGTGCTGTGGTTCACGGAAACTTCCCTTTTCGCATGACAAATGTCTCGTGTTGCTTGAACAGCGTTATGGCTGAATTTGAACTCGTAAAGCAAAAGTTTTCTAATTAGCTGGTCGTGCCTGTTCATGTTTTAAGCGTCTCAGACACAGACAGAACGATGGCATTCGATGCTGTTCACAGCAACAACTACCACTTTATATCCCTGTCGACTGACCGCAGTGCGCGACTTGAGCTAGTTTAAACACGTGATATACCCGCCGCAGCACATGCGTTTATGCAAATATTGCCAAACATTCGACTCACCCTATGTAGCTGGTTATGCAGTGTCGTGGCTCCTGAGAACCAAAAGATGGGAAAGTACTTCAAGATTCTAACACCATTTGCAAACCAGACACAGCAGCAACTGAAGTTGCAAAGCATTTACCTAACACAAGAAAACGGGCTCGAGAAGAAGACCTTCCTATATCAAAAATTTACCACCAAGAACTGAGTCCTCTGTTTAATCGCGGCTAAGATGTTGTGACAAACATTCCTATTTTGCATTCAGTAAAATCACAACTACACTGCTGGCCACCCAAAATGCAACACCAAGAAGGAAGCATCCGATTGGCCTGAAATTCGCAGCATGCGTCGACCGCGAGCGGACATGCAAACGATTAGCATTGCAGGGCATATGCAAATCATGTGCGTCCGGCACGCCACCGTGAAGCACTATAAGAAAGGTGCACAGAAGGCGGGGTGTAAGTAGTAGAAGTGTGTTGTGCTGCCGGATCTGTGCGTGGGAAGCTTCCTGATGCCTCGTCGCAGAATACGGCAGTCATTTCAGCACGTTTCGGAGTTCGACAGAGGACTAATAGTTGCTTATCGCGACAGCGGTTTATCGTACCGAGACATCGGCGCCCATGTGGGACGACATCCAGCCACAGTGAGGCGAGTATGGATTCGGTGGGTGCAGGAGGGACGGACGGACCGACCGAGGTGAGCGATTGCCGCAGCCGTGGCACATCACCGAGCGAGAGGACCGGCGTGCGGCGGACATTGACGGCTCGCACCGCCACATCACGAACGTTAGCGCAGGAATTAGGGTGTGTTGCGCAACAATCTGTGTCAGCACGTACCGTTCGACATCGTCTGCAGGAGCGGGGACTTGTCGCACGGCACCCGTTGCTCCGATTACCATTGACGTTACACCTCCGGCGAGTGCGACGGCAGTGGGCCGTTGAACGCCGCACGTGGACTACGGAATGGCACGACATTGTCTTCTCCGATGAATCCCGTTTCTGCCTGCAACACCACGATGGTCGGATCCGCGTGTGGCGGTACCGCGGCAAGAGACTGTATTACGCCTGCATTACGCATCGCCATACCGGTCCGTCGCCTGGCGTTATGGTTTGGGGCGCAATTGGATATGACACCCGCACCTCTCTGGTACGCATCGCCGGTACACTTAACAGCCACCGCTACATCTCCGACGTTTTGGAGCCTGTAGTCTTCTCTTACCTTCAGGACCAGCCAGCGGCCAAGTTTCAACTGGACAATGCGCTCCCGCTCGTGGCACGCATCATGTAACACTTCTTCACGGACCACCAGGTGTCACTGCTGCCGTGGCCTGCCTGTTCTCCCGATATGTCGCCCATCGAACACGTCTGGTTGCTGATCGGCAACTGAGTGGCCCATCAAGTACCACCCCCGGCTACGCCTGATGAACTGTGGCAACGTGAAAAGGAGCCTGGACCGACATACCCCAAGCCCACATCCAAAACTTCTTTTGCTCGATGCCGCGGCGTGTAGCGGCCGTTATTGCCAGCCATGGGGGCCACACGAACTATTGATGTCTGCGTGTTCCGCAAGTCGCACGGGCCTGTAAGCTCAATCGTTTCATCCTTGTATCTGTTATTATGTGTCCAGTAAATCTGGCTTTGCTATGTCGTGTCCTTCTTGGTGTTGCATTTTGGGTGACCAGCAGTGTATATCGTATGAGACGCAAAAGAACAGGGATTGACGAAAGAGTCAAAAACATCGCAAGAAATCCAGATTCCTGATGATGTGTTTGCAATGGAAGATGGAAAAAAGTTTCTTGCTGGCTGATGATGGCCACGAAGTTAGAATTTTAGTATTTGCTAGTGAAAAAAGACGGAGCACCCTGAAAAACTGCAAAAACTTCTTTGTTGATGAAACTTTACAAAGTTGTAGCAACACTTCTACCAGCTATATACAGTTCACGCTGATTTAAGCAGTAATGAGGATTGAATGAGGATGAAGTCAGTATTGTTCCAATAATTTTCGCCCTACTTTTAAGGAAAAATGAAGATACATATGGGAAACTGTTCACAATTTTAAAAGAAGCAGGATGGAATCCACATTCAGTGATTGTAGACTTTGAGGTTGCAGCTATTAAAGTCTTGGAAAGTCTACTTCCGTTAGTGAGGATTCATGATGCAACTTTCATTTCAACCAATGTCTGTGGCGGCATATTCAGTCACTTGGATTAGCCAGTGATTATAAAGAAAATGAAGAAATTAGACTTCATGTGTGTAGCATTAGCACAACTTCCAGATGCAGACATACTGTAGATAACGGATGGTTATCAGTTCAAGAAAGTTCATCTCAGCAATCGAAGCTGCAGGACTTTTACGATTATTTTGTGAATGAATGGCTAGAAAATTCTGTCTTTGCAATTAGCATGTGGAAGTGTCATAATCTACAGCGGTAGAGGGCTGGAATAATCAGTTTAACACCTTAATGAGTAGACCACATCCTAAAATCAAAACCCTTATTCAAAGCTTAAAAGAAGAATCTAAGTTCAGTGACTTTCTTATAAATCGAACAGATCTTAATGTTGAAGGAAAGAAACGATCTAAGAGGTACATCAAACTGAATCAGCGAATCTTTAGAACTCTGAGACATTACGAAAGTACGCAAGATTTAGTAAAGAACGGTTTAAAGTCTTTAGCTTATATTGCTAAATTAGAGTAAATTAGAGTAAATTTTGAAAAAGTTTATTGAAATATCTGTAAATAATTTTTTTTAAATCCAAATAAATAAATAAATAAATAAAAAAGACAAATATCTTCCACAAAAAAATATAAAAAGGCCAACGTCCCTTACAACTTTAAACATGCCAGCATAGATGCCGCCAGTCCTAAGCCTGGATAAAAAGTAAAGGAAACTTAAAATCATTCAAAATATGGGTCGCCGCCCCGGTGGCGCAGTGGTCTAAGCGATGGCCACTGATCATTCGTCCGAAGGGGTCCGGGTTCGAATTCCGGTAAGGCATGGATGTTGTGTTTGTCTTTCGGCACTGGCTCTCTCCCTTCCCTGGAACCAGTGACCCTAAATTAGGGACGGGCGACTGCTTATAGCCCATTGAGTTGCTCACGGTGGTCGTTAAACCTCCAATCAAAAAAAAAAAATATGGGTCACAGAGATAGTGTTGTTCGGGGATAATTACAAAAACATATAATTATCCTCGAACATAGGACTTTGACATGCACGCAAGTGCCACCAAATTTGTCTACGCAAGTGTCACTACACCTAGAAAATCCCCACGCAGTACAAGACAGGTACAATCAGTTCAAATACTTATGCACTAATCCTATTGATGCATAATCTTGGAGGTTGTTTAATTAATTAGCCGCAAAGGCGGAGCTTTCAGGTCAGGCACGTAAATATGCGTAAATAGATCACGTTGATAGGAGTGAATTAGTGAATTATTTATGTAAATTGGAATGTGTGTAAATTGTGTAAAATTAATTAAGAGTGTAATGTGTCGCCGTTCAAATCAATCAAGAATGCACAGTTTTGAAGAAAAAAGACTTCTTACCTACCCTTCATTCATTTTTGGACGACGGCTCTGGAATCGCGGGTGTTGAGGTCGGTATATATCAGTTGACAATAGCACGTTAATCCAAAGGAAATATATTTCCGCCGTAGTTATTACAATGAATTCACACGAGACTCAAATAAACATCTACCATATATTTAACACAGACAGATGACCGACCGCACGCATACTAAAGACACGTAACATAAAACACCGGCGTTATTTTTCATCTTGAGTTCCATCTTGTTCAAAACACACGACTTCTCCTTTTCCGAGTTTAAATCACACGATTTTTCTCCTCTTGCCTCCCACGGAGTGACAGCACCCTCTATCAGAATTGTCTCCACAGCTGCTCGGATTTTATTTATCTTTCCTCTTCGGGAGTTGTTGTTCTTCCGACAAAGAGGATAATTATTAAAACATTTCTGAAAATCATAATCAAGTGTTTGCTGATAGCCAGGAAATGTGAAGGGAGAGAAAAATGTTAGCGTGATGGGTGGTAAAAAAAGCAGGCAGCAGTCTGAGGCTATAAACTAAGCTCTTGAAAAGAGGGGAGACAAGAATGTCTTACAGACGAGAAAGAAAAAGGGGACCGCTGAAAGCCTATCCCCGAAACCCGAAAGTACAGTGTGCGAGACTCGACAGGTCCTATTCTCTCCCTGCGGAATAAACAATGGCGCGTCACGGAGGTCATTAGTACCCATCTCTGTCTGAAATAAAACTTCTTATCAATGAAATAAGCGTCTTAAATAAGTTGTGCTTGGTCTCTGCATTTTTGCATCTGCACTAAAAACCTTTTGTAATAAATTAGGCACTTGTGAATTGTAGGAGCGAGCACTGGAGATGCGCCGAAAACAATCAGTCTTGTAACAGCTCCGAAAGAGGGAGAATACTCGGTTTTTGCAGGTCTAGGGGGACTCTACGTGAAGTCGGCAGAGAAGAAACGCCAACTACGGGAAATGTATCCCCGAGGCCAAGGTATATGGCCTGCGAGTAGCCTGTAGAATGCAAATGAGCCACTGTGATTAGGCCAAAAATGGGGTTGGTCTGCGCCTGTGGACAGAGGCGACTTTAGATCCTTTGGTGCCCTGGGAGCTAAAAGATTCAGGGGCCCCCTTCTCTTTCTTATCGTCTCAGAAATTTTCAACCGTCAGATTAATGAAAAAAGGTAAAGTAAAAAAAAAAGGTTTTTACGCTTTTTAAAATGCCATTCTTTTTTTTTTTTTTTTTTTGATTGGAGGTTTAACGACCACCGTGAGCAACTCAGTGGGCTATAAGCAGTCGCCCGTCCCTAATTTAGGGTCACTGGTTCCAGGGAAGGGAGAGAGCCAGTGCCGTAAGACAGACACAACATCCATGCCTCACCGGGATTCTAACCCGGACCCCGTTCGGACGAATGATCAGAAGCCATCGCTTAGACCACTGCGCCACCAGGGCGGCAAAATGCCATTCTATCTTCCTGTTTTTTTAACGCTTTGTAATAAGAAACAGTGCTAGTGTACACTGTTAAAAATTGGTACTTGGAAATTAGCAAAATGTACTAGTTTTTGAGTACATTCTGGGCTCGTAATAGCTCTGAGTACTTGTGCCTCATTTTTGGAAAAGACACGTACTCATTTTTGAGTACATACAGGAAATCAAATGTGAGTATATCTGATATTTCTAATTTGAAATATTTGCATTCAAGAAAATCCACAAATTTTGAATATACGTGCTCTAACGTCATTCAGTTTCTGTGCCTTTTCGGGCAAGCCACAGAAAACTGAAAGAAGTTTTCTGTGCCAAGTTAGACCGAATCTAGCAATTCTGACAGGATAGTTTGTAAGTGAGAGGGAGCACACTAGATGGCACCACCGTACACGCGTACGATTTTACACATAAAAGGCAGAGATAAATTACGAAGGGGTGGGGGCCTTACGAACTTTAACCAGGGAATTCCTACCAGGGGGCCGTCACTTAACATGCTCGTTCGATATTCAGCGATTGTTAGAAATTCACTCCAAGCCTAACAGGCTAGGTTTGAACCTGGGGTATCCCTCCATGAGTGGCCTGAATCTCTAACCACTAAACCATCCGCGGCTCGATTTTAAATTTGGATACGTTTACTCCATACATACTCATTAGAATCAACTGGAAGTATATTGTTCGATGGCACATCTGGGATAATATACTCGTTGTCACATGCTGGGCAAATGGACCGCACAATTTTATGACAAATATAGTAATAAGGCGACAATATATTATTTGCGAGATTGACACAAATATAGTTAATGTAAAAACGAACACAAAGATACTTTATGCATAATTAAATTACTTGTGATCACATAAATAATTAATTACTTTGTTGAACTAATTATTTATGTGTGTCACTTTACACATTTATTAAACAATTTCTCGTGAAATCTATAATATCTTAAATGAAGTGATAAAAGATTATATTTATATTTATTGACGCAGTTATTTGTAAGTACGTATGGTTACTTATATTTGAGCATGTCACGTACTCGTTTGCGATTCGATTGTACTTGAAAAAGAAGCGAGTAGGTTCAGGTTCCCATTTTTAAGTAGATTTTTTAACAGTGTAATCGCTTCGTCTGTCGGTACACATCGAAATTTTTGTTTTTAGAGATATTTCAAGAATTATTTCTGCGGATAAAAGGAAATCAAAGGATATTAAGTTTGCTACTTTAAATATCCCATGTACTTCACGAATTTACCGCTACACCGTTAAACATTTTGCGGCAGGTTGCAACAAAAAGTGGTGCTACACAAGCTGCACCACTTTCTGAGAAAAGATACACCATCGTGATTTGCAAACAAAACCCAACAACATGGTGAAACCTTGCTCCATAATGTGGTACCACATTGTACCATAACATGGTGCATAATTGTACCATGTGGTTGGGTTTTGTTTGGAAGACACAGTGGTGTATCTTTTCTCAGAAAGTGGTGCAGCTGCTGTAGCACCACTTTTTTGGTGCAACCTATCACAAAATCTTTGACAGTGTAAGGCCTGTCAAAGTCGAAAATTCTAAAAGTTAAAGTTCTATTGTAAAGAAACTATTCAACTTACAAGAAAAAAATATTTTTCTGCCTCTTAGATTAGGCTTAGATGTTCCTTTTCAAATATTTAAAATTTTCAATTAGTTCATTCATTTTCTGCTAGAGGCTCTAAGTCCGAAGAATTTGGTTTTCACAGATTTTTCAAATATAAATTTTGCGAAAGATAGGACATCAACATTCATTAAATTTTGCTCACTTTAAATTTCACTACTAGTTCATAAACTTCCCGCTAGGAGATCTCAAAGCGGAAATTTAGTAAACTTTAGCTTTACGCTACGAAGAGACCATTTCAGTTACAGCAAAAATTCTTTTAGCGTTTGACGCGTTAGGCAAAACCGATTAGTTTAGCACATTTTCAGTTGCAAGTTACTTGGCAAATTCAACACTAAGGGCGCTGAAATTTATCTAGTATTAAAAAAAGAATAAAAAAATTTCACTGTATATTTAAAAAAAAAAAGAGAAATTCCATTTTTTATTCCCGTTAGGAATAAAAAATGGAATTTCTCTAAATTTATCAGTACATTGCATATAAAAATGCCTTTCAATTACCAAACGTGCTCTTTCCATTGCTTCACCTTTGGAAAATCATCTTGTTTTTACGTTATGAGCAAATTAGCAGGCAACGAACATAGTGTCAAGCAAAAATGAAAAACTTTAAGACATTGGAACCCGGAAAAGTTCTCCACATTTGAAAATTCTGGTAAAATGCAATTTGTGCTCAGTACTTTACTTGAAAAGGGTGGATGACTCTTTCGTGGAGGAGTTTTTCTGTGAGAAATAAGATCACTCATCGAACCGGCGCAAGAGGTTCGATGAGGAATAACCGAGGCTGGACTGCGCCTGCTATACAGGGTGTCCATAAGTGAAGTATACAACTTCAGTGTGCTATAAAAAAAAAACAACCCTACATTAAATAGAACTTACTTTTAATGTCAAAACACATGGTAACTGTGAAAGTTTTTTTAATGTCTGTAGGTATCCACGTGTGCTCCGTTGGTTGCTCGCAGGATGTCTAAAGATAGTCCAGTTCCATCCACATACACTGCGGAATGTCGGGTGTAACAAAGAGGAAGGCTACAGTAATGCGTTCGTTGAGCTCAGTGATAGATGTAACCTTTTTCTTGTACACATTGTCCTTAATAAAGCCCCAAAGAAAAAAATCGCATCCTGTAATATGAGGAGAACGGGGTGGCCCTGCCCTCGGACCCCACACCTTCAATCCAACGCCATGAAAAATGGTGGTCCAAAGATCTGCGTAGAATCCAAAGACCAGTGCAAAGACGCTCCATCTTGCTGGTAAATGATTTCTTGAATAACCTGGAGTTGTGGAATTGCGAATTGTTCTAACATATCCAGGTACGTTATGCCAGTAACGGTTGGTTCAGAGAAGAAAACAAGCCCTATCAATCTGTTTTCCATTAGGCCAGACCAGACATTAACCCTCGGACTGTCTCTCTTGTGTACTATGATTACATGGGGATTTTCCGTGCTCCAGATTCGGCAGTTATGTTTATTCACTCTGCCAGGAACATGAAATGTCGACTCACCGAACTGAAACAGATCCATGAAAAGAGTGTGGAGTCTTCGTCAATGCGATTAAGCATGTCTACGGCAAATGCTTTTTGGCGTGATTGATCATTTGGTCGA
Organism: Macrothele yani; assembly: GCA_039090855.1. Taxonomy (NCBI): domain Eukaryota; kingdom Metazoa; phylum Arthropoda; class Arachnida; order Araneae; family Macrothelidae; genus Macrothele; species Macrothele yani. The sequence goes on along the minus strand of CM077017.1, from coordinate 65,151,231 downwards.
AGTTTTTGCACTAACTGCACTTTATATACATATAGGCGTAGACGTTTATGCTGAACCTTGTGAACCGTTGCTCGCGGTATTTCGAATTCACGACTGGCGACACGGACGGACTTCTTCAGGATCCTTAGATAAGCCTTACGCACGCCATCCACCTTTTCGACCAAAATGGAAAGTCTAAAAGTGCTTTTGCCTTTCAAGACACTTCTTGTTGCTTTGAATTTATTTACCCATTGTTCGGTGCTCCTTCGTGTCGGCGGCTATCTCTTGTACTCCATTTTGAACTTACGCTAAACTGTTGCTAGAGATGTTGACCAAATCACACACGCTGCTTTCTCCTCTGAGAAAGCCGTGTCTGTTGTATTCCGTGTTTGACGAGCATTTTCATTACACGAGACACCTGACGCCATCTATCATCTGACTTAAAAAACTTTAACATTTGGTACGTCTCTTGACGTTTAAAGTTAGTTTTTTTGTATCGTATTTTTATCAATATCATACTGAAATTAAAAACTTCATATATGGACACACTGTATGTCTCCTTTGTTTCTCATTCTGATATACCTTGGGAGACGTTCTGGACCATCGCACGTTTCTTTTCTATCTCCAGACAAGGGATATTGTGATACCACAAAGGTATGTGATACCCCTTCCTAAAAGGCAATCGTCTGAAAAACAAACTAACTTCTGTGGCAAACAATTCCCTAACTCGGAGAGATGAAGCCGTCCGTGGCATAGCCCATAGACGAATGCCATGGACGATAGACCAAGAAAGTTGGATATTTATTCAGTCAGGGCAGGAAAGCGAGAATGTGTTTCTTGGAAGCATTTTCCATATTATTTTCATCGGAACATTGAGAAGGTCAGCATTGTTTTATTCTGTCAAAAAGATGCGTGTGATTTTTTTTATATCTGCACTGCAGTTATCAGAATCAGAAGCATAAGAATTAAATGCAAAATATCCGGTTTGAAAATGGAAAAGTAGGAACCACAGCTTTTCGAGTATCATTGAAACTTTTTTATTGCTCTTCCAAAAGTTAGCTTTATGTCGATTTAAGGAACAGAAAAGGTGAGAATACTTGGTAATTATCATTATTAAAGCAGGGGAGGCAATAAAAATTTCTTTTTCAACGCTATTAAATAAGAAAGAGATGGCGTGATATTCTGGAATTTTTATTTTTTTTTCAACCCAAAGATTAACTCTTTTGCTTAGGTTGGCTTAGGAGGATCAGGGCTGAGAAAGAACTTGATTTACCGTACCCCAAAGGACAACAAAAACAATTAACAGCAAACACCCCGATCATCAGGACAGTATCTACAAGCACTCCTCATCGCGACTAAGGTGGAAAGGTTCCAAAAGTGATGCTTTCCTTTAGTTGGAAGTAGCATGAAAGTAATTTACATGCAGGCCAGTTAAGTATTCGCCTTAAACAATGAAAAGCATAGGAAGCGTGAATTCTTCCTTTACCTACCACTAAAAGGAAGGCTAAATTACTTTAACTATTCTCTCAAAACAAGTAAAAGGAAGGCTAAATTACTTTAACTATTCTCTCAAAACAAGTACATCGATAAGGATTCGAAAATTTAGAGCAACAAAGCAAGAAAAAATCTATGTTACTAATATGAGAAATTAAAATATGAATTGACAACACAAATAAAATGGTCGTTTTAAGGACAGATTTGTTTCGGTCTGTGAAAACCAAAACAATACTGGCAATTCAATTATACGTTTTCGGGGCTCCTCAAGCTCTGGGACCCTAGGCGCGCGCTTAGTGCGCCTAGTCAGAAATCCGCCACTGCATACGGAGGTATAGACGGGTAGACCCGAAATATGAAAAACAAAGGTTGGAGTGGAGGACGTGTTGGTGGCCAATAATTTGCTACTGGGCAAGGTGAAAAAATTCACCATGGCAAGAAAAAGCGTCCATGCCAAAGCCTGTATGTAAATAATCCTGAAAAGGGACGGTGCTGTAGAAAGTCCTGGACGGAAGGACGCGCTATCCAAGCAGTGAGACTCTATGCCGAAGTCAGATTCGTTAGAGGCTGCTGCGCTCGAGAGAGCTAATGCACAGCAGGACGGAGAAGTATCCTGAACCTTTCGTTTCGCCTGCAGAAGAGCGAAGAAGGACCTGGCGTCCCCCTCCCCACTTCGTGTAGAAAGCGAAAAGGAACAACGACAAGGAATTGTCAACAACCAGCAAGGAACAAGTGTGTATTGTGTGTGTGTGTGTGTGGTTCGAGCCCTTCGACAAAAATCAACTCCGGATTAGTGTCAACACATTATAGTGTTGTGCCTCAGCGTGACGTCTCAATTGGATTTAATCAGATCATCCAAAGCGGTAAGTACAAGTAACACTTAACTTAACTCTTGATTTATCTACGTCACGGGTTAGGGTACAATAGCTCGGTCTAATAAGGACTGCCTAATGCAGTCGGTCAGTAATCAGTAGGTAGTTGGCATTCGTGAACGCAATGCGCACAGGTATTGAGAGATGCTGCACAACTTTGTGGTCCTGCAACTTCAGCAGAGAGGATGTCTTGACTCGACCATATTTATGCATGATGGCGCACCTCCTCTAAATGCAAAAGTTTACCAGCAGTAGATTGATTAGTCATGCATTTCCCACAGCCTGGCCACATTGTTCGCCCCTGTGAGTTTTGGTTGTGGGGTCACCTCAAAAGCCGGTTTCATCAGGACTAAAAGACAAAATAACACAGTATGTGAAACAAATTCATGAGTATCTAATGCGTTCAACTGTGTAGAACGTTGCTTACGGCATGCAGTGTTTAGAACACCTGAAAAGAGGACCTAGTGAATCATATCTGTAACCTGTACCAAAATAAAAGGTAATCACGCTTTCCAGTTAGCTTTTGAGTGTTTTCTGCAATCCTAACACCTTGCCACAAGAGTAGTCATTTTTTGTTTTTCTATAGCATCAGCGCATTATTGCGTGAGTAGTCCTATCGCTTAAGATTGCATTTCGTCGAACTGAGATGTCGGTACTGGGATCTGAACACGGTTTTCTGGCGCTTGTAGTGCCATATATCTCCGGAGAGGAAAAAATGGGACTTTTTTTTCATAAATCGCAAGCGATTGTTCTTGATAGTGTTCTTACCGAGTTAAGTTGCATTTCGTTCAGAACTCTGAACACCTCCCCTTTAATTGTGATCACCCGGTACTTTACCATAGGTATACATACTGAATTAAGAGTAAGTTGCATAATCCTTGTACGTTTTTGAAGGCCGTCCCGGTGACGCCTTCAGTCTAACCGCTGGCTTCTGACTATTCGTCCGAGATGGATGCGGGTGGTTTGAATCTCAGTGAGGCATGAATGTTGTGTTTGTCTTACGGCGCCGGCTCTCTCCCTTCCCTGGAATCAGTGGCTCTAAAATAAGGATAGGCGACTGCTTATAGCCCATCGAGTTGCTCATGGTGTTTGTTTACCCCCCTACCGAAAAAGAAAAGAAAAGGAATTCCCGGAGAATGAATTGCATGGGGAATTTTCTCACTTTACACAAGATTTTGGTGAAATTGAGAACAAGTGCAGTCAAAATTTGATTGCACTTGTTCTCAGTTTCAGTCAAAATTTGATTGTTCTGAGGTGGTCTAAGCACTGGCTTCTGAACGTTCGTCCAAGTGGGTCCGGGTTTGAGTCCCGAGTTGGGGGTGCTTGCCTTAGCATGGAGGTTGGGGTGCTTTCTTATGGCGTACTGGCTCTCTCATTTCGCTGGAATCAGTGGCCTTAAATTAGAGACAGAGTTTTTTGATGTCTTACGGTGGTCATTTAACTCCTAAAAAGAAAGCCGCCCCGGTGGCGCAGTGGTCTAAGCGATGGCCTCTGATCATTCGTCCGAAAGGGTCCGAGTTCGAATTCCGGTGAGGCATGGATGTTGTGTTTGTCTTACGGCGCTGGCTCTCTCCCTTCCCTGGAACCAGTGACCCTAAATTCGGGACGGGCGACTGCTTATAGCCCATTGAGTTGCTCACGGTGGTCGTAAAACCTCCAATCAAAAAAAAAAGAAAAGCAAAAAAAAAAAAAAAAAAAGAAAAGAAGAGCGAATTTTTTTTGTTTGTTTTGGATTTGAGGTTAGAAATTTTTTTTTATTGGACCTGGTGGTACAGAGACATGACAAACAAGCAGACATAAACAGGATACAGATATTTCACATCAACAAGTACATATCATACATGGTTCACAGCATCATGCCAAATGATCAATTTACACAGAGATAGCCAGTGTTGATCAAGTACACATGAAACATGGTTTCTACAGTATGCTAAATGACCAACGTACACAGAGAGCCAGTGTTGTACAAGTAACACATTGAGAGCCAGTGCCGAAAGACAAACACAAACATTCATGCCTCACCGTGACGTGAACCCGAACCGAAATAGGGCGAATGGTCAGAAGCCAGCGCCTTAGACCACTGCGCCACCAAGGGCGGCAAAGATTAGGAATATTGTGCTCTTTAAGTAATGCACAGGTTTTCCGCTAAGGGGCGTACATGTCTGCTATCTCTGCTTCCAGAAGACGTATTTGAAAAATTCTTTTTCCTGAAGAATACTTTTCGTAAGTTTTTTTTTCGTTGGACTTTTAACGACCACCGTGAGCAACTCGATCGGGACAAGCACACACACATACACAACATTCATGTCTCACCGGGATTAGAACTCCAACCCATCTCGGACGAATGGTCACAAGCCAATGCTTAGACCATCACTACGCCACCAGGGATGGGACAATTTGTGTCCCCAAAGACATCAGATGTTTTTAGGGACGGTAAATTAAATTCGAAGACTGTGTTCAGGAACTCGTCAGCAGTGTTCAGTATATGCTAATGGCATGAAGCCGGGTTTGTCGGGTTTTCAAACTTCCGTGGTACAAATAGTTCCTGTTAAAAGTAAACGCTTTTCGAGGAAAGAATGCTAAAAATGCTAGACAGCTGTTGGGAATTCCTCAACAGCTTATGCGTTTGAAACCTGTCAAACGCAAAACGAAATTTACACGAAACGTATAAAATATAAATGGAAAAGAAATGTAAAATAAATTTGCATAGAAGCTGATTATGAACACTCTGAAATACATTTTGAAACACCGAAAAAAAATTACCCTAGCAATATAGTTCAAGAAGCAATATCTTCTAAAATATACAAATTCTCAAGGCTTTTCAATGGAAAACACGCCCTAGAGGGTAATCAACGCTCTAAAGCTATATTCGGTGCTCTAAAAGTAGCCAAGAGTGCGGAAGGGTATCGCATTTGATCGGCTTCAAAAACTTCGCGCTCAGGACATCTGCTGTAAATTCATACTTTCATCAAACAGTGAATGGAAGGAGACAGATACGCAGTCTGCGACGCGTTGCAAATAATGGGTGTCAAGGTGCAGAAATGTGATTCTGAGTGTTAATAGAGTAAATCCATACGTCCACACCAGTGGTGCAGTAGTCTAAGCGCTGGCTTATGGGCATTCGCCCGAGACGAACCCGGGTGAATGATGGATAGTCTGTATGTCTTAGAGCTTTGTCTTCTCCCTGGACCAAACAACTAAAGACGGCATATTGTCTGTAACAAACAGAGTTGTTCATGGTGGTGGTTATTAAACCCCGAATTACAAAAAAGATCCAGAACTCTAAAAGCAGTCAAAACTTGGGCTAAGAACTGCGTTGCTGGAGGACAGGTGTTTGTTTATCATGCGAACTCACTACACTGTTTTCCCTGAAAAAAATTCAGCCTGGAGATACAAGCTCCATTTTCCCCCACATCATCATCATCATTGTCAACCATTATCAATCCACTGCTGGACGAAGGTCTCTCCAAGCCACTTCCACAACGGTCTGTCTTGTGCCAGTCTCCTCCATGTTACTCCCGCATACTTTCGAATTTCGTCCACCCATCTTCCATGTGGTCTTCTTCTGGGTCTTTTAATGTCCCTTGGAATCCAATCTAAAATTTCGACTGTCCATCGATCGTCTGTCCTTCTGGCAGTATGTCCATCCCATTGCCATTTCAGGGATTTTACTCTGATCATGATGTCTTCCACTCTTGTCATTTTTCTGATCCACGAGTTCCTCTTCTTATCTCTCCTGGTTACACCAAGCATGCATCTCTCCGTGCTTCTTTGAATTGTCTGCAGCCTTTGTATGTCTCTTTTAGTTAAGGCCCACGTCTCTGCACCATATGTAAGCACTGGAAGGATGCATTGATCAAACACTTTTCTTTTAAGACATAATGGCATATTGCTCTTGAAAATTATGCTGTTTCTTCCAAAAGCTCTCCAGGCAAGTTTTATACGCCGATTAATTTCTTCACCAATGTGACCCTCACTTGATATCTGCTGTCCAAGATAAAAGTACACATCTGCTATCTCCAGCTTTTCTCTATCAATCGATAAATCTTCATTTCTTGTAAAAGCATTGTACATCACTTTTGTCTTCTGAAAGTTCATTTTTAATCCCACTTCTTTACTCCTGTCAGCGATCATACTCTGCAGCTCTGATGGGGTAGTTACAAAAATGACTACGTCATCAGCAAAACGAAGGTGGGTTAGATAATCTCCATTAATCTTTATTCCTTTGTTTTCCCAGTTCAGTGATTGAAAGACATTTTCCAATGTGGCATTAAAGAGCTTGGGAGATATGGTGTCACCTTGTCTCACTCCCTTTCCAATTTTTATGTGTGCTGTATTCTCAAACAACTGAATCTTTGCACTTGCATTTTCATAGATGTTATTATTAATATTAATGTATGCATCTTCAACACCGCAGGATTTAGTTAGTTAGTTAGTTAGTGGATTTTAGTGGCGCAAGGGCCAGGTTTGGCCAAAGAGCGCCTCCGCAGGATTTCAAAGCCATTTTAACTGCTGATGGTTTCACTGAATCAAATGCCTTTTCACAATCGATAAAAGCCATGCATAATGGAAGTTCATATTCCCTCGCTCTTTCAATTAGTTTTCTCAGTACGTGGATACGATCTATAGTGCTGTAGCCACTCCTGAATCCAGCTTGTTCTCGCAGTTGAGCCATGTCCAGTGTTACCTTCAAGTGGTGTGAAAGAACTTTAGCGAAGATTTTATAAGCCACTGATAGGAGGCTGATAGGTCTGTAGTTCCTGAGATCCTCAATGTCACCTTTTTCATGTAGCAGGATCATTGTAGCGTTGTTCCAATCCTCAGGAATCTTCCCTTCATTAAGGCATCGAGTGAAAATTTGGGCGAGTACTGTTTCGATTTCTCCACTTGCTTCTTGTATGATGTCTACAGTAATTCCATCTTCTCCTGGAGCTTTTCCCCGCTTCATGTTCTTGATTGCATGTGCAACTTCTGCTGGAAGGACTGGAAGAACTCTGGTACTGGTATCTTTCATGATGTCAGGAGTGCATGTATCATCCCTTTCATATAATTTGGAGTAGAAATCTTTCACTCTTGTCAAAATTTCGCCTCTATTTCTTGTTACAGAACCATTTTCTTTTCTCAGTGCCATAATCTGTTTTCTTCCCTTACTTAGATGTCCCTTTGCTATCGTTAGGCTTTGGTTGTTTTCAATTGCTTTCCTCACTAGTTCACAGTTGAATTTCCTTACGTCTGCAGTGAAACTGAAGTTTTCCACATAAAGAAACAATTTTCAAGTTTTCGAAGACGTTCATTACCGTGATTGGCGTATTTGCATGCCAGAAAATAAAGAAGTTTTCACTGAAAGATTATCGTTGGCTTTGGAAGCTGAATGTGGTCAAATGGTCCTGTGGTCAAATGATCCTGTAGTCGAATGGTCTGAGAAGCAGGCTTCTGACCACTCTTCTGAGGTGAGCCCAGGTTCGAGTCCAAGACGAGGTATGGGTGGTGTGTTTGTCCGCTAATGTCCTTTCCTTTGAACCAATGTCTCCAAATTAGGGACGGGCGACTGAATACAGCCTTAAGAGTTGCTCGTGACGGTCTTTAACGCCCCCCGCATAAAAAATGTGCAATTGATATGCACATTGTCGCACCTTTTGGGAGAAACGTAGATTTTCTAGAGCCGTGATGCGCTGAAGAAGACTCTGCTGAAAAGAATTTCTGAGAATCGAATCTTTACTGCATTCTTAGTAGATCTGAAAAAGTTTTAGATTTTTCTGTTTACGTTGTAGATTAGTTCCGTACCTTTATGATGAATAGCAATAACTCTGGTGATTAAACAAAACGGAGGATTTGGTACAGGCGTGATGTGTTATATATTTACGACAGTAATGCTTAATTTTATTGATGCAAATTAGATATGAATTGTTAACTGAGCTTCGTTGCATGCCATTTTTTTATTGGAGGTTTAACGACCACCAAGAGCAACTCAATGTGCTATAAGCAGTCGCCCGTCCCTAATATAGGGCCACTGGTTCCAAGGAAGAGAGAGAGAGAAAGTGTCTTAATACAAACACAACATCCATGCCTCACCGGGATTCGAACAAGGACCCATCTCAGCGCTTTGACCACTGTACCACCGGGGCGGTTGGATGTCATTGAAAACATTGCAATGTACTGTATATGCATATTATTTGCGATGGCTTTTCTTCAGTGGAACATATTTACATTTTTTGTAAAAGAAGTTAAAGACCCAGAAACCATTCAAGTTCTTGGCAAATCGAAATACATTCGTATAACTTGTGCGACTAGTAGCTGTGGGCAAAAACTTGTAATTCTGGGAGATGTCCTAGGAAATACGTTTCTGTTGACTCGTCATTTACATTTGTCATGTTCCAGAGTTTTTGAACTGGTTGTGTCTTACTTGAACACTTACGACAGAATGCTATTCTCAGTAGTGGAAATGGTCCGGAACGCAGCGGAACCCCGTTCCGGGAGCGATGCGACTCCAAAAGAAAGGGAGCATTTAATTTTTTTTATTGGGGATTCAACGACCACCGTAAGCAACTCAATGGGCTATAAGCAGTCGCCAGCCCTTAATTTAGGGTCACTGGTTTCAGGGAAGGGAGAGAACCAATGCCGTAAGACAAACACAACATCCACGCCTCACGGGATTCGAACCCGAACCTTTCACGGATGAATGGCCATGCCCCATAAGCCAGTGCTTAGACAACTGAGCCACCGGGGCGACGCATTTAATTTGAATAAAAATTATTGCAATGCATTATACATTTTAACTACTGACGCTACCTTGTATGAATTGTTCTTCTCTGAATAAAGAAAACAGCTCTAATTTCAGCTAATGGTGAGTATTTCTTTTTAAATTTTAATAATGAATTTCCCTATATGGTTTTATATCTACTGCGAATGTGTTAGTCCATATTACATTTTTATGGCATTCAGTTGTATGTTCGGTTCCGGCAGCGAATAATTCCTATTTCCACTACTGGCTATACTGGTATAAGTAAGTTTAGAAGAACTTGGTCCAAATACAGTTATTAAATTGTGGAACATGGACAAGTGGGTAGACTTGGGAAGCCCTCATGTGTAAGAACAATTCGATCAGTTCAAATTATACTGCCGCCTGTCACAACATTTGCTGCGGATGAAAACTTTAGTTTGATGAGCTCCGGTTATGAACACTGTAGTATATTATTAGACAAAGCCGATCTTGCAAGAGATCAAAGCGAGCAGAACATTTTGAAAGCTGGCTCGAGCCCAGTTATTGGATTTTCTTTTAGACTATAAAGTATGTATTTGTATGCTGTGACAATGAATGGAATGCACATTGTCAATCTTTCCGTGAAAGACAAGGTCCCAGAACTATTACCTGATGACCAGGGCTGCAATCCTAATTGTGATGTTCTGAGTGACACAAAACGAGATCATCAGTTTGTCATTGGTCGTCACGATGCAGTGTATCAGAATGATGATAGAGGATCTAGCCCAGCTTTCGAAGGTGAGAAGATTCATACTCCACTGATTTCGAAGTTATTTAATAATTGTGGGAAAGTATGAGAAGCCTGTATGTCCACCATCCAGGACACCACCACCAATTCATTGCGTACTTTGCACCCTTCCGAACAATTATGGCGATTGTGTCAGAGTATGGAGCTTTATATGTTCTTTCTCAAGATATGCTTAACCTCCAAGAGAAAGACACGCAGTGTAATTAGGCATGTTATTTGGAAAGAATCAATATGCTTTGGCTATTTGTTTGGCCCAAAGTCAAAAATATATGTTGTTGAACTGACTGTTATTTTTTGACAGTACGGGGGTCACGTACACCGAAGAGCCAAAACATCATGACCAGCGCATCTTTACGTTTTGCATAAAAATGCACAATTTACAAAAATCAAAGTAACTGCAGGTAAACGACGGCGTGTGTAAAGATCATGAAATGATATTAATAAAAGATCTTTGTGTTCTTCCGAAATATTCCACATAGGATCAGGTTTGTCTAAAGATAGTTGAAAACGAAGTAAGTAATGTATTGAAATATGCAGAGAAAATCTGTGTATATTAGGAAAATTATAGATTATTCAGACAACCATCTAACTTATAAGTTTCCGAATTTTATCTCGGTAATTCGACTAGATAATCGATGAGAGTAGAAAGGAGGTCAAACTTGGAAAGACCTTTCGGAGGGCTGTAGATTGTTTTGTAGTACGCCATATAACCGCGCAATACAACAGCGGTATCCAAAGGAGAAGTTCAAGACACACAGCTCTTAGTAAACTGGCGCGAATGCGTTATAACAGTAAGCGTATCCTTCGTGTACATCTCGTCGCTACTAAAAACCAACAATTTCGTCTGACGTGGGCTCGGGAGCACCAAAACTGGACCGTTGAGAACTGGAAAAAGGTCACCTGGTCTGATGCATGCCGTTTTCAATTAATACACGCCAACAGACGGGCCACAATTTGGCTTCAACAGCACGAATCGATGGATTCCAGCTGCTTAGTGTTAGCTGCACAAGCTGAAGGTGACGATGTGATGGTATGGGGTCTGTTTTCATGGTAGGGATTAGGTTTCCCGAGGGTTCTGTTATAACCCATTCGCACCAGTTTGCTAAGGGCTGTGTGTGTTGAACCTCTGGAACTGCGTTTGGATGCGACAAGATATCTTAACATCACTCTGGACGAAGCACACTCGCTCATGTGCGTAGAGTTTCCTGATGCAAAGGGCTATCTAAAGCAGGATAATGCTCCATGCCATGAGGAACGTATCATTACACAGTGGTTTCAGGAACAGGACAGTGACCTCAAATTGCTAAAATGGCTCCACAGTCCTCAGATCTTTACCCAATCGACCTCCCATGCATTGAAATTGAGAAAGTCATTCGTAACAGAGATCTTTCTCCAGCGAACATTCGGCAATTGATGGACGCCATCACATTCGCTTAGCTAAATATACCTGCGAGACGATATCAGCACCTGGTCGAACCCATGCCACATTGCAGCGAGATCGAGGCAATTTTGAAGGTCAAAGGAGGCACGAAACACCTTATTAGGTAGATGTTTCTAATAACTTGCTACTCCAGTGAATACTGTTGCAATGTGTAACACCTCCATGAGAATCTAAGGCAAGAACGCGTCTTCTCTTCCTAATTAGGTCTACTGGCTCCAGGAAAAAGTAAGGGAACTGCCGTAAGAACGAGAAAGTTTCACAGTTTTCATGTCTTACTCATGTTCCGAATTTAACAGAAGTGGTATAATGAGCTACGAATCCGGGTATATGCAACTCGACCACCCTGTGACGCCTTTAAATTCACTTCACTTCGACGTTCCTAAAATATAAAGGGAACATATCCTTAGAAACTGATTGATTGTACCTTGACATTACCAAAATTGCAAAGCGAACAGACCGTAAGATATTTACTCATTGTGTCTTGTTAATTTCAATGTACGAAAACTCAAAACATTCTGACGCATTTAATTCTTTACCTCTAAATTTATCTAATGGAATAAAGTAAATGCTTTTACTTATTGGTTCATAGCTTCTTGAGTTTTTGAAAGTTGCAAGCTTGCCGCCCCGGTAACCGAGCGGTCTGAGGCGTGGGTATCTATCTCTGCGGGCCCTGAATGAGGCATGGGCAGTGTGTTTCCCCACGACGCTGGCTGTCTCCCTTACCTGGAGCCAATGGCCCCGATTAGGTATGGCGGACTTCTTATAGTCCTGGATGCCCACAGTGATCGTTAAACACCATAAAAAAAGAAAATAATAGAAAAAGCACTCATACGCCCACGTGTTGATTTTTTGCTATCTGTATAATTTTAACGTCACAGCTCAGAGCACCATAATTCGTTTACCCATTGCGTCTTAATAATTGTAAAGCAGAAGACTGCAAGAACCATTACAACTGTTTTTATTGAATTCTGTTACATCTCACATAGGAAGACAGCCGCCCGGTTGGTTGAGTTGTAGGAGGCGCGGGTGTGGGCATTCTCGTCAGATCTCGGTCGGAATGGCACGACATTGTCTTCTCCGACGAATCCCGCTTCTGCCTGCAACACCACGATGGTCGGATCCGCGTGTGGCTGCACCGCGGCGAGAGACTGTATGACGCCTGCATTATGCATCGCCATACCGGTCCGTCGCCTGGCGTTATGGTTTGGGGCGCAATTGGATATGACACCCGCATCCCTCTGGTACGCATCGCCGGTACACTCAACAGCCACCGCTACATCTCCGACGTTTTGGAACCTATAGTCCTCCCTTACCTGCAGGACCTGCCAGCGGCCACGTTTCAACAGGACAATGCGCGCCTGCACATGGCACGCATCGTGTAACAATTCTTCACGGCCCACCAGGTGTCACTGCTGCCGTGGGCCGCCTGTTCTCCCGATATGTCGCTATTGGAACACGTCCGGTCGCTGATCGGCAACCGAGTGGCCCGGCAGGCACCACTCGCGTCTACGCTTGATGAACTGTGGCAACGTGTGGAAGCAGCCTGGACCGACATACCCGAAGCCCACACCCAAAGCTTCTTTCGTTCGATTCCGCGGCGTGTAGCGGCCGTTATTGACAGCCATGGGGGCCACACGAACTATTGATGTCTGCCTGTTCCGCAAGTCGCACGGTCCTGTAAGCTCAATCGTTTCATCTCTGTATCTGTTGTTATGTGCCCAGTAAATCTGGCTTTGCTATCTCGTGTCCTTGGTGTTGCATTTTGGGTGGCCAGCAGTGTAGAATGAAATTGAAGCACACACGTAAATAAAGACTATTTACAAACATTACATACAAAAGATATAAAAGTTAAAGGCCAAAAAGGCACAAGGAATTGAAGTCGTGGATTATGAAAGAGTCTGTAAAAGGAAAAAAGAAGTAGGCGCTTGTAGGGCAAAAATAGTGAATTAAGTTCATGCAAAGCTGACAAGAGTTCAATAGTTCATAGTAACGGGTGAAGAATTACAATAAAAAAATCCTACCGTGTTTTACAGTGAAAACTCAGAGCCACTGGCGTTGCTTTCTAAATCATTATCAGACATATTTCACAAGCAAAAAGAACAAACTGATATAAACGTAAAAAGAATCTTGACCTCAGCGAAAAGAAAACAAGACACAGACTTCCTTCTTCGAAAAAGAAAACCATATCCTAAAATTGTACTGAACCCACTCACATAACTCTTTGAACGTAACCTTCAACAAAAACCGCCATCTAGTTTCTTAAACGTAAATATACGGATCCAGGCATAAGGAAACAAGGGAAAAATGCGAAAGTATATTTACGGATCTGGGGCTTAATGCAAGACTATAGCAAAACTTATATATATATATACGTCACCGGGGCTTAATGCAAGACTATGGCAAAACGTATATATATACGTCACCGGGGCTTAAAGGGTTAATTAATGGCTCGCACCATCTCTTAGAAGACTCTATATGGCGGAAAGCGATCGGTAGATTGGAAGCACAGCAATCGCAAGCTGACACAGCAAGATGGTTGAATGTGTCGAAGAAAGTGGTCTCCGATCTCTGGAGACAGTTCCAGGAAACCGGAACAATAACCAGAAGGCCCAAACAAGGGCACCACGATCCACAAAAAGTCTAGACGGCCGGTATTTGTCTCCAACAGCTTGCCACCATAGGAAGTCGACAGCCAAGCAACTCTCGCAGGAGCTCTCCTCTATTACGGGAACAGCGATATTGAGGCAAACAGTTTACAGAAGACTTCACGTGGGAGGTCACTATGCAAAAAGGCCAATGGTTTGTATTCCACTCACCTTATCTCACAGAAGGAACCTTCTGAATTGGGCCCGACAACATAATCTCTGAACCACTGATCAATGGGCCCGTGTTCTCTTCAGTTACGAGTTGCAGTACAACCTAAACTCAGATTCTCGACGTCTGTGAATTTGGAACGAGGCGGGAAGCAGAAATCTTCCCTCCAACATAAGAGAAATTGACCACTACGGTGGTGGAGGATTCCTGGTTTTGGCTGACATCATGATGGATGGACGTATGCCGCTGCACGTGTTTTCATGAGGCACCCTGACTGTTGCACGTTACAGGGATGACGCCCTAAAGCCTTATGTCGGCTTTTCATGGGAGTTGTTGGTCCCCAGTTCCTTTTTATGGACGATAACGCGTATCCCCATAGGGCTCGGCAAACCGACGAATACGCGGATAGTGAGGATATTCACCGGATAGAGTGACACACGAGGTCTCCGGACATGAACCCGATAGAGCATATGAGATGCCATGATAGAGCATATGAGATGCCATGGGAAGAACATTTGCAAACCGGCATCCCCCCTACCAGAACCTTCCCAGGACTCCGACGCGTTGTGGTGGAGAAGTGGCACTTATTGCCCCAAACTTTCATTTACAGTTTTGTAAACACCACGAGGGCTCATTGTGCGAGCTGTATCGCTGTTCGGAGCAGTCGCACTCCCTATGAGTTCCTCGAAAGAGTCACTTTTGGACTGCCATGCTTTCATGTGGTGACGGCATTCCTTTTCTGTTGTGTATTGCTGCGTTATCGCTAAATGTATGCCCGTACTAACTGACATTCAACTTTGTCGTGTCGATTTTGCATTATTCATGATTTTGTGTTTGTCATGTTTAGTTTGGACACCTTTGTACATAGATATAAATTAGTAAAGCGATCGTATCCTTATGCAATAATTCATTGTACCTTGATTTTTCTAAAATTACAAGTCGAATGGTTCCTTATGTAACGATGCATTGTAAATGATTCAAAGTTTCAAAACGAACTCGCGTTTACGTACAGATTAATTGCATCTTGGTAACTCTATCATAGGAAAATGAATCGGCCTGACATGTTATTTATTTATGTCGATATTTTTAGTGTGTTAAAGCAAACAAACTTTTACCTACAGACTTTCTGCTTTTTGATATTTAGAAAGCCGGAAGACAAATACAGTAGAATCCGTTTACATCGAGGAGCTCGAGACCTACAGAAATCCTCGTTAAATCCGGGCGCTTGGTATATCCGTTTTGGGATGGAAAATCCCTGCATGTAAAAATATGCATGCGCGACAAAATACATATTCGTTTATATTACATATCCATATATTATATCATAACATATGGCAATAAGACATTTTGTCACTCATAAAAGTTTTAAGATTTCCTGCGTGACTGCTACGGTGAGATTGCCAGCTGTTTGACGACACACATGAAGCAAAAACAGCACTGATCTTCCCAATGCAACGCTCACTTGGAGAGTGAAACAGGCAATGCTCAAAATTCCAGGAATTGGTATCTTTTGTTTCTCCTGGGACCACATGCGCATTCATTACTCTCTATATCTTTCGGCAATTGTCACGCAGAAATCCACTCAATACATGTGCTTGAACCTAACTCGTCGTCTTTTTTCCTAGGAGTAGGGCGCCTGTTTTGAACTTTGCTGGCACCATACTCCGAAGACATTAACTACCCTTTGGAGTGGGTGGCGGAGATTTTCTGGAGCAACTCGCTTGTTGAGCATTTGATGTACTTCCTTCCCAAGGCTTTTCTAACAAAATTTTTTCACTATCACAAAAAGATTCCACTGCGTTGTTAAAAGTTCGTCCTGTATACCACCAATTCCATTCGTCCATTCCAGGGCAATGCTCAGCAGCTTTCCTCTGCGTTGTCAAATATGATGTTTCATTAAATTTTGTTATTCGCTTGTTAAAAGTGGTTATTTTATCTGTTCTCTCCTTCGTTAAATCCGGGGCTTCATTAAATTTTGTTCCTTAAAAACGATCGAATTAGCTGTGAATCAATATTATACCAAACAAAAGTTACCGTTTTGCTCGTTAAATCCGGTATTTTGCTAAATGCGGTCTCGTTTAAGCAGGTCCTACTGTATGCCTAACATTCATTGCTTTTAGCGTCGCGTATTGAAAATATCGCGATGTGTAAATTACTTGCACCTTAGCATTTCTAAGGTACCAAAGAGGATACCTTCTGGGTATATTGATTAATTTTAATTTCGGTATTTCTAAAGGATAAAAGCAAAACATCATTACGGTTAATAATTCGTTGCATCCCAGTATTTCTCATCTAAGAAATATAGCTCACCCTTTCGTTTTGATTTATTGAACAGTGATATTTCTGATTCACCAAATGTGAAGCAATCTCTGTAAATACCATAAACAACTTCCCTTTATCTGATGGTAAGACCTGTTGGCCATTTGAAACAAAAAAAGTTACAAGTTGGTTCATAGTTTTCCATTAAAAGAAGTGACGTTTTGAACTTCAGTTTTTACATTTTCCATGAATGAAATTGAACCACACATATGATGAATCGAAGCAGACCTAAAATTAGTCTTTTGACTGCTGACCACGCAAGCTAGACCTTAAACAGGAACAAATACGATTTTTTTTACTAAACGCACAAACTTAGATTCGCACTTGATATATGCATTGCAGGATTAGAGAATTTCAATTTTGGAATTATGTTTAGCGGAAATTTGTTTTGTAACTCGAAGGCTAGAGAGCGGATTGTTTAGTAATACCATGGCAGTTTGCAAAATGTTTACTGGACCTCTTACGTTAAAATAAATAAAATAGAATATGCTAGCAACAAATGGCGTCTTTGTGATTAAAACGCCTTGAGATAGTTTTCCGGATTTGAGTATGTGCCAAAAGCAATTACTTCTAGCAAGTATTTGCATCTATCACTCACACTGACGCAAGCCTACAGGCTATTCATAGGAAACAAATTGAACCACGGAAAACATATGGGGGCTGTTTATAAATAAAAGCCGTGCATTCTCTCTCTGCTGGGAACATGAGCTTCATTCAGATTGGAGAATTAATGTTTCTTCCCTCCTCCTAGCTTTTTTGAATGTTTTTGACATTCCTGTGAAAAGCGTTGTACTTTGGGGATTCCCAGAACAAGAAGTTGTCCTTCATCTGAGAACGAAGAGTGGTTCTAACATTTCTTAGTGTCCCTAGTAAAGAAGAAGAAAGAAAGTACGTTGCGAAACAAGGGGTTTCACCCAGCCTCCTCACGGCCGGGAGGGGCAACAGGACCAGTGGTCATATTGACAAATACTAATAATACAAAACTACAAACACAAATAGATGTATGAGAAAAAATCTCTCTCACACTTCAAACCTGTAAATAGTATTTACATTCCACACAAAGTTACATCTTAGGTGCGCCACGATGCTTGTCATAGGCGTTCTTCTGTACTTTACATAATGAATTGAAAAAAAAACCCCAACGCTATGTAACTCTAAAGTTAGGCGCATCATCGCATATGTACAAGGAAAGTTGGTTTCGAGTTCATAAGAGTAAGTCTTGTGAAGTCAAGCAAAAGTTTATTTTTCTTTTATTGTGTCATCCTTCTCAAGGTGGTTGAATGCTAAGGTTTGAATTTTTTTCTGTATTGGCTTTTCCTTAAGCGTTCTTTGAAAACCACCTCTTGCTGATCTGGAACTACTTCATTTTTTCCTCCTTTCTCTCTCTCTTTCACTTTTCCTATACTCTCTCTTCCACTAACAGCCTTTGTATGAAATCAAGTTTCATTATGTGATCATATAAATTTATTTAATCTTTCATTTCGTCCTCAGAAGGCTTGACTGTCCGTTTCCAAAACACTACCACTGGATATTGTTTGGCACAATGTAATCATATTTTTTTTACTAAGGTGAAGAAAACCGCTTCAATTCTTTTCGAAAACTTTTTTATCAATATCAGTAGTCCATTTCTTCATGAGATTACCCCAACTGTAATATTTTAAAGTCCTTGTTCTTCTATCAAACAATTTTTTTGTTGAATGCCATATTTTTTTATCTCTTCATAAAATTTGTACTTACACTTTTTTGTGTATTGCATATTTTCCATACATTTTTCTTATTATCTTTGCCATTTTCATTAATCAGATATATTAGATAGCTTAAATTCTTTATGAACCTAAAATCTAAGTTAGAAAGGACTTAAATTATAAGAAACGTGGCAACTAAAAGCTTTTCGCAAATTTTCTGTTGCAGTTATCTTGACAACTGGTGTCTAGAGTGCAGTTATGCTGCTGTCTGTAAAACACAGCACAAGGAACCAACGAGGCTTATGCGACGGCGTGTATCTCTGATAAAAGTGCTGAATTTATCTCTGGTAAAGTTGCACTTGTACTGTACAGGGGATTTTCAAATGATGGAAACAGCGACTGTGATTGGAGTGCACGTAATGCGGCATACGAGAATCACAGGGACGACGTCATCCGCGATCTGAGATATATGAAGGGGGGGGCAAATTACTTTTTAGAATGTAGAAGAAAGGCTTATTCAGTTACAGAGCTCTGCAAAATATCTCCCATATACTGTATATACACAGTATTTTTTTTTTCTGGAGCAAAAGGTGCTGGAACTATTAAACATAAGTTGCTGTAAAAGGGTAAAAAAACAACCTAACAAAAAGCTAATAAATTCCTTGAACATTGCTCTTTAAGCCTTATTACTGTTGCATGGTACATAGTGCAGAAACATAATTTACTATATTATGTTAAAAACAACAGCATTCCGAAAGAGTTTTATAATACATACAGGGGTTTATCAAAATAATGGAAACACCGACTGCGACCCCACTATGCAAATCAGAGGGACAACATCACCCACGATATGAGGTATGTAAAGGAGTGTAGTACGATGTCAGCTATCACGTATTAATGCCACAGTCGCAGGGGAACACAGCTGTTGTGGAGTAATTGTCGGCAATGTCAGATCTCCGTGACCTCAAAAAAGACATGAACACTGGTGCGCGCCATGCAGGAGCTCCAGTTACTAGAACGGGAAAAACATCAGGTAACCACAAACGTATTTGTTGTTTCCGGAGACTGAGACAAAGTAAAACAGATACGTAGTAGAAAAGCAATTTATTCATCAAAGTCATTACCATGGGCATCAACAATGTTCTGTCAACGTGTTAACAACTTATACAGGGTGTCCCACTCGCTACCGAACTCGGCATTTCTTTAATAATATTAATACCAATGAAGATATTGCAACGAAAGTTAAAGTGGTCTCACCTCATTTCGTGCAAAATCTGATGACATCGTAACTGTGCTGGAAATGGCCACCATTTGCGTCCAAACAGCATTGAACCCGGCGCACCATACTGTGGAAAGTCCTTGCCGGTACGCCCGCCGTCACTGCCGGAATTTCTTCAGTGATGTTTGCTTTCAAGGTATCTATCGTTCGCGGTTTCTTTTGGTTAGATATCCCCATAAAAAGTAATCAGGAGGTGTCAGATCGGGCGAGCGCAGTGGCCATAGACCCTTCGAAATAACGTTGTCGCCGAAAAAGTGCTGAATTTCGGCATTACTGGTGTGTGATGTGTGTGATGTCGCTCCATCATGCTGGTAATATCCAATGGAGAGTTCTTCGTCGTGCAATTGATTTACAAAGGTGTTGAATATTTCCATATATGCAGCTGTTGTGATGGTTGTATCGAAGAAGATGGGACCAATTATGCGGCGCCAGGTCATCACACATCAAACACCAATTTTCTGTGAAGGAACGGGTTCTTCATGTATCGCGTTGGAATTTTCACTGGCCCAAATACGGGAATTTTGAGAATTGACGTATCCGGACAGGTGAAACCACGCCTCGTCCGAGAGCCACGTGCAGTCCAGAATGATCGGATTTTCTTGAAGAAATGTCTGAAACCATCGACAGTATGTCACTCGTTTCACCTGGTCAGGCTCTTTCAGTTCGTGGACCACGGAGATGCGGTACGCATGAAGCTTCGCTTTTTTCTCACAACACGTTGACAAGTGCTTTTGGAGAACCTTGTTTCCTGCGACAGTCGACGAAGTGACTTCCTGGGATACGCAAGTAGTCGGCCCTTTACATTCTGGACCGTTCCTTCGGACATTTGTGAACAACCTCCTGCATGGTCGTCTAATAAAGTCCCCTTGGTTTCGAATTTCTTCGACAATGCCCAAATGGTGGACTTGCCCGGTGGATATCTGCCTGCAAACCTCTCCAGGAATTGCTGTTGACAAGACTTTATCGATTCTGCTTTCCAATAAGTGCGAACAATGAACACTCGCTCCTCCATAGTATACCGATACATTTTCACTCGTACGCAAACAGCCACGAGCACGAGCCTTCACTATCAACAATCGTATTGTGTAGACACGCTCAGCGAAATGGCATAACAAAGCAGCAGAGAGGCGCGTTCGGCTGGCTGGTGGACAGTGCTGAGTTCAATGCTGTCTGGACGCAAATGGTGGCCACTTCCAGCACATGTTGTGATGTCATCACATTTCGCACGAAATGAGGAAAGTTCACTTCAACTTTCGTTGCAGTATCTTCATTTGTGTTAATATTATTATAGAAATGCCGGGTTCGGTAGCGAGCGGCACACCCTGTATATACCCCTGCGATAAAATGCTGGGTCGTGGGAAGAGAAAAAGTTTTCGGAGGGCAGCGTGCAACTCATCAAAGTTGGAGAAGTCCTGTCCACGTAAATGATTGTCGAGTGAAAGAAACAAGTTATAGTCTGAAGGAAAGATATCAGGCGAGTAAGCTGGATGACATAAAAACTCCCACCCAAGTTCTTCGAAAATATTTCTAGTCAATGAAGCGGAGTGGGCATGAGAGTTAACTTGAAGGGGAAAAACTCTCTTTCTGTTGACCAGTGCTGCTTCCTTTTTTTCAGGTCCTGGCGCACACGTTTCAGTTGTTTAGCTTTTACACAGCGGTGATCGTTTGGCTGCGTTGCAAGAGTTTATAATGAAAAACACCACGTGCGGTCCACCATACCTGCAGCATAACGTTACGTGGATGCAGGCTTCGATGTGTGAGGAATTGAGTCACTGGTGGACAACCAATGTCTGGAACGTTTTGGGATACTGTACTGGACCTAATTTTCATCACATGCGAGTACCCTATCCAAAAATGGTTCCTTATCATAAGGAGACAGCAATTCAAGACATGCTGAGACAAGCTGCTGTTTGTTCACTGCAGACAATTCGTCAGGGACCCATTTAGACAATTTGTATGCCTTACCTATTGCATGCAAATGTCTTCTGATGGTTTCATCACTAGCACCAAATGACCGTGCTAGTTCCTGGCATGTTTGGCTATTGTTCTGCTCAATAGTAACTTTCAGAGCTTCTGTGTCAAGGCTGACAGGACAACCATTCCAGGATTTGTCTTGAAGGGATTCATCTCCGTCTGTGAACTTTCGAAACCAATTCCAAGTTGTGCGTTCCTTTACAGCATCTGCCCCGAATGCTAAGCAAATGCGACGATTTGTTTCTGCAGCAGATGAACCGAGTTTAAATTCGTATAACAAACACCCACTAATAATCTCCACTGATACCGCCATTGCAACCGCAAGTCTTTCCACTACGAAATTGCTTACTCATCTGATTCATATGCGCAGGACATCTTATGATTTCAGATGACGATGTACCGCAAGCGACACGCCATTTCTCCGCAAATTCAATCATTACAAGGTGTTTCTTTTGCTCCCTCGAAATACGGCAAATACGTTTGTGGTTACCTGATAGTAGGGGTTACCCCCAAACGCGCAATTGTGTGGACGCCATACGAAGATGACAGACACGGACAGGCGAATATTGGCTCAGATTGTACAATGGAAGTACAAGACCACGGCACTGTAAATAGCATCAGAGTTGAACACCAGTCGGAATTATCCCATTTCCATCGTAACCGTTCGTCGGGAACTCCATCGTATCGGTATTTATGTCCGTTCTGGTTTTCTACACAAATTTCGGATTAGCAACATCAATGCAATAAACGTGTAAGGTGGTGCAAAGCGTATAAAAACTGGGATGTTAAAGACCGGTAGCGCGTCATCTGGTTTGATGAATCGTATTTCACATTGTTTGTTACCACTGGTAGAGTGTACGTCTAATGAAACCCTGAAGAAGTGTACCACCCCAACTGTTTGGTTCCGACTGTGCAGCCTGGAGGTGGATCTCTGATGCTGTGGGATGCCATATCACGGCATTCTTTAGGGCCATTAGTTATTATTCATGGTCGTGTCACATCTGTAACATACGTACGAATCCATTCTTGGGGATCACCTGCACCCAATGTTGCAGGCATGTTTCCCTTAACGGCCGTCCATGACATCAAATAGATAATAAACCCGTGCATTATGCGAGACGTGTCAAGTTGGGGTTTGCAGAGCATGAGGATAAGGTACAGTAGTTACCCTGGCCACTTCAATCTCCTGACCTTAATATCGGGGAAGATTTGTGGGAATATCTGGACCGACAGGTCAAATCACACTTTCTACCTCCAACATCACTGGCACAGTTGAGACATATTTCACAGGAATAATGGACTCAAATTCCATTATCGTATGTGCATGACCTGTATGTCTATTTCAAGTCGAATTGCTTTCGTTCTGACAGTCCGAGGTGGACGTACAGCTCATTAATAAAAGGTTCTCCACAAACAGTAACTGTTTCCATTATTTTGAAAAACGTCTGTAGCTAACAATTAAAGAGCACGAGCAGTCTTCCTTGTAAAATGTTCAGATCTTCAGAAAATTTCTCACGCGAAACTTCACATCGGTGTCGGAAATATGCTGACCACTTTAAAGTAGAGATGCCAACATTCTACAATTAGCGCTTTGCCTTTCTGGCACATCTGGATCTTTCCACCCTCTTCTCTGCTATGCTTGACAGTGACTAACATGACACGTTTCTACTTCTGACAGTTAGTATTTTATTTTTTTGATTGGAGGTTTAACGACCACCGTGAGCAACTCAATGGGATATAAGCAGTCGCCTGCCCCTAATTTAGGGTCACTGGTTCCAGGGAAGGGAGAGAGCCAGTGCCGTAAGACAAACACAACATCCATGCCTGACCGGGATTCGAATCCGGACCCCTTACGGACGAATAATCAGAGGCCAGCGCCTTAGACCACTTCGCCACCGGGGCGGCCAGTTAGTATTGCATGAATGGTGTTTGTAATCCTTTACGCCAAGTTTGAGCCAACAGAAAGATATTACAGATAAAATTCATTATTGCTTTTGTTCTACTGTGTGTCAGTGTTGTGCAATGTAGTGAATCTACGCTCTCTTTTTATGCTAATACAAGATGGCTATACTGAAAGAAAAAACAAAACAAAACGAGAGAGCCGAACAATTAGAGGTGAATAAGTTTTCATTGCTGCTTGGTCCAATTCTGGCATACCCTGACCACATCAGTCTCACTCAATTTTTATGTGCTGTGGCCACTTGAACTGGTTTGCTTTCAGGGAGGCAATGTTTTCAGATCCATCTATCATGTTGTTTAGAATTATAACTGATGAACTCCATGTTGCAGATACTTTCATGAATGTGATTAGCCACTATGTGGACGGCTCACAAAGTTTCTTTGGAAGTTTCGTGCACACTGCCGTAAAAGACTTGAACGATCTCAACAGCTAGGCAAATAGATGGAACTTGTGCGGTCAGAATAACAACAGGACACCTACGTATTTGACTTAGAAATCTGTCTAAGAAGTCGTAGTTAGTTCAGGGTAGAAACAGGAGTTAGATTAAAATTCAAAATACAAGCACAAAAGGCCTTCAAAAGAACGTATGAACCCTGATCCGTCAGTAAAAATAAGAGCTAAAATAATCAAGCAAATTCCGATATAAATAATACATTTTGTAACATAGAAATTGCAACGCGCGGAAGTGGCGAGAAACTTCAACCGATGTCCACGGACGGAGCAGTATGGGATACAAGAAAAACGTGATTAAGATTTCAAAACTGATGGACAGTTTATTACCTAAAAAATAAGGCACATCCGTAAGAGGTACAGCCACATCTGATGGCAATGCATTCAGCAGCAAGTTGTGGGGCTTAGTCGTAGGGATGTCTAATGGCCTCCTGCGACATTACTCCCCATGCTTCCTGCACTTGGTATTTCAGGGGGATCTTTGTCTGCGCTGGTTAAGGGCTGCTGTTGTGATGCCATCCAACCATAACCTATTATAACGAAGTAAATTTCTCCGTCATTTTTGTCCACGCTGGGGCTCGAACCCGGGTCCCCTCATTCCGGAATAAGTAGCTCTAACAATTGAGCTACGCGGACGTTCGTTCTGACTGCTATCGGCTTTTTTGTCGTGTGCGTCCTGCTGGGCAAGCACGTCACACTATGCATGTTCTATTGGGAGACTTAATTCGTATCTTACTGGTCATCCCTGGACATTCACAGCTGCACGTTGACGCTTCCTGAAGTTGATTGCAGTTTGCAGAAGCTCATTATCCAAGCTATTCTCCATGCAATACTGAGCTGTCAAACTTTCTGTGAGGAATACTAGAAATGTTCTGCTATCATGTGTGATTGCTTCCCAGATCATGACCCCCTGCTGTTCGTACTGTATGTCTCTGGGCAATTGCTCTTGAATTAGTTCTACCTTCCCGTCGTCTCCATATCTGAACCCGACGATCTTCCGACCCAAAACAAAAGCGACATTCTTTGCTGAAGATCACACGATGCCATCTACACTCCAATTCACCCTAAAAGTGTACTACTGGAAAAAGCGGGAGGGCCTTATAACATCTCGTCGTGGAACGCAAGAACGGTATCCATCCACGTTAATGTGCTCTTCTACTGTTTCCTTTCTGATCCCCCCCCTCCCCACCCACCCACACTTCTCAGAAGAAGTGGGGATTGTCAGTGGGGGTCTGGTGGAGGCCGGACCGCTTCCCCTACTGCCTTCGAGTTTCCCCGATGGTCAATTTATTGCCTCTGTGTTGTCAATGTTGGGAGAGGTCTTCCACCCCTTCCCCCTGTCCGAGTTGTATCCCAAGTGGACAGAAATAGCCGAAAGTGCGAAGCTCTTGATTCAGCAACTTCTCAGAACAAATTTATTTCTAAAAGAGCTCTAACTTCTAGAATTTTTTTTTAGATAGTAATTTTGTCTGATGAACTGTTGAGCAAACAAAAATTGATTCTAAGCAATAATTCTGATGCTTTTCGCTCTAAATGCTAGGGACTATTTTTCGTAGCGGAGGTAGCTGTTTCGTGCCCTTTATAGTGGTTGACTCTTAGGTTGACTCGGAGTATAGATAGTGGCTCCCTCGAGCACGGCATCACTTCAGACTTTGGCGACGATGATCATTCGATAGGGGCAGTGACCAATGGACGCCCAGCGTGAAGTCATGTCTCCTCGAGTCTTCGCGATAGGGTCTATCTTGTGACGGGATGACTTAAAGCAATATTTGCTGTTCTCTGATGGTAGAGGAAGCTTCTTGCGGGATCAAACAGTATTCTCTTTGTGTGGTAGTCCTGCGTGTTTTAGTTCCAGTGCAACGAGATGTCGTACCTTCTCTCAAAAACATCAGCTAGCATCGGTGCACTATTGTGTTGTCACGGCCGAGTACGGTGAGTCGACCATCTACCGTCTCGGAGACCAATATTCCATCCCCATTTAAATGCACTCAGCTGGTGATATAGTCCGTGAATTTGGTGCTTTGGCACTCTGTACTGAGTCCGTTTCCTCCTCGAAACCTGAAGACTGTTCTCACAGGGAAACCAGTTTTAGTTATGATGTTACGGGGAAGAGGCTTTCTCGCTTGTATCCGTGAGCGCTACAATCGGATAGCTGCCATATTTTAATCACATGCATATCTCGGCTCGACTAAGACATCTACTGAATTGCATGCGCTCCCGATCATTTGTTTAGGCTGTTGCAATTTCAATGTACAAAGTTTATCATGAGATAAAAGGAAAATTTTGGGTGAGAGTAAGAACAGGAGTAAAATTAAATTCTACAATTCATAAACAAAGTACTTGACGGATGTACGTATGCACATCTTTGGGTCACAGAGCAGCGGGATTTCGGTTAAAATCTGAAATCAATATTGTGAAGAACTTAGCAAAAAGCTGAAAATTCTCCGGCCAAGTCTATAGTGAGACCTTTCAGTTAAAATCCGTCTAGAAAGAACCGAAAGAAAGGGTCTTCTGGGAACCAGGAAATAAAAAGCTTTGAGTTCAACTGGAAAATACTTATAATAATAACTTTACCAGCATATTGGGAGTTTTGTTTTTGGTGAGCAAAAAGATCTCGATTAAACTCCGAAATAATTCTACGATAGATGAATCTTCTTCAGCCAGGTTTTTTTTTTTTTGATTGGAGGTTTCACGACCACCGTGAGCAATTCAATGGGCTATAAGCAGTCGCCCGTCCCTAATTTTAGGGTCACTGTTTCCAGGGAGGGAGAGAGCCAGTGCCGTAAGACAAACACAACATCCATGCCACACCGGGATTCGAACCCGGACCCCGTCCGGACGAATGATCAGAGGCCATCGCTTAGACCACTGCGCCACCGGGGCGGCGCTGCCAGGGTTCAACGGAATTTCAATTCAAACTCCGAAACCCTTTTTACAAAGCACAATGAATCCGCTTCAGCATCGTTGTTATTGATGAGATAGCCATCAGCTACAGGACTTTTATTAAATTTTTTATGTTGTAGTTTAAAGCCTGAAACCCATTTGCATTTTGTGAACTTCTAAATTGCTATTAAAATAGCTCAGTGAACTTCAACATTCATTTGATTCTTGAATCGTTTAAGTTTTATTCGTTAATCAATGAAAGAAATGGAAATCTTTTCCACATAACTACATTAAGACTGGATCTTCAACACAATCTGTATGAATGTTAAACAACCAGGTTTTCCGTCTTGGCCATAAAAAAAAAATGTTCTTTCCATTACAAGTGGCGTGCGTATAAAAGCCACAGCAGCGCCAAGACACTATTTTTCAAGGCTCAACGCTTAGCCGCTCTAAGGAATTCCCCGCTGTTAGATGGTTAAGAAACACCTTGTTTTATGTAAAAGCATACTCTTAACTTAGCCGAATGTCTGTATTGTAATAAGAAGAAACAGCTAGATTACGCAGCAGGACTTCTCATGCATTATAAGGGTTCTAGTACACCGATGAGACATTTCAATATGACCACCCCAAGAGTAGAGAAATGACCGCGCGTGGAGACCGAACAGTGGCTCAGGTGAATTTCACACAGCAGTATATATACAACCCCAGGACCGGTTTTCGGTTAGTAGAGTGTTCGGAGTCAAAATGCGAAAAGCTGCCGATTTATCGAAATTTGATAAAGGACAAAGTTCTGATGGCACGGTGCCTCGGAACTACGATCTCGTAAACGGTGCCGCTTCTGTGCTGTTCCCATGCCGCTATAGTGAGTACGTATCAAAAGTGGTGCACAGATGTCCAAACGACGTACCGTCGTCCGCAGCAAATTGATGCCAGAGGGGAGCGGAGACTGTCGCGCATTGTTCACAGCGACCGCAGGGCCACAGTGCGACAAATCACTCGCAGCTACAACAATGTGATCAGGGCAATGTGTCACAGCACACAGTTCAGCACAACCTTCTGCGCATGGGCCTGCGTAGCCAAAGACCCAGCCAGGTACTCATGCTCCCAGCACGTCATCGCCAACAACGCATGAAATGGGCACAGGAACATATTGTAACGTGGATGATTGGGAGAAAGTGACCTGGTCTGACGAATCAAGATTCCTGGTGCATCACGTAGACGGTCGAGTGTGAATATGCCGATTTCCAACGGAGGCTATGGCACCTGGATGGACTGTTGGGCGGAAACAGCCCGGTGGTGGGGGTGTTATGCTGTAGGCGATGTTTTTTTTGGGTGACAATTTAGGCCCCATTATCCCAATAGCACAATCCGTGGCTGCTGTCATGTATCTGAACATCGTTGCGGACCAAGTTGACCCATTCATGGCAACTGTGTTCCCTGCTGGTGATGGCCATTACCAACAGGATAATGCGCCATGCCACACTGCCAGAATCGTCAAGGAGTGGTTTGAGGAACATGCTGGTGACTTTCTGTTAATGCCCTGGCCTCCAAATTCACCTGACATGAACTCAATCAAACATTTGTGGTTCGACTTGGAAAAGCGGGCTCGCGCTAAATCACCACCACCCCAAAATGTAGGGGACTGGAAGACCTGCTGTTCACATTATGGTGTCAGATAACCCAGGATACCTATCGCCACCTCATCGGATTGATGTCTCGCCGCGTGGCCGCTGTTTTGCTGGCTAAAGGGGATCCTGCAGTTTATTAGGCAGGTGGTCATAATGCAATGACTCATCGGTGCATAAGGTCAACTCTTTTGTATTGAATAGGGTTCCTAGAATAAAGCTATAGGAGATGGCTTCCCCATCAGTTAAAATTGCACCGTCCACAGGGATAACAGCAGAGAAAAATTATACTGTCACAAAGGCTAAGAGATCAGAATTTTATAGTTTCGAAGGGTATTTGTTTTAAACAATTCGCCACCGGCTACCTGCTCCAATAAAAGGCTACTAGTAATTTATGTTTTGATTCCACATGGGCAACTCAAACAAAAAAAATTCCTATATCCACCTTACATTCTTTGAAAAAACGGCGCAATAATTACTCTTAATACACTGACGGAAAAAAAATCCCAACACCAAAACGGGGTTGTGTTAGATAAACGACAGTTGCTAGGCGGTGAGAGTACATCTGTAAGATGACGTCTATGCAAATTTCGCGCTTGGCGCATACGTATGGCGCTAGTAGCGCCCCTCGGAACATGCAAAGCAGGTTTGCTTTAAATACGCGCTGTAACGTTCGTGAGCGTTAGTTATCGTTGAGATTCGACGTAGGGTGTTGATGTCAGTCAAGAACGCCTTTAAGAAAACGAAGAAGCCATTATCAACAGCTCACGGAGTTTGAACGAGGTCGTGTAATAGGGCTACGAGAAGATGGATTTTCTTTCCGCAGTATTGCAGAACCACTAGGCAGGAATGTAGCTACTGTACATGATTGTTGACAGCGGTGGTCAAGGGAAGGCACTGCCTCAAGAAAACCGGGTTCCGGCCGGCCACGTGGCACTACTGAGAGGGAAGACCGCGGTGTACGGCGTATGGCCGTGGCGCATCGTACCGCGTCTGCGGCAGCAATTCGAGCTGCAGTTGCCACTACAGTGACATAACGAACTGTTACAAATCGGTTACTTGAAGGACAGCTCCGAGCCAGACGCCCTGTAGCGTGCATTCCACTTACTCCAAACCACTGCCGTTTGCGACGTCAGTGGTGTCAAGCTAGAGCTCATTGGAGGACGGAGTGGAGATCTGTTGTGTTTTCTGATGAAAGCCGGTTCTGCCTGGGTGCCAGTGATAACCGTGTGTTGGTTAGAAGGAGGCCAGGTGAGCGCCTGCAACCAACCTGTCTGCGACCGAGACACACTGGATCTACACCTGGAGTTATGGTCTGGGGAGCAATTTCCTATGACAGCAAGAGCACTCTCGTGGTTATCCCACGCACTCTGACGGCACAGTTGTACGTCGGTCTGGTGATTCAACCTGTTGTGCTGCCATTCATGAACAGCATTCCAGGGGGATGTTTTCCAACAGGATAACGCTCGCCCGCATACCGCTGTTGTAACCCAACATGCTCTACAGAGGGTCGATATGTTGCCGTGGCCTGCTAGATCACCAGATCTTTCACCAATCGAGCACGTATAGGACATTATTGGACGACAACTCCAGCGTTACCCCCAACCAGCATTAACCGTCCCTGTACTGACCGACCAAGTGCAACAGGCATGGAACTCCATCCCACAAACTGACAGCCAGCACCTGTACGACACAAAGCATGAACGTTTGCGTGCTTGCATTCAACATTCTGGCTGTTACACCGGTTATTAATGTACCAGCATTTCACATTTAAAATGGCTCTTCTCGCGCTTACAATAAGCTGTGATCTTGAAACCTTAATCGATTAAATATGTTACCTATATAAGTGTATTGCCGCCATTTCATTCCTCTACAACTATTTGTTCATGGTGTTGGGATTTTTTTCTCGTCAGTGTAGATGTGAATATTTAAGTTGCATCTACATATTTGAAAGAAAAACTTTATATTCTTAGCATGCGACACACTCGTAACATTCTTCTACTAGAATTGCTCGAATTAAGCAATTTCAATAAAAGTGGACCAAAGTAATGCGTACCAAAAATTTAGTAAAAAGTGCTAAATAATGAAGCAAAAAATCAGATTTAACATTGATTTAGAAAATGTTAATGTATTCTTTCCGTTTTTTTTATATTATTCGTTCACCCCTAAAGCACATTTTTATTTATAATCACATCACTGTTCATTACTCGTAGCTTATCTTCAAATTGAAAATCTGATCCTGATATTTATTTTATTTTGAGACATTTTAAAAAAGATTGTCGGTGATGTGTGTGGAATTAAAAACCCAGTTGTCTTTCTTCAGTAGGGTGGGGTTGAAAATCAGGAAAGCAGCTACATGATGTGTGGCGCCTGCATTCTCTTTGAAAGCGATCATACTTGCTGAAAAAAAAAAAAGGCAATACTTGCTCTGAAAAAGGCCAAAAGGCCTTTTTCCTCTATCTCTTTTTCCAGCTGTTTCAATAATCATCGAATGTCATGATAACATAATTACGACATGTATTTGATGTGACAACTAAAATAAAATGAAATGAAACGAAATCAAAATCACGACTTTCATATTTGCGTTTATGCTCGAGCTAGTGCAGTCGCACGAATTTTTACAAATTACGTGATGCATTTCTTTTTCTATGATTGGTTTGTCTTGAAATATTTAATGAAGAAAGGTTAATTATTTCATCTAAATATCGTGGAGCGCGATTTTTCAAGGATTTACAAAAGAGAGATACCGTTTCATTTTAACAAATTTAATACAAATGATAAAGATTTATGTCAACAAATTTGAATGACTTTTGTATTAACTGGTTTCTGGATTTATTTCAAAATGATTTAATTCAGAAAAAGTCAAAAATGTGTTATGAAGTTAAGTGTATGTATACAGCATTTAATGACGTCACACTGAAATTTTATAAATCAATTTAAAAATCTTGATTTCATTGTCTCTCAAACAACTCTTAAAAAGAGAATATGCTTGTTATTAATATTATTTTCATAAAGCAATAACCAAGAAATGGAGAAAACTCTGATGTCTTGCTGATACGTTTGACATATTTCACACACACACAATGAAAGCTTTCAGTTCACTTAAAGTAGGAGAAAACTGCAATTGGAATATTTCCTGCAGTTCACTTTTTTCTTATTCTTCTGTGTTATGTGACCAAATGCATGAGACTGTCTTGTGCGAATTCGTTTACCTAAGTATTTTGTTTTATAGCTCATATTTTTATTATTTCTTGAATAGTTCACAACGTATTTTAGACAAGAAATTACGTAGAACCTTTGTGTATAATTTGTTTTTAGAATCGTAAACCTTTGTTTATTTTCTTTTTTGAAGGTTTACCGACCACCGTGAGCAATTCGATGAGCTATAAGCAGTCGCCCGTCCCTAATTTAGGGCCACTAACTCCAGGGAAGGGAGAGAGCCAGTGCCGTAAGACAAACACAACATCCATGCCTTACCAGGATTCGAACCCGGATCCATCTCGGACTAATGGTCAAAAGCTAACGCTTGGACCACCGCGCTTCCGGGTCGGCAGCTTGGCTTTAAACAGAAGATAATTTCATATAACTCGCTACTCTTCGAAGCTAAATTTTCATACCAACACAGTGTGCTTTTATGAATAAATACGCTTTGTCTGAAACGAAAAAAAGACAAGGAAAAAAATAGAGGAAAGGAGAGAAATTTTGGCATACAATACATTCTTACTTGGATAATAAGTCCAGTTTCACCTGACACGCTCGATATAGCCAAACAGATGGTACGTTTCTGTAATTTTGTATGGAATTCTCAGGTACAGAGCATCATAGCCAAATTTCTTTCCCCCCTCCCTCAACCTGCTTGTGACCCCCTACCCACAGTGACGAACGTTAGCTCTCACACCATTGTCAGAAGTTCAGAGTTATAGCTAACCGTCGACTACGTTCATTCTACTCGTTCGAAGGACGACAGTTTTCTGATTCAATAAGACTTGACATGGATTATTTACGGGATAAATGCTTTCATACATGCGATAATGCAGTCATCAATACTCCTTTTCGTGAGAAAACGAGAATCATTATGCAATGATTTCCTCGCTACCTGCTTCAGTCAATTTCCTGCAAATACACTGATAAACAAAGAAAATGCCACAGCAAGAAGTATTTATCGGAACATCATGCAGACTCGTGGGTATGTGTTGACAGTTAGGTTACATAAAAGATTGCAGTTGCGAACCAATCATGTGATAG
The DNA here is from genome assembly GCA_039090855.1 of Macrothele yani. NCBI lineage: Eukaryota > Metazoa > Arthropoda > Arachnida > Araneae > Macrothelidae > Macrothele > Macrothele yani. The sequence continues at coordinate 65,118,703 of CM077017.1, read as the reverse complement.
GTGAAGGAGATAAAAGGGCAAAACGGCTCGCTGTAGCTAAGTTCGGACGTCCTCGCCTGGGCATGTGGACCACTGCATCGGAGAGATCTCGGTGGCGAATACACGTGTAAGGAGTGTAAATAATCAGAGTAGGTAAATTTCGTCGTCATCACCTGGGTGTGTGGACCACTGCATCAGAGTGATCTCGGTGGCGAAAGCACGTGTAAGGAGTGTAAATAATCAGCTTAGCTAAGTTTGGTCGTCCTTACCTGGGCTTATGGACTAGTGCCTTGGAGTGACGTGGGTGGCGAAAGCACGTGTAAGGTGTGTAAAAAAACAGCCTAGATAAGTTTAGTCATCCTAACCTGGGCGTGTGGACCACTGTATTGGAATGATCTCGGTGGCGAAAGCACGTGTAAGGAGTGTAAATAATCAGCTTAGCTAAGTTTGGTCGTCCTAACCTGGGCGTATGGAACAGTGCGTTGGAGTGATATGTGTGACGAAAGCACGTGTAAGGAGTGTAAATAATCATCCTAGATAAGTTTAGTCGTCCTAACCCGGGCGTGTGGACCACTGCATCGAAGTGATCTCGGTGGCGAAAGTCATCACCTGGGTGTGTGGACCACTGCATCTGAGTGATCTCGGTGGCGAAAGCACGTGTAAGAAGTGTAAATAATCAGCTTGGCTAAGTTTGGGCGTCCTAACCTGGGCGTATGGACCAGTGTGTTGGAGTGATATGGGTGGCGAAATCACGTATAAGGAGTGTAAATAATCAGATTAGATAAGTTTGGTCGTTCTAACCTGGGAGTATGGACCAGTGCGTTGGAGTGACATGGAAGGCAAAAGCACGTGTAAAGAGTGTAAATAATCAACCTAGATAAGCTTAGTCGTCCTAACCTGGGCGTGTGGACCACTGTATTGGAGTGATCTCGAGGGCGAAAGCACGTGTAAGGAGCGTAAATAATCAGCGTAGCTAAGTTTCGTCGTCCTCACCTGGGTATGTGGACCACTGCATCGGAGTGATCTGGGTGGCGAAAGCACGTGTAAGGAGTGTACTTAATCAGCGTATCTAAGTTTGGTCGTCCTCATCTGGGCGTGTGAACCACTGTATCGGAGTGATCTCCGTGGCGGAAAGCACGTGTAAGTAGTATAAATAATAAGCGTAGATAAGTTTCGTTGTGCTCACCTGGGTGTGTGGACCACTGTATCGGAGTGATCTCGGTGGCTCGACGTGTTGTATCAAGCTCCTGTTTTTAAGAAAGGTTTGTGAGTTAATATCGCTAGTATTGGCGTTTTGACCAAACCGAGTTGCGTGTGAGTGCTATGTCCTCCGTTCGTGAGCTTCCTGGACGCTGGTGAGTTCTTTCAATGGCGGCTTCAGGTCCTCAAGGCAGCCGGAACTCTCAACCGGAAACTCTTCTTATTCCCGCACGTCACTAGCCTTTAGTACAGCTGGATCTTCGCCCATTCACCCAAAGTCGAGTAACCAAGAGCTTACGTCAATGGGAGAAGGCAGCTTTGACCGTGCCTTTCCTGCAGTACAAGAATATTCTTCTCCTGTGCGGAAACGTACAGTTTCAGGAGTGACGTTGAAAAGTATGAATGTTATGGATACGACTCCTTCAGTTTCAGACCAATCTATGTCTGTTTCCGGACAGAGTTTTCAGTCCCTTCCATCAGTTCCAAAGAGTTTTGCACAAGCTCTCAACCCCAATGCTGCTCCTGCCGGTTCTACTTCTGAAATCAATTTAACTGAGGCTCAGCGACGGCTGGTTGCTTTTGTTGACATAGCACCTGATTCAGTTGTAGGCAAACAACATGTGTCCTTAAAGAACAGGAGTGTGTTGTACGAAGCCCTTCCGTAGAAGGCGATTCCAATATACACTGACGGAAAAAATCCCAACACCACGAACAAATAGTTGTAGAGGAATGAAATGGCGGCAATACATTTGTATAGGTAACATATTTAATCGATTAAGGTTTCAAGATCACAGCTTATTGTAAGCGCGAGAAGAGCCATTTTAAATGTGAAATGCTGGTACATTAATAACCGGTGTAACCGCCAGAATGTTGAATGCAAGCACGCAAACATTCATGCATTGTGTCGTACAGGTGCTGGATGTTAGTTTGTGGGATGGAGTTCCATGCCTGTTGCACTTGGTCGGTCAATACAGGGACGGTTAATGCTGGTTGGGGGTGACGCTGGAGTTGTCGTCAAATGATGTCCCGTACGTGCTCGATTGGTGAAAGATCTGGTGATCTAGCAGGCCACGGCAACATGTCGACACTCTGTAGAGCATGTTGGGTTACAACAGCGGGATGCGGGCGAGCGTTATCCTGTTGGAAAACACCCCCTGGAATGCTGTTCATGAATGGCAGCACAACAGGTTGAATCACCAGACCGACGTACAACTGTGCCGTCAGGGTGCGTGGGATAACCACGAGAGTGCTCTTGCTGTCATAGGAAATTGCTCCCCAGACCATAACTCCAGGTGTAGGTCTAGTGTGTCTCGGCCGCAGACAGGTTGGTTGCAGGCGCTCACCTGGCCTCCTTCTAACCAACACACGGTTATCACTGGCACCCAGAAAGAACCGGCTTTCATCAGAAAACACAACAGATCTCCACTCCGTCCTCCAATGAGCTCTAGCTTGACACCACTGACGTCGTAAACGGCAGTGGTTTGGAGTAAGTAGAATGCACGCTACAGGGCGTCTGGCTCGGCGCTGTCCTTCAAGTAACCGATTTGTAACAGTTCGTTGTGTCACTGTGGTGGCAACTGCAGCTCGAATTGCTGCCGCAGACGCAGTACGATGCGCCATGGCCATACGCCGTACACGGCGGTCTTCCCTCTCAGTAGTGCCACGTGGCCGGCCGGAACCCGGTCTTCTTGAGGCAGTACCTTCCCTTGACCACCGCTGCCAACAATCATGTACAGTAGCTACATTCCTGCCTAGTGGTTCTGCAATACTGCGGAAAGAAAATCCACCTTCTCGTAGCCCTATTTCACGACCTCGTTCAAACTCCGTGAGCTGTTGATAATGGCTTTTTCGTCTTCTTAAAGGCATTCTTGACTAACATCAACACCCTACGTCGAATCTCAACGATAACTAACGCTCACGAACGTTACAGCACGTATTTACAGCAAACCTGCTTTGCATGTTTCGAGGGGCGCTACTAGCGCCACACGTATGCGCTGAGCGCGAAATTTGATACACGTCATCTTACAGATGTACTCTCACCGCCTACCAACTGTCGTTTTTCTAACACAACCCCTTCTTGGTGTTAGGACTTTTTTCCGTCAGTGTATTTAGCTGCACTAGAAAACCTTGTTCCCAGAGAAGCAATTGAAGGTGTTACGCTCTGCCCTCGAGGCATCCCTGTCCTGTTTTCTGAACAGAAGTATGCCGATATTCACGTAAACCAAAGTATCATTATTCAATCTCTTGAACTCTTCGCCTTCAGTCTGGTATACAGACCAATGTGGATCACATTTTATCCAGTGCCGTTGAAAGTTCCTGATGAGGCCTTGCCACATGTGGTTTCACAGTGTTACCAAGCTCTTGGATATGTGCAACGGGTCTCGGATGACCCCGACAGAAGAAAACAGGAAAGTGTTTCCGGACCAGGGTGCAGTTAAACTTGATAATCATACACTGGTGTGCAAAAATTAAGGACGAAGAGGAGAAATTAGCATAACAGCGGAACGAGCAGGCAGAACGGACCGAAAGACCACTCAGGGGATAGACTAGGGCCTGGTACGGTAGGGTATGCGCATATATGCAGCATGACGTAGGGGGTGGGGGAAGGGTATAAAGCACACGGGCGGTGTACGCTCAACAATTCGGTGAAAGATATTGCACGGTGTACATCGGTTTGAACGACGTCGAGTTGCTGCCACCGTGTGATATGGCCAGCAGGCAATCCAGCAAAAGACATCTGGATGGCTTTATCCGAGGTCGCGTCATTGGGAAGTTGGAAGAAGCTCGAAGTGTGACTAGTGTGGCCGAGGAGTATCGTTTCACGAGCTTAGAGAGCATTTCAAACGACAGGAACAGCTGTCCGAGAGTTTAGCAGTGGTCGTCCACGAGCAACCACGGCGGCGGACGACCGGTATATTGTCCTACAGGCGAGAAGAGACAGACGGCAGACAGCGGGAGAAATCGCAAGGCACATGCAACAGACAACTGGACGTCCGTTATCGCGTTTTACCGTGGCCAGGAGGCTGCACAAAGGTGGTCAATTTGCACGACGACCAGTACGGTGTGTGCCATTAACGCCTGCTCATCGGAGACGGCAGTTTCTGTGGTGCCAGGAACAAAAGAACTGGACACATCAGCAATGGGGTCGAGTTTTCTTTACGGATGAGAGCCGATTTAGTCTGACGAGCGATTCTGGACGTATACACATCTGGAGAGAGCAGGGAACACGCAATCACAGCTCCAAACTCATCGAAAGGGACCGGTTTTGAGGTGGTGGAGTTCTTGTTTGAAGAGGTATCATGCTTGGCCGCCGTACTGACTTCCACATGTTCCAAAGAGGTTCAGTCACTGTTGTCCGCTATGGTACCGAGGTTCTCCTGACTTACGAGCGTCTGTTTAGAGGTGATGTGGGTCCTGGGTTCCTCTTCATGGACGACAACGCTACACATCATCGTACAGTGGCTGTCGCAGAGCTGTTGGAGAGTGAAGATATTCAACGCATGGATTGGCCCGCAAGGTCTCCGATCGAACACGTGTGGAAAATTCTCGGGAGACGCTTGGGAGCACGTCACCAGCCACCAGCAACGATTCCGCAGCTGCGATTGGCGCTACAAGAGGAATGGGCCGCGATGCCTCAACAGCTCCTTGACAACCTCTTCCTCAGCATGAACAGACGTTGTAAATCCTGCAACGCCGTCAGGGGTGATCAAATCTTGTACTAAAGACTGTATTTTTCTTGGCAGCCGCCTGTCACATGGACGTTTCTGTCTTCTGTCCAGTTGTGCTCGAAGCTACCATTTCAATAAAGTGCCTTTGTTTCCTTTGGATTCCTTGTTTGGACGATTTTGCTTACTTGTTCCATATTGTTACATCTTGGGGATCTTATGGTATGATTTGAGTCGATGTGGAGCACTTCTGCACGACGTTACATTCGAAACACTGTCTTGTCCTTAATTTTTGCACGCCAGTGTACTTATGTATTTAGAATCTATTCTAAAGAATATTGTAACTGCTGCCATGCTGTTGGCCATGTATTGCCAGAAAAATACGCAAATTTCTTGGTCTACTCTACCTCCACCAAAGGGTATAAAGGAATACCAGCTGACCGACTTTAAAATCTTTGGAAACCGCTGTTTTCATCCGGCGAGTTTCTTGTTTTTCTGAGACATTTTTAATTCTCTCACTCACCACTCGGTGAACTGCAGCTATCGTATCAGAAATATGCTTAACATATTCTTCTGTGGAAAAATAGGTTTGCCTCGTTCTAGGCGGAATCAAGGTATATAGTGAAATCAAATCTCTAGCGAAAAATAAAAATGCTGGAGTGTCCCCGGTCGTAGCGTGGATAGCGGAGCGGTAAGCAGATAATGCGAATGGAATAAGATTACACCAATTTGTGTGATTGTGGTTTATAAAATTACTAAGCATAGATGCAAGGACCCTATGAAACCGTTCGATCAACCAGTTGCTCTGCGTGTGGAAGCTTGAAGTATGTAAATACTTAATCTGCATTTTTCAAAAAGTTGTTTCATAGTTCCGGAGAGAAAGTTGGCACCCCTATCACTAACCATGAATTCAGGCACACCAAACAAACAAAATACTTCCTCGAGTAAAATTTCCGCAATAGTTTGAGCCTTTTGGTCCGGCATTGGATAGGCTGATGGAAATTTAGTGAATGCGTCTTGAATGGTGAGAACCTATATACACTGGCGGAAAGTGAAAAAAGAACACCAAGAAGGAGACGTCTGATACCAACGAAATTTATACAGCATAATAACGGAATACAGAGTATAACGTGATCAAAACATTATGGCAAAATACAGCTGTATTTGCTGGTAAACTGAAAAATAACATTTCCATGTAACATGGTTAGTACGAGGTTGAAACCGCCATGAACTGCGTCACACTGTGCAATTCTGGCATGGAGTCTGTCGTACAGATGTTGGATGTAAGTTTGGGGTATTGAGTTCCAAGCATCCTCAAACTGGACGCCTAAATCGGGGATGGTCGTGGCTGGCCGTGGAGACCGCATAAGTCGTTGTCCCATAAAATCCCACACGTGCTCAATGGGGGACAAATCCGGTGAACGTGCAGGCCATGGAAATTGTCTCACACCCTGAAGTGCATGTTGCGTTGCACGTGCCGTGTGTGGGAGTGCGTGTTTTTGCTTCAAAACACCACGATGGACCGGCCTTACAAATGGCACAACAACGGGCTGAATGATGTTGTTGATGTTGGAGGTGCTGTTTAAAATACTCGGTACAAACACTAGTTGTGTACGGGAGTGATAGCTGATCGCTCCCCACACCAGGAGACCAGGTGTAGGCCCTGTGTGTCGCTGGCAGATGCAAGAAGGGTGGAGACGCTCCCCTGTGCGTCTGCGAACACGCATACGGCCATGGGAGGCTCCCAAGCAGAATCTGCTTTCATCGCTGAACACGACAGATCGCCATAGCGTTCTCCAGTGCAGACGTTGGCGACACCACTGCAACCGTTCCTGACAGCGGGCTGGAGTCAGAGGTACACATGCCAGAGGCACACGAGCACGTAGTCCTGCATCCAGTAGACGGTTGCGGATTGTTCGCACAGTCACCTCAGGTGCAACGGAAGCTCGGATTTGCACCGCAGTGGATGTTCTGCTTGACAACGCCGCTCTTCTTATGCGTCGATCGGTCTGCTCATCAGTCCATCTGTGACTCCCGGTTCTACGTCTTCTCGTGTGGGAATGCTCCTCGGACCATCTACGCCACCATCGTACCACCACCGATACTTCCCGTCCAATTCGCTCCGCAATACGACGATACGACCACCCGGCCTCGCGGAGTCCGGCTAGACGACTTCTCTCAAAGTCCGATAACTGCTGAAATCGTACACGTCTTAAATGTCCAGGCATTGCAGCTTCTTCTTGGTCTTCGCGCGTGTCCGTACGCCGACGACTGATTACATCCACTTCGCCGTACTCCTTAAATACCACCGACGATAATTTGCATATTATGCTGTGCTGTGGTGGAAGCGCTCACCGGTTGGTCCCGAAATTAACATCACACCTACGTAAACTCGACTTCATTCACATATGTAAATTTCATGCTCGTCCACCAATTCCTTCTTGGTGTTCTTTTTTCACTTTCCGCCAGTGTATTTCCTTCGTCGCTCCGCCTTAGAGGCCCGAAAACATATATATGCAGCTTTTACTATGGACGGCTTGTAGTCGGCATTCGCTGCAACGGAGCCTTTTGTGATACCCTGTATCCCCTTCATGCCAAACATTGATGACATGAAGCTACAAAATTCTGAATGTCTGCATACGTGTTGTTCCAAAAGTAATGCTCTCTGATTCGAAGCAGAGTTTTCTCAAATGCTAAATGGCAATTTGTAAATAAAGAATCATGCATTGTTTCCATCACTTGTCCAATTAGAGATTCAGACACACACAGCTGTTCCACCGTTCGTTGTCTCACTTGAGATGGATGGGCAGTTGAGTAGTGGTAAAATACACCTTCGGCCCAAAATAAAAAGTCATGTCCCTTTGTGGGGGTATGCTGTCGTTTTCCTTCGAGATGGTCAATAACATTTTTCCAAGCTGGGTCTTTTCACTGTAAAACCTTCATTACTTCTATAGAATTTTTTTCTCTTAGAAGATGCACTGTATCGGTCGTGGCTGTGTTTACGTTCCGTGATAGACGGTCTGCTACTACATTTTCTTTTTCCGGAATATGGCAGATTTCGAAATCAAATTCTTGCAGCTGCACATGCCATTTGTTTAACCTGATATTTGGGCTGCTTTTCGTAAGCATGTAGGTTATGGGCTTGTGGTCTGTTTTAAGAACAAAATGTTTTCCGTACAGATACGGACGAAAATGATTCACCGCCCAGACAATGGCTAAGCATTCTCTCTCCGTCGTAGAGTAGTTATCTTCTAGCTTCTTCAGCTTCCTGCTAGCATAGCTTATGGGAACCATTACCCCTTCCTCTTCATGCTCGAGTACTGCCCCTAATGCTTCGCCACTAGCATCGGTAGATAGGAAATAAACTTTGTCGTTATCCGGATAATGCAAAAGAGGCTTGATGCAAATTAAATTTTTCACAGTTTAGAAAGCTCTTTCAGCATTCTCATTCCAAATAATTTTTTTCTTTTCTTTCCCTTTGGTTAGATCAGTCAAAGGAGTAATTATATCAGAGAAATTTGGGATATGATTCCGATAATAATTCACTACCCCCACAAACTGTTGCACATTCGTGACTGATTTTGGCGTGGATAGATTCATATTTGACTCAATATTTCTGAGATCTGGTCGTATTCCCTCATTGCTAATCTCATGCCCAAGATAGGTTATTTTGCTTTAAGGAAATGGCATTTAGAAGGTTTTAACTTTAGGTCGTGAACACGGAGTCTGTGAAATACCATCTCTAATCTCTCCATATGCGCTTTAAAAGTCGTACTGGCAATTGAAATGTGATCAATAAATGCATATACATGATGCTAGAGCACAATGCCCATAGCCCTCTGAAAAATAGAGCTCGCACCAGCTAGTCCCTGAGGCAATTTTCTAAAAGCAAAGGTACCAAATTCTGAGCAGAACGAAGTTTTATGCACGTCCTCCAGCGCGACTGGGATCTGGAAAAATCCAGAATTCAGATCTAAAGTGGAAAAGTAGCGCGCTTTTCCGAAATTGTCGACAATATCATGCATTAGAGGTAAACGGTAGCGATCCAATTTAGTGATCAACTTTAAACGTCTGAAATGTATAACGAAACGATACGATGCATGGTCTCGTTTTTTCACCAAGAGAGCTGGACTCGAAAATGGGCTGGCTGTAGGTTCGATTATTCCTGCCTCATTTCTTCCTTTAAAGCTAAGGGAGTACGATAAAGCCTGGAATACACTGGAGTATCGGAAGTCAACGGGATTCTGTGCTGGATGACAGTAGAATTTCCCAGCTCATTTAAATTTGTAGCAAAAACATCCGCGTATTTATTCAGTAATTCTTCTCTCTCTCGTTTTTGATTCGGAGGAATTTGAGACAAGTCAAAACAATTTTGAGTAGACGTATTCTCAGTGATATCTACGGTGTTAGCTCCCATGACATTATTCACCTGAACTTCTTCAAAATTTTCGAATTTAGCTATTTTCATGCCCTTGTTTATCCAGATTGGTTGATCAGAAGCATTTGATGTTAAAACATTATAAAGGCCATTGCTACTGATTCTTTTCCTAGATCTGGCAACATGCAACCCCTCCTCGCGATTTTCAACTATCGGCTGCACTAAAATAACACCTTCAGGTTTGATCATGTGCATGTCCCTAATGAGGAGGCACTGCATTGACCTGAGTGCAATACGGATTTTCTTCGCATTTTTGCCAATCGACGAATTTATTATATTAATAGCTTCTGTTTCCGTTTCTGTGGTTTCTTTTTTTTTTTTTGATTGGAGGTTTAACGATCACCGTAAGCAACTCAAATGGGCTATGAGCAGTCGCCCGTCCCTAATTTAGGGTCACTGGTTCCAGGGAAGGGAGAGAGCCAGTGCCGTAAGACAAACACAACATCCATGCCTGACCGGGATTCGAACCCGGACCCCGTTCGGACGAATGATCAGAGGCCATCGCTTAGACCACTGCGCCACCGGGGCGGCTTCTGTGGTTTCATTAACTAATGCTGGGGAAGTAGCAGCCGGCAGAGATCAACGGTTTTAACAGCCGTTATTTCATTAGACATTTCATGTGAGGGTTTTAAAGATAATGAATTTTTTTCCCAGTTGAGAAATTTGGAGGGTTTATGCCAGAAATCGTAGTCTAAAACTGCATCATAGTTCCAAAAATCTGTATAAATCACATAAAATAGATGTTTTAATTTCTTTTTGTTGACCTCCATCTGTACCATGTAGCATTCTTCCGTGGCAGTATTTGCACCTGTAATACCTCTTATAATTACGGAAGAATCAACTTCCTGAAGCTGTGGACAATCTTTCAGCTTCTGCACTGCCGAATAGGCTAAAAGAGAAACAGTTGATCCAGTATCAATTAGTGCTGGTATAGTGTTATCTGCAATTCTGATTTTTATAAAAGGAAATGGTCTTTGCATATCTTCCGCACTATTAGAAGCTCCTGCGGGAGATAACTTGATGACAGAATTAATGCCATCAGATTCTGTCGCTAAAACTTACAGTGTTTCTTTGAGGTGACTTGTTTCTCAACAATATTTCAGCCCTCCAATTTCCAGTTTGAGTATTTCGCGCAGCGTCCGACGGCACGCAGTTTCTGCTTCCTTGCCACTGCGGTCGGTCATCTCTCCGCGGTGACCTAGGTTGAGGCCTGTAATCACGCCTGTCAAAGCGATCTGAGGGAGGCATATCTCTGCAATGCCTCTGCAAGTGCAAATATGAGCCACAGGTCCAACAACCTTTATTGTTATTTCCGTATCTTCTCTGAGTACTAGTGCCTCTGTATTCCAGCTGTTCTCTGCGCCGCTCTTCCTCTATATCGGATCTGACATTTCGAATTTTTAATTCGCTCACCTGGTCCGTCAGTACTCTAACTGCCTCATCACTGGCCTCAAGCGTTTTCATTACCAGTTGCAACATGCTCCCTTCTCTCGCATTCAATTGGGGCTGTGCATCCCTACTATAGGATCCTGCGGCACCTGAATATTTGAAAGAAGAGCTCTCGGCATCAGGGTACGCGCAAACGGATGCTGCTACGGGTAGAGGCTGTGTCGTAATTTTCATACAGCTCTCTTCATTGATAGCTTTAGCTACCGCAGTACGGTAATCATGAGGATTCGAAGAAAGCACCCGTCTTCTCAAACTTCGCTTCAATCCTTGCAGGAATTGACCCAGCTTCGTTTGATCCTGATTCTGCCCAATTCAGGAGGATCATCCGGGCTCTCTCTCAAGTAGTCGTTAGCCACGGCGTTAAGTCGAGCAGCATATTCTTTGACTGTTTCGTGCTCACGCTGGTAACAATATGAAAGTGCGGCCAAACGCATTGCCAGCGGTTCCTCATTCTCGAAGCGTTCCTGCAAGATGGCCTTAAATTCTTCACAGTCCGCGGTGGTCCGCAAAATGGGGCTTAAAATTTAGTACTGAGAAGCAGCACCTTGGAGTTTTGTGCGTGCAATAATTGTTTTTTCCAAATCTCCCCATTGAGCCAAATTTCCGACATCCTCAATATTTTGGAAGAATCGTGCCACCGTGAAATTTCTGTCCTCTATATCGAAAGTAGCTATCAAAGGAGAGCAAGATGCAACTAGCGCAGGGATACGATACGGATCATTATTTTGCTCGTCTGCCATGATGCTGATGTAAATATTATACTTAAGAAATGCTTTTTATACCACAACTGTTAAAAAAATGCTTATTATACAATTGCTAAAAAGGTTTTTTATGGAAAGCTTTCTGTGTTCCGAAATCTCAATGTTCAGCAATTATGATGCATAAATATTCTGACTATTAGCGGCATGTGGTGTGGGATTTCACGGTAAGAGTAGGTGCACTTCAGAAAAGTAAGAAAATAATTTCTACTTACAATACGTCGCTTGACTTCGCCCTCGCTTATATGTAGGTAATACAGATGATTTTTTTGTTGTTGTTTTTCGTCACCCACAGTTTTGATTGTCACACAAAATCCAGTAGCACTATCACTGGCCCAGCCAAAATGTCCCAATCCGTAGGAAAATTCGAAGAGGTCTCCACGATGAGAAATGGAATGTACTCAGGCCCCACGTCGGTGACATGAAGACTTCACGCTGCAGCATTGTAGAACCAAAATTCGAAGAATCGCTCTGCTTTTCATCGGCGATGCTAGAGTCCCACACTGCTTAATCAAGATGCTAGGGTTCCATTCAGCTTATTAAAAATTCTCCCGGATCCGTACCGGTGAATGGAAGATCTATCGAGTTCCTGTTCGGGCTCCATTCAAATATTACAGGGCTTGGTGCTGAGTTCTATTACAGAGCCCTGTGTTGAAGGTTCGTTTGATGCTTCCTTTGCAGTAAGTTCGGTAACAGGGATTTAACCCGTAATTCTCCTGAATGGAGCAGATAAATAAAATACCAAGTATATAAAAGAGAATCGAGTGAAGCTAAATTTTTGCAGTGAGGAAGACTTTTATTCAGGTGTTGCGGGGAATGTCTTTAAGCCTTGTCCCGATTCCTTTTGTCTATTATCGTCAACCTCATTACTTACTCCCTCTCTCCGTCATTTTCACTCTTTCCTCATTATATTAACACCTCGGTGTCCTTCTCGCTCTAATCGCCAGCACGCCGGATTCCGCTTATCTTTTCCCGGCCGGTCTCATTCCTCCTGCTTCATCCGTTTCGACCAACCGGCGAGGCCTTTGCACCTCGCTAAAAATTCCCCTTCTTCCTCTACTTCCTGCCACGGAATCCCTTGTTCTCTTGCTCGGAGAGAAAAACCCTCAAAAGAAACTGTCCCTTTGTCCGAAGAGTGAAGATCCTCCTCATTCCCAGAAAGTGTGGCCACACCTTAGAAATGCCTTGTCTCTGAAAAACGCAAGCTTCTTCAAATGATTCGTTGCCGACCTCTTCTTACCCGATCGCTTAGCTCGGGACAGCGGAAAAGCAATAATGTCCAGTTTCATTCTTCTCACATCGACGAAACTATAAATCTAACACCCCCTCTGCTGCGACACGTGGGAAAAGAAGTACACTGAAGTTTGCTTCCCAGCTCATTAAAATGGCGGGAAATGAAAGGAAATGATTACAATTCACTATCTGTAAAAATGGCTACTGAACTTCACTTCTGATAAATGTGGAATCCCCGGTTACATTATTTTACAGAATTAATATATTATATATTTATATATCTTATACGATTTTGACATATATGATGCATGTTTTCCTGCTCCTTTCCGGATTTTTTGCTTGGGTATTTTCAGACAATCGGCTTGCTGCCGTTGGTCAACGTATTACTTTAGATTTTAATTTTTGTTGTGAGAATTTCTAAGTGGTTTCACCATATTTACCTCATGTTCTGTATTTATAAGTTACTGAATGTATTTAAGATTTCGTGTCTTTAGTTTTACCTCAGTGTTGGGGTCTAATGTCTATTATAGTTCAGCTCGAAGAGAGAGCGCTTTTATTGTTGTATATTTAATGCTTGTGCCTTATAATTGGTTTATTAGATTAAAGGAATTTGGTGTTTAATTGGTTGTGCCCACTTTACTTGTAATTAATCTAACAGAGTTCATAATAGTTTCAAGATCTTCTGTTCCTTTTCGGGGCACCACTAGGGTGGTGTTCCGTTGCTACCAGTGGTAGAGTACCCTTCTTAATTATTTTTTTTTATTTCAGGACTGTCGAACATGCACATATGGAATCTCTTTGTTTATTTTGCTTCTTGTTATTGTGGACTTTTTAGGTAATATGAGTCTTTTGTTGTAACTTGAATAAACTAGGCATGGAAACATGCCTACAGATTTACCAGCACGTGTAAGGAGTGTACATAATCAGCGTAGATAAGTTTGGTCGACTTCACCTGGGCGTGTGAACCACTGTATCGGAGTGATCTCGGTGGCGAAATCAGGTGTAATGAGTGTAAGTAATCAGCGTAGCTAAGTTTAGTCGTTCTCACCTGGGAGTATGGATCAGTGCGTTGGGGTGATATGGGTGGCGAAAGCAGGTGCAAGGAGTGTAAATAATCAGCGTAGTTAAGTTTGGTCGTCCACATTTGGGCGTATGGACCAGTGCGTCGGAGTGATCTCGGTGGCGAAAGCACGTGTAAGCGGTGTAAATAGTCAGAGCAGCTAAGTTTGGTCGTCTTCACTTCGGTGTGTGTGGATCACTGAATCGGAGTGATCTCAGTGGCAAAAGCACGTGTAAGGAGTGTAAATAATCAGCCTAGTTAAGTTTGGTCGCCCTAATCTGGGCACGTGGATCACTGTATCAGAGTGATATCGGTGGAAAAAGCACGTATAAAGAGTGTAAATAGTCAGCGCAGCTAAGTTTGGTTCTTACCTCGTTGTGTGGAAGTAGCTGAATACGACCTAGTCTCGTTGGCGAAAAAACGTGTAAGGCGTGTAAATAATCCGCGTTGCTAAGTTTGGTCGTCTTCACCTGGGCGTATGGACCAGTGTGTTAGAGTGACCTCGGTGGCGAGAGCACGTGTAAGTAGTGTACATAATCAGCGTATCTAAGTTCGGTCGTCCTCATCTGGGCGTGTGAACCACTGTATCGGAGTGATATCGTAGGCAAAAACACGTGGAAGGAGTGTATATAATCAGCGTAGCTAAGTTTCGTCGTATTCACTGAGATGTGTGGACCACCGCATCGGAGTGAACTCGGTGGCCAAAGCACATGTAAGGAGTGTAAAAAATCAGCTTAGCTAAGTTTGGTCGTCCTCACCTGTGTGTGTGGACCACTGGATTGGAGTGATCTCGGTGGCAAAAGCACGTGTAAGGAGTGTAAATAATCAGCGTAGTTAAGTTTGCTCATCCTAATCTGGGCGTATGGACCAGTGCGTTGGGATGATCTGGGTGGCGAAAGCACGTGTAAAGAGTTTGCATAATCAACGTATCTAAGTTTGGTCGTTCTCATCTTGGCGTGTGAACCACTGCATCAGAGTGATCTCGGTGAAAAAAGCACGCGTAAAGAATGTAAATAATCAGCGTGGCTAAGTTTCGTCATCCTCACCTGGGTGTGTGGACCACTGTATCGTATTGATCTCGGTGGCGAAAGCGCTTGTAAGGAGTGTACATAATCAGCGTATCTAAGTTTGGTCGTCCTCACCTGGGCGTGTGAACTACTGAAACGGAGTGATCTCGGTGGCGAAAGCACGTGTAAGGAGTGTAAAAAAAATACGTTGCTAAGTTTCGTCGTCCTCACCTGGGCATGTGGACCACAGCATCGGAGTGATCTCGGTGGCGAAAGCACATGGAAAGAGTGTACGTATTCAGCGTACCTACGTTTGGTCGTCCTCACCTGGCCGTGAGAACCACTGCATCGGTGTGATTTTGGTGGCGAAAGCACGTGTAATGAGTGTAAGTAATCATCGTAGCTAACTTTAGGCCTTTTCACCTGGGCGTATGGATCAGTGCGTTAGGGTGATATGGGTGGCAAAAGCACGTATAAGGAGTGTAAATAATAAGCGTAGTTAAGTTTGGTTGTCCACATCTAGGCGTATGGACCAGTGCGTCGGAGTGATCTCGGTGGCGAAAGCATGTGTAAGCGGTGTAAATAGTCAGAGCAGCTAAGATTGGTCGTCGTCACCTCGGAGTGTGGATCACTGAATCGGAGTGATCTCAGTGGCAAAAGTACGTGTAAGAAGTGTAAATAATCAGCCTAGTTAATTTTGGTCGCCCTAACCTGGGCGCGTGGATCACTGTATCAGAGTGACCTCGGTGGAAAAAGCACGTGTAAGGAGTGTAAATAGTCAGCGCAGCTAAGTTTGGTTCTTACCTCGTTGAATGGACAGAGTTGAAAACGACCTGGTCTCGTTGGCGAAAAAACGTGTAAGGAGTGTAAATAATCAGCGTTGCTAAGTTTGGTCGTCTTCACCTGGGCGTATGGACCAGTGCGTTGGAGTGACCTCCGTGGCGAGAGCACGTGTAAGGAGTATACATAATTAGCGTATCTAAGTTTGGTCGTCCTGATCTGGGCGTGTGAACCACTGTATCGGAGTGATATCGTAGTCAAAAGCACGTGTGAGGTGTGTAAATCTCTTTTTTTTGGTTGGAGGTTTAACGACCATCGTGAGCCACTCAATGGGCTATAAGCAGTCGCCCGTCCCTAATTTAGGGTCACTGGTTCCAGGGAAGGGAGAGATCCAGTGCCATAAGAGAAACACAACATCCATGCCTCACCGGGATTCAAACCCGGACCCCTTTTGGACGAATGATCAGAGGCCATCGCTTAGACCACTGCGCCACCGGTGCGGCTAAGGTGTGTAAATAATCAGCGTAACAGAGTTTCGTCGTCTTCACCAGGATGTGTGGACCACTGGATCGGAGTGATCTCGGTGGCGAAAGCACGTGTAAGGATTGTAAATAATCAGCATAGTTAAGTTTGATAGTCCTAACCTGGGCGTATGGACCAGTCCGTTGGGGTGATCTGGGTGGCGAAAGCACGTGTAAAAACTTTACATAATCGACGTATCTAAGTTTGGTCGTTCTCAACTTGGCGTGTGAACTACTGCATCAGAGTGATCTCGGTGAAGAAAGAACGTGTAAAGAGTGCAAATAATGAGCGTGGCTTAGTTTCGTCATCCTCACCTGGGTGCGTGGACCACTGCATCGTACGAATCTCGGTGGCGAAAGCACTTGTAAGGAGTGTACATAATCAGCGTATTTAAGTTTCGTCGTCCTCACCTAGGCGTGTGAACCACTGAAACGGAGTGATATCGGTGGCGAAAGCACGTGTAAGGATGTAAATAAATAGCGTAGCTAAATTTGGCGTCCTCACCTGGGCGTGTGGACTACAGCATCGGAGTGATCTCGGTGGCGAAAGCACGTGGAAAGAGTGTAAAGGATCAGCGTAGCTACGTTTGGTCGTCTTCACCTGGGCGTATGGAACTGTGCGTTGAGGGGATATTGGTGTCGAAAGCACGTGTAACAAGTTTTCATAATCAACGAATCAAAGTTTGGTCGTCTTCACCTCGGTGTATAGACCACTTCAAAGGTTAAATCTCGTTCGCGAAAGCACATGAAAGGAGTGTTTATAATCAGCGTAGCTAATGTTCGTCGTCTTCACCTGGGCATGTGGAATACTGTGTCAGTGGGATCTCCTTGGCGAAAGCACGTGTAAGGGGTGTAAATAGTCAGCGTAGGTAAGTTTGTTCGTCTTCACCTGGACTTGGGGACCTGTGCATCGGTGTGATCACGGTGGACAACGCGCGTGTAAGGAGTGTAAATAATGAGAGTAGCTATGTATGGTCGTCCTCACCTGGGCGTGTGGATCAATACGTTTATGTGATATGGGTGGCGACAGCACGTGTAAGGAATGTAAATAATGAGGGTAGTTAAGTTTAGTCGTCCTAACCTTGGCGTATGGATTAATACGTTGGAGTGATATGGGTGGAGAAATCACGTGTAAAGAGTGTAAATAATCAGGGTAGCTAAGTTTGGTCGTTTTCACCTGGACGTATGGACCAGTGCCTAGGAGTGTTATGGGTGGCGCAAGCACGTGTAAGGAGTTTACATAATCAGGGTATCTACGTTTGGTCGTCCTCCCTTGGGTTTGTGAACCACTGTGTCGAAGTGATGTCGGTGGCAAAAACACGTGTAAGGAGTGTAAATAATACGCGTAGCTGAGTTTCGTAGTCCTCAACTGTGTGTGTGGATCATTGTAACGGAGTGCTCTCGGTGGCGATATCACGCAGCTAAGTTTGGTGGTCTTCACCTCGGTGTGTCTATTACTGCATCGGAGTGATCTCGGCTCGGGGGCGAAAGCTCGTTTAAGGAGCGTAAATAGTCAGCCTGGATAAGTGTGGTCGTCCTAACCTGGGCGTGTGGACCACTGTATCGAAGTGATCTCGGTGGCAAAAGCACGTGGATGTAGTGTAAATAATCAGGGTAATTAAGTTTGGTCGTCCTATTCTGGGCGTATGGACCAGTACGTTGGAGTGATATTTGGATGCAAAAGCACGTGGAAAGAGTGTAAATAATCAGCTTAGCTAAGTTTGGTCGTCATCACCTCGACTTGGGGACCAGCGCATCGGTGTGATTACGGTGGAGAAAGCACGTTTAAGGAGTGTAAATAATCAGCGTTGCTAAGTATGGTCGTCCACACCTGGGCGTGTGGACCAGTGCGTTCGTGTGATATAGGTGGCGACAGCACCTGTATGGAGTGTAAATAATCAGTGCAGATAAGTTTGGTGGTCCTTATCTGGCGTGTGGACCAATGCAACGGAGTGATCTCGGTAGCGAAAGTACTGGAAAGAGTGTAAATAATCGTCGTAGCTAAGTTTGGTCGTCTTCACCTGGGCGTATGGACAGTGCGTAGGAGTGTTATGGGTGGCAAAAGCAGGTGTAAGCAGCTTACATAATCAGGGTATCTACGTTTGATCGCCCTCACTTGGGTTTGTGGACCACTGTAACTGAGTGCTCTCGGTAGCGATAGCACGTGTAAGGAGGGTAAATAGTCAAAGCAGCTAAGTTTGGTCGTCTTCACTTCGGTGTGTTTATTACTGCATCGGATTAATCTTGGTTGCGAAAACTCGTGTAAAGATTGTAAATAATCAGCCTGAATAAGTTTGGTCGTCCTAACGTGGGCGTGTGGACCACTGTATCGGAGTGATCTTGGTGGCGAAAGCACGTGTAAGGAGCTTAAATAATCAGCGTTGTTAAGTTTCGTCGTCCTAACCTGGGCGTATGGACCAGTGCGTTGGGGTGATCTGGGTGGCGAAAGCACGTGTAAAGAGTTAACATAATCAACGTATCTAAGTCGGGTCGTTCTCATCTTAGCGTGTGAACCACTGCATCAGAGTGATCTCAGTGAAGAAAGCACGTGTAAAGAGTGTAAATAATCCGCGTTGCTAAATTTCGCTCATCCTTACCTGGGCATGCGGACCACTGTATCGTAGTGATCTTGGTGGCGAAAGCAGTTGTAAGGAGTGTACATAACCAGCGTAGCTACGTTTGGTCGTCCTCACCTGGGCGTATGGACCTGTGTGTTGAGGGGATATGGATGTCGAAAGCACGGAGTTTACAAAATGCGTATCTAAGTTTGGTCGTCCTCGCCTGGCCGTGTGGGCCACTGTATCCGAATGACCTCGGTGGAAAAAGTACGCGTAAGGAGTGTAAATAATCAGCGTAGCTAAGTTTCGTCGTTCTCACTTGGGCGTGTGGACCACAACATCGGAGTGATCTCGGTGGCGAAAGCACGTGTAAGGAGTTTACAAAATGCGCATCTAAGTTTGGTCTTCCTCACCTGGCCGTGTGGACCAGTGCGTTGTATTGATATGGATGGCGAAAGCACGTGTAAGGAGTTTACAAAATGCGTATCTAAGTTTGGTCGTCTTCACCTGGCCGTGTGGGCCACTGTATCGGAATGACCTCGTTGGAAAAAGTACGCGTAAGGAGTGTAAATAATCAGCATAGCTAAATTTTGTCGTCCTAATCTGGGTAAGTGGACCACTCTAACGGAGGGATCTCGCTGGCGGAAGAACGTCTAACGAGTGTAAACAGTCAGCGCAACTCAGTTTGGTCGTCTTCAACTCGGCGTGTGGAGTGATCTCGGTGGCGAAAGCACGTGGAAAGAGTGTAAGTAATCAGCGTAGCTAAGTTTAGTCGTTTTCACCTGGGCATATGGATCAGTGCGTTGGGGTGATATGGGTGGCGAAAGCACGTGTAAGGAGTGTAAATAATGAGCGTAAAAAAGTTTGGTCGTCCACATCTGGGCGTATGGACCAGTGCGTCGGAGGGAACTCTGTGGCGAAAGCACGTGTAAGCGGTGTAAATAGACAGCGCAGCTACGTTTCGTAGTCTTCACCTCGATGTGTGGATCACTGAATTGGAGAGATCTCAGTGGCAAAAGCACGTGTAAGGAATGTAAATAACCAGCCTAGCTAAGTTTGGTCGCCCTAACCTGGGCGCGTGGATCACTGTCTCGGTGGAATAAGCACGTGTAAGGAGTGTAAATAGTCAGCGCAGCTAAGTTTGGTTCTTACCTCGTTGTGTGGAACGACTTGAAGACGACCTGGTCTCGTTGGCGAAAGAACGATGTTGTCTCGTTGGCGAAAAACGTGTAAGGAGTGTAAATAACCAGCGTTGCTAAGTATGGTCGTCTTTACCTGGGTGTATGGACCAATGCGTTGGAGTGACTTCGGTAACGAAAGCACGAGTAAGGATTTTACATAATCAGCGTATCTAAGTTTGGTCATCCTCATCTGGGCGTGTGGACCACTGTATCGGAGTGATATCGTAGGCAAAAGCACGTGTAAATTGTGTAAATAATCAGCGTAGCTAAGTTTCGTCGTCTTCACCGGGATGTGTGGACCACTGCATCGGAGTTATCTCGGTGGCCAAAGTAGGTGTAAGGAGTGTAAAAGGTTGGTTGGTTGATGGGTTTTATTGGCGCAAGAGCCAAATTTGTCCAAAGAGCGCCAGACACGAGACGAACAATACATAGACGTTAAAAGCGTGGTACAATAGTTAAAATCAGGCCGATATAGGAAAAAATTTTAAAAGCTGGATGAGTTTTAAAAAGGGAATGTGTTTAAAAAACGAAAAGGCAGCGAACGTATCACACCGGTCCCCCAAAATCTTCCGCAGCGTAGCTGCGCTGTCATCTAACAGATGAGTACGGAAATGCTGAAAACGATGTAATGGAAAACGAACACAAACACATAAAACATAAATGAAAGTAAGTCGGCAGTTGCATATCTCACACATAGGGGCAGTGTCTCCACACAGCAAATAGCGATAAGTGAAGCAACAATGCCCAATGCGGAGACGTGCTAAGATAACTTCCTCACGACGATGAACACGAAGACTTGAGTTCCATAAACCGATCTCTGGCTTCAATTTAAAGAGTTTGTTCTCTATCTGTTGATTCCACCTATTCTGCCACTGAAGGCGAACGTAGTGTACAATGGCTGACTTCAGATCCTTGTGAAACAGTGGCAGAGTAGTGATGGGCAAAGAAGACACTGATTTAGCAGAAAATGGCTTTCTCATCAGCAATCAGATGTCGTTACCCCTGATGCCAACGTGACCGGGTATCCAGCAAAATCGAACACGAAAACCGCTCGCTGTTAAAGTCCGCAAAAGCCGTCTCACATGATAGACGCTAGGGTGGTCGCAAACAGACACAGATGAAAGCGTCTGTAGAACGCTCAGAGAATCCGTATAGACATCAACTCGGTGATGGGGTTTTGCCTGAATGTGTCGTAGACACTGGAAAATAGCATTCAACATTCAACTCTGCTGAAAACACAGTCGCCTCCGACGGGATACGTTCAGCGTATACCTCGTCAATACACACGAAGGCAGAACCCACTACTACATCGGATTTTGAACCGTCCGTGTAAACCGGAACAAAATCCGGATGACGAGACCGGTGTTCAGCGAATCGTTGAGCATATGCAGTAGCGGAGCAAGACGATTTTTGTCAAGTTCTAATGGACAAATCGACATCAGCCACCATAGGAGCAGATGGCGGCTGGCCAATTGTCCTGGTCTCACCAATCAATGAAACATTAATCCCCGCATCCCGCACTGCAGTCTGCATACGGATTCCGAAAGTAGGTACACATGAAAGCCGGTGTTCAAAGAGACGGACACATTGTGGTTGAAAGACAGATTCTCGCAAAGGATGGTCCCGGAGGGCACTCAGTTTCGCATAAAACTGGAGGGACAGCTGAAGGCGACGCAAACACAAAGGCGGATCATTAGACTCGACATACAAACTCTCGGCAGGGGAGGTTCGGAACGCTCCCATGCAGAGACGTAAAGCCTGGTGATGCACAAGGTCGAGTAGTTTTAAGACAGATTTCCTGGCTGAACCACACACCGCACAGCCATAGTCCAGTTTTGATCGAATGACCGCATCATAGATTCCGAGCATTGTGCTTCTATTAGCACCCCACTTTGTGCCAGAGAGCATCTTCAGGATACGCAATGCTTTAGTGCATTTAACGTTTAACATTTGCACATGTGAGCGGAAAGTCAGAGCACGATCGAATGTAATGCCTAAGAATGTGGTCTCTGGGAGAACAGGAATCTCCGCAGAATCCAACCGCAGAATAGGGTCCGGGTGGAGGTCACGCTTCCGGCAAAAGTGCACACAAACGGTTTTATTCTGGGAGATGAGAAAGCCAATTTTGTTTGCCCAAGAGCAGAAGCTGGTAATGCCGTTCTGCAATTGTCGTTCTATCATACGCATACTGGAAGAAGCACAAGAGATCTGCAAATCATCTACATACATTGTTCTAGAGATTGTCGAAGGAAGTTCTCGATAAGCCTGGTTAATGCATAAAATGAAAAGGGATGTAGACAAAATGGAACCCTGAGGTACGCCTTGCTCTTGTCGAAAAGGAGCAGAGAGAGAGTCGTGTCGAGACGCACACAAAACACACGATCGTGGAGGAAACCAGCAATGAAAATAGGGAGATTTCCCCGTAAACCACACTGATGCAGTTCACGGACAATGCCATAACGCCATGCACGATCACACGCCTTTTCGAGATAAAAAAAGACCGAAACAAAGTGCTGTCTCTTAACAAACGCCTCACGACTTAACGTTTCAAGGTGAAGCAAATGATCACCGGTACAGCGATGACGTCGAAAACCGCTTTGAGATGAGAATTAAATCTTGTTGCTCTCTAAAAAGAAAAGGAAGCGTGCATTTCCCATTCGTTCCAGGACTTTGCACAGACAGCTTGTGAGTGCAATAGGCCTGTAGCTAGATGGGAGTGTGGGGTCTTTACCCGGCTTTGGGAAAGGAATGACAAGCGCAAATCGCCAAGAGTCGGGAAAACACTGCTCACACCAGTTTCGATAAAAGAGTGTTAAAAGATTTTCGAGTGACGACGGCGACAGCCGTCGTAGCATTTCGTAGTGGATCTCATCATGTCCAACGGAAGAGTTCCCAGATTGAGTGAGGGCTTTCCTCAGTTTTTTTTTGATTGGAGGTTTAACGACCACCGTGAGCAACTCAATGGGCTATAAGCAGTCGCCCGTCCCTAATTTAGGGTCACTGGACAAACACAACATCCATGCCAGACCGGGATTCGAACCCGGACCCCTTACTGACGAATGATCAGAGGCCAGCGCCTTAGACCACTGCGCCATCGGGGCGGCTCTCTCCTCAGTTCTGTGATACTGAAAGGTCTGTTATAATCAGACTGCTGGTGACACGCAAAATTTAGTTTGTTGCCTTTTGGCACGCTCTTTCACACCACGGAACGAGGCTGGGTACGCAAGATTGCTGGAAACTGAAGCAAATGTTTCCCCCAAACAGTTCACGACACCGGGAACGTCGGCAACGACTTCGCCGTCGCGCTCAAGAAATGAAATCTGGCTAGAACTAAAACTTCCCCGAACCTTACGTATACGGTCCCAGAAAACCTTCGGACTAAGACCTGCATGAATGGAGGAAATATAATCCCGCCAAGAATCCCTCTTACTGCGCCGCCGAACCAAACGGGCATAAGACTTTGCACGTTTGAAGGCCAGAAGATTTGTCTGCGTTGGGTAACGGCGAAATTTACCCCACGCCTTATATTGCGCTTTTCGAGAGTCTCGAGATTCATTGTTCCACCAAGGTTTTGGTACCATAGGAAGTTTACCCGAGGTCTTAGGGATGGCAAGTTCAGCTTCATGTACAATACATTCAGTGACCGCTGTTACTGCAGTTTCGATCGAATCCTGGTTCAGCATGTCCTCAGTTATAATTGCTGAAGCGGTGAAAACTTCCCACTCGGCCCGATCAATCCGCTATCGGGGCGCACGAGAAAGGTGATGGTACTCATCTCGGCACAGGGAAAGAAAATGGGGAAATGATCACTGCCAAGCGGATCCTGCGACACTCTCCAGTTCCAATCAGCAGACACCGATGGAGATCCCAGAGCAAGATCAATGGCAGAGAAAGTTCTGCTAGGCTCGTGAAAGTACGTATGGTCTCCCGTGTTGAGCACACATAGAGAACTGGAGGACAATAAACTCTCCACTCTACGACCTCTACTATCAGTCCGGTCACTGCCCCACAGTAGACTGTGGGCATTAAAATCCCCCACAAGGAGAACGGGAGAAGGTAGTTGGGCTACAAGGCTCTCGAGATCTGCAACGCTAAACGAATCGTGCGGTGGTAAGTAAAGGCAGCAAACAGTGAATACAGTGTTAACAGAAAGACGAACCGCTACAGCCTGCACCGGCGTATCGATGTGAAATTGTGAGGCTGGAACAGTGTGTGGGACAAGAATCGCCACTCCTCTACACGTAATGTCACCACTGGAATTATCTTTTCGGTAGCAGTTGTAGTTCTTGACCGACAGCTAATCGCAGGGTCGAAGCTTCGTTTCCTGTAAGCACAGACACACAGGCGAAGAAGAAGGAAGCAGATGCTCAATGTCATCGAAATTGAAGCGGGAACCCCGACAGTTCCATTGGATGATACACGCAGCCATGAAAAGAGAGCAACAAAGAACAGTTTAAAACTCTTCGTCGCTCTTCACATCCGACGTCTGATCGCAGTCAGGAGATTGTGACAAGGACCGTGAAGTATCACTTCCCTCGCCCAAGTTTTCCCCCACTACATTGGCTGAGGGTGGGGACCTGGACACGTCGAGCAAGTTTTCAGGACTTGTGACTGGGACCTCAAGTGTAGAGTGAAGCCAACAGGTCCTTACATAGTTTGGCCCAACTTTCCCACATGTACAGGCGTTCCTCCCAGAACTGGAGGCGCTGCTCCTCTGTGGAGATCAGGTTGCATTTTCAGCTTGGATATTCATGTGAATGCCCGAAAAATCGACCTGCGTACCCTGCTCTGCCGTTGTCCGTTTGGCAGGTTGACTAGGTCGTTGGAGAAACAAAGGACGTGGTACCAATGTTTGTGCACAGGTAGTTGGAGATTTCACCACGACAGCAAAGGTGCGCTGCCGATCATTGGGAATGCATAAGCGGCAAGGAACAAGAGGCCTTCCAGTGTCTTGACGCGCTGGATCGCCTTCTCGTCTTTCCACTTCGAACAGGTCCGGGAATAAGCAGCGTGGGTGTCACCACAGTTAACACAGCAGGGCTCTGAAGTGCATCCAGCCCCTTCGTGGTCTCGGGATCCACAATTTGCGCACCTCGCAGCACTGTTAGAGGACCACTGGGAATGCCCATACCTCTGGCACTTAAAACAGCGCAGAGGGTTAGGTGTGTATGGACAAACTGCACATAACAAGTAACCAGCCTTTATTTCAGTAGGTACCTTCGGTGTGTAAAAAGTCAAAATAACATTTCGTGATTTGATCAGAGCGCCATCGCGCCCGAAAGTCATGCGTCTCGCAGCTATGACATCCTGATCAGCAAGTTCACACACAAGTTCGTCCCCATCGCACTCCAACAAGTCGATCTCAGAAATGACTCCCTTGGAGGTTATGAGATACGGATGTGCCGTCACTTGAACGGAAATATCCTGAAGTTTGGTCAACTGCATAAGAGATTTGCTCTGATAGAGAGTGCAAGTTTCCAGAAGCAGTTCTCCAGAGCGTAGCTTCTTTACTGACTTCAAAGAGCCAGCAACCCCCTCAAGTGCTTTCGAGATGAAGAAAGGAGACTTTGAGGAAGGTCTTAAAGTCTGGTCAGTAGAAGAAATGACGAGAAAAGTAGCCTGAATTGTCGAATCTGCTAGTGTAATGCGACGTTTCTGAACTGACGGCTCAACACCTGGATCCAAAGTTCGGTCGCGGGGATGTCGTTCTTCAACTAAAGTTCTCTTCAGTGTGTTATGCTTGGGAGGTGGTTGAGGCAAATCGGGTGCCTGATCAATCACCATATCCTCTTGTTTTTGCAATTTTGAGGAGGGTTTATGTTTCCCCATGGGAGTGTAACCGGGGCTTCCATATTTATCAGAAGCGAGATTCTGTAGCCATTTTTGTGATACTGAATTGGAATCATTTCCTTTCAATTCCCGCCATTTGGACGAAAGGCAAATAGAGTATTTCCTTTCCCACGCGACGCAGCAGATGGCAATTAGGGAATCTTCCGTTTTTCGGAGAAGAGACATCTTAGGGTGTAGCCGGAGGGAACGCGGTGGCAGGGGTCGACGAAGGAAGATAGTTTTAGCGGGGGTGCAGTATGCTTCGGGTCGAAAGGGACGGAGGAAGGAATAGTTTTTGAGTGGCCGGAAAGAGAGAGAAGGATTTTCGGCGGTGTAGAATACTGAGGGAGAACGGAAAGAATGAAAGCATGAAAAGGACAGAAGCTTGGTGACATTCCCCGTATGATCTGAGTAAACGTTTTCCTCACTGCAAAATTTAGCTTCAGTCGATTCACTTTTCTACGGTTTGTATTGTTTTTATCTGCTCCAGTTAGAATAATTACGGATTAAACTACCGATACCGAACTTACGGCAAAGGAAGCACAAACGAATCCTCCACACAGGGTGCTGTTATAGAATTCAGCTCCAAGCCCTGTAACATTTAAATGGCGCCCGAACAGGGGCTCTCTAGATCTTCCTTTCACCGGTACGGAACCCGAGCATCTTTATTAA
Organism: Macrothele yani; assembly: GCA_039090855.1. Lineage (NCBI taxonomy): Eukaryota > Metazoa > Arthropoda > Arachnida > Araneae > Macrothelidae > Macrothele > Macrothele yani. Next base: position 65,092,373 of record CM077017.1, on the reverse strand, counting down.
GCAGCGTGGAACTCGAGCATCGCCGATGAAAAGCAGAGCGGTCCTTTGGTATTTGGTTCTTCAGTGCAGCATCGTGGAGTCTTCAAGTCGCCGACGTGGGGCCTGAGAGTATTTTATTCCTCATCGTGGAGACCTATTCCTGTTCGAATTTTCCAACAGATTGGGACATCTTGGATGGACCAGTAATAGTGCTACTAGACTTTGTGTGACAATCAAAACAGCGTGTGTCAAAAAACAACAACAAAACAACCATTCTGGATTACGAAGTCAAGCGACGTGCTGTAAGTAAAAAATATTTTCTTCGATTTTTAAAGTGCACCCACTCTTACAGTGATATCCCACACCACCCGCCGCTGGTAGTCAAAACATTTTTATGCATCATAATTGCTGAACGTTAAGATTCGTTAACACAGAGCTTTCCATGAAAGACATTTTTCATTGATTATTTACAGTGCGCACGATACTCGTAAGAGACAAGTGTGATATAAAAAAACCATTTTTAGCCATGATATAACAAGTATTTTCAGCAATTATATAACAAGCATTTTTTGGTATTTTCTGCAGCACCATGTATTGCATGAAACTCAATGCCGAGAATTCCACTTCGGAATGTTTTAACGCCACAGAGCCCTATAGCAGGGATGTACGGCCCCAATTAGATACTCTGTAACGTATACTCTATATTCACTTTCCTTTTGATTTTTACTATCTCTGGTTATTTTATTTTACTATGTAAATTATCTTCTTACTGAACGAGATGTTATTTCACCCGCTGAATGAGATCTGGCAATGAGTGTAAGTCATGACGTATTGGTAGTCAGTATAAATAGGCGCGTTCAACGATACCTAAGGAGAGCGTTGGTTTATGTGAAAGAGAGCGTTTGTTGTTGTATAGAGAGAGCGTTTGTTGTTGTACGAAGTGAGCTGTGGTTTATGTGTCAGAAAGCTGGTGCTGTATAAAGAGAGTTCGTTTATGTGAGAGCGAGAAGTTCATAATAAAGAGTTTAAGTAAGTACGTCTTTCTCAGTTCATAGTACTGTCAGACCTCTGTCTGGCTGTTAGGTTTATTTCATTTAGTGTTATTAGTAACAACCAGCATAAGACTTTATTCATCTTAATTACTACTACAACATTACTACCAGTTATAAGTTTGTTCATTACTATTACTACACTACTAGCAGGAGACTTTATTCATGATCTTAATTAACTAGTAACAACAACCATTACTAGAAGAAACTAGTAACAACAACCATTTGAATTCATTATAATATTAGTGAAAGCTATATTCACGATAATTAGCTTAGTTAAAAGCTATATTCATTATAACTCAAGAAGGGAGCATGTTGCAACTAATGATGAAAAAACTTGAGGCTAGTGATAAAGCTATTAAAGCACTGACGGACGAAGTGATCGCGTTGAAAATGCAATTGCAGAAAGAGAAGCGCCGTGAAACAATGGGATACCGAGACCCTAATATTCAAAACAGGTATCAAATTAGGAAGAAATCTTGTTGGACCTGTGGTTCACATTTTCACCTGCGGCGGCATTGCAGGGAAAAGCCTCCCTCAAATTTCTTCGGCAGGCGTTATTACAGGCCTCAACCCAGGTCACCGCCTAGAGATGACCGACCGCGGTGGCAGAGAAGCGAAAACTGCGCGCCGTCGGACACTGTTCAGAGTGCCCAAAGAGAGAACTGGAGAGTCGGAATCGGTCGGAAAGATAAATCACCGCTGAGGAATTCTGTGCATAATTCTGTGCACTTCAGAGATGAGCAGCCGCCCAAGACTGAACATGTCGGCACCTGTTCCATCATTAAAAAACTTAGCTCTCCGAAGGCAGATATTGGGCAGAGTAAAAAATTTGATCATTTGTCTGAAGGTCCATATCGCATCATAAGCATGATGGATGACGTCAGTGAGAATTTGCAATTAGTTTGCAATCCGAGAAAGAAGACAATCGCTCATTTTGATCAGCTACACAGCTGCCCTACCGGGACACCCAGACAGACGGAAATGACAACAAAAACTCAAACAGCACGGCGAGATTCATCCAACGAACAAGATCGACATTTTCCTTACCGGCGTGGGAATATACCTGATGCAACCATGGAGACTTACATGGGAAAAAGTTATCAACCCCCCAAAACGTGGAACGAGTTACAGCTGAACCATACTGTCATCGATATGGAACCAGCAGATTGGGGTTACAATCTTAGGGAACGCGATATCTTCGGCAGGGTGCGACACACAAACAGGCAACGAGTGTGATTCTTCAGTGCTGTTGAAACTTTTCGACATGTTGTGTCATCGACTGCAAAGAACGTGCCTGCAATATGCTGCGAAATCATTCATATTTTGTGATAAACTATTCACACCAAAAGCATTTTTTCCATTTGTTTTTCAGGGATAAAAATAATTTTTAATTTGTGAAACTTGTACATACATTTGTGTTTACAAACATTTTGTGTTTACATGAACATTTCCCAAAAGACAATTTAAGTTTTTGTGCATCAAATTGATAATTTGCATAAAAATGATTTTTATATGCTGTCACGGACATTAATTTACGCTGCTCCTTTTAAGTGGTTAGATGGACAATGATCATCTATGATCTTATTGAACTTTAAGCGGAGTCATTCAAAGACTGAAGAAATGCATTGATTATTTGCAGTGTTATTTATCTCAACTTGTTTTATTGTATATAATATTAGCGTAAGTAATTTTAGTATGTAGAAAATTGCAGTGTAAAGTGTATATAAGATTTTGCGAAAATTATTCAAGTGTTCAATCGGTAGAAAATTGCAGTGTAAGTGTATATAAGGTTTGAGAAAATTATTCAAGTGTTCAACAGGTAACTTATCAGCATTGTCAAAATTAAAATTTTTCTGCATTTCATGTTTCAACTGAAAGAAAATTTATGCATATTTTGTCGTACATTTTTCGGAAATTTTCAGCGTAGATCAGCATTATAAACTTAAATGAGGGGTTAATACAAACTGGACAAGAAAGGTTGTACAGAGGTAAATTTTGAGAATTAATTGCACCGTGAAGTTAAATTCTTGTAGAGATCAATAGTAAAATTGTAATGTAGGAATTAAGTGGAATGGAGATAGCGATGAAAGTATCAAGTGTAAAGTATTATTTGTGGTAGGTATCTGTACATGTATTTTTCAGGAGAAGTGTGATTAGCAGGCATGTTTGTATATATGTAATATCAGAAAATGTTCTGGAACCTATCATACTAGTTATATTGCAACGTGCTTGCTGGAAATCTTTCGTCCATTTTATCGTCAACTGTGTTTTAAATTATTTTGCCATCAGGTCATCATCGTGAAGTGTATGGATATATGTTTACCAAAGAAATCAAGGATAATAACTGTATGCAAACCTTAGCATGCAGGTACCTCTTCAAAATCATGTAAAATTGCCCGCCCAATATTGTATTGTCACAAGCTTGTCCTGATTCGAATCAATCGCGTTGGTTAATGTAGGCAAAAAAAATTAGGCTGTCTAACGCCACCCTCATTTTTATTTTGGCGGGGGAGATTTTGTAACCGGGCTTCCATATTTATCAGAAGCGAGATTCTGTAGCCATTTTTGTGATACTGAATTGGAATCATTTCCTTTCAATTCCCGCCATTTGGACGAAAGGCAAATAGAGTATTTCCTTTCCCACGCGACGCAGCAGATGGCAATTAGGGAATCTTCCGTTTTTCGGAGAAGAGACATCTTAGGGTGTAGCCGGAGGGAACGCGGTGGCAGGGGTCGACGAAGGAAGATAGTTTTAGCGGGGGTGCAGTATGCTTCGGGTCGAAAGGGACGGAGGAAGGAATAGTTTTTGAGTGGCCGGAAAGAGAGAGAAGGATTTTCGGCGGTGTAGAATACTGAGGGAGAACGGAAAGAATGAAAGCACGAAAAGGACAGAAGCTTGGTGACATTCCCCGTATGATCTGAATAAACGTTTTCCTCACTGCAAAATTTAGCTTCAGTCGATTCACTTTTCTACGGTTTGTATTGTTTTTATCTGCTCCAGTTAGAATAATTACGGATTAAACCACCGATACCGAACTTACGGCAAAGGAAGCACAAACGAATCCTCCACACAGGGTGCTGTTATAGAATTCAGCTCCAAGCGCTGTAACAGGAGTAAGAAAGAATTCGTCTGCAAGTACTCCGCCCACAATCGAGCCAACAGGGGAGAACTGGAGGTCCGCAAGCCAAAAACATGACGCAAGACACAGTTCTAGAACTAAGCTGCAGATATAGTCCAAAGGTTGTGTTAACATGCACTCGGTGGACACTTCGACCCCCAGAGTACCGTCATGCCAACGCTTTTGGCATGATCTCACAACCCCCGAGCTCTCCCTATCGTGCTATGCGACAAAAGCCGTTAAAATCCTGCACATAACTCGGCAAACAATGTACTGACTAGAGGTGGGATAGTCTCCGACCGCCCGTTTACAGCAAAGCCGGGGTCAAAGAGGAGTCTTGGTACAGAGGTGGCACTCGTTCACCACTTGTGACCTCAGCCACCAGACAGCCCATTTCCGACTTACGGGTTACCACACACGGCAAACATGCAATTAAGCCTAGTATCCCAAACTCAGGAAAAGAAGAAACGAAAAACAAAACAAAAACGAAACCCTGAGAATGGGGTACCAACAAAAAGCCTCAGCAACCTACTACTGAGAGGTTAGGGTTACGGTTGAGTACATTAGAAAAAAAGAGCAAAAAATGGAGTTAGGACAAAATTTATTAGTACAGGACGGGGTGTGCAACACAGGGTGAGGCCTGGTACGCAGATACAAAAAAAAAATCAGAACCACGATGTCAGTCACTTGACCAGCTCAGGAAACGTGGGGGCACCACTCCCCAACGGCCGGATGAACAGCCGTACCGGCGAAGTGTACGTTGTCGAACTAGAAACCAAAGTTTGAAACAAAAAATTATTTCTCTACCACTGGATGTTGACCGGTCACAAGGACAGCTCGATCCGTGAGGGCGCCGCTCCCCAAATAACTGGAAAACCAGTTATCCCCGTGCGGGGAGGAGTGTAAAAGATCAGCGTAGCAAGGTTAGGTCGTCCTTACCTGTATGTGTGGACCACTGGATCGGAGTGATCTCGGTGGAGAAATCACGTGTAAGGAGTGTAAATAATCAGCATAGATCAGTTTGACCGTCCTAACCTGGGCGTATGGACCAGTCCGTTGGGGTGATCTGGGTGGCGAAAGCACGTGTAAAGAGTTTACATAATCAACGTATCTAAGTTTGGTCGTTCTCATCTTGGCGTGTGAACCACTGCATCAGAGTGATCTCGGTGAAGCAAGCACGTGTAAAGAGTCTAAATAATCAGCGTGGCTAAGTTTCGTCATCCTCACCCGGGTGTGTGGACCCCTGTATCGTAGTGATCTCGGTGGCGAACGCACTTGTAAGAAGTGTACATAATCAGCGTATTTAAGTTTGGTCGTCCTCACCTGGGAGTGTGAACCACTGAAACGGAGTGATCTCGGTGGCGAAAGCACGTGTAAGGAGTGTAAATAAGCAGCGTAGCAAAGTTTCGTCGTCCTCACATGGGCGTGTGGGCCACAGGATCGGAGTGATCTCAGTGGTGAAAGCACGTGGAAAGAGTTTAAATAATCAGCGTAGCTAAGTTTGGTCGTCCTCACCTGGGCGTATGGACTAGTGAGTTGAAGTGATATGGCTGTCGAAGGCACGTATAAGGAGTTTACATAATCAGCGTATTTACGTTTGGTCGTCCTCACCTGGCCGTGTGGGCCACCTCGGTGGCGAAAGGACGTGTAAGGAATGTAAATAATCAGCATAGCTAAGTTCCGTTGTCCTCATCTATGTGTGTGTGTACCACTCTAACGGAGGGATCTCGCTGGCGGAAGAACGTGTAACGAATGTAAATAGTCAGCGCAACTCAGTTCGGTCTTCTTTAACTTGGTGTGTGGACCACTGCATCGGAAAGATCTCGGTGGCAAAAGCACGTGGAAAGAGTGTAAAATATCAGCGTACCTAAGTTTGGTCGTCGTAACCTGGGCTTTGGGACCAGTGCACCAGTGTCATCTCGGTGGGGAAAGCACGCGTAAGGAGTCTAAATAGTCAGGTTAGCTAAGTTTGGCAGTCGACAGCTGGGCGTATGGTCCAGTGTGTTGGAGTACTATGGGTGACGAAAGCACGTGTAAGAAGTGTAAATAAATTGCCCAGATAAGCTTAGTCGTCCTAACCTGGGCGTGTGGACCACTATATCGGAGTGATCTCCTTGGCGAAAGCACGTGTAAGGACTGTAAATAATCAGCGTAGCTAAATTTGGTCGTCTTCACCTGAACTTGGGGACCTGTTCATCGGTGTGATCACGGTGGAGAACGCACGCGTAAGGAGCGTAAATAATCAGAGTATCTAAGTATGATCGTCCTCACCTGGGCGTGTGGACCAGTGCGTTGGTGTGATATGGGTGGCGACAGCACGTGTAAGGAATGTAACTAATCAGGGTAGCTAAGTTCGGTCGTCCTAAACTTGGCGTATGGTCAAATGCGTTAGATTTATATGGGTGGAGAAATCACGTGTAAGGACTGTAAATAATCAGGGTAACTAAGTTTGGTCGTCCTAACTTTGGCCTATGGACCAATGCGTTGGAGTGATATGGGTGGCAAAATAACGTGTAAGGAGTGTAAATAATCAGGGTAGGTAAGCTTGGTCATCCTCACCTGGTCATATGGACTAGTGCGTTGGAGTGATATGGGTGGCGACAGCACGTGTAAGGAATGAAAATAATCAGGGTAGCTAAGTTTGGTCATCCTAACCTTTCCGTATGAACCAGTGCGTTTGCGTGATATGGTTGCCGAAATCACGTGTAAGGAGCGTAAATAATCAGGGCAGCTAAGTTTGGTCGTTCTAACCTTGGCGTATGGACCAATGCGTTGGAGTGATATGGGTGGAAAATTCACGAGTAAGGAGTGTAAATAATCAGGGTAGCTAAGTTTGGTCGTCCTCACCTGGCGTATGGACCTGTACCTAGGAGTGTTATGGGTGGAGAAAGCATGTGTAAGGAGTATACATAACAGGGTATCTACGTTTGGTCGTCCTCACTTGGGTTTGTGGACTACTGTGCCGGAGTGATGTCGGTGGCAAAAACACGTGTAAGGAGTGTAAATAATAGGCGTAGCTAAGTTTCGTAGTCCTCAACTGCGTGTGTGGGCCACGGTAACGAAGTGCTCTCGGTGGCGATAGAACGTGTAAGGAGGGCAAAAAGTCAACGCAGCAAAGTTTGGTCGTCTTCACCTCAGTGTGTCTATTACTGCATCGGAGTGATCTCGGTGGCGAAAGCTCGTGAATGGAGTGTAAATAATTAGCGTGACTAAGTTTGGTCGTCCTGACTTGGGCGTATGGACCACTGCGTTATGGTGATATTGGTGGGGAAAGCACATCTAAGGAGTATAAATTATCAAGGTATCTTAGTGTGGTTGTCCTCACTTGGGCGTGAAGACCACTGCATCCGAGGGATTTCGGTGGCGAAAGCACGTGTAAGGAGTTTAAATAATCACCCTGACTAAGTTTGGTCGTCCTGAGCTTAGCGTATGGACTACTGCATCGGAGTGATCTCGGTGGCGAAAGCACTTTTATGGAGTGTAAATGATCAGCGTAGATAAGTTTGGTCGGCCTCATCTGGCGTGTGGACAACTGCATCGGAGTGATCTCGGTAGCAAGAGCACTGGAAAGATTGTAAAAAGTAATCGTAGCTCAGTTCGGTCGTCTTCATCTGGGCGCATGGACCATTGCGTAGGAGTGTAATGGGTGGCGAAAGCAGGTGTAAGGAGCTTACATAATCAGGGTATCTACGTTTGATCGTCCTCACTTTGGTTTGTGGACCACTGTAACGGAGTGCTCTCGGTAGCGATAGCACGTGTAAGGAGGGTAAATATTCAAAGCAGCTAAGTTTGGTCGTCTTCACCTCGGTGTGTTTATTACTGCATCGGATTAATCTCGGTGGCGAAAGCTCGTATAATGATTGTAAATAATCAGCCTGGATAAGTTTGGTCGTTATAACGTGGGCGTGTAGACCACTACATCAGAGTGATCTCAGTGAAGAAAGCACGTGTAAAGAGTGTAAATAATCATTGTGGCTAAGTTTCGTCATCCTTACCTGGGTATGTGGACCACTGTATCGTAGGGATCTTGGTGGCGAAAGCAGTTGTAAGGAGTGTACATAATCAGCGTATCTAAGTGTGGTTTTCTTCACTTGGGCGTGTGAACCACTGAAACAGAGTGATCTCTGTGGCAAAAGTGTAAGGAGTAAGGAGTATAAATAAGCAGCGTAGCTAAGTTTCGTCGTCCTCACCTGGGCGTGTGGACCACAGCATCAGAGTGATCATGGTGGAGAAAGCACGGGGAAAGAGTGTAAATAATCAGCGTAGCTAAATTTGGTCGTCCTCTCCTGGGCGTATGAACCAGTGCGTGGAGGTGACATAGGTGGCGAAAGCACGTGTAAGGAGTTTTCAAAATCAGCGTATCTAAGTTTGGTCGTCCACACCTGGCCGTGTGACTTCGGTGGCAAAACAAATGTACCGGAGTGACTTCGGTGGCAAAACAAATGTAAGGAGTGCAAAATATCAGCGTAAGTAAATTTCGTCGTCCTTATCTATGTGTGTGGACCACTGTAACTGAGGGATCTCGCTGGCGGAAGAACGTGTAACGAGTGTAAATAGTCAGTGCAACTCAGTTTGGTCGTTTTCACCTCGGTGTGTGGACCACTGCATCGGAATGATCTCGGTGGCGAAAGCACGCGGAAGAGTGTAAATAATCAAGGTAGATAAGTTTAGTTGTCGTAACAAGGGCTAGGGGATCAAAGCATCAGGGTCATCTCGGTGAGAAAAGCACGTGTAAGGAGTATAAATAATGAGCATAGCTAAGATTGGCCGTCGACAGCTGGGCGTATGGACCAGTACGTTGGACTGAAATGGATGACAAAAGCACGTTTAAGGAGTGTAAATAATTAGCCTAGATAAGTTTAGACGTCCTAAACTGGGCGTGTGGACCACTGTATCGGAGTGATCTCGGTGGCAAAAGTACGTGGATGGAGTGTAAATAATCAGCGTAACTAAGTTTGGTCGTTCTACCCTGGGCGTATGGACCAGTTCGTTGGAGTGATATGGGTTGCGAAAGCACGTGTAAGGAGTTTACATAATCAACGTATCTAACTTTGGTCGTCAACAGTTGGGCGTGTAGACCACTGCATCGGTGTGATCTCGAGGGCGAAAGCACGTGTAATGAGTGCAAATAATCAGCGTAGCTAAGTTTGGTCGTCGTTCTCTGGTCGTATGGACCACTGCGTTATGATGATATTATTGGGGAAAGCACATGTAAGGAGTTTACATAATCAACGTATCTAAGTTTAGTCGTCCTCACTTGGGCGTGTAGACCACTGCATCGGAGTGATCCCGGTGGAGAAAGCACCTGCATGGAGTGTAAATAATCGGCGTAGATAAGTTTGGTGGTCCTCATCTGGCGTGTGCACCAATGCATCTAAGTGATCTCGGTAGCAAAAGCACTGGAAATAGCGTAAATAATCATCGTAGCAAAGTTTGGTCGTTCTAACCTGGGCGTATGGACCAGTGCGGAGGAGTGTTATTGGTGGCGAAAGCAGGTGTAAGGATCTTATACAATCAGGATATCTGCGTTTGATTGCCCTCACTTGGGTTTGTGGATCACTGTAACGGAGTGCTCTCTGTAGCGATAGCACGTGTAAGGAGGTTAAATAGTCAAAGCAGCTAAGTTTGGTCGTCTTCACCTCGTTGTGTTTATTACTGCATCGGATTAATCTCGGTGGCGAAAGTTCGTGTAAAGATTGTAAATAATCTACCTGGATAAGTTTGATCATCCTAAAGTGGACGTGTGGACCTCTGTATTGGATTGATCTTGGTGGCGAAAGCACGTGTAAGGAGTGTAAATAATCAGCGTAGTTAAGTTTGGTTGTCCTAACCCTGACCTATGGACCAATGCGATGGATTGATATGGTTGCCGAAATTACGTGTAGTTAGTGTAAATAATCAGGGTAGCTAAGTTTTGGTTGTTCTAACTTTTTTTTTGATTGGAGGTTTAACGACCACCGTGAGCAACTCAATGGGCTATAAGCAGTCGCCCGTCCCTAATTTAGGGTCACTGGTTCCAGGGAAGGGAGAGAGCCAGTGCCGTAAGACAAACACAACATCCATGCCTCACCGGGATTCGAACCCGGACCCCTTACGGACGAATGATCAGAGGCCAACGCCTTAGACCACTGAGCCACCGGGGCGGCATTCTAACTTTGGCGAATGGGCCAATGCGTTGGCGTGATGTATGTGCTAAAAACAAGTGTAATGAATGTAAATAATCCCCGTAGCTACTTTTGGCGTATGGGCCAGTGCGTAGGAGTGTTATGGGTGGCGAAAGCACGTGTAAGGATTTTACATTATCAGGGTATCTAAGTTTGGTCGTCGTTACTTGGGTTTCTGGACCACTGTATCGGTTTGATGTGGGTGGGAAAAACACGTGTAAAGAGTGTAAATAATAAGCGTAGCTAAGTTTCGTAGTCCTGAACTGTGTGTGTGGACCATTGTAACGGAGTGCTCTCGGTGGCGATAGCACGTGTGAGGAGGGCAAATAATCAGCGTAACTAAGTTTGGTCGTCCTAACCTGGGCGTACGGACCACTGCGTTATGGTGATATTGGTGGGGAAAGAACATGTAAGGAGTTTACATAATCAAGGTATCTAAGTTTGGTCGTCCTCACTTGGGCGTGTAGACCACTGCATAGGAGTGATCTCGGTGGTGAAAGCACGTGTAAGGAGTGTAAATAATCATCCTAGCTTAGTTTGGTCGTCCTAACCTGGGCGTGTGGACCACTGTATCCGAGTGATCTTAGTGGCAAAAGCACGTGTAAGGAGTGTAAATAATAAGCGTAGCTAAGTTTGATCGTCCTCAACCTGGCGTACGGACCACTGCATCGGAGTGATCTCGGTGGCGAAAGCACCTGTATGGAGTGTAAATAATCAGCGTAGATAAGTTTGGTGGTCATCATCTGGGCGTATGGACCAATGCGTAGGAGTGTTATGGGTAGCGATAGTAGGTCTAAAGAGTTTACATAATCAGGGTATCTACGTCTCATCGTCCTCACTTGAGTTTGTGGACCACTGTATCGGAGTGCTCTCGGTAGCGATAGCACGCGTAAGGTGGGTAAATAGTCAAAGCAGCTAAGTTTGGTGTTCTTCACCTCTGTGTGTTTATTACTGCATCGGATTCATCTCGGTGGCGAAAGCTGTAAGGATTGTAAATAAACAGCCTGGATAAGTTTGGTCGTCGTAACGTGGGCGTGTGGATCACTGATCGGAGTGATCTTGGTGGCTAAAGCAGTTGTAAGGAGTGTACACAATCAGCGTATCTAAGTTTGGTCGTCCTCCCCTGGGCGTGTGAACCACTGAAACGGAGTGATCTCAGTTGCGAAAGCACGTGCAAAGAATGTAAATCAGCAGCGTAGCTAAGTCTCGTCGTCCTCAACTGGGCTTGAGGACCATAGCATCGGAGTGATTTCGGTGGCGAAAGCACGTGGAAAGGGTGTAAATAATCAGCGTAGCTAAGTTTGGTCGTCCTCACCTGGGCGTATGGAACAGTGCGTAGAGGTGATATAGGTGGCGAAAGCACGCGTAAGGAGTATACAAAATCAGCGTATCTAAGTTTGGTCGTCCTCACCTGGCCGTGTGTGCCACTGTATCGGAGTGACCTCGTTGGCAGAAGCACGTGTAAGAAGAGTAAATAATCAGCACAGCTAAATTTAGTCGTCCTCACCTGGCCGTGTGTGCCACGGTATCAGTGTGACCTCGTTGGCAAAAGCACGTGTAAGGATTGTAAATATATATTTTTTTTTATTGGAGGTTTAACGACCACCGTGAGCAACTCAATGGGCTATAAGCAGTCGCCCGTCCCTAATTTAGGGTCACTGGTTCCAGGGAAGGGAGAGAGCCAGTGCCGTAAGACAAACACAACATCCATGCCCGACCGGGATTCGAACCCGGACCTCTTACGGACGAATGATCATAGGCCAACGCCTTAGACCACTGCGCCACCGAGGCGGCTTAAAAATTCAGCATAGCTAAATTTCGTCGTTTACATTTATGTGTGTGGACCACTGTAACTGAGGGATCTCGCTGGCGGAAGAACGTGTAACGAGTGTAAATAGTCAGCGCAACTCAGTTTGGTCGTCTTTACCTCGGTGTGTGGTTCACTGCATCGGAATGATCTCGGTGGCGAAAGCACGCCGAAAGAGTAAATAATCAAGGTAGCTAAGTTTGTTTGTCGTCACCTGGGCTTGGGGACCAGTGCATCAGTGTCATCTCGGTGAGAAAAGCACGTGTAAGGAGTATAAATAATGAACGTAACTAAGTTTGGCCGTCGACAGCTGGGCGTATGGACCAGTGCGTTGGACTGAAATGGATGGCAAAAGTACGTGTAAAGAGTATAAATATTTAGCCTAGATAAGTTTAGTCGTCCTAATCTGGGCGTGTGGACCACTTTATCGGAATGATCTCGGTGGCAAAAGCACGTGGATGGAAGGTAAATAATCAGCGCAACTAAGTTTGTTTGTCTCAATCTCGGCGTATGGACCAACATGTTGGAGTGATATGGGTGGTGGCAGCACGTGTAAGGAGTGTAAATAATCAGCGTAGCTAAGTTTGGTTGTCGTCACCTGGATTTGGGGACCAGTGCATCTGTGTGATCACGGTGGAGAAAGCACGGGTAAGGAGTGTAAATATTCAGCGTAGTTAAGTATGGTCGTTTACATCTGGGCGTGTGGACCACTGTATTGGAGTGATCTTAGTGGCGAACGTACGTGTAAGGAGTGTAAATAATCAGCGTAGCTAAGTTTGGTCGTCCTCAACTTGGCGTATGGACCACTGCATCGGAGTGATCTCCTTGGCGAAAGCACCTGTATGGAGTGTAAGTAATCAGCGTAGATAAGTTTGGTCGTCCTCATCTGGCGTGTGGACCAATGCATCGGACGATCACGGTGGCGAAAGCACGTTTAAGGATTGTAAATAATCAGCGTAGCTAAGTATGGTCGTCTTCACCTGGGCGTATGGACCAGCGATTAGGACTGTTATGGGTGGCGAAAGCAGGTGTAAGGAGCTTACATAATCAGGGTATCTACGTTTGATCGTCCTCACTTGGGTTTTGTTGACCACTGTAACGGAGTGCTCTCGGTAGCGATAGCACGCGTAAGGAGGGCAAGTAGTCAAAGCAGCTAAGTTTAGTCTTCTTCACCTCTGTGTGTTTATTACTGGCTCGGATTAATCTCAGTGGCTAAAGCTCGTGTAATGATCGTAAATAAACAGCCTGGATAAGTTTGGTCGTCCTAACGTGGGTGTGTGGATCACTGTATCGGAGTGATCTTGGTGGCGAAAGCACGTGTAAGGGGTGTAAATAATCAGCGTAGTTAAGTTTGGTCGACCTAACCTGGGCGTATCGACCAGTGCGTTGGGGTGATCTAAGTGGCGAAAGCACGTGTAAAGAGTTTACATAATCAACGTATCTAAGTTTGGTCGATCTCATCTTGGCGTGTGAACCAGTGCTTCAGAGTGATCTCAGTGAAGGAAAGCACGTGTAAACAGTGTAAATAATCAGCGTGCCCAAGTTTCGTCATCCTCACCTGGGTATGTGGCTCAGTGTATCTTAGTGATCTTGGTGGCGAAAGCAGTTGTAAGGAGTGTACATAAGCAGCGTATCTAAGTTTGGTCGACCTCACCTGGGCGTGTGAAACATTGAAACGGAGTGATCACGGTGGCGAAAGCACGTGCAAAGAGTGTAAATAAGCAGCGTAGCTAAGTTTCGTCGTCCTCACCTGGGCGTGGGGAGCACATCATCGGAGTGATCTCCTTGGCAAAAGCACGTGGAATGAGTGTAAATAATCGGCGTAGAAAAGTTTGGTCGTCCTTACCAGGACGTATGGACCAGTGCGTGGAGGTGACATAGGTGGCGAAAGCACGTGTAAGGAGTTTTCAAAATCAGCGTATCTAAGTATGGTCGTCCACACCTGGCCGTGTGGGCCACTGTACCGGAGTGACTTCGGTGGCAAAACAAATGTAAGGAGTGCAAAATATCAGCGTAAGTAAATTTCGTCGTCCTTATCTATGTGTGTGGACCACTGTAACTGAGGGATCTCGCTGGCGGAAGAACGTGTAACGAGTGTAAATAGTCAGCGCAACTCAGTTTGGTCGTCTTCATCTCGGTGTTTGGACCACTGCATCGGAGTGATCTCGATGGCGAAAGCACGTGGAAAAAGTGTGAATAATCAGCGCAGCTAAGTTTGGTCGTCGTCACCAGGGCTTTGGGACCAGTGTATCAGTGTCATCTCTGTGGGGAAAGCACGTGTAAGGAGTATAAATAATAAGCGTAGCTAAGTTTGGTCGTCGACAGCTGGGCGTATGGACCAGTGCGTTGGACTGATATGGATGGCAAAAGCACGTGTAAGGAGTGTAAATAATTAGCCTAGATAAGTTTGGTCGTCCTAACCTGGGCGTGTGGACCACTTTATTGGAGTGATCTCAGGGGCAAAACCACGCGCAAGGAGTGTAAATAATTAGCCTGGATAAGTTTAGTTGTGTTCACCTCGGTGTGTGGACCCCTTCATCGGAGGGATCTCGGTCGCGAAAGCACATATAAGGAGTGTGCATAATCAGCGTAGCTAAGTTTGGTCGTCCTTACTTGGGCTTTTGGAATACTGTATCGGTGGGATCTCCGTGTCGAAAGCACGTGTAAGGATTGTTAATAATCAGCGTAGCTATGTATAGTCGTCCTAATCTTGGCGTATGGATCAATGCGTTGGAATGATATGGGTGGCGAAAACACTTGTAAGGAGTGTAAATAATCAGGGTAGTTAAGTTTGGTCATCCTTATCTGTGCATATGGACCAGTGCATTCGAGTGATATGGGTTGCGACAGCATGTGTAAGGGATGAAAATAATCAGGGTAGCAATGTATGGTTGTTCTAACCTTAGCGTATGGTTAGATGCGTTGGATTGATATGGTTGCCGAAATCACGTGTAAGGAATGTAATTAATCAGGGTAGCTAAGTTTGATCGTTCTAACCTTGGCGTATGGACCAATGCGTTGGGGTAATGTGGGTGCCAAAAACACGTGTAATGAATGTAAATAATCACCGTAGCTACGTTTGGTCGTCCTCACCTGGGCGTATGGACCAGTGCGTAGGAGTGTTATGGGTGGCAAAAGCACCTGTAAAGAGTTCACAAAATCAGGGTATCAACGTTTAGTCTTCCTTACTTGGGTTTATGGACCACTGTATCGGAGTGATGTCGGTGGCAAAAACACGTGTAAGGAGTGTAAATAATAAGCATAGCTAAGCTTCGTTGTCCTCACCTGGGTGTGTGGACCATTGTAACGGAGTGCTCTCCGTAACGATAGCACGTGTAAGGAGGGCAAATAATCAACGCAGCTAAGTTTGGTAGTCTACACCTCGGTGTGTGGATTACTGCATAGGAGTGATCTCGGTGGCGAAAGCTCGTGTAAGGAGTGTAAATAGTCTGCCTGGATAAGTTTGGTCGTACTAACCTTGGCGTGTGTACAACTGTATCAGAGTGATCTCGGTGGCAAAAGCACGTGGATGGAATATAAATAATCAGCGTAATTAAGTTTGGTCGTCCTATCCTGGTCGTATGGTCCAGTGCGTTGGAGTGATATGGGTGGCGAAGGCACGTGTAAGGAGTTTACATAATCCACGTATCTAAGTTTGGTCTTCATCACCTGGGCGTGTGGAATACTGCATCAGAGTGATCTCGGTGGCGAAAGCTCGTGCGAGGAGTGTAAGTAATCAGCGTTACTAAGTTTGGTCGTCCAAACCTGAGCGTAAGAAGCAGTGCGTTAGAGTGATATGGGTGCATTATCAGGGTAGGTAAGTTTGGTCGTCCTCCCCTGGTCGTGTGGACCACAGCATCGGAGTGATCTCGGGGGAGAAAGCAGGTGGAAGGAGTGTAAATTATCAGCGTAGCTCAGTTTGGTCGTCCTCACCTGGGCCTATGGACCACTGCGTTATGGTGATATTGGTTGGAAAAGCACGTATAAGGAATTTACATAATCAAGGTATCTAAGTTTGGTCGTCCTCACTTGGGCATGCAGACCATTGCAGCGGAGTGTTGTCGGTGGCGAAAGCACGTGTAAGAAATGAAAATAATCACGGTAGCTAAGTCTGGTCGTCCAAACCTTGGCGTATGGACCAATGCTTTGTAGTGATATGGGTGCCGAAAACACGTGTAATGAATGAAAATAATAACCTCAGCTAAGTTCAGTCGTCCTCACCTGGACGTATGGACCAGTGCGGACGACTTGTCCATAAGCCCAGGTGAGGACGACTATGGGTGGCGAAAGCACGTGTAAGGAGTTTACATAATCAGGGTATCTACGTTTGTTCGTCCTCACTTGGGTGTGTGGACCACAGTATCGGAATGATGTCGGTGGCGAAAACACGTGTAAAGAGTGTAAATAATAAGCGTAGCGAAGTTTGGTGGTCCTCACCTGGGCGTGTGGACCAGTGCGTTGTAGTGGTATGGGCCTGTTGTACCATGCTCCTGATTTTTGGAAAGTTTTGTGAGTTAATATTGCTGGTATTGGCGTTTAGACCAACCTGAGTATTGTGTGAGTGCTATATCCTGCGTTCGTGAGCTCTTGGACGCTGGTAAGACTTTTAAAGCATTATTTCCTCATTTCCTTTCATTCATACTGGTGATTGTTTACATTCACCTAAATTGCAAATAGCGGCTTCCGGTCCTTCAGGCAGCCGGAGCTCTCAACCGAAAACTTTTCTTATTCCCGACAAGTCACTAGTCATTAGTTCAGCTGGCTCTTCGCCCCTTCGCCCAAACTCTAGTAACCAAGAGCTAACGTCAAATTGAGAAGGCACCTATTTCCTGGCGTTTCTTGCAGTACAAGAATTTTCTTCTTCTCCTTTACGGAAACATACAGTTTCAGGAGTGACGTTGAAAAGTATGAATGTTATGGAAGACTCCCTCAGTTTCAGAGCAATCTGCGTCTGTTGGCATTCTCAGTCCACTCCATCAGTTCCAAAAAGTTTTGCACAAACTCTCTACCCCAATGCCCATTCTACGTCTGAAATCAATTCAACTAAGGCTCAACGACGGCCTGTGGCTTTTGTTGACATAGCACCTGATTCAGTTGTAGGGAAACAACATGTGTCGTTAAAGAACAGGACTGTATTGTACGATGCCCTTCCGCAGACGGTGATTCCAAAATACACTGGTGTGCAAAAATTAAGGAAGAAGAGGAGAAATTAGCATAACAGCGGAACGAGCAGGCAGAACTGACCGAAAGACAAGTCAGGAGATATACTAGGGTTCGGTACGGTAGGGCATGCTCATATATGCAGCATAACGTAGGGGGGTCGGAACGGCATAAAGCACACGGGCGGTGTACGCTCAGCAATTCGGTGAAAGCTATTGCACGGTGTACATTGGTTTGAACAACGTCGAGTTGCTGCCACCGTGTGATTTGGCCAACAGACAATCCAGTAGACGACATCTGGATGACTTTACCCCAGGTCGCGTCATTGGGAAGTTGGAAGAAGGTCGAAGTGTGACAAGTGTGGCCGTGGAGTTCGGGATCGCTCACAGCATTGTTTTAGGAGCTTGGAGAGCATTTCAAACGACAAGAACAGCTGTCCGAGAGTTTAGCAGTGATCGTCCACGAGCAACAACGGCGGCGGAAGACCGGTATATTGTCTTAAAGGCGAGAAGAGACAGACGGCAGACAGCGGGAGAAATCGCAAGGCACATGCAACCGTCAACTGGACATCTGTTATCGCGTTTTACTGTGGCCAGGAGGCTGCTCAAAGGTGGCCCATTTGCACGACGACTAGTACGGTGTGTGCCATTAACGCCTGCTCATCGGAGACGGCGGTTTCTGTGGTGCCAGGAACACAAGAACTGGACACATCAGCAATAGGGTCGAGTTTTCTTTACGGACGAGAGCCGATTTAGTCTGACGAGCGATTCTGGACGTATACACATCTGGAGAGAGCAGGGAATACGCAATCATACCTCCAACATCATTGAAAGAGAACGGTTTGGAGGTATCGGAGTTCTCGTTTGGGGTGGAATCATGCTTGGTAGCCGTACTGACCTCCACATCTTCCAAGGAGGTTCAGTCACTGGTGTCCGCTATTGTACCGAGGTTCTCCTGCATGACGTGCGTCTGTTTAGAGGTACTGTATGTCCTGAGTTCCTCTTCATGGACCACAACGCTACACCTCATCGTACAGTGGCAGTCGCAGAGCTGTTGGAGAGTAAAGATATTCATTGCATGGATTAGCCTGCAAGGTCCCAGGACCTAAATCCAATCGAACACGAGTGGAACCTTCTAGGGAGACGCTTGGCAGCACGTCACCAGCCGACAGCAACGATTCCGCAGCTGCGATTGGCGCTACAAGAGAAATGGGCCGCGATGCCTCAACAGCTCCTGGACAAACTCGTCCTCTGCATGGAAAGACGTTGTTAATCCTGCAACGCAGTCAGGGGTGATCATATCCCCTACTAAAGACTGGATTTTTCTTTACAGCTGCCTGTCACATGGACGTTTCTGTCTTCTGTCCAGTTGTGCTCAAAGCTACCTTTTCAATAAAATGCCTTTGTATCCTTTGGATTCCTTGTTTGGACGGTTTTGCTCACTTGCCCCATAGTCTTACATCTTGGGGATCTTATGGTATGCTTTGAGTCGATGTGGAGCACTTCTGCTTGACGTTACATTCGAAAAACCGTCTCGTCCTTAATTTTTTCACGCCCGTGTATTTAGCTGAATTCGAAGACTTTGTTCCGAAAGAAGCAATTGAAGGTGTTACGCGGTGCCCTCGAGGCATCTCTGTCCTGTTTTCTGAACAGAAGTAAGCCGATATTGACGTAAAACAGAGTATCATTATTCAATCTCGTGAACTGTTCGCCTCCAGTCTGGTATACAGACCAATGTGGATTACATTTTATCCAGTGCCGTTGGAAGTTCCTGATGAGGCCCTGCCACTTGCGGTTTCACAGTGGTGCGAAGTTCTTGGATATGTGAAACGGGTCTCGGATGTCCCCTGAATTCGCCTCACAAACAAGACACCGGACTTAAACGGTAAGTTCGAGTGGTTTTCCCTACAGAAGAAAAAATGAAAGCATTGCTGGGCCATGGTGCAGTTAAACTTGATAATCATACTTATGTATTTGGAATCTATTCTGAAGAATATTGTAACTACTGCCGTGCTGCTGACCATCTATTTCCACAATGCCCTAATAAACGTTCCTCAGTTGAGAAACATCAACTAGCTCTTCCAATTGTGCAACTCATTAGTAAACTTCCTACTTCTGCCACTACTGCTGGCAGGGCTATTTCTTCAGCATTACCCAGAGAGCCGTCTGCTGTTCCAATTGCTGAAGAGATCGTAGTAGATTCATCGCAGGAAGAGTCCGTTCAGCCTCTTGCTAACCCCGTTCCTGTTAATGCCGTACATGAGCCCCCTATTTCTCTTGGCCGTGCTACTATAGCTTCTCTCACAAGAGATACTGGGGAGATTCAGGTTCCGATGGAGACAGAGGAGGATGCAAGTGGCCCTACCGCCAAGCGAAGTGGACGGTCTCCCAGGCAGCTGGAGAAGAAGCGATCTCGTGCGACTCTTAACTCTCAGACTCTTTCTATCGTTGAGACCGCTATACATGAGTGTGTTGTTTCTGAAGGGAGCATGATTTCTGCTACATGTTCACCTTCGAGAACCTCTCAGCACAAAATGAGCTTAAGTGAGACGTCAACACCAGATTCTTTGATAAAACCACTTCTGACTCATCCAAAGTGTCTAACTGGACATTTACCACTTCATGCTCTTGGAACTGTGTTTGCTACGGTGAAATATGATGCATTCCAGAGGAAAAGTTCACTTGCTTCCGAACTTTCCATGAAATATTCTGGAGATCGACCTGCAAATGCCCAACAATTATTTGGATGTCTGTCCTATCTGAGATCATGTTAGTCGGAATATTCGTTCCTTACATAGGAGATTCACGACCGTTATAAGTCAAGAATTGAAAGCTTTACGGGTATGGAGGAGAACCAAATTTTGCAACACACGATATGCCAAACGTCCTTAGCTTTGCTTCTTTCAACTGTCGGGGGTGTTCAAATCCTTTATCAAACTCTCTCACTTTTGAAGACGTTTCTTCAAATTTCCCAGATGTTCCTTTCTTTCAAGAAACTAATTGTTCAAGTTCTACTCCTTTCCACCGCTGGCGACAGTGGCCCTACAGGTTCAAACTCTGCTATGGCTCACACCCGGAATCCGGAGTTGTCATAGCTGTGCACAATGAACTTTCGTCAACTTTTTCAACCATTTCCGAGACTGCTGGACGACCAGAAATTCTCCTGGCTCTTCGTCTTGTGGTCTCCGGTGTAATTTTTCATTTATTCAATTTACATATATCCTCCAATAATGCCGAAGCTCGAGTTTCACTCGAGCAACTTCTACAATGCATGGATCACATTCCTTCCACAGATGTTATCATCATGGGGGGATATTTCAATTGTACACTTGACTCAGATCTAGAACGTGATTCTTTACAAGATTTTCGACACCCTATAATTCAGTTACTTACGTCTCTGCTCCATAATGCTTCTTTAAAGCATGTCTTCCGTACTCTTCACCCATCCACACAGGTATTTTCTTGGCGAACAACAGGGGCACGTGCCCCTGAAGCTGCTCGGCTCGACCGTTTCTGTGTTTCTACCCATTTTCGTTCTGCTTTTTGCTCAGCTCACTATGCCCTGTCTACTTCTTCCGATCACGACATGTGTCAAATTTCTTTTTCTTTCCCAGTCCAATCTCTACCGAAATTTCGGCTTTGGTCACGTCCAGTAGATTTTCAGAAATTTACTATATGTTACAGGATGCAGTTAGTGGTCTGGAGCCTGTTGCTGACCCCATTACTCATTGGATGACCACCAAATCTAAGGTCATTGCTTTTTCACGACAATACTCCGCTACAACCCACCTTCAATACTCAATGGATGTTGCTCATTTACGAAACGTCCTTCAATGTTTTTCTCCAGCTTCATTTACCTATCGTACTAACTTAGCGACCCTACGACTTCTTCAGGAGAAAGCTCCCAACAGGCCTTACGACGTATGTAGGTTCAACCACTAACTGCTGATATCCAAGACCCGGTCTTGCTTGCTAAGGAAGAGCATTTTCTCGTCTCTTCTGCCAATCTCACACATCTTACTCTAGATGATGGTACATTCACCAATGACCCTGTTCGTCTCCAACAGTTCATTTCCAATAATTTTTATCAACGTTTTAACCCCCCTATTCCCACTCTCGATCCCACCTCCCCGTTACTCTCGCACCTTCCTCAAGTTCCACCGTTTCTCTATGCCACTCTTCTTTCCGAGATCTATCCCTATGAACTTTCACATTCTCTCAATTCAGTAAATTAACATTCCGCTTTTGGGCTAGATGGCCTTCCTACTGGTTTCTATCGTGCTTTTGCTCCTCTCCTTGGGCCTCTCCTAATTGCTTGCTTCTCTGCTTTTCTTTCTGGGCAACTGTTTCCTTCTACCTTTACTGTTGCTCATATTCGGCTTTTACCTAGAAAGGGAGATCTACTCGACATTTAAAATTGGGGCCCCATCAGCATACTAAACACTGAATATAAAATCTATACCCAAATCCTTGCTTTTCGGTTAAATGTGGATCTCCCTCGCGTTATTTCCGGTGAACAAGCTTATTCGATTCCTGGTCGTTCTATTCATCATGCCGTCCTTCTAATACATCATCAGGTTGTTCTGGCTGAACGTCGAGCCGAGCCTTTGGCGGTGTTTTCTTTAGATCAACGTCAGGGATTCCACCGCGTTGCACACCTATACTTCCTTCAAACTCTCCGACCTTTTGGTTTCTCTGTCCCTTTTTGTTCCGTCATTTTAAATTTACACTGCTGGCCACCCAAAATGCAACACCAAGAAGGACACGAGATAGCAAAGCCAGATCTACTGGACACATAACAACAGATACAAAGATGAAACGATTGAGCTTACAGGCCCGTGCGACTTACGGAACACGCAGACATCAATAGTTCGTGTGGCCCCAATGGCTGGCAATAACAGTCGCTTCTCGCCGCGGCATCGAACGAAAGAGGCTTTTGATGTGGGTGGCTTGGGGTATGTCGGTTCAGGCTGCTTCCACACGATGCCACAGTAAATCAGGCGTAGCCGCGGATGGTGCTTGCCGAGGCACTCGGTTGTCGATCAGCGACCAGACGTGTTCGATGGGCGACATATCGGGAGAACAGGCGGGCCACGGCAGCAGAGACACCTGGTGGGCCGTGAAGAAATGTTGCGTGATGCGTGCCACGTGCGGGCGTGCATTGTTCTGTTGAAACGTGGCCGATGACAGGTCCTGCAGGTAAGGGAGGACAACAGGCTTCAAAACGTCGGAGATGCAGCGATGGCTGTTGAATGTACCGGCGATACGTACCAGAGGGGTGCGAGCGTCATATCCAATTGCGCCCAAACCATAACGCTAAGCGACGGACCGGTATGGCGATGCATAACGTAGGCATCATACAGTCTCTCGCCGAGGTGCCGCAACACGCGGATCCGACCATCGTGGTGCTGCAGGCTGAAGCGGGATTCGTCGGAGAAGACAATGTCGTGCCATTCCGTAGTTAAGGGGCGGCGTTCAACGGCCCACTGCCACCGCACTCGCTGGTGGTGTAACGTCAATGGTAATTTAAACAATGGGCGCCGTGCGACAAATCCCCACTCCTGCAGACGACGTCGAACAGTACGTGCTGACACAAGTTGTTGCGCAATACACCCTAATTCCTGCGCTAACGTTCGTGATGTGGCGGTGCGAGCCGTCAATGCCCGCCGCACAACAAGCCGGACCTCTCGTTCGGTGGTGTGCCGCGGCTGCGGCACTCACTCACGACGGTCCATCCGTCCCTCCTGCACCCACCGAATCCATACTCGCATCACTGTGGCTGGGTGACGTCCCACAAGAGCGCCGATGTCTCGGTACGATAAACACCTGTCGCGATAAGCCACTATTCGACCTCTATCGAACTCCGAAATGTGCAGGAATGACTGCCGTATTCTGCGACGAGGCATCAGGAAGCGTCCCACGCACAGGTTCGGCAGCACAACACACTTCCACTACTTACACCCCGCCTTCTGTGCACCCTTCTTATAGTGCTTATCTGTGGCGTGCCGGGCGCGCATGATTTGCATATGCCCTGCATTGCAAATCGTTTGCATGTCCTCTCGCGGACATGCTGCGAATTTCAGGCCAATCGGATACTTCCTTCTTGGTGTTGCATTTTGGGTGGCCAGCAGTGTATATCTCGACTTTTGTTCCACATTCGCACTGCAGAACGTCTGACCGAGGGCATCCCTTTTAGTGCTGGTATTCGACAGGGATGCGCTCTTTCTGGTCAGCGTTTATCAACTGCTTTCGAGCCCTTTTTAATTCTTTTGCGGAATCGCCTTTTTTCTTCACAACCTTTCTTAAATCCGTTTGATCGTCATCATGTGTACGAGTTGGCGGCGTATGCTGACGATCTTACTGTGTTTATCCGGAATGATACTTCCTTTCATTTGCTTTTTTCTCAATATACCGACTATGTGAGATTGTCCGCGGCGTCGCTGAATACCTCCAAGTGTGCGGGGTTGTGTTGCGGGGCTTGTAGCCCACGCAAGGATCGCCGCTGGGGTGCTGCTTGGTCAAATACCTGTCAGCGTTTCCTTGCGATGTCGATTAGTCAGTTTTCCATACTATCTCCTTCCTATATTAATCCCCTTCTTGATTCTTTTCTTCAGTCCCTTTCACGATGGCGTCGGGTCCGATCTTGCCTATCTGTGCGAGGCCGGGCTCGCGTCGTTTGCACTTTTCCTCTTTCTCTGCTTCTTTACTTCTGGAACACCCAGGCTGCTACGCTCTCCTTTTTTAATACAGTCACCGCTGTCATTTCTGATTTTCTCTGGACCGGTCGCCAGTGGATCGCACAGTGGATATTGACCTTACCGGTGTCGTGGGGAGGAATTCCTCTCTCTGACTTTCACCTCCGTTATAAAGCCACTCGTGTAGGGTCCCTGCTTCGACAACTTTCTACTTCCCGATCTCCTGCCTTATGCACTATCGATGCAATTCTCGCTCCACACAATGAGTATCTCACTTTCGTTCTCCTTTTGAAGATTGATCGGCTGCCCCTTACGCCCTCGCGTTTACCGGTTGCAGTACGTTAGGGGATGCGGTTTTGGCGTGAACTGCCGCTCACTAAACTCTCCCCGAGTTGCGTCCACGACCTCATGGACAAACCTTTGTTTTACTCTTCTATTATTCATCCGCATTCCGGGGAATATTTTGTTTTCCCGCATTGGATTTCAGCAGGAATTCTCACAGTGGCGCAGTTGGTTGGTCCGGATATGCAGTGGCTCCCAATGTCTAGTCTTTCTTCCGATCTCCCCAACACCCAAGCCAATGTGGACCTTCTCGCCACATTGCATTCTGCTCTCTTCAGTATGTTCCCCACGTTAGTTTCCAGGGTGGGTCTCGTTTATCAGTCTTCTGTTTCTCTTGCACTTCCGTTTTAGTTAGCTACGCCTGACGGTTCTGTTCTTGTCCATAATCTAAAGTCAAGTTACTTATATCATTATTTGCTGGTTGAGTCCACATTTCCAGTTGCAATTTCTCCGATCCCTTACAGGCTTGTCACTCGGGTATGATCGGCTCCTTACAAAACGTTGGGCCTCCCCCGAACGCGAGCTGCAGTTGAGGTACCTGTTGGACTGTCTTTCGACCCCGGAACGTTTTGCTCGTTGGAGCCTGCTTCAGCTTCACGATTGTCCTTCCTGCTTTACTTTTGGGGACACCTCCCCATTTATAACAGTTGTTTAATTCTTGATCCACTTCAGCAGTTTCTCAATATGTTACTTAACTACGTTTGCCCTCTTTCTCATACTCAGTTCGATTTCAACTTTTTAGTACCGTGTATCCAGTCTGTTCTCCATTAGCGCAGCATTTTTTCTTATTTCTTTCTTTTAGCTAAATTAGTGATTTATCAATTCTGGCTGAAGCTCCGAAAAGTATCTGTTCTCCCATTGATAAGGGAAGCTGGTGCTTCCCTTCATCGCAGTTTTAGAGATTCCCTAACGACTAGATTAACGCAGGAACTTTCCACTGTTTCATCGCTGTTCTAGAGATTCCCTAACGACTAGATTAACGCAGGAACTTTCCACTGTTACACGGTCTGCGGACCAAAGGGTTGTTCTAAAAAATGGTCTCCTCCGACCCCTTGGTTCTCCCTCCACCGCGGTTCATGTAGGCTTTTGTTGTTTCCCCATGCGTATGGACCACTGCTTATGAGGGATATGGGTTGCGAAAGGACGTGTAAAGAGTGCAAATAATTAGCGTAGCTAAGTTTGGTCGTCCTCACCTGTGCGTATGGAGTAGTGCGTTGGAGAGATATTAGTGGCGAAAGCACGTGTAAAGAGTGTAAATAATTAGCGTAGCTATGTTTGGTCGTCCTCACCTGGACGTATGGAGCAGTGCGTTGGATTGATATGGGTGGCGAAAGCACGTGTACGGAGTGTACATAGTCAGCATATCTAAGTTTGGTCGTCCTCACCTGGGCGTTTTGAACACTGTATCGGAGTGATCTCGCTGGCGAAAGCATGTGTAAGGAGTTTAAATAATTAGCGTAGCTAAGTCTCGTCGCCCTCATCTGGCTGCGCGGACCAACGCTAAGGAATGATCTCGTTTGCGAAAGCACGTGCAAGGAATGTAAAAAATCAGCATAACTAAGTTTGGTCGTCCTCACCTGGGCGTTTTGAACACTGTATCGGAGTGATCTCCGTGGCGAAAGCACGTGTAAGGAGTGTAAATAATCCGCGTAGCTAAGTTTCGTCGTCCGCACCTATGCATATGGACCAGTGCGTTATAGTGATATGGGTGACGAAAGCACGTGTAAAAAGTGTAAATAATCATCGTATCTAAGATTGGTCGTCCTCACCTGGACGTGTGGACCACTGCATCGGAGTGATCTAGGCGGCGAAAGCACGTGTAAGGAGTGTAAATAATCAGCGTTGCTAAGTATGGTCGTCCTAACCTGGGCGTATGGACCAGTGACGTGTAAGAAGTGTAAATATTCAGCGTAGTTAAGTTTGGTCGTCTTCACTTGGGCTTTGGGACCAGTGTATTGGAGTGATCCTGGTGGGGAAAGCGCGTGAAAATATTGTTAATAAGGAGCGTAGCAAAGTTTGGTCGACCTCACCTGGACGTGAGGACCACTGCGTCGGTGTGATCTCGGTGGGGAAAGCTCGTGTGAGGAGTGAAAACAGTCAGCTTAGCTAAGTTTGGTCGTCCTCACCTGGACATGGGTGACAAGTGCATCGGAGGGATCTCGGTGGGTAAAGCTCGAGTAAAGAGTTTAATTATTCTGTGTAACTAAGCTTGGTCGTCCTCTCCTTGGTGTGTGGACTCCGGTATCGTAGGGATCTCGGTGGCAAAAGCACGTGTAAGGAATGAAAATAATCACCTTAGTTAAGATTGGACGTCCTTCCCTGGTGGTATGGACCACTGTATCAGTGTGTTCTCGGTGGAGAAAGCACGTGTAAAGAGTGCAAATAATCAGCGTAGCTAAGTCTGGTCGTACTCAGCTTGGTGTGTGAACCAATGTATCGGAGTGATCTCGGTAGCGAAAGCACATGTAAGATGTGTAAATAATTAGCGTAGCTAAGTCTGGTTGTCCTCACACTGGCGTATGGGTCAGTGCGGTGGAGCAATATGGTGGCAAAAGCATGCGAAAAGAGTGTAAATAATTAGTGTAGCTAAGTTTGGTCGTTTTTACCTGGGCGTATGGACCTGCGCGTTGGAGCGATGTGGGTGGAAAAAGCACGTGTAAATAGTGTGAATAATTAGCATAGCTAAGTTTGTTCGTCCTAACCTGGACATGGGTGACAAGCGCACCGAAGTGATTTCGGTGGGGAAAGCTCGAGTAAGGAGTGTAAATATTCAGTGTAGCGAAGTTTGGTCCTCCTCACCTAGGCGTGTGGACCATTTTTTCGGGGTGATCTCGGTTGCGAAAGCACGTGTAAGGAATGTAAACAATCTACGTAGTTAATGTTTGATCGTCTTCACCTGCATGCGTGGGCCACTGCATTGGAGTGATCTCGGTGGCAAAGCACGTGTAAGGATTGTAAGTATTCACTGTAGCTAAGCTTGGTTGTCCTCACCTGGGGTTGTGAACCACTGCATCGGAGTGATCTCGTCGACGAAAGTACGTGTAAAGAGTGTAAATAATATGCGTAGCTAAGTTTGGTCGTCTTAACCTGGGTGTATGGACCATTGCATTGGAGTAATGTGAGTATTGAAAGCATGTGTAATGAGTGTAAAATATCAGCGTAGCTAAGTTTTGTCGTCCTCACATGGGCGTATGGACCAGTGCGTTCGAGTAATATGGGTGACGAAAGCACGTGTGAGAAGTCTAAATAATCAGCGTAGCTGAGTTCGGTTGCCCTAACACGAGCGTATGTACCCAGCAACTTTTAAGGAGCTTAAAAATCAGGGTAGCAAAGTTTGGTCGTCCACACCTGGACTTGAGGACCACGGCATTGGAGTGTTTCCGGTAGAGAAAGAACGTGTAAGGATTGTAAATAATGAGCGTTACTAAGTTTGGTCGTCCTCACCTGGACGTGTGGACCACTGCATCGGAGTGATCTCGGCGGCGAAAGCACGTGTAAGAAGTGTAAATAAACAGCTTTGCTAAGTTTGGCCGTCCTAAGCTGGACGTATGGACCAGGGCGTCGGAGTGATGTGAGTGGTGAAAGTAAGTGTAAAGAGTGCAAATAATCAGGGTAGCTTAGTTTGGTCGTCCTCACGTAGGTTTGGGGACCAGTGCATCGGAGTAATCTCTTTGGGGAAAGCACGTGCAAGCAGTGTAAATAATGAGAGTTACTAAGTTCGGTCGTCCTCACCTGGACGTGTGGACCACTGCATCATTTTGATCTCGGGATGGAAATCACTTGTGAGGAGTGTAAATAATCAATGTAGCTAGGTTTAGTCGTCCTCCGCTGGGCTTCGCTGACCAGTTAAACGGAGTGATCTCGGTGGGAAAAGCTGGTGTAAAAAGTGTAAATACTCAGCGAAGCGAAATATGATCAGCCTCACCTGGACGTGGGCATTATTTTATCGGAGTGATCTCGATTGCAAAAGCACGTGTAAGATTGTAAATACTCAGCGTAGCTAAGTTTGGTTGTCCTCACCTGCGCTTGTGGACCAGTGCTTCGGAGTGATCTCGGTGGTGAAAGCACTCCTAAGTAGTGTAAATAATCAGCGTAACTAAGTTTGGTCGTCCGCACCTGCGTAAGTGGACTACTGCAACGTAGTGATCTCGGTGGCTAATGCACTTGAAAGGAGTGTGAATAATCAGAGTAGCTAAGTTTGGTCGTCCTCACCTGGACGTGTAGACCACTGCATCGGAGTGATCTCGGCGGCGAAAGCACGTGTAAGGAGTGTAAATAATCAGCGCTGCTAAGTTTAGACGTCATAACCTGGGCGTATGGATCAGGGCGTTAGAGTGACATGAGTAGTGAAACCAAGTGTAATCTGTGTAAAATATCAGTGTAGCTAAGTTTGGTCGTCCACACCTGGGCTTTGGGACCAGTGCATAGGAGTCATCTCCTTGGGGAAAGCACGTTTAAGGAGTTTAAAAATGATCGTTACTAAGTTTGGTCGTGCTTACCTGGACGTGCGGACCACTGCATCGGTATGATCTCGGTGGGGATAGCACGTCTGAGGAGTGTTTGGTCGTCCTCACCTAGGCGTATGGACCAGTGCGTTGGAGTGATATGGGTGGCAAAAGCACGTGTAATGAGTGTAAATAATTAGCGTAGCTAAGCTTTGTCGTTCTTACCTGGGCCTATGGTCCGTACGTTGGAGTTATATCGGTGGCGAAAGCACGTCTAAATAGTGTAAATAATGTCCGTAGCTAAGTTTGGTCGTTCTGAACTGGGTGTGTGGACCAATGCATCGGAGAGATCGGTGGCGAGAGCTCATGTAAGGTGTGTAAATAATGAGCGTAGATAAGTATTTTCGTCCTCACCCTGGGCGTATCGGTCAGTGCGGTGGAGTGATATGGGTGGCAAAAACATGCGAAAAGAGTGTAAATAATCAGCGTAGAGAAGTTTGGTTGTCTTCACCTGGACATGGGTGACAAGGGCATCGAAGTGATCTCGGCGAGGAAAGCTCGAGTAAGGAGTGTAAATATTCAGTGTAGCGAAGTTTGGTAGTCCTATCCTGGGCTTGTGGACTACCGCATAGGAGGGATCTCGGTGGCGAAAGCACCTGTGAGGAGTGTAAATATTCACCGTAGGTAAGCTTGGTCGTCCTCTCCTGGGCGTGTGTACTAGTGTCTCTGGGTGATCTCGGTGTGTAAAGCAAGTGTAAGGAGTGGAAATATTCAGAGTAGCTAAGTTTGGTCGGCCGTCACTAGTTGTGTGGAACATTGCATCGGAGTGATCTCGGTGGCGAAAGCATGTGTAAGGAGTGCAAACCATTAGCGTAGCTAAGTTTGGTCTTCCTCAACTGGGTGTGTGAACCACTGCATCGGAGTCATCTCCGTGGCGAAAGCATATGTAAGGTGTGTAAATAATCAGCGTAGCTAAGTCTGGTCGTCCTCACCCGGGCGTATGGACCAGTGCGTTGGAGAGCTATATGTGGCAAAAGCGTGTTTAAAGAATGTAAATGATCAGCGTAGCTAAGTTCTGTCGTCCTCATGTGGGCGGGTGGACCATTTTATCGGAGTGATCTCGATTGCGAAAGCACGTGTAAGGATTGTAAATAATCAGCATAGCTAAGTTTGGTTGCCCTAACTTAGGGACCAGTGCATGGGAGTGATCTCGGTGGCGAAAGCACTTGAAAGTAATGTAAATACTCAGCTTAATTAAGTTTGGTCGTCTTCACCTGCATGAGTGGACCACTGCAACGTAGTGATCTAGGTGGCTAAAGCATTTGTAAGGAGTGTTAATAATCAGCGTAGCTAAGTTTGGTCGTCCTCAACTGTGTGTGTGTGGACCACTGCATAGGAGTGATCTCGGTGGCAAAAGCACATGTAAGAAATGTATATATTTAGTGTAGCTAAGTTTGGTCGTCCTCACTTGGGCGTATGGACCAGTGCGTCGGAGTTATATGGGTGGCGAAACCAGGTCTAAAGAGTGTACATAATCACCGTAGCTAAGTTTGGTCGTCCTTAACTGGGTGTGTGGACCACTGCATCGGAGTGATCTCGGTGGAGAAAACACGTGTAAGTAGGGTAACTAATCACCGTACCGAAGTTTGGTAGTCCAGTCCTGAGCGTGTGGACCACTGAATAGGAGTGATCTCGGTGGCGAAAGCACGTGTAAAGAAAGTAAATAATCAGCGTAGATAAGTTTCGTGGTCCTCACCTGCGCGTTTGGACCAGTACATCGGAGTGTTCTCGGTGGCAAAAGCACTTGTAAGTAGTGTGAATTATCAGCGTAACTAAGTTTGGTTGTCCTCACATGTATGTGTGGACCACTGCATCGGAGTGATCTCCATGGCGAAAGCACGTGTAAGGAGTGTAAATAATCCACGTAGCTAAGTTCGGCCGCCCTCACGTGCGTGTTTGGACCAGTGCATCGGAGTGATATCCGTGGCGAATGCACTTATAATGAGTGTAAATAATCAGCGTAATTAAGTTTGGTCGTCCTCACCTCTATGTGTGGGCCACTGCAACAGAGTGATCTCCGTTGCGAAAGCTCTTGTAAGGAGTGTGAACCACACTCCTTACAAGAGCTTTCGTAGTAGTTTCGTCGTCCTCACTTTCGTCGTCCTCACGTTGGCATGCGGACCAGTGCGCTGGAGTGATATAGGTGACGAAGGCACGTGCGAAGAGTGTGAATAATCAGCGTATCTAAGATTGGTCGTCCCCACCTGGACGTGTGGACCACTGCATCGAAGTGATCTAGGCGGCGAAAGCACGTGTAAGGAGTGTAAATAATCAGCGTTG
The DNA here is from genome assembly GCA_039090855.1 of Macrothele yani. Classification (NCBI taxonomy): domain Eukaryota; kingdom Metazoa; phylum Arthropoda; class Arachnida; order Araneae; family Macrothelidae; genus Macrothele; species Macrothele yani. The sequence continues at coordinate 65,061,271 of CM077017.1, read as the reverse complement.
CTAAGTTTGGTCGTCCTAACCTGGGCGTATGGACCAGTGACGTGTGAGGAATATAAATATTCAGCGTAGCTATATTTGGTAGTCTTCACTTCGGCTTTGGGACCAGTGTATCGGAGTGATCCTGGTGAGGAAAGCACGTGAAAGAATTGTTAATAATGAGCGTAGCTAAGTTTGTTCGTCCTCACCTGGACGTGTATACCACTGCGTCGGGGTGATATCAATGGGGAAAGCACGTCTGATGAGTGAAAATATTATGCTTAGCTAAATTTGGTCGTCCTCACCTAGACACGGGTGACAAGTGGATCGCAGTGATCTCCGTGGGGAATGCTCGAGTAAGGAGTGTAAATATTCAGTGTAGCTGAGTTTGGTCGGTCGCAACTGGACGTGTGGACCACTGCATCGGAGTGATCTCGGTGGCAAAAACACGTGTAAGGGGTACAAATAATCACCGTTGCTAAGCTTGGTCGTCCTCTCCTGGACGTGTGGACCACTGTATTGGGGTGTTCTTGATGGCGAAAGCACGTGTAAAGAATGCAAATAACCAGCATAGCTAAGTTTGGTCGTCCTGAACTGGGTGTGTGGACCACTGCACAGAAATGATCTCGTTGGCACATGTAAGAAGTGTAAATAACTAGCGTAGCTAAGTTTGGTCGTCTTCACTTGGGCGTATGGACCAGTACGTTGGAGTTATATGGGTAGCGAAAGCACGTGTAAGGAGTGTACATAATCACCATAGCTAAGTATGGTCGTCCTTAACTGGGTGTGTGGAGCACTGCATCGGAGTGATCTCAGTTTGAAAACAAGTGTAAGTACGATAAATAATCACCGTAGCTAAATTTGGTCGTCCAATCCTGGGCGTGTGGACCACTGAATCGCAGTGATCTCGGTGGCTAAAGCACGTGTAAGGAGTGTAAATAATCAGCGTAGCTAAGTTTGGTCGTCCTCACCCTTGCGTTTGGACCAGTGCATCGGAGTGTTCTCGATGGCAAAAGCACGTGTAAGAAGTCTAAATAATCAGCGTATCTAAGTTTAGTCGCCCTAAAACGAGCGTACATGGGTGACCAGTGTGTCGGAGTGATCTCGGTGGGGAAAGCTCGAGTAAGGAGTGTAAATATTCAGTGTAGCTAAGTTTGGTCGCCCTAACACGAGCGTACATGGGTGACAACTGCATCTGAGGGTTCTCGGTGGGGAAAGCTCGAGTAAGGAGTGTAAATATTCATTGTAGCGAAGTCTGGTCCTCCTCACCTGGGCGTGTGGACCATTTTATCCAAGTGATCTCGGTTGCGAAAGCACGTGTAAGGAGGGTAAGCAATCAACGCAGTTAAGTTTGGTCGTCTTCATCTGGATGCGTGGGCCACTGCATCGGAGGGATCAAGTCGTCAAAAGTATGTGTAAAGAGTGTAAATAAAAATCGTAGCTAAATTTTGTCGTCCTCTTCTGGGCGTATGGACCAGTGCGTTCGAGTGATATGAGTGCCGAAAGCACGTGTAAGAAGTCTAAATAATCAGCGTAGCTAAGTTTGGTCGCCCTAACACGAGCATATGTACCCAGTTTAAGGAGTTTAAAAAACCAGGGTAGCTAAGCTTGGTCGTCCTCACCAGGACTTGGGGACCAATGCATCGGAGTGATCTGAGTGGCGAAAGCTGGTGTAAAGGGTATAAATAGTCGCCGTAGCTAAGCTTGGTCGTCCTCCCTTGGGCCTGTGGACTACTCCATTGGAGGGATGTCGGTGGCGAAAGCAGGCGCAAGTAATGTAAATAATTAGCGTTGTTAAATTTGGTCATTCTCACCTGGGCGTAAGGATCAGTGCGCTGGAGTGATATGGGTGGCCAAAGCACGTGTCCGGAGTGTAAATTATCATCGTATCTAAGCTTTGTAGTCCGAACCTGGGCGTGTGGACCATTGTGTCTGAGTGATATCTGTTGCGAAAGCACGTGTCAGGAGTGTAAATAAGCAGCGTAGCTAAGTTTGGTCATCCCCACCAAGGCGCGTGGACCAGCGCACCGGATTGATATGGGTGGCGAAAGCACGTGCAAGGAGTGTAAATAAGGACAGTATATGAGTTCGGTCGTCCACTCCTCGGCGTGTTGACCACTGTATCGGACTGTTCTCGTTGGCGAAAGCACGTGAAAGAATGTAAATAATCAGTGTAGCTACGTTTGGTCTTACGCACCTGGGAGTATGGACCACTGCATCGGGTGATCACGGTGGCGAAAGCACGTGTAAGGAGTGTACATTATCCTCGCAGCTAACTTTGATCGTCATCACCTGGGCGTGTGTACCATTACATCGGAGTGATATCGGAGGCGAAAGAAACTGTAAGGAGTGTAAATAATCTCCGTAGATAAGTTTGGTCGTCCTCACCTGAATGAGTGGACCACTGCAACGGAGTTCTCTCGGTGGCTAAAGCACTTGTAAGTAGTGTAAATATTCAGCGTAGTTAAGTTTGGTCGTCCTCACCTGGACGTGTGGACCACTGCGTCGGAGTGTTCTCGTTGGCGAAAGCACGTGTAAGGAGTGTAAATAAATAGTTTTGCGAAGTTTGGCCGCCCTAAGCTGGACGTATGGACCAGGGCGTTGGAGTGATATGAGCGGTGAAAGCACGTGTAATGAGTGTAAATAATCAGGGTAGGCTTAGTTTGGTCGTTCTAACGTAGGTTTGGGGACCAGTGCATCGGAGTAATCTCTTTGGGGAAAGCATGTACAAGCAGTGTAAATAATGAGAGTTACCAAGTTTGGTCGTACTCACCTGGACGTGTGGACCACTGAATCGTTCTGATCTCGAAACGTATCTACGATGAATATTTACTTTCTTTGTAAAGAAAGTAAATAATCAGCGTAGATAAGTTTCGTGGTCCTTACCTGCGCGTCTGGACCAGTACATCGGAGTGTTCTCGGTGGCAAAAGCACTTGTAAGATTGTAAATACTCAGCGTAACTAAGTTTGGTTGTCCTCACATGTATGTGTGGAACCCTGCATCGGAGTGATCTCCATGGCAAAAGCAAGTGTAAGGAGTGTAAATAATCAGCGTGGCTAAGTTCGGTCGTCCTCACGTGCGGGTTTGGACCAGTGCATCGGAGTGATGTCCGTGGCGAAAGCACTTATAAAGAGTGTAAATAATGAGCGTAATTAAGTTTGGTCGTCTTCACCTGTATGTGTGGACCACTGCAACAGAGTGATCTCCGGGGCGAAAGCTCTTGTAAAAAGTGTAAATAATCAGCGTAGCTAAGTTTCGTCGTCCTCACCTTGGCATGCGGACCAGTGCGCTAGTGTGATATGGGGGACGAAGGCACGTCCAAAGAGTGTGAATAATCAGCGTATCTAAGATTGGTCGTCCCCTCCTGGACGTGTGGACCACTGCATCGAAGTGATCTAGGCGGCGAAATCACGTGTAAGGAGTGTAAATAATCAGCGTTGCTAAGTTTGTTCGTCCTAACCTGGGCGTATTGACCAGGGACGTGTAAGGAATGTAAATATTCAGCGTAGCTAAGTTTGGTCGTCTTCACTTCGGCTTTGGGACCAGTGTATCGGAGTGATCCCGGTGGGGAAAGCACGTGAAAGGGATGTTAATAATAAGCGTAGCTAGGTTTGTTCGTCCTCACCTGGACGTGTGTACCACTGCGTCGGGGTGATCTCAATGAAGAAAGCACGTCAGATGAGTGAAAATATAATACTTAGCTAAATTTGGTCGTCCTCACCTAGACACGGGTGTCAAGTACATCGCATTGATCTCCGTGGGGAAAGCTCGAGTAAGGAGTGTAAATATTCAGTGTAGCTAAGTTTGGTCGGTCTCAACTGGACGTGTGGACCACTGCGTCGGAGTGATCTCGGTGGCAAAAACACGTGTAAGGGGTACAAATAATCACCGTTTCTAAGCTTGGTCGTCCTCTCCTGGGCGTGTGGACCATTGTATTGTGGTGTTCTTGATGGTGAAAGCACGTGTAAAGAGTGCAAATAACCAGCGTAGCTAAGTTTGGTAGTCCTGAACTGGGTGTGTGGACCACTGCACAGGAATGATTTCGTTGGCGAAAGCACATGTAAGAAGTGTAAATAACTAGCGTAGCTAAGTTTGGTCGTCCTCACCTGGGCGTATGAACCTTTGCGTTGGAGTTATATGGGTGCGAAAGCACGTCTAAAGAGTGTACATAAGCACCGTAGCAAAGTTTGGTCGTCCTTAACTGGGTGTGTGGACCACTGCATCGGAGTGATCTCGGTTGGGAAAACACGTGAAAGTAGGGTAAATAATCACTGTAGCTAAGTTTTGTCGTCCAGTCCAGGGCGTGTGGACCCCTGAATCGGAGTGACCTTGGTGACTAAAGCACGTGTAAGGAGTGTACATAATCACCGTAGCTAAGTTTGGTCGTCCTTAACTGGGTGTGTGGAGCACTGCATCGGAGTGATCTCGGTTGTAAAAAACGTGTAAGTAGAGTAAATAATCACGGTAGCTAAGCTTGGTCGTCCAGTGCTGGGCGTGTGGACCACTGAATCGGAGTGATCTGGGTGGCTAAAGCACGTGTAAGGAGTGTAAATAATCAGCGTAGCTAAGTTTGGTCGTCCTCGCCTTTGCGTTTGGACCAGTGCATCGGTGTGTTCTCGGTGGCAAAAGCACTTTTAAGGAGTGTAAATAATCAGCGTAACTAAGTTTGGTCGTCCTCATCTGTATGTGTGGACCACTGTGACGGAGAGGTCTTGGTGGCGAAAGCATTTGCAAGGAGTGTAAATAATCAGCTTAGCTAAGTTTGGTCGTTCTCACCTTGGCATATGGACCAGTGCGTTGGAGTGATATGGGTGACGAAGGTACGTGTAAGATGTGTAAATAACCAGCTTAGGTAAGTCTGGTTGTCTTTATCCTGGCGTATGGGTCAGTGTGGTGGAGCAATATGGGTAGCGAAAGCACGTGTAAGAAGTCTAAATAATCTGCGTATTTAAGTTTGGTTGCCCTAACACGAGCGTACATGGGTGACAACTGCATCTGAGTGACCTCGGTGGGGAAAGCTCGAGTAACGAGTGTAAATATTCAGTGTAGTGAAGTCTGGTCCTCCTCACCTGAGCGTGTGGACCATTTTATCCGAGGGATCTCGGTGGCAAAAGCACGTGTAAGGAGGGTAAGCAATCAACACAGTTCAGTTTGGTCGTCTTCACCTGGATGCGTAGGCCACTGCATCGGAGTGATCAAATCGTCAAAAGTACGTGTAAAGAGTGTAAATAAAAAGCGTAGCTAAGTTTGGTCGTCCTCACCTGTGTGTATGGACCAGTGCATTGGAGTGATATGAGTGGTGAAAGCACGTGTAATGAGTGTAAAATATCAGCGTAGCTAAATTTGGTCGTCCTCACCTGGGCGTATGGACCAGTGCGTTCGAGTGATATGAGTGCCGAAAGCACGTGTAAGAAGTATAAATAATCAGTGTAGCTTCGTTTGGTCGCCCTAACACGAGCATATGTACCCAGTGACGTTTAAGGAGTTTAAGAAACCAGGGTAGCTAAGCTTGGTCGTCCTTCCCAGGACTTGGGGACCAGTGCATCAGAGTGATCTGAGTGGCGAAAGCTGGTATAAAGGGTATAAATAATCACCGTAGCTAAGCTTGGTCGTCCTCCCTTGGGCATGTGGACTACTCCATTGTAAGGATGTCGGTGGCGAAAGCAGGTGCAAGTAATGTAAATAATCAGCGTTGTTAAATTTGGTCATCCTCACCTGGGCGTATGGATCAGTGCGCTGGAGTGATATGTGCGGCCAAAGCACGTGTCCGGAGTGTAAATTATCATCGTATCTAAGCTTTGTAGTCCGAACCTGGGCGTGTGGACCACTGTATCTGAGTGATATCTGTTGCGAAAGCACGTGTCAGGAGTGTAAATAAGCAGCGTAGCTAAGTTTGGTCTTCCCCACCAAGGCCCGTGGACCAGTGCATCGGATTGATATGGGTGGCGCAAGCACGTGCGAGGAGTATAAATAAGCACAGTATATAAGTTCGGTCGTCCGCTCCTCGGCGTGTTGACAACTGTATCGGACTGTTCTCGTTGGCGAAAGCACGTGAAAGAATGTAAATAATCAGCGTAGCTACGTTTGGTCTTCCACACCTGAGAGTATCGATTACTGCATCGGGTCATCACGGTGGCGAAAACACGTGTAAGGAGTGTAAATAATCGGCGTAACTTAGTTTGGTCGTCCTCACCTGCATGAGGGGACCTCTGCAACGTAGTGGTCTCGGTGGCTAAAGCATTTATTTGCAAGGAGTGTTAATGATCAGCGTAGCTAAGTTAGTTCGTCCTCAATTGGGTGGGTGGACCACTGTACAGGAGTGATATCTGAGGCGAAAGCACATGCAAGAAGGGTAAATAATTAGCGTAGCTAAGTTTGGTCGTCCTCACCTGGGCGTATGGACCAGTGCGTTGGAGTGATATGAGTGGCGAAAGCACATCTAAAGAGTGTAAATAATCACCGTAGGTAAGATTGGTCGTCCTTAACTGGGTGTGTGGACCACTGAATCGGAGTGATCTCCGTTGGGGAAATACCTGTAAGTAGGGTAAATAATGACAGTAGCTAAGTTTGGTCGTCCAGTCCTTGGCGTGTGGACCACTGCATCTGAGTGATCTCGGTGGCTAAGGGACGTGTAAGGAGTGTAAATAATCAGAGTAGGTAAGTTTGGTCGTCATCACCTGCGCGTTTTGACCAGTGCATCGGAGTGTTCTCGGTGGCAAAAGCCCTTGTAAGGAGTGTAAATATTCAGCGTAACTAAGTTTGGTCGGGTTGTCCTCACATGTATGTGTGGACCACTGCAACGGAGTGATCTTGGTGGCGAAAGCATTTGTAAGGAATGTAAATAATCAGCGTAGCTAAGTTTGGTCGTCCTCACCTGGACATATGGAACAGTGCGTTTGATTTATATGGGTGACGAAGGCACATGTAAAGAGTGTAAATAACCAGCGTATCTAAATTTTGTTGTCCTCACCTGGGCGTGTGGACCATTTCATCGCAGTGATCTCGGTTAAGAAAGGACATGTAATTAGTATAAATAAATAGCGTGGCTAAGTTTGGTCCTCCTCACGTGCGCGTGTGGACCAGTGAATCGAACTGTACTCGGTGGCAAAAGCACGTGTAAGAAGTGTAAGTATTCAGCGTAGCTAAGTTTGGTCGTCATCATCTGGGAGTATATAACACAGCGCCGGAGTGATCTCGGTGGCAAAAGCAAGTGTAAGGAGTGTAAATAATCAGCGTTGCTAAGTTTGGCCGTCCTAACCTGGACGTATGGACCAGTGACGTGTAAGGAGTGCAAATAATCAGCGTAACTAAGTTTGGTAGTCCTCACGTGGTTTTTGGGACCAGTGCATCGGAGTGATCCCGGTGGGGAAAACGCGTGAAAAGATTATTAATAAGGAGCGTAGCTAAGTTTGGTCGTCCTCACCTGGACGTGTGGACCATTGCGTCGGTGTGATCTAGGTGGGGAAAGCACGTGTGAGGAGTGCAAACAATCAGCTTAGCTAAGTTTGGTTGTCCTCACTTGGACATGGGTGACAAGTGCATCGGAGTGATCTCGGTGAGTAAAAGCTCGAGTAAGGAGTGTAAATATTCAGTGTAGCTAAACTTGGTCGTTCTCTTCTTGGCGTGTGGACTACTGCATCGGAGGGATCTCGGTGACAAAAGAACGTGTTAGGAATGTAAATAATCGCCGTGTTTAAGCTTGGTAGTCCTTCCCTTGGCGTATGGACCACTGTATCGGGGTGTTCTCGGTGGAGAAAGCTCGTGTAAAGAATGCAAATAATCAGCGTAGCTAAGTTTGGTCGTACTCAATTGGATGTGTGGACCAATGCATCGGAGTGATCTCCGTGGCGAAAGCACATGTAAGATGTGTAAATAATCAGCATAGCTAAGTGTGGTTGTCCTCACCCTGGCGTATGGGTCAGTGTCGTGTAGTGATATGGGTGGCGAAAGCATGCGAAAAGAGTGTAAATAATCAGTGTAGCTAAGTTTGGTCGTTTTTACCTGGGCGTATGGACCAGCGCGGTGGAACGATGTGGGTGGAGAAAGCACGTGTAAGGAGTGTGAATAATTAGCGTAGCTAAGTTTGTGTGTCCTCACTTGGACATGGGTGACAAGTGCATCGGAGTGATCTCGGTTGGGAAAGCACGTGTAAGGAGTGTAAATAATCAGCATAACTAAGTTTGGTGGTCCTCACCTGGGCGTGTGGACCACTGCATCGGAGTGAACACGGTGGCGAAAGCACGTGCAAGGAGTGTAAATAATCAGCGTAGCTATGTTTGGTCGTCCTCACCTGAGCTTGGCGACCAGTGCATTGGAGGAATCTCGGTGATGAAAGCTCGTGTAAAGAGTATAAATAATCACCGTAGCTAAGTTTGGTCGTCCTAACCTGGGCGTGTGGACCACTGTATCGGAGTGATATCTGTGGCAAAACCACGTGTAAGGATTGTAAATAATCAGCGTAACTATATTTGGTCGTCCTCACTTGGGTGTGTGGACCCGTGCATAGGAGTGATATCGGTGGCGAAAGCACGTGTATGGAGTGTAAATAATCAGCGTAGCTAAGTTTGGTCGTACTATCCTGGGCATGTGGACCACTGTATCGGAGTGATCTCGGTCTCGAAAGCACGTGGAAGGAGTGTAAATAATCAGCTTAGCTAAGTTTGGCCTTCCTTACCTGGGCTTGAGGACCAGTGCATCGGAGTGATCTCGGTGGGGAAATCACGTGTAAGGAATGTAAATCATGAGCGTATCTTAGTTTGGTCTTCCTCACTTGGACGTGTTAACCACTACAAGGGAGTGATCTCGGTGGTGAAATCACGTGTAAGGAATAAGAATGCCTGGTCGATGTCATTGGGAATCCTATCATCACAAGGACACCATTACCAGAGGCTACATCATAGGGCTACGTACGCCTGTTTGGTCCCTGCGTCGCATTGATATGCAAACGGATTGGGATGCAACAACTGTCCGCCTAATGTGGCGACAGAGGTTAAAGGAAAATGACGTTCGTCGCTGTAGTGGGACATGTGCACCTAGGTGGATGTCAGGACGTATCGACTGCAACATTCGTCGAGAAGTCGTAGTGGTGACACAATCCACAGCGGGCGACATTCCACGATGTTTACAGGGTGATATGGACAACCGTGTATGGTCAGCAGAGCTGAGTTTAGGCTCAAGTTTAAGAGCCCGGGGCCGTCCGAACCCGATGTATGTCAGTCCGAGTCTGCCCGAACCCGAAGTTTATATCGCTAGGCAAAGCCCGGTCCCGAACTAATCCGAAAAGTATGACTAACCTATTTAGGCATTGATAATAAAAAATCTCTTTCGTACTTCCACTCTCTTCTTCCTCCAATTAACCGACGTCTTTCTTAACTAGGGAGTGGGGAAGAGAGCTCAGTCTCTTTCTGTAGTATAGTTGCACGACTTCTTTACCATTCGTTTCTACTTGAAATGTTTCGGGCGCCATAGCACTCGGAAAGATTGGAAGGTGTTAAAAACTACGTACTTCGCACAGTAGAATAAGCAGAGAGATGCTGCGTGGAGGAAGGCGGCAAAATTTTGTCGGCGTGCTATTGACTATCTATAGTTCTTGAAGACGCTTTTTCCTTCTTCGCAGAAACCCACTAACACATGGCCCATGGCATTTTTTACTAATGCCTGGATTAAATAGCCCTCCCAAGTTCCCGTCCCCGCCCAGACCCTGTTGACAAATGTAATTTGTGTTAAAACACATGTAACGTATACTCTAGATTCAGTTTCCTTTTGATTTTACTATCTCTGGTTATTTTATTTTCCTATGTAAATTATCTTCTTACTTAACGAGATGTTATTTCTCCCGCTGAATGATATGTGGCAATGAGTGTAAGTCCATGACGTGGTGGTATGCAGTATAAATAGGCGCGTTCAACGATACCAGAGAGAGCTTTTGTTTATGTGCGTAGGGAGAGCTTTGTTTTATGTGTAAAGAGATCTTCGTTTGGTGTAAAGAGAGCTTCGTTTATGTGAGAGGAACTTCGTTATATGTGAGAGCCAGATATCGAGTAGTTGTGTGACCTGTGAAGTGAGTGTGGATAATACCAGGAGTTTCCCTAATAAAAGATTTTCTTAGTAGGTACGTTTTTCTCAGTTCATAGTTTTGTCAGACCTCTGTCTGGCTGTTAGGTCTCTTTCATTAAGTGTTACTATTAACAACCAGCATAAGACTTTATTCATCTTAATTACTACTACAACATTACTAGCAGTTAAGCTTGTTCATTATAACTACTACAACAACAACCAGTAAAACCTAATTCATTATACACACAAAAATTACATTAAAAAAAATATATGTCTCTATCTCTCTCTCTGTCTCCGAGCCCGAGCCCGTTCGAGCCCAAACCTTATTAAATATTATGCAGCCCGAGCCCGGTTCGGACCCGGGCTCCGCTGTCCGTCTCAGCACTGATGGTCAGGGACTGTGAATCGCAAATTCGCTTCGGCAGATCAGGGCTGTCGCCAGCAACTGCCACTCACTTCAGCTCATTGGCGCGAAAGGTTGCAGCGGTGTGGCGGGACGAATGGGACGATGTCATATTAAGCGACGAGCCTTGCTTCAGTCTCAGCACCGACGATTGCCGATTGAGAGCCTGGAGATGACGTGGTCACCAGCCTGATCTTGCTGCCATCCGTGAGCGTTATCCGGTTCCTCAGGCTGATGTCATGACTTGGGGCGCTATCAGTTTCAACAGCTGTTCACCGCTAGTACGCATAGTGGGTACAACAACAACTGAACAATATGTCGATGTGGTGCTGTAGCTCGTTTTTTTTGCTTTATATTTGTATTGTCCCTAATTCCCAGTTTCAACAAGATAACGCCCTTTCGCACACTGCCAACATTAGCAGACAGTGTCTGTAAGTGTCCAGGTGCTGATCTGTCCAGCGCGATCCCCAGCTTCCCAATGGAGAACGTGTTCAACGGTATTGGCAGACGACTTAACGCCTCTTAAATGACCCCCTCGCAATGTCGATGAATTGTAGAGACAGGTCAACGACGCAAGGTCATAGAAAACTAATGACAATATCCGGGAACTTTTCCCTTCGATGACTCAGCGTGTTACCGAATGTATAGCCTAGCATGGCTGTCATACGCCCTACTGATTCAGTTCACATTATACTGTCTCCTTGCACATAGAATTAATGTAATCCCTCAGAAATTCAGTCACGTCTTTTTCACCTTATTGTCCGCATTATGGTAAGTTTCGTCTCATTTCAGGCATTCCTTCACTGTGTGTCATTTTCTACGTCGAGCAGTGTTTGTCGATCATCCCATCAATATGCTGAGCATATGGTGTTTCAGAAGACTGTTTCGCCTTCGAAGCGAATTTCAAAGCTACTATGTTTTCTTAAAAACAGACATTTTTTTCTTTGTACGAAACTGGCTGTAAGTCACGAAGAATTTTAAAATTAGGCATGACTTTGTCACAAGCAGAGTAATATAAACTGAAATGCATTTAGATCAAAGTATCTAATGTGTTTGTGATTGCGTTTTACAGCAACATCGTGTAGTTTTTGTAAGTGCGTTAGATACGAATGGACAAAAACCGGGCAAAACTTCTTCCTCAGATCAGCAAGAAATTAGTTAGATAAAGTGTGCTACAAAATATGTCGTTGATCATTTCAATGAAAATGAAAACGTCGAAAGGGTTTAGTTTTAGAAATTACATTTGTTTCTCAGAACGCTTTGTAACGTACCAGGAGATGTGACGTACCTGCTCGAAGGACGCACACGACATAAAGGCAGATAGGAATCAGAATAAAACGTCCGCGTAGCTCAATTGGTAGAGTGACTTATTCCGGAATGAGGTGATCCGGGTTCGAATCCCGGAGCAGACCAAAAATGACGGAGAAATTTACTTCGTTACATAGGCGCCCGAACTATCCGGATGACCCGACCGTTCAAAATATCGCATTGGTGTGATGTTCTTTCCTCACCGCGAGATAGGAAAAATAAGAGAATCCCTTCTCCAGCACTTCGAAAAAAAAATAAAAAATAAGGGGGAGATGATGTAACGTACCAGGAGATGTGACGTACCTGCCCGAAGGACGCACACGACATAAAGGCAGATAGGAATCAGAATAAAACGTCCGCGTAGCTCAATTGGTAGAGTGACTTATTCCGGAATAAGGGGATCCGGGTTCGAATCCCGGCGTAGACCAAAAATGACGGAGAAATTTACTTCGTTACAGCTTGTATAAGATCGGACTTTGAAAAAAACCACTAAAATTTTATTTTCAACAACATCAGAGTAGTTTATATACGTGTATATATACATATATATAAATATCGAAAAAAAAGGAATGCATTTACTCCTCCTAGTGCAAAAGCTGCGCATTATTTAAAATGTATGATATGCGTAATATTCTTTATAGTGAACGGAACCAGTTACAAACAAATGTCTTTCAACCGGATTTCTAGAAACGGCAAAACATTCACAAGTAGAAAGAGTAACTTACGTCCTGTAATTGCAAAAAGTTTCGTTAGAAAAATCACAGATTGTGCACAAAATGTTATTTATAGCTGCAGATATGCGATGCAAAAGTTCTACAAATCGAACAATTATCGGGTCTTCCCAGAAGTAATGTCGTTTTGCGCAAGCCTAACAGTAGTGATCCCCCTGGTGTCCATACTATGACGTCGACCACGGTATAAGAGGGATCACGCGAGCAGACCTTCAAGTCACTTGAGACCGCAAACGAGAGTTCTAGGTGCAGTCGTTGTGTACTTAAACCGTATAGGACATGGCAGTGTCAGAAGACCACATTAAGCACATTATGCTGCATGAGTTCCACCATCGACATTCAGCGACGGTAGCAACACGAAACATCAATGCCGGATATGGGCTGGGAACCCTGGAGGTCAGGAAATGTCAACGCTGGTTACAGAAATGTCGAGGGGGGGCACCAGCTTCAGGGATCTGCAACGACTTGGACGGCCTGTTAAAGTGGATAACGACGTGCTGAAAGTTGCTGTTGAGGGATATCCGCAGGCAATAGTCGAGGAATCGGCCACACTTGTTCATTCAACCCATTCCACTGTTCGCCAGCATCTGCAGGACCTCGGTTATGTGTCGAAACTGGATAAGTGGGTACCCCATGATCTCACTCCACAACAGCTGCAACAGAGTGTGGACATTTGCACTTCTTCGCTCTCCCGTGAAAAAAGGGAGCCGTTTTTGCATAGAATTGTCACGTGCGATGAAAAATGGATTGTTTATTACAACTTTAAACGTAAACAGCAGTGGATTTTCAAAGGGAATGTGCCTGCAGCAGAAGCGAAACCAGGACGTTTCCCACAAAGGCTTTTGATGTCTGTGTGGTGGGATCACAGATATCATATAAGGGACTAGATTGGCTGTCTGCTCTATTGAGCATACGCTTGCTCTGTGACAACCGTGGAGCCGTATTGAGCGGGTCAAGATGTTGGAGTGGGGCATGTTAGGAAGGATAATTTGGACATAAATCGTGGTGAAAGCTTGCTCGGATATAAATCATACGCTGAGAGATGAAAATATAATTGCGCTTACTCATTTGCCTTTTCCCCAATGTCCAAAAACGATATCTGGACAGGCATTAGTTAGCAAGATAAATTTAAAACAGGTACTGTATGCAAATACTGAAAATGACCGGAAAACATTTTTATGACTGTAATGAGGCAAAGATTTGAAATAATGAAAAAGGAAACGATGTATTTGAAATCAATAAGTTGCTATTAAATCCAGAAAACTATTGATTTAAACCTGAAAAATAATGGCTTCCACATATTTTACACAGGAAAGCTGAAATAATGTGAATCATTTTCCTTGCTAGCCTGTGCCATTCTTATTTATTTATGATTTTGCTCAAAAAATGAATTTTATTAAAGATTTCGATACTTTGTTATTCACTAAGAAAATTTCAGTTTTTAACATTTTAAATTATTTATTAAGGCAAACATGCAACCAAAGGACGCATTAAGTGTAAGCATTCATTAACAAGAAAATTCAAAATTATACATATTATGTCGCAACAAATTAAAACTAGTGTGATTTTTTTCTTATAGCGCAGATGACGGAATGACGTTTCGTTTGGATATAAGCCCTGGGTGAATATGAAATATTGCAAGAGAAATATTGCAGTATTTTGCAAGAGCCTTAACACTCTAGTTATCACTATGGAATATTATTGTTTTTTCACTTAAATATTATGACTTGCTCCGCTAAGCGTATACTAACTGTTTAGAATCTGAATATAAATAGCGTATCGCAGTACTAAAATCTCGTATTCCCTTGACTTAATGCAAAGTAGTCTTGCTTAAATGAAAAGCGATGACCCGCTGAAAATGGCGCCTACGTTGTCACGCCTCAAGGGCTGGGTGTCCGATCTAGCTTCTTGTATATGATATCTGTGGGTGGGATATGCAAGTCATAATCCATTACGAGCTGTTGCCACCCAACAAAACCGTTACAGGGGAAGTCCTTTTTGCATCGAAACCCATGGAATTCTACAAGTCTGGGATTCAAAACCTTGACGATCGTTGGGAGAAGGTTGTAACTACCGGGGACACATATTATAAGGATTAAAACATCTCTTCCAGGTACGGTTTTCTTTCTTTTCCTCACACGTTGAAAAAACTACAGTATTTTTGGGATTACTTGATAGAAGAGATATGGAGGAAAACGTGATATAACTTAACGCTTCCACAGGAAAGGTGTGCTTCATTTGAAGGTGAAAATGGGAGCAAAACATTCTTCATAGTGAAAGGCATTCTAACAAGAACGAATTTTCCCCAGGGAATTTTAGAATCAAATATAATCTTTCAAATGAAAATATATGCTGACACCCCCTGCTGGTAGAACAATGAATTAGAGAAAAGTAGAACATATGCACAAATACTCTCCATAGCTGGAGCTATGCAATGTAAAAAAAAATTTTTTAAATATTACTTTTTGAATGAGAGAAAACAAGGAAAAAGCTTTCACATATACACTGCTGGCCACCCAAAATGCAACACCAAGAAGGACACGAGATAGCAAAGCCAGATTTACGGGACACATCACAACAGATACAAAGACGAAACGATGAGCTTACAGGCCCGTGCGACTTGCGGAACACGCAGACATCAATACTTCGTGTGGCCCCCATGGCTGGCAATAACGGCCGCTACACGCCGCGGCATCGAACGAAAAAGACTTTGGATGTGGGCTTGGAGTATGTCGGTGTAGGCTGCTTCCACACGTTGCCACAGTTCATCAGGCGTAGCCGCGGGTGGTGCTTGCCGGGCCACTCGGTTGCCGATCAGCTACCAGACGTGTTCGATGGGCGACATATCGGGAGAACAGGCGGGCCACGGCAGTAGTGACACCTAGTGGGCCGTGAAGAATTGTTGCACGATGCGTACCACGTGCGGGCGCGCATTGTCCTGTTGAAACGTGGCCACTGGCAGGTCCTGCAGGTAAGGGAGGGCTACAGGCTCCAAAATGTCGGAGATGTAGCTGTGGCTGTTGAGTGTACCGGCGATGCGTACCAGAGGGGTGCGGGTGTTATATCCAATTGCGGCCTAAACCATAACGCCTGGCGACGGACCGGTATGGTGATGCATAATGCAGGCGTCATACAGTCTCTCGCCGTGGTGCCGCTACACGCGGATCCGACCATCGTGGTATTGTAGGCAGAAGCAGGATTCGTCGGAGAAGTCAATGTCGTGCCATTCCGTAGTCCAGGTGCGGCGTTCAACGGCCTAATGCCGCCGCACTTGCCGGTGGTGTAACGTCAATGGTAATAGGAGCAATGGGTGCCGTGCGACAAGTCTCCGCTCCTGTAGACGACGTCGAACGGTAAGTGCTGACACAGGTTGTTGCGCAACACACCCTAATTCCTGCGCTAACGTTCGTGATGTGGCGGTGCGAGCCGTCAATGCCCGCCACACAACATGCCGGTCCTCTCGTTCGGTGGTGTGCCGCGGCTGCGGCAATCGCTCACTTCAGTCCGTCCGTCCCTCCTGCACCCACCGAATCCATAGTCGCCTCACTGTAGCTGAATGTCGTCCCACACGGGCGCCGATGTCTCGGTACGATAAACCGCTGTCGCGATAAGCCACTATTCGTCCTCTGTCGAACTCCGAAACGTGTTGGAATGACTGCTGTATTCTGCGACGAGGCATCAGGAAGCTTCCCACGCACAGGTCCGGCAGCACAACACAGTTCCACTATTTACACCCCCTTCTGTGCACCCTTCTTAGAGTGCTTCTCGGTGGCGTGCCGGGCGCACATGATTTGCATATGCCCTGCAATGCTAATCGTTTGCATGTCCTCTCGCGGGCGACGCATGCTGCGAATTTCAGGCCAATCGGATGCTTCCTTCATGGTGTTGCATTTTGGGTGGCCAGCAGTGTAGCTTCCTAGCGAGAAAACTGTGCTAGTTAAAGAGGATAATGTTCGCAATCTTTACCACAGTAAATGGTACACAGTGCAAAAGGAATGTTTCCAATATGCATTTTATAAGTGGAGATGCAGTTGCAAAGAGAAATGCATACTAACGCTACCTAGCGTGAGAATTTTGCGTTATGAAAATTCAAGAGTTTGTGCTAAATGTGCTAGTTGGTGGTATCCCATATTAAATAATAAATTTTCAAATCGGGCATTTAGAAGCAGAGATATCGAGAAAAATAGAACATACAATTTCGTCCTTGCGGCTGGCCAGGAAAGTACATGAAATGTTTTCGTGGTGAGCAAGTGGTATCTGACCGAAATGGAAACATTTTATTCGCGTTTTTAGACTCGCAGATACGGCTGCAAATAAACTGCTTGACATTGAAATTGCCTCATCCAGAAAGGAGTCGGTGTACTGTTATGTAAATTGATAGGCGTGTACAGGCATATGGGACATGCAAATCAATAGACTATGCAACCAATCGTGAGAGAGAGAGTATGCAACCAATCGTGAGAGAGAGAGTATGCAACCAATCGTGTGAGATGTGCGACAGATAAAAGGACAAACACCGCTCGCCGAAGCCATATCGTGTCAGTGTTCCTGGTTGTAAGGAAAAAAGCAACGAAGTGTTGAGGGTTACTACAGCATATTCAAGAAACGAAAATGCCTCGTAGACTTCCGCGCCAACCATAACACCGGCTGGATGCGTTTAAGAGAGAATTAATCGTAGGATTCCGTTAAACTAGTTGGTCGTTTCGCAGACTCACGACCTACGTGAATCGGGACGCCAGAACAATTGGACTTTGTTAGTAATAATGTTTGCAAGAAGGCACCGCCAGTCACCGTAGCGAAACCGGTGCAATCAGGCGGACGTTAGTGCATTGATCGGCGTATTCGTTGTCATGCCATTGCGGAACCACAAGCTACCGCAGAGAACACTCGACGGGATTTAGCGCCGACTTTGCATCCCCGTCACGACTCAGATGGTGAACCGAAGATTGGAGGAGGCAGATCTGCGCTTCCGGCAGCCGTTGCGGCATCGCAGAGCCCAGCTGGAGTGGTGTCGTAGTACGGGGCTCATTCTATTCTTGGTCATTCGAGCCTTGATTTTGCATCGATGCCGACGATTGTCGAGTCGTCGTCTGGAGACGACATGGCCACTGGGATGATTCAGATGTTGTCCGTGACCAGCACACTGCTCTCCAACCAGGTATCCTCCTTTGGAGGTCTTTAATTACGATAAATGGTCACTTCTGCTACGCATTACGAGCACGATGGTATTCCGGCGGAATTTGGATGGTGTTTTATAGCCCGTGTTGTTGTCATTTCAGAGAAGCATTCAGGAGGCCGCTTTTCAGAAAGATAACGCTCGGCCGCACAACATTAGCAACTCCCGATAGTGCCTACAAGGGGTCCATATGCTTCCATAGTCCGCTAGGTCTCCGGACCTATCACCCATCGATCATGTGTTGGACCTCATTGGACAACGCTTGGTAGCCTCTCCTCGGCCTCCCCTGGATGCCGCTGAATTATGGGACCAAGTAACCGTTGCGTGGTCTTTGATACCGCAGGACACCATTAGAGAGCTGCATTATTGCAGGTCGCGCCGCGTGTCCAATTGCATTGCACAGCATGGTGTTCACACAAGGTATTGACTGTTATCACGTGATCCTGTCTTGCAGCCTTCCAAACTGGTGCGTGCATTACTTTCGTAGTTATGTCACGTATTATTCACCCCATATTCTATGTGTCTGGTGATGTACGGCTCATTTGGCTCACTCTTTCTGGTTGGAGCAATTTCAATGTCGAGCCGTGTATGCTACAAACAGAAATATGCGCTTACGCCCTCTAGTGAAAAAATTGTTCTTTAAGAAAAATTAGAAATTATATGCAAAACGTTTCTCACCATGAACGCTGTCCAACACAAAAAGAATATTTCATATTAGAGTGTCGAAAGGAGAGATATAAAAGAAGCGTATGATAGAGGAGAAAAACAGAATTAATTTGAACAGGAAACATTAGCAAAATACAGAGTGTCTATAAATGAAGTGCACAACTTCCGTATGCTGTTAAAAAAATACGATAGAAAAAAATATTTTAAACGTCAAGAGACATGGCAAGTGTTAAAGTTTGTTAAGTCAGATGATAGATGGCTCGAGGTGTCTCATGTAATAAAAAAATTCATCAAACACGGAGTACAACAGGCATGGCTTCCCCAGTGGAGGAAACAGCGTGTGTGTTTTGGTTTGCGGAGTCAAAATCTCTAACATTTCAGCGTAAGTTCAGAAAGGAGTTCAAGAGACAGCGACCGACACGAAGGAGCATCGAACAATGGGTAAATAAATTCAAAGCAACAGGAAGGGTCTTGAAAGGCAAAAGCACTGGGAGACCTTCCATTTCGGACGAAAAGGCGGAAGACGTGCGTAAGGCTAATCTAAGGAGCCCGAAGAAATCCGTCGGCGTCGCCAGTCGTGAATTCGAAATACCGCGAGCAACGGTTCACAAGGTTTTGCATAAACGTCTAACCCTATATGCATATAAAGTGAAGTCACTGCAAAAACTTTTACCAAATTATCAACCACATCGAAAAGCATTTGCGGTAGATATGCTTAATCACATTGACGAAGATCCCACACTCCTATCACGGATCTGTTTCACCGATGAGTCGACATTCCATGTTTCTGTCAGAGTGAATAAACATAACTGCCGAATCTGGAGCACGGAAAATCCCCATGTGGTCGTAGCACACGAGAGAGGCAGCTCGAAAATTAATGTCTGGTCTGGCCTAATGAAAGAAAGAGTGATAGGGCTCTTTTTCTTCGCTGAACCAACCGTTACTGGTATAATATACCTGAACATGTTAGAACAATTCGTAATTCCACAACTCTAGGATATTCAAGGCATCATTTACCAACAAGATGGAGCGTCTCCTCACTGGACTTTGGATGTACGCAGATCTTTAGACCCCCTTTTCCAGGGCGTTGGATTGGAGGTGGAGGTCGGACGGCATGGTCACCCCATTCTCCTGATATTATTACCCCATGCGAGTTTTTACTTTGGGACTTTATTAGGGACACTGTGTACAAGAAAAAGGTTACACCTATCAATGAGCTCAAACAACGCATTACTGCAGCCTTCCTCCTTGTTACACCTGACATTCTGCGTGGGTGAAACTGGATTATCATTTCAGACATGGTGCGAGCAACTAACAGAGAACACGTGGATACTTTGACATTAAAGGTAAGTTGTTATTTGCTGTAAATTTTTTTTCAATAGCATACTGAAGTTGTATATTTCATTTATAGACACCCTGTACTTTGGCTCATGATCGGTATCTGACCTAAAAATATATTTTTCAATGGAGTTTGAAGGAGCGTTGTTACTGCTGCAAAAGTATCGGAAATAGAAATATGCACTTACTCCCCCTAGTAGCCAAATTGCTCTTTAGGAAGAATTAGAAATTACTTTCAAAACATTTTTAACCATGAACTCTATCCAACGCGAAAATAATTTTTCAAGTCGGGCTCTTAGAGATTAGATATCGGGAAAAATGGGAGATGTAGGAGTAAAATGGTATTCGTAGTAAAAGGTATCGAAGGAAATAAGAATGGATTTAATACAAGTTTTTGAAACAATGGTATGGAATAAAATATATTTCGAATTTGACAGCATCTGCATTTATACTCCCTACTGGCGACGTTGTACATCGTAGAAAGCCAGAGGGCAAGAAACATTGTTCTCACAGTTCAGGCTTTCCTATACGCGAAAAGAGATTTTCAAATTGTAATAATAGGTGATGAGATATGATGCCCACAGGCAGACGGGCGGACTGATCTATTAATAACACCAACATGTTCTTTTTGTTTTTCCAAATGATCAGCTAAAAGGCATGTGCTTATTATCATTATATCCCTCCATCCGTCCGTCTGTGGACACCAAATCTGTGCACTTATTAGTCCGATTTGAAAAATTATTTTTGCATTGGGAAGAGGGAGTTCATTTCAATGCACAGTGTCGCCTCTAGGAGGCGTAATCTCAGATGCTATGGAATTCGAAATATATATTACAGATATTCCACATCGTTGCATCTAAAAACGATTGAAACAATTTTTCTTTCTTCATCACGTTTTATAGTGAAGACCAATTTTCGTACAGTTTCTTCTCCAGACATGTATACTTCTCCTGCTAGGGTGCGTTAGCATATATTGCATTCACCCCAAAATGTCTGCTTCTGGATATCCGATTCGAAAAGTTCATTTTGCGTCGTTTAGAGTTCATGATGTAGACAAATTTAAATTTTTCGGGGCAAACAGTTTTGCCGTTAGGGGCATAAATGTTTTATGTTTCCAACATATTTGCAGCAGTATCTGTCTCCTAAAAATACAGTTAATTTTTTTTCTCTGTCTGATACCACTCACAATGATAAACTTTTTGCCCATGTTTCCTGCTCATGATAATGCACAGGTTTTTCGCCATGGATCGTAGATGTGAACCTATTTTTCTCAATATATCTGCCCTGACAGTGGAATTGGAATTTCTTTGTCGGATAGCCGTCCCGATGAAAAATATTTTGCATATAATTTCTATTTTTTTTAATCCTACAATTTTCCCGCCAGAGGTCATAAATTTCCATTTATGCTTACAACGTACACTACAGTTTGTTAGGAATTGCAACACCAAAAAGAATCGTGCTATTTAAATGAAATTTATATACCAGATTCCTCATGTGACAGGAGATAACTGACTACATTTGTAGAGCTATACAATATTTTTTCGCTTCAAAACTAGTATCGTGTGAAGCCACCTCGAGCAACAATAAGAGCCCTTTACACGGCGTGGCATTGAATGGAAGAGGTTTTTGATATCGGTCTGGGGAATGGCCTGCCAGGCTGCTTCTATGCGAAACAAGAGTTCATTTGTGGACCAAGCTGCTTCTATGCGAAACAAGAGTTCATTTGTGTCAGCGCTTTACGGGCCAGTCGCTTAGCTACCATGTCCTAGACGTGTTCGATCGGGGATATATCCGGCAAACATGCAGGCCAGGGAAGAAGCAGTGTTTGACGTCATGAAAGAGGTCTTGTACATTCCAGGCCACATGTGGCCGAGCATTGTCCTACTGGAATATAGCGCCAGGACAACTCTGAGGGATGGGTATTACCTCTGCTACTAAACATCCGTGATGCATCATTGGCTGTTGAGCGTTCCCTCAATTCGTATCAGGCGAGATCGCAAATTGAACCCATTGGCGCCCCAAACCATGGCGTTTGACGTTGAGCCGTTATGACGATGCAGCATGTACGCTGCAAGGTGCCGTTCGCCACGATGTCTTCAAACATGTATGTGACCATCGTGGTGCATCAAGTCGAATCGTGACGTCGGAAAACATGAGCAGTTGCCAATCAGCGGGCCAATGTGTGTGTTTGAGACCCCATTGGTGCTTGAGGCGTCTGTGGTTGAGAGTCAAAGGAATGAGCAGCAGTGTGATGCTGGCGACCAGTCCTCTGTTAAGCAGATGGTCGAACTGTACTGGAGGACAAAGCTTGACCTGTGACAGTGCTCCACTGCTGCGCTAGCACCATGAATGTTGCTGTACGATCGGTCATTGCCATGCGGTAGAGGTGTCTGTCATCCCGTGCAGTCGTGCGATTTAGCGGTCCATTTTCCGGATTTCTGTGAGTCTGAGCTTCATCTGCCCACTGACACAACGTACGCTTCACTGTACTGAAGTTTTGTCACGTACGAGCGGCAATTTAGCGGTAGGAAAATCCAGCTTCTTTTATTCCAACATCCTTCCTCGCTCAAAGTCCGTCAGTTGTTCATAATATAACCTTCTTCGGCGACGGGGCATAGTGAGCCACAAGAAACACCCTGTGGACTCAATGCCGGCTCTTCACTGATTGCAACATCTCGTTTCAGCCAGCTCATTATACCCAAGACCGAACAGTTCAGAGTGTGCTGCTTCGAAATCGCATGCGCATTTTCACTGACATTTTAGTCATTTGCATGTCCCAACCTGTTGAAGATATCCTGTAAGTTTCAAGATAAAACCAGCAGTCCTTTATGGTGACGTATCTGAGAGCCAAAAAGCCGTTCGAAGAAATTTCTTTTCCGACTGATACTACATGTAAATACTTTACGCGGGTTTTCAACCCCCCAAAAATGCATAAATTTACCCGCTAGGGTCACAAATGCAAAATCTATTTTTCTAGATATTTTTGTTCCGAAAGTGCGTTTAAATCGGATGTCACTGACTTAGAAGATTTTGCAAGAACTCTTTGATTTTTTACAGTAAAGGAAACAAAGTTACATCACATTATCCCCCATATCTCTTCTTGCAAAAGTTCGATTTAAAAAATTATTTCAGCCTCGGATATCTTCCTCTATGTGGAACACTTTATATATAATTTGGGACTTCTTTTTGTTAATGAGATTTCGATTACAGTAGATTCAGGTTATTTGAGACACATCAGTAATAGATCACTTTGGCCCAATAAAGCGACTGCCCCAATCGTGCGAAGTTGTGTCCCTAAGGACTAATTTGGGATGTTCTTCAAGAACTGTCGCATATAAACGGCTGCTCCGATTAACCGGTGGCCCAATTAACCGGAATCTACTGTACAGGAATCCAGTTGAGTTTTATTTAGTAATTGGTTCCTTTCACTTCAAATTATACTGTTAATATTTCGTGCTTTAAATGATGCGCAGTTTTTCCATTAGGGACGTAAGTTCATTATCTTTTTCGCTAATTTTTTTTCGATTTCTAAATATCTGCTTTGCAAAATGTTTTCTGTGTCAGAAAGGATTCAAAAAACGTACTCATTACATCCGAGAATTTGGTACCATCTTTCTTGTTTAAATAATGCACAGTTTATCAGCCAGTCTGCAGCATATTACATTTTTCATGATATCTCTGCTTCTAAAAATCCGATTTGAAAAATTCTTTTTGCAATGGATAATTTGCAATTTCGCAAAAGAATACAAGCAGGTGCATATATCTCTTTTCGATATGCTTGTATGTGGAGCAGTACCTGCATTCCCAAAAAATCCAATTAAAAATTCTTTTTCTGCTTGATACTACTGACGACAGAAAACTGTTTCGGCATATTTCCTGCTCATAATAATGCAAAGTTTTTCAGTCAGGGGCATAGGTATAAATCCCATTTTTCGATATCTCTGTTTCTAACGGTTCGATTTTAAAAATACTTTCTTTGTCGAACAGCGTTTCTGGTGAGGAATATTTTGTATATAATTTCTGATTTTTCTTAACGTAAAATTTCGTCACTGAGCGTAAAAGCATATATTTGTTTGCACCCTATCTGTAGCCGTATCTGCGCGTCTAAAAACACCCATTTGAAAAAATTCCTTTTCGATCACGTGCCACTCGCTATGAAACATTTTGTGCGCACTTCTTGTCCGAAATAATGGACACTTTTCCCGGCTAGGAGGCGCAAATGTATAATCTGTTTTTCTCGCTATATCAACTCTTCGAAAAGAGCGATCTGAAAACTTTTTCTAACACCGGATGCCATTAACTTTATGAAATATGTTTCATATACTTTTTGGATTTTTGTAGTACACGGTTTTTACTTTAGGTGGCGTTGGTGTGTTTATTTGATTGCAACTGCATCTCTGACTATAATGACTTTACTGAAAACATTTCTTTTGTACTGTATGACTTTTGCTATGGTAAAGATGGCGAACATTATCCTCTTTAAATAATGCACATTTTTTCAACAGATGGATGTACAGGTAAAAACCTTTTCCTCGCCTTCTATGTTTCTAGAAATTGTATTTGAAAAATTATTTTTCCATCGCATAGGTTTTGCCAAAAGGTAATATTTTGCGCTTATTTTCTACTTTTTCATAATTCACACTTCTGCCGCCAGAGAATGCTAGCATACATTTCTATTTGAAAGAGTATCTCCAATTCTAAATATCCCTTTGCAAAAATGCTTTCTTTGTAGAATACTCTTGCTTATTAAAAATACTTTGCACTAATTTCCTTCTTTAAATAACGCACAGCTTTCCCGCCAGGGGGCCTAAAGTTATATGACTTTTTCCTGCATATATTTTCTGCTTTGAAAACTTCCTTTTCTTTGGACATCTCTCCCTATGAGAAACACTTGTTGTATAGTTCGTGATTCTTCGTACCATACATTTCTGTCGCTAAGCTAAACTACAGTATGAAACGCTGAATTCAAGCCGGAAATCGAATGAGCTAAACTATGAG
Source organism: Macrothele yani (assembly GCA_039090855.1). Classification (NCBI taxonomy): domain Eukaryota; kingdom Metazoa; phylum Arthropoda; class Arachnida; order Araneae; family Macrothelidae; genus Macrothele; species Macrothele yani. The sequence goes on along the minus strand of CM077017.1, from coordinate 65,036,618 downwards.
CGAATGCATGCTTAGCAGAAAAAGATCGATACCGCCATTTTACTTTTGTTTCGGAGTTGAAAGACCACAACAAGCAACTTTAAAGATTATAAGCAGTCTACCAACCCTAACTTGGGACCACTGGATCCAGGAAGGGGAAAGAACCAGTGTCTTGAGACAGCACATCATACATGCCTCATTTGGGGCTTGGGCTTTGGGGCTCACTCGGACAAACGGCCAGATACCAGCGCTTAGACCACGGCGGTACTGCGGCTACTAATCCACCATTTGAAGATGTAGTAACATTTCAATCTATTCCAGATGATGAGGAAAATATGATGCTTTCTTACATGCCGCTAATTCATAAACTGTATACCTCATTGAATTACGTTAAAATCTGATGAAAATCTGCAATATCCAACATTCCATCCATTGATCTCCATTGCTGTGGAAAGTATTTTCTTGTTGCGATGTGAGATATTGTGTCACTGAAAGTTTTTTATGCTCTGGTGTGCGTAGTCGTCCCAATACATTAAGTGGACGAACTGAGAAGTCATATACACTCACGGACAATGAAATTTGCGCACCTACAAGAAAACATGCTACAACCGTGAAAATTTGCAAATAGCTAGAATGCGTGCTGGTATGCAAATGATACACGTTTGGTGCAAGCGCGCATGACCGTACACCCTGTGGTGGCGGTGCAATCACGAACCGGGAGCCTTATAAACCAGCGTGTAGTCGATGCCCCATGAAAGCGAAAAGCACCGTACGACGCAAGCAAGAGCACAGAGAGATAAGAATGCCGTATAGACGCCAGAGACGTCGATTTACGCAACTTACGGAGTTTGAGAGAGGCCTGATCATCGAGCTGAAAACCGCAGGATGGTCGGCCCTCCGTATAACCCACCACGTGAATCGTTCTGACCATACCGTCCGACTGTGTTGGGAGCAGTGGATACGTGACGGCTCCGGACGGACCAGGAGGACCACCGGTAGAGAGGATCGACGGATCGTGTGCCATGCACGGACGGATCCCACAGGGACCCGGTTCACTATACAGGCAGATGTAGCGGCTCCTGCGTGCCCATGAACCATTTCCCGACGCCTCGCGGAAGAGAATCTGCGATCCCAGCGCCTCTTACGTGTGCTGCCATTAACACCGTAACATCGCCTGCTCCGTGTGCAGTGGTGACAGGACCAGAGCGACGTGGAAAGCCCTAGACTGGTGACGTGTGATGTTTAGTGATGAGTGCCGCTTCGTTTTGGGGACAGATGATAATCTGGTCCGGGTGTGGAGGTCCCCCGGGTCAACGGCACAATCCCAACCTCCCTATCGAGCGCCACACCTCCCCCACTGCAGGCATTATGGTCTGAGGAGCCATTGCCTACGATAGCCGATCATCTCTAGTAGCGGTACGTGGATCATTGACGGGCCAGCGGTATGTGGATGAGATCCTACGGCCCCATGTGCTCCCATTTCTGTCCGGGATTCCAGGTGCGCTATACCAGCAAGATAATTCCCGCTCGCACACGGCTCGGGTTGCCCAGAACTGCCTACGTCATGGCCAGACACTTCCGCGGCCTGCCCGCTCCCCGGACATGTCCCCCTATTGAGCATGTGTGGGACCAGTTGAAACGCCGGCTGCCTCCGTGCGCACTATACGGGATTTGGAGCACACCGTCCAACACGAGTGGGCCAGTTTTCCGCAGGACAACATCAAGCAAGGCGTCTGTTCGCCTCGTCTGTCTGTTTGCAGCATGTATCGCCGCACCAGGCGGTGCGACGTGCTATTGAAGATGACCGGACGGCGTGCCACAGATCCCTCTGTAATTGTCGTGCAACTCTGTTTTGGCCATCATGTGCATCATCCATCTGTATCATTACGTCCATAAAATTTCGCTTCAATCCGATGCTTTTTTCCTGGTGTGCAAATTTCATTGTTCGTGAGTGTACACCATGAGCCATTCCATTATGACCACTCCCAGATTAGAGAAAGGAGCGCGCCTGGGGACCGAACGGCTGCGCAGATGAACTTCACACAGCAGTATATATATATAAAACCCGAGGTCCGGCTTTCGGTTAGTAGAGTGTTCGGAGTCAGAATGGGAAAAGCTACCGATTTATCGAAGTTTGATAAAGAACAAATTGTGATGCCACGGCGCCTCGGAACTACGATCTCGGAAACGGCGCGACTTGGGTGTTGTTCACGTGCCTCTGTAGTGAGTACGTATCAAAAGTGGTGCACATATGGCCAAACAGCAAACCGTCGTCCAGCAGTGTGTCGTCCACAGCTCATTGATGCCAGTGGAGAGCGGAGACTGTCGCGCATTGTTCACAGCGACCGCAGGGCCACAGTGCGGCAAATCACCCGAGGCTACAACAGTGGTAATCAGGGCAATGTGTCACAGCATACAGTTCATCGCAACCTTCTGCGCATGGACCTGCGTAGCCGAAAACCCAGTCGGGTCACCATGATCACTGCACATCATCGTCAACAACGCATGAAATTGTCCCAAGATCATCGAGATTGGACTGTGGATGATTGGAAGAAAGTGGCTTGGTCTGACGAATCATGATTTTTGATGCATCACGTAAACGGCCCAGCGTGAATACGTTGATTACCAATGGAGGCTATGGCAGCTGGATGCACTGTTGGGCGGAAACAGGCCGACGGCAGCGGTGCTATGCGGACCAAGTTCATCCATTCATGGCAACTGTGTTCCCTGCTGGTGATGGCGATTACCAACAATATAATGCGCCATGCCACACTACCAGAAGCGTCAAGGAGTGGTTCAAGGAACATGCTGGTGACTTTCTGTTAATGCCCTGGCCTCCAAATTCGCCTGACATGAACCCAATCAAACATTTGTGGTTCGACTTAGAAAAGCGGGTTCGCGCTAAATCATCACCACCCCGAAATTTACGGGAACTGGAGGACCTGCTATTGATATTATGGTACCAGATACCCCAGGATAGTTATCGCCACCTCACTGAATCGATGCCTCGCCGAGTGGCCCCTGTTTTGAGGGCTAAAGGGAGTCCTACAGCTCATTAGGTAGGTGGTCATAATGTAATGTCTCATCGGCGCATTTTAAAGCACCTCCTACCAATATTGAAATTGTTACCTCAAGGGAGAAAGATTTAATTTGTGAATGCAGAACGATTCATTACGATTTCTATGAACAAAAATGTTATCCTGTAGTCCATTTTTAACTACCACATCTAAATCCTCAAAATAGGAATAATTTGCACAGAGCTAGAACTTTCTACCGCCATAGCCTGCCACAACTTTAAAGTTCATGCTTTCCAGTTTTTAACACACAATGCGATCCTCTACAAAATCCAGACTTAACCAACTTAGCAGTCATTTTATCTTCAAAAAGTAATGCCACACCTTTTTGCTTGACTTTTCCAACCAAGACATATAGCACTATACCTCTCACCAAGAACGCATTCTCATGACATTCACGTCTTGATCTCACTGATGCTCACCACATTTAGGTCTAATTTTACTAATTCCTTGGCAAATTTTACTTTTTCGTATTTATTTCTCGTTCATTTACGCAATCGAACCTATCTTCTTCGTACTTACCTGGCAATTCTTCTAGGGATTCTCCTGTAAGAGGATTTGCTATTTTCGAAACCTTTCTCATAGAAACGAACTGAATACATTCGGCAAACGCCGCCCCGGTGGCGCAGTGGTCTAAGGCGTTGGCCTCTGATCATTCGTCCGTAAGGGGTCCGGGTTCGAATCCGGGTCAGGCATGGATGTTGTGTTTGTCTTATGGCACTGGCTCTCTCCCTTCCCTGGAACCAGTGACCCTAAATTAGGGACGGGCGACTGCTTATAGCCCATTGAGTTGCTCACGGCGGTCGTTAAACCTCCAATCAAAAAAAAAACATTCGGGAAAATAACCATTCGTTCAATGTGCCACATCAGATAAGAAGAACATTTTTAACTGTCATTACCAACATCCGAACCATACAAGCTTAGTAGGCGCAAACGCTACATTACTGCATTTTTATATTCACTAAAATATACATAGGTGGTTGACAGTTGACCTGAGTTTTTTGGACTACGCAAAACATAAGATATTATAATCATCACTCACCCCTTGCAAAGTTTTTCCAGAGCTGAGGAAAGGTCCGAAACAACCGTGAAATCAGGTTCGTAACCAATTCAGGACACTGGGCTTGAGTTTGTTATCCACCTTGAACGTCTGCCTTTTTCAGGTGTTTTTTCACTGACGTGAACAAGCGATAATCTTTTTTCGAAAAATGTAGACTGTAGTAACACGAATGGTTCAAGAAATCTCCAGCTGCTAGTCACCAAAGGCGTTGTCAAATTCGCCGTACGAGGACGTGTTGTTGGTCAAAAAAGTAATTCTCGCTCATTGACGAGTTTCGAAGCTTTCCCTTGCAAACAGCTGTGTTCATATCATTGAAAAGCAAGATATTGCCGTACTGAACATCAAACGTCGCACAAGTTGGCAGAAAATACATATGTCATCCCTTCTGAATCTCAAAAGGCGTTTTCCGCGACCTCACAGATGAAGTAAGGATCTTTAATCTTTTGAGAGATAGGATTTCTTTGTTGTACCATTCCGTGCTGAACCCTCGTTAATTCTGTATTAAAGTGGAGTACCCATATGCTGTCCACCACGAGTTATTGTTGTTTTCAGAAAGACGTTTCCAGAGACGGCTGACCCGAGCGATTAAAATTGGAATTGAAACATTTGCCGATACAGTTTTTCCGCGCTATACTTTATCATTTGCACATTTACAGAAATTTGCTTAAATATACTTCTCCCGTTTCCATAACTTCAGCAAATTAAAATTTTCTCAAAATGTTCAAAGGATACTTGTTCTTCACTGCGCCTTCATTTTATGTTTTTCGTACGGTATATTTGCTTGCAGATATGTTAATTGTCTATTTTAAACCAAAACACAAAAATTACTTCAATGTAAATATTCTTCGTACTGAAACGTGCCGAAAACCTAAGTCGTGCTCCGGATAGCTTAATAATCACACAGAACACTTAATTAAGCACTCAATAGAACTAATGGCCAGAAAAGTCAAGTATACTTACTATAATTACGAATTCAACCTTTTATTGGTTTTTGATAGGTATTCACACTACAAAACGGTATTCGCTTCGTACGTACTTCGACATTGAAATGCAACAGATTCTAAATACACAGAGTACTTCTCAAGTCTTACGAACCCAACAAAAATGTAAGGCTTCAATATCAACGAAGCGTAATATTCTACATGAAACTCTAATCATACAGTATCCACGCAGTCTGAGCTCTCTAAAATAATCTCTTTCTCCAAAGCAATCAAAACGATCTCACAATCTAGCCGACTTCTAACGAGAGCTCTGATACATCGTAAACAGCACTCTTATCAGTTTCGTTAATACACGTCACTCAACTTTGACCTCAAGTCAGGTTGCCACAGCAACATTCAGCGAGAGAGAAGCTGTAGCGTAAAGATCAGAAAATGCTTAAAGCCGATAAACCAAAATTTACCTAAGAGTACAGGAACCAAAAAGGAAAGTTAAATTGGTATATACGTTACAGTGCATTGCAAGAATATATAGGAGGCGCAATATTTTGTGACTTACCCCAGGCGCAGAAATGTTTCCCTCCAATTCAGCCACGTTCAGATGTTCAGCAAACACCCAACGCGGTAAGACTTTCGGTCGGCGGTTGATGTTTTTGGATCCCACTAAGGTCATACTTTCTTGAACACTAAATGCCCACAAATAATTGTCTCTACACATTTCCGTTTTCAGCGCAGCGGTTTTGACGAATGCTAACATCTCTGATTTCTGTCGGTCGCATGCAAACGTACGGTCGTTTAACGACCTCATCAGAGCTTTCGAAAAACTTTTTAAACCAATCATGGACTCTTGCGCAGGCCAAGGACTCTTCCGAATATTGAAGATTTAACTTACGCAGAATTACAGCCAGCTTCTCATACTCTTTGTCCATTAATCTGATGATACATCGCTGTCATGGACTCGGATTGGTGGGGTCTAACTCTATCTTTTACTATTTCCAATGAGCATAGTCGCACGACTATATATGATGGAGTGAGAATAGTATTATCGCACCCCAACTTCATGAAGTGTGTCCCCTGTAATTTTTTTAATGAGGTTTAACGACCACCATGAGCAACTCAATGGGCTATAAGCAGTCTCCCGTCCCTAATTTAGGGCCACTGGTTCCAGGGAAGGGAGAGAGCCAGTGCCGTAAGACAAACACAACGTCCATGCTTCATTGGGATTTGAACCCGGACCTCTTTCGGACGAATGATCAGAGGCCATCGCTTAGACCACTGCGCCACCGGGGCGGCGTCTCCTGTTATGAAGCCAGACATCGCTTGAAAAAAGTAGGATTGTTTGGAATCACCTACGTGTGACAGCTACAATGGGTCAGCTGTTTCACGAGACGTGAGCTGGTGTCAGTATGGAATCTGGTACGATTCGTCCAACAACGACTGTTTCAATGCTGATTCTTACAAAGGGGCCAATTTATCCAATGGATAAATGGTCCAAAGGTACGATTCGTCCAACAACGACTGTTTCAATGCCGATTCTTACAAAGGGGCCAATTTATCCAATGGATAAATGGTCCAAAGGTACGATTCGTCCAACAACGACTGTTTCAATGCTGATTCTTACAAAGGGGCCAATTTATCCAATGGATAAATGGTCCAAAGGTACGATTCGTCCAACAACGACTGTTTCAATGCTGATTCTTACAAAGGGGCCAATTTATCCAATGGATAAATGGTCCAAAGGTACGACTGATCAAATTTCGATTTGTCAATGTTACGACTAGTCCAATACCGATTTTTCCGAAGGGCTACTTGTCTACTTGTGCAAAAAAATGTTCATCCGTTCAGATGCGGTCTTCGCTGTCGTATGAAATATCAGTAACCCAAAGAATATAAAATAATGTTACCTTCCATACGCAATACTATGTACATGAAAGTAGAATTCTGCCAATAAATACAGTGGTATATACATCAACCGGAAAGTTCCAGTGAAACGTAAAACAAAATATTGTTAAAATCATAAAATTATTTTCGCCCCGAAGGGCGAAGGAGAGGCAGACAATAAAGCACGAGCGATGCAAATGAAAATGTATACTACAGTATTGTAGACAAGAAAAGACATGATGCTATACTATTCACAAATTCCAATTAAGCATTACTACCACACTCAAGATTAAATATGCACAAGGTACTAATTCACAGAAAAAACCATGGGTGAGAAGGAACTAACAGGTGCAACAGTATTTAGAAATATGACAGAAATGGTAGAAACAATTAAGCACAAATACTTATTATATGTACAGAATTATGCAGTGACAAGAGAGAAATACGCTAAACGGACCCAGGAGGGCAACTTTACAAAAAAAAAAAAACAGAAATCGAACAGTAATGCAATGCATAAGTATCATATCATATGTACAGAACAATACAGTACAGTGACAAGGAAGAAAGCCGCTAAACATACCCAGAAGAGCAGCTTCTCATAAAACAGAAATGTAACAGTGATGCTACACTCAAAATTTACATCATATGTACAGAAGTATTCAGTGACAAGGGGGAGAATCGCTAAAAGTACTCAGAAGGGCATCTTATTACATTAAATTATACACACAGGGACAATAAAATTTCAAAATATATTCAACATAATGCAGGGGATATTGCGTGTGCAGTAAACTGTGCAGAAGAAAGATTTATATACAACATAAAATACAACATAATCGAAGAGAACATGGGAAACATGGTAAGCTATCTCCAATAGCACATAAAACAGAATAATCACAAATAGCGAATCATGTGGGTGAAAAAGGAGGCTCCACCTAGGAGCCTCATACCACCAAAATTAATACGTAAAATCATGAGTTGTGACAGTGAAAGTGGGCGACAACAAAAATCCCACCTATAAGTTGAGATGTAGCTGCAAATTGTGGATATGGAACCACCCAGCCGATTGGGCCCAGGTGGATTGAAAAACGTTATCGGTGTTTGTTGAGGCAGCACGAGAGTGCTCCATTCGGAGACGAGTGGTTACCCGTGCTAGGAAGCGTCTCCGAATGATAGCACTTGCCTCCTGAGGAGGTGGAGTAAGAGCAGGGAGGCGTTGTTCAAGATGGAAAGTATATACAGTGAACTTCACAAGAAGAAAAATGTAACGGCACACAGGAGGCAAGTGAGTAGGTGGATGCTTAGTTTGGAGTAGCCAAGCATATGCAAGAAATGGTAACGATCGAGCACAAATTCGATCAGCAAGACGAAATGCTGTGTTTAGGACTGGCAGGAGTACGGGGCAGAATAGGTATTGATGTTGGACGTCGCTGACTTCAGGGCAAAAGGAGCACTGTGGAGAGATGAGAAGAGGCATGCGAAATAGTACTGATGGGGCGGGGAGACGAAGGTGAAGAAATTGCCAATGGGCATTAAGTTCAAGAGGGGAGGAAAAGGGAGAGGTAGAGGCTGTCCAGATGGCGGGGAGAAGAGAAGGAGAAGCAGAATGAACAGAAAGTGGAAGTGCGGGAGGGGAAAGAAGGAGCCAATAAAGAGAAGAGGAGGAGATAGAAGTAACTAGAACCGGGGAGCTACGAATGAGGAGAAAGAGGGGCGGAGGGGACCGAGAAGAGACCATCAGGGGAAGCGAGGAGTGGAAAGAGGCTCCAAAGCGCTGTGCGAAGGAGAAGATATTCGTTAGCAAGAGTAATTGTTGGAGATAGAAACAGGGAAGAAAGAGGTCTCCAGGTTAGATCAAAAGTTACGAGAGAACGGACAGTTATCACACCAGAGCGGATCTAATGAGGAAAGTAAAAGTAAGGGAGGTTAGGAGGGTGAATAAGAGAAGAGAAGAAGAGAGGTTCATCTAGAAGATCAAGAGTTGAAGAAGGAAATGAACGGAGAAGAGGAAGCGAACGAAAGAGAGAAAGGCCCTCTCGCAGGAGAGGAGGGAGGTGGGACGGAAGAAGAGAGTATGAATCCATCTTCAGAAACAGTAAGAAGGTGAAAGATGGGTCACGGGAAGAAGCTAGAACATTCAAGGTAGCGGTAAGGGAACGGAACAGTTGAAGTGGCAAGGCGAATGAAATGAATAATGCGATGTGTTTTATAAATGACAGCTGGATCAGGAAGCTGGATGCCACCTAATGAGGCTGGCAGATGAAGCGTGGCAGGTTTAACCCAGTGATGTGAAAACCAGATGACGGAAGTTGAGAGGCGAGTGATGGTCATCATTTGTGACACGGGAACAACCATCGACATCCAAGAGTATTCGCATAGGGAGATAAGTTGTCGACGAACAACGGCTGCTCGTTGACGGAACGATGTGAAAGGGCGGGCCTTACTCCAGTAGGCAGCAGCCCGTTGTATCCGGGGAAGAAGAGCAGTCCAGGTGGCAGATGCAGAAGCCAAAGGCAATCCGACACACGCACCGAGGATCTTCTGTGTAGTGGCTGTCCACTGTGCACCCCAAGGAGCATCGGTGCGGGCAGCCCATGCCCCGCACCATAAGCCAGTACTTTTAGTGGCATTCAGCGCAGCTCCAGATATTTTAACATACTGTTGATATACAAAATACAGGCGATCAAATTGAGATTCATCCCGGACGCAAAAGGTCACATCATCAGCATAGGCGGTGAAAATTATCCGATGATGACGAGTACTAGCCACTGTCGGCGGTAGGACATCCAGGAGTGATCTTCGGGCTGCTAACAGGAAAGGCTCAAAAGCGAGAGCAAATTGCTGGCCGGAGAGCGGACATCCTTGCCGGATGCCTCGCTTAAACGGAATTGGAGCGGTTAGAAATGTGGCCGCTCGAACATGGAAACTGGCGCCCTGATAAAGGGCCAAGAGAGCGGAAGAAAAGTCAGGAGGAAAGCCAAATTATGAAAGGACAGCAGAGAGATAAAAATGAGAAACGTTATCAAAAGCGGACTTTTGATCCAGATTGAGAAAGGCAAGAGGTTCATCAAAAGAGCGAGCGAGGAAGTGAAGATGAAGGAGAAGAGAAACGTTAGAGGAAATAGTCCGACCAGGCACAGTGTATGTCTGGTCGGGAGAAATAACGGAAGAGAGAACAGAATTACGGAGACGGGATAAGAGTTTTGTATAGAACTTATAGTCAGTGTTTAGGATAGAGATAGGGCGCCAGTTTCCAAGATCCAAGAGGTCACCCTTCTTAGGAAGGAGGATGATGTGTGCCAAAGTAAAGTCGGGCGGTAACGCAGGTGAGGAAAAAGCAGACGAGAAACACGCAGACTAAAAAGGCAGAAGGCACGGTAGAAAAGCAGACGAGAAACACGCAGACTAAAAAGGCAGAAGGCACGGTAGAAAAGCACGATAAAAGGACAGAGGAAGGCCGTCAGGTCCAGGAGCGGCATGAGGATCGAGAGTAGCGAACGCCTCACGGAGTCCGCGAAGAGAGAAAGGGGAGAGTAAAGAAGTAGATGAAGTAGAGGGGACCTGAGGAAGAGAGGAGAGTAGAGGAGAAGCTAATGAGGATGAAGACTGCGTTACTGCACTGTACTTGGCGGTGAAATACTGTTTGGGGAAAGTGCATAGCTTCGATGGGTTCGAAGTGATGGAACCATCCTGGAGGCGAAGATGACACAAAGATGACACAAAGAACGATGTTGAGATTCCAAGGTGGTTAAGTAATCGTGAGAATCAGCTGTACGGGAGAGATGCAAGAAATGCATCCTGCAGGCTGCATCGGATGCACGAGGAAGAAGCAAAGCGTGGAGATCTGCCAGATAGCCGGGGTATTGCGGATCATCAAGAGAGAGCATCGACAGTAGAGCACGTAGATTCGCAATTTTCATATCGCTCTCATTCCGAGACGCATGGGAGTAGCGCCGTACAAAAAGGACCAACAGTTTTCAATTTAGAACCACTAAATTTGGTATACTATCTCATGGTACTCTAACTTAGACGGTAGACCGTTTTTGGAAGGGGTTGCAGTCGGGGGTAAGGGCCCCCTTCATAAAAAAATTCGTAAAATCTACAGTTTTAACTTTAGAACCACCAAATTTGGTATACTATCTCATGGTACTCTAACTTAGACGGTAGACTGTTTTTGGATCGGGTCAAGGCAGGGAGGTCAGAGCGCCCGCCCCCATAATTTTTTTTTCGTAAAATCTACAGTTTTCAATTCAGAACCATCAAATATGGTATCATGAAACTCTAACTTAGACGCTAGACGGTTTTTGGAAGGGGTTGAGAGCCCCCCCCCACATAAAAATTTCGTAAAATCTACGGTTTTCAATTTAGAACTACTAAATTTGGTATACTATCTCATGGTTATCTAACTTAGACGGTTTTTGGAAGGGGTCGGGGCCCTGGTCAAGGGAGCCCCAAACAAAATTTTCATAAAAAAGCTCCGTTTTTTATTCTTAAGAATACCCTATCTACGTTCTAAGGCGCTCTTTGGCCCTTTGAGAACCTTGCACCATAAACCGTCCACCAACCAACTAACCAACCTACAGTCCTAGTTAGAGACTGTAGATAACGATAAAGTGCAAAAATATGCGTTTAATGGTGTATTAAAAACACAAATCAATATAGTTTAGCTTTCACTACCAACGAACGGCTTATCAGGAAGAAATATAATGTAATGTAAATAGAGAGTTCCAGATATTCAAAATTCAAAACGGTAAGAAAAAGATGATCAATGCCAATGTGAAGTCGAACGCAATCGACATCACATAGGTACATTGCATTTCTTTGTTGCGGGATTCACAGAAGCACACGCCAGATGTACTGCAGTTCTATAGATGTCTCCTAGAAGGTAAATATTTCCATTCCTTTTTCTTTCTTTTTTGTTTCGCAAAATTAAATTAACTAAATCAAAAAATTTAAAATAAGTTTACTGGAAAATTGCAGGAATATCTTTTTCATTCATTAACTTTCACCCGCTGAACTTGGTGATTCCACAAATAGTAATATGTACCTGGAAAATAACTAGTATCCCTGCTAGTACAAATTATATTAATGATTTATTTGAGTCCAGTTCAATCTAGTATGTCCATAAGAGCGTTTGGGGCCGTATGAAAAATACATTTCAACGTGTGCCGCTACGGCGGCGGAGTGATCTAGGGTTTGGCTTCTGACCGCTTGTCAAGAAGAATTTTGTATGTGGAGGCACTTACCCCCGGGCCTTGACCCGTTCCAAAAAACCGTCTACCGTTTAAGTTAGAGGAGCATGAGATAGTATACCAAATTTGGTGGTTCTAAATTGAAAATTGTAGATTTCACGAAAAAATGTTTTTGGGCGGATGAAACCCCCGTGCCCCGACCCGTTCCGAAAACCGTCTTAGTTAGATTACCATGATATAGTATACCGAATTTGGTGGTTCTAAATTGAAAACTATAGATTTTACGAAAATTTTGTATGTGGGGGGCTCTTACCCCCCGCGCCTTGACCTATTCCAAAAACCGTCTACCGTCTAAGTTAGAGTACCATGAGATAGCATACAAAATTTGACGGTTCTAAATTGAAAACTGTAGATTTTACGAAAATTTTTGTATGGAAGGGGGAGGGGGTGGCTCTGACCCCCTGGCTCCAACCACTTCCAAAAACCGTCTACAGTCTAAGTTAGAGTTTCGTAAGATAGTATACCAAATTTGGTGGTTCTAAATTGAAAACTGTAGTTTTTACGAAAATTTTTATGGGGAGGGCTCTGACCCCGTGCTCGACCTGTTTTCAAAAACCATCTACCGTCTAAGTTAGAGTACCATGAGATAGTATACCAAATTTGGTGGTTCTAAATTCAAAACTGTATATTCTACGAAAATTTTGTACGGGGGGGGGGGAGCTCTGACCTCCCGGGCCCCGACCCGTTCCAAAAACCGTCTCTCCGCTAAATTAGAATTTCATGACACCAAATTTGGTGGTTCTGAAATAGATTTTAAGAAAATTTTGTATATTGGGGGGCTCCTACCCACGGGCCTTGACCCGTTCCAAACGGTCTACCGGCTAAGTTAGAGTACCATGAGATAGTATACTAAAAATTGAAAACGGTATATTTTACGAAAATTTTGTACGAAGGGGGGGGGAGGCTCTGACCCCGTGCGTGACCTGTTTGAAAAACCATCTACCGTCTAAGTTAGAGTACCATGAGATAGTATACCAAATTTGGTGGTTCTAAATTGAAAACTGTAGATTTTACAATAATTTTGTACCGGGGGAGTTCTGACCTCCCGGCCCCCCGATCCGTTTCAAAAATGGTCTTCCGCTAAGTTAGAGTTTCATGACATCAAATTTGGTGTTTCTAAATTGAAAACTAGATTTTACGGCAATTTTGTAGGGGGGCTCTAACCCCCGGGCTCCAACCGCTTCCAAAACCGTCTGCAGTCTAAGTTAGAATACCACGACATAGTATACCAGATTTGGTGGTTCTGAATTGAAAACTAGATTTTGTGATTTTTTTATGAAGAGGGCCCTTACCCCTCGGGCTGCAACCCCTTCCAAAAACAGTCTACCGTCTAAGTTAGAGTACCATGAGATAGTATACCAAATTTGGTGGCTCTAAATTGAAAACTCGATTTTACGAAATTTTTATGAGGGGGGCTTTCACCCCCCGGGCTCTAACCCCTTCCAAAAAGCGTCTAGCGTCTAAGTTAGAGTTTCATGATACCATACTTAATGGTTCTGAATTGAAAACTGTAGATTTTACAAAAAAAATTATGGGGGAGGGCTCTAACCCCCGGGCCTTGACCCGTTCCAAAAATGGTCTACCGTCCAAGTTAGAGTACCATGAGATAGTATACCAAATTTGGTGGTTCTAAATCGAATACTGTAGATTTTACGGCACTTTTTATGACGGGGGGGGGGGGGCTCTTACCCCCAGGCTCCAACCCCTTCCAAAAACTGTCTAGCGTCTAAGTTAGAGTATCATGAGATAGTACACCAGATTTGGTAGTTCTGAATTGAAAACTGTAGTTTTTAAGAAAATTTTGTATGTGGAGGGGCTCTGACCCCCGGGCCTTGACCCGTTCCAAAAACGGTCTACCGTCTAAGTTAGAGTACCATGAGATAGTATACCAAATTTAGTGGTTCTAAATTGATTACTGTAGATTTCACGGCATTTTTTATGACTGGGGGGTTCTTACCCCCGGGCTCCAACCCCTTCCAAAAACCGTCTCGCGTCTAAGTTAGAGTACCATGAGATAGTACACCAGAATTGGTGGTTCTGAATTGAAAACTGTAGTTTTTAAGAAAATTTTGTATGTGGGAGGCTCTGACCCCCGGGCCTTGACCCGTTCCAAAAACGGTGTACCGTCTAAGTTAGAGTACCATGAGATAGTATACCAAATTTTGTGGTTCTAAAATGAAAACTGTAGATTTTACGAAATTTTTATGAGGGAGGGGGCTCTAACCCCCGGGCTCCAACCCCTTCCAAAAACCGTCTAGCGTCTAAGTTAGAGTTTCATGGTACCAAATTTGATGGTTCTGAAATGAAAACTAGATTTCACGAAAATTTTAAATCGTACGTTTTCCTGCATTCGTTTTGTATGTAACCAAAATATGGAAACGCGACGAATTGACGTAGTCGACGAATTTGTCCGCGACGAATTGACGCTCGACGAATTGACGCGCGACGACCTGACGCAGGCGACGAATTGTCGTACTCGACGAATTGACGCGCGACGAATCGTCGCAGTCGACGAATTGACGTAGTCGACGAATTGACGCACGCGACGAATTGACGTGACACCCTATAACGGACAGATCATATTAAGGAAATACAAAGGTAAGGCGCAAATATTCAGGGAAAATCTGTTCTCTTTTTATGCATCCTTGACAAAACATTCCTTTCATTTAGTTAAAGGCATGCAACTTTGGATTCTTTTCTTCTTTCAATTATTGCTCGCGTTCGCAGCAATATCTTGTGACAGATGCTATCTGTTTTGTTCTGAAATGTCGGAAAATGACCAGAAATGCTTCATTTGTTTTAAAAGTTTAAGCTGAGTTAGTTTCTGTGCTACGTTGACGCTTACTATTACCGTGATATGTAAACATATACAACACACCCCGGATGGTACTGTGAAGAGGGACTTAGAGAACGGCGAAGTTTAAAAGAATGAGATATATCTCAAGAAGAAATGAAAATGCGGGTAATGCCTTCGATGTGTTTCATCTGACATACCAGTAGGATTCCTGAAAGGATTAATTATACAAGCGAAAGAAAACAAAGGACATTTCGGAGTTCGAGATATATTGAGTACTATAACTTTATCTTACAGTACGCATGAGTTTAAGAAAAATTTCGCTATAAGAGAATTAAGAGATCAAGAAGTAGATTCATCTAAGAGAAATATTCCCCGACATAAAAAACAAGTGACATGTGTTTGAAAGAAGTAGACAGTTTAAGATTGCAAAATTTTTATAATACGCGTTTTGGACAAGCTTTAAGTCGAACCTCGTAAAGAATTTCGGCTACGTTGATGTTCTTTTCAAGAAGCGCAGGTGGAATCAATGCCCGGAAAGAAAAAGATATCAAAGAACAACAGAAGATTAGAAAACCATTGAGGCACTGATCCATAGTATATATTCATCGGAGGAAGATGAATAGTGTAGTTCATAGAACAGAAGCATACTAGCCTTCAGGAATCCATCTCTAGAGCGGAGGTAATTAAGCCTAGGACCGAGTATAATACTCACACCGGCCACTGAATCAGAAATTATGCAGATGTATGTAAACGTCACTTACGTAAAATATAAGCAAAATACGTGGTCGCGTGTGTCACCACGTGTTCTAGACAACTATTTACGACTGCTCTTCGTCCGTAATCGTCAGCCGTATTGATCATAATGGGAAAAACAAAGAATATTTCGGAGTTCGATTAAAGGCTTATTGTGGGTGACCATCTCGCTGGAGCGACGATTTTGAAAACAGCAGAGCTAACTGGTTTCTCAAAAGGTGAGATGTCCCTGGTTTTTAATCAGTGGACAAATAACACACATTGCTTGTCTAAGAGGCATAACTTTGGCGCAAAGAAGATCTGTCAGGAACGAGACAGCTGTATGCCAGTTGGGCAAAGGCTTGTATGGAGAAACAGGACTTCCTATATGTGCAGCAGTTTGCCGAAAGATTCAGTAAATGCTGTTTGTTCCCGACCCATGTCTCAGCGAACTATGCGCAGGGATATGAAAACGATTGGCACTGTCAGTCGCATGCCTATACGGAAGCCACTGATTTCTGAGAAGAACCGGAAATTTCGTCTACATTGGTGTCAGGAACACCGTGACTGGACACTGGGAGACTGGAAAGCATGGAATCCGACGAGTCGCGGTACAACTGGCTCTGTACCGACGGTAGGCAGAGAGTTTGGCTGGAGCCCAATGAAGCAATGGACCCATCTTGCCTTGTAAGCACAGCTCAAAGTTCTGGAGGTAGTTTCATGGTGTGAGGCACGTTCTGTTGGTACAGAACGGGTCCCTTGATATTGCCGGAAGGTCAGATGTCCTCCAAGGATTATCGGACCATTGTTGCCGATCATGTCCATCCTGCAATATTGACTTTTTATTCAGCAGGTGACTACTGTTTCATGGACGATAATGCTGCTGTTCAACGAATAAGATGTGTTCAGCAAGCATAACAGCGACGTTCAGTATCTTCCCTGCACACCACAAAGTTCGGATCTGAAACCTACAGAGAATGTATGGGGCATGCTAGAAAAACAGATTCAAGAGCAAAGTCTTTTCCCGTCTAATCTGATACAGTTAAAGGACTGTCTTGTGAACGGCTTACATGCTGTACATTTTGTGGAACCTATGCCAAACTGCATACATGCTTTAATTCAGGCTAAAGGAAGTCCAACTCGGTATTGAACAAAACTTTCTTATTCAAGGGCTGGTATGTGCACAATGAAACGTGAGCGTCAGCAGTGTTTGCCAGTATTCAATAATCGTTTAACAGTATATTAAACGACGAAGTAACCACTGGATAACCTCAGCTGTTGAGGTTCATCAAGTTGGTGCTTTACGTCAGTCAGTGATAGCAAGAAAATATTCAAATATGGATCACGGAACAGTGAAACAATTTTCAACGAAAACCGGAATTAAAACGACCTGTTTTATCGAACCTGTGCTTCCATTCCATGGATATTGTGAACCACTCTGCGTCATTCCGGAACTCTTCGTCGTAGCCTTTGAAACCGTAGAACACACTTCAGCGATAGACTTTGAAGAAAGTGTTTCAGAGGCCACAGACAAAGACGATGATGAGACAAACGTATAGTCAGAGGCAATGGAGATTCCATACCGTTCTGTGTCATCCTAGAGCTAATTAATTAGAGGCGTGCTGTCTCCGTACGATATCATCAAACCAACATCTCTGACTGTACAATAAAAACTTTATTTACAATAAAAGATATGATTTTAAAAAATATTTAAAATGGCAAGATCTTTCGGGGCTACAATAGCACCCGTCCTCAGGCCACCCAACAGTGCCACAGAGCACAGGGAAGCGCCGCAATATATAACCAGTCTCCCCCGGGAGACCCACAATACATTTGTTCAAAACCGTAAGTGATGCCAATTGAGGAAAACAGCAGGACAAAGTAATATGTACAGATAATATAATTGATTAATTAAGGTCCTCTTCTTCAGTTTTTTGAATGGGAGAAGTAATTATTTTTCTCCATTGTCTAGGAACAAAAACAGGTAAGTCCAAGTTACAACAGATAGTACCATAAGAAATTATATACAGACTCTCGGTAAAAAAGACGGTTTGTTTGTTAACATTGGAGGAAAGTACTATTGTATTAGGCCAATCGGGAGAGTAACCTCCCTGGCGAACAGCTGTAGTAAATGAAGTAGAAATGCAGTCAGTTCGAAGTGCATATTTGTGTTCAGACAATCTAATGTTCAGACTTCTAAGGGTAGAACCTATGTAGTATTTGATATCTTCGTTAGGAGCCGAGGGAAGCAATGGGATACGATATATTCCTGCTTTATTCAAAGTGGCGACTTGATCTCTGTCGTTACGTATGGTAGAAAAAATGTTTTTGGTGCAAATTCCAAATTTAATATTGTATTTATGACATACCTTCCGCAATATGGAAACTACGGGAGGGATGAAGTCAACTTTACCAACGTATATAGGAGAAACGACCTCCGTTGACAACGTCGTAAATCTTAGTCTTTGAAATTTCTGTAGAAGTTCCCGAAAGAAGCAGGCGGGATATCCAAATGATATGGCCATGTTCTGTATAAGAGCTAGTTCGTCCTGACGAATCTTACGGGTAGAGGAATGAGTAAATGCTCGTTTAATTAAAAAGCGTAAGGCTGAAGCTTTGTGTTCCGGGGGTGCGAAGAGACAAAAGGTATAAGACAAGGTGTGAAGGTCGGTTTTCTATAGACAGATAATTTGATAAGGTTAGAAGTCAAGTCACGAGTTAATAAAATGTCCAGGAAGGGTAATATACCATTTTGTTCAAGTTCCATTGTGAAGGTGATAGTAGGATATTGGTTGGAAAGACATGTGGTAAATTCGTTCAGAAGTAACATGGAGTGAGGCCAGAAGACCAACATATCATCCACGTATCTTAAGAGGAGTGCCGGTTGATTCGTGAATTGGCTCAGTACTTTATCTTCCAATGACTGCAGTAAAATTTCCGCCAGAACAGGGGAGAGAGGAGACCCCATTGGTGCCCCCTCCATTTGTTGGTAGAATTTGCCATCAAATTTGAAATAAGATCGTTTTGCAACCAATTTCAAAGCAGAAATGTTTGCATCAACCTCCAATGGGGAAATTGAGTTGTCAGCAATTAATTTCCCTTCAATAATCGAGTGGACTACTTCAAGTGGAACACTTGGAAACAGAGACACTACATCAAGAGAAGCCATAACAAATGAGTTTCCCTTGGGATCAAAAGATTTTATTCGTGTTAATGCCTGAGTAGAACTATTAATGGATACTGATGAATTTGCAATAAGTGGTTTTAAGTAAGTTGCTAAAGCCCTCTCCAACATACGGGTGGGGCTTGCATACCCCGAAATCAACAGTCTGAGAGAGCGGTCAGGTTTGTGGGTTTTGATTTTCCCGAACAACTCAGGGACTCTTGTACCTACAGGAGGCTTCATTTTGGTAGAAATAGACGTAGGCAAGAGACCCCGGTTCCTGAGTTTACCTAACTCAGCTACAGTCGCATTTGTCGGGTCAGAGCGGAGTACCCGATGTGGAATCAAAGCTATTGCTTGGTACATCTTATTGTTGTAATCTTTGCGATCTAATAAGATAATTTGCTGGTACTTGTCAGCGCTAATGATAGAGAGATCCGGGTTTCGAGAAAGTTGTAATAATTGGTTGCGTTCATATTTTAGAAATGAAGAGGTTTTATCATAATTTGAAAGGGAGTCAGCTAAGGCATAACGAGTGATATCTTGTTCCTTTTCTGGCAAGGCCCCAATGACATTCTCCATCTGAGGTAAAGATTGAAATGGTCGAAAGGGCAAAACTGGATAGCTGAACTTGAAACCACGATTGAGGGCCGAACGTTGAATATCAGATAACACTATGGAGCTATAGTTGATGAAAGAATCAGGTAAATCACGATTAGTGGTTCTATAGCTGAAGTTCGTGGGTTGGAACAGTTGAGGACGGGTAGAAACCAGATTGCATAATTTACGAGTGTGTCCTTGATTCATGGAGGTTACTAACTCCCCTGTTCTGGCGGAAATTTACTGCAGTCATTGGAAGATAAAGTACTGAGCCAATTCACGAATCAACCGGCACTCCTCTTAAGATACGTGGATGATATGTTGGTCTTCTGGCCTCACTCCATGTTACTTCTGAACGAATTTACCACATGTCTTTCCAACCAATATCCTACTATCACCTTCACAATGGAACTTGAACAAAATGGTATATTACCCTTCCTGGACATTTTATTAACTCGTGACTTGACTTCTAACCTTATCAAATTATCTGTCTATAGAAAACCGACCTTCACACCTTGTCTTATACCTTTTGTCTCTTCGCACCCCCCCCCCCGGAACACAAAGCTTCAGCCTTACGCTTTTTTAATTAAACGAGCATTTACTCATTCCTCTACCCGTAAGATACGTCAGGACGAACTAGCTCTTATACAGAACATGGCCATATCATTTGGATATCCCGCCTGCTTCTTTCGGGAACTTCTACAGAAATTTCAAAGACTAAGATTTACGACGTTGTCAACGGAGGTCGTTTCTCCTATATACGTTGGTAAAGTTGACTTCATCCCTCCCGTAGTTTCCATATTGCGGAAGGTATGTAATAAATACAATATTAAATTTGGAATTTGCACCAAAAACATTTTTTCTATAATACGTAACGACAGAGATCAAGTCGCCACTTTGAATAAAGCAGTAATATATCGTATCCCATTGCTTCCCTCGGCTCCTAACGAAGATATCAAATACTACATAGGTTCTACCCTTAGAAGTCTGAACATTAGATTGTCTGAACACAAATATGCACTTCGAACTGACTGCATTTCTACTTCATTTACTACAGCTGTTCGCCAGGGAGGTTACTCTCCCGATTGGCCTAATGCAATAGTGCTTTCCCCCAATGTTAACAAACAAACCGTCTTTTTTACCGAGAGTCTGTATATAATTTCTTATGGTACTACCTGTTGTAACTTGGACTTACCTGTTTTTGTTCCTAGACAATGGAGAAAAATAATTACTTCTCCCATTCAAAAAACTGAAGAAGAGGACCTTAATTAATCAATTATATTATCTGTACATATTACTTTGTTCTGCTGTTTTCCTCAATTGGCATCACCTGCGGTTTTGAACAAATGTATTGTGGGTCTCCCGGGGGAGACTGGTTATATATTGCGGCGCTTCTTTGTGCTCTGTGGCACTGTTGGGTGGCCTGAGGACGGGTGCTATTGTAGCCCCGAAAGATCTTGCCATTTTAAATATTTTTTAAAATCATATCTTTTATTGTAAATAAAGTTTTTATTGTACAGTCAGAGATGTTGGTTTGATGATATCGTACGGAGACAGCACGCCTCTAATTAATTATCTCCTATACGTACGAATTTTTTAACAAGTATTTTCCTAGAGCTGTTCATCGTAGATTTTGAAACCGTAAAAAACGTTCCGGAAACATACAATGAAAAAGAGCTCCGGGTAGACACAGAAAGAGACGATGATAAAGCGAACGTAATATCAGAGTCTATGGAGACTTTGAACGATCCTATACCATCCTGGATCTCCTCATCGTACATATTAGAACTGTGGAACACATTCCAGAGGGAGAAAGTGAAGAGCTTCACGAATCCAGAGAGAAAGATGATGATGAGGCAAGCATGTGGTTAGAATGTTTGCAGATTGTACTCCATTCTATGAAATCCTCGTGGTGCTGATCGTAAATTGTGAAACTGCAGAGAGAGAGAGAGAGAGAGAGAGAGAGAGAGAGAGAGAGTGAAACTGTAGAGAGAGAGAGAAAGAGTGAAACTGTAGAGAGAGAGAGAGAGAGAGAGAGAGACGGTTAAGAAAGTGCTCTAGAAAATCCAAGACTAGGAAGAGGATGCGGTCAGAGTCTGTGGAGATTGTGCACCATTCGCGTCGCAATTCTGGAGTTGTTCACTGTAGACTTTGGAAACCTTTCCAAGGTTTCAGAGAGAGAGAGAGACAAAGAAGAAAAACTCCAGGATGTCACAGGGGAGACCATGATGAGGCGAACGTGTGGTTGGAGTCTACAGAATTTTTTTTTTTTGATTGCAGGTTTACATACCCTATGGAGATTATGCGAAATCCTATGCCATCCTTGTTTGTTCACCGTAGACTATGAAACTCTTGTCAGATTGTGCATATTCCTATGCTGTACTTGAACGGTTCATTGTTTACTCCAGCACCGTGGAGCTTGTTTCAGAGAAGGATGAAAAAGAGTTCGATGCCATCAAAGGAAATAACGAGGCAGAGTCTATAGACATGGTGCATAAAACTTTGTCCTTTCGGAGAGGTTTATCGTAGACTGAAATCGTGGAACACGTTCCAGATTCAGCGATTGAAAAAGAGTTAAAGGCAGCCACAGAAGGAGAGGAGATGATGATGAAGCGAACAGATGCTAGAGTCAATGAAGACTGGGCACCATACTGCGCATTTCTAGAGCTGTTCATTGTGCATTATGAAAACAGGGCAACACGCTTCAGGGATGAACGAAGAAATAACCGCAGAAAGCTACATGCAGAGACGATGATCAGGTAAACATGTGGTTAAAATCTGTGGAAACGATGCGCCAGTCAAGGCCATTCTAGCCGCCCCGGTGGCACAGAGGTTTAAGCTGTGGGTTATGATCATTCTTCCGTGAAGGGTCAGGGTTCGAATTCCGTTAGGAAAGAATGTTGTGTTTGTCCTGCGGCACTGGCTCTCTCCCTTCCTTGGAACCAATGACCATAAATTAGGGACAGGGGACTGCTTATAGCCCATTGAGTTGCTCACAGTGATCGTTAAACCTTCAATAAGAAAAAAGGCCGTTATAGAGCGGTTCATTGTAGACCATGATGCCGTGGAGCATATTCCAGAGATATATCGCAAAAACAAGCTCCGGGAAGAAACAGGCTAGAACGGTGATGAGGCGAAAGTAGGGGTAGTGCCTATGGATTTAATGCCGTATCCTGTGCCAACTTGAATCAATCATCCTAGTCTCTGAGATTGAGGAACATACACTGCTTGACATAGAGAATTATCCATCAGGAAGGCTTGAGTGCCATGAAAAATCGTGGGTATCTGTCGACAGTTGGGTTATGTAAATGATCACAGTTGCGAAGTAATAATGTGATAGGTGGGGGAGATAAAAAGCCAAAACGGTTGGGCCTATGGGGATTCCGCACCATCCTACGTTATTCAAAAGCTGCTCATCGTAGGCTCTGAAACAGTGCAACACATTTCGGAGACAGACGATGAAGAAAGAACTGCAGGAAGCCACAGCCGCAACGATGACGATGCGAAAGTATGGGTGACGTCTATTAACATTGTGCACCATTCTATGAGATCCTGTAGCTGCTCATTACAAGCTCTGAATCCGGGGAGTATGTTAGAGAGACAGATGATGATGGTGCGATAACTTGGTTAGAGACTGTGGACAGTCTGATGCCATCCTCGAGCAATTTACCTTAGACTGAAAATGTGGAACTCGTTTAAGGCATAGATGATGAAGAGCTGCTGGAACCTACTGAGGAAGACGATGAAGTAGTGAGCGTATGGCTAGATTCGTTGAGAGATTGTACACCATATTATGCCATTCTGGAGTTGTTAATTGTAGACTGCGAAACCGTGTAACATGTTCCCGGGAGTAACGATGAAGAAAGATCCCCAGGGACCCACAGAAGGAGACGATCATGAAACGAGATTATTGTCAGTCTATGGAGATCGCGCAGCATTCTATGTCGTTCAGGAGATCATGGTAGACTTTGAAACTGTGGACCTCCGTTCAGAGACTGAAGACGAAGAAAGAGCTCCAGTAAGCCACAGAGGCAGACGATGATGAGGCTATTATAAGATTAGAATCTATAGAGATTGTGCTGCATCGTTTGCTGTTCTGGAGGTTTTAATCGTAGACTGTGAAACACCCTTCACCAATTCATCAATGAAGAAAAGCTCCTGTAAGCCGAATACGCATGGCTTTCAGGACATGCGTATGCGGTTTACAGGAGCGAGAAACTGAAACAGCTGAAACAGAGATATGCTGAGTTCATTAAAGTTATTGGGAATTGCGCCGAAAAGTAATAGTGGAACTATGCAGTAATATGCAAAACACAAGTAATGTGTTGGGCCTTAAAGTCACGTAGGGTCTGAAACAAAAATGTTGCAGCCGATGTTTTTCAAACGTGTACGTTGGTTACAGGTTATAAATCTTTTAATTTATGTGGCTTACTGTATAGCAGATCATACTATTTTCAAAATTCAACTCGGAAGCAGAATTTATTCTGTATCGAGCAAAATTTAGTAGACTGCTTTGATGATTTTGTCAAAAGGGAGCGTCCTATCACGGGATTTGTCTTCCTGCCAGAATGTGTCGGAATTTGCCGAAATTTAAAGCTAGAAAATGCGGTTTTCAATATTTCCTATAAGAATTTCCTTATCTTTTTTTAAAGATTGCAGTACCTTTCTCTGTAATGTTTTTGCACACAATTATTTAGATTATGTTTTATCTGCTGACCTAGAGAGCTTCTTTCTGCTCAGTTACTTCTTTTTACGAGCATCTCGCTCATTTTCCCACAAACTGTAATTCATTTCTGGGGTTTTGTTCAATGTGTTCAGTCCTTGTTATACACGTACCGGTATCTCCTCCTTTTTTTCCATGGCCGTGTCTTTCGACATTGCCTTGTATGCCATATAGAGCTGAAAATTCTCACTGTTGTAGATTTCACTTGCTTTTAAACAAAACCGGACAAGAAGTATAGAAAGTTGTCTACCGAGCTC
Source organism: Macrothele yani (assembly GCA_039090855.1). Lineage (NCBI taxonomy): Eukaryota > Metazoa > Arthropoda > Arachnida > Araneae > Macrothelidae > Macrothele > Macrothele yani. Next base: position 65,012,165 of record CM077017.1, on the reverse strand, counting down.
CTGATAATTTTGTGTGTGTGTGTTTCTGTAATATGATAATAGCTCTTTCCTCTTCATGTATGATGTTGGGGGCAAGAAATGCACCAAAAGGACAGAAATCATGGGATACTTGGTTCCTGGGCGACGCGACGCTGTCACTCCTCTCGCTAGTGGACGAACCCACCACGCCGCTTGGCAGGTATACAGGTAGGAGGGCATATATCACTGCACTCACGCAGACGGTAATTCGATGTCAGTATGGGTAAACGTCGTGAGTTAATGGGGTTTGATAGAGGGATGATAGTGAGTGCCCGACGCACGAGTCACTCAATCGCGGAGTTAGTACAGGAATTGCAGTATTCCTGTTCAATAGCATCAATAGTGTAACGGCAATATGTCATTTTTAGAATAGCATCGCATTATGAACAGCGCTGTGGGTGGAAGAAGGTGGTGGATGAAAGTGGCCGTTGACGTCTGTCTCGCAACCAACTGGAAAACGACGGTGGCACAAATCACTGCCGGCTTCAACAAGGGATGAGCCAGAAACGTCTCCACCAAGACCACAGGCAATCATTAGACGCAATAGGTCACGAAAGCCGCCGAACCACCAGAGTCCCATTGATAACGCCATATACAAACATCAACACTGGACCTTGCATAATTACTGACGGGTTTTCTCATCCTAGAAGCTCAGTTCCCAGTTATTCCACGGGGATGGGAGGGTGAGGATCTCCTAGAAACCGCACGAAGCGATGGGACTGACATATAAAAAAGGAACCGTTCAGGCTAGTGGAGGCTCGGTTATGGTCAGGGGTGTGTTTGGCTGTAACACGTTAGGGCCTCTGGTACGTCCAGATGCATCTGTAAACGGTCTACGTCACGTGTCCATCCTTGCAGACCATCTGTATCTCTTCGTTGTCATCATGCACCCACAGAGAAGTGGACTCTTCCAGCAGAACAATGCGCCTCCTCACAGAGCCGTGGTGACTAGAACATAGAAGAGCATTCCGCAGAAGTTCGCACCCCTGAGTGGCCTCTCCGTTTCCCAGACTGTGGAAAATCTTTTGGATGTTGTGGGAAACTCCGTTTCAGTTTTGGATTTTCCACCGAGCAATATAACGGAATTATGGACAGCCATTTAGCCAGCATGGGTGGGTATACCTGTGGAACGTTTTCATGACGTAGTGGACTCAATGCCTTTCCATGTGCCTGCCCTTATTCGGGAGAAAGGTGAGTCTACCCGTTACTAGGTAGCTATCGCATGATTTCTGTCCACTCAATGTACATGGAAAAGGCTCTAACCTTCACTAACTCCCACTCCGTGAAACATCTTATTCCGGGCCTATAAACTATTGTCCTAAGCTGTGGAAAGCGCTGCAATAACCATCTGCTTCCGTTTAGATGTGGTATGATGCCTAATACTGTGTCAATATTTTCTTTTAATGTCTAAATTTCTAGCAGAGTTTTTTTTATTAAATGCATATATTTTGTTCATAAGTTAAACACTTTCTTTCACGGTAATATTCCAGAATCCCCATTAACTCCATACATCATTTAGGATTCACGACACTTGCCGTTTTTGAGAATCTTTTACTCTACTTCGTTTTTGTTTTGTTCGGGTTTAATGATCCTATGAGCATCAAAGGCTATTAGGAGCTGTTATCCCTAATTAAGAGCCACTGGTTCAACGGACGGTACTAATCTAGCGCGAAGGGACAAATACACCACTTAGGCGTCGTCCCAGGGGATTCAAGCTCGGGAAATTAGCCAGAAGCCCACGCATCTGCCCACTAGTCCGCCGGTGTGGCCTTACTGTACCTTTGTTCAATGGAAATAAAAGCTTTGTAGTATAATTATCCCAATGGAAAAACACCATTAGTGAATGACTTACGACGAACAACAATGCATACATATGTATGTACACTGTAATCACTCATAACAAACGCATGTTACTTTTTTGTCTGACAAATTTTCCTATTTTTCGACTAGGTGTCTATAAATCTTAAAATCAGTTAATTTCAACATAACTACTCTTAGCATAAATACTGTTACAAACGTTCGACAGATGGCACGCAACCGGTGGGCAACGTCACCGGCCAGCCAGGAGGCATGAAGCAGCTAGTGAATCATTTGTGCGTTTAGTCACCGAGGAGACAACGTGTTTCGTGAAGTACTTGCCGAGGAGTGGGGCGATTATGAAAATCGTGTTGTTGTAATACCGCTGCACAAAGTTGGAAAATCAGCTTTCGAGATTTTCAACTTTGCTGAAGAAGCTGAAAATCAGCCGAAGCTTTGTCTACCGCACCATTAAAAGGTTCCTTGAGACTAGAACCGTCGCTGACCACCCCAGAAAGGATCGGCCCCCTACCGTGAGGACTGCTCGCCTGGTGAAAGCAGTGGCAGCCCGTATTCGGCGAAATTCTGTCAGAAAACAATCAGTTATGGTTCATGAACTGAACATTTCAATAATGTCCACGTCACACATGCTGCAGAGTGACCTAAGGGTGAGAGCTCACGGGCGACGTACGGGGCACTTCCTCATTCCACAACTAAAGCAGCAGAGGGTGCTAAAAGCGAAACGTTTGCTGCAACGTTACTCAGATAATCGCCACAGACAGATCCTTTTCTCTGATGAAGAAAATGTCACTATTGAAGATGCTTTCAACAGCCAAAACGATAGAGTGTATGCGTCAACCTCACGAGAAGCTCAGGGGAAAGAAACTCCAAGGATCATGAGGGGCCATCATCCTGCTTCTGTCATGATTCGGTGGGGAGTCTCCTACGAAGGTACCACAGAGCTCCATTTCTGTGAGAAAGTAGTTAAAGCATCCGTCTAACAGGACAGGGTTTTGGAGCCATTGGTCAAAAATGTGAGTCACACACTCTTCCAAAACCGACAGTGGAGCTTTCAGGAGGATTCCGCACCTGCACACTAGGCCAAGTCAACCCAGGAGTGGCTCCAGGCGAATTTGCCAGACTTCATTTCTCCTTCTGATTGGTCTTCCAGTAGCCCAGACCTAAACCCATTAGACTACAAGTTGTGGACCACACTGGAGGACATGGGCTGCAGAAAGAGGCACCCTAGTATTGACAGTCTCAAACACTCTTTGGTGCGGGCAGTAGCAGCTTTCCCTGTGGAGACTCTGCTTAAAGCTATTAATGAGTGGTCACAAAGACTGAAGGATTGTGTGAAGGCAAAAGGATGCCATTTTGAAAAATGATTGATGCCATGTATTCACAAATGTACTACTTACGTCTTATCACAGGTATATTAAAATATCCTTGAATTTCTTTTGTTATTTTATTGAATACTTTGTAACAGCATTTATGGTAAGACTAGCGTTTAATTTCTTTATCTCCCTTTAAACTTCACATTAAGAAAACTGTAATATCTAATGTCGAATAAGTGCCGGAAAAGATGTTTTGCACACAGAACAATGAAATCTGCGAGGAAGCACCGTTGTATAATTTTCTGAACCTTTTAATTTTTAGCACGTCTTCTGGAAAAAAGATTGTGCTTATGTTATCGGTTTGTCCTTCTGTCCGTCTGTGGACACCATATCTCAGCAACTAATAGTCCGATTTGAAAAAAACTTTCTTGCATTGGAAAGCTTGAAATGTGCGAATGATGACCCTTCATTTTTTTTTTTTTTTACGATGCACAATTTTGCTGCTAGAGGGCGTAAATCCAGATGATATCGAATTCAAAATACATTTTATTCCATATATTTGCTTCTAAACGTCCGATTGAAAACATCCTTTTACATATCGATTCCATTTATGTCAAAGACTATTTTAGGTATAGTTGATTTTTCAAGTCACGCATGGATTTTCCGCTAGGGAGTGTAAAACTAAACTGCGTTTTCACCAAGATCTCTGTTTCTAAAACTCCAACTTAAAAAATTCTTTGTGCAGCGGATAGAGCTCTTGATGAGAATTTTTTTGCATATAATTTCTAACGTTTGGTAAAAAACAATTTGGCCACCAGGGGGCGTAAGTATTAATTTCTGGTTCTGCTGCATTTGCTACAAAATCTGAGCTTCCAAAATCTCGATTGAAAAATTCGTTCGTGGACCCAACCACTCACGTCAATAAACCTTTTCGGAATATTTTCTTCTTAAAATAATGAATGGTTTCTCCGCCAGGGGGCGTAAAAGTATATCTTATTTTTGCCAATATCTCTGCTTGTAAGAGACCGATTTGAAAAATTCCTTCTTTGATGGATAGTTTCTAGTGCTAAATGTTTTTCATATATTTTAAAAATTTTCAACTAATTCATAAACTTTCCGTTAGGGGCGTAAAGGTAACTTGCCTTTTCTCCGATATCTCTGCTTCTAAGAGTCCGATTTGAAACATTCTTTCTTTGTTGGAGGGCCTTTTCGCTACCAAATGTTTCTCATACAATTTCATATTTTTCTTAACGCACAAGACTGCCACAAGAGGGCATAAGCTCACGTTTCCATTTACAGCAATATCTGCTGGATTAAAAACCCGATGGAAAAACTTCTTTCTTCGGTAAGATACTACTAATTATGCAATTTGTGTGCGTATTTTCTTCCCAAAATAATGCACACTTTTGCCACTAGGGGGCGCAAATGCTTAATCTGTTTTTCTCAATATCTCTGTTTCTATCAATTCATGTGAGATTTAAAAAATGATTTCAACAACAGATGCCATTTATCTTGTAGAAACACTTTAGGCTAGTACATGAGGAATTTTGTAGTTCACAGTTCTGTCGGTAGGTGGTATTTGTGTACTTCAGTTTTCAGCTGAAGTACACTAACACCACCTACCGACAGAACCGCATATAAAAACAATATTGATAAATTTCTCCTTTACTGTATGCCATTCGCTGCAGTAGAGTTGTGCAGTATTATCCTCTTTAAATAAGGCACAGATTTCCCGCTAGGGAGCGTAAAAGTCGAAACCTTTTTCTCTCTGTCTCTGCTTCCGGGAGACGTATTTGAAAAGTTATTTTTCCTTAGCATAGCTTTTTCCATGCAGAATATTTTTCGCCTATTTTCAACTTTTCTCTTCCGCTAGAAGGCATAGAGTTATATAATTTTTCCTTCTCTCGTATATTTCTTCTTTTAACTGTTCGATTAAAAATCTTTTTTTTGTCTATGGTACCTTCCTTGTGCTATGCGAAAATTTTTGTACGCCATTTGTCAATCTTCGTAACATGCTTTTTAGCCGCTGCCGGAACGAAGTAGATGTTTCTATTTCTGGATATTTTATCGATTGTTGAAACCGGTTGATTGTTTTCCTAACTGGTTCCATTGACTTTGAATAGCTTTGATAAATTTCATTCGCGTCAGAACGGATTCAAAAGACGTGTTCATTACAACCGAAAATTCGGTGTAATCTTACTTGTTAATTCGTCCTTTTAAATTCGTATACATGTACGTGTCAATAAAATAAAGTGATTATATTATTGCTTCTTAAGACACTATCGGATGGATGCAAGAATGCCTAAAACTTTCCATACGGTTTTTTTTTCTGTTAATGCTCTGTTTTAACGGCGGACATTGCAAATACGCATTTGCATTTATCAGTTGCCTCTATTTCCAAAGGACAGCTTGAAAAAATCCTTTTCGTAACTGGATAGAGGAAATCATGTTTTAGATTTTCATAGATTTTTCACTTTTCCAAGAGCAAAAACCTTTTTTGATTTAAAAAATTGTTTGCATTTCTAATTCCTCTCTCTTTTTAAATAATTCATTGGCTCGAATCGTGTAAAGAACCTAATCCCTACAGTGTGAAGTTTCGTATCATGACTATAATTTTCCATTTACTTTAACACAGAATTTTATTCCTAAGTGCAATCACATGGCAAAAACCGAAGCTAAAAAAATATATACTTTTGTTTATCTATGAATAGTGCGTCTCCGCTTCTTTAGTATTTTGCGGAAGGTATTAAAAGCAATACAGGGACACTTAAGACAATGGCTTTTAGTTTTTGGTGTTTGATTGAACAAGAGTTGTATATTCTTTGCTTTCATAGTTATTCAAAGAACACTGTTAATTTTAATATCTTTGCCTTCCCAGTTACTCTGCAAGTTTTAAATCAGTGCCTTGGAAAGTAACGTAAAGGGAGAAAATTTGACTACTTTTTTAAATCCATATTCCATATTTCGTTTGCCTAACATGATAAAAAGGGAGAAAATGAAAAATATTTATACTCGTGGGTTTCTCTGAGACTGTTTATTAATTTCCTACTAATATAGTTAAAAGGCCGATTTCGTATATTAGCTGATGTGAAAAACTGTTTTTGCTTTATATTGACTGCTGCACAAATTGATAACCACTTTTCTGTTGTCATAGCTTATGAATTTACGAGCATATTTAATTTGTGAGTTTGAAATCATCATAGTGAGTATAAGTTTCATTTTGCTATTTTTGACGCAGTCGCATAGCTGAATGTTTCTTTTTTTCTTCTCCGTGCAGGAGGGCAGTCAACTTCAACAAATCCTTGGCATTTCATGAAATCCAATCTATTACAACACATTTTTGTTTGCGTAACATAAATAGGGTCTTTTGCTTCTCACATTGCTGTCACCTCTACTATTTTGCTTAATTGCTTTGACCCCACTATAAATCAACGTAATAGACAGCAGCATATGAACCACAAAAGCAGCAGATAGAATTATGCTTCACACGAGATTTTATCTGCTTGTCCAACGAAAACGACTACGGCGTTTGATGAATGCTTAAACAGTCATATTGGTGACTACACGCTTTTTATGGGCCGTGAATTCCCTTCTGTTAATTGTATCAATGATTAATTATACATACATAATAAGTCAAGGTTGTGCCAAGTTACTGGCGCCTAGTGGACGAATTTGCTGGACAGCTCGACCTTACGGTACATCCTTGTGTTCCTTGACCTTGGTAACAAAATGCCCTTGGAATTTCACAAAAAGAGCTTATCCTTACTTTTCGTTTTAATTTCACCTTGCTTGCTTCATAAAGAAAAGGAATGAAAAGGATTCGTGAAAAAGGAAACAAAATCCACAAGGAAACACCACCACGGGAGATGTTGTTCTGGAATGTCATCAGAGCAGCATTGATTTATTAGCAGTTTACTCATCGCATGAATATTTAATTTTGGTACTCTGCCAAGCTTTACGGTGGATGACCTGCGACCTTCAAAATTCAACGTAAAAGCTATACTTCTGTTAAACATCTTCATCAGTTCCAGCGCAAAGAATATTATTTTGTTATGAAGGGTTCTTAGGAAACCACCACTTTAAAATGTTGCAATAAATAATGAGATGCGGATGAGGAAGCCGAGTGCTTTTGTACTTCCTGGTTTTATTTTAGTTGTCACATACTCGTAAATAAATTATTTCTCCACCTTCTTGCCGCTGTAGAGTATAAGTAACGCGTCACACGAGAGGAAGCATGTTTTTGAACTAGTTAACAGAGTTATTCCAAATGAAATTAGTAAGTAGGCCTGAGATTAAAAAAGAAGATAATTTATTTCAGGTTTGGGAACACAGCTGAAACCAAGATGAAGTAAAGAAAAATGAAGTACAATTCAAGGCTTGAGTTATAGTGCTTTCCGGACTTTAAATTTTCCTATAGAAAAACGCAAAAACTTGGGATTTCTTTTTTCAAATCGGTGACACCGAAGAAAGGTCCATCGAATCATGACGGCGTAAGGGTAAATCTAAGTCAATACAGAAGGGAACTGCTATGTTCTTAGGTCATGCTGAGTAATGAAAGGAATTGATCATTATTGCTGTTTAAGGTACCCACTGGGACACGGGACGCAGCGAAGCCAGCAATCATTATTAGTATTATCCTGCCATTCTGATTAGGGAATTTGAGCTGTGCACTTTGAGCTCTGCACACTAGCCAAGCTTTACGGTGGATGACTAGCCAAGCTTTACGTTGAGCAAATGTCACCAGATGCATCTATCAAATTTCCTAAATATTTTGTAGCACTAGGTTTGACCTATGTAGCCAAAACGTTCGTGATGAATTACAATGACAATAGTAGTAATAATCAGATGCATAAACTTATGAAAAACAGTTATATTTTGATTATTACTACTATTGTCATTGTAATTCATCACGAACGTTTTGGTTACATAGGTCAAACCTAGTGCTAGAAAATATTTAGGAAATTTGATAGATGCATCTGGTGACATTTATTTCGTAGGAGATTTGGTAGATACATCGTTACACTGACAAGGGAAACTATCGGAACTACCGACGACAATCGTCACGGAACGTTCTGTGGTGGAAAAGCGTGACACCAAAATAACAGGTGTGAAGAACGGCATTTCGTAATAGCCCGCAACCCCTAGAACATGGCTTATAAAAATGGGACACCCGCCTATAATGTATGCAGCCATAAAGTGTCAAACAACATTTACCTGTTAGATATGAGGCACCTAAATATCGAGAGAGAATATGTACAACACCATTAAAAGTTACAAATGTCATATACATAATTCACTCCTCGTCGTGGCAATGTGTTGAGAGAGGGCAGTTGCTGCAACGGTTTTCTTTGCGACCTTCACATTGTTATAGGTACTCTGTATGGTTTGTCCGGAAAACTGTTCGTGAATGCTTTTCCGTTTCACTTTGAGGGGTGATGGTTCACAGGAACTCTAACTGCTTGGCACGTTGTGTGCTGGAGTACCCGGTGTATCACTATGTTCAGATAACGTGTCCGACGTTTCATCACTATCACGCCACAATGTCAGTCCTTCAGACATGTCAGCGCCTCCAATGACATGTTGCTCCAAAACGCTATACAACTGCCTTGCAATTCGCCTGTCGATGTAAGTTGGAGCCATGTCGTCCGCTTGGTATTTCAGCGTCACCTCGTTCACCAATATCGGTACTACAGCATGAGGGTTACAAGCCATTTTCTTAAAACACAAAACACAATATTTGTATGCGCACGAACAGGCCCGTGATCCGCCTCACACTACTCACGTTTAACAGTCACTGAAGTACACAAAGCAGGACACCTTCCAGGCATGCGTAGTATCACCCAATCATATCACACCCACATTTGCATGTTGTTTGGCACTTTATGGCTGCACACATTCTCGCGGTACTCGCGGTAGGGGCTCAGCGTCATTTTCTTGTAGGACTTACGTCCACGGGGAGGAGAGTTCAGGTCCCAGCCACCTACAGCGAGATCGCCTTTTGGGCAGGACACAGAAACGGAAGGAATGAGAGCAAGTCTAGCGACTTTGACAGAGCAGTTTGTAGTGAGATTAGAGCACATCAGATGGCGCCACCGTACAAGTACGATATTGCACATAGAGGGGTGAGAGAATTTCAGGTGGGGTATAGGAAAGGATACCCATTTAACCAGTGGGTCCAGCCTGGGGGCCGTCACTTAACGTGCTCGTCCGATGCACGGCGGATATTCAGCGATTGTTAGTAAATCACACCATCTCTGAAAGATCAGCCCAGGCTTGAACCTGGGGACCCAGCATCGACAGTCTGAAACACTAACCACTAAGCCATCCGCGGCTCGGCTGCACACATTACAGCGGCGTCCCGCTTTTATAAGCCATGTTCTAGGGGTTGCGGGCGATTGCCAAATGCAGTACTTCACACCTGTTACTCTGGTGTCATGCTTGTCCACCACAGAACGTTCCGTGACGATTGTCGTCGGGAGGTCCGATAGTTTCCCTTGTAAGTCTGTTTCGGAGAAATTAAGGGGAAATAAATATAAAACAAGGCAAATGTTAGATTCTTTTTTAAAAATGTTTCTACATGATGTCTATTTAAGATTCGCTGCTACTTTCATATTTATATAATATTTTATGAAGTACAAGTAGCAGCGATATTTGCTTATTTCATTTTCATTTGTAGTACTGTAGTTAATTAAGTAATTTAAATGTATCCAATTGTTATGGATACATAATATAAACGTATATGCATATTATCATGTACGACGTCTGTTCAAACAGTTTCCGAACTCTTTTTTATAATTTCTTACAATTTATTCAGACTTATTGCCTTCGAAGTAATGTCCTCCTCGGTTAAAACAACGCTCCCAACGCAGTTTCCAGTTCTTGAATCAGTCCTGATAGGCTTTTCTCGGGATCGCGCGTAGTAGGTCTGCCTGCGAATTTTTCTTGATGTCGTCGGTCGTGCCGAATCTTCATCCTTTCAAAATGGATTTTAACTTCTGAAACAGGAAAAAGTCCGACGGGACCAGATCAGATGAGTAGGGAGGCTAGAAAATCACGGTTGTCTCCGTTTTGGCACAGAAGTCACGAATAAGCAGCGACGCGGGTGCTGGCGCGTTGTCGTGGTTGGAGCAACCAGGATTTGCTTCTCCACAGCTCGGGCCTTTTTTCCTGACATTTTCTCACAGACGTCTCAGAACCTCAAGAATACCACCGATTCACTGTTTGTCGCTCTGGTAAACATTCCTGATGGACAACCCTCTACGTCAAAAAAGACCATTAAAATGACTTCCGTTTGACCTGACTTTTCGCACTTTTTTCGGTCTAGATGAACGTTTTCCCACCCACTGTGAAGACTGCATTTTCTTCTCCACGTCGTAGTCGTAAACCCACGTTTCATCACCGGCGATAATTCTTTTCATGAAGTTTGCGTCCTCGTTTGCACGATCCAAAAGCTCCTGACAGATTGCAAAGCGATTGTCTGTGTGATTCTGAGTCAGCAGGCATTGGATGAACTTTGCACAATTCGATGCATTTCCAATTTTTCGGTCAGAATGTGATGACACGATCCAATTAAAATATTGTAATCGTCCGCGATTTCTCGAACAGTCAATCGACGATCTGAACGTACGATCTCGAGAATTTGGGTCACTTGAGTGTCGTTAATTGACGTCAAGGGCCGCCCTGAACGGGGATCAGCATGAGTTGACTGTCGACCATCTTTGAATCGCTGAAACCATTCACTAAGCACTGATCACCGTAAGCTTTTTCATCGTTTCATGAGCCTCCGTAAACGTTTTCCGAAGTTTGACGTAAAGTTTGATGTTAATACGCTGCTCGTCAAACTCATCCACCTTGAAAATCTCAGAGAATGCACAACAAGCCCTCAGTGTTATTTATCACAATAGAAAAACACGGTAAACGAGTATCCTCTACCACGTACCCCATATCGATGTGACATCGTGTTAGCGTGCTATTATAAAAGTTCGGAAACTTTTTTGAACAGACTTGGTATATGCTTATTTTTACATGGTGGTATTTTTTACTCCAGAGCGGATTTAGCGAGAATTTCCGTCGGTCCCGAGCTCTACGTTATAAGCGGGTTCTTCTGTATTTTTGAACATGAAAGATGCACTATGGCTTAAACGCAGTTGTTTATAAGAGCATACCAAAAGTATACCAAACGTACGTGGAAAATAATCTCCAGGTCGTGTGAGATTCGTACAGAATATTTAAATTCTGTTTCGAACATAATGAATTGTTAATTCATGTGGCTTGGGAACCGAAGAGTCCGTACTAAACTACCGTACGCGCCGGTAATTGTGCTGACCACGCCAGGAAACCATATTTTGACTTATTATAATCACCGTTTACGGTGATTATAATAAGCAGAAATTGCAAGAATGGGATCTTCAGGGTTGGAAACTTCATACGTTTTCTGCACTAAAGATTTCAGCTTTAAGCGACGGTTTAAAGAAGCAATGCTAAAAAGGTATGTGAGCGAGAATACCCAGGTGAAGACTTATATACTCCCTTTGTTTCATACGGGATAGAAATTTTGTTGCTGATATTACTACGAACTCGTCAAAATGTTAACATTACCTTTGTAGAGTAACTGTAATTTAAAATAGCAACTTATTTGATTTGCTCCTATCTATTTGTCAGTATAAAATGTTGCCATCAAAGGAGTTCTAAATGCTTTGTAACAGCTCTTACTGATAATTTGTGACGTTATATTATTCCAACGCTCTTCTTAGGATGCCAGTAGCTTGCTAATATTTGATATTGTCCCTACTTCCCTAATTCGTTCTCCTCTTTACGATAGTTGCTAGTGACACACTGTATGATTTTTTTCATCAGTTAATACCGTTTTAACTTGGAGATCTATATCTATATTTGTTTCTTGAACTTTCAAGACGTGATTATAAAAAGATATTTTGCCACATACCGATTGCAAAAAATGAAGATTCTAGAGATGTGTGGGCGACAATTTTTTCAAGATGGGCAATTATGTCGGGTATATATACTGGTTATATTATGCCGGATATATACACTTTTCCCCGCCGAAAATGCGAGGATGGGCAAAATGCCGACTCAGGCTGGGCGATGCCGCTACTGGCCTGATGAGATTTGGTGCAACACTGATTCTTGCAACGAAGAATGTGATTCCGGTAAACAACGAAAATGTAATGTATCTTCATTATTAAAATTTTTTCTCCAAACTTTTACTCTACTGGCAAACCGGTGTAACATACACCGATGTAATAGTGCTGAACGTTTCTTACCGAAACACCACCACATTGATTTTGAGAAATGAGATTTAGTAATCAGAGATTTCTATGAATACGTAGTTTTCAACATTTGAGTTTACAGAAGTGCTTTAATTGAACCAAATGATCGTCCATATCGATAGCAACATATAACTAACCACGGCTAAAAACAGACTAATGTTCAAGAATGGCATATTTTATTAAAAGTTTAATTTAGTGACATATTGATTGCCATTGAAGAAGCCAATAGGGTGGGGAATTGTTTTCTTTTGAAAACGAAGGTAATTTGATCTGAATCTGAGTTAGTTTCACTGATTATTTTGCTTCGTGTGTATTTGAATAAAAGCAAATCTTGTACCACAACATTTTTCTCTAAGTAGCGTAAGGTTTCTAAGATGCACGTTAACGGCCCCTACTTCAAGTTTCATTTCGTGAGGAGATAAACCTGTTGAAGTAATAAGACTATTTAAGAATGTATTATGGGAATATAAGTCGATCAGCATTGTCAGCATTCACAACACTATCTACGGTTTAAGGACGATACAAGCTGCATTAACACCATACAGCAACTAAAGGTTGAGGTGTAGTGAGTCTTAGTTTATAAGATTCAGGATTGCTTTTTCTTTAAGTTGCTGAAAAAATGTAAGGCAAGAGCAATATACTGAGCATATGAAATAAAGAGTATGAAAAGCAAGCAAAAAAGCAGGCGATGCTACAGTAACATTACTCTCATAGTGATGTGCTATAACGTAAATGTCTTTTCGTATACTGATACGTTATTTTAAAACATCACCATACGATGAAAGAGTTCCTAAATTAAACCTTAAAGGCCAGACGAAACATTTTTACAGAAGTCAAACTTACGGGAATGATGCTTTATTTCTCCAGCACAGATATAGCACTTCACATAACAAATCAGTATCCACATTCCACATTAAACGCTCCACCACCACGCTCTCCAAGCAACTGTTGTATCGTAGTTTATATCTCTCGTTCTTATCTCATAACAGGCATACGTCACGTTCATTCTACCTCAATTGTGTTGCCAACAGTATTCGTTTGAGAGAAAAGATAACACGTTAAGTGTGAAGTATAACTGAGAACAAACTCAAGATTTACATAGGGAAAGAAGCTAAAAAGGAAAGTTAATTTAGAATATACGTCACAGTGCATAAAAGCAACATGTTATTGAACAGCTACTCATGGCACTGCTATTTCTACGGACAGTTGTGCAATGATATTTTGTTCACTGCCCAGCACTGTGAGGGTGATTTTATTGTAACACCAGTTTGTTCATGTATAACGAATAAACTCTTTTCTAGCTGCTAAGCTAATTATAATGAATAAAGCTTTTAGCTAAGCTAGTAATGTTTTATAATGCTTCTACTACTGAATTATATGCTTGTACTAAGCTTCTAATAGTGAATTCAAATGGTTGTTGTTACTAGTTAATTAAGATCATGAATAAAGTCTCCTGCTAGTAGTGTAGTAATAGTATTGAACAAACTTATAACTGGTAGTAATGTTGTAGCAGTAATTAGGATGAATAAAGTCTTAACGCTGGTTGTTAATGATAATCAACTAATAACATACACCTAACAGGCAGACAGAGATCTGACAAAAACTATGAATTGAGAAAGACGTACTTACGACAAAGCTCTTTTATTATATAACTCTGGAATCATCCAACGCACACACACAACTCGTTTCACAATAATGAAGAATCAAACTAATCACATAGAACGAAGCTCTCAATACAACAACAAACTCTCTCCTTCACATAAACCAACGCTCTCCGTACAACAACAAACGCTCTCCGTACAACAACAAACGCTCTCCGTACAACAACAAACGCTCTCCTCGGGTATCGTTGAACGCGCCTATTTATACTGGCTACCACCACGTCATGACTTACACTCATTGCCAGATCTCATTCAGCGGGTGAAATAATATCTCGTTCAGTAAGAAGATAATTTACATAGTAAAATAAAATAACCAGAGATAGTAAAATCAAAAGGAAAGTGAATATAGAGTATACGTTACACATGGCCAAAGTCGAGAATTTATTTCGCGAATTCTTTTTCACTTTTCGATGTTATTGTGTGCGCGTGTGTGTGTTGTACACTCAACTTTTATTTATTTCCTTAGCCTGTTCAGCTCTAAATTTTTATTTCTTTTTTGTAATATCCCTCACCAAAACAGAAATCACGTACCTGAGTTAAAATGAAAATGGCGTCAAATTCCGTGGCGTCATGTGAAGTTGAAAGTTGAGCTATTTCCTCAGTAGCCCAAATATGCTAGTCCACCGTATTCAAAATCACGCCGACCTAACGACAAGGTGTTCAGCGTTTCGCAATCGGATGGTAGAGCGCTACAGCCAATGAACAAGCACAGTTTTTCTTTTTTTTCAGTTTTCGTCTGTAGATTTTAAATGCTTCAGGAAAATCGACATCTCCTTAAATTTTCTCCTCCAGTTACGCATTACCAGTTTTACCACATCTTATTTACCAAAGAAATACGTACCATAACAAATCTCATCTGAAACAAATACGCGTTGGCAGAGCGTCAGCTTAAGTTTAGCTAAAGGAAAGAACGATGCTTACATTCAACCAACGAATCATTCCTTATAACACGTTGGTATAACGCTGACCAACTGTTTGCCTAAGTTGCCAGTTACGTGAAACATGTGATAAAAATTCTTGCAGAAAGTCCAAATTACGAATGCTGCGTCATATCCTGTGGTGCAGTTAGCAATTAAGCTATTGTCACTCACTGGAAACATGCATTTGAAACCCGGTCAGACAACCGAAGGATGGCCCGACAAATACTGGTAAAAAATATCTGGGATACACCTTTAATATTAATTTTAATATTATTAATGATAAATCACATTCAAGTGTGATATTTTAAGTCAGTAGCCTTCCTTAGCTACTACATATTTAACGAGTACAAACGGCCGAATAGTAATTCAGTCTGAACTCTGTGGTATCACAATTAGAAAATCTGGCTGTGTAGATGTCAACGATCTGTGGTATCACAATTAGAAAATCCGGCTGTGTAGATGTCAACGACCTGTGCTTTCGAAGAATCGTTTCGCGGATCTGAAAGAAACCTTTTAAATTTACGGAAAAAACGTGATCCACTTTATTATCTTGACTGTACTCTTACTTTTCATTACTGTAGCCTGAATATTTTCTTTTCGTGAAAAAATGAGCTAATATGATAAGAGAAGCGTTTTATTGGAATAACTGCATGATTTAGCATACTCGTCGAGATAAGAGCATTTCGGCGTCTGTTTTTCACATGAATCACGACTGAAGAATTTTTTTTTTTTTTGGAAGTTAAGGTAACCCTGATGTCCTTGAATTTCAAACTAAGAGAAAAGTGCTTTTCTAAACTCTACTCTCTCAACAAACTTTCAAGTCAGTCACACTCTTAATCACTCACAGACAACTGTAAAAGTGAAGCTGCAAAACTGGAATGGATTTCAGATGTTTGGGGAGTAAAAAAACGTAACAGCAATAGAAAAGAATCACGTCATTTCTATTCGGGTGAGATAAGTAACTTTCTGAAATGACTCATGTATGAAGGTGATCAAGATGGTTAGAAACATATACACCCTTTCAGAAGGATACAAGCCATGTCTTAAGTTTTATGTGAGTCTGAAAAGTGTTCTGTTAAGTGCTTTTAATACTATTCTTCAGGAGAGATAAGCTAAAAATTTGACGTTGAATTAAAATGGGCAGATGTGAGAGTTTTTTTGACACCAGATATGATGATTTTTGTGAACCTCACCGTAAAAGGAAGACAGGAAAACATGTATTTGGGTGGGAAGTACATATATTTAATGCCTTCTGCAAATTAACCATGACTTTATTTTTTATTTTTGAAGGTATCTTTAATGTGAAAATGATTAAACTCTACATCGAAATGCTTCTATTTTCGTTTATGAGAGTGGGTGACGCTTTTTGCTGTTCAGTTTTACAGCTTCGAACTAATCAATCTATTCTTCCATCTTTACATTGTGTATAGTGGGGAGAGAGAAGTTAAAATATCTTTCGAATTAAAGTTCCACTATTCCCTTTGCAAAAATAAAACTTGTGTTCCTCTTTTGATAAGACTGATTTGAAGAGAGAGAAATTCTGACTCACAAGTCTGCTGCTGTCCCTTGCATGGTTGTAACCTCATGTTGATTTCGACAAAACGCTACCGATAAAAATTGCATCTTTCACAATAAGTTTTATCTTTTTTTAATTTTAATTAATTTACAACACACAAACTTTTTATTTGTTTCAGGAAGGAGATTTTCGAAAGTTTGAGTTAACGTGATACATTATCGATTCAAAAACTAAGGCAGAAAATTTGTACATAAAATATTTGAAAAAAAAATTAAAATGGATTTCATTTAAGATCTGTAAGTGTCGGTACGAGTTCAAAAACGCACTGAGAATTCTGCATAAAAATTACGATCAACAAGACATATTCTTAAATTTATTTATTTTTTCTCACTACATATGTCCCTATTGGAGATGTCATCCATGTGTATAGAAGAAGGTTGAGTACGAAACGTGTAAAAACGTAATTTTTAGTGCACGTCTAATTGATGAAATGACGAAACTTGTTCCAAAGTACGAACATTTAGCGAATATAAAACAAAGTAGCTTTTAATTACAAGCGAAACTCGTATCATCCACCTCTCTTTAAAATTATATTGGGTAAAACTGTTTATTACTAATCTGTGTGGTGTGAAAATTGGAATAAATGCAATAGCATACCGATGAAACTTTTGTCCCTAGAGGGTAGCACTGACATATGAAAACGCGAAATCTTTTATTATTATTAAAAAAATGCGTTTTTTCTTACTTTTACCAGACTTCACTAAGCAAAAAGGATTCGTGACTTTTCGATTTTTACTTTTTAACGATCATATGAGGTCAGTCGTGTCTGGAAAAACAACGGACTTATTAAATTAAGCGTTACATACGCTTCAAACATTTTTCATTCTTTCTCTAATTGCATTATCCATATATTCGGCAACAAATAAATAAAAAACATAAACTCGTTAAAGTAAATCTCTGAAAACAGGGAAGTTCACTCGGTTATACATTATACGGAAAAGTCTGGAAAATAATTCAGCACATTTGAGTAAAAAGTAAAAGTCATTTAATTGGGTTTTATCAGTTGATTATTTCAATATTCATTAACATAATTATGAAGAAATCATTTTATTAAAACTCTAGGAAAGCTTAACTTCGTTTCGAACATAACATCTCAGCTGGCATTTTGGTGTAGTTGTGTTTCTGTGGATCTCATCTCCGGGTGATCGAATACAAAATCGCACAAGTAAACATTTCCGGAAAATTGACCATGACAATAATTTTTCGATAGAGAAAATGAAGAGGAATTAATCAAAATGAATTTTCCTACGTGAATGCATTTCCTAGGGCTCCAAAACTATGGCGAAGAAACTACCTCATTGGGCTGGTAACCACTGAAATGGAACACTTGGTCAAATATCTGCGGAAGAACAAAACTGGGTCAGTCAGGATGGTGAAACAAAATGCATAGTCACCTTAACAAAAGTCTATGTTGTCATCCAACAACAGAGATAAAAGGTTCTCGAATCTCTCGAATCCTTGATATAGGAATATTTATCAGAAAAAAAGGGGAAGAAAAGACTTCTACTTAAAATTAAAAGTTTTTAATTGAAGCAAAATTTGAAGTCTGTGTTTAATGAAAAACAAATTCAAGAATACAGTTTTCAAAAAATATACCCATACTTATTAAAAAGATACAAATGAAATTTATAATTTACTTTTACTATATGAAGTCCATAAGCCTTAAAGTTCATTTCCATTTCCTGAACATAATTTGACAAAACAAATATTTTAGTTACAATTCCCATTTCTGACATTTTTCTTTAATAACAAAAGTTCCAAAACCTTTTTAAATCAAAGCAAGTGTAGAGGTGGGGAAGATTATTTCAAGAGTTAATGTAGATAAACACTAAACATGGAACACTAAATTGAGTAAATTCCAGAAAATTAAGGAAAATCAAAAACATGTTTGTTTTAAGAGTTAATAAAAACACTAAACAATGAACTCTTTCAGGGCAATGTAAAAAAAACCAGAAACCTTTAATGGAGATTTCATGCTGACAAAAATTCAAACAAATTTTTTAGGTTAAGATTTGAAACATTCGAATGAAGAAAAAAGCGTCAAGATTCGAGTTTTCGAATCTCGAATTTTTTTCAAGATCCGCGGGATTTGAGGATTCGAATGTCCCTTGAAAACAGTCTTGCTGGCAGCTAGCAATGCCAACAGTAGCCTAGGAATACGGTGCCCAAAAGTCAATAAACTGTCCCGCCGGCCGACACATGGGCCAGCAGCGGGCCAACAGCTAGCACTTATCAGTTGCCATATGCAACAACAGGGTCACCAGTTTTCCATCACAGGATAACATCAGAAGAAAACAAGACAAAACAGGATAACTAGACGTTTCACAACACCTCAAAGTTTCTCAGACAGCGCCATATTTTTTGTGCACCACAATGTTGGATGGCATTACTGTGCTGGTGAATGATGACATCACTCAACATTTCCGTGTCAGCGCCATTTTTTTGCTCCACGAGGTAAATGTCACGACTCCGTCGGTGCTATTTTTCCCCATCAGAAAATTTTACTGCGTGACGCCACGTCGCTGGGAAATTTTCGCCAACGATCTGAAAAAGCTGCTGAGGTCAGGCTGGGATCCACGACAGCTTAGTTGCAAAGCGGATTCTATAGTCCCAATGCCGCATTTCCTGTACATGGAGTCTGCTTGAAGGCGAACCTCTTTTCTGCGCGATGTGAGAAACTAAGACGTCTCTTCTAATTTTCCAATATCGCGAGTAATGTTTCTTAAGTTTCCGGTTTACATAATTTTGTAATATATTTTTTCAACGTAGTGATTTTTTTTACATTGAGGGAGCTTCACTTATTTTCAACGGATGTACAACTTAAAGACGTTTTTTCGAAGTTCAGTGTCGTGCTTGTGGTTTCGAAACGTCATTGTTTGATTCATTTACGTGTTCATGCCATATTCTGCTTGAACGTTGTGACGGTTCCTATTGTCTCAGCTTGCACGCGCCTCCTTCATTTTTTTTAAATGTCGCTGTCTTAATGAAGTGTCAAAGAAAAAATGTTCACATTATTATACTGCAATTAAAATCAATAGATAATCGGCTCACCAGACTGAACGAATTTTGTCAAGAAGCATGACGCAGCGTTTTAAGTACGCTATGCAGATATTCTTAGATAGAAACTAACATCTTTTTAAGAGCGAGGGGATTAAAAAATAACTCATAGGTTTCATTTGTTTGAGCCATCACAGTAATAATCTTCAGCACAGAAGTAACTACTACAATTACACGATGGCGTCAACGTCAACTAACTGGCATGAGACTCTGTGCACGTGTTACTTTTGCGCTTGCGCAGTCCTGCTGCTTGCATCTCGTGATGGTTTTTCAGAAGCAATTCAAAAGCATTAGTGCTGAATTGCTTTTGAATTGCATTGGTGCTGAATTGCTTTTGAATTGCATTAGTGCTGAACGGCTTTTGAATTGCATTGGTGCTGAATTGCTTTTTAATTGCATTGGTGCTGAACGGCTTTTGAATTGCATTGGTGCTGAATTGCTTTTGAATTGCATTGGTGCTGAACGGCTTTTGAATTGCATTGGTGTTGCTTCGTTGCAAGCTTCGGATATGTGGTGGCGCTAGCTTGGAGGCCCGTAACTCACAGCGATGCGTCAGGGCCATCAGTTGGTTGGTTGGTTGGTTGGTTGGTGGATTTTATTGGCGCAAGGGCCAGGTTTGGCCAAAGAGCGCCAGACAAAGAACTATCAGCCACAGATTTTTAAAAACGTGGAAAATGATTAAGAGCAGACAGGCTTGGTAAAAGTTGAAAAAGAGTATGATGAAAGCTGTGAAGACAAGGTAGTTATTTAGGTTTATATAAAAATTTATTAATTTACTATTATAATTATATATATATATATATATATATATATTCTATAAAGAAGATACCTAAGCAAAAAATTCATATATAATTTTGACTCACACCTAATACAACATAGAAAAGGTTATGTATCTACCTGTGTGAGTAAAAGGAGAAAAGATAAAAAAATAAAATAAAACAACTGAATGTAGAAGGTGTCGAGAATACTGAGCCTTGGCTTTATCAAGGACCAGCAAAAACTCTGCATTTTCTCACTTCCACAAAGACCTAGTTGGAAATGGGTTTCTGCAAGGCCATAGATGCAAGTAACATTCCCACCTAAAATAGTTTAAAAAATATATATATAAGTCATGTCCTCCGTAGAGTAGCATGACCTAGCACTAGTTAACAATTTCGCTTGCATCCATTAACCTTCATGGCCCGACCCATGCTCTTCATCTGTTACTATTAAACAGAGAGAAGAAGATAAAAGAGAACTCAAGCTGTGAGAGTGACATAATAGATAGAAATGATTTTCAGCTATAACGAAATTCCAAGTTCGTTTGAGAGAGAATTTAAACCTGAAAAACAATGCAAAGAAATCCAAATTTTACATTGCAATTAAAAAAGGAAATGTTAATTTATAACGAACAGATTTTTTGAAAGAAAACTTGAGTCTAAAACCCCCTACTCTACAACTTATGACAGCACGAAAACGAGAATAAGTTAAAGATAATAATTAACTAAAGAAAACTTTGTGAAAGTTATATACCTTAAACAGTTAGTTGCAATATGTACAAAGTATTTCAGCAGTGCTTTAAGTGCATAATTAATTAGTTATTAAGAACTTAACTACTTTGAAAAAACAGCGCATAGACAGCGCATAGAAAAGGAACAAGCTTAGCCTTCTTCTGTTCCTAGGTACCCCAAAAGACGCTCAAAGTTACAAAGAAAAGTAAGAGTTAAAACCCGCAAAAATGTTAACAGACAAACCAATGCCTAAAAGCTGAAAAGCTAAAAAACGACAGAGAAAAGGTACATGAAGTACAAACATTGAACTTATAAAACCTAGAACCCAAAAACAAGGAAGAGAGCTTACCTCTTGTGTGACAAAAACTTTTCTCCTCACAAGAGGAGAACATGGCTGACCCCTTCCGCCACTCCCTAGACGCTGGGGGCAGTGAGGGTGGGGCTGATGGCCTCCTCATACAGCAAGAAACCAACGCGCGGAGATTTTAACCAGAGAAAAAAATATATAAACTTAAGACTGTGGATCTGTATGATCAGAATGAGCAGAATTAACTCTCCAGAATACATGAGAAATATTATAAAATACACGAGCAGTTTATTTAATAATCTTTGCATGTATTAAATCACCTTAGTGAGCTTCTATAGATTAATCAGAATCTTATTAATTTTAATGTTGGTTTTACTATTTTTAGTATAGCTATCCTAGTGATGAATAACTAGTTTTCTTTTTTATTTGTTTTTATTTTCTTTTATAAACAGATTTTTAAGCTTTTTTTGTGATTTTGTTTATATTATTTAATTTTTGTTTTAATAGGACCGTCATATCCATAGCACTAAGGTTCCTTTAGGTAGTTAATAGGCATCCTCTAGCCAACTTCCTTACGGCTTTGATTGGTCAGAATCATATTATTAACTGTGTAGAAAATTAAAGCAGATCTGCCAACCTTACTCTATTATTCAGAATAATTTTTCTTAAAGTTCTTTTGATGAAAGAAGAAGGAATTTCGTTCTCTAGAAAACTTTCTAATAGTATATTAATGTGGTAATTGAAATCCAAATTGTTGCTGCAAATTCTTGAAATTCTTAGGACCTGAGAAATTAGTACATTCTCAATTACTTTGGTTGAAATGTTATTATTCCAGTGTAGATATTTAATTACTTTGAAAGGAAAATTAACTCTTTTATCAAAGAGGCTAATAGATGGGTTACCTCTGTTGAGCTTAATGCTTAAGTCTAGGAACTCAAGTTCCTGATTACTGTGGTTGGTTTTACATAAGTTAAGAGAGCTAGGATAGATATTATCAAAATCACTCTCTATAACTTCTGAATTATTGATACACAGCAGATCATCAATATATCTAAAAGTGTAAAGGTAGTTATCTGAGCAGGTGGGGTGATTTTTAATGAATTTATATTCCTTAAAGAACAGGAATAGATTAGCGATATTTGTGGACGTTGATGTTCCCATTGGAATACCGTTCACTTGCTTATAGAGAGTATTATTATATAAGATATGGTTATTTTTTATGCAGCAATTGAGATAAGAGTTCCAAGTTCCTACATCAACAAATTGGTTAAGTTTAAATTCTGCATACAGCTCTTTAAAGGTAGTGATTATATCTGATAGAGGCAGATTAGTATATAGGTTTTTAGTATACTAAAAACCTATATACTAATCTGCCTCTATCAGATATAATCACTACCTTTAAAGAGCTGTATGCAGAATTTAAACTTAACCAATTTGTTGATGTAGGAACTTGGAACTCTTATCTCAATTGCTGCATAAAAAATAACCATATCTTATATAATAATACTCTCTATAAGCAAGTGAACGGTATTCCAATGGGAACATCAACGTCCACAAATATCGCTAATCTATTCCTGTTCTTTAAGGAATATAAATTCATTAAAAATCACCCCACCTGCTCAGATAACTACCTTTACACTTTTAGATATATTGATGATCTGCTGTGTATCAATAATTCAGAAGTTATAGAGAGTGATTTTGATAATATCTATCCTAGCTCTCTTAACTTATGTAAAACCAACCACAGTAATCAGGAACTTGAGTTCCTAGACTTAAGCATTAAGCTCAACAGAGGTAACCCATCTATTAGCCTCTTTGATAAAAGAGTTAATTTTCATTTCAAAGTAATTAAATATCTACACTGGAATAATAACATTTCAACCAAAGTAATTGAGAATGTACTAATTTCTCAGGTCCTAAGAATTTCAAGAATTTGCAGCAACAATTTGGATTTCAATTACCACATTAATATACTATTAGAAAGTTTTCTAGAGAACGAAATTCCTTCTTCTTTCATCAAAAGAACTTTAAGAAAAATTATTCTGAATAATAGAGTAAGGTTGGCAGATCTGCTTTAATTTTCTACACAGTTAATAATATGATTCTGACCAATCAAAGCCGTAAGGAAGTTGGCTAGAGGATGCCTATTAACTACCTAAAGGAACCTTAGTGCTATGGATATGACGGTCCTATTAAAACAAAAAATTAAATAATATAAACAAAATCACAAAAAAAAGCTTAAAAATCTGTTTATAAAAGAAAATAAAAACAAATAAAAAGAAAACTAGTTATTCATCACTAGGATAGCTATACTAAAAATAGTAAAACCAACATTAAAATTAATAAGATTCTGATTAATCTATAGAAGCTCACTAAGGTGATTTAATACATGCAAAGATTATTAAATAAACTGCTCGTGTATTTTATAATATTTCTCATGTATTCTGGAGAGTTAATTCTGCTCATTCTGATCATACAGATCCACAGTCTTAAGTTTATATATTTTTTTCTCTGGTTAAAATCTCCGCGCGTTGGTTTCTTGCTGTATGAGGAGGCCATCAGCCCCACCCTCACTGCCCCCCAGCGTCTAGGGAGTGGCGGAAGGGGTCAGCCATGTTCTCCTCTTGTGAGGAGAAAAGTTTTTGTCACACAAGAGGTAAGCTCTCTTCCTTGTTTTTGGGTTCTAGGTTTTATAAGTTCAATGTTTGTACTTCATGTACCTTTTCTCTGTCGTTTTTTAGCTTTTCAGCTTTTAGGCATTGGTTTGTCTGTTAACATTTTTGCGGGTTTTAACTCTTACTTTTCTTTGTAACTTTGAGCGTCTTTTGGGGTACCTAGGAACAGAAGAAGGCTAAGCTTGTTCCTTTTCTATGCGCTGTCTATGCGCTGTTTTTTCAAAGTAGTTAAGTTCTTAATAACTAATTAATTATGCACTTAAAGCACTGCTGAAATACTTTGTACATATTGCAACTAACTGTTTAAGGTATATAACTTTCACAAAGTTTTCTTTAGTTAATTATTATCTTTAACTTATTCTCGTTTTCGTGCTGTCATAAGTTGTAGAGTAGGGGGTTTTAGACTCAAGTTTTCTTTCAAAAATCTGTTCGTTATAAATTAACATTTCCTTTTTTAATTGCAATGTAAAATTTGGATTTCTTTTGCATTGTTTTTCAGGTTTAAATTCTCTCTCAAACGAACTTGGAATTTCGTTATAGCTGAAAATCATTTCTATCTATTATGTCACTCTCACAGCTTGAGTTCTCTTTTATCTTCTTCTCTCTGTTTAATAGTAACAGATGAAGAGCATGGGTCGGGCCATGAAGGTTAATGGATGCAAGCGAAATTGTTAACTAGTGCTAGGTCATGCTACTCTACGGAGGACATGACTTATATATATATTTTTTAAACTATTTTAGGTGGGAATGTTACTTGCATCTATGGCCTTGCAGAAACCCATTTCCAACTAGGTCTTTGTGGAAGTGAGAAAATGCAGAGTTTTTGCTGGTCCTTGATAAAGCCAAGGCTCAGTATTCTCGACACCTTCTACATTCAGTTGTTTTATTTTATTTTTTTATCTTTTCTCCTTTTACTCACACAGGTAGATACATAACCTTTTCTATGTTGTATTAGGTGTGAGTCAAAATTATATATGAATTTTTTGCTTAGGTATCTTCTTTATAGAATGTGAATTCTGAATTTTCAAAACTGCTGCGTTGCGCGTTTTGATTTTCAGGTTATTTTGCACCCTTCGTTTTAAATTCTAAAATTTTTTCCTTAGTCTTCAGTTTTGCTCTTAAGTATATATATATATATATATATATATTTTAAACACAACTACACAAAGGATGAGTCACTCTCCTCCCCCCACACTCCTCTGCAATGCTGGCAGAGGGCGGGGACGAACTGTCACTCTCCTCCCCCATGTTCCTCTGCAATGTTGTTTGAGGCTGGGGACGAACTGTCACTCTCCTCCCCTATGTTCCTCTATAATGTTGGTTGAGGGTGGGGACCTCGCTGAGGCCGAGACAGTTGGATGGACACTGCACACCTTTGCGGATTGAGGGCCGGGTCTTCCGCACGTGCAGGCTTTCTGCTGGAAACTGGAAGAGACGGTCGGCAGCAAAAGAGAAGGCCCAGAATCAGGTATTCGAAAAATTTCGAGCTCCGGGAAAAACACCTGTGTCGCTTGGTCAGCTGTAGATCGCTTGGCAAGGGCGGCGAGAGCTACAGGGCGCGGAACAAAGGGCTGCACGGGTTGTGGCAGAGACTTAACAACTGCGGCAAAAGTACGCTGTCGGGTGGCGGGTATACCCAACTTGGCCTTGGCAGCAGGGTACGAGAGGCTCTCCAGGGTCTTGAGGCGCTGGATAGCCATCTCGTCCTTCCATTTCATACAGTTGCGGGAGTAAGCTGCATGGGCCTCACCACAGTTAACACAGCAGGCCGCAGAAGTGCAACCTTCCCCGTCATGTTCACTGGAGCCACAATTAGCGCAACGAGCGGAACTCTTACAGAAACGTTGTGAATGCCCGTACCTCTGGCATCTGAAACAGCGCAGAGGACTGGGAATGTACGGGCGAACTCCACAGACCAAGTAGCCAGCCTTGATTTCGGTTGGAACTTTCGGGGAGTTAAAAGTCAAGATCACATTTTTAGACTTAATCAAAGAACCATCGCGCCGAAACATCATACGGCGTGCAGCAATAACACCTTGATCTGCAAGTTCAGTCACCAATTCTTCTTCACTGCATGGCAAGAGATCAAACTCGAAATAACACCCCGAGAGGTGTTAAGAAACGGGTGAGGTGTCACTTTGACAGGAATGCCTTGAAGACTAGTGAGGTGCAGAAAAGTGTTACTCTGAGAAACACTGCAAGTTTGGACAAGCAGGTCCCCAGAGCGAAGCTTCCTCACAGACTTCAAAGGGCCAACTGCAGCGTCCAAAGCTTTAGAAATGAAGAATGGAGATCTGGTGGACAGTCTCTCATTCGGATCGATGGATTCTACAACTAAGTATGTAGCATGCGTATTCACAACAATCGAGGGGAGACGACGCTTCGGAGCGACTGGTACAGCTGCCGAAGAAGAGGTTCCACATTCTTGGTCCAGATCATGGTCTAAAGATCTTTTAAGGGTATGAGACTTGGTAGGTTGAGAAGACGAAGGAGAGTCGTTGTCAACGATCATTTGCTCAGGTGACTTGAATTTGGAGCGTTTGTTTTTGGGTTTACCCATGAAAAAAAGGAGAAGAATTCGTCTGCAGACTACTCCACCCACCACCGAGCCCTACAAGGGAGAACTGGAGGTCTGCAAGCCAAGAAAATGACGCTGGACACAGTTCTGGAGCTTATACGTTGCAGATATAGTCCGTTGGCTGTGATCACACGCACTCGGCGGACACTTCGGCCTCCGGGTACCGTCATGCCAACGCCTTTGGCATGATCCCACAGCCCCCGGGCTCACCCTGCCGTGCTATACGACAAAAAAGCCGCTAAATCCCTGCACACAACTTGGTACAAGACTTCTGACTAGAGGTGGGTTAGTCTCTAGCCTCCCGTTTACAGCGAAGCCGGGGTCGAAGAGGAGTGTTGGTACACAGGAGGCACTTATCCGGTCTCCTGCGACCTCAGCCGCCAGACATCCCATTTCCGCCTCACGGGTCTCCGCACGCGGCAAACATGCAGGTAGGTCTAGCACCCAAACCAGCTAAAAGGAAAAAAAGAAATCTAAAGAAGACAAATCCTGGAAGGGAACCTAAACGGAATATCAGCAACCTACGAACTGAGCGGTTAATATAAAACAGTTAGTGGTGGAGGGTAACAAAACCACAAGACCGGGGTGTTAGTACATAACGTGGTAGCGATTAGGTAGAGGATACAACACGGGCAACTAGCCAGTGGAGAAAATAAACAAAAACAAAAAAGCGAGACACAAGACCAGCTCGGGATCGTGGGGCCGCGACTCCCCAACAGCTGGATGAACAGCCGTCCCTGCATACACCATCAGCACCAAAATAAAAAACAAGCGGTGGCATGACCTCAGATGTTGACCAGTCACAAGGTCAGCTCGGGCCGTGGGGGCGCCGCTCCCCAAATAACTGGAAAACCAGTTATCCCCGTGCGGGGGCCATCAGTTGTGTACTATAAGCTGTCAACTGATGGCGCTTGCACCAACGAATCGTTACCGTACCGTGTTTGGATTGAAGGTTTAACGACCACCGTGAGCATCTCGATGGGCTACAAGCAGTCGCCTGTCCCTAATTTAGGGTCACTAGTTCCAAGGAAGGGAGAGAGCCAGTGCCGTAAGACAAACACAACATACATGCATCACCGAGATTCGAACCCGGACTCTTCTCAGACGAGTGGTCATAAGCCATCGCTTAGACCACTGCGCCACGGGGGCTTGTTTCAAAAATCTAAATTTTTTAATACCATCCTATAGATTATATGACTAAAATTAAACACGCTGATCTTGACAGAATGTGTTCTGCGAGGATTTGAACACTGAAATCAACTCTTATACACGGTGCTCATTATTGGAAGTGCTATTCTTGAAATTAATTTATATGCTCAGGTCAAATCGCGCATTTAATAATATGCTACTGATATACGTACAAATTTTCAGCTTCCCGAGAAATAAGTGTTCAGACTGGAACGTGGAAGGGATACTCTTTTATTCTGCCAAAATCTTAAGCACTAAATTTAAGTATTTTCTTATTTAAAAATTTGTTTTAGTTTCCTCAGAAAACTGACACTAATAAGGGAAGCATAAGCATTTAGCTGCAGATTTCTTAAGAGGCATTAAAACCAAATTACGTTGGAAAGAGACCATTACTTTCATTCAGTTGCTTGTTTTTTATAACCACTGACTAAGGACACCACTGCAATCGAAATTATCCGCCCCTGTGGCCGAGTAGGCAGAGGCGCGGGCTTGTGGCTTATCATCCGAACTGGAGCCGGGATCGAGACCTGGATGAGGCATGAGGGCTGGGTTTGTCGTACGGTGCTGGCTCTCTCCTTTCCCCGGAACCACTGGCCCTAAATTACGGACGGGCGACTGCTTAGAGCCTTAGGCGCTCATGGTGGTCGTTTACTCCCCTCAGTCAAAATTCAGCATCTGTTTGGATAATTACCACAGATGTTAACAAAAAACGAACACACATACGAAAAAAATTACACGAGATTAAAACGTACACTGTGGCACTGAAATCGCAATATCCAAAAAACTTATAATCAGATGAAAATCACAGCAAGGCAGATCGGCGGGTAATACGATTACGCAGCAAAAGCAACACAAATGTATTTCACATTATACAGTGGTAGTTCTCACGCTGTAAATACCCCAAAATGTGCAACACCCGCAAATACAGGTCATGCTTGCTGTCCTACAGTAAACGAATAGCGTGCTAAGACACGACCCACCGTATCTCTTGCAACTGGTTTCTCAGGACGGCTACAGTCTGCTCCGCTAGGAGATGTGTCGTCGCATATGCCCTACCAAATTCAAAACATTTTCGATGGGTGATAAATCCGAGGACCCAGCCGGCAGCGAAAGAGTGTAGATATGTTGTACACATTTTCTGATGATGGTAGAAATATGTGGTCTAGCGTTTCCTTGTAACACAGGGCACCAAACACTTCTTCGACTCCTATGATTTCCCGGACGTAACTGACGTTGCGTCGTTATTTGAAAGTGCTTGGGATACACATTAGAGATGACCGGAAATCATGATTCATCGTTTCCTAGATTATAATGCCTGATGATCGGGCACTACGTTTATCGAAGGTAGCAGGTGGCTCGGAGCGTAAACCGGCTAGTCTCCACACGTGTATATAACGATTTCATCAGCTCCTAGACAAAAACGGGATTATCTGCTGAAGATGACACAAGGCTATTACGTATCCCAAGATGTTCGACATGACCAGCCACTGCTGATGATATCTAGCAGTCAATTAAAGGCGTCATGCAACTTTGCCTCTACACATCGTCGGAAAAGTCTCGTCATGTTATTGGGTAGCAAAAGGTCGGTAAATGGTACTTAACGGTTTTGTGTGTGTGTGTGTGTGTGTGTGTGTGTGTGACGGGCACCTGTCGCAAAATCAAGTACTTCCGTGGTGTTGTCGTGTGACGTGCACGGGACTTTTGGTGCACCCTTTGATACCGAAGTCCAATGACTAAGGTCGACATTTTACTTTGTACCCTGATTATCACAGTCTCTCATGCAGTGGGTATCACTCAGAGTTCTAATGCCGCAAAATCATGAAGCGCTTTTTTTTATTGAAGGTTTAATGACCACCGTGAGTAACTCAGTGGGCTATAACCAGTCGCCCGTCTCTAATTTAGGGCCACCGGTTCCAGGGAAGGGAGCGAGCCAGTGCCGTAAGACAAACACAACATTCATGCCTTACCGGGATTCGAATCCGGACTCTTCTCGGACGAATGGTCATAAGCCAGCACTTAGACTACTGCGCCACCGGAGCGTCAGCTTTGT
This sequence comes from Macrothele yani, assembly GCA_039090855.1. Lineage (NCBI taxonomy): Eukaryota > Metazoa > Arthropoda > Arachnida > Araneae > Macrothelidae > Macrothele > Macrothele yani. The sequence goes on along the minus strand of CM077017.1, from coordinate 64,982,227 downwards.
TTCAAGGTAGCAGCTTATTTTGCCTTCTAATGAATTCTCTTCGCCAAATTGGTTCTGAAACGGAAGTGTTTGCACATTCTGTCGTGCTGCGCTGAACATGCAGATTTTCATAAAAACATGACCAGGTCTTCCGGGTGATGCAACTTCAATGGCACAAGGTGAAAGTTTTCCGTCTTTAGCACGATTTAATGATAAAAGATGAGAAATATATACAATTAAAACCATGAGCACCTTCGAGGCAGCGGCTGCCTCGTCTTCAGATGTTGAAGAAGAGGCAGCGGATTTCTCCTCTTTTATCATTAAATCGTGCTAAAGACGGAAAACGTTCATCGTTTTAATGGCACAAGGTGTATATATCAAAGTTAGCGAAAACTTCGAGGCCAGTGAGCCTCACAAGCTAATTTTCAATAATTAGGAAGAAGCATGGATTAGTCTCCCCGGTGGGAGAATGGTCAGAAGCGCGGGACTCTGGTGGCTGATCGACCGAACTTGGCCCAGAATCGTATCCTAGATGAGGCATAGGTCGTGTATCTGTTCCACGGCACTGGCTCCGTCCTTTTCCTACAACCAGTTACCCTAAATTAGGGTCTGGCGACTGCTTATACTCATAGCTTCAGATGCTCGTGGGAGTATTTAAACCTCCCAAAATAAAGAGTCTTGGACTAGTTAACCCAAAATCATAAAGATCTATTGTCAGCAGTAAGCAAAGTGCTTGAGAAAATGCTGCTTCATTTTTACGCATGCCAATCATGATGCAGCAACTGACATTATATGAACCAGGTATCTACCACTATACAAGCGGCAACATCTACATATAAGGTGTTATCTAGTCTGAAACGGCTCATTTCCGGATAAATTACAGTAGGCATAACCGTCTTTGGAAACACAGAGCTGTCTTCCGGAGCTACATGAACAAGAATTCTCCGTTATTTAATATTCTGAACTTTTCTCTCAATCATATCCAACAAATATTCTGGGGTTTCAAGTATGGAGATTCGGGTGACAAGTACAAGTGTTCTTGAAACGATTATATGTATTACGAAATACAACGTTTGTCACAAATATTTTATTTTTCAAGCCGGCCAAGATTTCGCTGATATCTGGCCTAGCTTCATCAGAACGAATGGCACGTAAATATTCAAATTGTACATGGCATCAAAAGTCGTGACTTTAAACACCATTTATGATGTCATGTGCAATTTGAATATTTACGTGCCATTTCTCTTGATCAAGCTAGGCCAGAGCCCAGCGAAACCTTGGGCGACTTGAAAAATAAAATATTTGTGATAAACGTTGTATTTTCTTAATATATAAGTACAAGTGTTGTGAAACATTATATTAGGTGTGCAACTTAATTATTGGCCCTTAACCGCAAGCGATCATAGAACGTCGGCAAATGCAAATAGCTGTGTGCGATAATGGCTGATTACAGCGCCATCCAACAGCTTTCCAGGCAACCGTAACTGCTCACAGCTGTAGTGACAGAAGGGACGAAAGTTGACGGTGAAAGCAATGTCGTTCGAGATGCAACATTTGAGACACTGCCTCCTATTTGCGTTTCAGCTAAAAACAAGTGCCTTAGAAGCCCAGCAAATGATCTGTGCTGCTTTGGGTAAGGCTGCTGTGTCTTACAGTACATGTAAGAAGTGGTTCCAGCGGTTTAAGCAGAGAAATTGTGATATCCGTGATGCAGAACATCCGGGACAGCCACAGAAAGTTGACGACGAGGAACTGGAACAACTGTTGGACGCGGATCCCTGTCGCACACAGTCAGAGCTCACCCAGGAACTCGGAGTAACACGGCAAGTCATTGCAAAGCACATGCACAAGCTTGGACGGATTTACAAGGAAGGCCGTTGGGTGCCCCACCAACTCACAGCTGCGAACAAGTCTAGGCGCTACGATGTTGCTGTGTCTTTGCTCTCCAGATTCAAGAAGAAGGATTTCCTCCACAAGATTTTGACCTGTGATGAGAAGTGGATCTTCTACGATAATCCTAAGCTGCGCAAATCGTGGGTTTATCCAGGTCAGCCTACCACCAGTACCGCCAAACCGAATATCCATGCCAGGAAGTTGTTGCTGTGCATATGGTGGGATCAGTGCGGTGTCGTACATTATGAGTTGCTCAAACCTGGTGAAACGGTCAATGCTGAGCGTTATTGTCAGCAACTCATTCGTGTGAGTGACACAATGGAGGCAAAAAGGCCATACACCGGCAAGGGCAGAAGGTCGGTCCTGTTGCTTCAGGATTAACGCGCACCCTCACACTGCGAAAACTACTTTAAACACGATCACCGACATGGGATGGGAGATTTTGTCCCACCCGGCGTATTCTCTAGACTTCGCCCCGTCGGATTATCTCCTCTTTCACTTCCTGCAACATCACTTGAGTGATACGCACTTCACTTCTGTCGAGGAAGTCCACACAAGTAATGATGACTTTATCAACTCGAAACAGCCCTCTTTTTTCCGCAGTGGCATTCGGCAGCTCCCTGACGAATGGCTTAAATGTATCCAACACGACGGGGATTATTTCCCTGATTAGGTACGTATTCGATTTGCTATAATTTGCTGCCAACGTGTCGTACCTGAGGCCGAGAATTAAGTTGCACACCTAATACAACAAATACCGTTCTCCAGTCATTTCTGTACGTTTTGGATAACTTTATTGTAAGAAAACCCATGATGTTCCAATCTGCAATTTTTATACACTGTTGCAAAGTTTCTTCCAGGACATTCAGAAACACAAAACATTCCATTTTCCATTGATGAAAGCTAAACTGCTCATTTCAGTTGTTGTCATACAACCCTAAGTCATCACAGCCTGTTGCCCATGCTTTACTGTAATAGTGGAACTTTCGGATATGATTTTCTTTTTTATAATTTTCCGTGATGTTCCTCTTAAATCAGTACCAAAATGATGAAATTTATTCTTGTTGCTAAACAAGGAATCTATCCAAAAATCTGCAGAATTACATCAATATTTTTCATAAATGTCACTCTTTTTTCTGTATTATAGAAGGTGTTTCTTCTGGTTTCTCATTCATAAAATTCTTTTTTTTGTATTGGAAGCTCAACGACCACCGTCAGCAGATTTTTGGATAGAAGTCGCCCGTCACTAATTTACGGCCACTTGCTCCAGGGAACTGGGAGATCCAGGGCTGTATGACAAACACAACATCCATACCTCACCGGGATTTGAACCCGGATACAATTAGGATGAATGATCAGAAGCCAGCGCTTAGACCATTGCGCCACCTGGAAGTCAGTAAAAAATTCTTCGCATCCCTAAAGTTCATCATAAACATTCAGTATGTACCTTCTTTCCTTTACCCAGAGTAAAGTAAAGAAGCTATAATACTACTTATTGAATGTTAAGTTATGGGATTTTTTTGTGTGTATGTAATCTTGAGCGACAGTTCTGATGATTGATTTCTTACAAATAGGGGGGTTGGAAATTATTTAGTGAGAATCGTGCTGCAGAGGGGACGAGAGACCTCCAAGAGAATCAAAATGGTATCCCCTATGCAATGAACCTGCCCACGCACCCCAGCGTAGAATGGTAGAATCCTCTTGCGAGCGGCATATGCACAGTGGGGATGGAAACACACCTTATAGTCTAAAGCCTAAAGCCATGTACACACCTTATAGTCTTAGCGGTCTAAAGCCATGTTTACGAAGTTGGAGCAGTGTTCTTGGCTATAAATAGAAGTTGCTCGAGGTCGTACCGTGAAGGAATGCTTTGAAGGACTAGAACAAGCTTATGGAGCATCTGGGTTTGTAACGTATACTCTATATTCACTTTCCTTTTGATTTTACTATCTCTGGTTATTTTATTTTACTATGTAAATTATCTTCTTACTGAACGAAATATTATTTCACCCGATGAATGAGATCTGGCAATGAGTGTAAGTCATGACGTGGTGGTAGCTAGTATATAGGCGCGTTCATCGAGACTTAGAGGGAGCTTTTGTTGTTGTTATGAGAGAGCGTTGTTGTTTACGGAGAGCGTTTGTAATACGAGGAGAGATTGTGTTGTTATGAGGAGAGATTCTTCATTATTGTAAAAACAAGTTGTGTGTGTGCTTTAGTTGACCAAGAGTCTTATAATAAAGAAGTTGACCGTAAGTTAGTCTTTCTCAATTCATAGTTTTTGTCAGACCTCTGTCTGGCTGTTAGGTTTATAACATTTATTTACCATAAATAACCAGCGTTAAGACTTTGTTTACGTTCATAATTAACTAACAACAACCTTTTTGAATTCACTATTTTGAAGCTTAGTACAAGTATATCATTAGCTAGCTGGTAGGAAGAGAATCATTCATATGAATTAGCTTAGCGGAAAGAGTTATAAAGCTAATTCATTATAGGTTATCGTATAGTATGGTAGCAAAGTAGGTGGCAGCCTTCAAAAACGGAAGGAGAAAAGTGTCTTGTGCTTTTGGGCGTGGACGTGTCAAGGTGAGTGGAACTCAAGTGCCCATTTTGTTGGAAAATAACCGGCGGTAGACAATTCGTGAACTTTCCCATGAGAGTAACCTTTCGCATGCTACTACTGTGCTGTAAAGTTTGAAAAAAAAACCCGGCTAAACATGCGAAAACCGCATCACGTTGGGTGCCTCATGCTTTTAGTGTTGTTGAGAAATGGCAACGTTACGAGGCAGCTCGACTCCATTTAGAACGGTATGAGTGTGAAGGGAAAGCATTTCTACCGCGTATCCTTATGTTGAATGAAAGATGGGTGCGGTGTTATGTACCGGAACTCAAACGCCAGTCTAATGAATGACAGCATCACGGCTCGCCGCGCCGGCAAAGGTCCGACAGAACCCCAGTAACGTTAAGGTAATTATCATCGCTATCTATGACTGTGATGGGTCGTACTAACACATGCAGTACCTCCAAGACAGACGGTAAATGCACGTATATGGGCATTTACTCTAACTTAACTTGCGTCCAGCTCTCCCGAAGAGTCGGCGTCATTTGCAGAGCATACTTCGATAATTTTGTATGACAACGCTCGCTGCCAAGTTGCTGGCATTGTTACCATCCTGTTCTGTCGATGAGTTTGGGAAGTGTTGTACCGCCCTATACCTATTTGCCTGACTTAAGTCCTTGTGACTTCACTTTGTTTCCGAAGATGAAAGCACTGCTTCTGGGGATTCATTTCAAGACCACCGACGACACTCTAAGACCCGTAGACAGACCCATGGCGAAGATCATTACTCGTCGCCTTGCTGACGGCATACAGAGACTTTCACAAAGATGGAAGCTGGTTTGGGATAATGCTGGTAACTACATCGAAGTGATATAGCCGACTAGAGTCGGATCCTATCTTATATTCGAATGTAACCATTACATTCTCACTAATAAATTTCCAACTCTTGTATGATTTCCTTCTATTCTGCTGCTTATCCAAAACTGAAGCATTTCAATTATATCTTTTCAGTATGATGTTTATAGGACCGTATAATTAGTTCTTCCCACTGTTTTAGAAATTCTCCGGAGAGATTTGCCAGCCATTTTGTAATTTCACAATTAAGTCACCAATTCCAATACATGTTCTCGTCGTTCTACCATTTTCTAAAAGAACTTTTCCTCTTTGTTTTCGAGGTAAGAACTTCAACATGCTCGAACTGGATGCATATCGTCTCGTGCAACTTTTTTATGTAAACGATTATGATTGTTCCTTACTGTAAACATACAGTGTGAGAAATATGATGCAGGACAATATTTAGGACATCAATATCACTGATTTTGATTGTTTGTTATACAGCTTTGCAAAGAAAATTGCTGTTATCACCAAACACTGAGTTTAACTTTCAGAAGTTCTTGTGCAACGTGAAACATGTATCACGACGACAAACCTGCAGCGTTCTGTAGATGTAGTTTTGTCCGTTAGAACAACTGGCTACCGAGCGAGGAAGCACGGACAAATTTGTGAATTTCACTCTTGAACGAATTAAAATGTATTATTTGATAATTTTTTTGGGTGTAGGAAGATTTTCATGATTAGGTGGCAGTCGGCTGTACCTCAGGTGTAAATTGTTTTTGAGCACAGGTTTCATCCTTTGGAGGGTTTACTTTGCTACAGTCTGAGATCACGTGGGAATACAAGTGCCGACATTTGGTATTTGATCATGACGGCTGCTTCCACGACGGCTGATCAAATGACTACGTTATAGTAATTTAACTTCATATATATTTATTCTGTATAGATTTAGTCTGGGCATGTGAACGGCTGACACTAGACTTATTGAAATTCCTTACCTGGCACTTAAACATTTCGATCGACGATATTTCGAAGAAAAAGAAAGAAAGAAAAAAAGAAAAGAAAAGAATTCAAGAGATTCTTCAGCCATGTGTAATCATTGGTTAACGCGTTGCCCACACAAGGCATAGACGATCAACGTTTGGTAGTACGCCATCGCTAAGCAAATTAACCCTGTTCTGCTATTCGAGAGTGCTATTCTTTGCTGGTCCACCTACGTCCAGCAGTATAAGTTCTTTGTGGCCTGATTTCTACTTATTCAGTATAGTTCTTCGTTCGAAACAAAACAGTAGATCGTAATTCACTATCTTTCTCATATATTTGTCTCATCGTGGAATGCGTGACATATGTTACCTACCTAACTTTCCGTTTTTGATCCCGGTCTCTTATGAAAATTTTGGTTATATTATAATTTCAGACTTAATATCACACCTGAACTTCCAAGCTTGTTGTGGAAATACTTACAATCAGTCAGAGGTCAGACAAATAATAAAAACAGCAGGAATGGTATCCGAAGTGTGAGGTGTTAGGTGAGATGTTGTCATAGCTAGGCTTGCTTAATACGTAAATTTGCATTTTGATATCTACCATTTGCAACGTTAACCCTTTCTTCGTTAGTTGATCTGTAACCTCTTCATTGTTTTTCTTTACGTTACTAGCATATAGCCCGTCCTATGACGGAGTGAAACTTTTAATTGGAGCAGATTGAAAACAAATCAAATAGACGCCGGACTGCTGTAAGGAAATATAGTAAAAACTTATACACTGCCGGACAATTGCTAAGGACGGATGACAATAGCAACGAAAGCAACCATAAAATGGAAGGCAGGAAAATGTGGAAATTAGCATAAGTGCGGGATACAGTAAGACGTGTTGTGCGTATGCAAATTTAGGATTGCCGAACTTGTTCGTGACGTCATAGCGCTGATAAGAGATATAAAGGATTTGACGCGTATTGACCGTTGTTGTTCAAACGCAAAGTTGAAAGGGAAAGAATCAATTGACGAACTTGCAAGTTTCAGTATGTCTTCCCGACATCGCCTAGATGATTTTACGCGTGGCCGTATTATTGGCAAGATTGAAGAAGTTTGAAAAATAACAGATGTTGCCAGGGAGTTCGACGTCAGCCACAGTGTTGTTTCAAGGCTTTGGAAACCATTTCAAACACATGGAGAGTAGCAAACATCACGGGGGAGGTCGTGTTCGCAGTACGGCACCTGCAGAAGATCGGTACATAGTGCTATCAACAAAAAGGCACCGGCGCAGCACAGCTAGTGAGGTAGCAAATCAGTTTATGGCTGCTACTGGCAAGCGGATCTCCCGAAAAACTGTCGCCAGACGTTTGCATGAAGAAGGACTATACGCCCGCCGTCCTGTTGCGTGCATCCCATTGTCCAGACGTCACCGTACCGCCCGTTTGCAATAGTGCCATCAACATCGCAATTGGACTGATAACGACTGATCTGCTGTCCTCTTCTCAGATGAGAGTAGATACAGTCTATCGTCTGATTGTCGACGACAACTGATCTGGCGTGATAGTGGTACTACATATTGTCCAGCAAACATACAGGAAAGGGGCCGATATCCGACATGTAGTGTCATGGTATGGGCTGGCATCATGATCAATGGCCGTACGTCCCTCTATGTGCTTCCAACTGGGACTATGACTGGCCAACGATACATTAACGATGTTCTGCTACCTCATGTTCGCATGTTCCGTGGTGCTGTCGGAGATAGATTCATTTTCATGGACGACAACGCAACATGTCATCGAACAGTCGCTGTCCAGGAGTGTCTTGAGAGCGAGGATATTCAACGCCTCGTATGGCCAGCACGTTCTCCAGATCTGAATGCCGTTGAAAATGTAAATGTGTGGGATGCTTTGGGGAGGAGTCTTGCTGGTCGCCAATGCCCTCCAATAAACAAGGACACCCTCATCCGTGCACTGACAGAGGAATGGGATAAATTACCCCAACAGCTACTTGATAATGTTGTGCAAAGCATGACACGGCGTGTAGAATCTTGCATCGCCCTCCATGGTGGCCATATCCCGTATTGACATCTTACGCCGGCACGCCTGCGGACGGTAATTGCATTTTTTTCACGTTTGCGTATTCTGCACAAAATGGCCTGTTTGTCCCTTGAACACGTTCCAAAGCCTTCTGGATTTCAGAGCACAATAAATTGTCTTTCTTGTAATGTCCTGGCATTCTGACATTATTTTATTTCACTTGGCATCCAACCACACTTACTTTTTTATGCGCTATATAGACGTTTATGATCCGTCCTTAGCAATTGTCCAGCAGTGTATAATAAGAACTCATTCATGTTAGAACTAAAAATTATATGCTATTTATTTCCGTTTTTAAAAAGACCTCGCGATAAATAACATTCTGTGTAAAATATTTGTTGTTTAACAATTGTAGATTTGAGCGTTTAGATAGATCGGTATTTTGCAAAATGTGTAATATAATCAGCAGTAAACTCGGAAAGTTGTTTTCGTGTAAACGTACCTTAATAACTTTTACTCGGCGTATTTGTTATTACCTTCACGGCTTGTTTTAGACTGTCCTATTCGACGGTTAGTTTGAAACTTCATACCAAAGCTTTTTCTGCAAAATAATGCGACATCTGGCATTACAAATCGGAATTATCTAAATTCTCGACAATGTACAATACTATTGGGGCGACATCTGCTTTTAGATGTAATCTTGCTCACTTTGACATCTCAAGATTTCAGTTTTTATTGTAGGTTAGAGCGTTTAGATAGATCGATATTTTGCAAAATGTTTAATATAATCAGCACTAAACTCGGAAAGTAAGTTAAATTAAAAAAGTAAAAAAAAATAAAGCGTACAAATTATTATTCGAATTGTGCTAAATTAAATTAATATACTAACGCAACTTGCTGTGATATTAAGATTTTAATTCGCATTTTGTAGATCGGATAAATAGAACTCGAATAATTGATAAATAATCCACTGTTCTTAAATCAGCACGCGATCACCTTCACATCTCAATGTGATCGTGTGCAAACTCAACTTGCTGTGATATTAGGAATTCAATTAGAATTTTGTGGATCGGAAAAACAGTACTAGAGTCATTAATAATCCAATGTTTTTAAATTAGCACGCGATCACCTTGACATCTAAAAGTGATCGCGTGCTGTTATATAGCAGGCAATCATTTTGACATGACGCAACAATGCATACGTTGCTGTGACGTCAAGCGTTCCAGAGAGACAGACAGATCTGGGTGTTTTATTATTAATTGTTGAAGTTCCATAACCTTTTTAGTGCATTGTAACAGTCAAGTGCTGTCGGCAACCATCATCGTCTCGTTTCCATTAAGTGTTTTCTACTGTCAAGGTGGTGTATCGTCGGCACGACTTCAAATAAACGTGAACTATAAATCTATTTATCTTTTTACTCAATCTGGCATTGTGCTACGCTGTATTTAAACAGACTATTATAAAAATTGATAAAGAATTTCTGGCGAAATTGCGATTTATGTAACAATTTTTTCCGTTGCTACCGTAGTCGAATTTTATTAAGTAAGGATAACATTCTGCAGGATAGAATTTTGCGTATTTCCTGAGATCGTAAGGAGTGTTGCTATGGCAACCTTCATCTATCCTTTTAATTGCCTTGAGTTTTCCTAATCTCGTGGGCATCTCAGGCTTAGAGAAGCTGCTGATATCGAATTAGAGTTACTGATTCCAGAGAAAGTGGACACAGCCACAGGGTTTCAGCACACACAATACTCTGTGTTCCATGTTAATCGTCCGATCCTCTTGGAAACTGGGTCAACATTCTTTAAAAACCACGGATGTAGTCCATTTATCTTTTGAGTGAAAATTAACTCAGTGCTGGAACCCGCAGAGCTACGAATTTAGCAGTGCCATCCACCGCTTCAACATGAATGTCTACGGCTTTAATAGTGCCTACTTTGAAACTTCCTAGTAAGAATTTGAATGACTGTGACCAATGGAACATCGGTTCAGAGCTTTCGAATAAAATCTAACTTGAAATTTAAACGCTTCTCACAGACAGAAGGTAGCTAAAAAAAAGTGCCAACTTAAAGAGATTTCGCACACACAAAAAAAAAATATAAAAAAATAAAAAAATCAATGCTCTTTTTTTACCAGGGAAAGTCTATTTTAAAAGTTTCGATGCACAACATCCTTTACCTTGCTGGATCAAACTTATCAGCTGAACTTCATAAGTAGTGACAACAAACCCCAACTCTTTGTATCCCTTGAGCTTTGACACACGCGAGATTTCCAAAGTTTTTGTTGTTTCGCTGGCGTTTAATTTAGTGCTGAAGAAACCATTTGATCAAAGGAACGAATTCACGCGAAGTTTTATATTGCGGTTTTGCGAAACTTCTTAGAATTCGTAATTTGATTTCTAACAAGCCATTAAAAAGATGCTATCATGAAAAATAAATCAATAAATAATATAAAACTTGTTTTGGTAAAGGTGTGCCCACTGCCCTGCTTGCCCCTAAGCTTTCCACAAAAAGTCAATGTACCATTTATGGAAAACTTTGATACTTCGCAATCACATAACAACTGAAGAAAATTACAGTATTGTAGTAAGAAATCCGAAGAACTACTGATGTTTTCGATTCTTTTTGCTGGAGTAATGGACAACTAGGAAACAGTAAAATTATCACTGACAGTTTTTTTTAATACGAGAGTCTCAGTGATTGATTACCATACTGCAGAACTTTTTAAAACTTAAGTGATAAAACCAGTTCTAACGAAATGACTTTTCTACGATGCATGTTTCATAAAGCAAAAGGGCGTAACGTTCCCCGAGAGAGGTGAAAAAACTGACGTATTTTCAACGGAAAGGCGTGTCCTGCGTGCTACAAGTTTACTCAAAGAAGATATCTGTCCAAAGTGACTTCGTGAAGAACCTATCACTGCAAACAAATGATTTGGAGGTCGAGCTACATTATCATACACCGAAAAGCCAAAACATTATGACCACCTACCTAATATTATGTTGGTACGCCACGTGCCGCAAAAACAGCTTTTACCCGGCGTGACATAAACGCTACAAGATTTCTAAAGATGTCTTGTGGTATCTGGCACCAACAGTCTACCAGCAGATACTTTAACTCTTGTAATTACGTGGTTGAGTCGTCACAAATAGGATTTGCTGTTCCAATAGAAACCGCATATGCTTGATTGGATTGATGTCTGTGGAATTTGGAGGACAGGGCAATACCCGGAGGTCTTTCTCATATTCCGCGAACCATTCTCGAACAGTCCGGGCAGTGCGGCGTAGCGCATTATTCTGCTGAAAGAAGGCACTACTAGAGGGTAACACCGTTGCCATGAAAGGATGTACCTAATCTGCAATGATGTTTTGGTCGGTGGTAGACGTCATAGTTTCCTGGACATGAATGACTGGGAACAGTGTTTCCCAGCAGAACATTGGCTAAACACCATTCTGAAAAATCCTCCACCGGTTTGTTTTCGTCCCACGGTGCATCCTGGTGCCAACACTTCCCGAGGTAAACGACACACACGTACCTGGGCATCCACATGGTGCAACAGGAAACGAGATTCATTGTACCAGACTGCCATCTTCCTATCATTCAGTGTCCAGTTTTGATGGTTGCGTGTCCATTGTAGGCGTTTTTGACAGTGAACCGAGGTTAGCATGAGCACTCGGGATGGCCTGAGGCTACGCAGCCCCATTTTCAGCAAGGTTTGATGTACTGTGTGTTATGATACATTACTCTCGTTGCCAGCATTCAAATTACAGGCGAGTTGCAGCACAGTATCCTTTCTGTTGACTCGTACCAATACGGGATAGCCTTCGCTCTCTTCTAGCATCAATGAGTCGTGGTTGGCCCACACCTTGCTAGCGGTTCGTGGTTTTTCCTTCCTGGGACCACTTTTTGAAGATACTTACCACGGCTGACAGTGAGCACCCTACAATCCTTGCCATCTCGGAAATGCTCTGACCTAGTCGTTTGGCCATTACGATTTGGCCTTTGTCAAACTCGCCTAGGTCCACTACCTTTCCCATCTGAAGAACAAGAATATCAGTGAGTAACAGAGCTCAGTATCAGATGTTGTTTATACCGTTTCACGACCTTCACATGCGCCGTCGTTTACCTGCAGTTCCTTCGATTTGCATATGCAAAAAGACGCACTGGTCAGAATGTTTCTCTTCGGTTACTCTCGCCAAACTGTGAATTCGATTTTGCAGCAGGGACAAATTTCCATGGCTTTGTACGAATAACAGAGAGAATGCTTGGTACAATAATATGGTAAGTTTAGATACATTGTTCAGCGGCAGTTATACGAGAATGTGGCATATCATAGTTTCATGCGTTCGCAGATAAGAAAATATGTTGATAGGCGCATTCATTAGGACCACTAGATCAATTTATGCAAATAGGCTGATACGATATCCGTTGTAGTTACGTCTCTAGGGTTACATTTTCAAGTGAATGGGATCACCCCAGTTACAAATCTGAATGCGTTACTGAAGGTCTAATGGAACAGCATGTGATCTAACGGCATTTGAACCGGATCTCACAGAGAAACATATAGAGATGTACAACTTATGAACTTTATTAGTGCTCCAACCGTCTGACCTGAAACTATGTTACCGAAACCAAAGGTTATAGAAGCCGCATCAAGGGAAGAGTTGTTAATCTCGAAAAAATGAAGTAAAAGCTTGACTTTGATTTCTACGGTTACACAGAGGAGAACACCTAGAGGTAAATCGACCGTAGAGATTAATGGAAACATTTTGGCTCCCATGATTTCAAAAGAACAACACGCCAGTTGACCAACAGGGAACTAACGAACCATTGCTGTAGCTGAGTCTACCTTTTTTATTCTTTCAAGAGTTATAAATCTTTCCGCGATGCTGCTTATATAGCCACTGGTATATTATCACGTGACAGATGTTAACGCAGTTTCATGTGCGACTACTGGGGCGCACATGAAACTGAGGTGAGAGTTTGGATGCAACAGGACGAGAGCATGGACTCATTTTACATGATCATGACTCTCCAGGTTGACGGGGGAAGTGTAATGGGGTGTGATCCATGTTCTCATAAAAGACATTAGGCCACCCTTGTTTTGAGTGCACTCTTTAACCCCATGGTGATGGATAATTCTAGCAGGACAGTGCACCATGTCGCAATACCCACGTTGTATCGGAGCGGTTTCAACAACACAACGGAAATTTTTCCGTGCTTCATTGGCTACCTCAGTCTTCAGATCTCAATCCCATGGAACAGTTGTAGGACGAAGTCAAACAGGATGTCAGACGTCTGGAACTATTACCCTTGAAACTGCTTGAATTGGAAAATGGTATCGGACATGCATGGGCCAATATCGCAGGAAGATTACCAAAACTTAGTCGAATGAGTGCTGATACAAGCTGTGCTGTTCTTCAAAGGTGGTCCAGCACAATGTTGGGTTGGTAGTCCTTATAAGTTGGCCATTGAGCGTTTACCGAAGCAGCAATTTTAGGATACACGTTAATGATTTCTTAGGTTGGAGAAAGTGTAATGCTTGCATACTTAGAAATGCTAAAACACATCGTTGCAACGATCATTACTAAAATTACAGAAAAATGTTCTTCAAGTGAAATTAAAAATGCAAAAAGATTTTACTTTGCAATGTTCACGTTAAAAAGTGATGGATGAGAAACCATTGCGTTTCTCATTCTTCAATACAGTGCATCCGTGAGCGAATTTTAAACACCATTCTGAAAAACTCAGAAAGCTTATGATTCGAGGACCATAGACTTCTTGCAGTTGGCGATGGCTCTCGGCGTTTTCCGTGCTCAAAGGACTTAATCACTGCGTGCCTCCCAAATGAAAGCATGTTCCAAGCGGGTCATCATTTTCACTTGAATCTGTTCTTCAGCGCGTTGCCTTCTTTTTCAAACTATTGTACGGAATAACGCTCTTTAATCAGGCGAGTGTAATGACGTTGAGAGATACCGATTTGCATATCCTTAGTCCATCGCCAAAGGTAACAAAGGTCTACGTGGATTCTGGGGTCAGCAAATAGCGAAATTTTAGCTGGTTTCTTTTCAATTGAGAACTGCTGAACACTCATATGATGCAAATTTATGTAGACCATATGCGATTTTGTCAGTTTGCTTTTGTGCGTGTTGCATGGTAACTTCCTCTTATGTTTTCCATAGGTGACTGCTGTTGTTGAAATGGCATTAAGGCGTTGCATAGATAGTGCGGATACATTTTGTTATATACTGTATGTGACATTTTTGTGGTGAAAAAAAGACATCGGATCATAACTGAATATATTGCAAAAGCACACTATGCACATTTTAGAATGAAACTGGGAGACCAAGACAAACTATGGGTACCCCAAATGATCTTTCTTAGATCTGTAGAACAGCTGCGGAAATGGAGCTGACATCAGCTGAAGTATCTTCCTTTTCCATTCCCTTGGTGTGGCGTGAACCAAGTAGTCATGGAGAATATTGCTACTTCTATCTGACAAATGTAAGACGGTACAGTATTGAAAACCTAAATGGCATTTCATACCACAGTCTTCCATTTGCCAAGAGGCTTGTTGCACATGGACCTGATCTTCCCCTTTCTGCTCCACCAGAGACACTGGATTCAGTACAGATATCTGGATCGGAAAGTAGCGAAGGTACTGAGATGAATATGAGACTTATGAACCTGAGCAATCAATAAGTAGACCACAGCAGTCCACACAAAGAAATTGAATGATCTAATGAGAGATTTAACCTTGGTAAAGGATTTTGCTAAGACCCTGGGATCAGGGACAACATTTTCTAGTACAGGACACGTGAGAAGGGTTTCACACCATGCTTTGCACAGGAAGGTGATTTCGTTTACTGCACTGATACCTCCGGGCAAGTGACAGCCCTTGGAACAGAAAGTTATGAACCTAGAGATTGGAGGTTCATCGATTCGTCCAAGAAAAGTCTCAAAGGAATTTTTCTGAACAGTGGAAATAACTTTGCTTCAGATCCAGTTGCCCAACCTATTCACCTGAAAGAACAGTACGGAAATCTTGAACTTCTACGAAAAACGTCAATAGCTACATTGTAGAGGTTCAAAAGTGCTTGGTATGCTTCTGGGCCAACAACCTGGATAAATAAAGATACCTTGTTTCCTATGAGAATGAGGCAGTAGAGCCCCTCACAAACACTGGGTGAAAAGAAAATTGCCAAAGCTTGAAAAACTCCATCTAGGGTTAAAAAATAATCTTTCGAAAAGTTTGATTGATCCAAAGTTCTCCTGCCCCCACTTTACGTAAAATTTGGTTTCGTGAAACAGTTTGTCAAAGTATTTGACAAAAATGGAGACTGTTTCAAGTACTTCTGCAGGAAGTTTCTCAAGCTTTCTCGTGCCAAATTGAAAGAAACTATAGTTGTTGGACCTAACATAAAACAAGAAATATGACGCCGAATTTTCGGGTGTAATAAGCACGTCTTTTGAATCCGTTCTGACGCAAATTAAATTTATCAAAGCTATTCAAAGTCAATGGAACCGGTATGGAAAACAATAGTATCTGACGAAATAAAGAAGATTTTCAATCTGGTTTTTAATCCCTCAGATATTGC
Source organism: Macrothele yani (assembly GCA_039090855.1). NCBI lineage: Eukaryota > Metazoa > Arthropoda > Arachnida > Araneae > Macrothelidae > Macrothele > Macrothele yani. The sequence continues at coordinate 64,966,351 of CM077017.1, read as the reverse complement.
TGTAAACGGAATCGTGAGCTTACGAACTCTTAGAAACAGAGATATCGACAAAAATAAGATGTGACTTTACGTTCCCTGGTGGGAAAACCATGCGTTATTTTAGGAAGAAAGTATTCACAAAAGGTTTATCCAAATAAGCGGTATCGGTCGAAAAAAAAAATTAGTCGAGTTTTCAGGAGCCCAGATTTTGCAACAAATACTTCAGAAGCAGAAATTAACACTTATGACCCCTGGTGGCTAAACCATTCTTTACCAAACATTAGAAATGATGTGAAAAATATTTTCCATCAGGTCTTGTATGCGACACAGGAAGGAATTTTTAAATCAGAGCTTTAGGAGCAGAAAACGCAATTTACCTTTGTGACCCCGAGCGGAAAGTCTATGATTTACTTGAAAATTTTGAATTTATAGGAAAAACATTTCGCATCGGAAACACTATCCAACAAAGAAGGAATTTTTCAAATCGTACTCTTGGAAGTAGAGATATTGACAAAAATAAGATATACATCTACGCCCCCTGGCGTTGAAACCATGCATTTTTTCAAGAAAAAAATTTTCCTAAAAGATTTTTCGACATGAGTAGTATCGGTCAACAAACGACTTTTTTTTCAATCGAGATTTTAGAAGCTCATATTTTGCTGCAAATACAACACAAGCGGAAATTAAGATTTACGCCCAATGGTGAACAAACTATATTTTTACAAAAATTAGAAATTACGTGCAAACGATTTCCCATCAGGAGCTGTATCCGGTGCAGAAAGAATTTTTCAAATCGGAGATTTAGAAGCAGAGATATAGGGGGAAACGAAATTTACCGCTACGCCCCCTAGCGAAAAGTCTATGAATTACTTGAAAATTTTGAAATTATATGAAAAACATGTCACACGGAAAACACTATCCAACAAAGAAAGATTTTTTCAAGTGGGACTCATAGAAGTAGATATATTGACAAAAATAAGATGTACATCTACGCCCCCTGGCGGAGAAACTGTGGAATATTTTAAGAAGAAAATATTCCCAAAAGGTTTATCGATGTGAGTGGCATTAGTCCACGAAAGAATTTTTCCCATCGATGTTTTAGAAGCTCCGATTTTATGGCAAATACATCAGAAGCAAAAATTAACACTTACGCCCCCTGGTGGCCAAAGTAGTCTTTACTAAAAATTTGAAATTATATGCAAAAGATTTTCCATCAGGAGATGTATCCGCTGAAGAAAAAAATTCAAATCGGAGTTTTAGAAGAAGAGTTATCGGGGAAAATGTAATTTACTTTTACGCCCCCTAGCGAAAAATCTATGCGTAATTTGAAAAAGTAACTGTATCTCAAATACTCTTCGACATAAATGGAATCGAAAGATAATTTTTTTTCAATCGGATGTTTAGAAGCAAATATGTGGAATAAAACGTATTTTTGAATTCGACATCATCTGCATTTGCGCCCTCTACCAGCGAAATTGTACATTGTTAAAAAAAAAAAAACGAAATGAAGGATCATCATTTGCATATTTCAAGCTTTCCAATACAAAAAGAATTTTTCAAATCGGACTAATAGTTGCAGAGATATCGTGGGTACAGACGGACGGACGGACAAACCGATAACAGAAGCAGGATCTTTTTTTACAAAAGACGTCCTAAAAACTAATAGCAGACTAAAAGTTTGAAAACACAATCGAGAAGGATGAAAAATCTCAATAAATACAAGAAACCCCAAGATTTCCCAAGAAAGCATGCGCCAGAACATCACACCGCTTCCAGCTGCCTGTTTTAACCACATCTGACATTTGGAATCCATGGCCTTGGGCAGTCTAAGCCAGATACTCACCCGCTTGTCAGTGTGTTGCAGTTGGAACCTTGATTGTCAGTGTGTTGCAGTTGGAACCTTGATTGTCAGTGTGCTGCAGTTGGAACCCTGAGTGTCAGTGTGTTGCAGTTGGAACCTTGATTGTCAGTGTGTTGCAGTTGGAACCTTGATTGTCAGTGTGCTGCAGTTGGAACCCTGAGTGTCAGTGTGTTGCAGTTGGAACCTTGATTGTCAGTGTGTTGCAGTTGGAACCTTGATTGTCATTGTGTTGCAGTTGGAACCTTGATTGTCATTGTGTTGCAGTTGGAACCTTGATTGTCATTGTGTTGCAGTTGGAACCTTGATTGTCATTGTGTTGCAGTCGGAACCTTGATTGTCAGTGTGTTGCAGTTAAACCTTGATTGTCAGTGTGTTGCAGTTGGAACCTTGATTGTCAGTGTGTTACAGTTGGAACCTTGATTGTCAGTGTGTTGCAGTTGGAACCTTGATTATCAGTGTGTTGCAGTTTAACCTTGATTGCCAGTGTGTTGCAGTTGGAACCTTGATTGTCAGTGTGTTGCAGTTGGAACCTTGATTGTCAGTGTGTTGCAGTTGGAACCTTGATTGTCAGTGTGTTGCAGATGGAACCTTGATTGTCAGGGTGTTGCAGTTGGAACCTTGATTGTCAGTGTGTTGCAGTTGAACCTTGATTGTCAGTGTGTTGCAGTTGAACCTTGATTGTCAGTGTGTTGCAGTTGGAACCTTGATTGCTTGGACCAAGCAACCCGTTTCCAGTCTTCCATGGTCTAGTGGAGATGTATGTTCCACCAATAGTCTCATAGCCCTCGTACATGCTGTTAACAAGAGAACATGATGTGAATGTCGGTTGCCATAACCCAGGCAGGCGTGCCGTCGTACGTAGAATGGTCTTTGCACAAACCGTCGCTTTGTTGAGTGCTGACTTTGTTATCTCGACTGTGGCCCTCCGTTTCGACGTTTGCGAAACGAGAGAAATAACTCTCAACTCGAACAGCAACGGCACGTTTACTGCCACATTTTCCTGGCGGCTGCTTGTTTTAATGTAGTCCTGATGCACACATGCGATAGTTGTGCGTGGAAATCCCAGACGGTCTGCAGTCACGTAGAAGGAGCACCACATCTTTATCTCACCGACAAACTATCGAACCAGATCTGATCGCCGTGTTTGCCAATCCTCACAGTTGTGGGTACGCTATACAGTCGGTTGGTATCTGATCTATTTATACCCTTTCACCAACAGAAATACGTATAGGAGGCTTCAACCTTGCCACATTATAGGTTAAGTTTTTGAATGAGTACCATGTGTATAATAAACTGCGCTTTCAGTGTATTTTATCAAAAGGTTACGCATCCATAAAGTTAAATAAGACTAAATACACTGCTTGACATATAAAATGTCACACCAGGAAGAAGGGCACGAAATTATACGAAACGTATCACAATGTAGACAAGTAGGTGGGGAAGAAGTAATTTAATTTCTGACGAATTATATGAATGGTATGGGCGGGGAGACACTATAATCTGGCCTGAGACAGTAGGTCGTATGACAGCCACACATGTTTGGCTATACATTCTGCTACACAGCGTAGTATCGGGTGAAAAAGCCCCAGATGATATCCTGAGGTATCGCTGACCATACGTTGTTGAGTTGTGTTCACAATTCATCGCAGCTGTGAGAAGGGTTGTTCAGAGACGTAAGGCAGTCTGCTAATGATGTAGCACACGTTCTCTATTGGAAAGAAGTATAAGGATCGCGCTGGCCATGGCAGCACCATCGGCAGCTCTTGAGATCAGGCTGGACAATTTTCCAAAATTCTGATACGGCCCTCCAGTTCATCCCACAGATGTCAGTAGGCTTTAAATCAGGACTTTGTGAGGGACAATACAGTCACAAAACCTAATTTTCCGCACACCATTCGGCAACAACGCGTGATGTTTGGAGGGATACGTTGTATTCTTGATAACAGCAGGACTCGTTTCCGTAGTACTTCCACAGTGTTTGAAGCGCAGAACCGTCTAGTATGTCTAGGTAAGCTTCTGCAATAAATTGTTTTGTGCAGCACCACCAATGGAACAAGTGAGTTCCATGAGAAACAGTCCCATACAAGTAAACTGCTGCATCCAACCTTGAGTGTGGGAACAGTGCACTCCGGTAAGATCCGTTCTTGTGGCATTCTCCATTTCCATTCACGCCCATCTGAATGGAATATCATGTATCGTGATTAATTAGTCCATAGGACCTTTTTACATTGTACTAGACTCAAAGACCGGCGTTCGATGCAACACGCCAAACAAACAGCAGCTTTCTGTCGAGGGATATTGGACAGCGGCACGACCATGGGGACCCATTGCTTGGCTTCGGAATAACAAGCAAGCCATTTTCTGAAAGGCTGCAAGAATCTGTTGCCTACTTATCACCGTGTCTAGCATGAAAAAGTATTATGGGCGCTACATATTGGGTTAGAGAGAAAGTAATGTCCGATGACGAGGTACCCGAAGTCAAAGCCCCGGCCACTGCGCACAGTGTCCACTGAGATTGCACAGCACACCGGCATGACATCAGCAGGTAGATGGCTTAAGTCAGCGGTAGTTAGCCGTCAGAAGGCGAAGAGTGTAAGCCCCAGGCAACATGAAAGTGGACAACGAGCACACCTGCCATTGCATGCTGTATGAATTTCGTCGCGGTAGCACCCCTCAAATGCTGTAAGGAACATTACCAGTGTGTACCCCCAATGCCATATCCCATCGTCAGTGCTGTTGTTAGTTCGAACGGTTTTGAGAGGAAAATCTTGACCTGTCAGACCGTTCTAAAGCCCGAAGACCCGCAACAATGAATATGGACATGCTGAAGACCTTAGTGGAGATCGACCCACATGTGACCACCCGGGAGTTGGCCGAACAGCTGGGGACTACGCACACGAGCATTATCACGAGCCTGCGTAAACTTCGGAAGGTACACAAGAGGGGAGTTTGGGCACCCCATCAACTCACAGCTGAGCAGAAAGCAAATCGCATGAGTGCATGCGTTTTCCTCATTGTACGTGACACCCAAAAACAGAAGCTCATGCCAACCTCTAAAGCCAGCTTACACCCACTTAAGGTCATGCTGTCTGTTTGTGGGATATGCGGGGTCTCATATTTTTTGAGCTGCTGCTGGACAACACCACTATCACCCCCGATGTATACTGCTTACAGCTCTACGATCTGCATGCATCGCTCACGTCGAAACAACCAGCATTGCTGAACCGCAAGGGCATCCTTCTACAACAGTATGGAGCGAGACCTCACACAGCACGGATGACCGGTCACAAGATCAAGAACCTGGCCTGGGAGCTGCTTCTGCACTCAGCCTATTACCCGGAAATTGCTCCAAGCGACTACCACCTTTTCCGGTAGTTGCAGCATTTCCGGGACGGACAGCGGTTCACCAACCGGGACAATGTCGAACTCGCTATTATTCACTTCTTTGCGTCCAAGCTGCCACAATTCTACAGGGTGGAATCCAACAGCTGCACAGATAATTTAGCCGGTCGTGGCAAACGATAGCGACTACATTTTGAACTGATTTGTATTTGTTTATACGGTAATTAGCACTTTTATGTTGTCTTGCATTTGCAGACATTACTTCCTTTCCAACAAAATATTTAAATAATGCTGATGATAGTGATTATAACAGCAATACTAGTAAAGACAAGCAGATTAGATGAACAGGAACGATACAAGCAGGTACTTTCACCCGTTAAATTCATCATTATTAAAAAATTCTACACCTTTGGAGAAATTAGGCCACACTTCATAAACTTCTGAAAGAAGGCCACTCACACATACACTAAATTGGTAAAAGTCACCGGACACCTAGAAGAGAAACCCAACATAGCTTTTATTGACATATCGTACGGTGTCGGCCCACCTTTGGCCTTAATGCATGCACTGACCCTACGAGACATGCTTTCGACAAGGTTTTGGAACACATCGATAGGTATGCGCTCCCATTCAGTACATAATGCTGCCGCTAACTGTTGCTTAGTAGTAGGCCTTGGTTCCAAACTTCTTATGCGACACTGTAATTCATCCCATAGGTGCTCTATGGAAATAAGATCAGGGCTCTGTGCTAGCCACTCCACACACGATACGGAATTATCGTCAAATAACGCCGTAACAGTCCTTGCTTTATGCTCTGCTCCTTTATGCTCTGCTCCTTCTGCTGCTCTGCTCCTTCTGCGCACAGGAGGCAGACGTTTCTCACGTCGACCTTTACTGTCCCATCCTGATGCCTCTCCTCCACTAGGCTTTCCGGATTGCCAGTCGCTCTTGTTCTCAAGATCTTCCGTTCACTGCCTACAGACATCTTCTTCTGCGGGCTCATCCACCTACGCCTCTTCCGTCAGTATGTGCCTATCTTTTCGCGCTGGTTAAACACGTTATTTACGTATACCTTCAACAACTCCGCAGCGTTTCCTCGCCGGTCTCTTTACACCAGGCCAGCGCAGCACTTTTGTGCCATTTTCAAGATCGATTGCTTTCTCGACTCCGCCTGGAGTACCAGTCGGCTTCTTCCAGTCGTCGAGAAGCCACCTTCTATGCTACCTGGGCGCCGGCCGCTCCATGGTTTGCGGTTGATTCTGGACTGCTACACCTATCAGTACCCTAGGACATTCTACACCTCCTTTGCTAAGTTCCGTGGCACCCTGGTGCCCCTCCTCCACTCTACGACTCGTGCAATCCACACTACCGTTGAATTGTGAATGCTAATGCCATCTCAGTGTATTTTCATGCTTACTCGTGTACATTACTTACTTTCACATCGCCTGTATTATGTTGCTTTGGTGCCCTCGTTAAATAACTTGCGCAATTGTGCACGCTGTGTTTTTAGCTCATGTATGTAATGTTTTACCTTCACGGCGGTGTTTGTGCTGTTCTTTTTCTAATTGTGCACTATTGTTTCGCCTGTGTTATCCTGTAAATCATGCCCAGCCAATGTCATGTGACACGATGTGTTTCTCTCTGTCACTTCTGCAATTTTTATTCAATAAGCTTTGCTTGCAGCATTTGTTATTCATCCCCATTGTCATTGCAGTGTATATACCATCATGTTTTAACAGTTTTGTATTATTTCCCAGTGAGACGCCCAATACTGTACGTCTCCCTCTTATGTTTTCTTATGATAAATTAGAATAAAGCGATTTTGAAACCTTGCTTTATGGCTCGGTGCATTATCCTGCTGGTACCAACAAGGCTCGGTTCCATACTATTGCCACAGAGTTGGTAGGGCACAATTGTCCAGAATATCGAAGTAGACGTGCTGGTTAACAGGTTTGTCCACGATAACCTATGTGCCGGGACCATACCACGAAAAACACCCCCACACGAGTACACTGTCAGCACCATACTTGACCGTAGGAGCAGTCCACTGTGGTAAATAGCGTTCCTCCGGCTGCTGCCATACCCACACACGGCCATCAGACTGATGGATCGTGTATCTTGATTCATCAAACCATAGGACCCGTTTTCATTGATCTACTGTCAACGATAAATGTTCTTTACACCATGCTAAACGATGATTAGCATTCCGAGTGGACATGAAAGGCTTATGAGCAGCCGCACGACCACGGTAACCCATGGAATGAAGTTCCATGTGAATGGTACGTGTATATACCGAGGCTCCAGCATTTTCACTCAGCTGTACACTGAGGTCTTGTGCAGTACTCCGTCGATTAGCTGTAACGACTCTCCTGAGGCTTCGACGTCCTCGCTCGCTGATTTCCTTTGGTCTGCCGGTACGTTTTGATGATTCAGGCACGCCATGTGTCTTCCATTTATTCAGTACATCCAAAAACAGTTGACTTAGGTATGTTTAAATGCCTCTCTGTTTCTCTTATGGACAACACACTAATATAACACCCAACAATCTTTCCTTTCTCAAAGTCAGTTCCTCCCGCCGCGACATTTTCACTCAACTTCACACTGCGATATGATCGCGGTCAGCTGCAGGCTTGTTTTTATACGGTTTGCAGCTGTACTGCGCATCTTAACAAGGCAGCGGATCCGTTCATTGACTTTTGAAGGGGTGTCCGGTGACTTTTGTCAATATAGTGTATAATATACACACACAATAATTGTTACTATTGCTATTAAGACCCCAGAAAGTAAGTTGCTGCTATTTTTCTGGAACTAATATACACAGTGCGTCAAAGAAGTTTTAAGACTGGCGTTAGATTTCAGCCTAAGGTGGCGCCACCAGTGTAATCGCGAATGCGTTATAAACCGTGACCATCTGCTTGCTTTCTGCCAAAAGTACTGCGCAGTCGTTAAAGTAACTCAAACGAAACGGCCGTTAATTAGAGAAGTAAAATTTTTTTCATGTTGAATTATTAAGATGGAACAAAGGGCTGTTACTAAATTAATGCAAAACTTGGTAAAAGTGCCTCGGAAACATACCAAATGATGAAACAATTTTACGGTGAGTTTTGTTTAAATAGATCAAATGTTTTCTTGTGGCACAAACGTTTTTTGGACGGAAGAGATACGCTAGAAGCTGATAGCATACCGGAAGACCAAGTTCATCTAGGATACCTGAGATTATTGAAAAAGTGCGTGATTTCGTGGCAAACAATCGATGTGCGTTACTAAGAATGATGGAAGAGTCTTTAAACATCAACAAAGAAACGATTCGAACCATCCTGCATGAATATTTGGGCAAAACAAAAGTTTGTGCTAAATTTGTTCCACACACGTTAACCAATGAACAAAAATCAAGGAGAAGTGCACATTGCAGAGACATCATTTCAGCCGCTGAAAATAATCCAAACTTCTTAAAAGAGATTGTTACAGGTGATGAAACATGGTGTTTTCAATATGAACCTAAAACAAGGCGACAAAGTGCGGAATGGAAGTAAAAAAACTTACCTCAAGCCAAAAAAACTAGAAAAGTTCCATCGAAAATCAAAACAATGCTCATTACATTCTTCGATAGTAAGGGTATTATCGACAAAGAATTTGTTCCAAGTGGACAAAAAATTACTGGTGAGTTTTATTTAAATGGTTTGAGGCGTTTGATGGGCAGAATTCGTCGCATTTGTCCAGAATATCGTGATGGAAACAGTTGGTGTTTGTTGCACAATAAAGCACCCAGTCACACCTCACTTCTTGTTCGTAGATTTTTGGCGAAAAATAACCTCTGTGTGCTGAATCAACCACCGTATTCACCTGATTTAGCACCCTGCGACTTTTCTTTATTCCCAAAACTTAAAATGACGTTAAAAGGATGTTATTTTGATGATATTTCGACCATACAAACAGCTTCGACGCGTGCTTTGGAGGCAGTTCCGCAAAGTGAACTGGAACAGGCATTCGAATCAATCATTATTAAATCGCTGTAACAAGTGTATTGAAGCTGGAGGGGTTTATTTTGAATAACAAACCAAAACAAATTATAATTTCTTGTTTCTATTTCATTTTACAGACCCAGTCTTAAAAATTCTTTGCCACACTGTGTGTATTATCCACAAAATGTAACTCCTCGCCGCGAGTTTCAGAAGTAAATTAAAGACCAATTGTTAAGATGAAATTGAAACCAAGTCATTTGTATCTCGGACTATAATTTCCACTGCGCATGAAATTTCAGAGGTGTTCGATATTATTTCAGGGATACGAGATATCAGCGTGAAGGCTGTAGTGAAATCCGGTTTAAAAGGAGAGTTGACTCATTTTAAGCACAATGTTTTCGAGGGTTACTGTTATTCATTAGTAAAACGTGACTTCTAATTGCAGAACAGTATTGCAAGATCTAGTGTAGACCACCACCAAGTTCTTTTACTTACAGCTTCACTTTACAAGTGATAATTCGAAGGATAATTTTTGTGTGTCCAACATTAAAATTAAATCCTCGTTTAGTTGATACGACAAGACAGTAGGAATGCAACGGAGAGCTGGTAGATCCAGTCGAGTCATTTTCTTCGTTATTGAGTGCCGGTTGCTTAAAGGTCAGCACGAATGCTTGAACGAAGGAAAGAAAAAATAAATAAATGGCAGAGCCTAGAATGTAAATGAAACAAGGAAAATGATAATGAAAAAATATGTAGGTGACTCTTCCTTGTAGCTATAAATTTGTGGATAATTAAGAATAAAAGTTATAACGTGGCTTGGATAATAAATAGCATACAACTTTAGCACTTCTGTTGAAAATGAAAAAAGTATGTGCTTGTATTATAACTTTTATCTTTGATATACAGTATGATTTGGATATATATGGAAAAGATAGGAAGAGTAACACACGTAAGTTGGGAAATGACAAGTCTTGATGGCATCATTATCAAAATAAAGACCCTCAGTGGCAATGGGCCGGACATATTGCAAGGCACTTGTCGGACAGCATTCTTTCTTTGTCACTCGCCTCGCAGCCAGATGTTCTAGCCGACTAAACTACATCGACGGAACGTATAGCTGCAAATTTGTCGCCTTGACACGTGCTTCACCTCTGTAGTGCGTCACACATCAAAATGTGGCCTGAGTCAGTAGGTCGTATGACCGCCATGTTAGCCTATACATTCAGCAACTCGGCGTGGCATCGAGTTGAAAAGTTGCCGGATTTTGATCTGAGGTATTGTTGACCATGTGTCATTGAACTGTGTCTATAATTAATCGACACTGCGCGGGGGTTGTCTAGAAACGTTGAGTAGTCTGCTAATGATGTCCAACACATTGGGAAGAAGTCTGGGGATCGCGCTATCCAGGTAAGCATCTGGACATATTGTTGGTACTGTTTTCTGATGTTGGTAGTGAACGGGGCTGGAGTTATCGTGTTGAAACTGGGCGTCAAGTATACCACAGAGGTACGGCAACAAAACAGGATGAAAAAGCTCATCAACGTATCGTTGTGCTGTAATGTTACCTACTATACAGTACGTACGAGAGGTGAATGGCTGTTGAAGCTAATAGCGCCCCAAACCTTGATATAAGGATGAGGAGCAGTATGATGCTCACGGATGACAGCAAGATCAACCCGATGGCCATTTCGTCTCATTTTGTCAATCAGCGATCGCCGGCGCTGAGACTGAGGTGAAACTGGTTGCTGAATACGACATGGTTTCATTCGTCCCACCAAGCATGTCTGATACGGCACCTCTGCAACCTTCCGCGACGATGTGCTGCGATGAGTGGTAGTAGTCGCAATGGCTGGCAAAACGGCAAACCTACCTCAGCCAATCTGCAATTCACAGGTCGTGTAGATCCGGGGCTGTCCATTATAGTTGTACGTACACTTCGTCGAATGTCGTGCTCTGTGTATCGTACAGATGCTACAGCTTGACATTAAATGTGGCGATTGAAGCTTTTGAATCTCCACATTTAACTGCTTCCCATAAGCACAATCTCCTGTTGCTCTGGATCAGTGGTTTTTGAGCATTCACAGTTAAGCACTCTGCTGAAAGCTAGCCAGCGCTTGGTACAATAGCATCGGAGCACACTTCCACCATATCTGTTCTCGTTTTGTTACCAGGAAAAAAATGCAATAGCTCTCTCTCTGCTCTGTCTGTTACGTTAGTTGTTGGATTATTTTAGTTCCATTCTTCCGTTTCATTGGCGAAACAGTGTCAGTGATAGCTTAATATCTTTATGTAAAAATAATGAAATGCAAGAAGCTAAATGTTTGTCTTTTTAATCGTGAATAATGCTAGCTATATGCTGAAACATCCTTTCTTCTCGCATTCGTTGGAAGAGAAATTGGAAATTGAAAGACTGTGTAGACCTATGTCAGATCTTAAATTACAGCAAAACTTAAAAGCTAAACATACTGAGCGAATCACGAAGTTCAGTTCCGAAACATATAATAAGAATAAATGAATATGTGGCCGTAACATAAAAATGTTGTACTTTGCTTCCCATGTTTATGACATTTTGTCAACAAAATTCAGAAGTATGACGTGTCCTTTGCACACAAGAATAATGTACTGATTTTTGGCTGTACTTGGTAGTGCAAACATAAGATTGCAAGTAGATTCTAGTTATAGGCGACAAAAATAACCGACTTCCTATGTTGTCACATCTTATAAACTGTATTCGTTTTTGTTGCGCACCTGAACTTGCTCTGCGAGAACACGATGAATCGGACTCTACATCCAAGCCCGTATTGTTTTTTTCCTGGTATCTTATTTCTTGAGGTACTTTTAATGGTATTCCATTGTGAAGCGTATAAAAATATGGATATATCAGTTCTTCTTACGTGTGCTCTACTTGCTTGCTAAATCATATGCCGCCACTGCACGATACAAGAAACATTTAACAAGTTAGTAAAATCATGCAATGCATTGATTATAATACGCTTTCCAACATACCAGAAATCGTTACTCAAGTTATCACTCAAGTTATGAGAATAATGGCTGTGGAATAAATCTCGGTCCTGTGCCCTGACCTTTGATCCCATTTCGATGATATTCAACAGACCCGGTTTGGTATACCTCCGAAATAACATGATAAAGTTTTGTCGCAATCGAAGCATTTTTACATAAGTTAGGATGCATAAGGGCGATGGAATAGATCCCGCTCCTGTGTCCTAACCTTTGACCCCATTTCGCCCATTTTCAATAGAATTCGTCCCCACGCAAGACCCTACAACATACTAACATTTCATCCGAATCGAAGCATTTTTACGTACGTTATGACGCATAATGGCGATGGAAGTGATTCCGCTTCTATGTCCTGACCTTCGACCCCATTTCGCCCATTTTCAATAAGGTTTGTCGCCAGGTGGTTTTCTACCACATACTAAAATTTCATCGAAATCGAACCTTTTTTACGTTAGTTATGACGCATAACAGCAGTGTAATGGATCCCGCTCCTATGTACTGACCTTTGACCCCATTTCGTTCACTTTAAATAGGGTACCTTCCCAGGTGATCCCCTACCAGATACTAAAATTTCATCGAAATAGAACGATTGTTATGCGAGTTATTGTGCGGACGGACACAATCACACAACGCGTGACGTAATGAGGCAGATGGGAATCGCGACCATCGCTCGCCGCAAGTGTGACGTCATAAAACTTTAATAGGATCCACACACAACGCGTGACGTAATGAGACAGATGGCGTGACCGCGCGCCATCATTCTCAAACGCGGCGAGATTGTGACGTCATAAGATTTCTAAGCATTGGTAACATTAAGGGAATAATGGAACAATGCCATCACTAAAAACATTATAATTCGGGGTGGTTATTAACCCACTGAACGAATTCTCCTAAAGTCGAGATCAAGCTAAATCGATATCTAGTACCAGAAAACGGTAGGTTAACGACTTTCATCAAAATTCTTAGAGCTGTTTTCAAAATAAAATGTACATACAAACATAGAAGAATTGCTACTTTAAGGTGGACGTCAAGTAACTTTGCTTCCTATACTTACAATGGAAAAACTTCTGTACAAATTTTCTTAACAATTAATGCGTTCCCAAGGATGAAAATTTGAACATCGATTAAAATATCTTCATTTTATAACTTGCAATACTTAATATTTTCTATAACATAACCATAATTATGCAATTCAACATTTGTTTGTCTACTGACGTCATGAAAACACAGGTCGCGTTTTTTTCTGGACAATTAATGCGTTCACAAGGATGAAAAGGATGAAAATTTGAGCATTGATTAAAATAGCTTCATTTCATAACTTGGAATACTTAATATTTTCTAAACCATAACCGTAATTATGCAATCCAACATTTTTTTGCGGACTGACGTCATCAAAGTACAGGTCGCGCCATCTTTTCTCTGGTTTCAACACAGCCAAAGGAAAAGTTATTGATTTTTAATATGATTATGGTTATCTTTTAGAACATATTAAGTTTTCCAAGTTATAATATGAAGTTATTTTAATCGATGTTCAAATTTTCATCCTTCGGAACACATTAATTGTGAAGGAAATTTTTACAAAACTTTTTCCATTGGAAGTGTAGGAAGCAAAATTACTTGACGTCCACCTTAATAATATGGGATAAGGGCAATGGAAAGGATCGCAATCCTATGTCCTGACCTTTGACCACATTTCGTCCATTTTCAATAGGGTTCGTCCCCAGGAGGTCCCCTACTACACACTGAACTTTCATCGAAATCGAACCATTTTTAGGCAAGTTATGGCGCATAAGGGCAATGGAATGCATCCGGATCTTATGTCCTGACCTTTGACCCCACTTCACCCATTTTGAATAGGGTTTGTCCCCAGGCGGTCTCCTACCTCATAGTAAACTTTCATTGAAATCGAACCATATTTACGCAAGTTAGGACGCATAAGGGCAATGGAATGATCCCGCTCCTCGGTCGTGACCTTTGACCCCATTTGTCCCATTTTCAATAGGGTTTATCCCTATGTGGTCCCCTACCACATAGTAAAGTTTCATTGAAATCGAACCATATTTACGCAAGTTAGGACGCATAAGGGCAATGGAATGATCCCGCTCCTACGTCGTGACCTTTGACCCCATTTGTCCCATTTTCAATAGGGTTTGTCCCTAGGTGGTCCCCTACCACATAGTAAAGTTTCATTGAAATCGAACCATATTTACGCAAGTTATGGCGCATAAAGGCAATGGAATGATTTCGCTCCTACGTCGTGACCTAAGACCCCATTTGTCCCATTTTCAATAGGGTTCGTCCATAGGTGTTTCCCTACCACATACTAAAATTTCATCGAAATCGATCCATTTTTACGCCAGTTATCGTGCGGACGGACGGGCGGACAAAGCTGGAGCATATGCGCTTCTTCAACCTACGGTTGGAAAGCGTAAATTACCATAAAATTAAAACGAAGACGTCACTTTTCGCGCACACACAACATAAGCAAAGGAAGGTTTTTAACGACCATGATTCTTATTCGCCATTGCAGGTTCAGTTTAGTGAGACGTACTTTTTTAAAGTGTTTAGTCCCTTACTATTCATTTGAGTCAATTTTTATTAGGCTCAGTTCACCCAGGCTGATTTAGTTCTATTTAGTTTGACCACTGTCCTCACCAATAAAAATGATAGGACATGCTTATAATAAAGGAGTTTTACTTACACGTTGCTGTCCTCAGGCTAATCCATTTTGAAGGCGTATTTTGAAAAGTAAAAAGAGCGTGCTTACTGTATAGTGTCACTTCTTCTATCCGTCTATGAACAGCATATCTCTGTGCTATTGATCCGATTTCTTTTTGCATTTGAAAGTCCGAAGTGTGAGAAAAATGATCCTTGCATTCTGGTTCTTTTCCGATGAATGATTTTGTCGCTACCGGGCGTAAGTGCAGATGCTATCGAATTCAACATACATTTTATTCCATATCTTTACTTCTAAATATCAGATTGAAAAAAAATATTTCTTTCTTTCGATACAATTTGTAACAAAAACTATTTGAGGTAGTTTCTTTTTCAGCTGATGCACAGTATTTTCGCAAGGAAGTGTAAAAGGAAATTGCGATTTCTCCGGTATCTCTGCTTCTAAAAGTCCGATCAGAAAAGTCATTTTTGCGTCGCATAGAGCTCGCAGTGAGGAACGTTTTGCATATAACTTCCAATTAGCTGCCCAGGTGGTGCAGTGGTGTAAGTGATGGCCTCTGATCATTCGTCCGAAAGGGGTCCGGGTTCGAATCCCGGTGAGGCATGGATGTTGCGTTTATCTTACGGCACTGGCTCTCTCCCTTTCATAAGCAGTTGCCCGTCCCTAAATTAGGGACGGGCGACTGCTTATAGGCTATTGAGTTTCTCACGGTGGTCGCTAAACCTCCAATCCAAAATAAAAAAAAAACCTTCCAGTTATTTGTATCAAATGTTTTTTCCACTAGGGGGTGTAAATGCATATTTATGTTTTCCAATGCATTTGCAGCAATATATGCGTTTTGGAAAATTCGATTGAAAAAAATCCTTTGCGGTCACATACCGATCATCACACACACACACACCTTTTGCGCATATTTTCTGCTTAAAATAATGCACAGTTTTTCTGACATGGGGCAGATATACATGTATATCGCTTATTTCTCGCTATCTCGTCATCTAACAGTCCTATTTCAAAAACTTTCTTTACCGGACAGCATTTCTGATGCGAACGTTATGCGTATAATTTTTAAATTTTCTTAATGCGCCAGTTGGCCACTAGGGTGCATAAGTTCACATTATTTACAGCAGTATCTGAGCGTCTAAAAACCCGATTGAAAAAATCCTTTCTTGGTCTACGGAAACATTTTACGGCCATTTCCTGCTCCAAATTAATGCAAAAATTCGCAGCTAGAGCGCAAATGTTTGATCTGTTTTCTCTTATCTCTGTCTCTAAAAGTCAGATTTAAAAAATGATTTTCACACCTCATACCATTCACCACCGGAAGGTTTTGCATGCACTTGTGGGGTTTCTGTAGATCACAGTTCTTGTGCTATTAGGAGGTGTTAGTGTTTATTTCTGTTTGCAAATGAATCTCCGCTTCTAAAATAATCTTCGACCCCCCCCCCCGCACCCCACCCCGGGTGGCGCACGCTTATGATAGTTCGTCCGAGATGGGTCCGGGTTAGAATTCCGATGAGGCATGGATGTTGTGTCTGTCTTAGGGCACTGGCTGTCTCCCTTCCCTGGAACCAGCTACCCTAAATTAGGGACGGGCGACTGCTTATAACCCATTCAGATGCTCGCGGTGGTCGTTCAAGCCACAATCGAAAAAAAAAAAAAATCTTTAAAAAAAATTATGATTTTTTTCTTTTTGCTGCATGCCATTCGCTAAAGTAAAGATTAGGAATATTGTGCTGTTAAATAATGCACAGGTTTTCCGCTAAGTGTTGTTATGCCTACTATATCTGCTTCCTGAAGACGTATTTGAAAAATTACTTTTCCTGAAGAATTATTTTCGTACGTTTTCCACGTTTCCATTATTCAAAATTCTTCCCCCAGGGGACGTTAGCATACATTGCTATTTGAAAGAGTTTGTTCAATTCTAAAAAGACCTTAGAAAAATCCTTGTTTTGGTAGGATAATCTTCATTATGAAGAGTATTATGCACCCATTTTCTTCTCACGCGCAGCTTTTCCGCGAGACGCCTAAAGTTATGTCATATTTTCCTCTATATCCCTTCTTCTAATTGTTTGATTTGAAATATCGTTTACCTATGATGTCTTCTGCTATGAGCAACTTTTTCTGCATAATTTGTTAATTATCGTAACACACTTTTCACCTTCAGTGGAAGTAATCTATTTCTACATATGTGATGTTTCATCGGTTGTAGAAATGAGGTTGATTTTTTTGGTAAACGATTCCATTCACTAAGAATAAGCAAGCCCCTTTTACATTGCGTATTTTGAATAATGCTCAGCTTTTCCTTTGGTGATGTAAGTCTATTTATTCTTACTCTGACTTTTTTTTTTCTTTTGGCGTAGGACTACGTCTAACTCTGCGGATAGTATGGGGCGATTTACGGCCGACCGCCTGTCACAAAAATAAGTCCCAATTGAAATCATTATGGCGCTAAAAATACGTGTCGCACACTAATCGTTTCAGCATATTCGTAAACAGCATGGAGACCAATTCGCGTAATGCGCTATAAATAACGCGCGCGATGCTCCCCTCGCTCCCTGTGCGCGGGGGAGATGATGCAATAACACTGCGTGTGCCGCCGCGTTTCACTCAGACTATCTCGGCAACCGTGAGCGCGACACGACTGTGCGTGATATCGTTTTAAAGCTCTCGACGAGATCTTTTCAAATATAAACTATATTGACAAAAGTTACCGGACACCTAGAAGAGAAACACAACATAGCATTTATTGACATACATTGGTACGGTGTCGGTCCACCTTTGGCCTTAACGCATGCACTGACCCTTCGAGAGATGCTTTCGACAAGGTTTTGGAACACAGCGATAGGTATGCACTTCCATTCAGTACATAATGCTGCCGCTAACTGTTAGCTTAGTAGTAGGCCTTGGTTCCACACTTCTTATGCGGCGCTCTAATTCATCCCATAGGTGGCCCATGAGACTTGATCAGGGCTCTGTGCTGGCCAGTCCACACACGATACGGAATTATTGTCAAACCACGCCGTAAGAGTCCTTGTTTTATGTCTCAGTGCATTATCCTGCTGGTACCAACAAGGCACGGTTCCATAACATTGCCACAGAGTTGGTAGTGCATAATTGTCCAGAATATCGAGGTAGACGTGCTGGTTAACAGGTTTGTCCCCGACAACCAATAGTGCTGGACCATACTACAAAAACACCCCCACACGAGTTCACTGCCATCTCCAAACTTGACCGTAGGAACAGTACACTGTGGTAAATAGTGTTCCCCGGCTGCCGTCATACCCAAACATGGCCATCAGACTGATGGATCGTGTATCTGGATTCATCAGTCCATAGGACCCGTTTCTATTGATCTACGGTCCACGATAAATGTTCTTTACACCATGCTAAACGACGAGCAGCATTCCGAGTGGAGATGAAAGGCTTATGAGCAGCCGCATGACCACGGTAACCCATGGAATGAAGTTCTCTGAGAATGGTACGTGTACATACCGAGGTTGCAGTATTTTTACTCACCTGAACACTGAGGTCTTGTGCAGTACTCCGTCGATTAGCTTAACTACTCTCCTGAGGCTTCAACGTCCTCTGTCACTGCTTCTCTTTGGTGTGCCGGTACGTTTTTCTGCTTCAGGCCCGCCATGTGTCTTCCACTTATTCAGTACATCCAAAAACAGTTGACTTGGGTATGTTTAAACGCCTCTCGGTTTCTCTTATGAACAGCCCACTAATATAACACCTAACAATCTTTCCTTTCTCAAAGTCAGTTCTCTCCCGCCGCGACATTTACCCTGAACCTCACAGTGCGATATGATCGTGGTCAGCTGCAGGCTTGTTTTTATTCGGTTTGCAGCTGTACTGCGCATCTTAACAACCCAGCAAATCCGATTATTTGCTTTTGAAGGGGTGTCCGGTGACTTTTGTCAATGCAGTGTATAAAGAACATATCGCAGTGGTTTTAACTAAAATTATTAAAAAAAATTTTTGTGTGAACTGGTTAACATTTTCGGCAATGCCGCGGAGTTCGCAAAATGAACGCAAGCAAAAGTGGAGAAAATCAAAACGAGAGGCAAGAGCAAGTGATGAGGAATGTAAGAAGCCGAAGAAGACTGCAGCCCAACGAACTAGAGAGTATCGAGAACTCATGAAAGCATCCGCCGCCAAACAAAAATTCAACACACCGATCGAACCCTTACCGGGCCCATCTCGAACTCTACTTTGTGTTCGCAATGTAACCAGCATTATTTGTACAAATTATGTAAGCTACTTTTAATATCATAGAACTGTGTTGGCTATAACAAATTAAACAAACTCTTTGAAACCATACTCGACTAGCTTATTTCAACTCTCCCATCTACATCCAAAAATCTGCGCCTCTCATCCCTTTCAGTGAAACACTCTTAAATCTCAGTCCTATTACTTCTGTCATTTTTGATTTCGAAAATAGCAATAAAGTGGCCTTTGAGCCTTTTGCACTTGACAATTTTAATAACTTTCTTGTCTGCCAAAGTGGGATTCCTGGTCTCCGCTGGTGGGTCAACTGCTTTAACGGTTCTTTTCTGCCCACTCTTAATTCTTTTCCTTAAGAGACCTGTTTATAGCTTCGAAACGCAGGATCCATTTTCTAAGCTTTTTAGGCATAGATGGTTAGGGCTATATTTTTAATAAATTGAAGGAATGAGTCTGCTGATAAGGCATTCTTGTCTTTCAAACACTGGTAAAACAGATATCAACTATTTACAAGAAATGACAACGTATAAAACCGTTGGTAATTCAGCCCTATACCAGTTATTCGAGCGAGATCCTATTCGTCTTCTCTTTTTTTATTGAACAAATTTCGCCCAGGAAAGAACTCTGAGTCTTACTTTCCGCTGAAGTGTACTATAATTGAATCGCATACATTAAAATGTGTTGCTGGAAAAGTCCAGTCACAGAGGATGTTTACACATGTTTAGAACATTTTCGATGAGATATTACAGAAAATAAAAGAAGTTCATGCAATAGAAACTGGCAACAGCGTGTTAGATGAGCACGAAGAAACATCTGCTGCAGTTAAATATCGTCTGCTAAGAAAATGGCGCACGTAAACAAGCTGTGGACAGAAGATTATGTTTTTGAACTTTACGAAGAAAAATATTCGCATTCTGTAATTAAAAAACACTGCGAAAATCATGGAATTAGCATTTCTAAATGTAAAATAAGTAATATTATTAACAATAAAGTGAAAATCGTCAAACATTGCTTTTAACAGAAAAAAGAACACCAAACGAATATCCAAAGAAGTTACGTACTTTTATGACTATTTCAAAAGTAAGGTCTCTGGTCTTAAAAGAAGATCTAACGACCCAAAGATCAATCGCTAAGTCGTTAAGAATCTCTGTAACAAATGTAAACAAGAAAACAAAGATTTGAATCTAACCCCCACCCCACCCCCCAATTAAAAAAAAACGAAAAAAAAAAAACCATAATTTTCACCGCCTTTTGCCTAGGCACGTAGCTAAACGTAGAATACGGTGCACACTTCTATATGAAAATCACTTAGTCGGAGACAGATGGAAATTTATTGTGACTGTTGATGAAGCATGGATCTAGCTAAACGACTGAACCACAAAAAAGGTGCATTTACTATTGCAAAAGAGCAGAAAAAGACTTACAAAATTGTTTCCAAGAACTCAAAGAAAGTTTCAGTAAAGGATTCATTTAGCTATTGCTGGTTTCTTGTGCAATGAGAAATTAAAGTTAAGAAAAGTTGAAAAGAATGTTAAAATCAATTCTACTGTTATAGGGTGCAGCCTAACTTGTGGAACATTTTTACATTTCATTTATGCTATAAATTTTTGTTTCGATATAACTGCAAGGCAGCACTGATAGTTATAATTAATTACGGTAATTGGTCCTCTAATTTGTTCATCACTGCCGTTGTTAAAATTTTCTATTACCTGAAAAGTGCATAATTCGTGGCCTTCAGGCATACGAGAATTGAGAAAGGCCACACGGCGACAGACCGTCTCCATTTCGGACTTATGGCAATAGTCTTGTGCATTTTTGACTCCGACAAAAGTCTGCAAAACTCACCCCAAAATTCCCTCTCGAAGCTCTAAAGAGACATTCTTGGCAGTGGCATTTCTGAGAACTGAACTACATAAGGGAAACCCGAAGGCCACCCACAGTTAAAAACAAGGCAGTAAATCCTTCTTCAAATGGCGAAAAGAAGGCCTTGTGACGGGACAAAGAGGAGAGAGAGAGAACCCAGGGAGAAGAGAAAACAAGGGTCGTGGTTTTCTCAGGAATAATTCGATTGCGCCAACATGCAAAAACGCAGCGGCGAGGTGTATGGAAAGAACACCTGCGAGCTGACAGCAGAGCCTAAAAGAACAATGGGGACCCCACCCCGGAGCAAAGCAAGTGACATATCAGAGTAAGGAGGGCTAGTAATGATCCAATCGAAAAGGTATGAGGAAAGAATGCCCACGGAAAAAACGCCCACTTTTCGAAAATAGGAAAAAACGCCCACGGAAAATATGCCCACAGACAAAATGCTCACGGGAAAAATATGTGGTTGACTGATAAGTTTTTATGTCTGTTATAAACGGTGTTCGGACAACTGGTCACAGACTGCTGGCCAAAAAAGCGTTAGGGGTCATATAAAAATTGCGGTTTCTTGGCCACCTCACCTACATAACGCGAATATGGGAATGACGGAATGAAAACTTTTAGAAGGGCCTAAACGTTAGTCCTAATATTATTTTCTGCCTGAGTAATACCGCAATATTAATAATTTGATGTGTAAAATATTTTCTGCAAACCTTACAAATACGAGAGGAAAGTTCGGATTGCACTGATGGACTGTTTTAAGGGGCCGTATAAAAATTGCGTTCTGGGCTGCTCCGTGGCTACGTCTCCCCGAGATTGGTTATCTGACACACATAAAATGTCCGTAATTTCGTATTTTCTTATTTACGATATTTTTCTAGAAACTACAACTAAACAAATTCTCTGCGAGTATGTGCAAACCCAGGAAACTTGTCGGGGGAGGGGGTGGGTGCTTAAAACCTAAAATATAAAGAATTTCTGGTCTGATCGGGAGACTTCCAGCGTTTACAAGCTACAACTCGTCGAATTATCTGAGGGTATCTGCTGCCTCAGGAAACTAGTGTGGGAGGGGGGGTAATACCAAAATCGTAAAATATCAAGAATTTCTCTTCCGATCGGGAGATCTTCAGCATTTACAAACTGCAACTCGACAAATTTTCTTAGCGCATGTCCACTCTCTGGAAACCTGTCGGCGAGGGGGGGGGTGTAATACCAAAAGTGTAGAATATGAACAATTTCGTCCGATCGGGAGATTCTCAGCAATTAGCAGCTACAACTCGACACATTATCTGAAGGCATGTGAATGATGAAACTCTCCGGGTCGGAAGAGAAATACTTCATATTTTACACTTTTGGTACTACCCCCCCTCCTCGACAGGTTTGCTGAGTAGGCACGTGTCCTCAAATAATCTGTCGAGTTGTAGCTTGTAAATGCTGAAAATCTCCCGATCGGACGAGAAATTCTTCATATTTTTCACTTTTAGTATTAACCCCCCCTCCCAACCCCTCCCCCCGACAGGTTTCCTGAGGCAGCACATGCGCTCAGATAATTTGCAGACTTGTAGTCTGAAAACCCTTAAATCTTTTGCTGAGATGTAGATCATAAACATTTGTTATAAAGAATTACATTAATTGGAAAAAATCAGAATACAGCAGCTGGTGAACAAGCATATACTGATCGCAACTCCGCATTATCCACGAGTGACTGTTTATCAGTCAAATTAAAAATGTAGCAACTATTGAAAAATATGCATTCTATATGTATGGGTGTACAGATCCTTCTTGCTGACCACCGAACTGATTGTATGAAATCAGTCACCGAACAAGGCCGCTCCTTCTCTCTCTCTCTTTTCTACAGCGGGGAAAGCCATCTGCTTTTTGTCAAAGTCGTTTGCTGTTAGATAATTCAACGGAGCTCACAAAGCGACGAGACCCCACCCGCCCCAAGAAACAACCCATATATGTCTTCTAAATTTATCGGTTGCTTCGAAACTTGCGGCAGTATCAAGTTACTTCCTGCGCCCAGAACCAGAATTTAACCCCCCCCCAGGAGGTTGGTGATCTGAGTCATATAAAGTTTCCGTGATTTCGTCTTTTCTTAATTGCGATAATTAATGTAATTCTTTATAACAAATTTTTATGATCTACAACTCAGCAAAAGATTTAAGGGTTTTCAAACTACAAGTCTGCAAATTATCTGAGCGCACGTGCCTACTCAGCAAACCCGGGGGAGGGGGGGGCTATATGATAATTGTGAAATCTATAGAATTTCTTGTCCGATCGGGAGATTTTCAGCATTTACAAACTACAACTGGAGACATTACCTCCCGGCATGAACATACTGAGCAAACCTGTCGGGGGGAGGGGGTTAATACCAAAAGTGTAGAATATGAAGAATTTCTCTTCCGACCCGGAGGTTTTCATCATTCACATGCCTTCAGATAATGTGTCGAGTTGTAGCTGCTAATTGCTGAGAATCTCCCGATCGGACGAGAAATCGTTCATATTTTACACTTTTGGTATTACCCCCCCCCCCCCGCCGCCTCACCGACAGGTTTCCAGAGAGTGGACATGCGCTAAGAAAATTTGTCGAATTCTTGATATTTTACGATTTTCGTATTACCCCCCCCCCAACTAGTTTCCTGAGGCAGCAGATACCCTCAGATAATTCGGCGAGTTGTAGCTTGTAAAAGCTGGAAATCTCCCGATCGGACCAGAAATTCTTTATATTTTAGGTTTTAAGCACCCCCCTCCCTCCCCCGACAAGTTTCCTTGGTTTGCAGATACTCTCAGAGAATTTGTTTAGTTGTAGTTTCTAGAAAAATACCGTAAATAAGAAAATACGAAATTACGGACATTTTATGTGTGTCAGATAACCAATCTCGGGGAGACGTAGCCACGGAGCAGCCCAGAACGCAATTTTTATACGGCCCCTTAAAATTTTTGTAGCCAGTTCTCCGCTTAGTCTTAGCTCCGAAAATCATGGAAATGTCTAAATTTCTTACTGAAAATGAAATATTAAAAAAAAATTATGAACAATAGTTGCTGAAGTAGTGGGGAATATAGCCACACGAAATTTGTTTATGCAGAACAATTTTATGGCACTGAAATTGCAATGTGTCCAGTTCTACGTACCCGCTACATGACAACACAAAATGGCACCAAATTTTTTATTTTTTGGTCCCTACAAAATACATACACAACTTTTGCTGTGAGAATCGCAGTTCATTTTGGGTGTTTAAGTCGTAAGGAGTTGTTGATCCAAAGTGCATGTTGTTCGCAAATATAACAAACAGATGTCAGAACTACAGAGATATTGATGTATAGCAGTTGGCTTGAAGATAACGGTGAATCATTAGTATGTTTTTAAATAAATGTTGCATAAGACTACCACTGCTTTCAGGCCAACAGCATACAACCTCTACAGTCCACCAGTTCAATCCAAACTTTCCTCTCGTATTTGTAAGGTTTGCAGAAAATATTTTACACATCAAATTGTTAATATTGCGGTATTAATCAGGCAGAAAATAATATTAGTACTAACGTTTAGGCCCTTCTAAAAGTTTTCATTCCGTCATTCCCATATTCGCGTTATGTAGGTGAGATGGCCTAGAAACCACAATTTTTATATGACCCCTAACGCTTTTTTGGCCAGCAGTCTGTGACCAGTTGTCCGAACACCGTTTATAACAGACATAAAAGCTTATCAGTCAACCACATATTTTTCCCGTGAGCATTTTTTCTGTGGGCGATTTTTCCGTGGGCTTTTTTCCTATTTTCGAAAAGTGGGCGTTTTTTCCGTGGGCATTTTTTCCGTGGGCGTTTTTTCCGTGGGCGTTTTTTCCGTGGGCATTCTTTCATACAATCCTCGAAAAATGAGCGACATCGCAGTCCCTCGGACATAGGGGCTCCTCGACCGATATTAGGTCGACAACACGGCACAAGTGCCTAGGCTGTCTACACACACACATACAAAAAGGCACGAGATCCCTTGATACTTCTCCGCGTTAAGGATATCCTAAAGACTGCCAAGGTATGTGGTGTTTATTCGAACATTTGATAACAACCTACACGAGCCGTCGGACGATGAAACAGCGTGTAGAACTCTGTCCCCTGTAAAAGGGAGCACGCAATTGAAATCCTGCAACACATTTTCATTCGTTTCTTTTTTTTTTTTCTGCGTTATGGCCATGTCTATTAAGAGCTCTTCCCTGCTAATTTGGCCTCAAGCCTATGCGGGGTGTGTGTAGTTGTATAGACATATACAGTAGCTTATAATTAAATTACGGCAGTCATTGCAATCATCGTATCATTTTAATCACTCGTACCCAAGCTCGTACTATATTCTTGCTTTTAGGCGTGTGTTATGGATTTAAATGTATTAGTATTCTCTCATATATGCTTTTTTTGGGGGGTTCCATTTTTTAAAATTGTGCATGAGCAATATACAGCATGCTAGAATCTCTTCATTGAACACAGTATTTGAATCAGTGTTAGTTGTTAAATCAGAGGCAGTTTTTAAATCAGTGTTAGCGTTTTAAATCAGTGTTAGTGTCTAAATCAGTGTGCATAATTATGCTGCCGATAAAGCAGCCCGCCATATACTCATCTCAGCAGATCTTTGTGCCACTCCACGGATAAAGGTGGCAATGTATATACATACTGTTGCATATTAAATGTCAAGCATGCGTTGAAATGAGCGTTGGGTATTCTTTCGAGGGTGTGTGTGCGTTGCTGTGACTTTTCGGTAGATTGGGACGTGCTGGAGTTAAATCCAGGCGTCCACGCCCAATCGCGGTATGAGTTTTGGGGAAGTTAATAATTAATTTGTTATAATTAATTATTGGAAGTTAATATTAATTTTTGGAATCAAATAATTAATTTGTTGTGCATAATGTTTGGCTACCAGCGCAAGTAGGAAAACTCCTTGCTAGATTCGAGCAGCAGAGGAGCAGGGCTAAATGTTTTACACATTTTTTTTAACTTTTTTTTTTTTTTTTGGTGGAGATATCGGGTGCCTTACGGCACGCGATACATCACCTGGTGCTGCGGCCATATCAGCCTATAAAAGGTAAGATCCAACACCACATATTACCAAACAATGTTTTAACTCCTATAATTTAAAGAAGAAATACCATTCCTTTATCCACAGAGCCTTCAAAGAGTAGAATTCCATCAGGATAAGGCTACCAGTCATACATCCAAAGCTACAACTCTGTTTCTTGAAAAAATTAAAAAAGAGACGAGTGTTAAGTCTATATACATTTTGCTCATATTCCTTCAAAGTACCCTGTTGTGTCACCAATTAACAACTCTGCCTTCGGACTGCTAAAAAGAGAGAGCGCTTTCTAAGCGCAGACCTAACACAATGATTTAACAATGGAAAGCAGTGGAAGAGGAGTGGAATAAAATACCACTAAAAATTTTAAGAAATTCCCTGTTATCTTGGGAATCTAGATGTAGGTTCATAATCGAGAGAAAGGACTATCAGATAGAACATTTAACGAAGAAATAATTTTATTTTAAACATTAATTAAGTTGCTGGAAAATCATTCTAAAAAGTGTGAACATCCTCTATAATTTTTAATACTAAAAGTGAGTGATGTTTCACGTAGCAGTTCTTTTGTAGCACAGTATTCACTTCGTACAGTGTTATGTCATAATTTTCTGATCTCCTTAAATAACACTTCTTTTCGTAAAATTTCTCGTTTCTTAAATACAATAAAATAAATTATATTGTCCTTCTAAGTAAACATAGATGCTAAAAAGCTTTATGGTGTAATTTCTTAAAAGCTTAAAAAAATTCCCCCTCCCCTTTTTTTTACTTTCTTCAAAGCAAAACATAAATATTCGATTCCATCCAGGTGCATGTTATTCTGATTATTTGCAAATGTTCGTTACTTTAATTATTGTTTCTCATTTTATTCCCGTTTATATTACCTTACTTATGTAGGTCATGCGTAGTGCCCAGGATTTCTGCATATTGAACTAAAATGTAAATTCGTACAAGAGACAGGAAAAACAATTATTGTGTTTGATGATACAGACAAACAGTGCCTCTGGGGACTGCTGGCTTAAGCTGTACTACAGAGGAAAATAAATAAAAAAAATGTTATGCCTGCGGAATTTTGATAAAATCTCACGTAATTTTAAGATGTAAGAATATTTATCTCAGCTGCGTTCGCAAAAAAGACGTTTTTAACGCAAAATTCCAGTATGATATTTCAAATTTGATGCATATTCTGTCGCCAATTAAGTTTCTTGGTCATCAATTAAGTTCCTGGTAGAAAAAAAGGAATGATTTAATAACAAATTAGACGCAAAAAAGACAGGAAAAAAGAAAAGCAAAAGCGAGCATTTATATAGTTCGTTGCCCGGACCAGTAAGTCGTCCTTGGCGTTGTGGTGTGACCTTGAGAGATTTATCGCTCGGCCATGACTCCCTTTTCGTTACCGAGGGAGACCTCCAAGCAGCAGGTGTGATTACTGCATTTATTTGAGGAATGCAGGAAATGAAGATGCCCTTGCTATTAAATGTTGCGTCAATACATCATTTGAAGACAGATGTGAACGTTACTTGGAGATGCTCTCAGCATTTATAGCCCTCTTCAACTACATTTTGACATTGCGAAGAAGAAAAAAAATTACTTACTTTCAAGCAATATAGGAGGCAGATACACAGCACAGAGGTTAATGACCGTCATATTTCTTTTCCTAGCCAAGCGGACTGTTAAAATTACATGTTTTCATTGCGAGTCTTCATAAAATGATTTGTGACGCTAAATTGCTCAATGCATGGTGCGTGTTTTATTGAAGAGGGTAAAAGATAAGAAGATAAGGGGCACTGATGTTTCGTGACGTCTAAAAAAAGAGGAAAAAAAAAGTAGCACATGCACTTATATAGATAGATAGAAAGAGAGAGATGATGAGATACGGCCACAGCTATAAGTGGTGGTAAATTGCAGATGCAGTTTCTTACATCTCCTTGACATTCTACCGATATCCTAAGATACATCCTGAAATTGCAGCTTCATTATTATTATTTTTTTAATATTTTGAATGTTCGGAATAATAAAACAATCTATTGATGAAAACAGAGTATTTTTCAACTTATAATTGTAAAAAAAATAAAAATAAAAATCAGATTCCAAGCTATTAAAAATGGAGAAACCTTTAAGCTGACGAGAAGAAGAATAAATTCCAAACGGGAAAAATACGAGTCAGTAGTCCAAAAGTAATTGGTGGAGAATTAGAGACAAAAATAATTTCAGGTTTATGAATGAGAGACATAAGGATTCGTTATAAAGAAATTAGCTGGGAATAATGAACTAACTGAATGCTTTCATTTTTAGGCATAATGCCGATTCCTTTTGAAAACTGTACTGTTCCTTATATATCTGTATACATAAACATTTTTTTTTTTATTGGAGGTTTAACGACCACCGTGAGCAACTAAATGGTCTATAAGCAGTTGCTTGTCCCTAATTTAGGGCCACTGACTCCAGGGAACCGCCCCGGTGGCGCAGTGGTCTAAGCGATGGCTTCTGATCATTCGTGCGAGATGGGTCAGGGTTCGAATCCCGGTGAGGCATGGATGTTGTGTGTGTCTTACGGCACTGGCTGTCTCCCGTCCCTGGAACCAGTGTCCCTAAATTAGGGATGGGCGACTGCTTATAACCCATTGAGTTGCTTACGGTGGTCGTAAAACCTCCAACAAAAAAAAGACTCCAGGGAAGGGAGAGAGCCAGAAGACAAACGCAACATCCATGCCTCACCGGGATTCGAACCCGGACCCATTTCGGACGAATGATCAGAATCTATCGCTGAGACCACTGCGCCACCGGGGCGGCCCTTACATTTTCACATGTACCTTTTTATTTCTTCATGTCACCTCTAACTGATATATATCGACTCCACCTACTTTATTTACTTGCAAATCTCTGTTTTAAAGTCTTTATACATAAGTATTCCCCAACCCACAAGTTCGTTTCGAATCGAACTTTTTTACTTCTTCTTGTAAGTCTATTTTTTCATGATCTGCATTTCGAAGCATTGTTTTCAAAACTAAATATTGTCAGCTAAACGAAGGTGTTTAAAATGGTGCTCACGAATCTTCATCACTCTGATATCCAAATTCATTGATATAAAAAAATACCTGCATGATAACATTAAAATACTAGGAAGCGTTCGTACGACACTGCCCCAATTTGAAACTTTTTTATAGTTTCTGAGTACTCAAAAATTGAACTTTATCACTTATTCTTTTTTACAGAAGTCTTAAATGATGTTAAAGTAGCAATTTTAAATGCTGCAACATTTCAAAGAATTGATAAATGTTGTTATTTGCATTGAGCTAGAAGCATTTATTATAAAGGATAAAAAAATCTATGTAGTGGAAATTCATATTCTTTCGATCTTTCAGCAAGTTCTCTTAATATTAGCTGTACAAATAAGTTTTAAAGCGTTTTAGGACAACGCAACATGTAATTTGGGGAAAAACAACAATATCTTTACGAATTAAAATATGCGCCGTCATTATCTATCACCTTCCGCCATCGGTCGGGCAGCTGACGGATTCCAGCCATGAAGAATACTTCGTCGTGTGACGCGATGAAGTCGCCAACCCATTTTTGCTTTCCAGCCAAGCGTAAATAACATTTCCTTGACCGATTTCGCGACATGCAGCCTAGCGTTGTCATGCAGTAATTTCACCAGACGCAATCCTTTGCCTGTGGATGGACGTTTCCGTCAGATTGCCTAGTTCAATCGCAACAATTGTTGCTTGTAGCGATCAGCAGTAACAGTTTGACCCTGTTCCAATAGTTCATAATAGAGCACACCCTTCATATCCCACCAGATGCACAGCAGAACTTTCTTGGAGTGAATATTGCGTTTCGGTGTCGAAGTCGTTGCTTCACCGGGGTCTACCCAGTGTTTTTTGAGTTTGGGATTGCCGTACGATATCCACTTTTCATCACCCGTAACGATTTTCCACAGGAAAGACTTTCTGTGTTGTTTATTCAACAGATTCAAACACTTCATGACACGCTCACTTCATGACACGTTCCTCTGGCTCAGGTCATGTGGCATCCATTTTCCTTACTTCTGAATCTTTCCCATTGCACGTAAATGATTGGAAATGGTTTGTTGAGTTACCCCAGTTGTTCAGCTAATTCTTTTTGCGTTTGAGACGAATCTTCATCCAGCAATGCTTGCAGTTCCTCATGTGCAACCTTCTGCGGGGCGCCGCTACGTTCTCGATCGCTAACATGAAAATCACCTGCTTTAAACCGTCTAAACCAAAGCTCACGCGTGCTTTTCGATACAATATTCTCCCTTAGAACAGAACAGATCGATGCACATACTTTTGCAGCATTTTTTCCTTGATGAAATTCGTAACGAGTGCAGTGTTGAATAAATGCAGTATCGCTTGCCATCTTTCACCTACCGATGTGTAAGTGTGTTTGACTGTTGGGCAAACTTCTGTGTCACATTTTATACTCTGGACCAGTTACGGTCACATGACAACAACACGAGGGAATCGCAGATATGTAAATTAGTGGTATACGTCACACAGAAACCGCTTTAAAACTTATTTGTACACCTAATACATGCTCATAGTCTTGAATTCAGTCAGTTGTTCTAGCCAGTGTTTTCTGGTGCAGATGAGACAACAGTCAAGATCTTGTAGGCAACGTGGAAGAGGATAATAGAATTAGAGCCTAAGACAAGTTTTCGGTACTTTGAAGCCCGTATCTTTGAACTTAGATATTCGTCACAAATAATGTTCTTAAATAACATCACTTCGCCTGCTGCTCTCCGTCAATGGGCATAATACATCTGCATCGATAAATCGAGTCTGCAAAATTCTTTTTGTGTATATCTCTGAACTTGAGAATGATGAGACTACATGTCATCAATTCTTGTGAAGATTTCTACCGTTAGGTGGCACAATGTACAGTATACAGAGGGTGAGTCGAAAGTTTTGCAATATTTGGATCGCTTTATGTCTTCATACGTACCTTTGCGACGAAAGTTGAGTAGCATTCAAAGTATAGGCCATCGTGTTGCACTGTTGCTAGTTCTTCGATTCCGCGGCAGTACCAGTTCTTGTCCTTCGAGGCGAAAAACTCTTTCACTCCAGCTGTTACCTTCTCCTGGTTGTTGAAGTGTCGCCCGCTAAGGAAGTGCGCCGTCGACCAGAACAAGTAATAATCCGACGGGGCAAGTTCCGGACTAAATGCTGGGTGTGGTATCATTTCGATGCTCTCAAGTTTCTGGAGTTTTGTCCGGGTCGTTCTCGCGGTATGAGGCCGAGCGTTGTCCTGCAGTACGAGAGCGCGCTTTCTGTTTACCAATGCCGGGTACTTCCCCAAAACGGCATACATCCGCTCCAGCTGTTCAGAGTAGAGTTTGGCGTTGATGGAAGAAATTCGCAATGGATTATCCCCTCGAAATTCCAGCAGACGCAGAGCATCACTTTGTGCTCGAAGCACCCACGTTTGACAAGAGGTTCAAGAAGCTGATTCGGGCTCAACCACTGTGCCGTTGTGTGTCAGGATTACGGAAATAGACTCATCTTTCATCGCACGTAAAAATTCTCTTGATGAAACGTACATCGCACCGGTTTTCAAGGAGTTTCGTGCACACTTCCACTCGGCGGTTTGCTTCAGCTGGCGTCAGTTCATGAGGGACAATGCGGCAGCTTCTGTAGACCTTGCCGAGGTCCTGAAGGTAACGAACCATGGTGGTCTGTGATATGCCCAGCTCGCCTGATAATCGCCAAGTGCTGATTGTCGGATTTGGGTATCGTTCACTTGATCGAAGGTCACTTGACCGAAAATCACTTGATCGAAAGGTACATTTCTCCGAAGGGTCACTTGACCGAAAAGTTCATTTCACCGAAAGATTACTTCACCTAAAAGTTCATTTCATCAAAATGACATTTGATCGAAAAGTTCATTTCATCAAAAGGACATTTGACCGAAAAGTTCATTTCACCGAAGGATTACTTTACCTAAAAGTTCATTTCACCGAAGGATTACTTTACCTAAAAGTTCATTTCACCGAAGGATTACTTTACCTGAAAGTTCATTTCACTGAAGGATTACTTTACCTAAAAGTTCATTTCACCGAAGGATTACTTTACCTAAAAGTTCATTATATCGAAAGATGATTTCACCGAATGGTCAGTTTATCGAAAACTTAGAATTTTTTTGTTAAAGATCTGTTGGAGTGTCCTGCGGGTTTTTGAAAACTTTCCACCTAAACATTATCGGATTGTATAAAAAATACACTTTTAATTTCTATGAAACACCTCCCCATGAGTAGGTTTTTCGAAATATGACATTAATCATAAGGCCTAGATCTGTGCCTTTTTGTCAAATTTTAATCCTCCGAGCTCATATTCGTAAGGGTTACATAGCAAATCAAGTAAATAATGTTCCACTTTTACTCAACCACAAAACATTAAGTTTTTGACCGTAGGCATAGGTACAGGCCATTTTAACAGATTTTAACCCTACTCATATTCATAAACATTACATAAAATGTAAAGTAACTTTTTTATATAAACCTTATGAACATGAGCACGCACGGTTAAAATTTTCTAAAAAAGCCTAAGCCGAGACCTAGGGCCCTAAAGTTGATTATTTTTGCCTGACAAAATGTGCAACATTATTAACTTGACTTTTTATGTACACCCTATGAACATGAGTTCGCACGATTAAAATTGAGTAAAAAGGCCTAAGCCAAGGCCTAGGGACCTAAAATTGATTCTTTTTGCCTGAAAAAATGTGCAACATTATTAATTTTACTTTTTATGTAAACCTTATGAACATGAGTTTTATGTAAACCTTATGAACATGATTAAAATTTCTAAAAATGCCTAAGCCGAGGCCTATAGCTTAAAAAAAAAAAAAGATTTATCTTAAAACTAAACCTTTGCGTCCTCTGTCACACAGAGAAATCAAAAGTACAATTTGAGTATAATCCCCTAACGTTTCGGTAGTCTGTCTGCCGAACTTGCACCATGCTTCAGTAGATCCTGTAATGAAATCCAAAGTTTTCGATAAACTGACCCTTCGGTGAAATGAACTTTTAGGTAAAGAGATCTTTCGGTGAAATGAACTTTTCGATCAAGGGATCCTTCGGTGAAATGAACTTTTCGATCAAGTGATCTTTCGGTGAAACAATCTTTTCGCTGAAGTGATTTCCGGTCAAACGACCCTTTGGTGACGTAAACGTCAGGCAAATGAACCAGACCCGTCGGATTTGCCTCTAAGGCCTAGCGCACGGCGTCCGAATCCACGGTTTGCGGCTTACTTGAACTTGGCTGATCATCGAGGTTTCTGTCACCCGAGTGAAATTTCTGGAACCATTTGGTTGCGGCGCTGTTGTCCACGGAACCTCTCCCTTTCGCATGACAAAGGTTTCGTGTTGCTTGAGCAGCGTTATGGCCGAGTTCAAACTCGTAAAGCAAATGTTCCCTAATTAGCCGGTTGTGGCTGTTCGTCTTTTAGGCGACACAGACAGAACGACGACATGCAATGCTGTCAACAGTAACGACTACCGCCTTATATCCCTTTCGACTGACTGCAGTGCGCGACTTGAACTAGTTTAAACACGTGACATACCCGCCACAGCACATGTGTTTATGCAAATATTGCCAAACGTTCGACTCACCCTCTCTATTTGTCACGATATCTATGCGCTTACAGGACGATCTAAAAAATTCTTAAACATTCTTTCTGCATTCAATACCTGTTATCGCTAGCTTTTCCTGACCCTCAAACTTTGCTAGATGGCGTCAGTGCGTATTTCTAGGTGACGTAAGCGTACGCTTTTATGTGGCCTCATACCTTCGCATCTAAAAATCGAACCAGAAGAATTTTGTGTGTGTGTCAGATAACAATCATAATGATGATCAAGGCATTTTCCTTTTTTCCTGAGAAGCAAGTTTTTCCCTGAAAGTAGCAAAAATGTGTATTCGAAATTGGCTCAATAATTCCATTTCTGAAAATCAGGTTGGAAAAATTCTCTACTCATCGGGTAGCAGTAACCACGGACCTTATTTTCCAGGAGTTTTCAGATCTTCATAAAGTACAGTTTTCTAGCTAAATGAAGTGAATGTATATTCGTATTTCGCAGAATATCAGTATTTCTGTTTCTAAAATTTAATACGACCCATTCTACCATGAGATAGTTGAGAAATTTATAATTTTCGATATGTTTTCGTTTTTCCTGATGCATAATTTTCTCGCTACGAAAGGAAAATTGTTTTTGTGTTTGACACGATATCTCATCTACGACAAGTTGGCTAAACATTAAATAGCGGTCCCGGACGATTCGTCCAACGACGATTGGTCCAATGCCGATTCGTCCAATGCGGATTCGTCCAAAGGGACGATTGGTCCAATGTCCAATTCGTCCAATGGTACGATTGGTCCAATGCCGATTCGTCCAATGGTGCGATTGGTCCAACGCCGATTCGTCCAATGGTGCGATTGGTCCAACGCCGATTCGTCCAATGGTATCATCATCTTACCAGCGGTAAACTTTTTTATTTTCCAGAAAGGAATAATAATTTAAATTATTCTCCTCTTTATATCCTTTAGAAAGATAGTTTCCGTGTATTTGGTAATTGTAAACATTTTACATAAGCCTGGTTAAAGGCACTCAATGGAGCATTTCTCAGCTGTTTGCAAAGCACCTAGGCCGCGTGAATTTTTTGAAGATTTTAATTTAGAAGCTAGAATTTGGTGTTTGTAAATATGTTATAAAACCTAACAAAAGGCGATCATCCTATCATTTCTCAGGTCTTTACGAAGCACCTAGGCCCCGGGCCTTTTTAGGAGATTTTGAGTCACAACCTAGATATTTGGTATTTGTAAAATATTTTATATAACTTTATAAAAGGCATTCGTCGTATCATTTCCGAGGTCTTTGCAAGGCACCTAAGCCGCAGGCCTGTGAATTAATATTTCGTGCTTAAGTGAAAGCGCAAAGTTATTAACTTGATTTAATATGTAAACGTTATGAATATGACATCGGTAGAATAAAAAGTCCTAAAAAGGCCTAGGCCTAGAGCCTATGAATTAATATTTCGTGCCTAAGTAAAAGCTCAATATTATTAACTTGATTTGATATGTAAACGTTATGAATCTGACATAGGTAGAATATGAAATGTTAAAAAGGCCTAGGCCTATGAATTAATATTTCGTGTTTAAGTAAAAGCGCAATATTATTAACTTGATTTAATATGTAAACGTTATGAATATGACATCGCTGGAATAAAAACTGTTGAAAAGGCCTCTGACCAAACCCCGACCAGTCGTTTCCATTGGGCCGTTGGCAGAAAAAACCCACTGCATTCTACAAACAGAAACGGAACACAAGTATTTTATATTATTTCATGCAAAAGAGAAACATTGAAGTTGATAGAACGCCTCGTACATCAGTAACTTCATACGGCAGCAATGACAGCATAACAAAAAAACGCGATTCAAAAAAAAAAAAAAAAAAAAAAAAAGAAAAAAAAAGAAAAGAAATCTGTAACCACAATATTACGCATGAAATGTAACATTACTTTACATTCTTTGAACTACTGGTACTTTCGTATAACATCGGAGATAGAATCAGAACAGATGAGACTTTTATTGCACGAGTAGCACTTCGGACAGATAGGACGGAATTGGACCAATCGTCCATTGGACGAATCGGCATTGGACCAATCGTACCATTGGATGAATCGTACCTTTGGACCAATTGTCCATTGGACGAATCGTCCCTTTGGACGAATCAGCATTGGACCAATCGTCGTTGGACGAATCGTACCAGACCCATTAAATAGTTACTTTGATCAAGATTGCCCATCAATGTTTTGCTTTTGCTGTCACAATTTTGTATTTTGGTTTGCATTAGGAATCTCCACTCCTAGAAGTCGAATTGCAAAGACCTTTTTGCAGCGGATATCTGTACTTATAATGAGAACTGTCCAGATATTTTCAGATTTTCCTGGAGCGTGAATTTCCTGCCAGGTAGCACGTAAAAGTGCATATTTATTTGACACAGTATACTGTAGAACCCAAAAGCGAAAAAAAAAGATCGAACATTTTGCGGACAATTTGCACATTAAAACATATTTTGTGTACTCAAGTTGAAACTTTTTATCATCTGGCTCATTCATTTAAAAAAATTCTGTTCAATCGTTTTTGTCAAGGAATTTGCTTTCTAGTGATTCCTCCGGTATTCCTAGTCAAGGAATTTGCTTTCTAGTGATTCCTCCGGTATTCCTAGTCAAGGAATTTGCTTTCTAGTGATCCCTCCGGTATTCCTAGTCAAAGAATTTGCTTTCTAGTGATTCCTCCGGTAAACAGTAGTGCATTTCTGTCCCATTAGCAGCTCATTATCGGATGTCTGATGTGATTTCATTCTCATTGGTAAACTTTACAGTCTCAGGTCGTCAAACGTAAGATTGAGATCAACCCGAAGTAGTAAGGCTTGTGTCCATCATTATATCAATAGAGAACACATTCTTCCTTTCTAAGTGAGAGGGAAGAATGTAGCCCCCGCAAAATATTTCTGATGGCTTATCATATTTAAAGTACCATCTTCTTTCTTGAATGCCTTTCTTCCTTACGTAGTTCTACATTCTAGGCTTTGTACGTTGAGAATAAATTTCCTTTACTAATAATTTCTTCTCTTTGTTGAATCAACAGACTAGTTTGTTTAGGGTTATCTACCATGTCGTTTAACTTTAATGCGTTTAAATTTAATCTCTACTTCAGTAAGTCCTGGAAATGTTTTGCTAGTCAATGAAATAACTATGATATTTTCCTTATTTCGAGCCCTTCAAATTCAGAAAAACACCTAATCGGATGATTAAGAGTTCGGTTCACCTCAGCATCCTTTAAAATCTGCGTAGTCCAGATATTTTTCACTTTCTCAGGTTCAGCCATCTAAAAGTGCACGGATGACCCATCGTCTCAAGTTGAGTCATCTAAAAGTGCACGGATGACCCATCGTCTCAAGTTGAGTCATCTAAAAGGGCTCGTATTACCCAGCGTCAGGGATGTAGTCCTAGGAACTGCTCATGCTGGTCGACAAATGTGGGAAAAACAATCCAAACATCCGGATTTTGAATCGAATATTTAGCTGATCAATTTCTCCCTACTATTAATTATTTTCTTCATTTATTTTGTTCCGTCCTTTATTTCACTTGTTTCTGATCGTTTAGTCTCTTGGCTTTTTCTTTCTTACTTTCCTTTGTTTTTCCTTCATTTTTTCTTTATTTTATTGTTTTCCTTAAGCAATTTTTTGTCATGTCTCCATATTATTTTGGAGATAGCGTGCGATTTTATGGAGGCTTCTCGCTTTAGCTACGAAAACAGAGAAGCACTTTCCGCTAGAAGTCGTTTGTACACGTCTCTCCCTTATCGAATGGAACTTTCACTTAATACGTTTACCCCCAGTCTAGCGTAGATAGCGTCTGGTTGAGGCTTAAGTAACAATAGCCAACGAACCTCTGGTTTGCTCTTTTTTCAAACTTATTTTCGATTTCGAAATTTTAGGTGCAGGTCCGGCGAACCGTCATAAATTTAAAAAACCTGACAGCGTGAACCTGCTTCAGCACATTCTTGATTCACAACTTCTGTGGAAGTACAATTAACTAGTGTATATGATCAGCATTGCAATATTGGCGCAATTATATATTCCTACAAATAATTAAATATGTCAGATAATAAACAAAACATTCCTATATTGTTAATTAGGCAATCAGTGCTCTTAAATGCTAACCCCTTTCTCCAATAAGAAATAATCTGAATTGATTACTGAGGCTCTGTCAATGAAAGTCAGAATCACTTTTTCTCACTACCTTGTGAGTAAAGTAAACAATCCTTTCCAAAAAAAAAAAAAATTAGACTGGAGGTTGATTCTTTTAATGTCGGTCATAATTTCTTCCATCTTAAAGAAATGCAGTTTTCCTTTTAATAGGGACTGAAAATTGGCTAGGGAACAGAAATATGTCAAAAGTTTGTTTTTTCCAAAAATTGGAGCTAAGTTATTTTGACTCATGCGACAGTTTTTCCAAAATTCGGTCAATTTATTTTATTTATTCCATGGAATTGGTTCAATTTGCTAACGTTTGTCACTGAATAAACTGAATAAAACCTTCTGCAACTCTGTTTGATAGTATACCGTTCCAATTAATTGGGACAAGCTATTTTGTTCTCAGAATTGTAATGTGATCGCCAGTTGATGTCGGAAATCCACGTAAACCGGTTTTATCAGCTGTGAGGTGGTGTGACTGTTAGAACTTGATAGTAAGAATGAGGTTTGACCGGTTTTAAACAGGAAATAGGCACTTCAGCTTCAGTTGTGGGTTTTCGTGTGTGACAGGGATGTTAGTTTTTGCTCTCTGTGAGTACGTGTTGCTTTCGTGTATTGAAAAATGGATATTTCCCCAAGGAAGCGTGCAAAAGTAATTGCTCTGAAGGATCACACTTCTATGACAGTGAGAGATATCGCTTCTGCAGTTGGTGTAGGCAAATCAAGTGTATCAAGACTGCTTACGCGATACAATGCATCTGGATCATCGTCTCCAAAAAGGAGAGGTAAATGTGGAAGAAAACGAAAAACAACTCCACGAACCGATAAATATCTAATCAGAAATAGTAAAATGAATCCAAAAAAAAAAACAAGCACCGACCTTCAAAGAGATTTATTGGCTAGTGGTTGTGATGTTAGTGATTCAACTGTACGCAGAAGGCTTCTGGAAGTTGGCCGGAAGGCAACAAAACCAACGAAAAAACAATATTTGAAAGCCAAAAGGAAGATAAAACGTTTAGCCTGGGCCAAAGTATATAAATCATGGACTGCTGACGACTGGAAAAGGGTAATTTTCAGTGATGAAACTCATTTATTTATGCAGGGTTACCAAGCAAATGTTGTTAGACGAAGCAACTGTGAACCCTTAAGACCTGAGAATGTCAAAAAAAACTGTAAAACACCCTCTGAAACAGATGTTTTGGGGTTTTTTCACATCAAATGGCACTGGAAGTTTAGTACCTGTTCAAGGTATGATGAATTCAGCCAAGTACGTAGAAATATTACAACGTAGGATTGTTCCATTCTTGCGAACTTTTGAAGGGACATTTCAACATGACTTGGCCCCATGTCACAATTCGAAATTGGTCAAGAATTTCATGCTG
This sequence comes from Macrothele yani, assembly GCA_039090855.1. Taxonomy (NCBI): domain Eukaryota; kingdom Metazoa; phylum Arthropoda; class Arachnida; order Araneae; family Macrothelidae; genus Macrothele; species Macrothele yani. The sequence continues at coordinate 64,927,211 of CM077017.1, read as the reverse complement.
GAAAATCAAATTCATTTGCTTGATTGGCCTGGAAATTCACTAGACTTAAATCCCATAGAAAACTTGTGGAATATTTTGAAGAGACGTTTAGGTAAAATGGACTGTACAACCAAAGAACGCATGATAATGAATGCTTTAAAAGTGTGGTTCCACGATTATGATAGCAAAAATATGTGCACTCAATTAGTGGAGTCAATGCCAAAACGAATTCAAGAGGTCATTTCTGCTAAAGGAGGACATACTTCATACTAATACAGATATTTATCAGTGTATATCAAGGCATAGAATGATATAAAGGCATAGTTTTGGAAAAAAGAGGGATTTTTTACTTTGTCCCAATTAATTTGCACCGTATAGTATACCTTCAATGGTCACAATGAAAATGACATAAAACATCACTCCGCTGATTTATCGTGCATCATGAAGAAACAAATGCAATGTTTGTCTCTGGATTTTTTGAAACCAGGTTTTCCATAAACGCCAGGTTTTTGTCTATTGCGGTCGATGGTCTGCAGCTGCTCTCCCATCAGAAATCCCTGAATGGAAAGTCCAGTGGCGATTTTCGTGTATTATCCTAATACATTTGGTGAATCCCTAGCGTTATATTCGATTGCTACTGTCCTCGCCATTTTTTCTCCATATCTGGTAAAGCGTATCGTCCTTTAGGACGATACGCTTTAACGGATAACCGTTCCTAAGACTGGGAACAGTTTCGTTTACTTTACAGTACATGTTCCTTTTCTCCGCTATATCTCACTAGTAGATCACAGACGGACAGGAATGATTGGCTTGAAAATTCTCGTTTTCATTTACTACACAGTCCAGTCACATAATTGTGATCATGTCTTACTTTTGACCTCAACAGCGTGTAGCCAATGAAAGAAGGCAGGTGTCGAGAGCTGGCTTGGAAGGTATATAAGGTGTGCTGTAGGCAATCTAAAAACATATCACTCGTTGCTGTTATAGATAAAAGGAGCGCTTTATCAGATTTGCAAAAAGGGATGATCGTCGGCTTTCGGGACAAGGGTGGCAGTATTTCTGAAATAGCACAGTTTGTGAACTATTCGCGTGCCGCTCTGGTCAAAGTGCATCGTGATTGGGAAAATGGCTCCATTGCGAATAAGCGACTGGAAACTGCGCAGCACCACATGTCGTTGATGTGAGAGGTGAACGTCGGCTTCGAAGGTGCGTCAGGGCCGATTGACACGCTGCAGTGGAGCAACTCACTGGCCGAATGAAACAGGGGACTACCGAAAGTGTGTCTAAAACGACAGTTCAGCGAACTCTGCTGCGTATGGGGATCCGATACAGACAGATGGTCACTGCACCTATGCTAACGAAGGTGTATCGACAGAAAATGCTTACATTTTCACGGAAGTATCGGAATCGGACCTCCACTGTTTGGTAAAGGATTGCCTTCTCCGATGAGTCACGTTTTCTGCTTCATCGAACGGATGGACGTTGGCGTATAAGACGAGAAACATCGAAGAACAAGCATTCTTCAACCATTGCTGGAATAACACAAGCTAGTGGGGGCAGCGTTATGGTCTGGGAAATGTTTTCGTGGCATTCCCTGGGTCCACTCATTTCTGTGAAAGACGCTATGGACCGAATTTGTTATGAATCCATCCTTGCAGACCACGTACACCCATACAGGCTGATTTTCTTCCCTAGGGCGGATGGGATCTTCTATCACGAGAATACGACGTGTCACACAGCTAGAAATGTCCGGGAGTGGTTGGAAGAGCACGATGAAGACTTCAAAGTACTTCCCTGACCCCATAATTCCCCAGACTTAAACGCAGTTGAGCATCTGTGGGACCACCTCGATCGTGTTGTTCGTACTATGGATCCTCCACAACGCACCCTTCGGCAGCTGTCAGATGCACTGCAGTCAGCATAGCTCTACATACCTGTAACCCTTCCAGCACCTTATTGAGTCACTCCCAGCCTGTCTAGCTGCTGTCAGCGCTGCACACGGTGGTTACTCTGGATATTAGTTGGTGGTCACGGTAATGTGACTCGACCGTGTATGTATCAATGTATAATACCTAACAAACAAACGGGATCACGCTGACTGTGTGGGGTACGAACAGGTACTTTCGCTTTGGACATTCGGTGTTGAAATAAGAATTTTCGCTTTTCGATATCTTAATTCGAATATTAGTTCTGTTTTAAAATCCCAATTTTGAAATCCGGTAGATAAATGAAGGAAGAAATATTCCTCATAATACATGGGAGATCGATAGAATATCCAAAGCAAACAGAATATGAATTCTGAATTTGCTTGTACCTCATACTGGTCATCCATGTAACATCTCTCAGAAAACTTGAAAGTTTCATCGCCCTGGACGGGAAACGAACACTCTCTCAAATTTCCCCCTTCAGGGCCATGAAAGTTTCAAGTTTCCTGAGAGATGTTACATGGACGACAAGTAGTAGTACAAGCAAATTTAGAATTTATATTCTGTTTGCTTTGGATATTCTTTGATATCCTGGTTTAAGATTATATATTAATTGTATGGTTTTAAGATTCATATTTTGAAATTCGGATACTGAAAATCCGAATATCTGATCTATCCAGATTTCAAACATTAACGCAAGTCGTGGGCAGCGCTACATGAAGCAAGATGTCATGGAGCGTTTCCGCAATGCCCCAGGGGTGTTCAAAAGGATTCGACAGTCACTGTGACGCGTGATGATGCCTCTGTTTACGCCAATGGAGGAAATTCGGAGAATTTTCTGTGATGTACACCGTGTTACGTAGTGAATGCCATGAAGTTCCTTCAAAATACGTATTTTCATGTTCCATTTTTATGTCATGTGTCATGTCTACTTTCAGTTTTCACACACAGTCGTCTGTTGTACAGCAGTATGAGTCTACATTTGAGCATGGTATCAGTCGGAACTCTTAACCTACAGAATAATTATTAGTCCCCTTGATGCTGTGCAAAGGTCAATTAGACTCTGCACTGTAAAAAATAAATGGTGTGAATTCACGGAAAATTCCTGAAAATAGCGTGCAGTAAAGTTGCCGATAAATGCCCGACTTTTAACAACGTTTTCAAAAGTACCCGTTCTTTTAACTTCCGTATTTTCACAGATTTTCCGTAGTCAGTAATTCCGTTTATTTCAGAAAAGTCGGTTTCAAGTATTTCCGTATTTATACAGAAATTCCTCAAAATCGAAACCCCCGAATTCTTCAGCCTTTCGCCAGATAAACCTTCCGCGCCGATAGCTAGGGATCGAACCGAAGTCAGTTGGGTTTACACAAGCCGCGCGCCTTATCCACTGAGCCAGAATGTCTTCGGAATCGCACTAACGCTCAAGGTAAAAATTATTGCGCGACGATTTCATTAATGCGAGGTTTGTAATAATTTTATTTTTGAATAGGTTTGTAATAATTTTATTTTTTCTGTAGGAAGACTTATCGCAAATTAAGTATTTTTTTCAACGTGATATTTGAAGCAACAGAATGCTTTGGAAATCTTTTTTTTTTTTTTTTTTTTAAATGACAATAACTTTTTTTTATCTTGAAGAAATGGTGAAATGTACTGTTTTATAGTATTATTTCACAAAACTTTTAAATATAAAATTTACTCTTGATAGCTATAATAGCGTGTTTTAAGGATTCCATCGTACAAGAGACATCGTACAATCACTTGTACAATAATTTAAATACCTGGTTTCTTACGGTAACACGTTATATTTACATACATATAGCTGGTGCACAAAATGGGGGAGAGGAAGAAGAAATATCATGTGCCACAATAACGAAATTTCATGCGATATGCTACCAACAATATGCGATCTCGCTACAGAACTTGAAAATCAGTTCCTTTGGAAAACGATCAAAATTCGACAGTTAATGAAACCTCAAGTATTCCCGCGGAATCTCTCCTATTACCGGAATGTTTTCGTCATATGGATAGGGAAAAAGTCAGGAGTTTTTCCGTTAATATACGAAAGCAATTGTGGAAAGGTTTCTGAAAATTCAGAATTTTTCTGGCGTACGAAACATTAATGAAATTCAGGTATCTTTCCCTCACTTCACGGAAAAGGTTGTATCAGGAATATGCTTCGTTGGTTCACGAAAGAAATGAGGGACAGTGGCTCGTGAATCTTGGAAAAATATTTACAGTGTACATAAGCACCACGTAGTAGATCTAGCTATAAATATGTTCATAGGGTAATGATGATACAATAGAACGACTGTGAATGCAAGGTGCCTCAGTGGACAGAGTTAACTGATTTCCAGCGCAGATTGATAATACGGTGCAGCATAAGCAGTCGCTCTGTACATGTCTTTTCAGCGTCTTTGAAGATCTCTAGGTCGACGGTTCGTATATGATGTGCAAATAGAAGCGGACTATGGGTATATCTGCAAATAAACGACCCGGTAAACCTCCGTAGCAAACAAAACGTTACAGGAGAGCACTCTACAAAGGACTGTCCGCTCACAACACAAATCAACTTTGCTCAAATCATATAAACCCTATGTGAGACTATTGGGACTGATGTTAGCTCCTGCACAGTGCGCAGGATGGTGCACGACATGGGTTACCACGGTCCAGCAGACGTTCACAAGCCGTTGATCACTTCGACTAATACCACACGCTAATTAATGTGGTATTGGGAACGCCAATCTCGGACTGTAGATCAATGGAAGTCTGTGATTTGGACTGGGCGAGTCACTGTCCACAGTTTACCAGTCTGGTATCCTTTGCTGGGTGGGTGAATGCAGCGAGAAATGTATCGTCCAGACAATGAAGTTTGGTGGAGGTTGAGTGATGGTATGGAACTGTTTTTGTTGGTTGGGATCGGGCTCATTAGTAGTTTTGGACAACAAAATGAGTGCTGAACTCTACTGTACTCAGACGTCGTGAACAATTATGCCCTATCAACGCTGTGGCAGTACTTTGGGGTAGGTCCATATCAGCAAGATGACGCACAACGTCATACTTCTCACGTTGTTGCGGATTGATTTGAGGACATGGCAGTCAAAAAGTTGGACTGGTCAGCCCAGAGTCACTGACCTGAACCCCACGAAAAATTTATGAAACGAATTGAATCGTCGGATGTGTGGAAAAAGAGAACAAACAAAACTGAATTGGTAGCTTCTTCGAAGCCGGAGAGGCGGAACATATCGGTGAATATTTACAAAAATCTGGTGGAGAGTATTCCGCGAAGACTAGAGTCCGTCATAAGGGCCAAAGGTTTCAGCACACATACAACTCACCCACGCAAACACACATACAGGAATCTACCTTAGGATATAGTCTCGAGAATTATGGCTGTCTCTTCACAAGACGGAGTCTGCCTAACGCTGAAACAGACACACTTTTTTCTCCAGTAAACGTCAAATTACGTTCTAAAACAGAAATCATTACTGTTAAAATATTTTAAAAAATGAGGAAATTCGCTTAGTTTTGCACTCTCTCGAAGATTCCACATGTCCAAGTATGCTGAAGGGTAATAATATTGGTATGCGCACCGTAACAAAAGCAAAGTTGTCACCCTACATTGTTTTTCTTTTGCTCAGTTAAGAAAACAGAATCTCTGACATCATTAGGGTGGAGTTACAATAGGAACAGAGCCCACTCCTATTAACCTGTGCTACCTCAGAAGTCAGAGGTGATAGTAAGTCTCACAGACATAAGTCAAGAAAGAAGAACTTAAAAAATCGAAGTTTTTGGAATTTCTGTAAAAAAAACCGGAAAACCCCGAAACTGACTGTTCTGGAAAAAAAACAAACATAAAAAACAAAACAAAAACGGAATTGGTGAAAAAGAAAAATATATGAAATACTGAAATTTTTATAATTAGCTTTTCAAAATGAAAATTTCGTTAAAAGTCGGAGACATACGGAAAACCTTTGCTGCATCTTATTTTCAGGAATTTTCCGTGAATTCGCACCAGTTATTTTTTGCAGTGTAACTGGAAGTTTAACAAAAAATCATGGAAAATCTCGATTACAAGGGAAGAATAGTTTTAAAATTTAATTCCAAAATGAGTTGTCAAATCAGGAATGTACTTTTGTCTTTAGATAACGCAGAATGCTATTTGAAAATTGAACTGTCCAATATGAAAGTGATATTCCTAAAAAAGACCTCTAAAAGTCAATCGTTAAGTCAAAGTGTTATCTACACAGTCAAAATTCCCCACTGAAAAATTTCTTCTTCAGTCACTTTTATTAGTAAAGAGTACAGCAGAAAACGCTTCTGAAATACATAGTTAAAAACATAACTGTATTGGTCCCTGTGAAATGAATAAGCAATGCATGGAAAAAAATTCGTGGGAAACCTTTTAGGAAATGTTTCATCGAGGCTAGTTTTCCGCCAGAAAAAAGCATCGAAACTGAAATGGCAGATTTTAGAGATGACCAGTTTGATGTTCTAATGAATGATGCGAGCTATGTCTTTGGTTGTAACGAAATCCAGGTTAAAGACTATGTGGATGTAGCCATCAACCATAGTACGAATAGTTGTCCTGATCTATACGTTGATGAACTGACTGAACATAGAACAGCTTCTACTGAAAAAAGAAAATGATTCAAGTAAACATGTCCGCCCCAGTAGTGCAGTGGTTTAAGCGATGTCTTCTGATAATTCTTCCGAGATGGGTCCAGATTCGAATCCCGGTGAGGCATGGGTGTAGTCCACCGAGTTGTTCACGGTGGTCGTTAAACCTTCAATCAGAAAAAAATGTAATCATGATAGTGTGAGGTATGAGGAAAATCAAAGTTCCATTGCTTCGTAAGCCAAGCTCTAGATACAGCAAGAGCTTGCAAAAATGTTCTATAATAAAAAAATCTCTGACTATTAGATTTCCATAGAAAATGACCTTCAGAATGCAACTGAAAAAGTCATTCCTCTCAAAAAGCGATGAAAGCTGACTTCCATTATGGATTACTGCAAACAACCAACTTCAGAATGTGTTTGAAATACTCCGCGAATCAAAAGGTAACCGCTGCGATGGCGGAATGCTCGAAGGCGCTAATTTTTGGCTGGTTGTCCGATATGCGTTCGGGTCCGAGTCTCATATGAGGCATGGGTTAAGTGCTTCTGCGATACGGCTCTGGCCTTCTACTTCCCTGGAACCATTGACTAAAAATTAGGGATGGACGACCCCTTACAGCCACAGATGCACACGATGGTCGTTACCTCGCCTCCTCCCAAGAAATGTCGGAATTTTGGAAGCCTCACGTGGACGATTCTTGCATTTTACAATGAATTATCAAGAAATTATGAAACAAAAGACAGTAATGTTTTTCTTTTAGGTTTATCAGTATGTTGCTTTACGATATCAAATGCATATATGTATGTAATTAAAATTAGGTAATTAAGTACTCATAGAGAATGCCCCTGTAAATGATCTAATATATATATATATATATATATATATATATATATACACTGCTGGCCACCCAAAATGCAACACAAAGAAAGAAGCATCAGATTGGCCTGAAATTGCAAACCATTAGCATTGCAGGGAATATGCAAATCATATGCGCCCGGCACGCCACCGAGAAGCACTATAAGAAGGGTTCACAAAAGGCGGGGTGTATGTAGTGGAAGTGTGTTGTGCTGCCGGACCTGTGTGTCAGAAGCTTTCTGATGCCTCGCCGCAGAATACGGCAGTCATTCCAGCACGTTTTGGAGTTCGACAGAGGACGAATAGTGGCTTATCGCGACTGCGGTTTACCGTACCGAGACATCGGCGCCCGTGTGGGACGACATCCACAGCCACAGTGAGGCGAGTATGGATTCGGTGGATGCAGGAGGGACGGACGGACGGACCGACGTGAGTGATTGCCGCAGCCGCGGCACATCACCGAACGAGAGGACCGGCATGTTGTGCGGCGGGCATTGACGGCTCGCACCGCCACATCACGAACGTTAGCGCAGGAATTAGGGTGTGTTGCGCAACAACCTGTGTCAGCACGTACCGTTCGACGTCGTCCGCAGGAGCGGCGACTTTTCGTACGGCGCCCATTTTTCCGATTACCATTGACGTTACACCACCGGCGAGTGCGGCAACAGTGGGCCGTTAAAGCCTGCACCTGGACTACGGAATGGTACGACATTGTCTTCTCCGACGAATCCCACTTCTGCCTGCAACACCACAATGGTCGGATCCGCGTGTGGCGGCACCGCGGCGAGAGACGGTATGACGCCTGCATTATGCATCGCCATACCGGTCCGTCGCCTGGCGTTATGGTTTGGGGCGCAATTGGATATGACACCCGCACCCCTCTGGTACGCATCGCCGGTACACTCAACAGCCACCGCTACATCTCCGACGTTTTGGATCCTGTAGTCCTCCCTTATCTGCAGGGCCTGCCAGCGGCCACGTTTCAACAGGCAATGCCCGCCCGCACGTGGCACGCATCGTGCAACAATTCTTCAGGGCCCACCAGGTGTCACTGCTCCCGTGGCTCGCCTCTTCTCTCGATATATCGCCCATCGAACTCGTCTGGTCGCTGACCGGCAACCGAGTGGCCCGGCAAGCACCACTCGTGGCTACGCCTGATGAACTGTTGCAACGTGTGAAAGCAGCCTGGACCGATATACCCCAAGCCTACATCCAAAGCCTCTTTCGTTCGATGCCGCAGCGTGTAGCGGCCATTATTGCCAGCCATGGGGGCCACACGAACTATTGATGTCTGCGTGTTCCACAAGTCGCACGGGCCTGTAAGCTCAATCGTATCATCTTTGTATCTGTTGTTATGTGTCCAGTAAATCTGGCTTTGCTATCTCGTGTCCTTCTTGGTGTTGCATTTTGGGTGGCTAGCAGTGTATATAACATGTCATCAGGATTTCTCTTCTTTGCTTTAATTTTTTTTCATAGCAAAGTTAAAACTTTGTCCCTTCTTGGCTTGTTCTCCCGTTGGTTTGGTCAATGTTTAAGAACTTTCGAAGAGGTCAGTAAGTTTCTAAGAGTTGGGCACTTCAGAAACGAAAAATTTTGCCTAGTTGCTTAACACATCCTTAACGCTTTCAAAAACAATTTGCATGGTCAGCAATGATATTTGCAAAGTCCATTTCTAAGCGCGTCTAGGCGAACTACTGTATGAGGAAATTCTAAGCGATTTTTTCTTCTTTTTTTTTTACTTTTTTGTTACTTTTTTAGAAATAAAGCTGTATCAACAAGAACTTAAGGCAAACACACGGTGCGAAAATATATTTTTATCACGTTACAGAGCGTTTCTGCGACGTAGTTTAATTCTCAAAATCCAAAGAAACTTTACTTTCATCACATTTTTTTTTGACCTATTCGAAATCATTATAATACAGATCCGATTATCCAAGTTCGGTATGAAAAAGATTAAATCTTATTTGAGGGAAGATACAGAAAGCAATGAAGGAACTTGATAAAATATCAGAAGCACTATTCTGGTTTTGGCAGAACAGACAATATTTAGGGTGACTATCATCAGTGGTTTTTGGTCCAGGTCAACCTTACGGTTTTCTTTCTAATTTTCAGAGGGTTTAACGGCTACCACGCGTGAGCATCTCTATGAGCTATAAGCAGTCGTGCACCCCTAATTTGAGAAGATTGGTCTCAGGAAAGAGAGAGGGCCAAAGCGTTAAGACAAGCGCTCACTCATAAGCCTGCGCTTAGACTAATGCGCCATCGGAGCTGCTTAGAAATTTTAAGAACAGCGATGCCACCAAGGAGGTTAAAATAGGATCTGGAGATTTTTTTTTTTTTTTTTTTTTATTGGAGGTTTAACGACCACCGTGAGCAACTCAATGGGCTCTAAGCAGTCGCCCTTCCCTAATTTAGGGTCACTGGTTCCAGGGAAGGGAGAGAGCCAGTGACGTAAAACAAACACGACATCCATGCCTCACCGGGATTCGAACCCGGACCCCTTTCGGACAAATGATCAGAGGCCATTGCTTAGACCACTGCGCCACCGGGGCGGCATCTGGAGATGCCTTCATCAATAGAGCAGTACCACTTTGCACGAAGCCTATAACCTCAAGCGACGGCCGTTAAAGTGTGGGAAAGCTAATGGTTTTCAAGGCTATCGCAATGCATTTTGTGCTAGCCGAATCGAATTCTTTTGTCGCAAACGTTTCTAAATTTGCCTCTTAACTTGCTGCCGATGTGTGAGAAAATGCTGAATTCAAATAAATAGTAATTATTTTGAGGCTTCTTCCCATTCTTACTTTAAATTGAATTACGTGGACGTTAATGCGAATTCAAAACAAAACATTACGTTGAACTTGAAAACTTCACTCGTGTATGAAGTATAATTCATTTCGATTCGATATTATCACGATTTCTGTAAGCGCGGACTGGGCCCCTGGATACCGGGATAATTCCTGGTGGGCCGCCCTAGTCTGAGCCGATAGGCCTTAGGCTAACTCAAGAAAAAATGTTTATATATCTGTCTTTCACCGTGCTTTTAGAAAGCAAACCAAGTTATGCTGAAAAGGCAAAATTTGTTTACCAATTTGACGACTGCTAAAACAAACAAAGAAACAAACAAACAAACAAAAAAGCTTACATACCAAATGTTCTGTTGAGCCAAACACTGTTTTTATACAACCTCCCCCTCTCGACTTTTGATCTTGTGCTCCTTTCATTTCTTCAGATTTCCTGTATTTCAACCCGTTTTTGCTCTAATTGCAATTGAAATTCAATAATCAGTACAATATAATCAAATATATCATCAATAATTTGGGATAGAAACTCGAAATTCATTGGACACCTTAATTCATTGAGGTAAAGTTTCTAGGTTGTTCAGAGTACATGCTTTTCTCTTTAACAAGATCTGCGTCTGATTTTTTAACGAGAATATGAATCTTTTTAAATCTTTTTAAGAATGTTTTAACGAGTTCATCTGAGAATATTTTTTTACGAGATCTGCATCTCTTTTTTATATGATTAAGTTTTTAAAGCGTACTTTCAGATGTGGAAGTGTATTTACAAGCAGAAGCATGCGCTATCGCCATAAATATGTGTTATTGAAAGAAACATAATACAATTTTGTTTCATTTAATGGGAAATGTAAGGCTTTTAAAATTTATGTAAGGCTTTTTAGGTCTTACGTGAATTTTTGAACTTCAGGTTTGGAAAGTCTAATTCAGCTACAGCGAAAATGTTACTTCCATTTGAAAGTAATTAAATGAATATTAGTCTTCGCATTCTTTAATTTCTCTCTCTTTTCAAAACGTAGCTTTAAGAATTGTGAAAGGAATGTGATAGTAACGAATAAAGGTTTCGAATCACCGTGTGAATCGTATGAAACTTGATAACTACTTGAAACTTCATGAATTCTAAGCCGCAGTGAGCAATAAAAAAAAGTTGAAAGTTATTCTTTTTTATCGTTAAGTTTCGCAGGTCCAGATATGATGACTTCAATTTCGCCTTGCATCGGTGGCCCAGTGTGTGACGTATACTATAATTTAACTTTCATTTTTAGTTACCTTCCCTATGTAAATTCGAGTGCATTCTCCTCAGCGTTTTCCTACTTAACGTTATATCTTCCCTATCGCAAGAGTATGGTTGGCAACACCTTGAGGTCGGAACGTATGACGTGTGCATGTGTCCGATGAGAACTGGAAGATATACACTGCCTGACAGAGAAAATGCCACACCATGAAAGAATGCTCGAAAACAGACCAAACTGCACACCAAGATAGCCAAGTAGGTCCTGAACAAATGATTTAATTATCACATGCAGACTAGGCTCCAATGACCGAATATACAGGATGATCAATAAGGAGTGTGGTCCCCATTTTGGGACAATACAGCGTTGAATCCCACGTGGCATCGGGGGAAGGAGAGTCGGAATAAAGTCCTGGGGTATCGTGGACCATGTGGTGTTGATCCGAGTTCACAGTTCATTTTCATTTTGCGGGGGAGGGAGGGTACTCAACCGACGTCCAATCGTGTCTCACAGATGTTCGATGGGCACGAGGTCGGGGGATCGTGCTGGCCACGGAAGCATCCGCACACCGTGTAAAGCATTCAGTGATAGCATATCCGAGCGGTATGCGGCCGGACATTATCCTGTTGAAAAACGGCTTTTGGGATGTCCTGCAGGTACGGTAGTGCCACGGGCCACAGCACCTCGTCAACATAGCGGCGTGTCGTCAATGTGCCCGTAATGCGTACCAGCGGTGAGAGGCTGTTGCCGCTGATAGCACTCGACACCATGACTCCACGTTGTCGGGCTGTGTGGCGCTCCACAATGACGGATAAATCCGCCCGTTGGCCACTTCGCCTCCAGACTCCCACACGGCGATCATCCGTGGTGAGACAGAACCGCGATTCGTCGCTGAACACCGCACTGTTCCATTCGGCACCCCACGCAGCTCTGGAGCGACACCACGACAAGCGGTGACGACGATGGCTCTCTGTTAAGGGTAGCTTTCACAACGGACGACTGGACAGCAAACCAGACGCAGCCAATTGGCGCGACACTATCCGCATCGATATCGAAGCATTCAAGTCTCCCCGGGGGTATACTCCGCAAAATGTCGCCCATTGTGGCCTGCGGGTCCACTACGGCATGATGTCGGATGCGAAGATCGGTGAGCTCGGACGTCCGTCTCCGTGCTCTGGTCCCTCTACGACATTGCACAGATCCTTCCTGGGACCACTGTCTCCAAATGCGACCGACGATTGTGGTATCACGTTGCGTTTCTTCCGCAATTCGACGCAAGGACCATCCGGCGGTACGACGGCATCTTAACGTCATTAGCACCCCTTGTTCGTTCTCTAGACACGGTTACAGCAGAACCACTCACTTTTCGCGGCCGTGACGACGTCTCGACTGATGGCCTCACGGGCTGGTTGTCAGCTTATACCCAGCGCACTGTTCGTGCGATTAGCCTGCAAGTGCAATCATTTGCATAACTTGTACGTGTTCACCCAACCTGAAATTTGCATGGCGCTGCGTTTACGTCTTCGTGGTGTGGCATTTTCTCTGTCTGGTAATGTATAATACTGTATGTGAGCAGCAGCAAAGGACTGTGGAGATGATGGTATGATGATATAATAGTAGTTGCGGAGGTTGAGTAACTTGAAGTTGTGATTTTTTGACGTCTGCGTATTATCTTTGGTGTTAGTGTTTTGTTTTTCACTAACCAAGTTCCTTCACATTAATTGGATTACGTTAATAATATTGTTGAAGAGTGAGTTGTGCCAAAGGAGTTTTGGCTGAATAAAGACTAACTGTAAGAAACTTTTTCTCGACGTTTTCTTGTATGACTCCTGTTTCACTGCAGGTGAAGTTTTTGAGAACTGATTTATGTAGTATTCTGTAAGCTATACATACACGATCATTACAAGTGGCACGGACTTTTGGATTCTAAGCTAGACTGCTGGTTAAGGAATGGATGAAGTTGTCTGGCTGCCTTCCACTCCTGAACCAGTGGCCCTAAATCGGGGGAGGACGACTACGTATGACCCCCCCCCCTTTTTTTTTTATTAGAGGTTTAACGACCACCGTGAGCAACTCAATGGGCTATAAGTAGTCGCCCGTCTCTAATTTATGGTCAATGGTTCCAGGGAAGGGAGAGAGCCAGTGCCGTAAGACAAACACAACATCCATGCTTTACCGCGATTCGAACCCGGACCCCTTTCGGACGAATGATCAGAAGCCATCGCCTAGACCACTGTGCCACCGGGGTGGCTATGACCCTTTAATTTGATAACGGTTGTCAGTTGCCCCTCCCCCTCCTAATTTTTTCTCAGGGTACGATCCTACACTGTAAAAAATGAATGGTGTAAATTCACGGAAAATTTCTGAAAATAACGTGCAGCAAAGTTCCGTCTTTTAACGAAATCTCCGTTTTTAAAAGCGCCTTTTTTTCACCTTCCGTATTTTCACAGATTTTCCGCAGTCAGTAATTCCGTTTATTTCAGAAAAGCCCGTTTCAAGTTTTTCCGTTCATTTCAGAAAAGCCCGTTTCAAGTTTTAACGTATTTATACAGAAATTTCACAAAATTGAAGACCTAGAATTATTCAGCCCTTACGCCAGAGAATCCCTTTGGTGAGGATTGAACTCAGGTCGATTGGGGTAAGTCTACACAGGCCGTGCGTCTTAACCACTGACCAAAAAAATCTTACGAACTGCATTCGCGTTTAAGGTAAAACTAATTTCGCGATGATGAATTTTATTTTACTAATGCTAGTGATTTAGTCATTTTATTTTCTGCTGGAGCTCATTTTTTTTTAATACGTTTGTAAAAATTTATTTTTTTCTGTAGGAAGACTTATCAAAATTTAAGTATTTTTTTCAATGTGATATTCGAAGCAACAGAACGCCTTGGATTTTTTTTTTAACTGACAATAATTTTCTGTTATCTTTAAGAAATGGTGAAATGTACTGTTTTATTGTAATATTTCCCAAAACTTCTAAATATAAAATTTACTCTTAATAGCTATAACAACTTTTGTTTTAAGGATTCGACAGACTGATACAGAGACATCGTACAATCACCAGTACAATAATTTAAATACCCAGTTTCTTACGGTAACACAATATATAATAGCTGGCGCAAAAAATGGGGGAGAGGAGAAGTAATATTCTGTGCCACAATAACAAAAATTCATGCAATATGCTATCCAAAATATCAGATCTCGATACAGAACTTCATAATCAGATTCTTCGACAGACGATTGAAATTTAACAGTTAATCAAACCTCAATTATTCCGGTGAATCACTTCTATTAACGGAATGTTTTCGCCGTATGGATACGAAAAAATTGAGAACGCAGTTTATTCGTTAACATACAAATGAAATTACGGAAAGGTTTCTGAAATTTCAGAATTTTTCGTTGACACATTCTAAAAACGGCAATTTAGGGTCAATATAAGAAAGGAATTGCGGAAAGGTTTCTGTAAATTCAGAATTTTCCGGGGGTACGAAAAATCCGGGAAATTCTGGTTTCTTTCCGTTATTTCACGGCAGAGTTGTATCAGAAATATGCTTCGTAAATTCACGAAAGGAATCGCAGGAAGTGGCTCGTGAATTGCAGAAAATGTTTTACAGTGAGGGTTTCTTTTACTGCAAACATCGTGTCCTTTGTTACCTTTTGATTGATTTTTTTTATTGGAGGTTTAACGACCACCGTGAACAACTCAATGGGCTATAAGCAGTCGCCCGTCCCTAATTTAGGGTCACTGGTTCCACGGAAGGGAGAGAGCCAGTGCCGTAAGACAAACACAACATCCATGCCTCAGCGGGATTCGAACCCGTACCCCTTTCGGACGAATGATCAGAAGCCATCGCTTAGACCACTGCGCCTTGATTGATAATATCCTTTATGAAATGTTTTTGCACGAAATTTTTAAAAACAAGACCACCCTATCTGCATAATGTAGCACTGAATCAACATAATTTTATTTGTGTTTTTCATTTGGCTTCGTGTGTTATGCGCTCATTAAATTTTCTCTACCCTGATTTGATATCTTCGCGCGAAAACTTTTTTTATTTCTGTGGTTCATACGAATTTTGATTCTCAGAATACAGTATTAAAACATTGGCGTTGTCATTATTTATACGCTTTTAAAGCTAATGACGTGATTAACACATAAATCTGAAAATTTATCTGTTTTTGTCAAAGTTTTTAAGCTCTGTTCATATTTTTTGCTTCACGAGCGGTGATTATTATTAAATGAAAAGTCGGATGTAGTAAATTATATCTATCATAATTTATTGTCTTTAGATTCCTGTGAAACAAGTTGTCATTACGCTGAAATTAAAAGGATTTAAATTAGAGGAACAAATATTTATACCTCTATCTGTGCAGGTATGTACTGTATATAAGTAGTGTTAATTGCTGTATATGCTCGCGTATAAGTCAATTCCCTTATTTCAACAGCTAAAAGTTGGTAAAAACCGAAGATAAGCAGAACTTAAACTTCAAGAGACTGAAATAAAAGTATGCAAATATCTAAAATTAACTTCTTTGAAAACCTTACAAGATCGATGTGACTTACTATCAGAGTTTCCAAACATTTCACGGAAGTCCATTTCCATTAAAGTTGCGCCATCAATATAAACATCGTTGTCAAAGTCGTTGTGGCTGTTTCCTTTTCATCTGCATCATAAACCAAATCATCTTCTGTACCATCCATAGCATTACATATACAGCATTATTAGAAAATATCACGACTAACCTCTAGATCATATCCCGCTTTTGTGTCGCCACCTACCGCTATCCATTTTTTGACCTTTCAGTTACATTATCAGCCGTGCCCCCTGAGGAGGACACATAATTATGAATAATAACTGGCATCTATGGTTAGTAAAGTGATAATTTTCTTACGGACGAAGTTCTACGCTTTGCGAAATTAGCATCATGCGATACCACAGAGGAGAAGCACTTCGGCGATACCGCTGTTCTCCCCTCAAGACATCGTAGATAAACACCACTCCTCACATCAGCTAATGGTGCACGTGCGTCTCAGAAGGAGACTGTGATGTTAGACTTTCTTTCATCCAATGACCTTCGTCGTCACCTAGGATGATCATTTCCATGGTATGTTCATGTGTCGTCATCTATCGGCATTCTTTGTCATACAAACAAGTCAAGAGACGGGGGTATATCTAAACCATAGTTCATTTTTGCCAACAACGAATTCCGTGATGTCACGTTGAAACGGGATTAGGTTTCGCATGTAGCATGTTATCGATAACTACCACCGTACTCTCGTTTCCTGAAATCATATGCTGGGTGCAAAAATTCTGCATTATTTATTTACACGGTGGCCCAAAACGCACCTACCGCAAGTTCTGTGCTCTATTACTCCTGAACGAAAAGGCATGCAAATCTCATCCAAAGTGTATTAAAATCTACATCTTCTGCCGTTTATATTGTAACATGTTCAATATGTTTGCTTTCAACCTCGACGATCGTGCGCAATCTGATTCCAAAACTGGACACCACCTTGTGGAGGACGTCTGTTGCAATGGCCAAGATTTCACCCTCGATAGACGATTTCAGCTCCTCCAAAGTCTTTGGGTTG
Source organism: Macrothele yani (assembly GCA_039090855.1). Taxonomy (NCBI): domain Eukaryota; kingdom Metazoa; phylum Arthropoda; class Arachnida; order Araneae; family Macrothelidae; genus Macrothele; species Macrothele yani. The sequence continues at coordinate 64,910,217 of CM077017.1, read as the reverse complement.
CTTTGATACACTTTGTCTTTGAGATATCCCCATAAAAAATCCAAAGGATTGAGGCCTGGTGAATACGGGGAGCATGTCAAGTCTGCATCCGCAGTGTTTTGGATAATCCAAAGCGCTCGCATTCTCACGGAAATGTTCATTCAGAAGGCGAAAAAAACCTCTCACAAGTCACTTTTTCATGCAAGACGAAACCCGCCTTGCATGAAAAAGTGACTTGTGAAGATAGAACCATGGAAGCCTTGAAGGACAGGAATGAAGTTGTTTTCAAGCAAGTTCCCTCGATAAAAACAGGTCCACAAATGCCAACTTTCGACAAGGCACACCACACAGTCACATGTTTGGGGTGAATACCTGAAGCAAGCATAACATGCGGATGTTCTGTGCCCCATATTAGCCAGTTTCATCTGAATCATAAACCGATCGAACCCATCAAGCCAAAAATGTGACTCATCTGAGAACCAGATGGGACAAGGCTCAATTTTTTGGTTCTCGAGTTGTGCAGCGCACAGCAACTAGGCGGGCTGGAGCGTGTGCAGCGAGGACAGCAGCTAGACGGGCTGGGAGTGACTCAATGAGGTGCTTGAAGGTGTTCACAGCTATGTGGAGCCATGCTGACTGCAGTGCATCTGACAGCTGCTGGACGGTGCGTGGTGGAGGATCCATAGAGCGAACAACACGATCGAGGTGGCCCTACAGATGCTCAATTGGGTTTAAGTCTGGAAGATCCCATCCGCCCTAGGGAAGACAATCAGCATGTATGGGTGTACGTGGTCTGCAAGGATGGATTCATAACGAATTCGGTCCATAGTGCCTTTCATAGGTATGAGTGGACTCATGGAATGCCACGAAACCATTCCCCAGACCATAACGCTGCCCCCACCAGCTTGTGTTCTTCCAGAAATGGTTGAAGAGTGTTTGTTCTCCGATGTTTCTCGCCTCATACGCCAACGTCCATCCTTTTGATGAAGCAGAAATCGTGATTAATCGGATAAAGCAATCCTTTGCTTATCAGCTGAGTTCCAATTCCGATACTGACGTGAAAATAAATGTAAGCCTTTCCTGCCAATGCACTTTCGTTAGCATAGATGCAGTGACCATCCTTCTGCATTGGAGCCCCTACGCAGCAGGGTTCGCTGAACTGTCGTTTTAGACACACTTCCGGTAGCCCCCTGGTTCATTCGGCTAGTGAGTTGCTCCTCTGCAGCATGTAGATCGGCCCTCACGCACCTTCGCAGCCGACGTTCACCTCTCACACCAATGTCACTTGATGCCCTGCAGTTTTCACGTCGCTTATTCGCAATGGTGCCATTTCTCCAGTCACGATACACTTTAATCACAGCAGCATGCGAACACTTCACAAACTGCGCTGTTTCAGAAATACTGCCACCCTTGGCCCGAAAGCCGATAATCATTCCTTTTTGCAAATCTGATAAATCGCTCCTTTTATCCATGACAGCAACGAGGGATATGTTTTCTGAATGCCCACAGCACACCTTATATACCCTCCAAGTCAGCTCACGACACGTGCCTACTTTCATTGGCTACGCGTTGTTGACATCCAAAAGTAGGAGGTGGTCACAATTATGTGACTCGACTGATATATATATATATATATATATATATATATAGAAGAAATTGAAGAATTTTATGAGGAAATTCGTCATCTAAATAATAAAGGTAAGCAGCACTTGAAGATAATTATGGGAGATTTCAATGCAAAAATAGGGCAACGGCAACAGAATGAAACTTCAGTAGGTAAATTCGGTCACGGCAACAGAAACCAGCGTGGAAATACTCTCGTTGAGTTTGCAGAGGCAGAAGGATTTTTCATCTTGAACTCCTTTTTCAAGAAAAAGCCACACAGGAAATGGACATGGAGACATCCAATTGGGACGACAAGTGAAATTGATTTTATTATGTGTAACAAAAAATTCGTCATCGAAGACTGCAGTGTGCTGAACAAGTTCAACACAGGTAGTGACCATAGATTGGTGAGATGTAAGATGCACCTCAACACTAAACTGGAACGTGGCAAGCTCATAAGACAAACAAAATGTATTGACATAACCAACCTTAAAAAACACCATAATACTTTCAAGTTGGAACTGAAGAACAGATTCTCTGCTTTAGAAGGCCTAACATCGGAAGAAGTGGATATTTCGGAAGTTAACAGAAAAGTAACCAAAGCTCTAATGGAAACAGCAACAAAATTAGCTGGGTCTAAGAACAAGTTGCATGGGAACAAATTATCAGGAAAAACCAAAATGTTGATGCAAAAAAGAAGAGAGATGAGGACAACTAAAGAAGATGTGACTTCCAAAGTAGAATATATAGAGCTATGCAAGACAACACGAAAAAGTATCACTGAAGATGTAAGGAAATTCAACTGTGAGCTAGTGAGGAAAGCAATTGAAAACAACCAAAGCCTTAAGATAGCAAAGGGACATCTCAGTAAGGGAAGAAAACAGATTATGGCTCTGAGAAAAGAAGATGGTTCTATAACAAGAAATAGAGGCGAAATTTTGACAAGAGTGAAAGATTTCTACTCCAAATTATATGAAAGGGATGATACATGTACTCCAGACATCATGAAAGGTACCAGAGTTCTTCCAGTCCTCCCAGCAGAAGTTGCTCATGCAATCAAGAACATGAAGCGGGGGAAAGCTCCAGGAGAAGATGGAATTACTATAGACATCATACAAGAAGCAAGTGGAGAAATTGAAACAGTACTCGCCCAAATTTTCACTCGATGCCTTAATGAAGGGAAGATTCCTGAGGATTGGAACAATGCTACAATGATCCTGCTACATAAAAAAGGTGACATTGAGGATCTCAGGAACTACAGACCTATCAGCCTCCTATCAGTGGTTTATAAAATCTTCACTAAAGTTCTTTCACACCGCTTGAAGGTAACACTGGACATGGCTCAACCGAGAGAACAAGCTGGATTCAGGAGTGGCTACAGCACAATAGATCATATCCACGTACTGAGAGAACTAATTGAAAGAGCGAGGGAATATGAACTTCCATTGTGCATGGCTTTTATCGATTATGAAAAAGCCTTTGATTCGGTGAAACCATCAGCAGTTACCATGGCTCTGAAATCCTGCGGTATTGAAGATGCATACATTAATATTATTAATAACATCTATGAAAATGCAAGTGCAAAGATTCGGCTGTTTGAAAATACAACACACATAAAAATTGGAAAGGAGTGAGACAAGGTGACACCATATCTCCGAAGCTCTTTAATGCCACATTGGAAAATGTCTTTCAATCACTGAACTGGGAAAACAAAGGGATAAAGATTAATGGAGATTATCTAACCCACCTTCGTTTTGCTGATGACGTAGTCATTTTTGCAACTACCCCATCAGAGCTGCAGAGTATGATCCAGGAACTTGCTGACAAGAGTAAAGAAGTGGGATTAAAAATGAACTTTCAGAAGACAAAAGTGATGTTCAATGCTTTTACAAGAAATGAAGATTTATCGATTGATGGAGAAAAACTGGAGATAACAGATACGTATGTTTATCTTGGACAGCAGATATCAAGTGAGGGTCACATTGATGAAGAAATTAATCGGCGTACAAAACTTGCCTGGAGAGCTTTTGGAAGAAACAGCATAATTTTCAAGAGCAATATGCCATTATGTCTTAAAAGAAAAGTGTTTGATCAATGCATCCTTCCAGTGCTTACGTATGGTGCAGAGACGTGGACCTTAACTAAAAGAGACATACAAAGGCTGCAGACAACTCAAAGAAGCATGGAGAGGTGCATGCTTGGTATAACCAGGAGAGATAAGAAGAGGAACTCGTGGATCCGAAAAATGACGAGAGTGGAAGACATCATGATCAGAGTTAAATCCCTGAAATGGCAATGGGCTGGACATACTGCCAGAAGGACAGACCATAGATGGACAGCCGAAATTTTAGATTGGATTCCAAGGGACAGGAAAAGACCCAGAAAAAGACCACATGGGAGATGGGTGGATGAAATTCGTAAATATGCGGGAGGACATGGAGGAGACTGGCACAAGACAGACCGTTGTGGAGGAAACTTGGGGAGACCTTCGTCCAGCAGTGGATTGATAATGGTTGACAATGATGATGATGATGATATATTCTATAAAGAAGATACCTAAGCAAAAAAATACATATAATTTTGACTCACACCTAGTACAACATAGAAAAGGTTATGTATCTACCTGTGTGAGTAAAAGGAGAAAAGATAAAAAAATAATAAAATAAAACAACTGAATGTAGAAGGTGTCGAGAATACTGAGCCTTGGCTTTATCAAGGACCAGCAAAAACTCTGCATTTTCTCACTTCCACAAAGACCTAGTTGGAAATGGGTTTCTGCAAGGCCATAGATGCAAGTAACATTCCCACCTAAAATAGTTTAAAAAATATATATAATTCATGTCCTCCGTAGAGTTGCATGACCTAGCACTAGTTAACAATTTCGCTTGCATCCATTAACCTTCCTGGCCCGACCCATGCTCTTCATCTGATATTTTTTAAACTATTTTAGGTGGGAATGTTACTTGCATCTATGGCCTTGCAGAAACCCATTTCCAACTAGGTCTTTGTGGAAGTGAGAAAATGCAGAGTTTTTGCTGTCCTTGATAAAGCCAAGGCTCAGTATTCTCGACACCTTCTACATTCAGTTGTTTTATTTTATTATTTTTTTATCTTTTCTCCTTTTACTCACACAGGTAGATACATAACCTTTTCTATGTTGTACTAGGTGTGAGTCAAAATTATATGTATTTTTTTGCTTAGGTATCTTCTTTATAGAATGTGAATTCTGAATTTTCAAAACTGCTGCGTTGCGCGTTTTGATTTTCAGGTTATTTTGCAACCTTCGTTTTAAATTCTAAAGTTTTTCCTTAGTCTTCAGTTTTGCTCTTATATATATATATATATATATATATATATATTTGATATTGAAGTCAGAATCAAAATTAACAACAATACAATGTATGAGAAAGTAACACTTGACGACCAAAAGGAAGTATGCACTGCGAAAACTTGAGCCAAAGTTATTACGTACTTAGTAACAGTAGCAGCCCTCCGAGTCTTGGCCTGTCTACTTTTACTGCACTGCATGTAACGAAATAATGCACACTATTTACAAGTAACTCAACATACTACCAACGTTAGAGGAAGTTAAGAGAAAAATCAAAAAGCTTTGGCTCTTTCTGATTTCATACTTTTTAAGTGCTTTATCAGAAATTCGCAGTTTTGAAGATTTGACCAATTGACCCACTAATTAACGAGGTTTGCTATCAGAAACAAGCAGCCTTTCTACGGTTGTAAAGATCAGAATGTGTCCGCTATTTTAAATCTCTTCAGAATGGATAACGAGAGTTTTAAATGGTGACTGGAAGTCAGAAAGCAATTTGATCTTTTGTATGAATTATGTTTAGCAGCACGGTTTTAAGGTTGCCATCGGACTGTAACATCAGCGTCAGCGTGAGACTCCTTGCTCATCGACTGAATTTGAAGATTGATAAACTTTCATCTTGAATAACTTAAGTTCTTCCGACAAAGAACGGAATCACAGTTATAGCTAGATCAAAATAATTGGCATTTTAGTAAAAATGAATATTGAAAAAACTCCGCTTTCTTAAACATAAAAAAAAAACCCTTGAGAACGAGTAAATTAAATATTAGTGAAACAGGTTTTCTTCTTCATTAGACACATAAAAGTAGAATAATATAAAATTAGAGATATGGGAAAAGTGGAGCACATCTAAAATGGTGTGAGAAGAACAGGAAGCAATATGTGGTGCTAGGAGTGTAGTAAGAAAATTTCAAAAAAGGAATCATACGCGAAAGCAATGAACCTGACCTAAGAGAGAGATCAGAATTATAAAAAACAAGTTAGTAAAATCGTGCAATGCGTTGATTATGATACGCTTTCAAACATATCAGAAATCGCGCGCAGACAATTTTTTCTCCCTACACTGGCTATCGATTCGTTCAGTATACCTCCGGAACAACATACTAAAGTTTTGTCTTTCAATATCGCTTTATTAAACAACTAATAGTGTACAATAAAACGGGGGCATATAATATGGGCAAAAGGCTAAAAAGACGTGGGCAAAATCACAGGCTTACACTTGAGGCATTCAGGAGAACAAAACATAAGAAAAAAAACTATGGGTGCGCAGGCCACTCTCTCAAACAGAGAGATATATTGGGGAAAATACACAGGACATTAAGCATGGCAAAAGTCAAGCAGGAGTCTAATGGCTCACACTCTGGAAGATACTGGAATAATAAGGAACTGGTGTTAGCGAATATGGGAAGGAGAAGTCTGGATATTTATACATTGCACGTTTCACCCAACGCTCACAAGCGCGGTAATAATCACCATAAGAAGCAAAGTCTTGTTGTGAAGGAGGATTTGGAGCAAGAGGCTTACGCAGCCGTCGGGAACGTTGAGCCGTAGAAGATGTACAAGTAAGGGAAGTACTATCAGCAGAAGTCGAGGATGGCAACAATAAAGCATGATGAAGCACAGGTGAAGGAGCACTGGCAGGAACAATCGATGAGGCAGGAACAGTGGCTGAAGCTGATGGAAGGACTACAGTAACGGCTGTAGAGGAAGATGACACGTCAGAAGACAAATGAGCACACTGTGAGTCGGAGGATGCAGGTTCATTGGACATGACAAGAATTGATGGGAGTGAAGAACTCACAGAGACGATCTGCATGAGAGAGCTGATAAGAGGCGGAGTAGGATCTTCGTCCGGCGACTCAGGAGTTGGCGAAACAGAAGTGGCTAGAGAAAAAGGCCGAATGTAGACATCAACCCAGAAGCCACTACAGGGCTGTCAGTGGAGTGCCCTGAAGAAAATAGACTTGCTTGAAGGTAGCACGATGGTGAACATGAGGTTGTAATAGGAACATCTAGGAGTGAGGACTGGAGGAGACGAGCAGGAGACGAAGCAACATCAGCCGTAGGTAAAGGAAAATGAGAAGACGTAGAATCTGGAGGCACAGAAACATATAAGTTGCACTGGAGCGGTGAGGAAGCAGGAGATATAAGGCAACTGGTAGACGCTGGCTCCGTGAAAACGAAGAGCGGAACCATAGAAGTAGAGACCGCAGTCGAACATGGAGACAATGGACTGACAGGAGCAGGAGATGAAGGCGGAGAGATTGATTGAGGACATTGCAACAAGATCTGGGCAGAAGACGGGCTCGATGGAGGCGTGCAAAGTGGTGTAGTAGTAACAGAAGGGAGAAAATCCAGGAGAGCTGTCGGTAGTAGATGATCAGGAAAGATATTCTCCGGAGAAACACGTGAAGTAGAAGAATAAGGGGCCGGGAACAAACCACTCGAAACCGGAAGCTGCGAATATGTATAAGGAAAAGTCGACAAAGATGTGGATGATAAAGAAAAGTCACATGATTCTGGCAAGGCAGAAGGGCGAATGGAAGTCGAAAAATTCCGAGTTGGACAAGAAGAACTATGGTGATCGGGCAATTTGCAAGAAAAACAATGATAGGCGGTAAAAACATTGACAGTGCGAGTAGGCGGACCGCAGATAACTTGGAAAGCTGTCGGACAGGAAACAATGGATTGTTCGTCAGGAAAAACGACGAGAGCTTGACGTCGAAAACTATAATAGGGACGATTCCTTTGATCGTCTGAAGCAGCAGGCAAAGTCTTAATAGGGCCAATAACTAAACCACATTCAGAAAGGAAAGCACGCAGTAAATCGTTGGAGAGTTCAGGTGGAACTGAAGATAAACTAACGAAAGTAGGGCAATGAGCAAGAGGAATTGCGAACAAACTTTGGTCGCCGACTGAAATTGGAGAAGAAAGAACCAACTCAACTTGAGCGGGATTAGAAAAATAAACCAACACCGAGCGAGGCTTTCGAGCGATGTGCGTGATGGCATCAGGTGGAACAATCTGATGGAGTGCTAAAGTGTAAGCTGTAAGTTTAGTATGTGGAAGCGCGGAATAATTTACTCCGAGAGCTAAAGAAGCGAAGAAAGTCTTTCCCGGTTACGAGGACTCTAATAAATGAGCTGTTAAAGCGGAGCCGGTACGAGAAAACCGGAAGCCCAAGGCAGTTGAGAGAGGATCCGAGGGAAAGGCAGTGACTGCGGGCGAAGAGAGATGAGTTGAACTGTCAAGTAGTACATCCGGAGGAGGCGTCAGTTGTCGAAGAAAAGCAGTAGACATAGTACAAATCAGAAACTGTAAAGCAAAGCAGCACAATCTCGAGAGCGTAAGACGATGGAGATGGCAAAAGGCACGTAAAGAAAGCGGACGATGGGAAGATGCGAGGTAATGACGTCACTGGAAGAACGGCGAGAGACAGATGGAGCACAGTAACGATGACGTCACCCAAGGACTACTATCAGAGGGTGACGTAAATGGGAAGGCGTGTAGATAACAGGAAGATAAGCACTGAAGGCAACTGAATAGAACGCTGGTGAGAAGACAGAAGGAAGTAAAGGCAAGTCACGATGGGCAGATGTAAACATACCCACCGAAATGAAAAATGAAGGAATATCGGTATAAAATTCCCTTATTGGTGCTGAAAAGTAGCTGGGAAGATTGTTGGCAGCCTATTACTTGAACAGGGTATGCAGGAAAGGAACAGTAGGCACTGGAACATGTACTCGGGCGCACACTTCAGAAACGCAGTAGGGTGTAGTCGGCAGGTCCTATTATGATAAAAGTCGAAGTAAATATGTACTTTCAGACTCGGAAAAGTAGCAGGAAAGGTAGCACATACCCTATACACACACGGAACACAGGAGTCGGGAGCAATGGGCTCTTTGACCGAGCAAACTGAGCGAAAATTGAGGAACTCGAGAGGGCACATCCAACGACAGTTTTGTCGCAATAGAAGAAATTTAGTCAAGTTATGAAGATAATGGCTGTGGAATAAATCTCTCTCCTGTGCCCTGACCTTTGACCCCATTTTAATGACATTCAACAGAACCGGTTCAGTATACCTCTCAAAGAATATGATAAAGTTTTATCGCAATCGAAGCATTTTTACGTACGTTATGACGCATAAGGGCGATGGAATGGATCCCGCTCCTATATCCTGACCTTTGACCCCATTTTGCCTATTTTCAATAGGGTTCGTCCCCAGTTGTCCTCTACCACATACTAAAATTTCATTGAAATCGAACCATTTTTACGCGAGTTATCGTGCGGACAGACAGACAGACGGACAAAATACGCTTCTTCAACTTACGGTTAGAAAGCGTAAAAACGTATGAATAAATCAGTGACAAATGAAACAGAAAAAAGACGTAAGAGAAAAATCTGAAGTAGGGGGAGAAGATAATAATCTACTGCAATAGTTTGCAACATTCACTTGCTGTATCCAAGGCTTATTTAAAAACTGGTGACTTTTACAATTACATCTTTGTTTTAAAGAATACAATAATTTGGAGACACTTATCCATAGCATCCAATTTTAGCACTAGTAATTTACCTAATTACAAGAATGTAAAAGCTTGAAGTCGTACAACCTGTTCTCCGTCTTCCAGATTGAGTCGCTGAGTTCAGTTGAAATGAGAAAGAAGCAATTGAGAATGATAATTTTTTCCAGCGTGAGGGATTTTTTGGGGGCGAGAATATTGGTGGTATTCATATTCAGGAGAATCCTTCCTCCGAAACGAATTATCTTATACGCGCTCCTGTATTCTTGTAATTTGACACATAATTGATATTAAGTTTTGAGTATTTTATATACAGATTTGTTGGTTGATAACTTGCCTCGGATTTACGGTTTACAAATTTTCATGTTCAGGCACACGCAGTTTTCATCCAAATTGACATCATTCTCAAAGAAATCGGTTCTTCATTGTGGAAAACTGAGGTACCCCTTTCCTCGACTGTTCCTCTTAATTCTGTTTTCGAGAAGTCTTCATGCAGTTGTTTAAAATTCTGATTTCCTCAAAGAGAGAAGAAATATTTCAGATTTAAAGTCCGGACATCGTTTTTCGCAGCTATGCTGAGAGACACTACAGCGTTATTTCCTCGTAAACAATCAGGATTGGTCCTAGGTGCACATCTTAAAGTCCGGAGTCTAATGATAACAATGTCTTAGTGTTAGTGTTCTTTATCTACTATGGGAAACACATGCGGATTTTGTAGTACATGTCATCGCGATTCGGCTAGTTTGTGACGTTTTAATGTTTTGAAGTTGTTGTTTTAGAGCAAATTACTTTGTACTTCTAGAACACACAACATATTCACTTAGTCTAGCAACATGAAGAAATGGCTACAGTTCATAAGAATGAGCAACTACGTAACAAGTCCAAATGATTTACTTTAATCCACTTGGCGAATTCATACTATTGTAGTAGCTTACAATATCAACCTTCTACTACAGCTGTTACATATGATCTGCAAACTTTTGTACACTGAAGTGACAAAAGTCATGGAATACGCACCTAATATCTTGTAGGATCTCCTCCAGCCCGGAGAAGTGCAGCAACTCGACGTGACATCCATTCCACTAATGGCCAGAAGACTTCTGGAGAGATTTTGAGCCATGCTGTCTGAACAGCAGCTCACAGTTCCCTGGTATTTGTAGGTGCAGGATCTTGGGTGCAAATGGACCTTTCCACCACGCTCCATAAGTACTCTGTTGTGTTCATGTCGGGCAAACGTGGTGGCTACACCATCCGTCGGAACTGTCCAGAATGCTCCTCGAACTAGTTTTGGACAACTTGGGCCCGATGACATGGTGCATTGTCCGTCTGGAAAATCCCATCGTTGTTGGGCACATGGAGTCCATGAAGGGCTGTAAGTGGTCACCCAGCAGAGTAACAAATCGATTACCTGTTAATAACGTGTTTACGAGGACCAGACGACCCAAACCGTGCCACGTAAAGACACCACACACATGTATGAAACCACCACCAGCTTGCACAGTGCCTTGTTGACAGCTTGGGTTCATGGCCTCATGGGGTCTGCGCCACACCCGAACCTTACCATCAGCTCGTAACTGGTAGCGTAACTCATCGGACCACGCCACATGTTGTCAGTCTTCCAGGGTCAAATTACCGAGTTCACGAGTCCAGGTAAAGCGCTGTGTCCGATGTCGTGGTGTTAACAAAGGCACTCTGGTGGTACTTCTGCTCCCATACCCCATGGACGCTAAATTACTCTGCACTGACCTGATGGATATGTCTCTGGTACCTCCTGCATTGAATGTGGATGTTGTTTGAGCCAGTGGCGCTTGTCTTTCAGCATGAGCAATCCTGGTCAGACGCCGATATGGTCGCGGTCATTCAGCAGCCGTGGTCGGCTACTGTGCTGTCCACTGGGAGTGGTAATGCCTTCCATGAGGTATTCTTGGTACACACGTGACACCGTGGATCGAGGAATGTTGAATGTTCACACAACTTTGGAAATTGAATGTCCCATCCGTCTGGCTCCCAGTACCATGCCTCGTTCAAACTTCGGTAATTCATGTCGGCTTGCTATAGTCCTACTGGCGGTTGTTCAACCTGACTCACGAGATTACACCTCGCAACAGATAAACGTCGTGGCGTGCTCCGAAGCCCTTTTTATGACGGCAGCGCCAGGTAAAAAATTTGCATACTGCTATCCCATGACTTTTGGCAGTGTACGTGTATTCTACGTAGTACGTATCAAGTTAACAATGACAATAACTAAATCCTTTGGCGATTGTATCGACACAATCTCTACAATCTTTACACTCCCCATATACTTTTTATTTACTTTTGACCCAATATCAGAATTACCAAAACGTATAAGGAATTTCGGGGACGTAATGTACTATTCAGAACGAAAATCAAATGAAGAATAACAAAATTTATATAAGAATGAATTTTGTTTTTTAGTATTGTAGTCTTTTCGAAGTCCAACTCGTTCCTAGCACAGATCTTTCGAAGAATTGTTTCTTCAAAGCAGCTATCGCTATACAAAAACACAAATACAGTAGAACACGCTTACACAGAACCATTATTTAGCGAGATCTCGGTTTAACGAAAAAAACAGGAACTTTGGTTTAGTATAATGTTAACTCAAGGCTGATTCCATAATGAACAAAATTGAATGAAGTAGTGAGAGAAAAAACGAGATGAAGTAGTGAGAGAAAAATAAAATTGAATGAAGTAGTGAGAGAAAACGAGTTCAACGAGTGAGAGAAAAACCAAGATGATCACTTCCAAGAGGTGTATCCTCCAAGAGGTGTATTGTGTCAGCAGAGTTGAAATAAGGCCACCTACACTTAAGAAAAAAGAGAATGAGTGGGGCTCACGCACATCAAAATGGATTTCTGGGGGACAATTGCAGAGAAGGATAGGGGAGTAATAAAATGGGGATATTGCAGGAGAGAAAACAGGAAATAACAATTCCTGGAATTGTGTCCATTCCCCCTTTCACCCTCCAAGTGAGCGTTTCATTGGGAGGATCGGTTCTATTTTTGCTTCATGCGAGCTGTGTAGTTAAAACTCCTGTCTGTCATGTGGCCGTCAGGTTGAATATACTTGAAAGGTTTCATTAATTAACTATAGTACTACTGCAGTTAATTCATTAAGTCTTTCAAGTATATCCAGTTGTTATGGATATGTAATATAAATGTATATGCATACTATCACGTAGGCATATTTTTACATGGTGGGGATTTTTACACAGAAACGGATTTAGCGAGCGTCCGGATTTAACGAGGATTTCCACCGGTCCCGGGCTCCTCGTTGTAAGCGGGTTCTACCGTATATCAAGCAGTCGGTCTTCTCTTCTGGGTTCTAGAGTATTGTTATTAATAGACTCTGGTTAGACTCAAAAACGTATATTCCAGAGATTGATTTCTATTGATACAAGAACCCGTTATACCCATGGACTCAGAGTAGACGGTTGCACGTGGATTTGTTACGAAGAGGTATCATGCTTCGTCGCAAATGGTCGCACAAGAAAAGAACTGATAGTCTAGATGGAAGTTACGATCATTTGTTTTTCTGAACTTTTTTCTTAGAATTGTGAAGATAGATGGAGAAGTTATGTCCAGAACATATCCATAAGTGACATATCTTCGTATTTACGTAATCACGAAAAAAAATGGACACTTTACAAAGGCAGCAGCAAAGTACGGGATAGAATCGATCATTCACACTGGCAGAAAACATCACTTCATAAGCAGCTTTTAAAGCCTTAAATTACGCTGGTAGGGTTTTCATGAAAATATGTATTCTGATAGGCGTCATTTTCATACCCTCAATTGCGTTTTTGATTGAATATGATTAAAGCTTTTCTCCAGTGAAGTGGCAGCAAGTTATTTTTTATTTAACTTAAGATGAACGTTTTTCATAACTAGTTTTAACGTGACAGGTTGCATATTAAGGCACGTGTGCATTCTGGAGAGACTGCTACAATGTTACCATACTAGTGTGCTAAAGATACCTCTCCTACTGCCGATAAACTTTCGACCTATTTATTTTGTATTAACGTGTTCTGCAACATAGTTCCAATTGGTAAAATATTCTTTGTTAGGTAATTAATTCATCAAGTGATTTACATCGAACTTTGACTATCAGACTTCGTAGGGTTACTGCACCGGTTTTTAGTTCGGTCGTCCTACCTGCCTCTCATTTGGCATCTGCTTTCCTTGGCGCCAGCGAGGCAATTATCGCTTCATTATTTTCTGAGGCAACCGTGGCTTCCCAGCAACAGCGTCTAAGCCAGCTGATTGTCGTCGCTGCATCATCGTCAGTACTTACTTGCCTTTTCTGTAAGCATTACATAAGATCGCGCAGCTGCCTCATTGGCTTCAAACCGGATGAAAGTTGTTACTGGGATCTAAACAAATGGCAAACGAGAGAAAAAAATTACGTCTCGTTTGATATTCCGGAGTGAATACATTAGACGCGTTCATTTTCACATTTCTTTTCCAGAGAACATTTTTTACATTATAATTTGCTTTACAGTGAAGTTTTATGACCTTTGTTGATCAAGCAGATGTTATCGCAGGAACAGCAACACATCAGTTTCACACTACAACACGATTGTTTTAATAAAAATTACATCATATTACAACAATGTGTCTTTTCTCTCTGAGAACTTCCGGTTGTGTGCTGTTGGGTATCTCAAATTTATCCTTTTCGGCTGTACATTGAGTGTTCAGAACTATATGATACAAGCTAGAGTCTATGGTTATGCCGAAAGAGAGGTAGAATGGAAATCAGTAGCATATTGGAAGCTGCGGAAAAATCTCGGAAAGAGTGGAAATCATAACCGATAGCAGAGATCTAACCTGTTACTTAACACGCTAGGTATGTTTAATATATATCAAATACGTGGAGATAATGTAAATGGACGATGTAATCACTCTTTCCACGTTATTTTTCAAACAACGCATAGCGACTGAAAAATTGTATTTCGGCACTGCTGGGATCGAACCCCAGAACTCTCGATAACTAGTCGAGTGCGTTCGAATTTACGCTACAGCGCCAACAATTCTCAGCGCAATGCGTGGTTTATCAGTCAGCATCTGACTATACGAATGCGTATTGATGGTCTCAGCAACTGAGATGTCGTCTTCTGGTGGCATTTAACGCAACAGCTATTTTAATTGTAGCTGATAAATTCAAAGGGCGATAGACATGTTTAATATATATCAAATACGTGGAGATAATGTAAATGGACGATGTAATCACTCTTTCCACGTTATTTTTCAAACAACGCATAGCGACTGAAAAATTGTATTTCGGCACTGCTGGGATCGAACCCCAGAACTCTCGATAACTAGTCGAGTGCGTTCGAATTTACGCTACAGCGCCAACAATTCTCAGCGCAATGCGTGGTTTATCAGTCAGCATCTGACTATACGAATGCGTATTGATGGTCTCAGCAACTGAGATGTCGTCTTCTGGTGGCATTTAACGCAACAGCTATTTTAATTGTAGCTGATAAATTCAAAGGGCGATAGACATGTTTAATATATATCAAATACGTGGAGATAATGTAAATGGACGATGTAATCACTCTTTCCACGTTTTACAATTTTTCAGTCGCTATGCGTTGTTTGAAAAATAACGTGGAAAGAGTGATTACATCGTCCATTTACATTATCTACACGTATTTGATATATATTAAACATGTCTATCGCCCTTTGAATTTATCGGCTACGATTAAAATAGCTGTTGCGTTAAATGCCACCAGAAGACGACATCTCAGTTGCTGAGACCATCAATACGCATTCGTATAGTCAGATGCTGACTGATAAACCACGCATTGCGCTGAGAATTGTTGGCGCTGTAGCGTAAATTCGAACGCACTCGACTAGTTATCGAGAGTTCTGGGGTTCGATCCCAGCAGTGCCGAAATACAATTTTTCAGTCGCTATGCGTTGTTTGAAAAATAACGTGGAAAGAGTGATTACATCGTCCATTTACATTATCTACACGTATTTGATATATATTAAACATGTCTATCGCCCTTTGACTTTATCAGCTACAATTAAAATAGCTGTTGCGTTAAATGCCACCAGATGACGACATCTCAGTTGCTGAGACCATCAATACGCATTCGTATAGTCAGATGCTGACTGATAAACCACGCATTGCGCTGAGAATTGTTGGCGCTGTAGCGTAAATTCGAACGCACTCGACTAGTTATCGAGAGTTCTGGGGTTCGATCCCAGCAGTGCCGAAATACAATTTTTCAGTCGCTATGCGTTGTTTGAAAAATAACGTGGAAAGAGTGATTACATCGTCCATTTACGCTAGGTATGGCATCGAAATTCTAATTTACAAGTTCTTGGGGTGGAAGGTTTCAAACATAGAGAGAGAAAGAGAGGGGGGCAGAGGTTTGCAATTATGTTTATACTTTTACTATCACAGGCCAGACTATTTTTTTTTTCGTTGGAAATATACAGAAAAAAAAAACAAGATTATCTACATACCATCCGATTTTCCAGTCACACTTTTCTTACTATCTGGAGCAAGGGTCTAGATGCAGTTAGCCACCATCTTTTAATTTGCAGTTAACCGAGTGAAAAATCACTTTTTTGGCATTGCACACCCATGACCATAGCAAATATTTCCCACATGTTTTCCTACAACTTTATGTATTATTTCTCACCATGCGGTGTTACTGTAATTTCTACTTGGAAAGATGCAATATCCGAAATCAAGAGTAAAACCAAAATGATATAGAAAATCGTCAGCTTTCTTAAACTACTGATTATATACATTAAAATACCCTAAGCATGTTAGCTTCTGAAAAATCACTGATTCCAATTCATTTGTCTTTGAAAATTATCTTCAAGTAACGATTTGAACTTTTTAAACAGCAGTTTTGCATTCATTAGCTTCTGCACATGTAAACTACTAAGCAAACGGGAAACAATTTTAGCCGAAAAGGTTTTTTAGTTAAACATATCTGAATTTGTATAGGTTATGCAGTGTATGCATTCGTAACAATGCATACATTCAAGATATGAGGTTTTTTTTTTTTGATTGGAATTTTAACGACCACCGTGAGCAACTCAATGGGCTATAAGCAGTCGCCTGTCCCTAATTTAGGGTCACTGGTTCCAGGGAAGGAAGAGAGCCAGTGCCGTAAGACAAACACAACATCCATGCCTCACCGGGATTCGAACCCGGACCCCGTTCGGACGAATGATCAGAGGCCATCGCTTAGACCACTGCGCCACCGGGGCGGCAAGATATGAGTTTTGAATACAGCACAGTCAGTTGTTTGATCTATGCCTCATCCAGAAGAATTTTTCGGTCAGGTGATTGCTTAATTGTGCGAATACATGGACGTTCAGGAAGTACTTAGCCGGTGTATGATTAATATTGCATGGATGTTAAAAGTTCTTGTTCGTATTTCACCAGTCTTTGGCAATATAAACACCACAAAGTGCCCACTGGATATCAGTTGTTGGAATTTAGAAAATTGATTGCTACCTCAGTTAGTAATGGCAAGGGAAACTGCAAATGTGAAGCACCGTACAGGGACGGCATTTTAAACAAAGGGAGTCATTGTGCCTGCCAGTATTTATAAGCTTATGGTTAGGGCATACGAAGATCCCGCACTATCTTGCGCCACAGCTAAGAGACACTCAACAATATTTTTTTTTTTTTGATTGGAGGTTTAACGACCACCGTGAGCAACTCAATGGGCTATAAGCAGTCGCCCGTTCCTAATTTAGGGTCACTGGTTCCAGGTAAGGGAGAGAGCCAGTGCCGTAAGACAAACACAACATCCATGCCTCACCGGGATTCGAACCCGGACCCCTTACGGACGAATGATCAGAGGCCAACGCCTTAGACCACTGCGCCACCGGGGCGGTACTCAACAATATTTACAAGTGTCATTGGAAAGTTATGAGCGTCTGGGTGGGCCGTTAGAAGTGACCACAAAAGAAATTTTCAACACGAAAAACTCAGCCTGTGTAAATTGTACAAATGTGTGACCTGAGGACGTTGAGTTTCGAAATGAAGAATAGAAAAGGTAGATTTTATCCTTCAGCTTTAATCGTGTATTAAAGCAGTTTTAATTTCCCAAGGTATTCTTCAGAACTTGCTCTCTAGTGATACAACCTACAGACTCTCGTTTAGAATTTGAAGAAGCTTCTTCATGAAATCCGTTTCAGAGTTGATGAAAAGCTCCTCGAAGCTACACAGATAGATATATAGAGAGAGACATGATATGCAGGGCATGCTTCAAGACCCTTTTGCATTACCAAGGATTCACATAACTAGCCCAAAGTCTTGTTTAGTGCATTGGCATTACAGGAAACTACGTCGAAATGTAATGGTACAATACTACAGAGTGCACCGTACAGGTTTGCTGGGTTTAGAACGTACTGAGTGCTCCTCTTATAACAAGCATAGTATATTTTCCAGAACTTGAGACTAAGGCTTGCACCTGTCTATTTTATGACATTAAAAAGCGAATAGAATTGATTACATTCCGAAGAACACATAGCTTTTCATTTTGCAAACAAACAACTACCGTCAAACCTGTGAATAACGGTCACCGTTCGTACAGGGAAAATGTGACCATTGTTGGAAGGTGTCCGTTCTTCAGAGGTTAGACCTAAATTAATATCTTTTGTCAGTTGTTTGGGCTGAGAATATTCTGGATGTCAACCAGGAATTAAAGACAGATGTAGTCAGCGATTGTAAAGATGCGGAGATCAGAATAATGTTTATCTGAAGACACATGAGCTTAGTTCAAAAGTGAAAATATCCAGATTTAGAACAGTAAATACAACTGATTGTTCATAGCCGAATTTCCAGGTGTTCCCGTGCCGTCAAGTATCTTAATTGAATGTAATACACTACACATAAAGTATAATGATGAATACACACGAAACACTTTGCTTGAGGTTAAAGATAATATAATCATCATCATCATCATCAACCATTATCAATCCACTGCTGGACGAAGGTCTCCCCAAGTTTCCTCCACAACGGTCTGTCTTGTGCCAGTCTCCTCCATGTCACTCCCGCATATTTACGAATTTCATCCACCCATCTCCCATGTGGTCTTTTTCTGGGTCTTTTCCTGTCCCTTGGAATCCAATCTAAAATTTCGGCTGTCCATCTATGGTCTGTCCTTCTGGCAGTATGTCCAGCCCATTGCCATTTCAGGGATTTAACTCTGATCATGATGTCTTCCACTCTCGTCATTTTTCGGATCCACGAGTTCCTCTTCTTATCTCTCCTGGTTATACCAAGCATGCACCTCTCCATGCTTCTTTGAGTTGTCTGCAGCCTTTGTATGTCTCTTTTAGTTAAGGTCCACGTCTCTGCACCATACGTAAGCACTGGAAGGATGCATTGATCAAACACTTTTCTTTTAAGACATAATGGCATATTGCTCTTGAAAATTATGCTGTTTCTTCCAAAAGCTCTCCAGGCAAGTTTTGTACGCCGATTAATTTCTTCATCAATGTGACCCTCACTTGATATCTGCTGTCCAAGATAAACATATGTATCTGTTATCTCCAGCTTTTCTCCATCAATCGATAAATCTTCATTTCTTGTAAAAGCATTGTACATCACTTTTGTCTTCTGAAAGTTCATTTTTAATCCCACTTCTTTACTCTTGTCAGCAAGTTCCTGGATCATACTCTGTAGCTCTGATGAGGTAGTTGCAAAAATGACTACGTCATCAGCGAAACGAAGGTGGGTTAGATAATCTCCATTAATCTTTATCCCTTTGTTTTCCCAGTTCAGTGATTGAAAGACATTTTCCAATGTCGCATTAAAGAGCTTCGGAGATATGGTGTCACCTTGTCTCACTCCCTTTCCAATTTTTATGTGTGTTGTATTTTCAAACAGCCGAATCTTTGCACTTGCATTTTCATAGATGTTATTAATAATATTAATGTATGCATCCTCAATACCGCAGGATTTCAGAGCCGTGGTAACTGCTGATGGTTTCACCGAATCAAAGGCTTTTTCATAATCGATAAAAGCCATGCACAATGGAAGTTCATATTCCCTCGCTCTTTCAATTAGTTCTCTCAGTACGTGGATATGATCTATTGTGCTGTAGCCACTCCTGAATCCAGCTTGTTCTCTATATATATATATAATTAAACACAGAGATATAATTAAACACAGAGATATTGCTTTGAGTCGTTTACACAAACACATCCTTCAGCACATTCACTGTTTGGCTTTTCCTTAAGCACGGAGCGCGACTCGGATTTAGATCATGTCACCAGTGTTGCTACGTCCGCTGCATGCTAAGTCCTAAGTCTCGCAGCTGGGTGTCTTGTACGGGTTTCAACGAGACACTCCGATTTAATTTTCTAACGCTTATTCATTGAGATGATCACTCACAGCCTTTTTTTTGTTGTGAATTGCGTTCATTCAATGAATGAAATACGGGATTACACCACTGTACAATACAAATTTGGAAGATGTGAATCCGTTTATTGGTGTAAATATGACATGGATGTTAAGTCAGCTAATATCCGAAAACTTTAAAATTTCTTTGTCCTGGAGCAGGAATCGAATCGGAGTCTCCCGGATGGCGCCCGAAAATGCTAACCACAACACCACCCAGAACGACCAAGTTTCAAGTATCCGATTAATTTGAATATAACCATCGTAGGATTCGCTAGTCGAAGCAACCGGCATTCATACACTGGCGTGCAAAAATTAAGGACGAGACGGTTTTTCGAATGTAACGTCGTGAAGAAGTGCTCCACATCGACTCAAATCATACCATAAGATCCCCAGAATGTAAGAATATGGGACAAGTGAGCAAAACCGTCCAAACAAGGAATCCAAAGGATACAAAGGCACTTTATTGAAAAGGTAGCTTCGAGCACAACTTGACAGAAGACAGAAACGTCCATGTGACAGGCGGCTGCCAAGAAACATCCAGTCTTTAGTAGGGGTATGATCCTCCCTGACTGCGTTGCAGGATTTACAACGTCTTTCCATGCTGAGGACGAGGTCGTCAAGGAGCTGTTGAGGCATCGCGGCCCATTCCTCTTGTAGAGCCAATCACAGCAGCGGAATCGTTGCTGGCGGCTGGTGATGTGCTGCCAAGCGTCTCCCGAGAAGGTCCCACACGTGTTCGATTGGATTTAGGTCCGGGGACCTTGCGGGCCAATCCATGCGTTGAATATCTTTACTCTCCAACAGCTCTGCGACAGCCACTGTACGATGAGGTGTAGCGTTGTCGTCCATGAAGAGGAACTCAGGACCCACAGCACCTCTAAATAGACGCACGTGAGGCAGGAGAAGCTCAGTACAATAGCGGACACCAGAGGCTCAACCTCTTTGGAAGATGTGGAGGTCAGTACGGCTACCAATCATGATACCGCCCGAAACGAAAACTCCGCCACCTCCAAACCGGCCCCTTTCGATGATGTTGGAGGTGTGATCGCGTGTTCTCTGCTCTCTACAGATGTGTGTACGTCTAGAATCGCTCGTCATACTAAATCGGCTCTCATCCGTAAAGAGAACTCGACCGCATTGCTGATGTGTCCAGTTCTTGTGTTCCTGGCACCACAGAAACCGCCGTCTCCGATGAGCAGGCGTTAATGGCACACACCGTACTGGTCGTCGTACAAATAGACCACCTTTGTGCAGTCTCCTGGCCACTGTAAAACGCGATAACGGACGTCCAGTTGTCTGTTGCATGTGCCTTGCGATTTCTCGCGCTGTCTGCCGTCTGTCACTTCTCGCGTGTAGGACAATATACCGGTCGTCCGCCGCCGTGGTTGCTCGTGGAAGACCACTGCTAAATTCTTGGACAGCTGTTATTGTCGTTTGAAATGCTCTCCAAGTTCGTGAAACGATACTGTGAGCGATCCCGAACTCCTCAGCCACACTAGTCACATTTCGACCTTCTTCCAACTTCCCAATGACGCGACTTCGGGTAAAGTCATCCAGATGTCGTCTACTGGATTGCCTGTTGGCCATATCACACGGTGGCAGCAACTCGACGTCGTTCAAACCGATGTACACCGTGCAATAGCTTTCACTTAATTGCTGAGCGTACACAGCCCGTGTGCTTTATACCCTTCCGACTCCCCCCCCTCTACGCCATGCTGCATATATACGCATGCCCTACCGTATCGGACTCTAATCTATCTCCTGAGTGGTCTTTCGGTCCGTTCTGCCTGCTCGTTCCGCTGTTATGCTAATTTCTCTTCTTCGTCCTTAATTTTTACACACCATTGTATATAGCGAATCTGGAGGTTTTGAATAAATTCCCACGATTGCCCGGAGATTTATCCGTATCGATTTGGATACCAAGACAAAATCATTGAAATGCACGAAAAAGAAAGTGAGTGTCACACAGAATTTGTTATCAACATCATAAAATTTTAAATGTTTACATTTGAATGGCTTACATGGATACCCCTGTATAAAATGGAAACCAGTCTAAAACGGAAAATATTTCCACTCCTTTGGATTCCGGCTTTCACATGCTTTACTATACAAAAGAAAAAAGGAGAAGATTATTTTAATCATTTCCACAATTCGGAGTCATTTTTTCCCAACATGAAAAGCTATATTTCATCAAATATTGAAGCTAATTATCTAACAAAATGTAAGTTCATGTAGTATTACTATAAAATATACTCAAAAAATTTGAAAGGCATGCAGTGAATAGCTTCTGAGAAATAGGTACACAAACATACAAAAATGCATTTTTGTAAATGCATTAGAGTTCTTGAAAATTAATAACTTTCTACAACATATTCAGGATTTTCAATAGCTTTGGAAATCAATACATTCTTGTTCCATATGCAGGATTATCAAGATCCTCTTCTTCAACTTCGGTTTTCCTTTCATTGACTTTTGTGCTTTTTTCTTCACCATTAGATCAGCTTTACGAACTCGTTTGTTGTCAAGGTATCGTACGTAGCATTCTTGTCATGTTGTCACCAGGTTTGATGCCAAGGTTTTCCAGTACCTTTAATTTGCTTTCGTTTCATTGAATGCTTAAACTGAAACACCGATTTTCAGTGTTGAGAGCACCGTCTTGCTATTCTACAGATTTATCAGTAGATCTATTGATTTTGACTCCCGTCTACTCATCTACTGATAGATTTTCGAAAATCACAGGAATTTACATTTTTTCTCAGTTTTAAGGCAACCTCCTGAATTTTCTACTGTTTTGCCTGAGTTTTTGACCTGTGGCGTAATTTTTTGGCAGATGCTTTTTTTCCTATGAGCTCTAGAATAATTTGTGTTGTACACCTCTGATATGCTAATGTCATATAAAGCAGTTTATTATGGTAACTTTTATACAGTGCTTTAGAGAAGTAAAAAAAAAGTGTACAATTCGTTCAACGGATTCCTATTTTTTTACGTAAATTGATTAAAAATGAATGAATGCGTTGGAGAGCATTCTAGAAAGGGAGAGTTTGTCTTCAATTATTAAACATCCCTTAAAAATAGGAAACCAGGAAATTTGTGTTAGGATGTACGATAGGAAAGACACATGGAAGTGAGATATAAACAGAAAGCCAAGTGTCTGCTAGTCATTTCTGTCTTCCACACCCACACACACACACATATACATTGAATTTAGGGAAATGAAACATAAGCAAACATCGTCTTCCGGCACACTTCCTTTAACTCGCGCACACTACAACTTACAACTTCATCTATTCGTCGTATCTCCGCATGAACTGGATCATCCATTTTATATATATATATATATATATATATATATATATAGGTGCAGTGACCATATATACACACAGTCGAGTCACATTATTGTGGCCACCTCCCACTTTTGACATCAACAGCGCGTGGCCAATGAAAGAGGGTACATGTCTGTCGTGAGATGTCTTGTAGGGTATATAAGGTGTGTTGTAGGCATTCTGAAAACATATCCCTCGTTGCTGTCATGGATAAAAGAAGCGATTTATTAGATTTGCACAAGGGGATGATTATCGGCTTTCGGGCCAAGGGTGGCAGTATTTCTGAAACAGCGCAGTTTGTGAACTGTTCGCGTGCTGCTGTGTTTAAAGTGTACTGTGATTGGAGAAATGGCACCATTGCGAATAAGCGATGTGGAAACTGCGGATCACCAGATGTCGTTGATGTGAGAGGTGAACGTCGGCTTCGAAGGTGCGTCAGGGCCGATTGACACGCTGCAGTGGAGCAACTCACTGGCCGAATGAAACAGGGGACTACCGAAAGTGTGTCTAAAACGACAGTTCAGCGAACTCTGCTGCGTATGGGGATCCGATACAGACGTATGGTCACTGCACCTGTGCTAACGAAGGTGTATCGACAGAAAATGCTTACATTTTCACAGAAGTATCGGAATTGGACCTCCACTGTTTGATAAAGGATTGCCTTCTCCGATGAGTCACGTTTTCTGCTTCATCGAACGGATGGACGTTGGCGTATAAGACGAGAAACATCGGAGAACAAGCATTCTTCAACCATTGCTGGAATGACACAAGCTAGTGGGGGCAGCGTTATGGTCTGGGAAATGTTTTCGTGGCATTCCCTGGGTCCACTCATTTCTGTGAAAGACGCTATGGACCGAATTCGTTATGAATCCATCCTGGCAGACCACGTACACCCATACATGCTGATTGTCTTCCCTAGGGCAGATGGGATCTTCCATCGCCAGAATACGACGTGTCACACAGCTAGAAATGTCCGAGAGTGGTTGGAAGAGCTCGATGAAGACTTCAAAGTACTTGCCTGACCCCTTAATTCCACAGACTTAAACGCAGTTGAGCATCTGTGGGACCACCTCGATCGTGTTGTTCGCACTATGGATCCTCCACAACGCACACTTCGGCAGCTGTCAGATGCACTGCAATCAGCGTGGCTCCACATACCTGTGAGCACCTTTTAGCACCTTATTGAGTCACTCCCAGCCCGTCTAGCTGCTGTCCGCGCTGCACACGGCCGTTACTCTGAATATTATCTGGTGGTCACATTAATGTGACTCGACCGTGTATATAGATATGTATGCATACACTGCTCGGTAAAAGCAAAATTAACGTCATAAACAAATGTTATCTGTACGTGGAAGCACAATTGAACTATGACTGTACAGCCTTTCGCAAATGCTTCCTAGTTTGGATGTTCTGTAGTACGTCTAACAGACCGAATGCAGGTGGCAGTTTTGACTCGCAGTCGCAGTAATAATCCAATGCCCCCAGAGAGTCTTCAACAATGTGAACGACATTCTCATCTTATCCATCCAACTAAAGAAAAACGACATCCTTATCCACCCAATTAAACAAAAATCGCGGCTTCATCATTTTCGACAACCGGTCCCGGACGATTCGTCCAAAGGGACGATTGGTCCAATGCCGATTGGTCCAATGTCCGATTCGTCCAATGGTACGATTGGTCCAATGCCGATTCGTCCAATGGTACGATTGGTCCAACGCCAATTCGTCCAATGTTATCATCTTACCAACGGTAAACTTTTTCATTTTCCAGAAAGGAATAATAATTTAAATTATTCTCCTCTTTATATCCTTTAGAAAGATAATTTCCGTATATTTGGTAATTGTAAACATTTTACATAAACCTGGTAAAAGGCACTCAATGGAGCATTTCTCAGCTGTTTACAAAGCACCTAGGCCGTGGGCATTTTTTGAAGATTTTAATTTACAACCTAGATATTTAGTATTTGTAAATATGTTATAAAACCTAATAAAAGGCGCTCATCCTATCATTTCTCAGGCCTTTACGAAGCACCTAGGCCTCGGGCCTTTTTAGAAGATTTTAAGTTACAACCTAGATATTTGGTATTTATAAACATTTTATAAAACTTTATAAAAGGCATTCATCGTATCATTTCTGAGGTCTTTGCAAGGCACCTATGCCGCAGGTCTATGAATTAATATTTCGTGCTTAAGTGAAAGCGCAATATTATTAACTTGATTTAATATGTAAACGTTATGAATATGACATCGCTGGAATAAAAACTGTTGAAAAGGCCTCTGTCCAAACCCCGAACAGTTGTTTCCATTGGGCAGTTGGCGGAAAACCCCACTGCATTCTACAAACAGAAACGGAACACCAGCATTTTATATTATTTCATGCAAAAGAGAAACATTGAAGTTGATAGAACGGCTCGTACATCAATAACTTCATACGGCAGAAAGGACAGCATAACAAGAAAACGCGATTCAAAAAAAAAAAAAAAAAAAAAGAAAAGAAAAATTCTGTAACCACAATATTACGCATGAAATGTAACAACATTATTTTACATTCTTTGGACTACCGGTACTTTCGTATAACATCGGAGATAGAATCAGAACAGATGAGACTTTTATAGCACGAGTAGCACTTCGGACAGAAAGGACGGAAATGGACCAATCGTCCGTTCGACGAATCGGCATTAGACCAATCGTCCCATTGGACGAATCGGCATTGAACCAATCGTACCATTGGACGAATCGTACCTTTAGACCAATTGTCCATTGGACGAATCGGCATTGGACCAATCGTCGTTGGACGAATCGTACCAGACCCGTCGACAACGGTCAGTCGCGGGTCTTCTTTAAGTGAATGGACTATAGGACCTCTTCTTCTTTTATGAATGTGAAAAACTAGCATTCCCTGAACATTTTGAGGAAGAAATTCGAATTCTAAGTGTACCAGAAACTGGTGAAAAAGTTTCAATTCCAATTTTAGTCTTATTGCAAGCAGTGATTATTGTTCTCTCTCTCTCTCTCTCTCTCTTGAGCTGCGCCCGGGGCAGCCGCCCCGTCTGCCCCGCCGTTGTTACGCCTCTGCCACGAAGGAAAGGGTCTTAGTTACGAGTCGCTAGATGACCAGGAAAGGAAAGTACATCACTACCTGTGTAGTTTATCGAACACCACTCAAGGACATGCTGTCTCAACGACTTCGTCCGCACCCTTTCCGTTCTCATTGTATCTACTGTGATCCAGTTGATAACACTAAACTAAAACCAGAACTTGTCCCAGAAGAAAAGGCTAACTGTGCTTGACATTTTTACAATAACTACTAACTAAATTAATTTTCAAATTTATATTGATTATCATCAAATATCCTTTAATCTATATAGCTAATTAGTCTTTTGTACAAATATTTTCTCCCGTACTTTGCTAAAACCCTAAATATAGTTAGATATTTGCATCGTTGGTACCTTTTTTGAGTATGGCGGTTGTTTGACCTATTTTCAGAACATGTGAGTATTGTTCTCTAAGAAATGTAAATTTATAATTCTCTCTTTCTTTTTCTTTTTGGATTGGAGACAAAAAATGAGGCTAATACAACTGCACCTATGTTAGGGCCAATTGCATTACTATAAGCACCATTGCTTTTACGGGTGTGCATTATTTTATAAAACTGATTATTAGTAATACGAGTATATTGTAAAAAACTGAACCAGGGTCATATTACTTTGAATTTACATTAAGTGTTGAGTAGCAACGTGTGGAGTATATGACGTGCTACAGAGGTGACGCAGATGTCAAGACCGCAAAGTAGCAATGATACGCCCTGGTAGGTGTAGCTTAATTGGGAAAACGCTCCGCTCCAGAGCAGAAGGATGCAGGTTTGAGCTCATCACCTGTAAAATTTGGGTTTTCACATTAGCACCAATCCGTGTAGCTTAATTGGAAAAGCATTCTGCTCCGGAGCACAAGATGTGAGTTTTAATCGCGACACGGGCAATTTTTTTTTCACATTAGCGCCCGAACGTAAAAATAAATCCCCTGTTCGTTGGGTTCTTCGAAAAATGTGTGATGTCCCTTTCACACACCGTGTGGTATTAATGAGAATTCCTTCTTCGTTTCGAAAATGTGGGATACGTCTTCCACACATCGTCTGAAGTTCAGTGAGATTTCCTTCTTCTACAGTGAGCTCCTTCAAGCGTGATTTGCTGGCTGACCCGGAAACCTACGATTCCGTGCCAGCATTTTCTCATGGGGGGAGGGGGATATGTGTAACGTACTACAGAGGTGACGCACATGTCAAGACAGCAAAAGTTGCAGCGATAAATTTCGTCGATGTAGCTTAACTGGAAAAGCATTCGGCTCCGGAGCCGAAGGACGCGGTTTCGAATCTCGCCTCCCGCAAATTTGTATTTTCACAAGTACTGGTATTATTTGAAATATATGACACTGGTTCACTTTGAATGTTCGTTCATGCTAATGGAGAGCGAATGATATACCGTACGGTACAAGCCAACAGAAAGGATATTGTGGCGCAATTTACCTGTAATTTGAATGCTGGTGACGGAAGTAATGTGCCATAACACACAGCACATCGAACCCTGCTGAAAATAGCGCTGTGTAGCAGCAGACCGCTTCGATTACCCCCTGCTAACCTATGTTCAACGTGAAAAGCGCCTACAATGGGCACGCGAGCATCAGAACTGGGCCTTGAATGATTAGGGAAAGGTCATGAATGTCGTGTGGTCCGATGAGATTCGTTTTCTGTTGCACCATGTGGACAGCCAGGTACGTGTGCGTCGTTTATCTCGGGAAGTGTTGGCATCAGGATGCATTGTGGGGCGAAAACAAGTCGGTGGAGAAAGTGTAATGCTTTGGGCAATGTTCTTCTGGGAAAAACTGGGTTCAGTTATTCATGTGGAGGAAACCATGACGTCTACCACGTACCTAAACATATTTACAGACCAGGCACATCCTTTCATGAAAACAGCATTCTCCTCTAGTAGTGCCTTCTTTCATCAAAATAATGCGCCATGCCACACTGCCCAGGTTGTTTGAGAATGGTTCGCGGAACATGAAGCCTTCAAATTCGCCAGACATCAATCTAGTCGCGCATCTGTGGTTTTTGTTGGAACAGTAAATCCGATGTACGGCGCCTCAACCACGTAACTTACTAAAGTTATAGGACCTGCTGGTAACGTGTTTGTACCAGATACCACAAAACACCTTTTGAAATCTTGTGGCATCTATACCTCGCAGGATAAGAGCTGTTTTGGGCGCCACGTGGAAGACCAACATCATATTTGTCAGGTAGTCATAATGTTTTGTCTCTTCGGTGTATATTCCAGTTGTAAGTTTCAAGCCCACAAGTGTGAAAGCTGTTTATACTGAACCTATTCCCCTAACATAGGAGTGAGTATGTCTTTGATGTCTGTTTTATCCAAAGTAACGGATAATTGAATGAATTCGTATAGCTTGCCTTACCCGGAATTGTCCAAGTTCATTAATAACTGTGAGTTGGGATTTCATTCGAATAGAATTACTCTGACATTTCGATCTAACTTAAAAATCTTTGGAATTCGATTATGGAGAAGTATGGTGAAGCTAAGATGGGAGAAACTTATATTTCAAAGGTTTTTAATAAAATACTCCCCCTCAAAATAAGAAATCGCATAAAATATTAAGCTTGTAGTGTTGATTACAGTGGTGCTAGCTGCAGCTCACTTTCTGCCTGCATGACACGTGTTCTGATACGGTTTCCAAAAACAAAAAAGCGTACCTTAGGCCTTAGGGAGCAGTTTCGTTAGTTATTTCTTTTCTCTCGCACACCAATAGCCTCCTTTAGATTTCAGCTGGTGCAGTTAAAAGTTTTGCTGATGTACGCATTCACCACGCATCTTGTACTCCGGCTCATAAGCATAGGAGCATTATCAAATGAGCTGAAAGGTTTCATTATCAATGAATTCAGACAATCCATTGGAGTTATGCAGAGTTAGTAGAGTTTAACAACACTGGTTTCCATAAATTAAGGAGAAAAAATTGCGATTGTTTGTGAATGTAGAGCTGGAAATGCACGAAACTTGGGTACATGATTTGAAATGTAATGAGGAGTCAGGGTATCATATGCAATGAGTGGCGAAGGCATCAGTTTATGCAAATGAGCTGCATCATGAAAGTGGATGTCGCGGAGGTGGGCGTCAAATCGTTTGCGGATTGTAAAGAAATGATTTTGAGATAGAAGATTTGTCGTAACGGCTGCGAGACATCATTTAACAGATGAACAGAGACGGAGATCGATAGGAAGATCAGAGGGAGGCCAGAGTCAGGTTTAAGTTGCGAGATGGCTGCATGTGAGAGTTCTTCAGTGCTCCATAGACTGTTGAACCAATTTCACAATACACGATCAACTACTCGAAGCAAAGGAAGGCCTAGGGCTAGAATACCCGTCGATGACCGATATCTCGGGTTAACTACGGAGAGGAACAAGATTGCTACCCTCCATTGCTGCGATCTGCCTTTGCTGTAGCTACAGGAACGGCGGAAGCTAACATTTATCTATGAACAAAACAGAACAGAAAGTTGCACATCCTAAATTTTCCCTAGAAAGTAAGCCTGCAATTGGAAGCCTAACTTTGAAAAAAAGAAAAAGAGGAAAGATGACACCGAATTTTCGGTTGTACTGAACACGTCTTCTGAATCCCTTCCGACGCAAATAATATTTATCAAAGTTATTCATAGTCAATGGAGCCGGTTAGAAAAAAAGCAACCGGATTTCTACAATCGATGAAACACCCAGAAATAGAAACAGCTACTTACTCTCCCTTGCGTCTGAAAAATATGCTACGAAAACTAACAAATGGTGAACAAAAAGTTTCTCATAGCAGAAGAAAGATAGCAGAGACAACGAAATTTTCAAATCGAACAGTTAAACCAAGAAATACGGAAGGAAACAGGATGTAACCGTACGCCCTATAACTGAAGAATTTTCCATAATGGAAAAGTTGAAAGTATGCGAAAAGTATTCTTCATAGCGAAAGCTATACTAAGGAAAAATCATTTTTCAAATACGTCTCCCACAAGCAGATATAGCGAGAAAAAGGTTTTTGACATTTACGCCTCCTCGCGAAAAAGCTGTGTATTATTTAAAGATGATAATATTCCCCATCTTTATTGTAGCGAATGGCATACAGTATAAAAAATTCCATTAGCGTTTTTAAAAGTGGAGTTACAGCTGCAAACAGAAGGAGAGAAACGTCACTTAGCGGCATAACTCTGAACTACAAAAACTCCACAAGTACAAGTCTAAGGGTTCCACTAGGTTAACAGTATATGGTATTAAACTATTTTTTTAAATCGGACATTTAGAAGCAGAGATATAGAGAAAAACAGATTGAATATTTGTGCCCTTAATGGGGAAAACCATGCATTATTTTGGGAAGGAAATACGCAAAAAATGGTTTCATAGTAGTATCAGACGGAATTTTTTTTTCAGTTCCCGCGGATATGGCTGCAAACATGCTGTAAACGGAAACGTGAGCTTACGCCCTCTAGTGGCACACTTGTTCATTAAGAAATGCTTGATATTATATGCAGAACATTTCGCACCGGAAACGCTCTCCCATACAGAAAGAAATTTCAAATCGAACTCTTTGAAGCAGAAATATCAACAAAAATAAGATATATATCTACGGCACCTGGCGGAAAAACTATGCACTATGTTAAGCAGAAGTTATTCTCAAAAGGTTTTCCCAGGTAAGAAGTATCAAACCACCAAAGAATTTTAAAAATTGAGTTTTCAGGAGAACAGTTTTTGCATGAGAAACACAAATAAACGATTACGCGCCCTGGTGGCCAAGTTATTCCTTACCAAAAATTAGAAATTATATGTAGAATAATAATAAAACGGATATAGCGTATCAAATCCGTTTGTTTTTGTGGTGTAGTCAGCACAAAGATTCGCCAAGCTTTCGCACTCCACTGGGAGGCTTTTTCAAGGCAATAGTCCACAGACAGACGGACAAAGTGATTACACCCTCTAATGGCACACTTGGTTTTTTTTTTTTTTTTTGATTTTTTTATGTCTACCATTGCCTTGAAAAAGCCTCACAGTGGAGTGCGAAAGTTTGGCGAATCTTTGTGCTGACTACACCGCAAAAGTAAACGGATTTAATACGCTATATGCGTTTCATATGCGTTTCAGGGATGTAAGGTCAGGTGATGCGTAACATCACAGCCTCTCCTTGACAAATGTCAACCCCGCCTTCTCGTGGTGCATCCTGTTCCCACTAAAGGGGCTCTGACGACCGCACATAGCGGTATAACTATACCATCGGGATCAGAGGAAATGCTATCCCACACTCACCAACCCGCTTGGCCAGCGTGGTGAGTTATGGCCAAACCCCTCCAAAATGATTCCACAACTTAAATCTTGGCCCTCAGTCTCCGGCAGCTGGAATGTACCTGGCCAAGGCAGCGGCCAGTGCGACATGAAGGCAGAGGGTGCTAAGAATCCCCGGAGGACCGGACTAGGCTGCCATCTGATGCTGACCTTGGCTACTTACAATGGACGCTCCCTATCTTCTGATTCAAGGCTTCTTGAATTGGAAGAGGAACTACAAAGGATCAAGTGGGACATCGTGGGGCTAAGTGAGGTAAGGAGAAAAGGAGAAGATCTCATCGAACTGAAAAGTGGACATCTCTTCTACTATCGTGGGACAGATACTGGCAGAACTAGTGGTGTTGGATTTATAATAAACAAGAAACTGAAGGATAAAGTTGTAGAAGTTGAAAGTTCCTCTGACAGAGCTGCACGACTTGTTATCCAACTCTCGAAAAGATACCAGGCTCAGATTATTCAAACTTATGCACCCACCACAAGTCATCCTGAAGAAGAAATTGAAGAATTTTATGAGGAAATTTGTCATCTAAATAATAAAGGTAAGCAGCACTTGAAAATAATTATGGGAGATTTCAATGCAAAAATAGGGCAACGGCAACAGAATGAAACTTCGGTAGGTAAATTCGGTCATGGCAACAGAAACCAGCGTGGAAATACTCTCGTTGAGTTTGCAGAGGCAGAAGGGTTTTTCATCTTGAACTCCTTCTTCAAGAAAAAGCCACACAGGAAATGGACATGGAGACATCCAAATGGGACGACAAGTGAAATTGATTTTATTATGTGTAACAAAAAATTCGTCATAGAAGACTGCAGTGTGCTAAACAAGTTCAACACAGGTAGTGACCATAGATTGGTGAGATGTAAGATGCACCTCAACACTAAACTTGAACGTGGCAAGCTCATAGGACAAACAAAATCTATTGACATAACCAACCTTAAAAAACACCATAATACCTTCAAGTTAGAACTGAAGAACAGGTTCTCTGCTTTAGAAGGCCTAACATCGGAAGAAGTGGACATCTCTGAAGTTAACAGAAAAGTAACCAAAGCTCTTATGGAAACAGCAACAAAATTAGCTGGGTCTAAGAACAAGTTGCATGTGAACAAATTATCAGGAAAAACCAAAATGTTGATGCAAAAAAGAAGAGAGATGAGGACAACTAAAGAAGATGTGACTTCCAAAAGTGGAATATATAGAGCTATGCAAGACAGTAAGAAAAAGTATCACTGAAGACGTAAGGAAATTCAACTGTGAACTAGTGAGGAAAGCAATTGAAAACAACCAAAGCCTAAAGATAGCAAAGGGACATCTCTGTAAGGGAAGAAAACAGATTATGGCACTGAGAAAAGAAGATGGTTCTGTAACAAGAAATAGAGGCGAAATTTTGACAAGAGTGAAAGATTTCTACTCCAAATTATATGAAAGGGATGATATATGCACTCCAGACATCATGAAAGATACCAGTACCAGAGTTCCTCCAGTCCTTCCAGCAGAAGTTGCACATGCAATCAAGAACATGAAGCGAGGAAAAGCTCCAGGAGAAGATGGAATTACTGTAGACATCATACAAGAAGCAAGTGGAGAAATCGAAACAGTACTCGCCCAAATTTTCACTCGATGCCTTAATGAAGGAAAGATTCCTGAGGATTGGAACACCGCTACAATGATCCTGCTACATAAGAAAGGTGACATTGAGGATCTCGGAAACTACAGACCTATCAGCCTCCTATCAGTAGTTTATAAAATCTTCACTAAAGTTCTTTCACACCGCTTGAAGGTAACACTGGACATGGCTCAACCGAGAGAACAAGCTGGATTCAGGAGCGGCTACAGCACAATAGATCATATCCACGTGCTGAGAGAACTAATTGAAAGAGCGAGGGAATATGAACTTCCATTGTGCATGGCTTTTATCGATTATGAAAAAGCCTTTGATTCGGTGAAACCATCAGCAGTTACAATGGCTCTGAAAACCTGCGGTATTGAAGATGCATACATTAATATTATTAATAACATCTATGAAAATGCAAGTGCAAAGATTAGGCTGTTTGAAAATACAACACACGTAAAAATTGGAAAGGGAGTGAGACAAGGTGACACCATATCTCCGAAGCTCTTTAATGCCACATTGGAGGGTGTTTTTCAGTCACTGAGCTGGGAAAACAAGGGGATAAAGATTAATGGAGATTATCTAACCCACCTTCGTTTTGCTGATGACGTAGTCATTTTGCAACTACCCCATCAGAGCTGCAGAGTATGATCCAGGAACTTGCTGACAAGAGTAAAGAAGTGGGATTAAAAATGAACTTTCAGAAGACAAAAGTGATGTTCAATGCTTTTACAAGAAATGAAGATTTATCGATTGATGGAGAAAAGCTGGAGATAACAGACACGTACGTTTATCTTGGACAGCAGATATCAAGTGAGGGTCACATTGATGAAGAAATTAATCGGCGTACAAAACTTGCCTGGAGAGCTTTTTGGAAGAAACAGCATAATTTTCAAGAGCAATATGCCATTATGTCTTAAAAGAAAAGTGTTTGATCAATGCATCCTTCCAGTGCTTACGTATGGTGCGGAGACGTGGACCTTAACTAAAAGAGACATACAAAGGCTGCAGACAACTCAAAGAAGCATGGAGAGGTGCATGCTTGGTGTAACCAGGAGAGATAAGAAGAGGAACTTGTGGATCCGAAAAATGACAAGAGTGGAAGACATCATGATCAGAGTTAAATCCCTGAAATGGCAATGGGCTGGACATACTGCCAGAAGGACAGATCATCGATGGACAGCTGAAATTTTAGATTGGATTCCAAGGGACAGGAAAAGACCCAGAAGAAGACCACATGGGAGATGGGTGGATGAAATTCGAAAGTATGCAGGGGTGACATGGAGGAGACTGGCACAAGACAGACCGTTGTGGAGGAAACTTGGGGGAGACCTTCGTCCAGCAGTGGATTGATAATGGTTGACAATGATGATGATGATGCGTTTCATTATTATTCATGTCTGGTGTATTTAAAATAAAGTTATATGTAGAACATTTCCCACCAGGAGCTGTATCCGATGCAGACAGAATTTTTCAAACAAGACTTTTAAAAGCAGAGATATCGAAAAAATCTACGATTTTTTCGATATCGGAAAATCAATGTATTTCTTAAAAAAGAAACTGTACCCAAAATATTCTTCGTTATAAATGTCATCGGAAGGAAAAAATAATTTTTTAAATCGGATATTTAGAAACAAAAATATTAAATAAAATGTATTCTGAATTCGATAGCATTTCCGTTTTTCCCCTCTAGCGGCGAAGTTATGAATCGGAAAAAAATCCCGGAAAGAGCAAGGATAATCGTTCTCACATTTCGAGCTTTCCACTGCGAAAATAACTTTCCAAATCGGACTAATAGTTACAAAGATATGGTGTCCACAGACAGACGGACAAAGTGATACTATAAGCACGTACTTTTTTTTTTACCAAAGACGCGCTGATAACCAAGGTGTTCATTCCCTGCGGTTCCTTAGCAAGTGTACTGAGTTTAATTTTTTTTTATCCAAGAAACTCTCCTTTCCAAAATTAAAAATTCCATAACAAAAACTCGTTGTGCAAACCCTTCAATGTTCGTATGGTCTCTGAGTTTATGATTTTTGAGAGAGTAGTGGTGGAGTTATTGTGACATCACAGCGTTACATACAGTACGGGAAATGTTCACGTTCTTCCGCGTGTGTGCAAATCTTTTTGCCGATCCGTTTTTCACATTTCGAACAAACAAATGACATAACACGGGCGGACGTTGTTTTGTTAACCGGTTTTTATTTGCAGAATTTTTACTACACTGCGCATCCGTTTCTTAGCACGACTTTTGTAAAATAAGTAAGCGCACGCTTATGATAAAACTTTGTCCGTCTGTTCGTCCGTCCGTCCACTCTGGACGCCATATCTCTGCAACTATCAGTCCGATTTGAACAATTCTTTTGAATTGGGAAGCCCAAAATGTGAAAGCGAAGATCCTTGCTTTTTTGTTTTTTTTCGATGCATAACTTCGCCGCTAGAGGGCGTAAATGCTTATGCTATGGAATTCAAAATACGTTTTATACCAAATTGTTGCTCCTAAATATACGACTGAAAAAATTCTTCCTTTCCTTCGGTACCATTCATTACCAAGACTATTTTAGGTAAGGTTTCTTTTTAAAGTAATGCACAATTTTTCCGCTAGAGGTCGTGAAGGTAAATTGCGATTTAATCGATATTTCTGCTTTTAAAAGTTCGATTTGAAAAATCTTTTTAGCGTCGGATAGAGATTCTGGCGGGAAATGTTCTGCAAATAGTTTCAAGTTTTTGTGAAGAACTGTTTTGCCACTCGGGGGCGTAAGTGCATATTTATATTACCGATGTATATGCATAAATATCTGCACCTCTGAAAATTCGACTGAAAAAGTTCCTGCGCGGTTGCATACCGATCAATACGCAACCTTCCGCGCATAATTTCTGCACAAAACATTGCACACTCTTTTCGACTTTTAAAGTATACCCATTATTTTGACCCATAAACCCGTATTGGTAAATCGTTGTTACTTTTAAGAAAAATAAATGGAACACGAATTTCGGAATAACCCTGCAGGACAAATCGGTTTGTGCTTGAGGTCATTCTATGGATAAGATAGTGGGGCTAATGGGTCGTTAGTTTGGGTAATGGGTCGTACCAATGGGTACTAGTTTATATTTCAAGATTACAAAAGGAAGGTAGGGCATACCAATAACCCTGGGCCCCAAGTCAAACGACCTGCATCTAACTGTAGTTAGCTTTAGTTTAATTAATTTGCTTCTGCGGCACTATTCTCACATAAATACCGATAATTTTTTTATATAGTTTCAGAGCAAATGGCCAACATATAGATTTTCTTTTTTTTTTTATAGAAATAACTTTTCAGACAAAAATAAAGCTCAAGTGCTGAAGATAACAATCATTATTCATAGGTGTCAAAATAATTATTCATTCGATCAAAAAAAAAAAAAAATACAGACAGACAGAATATGAGAAATTCGGCCATTTCTTGAGTGGCCCACAGAGACATTTCCCATTGTCCCGGTGGGCCAATTCGCCCCTGAATATAAGAACTACGCAACGAAAAGTGAAGAGTGAATAGACTCTTTGTTCTTGTCTTGTCATGGCTGTTTGTATGTTACTACGTCACAAAACTACACACACCGACCACTGAATTAGAAACCTTTATGCAGATGTACGTAAACTTCCCTTACACAGCACAGCGTATATGCAGAATAAGTGGTTACGTGCGTCATCATGTGATATAGGCAACTATTTAAGACTGCTGCTAGTCAGTAATTGTCAGTAGTATTCAACGAGTTTGTAGTGTTGAATGGAATGAGAAAAACAAAGGATCTTTCGCTGTTCGGTAAAGGGCTTATTGTGGGTGCCCGTCGGGCTGGACCGATTATTTTAAAAGCAGCAGAGCTGACTGATTTCTCAAAAAGTGAGATATCCCGGGTCCTTAATCACTGAAAAAAATAAGCCACACCGCTTGTCTATGAGGCGTAACTGTGGCGCAAAGACAATGTGTTGGGAATGAAATCACCGTCGTCTGAGAAACCTTGTACGGAGAAACAGGACGTCCTGTTGCAGCAACTGACAGAAGTATTCAATAAAGACTGTTCTCAATCCATATCTCAGCGAACTATGCACAATGAGTTGAAGGGGATCGGTAGTGGCAATGGCATGCTTATACAGAAACCACTGATTTCTGGGAAGGACCGGAAAGTTCGTCTATAGTGGTTTCAGGAATACCGTGACTGGGCACTGGGAAGCATGGAATCCGACGAGTCGCGGTTTAATTGGCTCTGTACAGACGATAAGCAGAGAGTTTGGTGGGATCCCCATGAAGCAAAGGACCCAGCTTGCCTTGAAGCACAGCTAAAAGTTTTCGAGGTAGTTTCATGGTGTAAGGCACGTTCTGTTGGAACAGAACGGGTCTCTTGATGTTGCCGGAAGGTCAGATGTCCTTCAAGGATGATCGGAATATTGTTGCCGATCATGTCCATCCTGCAATATTGACTTTTTATCCAGCAGGTGGCAGCTGTTTCGTGGACCATAATGCTATTGTTCATCGAGCAAAATCTGTTTTGCAGTGGTTCGGCGAGCATGACAGTGACTCCATCATCTTCCCTGCGTACGACAAAGCCCGGATCTGAGCCCCATTGAGAATGTATGGACATGTTAGAAAAACAGATACGAGAGCAAATTTCTCTTCCGTCAAATCTGCTCCAGTTAAAAGACCTTATGATGAACACCTGATATGCTGTACACGTTGATGCTTTCCAACACGTTGTGGAACCTACGCCAAACCGCATACGTGCTGTAATTCGAGCTAAAGGGGGATCCAGCCCGGTATTGAACAGAAATTTCTAATTCAGTGGCCTGCATGTGTAGTTGAAGTTATATTAAGTCTGAGACTGTGCTGTTTCAAGAATAAATATCCGTGACTTCGAAGACCTGACTTTATTCACTTTTGTGAGCTTTTCGAACCCGTAGTTCGCCATATCCCTTTAAATATATGATAATGTGTCACACTACTTTTTTCCTTTACGTTTATTTTAATTGTTTCTGTTTGACTGGAATTCAATCTGTCTCTAAGGTTTTCAATTATTTTTAGGTTGTGTCCGAATTTATTTGCAAGTCATAGAGCCTACTGCAGTTTCTTGTCAAGTTCGTGTTCGATGATCGTATGCTCTTTGAATTTGAGGTATATGCTTAGTCAAAAATCATTTCGCGATCACAAAAAACAAAACACACTATGACAAAGTAAATTTCTCCACCATTTTTATGCCAGGGGTGGAATCCGAACCCACAACTCTCGGCTCCGGAGCTCCGAGTGCTATCCACTATACTACACTGGCATGTTCTCTCACTGCTATCTGCCTTTTTCTCGTGTGCTCCCTGCGGGGAAGGCACGTCACATCTCCCCGTCCCCCCGAAAGAAAGCCGGAGTCGTGGCCTACGGGTCAGCCGGGACCATGTGTTGCTGACTGCCTACAGCGACACATGGTCCCGGCTGACGTGCAGTTGAGAAATCCCAGACAATTTGGTGCGTGGAACGTAACGTCACACTGATTTATTTTTTCGAAGCACTGAAGAATGGATTCTCATTTTTCCTATCTCGCGGTGTGGAAAGAACATCACACCATTGCGAGAAACTTAACGGTCAGGTCATCCTTGAAGTTCGGGCCCCAATAGGACGTAATTTGTCTTTCTGCTGTAGCTTAGTCCTTACGTCAGTAATTACGTTATGTGTGCTAAAGTCAATGGAATATTAGAAGGTATCCATACATCATTACAAGAAAGAGGTCAATTGTAGTACTTACAAATACGTTTAGTTTATTTTTCTTGCATGGTTTGTACTCCTCACTCACATCATCCGGTTTATTGGCGTACTCAATACAGTATCCGTGATTTAACATCCAATCGCACTATAACAGCACGTCTATCATCAATAACATCAATCCCCCTGTAAACAACCGCTGCATTGCCTTTTTATCTACCGTTCTTACCCGGCCACACATACGTCACACTTGTTCCAACTTCAGTGCGTTGCCAACGTCATTCTCGTTTGAAGGAAAAGACATAGCGTTAAGGTTTGAAAATGTCTAAGAGAACGAACTCAAATTTACATAGAAAAAGAAACTCAAAAGGAAAGTTAAAATATAATATACGTTACTACACACACACACACACACAAATGGACCGCAGAATCATGTAGACTCTCAACATAGTCTGCATCTCGTGAAAGCGACCACGGCGAATAGCAATTGTATCTTGTGAAGTTTTGTGAGCCGACCCGATACCCGAGTGGTCTGAAATTCTGGGTTCTGATCATTCGTCCGAGATAGGCCAGATCCTCAGTCTCAAATGGGGCATGAGTATGTGTTTGTCCTATGGCGATGGCCCTATTACTTCCCTAAAACCAATGTTCTCAAATGAGGGACAGTCGATTGCTTATAGATGCCCGAGCTGCTCATAGTGTTCTTTAAATTCCGAAAAAAAAAGCTTAGTGTAAGAAGAAAATTATTGGAGAATGTTTTCTGCATTAAACCTGCTGTTGTCCTATACATATACCATTGGAAACTTTTTCTTTCATAGCTGCAATCTTTACTTCTTCATCCAAAACCGAAAGCCTGATAATGCCCTGAAAATTGGATGAAACATTTGAAATGAAAAAAAAAGGACGTAGCAACTGCGAAGAGAAGAAAAGTTTTGCGTTACTAAATTTCAAAAATAAATTCAAAGAAGCCTGATGGACACTACACACAAATATGCTTTCTATTATTTCCGAAACATTAGTTTAAGAATACGATTGACCTTCATTTTGTATGAAAACAAACCAACGCTAAATGTTTGTATTATGCACAAAAAGCACAAAAGTAGGCAATGGTTTGAATTAATAATGCTTTAGTAATGAATTGTAAAAGAAAATATTTGGAAAAAAGCTAAAATCGTTATTCAAACCCTAATAAAAAACGCTTATCGGCATTTCCTACGGCTGTGTGAAAGGCATTTGTGAGAATTAACTGAATAAAACATGTGTCTTCTAAAGGTTGATACACAAAACTTTTCTTATGCTGAGTTCCATTAAATTGTAAGTAATACACTGCTGGCCACCAAAAATGCAACACCAAGAAAGACACGAGATAGCAAAGCCAGATTTACTGAGCACATAACAACAGATACAAAGACGAAACGATTGAGATTACAGGCCCATACGACTTGCGGAACACGCAGACATCAATAGTTCGTGTGGCCCCTATGGCTGACAATAACGGCTGCTACACGCCGCGGCATCGAACGAAAGAGGCTTTGGATGTGGGTTTGGGGTATGTCGGTCCAGGCTGCTTCCACACGGGTGGTGCTTACCGGGCCACTCGGTTGCCGATCAGCGACCAGACGTGTTCGATGGGCGACATATCGGGAGAACAGGCGGGCCATGAAAGCAGTGACACCTGGTGTGCCGTGAAGAATTGTTGCACGATGCGTGCCACGTGCGGGCGCGCATTTTCCTGTTGAAACGTGGCCACTGGCAGGTCCTGCAGGTAAGGTCTCTAAAACGTCTCCGAAACGTCGGAGATGTAGCGGTGGCTGTTGTGTGTACCGGCGATGCGTACCAGAGGGGTGCGGGTATCGTATCCAATTGCTCCCAAAATCATAACGCCAGGCGAAGGACCGGTATGGCGATGCATAATGCAGGCGTCATACCATCTCTCGCCGTGGTGTCGCCACACGCGGATCCGACCATCGTGGTGTTGCAGGCAGAAGCGGGATTCGTCGGAGAAGACAATGTCGTGCCATTCCGTAGTCCATGTGAGGCGTTCAACGGCCCACTGCCGCCGCACTCGCCGATGGTGTAACGTCTACAGTAATCGGAGCAATGGGCGCAGTGCGACGAGTCCCTGCTCCTGCAGATGACGTCGAACCACACGTGCTGACACAGGTTGTTGCGCAACACACCCGAATTCCTGCGTTAACGTTCGTGATGTGGCGGTGTGAGCCGTCAATGCCCGCCGCACAACATGCCGGTCCTTTCGTTCGGTGGTGTGCCGCGGTTGCGGCAATCACTCGCGTCGGTCCGTCCGTCCCTCCTGCACCCACCGAATCCATACTCGCCTCACTCTGGCTGCATGTCGTCCCGCACGGGCGCCGATGTCTCGGTACGATAAACCGCTGTCGCGATAAGCCACTATTCGTCTTCTGTCGAACTCCGAAACGTGCTGAAATGACTGCCGTATTTTGCGACGAGGCATCAGGAAGCTTCCCACGCACAGGTCCGGCAGCACAACACACTTCCACTACTTACATCTCACCTTCTGCGCACCCTTCCTATAGTGCTTCTCGGTGGCGTGCGGAGCGCAAATGATTTGCATATGCCCTGCAATGCTAATCGTTTTCATGTCCTCTCGCGGGCGACGCATGCTGCTAATTTCAGGCCAATCGGATGCTTCCTTCTTGGTGTTGCATTTTGGGTGGCCAGCAGTGTGCATGTGTTTATAATTAAATTGAAAACTAATGTTCCTGTATTAGAAAAGCAATTTCATGGTATGGACTGAAACAATATGGGGATGGTGGAAATGACGGAAGTGAACATGAAGTTAAAATTACATTAACAGATATTAATACTCCGAAGGAAGTGAGTGTCATGGGAGGCATACCAAAATCTAAATTCTTCGGGTACATAAAATATCATGTTTGGTTCTTTTCAAAAGGGTCCCTGAGTCAACTAAAACTACTAGTAAGTGTGAAACATTAGATTTACATAGAAAGTTGCATGTATTTGGTTGTTATTTATTGACGCTATAACGAAGTAAATTTCTCCGTCATTTCTGGTCTACGCCAGGAATCGAACCCGAGTCCGCTTATTCCGGAACAAGTCGCTCTACCAACTGAGCTACGCAGACGTTCATTCTGAGTCCTATCTGCCTTTATGTCGTGTGCGTCCTGCTGGCAGGTACGTCAAATCTCCCCCTCCCGAAAGAGGGCCGGGGGCATGGCCCACGGGTCAGCCATGACCATGAATCGTTGCAGGCAGCCATCCACTGTAGAACGTGCACTTGAGAACTCCCAGTCAATCCGATGCGTGGAATGCAACGTCACACACATTTAGTTTTCGAAGCGCTGGAGAAGAGATTCTCTGATTTTTCCTATCTCGCGGTGTGGAAATAACATCCCACCATTGCGAGATTTTGAACAGTCGGGTCATCCGGATAGTTCGGGCGCCATTATAACGAAGTAAATTTCTCCGTCATTTTTGGTCTACGCCGGGAATCGAACCCGAGGCCGCTTATTCCGGAATAAGTCGCTCTACCAACTGAGCTACGCAGACGTTCATTCTGATTGCTATCTGCTTTTATGTCGTGTGCGTCCGGCTGGCAGGTACGTCACAACGCTCATGGCAAAAAAGGAGACGGAATTTTCTTCTTACAGTTAAATTGGGTGTGTCCTTTACACTTAGTAGTCGACATTCTCCAAAGATCATGAATTACACATTCTCACTGCATTTAAATAACATTTAGACTATTTGCAAAATAATAATAATGCAAGAAAAAAATCGGTATACTTATGCGATATACAAAAGCGAGCTCATGTACACGATGAATCTTTATCTTTCTCAGTCGCCATCTACTAAGTTTAATCACAACAATTTCGGTGACTTGATTCTGTGCACTTTTTATACACGCCTTAAACCATCCCTGAAAATCCACGGGCAATTTTTTCCACAGGACAGCTTGTAATGTGTTTTACACACTAGCCAGTTTACCAGACACACTCTATGCTACAGAAGACGAACTCTACAAAATCTACTTATGAACATCAAGATTCAACATTAGTCAGCTTATTATTATTTTTATTATTATGGTTTAGAGGTTTAGTGACAGCCATGAGCAACTCTTAGCAGTCGCTCATTCGTCATTTTGGGTCACTGGTTTCAGGGAAGTAGTAAGTCCAGTGCCATGAGAAAAATTCACCACCAAAACATCATCCAAAGCTCGAATCCAGTACCACCTGGAACTCAGTCAGATTACGGAAGCATCGAGGCTTAACGACATGCGATACAGACGGCAGATCATATTTAATTTTTGATTTAAGTCAGACAGCAACAGCAGTGATTTCCTATACTCGAAGTTTTAAATGTGCAACTCTTTTTTATTTTACATTTTTTTTCGGCTGGAAGCCGTTCCGATTCAGTGCTCAGGTTAGAGAAAAGACTCTACAACGTGTAGTTCCATATTTTTCAAGTTTGGAGAACAGCACGTTGAAATCGGATGTTTTAAATAAGTTTAGCCCTGCTCAACCGCTTTGGCGTGAAGCTTTTCCCAGAAAACGTTATTTCAAAATATCTTCACTTTTTTTGTACCTTCTTGGAGACTGCACACGATTTATGAGAAACAGATTTCCGATATGTACATAACTTGGACGAACAGCAAGTGGGTCAGGTTAAAATGTTTCTCACCCACCTTCATCGGTGTTTTATATTTCAAACAAATTAAATATCTACAGAAAATATGA
This sequence comes from Macrothele yani, assembly GCA_039090855.1. Taxonomy (NCBI): domain Eukaryota; kingdom Metazoa; phylum Arthropoda; class Arachnida; order Araneae; family Macrothelidae; genus Macrothele; species Macrothele yani. The sequence goes on along the minus strand of CM077017.1, from coordinate 64,866,618 downwards.
AAAATCTCCGAAAAATGTTATCACAATGGTACTTTAGGCGTCTCTTCCGAAAGTTTCATTTTTCTGTATAAGAATAAATAAGATTATACCAGAATATTTTGATATTTAATACACGGTTTGTATGAGCGCAATGACGAACCGTCTACAAGGACTCATGACTAGATTGCAAGTGATGGCGTTATTAGAGTTGTAACGTATACTCTATATTCACTTTCCTTTTGATTTTACTATCTCTGGTTATTTTATTTTACTATGTAAATTATCTTCTTACTGAACGAAATATTATTTCACCCGATGAATGAGATCTGGCAATGAGTGTAAGTTATGACGTGGTGGTAGCTAGTATATAGGCGCGTTCATCGAGACTTAGAGGGAGCTTTTGTTGTTGTTATGAGAGAGCGTTGTTGTTTACGGAGAGCGTTTGTAATACGAGGAGAGATTGTGTTGTTATGAGGAGAGATTCTTCATTATTGTAAAAACAAGTTGTGTGTGTGCTTTAGTTGACCAAGAGTCTTATAATAAAGAAGTTGACCGTAAGTTAGTCTTTCTCAATTCATAGTTTTTGTCAGACCTCTGTCTGGCTGTTAGGTTTATAACATTTATTTACCATAAACAACCAGCGTTAAGACTTTGTTTACGTTCATAATTAACTAACAACAACCTTTTTGAATTCACTATTTTGAAGCTTAGTACAAGTATATCATTAGCTAGCTGGTAGGAAGAGAATCATTCATATGAATTAGCTTAGCGGAAAGCTAAATAAAGCTAATTCATTATAGAGTGATTTAGAAAAGCTGAAATAAATTTTAACATCGTGTGAAGCTTTTCCCAGAAAAAAGAAAGCAAAACAGAAACATATTAGAGTGACTTAGAACAGCTCAAATAAATTTTAACATATTGTTCGTCGGCTTCGAATCATTCAAATCTTCCAATCATACAATATTCCAATCATTAAAAGAAAAAAAAATCTTCTAAATGATCTTAACATTTTCAAATAATATTCACTTTTTTGCTTAGGGGTTTAACGACCACTGTGAGCAACTCAATGGAATATGGCAGCTGTCCAGGTTCCAAATTTGGGGCGACTAGTTCAAGAAAGGGGAAAGGGCCAGCACCGTACGACAGAAGCGTCATCCATTCCTCACCCGGGAATTTTGGCCCCGACCCATTTGGGGTGAATGATTGGAAGCCAATGTTTTGTACCGCTCGGTTACACGTGCGACAATTTCGCTGTCTTCCTGGTTTTTGTAAAACATTCAAAAAATAGGTTGAGAACTGAAAACCTTAGAAAAAAAAAAGAAAGATGATACAGAATTCTCCGATGCATTGAGCACGCCTTTCGTTGAATTCCTTCCAATACGAAAAAAATATTTCAAAGTAGATTTTTAGAAGAAAAGTTTCAGAGAAAACTCCTTTACGCCTCTTAGAGAAATTTTGCGCATAATTTAAAATGAGCAATTTAATCAGTGTTCTTCATAGTGTATTGAACCGGTTTTAAAAAAGTGTTATATATATATACACGGTGTAGTCACATTATTGTCGATCACCAGCTAATATCCAGGGTAACTGCCGGGTGCAGCGCAAACAACAGCTAGACGGGCTGGGAGTGACTCAATAAGGTGCTGGAAGTGTTACAGGTATGTGGAGTCATGCTGACTGCAGTGCATCTGAGAGCTGCTGGAGGGTGCGTGGTGGAGGATCCATAGAGCGAACAACACGATCAAAGTAGTCCCACTGATGCTCAGTTGGGTTTAAGTCTGGGGTATTAGGGGGCAGGGAAGTACTTTGAAGTCTTCATCGTGCTCTTCCAACCACTCTCGGACATTTCTAGCTGTGTGACACATTGCATTGTCATTCTGGAAGATCCCATCTTCCCCAGGGAAGACAATCAGTATGTTTGGTGTATGTGGTCTACAAGGACGGATTCATAACGGATTCGGTCCATAGTGCTTTACACAGGTATGAGTGGGCCCAGGGAATGCCACGAAACCATTTCCCAGACCATAACGCTGTCCACACCAGCTTGTGTTCTAGCAATGGTTGAAGAGTGTTTGTTCTCCTATGTTTCTCGCTTTATACGCCAACGACCATCCGCTCGATGCAGCAGAAAACGTGACACATCGGAGAAGACAATCCTTTGCCAATCAGCGGAGGTCCAATTCCGATACTAGCGTGAAAATGAAAGCCTTTTCTGCCGATGCACCTTCGTTAGCATAGGTGAAGTGACCATCCTTCTGCATCGGAGCCCCTACGCAGCAGGGTTCGCTGAACTGTCGTTTTAGACACACTTTCGGTAGCCCCATGGTTCATTCGGCCAGTGAGTTGCTCCACTGTAGCGTGCCGATCACGGGCCATTGATGTAAGAGGTGAACGCAGCCGACGTTCACCTCTCACATCAATGGCCAGTGATTCTCCGCAGTTTCCACGTCGCTTATTCGCAATGGAGCCATTTCTCCAATCACGATACGCTTTAATCACAGCCACACGAGAACAGTTCACAAACTGCACTGTTTCGGAAATACTGCCACCCTCGGCCCGAAAGCCGATAATCATCCCGTTTTGCAAATCTGATAAATCGCTCCTTTTATCCATAACAGCAAAGAGGGATATGTTTTCAGAATGCCTACAGCACACCTTTTATACCCTCCAAGCTAGCTCACGACACGTGCCTTCATTCATTGGCTACGCGCTGTTGACGTCAAAAGTAGGAGGCGGTCACAATAATGTGACTCGCCTGTGTGTAAGTATACACTCATGGACAAAGCATCAAAGATACTACCTCATGGCGTCTTGGTCATCCTCTACCGCGAATAACAGCTATACCCGCAGTGACATCGATTCCAACAGATGCCGGAGTGTTTTCGGAGGTAATGCCCGCCATGCCTGTAGCAGTATTGCCCACGACTCCGATCAAGACGTCTGTCCAGAATCCATGGATCTGATACTCCGCTACACGGCATCCCAGACAGCTTCCACAGGGTTTACATCTTTGGATCTTCGGGGCCACTAGATAGTTAAAAACTCAGATGAGTGTTCCTCGAGCCATGCGTGGGTGGTTGCGGCCCGTGGAATGGTGCATTGTACTTGTGAAACAGACCATCTGCCACAGGATGCGGGAAGACCATGAAAGCGTGTAGGTGATCAGCCAGCATATGCTGGTAGCTCGCAGCGGTGAAACACCTCTCCAGACACATTAAGGGATCTTACTTGTCTCATGAGAACGCTCCCCAAACCATCACAGAGCCACAACCGCGCTGGACAGAGCCAACCTGGTACGACGGGGCCGTAGCCTCATGCCGTCGACGCCACACCCTCACCCTTCCGTCTGTTCAGTACAGATGAAAAAGGGATTCATCTGACAGCGCGACGCGGAGCCACTCTGCAGAGGTCCAGTTTTGATGTTCCTGGCACCAGGCGAGAAGTAATGTCCGATGACGAGCAGTCAACAGTGGCACACGAGTAGGGCGTCGGCTCCCGTAGCCCAGGGTATGCAGCTTGCGCCATACCGTTCGCTCTCTGACGTTGCTTGGGCCTCCGACATTTAACCTGGATGCTTTTTGCGCCGCTGTTGCCAAGTCGTCAGTCTCTACCAGCCTGGATAGTCTACGTCGACCTCGGTCATTAATGGCGTGTGGTCGGCCACTGCTTGCTCTCTGGTCTCTGGTGCATCCGCCGATGGTATACTCGCGGTACACGCTTGGTACGGTGTCCCTCTGGAACCCTAGGGTTCTTACCACTTGGGCGATAGAATGACCCATCTGTCTTGCACCGACAAAAGTTGCTCAAATCACCACGTTTACCCATGTTCGTTGATTGCGATACACTGTTGGGAAGTCCTGCTGTCCGCCTATCTATCGCCTGCGTTTAGTTTGGGTCTGTTTCACTCTGCGTGGGGATGCCCATTTCAACTGCCCATCACTCCTATCTCTACTGTTTTGTCTACTAAGTTTGTACTAACCGGATTTCTACACAATCGGTAAAACATCCACAAATACAAATAACTACTTTCAGCCACTAGCGGCTGAAATCTGTGCTACGAAAACTGCACCCAAATCATTTCTCATAACGTGAGGTACCAAGGCAAAGGGGAATTTTTCGAATCGGGTTCTCAGAAACGACTACACAGTTCCGAGAAAATGAAAGTTTACAATCCCTAGTGGCAAAACTGTGCGGTGCAAAAATTGGGAAATATGTGAAAAAAAATTTCAGTACAAACACTATCAGTAGCAAAAAGAATTTCTTTCAGTCAGACTTTTGGAACAAGGGATATAATCATTAAAGGGATTAAAATTAACGCTCCTAGCGGGAGAACTTACCATTATTTTGAGAAATAAAAGCACACATCAAGATTTTTCGCGCTGAGTGACGTCTAACTGAAAATGAATATTTCTCAGTTGCATTTTTAGAAGCAAAGATGCGATTGCAAAACATGTCAAAAACAGAAATATGCACTCACACCCCTTTAGCGCAAAGCATTTTGTCACAAAATATTGAAAAATGTGTGTAGAATGTGCAGAATATTCATCGTCGTGACCTCTGTCTAACTCAAAAAGGATTTTTGAAATTCGATTTTTAGAATCAGACATTTTGGGAAAAGTGAAAGGCACATATAAATAAATATTTACGCTCCCTAGCAGTGATACCATACATTATTTCAAATGGAAACTGTAGGTGAAATGACCTTCATAGTAAGAGATACTGGAAAGTAAAAAAAATGTTCGAATCTGTTTTTTCGAAGCCACTGTAGAGGGTAATATATTTTTAATTTAATAGAAGGTGTATTTCAGCCCCATAAGAACGATTTATGCATCGAAAAAAGACCGAAATACATAGATCGTCGTTCTCACAGTTCAGGCATTTTACTACAAAAAGAATTATTCAAATCGTCCTAATAGCTGCAAAGATATGGGGTCCACAAGCAGAAAGACGACACTGTGATACTATTAGCACGTACTTAAAAAAATAGACGTGCTAACATGACATTCATCTTAGTTTTCCAGTTATTGCTGTTGGAATATATTTCAGATGCTGCCAGAGTTCGCGATAGTTTTCTAGAGGCAGGCTCATAAATGTTTGACATAGTCTTGATATATCATTTAGAAAATACCATCCAATCTGATGCGGAAGGGTGCTGTAATACGTTTCTAAAATATACACTGCCTGACAGAGAAAATGCCACACCACGAAGACGTGAACGCAGCTCCATGAAATTTGCTGGGCGGGGGGGGGGGGGTTGCACACGTACAAGTTATGCAAATGATTGTATTTGCAGGCTAATCGCACGAACGGCGCGCTGGATATAAGCCGACAACCAGCCCGTGAGGACACCAGTCGAGACTACGTCACGGCCACGAAAAATGAGTGGTTCTGCTGTAACCGTGTCTAGAGAACGAACAAGGGATGCTAATGCCGTTAAGATGCCGTCGTACGCGATTGAGTCAAACGAATGAGTTCACGAGAGGTGCCATCGTAGGCCTTCGTACAGCCGCATGGTCCTTGCGTCGTATTGAGGAAGAAACGCAACGTGATCCCACAAACGTCGGTCGCATTTGGAGACAGTAGTTTCAGGGAGGATCTGTGCAACGTCGTAGGAGAACCGGAGCACGGAGACTGACGTCCGAGGGCACCGATCGTCGCATCCGACGTCATGCCATAGCGGACCCGCCGCAGGCCACAACGGGCGAAATTTTGCTGAGTGTACAGGAAGGCTTAGATGCTCCGATATCGACGCGTACAGTGTCGCGCCGACTAGCTGCGTCAGATTTGCTACCCTGAACAGCGAGTCATCGTCGTCACCGCTTGGCGTGGTATCACTCCAGAGCTGAGTGGGGTGCCGAATGGAGCAGTGTGGTGTTCAGCGACGAATCGTGGTTCCGTCTCACCACTGATGATCGCCGTGTGAGAGTCTGGAGGCGACCTGGCCAACGGGCGGATTCTTCCACCATTGTGGAGCGCCGCACGGCCCGGCAACCAGGAATCATGGTGTGGGGTGCTATCTGCGCCAACAGCCGCTCACCGCTGCTACGCATTAAGGACACATTGATGGCACGCTGCTATGTTGACGAGGTGATGCGGCCTGTGGCACTCCCCTATCTGTAGGGCATCCCAAACGCTGTTTTTCAACAGGATAAAGCTCGGCCGCACACCTCTCGGATCAGCCTGAATGCTTTACACGGTGTGCGGATGCACACCGAGCATCTGTGGGACACGATTGGATGCCGGTTGAGAACCCTTCCTGCCCCGCAAAATGAAGATGAACTGTACACTCATCATGGTCCACGATACCCTAGGACTCTATTCGGACTCTCATTCCCTCGATGCCACGTCGGATTCAACGCTGCATCGCCCAAAATGAGGGCCACACTCCATATTGATCATCCTGCATATTCGGCCACTAGAGCCGAGTGTGTATGTGACAATTAAATCATTTGTTCAGGACCTACTTGGCTATCTATGTGTGCAGTTTGATCTGTTTTCGAATATTCCTCCATGGTGTGGAATTTTCTTTGTCAGTCAGTGTATTTAAACACTACGTCCAAGTCTCCCAGGCATGCGTCTAAAATCTCACACCGGAAAAATTACTGCACAGACGGACAGCATAGGAACGATATTTCAAACTCAAAAAGTAAAATTTAAGGAAAATTTCTGATATCTCTTAGATGATTAATTCTCAAACTATTTCTTAATTGTTTGATCAAAACCTCAAGAGAAGTGGAACTAACGTAGAGAATGTTAAAAATATTTAGGTCTACTTCTGTAAGCAAATAATGATTTTAAAAATCACATGTTTTGACGGTTAATATGTCTTTTACAGTGTCAGTACTAAATGTTCATTAAATGTTAACAGTATTTTTAGAGTTTAACAATATGAAATCCTCTTACCATTGTTTCTTTACCCGAATGTTCGCGGGAGAAAAACTGGTAAATGTTGACATCCTCCTAAGCTGAACTTATTGAAATTGGGAAATTCCCTCTAAACCTGTTAGCCAACACAACTGCGATTCATTGAAAAAAAAGAAAATGATCCACACTGCAGAAAAGCTCTCAAACGCTATGCAAACTCATCAGAATGCTTAGAGTGTTTTGTTGTATTTCTTCTCGAATTTCATGACAAACACAACCGAATTACATAAAATTATTGGATAATTCTATGCACGAAGTCTTCATATTTTAAAAGAGCAAAATAGCCTAGTTATCAAAGGATTCAATACTGTGCCTACATTTAAATGTAAGTGTTAATGAGTCGTGAAGCAAACCTAAATTACGATGAAAGATCATCATACTTTTGAATTTCTTTTCGTGTCCAGCAGTTGTCTAGCTGAAAGATAAATGTCACTAGAATTTTCTGGTTAGATATACTTACTGTAAAAGGCAGAATTTCGACATTACTCTAACACGGCAGCTACTTTTTAAATTAGAACTACTTAAAATTGCCTTTTTATAGAGTTTAAATAGAAAAGTTTAAAAATGACTGCAGTGTGTGATTTATTTTTGTTTATCAAGTAAAAATACTTACATGGCTTCTTTCTAAGGTGAAAAAAATACAGCAATAAAAAACATGGACAACACATAAAAATATAGAGAAACTGATGCTTTGTATTTACTGAGAATCATATGTAACATATACATGTATATTGCCTATTTACCTCCCATTTTTGTACACTTATGCGAATTTTGGTTGCTTCTCGTTATGTTTTCTGCACTGAACGTTACGTCTGAGCTCCCCTGAGTTTTTCTCCTTTTGGGTTATGACTGGCAGTTAGTGAAGTTATGTATCTCTCTCATGAGCCCATAGCTGGTTGAGTTCCGCATAGACGACTATGCGCCCTTGAGGATTACTGGCAAATTAATGCAACCAGCTTGTCATTCCTCTTCTGCATACGGGTAAGAGATAAAAATGCAACCGGGGCCGACTTCACAGGGAACCATCTAGGCATTCGCTACCCCAAACACAGGAAGGCTGTGGAAAAGCCCCGCAAAAATCGCAGACTAGATGGCCGGGATTCGAACACTCGTCAGAAACGTCTGCTTCCCACACAGCGTATAGCGACTTAACCAACTGCGCTATTCCGGTGGCTAAGTTAAGTATACTGATATAAATTCAAGGACCATACAGCTAAAGGGTTTGAACTGATTATGTACCTACTCACGTCAGTGTTTGCTACGTCTACGAATGTGCTAGACTACAAATTGTCAAATCTTTGCTAATGGATTTGCTATTATATGCTATAAAATATGAGGCTGTAAGACTAATTGTAATGGTGTTAAACTTAATACTTACCCATGGAATAAAACCATTACTTTCAGGATTTGGTTATCCGTGAAATAATTTTTTATGTGTTCTGTTAGCACACTACTGAACGCAATGCATCATACATGCTAATTGTAGTAATAGCCTTTGAACTAGCATTTTCATGGAGAAACCTCTATGATAAAGAGTTAAATTTCCTGCCAAAGCAACTCAAGCACATACTCATAAAATATGACACAGATCGAAGGGCAAACGCGCCGCCGCGGTGGCGCAGTGGTCTAAGCGATGGCCTCTGATCATTCGTCCGAACGGGGTCCGGGTTCGAATCCCGGTGAGGCATGGATGTTGTGTTTGTCTTACGGCACTGGTTCTCCCCCTTCCCTGGAACCGGTGGCCCTAAATTAGGGACGGGCGACTGCTTATAGCCCATTGAGTTGCTCACGGTGGTCGTTAAACCTTCAATCAAAAAAAAAAAAAAAAAAAAGGGCAAACGCAAGGATTTTGAAATAAAGGCAGGAAGTATGACGGCACAAATATGCAGCTTTCTTAGCAGACGACGCTGACGGTGTGACAACCATCTTAAGACTGATAGTCGTTTTGAGTCATTGAGTTACGTACGTGACAAGTTTGGTTTTCGAAATTTGAAGTAATTTTTTTTTTAGAAATGGTGTGTTGTTACGCTTACGGATGTCCCAGCAATTCCGAGCGACCACTTCTTGGAGTTACTTTTCATAGGTAAGTAACGGAGAAACATTTAATATGAAATCTTTTAATTTCCGAAGAGCAGATAGCAGTCAAGCGCGTATAGGAAGTCAGTTTAGATATGACCATCTTAATTTCACATTTTGATTGATAGAGTGGCACTGAACAGTATAACACTTCGTTGTGCTAACAGAGAAAAGAATTCTAATAGAAAATCGGAAAAGTCATCTTTCAGAGCATATGCTTATGCATACAGGTGAAGAAATGGGATGTAAGGTCAGGTGATGCCTAACATCACAGCCTCTCCTTGACAAATGTCAACCCCGCCTTCTCGTGGTGCATCCTGTTCCCACTAAAGGGGCTCTGACGACCGCCAATAGCGGTATAACTATACCATCGGGATCAGAGGAAATGCTATCCCACACTCACCAACCCGCTTGGCCAGCGTAGTGAGTTATGGCCAAACACCTCCAAAATGACTCTACAACTTAAATCTTGGCCCTCAGTCTCCGGCAGCTGGAATGTACCTGGCCAAGGCAGCGGCCAGTGCGACATGAAGGCAGAGGGTGCTAAGAATCCCCGGAGGACCGGACCAGGCTGCCATTTGATGCTGACCTTGGCTACCTATAACGGACGCTCCCTATCTTCTGATTCAAGGCTTCTTGAATTGGAAGAGGAACTACAAAGGATCAAGTGGGACATCGTGGGGCTAAGTGAGGTAAGGAGAAAAGGAGAAGATCTCATTGAACTGAAAAGTGGACATCTCTTCTATTATCGTGGGACAGATACTGGCAGAACTAGTGGTGTTGGATTTATAATAAACAAGAAACTGAAGGATAAAGTGGTAGAAGTTGAAAGTTCCTCTGACAGAGCTGCACGACTCGTTATCGAACTATCGAGAAGATACCAGGCTCAGATTATTCAAACTTATGCACCCACCACAAGTCATCCTGAAGAAGAAATTGAAGAATTTTATGAGGAAATTCGTCATCTAAATAATAAAGGTAAGCAGCAGTTAAAGATAATTATGGGAGATTTCAATGCAAAAATAGGGCAACGGCAACAGAATGAAACTTCAGTAGGTAAATTCGGTCACGGCAACAGAAACCAGCGTGGAAATACTCTCGTTGAGTTTGCAGAGGCAGAAGGATTTTTCATCTTGAACTCCTTTTTCAAGAAAAAGCCACACAGGAAATGGACATGGAGACATCCAATTGGGACGACAAGTGAAATTGATTTTATTATGTGTAACAAAAAATTCGTCATCGAAGACTGCAGTGTGCTGAACCAGTTCAACACAGGTAGTGACCATAGATTGGTGAGATGTAAGATGCACCTCAACACTAAACTGGAACGTGGCAAGCTCATAAGACAAACAAAATGTATTGACATAACCAACCTTAAAAATCACCATAATACTTTCAAGTTGGAACTGAAGAACAGATTCTCTGCTTTAGAACGCCTAACATCGGAAGAAGTGGATATTTCGGAAGTTAACAGAAAAGTAACCAAAGCTCTAATGGAAACGGCAACAAAATTAGCTGGGTCTAAGAACAAGTTGCATGTGAACAAATTATCAGGAAAAACCAAAATGTTGATGCAAAAAAGAAGAGAGATGAGGACAACTAAAGAAGATGTGACTTCCAAAGTGGAATATATAGAGCTATGCAAGACAACACGAAAAAGTATCACTGAAGACGTAAGAAAATTCAACTGTGAGCTAGTGAGGAACGCAATTGAAAACAACCAAAGCCTTAAGATAGCAAAGGGACATCTCAGTAAGGGAAGAAAACAGATTATGGCTCTGAGAAAAGAAGATGGTTCTATAACAAGAAATAGAGGCGAAATGTTGACAAGAGTGAAAGATTTCTACTCCAAATTATATGAAAGGGATGATACATGTACTCCAGACATCATGAAAGATACCAGTACCAGAGTTCTTCCAGTCCTCCCAGCAGAAGTTGCTCATGCAATCAAGAACATGAAGCGGGGGAAAGCTCCAGGAGAAGATGGAATTACTATAGACATCATACAAGAAGCAAGTGGAGAAATTGAAACAGTACTCGCCCAAATTTTCACTCGATGCCTTAATGAAGGGAAGATTCTTGAGGATTGGAACAATGCTACAATGATCCTGCTACATAAAAAAGGTGACATTGAGGATCTCAGGAACTACAGACCTATCAGCCTCCTATCAGTGGTTTATAAAATCTTCACTAAAGTTCTTTCACACCGCTTGAAGGTAACACTGGACATGGCTCAACCGAGAGAACAAGCTGGATTCAGGAGTGGCTACAGCACAATAGATCATATCCACGTACTGAGAGAACTAATTGAAAGAGCGAGGGAATATGAACTTCCATTGTGCATGGCTTTTATCGATTATGAAAAAGCCTTTGATTCGGTGAAACCATCAAAAGTTACCACGGCTCTGAAATCCTGCGGTATTGAAGATGCATACATTAATATTATTAATAACATCTATGAAAATGCAAGTGCAAAGATTCGGCTGTTTGAAAATACAACACACATAAAAATTGGAAAGGGAGTGAGACAAGGTGACACCATATCTCCCAAGCTCTTTAATGCGACATTGGAAAATGTCTTTCAATCACTGAACTGGGAAAACAAAGGGATAAAGATTAATGGAGATTATCTAACCCACCTTCGTTTTGCTGATGACGTAGTCATTTTTGCAACTACCCCATCAGAGCTGCAGAGTATGATCCAGGAACTTGCTAACAAGAGTAAAGAAGTGGGATTAAAAATGAACTTTCAGAAGACAAAAGTGATGTTCAATGCTTTTACAAGAAATGAAGATTTATCGATTGATGGAGAAAAACTGGAGATAACAGATACGTATGTTTATCTTGGACAGCAGATATCAAGTGAGGGTCACATTGATGAAGAAATTAATCGGCGTACAAAACTTGCCTGGAGAGCTTTTGGAAGAAACAGCATAATTTTCAAGAGCAATATGCCATTATGTCTTAAAAGAAAAGTGTTTGATCAATGCATCCTTCCAGTGCTTACGTATGGTGCAGAGACGTGGACCTTAACTAAAAGAGACATACAAAGGCTGCAGACAACTCAAAGAAGCATGGAGAGGTGCATGCTTGGTATAACCAGGAGAGATAAGAAGAGGAACTCGTGGATCCGAAAAATGACGAGAGTGGAAGACATCATGATCAGAGTTAAATCCCTGAAATGGCAATGGGCTGGACATACTGCCAGAAGGACAGACCATAGATGGACAGCCGAAATTTTAGATTGGATTCCAAGGGACAGGAAAAGACCCAGAAAAAGACCACATGGGAGATGGGTGGATGAAATTCGTAAATATGCGGGAGTGACATGGAGGAGACTGGCACAAGACAGACCGTTGTGGAGGAAACTTGGGGAGACCTTCGTCCAGCAGTGGATTGATAATGGTTGACAATGATGATGATGATGATGATACAGGTGAAAAGCCTTACCAAAGTGATGTATGTTCCAAGAAATGTCCTCGGAAATGTCATCTTTCAAGGGATATGCTTGTTCACAGGTGAAAAGGCATTTTCTCAATTAGATTGTATAGTCAAGGTGTATTATAAAGCTGGGGGATATGTAACTGAACCCTGCATGCACTTTTTAAGTTTTGTTTAGTGGTGTTGAAATGTGAGGATTTTGTATTGCTTTTCCAAATACTGTAGAAATGTAAGGATTTTGTATTGCTTTTCCAAATACTGTAGAAATGTAAGGATTTTGTGTTGCTTTTCCAAATACTGTAGAAATGTAAGGATTTTGTATTGCTTTTGATATTGTGCCCTTCCTTGGTGAAAGATATATTATCATCATAACATATCTAATATAAAGTAATATTGGGATATTACGGCTTAACGTTAATTTGCGTACACTTTCATATTTTCTTCATTTTAACAGAGCAGATCTCTGTAAAACGTCACTAAACTTAGATTAAAACCCGTCACTAAACTTAGATTAAAACCCGTCACTAAACTTAGATTAAAACCCGTCACTAAACTTAGATTAAAACCCGTCACTAAACTTAGATTATCATACACGCAACTTTAAAAACTATGAAGTTACACGGCGGCTTTTACCTACAGAATGAGGAAAACTCTTGTACCTACGTGGATCTCCCAGAAGCCAGCCAAAATGTTTCCTAAATTCTAAATGCCTGGAATTAGCCGTAACGCCCTAAACATTGATAAATCAACTAATAATATCCTTTTAAGAGCAGTTATGAACGATTAATATAATAAAGAAGAGCAAATTGCCAACTTCATGATTCGCACAGCGTTAACAGCTATTGCATAGTCTGTTCATGTCAGTCTTAAGGTGACGGCCGTGACATCACAGGCGTGACGTTTCGCTGACTTCATTTGGATTGCATTGAGCCAACGGAGAGCGCTTTCTCCCCGATTTTTAACATCCTTGTGCAAACACATGAATTTGAATTTGGTTGTCAGCAAAATAGAACAAGAAAAATTTCATCACATTCATTGTCTGTTGATCATGACTTGCGAAAAACTTCGAAAAGATTATTTTGTGAAGGTGCTATAAGGGTGTAACCATTAATTTTCTGAAAACTAGGGATATTATAGGTCTTTTTTTTTTTTTTTTTTTAGCATGGGCTTTATATGCTGTCAGACTGAAATATGTGTCAAAGCCTTGTATAAAATATATGTACAAGAAAATTCGGAAAATGTAAGGATATTATTAGGTATGGCATTAGATATCTGATGCAAAAATAATTTCATTAATCCTACTAGTAGTTCTAGACATTTTGTGCGAGATGCATATGACAGTTTTCTCCACTTAGAGGAACATTTTAGAATCAGAAATATCTGGAAAATGAAGGAATATACTGGCTATAGTCCAAACTGCCTTTGCAAGACAATTGTTTTCCATTCCGGGTTTTAAAATCAAATATATCCTACCTCACATATATGTACATTTACTCAAAAAAGTGGGAAAACATGCAGCGAGAAATATTGGAAAATGTACTGATAATCTTAGCCGTGCCGTGATCTGTTCCTTGCAACCAGAAATTTTCTAATTCACTCTTTAGAAACGCAGATTTCGTACAAATAAAAATACGCTCTCGTGCCAGCTACAGGGAAACTTTGTAGCTAGAAACTTGGAAAGCATATTGATCACAATGATTGGTGCTATCCGATGTTAAAAATGCCTTTCCCGTTCCGCAAGATTATGAATCGTCCAACTAAGAATCTAAATCTGTTCCCCAGTAGCATGAAAATTGAGCATCACGAAAATATAACGTAAGCGATTCGTCAGTTTGGAGTTGTAGCAATCGGATGCAAAAATAATTTTTTCGATCCACTTTACAGAGGCAGACATATGTTTATAAGTGAACAGACCAAAGGGCAGAAGAAATGATTCTGTAAGGGTTTCTTGTTTGGAATGCATTCGTACGTCAAAAACAAAACTAGAATTCTAACTCAGGCTACAGTAAGTCAAAGGGACACGAAAAAATGTGCGTATGAAGTAAAATACAAGAAAGATATATCCATGGATAAAAAAAAACAGATTAGAGTTTCAATCATCATTATCTATATGAAAACTGTTAAGTGGCAATGGTCGAAACGGCTTATTGTAACGGACAAGGGATGAAGTACAGACAAATGAATATCAAAATACCGATAAAATCCAAAAACAAACTAAAACTGGACGGATGAAATTACACATCCTGATGGGATACCATGGAAATCTCTTGCTCAAATAAAAGAGTTCAGGGGTGATTTGGAGAGATTTCAACGTGCGTGTTGAGTTAGGTTTTTTTAAAACTAAATGAATTCATAAATTATAATCTGACTGATTATATGGTAACTTTTAATGTTAAAATGCAATTCGCATTTTAATAAAAAACACAATAGGGGTTCTAAAGTTTCATACCACTCGTTCACTGGGTATGCTGTCCATAAGTAAACAGCCGAGAGGACAGGCCTAATTGCTAATTTAGCCAAAATTTTAATTATTATTTCTGAAACATTCCCTACGTTTTTTTATTACTTCAGGGTTTAACGACAACCAGCAATTCTAAGGGCTATGAGCAGACACCTGCCCCTGATTTAGGTCTACTAGTTCTAAGAAAGGTACAAATTCAGCGTCACTAGACAAGCACACTACCCATGCTATATCCGGGACTTCAACCCAGACGATCTCGGACGAATGGTCAGCAGTCAACGCTGAAGGCCCCTAACCCACCGGGGCAACAAGATATTCACTATATGAGACCGTAATCAATTGAAATATGCTGGTCAGCATGAGATCGGATAATAATAATTTATAAAATGCATTAGGTATTCATGATGTTTAGGCATAATTAAGTAAGCTAGCTCCACGCGGGCGGAGGAGTTGTGTGAGGGCCTGGCTTTTGATTATTCGTCCGAGTAAATTGGGGTTCGAGTCCCGGATTAGGCATATGTGGAGAGTCTCTCCAATGGTGGTGGCTCTGTCCCTTTCTTGAAACCAGTGACCCTAAATTAAGGATAGCCGGCTGCTTATAGCAATAAGAGATGCCCATAGTGGTCATTAAACCCTGACAAAAGACGTTTAATTTGCTTTGAAGCCAGCTGATTTAATTTGTGAGGTTATCAACTGCAAGAGTAATCTCCATTTTCTTTCTCTTTTTAATGAGTTTAAGTTAAAACACGTGCGTCATAATTGTACTGACACATTAAGACATATTATTCTATGGTTAATTTATTATTTTGTGTTTAAATAACATATTCTTTTTCTGCCTCAGACGCTAGTTAGAAAGATATTGTTTGGCAACAAAATGAAGAAAGTATATGATTGCGACTCAGCAACAATTCGTTTTGTTAGAGTACTTTACGAAGCAAGGTCAGACGGTAAAGTGACTCTAAATCGCACGAGAATAGAGACAGAAAACTGCATAAAATGTGATGTCTAGTCCAGCAGACAATTTGTAACCCTTTGACTGCCGTGGAATACACTATTTTTAGTTTAATGGTGTGAAAAGCTGCACGCTC
This sequence comes from Macrothele yani, assembly GCA_039090855.1. NCBI lineage: Eukaryota > Metazoa > Arthropoda > Arachnida > Araneae > Macrothelidae > Macrothele > Macrothele yani. The sequence goes on along the minus strand of CM077017.1, from coordinate 64,850,649 downwards.
AGTACTGGTGGTCCTGGAAAGAATGACTTATTGCCTTTTGAAACTTGTTGCAAAAAGGATGGACATCTGATGGTACTTTTGTTTCAAGCTGCCACAATTTCCTGAATTCTGATGCATCAACAAGTTTAGGGTCCGTTTGGTTAGACATTCAAATTAATCGCAAGGGCATTGACGACTGACGGAAAAAAAGAAAGAAAACATCGCACTTCTTAAATACTATATGTTATTAGAAATTGGGACAGATATTACTTCTAGAAGAATTACATAGAACACGGCGGTGCAGTTGCGATGTTCCTTTTCTGAGCTTAAGGTTTATGTGACACATGGAAAAAAAAGACAACCAGCAGTTTTACACAAATTTTTGAATTAAAAATATCCATTTTTCGTAAATCAAAAATCCCAGTTTTTTTGTGTGAGACTGAATCTTTTCAGTGTTTTAGGGTGACTTTACTTAATGTCTGCTGCTGTACCAACTCATTATTCCGAATTTCTAAGGAAGAAAATACAAAATAAAAACGGTTATATTGGCTTAAAAAGTGCAGCGCAGTTAGCTATTTGATAATTGTCTAGAAACTGTGCATGAAAATAAATCTTATATTTTTGCGTACCAAATGATTTCAACTGTTTAATTAGACATTTTGCATTGAAATGAGAATGCATAATGCTCGCAGACGATTACTTTCCATATATAGTTGTATCGGTGTGTTGTTTTTTCAAAGAACGTTTTTTCAATCAAAAATTATTAAAAAAGTAATAACTTCTTGTATCCAATGGGATTAAATCAAAAAAAGGAAAAATAGCCTTTTACGGAGAAAACTAATTTTCCGTAGATGAAATGTCTATTACAACGAATACACATATACACTGTATTGACAAAAGTCACCGGACACCCCTTCAAAAGCTAATGAACGGATCTGCAGCGTTGTTGAAATGCGTGGTACAGCTGCAAACGGTATAGAAACAAGCCTGCAGCTGACCGCGATCATATCGCATTGTGAAGTTGAGTGAAAATGCTGCGGCGGGAGAGAATTGATTTTGAGAAGGGAAAGATTGTTGGGTGTTATATTAGTGGGTTGTCCATAAGAAAAACCGAGAGACGTTTAAACATGCCCAAGTCAACTGTTTTGGATGTACTGAATAAGTGGAAGACACATGGAGTGCCTGAAGCAGTAAAACGTACCGGCAGACCAAGCAAATCAGTGACAGAGGACGTCGAAGCCTCAGGAGAGTCGTTACAGCTAATCCACGGAGTACTTCACAAGACCTCAGTGTACAGGTGAGAAAAAATGCTGGAACCTCGTTATGTACACGTACCATTCGCAGAGAACTTCATTCCATGGGTTACCGTGATCGTGCGACTGCTCATAAGCCTTTCATCTCCACTCGGAATGGTACTCGTCGTTTAGCATGGTGTAAAGAACATTTACCATGGACTGTAGATCAATGGAAACAGGTCCTATGGACTGATGAATCCATACGCACGATCCATCAGTCTGATAGCCGTGTGTGGGTATGGCGGCAGCCGGGGGAACGCTATTTACCACAGTGTACTGTTCCTACGGTCACGTTTGGAGTTGGCAGTGTACTCGTGTGGGGGTGTTTTTCGTGGTACCGTCCCGGCCCATTGGCTATCATAGACAAACCTGTTAACGAGCACGTTTACCTCGATATTCTGGACAATTATACCCTACCAACTCTGTGGTAATACTATGGAACCGAGCCTTATTGCTACCACCAGGATAATGCACCGAGCCATAAAGCAAGGACTGTTACGGCGTGGTTTAACGATAATTCCGTATCGTGTGTGGACTGGCTAGCAGAGAGCCCTGATCTTAATCCCATGGAGCACCTATGGGATGAATTAGAGCGCAGCATAAGATCGCATAAGAAGTTTGGACAAGGCCTACTACTAAGCAACAGTTAGCGCCAGCATTATGTACTGAATGGAAGCGCATACCTATCGCTGTGTTCCAAAACCTTGTCGAAAGCATGTCTCGAAGGGTCAGTGCATGCATTAAGGTCAAAGGTGGACCGACACCGTACTAATGTATGTCAATAATTAGTACGGTTGTTGCACTAATTATTGACATACATAATTAGTACAACAACCGTATTAATTTACATTTTAGCATTTATATTCACACTAAAGAAGCAAGTGTCTGGTAAGTTTGGTTTTGTCTAGTAATAAAAAAAGAGCCGCGCACGTTTCAGAATTCAATCCTTTTTGAACTTCGAGTAACAATAATAATGAGAATTTCTCTGCAAGCTCTCATTCCAGGGTTTTTGTATCCAATTTATGGTTCTGATTCATTTTCCGCTAAAAATTTTAATTTATTTGCATGTCCAGTATCCAGACAGTTGTCCGACTCATTAGGTTTGTCCTAACAGCAATTTCTCTCCAGCTTGTAGCACCTGATTACACGTCTGGCCGAATTTCGCTGCTCATTTTTTTCTTTCACACTTCGTGAGTATACAGTGGAAATCCGTAATTTTTAAATGGCTGCAGCCTATGGAAGAAAGTGAAAAAGTATTCTAAAATGTTTTCCCTAATGTCCTTATATTTATTTTAGTAATGAACAGAACAATCAAAAACCAGGAATGGCCATTTTTAATTTCAAGTGAAAAAAACATTATTTTTTTGTATTGTATTTTTTGAGAAGCTGTTTGGGTCTTCAGTTGTTTCTGAGGAATTTCATATTTCACTTTTCTAGTGCGCTCTGTCTTTATTCTTTATATTTTGATTTATTGGTATAAGGTTTCTTTTGGCAGCATTCGACAAAAGTACAAGTAAATTTTTCCTGCTGTAAAGCAGACAGAAGGAAATTCCCAAGGTGGTTAGAATAGATGGAGAGGGCCAGCCATTCCCCTCGTGTAATCAAAGTGAAGCCACCGAAACGTCACGATCATGACGTCACAGCCAATCACAGCCTCTGCCGCCATGTTGGTGAGACGTTTGAGACGAGTCGCGGCCAATCACAGTCTCTGCTGCCATGTTGGTGAGACGTTTGAGCATTAAACTCGTCTGCTCAAAGTGCTTCAAGTTTGTGACGTCATCCTTACTCCATTTATTCTAACCTCCTTGGAAATTCCAACGGATAGAGCTACATAATTTAAGATCTACTTCAAAGATAAATGTTCACATTCATACAGAGGGTGAGTCGAAAGTTTTGCAATATTTGCATAAACACATGTGCTGCGGCGGATATGCCACGTGTTTAAACTAGTTCAAACACGAGACATATATAGTCGAAAGGGATATAAAGAGCTAGTCGTTGCTGTGAACAAGCATTGCATGTCGTCTTTGCTGTGAACATCATTGCATGTCGTCGTTCTGTCTGTGGTTGGGACGCTTAAGAGATGAACAACCACAACCCGCTAATTAGGGAATATTTGCTTTACGAATTTGAACTTGGACATAACGCTGCTCAAGCAACACGAAACATTTCTCATGCAAAAGGGGAAGTTTCCGTGGACCACAGCACCGCAACCCGATGGTTCAAGAAATTTCGCTCAGATGACAGAAACCTCGACGATCCCCCAAGGTTAGGTAGGCAGCGAACTGTGAATTCGGAGGCCGTACGCCAGGCTGTAGAGGCAAATCCGACAACCAACACTCGGAGATTATCAGGCGAGCTGGGCATATCACAGACCATCGTGGTTAGTCACCTTCAGGACCTCGGCGAGATCTGCAGGAGCTGCCGCATTGTCCCTCACGAACTGACTCCAACTGAAGCAAACCGCAGAGTGAAAGCGTACACGAAACTCCTAGAAAACCCGTGGGATGTACGTTTCATCAAGATAATTGTTACGTTCAATGAAAAGTGGGTCTAATTCCGTAATCCTAACATACAACGGCAGTGGTTGAGCCCGGGCCAGCTTTCTGAACCTGTTGCCAAACATGGGCGCTTCGAGCAAAAGGTGATGCTCTGCGTCTGGCGGAATTTCGAGGGGATAATCCAATACGAATTTGTTCCAGGTGGTCGGATCATCAACGCTAACCTCTACTCTGAACAGCTGGAGCGGATGTATGCCGTTTTGGAGGAGAAGTACCCAGCACTGGTGAACAGAAAGCGCGCTCTCTTACAGCAGGACAACGCTCGGTCTCATACCGCGTGAACGACCCGGGCAAAACTCCAGGAACTTGAGGACATCGAACTGATGTCACACCCAGCATATAGTTCGGACCTTTCCCCGTTGGATTATTACTTGTTCCGGTCCATGGCTCACTTCCTTCTAGTGCAGCACTTTAACAAGCAAGAGGAAGTGACAGCTGGGATGAAGGAGTTCTTCGCCTCGAAGGACAAGAACTGGTACCTCCGCGGAATCGAAGAACTGGCAGACAGATGGCTAAAGACGGTGCAACACGATGGCTTATACTTTGATTGCTAGTCAGCTTTCGTCGTAAAGGTACGTATGTAGACATAAAGTGACCAAAATATTGAAAAACGTTCGGCTCACCCTCTGTATAAACCACGGTTCACTAAATGTTCGTTTAAGATGGCCGAGTGGTCTGGCTTCTGATGATTCGTCCGAATTAAACAGGGTTGGAGTCCCAGATGAAATATGAGTAGTGCGTTTCATTGATCGCACCATGAGACATCAGCCCTAGATTAGGGACGGGCGACTGTTTGCTCATGGTGGCCATCAAACCACGAGGAAAATTAGTGTACTGAAAAGCGCTAAAATTTTGCATTTTTGTGCGTGTTGATAAACTTCAAATGTCGTAAAAAATATCAAATTAAAAATAAAAAAGTAAATTTAGATTTTTTATCCGTATTTTCACTTAATTTTTGGCAGTCAAAAATTTCTGCAGAGCATGTCAGAATTTTTCTAGATAGCCAGCTTTTCAGGAAATCTGGGGAAAATTTTCGTCGCAACAGTGAGAGGGACAGCTTATTTCAGTGAAATTTCAGGAAAGTCTTTTCATAAAAGCCCAACGTCCCAGAAATACTGTAGGATATAGTGAAATGCCGAAATATACTGTAGAACACCATTCGCAATGTTTTTAAAACGAAAAGTATGCAGAAAAATAATAAAGACTCCTTATCACTTGTTTAACCATTGGTAAGTGTTAACCAATTATTTCTGAGTTTACCCATTTTATGGAATACTTAAATTGTAATTTTCCGTTACTTGAAGATACCGGCTAATAATCAGGTAGGCAGATCAATAGACAATTACTGTTAATACCATTCTGTAAAGCTGTTGAAATAAAGTCTCTCACAGAATTTAAAAATAGTATGATAAAGTACACCACCTTTCTTATATTGTTACCAATTCTATTTAATTAAGAATCTTTGGAGGCTCTTCAATGGACAGTGTGTGTGGATTTGCAATGAAAATCTTATCTAAAGCGCATAGGTAGCTGAACTTTGTAGCACGTTTTCTGTAAAAAAAGGTACGTGCTTATACACTGGCGTGCAAAAATTACGGACGAGGCGGTTTTTCGAATGTAACGTCGTGCAGAAATGCTCCACATCGACTCAAATCGTACCATAAGATCCCCAAGATGTAAGAATATGAAACAAGTGAGCAAAACCGTCCAAACAAGGAATCCAAAGGATACAAAGACACTTTATTGAAAAGGTAGCTTCGAGCACAACTCGACAGAAGACAGAAACGTCCATGTGACAGGCGGCTGCCAAGAAAAATCCAGTCTTTAGTAGGGGATATGATCCCCTCTGACTGCGTTGCAGGATTTACAACGTATGTCCATGCTGAGGACGAGGTTGTCAAGGAGCTGTTGCGGCATCGCGGCCCATTCCTCTTGTAGCGCCAATCGCAGCAGCGGAATCGTTGAATATCTTCACTCTCCAACAGCTCTACGACAGCCACTGTACGATGAGGTGTAGCGTTGTCGTCCATGAAGAGGAACTCAGGACCTACAGCACCTCTAAAGAGACGCACGTGAGGCAGGACAGCCTCGGTACAATAGCGGATACCAGTGACTAAACCTCCTTGGAAGATTGTGGAGGTCAGTACGGCTACGAAGCATGATACCGCCCCAAACAAGAACTCCGCCATCTCCAAACCAGTCCCTTTCGATGATGTTGGAGTTGTGATTGCTTGTTCCCTGCTCTCTCCAGATGTGTATACATCTAGAATCGCTCGTCAGACTAAATCGGCTCTCATCCGTAAAGAGAACTCGACCCCATTGCTGATGTGTCCAGTTCTTGTGTTCCTGGCACCACAGAAACCGCTATCTCCGATGAGCAGGCGTTAATGGCACACACCGTACTGGTCGTCGTGCAAATAGACCACCTTTGGGCAGCCTCTTGGCCACGGTAAAACACGATAAAGGACGTCCAGTTGTCTGTTGCATGTGCCTGACGATTTCTCCAGCTGTCTGTCTCTTCTCTCCTGTAGGACAATATACCGGCCGTCCGCCGCCGTGGTTGCTCATGGACGACCACTGCTAAACTCTCGGTCAGCTGTTCCTGTCGTTTGAAATGCTCTCCAAGCTCGTGAAACGATGCTGTGAGCGATCCCGAACTCCTCGGCCACACTAGTCACACTTCGACCTTCTTCCAACTTTCCAATGACGCGACCTCGGGTAAAGTCATCCAGATGTCGTCTACTGGATTGCCTGTTGGCCATATCACACGGTGGCAGCAACTCGACGGCGTTCAAACCGATGTACACCGTGCAATAGCTTTCACCGAATTGCTGAGCGTACACCGCCCGTGTGCTTTATACCCTTCCGATAACCCCCCCCCCCACTTCCCTACGTAATGCTGCATATATGCGCATGCCCTACCGTATCAGACCCTAGTCCATCTCCTGAGCTGCCTTTCGGTCCGTCCTGCCTGCTCGTTCCGCTGTTATGCTAATTTCTCCTCTTCGTCCTTAATTTTTGCACACCAGTGTAGTATCCCTTTCTCCGGTCGTCTGTCTGCCCCTCTGTGGACACCATACCTGTGTAGTAGCTAGTCCAATTTAAAACAATTATTTTTGCTTTGGAAAGCTTGAAATGTGGGAATGATGATCCTTGGTTTCCATTTTTTTTTCTGAAGCATAATCCTGCCGCGAGAGGGGTATATACAGATGTTATCGAATTCAAAATACGTTTTATTCTACATATATTGTTTCTAAATATCCGATTGATAAAAATATTCCTTCCTTTCGATGCCATTTATTACGAAGACTATTTTGAGTTAAGTTTCTTTTTCAAGTAATGCACAGATTTTCCGCTAGGGGGCGCAAAGTCAAATTGCGATTTCCCTGATATCTGTGCTTCTAAAAGTCCCATTTTAAAAATTCTTTCTGCATCGGATACAGCCCGTGGTGGGAAATGTTCTGCATTAATTTCTAAATTTTGATAAAGGATAATTTAGCTACAAGGGGGCTTAGTGTTTATTTCTGTTTCAGATGTATTTGCAACAAAATCTGCGCTTCTGAAAACTCGATTTGTGGTTTTAGTCCCACAGATATTGGTGTTGAAATAAAACAAATTCCTGGACAGATACCGCTCATCTCGGGAAACCTTTTGAGAATACTTTCTTCTCCGCCAGGGGGTGTAGATTTATATTTTATTTTTGTCAATATCTCTGCTTCTAAGAGACCGATTTTTTGCATATAATTTAAAATTTTTCTTAACGCACAAGTGTGCCAGTAGAGGGCGTAAGGTCACGTTTGAGTTTAGAGCATGTTTGCAGCAATATTTGTGGTACTAAAACCACAATTACAAAAAAATCGATCAGGTACTACTAACTATGAAAAATATTTGTGTGTATTTCCTTCCTGAAACAATGCACAATTTCTTCGGCAGGGGACGGAAATGTTTAATCTGTTTTTCTCAAAACTTCTGCTTCTAAATCTCCGGTTTAAAAAAAATATTTAATACCGGATATCATTTACCTTATGGAACATTTTGAGCTTGTGTTTGTTGAGTTTTTTTTTTTTTTTTTTGTAGTTCACAGTTCTGTCGCTAGATGGTGTTTGTGTACTTCCGCAGCTGTATCTCAGTTTCTAAAAACCCCATTGAAAATTTTCTTTCTTTGTTGTATGCCATTCTCTACAATAAAGATGGGGAACGTTTTCCTCTTTAAATGATGCAAAGCTTTCCCGCTAGAGGTCGGAAATGTCAAAACCTTTTTCTCGCTATCCCTGCTTCTAGGAGACGCATTTGAAAAAATATTTTTCCTTAGCGTAACCTTTGCTACGAAGAAAACTTTTTACATATTTTCAACTTTTTCTTTATGCAAAACTCTTCCGCTAGAAGACGTAGAGTTAGTTATATCATGCTTTTTTAGCACCTCTTTTGTAAAAAAAGATCGTGCTTATGTTATCGGTTTGTCCGTCCGCCCGTCCGTTTGTGCATCCGTCGGTGTGTCGACACCATATCTCTACAACTATTAGTCCAATATGATTGTTTTTGTTTGCATTGGGAAACTTGAAATTTGCGAATTAGGATCCTTGCATTACGGTTTTTCTGATGTACAACTTCGCTGCTAGAAGGCGTAAATACAGATGATATCGAATTCATAATATATTTTATTGCATATATTTGATATATTTGTCCTTTCTAACGAAGACTATTTTAGGCACAGTTTCTTTTTCAAGTAAGGCATTACTTTTCCGCTAGGGGCGTAAAGGTAAATTACATTTCCCCACATATCTCTGCTTCTAAACCTCCTATTTTAAAATTTTTTCGTGCATCTGATATAGCTCCTGATGGGAAATGTTTTGCATAAAATTTCTAATTTTTAATAAATAATAGTTTGGCCACCAGGGGGCGTAAGTGTTTATTTCTGCTTTAGATGTATTTGCAGCACAATCGAAGCTTCTGAAAACTCGATTGAAAAATTATTTTGGGGACCGCTATCGCTCACTACGGACAACGTTTTGAAAATACCTCCTGCTTGAAACAGCTCATAGTTTTTCTGCAAGGGGACGTAGATGTATATCTTATTTTTGTCGATATCTCTGCTTCTAAGAGTCCAATTATAAAAATTATTTCTTTGTTGAAGAGCGTTTCCAGTGCGAAATTTTTCTCATACGGTCTCAAAATTTTCAAGTGAAACATAGATTTATCGCTAGGGGCGTAAATGTATATTGCGTTTTCCCCGATATCTCTGCTTCTAAAGCTCCGATTTGAAGATTTCTTCCTGCATCGGATACAGCGCCTGATGGGAAATCTTTTGATTATAATTTTCAATTTTTGATAAAAATGGTTTGGCCACCAGGGGGCGTAAGTGTTTATTTCTGCTTCTGATGTATTTGCAGCAAAATTTAAGCTTCTAAAAATTCGATGGAAGAAATTCTTTCGTGGACCGATACCGCTCACAGGAAAAAATCTTTTCAGAATAATTTCTTCTTAAAATAATGTACAGTTTTTCCGCCAGGGGCGTAGATGTGTATATTATTTTTGTTGATATCTCTGCCTCTAAGACTCCCATTTGAAAATGTCTTTCTTGTTGGACAGAGTTTCCTATGTGAAATGTTTCTCATATAATTTCAAATGTTTCTTAAAGCACAAGTCTGCCACCAGAGGGTGTAAGTTCACGTTTCCGTTTACAGCAATATTCGTGGGACTAAAACTCGATTGCAAAGATTCTTTTTCCCTGAGATACTACTAACTACAAAGAACTCTTTGTGTGTATTTTCTTCCCAAAATAAGGCATAATTCGCCGCTAGGGAAGCCAATGTTTAATCTGTTTTTATTAATATTTTTGCTTCTGAATGTGAGATTTAAAAAATTATTTCAATACCGCATAACATTTACCTTGTGGAACACTTTATGTTAGCATTTGAGGAGTTTTATAGTTCTGCCACTAGGTGGCGTTTTTGTACTTCTACAGTATTTCAGCTGCATCCCCGCTTCTAAAAACCCGACTGAGAATTTATTTATTTATTTATCTATTTTAGTGTACGCCATTCGCTACAATCGTGATCTGGAATATTATGCTCTTTGAATAATACAAAAATTTCCCGCTAGGGGTCGTATAAGTCAATACCTTTTTTTTGCCCGCTATGTCTGCTTCCGGGAGACGTATTTGAATAGTGCTTTTTCCTTAACCTAACTTTTCCCATGAAGAACGTTTTTCGCCTGTTTTCAACTTTTCCATTAGACGAAATTCTTCTAGAAGGCGTAGAGTTTTATCATGTTAACTCGTACCTTTCTTCTTCTAACTGCTCGACTTGAATATCTCTTTCTCACGGATATCTTTCTGTTATGAGAAACTTTTTGTACACTCTTTGTTAATTTTCGTAACATATTTCTCAACAGCTGGTGGGAATAAGTAGCTGTTTCTATTTCTGGAGATTTTATCGATTGTAGAAATCCGGTTTATTTTTTCTAACCGGTTTTCATTGACTTTGAATAGCTTTGAAAAATTTTATTCGCGTCGAAAAGAATTCAAAAGATGCGCTCATTACAATCGAAATTATGGTGTCATTTTTCTAGGAAAATTCCTTTTCTTGTTATTATTAGTTTTGTTTTGTCTCGACCTGTGTGTAGGAACTGCAGGAATATCCTCCTTGTTTTCCTATGATGGGTTAATATCAAATAACACTGGTGGACAAGCAGAATTCAGTTAATACCTGGCTTCTAAGTACCTCGCTCCCACAAGATAATAGTACAAACAGAATTCGCTATGAGGAATATTTTGCGTACACTTCTACTTTTTCTGTGACGCACGGTTCTGACGCTAGGGAAGGTAGTCGCGTATTTTTATTTTAAATTGAATCTCCCTCTTCTAGAAACCCGATTGAAACAACTGGTTTTGCACTAGATACCATTCGCTGTGTGCAGAAATTCCCCTACATTGTTTTCTTCAAATAATGCAAAGTTTCTTTCAAGGGACGTACATGGATATTATAAATATATACATGAAATAATGCACAGTTTCGCTATCGTGGGCGTAAATGTACATTGTATTTCCTTCAGGGACTCCAAACTAGCGGACGCAGTGGTTGCAAATGCCCCACAGATCAAAGGCTGTGTGGGCTTTGTTCCTGCGGGTGTCTTAAGCCACAGGATCTTAGTAAGCATCATATTTGTTGTTGTCTTTTCTTCATCTTTCTTATGCTCGCTCCAAATGGAGCACCAACATGCCTTAGAAATTCTCCTGATGCTTCCGAACCAACTCTTTTTTCGTTAACATGCTCAGCTGTGAGCCTAGAACTTAAAATAAAGACGCTATTGCCGGTCCGGTGGAGCAGAGGTTTAAGCGATGGATTTTGACCGTTCTTCCGAGATGGGTCCGAGTTCGGATCCCGGTAAGACATGGATGTTGTGTTTGTCATACGGCACTGGCTCTCTCCCTTTCCTTGAGCCAGTAACCTTAAATTAGGGACGGGCGACTACTTATAGTCCAACGAGTTGCTCACGGTGGTCGTTAAGACCCCAAACAAACAAACTAACAACCAAGCAAAAAAGACGTTCTCTCTATGACGCGTCACAGGTCTATCAGTGTGTCCTTATCTAACTCCATGTCCTTCGTATGCCCATGAATTAAATATTCGTTTCCTGCATTTTTGACTACAACACAATGAGAGAGGACTGCTACCATAACCCAAGGGAACGAAAAATATTTATCCCTCGCAGAGCGTGGAGACATTCTTCTACGTGTCATTCTGTTACATTAAAACTAAAAAATGCCGAAAAGTCATGAAACGACTCCATCGCCCTAAAGTATCGTTAATTGTCTAGCACACGCCCCATGGTAAAGAGAATTGCCTTTTTTATTCTTTCCGTCCGGGAGGCTGAGAAGGTTTCGAAGTCCGAATATTACTCGAGGGGGGCTTATATTACTATACTATCTTCTGGACCGAAAGACGTGCGCACTCCACCCAAAAATTCGGTGGTACTCCTCCCCCCCCCTCCCCAGTCTTGGCTCCTTACTGATCACTGAAATTACTTCACTAGATTTTCGCTGCGAAGGCCTCTGTTCTAATTTCGGGTAAGATATGATGTGTTGATTCTTCGGCTCTGGTTTTTCTTTTCCATAGATGCTGCTTCTTGCTAACTTTTCTATAGCCACTTCCTGCCGTCTTCTGGACAAAAGCCTGAATCCGTCAGTTTCCCGTAATTCTTCTCTGCTGGTTTCTGGCGGACTGTCTGAGTTCCTTTTCCAGTGTTTCAAATCGATGACAAAGACTTCATCTTTCGGCGTTGTCTCTAGTAATGTGCTCAGCCCCACTCCATTTCACAATTTTATATCGTATTTAGCATTGCCTTCAAATTTTATTCATGACCTGACCCACGCATTTGGTTCTACCACTTCTAGAACAATATCTTTCATTTCTCTTAGAAAAATCTTCAACTTTTTGATTATTTGACCATTCTATGGGTGTGAATTCAAATTTTACGTGTATTTACTGGAATTATTTTTATTTATTAATTATTTATCTCAGAAGACACACAGGAGGTTTGTTTCCACCTTTTTCTCCGTGTTTTCACGATGCAGATAACAGACTTGTATTTTCGTCTTCATTATCTCCATCGAATAATTCATTTCAAAACACACAGAAATGTTGTGCACTTTTTTTTCTGTTTTTCACATGCAGCCCATTCATTTGCAATTTTCATCCCATGATCTCTATAGAATGCTTTTCTTTTAAGGCACAAAGGAACGTTCAATCTTAGTGTTTTCCAGTTTTTTAAATGCAATTCATCCACTTGTAATTTCTTCCACATGTTCTTCACGAAGTGCTCTCATTTGAAAGCACACGTGAATGCTGTTTTTCAATATTTCCCTGTGTTTTTCAAATGCAGTCCATCGCCTTTTAATCCCTCTCCCATAAATTTCATCAAATTCATTTTTTTAAATAACATAGTATAATGAATTAGCTTTATTTCTTTTCACTAAGCTAATTATTATGAATGAATAAGTTGCTCTACCAATTGAGCTACGCGGACATGTATTCTGACTCCTATCTGCCTTTATGTCATGTGCGTCCTGCTGGCAGGTACGTCACATCTCCCCCCCCGAAAGAGGGCCGGGGGCATGGCCCACGGATCAGCCGTGACCATGAATCGTTGCAGGCAGACAACCACTGTAGAACGTGCACTTGAGAACTCCAAGTCAATCTGGTGTGTGGAATGCAACGTCACACACATTTATTTTTCGAAGCACTGTAGAAGGGATTCTCTGATTTTTCCTATCTCGCGGTGTGGAAATAACATCACACCAATGCGAGAATTTGAACGGTCGGGTCATCCGGGTAGTTCGGGCGCCATTATAACGAAGTAAATTTCTCCGTCATTTTTGGTCTACGCCGGGATTCGAACCCGGGTCCACTCATTCCGGAATAAGTTGCTCTACCAATTGAGCTGCGCGAACATGTATTCTGATTCCTATCTGCCTTTATGTCATGTGCGTCCTGCTGGCAGGTACGTCACAATAGAAACGCTGCGTTTCAACATTTCTTTGTGTCTTCTAAATGCAGCCTATCATCTGTAGTGTTCTCTTCATAATTTCTACCGAACACTTCTCTTTTTAGGTCCGTATAGCCTTAAAAGAAAAAAATCAATACTTCTCTGTATTTCCCAAAAGCAGCCAAACCACCTGCAAGTTACTCTTTATAACTTTCATGCATTGTAATTTTCTCTCATATACACTGCTGGCCACCCAAAATGCAACACCAAGAAGGAAGCATCCGATTGGCTTGAAATTCGCAGCATGCGTCGCCCGCGGGAGGTCATGCAATCGATTAGCATTGCAGGGCATATGCAAATCATGTGCGCCCGGCACGCCACCGAGAAGCACTATAATAAGGGTGCACAGAAGGCGGGGTGAAAGTAGTGGAAGTGCGTTGTGCTGCCGGACCTGTGCGTGGGAAGCTTTCTGATGCCTCGTCGCAGAATACGGCAGTCATTCCAGCACGTTTCGGAGTTCTACAGAGGACGAATAGTGGCTTATCGCGACAGCGGTTTATCGTACCGAGACATCGGCGCCCGTGTGGGACGACATCCAGCCACAGTGAGGCGAGTATGGATTCGATGGGTGCAGGAGGGACGGACCGAGGTGAGCGATTGCCGCAGCCGCGGCACACCACCGAACGAGAGGACCGGCATGTTGTGCGGCGGGCATTGACGGCTCGCACCGCCACATCACGAACGTTAGCGCAGGAATTAGGGTGTGTTGCGCAACAACCTGTGTGCATGTACTGTTCGACGTCGTCTGCAGAAGCGGGGACTTGTCGCACGGCGCCCATTGCTCCTATTACCATTGACGTTACACTACCGGCGAGTGCGGCGGCAGTAGGCCGTTGAACGCCGCACCTGGGCTACGGAATGGCACGATATTGTCTTCTCCGACGAATCCCGCTTCTGCCTGCAACACCACGATGGTCGGATCCGCGTGTGGCGGCACCGTGGCGAGAGACTGCATGACACCTGCATTATGCATCGCCATACCAGTCCGTCGCCTGGCGTTATGGTTTGGGGCGCAATTGGATATGACACACGCATCCCTCTGGTACGCATCGCCGGTACACTGAAAAGCCACAGCTACATCTCCGACGTTTTGGAGCCCGTAGTCCTCCCTTACCTGCAGGACGTGCCAGCGGCCACGTTTCAACAGGACAATGCGCGCCCGCACGTGGCACGCATCGTGCAACAATTATTCACGGCCCACTAGGTGTCACTGCTCCCGTGGCCCGCCTGTCCTCTCGATATGTCGCCCATCGAACACGTCTGGTCGCTGATCGGCAACCGAGTGGCTTGGCAAGAACCACCCGCGGCTACGCCTGATGAACTGTGGCAACGTGTGGAAGCAGCCTGGACCGACATACCCCAAGCCCACATCCAAAGCTTATGTCGTCCGATGCCGCGGCGTATAGCGGCCGTTATTGTCAGCCATGGGGGCCACACGAACTTTTGATGTCTGCGTGTTCCGCAAGTCGCACGGGCCTGTAAGCTCAATCGTTTCATCTTTGTATCTGTTGTTATGTGTCCAGTAAATCTGGCTTTGCTATCTCGTGTCCTTGGTGTTGCATTTTGGGTGGCCAGCAGTGTATATATGTAAGAATCAACTACTGCAGGAGCTTATTTATTCACGACAAATGTTTCTGCTAATAGACATTTTTTCAGCAGAATATTTGGCTTGTTTTTTGTTTTTTCTGGTAAAAACTGAATTATTTTGTTCGGGGTTTAATGACCACCGTGAGCAACTCAGTGGGCTATAAGCAATCGTTCGTCCGTAATTTAGGGTCACTGGTTCCACGGAAAGGAGAAAGCCAGCGCCGTAAGACAAACACATTATCCATGCCTCACCGGGATTCGAACCCCAACCCATCTCGGACGAATGGTCAGAAGCCATTGCTTAGACCACGGCGCCCCCGGTGAGGCCTTTCCGGTATTACAGCTGAACCAGCCAGAATTGCGTCATCAACCAATCTTACGTGATTTCAATTTGCTTCAAGTCCAGGAACTCTTCCTTTCATCCAAATTTCAATTTTTGAATAATTTTTTCAGGGCTGCAGTGAATTCTGGGTACAGTGTTTTCGCGTATATCTTCTTGGTTTGAAAAGTTCTCAAGGGCCATTTCTACCGCAATAGAAGTCGTGGAATTCACATGAAAGTGTTTTAATATATCAAGGTGGCTCGTTTTGTTCTGTGGTTCTTCAGTGCCTTCAAGATGGCTGCTACAGAAAGGTAGTTGAATGACCTTTCATAATCTGCAGATTCAAGAGACAATGGCTTTCCTTATATTTTTAGTATGTTCTGTATGCTTTTTCCAACAGCCTGCTGTGAGGTCATGCCTGCTGTGCTGACATTTTCCTTAGATACAATAACTCCAAATCAGAAATGGACAACCATTCGACTACTAGAAGCACACAAAAGATGTTATAAACTGCAAAAATGAAAATGATCCTGAATTCGAGATATTTCTAGTTCCTTAACGTATCCTATAGGTAACGGTGTGACTAGGACCGTTGGCACAATATTTTTTTACTAAAACAGAGCTACTGAAATAAGGAATCTGTTAAAAGTTCTGTTGTGATCAGTAATGGTAAATTTTCTTAGGAAAACAGGAGGTGAGTATTTCGATTAAATTAATCATTCCAAAACCAAACACTTTATTTTATAAGGGCCGCACTGAGATAACAATTTTTGGTCGGGTTTCAATTCCTTTTCATCAACTAATAAATGACCAGAGCTAATGAAGGCACTCGGCACTCTTCAAACTCTTTACCTCTTGCGCCATTCAAATTCAATTATCAATCAAAGTTGCTGAAATTCTTATTTGTAGGTAGAAAACAATTTGTAATACGTTTAATTTATGAAATATTAGTTTTTAACATTTTTTTTCATTAACTGTGATTTAAAACATGCAAAAAATACGTGCATCCAACATGTTTTATTACCCGCACTTTTCTGTTAGTAGAATATTTTTGCCAGTAAATGGCATCTTTTATGCCCAAACCTCACAGAGTGTTTACTTCTGAATCTTGTGTATGTTCCAGTTTTATACTTTATGACAAATGCTTGTCCAAAATAATTGTTTTCATGACCAAAATAGTTGTTAGCACAAGAAAGCACAAACAGATGTCGCATATATGATATTTGGCAGAGAAATTTCAAAATTATCGGAAAAGGAACAGCTGGTAAGAAAGAACGTAAGTGTAACATTCCAAATAGCCTCAAGGGATATTTTCTTATAATTTGAGTTACAATGTATTTCAGTTAGGGTCATCTGTAAATCTTCATTTGTTTTCTGAGTATCATAACCATGAAAGAAAGATTGTAGGTTTTACTCAGCTGGACTTCTTTTTTTTTTTTTTTGCTTTGTTTTGAAATATTGACAACAAAGTTTTAATGATTTTATGCCCAGGAGTTGAAACTTAGATGTGCCACCTTAAGCCTTAAGGATTCATACGCTACAAAGTGCACCAAATCTCTCTCTCTCTCTCTCTGCTCTCTTTATAAGAATTCTTGATACCCAAAGATGCGCCTTAGGAGCTGTCATTTAGAGACATAAATGGTTTTATAATAGCTTTCACTGTATACGTTAATTTAATACTGGGTGATTAACATTGGTATAGCACTGATTGTGGTCTTCGAATGTTCTTTTGTTCAGCACAAACTCAGAATGTTTTCTCAGGTCTTCTCGTGTCGCAATTTATAACCGACGACGAATTCTGAATTTCTTTTCTTCAAGAACTGTGAGAAATCATATATTTCACTTCTTCCTAACTATAAGAAAACAACAACAATAACAACGGCACACACACACACACACACACACACACAAGGGTAGTATAACCTCCTGTTAAAACTCACTATCTGAAGGAAGCTAGTCAAATATGATTTTCACACGCCTGAACTAAAACATCGGACATGAACATTTTGTTTCAACAAAACTCCACTATAGAGGTCGTATTCCGACGGAACAGTCATTAAAACAACATAGTCTTTAAAATGATATTTTTCATTTATTCATTTTTAGTGAAAGACTTCTATGCATAAAACGCGCAAGAAATTCGGTGCCGTTCACTTGCAATTCACATATTTATATGTTGCACATGAACTGCAAACTTAGTGCTCCAGTCCCAGATTAGTTTTACTTTGTTTCAAGGTTTAAAAACCATCACGAGCAACTCTTAGGGTAATGAGCAGTCTCCCGTCCCTAATTTGGTCCACTGGTTCCAGGAAAGGATCGTAGCCAGCGCCATAAGACAAGCAAACCACCCACGCCTCATCCGGGACTCGAGTGCAGCCCCAGCTCAGTCGAATAACCAGATAGCAGCGCCTCAAACCTCTCGACCACCGGGTAGGGTTCTTATTCCTTTCAATGAATGACTAGCAGCATTTTGTGGTGCATAACAACAAGGAAACGTCAATTTGGTCAACCTCTCGGCAATAGCAATTCTCCGTAGTCAAACCACTTTGGAAACTGTTGCAGTTCGGTGAAGCGGGTCTAGTACTCAGCGTCCTTTGACAGAGTGAACGCAATGAATGGGTTTTGTATTGAAAGAGACCATCACTTTATGTGTACGTGAATATGAAAATGCATGTAGTCTCTGCATTTACAGATAGCATTTTACTTCAATGCGTATTGTATTCGCAAACCTTGTATGCGTTCATTCACTTTTAGAGCAAATGAAAAGATCATAAAATGTCCTTGCTTTGCAAGTATAATTTACTTTCAGTCGCCAATTGCTTTGGCGTCTACGCAGAGAGAAGCATGTTTGCAAATTTTCTTCCGGAAAAAGCAATGATGTACACGTGCAATGAAAGGACCATTACAATCGGTCAGAGACCGCATAACAGCCATCACGAACACCGGGTTTACAGAATACACGAACAAGTAGCAAATTGAGGCCACAAGTTTGGGAGATGATGCAGACGAGATTAGAGAAAAAAAAAGAAGGAAAATGAAAGAGAAGAAAAACGAAGATAAGGAAGAGGATAAAGAAGGTGCTAGTCATTAAGAGGCGCGACAGTTCATTTAAGTCCCAGACACAATAATGAGAAATTTCTGAGAACACTGGCACTTGCGCAGTGCAGTTGTCTGGGAAACATGCAAAGTAAACCTATTTTGAGTGAGTATATGAAGTATCGTGCAGCTATAATTATCAGGTAAGCCTGGGTATCTGAAATATTACTGTACTTAATTTTTGTAGGATGGTTTAGTTTCGCATGCATGTTTAACTATTCATATTAGTACAGCCTTATTTATTTGGGACGAATTCGTTTTTCAAAATATTTCAAAAGCTTTAAAACAAGCAGGACATGTGCTCATGATAATAAATACACGACGAAGTCACGCACGGGAAAAGTGTGACACTTGCTCTGTCGCTCGCGATGCGATTTTAAGTCAGTGCCGTTTAAAAGGTTTGCAGTGACACTGTAGCGTACGTGCTTGTGCTACAATATCACTTCAAACCTTTTTAAGCACGTGCTTGTAAGTTACCGGCAGCTTTTATTTCCAAGATGCGTGGCAACTGTGTTTAATTTGGAGATTTAAACTATTTTGCGAAATCGTTTCAACATTAGACGCCTGAAATTTTTATTGACTAGATGACAAACGACTATGTTGAATTTCGAGTTGCAAAACATTTTGTGAAATCTTTTCATGCCGCAAATCACTGTATGATCAAACGGCTGTTCATGGATAGCAAAATAAGAAAACAAAAACATTAGTTTGTTTTTATGTTAGTTTTTATGTTAGACGAAGAGAATCATCGGTTCCATTGCCACGATTAATACGATATTGGTTGGATTCTTGGATTTGCCTTAAAATGATAACGCCATTAGCAGAACATTTTAACGCATACTCAAGAGACGTATATAGCGTATTAAATACGTTTATTTTTGTGGAAAAAAAGGAAATTGATAATATTTATAGCAAAGGTCTAAAGTCTGGATATAAGAAAGATGACATAGACAGAATACATAGAACTGTAAAAAAACGTATAATATCAGCAATAACGAAATCCCCTAGTAAGACGACGAGATACGCAGGATACATCACATATGTCCCATGTTTTGCATATTGGTTAAGAAATGTATTACGTAAATACAACATATTGATAGCAATGAAGTCTCCAACCCCGTTATTACATATAATATCAAGTTGCAAGAAGAGACAGTGTGAGAAAAAAAGGCCGGTGTGTACGCTGTACCGTTGGTATATGCTGACAACACGGAAAAGATATATATCGGAATGACAAAACGATCCTTGGATGCTAGATGTAAAGAGTAAGTGCGAAGTGTCAACCAGGACATTGTGACGTGCCTGCCCAGCAGGACGCACACGACATAAAGGCAGATAGAAGCGATACGAACGGCCGCGTAGCTCAATTGGTAGAGCGACTTATTCCGGATTGAGGGGACCCGGGTTCGAGCTCCGGCGTGGATAAAAATGACGGAGAAATTTACTTCGTTATAATGGCGCTCGAACTATCCGGATGACCCTGCCGTTCAAGATCTCGCAATGGTGAGATGTTCTTTCCACACCGCGAGAGAGGAAAAGTAAAAGAATCCCTTCTCCAGCGCTTCGAAAAATAAAGTGTGTGATGTTGCATTCCACACACTAGATTGACTGGGAGTTCTCAAGTGCACGTTCTACAGCGATGGCTGCCTGCAACGATTCATGGTCACGGCTAACCCGTGGGCCATGCCCCGGCCCTCTTTCGGGGGGGGGGGGTATGTGACATGCCTTCCCAGCAAGACGCACACGACATAAAGGCAGATAGTAGCGATAACGAACGTCCGCGTAGCTCAATTGGTAGAGCGACTTATTCCGGAATGAAGGGACCCGGGTTCGAGCCCCGCCCTGCGTGGATAAAAATGACGGAGAAATTTACTTCGTTATGACATGTAGAATATAGTACTCGCCAGAGAAGTCATGTATTTATCGGCCGCTCCTCTATGGAATAGTATTAGAAGGATTGCCCCATACACGAACTTTAAAGAGACTGCCGTCAGGGAAACAGTCGAAATCCTATTCATCAAACTAGCGTGCAATGATATAGTTTCTACTGAACTACAAATAGTAGCATGCGTTATTAAAACATGGAAACACATTGCGACGCGCCGTATAATTGCGTGATAAAATTTCATGTAATATGCTCGTGGTGCCACCTACGTTATTTTCAGAAATCATCTTCGTTCTTACATGTTCCAATTCCCTAAGCAGCCCCGGTAGCACAGTGGTCTAAGCGATGACTTCTGATCATTCGTCCGAGATGGGTCCGGGTTCGAATATCGGTGAGGCCTTATGATGTTGTGTTTGTTTTACGGCATTGGCTCTCTCTCCCTTCCCTGGAGCCAGTAGCTTTAAATTAGGGACGGGCTACTGCTTATAGCCCATTGAGTTGCTCACGGCGGTCGTTAAACCTCCAATAAAAAAAAATTCCCTGCATTTTTATGTCTACCATTGCCCTGAAAAAGCCTCCCAGTGGAGTGCGAAAGCTTGGCGAATCTTTGCGCTTACTAAGCCACAAAAATAAACGGATTTAATACGCTATATGTCTCTTTTGAGTATTCTCAGTGTGGTGTGTTTATAATTATGCATTTTAACGCAATTAGTTCTCCTTTTCAAAAGGCTTTTATTTCGCATACTAATTCAAGCAAGATATCTACTCATAACCTAGGAGAATGTGAGAATATTAAATTTGGAGCTTGTTTTTTACGTTTCTTTTTTTTTCTTGTTTTGATTTTTAAGCCTACCTTGATTTCTTCTGAAAGACGTGAACAAAATTTGTAAATCTCTACCAAAACTAAACGAAATATTTACAAAGGAGATATGTAGTATATTGATGAAATGACATTTTCTGAACATATGTGTCATTTGAAACTCATATTACTGAGCACACTCCAGTGAGCACTACCACTCACAAACACATACGCTCCGTTATAATGGAAGTCAAAATTTTTATAACCCAAACTCTAACTTTTACAAATTCTGATATCAGATTGATCTCTGTGTTTATTCTTCAGAATGCAGCAGCCAAAGATTTTTTCTTCTTCTGAGACAAGCACCATTTACCTAAATGATTAAGAGGCAGAGACATTGGATAAGGAAGAAACTGCCAAAGTTCTGTATGGTAAAATGCATGAAAAAAAAGTCGTAGTAGGCAAAGTAGAGAAAAAGTAACATAAAAGACCCTGGCTTTACGAATATAAGAGGTATCGAAATCCACCCACTACGGGGGAATGTATTTTCACGGAAGATGACGCTGTCAGATGCGTATATTTTTGAAGAGATGATTTCGATTGATTCCACACCTGTGAATATTTTGTAAGATGTACTCTGAAAGTTTCAATATAGTGAAAAACTTCTGAGTTAAAAGTTTCAAAGTTCGGCGTTTGAGGAGCTGAATATTCATTACGCAATCTTATGACAATGTGGTTCAACCACGATAAAAGTACGAAGTAACCTTCTTCATTTAAGAAAACTAACAGATGCCTCATCAAGGGAAATAATACGTGTCCTATTTACAATTACACTGATTATTCTTAGCATTCCTTCTAGGCTACCTAAACATACACTGGTAGGAAATCTGTTTTTAATGGCAGCAAATTTTACACTCCTTGGATGACTTCAGTTGCAAACTTACGCTTGAGAAACCATTTCTTTTCAATAGTAGCACTGAACATTCTTTATTTTGTTATTCAGCATTCAGAAGTTGCATGAACAATATGAAATCAGGGACAGATTAATAACCCAAAAGAGCTGGTTCGCGAGCTATGAATCTCGTTAAGCAGCACATTTTTTGAAATGACAGCCGTCAGAGTCTTTGCAGGCACACCCCAGAGAAACGGTATTTGTTTCTCGAATTTATTTGATCGGTATGTTCTTAATCTTTGAGAGGAACAATCTTAATATTTCAATGACTGTAAATTGTAAGCAGTAGATAGCTTCTGAGAACATTACAATCTGCTCATATGCACGAAAGGTATGGAAAATTCTTTCAGAGATGCATCTTAATATTCCTCCTTTTTCTGTTTTTGTTTCGGGCTTCATAGACCTTAACATGAACATCTAAGACTGTAAGGAGTGACCAGTTCATAATTCGGGGTCGTTGGTTCCAGGAAGAAGACAGAGACATTCCCGTGGGGCAAACGCACCGACCATGCTTCATCCGAATATTGGGCGCAGATACATATTAGCCGATGATCCTCGCCTGTGACCATTGACAACCAGGCCACTGGGGCGGTATTTCTCTTTGAGCAAAACCTTTTTCATGAGCTTCCTGTGTTCTGGGCGTGATATTTTCTAGTGCCACTTTTGTTTTACTATTTCAGAAACACATTATAAAATATGCTTTTTAAGAAGACACTAACTACATTTACGGTAGCTGACTGCAGCATCGTACATATTTTAGTGTGTCCTTTGTCTTATGAAGATGTAAAAAAATACATCCTATAATGAAGAAAAATCTCCGGCTGGACGTGTAGTGCAGGAAAGCTTACGTTAAGTCACGTTAGGGTTATTGAAAGGTTACTTGACGTAGCTAAAGTGTGCTTAATCTTCAAAGTGCTAGAGTTTGTTTAGGTAAGACACGCACGTGCAATAAATTCCAAGAATATGGAATTTATTTTTACTCAGCGTTCCTCATTATCTTTAATATCAGTAATATAACTTTGGTTTTAGTACATTAGTACCTTGAAGGCTCCTTATTAGAGCGGTAAACACAATATACCCTGAACTTAACGTAAACACTCAATGAAATAGACTTAACGGCCAGACAGAGGTCTGACAATAAAATGAACTAAGAAAACGTACTCACTTTTAACCTTTTATTGGGAAGCTCCTGGTATTACTCAAATACACACTCCAAAATAACACAACTACTGATAGCCCGAACTTTCGTACTATCGTAATATCGTAGAAAAGTAGGTAAATCGCATATCAATAATCAGGAAGAACCTATCACATATAAAACGAAGCTCTCTGGTATACTTGAGCGCGCCTATATATACTGCATACCACCATGTCATGACTTACACTCGTTGCCACATATAATTCAGCGGGAGAAACAACATCTCGTTAAGTGAGAAGATAATTTGCATGGGAAAATAAAATAACAAGAGATAGTAAAAAAAAAAAAAATAAACTGAATCTAGAGTATACGTTACAATCCTTGTAATATCATTTTGACCGTTCGTCCTCCGGCAGACGCGATATGTCCTTATTTATAACGTGGATTCAATTCTTTATCTTTATGCGTTCAACAGCTAGGACCACTAGATTGGTGAAGCTTGCCTTTCCTCTCCGAAGATATGCCAAATGCAAAAACACAGTAAACGTGTTTTTGCATTTGGCATATCTTCATTCCTAAAAGTCAGATTGGAACAGTTCTTTTTGCATTGAACAGCTGGAAGCATGACAAAAACATTTTCGAGGATTTTTCAGTTTTCCTCGATGTCAAGTTTTTCTTCTGGGTGGTTAGGAATGTTTTTTGCACCATAATTCAGCTTTTTGATACAGTATAAGAAAGATTCCTTTATCACCAAATTGTTGTAACTACGCTGCCGGAAAGTGAAAAAAGAACACCATTAAAAATTGCACCTGCATCTCTGAGAGTAATGTCGTAGCAACAAGTTGTTAAGAAAGGAAAGTGATTACACGTGTGAAGTGATTCAATGTTTATATTACCTTTTAATGCGTATTACAGTGTACAGACGGCACATTTTAATAACGTGTTGCACCTCCTCCAGCAGCATTACAAGCTTCCAGTCTGGCATGCAATCGGTCATACAAATGCTGGATATCATGCTGGGGGATAGCATTCCATACGCTATCAAATTGAACGCGTAAGTTAGAAATGGTCGCGGCTTGCGGGGGTCCGCGGAAGAATCTTTGTCCGATCCAGTCCTACACATTTTCAATTAGAAACAAGTTCGGAGAGCGTGCTGGCCAAGGAAGTTGATGTACAGCCCCAAGAGCATGGAGAGTTGCCCGGGTGGATTGTGGGCTGGCGTTATCTTACTGGAATATCGCATGGGGGATCGCACTCAAAAATGACAGGACGACCGGCTGCACGATGTCGCTGACGTACGTACTGCTATTCAGCGTACCCCGTACAAACACCAGACACGTACGAGAGTGATAGCAAATCGTTGCCCATACCATGATGCCCGGCGTGGGGCCTGTGTGTCGTTGGCGGATGTACGATGAGAGAAGCCGCTCATCTTGTCGCCTTCGAACGCGCACACGACCGTCAGATGCTCCCAAGCAGAATCGGCTTTCATCACTGAAGACCACGTACTGTCATTCTTTCCTCCAATTAACTCGTTCTAACCACCACCACAAACGTACTCGACGGTGACCAGGGGTCATTAGTAACCGTGCCAGCGGCACGCGTTCACGTAGTCCTGCTTCCAGCAAACGATTCCATATCGTTCTGGTAGACACCCTAGGTATGACAGAGGATCGAATTTGTGACGCCGTAGCCGTTCGCTTTGTCAACACTGCCCTCCTGATACGCCGATCCTTTCGTGCGTCCGTAACTCTGTGTTGTCCGGAACCACGTCTGCGAGTGTGTCAATGCTCCTCTGAACGCCAACGCCGACGCCACCATCTTACCACGGCCGATACGTCTCGTCTCACTCGGTCCGCAATCTGTCGGAAAGACCAACCTCTTTCCCGCAGACCCACCATACGGCCTTGCTCGAATTTCGATAACTGAACAAATGTTGCAAGCTTGTGTCCTCAGGGCGTGGTAGCTTCTTCAACGAGCACTGAACAACACGACACCAGACGAATGACTTCGTTCTGCACGCCCTAGTCTTTAAATACGCTCTGCGTACATATTTGCATGCTGTCGTCCTTAGTGACGTCATTATTTCATCCAATGACATTCCAACTTGGATCGCAGATGCTGCCCTTTAACAATTAACACATTATAATATGACGTTCCTACCGGCATTCTTTTTGCGTGTTCTTTTTTCACTTTCCGGCAGTGTAGGTAAACATCATCTTCAGATTTCTGATTTTTCAGGTACACAGTTGTCCGGCGGAGAGATATTCCAGTAAATTTGCTTTTCTTATTGTATCTTCATTCGCAGAATGTGGATTAGAAAGCAATTCTTTCTGCAATGGACACAATCGTAGTTGGTATGTAACGTACCAGGAGATGTGACGTACCTGCCAGAAGGACGCACACGACATAAAGGCAGATAGGAATCAGAATAAAACGTCCGCGTAGCTCAATTGGTAGAGTGACTTATTCCGGAATGAGGGGATCCGGGTTCGAATCCTGGCGTGGACAGAAATGACGGAGAAATTTACTTCGTTATAATGGCGCCCGAACTATCCGGATGACCCGACCGTTCAAAATCTCGCAATGGTGTGATGTTATTTCCACACCGCGAGATAGGAAATATAAGAGAATCCCTTCTTCAGCACTTCGAAAAAAAATATGTAAGGGGGAGATGATGTAACGTACCAGGAGATGTGACGTACCTGCCAGAAGGACGCACACGACATAAAGGCAGATAGGAATCAGAATAAAACGTCCGCGTAGCTCAATTGGTAGAGTGACTTATTCCGGAATGAGGGGATCCGGGTTCGAATCCTGGCGTGGACAGAAATGACGGAGAAATTTACTTCGTTATAGGTACCATGGACAAGCACATGTTTCCACGTATTATGCAAAAATTTGCCGCTTTTTTGCGCAAATGCGTATTTGCTTTTCGTAAGATATTGACGTTTGAAAAAGTCTGATTTGCATAGCATAGTATAGCTGATCAAAATTTTTCGTGCATTTTCTCGTTTTACTGTTCACACTAACTTTCCATTCTTGTTTTGTGATAAACGCATTATGTACAAGTTTTTCTGCACAGCGCGCGGCAAAAATTGAAGATTAGCACCGTATCGTTTTTAAGGCTTTCGGTCGGCCTGCGGTCAAGCCATCAGTCACACTAGAATAAGTGCTGCAAATCTACCTCATGTTCTTTGAACCGGTTACCCACTATTAAAGGGCAATGAATGGTACTTTTGTTGTCCAGGAACATGTTAGCTTTTCTAGGAAAAGAACCACGCATTTTCGGAAGCATCCAGTTGCCCAAGTGGCGTACACTACATGTATTTCAGGGGATGAAGTATCTGTAAAAAGTAACCAGAGACCCATTTCACGCAATGTAAACTCATCCCAAACAAGCGCATCATCTAGATACAGAAGTTGATTCACGTTTATAGTGACAAAGTAAAATGTGCGTCAGATGCAAATCGTGTGCGTCACTATCACGTAATCACGTTTATCGTGCAGTAGCAGACTTCAGCTTTAAGAGCATTTGTAATTTTGCTTTCGTAGTGTTAAGATGCCTCCACGAGTGATTACGTTCTGGAGGGGTATATATTTGCCCTTTCTGAAGAAGTTTATTTGATACAGCGGTCCAAAAGGGTGAAAAAAGGATTGTATGATTTCTAACAATGGCATGCGTCTAGTAATTAAGAGTGCAAAAAAGAATTTTGCATCTTGCCAAAAAAAAAAAGAAAAAAAAATCACCCTAAACCGAAGAGGACCACTGTGATGGTGCAAAAAGTCAGGTATCTTGTAAAGAAAGAGAATCCAACAACGCAAAGAAGCATTGCACAGTAAGTAGGTGTCCCACAAGCAACTGTAAACCGCATTATCAGATCTGAGCTACACTTAGAAAAGCGGTTTAAGCCTAACGCCCACAAGCTCCTTCCGCGCCTCATTTCGGAGCGGATGACGAACTGCAGGAAACTTTATGAGAGACACCAGCAAGGGACAAGTGGAAGTTTGTGGTCACTTTGAATGAAGCATGGATATACCTTAGTGACACAAACAAAATCCGGGCAATATACTACAAAGAAAAGGGTACCAAGACATACCCGGAATGGGTACGTGAACGAAAAGAAGTTTTTCACGTGGATTTGTGGTTGCAGCAGGTTACTGCTATAATGGCAAGTTAAATCTGCGAAGGCTTGCGAACAAAGCAAAACTTAATACAGCTTATTATCAGACAAAAATGCCTGACCCAATTTACCGCAAGCAAATCCCATCCTTATATGGTGCTATGGCATCAAATGTATGGATCCACCAAGATAAGGCTTCCAGCCATACGACTAAGTCCACAGTGGCATACACTCGGAAGATGGAAGCTGAGACCAGGATTCACGTTATACCATTCTCCTCAATTCCTGTCAAATCCCCAGATGCCTCTGCCATGGATTTCTGCGGCTTCGGGTTGCTTAAACGAGCACTCAAAAGAAGACGACCCAAAACAATTGACGGCCTTTGTAAAACTTGCAAAGAGGCAAAGAGGAGTGGGAGAGATTTGATCTTGCCTGTCTGCAAAGAAGCCTATCACAGAGGAAGTTGCGCTGCAGATGAATAGTAGAGGAACATGGTAAGCACATAGAACACAACAAAAGTTGGCGCCATGGTATTTCATACCTGTATGTTCCTGCAAACTTTGTCACTATAAACGTGAAACAAACTCTGTAGGATCATGAACAAAGGAAAGATGTATTACAATGAGTCTATGATTGCTTTGAGTTGCCGCCAGATACTATGATGCCAATCCATTGTAAAAAATCTCATTTGGCAGTACGACACGTTTCCAACGAATTAAAGTTAGGTTTTACCCTTCCTTGCACCATCGAAGTACCTCTACACAGTTGTGTGTGGAGACGAAAAGTTTCCCAGTGACGACATAATTCCCAAACTACTATAATGCTTTAAATAGTCTTAGTTACTTTGTTGTTATCAAATAGTCACTATAAATGCTGAACACTACCATTTGAATAATACTTCTAATAGTACGAGAAATACCCAACTGGCACAGGGATCTGTATTCCAAGAAATGGCACTTACTGAAATCCAAAGTTTCCTTATGAGCAATCAGTGGCTGAAGTACGCTCCACTGGTAGAACCACAACTTCATGTTTTTATAAACCCATAACTCCATTTTAACACTTTTTTCATTGCAACTCATAGAATTATTCCGACTCGTATCGAAAAAAAAAAAAAAAAAAACGTAATTAACATCTTATCATAATAACGTTTATTCGCAGGTAACATTCACTTGGCAGACTATATCGTCAACTCTTCCACAACGAGAGTGTGGGTTTATTTACTCTCTGACTAGCCGCCATCCGTTGCCGAAACGTGCGAGAAACTCGACTGTTCCGATATGACGTTCAGAATGAAAAATATACGTAGTAACAAAATTTACGTAGAGGAAGACGCTAACAAGCAAAATTAAAAATAATGATACACTTACCACAGCACATAGGGTGTAATTTCCTTGTTCACGGTTCTTGTCGATATATGTGCACCGCAATATGTAAATCACCTGCTGAACTGCTGCATTTCTGTTCTTACTGCAGGCGCTTGGCAAACACCGCCTGTTTCCCCTCTCTAAGTAGTTGCTTCCGGCCGAAATTTCGCACTTTCTGCTGGTGTTTTCTGTGTTCGTTGCCTTGTAGAATACGGAAGATACGTATGCGCACTTTTATTTTCCACCGATTCCAATGACCTTTATTACGGAAATCCCAGCCAGTCGACACCCAACGGTGAATTCTCATTCAAAGTTCATCACATGTGTTATTTTTTCCACGTTAATCCGCCGTAGTCGCAACTTGCGCTGCGATCACGAAACTTCTAGGACTGTGTAGTTGCGTAACAACCTGTCATCAGTCGTCTCGTTTTCATAGCCGCGATATTTATTAAACAAATCCTATTTTACAGAAACTGTTTTTTTTTTTTTTTTTTGTCTACGGAACTCACGAAGTCTAACTTTTTCTCAGATTGGGAACATCATAAAATAGGTTTGTTCTCAGAGTATATGTACATTTTCTAGCGTTCTACAGCAGTACTGTGAAATTACTACATTTTACAAATTCTGTTGATTGTGAGTGCTACGTGAATCACTGCGTGTGGGCGTGTCGTAAAACACCAGCATTTATGCTTCTGCCAAGTCTCATGAAAATCCTTTATGTATTAATATAAATGGGTCATAGTGTGATACTCAGAGATTTCTATTATCTTTTTGGTATCTTCAATCCTTCCCGTAGTGTAACACTAAGCAAATAAGACACCACGCAACCAGCAATTTTGAAAAATTAATTCTCCGTTTATGTCACATTAACTAATTTTACATTCCTGAATATGGTATTCACAAACAGAAAGTTTTTACAATCGAAGATATTTCGTGGGAAACATTTGATGAGATGACTGTTCTAGAATTAGAGTTTACGCTAACTTCACTTCAAGTTTAGTGAATTGGGTTTTCTTTGATACCCGGATTTCTTCAGCTTGTTCGTTGGTACCTGTCGCGTAAAAGTAAGTCTTGACCTTTACGCTAACTTAAAATATCAACATACTAATAAATTGTTCCTAAATGAAACAAACCTTAACTGCCAGACAAAACATATAACCAGAAGTCAACTTACGGAAACAGTCCTTTATTCGGAAGGGAATCATAACACTCTCCACACATTTATCTCAACACTGTTCAATTCTTTCGTACAGCATTTTCTTAACAACGCTCATCATAATCGCTCGCAATAATAGCTCTCAATAATCGCTCTTATCAACACACCTCAATAATCGCTCTCAGTAATATCAACACCTCTCTCATACAACAGATCAGTCGTCGCTTTTTATCTCTCGTTCTTATCTTATTACATGCATACGTCACGTGCATTCCACCTCAATTGTGTTGCCAAACGTATTCGTTTGAAGGAAAAGATATTTCGTTAAGCGGGAAGAATACTGAGAATAAACTCAAGAATTACATAGGGAAAGAAACTAAAAAAGGAAAGTTAATCTAGAATATACGTCACATTGCCTATAAAATCTTAATCAAAGCATGAATATCAATCACTTCCTACATAATGGCCAGAGCTCAATAGAATTCTACTTAGAGAAATCCACTTCCTTTTGCCACCCCGGTGGCGCAGTGGTCTAAGGCGCTGGTCTCTGATCATTCGTCCGTAAGGGGTCCGGGTTCGAATCCCGGTGAGGCATGGATGTTGTGTTTGTCTTAAGGCACTGGCTCTCTCCCTTCCCTGGAGCCAGTGACCCTAAATTAGGGACGGGCGACTGCTTATAGCCCATTGAGTTGCTCACGGTGGTCGTTAAACCTCCAAACAACCAACCAACCAACCACTTCCTTTTATTAGTTACGCAAAAATGTCACTAGTTGATAGAACTCACTTCTTTCGCAACACGATACGACTTCACATATCAAATAGCAACACGTACTTAGAGCATGGCTTGCATAATAACACCCAGTAGATTACTTTTATAATATCTCTCAGATTACTTTTTTCAACTCACGCCACTCTTAAACATGAATACAGCTCGCTCATCGAATATTGTACACCGAATACTACAGTTAGAAGAATGACTCTCTTCTCTGCTCATATCAACATTGCACGCAGCTCTTTCAGGAATTGCTCATAAAATATCGCACACCGAATGCTGCACAACTGCTCTCTGAGCTCTTATCGCAGAACATTTTATTTACGTTCACTGTAGAAAATAAGTGGTGTGAATTCTCAGAAAATTTCTCAAAATAAGAGGCAGCAAATTTGCCGGTAAGTGTCTGTCTTTAACGAAATTGCCGTTTCTAAAAGTTCCCGTTTTTTGTTTTTTTAACTTCCGTATTTTCACAGACTTTCCGTAGTCATTTATTTCACAAAAGTCGGTTTCAAGTTTTTCCGTATTTATACAGAAATTTCGCAAAATCGAAGAGACGGAATTCTGCCTTTACGCCAGAGATTCCGCGCAGGGTGAGGACTCGAATCGAGGTCGTTTGGGCTAGCTCAACAGAAACCGCGAGTCGTAACCACTAAACCAGAAAGACCCAAAAATGACATTCACGTTCAAGTTAAACTCGAATTACGCGATGATGAAATTTTTTTTGTCATTAGTACGAGTGATTTAGTCATTTTATTTTCTGTTGGAACTTATCATTTTTTAATACGTCTGTAATAATTTTATTTTTTCTGCAGGAGGACTTATCACATAAAAAAAAAGTATTTTTTTCATCGTGATATTTCGAAGCAATAGAATGCTTTAGAACTTGAGATCAACTGACAATGCTTTCAATTATCTTTAAGAAAAGGTGAAATGTACTGTTTTATAGTATTATTCCATAAAACTTCTGAATATAAAATTTACTCTTGATAGCTATGATAGCTTTTGTCTTAAGCACTCTGCAGACTGATACATGGACATCGTACAATCACCTGCACAATAGTTTAAGTACCCGGTTTCTTACGGTAACACAATACGTATATAATAGCTGGTGCACAAAATGGGGGAGATGAGAAGAAATATCATGATCTACAATAACCAAAATCCATGCGATATGCTATACACAATATCCGATCTCGATACAGAACTTCAAAATCAGATTCTTCTACAGACGTTTACAATTTGATAGTTAATAAAATCTCAAGTATTGCCACGAATCGCTCCTATTACCGGAAGTTTTTCGTCATATGGATACGGAAAAAGTGAGAACGGAATTTTTCCGTTTTTGTACGAGAGGAATTGCTATAAAGTTTCTGAAAATTTAGAATTTTCCGTTAACACATCTTAAAAACGGCAGTTTAGTGTCAATATAAAAGAGGAATTGAGGAAAGGTTTCTGAAAATTCAGAATTTTGCTGGGTACAAACAATTCGTGAAAGTCGGGTTTCTTTTCGTGAAATCACGGAAAAGGTTGTATCAGAATTATGCTTCGTTAATTCACGAAAGGATTCACGGAAAGTGGCTCGTGCATTTTAGAATTTTTTTTACAGTGTTGATTGCCCTTTAATCCGCTGTCAAGTTGCCAATTTTTACCAGCTGGAAAGAAGGAACTTTATGGCGTTAAGTTAGAAATATTTAACGAAGAAAAACCAAATTTACGTAAGAACACAGAAACTCAAAAGGAAGGTTAAATTAGAGATATACGTCACATTGCGTTGTACGCCCTCTAGTCGTTATCATAGAAGCGAGAAGGAAAACAAGTAGCTTATATACACTATCTACCAACAAGTAATTGGACACCCCTGCAATCGACGATATCTGCGGTCCTGATACACGTCACAGCCACCGCTGTGAAATATCGTGTGGGAAACAACAACGCAACCAGTCGCATGCAAGATGCCACGCAGTTCGAAGCTCTCTGATTTCGAGAAAGATGCAATCGTCGGGTATCACAGAAATGGCCGATCCATACGTGACATATCCAACGAGTTGAAGTACCCAAAATCGACAGTGGCCTACGTGATTGGCAAGTAGAAGATGAGAGGTGACTGTCGGAATGTGCCCCGACCCGGCAGACCCACAAAACTGGGAGTTAGAGACCGACGGGTGCTGGCCAGAGAAATTCGGAAGAACCGCACCAAATCGATGGGCCACATCCGCGAGGAGTTTTAACAGGGTTCCGAGAGTGTTCTTTCGATGAATACCATCCATAAGGAAGCCCATCTGCTCGGTTATTATGGACGTGCTGCCGCCCACAAGCCTTTGATCACCAAGTCCAATAGCGCTGCTCGGCTAACGTGGTGCAAAGAACATCGACAGTGGACCGTTGAACAGTGGAAACAGGTTCTCTGGAGCGACGAATCAAGGTTCACCCTCTACCGTTCGGATGGCAGGGTCTGGGTTTGGCGTCTCCCTGGAGAACGCCTCCTGCCGGAATGTATTGTGCCAACTGTGAAGTTCGGCGGCGGTGGAATTATGCTATGGGGGGGGGGGGTTTCTCCTGGTATGGCACGGGACCCTTGGTCGCAATTCCTGGTAGACTCAACGCCGAGACCTACTGCACCATTTTGGATGACCATGCGCTTTCTACGTTGTGGCAGTTTTACGGGGTGGACCCATTTTACTTTCAGGATGATAATACCATCGGTCATGTTGCGAGGTCCACCATGGCTTGGTATGGTGACAATGAGGTTAATCGAATGGACTGGTCTGCGCAGAACCCGGACCTTAACCCTATCGAGCACCTCTGGGACGAGTTGGAGCGTCGACTTAAGGGGTGCCCCCACCGTCCGAAATCGGTGAAGGAACTAACCTGTCTTCTCCAAGCCGAGTGGAAGAAAATACCGCTAGCCGTCGTACAACGCCTGGTTGAGAGTATGCCCCGGAGGGTCGCAGCTGTAATCGCCGCTCGTGGAGGCTCCATCAACTATTGAAGGTGAATAAACTTTGTTTTCCTTTGCTATCACAGGTGTCCAATTAATTGTTGGTAGATAGTGTATATACATATACAGTACATGTACATGTATACATTCCTCATCAAAAAAATAGTTGCACCCAGAAGGAAGCAACAGACAGGAATGAAACTGGGTGGGTAGGTTTGATATCGTGTGATATGTAAATTATTCAGGTATCACGCTCGGCTGCACATGTGACGCAAGCAAGGATGGGTCGTAGCGCTGTGCCTGACCGGCTATATTAGGTCGTCCAGTTGCGCGTGCTACCCATTCTGACTCATGCTATTGTGTTAGTTGCATCCTTTGTAAGTGAAGTATGCCTCTGAAAAAAATTCGGAAGCAATTCGAGCAGTCGGAGGAGTTCGATGGGGTCCGCATTGTCGGGCTCAGGGAAGCGGGATTGTCGTATCACCGTATTGCGCGCCATGCCGGTCGTGCGGATATCACCATGGCACGCTGTTGGTGGCGGTGGATAGAACAAGGCACGCAGCAGCGACAGGAACGGTCTGGAGACCTGGACGAAACACGGAGAGAGAGGACCGACGGGTTGTCTGACATGCGCGGAGTGACCCAACAGCCACGATTGCGGATATTCAGCGAGCAGTGGTGCCCTCCATGCATCGTCCGATTAATTCCAGTACGATTGGAAGACGGCTGCACGACGTAGGACTATACGCACGTTGACCGTTACGACGACTGCCCTTAACATCATTGCATCGTCGCCAAAGACTGCAATGGTGTCGTGCCAGCAGACTGTCAAGGAGACACTCAGAATGGCAGCAGGTGATCTTCAGTGACGAGTCCCGCCTTTGTCTTCGAGAAGACGTCAAACGAATCCGTTAATGGAGGCACCGTGGTCAGCGCCAAGTTGAACGGTTTCTTGTCGAGCGTCACACGTCCAGAAGGCCTTGTGTCATGGTGTGGGGTGCATTTGCCTAGGATGCCACATCTTCTTTTGTGTTCATTACAGGCACTTTGACAGCTCAACGTTACGTTAATGAGATCCGGAAACCAGTAGCCCTACCTTTTCTGAAAGCTCACTCCGGTGCGATTTTCCAACAGGACAACGCTCGTCCGCATACTGCTGTTGTCTCGAGAGCTTGCCTTCAAGGCATTGACACTCTGTCATGGCCAGCCGCATCGCCAGACCTATCGCCGATTAAAAATGTGTGGGATGCTATTGGACGCGCTATCCACACTCCCCTCCCGCGCAATCTGCATGAACTGCGTGAGAAGATTCAAGCTGCATGGGATGTCTTATCGCAGGACAACATTAGGAACCAGTACAACTCCATACTGAGACATCTGGAATGCTGTGTGAGCAAACATGATGGCCCGATTCCATACTGAGAGACACTACGTATTGGCGTGTAGCTCAATAAATATTGCCCATATTAGTATCAATGTTTAATCATTTATTGTTCTTGATAACCTTTACCTTCCTCCCGAATAGCATTGCAGCCCGACTCGTCCTTCAGTGTGTAACTATTTTTTTGACGATGAGTTTATATATATACACTGCCGGACAATTGCTAAGGACGGATGACAATAGCAACGATAGCAACCATAAAATGGAAGGCAGGAAAATGTGGAAATTAGCATAAGTGCGGGATATAGTAAGACGTGTTGTGCGTATGCAAATTTTGGATTGCCGAACTTGTTCGTGACGTCATGGCGCTGATAAGAGATATAAAGGATTTGACGCGCATTGACAGTTGTTGTTCAAACGC
This sequence comes from Macrothele yani, assembly GCA_039090855.1. Classification (NCBI taxonomy): domain Eukaryota; kingdom Metazoa; phylum Arthropoda; class Arachnida; order Araneae; family Macrothelidae; genus Macrothele; species Macrothele yani. The sequence goes on along the minus strand of CM077017.1, from coordinate 64,815,330 downwards.
AAAGTGAAAGGGAAAGAATCAATTGACGAACTTGCAATTTTCAGCATGTCTTCCCAACATCACTTAGATGATTTTACGCGTGGCCGTATTATTGGCAAGATTGAAGAAGGGCGAAAAATAACAGATGTTGCCAGGGAGTTCGATGTCAGCCACAGTGTTGTTTCAAGGCTTTGGAAATCATTTCAAACAAATGGAGAGCGTAGCAAACGTCACGGGGGAGGTCGTGTTCGCAGTACGACAACTGCAGAAGATCGGTACATAGTGCTATCAACAAAAAGACACCAGCGCAGCACAGCTAGTGAGCTAGCAATTCAGTTTATGGCTGCTACTGGCAAGCGGATCTCCCGAAAAACTGTCGCCAGACGTTTGCATGAAGGAGGACTATACGCCCGCCGTCCTGTTGTGTGCATCCCATTGTCCAGACATCACCGTACCGCCCGTTTGCAATGGTGCCCTCAACATCGCAATTGGACTGATAACGACTGGCCTGCTGTCCTCTTCGCAGATGAGAGTAGATACAGTCTATCGTCTGATTGTCGACGACAACTGATCTGGAGTGATAGTGGTACTGCATATTGTCCAGCAAACATACAGGAAAGGGACCGATATCCGACATGTAGTGTCATGGTATGGGCCGGCATCATGATCAATGGCCGTAGGTCCCTCTATGTGCTTCCAAGTGGGACTATGACTGGCCAACGATACATTAATGATGTTCTGCTACCTCATGTTCACATCTTCCGTGGTGCTGTCGGTGATAGATTAATTTTCATGGACGACAACGCAACATGTCATCGAACAGTTGCTGTCCAGGAGTGTCTTGAGAAGGAGGATATGCAACGCCTCGTATGGCCAGCACGTTCTCCAGATCTGAATCCCATTGAAAATGTGTGGGATGCTTTGGGGAGGAGTCTTGCTGGTCGCCAATACCCTCCAATAAACAAGGACACCCTCATCCGTGCACTGACAGAGGAATGGGATAAATTACCCCAACAGCTGCTTGATAATGTTGTGCGAAGCATGACACGACGTGTGGAATCTTGCATCGCCCTCCATGGTGGCCATATCCCGTATTGACATCTTACGCCGGAACGCTTGCGGACGGTAATTGCATTTTTTTCACGTTTACGTATTCTGCACAAAATGGCCTGTTTGTCCCTTGAACACGTTCCAAAGCCTTCTGGATTTCAGAGCACAATAAATTGTCTTTCTTGTAATGTCCTGGCATTCTGACATTATTTTATTTCACTTGGCATCCAACCACACTTACTTTTTTTATGCGCTATATAGCCGTTTATGATCCGTCCTTAGCAATTGTCCAGCAGTGTATACATATGCGTGCGTGCGCGCGCGCGCGTGTGTGTGTGTGTGTGTACATTATGATATTCTAAGTTAATGTCAGCAAGATTTTGTTCAACGCGGGTTTAATATATACACGCAAAACTAAATGAGAACAATAATTATCGAAAGTTGAAATTTCATTTTACATTTGTAATACAATTTGGCATGCGTTATCCACGTAACATTTATCTCGAATATCCCGGGCCTCTCCCTCTTTTGCGTTTACAAGTTTTTCGCCGTATTATACGGCACGTCGAGCACGATCTCGCCTTTCGTTAAGCTGTTACAGACTGATCGCGTTGTAATTCCGTAATTTGATGGCTCATGATATTGCAATCGGATGAAACGACGGAATCAAAACGTAAATACGAGTCAGGTAGTGAAGCAAAGAATGTCACAAAGTTTATGATGTCCAATGGGAAAATCAAGAATCCAGGTATATGTAGCGGGGTGTATTAGTGCAACAACAGCCATCATGTGCACTAGTTTCAGTGAAGCTCAATATCTCACTCTGCTTTAGTATGTTTTAGAACATAACTTTCTGGTGATATTTTTGATGCTATGCATCTTTCCCTACAGTAGTAAAGATATAACGAAACTGGGTAACGAAAGTAGTCAAAACCTTTCTTGAACTTTGGTAGCGCCGCATGCTGTCCCATGAATGACGCAATAATTTGCATTGTTACTCAAAAATATGTTTTACTAAACTATCGCCGAACATTTTTCAATCCCGTTTTACATAAACTTAACAATATTTCATTGCAATCTGCATAAATTACGAGAACCTGATGCTAAATGTGATAAAAACCATTACAAAAATGCATTTTTGACACTATGAAAACAGTGCGTTGTATATAGTGAAATTTGGCTTCCTCTCGATCCCTACAAGAGGGGGGGGGATACCGGCTATTGACGAGAGCTTTAAAATGATATGTAACACGATGGGGTGTAACTTGTTGATATCCTAGACCAAAAGTTATCAAACCCCTCACTAACACCCTTGCGATTCGCTCTTCTTTCCATCTTAAGGTCAGATTTTAGCTTGTGCATGCGCAGACGGACTTTCGAAACAACATCGCATTTCATCGGTGTCAGGGTCGTTTCTTACGTTCGTCTATATCTGAATAATATAATCATAATAAAAAATAATAAATATTGTTTTTGAAAAACTAAACAGTCGAAATGTTATTGCCGCCCCCATAATTTAGTGAACAGTTACTTTTATGACTCACATATCTTCTTTCATTGGTTTTACGACAATAACATTCATTACCCTACCTACCTAAGTACCGTTGAATGTGAGGAATTAGCAAACCTTATTGTTTGTTGTTATTGCGCTTATTATGTATTGTACTATGGCTCGGTGTGGTCGTTAGTGAGGCGAATAAATGTAATGTGTTGTACGTAAAAATATATTCTCTCGCAACACTCGTTTTACTTCACAACTACAAAGATCTTGGCATGTGAAAGATGCACAGCATAAATTATCTCTGGATTTTCTTCTTGATATATCTAAATTCTGTTGAGAATTAAGTAGTGTTCTAAGTGGGACGCGATGCCATCCCGGTTGTTAAAAATGTGTATAAAAGCATCCGGGTAGTCCAGTCTTCTTGTCCAGGAAATAAAATAAATTATAATTTGAAATAAAAAGGTATGAAGTGGTATTTATGTAATTTATATTCTGTTGCTTCTGAAAAGGGTTATTAAAAGAAATGCTGGAGCAAGATTTAAAAATAAGAAAGAAAAAGAGATATAACTAAAAAAGGAGGATGCCAAATTTCTGAAATTCTAATTTTAGTCTAACATATATTTTTATATCATATTGCAAAAAAATAGGGAAAACAGCATTGTATATCAATGCACGCACATACGCACTAATGTAATGTTCCGTATCGCAGAGAAGGGAATCAGTGTTAAAAGTTTACTCCACATAAAATCTATTCCAGTAATTTTTTTAGAAAATAAAAATTAGAACTGCGTGGAAGATCAGGCATTAGTGTGAAAATATGTGGAAATTTCTTGCATTAGCTGATCAATACTTTGTCTTTTGTTAGTATAAAAAAATTCAACGAGGAGATGTTCATATAGCTTTTTATTGACATTTTTATCTTCTTAGAATTTCCCTGCGTATTTCAAGCATCGAACTGGGACTTTCAATGCACAAATTACACGAGTGAATGAATATGGTGAGTTTTATTAAAACAAACAAAGGTTAGAGCCCTGAGTGATTCGTTTTTTTTGTGTAAGATACTTCGGCTCGGCCCTCGATTAATATCAAAGTACCATCCTGGCTGTTGTTTTGTGCCACTTCGACCACTGGTATTAAGATAAAATATAAATTGACTTTGTAACACTTTATTTATGTGTTTTGTGACGTGCTACAGAGGTAGCACATGCCAAGACGGCAAAAGTTGCTGCATTAAATTCGGTCGGTGTAGCTTAATTGGGGAAGTATTCGGCTCCGGAGCAGAAGGATGCGAGTTCGAGCACCACCAGCGGCAAATTCCTGTTTTCCCAATGGCGTCCGATTATGGAAATGAATCAACTAGCCGCTGGGTTCTTCGAAATACGTGTGATGTTCATTCCACACATCGTCTGGAATGGATGAGAATTCCTTTTTCAACGCTTCAAAAAATGTGTGATGCTTCTTCCACGCATCGTCTGGAATTAATCAGAATTTCTTCTTCTTCAGCAAGCTACTTCAAGCATGGTTTACCTTGCTGACCCGGAAACTAATGATTCCGCCCCAGCTCTTTCTCAAGAGGGAGGGGAGGGGGTGTATGTGACGTTCTACAGAGGTGAAGCACATGTAAAGACTGCAAAAGTTCACAGCGATAAATTCCGTCGGTGTAGCTTAATTTGGAAAGCATTTGACTCCGGAGCAGAAGGATGCGGTTTCGATGACGTCACCGGCAAATGTGTGTTTTCACAGTTTATACCATTTATAAATAAGCGTCTGGGATTTCATTCTGTTCATTTACTTTGATTTTCTCTAGCTCCGTCCTCCACGTACCCGATCAACATTAAGTTCGTTTGACTCAGATGTCTTAGTGATTTTAGCGTGACAAAATGCGTGTGATCTAAAACGCATTGTTAAGATGATTTCAGAGAGCTATAAGCATTATAAATAATTCACGGTAGCTCTCTGGTGGTTAAAATTTGCTCTTGAAGTTCCTTTCTTTAAAAACAGATCCAAAGACGTATTAAGAAAAATCTGAGGACCGCATCATAATGTATATTGTGCGATATCATGCATTTCATAGTCGCTAATGGTAAAGACAAACAGGGGTTTTAAGACATGTTATTCAGTAATATTATTGGTAGCATATGTTGCTACTAAAGTTATTCTACATAATTCCTAATATGAGATTTATGGTGAGGGTGACGAGAAACTACTGATGAAAACTATTGTGATACAAAGCGTTTTTTCTGAGTGGCTCCAGGTCTTCTACTTATCAGCAGAATTGCTATAAAGCTTTTAACCAACGAAAGCAATATTATTTCACCCTGTCACTTCATAATTGCCATTATTCTAACTCCACTGTTAATATTAAGATTATTGTACTATGAAAAGGTACTTCTAATAAAACTAGCCTATCATATTATAACACTTTTATTGTAAACTAAACACGATCACCGACCTGGGATGCGAGATTTTGTCCCACACGGCGTATTCTCCAGATTTCGTCCCGTCGTATTATCAACTCTTTCGCTCCCTGCAACATGCACCGGTCAAAAAATTAGGGTATGCAAACTTTATTCCCTAATGTGGAGTTATATCACCACCTGCTTTAATTACAACTTTAATTTTGTTTGGCATGCTATTCATATGACTCAGTATCATATGTGTATCAAGTTAATTCCACTCCATGCTCAAAAGATCCCTTAATTCCACCTAATTTGCAGGGTGTTGTTTTTTCTTCTTCACGGCCCTTTCTCACATGTCCCAGATTTTTTCAATCACATTTAGATCGAGTGAACTTGCAGGCCGGTTGAGATGTGAAATGTCTCTCTCATGTTCTTCACACACATCCGGCACAATTCCAGCTTGGTAGACGCGAGAGTTATCATCTTGAAGCACAGAATCCGCTATGTGTCCTTCTTGTTCCAAAAACTAGAGAAATGGCAATAATGCATCATTGAAAAGTTGCACAGAATCCATAGATTTCATGTGATTAAACACCTCAACGAATCGTCTAACTCCAGTATCAGCCCCAAAGCATCACACTTCCACTTCCTTTTTGCACAGCTCTTTGAATACATTCTGGGTTAAATGCTTCTATAGCCTTCCCCATGACCCTAGAGCGACCATAATTGGAATACAAGCACAATCTGAATTCGTCAGACAATATTATTCGTCGCCACTGTTCAGTGGTCCAGTGAGGATGCTTTTTTTCCCAAGCAAGGCGATATTTCTTCTGGACAGTTGTTGACTTCGGACGTAGCCGAGCAATACGACTGAAAATACCCAAGCTATGCAGTTCTCTCCGTAGGGTTCGTTTTGAGACTTGTTTACTGGATTTAGCATTGTACTGTTAAGCAGTTCTTCACGAGTCTGGAAAATAGCTTCCATACTTCTTCCACTGGAAATGGACATTACGGACTGTTGACTAGGACAATCCAACAAACTTCGCCACCTCTTGCAAGGAATGACTATGTTTTCGACCAAAAACAATGGCCCCGTTTTACCACTCAGTAACGTCACATTTACGACCCATAGTTGTACCTGTAAAAGGAAATACAGAATACTATATAGATATGATTTAAACACACATCTCAGACATCCACAATCATAATCCAGCAGTTTCGCTTTTCATATTTATACAACTCGTTATGTTCCTCAACTTTATACTTATGTACATGTTTCAATCAGCATTCCACAATTTTTTGTCCTGTGTGTTTAGAAAATGGCTTTTCAGTTGTGCACTACATGAACTATTATTCCGCTATTTGCATAATTATATATTAATTTCATTCGAATTATTAAAAAAACCTATAACGTGTGTAACGTACCAGGAGATGTGACGTACCTGGCCGAAGGACGCACACGACATAAAGGCAGATAGTAGTCAGAACAAACGTCCGCGTAGCTCAATTGGTATAGCAACTTATTCCGGAATGAGGGGACCCGGGTTCGAATCCTGGCGCGGATAAAAATGACGGAGAAATTTACTTCGTTGTACGTGAGTAAAAGTAAGTTACAATTTTTTTTAATAAATCGTCATATTTATAGAACCCCGAGAATATACATTCACTGCCGGACAATTGCTAAGGACGGATGACAATAGCAACGATAGTAAACATAAAATGGAAGGCAGGAAAATGTGGAAATTAGCATAAGTGCGGGATACAGTAAGACGTGTTGTGCATATGCAAATTTTGGATTGCCGAACTTGTTCGTGACGTCATAGCGCTGATAAGAGATATAAAGGATTTGACGCGTATTGACCGTTGTTGTTCAAACGCAAAGTTGAAAGGGAAAGAATCAATTGACGAACTTGCAATTTTCAGTATGTCTTCCCGACATCACCTAGATGATTTTACGCGTGGCCGTATTATTGGCAAGATTGAAGAAGGGCGAAAAATAACAGATGTTGCCAGGGAGTTCGACGTCAGCCACAGTGTTGTTTCAAGGCTTTGGAAATCATTTCAAACAAATGGAGAGTGTAGCAAACGTCACGGGGGAGGTCGTGTTCGCAGTACGACACCTGAAGAAGATCCGTACATAGTGCTATCAACAAAAAGACACCGGCGCAGCACAGCTAGTGATATAGTAAATCAGTTTATGGCTGCTACTAGCAAGCGGATCTCCCGAAAAACTGTCGCCAGATGTTTGCATGAAGGAAGACTATACGCCCGCCGTCCTGTTGTGTGCATCCCATTGTCCAGACATCACCGTACCGTACGTTTTCAATGGTGCCATCAACATCGCAATTGGACTGATAACGACTGGTCTGCTGTCCTCTTCTCAGATAAGAGTAGATAAAGTCCATCGCCTGATTGTTGACGACAACTGATCTGGAGTGATAGTGGTACTGCATATTGTCCAGCAAACATACAGGAAAGGGACCGATATCCGACATGTAGTGTCATGGTATGGGCTGGCATCATGATCAATGGCCGTACGTCCCTCTATGTGCTTCCAAGGGGGACTATGACTGGCCAACGATACATTAACGATGTTCTGCTACCTCATGTTCGCATGTTCCGTGGTGCTGTCGGTGATAGATTCATTTTCATGGACGACAACGCAACATGTCATCGAACAGTCGCTGTCCAGGAGTGTCTTGAGAGCGAGGATATTCAACGCCTCGTATGGCCAGCACGTTCTCCAGATCTGAATCCCAATGAAAATGTGTGGGATGCTTTGGGGAGGAGTCTTGCTGGCCGCCAATGCCCTTCAATAAACAAGGACACCCTCATCCGTGCACTGACAGAGGAATGGGATAAATTACCCCAACAGCTGCTTGATAATGTTGTGCAAAGCATGACACGACGTGTGGAATCTTGCATCGCCCTCCACGGTGGCCATATCCTGTATTGACATCTTACGCCGGAACGCCTGCGGACGGTAATTGCATTTTTTCACGTTTACGTATTCTGCACAAAATGGCCTGTTTGTCCCTTGAACACGTTCCAAAGCCTTCTGGATTTCAGAGCACAATAAATTGTCTTTCTTGTAATGTCCTGGCATTCATGACATTATTTTATTTCACTTGGCATCCAACCACACTTACTTTTTTATGCGCTATATAGGCGTTTATGATCCGTCCTTAGCAATTGTCCAGCAGTGTATAACAAAACTTGACGAATGTAGAGTTACAAAATAGCACTTTGCGACGTATTTAACTTTTTGTCCTTTTTCACTTCCTCTTATGCAAATTTTTGGTTACATATTGCATTTTTGCGCACTGAATGTTAAGTCGAAACTCCCGGGAGATAATTTCTTTCGGTCGCATTGGCAGGCAGTCAAGTTAAGAAAATGTAGATACATCGAAGAGCCGAACATTACGACAACCTGCCTAATATTATGTTGGTCCTCCACGTGACGCCAAAACAGCTCTTACCCGTCGAGAGATGGACGCTACAAGATTTCTAAAGGGGTCTTGTGGTATCTGGCACCAACACGTTACCAGTATGTACTTTAACTCTTATAAGTTACGTGGTTGAGCCGCCGCAGATCAAATTTGCTGTTCCAACATAAACCACAGATGCTCGATTGGATTCATGTCTCGGAAATTTGGAAGCCAGGGCAATACCTGGAAGTCTTTCTCATGTTCCGCGTACCATTTTCCAACAATCCGAGCATGGCGCATTATTCTACTGAAAGAAGGCACTACTAGAGGGGAATATAGTTGCCATGAAAGGATATACCTGGTCTGCAATGATGTTTAGGTAAGGGGTAGACGTCATAGTTTCCTGCACATGACTGACTGGACCCAGGGTTTCCCAGCGGAACATTACCCAAAACATTACACTAATTCCACTGGCTTGTTTTCGTCCCACGGTGTATCCTAGTGCCAACACTTCCCCAGGTAAACGACGGCCATTCACATGGTGCAACAAAAACGGGATTCGTCGGACCAGACGACCTTCTGTCAATTACTCAAGGTCTATTTTTGATGCTCGCGTGCCAACTGTAGACCTTTCGACAGTGCATCGAGGTTAGTATGGGCACTGGGAGTGGCCTGCAGCTACACATCTCCGTTTTCAGCAGGATTCGTCATGCTGTGTGTTGTGACACATTAATCTCGTCACCAGCATTCAAATTACATGCGATTTGCGTCACAGTATCTCTTCTGTTGGCTTTTATTATACAGGATATCTATCCTTCGCTCACCTCTAGCATCGATGATTCGTGGTCGGCTCACACCTTGCTGGCGGTTCGTGAGTTTTCTCTGACCCAGTCGTCTGGCCATTACAATTTGGCCTTTGTTAAACTCGCTGAAGTCCGCTGCCTTTCTTATGTGAAGAACAAGAACAACTCTGATTAACAAAGCTCAGCATTAGGTCTTATTTATATCGTTTCATGACCTTCACATGCGATGTAGTTTACCTGCAGTTGCTTCAATTTGCATAAAGACGCGCTGGTCATGACGTTTTGGCTCATCAGTGTAAATTCTCACAAATCAGGGACACTAACATTTTGAGTTGGTTAATATATATCAAATACGTGGAGATAATGTAAATGGACGATGTCATCACTCTTTCCACGTTATTTTTTAAACAACGCATAGCGACTGAAAAATTGTATTACGGCATTGCTGGGATCGAACCCCAGAACTCTCGATAACTAGTCGAGTGCGTTCGAATTTACGCTACAGCGCCAACAATTCTCAGCGCCATGCGTGGTTTAACAGTAGCATCTGACTACACGAATACGTATTGATGGTCTCAGCAACTGAGATGTCGTCATCTGGTGGCATTTAACGCAACAGCTATTTTAATTGTAGCTGATAAATTCAAAGGGCGATAGAAATGGTTAATATATATCAAATACGTGGAGATAATGTAAATGGACGATGTCATCACTCTTTCCACGTTATTTTTTAAACATTTTGAGTTGGATGAAGCAACCTACACACAGCTGGTATTCTTGACTTCAACCTTGAGCAGCCGTCGAGTTCATCGGTAAGAGGAAAGACCAAACTGCCTTATCAAGACTAAGAAGTGATCACTTGAGACCAATGAAGATTAAGCGGTTTTATAAGATCTTTCCACCTTATCTCAATTGCAACGTGGCTAAAGCTTCATCTAGTCATCTGGTTTCCTGCATTGGCTTAACCAGAAAAATTCGCTTTCACCAGCCAGATTTGGTTCCCAGTCGACTCAAGACCCACGGTCTGATATGCCTAATCTAGCATGAATTGTTCAGGTGGAATTAGTAACAACCATAAGAGTCCACGTAAATCGTTACGTGGAGAGTTTTGGTTTAAATTCTTCGACGAAATTCAGTTTAGTAATATAATTCCAGTGAACAAAGCCTTGGTTTAAGAAATATACTGCTGGAAAACATAAAAGAAACATTCCACATGTTTCTCGATTTATTCTAAAATTCGTGAAATGTCGATTTTCAGAAAAGATGACTTAAGGAAATTTGTAGTATTCGTAAAAAAATTATCGAGCTTGTTTAAATTAAAGGCTACTTTTATCCTACTGTGGCAATACAGTACTGTCCCGTACACTTTTTAAGCAAAAGAACAAATACTGTTTTCATTTTAAATCTTTTTATTCTTCTAAGTGTTATGAAATGGAGTTTCAGATTGCAGGAGTTCATCCACGGCGAAATATTACGACAACGGATTGCTTTACGATGAATTCACGTTCAATAGACTAAGCTTTACCCATTATTACGTACGGTCTTCTGTTGGAAAAAAATTGTTTCAATTGTCGTATTCATGTTTGATGAGAAATTGATGTTCATTTGTTGGGTGCTTTACACCTTCTATAGGAATTCTACACCTTCTTTAGCACATCGATTTTTTAGGAACAATTCATGAGTTTTTGAACTTTCATGTGTCTACTCAGCAAGTAAATGGAGAATGTTACTACGTTTTATTCGGTGAAACCAAAATAAATTTCTACGCGAAATACTGCGTTAGTTCCAATAGTTTGCTGAAGAGTTAATTCTTTAAAGGCAATATACTGTACTAAAGGAGTGTGCTGCAGTCGAAAGCAAATTGTTTATTTTTGAGTATTAAGTGTGGCAGACCAATTATCTTTTGGACTTTTTACACCATTAACCCTTTGAACAACTCTTTATATGAAACAGGTTGAAAAGATAAACAGTTTAGTTGAATCGCCGAAATAAATGACATTTCATTTTACACAAGTGTAGCTCTCTTAGAAATATTTTTTCGAAAGGAAACTTCCTTTCATTTTTTTAGTGTCCTTAAATGAAAATAAACAAAAATACGACTAATTTAAGTTTCGGACAATGCTTTTGAATGCTCGTATCACAACCGCAATATTCATTACAAAAATTTGTCGAAAGTTATACACGAATAATGTTAAATCAAAGGGTACGAACATTTTAGTACAGTACCAGGTATAGCCGTAACAGAAAAAGTTTGAAATTCATAGTAAGCTTATTTAATAGTTGAAAGACCCGAATTCTGATTTTTGTATTTAAATTTCTATTCTTCAATAACGATTTCCTTTCTTTTTATTTTTCTCAAAATCTTTTAAACAGTAGAACATATGATTTTGCTGATTTTTCTTTCACAGTGCTTCCTCAAACAAGAAAGACAACATTAAAATATTTGCCACAATTTTTCATCTAGCCCTTTTCTTTGTTATGAAGACATCAAATTAAACGATTGAAAGTTGAATTCCAAATTTTCTTTAATAAAAATGTTTTCTATGGAATAGTAAAACTGCATTCTGTGTTATAGCAGTTTGCAGGCACGCAACTAAGATTTTTTTCTGGTGAGGGTTATGATATCAATAAAATCTATGTGAAAAGTACGCCAATAATTTGCATGCAATATCGATGTAATATTTATAACTTTCGGAAAAGGAAATTTTTGCGCAGTATGCTGGAAAGTGAGAAATAGATACAGCCCAGGGATTTATCCAGGAATTTAAAATGCAGGTAGGGAATTGGGGGTGTTGGATGAAACCAAATTTTTCGAAAAATCAAAATTTTCATAGCGAAATATTTAGGCTTTCAATCTAGGATAGAAAATGTGAAAAACTCTTAAAAAAATGGAGAACTGTTCAACTGTTTATAATTAAAATGGTTAAAACTGGAAATCATGTTCCCAAAACCAGACATTGTTATTTGGCTTTTGTGCTGTTTTTATTCATCATCTCTCGTGTCTATATGCTTCCTTAAACAAGGCTGAAGCAAAGAAGCATTAACATAGTTCTACAGTAGATATTGATATCTGCAAAATTTGCAGCAAACTGAAATAAGAGATACGTACATAGATTAATGGTTGCAAAGACTGACTAAAACATATGCTTTAAACAAGAAAAAAGTAAAAAAAGAAGCATAAGACTGCTATATATATTACATAAACTTCAAATAAAAGGCAAGAAAAAGTTATTGCAATATGGTACAGGATACTTCAAGATGAAGCTGAAAAATTTTATGTAAATGCTAACTGAAAGGGCAATACTTAGAAAGATTAAAGTATATACACTCATCGTCAAAAAAAAAAAAAAAACGTTGCACCCAGATGGAAGTAACCGACAGGTATGAAACTTGGTGGGTAGGTTTGGCATCGTGAGACGTGCAAATGATTCAAGTATCACGTTCGGCCGCTTATGTGACGCAAGCAAGGAAGGGTCGTAGCGCTGTGCCTGACCTGCTATATAAGGTCGTTGCGCTGTGCCTGACCTGCTATATAAGGTCGTTGCGCTGTGCCTGACCTGCTATATAAGGTCGTCCCGTTGCGCGTGCTTCCCATTCTGATTCATGCTATTGTGTTTGTTACATCCTTTGTAAGCGAAGTATGCCTCGGAGTAAAGTTCGGAAGCAACTCGAGCAGTTGGAGGAGTTCGAGAGGGGCTGCGTCGTCGGGCTCCGGGAAACGGGATGGTCTTATCGTTGTATTGCGCGCCATACTGGTCGTGCGGATATCCCCATAACACGCTGTTGGTGGCAGTGGATAGAACAACGCACGCAGCAGCGACAGGAAGGGTCTGGGAGACCTAGACGCACCACGGAGAGAGATGACCGCGGGTTGTCCGACATGCGAGGAATGACCCAACAGCCCCGACTGCGGTTATTCAGCTAGCAGTGGTGCCCTCCATGCATCATCTTATTAGTGCCAGCACCATTGGCAGACGGCTGCACGACATAGGACTACACGCACGGAGACCGTTACGACGACTGCCCTTAACACCATTGCATCGTCGCCAAAGACTGCAATGGTGTCGTGCCAGACTCTCAAGGAGACACTCAGAATGGCAGCAGGTGATCTTCAGTGACGAGTCCCGCCTTTGTCTTCGAGAAGACGACTAACGAATCCGTTTATGGAGGCACCGTGGTCAGCGCCAAGACGTACGGTTTCTTGTCGAGCGTCACACGTCCAGAAGGCCTTGTGTCATGGTGTGGGGTGCAATTGCCTACGATGCCACATCTTCTTTTGTGTTCATTACAGGCACTTTGACAGCCCAACGTTACGTTAATGAGATCCGGAAACCAGTGGCCCTACCTTTTCTAAAAGCTCACTCCGGTGCGATTTTCCATTAGGACAACGCTCGTCCGCATACTGCTGTTGTGTCGAGAGCTTGCCTTTAAGGCATTGACACTCTGTCATGGCCTGCCGCATCGCCTGACCTATCGCCGATTGAAAATGTGTGGGATGCTATTGGACGCGCTATCCACACTTCACCGCTACCGCACAATCTGCATGAATTGCGCGAGAAGATTCAAGCTGCATGGGATGGCTTATCTCAGGACAACATTAGGAACCTGCACAATTCCATGCCGAGACGTTTGGCATGCTGTGTGAGCAAACATGACGGCCCGATTCCATACTGAGAGACACTACTTATTGGCGTGTAGCTCAATAAATTTTGCCCATATTAGTCCCAATGTTCAATCATTTATTGTGCTTGGTAACCTTTGCCTTCCTCTCGAATAGCATTGCAATCCGACACGTCCTTCTGGGTGAAACTTTTTTTTACGATGAGTGTATATATACACACACACACACACACACACACACACACACACACACACACACACACACACACACACATATATATATATATATATCATCATCATCATCATTGTCAACCATTATCAATCCACTGCTGGACGAAGGTCTCCCCAAGTTTCCTCCACAACGGTCTGTCTTGTGCCAGTCTCCTCCATGTCACCCCTGCATACTTTCGAATTTCATCCACCCATCTCCCATGTGGTCTTCTTCTGGGTCTTTTCCTGTCCCTTGGAATCCAATCTAAAATTTCGGCTGTCCATCGATGATCTGTCCTTCTGGCAGTATGTCCAGCCCATTGCCATTTCAGGGATTTAACTCTGATCATGATGTCTTCCACTCTTTGTCATTTTTCGGATCCACGAGTTCCTCTTCTTATCTCTCCTGGTTACACCAAGCATGCACCTCTCCATGCTTCTTTGAGTTGTCTGCAGCCTTTGTATGTCTCTTTTAGTTAAGGTCCACGTCTCCGCACCATACGTAAGCACTGGAAGGATGCATTGATCAAACACTTTTCTTTTAAGACATAATGGCATATTGCTCTTGAAAATTATGCTGTTTCTTCCAAAAGCTCTCCAGGCAAGTTTTGTACGCCGATTAATTTCTTCATCAATGTGACCCTCACTTGATATCTGCTGTCCAAGATAAACGTACGTGTCTGTTATCTCCAGCTTTTCTCCATCAATCGATAAATCTTCATTTCTTGTAAAAGCATTGAACATCACTTTGTCTTCTGAAAGTTCATTTTTAATCCCACTTCTTTACTCTTGTCAGCAAGTTCCTGGATCATACTCTGCAGCTCTGATGGGGTAGTTGCAAAAATGACTACGTCATCAGCAAAACGCAGGTGGGTTAGATAATCTCCATTAATCTTTATCCCCTTGTTTTCCCAGCTCAGTGACTGAAAAACACCCTCCAATGTGGCATTAAAGAGCTTCGGAGATATGGTGTCACCTTGTCTCACTCCCTTTCCAATTCTTATGTGTGTTGTATTTTCAAACAGCCTAATCTTTGCACTTGCATTTTCATAGATGTTATTAATAATATTAATGTATGCATCTTCAATACCGCAGGTTTTCAGAGCCATTGTAACTGCTGATGGTTTCACCGAATCAAAGGCTTTTCCATAATCGATAAAAGCCATGCACAATGGAAGTTCATATTCCCTCGCTCTTTCAATTAGTTCTCTCAGCACGTGGATATGATCTATTGTGCTGTAGCCACTCCTGAATCCAGCTTGTTCTCTCGGTTGAGCCATGTCCAGTGTTGTCTTCAAGCGGTGTGAAAGAACTTTAGTGAAGATTTTATAAACTACTGATAGGAGGCTGATAGGTCTGTAGTTTCCGAGATCCTCAATGTCACCTTTTTTATGTAGCAGGATCACTGTAGCGGTGTTCCAATCCTCAGGAATCTTTCCTTCATTAAGGCATCGAGTGAAAATTTGGGCGAGTACTGTTTCGATTTCTCCACTTGCTTCTTGTATGATGTCTACAGTAATTCCATCTTCTCCTGGAGCTTTTCCTCGCTTCATGTTCTTGATTGCATGTGCAACTTCTGCTGGAAGGACTGGAGGAACTCTGGTACTGGTATCTTTCATGATGTCTGGAGTGCATATATCATCCCTTTCATATAATTTGGAGTAGAAATCTTTCACTCTTGTCAAAATTTCGCCTCTATTTCTTGTTACAGAACCATCTTCTTTTCTCAGTGCCATAATCTGTTTTCTTCCCTTACTGAGATGTCCCTTTGCTATCTTTAGGCTTTGGTTGTTTTCAATTGCTTTCCTCACTAGTTCACAGTTGAATTTCCTTACGTCTTCAGTGATACTTTTTCTTACTGTCTTGCATAGCTCTATATATTCCACTTTGGAAGTCACATCTTCTTTAGTTGTCCTCATCTCTCTTCTTTTTTGCATCAACATTTTGGTTTTTCCTGATAATTTGTTCACATGCAACTTGTTCTTAGACCCAGCTAATTTTGTTGCTGTTTCCATAAGAGCTGTGGTTACTTTTCTGTTAACTTCAGAGATGTCCACTTCTTTCGATGTTAGGCCTTCTAAAGCAGAGAACCTGTTCTTCAGTTCTAACTTGAAGGTATTATGGTGTTTTTTAAGGTTGGTTATGTCAATAGATTTTGTTTGTCCTATGAGCTTGCCACGTTCAAGTTTAGAGTTGAGGTGCATCTTACATCTCACCAATCTATGGTCACTACCTGTGTTGAACTTGTTTAGCACACTGCAGTCTTCTATGACGAATTTTTTGTTACACATAATAAAATCAATTTCACTTGTCGTCCCATTTGGATGTCTCCATGTCCATTTCCTGTGTGGCTTTTTCTTGAAGAAGGAGTTCAAGATGAAAAACCCTTCTGCCTCTGCAAACTCAACGAGAGTATTTCCACGCTGGTTTCTGTTGCCATGACCGAATTTACCTACTGAAGTTTCATTCTGTTGCCGTTGCCCTATTTTTGCATTGAAATCTCCCATAATTATCTTCAAATGCTGCTTACCTTTATTATTTAGATGACAAATTTCCTCATAAAATTCTTCAATTTCTTCTTCAGGATGACTTGTGGTGGGTGCATAAGTTTGAATAATCTGAGCCTGGTATCTTTTCGAGAGTTGGATAACAAGTCGTGCAGCTCTGTCAGAGGAACTTTCAACTTCTACAACTTTGTCCTTCAGTTTCTTGTTTATTATAAATCCAACACCACTAGTTCTGCCAGTATCTGTCCCACGATAGTAGAAGAGATGTCCACTTTTCAGTTCGATGAGATCTTCTCCTTTTCTCCTTACCTCACTTAGCCCCACGATGTCCCACTTGATCTTTTGTAGTTCCTCTTCCAATTCAAGAAGCCTTGAATCAGAAGATAGGGAGCGTCCATTGTAAGTAGCCAAGGTCAGCATCAGATGGCAGCCTAGTCCGGTCCTCCGGGGATTCTTAGCACCCTCTGCCTTCATGTCGCACTGGCCGCTGCCTTGGCCAGGTACATTCCAGCTGCCGGAGACTGAGGGCCAAGATTTAAGTTGTGGAATTATTTTGGAGGGGTTTGGCCATAACTCACCACGCTGGCCAAGCGGGTTGGTGAGTGTGGGATAGCATTTCTCTGATCCCGATGGTATAGTTATACCGCTATGGGCGGTCGTCAGATATATATATATATATATTATACACCCGCACTATATTATTATCAAAAGTAAAAGTATTCGGACACTACGAAATGTTTGCATAAGTGCAAGAGCAGTTGCGCAGGAGGTTGCGTTGTGAGTGGGGAGGTACGTATATGAAGCTGAGATGTTCTGTCGTGTTATCAGGAACTTTGAAGTGGATGAGCAGCGTATACATGAACTTTCCGAGTTCCAGCGCGGGCTGGTCATAGGTGCCATTTGAGTAAAGTTTTCATACGGAGCATTGCAGCTATACTAAACATATCAAAGCAAACTGTAAGTGATGTCTTGAAGAAATGGAAGCAGGATGGTGCAACTACAGACAGAAAAAAACGTCCAGAAAGGCTGGACAAACTGACGAAACGTGACAGAAGAGCCATAGTGATAAATGTTAAGGAATCGTGTTGTTCCTCTGCCGTTTCCATCGCTGCTGATGCAGGAAATGCTTGTAATGGCTCGGATAGTACCATAACTATCCGCAGAGAGTTGCACAATGTGAGTTATTATGGATGAACAGCGGCACACAAGCCGGTGAATGCGAAGCACCGTTTGGAGTGCTGTGTCCCCCTTCGTTCTTGGACTGTGGGCGATTGGAAAGCTCTTCTTTGGAGTGATGTGTAACGCTTTTCACTCTTCCAATCTGATAGGCGTGTTTGGATTTGGTGTCAGCCCGGCGAACGATTTTCATGGGACTGTGTTCTTCCTACTGTTAAGTTCGGCGGAGGCCCCATCATGGTATGTTGTTGTTTTTCGTGGATGGGACTCTGCCAGTTTGTTATTATACCCACAACCATGAACTCTGAAGTCGTATCTCGACGTTCTGGATAGTTCTGTCTTAACATAAATGTGGCAGTTTTATGGAAATGACCGTTGTCTCTTCCAACACGATCGAGCTCCCTGCCACACTGTACGGCGCGTGCAGGACTGGTTTCTTGAAAATGAGGTGGAATTGTTAAGTTGGCCTGCTTAGAGTCCTGATCTTAAGCCCATAGAACACCTCTGGGATGAACTGGAGTGACAGATACGTAATCGACCACAACGACCGTCTTCGCTTTCCACTCTGGCAGCAGCTTTGAAAGACAAATGGCGAGCCATTCCTGTGGAGATCTACCTGAAATTGATTGTTAATGCGTATGCCTCGACGTGTTGCAGCTGTCATACAAGCAAAAAATAGTGGACCGACTAACTACAAATTGCGATGATAAGGCAATTTGTCCAAACACTGCGGTGTCCGAATACTCTTGATAACGTATATATATATATATATATGCGTATGAATTACACACTTTTAAATAGAAGGGTGTTGAGATGTTTTTATGGGGTCGTCTGAGGAAATATAGGGAATGTTGTGTGGTTGTGTAAATCCCTAATGAAGTCTTTAATATCTTAAGATGAAGTAAATCCCTAATGAAGTCTTTAATATCTCAAGATGAATATATATATATATCATCATCATCATCATCATTGTCAACCATTATCAATCCACTGCTGGACGAAGGTCTCCCCAAGTTTCCTCCACAACGGTCTGTCTTGTGCCAGTCTCCTCCATGTCACCCCTGCATACTTTCGAATTTCATCCACCCATCTCCCATGTGGTCTTCTTCTGGGTCTTTTCCTGTCCCTTGGAATCCAATCTAAAATTTCGGCTGTCCATCGATGATCTGTCCTTCTGGCAGTATGTCCAGCCCATTGCCATTTCAGGGATTTAACTCTGATCATGATGTCTTCCACTCTTGTCATTTTTCGGATCCACAAGTTCCTCTTCTTATCTCTCCTGGTTACACCAAGTATGCACCTCTCCATGCTTCTTTGAGTTGTCTGCAGCCTTTGTATATCTCTTTTAGTTAAGGTCCACGTCTCTGCACCATACGTAAGCACTGGAAGGATGCATTGATCAAACACTTTTCTTTTAAGACATAATGGCATATTGCTCTTGAAAATTATGCTGTTTCTTCCAAAAGCTCTCCAGGCAAGTTTTGTACGCCGATTAATTTCTTCATCAATGTGACCCTCACTTGATATCTGCTGTCCAAGATAAACGTACGTGTCTGTTATCTCCAGCTTTTCTCCATCAATCGATAAATCTTCATTTCTTGTAAAAGCATTGAACATCACTTTTGTCTTCTGAAAGTTCACTTTTAATCCCACTTCTTTACTCTTGTCAGCAAGTTCCTGGATCATACTCTGCAGCTCTGATGGGGTAGTTGCAAAAATGACTACGTCATCAGCAAAACGAAGGTGGGTTAGATAATCTCCATTAATCTTTATCCCCTTGTTTTCCCAGCTCAGCGACTGAAAAACACCCTCCAATGTGGCATTAAAGAGCTTCGGAGATATGGTGTCACCTTGTCTCACTCCCTTTCCAATTTTTACGTGTGTTGTATTTTCAAACAGCCTAATCTTTGCACTTGCATTTTCATAGATGTTATTAATAATATTAATGTATGCATCTTCAATACCGCAGGTTTTCAGAGCCATTGTAACTGCTGATGGTTTCACCGAATCAAAGGCTTTTTCATAATCGATAAAAGCCATGCACAATGGAAGCTCATATTCCCTCGCTCTTTCAATTAGTTCTCTCAGCACGTGGATATGATCTATTGTGCTGTAGCCACTCCTGAATCCAGCTTGTTCTCTCGGTTGAGCCATGTCCAGTGTTACCTTCAAGCGGTGTGAAAGAACTTTAGTGAAGATTTTATAAACTACTGATAGGAGGCTGATAGGTCTGTAGTTTTCGAGATCCTCAATGTCACCTTTCTTATGTAGCAGGATCATTGTAGCGGTGTTCCAATCCTCAGGAATCTTTCCTTCATTAAGGCATCGAGTGAAAATTTGGGCAAGTACTGTTATATATATATATATATATATATACACACACACACATATATATATATATCTGTGTGTGTGTGTGTGTGTGTGTGTGTTACACACCTTCAAATAGAGGGGTGTTGAAATTTTTTAATGGGGGTGTCTAAGAAAATTTAGGGAATATTAGGATGTTGTATAAAGCCCTGATGAACTCTTCAAAACATCAGGCTGTATGAATAATGCTGTGGGCGTGTTCTGTGGTACTTACAGTGATTTCGAAAAAGATTTCATAGGAAACTTGTGAATTGAGTTTTCTACTTTTGCAGTTTTTTTGTCCTGAAGCTTAAATTCATTTCATGTCTTAGCAAGGTATTTCCACACCTGTGAGGTCATTGCATTTTTTGAAGGGCGCTGGAGGTACCAATAGGGGTAAAAAAATTACCCGTTTGTTTTTTAATTACGGAATGCTTTCTGAAAAAGTAACAGATTATAGCACAGCCGTTTGGGTTTCTTCTTCATGTTTTAAACAAAAGAAGTCATAATAATTATACCTATTACTCATAAGCCCTTATCTCAACATAAAAAAATTTTCTATCTTGTGAAAGAGCTACTTCCCTTTAAATGTGATTCACATCATCAAGAAAGTTAGAGAAGCACTGCAAATCTTCGGCAGCTACTGGTATAAATCACTTTCTCCTCCTCGAAGCGAAAATCTCTCGCCAGGAGGTTTTTGCGGTTGGCAGTTGTGTGTGATTTATCGACACACATGCCAGTCCTTCCAATTCCTGTTTTAGAAAACAGAAGCCTTGTTGTAAAGCACTCATCAAGCAGAATGGTTGACAGTGTTTGAGTACTTTATTACAGCTTAATTCTAGATAATACCCACCTGATGTAATAACCGCTTATTCATTTCTTCCGGCAATCAGGGAGGCAGTTCTCCATGGAAGAAAATTACCAGCTATTTTGTCGATAGCAAGGAAGAAAATGATGGATATGCTACTATAAATAGCAGTATACCGGAGTAGAAATGTATCTCATGTCTCATTTTTCGAACCTCTCTCTTTTACTAGCTTCTCTCTTACACAGAGCCTCTATTATGTTTTACGCACATACCTCGTAAGGTGGAAACAAAACAAAATATTTTATTCGTTTTACCACATGATCTCATTAAACAAATATTTTACGAACGCATGGCACAGTAGTTACGTTAAATAAATTCCAATTTTCATAGAAAAAATACATGGAACTTTTCTCACCAGTTAGGCTTTCTAAACAACATCTAATACAAATTTTGAAGATGACAATCCGATTTTTGGCGTAAATGTGACAAGGATGGTAAGTCAGATAATATCCGAAAACTTACCATCCTTGTCACATTTACGCCAAAAATCGGATTGTCATCTTCAAAATTTGTATTGTAGGGCGTAATCCCGTATTTCTTTCATGACAACATCTAATGTTGAACAAAATCAATAGTTTTTCCAGCTTTGGTGCATATTTCTTACATTTCCGGATCCTGCACCCAAATCAATCGTATAACGTCTAAGCGTCGTGCAAAAATTTATTATTGCTTCGTTTGATTTACAACTAGGAATTCACCGAATTTTCCTTACGCTGGTAGGAAATGTATGTACCTCTATGAGCTACTTTCACGTACATTATTTCAGAGAAGTTTTCAACGCATATCCCATCTCACAAAAACAACCCAGTCACTCGATAACTAAGTGCCACACCAATCGTTGTGGCGATGTATTTATTTATTCCTACCAAATCAACACTGCAATTCCCTACCAGATAAGAATTTCTGTGAACGTAATGAAAATACATCGTATTTTCATTGCATTCACGATCATTGATCGATGTATTTTTCATTACGTTCCAGATCGAAAAACGCTCTTTTCAGTTTTCCAATTTGAAAACAATAGTAATGATTCTATGCTCTGTGGATATCATTTTTCCCTGTGAACAGCTTTTTCTCTCGGAAAACAATAGTAATGATTCTATGCTCTGTGGATATTATTTTTCCCCTGTGAACAGCTTTTTCTCTCGGAAACCAAACAAGAAAGAGGAGATCGAATTTAGGGTTGCAATGAGCACGTCTTTCGAATCCTTGCCGAAATTGAAAATCCAAAGCCGATTTTTAGAAAATTTAAAAAACCAACAACAGTTTTTGGTGGGAGTATAATTTCTAATTTTTGGTAAAGAACTGTTTTGTTTGCCACTGGGGCATAGGTGTATATTTCTGTTTCCGACGTATTTTTAGCAGTATCTAAGCTTCTGAAAACTCTACTGAAATAATTCCTTTGCCGTCACATAATAAATCACCACGTAGAACATTTCTCGCATCTTTTCTGCTTTAAATAATGCGCAGTTTTTTCCGCCAGGGAGAGTAGACATACATTTTATTTTTCTCCACATCTTTGCTTCTAACAGTCCGATTTGAAAATTTATTTATTTGCCGGACAGCATTTCTGGTACGGAATGTTTTGCACATAATTTCATTTTTAACACGCAAGTTTGCCACTCGAGGGCATATGTTCCCGTTCCCGTTTACAGCATATTTGTAGCAATATCTGCGCGTCTAGAACCCTGACTAAAAATACTTCTTAGGTCAGATGCTACTAACAACAAAAGCATTTTATATGCATTTTCTTCTTAAACTAAACCACAGAGTCCCCTGTAGGGGGCAAATATTCATTCTGTTTTTATTAATATCTCTGCTTCTAAAAGTCCGATTAAAAACATTATTTTAACACCGAATACAATTCACTTTGTGTGGCATTCTGCATGTATTGGAGGGTTTTTTGTAGTTCACAGCTTAGGTGCTGGGTGATGCTTGTGTGTATTTTTGTTTGCAACTATATCTCTGCCTCTAAAAATCCTATTGAGAAACTCCTTTTTTTTCTTTTTTACTGTATGCCATTGGGAACATTATCCTCTTTATATAATGCTCAGACTTCCCGCTGGAATGCGTAAATGTTCTTTCTAGTCGTCTCTGGTTCCAGAAGACGTATTTGAAAGTCCCCCCCCCCCCCGCTTAACATAGCATTTGCTCTAAAGAATACTTTTCCCATATTTTCAACTTTTCCATTATTCAAAATTCTTCCTCCAGGGAGCTCCAGAGTATTATCTTATTTGGAAGAATTTACCCAGTTCTAAAAATCCTTTTAAAACATCGTTTTTTGATAAGATGCTCTTCATTGTAAAGAAAATTTTGCACCCGTTCTTTTTCTTTATGTAACGCACACCTTTTCCGCTAGGAGACTTAAAGTTACATTTCATTTTCCTTAATACTCCCTCTTCCAATTGTTCGATTTGAAAATACCTTTTGTCTCTGATATCTTTCGCTATGAGAAACCCTTTTTTTTTTCGCTGTTTATTAATTTTCGTTACACAATACTAGTGGGAGAAAGTAGCTCTTCTTATTTGTGGATGTTTTATCGATTGTAGGAATTCTATTTAGTTTTTTTCCTAACTGGTTCTATAAACTATAAATAAGTCCGCTCACATTGCGTATTTTAAATTATGCACATTTTTTCTCTAACTAGTGTAAGTGTATTCTCTCTGAATTTTTTTCGGTCAGATACTACTAATATGAAAACTCTTTCTGTATGTTTTCTTTCCAAAATAATGCACACTTTTGCTTCTAAGTGGCGCTGATGTTTAATCTGTTTTTCTCAATATCGCTGCTTCTACACGCACGATTTAAAACATTTTTTCAACACCGGATGTCATTTACCTTGTGGAACACTTTAGGTTAGTATTTGATTAGTTTTATAGTTCAAACTTCTGTCGCCAGGTGGTTTCTTTGTACTTCTGATTGCAGCTGTATCTCCGCTTCTAAGAACCCTATTGGGAAACTTTTTTATACTGTATGCCATTTGCTACAACATAGATATGGATCATTATCATCTTTAAATAATAGTCAGATTTCCCGCTAGGGGCATGAAGTTCAAAACTTTTTTCTCGCTACCCCTGCTTCTGGGAGACGTATTTGAAAAGTTATTTTTCCTTATCATAGCTTTTTCCATGAAGAATATTTTTCGCCTATTTTCAACTTTTCCATTGTGAAAAATTCTTCCGCTGGAAGGTGTAGAGTTATATCATGTTCCCTTTTCTATTTTTCTTTTAACTTTTCCATTTGAAAATCTGTTTGTCTCCGATACCTTCCTTCTGTTATGAGACACTTTTTATGCGCCATTTGTTAATTTTCGTATCATACTTTTTAGCCGCTGGAAATAAGTAACGGTTTTAATTTCTGGATGGTTTATGGATTGTAGAAATCCGGTTGATTTTTTTCTAACCGGTTGCATTGACTTTGAATAATTTTGATAAATTTAATTCATGTCAGAAAGGGTTCAAAAGCCGTGCTCATTACAACCAACAATTCGGTCACTTTATAACGGTGAAAAAAAAATAAAAAATTAAAAACAATCATGCAAGGCATCTTATCAATCATACAGGCCAGAAAAGGGTAAGAAAGGTCTTTTGAAAAGCGACAGCACATATGAAAAGGATTTTTTAAAATTCCCAGAGCTCATTTAACAACTATAAGATGTTTGTAATGTTTTGTATTACTTTAATCAGAATTTAAGGAGTACGATGCCCTTTTATTCGTGTGATAATAATCATTCGATTAAAGAAAGAAGGAAAAGGAAAATGTTATTTTGATCTCCTTAAGTCTCATTGATCTTTTCTGTTCGTGTTATTCTTTCTGTCCGTATGCTATACAATATACGTAAGCCAAAATTGTTGCTAAACATAAGATCTGCAGCCTAGGATTGCTTATGAAAAACTCATTTAACTGTTTTCAACACTGTCCAATTTTGCATTTGTTGTCTGTTGTTTGTGTACATATCTGTGCAACTTTTGAGAGAGTTAGCTAGAGAGGGCACAGTCCACGCCAAACTTTGTATCCAAATAAATATTACATACACTGTGTCCCAGAAAAACTTTTAACATTTGTTTAATTTCCTGTTGAGGTGAGGATAGTTTTCCTTTGCTTAGAACAGTTGTTTTGACAGAAAATAAAAATATGTATGGAAAGTACATATTTTAAGTTCCCGCGCATGCAAATAAACTTGTCAAAATACAAAACCCCCTGTCAAAACTTCTTGGATCCGCCATTGAACAGACATCTTTCAGACTCTCATTCTGATAGACCCTTGATTTAACAGCTGAAAAAGAAGCTAAAGAAAAGAAACTAAAACCCACAAAGCGGACAAACTAAGCAGGTTAGAATAAGATATCTGGAGTTGCCCTTGTTAATGGAGCAGTACCACTTTGCGTAAAGCCTGTAACCGTAGGCGATGGCCGTGCAAGTGTGGGAAAGCTGGCGGTCTTCGAGGCTATTGCAATGCATCTTGTGTTGGCCGAATCGCATTCTTTCCTCGCAAATGTTTCTAATTTTTCATCGTAATTTGCTGCCGATAAGTGAAAAATGCTGGATTTAGAAAATTCTTAATTATTTTGAGGCCCTTTTTCATTTTTATTTTAAATTGAAATGCATGAAAGTTAGTGCGAATTCAAAACGAAATATAATGTTAAAATTGAAAACTTCACTCGTGTATGAAGCACAAGTAATTCCGGTTTGATATTAACACGATTTCTGCAACCGAAAATCACGCAATTTCAAAATATACACAGTTGAAACTACAAACATGGGTATTATGTAAACAACCTCAAATTCTCACAGTTTGCGGCATTACGGTTAGAGACTCAGGGCATCTCCAGAAATATGATTCTAACCTCCTTGGGACAAACCAACGGCTGAAATGGGAGGAACGTTTTAAATTGTAAAATTTGCGGTACAGCGCAGACAAGGGGAACTCTAGGAGAGGGTATGAATATAGGTTTTATTAATGAAGTGCCTCAAAAAAATTTGAGACAGCTAAATATTTAGGTGCATTCCAACACCTCGTGGAATCTATTTGAAACCACATACCCACCACGTATGCGGTTTAAATCGGGCTAAAGGAGCTCCAATCTGGCATTGAATAAAAATTTTTAATTCAGTGGCAGGTATGTGTAGCTTTAAAGCTCGCCTTTCATATTGCATGAAAATTCATTGCAGTGCGCGATCATTCGTTTGGAAAACTTTTAACTATTTAGTTCTTGCTTTGCAGGGGTTCCCCAAAACTGATAGACAATAAAGCATTATTTTATAGCCCATCCAGTTGCTCACTGTAGTCGTTAAACCTTCAATTGAAAAAAATGTCCGGAAGGCATTCTCAGGGATAAAATGGAAAACACGTAACAGCAGGTAGAGATGTTCGGCATGTAAAGAGATCCAATCATAAAGGTAACAAACATTTTGTAACAGACAAATATGCACACATTTTGCTATGTATACAAGGTCGCATCAGCAAATGTCACCAACGTGAGGTGTAAGAATGTAATCTAAAAATGCCTTAATGAGGAATGTGATCACCTCGTACGAACAGATATCTCTCACAACGACGTTACATACTCATCACCAGGTTGCTGATGACCTCTGAAACCAAAGAATTCCATTCGTCAATGAGGGTTTTGCGTAGCTCAGGAAGGGTTCTAGGAGCGGGCTGACGAGCTGCTACATGTCGTCCCAGAGCATCCCAGGCACGCTCTATAGGGTTCATGTCCGGAGATCTGGCTGACCAGACCATGCGCTGAATATCCTCGCTCGGCAGGAAATTATCAACCAGTGAGTCCTGTGCGGGCGAGCGTTATCATCCATTAAAAAAACCGGGGACCAACAGCTCTCCGAAAAAGTCTGACATGGGGCTCTAGGATATCGTCGCTATAGCTCTCAGTATTCACATTGCCTCCAACTAACACGTGGAGTGGTGTGCGGCCATTGAATATAATACCACCTCATACGAGTAGACCACCGCCTCCAAAGGAGTCTCGTTCACGGACGTTTGCAGGATCATTACGGGTTCCGTGTTCCCTCCAGATAAAATGCCGACGAGAATCCGTTTGTAGACTGAATCTCGACTCGTCAGTGAAAAGAACACCGGCGCACTCGTCTGAGCTCCAGGAACGATGTTGCTTGCACAAGTTCAAGCAAGCTCTCCTATGAGATGCGGTTAGCGGAAAACAAACCATGGGTCTTCTGGCATTAAACCTGTTGAATTAAGCCTTCGATATATCCTTTGTCTTGATACCGTAGTCCCAGTGGAAACAGACAGCTTCGAATGTAATTATCGGGCTGCATAGGATATATGACGCCGTGAGGTTAAAGCAACATAACAGTCCTCACAAGGTATCGTACACCCTGGACGACCTTAGCCAGGCCGTGACACCCCACCAGTGTTGTTGAATTGCTGCCATAACGTGAAATCACTCTGGGCTGGACATTCAAGTCCCTTGCGACCTGCACCTAAGACTGGCCTGCTTCTAGTAATCCTATCGCTTGCCACCGCACGGGGTCAGGTACACGTGTGTGATACATAAAGAAAGCATTGCAGCCACAGGAATGCTTCTTGCACGCGCTGCCAACGAGAAATGCTACTACCGTTCCCCGTTGGCTTTAAGTATGTAACTCAATTTATATATTGGATATCATTTTGCTCACTGATATGAACATTTCACTGCGGGCATTTGTTTCTCATGTCCATTAGCATATGTCCTGTGAACATCATAACATTTCGTTGAGCTCTTTGGATTATTTGCCTCGTTATTGCCTTCCGTACTTTAATTTTGGGCACCAGTGTATATTATACACTTTAAAGGCAGATCTAAAAGCTTCATATCTTCTCCCATCACAGACATAGCTGGTTCCCCAGTTGATTAACTAAGCCCAATACAGGAGCGGATATAAGGAGGAGACCGTAGAGCCTTTACCTCAAGAGTTTGATGAATCGAATTTCAAAATCCCATACTTTGTGCAGTAAATGTGACACTTTTTGTAATGATTTTAATTTTGATAGTTTTCTTCAGTTTTGTCAAAAGCTTGTACAGACAAAGATCTGTCAAATTTATTTTTATTCGAAAGATGCGCACTTGCTGTTTCACCATATAATAATTTTATTTCTTTAAATATAAGTTATATTTTTATGGTCTTTCTCTTGTAAGTTTTCTGGATCCGCATTTGGCCAGACATGTATAACTTATTTTTTTTGTTGGCTTATGTTGTGTGGGGGGAACTTTGAGAGCATGCGATACTAGTTCCATTTAAACCATCACTCATTCCCTTTTTTTTTTTTTTTGATAGTTCCAAATAAGAAATATTAAGCCCATTTCTTTCTGCAAATATAAAACAAATTTTTTTATCACTGTTCTTCCTCGTCCTTAAAAAAAAGAGGCGGGAAGACCATGTTACCACTCTATCCACAACTTTTGCAGGTATCGCACTGGCGAACGTGTTGAAACGTGTCTCAAAAATGGTGATGAACACTACTGGACATCACAGCGTTACTACGCGCAGGGTATTCATGTTGTTTCTCTCAATCAAAATATCAGTACCGAATTCTGTGATACTTTGATAGACATGCAATTGTGTTTTCGTGATGCACACTGCCTGACAGAGAAAATGCCACACCACGAAGGAATGCTCGAAAACAGACCAAGCTACACACACAGACAGCCAAGCAGGTTCTGAATAAATGATTTAATTGTCACATACAGACTAGGCTCCAGTGGCCAAATATACAGGAGGATCAATAAGGAGTGTGGCCCCCATTTTGGGCAATACAGCGTTGAATCCGACGAGCCATCGAGGCAATGAGAGTCCGAAGAGAGTTCTGCGGCATTGTGGACCATGTAGTGTTAATCCGAGTCCACAGTTCATCTTCATTTTGCGGAGGTAAGAGAGTACTCAACGGACGTGTCCCACAGATGCTCGATGGGCAAAAGGTTGGGGGAGGTCAGGGGGATCGTGCTGGCCATGGAAGCATCCGTACGCCGTGTAAAGCATTTAGGCTGTTCCGTGCGGTATGCGGCCGGGCGTTATCCTGTTGAAAAACGGCGTTTGGGGTGCCCTGTAGATACGGTAGGGCCACGGGCCGCAGCAATTCGTCAACATAGCGGCGTACTGTTAAAGTGCCCGTAATGCCTACCAGCGGTGAGCGGGTGTTGGCGCTAATAGCACCCCACACGACGAGTCCACGTTGCCGGGCCATGTGGCGCTCCACAATGGAGGAGGAATCTGCCCGTTTGCCACGTCGCCTCCAGAATCTCACACGGCAATCATCCGTGGTGAGACAGAACCGCGATTCGTCGCTGAACACCAAACTGCACCATTCGGCACCCCATGCAACTCTGGAGCGACACCACGCCAAGCAGTGACGACGATGTATCGCTGTTAAAGGTAGCCTTCGCAACGGACGGTTGGGCAGCAAACCAGACGCAACCAATCGGTGCGACAATGTCCGCGTCGATATCGGAGCTTCCAAGTCTTCCTGTAGACTTTGCAAAATGTCGCTCGTTGTGGCCTGTGGGTCTGCTACGGCATGACGTCGAATGCGACGATAGGTTCGCTCGGACATCCGTATTCGTGATCTGGTCCTCCTACGACGTTCCACAGATCCTTCCTGGGACCATTGTCTCTAAATGCTACCGACGGTTGTGGCATCACGTTGCGTTTCTTCCGCAATGCGACGCAAGGACCAACCTGCGGTACGAAGGCCTACGATGACACCTCTCGTGAACTCATCCGTTTGATGAAATCATGTACGACGGGGTTTTAACGGCATTGGCAGCCCTTGTTCGTTTTTCAGACACGGTTACAGAAGAATCACTCACTTCTCGCAGCCTTGACAACGTCTCGACTGATGGCTTCACGGTCTGGTTGTCCGCTTATATCTCGCGCGCTGTGTTCACCCACCCTGCAATTTGCACTTGTACGTGTGCACCCACTCTGCAGTTTGCATGGCGCTGCGTTGACGTCTTCGTGGTGTGGCATTTTTTCTGTCAGGCAGTGTATATTATCATAAACGTAACATCTGTTAATCGATGCATCATTTGAGCACAGTTTGTGATATTAAAAGTTTCTTCAAGATGGTTTATTTTTAAAATGCATGGGATTTTAATAAGGCCCTTCACTAAAATTTAGACACAAACAAATATTGACACTATAATGACAAAATACGAAGCAAAGGAAAACAAACATTAAAAAACAAGTTGTGACGTACCTATCTCAGGTGTGACTCACATGTCAAGACGGCAAGTACCAGTGCCAAGCCTTTGCCGGCGTAGATTAATTGAGAAAACATTCGGCTTCGGAGCAGAAGGATGTGAGTTCGAAGTAGCCACTGGCAAATTTGAATTTCACATTGGCGCCCGAACGTAAAAATGAATCTCCTGGGCATGAGGTTCTTCGAAAGATGTGTGATGTTCCTTCCACACATCTTCAGGAATTAATAAGAATTCCTTCTACCTAGAGTTCCTTCAAGCATGGTTTGCGGCGGACCCGAAACCTGCGATTTCGTGCCTCAGCCTTTCTCGGGGTTCGGATATATGTGGCGTACCTATCTCATAAGTGACATTCATAATAAAACGGCAAGTATCAACGAAAGCTCTTATCGGTGTAGCCTAATTCGTAAAGCATTCGGCTCCAGAGCACAAAGATGTGATTCGAGTGCCACCACAGGCACAGAGATAGAATTTGGGTTAGACAAAGTCAAATTGTGTCACACTACTCAATGGGAAACCAATGCATGCAATAGATGTAATTACGTATGCACAGTTATGGCGTGAAAGAAAGAGAATCTACACCGATGACCTATTACATTATGACCACCCGTAGCGTAGAGAAATGACCGCGCATGGAGACCGAACGGTGGCGCAGGTTATACAACCCGATGACCGACTTTCGGTTAGTAGTGTGTTCGGAGTCAGAATGAGAAAAGCTTCTGATTTATTGTAGTTTGATGAAGGACAAATTGTGATGGCAAGTATCCTCGGAACTACGATCTCGGAAACTGCGCGGCTTGTGTGTTGTACACGTGCCGCTGTAGTGAGTACGTATCAAAAATGGTGCACAGATGGCCAAACGACGTGTCGTCCACAGCTCATTGATGCCAGGGGGAACTGACACTGTCGCGCATTGTTCTCAGAGCCCGCAGGGCCACAGTACGACAAATCACCCGCAGCTACAACAGTAGTGATCAGGGCAATGTGTTACAGCACACAGTTCATCGCAGCCTTCTGCGCATGGGCTTGCGTAACCGAAGACACAGCCGGGTCCCCATGCTCTCATTGTATCAAGGAGTGGTTCGAGGAACATGCTGGTGACTTTCTGCTAATCCTCTGGCCTCCAAATTCACTTGACGTGAAGCCAATGGAACATTTGTGGTTCGCCTTGGAAAAGCGGATTCGCGCTAAATCATCACCACCCCAAAATGTACGGGAATTGTAGAACCTGCTGTTGACATTATGGTACGAGGTACCCCAGGATACCTATCACCACCTCATCGAATCGATGCCTCGCCGAGTGGTCGCTGTTTTTCGAGCTAAATGGGGTCTTACAGCTTATTAGGTAGGTGGTCATAATGTAATGGTTCATCAGTGTACATGCCTCAGCATTTACACGATTATAAATGGAATAAATTCAATTCTGATGAGTCTTCGGTTCAGTGGTATACCAACCTTCTTCAAAGCTGCGACTGTTGCAAATTGCCTCCCACCAGCATGTACTTCTATACTCAAAATCCGCCAAAGATGTTCGAGGGATTGAGATCCGGACTATACGGTGGCCCCTGTAATACAGTGACGTTATACTGGTTTAGCCACGTTCTAGTAGACAATGATGTGTAGATGCCTCGGTGGCCGAGTGGCATGAAGCGTTGGCATCTAATCATTCGTCTGAGATGAGTCCGGATTCGAATCCTGGGTGAGGTATGGGTAGCGTGTTTGTTATACGGCACTAGCTCTCTCCCTCACCTGGAACCAGTGGCCCTAAATTAGCGACGGCCAACTGCCTGTAGCCCCCAGAATTGTTCATGGTAGTTGTTAACCCCCTCCCCTAAAGAAAAAAATGATGTATGGACAGATGCATTGTCGTTCTGAAACTGAGAACCCCAAGATGTTCATCGAAGGGCGATAAATCGAGTTATAGGATCTGTTGATGTTCTTGAAAATTCTGTTTTCCATTCAGAAATGCCAAACGAGTGTGATCATTGGAGGCAAAGCCCACCATGACAGAACCACCTCCTTGCTGACTGCCAAAGAAGGACTGGGTTTCTTTCCTATGATCATGCCAGAAAAAAGCCCAGCCATCTGGAACGCCCAAATTCTAAAACATTACTGACAGCCATTTGTTTTTGTAAAACCAATGGCTGCCAGTAATTGAATTTTTTCTGTAAAGAGGTGGCTTGCGTGTTATCTTCCAATACACAAACTTCCCATTAGCCTTCAGGCGTCTGTAGATGGTATCCTTTGATATTGTCAGTCCACATTCCTTTTGTGTTTGCCGTACAGACAGTCGTTGAGTTGAAGGCAGTCCCCAGATCTTTCTGTCATTCCAACTTGAAGTGCACTTCGATCGTCCGGATCGATGTTTTGCCTCATAATCGCCATATTTTTCAATTAATCGATGGCATCGCACATATGAGTAATAAAAGCGTTTCGCAGCCAGCAGTTTTTTGATATTGAGTTACGAATGTTCCCTGCATTCACATTCTAATTTCTGTAGTAGATTTGAATTGCTTATCTGTTATGTCTAAACTTTTGAGATTTATCGATTCTCCTTTCACACCACAGGTGTACACTTACGCGCATCGAATGTATTAGTTTTCCATTTCGTAGTGTGACAAAATTTGAAGTGCTTCATATACATTTCTCTGTTTGTGTTCCCTTTCTTCTCATTTTTATGTTTTAGTGTCGATATTTATTTGTAATTAAACTTTTGCAACTGGCCTTAGTTCATCAAAGCATATTTAAATCTACAACTGATTTTTTTTATACCAATTAGTTTATTCTCTGATACGATTCGGCAAACCAAACCAAAATTCGGCGAACCAAATCTCTAACCCTACTCTTTGATAACCAAGTAATTTTGTGAAGATTATTCTTCGCTGAAACTAAATAAATTCCTTCAGCTACCGAATTTTGAAGGGTTAAACAAAAGAAGTTTCTACTGTCCACAAATCATCAGTGATCGCCATTCCATAAAAGAGAGAAATGTAACAGCAGAAAAGGAGGTCACGAATAAAGATAACCCCTCTGTTTATGACAATGGACTCTTGTGGTGTAAGCTGACAGTTGCAAATCTTTTCTGTCGATCACAGGTTGGCTGACAAAATGCTGACGCTTTGAAAAAAAAGTGAATTTCCAAAAACAACATAGAGTCGTTCGCTATTCTCCAACCTCGAGCAATATTTTTTTCTTTATTTTTTTAAGAGTATAAGAAAACTTGGAAAACGTTATCATGAAATGTTGTGGCCTTTAAGCATGTTAAGTGATAATAGAATGTTGAATCAAAAGTTCAGGTTTTCAGTCGTGAGCTGTCCTTTTTATTTTAGTGTAACAGAATTGTGCAGAAAATACAATGGTGTGCAAAAATTAAGGACAAAGAGGAGAAATTAGCATAACAGCGGAACGAGCAGGCAGAGCGGACCGAAAGACAACTCAGGAGATAGACTAGGGACCGGTACGGTATGGCATGCGCATATATGCAGCATGACGTAGGGAGGGGGGTCGGAAGGGTATAAAGCACACGGGCGGTGTACGCTCAGCAATTCAGTGAAAGCTATTGCACGGTATACATCGGTTTGAACGGCGTCGAGTTGCTGCTACCGTGTGATATGGCCAACAGGCAATCCAGTAGACGACATCTGGATGGCTTTATCCGAGGTCGCGTCATTGGGAAGTTGGAAGAAGGTCGAAGTGTGACTAGTGTGGCCGAGGAGTTCGGGATCGCTCACAGCATCGTTTCACGAGCTTGGAGAGCCTTTCAAACGACAGGAACAGCTGTCCGTGAGTTTAGCAGTGGTCGTTAACGAGCAACCACGGCGGCGTACGACCGGTATATTGTCTTACAGGCGAGAAGAGACAGATGGTATACCGCGGGAGAAATCACAAGGCACATGCAACAGACAACTGGACATCCGTTATCGCGTTTTACCGTGGTCAGGAGGCTGCACAAAGGTGGTCTATTTGCACGACGACCAGTACGGTGTGTGCCATTAACGCCTGCTCATCGGAGACGGCGGTTTCTGTGGTGCCAGGAACACAAGAAATCAGATATGGGGTCGAGTTCTCTTTACGGATGAGAGCCGATTAGTCTGACGAGCGATTCTGGACGTATACACATCTGGAGAGAGCAGGAAACACGCAATTATACCTCCAACATCATCGAAAGGGACTGGTTTGGAGGTGGCTGAGTTCTCGTTTGGGGCGGTATCATGCTTGGTAGCCGTACTGACCTCCACATCTTCCAAGGAGGTTCAGTCACTGGTGTCCGCTAATGTACCGAGGTTTTTCTGCCTCACGTGCGTCCGTTTAGAGGTGCTGTGGGGCCTGAATTCCTCTTCATGGACGACAACGTTACACCTCATCATACAGTGGCTGTCACAGAGCTGTTGGAGAGTGAAGATATTCAACGCATGGATTGGCCCGCAAGGTCCCCGAACCTAAATCCAATCGAATACGTGTATGATCTTCTCAGGAGACGCTTGACAGTACGTCACCAGCAGCCAGCAACCATTCCGCAGCTGCGATTGGCGCTACAAGAGGAATAGGCCGCGGTGCCTCAACAGCTCCTTGACAACCTTGTCCTCAGCATGGACAGACGTTGTAAATCTGCACCGCAGTCAGGAGTGATCATATCCTCTACTAAAGACTGGATTTTTCTTGGCAGCCACCTGTCACATGGACGTTTCTGTCTTCTGCCCGGTTGTGCTCGAAGCTACCTTTTCAATAAAGTTCCTTTGTATCCTTTGGATTCATTGTTTGGACGGTTTGGCTCAATTATCCCATATTCTTACATCTTGGGGATCTTATGGTATGATTCGAGTCAATGTTGAGCACTTCTGCACGACGTTACATTCGAAAAACCGTCTCGTGCTTAATGTTTGCACGCCAGTGTATATCGGACTGTTCATGATTAATAGGAACTCTTCGGATGATTTTTGCTTTGATACTGCTGAATGCTGTGGCACAATAAACACTCACGGTTTTTTTAAGTCTTTTAAGGAAAGCTTCTTTTGTTGAGGCCATTTTGTTTTTCTGGAGATGATATGAAGAATATGGTTTCTAATCAAATCTGTAAAGGTATGCATCAAACGTTTTCTGTCAAATGCTGGAAAATCTATCTGAATGATAAAATGCGGTCAATAGCTTTCGCCTCACTCACTCCAACCCTAGTTGTCTGAACATCATTTATGATTTTTAACTCGCGAGAGCGTATTTTTCACTCACTTTAAACCAGTAACTGTTTTTAAATCTCTTTAAACCAACTTCATTTTCCACTTACGGTAAGTTGATCAGATTAAATAAAATCTGAGTGACTGCGCAAGCGCCACGCATTTTCACAATCCGATAACTTAAACTGAAATAGACTCCACATGAAACAAAATGTTCAACTCTTACTAAATGTCTAACGTTATGTTCGTGATGAATGCACATCTTACACAAGGTTTTTTTACCGTGGTTCTGAGTTCCACTGCCGAATCCAATGACCGCTGTGTTTGTTATTCGATTCTGGTTCGGTCACTCTTTCTAGGCGCTACTTGCTACGATAAATCAGAATGGTGCAACTCCACGAAATCTTCGATGCTTGTGGTGGTTGTTAAACTACCAAACAGAAAAACTGAAATTAGCTCGGTGTTTCGAATTTCATCTCGTATTCTTACGTGGAAAAAACTTACGTATTGGTGTGGAACATAATTTCTGTTCATAGCTGTGTAGGTTCGGAAACTTCACGTAAGTTTGAACATGTCCCCAGACAGGAGAACCCTCTTTTCGTTTCTCTTTTGTACTTCATTTTGTATTTTAACGAGGAGAAGGAATAAGAACCGAAGAATAAGTACAACGCCTATGTTTCACATAGGTCTTGAATCCAGGCTCTTGACATAAGAAGCTGGCATCTGTAACGTACCAGGAGATGTGACGTACCTG
Source organism: Macrothele yani (assembly GCA_039090855.1). Lineage (NCBI taxonomy): Eukaryota > Metazoa > Arthropoda > Arachnida > Araneae > Macrothelidae > Macrothele > Macrothele yani. The sequence goes on along the minus strand of CM077017.1, from coordinate 64,779,306 downwards.
CCAGAAGGACGCACACGACATAGAGGCAGATAGGAATCAGAATAAAACGTCCGCGTAGCTCAATTGGTAGAGTGACTTATTCCGGAATGAGGGGATCCGGGTTCGAGCCCCGGCGCGGCTAAATATGACGGACAAATTTACTTCGTTATAATGGCGCCCGAACTATCCGGATGACCCGACCGTTCAAAATCTCGCATTGGTGTGATGTTATTTCCACACCGCGAGATAAGAAAAATAAAAGAATCCCTTCTCCAGTACTTCGAAAAAAAAATATAAGGGGGAGATGATGTAACGTACCAGGAGATGTGACGTACCTACCAGAAGGACGCACACGACATAGAGGCAGATAGGAATCAGAATAAAAGTCCGCGTAGCTCAATTGGTAGAGCAACTTATTCCGGAATGAGGGGATCCGGGTTTGAATCCTGGCGTGGACAGAAATGAGGGAGAAATTTACTTCGTTATACATCCTAATCGCAGAGTTATCAAGAGTACTATGCATTAGGTCGTTTGGGAAGTAAGTGAATGCTATGAAATTACCATAATGCCTGTAACAGCAAGCAATGGCCACAATGTTTGTGGGTAATTCTTAGTGGGTCCCCTCATTATCAAAAATACGTTCCCAAACTGTAGGCAGTTTACGAGCACCATTAAAAGTACCAGTGTTATTGAGTCTGTGATTCGGAGATCCATATCCTGCTTGTTGTTGTAGCGAGTACCGTACATCTCCTTTTTCAAATGGCCAAAATAGTTGAAATTGCAGGGTCTCATTTTGGTGAATACGGTGGGTGGGGCAGCTCCACCAAACTGCTCTGTTCAATGGACAGCCGAATAATCCTGGTCTTGTGCGACCGTGCGTTGTCGTGTACGAGGACAGGTCGTTGTAGTATACATATGATGACGCAGTACTTGTGCCTGGATATGCTCCTCTAGAAATGACTTACACCGCTCCGATGTCAAGGTGATTTCTCTTCATACGTTTTCCAGAAACCTACACCGCGAACGTCTATGCCAATGTCTAGTACGATTTTACGCTCATGCAACTCTGCACGCAGTAAACATGCAGTGGAGGTACAGGGTTCAACCCAGGTCCGTGACTGATGTCGCTGCCTGGGTGAGTAAGATTCCACCCAACTTTTATCTAAGCAGATGAACCTTGTGAGCACCCTACTATTGCGACGCTACTTTGCAAGATCACGCCGTGTAATTTCGTAGTGAAATTCCTTTTGTGCTGTGGTTAGTGCGTGCGTTAGACACGTCGCTAGTTTGCACATTAGGTCTAAATCCTACGTCAGCACGGTATAAACCTTGATGTGAGGGAAACCCAATTGTGTGGAAAGGTCATTGTAATGTGTCGCCGTTCAACTCAATCAGAAATGCACAGTATTGAAGAAAAAGACTTCTTACCTGCCATTCAATTTTTGGACGACGGCTCTTGAAAATTCCGGGTGCCGTGTGTTGAGGTCGTTATATCAGTTGACAATAGCACATTAATCCACAGGAAATATATAATTCCGCCGAAGTTGACACAATGATTCACTCGAGACAGAATTAAACATCTAACCTATATTTAACACGACACAGATGACCGACCGCACACATACTAAAAAAGACAAGTAACATAAAGCACCGGCGTTATTTTTCCTCTTGAGTTCCATCTTGTTCAAAACACACGACTTCTCCTTTTCCGAGTTCAAATCACACGATTTTCTTCTCCTCTCGCCTCCCACGGAGTGACTGCGCCCTCTATCAGGATCGTCTCCACAGCTGCTCAGATTTTATTTATTTTTTCTCTTCGGGAACTGTTGTTCTTCTGACATCCTCCCACATATGATCTTCGGGATCAAGTCACGAAACTCAAACACATAAAACGTTATAAGTTCATTCGCCGCATTGGCTTTAAGATCCGTCCATAACGGGATCGCACGTTTTCACCACCCAGCGCTTCTGCTTGTTTTTCTGACACTGGGTTATGTAAAATGTCTCTGGAAGTAGGTCCCCTTTCGACGTCTCTCGATATTGCAGGAGGCTCAGGGACTTGAAGGGACGAGCGCTCGCTCTCTCGAATCTCAAGAGGATAAAGTCTCTTCACTGGTCGCAATAAGGGTCCTGTTTTGGTCTTAACCTCCGCAGCACGGACTTCACCGTCCTAGCCCGGAATAAGTTTTTGCACCTTGGCCAAAAGCCAATTAAGTCTCTTAGTCTTGTCGTCACCCACTAAGACCACGTCTCCTTCCGCAATGTTGGATCTCCTTTGAGCCTTTGAAAATTCTCTGAGATGTCCCACATATTCGACTCTGAAGCGTTTTCTGAGATCCTGCCGAATCCGCTGCCTAAAGTTAAATCGCTTGTTTAGTATTTCGGTGTCAATCAAATCCAGGTCGGGGACTCCTATCTTTTTGATCTCTTGCAAGAACATAGCCGGTGTGAGGGCAAAGAGGTCATCACTGTCCTCAGAAAGGTATGTTAGCGGTCTCGAATCAATTACACCTTCCGCATAGCAGAGAATCGTGTACAGTTCAGAGAATCATGTACAGATCTTTTACCCAGTACCTTTCTGAGCGCAGTCTTCAACATGCCTATCATCCTTTCCCAGTATACTCCCCACCAAGGAACAGAGGGTGGATTGAACTTCCATTGAATTTTTTTCGCCGTAACAATCCTTTGTACTCTGTTCCAATGAATGGATTTCAAGTTCTTAGATGCTCCCACTAAGTTTGTTCCATTGTCGGAATAAATGGTTTTTGGACGTCCTCTGCGTGCAATAAATCTTCTAAGTGCCAGAAGAAATCCGTCGGTCGACAGAGAAGTTACCAGCTCTAGATGAACCGCTCGGTAAACTCCACAGGTGAACAGTACAATCCAACTCTTTTCATTATTTTTCAAAAACAACGGTCCACATAAGTCGATGCCAACCATTTCGAAGACAAGGGCATCTCTAACTCTATCTTCAGGAAGAGGCGCACTAAGTGGTTCCAAAGGAAAGGCAGCATACCTTTTCCATCTGACACATTCTTTAATAACTTGCCGTATCGTCTTTCTACACTTTATTATCCAATAACGTTCACGCAGAGTCGAGATTAGGACCTGCAGAATTGCATGGCCTAGTTCAACATGTTTTTCCCAAATTAATTTTTTCACTATGTGATGTTTAGAAGGCAGTACTGCTGGATGACGAAATGCCTTCGAGTCCTATCTCATGGTGATTCTCGTATTGACTCGAAGCAGCCCTTCTACGTCGATGAAGGTTTTCAGAGAAGTTTCTATATTTTCGCCAAAACTCTGTCTTTGGACTTCTTTCAACATTACCATTTCGGCCTTTTCGACTTGCTCTACACTTAACTCACCGAAACATCTTTCAGTTCGTTTTGCCTTTGCATTCCTGTAAAAACAAAAAATCCGCGCCATGACTCTGATTATTCTGCTGTACGAGGAGATCTTTGTAGAATATTCGAAAACCTTCTCAATTTCTGTGTTAGTAGCAGACACAATAGTTTTTCGCCTTTCTGAATTCACAACCTCTAAATTTGGAAGCGCTTCTGAGGCTGGCCATTCATCACATGGTAATCTTAGCCACTCCGGACCTTCCCACCAACGAGAATTTTTCAACTCTTTCATTGTACATCATCTCGAAGGGAGATCCGTAGGATTCATAGACCCGGCAATGTGCCTCCAGTCTTTAGGGTCTGTTAGCCGCCGAATTTCCTGAACACGATTGTAAACGAAGGTTGCCCAATTTTCATTTCTTTTATCCAGTATAACACATTTACAGAATCAGAACAATAGTACGTAGGCACGTTCTCCAGACCCAAGTCTGATTCCGTTGTTTCTGCTAACCTAGCTCCAATAGTGCAGGCTAAGAGTTCCATCCTAGGTATGCAAGGTAATTTCAAAGGGGCGACTTTACAACGTGCGTGTATTAGCTGCCACGTCGTGGACCGATCATTTTGACATCGGACAAAAATACAAGTAGCAAATGCTATCTTGCTTGCATCACAGAACACACGTAGAAATACCTCCGAATTGGCTGAAGCATCCTTTAGTATGCATCGTGGAATCAACATACCACTCAAGCCTTCCAAATGCGTCTTCCAACGTTCAAATTTCCTAGATATAGTCGGAGGCAGCTTAGAGTCCCAAGTGATCCCGTTCTTCCAACATTCTTGCAGCAAAACCTTTGGCCCCAGTGTTACCGGGCACGTGAATCCAATGGGGTCGAATGCTCGATGGACAACTGAGAGGATCTCTCGTTTTGTCAATGGGGACTTTTCATCACTAGAGAGCCCCTTCACGTCAATAGACAGTGTAATGAATTAGCTTTATTTTCTTTCCGCTAAGCTAATTAATATGAATGATGCTCTTCCTACCAGCTAGCTAATGATATACTTGTACTAAGCTTCAAAATAGTGAATTCAAAAGGTTGTTGTTACTAGTTAATTACGAAAATGAATAAAGTCTTAACGCTGGTTATTTATGGTAAAACACTAATGTTATAAACTTAACAGCCAGACAGAGGTCTGACAAAAACTATGAATTGAGAAAGACTAACTTACGGAAACTTTTTTATTATAAGACTCTTGGTCATCTAAAGCACACACACAACTTGTTTTACAATAATGAAGAATCTCTCCTCATAACAACAACGCTCTCCGTAAACAACAACGCTCTCCGTAAACAACAACGCTCTCTCATAACAACAACAAAAGCTCTCCCTAAGTCTCGATGAACGCGCCTATATACTAGCTACCACCACGTCATGACTTACACTCATTGCCAGATCTCATTCAGCGGGTGAAATAATATTTCGTTCAGTAAGAAGATAATTTACATAGTAAAATAAAATAACCAGAGATAGTAAAATCAAAAGGAAAGTGAATATAGAGTATACGTTACAACAGCTCATTTGAACTCAGTGTCCAACACAGTCCCAGCACTGGGACCTTCCTTGCATCTCCATCTTCATCTTCCACTTCTGACAACGCAGGAGCAAGCTCGCTCCCTCGCAAATCGAACTTCGCTGCACTGAGGATACTTCGTGACTCAAAAATGAACTTTTCAAGCTCCTCTCGGCTATTCACACTAGAAACGCAATTGTCAACATAAAGCGACCTCAGGAGCTTTTTCGCCGTTTCCTGCAGATGATCCGGCGCGTTCTTCAGATGAAATTCCATTGTTGCTCCCAGCAGCAAAGGCTCGAAGAAATTCCGAAAACAACTCTTCGGTGCTGAAAGGTTTTAAGATTATCTTTATTACCGTTCTCCCACCACAGGAACCTCAAAAATGGTCTATCATGCTCCTGAAGTCCAATCTGTAAGAAAGCTTTCTTTATGTCGGCAGGTACCCCAATTTTTCCCATCATCCGAAATCTGTTTATAATCGAGGGTATAAGTTCTACAACATTCGGTCCCTTTTCCAGACAATCGTTTATGGAGGGAGAATTCTTCCCTCTCGCCGAGCCATCAAAGACAGGTCTCACTTTGGTCGTTGAGTTCTCCTTGAAAACAGGATGATGAGGCAAAAAATGCTCAGTTTTCGCATTCTCCTCAGGAGATTTAACTTCTTTTATAATGCCCTCCTTCAGCCACTCCCATAAAACATCTTCATAGGCATCTAACTTCTAAGTCCGTTCTAAGGATTTAACACAGCCCTTCAATCTTTTAACTGCTATCTCCCTGCAGCCCGACAGAGGAGGGTGATCTTGAATCCATGACAAACAAACCATATGTCTTCCTTCCTCGTCTCTTAAAACATTACGAATAAAATTATCTTTCGCAGCGTCTTCGAGCTCCTTTTTTCGCGATCTTTTCACCTGGATCGAGAAACCCCAAAATATCAGGTCTCCACAAATCAGAAAAGTTTAATTCACCAACGTGGAGAGATATAAGGACATTAGGTTTACTGGTTTCCGTTTCTTCTGTTTTTCCCATAAACGTACATCCCAGACGCGTGTTTAGTGCCACCAATCCATTGGAAAGGTGCTCAATTTCACCTGTAAATAACTTCCCTGCGAAGTCAGCTCCTATCAGAATATGAATTCGGATCTTTCTCATACAGACAGTCATGTTCATTTACTGAAATACCGCTAATGAAAAGTCCACGACTTGTCAGTTCTTCTATGCATTTAGAGTCCTCTAACTTCGGAATGAAAGCACAGATTCTTGTTTGATCCATTACCTCTAATTCGCAAATATAATCGCCTTCAATATTTTTTTAATTGAATCGAATATCTTTTGTGCTATTCACTTTTTTCTATTCCTCCAAAAAGTCCATGAACGACTTTTTCTTCCCCTTTGCATTTCAATTTCAGTGCTTTAGCGACAAATTCACTTACATATGATCTCGAACTACCTGTATCAGTAATCCCTCGTACATAACGACTGATATCATTCTCCTTAATACAAATAATTAAAGTCTGTAAATACACCTCCTTGGAACAGGAATTGTTAGTCAAAACACTGGCTTCCAGAGCTTTATAATTGTCTTCATTATTTTCTGGTTTATTATCTCTCCCTTCGTGTTTATGAAAACACATAATAGATAAATGTCTATTACCACAGTGTGAGCAGGTAATTTTTATCTTACAAGAACCTGAAACGTCTCCTGGTTTAAGACACCTAAAACAGCATCCCCTATTTAATAGAATATATTTTCTTTCCTCCAGAGACAGATTTCGAGCTTCTTTGCAATCAGAGTTTCCGTGCAGCTTGTCACAAAAAACACAAACGAGTTTTTTACTTTTCTTTCAGTTCAGTGCTAAATAGCTCAGCTGCTGTCGGTGTCTTCTCTTTTCTCTCGAGTCACGTGAGAGCTTCCGGCCACAATCACCTGACCTAGGAACAAGGGTGACTGGCAAACTGTGGTGCCAGTCTCTGGTGACTGAAACACTAGCAGTAGTACGCTCCCTAAAGGTCAGTTCCTTCCTCAAAAATTCAATCAAATTTTTGATGTCATAACTGGCATTGATACTTTGTTTGTTGAATTCTAAGATCAGATCAGGTGGGAGCACTTTCAACAGTATCGGACACATAAGATTTCCATACGTGTTTGACAAATCTTCCAGCGACTCTAAACTTCTTATTTGCGTTTGAACATTATCAAATAACTTTCGAAATGTTCCGATATCACTGGAATTCCTGAGAGGGGAAAGATCAAGCAAGTTACTCATATGTGCATTTATTAACAAATCCTTTCTCCCAAATCGCTCTTCTAGCATGTTTACAGCAATGTCGTAATTTTCCGGCGTGATCGCAAATCCTTGTACAGCGTTTATAGCCGTTCCTCCTAAGTGAGCTTTAAGATAATTAAATTTACCTACTTTGTTCAAAGAATCGTTCTTATGAATTGCCGATTCAAAAGAAATCCGAAATGTAAGCCATTGACTCACATCCCCGTAAAACTTGGAAATAGATAGCTTCGGCAATTTTATAGTCACAGAGTCCCTCACTCGTTGTTCTATTTTCGATTCATGTAGCTCGGGGCTCTGACCAAGAGTCACGCCGTTATTCACAAAATTTTTCTTTAATATATGAACTCGTTTGGACGCTCTATATATCCACGTAGTTATTTTCTCACGATATTCTTCAGCACTTTCTAACTCAGACTCCAATTCCCCTGGGTCTAAAACATTTTACAGCTCGGAATCAATTAATTTTAGTTCTGTTGATTTTTCATTAAGGTGTTCTAAAAGTTTTTCAAGATTATCTATAACCACATCAGTTAGTTTAAGTTCCGCTTCCAATCGCTTAACAATTTTGGTAACGGAAGTTCTCATCACGCCTCGTTTCTGTCTCAATCCAGCTCTAATTTCTTCGGCCATCTTTTCGTTCGAAAATATATATCATAATGTCAACAAACGGAAGAATTCTCTCGGTTACGAATTCTGTGATATATGGTCAAAGTACCTCAACTCAAGGTCCCGGCAGGGATGCCATATGTAATGTGTCGCCGTTCAAATCAATCAGGAATGCACAGTATTGAAGAAAAAATATTTCTTACCTGCCATTCAATTTTTGGACGACGGTTCTTGAAAATCCCGGGTGCCGCGCGTTGAGGTCATATATATCAGTTGATAATAGCACATTAATCCATAGGAAATATGTAATTCCGCCGAAGTTGACACAATGATACACTCAAGACAGAAATAAACATCTAACCTATATTTAACACGACACAGATGACCGACCGCACACATACTAAAAAAGACAAGTGACATAAAACACCGGCGTTATTTTTCCTCTTGAGTTCCATCTTGTTCAAAACACACGACTTCTCCTTTTCCGTGTTCAAATCACACGATTTTTTTCTCCTCTCGCCTCCCACGGAGTGACAGCGCCCTCTATCAGGATCATCTCCACAGCTGCTCAGATTTTATTTATTTTTTCTCTTCGGGAGCTGTTGTTCTTCCGACAGTCATAGACACTCACCCCCACAGGACTTCTTTAAGGCCTCTTGGATGAGCCGTTTGTCTTCATGTCTGAAAGCCGAAATCATTCGGTCGCATCTTGAAGAACCTTTGTATGATGTCCTGCCTTATATCCTTTTATCTAATTGTGCACTGCCGTTTTATAAAGGGCTTTTGACCTACTGCTATCCGTAGAAGACTTTGTGCCACCCCTTTGAATACTAAAAAAGAAGGCGCTGTTTTCCTGTTGTCACTGATCGCCTCAGCTTCTTCACCGTTATTCTAACGTTCACTAGCCACTCAGTAGGCTCGAACTGAGGTCGAGATAAGTAAACCGCCAGACATCGTCTGCTTAGCCACTTTAGGTTTCTGAGATGTACGCTAATGAAAGTGTTCCCGTACTTCCCGAATGACCTAACAGTTATGAAATGCCTGTCAGTATAATGAATGAAAGAAAGGTATGTTACCAAACTTCCATTGGCACCTAGCTTGTAAAACCCCTAAAAACCTCTGATTTTATCTTTATAAATACACAGCTGTCTGTTCAAAATGCAGCAGCAAGGAAGACCTGATATATTGAAGTGAAATTTATCGCGTACAATAAAATGATACAAGACGTAAATGATCAGAAGTAGAGACGTGTAAGTGATATGGGACACAAAATATTTTTCTTTTTTTATTGGTGATTTAACGACCACCGTGAGCAACTCAATGGGCTATAAGCAGTCGCCCGTCCCTAATTTAGGGTCACTGGTTCCAGGGAAGGGAGAGAGCCGGTGCCGTAAGACAAACACAACATCCATGCCTGACCGGGATTCGAACCTGGACCCCTTACGGACGAATGATCATAGGCCAGCGCCTTAGACCACTGCGCCACCGGGGCGGCGGACACAAAATGCACAGTACTTTATAACGTAACACTTTTTACATTATGTAAGATTGGTTATGTTGAAGTTCCAAATGTCCGGCTGAATAGATGTTAAACTAAGGGTAAATGTGGTGCAACTAATTTTACCGGATAGCTCACTTTAAATTAAGGTTTTTAGGGCCATACGAAACATATACAGAAAGTCAATTCACTTGCGTAAACTTTTTATTGGTCCAGGAACTTTAGACGAAATCCAAAACATATCACGGCGAAGTACACACACAACTTTACATACCTTAATTAGCTATCGTACAATCAAACTCAGCAACGATCTAGCATCTCCTGAAGTAACCGCTGCATCGCATTTTTATCTAACGTTTTTATCAGTACACACATACGTCACTCTCGTTCCGACCTCAGATTGTTACCAAAGTCATTCTCGTTTGAGGGAAAACACATAACGTTAAGGTTTGAAAATGTCTAAGAGAACGAACTCAAATTTACATAGGAAAAGAAACTCAAAAGAAAAGTTAAAATAGAATATATGTTACAGCCTAGTGTACCAACCACGAGCGGTGATAACGGCTCGTACACTGCGTGCAATCGACTGGGTGAGGTTCTGGATATCACACTGCGGAAAGTCATTCCATACTGTCTCGATTCGAACTCAAAGTTCATCTTGGGTGATTGGCAGAGGAGCCTGACGGGTCAGAAATTGAACAACCATAATCGGCACTTGTTCAGTGGACGATACATCAGGCGAACGTGCTGGCCAAGGAAGATGTGGCATATGCCAAACATCCAGGAGGTGTAAGACATTCCGCGCCGCATGGAATCGGATATTGTCCTGTTGAAAGATGGATCGTCTGCAGATATGCCAGCACTTCAGCCTCTACAACTTCCGGTATGTACCACTGGCTGGTTATTGTTCCTATAATGCGTAGGAGGCGGGAGCGTGAATGGAACCGAACAGCACCCCACACCAGAACGCTTAGTGTCGGACCCTTATGACGCTGCATAATGCATGCCTCCAGCACCCGTTCACCGCGATGTCTCCGTACACGGATACGTCCATAATGGGTCATTAGGTTGAACCGTGACTCGTCGGAAAATACTACGAGCTGCCATTAATCAGACCAGGGTCTGCGTTCTTGGCACCGTTGAAGCCGCCAACGTCTGTGGTTTAAGGCCAAAGGAAGTCGGAGCAACGGAGGGATAGCGACAAAGCTTCTCTGAAGCAAACAGCGTCGGAGAAAGCTTGCAGATAACCTTTGATGTGATACAGACTTCCACTGCTATGCTAACCCTCGGGACGTGGCTGTTCCGCCCACCAATACCATGTCATGGAGATGACGGTCTTTCCGTGAGTTTTTTCTTCGATGGTCTCCAGACTCCTCACGTCGGTGCCTCAGAACTTCCTTTTCCCGTTGTTACCATATTCGTAATACTGTGCTGGCGTTTCGTCCAACACCAGCAGCGATGTCGGGGAACGAAAGTCCGCTTTCTTGAGGTCCAACTCATCGGCCTCGCTCAAAGTCCGTCAGCTGTACGTACGAGTCTCGTCTTCTGCGGCGGGGCATACTCAGTTACTACCACTACAGTACTGCCATAATTCCCGCGAATTTCTGTACTAACTGCGGAACATCTACAAGGGCGTGGCTGGCACAAATCATTTGCATATGTGTGTGTCTGCTGTGGTTGTAATCATTTGCACCTCTTGACGTGATCTACCCATTCTGTAAGTTTCGGTCCGATCTCAGACGTTTTTCCTGGTGTTGCATTTTCAACAAACTGCAGTGCATGTTCTGCACTGAAAAGGAAGGTGGAATTCACTGCATGGGCAAATACGCTGGTTATCATATTTTTTAAGCTGTAAATGCAGCCCAGTCCGTTCTCTCTCTCTGACACACACACGCGCACACGCACGCACTCACACGCACTCACAAAAGAAATTGCGGACGTCAAGGGTTGAAGAACTGGTGTAACAATTCCTACTTCCTGAAGGTTGTCCCAATGAAATTTTGCTCTAAGGGAAACGTTCCTTTCATTAAACTGGTTTAGGCTTTCTTCTTTTCTCTCACGTTTTCTTTGCACAGCAACAGAATTAAACTTGAGTAGCTGGAATCCGTTAAGACCAACATAACGAGGAACGTACGTCCTTGTTCAATTTGTAAAGACTGGTAATTTTACATGCTTTTTCTTAAGTCGCAGAGAAAATAAACATGAAAGACATCTTAATGGTGAAACAACCGAAATTAATTTATGTTATGTATTTGTATCAATAGGCTTGTCACGGAAGACCGCATTTGTGAAAGGACAAGATGACTGATACTCCTTAAAATAAAGATAGGATGTTCGCAACACCATGATTCTGATATGGCAGATCTAAAAAAAACGACGAGAAACATTAAAAATTGAGCTGAAATGGCGCTTGTTTTTCCATTAACAAATCTAGGAAGAAAAGGAGGCACATTTGTAAGTACGCAAAGATTTGATTTGCACGAACACCGATTAAATAACGGGCAAAAACTGTTGACGCGATGACTAAACAGCCATGACAAGGAAGTGTTACTGGGAAGGGAAATAAAAAAGTAAAAGAGCATATATTTTCAAAGTGGATTGTACGGAGCTTTTCGAGACATTGTGAATCTGTACTACAGAAATATCAGGCATTAAATTTTACATTTGAAAGAAAGGTCATCCAGCCAACTCAGACCCTGAAGACGAAAACGTGACACCTAAGTATTGAATAAAAGCAGAATTTGGAAACGAAGAAAATCTAAGAACGGTCAGGAGACATAAATAAATGAAAAATTTTATAATAAATTACGCGAAAGAGAAAACCCATTTGATATAGACACAGAGGAAGAAACCAGCACAAAAGACTTACTCTTCTTTTTGGTCAGAATCGCCTATGTGATAAGGAACATGAGGCTAAAAGATTCTTTGTTACGACGCAATCACTTTACATATTCTTTTTTTTTTTTTTTTTATTGGAGGTTTAACGACCACCGTGAGCAACTCAATGGGCTATAAGCAGTCGCCCGTCCCTAATTTAGGGTCACTGGTTCCAGGGAAGGGAGAGAGCCAGTGCCGTAAGACAAACACAACATCCATGCCTGACGGGATTCGAACCCGGACCCCTTACGGACGAATGGTCAGAGGCCAGCGCCTTAGACCACTGCGCCACCGGGGCGGCTTACATATTCTAAAAGGATCTCGTGAAATGCAAAAATTCCCTTACTTTACTTCTAACATGATGGTTCAAGGAACAGAAGATTCCTTAGGATTTGGAACGCTTCAGTTATCGTACTACATAAGTGAAACAAATATCACCCAACTTTCGGGTGTAACAAGCACATTTTAGACCCAAAAGAAATACACAGCCTGACAGAGAAAATGCCACACCACAAAGACGTAAACACAGCGTCATACAAATTACACGGTGGGTGCACACGTACACGTTATGCAAATGCTTGCATTTGCAAGCCAATCGCACGAACGGCGCGCGGGATATCAGCGGACAACCAACCCATGAGGCAATCAGTCGAGACGTCGTCATGGCGACGAGACGCGAGTGGTTCAGCTGTAACCATGTCTGGAGAACGAACAAGTGGCGCCAATGCCATTAAGATGCCGTTGTACGCGATTTCGTCAAACGGATGAGTTCACGAGAGGTGTCGTTGTAGGCCTCCATGCCTCCGGATGGTCCTTGCGATGTATTGAGAAGAAACGCAACGTGATGCTACAACCGTCGGTCGCATTTGGAGACAGTGGTCCCAGGAAGGCTCTGCGCAACGTCGTAAGAAGACCAGATCACGGAGACGGATGTCCGAGCGCACCGATCGTCGCATCCGACGTCATGCCGTAGCGGACCCACAGGCCATAACGGGCGACATTTTGGGGAGTGTACGGGCGGCTTGGATGCTCCGATATTGACGCGGACAGTGTCGCGCCAATTGGCTGCGTCCGGTTTGCTGTCCAGCCGTACATTGCGAAGGCTACCTTTTACAGCGAGCCATCGTCGTCATCACTTACCGTGGCGTTGCTCCAGAGCTACATGGAGTGCCGGATGGAACAATGAAACATTCAGCGACGAATCGTGCTTCTGTCTCACCACGGACGATCGCCGTGTGATTGTCTGGAGGCGACGTGGCCAACGGGTCCCTCCGCCATTGTGGAGCGCCACATAGCCCGGCAACATGGAATCATGGTGTGGGGTGCTATTAGCGCCAACAGCCGCTCACCGCTATTAGGCATTAAGGGCACACTGACAGCACGCCGCTATGCTAACGAAGTGCTGCGGCCCGTGGCACTACCGTATCTGCAGGGCATACCAAACGCCGTTTTTCAACAGGATAACGTCCGGTCGCATACCGCTCGGATCAGCCTGAATGCTTTACATGGTGAGAGGATGCTTCCACGTCCAGCACGATCCCCCGAGCTTCCTCAGCTTCTCGCCCATCGAGCATCTGTGGGACACGATTGGACGTCTGTTGAGTGCCCTCCCACCCCCACAAAATAAAGATGAACTGTGGACTCGGATCTACACCACATGGCCCACGATACCCCAGGACTCTATTCGGACTCTCATTGCTTCGATGCCACGTCGGATTCAACGCTGTATTGCCCAAAATGGGGGCCACACTCCTTATTGATCATCCTGTATATTTGGCCACTGGAGCCTAGTCTGTATGTGATAATTAAATCATTTATTCAGAACCTACTTGGGCTATCTGTGTGTGCAGTTTGGTCTGTTTTCGAGCATTCCTTCATGGTGTGGCATTTTCTCTGTCAGGCAGTATATTATAATGTAACATGTTGAAATAATTTAGAATATTTACTGGCACACGAAATCTATGACGAAGTAAATTTCTCCTTCATTTGTATGCCCTCGGCTCCGGAGCTCCGAGTGCTATCCACTATACTACACTGGCATGTGTTCTCACTGCTATCTGCCTTTATCTCATGTGCGTCCTGCAGGGCAGGCACGTCACAAATCTCATAACCAAAGGTTTAAATCAATAGCAAAATATACCGTTACAAAAAGAAATACAGGGCGTTCATAAATTATCTCTACAATTTTAACCATTAATTGAATTTTTTTGGAATTGAGATAATGTGGTGCGGTTTTTATTGCGTTTTAAAGAGAAATTTTCAAAATTTAATTTACAGAATTCAGCACAGCTTGCTATGCTTTTACTAAGCTCAGTACAACACCCGAAGTCGCACGCAGTACATTGAGACGGTACTCGATTTCCGCTGTTTCTCGCTCAAGAACCTAGCATCAACGGTAGCAATGACTTCCCTAATCCCTTTTGTTGAGGTTTTATATGTTGAAAACCCTTGTTTTATACACTCTATCCTTAAAATAACCCCATAAGAAAAAGTCCAGAGGGGTTATGTCAAGTGAACGAGATGACAAAAATTGGGTCATCCCTTTCAATCCACCGATCAAGGAATTGTTCATTCAGAAAGTCAGTAGCACATAAATCCTAGTGTGAGGGTGCTGAAAGGTGACATGTTCTTGAAGATCATCTAATTGGGTTACCGCAAAATTCATCAACATGTCCAGGCAAATGTTGGTTGCGAGTTTTTGTTCATCGAAAAAAAAACAGGCCAATGATTCGACTGTGCATGAGACAACATCACACGTTCGTTTAACTAGGGGCTATCTCATTCAAGTTCTGGGAACTCAAGTGCTTTTTAGGACCGACAATTCCTAACATTATGCCTGCTCAGTAGCCTCGAAAACGTGGAACGTTATATCCTCACTGAAGAGTACATGTTGGAGGAAACCTTCGTAGTCGTCAATACTGTCCAACTGCGGTTGTAACGTACCAGGAGATGTGACGTACCTGCCAGAAGGACGCACACGAGGGAGATGATGTAACGTACCAGGAGATGCGACGTACCTGCCAGAAGGACGCACACGACATAAAGGCAGATAGGAATCAGAATAAAACGTCCGCGTAGCTCAATTGGTAGAGCAACTTATTCCGGAATGAGGGGACCCGGGTTCGAATCCTGGCGCGGATAAAAATGACGGAGAAATTTACTTCGTTATAATGGCGCCCGAACTATCCGGATGACCCGACCGTTCAAAATCTCGCATTGGTGTGATGTTATTTCCACACCGCGAGATAGGAAAAATAAGGGAATCCCTTCTCCAGCACTTCAAAAAAAAAAAATAATAATAATAATAAGGGGGAGATGATGTAACGTACCAGGAGATGTGACGTACCTGCCAGAAGGACGCACACGAAGGAGATGATGTAACGTACCAGGAGATGTGACGTACCTGCCAGAAGGACGCACACGACATAAAGGCAGATAGGAATCAGAATAAAACGTCCGCGTAGCTCAATTGGTAGAGCAACTTATTCCGGAATGAGGGGACCCGGGTTCGAATCCTGGCGCGGATAAAAATGACGGAGAAATTTACTTCGTTATACGGTTTATTATCTGCCTGAATAGCCCGCAGGCAGAAGCGGATCCAGAAGTTTACTCTATGGGGGACGGGTTTTCGGGTATAAAAAGGGGGAGAAGACATTATGGAAGGGGTTTTAGATATACATTATACATATTGGCGGTGACGCTCCTACCTGGCTTTCCTTTGCAAGGTCTTTAAAACACCTTCACTTGCTTCAGGAATGTTAAATCGTTAAATACCTGAACGAGAGCATTACCCTGTTTCGAGACGTTACAGACGCTAGACAATATGACAAAGCAAAGAACTAACAAAGAATACCAAATGCTTATTTCTCCGGCGGTCCCTGTCTTCTCTTTATCTTTTGCGCGCGCTCTCTCTCTCTTTCTCTCTCTCTCTCTCTTTATTCTATTCCCTTCACTTTTTTTTTTTACTGAAGCCAAATCAATGTAGTACGTATTTTAAATCCAGTTCTATAGTAAGTTTAACATTTAAATTTTTTTTAGAAAAACTGAAAACAAAATATGCAAAGTTAATCATTCACGATCTTTGCTACTTTAAACGTAAAAACTTCGTTAGGGTTCGGGGGCGATAACCCCAATCGCCCCCCGCTGGATCCGCCACTGCCTGCAGCAGTTGTACGTTGTATGCGTACAATCAGAACTGCTTGTACAAAGCTTTGTGAACCGTCAAAAGTTGTAATTGCTGGGCAGCAGTACGAACGGTCTCAGTCAAAAGTTGTAATTGCTGGGCAGCAGTACGAACGGTCTCAGTCAAAAGTTGTAATTGCTGGGCAGCAGTACGAACGGTCTCAGTCAAAAGTTGTAATTGCTGGGCAGCAGTACGAACGGTCTCAGTCAAAAGTTGTAATTGCTGGGCAGCAGTACGAACGGTCTCAGTCAAAAGTTGTAATTGCTGGGCAGCAGTACGAACGGTCTCAGTCAAAAGTTGTAATTGCTGGGCAGCAGTACGAACGGTCTCAGTCAAAAGTTGTAATTGCTGGGCAGCAGTACGAACGGTCTCAGTCAAAAGTTGTAATTGCTGGGCAGCAGTACGAACGGTCTCAGTCAAAAGTTGTAATTGCTGGGCAGCAGTACGAACGGTCTCAGTAGAGCTGCGAGCGAACGCTACACGTAGGCTCCCATTCAACGTGCTCTACGCTTGTGCTTGGTCAGTTAGCCCTCTTTTGACGCAGCACACCGCCTGTTTCCATAACCATTTTCTGCCACCCAGGGATAGTCAGCCATGGTAGAGGTTCTTTTCGGGAATTTCTGAAATTCCTCTGAGTTTGAGTATTTGATTTTGTCTCTATGAACCAGGAAATGCACTGGGCCTCCTCTTGTGGAGTAACGATTTGCAGCAATGGCATATCTATACCACGTACAACAAGAAAGATGATGCCGAATTATCGGGTGTAATAAGCACGTCTTTTGAATCCGTTCTGACGCAAATTAAATTTATCAAAGCTATTCAAAGTCAATGGAACCGGCATGGAAAACAATAGTATCGACGGAAGAAAGAAGTTTTTCAATCGGGGTTTTAATCCCTCAGATATTGCTGTGAACGGAATCGTGAGCTTACGCCCTCTGGTTGCAGACTTGTGCGTTAAGACAAACGTGAATTTATATGAGAAACATTTCGCACCGGAAACGCTCTCCAACACAGAAAGAAGTTTTCAAATTGGACTCTTAGAAACAGAGATATCGACAAAAATAAGATGTGACTTTACGTCTCCTGGTGGGAAAACAATGTATTATTTTAGGAAGAAAGTGTTCTCAAAAGGTTTTTCCATATGATTGGTGTGACATGTTTTAGCGAGCCTGTGGTTCCCAGGCCCGTTTGGTTCGTTTCGTCCTTTACAAAGTACGGCCTTAGGGAAATTACCTTCAGGAATCCATTTGCTAAGAAATCCGAGTATTTATTCAAGATATATATATATATATATATATATATATATATACAACTGTACATCATTTACATGCTTTATGGGCTATATCCCATACAACGAAAAAACATTATGCTGTATCACCATGACATCTCCTTCTCCTCGCCTTCGAATCTCTAATGTCCTACTCGTCTCCCTTCCTCCGCGAACCCCCAACGTTTTCGGGGGTTGCATTGTTGACACCTCGTAACGAATGTTCTTTAAGTTCCGCCTCCGACCATGTAAGAAGGCGTACCGAATATCGCCATGTACTTGACAACCAACGACTATCTTACGAGTTCGAGCAAAATGGCGTCGTTGAGGACCAATGTCCCCAAAATGTCCAGCAGTGAGTTTGCAAGGATATTTTTTTTTTTTGATTCGAGGTTTAACGACCACCGTGAGCAACTCAATGGGCTATAAGCAGTCGCCCGTCCCTAATTTAGGGTCACTGGTTCCAGGGAAGGGAGAGAGCCAGTGCCGTAAGACAAACACAACATCCATGCCTCACCGGGATTCGAACCCGGACCCCTTTCGGACGAATGATCAGAGGCCATCGCCTTAGACCACTGCACCACCGGGGCGGCATTGCAAATATAAATTGTCAGTTCTTGTACAAGATATCTTACATGGCTGTCACTTGAACACATACATATACACACGAAAAAGACACCAAAATCATATTTATATATTTAAAGGGGCCTCTCGTTCGCAGAGATCCTCACAAGTGGTATCGGTTCAAGAAAAAAATGTAGTCGAGTTTTTAGGAGCCCAGATTTTGCTACAAATACATCAAAAGCAGAAATTAACACTTATGCCCCCTGGTGGCCAAACCATTCTTTACCAAACATTAGATATTATGTGAAAAATATTTTCCATTAGGTCTTGTATGCGATAGAGGAAGAATTTTTCAAATCGGAGTTTTAGAAGCAGAAATAACACAGAAAACACAGTTTACCTTTGTGCCCCCTAGCGGAAAGTCTATGATTTACTTGAAAATTTTGAATTTATAGGAAAAACATTTCGCATCGGAAACACTATCCAACAAAGAAGGAATTTTTCAAATCGGACTCCTAGAAGTAGAGATATTGACAAAAATAAGATAGAAACCATGCATTATTTTAAGAAGAAAATGTTCCTAAAAGGCTTGTCGACATGAGTAGTATCGGTCAACAAACGACGTTTTTTGCAATCGAGATTTTAGAAGCTCATATTTTGCTGCAAATATATCAGAAGCGGAAATTAAGACTTATGCCACCTGGTGGCCGAACCATTTTTTACAAAAAATAGAAATAGTGTGCAAAGGATTTTCCATTAGAAGCTGTATCCGGTGCAGAAAGAGTTTTTCAATTCGGAGATTTAGAAGCAGAGATACAGGGGGAAACGCAATTTATCGCTACGCCCCCTAGCGGAAAGTCTATGAATTACTTGAAATTTTGAAATTATATGAAAAACATGTCACACTCAAAACGCTATCCAACAAAGCGGGAATTTTTCAAATTGGACTACTAGAAGTAGAGATATTGACAAAAAATAAGATATACATCTACGCCCCCTGGCAGAGAAACTGTGGAATATATTTTAAGAAGAAAATATTCCGAAAAGGTATATCGATGTGAGTGGCCACGAAAGAATTCTTTCAATCGATATTTTAAAATAATTTTTTCAATCGATATTTTAAAAGCTCAGATTTTATGGTAAATACATCAGAAACAAAAATTAACACGTACGCCTACTGGTGGCCAAAGTATTATTTACCAAAAATTTGAAATTATATGCAAAGATTTTCCATCAGGAGGTGTAGTCCGCTGAAGAAAACATTTTTCAAATTGATGTTTTAGAAGAAGAGTTATCTGGAAAATTGTAGTTTACTTTTACGCCCCCTATCGGAAAATCTATGCGTAATTTGAAAAAGTAACATACCTAAAATACTATTCGACATAAATGGAATCGAAAGATAAAAGATTGTTTTCAATCGGATGTTTAGAAGCAAATGTGTGGAATAAAACGTATTTTTGAATTCGATATCATCTGCATTTACGCCTTCTAGCGGCGAAATTGTACATCGTAAAAAAAAAACGAAATGAAGGATCATCATTCGCATATTTCAATCTTCCCAATGCAAAAATAATTTTTCAAATCGGACTAATAGTTGCAGACATATCGTGTGTACAGACGGACGGACGGACAAACCGGTAACATAAGCACGATCTTTTTTTACAAAAGACGTGCTAAAAATGCACATACATACTTGCAAGTAAACAGAAAAATTCCCATTGAAAATTTGAGAGATTATCTTAGAGGTGTGACAAACAGCACCAAATTATTTCAATTCTTGAAATTTTATTTCATGCTTGAATTTGTAAAGATAACTTCTGGACACCATGTACACAGTTTCAGCTCCCTAACTAAAAAATAAGCGTTACTGAAAAAACGAAAATGCATAAAAAATATTCATCATGAAGAAAACCATCAGACGCAAGGACATTTTTTACCAGCCGGAAATTTAGAAGATTATATATGATTGCAAATAGCAATAATATACACAGTGCGTCAAAGAATTTTTAAGATTGGGTCTGTAAAATGAAATAGAAACAAGGAATTATAATTTGTTTTGGTTTGTTATTCAAAATAAGTCGCTCCGGCTTCAATACACTTGTTACAGCGATTTAATAATGATTCGAATGCCTATTCCAGTTCACTTTGCGGAATTGCCTCCAAATCACGCGTCGAAGCTGTTTGAATGGTCAAAATATCATCAAAATAACACCCTTTTAACGTCATTTTAAGTTTTGGGAACAAAGAAAATTCGCAGGGTGCTAAATCAGGCGAATACGGTGGTTGATTCAACACACAGACGTTATTGTTCGCCAAAAATCTACGAACAAGAAGTGGGGTGTGACTGGGT
The DNA here is from genome assembly GCA_039090855.1 of Macrothele yani. Lineage (NCBI taxonomy): Eukaryota > Metazoa > Arthropoda > Arachnida > Araneae > Macrothelidae > Macrothele > Macrothele yani. Next base: position 64,758,775 of record CM077017.1, on the reverse strand, counting down.
GCATTATCGTTGGACAAACACCAACTGTTTTCATCTCGATATTCTGGACGAATGCGACGAATTCTGCGCATCAAACTCCTCCAAACATTTAAATAAAACTCATCAGTAATTGTTTGTCACTTGGAACAAATTCTTTGTGGATAATACCCTTACTATCAAAGAATGTAATGAGCATTGTTTTGGTTTACGATGGAACTTTTCTTGTTTTTTTGGCTTGTGGCGAGTTTTTTTACTTCCATTCCGCACTCTGTCGCTTTGTTTTAGGATCATATTGAAAACACCAGGTTTCATCACCAGTAACAATCGATTTTAAGAAGTTTGAATCATTTTTAGCGGCTGAAATGATGTCTCTGCAATGTGCACTTCTCCTTGATTTTTGTTCATTGGTGTTAACGTGTGTGGAACAAATTTAGCCCAGACTTTTGTTTTGCCCAAATTTTCATGAAGGATGGTTCGAATCGTTTCTTTGTTGATGTTTAAAAAATTCCATCATTCTTAGTGACGCACATCGATTGTTTGCCACGAAATCACGCACTTTTTCAATAATCTCAGGTGTCCTAGATGAACTTGGTTTTCCGGTATGCTTATCATCTTCTAGCGTCTCTCTTTCGTCCAAAAAACGTTTGTGCCACAGGAAAACATTTGTTCTACTTAAACAAAACTCACCGTAAACTTGTTTCATCATTTGGTATGTTTCCGAGGCACTTTTACCAAGTTTTGCGTTAAATTTAATAACAGCCCTTTGTTCCATCTTAATGATTCAACATTAAAAAAATTTTACTTCTCTAATGAACGCACGTTTCGTTTGAGTTACTTTAACAACAGCGCAGTACTTTTGGCAAAAAGCAAGCAGATGGTCACGGTTTATAACGTATTCGCGATTACCGTAGGCTGAAATCTAGCGCCAGTCTTAAAAATTCTTTTACGCACTGTATATATATGTTTTACCCGCTAGAAGAAATGCTGTGCATCATTGTTAATAGGAAATACATACACGTAATTTTTTGTTACAGTGACTATTATCAATGTGCAATAAATATTTTCAATCAGTTTTCAGAAGCATAGATAGGACGCCGCCCCGGTGGCGCAGTGGTCTAAGCGCTGGTTTATCACCATTCGTACGAGATGGATCCGGGTTCGAATCCCGGTGAGGCATGGGTTTCGTGTTCGTTTTACGGCACTGGCTCTCTCCCTTTCCTGGAACCAGCAGTCGCCCGTCCCTATTTTATGGAATCAGTGGCCCTGAATTAGTTAGGGACGGACGTCTGCTATAGCCCACTGAGTTGCTCGCGGTAATCGTTAAACCCCAACAACAACAACTATGACTTCAAAAAGAAATGTGTATTTGCGGCCCGTAGCATTGTGAAAAAGTAAAACTAAACGAAATAATTCTGGTAGAGAATGCCACAAAGTGCAAATAGAAATTTCCAAACTTGACTTCCAGAAGTTGACGTAGTTCGGAAAGTAGAAATGAACTTGGGCCTCTAGCGGGAAAGCTGTGCATTATTTAATACAGATAATGTCGCAGAATGTTCTTCACAGTTAATAAATGGTATCTGACGCAAAAAATGTTTTTTCAACAGAACTTTTAGAAGCGGAGATATACTAAATAGTTGCAAGTAGAAATATAACCCTAGCTCCAGAACCCCTTTAGAACATAAACATAACTCTAGCGCCAGAACATAACCCCTTTAGAACCTAACCCCAAACATATCATTATCAAAATTTAGCAAATTAGAAAAAGGCAAGTAGAATGTACGTTGTTTGTGCAGTCTAGAGGGGAAAACATATTTTATTTGGAGCAAAATATGTTTTTAAAATTAGTATTTTTATATATTCGTGCAGACGTGAATTCGAAGATGATAGGGCAGCCAATATACATCGTGCTATGGGTATTGGCAGCCCTATCATCTTCGAATGTTTTTAAAATGTTTTTTTATAGGCAATGCTATACAATGATATGGCATACAACAGATGTCAAGGTAAACAGCCATCTACATTTACGTCCCACAGGCGGCAAGATCTTGTAAAACAATTAAAAGTATAGATATGCAGGCCCGTAACAGACGGTGTGGCTGATGATTGAAGTCGGTCAAAGGATATGAAGGAGGTCGGGCAAAGGATATGAAGGAGGTCGTGCAAAAGATATAAAAGAAGTCGGACACTGCTCTGTAGTGTTATCCTCTGGAACGAACGAAAATAAACGCCGGTCGGGCAAAAAGAAATGTAGGTCGGGTAAAAAGAAACGCAGGTCGAGAGACGGGCCTACATATAATTCATGATGTCTAATAGAAAAAGGTTTTTCAGGTCCGACTAATAGGTGCAGAGATTTAGTACCCACAGCGACGCAAGATGGGTATTTAAGATACTGATAGCATACATTTTAGAATGCTGCGTACATCAACAGCCTGGCAGAAAAATTGACAAAAGTAGGTCTCAAGAATCTTATACCTCCTGCATGTTACTTAGAGTACTGTCACATTCCAAATATGATTGTTATAATCAGAGAGCAGGAGTTCAGGACTGGTTTTTCAAGCATGAGTCATATCTCGTATCAACTTATAATTGAACGATCGCATAAAATGAGTTCGTTCAAAGTACAACTTTAAAAATTATGGAAAATCTTTTGATTCAAAACATATATCTGCTTCAGTTACGAAGGGCTTCGAGTAAGCTCTAAAACTTACGTACCTGCGCTTTTTATTCTGGCGATATTGTACCATTACTTTTTCGATAAGTGCACTTACCTTATCTTGGTTCCGTACGAGTTAGAAATAAATATTTGAATGACGACTCGCAAACCCCACCTCTGTCGGTACACCGGATGGCGGAGTGGTTTAATTAGCTTTGGCTTCCGACCATTCGTCTGAGAGGGTTGAGTTCAGTGTAAAGCATTGGTGGTGCCATGTCTACCGCGCTGGCTTTCTGCCTTCCCTGACTCTAGTGGCCCTAATTTTCAATTTTCGAATACGTGACTGTTTATATACTTCTGTGGTGTCCCGGAGCTTTTCTGCGTCTCTGAAACGTGTCCCACGGTTTCACAAACTATAATGAAAAGCTCCAGAAGAGAACAAGATAATACACTTGTGAATCTCGGCCCAACAAATTCTTCCTTTGATTAAAAATTTGATATGAAACTTACCACACATGTTGATAAGTAGGTGGGAAAGCAGTGATTTCATTTCAAAGGGATTGCAAAGATGCGAGGAGACAGTACAATGTAGTCCCAGTCAGTTGGTCGCATGACCTCCATGCTGGGCTTAGGAAATGTCTGGGGACTGCGTTGGCCAGGGCAGCCACAGAACAACGTAGGAGCGGTGAACTGCTGTTGAAACTAAGCCTACATTATTCTTAATATAATTCGGACCAGAAAAATTTAGGCTTTGTTTTTTCTTCGTTGAAAAAACAAAGCCCAAATTATTCTGGTCCGGAGTTTTGGAACTCTTTGCCTGCAGAATTATTATAGACTTCGGTTTTATATAATTTATGACTACAAAGCTTGCGGTGTTAAGATAGAATAATAATAATAACGTGTCGCACAATAAAATGTTTATTATACATCGACTATAGTTGTCACGCTCTCAAGGATCCTTTAGTACAACAATTTATCGAAAACCATTTGCTGTTTCCTTACCCCCTCATGCAAAATCAAATCATCCATGGAAACAAAAAATATCTCTTCCTTCTTCACATACGTATATCGTGCAATACATATCTGCTCAACTGAGGATTCTTTACAGAAAGAGCTTGATTTTCTTAAACGAATTGCAGCACACAGAGGATACGTTATAGACAAAGCTGTCCAAAAATTTAGGAAACCAAAGCTTGTCTGCACGCTCATGCCTATAGACCTCCCAATACGAAAGAATTGGGCAGTTATCCCATTTGCTCCTCAGATTTGCTTCTGAATGTCAAAATTCCTTGAAAGTTTTAATTTAAAAGTTATTTTCAAACCCATAAAAAAGATGAATTTTTACGTTCAGAAGACTACGTCGAAGACTTAAACTCCTGGGGAATTTATCAGATACCTTGTGAATGTGGACTTTCATACATAGGACAGACCCGCAGGGATTTAAGTTTCCGTGTGAAGGAACACAAGACCTATGTACAGAACTATGAACTGAAGAAGTCGTCTATAGCTCAACATTGTCACGAAAATAACCATGCATTTTTGTTTGGAAACGCTACGCTTATTGATAAACCGGACTCGACTATCAAGCTTAATAAATTAGAAGCTTTCCACATATACCGGAACTCATCACTGCTTGTCAACGACATGACGTCGACTCCATTTCTTTCAAGCGCGTGGGAACAACTCGCCAATACCCGTGACCGTCAGAATTCTAATGATGTCACAATGATTTGAATGTTTACGCTCATTTCGTCCTGAGGTAGCCGAGCCAAACGCTCTGCGCAACTATAGTTGATGTATAATAAACATTTTATTGTGCGAAACGTTGTTATTATTTTTCTGGCTTCAGTTTCTTTAAAAAGAAATTAAAACACTACTTACTTAACAACTGATATCCATTTATTAGTACAAGATGGGAGGTTGATTGACAGAGATTATTGGACTGATGGGGGAATGCGAGGGACTTACCAGGTGAAAATTCAGTGACCAAGGGACGTGGGATATATACAATGAGGATTTGGGGGGGAGGGGGGACAACTCATGTTTTTCATTACTTTAACATTATATTTCCCTTGATGTGCTGTTAACTCAATATTATGATTAGATGTTTTATTTGATATTTGTTTCCTTTTTTGACTCTGTTGCTGTTACATCAATGTTCTTGTCTTGACTTTAAACTTGGGAGATCAAGGCTGGTCAGGTTTCCTCAAGGCCTTTTCCTTGATCTTCCCTCTTTTATTTTTAAGTTTATGCTTAACTATTCAGAATTATTAATTTTAATATCTAACAGCAACATCAATAAATGATATGAAATGAAAATGAAACTCATAGATCCCCATACCATGACATCTGGCTGAGGAGCTGTATGGTGCTCATGGATGGCATCAAAATCAATCCAGTGACCACGTCGTCGTCACATTCTCAGCCGCTGGTTTTTGGGGCAAACACAGAAGCGAGATTTGTCCCTAACTACGACATGATTTCATTCGTCACGGATGGCAGCAATATCATCCCGGTGAGCACGTCGTCTCCACACTCTCAGTCGGTTATAGTTGGGCCTAAGACAGAAGTGAGACTCGTCGCTGAATACGACATGGTTCCATTCGTCAAGGATGGCAGAAAGATCTTCCCGGTAACCACGTCGTCACCATCCTCTCAGTCGGTGATAGTAGGGGCTAAGACAGGCAAGACTCGTCGCTGAATACGACATAGTTCCATTTGTCACGGATGGCAACAAGACCACCCTGGTGACCACGGCGTCTCCACACTCTCAATAGTTTCGGCTAAGATAGAAGTGAGACTTGTTGCTGAATATCACATGGTTCCGTTAGTCACGGATGGCAGAAAGATCAGTCCAGTGACAACGTCTTCTCTAGGCTCTCAGACAGTGATAGTTGTGGCTAAGACAGAAGCGAGACTCGTCGCTGATTACGACATGGTTTCATTCGTCAAGGATAGCAGCAATATCCCCCCGCTGACCACGTCGTCTCCACACTCTCAGTCGGTGATAGCTGGGGCTCAGACAGAACTAGACTCCTCGTTGAATACGACATGATTCCATTCGTCACGAATGGCAGCAAGATCAGCTCGGTCATAACGTCGTCTCCACACTCTCAGTCACTGATAGTTGGGGTAAATACAGAAGCGAGACTCGTTGCTGATTACGACATGGTTCCGTTCGTCAAGGATGGGAGCAATATCACCCCGCTGACCACGTCGTCTCCAGACTCTCAGACGGTGATAGTTGGGGCTAAGACAGAGGTGAGACTCGTCGCTGAATACGACATGGTTTCATTCGTCACGGATGGCAGCAAGATAAGCCCGGTGACCACAGCGTCTACACACTCTCGAGTGTCGGGGCTAAGATAGAAGTGAGACTCGTTGCTGAATATGACATGGTTCAAATCGTCAGGGATGGCAGAAAGATCAGCCCGTTGACGACGTCGTCTAAAGGCTCTTAATCGGCGATCGTTGGCACTGAGATAGAAGCGAGACTCGTCGCTGAATACGACATGGCACCATTCGTCATGGACGGGAGCGAGATCATCTCGGTGACCACGTCGTCCCCAGACTCTCAGTCGGTGATAGTTGGGGATAAGACAGAAGTGAGGCTCGTCGCTGAATACGACTTGGTTCCATTCGTCACGGATGGCAGCAAGATCAGCACGGTCACCAAGTCGTCTCCAGACTCTCAATCGGCGATCGTTGGCACTGAGATAGAAGCGAGGCTCGTTGCTGAACACGACATGGTTCCATTCGTCACAGATGGCAGCAAGATCACCTCGGTGACCACGGCGCCATCACACGTTCAATAGGTGGAGCTCAGACAGAAGTGAGACTTGTTGCTGAAAACGACATGGTTACATTAGTCACGAATGGCCGAAAGATCAGCCCAGTGACCACGGCGTCTCAACACTCTCAATAGTTAAGGCTAAGACAGATGAGAGACACGTTGCTGAATATGACATGGTTCCATTAGTGACGGATGGCAGAAAGATCAGCCCAGTGACCACGTCTTCTCCAGACTCTCATGCGTTTATATGTATGGCTAAGACAGAAAAGAGACTCGTCGCTAATTACGACATGGTTTCATTCGTCACGGATGATAGCAAGATTTGCCCGGTGACCACGTCGTCTCCAGACTCTCAATCGGCAATCAATGGCACTCAGATAGAAGCGAGACTCCTCGCTGAATACGACATGGTTCCATTCGTCACGGATGGCAGAAAGATCACCCGGTGACCATTTCAGTTTCCGCAATCTCAGTCTGTGACCGTTGGGGCTAAGACGGAAGCCAGACTCGTCGCTGAATAAGACATGGTTCCATTTGTTCTGCCAAGCATGATTGGTACGACGTCATTGCAACCTTGGGCGACGATGTGCTGCGGTTATTGAAACTAATAGCGCCCCAAACCATGACACTAGGCTGAAGAGGCGTATGACCCTCACGGATGCCAGCAAGATCAGCCCCAGTGACCACGTCGTCTCCAAATTCTTAGTCGGTGATAGTTGTGGCTAAGAGAGAAGTGAGATTCGTCGCTGAATACGACATGGTTCCATTCCTCACGGATGGCAACAAGATCAGCCCTGTGACCACGTCTTTCCACACTCTCAGTCGGTGATAGTAGGGGCTAAAACAGAAGCGAGACTCGTCGCTGAATAAGAAGTAGTTCAGTTCGTTCCACCACGCACAACTGGTACGACACTACTGGAGCATTGTGCGACGATGTGCTGCAGCTGTTGAAATTAATAGTGCCCCAAATCATAACACTATGTTGACGGGGGGGATATGACGCTCACGGATGGCAGCAAGATCAGCCCCGGCGATCACGTCGTCTACAGACTCTAAGTCGGTGATAGCTTTGGCTAAGAGAGAAGTGAGATTCGTCGCTAAATACGACATGGTTCCATTCGTCACGAATGGCAGCAGGATCATCCCGGTAACCAGGTCGTCACCAGACTCTCAGTCGTTGATGGCTGGGGCTCAGACAGAACGAGACTCATCGCTGAATACAACATGGTTTCATTCGTCACGGGTAGCAGCAAGATAATCCCGGGGACTCCGTGGTCACCACACTCTCAGTCGGTGATAGTTGGGGCTAATACAGAAGTGAGGCCTTTTGCTAAATAAGACATAGTTCCATTCGTCACGGATGGCAGCAAATCAACCCACCGACCATGCCGTCTCCACGCTCTCATTCGGTGATAGTTGAAGCTAAGACAGAAGCGAGACTCGTCGCTGAATAGGACGTGGTTCCATTCGTTCCGCCACGCATGACTGGTATGACACCACTGTTGCAATGTGCGAAGAGGTGCCACCACTATTGAAACTAATAGTGCCCAAAGCATTAAACTAAGCTGGGGGGGATTTCGCTTACGAATGGCAGCAAGATCAGCCCCGGTGACCACGTTGCTTCCACACTCTCAGTAGGGAATAGCTGGAGCTAAGACAGAAGCGAGACTCGTCGCTGACCACGACATGGTTCCATTCGTCACGGTTGGCAGAAAGATCAGCCCGTTGACCACGTCGTCTCCAGATTTTCTATCGGCGATTGTTGGCCCTGAGATAGGAGTGAGACTCGTCGTTGAATACGACATTTTTTCATTCGTCACGGATGGCAACAATATCATCCCGGTGACCATGGTGTCTCCTGACTCTCAGTCGGTGATAGTTGAGGTTCTGACAGAAGGGAGACCCGCCGCTGAATACGACATGGTTCCATTCGTCACGAAAGGCAGCAAGATCCCCCTGCGACCACGTCGTCTCCACACTATTGTTGGGGTTAAGACAGAAGAGAAAGTCGTCGCTCAATACGACGTTGTTCCATTCGTTCCGCCACCACGAGTGGTACGAAACCACTACTACCTTGTGCTACGAGGTGCTACCATTGAAACTAATAGTGCCCCAAAGTATTACGCTAGGCTGGGGTGGCATATGACGCTTACGGATTGCAGCAAGATCAGCCCCAGTGACGACGTTGTTTCCAGACTCTCATTCGGTTATAGTTGCGGCTAAGAGAAAAGCAAGACTCGTCGTTGAATACGACATTGTTCCATTCGTCACGGATGGCAGCAAGATCAGCCCGGCGACCACGTCGTCTCTACACTTTCAGTCGGTGATACTTGAGGCTGAGACAGAAGCGAGACTCGTCGCTGAATACGACGCCATCCCACTCGTCACTGATGGCAGCATGATCATTCCGGTGACCACGTCTTCTCCAGGCTTTCAGTCGCGGATAGTTGGGGCTAAGACAGAGGTGAGACTCGTCGCTGGATACGGCATGGTTCCATTCGTGACGGATGGCAACAACACTAGACCGGTGACCACCTCGTCTCCAGACTCTCAATCTGCGATCATTGACACTGGGAGAGAAGCCAGACTCGTCATTGAATGCGGCATGGCTCCATTCTTAACGGATGGCAGAAAGATCAGCCTGTTGCCCACGTCGTCTACATATTCCCAGTCGGTGATAGTTGGGGCTAAGAGAGAAGTGAGAATCGTCGCTGCATACATGGTTCCATTCGTCATGGATGACAGCAAGATCCCCCAGTGACCACATCGACTCCACGCTCTCAGTAGGTGATAGTTGGGGCAAAGACAGAAGCGAGACTCGTCGTTGAATACGGCGTGGTTCCATTCATTCCACAACTCATTACTTGTACGACACCATTGCTACCTTGTGCGACGAGGTACTACTACTATTGAAACTAATAGTGCCCCAAAGGATTACACTAGGCTGGAGCGGCGTATGACACTCACGGATGGCAGCAAGATCACCACGGTTTCCACGTGGTCTCCAGACTCTCACTCGGTGATAGTTGGGGTAACACACAAGCAAGATTCGTCGCTGAATACGGCATTGTTCCATTCGTCCCGGATGGCAACAAGGTTAGCTCGGTGACCACCTCGTCTCCAGACTCTCAGTCGGCGATCGTTGACACTGAGATAGAAGGGAGACTCGTCTGTGAATAGGGCATGGCTCCATTCTTAACGGTTGGAAGGAAGATCGGTCCGGTGCCCACGTCGTGTCCACATTCTCAGTCGGTGATAGTTATGGCTAAGAGAGAAGTGAGGGTCGTCGCTGAATACGACATGGTTCCATTCGTCATGGATGGCAGCAAAATCATCCCGGTGACCACGTCGTTTTCAGATTCACGGGCGGTGATAGCTGGGGCTAAGACGGAAGTGAGACTTGTCGCTGAATACGACATGGTTCCATTCGTCACGGATGGCAGCAAGATCATCCCGGTGACCACTTCGTCTGCAGACTCTCAGTCGGCGATCGTTTGCACTGAGATAGAAGCAAGACTCGTCGCTAAATACGGAATCATTTTATTCGTCGCGGATGGCTGCAAGATCAACCTAGTGACCACGTCTTCTCCAGTCTCTCAGCCCGTGATTGTTGGGGCTAAGAGAGAAGTGAGAGTCGTCGCTGAATATGACATGGTTCCATTTGTGATGGATGGGAGTAAAATCAACCCGGTGACGACATCGTCTCCAGACTCTCAGTCGTTGATATTTGGGGATAAGACAGAAGTGAGACTCGTCGCTGAATACGACATGGTACCATTCGTCACGGATGGCAGCAAGATCAACCCAGTGACCACGTCTTCTCTAGTCTCTCAGTCGGTGATTGTTGGGGTAACACAGAAGCAAGGCTCGTCGCTGAATACGGCATGGTTCCATTCGTCACGGATAGCAACAAGATCAGCTCGCTGAATTCCTCGGCTCCACATTCTCAGTCGGTGATAGTTGGGTCTAAGAGAGAAGTGAGTTTCGTCGCTGAATACGACATGGTTCCATTCGTCATGGATGGGAGCAAAATCAAGCCGGTGACCACGTCGTTTTCAGACTCACAGTCGGTGATAGTTAGGGCTAAGACAGAAGTGAGACTCGTCGCTGAATACGACATGGTTCCATTCGTCACGGATGCAGCAAGATCAGCCCGGTGATTGCGTCGTCTTCCGACACTCGATCGGCGAGCGTTGGAACTGAGATAGATGCGAGACTCATCGCTGAATACGAGATGGTTGCATTCTTCCGCATATCTAGTACGGCACCAGTACAAACCTGCTGCAGCCAAACTGCGATTCACAGTCCGAGTCGGTAGGAAATGTCCATACCTACCTGTTCAGCTCGTGAAATGTCGCCCGCTGTGAATTATTGATCTGCTGCGCCTTATCGTCTAATGCGGCTACTTAGTCATTCGGACGTCCATCTATGTGCACCACTCCCACTATCGAGAAGCACGCTATCTTATTCCTATCGTTGTCGCCACATTCGGGTGAAAGTTGTTGCATCCCGATGCATTTCCTCCACGATGAGACGCGGGGACAAACTAGCCGTGCGTAGCATTTTGATGAAACCTCTGGTAAAGTTGCTCTTGACCAGTTGGGTTCATGATGACGTCGCCCAGGCACTTTCACTCTTTACACGTGTTTTCGTCACCGAGATCACTCTGAGGCAGTGGTCCACTAGTTGAGGACGATTAAATCATCAGTGGTCCACGCCCAGATGACGACGATTAAATTGTGTAACCCCAAGACGTTTTCCCTTTTTATCACCGCATCTACCACGTGTTTGGTTCGCAACTACAGTCATTTACATAATCCAACTAACAACACGTACCCACCATTTTATATGGCCCTCCGACGAACACTTCCTGGTATGGCATTTTTTCTCGGGCAGTGTAGTTTTCCTCGCCATTGCTGACTGATATAACAAATCGACCCGTTGAACTTCAGCAGTTGATATCCGATCGCTGTCTCAACAGTTTCAGACTGCCAATGGATTATGTTAAAGCAAAAAACACTCAACACCAGCGTGTTGTTGATCATACAAAGTGTTATGAAAGCTCTCGGTAAATCTTTGAAATACCACAGGATTTTGAATGAACTGTTTCTAAATCTGAATCGTTTCGAAGTAGAAGATCTACAAAGATAGAAAATTCATTTATCCCGTTTCACTGTTGTAGTTTATCAACTATTCCTAAGTTTTTAACTAGCTAAACGCGACATGTGCTAATGTCAAGTTCCCCAATAATGAAATAGGCGTTCACTCGAAATAACCTCAAGGGTTGGTACTTACAAATCTTTTATTTGTATCCAACTTCAATATAGCATGGTATATTCCAACGTCGGTGACCCACAACTGGTAATCAATCGGTGGTATAACACCCACAACGTAATTTTGCAGATGGCAATAAAAATATAACTTCACATTAGCTCTCGTACAATCAATAAGCTCAGCAAAGATTTAACATCTCCACACAAACAACTGCGTCGCAAAATACATATATATCCTTTCTCGTTCTTATCAACATGCATATGTCACTTACACACAGACCTTAGGGGTGTTGCCAAACCTCCATTCATAGGAGGGAGAAGATATCATGTTAAGTTGGGAAGTGCGAAAGAGAACAAACTCAAATTTACATAGGAAAAGGAACTAAAAATGAAAGTTAAAATAGAATATACGTCAGACTGTGCAAATTATACTACTGTTGCTTTTCTATGAATTGTTTCTCAGATTTCAGATTATGAATTCAAAACTTCCTGGAAGAAATAAAGAACTAGAATTACAAAAGGAGAATGAACTGAAATGTGAAGTGCACTCAGCAGATAAAACATTAAAGATCGGGGTGATGGGAAGACGGCATGGGCATCCCCCGCACAGAGTGGAAGAGACCAGATCAAATCAGATTTGGAGGATTTTAGGAAGGGAGTGCTTGACCGCAGGTCTTAAACAGCCCTTAAAAATAGGAAGCTAGGAGATTTGGGCAGTGGAAGATACCAAAACTGGACAGCAAGGTTATACAACAGTGTATCGCAATCGACGAACATGAGTAAACGTGGTGATCTGAGTGACTTTGATCGTGAATGCTTTGTCCGCGCACGACAGATGGGTCATTTCATCGCCCAAGTGATAAGAACCTTAGGATTCCCGAGGGCAACAGTATCGAGGGTGTACCACGAGTATGCCATTGATGGACGTACCGGTGCCTAGAGAGCAAGCGGTGGCCGACCAAACGCCATTGACCAACAGGGTCGACGTAGACTATTCAGGCTCATACAGACAGACCTCTGGGCAACGGCGGCGAAAATCACATCCAGGTCAAATGTGGCAGGCCTAAGTAGTGTCAGTTAGCAAACAGTACGGTGCACGCTGCATAATCTAGACTACGGGAGACGACGCCTTACTCGTGTGATACTGATGACTGCTCGTCATCCGAAATTAAGCCTCGCCTCGTGCCGGGAACATTAAACCGGGACCTCTGCAGAGTGCTGCAGCATCGTGTGGTTAGATGAATCCCGTTTTCAGCTGTACCGAGCTGACGGGAGGCTACGGGTGTGGCGTCGACAGCATGAAGCCAGGGTCCCGTCGTGTTAGGTCGGCTTTGTTAAAGGCGGTGGTGGCTCTGTAACGTTTCGGGGAGCCTTCTCATAGGACGCATTGGATCCTTTAGTGTGTCTGGAGGGGTTCTTAACCGGTGCGCAGTGCCAGCATATGCTGGCTGATCACCTACAAGCTTTCATGGCCTTCGCGCACCCTGTGGGCGATGGTCCAATGCGCCGCCTCACCGAGCCGCAACCACCCACGCATTGCTCGAGTAAGACTCATATAAATTTAGAGATATCCAATGGCCCTCAATGTCACCGGATTAAAACTCTGTGGAAGCTCTGTGGGAGGCCGTTTAGCGGAACATCAGATCCATGGACCCTTAAAATTCATCACATTAAATCATCTAAACAGTCAAATATGTTATTTGAATCTGTTATTAGAATAATGATCGTGTAAAGACGGCGGAAATCAACATAGAAAGCCCTGGACCGATGTCTCGGGCGGAGTTGTGGACAATGCTGCAAGACGTACGGCTGGCATTACCTCCAGCATCTGGTGTTGTCGATTCCTCAGCGTCTACAGGCTGTTAATCGTACTAGAGGAGGACCGAAACGGCTTTAGGTAGGTATCTCTAATATTTTGTCCATTGCAATGTATATTTACATCTTCTTTGTCAAAGGAAAATAATCTGAAGTGTAGGAATGAGGAGAAAACAAATTCACATGGGAAATTCGAACGCATTGTGTTTGGACAAAACAAAAGTACATCAGAAGTGCAGATAACTTTTGTATCTCAACAAGAAATGTTATCAGTGAGTTTTACCATCTCAGTTATGAATTAGAGATATGGATAACTAAACAGGATATGCCGATATATTAGGAAATTGAGAATCTTCGACCTGGAAATTGTCATACCCAGAAGAAGTGGATGTATTCTGCTAAAATTCAGTACAGACGCAGATGTGATCAGATGATGGGTAAAACCCAATTTAATTTGCAGATCTATGCCATAATTTAATCAAACGGAATAGAGGAAAATGTTACAAATGTCAGTAAGTAAAGTAACCACAGTGCTCCGTTACGCATTCGGCAACATATCGCTTCATAGCGACCATAGAGCCACACAGATTCCTGGAGGTGTCCTGAGCTATCTCGAACCACGCCACGTTTAGTTGGTCTCATACTGCAACTACATTCCAGGCCAACTGGCCTGTAAGTGGCATTCAATAATGTCCCACACATGCACGATGATGAGTGACATTGAAGACCATGGAAGGAGTGCGTAGGTCAGCGTTATCCTATTGGAAGTTGCATTTAGATACCGGACAGATATGCCAATGAAATTGAACGGAGGAGGTCGTTCACGTATAGTGGGGAGGCCATTGTCCCTTTGAGGCGTACCAGAAGCTGCCTGCTACCTACGAATGGTACTTCAAACAAATTCACCTCTTGGGACAGCGGTATTGCTCTCGCACAAGAAAGCTCGATCCACCTTGTCATATCATCTGCAGACGTGAATGGGACGTTTGTTAGCATACTGTATATCTAAAATCTACACCGACACTATTCCAGCCTGTCTGATGGTGGATTGCGATAAAGGGCAGTCGGCGTAGTGAAAGTCAGGACCACACAGACTTGTCTCCGTCAGTCTCCTACTGTTAGTCTAGGTCATACAGTAATAGGAATGTCCTCGGTCGCAGGTACCTTTCGTCAAATGGCCATCACACGTACCGCACGATGCACAACCCCTTGCCGAGCCAATCATCCTGCGACGACATTCATATTATGACCTAGACTAGCGGAAGGAGACTGACAGAAACCAGTCTGCGTGGTCCTGAGTTCCATTAAGCCTACTGCCTTTTATCGCAATCAACCGTCAGACTCGGCTCGAGTGGTGTCGGTGTAGATTTGCCTGGAAAGAGGAGTACAGTACGTTTCAGTACGGACGGCCAAAGATACACAGTACGTAGAGCCAATCCCTCTGCGATGACGACAGGTATCATTTTTCGACCACTGATGTCAACGAATCCCTTCCGTTCTTTCATCACGTAACACATATTTCGCTATTTGGTTTCCAGATCAAATGGTCACACAAAAACACATTGTACCACCTCGTTCATACACTTCCAGCTGCTGATAGAGGTAGTCTCAGAGAGACATTGGTTACAGTTCCTAAGTGATATCTGCCTTCGACACTTTTTCGCAGCAAGTTGTAGACACTTGCAGCTCTTGCAGCAAATGACTTAGAAATTCTGTGTGTTGTTTTTTTGTACCATTCACCCTTCTAAATAGACTACTATTTGTGAAAGTTGCAACACCATGAAGGATTGCCGGTATTAGCTTAAAATATTACAGGATATGTACAACAGATTGGGACATGCAAATGATTAAGATGTCAGCGAAAATACGTTTCGGAGCAGCGCCCTCTGAACTGTTCGGTCTTGGGTATAAAGAGCTGGCTGAAACGGGATGTTGCAATCAGTGAACAGTCGATATTGAGTCGAAAGAGTGTTTCTCATGTCTCACTGTGCCCCGTCGCAGAAGAAGGGCGCATTATGAACACCTGACGGACTTTCAGGGAGAAAGGATCCTTGGAATGAGAGAAGCTGGATTTCCCATCCCAAGAAATTGCCACTCGTACTGAACAATACGCCAGTACAGTGATGCGAACGTGGCTTCAGTGGACAGATGAGGCTCGGACGCACAGAGATCAGGGAAATGGACCGCAAAATCGATCATCTGCACTGGATGACAGACACCTCTACTGCATGGCATTGCCGATATTCACGGTGTTAGCGCAGCAGTGGAGTACTATCACAAATCAGTCTTTGTCTTCCAGCACAGTTTGAATTCGTCTGCTTAACAGAAGACTGATCACTAGCAGCCCATTGCTACGCCTTCCTTTGACCCTCAACCACAGACGCCTCAGATTTGCAATAGGGTCGGGTCGAACACAAATATTGGCGGGCTTATTGGCAACACGTCATATTTTATGTCGGGTCACGCTTCAGCTTGATGCACAATAATGGACGCATATGTTCGAAGACATCGTGGTGAACGGCACTTTGCAGCGTCATACCTGCCCAACGCCATCATCAATGTTTGGGGCGCCATTGGGTTCAATTTGCGATCTCGCCTGATACGAATTGAGGGAACCCTCAACAACCAGCGATACATCAGGGATGTTTTAGAGGTAGGGATGATATCCTTCCTTCAGAGCTGTCTTGTCACTATTTTTCAGCAGAACAGTGTTGGGCCACATATGGCCCGGAATGTCCAAGACGTCTTCCATGAAAGACAGATACCGCTTCTACCCTGGTTTGCATGTTAGCCGGATATGTTCCCCGTCGAACATGTGTGGAACATGGTAACTAAGCGATTGGTCCGTCAAACGCCTCTGCCAGTTACCACAGATGAACTCTGATCTCGCATAGAAGCAGCCTGGCAGGTTATTCCCCAGAACGATATCAACAACCTCTTCCATTCAATGCCAGGCCGTAAAGAAGCTGTTATTCTTGCTCGAAGTGTCTTCAGACGATACTGAATTTTGAAGCGAAAATAATCCTGTATAGCTCTACAAATTTAATCAGTTATCTCCAGTAACATGAGGAATCTATGATCTAATTTTCTTTTGAATAGCGCGATTCTTTCTTGGTTTTGCAGTTTTCAGAAACAGTATATACACTGAGTGGCCACTTTATTATCACCACCTGACAGTTTTAAGCAAATGAGCTATGGCTGCACGCTGTTGCCGCCAGACTATAAAAAGGGAAAGCTTAGTGCTTGCGACAGTAGTAGAAGTGATGTTTTGATGACGAGATGGGTAAAAAATGCGATTTGACGGAGCTCGGAGCCATGGAGAGTATCACCAGAGCCTTCGCATTCGTGAAATTTTCCAGAGCAGCTGTTGTTAAAGTGTTTAAATACTGGACTGTCTGACAAAAAACTGGGCCTCTACGTGCAACGTGTGGTCGTCATCAACTAGGGACTGCTCGGGCGGAACAGAGAGTGTCAAACTGGTAACAGACAACAGAAGGGCAACAGTGCAGCAAATTACAGACCATCTTAATCAAGGATCCCCTCAAATGATCTCTGCACGCACTGTTTGCCGTACACTGCATCGGATGGGATATGACAACCGGAGGCCTGTTCGAACACCTTTGCTGTCTGCAGTTAACAAGATAAAACGTCTCCAGTTCGCACAGGAGCATAAGGATTGGACAGGCGATAATTGGAAAAAAATTATGTTTTCCGATGAATCACGTTTTCAGTTGCACCATGCCGATGGCCGAGTTAGAATTTGGCGGAAACAGCACGAAAGCATGGACCCCAAATGCATTGCTACAACCCTTTAAGCTGGTGGAGGCAACGTTATGGTTTGGGGAATGCTTTCCTGGCATGCTTTGGGCCCTTTAATTCGTGTTGATCAACGTCTGACTGGCACATCATATCAAAACATCGTTGCGGACCAAGTGCATCCTGTCATGTGGATGGTTTATCCCAATGGCGATGGCTACTTTCAACAAGATAATGCGTCCTGCCATAGTGTTCGTATTGTACAGGATTGGTTTCAGGAACATGCCGGTGAGTTTACTTTGCTCAGGTGGCCCCCACAATCTCCACAATCTCCAGATTGAACGAGCCATCAGACAGCTGGATCCACAACCCTGCAATCTCACACTCCTGGAAAAAGCTATTCATCAAGCATGGTCTCAGATTCCACAAACCACCTATCAACATCTCGTGGAGTCCATGCCACGAAGAATCGACGCAGTATTAAAGGCAAAAGGTGGCCCAACGAAGTACTGAGTGGGTGGTCATAATAAAGTGGCCACTCAGTGTATATACAGTGTTATCAGAATAATATGATCACCCCCGGAATCACGGTGTACCCGCCCAGGCGCCTCACAGAGTGCACGTGACAAGGTCGACAACACGGTGATATAAGCGACCGGCCAGGACAGATGATCCATAGTGCGTCACGCGAGCATAATGGGCAGAGGTAGTGATTTGACGGACGTTTAAAAAGGAATTATCATCGCTACCGCGCCAAGGGTGGAAGCTTCTCAGGAAAGCAGATTTCGTGGGCTGTTTACCAAGTGCTGCAGTAAGGGTGTACCAAGAACGGAATGCTGGAACACCGAATACCTCCCGACGTCATAACTGTGGAGGCCCAAAGGCCATCGACCCCATAGGCGACCGTCGACTGGTAAAGGGCAATAGACGCGTAACAGTTCACCAATTGAATGCGCAAATGAAGGCTGGGCACCCAGGTACGTGTCCACGGTAACAGTATAGAACGAATCTTGTTACACATGGGTCTCCGGAGTCGACATTGCGTCAAGGCGCCCATATTTACTCAGGTCCATCGGCAACGACGCCTGCAGTTCGCATGGGACTACCATCATTGGACAATGGAAAAGTGGGGAAAAGTTGCCTTCTCCGACGAATCGAGGTTTCTATTCCACAGAAGGGACGGACGGTGGCAGCTACGGCTTCAGACACACGAGAACCAACACCCAGACACGCTTGTCGGTCAAGTACAGGCAGGCGGAGTCAGTGTGTATGTATGGGAGTGTTTTCCTGGTATGACCTGGGACCGCTAGTACCACTGAATGGCTCGCTGAACGCCAATGGCTACCTTTCCATCCTCGCTGACCACATGCATCCCTTCATGTTGGACGTTTACCCTGGTGGTGATGTTGTTTGCCAAAAGAACAATGTGCCGTGCCACGTCGCTAAGGGGTGCGTGACTGGTTCCAGGAACACGACAGCGACGTCTCCGTTCTCCATTGACCCTGGCGAAATCTCCCGACCTCAACCCCACAGAGCCCTTTTGGACCATTAGGATCGGCAGGTTCGGCATGCCGATCCACAATCACTTCATCTCCGGAACCTCCGTGCTCTGCTGCCGTTCGAATGGGCACGTGTGCCTCGGTCAACCTTCCAGGGCCTCATTGAGTCCATGTCACGCCGTCTCGCCGCTGTCATCTGGGCCAAAGGTGGTTATTCCCATTATTAGGTAGATTGTCATATTGTTCTGATACGACCGTGTATACACTCAGCAGACAGAACATTAGAGAGAGGGTTGATGGGTAGTTGATCTAGGCATCCCCCGCGCAGGGTGGAACAGTTCGAAAGCGAACGCAGGCGATACATAAGTATACAGCATTGTTACCCAACAGTGCATCGTAATTGACAAAGATGGGTAAACCTAGTGATCTGAGTGACTTTGTTCTTGGACGCATTTTGGGCGCAAAAGTGTTGGGTCATTCTATCGCCCATTTTGTAAGAACCCTAGGGTTCCCGAAAGCAACAGTATCAAGGGTGTACCGCGAGTGTACCAACGACGGACGTACAAGCGCCTACAGAGCAAGCGGTGCCGACCACAAGCCATTGATGACCGGGGTCGACGTAGACTATTCAGGCTGGTAGAGACCGATCGCTTGGCAACAGCGGGGCAAATTACATCCAGGTTCAATGTCAGAGGCCCAAGCAGCGTTAGTGAGTGAACAATACGGCCAACGCAGCATACCATGGACTATGCGAGCCGACGCCCTACTCATGTGCCACTGTTGACTGCTCGTCATCGGAAATTACGTCTCACCTGGTGCCGGGAACATAAAAACTGGACCTCAGTAGAGTGGAGCCGCGTCGTGTGGTCAGATAATCTCGTTCTCAGCTGTTCCGAGCTGACGGGAGTGGGAGATGGGGGCTCGACAGCATGAGACCGTAGCCTCGTCGTGCCATGTCGGCTCTGTTCAAGGTGGTGGTCGCTCTATGATGGTATGATGAGCCTTCTCATGGGACACACTGTGCTCCTTAGTGTGTCTCGAGAGGTTCTTAACCGCTGCGCGATGCCGGCATGTGCTGGTTGATCACCAACACCCTTTCATGGCCTTCGGCATCCTGCGGGTGGTTGTCTGTTTGAGCAGGACGATATGTCATCTCACAGGGTCCCAACCACCCAGGTTAGGCCTCGAGGAACACTCAGCTGAGTTTGGAACCATCCAGTGTTCTCCAAAGTTCCCGGATTTAAACGCTGTGGAAGCATTCTGGGATGTCGTGGAGCAGAGCATCAGATCCATGAATTCTGGACCGAGGTCTCTGGCAGCGTTGTGGAAAATTCTGTAACAGGCATGGCTAGCATTACCTCGGGAAACCTTTCGGCATCCCGTGGAATCGATGGCTCGCAAGTACAGGGGTAAAATCCTTGTCGTGTACAGGCATATATATATATTTAAGCACCGCATCCAAATATTTTCGTGTAACTGACTAGAATGTTCCACATACTGTGAACAGACAGTACTAGAATTTAACAACCTTCCTGTGATATGAATGCGCAGTAGAAATATTAGGATTGGCATAAATAGAATACATCATGAACTCAAGTCTCACGATGAAGCAAAATGCAACAAGCATTTTGCTTCATCGTAAGGCTCAGGCTGTATCGGGTTTTGTTAAAGCTCCCAGAGTCTGGTAAGAGAATAATATGTAATCCTTTTCATTTTTAGGGTTGAGTGTTTTTCGGTAAAAATTTCTAACTACCTCCGTGAAAGTTTAATGGTGGATGGAGTTGACTGTCTTTGTAACGTATACTCTATATTCACTTTCCTTTTGATTTTACTATCTCTGGTTATTTTATTTTACTATGTAAATTATCTTCTTACTGAACGAAATATTATTTCACCCGATGAATGAGATCTGGCAATGAGTGTAAGTCATGACGTGGTGGTAGCTAGTATATAGGCGCGTTCATCGATAGCGAAGGGGAGCGTTTGGTGTTGTACGGAGAGATTTTGGTGTTATAAGGAGATCGTTTGTTGTTATACTAGATGAGAGAGTTTCGTTCTATGCCATTAGTTGGATTCTTCATTATTGTGAAACAAGTTGTGTGTGTGTGCTTTGGACGACAAAGGGTCGCATAATAAAAAAGGATTTGAGTAAGTACGTCTTTCTCAATTAATAGTTTTTGTCAGACCTCTGTCTGGCTGTTAGGTTTATATCGTTAGTTTTTTACCATTAACAACCAGCGTTAAGACTTTATACATTCTAATTACTACACTACTAGCAGGAGACTATATTCATGTTCTTAATTAACTAGTAACAACAACCATTTGAATTCACTATTTGAAGCTCAGTAGGAAAGCTTCATTATTATCATTAGCTAGCTGGTAGAAAGAGCTTATTCATTATAATTAGCTTAGCGGAAAGCAAAATAAAGCTAATTCATTATATCCTGATTTTTAGAGTTACTAGCGTCAGAGCAGAAACCAGCTAAGGTCTAAGAACGAACACAACATCCATACCTTTTTCGGAATTCAAACGCAAACACCTGTTGTACGAGGATCTAAAAGCCAAAGCCCTTGACCAGTCGTTAACACATATTTGATGGCAGTTATGTAAATCAGAGCCAAAGAGAAAATACGGTATCACTATTTCAACGGTGTCATTACTATTGCTTCAGACTATGTGCCCATTGTCAGCTTTCTCTCTACCTGAACTGACTATTAATTTTACCAGTCTTGTGTTTGACACTTTACGGTGGCATTTGTTCCTTATATTCTAAAACCCAATAGCTCAATCACGAGCTTAGGCAATCAACAGCAGAAGCTGATGTTTTACATCTTGACCACTGTACAAAAATGATTTATAATAGAAAGAACAACGCAATACAAGGTCGAATCACATTATTGTGACCACCAGCTAATATCCAGAGTAACCGCCTGTGCTGCGCGGACAGCAGTTAGACGGGCTGGGGGTGACTCAGTAAGGTGCTGGAAGGTGTTCACAGGTATATAGAGCCATGCTGACTGCAGTGCAGCTGACAGCAGCTGGAGATTACGTGGTGGAGGATCCATAGAGCGAACAACACGATCGAGGTGGCCCCACAAATGTTTAATTCGGGCTACGTCTGGGGAATTAGGGAGTCAGGGATGTACTTTGAAGTGTTCCTCGTGCTGTTCCAACCACTCTCGGACATTTCTAACTGTGTGACACGTCGCATTGTCATGATGGAAGATCCCATCCGCCCTAGGAAAGACAATCAGCATGTATGGGTGTACGTGGTCTGCAAGGATGGATTCATAACGAATTTGGTTCATAATGCCTTCCAGAGAATGCCACGAAAAGATTTCCCCGACCATAACTCTGCCACCACCAGCTTGTATTCTTCCAGCAATGGTTGAAGAGTGTTTGTTCTCCAATGTTTCTCGCCTGATACGCCAACGTCCATCCGTTCGATGAAGCAGAAAACGTGACTCATCGGAGAAGGCAATCCTTTGCCAATCAGCGGAGGTCCAATTCCGATACTGCGGTGCAAATGGAAACCTTTTGTGCCGATGTACCTTCGTTAGCATAGGTGCAGTGACCATCCGTCTGCATCTACGCCCCATACGCAGCAGGGTTCGCTAAACTTGCTTTAGACACACTTCCGGTAGGCACTTGGTTCATTCGGCCAGTGAGTTGCTCCACTGTATCGTGTCGATCGGCCCTCACGCACCTTCGAAGCCGACGTTCACTTCTGACATCAATGGAACGTGGTGCTCCGCAGTTTCCACGTATGTTATTCGCATTGGTGCCACTTCTCCAATCATGATATACTTTAACCACAACAGCACGCGAACAGTTCACAAACTGCGCTGTTTCAGAAATACTGCCACCCTTGGCCCGAAAGACGATAATAATCTCTTTTTGCAAATCCGATAAATATCTCCTTTATTCATGACAGCAACGAGTGATATGTTTTCAGACACACCTTATATACGCTCCAAGCCAGCTCACGATACGTGCCTTTTTTCTTTGGCTACGCGCTGTTGACGTCAAAAGTAGGAGGTGGTCACAATAATGCGACTCGACTGTGTATCTTATTTACTTTCCTTGAAGTTATTTATTCTGATTTTGTCAAGCACACTCATATGTACTACCCCGGCTTCATAATAGTCAAAGGCGTGAGCTTCTGGCTAATCATTCGACCTGGGTCTGGGCCCAAGTTCGGGTTCATGCATGGGAGGTACAGTTGCCCCACGGCTCTGGCCCGACGCAATTCTTGCAACCAGCGGCTCCAAATTAGAAGCGGTCGACTCACTTTAGCATCAGTTGCTCATAGGGGTTTCTAAAGGTGGTTCCCTATCACGTTGTCCGTGTTCACTTCGTCCACATTCACTTGGTCCAGTTCATTTCGTCCAGTTCATTTCGTCCACGGTTCACTTTGTCCATATTCATTTCGTTCTCAGCCTGGAAGGAATACGGTGGAAATTTTCTGTTTTGATGTCATTTTTGTTGCTATGCAGAAAGAAAAGCTCAAGCGGATATTGCTTACCTGCGATAGCTTTTCCTATTAAAGTTTTTCAATTAAAATATGACAATTTTAAATGTTATTTAAAGTAAATCGAGGAACTGAACTTTGATGACCTTTTTAACTCTTTTGTGTGGTACAATGCCAATCACTACGACACAAATCAAGCTTTATTCCAATGACCATAAATGTGTTGGATTAAAGAGGAAACTTTTAGACCCCTTTACTCCTTCTTGTAAAAAGTCAATTTTCCTTCTCTCACACCGCAAATTCACAGTAAATACTGATCTTAACTTTTTTTTTTTTTGACCATTATACTTTTATGGATTTTTCTCACGTTAAATAGCTATGACACATATAGAGAGCATTATAGTTCATTGGTATGAAAATTAGTAATACGGAAATTATAAACAATTAATAATCAAAATATAAAATAAATATACTGAAAAGCTAAGAATTATATGAAAGAATATACAAGATGTACTTCAAAATATTAAATTTTTTTTGTAAAATTTTGATTTATGTCATAGCGATTGACATCGTACCACACGAAAGAGCTTTTAAAAGTTCAGTTCCTCGTATTACTTTAAATTACACTAGGGGCTGCGCCTCTAGGCTCGCTACGCTCATTTCCAGAGTAGCGCTCGGGCCCTGCAGCCCGATCTCCAAGAATATCACATGAAATAAAAACCGGAAAATTCATATTAATTTCAATGTTTATTGCATGTCTAAGCAACTAAGGCTAGTTATTCCGAAATTTCATAGTTTTTTTTACTGTCGTTAATTTTTTGGAAAGTCGGACTTTTGTCGTTTGAACTTACAGCACTTACTAAATTTACCACTAAGGAAAACAAAAGCATTTCCGTAAACCGTAAACCGTTATGCTAAACCGTTGAGGTGGACGTCAAGTAATTTCGCTTCCTATACTTCCAATGGAAAAACTTTTTACACATTTCCCTTACAATTATTGTGTTCCCATGGATGACAATTTGAACATCGATTAAAATAACTTCATATTATAACTTGGAATACTTAATATTTTCTAAAACATAACCATAATTATATAAAAAATCAATAACTTTTCCTTTAGTGGTGTTGGAACCAGAAAAAAGATGGCGCGACCTGTACTTTGATGACGTCAGTAGACAAACAAATGTTGGATTGCATAATTATGGTTATGTTTTAGAAAATATTAAGTACTCCAAGTTATAAAATGAAGCTATTTTAATCGATGTTCAAATTTTCATCTTTGGGAACGCATTATTTGTCCAGCAAAAAGATGGCGTGACCTGTACTTTGATGACGTCAGTAGACAAACAAATGTTGGATTGCATAATTATGGTTATGTTTTAGAAAAAATATTAAGTATTCCAAGTTATAAAATGAAGCTATTTTAATCGATGTTCAAATTTTCATCCTTGGGAACGCATTATATGTGGAAAAAATGTGTACAGAAGTTTTTTCCATTGGAAGTATAGGAAACAAAATTACTTGACGTCCACCTTAAACAACTGAGATAGCTTTACCCACAAAACATATGCTTAACAAATTCTCTTCGTCACCATGGCAGCAGGTCACGAGACCAGAACGTTCCCCTGTGGTTATCGTGAAGACAGTTCGTTTCTTTGCTTTGCGTCTTTAAAAAATGCTTAAAAATCAGAAAATGACTTTTTCTTAATTTTTTTTTTTTTTTTTTTTGAAAAAAAGACGATAGTTCTAAGTTTATGCTGTAAAAATTACAATGCGTTATAATTTATAGTTTGCCATATATCCGTTTTTTTAAATGGATCTCATCGCGAAATAGAAAATTTTGTGAAATTTAGAAATTTAATTTCTCGTAAACTAAAACGAAATTAAAAAAAAAGGGCGACGAGGTGCAAGACTTCGGTCATGGCACTACATGCCTACAAAATTTCGTGGTTCTGTTGCTGTTAGTGGGTCCGGAACGCGACCTGATAGCACTTTTTTGCTTACCTTAACTTTGAAATGCAATAGCTCTTGAAGTTTTGCTAGAATCGAGAAACGGTTTATTTCACCGTGTTCTCCAATCAATTCTCTACAAACGGTGTAAATTTCATAATTATGTGTTCCATACGTTTTGCATTGCGAGCTAGGAAAGCAAGAGTGTCGCGAAATTTCTAAAACAGCGGCAGCAGCAGCGGCGGTAGTTACTTTTTTTTTAGAATAGAGAGATTAAGATCGTTATATTTTAATCGAAAAATTTAAAGAGGAAAAAAAAATCGCATGTAAGCAATTTCCGCTGAACTCTTTTTTCTGCCTAGTAACGAAAATTCCATCAAAACATAAAATTTCCACGGTATTCCATGCATTCTGAGGACGAAATGAATGTGGACAAAGTAAACAGTGGACTAAATGAACAGCGGACAAAGTGAACGGTGGACAAAGTTGAACCGTGGACGAAATGAACACGGATAACGTGATCCGTCACGTTTAGGGCTCCCCCTTTTGCCCGAGAAAATCAATGAACTCATTTGTTTAAGCCCTATAGAATTATTGAAAATCGCACGTTTGAAAAGAAAATCGCTGGAGTTCTTTTAACGTAAGAAAATAATACTAAAAAGCTCCATGGCAATTAGCCGTCCTCGTTGAATTAACGCGTGCAATCAGAACAGTGGTCGTTGAATTAACGCGTGCAATCAGAACCGAAGACACATCCACTCAACGTACTAGAAAGGCGAGACCACTACTGGTTGATGGTCGAGGCGAACGTCAATTGTCACGTGCTGTATGGGATAACAGACCGCTCAAAATCTCTCGATAAACGGCAGACTACCCCCAGGGAACACTCATGGGAATGGGCCTAAAGAACCCAAGTTGGCCGACTTTCATCATAGGCCTAAAGAACCCATGTTGACCTACCTTCATCATGGGCCTAAAGAACCCATGTTGACCGACCTTCATCATGGGCCTAAAGAACCCATGTTGACCGACCTTCATCTACAGCTCTGCTTGCAATGGGCACAGGAGCGCAGACACTAGGCGTTGTGAAAAAATAAAGCCTCATTTGTCGGTTTAGGATTTCGAAGCCACATCTTCTTTCCCCTAAGTCAGATATTGTACCGCTTGAACTACATAGACTAAGTTTATCGCTGCAACTTTGCCTTCTTGACATGTACGCATGTACGTCATTTCTGAGGTAGGTGCGTTACACATTTCCATCCATCCCCCACCCCCAAAGGGCTGGGACGAAATCGTGGGTTTCAGGGTCATTCTGCAATACATGCTTGAAGTAGCTCGCTGTAGAAGAAGACATTTTCATTCATTCCAGACGATGTGTGGAAGAAGAATCACACATTTATCGAAGCGTTGAAGAAGGAATTCTCATTAATCCCAGACGATGGGTAGAAAGAACATCACACATCGTTCTTGCACCTCAAGGCCGCGAGATTCAGTGTGAAAATAAAGCCCCATTTGCCGGTGATGAAATTCGAACCCATATCTTTCTTCTCCACAGACGCGTCCGCGCGCGATTGTTCTATCGATTGAACTACACCAAACGAAGGCTTATCGCTGTAACTTTGCCGTTGACATATACACGTAACCTCTGAGGTAGGTACGTCGCAACTTTAGTACCGGAAAAGAGTTGCCTAGTTCTTAACTATAAGTTGCAGCTCCAACATGAAGTGGTCCGCATTTGAAGCCACTTGGGTGAACAGCTACAACCAGTCTGCACGTTTGGATGAAAACAGACCGGAGACGGCGGTATCATGGTATGGGTATTGTTTTCATGCACATAACTGAGTCCCCTTTACCCCACTGAACGCACTCTCACTGCCAGATCTTACCTAAGCAATGTCTGCCCAAGTGTTGCCCTGCATGGTGACCGTATATCACGATGACAATCTTTCAGAAAGAAGGGCCGCGGATGGCCTAGTGGTAAACGTTCGTGACTGCCACGGAGGAACCTCAGATTCGATTTCGGGCAGGTACGAAAGCTCGAACTACTAAATATCCGCCGTGCGTCGGATGGGCACGTTAAGCCGTCGGACCCCGGGTGCTGGCCCCCGGTAATAAATAAGGGCGTCTTCCTCCCTCTTTCTACCTCGCTTCCGCGTCACTTTCCTATCGGGCACTCTAGCCCAAAATCTCCTAGCTTTCTATTTCTGAGGGTTGTTTAAGACCTGGGGTTAAACACTCTCTTCCTAAAATCCTCTACATATGATCTGATCTTTCACAAAGATAACGCGCCATGTCATAAAGCTGTACCGTCGCAGGAGTTCATTTACTCTTCGCCACACTCGCAAACAAAACAAACTTTATTTAACACAAAAAGACAAATCAGCATAATAACTGGAAAATTTTTCACTGTTAAAATTCTTTTCACGAAGCAGCACAAAAACATATCTTTCTTTTACCCCTTCCTCTCCAACTCTCTCTCTAATGCATAGTCATCACCTCAACTTTCATTGGCCGGTCAGTTCCTCGCAGTTTCCATAGTAACACTTCGTCGTGGGAAAATGTTCTCTCCGTAGCCAGCGTCATTTGTTTTCGCTGCACGTGACATTTTTTTTTTTTGTATGTATTTTTCAGTTAAAACAACGCGCTACTTTACATGGCCCTCATCGTGAAGGAATGGTTTGATGATTACGTTCAGGCATTTCGTGTGCTCCTCTGACCATACTTCTCCCTGATTTGAAGCCCATCGAACATTTGCGGGATGCAGTGGAACGTAGCGTTTTCCTACTCCGCCGCTGAACTCTGGAACGTCATAGATTCCAGCTTGTACAGAATACATTACAACATGATCAGGGGTCAAGTGGAGTCGATGTCACGCCGGGTGCAAGAGGTTATCGCTACGAAACGCTGCCCAACGAGCTATTAGGTAGGTGGCCATAATGTTATGGGTAATGAGTGTAAAATTTAGTAACTGTTCCTTTCAAAGCACACTCCAATCAAACGAGCATTTAAATGACTACATGGCAATCCTTTGAAAGCGCATGTCAATCAGACGAGGTTTGAAATAAAAAATAGCCGCCCCGGTGGCGCAGTGGTCTAAGCGATGGCCTCTGATCATTCGTCCGAACGGGGTCCGGGTTCGAATCCCGGTGAGGCATGAATGTTGTGTTTGTCTTACGGCACTAGCTCTCTCCCTTCCCTGGAACCAGTGACCCTAAATTAGGGACGGGCGACTGCTTATAGCCCATTTGAGTTGCTCACGGTGGTCGTTAAACCTCCAATAAAAAAAAAAAAAAAAAATAGGAGAAATTTTGAGTAGTAACGTCCGGAGCTGCAGTGTTTTTTAATATTTTAAAGAAGCCAATGCTTTCATTTAAATGAAAATACAGTCATTACATCCTAGTGGTACCTATCCGAATAAAGTGATCGTGGGAATGAAATGAAGTGAACATGATTTAGTAATGGTAACGTGAACTTGAGAGGCGATTCGTTGAGAAAGAAAGTCTGTAACACATTGGCTTTTGTCTTGTGGTTTCTGAATTCCCAAGCACGAAATTGTCAGCAGCATTAATGACGTAGTAAAATTAGCCAGAACATATTTGAAAATGAAAGCCACTACGATGAAACGCGAGCAAAACAATTTTAATTATCATAATTAGTAATCAGATGCGCCTCGATAACTCGTGTCCCATTTCAATTTTTATAATTGGCATTCCACACTGATAATTGTTTTTCTGACGTGGAAGTTAAAAATTGCGAATGGTCGTATTAGACGACGTTTGAATGCTGAACTGAAATGGGATATTATCCAAAGAGGATCATGTTTTTGATTTCTGTTCCTGTACTTTTCTGAAAACCGGACTTCTCAGAACGTCTCCGCCAGGAGGTTCAGCTTCCTTTGAAAAGTTTTGAGCATCCCCCCTACGATAGACATAACGAGCGTATAAATAATTACTACATGCCATATCTGCAATAAAAATCAACGAAAAAAAATTTAAATATCACACTTAAGCCATATACACATATTGACAAATGTCTACGGACACCTAGAAAAGAAACACAACATAGCATTTATTGACATACATTAAGACGGTGTCGGTCCACCTTTAGCCTTAATGCCTACACTGACCCTTCGAGACATGCTTTCGACAAGGTTTTGGAACACAGCAATAGGTTTCCACTTCCATTCAGTACATATAATACTGCCACTAACTATTGCTTAGTAGTAGACCTTGGTTCCAAACATCTTATGCAGCGCTCTAATTAATCCATAGGTGCTCTATGGGATTACGATTAGGGCTCTGTGTTGGGCAGTCCACACACGATATGGAGTTATCGTCAAACCACGTCGTAACAGTCCTTGCTTTATGGCTCGGTGCATTATCCTGCTGGTACCAACCAGGCTCGGTTCCATAGTATTGCCGCAGAGTTAGTAGGGCATAATTGTCCGGCATATCGAGGTAGACGTGCTGGTTAACAGTTTATCCACGATAACCAATGAGCCGGGATCATACCACGAAAAACACCCCCACACGAGTACACTGTCAGCTCCAAACTTGACAGTAGGAACAGTACACTGTGGTAAATAGCGTTCCCCGGCTTTGGGATTCGACGAGGAGCAAGCCATCGTTGCACGATATATGTAGACAAGCGGTCAGAGATGGATAATTTAAAAACGTTTATTTACAATTAAAATAAATAAAATAAAATGACCACATAAGATCTTTCGACCACCACTTTGGTGTCATCATCAGATGTCTGACAAAGAGTAGAACGGAAACCGGCATTAAATAAAGTAAATGCGTAACATGTGGTCAGTAAAATTTTATAGGGTGATTTGCATAAAGAGTCATATATTCATAACATTCAGAAGTGAGTTTTGTCCATGAGGGATCAGTGATCTACAAGTCTGTGATACATATATAGGAAAATTTTCATTACAGCAAAAGGAAGTGTTAGCTATAATATGTAAACTTTCGCACAAAAGTAAAGAATTATTATTAGATGTTTTTGCAGAATAGCTGCTTCCTTCAATTGTAGGTAATGCTGTCCTTCCTGAACACAGCTTTACCCACAATGGAAGGAAACAGCTATAATTTCTTGGTTTGCGATGGGTCATAGGGAAGTAGAGGAATGGAATAACTTCCATTCATGTGTTCCATATTTGCCTTGTCACGATCACTTCTAATCAGATGTAAGAGTCTTTGAGTCGAAATCAATGTTATGACGTCTGCTCAGGTTCTTTAACACCGGAGTTAAACTTGGGTGGTAGTCGAGTGAACCTACATACCTCCTTCGAGGGGAATCACGATTTAAAGAGCATTCCCGTGAGAACAGGATTTTATTGTAGAGTTTGTCCACAGCAGTATGACTGAAACCTAACGTGGAGGCTAGTTCTTTAATCTTTAAAATTTCAGAAAATCTGAGAACGTCATTTGAGCAATGAGGTATTGCCCGTCTAACCATAAACGAGATTAAGACTAACTTATAGTTGCTCGGGTGAAAAAGAATCCCTAGGTATCGTAGGCGAAGAGATTGGTTTACGATAAACTGTAAAGCTAAGTTGATGGGTGACAGGATTGCGTATTAAGCTGAAATCCAGAAATGGTAAGGTGTGACTATCGACGTACTTTATATATAAAAGTATATAAGGTACGTCGATGACATTTTAGTCATCTGGCCTCACTCTTACGATGAGCTAACCGTTTTCCGGGATCATATGTCACGACAATATTCTACTACATCCTTTACAGTGGAGTGTGAGGAAAACCACACCTTACCATTTCTGGATTTCAGTTTGATACGCAATCCTGTCATCCATTAACTTAGCTTTACAGTTTATCGTAAACCAACCTCTTCGCCTACGACGATACCAAGGGACTGTTTTCAACCGAGCAACTATAAGTTAGCCTCAATCTCGTTTATTGTTAGACGAGGAATAACTCATTGCTCAAATGACGCTCTCAGATGTTCTGAACTTTTAAATATTAAAGAACTAGCCTCCTTGTTTGGTTTCAATCATACTATTGTGGACACGCTATACGATAAAATCTTGTTCTGACGGAAATGCTCTTTAATTCGCGACTCCGAACAAAGGAGGTATGTAGGTTCACTCGACTACCACCCAAGTTTAACTCCGGCGTTAAAGAATCTGTGCATATGTCATAACATTGATTTCGGCTCAAAGACTGTTAATCTCTTTCATCTGATTAGAAGTGATCGTGACAAGGTGAATATGGAAAACATGCATGGAATTTATTCCATTCCTCTACTTCCCCATGACCCATCGCAAACGAAGAAATTATATATCGGTTCCACCAGGAGGATATTAAAGACTGGAATTAATGAACACAAGTACGATCTCAGGAATGGTAAGTTAACTACAGCTTTAGCCAGCTGTGTTCAGGATAAACAGCATTACCCAAAATGGAAGGAAGCAGCTATTCTGCAAAAAAACATCTAATAATAATTCCTTACTTTTGTGCGAAAGTTTACATATTATAGCTAACACTTCCTTTTGCTGTAATGAAAATTTTCCGATATACATATGTATTACAAACTTGTAGATCACTGTTCCCTCGTGGACAAAACTCACTTCTGGATGTCATGATTATATGACTCTTTATGTAAATCACCCTATACATTTGGACTGACCACATGTTACTCATTTACTCTGTTTAATGCCAGTTTCAGTTCCACTCTTTGTCAGACATCTGATGATGACACCAAAGTCGTGGTCGAAGGATCTTTTTTTTTTTTTGGTTGGAGGTTTAACGACCACCGTGAACAACTCAATGGGCTATAAGCAGTCGCCCGTCCCTAATTTAGGGTCACTGGTTCCAGGGAAGGGAGAGAGCCAGTGCCGTAAGACAAACACAACATCCATGCCTGACCGGGATTCGAACCCGGACCTCTTACGGACGAATGATCAGAGGCCAGCGCCTTAGACCACTGCGCCACCGGGGCAGCTCGAAAGATCTTATGTGGTCATTTTATTTTATTTATTTTAATTGTAAATAAATGTTTTTAAATTATCCATCTCTGACCGCTTGTCTACATAAATCGTGCAACGATGGCTTGCTCCTCGTCTAATCCCAAAGTATAAAATGCACGAATATTCTTCAATTTCCCCCGGCTGCCGCCATACCCACACACGGCCATCAGACTGATGGATCGTGTGTCTGGATTCATCAGTCCATAGGACCCGTTTCTATTGATCTACGGCCACGATAAATGTTATTTGCACTTCGCTAAACGACGAGTAGCGTTCCGAGTGGAGATGAGAGGCTTATAAGCAGCCGCACGATTACGGTAACCCATGGAATGAAGTTCTCTGCGAATGGTACGTGTACATACCGAGGTTCCTGCATTTTTACTCACTTGTACAGTGAGGTCTTGTGCAGTGCTCCATCGATTAGCTGTAGCGACTCTCCTGAGGCTTTGATGTCCTCTATCACTGATTTTCTTTGGTCTGTCGGTACGTTTTGCTACTTCAGGCACTCCATGTGTCTTCCACTTATTCAGCATATCCAAAACAGTTCACTTGGGTATGTTTAAACACCTCTCTGTTTCTTTTATGGACAACCTATTAATATAACACCCAACAATCTTTCCTTTCTCAAGGTCAATTCTCTCACGCCGCGACATTTTCACTCAACCTCACGGTGCGATATGATCGCGGTCAGCTGCAGGCTTGTTTTTATACCGTTTGCAGCTGTACCGCACATCTTAAGAACGCAGCGGATCCGTTCATTTGCTTTTGAAGGGGTGTCCGGTTACTTTTGTCAATATAGTGTATATCGATTTGACTGAGACGAAAAGCTCGTTAATCAGCAGATTGAAGATGTCCGTCGAGCCATCCGTGTGAAAATTGGAAGTTTTATAATACCGATTTTCTTTTATAGAAGATTGTTCAAGACAAGCAGTGCAGTTCGCAGATCAACTTGTCACCCTGACTTCCATGAAACATTATTGCAATACCCCATTCATCGTATGGCCATCAATTTCCCCGTATTAATTATGATTACTCATTTTTGAAATGCTTTGCATTCAGTGAGGATTGTCGCAAAAGTTTATGTACAAATAAATGTCGACGATAAAACGTAAAAATGCTAAGCTAAGGTGTACCTTTGCTTCGTAAAAATAAGAAGAAGAGGAACACAAACATTAAAAAGCAAGTGAAACACTTGAAACTACATCACACTATGCGATGGGAAACAAATATATGCAACAGGTACAGTAATTCTGCATACACAGATAATTATGCCGTGAAAGGAGAAAAATCTCTATGTTAAAATCGCCATTATTTGTGAAAGAAAGAAGAGTTGGAAATACACGGAACTTGCGTTTCTGACGCGAAAGGTAATGCGGAATCAGGGTAGTGTATGCAAATGGTTGGCAATGACACCTGTTTATGTTAATAAGGTGCAGTATTAAAGATGCTGCCTCACATCGTTTGTGGAGTGTAAAGAAACGCATTTGAGATAGCAGATTTGTTTAACGGCTGCGAGACATCATTTAACAGATGAACTCAGGTGAAGAGCGGTCAGAAGGCTAGAGGTAGGCCAAAGTCAAGTGGAAGTTACAAGATGGCTGCATGTGAGTCCTTTTGTGGTCCACAGACTGTGGAACCCATTTCAAAATACGCAAGCAGTTTCCCGAAGGTACAGCGAAGGAAGCCCTAGGTCTAGAACATCCGTGGATGACCAATAAATCTGATTAACTACTCAGAGAAACTGGACGGCTACCTTGCCACAGCTGTGATCTGTCCTTGCTGTGGCTACAGGAAGGTGATATCTGCTTCTACTGTCACAGAAGGCCTCACGAAATAGGTCTTTATGCTAGGCGACCAGCATTCTTCATGCCCCTCCCCCTGTCAGAGGGGCGAATGTTTGAATTGGGCAAAACTAGACATCAATTTGACTGAAAGCCAATGGAGATCTGTGCTGTTCACAGATGTGTCAGATTTGCGTTGCAGAGCGATTCCAAGCGTGTTATGATCTGGAGAGAACAAAGGACATGCTATTGTCTCCCTGTGATCAGTAAAAGGAACGCTTATGGTGGTGATATCGCGCTGGTTTAGGGTGATATCTCGTCAGATGGACGCACAGATCTCTCTATGCGCTTCCGCAGTCCCGGTGGACGCAGTGGTCTAAGCTCTGGCTTTTGATCATTCGGCCGAGATGAGTCCTGGTTCGAATCCTGTGAGGATGGAAGTTGTGTTTGTCTTATGGCACTGACTCTCTTCCTTCGCTGGAAACAGTGGCTCTAAATTAGGGACGGGCGGCTGTTTATAGCTCATTGAGTTGCTCATGATGGTCGTTAACCCTCCCCTTCGAAAAAACAAACAAAAAAATCAGTATTTGAACATTGATTTTATTAATGCAAATAGTTTGGATGACATTTTTACTGAGCGGGAAGAAGAGGAAGAATTAAGAAAAAAGAAGGACGGTGAAGCAATGGGATCAGGTCGAATAGTTATGAAACTTTTTAAACATGGAAGGATTTTTTTTTTCTCTTGTAACACGACTAATTGGAAGTATTTTAAACACTGGGAAAATGCCAGAGGAAGTGAGACTTGGATGCTTAACATCAGCAGTGAAAACTGCGACCTCAAAATTTGCTCAAATTTCAGAGGAATTTACGGAAGGAGAATTCTAAGAGTACTCAGTAAAATTACAAATAATAGGCAAGAGAAGGAATGTAGTGGGTGATTCGTTCAGGGAAGTAGTTCTGGTTTGCAGCAGACAAATATTTTCAAAAAGTTAAACCTTGGAAGTTTGAGACTGAAGGCAAAAAGATAGAGATAGTTTTCATTGATCGGGAAAAAGCACATGACAATATACCCACGAAACTCATCAAAAAGGCATTGGAAAATCAGGTACCAGCCCTACAATTTTCAATGTCATCAAAAGACTATTTCTTCGGAAATTTTAATACGACGATATGTCTGCTACAAAGATGCAATATGCCACAAAATTCGTTAAAATTCTCACTGAAAGAGCTCTTGATATGTAGTAAAATAATGCAAATCCATGAGTTTGCTTATTCGGAAATATTTTCATTTGTACCATCTGTCTAACAATTGTTCAAGATATTGACAATGTGAACTACCTGTTTTGGAAAGTGACAGAGTAACATGACAGATGGAATTTGGGTTACATTTTTAAGCACAAATCAAATTGAAGAGCTGGAAAACTAAATCATTTGACAAATTTGAATATTTCGGTCATGGAAGAGAAGAA
The DNA here is from genome assembly GCA_039090855.1 of Macrothele yani. Lineage (NCBI taxonomy): Eukaryota > Metazoa > Arthropoda > Arachnida > Araneae > Macrothelidae > Macrothele > Macrothele yani. Next base: position 64,723,344 of record CM077017.1, on the reverse strand, counting down.
AGCCATTAGAATGCTGAATCTAGAACTCTGAAATAAAAACATCATTGGAAAATCAAAAAATCATATTTTTTGAAGCACTATGCTCTATGGAGTGGAGGTTGTACAATCAAGAAGTTCCGACAAAAGAGCTTACTCGATAAAGACACTGTAAGAAAATGAGAGTTAGAAGAAGTAAGAAATGAGGATGCCAGAGCTTTAATGGCACTCTATAACAGTTTGAGAAAAGTTATGGAGAAGAAAAGGGTGAGATGTAACGAATTCGTGTTACATGCATGGATGTATGGCAAACTGACGAACATTTTTTTTATGGATCCCTGTGGTAAGAAGGGTAAGAATACACAAAGGAATCTTGATGAGGGAATATGGATGACAGTGGAGCAATTAGATTTGAAATGTGAAGACTGTGAAAACAAGACTGAAAGAAGTGACTGCTTTTAAAGTATATCATTTGTTACAGCTTTTTTTATGGCAACAGAAAGCTATGTAATATGGAACATCCTAAAATGTAGAAATAGCAAAGTCTACAGAAAACTATGGAAAGAGGAACGATTTTCACACTAGATGCCTCTCCAGCTACAGGCCAAATAGAGCAGGATTTGCATAAGCTGTTACTCGATACTGTAATTTAAAAAAAATGCATACACTTTTTTTTGTCTGCTCTCAAGAAATAACAAACATAAATCAGCTATAAGAGCAAAAGTTCTTTTTTCCGAATAGTACCTACGTAGAGTAAGTCGATGGTAGCTCGAAATCAGACTTTATTTCTTGCTTGCGTTGAAATAAAAAGTGGACTTGTGACCTACTTTTGTTTGTCTGGATCTATTTATGGTTTTAAAGCGATACGGTAGCAGAAATAAAAAAAAATCATACTAATTTAGTATCAAATAAAAATCCAAACCCACAGAAAAATGGACTATTTAGCAATTTAGTAAACTGGACGATTTATTTCGTAAGTATATTGTTTCACGTTAGTTGTTAGGGGAAATGATATATGGAGATCTAAAGAATTCCTTTATTAGTGATGATAAAATAATAAGTTCTGGCTGCAAACGGACAACATATTCTTAAATAACGGAAAGTTACCACTCCCAAAATAGTTACAACCACTTAAAAATAACTTTAACTTTTATTGATGGGGAAGTTGCTCAAAGTGTGACTATAGCACCTGCTGAAGAGATTATGAGCTGACTACTGGATGATCAGGAAAAATTTACTTTGTTTCAAATTTTCCTCGTTTTTCTACATTACGCAGAGCGAATTGAAATAATAATATCTGAGTCTTAATTTAATATATTTTTTCTTTCTCATATTCATGTATGAGTTATAATTATTCGTAAATTATTCATTTATCTCATCTTAACTTAGTGATAGTTTTTGTGTAATTAAAAATAACTTTGTGTGATTAATTGTTTCATTGAATTTTCCTCATTAATTAATTAATTCAATGCCTATAATTCCTATTCATTTAAAGGTTCATTATTGGAAGGCATTCCATCAATTATACAAAACTCTTGTACCTAATTTTAGATATCCAGATTTATCTGCGGAAGATAAGAAGAATAGGTTAAGAGTTTGATGTCTAGTCAAAGAAGAGCGACCGGTTACTTTTCTACCTCTTTCCTTCTCCAGCTGGTCGAAGACATGGTGACTTCACCGAGGTCAACGACATTCGACTTCATCAACTGCCCGGATGTATGTATATAAGACTGCGTTTGATGGCTTTCAAGCAAATCAGACCTTTGGAGTTCTCTGGGTTGCCTCCTTTCAACAGTCTGTTTAATGAAAGCAACTACAGTTACATCAAAGCAGCAGCACGGAACCTCCGTATCCATAGAACACCAGCAAACGGTAAGTAACAGCTATTATTGGTAACACTAATTTGCATATCATCACTTCCTTGAATAAACGCATTAATAGGTCGGTAGAAGTTCACTTTTTATTTCTTATTTCTCAAAGATCAGAGAATTCGGACATGTGAAACCAGCAGCTTAAAGTATCTTTCATGATAAGATCTCATCAACAACTTGTAAGGATTTATTGCTTTTTTCTTCTGTGCTGGACATTTATTTGCAATGAGTGCACTTTATTCTTCATCCAAAAAAAAAAAAAAAAAAAAAGGCTGGTCTTTAGTGGAAGTAATAATTGGATGTAGTAATTTAGATTTATTAGAAACATGAAAAACTCAAAATAAATGAATTTTGCGTAGAATATGACATGCACTAAGTAAAAAAGCATGCATTCGTATTTTTCCTAGATATCCTTTTTCTCCAGTAATTTAATGTGAACATATTCAACTACGTACACCATGCTGCCAAAAATACTGAAGCTCCAAGAACAACAGTTTTACATAACAACAGCAGCAGCAAGAACAACAACAAAAAACGTTGTTGTAAGATTTAAATTAACAAAACCTAACTAAATAGCCATGCTTGACATCAGTCATCGATAAGGTTATAAGAACACTATCATTTGACAGTCTCTCTCTCGCGCGCGGCTGTTTTCTCAAATACTATGACTCTCAGGAACTTACCTGGTACGTCAGTGATTTAGTAATGATGTTATCACACCCTAAGCTCTGTGCTGAAGTTATCCGCGTTGTGTTCCGCACTGTATCATCTACCTGGCGATTGCGGCACAAAATCTCATGAGTCACACACTTTCCAAAGTTTTTTTTTTTTTTTTGCAAATTTGATGCCTCCGTTCCTCAAATATTCATTAATACTTTCACTTTAAATTGCAAGAAATCCATCTAAAATACAAACGCTGCCGTGTTTCGTGACACAAAGTACCATTGGGATCATACTGATAATTTGTTCTCTAGTGTCCTGCTATTAAGGGCAATTTGACATACGCCGACGTTTTTTTTTATTATTATTATTGTTGTTGTTTGTTTGTTTCGAGGTTTAACGAGCACCATAAGCAACTCTAAGGACTATACGCAGCCTCCCGACCCTAATTTGGACGACTAGTTCCAGGGAGTAGGGAGTGAGCCACAGCCGTTAGACAAGCACTTTCACCTCCTCCTCATCCGGAACTCAAACCCGGACCGAACTCTGACGAATAGCCAGAAATCTACTCCTTTGACCTCTCGGGCACCGAGGCAGGATCAAACTTTCCGTCTCCTCCTAAAAATTCAGTTATAATTTCTTGTATTTTTCTTAACGTTTTTTTTTTTTTTTTTTGGAGGGAAGCGCAGATTTAAGTATTCCCGTGAGCACTGATGCCTTTTACAGCTGGACTAGGTGAATCCTAATCCTTCGTTCTTACCTCGACTTCCTTTCTGAGCCTCAGAGGAATGAAAAATTGGTTTTGTTTTTTGGTTTAACTTTAAATTTAAGTAAACTGGATTTAAATGTGACCTGAATTATACTAAATTACTGTATTTTTTAAAGTCACTTTTTATTTCCACTAAAACATGTGACTATATTAACTTCATAATCATCTGACTTGATTATGAAATGGATAATCAGCTAATTATTGAAATACGTGTGCTTCTATTCGTAATTGCATAGATTTCTTACTATGTATGCATGCATATCCAAATACATCAAACGACCCTCTCGCGATTTTGTGCTCGTGCATCAATATTTCTAATACTTTCGTTCGAAGAGGTAGATTCTAAAAAATAGTATTTTATTTACTTTTAAGTTAATGAGTAATTAATAGGCATTGTATCTATGTTTTTTTTAAAGAAATTTTTTGTTATTGTGATCTACTGAGACGGGACATTAGGTAATCATAATCCATTCTGGTGATGCCTGTTTAGTTAAACTTTTTGGTCCTGATTTTTATCAAAAATTTCTACTTCCTTCAGTTCAACATTTTCGCCCTGATTCTAGCCCTTTACGACTGAACTAAACTTTGCACTAAATTATTTACTCCCAATATTTTTCCTTTTCCTTTTATGCTGTCTAATTGCAGCCTACAGCTTCACGGCACTATCTGTTAGTGACTTTTTCTGTATGGCTGATTTTTTTCACTTTTTTCTTCTTTATTCTTTCACTATTTTCAGTTTCATTAGTTCAATAGACTTGTAACGTACCAGGAGATGTGACGTACCTGCCAGAAGGACGCACACGACATAAAGGCAGATAGGAATCAGAATACATGTCCGCGTAGCTCAACTGGTAGAGTGACTTATTCCGGAATGAGGGGATCCGGGTTCGAATCCTGGCGCGGATAAAAATGACAGAGAAATTCAATTCGTTATAATGGCGCCCGAACTATCCGGATGACCCGACCGTTCAAAATCTCGCATTGGTGTGATGTTATTTCCACACCGCGAGATAGGAAAAATATGAGCAGCACTTCGAAAGAAAAATAAGGGGGAGATGATGTAACGTACCAGGAGATGTGACGTACCTGCCAGAAGGACGCACACGACATAAAGGCAGATAGGAATCAGAATAAAATGTCCGCGTAGCTCAATTGGTAGAGCACCTTATTCCGGAATGAGGGGACCCTGGTTCGAACCCCGGCGCGGATAAAAATGACGAAGAAATTCACTTCGTTATAATGGCGCCCGAACTACCCGGATGACCCGACCGTTCAAAATCTCGCATTGGTGTGATGTTATTTCCACACCGCGAGATAGGGAAAATATGAGCAGCACTTCGAAAGAAAAAAGAAAAAGAAGGGGAGATGATGTAACGTACCAGGAGATGTGACGTACCTGCCAGAAGGACGCACACGACATAAAGGCAGATAGGAATCAGAATACATGTCCGCGTAGCTTAATTGGTAGAGCAACTTATTCCGGAATGAGTGGACCCGGGTTCGAACCCCGGCGCGGATAAAAATGACGGAGAAATTCACTTCGTTATAGACTGTAGTTGTACTAATATCTTATTGTATTCGGCATTCTTTTTGCTAATCAAAAGTGTAATCTTTATACTACTTTGTCAAAATTACGATATTGTGAAATCGCAATAGTATGTTATTATCATATACGAAGGAAAAATTTCCCTTAAGAATTGGAATCAAATCTAAAATTGTTCATGCATGCACTCTTGTATGAATAAAAATTGTTCATACAAACATTAAAGATGTTCATCGGGAGCTATTTTGGATTTTAATCAAATTTGGAAAAATTATTTCTAAGACGTTGAATATACGCGTATTTCGTATCTTTAAACCTCCATGCTTTTGAAATTACGCAAATACTGTATGCTAAGTTTAGTAGGTTAGAAAGATTTTGTGAAATCCGAATGTTCTTCTGGGCAATTTCAGCAAGGAACCATTATGTCAGGAATTGATACATCTTGCATGTATCTTTTGCTATACAGACCTAATAGGAAATATTGTCACAGTCTTGCAGCAAACGTATAAGGCAGATAGCAAAGGCAATTTACATAAAAACACTTTTATGTTAAAATCATTGAAGATTAATACTGCTGCATTGTTTAGTTTTATTTTTTCGTCACTATAACACAACAGTGTATTAGACAGGCGTTAAATTATATAGACATATTATACAAAAATGCCCTTAAAAATTCGGGGAGTTGTATGCTGCTTCAGTACGCATTGAGCAATCACTTATATACATATAACGCATATACATTTATTACAAATGATACCATTTGTACCAAGAGTTTGTTCAGCTTGTGTTTTTAGCATCTTCTGTGGCTGAATCCGGGTTGAAATCCGTGGTAACAAATTTGTGTTCTGTTTGTTCGTACGACATTGGTTTCTCCTCTTCTGTAACAAGCCACCTTAAATAAGAGTTTCAGATTTTCGTCGAGTTTGAAAAATTACTCCAGCAAAAATACAAAAGAAAAAAAAAATTAACCGGAAAGCTCAGGTACTCACATAGTTTCTTTTGTAAGAAATCGCATCCGTACTACGGAAGTGTATATTACTTATTCACTGTACAATAGAACCATCCACTAAGCACACTCCTCGAACTCCATCACAAAATTTGCATACTTTCTTTTCTTCTGAAAAGTAGCTCTCGAAATTCAATATGTACCGAATTTGAAAGTTTTCATTTACTGCATATTTATATACATTCTTCATAAATACTGAACGAAACCGTAACGAAAAATCTCCAACTTCAACATATTGTGTTTTAATAAAAAACACACACTTATGTTCAGTTGCTACTACACAAACAGTTATCAATAATAATATCCTATCATGAATGGAATACGGGATTACATCATACAATACAAATTTTGAAGATGACATTCCATTTTTTGATGTAAATATGACAAGGATGGTAAGTCAGATAATATCCGAAAACTTGATATTCCATTCCATTCCATTCATGATTTTTTTATTGGATATTTAACGGCCACCATGAGCAACTCAATGGGCTATAAGCAGTCGCCCGTCCCTAATTTACGGTCACTGGTTGCAGGGAAGGGAGAGAGCCAGTGCCATAAGACAAACACAACATCCATGCTTCACGGGATTCGAACCCGGACCACTTTCGGACGAATGATCAGAGGCCATCGCTTAGACCACTGCGCCACCGGGGGCGGCCGTGATTTATCTGCTCCTCCAGGTAAAACGGGATAGGATTCTTAACCTCCAGATTCGCTAAACATGAATGCCAAATGCTTCGACTAGCGAATCCTGTGATGTTTATATTCAAATTAATCGGAAACTTTCTACTTGGTCGTTCTGGGTGGTGCAGTGGGTAGCATACCCGGGCGTTATCTGGGAGACGCGGGTTCGGTTCCTGCTCCAGGACGACGAAATTTTCAAGTTTTCGGATATTATCTGACTTACAATCCTTGTCATATTTACACCAAAAAGCGGAATGTCATCTTCAAAATTTGTAATAATATCCTATATTACGTAAATACATCCTACGCTATGGGATGTTTTAGTACATGGGTAAGCACTATGCGCTCAGTCTGCCAAAATATTGAAACACACATGCTCTGATTAAAATTGCATTGAAAATCTAACAACCGTAAAACTTATCAGACTGCTTATATATACAGGAAAATACAAAACAGTAAAAAACCGTAGCCACTACACATGCTATGATATAGAAACTTTCATAGCTGAAGAATTCACATTTTTTTCTGTATGTGGTAACTGTAAGTGCTTTCCTCAAGTAATGTTTTTCCACTTTGTCAATAAAATCGATTGTAACTATTAGAACAGAGAACACGAAGCGACTTTTAAATGGCTCTGAGAAAATTACGAAGTAAAATTTTGAGATTCTCTAATAAATTTATGGGCATGAAACATTGTTCAAAAGCAGCAATTTCTTCTGCTTTTTTTTTCCTTTTGAGAGAGTTTACGATATTTTAAGAAGGGTAAAAGATGCCGGAAATGAAAAAAAGGAGGGCTCTCTGGCATCTTCTAAAATTGATTCAAATGTAGAAAAAGTGCTTAAACGGTTAAAACACGACCAGTCGTCTAGTGACAGTTCGGAACTTAGCAAAACTGAAAACGAACTTTAAACTGCTTGATTGATTTTCACCAGACAGTCAAGTATAGGGAAAATCTAGACAAAGACAGTGGCAAAGCAATAAAACAATTATTATACACTTCCTTACACTGCTCCATCGGAACAGCATTTTTTCACTGAAAAACAGCAGTCTTCAAAAAACCATCATACTTACCTGAACCCCCTAGTAATTTTTCGACGTTCTTAAAGCTTTTAACCATATTAAAAGGATCCTATTTTGGATGCGTTAAAGCATTAAGAAAAATATGGCAGCAGGACTGAAGGGGATTTTACAAATTGCTGAGCAGCAGTATTTACGCGCATGACAGAGATGTTGAAATAAAGTCACAAGGAAAAAAACACTATATGATTAGAGTATCCGGACACTCCTTTTGAATGATGTATTTATTTATATATGTCACAGCCATGACCCATACAGTGTGACGTATATTCTAAATTAACTTTCCTTTTCAGTTTCTTTCCCTATGTAAATCTTGAGTTTATTCTGTTATTCTTCACTCTTAACGTAATATCTTTTCTCTCAAACGAATACGTTTGGCAACACAATTGAAGCTGAATGCACGTGACGTATGCCTGATATTGATAAGAACAAGAGATAAAAGCGACGACTAAATTGTTGCTTGGCGAGCGTTGGATTGTAAACTAATTATTGAAAGGAGCGTTGTTTAGAGTTGTTAAGAGTTGTGTGGTGTGTGGAGAGTTTAGTGCAATATGCTATGCTACGATGTGTTTGCTACATCCTGAATAAAGCACCTTTTCCGTAAGTTTGACTTCTGTTGTTTACATGTTTCGTCTGGCCGTTAAGGTTTCTTTCATTTAGGAACTATTTCTTAGTATGTTGCTGTTTTAAATTAACGTAGAAGTACGAAAAGACTTCTACGTCATAACAGGTATAAAAAGACGTTCGTGGCCTGGCAAATATCTTGAACAGTAAAATGGGCCGTGCGGCTAAGCACAGGGACTTTCACCGTGGCACATCATAGGATGCTATCTTAGAAAGCAGTTACTGCCGGAAATTTCTGCCGTGTTGTAGCTGCTCCGATAAATTGCAAGCGATATTAATGTGAAGTGGAAACGCCTAGGAGCAACAACAAGGCAATTGAAACTGGTGGGCCACGTAAAATGACAGAGCGGGGCATTCGAATGCTGAAGCGGGTGGTGCGACAAAATTGCCTGTCCTTGGTTGCAGCACTCATCACTGAGCTCCAAAATGCTTCTGAAAGCAACGCCAGCACAATAACGGTTCGCCGAGAGTTGAAGGGAATGGGTTTCCGTGACCGAACTGCCACACACAAGCCTAACATCAACAAGATCAACGCCAAGCATCGGCTCCAGTGAACTCTGGAGACATCATGTTCTGGGGCTGTTTTTTATGGTTTGGGCTAGGTCTCCTAGTTCCAGTTCCCGGGAATCTTAACGCTAAGGGTTATAGTGCCCTTATCGACAGTTCTGGCTCCCAAAATTATGGCAACAGTTTCGGGAAGGCACATTCTTTTATCAGTAGGACAATGACCCCGTTCACAACGAACAGGAATGGTTTGATGAGATGGGTGTGGAAGAACTTGACTGACCTGCACAGAGCCCCAATATCAATCCCACGGAACACATATGGAATGAATTGGTATGTCGACTGCGAGCCAAATCGAACCGCCGGACATCGCTGACGGGCTTGACTTTGTGGCATATTGGAAGGCAATTTCCGCAGCAAAGTACCAAAATCTAGCGAAAAGCCTTCCCAGAAGTGTGGAGGCTGTGATAGCAACAAAAGGTGGACCAACTCGATATTAATTTCTTTCCTATTACATGGAATTTATGGATAGGAATGGAATGAATTGGTATGTCGACTGCGAGCCAGGTCGAACCGCCGGACATCGCTGACGGGCTTGACTAAGCCTTTTGTGGCATATTGGAAGGCGATTCCCGCAGCAAAGTACCAAAATCTAGCGAAAAGCCTTCCCAGAAGTGTGGAGGCTGTGATAGCAACAAAAGGTGGACCAACTCGATATTAATTTCTTTCCTATTACATGGAATTTATGGATAGGGAAGCGTCCGGATACTTTATATCAGATAGTGTATATTGACGGTAACTGTATCTGACTGTTATTGAAAAAAATATTCTTTTCAGAAAAATCAGCCTTACCACTTTGCTGTCAGACCTCGTTTTGAATACTTCGTTACATCGGTTCCAAGCGTGATTTTGAACTGAAATGGTACGCTCGAAGAACTCTGTCAAAAGTACAAAACATTTTTGCCGTCTCATGGATTAGATCTTCTTCGGTTAAATTGAATTTCATAGCATTTTATATATGGTTTTGTCTCTTGTCGCAGTTTCTCATTACGTGATACAAGCATTAGGAAGCGGAACGCATTTTTTTTTTTTTTTTTGCGGAGCAAGCTTTCAATTTAGAAAATTTATGAGATTATGAATAAATGTATCAGAAAATATAATGATTATATACATGCCAATGACTTGAAAATATGGTTCGTTTGTGCAGTTTTCTGATACTGAAGCTATGAGTTAAAGCACTGGCCTTTGATTTCAAGCGGGCTGGTAGTAAAACAGGTGAGAATGCATCGATTTTTTTCTTTGCTGAAATTCATCGAAAACCGTGATACTGAAATAATCAAAAACTTTCAGTTAGAGGGGAACTTCTTTAATCGTTGTCATTTTGACTAGAAAATTAATTTTTATCCGTGAATTTTATTTTTGCAAGCACAATTGTTGTAATACAATACGTAGTGACTTTCGTAAGGTGGTTCCACCTAAAATATCTGCCTTATGTTTCCAATGGTAAAACTTCTTTAAATATTTTATTCGAAATTAATGTATTCCCATGGATGAAAATTTGCACATCGATAAAACTAACTTTAAGTTACAATATGGGATATTTAATACTTGCTAAAACATAACCATAATTATATTAAAAATCAATCATTTTTCCTTGAGTAATGTATAGGCCTCTTAATAGACGGCATGACCTGTACATTAATGACGTCAGCAGACAAAAAAATGTTGGACTGCTTAATTATGGTTATGTTTTAGCAAGTACTTAAAGCTAGCTTTATGGATGTGCAAATTTTCATCCTTGGGAATACATTAATTGCGAAGGAAATATGTAAAGAAGTTTTACCATTGCAAATATAAGACAGAGATTTTAGGTGGAACTACCTTAAGCAGCCGGACCGGTGGCTGAGTGGCAAAAGACAGCGTAGCCTCTCTTCCCCTAATCCATTTCCCCTAATTCCCGTTTGCCCTAATCACGTTTACCCCAATGGCGTTTTCCCGAAATCGCTTTTATCCGAATTCCCATTTCCCCTAATTTCGTTTGCCCTAATCTCGTTTCCCCTAAACTTCGTTTCCCCTAATTCCCGTTTACCCTAAACGCGTTTACCCCACTGGCTTTTACCCGAATTCTCATTTCCCCTAATTTCGTTTCCCCTAATCTCGGTTCCCCTAAATCTCGTTTCCCCTAATTCGCATTTGCCCTAAACACGTTTGCCCCAATGGTGTTTCCCCGAAATCGCTTTTACCCGAATTCCCATTTCCCCTAATTTCGTTTCCCCTAATCTCGTTTCCCCTAAATCTCATTCCCCCTAAATCTCATTTCCCCTAATTCACGTTTGCCCTAAACACGTTTACCCCAATGGCGTTTCCCCGAAATCGCTTTTATCCGAATTCCCATTTCCCCTAATTTCGTTTGCCCTAATCTCGTTTCCCCTAAACTTCGTTTCCCCTAATTCCCGTTTGCCCTAAACGCGTTTACCCCACTGGCTTTTACCCGAATTCTCATTTCCCTAATTTCGTTTCCCCTAATCTCGGTTCCCCTAAATCTCGTTTCCCCTAATTCGCATTTGCCCTAAACACGTTTGCCCCAATGGTGTTTCCCCGAAATCGCTTTTACCCGAATTCCCATTTCCCCTAATTTCGTTTCCCCTAATCTCGTTTCCCCTAAATCTCATTCCCCCTAAATCTCATTTCCCCTAATTCACGTTTGCCCTAAACACGTTTACCCCAATGGCGTTTCCCCGAAATCGCTTTCACCCGAATTCCCATTTCCCCTAATTTCGTTTGCCCTAATCTCGTTTCCCCTAACTCGTTTCCCCAATTTCACGTTTGCCCGTATCAAGTTTTTCCTAATTCGCGTTTTCCTTATTTCGCGTTTGCCCTCATTCATGTTTGGTTTTTATTAACCGACATAAAACGGTGGGTCTTGATATCTCAAGAGAATTATTCTTTCCTTTCTTGTTGATGATGTCGATAACCATGCCAACAAAAGTGTAAAGAAGTGCACATGGTGAGGACCATTATACGATTAGTCCTTAACGCAGCCATTGTATCTGTCACGGACCCCCCCCCTCCGCTACCCTTCCTCACAGATAAAGTACTACATCGCATTAAACTTTTATTAAAGCAAGAGATACTATTGAAAAGCATTCGCTAGAATTGTGAACGCAGAAGGCCCACTTTTTAAGAGTTCTTAGCGTACTAGACCCCTTTCCTTCTCCCCACCGTACGAGACTCTAAGCATGAGCCGTGGAAATGCCTTTTGCTAATTGAGTTCCCCCTTAACAGTAGACGTCAGTTTGTCCTGTTTGAATGTTTTCTCAGTTAGCACCATCACTGATTGGGTGTAGGAGAACTTATAACGAAGTGAATTTCTCCGTCATTTCTATCCGCGCCAGGATTCGAACCCGGGTCCCCTCATTCCGGAATAAGTTGCTCTACCAATTGAGGTACGCGGACATTTTATTCTGATTCCTATCTGCCTTTATGTCGTGTGCGTCCTTCTGGCAGGTACGTCACATCTCCTGGTACGTTACATCATCTTCCCCTTATTTTTTTTTTTTCGAAGTGCTGCTCTTATTTTTCCTATCTCGCGGTGTGGAAATAACATCACACCATTGCGAGATTGTGAACGGTCGGTTCATCCGGATAGTTCGGGCGCCATTATAACGAAGTGAATTTCTCCGTCATTTCTATCCGCACCAGGATTCGAACCCGGGTCCCCTCATTCCGGAATAAGTTGCTCTACCAATTGAGCTACGCGGACATTTTATTCTGATTCCTATCTGCCTTTATGTCGTGTGCGTCCTTCTGGCAGGTACGTCACATCTCCTGGTACGTTACATCATCTTCCCCTTATTTTTTTTTTTTTCGAAGTGCTGCTCTTATTTTTCCTATCTCGCGGTGTGGAAATAACATCACACCATTGCGAGATTTTGAACGGTCGGTTCATCCGGATAGTTCGGGCGCCATTATAACGAAGTGAATTTCTCCGTCATTTCTATCCGCACCAGGATTCGAACCCGGGTCCCCTCATTCCGGAATAAGTTGCTCTACCAATTGAGCTACGCGGACATTTTATTCTGATTCCTATCTGCCTTTATGTCGTGTGCGTCCTTCTGGCAGGTACGTCACATTTCCTGGTACGTTACAAACTGGCCATCGGTAAACTGGCCACAAAAATTTTAACAGGCTGTATAAAAATTGCGTTTTCGACCGCTTCGTGGCCACGTTCTTGGAAGTTGGTTATCTGAATCACATAAAGTTTCTGTAATTTCGTCTTTTCTTAATTGCAATAATTAATGCAATTCTTAAAAAAAAATGTTTATGATCTACAACTGAACAAAAGATTTCAGGATTTACAAACTGCAAGTCTGCAATTAATTATTTGAGGGTATGTGCTGCCTCACGAAACCTTTCGGGGAGGGGGGGGGGGGGGGGGGGGACACCAAAAGTATAAAATATAAAGAATTTCTGGTCTGATCGAGAGATTTTCAGCATTTACAACCTACAAGTCAACAAATTATCTAAGGGCATGTGCTGCTTCAAGAAAACTGTCGGGAGGGGGGGGGGACGTGTACAATGTTAAGTTAAACGAAATTCGTTTTGGATTTTATGGATTTTTACACTGCCTGAAAATAAACATCTTTCCTTTTCTTTCTGTTGAACTTGAAATCCAAAAAGGATAAAAAAAAAAATTTTGTAATTTAAAAAAAAAAATTACAATGCCCCCTTTTTCGTTCGTTCTTGAGAATTGACAGCGGCAATAAGGTGCACAAAATCCTCTTTTCAAATTTTTACTATCTGTAGCAGTGGCTTACGCCAGTAGATCGTTTTCCAAACTAAGAAATATGAAAAGTTACTTCTGATTAAATGTGAAACAGCAACGACTTTTTTTTTTCGTTAGTAATTAAAACAAAATTGCTACAGACTTAGACAATTTGGACATTGTTGTAAAGTTTGTAACAAAAAGAAAAACAAAAGCTAAAAAAGTTAATTTTACCTGTAACTACGTTTGTTTGTGTGCTTTCTTAAAGCTTTAGTTTTTAATTTATAGGAAAAATAATTTCATTTATAATTTCATTTAATACGAAAACCAATTATTTCGAATTCTACTTTCAGTTTTATACAATTTATTTGAATATGTACCAATAGAAGATAATTTTTGGTTAGAATAGTTCAAGAGACGCCCATCATGTTCAATGTTATATATATACAAACTTAATTTCTGGATATTCATCACTGCTGCGTTGCGCGTCATGATCTTCAGAATGTGTGTTAAAAAATTTTGTTTTAAAATTCGGTTTTAAATTTTGTCCTTAACTCTGCTTTTGGATATATATATATATATACCCTGGGTCATACTCTGCAGCTATATACATATATATATATATATATATATAAAAGAAAAGGAGAAGATCTCATTGAACTGAAAAGTGGACATCTCTTCTATTATCGTGGGACAGATAATGGCAGAACTAGTGGTGTTGGATTTATAATAAACAAGAAACTGAAGGATAAAGTGGTAGAAGTTGAAAGTTCCTCTGACAGAGCTGCACGACTCGTTATCCAACTATCGAGAAGATACCAGGCTCAGATTATTCAAACTTATGCACCCACCACAAGTCATCCTGAAGAAGAAATTGAAGAATTTTATGAGGAAATTCGTCATCTAAATAATAAAGGTAAGCAGCACTTGAAGATAATTATGGGAGATTTCAATGCAAAAATAGGGCACCGGCAACAGAATGAAACTTCAGTAGGTAAATTCGGTCACGGCAACAGAAACCAGCGTGGAAATACTCTCGTAGAGTTTGCAGAGGCAGAAGGATTTTTCATCTTGAATTCCTTTTTCAAGAAAAAGCCACACAGGAAATGGACATGGAGACATCCAATTGGGACGACAAGTGAAATTGATTTTATTATGTGTAACAAAAAATTCGTCATCGAAGACTGCAGTGTGCTAAACAAGTTCAACACAGGTAGTGACCATAGATTGGTGAGATGTAAGATGCACCTCAACACTAAACTGGAACGTGGCAAGCTCATAAGACAAACAAAATGTATTGACATAACCAACCTTAAAAAAACACCATAATACTTTCAAGTTGGAACTGAAGAACAGATTCTCTGCTTTAGAAGGCCTAACATCGGAAGAAGTGGATATTTCTGAAGTTAACAGAAAAGTAACCAAAGCTCTTATGGAAACAGCAACAAAATTAGCTGGGTCTAAGAACAAGTTGCATGTAAACAAATTATCAGGAAAAACCAAAATGTTGATGCAAAAGAAGAGAGATGAGGACAACTAAAGAAGATGTGACTTCCAAAGTGGAATATATAGAGCTATGCAAGACAGCACGAAAAAGTATCACTGAAGACGTAAGGAAATTCAACTGTGAGCTAGTGAGGAAAGCAATTGAAAACAACCACAGCCTAAAGATAGCAAAGGGACATCTCAGTAAGGGAAGAAAACAGATTATGGCTCTGAGAGAAGAAGATGGTTCTATAACAAGAAATAGAGGCGAAATTTTGACAAGAGTGAAAGATTTCTACTCCAAATTATATGAAAGGGATGATACATGTACTCCAGACATCATGAAAGGTACCAGAGTTCTTCCAGTCCTCCCAGCAGAAGTTGCTCATGCAATCAAGAACATGAAGCGGGGGAAAGCTCCAGGAGAAGATGGAATTACTATAGACATCATACAAGAAGCAAGTGGAGAAATTGAAACAGTACTCGCCCAAATTTTCACTCGATGCCTTAATGAAGGGAAGATTCCTGAGGATTGGAACAATGCTACAATGATCCTGCTACATAAAAAAGGTGACATTGAGGATCTCAGGAACTACAGACCTATCAGCCTCCTATCAGTGGTTTATAAAATCTTCACTAAAGTTCTTTCACACCGCTTGAAGGTAACACTGGACATGGCTCAACCGAGAGAACAAGCTGGATTCAGGAGTTGCTACAGCACAATAGATCATATCCACGTACTGAGAGAACTAATTGAAAGAGCGAGGGAATATGAACTTCCATTGTGCATGGCTTTTATCGATTATGAAAAAGCCTTTGATTCGGTGAAACCATCAGCAGTTACCACGGCTCTGAAATCCTGCGGTATTGAAGATGCATACATTAATATTATTAATAACATCTATGAAAATGCAAGTGCAAAGATTAGGCTGTTTGAAAATACAACACACATAAAAATTGGAAAGGGAGTGAGACAAGGTGACACCATATCTCCGAAGCTCTTTAATGCCACATTGGAAAATGTCTTTCAATCACTGAACTGGGAAAACAAAGGGATAAAGATTAATGGAGATTATCTAACCCACCTTCGTTTTGCTGATGACGTAGTCATTTTTGCAACTACCCCATCAGAGCTGCAGAGTATGATCCAGGAACTTGCTGACAAGAGTAAAGAAGTGGGATTAAAAATGAACTTTCAGAAGACAAAAGTGATGTTCAATGCTTTTACAAGAAATGAAGATTTATCGATTGATGGAGAAAAACTGGAGATAACAGATACGTATGTTTATCTTGGACAGCAGATATCAAGTGAGGGTCACATTGATGAAGAAATTAATCGGCGTACAAAACTTGCCTGGAGAGCTTTTGGAAGAAACAGCATAATTTTCAAGAGCAATATGCCATTATGTCTTAAAAGAAAAGTGTTTGATCAATGCATCCTTCCAGTGCTTACGTATGGTGCAGAGACGTGGACCTTAACTAAAAGAGACATACAAAGGCTGCAGACAACTCAAAGCAGCATGGAGAGGTGCATGCTTGTTATAACCAGGAGAGATAAGAAGAAGGAACTCGTGGATCCGAAAAATGACGAGAGTGGAAGACATCATGATCAGAGTTAAATCCCTGAAATGGCAATGGGCTGGACATACTGCCAGAAGGACAGACTATAGATGGACAGCCGAAATTTTAGATTGGATTCCAAGGGACAGGAAAAGACCCAGAAAAAACCACATAGGAGATGGGTGGATGAAATTCGTAAATATGCGGGAGTGACATGGAGGAGACTGGCACAAGACAGACCGTTGTGGAGGAAACTTGGGGAGACCTTCGTCCAGCAGTGGATTGATAATGGTTGACAATGATGATGATGATATATATATATATATATATATATATATATATATATGTATATATATATATAGCTGCAGAGTATGACCCAGGAACTTGCTGACAAGAGTAAAGAAGTGAGATTAAAAATGAACTTTCAGAAGACAAAAGTGATGTACAATGCTTTTACAAAAAATGAAAATTTATCGATTGATGGGGAAAAGCTGGAGATAACCAATACCTACATTTATCTTCGACAGCAGATATCAAGTGAAGGTCTCATTGATGAAGAAATTAATCGGCGTACAAAACTTGCCTGGAGATCTTTTGGAAGAAGTAGTATAATTTTCAAGAGCAATATGCCATTATGTCTTAAAAGAAAAATGTTTGATCAATGCATCCTTCCAGTGCTTACGTATGGTGCAGAGATGTGGACCTTAAATAAAAGAGACATACAAAGGCTGCTAAAACCTCAAAGAAGCATGGAGAGGTGCATGCTTGGTAACACCAGGAGAAATAAGAAGAGGAACTCGTGGATCAGAAAAATGACAAGAGTGGAAGACATCATGATCAGAGTAAAATCCCTGAAACGGCAATCGGCTGGACATGTTGCCAGAAGAACGGACCATCGATGGACAGCCGAAATTTTAGATTGGACTCCAAGGGACAGGAAAAGACCCAGAAGAAGACCACATTGGAGATGAGTGGATGAAATTCGAAAGCATGCGGGAGTGAGATGGGTGGATGAAATTCAAAAGCATGCAGGAGTGATATGGGTGGATGAAATTCGAAAGCGTGCGGGAGTGAGATGGTGGAGACTGGGGCAAAACAGACCGTAGTGGAAGAAACTTGGTGATATCTTTATTCATCTAGCAGTAGATTGAAAATGGTTGATGATGATGATTAAATATACATATATTTTCCTGAATTTGACGATAAAAAATTATCATACAACGATTTTTTTCCTGAATTTCACGATAAATCCGATTTTTTTCCCTGAATTTTGGCGATAAAAGAAACGTTTTATTTCACTCAACGAAAATCAGGACAAACATGAATTGGGGAAAACGCGAATCAAGGCAAAGGAGAATTAGAACAAACTTGATACAGAAAACGTTTTTAGGGGAAACTTTAATACGGACAAACGTGTTTAGGGCAAACGTGAATTAGGGGAAATGAGATTTAGGGGAAACGAGATTAGGGAAACGAAATTAGGGGAAATGGGAATTTGGGTAAAAGCGATTTCGGGGAAACGCCATTGGGGTAAACGTGTTTAGGGCAAATGCGAATTAGGGGAAACGAGATTTAGGGGAACCGAGATTAGGGGAAACGAAATTAGGGAAATGGAAATTCGGGTAAAAGCGATTTCGGGGAAACACCATTGGGATAAACGTGTTTAGGGCAAATGCGAATTAGGGGAAATGGGAATTCGGGTAAAAGCTATTTCGGGGAAACGCCATTGGGGTAAACGTGTTTACGGCAAATGCGAATTAGGGGAAACGAGATTCAGGGGAAACGAGATTAGGGCAAACGAAATTAGGGGAAATGGAAATTCGGGTAAAAGCGATTTCGGGGAAACGCCATTGGGGGAAACGAGATTTAGGGGAAACGAAATTAGGGGAAATGGGAATTCGGATAAAAGCGATTTCGGGGAAATGCCATTGGGGTAAACGTGATTAGGGGAAACGGGAATTAGGGGAAACGGATTAGGGGAAACGGGTGTTCACCCAAAAGACTAGTCATCCGAGATGGGTCGGGGCCCTAGACCCAGATGCGGTAGTGACCCTGCACCACGGCGCTGGCTCTTCCCTTCCCTGAAACTAGTGACCCTAAATTAGAGAGCGCCGACTGCTTATGTCCCTTAGTTGTTCATGGTGATCGTTAAAACATGATACAAAACCGTTCTGAAGTCTTGCTAGCAATTAACTCAGCACAACAGATTTAAAAGCTAAAGATGCAATACCTGCTTTCCTGCTTTTGAAAACTGGATGATTTTGTCTTAATATTCTCTGTTCATGTTTTAAATTTGTCTGTCTCCTTTTTTAAACTCTCTCTTGAAACAGATGCAGCCGGTGGCACAGTGGTCTAAGCGATGGCTTCTGATCATTCGTCTGAAAGGGGTCCGGGTTCGAATACCGGTGAGGCATGGATGTTGTGTTTGTCTTATGGCACTGGCTCTCTCCTTTCCCTGGAACCATTAGCCATAAATTAGGGACGGGCGACTGCTTATAGCCGATTGAGTTGCTCACGGTGGTCGTTAAACCTCCAATAAAAAACAAAACAAAAAAAAACAGATGTAAATTCGATATTTCCCAGCTTTGCATGCAATGAAACAGTAATTCTAAGATCAAATGAATAGTCCACAAAACGCATTTTACTAAGTTGGTCAAAGTATGTTTTTGATATTCATTATTTTTCAAAAGTTTTGATGTACACCTCATTAATACTTTATAAAGTAAAATAATGAACACATTTCAGCTGAGATACTATGAGCAAAAGTGGACAATATAATTCCTTCGTTCCCTAATGCATCTTACTATCGATATAGTAAGCTTTACCTCATCAATTTGGCATACAATCCTTTCTATTCATGTTCTAGCAATTCAAGGCGAAATATTATCGGCTATTATTATGTTATTCTACGTACATTGCCTATTTCCATTTTTTTCTGTGCCGAAAAAATAGAAACATGCGGCACCGAAAAAATGGAGATTATAACGCCTTTCTACGCCGTGTATCTCTCATTTCCTACTAGCTCTGGAAAATAAATAAATAATTTACCCTAAAAATGTTAAATTGATTAGGTAACCATACTTTTTTTTTCTGAGTCTCTATGAGTTGATAATGAAATTAAATGTGTTATAGCAAGTAAATGGGAAAAGAGGCATGCCAAAACTAATGAATGCTTGCAATCATTGCTGAAAAACATTTTACGAAAATCTTTTCGCAGTACTGATTTAAAATGAAATACTTCAGAAATTTTTTTAAGGTTTGGGAACATAAAATGTTGCATGGAATAATGTCAGAGAAATGCACCGGCTATTTCAAAGGTGAACATTTTTTTCTTTTTAGGCCAAGCGCTTAAAATTAATTTAACAGTTGTTTTTTTTTTGTTCATATGTTGTTCATCTGCTAACATTCGAATTGTAAATGAAGGCGCTCATTTCTCACCTTTTAAACCTTTTTTTCCACATTTACATCAGTTTCGAACGCTCGACTTAAAAACTTGGGCGTCTTGGGCGCTTAGGTTCGTGTCCCACTGCCACTAACACAGCGTCGTTTGGGGGTTACGTTTAGCCAGTAACCCCGGGGTTTAGACACCTTGTAATAAGGTCATCTTATTGTTGTGTGGGGATGATTGACGAATTAAATTTCTTCCTTTTCAGCAAACAGACTTCTTAAAAATTCTCTTTTGTGCTTTTCATTCAACACTTTTCAACCCGAGTTCCCTATTCAGCCTTTCAATATTTCTCCAGCACAGAAATCTCTGTGAAATAAAAGAAATCTAAACTAAGCCTACCCGGGAAATCAGTCTCGTTCATATTTGGCATCAGTTCTTTAAGATTCCAAATGACAGGCTTGTTCATGTTTTTTCACATTATGTCTTTGTTCATGCAATCTCTTCGTGCGTGAAAAACAGTGTACTTGCACCCTGCTCAGAATGGGTGAACGTACTGCAGCATTTACAAATATCCGTGGCATTTCCTTTCAAACTCAATAAAAAATTTAATTTGATTCACAGTTCTCACAGTTTAATGTTTTTTTTCGTTTCATGTATGATCGAAGCGCTTCTTCTGTAAAACCTTTACTGCTGCAAGAAAGCAAATATATCAAAAAACGACTTCACTACGAAATGAATCGTGCATTCGTCTGGGTAACTTGCTCCACCTCTTTTCTATTGCGACATGTCGAAAATAATTGTGGCTAAGGTTTCGCTATATCTTGCATACACATAAAACTGATGTTTACTTGCCAGACATAACTGTATACTTTAAATTTGGATCATGTTTTATAGGTTGATTAAATGACCTGCAAATATAACTAGATTCTACATCTGCGAATTTCGAAGAAATTTTGTCACTGAAATTCTGATATCTTTCCTAGAAATCAGGTTTTCACGTAATCGAAATTTCCAATGCATCGTGGCTTGTACATGCCTTCAAGCAACACTAGACGTGTAAAACTAAACTAAATGAGATGAATCGATATCAGATAAATGTTACCTGAAAGGTGGGGATGTCGAGTCAGTGAGTTACTACACTAAACATTCACACCCGCATTCATGAAAACATTTTGCAAGCAAATACATTCCTAAAACAAATTACCAAATTAGCTGGCATGGTTTAATGACATGATTTATGTGTATGTGCGTGCGAGTGTGTGTCGGTACACATCATCATCTGAATGACACATAAAGTCTGCGAAATATTTCTTACAGGATGACTTCCTTTCTTTTGCAAAAGGTGGGTGGGGGTTATGTAGTGTTCTTAGGTTTTAATAACCCCCACCCACCTTTTGCAAACTATATGTGCAAAGTCAGTCTATCTAGAACACTAACATTAATTGAAGCTTGACTATTTATTGAAAATCTCGGATAATTTAATACTCAACGGCCTTAATTAAGCAATGATTGACTAAGCGAACAGATAAGTAATAAGTCCGTACTTACTCAAACTTCAACGCCTTGTTTAGTCATTTACGCACTAGTTCGCGCTGTCCATCATATCACTTGTAGCGTGACATACTTCAAATATATTAAACTTGGTAATGCTGTAACAATCAATTTCTAACAATCTCGAATTTCACAAAGGGAAATTCGAAAAATCGAACTATTATTTCAAGAATATTTAGCATAAAACAGTAGTTTACAGCTCGTGAACCAGCCTTACAGCTCGTAAGCGTAAGTCAGTCTGGGCTTGTAAGGTTCGTTTAAAGACGATTGGTCCAATGCCAATTCGTACAAAGGGACAATTGGTCCAAAGGTACGATTCGTCCAATGGTACGATTGGTCCAATGCCGATTCGTCCAATGGGACGATTGGTCCAATCGTACGATTAGTCCAATTTCGTCTGATCCGTCCAAAGTGCTACTCGTGCGAAAGAAATCTCATCTGTTCTGATTCTTCTTCGATGTTGTATGTAAGTACCAGTAGTCCAAAGAATGTAAAATAATGATACATTTCATGCGTAATATTGTGGTGATAGATTTTTTTTTTCGGAATCACTTTTTCTTGTTATACTGTTCTCGCTGCCGTATGAAGTTACTGATGTAGGAGCCATTCAATCAACTTCGTTGTTTCTCTCTTGCATTAAATAATAGAAAAGACTATTTTCTCGTTTCTTTGTAGCATGTAGTGGGGTTCGACTAAGTGGCCACTGGAAAGCCGGACGAGGTTCGAACCTACGCCTTTAAGCAGTTTTTATTCGGACCTAGGCCTTTAAGCAGTTTTTATTCGGACCTAGGCCTTTAAGCAGTTTTTGTTCTACCGATGTCATATTCACAGTGTTTACACATCAAGTCAAATTAATTATTTGCACTTTTACTTAGGCACTAAATATTAATTCACAGGACCTAGGCATTTCTGACAGTTTTTATTCTACCCATGTCATATTCACAACCTTTACATATCAAGTTCATATTGCCCTTTTACTTAGGCACTGAATATTAATTGATATTCTCTAGGCCTAGGCATTTTAAACAGTTTTTCTTATTCTATCCATGTCATATTGACAACGTTTACACATTAAGTCAAGTTAATAATATTGCGCTTTTACTTAGGCGCTAAATATTAATTCATAGGCCCGCGGCCTAGGTGTCTTGTAAAGAGTTGGGAAATAATCCGCTGAGTGCCTTTTATTAGGTTTCATAAAATGTTTGCAAATACCAAATATCTAAGTTGTAACTTAAAATCTTTCTATAAAGACCTGCGGGCTAGGTGCTTTGTAAACAGCTGAGAAATATTCCGTTGAGTTCCTTTTATCAGGTTCATAAAATGTTTTCAAATACCAAATATGTGGAAATCATTCTTCAAAAGGACATAAAGAGGAGAATACCTTAAATTATTATTCCTTTCTTAAAAACAAAATTGTCGTTGGTAGGATGATACATTAAACAATGGGTTTACACGTGAATGAATTACACTATAAAATTCAGGATTAAACTTTATTGTATACCAAGCAAAAATGACAGCTTTTATTTAATAAAAAATATGCTCTGGCAATGAATAGCTGCACTTTTTAATTGAAACGAGCAACATTTTTTTCCCTTTCGAAAGACAAATCCATAGCGCTCTCCTCATGAAAATTAGGTTCCCTCAATTAGATCTGCATTATTACCGAATACACTACATTATCTTTATAAAATAACACATGACACACGTGAGTCTAAAATCTGCATTTACTTTCGCTGCGCTAGATTAGCAGATCCTTCTTAGAACAGTAGTAGTCAACTCTGATTTACTAATACGCCGTTAAATGGGGATTTCAGACTCACATGAGTTATGTGTTATTATAGATCTGAATTGTAATTAATGTGAGTAATCAAATGTATCGCGTATGTACGCGTATACGGAGTACTTCCACGTAGTTTCACAGTATGAAAATAGAGAAACCAAAAATAACAAGGAAAGAAAAGCGTGAATCAAGAAAATTATAAACTTATAAACGTCATCACTAATATAAATAATCTTATGTTGCAGTAGGCTAGACCTAAGTAAAGGAAATAACACTAGACAACACAGAAATACTTTCATATATACACATTATATTGACAAAAGTAACCGGACACCCCTTCAAAAGCAAATGAACGGACCCGCTGCGTTGTTAAGATGCGCGGTACAGCTGCAAACGGTATAAAAACAAGCCTGCAGCTGACCGCGATCATATCGTTTTTTCAGTTGCTGCTAGGATTTCAAACGGGACGGTCGCACGCTGGTGTGGTCTCCCGTGAGTTGTCTATGTCTGCAACTTTTTGCTTCTTCGGAAGGTTTTGTCGACGCATCTTAGTAGTTTCTTGGTTACCAGTCTATCGTAATCAGTCCGGTTAGGGAATCTTTTAGTAGCTACGCTTTTTTCAAAGCTCTATTAAAATTTTTCCGAATCCTCTTCTCTTCGTTTAGCTTTTAGCACATCGTTAAAATTTAGTTGCAAAAAAGAATTGCCGATACTGAGGATGCAGGAATAGGACCTGATGCTGGACGAAAACCCGTTTTTCCCCCTTACAACTGAGGTAGAGTATGGCCTTAGAAAATCCAGGAGGTTAAGGTGTTTACATAATGAGTTGAACAACAGTGTTCAAAAAAAGACTAGAATACACACACAACAAAACAAAATAAGTATGAGGATACTTTATCTTCATTTGTCAGATGGAGATGCTTACGGATTCCCCTCCGGGGATGGTTTTAGATTGTCAGATGGAGACGCTGACGGATCCTCTGGGGATAGTTTTTGGGAAAAAATTAGATCAGACAATCCTGCGGGACCTGACTATTTAAATAGACCTGAAAGTGCTGCGGCATCAGGCTATTCTTGTGGGACTCTGTGTAGAAATAGTGTGAATCTGCGTCAGTCTTCAGGGGAAAAAAAGGCCCTTTTCAAGGCCGAGTGAAAAAAATTTCTAAAAAGAGTTGGCCAATTGTACTTTGCAGGAGAACGAAAAGCAGTTAGTTAAGACTAGAACACAAATTCACACGAGTAAAGCTCAGCTTTTCACCAAAAAAATTGAAACTCAAAAAGTTTAAAAAAAAGTGAGGGAGCAACACAAACAAAAAATGTGTACCATAAGGATTATCCTCAAACTTTGCAAGAGAGCACTTTTAGCTACAAAGTGCAAGAAGCAGTAAAAAACACAGAATTATTGAAAAAGGATACAACTAAATATCTCCGTAATATAAATTTATTACACAGAGATAATAAAAAAATTGCAATTAAAAGCAATTTACCGAATTCTGTGCTAGAGCAAAGAATAGAAAAACATCGCATGAATTATCAAACCACAAATGTATTAGAAAAAATAAATGCAGATGTTGAAAAATATTTAGGACAAAAACATTGTAAGCAAACAAAAACTGGAAGAACAGTTGAAAAAAGGAAAGTAAATTACTTCACTGGAAGACTTAGTAAAGAACTAAAAGAAGCAGAAAAAAATATTTCTATGAACTACACTGATAACTTGACAGTTAATAATGGTATGGAAAACAACATATACACTTAAAAAGAAGACCAACAAGTACTAAGCATTGAAGAAAGTAATGGAAAGTTAGGCGTATTCTTCACACGTGTGAAGAAAATTGCAGATAGTAATGAAGAAGTAGAAAATGAGACGGGAGAACTCTTTACACGCGTGAAACATAAATTATCCAGTAATAAAGAAATAAAAGAAGCAGATAAAATTGTTTCTATGAATTACCCTGATAACATTACAATTTGTAACTCTACGGGAAACAACATTCCCATAGAAAAAGAAGGGCAACAAGTACTAAGCAGCGAAGATTGTAATGAAGAGTTGCGCGTATTCTTCACACGTATGGATTAGCAAATTGCAAATAGCAATGAAGAATAAGCCAATGAGACAGGAGTAATTAATAAACAGAACATTTCAAACAAAATGAGTTTACTAGTCAACAAAATCAAAGAAATCACCCTAGATGCTAGTTTCAAGAAAAATCAACAAAAGAGTGAAAACGTTAAAAAAAAATAGATGGTGATAGTGTTAAAAAAAATACAGTAGTAGATGGTGATGGTGTGCAGACCGTCAACACTATAGCAGAAATAGCTATCAAAATTGCCAGTGACAACAAAACTTCTCAAACAGAAAACGAGGCAGAAGAAAAAAAAGGCCCTTTTAGGGGCATTTGCATTTGTCAAAATGTAGACGAGGCTGAAAAGAAAAAACAAAGGCCCATTTAAGGACACTGCTCATTTTTCTGAGGAAGAAATTTTTGTGACAAAAAAAAATAGTCTTAACATTCTAATTTGTAATGCACAAGGCATTAAAAGACAGCATAGATAATTTCTAGCATACCTAAGCTATAAAAAAATTGACATTGCGTTAATTAATGAGTCCTGGCCTATAGACAGAGTCAAATTTAAAATTCCCAACTTCACGGCATATAGAAAAGATAAAACTACCAAAAGTAGTGGAATTTTGATTGCTGTTAAAGATAATCTAGAGCAAAGTGAAACATTTTGCAACACTGAGGATGGAATGGAAGCGCATTCAGTTATTATTAAAACTAAAAATAACCAGATTAAATTTACGGCGATTTACAATCATCCTAATCACACTATTACTAGAGAAGCTCTAGACAAACCTTTTGAAGAGGATATTCCAACAATTATTGCAGGAGACTTCAACAGCAAACATCGTTATTGGTAGTGTCCCAGGCCCAATAAAAGCGGAAACAATATTTTCAGATATATTTTAAATAAAAATATTGATTTGGGGGTACCATCTGAACCTACTAGAACGGCGTTAAGAGGAACTAGCAATGTATTAGAGTTTGCGCTCTTTAAAAGTAAAAAATATTACTATGAGATCTACACTGCTGCAGCGCTCTCCTCTGACCACAATCCCGTTCATCTTACGCTTTTCTCTGAGAAAACTGTGACTGTACCACCTAAAATGGTTACTAACTTAAAGCAGTTTGAAGAAAAATTAAGACAGTACCTCCCCCAGAAATTGGAGACTGCAAAAGCAGAAAAGAAATTGATAATGCCATTGAACTTTTTAACAACGCTATTAAAAAAATTATGAAAGAATGTCAAACTCCTGCAAAAGAAAAGAATAATCCGTATTATTTACCTAAAGATATTTTTGATACCATTAAGGAAAAGAATAGATACAGAAGTAAATGGCAAAAAACAAGAAACAAAATGTTCTATGATACTTATTGTTCACTGAATAGACAACTTAAAAAAGATATGAGAAAATTTGTTAACGGCGCATGGAGAGATGTCTTAGAGGAAGCACAAACTGACTACTCTGAAGACTCGGGAAAAAAAATAAAAAGACTCTCTGGAACCTTACGTCGAGTTTGCAAAATAAAAACATCAAATTAATCCCGCCACTACAAAAGAAGATGGAACGCTAGCAAGAACTGACGAGGAAAAAACGGAATTTTTTGCAAACTCGCTCGAGAAACAGTTAAAAATTAACGATATCCCTGACACTGATGTAGCCCTTAAAATGCACAAGGCTACGGATACTTATTTTAAGCATGCTGAAGATATTGAAAATTCTAGAGAGACTGCACAAAGTGCACATCTATATGAAGAATTTACTAGTAAGAAAAAAACAATGTGAGAACATCCCCATCTCAAAACAATCAGAAAGGTGTGAATAAAAAAAAAAAAAATAAACGGCACAGAAGGCAAAAGTCTAAAGTAGCAAACGCTACGACGTATCTTAGGTCCTTACACCAAACGCAGGCTGCAGAAGTCAGACAGCACCTCGATGACAAAAAAAATATATATATATATATATATATATAACAACTGCCCTTTTAAGAGCCGTAAGAAATATGTTCCTCCGCACTTTGAAAAACCACTTCCTATTAAGGACAGGGAAGTAAAGTTTCATATTCACAAACTCAGAAATAAAAAGGCACCTCGTAAAGACGGCATAAATAACATAATTATGAAGAAATTACCGGAGGAATATGTGCAAACCCTTACAAAAATTTACAATAAGGCAATTGAGTTAAATTACTTCCCTGATAGGTGGAAGTCTGCAAAGGTAATTTTACTACCCAAGCCTGGTAAAAAGCCGGCTATACCTTAAAATATCAGACCTTCTTCACTGCTCCCGACTATGGGAAAAATATTTGAAAAAAATTCTACTTATTAGAATGCAACAGTTCTGCGAAGAATACCCAGTTATTTCATTTATTCAAGAAGGTTTTCGTGACAAACACTCCACAGTACATCAGCTCTCTAGAGTAACTGAAAACGTGCAGAAGGAATAATAAAAAAAGAACACACAGCGGCTTTATTTTTGGACGTTGCCAAAGCGTTTGATAAAGGTCCGCATGAGGCAATTATATATAAGCTAATAATACATGACTTCCCACCTTGGATTATTCACATAATCAGGTCATACCTGGAAAACCGAATATTTTGTGTAAAAATTAATGGGAAGAAATCAACAACAAAAAACTGAAGCCGTTGTTCCACAAAGCAGTGTGCTTGCACCTACACTGTACTCTATTTTTACGTCAGACTTTCCCAATTTTAACAACAGGAACCTGACTACAGCTTTATATGCTGATGACACTGCACTAGCTTATACTTCCAAAAATAAAAATCAAGCAACATTTATGCTGCAACACTATGTGGATAAGCTGGAGAAATATTTCCTAGATTGGAAAATAAAAATTCACAGTGATAAAACTCAAGCGATTATGTTCTCTCGCAAAAAATACAAATATAATCCTGACTTCGAAATTGAATTGTATGGAAAAAAATACCTTGGGTAAAAGATGTTAAATACTTAGGCATTATTATGGATCATAATCTGAGCTGGAACAAGCATATCAAAGAAACCCTGGCTAAAGCTCTAAAACTCAGAGAATGTCTCCAATCCATAATTAAAAATAAAAGGTTCAGCAAAACAAATAAAATTTTGCTATGGAAAGCATGCTTCAGCCCTGTTATTACTTATGACTGCCCTATCTGGGGTAACTGCAGAAGCAACAAAACTCGTTTCAAAACAAAACTCTTCGTATGATGGTTAAACTTGATGGGAAAACATCAAACAATGCTATCCGTAGCATGTTAAATATTAATTCTATTCATTATACTATGTATGATCTAGCGAAGAGGTACTACGAAAAAGCTAAGTATCATCTCAATCCTCTTGTCAGGGAGGCCCTTAATTATACTGTCAGTGATACTGACAAATTTAAAAGGCCGAAAGCTATTTTAAATAAAATTCCTGAAAAGAATCCAAGTCACAGCTATTCCTACAAAAAATAATAATAATAATAATACTAATAATAATAACTGGGACTAGAGAAAATTTGGTATCAGTAGCTTTGTAATAGTGATTGGCCCTTATTTTTTTATCTTTCTGTGTTTTCTTCTGCTAACTGAACAGGCGCAGCTAAAAATACAAGTGGTGTAAGTTTATTGATTACACCGAAGCTAAGACAAACATGTCATTGTTACCGCCACCTTTGCAATGGTATAAAACAACAACGCCAGCTAGAAACAGTAAAAGTAAACTACCAAAAAAACTTTTTCTGACCAATAAGAAAAAGTCTTCTCCCTGATTGGCTCCTAAGTATCATGGCAAATAGCAGACTCCTGGTTGAACACTGAGCAAACGGCAATTTTGTGTTAACATAACTAACAGACCCCACTAATGAACCTAACAGTAAGTCTGGATTTTCTTGTAAAGCGTCTGTTGTTGCCTGTATGAGAACCTGAGAACCTACACTCTAATCAATCACAATGGGACCCCCCAAACTTAAGGACAGCACAAGAGCTGAAGCAGCTACAAGCGAGCAGCTCCCAATGCAGGCAGATGCTGTCAACTTACTCCAAAAACACTCTCAAAGATACCCTGCTTGCACTTCTGGATTCTCCAGAAGTGCAGCAGAGGATCATTGACATTTGCAAGCCTCAAATTGAGAATAAGGTGAAAAAAAAAGTGGATAGGCTTCAGAAGAGAGTAGCAGAGGAGGTTGAGTCAGCTACCATTTAAAAGAGGCTCAAGCAAGTTTTTACTCTAAGGTGTTGCATCCCATCTGTTCATCGAAGAAGTGTCTGCAGAACTCAGGGAGAAGGGAATTAATACCAGGAACCTTGAGCGAAGCAGATACCGAAGCGGTGCGCAGAGGGATGCAATGACCTTATCTACTGAAAGATTCGATTACTGTTGGACCCATCACCATCCTGGGATTTCGAATGGGGCTGGAATTCTTCGTGGAACGAGAAAATCCGCCGGCACTCAATACCAGCCACTACAAGAGAGGAGTGCCGACAAGAAGATCCGATCAGATCATATGTAGAGGATTTTAGGAAGGTAGTGTCTTACCCCAGGCCTTAAACAACCCTTAGAAATAGGAAGCTAGGAGATTTGGGTTAGAGTGTCCGATAGGAAAGTCACACGGAGGCGAGGTAGAAAGGGGGAGGAAGACGCCCTTATTTATTACCGGGGAGGGCAGTACCCGGGGTCCGACGGCTTAACGTGCCCATCCGACGCACGGCGGATATTTAGTGGATCGAGCGTTCGTACCTGCCTGGGATCGAACCTGAGGTATTTTCTGTGGCAGTCATGAACATTGCCCACTAGGCCACCCGCGGCCCGCCGACAAGAAGAGGTAGAGGAAGATTCAGAGGTAGGGGATCTGCTCCCGCCTCTTCCTAACCCCAGCAGAGGGCAAACTTTTGCTCAGATGGTTGAACCAAAACCACCTACTTTTCAACTGGTGGAGAATACATCCACTTCTGTGGTGCCCACGGGTCCCATAGAACTAGATGATAGGAGGAATTCAGCTGGCCTCTTACCTCTTGTCTTCATTCAAGTAAAACTTGTCGTCCTTTCTAGGATAAGTGAGGGGAGAGAAAAACCAAAAGGCCCTTTTTGGGGCCAGGCAAATAGTGCAAAAAGGAATTATCATTCTAGTGCTTAATAGTCACCTTTTTAAACTTCATCCTCTAAGAAATAGTGTTCTGTGTGTTTTAGTAAATAATCCTACAAGAAATTACATCACCTTCGCTATGATAACAAATAATTAAACCTAGGACTATAAGGGATCAACGTATTCTTCACATGTGTGTAGAAAGTGTATGACTGCACCACGTCAGCCATGGTAAATTAAAAAGTCCCTGTTAAGGACCAAATTCGTATCTTTGTAAAACTGTGTTTTGAAAAAGGGAAAAAGCAGTCAAGCACTGAAAATGGTTGTAGGGGTGAGACATAGACTTTCGTGCTAAGTCCCGCCTTCTGTCCGATAGGCGTCCGTGAGTTAATTTAACAACTTCCCCCTACAGCAAATAATCTGAGGTTCTCCCTCTCGTAATTTATTAATAATAAATTTATCATACAGGCACCTCTTCCTCCGCCTTTTTGAGTAATTATCCGCGAATCAAGGAAGGGAGAGAATGGCTACTGTAAGGCACTTCATCAACTTCAATAAATACTTCGTGAATAAGAAAGATAATAAATTTAATGAAACAAAGTACTAGTGAGAGTCTGGTTCCGGTGCTAATATCCACGTCGACAAATTTGCGTCGCATGCGTCGTCCGTCACGAATTGTTCAATCTCAAATCCGCTGCCCTAACGCCACTCTAATATCCGAGTCGTTCCGACTCCACGCTGTCCCTCGAAACACTCTGTTTCACGCTAAAAACCAGGAACTGCGTTCCTCGGAGCATAAAATCTCCACCGTCTATCCGTCTTCCAGACACTCGTTGCAAATCCTTTTCACTTTCTCCCGAAGCCTCCAGCTTCAGGCAAATAACAGGAACTGCGTTCCTTGGAGCATAGACGCCGCACGTCTACCTGCCGTCCAAGCGCACCTCGCAATCCTCCTGCTCCTCTCTCCGAAGCTACCTCTTATCCCTCTCGTTCCGGAAGACCCCTCCCTTCTTTTTCGGCTCCCCTCTACCACGAGGCGCTGAACTACTACGAGGCGCTGACCTTGTCAGGTCCTGGAGCGAACCTGACCTTTGTCCTCAGGCTAACTTTCTCCATATTCGCACCCCAGCTGCTCCTGCTTCTGGGAACTCGCTCGCCCTCGCTTATTGACTCCGTGCCCGACGACCGCATACTTCACATTCCTTCCAACGGACTTCTGCACGTGGAAACCGGACTCTATACAAACAGAACAAAACATACAGCAATACTGACATTCTTTTACATAAAGGACGTATTCAGTCTTCCCAGACAGGCTGGCGCCCTTCTAATCTTGGGAATTGTATATGCACACAGTTAATGAAATAAAGTTATTTCCTTGTTTTTATGTACATAAGTTAGCACTAGATCATATCTTAATTGATATGCATCTCATTATTACTTTTCGCCCTTACAGGCCTCGGCCCCTGAGACGAAACATGCGGGGTCCTTACTTCGCATGGTGAGTCCTGTTCACTTGAGTTTCCATTTTCTTTTTTTTTCTTTTTTTCAGTTTATCACCACACATACAGACACAAACAGGCGAAAATAATAACATCACTTACCCCGTTCTTTTCTCCTTTTTTTTTCTTTGTCGTACAACAGTACCACCTTCGAGCCTCACTGAGTCTCTACCTGTGTAGTGATACTCTTGTGTTCATCAGGACGCTGATCACCTACCTCAAAAGATAACCGAGGTAAAGCATCAGCGTGAGGGATTAGCTTGCCTGCTATGTGCGTTATTTTAAGGTTGAATTGTGAGATGGCCAAACTCCATCTCTGTAGTTTAGAGCTTTGGGATGCTGCGCTAGTCAAGTAAACTAGCGGATTGTGATCGGACATTACTTCCACTGGATGCCCGAAAATCCATCCCTCGAACTTCTGGCGTGCCCATACTATGGAGTAGACCTCCTTGTGACTAGCGGCCCACCTAGCCTGCGTGCCGTTTAAATTCCGGCTGGCGTAAGCTACCCGGTCGGATTTCTCCCCCGTTACTTCTCTGCGCTAAACAGCAGGCTACATCAAATGAACTCGCATCCATGTACAATAAGAACGGACGGTCAAAGCTTGGCGTCGCTAGTACTGGTGCGGTACATAAACATTCCTTTAGCTTTTTTGAATGCGATGTCCATCTCTGTCGTCCAACTCACTTTCTCCGCGGCTTTCTTTCCCGTTAAATCGGTTAGCTGTTTTGCGATCTCGGCGAACCCCGGTACGTATTCCCGATAATAACCGCAGAGTCCCCGGAAACTACGTACTTCCTTCTTCGTCTTCGGCGGTAACAGGTCCCTGACCGCCCGTAACTTCTCCGGGTCCAGCTGGTGATCCCCGGAACCAACCACGTGCTCTAAGTAATGCACCTTTTCCTTGGTGAAGCAGCACTTCTCTAGGTTCCCCGTAAACCCTGCTTCCACCAAGCTACCGATTGCCTTCTCTAAATGTTGCAAGTGCTCCTCCCAATTCTTGGAGAACACTGCAACGTCATCCAGGTAAGCTACTGCATAATCCAAATGAGGGTTTAGCACTTTGTTCATTATCCTCTGGAATGTTGCAGCGGCCCCCGACAAACCAAAAGGCATTGCGTTCCACTGGAACAATCCTCGGTGGGTAGCAAACGTAGTGTATTTCTTACTTCCGGGGTCCATTGGTATTTGATAATACCCCTTCAGCATATCCAAAGTTGTGATGTATTTTGCTGTCCTCACCTTGGCTAATAGATCCGGGATGTGTGACATGGGAAATGAATCTGCGACGGTGTGCGCGTTGAGCATTCTAAGGTCACAACACAATCTGACGTCCCCTGTACGTTTAGCAATACAAACAATTGGATGACTATACTCTTTCCCCGACTCTTCTATCATCCCTCTGTCGCATAACTCCTGAATCTGATCATCCACCGCCCGCTGCATAGATTGGGGCACTTTGTATCGGTTAAACTGGTGAGTGTGTACGTAGCACACTCCCCGGTTTAACCGTTATCTCGTGGTTACCTAACGTGGTTCTTCCTACTTCCCCCGAGAAAAATACTTTCGGGCGATCTACCAACTCCTGTAGCTCCCAAAGTTGTTGCTGCGTGATCTCTGGACTTTCTACGTTCAGCTGCTTGGGATATTTCCTCTCGCTCCATCTTTCGGCTCCATGGGCACCCCCTGAATCTCCCCGAACTCTCCATCTGATTCAAAAATTACCGAATCGTGTTCCAGGCTTAGCACTTGTTTTCTCCTAATCTCCGTTACTACAAGTTGATTTGTCAATTGCCCTAATACCCTTTCTCTATGGTACAGCATCACTTCCATGTCAACATAACCTCTTTTTTCCTCTCTAGCCTATCTACGAGCTTCCGATAAGGTCCATATATTCCTCCTGTTGGTCTGCGAATACCGCGTGATCGGATCTGCTTACTTGCCGAGAATCTCCAATATCCTCGCCAGAGCCCAAACGAGCTATCTCCGTCTGCTTATTTTCTCCCCGTGCGCCTGCCTCTTCGTCTCCTGATTGGCTGTCCAATTTCGCCTCCTCTTCGACCACGCCCTCCTCTATCAGCGGCGGCTTGCTCTTCGCCTTAGGCGCTTCCGGTTCCTCCTCGACCCCTACCTGATTCACCGCGATATTGACTCGGTGGGTACGGCCTTCTGTCCTCTCATTCTCCGCTATCGAATCCTCCCTTTCCTCGTACTTTCGCTCTTCCCTCTCCTGTTTAGGTTCTAGCGCTTTCTGTAAATTAACTGCCCATTCGTAACTAGAGTCTCTAACCGTTGACATTCTTATGTGATTTTCTGGAGTAATAATAAACTCATTACTCAAATTAGGTACTATGGCACAAACAATTTCTTTGATTCTTATCGTTTTACTCCCCGCCTTTTCTAGACCTGCTTCCATAATCCTAATTCCAACCATTTTTATGGGGGAAATGGCTGTCCTTCCATCAAATCCTGTTAGTTTTACTTTCCCAATTTCCTCCAATTTTTCTTCTCCCAATAATCCTCTCTTTAAACAATTGAATTCTGCCCCACTATCTACCAGTATATTGGCTTGGAGCCCTGCCTCTGTAGTTACCATCATTTGTTCTCCTATAGGTATTTCTATAGTTTTAATCTCTGTCTGGTTAGACCCGAAAACTCTTCCCAACTTTGCGCTCATCTTTCTAACCTCCTCTTCTGCTTTTACTCCGGTCTCCTCTCTAGGTTTCTCTACTTCCTGATTATTCTCCACAGCTACCCTTCCTACTTTTTTCACCCCGTCGTTCCGCCAATAATAGGAATTACTCCTGCCCTCCTGTCTTATGCTACCTTTCTGGGGATGTAATGATTGCCGATGGCCCGGCCTCCTACAATAAAAACAGATTATGCCTCGATCTAAACTAGGGTTACCCTGACTTCCCATAGGTCGTTCTCCTTCTACCTTACTCCCGAACTTCCTATCAGGCGCTTGGAATTTCTCCTTCTGAAACTGCCCACTACTATTCCTGCTCTCCCTCTTCACAAATCCACTTCCCGTAGAAATATACTGACTCCCTTTGGCATTGTAATTCGACGAAAAATTATCCTTCACCTTTCCTATCTCTAGTGCTTCCACGTGACTCTCATATGAATCACATAACTCCCCCAATTCTTTAGCCAAGACTAGCTTACCCACCGCACCTTTCTGCAGTAAATAGGTTTTTAAGGATGGGGATAGTAATCCTTTAAACTTATCACACACTAGCAGATTTACTAATTGGTCGAACTCGGTTACTCCACAGTTGGCTACATAATACCTGAGTGACCTGCCAATCCGTCCCACTAGCTGTTGGAAGCTCTCCCCCTTGTTCCGGCGTATCACCTCGAACTGCTTCAGATATACACTGACGGAAAAAAAATCCCAACACCAAGAAGGGGTTGTGTTAGATAAACGACAGTTGGTAGGCGGTGAGAGTACATCTGTAAGATGTCGTTTATGCAAATTTTGGGCTCGGCGCATACGTGTGGCGCTAGTAGCGCCCCTCGGAACATGTAAAGCAGGTTTGCTGTAAATACGCGCTGTAACGTTCGTGAGCGTTAGTTATCGTTGAGATTCGACGTAGTGTGTTGATGTTAGTCAAGAATGCCTTTAAGAAGACGAAGAAGCCATTATCAACAGCTCACGGAGTTTGAACGAGGCCGTGTAATAGGGCTACGAGAAGTTGGATTTTCTTTCCGCAATATTGCAGAACGACTTGGCAGGAATGTAGCCACTGTGCATGATTGTTGGCAGCGGTGGTCAAAGGAAGGTACTACCTCAAGAAGACCGGGTTCCGGCCGGCCACGTGGCACTACTGAGAGGGAAGACCGCCGTGTACGGCGTATGGCCGTGGCGCATCGTACTGCGTCTGCGGCAGCAATTCGAGCTGCAGTTGCCACCACAGTGACACAACGAACTGTTACAAATCGGTTACTTGAAGGACAGCTCCGAGCCAGACGCCCTGTAGCGTGCATTCCACTTACTCCTAACCACTGCCGTTTGCGACGTCAGTGGTGTCAAGCTAGAGCTCATTGGAGGACGGAGTGGAGATCTGTTGCGTTTTCTGATGAAAGCCGGTTCTGCCTGGGTGCCAGTGATGGCAGTGTGTTGGTTAGAATGAGGCCAGGTGAGCGCCTGCAACCAACCTGTCGGCGGCCGAGACACACTGGACCTACACCTGGAGTTATGGTCTGGGGAGCAATTTCCTATGAAAGCAGGAGCACTCTCGTGGTTATCCCACGCACCCTGACGGCACAGTTGTACGTCGGTCTGGTGATTCAACCTGTTGTGCTGCCATTAATGAACAGCATTCCAGGGGCGTTTTCCAACAGGATAACGCTCGCCCGCATACCGCTGTTGTAACCCAACATGCTCTACAGAGTGTCGACATGTTGCCGTGGCCTGCTAGATCACCAGATCTTTCTCCAATCGAGCACGTATGGGACATCATTGGACGACAGCTCCAGCGTCCCCCCAACCAGCATTAACTGTCCCTGTATTGACCGACCAAGTGCAACAGGCATGGAACTCCATCCTGCAAACTGACATATAGCACCTGTACGACACAATGCATGAACGTTTGCATGCTTGCATTCAACATTCTGGCGGTTACACCGGTTATTAATGTACCAGCATTCTACATTTAAAATGGCTCTTCTCGCGCTTACATTAAGCTGTGATCTTGAAACCTTAATCGATTAAATATGTTACCTATACAAATGTATTGCCGCCATTTCATTCTTCTACAACTATTTTTTCGTGGTGTTGGGATTTTTTTCCGTCAGTGTACATCTGGAGTCAAATGACATTCACTTAGAATAGCTTCCTTGACGGTATCATAATTATCATATTGCTCTACGTTCAGACGTCGGAACAAATGGTTTACGCAATCCGCATTGAATAACGCAATCACTAACCGCCCTTGCATGCTCTCTGGTATGGCATGCAGAATAAACGCCCTCTCTAAGGTGTCAAAAAAATCCAATATCTCTTCGGGTTTTGTAGGGCTTTTGGGTAAATTCCTCTCTAGAATTCTGATATAGTCGGCCAGCTTCGTTGACTGTCTCTCTGACGCTGATGCCACGCCCCGTTCTTGTTCTATCTCTAATTTTTTTAGCTCATAAGCCCTAGCTTCTTTTCTATCGGCTAGCTCCATCTCAATTCGCTGTTGCTCTAAATATAATTCTAGCTTGTAACGTACCAGGAGATGTGACGTACCTGCCCGAAGGACGCACACGACATAAAGGCAGATAGGAATCAGAATAAAAGTCCGCGTAGCTCAATTGGTAGAGCAACTTATTCCGGAGTGAGGGGACCCGGGTTCGAATCCTGCGCGGATAAAAAATGACGGAGAAATTTACTTAGTTATAAGCTTTTTCTGTTCCATTTCCAATATACCCTAAATTTATATTCCCATTCCAGACTTATCGAATTCCCTTCTATTCCTTTGTCATTAATTATTACTTCATTACTAGAATTCAATTCATTATCTGTTCCTCCCTCATTTTCTCTTTTGCTTCCTTCGGAATTCCGGTCATCGAGTTCTTCACTAGCTTTCCCTTCCAAAAACTGTTCAGCCATTATCATGCAACAATAATATACACTTAATGCAAAAATATATATACACTGAAATAATAATACAATTTCCCGATGGTTAGGCTTTGCTCTCCTACTACTATTTTCTGTCTACTTCGGTAAGATACTTAGTTGAATATCATTTTGATCTTTACCTTTTACTTTTTCTTGTTATCTAGGCTAGTACCTATCCTTCTCTGCCCGTTATTTTCTTTCCCCCTCATAAAAAATACACTTTTCACAATTTACTATCTCAAATTATTCTTGCTATATCCTCACTAATCTTAAGTTAAATTTCTCTTAGAAAGCTCACCTCTAGTACTCCTAGTGTCCTGATGAAACTTATTCAGCTATTTCTAACTTATACACAGGTATCGACACAGGTAATCAAATTGCGGCTTCAAAAGTAGTACTTACCGGGCTACTCGGGCCCCCTCAGCTTCTCTGTTGCAGCTAAACTGCGGCCCGCGATGGAACTCCCTAAACAGGGAAAGTCCGGTCTCACTGGTGACGTGAGACGTGGTCTCCCGGAATTCTGTCTTGCACACTGGGTCCGAGCCTTGTCGGTTCTCTCCGTCGTGTAGTGGCAACGCGCCTTGCCTGCTCCTCTCTTCCTGAATCCGGTTGCGATCTTCGTAGTTGTCGTTTGTCGGTCTCGTCCGTGGATGCTGGTTACGGATCTCCCTGTCACTGCCGTCGATGAAATCACCACTTTTCTTTGTACATAGAGTCCTAGTAGCAGAGGTTGACTTCGTTGTTCCTCATAACAAGAATTACTTATTCATTATTTCTTAGCCTCGCCTTCTCCTCCTCAGGTTTACCTGGTTTTAAACATTCATCCTACGGACTGCGCCATTTATTACTTTGCTGTAAGGGTGAGACATAGACTTTCGTGCTAAGTCCCGCCTTCTGTCCGATAGGCGTCCGTGAGTTAATTTAACAACTTCCCCCTACAGCAAATAATCTGAGGTTCTCACTCTCGTAA
This sequence comes from Macrothele yani, assembly GCA_039090855.1. Classification (NCBI taxonomy): domain Eukaryota; kingdom Metazoa; phylum Arthropoda; class Arachnida; order Araneae; family Macrothelidae; genus Macrothele; species Macrothele yani. The sequence continues at coordinate 64,684,897 of CM077017.1, read as the reverse complement.
CTTATTAATGATAAATTTATCATCCAGGCCCCTCTTCCTCCGCCTTTTTGTGTAATTATCCGCGAATCAAGGAAGGGAAAGAATGGCTACTGTAAGGCACTTCATCAACTTCAATAAATACTTCGTGAATAAGAAAGATAATAAATTTAATGAAACAAAGTACTAGTGAGAGTCTGGTTCCGGTGCTAATATCCACGTCGACGAATTTGTGTCGCATGCGTCGTCCGTCACGAATTGTTCAATCTCAAATCCGTTGCCCTAACGCCACTCTAATATCCGAGTCGTTCCGACTCCACGCTGTCCCTCGAAACACTTTGTTTCACGCTAAAAACCAGGAACTGCGTTCCTCGGAGCATAAAATCTCCAACGTCTATCCGTCTTCCAGACACTCGTCGCAAATCCGTTACACTTTCTCCCGAAGACTCCAGCTTCACGCAAATAACAGGAACTGCGTTCCTTGGAGCATAGACGCCGCACTTCTACCCGCCGTCCAAGTGCACCTCGCAATCCTCCTGCTCCTCTCTCCGAAGCTATCTCTTATCCCCCTCGTTCCGGAAGACCCCTCCCTTCTTTTTCGGCTCCCCTCTACCATGAGGCGCTGACCTACTACGAGGCGCTGACCTTGTCAGGTCCTGGAGCGAACCTGACCTTTGTCCGCAGGCCAACTTTCTCCATATCCGCACCCCAGCCGCTCCTGCTTCTGGGAACTCGCTCGCTCTCGTTTATTGTCTCCGTGCCCGAAGACCGCATACTTCACATTCCTTCCAACGGACTTCTGCACGTGGAAACCAGACTCTATACAAACAGAACAAAACATACAACAATGCTGACATTCTTTTACATAAAGGACGTATTCAGTCGGCTAGCACTCTTCTAACCTTGGGCATTGTATATGCACACAGTTAATGAAATAAAGTTATTTCCTTGTTTTTATGTACATAAATTAGCACTAGATCATATCTTAATTGATATGCATCTCATTATTACTTTTCGCATTAAAAATGGTGTTGGAAGGATACATGCTTGTATGATACAACAAAGTAGCTAAGTATCGAAAAGGGAGTGGTATAAAAGATTGACTGTACTCTTAACTAATTATATAAAATTGATCGAGGCTTTTTTAGTTTTCTGTGTTTTCCTCTATTTACTGAACAGGTGTTACTAAAAGCTCAGTTGCTTACACCACCTTAGCTATAGTAAAATGTTAGTGTTAACACCACCTCAGCAATGGTAAATACTACCTTCGCCAGCAAAGTTCAGTAAAAGTAAACTTGAAAAAAATGTTTTAGACCAATGGGAAAAAAATCTTTTCTCTGATTGGCTGCTGAGTAACGTGGCAAATAGCCGACTCCTCGACGAACATTGAGCAAACGGTAATTCTGTTTTATCAGGTGCCTAATTTGGATATCCCTCTGGGAAACTTATTTTGTGTGTGCTGTCTTTTTTTTTTAATTTTATTTCAGGTTCCCCCTTTTCCCTGTCCTTTCCCTTCCATTTTCCTGGTCACTGTGTTGTGTTGTCGGACATTTTTTTGGCGGGAACAATATTGCTCGGAGTATGCTGGTAAGTATTTAAGGTAGCTTATAACTTCACTTCTTAACGGGAAACCGTATACTTCTTAAACTCTAATTCTTCTGCACTTTTCTTTCTTACTATTCAATCAGGACAATCTCTTCCCGTTTCTATATTTTTCTGTATTTTTCCTGCCAAAAGGCGCAGCGCGCTGTTGGAACCGGCACTCTGAACCTAGGTTATGAACAAGTAGTATAAAGTAGTATGCCGCGATCATATCGCACTCTGAGGTTGAGTGAAAATGTCGCGTCGGGAGAGAACTGACTTTGAGAAAGGAAAGATTGTCGGGTGTTATATTAGTGGGTTGTCCATAAGAGAAACCGAGAGGCGTTTAAACATACCCAAGTCAACTGTTTTGGATATACTGAATAAGTGGAAGCCACATGGCGTGCCTGAAGCAGCAATAGTACCGGAAGAACAAAACAAATCAGTGAAAGAGAACGTCGAAGCTTCAGGAGAGTCGTTACAGCTAATCGACCGAGTACTGCACTAGGACTCAGTGTGCGGTGAGTAAAAATGCTGGAACCTCGGTATGTACACGCACCATTCGCAGAGAACTTCATTCCACGGGTTACCGTGGTCGTACGGCTGCTCATATGGCTTTCATCACCACTCGGAATGCTACTCGTCGTTTAGCATGGTGTAAAGAACTTTTTCGTGGACCGAAAATCAATGGAAAGGGGTCCTATGGACTAATGACTGGCGTAGGGGCAGCCAGAGGAACACTGTTTACCACAGTGTACTTACTGTTCCTACGGTCAAGTTTGGAGCTGGCAGTGTATTCGTGTGGGACTATTTTTCGTGGTATGGTCCTGGCCCATTGGTTATCGTGTACAAACCTGTTAACCAGCACGTCTATCTTGATATTCTGGACAATTATGCCCTACCAACTCTGTGGCAATACTATGGAACCGAGCCTTGTTGGTATCAGAAATATAATGCACCGAGCCATAAAGCATGGACTGTTACAGCATGATTTGACGATAATTCTATATCGTGTGTGGACTGGCCAGCACAGAGTCCTGACTTAATCCCATAGAGCACCTATGGGATGAATTAGAACGCCGCATAAGAAGTCTGGAACCAAAGCCTACTACTAAGCAACAGTTAGAGGCAGCATTATGTACTGAATGGAAGCGCATACCTATCGCTGTGTTCCAAAACCTTGTCGAAAGCATGTCTCGGAGGGTCAGTGAATGCATTAAGGCCAAAGGTGGTTTCAGAATCACTTTAATGTAACAAAACAGAGGACACGAGCAACATGGAATCGTCTCAGAAAAAAAAAGAACTGAAACGATACAAACGGATAAAAGCGGTGATATGTACATTGAATGAGTAATGACAAATTTACAACGTGATGCAAACAGAGCAATGCTTGAGGAAGAACAAAATGATCACAGGCGGGGCACCGCAGTGCGAAAGAACATCAAAAAGTTAATGCAGAGTCTTAACTCACCGTGAGATGTAACGGACTTAGTGTAACAGCAGACCACGCGGTCGCTGGTGACCACGTAGCATAGAAGGAGCTTTCACGGCATGCGGAGATGGCAGACTGATACTCCTGCTGGACCACCGTGCACAGAGTAACGGAAAGCATGGTGAAAGGTGAAGTCCCAAGTGAGCCATGAAAAAAGTGTCGAGGAGTGGCCGTTCGTCTTTTGCAGAAGGAGTAAGTTGGCCCCAAGAGGCGAGAGATCTTCCAGAACGAGAGCGTTAGCAAGGGTGTTAGCAAACCCCCTACAATTCAGAGTGGCGACCTTGAATGGGTAAGTCCGACGTTGGATGAAGGGCAGCTATGGCAGCTTTTTGGAATGTGTAGAGGCGATTGATGATACCACGACACCACAAGACGTAGTCGGGTTGCTTGGCATTATGCCGGAGGAATTTGAGGATGGAGGTTGCTTGGTCGAAGACCTCGGGAAGAACTGCTTCAAACTGCTGTAAAAAGATGAGAGAAGCCTCCCGATTTGTTTTATGAGTGAGAAACCCGTAAAGATCTTCAAAGGAAACAGGTTCTGAAGGAAGAGAGGCATTAGTAATCAGAGTCGAGAAATCTTCAAACGTCGGCAGAGGACCCTTGGACTTTGAAGAGGAAGATCTAGAACGTGACAGGGGTGACTTAGAGCCTGCTAGACGGGTGGAATGATGTGGGCGGCCAGTCGGAGAGGGTGACTTCTTCTTTTCCCTCCGGGCCTCGTTACTGGTAGAGCGACGTTTGCCGTGCATCGATGACGCACGAGATGTGGAATCAGAGGAAAGGTCCACCTCATCACCGGGAGCAAAAGTGCCGACGGTGAATGAAGCTTGAAGATCAGCCGTGATGTCCTCTGATGAAGAGAGAACATGGGAAGGCAAGGAGGAGTCAAGCGGAGGAAAATCCGACAGAATGGAGAAAGCAACATCGGAAGACGCGTGTTGATCGAAAGCTTTAATCAGATTCTCGGCAGAACTGGGTCCAAGAGGTGCAGACGCAGGAGGAGGCATGGCAGCAGAAACGGAGGAAGACGTAGAATGCTGCCTTGGAGCTCCAGGATTCAGTGGCTCTGCATGGGGGCAGTGAGCCTGCTGATGGCCGTAAGCCTTGCAGAGTGAGCAATGAGCAGAGGTGAGGAGCTCAATCCGGCGGCGCTCGTTACCGCAACGAACATAGAGGAACCGTGGAAACTTTACGAGATGCTCTTCCGACGGGAAGATGATGCGAGCAGTTCTACGGAAGCCACAGATATGTTTATCATCGGAGTCAAACGGGTGAAGAGGAGAGAATCTTCACTGAGCCGACTACTCTGCCGCATCGACTAAGTGCTGCACAAGGGCATATCATCAGTGATATCCGGGGGTACCGGATGTAGAGAGACCGAAACAAGACACTGGGCGATGGTTTCGGCTAAGAGGTGACGATAGCCAATTGATAGGCCCCGGGACAAGACAAGCTTGGTATATTCTTTCTTCGAAAAATAAACAATCACAGTTCGTAGCTTTCGGGTGAGGTGGATGATGGCACCAGAAGGAAGCATCTTCTTGAGAGCGGAGATATACTGCTTCAAAGGAGTGTTGGGCAGCGTATCAAAACAAACCTCCAACTCGAGGGTCGAATGAAGACGTTGACCAGCATGAGAGTTCTCGAGAATGTCTAATAAGATGGTGTCACCGTTGAGAGTAACGTAAGAATCCATAGGGAGCAGACGAGACAAGGAGGAAGCCGGCTGAATACCAGAGGCAGCCGCAGAATACGTGCGTGCAGAAGCGCATTGGCTCTCTCCCTTCCTTAGAGCCAGTGGCCCTAAATTAGGGACGGCGACTGCTTATAGCCCATCGAGTTGCTCACGGTTGTCGTTAAAAGCCCAATAACAAAAGCAAACAAACAAACAAACAAAAATCATGCAGAAACTTAATCAAAATAAAAGAATGTTCACTACGTCACACCGGAAAACGAACTAATACTGTGGACAAGGTACTGCTAGACAAAGAAAATTAGCTTTTCATGTTACATACATGAATGTATTCATACAAAACACGATAATTTTATGAACCTGTTTCGGAAAAAAGAGAGCTGCACCGAAAAAAAATGTAAACTAGCCGGAATCTATTTGCAGCGTAGTAATTCAAAAGCACCTGTTTATCATATTACTTAAATAAATACACGGAAGCTTACTGATTCAAAAACGGCTCAAAGTCGTACAGCATATGCTTCTAAACTTGATTAAGAGAGGGAAGTAACATTGTATGCGCCACTGCATACAATGCTTTGGGTCATGTTCATTGGCAAATTTACACTACTAACTACTGTAGCTGAAAGAAAAAACACTCAATAGCATTTGAGCTTTCCATTTTTAGCACGTCTTTTGTGAAAAATGATAGTGCTTATGTTATCTGTTTGTCCGTCCGTCCGTCCGTCCGCCTGTAGACACCATATCTCTGCAACTATTAGTCCGATTTGAAAAATTCTTTTTGCGTTGGGAAGCTTGATATGTGCAAATGATGATCCTTCATTTCGGTTTTTTTTTTTTTTCCGATATACAATTTTGCAGCTAGAAGGCGTAAATGCAGATGATGTCGAATTTAAAATACTATTTATTCCATATATTTGCTTCTAAACATCCGATTGAAAAAATTATTTTATCCTTCGATTCCATTTATGTCGAAGAGTATTTTAGGTATAGTTACTTTTTCAAGTTACGCATAGATTTTCCGCTAGGGTTCGTAAAAGTAAATTGCCTTTCCCCCGATACCTTGTTTTTTAAAACTCCGAATTGAATTTTTTTCTTCAGCGGATACAGCTCGTGGTGGAAAATGTTTTGCATATAATTTCCAATTTTTGGTAAGGAATACTTTTGCTACCAGGGGGCGTAAGCATTAATTTTTTCTTTGATGTATTTGCCATAAAATCTGAGCTTCTAAAATCTCGATTAAAAAAATTATGTTGCGGACGGATGCCACTTAGGTTGATAAACCTTTTCGGAATATTTAATTTTTAAAATATTGCAGGATTTCTCCGCCAGGGGGTGTAGATGTATATCATATTTTTGTCAATATCTCTGCTTTTAATGGTCCGATTTAAAAAAATCCTTCTTTATTGGATAGAGTTTCAGGTGTGACATGGTTTTCATATAATTTCAAAATTTTCAAGTAATTCATAGACTTTCCGCTAGGGGGCGTAAAGGTAAATTGCGTTTCCCCCGATATCTCTACTTCTAAAACTTCAATTTGAAAAATTGTTTCTTCACTGGATATAGCTCTTGATGGAAAATCTTTCGCACATAATTTCTGATTTTTGGTAAAGAATACTTCGGCTACCAGGGGCGTAAGTGTTAATTTTTGCTTCTGACGTATATGCCATAAAATCTGAGCTTCAAAAATATCGATTGAAAAAATTCTTTCGTGGACCGATTCCACTCACGTCGATAAACCTGTTTGGAATATTTTCTTCTTAAAATAATGTATGGTTTCTACGCCAGGGGCCGTAGATGTATATCTAATTTTTGAAAATATGTCTACTTCTAGGAGTCCGATTTGAAAAATTCCTTCTTTGTTCGATAGAGTTTCAGGTGTGACATGTTTTTGATAAAATTTCAAAATTTTCAAGTAATTCATAGACTTTCCCCAGGGGGCGTAAAGGTAAATTGCGTTTTCTGCGTTACTTCTACTTCTAAAACTCCGATTTGAAAAATGCTTTCTTATCGCATACAGCTCCTGACGGAAAATGTTTTTCATATAATTTCTAACATTTGGTAAAGAATGGTTTGGCCACCAGGGAGCATAAAGGTTTTTTTCTGCTTCTGATGTATTTGCAAGAAAATCTGAGCTCCTGAAAACTCGAATAATTTTTTTTTTCTTGGACCGATACCACTCACATCGAAAAACCTTTTGATAATACCTTCTTCCTAAAATAATGCAAAGTTTTCCCGCCCGGGGGCGTAGATGCTTATCTTATATTTGTCCATATCTTTGCTTTGAAGAGACCGATTTGAAAAAGTCCTTCTTTGTTGGAGAGCGTTTTCGCTGTGAAATGTTTCTCACATAAATTCAAATTTTTCTTAACGCACAATCCTGCAGCTAGAGGGCGTAAGATTACGATTCCGTTTACAGCAATATCTGCGGGATTAAAAACCAGATTGAAAAACTTCTTTCTTCGGTCAGATACTATTGTTTTCCATACCGGTTCCATTGACTTTGAATAGCTTTGATAAATTTAATTTGCGTCAGAACGGATTCAAAAGACGTGCTCATTACACCCGAAAATTCGCTGTCATCTTTCTTGTTTTGTAATTTGACTGAAAAGTCTATATTGTATTTCGATGTTCCATATAGATGTATATATTCTTTTGTAATTCGTTTTGGCTTGGTGTGTCTTTTCCACCGAACTTCAAAGCTGCTGGCGATTTAGCGTACATCCTTCCAACCGCATAGAAACAGATGTTGGCCTAATATTGTTCAGAACTGTATCACAATGTATATTTTATAAAGTTTTGTATTTACTTCCGAAAGAATCTAGAGTTTTACTAAATTTATTACATTTTATTGGTTTTTGCTTAAAAAATAATTTTATGCGTTTTTTACGTTATGCCTCTTTCTATTAAACAATTTCATGGCCTGTTTTTATCATTCTCACGGAAATCATTTTATGATACTTTTTATGCTGCATCATTTTTTATCAAAATCATTTAATGATATTATTTTTGTTATCCTGTTTCTTTATATTTCCATTTAATCACCTCATGCTGCTTCTTAGATTACCTTCACATCAACTTTCATCGAATCTCTCCCCAGAATAAGAGAAATAAAACATAATGGTGTAACTATTGATGAAAGAAAATTTGAGAACAGGAATAGAGACATTTTAGAGTAATGAAACTTAAAAAAAATGCTTTTCGATACATAAACGGAAAGCAAGCTTTTCGTGTAGTCATGACGCATAAGTATTCCATCGCTGGCCTGACACTGAGCCAAAACAACGAGTTAAGTGAAAAACAACTTCACAGAACCAAGAAAAACGAATAGGAATTCCTTCCCGTACACAGTGAATGCGAATGTTCGCACCATGACAAACTTTTGACTTCAAACAAAAATACGCCTCAGACTGTGTTTGAACACTTGGAGGAAAAGAATCACGATAAAGATTGAACATTTCTGTTACGTTCCTTGAAGCAGGAAATCTGTTTTTTCTAGGGTAAAACATTTTTTGAACATCAAAGAAAAACACTGTGGACCCCGAGCTTCTACTAGTAAATTAAGTGTTGCTTTACAGAACAAATGGATTTAACTGACGCGTTACAGAACAATCGGGTTTAACTGACTGTAGAGCTATAAAGTTTAAGGTTTAGTTCAATTTAAACTTATCACCTGATTTTAATTTAATTTTATGAACCTTTATTATTCCCATTCGTTCGTTGCTTGTTCGCAGTAGCTGCAACCTTAATTATACATTGAAAAATCTCTACTTAGACACTTTCAAATAAACGATCCAGGGTAAGTGATGAGACAGTACTCGCAAATTTTTTTTTTCACAAACACACTTGACTGACTTCACGGCGGGCGATAATTGTAAAACATATATTATTACGTTGCTTGTTCGTAGTAGACGGTGGTTGTCCACTTTATTATATATCTCCTAGCACGTAAAGAATTCGTCACATTATACGTCGCTTGCACGAGCAAAGTGAAAAATATTTCTCTGCTCTGGTGGCGTAGTGGTCTAAGAGCTGGTTTCTGACTGTTCGTCCAAGAAGGGTTCGGGTTTGAATCCCGGTGCAGCATGGGTGTTGTGTTTGTCTTACGGCACTGGCTCTCTCTCTCTCCCTTTCCTGGAAGCAATGGTCCTAAATTAGGGATGTACGACTGCTTACAGCCCATCGAGTTTCTCACGGTGGTCGTTAAACTCTTCTCCGTCGCTAAAAAAAAAAAAAAAAAAAAAAAAAAAAAACACACACTTCAAACTACTATTTCGTAATAATATATGTTTTACAATTATCTCCCGCCGTAAAGTAAGCCAAGTGTTTTCGTGAAAAAAAAAAAAAAAAATTACCTTGGAGTTAGGCTGTCTGCTCTTTCAATGTCAAATTTATCAGCGTGTTGTTTTCTAACTTCACAAAGGGGTTTCCGATCCAGTGTATTTAAGACCGGGGATGGGAGAATACTAGTACCTCTTTCTTTTGAGGGCTTTTGAAATCTTCTCAATTCTGCATTAGATTTTAATCTGAAAGCTGTAAATTTAATGCGTCTCTGAAAAATTTTAAAATTTGTTGCACTTTGATTTATGAGGTCGATCGGATTAAAGAATCAATTTTTTTCTATCATCATTTCAAGATTATCTGAACCCAGAAGTCATATTTTTTAACAGCATCAGCAACTCAAAGTTCATTTAAGTGGTTGAAAACAAGTTCCAGTTATGCAAACTGAGCTATCAAAAGTAAAACCGTTAAGCAATTTCAGAGGTAAAAAACAAAACATGTTTCATATTTTTATTAATTTCGGTTTTATTCAGTAAAAATTAACCCTTTCTGTCTTTTAAGTACCCCTTCAACACTCTTACGGAGGCCGTCCTGGTGGTCGAATGATAAATGCACAAGCCTATGTGGCTAACCATCCAAGCTGGACCAGGGGCCGCATCCCGGATAAGGCGTGCCTGTCCAATGGCGGAACCGATGGTACCAAATTGGGGGAACCCTGTCCCTTCTCTGCAGCCGGCGGCCCCAAATTTGGGACAAACGATTCCCCATAGAGCAAGATGCTTATGAGGGGACGTTAAACCTCAAAAAAAAAAAAAAAAGTTTTATGCACACCAGAGTGTCTGAGTACTACACGTCGAGGGTCAGTGCCTTGGAGGATGAAATCGAACTGCCTTGTGCGCCGAAACCTCTAATTAGGGTTCATCATGCATGTAATTCACAGTATATCTGCTTTACTTATGCAAACAGGATGTAAATTCATTTATTCATTGTAGTCCTCTTTAATCAGATAAATCATATGTCTCCAAACTACAACGCATGGGCAGAATCCTGCCCACTGCTTTGATTTATCAGGCCCACAATCCCACATCGGTAAAACAAATCTGTTAGTACTTGACCAGCCGGTGTGAAAGATATAGTTTTGAAACAGATATGTCATTTCACATTTAATACGTCAAAAACTGCATTGCTTATATTTTTATTATTTAATTCATTTCTAACTAAGCTTTTCTGGAAGTAGAATCAACTAATATTGTGTGCGCATCAGCTTTTTGGTAGGGTTCTATGAATGCTGATGAGCAATTTATATGGTTCACATTCCCACTTCGGTAAAACAAATCCGTTAGCAACTGACCAGCTTATATAAAAGTTATGTAGTTTTAAAACTGAAATGTAGTTTTACATCTAGTATGCTTCAAACCCTATTGCTAATATTTTTATTATTTATTTCATTTATTCTATCTGAAAGTAGAGTCAATTAATGTTTCGCTGCACCCGCTTTCTGGTGTATTTGTGTAAGTGAAGTTCACAAAAAATATTTATAATATGTTCACATAAAATATTTTGTTCATGGATTAATATCAGCGTTCGACGCTACTCATGTGAATGAGAAAAACATTTTCGAAAATGAAATATGCCCATTCTAACTACAGGCTGACCTTACCTAAGCTTTCCCAGTCAATTTTAATCATACGGAACACTAAATTTAAACCACAACTAAATGCAACTCCGGCAGAAGAGCATCAATATCTTATCTCTCACTAATTCTATAATAATAAGCATTTCTTCAATTCCTAATAAGTGTGATGAGACTTTGTTTATTGTGGGAATAAAATAAAAATTGCGTTTTATCTTGATATATGATAATATTTTTTAATCCTAAATGTATATGTGATACGGATTTCTGAGATTTTAGAAAGGAAATAAAAAAAAATAACCTCAAATTATTGTTAATGTTTTGAGTAATTTTCTGTATTATTTCACATACTTGCATTGATTATACAGCCACATTTATATTTGATTTAGAATTCAATACAACACTGAAATAACAGAGTTTTTTTTTTAATTTTACGTATGTTTTAATTTTTTGCAGTCGTTTTGGCCCCGTCCAAATTTTGATGTGGCCTCCGCATCATAAAATGTGAAGACCTCTGAGCCAAATATTTAAAAACCGAGTAAGAACTTCAATATTGCGTACGGAGAAAGTCTAAGAAACCTGCACTAGAGAATTTTGACCTCTGTTACTGCTGACAAGAAAATACTTATGTGTCCCGGTGGCCGAGAGGTTATCGGGTCGTTCCAGATGGGCCCGGTCTAGAGTCCTGATGAGGCAAGGTCGATGTGCTTGTCTGTTGGCTCTGATTCTGTTGCTTTCCTGGAACCAGTGGCCTTAAATTCGGAACGGCTGCTGCTCATTGTGGTCGTTAAACCCGTAATGTGAAAAAAAGGATGGAGTTTTGAAAGAGTTAAATTCTACGAAGTTCTCCTGAAGCCAAATCGAAAGCACTTCAGAACTGCAGTTCGCGGAGGAAGCAGAACTACATCGCAGTTTCCGATGTTTATTAACAACATGTTCGCATATACTGAGACAATGGTCTTCATGGCCTTCATTTCAGTCCATGGACCACCAGATCAATCAAAAAACTTTCGTGGATCGCCTCATTTTTGATACATGATTAAAAAGAGCAAATAACTAGTTTAAAATAAATTAATATTTCGGTTTGAAATTAATTGATTTCTTACCAACAGATTTATAACGTAACATAATAATTTATTGTATATATTGTAATCTGTTACTAAATAATAATAAACCTATATTGAATATATGAATAATATTTCTTTTACATAGCAATTGTTTATTAAAATAAAAATATCATATGAACTTGTTTATGTTAAACAGAATATGTGCGCACAATAGGAGAGAGTGACGTGGACAGGTGGATTGTAGCACACATGCGTACTACGGCATCTGCCAACAACATGCGACTTTGGACAATATTCCTGTAGACCAGTAAAAAGGTTACTATGAACTACTGATCAACAGTTAAGAACCACTATACTGCACTAGGGAACCACGAAGAGCGGTTTGATCGACAAAACTGTTTGTTGGACTGGCTGTAATGGCAAGGAGGTCACTGACATAAAGAAAGAGCAAGACCAAGCGTCAGAACCTATCCCGAGGCATTTCTACCTTAAGTAAATATTCTCCAGAAGATGTAATTTCAACAACAACGTGCACGCTACAGCAAAAAAAAAAAAAAAAAAAAAAAAAACAGAAGAAGAAGAAGCTAGAGAGCCAGTGATACAAGGAAAGATCAAGACGATACGATCAGAACGTATTTAGGTTTAGATGCTGTGACAAGGGGAAAGTTTCGTGCTACATGAGCTACACAAAACGTTCCCCTAATTGCATTCCGAACAGGCTTTCTTACTATAATGCTAGCACTAAATTAAATCCTATTGATTTTATTGATATACTGAATTAAATCCTATTGATCGATTTGGAAAATAGCCGTAATGATACTCGTTAATTAGCTTGGATGGTTCCAGTTTGCACAGAAGCCGCTCACTGATTACGTTCCCAAGAACTCTGACGTTTCCAAGTTGCTGGAAGTACTGGTTCTGAAAACGACAACTAAAACAGGTGTCACAGTTTCAACAAATAAGACTTCAGCATAGCAATATACCATCTATTACCAGAGGAATATCAGCGGCTTTAGTAGTATGGGGTAACCTACGTGGCGCACGATTGTGGAACACAACTGGCCATATGATAAAAAAAATGCATATCGAAGTGTAAATGATTTTTTTTGTACGATTCAGAGTTTCCTGCTCAAAAATGGAAAACAAGATTAGCTTTTTCCTTAGGAGAATTAACAAACGCACAGATGAAAGAAAGCCGCTCCGCTTGCCAAGTAGTCTGAGTTCCTAACATCTGACCATACCTCTGCGATGGGTCCGGATTCAAGTTCCGGATGAGGCATTGGTGGTGGGCTTGTTTAATGGCGCCGGCTCTGTACCTTACCTGGAATCAGTGGCTTAAAATTTGGGGAGGTGACTGCTTATATCCCTGAAAGTTGCTCACAGTGATCACCAACCCCTCCCAGAAAAATATAATGGGAGAAGAGCCAAAAAATTTTCCAACGGCCTTCGAGGGGAATAAGATGAAAGACCACAGTTTGTACAGGGTGCAAGCTTTTCACCTCCTCCTATCGCAGGTTGCTTTGTATCGACCAAGCACTTGCTTAGAGCTGTTGTTGGCTTCAGAAAGTTCTGACCACGATTAAGAAGATTACGTAATTTTTCCAACAAGAAAAGCTTTTTTTACCCTTTTTGATCACAGTCAAGCCGATTTCTTAAATTAATGTTTGTTCTCCTCCTCGTTGAAACCTTACAGACGGAAGTGAGTCTGCGTACTAGCAGGTAATACAGCGAATATCATTCTGGGCACAGATAAGTGAAACAGTAGAAAAAGAACGAACTACAGACTATGGAATACTTGCATATGAATTTCTGAGATCATCGTACTAGTAATATTTGCAATGCCATACTAGACTGCAGGAAAAAGAATCATCTTTAGACACCATATACGACAAAGAAACTTTAAAAAGAGCATGAGCATTTGTGTCTGAAGGCAAAACAATAGAAATGATACAGTCTGAGCTGTTCAAAGATGTCAAGTTTACGGATACTTACAACAGAACTCTAAACCAATTTTCACCAGTATATTGGCGTGCCGTGACTATGCCCTGGTGTTCCACGCCACTTCCGAAATTATGTGAGAAGTATTAATGTCGGTCCGGTTATTAATATTTCTTAAGGGACGACTGACCAACGTTCGTGGGATTCAGTAGCTTTTCAATTTACGTGGCCGAAAGTACATAATTGAACATACAGTTTTAGCTATAATTTGTTCCATGGGGAAAATGTATATAATTTATTTCTTCTTTTTACTATGTAATTAAAATATCACATATAGTGACTCTGAAAAAATTGTTCAGTAGATGTGCCGTAAGGATCCAGCAGGCTCAGAAGTGTGCCTTTGATTTGAAAAATTTAAGAAGTATTGAATTATAGGATGAAGCTAAATATTCTGTTCCTCTGCCTATTGAACGTGTGCATGGAATAACGAAGCAATTTTACATTATATACATTGAAGTACACAAATACCCTATTCTGCTTTTGGGATTTAGTGATCCACATAAGTAATCAAGGCTACAGGATATCTTCCGTACCTAATCTGGGTCCATTGGTTTCTTGGAAGGGACAGTGGCAGTGCCGTAGGACATGCCCATCGCCCATGCCTCCCCTGGGACTCGAACCCGGTCTCAACCCGGATGATTATATAGAAGCCAGAGCCTTGACTTATTCGGCCACCGGGCCGCCCAAGAACTGTTGCTTTTGCTGATGAAAAGTCAGAGTCACAGTAGTATCTAGCTACCGAGATATACATGCAAATATGCACATGACTTCAGTTAACTTCACTGGGAGAGCGGTTGGAATAAAAAATGCATCCAACACAGTGCGCCAAGGTGACCTTAAACCTCATCAAATTAAATAAGCCTTATTGCTACTGAGTAGTTCGACGATATGCAACATCAGACCGCACGGATGCATGCACGAACTTTTACTGTGTTGACGAAATGGCGAAGCAGGAAACCAGAATGCTAGAGAGCGTAGTATCATGTGAAGTGGATGTCAGTGTTTTGGTTCGAAGACGCATTTGTGAACTGATCATTCTCAAACGCTGATGGGCAGCATAATTTTTAATTTTTTTCGTTTTTCATATTTCATAGGGGAATCGCTTTACAAATAGTATGTTTAGATTCCTCCTGGTGTGTTCCATTTCTATATGATTGTAAATTTTAAATATGTGCAATAAAGATTTGATTGATTGAGATTGTTATCTAAACCTCGAATATTATTGAAGTGAGAAAACAAAATGGTTCGAAATGCGATGATCTACGGTATGTGAATTACTGTTGTTGTGATTAATTTTCATTTCGTGGTAAGGTATGCAAAGAGGTGTTTGATTTTTTTATTTCGGTGTTTAACGACTACCATGAGCAACTGGTTGGGCTAGAAGCATTCTCCCGTCCTAAATTTTGGGGCACATATTCCGGGGAAGGGAGAGAGCCAGCGCCGAAGACAAACACACCACACATGCCTTATCCAGACTCGAGTCCATGCGCATCTTGGGTGAATGGTCAGAAGCCAGCGCCTTAGACCACTCGGCCACCGGAGTGCTTAAATGCATGAAATAGGAAAATTGTAACCTTATTAACCTGCCGTACTGGCCTTTCTATCAGCATAAGTGTGGCAACGATATGCCCTCCGCATGCCAACACTCGGACCCAGTTGATTCACCCTACAGAGTAGAGTCAGCGGTGGATTATGTATCAGATAACGCCGTAGATTCTCGAAGAGTTACTATCAGCTTCTGTGTATTTACAACTTGGCAGCTGGACTCTGGAACCGGTTTAACTCACTTCAGGTAAGTAAGAACCGAACTCAACCACGTGAGGCAAAGTGACAATCCCCTGTAGATTAGCAAAATCGACAACTAAGATAGGAACATCATCCAGAAATCCAAGTATATCCATGCTTGGATTTCCATAGTTTGAAGTGGTGATACAGCATTGTGTGATAAAGAATAAGTGTCTTCTTTTAAGGAAGAAGGCAGCCCTCAGCTTTGGTATCCCTGATTTTTTTTAGAGCACGCTCAGTCCAGATCTGTAGAGGAAGGGATCGAAAACTAGGTGATTGGACCCACCAGTTATACTTATGATCACCGAAGGTCATCGTGCTGTTCAACCTAATGCCAGTCCAAGCAGTCAGAACACCGGTTCGGAGCAGCCCCTTAAAGTCTTTTTAAATCAGGCAAATAATTTCTGGTTTGCGTCTCATGAAGAAAATGTAAGTCACAAGTACACTAAGTATTTGGCCGCACAAGTTCTACAAATCGTTGCTAATGTTCCTTTCCGATTTCTGCAGTGTGAAGTCAAGTAACCATTTGTACTTTAAAATTTGGGCTA
Source organism: Macrothele yani (assembly GCA_039090855.1). Taxonomy (NCBI): domain Eukaryota; kingdom Metazoa; phylum Arthropoda; class Arachnida; order Araneae; family Macrothelidae; genus Macrothele; species Macrothele yani. Next base: position 64,668,846 of record CM077017.1, on the reverse strand, counting down.
AAAATGTTCCATACTGGGAACCAAAACTCTGGGTTTCAAACTTTAAAATACTTTTGTCTTCAGAGCATCTTAAATACTAAGTGTCCAAGCAGAATGACTAAATTGGGATGCATCAAATATGAAACCACGATGTTGTTCATCACGCATCACTTCCCAAAGGGCGCTGTACTTTACACAGTTCTTCAAAATTGAGAGACGATAAGCACTTTCTTGTGATTAGTAGGGGTTTGCTCATATGTTATTTAATTTTCGAAGGGATTTGTGGAGCTAGACAGGTAGAACAGAGTTTAATTCAATTTTTCAACAAAGGCGATAACAGAAACGTTTTTGCCGCCCCGACGGCCAATTGGTCGGAGCCGTAGGTTTCTGGCTAGTGTCGTCAGAGAAGGGCTCGCTATCAAATCCTGGATAAGGCATGGGTGGTACACCTGTTTTATGGCGCCGGCTCTCTCTCCTTTCTGGAACAAAAAGCCCCAAACTAAGGATGAAAGACTGCGTATCCCATAGATTTGCTCACGGTGACGTCAAACGTCGAAAAAAGACCCATCTTTGTCTCTGTTTTCTTTCTCATTCTTCTTCAAAGATCTGAAATAAAAATTTAAAAAAAAAATGCATTCACCAAGTAGTTTCCTTCTGCATTTTGATACATAACAAGGGAGATTAATTTATAGCTGAACTTACAGAGAGATGTAGCTTCATTAATTGCAAACCTACAATGACTGACGCCATTTTTAGATCCCCCTACCCCAAAATAAAACGCAAACATAAAAATTCAAAATCATTTTGCATAGCACAAACCAAAGAAAAAAAAGAAGATAAAACAAGGATAATGTGCATGTAACAGTTGACAGATTATAAACTGTAGGATATAACAATATGGCCACTTACCTAGTATCATGTAGTTCCTCCGCGAGTCGCCAGCACTACGGTCATCCGACGAAATATGGACTCCACCAGCCACGGAAAAAGTCCACTGATATACCTTTCCATATCAGTGTCCGTGCTTCTTTTTTTTTTTTTTTTTTCTTTTTTTTTAGTTGGAGGTTTAATGACCACCATGAGGAACTCAGTGGGCTGTAAGCAGTCGCCCGTCCCTAATTTATGGCCACTGATTCCAGGGAAGGGAAAGAGCCAGTGCCGTAAGCCAAACACGACATTCATTCTTCGCCGAGATTCGAACCAGGACCCATCTGAGACGAATGGTCACAAGCCAACGCTTAGAGCACTGCGACATCAGGGCGGCCAGTGTATAAACTTCCCGTAGTTTGTCTAGTGTTCGTGGTGGAGTGCCCATACCCAGCACCTGCCGATCCATATAGTCCCAAATGTGTTCAATTGGGTTTATGTCGGGCAACATGGGTAGCCGTAAGAGAACATGGAAGTCATCCTCGTGTTTCTCTTACCAGTTCTGGATGATACGGCACGTTGTTCTATTAGAATACCCCATCTCGGTCTGGAAACACTGTCAACATAAACGGACGAACTTGATCTGCAATGAGGGACAGGTATGAGGTAGCGTCTGGAGACCATCCACCGCTATCAGGGGCCATCCACCGCTATCGGGGGACCAACCACCGCTATCAGGGGGCCATCCACCGCTATCAGGGGACCATCCACCGATATCAGGAGACCATCCACCGATATCAGGAGACCATCCACCGCTATCAGGGAACCGAGAGTGTCCCAAGAAAACATATCCTAGAGCATTACACCACCACCTGCCTGTATCCGTGGGGTCAGGGCATCTTGTACTATCTCCGCAGCTGTTCGCCTTACCCGCCACCGTTCATCCACTCGATGCAGTAGGAAACATGATTAATCAGAGAAGGCAACTTTCTTCCAATCTTCCACGGTCAACTCTCGATCTTTGACTCCAGTTACAGCATATAACTTTTTTGCCGTGTAGAATTACAACCTCTCGTCCTCATACTCCGGAGCGGCTGTTCTCCCAACCGAACTACACCGGTAGGCTTATCGCTGCTTCATTGTCGATTTGACTTACACGTCATCTACGTCATGTCACGTACTATCTTGCTCAGTCGTTGTCGCCAATGACGTGCTGTGGTCATGTGTTACAACATATGCTCACACAGAAAAGGAGTGTAGCTCTGGATAAACACCCTGAGCTCCCTGTTTACAGACGATGGCAGGCTGTTCCATGGTCGCATGCCTATTGTTCCGTATTTTCCGGCTCTGTATAATAGCTGTGGATACATTCCTCTGAGTTCCTTGGTTGCAGACGATGGAAGGCTGTTCCATTGTCGCATGCTTATGGTTCCGGAAAATACAGCCGAGCTGTCTCTCTTCCCGAGCGTTAAGCATTCGTGGCCGTCCAACATCCATCTGTCGTATATGCGTTGCGCCTGTTACCATCCACTTTCGGTACATTATATGAATAACTACGGCAGCTCATGAACAGCCGACAATGCTTGCCGTTTCCCTGATACTTCCCCCTTTTGCTCTGGGTCTGATGATCTTGTCCTTTTCCAAGAGGGTCAGACCTCGTTCCCTACTCATTACAACCATCACGTGAGCTCTGACTGAAACTGCACGTGTCACCGACAGCGCTGCATGCGCCCTTGACATTCACACTACGCGCCGGAAACGATCCAACCGCCAAATGAGAGAGAGAGAGAGTCATAATATTTTGCTCCTACTGTGTATTCACTAACGCTGATACTATGACACAAACATATTAAACCAAATTTGATTTCACGCTTCACAGAATAATAACTTGAATGCCGGGAAGTATAATGACATGTGTATAATTTAAAGCCACCTACAAAGTGGCAACTCATTCGCAATGTACAGTAGCTGTTAATAAATGAAAAGGAAGAAATTTAAATGAAAATTATATACTTGAAATGTTCTGCGCACAGAAATAGAAAAAAACTATTTTTCAATCATTCAGCTTAAGATTATTCGAAACTTCATCTACACTTTTCAATATGAAAATTACTTCAATTTCATCGAAATCTTTCAAGCCAAATGATTTTTGCATAACTAATAACCCGAAATCATAAATGACCGTCTTTCTTTGGTTGATTATTGTGTTCTTAATAATTAATTATACGTATCTTAATTGTATGTTTTGGTAAAATAAACTCAGTATTATTTATTCCTTTAAGTATTGGAAATAGAACGGGCGAATGTAATGCAAAAATCCGATGGTAATAAATTATCAAGCAGTAAATCATCAAATGATATTTTCTTTATTTGTGAAGATTGCCCTATCAAAGCTGTCATTCCCGTTTCGGAAGATATCCTTGGGTCAGTTTTATATTGATTACTTTCAATGCTGGGTATTTCTTTTATCCCGTAGAAGCGCGTGAAAGCACACACCGATTATTACATTCACTACTAGGTGAGTGTCACGCGATCTTCAGTGACTAGCATGGGGAATAAGGAGAGAGCAAAACGCGTAGCTGAATTTATGTTGACAGCTGCATAACTTCTCCAACGTCACAGCATTAGTTGGGGATCAGTCACATGGTAATTTCAAATGGCGACCAGCACTGTTATGCCCAACACAGACTTCACAAGAACAAATCACGTAATATGGAAGTTCACTGGTCATGATGCGCCCTTCTCACGCCGATTGAGTTTGAGTCTCGGGTGAAACATGGCTACTGCGTTTGGTTCTCACACTTCCCTGGTGCCACTACCTGAATTTCGATACAACTTTTTCTAATCTTCAAAGCTGAAATGGATCCTTTACTAAAAAGAAAAGACAGAGAGCAAATAAACTTTCAAGCAACTGCATAAGATACCAGAAGGGATTCAAACAAGGCTGTAAATCAGTTTTATCTATCATACAGTGTATTAAACTAAATAATTTTTAAATAACACGGAAGAAAAGTCTTTGCTTCTCGTTCTACACGTCACACCAAATCTTTCTATTAACTTGGAGAAGCTTTAGTCTCATTAGAACTCAGCCGGGGGGGGGGGTTGTAGGAAGAGGGGGTTTAATGACCACCATGAGCAACTCTTAGGGCTATAAGCTGGCTCCCGTCCCTAATTCAAAACCACTGGTTCCAGGGAATGGACAGAGACAGCGCCATCAGACAAACACCCATGCCTACTCCGGGTGCATCTCGAAAGAACGGTCAGAAGCCAGCTCCTGAGACCACTCGGCCGCCGAGGCGTCGAACCTAGTCTGTCAACGCGAGTTTATTTATTATCATCTCTATAAGGCAAACCAGGCCACCCCGGTGGCGCAGTGGTCTAAGCGATGGCCTCTGACCATTCGTCGGAAAGGGGTCCGGGTTCGAATCCCGGTGAGGCATAGATGTTGTGTTTGTTTTACAGCACTGGCTTTCTCCCTTCCTTGGAACCAGTGACCCTAAATTAGGGACGGGCGACTGCTTATAGCCTATTGAGATGCTCACGGTGGTCGTTAAACCTCCAATCAAAAGAAAAAAAGGCCAGCCAGATATTAGGCACGATGACACTCTCTACGCATTTCTTCTGGAATATTAACACCCGACCACTACAGGCCAAGTTCGATTTGCTTTTCAGTGAATATTAACGTGCTTTTACTGAGCTTGTGAAATGCTCACAAATTACTAACTCGCTACAGCTGAACTACTGACATGTTCCTTACGCGATGTGTCTGAAATACTCAGACGCTCCCTCGTGGGGCTCTGAAATACTTACGATCTCACTGTGTACCTCTGATGAAATATGTCCTGATGTTATCCTTACCCAGATGTACTATTGATCTCAATGATTGTCTGTATTCACATAGTTTGATATATTCACAGGTTGTCATTGAGCTGAGACCAATGTTGATAACTCAACTTAACGTTAATGTTACATTATTTGTTTGAAAGAGGAGGGGGACGACTTAGGTTGTATGCTTGTAGAAGCGAAAATGTTCTCAATTTTAGACAGTTACTCAGCTCAATTAAAGATAATACTGAAATAAAAGATAGCTATTGTTAGTTGTATATAAGAGTTAGAAAATGCTCGAATGTATTACATGCCGTAAACGCCTTTATAGCAACATTTGAGGACCCAATTGCTTAGTCGGTTATTGGTATCCCAAACGTCCTAATGACTACTCGGGAAAGACAATGTCATATGAAAAACAAAGTCGTTATTCATAATATCGAAACCCAAATTGAAAGGTACTGCACTCGTTTCTGAACAACGTAAGATTAAACGAGTTCTAAAATATTTAGGGACGTAATAAATTTTATAATCAATAGTAATGAAATCCATTATTCTCTCTTGATGGCTCTTAAAACATATCTAACATTTTCCTGCCTCATGACGCTCTTGCAGTGTGTGAATCAGGTGCTCGTGACGTTGTATATCGTCGGGGTTTTTTTCCATGGTTAACGATCACGGTGAGCAACTCTAAGGGGGATGAGCAGCCGCACGTCCTGATTTAGACCACGGGTTCCACGTAAGGAGATGGAACCCATTGAGTAAGACAAGCTCACCGCCAATGCCTCATCGGGAGCTAGAGCCCGGGTCCGCTGGGACGAACGGTCGGAAGCCAACAATTAGACTACTGCACCACCGAGAAGTCTTGCATACCCTCATGACTTCTGCTTAGTGTCAGTTTGTCTTCTACAGTTGTCAACAGCGATATTACATTTATTATGACACCGGCCTATGAACGAGTCTCAAAGTTCGTATCTCGTAACGTTTGTTGTGAAAAAGACGAATTCTTTTTACTAACCGAGCATTTCGTTTTCCTTAGTTAAGCGGAAACGAAATGATTCTCTTCTCTGATCCGCGTAACAGAAACTTTTTTTATCGTTGCTCAGTCATTTCAGGATACAAACTTTAAAATTGTTCACAGATTGGCAGCTTCATAAATTTAGCATCGCTAATGCCGATTACGAAAAACAAATAGTGATAGATTTAAACAAGGATCATGACGCTATGCATTATCATCAGCATCTGGCTTTGTGACGCTAAGAAGTGTCAAGCGACAGAGAACCGATTAAACTACGACAAAGTGAATGCTTGATTTAGCAACATACATGGCACGAAAATTCGAAATATTTGAAATCAGGAAAAAATGGGTAGATGAAATTCGCTTGATAAAACAATGATGCTCAATTCCCAAGCCCATATTCACGGTAGCTGAGAATGTTTAAATACGTACACTGTGGCCTTGCTTTGGCCTGGTCTGTTAAGATCAGGCCAAAGCAAACAAAAGTTACTAGAATGACTTTTGGGTTTGACGACTGGCGTCACCTTTGAAGCTGTCGTAAAGGCAAACTTCTGTATAGGGCAGTTTCATTTTTGGACAGTCTTTTGGATTCTATTGATTGTGTAATAACAGAAAGTGTTTTGCTAAACGATGTTTTCACTCATTATAAAAAATACAATTAATTAATTGCTATAACTTGAGGTCAACATTGAATTTTTAGAAAATGAGACGGCAGTTACAAAGTAAATGAGCCGGCAGTTTACAAAGTTCTCCTGCAAGTTCAAGGTATCTAAATGTGATTGTATGAAATACATTTCAAGAAGGAAGAAAATATGATGAAAGTGATGGATGATCCAGTTATAAGCATTTCCAGAGCGTTATTTAAATAATGATGAAAAAGGTAATCAAATGACAGTAAGGGAATTAGCAAAGAAATTAAGATAAACGGAAAAAAAATGTTAGATTGATTTTGATCAAAAGCTTGGGCATGAAGGAAGCTGTTGTCAAGATCATTTCTTAAAAGCATGGCAATGTAACTTTTGCATTTAACAGATGTATTATTCACCAAAACGTGTGATGTATTTTGATACATTTTTCGTCTTGCACAAATTTCCTGTTGGATGACGTGCATGTACCACGATACTTCTGTTTCTTGTGCAAGGTGGTTTCGAGTATAATTTCTTTGAATCCTATAATGGAAGTATACCCAAGAATTTCGGTGACCGTTTCCAGTTGGTCTGCTTCATATTTTCGAGCTATGTGGCGCACACGTGCATTTGAATTTTCTTTTTTTTTATCTTGTTTTTTTTTCGGTGTTTAACGACCACGATGAGCAAGTCTAAGGGCTATATCGTGATATCCGTCTCTAATTTGGAGCCACTGATTCTAGGGACGGAACACGACCAGCGCCATCAGATAAACATTCCACCATCCAGACTACTCGCCTACCCGAAAGGAGTACTTAGATTTCTCACAATGCTTGTATCTAGGAAAAACATTTGAAAAAACTTTTTGGATCAGATAAAGGTATGAAAAAAACTTCATTGTTTTCTTAGTACAGAAATTTCATCTTAGTAACAATATTAAAGGCACAGTTTGAAAGTCACCGATTGTTTTCGTTCGTGAGCAGGATATCTCTGTCACAAAAAACATCAGGCCGTAAAGATACGGTGTTAAAGTTATAACTTGATTTTAATTTTGAATTGAGCTTTTTTGCAATGATGAAATTAATGTCATGAATGAAAGCTGTCAGGCGAAAAAATTAAGAATTTAGAAACCTTCAGCTTCATATTCAGGACCGTCAAAAATAATTATCAAGAGACTAATTAGTTCAGAAGGATATTTAATACTACTGTATAAATAAACATCACACCTTGCAGAACAATTTTTCATGAATGTAGATCATTTCTGATTTAAAAATATTTGAAGCGTTAACAGTTAGTTTGTGTTCAATAAACTTACTACCTGTACTGATGATTGGGCAGATGTCAATAACACTAAAGCATTTAAAGATCTATGCTTTCTGAATTAAAATGAGTACCTTGTAAAACTGGCTTCATCATAATTATTACAGAATTTTTGTACCTTTAAGAGCATTTTATTATATAAACAAATATTTTAAGGAGCATTTTATTGTATAAACAAATATTTTAAGGAGCATTTTATTATATAAACACATATTTTATATAATAAAATGCTCTTAAAAAGCTCAGATGTTTCTATAAAAATAGTGACTAAAAAGGTTCCCTTACTATTTGAAAATGTTTCTTAAAAAGAGCTTTATTAAAATAATAATTTTATTATTTTTTTACATGTAAATAGCTATCCAATATTCTAATGATCTGTCTCCTACCTTCCTGATTTTTTTTCATTTGTTGTGGTCAATTTCAGCACTTTTGTAAGTATTTCTTAAATGTTTACAAGGAAAGCTCTTGATTTTGATCTATGGAATGGTATTTGCATGAAAAATACGAACTCAATAGAAATATTTAAAAATATTTAAAGTCCAACTGAAATATCTGTACGATATTAACATTAAATGTGGTACATCGAACAAATTTATAATATCTACATCAAACATCATATGAGAATTCATTCTTATTTTCAGAAAAAGTTCTAGATTATTTTGTTTTCTTCTTCAGAATCGTGCGCCCACGAGTGGCAACTTTTCAGAGAAACTGGTACCTATTGTTTTCTTCAGCTGCAAATAATTTTCATTTATGGCTTATTTAATCCTTTAACCAGCTGATACCTGAACCAAACGGGGCTCAAAAGTTTGTCCCCGCCTCAAATGCAAATGTTCATATAGCGGCCGTGTAATATATTATTTCCCCTTCTCATCTCAGCAACACCGACAATAAACTTGTCACTGGTGATAAGATCAGATAATATGTAGAGGATTTTAGGAAGGGAATGTATGACCCCAGGTCTTAAAGAACCCTTAGAAGTAGGAAGGTAGGAGATTTGAGCTAGAGTGCCCGACAGGAAAGACACAAGGAAGCGGGGTAGAAAGGGGAGGATGACACCCTTATTTATAACCGGTGGCCAGTACCTGGGGTCTGACGGTTTAATGTGTAAATTCGGCGCATGGCGAATATTTAGTGGTTTGAGCGTTTGTACCTGCCTGGGATCGACTCTGAGACTTTTCCGTAGCAGTCAAGAACGCTCACCACTAGGCTATCCGCGACCCCATTGGCGATAAGCCTTCCCTTCCAGACATTTATTTTCTACTCCATGAACACAGGCATGACGGAGAAAAGCCCTCTGACACAGACATCGTGCTACTGAGAAGACGCTAGTGATTGAAACATGTACTGTCTCCTTTCATAGGTCCGTCGCTATTGTTATAGCCCGTTAAGCAGCTAATCTGTCAGAAAGGATTGGCGTCAATTATATCCCACAACGACCCCTGTGAATAACAAAGCAATGGAGGAAGGCAATGCTTTCTGATGCGCAGGTTCACTCGTTTCAGCAGCGTTCGTTCCATTTATTATACAGCGAAAATATTCGGTTAAACTCATTTCATACCATTTGATTACCCCGAGTTAACTCGTTCCAGCCGTTTAAAGGGTTAAGACGTTTAAATGGCTGGAACGAGTTAGGGAAGAAATGCTTTTATAGGATTAAGTATCTGCTTTATACATGGGTGGAACGTTTATTTAGAACTTTATAAGTTTAATTAATTATCTGACAAATGAATAATTAGTCTTATGTCGTGAAGTAGCTCTGGCAATGTGTTCATGTAATCCACAGCTTTGTAGGGAGTCAGATATTTATAGTACATTAAATTGAATGTTTGATTAAATGAAGGACGACGAAATTAATTTTCTTAAATTTTGCTTTCTTTGTAAAGTACTTGTAAAAACATCCTTATTTAATTTGTTTCAAAGACGGAAAGCTCTACCTTCCCCTCAGCGCGTGTAGGTTTGTAGCTAAACGAAAGCATTCCATTTCTATCCAGTCTTTTATTGAAAATTTCACTACCTCGACAGTCTTTCAATGTCTGCATATTTCTTCCTCCTGATTTTCTTTCTATTTTTTTCTTTCATCTTCTCCTTAGACCAACTGATTTGCCCATTTCTATTTAATGTGCTTGATGTAAAATAATGCATTGTTTATTTTATTGTTTGTCTAACTCAAATATGCTAGCATTGCTTTATTGCGCGGAAGGAGAGGTAAATTCTGAACAAATATAAGTTTAAAATGTAAACTTATTTAAGTTGTACATTAGTTTAAAATGTTAACTTATTTCAGTTGTACATTAGTTTAAAATGCAAACTTATCTTTGTTCAGATGCAATATTTTAAAGAAAAAAATACTAATTTCGATATATGAAGACAGAACACGCACACTTGAAGAATTTAATGATTTAAACATCTTGGCACTGCGATGACGTGACATAGATTTCATTATTAACCCCTTTTTTCAAGTTGAACTTGATAAATTACCAAATTTTAAACAAAAGGTTCGTGATAGACGTGCACTACCAAATGAAGTATATGAAGAATTCATTAAATGCATCAAAATCACCCAAAAGAAAGAGTTAAATAATTTTCAAGATAAAATATTAAGTTTGAAACACTGTCAGTTGTTCTTAACCATGTGCACCTAAAATTTGCGGAAATGCAAAACTCGCATACAACTTCATATTTTTTTTCATATTAACATTAGAGGTATCTGAATAGCAAAAGCATGGCGCGAAAACTGGGCAAATATTAAAAATTCATATCGTCCATAGTTTAAGTTTTTCAGTGAAAACAATTAGAGAGACAAAAGCTGTAAAAACAATTACAGCTTCAGAATTTGAAATACGCCCACTGAATGTTTAAAACTGTGTCTAAGTTTTATGTATGGGTCTTCAAGATGAGATTAACCGATTTGTTTGCAGGGAAAACATAAACGTACATCATTCGTTACGACCAAATACTCCTTGAAATTTACTGCTGGCAGCTCCGGTTGCGCAGTAGTCTTGGCTCTGGGTTCTGACCGTTCGTCCAAATGAGCAGCGGGTTCGAGTCCCGGGTGGGGCATGGGTAGTGCGTTTATCTTATGGTACTGGATCTCTCCCTTCCCTGGGAATAGTGGCCCCAAAGTAGGACCAGGTGACTGCCTATGTCCCTCGGAGTTGCTCACGGTGGTCGTTAAATCTCGAAACAAAAAGTAATAAACCAAAAAATTTAACGTTTTTCAATGAGATAAAGGCTCAAAGATTTTTCTGAAAAGCTTCTATTTGTAAATTCTTATTTTTTTCAGCAGATATTTGACTCTTATATTAACCATATTTTGCAATTTCAACATAATCGATGATCTTTAAATCAATGGAAAACGGACTGCAAATCCATTGCTTAGTTTTCAAAGGATAAATAAACCAAAAACAAATTTTGACCGTGCTCCAATTACTACTTACACTGTCCTTCCAGTTTACCTCTTATGCTGTTTTATTAACCATTTCTTCTGCGTATTGAGGAGTACCTTCTGAGCTCTTATTTCTAGTATTCTACTCCCTCTTGAGCTACCTCAGTACATCTAAAATTCTTACGCAGGCCGTTTACCACTTCTGTAGAATTTTTTTCCTAACCGTGGACATTTACTATATGAGAATCTCAATCGGCTATCATCAAAAATGCTTCAAAAGTGTTTTCCTAAATGCCAATATGCAAATGAAAGCGTGCTTTCTTGTATATTACTTTTAAAATAGTGTATATAATGTACCGTCTTTCCATTTTAATTTTATTGAAAAACAATATATTGTTATGCTTGGAATTTCGCAAGTTTACTTTCGTTCACACTTTTGATTTTCTCTTAAACAATGTTGTGGCGCTTGCAAATTTAGGACCTCGTAGGTAGTCACAATTTCCTCCCTTTTGCCGTATTTTTCTGTTACTACATTTGATTTTGTGTAGTTTCATTTCGTTTTTGGCAATTTATTGTGAAACATTCCAGTTCTTAACCGTCTAATCTCTCTGCAGTCATTCTGATTCCTGTTCCATGGAAGAATTTTTTTTTCATTTTTTTAATTTATTTTCAAATTTTACGGAGACAAATTTTTAATTTTTCAAATCAGTTAGTTGGCTTGAAAACTTTCATGTACATAATTAATTGCATTTAGTACACTTCTAAGTTAGTTTACACATATCAAACAGATTCTCTCACCAAATCGGCTCCTTTTCAGAATTGATTCTCTTCAGGAAAGAACGTTCTTGAACGACTCCCGTTGCTGAATCATTTGCGAACGACTCATCTCTAGCGGTATAGCACAACGGGTGTCTAGGTACAGAACGTGAATATACAGAGCCAGCGCTGCCGACGTTACCGACTTGGGTAATAAATTATGAAATCAAAAGAAAAATACTATCTGTTCGAGTTTAATTACGACCTGATTGTATTTGCTGGCACTTCCCCGTAACATAATATCCAGAAGTTAGGGAGTGAAGTTAGGCAGAATCAACAAGAGAACTGAGTAGCAGGCCTCTCTCTGCGTTACTAATTATGTTAAGTGGCATATCAGTCTTCTATTATTTGAAATGTCACTAGGTATTATATAACCTAATCTGTCTTTCGAACAGTACATGAACTACTCGTGTGCCGACGAATTAGGTATCTCTATGGGCTGCTAAATCAAAACTCCAGGATGCCCTGGTGGCGCAGTAGTCTAAGCGCTGGTTTCTGACCATGAGTCCGGGTTCGAATCCCTGCGAGGCATGGATGTTGTGCCTGGCTGACTGCACTGGCTCTCTTCCTTCTCTGTAATCAGTGACCTTAAATTTGAGACCGGCAACTTATAGCTATAGTCAATCGAGTTGCTAACGGTGACCATACCTCCCCCCCCCCCCTCCAATAAAAAAAACACCACTACGTTTTCCCTGTTACGCTGCCGCACAGCGCCAGCGCATTTAGTCGACTGCGCTTCAGTGGCAATGCAGTGCATTTAAAACTCCATTGTTCAGCACATAAGCAAGAGCCCACTGCGTTTGTTAGTTTAATGTATTTTTTACACAACAATTTCGACGTTCTAATTGGTATGCAACACAGCGAAAAAAAAAAAAAAAAAAACGCTTTCAGAATGCACTTAACTCAAAATCTGAAGTAGACATATGTTCGAAACTTGCACCAATGGATTTTTCACCGAGATTCACTAAATTAGAATGATGACTTTTGTATTTTTGTATTTCGTTTTTTGTTTTAAAGAAGGAGATATTCACGATGTTTTATTGTTTTTGCAAAAAAGTACCACCATGCACCAAACTCCCAGAAATTTCGAAAGTTCATATCTACTGATCTATCAGGAATAAAAAGTTCAACCTATGGGGATTTCTTTTTGTTTCAGGGTTTAACGCCCAGCGTGAATAACTCTAAAAATGCTAGAAAAAGTCTTCCGTCCCTAATTTAGGACCGTTGGTTCCAGGTAGGGTAGAGATCCAGTGTCTAAGATAAGCACACCACCCATGCCTCATCCAGGACTTTAACCCGAGCCCACTTGGGAAAATGATTTCACTTCATACATTGGGCTGCCATTCTCTTCCTCCCTTCTAACTAACAAGACTATCTCCCCATTCACAATTTCTAATCCTAAGTCCTACCCCGCCATCTCTCTCCCTCACTTAAGAAATGACCCTTGTCTGGTTAACATTTGATGTACATTCTCTTTCTTGCTAATTCTAAGACTGGGTACTAATTTTAAGACTTATGCCTTTGATCCGTGAAGTTCCATAATTCACTCACACATTGAAAAGTACCATTTCACCTAGCATAAAGATTAAAGTTTTGTAATCCAAATTAGCAGCTAGAGTCACTTCAGGTTGGGATTTTTATTTTATGAATTAACAGAAAGTTTATTTTCCTCCAGATTACATAATCTCACATGCTAATGAGTTTGTTTCATTTTTTTAGATTTTATAAAACAATATTATGACCTATGGGAATATAAATAAACAGCAGTTAGATAGGCTTATGGGTTTGGAAGCACATAAAACAAGAAAGATGACACCGAATTTTTGGGTGTAATAAGCACGTCTTTTGAATCCGTTCTGACGCAAATTAAATTTATCAAAGCTTTTCAAAGTCAGTGGAACCGGTATGGAAAACAATAGTATCTCACGGAAGAAAGAAGTTTTACAATCGGGTTTTTAATCCCTCAGATATTGCTGTAAACGAAATCGTGAGCTTACGCCCTCTGGTTGCAGACTTGTGCGTTAAGGTAAACATGAATTTATATGGGAAACATTTCGCACCGGAAACGCTCTCCAACAAAGAAAGAATTTTTCAAATCGGTCTCTTAGAAACAGAGATATCGACAAAAATAAGATGTGACTTTACGTCCCCTGGTGGGAAAATCAAGCATTATTTTAGGAAGAAAGTATTCTAAAAGGTTTTTTCATATGAGCGGTATCGGTCCAAGAAAAAAAAAATTTGTCGAGTTTTCAGGAGCCCAGATTTTGCTACAAATACATCAGAAGCAGAAATAACACTTATGCCCCTGGTGGACAAACCATTCTTTACCAAACATTAGAAATTATGTGAAAAATATTTTCCATCAGGTCTTGTGTGCGATAGAGGAAGACTTTTTCAAATCGGAGTTTTAGAAGCAGAAATAACGCAGAAAACGCAATTTACCTTTGCGCCCTCTAGCGGAAACTCTACGATTTACTTGAAAATTTTGAATTTATAGGAAAAACATTTCGCATCGGAAACACTGTCCAACAAAGAAGGAATTTTTCAAATCGAACTCCTAGAAGTAGAGATATTGACAAAAATAAGATAAATATCTACGCCCCCTGCCGTAGAAATTGGAGTTTCAAGAAGAAAATGCTCCTAAAAGGTTTGTCGACATGAGTAGTATCGGTCAACAAACGACGTTTTTTGCAATCGAGATTTTAGAAGCTCATATTTTGCTGCAAATACATCAGTAGCGGAAATTAAGACTTATGCCATCTGCTGGCCAAACCACTTTTTACAAAAATTGTAAATTACGTGCAAAGGATTTCCCATCAGGAGCGGTATCCGATGGAGAAAGAATTTTTCAAATCGGGGATTTAGAAGCAGAGATATAGGGGGGAAAGCAATTTACATTTACGCCCCCTAGCGGAAAGTCTATGAATTACTTAAAAAGTTTGAAATTATATGAAAAAGTGTCACACTGGAAACACTATCCAACAAAGAAGGAATTTTTCAAATCGGACACCTGGAAGTAGAGATATTGACAAAAATAAGATATACATCTACGCCCCTTGGCGTAGAAACCGTGCATTATTTTAAGAAGAAAATATTGTGGAAAGGTTTATCGATGTGAGTTGCATCAGTCCACGAAATAATTTTTTCAATCGATATTTTAGAAGCTCAGATTTTATGGCAAATACATCAGAAGGAAAAATTAACACTTATGCCCCCTGGTAGCCAAAGTATTCTTTACCAAAAATTTGAAATTATATGCAAGAGATTTTCCATCAAGAGTTGTATCCGCTGTAGAAAAAAAATTTCAAGTCGGAGTTTTAGAAGAAGAGTTATCGGGAAAAATGTAATTTACTTTCTTTTTCGCCCCTAACGGAAAATCTATGCATAATTTGAAAAAGTAACTATATCTAAAATACTCTTCGACATAAATGGAATCGAAAGATAAAATATTTTTTTCAATCGGATGTTTAGAAGCAAATATGTGGAATAACACGTATTTTTGAATTCGACATCATCTGCATTTACGCCCTCTAGCGGCGAAATTGTACATCGTAAAAAAAAAGACGAAATAAAGGATCATCATTCTCATATTTCAAGCTTCCCAATGCAAAAAGAATTTTTCAAATCGGACTAATAGTTGCAGAGATATCGTGGGTACAGACGGATAGACGGACAAACCGGTAACATAAGCACGATCTTTTTTTACAAAAGACGTGCAAAAAAGGAAAGAATTTTTCTCTGTTAAGGAAATCTAGACAAATTATTCCTGAACTCAGAATAGAAGATTAGAACTTGGTAAAAGTACTCTTAAACTTTTTTGGTGTTTACACCCAGAATTATCCAGAGGTAATGCTAAAACGATGTATAATTTTTACACTAATAAGACGACATAAACTAAAACCACCTATATCACACTCTAATTCATTCACAGGTCAAAAATTATCATCTTGCTGGGGAAACACAATTCCGTGGAATATATGCAGTAATAAAAAGCTATAAAGAGTTTCATTAGATTTATTGATTCTGCCTTCTTTAGATGCCGTATATCTGTCGAACTTTCACAGACACTATATTTTGCTTATTCTCTTTTACTGAAATTAAAAAAGAAAGATCCTTAGCATAGGTGTACTGATAGCCCCAGCAACCCCCACAGTGTGCGGGAGCCTGACTGACGGGTAGGAGGGTCTCTAGCCTCAGCGGAAGGACTTTTCAAAATTTCTGAGCAAACTTCATAAGAAACTCGTTAAAGAAATAGCCAGGAATTCCTGACGGCAGCTTTGAATGAAGTATTTAAAAGAAAAGAAACATTTTTTTCAGTAAATAAGCAAAATCTTTAAAAAATCATTTTCGTTTTAGTTTATAAAAACTGGGTGACTGCAAAGCAGCTATTCCAGAGGACTCGATACCCCTTTTCACAGCCATAGGGATAGTTCCTATACATGTATATTAGTAAAAGAACGTGAATGAAATATCAGTTGAACAAGTAAAATTTTCACATCAATTAGAACAAGGCGTTATACATTACACTTATTTGCACATAACTACGTATCATTCAGAATATAATGAGCTAAAAGATGTTCTTCGCGGGAACGAAAACAGAGACATGGGTTTTTTTTTTTTTTTGTAACCGAGTCAAGAGAAGACTCTTACTATGTGTAAAAAACATTGTGACATTATGTTAAGTGCGTTCTTTTATGTCCAAGAGTAAATAGTTTAAGTAATTTTACTCTTTTTTGTGTCACAATTCTTAAATGTTACCATTTTATTTACTTGTGTTCTGTGTTTTTGTATAAATCGGAAAAAGTAATTATTAGACACTGGGACACGGCTATTACGTGTTTTGTGAGTGTGATTGTGAGGTATTTCAAAGAGGCTGTCTTTAGTTCTCTAAAAGAATAGAATTTGCATGATGTGATTAACTTTGGAGTAAGTTTTGTGTAGTACGTCGTATTGATATGAAACTAGGTCAATCATTTTGATTACAAAGTGTACATTTGTGTTACACGCAATAAAGGGTAACAATTTTAGTTTTTACGAAAAATTCCTATAGGTTCCAAAGAATTTGAATTATTAAAATGTCCGTACAACCTAGTTAATAATATAGAATTTAAAATTTATGTAATTGAAAGCAAATAATTTTTCGCAAAAGGGCTCCGAAAATAGTTTTTGCGTAGGAGGGGGGACGAATTTTTCAGATACGCCACTGAACATTAGATATATCATAATTTTGCGTAATGAAAAAGAGATTAACTCACGGAACAGCCTGCCAATATGACACGGGCTGTTATTTAGACTCAAGTCATCTGTATTATAATTTTGTCTTCTCTTTTTGGTGTTTAACGACCACAGTGAGCAAATAAATGATCGGCCTTCCCTAATTTGGAGACATTGGCTCCAGGAAAGAGAGAAAGCCAGTGCCGTGAGACAAACACCCCCTACATGCATCACGCGAACCTAGACCCATCTCGGACAAATGATAGAAGACAACGCTTCATACCTCTCGACCACCGTGTCTGCCTGCTCATTTTCAGACCTACTGTGTGTGGCGAAGTTTACGTTCCTACTTCTTGCATCATGAATCCCATTAATTAACTGGCCAATAAACTGATAGTGAAACTCGGCAAAAAATGTTCAGCATTTTGTCATTTTATAAAACTGATAGGTTATAAAGGTTCCATTTTGCTGGAACTAGAGAAAAGAGCCAAGCATTTAATCTTTTCATCGAACTGATATTCCGAAAATGAGTCCGCCGCCCCGGTGGCGCAGTGGTCTAAGCGATGGCCTCTGATCATTCGTCCGAACGGGGTCCGGGTTCGAGTCCCGGTGAGGCATGGATGTTGTGTTTGTCTTCCGGCACTGGCTCTCTCCCTTCCCTGGAACCAGTGACCCTAAATTAGGGACGGGCGACTGCTTATAGCCCATTGAGTTGCTCACGGTGGTCGTTAAACCTCCAATCAAAAAAAAAAAAAAAGAAAATGAGTCCTCTTCCTTTGATAAGCCAAGAACACGGTTAAAGTTTTCGTCATCCCATAGAACTCATAAAATGATTCCCATTCTGGAACAGCTGCTTCATCGATTGTTTGGCGTTAGCGCCCCATCATAGATGCTTTGCCTTCTCCTTTCCGAGTGGTCCTGGAGGCTGAGAAATCTGGCTGTATCAGGCTCTCGCAGCACAAAGCTCTGACTGCTTAATTGGCCAATAAACTGATAATAAGGTATTTTCTACTCAAATTCAAAGAAAAGCATTAAGTTTTAAAAATACTGTAGTGCTAATAAACTGACAATGAGGTGTCCTGTCAAAACTAAAAGAAACTTATGAAATGTTTCAGCCGCCCCGGTGGCGCAGTGGTCTAAGCGATGGCCTCTGATCATTCGTCCGAAAGGAGTCCGGCTTCGAATCCCGGTGAGGCATGGATGTTGTGTTTGTCTTAACGCACTGGCTCTCTCCCTTCCCTGGAACCAGTGACCCTAAATTAGAGACGGGTGGCTGCTTATATCCCATTGAGTTGCTCACGGTGGTCGTAGTTATCAATCAATCCCTCTGACTAAAATTTCCCTGATTTTTATTTTTTGTCATAAAGATAATTTGTATTTTGGTTTCATATGTCAAGACGTAATGTGAAGTACATTTCAGAAATAATTATTTTTTCCAAAACGCATTTCACTTTTCACAATACTTCTACAAACAGGTACATTCGTTCTTAATAATTTTTAAAGTCACTGTTGCGTGAACATTTAATACTGAAGCTGGATAGCAAATTTCTCGTAGATTATTAACAAATAACACAGCTTAGGAAATTGAAACATGCCTAAATACAAGTATTTCACTTGTACACTGTAAAACAAATTCCGAAATTCACGAGCCACTTTCCGTGATTTCTTTCGTGAATTAACAAAGCATATTTCTGATACAGCTTTCCCGTGAAATGACAGGAAAAACTCTGAATTTCACGGATTTTTCGTACGCCAAAAAAATTTTGAATTTTTAGAAACTTTTTCGCAATTCCTTTCTTATATTAACGGAAAAACTCCGTTCTCACTTTTCCCGTATCCATATGACGAATAATTTCCGGCAATAAGACAGATTCACGGGAACACTTAGGGGTTTGATTGTTAAATTTCAATAGTCTGTTGAAGTATTTGATTTTGAAGTTCTGGAGCGAGATCTGATATTGTGTATAGTATATCGCATTAATTTTGGTTATTTTGACACAGGGTATTTCTTCTCCTCTTCCCCACTTTGTGCACCAGCTATTATATATGGTGTTACCGTAAGAAACCGGGTACTTAATTTATTGTACAGGTGATTGTATCATGTCCATGTATCAGTTTGTGGAGTCCTTAAAACAAAACCTATATAGCTATCAAAAGTAAATCTTATATTTAGAAGTTTTGTGAAATAATATTATAAAACAGTACATTGCACCTTCTTTTAAAAAAAATGAAAGTTATTGTCAGTTAAAAAACACATTTCAAACTCCAAATCATTCTGTTGCTTCGAAAAATCACAATGAAAAAAATACGTGATTTGTAATGAGACCTCGTAAAGAAAAAATAAAATTACTAGAAACGTATTAAAAAAATAACAAGCTACAATAGAAAATAAAATGACTAAATCACTCGCATATTACTAATATTAAAAATTAAAAAATCGCCACAGGGCAATTAAGTTTTACCTTGAACGTAAGCCTGTTCCCTTTGGCATTCTGGTTCAGTGATTAAGACACGTGGCTCGATCCGCACTACTCACAGATGGTCTAGTAGTCAGCGTTCGTGACTGCCACCAGGAGGACCTCAGGTTCGATTCCAGGCAGGTACGAACGCTCGAACCACTAAATGTGCGTCGGGTGGGCACGTTAAGCCGTCGGACCCTGGTTCCTCCCCCCCCCCGGTAAAAAATAAAGGCGTCTTCCTCCCCTTTTCCACCTCGCTTCAGAGTCCCTTTCCTATCGGGTACTCTAGCCCAAATCTCCTAGCTTCCTATTTCTAAGGGTTGTTTAAAACCTGGGGCAGGCACTCCCTTCCTAAAATCCTCTGCATACTGATCTCATTACCGGGGCAAAAGGATTCTCTCGCGTAAGGCCTGAAGTACTCAGCGTGTTAGATTTTGCGAAATTTCAGTCTAAGTACGGAAAAACTTGAAACGGACTTTTCTGAAATAAACGGAATTACTGACTACGGAAAATCTGTGAAAACACGGAAGTTAAAAAAAAAAACGGGTACTTTTAAAAACGGAAATTCCGTTATAAGACGGACACTTACCGGCAACTTTTCAGAAATTTTCCGTAAATTCACACCACTTATTTTTTACAGTGTCATTTTTTTTCTTTCTATCTACTCAGTTTGAATAACGAATAGAGTAATTGCTTGAGCTTTGAGAAAATTCATCCGGATGACAATAGTGATATTTCTTTTTTTAATCTAACCAAATTAACAGGTGTACTAACCAATAGAGTGAACAAATAACCTCATATCTCCAGGATTTCAAGGACAAATCACAATGCTGCCCCGGTGACGCAGTGGTTTAAGCACTGGCTTCTGATCATTCGTCCGAGTGATTCCGGGTTCCAGTTCCGGATGAGGCATGGGTAGTGTGTTTTTCTTAGGGCACTGTCTCTGTTCCTTCCCTGGAACCAGTGGTAATAAATTCAAGACGGGCGACAGCATATAGTCCTTAGATTTTCTTATGGCGATCGTTAAATCCCCCCAAAAGGGTGGGGGATAACAATCACGGAGGATGCTTTCCATACATTTCTCAAGTCAAATTTGTTTGTGGCATTTTTTCATTAGACTTATTTTAAACAAAACATGTTTTCCTACAAGCTGCTTTTGAAATTACAGCCATGTTTGATAACTTTTTCACTGTATCAGCTACAGTGCTAAAGAATGAAGTGATTGTAGTTCATGTACAGCTTTAATGCTAACTAAAAGCAACAAAAAAGAAAATATCTTAAGCAAACTGTGGTCGCATTTGTGCCTAGTATCAACAGTTCAGCAAATTTCTTTTAAAAACATTGCCAAAAATTTGAATTTGCTCCAAAATTAATAAAATGAGAGCTTACTAATGCAACCTCTACTTCATGTGAAGTCCTTTAAAGAGCGCATTTTTTTCTGTAACTGCACAGCGGCGACAAACAAAAGAACAGATAAATTTAGGTTAATGTTTTATTTTTACAGTACAAAAATGCACACAGCTTGGGAATTCGAAATAATAAATTAGTCTAATTTTCAGCGAATTGAATATTTTTACTTACGTCATCATTCTGTTGATGGGTTTGAAAAACATGAAGATTAGCTGTAACAAAGCTGACGGCTGCGAGGAAATATTTAACAAACATGAGCATGGGAGCTAATGCTCATCATCATACTTACGCGAAAGTTGGACTCTACAAGGATTTTTATTTTTGAAAGGGTCTGATCGCAGATGTAAGCGCTTAGAAAAGTATCAACATTTCATTTCAGTAGATACTGGAAATTTTCGAATCGGTTAATGATTTACAAAATTGTGCAGCAGTGATGCACATAAATTCAAGGATTCTTTCAACTTATCATAGTCCTGCATGCTAAAGAGCTTCCATCGACCAGTTCTATTCTGATGCTTCTCCTATTTTACAGTTCAAAGAATTCTGAAAAAGGAAGTACTATCGGGGTATATTCCTACAATAGCTTTTATACTAAGAAATCTGAAATCTTTGAGATATTTGTAAAATTATGTGTGCGTACTTGAATGAAAAGTTTCTATCGGTCATCTTCAATCTGTACGTCAGTGAGTTCCAGCTGATCAGTTCTGTTCTGAAGTCTCTCGTATTTCGAAGAAAAAGGGTTATGAAATAATGAAGAACATGCGGGGTATACTTGAAAATCTTGAAATTTCTAATAGTGCAAAAAAATTATCTCTGGATAAATATTTTGTGAGTAATTGTGTTACAACAAGGTTTCCTTAACTAACTAAGCTCCTGAGTGAGGAGTCTTAAGTTAGAAAGATTTCGTTTATTTTAATAACTGGTTTCAGTTATTCAAGTGAGCGAAAATAGTTTCATTTCCATATTCCTTTCCTGGCGTTGGTTAAACTTTTCTTTTTCGGGGTTTAACGACCACCATGAACGACTCTAAGGGATATAAGCAGTCACCCATCCCTAATTTAGGGTTTCTGGTTTCAAGGGATGGGAAGGGCCAGTGCCCTTAGGCACACCACCCATGCCTCATTGGGGCCTAAGGTCCGGGCCAGCTTGGACGGACAGTCAGGGGCTAGCGTTCATACCACTGCGACACCGGGCCGGCTTAAACTTTTAAAAAAATATGTTGGCACAGCGCGTAAAGGTTTCATAACATACATGTACCCTGAGTAACATTTGCTTGTGTATGAAGCAATGAACTATTACAGGTGGCCTCTGAATTTGAGCGCACTGTTTTAGCCAACATTCACGAGAACGTTGACTTAATTAAACCCAACGATTTTGCTACTGTTACCGTGGTGTTACTAGTTACAGCAAACGTTAGCGCTATTAACCTCCTTTTAATATCATCTTGTAAGTAAAATTCATCCTTTCAGTTCTACACAGGATGTTCACATATTTTTAGAACGATTTCCCAGCAATATAATTAATGTTTAAAATAAAATTATTTCTTTCTTAAATGGTTTATCTGATAGCCCTTTCTCTGGACTATGAACCTACATCTAGATTTCCTAGATAACAGGCCATTCCTTAAAATTGGTAGCGATGTTTCATTCCACTCCTTTTCCACTGCTTTCCATAGTCCAATCTTTGTTTTAGGTCTGCATATAGAAAGCGCTCGTTTTAGCAGTCCGGAGGCATCCATTGGGAACTTTCAAGGTATATGAGCAAAATGTATAGAAACACGTCTCTTTTTTCTTTTCTTTTTTTCTTTTCTTTTTCATTAAACAGAAATGTGCATTTTTTCTTTTTCATTAAACAGGAAGTACGACTGGTAGCCTTATACTGACGCAGTTCTGCACTTTGAGGGCACTCTGGATAAAGGAATGGTATTTCCTCTTTAAATATACAATAGGAGTTAAAACATTATTTTGGTAATATGAAGAATTGATTTTAGCATTCTTTCCAACTTTTCTTAACTTTAATTTCCCATTGTACGAGAAACCAGCAATAATCATGAATCCTTTACTGAAACTTTCTTTGGATTCTTGGAGCCAAGTGTGTAAGTCTTTTTCTGCTCTTTTGCGATAGTAAATCGACCGTGTTTTGTTACATTCGTTAGGTAGATCCATTCTCCATCAATAGTCACAATAAATTTCTACCTGTCTCTGGCTAAGTGATTTTCATAAAGAAGGCTACACTGTGTTCTGCGCTCAACCACGTGCTTATGCAAAAGGCCGTGATTTTTTTTTTTTTTTTCATATTCAAATCTTTGTTTATTACCTTATTTACATTTGATACAGAGATTTTTAACGTTTTAGTGATTGCTCTTTGGGTCGGTGGATTTTCTTTTAAGAACAGAAACTTATGTTTTGAAATAGTCGTAAAAGTACATACCTTTTTCGGATATTCGGTTAGAGTTCTTTTTCTTGTTAGAAGCAATGCTTGACGATTTTTCCTTCCATTACTAACAAGCTTGCTTATTTTACATTTAGAAATGCTAATTCCATGATTTTCACAGCGTTTTTTAGTTACAGCATACGGATTATTCTATTCGTAAATAGCAAAAACATAACCTTCTGTCCACAGCTTATTTACATGCCCCATTTTCCTAGCTGACGGTATTTAATTTGAGCAAATGTTTCTTTCGTGTTCATCTAACACGCTGTTGCCAGTTTCAATTCTTTGATCTTTTATTTTCTGTAATTTCTTATCGAAAACGTTCTAACAATGTGTGAACATCCTGTATGCAACACTACATTAGATGTTCTACTAAAAATTATTTTTTTGTTTTAATTTAAGGCTATTGTGAATTCCGTTAGATTTTAGAACTCCGGTCAAGTTGCTGTTCTTCTTAAACTTCAAAGTGCACCTAAGTGTCCATTAAACTTCAGAGTGCACCTAAGTCTCCAGCGATTTCGAAATTCTGTATCGAATCCATACCAATGCCGTAGCTAGTGATAAATTCTAGGGAAGGCTGCAAGTTAATACTTCGGAGGCTAGCAATATTTCACTTTGTTCATTACATCAATTTAATTTAATATAACAGTATTTATTGAAAAATGAATACGCACAAAATACTGTTGTTTTAAGGTGTGTATATACATACTAGCAGTCATGCCCATTCTCCGAACGGTGAATCTGTAAAATCATTTTTTGAACATAAAATTAAACAAAGGTAAAAGTAATTAAGGGAAGAAAAGTAATTTAAGATATGTAACTGTTTTACGATTTAGAACAGAGTCGTGATATCAGTGCATACGGTTTGATGCAAAACGGTAGTAGGCTTTGGCGCTCCTTAATTTTAAATCAAAATTTCATCGAAATTTTACAGCATTTCAACGTTTCTGGCATAATTATCTTTAAATCTATCGGCGTTTTGAACAGTAAAGCTAAGCCACCTTTTAGAGTTTTTGGTTTTCAGACTTTTCTAGGTGTAGCAGTGGTAGAAAATTTCAAGCAGACAATATTCCAAAGCCGTCATTTTGACTTTTTGGTTTTCGAACTTTTCTAGGCATCCAGACCTTGAGACTTATCAGTATGCCAATTTTGAGATATCTAGG
The DNA here is from genome assembly GCA_039090855.1 of Macrothele yani. Taxonomy (NCBI): domain Eukaryota; kingdom Metazoa; phylum Arthropoda; class Arachnida; order Araneae; family Macrothelidae; genus Macrothele; species Macrothele yani. Next base: position 64,644,328 of record CM077017.1, on the reverse strand, counting down.
TCATTTTGAAGTGGTCGAACAATTCGCGAAAAAATTCTAGCAGGGCGTGTTCTAAAGCCACCATGCCACCGCGGTGGGATGGTTTCCAACCTGGCTCCATCTCGGACGAATAATCATGCATTGCTTCTGATTATTTGTCCGAGATGGGGCCGGGTTCGAATCCCGGTGAGGCATGGATGTTGTGTTTGTCTTACGGCGGTCTGGCTCTCTCCCTTCTATAACGAAGTGAATTTCTCCGTCATTTTTATCCGCGCCGGGGTTCGAACCCGGGTCCACTCATTCCGGAATAAGTTGCTCTACCAATTAAGCTACGCGGACATTGATTTTAATTGCTATCTGCCTTTATGTCGTGTGCGTCCTTCTGGCAGGTACGTCACATCTCCAGGTACGTTACATCATCTCCCCCTTATTTTTCTTTTTAAGTGCTGCTCATATTTTTCCCATCTCGCGGTGTGGAAATAACATCACACCAATGCGAGATTTTGAACGGTCAGGTCATCCGGATAGTTCGGGCGCCATTATAACGAAGTAAATTTCTCCGTCATTTTCATCCGCGCGGGGGTTCGAACCCGGGTCCACTTATTCCGGAATAAGTTGCTCTACCAATTAAGCTACGCGGACATTGATTTTAATTGCTATCTGCCTTTATGTCGTGTGCGTCCTTCTGGCAGGTACGTCACATCTCCTGGTACGTTACACTTCACTTGAACCAGTAGCCCTAAATTAGAGACGGATGGCTACTTACAGCCCACTGAGTTGCTCACGGTGGTCGTGAAACCCTCAATAAAAAAAAGCCGCCATTTTGATTTTTTTGGTTTTCGGACTTCTCTAGGTATACGGACGTTAAGACCTATCACGATATCAATTTTCAGATCTGTAGGTCATTTAAAAGTGGTCAAAAAATTCGCGGACGGAAACACTCGCATTTCTTTACCCATTTTCCCTCTTTGTTTGTAGATCCACTGAGTGGACAAAAATCATAGGATACCTACCTACTAACTGGTAGGTCCATCTTTCTCCCGAGTAAGGGGAGTTACACGGAGAGGCATTAAGTCCTATAGGTCACGAAAGTGTTTCACTACCATGCTCGGTACCCCTACCCATGCTTACTGCACCACTATTCGCAATTTCGTACTTAGACAGCTTAATTCTACTTCCTCATTCGAAATTCCGTCTCATTCCTGGGTTAAGGACGCAAAGCTCAAACGAACTTTTTCACAGCATCCCAAAGATTTTCCACAGAGTTCATGTCCGGTGAACAGGGAGACCGTTTCAGGGTGGAAAGTTCTGCGGAATGCTCTTCTGGCCCTGTTCTAGTCTCCACGCGTCTGCGGGGAGGCGAATTCTCCTGATGAATGAGTCCAATTGTCCCGTGGGTGCATGATGACAATGAACAGATGCAGATGATCCACAAAAATGAACACGTGGTGTGGACTGTTCAGAGGCGTATCTAGACGTACCAGAGGTCCGGACGTGTGCCAGTTAAACGCGTCTCAGACCCTAACTGTGCCTTCACCAGCCTAAACTGTTCTTTGTGACATGCCGGGAACATCGCTTCGTGCGGTTTCCACCAGATTCACACCCTTTCGTCTGCACGAAATAACTGAAAACGAGTCTTGTCGAACCAGGTGGCCGGTCTCCAATCATCAAAGGTCCAGCGCCGATATTATTTCGCCCAGTTGAGGCGTTCAGTCATCTGACATGAAGTCAGCAATGGGACTTTGGTGGGTCTGCGGCTCCCATAACCTCCCTTGGCTAATTATCGCCTGATGGTCTTGGTGCAGAGGTTTCTGGTACCTCCGTCGTTTAAGTCGGCGATGATTTGTGCTACTGTCGTTTTTCTGTTGGTTGCAATTATGCGGAACAGAGGCCAATGGCTACGTTCATCCACTACCTTTCTCCACCCACAGCGCTGTCCAGGATGCGATGTTATTTCGGAAATGGCGTATTTCCGAAAAGCTCTTGATATTGTCGAACAGGAATACGGCAATTCCTGCACCACTCTACGATGGAGTGACCCATGCTTCGGGCTCCCACTAAAATCCCTCTTTCAAACTGTCTCAACTCACGATGTTTATCCATACTACACTGGTGTGCAAAAATTAAGGACGAAGAGGAGAAATTAGTATAACAGCGGAACGAGCAGGCAGAACGGACCGAAAGACCACTCAGGAGATAGATTAGGGTCCGATACGGTAGGGCAGGCGCATATCTGCAGCATGACGGGGGAGGGGGTCGGAAAGGTATAAAGCACACGGGCGGTGTACGTTCAGCAATTCGGGGAAAGCTATTGCACGGTGTACATCGGTTTGAACGTCGTCGAGTTGCTGCCACCGTGTGATATGGCCAACAAGCAATCCAGTAGACGACATCTGGATGACTTTACCCGAGGTTGCGTCATTGGAAAGTTGGAAGAAGGTTGAAGTGTGACTAGTGTGGCCGAGGAGTTCGGGATCGCTCACAGCATCGTTTCACGAGTTTGGAGAGCATTTTAAACGACCGGAACAGCTGTCCGAGGGTTTAGCAGTAGTCATCCACGAGCAACCACGGCGGCGGACGACCGGTATATTGTCCTACAGGCGAGAAGGGACATACGGCAGACATGGGAGAAATCGCAAGGCACATGTAACAGACAACTGGACGTCCGTTATCGCGTTTTACCGTGGCCAGGTGGCTGCACAACGGTGGTCTGTTTGCACGACGACTAGTACGGTGTGTGCCATTAACGCCTGCTCATCGGAGACGGCGGTTTTTGTGGTGCCAGAAACACGAGAACTGGGCATATCAGCAATGGGGTCGAGTTCTCTTTACGGATGAGAGCCGATTTAGTCTGACGAGCGATTCTGGACGTATACACATCTCGAGAGAGCAGGGAACACGCAATCACACCTCCAATATCATCGAAAGGGACCGGTTTGGAGGTAGCTGAGCTCTCGTTTGGGGCGGTATCATGCTTGGTAGCCGTACTGACATCAACATCTTCCAAGGAGGTTCAGTCACTGGTGTCCGCTATTGTACCGAGGTTCTTCTGCCTCACGTGCGTCCGTTTAGAAGTGCTGTGGGGCCTGAGTTCCTCTTCATGGACGACAACGTTACACCTCATCATACAGTGGCTGTCGCAGAGCTGTTGGAGAGTGAAGATATTCAACGCATGGATTGGCCCGCAAGGTCCCTGGACCTAAATCCAATCAAACACGTGTGGGACCTTCTCTGGAGACGCTTGGCAGCACGTCACCAGCCGCTAGCCACGATTCCTCAGCTGCGATTGGCGCTACAAGAGGAATGGGCCGCTATGCCTCAACAGCTCCTTGACAACCTCGTCCTCAGCATGGACAGACGTAAATCCTGCAACGCAGTCAGGGGTGATCATATCCCCTACTAAAGACTGGATTTTTCTTGGCAGCCGCCTGTCACATGGACGTTTCTGTCTTCTGTCCTGTTGTGCTCGAAGCTACCTTTTCAATAAAGTGCCTTTGTATCATTTGGATTCCTTTATTGGACGGTTTTGCTCACTTGTCCCATATTCTTACATCTTGGGGTTCTTATGGTATGATTTGATTCGATGTGGAGCACTTCTGCACGACGTTACATTCGAAAAACCGTCTCGTCCTTAATTTTTGCACGCCAGTGTATAATCGAATTACCGTTTACGCGAATGCAGTCCTCCTACCCTGTATATACCCGCAAAGCGGTGGGTTCGTCCATTAACGAGAGGGGTAGCAGCGTCGTGTTTCTTAGGACCATGTGTCCCATGATTCCTGTTCCCTGTGGGCTACGGTCACTAAAAAGTCTTGGTCATAACAGCAGAAACGTGAAGTACGAGCTTACGTTAACCCAACGAAAAAAGAATATTGTCTTATAGATCCACGTAATGAAAATGATATATGGGGAGAATATGTTTCACAATTGCACGGGTTCGTCAATCTGCTAATTTAACATTCGTAAAAGAGAGATTCTGCAGATAACTACGCAATAGTTTGACTCTGCGGTGCGCTTAATCTTCAACTTCAAAGTTCCTGGATTTAATAACTTACCTGCCGAAGTTTCCAAATCATCTGGTGATGTACTCCAAACTAAAATATTCTGTCCTGTCGACAACATTTACAAGATAGGAACATGGCCGTCCGCTTACATAGAACCAACATCCATCTTACGGCTAAATATTTTAACGCCTTCTGGTGTAATAATTTCTGAACCGTAACATAATGAATAAAGAATTTAAAAAAATTATTTTAAATATGAATCATTAAAAAGGGAACTGACAAAAGGATAGAAAACTTGGAAGAGAGCCAAGAGCCAACTTGGCACCAGCAGATAAATGGGAACCAGAAATTCAATTAGAAGACGACAGTTCTTAAAAGAAAGAATGTCAGAAGAATGTCACTTTTCGAGTTATGAAAGAGCATCTGATCAAGTTCTTCAAAACAACCTATTTCCGACTGCCTTAAGCCTTGGAATAAAAGAAAAGATGATGACAAATTCTTTACAAATCGTAATGCAATCATATCACTCAGAAAGCTACCTTATAAAGAAAGTCGTCCACTCTCCTCTTAGATGGTTTTACTGAACCAAAAATATAACTAACTGGAAAGTGCAATAAAGAGGCATGCATGAACGGTGTGTGTGTGTGAGAGAGTGCGAGAGAGATAGAGAGAATCATAACAATGCAGAATACAGCCCAAGATCAAGTCTTTGGTACAAAAATCAGCGTCAAAAGGTAGTTTTTTACATCACTAGTATTTTTGTATAAACGGTTTTGGTAATATTAAAACGCGACAACATGACCTTTGCCAATCAGGGAGAAAAAGATCCATCAAATCAAGTAATTCTGCGTCAGGGATAGTCCACTGGTGACCAACATTAATGTGACAAGCACAAAATCATGAATAACGCAAAATCCACACGACAGAGTTTACTTACAGTTGGTACGAACATACACATATCAATTACGCAGCAATACACAACAGAAAAGGAATACCATCACCGCATGAGGAGGAAGCATGCGCATAACACCATCGCAGTTTAAAGGTGAGGCAGCAAGTGGCGCGGACTTCGAAGGCTGAACAGCGATACTGCTCGCACAACTGGCCCTCATGCTGTTTACAAAGCTGTGAATGAGAGTTTGAGACAATAAGTAGCACTCATTCACCAAGGCGCGTCGGAGACCTAGGAAAGTTTTGAGAAGGGGCTTCCGGCTTGTATTGCCCTTTCTAGAGCATTCCAGACATTCTCTATCGGGTTCAGATCCGGAGATCTTGCTGGTCACTACATCGTGTGAATATCCTCACTCTCCAGTTATTCGTCGACTAGCCGAGCCCTATGGGGATGGGCGTTATCGCCTATAAAAAGGGACTGGGAGCCAATAGCTTCTTTTTTTTTTTTTTTTTTTTTTTTTTTTTTTTTTTTGATTGGAGGTTTAACGACCACCGTGAGCAACTCAAAGGGCTATAAGCAGTCGCCCGTCCCTAATTTAGGGTCACTGGTTCCAGGGAAGGGAGAGAGCCAGTGCCGTAAGACAAACACAACATCCATGCCTCACCGGGATTCGAACCCAGACCCCGTTCGGACGAATGATCAGAGGCCATCGCTTAGACCACTGCGCCACCGGGGCGGCGCCAATAGCTTCCCTGAAAAGTTGTACATAGGGCTTAAGAATATTATACTTGTAGCGCGCAACACTCAGGAAGCCTCCTGGAAACCCGTGCAAAGGTGTGCGTCCATCCAACATGATACTAACCCAAATCAGGAGTCCTCCACCACCGCAATGGCGAGTTTCCCTAATGTTGGAAAGAAGATTTCGGCTTTCCGACTCCCTCCAAATGTACACACGTCGAGAATCCATGTTTAGGCTATACCGCGACTCGTCACTGAAGAGAACACAGGCCCGTTGATCAAGGGTGCAGGGGTTATGTTGTTGTGCCCAATTCAGACAGACCCTTCTGTGCGATGCGGCGAGTGGGATACAGACCACTGACCTTATTGAATAAAGACCTCTCTGGCAGAGTCTTCGGTAAACTGTTTGCCAAAATATCGGTGTTCTCGTAGCAGAGGAGAGCTCCTACGAGAGTTGCCTAGCTGTCGACTACTTATGGCGGCAAGCGGTTAAAGATAAATACCGGTCACATTGTCTTGCTGTGGCTCGTGAGCATCCTTGTCTCGGCTTTCTGGTTATTGTTTCAGTTTTCTGGAACTGTCTCCAGAGAATGGAGACCATTGCCTGGATACATTCAGTCATCTTGCTACCCCATCCCAATCTATCGATCACTCTTTACCGTAAAGAGTCTTCTAAGCGATGGTGTGGGACCACTCTTTTACTAACAGTCCAGCTGAAGCTTCAATCAGCGCCCAGTTCAGAGCAACGTTTATCAAGGTCGGGTGCCTGCCAGCTTGATGACGTACCGTCATCGTTTGCATATTTCTATCGAAGCTAGAACCGTGTGGCTTGGCTACGTCGACTTAGCGTTTCCTCTTGCCCATGTCTTTGAAAAATCTTTACAATCGGTCTTCTCGAATTTGTAACAGTCACATTAATTTTGGACACCAGTTAATCTATCTGTCTATCTAAGACCCTTAATCACAAAACTGCTCAACTGTGCATTATGGAAAAGTAAAAAGAGTAACGCGAAATGTTTCTGATAGTGGGCGCTACATAGCACAAGAAGAATTTTTGAACTTGAGTTTTTGGACTAGAATTATCACGGGACAGAAAATTTATTTTCGCACCTAACAAAGAAACTCTGCGTTATTTAAAGTTGACAATGTGTGCAAAATGGAAAATGGTATTCCACTGTAATCTTTTTTTCATTCGGACTTTTAGAATCAGAGAAACGGAAGAATTGTACATCTCAAACTACAAAACATACGCAAAATCTTACATACTGAAAGATATCTGACGGAAAAATAATCTGTCAGATTGGACTATTAGCATCAGATATAGCTATGAAAAAGTACATTATTTAAAGCAGGAAATGTGTACAAAAATATTATGCGTAGTGAAAGGCATCACAGAAAAACATAGTTTGTTTAAGCAGATTTTTTGAAGCAATGATACGAGTGCAAATAAAAATGAGCACTTGTGCTTCCTAGCAACGGAACTGTGAACTACGAAAACTCAAAAAATATAAGCAGCATTTTTCTCGTAGTGTAATATATCCGACGGAAAAGGAATGTTTCAAGAACGACTGTCAGAAATGGAAGTGATGAAAACAAAATACATATTTACGTCTCCTAGTGAGAACATTCTACATTATTTAAACGAAAAAATGCCCACTAATTTTGCTTTGTAGTGAAAGCTATCTGACAAAAAGTAAAGAAAAAAATTAAGTCAGAGTTTTAGGAGCAGTAACATGAAATAATAATACACTGGTGTGCAAAAATTAAGGACGAAGAGGAGAAATTAGCATAACAGCGGAACAAGCAGGCAGAACGGACCGAAAGACCACTCAGGAGATAGACTAGGGTCCGGTACGGTTGGGCATGCGCATATATGCAGCATGACGTAAGGGGTGGGGGTGGAGTACCGGAAGGGTATAAAGCACACTGGCGGTGTCCTCTCGGCAATACGGTGAAAGCTATTGCACGGTGTGCATCGGTTTGAACGACGTCGAGTTGCTTCCACCGTGTGATATGGACAACAGGCAATCCAGTAAACTACATCTGGATGACTTTACCCGAGGTCGCGTCATTGGGAAGTTGGAAAAAGGTCGAAGTGTGACTAGTGTGTCCGAAGAGTTCGGGATCACTCACAGCATCGTTTCACGAGTTTGGAGAGCATTTTAAACGACAGGAACAGCTGTCCGAGAGTTTAGCAAAGGTCGTGCACAAGCAACCACGGCGGCGGACGACAGGTATATTGTCCTACAGGTGAGAAGAGACAGACGGCAGACAGCGAGAGAAATCGCAATGCACATGCAACAGACAACTGGACGTCCGTTGCCTCGTTTTACTGTGACCAGGAGGCTGCACAAAGGTTGTCTATTTGTACGACGACCAGTACGGTGTGTGCCATTCGTGCCTGCTCATCGGAGACGGCGGTTTCTATGGTGCCAGGAACACAAGAACTGGACACATCAGCAGTGGGGTCGAGTTCTCTTTACGGATGAGAGCCGATTTAGTCTGACGAGCGATTCTGGACGTATACACATCTGGAGAGAGCAGGGAACACGCAATCACACCTCCAACATCATCGAAAGGGACCGGCTTGGAGGTGGCGGAGTTCTCGTTTGGGGCGGTATCATGCTTGGTAGCCGTACTGACATCAACATCTTCCAAGGAGGTTCAGTCACTGGTGTCCGCTATTGTACCGAGGTTCTCCTGCCTCACGTGCGTCTGTTTAGAGGTGCTGTGGGTCCTGAGTTCCTCTTCATGGACGACAACGCTACACCTCATCGTACAGTGGTTGTCGCAGAGCTGCTGGAGAGTGAAAATATTCAGATCATGGATTGGCCCGCAAGGTCCCCAGACCAAAATCCAATCGAACACGTGTGGGACCTTCTCGGGAGACGCTTGGCAGCACGTCACCAGCCGCTAGCCACGATTCCGCATCTGCGATTGGCGCTACAAGAAGAATGGGCCGTTATGCCTCAACAGCTCCTTGACAACCTCGTCCTCAGCATGGACAGACGTTGTAAATCCTGCTACGAAGTCAGGGGTGATTACATCCCCTACTAAAGACTGGATTTTTCTTGGCAGCCGCCTGTCACATGGACGTTTATGTCTTCTGTCCAGTTGTGCTCGAAGCTACCTTTTCAAAAAAGTGCCTTTGTATCACTTTGGATTCCTAGTTTGGACGGTTTTGCTCACTTGTCCCATATTCTTACATCTTGGGGATCTTATGGTATGATTTGAGTCGATGTGGAGCACTTCTGCACGACGTTACATTCGAAAAACCGTCTCGTCCTTAATTTTTGCACTCCAGTGCATATCGGGAAAAACAGGCACTTGCATTTTCTTCACCTAGCGGCGAGACTGCATACTAGAAAAAGAATTAAAGCTATGGAGCACAATTCGCAAGCTATTCTCAAGGCCAAGCTACCGAAAAGAAAAAGAATTACAGAAGTCCAACTAACTGCTTTAGAGTTATTGCGCCCTCAGGTACGGGAGCGGACGGACATTCAGTACTATCACCACGAAGTTTTGCATAACTTATATAGCAAAACATGTGCCAAAAAACAGCAACTCTACTCTTCAGAAATGAGTTTTTAGTACATACACTGCTGGCCACCCAAAATGCAACACAAGAAGGAAGCATCCTATTGGCCTGAAATTCGCAGCATGTGTCGCCCGTGAGAGGACATGCAAACGATTAGCATTGCAGGGCATATGCAAATCATGTGCGCCCGGCACGCCACCGAGAAGCACTATAAGAAGGGTGCACAGAAGGCGGAGTGTAAGTAGTGGAAGTGTGTTGTGTGGCCGGACCTGTGCGTGGGAAGCTTCCTGATGCCTCGTCGCAGAATACGGCTGTCAGTCCAGCACGTTTCGGAGTTCGACAAGGACGATTAGTGGCTTATCGCGACAGCGGTTTATCGTACCGAGACATCGGCGCCTGTGTGGGACGACATCCAGCCACAGTGAGGCGTGTGGGGTTTCGGTGGGTGATGGAGGGACGGACGGCCGCGGCACACCACCGAACGAGAGGACCAGCATGTTTTGCGGCGGGCATTGACGGCTCGCACGGCCACATCACGAACGTTAGCGCAGGAATTAGGGTGTTGCGCAACAACCTGTGTCAGCACGTACCGTTCGACGTCGTCTGCAGGAGCGGGGACTTGTCGCAGGGCTCCCATTTCTCCGATTACCATTGACGTTACACCACCGGCGAGTGCGGCGGCAGTGAGCAGCTAAACGTCGCACCTGGACTACGGATTGGCACGACATTGTCTTCTCCGACAAATTCCGCTTCTGCCTGCAACACCACGATGGTCGGATCCGAGTGTGGCGGCACCGCGGTGAGAGATGGTATGACGCCTGTATCATGCATCGCCATACCGGTTCGTCGCCTGGCGTTATGGTTTGGGCTACAATTGGATATGACACCCACACCCCTCTTGTACGCATCGCCGGTACACTCAACAGCCACCGCTACACATCCGACATTTTGGAGCCTGTAGTTCTCCCTTACCTGCAGGACCTGCCAGCGGCCACATTTCAACAGGACAATGCACGCCCACATGTGGCACGCATCGTGCAACAATTCTTCACGGCCCACCAGGTCTCACTGCTGTCGTGGCCTGCTTGTTCTACCGATATGTCACCCATCAAACACGTCTAGTCGCTGATCCGCAACCGAGTGGCCCGGCAAGCACCACCCGCGGCTACGCCTGATGAATTGTGGCAACGTGTGGAAGCAGCCTGGACCGACATACCCCAAGCCCACATCTAAAGCCTCTTTCGTTCGATGCCGCGGCGTGCAGCGGCCGTTATTGCCATCCATGGGGGTAACACGAACTATTGATGTCTGCGTGTTCCGCAAGTCGCACGGGCCTATAAGCTCAATCGTTTCATCTTTGTATCCGTTGTTATGTGTCCAATAAATTTGCTATCTCTTGTCCTTCTTGGTGTTGAATTTTGGGTGGCCAGCAGTGTATATTTGGTTAGAAGTGCAATATGGTGCTGAAATTTAGACCCTGAGCAAAAAAGTTAAATCCAGGTGGGCGTCTTTAAATACTTCAAAATGTACGGGATAATCTTGACACAAGAAATATCTGATTTAAAATTTGAGGAGAAGAAAGTCCTGAATTGATTGTCATCGCCAATGCATATCTAACATCGTGGTGGGTAATTGTAAAAAATCACTTGAGGTAAATATGATAGCTCTCCCAATATTTTTGGCAATGTAAACTAGCTGTGAGTACTTTCTTGAGTGGTTTATTCTTGCAAAATTATTATTTGTTTCATACATTAAATATTAAGACCTCATATTGCAAATAAATAAAATGAATTTAATTTTTCGTTTTGGTCAAAAGATGTCATATTTACCAAAAGTGCTGTGGTATCTATCACTCTTGTTAATTGCCCTTTTGTTGTTCTTCGAATTTTTCAGCTAGAAATTCTTTTCACGAAATTTTCAAAATACTTTCACTTTGTACTTTCGTTATACGTCAATGTGATATTTCACTGCATACTCAACGCGTCAAGACTAAATTTACCGCCACTTTTATTTCATACCTGGAATATGTATTTGTTTTTATCTTCAGTTTGTTGCATTTGAGATGTTCGTTCACATGGTTTTTGATGAAATGTTGGAATTTAACCTGAAAAAAAAAATCTTCTTCTGGAGTAATTTTTAAGAAAATTGGAGTTTAGATATTTCAGCTGCTGTTGTCTTGTAATTTGAATAAAAAAGAGCTTTGATGGTTTCGAAAAGTTCTGTTGCTCCTGTTCAACAGTTTTTGCATGAAAAAGTTATTGCGTTATTGAACAAATCATTAGATTTCAGATTCGCTCTCCCATAAAAGAAAAGCGGGATGTACTACAATTGGTATCACATAATTTGTATTTTTTATTAACAAAAGGCTTAAGTTACTGATGCTGTGTAGCAACTCACTGAAACAGGTTTCCCCTTTCCCTCAGAATTTTTTCAAAACATGCCCCTGTGTCTGAGAATACTAAAAGGATCTATGAAACTATTGTCACCTATACGGTTAGTGAACGGCATGAATGAACTTGCGACATCTCTCAAAACTAAAAGAAAAATGCATATATTTCATTTGCGTTTTTACGCACAACAGATATTCGACTGTATCCTCACACAGTTCCTGTTTAATTTTAATAATGCTGTTGTTCGGCTGATGAGAACTTTTTACAGATCCTTCATTGAAATCCCAGACCAATATTTACAGAAAAAGTTCTCAGAAATATTTCTGTTCCGACTTTTATTCTGAACTTGATGAAAAAATCCCAGCATAATATTAATTAGATTGAGTGAAAAAGTAAAATAAAGTAATTAATTTACAGTTTCAATTGCTGATAAATAAAGAGATGCTAAATGCACAATTTATTTAATGCATATCAATTCAATCAAAACATTTCATGACTTAAATAGTATAACTGCACTAAAAATCCGAAAATTCTTGGCGTAAAATAGAAATAAAAGTTTCCAAGCTTTCGCACATCAACCAGATGGCTTTCTCAAGGAAGGTAGACAGCTAACTGCAAACTGGATAATAGAAAGTTTCAACAATTTGAACGCGGTGACTTGACTAGACAATAAATGATTAGGAGCAAACGCGATATTTCGAAGAAACGAAGTCACGTTGGTTGGGCACGCGGTACAATGGTAGAGAACTCAGCATTATTTGAAGAACTGATTCCAAATACGTGGCAACTCCAGAGAAACGCTATTATTGCAAGCCTCGCAGCTGGTCAAGATTTCCAAGGTTTCGCGAATGGCGGTAGATCTGGGTGTGGAGTATGAAGCTAATTTCTTTACATCACTCCATATAGGATCGGCGGACTTGAAGTTGACTTCTCTTGTAACGTACCAGGAGATGTGACGTACCTGCCAGAAGGACGCACACGACATAAAGGCAGATAGCAATTAGAATCAATGTCCGCGTAGCTTAATTGGTAGAGCAACTTGTTCCGGAATAAGCGGACTCGGGTTCGAACCCCGGCGCGGATAAAAATGACGGAGAAATTCACTTCGTTATACTCTTGATAGGGCAGTGGTTATTTTCCCGTCTCTTGTATCCCTTTTATGTTCGCCGAATCTAATTTCAAACGAACGTTTGGTCATTCCGATGTAGTATCGCCTGGAGCCGTCCGGGTATTTTAGTGGGATAATATGTAATATGCATCCATCTTATAGACACCTAGACTTGTATATGATGCATGATGATGGGTTAACGTTATCACTTCGTTAGCACTCTTGTTTTGTCAAAAGACACGGTATCTTGACATCTACACATATGATTAGAAAATTATTTTGCCATCTGATAGAAAAATATGTTATGCAGATTTCTATTATTATTCTCCGTATATCTTTCCATTGGTCAATGCATAAATATACAGTACGACGTTTTAATCAGTAATGACTGTGATTATGCGAATGAATATGTAACACAAATTTTCACTTATTACTGCACTACAAAACCAGATATGGACCCACGTGTTTTGTAACATATGTTCAAAAGTTACATATGTTTTAATTAATGCCATCTTTTAACTTGATGTGCAAGAGAGAAAGCAAAAGTATTTATTAAAAATAATATCGGAACTTCATATTTTCGTGTTTTACGCGTGAAAGGAATAATTTATGGAAACGTCTTACTTACCATAAAACCATTATTTACTCTGCGTAATAAACGTGTGATCACTGCAAAACTTTTTTCTTTCGTAAAAAGGGTGTGGTTATTTCACACTAATCACTCTTGTTTTGATACGGTTTCTATAGGATTATTATTTCTTTCGCAAGACATGTTTTTGTAACATTTCAGCAAAACAATTAGAGAAATCAAAAATGCAGTGCTACCTCCTTTAAGAGACACCTCCAAATAAGGGAAACCTCTATTTAAGGGACAAGTCTCTTAGTCCCAGTCCCTTGGTAGGGATCATAACGTATTTGCCTCCGAATAAGGGACACCTCCGCATAAGGGAAACCTCTATTTACGGGGACAATTCTCCTAGTACCAGTCCCTTGTATGACGAAGTAAATTTCTCCATCAACTCTCGGCTCCGGAGCTCCGAGTGCTCTCCACTATACTACACTGGCATGTGCTCTCACTGCTATCTGCCTTTATCTCATGTGCGTCCTGCGGGGCAGGGACGTCACACTTGGTATAGGGATCATAACGTATTTGTCTCCGAATAAGGGATACCTATATTTAAGGTACAATTCTCTTAGTCCCAGTCCCTTGGTATGGGGATCCTAATGTATTTGCCTCCGAATAAGAGACACTTACGGAAACCAAAAAATTCTTTAAAAAGAAATTGTTCCACTCAAAAATCGGACATTTAAAACTAAAATATGTGAAACTGTGTTCTTCCCACCTAATACAACATCTGCATTGCAGCCTATGGACCAAGGTATCATCAGAAGCCTCAGGATTGCATATAGAAAACTGTTTCTGTGTCATGTTCTTTCTTAAAGTTCTTTTTGTGAAAACAGTGAACAGCTTGCCAGTTCTGTCAATGCATTTGAATGCAATACAGTGGATAACTATACGACTGTTAAATCTATACTTCTAAGTTGTGTTAAACAGTCTTTTAAGAAGGCAGGATACACTACTTCAATTTCCAATGTAGGTGAACTGAGTGAGTACACTGAAGAAAATACAAAATTGTGTGAACTTGTCAAAGACAAGCTGCAGTAATGTTGCGATAGAGGAATACTTTGCGATCGATGAACAGCTGTGTAGCGATAATACTAATGAAGACATCAGAGCTTGTATTCCTGTAGTTGATAATCAAGGCAGAAAAGTGCTTGGAGGATCTGGAAAGTGATAGTGAAAAAGAGGAGGAAAGCTGTGATATCCAATACTTTAAGGAAGTCTTAACATTCGTTCTTTTTAAATGTCGGTAACAGTGAAGGACTCAATTAAATTAGTAAACTTAATATTCACGTGAAGAAAAATGCCTGTAAATTCAAAGCTTCAAAACCAACCCTTGTGTCGGATTATTTCAAAATAATACGTACTACAAATACGTTCCACTGTTTTTATACAGGTATGTACTGTATTTATACTGTATACATGTAGTGTATTTCTGTTTTATACATATGTATTTTATATTTTATCGTATGTAAGAATTACTGCTGTACATATAAAATTTACATTCCTTATTAAAATGAACTGTCTATTATGTATTTACTTAATAAGTATTTCGTTAGGCGTATGTTGTTAGAAGCCTCCCAATAAAAGGCATCTCTGTTTAAGGGACAAAGCGTGCGGCCCCATGGGTGTCCCTTATTGAAAGGTACTAGTGTATTATGGCATATACTTTGGCTTTGTAAAAAAAAATTCACTTGTTAATGACAAGAACATCTGTTGGATCAGAGGAATCACAAAAGACTGACTCGTCAGTCTTCTGTGTAGATACAATGCTAACTACATCGATACCAATGTCACCGAATCTTGTAAATTGATATTATTCAGTACCCGTCAATGTTTGGAGCATGTGCGGCACATTCCTACTACGTCATATGGCAGAATGACTCGACTAATACAAAAACCCTTACCACTGTTAAGTACACTACATCTGATGATGATTCCCGGTGCGGGAATCGAAAGTTCTCATGGTTTTAATCTTGTACTTTTAAGTGTATTAAATTAAATTATTTTAATTTATAACAATGTCAATTGTGATGTGTTTTTTAATTGTGTGAAGGCGGATTATGTCTCCTTTTAACTGATGTTCAGCACGAATGAATACTTCATCTGATATGCTTACCGCTTCTTTGGAGTGTGTGGTTTTGTACGTCGTGTCATCATAAAACATCATTAGTGCCAGGTTGATTGTGCTATCAAGACGTTCTGCAAATTTCGACAAAAGTTAAATCGGGAAGAAACGCACTTAACCTTAGGGATCTGAAGGTAATTCCTAAATTTCTTTCGATTCCTTGTACTCCTCGTTCAAGGAAAGACTTTAATTTCCTGTATATTGCAGAACAAAAAAGACTCAATGCTGAAATACGCTTAAAGCGTGGGTATATTGATTATCTTAATAGGAAATCTTCCTTAGCATGTTCCCATCTTACAACAAATGTGCCTGCGCTGATTATGGATAAACTACTTGTATGTATGACTATTTGGAATACGGAGGCAACGCACCTACATACTACACATATAAGAAAACTTCGTTAACTTGTGGCACGGGGCTTGGACCGTTGTAACTCAACTAGGAGTTGGAACTCTGCTTCACATCAACAAATCAGTGAACACAAAACGAACTTCCTAAACGTTAGTAGTGTACCACTCAAACCCATTCAAAAATCTGCTTTACAACGTGGTTTGAAATATGCGTATCCCACTACAAGGACATATAACCTAGAACTTATTACAAAAGAGGAGCCAATAATTCAAGCATTACTTATTCCAGAGCAAGACAGGGCCCGTTACGATATTGTTGAAGCTGTTTCATCCTTTAATGTTTCTCCTAGGACGCCATAATCCGCAACTTTTTGTTCCGAAATATCTCAACTACGAACTTTAAGAAATAGCCCTAACTTGGCTTTGGTCCTTGCAGATAAATCTTCTCAAATTGTAATCTTGAATCATTCTGATTTTGTCTCAAAAATGGAAGATCCTGCCCCTGCCACTATTAAGGCTGTTTCCCATTTAAAGAATCACGGCAATCTTCCTACTTGTATCTCTCATTCTATGCACCCCTTTCAGTCCAAGGACCCCTGAACTCTTTGAAAAAATAAAGTTGCACAAAGAGGGATTCCCTTTTCGCCCTTTAATATCTACCAAAGCTAGCCCTATTCACCCCATAGACAGTGCCTTAGCCAGATATTTATCTCCTTTGATAAATTCTTCACCTTACTCTATCAAAAGTTTAGCTCAGGCCTTAGAGAGCATCAAAGAGTTACATTTGGATGGCACTTCATTTATAACGGCCTCCCTTGATGTAGTCCCTTTATTCCCTAATGTCCCCATCCCAACTGTCCATAGTCTAATTTAATCCAAACTTTGTTCCTTGAGCTCCCCCCCTTCTGAAATTCAGGCTATACTTTTAGCTCTCCGTTTGGTCCCAAATCGTTCCTTTTTTAAATTTAATGGTTGTTTTTATCGTCAGTTGGAAGGTGCCCCAATGGGGTCACACCTTTCTCCGTTGCTTGCTGAGCTCCTACTTCAAGAACTCGAAACCCAGGTTCTCTCTACTTGTCCATTTCAACCATTATTATGCTTACGGTATGTGGACGACGGGGTCGTCTTTTGGCCATTTAATACTGAGGAATTGTCCGACTTTGCGATACGGCTCTCTTCCTATTTCTCCTCAGTCAAATTTACCGTTGAGTTAGCAAATAATTTTGTACTTCCGTTTTTTGACTTCCAATTGCGTCGTAATCCAAATACCCAAGCAATCAGTCATTCAGTTTTCCGAAAACCTTCTTTCTGCCCTGACTTGATTCTTAGGAGTTCCGCTTACCTCCTTTTTCATAAAGTTTCTTCACTACATTTCCTTTTCCGACGATCCCCTTACTCATTCATCTCCCCATGGTCGCTTTCGTAAAGAATTCACGAAGATAATAACCTTGGCTGAATCTTTCGGATATTCTAGATCAGAGGTCAACTGAATCTTGAAGGGGATTAAAAGGTCAACATTTACAGTTTCAACTAGTGATCAGCAAACTCGGAAATTTGTGGGAAGTATCTCATTCATTCCTAACATTATACCAAGGTTGAAAAATGCTTGTCGAAGAAATACAGTTGATTTCGGTATCAAAACCACTAATATACAATCCTTGATCCGGAAAGGTCGCGATAGCATACCTATGCATAATCGCTATGGTGTATATACTATCCCGATGAAAGCTGTGCAACAAAACTGTAATGATCAATTATATATAGGCTCTACTTTGAGAACTTTAAAAACACAAAGCACAGAGCATAAGGATGATGTAAACACTGGATCGCAAAAACCTGCCCTTGCACGACTTGTGAATGAAGGAACCCTAAGTGGGAGGATGCTTCCATCCTCACAACACCACAATCCAAGTTCACAACAATATTGCCTGAAAGTTTA
The DNA here is from genome assembly GCA_039090855.1 of Macrothele yani. Classification (NCBI taxonomy): domain Eukaryota; kingdom Metazoa; phylum Arthropoda; class Arachnida; order Araneae; family Macrothelidae; genus Macrothele; species Macrothele yani. The sequence continues at coordinate 64,626,640 of CM077017.1, read as the reverse complement.
CACATTTTGAATAATCTAGAAAACGGCTGGAATGGTGTTCTAACATATCAATATCACCGAATCTTGTAAATTGATATTATTCAGTACCCGTCAATGTTCGGAGCATGTGCGGCACATTCCTATTACGTCATCTGGCAGACTGACTGGACTAATATAAAAACCCTTACCACTGTTAAGTACACTACATCTGATGATGATTCCCGGTGCGGGAATCGAATGATCTCATGGTTTTAATCTTGTACTTTTAAGTGTATTAAATTAAATTATTTTAACTTGTCACAATGTCAACTGGGATATGTATTTTCATCGCGTGAAGGCGGATTATGTCTCCTTTCAACTGATGTTCAGCACAAATGAATGCTTCATCTGACACAGTCGTCGGCTATGGCCGGCCATTCGCAATATGGTCCGAAATTTGATGCATTCGGGGATAACCCTCGGCACACCAATGCTAAATGCTTCAGTGAATTGCCTGATTGAGGCCTGTCTGTTCGCTTGCACAAATCTCGCCAGACTCCTTCGACTCCTCTGATCTATCAGCTGTTTTGGTCCACAGGATCACCGACTGCAGAATTTTTTTTTTACATATCGCACCGTTCACGGTAAACTCTTGCTACTCACGGGGGTCGTTAAGCCTTCAAAAAAAAAAAAAAAAAACCTTGGTACGGTTGTGCGTGAAAATCCCGGAAGAACGGTCGTTTAGGAGATACTCTAACTTCTATGCCTGGCGCTAACTAATATGCCACAATCAAAGTCCCTCAGATCACTAGTTTTGCACATTCCAACCCTTAATTGAACGCTGACTGACGCCTAACGAGCAGATATGTCTGATTTACGCCACACGCTGAGCTCACATTCCGTCTTACATATTGGAATGAGTCATTTATGTGACGAGAGTAGGTGGATCTAATAAACTGGCATCTCAGTGTTGTATACGCGCTTCCAAAAAAAAAAAATTTAATTCTTTTTCACCGGATTGTTGCGATTTAAGTGATAGTTTTAATGCATTTTTCTGCTTTTCGGGACCGGAATTTTCCAGCCAGGTGGCACAAAAATAAGTCTTTCGATTCTTTTTTTTTGTTTGTTTGTTTGTCAGAAAACTACTGATTTTGCCTTTTAAAATAAAGAACCTGCCTTGAAATCTTCGGATATTTGAAGCATACTAAATTTGATACTATTGTCAAAGTACGTGCTCATTACATCCCAGAATTCAGGGGCATCGGAGTTGGTCTTAGTTTTCTCAATAATCTTCCTGCTACCGTAGAGGCCTAAATAATTTTACAAGGCGACCCATGTTGATTGATCTCCAAGTAACGAAACCAAACTTAGGCGAAAAAAAAGAAAATCTTGTTTCCCATACCATTAATTGGTAGATAACTTTTAGAGTGAAGGAGTATGTGCACTACTGTTTGTGTAAATTGCAACACCAAGAAAGAATTGCGCTATTCAAATGAAATTTATATTACAGATTCCTCATGTTACAGGAGGTATCTGATTACATTTGTAGAGTCATACAAGAATCTTTCGCTTCAAAACTGAGTATGGTGTGAAGCCCCGTCAAGCAACAACAACAGCCTGTACACGGCGTGGCATTGAATCGAAGAGGTTTTTTATATCGTCCTGGGGAATAGCCGGTCAGATTGCGCTTCTATGTCAGACCAGAGTTCACTTATGGTAACTGGCGGAGGCTCTTGACGGGCCAGTAGCTTAGCTACCATCTTTCAGACACGTTCTATCGGAGACATTCCGGCGAACGTGCAGGCCAGGAAAGAAGCGTTATCTGCCGTGCATGGAAGAGGTCTTGGACATTCCGGGCTACATGTTGCCGAGCATTGTCCTGCTGGAATATAGTGCCCAGACAATCCTGAAGGAAGGGTACCACCTCTGTCTCTAAGACATCCCTGATATATCGCCCCAAATCCTGGTTCATGGTATTTCATGGTCCATGGTTCAGTTTAGTGATTACGCTGTAGCATTTTCATCCTTGAGAAAGCCTCCCAGTGGAGGTGAAAACTTGACATTGGGGTAACATGTATTAATTTACACGTTTAAAAATACTGACTTAAGACAGTTTACCTCCGTGAAGTTGAAAAGCATTTTCTTCAGAAATTTCAAATTTTAAATGATTAATGCATGAAATCGGAAATTTAAGAAATGAATGCTTTACAATTGAGCATTCTTTTATAGAAATTTTATTGGTATTTTAGGGAAATAAATTCTGTATAAGAGAAACAGACATGAGGTTTGATGAACTGTGGATCAATTAAAGTGATTTTGCACAATGTTGATGTTGTCATAGTTCAAGAAAATGAACATTTATCTATTCGATGTTAATTTGTATCTACGGGCAAATTCAGTTTCATCTATAATTAGTATGTGCAGGCTTATGGCGTATGATTACTTTTAGGCGGTGGCAACACTTCAGGTCACATGGTAAGAAGGCATCGTCATTATCCAGAAACGACGTAATCGGACCATGTGGCCATCAAGGAGTGAAGAGATTCTTTGTTTGGTGGACGTGACATGCGGTGCCTGCCATTTTTTATTTGCTCTTATGACGTTCGTCCCACAAGGTTCGCGTCGATGTTGACGAAGCAACTTTTCATGCAGCAATCTTTTGTTCATGCATGAGGAAGAATTAAAATGACGATGCCTTCTTACCACGTGACCTGAATTGTTGCCACCGCCTAAAATTAATCATACGCCATGAGTTGGCACCTACTACTAATAGATGCAACTGAATTTGTCCATAGATACAAATTAAAATCGAATAGATTAACGCTGTCTTTGAATGAGTGTTAGGGTTCATCTTTTGCGATAGAAGGAGCACAAAATCACTCCTTGGGCATGGCTTTTACGACTTGAGGGACTGTCCCAGAAGTTGGCGTCAGCGAATCACTGCAGACCTCACCATATTCAGAATGGAAGCGGTCTCTCGTTGGCTCCACAATGAAAAGACAAAATATAGCGCTGTTACGTTTCAACCAATGATGTTATTTGTAGGTGGAGCTTAGTAAGTAGGCGGAGTTTCTATCTCAAATTCAGGGGTTCTATGTTAATGTACACATTTTCTCTTCGAAAAATGAACGTACAGTAGGATTTCAGATGATTTACGGAAGACAAGATTCTAATCCCAGTTTTGGCCCCATTCAATAATACTATTTGGCCCAGATAATTAAAAAGATCAGAAAGAAATAAGAGATTTCGTTTCTTTCAGACAGAAACACTGCTAAGCTAACTTATCGCGCCATCTAGCGCCGAATTGGAATACTTTCGAGTCAGACAAATTAAATTTAAAAAAAAATTCTAACACATTTTTCGGAATAATAACTGTGGCATATATTAGCTATGGGTCGTTTTTATTTGTGCTCAAAATTTCAAACACTACAAGGTAATAGACTTCGAGAAAATGGGTACAAAAGAATTTACATTGCAGATATGGGATAGAATTTCTCTTGCACTCATTCAAAGACAGCCTTAATGCATTCTGATTTTCTTGAACTTCGAAACATCAACGTTGTGTAAACTCATTTTAATTGATCCTCAGTTCATCTCTTTCTCGTGTCTGTTTCTCTTACACAGAATTTGTTTTTTTAAAATGCCAATAAAATTTCTATAAAATAATGCTCAGTTGTAAAGCATCCGTTTCTCAAATTTCTGATTTCATGAAAAAACGGCATCATATATCCTCCCCTCAGTTTTTACTTTAGAGTTTACTGTTTTACTTTTTCGTAGGAAATTTTTCTGAAGGTGAACTCTAGAAATTTTTTTTTTGAACTTGGATTTTTTTCCCTTCCGAGGAGAAAAGGGCGTGTTGTGGCGGTGCTGGGTATCAAATCCCTGACGAGAACGACAGCGGGGCGCTCTAGCACGGGCTCACCGGTAACTTGAGTTGGGTTTCTCGTTAGAACTACTACAGGGGGATTTGGGAGTCCCACATCCGTAGACTGTGACACGGAATGATTATTTTCTCTAAGTAAAGAAACTCATTATTATTATTTCTTGCATTATTGTTCATTATATTTAAAGACTTATCGTATTTTTTCTCCACGATTCTTTAAAACGTAACGTTATTTTCCAAGAACCAAAAATGTTTTCTCTCTGCTACGAGCAAGTTTTCTGCTCGTTCATGCTTTGTTTTTTTATTGAGAAGTGAAAAAAATATTTAATTTCTATGCGTTACAACATTATTTTCTCAAGGGATTTATTATTGTTATTTATTTTCTGTATACGAAGACTCATTATATTGTTTCTTTTTTCACGAAGTTTTAAACAGTGTGTGTTGTTCTGAAAACTCTAAGATTTTCCCGAATTGCTCCAATCATGTTTTAAGCTCGTTCATGTTTTTTCGTTTTTTTCTTATGAAATAAAGGAATTCATTTTCTACGCGTTCCGACATTTTTTGTAGGAATTTACTATAAAATTATAATTTTCTATACGAGAATCATTAATTTTTTCTTCAAGATTTATTCTGTGCAGGGGCGCCGACTTCACCAAATTATTAAAGGGGGCAGGCATGAAGAGATCTGACGTGGGAGGAGCACGTATGTTCCTTTTTCTGGAGGAATATAAAAGTTAAAGGGGGGGGGGGCAAAAAGATAAACTACGAGATTCGACGAATATTTTGAAATGTAATTGTAATTGCTTATCAGCAAGTGTACAAGAAAATAGAAATATTCTTTTGCTGAGTATTAAGATTTTTAAAAATGAAATTCAGCCTGAGATTTTGCAAAAATATCCCGAGAGGTTTTGTTTCCAAACGTTTATCAAAAATATGAAAAATTAGCGCTGTTACTCAATCAAAGAACGGGAAACGCAAAATATAAATAGATACATGAAGGGGCTAGATGTTATACGTTTCTGTATTTTCATTTATTTTATTTTTCATTATTGTTTTAAACATCACGAGAGCATGTCGAACAAAATACGGGGCTGACAATGAAGTTTCTTATGAAATAAGCAATGCCTTATATGGGAAAAACAAAAGTTTACTTATTTTGTTATTTATAAATTTTTCGGAATTAAATCGCTATAGCCTCATAACATAAAGTTGGTCCACTTTATAAGGCCAAAGCAATTATTTAATTAAACAGGACGAAAAATATTGGGTAGGCACTGCCCCCTAGTGAAATTATTAATTATTAGGGGGAAAGATTCACCTTCCCCCCTATAGTCGCGCCTATGATTCTGTGCAACGTGTTGTTTTGAAGTTACAGAAATGAAGCAAATAATTGAAGCTCCATTTGTTGATCGTTTTAGAACTAAATAGAGAAGACAGATGTATGGACTCAGAGTAACAAGTGTTTACATGGCGCTTATATTCACGCACATGTGTTACCATAATGTTGAACTCTGACAGAGGCGCCATGCGTTGGCTATTTTAGGAATGAACAGAGGGGAAGGAATATGACTCAAGTTGACAAATGCTTGCATGTTTTGCATTGCATAAGAACGATCTTGCATTGTGAGCTTGCTTATTTCCTTTTGGCGGTCAGTAAATGCCCTGTGCTTCTGAGAAGCGACGCTCTTACGGAGAGCCATATGCAATGTCATTTCAACCTATATATCTACTCTGATTAAGGATGCTTATTAGTCGAAATAGTTCCTTCTGCCAGGTTGCTGGCTTCATTCTGTCGCTGCTTAGAAATGTTGAATAGGAGAACCAGTCTTTTCCCCATAACCATGACAACTTCTAGCAGAAATCCAGTGATATTATTAGACAAGAACACATTATCATAAAATCGTTCTGAATTCGGGAATTATATCTTCATGCGACTTTGGTGAAGATCTGCGTGTTCACATAAGGAAGTTTTCATGTCGAGGAGGAAAATATTAACCAACGAACAATGGCATTATCTTAAACTGCTGCCAATGGTTTGAAATTGTGGAAATTCTAGATATACTAACCGATCATCTTTTATGTAGTTTTTCAGACGAAGTTACACCCTTTTTGGAAATGCAGAAATTACACTACGTTTAGATATAGCACCCATTTGAGAAAGAAATATTGATTATACACGGTTCCCTCTCTGCCCAGAATTTCGAAGAAGTCGGAGAAAATGGAGAGTTTATGAAATCTGAAATTTCATTGTTGTGTGAGAGTGGCACTTACGTTATGCTGCCTACAAAATATCAAATCCACTAATAGCTACATTCCTTCCAAACGTTTCCTTCTCTAACTTAATTAAGGCGATCCCAGAAAAGCCTGGTCGTTTTTTTAAAAATCAGCCAAATTTTGACGAACGAAGGCTTTTTGTTATTGACTCCAAAAGAAATCTTGGATGATTGGTTCTATATGAGTAGGAATATATTGCCGACATGAAAAGATGAGATTTACTAAGTAAGCATTACAAACCATTCGACACGCATGAGCAGACTGATGTGATAACTGGATCTAACGAAACCATAAGAACGCTTTATGAGTCAACTAATCGAAAGAAAATTTTTGAGTTATGTATCCAATTCTTTTCTAATTTCTGTTAGTCTCAACGAAATTTTCAGAGAAATGGGAGAAGGTGATTACAAATGAAATCCGAGAGAAAATATTTTATCTTCATCTACCTCTGTGAAAAAATCAAGCCTTAAAGGTTCTTTCCAGGATCAAATCATTTTCATCAAAAAGGAATTTATCATATTCGTACTTATTTTCCTATCTACTGCGCGTGCGCGTGTGTGTGCTTTGGATGTCGGCAAATAACATTCTCCTCACACAATTTGATTATTTTCATTTGCTAGGCTAGGAATTGTTAACTCTCGTTTTGATAACATTATTTAAGTTGGTAGGAATAAATTATTAATTTTAAGAACAGTTTTCTGGCTGAAGTAAAAAATTCACGATTATTATTTAGTGATTTGTTGAAAGGAACTTTAAGAATTAGATTCAAATCAAAAAGTAAACTTTGTAGTTTTAACAAAGTCGAAAAAGAAATTTGGAAATCAAATCCATTGCATGAAAACCCGACCGTTCATAAGTTCTGTAAAACAATGAATCTCTCTTTTGTGAACCGATCTTTCTGAAAACTGGCCTTTCATAAAAAATCTTCAAAAAAATCGTCTTTTCATATTTTCAACTAAAAATGATCTTTGTTTAATTTTGTCTTTGACAAATTTCATCATTAGCAAATTTAACTAAGCTAAATGTGGTCCTCAATAATTTTTTCTACGTTAAATTATGCCCCTTGGTAAAAATTTGCAGTTCAAAAACTGTTGTTTTGTTAATTTTCACTTTGTCAGAAACAGCTCTTAGACTGCGACACGGAGTGTCCTTTTTATAAAAACTCCATAAGTCAAAAATTTCTTGTCGTAAAAGCAACTTCTCAAATAATCCTCTTTCATAAAACTTTACGATTCCAAAACCAACCTCCTGCGAAATCAATGAAACAGAATATCATCCTTCAATATTTTCAACGATCTAAAAACACAGTCTTCAAAATACAAAAATCAAAATTTTTAGCTGTCTATTTCTGCTATGTTATTCTGCGGAAAATGGGTGTTTCAGTAAATTTGTTCAGTTGTAAAAGCGACCTGTTAAAAGTTTTCTGAAGCCGGAATTCAATTAAGTTTCCATATTTAGTGGCTTTTTTATGGATTTGCCTTGATGTGGTTATTCTATTTTATTACTGAAGAAAATTAATACAATAAATCTTTTTTTCAGTTTTATCTTTAATAAGGTAACCATCGTGGCGATAGAGATTTATACAATTTTCTTTCATTCACATTTTACAGCACTGAGCATGAATTTTCCTTCTTGTGCATAATCTTCCATCAGATTTTTGATTTAAAATACTTCGATGGCAAATTCATGATCTTATAACGAAGTAAATTTCTCCATCATTTTTGTCCACGCCGGGCATCGAAACCGGGTCCCCTCATTCCGGAATAAGCCACTCTCCCAACTGACCTACGCGTACGTAAGCTGTCGCTACTATCGCTTTTATCCCCTCCCCCGAAAGAGGGCCGGGGGAACGGTCCACGGGTCAGCCGGAACCATGTGTCGCTGTAGGCAGTCATTCTCTTTCTTTGCGAATTTCATACTCGATATTGCATTAGTAAAGTTGTTAACACACTGAAAATGATAAGTATCAAAACGTCTTAAAAACCCACTTTTTATGTAATGAGCATTCTTTTTTTCCTATAGAGGCGTCTTTTTTCGTGAAAGAGCTCATAAGATGAATTCATGTCCCTCTAACGCTTTTTTCTGAAATGAAAAATATAGAACCTTACCTTTTAAATTGTTAAGGCAAACTTTGCAAGTAGCTTTGATGTTCTAAGTGGAACATTTTGATAAACGTTCTTTCAACACCTTTTCTGGACAAATACTGATTATATGGAGTAGCTGCAGTTGTTGCTCTGACAACGTCATCATGAAGAATTAAAACCTTTGTAACACATTTAGGCTTTTAACTTCTCCGTAAAGCTGAATACTTTGATGAACGTGCAGTGATGATAACCTTCACATTCAATGCCAACGATGCTCATAAATACAGTAATTTGAGTTTCTTCCTACAGTATGTCGATGTGGGGGCGCATTTCTTCCAATGTTTCGGCTTTGAGGTCGCCCATTAAATAGCTAAACAGAGATTTCGTGGCATCCATGCAAACTTCTTGAAAAAATTTCAATTTGCTATGATACAACTGTCTTCCTAAATTTGTGATTTGATTAACTTTTCTTCGGGATTTAAACAAAAACAAGACATGACCATTCGGCGAAATTTCACGCATTTCTTTACATTTATGGAAAATGTTTTGGGCAATAAAAATCATGGACACATCATACTGATAGCTACCTCAGGTGCACAAGTGTGTGAATGTTTTATCACTTCCGCATCCGGTCATGCGATCATCAATAACAAACAGCTCTCCGTGTTTTACATACTTTCGAAAATTGGATGGGAGCCCCTCCACAAACGTTACGTTAGTCATTTCATAGTACAAGGTTTGGAGGATCCCATAGAACTAAACTAAGAGTTCGGGAGATAGGTTGATGGTTTTCCTTTGATGATGAAGTAAGCATATCACAACGTGATTTTCTCACATCCCTTAGGATCCTCTATGAGTGCTATGAAGGGATATTGTAGTTTAAGCACTTCCATATTGACAACTAAATGAAAAAAAAAACATGCAGCATAATTTAAAGGCAGACATAAAATAATGTTCAATCAACTTGTATCCCTTAAATTGAAAAACTTGCAAGAAGATTTATAAGCACTTCGTGCAAAATAAGATATGTTAAAACTAAGATGAAGCTGTCTTATAGACGATTTAGCTTTCCCTAACAACTTGCAAAGTAAAATGATATTTATTTACAAGTTGAATACATACATGAAGAGTAAGAACTTTCGGAGCTACCCTAGCTCCATCATCAGACCGAGTGCACGAAGGGAACAGTCAGCAGTTAATATACACAGTAATAGAACACTACAAACATTGTAATTGGAGCAAAGCAATGTTGCCACTAACGGAGTGCATGATAACAAATGATTTAAAATAAAAGAACTTACGTGTCAGAAATACTGTCAGAGGTTGGGAGCAAAACTTTAAGTAACAGAATCAAGGGGCGAAGAATATTCATAGGAAAGTCATAATTGCAACAACCCGTGGATGTCTTGAAAATTCATAGACTTTCAAGGAAAAGAAAAGATTGTTTGTCTGGTGCAATAGCCATAATCAAAACATGATTAAAATCCGGGACATGTCCACCCTGAGCAATAGTACGTGCTAAGGCAGTAGAAGTCAAAACTGCCCGTATTGCATATTTATGTTCAGAAACACGTACTTTCAAGGTGGGGATAGTGGAACACACCGTGTCTTTGTAGGTGATCGACTGGGTCTCGATCGTTGCGCACCAAACTAAAGATGTTAGTTGTGCGCACTCCAAAAGAGAGGTGAAACTTGGAACAAGAGTTTTTGAGAATGTTAACGATAGATGGGTGAAAGTCAATAGTGTCCACGTAGCGGACGTCATGTGACTCTCGCTGTAAGGCAGTAAAACGTCGGCGGTTCATTCTACGTACCAAACTTAAGATGGTTTCCGATGAATAACTAAACTATTGGGCAATGTCCAAGATCCTGCGTAGTTTCAAACGCTGTAACTGTGGTATCGAAAAATTAGTATATGAACGCTTGATTAAGAATTTAAAGGCAGCAAGTTTATGTCTCTGGGGTGACAAGAATCATTAGGTATAATAGAGAGACAAAAAGTCGGTTTTCTACACAAATTAATGCAGCCGAATCTGACCAATTTTGTATTAAGACCTTTGTAAGATTTTTTCATTAATCATTCATTTTATTGAGGAAACTCCCTGAATAAAATGAATGATGAATGACCTCCCAAGAAGAAATGTATCATCACATATGTCATCACTAATGTAAAGAGCAAAAATTATGAGAAAAATATTTTTCAAAATGGAAACTACACAAAGAAGAAAGAATTTTTCAAACATAACTTTTAGAAGCAGATATCACAAGAAAGCCCTATCCGAAAGAGCCCCATCAATAGCCCTATCCGAAAAATAGTGCCTGGATGTGCTCAATCTTCAAAAAATTAAAGGATCCACTCTTTCTTTCGTCCACCTATGGCCGGTTGAGTTCCGCAAAGACGACAATCCACCCTTGAGGATTACTGGCAAATTGCCATTCCTCTGCTGCATACAGGTAAAGGACAAATTGCGTGCAGGGCCGACTTCACAGAGAACCATCTAAGCATTCGCGACCCCAAACACAGGGAGTCTGCGGAAAACCCCGGGAAAACCCGTAGATTAGATGGCCAGCAGGCGCTGGATTCGAACACCCATTAGAAACGTCTGCTTTCCACACAGCGCATAGCGACTTAACCAAATGCGCTATGCCGGTGGTAAGGATCCACTATATAAAGAATTTCTTCGTCAGATTTTTCGAAGGGGAGATCCAGGCGCATATAGATGTAAACACTTACAACACCTAGCGGTAGAACTGTACATTATGAAAAATTAGGAAGTATATGCAAAACGTCTCTGTGCTGAAAAATATACGACCCGAAAAAAATTTCATCATGTCGTCAGATGAAGTACAGTTCACCATTACTGGGACTGTGAACTCGCAGAAACTGCACGACCGGCTGCTATTCATGAAAGACCTCAAAAGAGTACATATCTGATGGTATGGTGTGGCTTCATAGTAGGTTTCATTATTGGACCCTTTTTCTTTGAAACCGCCACACCCCAGGGCCCAGTAAGGTACACTATAACCAGTGAACGGTACTGCGCTGTTCTCCGAGAATATGTTTTTCCGGCTTTGCAGGAACGGTAATGTTCGGACACTATCGTGTTCATGCAAGACAATGTACCTCTACATGTCGGTCGGCAGGTGAAGGAATTGCTCAGTCGAACACCAGCATTGAACGCGTATATTTCTCAAATGTTTCCCAAGTCCTGGCCAGCCCGCTCACTGGACCTTACCCATTGTGCTTTCTGGCTTTGGGGATACCTGAAAGACAGAGTTTATCGGGACGGCATACGCTTTCTCTCTCAGATCTGAAAACGAGTTTCAGACGTGAAATGGCCATCATCGACCGAGACATTCTGCGAGCGGCCGTGTCACACACTGTTCTTCGTTTGCAGCACGTCATCTCTTCGGATGGCCAGCATATTGAGCAGATTGTCCTGAAACGTTTACACTGTCAAAAAAGAAAACAGTAAATTCATGCTCCTGTCTGTTCTTCTCTTGAGTATGTAGCGCCATTGTTCCGCTACTAGCGGCGCCACTGTGAAATAACTTTTTTTATGCTAAACAGTTTTCTCGTGCCCTTAATAAGCTTCCTACCAAGAATCGCTGCGATATCTCCATTTCTCGTTTTTCTGGAAACCGTAGAAGAGGGAAACTTATTTTACAACCATCCGGTATACATAGCAGAAATTATGCAAGTGCTTGGCTGCTACTCCCGCACTATCGGGCATGCCCTGCCGAAACTGTAGTAAAATACAGCCATCGTCCACAGCTTCCCCAATAGTGATCAATTACAGGCGGAATAGGAAAGACGCGTAATTTGGATGCTTTTGACGGAGGGCAGATTGTAGATGCCCCAAGATGGATCACTTCATCTCGAAAGTCGTCAACGCACTATGGTTTTTCCGTGCTACACCAGAGTGTTTCCGGAACATGAAAATTATGGCAAAAGAACATGCTCCTGAATGAATTGCAGAGGTGTACCAGCCTTGACAGCTCGTGGTCCACGCCGTTTGGGCTGCATTTTTCCAACGGATAGGCACAAGACAATATCACGAATCACCACCCATTTAAACAGTGGATCAAGTCGCCATGTCAGTGCATGGACAGTGCAACGTACTCTTAAACGTCTAGGGTACGGGGGCCGCCGACCCAGAAGAGCCCCACTGATAACCGCACGACACCAGGATCAACGCCTTGCGTAGGCAATAGCACACCGACAATGGACCACAGAGGTCTGGAATTGAATAGCCTGGGGTGTTGAATCCATATTTATATTTCATCGAGCCGATGGGAGAGTGCAGATCTGGTGTCAACCTCATGATGCCATGGACACTTCATGTCAAGATTAAACTGTACAAGCTAGTGTTGGTTCAGTGATGGCCTGGGGTGTCTTCAGTTCAAATGCCTTTGGACCTTTGGCAAGTGCACACTCGACTTTGACTGCTCCCAGATATGTGGACATCCTAGCTGACCATTTACATCCATTCATGTCCAGCATGCATCCCAGTAGCTATTCCATCAAGGTAATTGCCCATTCGGCAAGTTCAACCTGGTTTCTGCGTTGTTGCAAGAGCACAGTAGTGAATTTGAAACACTTCAATGGCCACCTGGAAGCTAGGATTTAAGCTCCATCGAACATCTTTGGGATACCACGGAACAGGCTATTCAGGTACGTGTCTCATCGGCTACGAAACTGAGCGAATTGTGGACACCTTTGCAGCAGGAGACAATGCTGGAGATACATGCAGAATATTTCCATAAGCTCGTGGAGTCGTAACCAGGAGAGATAAGAAGATGAACACGTGGATCAGAAAAATGACAAGAGTGAAAGACTTCATGACCAGAGTGAAATCCCTGAAATGGCAATGGGCTGGACATAATGCCAGAAGAACAGACCGTCGATGGAGAGCTGAAATTCTATACTAGATTCCAAGGGACAGGAAAAGACCCAGAAGAAGACCACGTGTGAGATGGGTGGATGAAATTCGAAAGTATGCGGGAGTAACATAGAGGAGACTGGCACAAGACAGACCGTTGAGGAAGAAACTTGGGGAGACCTTCGTCCAGCAGTGGATGAAAATGATGATGATGATGATGATGATATATATAGAGAGAGAGGGAGAAAAGAGTCGAATACACGGTTAATTTAACAGTAAGTACTTACATCAGAAAATCAGGAAACTGTGTAGTAGTGTAGTATCAACCAGGCGAGTTAAATTAAGGGATATGGTGAAACATTCTGCTTTTCTGCCTCATGGATTAGTGTGAGCGGGTAAAGGAAGCCATTCTACATTATGTACATTGGAGTCTGCCGGAATACTTATTTCTGCTGATGAAAAATCGGAAGCGATAGTGTCCTAAAAGATATGTTGAAATCGATGGATGCTGTTACCATCATTCAAAGATCAGTACAAGCAACAGATAAATTAGACACAAAGCGCCAAGGAGTCCTTGAATCATAAAATATAAAAGCATGCATATTTTTACTCAGCAATAAGATGTGGGACATCAGACTGTATTAATCCACACGTCTCTTTCGTACCGGAAATTATGGGAAACAGATAACCACAATGCTGGTGATGCGTAGTATCGTGCGAACCAGAATATTTTTGACTGGTCATTTCTAAATGCTGACTGGCAACATGGAAGTTAGAGTCGATTTTTAATTAAATGATCTGAACCGAAAAACATGACTGAACACTGTATTGGCATATACTGTAGTTGAGTGACGGTGATGATAACTTCTGCGGCAGAAAGGAACCAGGGCAGAAGTGCGCGTACAACAAACACCATATCACACCAGGGACTCGTATTTCTGACTGCAATGTGAGAAACCGATACCGTAAACTCTCGGCCACTGGACGAGGTTTCTCAGTTGTCCATTTTGACGGAACATCACATTCTTCATAAGAGACACAATTTTAATATTCGAAGATGATGTAACGGATTATGATTTCCAGATATTTTCGTAACAATTTCACCTGCAAAGAGTGCAAACATAGAAATCACCATCACGTTTAGAAAGGATTTTGTTCTAGATATTTCTTTTCTTTCAGCAACAAAGTTTAAGACCAGGAACGGAACAAAAACTGGAGTCGATGTGTACCGTACATCAGAAAAAGAAATAAGGATGCTGACATCCTTATCTGTCGACTACAGGGCTACACCTACTTCAGCCTGCATACTGAAAATGTGTCATGAAAAAGATTATTCCTGCTGGAGTCTAATGGCAACCCTAAATAACATATATAAAATTCCAAGCCCATGTTTAGTTTTCGGTTCTGCTTCTCTCTTTTTCTAGAGCCAGTAAAGACAAATTAAGCACGAGCGTTCCTTCTTGTATTCGCTGCTCTCACAGATCGGGAAACATGCGGCAGAATGTAACGAGTGAGAGACAAAGAATTTATTTGAACACAATTAAATTCCCTACTTAACAAAGTTAAGTCATGGAATCCCTCGTTTTAATTAGTTTAACGACTCCCGGAATATGAAAAATCATCCATCTGTTGCTGCTTAATGGTTAAATATCGACTTAAATTGCTTAGCATTCATTTTCCCCTTTTGTAGCTCCATATCATGGAGCTCTGAAAATAACTTTGGCCAGCTACCTGCTAGAACACTGAGATGTACACAGTCGTATCAGAATAATATGACCACTCCCGAAATCACAGTGTACCCGCCCAGGCGCGACACAGAGTGTGCGTGACAAGGTCGACCACACGGAGATATAAGCGATCGGCCAAGACAGATGAGCCATAGTGCGTTACATGAGCACAATGGGCAGAGGTAGTGCTTTGACGGATGTTAAAAAAGGAATGATCATCGGCTACCGTGCCAAGGGTGGAAGCATCTCAGAAACATTAGGCTTCGTGGGTATTCGCGAGGTGCTGTAGTAAGGGTGTACCAAGAATGAACCGCTGGCACACCGAGTACCTCCCGACGTCATAACTGTGGAGCCCCAAAGGGTATCGACTCCAGAGAACGCCGACTGGTAAAGGGAAATCGATGCACAACAGTGCAACAAATGATCACGCAAATGAATGATGGAGCACCCAGGTACGTGTCCCCAATAACAGTAGAGCGAACCCTGTTACGCATGGATATCCACAGTCGACGCTGCGTCAAGACGCCTATGTTAACTCAGGTCCATCGGCAACGACGCCTGCAGTTCGCATGCGACTACCGTCATTGGACAGTGGAAGAGTGGAAAAAAGTTGCGTTGTCCAACGAATCGTGGTTTCTACTCCACAGAAATGATGGGCGGTGGCGGATACGGCGTCAGACACACGAGAACCAACACTCAGACACTCTTGTCGGTCAAGTACAGGCCGGCGGTGGCAGTGTGTATGTCTCGGGGATGTTTTCCTGGTATGACCTGGGATCACTGGTACCACTGGATTGGTCCCTGAATGCCAATGACTACCTGTCCATCCTAGCTAACCACATGCATCCCTTCATGTTGGACATTTACCTTGGCGGTGATGGAGTCTACCAGCAGGACAATGCGCCCAACTACGTCGCTGCAGGGGTGCGTGACTGGTTCCAGGAACACGACAGCGATGTCTCAGTTCTCCCTTGGCCGGCGAAATCGCCAGACCTCAATCCCATAGAGCAGTGTTCCGCAACCAGTGTGCCCTCACAAGGTGAAAGGTGTGACGTGAACTTTTACCTATTATGCTACTGTAAGGAAATTAATCGTTGAGTTTTATTCTTTCATTTTATCCCAGTTACTGTGTTTCATATGCTTGTATTCCATTCTCTGCCGCTGCACTGATTAAATAAGATGATGCTTGTTTATTCTTTATTACATGCCGCGAATTTTTATGTATTCTAAGAAATTAAATGCAAATTATTTACTCACAGTTATTGTTATATCGTAATTTTGCTTACTGATATATGTGTATTTCTCGCCTCTACCGCTGCGCTATGCGGCTTCTTTGTTACACTTGCCGCATGTTCTCTGTACGCTTTTCCGTAAAAGTGCGGGAATTATCAAAACGTTTCCTGTCTTTTATTATTTTATTACGTTGTTTTGGTATTTGTCTGTGTTTGTTAGTGCTTCTTCAATTTTATTATTTTTTTCCTGTACCGATGCACCCACTCATTGTTAGACTTTATTTTAAATAAGTCGGTATATGTGTCCCTTCTTCCCTTTGAGGGTATAGGTCCCGCGTCTTACAATTATTTCAGTTATGTCACAGCTGTGCTCTGAAGTATAGATATGTATAGTCCGAAAATTGTGATTGCTAGTCAGGCTTGCTGTTTTCTATTACTATTAAACTATTTTATTTTTTCAAGATAGACAAGTTCCTTGTACGGAGTGTTCCTTGTACGGGGTGTTCCGTCCACGAGTGCAAGTAGTGAAAGCATTGAGCCCGAAAAAGAAAAAAAAATTAGTGCATCGCAGTATAGTGATAATTATTTATCTTGCAGGGTTTTTTTTGTGTGGTGACATCGTTTGTGGTAAAAAACTCAGTAATGCTGCTATGGTTCCCGGTAAATTGAAATGACATTTGTCAACAAAACATTCTTCCCTGTCAAGCAAAGATATCAATTATTTTCGTCGGTTGTTGGAACAAACAAAATAAAAGCAATGTGCATGACTGCGATAGTACGTGTTTTGGAAAAAGTACAGGTAGCTAGCTATAAGGTAGCCGAACTTATCGTAAAGGCCGAAAAACCACACACAATACCTGAAACGTTAATGCCAGCTTGTAAAGAGATGGTGAAAATAGTCCTGGGTTCAGAAGTTGCTAGTGAAATTTCAAAAACAAAATTCCTCTCTCTGCTGACTCAATCAGTCGCCGAGTTAGTGACATGTCCAGTGACATTGAAGACATTATGAAGCAGAAAATCAATTGCAGTCAGAAGTTCTCACTTCAGATCTACGAGTCAATCGATATTAGTGGTCACACACAATTTCTCGCCTACATTCGGGTCATCGATGGAGATGAAATTGCAACTAATTGGGGGGTTGCAAAGAACTTCCCGAGGGGGCCACCTGTGAAAATATATTTCGTGTGACTTATGAATATGTGTTCCTTAATTAAGTAAAATGGAAGGATTACGTTAGTGTTTGCACAGACGGAGCCGCTTCTATGACAGACCGAGTGAAAGGATTTGAAGCTAAATTACGCGAAGTAAATCCTAACGTACGATTAGATCATTGTCTCATTCACCGCGAAGCCATTGTTGCTAAGTCTTTGCCATCTTTTCTGAAAGTTGTGCTGGGCGAAGTAGTATAAGTCGTGAGCCTCTTCAAATCACGACCCCTAAATTCGCGGCTTTTTCCGTTTTGTGTCAGGAAATGGGATCTAAACTCCTGCTATATACAGAAGTTCTTACGCTACGTGAACGACGTCCTTATTTTTTGGCAATCTACAATGGTAGAACTCGAACAGTTTAAGAACCGACTATCATCACAGTACCCAACGATTAAATTTACTATAGAACTTGAAAATAACTGCTCTTTGCCGTTCTTGGATTTCACCCTCCATGGAAACCCTCAGACAAATCAAATATCATATACTGTCTACAGAAAACCAACTTATACATTTGTTATCCCAATGAATTTCTCCCACCTACTGAATCATAAATTATCTGCGTTTCACTTTTTACTTTAACGTGCCTTCACACACTCGTCCACTTCGTCTGCACGCAGGTTGGAAATCTCTAGGATTT
The DNA here is from genome assembly GCA_039090855.1 of Macrothele yani. Lineage (NCBI taxonomy): Eukaryota > Metazoa > Arthropoda > Arachnida > Araneae > Macrothelidae > Macrothele > Macrothele yani. Next base: position 64,608,754 of record CM077017.1, on the reverse strand, counting down.
TTGACTTAGCGTCACAACACGGATAATCTAACTGTATTATTTCAAGAATAGTTAATTAAATTAGAAGGCAACTGTGCACTACCTTACAACCTGGAAATATAAGTAAACGTTATGTGGGATCAACTACATTTATTCCACAAATCGTCAATGTTCTAAAGGACATCTGTCAAAAGGAACACCTTGATTTCGTTGTGCGCACTACTAATATTCTATCCAGAGTAAAGAATGATAGGGATCGAATCAAGAAAGAAGACGGTTATATAGTATATCTCATTCCACTAAAACCGGTAACCCCCACTGCAACTGAAAAAGTTTATGTCGGATCTACTATGTGGACCCTTAGGACTAGATTTACAGAACATCGATATAACCTAAAGACTAGTTCCCAGACGACCGCATTACCTCGACTATCTAGTAAGGGCACTCACTATCCAGACTGGAATGAGTCTAAACTTTTGACCACACCATATAATAAGTTCCAGACGCTTTTTACTGAGAACTTTTACATTCACACTTTTAAGGACAAAGCTTGCAACGATGACACACCTTGTCAAATCCCGCTGCCATGGCAACATATTATGTGAATATGCACTTTTAAGTACAAATTTTATTATTTTTTTTAAATAGTAATGCTCTTGTATCTCACTCAGTTGTTACTTCCATATTAACTGTTTCAATATTGTAATTCTATGTTATTTGTGCTCTCTGTCTTATGGTATTTTAAGGGAGGGGGTTATGAGGGAGGGGTGGGGGTGTAGGGAGAGGGGGATACAATACTTGGTTTGTGCTTACTGTTTAGGACTATATTTTGTAGGGAGTTTTTTTTTTTGCGGGGGTGGAAGGTGGATGGGGGATGGTAAGATATTCCTGGTTTTACTCACGCACATGTGTTCTGCGCAGAACTATTTATGCCTCACACTTGTATTTACGTCACGTAAACTCTTATCTTGACAGTATTTATAACGAAATTTCTTGTAAATATCTTTTAATGGTGCTTCCATCTGAAGATGACCTTAACATAGGATTGAAAGATCTCATGGTTTTAATTGTAAATGTGTTTTTAACCTATTATTTTTACGAAATAAACATCTCATCTAAAATCACTTAATGTCGTCATCTTGTGTATAGATCTTGCAAATATGGCAGATTTCGAATTTATTAGTTACTATCAGCACGAAAAACTCATGTAATAAATCAAAGTTGTTCTGACGAGAAAAAACTGGAAAGAGCTACGATTTATGATATTACTGTCAAAGATAAAAGACGAAATACCTGGGCCAGGTTATAAACAAAAATCAAAGATAATACTGAGATCGTTGGAAGCGGAAGAAACTTGTGAATATGGTACGGAGAAATCCAGATATGGGACATTTCGTATTCAAATCAAATTACATTGTTGAAATATCCATACCTCATTTCTCCCAATTATTTTGTGTGCGTGTGTGTGTGCGCGCGTGCCGTCAATTTCATGGTTTCATGGGACTTACTTTATTTTACGTAAACTGAAATACTTCCGAAATTGTGTTTTTTTATATCATTCAAAGGCTTTTACAGTAACGTAGAAGCGGTTCAAAAAGGATTTCCGAAAAATGATATCTAGAAACGTTTTTAAACACGGAAGAGAAGTTAGAACGCGCGTATTAAATTTGAAGGGGATCACTTTCAAAAAATAATTTGTAATCCATAAAATTTTCCCCCAAAACACTGATTACTTCGTGATAAAAAGTAATTAGTAATTATTTGAAAATTCATCTTCTTCTTATCTTTCTTTTTAAAAAGCATACTTCGTACGAGTATGCTTTTTAAGAAGAAAGCCCTGTTCCTTTTTCTTTCTGTTTTTTATACTATGTGATTTATTAGCTGCAGTGACTGCGTGGGATCTTGGACTTATCCTAAATAAGTTCCAAAGATGCAAAATAAAAATAGTGCACATCCAAGTTCTAAACTTCAACGGTAATAATGACGTAAGAGATGACCACTGCAATTCTGGTAAATCTTAGTTTTTTTTCGTTTGGAAGTAATTTCTTCTTATAAGAATTCTTAAATTCGCGAGGTTCGCGTGATTAAGGTCTTCCACTCCCCCGTTTTCCCCGCTGTTTCCACCCCGAATCGAGCCTGAATATATATGTACTTCCATACGAAAAATTACATCAATCTTCCAGAAAGAATGATTAATATTACTGAGAGGTGAACGACAAGAAGGAGTGCTATCATCAGGGAGGTAATGAATCATTAAATCCTTGAAGTTCTGTATTCAGAACGTTTTAACTGCTGACGATGCTCACTGTGCTGGGACATGAGTGGACACACCACCTCTTTCTCTCTCTCTCTCTCTCTCTCTCTCTCTTGCTGTATTATATGGCATCGGAGTGTCACCCGTAATAATAAATGTTCGCTAGATTTTCCTCTCTTAACATATTTTCTTCGTCAATGGCAAATCACGCAACAATTCTGCATTCATCTGCATGGACGCATGGCAACCGTACGCCTAGTAACAGCACGAACTGAAAAGTACATCAGGTTCTACCGGAAAGCCACCAATCCGGATGAAAACGATTTTTTGTTTGGTTCCTTTCTTCTTTCAGTGAGTGTGTAGTTAATTCTCCTGCTGTCAAGTGGGCGCCGCTGTGACATAGCCTGTAGACTTAATACCTACTGAGTCTCTTGCCATTGTCGAGGTATAATGAGGGGTTCGCTGATAAGAAGAACATTAGTTGGTTTTGTAATTACCACACTATCATCATCACAGAGTTGCTTAGGAGAGCCATAATTGCCGTGCAAAACGCACACACATGCAATCACGCCAATGATTTATGTGGCCTTTACAAATCTTCGCTTGAACGCCAAGATATCATCTACAACGGATAACTCGGGATAAAAGATTAATGAGCGAAAAACGTATGTTTCTCGGACTGTTAATATGCATTTTAATAATCGCATAGTTGCAAAAAATACAGAAATAATAATACGTGGAGCAAATCATCGAACTTTGCACCGAGATGACAGCTGAGAATACCTTTCAACTTCTAAATTACGACCAGTAATTAAAATTAATTACAATTATTCTCTTGTATCTCCATACATTGCTCTAATGGCACTTTCATTTCCTGAAAAAGATTTTTGATGTGTGCACTGAATTTTTTTTCTTGTGTTTTGTTTCGGATTCATTTGCACTTTTCTCGTTCTGATATATACATCGCGTTCTTTTTCCAGGGTTTTCTTTCCTTTCTTTTCTTTTTCTCTTAGGTAAATGTAACTCGCTTTTGATATAAAAAAAAAAAAAGTTCCTTGTGAGTTCCACCTTCACATTTTCATTGCAATTTTGATGAAAAGGAATGACCGGTAAATAAATGGATTTTTTCTGATTTTTATTCTTAAAAATGACTGAAAACAAATTTGTCAGTCAGTTAGGTTATGAAAACGGACAGATAATTATTGCATGAAAATCCTGAAAATGGCTTGGAAAAATGTTACTTAACGTGCATCTAAAATTTATGGAACCCCTACTCCTTACTGGACGAGAGTCCAGTTCTTATTAGAAAAGAAAAACTCCTCTTCTCAAATTATTAATGAACATTTAATGATAAATCGCAAAAGCACGCATTTTTTAATGTTCGTGTACAACTGAAAATATCACTCCACCCATTCTGCGAATTTTGAATAGCGAATCACGCAAGAGTGTAAATAAAGCTTTAAATAACGATATCATTACGACATACTGTTTAATACATTAATTCCAAGCTTTTATTCACTGCAGTTGAATTTCTGCAAAGATTATTTCCTTTGAAGTACAAAATTTTAAACATATCATATATTTTTAACGATCTGTTGAGTTCCAAATATGGTTCTAAAGGACATTATTATTCAACAATCGATCAAAAATAACATAGCGATTTCATACCTTAATATATCACAGCTTTATATGTCGAATTTATAAAACCAATGTGAAATGAAAAAAACTTAGTTTTAATTCATTACTGAATGAAATTTTTTTAAAGAGCATGCGAAATTTGAGTCGTTAAAAAAGCATGACATATTAGAGAACTTTGGGCCCTCAGAAAACTAAGAAATGATTCCGGAGGAATCTCAGCTGAATGAAAGCTTGGAATTGGTATTTCAGTAGTTTGCATTACAACAAATTTAACATTTTTGATTCATATTCCTGTGGCATTCAGTACATCACAAGTTACTTCTGAAAAATAGTTAAAATCAGACGAGATTATTCCCTTATTTTTGTGCACAGGTGTTCACGTAGCTATCTTTAAATAGATTTATTACAATGTCGTTAATCATTTAATCAGCTAAGTCATCCTCTCTCCGTTAAAGACTTTAAAATGATAGCAATTATCATCATTCCAGTATGTAACACTATATACCCTCCGCAGTAGACAAACATGAAAAATACCGATGAGAACTCAAAATCCAAATCAGCATTTTCTGGAAAACCATAAAATATGCTCTATTAGTTTTATTCAATAATGTTAATAAGCTATTACATACATACCTGGGATGGAAAAGGGTCACGGGTCAGAGGGTCAATGAGCCACCGGGTCGACATTTTCTTGTGGGTCGAACGGGTCGGATCAAGGTGTTTCTGACTCGATTTCGACCCGGCTTTATTTCCATTTTATTTTTGAAAAGAAAACAAAAATTTTAAAGAACCCTTCAGAAGTCTTTGAAATAATACTTCAGAGTATGATCCAGGAACTTTCTGAGAAGGGTAAAGAAATGGGATTAAAATGAACTTTCAGAAGACAAAACTGAAGTACAATGCTTTTACAAGGAATGAAGATTTATCGATTGATGGAGAAAAGCAGGAGATAACCAATTCCTGCATTTACCTTGGGCAGCAGATATCAAGCGAGGGTTACAATGTTGAAGAAATTAATCGACGTATAAAACTTGGTTTGAGAGTTTTTGGAAGAAACCGTAAAAAATTTTAAGAGCAATATGCTATTATGTCTTAAAAGCGTTTCATCAATACATCCTTCCAGTGCTTACATACGAAGCAGAGACGTGGACCTTGACTAAGAAAAGACATACAAAGACTGCAGATAACTGAAAGAACATGGAGAGATACATGCTTGGTGTAACTAGAAAAGATAAGAAAAGGAACTCGTGGATAAGGAAAATGACAAGAGTGGAAGACATCATGATCAGAATAAAATCTCTGAAATGGCAATGTGCTGGACATGTTGCCAGGAGAACGGACCACCAATGAGCAACCGAAATTTTAGACTGGATTCCAAGTGACAGGAAAAGCTCCAGAAGAACACCACGTGGAAGATGGGTGGATAGAGGAGACCGTTTTTGAAGAAATTTGGGAAGACCTTCATCCAGCAGTGGATTTATGATGATCGACAATGATGATGATGTATTCGAATTTATAGTTCAAAGCAGATTTGTCCGGGTCAGGTCCGAATCTGAAATTTTTGCGCACTTTCCAACTTTGATACATACATGCACGTGAGTAATATACCTGAAACAATAATAATAAAACACAAATTCTGTCTGTCTTGGGTCTGGTACGATTCGTCCAACGACGATTGGTCCAATGCCGATTGGTCCAGGGCCGATTCGTCCAAAGGTACGATTCGTCCAATGGTACGATTGGTCCAATGCCGATTCGTCCAATGGGACGATTGGGCCAATGTCAATTCGTCCAATTCCGTCCTATCTGTCCGAAGTGCTACTCGTGCTATAAAAGCCTCATCTGTTCTGATTCTATCTCCGATGTTATACGAAAGTACCGGTAGTCCAAAGAATGCAAAATAATGTTACATTTCATGCGTAATATTGTGGTTAGAGATTTTTTGTTTCTTTTTTTGGGGGGGGGGAATCGCATTTTCTTGTTATACTGTCCTTGCTGCCGTATGAAGTTACTGATGTGCGAGCCGTTCTATCAACTTCAATGTTTCTCTTTTGCATGAAATAATATAAAATACTAGTGTTCCGTTTCTGTTTGTAGAATGCAGTGGGGTTTTCTGCCAACTGCCCAATGGAAACAACTGGTCGGGGTTTGGACATAGGCCTTTTCAACAGTTTTTATTCCAGCGATGTCATATTCATAACGTTTACATGTTAAATCAAGTTAATAATATCGCGCTTTTATTTAAACACGAAATATTAATTCATAGGCCCTAGGCCTAGGCTTTTTTAACAGTTTTAATTCTACCAATGTCAGAATCATAACGTTTACATATCAAATCAAGTTAATAATATAGAGCTTTTACTTAGGCACGAAATGTTAATTCATAGACTCTAGGCCTAGGCCTTTTTAGGACCTTTTATTCTACCGATATCATATTCATAACGTTTACATATTAAATCAAGTTAATAATATTGCCCTTTCACTTAAGCACGAAATATTAATTCATAGGCCCGCGGCCTAGGTGCCTAGCAAAGACCTCAGAAATGATACGATGAGTGTCTTTTATAAAGTTTTATAAAATGTTTACAAATACCAAATATCTAGGTTGTAACTTAAAATCTTCTAAAATGGCCCGCGGCCTAGGTGCCTTGCTAAGACCTCCGAAATGATACGATTAATGCCTTTTATAAAGTTTTATAAAATGTTTACAAATATCTAGGTTGTAACTTAAAATTTTTTAAAATGGCCCGCGACCTAGGTGCCTGGTAGATAGCTGAGAAATGATTCGTTGAGTGCCTTTTATTAGGTTTTATAAAATGTTTACAAATACCAAATATCTAGGTTGTAACTTAAAATCTTCAAAAAATGCCCGCGGCCTAGGTGCTTTGCAAACAGCTGAGAAATGCTCCATTGAGTGCCTTTTACCAGGTTTGTGTAAAATGTTTACAATTACTAAATATACGGAAATTATCTTTCAAAAGGATATAAAGAGGAGAATAATTTAAATTATTATTCTTTTTTGGAAAATAAAAAAGTTTATCGTTGGTAAGATTGGACGAATCGGCGTTGGACCAATCGTACCATTGGACGAATCGGCATTGGACCAATCGTACAATTGGACGAATCGGCATTGGATGAATCGGATATTGGACGAATCGGACATTGGACCAATCGGCATTGGACCAATCGTCCCTTTGGGCGAATCGGCATTGGACCAATCGTCCGGGACCGGTCTGTCTTAGGCAGCCATAACTTGTTGATAGCTGAGAAATGATTGCCTGGTAGATAGCTGAGAAATGATTCGTTGAGTGCCTTTTATTAGGTTTTATAAAATGTTTACAAATACCAAATATCTAGGTTGTAACTTAAAATCTTCAAAAAATGCCCGCGGCCTAGGTGCTTTGCAAACAGCTGAGAAATGCTCCATCGAGTGCCTTTTACCAGGTTTGTGTAAAATGTTTACAATTACTAAATATACGGAAATTATCTTTCAAAAGGATATAAAGAGGAGAATAATTTAAATTATTATTCTTTTTTGGAAAATAAAAAAGTTTATCGTTGGTAAGATTGGACGAATCGGCGTTGGACCAATCGTACCATTGGACGAATCGGCATTGCACCAATCGTACAATTGGACGAATCGGCATTGGATGAATCGGATATTGGACGAATCGGACATTGGACCAATCGGCATTGGACCAATCGTCCCTTTGGGCGAATCGGCATTGGACCAATCGTCCGGGACCGGTCTGTCTTAGGCAGCCATAACTTGTTCAGAAATTGTCGTTTAGAGTCAGATCAGTAAGGCAAGCACTTCACCCATGCTTCATCGGGTTTCTCGGACGACTAGCCAGAAAGCTATACGTTTGACCACTCAGCCGCCGGGGTAGGTCGGGCATTTTGAATTGTCAAGTAAGTTACAGTGGTATGTTTCAAGTCGGAATTCCGAAAGATAGATTTGCTACAGAGTAATATTCTTATCATGTGAAACGTATACCCCTAATTTACCTTTCATTTGAGTTCATGTGTTCTTATGTAAATTTGGTTTATTCTCATTAAATATTTTCCAAACTTAACGCCTCAGAGTTTCCCCGATGAATTTGAAGTTGGCAATTCCTGACAGCGGGTTAAAGGGCAAGCAACGTAGTTAAAAATTCCTGAGATAAGAGTTCAGTGTGCAATGAGTTGTGTGCATTATTGTTTGAGAATTCATGAATAATGTTAGTTGAGCGAATCACGAGTGCAATGTTAAATGAGCTGTATTCATGTGGAGAGAGAGAGATTCAAGCACGTGCAGATGTTGAACTGTCTTTGTGCGATCAACTTGTAGTGGATACGAGTCTTGTATTAAGTGAGAAGTGTCATGCATATTGTGAAACATCGTAAATTGAAGGCTATTTAACGACTCTAAAAGACTTTTGTACGTATCACTGAGGTCACACAAGAGTCAAAACAGCAAGTTGCAGCGGTAAGCGAAAGTCGGTGCAGTTCAGTCAGGTGAATAACAGGCTCCAGAGCGAGGGGACGTCAATTTGAATTCCACCACCGGCAAAATGGACTTCTTTTTACATTGGCGCTCGAACGTAAGAATGAATCTCCTGGTCGTTCGGTTCGAAAATAATGTGTGATGCTTCTTCCACTCATCGTCTGGAATTTCTAAAAAATCCTTCTTGTACAGTGAGCTCTCCTTCAAGCATGGTTTGCAATGGACCGGAAACCTGCGATTTCGTGCTTCTGCCTTTCTGATAGGGGAGGGGGATATATGTACCGTACCACTGAGGTGACGCAAGAGTCAAAATGGCAAGTTGCAGCAATAATCCAAGGTCGGTGTAATTCAGTCGGGAGAATAACTGGTTCCGGAGACGGAGGACATGGCTTCCAATGTCACTACCGGAAAAAAGGTTTTTTGCACTAAGCTCTGTTGATTACAGACTTTAAACGAATAAAGAAATTAGTTTGGAAAGTCGCAAGCAAACTTTGTATTCCCGTTTTCTGAAAGTGACTGCTATGCGTATCTAAGTCTTTCAGCTGGAACCAATTTGAAGTAGTTCGTGTTCTGCAGAGAAACTGAATTCACTTCGCTAAGCTTTTTAGTGAAAGTTAACGTAAAAGTTCAAATTTACAAGCCCATTTAAAAGAATATACACTACATTATCAATAGTATTCAGACACCCCAACGTTTTGGAACAAATGGCTTTATTATCCCAATTAGTAGTTAGTCGGTCCATCTTTTGCTTGAATGACAGCGGCAACACGTCGAGGCATATGTACTATCAATCAGTTTTCGGTAGGTCTCGACAGGAATGGCTCGTCATTCGTCCTGCAAAGCTGCTGCCAGAGTGGAGAGCGAAGGCGGTCGTTGTGGTCAATTTCATATCCGTCGCTCCAGTTCATTCCAGAGATGCTCTATGGGATTAAGATCAGAACTTTGAATAGGCCAGTGTAACAATTCCACCTCATTTTCAAGACTTCGATCGTGTTGGAAGAAACAACGGTCGTTTCCATAATACCACCACATTGCTGGTAGGGCAGAATTATCCAAAACGTCGAGGAACACTTCGGAGTTCATGGTTTGTGGTATAATAACCAACAAGATGAGTTCCATCCACGAAACATAACTCCATGCCATGATGTAGCCTCCGCTGAACTTAATATTTGGAAGAACTCGGTCCAACGAAAATCGTTCGCCGGGCTGTCGCCAAATCCAAACGCGCCCATCAGATTGGAAGAGTGAAAAGTGTGATTCACCACTCCAAAGAACACCTTTCAAGTCTCCCACCGTCAAGGAATGACGAGAGACACAGGACTCCAAATGGCTTTTCGAATTTACGGTAGTGATGTGTGACTTGTGTGCCGCTGCTCTACCATAATAACCCACACTGTGCAACTCTATGGGGATAGTTGTGGTACTCACAGAGCCATTACAAGCATACTTCAGCAGCGATGAAAACGGCAGATGAAGAACGAGATTTCTTAACATTTTTGCCGTGACTCTTCTGTCACGTTCGTTAGTTTGTGCGCCTTCCTGAATGTTTTTTATTGTTTTTTATTTTTTTATTTTTGCTGCAGTTGTACCGTCCTTCTTGCATCTCTTCATGACATCACTTACAGTTGATTTCAGTATGTTTAGTTTAATTGCAATGCTCCGTATGGAAACATTACTCAAATGTCATTCTATGACCAGCCCACGCTGGAACTCGCAAATTTCATGCCCACGTGGTATATCCGCTCTAAGTGCCGGTGCTACTGATAACCACCGAACATCTCAACTTTAGCAGTCCGGGCCAGTGTTCTAAGCGATGGCTTCTGATCATTCGTCCGAGCTGGATTCGGGTTCGAATCAAGTTGAGGCATGGACGTTGTGTTTGTCTAAAGGCACGTGATCTTTCATTACCTGTAACCAGTGGCCCTAAATTAGGGACAGGTGACTGCTTATAGCCCATTGAGTTGCTCACGGTGGTCGTTAAAACCCCCAAAGAAAAAAATCTCAGCCTTAATATACAGTACGTACTTCTTAAGACCGCATTAGTGCACCTTCCCACTCACAGCGCACCATCCTGCGCAAGCGTTCATTGCACTTATGCAAATATTTATTAGTGTCGGAATACTTTTGATAATATAATGTATTTTGCATGGTACATTTACGGAAAGATGCTAGATTCAAAATTTTAACTTGGGTTTATCAGAAATTGTTCAGAATTCGACAGGTAAGGAAAGTAAGTACGTCTACGCTTTCGGACGTGTTTAAAAGCATTTAACTTTTTCAAGTTTAAATAAATATATTTTTATGAAGACAGATGTTCACTGTTTGTGGGGATTAATAGTTTTTCCTGAAGGTTAATGTACATTCCTTCTGAGAGCACAAGAGTTATATGTTAACAAGGGCTTAATTGGAAAAGAAATAGAAAAATAATGAATGTAGTTGCATCCTACGAGGTAACACAGTATGAGAAAAAGACAGAAAAAGAAGCCGGTACAATTTCTTCCTCAAAATCAAGGAATGAAGAAACTGCAGATGCTAAGCAGCAAAAAAGAACTGCTTAAATCCATAAACAACCAGCATTAGAGCAGTACTTGTTAAATAATTGTTCAGTTTTGCAAATGTAGCAGTAAAAATTGCAAAGCACATGCCACTGGACGAGATTCATTCATACCAAGAATTCCTGTAACACCAGTCAAGCACCACTTGTTGATTTCAAAAGCTGCAGTTTCTGATTCACTCAGTTTCGCAATGACTGTCATTGAAGCTCGAGGTCAATCAATAAAGATGGTTGAACGAGATCAAGTTGTTTTTTGTGTTTTTTTATTCGAGGTTTAATTTTTTTAAATTATTTATTTGGCTTGGTGGTACAGATACAGTGACAGGATAAACAGATATAGTTGTGCAATGTTGACAGGCAGACTTAGTATATTATTTTACATCAACAATGTACATAACGAGCATGGTACACAGTGTAGGGGCAAAGATTAATGCGCATTGGTAAATTATGTGATGGACACTAAATTACATTATTAATCTTATAAGAATGAACTGTTTCAGCAAGACATGGACATTTTATGTCAGCTATCTGTATGTGTATTAAGATCTTCCTTAGAACGGATGTTAAACAGGGTAAATGTATCAGACAGGCGACATTCCGATGTGCCTATTGTAATGATGATTTATTCACGGAGGCACCGCTATTGTTCCTGGCCGGGGGAAATGCAAGCTTCGGGGCACACAGCGAGGGGATAGCGCAAGGTCAGCGCCGGAATTCACAGGTCAAGGAGAAAAGGGTACGGTGGAACAGAGAGGCGGGTGGGTCGCCTGCTCGACGCGTGCTTCGACTCGGAAAGAGAGTGAGCGCCTCTGGCAAAGAAGGCAGGAGCCAATAAGGAGGCGAGGAGAAGTTACTAGGGGAAAACTTCAGGATAGAAGGGTTAGGAAGAGGATAGTGAGACAGACAGTTAGAGCTTGGAGTGGATCGGGGAAGGTGCTGGGAAGCAGTACGGACACTGAGTGTCGTGAGCGGATCGTAGAAGGTGCTGGGGAACAGCGCGAAAAAGAAAGTTGGGGAGAGGACGTGCCAGCTAGGGCACGGGAAAACGATCGTGGTTGGAAGAGCCGGACGGAGACACCGGCGGTCTGTAACGACGTACGGAGTAAGCGATCTGAGAGGACACGTGTTCGGGGACAAAACACGAGGCATAGCTTCCGAACAAAAGAAGAGCGAGGTGAACGAAAGGTTATGACGATTAAAACCTTTCACGTCTGTGACAGAAAAAGAACGGGAAAGGGTATTCTTTAATGAATAGAGACTCTGACCATTTGTTCGTGGAACTGCAACTTGCAGGAGCTCGGGTCAAGGAACAGTAGCAGCCGGAATGATTATCTTTGATTAAACATTTTTGTTAAGTTTTCTACAAGCCTGAGATTGAATTCATGCTTTGAATGTCTTGCCATTATATTTACTTCCCCTCTCCCGAATAGCAGATCATTTCTAGTAAAGCTGGGAGAGCAAGAACGCCGGGCTGTCTTCAACTTTTCGTTGATAGACAGTCTCCAGACAAAAAGAACATTACAAATATTTTTTCTTCCTGCTCTGGGGAATTTTCAACAGCACTGGAAGCCAGAATTGTTTGGCCGATAAGCATTAATTAACATAATGAGCTTCCACCCCTACATACAGTATGCCAAATGACCAAGTAGCACAGAGAGAGCCAATGCTGATCAAGTAACACAGAGAGAGGCAGTGCTGATCAAGTAACACAGAGAGAGTCAATGCTGATCAAGTAACACTTGAGGCATAGCGAACATGGTAGACAGTATGCCAAATGATCAAGAAAGCTATTGTTGATCAAGCAACACATTGAGAGCCAGTGCCGAAAGGCAAACACAAACATCCATGCCCTACCGGGATTCGAACCCAGACCCCTCCCTGGGCGAATGACCAGAAGCCATGGCTTAGACCACTGCGCCACCGGGGCGGCTTCTAAGTTTCATGCTCCGCTCATGGCCAGCTTCATGTAGGATATTCCAGAAATAAAATAATACATTTTAGCGCTCGATGGGAAGATGATTGTTGTAGTTTAAAAAGAGATATTATGAACTTATTGGAGTTATACCGGATTCATGTACTTAATACGCAGTGCTTTTGTGGTCTTAAGAAGATTCATTCAGTTTTCGTTTTGGTATTTTTTGAAAAATAAATGGGATTTTTGAAAGAAAGGAAATTGAATATCACACTTAAAGCACTATATATCGATTTGGCTGAGAGGAAAAACGTCAGCTGATTCACGATCATGTCCGTCGAGCTATCAGTATGGAAATAGAAAGTTTCAAAACACTGAAATGTTTTTACAGAAAATTCCGAAGTGTTTTCTGAAATGGTTATTGTTAAAGGCACAATAATACTACAGATCGTAGATCCGATTGTCGCTCGAACCTCCATGATGAACTAATCTAATCATAGACGCCGACTATGGCTGCCAAGGTGAATCTTTTACAGCGGGATAATCGCTCTAGCCAGGGCCCGACTTACACAGAATTGGGCCCTAGGAACAACTCAAAACGAGGCCCCCTCCACTCGACATTTACTTTACGGAGTCGAGTAGGTAGTGTGACCATTTTGGGCGACTGTATTACAATCCAGCGTAATAATTTAATAAACACAATACATTTATAAGACTGACATTAAATTACGGTAGTACCTGGTAAAAATATTGTTTTCTCCTAGATTTTTATGCTGTCCTACTGATTTGCATCTGAAAAGACTTGAACCTTCATCGATGAAACAGTTGTGTGTGACAAAGCCATATGACGGGTAAAATTTAATTGGACATTGGATTTTTTGCCAGGTGTGTCTAAACTATACTATTACCATATTAACCAGGGGTGTATTTAAGCGAGAGGTTTAGGGGGATTCAAACCCTGCCCGAATTAAGTCCAAAGATTTTTCAAATATAACTTTTGGGAGCTAAAATGTCAAAATGTTTAAAAATTGCTTCAGAACCATGCAGTATTTGAAATTGAAGTATATAGTTGATCTTAGTAAGCCATAATTACAAACATACATATACTGCTAGTTTTTATTACACAACACGACAATTTTTTGTTTAATCTCGCACAAAAACCCTCCCCAAATTATCTGGAAAATGTTACTGATATTAACTAGAAATAACACATATTATATTGCCAGTACTTGCTTGTGTTTTGCCAGCGATTTATATATAGTTACTCCACATCACATCTACCCACGTATAAATATTTTGAAAAAGGGAAAGTTTTTTTTAACCAAGATTTTGGGGCCCTTTCAATTTGAGGGCACTAGGCATGTGCCTTGCGTGCCTAGGCGTAAATCAGGCCCTGGCTCTAGCCTCGTAAGGTGGACATGAGGCGAAAGTGATTTATTTTCAAAAAAATTAATAAATAAGAAAATAAATACATTTTTTCCCATATTCAGCATTGCTTGTTAGATAAGAAACTGGATTGCCAGCCTCGTATTGTGTCCGACATTATCTCGTGATACGTGGTAAACGTTTAAAACAATTATCAAAAATAAAATAAATAAAAATACAGAAACGTATGGCCTCTAGTGCCATTATTTATCTACGTGTATTTATTTTTTACGCTTCTTGCTCTTTGTTTGAGCAACCCAGCTAATTTCTAACGTTTTTTTTATGAACGTTTGGAAATAAAATCTCTCTGGATATTTTTATAAAATCACAGGTTAAATTTTAATTTTGAAAATATTAATTTTCAGCAAAAGAATATCTCGGTTTCTTTGTTCATTTGCTGATAAGCAATTATAATTTTTGTTTTAAGATATACCTTGAATCCCGCAGTTTATCCTTTTGCCCTTTTTTTAGCACGTCTTTTGGAAAAAGATCGTGCTGATGTTATCGTTTTGTCCGTCCGTCCGTCTATGGACACCATATCTCTGTAACTATTACTCCAATTTGAAAAATTCTTTTTCCGTTGGGAAGCTTGAAATGTGAGAATCATGATCCTTGCATTCCTTTCTTTTTTTCTTTTTTTTTAAGATGCCCGATTTCGCCGCTAGAGAACGTAAACGCAGATGATATCGAATTCAAAATACATTTTATTCAATATATTTGCTTCTAACATCTGATTGAAAATATTCTTTTACTTTTCGATTACATTTATATTGAAGACTATTTAAGGTACAGTCACTTCTTCAAGTTACGCATAGATTTTTCGCTAGAGGGTGTAAAAATAAATTTTTTCCCCCATTAGCTCTGCTTCTAAAACTCCGGTTTGAAAAATTCTTCCTGCACCGGATGCAACTTCTGATCGGGAAATTTTTTCCATATAATTTCTAATTTCTTCTAAAGAATGGTTTGGCCAACAGGAGCAGTAAATGTTAATTTCTGCTTCTGATATATTTGTAACAAAATCTGAGCTTCTAAAAGCTTGACTAAAAATTTATTTCTTGGCCCGATACCGCTTATGTCGATAAACCTTTTCGAAATATTTTCTTCTTAAAATCATGCATCGTTTTTCCGCCAGGGGCGTAGATGTTTATCTTATTTTTGTCAACGTCTATGCTTCTAAGAGTCCGATTTAGAAAATTCTTTCTTTGTTGGAGAGCGATTCCAGGGTGAAATGTTTCTCTTGTATTTTCAAATAAAGCATAAACTTTCCACTAGGGGCAATAAAGGTATATTGCGTTTTCCCCGGTATCTCTGCTTCTAAAACTCCGATTTAAAAAATTCTTCGTGTATCAGATACAACTCCACCCGTATCTAATACGGTAGGTGCAGGTTCGATTTCCGCTCCAGGACGGTGAAAATTTTCAAGTTTCCTGAATGAAGAGTAAATACATGGAATATAGTGAAAATATGCCAATAATCCGTGGAATATTCCTCTAGCCATGATTTGGTGACTTTGGATGTGAATTAAAGCTCCTGATGGGAAATGTTTTGCATAAAATTCCTAATTTTTGGTAAAGAATGGTTTGGCCACCAGGGGGCGTAAGTGTTTATTTCTACTTCTGGTGTATTTGGAGCCAAATCTGAGCTCCTGAAAACTCGATTGAAACATTTTTTTCGTGGACAGATACCGCTCACCTCGCAAAACCTTTTGAGAATACTTTATTTTTAAAATATTGCATAGTTACCGCCAAGGGGCGTAGTCGTGTACCTTATTTTAGTCGATATCTCTGCTTCTAAAGGTCCGATTTCAAAAATTCTTTCTTTTTTGGAGAGCGTTTCCAGTGCGAAATGTTTCTCTTGTAATTTCAAATTTTCCTTAACGCAAAGTTTGCCACGAGTGGGCGTAAATTTCCATTTACAGCATTATCTGCTGGACTAAAAACCCTATTGAAAAATATTTTTTTTGGTCAGATACAACTAATTATGCAAGATCTGTGTGTGTGTATTTTCTTCCCAAAATAATACACAATTTCGCCGCTAGGTGGCGCAAATGTTCAATCTGGTTTTCTCAATATCTCTGTTTCTACAAGTGTCATTTAAAAATTTCTTTCAACATAATCGCAATTCAACCTATATTATCGATGTAATTTTTTCGGATTTGTTTCTAATAAAACTCGCCAGAGTTCGTCCTAAGGATTTTAGTGGTGGCTAAACTTAATTTACCCACATAATATTTTCATTAATAAGAGAAGGTTCGTTCAGTAAGCATATCGCATTCGCGCTAGAATCTTGTGGTGTGTTGTTTTGCGTGCACACGTCCGGCGACCTTAAAGCAGCTGTGGTACAAGCGTCCCCACAGACGGCGCTGCAGGTCACGTTCTTATTTTCCTGTGGTTCAAACGTGCCAGCGGAACTCTCAAGGTGTGCTACCCAAGATCAGCACCGCTGAGTCTCACGGAGCAGCCAGTTGCTGTTAAATATATATATATATTTTTTATATGTATTTCCAGTAAGACTCGCTGAAGTTTGTCCGCTAAACTTAATTCCCTTGTGCAATATTTTCGAGAAGAGGAGAAGGTTCGTTGCTTCGTGTAGTAAATAAAACGTCGTAAATGATATTTGCAGTTGCAGGAGTGCTATTTTAACAGCCAACACCCTAAGTCGTTTAAGAAACTGTAATTCAAAGTTTTCCAGATGGCGCTACAGGTTATGTTTTTATTTCCTCTTGGAGCCAACGCAGAGGTTTAAATTTCCAGTGTGTGCACGCTTAAAAAAGCACCACTGTTCATACTTGTTTGCGTTTGGAATAGCATGGAGTCATAAACACACTTCATCGTTCTGCTACGAGTTTTCCATCTTTTCGTCGCTGTGTGAATCGGGGTGTCTATGAGCACAGATACAACTGAATTTTGACATCCATATACAATTTGAATTTTGACAACCATTCAGGTTGACGATGTACTAAGTGTCCAATTTTTGCCAGATATTTTGCAGGTTATGTAAAGCGGGTTAAAAAAAGCAAGCCTCGTGCTGTATTTAAAACTTATACAGTATACATGTATAAAGAAAAAGATACAGTAAATACGTACATCACTCTAGTATTTGTACAGGAAATTCAGATTTTTCTTATAATGGAGTGTACGTAAAGATATTTATTACCGTAAGTTATTAGATGACAGCTATATAAAGAAATGCTTTTCGTATGTTCAAAATCAATGCGCGAATTTTGCAGCTCGGGATACATAATAAAATTTTTGCGTGTTTTTTCATATATCAGCGCACACACAACCTAAATGGGGACGCGACGCCACTGCTATTTACCTTAGGTTAGTACTTGAGGAGTTTTATAGTTCACAGTTCTATCGCTAGATGGTGTTTGTGTACTTCAGTTTGCAGCTGTATCTCCGCTTCTAAAAACCCTAGTGAGAAATATCTTCCTTATTGTATGACATTCGCTACAATAGAGATGTGGAGCATTATCCTGTTTAAATTATGTACCGATTTCCCGCTAGGGTGCGTAAAGGTCGCAACCTTTTTCTCGCTGTATCTGTATAGACGTATTTGAGAAGTTCTTTTTCCTTAGCATAGGTTTTTTCCATGAAGAATATTTTTCGTCTATTTTCCACTTTTCCGTTACGTAAAATTCTTCGGCCGCCCCGGTGGCGCAGTGGTCTAAGCGATGACTTCTGATCATTCGTCCAAAAGGGGTACGGGTTCGAATCCCGGTGAGGCATGGATGTTGTGTTTGTTTTATGGCACTGGCTCTATCCCTTCCCTGGAACCAGTAACCCTAAAATAAGGACGGGCGACTGCTTATAGCTCATTCAGTTGCTCACGGTGGAAGGCGTACAGTTATATCCTGTTTCCTTCAATATTTCTTCTTTTAATTGTTCGATTTGGAAATCTCTTTGTCTTTGATACTGAAACAGGCAGAGATCTGTGCCGAAGTACTGCCACAGCGTAGGTAGCGCCGAATTGTTCTGAGTGTCTACGTACCTGGCGGTCGTTAGACTTGAATGCATCCGAACCACAGGACCGAGTCTTTTCCAATAGAAACAGCCCCACACCATTGCAGATGCCTCTCCAAACTTTACTGCAGGGACAATGCAGTCCGCCTGACAGCGTTCTCCGGGTAAACGCCACACCAAAGTACGTACATCTGAACGAGAGACTAAGTATCGTGATTAATCACACCACACGACCCTCTTCCACTGTTCTGTTGTTTACAAACGGCGAGCGAGACGCTAATGCAGCCGTTGTCTGGCATTGCCAAGAGTGATGCAGGGCTATGCGCTGCTGACCTAGCATGGTAACCGTGGACTTTCAGTTCCCGACTGAGTGTTCCATTGCAAATATCTATTCCAGTGGCTTGTACGACGTAGCGTCCTTCTTCCCATTCCTCAATAAGTACGTGCCTTCTTTGCATTCCTTAATAAGCCATGTTTGGTACGATCACTCATTTTGTGCAGACTCCTAGAGGGCGGTTTCTGCTTGCCTTAGATGAAGAACATCAGCAGCAGTGGATTCGGAGTATCCCAGAAGAGCGGCAATGCTACGCACTGATTGTTTACTCTGGTGATAACCAACCACCATTCACCTTTCAAAGTTCGTCAGTTCAGCTCCCATAGTCTCTTGCCATGCAGCCAGCCTGGTGTGCCAACCCTCCCTTTAATTGCAGCACTCACGTGAGAGCCTGATTCTGAAAATGCACGTTTGTTTTCATATGTGGATGTGTTCGAATGCTTTTGTCTACATAGTGTATATGCGTACGAAGTATGTACATAGGATATAACTTAACTTCGAAAGATTTCTGTCGTTAATAATAAGGAATGTCAATGTTATTAACAATAAGAAATTCATCGTTTTCCCTCATTATATTATCAACACATAATCTTGTTCAATCCGTGTTGAGATGTTGAACGTCAAGGTAGGGAAACAACCTTTTCTTTTAATGCAGTGAAGTCAGAATACAGAGATTGCTCCTCGAAAGTGAGACCCCGGCAATACCAGGTACAAGACAGCTAAGACGACATAAATGAACTTTATTCACAGTTACATTAGCAGAAAGTCCAGCACAAGATTCCTGATTATCTTATTTAAGCGTCGGAATATTAAACGAATATTCCTTTTCTTTGTGGAAATTAATAAAAGAGAAACTTATTTCATACTCAGCTACATATGATGCTTTATTCTTTACGTAGCTAATGCATCTTTTTGGGAAGAACGGGGATGTAAAGACCTTCACACGAGCAACTCGATGGGCCAGAAGCAGTCAGTCGCCTGTCCCTGATTTAGGGCCACTAGTTCCAGGGAAGGGAGAGAGCAAGTGCCGTAAAACAAACACAACATCCCTGCCTCGCCGGGATCTGAACCAATGCTCCACGAGGGCGGCAAATCCTTCATTGTATTATTCTATCTTTAAACAAAGGTTATATAATTAAAAGTTCTTAGCAGTTCATGATGTGCCTTTAATGCCTCTTCACGATCATAGTCATGGGCGCTCATAGCTTACTTTTCAGGAGGGGCAAACAGAAATTGTAAACATATACAAACACCATATGCACATTTTTCTGTGTCTTCTTGTTATCTAACCGTTTTTACCGCACCCTCAACACATAAATTTAATTGGAAACCAGAAACTACATAAAGAAGATGGATAAATGAAATTAGACAGCATGTTAGAACAATAAGGAAATTTCTTCGTCATTCTTTTGGTCATTTTGCCCACGAAATGCTAGAGATCACTCAAGGATGAAAAAATACCCTCAAGACAAATTTCTGCGGAAAATTTCGAGAGATCTCTGTCCTGTTGTTAATAGCTGCAGTACAGGATGATATATTTTTCATTTCTTCGCGTTTCATACTTTCCCACACTGTACGTACATACACTGTCCTCCGTATGCCATGGGAAATTTTACTATTATTTTCTACTGTTAATATCAGCTTCTTTTACTAGAAATTCCCTTTTTTTTTCTGCATAAACGTGCATCCAGAAGTTCTACAGAAAAATTAGCAATTAGTAAAAACTCTTACATTAGTGAAATTTTAAAAATCAGCAAAAATTGTTGTCGCGAAATTTTTTTCTCTCAAGGACATAGAAAGAACACGAT
This sequence comes from Macrothele yani, assembly GCA_039090855.1. Taxonomy (NCBI): domain Eukaryota; kingdom Metazoa; phylum Arthropoda; class Arachnida; order Araneae; family Macrothelidae; genus Macrothele; species Macrothele yani. Next base: position 64,588,399 of record CM077017.1, on the reverse strand, counting down.
CCGATTTCCAGGGAAAGGCAAATTCTCCCTATTGCCCCCCCCCCTATATAGGCCCCCATGATCACAGCTTTGAGAACGACATACTTGTAACTTAATACACTCCCTGACGAGCAACTTGTTCGTAATCCATCGCACTGTATGAACAATGATTCTTACGTTTTTTTCTTGTTTTTTTTTTATTTAAGTATTAAGAAAGTCCCAGGAAATGAGGTACAGTCGAGAGAAGCAATGTACAAAACTGCAAGTGGGCTGCCAAAATCTTACATTTACATGCAAGTAGGCAGTCTAGTAAACAATAACTAACGGAAGCAACAGGTACTAATAACAATGACAACAAGAATGCTAAATGGTCTGAGGCTTTAAAGGTGAAAGGATTAAACGTGGCTATTAAGCCCAGCTGCAAAGCGACCTGTAAAAAACAAAACGAAACGGGAATTTGAGGTGAGCATTCATTTCGGGTCAAAAGCACAACGACCTGGCCTCCTTGGTGGCCGAATGACCTCAGGCCAGGGCTTCCATCCGTTACGTTATCCAAGATGGTTCCGTGTTAGAGTCCCGGATGGGCGACTGCTGAGTATACCTAAATTATGGATGGGCGGCTGCTCATATCCCTTGTGTTGCTCATAATGGCACTTGAACCCCGAAAAAAAACACTGAAACGCCCCCTACCTGCCCTACAGTTAAATGATTCATTCTTTGACCATGCCCTGTTTTTGAGAAAAGTTGAAGAAATCGATGTCCTACTTGCCAACAAAACTTCGTGCCGTCAAAAAGAAATCTGAAGCTTTTTTTAACTAATTTGAAAATTTCGTCAACTCCAGAAGCTACAGGGGTTTATCAATATAAATACTTACTCTTTGTGGAGAACTTTTTCTTAATGAGCTGTAGTTCTATCTCGGGCTATCAGAAAGATAGCAATTTGACTTGAAATAGACATACAGGTACGATAATAGAATTACGATAATAGAATTTGGGACCATTATTCCTGTGAAATATGTCCCAACTGTGCCAGTGATATTGTAGGAGGAAAGTGTGATCTGACCTTTCACCCTTGATATTCCCGTATATGTTCAACAATAATGAGATCTGGAGGTTGAAGTGGCCATGGTAACTACTGTACTTCATCCTCCTGCTCTGCAAACCCAAACTTGACACGTTTCGCACAATACCCGGGAGCATTATCTGCTTGAAACCAGGGACGGTTATTAAGAAACAATGCCTGCAACATTAGGTGCAGGTGGTACCCAAGAACGGGTTCATACGTTACAGATGTGACACGACCCTGTAGAATAACCAACGTCCCTACGGAATGCCATGATATGGCACCCCACCGCATCAGGGATCCGCTCCATGCTTCAAAGTGGGAACTAAATAATCGGGATGATAAGCTTCTGCAGGTTTTCTTTCACCAGACGTACACTCTACCAGTGGTAGCAAACAATGTGAAATGCGATTTATCAAACAAAATGATACACTGCTGGTCTTTAACGTCCCAATTTTTATGCGCTTTGCACGATCTTACACGTTTTATTGCATTGATGTTGCTAATCCGAATTGTGTGGATTGCAGCACGGCCATAAATACCGGCACGATGGTGTTCCCGACGAACTGTTATGACGAAAGCGGGATCAGTCCGACTCGTATTCAACTCTGCTGCTATTTGCGGTATCGTGGTCTTGTGCTTCCGTTTTACAATCCATGCCAACGTTCTCCTATCCCTATCTGACATTTTCGTATGGCGCCCACAATTTGCACATTTGGAGGCAACACCGCGTCTTTTTATAGGTAATCATAATCTTCGATACAGTTCCTTGTGTTACACCTACTATTTCTGCCATTCTAATGACTGAAGCTCCTGCAAGATGCGTACAAATGGACATGCCTTTTTGAGGTCACCGAGATCTGACATTGTCGACAATTACTCCACAACAGCTGTTACACCTGCCACTGTGGCACTTCTACGTTACAGCCCATATTGTACTGCACCCTTTTATATACACTGCTGGCCACCCAAAATGCAACACCAAAAAGGAAGCATCCGATTGGCCTGAATTTTTTTTTTTTTTTTTTTTTTTTATTTGGAGGTTTAACGACCACCGTGAGCAACTCAATGGGCTATAAGCAGTCGCCCGTCCCTAATTTAGGGTCACTGGTTCCAGGGAAGGGAGAGAGCCAGTGCCGTAAGACAAACACAACATCCATGCCTGACCGGGATTCGAACCCGGACCCCTTACGGACGAACGATCAGAGGCCAGCGCCTTAGACCACTGCGCCACCGGGGTGGCCGCCTGAAATTCGCAGCATACGTCGCCCACGAGAGGACATGCAAACGATTAGCATTGCAGGGGATATGCAAATCATGTGCGCCCGGCACGCCACCCAGAAGTACTATAAGAAGGGAGCACAGAAGGTGGGGTGTAAGTAGTGGAAGTGTGTTGTGCTGCCGGACCTGTGCGTGGGAAGATTCCTGATGCCACGCAGAATACGGCAGTCATTCCAACACGTTTCGGAGTTCGACAGAGGACGATTAGTGGCTTATCGCGACAGCGGTTTATCGTACCGAGACATCAGTGCCCGTGTGGGACGACATCCAGCCACAGTGAGGCGAGTATGCATTCGATGGGTGCAGGAGTGACGGACGGACGGACCGACGTGAGCGATTGCCGCAGCCGCGGCACACCACCGAACGAGAGGACCGGCATGTTGTGCGGCGGGCATTGACGGCTCGCACCGCCACATCACGAACGTTAGCGCAGAAATTAGGGTGTGTTGCGCAACAACCTGTGTCAGCACGTACCGTTCGACGTCGTCTGTAGGAGCGGGGACTTGTCGCATGGCGTCCATTGCTCCGATTACCATTGACGTTACACCACCGGCGAGTGCGGCGGCAGTGGGTCGTTGAACGGCGCACCTGGACTACGGAATGGCACGACACATTGTCTTCTCCGACGAATACCGCTTCTGCCTGCAACACCACGAGGGTCGGATCCACGTGTGGCGACACCGCGGCGAGAGACTGTATGACGCCTGCATTATGCATCGCCATACCGGTCCGTCGCCGGGCGTTATGTTTGGGGCGCTATTGGATATGACACCCGCACCCCTCAGGTACGCATCGCCGGTACACTCAACAGCCACCGCTACATCTCCGACGTTTTGGAGCCTGTAGTACTCCCTTACCTGCAGGACCTTCCAGCGGCCACGTTTCAACAGGACAATGCGCGCCCGCACGTGGCACGCATCGTGCAACAATTCTTCACGGCTCACCAGGTGTCACTGCTTCTATGGCCCGCCTGTTCTCTCGATATGTCGCCCATCGAACACGTCTGGTCGCTGATCGGCAACCGAGTGGCCCGACAAGTACCACCCGTGGCTACGCCTGATGAACTGTGGCAACGTGTGGAAGCAGCCCGGACCGACATACCCCAAGCCCACATCTAAAACCTCTTTCGTTCGATGCCGCGGCGTGTAGCGGCCGTTATTGCCAGCCATGGGGCCACACGAACTATTGATGTCTGCGTGTTCCGCAAGTCGCACGGGCGTGTAAGCTCAATCGTTTCATCTTTGTATCTGTTGTTATGTGTCCAGTAAATCTGGCTTTGCTATCTGGTGTCCTTCTTGGTGTTGCATTTTGGGTGGCCAGCAGTGTACATCATATCGCGGGTGACTTTGCCCCTGTGATTTGCTTACAGCGCATTGCGTATCCTCCAGTCGTAGTCGTTGTTTATCAAAAGATTAACCCCTGTAAGTTCTGGCTGGAAATTTTAAATCGGTTTTCTGAAACTGAATGTCGGAGTAGTTTGTGCTTTCACAGCTTGAAGAGCAAGGTTAAACATAACTACAAGTAATAGCTTCGTGAGTCAGTAAGCAATTTGCTTTTCTCTTAAAACAGTTTAGGAAATTTGAAGCATGTTTTTTGAAAAGATATACAGTGTGACTGCTTTAAGATTTGCATCCTCATGTCATGTCTGTGAAAGCAGTTTCTCTCGAGAATAATAATTTTCAATTAAATGCACTCAAGGGTAAAACGTCGCAAAATAAGAAATGCATTTGAGAAAACCTACTGAAAACTCACAAAGGTAATATCAGCTGCTGAACAGAAGTATGCTGCCTCGTTTCTTTATTAAGACCGCTTCATACTGTGTCCATGAAAAGAAACACTTATAGTCCGCAGTTTCGCAAAAATTAATTCACAGAAGCAAGATGAGGATAACATAACCTGTCTAAATCACCGAAATATGGCATCTGTTACGTATTTCCTAATTTTAAGGAATATGGAAGCTCAAGCATTTGAAACCATTCCGGTTTCCGAGTGTGAGGCTATTAATTTTAAGGAATATGAAAGCTCAAGCATTTGAGGCCATTCCGGTTGCCGAGTGGTCAGAGGCGTAAAATCATGGGAGTAGGTCCGGGTTGATTATCAAATAAGGCATTGTCTTACAGCGCTGTTTGTCCCCTTTCCCTGGCCCCAACTTATGGATGGGCAACTGTTTATAGCCCTTAGAGTCGTTCGTGGTGGTTGTTAAACCCCGAAACAAAGAAAGAAAAAGCTTTTTAGATCAATTATAAACAGGATAGGGAGCTCCTCCCCGACCTTCGGCAAAACTTAAAAACAAGAAGGGGACTACGGACATTTCTGTCTTAATTAGCACACTTTTCGATAAAAACGTCATACCTAGTATGATAAATGTATTTCAGGGTTATTTTTCATTTAATCTTGAAATGAGCAATTAGTATATTCTAACAAAACCGAATTTACTACATCTAGTGGGAAAATTGTGCATCAGAAAAAGTGAAAATGTATGGAAAATCATAGTAACGGTTACAACAATCAAAAACGAAATGAATTTTTTAACTCTAGATTTTTAAGAGCGCAAACACATATCAAACGTGAGTGCATTTTTACCTTTCTCAGTGAGAAAACAGTGCATCTGGGAAGTCAGAATACACGTGGATAATACTTATCGCGGATAGAGCTATAGCCAGTGCTCAGGGAATTTTTCCTAGCCAGGTTGTAAAAGCTGATGTATCGGTGAATCGCAATATCTGTAATTTGCGTTTCAATGCAATATGTATAATCTAGCGTTAGATTTTTTTTGCGTCAGAAGAGTTAGAAATAGGATGGTAAACTGGGGTAAGGTTTGCAAAAATTGGGTGCAAGTATTTCAGAAGAGTGGCTTCTTAGAGAAAAATAGTGAATTTGGAAAATTAGGAAAAATGTGTGTCATTTTCATCGTGGCTAAAGCTAGCTGATTTTTAAATAAATTCTCAAAAAGGATCAACAGGAACTGAAATGTCATTGAACCAAACTTATAAATGAGACTCACGAAAAGGAATCACTTTGCGACAAAACAGATAATGCAAGAACATTTTTGCTGCCGGGTGCAAAAAAGGTTTCCCGAAATGGGCTTTCAGAAACAGAGCTACCGTGACAAACGCAAATATGCATTTACGCCATCGCAGAAATGTATGTTTACTTCACCTACAGGTAAAACTGTTTATTTAAGAAAAACTATTTTAAATAAAACCTTAACAGAAATCTATAAAGCTTTTTCCAGAGTAAGTGGGATGTATGGAGTAGAACTTGGAATACGATATTCCATTAAGAGAAAACCTTGAGTTTTGGAAACAGAATTGTTTGAAGAATATCTGACCCCATAAAACAACTAAAACAGAAGAATGAGGACGTAAGTGTAATAAAGAAATTCACCATATACATGGGCCGCCATTATTAATCTGAGAAATTAAATCATACGGATTCAGAAGGCATGGGCACATTGTACGTATGGTAATGAGAAAACTGCCTGGACAGAAACTTAAATGAATGCCAGGTGGAAAACTTCGGGAAGATAATGTTCGGTTTTCAAAGAATTGGGAACACTATACTGCAGTAGTAAATTGTAGATTGCCGTTCCAGTGGCCAAATGGTCTGACGCTCTAGCACCTGACCAGCCGTCTGACATTGGCTTAGGTTCAAGACCAGGGTGAGATACGGGTGGTGCGTTTTGTATGATGGAGCCTTGCTCTGTCTCTTCCCCAGAACCGGTGGTCCTAAATTAGACATTTCTTAAGTACAAATCATGCTGCATGCAACTGTTATTTGACACACAACCTAATAGAGTTTCTTTCGACTGTTAATATATCAGAGTGATCGTGATACAATGGCCAAACAATGTAGAAGAAACTGGAGCTTAAAAGAAAAGACTTTTTTTTAGTGTAACAAAATATGCTACTAAATTTTGCTGAAAGGAAATATAGTATAGCTGAATTCACTTCGCATTCAAAGATGTCATTCAAAATTTAGGAAAAGATCCTGCGGTTACAGCATCTAGCTTTAAACATTTATGCTTCCATATTTTCATAATTTGATTAATAACTGCTGATGGAAATATTGGATCTTTAAAACTGCTCTTTTCTAACGGTGGATAGTGGATCTCACGTAATCCTAAAAGGAAAGGTTCATATAAGTACCTGCCTCAAAAAACAATTCTTTCAAAGCCAGCCTAAAACATTCTTCCCTGTGACAAAAGTTAATTTTGAACATTTTAAAAAATGATAGTCACCAAACACAATTTTTCTATATCTGAAGCATTCAGGTGTCACATCAGTGTGGCATTGTCTTATCAGTGTCTCACTGTCCACAACATCAACATAATATCCACCATTAGTAGTGACCTCAGCGACAAGAAACTCGACTACGCTGTGATGCATCAGCCTCAGGGTTATTAGAAATGAAATACAGTTTCAACATTTTATAAAACCAAATCTTTGTGAGCTATTGACCTTACGATGCCCCGCTCTGTTACCAATAGTAAAGATTTTATTATATAGATGGAGTCTATAAAAGAGTGTACGTTTTCCCCATTACGTGACCAGTCGGGCAAGATAGTCGCAAATGCTGTGGAGAAGGCGTTCTGTGTGCTTGAATTAAGCAAAACGGCTTTCGTTAGTGTTGTGCAACGGTGTTTTAGAACACGTTTCAAGAAATCACCGCCGAATAGACAATCCATCTACGACTGGCACAACAAATTTGGAACAACAGGATGTTTGTGTAAAGGTAAAAGTCAAGGGAGACCACGTGTATCTGATGAAAAATTGGAGCGTGTTCGTGCCATTTACTAACGCAGACCAAGAGAATTCACAACGATGGCGGGTAGAGAGTTACAAATTCCACAATCGACTGTTAGGAAAATTTTGAGGTAGCGGCTGTAAATGACTCCCTACAAACTGCAGTTATTACGAAGTTGAAGTGACAATGACCGAACCGCACGTCGCGATTTCTGTACAGAAATGCAGCAGCGTTTTGAGAAAGATGGTTTTAGTGAGCGTCTAATTTTCAGCGACGAATCGACATTTCATTTAAGTGAGAAATTTAACAAATATAGCATTCGCATGTGCAGAAGTGAAAGTCCTAGAGCAACAGGAGATCTTGTGTGAGATTCCCCAAAAGTTAATGTGTTCTGTGCTATATTCGGTGAAAAAAGTGTATGACCCCTTCTTTCTCCAAGAAAACACTGTAACTGGAAGGTCTTGTCGAGGTATGTTAATTATTTAGTTGATGCCTCAACTTCACAAAGACAGTAACAACTTCATTTTTCAACAAGATGGAGCACCACCCCACTGGCATCGGGAAGTTAAAAATTATATCGATGAAAACTTCTACGGCGCTGGACTGGCCGCGCAACAGGCGATAGCATGCCACTCAGTTATTGAAGTCCGTATCGAACATTAAGGTGCTTTTTTATGGGGCTATGTCAAAGGCAAGATCTTCGTCCCTCCCCTTCCTGTTAATTTAGCTGATCTGATGCAACGTATCCCGACAGCTATTGCTGGAGTTGATGAAGATTTGTTAACGCGTGTTCGGCAAGAATTCGACTACCGTGTAGATATATGCCATGTTACTAAGGGTGCGCACATCGAACATATGTAAGTTGCTGTAACAAACTTCAGGAGTTTCTCTACAAAACGGTGCAATGTGAGTGTCAATATCTTAAATAGTTTTGGTTTTATAAAATGTTGAAAAAGTCTATTTCATTTGTAAAAATCCTGTACATTCTTATCAGACCTGGCATATCTTAAATTATAAAATGCCAATATGTGGTTTAAACATAAGGGAGATTTAAAAACCTGGAACCTGTGTTTAAATAATACGACGAAGGGAGTAAATAACTTAGGGTATTTTATTTTCAAAGTCTAGCAGTAAGTCTGAAAAGCAAGGTCTTTTTTTCACAAAATTGCAATAAGACTAGCAATGATAGCTTAGCCAATAACGAGACGTGCAGAGAATTTTCTACATGTTTCAGAAATCTATGTTCCGAGGTGACATCACAGTAGATAGAATTAGGAATAGGAGCATAAGCTTGGTTTATACTTCTCAAAGAAGGCCTAAAAGGCCAGATATTCGGATGTGAGCATCTGTTGCGCAGAAACGAAGATTACGTGACACTAAGAAGTATGAACATAAAGACCTTATAAAACCAGAGAAGAGGAAGACCTAAAATGAGATAAAGGTATTGTTTAAACAAATATTTAAAAGAAAATAATTTAAAGACACAGGGCACAACTGAATGCAGAAGAAAGATCCTCAATAGCAACCTCACCTAACTGTGGGACTCATAAAGCACCAGAAGCTAAGGAATACTACACTGGTGATCAAAACTTAAGCAACAACTTCAAAAAGAACTGCATTTCTTTCGTGATAATTTTAAACATTAACAGAAGTTAGATATTCTACATGAAAACCTATCATGATTTCAAATTGGTAAGTAACATTTGCGAAAAAGATTCCGAGGAAAGAGAAACTGTTCAGTAAAAAAAGCACCTCATTTGTACGTGTAGTACGAAATACGAGAAAAGCGAGTGTCAGATAATATCTCGAAGAAATCATGTGAGTGAAGAAATGAGATGGAGAGAAAGAAGGAGGCTGAAGGCCTAGAGGAGTCAGTTTAAGGTAGCCCGGTGGTTAAATATGAATCAAGGTGTTGTCAGCTGTCTTTGGAAAAGATTTGAAACTAGTCAAATTATCTATAGAAGACTTCTTCCTAGTCGTCATATGACCACATAAACTAGGGAGGACCGTTACCTGCTCCTAAATGCAATGCGCCATGAAACCAATACATCAAGGTAGCTCTCTTTGCGTTCCATTGTGTCCACAGGAAGGGTTGTAAACCTGCAAATTGTGTCCACGAGGCTGCACTTTTAAAGAATGGCAATCACTCCCTCAAACCCTCACTATCTATCTGATTTGTAGCATGACCAGCAATTGTGGAGCCTTTACTGTTCGAGGTGATTGCACATCATGCTAACCAGGCGAATGTACCTGAAACAAATGGTGTCCAAATTTTTTTGCACTCCTCAAACGTAAATGCTTACACAGCAGCAGGGTTTTACAAAGGCTACGGCAAAACAAATCCTTTGTCTCTTTTACCCCAGAAGTAGCGACCACAAATCTATCACTAAAGGTAAGCGCTCCATTCTAGTCGTTTATTCTCTGCTCTATGACCCACGGCATGATGGGAAGGAGTAGTCCTCTTAGCATGGATATCATGTCACAGGTGTGACGTACCTGCCAGCAGGACGCACACGACATAAAGGCAGATAGCAGTCAGAACGAACGTCCGCGTAGCTCAATTGGTAGAGTGACTTATTCCGGAATGAGGGGACCCGGGTTCGAGCCCCGGTGTGGACAAAAATGACGGAGAAATTTACTTCGTTATACAGGGTAAAAACAAGTGATTCAAACGTATCTCTCCTTTCTTAGACTCGCCGCCAATGTTAAGCCCTTTTAGCAGTTAAACAATGTGAAACCCTTTAATCAGTCAGAAAAGATTAGTGTCAAAAACAACCCTGAATGACAGCTATGAGTAACAAATCTTTGGGAAAACAATACTTTATGGTGCAGAAATTCACTCGTTCCAGCAGCGTTCGGTCCACTTATTAGACAGCGAATATATTCATTCCAGCTCATTTCATCCCATTTTGCAAACCTCCAGTTAATTCGTTTCAGCCGGTTAAATGTGTTTTACCAGTGTCATTTTTTTTTGTTATTAATGTTCTAATTTCAGTACATAAAATATTCAAGTGAATTGGTTTTTAAGGCATTCTTTGGATATATGGTAATGGAATTCTCCTATGAGTTTCAGTGAAACCCTTTAGACTTGTTTCTGATTCGTGCTTTTATCTTTGTTCCATCATCACCAGTGTAGTGTCAAAAGCGATCCCAGGCCTTAAAAGTTTAGGAAAATTCTTCTCTCAGAAATAAATGATAAATAATGCTGCTTTCGACAAAGTGAAAAATATCAATTCTTATTACTCTAGGAAAAGCTTCACACTTTATACAAGATAACGCAAAATCTCATTTCAGAAATTCGTGATTTAACAGTTCTTTGAAAAAACTGCAATGAGCAAAATCTACTAAAATAGTTGAAATTAAAAATATCTAAAATGAGTTTTTTATGTAATTATACGAATGAGGGAGCGTAAATATTTAGGACTATCTTCTTCGTAAGAATAAAAAATTCTTTCTCTGTCTGGAATATATTTTTAAGTTTCTAACAATGTGCACGAAGTTTTCAGATGGAACAAACTGCTTCCAAACACAACGATTTAAGTATGATGACAATTTTGCACTTGAAGAAATGATTCGATGGCGCAGTGACGCACGACACACTGACACACATGAAATAATTGCAAACAAACAAAACAAAAACAAAACAAAACGAATGTCATTCAACGTTTCGAAACCACAATAATTTACATGATGTCAGCTAGTTTGAAACGTAGCTGTAAAAAATTAGCTGCGGAGCGAGAACTCAGTGAGGAATGTGCATAAACAATTGCTTTAAAGCTGTCACCACAGAAAACTAGTGATGAATTTTGCAGACATCTCACATGTCCATCACTTTTATAAAATTGGACTTAAGTTGATTGCTGCCTTTTTTATTTTCTTACCTCGGACATTTCCGCTTGGTCCATAAACAACGCATGTGCATCAGCGCATATTTTTGGAGCGTCATTAACAAAAAACAATAAAAAAAGGCCCCAACAATGACTCACTTTTCTTCCGGGCTTCATTCTTTCGTGAACAGAATATAATAAATTTTCAGGAGTCGTATAGGAAAAGAAATGCTCTTGATGGATAGGAGCATGATTAAAATTTTCCATATATTTCTCCCTCTTCTGGTGCATGATTTTCCCCTTATGTCGCACTAATGTATGCTTTTACTTGTTGCGGTGTTTCTGTTTTCAAAAATACGAAATAGAAAAATTATTCTTGGATCTGATAGATGTAAAAAGTAGGACAAAGATTTTTCAGATACTTAATTGCTTTTCTTGATGCACAGCTTCGCCACCTAGTAGCGCCAGTGCATATGTTAATATTTATCACGGTATCTCTACTTTTAATGGACCTAAAAATGTTAATACGCTGTTTACATTTTTATAGTATCCTGTAGGGGAAAAAAGTTTGCCTATTTCTTTTTTTTTTTTAATTTCATAAACTCGTTTTCTTTGTATCAGTTTCCAAAGATGTCTTCCAAGTAGCGCAAATTTGTATGCAGATTGTGAAATATTAATTTCCCTTACGTGAAATTTACGGGTCCAAGTTTTATTACGAATTTCTTACTTGTTTTTAAAGTAAATGAAATCCTTTTTCATATTTGTGCTCCTATGCATAATTTGAACAGTTCAAAATTTTAGTATAACAGTAGATTCCTGTTTATACGTTTCTTACTTACACGGTTTTTTATATGCAAAATGCCGCCGGTCCAAAAATTCTAAATTGCCCTTAATGTTAAATTTTATCAATTACACCTCAATCGAATTAGTTTTCTTCCCATTTATACGTTAAATTGTGGTGTTGCGGTGTCGTGAATTTTAAATTTAAACCACCCAAATTCTGTTTAACAAACTCTCTTCCTACCTATCCCCTTCGCCGCGAATTCTGTTTTCCATTATCAACCCCTTCCCCATCGGCCTTTCGTTCTCCCTATTTCTGCCATCCACCTGCTTTGTGACTCACGCTGCGAAATGTACGCTCCTGAGCTACTGTTGATAAGTTCAGTTTGTTCCTGCAGTAGACCCCAGCTCTTGCTTGACGATGTCATATTGGACCCTTTCCTTGAGACCTTCGTTTGCATTCGCCTTCCTGATGTATCTACACCACAAAAAGGTATGTTTCGCGATCTGACTGGAATACTACAATTGAAGAGGAAGATGATGTTAGCTTCTAATTTTACGTCACTTACAACGCAGATTTGGCAACGTCATAACTTATGCCTCTAATTGAAATGATTGAGAACAAAAAGGGCAATGAGAACGTTTCCAGTGACAAGAGTGATGATGATTTTAAGTGGCTAGTTATTTAGCATCAGCACACAAATTAAGCGATGCACTGAAATCGCTTGCCGTCGTTAGACTCTTTTTATACCTACAATACTGATGTGAAAACAGTCCAAGATGTTATTGTGTGTTATGAGTTGTTGTTTATTCTGTTACTGTAGTAATAATAATTGAAGTGACTTCTGATGTGCTGACGTAAATAAAAGGTTAAAACATCAAGTAGCTTGAAGATTTCTTCAAGTGTTATTACTGTATTCAGTTAAGGGACAGTAATTGTTTAGCTGTCTAGAGTTTCAATTAAAACCAATCAAGCGTCACGTAATGTCAATGTTCTGGTTAAACTGACAATTTTCACATATACGGTAGTTACGTTCTTGAAACCTAAGAACATTACAAATCGTTAAATTTAATCAAAAAACTTAAGCAGGAAAGAATGAATGTAAGCAGTGCCCCCAAACCCTTTATTCCTGCCTAATAGCAAATATTTCAACAAAACAGAAGTGTTCTATGGTATTCCATCTATTCTGGGGTCGAAATGAATGTGGACGAAGTGAACAGTTGACGAACTGAACAGCGGGCGAAGTGACCAGTGGAAAAAATGAACAACGGATTTAGAGAACAGTGGGAGGAACAGGTGAACCGTGGACGAAATGAACCGGACGAAGTAAACGTGGACGAAATGCACACGGATGAAATCATCCGTGGCCATTCTTCAGGTGCACGGATTTAACAGTTTTGTTTTTAATTATTCGACATAGGAAATCGGTTACATTTCTGTTGTCTTAATAATCTACTTATAACATTCTAGATGTTGTAAATCAAATATGAACAAATAGATGTTGTAAATCAAATATGAACAACCAGATGTTGTAAATCAAATATGAACAACCAGATGTGTATACAACAAAACACGAACACACACCTCAGCTACCTCAGCTGAGTACCAAATGAGAACGATCAGCCTTATGGTCTCCCTAGTCTTCAGGACAGCTCGTATGCCCATGTACGTCACATATACATTGTGGTCGCGTGCGGAGGCCTTGTCTTGAGGGTTTTTTGCCTTAGTCAGTAGGACCTTTCCGAAGCCCAGTACTTATGACGTCAAAGGTATTTAATGGTCACCCGCAAAGGCCTTGCCTCCAGGGTGTTTGGGCAGGGATCCAAGCACAGCTCGAACAATTAGCCAGAAGCCCATGCCTCTGTCTATTCAACTATCAGAGATGTCCCTAAGAAAAGCTCAAGCCTGTGGGCAGCATTGTTGCATAAAAATACAAGTGGCATGAGGTAGAACTATACGTTAGTTTTTCAACGGGCTGCAGGAATCTCAAGAGAAATACCCTACGTTATGTTAACCGAGGTGAAGCTGGTAAGTGGGTGAGCATCTTCAAAAGTTCTGGGGAAAGTGAAGAACATAAACCCAGACTAGGACGATCAATCTTATAGATAATTGAAGGAAATCGAACACTCTGAGAGATTTGCTGATGAAGAATGGATAATGAACGGGAGAACGTGTTCTCAGGTTGCCCACCAAGCTCGGATAGCACAATCGCTGCACCTGGTAAGCTAGATGGGTACCGTTCAGATTGAAAAACTCAGCAGACGCAGTACATTGTAGTAACCTGAGTGCACCTAGATCAATTCTAAAGTGTCTGTGATGTCTTTCTTCACAGAATCATGACGATAAACGAGATGTGGGGTCGTTCTTACGAATCTTAACTGAAGGATAGTCCAGCGACTATCGCCGCATGAAGTCACTTCATTCAAAGAAATCTTGACAGGAGCTTGAAGAAGTGAACCCACGTTTATTATCGGTTGCGATCCGGAATGTAGTTCTAAATAAAAACTTTTCCTAAAAGTGAACGTATTAGAAAAGGAAAATACCGGGAAAAAGACCCTGAAGACTTTCAAAAGTAATTCCAGATTGGATTTCTTGTTTTGCTATTTTCTAGTTTTTCTTACAATATATTACTGTCATTTTTATCATTTTTTTAAACTTGCTACATTTGAACAATTTTAAATAAAAAAAGATTCTTACGTGATAGTCCATGTTAACATTATTAGGTTTTTCTTTAAATATTGCTCTGCCACTCCACAAAATACCAAACACTAAAATTTAATGCGCTATTTTTCATATGATCTTGAGGTGGGTGTAAATTTCTTTAGTGTGAAACATAAAGAACCAGAAAATGAGCTCGGGGCATTACTTTTATTGGAGCCCGTCGCCAGTGGCTAGTTGTTTAGTAAAAATACTCTTCGGAACCATAGAACACTTGTCATTTATCCTTAACGACTGTTGATTTTGTCTCTGTCATTTTTCCTTCTAACAATACAGCCTTGACCCCATGGAAAAACCACCTCCAATGACTATTTTGATGCCTGTTTCTTGACAAAGGAGTTCCTATTCTTTTTGCTCTAGATTTCGTATGACCCTCAAGAAGCCCAGTTTCGCAATCCGACCGTTTAACTTCATTCTTGCAACAGGAACATTCGTTTAAGAAACGAATATGCTTGCATAACAAACATAGCTTTTTATGTAACCACTAAAAAATTCATTTAACATCAACACACAAAAAGCGTCTTAGTGCCACTAAACCTAGAAAAAAGTACTTTAGCTCATGTAAGGCCTACTACATCACTAGCTACTATAACGAAGGTGGTCCTCTGACACATTCTGTTCATGAAAAAATCATGGTGAATGGGGAATACCACGGGAAATATCGGAAGGATCATCTGGACGCCTCGGTGGCTGGGTGGTTAGAGGCGTAGGTTTCAGGCAAAGCGTCTGAGCTGGAGTCCCGGATGAGGCATGAATGGTGCACCTGTCTTTTGGAGCTGGGTCTCTCCCCTCCCTGTAACCAGAGGCCTCAAATTAGTGACAAGCGACTACCTATAGCCTTAGAAGCTCGTCATGCTTATTAAATCCCGAAAACAAGAGCACCTCTACAACTTGCAATGTAGTATACCATGTTATAAAACAACGATTTCTGCCATATAGCCACGCCAACGACTGTTCACCCTAAAATTGGCATTGCTAAGTACTGGAATATCAACCTACATGGTAATGTTGCACATAAATTTAAAGTACCTTTCGTATTTTTCATCTTTTCCTGATGCATAACGGCATACATGAGTAGCACATATCGGTATACATATTTGCATTTGCGTTTATATATTTGATTCAAAATTTTTTGTTAGATCAAACAGAAATGCGCATGTGCTTAACATCTGCTGTTTTCCTAGCTGTATGTTGCAAACATTTTTCCAGTAAGTGGAGCAAATGAATTTTTGTTGCTATCACACTCTGTTCTAGAAGACAGACCTTTAGTGTAGGAAACCTCTCCATGATTGTTTACATGAAGTGAAACCTCATCTTTGCGTTCATATACTTTACGTTTATATCAGCAGTTGTGTCTTTATTTTTAAATCCCTTATCTAGATCATGGAACTGAACTGCAATACTTCACGTATTTACGTCGTAGTTTCTTTTAAGAATGCCGTTATCTCTTTGAAAGTCTTTTGGCTCCATGCAACAGTGAAATGCCTCTTATGCTTCAATTATGCATCAAAGTAAACTGCTTTCCTTATATCATAAGCAGTTTTAGACTGATTTACATAAAGCGAAGAGAGGAACGAACTTCTCAACGCAATTTGACGGGTGAAGAAGTGAGTGAAAAATAAAAGCTGGATTAAGATTTCCATTATTGTATACCCTTTTCAGCTCATTCCCACTTTTTACATGGCATGAATTATTTCTGCAAATCATTGATGACTGAGCATTTTTTCTTTGACTTCAAGAAGTTTTTCTGATTACAATTAATATAATAGTAATGTCCTTCGAAAATGATCATGCTCATACACACATTTAAATTAACGCAAATAGGATGGGAAAATAAGATTGTCTTTTTTCTTGTAGCCCTTTCCGATTTACCGCTGGCTTCTTATTCGTCACATATGTTATTTTCATGCTAAAAATTATCTAAGTTAAAAAAACAATGCCGTCTTATGCACGATTTAAAAATTTAATATTAAGAACATATATAAAAGTTAAAATATATACACATTAGACTTTTCGAGTTTACAACAAACTCATCCTCAGATGTAACAGAATGTCAAACACAAGCAACAAGGTGTTAGTTATATATACCATGGTAGACGTATCACAAGTAACGTATGTCCAATGAGGTTTTAACGCATGTGCGGAAAAAATTGGTCAAACTCAATTTCTGGAGACTCATGGTGGTTTTCCCGGTTCATTAACTGTTTCCAAGGGAGGGGGATAGAACAAGGAGAGTCATCATTGCAGCATAAATGACTGCATTTACAAATCAGTAAACTTTCTGTAGTAAGGATAATAGAACGATGTCTAGGGGTGTTCAGTATATTTGCTGCCTCCCAAACAGGAGTATGCGTACCCGTTAAACAGGACCTGGATGGAACTGTAGAAGTTGAGAGGTTTTTCGCTGGAGGAAGGGAAGAACATGATGTATGTGGGTTTGACCTCTCGTTCCTTGAAATACAGAGTTTCGGAACACAAATATAACATTAAAACCTCTTCAACTTCTACAGTTCTCTCCAGGTCCTGTTTAACGTGTACGCATCTACCAACAAGTAATTGGACACCTGCGATAGCAAAGGAAAACGAAGTTTATTTACCTTCAATAGTTGGTGGAGCCTCGACGAGCGGCGATTACAGCTGTGACCCTACGGGGCATACTCTCAACCGGGCGTTGTACGGCGGCTAGCGGTATTTTCTTCCACTCGGCTTGGAGAAGACAGGTCAGTTCCTTCACCGATTTCGGACGATGGGGGCACCCCTTAAGTCGACGCTCCAACTCGTCCCAGAGGTGCTCGATAGGGTTAAGGTCTGGGCTCTGCTCAGGCCAGTCCATTCGATTAACCGCATTGTCACCATACCAAGCCATGGTGGACCTCGCAACATGACAGGTGGCATTGTCATCCTGAAAGTAACATGGGTCCACCCTGTAAAACTGCCACAACGTAAGAAGCGCATGGTCATCCAAAATGGTGCAGTAGGTCTCGGCGTTGAGTCTACCAGGAATTGCGAACAAGGGTCCCGTGCCATACCAGGAGAAACACCCCCATAGCATAATTCCACCGCCGCCGAACTTCACAGTTGGCGCAATACATTCCGGCAGGAGGCGTTCTCCAGGCAGACGCCAAACCCAGACCCTGCCATCCGTACGGTAGAGGGTGAACCTTGATTCGCCTCTCCAGAGAACCTGTTTCCACTGTTCAACGGTCCACTGTCGACGTTCTTTGCACCACGTTAGCCGAGCAGCGCTATTGGACTTGGTGATCAAAGGCTTGTGGGCGGCAGCACGTCCATGATAACCGAGGAGATGGGCTTCCTTACGGATGGTATTCATCGAAAGAACACTCCCAGATGCCGGTTGAAACTCCTCGCAGATGTGGCCCATCGATTTGGTGCGGTTCTTCCGAATTTTTCTGGGCAACACCCGTCGGTCTCTAACTCCAAGTTTTGTGGGTCTGCCGGGTCGGGGCACATTCCGACAGTCACCTCTCATCTTCCACTTGCCAATCACGTAGGCCAATGTCGATTTTAGGTACTTCAACTCGCTGGATATGTCATGTATGGATCGGCCATTTCTGTGATACCCGACGATTACACCTTTCTCGAAATCAGAGAGCTCCGAACTGCGTGGCATCTTGCATGCGACTGGTTGCGTTGTTGTTTCCCACACGATATTTAACGGCGGCGGCCGTGACGTGTATCAGGACCGCAGATATCGTCGATTACAGGGGTGTCCAATTACTTGTTGGTAGATAGTGTATAACTAACACCTTGTCGCTTGTGTTTGGCATTCTGTTACATCTGAGGATGAGTTTGTTGCAAACTCGAAAAGTCTAATGTGTATATATTTTAACTTGTATATATGTTTTTAATATTAAATTTTTAAATCGTGCGTAAGCCAGCATTGTTTTTTAACTGAGGTTCTTATTCGTCTTTAAGTCACGGAGCTGAGACTAAAGCAGTTAGTTTAAATTTCTTTCAGGGGATCCTTTCAAATCAAGGCAAATAAAAACACTAAGCATCTAACGTTAGAAGACTACTTTGTTCTCTAAACTCTAATAAATTGCAGGAA
The DNA here is from genome assembly GCA_039090855.1 of Macrothele yani. Taxonomy (NCBI): domain Eukaryota; kingdom Metazoa; phylum Arthropoda; class Arachnida; order Araneae; family Macrothelidae; genus Macrothele; species Macrothele yani. Next base: position 64,569,935 of record CM077017.1, on the reverse strand, counting down.
AGGGCCTTATTGCATTATGAGCAACAAAAAACATAAATTTCTACATATAATTGCATTTTTTTGTGTTTTTTGGGAATTACGATACCACAAATGTTGAATAAAATTGCCATCAAAAAGTTTCGCTTTTTTTTCTTTGCTTCGCTGCAGTGCGAGCCATTAATTTTCTCCGGTGTTGCGTTTCCTTGCATGTCCGGTAATCTACTTTTTACTGTACTGTCATTTTTTAATATCAACATACCTTTACATCGATTACGTAAAGGTTATTTTCTTATTCGCCGGGAAATTTCTGTTTTTGATAGACGAACCGCGAAAAATCCTTTCGTATCTGGTTTGCGAATATAGACAGGCGGAGTTCGTGTGTATAGGGAACATTCCATAACTTGGTAGAACTTACATCTGCTACACTTGTAAACTCGACAAATTAGTTGCATTCTAGCAAACTGCAGAACATACTGCGATTTCCATAAATTACAGAACTTTAAAGTCCTGCTTTGTAAAATAGAAAATCCTGTCGAATACGTTTCATGGAAACCGGAAGACAGAGGTACATAGATAAGTACCCTGAGTAATAAAAATGGTTGAAAAATGGAATAACATAAAAATCCAAAATTTGTGTACGAATGCCTACACATGTTAAACAAGGAAGAGATCAACTGAGACAAAACCAAGTGGCTCAATATAAAGTGGGGTCACCTCTCACAGTTCTCAATGATTTCTCAAGCTGTTGCTATGACTGCTCAGCAATGGTGTGATCTGTAATCTCCTTATCTTCCTCCAAAGTACAAGAAGTCTTGCGCCAGGTGTACTTAGAAAACCAAACCAAACCATATCCTCAGATTACCCCACGCATGTTCTATAAGTCATAGATCGGAAGAACGGTATGGCCACTCCATACAGTTCATGGGGCTTTCTCCAGACAGCAATCGACAAGGCGACAATGATGAGAGCAGTCATTATCGTTCAGCAGGAGAAATGTATCACCTATTTCATTTGCATGTGGCCTCGTGAACAGTATTTCTGCACTTCCAACCCGCGACAAATCCTGTTAGGAGCACATCTGTTCATCTCTCCGAAAGTATCCCTCCTGAAACCGCGTTTCTGGACAGATATTTTTGGCTTGGCGTCGCGTTTCTGGTTCCTCTCATACGCATATACACTGCAAATATCTGTGAAGGATAAATCTCAATTAATCAGTGAAGAGCAGGGAAAACCATGACTCGTTGGTTCAGTTGCCAAAATGTCGGTACCAATTTATATTGCTCCTTTGGCGTCGTGTCAAGGGCACACAACCACTGTCCGCCTAGCGTACAGACACACGCAATTCTTGAATTCTTCAGAGTGTGGTGATAGCAGATAGTACTCCTAGCTACGATGTCCGACTGCAGTTGAAGTGCTTTTGATTTTCGGATCTTCGGAGTGCATAACATCAGAAAGCGGTCTTCCCATGCTGTAGTTGTTGCTCATGGTCCTCCACCACTGAATCGCCTCGATGTGTGCAGTCCTCGTTGGGATATTTTCAAAGCCTATGCATCACGCATCGATTCACACTAAGCTACAGATAAGAAATTATTTACTTTGATGCACTACTAGTCAAACCCATAAGTATCACCCCGCATCTTCTATCTCGACAACCCTTGCTGGTACTTCTCAGAAAAACTTCGGAACAGCTTTGAAACTCTCGCTTTTAAAGCTAGACGCATTTGCATATGCAGCCCCTAGCGCTGTTTATTTGCATACCATACCTCAGTTCAGCGTTTTATTTTGCATACTACACATGACTTTCGTACGTTTCGATCGTCGGAAATTTATAATACCGTAGTTTTAATGATTTATTCTTTAATTTATGGAAACCAGTATATAAGTATTGTGTCATCGTGCAGCAACTTAATGCACTTTCTGTGAAAAGCTTTCTAACCTAAATGGCGTTAATCAGCTTCATCACAAAACCTTCTTCTTCAGATTCGACTCCGAATTACTTTTGATTGTTTCTAAAACTCAAGTACGCCCTCAAAAGCTTCAACTTTCTACCCTCGAGAAAACTCAAGAAAAGTTACGTGCTAGGCTCAAAATGTACGGTAGTTCCGAAAGGGGAGTTCCAGAAGTGGGATACGTAATGAGTGCATAATTATACGGATTCTCTACGTTAAGAACAACATTCATAGCATTCATAACTTCAGCTATGTTTGCTGAAAAGTTCATCTCATTACTTTATAAGTTATACCTCGTATTCGTGTCCGAGTGGAATGCATTTTGAAATGTTGTATCTTTGATTTTTTGCACAATCTATGTAGTTTGGACCATCCTCAATAGAAACGAATTTCTTGGTTAGAAAAAATGCATAGAATTGGTTACCCTAGGTTGTACTTGTCGTTGAGCAAGATATGTTAAGTTGCAAGTCTCAAACCTTTGATGCTATGCATCTTTCCCAACCACAATAAAGTAAATCCCATGCAGAAAATTTTCAATGTAACGAAAATGGGTAACAGAAGTAGTCAAAACCATTGTTGAAGTCTGAATTTTGAATGCTGTTCCAGAAAGTTACGCACCAACAATTAACTTCATTGTTCATCAACAATATCTTTTATTAAACTATCACCAAACATTATTTCATCACGTTTTAAATAAGTGTAACAATATTTCATTGCAATCTGCGTAAATTACGAGAACCTCATGCTAAATGCTATAAAAGCCATTACAAAAATCATTTTTGATGCTATGAATCGGTGCGTCGTAGCAAAACTTGGCTTCCTCTACACCTCAACTTAAAAATGATATATAACACAATGAGTTGTAATCTGTAGATATCCTAGACCAAAAGTTACGAATTTCCCTCACTAACACTTGCGCTTTAGCTTTTCGTTCTATCTTGAGGTCAGATTTCAGCTTGCGGATGCGCAGATGGACTTTCGTAGCTACATCACGTTTCATCGGAGTCAGTGTCGTTTCTTATCTTTCTCTAAATCTGAATAATAAATGATAATAATAATAATAAAAGGAAACATTGTTTTTGAAAACTAAACAGTCGAGAAATACTTGCTATTGCCACCGCCATAGTTTAGTAAATATTTACTTATATGATTCACATATCTCCTTTCATTAGTTTTACGACAATAACATTCATTAATACCCCTTCCTAAGTGCCGGTCAATGTCAAGAATTAGTAACCCTTATTGTTTGTTGTTATGACTTAATTTTACCCAGACTGTGGCCCGATGAGGTCGTGAGTTACGCTAATAAATGCAAGTGTTGTACGTAAATAAGTGCATACTTTCGAACCACTCGTTTTATTTCACACCCTCAAAGAGTTTGGCATGCAAAAGATGTATAGCATAAATTATTTACAAATAGTACTAGGGTACTATCTCGATTTTTTTAAAACAGTAAATTTCGTGGTTAGAGTAAGTATTTAGTTTCGTGGTGGAAACATTCTCTTGGTTCACAGGAAACTTCTGTCGTTCTTGATCAACCTGGGAGAAAACCACTTGTATAATGCCTTCTTGCAATCAAGTGCTTCGTGTTAAATACAGTAGTTCCAGATGTCGGAAGGAATTTTTGTTTCTTTTATGGTGATTCCCTGGAATTGTTTCTCTTTCTCATGAATTTTAGGCGTGCACTATTTTTGTTGATCTTTTAAAACAGACTTGTTATTATTATTTTTTCGTTCGTTCACTTTGATCAGTCTCCGATCTTCCACTTTGAGAAGTCGGGAAGAAACAATTCATTTTATATAAGATAGAGATAAATATGACTAAGATTTCCCATGCATTTTCTTTTTTTTTTCTTACTTTCGCTTAGTATTTCCTCTATGAAGAGTAAATGTACGTCCGTGGTTGTATGGAGTGCATTTTGAAGCGTTGATCAGAATATGAAACGAAGTGTTTTCCGTGATGCCTGTTTTTTAAAACGGAGTGGAAAAATACTTTTCTCAAATGGTATTTTCCTAGTATAGTTTATCGTTTGGCAAACGCGCCATGATTTTCCATATTTTTCCAGTTGAAATATGTGTGTGTTCGTGAATGTGTCGCGAAAAAATTCTCTGAAAGGAAAGTCACAAAAAATATTTTATGAAAGCGAAAAAGGAAATCTTACCACGACTATGCCCTCAGCTGAAGAGACCTATGGTATTTAAGTGTTTTCCTTAGCTGATAATGATTATATGAAGTTTAGATGGCACTTAACGTCTGTCTTATTGTAGACCACAATTGCAAAACTCATTAAATGATAGACTACTATATTCTACGTGATCAGATAACATAAACTGCAGTCTACCATACGCATTTGAGTGCTGTAGCGAGGTCTATCTTAGCTGTAAGATTTTTTGGCTAAAGATTTTTCAGCTAAAGATTTTTTGGGGACTAATATTGCAGGATCAGACGTGTTTGGTTGAATTTGTTTCACTGTGCAGAACACGAACTTTTGAGCGGCAGAACGCCGATTATATGAACTCGGAGCATATATACAGTATATATACACACATAGAATTATTTATTACATGGTAGCTAATACTCGAAATTCAGAAATAAAAATTATATTCTGTACATATGGCCAAAAGCTGCTTGAAACCTATCTTATGAAGGTTATGAAAAAGTTATTTGATATGGTCAAGAAGCTGTTTAAAACTCATTTAGTGAAGGTTAAGAAAGAGTTGAAGGAGGAATAAGCAATGTCCTGTAGTTCAAACTAAGCGCAGTTCCAGGTTTTCTGGAAAGTAGGGTTCAAGATATTTGAAAAGGGAAAATGAAACTGATGAGATCGTCGAACAACATTAAGAGAAAGAACCCCGGAACAAAAATATGTAACAGAATAACAACGCTTACAAGTCTACCGCATGCAGTTTTCAATTGACTAAATTTGGTAATGTCATGGCTGGAAATTTAAGGGCATAGTGCAGTAGTACAATGTACGGTTTGATTCACTTATTTCAGATAGAAAAAAAGATACAGTCTATTTTTAAACTACTAAAATCTGACTGACTTATTTTCAAAAAAGGAATCTTAAACAGCAAGAAGCTACTACCTTTTCTAAGTTGTATTATAGAACAGAAAGCTATCTTAGCATTTGAAGATTACATGAGGCAGAATATGTTATAAGCTAGAAAAGGGCATTAGAAATCTTGGATGTGAAAAATAAATACATACAAGTAAAATACATAATCCATATTTACAAAATGAAACATAAGATATACATGTGTGCTTATGCTGCTTATGTTGTACAGTATAATATAATACGCAATTTTGTTAATTTAGTCATTGTTTTTATATTGTTCATTTATCAAGTTCTTTGATTGTTTAGATCTCCCTTGGTTAAATTTAATCCAGAGAATTGCCATCCGGCTATGTTCAGAGAAGAATATATCTTCATATTAGTGAGGAATTAAGCCACGCATGTCCAATTAAGTTATTCGAAACCAAAGGCTGAAAGAGCATCTATTAAAATCAGTTCTGATGTCGTACAGCATTTTGCAGATTTTGGTATTTTTTTAAATTGTTCGTCTTGTTAATGAAGATATTGAATGGTTTTTTTGGCACTATATCGTGCCTTTCCGATTAAGAAATAATAATCATCAGCAAAACTGATCAAAAGCTATGAATTATGACGAAATATTGTGAAGCTGATAAAACTAAAATGGTTGAGATTAATTAGCATGCATTACAAGGCAAGATCCGTCCAATGCATGATGGGTCCGTATTCGTGTTGGAGAATGACATGTTCTCGTGCTAGATTTGTTTTTCTTCACGCCAGTCCTTCATCTCAGACTTCTCATAATAAATCTGATGAAGTTTAGTTGCGACAGCACAGGAAGTTCGCTTCGCGAAGTTGTGGTGCAGTGTTGTATTAACACGTGTAGCTTTGACGTCAAACGGGCGAAATTTTATTAAAAGTTCGTCTTCTGTGACGTCAAAGTGATTCGAATTACCGAGCTGCTAACGTACGCAGTGCTCTATTCCAAAATTAAACCTACTGTTCTTACATGCTTACACATTTAAACACATTGTACCGATATGTTGTTTGTTTTATTATCTTTCGTTCCAACAATACACAACATAGAGATAGATGTGGATGTGCGAAATAGGCAGTTATGTCACTCTCCATTCGTTCAAACTAATCAACAGCGGTTATTTATCGAAATAGTCGCACAGAAGAATTTCTGCTCAGTTTTATTTATAAACATGGCGCAATGCAATTGAAATACTGATTTCCAGATAGAGTTGTTTTTGAGCAACTTTTGAAATAAATAACTCGTAAGCAAAAATAGGTGCTGTGATAACCCTGAAAAACTGATCGGGAAATAATATCGCTTTTTAACTCTGTCGGGCCGTATTCTCAGGGATTTGTTTTATTTCCGTATTTTCCTCTCTACTTTCCTCTCTATTTATCTTCACGATAATTCACAGTCGAACTACCGGATTTGCCTCGAATATTTTCTTGTGATTTTGACTTTATGCTGTCGAGCCATGTTAACAATGATTCCAGCGAAAGTTAAATTTCCCCATTCGGTTGATTTAGAATATGGATATGGAAATGTTTGTATAATTCCTTGTATTATTGCAGTATCGATTTATGAGCTTCAAAACCCGAAACTCAAGAAAAAGTTATTTTTTTGTTTTGTGCTGGATTTTCTCAATGCAAAAGTTTAGAATGAAAACTTCTGAATCCTGAAATGCCGGCATTCTCTTTGTCCCATTCCTGATTTTTCTGCAATCTTTTAAAAAGAGTAAGCCTTCTTACATCAACAGTTTTTTCAGCGATTAGAGCCTAACGTCTATTTTCTTTCAAAAAGGCATGGGTCATTCATACCAAGGGTACTAAAAGACTTTTCGGTACTCCGAAAAGGAAATGTTTCGTAAACTAAACTAACAAATTCGAAAATGATGAAGCTTTCTTTCGTTGAAACTTCCGACATTTTGGAGCAAGTGAAACTATGATCTGAAAAACATCCAAAATTTGTATTATATGTCAGCCTTGATATCAACTGACACCATTAAGTTCTTCTTTCCGAAAATGATAACGTTTTAGTGTTCCATCACTCGACAGTTCGTTCTGACTTATTTTATTCCAGATTGAGGGAACTGACATTTTATCAATATTGAATGCAAAATCATTTTTACTATATTGACTCAAATGTTTAACAATAAATTAAAACTCACCCGTGCAAAATGTAGAAACATTTTTGTCTCCTGTATGTATTATATTAAAGCTATAACGGCGTGCCCGTGAATAAATGAACAGATGAAAAAGGGGCAGATTTGCTTGTTTCTGGGAGACTAAGTTTTTCAGTAAATAAATCTGTGCTGGGAAGTGAAAAACGATGTGTGCGAAGGAAGATGCCCCTGCAGCTCTCGATGATATCATTAAAAAGCACCAAAAAGAAGCTGTCTAAAAAATTTCCACTTTTTCGCCAAACTGTTTCTGCATGGCAAACAAAAATGGAAAACTTCTCAAGTAATTTCTACACATTTTTCCATAAAAAATTCTCACAGGAACTTCATTGCCGTGAATTTTCCTTTGTTATAGAGAAGAACGTCATAGGTCATTTTCTAATTTAGGAGATCCATCAGTGATGTAGATTTTTAAAAAAAGTGCCTTAACAGCGAGCAATTTTGAAAGTAATTTAAAACTTGGTTTATACTTTTATTCTTCACAATTTTTATTAAATTTTATTGCTAATTTTCCATCAGAGTTTTGGCCAATTTTAAATATAAAAATGTTACGTGGGAGTCAGATGTTAAGAATACTGAGTTGTCCTTTTAAATATTGCTCTGCCATTTTACACGATATTTCAAACATTCAGTGTGAACAACACGAATCAGGTACACTGAATACGTTGCAGCTTCGGTGGTTAAGTCCTGTGTTAGGCATAGGTGGGGTGCTTGTCTTACGGTTTTGGCTCTCTTCCCTTCCCTGGAACCAAAGACCTCAAATTAAGGACGTACGACTGCCTATAACTGTTAGAGCTTGTGACGTATACTTCTAATTTAATCTTCCTTTTGAGTTCCTATGTTCTTATGTAAATTTGGTTTCTCCTCGTTAAATATTTTTCTGACTTAACACCACAGAACTTCCCTCGATGAATTTGAAGTTGGTAATTCCTGACAACAAATCAAAGCGCATGTTACAAAGTAAGACTGCTGAGATAATATCTCAGTGTGCAATGTTTTGCGAGCACTGTTTCGTACAATATGAGATTAAGCACTGTTAATTAGGCTATTGTAAAACACTGTTTATCACGATACACTGAGGCCAAGTTTTATATGTCGTCGTAATCTAATTCACGATTGTTTAAAAGGCGAGCGAAAGTTATGGAAGCTCAAGATTGTTCCCAGCAGAGAGGACAAATATAACTGAAGGAGAATTGAGCCACGAAGTTTCGTGATTTTGATTTAAAGCTAACTAGTGCCCTATCTAAGTGCGTGTGAGTTGGATGACGTGTCATAACAACCAATAAAAGTAGATTAAAGCGTAAGTTACTTGATTCATTTTTGATCATAACATGTATTCTGGAGTATCTAATGTGTTCAGTTAAGTTTTTCTTCAGCTGCAACGAAAAGTCAAATATCCGGGTTCAATGAAAATCAAATTCAATAAGCATTAAGTTTAGCTAAACGTTAGTTGTGTTGCAGTAAAGCTAACTTAAAGCAAAGGTAACGAATCAGCTCCAATTTAACATTAAACATAACAAGTTGCTCATGGTGGTAGTTAAACCTTGAAACAAACACTGAAAACATATGACTTATATACTACGCTTCTGCTAAGGCTCGGACCGAGCTCGAGAGAGCAGCTAGAAACCAGTGCCTCAGCAACCAGAGCGTCATTTTGTGTTACGTATAAGAAACCAGAGAAAGGACTCAGGATTCACATTTGTTAGTACCGGTGGCCAGTTTAGTAGAAATGTCTTTCGCAACAATAAAAGGCCTGACACTCATCCCTGTTGAAATTTTTCTCTGTTGAATTCCATTCTATCAGTGTACTAAACGAAAAGCCACCTCCTATAATTTAATTTTAAGGACTGCAGTCTTGACAAGAGTTCCCATTCTCTTTATATTAGAGCTCTTTCGATTCGTGAGACGCTATACTATATGATCTGACTGCTTAGTTTCATCCCTTTAATACTAACTTTCGGTTAAGATACGAGTGGGCTGTCTTGTAAAACACAGTATTCCTTATTATTGCATTTACGATTATCTAAAAAATTCCTTTGTTCACTTAGTCATACATTTTTGCAAGACGGCAGAAAAATCGCGCACAACGAAAAGCTGCAAATATGTAGATTATTTTGGTCACACTTACGCCTTAACGAAGCTAAAAAACTTTCGAATCCGTGTTCTAGAAAAGAGATACGGCGGCAATTAGAAATGTATCTTCACTGCAGTCTCTCTCTCTCTCTCTACCTGGATGCTCCGGTCCCACCTTTCTATCCACTTCCGGAAGGTGTGTTCGAAGCTCTTCCTCGATATGTGGTTCAGGATACCCATCACACCATTGTTCAGTTCAGTATTTGATGCAGACCGACTCTCACGAAGTTGTTTTTTCACTTCAGGAAATGTGTGGAAGTCCGCAGCGCCAGTTCCGGTGAATAATGAGGGTGCGCCATCATTTCAGTGCCTAGATTTTGGATAACCTTCTGGGTAAGCAAAACACGATCTGCAGTGGCATTATCTTGATGCAAAATCCAACCAATGTGTGCATATTCTGGGCGTTTTGGGGAAATTGTTTTCTTTAGATGACCTTTGAGAACTTCAGAATAATAGGGAACAATAACAGTTTTCCCTTGTGGAACAACATGGCCATACACAATTCCCTTTTTATTGAAGAAAACCAGGTGCATGACCTTCCCTGCACTTGTTTGAACCTTTGCTTTGAATCGAGGTCTGCCGTCCCGGGGAGGCAGTGGTCTAAGCGATGGCTTCTGATCATTCGTCCGAGATGGGTCCGGGTTCGAATCCCGGTGAAGCATGGATGTTGTGTTTGTCTTATGGCGCTGGCTCTCTCCCTTCCCTGGAACCAGTGGCCTTAAATTAGCGACGGGCGACTGCTTATCGCCCATTGAGTTGCTCACGGTGGTCGTTAAACCGCGAATTTAAAAAAAAAATCGAGGTCTCTGTGGGTGTTTCCCTTGGATTCTCTGTTGTTTTGTTTCTGGATCGAAATAGTAAGAAAATGTTGCATCACATGTGGCGACTCTATCCGAAAAGTGTGGCTCACGTCGTAGCCGGCACTTCCATTGGCGACAAGTGATAACACGATTTGCCTTGTGTTCATCCGTGAGAAAGAGTGGGGAATCCACTTTGCAGCGACTTTTCGGTACCACAACCGGTTTCTCACAATATCGTCAACGGAACCGACGGGCATCTGCATCACATTAGTAACCTCCTCAATGGCCATTTAGCCGTCTTCACACAGGAGTGCCTCGATGGTATTGACATTAACCTCCGTAGTCGGTGTCGAGGGCCTACCAGAGCATGGCGCATCTTCCAGACACTCTTCACCATTCACAAATTTCTTGTGCCCCTCGAAAACTCTTGCATAAGACAAAACATCTTCCTTGCAGGCTGTTTTAACCATTTCGTGCATTTTTGTGGCCGTTTTATTCAAACGCACGCAAACTTTCATAGCTGCTGGTTGCTCCAGTTTTAAATCCATACTAGGTTACAGAAACAAGTCTGAACCCTGCATTGTCTATTACAAGAATTAACTAGCCGAGCGCTATAATGACGCATCGTCACGTGACTGACCTTGCAGGTGTTCTGATACAGGCAGCAGCATTTTTCCGTGTGGGTTTGTTTTGGTGCCTTGACGTTAGTCTTGTTACCTTTTGAACGACCTACGTAATAAGCCCGATAATCGGGTTTTTAGGACCCCACGTTTGGGACTGATGACCGGTAAACAGTATCTTTTGCATAACCTCACAATTAAAAAATCCAACGGCGTTAGGTCAGACGATCGGAGAGTACAAGTTATCTGACAGTCACGCCCATTCCATCTCCTCTGGAATATTTCATCCTGAACAGAACAAACTGAAAGATTCAAGTGTGATAGAACACCATCGAGTTGAAACACAATATCAGGTTGAAGATGATGCCGTTGAGGTATCACGAACAACTCTAGAAAATACTGTTTCACAGTTCTGTTACGTTTAGTTTTACAAAAAGGAAACGTTCCGATGACAGCGTTATGGAGCAAACAGCATCACATATTCACGTTTGGACAATCTCGAGCATGTTCACACAGTGTATGAGGGTTTGCAGCACCACATATCTGAAACTCATATGCCGGTGTGTCTTCTATTTGTTTTCCTCCTTTCGTAGTTTAACGACCACCATGAGCAACTCTTAGGTCTAAAGCAGTTGCTTGTTCTTGATTCAGGGCTGGTTTTAGAGAGGGACAGAAAAGGCCAGAGCCACAGGACAGAATCACTAGCAGCGCCGACAATGTGTCCACGATCAAAGTGACTCAGATCACCATGTTTTCCCATGCTCGCAGATTGCAATACACTTTTGGAAAGCCCTGATGTTCGCCTATTTATTGTTTGCCTTCGGTTTGGGTCTGTTCCACTCTGCGCGGGGTATGTCCATATCAACTACGCATCGCCCTATCTATAATGTTTTTTCCACTGAGTGTATATTAAAGTTATTAACCGTCGTAAGGACGATTATGAGGAAAACAATCTTTAGTTTGCTTAGAAGGCAAAGTGACATTTTTCTCTCTGAAATGATATCTGAACGAATTACATCATCCCCGTATTTGATGTGTATGTTTCTTTGGCTATCATCAAGCTAAACAAATAGGTTTTAAAACTTAATATTACACTTTAGAAGAACAATAAAATTTGGACTTTACTATGAGTGTAGAGAAAATGGGAAGGATAAGTTATATCTCTGTATTGCAGGTAGTTATCCATCTGCGCGCTTATTGCGTTTCCGAACACTACGGTGTAGATCAGTTCGCGTAAAACGAGAACAGTTTTCCCATATAGAGCAAACGAAATATCCATATTAAAGACAGCAGCGGATCCAGAAGCTTACCTTAGGAAAAGTCGGTGCTCAGTAAAAAAGGGAAACAAAAAAAAAAGATTGAGAGAGAGACTTTGACTTTGTGGAAGGGTCACACATGCACACGCACACACACACACACTCACTCACACACAAACACACACACACACACACACACACACACACACACATAAACTGGCAGAGCCGTCCCTACCTGCATCACACGGCTTTTTTAAGAAAATTTCCATAAAAAAATTGTGCTCAATTTTTAAATCTAAAAGCAGGAAAATTAGCTGAAAAAAATCTGCACTATTTTTTTGGCGTTCAATTGGCTGCTTGCAAGGAAACGAGCTACGTGCTTTTTAAATATCAATTCTGGATAGAAACTTTCAAAATAAATTTGAGACTTTCTATTTCGGCTGTTTAATTTAAGGTGGACGTCAAGTAATTTTGCTTCCTATACTTCCAATGGAAAAACTTCTGTACACACTTTCTTCACAATTAATGCGTTCCTAAGGATGAAAACTTGAACATCGATTAAAATAGCTTCATAACTGGAATACTTAATAATTTCTAAAACATAACCATAATTATATTAAAAATCAATAACTTTTTCTTTGCTGGTGTTGAAACCAGAAAAAAGATGGCGCGACCTGTACGTCAGTAGACAAACAAATGTTGGATTGCATAATTATGGTTATGTTTTAGAAAATATTAAGTATTCCAAGTTATGATATGAAGTTATTTTAATCGATGTTCAAATTTTTATCCTTGGGAACGCATTAATTGTGAAGAAAATGTGTACAGAAGTTTTTCCATTGGAAGTATCGGAAGCAAAATTACTTGACGTCCACCTTACTAGAAAAAATTCCAGCTTGAATTATTCCTAAGTAATATGTTAAAATATAAATTTATTCTTTCGCAATGCCTGATTCCCACTTCTTTTGAAAGAAACTTCCGTTTACTTCATCACTTCATCAAGACATTACTGCTCCATTCATTATCTTACTGCCAATTTTTTCTGTTTAAAGTTTCTGGAAATGTTACGGCAAACACAGAACATCCACTGCTTTTCATGATCAGCCAAAATCGATTTTCCCTTCCGCTCTGAGCTTTCTCCGTTTCTGAAACTCCAGTTCATTTTCTTTTCGTTCTCGCCTTCCCTCTCTCTCTCTGAAGCTAGAACAAAAGGTCTAATCTCCAAATTCATAGCAAATTTTAATCGTTATAAAACCCTTCATAAAAAAATCATAGCAAATGTTAATCGTTATAAAACCCTTCATAAAAAATTCATAGCAAATTTTCATCGTTATAAAACCCTTCATAAAAAATTCATAGCTTGTCCCAAAACAACTGAGAATATTTTTATAAAAAATGTGCAATACTGGGTTTGACCTTGTTACGAGTCTCGAAAAAAATGGTAGTCCTTGTAGTAACCATAGCAACCGGCTAGAACTGCTTATCACGCATGCGTCGTAGTAGTGCGCAGTTTAATAAGCGCTGTTTCATGAACCCCTAATAAGTGTTGTCGCGCTGTGATTTTTTGAAAAAATGGATGTGAAAGAGGAACTCGTTCAAAATCTAGCTTGCAACATTGTTTCTAGTTCAACATTCCGCCCTACGTGGTAACGTACTGGAAGATCCGAAAGCAAAACAGTCGAATGCGAGCAACATCTCTGGTTACGAGCCTTTAGTTAAGAGTCCGAAGGAAAAAATTTATTGTCTCGGGGTAAAATGCCCCAACAAAAAAGTATTACTGGGCCAGCACTCAAGCCAGCAGTGGCCCAGCACTATGTTGCCGCTGCACAAAAGTCAATAAAATGTCCCGGCGGCCACCACATGGGCCAGCAGTTCGGCACTCCAATCAGTTGTCATATGCCAGAACAAGGCCATCAGTTATCCATCACAGTTAGTGGTTGCCACAAGCGTCCTTTGAGCGGTCGTGCAAGCACTTACCATAAATGATGGTTAGTCGAGCAACATCCCAGCTTTGGCAGCCGGCAATCACGTGACGTAACTGATTACTTGCCGAATCTTGTTCGCCAATTTTCCAGTAGTGGCCGTAAAAGGAAAATCACAGCTCTCCAAAGACACAACTCCTCTTTCTACCCCATTGAAACTTATCTGCATGACGTCACAGCTCAGCAGGTCCGTAAAAACACCCAGTGGATCAGGGTAGCACTGAACCCACGGCGATTTGGTTGCAAAGCGGACGCTAAAGTGTTCCACAAGTATTTTCACTGTTTTTTTAGCTGAAAAACAGTGTAAACTCTTGGGATTTACTAATTGTTTCCTGCCTAGTTGTGCATAGTATTTATCATAATAAATTAGCATAATCAGTTCATCGACGTTATGCAGTATCCAAACGACAAAAACTACACATCGCCGGTAAGTTGAACTTAAGAAAGGAACATCTCAGAGAGTACTTATTTTAAACATACCAAAGAAACCGCTGCTGTTTAGACACTAATTTAGTTATTAGAGGCTCTTCCTGAACTTGAAGTCACTGAGGGCTTGGTCAGCTGCTATGTACCGAAGTGTTACTATGAATGAATTTGAGTTTGGTATTCTCAAGGGTAGTAGACTCTATTAACCTCGTTCAAAATCTAGCTTGCAACATTGTTTCTAGTTCAACATTCCGCCCTACGCGGTAACGTACTGGAAGATCCGAAAGCAAAACAGTCGAATGCGAGCAACATCTCTGGTTACGAGTCTTTAGTTAAGAGTCCGAAGGACAACATTTTTTTATTGTCTCGAAGCAAAAGCTCGGTAAACTGCAAAATCAGAGACAAAATTTTCAAACGTAAAAATCTTACACAAATTACGAATAGAGTTCACAGATATACACTGAAGAGCAATTGAATTAGAAACAGCTGGCGTTATGCAAATGTGGCGATGTGGGCGGCCCTGTAAACAGAAACGACATGACGTATGCAGCGATACGACAATATAAGGAGTGATGCGACGGGAATCAGTAAAAGTCGGACACAGTATGGGTAACAAGAAGTATCTAAGCGCATTTGATCGTGGGCCATATGTCGGCGCCCGACGAATGGGTCACTCCATCTCGGAAGTCGTGCAGGCACTGGGAATTTTACGAGCCACTGTGTCACGGGTGCACCGTGAGTACATCGAATCCGGTAAAACCATCCTTGCAAGGGCCAACTGCCGTGGACAAAAGCGTGTGAATGAGCGGGGTCATCGTCGGCTAGCTCGTATTATAACAGCGGATAGACGGGCCACAGTGCAAGAAATCACTCGGCAATTTAACGCTGGTGTACAAAAACGTGTAAACAGCCACACCATCCAGAACCATCTCCTCGCTATGGGGTACATAAGCCATCGTCCCACGAGGGTACCGCTGCTGACCGCACATCACAGGGTGCAAAGATTATCATAGGCGCGAGAACATCGCCACTGGACCCTAGACATGTGGGAAAATGTTGCTTGGACTGATGAGTCCAGATTCACGTTGGTACGAGTACGGCGCAAACCATATGAAGCGATGGATCCTTCTTGCCAGCAGGGTACTCTTCAATCTGCTGGGGGTGGCATTCTCGTCTGGGGATTGTTTACGTGGACAGAAATGGGACCCCTGGTGCGTGTGACATCGTCCCTCACATGTCAACGTTACTGGGATATCCTGGACGACCATTTGCTCCCGTTTGTGCGGTTTCAACATCCCACTGGGGACATCATCCTGCGACAAGACAATGCACCGTGCCATCGCTCCCGAATTATATCCGAATGGTTGGATGAACATTCCACCGACGTGACCTCGCTTCTTTGGCCAGCTTGGTCAGCTGACCTCAATCCTATCGAGCACATCTGGGATACCATCGAGAGAGATGTTCGAGGCTCTGACTCCCCTCCATCAAATCTTCGTGAACTGTGGGAGCTTGTTCAGGGGTCGTGGATCTGAATGGCTTCCCAACGCTTCCGGTGTCTTGTCGAGTACATGCGGAGACGAATCGCCGCCGAGAGTCCGAAGGAAAAATAGGTGGTGCTATTTTTCCTTCGGACTCTCGAAGGAAAAAATAGCACCACCTATTTTTATAGGTGGTGGGATAGGTGGTGCTACACGTTACTAGACAGGTATCTGTAATTCAATTGCTCTTCAGTGTAAATTAACTGAGAGCCAAAACTTCCTCGGTATAGTTCATCAGCAGATTTTATTTTCCTTCACATATCTGTGTACCTTTGTTCGCCACTATTTAGCGGAGCGCAGTTCCCCTTACCAATTTCTTAAGGGAGCGCCGCTCCACACCGTTCCCGCCCACTTTTACCACTGCATTGGAGACGAAATGGGTAACAAACAAGCATTCCTACTAACCAAAATGCAAATGTGTAAATTAATGCATATCACACAAAATTTTGAGCCCCCCAGTCGCCGAGTGGTTTGAGGTTCTGGCTATTAACCATTCGTCCGAAATGGGCTCGTGTTCGCGTTGCGCAAACGCATGAATGGTGTGCTTGTCTAATGGCGCTGGTTCTGTCCTTTCCCTGGATCCAGTAGCTCCAAATTATAGACATCCGACTGCGCCCTCAGAGTTGCTCCTAGTGGTCGTTAAATCCTCCGAAACAAAATTACAAAATTACAAAATAAAAAATAATAAAAATTAAAAAAAAATACCTATTATGGATTCTAGCGTTCCATTTACAGACACACTTGAAAAAGAGGAACTTACATATAGGAACAAAAACAGCTGATTTCTGAAAGAATGCAGTTTCGGTTGGTTTGTAAACTGCGCTGTGTTTGTTACTGTATTTTTACGTCATGGCGCTCAAACATAAACGCTTTGAGACAAAAACTTGACTAGCTGATATGAAGCTTCGCGATTTTACTTATGATAAGAGCAAATTCCTCATTGGAAGCAATCTTGAAATTTGATATCAGACGATGAAACCCATAAGAAAGAGTAAATTAGATCTCATTTCACTTTTGAGAAGTAACACGCGGTGGACAATTTTTTCACATAGTTGCATTTCTCTCAGAAACCAGAAAACATTTTTTTTCTGTGCTATTTTGTGCTTTGACTAGCAAGGCTCTTGCAAAGTGAAAAGCAAAATGTAAAAAATACTGACGCTATAGATCAGGCGACGTGCAGTTCTTGGAAAGAAAGCCTGTGAAAATGAAATAAATAAGGCAGACCAAGTGAGTGACGTTTGGTTTTCAGAATTACTTATCTCTTTGTATGTCTCCTGTGCCTTTTCTCTAGTCTAAATTGTTTATCTTTTCATGAACGACAAAAATTATTGAAAGATTTGATATTTTCTTGCTATTTTTACAAGATTTGAAGTACACCCATTCTTCTGATGTTTTCCATCTGACAATGATCCAGATAACAAATAGCGACCGCAGCAGTTTCAAATGGAAACGAGGAAAAATATCATGCAAATTGAACTTTTATGCACAAGACGGAATCATTCTTATTAAAATAATAAAAAATGGGATATTTTTCTGCTTCCTTTCGCTGTTGATTTCTTAGATATACAAGGTGTGCAAAAAAGATCTTAAAAGTCAATAAAATATGAACCAAGTAGCATAAAACTTTAGCAGTGCGAGAACAGGACGACCGAGTTACACAGATTTTTGTCCTGCCATTTGTGACCGGCAGATGGCACCACTTGTAGTATGTCTCCCTCATAATGTCAGTAATGAGAACAATATAAAAGCAAGTTCAGTGGGTGTTGTGGCTAGACCAGACAAAATCTCCCATTCAAGTTCAAAGGAGTTACCTCATTGTATTTGGAAAGATCTCTCTAACAAAGTCCAGTGTTTATACATTGATGAATAGGTTTAAAGAGAAAGAAGCACGTCATGCAGAAGAATATGGTAGCATCTCGACTTCGCAAGAAACGATAGAAAAGGTCAGGGAAGCGTTCTCAAGAAATCCGTGGAAATCAATCAGAATTGTCGCACAAGAACTTTATTTACTGAAATCAACCGTGCATAATATTTTACAGCTACGTCTTCATTCATATAAAACACGTGTGCAGGAATTAAAGGCTAATGGCCTACCTTGGCGTAGAGCGTTCGCAGTTACCATGCTGGAAAGAATCAAAACAGACCCTGATTATTTGAATAAAGTGCGTTTTAGTGACGAAGCTGCTTTTCATACGTCGAGAAAGCAAACTCAATCCCGGTGCCGAGGCTAATTGTCCAAGTAATGTCCGAACTCGTATATTCATATATTCATACCTCTTGAATGACTAACTAAATACTACGGCGAGGTACAAAGAATCAATAAAAAGACTTAGGTCTAACGATAATGTCTTCCTTTATTGTTCCACGCAGGGAAAGTTCAAAGGGGCATCAGTATAATCCACTGATACATTATGCTGTATCTCGCTGACATCAACACAGATCAAATCGTATGAAAACAACACGTATTCGTCGATCACATGTATATGAGACAAGCTTTAATCTCTTTTTCAAAATATCAACGCCGCCCCGGTGGCGCAGTGGTCTAAGCGATGGCCTCTGATCATTCGCCCGAACGGGGCCCGGGTTCGAATCCCGGTGAGGCATGGATGTTGTGTTTTGTCTTACGGCACTGGCTCTCTCCCTTCCCTGGAACCAGTGACCCTAAATTAGGGACGGGCGACTGCTTATATCCCATTGAGTTGCTCACGGTGGTCGTTAAACCTCCAATAAAAAAAAATATATCAACGCTTCGCAATCTCGCTACATCTCTACTACCGCACTTCACATTCAATATTATCACTTTACGTTGCTCTGACTTACTGTTAGCGTTGTCAAAATGTACGAGCAGTTCGGGGAAGTAATGCGCCGTTCAGTGGGGAAATCTTTAACCAAGAAGGAAAACCAAATGTACATAAAAAACAGAAACTCAAAAGGAAGGTTAAATAGAGATATAATTCACAATAGTTTGTTGTCTGTGACGTACCACAGATGTGAATCACGTGTCAAGACGACAAATATCAGGGAGGCATTCCGTCAGTGTAGCTTAGTCGGTTAGAACAACTCACTCCGGAGCGAGGAGACGCGACTTTGATCTTCGTCACTGAAAAACTCCTGTTTCCATATCGGCGCCCGAACTTAAAAATGGATATACTGGCCGTTGGGTTCTTCGAAAAATGTGTCATGTTTGTTCCGCACATCTTCTGGAATTAATGAAAATTCTTTCTTCGCTTAAAAAAAATTAAGACTTAGATGATGTGAGGTGCTACAGAGGTGAATCACGTGTCAAGACGATAAATCTGCAGCGATACATTCCATCAGTGTAGCTTAGTCGGTTACAGCAACTCACTCCGGAGCGTGGGGACACGGGTTCGATCTCCGTCACTGGCACGCTCCTGTTTTCACATATCATGATGCTCATAGCTGAGCATTGAGTTTTAAATCTAAAGCAAATAATCTAACTATTAAAGATGGTAACACAGCTGCGTGCATTACATAGTGAGTTGCAAAACTACATAGAAAAATGTAGCATTAAGGGTGCTACCAATCGTCCAAGACTGGCCGGGGCTGAAGTCCCACTTGAGACATGGGCGGTGAGTTTTTCCGATGGCGCTGGCTTTGTCCCTTTCCTGGAACCAGTGGCCCCAAATAAGGAAAGAGTGACTCCTCTAGCCCTAAGAGTTGCTCATAGTGGTCATTAGACCCCGAAATAAAAAAAAACAGTTTGTAGTTGCATGGTAACTGGGTATCTTCCTGCTCCTATATAAAATAATTATTCGCAAGTTTTCCCTTTCTTAGGTACATAATTGATAACCTTTAACTGTACGTAATTGTTGGCACAAATGCACCGTATTTTCACTCTGTTCCCATGTACCAACTCCTTGAAATCTACGTTGTCGTGGAATCGAACCCGCATCTCCCGATTTCCGTTCGAGCCTGCTATCCGTTACACCACCAAGGACAAGGAAGTTGCAAGCAACTGAAGCTAAGCAGATGTAGCTTAGAAATCTGAGAACCATTCCAATTTGCGCTAGTCGAAGCTATTCTGTGCTTCCTCGTAGCATCACCGCGAACCTTTTCTCACATCCGGGATCGGATGTAGGTCACAAGTTCCTGTGCTTCAGAGAACATCATATATATATATAAGAGGGAAACGAATCTCCCTGAAAAAAATCATTCTTCACATATACATGGCAAGCAATACAAATGTAATTGTAGGCACACATGTCCTGTATTTTCACTGTTTCCTTGTAGCATTCAGGGCAATGTAGTTTTCAAGCTTTCTGAAGCAGTTGATACATGGAAACAGTGAAAATACAGCACATTTGTGCCAACAATTGCATTTGTATTGCCTTCCGTGTATATGTAAAGAATTATTTCTTCAGGGAGATTCGTTTCCCATTTATATGTATGACTTTAACTGTGTAGTACAGGTAAGACTCCGTTTACGCAGCTTCACTTTTGCGCCTCTCATAGATCACGACCGGAAGGGAGGGAGAGTCGTGACTCTGCCCGTCTTCCTAGACACAGATGGTGCCGACACTGCAATAAACTTTACATTGTAATAAAACTATAATACGAAATAATTAAACTACGGCCTACAATTTGACCATTCTGGATTCGCAGGAGCACGACATTACCCTTGCGTTAATAACAAAGAATGTGACAGAGATAGCAAAAGAAACACGCTAGAGGATGTAGAAGTGGGTGGCATACATGAGCTCCTTGAGAGTCGTAAAGAGCATTCAATGGAAGATTTAGAAGAGCTATCTGAACAGCTGTCCGAAGAAAGACACAGAGGAAAGTGAAGCTGACTCTACAATACCGGTCAGGACATTTACAGTGCAATCAATGCGCACCCACAAGAGGCTATTGCTCTTATTAATAAGGGATGTGAGATCTTCTGTAGTGTAGCCGCCCCGGTGGCGCAGTGGTCTAAGGCGCTGGACTCTGATCATTCGTCCGAAAGGGGTCCGGGTTCGAATCCCGGTCAGGCATGGATGTTGTGTTTGTCTTACGGCACTGGCTCTCTCCCTTCCCTGGAACCAGTGACCCTAAATTAGGGACGGGCGACTGCTTATAGCCCATTGAGTTGCTCACGGTGGTCGTTAAACCTCCAATCAAAAAAAAAAACGTAAAGTGATAATATTGAATGTGAACTGGGGTAGTAGAGATGTAGCGAGATTGCGAAGCGTTGATATTTTTTGGCCGCTGCTGCATGTTTTCAGAAGTACAGTTTTGTTTCTCCTGTCGCTGTCTTGCAATGTCAGTCAATTTGTGTTGTGTTGTATTGTTGTTGTGTTTTTTACCTGTCACCTTTCTGTTACGCGCTGCTATGTACTAGTTTTTGGAATGTGTTTTTCTTCCCTCACTCTTAGGTTTGGGTTTTGTAATATGTGTGTTTTTCGTTTTTGTTTTCTGTGTTCCTTTTTTATCTGTATATATTTTAATTTTGTTCTGATGTTACCAGTTTTCCTTCCTCCTTTCTTTTGTGTTGAGACTTCTTGGCCTCGTCTCTTTTAATACAGTCTCATGTGACTGAAGCGTATCACATGTACCTTGCTTTTAGACTAATAAAGGTTTATTTTGAAGGCAGTGGTCTAAGGCAATGGCCTCTGATCATTCGTCCGAAAGGGGTCCGGGTTCGAATCCCGGTGAGGCATGGATGTTGTGTTTGTCTTACGGCACTGACTCTCTCCCTTCCCTGGAACCAGTGACCCTAAATTAGGGACGGGCGACTGCTTATAGCCCATTGAGTTGCTCACGGTGGTCGTTAAACCTCCAATCAAAAAAAAAATCTTCTGTAGCAATGACCCAACTGGGAGCGGACCTCAACCGTTAAGAGAGGAACTGCGACAGGTCTACAGCCATACTATTCCTGATTATCAGAAAAGAAGAAAATCAAAGATACATCAATTTGAACGTTTTTAAAGCAGTGAATTTTCTTCCTTTTTTCTTAAACGTTATACAATTTTTAATACCTAAATTTTGTGTTGATTACTGAAAATCTTGTTAACGGAACCTAATGTATTTAACCATGTTCCCATTATATTTTTGTTTCAATTTACGCCGTTCCATTTTACGCCGGGAATCCCCATCTATCCTCGGCGTAAACCGAGTCCTACCTGTATACGTTTCTCTTATTCATTACTAGTCATTTCTTACGGCCGCCCCGGTGGCGCAGTGGTCTAAGGCGTTGACCTCTGATCATTCGTCCGTAAGGGGTCCGGGTTCGAATCCCGGTACAGGCATGGATGTTGTGCTTGTCTTACGGTCCTGGCTCTCTCCCTTCCCTGGAACCAGTGACCCTAAATTAGGGACGGGCGACTGCTTATAGCCCATTTGAGTTGCTCACGGTGGTCGTTAAACCCCCAATCAAAAAAAAAAAAAATTTCTTATGAAAGTAATCGTTATTCTTCGATCGTCCCGTGTGCGTATACTTTATCCTTATTTCTTGCTCAGTATATACGCGTAAAAAAGTTTTTAAGCTGTAGTTGTCCCTTACTAATTTTCGTAACTTTTAATCTTCAATTAGCCCTTGTACTTTTGCGAAATTAATATCCTTTTCTAAGTAATTTTTCCTTATTTTCTTACTTTTTGTTACTTCTTAACTGCCCCTTACTTCTGCAGTTAGTTGTGATTCCCGAGGACACAAAACTGTCATTCCTTATATGACTCATGCTTTTATGCATAATTTCCTCTCTTTCTCTGTCTGTTGCTGGCATACGTAATTGCTATTTAAGTTGAAACGCATTCGCGTAGTAAAAGTCCGTTTATTTCCTGGTGTGATAAGATGTATACAAATCGCCAAGTTTTGGCTCTCCGCTGGCAGGCTTTTTCGAGACAGAGGTTAGGCATAAATTAAAAGAATTTTTGTTCTAAGAAAGGAAGTTAATTTTTCAAATAGCGTTACGTATTACACTGAAGAGTAATTGAATTAGGGACGGCTGGCGTTATGCAAATGTGGTGCTGTGGGCGGCCCTGTAAACGGAAACGACACGACGTATGCAGCGATCCGACAATATAAGGAGTGATGCGACGGGAATCAGTAAACGTCGGACACAGTGTGGGTAAGACGAAGGATCTAAGCGCATTTGATCGTGAGCCAATTGTCGGGGCCCATCTCGGAAGTCGTGTAGGCACTGGGATTTTCACGAGCCACTGTGTCACGGGTGCACCGTGAGTACATCGAATCCGGTAAACCCATCCCTGCAAGGGCCAACTGCCGTGGACAACAGCGTGTGGATGAGCGGGGTCATCGTCGGCTAGCTCGCATTGTAACAGCGGATAGACGGGCCACAGTGCAAGAAATCACTTGGCAATTTAACGCTGGTGCACAAAAACGTGTAAGCAGCCACACCATTCAGAACCATCTCCTTGCTATGAGGTATAGAAGCCATCGTACCACGAGGGTACCACTGCTGACCGCACATCACAGGGTGCAAAGATTAGCATGGAAGCGGGAACATCGCCACTGGATCCTAGACATGTGGAAAAATGTTGCCCTGACTGATGAGTTGAGATTCACGTTGGTACATGCGGATGGCGGGATACGAGTACGGCGCAAAACACATGAAGCGAAGGATCCTTCTTGCCATCAGGGTACTCTTTAAGCTGGTGGGGGGAGGCATTCTCGTCTGGGGACTGTTTACGTGGGCTTAAATGGGACCCCCTGGTACGTGTGACATCGTTCCTCACTGGTCAGCGTTACCAGGATATCCTGGACGATCATTTTCTCCCGTTCGTGCGTCTTCAACATCGTACAGGGGACCTCATCCTTCAACAAGACAATGCAACGTGCCATCGCTCCCGAATTGTATCCGAATGGTTGGATGAACACTCCACCGACGTGACCTCGCTTCCTTGGCCAGCTAGGTCACCTGACCTCAATCCCATCGAGCACATCTGGGATGCCTCCGAGAGAAATGCTCGTGGCTCTGACCCCCTCCATCAAATCTTCGTGAACTGTGGGAGCTTGTTCAGGGGTCGTGGATCCGTATGGCTTTCCAACGCTTCCGGTGTCTTGTCGAGTCCATGGCGAGACGAATCGCCGCCGTCATCAGGGCGAAAGGTGGTGCTACACGTTACTAGATAGGTATCTCTAATTCAATTGCTCTTCAGTGTAAAACAAGCGATTTGCTAAAAATGCATATATATTTTTTTATGTTTTTTATTTGGTTTAACCAGAGCCGTAGCTAGCTGGGGAGCTAGAGGTGGCTCAGCTCCACTGCAAAGCAAGTAAGCCCCCCCCCCCCCCCGCCTGAAAAATACACGTTGTTGTAAACTCTTTGAACTTTTGTTTTCGTAGGTTTATGAAAATGACTTTTGTGTTTGATGATACGCACAAAAGCTTTTGCTTATTATTCCGTGCGTTACATTTTCTGAAACAAGAAAAATTAAAGAGATACAGCACAATCGATGAATAACTACAGAGAAATTTCTTTTAAAGGTAAATCAGTAGGAGCAGCTGCGCCAATGATTCTCTGACACATGGTGATAGGGCTAGTTGGTGTTTTGGGCCAGGGAAAAGAGAAATGCCGGTTTTTTTTCTTTTGCTGTCTTTTTTTTTTTTTTTTTTTTTCAGTTTTCGCAGAAACATAAAATTTTAGAGAACATTACTACAAAAAAAAAGAGAAAAAATTCTATAAAGGAAGAGCTACGGGATTGGAGGCGTTGTTGGGCAGAAAGTTGGTTGCCTACAAAGAAGTTCTGCCGTTGGAACATTTTAACTAATCCCTATGCTAAAGGGAAGCACTGGCGCGTGCGCGCGAGAAAAACGGCTTTCAACATCTTCTCGTTCATTGTTTTTCATCCAGGTTTTACGGTGCTTATGCTAGAGGAAAACGTTTTTTGGCAAGATTCTGTAGCTCTTGGTTTCTGAGGAGGAACGGGGAGTATCTAGCACGAAGAAGAATACGCCATTAAAGATGGAGCAAAAAGTGTAACAGAAGAAGCGGAGTCGAAAAAGTTGAAATATGGCAACAGTAAATATCCGATTCTATTGCGTGTATCCACGGAAAGGAGACCAGAACAGTAAACTAAAAAAAATCACGCTAGTTGGGAGTTATTTTGACGCCAGTGATAAAAAACGCTCTGCTCAACCACCATCAAACAAGTTTAAAGAATGTGATTTATATTTTTTGTTTCAATAGAGTTCTGTTTTTTTCTCCCCATTTTTACTTCATATTTTGTATTTTATCTAATTGTTTCTACTTTTAAGTATAATTATTCGCTAATGAGTAAATTAAAAAAAGGAGATTAAAAACAAAGCAAAACTTGCGTTTGTAGGAAAAATGTAGTTTGTAAGTGAACACAGAGCCCCCTCCCGGTTCTGGGACGTAACTAGGGCCTTGGGTTTAATGACCACGATGAGAAATTCATAGAGGTACACGTCGTCGCCCGTCCGTAGTTTAGGGCCACTGGTTTCTGGGAAGGGAAACAATCTGTGTTGTAAGACAGGCACACAACACATGCCCCATCAGGGATTCCAAAATAATGGCACATCTCAGACAAATGGTCAGAAGCCAGCGCTTTGAGTGACTGGGCTATTGGGGCGGGAAAAATACATTGGAAATTGTTCTCAACAAAAGTATCTGAACGTCTTTCAGTATGTGGCACATTGTAGTTATAATTAATTAAATGAACCTAACTGAAGCCCCGAGATTTTGAGGGAAGAAAATAATATAAAGTTCAAGAATGGCTTTGGACGTATTTGCTCATTTTTCCCAATTGCCCATGGAGCAACAAGCTCCATTACGTTACATTTTTCTTTACGGGAAAGAGATTCTCGGTAGGCCTATGAAAAACTCAAGCATTGTGTTCTCTGCTGTAAGACGGCATGGGGAAAATAGCATAAATAAGATATTATGCATATAATGAGCGACTCATTCAAAACAGTGTTTGAAAAGGAAGTCCCATCACAGCTTGAGGCCTCCCGGTGAATTCCGGGTTAGCCCATGCGATAAAACGTTTCTGCATGTTTCCGCTTCTTAGCAATGCATGCCAGACAAATGGTACACACACCTGCCACTGAATTGATAACCTTTATACAGATGTACGCAAACGTCACTTAACTTACACAGCGCATATGCAGAACACGCGACCACGTGCGTCACCACGTGATCTAGGCAACTATTAAAGACTTGCTCGTCAGTAATCGCCAAAAGTTCGGGTCGCGGGTGGCCTAGTGGGCAACGGTCAGGATGGCCACGGAGGAACCTCAGGTTCGATTTCGGGCAGGTACGAACGCTCGATCCACTAAAAATCCGCCGTGCGCCGGATGGGCACGTTAAGTCGTCGGACCCCGGGTACTTCCCCCTCCCCGGTAATAAATAAGGGCGTCTTCCTCCCCCTTTCTACTTCGCTTCCGTGTCACTTTCCTATCGGGCACTCTAGCCCAAATCTCCTAGCTTCCTATTTCTAAGAGCTGTTTAAGACCTGAGGTCAGACACTCCCTTCCTAAAATCCTCTACATATGATCATGATCAATCGCCAGAAGTGTTGATCACAATGGGAAAAACAAAGGATCTTCAGGAGTTCGATGAAGGGCTCATTGTGGATGCCCGTTTGGCATAAGCGACGATTTTGAAAACAGCAGAGCTCACTGGTTTTTCAAAAGGTGAGATATCCAGAGTCTTTAATCAGTGGAAAAATAACTCACATTTCTTGTCTAAGAGGCGTAACTGTGGCACGATGACAATCTGTCAGGAACGAGATCGCCGTTGCCTGAGATGACTTCTATGGAGAAGCAGAACTTCCTGTGTGCAGCAGTTGGCCGTACCATTGTATGAAGACCATTCCCAACCCATGTCTCAGAGAACTATGAGTAGGGAATTGAAGAGGATCGGTATTGGCAGTCGCATGTCTATACGGAAACCACTGATTACTGCGAAGACCCGGAAAGTTCGTCTACAGTGGTGTCAGGAACACCGTGATTGTACACCGGAAGACTGGGACAAAAGTCATGTGATCCGACTAGTCGCGGCACACCCTGTTCTGTTCCGACGGTAAGCAAAGAGTTTGGCGGCAGCCCCATTAAGCAATTTTCCCATCTTGCCTTGTAAAAACAACTCAAAGTTTTACAGGTGGTGTCGAGCATTCTCTGTTGGTACGAAATGGGTCCCCTGATATTGCTGGAAGGTCAGGTGTTCTCCGAGGATTATCTGAACCTTGTTGCCGATCAAGTACATCCTGCAATGTTGACTTTTCATTCAGCAGGTGACGGCTGTTTCATGGACGACAATGCTACTGTTCATCGAGCAAGATGTGTTCAGAAGTGGTCCAGCAAGCATAACAGCGACTTCAGCCATCTTCTCTGCCTACCACAAAGCCCAGATATGAACCCCATTGAGAATGTATGAGACATGTTAGAAAAACAAATCCGGGAGAAAAGAAGTCGTCTTCCTTCAAATCTGAACCAGTTAAAAGACTGTTTGGTAAAAGACTGGTATGCTGTAGACGTGATGTACTCCAACACCTTGTGGAATCTATACCAAACCTTATACGTGCTGTAATTCGTGCTAAAGGAGGTCCAACCTATTATTGTACAAGAGTTTCTAATTCAGCGGCTAGCATGGGTATTTCCATAGACACAGAATCATTGCATAGCTGTCTTGCTCGAGAGGATCTCATTTGTCTTTCTGAGGGCTGTCTCTTTAAAATTCGTATAATGGACAATTCTGCTAATCCTATTCCCTATAAGAGCTTTTTTTTTTTTTTTTTTTGATTGGAGGTTTAACGACCACCGTGAGCAACTCAATGGGCTATAAGCAGTCGCCCGTCCCTAATTTAGGGTCACTGGTTCCAGGGAAGGGAGAGAGCCAGTGCCGTAAGACAAACACAACATCCATGCCTGACCGGGATTCGAACCCGGACCCCTTACGGACGAATGATCAGAGGCCAACGCCTTAGACCACTGCGCCACCGGGGCGGCCTATAAGAGCTGCCGAGGAATGCATGACTTCAATGGTAAGCTCTGTATATTGGTTGACGTTTGTCCTTTTTTTTTTTTTTTTTTTACATCTAGTGGTTAAGAATCGTTCCGTTATTTCGATGTATAACTTCTCTGTTTTGTCAGAGTATATTAGCTGTATATCGTATACACCCGCTGTTTGTCCATTGTATTGTCTCTCCTTGCTGTTAGATATTACGTGTGTTAAAGGTGTAGGTGATTCTAAAGCTACAGTGATGTTATATTTTCGCATTAAATTCTTCAGCCAATATACAGTATAAAGCGTGGTGTATACGTAACGGATCCTGCATATTTCATTATCATTCTAGGTGATTTTGTTACCGTAGTCGTTACCCCGGGTTTATATTACTCCATAAGCGTTTTGAACTAGCATATTTTGGTGTAGTGTTAATTAATAATTGCTATTCTTTGTGGTTCAAGCCTTGTGTTCTATAGCTGACGATTTCAAAAGTGCATTACAGTCTTTCCTTAATTTCCCTTTTTCCTTAGTGATCCTTTGTTTTCTAACGCCTTAGTTAGCGCTCTCACAATAACTTCGATACTGCAATCATACCTGATGGCGTGAATGCATCGTAGTCGTCTGAAGTGGTTAAACAGTTGAGATTGCTCAAATTGAAATGCAAACTGAATTTTCTTTTGAGAACAGATCTTTAAAAATAAAGAATCAACGGAACTTGAAAAAAGACTGTTTAGGACACTCACTGACACAAAATTTATGGAGGTTTTTTGTTTGTTTGTTGTGGGGTTAAAATAAACAACCACTATGAACAGCTCATTGGGCTATAAGCTGTCGCCCATCCCTAATTTAGGGCCACTGGATCCAGGGATGGGACAAAGCCAGCTCCGTAAGATAAGAACAACACCCATGCGCCATCTGGGACTTGAACCTAGCCCCATCTCGAACTGAATGGTCCAAAGCCAGCGTCGCTCGGCCATTGGGGCGGCAAAGCTCTTATGTTTAAGGTATACCTGTGAATGTTTAAGCACAGGTTACTTTCTTCGCGGAAAATATTTTCTTCTCAAAATGACTATTTCCCATAATTGTGTAATGTTAATCTGATAACTGTGGTATGTTAACATCAGAGAACGTAGCGACAAGACATCTTGGTTAGTTATGTGTGAAAGTATTGGAGAGCACTCAGTTCCAGCTAGCAAATGCATTTGTTAAAAAATATGGTGCATGCCATTCCTCATGCACGCAAACGTCGACTGAACATCCAATGATTTGTGAACGAACACTTTCACGAAAATTCTGAGCTACCCAAAAGTTGTAAAATTCATAGAAATCCACCTGAAGCATATAGTCATTTTTACCTGAAGCATATAATCATTTTTACCTGACGCATATTTCTTGAAATATAATAAGCACGGTCGTTCAGATATTTCAGTGCAGAGAAATAATCTATAATAATTTAGGACAAGGATCCTATATATTTCATCCCGTCTTTTCTAGTAAATAAATAAATGATATTGGATTTCAGCCTTTAAAGAGATTTCTTCGAATTCTACATTTTTCGTGTCTTTTCATCAAATTGTTGATGTATCTTTGGTGTGCAAACATAAATGTATTGTTTTTGTTTTACCAAAACCAAATAGTGTCGAAAAAGCCTTAATGCATAAATGACAAAGAAATACTGACGTAGACCGTGGAAAGACTCGTGTGGAAGACTCGCAGGAATTTAAAATAGAGTGCATACAAACAAACTAGTGGACCAGCATGGATACTTCATCTTTTTTATTGCAATATCTTTAATTGTTTATCATTCTTCTACGTGTTTCTTCATACGCTTTTACGGTAAGGAAAAACGTAACGAAATGCACAAAGACTTAAAAGAATACCCAGCTGCCTTTGGCATGCATTCAACAGGAAAATATTGAACACATTTTTTGTTCGGTGTGTGTGTGCAACCTGCCTCGAACTACTTCAGGGAATTGGCTGAGCAGCAGATGATGTTGTCAATTATGGGACTGCAGTGCCAGCCAAAATTGTGTAGTGATAGGCAGCATTTCGTAGATACAGCTCATTTTAACTCATAATACAGATGATGGGTAGGATTTACGTTAGGGGAATTCGCAGACCGGGAAAGTATAGCGAAATCTTTCGTATGTTCCTTATTGTGTTGACCCATGTCATTTGTACTGTGAAGTGGTCTTCACAGTAGCAATGACATAATGAGAGCTGACGGCGATGGCTTAGACCACTTCACAGTAGCAATGACATAATGAGAGCTGACAGCGATGGCTTAGACCACTCATTATGTCATTGCTACTGTGAAGTGGTCTAAGCCATCGCTGTCAGCTCTCATTATGTCATTGCTACTGTGAAGTGCTGACAGCGATGGCTTAGACTACTTCACAGTAGCAATGCCATAATGAGAGCTGACAGTGATGGCTTTTTTTTTTTTTTTTGGTTGGAGGTTTAACGACCACCGTGAGCAACTCAATAGGCTATAAGCAGTCGCCCGTCCCTAATTTAGGGTCACTGGTTCCAGGGAAGGGAGAGAGACAGTACCGTAAGACAAACACAACATCCATGCCTCACCGGGATTCGAGCCCGGACCCCGTTCGGACGAATGATCAGAGGCCATCGCTTAGACCACTGCGCCACCGTGGCGGCCCAGCGATGGCTTAGACCACTTCACAGTAGTAATGGACATACAGCAATGACTTAGACCACTTTACAGTAGCAATGACATAATGAGAGCTGACAGCGTTGGCTTAGACCGCTTCATAGTAACAATGACATAATGAGAGCTGACAGCGATGGCTTTGACCACAGCGCCACCGGAGCGGTCTACATTACATTGTTCAAAGAGAGAGGGGGAGGACAGAGAGGCACTGGGTAGTTCTTATTGCATAATAAAAATAAATGACTCCATGGGAAGTTCTGTACATCATCACAATGTGGACCACACTGGCCCAACAAGTGGCGTAAAGATAGGAATTTTCACTGCTCCCCAAAACTTATGGAAGAGGTGTATTTTGACGAATCAAAATCGGAAAAAGTTATTTTACAATTGTAAGTTGTATCAGTGGTAATAGAAACAACAAAATAAAACGCACGACATCAAAAATCATAAGTAATATGTAACACAGATAGAAACGGAGCAAAAGGTAGCGAGGGATTTAAAGGATCACCTGTTCTCCAATGACACTCTGCCATCAGAGATTCATAAACAGACTAGCGGCAAACTCCTCAGTAAAGGGCTGATGATTTCACCCCCATTGCACTGCATGTTTAGCGTCAGTGTGTCATGCTTAGCACAAAGTGGTTCAGGAGCTCTTGGGGCAAATTGTTCCACTCATACTGGTGATAACTTGTGCGGGATTTCTTTCTGCAACACGTCTCCCCAGGGTATCCTGTGCATGTTTGACTGGATTGAGATAAGGAAGTGCTTCATTCGTTGGCTGTTCTTACTAGACTATACACTGAAGAGTAATTGAATTAGAGATACCTGTCTAGTAACGTGTAGCACCACCTTTCGCCCTGATAACGGCGGCGATTCGTCTCGGCATGGACTCGACAAGACACGTTGGGAAGCCATACGGATCCACGACCCCTGAACAAGCTCCCACAGTTCACGAAGATTTGATGGAGGGGGTCAGAGCCCCGAACATCTCACTTGATGGCGTCCCAGATGTGCTCGATGGGATTATGGTCAGGGGACCTAGCTGGCCACGGAAATGAGGCCTCGTAGTTGGAGTGTTCATCCAACCATTCGGATACAATTCGGGAGCGATGGCACGGTACATTGTCTTGTTGCAGGATGAGGTCCCCAGTGGGATGTTGAAGACGCACAAATGGGAGAAAATGGTCGTCCAGGATATCCCAGTAACGTTGACCTGTCAGGGACGATGTCACGCGTACATTTCAGTCCACGTAAATAGTCCCCAGACGAGAATGCCACCCCCACCAGCTTGAAGAGTACCCTAATGGCAAGAAGGATCCATCGCTTCATGTGGTTTGCGCTGTACTCGTATCCTGCCATCCGCATGTACCAAGGTGAATCTCGACTCATCAGTCCAGGCAACATTTTCCCACATGTCTAGGGTCCAGTGGCGATGTTCCTGCGCCCATGCTAATCTTTGCACCCTGTGATGTGCGGTCAGCAGCGGTACCCTCGTGGGACTCTGTACCCCATAGCGAGGAGATGGTTCTGGATGGTGTGGCTGTTTACACGTTTTTGTGCACCAGCGTTAAATTGCCGGGGGATTTCTTGCACTGTGGCCCGTCTATCCGCTGTTACAATGCGAGCTAGCTGACGATGACCCCGCTCATCCACACGCTGTTGTCCACGGCAGTTGGTCCTTGCAGGGATGGTTTTACCGGATTCGATGTACTCACGGTGCACGCGTGGCCCAGTGGCTCGTGAAAACCCCAGTGCCTGCACGACTTCCGAGATGGAGTGACCCATTCGTCGTGCCCCAACAATTTGACCACGATCAAATGCGCTTAGATCCTTCGTCTTACCCATACTGCGTCCGACTTACTGATTCCCTTCGCATCACTCCTTATATTGTCGGATCACTGCATACGTCATGTCGTTTTCGCTTACAGGGTGCCCACAGCGCCACATTTGCATAATGCCAGCTGTCTCTAATTCAACTGCTCTTCAGTGTACTTCATCCTCAGCTGCTGTGCAGTGAGAACCGGCTTTACCCATAAAAATGAAATCTGGAACCACAGCACCATCAAAAAGACAAACGTGACGAATAACACATCATTGCAGTGCCGCTGCCTAGTGATTGTCCCTTGACCCATCAGCTGCAGTCGGTATACCCATTGCCCATGATACCGGTCCACATACGCCGCGATCGCTCATGGCATCCTGCGTAGTCCCACGTTCCCTGCATAACAACTGCCTCGTGGAATCCGATAAAAGTCTAAAGTGGCTTTCACCTGAAAACGTTACCTTGGCTCTTTGATCTGAAGACCATTCGCCGTGAGACAGGCACCACTCATTGCGCTCTGTAAAATGCCTCCTACTAATGGTAGACAGCGTACGAGCTTCCGGACATATTGACCTTCTGTGTTAACATGTCTTGGCAAAGCTTAGCGCGAAATTCTCCCACCTGTACTTGCTTAAATACGATTAATCAAATGGCCCGCAGGACCTATCCGACTCCGTATTGCCTTCACGGACAGGGAACGGTCATCCCGCAGACGACTTCCCGCAAAACAACTGGCAGAGATTCTGTGTCGCCTGAATGCTGACTAAAGCCGCGAAACTTTGCTATTTGCTATTTCACTCTCTGACGATATTGGTCATAGTCCGGCATTCTTTGAGATTGCCGGTAATTCGGCCTCCGTTAAAATCACCTGTATGATGTCTCCGAGATATCCTTTTTGAACCCAGGAACGCAGTTTCTCGTTCCGTCATTGAAACACAGGAAAAATAGAATGAACTTATGCAAGACACGACTGAGCCTTTTACCTATATACCCCTCGGTAGCTGTTGCATGGTCACAGAAAATATGCGTAAGGGCTGCACATGTAATGTTTTTCATACGTCTGGCGGCACATGTGGGCATACGTTAGTAAGTTTTTTTAGCCCCATGACCCTTTGTGATGGCCAGATTTCATGTTCGTCCTTCAGTTTTGGACAACATTTTACACATAGCATATGCTTTCACTCTAAACGAATGTACATATACTGCCCCGAAAGCGCAGTGGTTTAAGCGCTGGTCTCTGATCATTCGTCCAAGATGGGGCAGAATTCGAATCCCGGTAAAGCATGGATGTTGTGTTTGTTTTTCGGCCTTGGCTTTCTTCCTTCCTGGAACCACTGGCCCTAAATTAGGGACGGGTGACTACTTATAGCTTATAGTTCATCGAGTTGCTCACAGTGGACGTTAACCCCCCCCCAAACAATACATATATATACAGTACGCTGAAGTGCCAGAAAAACTAATACATCAGTCTAATACCTGGTAGCCCCCTTCCCCCGGGAGCGCAGGACTGCAGAAATACGACGGGGCATGGACTCCACTAGCTTCTGGAAATATGCTGTAGGTAATGCTTACCATACTTCATGCAGAGCGTTCCACAATTCGGGTGTATTCCGAGGTCTCGTATTCCTGTGTTCGATAGCGAGTTGCATGGCATCCCAAATGTGTTCTATCACGTTCAGATCTGGGGACTTGGGTGGAAATGGCAACACCCCACATTCAGATGAATGCTCCTCTAACCATAATGTGGCGTCCTGACACTTGTGTGGAGGTGCATTGTCCTGTTGGAATAGGCCCAACCCATCAGCATGAATGCAGGACATGAACGGGTGTACCTCGTCAGAAAGGATGCGCACATAGCGTTGGCCGGTCACAGACTTTGTAGACGCACCATGGGTCCCAGCGAAGTCCAGCTAAGCACACCTCATACCATTACAGAGTCCCCCACCAGCCGGTACAGTTCCCTGCTGACAGACGGCATCCATGGCTCCATGGGGTTTGCGAAACACACGAATCCTTTCATCTGCCCGATACAGTGGGAAACGCGACTCGTCAGAACAGGCTACTTGTTTATCAGTCATCAAGTGTCCAGTGGCGGTGTTGCCGTGCCCAAGCGAGGCGCACAACTCTGTGCCGTGCACCCATCAAGGTAACTCGAGTTGGGCGTCGGCTCCCAAAGCCCATGTCCTGCAGATTACGTTGCACAGTCCGGATGCTGGTGCTTGTTGAGGCTCCAACATTGAATTCCGATGATACCTGCGAGAGTGTTTCACGCCTATCGCGTGAAACGATTATTCACAGCCGACGATGGTCACGTTCACCCAATGTCTTTTTACGGCCACACTGGTATCGTAGGTTGGAGGTTTTGCCGGAATTCTTGTGGTCACGGTACACCCTTGCAATGGTCGTCCGTGAAAATCCGAACTACGTTTCTACCTCCGAAATACTACGGCCCATCTCACGAGCGCCAACTATGACACCGCGTTGAAAATCGCTTAAATCGCTATTACTTGTCATTCACATGCCAAAAACAGCTCTGACAGCTGGCATGGATGTCTATCGCTTTATATACGCACTGGCGGACGCAACCGAGTACGCACATAGGTGACGTTGCTATGTATTTTGCATAAGCTCGTCTGTACCAGTTTTTCTGGCACTTTAGTGTACATATATATTCTGTATATACACAACCGGTTTTTTTTTTGGTTTTTTTTATTGAAGGTTTAACGACCACCGTGAGCAACTCAATGGGCTATAAGCAGTCGTCCGTCCCTAATTTAGAGCTACTGACTCCAGGGAAGAGAGAGAGCCAGAGCCGTAAGACAAACACAACATCCATGCCTCACTGGGATTCGAACCCGAACCCATTTCGGACGATTGATCAGAAGCCATCGCTTAGACCACTGCGCCACCGGGACGGCCAAACGTTGTTTTAAGTACAAGTATATTCTTGGAGAAGTGCTTGAGAATGAAGAAGTCAGAAACTATGCTGATAGAACGATCCTCAAAAGTGTTACTGTTTGAACACGACAGCTCTGGAACACTGCTCGACATAGAAAATGTCACAACATGAAGTATTTATCGGAGCGTCATGCAAATTGGTATGTGTTGACGGTCAGGTTATGTAAACGATCGCAGGTGCGAACTAATAACGTGATAAGTGAAGTAGATAAAAAGGCAAAACAGCTCCGCGTAGTTAAGTTTCGTCGTCCTCACCTAGGACTGCGTTGGAGTGATTTAGGTGGCAAAAGCGTGAGTAAGGAGTGAGAATGCCTGAACGACATCAACGGGAATCCTACCATCACACGGAATCTTTACCAGAGGCTTCATTATAAAGCCTCCTCACACAGGCTTCATCATAAAGCCTCCTCACACAGGCTTTATCATAAAGCCTCCTCACACAGGCTTCATCATAAAACTACATATGGTTGGTTGGTGCCTTCGTCTTATCGTGGCCGAAACGATCGGGGGTACATCAACTGTCGGTCGAATGTGGAAACGGTGGTTAAAGAAAGGTAACGCGCGTCGCGGTATTCGGACTGGTGGAAGTTCAAAAGTCTTAATCGCAGCATTAAACGGCAAGCCGTAGGTGCCCCACAATCCATGACGGACGACATTCGACGAGGTGTACATGAAGCTACGGATATCTCCATATCAACACGGACTGTAAATCACAGATTGGCTGACGCAGGTTTGCGCTCTCGCCGACCATTGCAATAATTCTGTACGAAATATCCCTGGCGGGACGAATTAAACTTAGTATTCAGCGACGAGTCCCGCTTCTATCGCAGTGCCGACGATCACCGATTGCGAGTCTGGAGACGATGTGGTCTCCAAGGGGATCTTGCTGCCTGGATATCCTACCGCTTTCCAGCCTAGTGTCATGGTGTGGAGCGCTCGCAGTCTCAACCGCCCTTCACTGCTAGCCCGCATAGTGGCTACAATGACAGCATGATGGTACGTCGATGAGATGCTGCACGCCGTTTTATTTCCGCATCTCGTGATATCCCTGATACTCAGTTTCAACAAGATAACACCCGCCTGTACACAGCCAACATCAAAAGACAGTGCTTCCTACAAGGTGTCCAGGTGGTGCACCGGCTAGCGATTCCGACTTCTCCCCAATAGAAAACGTGTAAGACCTCATTGGTGTACTTAACCAATGCACAGAACCCTCTCACAATGTCGATGAATTGTGAACACAAGTCAACGACACATGGTCAGTGATACCTCAGGACACCACACAGAGACTCTTCCACTCGATGCCATGCCGTTTTACCGAATGTATAGCCCAGCGTAGCAATCACACGACATACTGACTCAGGCCACATTTTACTGCCTCCTTGCTCATCACATACATGTAATTCCTCAGGAATCAAATCACTTCTTTCGCAGGAATTTTTCTACAATATATGTCTGATAAGTTTCGTCTCATTTTGAACATTTCTTCATGGTGTGGTATTTTCTTTGTTGAGCAGTAGCGGACAAAAGATAAAGACAACCGCACTGACTTATGTTGCCTTTCCACTGAACAAGAATCTGCACAAAACCTATTGTGAAAAAAAATCAGGAAGTACGTTGATCTTGCATCCAAATCAAATCATTGTGGAAACAGGGGTTTATCGAGATCCTTCCGATAATTATTTGAAATACAGGAATAATCGAAAAACTTCATCAAATTAACATCAAGTAATGATACAGAGCTTTCATGTAAAAATATATCCTCCTAAACAGTTGCCGTATTGTCCGTAATTCCTTTCAGTAGAATTATAACTACTCGGCAATGGGTCTGCACTGCCTTTTTCCGGGACTTTGGCTAAGACCGGTTGCAATCGTAGTCTTTATTCTTTGGAGAAGACGGGTTGCAATTCGTACTCTGTATTCTTTGGCTAAGACCGGTTGCAATTCGTAGTCTTTATTCCTTGGCTAAGACCGGTTGCAATTCGTACTCTTTATTCTTTGGCTAAGACCGATTGCAATTCGCATAACTACTCGGCAATGGGTCTGCACTGCCTTTTCCCAGGACTTTGGCTAAGACCGGTTGTAATTTGGCTAAGACCGGTTGCAATTCGTAGTCTTAATTCTTTGGCTAAGATCGGTTGTAATTTGGCTAAGACCGGTTGCAATTCGTAGTCTTAATTCTTTGGCTAAGATCGGTTGTAATTCGGCTAAGACCGGTTGCAATTCGTAGTCTTTATTCTTTGGATAAGACCGGTTGCAATTCGTACTCTGTATTCTTTGGCTAAGACCGGTTGCAATTCGTAGTCTTTATTCTTTGGCTAAGACCGGTTGCAATTCGTACTCTTTATTCTTTGGCTAACACCGATTGCAATTCGCATAACTACTCGGCAATGGGTCTGCACTGCCTTTTCCCAGGACTTTGGCTAAGACCGGTTGTAATTTGGCTAAGACCGGTTGCAATTCGTAGTCTTTATTCTTTGGATAAGACCGGTTGCAATTCGTACTCTGTATTCTTTGGCTAAGAACGGTTGCAATTCGTAGTCTTTATTCTTTGGCTAAGACCGGTTGCAATTCGTACTCTTTATTCTTTGGCTAAGACCGGTTGCAATTCGTATAACTACTCGGCAATGGGTCTGCACTGCCTTTCTCCAGGACTTTGGCTAAGACCGGTTGTAATTTGGCTAAGACCGGTTGCAATTCGTAGTCTTAATTCTTTGGCTAAGATCGGTTGTAATTTGGCTAAGACCGGTTGTAATTTGGCTAAGACCGGTTGCAATTCGTAGTCTTAATTCTTTGGCTAAGATTGGTTGTAATTTGGCTAAGACCGGTTGCAATTCGTAGTCTTAATTCTTTGGCTAAGATCGGTTGTAATTTGGCTAAGACCGGTTGTAATTTGGCTAAGACCGGTTGCAATTCGTAGTCTTAATTCTTTGGCTAAGATCGGTTGTAATTTGGCTAAGACCGGTTGCAATTCGTAGTCTTTATTCTTTGGATAAGACCGGTTGCAATTCGTACTCTGTATTCTTTGGCTAAGACCGGTTGCAATTCGTAGTCTTTATTCTTTGGCTAAGACCGGTTGCAATTCGTACTCTTTATTCTTTGGCTAAGACCGGTTGCAATTCGTATAACTACTCGGCAATGGGTCTGCACTGCCTTTCTCCAGGACTTTGGCTAAGACCGGTTGTAATTTGGCTAAGACCGGTTGCAATTCGTAGTCTTAATTCTTTGGCTAAGATCGGTTGTAATTTGGCTAAGACCGGTTGTAATTTGGCTAAGACCGGTTGCAATTCGTAGTCTTAATTCTTTGGCTAAGATCGGTTGTAATTTGGCTAAGACCGGTTGTAATTCGGCTTAGACCCGTTGCAATTTGTAGTCTTAATTCTTTGGCTAAGACCGGTTGCAATTCGTATAACTACTCGGCAATGGGTCTGCACTGCATTTTCCCAGGTAATAATCAAAATAAAAAGGAAAAATGCTCAGATGTAAATGTCTAGAGACCCTACTATATGATTCTGATTCTCGGTTTGTGGGTGTGTGAGTTGTTTCATTCATGGATTAAAACAGTAAAAAACTTATTCATTCTCTCAGTAATTCCTAATGAAACTTGTATCCTGAAATTAGTGGTCGTTCGTTTATTATTCTAGCATTTATGCTAATCTTCTAATCAATGATGAAGCTAATTTTGGTCATGGAGTCTTTTCCTAGTACATCATACCTACAATCTTAATGACTGCGTGGGCCATCCTGCTTTTTATTTGCATGTTATTGCAAGCATGCTGCTCTGTGAATCGCTAATCAGTGACGATTCTTTCGTACACGCAGATGATGAAACCTTTTATTTGCCATTTCCAATTTCAAAAACAAACATGTTTTTATGAGGCACAATTTTACCGGTTTCTTATGCATACGGACTACAAATTAAACTACATATTTAGATTTATCTATACATTTTTCTCAGAATAGTTTGCAAATTCTTTTCAGCGAAGGAATTTGTAGCTGTAGTGATGCTGAGATCGCTTCTCTAGCAACATTTTGAACAGAGAACTTTCGCTGAAACATTGACACGTACTCGAATTCTCGAAAATAAATCGAACGTATGATCACATTAGGGAATTTAAATGAACTCTAAAAACTGGAATTAATAGCTATTATAAATCAACAGTTTGAACACTGATAGCAGTTCAAACAGTTAAACAAATATTAAATGAGTGACTTAATTTTTAATACTCTCGCAAGCGAATTAAAATCATCTTTATATCGATCATATCTACGTACTCAGTCTAAGTACATTTGAAAATAATTTTTACCTACAAATAAATGTCGCTAATGGAAAGTTTGGCCCTGTATTGGAGAACAGTCTGCTCGGCTTTCATTGAAAATGTGTTCTTATATTTTCTCGCAATACAAGTAATAGTTAGAAATTTGCCTTGCGAGGAATGGCGTATAACTATAGCTACGGGTATTCCAAGTTACTTCTGTGATCGGCTTGAATATCCAAATTTAAAGTGCGTTTTCCTAACTTTTGCGTTTACCTGCACCTACCGTTTCCTTCAGGAACCCGTTAACACTGTGTAGCAAAACAAAAGTTATATCTACGTAAGCACTGGCTTTGTCATAAGTTGCGATTATAATGTATTTGTGACGAAATATAAAACAACAAAGTCTCTCAGGGAGAATGTCTACCAAAAATCAATTTACTAGCAAAGGCTGCGAAAAATTAAGTCTGAGAAATAATAACGTTTCATTCACCGTAAAGAATAAGCAGAAGCAGGCCTTGTGGACTTATTTTGATGAGGAAATGCTTTTTGTGGAATCAAGAAATGGAGATTGAATTCCCAAGACGGGGATAACGCTTTGATCATGCGAGGAATAGAAAGAATAACGTCACAGCTGCAATTCAAAATAGAAATACCCTTTCTGAATCCAGCAGAAATATTCTTATTTTTTTTTTTTTTTTGTTGTAAATGGTTCGCCAGCACGGGAATAAAAGTAATTAAGGGTCCAAGGTCATCCAAGGTGACGACGAGTTTCTATACTACAGGTCTTTAGCCCCATACGAGGGACATGTAAAATGTTATTGACCTGTGTCTCTAGATTTGCACTCGTTGCTCCGAAGTTAACGAGCTACAACTTGTTTGAAAGATTGTCTTGACTTGTCATGACGTGTTAAAAGTAAAGGCCGTATCGTCATTTCTCTCTCCACTGGAGGCGCGAAAAGTTCGTTCTGAAAAATCTGTGCGTTATTGCTAAGGAACCTACTAAAGACAGAGAAAGATTTTACACTTTCACAAGGATGCTGCTTAAGGACGAAGACAAAAACATTAGTGCCTATTTATCATAAGTACATGGGCCTGTTCATGTGGCACTGTTACGGAGTGGACGGGCAGACCTTCGAAACAGGAAATTTCTCATGCAGGAAAATCGCAGGAGACGGTGAAAGAGAAAAAAATCGCTGCTGTTTGTGACTTCATTAAGGAAAATCCACACACCACAGTTCAGGTAATAAGTTTATATGTCGGTGTATTGATTGGCAGTATGGAACAAATATTTAAAGTTCCACAAGATCTGTGTAAATGAGTACCCCACAAACTTACAGAACAAATGAAGGCTACAGTAGACTTGTGCAAGGAGATGCTAGCAATGTTCGAACCAAATGGCTCCAAGCGATTAACATATATTATCACAGGTGATGAGACATGGGTTTTTACAATAAACTCAGTGCCCAATTTATTATGACCACCACACAATTTTATGCAAAGTAGCTATCTCACTGATGCTGTTGACGCAAGATGGCTGAAACGGTATAAAAAGGGAACGCTAAAGATATTCAGAAACCAGTGAAGTGCATTGCGCAAGAAATAATGGGTAAAAGACGCGATCTGACGGACGTTGAACATGGAATGATAGTGGTACTCGAAACATTGGTGCGAGCATTAGCAAAACGGCTGCACTAGTGAAATGTTTGAGGGCAACAGTTGTTAAAGTTTACAGAAAGTGGACCTCCAGTCAGAAACCGGGTCGGAACGCAAGGGGTGTGGTCATCAACTGCTACTGGATGCACAAGCTGAGCGGACAGTAGGCAGACTTGTTGAGTCCAACAGACGGGCAACACTTCGCCAGATTACAGATAATCTGAATCAGGGACCAAGTCCGATGGCATCTAATCGTACAGTTCGCCACACATTACATCTTATAGGCTACAGAAGCAGACGGCCTGTCCGTAAGCCATTGCTATCTCCAGCCTCCAGTTCGCTCAGGAGCACAGGAATAGGACAGTAAATGAGTGGAAAAGGGTAATATGGTCCGACGAATCACGTTTTCAACTACACCACGCAGATGGAAGGGTGAGGATATGGAAACAGTAGCACGAAAGTATGGCCCCACTTTGCATCATCACTACTCTTAGAGATGACGGAGGCAACGTTGTGGTCTGTGGCATATTTTCGTAGGAGTATTTCATGTGGAGCAACGTCTGAATGCCCAAAGGTATTTAAATATCGTTATCGACGAAATCCACCCAGTTACGTTGATGGTTTATCCCAAGGAGATGGATTATATTTGGGCTGCTGACAGTGGCGGATTTAGAGCAACCGAAATGCTGCGCACAGCATCAATTCCCCCCCCCCTCCTCCTCCTCTCTTTGCCTGCCATTGTTGAAAAATAACACAATTTTGTTGCCCGTATCGCTCCCCTTTTTCACTTTCTCATGTGGAAGTAAAATGAGGTAATGTTAAGCAGATGAGAAAGTTTAAAAGATAAACCGAAAAAAAATCATAGTGTGTTTGTATGTGTTGTTTGTTGCCACCCTAAATAAAAAATCTATTATAGCTATCAAGAGGAAATTTGATATTTGCTGGTTCTATGATACCCTGATGAGAAAGAAAACGCGGAAATTATAAGTGGGAAATCCTTTGACGAAGAATAAAGGTCGGAACTTTTATAAGGATGGTCACCCAAGCACAGTACTAGCATTTAACATGTTACATACGGTTAATTCATGGCACTGCTTTAATTAATATTTATGATACGTGCGTTGTGATTGCTGCTATCGCATATCATCAGATTTCATCGCATTGACTTTTCCTCTAATAAGCTCGAACATAGATCTCATAAAACCCGCTTTTCCAATGCCATTCGTAAGGGGGAAAATTAAGGGAAAGATGGACGGTCGTAATTAAATGCCAAATTAAAGAGCAAAATGTTCATTACATTCTAAACAAATCGGCCAGAAATTACACCCCATTCGCTGATCTCAGTTGTCATGTAGTATTAAGTAATATTACTCTTAAAATGCTTTTTAGTCAGCCTGCATTTAAACTGGTCAGTTAATGCAGTACTTGTGGACGGCATACCAGAAGTTCGGGCGTAGGCGTATTCTTAAAAGAGAGAATGTATTCCTCCTTTTTATGCAATTTTTTAGAAGTTAAATGAAAAAAAGACAATATTTTGAGGGTCCTGAAGCATCGCTGGGCCCTGTGTCTGAACTTCGTAGGCTTCCCTGTGAATCCGCCCCTGGTTGCTGAAGAATAACCGCGTCCCTCATTTCCTTCGGCAAGGCTTTCGCTCAAGGAATAGAGGATGTTCACCTTTTTTTTTCCAGTTCTCAACTAAAAGCAGTAGTCACCTTACCTTAAAAATGACTATAAATAGCCAATCCTACACCGACATTGTTTTTCCCTAAACGGTTAAGCAAATGGAACAACATCCAGCAATATACTGTCGAGGTTTCTCCTTCTTCATAAGAGTACTCATAAGACCAGGCAAATTACGTCCTATCTGGATCAGGAAAAATATCCAACCGTTACACCATCCTGTATATTTACCCGAACTTACACCGCGCGATTTTTGATTGTTTCGAGAAATTAAAAAGGAACTTGCTTAGCAGTCGTTTTCAAGGGTGTAAAAAGACCTTGCAAAATGAGTTCATTCAGAGTGCTCCTAAACAGGAGTACCACCAAGGGTTCCAGAATTGGCATAGACGTCTGCAAATTTGAACAGATGCTGGAGAGGAGTTCTTTGAAGTACAGTAAAAGTTTTTGTTTTGTAAAAGTGCAGTGGTTTTTATTTTGTAAAAGTGCAGTGGTTTTTATTTTGTAAAAGTGCAGTGGTTTTTGTTCCGCAGATGCACGTCAATAACTTTTTGAATGCCCTCCATAAAATTGTTGCCGCGTGTCTTCTGTCAGCTTCTGTACAATACGTTCGTCACAAAAAAAGATTCGATGATTTTCTTTTTGTGGCGCACGTATGGTCGAACGTAAAGAAGCTGACTGAATATGTACTTAGTAGTAGTATGTATGCGTGTGTGCATGAGCTCCTCTAAAATCTGTGGTTCTGTACCATTCATTTTTTTTTTTTTTCTGTCCGGCCTTAGCATTTCATATGCTTTCACTATTTGTCTCAGTTTCTCTTCAATTTTGCTTATGTTATTTTTGGATGAAGACGGCTTCGGCTGTTTCACCATTTGTTTCAAGAGTGGGTTTCTTCCACTATCCGA
This sequence comes from Macrothele yani, assembly GCA_039090855.1. Classification (NCBI taxonomy): domain Eukaryota; kingdom Metazoa; phylum Arthropoda; class Arachnida; order Araneae; family Macrothelidae; genus Macrothele; species Macrothele yani. The sequence goes on along the minus strand of CM077017.1, from coordinate 64,526,145 downwards.
GCTCAGTAGTTTCTTCTTTCTTTTAGGCGAGTCCCGTATTTGTCGTTTGTATCTATGCTGCTTAATTAGCATCAGTAATAACCATGTGAATGATTATCTTCTTTCATGGGTAGGTTACGAACAATTTATTTGATTTTCCATTGGAATTGAAACCATGGTTTGAGGATTTAAGTCTATATAATGTACACTTGTTACTGAAAACGAGGCAGAAGACGAAAAACAAAAAAGTTTCTCGCCAAGCTTTGCATCTAACGCAATTTGCTCTTGCTGAACAGAGACTGAATCTTGCATTTTGGTTTCTGCGTTAGTGAGTTTAGATTTTTTGTTTTTTTGTTTCTACTAGATTTTTGTAGCTATTCTCATGACTTTCACCATATTCTAAATTGTTTAGAATAAATTCGTAGCAGAAGCAAGTATGATGTTAAAAACGCACTCGGAAGGATGATTTTAATGACCTTTCTTGGTCTGTGGTTACTCTTCTTCTGATCCATCAACTGAAATTCTAACAATTGGAAAGTTACTGCTGTGTTACTTTCAGGAACGGAAAATTTTATACCTAAGACTCAGACTGTGCGTGTTTGTCCTACGGCGCTGGCTCTGCCCCTTCCCTGAAACCACTGGTCCTAAATTAGGGACGGGCAATTGCTTATAACCCTTAGAGTTGCTCTTGGTGGCGGTCATTTAACCCCGAAGCAAATAAACAAAATTTAAAAACGGATGATTTCACGCCCTCCTTCAATGCTTCGAGAAAGGCTTGAAGTTTTTGCTCTAACTGTTCTCCACTGAAAAGACAGAAGAGAAATAAAAAAAGGAAAGGAAAAGACCACTTGGAAGACTACCAGTCAGCACTGCATAATAAGAGGAGTTGGAGTAAGTGAATAAGAATGAAAGGATTGGAGAGAAGAAGAGACGGGAATAAATGAAAAAGTCCTATACTTAAGACTGGCAGTCTTTGAATAAATACAAAAGTAAACAAACTTTTTTAACTTCTGAAAATCTGAGCAAAACAAAATAATCGGAGCTCGCTCGCAATGCATTATTTTACATGAAAATTGGCTGTGCAAACTGATAATCTTCACACGTTTCATATAAGCATATCATCATCAAAACTACTTGATAGCTCGAGGTAACGCTCAAAGCTTAGGAGATGTTGCAAAATAAATTTTTCACGCTTCGTAAACTTTGAATTTTCAGAGACACTTGGTTAAAATTCACGTCGCAATTGCGCATTTTAATGTTAAAGAACTTTTCTTTTTATTTAAGTCATATTTATGTTCGAGTGCTCTCAAAATAGTTCAACATAATACATGTTTTATTATTTCGAATAAATTTCTGAGGTCCTGTATCTGAACGTATTTGTAGACTTAAAAGTATCTTTTCAGACATTAATGAATCATCAACAACCAATTATTCTAAATTATTATTCATTCAATTTATAAATTAAGTTATTTATAAATAATAAATAATTTAATTATTTACAAATAATAAATAATTTAATCATTTATTAAATAAAATATAAATTCTATATTTTAATTCTAATTTATTTATTCATTTATGACAGTTCTAAAAGTATCTTTTACTACTGGTGCAAATCGATCTTCAGAACTATACCAAAAACAGAAGAAAAGGGATTTTTTCGAACGGAAAAATTTAGCACCATGGGTAAGTTTCCTTTCCGTTTGACAAATAATTTGAGATGAAAACTGCGGCTCGGGTGTTTTTGACTACGCTATAATATCTCTCCTCATGAAATCTGCCAAAATCGCATTCTTGCAGCACGAAAAAGTTCGGCTAGAATTATTTCGATACGCCACGACTTAAGGCTTAATGTTCGTGGCCTTTCATTTATCTGCTGTTTTAGTGAAGTCGCTTAAGGATCACGTAAACGCATTTTTTTTTCGGAATGCTTGAAGATGGCTGCTTTACTTTATTTAGTAATACAACGATAATGCTAAAAGATCCTGTTGAACAGTCTTCACGTTTAAGTGAGTGCGATTCTATCATTACGCTGAGGAAAGAATGAAGCGGAGAAATTCTTATTAATTTCTGAAGTAATACTATGGTTTTAAAGTATGATATATTTTCTTTATTTTATTTTCTCAATACATGCGCATAGTCACGTGGTATTGAATCTTCACAGTGTTTTGTATGTTCTGAATTGTAATTTCAAGAGATGACTGGAATGCCCCTGTTAGGGGCGCATACAGAAGCTTAAATTAGGGATGGGGAAGAGATAGAACTTCCTTTGGTCTCTAAAAAAGATTAATTGACAGACTTTGTGGATGGGTCACACATGCACACATACGCACACACACGATGTGACGTGCCTGCCCCTCAGGACGCACATGAGATAAAGGCAGAAAGCAGTGAGAGCACATGCCGGTGTAGTATAGTGGATAGCACTCGGAGCTCAGGAGCCGAGAGTTGGGGGGGGGGGGGTTCAAATCCCGCCCCTGGCATAAAAATGATGGAGAAATTTACTTCGTCATATTGGCGCAAAAATTTCCAAAATGGCCTGGCTGTTTGGTTTCTCGCAATGGTGTGATGTTCTTTCTACACAGCGAGACAAGAAAAATGAGAATCCCTTCTTCAGTGCTTCGAAAAAAATAAATCAGTGTGATGTTACATTCCACACACCAAATTGTCTGGGATTTCTCAAATGCACATTCTTCATCGGATGACTGCCTACAGCGACACATAGTCCCGGCTGACACGGGTCAGCCAGGCCCACCGTAGTTGTAAAATCCCAATTAAAGAAAGGTGGCGTGCCTGCTTCGAAGGACGCACATGAGATAAAGGCAGATAGCAGTCAGAACGCATGCTAGTGTAGTATAGAGGATAGCACTCGAAGCTCCGGAGCCGAGAGTTGCGGGATCGAATCCCGCCGCTGGCAAATACATGATGGAGAAATTTATTTCGTCATAACACAAACAGGCAGAACTGCATTACTCGGCTTTTTTAAGAATCTTTACATCAAAACATTTGTGCTAAAGTTTTAAACCTTAAAGCGGCAAAATCAGCTGAAAAAATGTGCACAATTTTTTTTTTTTTTTTTTTTTTTTTTTTTTTGCCGTTCAATTGCCTGCTTGAAAGGAATCGAGCTACGTTCCTCTTAAATATCAATTCTGGATAGAAACTTTCAAAATAAATTTGAGACTTTCCATTTCGGCTGCTTAATTTAATAGAGAAAATCCCAGCTTGAATCATTGAATCATTCTTAAGTAATATGACCGGTAATTCCTCTTTAAAATACCTTTATTCTTTCGCAATGCCTGATTCCCACTTCTTTTGAAAGGGGAACTTCCATTTACTTCACTTCATCAAAACATTCCTGCGCCATTTATTGTCTTACTGGCGATTTTCTCTCTGAAGTTCGTGGAAATATTACGTCAAACAAAGCACATCAATTGCTTTTCATGATCAGCCAAAATCACTTTTCCCTTCCGCTCTCAGCTTCTTCCGTTTCTGAAACTCTTGTTCATTTTCTCTCCGTCCTCCCACTTCCCCTTCTCTCTCTCTCTCTCTCTCTCTCTCTCTCTCTATCTCTCTCTGAAGTTAGAACAGAATATTTAATCTCCAAAATCACAGCAAAGTTTTATCGTTATATAAACCTTTACGAAAATTGGTGCATTTATTACTGCAATTTGGCAGAAATAAATACATTAATTGTTGACGACCCTGCCCATTTTTAAAGGAAAAGTCTGTTTGGGAGGGAGGACGATCACCCCAGTCACCCCCGCTGGATCCGCTACCGGCTCTGGTGGCGCAATTGTCTAAGCGCTGGCTTCTGACCGTTCGTTTAAGTGGATCGGGGTTCGAGTCCCGAACTGAGGCACGAAGGGTGTGTTTGTCACTCGCTCTCTCCCTTCCCTGGAACCAGTGATCCCAAATTAGCGACGGGCTACTGCTTATAGCCCTCTGAGTTGTTCACGGTAGTCGTTAAATCCCAATAAAAGAAAAAAAAAAGGAGATAAGTGAAACAGCTCGCCCTCTTCCTTCACCAGCCCAAATTAGGAACGGGCGACTGCTTTTAGCCCGCATTGTTGACCACAGTGATCTTTAAACCACGAAAAAAAAAGAACATCTCGGAATAGGATAAAACGCTAGTTAGTGAGAGGAAATTTCAACGCAACATTGCAACAATAAAACTGCAAAGTTAAAAAGGACCGTCTTTAACTTTTAAGTTATTTTGGTAAGCAACTGCTCACAATGAATTTCATTTCCCTTTGGGGAATTTTCTTCAGAATTGAAAAGGTACAAAATTAATCATCAGAACAAAAGTATTATAACAAGCATATGCTGTTACCATAGTTCAGATTTTATTACTTGAAGGCATTATTAATGTGTCAAGTTTCATACTATATTTGCGCTACCTTTCTACATCTGTGCTAATAAATGATTTAAATTTCTTTTTTTCTATTTTGTAGGAAAAAATTCTGAAAAATTCGCTTTTTCCGAGAACAAAGCTCTCCTGAAACATCTCGAAGAACATTTCGATAAAATTATGAAGTTGCCTCTTACATGTGGATATTCCTACAGTTTTCACATGAACTGCATAAAAATGGATTAGCCCGCAAACGATTCCAAAACAGGATGAAATGCAAAAAACAAGACGAAACTCTAATAATAAATACGCTTTCCCAGAAAAAGCCTTTCAACTGCATTACGAATTGTTTCGATTCGCGTCTTAAAAGTATTCTGAGCATTTGAAAAGAAGCATAACATATTGGAAGATATTTCTGGTAAAGTTATTTAATCCCTGCGTAATTGTGAAAGTTGACAGCAACAAGGTAATTCTTTATCTTTTTTATCTAATTTTGAGTCAGATTGTCAGTTAATTTTTGTAAGTTATGAAGTGTCGGTATTATACCACTAAGAATTGCACTCATGGGCCAGATCGTTGTAAACACCCCTGTCTCCACCAATGCAGACGAGTCCCACAGCACATAGCAGTGACGTCACCAACCGGCGAGGAACGTACACAGTCGTATCAAAATAATATTGCCACCCCCAGAATAACAGTGTACCCGCCCAGGCGAGTCACAGAGTGCACGTGACAAGGCCGACTACATGGACATATACGCGGCCGACTAGGACAGATGAGCCATAGTGTGTCACGTGAGCACAACAGGCAGAGGCAGAGATTTGACGGACGTTCAAAAAGGATTGAACATCAGCTACCGCGAAGGGTGGAAGCATCTCAGAAACAGCAGACTTCGTGGGCTCTTCGTGAGGTGCTGTAGTAAGGGTGTACCAAGAATGGACCGCTGGCATACCGAGTACCTCCCGACGTCATAACTATTGAGCCCCAAAGGCCATCGACCCCAGAAGAGAACGTCGCCTCCATCGACTGGTAAAGGGCAATCGATGTGCAACAGTGCAGCAATCGACCACGCAAATTAACGCTGGAGCACCCACGTACGTGTCCCCGATAACAGTACAGCGAAGCCTGCTATGCATGGCTCTCCGGAGTCCCATGTTAACCCAGGTCCATCGGCAACGACGGCGGCAGTTCGCATGGGGCTACCGTCATTGGACAATGGAAGAGTGGAAAAAGGTTCTCCGACGAATCGTGGTTTCTACTATACAGAAGTGACGGGCGGTTGCGGATACGGCGTCCGACACACGAGAACCAACCCCGAAACACGGTTTTCGGTCAAGTACAGGCCGGCGGTGGCACTGTGCATGTCTGAGGGATGTTTTCCTGGTATGACCTGGGACCGCTGGTACCACTGGATGGGTCGCTGAACGCCAATGGCTACCTGCCCATCCTCGCTGACCACATGCATCCCTTCATGTTGGACGTTCACCCTGGTGGTGATGGTGTCTACCAACCGGACAATGCGCCATGCCACGTCGCTAACGGGGTGCGTGACTGGTTCCAGGAACACGACAGCGATGTCTCCGTTCTCCCTTGGCCAGCGAAATCTCCCTACCTCAATCACATAGAGCACTTGTGAGACCATTTGGATCGACAGGATCGACGTGCCGACCCACAACCACGTCACCTCCGGGAACTCCGTGCTCTTCTGCAGTCCAAATGGGCACGTATGTCTCGGGCAAGCTTTCCAGGCCTCATTACGTCCATGCCATGCCGTCTCGCCGCTGTTATCCGGGCCAAGGGTGGCTATTCCTATTATTAGGTAGGTGACCATATTATTCTGATACGACCGTGTATATGCCATATGCAAGTCAATGGAATATATGTATATGTCAGTTCACCAGTAAGAAACCCTTGTAGTGGAGTAAGGGAAAGACTAGTCGGAGGTTTAACGGGTAATTATTATCGGAGCAAAGAGGGCGAGCCCCATCATCTCAGCAATTGTAGACATTGTTGGCTGTTTAAGGGCGACCGTAGCATAGGTGTGGCGGGAAGAGTCCAAAGAAGGAAACGCATTCACACCACATACCAGAGAGGGAAGACTCCCACTGGTTGACTACAGAGACGAACCCTGGTTGGTACTTGCTGTTCGGCTCAACAGATGACTTACGATCCCTCAGTTGACGGCATATTACCACCAGAACGTACAGAGAAACGTTTCCAAGCATGCAATCCAGCGGATGTGCATCAAGAGTCAGCGGCTCGCTTATCGCCAATGTTGACCTACATTCAGCGACATCTCCGTCTGCAGTGTACACGGGAGCTCCAAGACTGGATATTGTACGATTGGTGAAAAATCGCCTGGTACGAGTAGTCCAGGTTTAATATCCAGCATGCTGATGGACGTTTCATATTCGACGCCACGCAGGTGAACAGCTGCTACCAGACTACGCAGTTGACCAGAAACAGGCCGCAGGCGGCGGTATGGAGAAAAATCCTCATGGTATGGGGATTGTTATAATAAACATCACTGAGTCCCCCATATTTCCATTGTGTACACCTTCACCGCCAGATTCTACCTACCTATTTTTTCTGACTAGGTGTTGCCCTATATTGTATCTGTGTAGCTGAATGGCGCTGGTCTCTTTCAGAAAGACAACGACCCGTGTCATAGTGAAGGAATGATTCAAAGATCATGTCAAAGGGTTTACTGCACTTCACAGGTCCAAATTTATCCAGACTGGAATCCCAGCAAACATTTGTGGGATGCAGTGAAATGCAGCATTTACTGGCTCACGCTAATGACTCGCTTCTTTTCTGAACTCCAGGACGGCATCCTGTCCAGTTGGCACGTAATACATGACGACACCTTCCGCAGTCTATTAGAATCGATACTCTGTGTGTAGTGCGGGCTGTAATCGCGGCGAACGGCAACTTAGTATGCTATTGCGTATGCAATAATACTATTATGGTTCTTGGCCATATTTGTGTTTGATGGTGATAATTTTACACTAAAGTAGCAAATAATTAGGAATGCCCAATGGCAATCAGATACGTTCCATCCTCACTTACATACGTGGCTATGACGTTCAAATGGCTTTATAAACACATCACCGCAAAGATTCAGAAGTGCACATAGCTTACAGTGGGTAAAAAAGAATTTGCACAACTTGCTTTTCAGCAATAATTACACACCAATAATAATAATAGGGGAAAAAGTATATTTATTTAGCAGCAAATGGGCTAATGAAACAAAAAAATACTTGTTGAGAATTTTGAAAAAATACTGGACAAGACATAGGCGAAAAAGGCATTTCTGAATGGCAAAAAGTATTTGCACACGAGTGGATACCATCACTATGTCATAAATAAAGTCCAAAATAATTGTCTAATATTTAGTATTCATACCTTTTGCATTAATTATGGCTTGAAGCCTTCTTGGCATAGACTCTACTAATTTTTTTAGTCGTTTCTTGTGCAATATTCTGCCATTTTTCAGTTACTGCTTGTTTAAATCATTTTCCTCCGAAATTTTTATTTTCCTTAAACACAAATCCAATAAATACCACAAATTCTCGATAGGGTTAATGTCTGCAGACTGTGGAGGGGTATCAAGCCTCTCGCAAACATTATACAGTAACCACTCTTTTGAGATACGTGCAGTGTGTTTCGGATCGTTATCCTGTTGAAAGAGATAACAATCACTTATGCCTAATTTTGCTGCACTGTTTGATAAATTGCTGCGCAACACATCAATATATTTCTTTGCATTCATTATACCCTCAGAAAAGGCAATTTTACCCATTCCATTGTAACCCATGCAACCCCATATCATTATATGACATCCATCATGCTTCATACACTGCTGGCCACCCAAAATGCAACACCAAGAAGGACACGAGATGGCAAAGCCAGATTTACTGGACACATAACAACAGACACAAAGATGAAGCGATTGAGCTTACAGGCCCGTGCGACTTGCGGAACACGCAGACATCAATAGTTCGTGTGGCCCCCATGGCTGGCAATAACGGCCGCTACACGCCGCGTCATCGAACGAAAGAGGCTTTGGATGTGGGCTTGGGCTTTGTCGGTCCAGGTTGCTTCCACACGTTGCCACAGTTCATCAGGCGTATCCGCGGGTGCTGCTTGCCGGGCCACTCGGTTGCCGATCAGCGACCAGACGTGTTCGATGGGCGACGTATCGGGAGAACAGGCGGGCCACGGCAGCAGTGACACCTGGTGGGCCGTGAAGAATTGTTGCACGATGCGTGACACGTGCGGGCGCGCATTGTCCTGTTGAAACGTGGCCTCTGGCAGGTCCTGCACGTAAGGGAGGACTACAGGCTCCAAAACGTCGGAGATGTAGCGGTGGTTGTTGAGTGTACCAGCGATGCGTACCAGAGGGGTGCGGGTGTCATTTCCAATTGCGCCCAGAACCATAACCCCAGGCGACGGACCGGTATGGCGATGCATAATGCAGGCGTCATACAGTCCTCGCCGCGCTGCCGCCACACGCGGATCCGACCATCGTGGTGTTGCAGGCAGAAGCGGGATTCGTCGGAGAGTGCGGCGTTCAACGGCCCTCTGCAACCGCACTTGCCGGTGGTGTAACGTCAATGGTAATCGGAGCAATGGGCGCCGTGCGACAAGTCCCCGCTCCTGCAGACGACGTCGAACGGTACGTGCTGACACAGGTTGTTGCGCAACACACCGTAATTCCTGCGCTAACGTTCTTGATGTGGCGGTGCGAGCCGTCAATGCCCGTCGCACAACTTGCCAGTCATCTCGTTCGGTGGTGTACCCCAGCAGCTGCTGCGGCAATCGCTCACGTCGGTCCGTCCGTCCTTCCTGCACCCACCGAATCCATACTCGCCTCACTGTGGCTGGATGTCGTCCCACACGTGCGTCGATGTCTCGGTACGATAAACCGCTGTCGCGATAAGCCACTATTCGTCCTGTGTCGAACTCCGAAACGTGCTGGAATGACTGCCGTATTCTGCGACGAGACATCAGGAAGCTTCCCACGCCCAGGTCCGGCAGCACAACACACTTCCACTACTTACACCCCGCTTTATGTGCACCCTTCTTATAGTGCTTCTCGGTGGCGTGCCGGGCGCACACTGCAATGCTAATCGTTTGCATGTCCTCTCGCGGGCGACGTATGCTGCGAATTTCAGGCCAATCGGATGCTTACTTCTTGGTGTTGCATTTTGGGTAGCCAGTAGTGTAGTTGCTTTGAGATTTTGTTGCTGGAGTTCAGTGTTTGGTCTGCGCCACACAAATTTTTTACCGTCAGAGCCAAACAGATTGGTCTTTGTTTTATCAGAAAATATAACATTCTTTCAGAATTCCATTGGTTTACTGACGTGAGCTTTAGCGAAATCCAAACGTTTCTGTCTATTTCTTTCACTAATAAAAGGCTTTTTCCTTGCCGTTCTGCAGTGTAACTGTGCACGATGCAGCACATTTCTTATTGGTTGAGCACATATCAGTCTTACTTGATTGTGTCGCAAGTTGTACAGCTAGAGTTTCAGCACTAGTAAATGGTTTTTTCCTCACTTCTTTCACAACATGGCGGTGCTCCCTGGTAGTAAGAATCTTTGGGCGACCAATTCTCCTCTTGTTAGCTGTGCTACCAGTTTCGTCGTGCTTTTTTACCACATATCAGACTGTTAAAAAGTTCAAATTCAAAATTTTACCATTTTTTCGATAACTTTTCCCTTCTGTACGCAAAAAACAAATTATGTCCCTATATGTTTGGGTAACTCGGACTTTTTACGTGTCATGTTGAGCTACAACTCGAGCTGAGCACTGCCGCTAGTCTGAAATTCACACATACAACTGTAACAACCACTTAACGTTTGCAGTACTTATAATACCACTGCAGATCTGTTTATGCAAATTTAAGAGGTGACGCAGTGATGTCACTGCAGTGGGCAAATACTTTTTTTGGAAGCGATTTTTTAGTAATTGTTCAGTACACTTTTTTCTAACGAATTCAACATAGATGAATATAATTGACATTCATATTCATCTTTTCAATGAAACAGTTTTTAGCTCTGTTTATCTTGTTATCGTGACATCATTGCGAAAACATTTGGTGTGCAAATACTTTTTTACCCACTGTAGATAGCGATAATATAGGAAAGACTAGTGATTTAAGAGACTTTAAAAGAGACATGATAGTGGGCCCTAGGCGAGCAGGATAAAGCATCTAAGTAATCGCAAAAAACCTTGGCTTTGCTAGAAAAACTGTATCGAAATGTAGACAATAAAACAAATAGTCGGCAGTATTCCTGTGGGCAGAAACGACTGATCAGTGTTCGAGAGGAATGGCAGCTGGGGAGGATTGTACGATGTAACAGACGAACTCCATTGCGTCAAGTAATCGCACAGTAGAATAGCGGAATCGAAATAATTTCAGCATACACAGCCCACCGCACATTGGAGCGAATGAACTATGACGGCAGACACCCCCTTCATGTGCCACTCATCTCTGATAAAAACCGACACATTCGTCTTCAGTGGGCACGGTAGTACCCAAAACTGGACCCTTGAGGACTGGAAAAAAGATCGCCTGGTTCGATGAATCACGCTTTCCGTTAAACACGCCAATGGACGAACCCTAATGTGGCGTTAACAGCACGAATTAATGGATCTCAGCTGCCTAGCGTTAACTGTACAAGCTGGTGGTGGAAGTGTAATGATCTGGTATCTGTTTTCATGGCAGGCTTTGGCAATACAACTGTAAAGCATTAATACAACTGTAAAGCATTTGGATGCCACGAGGTAAGATACCTCGTGAACCAGGAACACCCGTACATGTTCAAAGTGTTTCTTGATGGAGACGGATGGCACCACTCCTGGTCCACTTTAACTACGGAGGTTCCCGAACAATCAACAAGCTTCGCTGTTTCCGAAGTGGACGCACCAACTCTTCGATCGCCCAGAATTTTGACTTTTGGAAACTCCGATAAATCCTTGACCGCATCCGTCACGTCGATAATCTTGCTCTCAACGTATCTACATACAGTACATCATTTCTGGAGATTTTGAAACTGTTCCACATTCAGTTGTACAACTTGAAAAATGAATTAAATTTGAAACGGGGGACGGTCTCCTGATAGAAAACCACCAATCTCTTGTACACATCGCTTTATGCTACATACCATGCCCTTCACGTTGTAGCAATATATGGGGTGCAACTGATTTTGTGAGCACTCAGTGTATATCATTTTTTAACAATGTCTCTTTACGATTTAAGTTGCGTCCTTAAATGGCAGTACTCTGACAGATCTTAATGTCCGTTAAATGTACAACGCTGTTCTCAGAAGGAGAAAGCAGCATTTCGTTCCAAGTCGATATCTGGCTGCAAGGCTTGCTGTACTCTGACAAATTCGGCTGGCTGCCCATGCAAAGTGGTGGACAGAGAACAGATCTTTGCAAGCACCTACTTCCGTGCTGATTGCAAACTTGCTAGACCAGTACACCTCGTCTTTCGACAACTGGTTTCTGTATCACTGATACCAATTTAAACACGTTGAGCTTTTATTTAGTATGCTTAGACTAGTGGTAGTTTTAATGACTATTTAATAATTCTATGGCGATGACCATTTGATCTCCTGATCGTGTGACTGCACAGGAAATACGGGGTGGTTATAAATTAGTTGGGCAAAAAGAAACCGTTATTGTGCATAGGTATAAGGATGCATATGATAATAAGTACGAATAATTAATAGTTAAACACACCAAGCTTACCTTTTGTGGGCCTTTTTTGTAGACAGATGGCGCTGAGTCATGCAAGGTCACGTATCGCCAGCAGAGAACGCGCGATTGCTTTCATCAGCATTGTTTCATTGTTCCTGGTATGATAGCGACGTTCAGCGGCGCGGAAAAAGCGAAATACCGGAATCACATACCTGGATATGCTTCAGATTTACCTTATGCCAATCCACAAGAAAACAATGGAAGGAGGTTTCATTTTCTAGCAAGACAGGGTGCCTCCTCACTACCACAAGACGTCACTTCTTACTTCGATGCTGAAGTCCCAGCTTGGATTGGTCGCGGCGGCTTAATTACATGACACCCCCCCTCACCGGACCTGACGTTCCTAGATTTCGGTCTATCGGGTTTTGTTAAAGATGAGGTTTACCTTCCGCCGCTTCCCAAGTCCCTTCTTAAACTGGAATCAAGAATCACCGCTGCACTCACATTGGTCGGTGCCGACATGTTGACAGCAATGTGGGAAAAACTGATTTACAGATGGGACATTTGCAGAGTAACCAAAGAAAGCCACATCGAGCATTTGTAAAAAAGGTAAACATGGTGTTTAACTATGTATTATTGGTACTTATTATCATATGCATCCTTATAATTATGCACACTAAAGTTTTCTTTTTGCCCAACTAATTTATAACCACCCTGTACATCACATTTGCAGCAAATTACTTTTGCTCAGTTGTCTTCTAGTGAGAAAAAAAAATGATGTAAAAAAGAATGGCCGCCATGTTTGAGTTCAAACATTGTCGGGTACGAAAAGTTCCAACCACCAGGTACAACTGCTATGTGGTCGTGCTATTAAGAACAAGTTGTTCGGCTTTCTGTCGTTTCCTGTACTCAGTTAAGCGAAGCATGGTAAAATGAAAATATACATAACAAAAAATTTAGAAGAAATAGTACCCCTTTCCTGTACCTAGTTAAGCGAAGCATTGTTAAATGCAAATGTACAAAATAAGGAAGTTAGAAGAAATAGTACCCCTTTCCTGTACCCAGTTAAGCGAAGCATGGTAAAATGCAAATGTACATAATAAGGAAGTTAGAAGAAATAGTACCCCTTTGCTGAACCCCATTTCCTGTATCCAGTTAAACGAAGCATGGTTAAATGCAATTGTACATAAAAGGACGTTAGAAGAAATAGTACCCCTTTCCTGTACCCAGTTAAGCGAAGCATGGTAAAATGCAAGTGTACATAATAAGTAAGTTAGAAGAAATGGCACACCTTTGCTGAACCTCCTTTCCTGTACCCAGTTAAACGAAGTATGGTTAAATGCAAATGTACATAATACGGACGTTAGAAGAAATAGTAGCCCTTTCCTGCACCCAGTTAAGCGAAGCATGGTAAAATGTAAATGTACATAATAAGTAAATTAGAAGAAATAGTACCTCTTTGCTGAACCTCCTTTCCTGTACCCAGTTAAACGAAGCATGGTTAAATGCAAATGTACATAATAAGTAAGTTAGAAGAAATAGTACCCCTTTCCTGAACCTCCTTTCCTGTACCCAGTTAAACGAAGCATGGTTAAATGCAAATGTACATAATACGGACGTTAGAAGAAATAGTAGCCCTTTCCTGCACCCAGTTAAGCGAAGCATGGTAAAATGCAAATGTACATAATAAGTAAGTTAGAAGAAATAGTACCTCTTTGCTGAACCTCCTTTCCTGTACCCAGTTAAACGAAGCATGGTTAAATGCAAATGTACATAATACGGACGTTAGAAGAAATAGTAGCCCTTTCCTGCACCCAGTTAAGCGAAGCATGGTAAAATGCAAATGTACATAATAAGGAAGTTAGAAGAAAAAGTGTCCCTTTCCTGAACCCCCTTTCCTGTACCCAGTTAAGCGAAGCATGGTTAAATGCAAATGCACATAATAAGGAAGTTAGAAGCAATAGAGACATACTATAAAATAATTGATTGTGTCAGTTTTAGGAGGGAAGGGATTTAACTCCCACTATTTGGGCATGACGCGAGAAATTCCTAAAAAACTTGAGGAAAATTTAAAACTGCTACTATGTTCAAAGTCAATCCAAGGTAATCCAAAGTCCGCTGTGAGACTGACTAATTCGGAAGTTTGCGGAGACGAAATAGCTGTTAAAATTATTTATGTAAAATTCCAAGCTTTTACCAGACAGCGCAAGAGATATTTCTAAGAAAACACAGGAATTTGTTCTCATTCGTTATCAAATAGAAAGTACATTGCACGAAAGGTTTTGTGTATTTCAGTGCTCGAAATCACAAGATGCAAGAGGTTTCATAAGAATGTGTTTTAGAACAACTAAACACACTGTTTCGAAAGGCGATGTTTGTTGTAATGAGTAAGCAGAAGTGATGTGAAAATCGTTGTAAAGATGCGTACATAAACTCTCAGTGTATTCACTGCTACGCACATCAGTTAGATTTAGTAACGGGAAAAAATCAAAAGCACGAAATGCAGAAGTGCTTATAATTATTTTATAACATTATGTTAGAAATACAAATATCTTTTCTCACGATCGCCATAACGTATCCGGAAGAGGTCTGTATCGCATTTTATACGTACTTTCAAACGAATTCAGCGAGTTTCTTACGCTAGACGGAATTTTGACTCAAAGGTCGTGAAAGCAGTCTATAACAATATTAAATGGATGAAAGAATGTTTTAAAGAGCTGCAAAAGTCAAAAATCGTTGCCTTCTTTTCGTCTATCGCATCCTGTTGATCTGCTGTATGAACAGCTTTAAAGCGCAGTGTTAACTTTTGTACTGTCCGTAACAACTGAGAATGTTTTTATAAGAAATGTGCAATACTGCGTTCGACCTTGGCAAGAATCTCGAATAAACGATAGGCATTGTAGTAACCATAGCAACCGGGCACACCTGTTTATCATGCATGCGTCTTCGGTAGTGCGCAGTTTAATAAATGTTGTTTCATAAACCCCTACCAATTGTTTTCGCGCTGTGAGTTTTCGAAAAAATGGATTTGAAGGAGAACAAAGATGCGCCATTAAATTTTGCTGTCGATTTAAGAAGTCTGTCCGAGATACTTTCCGTCTTATGCAAGAGGCCATTTTTATAAAACATTCTCAAAATCAACAATTTACAGATGACATAAAGAATTCATAGATCGCCGTGAGCCGGCGGCTTTAATCGCACATGGAGAAAGACGTTCAACGAGTGTTACAGAGGTAAACATATATACAATAGATGTTATTATACGGAAATACAAACACCTATCAATTAGAGATATCGAAGATATGGTTCACTTTTACAAATCATCAATTTGTTTTTTTGTTGTTTTTTTGTTGTTTTTTTATTGGGGGTTTAACGACCACCGTGAGCAACTTAGACGAATGATCAGAAGCCATCACTTAGACCACTGCGTTACCGGGGCTGCAATAATCAATTCACAGAATTTAAACCGAGCATTTGGGCATGACACGACTTTGTTCAACTTTGGATCCCCCATTTCTTTCCATTGCGGCCAAATTCAAGGCTGCGGATGGCCAATTCTGTCGTTTCTTATTAGGAGAAAATGATTAAGATGGTTCCCCAACCTGCATATAGTCCAGACTTGTCACCATGTGACTTCTGGTTGTTCCCCATTTAAAAAAAAAATTACGGGGACGACAATTTGAGACCGATCAACAACTTATTACAGTTGCGCAGGGGTGCTTCAACAGCATTTCAGAAGAAAAATTCCAGAAGACATTCAAAAAGTGGATGAGACGTTGGGAAACCTGTATTCGATACAATGGACAGAATTTCGAAAAAAATTACCACTTCCTTGATAATTAAGTTAGGCATATATTTCTATAAAAACTTCCTCATTTGTTTTGGGACAACCCTTGTACACACACACAGCGTCAAACAAAAAAATTATGAGCACCCCTTATGTAAGAAGGAACCTTAACCAGCAGCCAGATGGCTTGCGTAGCAACATATACAAATCATGCGAGGTATTTAAAAGGACACAAACTCGCAGACGGTATGCAGCTTCGCGTGAAAATGAGAAAAAGACGTGATCTAACAGAGTTTGAAAAAGGAATGATTGTTGGCTACAGACTGAAGGGTGGTAACCACAAAAACTGCCGATATTGTGGGTCGTTCACGTGGTGCAATTGTTAAAGTGATCCAGGAATGGAAGGAAACTGGCAGACCTGAGGTAATCGAGTAATAGTGGATGCCCACCAAGGAGCATTGACGACCGTGAGTAGCGATGGCTATCCCGACTAGTATTGTCCAACAGACGGGCCACAGTGGAACAACTGGCCAGAGCATTTAATGAAAGCACATTGAGAGCGTATCGCAGACCACAGTTCAACGCGGTCTGCTCTCTATGGGTCCCCGCAGCCGCCGTCAACTCGAGGTAACTATGCTGGCGGCCAGACATCAACGATTGCGGCGTGAATTCGGATCTGGGAGGAGACATTAGACCATCGAGCATTGGAAGAAAGTCGCCTTTTCAGACGAATCACGTTTTCTGCTTTATCGTGTGGATGGTTGGCGGATAATACAGCGTGGCAGCAGTTGAATACGGCATTCAAGTGCGAGAAAAAGCAGTGGGTGTTTTATTTACTTTTTTGGGGCACCTAATATTTTCCAAACAAAGAAAACTTGCATTTTCACCTTCTCTCCATCCCCCCCTTTTTTTTAGGTCGTTGGAAAATCCATTATACAGGAGTATGTCCTATTGGGCAGAACAATCAATGACAATCACCCATGCAAAAGATTTTGCGAAAACTTATGAAGATTTTGACTGTTGTAACTCATTATTATACACTATATTGACAAAAGACACCGGACACCTACAAGAGAAACACAACATAGCATTTATTGACATACATTAATACGGTGTCGGTCCACCTTTGGCCTTAATGCATGCACTGACCCTTCGAGACATGCTTTCGACAAGGTTTTGGAACGTAGCGATAGGTATGCGCTACCATTCAGTAGCCATTAACTGTTGCTTAGTGCTAGGCCTTGGTTCCAAACTTCTTATGCTGCGATCTAATTCATGCCATAGGTGCTCTATGGGATTAAGTCAGGGCTCTGTGCTGGCCAGTCCAGACACGACATGGAATTATCGTCAAATCACGCCGTAACCGTCCTTGCTTTATGGCTCGGTGCATTATCCTGCGGGTACCAACAAGACTCGGTTCCATAGTATTACCACAGAGTTGGTAGGGCATGATTGTCCAGAATATCGAGGTAGACGGGCTAGTTAACAGGTTTTTCCAAGATAACCAATGGGACGGAACCATACCACGAAAAACATCCCCACACGAGTACACTGCCAGCTCCAAACTTGACTATAGGAACAGTACAATGTGGTAAATAACTTTCCCCGGCTGCCGCCATACCCACACACGGCTATCAGACTGATAGATCGTGTATTTGGATTCATCAGTCCATAAGACCCGTTTCCATTGATCTACGGTCGCGATAAATGTTCTTTACACTTTGCTAAACGACGAGTAGCATTCCGAGTGGAGATCAAAGGCTTATGAGCAGCCGCACGACCACAGTAACCCATGAAATGAAGTTCTCTGCGAATGGTACGTGTACATACCGAGGTTCCAGCATTTTTACTCACCTGTACACTGAGGTATTGTGCAATACTCCGTCGATTAGCTGTAACGACTCTCCTGAGGCTTCGACCTCCTCTATCACTGATTTGCTTTGGTCTGCCGGTACGTTTTGCTGCTTCAGGTACGCCATGTGTCTTCCACTTATTCAGTACTTCCAAAACAGTTGACTTGGGTATGTTTAAACGCCTCTCGGTTTCTCTTATGGACAACCCACTAATATAATACACAACCATCTTTCCTTTCTCAAAGTCAGTTCTCTCCCGCCGCGACATTTTCACTCAGCTTCACAGTGCGATATGATCGCGGTCATCTTCAGGCTTGTTTTTATACCGTTTGCAGCTGTATCGCGCACCTGAGCCACGCAGCGGATCCGTTTATTTGATTTTGAAGGGGTGTCTGGTGACTTTGGTCAATATAGTGTATATATTCAGACCAAATGAATAGCTCAACTAACACAAAATGCTGTCATTAGAGTTGAAACCATATAATTATTTATATCTTCAAACGACACGAGGAGTTTCTGCAATTCTTAAGCTAAATAAATATATCACAAAAATAATCCATGTGCGACTTTTGCCCATGCGTCGTAGATGTGTAATGTGCGTATATCGATATCACCATCTCATCATCATCATCGCCATTTTCAACCATTATTAATTCACTGCTGTCTTCCCAAGTTTCATCCACAACTGTCTGGTTATTCCGGCATGCTTATATAGATCATTATTTTCCCTTTCATTCATATCCTACAATCTTTTGCGTGATTTTACGCGGAAATTGTTCCTTTTTATAACTTTAAAATGCGATTACGAAATAAATAGGAGACATAACTTTATATTTCATAATTAAAGTGCTAAGACGATAATATAGCGATGTCATTTGATCTCAACATCGCCCGTTGCAAAAAAAACGTGAGTGCATTTTCACGCGATGAATTTTTCCCATTCTGTTGTGACCTACTTTTAACAAAAGACATGTTCGATTTTTTGTCTGAACACCATCTTTAAATTTTATTGATATTAAGACGGGGTTTTTTGTGTGTGTATGTGACTGAATGGTTATTATATTATTATTAGATGGGAATGCGGTTGCTTCCTAAACCTGCGGTTGAGAAATTTTGAAAAAAATCGCAGAACATTAATTCTTTTGACAAGTGCAAAATGCATTTTCAAGGAGTATTTGCTTTTGTTACATAAGAGCATTCAAGGGCTCTTTACTTTTCATTTGTCGTTCACGTTGAAATATATGAAATTTCTAATTTCAAGCAGTTGAAAATGATGATAATTTAGTGAACAACAGCTAAGCAGATGATAGAAGAAAAATTCCTTCCGTGCATTGTGGACGTGACGTTACAACTGCACTGTGCTTGTTCTTCGCTTTGAATTTCCACAAACCTTGAAAACGTCACACGCGTGCGTAGCGCATCATAATTTATCAGTTTTTCTAAGGTGACGAAAAAAGCTTCCACTTTAACACAACGTCATTGCCTGCTGAATCTCATCCAAATTATAGGAAAGAGATTAGTGGTTGACTGTGCTGTTGGACTATTTCTCCACTAACGGTTGTGCTGGAATTGCTAAATTTATCTTAGCTTCTGTTTTACATTTTTCTTTTAGTTTCTTTTTAAACTAAAACATTAAGTACATAATTTAATACTTGTTATTCTTTCAATTTTAAAATACATCAGAAACCAATAAAATGATACATGATCTCATAACAGGGCTCAAGCAGAAATTAACAAGTCTCTAACAAACAGAATTCCGGCTGAAGCTTTTGTTGCAAAACAATACCGCATAAATAATGAGGTAGTAAAAGTGAAGGCTTCAGCACCCTACGCTATACAACATCGGGCTTCTGCTGCAGTCGCGCACCCAAGTTTTCTTTATGGGAGTGAGTGGCCCGAATATTGAAAATGCAAATGAAAATACCCCGCAAAAAACATCTTCCAAAAAATTTGGGGAACAATAAAAATATCGCAGCCATATTAAAGTGAGTTTCCAATTATTCGTAAAATATATATTTAAAAACATATACAACTGTATTTAAAATAAGCAGCCTAAGAAAGAACGAAGGGCCAAGTGATACCTCATGGGGATTGCCCAAGCCCCTGGGCCACCTCCACTGAATGCACCACTCGACGGTTGTAACAGACTGCCACACTTTCCACTTCCTTGTTCTACATACACTGAAGAGCAATTGAATTAGAGACAGCTGGCGCTATGCAAATGTGGCGCTGTGTGCGGCCCTGTAAACGGAAGCGACATGACGTATGCAGCGATCCGACAATATAAGGAGTGATGCGACGGGAATCAGTGAGAGTCGGACGCAGTATGGGTAAGACTAAGTGCATTTGATCGTGGGCAAATTATCGGGGCCCGACGAATGGGTCACTCCATCTCGGAAGTCGTGCAGGCACTGGGATTTTCACGAGCCACTGTGTCACGGGTTCACCGTGAGTACATCGAATCCGGTAAAACCATCCCTGCAAGGGCCAACTGCCGTGAACAAGAGCGTGCGGATGAGCGAGGTCATCGTCGGCTAGCTCGCATTGTAACAGCGGATAGACGGGCCACAGTGCAAAAAATCACTCGGCGATTTAACGCTGGTGCACAAAAACGTGTAAGCAGCCACACCATCCAGAACCATCTCCTCGCTATGGGGTACAGAAGCCATTATCCCACGAGGGTACCACTGCTGACCGCACATCACAGGGTGCAAAGATTAGCATGGGCGCGGGAACAACGCCACTGGACCCTAGACACGTAGAAAAATGTTGCCTGGACTGATGAGTCGAGATTCACGTTGGTACATGCTGATGGCAGGATACGAGTACGGCGCAAACCACATAAAGCGATGGATCCTTCTTGCCAGCAGGGTACTCCTCAAGCTGGTGGGGGAGGCATTCTCGTCTGGGGACGGTTTACGTGGACTGAAATGGGAACCCTGGTACGTGTGACATCGTCCCTCACAGGTCAACGTTACCGGGATATCCTGGACGACCATTGGCTCCCGTTTGTGCGTCTTCAACATCCCACTGGGGACCTCATCCTGCAACAAGACAATGCACCGTGCCATCGCTCCCGAATTATATCCGAATGGTTGGATGAACATTCCACCGACGTGACCTCGCTTCCTTCGCCAGCTAGGTCACCTGACCTCAATCCCATCGAGCACATCTGGGATGCCATCGAGAGAGATGTTCGACCCTCCATCAAATGTTCGTGAATTGTGGGAGCTTGTTGAGGGGTCGTGGATCCGTATGGCTTCCCAACGCTTCCGGTGCCTTGTCGAGTCCATGCCGAGACGAATCGCCGTCGTCATCAGGGCGAAAGGTGGTGCTACACGTTACTAGACAGGTATCTCTAATTCAATTGCTCTTCGGTGTAGTTTTACACTTCAAGACCGCATAACAAATGCAATAATAAAAATATGAGGAGTTGCTAGAAGCAATTATATTATCATACTGAATCAGCTGTGCACCCACGATTTCTTTATGGTTGTGGCCCAAAATATTGAAGATGCAAATAAAAATACCCCGGAGAAAACTTCTTCCAAATTATTGGGAAGCAATAAAAATTACTCCGGCATATTAAAGTGTATTTAACAGGATTCATAAAATATGTATTTAAAAATATATGCAAATATATTTAAAGATAAGAAGACTATAACAAAGAACGAAGGACCAAGGGATACCACCTAAGGAAGGCCTGAGCCCCTGGGCCACCCTAGTGAGTGCGCCACTGCCCAAAATACTGGGAAGCGATAAAAATATCTCCGCCATATTAAAGTGCGGTTTTTTTTTCTCTATTGGGGGTTTAACAACCACTATGAACAACTGAGTGGGTTATAAGAAGTCTCACTCCCCTAATTTAGCACCACTGGTTCCAGGGAAGGGAGAGAGCGAGTGCCGTACGATAAGCACAACATCAATGACTTACCGGGGTTCGAACCCGGACCTATCTTGGATCAATGGTCACAAGCTAGCCCTCAGACCATTGCGCCACCGGGTCTGCAGAAGTGCGTTTCCAATGATTCATAAAATATATATTTAAATATAAGCAAATATAATTAAAAATAAAAAGCCTATAACAAAGAACCAAGTGAGGAGCATCAGTGGGAACGGCCCGGTCCTAGGCCATCCCCACTGAGGACGTCACTGTTCTGCTGTACTGTTATGTGGTAATATAAATTCTTAACAGTAGGACTTAATGTTAAGTTCCTAATTACGGATTTGTCTTTTTCCTTTATCAGAGCTTTCTTCTTCGTTTCAGATTAAATCTTTACAGCGTGTAACTTTCTTTGCCGGTGGTAGCATTCCAAGACACATCTTCCTGCTCCGCATCAATTGTTCCTTCAACTGAACTACGCTGGTAGACCCATAGCTGCTTCATTGTCGTCGATTTGACGCATGCGTAATCTCTGTAGTACGTCATAGTGCGTTGCACCCCCCCCTTGAGAAATGACGTCTCGTAGTGCGTTGCATCCCCCCCCTTGAGAAATGACGGCACGAATTCGGTGGTTTCGGGTCGCTGACAACCATGATGGAAGAACCATCTCATTGAATAAGAATTAATTCAACTTAATTATTTGGTTTGTGTGGAAGACTCATCACACATATTTCTCAAACCTGACGGCCTGGAGATTCACTTTCGTTATGGAGCCAATATAGCCTTTCTGTACCGGTGGTATACTTCAAATTTACGTCTTCCTGCTCCGGAGCTGCTATTCTCCCACCTGAACAACGCCGGCAGGCTTATCGCTGCTTCATTGTCGATTATACTCATGCGTCACCTCAGTAATAAGTCATCTACGCCATATCACCCAGTACGTTACACATTGTAAAAAATGTCGTTACCATAGCGCTTTTCAGAAGCATTTCTTTCAACTATCTATTAAAAATGAAAGGAAGTACGTAAAAGTGATTCCACAACTATCTACACTGGTGTCTAAAATTAACGTGGCAAACACAAAATTACGAATAACGCAAAATCCGCGTGATAGAGATTAATGACAGTCCGTGCGGACGTACAGCAATACATAACAGAAAAGGAATACCACCACCGGAAAGCATGCGCATGACAGCATGGCAGTTCAAAAGTGATGCATCAAGTGGCGCGGATACCAAGGGGCTAGTCGGGAGTTTGATTACCACGAACAGAGATACAGCTCTCACAATGAGTCCTAATGCCCTTTGCAAGGGTGAGAATGAGAGTTTGGGGCAATAAGTGCCACTTCTCCACCAAGGCGTGTCGGAGTCCCCCCGGAGTGTTCTGGGAGGGGGCTGCCAATGTTTTTGCACTTTTTTTTCCTTGAGCATCCCAGACGTGTTCTGTTGGGTTCAGGTCTGGATATCTCGCGGGTCACTTCATCCTGTGACTATTGTGACGTGCTACAGAGGTGAATTACGTGTCAAGACGACAATTCTGCATCGGTACATTCCGTCCGTGTAGCTTAGTTGGGAGAGCATCTTATTCCGGAGTGAGGGGGCGCGATTTCGATCTCCTTCAAGGAAAAATTTGTGTTCTCATACTATCCTCACTCTCGAGGTATTCGTCGACTAGGCGAGCCCTATGGGGAGGGACATTATCGTCCATAAAAAGCAACTCCATAAAAGGAACTCTTTTAGGAAGTGTGATTTAGTAAGAAACGTAATGTGCATTTACGTTGTCAAGACAGAAACTTGTGCACTAGGCAGAACGTGAAAATGTAGGAAACATAAAGTTTAAGTTAATGCTTATCTCTTCTCAAATACACTTTTCGGAAGAGGCGATATCATGGCAAAACCAAAATACATTTATTACCAAAAGCGAAAATTTGGCAAAATGGTAAACATCAAGAAGTATATAAAATTTTGATAATACTTCGCTTTATTTGACCACAAAACTCCTTTTCTTAGTCCTTTGACAAACAGAGATAATATCTTAAATAGTTTTATCATATCGAAAAAAGAAAGATATTCTTTGGTCCGTCTCGAAAAAAGGTTGTATCATGAAAAAGGTACACATCTGCGTTCCCATATGAGAACACTGCAGACTAGAAAAAGGATAAAAATGTAAATGATAATGATAATTCAGAGGGTGAGTGCAAAATTTTGCAATATTTGTATAAACACGTGTGGTGCGGCGGGTATGTTACACGTTTAAATTAGTTCAAGTCGCGCACTGCAATCAGTCGAAAGGGATATAAAGTGGTAGTCGTTGCTGTGAACAGCATTGCATGTTGTCTTTCTGTCTGTGGTTGGGACGCCTAAAAGATGAACAGCCCCGGCCGGCTTAGGGAACTTTTGCTTTACCAGTTTGAACTTGGCCATAACGCTGCTCAGGCAACACGAAACATTTGTCACGCGAAAGCGGGAGGTTCCGTGGACCACAACACCGCAACCAGATGGCTCAAGAAATTTCGCTCAGGTGACAGAAACCTCGACAATCAGCCAAGGTTAGGTAGGCCATAAACCGTGGATTCGGGGGCCGTGCGCCAGGCCGTAGAGGCAAATCCGACAACCAGCACTCGGAGATTATCAGGCGAGCTGGGCATATCACAGACCACCGTGGTTCGTCACCTTCATGACCTCGGCGAGGTTTACAGGAGCTGCCAATATTGACCCTCACGAACTGACGCCAGCTGAAGCAAACTGCCGAATTGAAGGGTGCACGAAACTCCTAGAAAACCCCCGCGCTGTAAGTTTCATCAAGAGAATTGTTACGTGCGGTGAAAAGTGGGGATATTTCCATAATCGTAACACACAACGGCAGTGATTGAGCCCGGGGCCAGCTTCCTGAACCTATAGCCAAACGTGGGCACTCCGAGCACAAGGTGATGCTCTGCGTCTGGTGGAATTTCGAGGGGATAATCCATTACGTTGTTCCAGACGATCGGACTATCAACGCCAACCTCTACTCTGAACAGCTGGAGCGGGTGTATGCCGTTTTGGAGAAGAAGTACCCGGCACTGATGAACAGAAAGCGCCCTCTCCTACAGCAGGACAACGCTCGGCCTCGTACTGCGCGAACGACCCGGGCAAAACTCCAGGAACTTCTGGGCATCGAACTGATGCCACACCCAGCATATAGTCCGGACCTTGTCCCGACTCTAGTCCATGTCCCACTTCCTTCGCGGGCGGCACTTCAACGACCAAGAGAAGGTGCTGGCAGCTGGGATGAAGGAGTTCTTCGCTGGAAGGACAAGAACTGGTACCGCCGCTGAATCGAAGAACTGGCAGACAGATGGCTAAAGACGGTAGAACACGATGGCCTATACTTTAAATGCTAGTCAGCTTACATCTTAAAGGTACGTATGAAGACATAAAGTGACCCAAATATTGCAAAACTTTCGACTCACCCTCAGAAATAAAATTATTATTATTATCATTTTGGATATGCTTAGAATTTTTTTTTACTCCTACTTTTGAAAAGAGATAAACCACGACATATACAGTGTATCTGTATGTTAGATTTATATTTGATTAGTCTATAGGAAAAGCAGAGAATTATACCGAAAATCTTGTCAGAACACAAAACGCTTTTTCCGGTTCTTTTTTCAGAAAGAGAAATATCGTGAAAACTTTTTTTTTACCAAGACAAAAAATATGTTCAGTAGAAAACCTTTGACAATATCTGAAGAATCTTATTCATTCTTAATTGTGTTATGTAAGAGCTCCTCCCTCTGAGATATTTCATGAGTCGAATATATAATTTTGCGTCACTATAAGACAAATTGCAGTTCCGATGGCCCAATGGTCGAAGCGCTGGCTTCTGACCGTTCATTCTAGTGGTCCGGGCTAGAGACCCAGGTAAGACATGGGCAGTGTCTTTGCCTTACGGTACTTGTTCTCCCCTTTCCCTGGAACCAGTGGCCCTAAATTATTGACGAGCGACTACTTATAGCCCTCAGAGTCGCTCACGGTGTTCGTTAAACCCGGAAAATAAAAAAATAAAAAAGAATGACAAATTTGTGCATAAAAGGAAGCATGATATCGCATGTGAAAAATTTTGGCCATCTTTATCTGACACAAAATGTTTTCATGTCCATGTTTTAGAAACAGTGATTTGTGGGGGGGGGGGGGGATTACGTTTTGCGTTTCCAATACAAAAAATGGCGTATACCAGGAAAATCTTGGTCATGCTTGGTTTTTATCAAGTCAGTAAATAATTCTTCCATTTGGTCTTTTAAAACCAGTGTATCATGACGTATGAAGTATATGTTTATTTTACCTAGACAGAAAACAGAGTACTAGTAAACGCATGAAAATATATATCTTGGTCACTCTTCTCGGTATCAGACACAACACCAGTTATTTTATTCCATGTTCCAGAAATAGCGATGTCGAGGAAATTCTAATACAAGTTTATATTATGAACGTATTATTCATGCATGCGTAATATCGTCGTCATGCTTAATTTTATTAAACCTGAAATGAGTTTTCCCAGCAAGTCCTTTATGAACAGGTAGATACATACGTCAATAAAGCAAACAAGAGAGATGACACCGAATTTTCGGATGTAATAAGCACCGTCCGTTCTGATGCGAATTAAATTTATCAAAGCTATTCAAAGTCAATGGAACCGGTTAGGAAAACAATCAACAGGTTCCAACAATCGATAAAACATCCAGAAATAGAAACATCTACTTAGTTCCACCAGCGGCTAAAAAGCATGTTACGAAACTTAACAAATGGCGCACAAAAAGTTTCCCATAGTACAAGGAAGGTACCAGAGACAAAAAGATTTTTAAATCGAACAGTTAAAAGGAGAAATATAGAAGAAAACATGATATAAGTCTACGTCTGCTAGAGGAAAAATTTGACATCACGGAAAAGTTGAAAAGAGGCGAAAATTATTCTTCATGGAAAAAGCTATACTAACAGAAAATAACTTTTCAAATACGACTTCCGAAAGCAGAGATGGCGAAAAAAAAAAAAAAAAGGTTTCGACCTTTACGCAGTTAGCGGGAAATCTTGGTGTTATTTAAGAGGATAATGATCCACATCTCTGTTGCAGCGAATGGAATACAAGAAATTTCTCAATAGCGTTTTTAGAAGCGGCGATACAGCTGCAAACTGAAACACACAAACACCACCTACCGACAGAGCTGTGAACTACAAAATTCCTCATGTACTAGCCTAAAGTGTTCTGAAAGGTAAATGGCATTCGGTGTTGAAAGAATTTTTTAAATCGCACATGTGAAAGCAGTGATATTGAGAAAAACAGATTAAGCATTTGCTCCCCTAGTGGCCAAATTATGCACTATTAAAAAAAAAAATACACACACAGATTTTGCGTAGTTAATAGTATACGACCGGAGAAATAAGTTTCTCAATCGGGTTTTTAGTCCCGCAGGTATTGCTGTAAATGGAAACGTAAACTTACGCCCTCTGGTGGCAGACTTGTAGGCCAAGAAAATTTTGAAATTATATAAGAAACATTTAGCAGTGGAAACGCTCTCCTACAAAGAAATAATTTTTCAAATCGGACTTTTAGAAAAAAAAATATCGACAAAACTGAGATATGCGTTTGCGCCCCCTGGCGGAAAAAACATGCATTATTTTAAGAAGAAGGTATTCTCAAAAGATTTTTCGATGTGAGCAATGGTCCACGAAATATTTTTTTCAATGGAGTTTTCAGGAGTGCGGATTTTGCTGCAAATACATCAGACGCTAAAATTAGCGTTTACGCCCACTGGTGGCCAAACCATTCTTTATAAAATATTAGAAATTTTATGCAAATCATTTCCCGTCAGGAACTGTATCCGGTGCAGAAAGAATTTTTCAAATCGGAATTTTAGAAGCAGAGATATCGGGGGAAACGCACTTTGCCTTTACGCCCCCAAGCGGGAAGTCTGTGCTTTAATTAAAAAATTTGAAATTATATGAGGAACATTTTACACCGGAAACGCTATCTAGAAAAAAAGGAATTTTTTTCAAATCTGACTTTTAGAAGCAGAGATATTGACAGAAATAAGGTATGCATCTTCGTAACCTTGCGTAGAAACCGTGCAGTATTTTAAGAAAAAAATATTCTCAAATGTTTATCTACATAAGTCATATCGGTCTACGAAATAATTTTTCAATGGATCTTTTAGAAGCTCAGATTTTGCTGCAAATACCTACGAAACAGAAATTAACACTTACGCCCCTAGTGGCAAAACCATATTTTACAAAAAAATTAGAAATACAATCAAAACATTTCTCACCAGGAGTTGTATCCGGTGAAGGGAGAATGTTTCAAATCAGAGTTTTAGAAGCAGAGATAACGGAGAAAGCGCAATTTACATTTACTCTCCCTAGCGGAAAGTCAATGATTTATTTGAAAATTTTGGAATTGTATGAAAAACATGAAACTCTATCCAACGCAGAAGAAATTTTCCAGATCGGACCATTAGAAGCACAGATATTGACAAAAATTAGATATACATCTACGCCCCTGGCGGAGAAACTATGCATTATTTTAAGAAAAAAATGTTCGAAAAGGTTTATCGACGTGAGTAGTATTGGTCCACGAAAAAAAAAATTTCAATCGAGATTTTAGAAGCTCACATTTTGCTGCAAATACATCAGAAGCAGAAATTAACGCTTACACCCCCTGGTAGCCAAACCATTATATACCAAAAATTAAAAGTTATATGCAAAATATTTCCCATCAGGTGTTGTATCCGCTGCAGAAAAAAAAATTAAAATCGGAGTTTTAGAAGCAGAGATATAAGGGGAAACACAATTAACTTTTACGCCGCCTAGCGGAGAATCTATGCGTAGCTGGAAAAAGTGACCATACCTAAAATAATCTTCGACATGAATGGAATCGAAAAGTAAAAAAAAAATTTGAATTGGATGTTTAGAAGCAAATATATGGAATAAAATGTATTTTGAATTCGATATCATCTGCATTTACGCCCTTTAGCAGCGAAATTGTGCAGCGTAAAAAAAAAAAAACGAAATAAAGGATCATCAATCGCACATTTCAAGCTTCCTAACGCAAAAATAATTTTTCATATCGGATTATTAGTTGTAGAGATATGGTGTCTACAGACGGACGGATGGACAAACCGATAACATAAGCACGATCTTTTCTTACAAAAGACGTGCTAAAAACTGCTAACTATAGGTAATAGATTAAAATATATAAAAATTATTTGTCATGGTTGCAACCAGAAATGTTCACTCTGTTTTTAAAAGCAGTGACATCCTGACAAATGAAGTTAAATACACAACTGCTTGTGATTTTTTTTTTATTAGAGGTTTAAAAAAATCTGTATTTGTCCCGCTTAACACACATAGATACGCTTGATCCACAGTACATACTGTACATAGATATTTCATGGTGTGACACAGTGCATAACAAATAAGCAATTCATGTACATCCTCAAAGTACATAGCGAACATTTAATACAGCATCCCAGTTTATGAATACAACAGACAGAGCCAGTGCCGAAAGACAAACAACATCCATGCCTCACAGGGATTCGAAACCGGACCCCATCTTGGACGAATGATCAGAAGCCGTCGCTTAGACCACTGCGCCACCGCAGCGGTTTGTAAAAATTGCAACACCAGGAAAGTATCGCGCTTTTCAAATGAAATTTATACCTCAGATTCCTCATGTTACACGAGATAACTGATTATATTTGTAGAGCTATAAAAGTTTTCTCGCTTCAAAACTCAGTATCGTGTGAGGCCACCTCAAGCAACAATAACAGGTTCTTCACGATGTGGCATTGAATGGAAGAGGTTTTTGGTATCGTCGTTGGGAATAGTCTTCCAGGCTCCTTCTATGCGGCACCAGAGTTCATTTGTGGTGACTGGCTGACGAGCTTGAGGGGCCAGTCACTTAGCTATCATGTTCCAGACATGTCGATCAAGGACATATCCGGCGAACGTGCAGGCCAGGGAAGAAGCGATATCTGTCGCACATTAAAGAGGTCACGGACATATCCGGCGAACGTGCAGGCCAGGGAAGAAGCGATATCTGTCGCACATTAAAGAGGTCACGGACATTCCGGACCACATGTGGCCGAGAATTGTCCTGCTGAAATATAGTGCCAGGACAACTCTGAAGAAAGGGTTACCACCCTCGCCTCTAAAGCATTCCTGATGTATCGCTGGCTGTTGAGGTTTCCCTCAATTCGTATCAGGCGAGATTGCCAACTGAACCTAATGGCGCCCCAAATCATGATGCTTGGTATTCGGCCGGTATGACGCTGCAAGGTGCCGGTCACCACGATGTCTTCGTACACGTATGCGGCCATCATGGTGCATCAAACTGAATCCTGACTCGTCCGAAAACATGAACTGTTGCCAATCAGCACACCAATGTCCGTGTTCGAGGCTCCATTGCAGCCTGAGGCGTCTGTGGTTGAGGGCAAAAGGAATGCGCAGCAATGGGCTGCTAGCGACCAGTCCTCTGTTAAGCAGACGACATCAAGCTGTGCTGAAGGACAAAGCCTGACAAGTGACAGTGCTCCACTACTGAGCTAACACCGTAGATGTTGCTGTGCGATTGGTCACTTCCATGCGGTATAGGTGTCTGTCATCCCGTGCAGTCGTGCGATTTCGCCGTCCATTTCTCGAATTTTTCTGCGCGTCTGACCCTCATCTGCCCACTGACGCCACATTCACTTCACTGTACTGGCGTTTCGTGACGTAAGAGTGGCAATTTCTCGGTATGAAAATCTAGCTTCTATCATTCCAACAATCCTGCCTTACTCAAAGTCGGTCAGGTGTTCATAACGCGACCGTTTTCGCCAACGGGGCATAGTGACACACAAAAAACACCCTTTCAACTCAATATCGTCTCTTCACTGATTGCAACATCTGATCTGATCATATGTAAATGATTTTAGGAAGGGAGTATCTGACCCCAGGTCTTAAACAACCCTTAGAAATAGGAAACTAGGAGATTTGGGCTAGAGTGCCCGATAGGAAAGTCACACGGAAGCGAGGTAGAAGACGCCCTTATTTATTACCGGCGGCTAGTACCCGGTGTCCGACGGCTTAACTTGCCTATCCGACGCACGGCGGATATTTAGTGGATTGAGCGTTCGTACCTGCCTGGGATCGAACCTGAGGACATTTCCGTGGCAGTCACGAACGTTGCCCACTAGGCCACCTGCGGCCCTGATTGTAACATCTCGTTTGAGCCAGCTCTTTATACCCAAGACCAGACAGTTCAGAGGGCGCTGTTACGAAGTCTCATGCGCATTTTCACTGACGTTTTAATCATTTGCATGTCTCAACCTGTTGTACATATCCTGTAGGTTTCAAGCTAATACCAGCAGTCTTTCATGGTGTTGCAATTTTCACGAACAGGCTCCAGGTGAATTAATCGAAAACGAATTCATGGAAAGCGAATTCATCGAAAAAGAATTCCTCGAAAACGAATTCATCGAAAACGGATTCATCGAAAACGGATTCATCGAACGGAGAAATTATCGAAAAGCAAATTCTTCGAAAATTAGGGCTTCAGGTGAATTCAACGAAAGCGAAATCACCGAAAGATACAATATCGTAGGGTAAGCTTTTGTCGAAAACACAGACTATAATTGGAATATGGCTAAGTGGCCACAAAAGTGTTTGGGGAACGTATAAAAATTGCATTTTTTTCTTAGATTAAACTTTCCTGTAGGATGGCCACAAAATCGTTAGGGAGTCTAACAAGAATCAGACTTTTGATTTCATTGTGTCTACTTTCCCTATAGACCACCTCTAAAGTTAGGCCTAAGCTTAGGCCCTTTCAACAGTTTTTTTTTTCATCGTGCTCATATTGATAACGTTTAGACACCAAGTCAAGTCAGTATTTACTTAGGCATTAAATATTAATACCTTGGCCTAGGCTTAGGCTTTTAAAACAGTTTTTATTCCATCGTGTTCATATTCATAAGGTTTAGACACCAAGTCAAGTTACTATTATTGCGCGTTTACTTAGGCATTAAATATTAGTATTTTGGCCTAGCCCTTTTTAACAGTTTTTCTTCCATTGTGTTCATATTCATGAGGTTTAGACACCAAGTGTTTTAAGTAATATTGCGCTTTTACTTAGGTAGTAAATACTAATAAATAGGCCTTAGGCCTAGTCATTTCTAACAGTTTTTATTCCATCGTGCTCATATTCATAAGGGATAGGCACCAAGTCAAGTTAGTATTATTGCGCTTTTACTTAGGTATTAAATATTAATACCTTAGCCTAGGCCCAGGACTCTTTTAACAGTTTTTTTTCCATCGTGTTCATATTCAAAATGTGTAGACACCAAGTCAAGTTAGTATTATTGCGCTTTTACTTAGGCATTAAATATTAATACCTTGGCCTAGGCCGAGGCCTTTTTAACAGTTTGTATTCCATCGTGTTCATATTCATAAGGTTTAGACCCCAAGTCATTTAAGTAATATTGCGGTTTTACTTAGGGAGTAAACATTAACAAATAGACCTTAGGCCTTTTTAACAGTTTTTATTCCATTTTGCTGGTATCATAAGGTTTGGATACCAAGTCAAGTTAGTATTATTGCACTTTTACGTAGGCACTAAATATTAATCAATAGGCCTTTGGTCCAGACCTTTCTGGCAGATTTTGTTCAAGTGTATGAAATATTTATTCTTAAGTAAATGCGTAATATTACTAACTTGACTTTTAAAGCAAAACTTATAAATATGAGCACGACGGAATAAAACTGCTAAAAAGACCTAAACTTAGGTCAAGGCATTTATATTTAATGCCTAAGTAAAAGTACGATGATACTAACTTGCCTTGGGTTCTAAACCTTATGAATATGAACATGATGAATAAAAAGTGTTAGAAAGGCCTAGGCCAAGGTATTAATATTTAAAAAGCCTAAGTAAAAGTGCAGTAATAGTAACTTGACTTGGTATCTAAACCTTATGAATATGAACACGATGGAAGAAGAATTGTTAAAAAGGTCTAGGCCTAGGCTAAGGTATTAATATTTAATGCCTAAGTTAAAAAGCGCAATAATACTAACTTGACTTAGTACCTAAACCTTATGAATAGCAGCAGAATCGAATAAAACTGCTTAAAATGCCTAGGCCTATGCCAATGTATTAATATTTAATGCCTAAGTAAAAGCGCATAAGAGTAACTTGACTTTTACTTATTCATAAACCTTATGAATATGAGCACAATCGAATAAAAACTGTTTAAAAAGCATAGTCCAAGGTATTAAATGTAATGCCTTAGTAAGAGCGCAGTAATCACTAACTTGACTTGGTACCTAAAGCTTATGAATATGATCACAACTGGAAAAAAACTGTTACAAAAGCTTAGGCTTGTTTATTAATATTTGATACTTAAGTTAAAGCTCAGCATTATTAGTTTGATTTATTACGTAAACGTTATGAATATATTGCGTCGTGCTCAGGTTCATAAGGTTTGGACACAAAGACTAGTATTAGTACCCTAGGCCTTTGTGCACGTCTAAAGCCTAGAAACTGAGATTTTTATAGGGCCCCTAAAGTGGGTGTCTGCAATTATCCGTTTTGGCCAACTGCATAGTGGTCTTAAACTCTGTTTCAATGAATTCGTTTAATTTTTTTGAAAAGGTCGCCTTACGGTAAATTGCTCGTTCGATAAATTTGTTTTTGATGAATTCGCATTCGAAGAATTCGTTCCACTTTTTCGATAAAGTTGTCTTTCCGTAAATTGTTCATTCGATAAATTTGTTTTCGATGAATTCGCGTTCGACGAATTCGTTTTCGATAATTCGCCTTCGATGAATTCGCGTTCGACGAATTCGTTTTCGATGAATTCGCCTTCGATGAATTCGCGTTCGACGAATTCGTTTTCGATGAATTCGCCTTCGATGAATTCGTTTTCGGTGAATTCCCCTGCTTCCTTTGCAATTTTCACAAACAGTAGTGTACATTCATATCCCCTCAGGAGGAATGCGGGCAACAGAAACTTCGTCAACGCAGACGGCTGCGGATCCAACAACACCAGCCGCCTTAGATCCATCGGTGAAAACAGGAATAAAGTCTGCATTGACGTAACGGTGATCAGCGTGCTATTGTGTACACTGATTCGTTGAGAGTTGTGCAATCATTGTCATCTTTGGATTTCACTGGCCACCCACTTCTTTTTTGCCGTTCGGAAACTTCTTCGTTCTTTGCTCGAGGCTGATGTCCAGATTCGGTTCTGCTGGATTCCTGGGCATGTTGGGATCCCAGGGAACGAGTCTGCCGATGCTGCCGCTAGATCTGCCTCTTCTTTGGTCGTCACACCCTTGCCACTGTTTCACCGCGATTTTCGCTTTCTTGTTCACGATCATATCAGACGAACGTGGCGAAGTCTGTGGGACCAACAGGTGGAGAATAAACTGCACCGTATAAAACCTAACCTTGGAATCTGGAAATCATCGTGTCGCCGGAACCGTAGGGAAGAAGTTGTTCTTGCGCGTCTCCGCATTGGGCATTGTCGCTTCACGCATAGCTATTTGCTGTGTGGTGACGCTGCCCCAATGTGTGAGGCGTGCGACTGTTTACTCACCATCTCTCATGTTTTATGTAGTTGTGTTCGTTTTTGTAATCATCGGTTTCACTATTTTCAGTCTCATCTACTGGATGACGGCGCAGCTACACTGCAGAAGATTTTGGGCGACCACTGCGACACTTTCGCAGTGTTTTCGTTCTTAAAGCAGATTGACTATTTAAAACTTATTTAAAAAAAATAAAAAAAATATTAATAATAATAATAATAATGCTAATTTATAATGATTATAACAGTGAATTGGTGAATTTATTTATTTATTTATAAACCTAATTGACTAACTAGTCTTCACAGCTTTTATCATTCTCTATTCTAACTTTTGCCAAGCCTGTCTGCTCTTAATCATTTCACCCCGCTTTTAAATATCTTTAACTGATTGTTCTGTGTCTGGCGCTCTTTGGCCAAACCTGGCCCTTGCGCCACTAAAATCAATTAACTAACTAACTAACTAACTAACTCATATCCCCCTTCTCTTCCCAGTTTACTGGTTGAAAAACACATTGCAGAACATCTTTTAATCGCTGAACTGGGAAGACAAGGGAATGACGTTTGACAGTTGTAGTTTATAGCCTATAACTTACCTTCGTTCTGCTGTTGACATGGTCATTTCGCCAAGTACCTCCTCAAAGCTTCAAAGTATGATCTAGAAACATGGCAATAAGAAATAGTATTAAAGACGAACTTACAGAAAGAAAAACTGATGTACAATGCTTTTACAAGAACTGAAGGCTTAGTGGTTGATGGGGCAAATTTAGAAGTAACTGATTCCTAAACATACCTAGGACAATATATACCAAGCGAGAGCGTACAAAACTTGGCTGGAGTCCATTTGGAAATAACAGTACAGTTTCAAAAGCAATTACCAAGTATTAAAGATGAACTTACAGAAAGAAAAACTGATGTACAATGCTTTTACAAGAACTGAAGGCTTAGTGGTTGTTGGGGCAAATTTAGAAGTAACTGATTCCTAAACATACCTAGGACAATATATACCAAGCGAGAGCGTACAAATCTTGGCTGGAGTCCATTTGGAAATAACAGTACAGTTTCAAAAGCAATTACCAAGTATTAAAGATGAACTTACAGAAAGAAAAACTGATGTACAATGCTTTTACAAGAACTGAAGGCTTAGTGGTTGTTGGGGCAAATTTAGAAGTAACTGATTCCTAAACATACCTAGGACAATATATACCAAGCGAGAGCGTACAAAACTTGGCTGGAGTCCATTTGGAAATAACAGTACAGTTTCAAAAGCAATTACCAAGTATTAAAGATGAACTTACAGAAAGAAAAGCTGATGTACAATGCTTTTACAAGAACTGAAGGCTTAGTGGTTGATGGGGCAAATTTAGAAGTAGCTGATTCCTAAATATACCTTGGACAATATATGCCAAGCGATGGGCGTACAAAACTTGGCTGGAGTGCATTTGGAAATAACAGTACAGTTTCAAAAGCAATTTATCATTATGTTATGTCTCAAAAAAAAATTTAATCAGTGCATCCTTCTAGTTCTTACTCATAGATCAGAGACATGAACTTTAATTTAAAAAAACACATGCACGCAGCGGCAATGAGCTAAACATCTAAAATAATATAATTTCCTTTGTCTGAACATCTGAACGTTTGAGCGTTTGTCCCATTTTGGTGACGTAATGGAAAGAATCGAGAAAGAAATATTTGTGACGCAAGTTTACAAATTGATAAGGTGATGACGTCACCTGCATGAAAACATTTTTGTGTTTTCATGCAGGTGACGTCATCACCTTAGTAACGACTGAGAAAGAAATAATTGTGACGAAACACTTAATTATCCTGCTTTCGTTGAGGCGTTCCGTGAATGGAAACTGGTTCCTGGATATAATTATGTGACGTCATCACCATAGCACCAACTGAAAAAGAAAAATTTAAAACGTCCTGTTTAGCTTTTTGTGTTCTCGGGCATCTGTATCGTGAATGGAAACTGCAAATAATGTCAGCGTGTGACCCAACAACTGTATGGCGTAGTACTTTTTTTATTGTTGTAATATGCGTAAAATTTCACATTTGAACATCACAAACAAAATGGTTGTTAAAAAATTATACCTGGTTATTAAAAAATTATTTAACATATCTTATGGTTTAGTTCTAATAATACTAGGTGAAAGTCATCATTATTGACGGGCTTCACCTAGTATTATTAGAACTAACCCTGTTTGGTCAACTAAAATATACAACTGTATACCAAGGGACAGGAAGAGACCCAGAAAAAAACCATGTGGGAGATGAGTGGATGGAATTCGAAAGTATGCAGGAGCGACATGGAACATAATTGATCAAGAGAGTTGTAGCTGGATCAGAGACATTGACTTTAATTCAAATGGACACCCAGTGGTTGCGGTCAACTCAATTTTTTTCTCCCTCTTTACTTCTTAAAAATATAGGGAAAGAAAGTTTGAAGAGACTTG
The DNA here is from genome assembly GCA_039090855.1 of Macrothele yani. Taxonomy (NCBI): domain Eukaryota; kingdom Metazoa; phylum Arthropoda; class Arachnida; order Araneae; family Macrothelidae; genus Macrothele; species Macrothele yani. The sequence goes on along the minus strand of CM077017.1, from coordinate 64,489,552 downwards.
GGAAGACATTCACCTAGCAGAGGATTGAGAATGGCTGATTATGATGACAATACACTCAGTGGGCATTAAAATATTATCACCAACCTGATATTGAGTTGGAACTCCCTGGGCTTTGTTAACGGCGATACGCTTTGGCATGAGTCTCAGGAGGTCAGGGAACACATGGGAAGGCATGGCACATCATACAAATACCTGCCACTGAATTGAAACTTGGTAAAATAAAAGACTGTCTAAGCACGATTCAAAACCAATGCATTTAGCCCAATCACGTTTAAAAGATGAAATTCATTTACAGCTAAAAACACTAGTTAAAATAAGTAAAGGCGAAATCTTTCGAGGTCAACTTGACCTCATCCTCAGGCCGAACACCACAAAGAACGATTCCACATATATATATATATATATATATATATATTGGATTCCAAGGGACAGGAAAAGACCCAGAAGAAGACCACATGGGAGATGGGTGGATGAAATTCGAAAGTATGCAGGGGTGACATGGAGGAGACTGGCACAAGACAGACCGTTGTGGAGGAAACTTGGGGAGACCTTCGTCCAGCAGTGGATTGATAATGGTTGACAATGATGATGATGATATATATACAGCATGAAAGACCCCGAAATGCATTAGCAATCACAGAACACGTTACCAACAAAGTTCAAAAATTAGCAAAAGTTCAAAATTGATTACGTAGTGCCTGCGTAAGATTCCTATGTGGTATATTCATAAGTAAAGCTCTCCATGTGTGAGGAACCATAAAAGGTACCTCGTCATAAAAAAAAAACATTGCGATATTTCAATATACCCTTATCGTCAAAAAAATAGTTGCACCCAGAAGGAAGCAACCGACAGCAATGAAACTTGGTGGGTAGGTTTGACTTCATGAGAAATGCCAATTATTCGCGCATGTCACACAAGCAAGGAGGGGTCGTAGCGCTGTACCTGATCGGCTATATAAGGTCGTCCCGTTGCGCGTGCTTGCCATTTTGACTCATGCTGTTGTGTTGGTTGCATCCTTTGCAAGTGACGTATGCCGCGAAAAAACGTTCGGAAGCAATTCGAGCAGTTAGAAAAGTTCGAGAGGGGCCGCATCGTCGGGCCCCGCTTCCAGGAGCCGGGCGATGCGGCCCATCTCGAACTCCTCCAACTGTATGCTCGCCATACCGGTCGTGCAGATATCACCATAGCACGCTGTTGGTGGCAGTGGATAGGAAGGGTCTGGGAGACCTAGACGAACCACGGAGGGAGAGGACCGACGGGTTGCCCGACATGCGCGGATTGACCTAACAGCCACGGTTGCGGATATTCAGGGAGCAGTGGTGCCCTCCATGCATCATCCTATTAGTGCCAGCGCCATTGGCAGACGGCTACACGACGTCGGAATACACGTACGCAGACTGTTACGACGACTGCCCTTAACACCACTGTATCGTCGTCAAAGACTGCAATGGTGTCGTGCCAGACTGTCATGGAACCACTTCGAATGGCAGCGGATGATCTTTAGTGTCGAGTCCCGCTTTTGCCTTGGAGGAGACGACCACCGAATCCGTGTTTGGAGGCACCGTGGTCAGCGCCAAGATGAACCCTTTGTTGTCAAGCGTCACACGTCCAGAAGGCCTTGTGTCATGGTGTGAGGTGCAATTGCCTAAGATGCCAGCACCTTCGGTGTTCATTATAGGCACTTTGACAGCCTAACGTTAGGTTAATGAGGTCCTGCAACCAGTGACCCTTCCTGTTTTGAACGGTCACTCCGGTGTGATTTTCCAACAGGACAGCGCTTCGCCGCATACTGCTGCTGTCTCGAGAGCTTGCCTTCAAGGCACTGACACTCTGCCATGGCCAACCGCATCTCCCGACCTATCACCGATTGAAAATGTGTGGGATGCTATTAGACGCGCTACCCACGCTCCACCCCTACCGCACAATCTGCAGGAAATGCGTGAGAAGATTCAAGTTGCATGGGATGGCTTATCGTAGCACACCATTAGGAACCTGTTCAACTTCATGCCGAGACATCTGGCATGCTGTGTGAGCAAAGAAAGCGGCTCGACGCTATACTGAGAGACACTACTTATTGGCGTGTAGCTCAATAAATATTGTCCATATCAGTATCAATGTTTAATCATTTATTGTTCCTGGTAACCTCTACTTTCCTCCCGAATAGCATTGCAATCCGACACGTCCTTCTGGGTGCAACTATGTTTTTGACGATGAGTGTATATAAGCTTTCGGTAAACAAGACAATACATTTAACGGAAGCAGTGGTAAGTATCCTGGCTTGGTCCCTTTTCGGGGTATGGCTTCCATGAGGAACAATCCTGGCAAGGCCAGTATTGGTCAGGCCAGAGCGAATAGAGTTTCTGTGCTCAGATAATCTTTAAGTCAAGAGTCCGAAGTGTAGATCCTATGTATATCATATCTTGCTCCGATGTTGAGTTGGATTCCAAGGGGATGTATAACACACCGTGTTTGTTCAATGGGTGAACAGGGTCTCTGTCTCTCCGTATCAGAGAAAACATATTCTGGGCTCGGACACCAAAGTCTAGGTTGTGTTTCTTGCAATGATTCTTCAAAATATGGACGATCGGTGGAACGAAGTCCATGGTACCAATAAAGCGTGTAACTGGAACATCACGAAGCAAAGTTGTAGCTGTCCTCAATAACCTTAACAAGGTTCCACGAGAAAAACCATGCCTCAACGCTATCTGTAAGACGATCGAAAGTTCCCTACGACGAAAAGTGATTGTAGACGAATATATAAAGGCCCTGCTAATTAAAAATCTCAAGGCCGCCAACTAGGTGGGCAGATATGTGAGAAGTAAGCACTGGGGGGCAAACGTTGGTTTACCATAAACCGAAAAGTCAACCACATTGGAGCCATTTTTGCGTGAAAGTAGTAAATCAAGGGAAGGAATACATCCCTCTTGCTCGAGTTCCAAAGTGAATTTTAATGAAGGAAACTGTGAGGACATAATTTCAACAAACTGAGAGAGCGAATCTACGTTATACTGCCAGAACAGGAGGATGTCATCGACATACCTAATAAACAACAGAGGTTTAAAAAGGAGCATTGTCAAGAACACTGTTCTCCAGAGTCTGCAACATAATCTCTGCGAGGACTGGAGAGAGAGGGAGCCCATGGGGGTCCCGGCTCGTTGCTGATAAGTAACTCCCTCGAACCTAAAAAACGTGCGACGGCACACCAATCTCAGAGCTGACATAACTGCTTCTACCTCCAATGGAAAAAAGTTAGGACTATTGACGAGTTTTCCCTCGATGATATCATGTACCGAATCCAGGGGACACCTCGGAAAAGGGAAACCACGTCCAACGCAGCCATTGTAAAAGGGTACCTCCTGCGTCAAAGTATTTAATCTGTTTCAGAGCCTGAAGGGAGCTCCGAACAGAAAACCTGGAGTTGAGGGTAAATGGGGTGAGGTAAGCAGACAATGCTTTTTCTACACTGCTGGCCACCCAAAATGCAACACCAAGAAGGACACGAGATAGCAAAGCCAGATTTACTGGACACATAACAACAGATACAAAGATGGAACGATTGAGCTTACAGGCCTGTGCGACTTGCAGAACACGCAGACATCCATATTTCTTGTGGCCCCCATGGCTGGTAATAACATCCGCTACACGCCGCGGCATCGAACGAAAGAGGCTTTGGATGTGGGCTTGGGGTATGTCGGTCCAGGCTGCTTCCACACGTTGCCACAGTTCATCAGGCGTAGCCGCGGGTGGTGCTTGCCGGGCCACTCGGTTGCCAATCAGCGACCAGACGTGATCGATGGGCGACATATCGGAAGAACAGGCGGGACACGGCAGCAGTGACACCTGGTGGGCCGTGAAGAAATGTTGCACGATGCGTGCCACGTGCGGGCGCGCATTGTCCTGTTGAAACGTGGCCGCTGGCAGGTCCTGTAGATAAGGGAGGACTACAGTCTCCAAAATGTCGGAGATGTAGCGGTGGCTGTTGGGTGTACCGGCGATGCGTACCAGAGGGGTGCGGGTGTCATATTCATTTGCGCACCAAACCATAACCCCAGGCGACGGACCGGTATGGCGATGCATAATGCAGGCGTCATACAGTCTTTCGCCGCCGTGCCGCCACACGCGGATCCGACCATCGTGGTGTTGCAGGCAGAAGCGGGATTCGTCGGAGAAGACAATGTCGTGCCATTCCGTAATCCAGGTGCGGTGTTTAACGGCCCACTTCTGCCGCACTCGCCGGTGGTGTAACGTCAATGGTAATCGGAGCAATGGGCGCTATGCGACAAGTCCCCGCTCCTGCAGACGACGTCGAACGGTACGTGCTGACACGGTTGTTGCGTAACAGACCCTAATTACTGCGCTAACGTTCGTGATGTGGCGGTGCGAGCCATCAATACCCGCCGCACAACATGCCGGTCTTCTCGTTCGGTGGTGTTCCGCGGCTGCGGCAATCGCTCACGTCGGTCCGTCCGTCCGTCTGTCCCTTCTGCAACCACCGAATCCATACTCGCCTCACTGTGGCTGGATGTCGGCCCATACGGGTGCCGATGTCTTGGTACGATAAACCGCTGTCGCGATAAGCCACTATTCGTCCTCAGTCGAACTCCGAAACGTGCTGGAATGACTGCCGTATTCTGCGACGAGGCATCAGGAAGCTTCCCACGCACAGGCCCGGCAGCACAACACACTTCCACTACTTACACCCCGCTTTCTGTGCATCCTTCTTATAGTGCTTCTCGGTGGCGTGCCGGGCGCACATGATTTGCATATGCCCTGCAATGCTAATCGTTTGCATGTGCTCTCGCGGGCGACGCATGCTGCGAATTTCAGGCCGATCGGATGCTTCCTTCTTGGTGTTGCATTTTGGGTTTCCAGCAGTGTATTAGAAAAAGCATTGTCTGCTTACCTCACCCCATGGTCTGGTTGGATTCGCAAACCCCGAAACAAGGGGCGAACGGGATGGCCTGGTTTATGAAGATTTACCTTCCCAAAAATCTGAGGGACTTTGGGTTCACTGGGGTGGAGGGGGATGCATGTTATCTAAAATACACTGGGGTAAAAAACCCTGATTCTTGAGTTTATTAAGTTGAAAAATTGTGGCTCAGGTTGAGTCTGATCTAAGGATGGTGTGAGGAATTCGGAAATGGCCTCCAGCATCTTGGATTGGTAACATGATTTATCCAAAAGAATGATTTGCTGGGTCTTGTCCGCCGAAGTAATGGAGAGACCAGGGTTTCTAGGTAAGGCCAAAAGTTGACTCCTTTCATATTTCAGTCGCTGATTAGATAAGCGGACATACTTAGACGAAGAGGAGGAGAGGAACCTTGAAATTGGATGCCTGGCCACATCCTGTTCATCAGTTGGTAAAGCTCGTATAATATTTTCCACTTAAGGAGTGATTTTAAATGGATGACATTGTTCTACGGGGTAGCTGAATTTAAACCCTCGGTTTAAAGCTCTCATTCTTGAGTGAAAGTAAGGGTCACAGAACTGAAATTGATTAATGACGAATGTACTGCAGCGAGGTGTTCCATTCAGTTCGAACTTGATGAAGACTGACAACTAAAGGCAACCAAATCCCGAAGTTTAGCAAATCCCTAAATGCATTGGTTTTGAATCGTGCTTAGACAGTCTTTTATTTTACCAAGCATTATTTCAGTACGAATGTTTTTGCTACTTGCTTCATACTTTGGTGAATTAGAACATTTTATTCAATACCGGCCTGGAGCTTCTTTTGTCCGAATTACAGCACGTATCCGGTTTGGCATAGATTCCTCGAGGTGTTAAGAATTACAGCACGTATCCGGTTTGGCATAGATTCGTCGAGGTGTTAGAGTGCATAGTCCTTTAACTGGCTCAGATTTGATAGAAGAGGACTTAGCTCCCAGATTTGTTTTTCTAATATGTTCCATACATTCTCAGTGGGGTTCAGATCCGGGCTTTGTGGCGGCCAGGGGAGATGGTAGAAGTCGCTGTCATGCTCGTTGAACAATTGCTGAACGCAACTTGCGCGATGCATTGTCGTCCAGGGAACAGCCGTCAGCTGTTGGATAAAAGTCAACGTTACAGGATGGACTTGATTTGCAACAATGTTCTAACCATGTTCTAACATTATTGTCAATCAAATCCACCCTGTAAACGAAGTTTCCAGTTCTTCACAGACATCAGTGGTTTCCGTATATGTACCCAACTACCAATACCGATTATCTTCAATTCCCTGCGCAAAGTTCGCTAAGATATGGATCAGGAACAGCCTTCTTTGAATGTTTCGGTTAATGGCTGCACGCAGGAAGTCTTGTTTCTTCGTACAAGCCTTCTCAGATGACAACGATCTGTTTCCTGACAGATTGTCGTTGCGCCACTGTTACACCTCTTAGACAAGCAATGTGGGATATTTTTCCACTGATTAAAGACTCTGGATATCTCACCTTTTGAGAAACCAGTCGGCGCTGCTTTTTACAAAATCGTCGCTCCAGCCAGACGGGCACACAATAAGCTCTTTATTGAATAGCGAAAGATCTTTTGTTATTTCCAATGTGATCAACACTACTGACTATTGCTGACGAGCAGTAGTCTTAAATAGTTGCCTTGATTACGTGGTGACGCACGTGATAGCTTATTTTGCATATACGCTGCGTAAGTGACATTTACGTATATGTGCATAAAAGTTTCTAATTCAGTAGTCGGTGTGTGTATTATCTCAATGACAGAATGCTCTATCCTTCAGGAAGACACTATCTTCATCAAGAAAAAGAAGAAACGGGAAGGTGTTAACGTGTCTGCAATAGTTCAGCATAGCCTCATGTACTCCCCACACTCGTACCCTACCATCATCATGAAACAAGCCGGAACGTGTTTCAGCTGGTTGGCAAACCCTTTTGCTGTCAACTTTAGCCAAGTCTTGGTGTTCTTGGTTCAATGAGAAGAGCAACCGTCTATGTTGCGCACTTAGGAGAAGCTGACGAATGGTGTTCTGTACTGTACTCTAGCCAGCAAAGTTTTACTACAAATTGTTCTTGATACCCCTGATACGTACAAAATTAAGAGAATTTGCACATTTTGTAGAATTTCTGAGAAACTAATGGACACATTTTAACGAAATTTGGTATGGATACACAGTTATATAAAAGATAAAATTATACCATAGAATAGTCATGGTACGCACTCATGATCGTCAGTAAGGCTCATCCGCGCAGGAATGTCCAAAATACACGTTGCAAGATCGAACATGAAATGACTCTAATATGGGGATTGGTCCCTTCTTACAGTCATACAGCTCTCACAACGCGACGTCATACTGGAAACGAGGTAGTTGATGAGTCCCTGTGGCAGTCGGCCTCACCCCTGCAGCAACGCAGTTTTCAGCTCCTGGATGGTTCTCGGAGGGGATGGCGAGCTCCAATTGCCCTCCCAAGAGCGTCCCAGACATGTTCGATAAGGTTTAGGTCTGTCGATCTGGCTGACCAATCCATCCGGCGAATATCCTCACTTTCAAAATAATCGTCGACCAGGTGAGCCCTATGTAGATGAGCGTTGTCGTCCATAAAAAGTAACCGAGGGCCAACTGTGCCCCTGAAAAGTCGAACATAGGGCTGTAAGATCTCATCCCTATACCTCTCAGCAGTCAGGGAGCCTCTGCCAAACACATGGAGAGGTGTGCGGCAGTCCAACATGATTCCTGCCCAGACCATGACGCCTCCGGTGCCACAGCGGTCCCTTTCTCGGATGTTAGAGGAAAGGTATCGGGTCCCAGGTTCTCTCCAGATGGAGGTACGTCGAGAATCAGTGTCCAGGCTGAATCGCGACTCGCCTGTGAAGAGAACGTTAGCCCACTGAACTCTGGTCCAAGGCTGATGTTGTCTGCACCATGCTAAACGCGCCCTTTTGTGTGCTGAAGTGAGCGGGACGCAAACAGCGGGTCTTCTGTAAAAGGCTCTCTCTCATGAAGCGTTCGGGAAACAGTAGCCCTTGAAACGCGGGTTTCACTGGCGGCATGCAGCTTACGAGATAGCTGTGCAGCTGTAGCAGTCCTGAAAGTGCCAAATAGCGATCTTTATTGGCCATCGTGGCTCTTAGACGACCTTGCCCAGGCCTTCTCGATATGAATCCGGTGCCCTTAAACTGTTTCCACAAATTGCAGACGACCCTGGGCGTTACATTGAGCTATGTAGCAACCTGCACTTGCAATTATTCTGCCTCCAATCTACCGACGATTCTCTATCTCATTCCGTCATTAATACGTTCGTGGCAACTCATTTTACCTGATTGCTCATGAAATTGAACTAATTCCTGCAAGGAACACAACGAATGTCGCCGCGGAGTACGAGCGAACTAATCGTGGAAAAAGCCACGTGTGCTTTTCATGCCCTCCAGTGTCGCAGCTCCGCCCACACGCACGTGTACGCTTACGTATTCGACACTGCAAATTTGCATTCTTATTCGGCGGCATAATTTGTACCTTTGGTTCCGTACTTTTTGTGAAAATCGACAAAATGTGCAAATTCTCTTAATTTTGAACACCAGTGTATAATATTTTGAGTCGTTTGTTCCTTTTTGTGTGTATGTGTGTGAGAGAGAGAGAGAGTTTAACGACCAACTTGAGCATCTACGCAGTCGCCGAAATATAATTTTAAGGCCATTAGCTCCAGAAAAGGGACAGACCTAGCCCCGTTGGGCAAACACATGACTCATGCATCATTCAGGGAAAACGGCCCCTTTCGAAATGAAATTCTCACCGTTTTTTTTAACAGTCTTATCATGAGAAATGAAATATGCATTTACATTACAAAAAAAAAAAAAAAAAAAAGCATTGCGCAGAAAGGCAAGTATACAATTATAAGAAAAATCTTGATCATCTTAACTTTATCAGATCAAAAACCAGTTCCCTTTGTGCGTCTTTTGAGAACAGTGACATCATGGCAAACGAATGCATATTTTTATGTTATCAAGACAGGAAACTAAGCCCGAGGAGAAAAGAAATGATTGAATTGCATTGAAATTCTTGGTAATGCTTTGCTTTTTCAAACACAAACCAATTTTTTCTTGTCATCTTTTACAAACAGTGCTATTATGAGAAATAAAATTACGTATTCATATCGGCAAGACGGAAAATTGCGCACAAGTACGAAACCGAAAACCTAGGGGTAATCTTGATCGTGCTGAATCGTAACACGCCAAAAAAAGTTTCTCTCTGATTGGAGGTTTAACGACCACCGTGAGCAACTCAATGGGCTATAAGCACTCGCCAGTCCCTAATTTAGGGTCACTGGTTCCAGGGAAGCGAGAGAACCAGTGCCGTAAGACAAACGCAACACCCATGCCTCACCGGAATTCGAACCCGGACCCTTGCGGACGAATGATCAGAGGCCATCACTTAGACCACTGCTCCACCGGGGGCGGCATTCTCTAGTCCGTCTTTTGCGATATATATTTTTTACGCTTTCCAACCTTAGGTTGAAGAAGCGTATATGCTCCAGCTTTGTCCGTCCGTCCGCACGATAACTCCCGTGAAAATGGTTCGATTTCGACGAAATTTTAGTATGTGGTAGGGGACCACCTGGGGACGAACCCTATTGAAAATGGGTGAAGAAGGGTCAAAGGTCAGGACATAGAAGCGGGATCCATTCCATTGCCTTTATGCGTCATAACATGCGCAAATATGGTTCGATTTCGATGAAATTTTAGTATGTGGTAAGGAACCACCTGGGCACGAACCCTATTGAAAATAGGTGAATTGGGGTCAAAGGTCAGGTAGGGCATAAGAGCGGGATATATTCTATTGCCCTTATGCGTCATAACTTGCGTAAAAATGGTTCGATTTCGATGAAAATTTAGTATGTGGTAAGGAACCACATGGGGACGAACCTTATTGAAAATGGGCGAAATGGGGTCAAATGTCAGGACATAAAAGCGGGATCCATTCCATTGCCTTTATGCGTCATAACATGCGTAAATATGGTTCGATTTCGATGAAAATTCAGTATATGGTAGGGAACCACCTGGGCACGAACCCTATTGAAAATAGGCGAAATGGGGTCAAAGGTCAGGCAGGGCATAAGAGCGGGATATATTCCATTGCCCTTATGCGTCATAACTTGCGTAAAAATGGTTCGATTTCGATGAAATTTTAGTATGTGGTAGGGAGCCACTGGGGACGAACCCTATTGAAAATGGGCGAAATGGGGTCAAAGGTCAGGACATTGGAGTGGGTCCATTCCATTGCCCTTGTGTATCATAACCTACCTAAAATGCTTGGATTGCGACAAAACTTTATCATGTTGTTCCGGAGGTATAGTGAACCGGTTCTGTTGAATGTCAACGAAATAGGGTCAAAGGTCATTGCACAAAAGCCAGATTTATTCCACAGCCATTATTCACATAACTTGCGTAAAACTGCTTCTATTGGAACAAAACTTTATCATGTTGTTCCGGAGGTATAGTGAACCGGTTCTGTTGAATATCATCGAAATGGGGTCAACGGTCGGGACACAGGAGCGATATTTATTCCACAGCCATTATCCACATAACTTGAGTAATAATTTCCGGAATGTTGGAAAGCGTATAATAATCAATGCATTGCATGATTTTACTAACTTGTTACTTTATCAAGATAGATTATTGAGGTCCAAAAAAGCATGAAAGTACATTAAAAATCGTAGTCCTTTGTTTTCGTTTATTAGATCCAAGAAGGTATTTCCACTCCGCTATTTAGGAACACTGGCTTTGTTGAACGTATATTTACGTTACGATGATAAAAAAATTAATAATAACTGCGCATCTGAAAATGCATGAAAGCCCATATAAAATTTTCGTCGTGCTTAGTTTTATCACATCGGAAAACTGTTCTTCTTTTCTGTCTTTCTAAAATGTAATTCCTTGACAAATAAAGGATCATTTACGCTATCAAGAAAGAATATTGTGCACCAGGAAAAGCACAAAATATGTGATAAATAATAATCGTAAAGAAAGAATTTACTAGTAGGTTTTTGTAAGTACAGTAATGTATTATTAAGAAATGAAAGTATATTTTCGTTACCCAGAGAGAAAATTGCGCACGCGCATCACAGTATGTTAAAAATCTCACGTTAGGCGACCCCACAGAAAATCCCTCCAGCCAGTCTTTAAGAAACAATGATTTGGCAACCGCAACATCATCATCATCATCATCATCATTGTCAACCATTATCAATCCACTGCTGGACGAAGGTCTCCCCAAGTTTCCTCCACAACGGTCTATCTTGTGCCAGTCTCCTCCATGTCACTCCCGCATATTTACGAATTTCATCCACCCATCTCCCATGTGGTCTTTTTCTGGGTCTTTTCCTGTCCCTTGGAATCCAATCTAAAATTTCGGCTGTCCATCTATGGTCTGTCCTTCAGGCAGTATGTCCAGCCCATTGCCATTTCAGTGATTTAACTCTGATCATGATGTCTTCCACTCTCGTCATTTTTCGGATCCACGAGTTCCTCTTCTTATCTCTCCTGGTTATACCAAGCATGCACCTCTCCATGCCGCTTTGAGTTGTCTGCAGCCTTTGTATGTCTCTTTTAGTTAAGGTCCACGTATCTGCACCATACGTAAGCACTGGAAGGATGCATTGATCAAACACTTTTCTTTTAAGACATAATGGCATATTGCTCTTGAAAATTATGCTGTTTCTTCCAAAACCTCTCCAGGCAAGTTTTGTACGCCGATTAATTTCTTCATCAATGTGACCCTCACTTGATATCTTTAATGCCACATTGGAAAATGTCTTTCAATCACTGAACTGGGAAAACAAAGGGATAAAGATTAATGGAGATTATCTAACCCACCTTCGTTTTGCTGATGACGTAGTCATTTTTGCAACTACCCCATCAGAGCTGCAGAGCATGATCCAGGAACTTGCTGACAAGAGTAAAGAAGTGGGATTAAAAATGAACTTTCAGAAGACAAAAGTGATGTTCAATGCTTTTACAAGAAATGAAGATTTATCGATTGATGGAGAAAAACTGGAGATAACAGATACGTATGTTTATCTTGGACCGCAACATGCATTTACGTTACCGAAATACAATATTGCTCACCACAATAATCATAAAGGGACTGAGAAGCAAGATATCACTGTTATGAGCATGTATTAAGAAGAAAAGACGGGTACGCGCGATGCGGAGTTACCAAGAAATTAGAGCAGTTGGTAATCTCTAATGCGATGGAGGAGCTGCTTAAACAATAATGTGAAGGGAAAGAATTTTTTAAATGAAAGTTAAAAGACACAAAGCAGAACTGAGTAGGTAAAGATCCACTGCAGCGACTGCACCTTAATGTGAGTCTCGTAATCTGCACAAGAAGACTGAAATGTAATCATGTGTCACGGCACGTAAAGACCCATGAAATTTATTTCAATTAGCTGATGGTTTAGAACATTTTCCTTAATATTTTTCCCATTATTTCATCAAATGTTTGCAGTAAAGGTAGGTGTCCGATGTGTTCCGAGGAGTTATGTGAAACTTTATTTGAATATACCAATTATTTGGAGAAAGTGTAGAGAAAGGAAGCTGACTGAAACGGCATCTGACTGAGTACGGGATGTCGTCAAATCTGTTCCGCTTTGTTTAAGGTGGTCCCAGTCATTGTTAGAAACGGATCAAAATTTTTGGACCCAGACACGACCCGGACCTGATCCGGAAAAGTCTGATTTGAACTATAAAATCGAAACTCAATTTATAATTACACATAATCATATACATACACAGGGCGTTCAAATAGTCTCTCCGCAATGGATATCACAGATTATATAGATATCATAAAAATGTATTACGTGAACGTATAATTTACTTACTTAAAGTGTTAAAACTGTTTTCCTTCATATAACTAACAAATAACCTAACTGTTTTACACACGTTTTCAACACACACCTGCGAGAGTCAAAAATCCCTCAACACTAATGTTAAGTTAAGGCTGTTCCACTTAATTTTGATGGTGCTACAGTAAAAATGTTTGAATTAGGTAGCTTGTTGTATGTTTAATTTCAGTGTTTGCTGTTTTCTTGATAACGTATCAAGCTTCAGAATATGCTTCACAGCAACACCAATTTTCACCATCTTCTGATGAGTTGAATGTTTCCAAAATGTGGATGTCGATTTCATCATTGCCCCTCAGAAGGAGAGAACACTCATCGCGTCAACATTCACATTTTGAAAACTTTCAACTCATCAGAAGCTTGTGAAAATTGGTGTTGGTGTGAAACACATTCTAGTTCCTTAATGAGACGAAACAACTTCCAGCATTCACTCTCCCCCGTTTTGTTTTCAACTAGCACGTATTTCTTGGCCTCGCCTCGACGCCTTTTCCAATCTCCTTGATATTAAATTCATCCATATTAACAAATAAGACATTAATTCCGACATGACATGCAATGGAATGGGATGTTTTCACGTCAAACGAAAACCTCTGAATGCGGAGAGTGAATCACGAAAACCTCTAATGAGAGAGTGAATCACCAGAGAAGCAGGTGACAGGCGTTGCCTGTATCTTACCCCGGACAATCGCACTGAAAACAAACGCAAAGAAAGTATCGTTTTACGATATGGTATCGTCCGTCGGTGGAAATCTTCTTTGCTTTAAGAAAGGGACGACAATATTTTTGTATAACAAATCATTTTTCACTCTGCTGGCACCAGTATCGGGCACGAAATTCCACAGTGCGCAGTTTTCTTTGATTTTTTTTTTCTTTTCAAAAATAAAACCCGAGATAAAACCGGGTCGAAATCTGGTCATGAACGCCTTGACATTACCCGTTTGACCCGCATAAAATTGTCGACCCGTTGACTCGTTGGCCCGCTGACCTGTGACCCGTTTCCATCTCTGCTCCCAGTCTGTGGGCTAATACCGGTAAGTCCTCCCTCGCTGGGGAGAGATATATGCATTCAACAACAGCGAGACTCTTATCACGTCCCTATGGAGAAGTGGTGATAGGTGAACCATAGACGCCTACTATGGGGAGGGGGGGGGGTGTCAAGGTGAATCTTACCCTTCCAATAATTTTACACTGGAGAAAGCACCACCCAATATTTTTCGTCCTGTTTAATTAAATAATCGCTTAACCTTAGAAGGTGGGCCAAGCTCCACCTTATGAGGCCAAGGCAATTTATTTCAAAAAAATTAATTGATAACAAAAGAAGTAAACATTTCCCCCATATTCAGCATTTCTCATTTGATAAGAAACTGGATTGCAAGTCCCGTATTGTGTTTGACATATTCTCGTCATATGTGGTAAATATTTGGAACAATTATCAAAAATAAAATATATAAAAATACAAAAGCGTACACTATATAGAGCTTTTATTTATCTATTTATTTTTTGCGCTTCTTGTTCTCTGTTTAAAAGTAACTAGCTAATTTTTCATTTTCTTAATAAACATTTGGGAATAAAATATCTCTGGGCATTTTTCATAAAATCACAGGCTGAATTTCATTTTTAAAAATATTAATATTCAGCAAAAGAATATTTGTTTCCTTGTTCATTTGCGGATGATCAATTACAATTGCAATTTAAAATATACGTCGAATCTCGTAGTTTACCTTTTTGCCCTATTTTTTTTTTTTTTTTTTTATTTTCCTCCTGACAATGGAAGAGACGTGCCCCTTCCACGTCTGATCTCTTCACGCCTGCACCCTAATAATTTGATGAAGTCACCGCCGCTGAGGTGAATATGTCGAGTTTGTTGAAGGCATAGACTCTATTTAGTGTTTGTGAACAAACGCCCACAGAATATACCCTCTTCTTCTAAAATAGGGAACTATTATCATACAACTGTGTAATGTGCGACCAGATGGCATCTGTAGTGCAACCCCTTTTATTGTCAGGTCTACTTCTACGCGGGTTCTCTCCTTCGAAATGCTACCGAGGCTGTAAATATGTTTTTGTTAATGCCGTATATCTTTGCAAATGTCTGAAACATCAATATGACCTTCACCGTTTTTGTAATTTCTGTTTGCGGCGACATCGGTGTATGTCGTGTACTTTAACAATTTCCAAGACCGATGTTTTGACCGTGTGTTGCCTGATCGACAACTCTTCTCCCATTGGCAGCTGTGCGAATCCCCATAGGCGCACATATGGGGAGGAGGAGCACTAGCCCTCTTCTGAAAATCTGGCTACGCAATTTCTTTTCTTGGGAGCCACTACAAAGATTTTAGCGATAACATTAATTCTAATTGCAAACTTTTCTGTTGAATTTCTGGATGCCTGTATATGGAGTAAAAATAGGAAAAGCGTTGGAAATTTACAGTAAAAAGTAATAATATTGAATGTTTGGATTGAATATTGGAGCACAGCGCACGTGCCTACAGCAACGGCGACGCTAGCAGTTCAGAGCTGGGGGGGGGGTGATCCTAGGGGGTTACGTATCGTATGGAGGGGGCACAGTTTCTTAAAATGCTTATCAGAAATGTTGCCAAAAAAATCCGCTTCATATAGATTTCAGAATACGCTGATGATGTTATCCCCATGACAAAGAAAGTTTTTCAGGTACATACTGTATGTATTATTTATTGAACGTATGTAGCACTGAGAACCATAGATGTGAACCTTTATGTCCTTTAACAAGTTACTATTTTTTCGCGATCGTAGTTTACTTACATCTTTTTTTTCTTAAGGTTTGCTGTCATATAAGACTGTTTATGAATTTTAGTTTGTAACCTGATAAGGAATATCAATTTTTTAAACCATAATTACGAAAATGTTGCCTTTCTACTACTCTCTCAAGCATTCGCTAAGAGGACTCATCTATTTCATAGAAATAGTGCAACACTAAATTTAACAAAAAATTCATTTTACATAAACAATTTCTTAAATCCGAAAAACTCGCATGCGTTTATCCAAGCACCCTAAACACTTAGATGGTGGTACTCACCATGTGTTCTAATTGATTAAATAATTATTTTTTTGTGGGGTGGCAGGAAGGATGGGCTAAAGAGTGGGCTCAAAGAAAAGTTGGGTACGCTGAAGCGTACCTGTAGCATTGCGACTGACGTACAGTATCGGAAAGCATGAAAAGTGAAGGAATGAAAAATATTTCTTCCTGCACAGAAGACATTAACTGCTGGGCAGAGATCTCCTGAAGTTCTTTCCAGAAATTTCTCTTTTGGATATTATTCCTTCTTGATGACCGATGAGTGGTCGCCGGGGTTTCGTGACGCATGGGACACACAGGCGCAAATCTCAAAAAAGCTAAAAGACATTTTTTATTGTCCCAAAAAAATTTCATTTATCTTTCCATTTTATGCAGTTTTGGGGATCTTCTGATTTTCAGTCGAGTGTGTGGTAAAACCGGTTAGATTACAAGAAGCCATAGTACAAATCTGTGTATGGAGTTTGTGCATCTTATTTTTAGTTGCATTCTGTTGCACCTCCTGAAAACCATGCTATGGGCGCCGATGAGGATCCCTAGCTAAATAATGAGCGCTGGAGTTAATATCGCTAATGGCATGCACGATAAAAAAATACTTCCCGCTGCATTTGAAAAAAAAAGTACAGAAATAGAATGTGAAACATGAAATTCAGCTAAATTCCCATTTCATTTATTTTTTTAAACGGTGTGCCGTTCCTCAATGAGGACTTTAGAGTCAATGAGGACTTTGGTCATGAGAGCTGAAAAAGAATCGTTCATATTTTTTTCCCCCATGCTATTTAAGGAACATAAACCTGAACAGTGACGAAAGACAATTTATGAAATACGGTTATCATTGTATTGGTGACTCATGTAGGAATTCATCAAATGCATTTTACACATCCATAAAGAATTATACTTTTCGATTCTGATAAATGAATCTAGACCCAGGTCGATTCCTTTGTGCTAACGAATAGAAGCAGTTATCCATGATATGGCTTTCAGCAAGGGAATGAGAGGGTAAGCAAAACTGGAATTTGCGAATTTTATCTCAAAGCATTTGTGAGAGGATTTACGGTATAAAATTTTTCTTAACCAACGGTATAAAATTTTTCTTAACCAACGGTATAAAATTTTTCTTAACCAACGGTATAAAATTTTTCAATTTCCGAAAATATATTTATTGGAGATTTTGTGAAAATTTCGCAAACCTTTTCTTACTAAAAATAAATTATTCTTAAGACTCGATGCTGAACGAATGAATGAGCTGAATTAGTTAAGCATGAATCATTCTCTGTTTAGATTACACTTTGAAGATGTAAAACATCCTTTGCCCTGCCCTCTGAAATTTGTGCGTAAAACTGATTAGTACGTTATCGTGAAGCATGTTCCCAGTTTCTGAGCAGTTAATTTTTTGTAAACTATAAAAAACCAAGTTAATCTGAAGCACACGCAACTGTGATATACACCCAAACGAGATACCTTTTTAAGACTTATCACGAGAAAAGAAATTATCATTTTAGTTGAACACTTGTTCTGCTGTTGTTTCCTTTCTTCTTTTCTTTTCTTTCTTTCTCTTACAAATAACTCCAATCAAAAAATTAAAATTCATATTTAGAAAATTAAAATGTGCCACAGTTAAGAGTTCTTAAATTCAAGCAGCCACATGAAAGTATTTCTGTTCATGAAAGAATTTGTTCGAAGTATTTAAACAGATTTGTTCAGTTTTTCTAATTATTTTACTAAGATTTTCCTTAACGGAAAGCTTAAATGTCCAACCCACCCCCTTCTTTTAAAGGTATAAACCAACCACGCAAAATGGAAGTTCGTGCTTTTTGAACAAAGGTTGGTATGGCCATTTTTCAAAATGCAGTTAACGTAAAAGTTCACGGCTAGTATATAATGAGTTGTTATGTTGATTTGGGGCAGCGAACTTAAATTCCGTATACCTTATTTCTTAAAGTTTTACTGATACATGATGTTTGTGGAATCGTTTTGCTTTGTGTCTCAGTGTTCAATAAATAAATAACAAAAGAAAAACAAAAAACGAGGGAGTACTTATGCGAACAATCACCAAGCAAATTAAAATATGTTAGGCATCACTGAAACAATTACCGTTCTAGTGGCGCAGTGGTCTAAGTGATGGCTAATGACAGTTCGTCCGTGAAGGGTCTTAGTTCGAATCCCGGTGAGGCATGGATGCTGTGTTTGTCTTATGGCACTGGCTCTCTCCCTTCCCTGGAACCAGTAGCCCTAAATTAGGGACGGGCGACTGTTTATAGCCCATTGAGTTGCTCACGGTGGTCGTTAAATCTCCAATTAAAGAGAAAAAAAAACGCAATTACGAAACAGCCGAATAGGTCGTGATATGCGCAAGTATCTCCAAATAATTAATTTGCACTTATATCTGCTTTCCTTTTTTTAACATGGTGCAGAACTTAATTGCTGCAGCTATATAATGGTAAACAATACATGAAATTTTCACCTGCAGAAAGTGAAATCACATGTCAAAATATTTTATTTAGAACGCTTTCCTGTTAGGTAAATACAAAAGACATCGAGAAACCAAATCTTAGAAGTTTCAGAAATAATTGGCTCTACACAAAAATAAGAATATATACTATATAAAATAGAAGTATCATCACCATCAACTTAGCAAATGACTGAAGATACTTCTATTAGTTGACGGTGATGATACTTCTATACAATAGAAGTTGACAGTGTCTATACAATAGAAGTTGACAGTGTCTATACAATAGAAGTACCATCATCGTCTACTTACGGGTATGGAGAAGTGGCCACCGGAGAACTGGACACACGGAGAACTGGACCCATTGGAATTTAAGTGCCATAAAATTGTTCTGCATAAACAAATTTCGCGTGGCTATATTTCCCACTACTTGAGCAACTATTGTTCATAAAATATTTTTTTTAATACTTCATTTTCAGTAAGAAATTTAGACATTTCCATGATTTTCGGGCCAAAGACAAAGCGGAGACCTGGCCACCAGAGAAGTGGCCACCGGAGAACTGGCCACCTGGAGAACTGGCCACAAAAGTTTTAAGGGACCGTATAAAAATTGCGTTCTGGATTGCTCCGCGCGACTACGTCTCCAGAGATTGGTTATCTGACACACATAAAATTTCCTTAATTTCGTATTTTCTTACTTACGATATTTTTCAAGGTATATAAACTACAGCTAAACAAATTCTCTGCAGGTATGTGCAAACCCGGGAAACTTATCGCGGGGTAATACCAAAAGTATAAAATATGAAGAATTTCTGGTTCGATCGGGAGATTTTCAGCATTTACAACCCACATCTCAAAAAACTCTCTGAGGACATGTGCTAACGCAGCAAACCTGTCCCAATATAAGGAATTTCTTGTCCGATCGGGAGATTTTCAGCATTTACAACCAGAAATACTTTGGTTTTGTTTTACATTTTAGGTATTACCCCCCCCCCCCCCCCCAACAGGTTTCCTGAGTCAGCACATGTCCTCAGAGAGTTTGTTGAGATGTAGGTTGTAAATGCTGAAAATCTCCCGATCGGAAAAGAAATCTTTATAATTTACACTTTTGGTATTGCCGCCCACCTCTCGACAAGTGTGTTGAGTAGGCACATACCCTCAGATAACGTATCGAGTTGTAGCTTGTAAATCCTGAAAATTTCACGATCGGACCAGAAATTCTTAATATTTTACACTTTGCCCCCCCCCCCCGACAGATTTCCTGAGGCAGCCCATGCCCTCAGATAATCAATTGCCGACTTGCAGTTTGTAAATCCTGAAATCTTTTGTTGAGTTATAGATCATAAACATTTTTTGTAAAGAATTTCATTAATAATCGCAATTAAGAAAAGACGAAATTATGGAAACTTTATATGACTCAGATAACCAACCTCTGGGGTCGTGGCCACGAAGTGGTCAAAAATGCAATTTTTATACGGCCCCTTAAAATTTTGTGGCCAGTTCTATTACACCCTCAACTTAGCAAGTGACTGAAGATACTTCTATTGTAGACCGAGTTCCTGTCATACAGTGTTGAGGAATATCCACTATAGACAGGGAAACATGTCTTTTTAAAACTAAATTAGGAATTAGACATTGTTTATGTTGCTAAGTCTCATGATCGAGATTTTTCTAGAAGAAAGGCACCCTATTATTATTGATTTACAATACTGAAATGTAGTTAATAGAAACGGAAAGATAAATTCGTGTTGAAGATGTGCTTGTATATGAAAAAATGATGAGGTTTGTGTGTGTGTCTAATGAGAAAGGGAAATATTACAACACTGCCCACACTATTTTTATTTACGTATTTGTATAAAACCTGTATACCAACCTTCCGCTAGAAGACATTAGCAGTACCCTCAAGTTACTCTTTAGTGAATTTCAAAACTCCAACATCATTTCGGAAAGTTTTTGGCATACACTTCTAAATTGCTGTATTAAAAATAACTTTATCCTCTACAATAACAAGTTTTACAAACACGTTAATGGAATACCTATGGGGTGCTCCCATCCACGAGTGTATGCAATTTGTTCTTGTTCTTCAAAGAGTTTCAGTTCATGAAGTTAAATTCATCCAATCAGGAAAGTTACTCTCATACCTACAGATACATTGATGACCTACTTTGCTTTAATAATTCAGGAAATATCGGAAAAGACTTTGCAGCTATTTATCCTAAATGCCTTAAACTAAATAAAACCAATGATAATAATCAAGTTCTTGAATTTTTGGATTTAGCTATAAATCTCAATGCAGGTAACCCAATCATAAGCCTTTACGATAAGAGAAATCAGTTTAAATTTAAAATGTTCAAATATGGTATGTAGTGGAGCAATATTTCCAATAAAGTAATAGAAAATGTATTTATATCACAAGTCCTATGGCTTTCTAGAATATGTAGCTTAAACTCTAAACTAGAAAAACATGTTATCATTTTAATCAAACAGTTTCTTGAAAACCAAGTAACTAGAAACTTCTTAAAAATTTCATTAGGAAAAATAGTTCTCAAGCATAGAATTAGGATGGAAGGCCTAATTTAATTTAAATCTTGTTGACCGAATGAATTGTCTAAATTAAAGCTAATTTTTAGAGGTTTAGGTAATGATGTGGTCAACTATCAATTAAGGAACCTATAATACACTATTCTATCCCTCTCTTTTGATTATTAAATAAAAGGTTATAATTAAAAATTTACACACAAAAAAAAAGCATAAAACTCCTAAGAATTTTTTTTTAAATATTTATAAAAATAAAAACCAAAAAAAAGTAATACTTAAATTTCAAAGGTTTGGGAAGAATGCTGCTAATTAGGTTATATAATACTTTTTGAACTCTTGGGAGCAGAGATACATTTTCCCTACTCCCAGGAAGAGCGTTTTGGCATTTTCGTTTGCTCTGAAAACTCGTAGCGGTTTTTTCAGAGCATTAAATCTGCTGTTTGAAGTTTACTCTGGGAAACTTCACTGTTAACATCCCAGGAAGGTTCTACAGTTGGTCTTCTAGATGGCGCTACGATGGACATGCCCCATGCAGTTAGTTTTTCCACCCCAGAGGAGGTGTAGGACCCATGCAGTTCTCAGGCATGGTAAGTCGTTTTTCTGTTTTGTATGTTCATTCTTTTATTTTAGCTTTTATTTTTTTCTTGGAATTAATTCTCTTGGGCACACTCTTTGAAAGTTCGTTGTTTGCTTTGGCCATGCTTAAAGTTTCCCGCGGAACTTTAGTAAGCGTTTTGTGTCACTTTGTTGGTTTTACAAAAGTTAATTTTTCGTAGGTTTTGAGCCTTCCTGTGGGCTTAATGATTAGTACAATGTTTTGTAAATATTTTAACTTGTACCAGCAAAGCACCACCTCACGTGTAATTTCATCTTTTATTTTGTTTGTATGTTGTCGTTTTTTTTTTCAGGAATGTAGTGAATTTTTGTTTATTAAAAATGTACACTAAACTTAACTATAATTTCAATGTTTTCCTGTGTGTCTAGGGCATATAATTCGCTTCTCTGTGACTTGCAACCTAGCAATTTGGTTTTAAACTTTTTTTTTTTTTTTTTTTTTTTTGCTGTGGATATTGGGCATTTACCTTGCCTTTCTGAGACATGCAACGCGGTTATTTGGGTTCACTCTCGAGGTTTAGCAACTGTGTATTGTTAATTGTGCACTTTTTGCTTCTTTTTTCCTAAAATTGTTGCTTTGGATTTGCCTTTATTCAAAATTGTATAGTTACTCTTTTTGTTTAAATTTATTATTTTTTTATATTAATTTTTTCTGATGTTTTCTGCTTTTCTTTTTATCTGGCAATTTAAAAGTTTTCATTTTCTCTGTGACAAGCTTAAAGTTATCCTTTCTGTACTTTTCTTTGGATTGGTTTTTTCTTGATACTTTAATGTTAATTTCTTCCTTGGTTTTGCTTTTTTTGGGGTGCTCAGCTCCCTTCCCTTTCTTTTTAGTTGTGATTATCTTGGTTGTTGTGCGGTCGGGCAATGTTTTTTAGTTTGCTGGGTTGGTTTTATTGGAAATCCCTTTTTAATTTGATAATGTTATGCCTAAATTAATCTGTCCTTATAGCAAACTAAAATAGCAGAAACCCACAATTCTCTGGTCTCAGTAGATTACAGAGTATTTTTCTTAATGCTTGCCTTTGACGAAGCTATCAGGAAATCAGTCATTGATATGCTTCACTGCCTTCTTCTGTTCGTTAATTTTCAATCGTTTGAAGCTTGCCTGCTTCGGGCGGTTGGAGATTGGTGGTTGTTGTTCTTCTGCTCGTTCTCGAATTTTTTTGTTCTATTTTCTCTTTCTTTCAAAATTTGCTACTTGGTTTCACATTTCCATTTTGATTTGATCATGCAGTTTCTGGCGCTTTGGAATTTCAAATTTGTACTTGGCTTTTGCTTTTTTTCCTTTTATTGTTTTTTGCTATGTGTGTGTGTGTGTGTGTGTGTGTGTGTGTGTGTGTGTGTGTGTGTGTGTGTGTGTGCGTGTGTGTGTGTGTGTGAAATATATACACTGAAGTGCTAGAAAAACTGTTACACCGGTCTAATACTTGGTAGGTCCCCCAAGGGAGCGCAGGACTGCAGAAATACGATGGGCATGGACTCCACTAGCTTCTGGAAATATGCTGTAGGCAATTCACACCATACTTCCTGCAGAGCGTTCCACAATTCGGGTGTATTCCGAGGTCTCGGATTCCTGTGTTTGATAGCGCGTTGCATGGCATCCCAAATGTGTTTTATCACATTCAGATCTGGGCACTTGGGAGAGAAAGGCAACACCCCAAACTCCGATGAATGCTCCTCTAACCATAACGTAGCGTTCCGACACTTGTGTGGAGGTGCATCGTCCTGTTGGAACAAGCCCAACCCATCAATATGAATGCAGGACATGAACGGGTGTACCTCGTCAGAAAGGATGCGTACATAGCGTTGGCCGGTCACAGACGTTCGTAGACATACCAGGGGTCCCAGTGAAGTCCAGCTAAACACACTCCATACCATTGTGGACCCCCACCACCACCAGCAGGTACAATTCCCTGTTGACAGGAGGGATCCATGACTTCATGGGGTTTGCGCCACACACGAATCCTTCCATCTGCCCGATACAGTTGGAAATGCGACTCGTTAGACCAGGCTACTTGTTTCCAGACATCAAGTGTCCAGTGGCGGTGTTGCCGTGCCCAAGCGAGGCGCATAGCTCTGTGTCGTGCACCCATCAAGGGGACTCGCGTTGGTCGTCGGCTCCCAAAGCCCATATTGTGAAGGGTACGTTGCACAGTCCGGACGCTAATGCTTGTTGAGGCTCCAGCATTGAATTCCGATGATACCTGTGAGAGTGTTGCACGCCAATCGCGTGAAACGATTCTGGACAGCCGACAATGGTCGCGTTCACCCAATGTCTTCTTACTGTCACACTGGTATCGTAGGTTGGAGGTTTTGCCGGAATCCTTGTAGTCACGGTATACCCTTGCAATGGTCGTCCGTGAAAATCCGAACTTCGTTTCTACCTCCAAAATACTATGGCCCATTTCACGAGCGCCAACTACGACACCTCGTTGAAAATCTCTTAAATCGTTAATAAACAGCACTGACAGCTGGCAAGGATGCCTATTGCTTTATATACGCACTGGCGGACGCAACCGAGTACGCGCATATGTGACGTTGCTATGTATTTTGCATAAGTTCGTCTGTACCAGTTTTTCTGGCACTTCAGTGTATATACACTGATATTCAAAATTAGGAGAATTTGCACATTTTGTTGAATTTATGAAAACTAATGGACACATTTTAATGAAATTTGGTATGAATACACATTTATATAAGAGAAAATATTATACCATGCAACAGTCATGGTACGCACTCATGATCGTCAGTAAGGCTCATCAACACAGGAATGCCCAAAATCCACGTTGCAAGATCGAACATAAAATTACTGTCATACTGGAAACGAGGCAGTTGATGAGCCCCTGTGGCAGTCAGTCCCATTCCTGCAGCAACGCAGTTTTCAGCTCCTGGATGATTCTCGGAGGGGATGGCGAGCTGCAATTGCTCTCCCAAGAGCGTCCCAGACATGTTCGATAGGGTTTAAGTCTGGCGATCTGGTTGGCTAATCCATCCGGCGAATATCCTCACTTTCGAGATAATTGTCGACCAGTTGAGCTCTGTGTGGACGAGCGTTGTCGTCCATAAAAAGGAACCGAGGGCCAATTACGCCCTTGAAAAGTCGAACATAGGGCTGTAAGATCTCCTTCCTATACCTCTCAGCAGTCAAGGAGTCTCTGTCAAACACATGGAGAGGTGTGCGGCCGTCCAACATGATGCCTGCCCAGACCATGACACCTCCGTTGCCATAGCGGTCCCTTTCTCGGAAGTTGGAGGAAAGGTATCGGGTCCCAGGTTCTCTCCAGATGAAGGTACGTCGAGAATCAGTGTCCAGGCTGAATCGCGACTCGTCTGTGAAGAGAACGTTACCCCATTGAAGTCTGGTCCAAGGCTGATGTTGTCTGCACCATGCTAAACGCGCTCTCTTGTGTGCTGAAGTGAGCGGGACGCAAACAGCGGGTCTTCTGGCAAAATGCCCTGTCTGATGAAGCCTTCGGGAAACAGTAACCCTTGAAATTCGGGTTGCAGTGGCGGCATGCAGCTCACGAAATAGCTGTGCAGCTGTAGCAGTCCTGTGGCGCCTCGCTGAAAGTGCCAAATAACGATCTTCATTGGCCGTCGTGGCTCTTGGACGACATGGGAGATGGGTGGATGAAATTCTAAAGCATGCAGGATTGCCATGGAGGAAACTGGCGCAAGATAGACCGTTGTGGAAGAAACTTGGGTAGGCCTTCATCCAGCAGTGGATTGATAATAGTTGATGATAATGATAATAAATATATTAGCAATGATGATGTTGTCAACCATTTTCAATGCACTGCTGGATGAAGGTCTCCCCAAGATTCCTCCACAACGGTCTGTCTTGGACTAGTCTCTTCCATGTCACTCCAGCACGCTTTCAAATTTCATCCACCCATCTCCCACGCGGTCTTCTTGGAATGCAGTCTAAAATTTCGGCTGAGCATCGGTGGTCCGTTCGTCTGGCAACATGTCCAGATCATTGCCATTTCAGGGATTTTACTGTGATCATGATGTCGTCCACTCTTCTCATTTTCCTTATCCGCGAGTTCCTCTTCATATCCTTCCTGGTTAAAACAAGTCATGAATCTCTGCATGCTTCTTTCAGTTTTCTACCATCTTTGTATAACAGTTTTAGTAAAGATCCACGTCTCTGTTCCGTACGTAAACACAGAAAGGATGCATAGATTAAACCCTTTACTTTTAAGACATTATGGCATATTGCTCTTAAAAACTGCGCTGTTTCTTCCAAAATCTTTCCAACCAAGTTTTATACGCAGATTAATTTCTTCATTAATGTGACCCTCGTTTGATATCTGCTGTCCAAGGTAAATGTAGGAATCGGTTATCTCAACCCCCCCCAACTCCATCAATTGATAAATATTCATTTCTTGTAAAGTATATCAGTTTTGTCTTCTGAAAGTTCATTTTTAAACCCACTTCTTTATTCTTGTCAGCAAGTTTCTGGATCATACTCTGCGGCTCTGAAGGGGTAGTTGCAAAAATGGCGACGTCACAGTAAAACAAAAATGAGTTAAATAATCTTCATTAATCTTTAACCCTTTGTTTTCCCAGTTCAATGATTGAAAGACATTTTGCAATGTGAGATTAAAGAGTTTGTAAGATATGGTGTCACCTTGTCTTACTCCCTTTCCAATTTTATTTTTTTTTTGTGCTGTTTCCTCAAATATCCAAACCTTTGCACTTGCATTTTCATAGATGTTATTAATAATGCTAGTGCATGCATCTCCAATACCGCAGGATTTCAAAGCCATTGTAATTGCTGATAGTTTCAGAGAATCAAAGGCCTTTTCATAATCAATAAAAGCCATACATATAATGGGAGTTCATATTCCCTCGTTCTTTCAGTTAGTTTTCTCAGTTTTGGATATGATCTATAGTGCTGTATACAGCTTGTACTCTCGGTTGAACCATATCCAGTGTTATCTTTAAGCGATGTGAAAGAATCTTAGTGAAGATTTTATATCATTGATGGGAGGCTTATGGGCCTGTAGTTCCTGAGATCCTCAATGTCACCTTTTTTTATGTAGCAGGATCATTGAAAAGTTGTTCCAATAATCAGGAATCTTCCCTTTATTGAGACATCTAGTGAAAACTTGGGCGAGTGTAGTTTCAATTTCACCACTTGCTTCTTGTATGAGTCCACGGTAATTCCATCTTCTCCTGGAGCTCTTCCCCGTTTCATGTTCTTAATTGCATGTGTAACTTCTGCAGTGAATACTGGAAGGACTTTGGTACTGGCACCTTTCGTAATGTGTGGAGTAGATGTATCATCCCTTTCATATAGTTTTTAGTAGAAATCCTTTACTCTTGTCAAAATTTCGTCGCTATTTCTTGTTACAGTACCATCTTCTATTCTCAGTGCTATAACTTGTTTTCTTCCCTTTTTGGGATGTCCTTTTGCTCTCTGTTCAGGCTTTGGTTGTTTCCAATTGCTTTTCTCACTAGTTCGTAATTGAATTTCCTTACGTCTTCAGCGATGTTTTTCCGTACTGTCTTGCATAGCTCTATTTATTCCACTTTGGAAGTAGCATCTATATTTTACTAGAGGTTTGAATTTGTATATTGCTTGAGGCTCTTGGGTTACTCTTTTTCGAGGAGATATTTTAACACAAAGTTTGTGTTTTATGTTGCGTGGCTTAGGGAGTATTACTAATGAGCATTGGTATACCTACACTTCACTGGTATTTTGAAAAGCCACTTTCACCGGATTGATACTACCCTGAATATTACAATCCGGTTGCATATTGTTTTATGCTTTCTACATCCATCGTAACTTTTAATTTTCACCACAGAAATTTGTATATATGTTTTTTATATATGCTATTCTGAATGATATGCTGCATGTGCGCTGTCTTCCGAATTAGCTATTATAGTTTGCGTGGTACATTTTTTGAATTGCAAGGGATATATTGATTTTCGGACTTGACTTTGATATCCTATATATATATACTGTATACCTTAACTAAAAGAGCATAGAAAGGCTGCAGACAACTCAAAGTAACAGGGAGAGGTGCATGCTTGGTGTCACCAGGAGAGATAACAAGAGGAACTCGTGGATCCGAAAAATGACAAGAGTGGAAGACATCATGATCAGAGTGAAATCCCTGAAATGGCAATGGGCTGGACATGCTGCCAGAAGGACAGACCATCGATGACCAGCCGAAATTTAAGATTGGATTCCAAGGGACAGGAAAAGACCCAGAAGAAGGCCATGTTGGAAATAAAATTATTTAAAATAAATTTAGTCCAACATGCACGTGCATAGGTAGCCCCAGGGGATAGCGAGAGGCAATCTCAAGCCTTGAGACGATACTTAGGCCCCAGGGGATATAGGGGGTCGGAAAAGTTGAAGGGTCAGTTCCCAAGAAGGGAGCGAAGTAACGTTCACCTGACGGAATAGATGAACCCCTCAGAAGGTCAAGTGACATTGGCATCAGCGGACAAGGTGAAGCTCAGAAGGTCAGGGGTTTTTGACTGGTCAAGAGTAGTGGAGTACGTGTAGCGACAAGGAACAGACGTGGGTATTGAGTGCCGAGTATGACGAGAGAGAAATGAAATATGCCCAACGTTGACAAACGGAGAGCCGAGTTCGGATAGCGCCAGTCAGCTCAATTAGGTGTATATGCCCAGTGTTGAAAACCTGAAAGACATATGGAGATACCAGATAAGTTATTTTTCTTTTCCCTTTTATTGCATGTACTTGCTTAAATTAATTCATAACCCTATTTAGAGCACGTGGCGTGTGTATTGGTCATGATAAAACAATGAAAACCCAGTTAGCTAGGTAAAACATTTAGGTAAAGCATAGGAGAAAAGGAACTGGAAGAAAAATGAATCACTAAGCTTTGCGCTTATATATATAGATAGATGTATGCAGAAATGATCGGAGACGTTATAGAGAAAAATCGTAATAAGAGTAAATTTTATGTGTAAGGTATTGTTAACGGCTGCACCCACGCACGTGATACCTTAGTGTTCCTAATTCTCTCATATTAAACTATTTTGATTACTTCCACATAAGATTCCTGTTTGTTTTCCTTATAACCACACAAGACATAAGTTAAGGTATGTGTAAACTAAGACATGTGTTTATGTTTCTGATTTCTTTCACGAGCGGCACCTTTACTCCCCCACCATTCCAGTGACGGGATAAAGGTGAATCACAACGCCGTGCTTTATTATATGCCAGTACATATAAGGGGCACGTTTTTGTCCATATACGATCACTGTAGAACAAAAGTCCCATAGTTATAAAAAGGCACAATAAAGTAAATTTAATCGGTAAATGATCTGTAATTGATGCACCTATAATTTGTTCATAATAATAAATATAACAATAAAATTAACACCTTGTATTTAACATTGATGACAGTAACACGTGTTCCAGTGAATAGCATTAACACGTGTGCCATTGTTCATAACTTTAACACGTGTTCCGTATTAGAATTTAACGTTGGTACCGATTAACGTTTGAAGATAACTATGGTGAATTGGTTAAATATTTGTTTATAACATATGATTATTCTTATAATAAATTTGTTCAAAATAAAAGATATAACAGCCACATGGGAGATGGGTGGATGAAATACGAAAGTATGCGGGAGTGACATGGAGGAGACTGGCACAAGACAGACCATTGTGGAGGAAACTTGGGGAGACCCTCGTCCAGCAGTGGATTGATAATGGTTGACAATGATGATATATATATGTGTGTGTGTGTGTGTGTGTGTGTGTATAAACAGTTTACTACGTATATTTCAATGCACCTCTTCGTGTTTAGATATTTTTTTTTTGCTGG
This sequence comes from Macrothele yani, assembly GCA_039090855.1. Classification (NCBI taxonomy): domain Eukaryota; kingdom Metazoa; phylum Arthropoda; class Arachnida; order Araneae; family Macrothelidae; genus Macrothele; species Macrothele yani. The sequence goes on along the minus strand of CM077017.1, from coordinate 64,460,236 downwards.
GTTAAGTTCACTCACAGTCAAGAACGCAAGCAAGCGAAAGAAGAAAAAAATCTGAACTAACTCGAAATCTTTAAAATATTTTCCTGATATTTCTGAAGCTGTTTAAGAGATGAATACAGTATTCATTGTGAAAAGCAATGAACAAATAAAAGAAAGGACAGCCGTACAATGTAGTATCCAAAAAACGAAATGAAAAATCATACAGCCACCCACTAAAAGTACTGTCAAATTTCATTACAAAAAACAAACAAACGTTGTTTTATTTATTTCGAAAAGTTATGCAGTGTAGTAAGTCAAGTGCTTTCATTTTTAGCGTATCTTTTGATTTACACAGGTGTCTCAAATCACTCTGTTGGCTCATTCCTGTTACAACAAAGTTAAGAAACTTGCTGCCATGTACAATTTCTTCGTTTCTGTCAGCACGTGATTAATTTGTCTGTCCATCTGAGTTTATATCTCCGCTTCTTAAAGTCGTATTTGCAATTATTTTTTTACTAAATAGCTGCAATCATAAGAAAAATAATCAATGCATTTCCTGATGCTTCTCTTTGAGCAATCGAATGGATGTTTGCATTCGCACAGAATTTCTGCTTCTAAAAAGTGAACTGAAATATTCTTTTTGCATCGGACAGGTATGCTCTCCACCGAGATTTTCTTGCGTTTCCTGTTTCTCAGAATGCAAAATGTTTTTCACTGGGTGGCCTAAACGCATGTTGTTGTTGTTGTTGTTGTTTTTCACATTTAACGATACCTCTTCTTCTAAGTATCCATTTTGAGAAATTCTTTTTCCCTCACAAAGGTGTAAGATTATCCAAATATTTTCTGTTATCCAGATTCATAGCTGTTCAGCTAGATGATGTAAGTGTATATCTGTATTTTTCCCAATGCAGTATCCAAAAATTAAATGAAACTGCGCAGATAAAATAATCTTTGATAGCTGCAGATTGCACGTCATGAAGTAATATTAGTGTACACGACCGAAAGTAATCACAAGTGTTCGAAAATCGACGCTTTCAATATATAAATAAGCGAAAAGAAAGGAAGGTAAAGGAATGCGATTTCTTTTTTGAGGAAATTGTTCATTAGCATAACTCTCTTATTTTACAATTTTATGCGTCAGTAACTGTTTGATCATTATCATATTTTAGACTTTGTGAAAAGACGGGCTCTTAGCCCACAAGAATTCGATGTTCGATGTGGGCAATTGAAGATGAAATTCACAAGAAAACTGAGTGACTGAATATTGAAGATGCACATGTGGAGTTTTCTCTTTTCCGCACTTACTGATCGAAAAACTGTTACACCATGGGTGAGTGAGTTATATTAAGCTCAATTGTCTCAATGTATTGCACTATAGTTATGCAAATTTTGTGAAGTAATGAAGATTGCACCATTCATCGTTTTAATTTGCACTTGGCAATAAATCGTGCCATTAGATGATTATAATGTACAACAGACACTTAGATTTTCTGCAATTCATTTCCGATGCAATGATCTGATGTCATTTCATCGGAAATGAATCACCGTACGTCGGTTCTCCAAGCTTCTTTACCACTAGACTTATGCAAACATAGAAATAATTTACATCTGACAGTCGTATTGCTCTTTGGTGAAGAAAGGCTACACCCTTAATTAAAAAAATGAAAGATAAGAAAGACAGAAAGAAACGGTTTAGATCAGGAAAGATGGCCAAGAAAAAAACAGCAATTTTCTTTCAACTTACAGTCTAAAAATATTCGTCATGCATTTATTGAAATTCCCATTAATTCTGTAACACAATAATTTTTAAGAAATAAAGTCAGTGCCCTAAAAAGAGAGAAATGCAGGTGCAAACTGAAAACATTCTTCTTGATTTGAAATGCTGTTGTGAGAGTATAGAAAATTGCTCCTGCACCGCAGTATTCAAACTTTGTAGAATTTAGAATGCCTTTAATTGCATTCCAAATTTTACAGACAGCGCGTTTTTGTACTTGTTCACATTCACTCTCAAAGTGCAATAGTCTTATGGTGTTTAAAGCTGTGCATGCAAGAGATTAAATTGCTAAAGTGCCTCAGTAGATGCTAACTATTAATGTGTATTATTTGGTGCGCATGAAAGTTCAAATTACCGGTGCATTTAAATCAGTGTTTATGAGTATCAATTATTTATGTGTTTTACCTGGTGCTGTGCCTCAAAGTTGCCGTTGGTTGTGTGTTTCAGTCAGTGTAAATAAACAATTAAATAGAACTGGAGCATCCAGTTCTTTTGTTACATGGAAAACTTACTCCTTAGCCTAGTAAATACAACAATTAACAGCATAGATCAATAAACCGAGTTAATGAATGAATGAATGCTCTTTTTATTTCTGCTTTTTCGTTTTTTCCTTGGAACAAAGATTGCACGTGCAAAACGAGTCCGAAATTTGTGCTGTTGGTATTCATTTTGCTCGGTCCGTCTCGATGCTATGGAGAAAAAGGTTATTTTCCAGATCAAAGAGAAATGGAAATGTATCTATAGCTTTGGATTTGCAGTTCCATAAACTATACAGAGATTTTTTTCTTAAAAGATTTTTTGTTCCCTTTTGCATGCATAGGCGGAAAATGCGCTTGACGGAAATAAATCCATATATAAAAGTTTCTCACTCGGTTTGGGTTTTAGCCCAGTTTTGATTGATCGATTTCTTTCAGTATCAAAGTGATTGTGTTCCCTTAATAATTCTTCCGAAGATCATTGGCAATCCTAATTTTTGAAAGAATATTTCATTAATATCTCAGCCTGCTCAGGGGCTATCCTTTACAATATCTGCGTGACAAATTTTATTTTAAAGAGCTCCTTGGTTGATCAAATATTCTCATAATCAATGGCATTCATTCCGTGTTTTACAGGCCTCCAACATTTATCGTTTAAAAATCCGAACTAGTTATTCATCTGTTTTGTGTAATTCTTCACTTATCTCATTTTGTTTTCTACTATCTAAAAAACATCTGCCCTTCTTAAATTATTATAGTTTTGAATAAACTTTTACTGAAATGTTACGTACCGATTGCACTCATTACGCACTTAAAATGCAAAGATGCTATCATGAAGTTTTTTATAAGCAAACAGAGAATAATTTAATCGTCATGAATTTACATTCATGCAAGATTTCCCCAACAAAATAGGCGAAAAGAAATCTTTTTTGTGTTGTTTCTAAGGCAAACGTTGGACAGAAAAGGTTGCCTTAGGCAAGTTGTTCGTCTATTAAATATATATATATATATGTTGCAAAGCCGTGACGTTTCTCAGAGTATGACAAGTACGATTTTGACTGAGAGTAAACCTGAGTTGATGACCATACGTAAGTTCAGCACAAAAATACAAAGAGGTAATACTTCAAATACCGCCTATTTTTTTTTGTTGCTCCATATGTTACATCATAGAAAGGCTAAAAATGTATACTTTTATTTCATAATTCATGTAATTTTGGGCAATATATTGTGCTGATGGTGTAATATACAATATCAAAGATTTTCGTGTATTTTTACGGGTAACGACCAGCAATTGGCTGCCCAATACTAACCCCTTAAATTCCGACTCATCCCGTATCTTTGCATGGTCCGTTGATCATGGATGGGAAAAAATTTTCCAGTACTAATGGTCGTATAAAAATTACATTCGACTAGTGTATTAACGCGGTCAGTGTATGAATACGGTCCCTTCCCTGAAATGATAAATTGAGCTTCGACTGCAATAATGTACAGACAACAAGGTTAATTTCACGCCGGACTGAATATATATATATATATATATATATATATATAATTTTAGATTGGATTCCAAGGGACAGGAAAAGACCCAGAAGAAGACCACATGGAAGATGGGTGGACGAAATTCGAAAGTATGCGGGAGTGACATGGAGGAGACTGTCACAAGACAGACCGTTGTGGAGGAAACTTGGGGAGACCTTCGTCCAGCAGTGGATTGATAATGGTTGACAATGATGATGATGATGATGATATATATATATATATATATATATATATATATATATATATATATATATATGAAATATATTCAGAAGTTTGGCGGACAACTGAAATACTAAAGCTTTTCTAATAAAGTAAGCAATTTTGTCAGTAATTTCTCAAATGACCATTAACTATTTAGCAAGGACGTAAAATAATGTAAAGAATACGCTGAGCTACCGCAAAAGAAATTGTATTAAACACACACACACACACACACACACACACACACACACACACACACACACGCAAATTGATTTCGTACAATGTCCCTCTAGGACACTTCCCATCAGTATTGTTATACACCTTCGTATCTTACAAAATCGTGACGATATCCCTGATTTAAAGTGTATTATCAGAAACTACGATGCAGAAGCATGGGATACATTTTAAGTTATTTAAAGTATAATGAGATTTAAAATTTAATGGGTGCTGGTCTGTTCCAAAATCTGAAGACATTAGGGAGAAGACATGAATTAAAAAATGGTAATTCACCGTAGAGAAAACCTATATTACGTAGAACAAAAAATATGGTACTAATTGCATTCCAAGCATATCCATGAGCTGAACCAATTTATCAAGAGTTTGCTCTCAGATTATGTTCAGATTTGAATTTGAATGTGAACTAAAGAAAGCGTTGTAATTTAATTATCAGTTATAAAGAGTAATCTCTTAAATCACGAATCATCATTCAAACTTTCACATAAGAATAGTAAAAAATTCAAAACAGAAAATAAAATGTGAAACAAAACCAGAATTGCGTGCTTTAAAGAAGATAGTCTCCCGAATTACTTAAATTTGCCAGTGTAAAGCAAAAACGAAATTGCTAGGGACCACAATAAATGAATACTTTACACAGTATATATGTTTTCTGTGAGCGAAATACTCCAGGCACGGCAAAAAAAAAAAAAAAATTGTGAATTTTTTTAAAGTGGATGTATTTAACAGGCCTTCAAACAAACAAAAAGTTTGATTTAACGAACCACTGTCACTCACTACTTCATCAAGGACTGTCTTCGGCTTCTTCACTACTGAACACTTATAATCAGTTGGAATAACATTCATTTCTATGCTCTGATAAATATATACATTAACATTCCAGATAAATTAGATTTTTTTTGTTTTACTGCCTAATATTAAATTAATACTTTTCATCAGACAGAGAAATGAGTTTCCGTGAATTATGATATCAGATATTTTTCCGTCTCTTGGAAACACATTTTAATGCGTTGTATTTCACATTGAACTACGATGAAGCTATTGCAATGACAGCAGAATGGCTTTTGAAGAAGGAGCTTGGTTTTGGGCATTAATCATACACAGTAAAATTATCGTACATACATCATATTTGCGCAGAGGCGAAGTGATTTTTAATCCTCGGCGAATTTGCCATGTTATAATCGTAAAAGCATTTCAAACTGAGGAAAATCATCATAAATAATACACTACCTCTTCCATAATACATCTAAATTTCAGGTACACCAGCAGAAGTTTTCTGAAATTTGAACATAGGCCTATACTTCAAGTAGTAAACGATAGTATGTGCACGCAATTTTTAACCTTGCTTTCATTTGCAGTGCGAAAATGTGGAAATCTGTCAAAACAGAGGATTTCTCGAACAGAAAAATGGCGAACAGAGAATTAGACATCTCCCTTTTCGCGAATGCATATAAATGAAATATCAAGCTCAAATTAGTAAATCATTTAAGGCCTACCAACTAACTGAAGAAATATCGGCAGCTGGTGGCGTCATTTTTCTACAGTCCTGAAAGAGAGCGACATCATAAATAGTAGCATACATCCGGTTATTGTGATAAGAGAAAATGTGTGGAGTGCCTCATTTGAAACACAAGAAAAATTCTGATCAAATTTTAATCAGTAAACTGCAGATGAAATATGGCAGTTTTCTTTTCTCCTTACGGTTGTTGTTGTCGGTAGACAGTACTTTCAGCGTAAAGTATAGATATCCTACTGTATGTTCATCACTGTTAAAAAATGTGTGGTAGTTGCACCAAAAAGTAGTGCGACACCAGCAGCACCACTTTCTGAGAAAATACACAACGTTGTGTGGTGCAGAAAAAAATAACTAACAACATGGTTCAATTTGGCACCATAATGGGGTGCAACCTTGTACTATAACATAGGGCAAAGTGGAACCATGTTGTTGGGTTTTGTTCGCACCACACAATGGTGTATCTTTTCTTGGAAAGTGGTGCAGTTGGTGTAGCACCATTTTCTGGTGCAACCTACCGCAAAATTTGTAACAGTGTAGATACATTCGTTTTACAGAAATTTCAAGTTATAGATATAACTCAATCTTTTCTGTGAAATTTCAAGTTATAGATATAACTCAATCTTTTCTGTGAAATTTCAAGTTATAGATATAACTCAATCTTTTCTGTGAAATTTCAAGTTATAGATATAACTCAATCTTTTCTGTGGATGGATACGGAAACGAAAAAAAAAAAAAAAAAAACACATTCGTTTTAAAGTCAGTGGATTCCTTCGAAACTAATCAACTTGAAAATGTATCATATGTTTGCAACAAGAGTAGAAGAATGAGCATGCAAGTAAAGCCCAAATAGTTACAGGTAAAAGAAAAAGGAGTTTAAACACCTTTACAGAGGCGTAACAAGGCATTTCTGCGCCCGGGGCAGACCAGAAAATATTGCGGTCCCATCTGTCATATGTATATAATATTGCGGTCTGTATGTATATTTTTAATAGTTATATGTAATTCTAATTTAATATAATAGTTAATGCATAAATAACTTATATATTTATTTATTTATTTAATATAATAGTTATTTATACATTATCTAACTATTATATTGAATAGTTAGATAATGTATTATTAGACCCCTTTTATTGACCTTCGGTGCTACATAAAACGGCCCGAATGCAGCTAGTAGTTGTGGCACGCAGTCATGGTAATGCTCGAACAGCTTCCAGAGAATCTTCAACAACGTGAACGACATTCTTATCCATCCAACTAAAGAAAAGCAGCAACCTCATACATGAAATTAAAGAAAAATCTAGGATTCTATTGTTGTCGACAAAGGCCGCGGTTCTTCTTTTATAGTTGAATGGACTACAGAACCCCTCATTCATTTCAGAATGCGAGTAATTAGCATCTCTTGAACATTTTGAGAAAGAATTTCGAATTTTAAGTGTACCAGAAACTGGTGAAAAAGTTTCAATTCCAGTTTTAATCAGATTGTTAGCAGTGGTTTTTGCCTCCTCTCTTGAGCTACGCCTGGCAGACGCCCTAGTTACGCTTCTGCACCTTTATACCATATCTACGAGGAGATATGCTCATAGACTCTTCTAAAAGTCTGTTCAATCATTCTTTATTTAACCTTACGTTAAAAAGGCCTTCAGAGATTGTTAATGAGCCTACAGTTATTAACTGATAAATCAACCTGTATACAGAGTTGATGAGCATATCTTTTCATAGATATGCTATGAAGATTTTTACATTCCTGTTTTCTATCTAGTAAGTCTCAGTAGTATCATTTACTTATAAAATTAAGAAGATTGCAAACGCTCATGTTTATAGAATTATATTCTTCAACTGAAGTATTTTTGATGAAAATTCAGAAGTCATTCTTCATATTCGTTTGAGCATTAAGCAACGAAACACTGTTGAGTTTCTTTCCAGTTGGAGCCAAATCTGCATAGATGTGATCTAAAATTAGGAGAACGAATTTCTGTTCTCTAATCTTTGATATGTTTAGCTTTTGGGAAGCTTCTGCTGCTATGTTCTTGTGCCTTCGGCATTTTATGTTGCGTTGAGCAATTCGTATCAGCAGTTTTCCGTGGAATCGGCATTTCACAGTTACAACCGCTGAGTAACCAAAAGGAAGGTGTGTTATTTGCAAAAATAACACGACTTTTCTTCTACAGAATAAGCATTTTCAGGCACTGGATATTATCTGATGAAATAAGTAAATAGTATTTACGTTTCAATTCAAATCATATGTGAATTTTTCTTTGGAGAATAAGGAGACGAAAGATGCTGGAGAAATTAAGAATTGTAAATTTATTGAATTATTTTTAAGAAATTATTTTGTGAAGACTTTTTATGACATTTAGTGGAGAATTGCAATTACCAGCTTGTTCCATGACGTAACACTTGGCTTACTAGCAAGCACTCTGATACCTTTTACTGGAATTACTTTTGAAATCAGATTTTATGGAGTTTTAGATCTGTATTTTTAATTTCATACTGGTGCATTTTATCCACAATTCTTTCCACAGAGAATTTTTTACCCATTCTTTTGCTACAGAAAATATTGCAAGTCCTGATAACCTTTCTGCCGACATTGTACTTCGGACATACCTTCTTTTATTTATCTTTTCATTTTAATTTATTTATTTATTTTTCATTTCTAAACGATCATTCTAATGCTGCATGTCACTACCCTTTTCCCAACTAAGGAGCATAAATAATATGAAACATTTAAATAAAATGTAAATCAGGTTGTTGGTGAATATTGCATTTTCTTGCGGTTTCAGCAGCCTACGAATGTAAAGAATGTTAATGTATACAATTGGAAACGCCATCATATATTTCGGAGTGTTAATGTATACAATTGGAAACTCCATCATATATTTTGGAGTGTTTTTCAACTCTCTTTTTGTGTGATTTCTTCAGCTCAAGGCATTTGTATCACAAGATGACACGCATTTCTTTATATTTCCCCTTCCCGAACGACGCTATATTTGAGCTGATGCGCCAAAAAACACACTTTCGAAATGACACCGACTATCCTGCCAATTTCGGAGTGCATCGCAGTCGTTTGTTTTTAGGTTTCCCTTCGTAATTTCTCTGTATTTTGCTTAAATATTATTGTCATTAGAGTGTGAGCGACAGAATTTATTTATTTCTTTATGTGAACTTATTTCAACGAAATTCGTTTCATTGAACTTTTCCAGTTCTAGGAATTGTGTTTGCGTGTTGCGGACATGAATTTGACAAACGCAAAATTGGCGCGGTGATTCCACCTGCGCCTGGAGTGTGAAAATGAAAAATTCGGAGTCCAGAAGAGAGCGGTTTTTGATGAATGTCGGGAGGAGTTGAGCTGTTGCGTTTTCTTGTGCTCCGTCCTCTGTGGTGGTTGCATACCTATTGGTTTGAGGCGCCGTGAGGTGGGGTCAGCCTGCCACGACACCGGAATCCCGGGCAGCTCCAGTGCCCTCTGCCAATCGAGGGGTGAGAGGCGTGTCTTCGCTGTATAAAAGGGCAAGGAAGTGACCGAGATAACTGTGCGCAGCCGTCCGTCATATCCAGATAAGCCGACACTTCTTTGTCAAAGCTCCTACCCTCCCACTTTCAGTAGCTATGGCTGCATCGTGCCCTCACCGGCAGATCACCACGGTCTGCCTGCTCGTAGCAGCCCAAGTGATCTTCGTCGCTTTTCATTGCACCAGTGTCGGGACCAGTTCGGTGTACGCCGCCGATAAGGTCGAATCCGAAGGATTTGAGGGCGCCCTCAAGGAATTTGTGCATGAATGGGACGATGAACATCCCATATCAGAACCGCCCGTCATGGTATCCGATGCGGCTCAGCCCGACCTGGAGGATGAAGAACAGAAGAACAATCATTTTCCTTCCCAAACTGAAACTGATACTAAATTAATGAATTGCACCTCCAAATGCAGTGCTAGTCGGCAGCTGAGACAGAAACGTTTAGATAGTATTAAACTGGATGTGCTGAGTAAGCTAGGACTAAAAGTGCCTCCAAATATAACAATTAAAAGCATACCTAACATTCCACCTTTGGAAAATCTATTGGACATGTATAACATGCCAAAAGACGCTCCTGGCGACACTTTTGTCCCCGGGCCGCAGTTCGGAGAGGACGATGAATACCGCATCACAGCAGAGAAGATACTGGCCCTTCCACATACACGTAAGTACCTGACACAATTTTTACATCATTAGATTATGAAGAGCGCATTGATTCAATGAAAATTTGCACAGTCATTTTAAGAGATGAATATATTTATCAAATACGCTTCAATGAAAATACTACCTGAATTTCTGCACCGATAGCAGATGTTTATCAGTCATCATTGATTAACTTATTAATTCCTTTCCTTAAATCGGAAACTTTTCGTATGCAAAAGGAAAAAAAACCGCTTTACTTTCAAGAACATTTGCTGTGTGCTCTTTCGTCGTAGCAAATTGGAGGGACAGCCGGTTGTTTAGAGGGTTTAATAATCACAATTTTAAATATTAGACCATTTAATAAGGATAGCAACGTACTGACGCTAAGAGCATACCTTTCAAAAATTTTTATGGGCATTAAAACACTGCAGTGAAAAGTTTAAGCGATACCGAACGCTTAAGATTCCTAAGAAAATAAGTAAAACAAATGTCTTTCCTCCGAATCCACAGCAACGGTGTTAAGTGTGACATTATTCCAATATTTTTTAACCGATTCTGAGTGTGGAAAAATGTTCACTATCACAGAAATTAATTTTATTCGTTTAGAACGTTTCCTAACGCTTGATTCTAAGTTCCAGTAAGGTTCCATATACGGCTAAGTTCATTTTAATACTTTAGATAGCTAACGGAATAAGTTCAGATTACTTCAATTCTTTTGGATTCCTGTCATTAGAGATACAGACAGACAACTATGGTAATTTTTCTGTTGCCCAGTATGAAAAGGCATAAGAGAACTTCAAAGTTGCTCGTTAATTTATCTATTTATTTTTTCCGTAACGACTTCTGAGAGCATCTGAAGCCAAAATTGAAGACCACTGGTTCCAGGAAAAGGAAAGATGAAGGGCTTTGAGAAAGAACAAACGTCCATGTCTTATCTGTGATTCGAAGCCACACGAGAAAACGGAAGCCCGAGTCGCAGAACTCTCTACCTCAAGAACACCGAGTTATTGTAACCTTTTTATTATTTGGGATTTTTTTCAAAAAGATAAAAAACTGTTGTGTATTTAGTGTTCTGCAAACGCTAACCTCAGAGAGGAATTTGAAGGAAATAAAATTTTCTAAAGTGAAAATGCCTTCAGTATTGCAAATTTGTCAAAGCATCATGAGCAAAAATCTTTATGCTCCGTTGTTCTTAAAGAAAAACACACTTGGTAGAAAACTGCAGCATAAAAATATACCATGATTCCAATACTGCAAAGTTGGGAACAACGCACCGTTTCAAAATTACAGATGATATTTCTTTGTCACCGTTCTGAGCTCTGAAAACTAAGCCCAGGCTAAGATAGATACCCAGCGAAGTGCGAAACCTCGGCAAATATTGAATGTTTGTGTTTACGCCATTAGAGGAAATTTTAGACTCATATAAGTCTTGTGTTGTAATATATAGATGGTGTAGTGTATTCGGTAACTGATATTTCAGATATTCATCTTGTTCATGTTGACAGTCAGTTACAATTCATAATTCCAGAAGCTTTGCGTATGGGATAGCTAAACTCTTCTGCGTTGAGTCATTAAAGAATTATTATGAGCTTAGGTAGTGGCTTGTTAGCACATCAAAGGCTTGTCGGGATGGTACTATAACTGTAATTCAGCTGAATGAAATACCAAATCTGCCGATGCAGATCTTTCACGGTTCTGAGGCAATGCCAAGTGATGCAGTATTTGAAACAATGTGATTTCAAATGCACTGAGTTGAAACAGGAATTCATCCATGAAGTTTAATATTTAGCATTGACGATTAAAATAAAATAATTCCACTATTGATCAATACTTAGCAGCAAAGACAAAAAACGAAATACTGGCAAACTTGTAAAGTAGCATTTGTCGCCGTTTTTATGGACGATTATAAAAGAAAAGGATATTTTAACTTGATTTGGAGTTTACCTTGAAAAAAAAAATATATATATATATATATGCTGGAGTGACTAACAAGTATCTTTAGAGCTTTTTTGTGTCTTCTAACTGGCGCAAAGCGTTGTACCGTGGTTCTCGTTTTCCGACTAAATGGGAGAACGGGAACCATGGTGCAAGCATATTGCATGCTTACTCTGTTGTTCTGCTTCAAATTTAGGGCCGATTTGCTCACGAAACCCATAGTTTGGGAGTTATACTCTGCCATATCTCTCCACTGAGTAAAAGGAAAATTCGTGTAAACTAATATTTATTTTATTCTTGTTTTTATTTATTGTTTTGTTCTTCGTGACTACTACTAACGTTTTCTTAAAATCCTGAACTTTTAGCTATTCCTCTTTGTATCATGTTCGTAATTTCATTCTGTAGTAGTGATTACCATCAAACTCTTTCCTAAGTTAAAATAAAAACCGAACTCGATTTTTAACAAAAGTAGACAAGAAAATTGTGATACAACTGCATAACGTTTTGACTGCTTTATATTTTGAAAACTTCATGCAAAGAGAGGAAAAACGGTTTATCTTTCCCTCTCTTTTGCAGTCTCAGAACAAAAATAAATAAAAGATAGCTGGTGGTAAGTACGTTAAAAATAAAAAGGCGACATGGATTCAAGTTTCACGTGCGCGCTCCCTTGGAGCCTTTTCACTAGCATTATTGATACATGAGCCCTTCGTGCATGGTACAAAAACGCTTGAATTTCTCATTACACTCAGGAGGCTGTTGCTCATAAAGTCCGCGAAAATAATGGAAATACAATAAAAAAAAAAGAAAAAGAAAAGAGACAGAAAATTAAAAGAATGAGCGATTTCTGTGGGCTTGAAGGCGACATTACCCCCGGAAGTGTTAGGAAAAGTCAGGCTCTGTGCCAAAGTAGTCGGAAGCCAGTGCATTAAACCGGTCTAGTTGTTGAGAAACAGCTGTTGCCGGGAGGCACACGGCAACTGAGTGCTCGCAGCTGAAATCAGTCGCCTCGGCTTCGAGCATGTTCGAAGAGTAAGGGGATCGGCCGCCTGTCAAATAGAAAACGTCCAACACAACACTGCTGCTATCCGCACATCACAGTAACAGCGCAAGCGCTGTTAAGGGCGGCGGCGGTCACGATCTATGTGACAGGTAAAGAATTAGATCTGCCATTGTCCACATAAGCAACGAAAATTGTTCGTCAGCCATTTAATTATCCATTTTTAATAGATACTTTGCTTACAAATAAAACTGCTTAATAACGTACGTCTGTTAGTTTAAGCCACCCATTCATTAACTTCTGCAAACACTAACTATGAAAATTGAAAATAGGAATTAAACCAAAAATTGATGCTAAATGTCTAATGAACGAGGCCTAAAGATTTATTTTAAGCTTCGCAGCGCTTATTTATTCAAAAAGTTTAAGAATTTAATCTAAAGACATGAGAAAAAATCTGGAAAAATAAATTAAAAACTGCTCTTGCTTTTGTACATTTATCTACAACATTCTGTTTGGAACTGAAAGTGCGTTTAACAAAATAACGTTAGGATGTTCCTCATGTTGAAACCATGACACCCTCCTGGATTCTCTTCCTCCTCGGTGGTGAGTGTGTGCATGCACAGAATGAATCAGATGCGACGAAGCGTTTCACCAGTGGGCCGTGTGGGATGCGGACTTCGTTGCTGAATGGGGCAAATGCAAAAACATACAATTCTTTAAATCGAGCGAAAGTAGCTCTTTTTCCCTCAATTTTTTTTTTTTTTTTTTTTTGCTCGTTGCATAGTTAAGTCTGGTTGCAGAAAAGAGGAGATCAGAACTGTAAGGGAGAACACAACATTCCTGTCTCTTGCACAGAATTCGAATCCAGCCCCAACCGTACGACGAACAAGAAATCCGCGCTCTGCACTGTTCGACCATCAACGATTAGAGATGAATTTGTCTTATCTTTATGGTATTAACTAAGACAGAGAAACGCCTATGCACGTTAAGATGACATAGAGATATTCAAAGCAAACAGAATATAAATTCTGAATTTGCTTGTAACACTTACAAGTCATCAAGTTGAGATACTCTGTGACGTACCTGCCAGCAGGACGCACACGACATAAAGGCAGATAGTAGTCAGAACAAACGTCCGCGTAGCTCAATTGGTAGAGTGACTTATTCCGGAATGAGGGGATCCGGGTTCGAATCCTGGCGTGGACAGAAATGACGGAGAAATTAACTTCGTTATAATGGCGCCCGAACTATCCGGATGACCCGACCGTTCAAAATCTCGCAATGGTGTGATGTTATTTCCACACCGCGAGATAGGAAAAATCAGAGAATCCCTTCTCCAGCGCTTCGAAAAATAAATGTGTGTGACGTTGCATTCCACACACCAGATTGACTGGGAGTTCTCAAGTGCACGTTCTACAGTGGATGGCTGCCTGCAACGATTCATGGTCACGGCTGACCCGTGGGCCATGCCCCCGGCCCTCTTTCGGGGGGGAGATGTGACGTACCTGCCAGCAGGACGCACACGACATAAAGGCAGATAGTAGTCAGAACAAACGTCCGCGTAGCTCAATTGGTAGAGTGACTTATTCCGGAATGAGGGGATCCGGGTTCGAATCCTGGCGTGGACAGAAATGACGGAGAAATTAGCTTCGTTATAACTCACGTTCTGTAAAACCCCGAGATTTGTTTTCCTTCTTCTTCTTTTTTTAATTCATTTGATTGAACCACAAAAAGTTAAACATCACTATTAATAAAGTTATAATAACAAGTAATTTGGTAATTTGGAGTTTCCCTTCAAAAAAAAAAAAATAGTGAAGAACTTTTTTAATTAGAAATCTTCTGAAATGCAAACTTTGCCTTCACGAAGTCTTAAGTTTTTGAAAACAATGAAATACTTTAATCATCTACTGCTTTGTTAACACTCCGCTCCCCTCCGGAAGTGGTTTTGTACATGGCTGTTTAGGACTACAACATAGCTAAAAATAAAATTGATGCTTCGGATTTTTTTGCATCATCTTATGAACGCGATACAAAACAATTAACCGATAATACTCGTAGCTGGTGGAAAGACACTTTTAAAGTATAAGAATTTTCGAAATTTTGTTTTCATGCAATAACTGCAGGTCACAAGCGGTGAATAGTTAGATAAATTCTGTGTGTAGCCTACCAAAAGCTGAACATTAGTTAATTGAAAATCATAAATATATGGAATGGGTTCTTTAGTCCAAAAATAATAAACCCAGTTGTAATTGAAAGAAAAAGAAGAAAAAAAAAAAAAAAAGGTAAATGCAGTACATGAATTGCTTTAAGCTCGCAGAAATTTTATTCAAAAATACTTTCTAAATAACGAATTTCGTTTTCGTAAAAATGTGCAATATCATTTAACAGAATTGTTTAATGTGAATATACTTCCATTAAATTTATTTCATCGACTTAGATAATTTTTCTTCCGAACAGCCCAGATTCAAAAATTGCCATTTAAAAATAATAAAATGAGCATAGTATGTTAAAACCAGAGTGTTGTAGGCGATGAAACAAAATGATAAGCAAACACTGGATGCAAAAGTATTAGCACCTACGTGTTATGTTGATGGAAGAAATTTTTGGAAAAAATGCTTCCTTAGAGTAATTGCTCTAAACGAATTCGGAAGAATTTGTCATAAGAAAAAGAACACCGAAGTTTAGAATGAACTGCAATTCGAACAAGAAAGCTTCATTTACAAAAAGTATGTTCTTCCTCATACAGTTTAAATTTGGGGAAAAAAAGAGAAAACAAGGCAGAGAGCAAAAGTGAGTTGCAGAGTATGTTGTCCCGGATGTACGAAGTTAGCATGAAATTCAAACTGAGTATAAATAAGAGAAAAACCAAAGTTATAGTTTTTGAGCGAGGACCTGTTAGTACTGAATGTAATATAAGTCTAAATGGTACAGTGATTGACCAGGTGAAGGAGTTTGTGTATTTAGGAAGCATGTTTGACAGAGAGAACAAACTGGATGGTGAAATTAGTAGGCGCGTGAATTCTTCATTGAAAGTCATAGCTGCCTTGGGAGGTTTTCGCAGGAATGATGGGTTCTCAAGAGAGTCCCGCACGGCTGTGTATGAAAGTGTAATTGTTCCTACTCTAATGTATGGCAGTAAAACCTGGGTACTACAGAAGAAGCATAGGAGTCGTTTATGTTCTGGAGAAATGCGTTACTTACGGGGGGGGGGGGCGGTTGTGGTAAGACTCCTTCTGATCGTGTGAGGAATGAAGATGTGTTGCAGTTGTGTAATGTGAAGCAAAATGTTGTTAGCAAGGTGGAGACTAATATGCTTCGGTGGTTTGGGCATGTTGAAAGAATGAGTGGCGAGATGCTTACTAAGAATTTTTTTAGCCCAAGTGGCAGGAAGGAGAGGCAGAGGAAGGCCAAGGAAGTCATGGAAGGATCAGATTCAGGAGTGTCTGCACGAGAAAAAGATCATGAGTATGAAGTATAGAAGATCTTGTGTGCGTCGTGTGATGGATGTCAGTGAAGCCCGAGTTGTCAAGATCGCTGTAAATGGAGAAATTCGATTCGGCAACAGTAAGTAAATAATCAGTTAAAAATTATCTGGTAGTTTGTTTTTTCTTTGTGGAGCTAACCTCTGAATCCCAGAGAACAGCTTAGTGATATGTATGCATGTATGTATGAGAAAACAACAGTCCCATTATTATCTGCATAAGTTTACTCAGTATGCAGGGATGACTTCATATCATTTTTTTTTTCCACAGTCCCATTTTGGGAAAAAATCCAGTTCTTTGGCAGGTCTTGTGCTTGCAAAAAAATGTGAACAGATAATGTCAAATTTGTGTGCATTTTACAGATTAGGTACACAGTTTAGCCTTTCTTCAGAACGATTTGCCCATGAAAATGTTATTCTCACACCAATACTCTGAGTATCCCTTCCCATTCATTGTGCTGTACTCGGGGTGTGCCACCCCAAATAATTTATTGCAGTTGCTATGCGCGCTTCCCTGTGTATGTTATTATAGCATCTTTGATCTGAATACGTCTTCTTATACACCATAAGACGAAGCAAATTTTTCCACCATTTTTAAGCCAGGGGAGAGATTCGAAACTCCAACTCTCGGCTCCGGAGCTCCGAGTGCTATCCACTATATACTACACAGGAATGTGTTTTCACTGCTATCTGCCTTTACCTCACGTGCGTCCTGCGGAGCAGGCATGTCACAAACAATACCCCGAGAAGTTTTTCATTTCATACACATATAAGCACACCCATTTTCCGATCACCACCCTGATCTGTGTTAGACATTACCAATGAGCGGAGTTACAACTACGCCAAAAGCAGTAACGTTAAAGGCTGTAATAACCCCATATTTACTTTATTATTTTTCACTGCGTCAATGATTTTTTTCCTCAAAAAGTTCGTTAATTCAAGATAAGCAGATTTGGAACTTTTTTTTATTGGTGGTTTAACGACCACCGGGAGCAACTCAGTAGGCTATAAGCAGTAGCCTGTCCCTAATTTAGGGTCACTGGTTCCAGGGAAGGGCGAAATTTAGTGCCGTAAGACAAACACAACATCCATGCCTCACCGGGACTCGAACCCGGACACATCTCGGACGAATGGTGATAGGCTTGGAACTTTTCGAGAAGAAAATTAAAAATTTTCAGTTATAAAATTAACAATAAACTTTAATATCCCGCGTCAGGTATCAATCCCAGAGTTTAAGACGTATATTCTAATTAAACTTTCATTTTTCGTTTTTTTCCCTATGTAAATTTTGAGTTCGTTCTCTTTAAGCGTTTCAACTTTATCGCTATATTTTTTCACTCATTGAATGTTATGTGGTAATAATCCTGAGGTCAGGTCTGAATGACGTGTGTATGTTTTGACAAGATAAGAGCGATGTATATAACATGTGAAGTGAGCAGTGTTAAAAAGAGGATGCATTAGTGCATCCTTGCTATACCTTCATCAAGACTAGCTACATATATACTGTATATACAGACCCAGAGAGGAAGACCACATAGGAGATGGATGAATGAAATTCGAAAACATGCCGGAGTAACATGGAGGAGTTATGGAGGAAACTTGGGGAGACCTTCATCCAGCAGTAAATTGATAATGGTGGACAATGATGATGATGATATATATGTGATGAAGTTACATTGGTAATGAGACACTTTGAACCTCACGTTACAGAGGTTAATGCTCTTGAAGTCAGTGCTGTTGAATGTTTCAGAGTTAACCCGTTGGTTACTGATTGTTAACTCTGGTGAGCTGTTCGAGTATGATCCTATGTAGAGGATTTTAGGAAGGGAGTGTCTAACCCCAGGTCTTAAAGAACCCTTAGAAATAGGAAGCTAGGAGATTTGGGCTAGAGTGCCCGATGGGAAAGTGGCACGGAAGCGAAGTAGAAAGGGGTGGAAGACGCCCTTATTTATTACGGGGGGCAGTACCCGGGGTCCGACGGCTTAACGTGCCCATCCGACGCACGGCGGATATTTAGTGGATCGAACCTGAGGTCCCTTCCGTGGCAGTCACGAACGTTGTTCACTAGGCCATCCGCGGCCCGAGCTGTTCGAGTGTTGTGCCTTACAGACCAATAAAGACTCTGTTTCTGTAAGTAAACTACCCTCTTCTGACTGTTACGTCGCTTAATATTACTCATTGTGTAATTAAGGACATTGTGCTATCTATCCGGAGCATATCGTTTAGATGCTCCAGTGTTACAAGTATCACAAATGCCCGATAAGTAATGTTTTAAGGGTACAGACTTTCAATCCCATAACATAAATACAATTATATGCACTAAAAACATTATGAATTCCAATGACGACCTAACCCTTTTTTTATAAATATATTTGTATTAATTCTCAAAATGTGCGTTGATGTGACAAGACACCACAGGAAACGATAGTTACAAATCTATCAAGTACGATATTAATTTATATATTCTTATTATTCTGCACTTACACGCTTTTGTTAGCTGTAAAGTCTGACAAAAGCAGTCTACTTTTTCACAGCAAGCCATAGTTAGGGTTTAATATTTGCTGGAATTGCTGCTTTTTGTTCTATCAATGAAGATAAAACATTGGGGTGTAATTTATAATTACCGTAAAACTGTTGAATTTTATTCTGGAAGACGCAGTTTCACTTGGAACTCTAGTTGTTAAAGTACATCAGTGCATTTTCCATTCCTCTGAAGCCCATCATGTCCTTTGCTTCCTTTTCTTTCAATAGAAATTATCTATTGACACCTATATGTCACTTTCACAGTATCATGCAACAAGATTTTGGCCTGTAAATTGCGGTTAGACAATTCGTACTAAAATGATCTCTTTCATAACTGAAGATATAATGGTGTTTACTTATGCATGTCTCACATTTTTACATAATGTAAAAACCTGCATGCGATACTGAATAAATGATGATAGTTATCGCAATTTCATCAGATGAGGTGGTAATGTGATCCACTTAGTTGCTAATGTAACAGTGAACGAGATAACTTCTCATGACCTCTTAATTTCAGAGATTAGAATTCCTCACTTTGTGAGAAGCACGGGTTATTGCCCGGTCATCTGTTTCGTTCTGTGAACTTTGCCACGTTAATAAAATAAAGGTATCTGTGTTAATATTAATATGTCTTCAGTAATTCTTTTGCAGCTGGATCCTTGAGATAGAAAAAATAAATGCTATAGCAACAAGATAGTGAGTTACGTCTATTTCAGAAGATGAATTACATATGCAGCGTGTCCTTGAACAATATCTCCTACCTCCAAGAGTTAACTAGAGAAACTAGAAAATCTTCGCTTAAATATTTTTTATTCTTTTAGCTTGTCTCTCTGGCGCTTCATTTTCAATAGAAAAAAAAAAAAAAAAGGAAGACAAACGTTAGACTGGCTTTAAAATTCTCCTCCTTACCGGTGCTGTGGTTAATAGAAATGCTGGATTCACTAAAGTTCGATTGATTTGCCTGTGGAAAAGTGAAGTCCCCGTTCCTACATGTTCCTTGTTCATCCACTCATGCGTCTAGTTCCGTGAAAGTAAATCAATCAGTAGTTTATCGCAATACATAATTTTAATCCAATGAGCACTCTTTTTGGCAGGAACAAAAAAACAAAAACAAAGACTCAGTGTGTAGTATAGTATTCTATAACCACGTGGAACGTCCTAGGAAATTTCAAAACAGCGGCGACTCTTTGCGCACGAACAGACCAGGTAATGATTTTTTCGGTAACACTATCTCCACTTAGAGAGAAAATTTTCAACTGTGAACCACTGAAAAATGTTTGGTTATGATTATCCCTGATCTAAAAATGACTTCTCTATACGTTTTTCAAACACAGCGATATTGTGATATATATACTGTATATATACACTGGAGAGCAATTCAATTAGAGATACCTGTCTAGTAACGTGTAGCACCACCTTTCGCCCTGATGACGGCGGCGATTCGTCTCGCCATGGACTCGACAAGGAAGCGTTGGGAAGCCATACGGGTCCGCGACCCCTGAACAAGCTCCCACAGTTCACGAAGATTTGATGGAGGGGGTCAGAGCCTCGAACATCTCTCTCGATGGGATTGAGGTCAGGTGACCCAGCTGGCCAAGGAACCGATGTCACGTCGGTGAAGTGTTCATCCAACCATTCGGATACAATTCGGGAGCGATGACACGGTGCATTGTCTTGGTGCAGGATGAGGTCACCAGTGGGATGTTGAAGACGCACAAACGGGAGCAAATGGTCGTCCAGGATATCCCGGTAACGTTGACCTGTGAGGGACGATGTCACACGTACCAGGGTTCCCATTTCAGTCCACGTAAACCGTCCCCAGACGAGAATGCCTCCCCCACCAGTTTGAGGAGTACCCTGCTGGCAAGAAGGATCCATCGCTTCATGTGGTTTGCGCCGTACTCGTATCCTGCCATCAGCATGTACCAATGTGAATCTCGACTCATCAGTCCAGGCAACATTTTTCTACGTGTCTAGGGTCCAGTGGCGTTGTTCCCGCGCCCAATGCTAATCTTTGCACCCTCTGATGTGCGGTCAGCAGCGGTACCCTCGTGGGACGATGACTTCTGTACCCCATAGCGAGGAGATGGTTCTGGATGGTGTGGCTGCTTACACGTTTTTGAGCACCAGCGTTAAGTTGCCGAGTGATTGCTTGCACTGTGGCCCGTCTATCCGCTGTTACAATGCGAGCTAGCCGACGATGAGCCCGTTCATCCACACGCTGTTGTCAACGGCAGTTGGCCCTTGCAGGGATGGTTTTGCCGGATTCGATGTACTCACGGTGCACCCGTGACACAGTGGCTCGTGAAAATCCCAGTGCCTGCACGACTTCCGAGATGGAGTGACCTATTCGTCAGGCCCCGACAATTTGTCCACGATCAAATGTGCTTAGATCCTTTGTCTTACCCATACTGCGTCCGATTCTTACTGATTCACGTCGCATCGCTCCTTATATTGTTGGATCGCTGCATACGTCATGTCGTTTCCGTTTATAGGGCCGCCCACAGCGCCACATTTGCATAACGCCAGCTGTCTCTAATTCAATTGCTCTTCAGTGTATATATATATATATATATATATATATAATCCTAAGGTCAGGTCTGAATGTATATATATATATATATACATACGTCATCCAGTGTGAAAACTGCGCACCGGGAAAAACGAGAGATGCATGGATATTCGTGGGAGTGCTTGCCTGTATCAGATACAAATGGAAATTATCAGCTGCCACTTGACGATATGTCCATAAGCTGAGAAACATAACGGTAGCCTTCCAGCTGTGTAACTATAAATGCTAGATTTTAATGCATTTCTTGTTGGTAGAAAATCAGGACGACACTAATGTGTGCTGAGATGATGCCAGCGCTGAAAGCTTAGGGTAATTATGGCAGTCATGATAAGAGTCGAAATCAAGTGCATCATACTTTGAAAGAATCAGGATGTTACGTTGACATTCACTGGACACGCATGGAAAATAACCGTACGACATATGTTAGAAACGTAATGAAATTATGGTTGTCACTGATATAAACCTACGCACACTTCGTGCGCCTAAAATATTTTCAGTAGTTACACTAATCTGGATTGTTACACTGAGGATAAGATGCCATGAGGAAGCAGAAGATTTTTGTTTATTCAATTGTAAACAATTAGCCACCGACTGGCCAAGCAGTTAAAATGGTTACCTTTTCAACCAGTATATTCGCGTTCTAGGTAATGTGCTTGTTTTGTGACATCTGTGTCTAGAAATTTGCATCGACCTTAATTTGGGAAGCCTCGACCCATTTCATACTTACCAACTTATTATCCCAGCCCAATTAAGACTTTCAATTTGTTATCCACCCATTCAATGCTTTCAACTTACAGCCCGGTCTATTTCAAGCTTTCAACACATAATCCAGCCCGTTTAAGGTTGTCAACTTATAGCCCGGCCCGTTGATTTCAGCTATAATTCATGAAAATGCTCTGTTTTAGTTGCCCTTCCATGCCCTCCCTTGCACGCTGCGACCTTTATCACTCCTACACATTCTTAAGGGCGAGCCAACAAAATTATTCACATAGAGACAGAGGCGTTACTAGGACGGGGCGGCTACCCTGAGAACAGCTCAAGACAGGGCGTAAAAATCAGTATTTATGATCTGATTCAAATTGGAATTCCACTTTTTCACTAGTTTTTGGTAGTTTTCTCGCGTCTTACTTTGTCATTTATGAATTTACAGAATTTTTTCAATGTGTTTCGGTTTCGATAGCTTTGGCAAATTCGCATTGCTTCCTCAAAATGTTTAGAAGCTATTTGATGCTCACATTCGTAAATGAAGGCGCAGTTGTATAGTCCGTCCAACTAAAGAAGAACCCTGGCTTTCGTCGACAACAATGAGGCTTGCTGTTTTTCTTTTGTTGGATGGACTGATGGTTTCCTCTGCCTTCCTCTATCTTCCTGCCCTGCCACTTGAACTGAATAAATTCTCTTAGTTAAGCACTTTATCACTCATTCTTACCACATGGCCAAACCACCTGAGAATATTTGTCTCCACCCAACACATCTGCAACACATCTATGTTCTGCACATGATCAGAACGAGTCTTGCCACACACTCCCAGTAAGTAACGCATCTGTGCAACACAAAAACGACTGCTGTGTCTGTTCTGCAACGCCCAGATTTTACTGTTGTGCATCAGAGTAGGATCAGTTACACCTTCGTGTACATCCATTCTTGACCATTTTGACAATCAATCAGTCTTATGAAATCCTCCTAAAACAGCTAAGACTTTCAAGCCCGAATTCACTCGCCTACTAATTTCAATGCCTAAACTGCTAACTGCTTTCCCTAAATACTCAAATTCATTCACCTGGTCTAACTCTATGTTGTTCGGACTGATCTTGCATTCAGTCCTAACACTCCTTCTTTCAAATGTGGTGTGCCCACCATACTTGAGGTGAATAATCCACCACGGAAACGACTTGGCATCAAAATATGGGGGGAGGGGAAGGAAAATTATTTCATTCTTTATGTTTTTCTTATAAGAGCAAAATTTTGGAGTTTTAAAAGTACAGCAAAGAAGTATCTGAGATTAGGTGAGCATTGATAATTCAGTTTTCCATCTAATCATTGCACAAGTTTTCTGCTTTGTGGCTCCTATCTCTAAATTATATCATCGACAGAGATTTTAACATACCTATCTACGTCAAAATTGAAGTGCTTGTTTTATTGCTTTGTCAGTTCGGCCATCCTATCTGCAGAAACGATATCTCCATTCCTTTAAACGCTGACTTGAAAAACGTTTTATTGTATATTTATTTATTTTCTTTTAATTCATTATTATTATTAGTAGTAGTAGTAGTAGTAGTAGTAGTAGAATAGTATAGATCTAAGTGCGGCCAAACTTTCACAGTTCTCCTTGGGGCATAGTTTTCTTTCTACGGGTCCTAAATGCATATTTATATTTTCCCCGATACGTCCGTTTCTGCAAAAGGAATGAAAAAATCCTTGATGATATAGTCAACAACAACCATTATCAATCCACTGCTGGATGGAGGTCTCCCCAAGTCTTTTCCACAACTTCCTATATTCACCCAGTTTCCTCCAAGTCACTCTTGCATGCTTTCAAATTTCATCCATCTGTCTTCCACGTGGTCTTCTTATTGGATCTTTTCCTCTGTCCCTTGGTATTCAATCTAGAATTTTAGTTGTCTAACGTTGGCCAGTTCTTTCAGCAATATGTCCAACCCATTGCCACTTGAGGTTCTTCACTTTGATCATAATGTCATCAACTATTGTCATTTCCCAAATCGATGTGTGACCTACCACTGAAGTGAAGCAAGAGTCAAAACCGCAGTGATAAGCCAAGGTCGGTGTAGTTCAATCGGGAGAATAACCGGCTCCGAAGCGGAGAGGCGTTGCTTCGAATCTCACCACCGGCAAAAGGGTTTTACGCTACACATGTATTACTCTTCCTATCTTTCATGGTTTTACCAAGCATGCAGCTCTCTACGCTTCTTTGAGTTGTTTGCTGCCTCTGGGTACCTTTCTTAGTTAAAGTCCATGCCTCCGCTAGAAAACGAGTTGAAAAAATTATTTTTGCATTGACTAGAGGTTTCTATGTTGAGAATTCACCATATCTTTTTTAGCTTGTCCTGATTTTTTGGGCAGTTTTTACTCTACGTGGCATCAGTACATATTTGTATTTTTACAATTTTGTTTCTGGAAGATGGACTGGGCACATTCGTTTCCGATCAAACAGCAGTAAGCGTGCCAAATATTTCTCATACATCTGCCAGTCTTTCCTTATTTTTGTGAGATGGAATAAATACCTACGGTCACTTCTGTTGTAAAGCGCCTCCTCGGCCGAGTGGCCAAAAGCATCGGTTGTCGTCCGACCTTGACCCGGGCTGGAGGCCTGGATGAGGCATGGGTGGTGCATCTCCTCCAATCCCCCCACCCCGCACCCCTCCCTAGAACCAATGGCCCAAATTGGAGATCAGTGACTGCTTATAGCCCTCAGAGTTGCTTATGATGGTCTTTAAATCCCGAAACGGAAAAAAAATAAGTAATAATAACAGACATCCGTCTCTGAAAGGTAATGCGTTAAAGTGCAATCAAATTATAATGACCAAATAATAATACATCAGGTTATGGTTGGTTTCAACACACCATCATGGTTGATGCGTTGGCTATACACTGACTTTGTTACGTTATGGCTGATTCTTATGCGTCAGTATTTTAATGTAATAATATTAATCGAATAAAATCTCAGAAAAGTAAAATAAAAAAACGTGCGTGGTATTTCTTTTAGTATTCTTTGCTAAGTGACAGAAAATATGGTAGTGGATTAGTCTGTAGACAGAACGGCATCATCAATCGTTAGAGCAGAGTAAAAAACGTGGTACGTATTCAGCATGCACTTTAGGAACTCCATACTGTTATGCAGGATGCGCTGGAGTAACTCTGAGTCGTACTTATATTAATGATTTGCATTGAGTGGACAGACTGCGTGTCCATCTTCCACTTATGTGCTCCCAGACAATTTCGAGAGGCATCCACTAACATCCTTCCTAAAGTGTGATGCTGCGTCATCCTTCCTAAGTGTGTTGCTGTGATGCTGCGTCTCTTTCCTACGCGAGGGACTTTCTTCTCTTTATCCAAATTACTGCTGAAAAAATGTTCGCTTGTACAATGACTGTGGTGTATTCAGTTCGGGTAACGAAAACAGCCATTGTAGCAAAGTGACGGTATTTGTATTTGTCATAATATATCTATTTCCTGCTGACGGATCGGAAAAACTCTTTCAGCATGCATAACGATCAGCATGACAAAGAATTTTAGCCTTTCTTGTTTTAGGAATTTTTCTCTGCTTCGCGCAGAAACATTTAGGTTAGCTGACCAAAGAGTATACGATACTGACAGCAGCACGAATAATTCTTATTTGCATCGGAAGTTTTTAAAAATTCTAGGTAGAACCTACAGTGTAAGTATTGTGTAAAATTCAAAATTTCGATCTTTTTCATTAAGAAGAGTGCATAGCACATGAGACTTCGACAGCATCACTTTTTTCCTGGACAGTGTTTTTATTCGGTTCGAAGTAGATCCATGTTTTCAGGTCTTTTCAATTGCTTGAGTCTTCCTAGTTTTCTGATGCGCGTTTGTTTTTTCTGTCTTCCATTGTTCTCGAACACGGTGGAAAGAAATACCTGCTGCATTTCTTTCCACCGTGAACAATGTCAATACTTTTTTTTTCTGATTCTTAGAAACCTGTGAAACATTCTTTTCCCTCTGATTATCTTGAAAACACTTGAACACTTGTAATTTTAACAATCCACTTGGTTTTGCATCTCTCGTTGTTTTCATTTGAAAGCCGCTTCCAGTACATAAGCAGGCAGAATCCGATTAATAATATTAATTGCAGGGCATATTTGAGCTGTACTTGTGATTTCAGTTTCCTCCTTCAAGAAATAATTCTGTTAATACCTTTGCTAATTTCATTTTCAGCAACTAAATTGCCACCGTGATTAAAATTGTTTCCCCTAGTTTCAGTTGTGTAGCCGTTCAGGGTTGTCACAGCTAAACTTTTCTTCTGCTCGAAAGCAATTTTTCTCTATTTTCATCTCGATTTCCATCTTATTGAGTTATCAAATTCAAGGAGTTGTAAGAAATTCTAGAACAAACTCCTGAATGCTGAAAAGCAAGTTCAATTCAAAAGTCGTTGGAAACCTTGAGTTCACTTACTGGTAATATTTTATGTAAAATTCCTGAACTAATGCTTTTACATTTGTTTCCAAAAGTAAGCAGCTACGTTGTGTCATGAGAGGTATAAAAAACAATTTTTACTTAATTTCAAAGCACAATAATTCAAAATACAGCCTATTAAGTAGCGAAATAACTTCAGCCAAGTTTATTCATACGGAAATCCCTTCAGAAACCGTGAAAATAGCGCTGTCCTGCGGCTGATATCAAGCATATATCTTCCGAATCAGTAAAATCCTTAGTCGCTGTCATCCACATAGAAAGCCCATATGCCAACATGAAAGAGTTATCAAACAGTTATCTCTAGATGCAACAGTATCTTTGGCCGAAATAATCAGTATGGGGATCCCGTTTGAAAACTTGGAGATGGCATCGTTCCCAGGTCAAGCACCTATCTACAGATTCATCAGTATTTTCAGTTGTGATCATCCATGTTGTGAATCTTACAGGATTAAAAACAAAACATTTATTTCCCTATTTCCGTCCAACTAATCTACAGGGTAATTTTGTTATCTTGTTTTTCATTAGTCTATCGTTATCAGGAGGACAAGTCAGAAAACATTTCAAAGGGGAAAAAAGTTTTCTTTTTCTGCTGAGATTGCGAATACCTCCTACTCCCTTTAGTTGGCATAATCAGAGCTTACTTATCATGATTGTGATTAGCCAGGGTAATTCGATTATCGATCTTGGGAGTTATTTTGTTTTGGAAAGGAAAGGGAGAAGACCGTGAGAACAAAATGGTATTTGAATTTTTCGATCTTGAGGATTAGCAAATTGTGTCCTTGTTAAACAAATTACACAGTTGAAAATATGAGTATAATTATCGTCCTAGAGCAAGAGATGATAGTACTTGTATATATGTTTTTCCCCGAGTGGGGAAACTGTGTACTATCTCAAGAAGAAAATGCCCGCAAAATTCATGGTAAAAGGTATTTGAAAACGAATTTCAATCTGAATTTCTGAAGCAGAGTCATGAATAAAATAAACATTGAGGTAAATAACCCTCTGCATTTATGCCATTTAACATCAAGACTGTCCATCGAATAAAAAAGGAAAACGTAAGGGTATGGGATCATAGGTTTCACCGTGAAGCTCTCCCAAATTTGGAAATCGAACGAATAGGTGCCGGGATATGTTGCCCACAGACATTCGAATGGACATTTTGACACTAATAGTAAGAATCTTTAAATATTTCGTAAGATAAAAGACTTGATAAAAAGTGTGATGTGCTTTGTATTAAGCGCAGACGTATCCAAGAACGCCCTGTAAGCTCAATTTATTTTGGAGTCAATCATTTGTTCAACTATATCTTCATGTGCATAAAAGGTTCTCATGCCTACTTTCGATATAATTTTATCTCTTTCATTTTCCTCTTTGTCGATTTTCTCTCTTTTCTCCACTCATTTAATCTGAAGTCATTACGACATATTTTTTTCCTACGTCAAAGAAGTCTCTTGTCTTGACTGCCTGTCTGCGGATCAGATACCTTTGCCTCCAGATACCGATTTGAATTTTCTTTTTCTTTATACACGGTAGGTGTAATTACAAAATGTTTCACTCATTTTACATTTTCCCTGTGCAGAATTTTCTCGTTAAGTGGCGTAAATGTATTATTGTATTTGTTATGATACTGGTGCCTCAGGAAGACCGGCTGAACAAATTGTTAGTTGATACATAGTGAATCATGATCAAGATTTTTCATTTCTTCTTTGAATGTTGTGACACATCTTAAACATGAGGCGGTTTCTTTTTTCTTTTTCTTTTCGGTCTTTCTTTTTTCTTTTCTTTACTTTCAAGATGTGCTCTTCGTACACGAGTTTTATTGCCTTTCACTTTCAATATAATATTGAATAAAAACAGAAAAACAATACCCTGACATAAAATACCAATATTACAATAGCCAGAAGCGTCTGGCAGACTCTTCTGCAAATCAGCAGGTGCGGACGTAATGTCGAGATATGAAAATGATTACGATACCGGATCATTCCGGCAGTGACGATGGCCAATATAAGCTCGAACACGTCTAACTCTTCGTTCAACGTACCACTAATTGGTTACCCTTAGACACGGCGGGTGGGAGGCTGGTCATTCAGCGGAACACGTCGGCTACAACAGTACCACAGTGAATTGATGCTAGCACCAGTGGATGCTAGAAGGTATACTCACCCTTCTGGTCGAAACTGGTGGTGCACACCAGACAGAGATTTCCGGGGAGAGACTGGCTGATCCGGCAACAGGACTACACCGCACTTACAGTCACGCTAGCTTCAATCGGCAGAGTGGTGACACTAGCTAGTAGTTAGCTCATCACACGAAAACCAGTTTCCTGCATTCAAGATTTCCACCGCTTTGCATGCTATGGACTACAGCCCACGGACAACAGTATTTGGAGCTGTGCAACTCACGAGTCAGCTGGGATGCAGAGCGGCATCGTGTGATCTGTACCGATGAGTCCCACTTCTGCCTGGGAACCAATGATCACCGAGTACTCTTGTGGAGGCGATTCAAGATCCGTAATCAAATAGCGTCATGGTCTGGGGAGCGATCAACTCTGATAGAAGAACATCTCCGGTTGTGGCGGCTTTTTGAAGGAGGCAAGGGAGCCAGTGCCTCCTCGTAATTTCAAGGCTCTTAGGGTTATTCTTTTTATTCATTTAGTATGTTTAAGCATATCAGTTTATGCTGTTTTTTTTTAAATGTGCACATTCACAAAATCTTATGAATTGCGGCTTTCCGATAACAGAAGTCAGTCTTGTTTATGGTATCTCATCAATTTGTAATCTCTGTCAATATGGCAGAGAGCTCAATTACCTCCCGAAGAGAAGAAAAGCCAACCCCGTTTTTCCTGACAGAGTCAACGAAAAGCGAATGAACAACGATCATTGGGCGCTACGCCCAGCATGGGCATCCGAATTTCAGCGGAGGACAGGTCTTAGTTTGCCTTTCTGAAACAGCTGTTTGGGTGAACTTTCTCAGCTAAGGTTTTCAAAAGGTTCCCAACTTCGCGTATATCACACTGCTTTATTTTCATGCAGCCTGCTCACTCACACCATTAAGGGGCAAACGAAATAGCTCAGCTGCTAAAAGATCAATGAAAACATAAGACGAAAAGAAATCTTACGTTTGTAGCGTTTTTTCAATGGCCGCCACTGATCTCTGGTGTTTCTCTATAGTAAATTTAATGTCATGGCACTATAAATCACAGACATTTTACAATCTGTAGTTATTCCTTCATTATAGAGCTACACGACGCCTTTTCTCTGGACTTCAGTGTCCATCAATTATTTCTGTATCTGTTCGGTGACGACATGCTGTGGTGGCTGCCCAAATCTTCTTACACTGCTGGCCACCCAAAATACAACACCAAGAAGGACACGAGATAGCATAGCCGATTTCTGGACACATAACAACAGATACAAAGATGAAACGATTGAGCTTACAGACCCGTGCGACTTGCGGAACACGCAGACATCAATAGTTCGTGTGGTCTCCATGGCTGGCAATAGCGGCCGCTACACGCCCCGGCATCGAACGAAAGAGGCTTTGGATATAGGCTTGCGGTATGTCGGTACAGGCTGCTTCCAAATGTTGCCACAGTTCATCAGACGTAGCCGCGGGTGGTGCCTGTCGTGCCACTCGGTTGCCGATCAGCCACCAGACGTGTTCCATGGGCGACATATCGGAAGAACAGGTGGGCCACGCAGCAGTGACACCTGGTGGGCCGTGAAGAATTGTTGCACGATGCGTGCCACGTGCGAGCGCGCATTGTCCTGTTAAAACGTGGCGCTGGTAGGTCCTGCAGATAAGGAAGGACTACAGGCTCCAAAACGTCAGAGATGTAGCGGTGGCTGTTGAGTGTACCGGCGATGCGTACTAGAGGGGTGCGGGTGTCATATCCAATTGCGCCCCAAACCATAACGCCAAGCGACGGACCCGTATGGCGATGCATAATGGAGGCGTCATACAGTCTCTCGCCGCGGTGCTGCCACACGCGGATCTGACCATCGTGGTGTTGCAAGCAGAAGCGGGATTCGTCGGAGAAGACAATGTCGTGCCATTCCGTAGTCCAGGTGCGGCATTCAACGGCCCACTGCCGCCGCACTCGCCGGTGGTGTAACGTCAATATTAATCGGAGCAATGGGTGCCGTGCGACAAGTCCCCGCTCCTGCAGACGACGTCTAACGGTACGTGCTGATACAGGTTTTTGCGCAACACACCCTAATTCCTGCCCTAACGTTCGTGATGTGGCAGTGCGAGCCGCCAATGCCCGCCGCACAACATGCCGGTCCTCTCGTTCGGTGGTGTGCCGCGGCGGCAATAGGTCACGTCGGTCCGTCCGTCCGTCCCTTCTGCAACCACCGAATCCATATTCGCCTCATTGTGGCTGGATGTCGTCCCACACGGGCGCCGATGCCTCCGTACGATAAACCGCTGGCGCGACAAGCCACTATTCGTCCTCTGTCGAACTTCGAAACGTGCTGGAAAGACTGCCGTATTCTGCGACGAGGCATCAGGAAGCTTCCCACGCACAGGTCCGGCAGCACAACTCACTTCCACTAATTACACCCCGCCTTCCGTGGACTCTTCTTATAGTGCTTCTCGGTAGCGTGCCGGGCACACATGTTTTTGCATATGCCCTGCAATGCTAATCGTTTGCACGTCCTCTCGCGGGCGACGCATGCTGCGAATTTCAGGCCAATCGGATGCTTCCTTCTTGGTGTTGCATTTTGGGTGGCCAGCAGTGTATTTGTCGGCAACAGAATATATGTGGCGCATGACTGTACACCATCTCTAAGCTCCCCCATAACCAGAGTGTAAAATAGTTACATTGAAAGACCAGGTTTAGGAAACGCTGTGAACTATGCAGCCTCAAGCTCTCAGAGGGTTTTAATACTTTATTCCACAATGCGCAGCTGAGCGTATCGTCAACAGTAGTTTTACATGATCATCTTGTGCCCGTGTAACCATGTGCTCTTCGCATTAAATGTGTTCATTTGTGCAGAAAATGATTGCATGTCTTTCTCACTTCCTAAGCTGTCTAGCCGGTAAGTTTTTGCTCAATTGCCCTACCACTTAGGGTGTGTTACAAATTCAATGGCACAGAGTTAATCACTGGGAATGACTTGTAGATATCCATAATAAAGGTGCCATTTGGTGCATACCGTATTGTTATTACTATTACTATTGTTATTTATTATCTAAAGCAACGGCATCTATTGCATGGACCTTCTGTAAGTATGGACTTCAAATCATTAGTATTGACACGGCCATTTATAATTTCAAAAACTAACATTGTAGCATGTAATCAAGATCCCTACTTCCTTGATTTTGGCGTTGAGTTATAAAAGACTGCTGGATAGTACCCATTTTGGAAATTACTAGTGAACATATGTAAACTACATTCCACCTCCACATCTGCTTAATTTCTGTTAGAGGTCTGCACGGGCTGGGCCGGGACAAGTCAACCCATTCTTTTTATCGCAGTAGTAAAGAAAGAAAAAAAAGTCGTGTTTCCCGTTTTCCTGGCATGTTTAATTGCTTTCGTGGCTTTTATTTACTTCTATGAAATAGCCCAGGGCGTAATCACAGAGGCGAGGAGAGACACTCACAGTGGTTTTTAGGTATTGAGATGGTAAAACCACTTTGAGGCTTGTTGGCAACAAAAAGATTCGACCCCGAGCGAGTGTGTGTTGTGTGGAGGGGGGGACGGGAACTGTCTCCAGTGGGGTAGCGCGCGTGTGTGTATGAGAGAGCGGGACGACGTCGACTGTTTCTCTTATCCCCAATCTGTATAGTATAGTGAAGTAAATTTCTCCGTCATTTTTGTCCACGCCGGGGCTCGAACCCGGGTCCCCTCATTCCGGAATAAGTCGCTCTACCAACTGAGCTACGCGGACGTTCGTTATCGCTGCTATCTGCCTTTATGTCGTGTGCGTCCTGCTGGGCAGGCACGTCACAGTAGGGATTGACTTTTGTAGTGTTACCGTTTGCTAGTTCAGAGAAAGGGAGATTTCGAACTCGCTTAGTCTTCTTTTTTCTCTCTCTTTAAAGGTTATATTTTGCGATAATTGCTAAATTTTAGTTAATAATTTTAGGCTTACATCCAACTAAATATTTTCAATAATATATCATTTCATTCTTTAATTTTCACAATTTAATAAAGCACAATAGACAGACAAAATAATACAAAATGGCACATCACGGGCACGGCCTAAAACGCACGGGCTTGGGCCTGGCCGGACACACCAAATAAGGCCCGTACAGACCTCTAATTTCTGTGCCTACTTCTATATATATTTCCTGATTTTTGTTACGTATTTTGTCGGATCATTACGATTCAGGAGCACAGTTATACTGAGGTGTCAGTTTATTAGGTACAGATGTCATTGTCATATGAATGGCTCACACCAACACATACGACGGCACGTAAGAGTGGAGTTATAATCAAGCAGACCAGATCTTCGAGCATGTATTAGCTTTGGATTGAGGTTGCGTAATGAGTGGAATGGTTGGGCTTGTCAATTGCAGCATGGGCGGGCTCATGTGCACTGAGCTGTTGTACCTATCTATAGACGTTTTAACCAGTATCGGAAATAGACAATATCGCAATAACACAAAAGGCCGGACACTGTTCTCTGCTTAGAGTACGTTTTCATCTCTCCCGTACTTACTGGTTCTGTGTAGGTCCTCCACGTTGTGACGTACCTATCTCAGGGGTGACCTACATGTCAAGACGGCAAGAAGCAACGAAAAGCTCTTGCCGGCGTAGCTTAATTGGGAAAGCATTTGACTCTGTAGCTGAAAGATGTGGGCTCGAAACGCCACCGGCAGAGAGAGGGTTTGAATTTTACATTGGCGCCCGAACGTAAAAACGAATCTCCTGGTCGTTGGTTCTTCGAAAAATGCGTGATGTTCTTTCCACACATCGTCTGGAATTAATGAAAATTCCTTCTTCGCTTCGAAAAATGTGTGATGCTTCTTCCTCACAGCTTCAGAAATTCATAAGAACTCCTTCTTCTCTGGTGAGCTCCTTCAAGCATGGTTTGCCGACTAACTCGGAAACCTGACGATTTCGTGGCCCTTTATGTGACGTACTACAGAGGTGACGCACATATCAAGATGGCAAGTAGCACGCATATATGCGACGTACTACAGAAGTGATGCACATATCAAGATGGCAAGTAGCACGCATATATGCGACGTACTACAGAGGTGACGCACATGTCAAGATGGCAAGTAGCAGTGATTAGCTCTTGCCGGTGTAGCTTAATTTGGAATGTATTTGCCTCAGGAGCAGAAGGATGTTGGTTCGAAGTAGCCACCTGCAGAGAAAGGGTCAAAAATACATGTATTATTCGCTCTCATCTATCTTTGCCGTTCACCACTCCTATTAGGAGCTGTGCTTCAGTTTTCCATGTCAGTACCGAAGACCTCAACGTCTACACTTGAAAAGCCATATGATACAATTCTATTATCATTTACACTACTACTTTACGTGGGTATTCATGTGAAGCAACTGCCTATGGAGCTTCACCTGAATCAGTGTAACTGTCTGAATTTCTGGTGTACACACTTTGACACTGGCACTTATTGTGTGGCAGAGAACATTTGGAATTGGCTTATAAGAACAGATTTTATTGAATCGCTGCATGTGCTCAGGATTTTTCGTTTAGTGGTACTGCGCAGGTATAGAGGATGGAAAGTTATTGCTGAAAATATCATTTTAAACCAGCATTCATATAAGTATCTCACATACCAAGTTCCGTCAAAATCGCTCCAATTGTTCTCAGCTTTAAAAGCATGTGTGTTCTCAAATTATCGGTAAGGCACTTTTAATATAACACACACACTTTGACAAGGCTCAAAAACTCTATTTTGAACTTACGTTTTCCGAAGTCTCCCACACCGACATCTGTTGGTGGGTTTTGGCTCTGATAACCAATGACCTATAAAATCGACGAAATAACTGATGGGTTACCTTTTTTTTTATGGCTGTTTAGAGACTCCAAAAAAATCATTGTGGGTCAGTTCACGGTACTTAAAATAAACCAAGCTCATTTATTGTACTAAATAGAGAAATAACACCGTTAAACATTCAAACAAAAGAAAAAAACAGTCGAATAAATGTGGCAATATGTAAATAAATGATTTCTTTGAAATGAAAACAATGAAAATAACGTCAAACTATTTCGTTATTTTAAGGACGAAGATAACATAGAGGTATGCAAGAGATTGGCCTTGACCGTAAAGCCCGTGTCCGTCTCGGCCGTTGGGCCGGGCTTTTTTTTTTTTTTCATCAGTTCAGGGGTAAATTCCGAGATCGGGCCTATACTGAAAGGTTTAGCTCTTTGCACCTAAATTAAAGAAAAACCTTTCGACTTACAAAAAACAGACTAACTAGTTAAATAATCAGATGGCAAAGATCAGTGAAACAAAAGACATAGAACTGCATCCTCCACCAGATGCGTTGATTAATTACAGCTGAAATTGAAAAGCCGGAATGTAACATTTGAGTCTGAAATGTGCCGGTTTATTTCTTTACAAATGGAAATCAAATTCCGATTTCCCTTCGGTGTCTTCTATTTCTTTTAACACTATGACTGCGGCATCAGTTGATGCTTCAGTAACTACCCTACGCACAATTTTTACACACCATGTATTATTTTATTTTTTTTGTCTTTTGGTTTGGAGTTTAACGACCACCGTGAGAAATTTGATGGGCTGAAAGCAGTCGCCCGTCCTTAATTTAAGGTCACTGGTTCCAGGGGAAGAGAGAGAGAGACAGCCAGTGCCGTAAGAAAAGCACTCCAGGTATGCCTCACTAGGACCCGAACCCATCTCGGACGAGTAGTCAGAAGCCAGCGCCCAGACCACTACGCCACCGAGGTAGACACAAAATAGTGTTACGGAGTTTTACAATTCACTCGTTTCCAGGAATAGAATGGGGAATTTTCAAAAATGGTACTTTTTGTCGTCAGAATAGACAACCGACGGCGCATTCAAGATGCTATCTATCAGGTGGGCAACGGTCTTTAGTACAGCTGTAAAACATCATTTCTCAAACAATCGAGCTTAGTACGTTGGTAAAGTGCTCTATCGTTAAATTGTTTTATTGCCTTCTGCATTGATCAGGACTTTGTGATCGAGGAGGTGAAGTAAGACTACGTAATGAGTTTATTGCTTTTCTTGGCGACGAGGCTTGGCCTTTAAGCAACGAATAGCTAATGGTCCAGACAGAGGGAGAGAACAGGGATCACACGGGAGAAAGGAGTGGGACACAAAAGTTTAGGAAGAGTGACCGTGAAGGATATGGGCCTCGGAATGGCCTGTGTGAAAGAATAAAAAATTACGTAGAACGGAAGTTGATTCAAACGAGGAATAATCAAGAAACATAATAAGTAGCGAGAATGCGGAAAGCTTTAAGAAATAAATAACTAAAAACATTCCGGGATAACCAGCGTAATAAGCTTTAGCAGACAATAAATTAATTGATACTGCAACTTACTTAATCTATTCCTTCGTTATTAATATTTTCTACATCGAGCTGCAATTAGGTTTAAATATAGAATCCGAACGGAAAGTA
This sequence comes from Macrothele yani, assembly GCA_039090855.1. Taxonomy (NCBI): domain Eukaryota; kingdom Metazoa; phylum Arthropoda; class Arachnida; order Araneae; family Macrothelidae; genus Macrothele; species Macrothele yani. Next base: position 64,424,096 of record CM077017.1, on the reverse strand, counting down.
TAAATCCCACTTACAACAGCAAACTTACAGTGGGAATTTTCGGAAAGGAAACTCAGTTATGGCACTTATACGCAGAATTGCTGCAACGATCAGCTTGACAGCTATAATGGTTTCATATAAAATTCAGTAGTTACTGGAGATTCCACACCAGCCAGGGGTTTTTGAATGTCATACAACACTTGACTGTCGTTTCCGAGCGATGTTTATATACACAGAGATGGCGACTAAAACACGTGACATTTCTTCTTTTTCGAGGAATGTTTACATAAACAGACTTTTGAACATCATGGAACCAGATGATCGAGCTTCTGGCGCTATTCGTTGCTACAACGGATATCAGGAAGTTTGAAGTAGCTGTATGCATATTTGGGGATCGAGACTACCACGTTTATACTTAAGTTAGTTCTAATCCTCACCTGTGGAAGAAATTCCTACGAGTATCTCTCTGAGTTACATTCCGTTTGCTACTGAATTAGTTCAATTCAGTAGAGAAGCTTTGTGTCACCAGAGGAAACATTGCGTTATTTGCAATAAGTGACGGAGAACGCGAGATGAAAATCCGAAATGAGCAGAGTCGCACTTTCCAAATTAAAGCCGGTGCAGACCTCTAAGACAACATTCAAATCAATAATAATAATTTTAACTATGAGTTCTTTAATTAATACAGAAATTTTTAAACAACTCATGACCAGCATCGGGATGAATCCCGTTCTTTCTTCAGGTCAGTTGGCCGTGAAAAAAAAGACAGGTCGGGTGGTATAAATTTCGTAGTAACAAAGAAAGTTTCTAAGTTATGTAATTAATTGAAATAGTGAGACAGCCATGTGTTGATCTTAATCAATTCGTTGCCCTAAAATTTAGACAACACATGAATCAATTTGTGGTTCTGAAACGTGGAAAACATGCAAATTCAATCAGAAAAGAAAGAAATAAAGTAAAAAAAAAAAAAGACGACGCGCAACTCAATTCTTGGTACTGAAAGCGAAATCAGTGTACACTTGTGTATAAAATTAACGTGACAAGTACAAATTCGGGAATATGTCCGAATCGAGACAGCCGATTGTAAAAAAATTTTAGATACATGCTCAAGAGGAAACGCTAAGTTGACGTACCCAATCAACACTACGCTTGCTCCTGTGGAAGTATGCAAATGACGATCGTACGTCATGAAGCTTGCAGACACACGACCTTGATAAACGTTGTTCTGAGCGAGGTGCGGCAATTGATGCTTGAGTTGTACTGTTAGTGGAAGAATGGCTCCGTACCATCGCTTAGATGACCCTTTAAGGTGGAGAGCGATCGATGGATTGGAAGCAGGACAATTGCAAGCTGGGGTAGCTAGATGGCTGAATGTATCGAAGCAAGTGGTCTGCAATCTCTGGATACAGTTCCAGGAAACCGAAACAATAACCAGAAGGCCGGGTCAAGGCCGCCCACGAGCCACAACAAGCTAAAACGACTGGTATTTGCCTTTAACAACTCGCCACCGATGGGGGTCGACAGCCAGACAATGCTCACAGGAACGATCTTCTGATGCGAGAACCGCGATTTCGAGGCAAACAGTTTACAGAAAACTCCACGAGAGAGGTCTTTATGCAAGAAAGCCAATGGTCTGTATCCCACACGTCGCATCGCACAGAAGGGTCCGTCTGAATTGGGACCAACAACATCACCCCTAGACCCCCTGATCAACGCGCCTGTCTCCTTTTCAGTGACGAGTCGCGGTACAGCCTAAACACGGATTCTCGACGTGTGTACTTTTTGAGGGAGGCGGGAAGCCGAAATCTTCTCCCCAGCATTAGGGAAATTGATCGCTACGGTGGTGGAGGACTCCTGGTTTGGGCTGGCATCGTGTTGGATGGACGCACGCCGTTACATGTGTTTCCAAGAGGCACCCTGACTGCTGAACGCTACAAGGATGATATCCTAAATCCCTATGTACAGCTTTTCTGGAGAGCTGTTGGCCTCCAGTTCCTTTTTATGGACGATAACGCCCGTCTTCATAGGGCTCGTCTAGTGACAATACGTGGAGAGTGAGGATATTCACAGAATGGTGTGGCCCGCGAGATCTCCGGACCTTAACCCGATAGAGCATATCTGGGTTGCCCTAGGAAGAGCAATGGTAAGCCGGCAGCCCCCTCCCAGAACCCTCCGGGGGATATCCGATGCGCCATGGTGGAAGGGTGGCTCTTATTGCCCCAAGCTGTGATTCACAGCCATGTAAAATTGTATGACGGCTCGTTGTGCAAGCTGCATCGCTGTTCGGGGTAATCACACCCCCTATTAGCCCCCGAAATCCTTACCACTTGCTGTATCACTTTTGTACTGCCATGATCTCATGCGCATGCTTCTTCTTCATGCAGTAGTGGCATTCCTATGTATTGCTGCGTTATTGATATATGCATGTCCGTATCAACTGCCATTAAACTCTGTCGGGCGTATTTTGCGTTATTTATGATTTTGTGTTCGTCACGTTAATTTTGGACACCAGTGTACAAATCAATTTGCGCCATTCGTGAAGAAAACTCCCTACGAAAAGAAGAAAACATGTCAACCATGAAGAGGCGTGACCTTTTTTATTGTGTTGTAAGTATCTATTATCATGTTAAGTTTTTTTATCTTCATAATTACTAAAGCTGAGCGTTTCTTTCCCTCTGCAGAATTTTGCTTTGTTGCTTCTCTCCCGGAGGTAAGTGAGCTCAAACAAAACTCTCTTCGGTTGTTTGTTTTTTTCAAACTGAATCAGATCATCTACGGAATTAACCTGTCCCGGAAATATTTCATGACGCAGTTTTAAGACACTGAAACTTCCAAAGTCGTGTACACCACCAAACTGTCTAAGTCGTCCAAACACTTGTTTCTGTAGAAAGCAGAAAACACGGCAGATAGTAAAAAAGTCTGTTCGTTTTTTTATTCTCAGTCACGAACAATCAAAATATCAAGAATCGTGAAAATGGCGAACTATATTTTTATATTGTTTTCTCAGCGTCTTTAGCAAAGGAGTGGGTCTGCCTTTCTCAATTACTCCCCGTCCCTTTTATTCCTCATAATTTCTGGCTGAAAACGAAAATTCAGCAGACATGTAAACACAGAAGTACACTTACTCATGATATTAATATTCGTAGGATCCGAAGTAGATGAAGCACTGCCATTCATTCTGATTGTTTGAAACACAACTTGAAGTTTGAAATAAGTAAACATAACTCGCTAAGTAATAGTAAATCGGTTGTCTACATGCAGTAGGTAGTTCGTGAAACAAACCTGAGAAAAGCACTGAAATGAAAGCGAAAAAAAATGGATTCACCCCTTAAGAACACGCTTGTATCCAAATACAGCTGTAGTGCCAACGAACGTACGCTCTGTAGATTACAGAGACGTCAAAGTTCTCGATAGCACTTCGGATTCGCGCGCGAGCGCAGTTGACAGAACTCGGAGTGTTTTGTAACCACTATTGGAAATGGAAACGCTTTAGCTCCGATGGCTTCACTATCTACTCCTTCACAAAGTAGACTAGCGCGCGATAGCTTTCGACGACCAATGTAGAAAAAACGTCATGCATAATTTGTACTGAACATAACTCGCTAAGTAATTTGTACTGCATTGCATTTTGATATCTGAATAAATTATTTCTACTTAAAACTGTTTCCAGTGATAACACTGGATACCAGCATGCTTCGCCCCTGGTGTCAACTAATTCCTGATATTATAAAAACAAAATATAAATTAGTTCATGGGCTATTAAAGAAAGTGGTAAACGTGGATAAAATTTTGAAAAGCTTACTACCTCAAATTTAGAAGCATAGAAGATAGCAACATTTGTTAGAGGAATTTTGGCAGTCCTAGAGAGAAAATCGTGAAAGAAAGGTTAAATGTCTAGATGGGAAAAGCGAGAGTACAGCTGATGGGAAAGTTTAGACAAAATGTTTAAATCGACCACAAGTATAAAGAAGCAGAGTGTTAATGTACTATTCTAATTAAATCAGTCAAGCACAACTGAATGTCAATCAATGTTTCTTCCGAGCACTTCCACATTAGGAAAAAAAATAGCCACGATGTTACACACTACAGTATTTGCATTTCATGAAGCCCTAAAAATAACAACGAATTAAACACAGTGTTCTTTGATCACGAAATGCAAAGCTGTTCAGTTTGTAGTGATGAACACATTTACTAACGAAACTGACTCAAATTTAGATCTTTCACAATGTTTCAGAATCCCATGAAACCAGTTGACATGAATTTTCTTGTGGGTGTTTCAGAATCACACTATAATGAATATTTCTATAGTGGTATATAGTGTAACAGCTTTATAGAGATATTGGGTCCACACACAGAAAATTCCTAGTGTTTTTTCAGCTCAGAAATGAATTGCTAAAACCAAGCGTTAAAATTCCATAGTAGAAAAAAAGGAAAACCCTCATTTTTGTAGTTGGCTCTGTCCTACGCAAAAATAATGTTCTACTAGTCTTCTAGTAATCGAGAGATCGTGTCAAATGCAAATACAGGTTTAAGTCATATAGAGTGTGAATCGAGCTCCAGGAAAATGGATGGAAGATAATGTTTTTCCAGCTCAGCAATGAATTACTAAACCCAAGCGGTAAAATTCCATAGTAGAAAAAAAAAAGAAGAAAAAACCTTATCTTTGTAGTTGGCTGTCTTACGCAAAAAGAATTTTTCCACTGGTCTTCTAGAAATCGAGATATCGTGTCAAATGCAAATATAGGTTTAGGCTATATAGTGGAAAAGTAATGGAAGATATGCGGAAGACTTTGGATACGATTAGGTGTGTATGATAAAGAAAGAGTTTTTCGAAGCAAAAAAAATATGCATTCAAGAAAACGTAGAATATATTGAAAATCTGGTTATATTACAACTCTATCCAAAACGAATTTTTCTAGTACTGCCTCTCTGTAAAAGCGAAGCTTTTGCTCATGTCAGTGACATCTTCCTTGTTCTTCATTTCAAATATTAAGTCTTTCGTTGAAAAATGTTCTTTTCAGTTTTGGTTGTTTTTCTGAAGCATCAAACATTGGTTTATTTTAATGTCATGGCACCCCATCCACCGTACTTTTTTTTTTTTTTCTGTACACATGGGGCCAAGGTTGGGAATACTGAAGGATTATTACGGTGTGTAAATTTTCTTCATCAGTTTGTTCCTTGCGTTCGTTTCAGATACTGATGACCAAATAATCGTAACAGGATTGCACCTGCAAGGATACCGTCAATGCATTCAGAACTGAGAAGGTTTCCGGGATTAACTTTGTGTGTCTGCACCCAAATATTCTTCTTTTTTTCTTTTAACATCGCTGACTTTTATGACTTTATTCAGCCAAGTTAAATTTTTATATACTATTCTCTAACATTGTTAAGCATTTGCCATCCTTCAGCTGTCCACTTTTGCACCGACTATAACGCAACACTTGAATTTTTGCCGCCACTGATATTCAGTTGATGAATTTTGCATTGATAATAATTCAGGAAGTTAATTATGTGCTGGCTATTATTCAACTGGCAAAGTTTGAGCTTTTCAACAGTTGATTTTTTTGCTCTCCCATGCTTTATCTGGCAAAGCAGCCGATAGACTGTATATTTTTCTCTTTCTTCAGCCGATGACTCTTGACTACCTTTTTTTTCAACCGCTTGCTTTTACATCGACCATTTATTTAACAGCTGACGTTTGTGTCTTTCCTTACGCCGATTAAGTTATTGTAACCAAATGGTTGAGCAAAAGAGACTTTTACGTCAACCATTGTCTGAAAGTGTGCTGTTTTGTCAGTCTTTTCTTTTTATCAAGAGTTCGGAAACTAAAGACAAGAAAGGGTTTTTCAAAATTGTGTTTCACAAGATGTAAGAAATAATATCTCCGTTCGAGGAAATGTTTTCTAATTGCACCGCAGTCGAAAGGTTTGGGGAACGGGCTCTTCGTACTCAAGTAACACATAGATGTTGTATTCGTTCAGGGCACTGATTGTTATCCTTTTCTTGAACTGTCCGAAATTATGGATGGGTTTCCCCTCCTTTTCTTAGATGCTCAAGGAAGCCATTGAACAAAAGAAAAATGATACTGAGGTACATGAGATACAAAAATAACAGTCGACCTTAGGTATGTTGAACTCCAACATTGCCACTTGGAATCTTGGAAGTAGAAAAATCTTTGTGCACTTTCTGAGTCTTATATGAGAGAAAAGTCATTCAGTCATTGAAAAAAGAAATGCAACGCACCCCTCCTGGTGATCGTATCGCTAGCGTTGATGAGTGGTCTGAGCTAGAGCTACATCACGAGTTGAAGATAATAGGTTCGGTACTGTTAGCCTTTTTCCGCCATTTTCTACGAACGCCCGCATGAGTAAACCGTTAGTTTAACTACAATGCTGAAACAAACAAGAAAGCTCCGCAAAAAGTAATAGCAGTAATAATAAATATTGATAGAATAAATAAGTAAAGAAAAACAGTAGATAAAAATCGATCCGGAATCGAAGGTAAATATAAAAGCAAAGTCTTCTTCCTCTTCGGTTTGCTACTGGCGGTGGCTTACTGGGCGAACCTTGACCTTGTTAAGTATCAGAGTATGTCGGTTCTGTTCATCTTTCTCGTGAAGACAGCTTTTCCAGGAGTTTCTACCCATGAAGAGGTGAATACAAATGTAGCTCAGTGTGAAGAGAAATGGCCTTGAACTCATCACTTTTTCATACTACTGAGCTTTTTTTCTATGACAGGAGCTAAAGACAGTTTGCATAAAGTAACAAGCAAAAAGTGGTATCCATTCTTTCCTGTCAGTTTGTACGAAATGCCTTTTTCTTTTTTCTTTCTTGAATTGGTCTTTCTTTATAAAGCTTCGGAGGAAAAAGCGAACAGTTTTTAAAAAAGCTTATGAAAAGAAAGAGAGACAGAGAAAGACAAGGGTTAGTCGAAGGGCAACTGAATAAGGAGTTCTGCTCTTAAGAAGAACGATGCTTTAGTCAGTTAGTCCGTTCTTGCTCTCATTTTTTTTCTCTGTGCGCGTGTGTATGCGCATGCGCTAAAGAGAAAGAGAGAGAGAGAGAGAGAGAGAGAATTGTGAAAGATGTCTAAATAATTTTCTGAGGTTTGCCAGAAGTTTATGTAGTAGAAAAGTCAATAAAAAGATAATTAGCTACAACAAAATTTCAGGTTATAGGCTGCAATACCATTAATATTCCTATACTTCAGGTTTTTGCTGACGCTGATATGTGCGAATGAAAGAGCAAAAGTAACTTATTTTTTATTTTCCCTTTTCGATGAATATCGCCGAAGATTATATTAGAACATGGCAAACCTCACGTAAGATTCCCAACATAATTTTTTTTTAAACGCTTAAAGAAAGTGAATACCAAAGCTTAAGAAACTTAGTTATTTCTAAAGACAAATCAGTCTTTTTGCTTTTGAAGATAACTTCAAGGGAGCGCTTTCGAACAGTTCGATCAATTTTTTTCTAAATATTATGTTAGTTCAAATAATGGAAAAGCATAATAATCAGTTCAAATTTCAAATCGACGGATATTCTCCCTTATTTTTTATTACGGAATGAGGAAAATTTATTTTTGTTATGAATACTGCATTTAATTAAACCTCTTCTCTATGACAAAAAATATATTACACGACAAAAAAAAAACGAGATTTTACAGGACTGAAAAGGCCACTTTAAAAGGCTCCTGGACTATCTTGGTCACTAAGGGTACACTTGTACACTATCATTTGACCAAGTACCAAATTATCTTATTAAAGGCACAGATGAAATACTGGAAATACTGACACTGCCTTATTCTTTTAAATTTATACCTGGCACAGACCACACTACTTTGAGCAACAAATTGTACAAGTTGCAATTACGGTCAAATTCTTTGTGCACAGATTTGACTGATTTGTCTTTAGAAATAACTAAGTTTCTTACGCTTTGGTTGATGCTTGAGTGAGTTAGACTCATATATGATTTCCTTCTGCAGTACCTAATAATATCAGCGCTTTTATTTCATGAAGTATAATGCTGAATAACATTTAAATATATGTTTATCTTTGCAAGTAAAACACATAAATTACGAGCACCTCAAATCTCCATATTAAATGGAGCTGTCATTTTGTGATTATGTAAAAAATATATCGATCCTCAAAACACACAAACATAATGTTATTAATTCATTCGAAGGAGAAATAATGTTATTTTAATGTTATCAACTAATGAAGATTTCGAAAACTTGTGCTTGTTCTCAAACCTCAAAGAAAACACAGGAAGTGGAGCCTGTAAAAGCATTATCATTCTAGAAGTTTTGCAGATATTTGTCATTTTTCTTTGCAGAGAACTGATGCGTTTGAAAAACAAGTGTTAGCAAAAACGAATAAGAAATTGAGTCAGAAAGTTTTCTTAACCTGATTCTTATGATCCTAAAGAAAGCCTTGATTCTTTAAACCGGTGGTACGCGGTCCGTCTCTATCTCTAGTCAAAGGAAAAAGTGTACCTGAATGAATAAGCTTAATTTTATCTTGATAATCATCATTGCTACAGGGACTCATTATCCATACTTATTTCATACTCTTTTTTGTTTTGCATCTTTTCGCAGAAAATTTCTACACGTGCGCGCTTCCAATTTTCCCTGCTGTTTTCCTCCATCTTTTAAATGCAGAAGTAAAATTATTGCAATAAATGAGTACCAAACTTAGCGCTTATTTTTCCATAACTGCGCTTAGAAACATCAGCCAAAAAAATGAAACTAGTGATGCATATGTTGGATTTCGTCACTCAGAAACTTTAAAGGCATATTTCTGGGTAATTCAAATCTTGATGTTCTACCGAAAGAGCAGCTATAACCGAATCCTAAAAACAAACAGGAATGACTCTGTGATGAAACAATACCATGACTTTTTATCTGCTATTTCTAAAGAAGCAAAGCTAAACCTCCTGACTTCTTTTCTCTCCTTTTAATTTGCACATATGTGTGCACTTGAATTATCAGATTCAGACTATATAAAAGATTATCCTCAGAGACAGTAAAAGATGAATACTAAAATAATACTTTTTAATAATATCCAATTCCTGATTATCATTAAAATGACATTTTGCTCTCAAACTGGTAGTTTTAAAATGCTTAAGCAATCATTTCTAACAATTAAAAGAAAACATCAGACAGGAAATTGAAAATGCCTACGCGGCAGTTCCTGATTATTTGCTTGACCTTATAAATAAAACATAACTTATTACTTTGTTTTCATTTGCAAATAACTTCCCTCCGGTGATAAAAGTGGAAAGATTAAAACTATACATAGATGTAGGTCATGAAAGTGCTAGCACTGTAGGTATAATATTTAAGTCTAAATTTTGACTAGGACTTTTCGTGACCGCCGAGGTCTAACTTATAATTTTTTTTCATTTCAGCAGGTCAAGGAGGTCGTGTGTAGAGAAATCTGTATTGCACACGTACGTTGCCTTCTGTTTTATTTTACACATTAAAATCACGAAGTGATAAAAAAAAAAAGGGTATTCAGAGATTTTAGATGAAATATAATAAAATAGATACGACGCTCGAAAATATCACTTCACTATTTGCCAGGAAACCCAAAGTAAAATGATTGTCATTCTCCTTATATCATTTAGAATCTCAGTTGCTATATTATGACTGATGCTTGTTTATCTTGAACAAAATCGATACTTCGGCATTCCCAGCCAGTGTTGGAATTAATTTTTTTAAACAGATCCCTGCAAAACGTAAAATTTAAAGAAATATTTTGTTTTTTTAAAAAAACGTCCAATGCGAACGAATAACGAGAAGAAATGATTATGTTGGTGTAAGCAGTTGCTAGAGCTGAAATCTTAGATTTTCTGAAACAAAAGCAGTAACGAAATTGAATACGGAAGTCACCAAGGAAAATTTTCTCAAGTACACATAGATTTCCATCACTCATTCACTTAAGAGAACAGTTCTTCTAAAAATTAAGGGTTATGTGTGTTTCGGAGATTCCATAATATACTGAGATATTTGAAAAAGTTTCTTCCGAGGTATTTTATTTGCTACATTACACTGTTATGAATATTTTGTAATACACAAATAAACGAAGAACATTTAACGTAGTATTTAATTTTTCTGGCATTTCACTTGCTATTCTGAATCAAATGATTACATATGATTGTAAGATCTTTATTCGAGCAGAAATCCCATTAGAGACGATCTGGTGATAAACGCCATGGGATTCTCCTAGGGGAAAAAAATCGGACCCAGCTGTCATCTTCTCATAATGTCACTCGTTAGGGCATTCTGGTAATACAAAAGTTTCAAAACACTTGCTAGTTATTTTGACGCTGACAAGACCAACAGAGACAACACATTTATAATGCCATAAGAAAAACTGCAGTGTGGCCATCCGACTGAGAAATGTTAAAAATATGACAGAGATTCAGCTTTCACTTTCATATCCCGAAATTAAACGTTCATGGCAATGTAATGTGCCAACAAAACGTTTTGTTGCCTCGGTTGCCATGAGCTCACAGGTGCGGTTTTTGGCCAATCGTCCGAGTAGAGCCCGGGTTTGAGCTCCAGATGGAGCATGCGTGATGTTTTTTCTACTGCGCTGTTTCTGTCCCCTTCCTGGAAAAATATTAAACAACACTGGGGGCGAACGAGTACTTAGGTGCTCGTGATCGTTTATACCCCCCCCCCCAAAAGTATTTTGCCAAAAAAATTATTTTACCCTCCTTCATTTTTTGTTTGTATGTTTTGGGGTTTAACAACCACGACGGGCAACCTTTAGGGCTAAAGCAGCAGCTCGTCTCTAATTTTGGGTCACTGGTGGAGGGGAGCCAGCGTCGCAACACAGACGCTGGCTCCCCTGGTCCCATGGCTCCCACCTGGTTCCGTTTCGGACGACTCCCCAGAAACCAGCGCCTCTGACAACTCGGCTCCCGGATCTACGTACATTTATGTGAGCATGTAAGATTTAATGGAGTCCAACGTGTTTGTGTAAAGTGATATAGATTTGGCTCATGCGGAGCCAAATCTAACACTTTGATAAAAACAAGTTGGACTTGTTGATAAGTTTCAGCAGTTTCAGAAAAATTCCACATGTTCTTGAAGCATCGAGCACATCAACACAGTAAACGAAGCAATTTTTACATTAGTTTTTTCACAGTTGAATACTTTTTTTTTTTTTTTTTTTTGCTGCAACGAAGAGAATAGATGATATAGGCACGCACATAAGATACTTACCAGTTTCTTTCAACATGAAGGAATGCAGTTTCGGAATATTTTCATAATTCGGAGACTGCTGCCCTAAACAATGTTATTGTCTTAAAAATAAAGCTGCTATTCTTTTTCCCTGAAGAAATAACTTGTTTACAACTTTTTGCGAATTGTAGAAATAACCATTTTAATCACACTGAGACCGAAGAACAATCTTTGAATGGATAACAAATCCGCAACTTTGTCGGAATAGCTTGATGTCAGCAGAAAACAAATTAGTAAGGCAGCAGATAAGGATGACACTACAGGATTTCCTTCCGCGTAGATAATAAAAAAAAATAAAAATACCGTATGAAAGTAAAACAAAGCGTCTTTGCCAGAATTTTGTATTTGACATCTCTTATTGTTATGAACGTTTAATAATGTGTAATGGAAAGATCAATCCTTAAACCATTTCTCAACACAACGTCAAAATTTGTTGATTCATTTGTTTTATTATTTAATGAGTCTGTTTAGTACTCTGTCTTAGAATGTGGCTGGATGTCTTCAGAGCAATCGTTGGAAGGCCGATTTCACCTCGTCTTTGGTTGCGCAATGTTCGCTAGAATTCTGTTCTTATATGTGCTGAACAGCCCCTCGGACATACATAGACAAGGGCCTATCAGGAGAGTGTCAGTGTCAAAGGACGCCTTACACTCGTCTGTCAGAGTTTTGATTAAACATGTTGACTATTTGTGGCCAAGAATTGTCACCAGGTAAAAAGGAGTTTTATGTTTCGGGGTTCGCAACCACCATGAGCTACTCTGAGGGCTGTAATCAGTTTTCCGTTTCTAATTTGGGGCCACTGGTTCCTGGGAAAGGGACAAAGCACACCACCAATGATTCAGGCAGAACTCGAACCCGACCCAACTCAAACAAATGGTCAGAAGCCAGCGCCTCAGATCCTCTGCTACCGGGGCAGCCAAGCGTAGTTCAAGCGTGGATGTTTCTTTTGAATGGTATCTCTTAAATATTACATTACTATTCTGCGCCGGTGGCGTAGTATTCTAAGTAATGGCTTGGTGACGTGCCTGCCCCGCAGGACGCACATGAGATAAAGGCAGATAGCAGTGAGAGCACATGCCAGTATAGTGGATAGCCTTCGGAGCCGAGAGTTGTGGATTCGAATCTCGCCCGTGGCATAAAAATGATGAAGAAATTTACTTCGTCATAGAATTTAAAACTTTTCTGGACATTTCGTCGCTTACGTGCATACCACCCATAAAAAAATTCTGGGTAATATATACGTAAGCGTTACTTACATTCTCAGTATCTTTTCCGCTTTCCTAATTCTCTATTTTTTGCTTGATGGTTAACATATGCATATACTTTTTACAAAATTTCTATAGAAAGATTGTTTCTGAATCTAAAAGATTAGCGTGACCAATATTTTTTAAATTTTTTTGCTGCATAATATTCACTCTGGGTGGTGTATATGTGCATTCACTTTTTTTATTGAAGGTTTAACGACCACCGTGAGCAACTTAATGGGCTATAAGCAGTCGCCCGTCCATAATTTAGGCCACTGGTTCCAGGGAAGGGAGAGGGTCAGTGCCGTAACACAAACACAACCATGCCTCACTGGGATTCGAACCCGGACCCTATTCATATTTATCGCAATTTCTTTGTCTTAGAAAAACAGATTGAAATAATTCTGTTTTGGATTGAAAACAGTTAATCAAGCCTTAGTTTTTCGTTTTTCGTGGAACAGGATTTTCCCGTTTGTTAGCAGTATAACGTGTCATTTGATTAAATAGCAAATGATTTTCACACAGAAAATGCTCCCACGAAGTACGTATATACCGGAACGGTACGCCAATTGGTGGGTATGTATCGGCAATTGGGTTATATAAATGATTGCACTTGCGAATTAATCACGTTATAGATGAGGGAGATAAAAGGGAAAAACGGCTTGGCGTAGATAACTTTAGTCACCCTCACGTGGGTGTGTTGACTGCTGCATCGGAGTGATCTCGGTGGCGAAAGCGCGAGTATGGAGGGAGAACTTTTGCCAAAGACTTTATCATAGGGGGCTTTAGGAGGCTTTATCGCAGCTGGTTGGTCTCTGCATGGTATCCCGGCGGAAACGCATCTGAATGCAACTCTCAGCCGAATGTGGCGACAGTGGTTGGAGGAAGGTAACATGGGTCGACGTAGTGAAACTGGTGCACGTAGGTGCGCGTCCGAACTCCTCGATTTCCGCATTCTACGGCAAGACGCGGTATCCCCACAATCTACAAGGGACAACATTCTATGAAATGTATATGGAGCTATGGATATCCTCGTACCGATACGGGCTGTGAATCGCCGAATGGGTGAGGCAGGTTGCTTCTTAAGCCGGCCATTACAACGACTGCTACTCACCGTAGCACATCGTCGCGCAAGGTTGCAGTGGTGCCGTTCCGGACATGCGTTGCTGGACGAATAGGACCATATCTTATTCAGCGACGAGTATAGCTTCTGTCTCAGCACCGACGATCGCCGATTGCAAGTCTGGAGACGACGCAGTAACTGGGATGGTCTTGCTGCCATCCGTGATCGTCATACTGCTTCTCAGCCTGGTGTCATGATTTGGGGCGATATCTGTGGTAACAGCCGTTCCCAATTCGTACGCATCAGGGGTAAAATGACAGTACGACGTTACGTCGATGAGGTGCTACAGTTCATTTTGTGGCGGTACCTTCGTGGTATTTCTAATGCTCACTTTCAACAAGATAAAGCCCGTCCGCACACTGCTAATATCAGCAGACAGTGCCTACAAGGTGTCTAGGTGCTGCCCTGGCCAGCGTGACTTCAGACTTCTCCCCAATCGATAACCTGTGGGGCGTCATTGGTAGATTAATTGTCGCCTCTGCACGACCATCTCACAGTGTCGATGAATGGTGGACACAAGTCAACGACGCATGGTCAGCGATACCTCAAGGACACCATCCGTGGAGTTTTTCATTGCAGTGTTGCCGAATGTATACCCCAGCATGGTGGTGATACGACCTACTGACTCAAGCCACATTATACTGTCTTCTCTCCCGTCACATTAATGTAATTCCTCTTAAATTAAACCATTTTTTTCTCACCTACCTGTTTCAATGTGTGGTAAGTTTCGTCTCATTTGGTGTATTTCTTCATGGTGGGGCATTTTCGAGCAGCGTAGTACTTTTTTTTTTTTTTTTTTTTTTTGTGGACATATCCAACGAAAAGTTACTTAAGTTTTTAGAATATTTTTAGGGTTGTAAGTTTTGTTATCAAAAGACCTGTGATGATTATGCATGAGTTTTCTATGACATCTCTTTATAATTTCATTTGAATAAATTATGAATTTTCCGCTTGTTGAGTTTTGTTCTTTCCCCCCATGAAAACTAAAATTACTAAGCAGAGCACGTTTTCTGTTTTCCTTCTTTTCTAGCTCCGGAACGCCTGAACATCCTCGACCAGGAGAATGTGTTATACTTTAAATTTTCTAGTTCTGTCATGGCTAGTCAAGTACAGGGTGCTCATCTTTGGGTTCACATTAGACCGAGTCGACATCTGCCAAACAGGAATGTTTCTGTTTATCAAGTCGTTCGTCAATTTGCCAGTGACCAAACGGAACTCGTTCAGGTATGCAGTAAATCTGATCTCAATTTAAAGTCTGGTAAGAAAGAATTCTTTGATTCACACTTAAAACGCGAGCAATAGCTTCTGACCATAGGCGCAGTGTGATCAAAAAAGTCGGGGGTCACGGATAAGTGTAAACTGATGTTTTCTTTTGGAGACGGGCACGAATAATTGAAAAGTTATACTTTTCTTACGGGGTATGAAAAAATGTAAACTGATGTTTTTGTTTTGGATTGAGGAAATTCTTGGAAACAATTCCTCCATAAATGTCACAAAATTTTGATATTTTAAGTGCATAAGAAACTTTTTTGTTTTGCGTTACCCTTCAACCATTGCCAGTAATAAACGATGACGAATAGGCCAACTAAGTTTTCTAAAACTAAAGTCCTCCCTTTTACAACAAATTCTTTTAAATATCACAACTCTTTTTACTGATACATGAACGATGTTATAAAGTGTTTTCTGGATTGGCATTGTTTCCATGGCTTATCTTCGTCACAAAAACGGACCATAGCCAAATCTAACAGATGGTAAAAGAGTGTGCGTGTGTGTTTATAAAACTCTTAGATTTTCTTCTTTGAACTTCGTAGCGTCTCCATTGAGCCGCCCATTCATATTTGCTGCACCATCGTAGACTTACCCTCGCATTTAAATTTTGTAAAGTTGGGGGCACCTGCCCCCCCTCCCGCTACGCCTATGCTTCTGACAACTTTTTCAATAGTTAAAACAGAAACATGTGAACAGAAAAGAGTTTAAATAGGAGATACGGTGTTCTCAAACTTTCTTGGTTAAAATTTAATGGTGTAGTTCCCGTATAATCATACTACGTTCAGCAAATACTATTAACATGCATTCATTAAGATGTCAATAATCAGGCTTCCAAAATAGGGAATTTTGATTATTTCGCGGAAGATGAACAGGGGTTGACTGATATTATACAACGTACCAAGTTGCTACACAGGAAAAAAGAATTTAAACTAGGTGGGATTTGAACTGATAACAGATTATTTTTCTTCGTGCATATCCTCTTCTGTCACACCTTTAAATACGAAGTGTCTTCTGTTACACCTTTAAATACTGTTACACCTTCATATCCGTAGAGTGCATCCTCTCCAAGATCTGAGAGTATTCGCTCCGACCACCCCAAGATTGAACTGTACCCTGAATTCACCCTACAATCTGAAGCCTACGTTAGTCTTACGTACCTGCATCCTGAGTCTAGTCCAAGATTTGGACAGTAAATTTGACCGCGTTAGAAGAATCTTCGATCATCTGCTAATGTTAATAGTCTCTCAGGAGACCCAAAACAGTGTCGAGACGAATCGATCCCACACGCATGTCCAAATGTGTATGGAATGATTAAAACTACGCGTAAAACTGGTGCAAAAGTTTCAAAACCGATTTTAATCAGATTTTAAGTAATGATTTTCACGCCTTCCCTTGAGCTGAGCTGGGGACAGCCACCCCTCCTGTCCCACCCTAGTTACGCATCTAATTCAAAGGCTCATTCAACACATACAATTTGCGCGGCACTGTGATAATGGTCCCTGGCTTGCAAACAAACTGCACTAAGGCCATACTGGGCACAAAATGGATAATGCCAAATATCCCACACAGCGTTTCTTGAAGCGTGGCACTTGAAAAGATTTTATAGGGTTCATAGTAGGAGTTAAGAATGATGTAAAAATGCTAGATGTAAAAAATAAATAAATGCAAGTTAAAATTATTGGTAACCACTGTGACCAGTTGAGCGGCATTTGTCTTTACGAGCAGTGCTCATACGTGAGTAGCTCTATTGTTCGGAAGTTTTCATAGCCGAAGCTTGGCTGCTTTAGGAAGACATTACGGACATCATTACACTGCAACCGAAAATTCCAATGCCGGAAAAAGAAAACCGCGGGAAAATAAGTAGAACGGTATGACGTAAACCTCTTCTATTGGCTGTTGATTGATGATTCGTTGTGCGCATTTAATCTTCTCGTGAAGATAAAGTGTCTGACGAATGATTACGTACCTTTTTACACTGAAGCATTTTCTTCCCTCTTACGTGTAAAACTCAATATCACGCATTTGATTTGTTGCCTGCATTCAATCTCTTCTTGAAGGTCGCGTGTCTTCCGAGGGATTAAATTTCTTCTTCACGGTAACATTTTTTTCGCTCTACGTGGAATACCACGTGCTTGAGATATAGTGTAAGTTGCATTTGAAAGTTACATTTCGCTAAGCAGTAGGAAATTTGGGAACAATACAGGTGGTAGCCAGTTATGGATATAATTTACTGCGGTGCATTACTAAACACTCTTTTTCTCTAAGTGTGTGTGTTTTCCCTATTAAAAAACGCTAAGATGCATCAATAGCTGAAAACGGGTTCTTTCAAACAGGAAACTAAAGAAAGTACTAGCACTAGTGATAAGTCTGATGAAAAATGTATCCCTCATGAATATATCAGACAACTGTGGAAACTACTGAGGGAACAGTTGGAACATCTGTGAGTGCGATGAAAGAATCAATCGCAAACAAGCCTGCCGATATGGTGAATATTATCTTAAACTGTGATTTTCGTGGACTCGCACGATGGGTCGAAACTTTCTTCACTAAAAAGGCTTTTTTATACGACCCTCATAAATATTAGTCTGAAGCAATTCAAGTGCCATTTCGACAGCGAACACACTAAGAATGGCGTGGAAAACCAGAAAAATTCCTCGAAAGCGTCCTCGAGGTTATCTGAAGTCCCCGTTATCAACAGATGGCGTGACGAGAGGTAAAAATTAGAATTTGTTGGAACTTTCATGTAGCATTTGTATTTAGTGACAAAGTGCGAAGCTGCTTTGTTAATTTTCAATTTAATTTTGTCCATGGCCAATTGTGACGTACTACAGAGGTGAAAACATGTGTGAAGACGACAAATCTGCAGCGAGACATTCTGTCCGCGTAGCTCAGTTGAGAGAGCGACTTACTCCGGAGTGAGGGGACACGTATTCGATGCGGACGAACTTGTGTTTTCACACAAGGCGAAAGTAATAACTGATGACAAAGCGGGCTAATCTCCTAATAATGTTCTTCTGCCTGAAATCGTAGGTATGCCCATAAATGTAAAGAAGGAATTTTTATGACGACTGAGTCGCTTCCATGCACTGTAAACAAGTGAATTAGCCGATAACGTTATTTCAAGGTACACCTGACCGTGAATACTCAAGAAGTGCTTATAGCGCAGTAAATCCGTTTATTTAGCCGTGTAACATGCATAAAGATTCGCCAAACCTTCGCTCTCCACTGGGAGGCATTTTCAAGGCAACCTTTAAAAAGCCTCCTAGTGGAGAGAAAGTCTCCCAATAGGGAGCGAAAGCTTGGCGAATCTTTATGCGTATTACATCACTAAATAAACGGATTTACTATGCTATAAGCGCTTCTTGAGAATTCTCCGATATTGTAATCCTAGCTATTCCCCCGTTGTAAGAGAGATACAAGCTGAAAAGAGGAAGTCATGAAATTTTTTTGTTCTTCCAAATTTTATCAGCACCTGGAATTGAAAAAGTCTATGTATAGGAATAAGAGCAGATGACGTGAAAACCATGACCGGTTAAAAGAAACCGTAACGCACACATTTTAGCCTTACCGTAAGAAACAAATTCGACTGTTTTATCCACAGATAAGCTCTCCACGCAGGACACGCTTGTAGATACAAATTCCGAATCTATTTTTACGAAAGGCCCGACACAGAACGTCTACCTTATTTCTCAGCTTATGCAGATGATGAACCGTGACTACACGCGTCTCTTATTTCACGCCAAAGTAGATTAATTTCAAGAGGAAAACCCCTCTCTTTCTTTAACAAGAATTTAAAGTTTCTCTGCATGAAACCCTTAACTTGCGAAACAATATGCATTGCTGAAAATATCCATGTAAAAGATACATCCAGATATCTTAGCTTGCTTAAACATCCGCAATGTCTTTTTTAAAGGCAGCATTTATCACTTCATGTTCAAGGCAAAGCTAGCACTAGATAGTCGGAAAACTAAAGCTATAGATATAGCCTGTACGACTTGGGTTTCTTTCAGTCTTTTCACGTCATTGATATTAATTCAGTTGACGAACTCGATGCTGGTGATTTTTAGAGAACGGAGCATTTGGAAAAGTTGAAGTAAGGTCTTCGGTAGAACATACACTGGTCACAAAAAGTTAGGATATTGCATGAAATGAAGCATGTATGACTCAAGTGACACACACTGAAATAATATCAGTGAGGCTACGTAATACAAACGATAAAGAGTGCGTTTACAAGTTAATTTACTGTTCAATTTCTGCACACAACAAAGTAGCACTACAATAGCCTATATACAAAATGGCCAATTTGTAGAATGTCCATACCTCTGGATTTCAGTACCCGGTAGCATTCCCTCTGTGTCGAAGGACGTCTTGATACCTACGAGGCATACTTGCAATGACATTATTGATGAGTGTCTGGAGTAGCTCGTCCCATATTAGAGGCAACGCGTTACGGAGATGTGCCAGTGTACTGGGGTATGGGACGTGATTATTCAGACGTCGCTGTACTGCGTCCCAATTGTTCTCAATAAGATTAGGGTCAGAAGACCTCGGAAGCAGCTGTAACGATTCAATCCCATGATTTTACAGTTTCTGAAGCACGGTGACTGGTTGCATTGTCATAGAGAAAACAGAATGCATGTCCAATAGCAGCGTGAAATAGCGTCACAATGGGCACAATGATCTCGTTTCGGTACACTGAGGCATTCATATTACCTTGACAAACATAAAAGAAAGTACGGTGATTAAAACGCACTCCTGCACAGACCGGAACTGACTGCCGCTGGTAAAGATGAGTCCTAGTTTGAAGGTTTCAAACTAGGACTCACTTCATCTCAGCAATTCAAAACCATGGATAGTGTTACGAGTGGTGACACTGCTTATCAACCTGCATTCCCACAAGGATTCTTAAACAGTCTTACTCCAAATGGTACGTTTTCTGATCAACTGAAACTTGAAGTTGGAGACGTTAACAATGCTTCTTAGGAACCATGTGCCAGTATGAGCACAACGTAATAGTGTACAAGACTTACCTTTACTCAAATGCACTCAAACATAATCGAAACATACACTGAAGAGCAATTGAATTAGAGATAGCTGGCGTTATGCAAATGTGGCGCTGTGAGCGGCCCTGTAAACGGAAACGACATGACGTATGCAGCTATCCGATAATATAAGGAGTGATGCGATGGGAATCAGTAAGAGTCGGAACCAGTATGGGTAAGTCTAAGTGCATTTGATCGTGAGCAAATTGTCATGGCCCGACGAATGGGTCACTCCATCTCGGAAGTCGTGCAGGCACTGGGATTTTCACGAGACACTGTTTCACGAGTGCACCGTGAGTACATCGAATCCGGTAAAACCATCCCTGCAAGGGCCAACTGCAGTGGACAACAGCGTGTGGATGAGCGGGGTCATCGTCGGCTAGCTCGCATTGTAACAGCAGATAGACGGGCCACAGTGCAAGAAATCACTCCGCAATTTAACGCTGATGCATAAAAACGTGTAAACAGCCACACCATCCAGAACCATCTCCTCGCTATGGGGTACAGAAGCCATCGTCCCACGAGGGTACCGCTGCTGACCGCACATCACAGGGTGCAAAGATTAGCATGGGCGCGGGAACATCGCCACTGGGCCCTAGACATGTAGGAAAATGTTGCCTGGACTGATGAGTCGAGATTCACGTTGGTACATGCGGATGGCATGATACGTATACAGCGCAAACCACATGAAGCGATGGATCCTTCTTACCAGCAGGGTACTCTTCAAGCTGGTGGGGGTGGCATTCTCGTCTGGGGACTGTTTACGTGGACTGAAATGGGAACCCTGGTACGTGTGACATCGTCCCTCACAAGTCAACGTTACCGGGATATCCTGGACGACCATTTGCTCCCGTTTGTGGTTCTTCAACATCCCACTGGGGACCTCATCCTGCAACAAGACAATGCACAGTGTCATCGCTCCCGAATTGTATCCGAATGGTTGGATGAACACTCCACCGACGTGACCTGGCTTCCTTGGCCAGCTAGGTCACCTGACCTCAATCACATCGAGCACATCTGGGATGCCATCGAGAGAGATGTTCGAGGCTCTGACCCCCCTCCATCAAATCTTCGTGAACTGTGGGAGCTTGTTCAGGGGTCGTGAATCCGTATGGCTTCTCAACGCTTCCGGTGTCTTGTCGAGTCCATGCCGAGACGAATCGCCGCCGTCATCAGGGCGAAAGGTGGTGCAACAAGTTACTAGACAGGTATCTCTAATTCAATTGCTCTTCAATGTACAATTACCATGGAAAGTAACTTAGAAACGGTCTTTATTTATTCCAAAAATCCTGCTCAATACTTTGAATTGAAATTTATCATTCCTTTTCAGTTTTCCATATAAATGGAATTTTCGAAATATCAAAACCTTTGATGAAATTTACCTACTCTCTTTTTAACTATGGCCAATGATATTTTGTTCTGTCAGGAGGAGGATCATTTGATTCAATTAAGGTAACGTCCAAAGACAAACTGAAAATAAAAATAAAACCTGCAGTGGAGCATTCACAAAAATATTTAATTTGTACACCTCAGTTCTATGTAAAATCAAGGTGCTACATAGGTAAAACATTTTCTCGACTTCCTGGCAATGTACATCATTTTCTTTGCGTACAGCTTCTGGTTAGCAAAACTACATTTTCATGTCGACAAACAGCATTATGCAAGAGAGAAGTAGGAAAACAAGGACGTGGAAATATGGTTGTGCACACCTCCTTCCCCCTCATATGTTTACTCTCTTCTCTACAGCGTCGAATAAAACATGCGCGTCCGTTAGTTTAGCCATAAGCCCTTTGTCACAGTTTCAGTTTTCTCAGAAAGGCCACACTGGAATTACAAGTAGTCCACCTCCTTCTTCTTTCTCCTACTCTCTCTCTCTCTCTCTCTCTCTCTCTCTCTCTCTCTCTCTCTCTCTCTCTCTCTCTCTCTCTCTCACCCACACACATACACTTTTCATAAAAAGTTTTGCATCACCTACACGCATTTAACCTGTGTAACAGTGATGCAGCTTGAGGAGCTGAATTCATTCGAGGGTTATTGTAAAATTCGAAAAGAGGCGAGTCAGGTATATTTATTAGTTTCACTCTTTTCCTTCTTTCGCTTGTGCTTTCTTCTATTATTTCTTTCCTTCCTTCTTTCAGTATTCCTTCTTTTTTCTTTCGTTATTATCTTTCAACTTCAATTTGTGATTTTTTGTAACATTTGTATCTACTTCCGTTTCTTGCTGTTCTGATTTCATATTATTCGTTTCTTCTTATCTTCTCTTTGTTTCCTCTGACTTCCTTTCTTAATTTTTTTACGTCACATTCCCTTAATTCCTTTAATTTATTTCTCTCTTTCCTAATTTTATTAAATTACGTTGCCAGTGAAAAACTTTGCTATTTTTAAAGAGGTGTTTCTTGCAGAATTTTTTTTATAAAATATGAAGTAGCAATACGAAGAAAGGGAGAAATGAGTCGAGGGAAATCTACTGCCTTGACTCATTTCGTTCTTCTCCTGGAGTTTCGCTCTTCAACCCAGTTGCTCCTGCGAAATCAGTTTTAGAAATCTCAGTGAAACCACATATTTCTCCATATGCCGCAAATTTAGATTCTTGTTTTTATATTGACATGCAAGCAGTAGGACTGATACGAATCAGTTACTGATATACGGGGCCCGTTATGTAATTTGAACACTTTTCCATGATAATAAATATTCTTTTGTTCTAATTCAGTGTTTAAAACGTGAAATTTTTAATTGCTACTTACAGTAAATTTTCTTAAAGCAAGTAATACAAATTTCGGGCTAAACTGAATTTTCAGTGAGTTGTATCATAGTATACATATTATAGCATCAGTTTTCATTGACTTAAGCGGGATTTCATAGAAAAGGGACAGGTGAGGCGAAGCATAAAGAAAAGACTTCTTAGAATGTTGAAATCATTGAACAGTGCGGCCCGTGAGGTAAATACTTCGAAAATAGCCACAATTCATTTTCAGCATACAGGAAATTTGGCATTCGAACACGTGGAGTCATCATTTGCAAAAAGAAAATAAAAGAGTTTTCATGCACAATTGGATGCTTTGATTCCAGTAAAGGAAACGGACAGTAATTCAAATTTCAAAATATAGTTAAACAAAACTTCTTTGAAGTAAATTCAAAGCTTCAAAATATTTTTAAAGCACCCTAATTTAGTATACACTATATAGAATGTCTGCAAGCGTATGTACAAGAACGTCGCCACCGAATTTCCTTGGTGATTGTAAATATGAATGTCCGACTTCGAGTGCAAAATTTTGCGTCACAAAAAAGTTTATGGAAAATTTTCATGATGGCTACAGATGTCCAATAGAAAGAGATTTTTTTCATTTTGGCAAATGGAATAAGAGATTTAGTGCCTAATGCAAATATAGGTTTACGTCATCTAACGAAATAATATTTCATTAAGGACAAACTAGGAAATTTGTAGACAAGCTTACTCATTTTGCAAGCTATCCGCTCTAGGTATCTTCCAATTTAACTTGAAGCGGAGATATAATGCTAATATATATTCGCTTCAAATTAGATTAACTTTCTCGCTACGTAGGTAGCGAGAAATTTAAGCACTCAAAAAATTTTTTTAAATATTACTGACTATTACAGCTATTGCATAGCAAATAACTTTTCCAATTCTACTTAGATAAAAGGGTATGCCAGATTAAATTCAAGCACGCTTTTGGTGATCTGGAACCCATGTTATACAAGGATCGGAAGACACCGTAAAATCAAACTTTTCTCCCATGTGCGGTTACAATCCTTTTGAGGTAAAACTTTTATTAATTTTTACACAATTTTAGGTCTTATTTATGCCAAGGATTACAAACACGGGGACAATTGAGAATGAAAATTATTAGAAATATTAGGGAGGCACTAACTTCAGGCATGACATAGAAGCAGAGCCCCAGCAGGTAAAATAAAAGAAATTAATACAAACATGGTCGTTTTTCGTTTCCAGTTTAGTGCACTGATAGTTAACGAAACGTATTTGATCATCTTTTTCTCAGATGTAGATTCGTCTGGAAAGCGAAAGCAAGAGAAAGTATCAAGGAAAGAGTCGATATGAAAACGTCAAGCAAGAACAGGTGTCTACTTTTGGTGCCAACTGAGCTGATCCCTGAGCATTAATACAGCATTGTGCAAGACTCCAAGAAGCAACCTGCCAAATTGGCTTGGCAGTTAGTGTGTGTGAGTCTGGGGGAATTCGAGGCCGCTGTGGTGCAGTGGAAGCATATCCGGCGCGTAACTGGAAGACCCTGGGTTCGATTCTCGGTGACGGCCAATGAGAATTGTTCCGTGACTCACTTATAAACGTGGAAAGAGCGATGACATCTGTTCGATCATTAAGAACAGTTCAGAATTTTTGGACCGGCGACATTTTACGTACAAACGAGAAAAATGTACAAGAGATAAACGAGATTTTACTGTAATTATTTTCCGAATAGAAAGAATGCTGTATGTTTGCTATCATTAGCTCTTGCATTATCATTTGGCCGATGATTTGAGTTCTTAGAAGCATTGTAAGGATAAGTACTACAGATAAGACCTAGAGTAGTTCGTTAACTACACATACAGTGCAGATATTTCATAGCTATAAAAAACCGGAATATTGCACTTTTATTTTGAGTTTAAAATCGACACTACAGAGCAGCATTTAAAAGCGATATTATACGTGCTTCAAAGTCTCTCTATAAGAAATTCTTTCATTCAGAGTCATTCACCATCATTTTTCGGTAACTCACTAATCTTTTCGTTTCAAGCAATTCAATAAAGCTTTGTACTATTTCTTTGCTTCATAAGCCCATCTTTCCTCGATTGGCGATTGTCAATTTTGGCATTTCTTGTATGCCATGCTTTTTTGCTGTGAGTGTGTCTTCACTCCGTAAGACAAGTATAAAACTTATATAGTACAAAACTTTCAGCTTCCGAGGGTGTTGTAAAGAGATGTACGTTTCCATTTCACACACAGTATATACATTTAAATAAGTAGCCTGAAAACAAAATAAAAAACTTTACATGAGTCATGTATAAAGTTTAAAATCGAAGCAAGAATTTTGGAATTATATATTCTGTTTTTAACAGGCTTTCCAGTACTCGATCCTAGTCGCAATAAAGCATACCAAATTTTACAGTCATTTTTTAATCACACAAGAAATTTCATTAAACCTCACGAACCGCGTTACAGTACACTGTCGTCCACTAACTGTAATTTCTAAAGCACGGTATGAGGTTAGAAGAAAATTAGATATACGAAATGAAATTCATAGTTGAAAGAACTTCAAAGTTACGTATTTTACTGTCTTTGAAAGCATTTGGTTAGGTAAAACATGAAAAGTTCAATAAAATTTCACAGCAAATAAATACCGACAAAAAAAGATTTGATTTTAGTGTGAGATTTACTATACTGGAAGAGCAATGGCCCCAAATGTATAGTGAAATTAGTGGTGGGAATATTAAAGCTAATTGCAACGTTAGACAAGGGTGTATATCATAACCAATTTTATTTGACGTACAATTTTCGAGAAAAGTGAAGAAAAGCGACGTGAAATCAAAGCGAAATGAAAATGGGTATATAGTAGCTATAAGGTACTTACAGTTACTTCTAAGAAAGATTTTAAAAGATTTAATACAAACAACTATATATCAAGGAGAAAAATTCGGACTTGATTCAATACCGAGAAACTCCAGTTTATGTAAAAAAAATGAATCTCATAGTTCTTTAAGGCTTATTATCATAGAGGATGGCAGAGTGATTACAAAAAAAATCGAGAACTGTAAACGCAGAAGAAGCACTTTGTCATCGCAGAATATATAATGAGAATCAGCCTTAACCGGAAGCCAAATTTTGTTTTAAAAAAGCATATATTTGGTATGCTTTTAACTGCGTCGCGAGGTACGAATTTATAACAAAGCAAATGTTGGGAAAATTCACACATGTGAGATTCGTGCTGTAGAAGAGGCAGTAGAATGTCTTGGCTGGAAGCGTCGAAAAACAATGAGACCTTGAAATGAGCGGACATAGAAAGAAAACTATTGAAAAAGCCTCATAGAAAGAACACCGAGACCGGCAAAACACATGATTAGGGGATTTGCTGGTCAAAAAAATATGTATATACTAAAGGAAAGTATGAAGGGAAAAGGTAAAAGATATCAGTTAAATCTGCTGACAGAGGACAGAGAAGAATAGGAGAGCATGACTAATAATTTCCAAGTTTGAGATATGATTACAAAAAAATGGAATAAATCAGTGATTTCAGATTATGTGAAAGAAATAGATAAATACAGCAAAAGTTTTGAAATTTTGTAATGTCAAAATCTGTCATTTTGTATCTAAAACCACGCCAAGACAGTGGTATTTAAAAACTTCAAAAATATTAATTTATCTAATGATGTACTTCAATTTGCGCTCTGTAAATGAAACTAAATGGTTATGCAATGCATTTTCTTCTTTTTTCGGTATCATTCACTTCCGAATCATTTCTACTTTTTTTCAAGGTTTAACGACGACGTGAGCATCTAAGGCTATAAAGAGTCGTCCGTCCACAATTTAAGGCCACTGCTTTCAAAGAAGAGAGAGAGAGAGAGAGAGAGAGAATCAGCGCACAGGACGAACACAACCCCCATACCACATACAGCACTTGAACCTGTTCCCAACTCGGATGGTAGCTCAAAGCTCGAAAAGTTACTTTTCCGAACGAAACCCGAACTTTGATAAATGATGTCAAACATGAATTCATACGGACCACACTTGGGAAGTTCCACTGTTCTTTTTTTACAGTGTACATGTTTCCTGGTATGGTTCCACCGTTTTTCATTACTGTTCCTTTCTGCAAATAGATCTCAACAGAAGTTGCATGGCATGAGTGGTACACAATTAACGAACGTTGTCGGGTGCATTCCCTATAATTCTAACCTATTCCCAACTGACTTCCAGTGGTTGTTAAGAAACAGTTTTGCTTCAGCACATTTGCTGACATTCACAAAAAATTTATCCAAAATTCTTGTATGCTTTCCAGGGCACATTCTGTTTCAAATCTGATACCGTACGTTTCCTAGAATTTCTCATTTGTTCTACATTCTGTAGAAAAATATGAAGTTCAGATCTAAAAAATATATTATTTTTTCCCCAAATTTTTTATTAAAATTGGCTGGCATGCTTTATCCTTTACATAAGAAAGTGTGAAATTGGACGTATTGTATGCGACATGAAACACGAATATACTCCAACTACTTCGAAAATACTAAATTTTTCATTCTTGCAATTTTACAAAGTGTTACAAAGAAAAACGTTTTGACTATTTGCTGTATTTAAGAAGAAAGATGACACTGAATATTCGGTTGCAATGAGGGTCTTTTGAATCTTTTCAGGAACGAAGCCAATATTTCAAAGCAGACTACTTTGAGGGTCTTTTGAATCTTTTCAGAAACGAAGCCAATATTTCAAAGCAGACTACTTTTAGATAAAATACCTAAAAAGTTCAGCTAAAAAAAGAATACGCTTGCATTACTCAGGGATAAAATAGCATAATTTAAAATGCTCAGTGGGAGCGGAGTTATTCACAGGGAATGGAACCGGTTACAAAAAAAAAAAAAGTTAATCACATGTATGCAATCGATAAAACACATCCACAAAAGGAAACAGCTACTTATTCCCACTAGCAGCCGAAAAGTGTGTTACGAAAATTAGGAAATTCTGCACAAAAAGATTCTCATAACAGAAGGTATCAAAGGCAAAACGGATTTACAAATTGAACAATTAGAAGAAGAAATATAGAGTATAACGGGATATAACTTTATGTGCTCTGGTGCAAAAGATGGGAGATATATAAAGAAGAAAATGGTTATAATATGCTCTTCGTAAGCAAGAGTATCCTACCAAAAAAGAATTTTTCTAAGGGATTTTTAGAATCTAACAAAGCCTTTCACCTAAAAATATACACTGACTCCAGTTTATGTAAAAAAATGAATCTCAATCTCATATTCCATTTCAAAATTCTTGCTGCAGAATTTTGAAATGGAAAAGTAGAAAATATGCGAAAATTATTCTTTATAGCAAAAGCTATGCTATAGAAAAATAATTTTTTATATATGTCTTCTCAGAGAAGAGATAGCGAGAAAAAGTTTTGGCATACTCCCCTAGCAAGAAACTGTGAATTATTTAAAAAGGATAAAGTTCCCAACATTTACTGTAGAGAATGGCATACATTAAAAAAAGAAATTCTTCAACAGGGTTCTTAAAAAAGGAGATACAGTTTTAAACAGAAATACACACTAACACCACTTAGCGCCAGAACTATGAATTACGAAAATCCACGAATACACGCAAAACGTTCCACAAGGTGAATGGTATCTAGTGTTGAAAGAATTTTTTGAATCAGACTTTTAGAAGCGGAGATATCGAGAAAAATAAATCAAGCATTTGTACACCCTGGCGGGAAAAATGAAAATGTTTTCCTAATTAGTAGTATCTGACTGAAAACGGATGTTTTCAATTGGGGTTTTAGACGCGTAGATATTGCTATAAATGGAAACGCGATTTAGGCCATCTAGTGGCAAAGTTTATTGTTAAAAATTTTTAAATTATATGCAAAACATTTCGTGTGAGATACGCTGTCCGACAAAGAAAGAATTTTTCAAATCGGACTGTTAGAATGAGAGATATCAAGAAAAATAAGATATACTTTTACGTTCCCTGGCGAAAGAACTGTGTATTATCCTATACAGAAGATATGCGCAAAAGGTTTTCCGTGGTAACCAGTATCAGATCACGAAATAACTTTTTCCATCGCTTTTTCAGAAGCGCAGATATTGCTGCAAATACGTCGGAAACATAAATAGGCACTTACGCTCCCTAGTGGCAAAACAGTTTTTCACTAAAATTTGAAACTGTACGCATATCATTTCTCACCTGAAACTTTATTCGACGCAGAAAAGCGAATTTTTAGAAGAAGATATATTTGATAAATCGCAATTTACCTTTCGCCACCTATTGAAAAAATTGTGCATTACTTTAAAAAGAAACACTCCCCAAAATGGTATCCATATTAAATGGCATCGATGGAAAGAAATATTTTTTTTCAATTGGATATTTGGAAGAAAAGAATCGGAAAAAAATAAATTTTGAATTATGTAGCATCTACATTTACGCCCTCTACATCTAAGGGCAAAGTTATGCATTAGAAAATGACCGGAAAACAAGAATTATCGTTCTCACATTTCGAGATTCCCAATGCAAAAGGAAGTTTTCCAATCAGACTAATAGTTGCACACATATGATGTCCACAGGTGGACGGACAATGTGATATTATAAGCACGTATATTTTTTTACAAAAGACGGGCTAAAAATCCCTCCATTTTTAAATGGTCAAATTAAAATAAAGTCATCATGTTAATATAAGTATTACTCTATTAAAATTTAGATATTCCCGTTCTAATGCACACATTTTACAACCCGAGTAAGAAATGGAAAATGTTTTAATTAATGTTTCACTTTAAACTCAGTGAAATTCACTGGTTTAGTGGGTTTAGTTTCGTGAAAAACTTGTGTGCTGTCTTGGTTTTTGAACGTTTGCGGTGACACCGTTTCCCAACTCTCACGGACATAATTGCTGCGCGCATTTGCAAGGTAACGGCTTTTCAGCAGGAAATTAAACCGCTGTCTGGCGTCTTTCATAGACTTGTGAACGATCATGAACTCAACGCGACTGAAGACCATTTACTTTCCGGATGGCTGGCACATTTAAAAAATATGTGCACTTAAGTTTTCTTTTTCGGAGTAGGTCTTCGGCCCTCGGAACATGTCTAGAAATCGAGACTGACAGTCTGGATCCATAACCTCAGCAGACAAAGGACGCCTTGCTCATTGAGAACACGCAACAGAGGTCACGCACCTTCTCTCGTAAAAATCCGCAAGAAATAAGTCATCGATTAACCAAAGTTCAGCTGCACGCCACTTCTTTGATGAAAGATTGCCTCATAAAATGATGACTTTCCCCTTCCTCCCTGTCTCAACAGCCACGTTCTTATTCCAAAGCGCCGTGTCCAATCACATCTTACATATCTAAAAAAGAAAAACAGGAAAAAACGAAAGAGAGAGAGATCTCACTGCTGGTCCTAAGAACGGCATTGTTCGCATGCTACACCTACATCGTAAGACCCACTCTAAAAAAGAAAACTTAAGTGAATAAATTTTTTAAATGAGCCAGCCATCCGGAAAGTAAATGGTCTTGAGTCGCGTTTAGTTCTCCTGCACTTTTGTAGGTCCTAGAAAGTGCAGGCGACTACTCCATTGAAAAGATAAAGCTTTTTTTAGTCCCCGTGACAGACATGCAGACTCCAGAGCAGACGGCATGGAGACAAGTCGGGGGAATTCATAATGGTAGGAACGATGTTCACTTGTCTGCTATTGACAAGGAGATGATGAATTAGCCGCGCGGCATAGGAGTTCTCAATCTCTCGTAATTTGCCATTTATATTCAAACATATCTGTCTCTATGGTCGATGATCGTATTAAATTATACGTTTGAAATCATTATGAATGATTAAATAAACTGCTGAGTCATGCAGGTCCTTATTTAAAAAGTCGTTTCTTTACATCGTGAAAAAAAAATGGAGACGAGCTTTTCTGTACATTGTAATTCACAAAGAATACGGTTGATCGATTTGGGATTTACTTAGTCTCAATCGGAATTTTTTTTCACGTGGTAAAGTTTCTGAACACTGATAATTCATTTTACTAAGATTTTGCACTGTTAAAGCTTAAAAATATACAGAAACTGTTGTCTTGACAGAGTTATGTAATTTGTAAGATACGATAAGTATTTGCGCCTTTGCAGGTAAACGGAGATCCCATGAAATATTGTTAGTCGCTCCCACAATAATCTGCACTACCGTGTAGAAATATGGAGTTAAAATATGGAAAAGCCAGCAAGTGCTGTTCTTAATAAGTCCATGCGCCCAGTGATTGTCATCCCTGTTGATTGCAATTATTAAGGACACTGAGACGCATTTCGACCTTTTCAGTTACTTTTTCAATGATCTACCTGCATATTTTTTAAAGTTTTATGAAGAATCAACGTGTACTATATTGATTTACCAAATGCGATACTATTTTCAAGGTAAACTTCTTCCTTGATCGATCTTTTCTGCGTTTATAACTCACAGTAAATCCCGATAGTAAAGATATCTTTGCTAGTGCTCTGTAGTATAGAGAAAAAACCACACCGAAGTCCGCAAATTTTGTGACGATGTGACCCTTCGCCCCTTTGTCACAAATTTCTATAATACTGACTATAAATCTGAATTCGGACGGAGTGTCGAAGTGGTACTAAATGTCTACAAGAAGTTAGATGCCACCTTCAGCATAGTTCCTTTACATTGATAAAGCACATAGCAAACCGGAATCTTTTACATCTTCTCAAATGTGAAGTGAGCCAGCCGTCAGAACATCGCAAAAGGATGTGGAGAGTTTGTTCCGACAAAGTCTACATGTATGTTCACGGCCACACCTTCTTGGACTCATTCGCTCGCATGAAGTGATTGCCACTCCTACGAACTTCCTATGCAACGTCTCGGTATTTGGTTTTATTACGGCACTGACGTTCATTTTAAAATTCCTGTAGACTGCTTGCACATATACTTTTTGTTTCTTAAAGTCCTTGTAACAGATAGTACACTGTACTAATTTTCCTCTAGAATGTGCTACGCTTATGAGGAAGTTCAGTGTTTCTGAAGCTACACAGAAGACAAAGTTAAACCTGCAATGGGAATTAAAATTTAAACCTTAAATATTACAACAAAATGGAAGATGGTGTAAAAGGGATTATCGCTTTTCACCTTTCCGGTGAAAGGGCATTTCTTCTCAAAGCCTGAGAAAAAAAACACTTAAAAAATCGTTTATTCTCATCCTTGAACGGGGAGTCAAATTATTTGAACAATTACTGCAGTATTTCTTTTAGTTTTTTTGCGAAATTTATCTACCAGCTTGTAACGTACCAGCAGATGTGACGTACCTGCCCGAAGGACGCACACGACATAAAGGCAGATAGGAATCAGAATAAAACGTCCGCGTAGCTCAATTGGTAGAGTGACTTATTCCGGAATGAGGGGATCCGGGTTCGAATCCTGGCGTGGTCAAAAATGACGGAGAAATTTACTTCGTTATAAACGGCGTACAACCGAAGTTGACTTTAGATGGTCAAGGTACAGTAGACTTCATTTCATCTTTCATGCAGCTTCTCCATGGGCCAGTTATTTTAAGTGTTGTTGGGCATGAACGTGTCTTTCCAAAGCAATTATATCAGAAAGCTGAGTTCTGCAACCAGGCATTGTTACTTGAATTGAAATGAGGGAGGGATAATATACCCATAAAATTATTTGGTATCATCAATGGGTTGATCAGGAAATTTGGCATCCCATAACCAACGTTGAAACACATTGACTAAATCAGTTTAGAAGTTCCTGCTGGTCTTTCCCGAGTTTTCTGCGACGGTATTTCAAACCAAGACGATAGGGAGCAGTGTTGCATCGTTAATTCCCATGGTCGAGGTCATCGCATTGATGCTCTTTAGCCATTTTTATCGCAGCTCCAGTTTCGCGTACTGTCGTCGTTATTGTAGTACCACATACATTGTACAATTAAAATCAGTTAGACGCTCAGATGTTTCATATATGGGGAAAGGATGGTATTTGAAGTCAAAGTTTTGTGCAAAAATCTTCTCCGAACCCAAATTTCCGATCAGCTGTTCACCTGAGTAAAAGAATTTTGCGATTAATTCTTTATTGCCAAATTTTTTCTTATAATTTTCAGTTAAATGCAAAATAAGGAAATGTAAGAATACGTAGACGCTAACAAAAAATTTCCCTGAGTTTTAGAAAAATTTACAAATGTAATCTACGTGATGCAGCACTTCTCTCATATCTCAAAGCTTTCATGTTATTGTGATTTGATAAGAAACTTCTGCCTACTTATCTTCATTTGAAGGGAGTCGAATATTTTTTTGGTCTTTATAAAAAAATTGCATGTATTTTTTTCCAGTTCCTTTTTCGTGATCTTGCTAATCCATTTAATACACTGGGTTAGCTTTGCCTTAGGAACGCCAACCTGATAATGCGTTGGTCCGCCATTCTGTGTAATCACGGCTCGCAGATACCTAGGAACCGATTCTACAAGGTGTCGAACATCCTCCATGCCTAACTGGACCCATATCCACTGCAGCAGAGAGTTCACGCTCATTCCGTGGAGGAAGATCAGCAGTTCTCATACCCCTTCTAGCATATCCCCCAAATGTTCACTTGGGTTACAGTCAGGGAGTTTGGGGGCCAAAGCAATGTGGCGAATTCGTTATGGTGTTCCTCCAACCACTCAATAGTTATACTAGCCCGATGACCCGATGCGTTGTCCTGTTGAAAGGTAGCACTGTGATCCTGCTAAACCCCTGCAAATATAGATGGAGACAGTCGGCTAACAGGTCCCTGTAGCGTCCACCATTCAGTGTTTGTGGGATGACAACCAACGGACCTAGGGCTTGCCAGTAAAAGGCTCCTTAGACTAGAACACCACCTTCACCAGCCTGTTGAACCCAAACTGTGCAACCAGGGGATAGAGCTTCGTGCTTTTTTCGCCAAATGCGAACTCGGCCATCAGCATGGTGCAGCAGGAAACGGAACTCATCACTCCAGACGACATTCTTTCATCTGTCGAGGGTCTATTGCCGACGTTTCTTGGCCCATGCGATGCGTTGTTTGCGATGGCTGGGCGTCATCATGGGTAGTCTCCTTGGTTTCCAGCTGTGGAACCCTAAGCGAAGCAAGGTACGGCGCATGGTGCATGTGGAAATAGGTCGAGCCGCAGCGTTGTTGTACTGGTGGGTTAGCTGTGTGAGGGTTGCACGTCGTTGCTGAGATACCAGTAGTGACATCCGACGCTCACTTGTAGAATCAACCGCGCGTGGCTGACAACTGTGAGCACTTCTGCTGTATGTCAGTACATGGTTAATCCAGGTAGTTCAGGTACACTCTTGATACAGTACTACGGAAGCAGCCAACAAGTGCGGCTCTTTTCGAAATATTGGTACCTGCACTCCGGGTCCCAACTATCTATCCGCCCTCAAATCGGCCACGTTTCCTCATTACTGGCAAACGTTTACTGATGACCTACAGAGGATAGGTGTGCGCAATTTACAGTAGCCACACGTGACGTTGATATCATGTGGTACATCGTCATCGCACCGAATATGTAAACGGAGGGTGTTCCTAATGTAAAGCTTATTCAATTTCTGCTGCCCAAAGCTTTTTTATTTTTCCAGAAATATTTCCAGGTCATTACCCCTTCAATCTTTGCACTGGTGGTAACACCAGAAACTCTGATGTTCTAATCAGACTCGGGCCTTTATACCTCAGCAGCCCTAGGCAAAGATTGACTTGGCAATCCCAACGCGCATGGTTTCGTGCTGAATCAATTCATTCAGGCAATAACACTGTTTTTTTCTTCCGCGTTATTAACGAGTTTCGGGACAGGATAGAAAACACTGTTCCCCCACATTATATTCCCACTCTCGCCGTCTCCAGTTTTTGCCTGAAAACAAAGCCCATAGTAATTTTTTCTTCACTTGTCTTATTATTATGAAATAACTCCAATTTAAAATAAAATATAGTGACTATAATTGGGACCAAGATAGGCTGATAAGCATTGCACACAGTCAAATATCTAGGAAAAGAAACGATGTATTTGCACAAAACAGAAATCTAAATGAAAGCACAGTATGGTAGGTACAAATTGACATACCTATTTTTCTACTCGTAGGTAATCGGCTTAACGTTCAATACATTTTTCTCAAAGTAAGACAAGTTTACGCATGCCGTCAACGCAGAATGCGTGAATGAGGGAATGAATGAGTGAATGCAGAATTCTTTGTCTGATCCATGATGTGACAACGTGCTTCATTTGATCCTCTGACGTGAAATGAGTCTCCTTGAGATCTCTTTTGAGATTTGGAAGGAAATGAAAACTGCTCGGCTGCAGGACGGATGGGAGAAAACCTCAAATTTTAGCCTCTGGTGGGCATGAAGTGTTGCGAAAGAAGTGTGCGGTCTGACGTTGCCATGCAGCAACAAAAATCAGTGCAGTTGATTTCCTAACTCAGCACACCTTCCGGCGTAGATTCTTTAATGGTTCCATGTAACGTGCTGAATTGACAGTATTCCCAGCTTTCAAAAATTCTGCCAGGTAAACTTTGGGTGAGTCCCAAAAAAACAGTCAAAAGAATCTTGCTAGCAGACGACACTGTTTTGAACTTCTTGGGACGAGGAGGGGAAGCGTGTCGATATTCCGTGCTCTGTCGTTTTTCTTCAGAGTCATATTGATGGATCCATGACTCATCCTCAGTAACAGTATTCAAATTGAAATTATGAATGCAATACGGGATTACACCGTACAATACAAATTTTGAAAATGTGAATCGGTTCTTTTGGTGTAAACATGACATGGATGGTAGGTCAGATAATATCCGAAAACTTGAAAATTTCCTCGTCATGGTGCGAGAATCGAATGCGCGTCTCCCGGATAGCGCCCGAGTATGCTATCCGAGAGACGCTGGTTCGGACGCTACTAGCGAATCCTGTGATGGTTATATTGAAATTAATCGGAAACTTGAGACTTGGTCGTTCTGGGTGGTGTAGTGGATAGCATACTCGGGCGCTATCCTGGAGACGCGGGTTCGATTTCTGCTCCAGGACGACGGAATTTTCAAGTTTTCTGATATTTTCTGACTTACCATCCATGTCATATTTACACCAAAAGAATGGATTCACATCTTCAATAGAAATTGATTCCCTTCTTCACGATAACGCTTCAAAAGATTTTTACAACACTCAAGAAGTTTCTGTTTGTTTTCTGGCGTCAACATGCGTGTCACCCACCGAGAAAATTTTTTTGTGTAGCCAAGTGAAGCAATGATATGTCCTACTCTCTCTTTTAAGATTCCGAGCGCCGCCTCAGTGGCACAGTTGTCTAAGCGATGGCCTCTGATCATTCTTTCGTAAGGGGTCCGTGTTCGAATCCCGGTGAAGCATGGATGTTGTGTTTGTCTTACGGTACTGGCTCTCTCCCTTCCCTGGAACGAGTGACCCTAAATTAGGAACGGTCGACTGCTGATAGCTCATCCAGTTGCTCACGGTAGTCGTTAAACCTCCAATCAAAAAAAAAAAAAAAAAGATTCCGAGCCTAGCTGCTACCCCCTTTTGGGTGATATGGCGGTCATTTCGTTGAATACGTTAACTGCTTTTCGGTTATTTTTATCAGTCACCGAAACTGGTCTTCCACTGCGAGGTTCGTCGACAAGATTGGTATGCCCTGGTTCATATTGACGAAATTTAATAGCCCAATGATTTACTGTACTTCTGTCAATAGTGTTTTCATCATACACAGCCTTTAAAAGGCGACGAATTTCAGTTGGCGTTACACTTTCAGTACTCAAAATTTCAATCACTGCGCTTTGTTTGAACTTCATTGACATACCCTCATCACACAACGCCATGTTGACACGCACTGGTTCGCAACCGCTGTAAGGAAAGGAATGAAACTTCCCATCGTTGTGACTGATGTTTGCGGCTACAAGGTCACGCTGCGCGCATGTGCATTTCTTATCAGCCGTCGTACGTATTTAATCTTAGAGCATGTGAATTTGAACTAAAACGCAAATAACATTTCTGCTTACGATCTAATGAAGCTAACAAGAAGAAGAAGCAGTGACTGTTGTTTGAATGGAAAAAGAACCTGTTTTCTCACTCTCTTTCTCTCTCTGTTAAGATTCACTATTTCTACAGATGGAGACACGATTCGGTATGTTCACCTCACGAGTTTGGAGATCTTAATTTCGAAAACATCGAGGTAATTCCGAAATTTTTAGTTACAGTAAAATATTCAAAGCAAACAGAATATAAATTCTGAATTTGCTTGAAACACTTACTGGTTATCCAAGTAATATCTCTCAGCTCAGAATATTTGAAAATTTCATCCCCCTGGAGTGGGAATAGAACGCGCATCTCCCGATTTCTGTTCAAGTATGCTAACCTTTACACCATTCTATTGATTTCCCATGTATTACAAGGAATATTTCTTCCTTCATTGATTTAGTTACAGTATTCTAGCAAACTGATAAACTGTCGATATTAAGCTTCAGTGCCCCAGGAACAGTGTTGCAGGTTAAATCTTTTTGCTTTCTTTCGGCTCAATATTTTTTCATGTAGAAAAATTCCTAACATAACTGTATTTTTTTATGATTTCCTAGGCACAAGATGAGGAGTTTTATCCTCGACTGATCATATTGTAACTAAAATGCCTCTGTGTGAAATGTAGCAACACAGAGATTTGAATAAAAAAGACATGTGTTTTTACGAATAAGCTGCCGATGGATTTGTTCATGAGTTTTATACTAACACTGTTGTGGATACTGAGATTGTGCCTTTGCCGTGAGTGAAACTGTATGATAAAAACAGCTTCCGTGAAACCGAATAAAGTGCCCTTCAGAAGGACTTATTCTATTTCTGATAGCATTACATTCCTAACATGCAGGAAATGCCTTATCTAGTCTCCAATAGATAACTTTTCTTGTTCTTATCATGCAACCCACAATGAGACAGGTGCCGTCGATAATAATGGCGAGACATTTTTTTATGGTCTTCAGGATCGTTAAAGAAGGTAAAACCTTTTCGTTTTGTTTTCTTACTATTTCCTGAGCAGACAGATCTACTTTGACCGACTGCTTCAAGTTCACCTTTTTCTGAACTTCGACTGATCATTGGCTGTAGAACCGATTATAAGACATGTCACGCACTTAGGTGATTGCTCACGCTGCTACTTTGGTACATCCACCTTAGAGCATAAAAGGAGAAAAAAAAAAAAAAGTGGGAGAGCAGAGAATGAGAGCGAGAATTTTGGGACATATATGACAATTTCGCACAGTGATCACGCAGCAATACGAAAGATAATTTTCTTTTTTTTTTCTTTGCATTAATACCATTATGATGTTATGCTGTCTCGCCGAAGCGATTATCAGAACTGAAGCTTGAATTCGCTGCTTACTCAATTGTTGAGAAGCCAAATTCAGGCTCTAAGGGATGAGTTCGAGTCCAAAGTGTGACATGGGTACTGAGTTCTTGTTTTTTTTCATCTTTTCTTCCAGTATTGATTTATTTTCTTCCCCGGCGTCAGCAACTTTATGTTAGACATGAATAACTTCACCGAGCTTTCTACAATCGAGATAATAAAAAGAAATGGTTCGCCAAATATGAAGTTGTTGCCCTGGTTTTCTCCGAACGAAAAGCGCTAACTTCTGACCATTCATCAAAGATGGGTCCAAGTTCAAATCCCGCGGAGGCATGGACATTGTGTTTCCCTTACGGCACTGGCTCTCCCCTTCCAGAACCCCGTGGCCCTAAATTAGGGACGGGCGACGGCTTATAGCCCACGGAGTTGCTCACGGTGGTCGTTAAACTCCAAACAAACAAAAAATGTGAAGTCATCTTACAATATGGAAACTTCTTCGCACCATGAAATGTAGAAATCAAACATTTGAGCTTGTTTTAATAAAAAAAAAGCAAGGCTCAAATTTTGTGTTTTGGTTAAGGTGATCAAACATTTTGTGACATTCATATACAGTCGGAAGCTCTGTACCTCATCCTATAAACGCTTCCCGTATGCATCTGCTCCTTTTCTGCCAACTGATCGATCTGCCAATCCCAAATAAACTAATGTTAAATTCATGTCTCTTACAACTGCTCATGACCATTAACACTAATCGTATCAGCCATTTGCTCAATTAACCGTAATGGCCATGAAACTGTGTTGGAATATTTATGATGCTGAGTGCTCACTGAATTGCGACCACCCCTCAGCAAAGTGAGTTACGCCCGATAATAGTGTAAGGAGGAGGTGGAGGGCGTGATCTGTAGGCCAATGGGCGAATATAAGAGGTTGATGGTTCAGCTGAGAGCGAAGTTACGGACGCGATGGGTAAAACCAGTGATTTATCGGAGCTTACGAGAAGCTAGATTGTGGACCCACGAAGAGTTGGTTCGTCCACTTTTGAAACGGCGATACTTGTGGGTTGTTCGAGGGAGTCCGTGGTTAAAGTGTTCCAGAAGTGATGCAAAAATGGCGAACAAGCAGCCAGTGGCACAATAGCATAAAGGGCAGCAAACGGTGGATTCCACAGGTGAACGAAGGGTTCGTTTCCTTGTACAGGACAATCTGCCCGACACAGTTTCGCAATGCAATATGAGTCAACCAGAAACAATATCCCGCGCGACTATGCGTCACACGCTGGCATGGACGCGCTATAAATGCAGACACTCAATACGCCACCATCTCCTAACGACAATCCGTCGAAGTAAACTATTCTCCTGGTGTCAACAGCAAGCGGATTGGACGACAGAAATTTAGAAGCTGGTGTTATTGTCCGATGAGTCACGATATGTACTTCATTCTATCGATTATCGATTGCGTATATGGCGTTATCAGCATAAGGCTACGGATTCGTTATGCATGGCATAGACTATCTAGGCCGGTGAGGGCGTTTGTATGATATGGGACAGTTTTAGCTATCATGAACATGAACCCATGGTGCGTGTGGACTAACGTATGGATACCGGCTACCAGACAATGCTTGAGGACCATGTACGCCTCACAGTGTCGTATATCCTCTCAGAGAGGGTGGGTTCCTCCAGGACAATAATGTCCCATGCCATCGGGTCCCCCTCGTGCAGGAATGGTTCGACGAACGTAATTCTGCTATGAGACATCCAATTGAACATCTGTGGGACGTTGTGAAACGCCAAGTGAAGCGATTGTACACACCACCCAGTACCATACAGGAACTGTTGACCGCAATACAAACAGCTTGTTTGAAGATCTTCACACGATTGTACCGACACCTCGTGGAGTCGATGCAACGTCTGGTGGCGGCATTTCTCTAGAACAAAGGAGGGCCCACGAAATATTAGGTAGGCGGTCGTAATTCAGTGAGCACACAGTACTTGTCTCAGAACAAACGCGAAACATATTAATATACGACAATTCTTTGTGAGAAGACCGCAACCTCCCCCTTGTGTCGCAAAGATTCCGGCAGAGTTGTATCGTAAGTTTTGGAGAATGCGAGGATGCTGTTCATATTAAATTACAAAATTTTTCAACATCCACAAGTTCTATAGTGATATACTGTGAATTAACTTTGTCGTTGGTTTAGTGCGAAGCATTAAAAAGTCTGCAGCAAAAAAAAAAAAAAAAGTGTGGACGAAATTAATTAAAAAGCTCATTTTTGAGGAACATATAGTTTGTGTCTTTCATCAAGGACAACACTTACACTACAGTCGTTATAAATCTACTCTTGATCACAGAATTCCAGTAAAATTCGATTAGACAGCACTTGCACGGCCAAGAAGAACAGGTAAACCCAATGGCATTTTCCATTATATAGGCAAGTTAAACAGGTGAGTTTTATGTTATAAGTTATTCAAGCGTGCGCAAGCAAAAAGGACCGAAGCTCAGTAAGATCTGTCTCTAATGCCCAAGAGGGAAACTGGTGAATTAACTAACGTCTCTCTTTATACGAATGAGTACAGATGAGCTCAGGGTTCACATTTGTTCTAACATAAGTCAGTGCGCATAATCTATGCTTGAACCGAAAAGGTACAGATGAACTAGATAAAATCTACTGTGCAACCGAAGGGAACAGATTAACTTAAACCACCTGTCGTCGCGCAGAGTCAGCACTTGAACAATCAAGATGAACAGAGAAAGTCAACTCCTGAAACGGCAAGAGCTGTTGTCACGAAAGCGAGTAAGACAGATTAACCCAGAATTTTTGTCATTGTGCAGATGAATACAGGTAAGCTAATGATAAACACTCACTCCAACATTAACCAGGATTAATAAGCTGCTCTTGAACAGGTAAGGTAGACAGATGAACTCAGTAAGACTGTCGTTACTCGAACGGCAACATCTGTCGGTGCGCAGAAGGGTACAGGTGAGATTAAGGTCAACACTTGGACCATCTCAAACATTTCCTTTTATTAAGGCAAGGCTGACATATGTGCTGAGTAAAAACTTCCGCAGACGAGTAAAGGTGAGCTCAAGGTCAACATTTATTTAGACATAAATCAGCGTAAGTAATCTGCGCTTGAACACTCAAAGCAGACAGTTGAACTCAGTAAGAGCTATCGCTGCGCAAGCAAGGATGACGGATTAGCTCAAGTCATCTGTCATTGAGCAAACAAGTACAGGTGAGCTCAAGATCAACACCTACTGAAACATAAGCCAATATCGATAATCTTCCCTTGAACAGGCAAAGTATAAACAGATGAACTCAGTAAGATTTATCGGTGCAAAAGCAAAGAAAACAGTTGGACTCAAGTTAACTGTCGTTGCACGTACGAGTACAGGTGAGTTCAAGATCAACAACTTCTCAAACATTAGTCAGTGCATATAATCTACCTATGAACAGGTAAAGTAGTTAGATGAACTCAGTCGATCTGTAGTTACCCAAGCGAAGAGGACAAATTAACTCTAACCGCCTACCGTTAAGAAGTCGTTCAACACTAGGTTAGTGTCAGACACCGCTGATCTGCCTTTACGCGCGCTAGGTGGTGAACGCTCTGAACAAGACTGTTTTATTACAGCATTTTATTTTTTCCTCATCAAAATTCGTTTTTTTCGCGTTAGCAATGCAATTGCTGTTACTTATATTAAATATTTCGTTGGAACTGCATTGGACCTGTTACTCAGAAGAGTTGTTTTTTTCTTTATTTTTTCGTTACGTCTCTAAGAAAAACACGCAAGTAAAACACAGTCTTCAGAATACAAACAGAGACCTTCAGCAACGCCTACTTGATCTAACTGTAAGAGAAAAGTGTTGCTTTTCACCTCCCTATTCATGGTTGTATTGTAACCTAACCTGGCCTAATGCGCATCTATTCGCTCATCTCAATCGGTTTTTTCACTTTCTTTTAAAGCTTAAGAGTAACATTTCCTCCTGGATTTTTAGAGAAAAGCCTAAATGAAATATAGATTTAAAGCTATCTAACGCTGTAATGCGTACTTTTACTGCAGTATAGAACCACTTCTCTTTCCATTTCCAGTGCTTACAAGGCAAAAAATTCCGAAATTTCTTCATTTATAATGGCCAGAACTCTGTTCTTTTAAATAAGCAATTATCTTCCATTGCGGAAGAAAACTCTTTCCAAATAAAGGAGAAGTACATCTGTTTTGCATTCAAAAAGCAGTATTTAGATGCCATAAAACGTTTACTAGCTGCACGCCTGCTTACATACACTCGTTACCTGTTCGTCTGATGAATTGAGCTCTCCAACAATCCGGAAACAAAGTGAAGTGCAGTTAAAGGTGAGATAAAATATGTTTAAGAAAGTAAAAATTGAAACCAATCAAGAAATAAGTTCCTATTTTTATAAAGGTTCTTTGTAAAAAGTCTTTTATTTTTTAATATATTATTAAACCTAA
Organism: Macrothele yani; assembly: GCA_039090855.1. Taxonomy (NCBI): domain Eukaryota; kingdom Metazoa; phylum Arthropoda; class Arachnida; order Araneae; family Macrothelidae; genus Macrothele; species Macrothele yani. Next base: position 64,381,665 of record CM077017.1, on the reverse strand, counting down.
ATTTCTTTAATGCTTTAAAACTTTCCAGATAGATTACTTCCTTACAGGACTTGCTTATCTCTCAAGGAGAGAAGCAATCCACTTTGAAGAAAAGCAAATATCGTAAGTTTAACTACTTAGGTTCTGCGCATTTACATCTGAGTTACGTAGATTTCATTGATTAAAATGCTAATAGGCACAAGCTAACATGATGTATAATATGACAAACAAGGATTTTCAAAGCTACTAAATTTTCCCACCGGTCAGCAATGCATATTTGTTAACACCAGCTGTCTGTACTCCTTATAAAGCTAACTTATCGCATACGGGGAAAAATCGGTAAAACCTAAACTAACAATCGCTTAGTTTTTAACATTTCACATCCTACAACAGAGCTTCTTTAAATGTCAGTACATCGAATTGCGTCAGTAAAATCTTCGAACAGACGTTGTATCACGTAATCTAAATTCTGACCGTGATATTTTTTAATATTAATATTAATTCCCAGAAAATCATAAAGGACCATTATCCCTATACCAGTTTCGGAATGGTATTCAGATGTTCGAAGGCAAAATGTCTCCGAACGAGCGCCGTGCTACTTTAGTAGTATTTAGTTTTTTCAGCTATAACATAAGGTTCACTGTTATCGCCATTCGTTATTATGAATTCAAGGTATTTCCCCACTTTTCCGCTTAGAGTTTGTGTAAAATGCTTATGAATTCGCTGATCTTTATCTTCTTCGGTTAAAACACAGAGGAATTCGTTGATCGCATGCACCTCATTGAAGTGTAATTATCCGTGAACGTGGGACATACACATCGATCATTTAAACAATATGTCCAGCGGTGATATTTAGAAGAGGGGATGCACTGGGATGCACTGATCGCATCGCTTGACAAAAAAATACTCAAATTTAGATTGTTATTACATCACGTTCTGTCTTTTTGACGTAGATCTCTTGTCCACAGGCAGATAATATCATGTGCTCTTTTAAGCTATACTCTGCCTTATTACCACCTAGAAGAAAAATTCTGCATAAGGAAAAGATCAGAAAATTTTAGTCGTGCTTACTTCTATTTGATTCCGAAAACAAATGTCCTAATCCGTCTTTTAGCAATAAAGGTCTGAGAAATACAGGTATAAAACACGTAAAATAACAAAAGATTTGCGCCTCAGAAAAAGCTAAAAAATATACGGGAAATACTAGTTATGCTTACGTGTATGAGATCCAAAATATATATTTTTAGTGCCTCCCCTAAAGTCGAAAGACATAGTGACAAATGCAATTATTCAACACATCACTATGCAAATTGAGTGGAGCAGAAAGTATGCAGCAGATCATAGAGTAGCTTATATATATCTCATGTAAACACAGTCTTTCAGAAAGCCTTCGAGTAATGTAAATATATTGTGACAAATGCAAATATGCACTTCACTTATGCCACCTAAACGGGAAACTGGGAGTCAGAAAAAGAAAATATTGGGTGTGCTTACGTTGATTAAGTTCAAGAAGAATTTGTTATCTCTCGAGTAAAAGCCGTCTTTGTGCGAATAATTGAAAATAAAATAAAACTCGGCTTAGTTTAGTGCGAGTTGAGGAATGGGTGTAGGCTCTACGAATGAAAAAGTGAAGAGGCGTTAACTTTAGATTTTGCGGATGATTAGAGGAGTATGAAATCATAGTTGGGGTACAAGACGGTTTTGTACCCCAACTATGATTTCAAAAACCGTCTTGTACCCCAACTATGATTTCAAAAACCGTCTTGTACCCCAACTATGATTTCAAAAACCGTCTTGTACCCCAACTATGATTTCAAAAACCGTCTTGTACCCTAACTATGATTCCATACTCCTCTAATCATCCGCAAAATCAAAAGTTAACGTCTCTTCACTTTTTCATTCGTAGAGCCTACACCCATTCCTCAACCCGCACTGCACGCGTTGCAGAACTACAATGGGTCTCGTCGTTTGCCTCCCAATTTGGATATCCTGATTACATTTTTAACCGGATTCATTCCCGAGTTAAAAGTAAACTTGCTACTACATTACAACTATTTTGCGCACACTATTACGTTTCATTACTTCCATCGATTACATCCCTTCAATTACTCAACCTCTTCGTAACATTTGCCGGAAATTTGGGTTGCATTTCGGCACTCGCTCCCTTAATATCTTGCTACTTGTTAGAAAGGACAGGACCCCGACGGATATTTCACAAGTCTATTGTGTTCCATTAAAAGACGTTTTCGGAACTACTCAATCTGTCTATATAGGATCGACCGGACGAAATATGTCTTGCAGGGAAAAAGGAACATAAATATAATATCCAGACAGGAGGTACCAACACAGCACTTGTTAAAAAAGTAACAGAAGGGATTTTATATCCGGACTGGGAAAATTTTTAAATTCTGGTTACCCATAAAAATCGTAGTACGCTACTTCTTGCCAAGAGCATGTTCATTTTTCACTCACAAAGTGTTTGTTGTAATGACTATATGCCTTATGAGCTCCCCAATGCCTATAAGGTATTAATTAACTCTACCAAAAAAAAAAAAAAAGACTAAATTTGAGTCTTTTTTGTCAGGGCTTTGAATTACCCGTAACCGTGGGATAATGTTCCGGGAGGAATGTCTTCCTTCTTTGCATATATGTACAGCAACCGACTTTGACTGCGTTTCATGTGTGTGTATATATATTATGCGGATCTTGTCAATTTAGTCATTTCATCTGAAGATGGGCCATGCGATGGCCCGAAAGTACTCTTTTAAAATATCATAAGGTTTTATTAAATTGATGTCTCATGATATGAGTTAATTTGATTCAAGCTAAGCCGAGTTTTATTTCATTTTCAATTATCAGCCCAAAGACGGCTTTTACTCGAGAGATATAGCTTGTGCGACTCATCAGTATTGGAGAATTTGTTGCACTCAGTCTTCCAGAAACAAATAATCATGACTACAACACAGATTTTGTGGATCAGAAAAAGCGCAAAGTCTATAGGAAGATTTAGGTCGGGTCTAGTTCTCTTTCCTCCAAAACGGGTTTTCCCAATCTGACTTTTATTACTGTAGTATCATATCCACAGATGAACTGAGATGATACCCAAGCACGCCATTTTTAGATAGGAACGTCAAGCGATGTGCCAAGGAATGCTTACAGATACTACAGTCGTTACCATTTGAGTATGACATCGCATGCGCTTTTTTCAGCGACGAAGTAGAGAATAACTAGCAACAGAAGTTTCGATACTTTTTGCATTGAATGTAATTTACAGTGACTTTGCCAGTTCCATGTGGATCTTTTTGTGTATGAATGTGTGTGTGTGTGTGTGTGTGTGTCTGCATTTTACTTTTATTCAGCTATTAGAATCAATTGATTTGCAGAATCAAATTTCACAGAAGAATTCAAATAACAAAACTTACAATATTTTCTTGGGTTACAAGAATCATAATTTTGGTTATAAGAACCAGTGTTACAGCAATACTCATTTCAGGCGGAAGGCGTGCTAACGACCACCACGAGCAGATTTAAAGGCTGTAAGCAATCGCCCATTCCCAATTTGGGGCCACTGTTCCCAGGACAGAAGACAGATCTGTGCCGCCCATGCCTTACCCAGAACTCAGGCTCATCTCCGACGATGATCTAGAAGCCAGCGTCTCTGACTACTCAGCCACCGGGGCAACATTCTCATTTTTACGCAGGAATGATATTCGGCAAAACATCCTTTCACAAGTACATTATTAAAGTCTAAGAGACAATAATTTTCAATGGCAACCCAAGACTACTGTGTCGTTTGTGTTACCGCTTGCTGGCGTTATCTTGCATTGACTCCTTAAAACCAAAAGCAGAAAAAAAAGTCATGTGTGAGTAACTGGACTGGCTGCGCAACGCAAGGTAAAAAATGTTTTGTACTCCAGTAGAATTCTTGAATGTATAAAACAGACCTTAATACGACATTACCTGCGCCGTTCCGGTGGCACAGTGGTTTAAGCTCTGGCTTCTGACGATGGGTCCGGGTTCGAATCCCGGTGAGGTATGGATGTTGTGATTCTTTTATGACATGGCTCTCTGTTTTTCCTGGAGCCATTGGCCGCAAATTAAAAGACGGGCGGCTGTTTAATAGCCCATTGGGTTGCTCACTGTGCTGTTTTAAACCCCAGTATAAAAGGAAAAGCTATATCTGCCTTCTGCAGTTCGTGGCTCATGTTATTGTGTTAGTCGTCAACGAGCTGTGTTAAATTATTTTTTTTATTGAGAACGATGAGATTTCAGTGTGTTACTGAATAAGAAGAAATTACATCAAGCATTTATTTAATCTTTAGCACATGACTTTTTAAGACTACTTCCTAAAAGCCCTCGCTTAAAATTTAAGATATATGTTTTATTATGTGTGCAGTTTTCCACCCATTTTTAATGCTAGTCTTATGATCTCCGATCATTATAATTGGCGTTTAATAGAATCGAAATATAATTTATCCAGCTGATCACAATAACTGGCACCTGCTGTAATGTGAAAGCTTCTTTTGCAGATCAAAAAGAAAGCTGTTGAGAAAAGGAACAGACAAGGCAACTGGATGGTATTTGACGTTAAGAAAATTTTGGCTCAATGGTTTCGTCATCCCAAAGAGAACCTTGGCGTCGTTATTCGGTTCTCCAGCTACGATATGAACGAATTTGTCATCGCAGACATGGAGCAGACCGAAGAGGTAATTATATATATATTTTTTCCAAATTAAATTATGCACCTGTTTTTTGTCAATCACACTTGTATCCACAGGGCTTGAACTTATTACGAAACCCAATCTATGTGTATTGTATTACACTTCGTAATGCAGCACAGTTTTAGCAACGTTACCGGGAAAGAATACTGCATCATCTGCTCTGGCGGATCAGCTGACCTGCTCCTTGCGCAGCTGTAATGCCCATCGAAGCGATAATGAGCGTAAAAAAACTTTTAAAGCTTTTCAAGATACTGTTATAACGAAAGAACCACATATACACAACACTGACCGTTAAAAAAGGCCGTATCTCAAATATTAAATTATTTAAAATGTCAGAGAAGAAAACGATCTGAAATGAAAGTCTCAAACGATGCGTTTCAAACCGCTGAATTTACTCTTTACAAACCTCTCCTAGTACTCATACCGGTACAGTACTTTCGAAACCTCGGTTATACCGGAAAAAAGACTTGAACATATTCCAGGTGAGTAGATCTACAGTTGTCTTATTTCTTACATTTCATCAACTCATTACACGTCATTTTCAGCGTACAGCGATAACAGGTATACAAATGTGGTATACCTGTTATCGCTGTAAGGCTTACATTCTGATCCCCATGCTGCTCATTAACATATAGATAAGATCAGTATACAGAAATGACCACCAACGAATAGTACGCAGAATGAGTAAAAACTTTGAAATCAATAAAGCTTGTGGTCCCGATGGCATATCTCCTATTGTTCTGAAATATTTTGCACAGGAACTAACAGCTGTTTTATATTGCCTATGCCAGCTACCGTTTTCAACAGGTCCGAAACAATGGTTGTGTTCAACCTGTTCAATCAAAAGGGTAACACATCCTGTCCCTCAAATCATAGGAGCCGACTTTCCCAAAAATTCAATGGGTGCTCGAGCTTTGTGCTCCAATGGGTGTCCGAGCTCTTTGCATACTCACGTGCGCATACATAAATCAAGAGTGGAACATCGATTATACCTCAGGTAGTCATACCATTTAATCGGTGATAGGTTTCTAAATTTGAGTATGTAATTATATACACTCTAAATTATTCTTATGCACATTTCATAGTAATGACATTTGCAGTTAGTTTTTTTTATTTTTAGGGGTAATTATAAGTCATTGATAAAACTAACTTTTAGTTTTATCAATGACTTATGGGTGCCTGAAACCCGGAGCACCCGCGTGGTCGGAGTCTATGAATGACAAGTTCGTAGCATTTTGTTAAATGGATAGTGTGCTTCCGCTAAAAGTCTGATATCGAAAGACTTCTTACTGATCTTCAACGAAATCTAAAATTAGCAAACTAAGAGAGTGCTCCTTTTTTAATTTTTATTCCTAAGCTTTAATTTTTTACAATTTTTAATGGGTGCTTGAGCCCCGGAGCACTGCGTAGTTGGCGTCTATGCTCAAGTTATTTTTCTGACACTTATTTGTCCAAAGTTACGGAGGAAGCAATTAACCCTTTAAAGCGGGCAGATGTACCTGAACCAAATGGTGCCCAAAACTGGCACCAAAACTAAACGTATCGAAGGTGATGAACAATCCCTTCTAGGCTTTTATTCCCTGCTCTATAACCCAATGGAAGGGACTAGCCTTTCTCCATCATAGGGATGGGTTAGTCGCCTGACACGGACATCATGCCACTGGGTATGAACAAGTGACTCAAACATCTTCTCTTTCTTTTATTTATTCGTCGTCATTGTTATATCCCTTTCAGCAGGCAATCAGTCAGAAAGGATTAGTGTCAATCGTCCCTCTAAATGACCACTTTGAATTTCAAAGCTAATGTGAAAGTTACGCTTTATGATGCACCGGTTCACTCGTTCCAGATGCGTTCGGCCCATTTCTTAGGCAGCAAATATATCCGTTCCAACCATTCTGCTAACTCCAAGCAATTTCGTTTGAGCCAGTTAAAGGGTTAATGAACAGCTTGTGTTTTATCTGTAGCGTTCCAAGTCCATTAACGAATTTCTCTGTAGCTTTTATTCAAATCAATCAGTAGGTGTAAATTCAAACGATCTTCACCATACTTGGAATGTAAGTATGGGAAGTTTTGTAAAATTCCAGTTGGGACCCTTAATGTTATAAAGGATTTTGATACAGTGTGCATCAAAACCTTGTTAAAATGCACTGCGATGGTTTTCATTGTGTCACAGGCGCCCTGTTTTCCTTTCTATCCCTGACATACGAGTAGTCACTGAAGATCATGTTGCCATATATTTTTCCGTAATGCAAGAGTTCTCCAGGGATCAGATGTTTCGCTTACTCTCATATTGTACATTACTTCTATTACATTATTGTGTATGTTAATGGCCTCTTTCCTGTTAGGGCTAATCTAATTCACAGTTTTTCTCATGAGAAGTACTCGTCTTCATCATCTTTTCTCCCAGAGTTAGCACATACTGTTCATGAAAATTAGAAGCTGCGTCCATAAAGTACGATACTGCGGCCGTTTTTCTCTGAGTCGGAGCAGTCTCTTGAAATTTAATTTCAGCAACAAAACTCAGTCACATGTGGTGAGCAACAAAAGAGATCAAAATTTCCTCCTATGTATTTCCATGTCAGGTTACTCTTAACAAAGGGCAGTTCGCTGTCGAAGTCCGAATGTTTCTTTTATCTTTGTACGACCACATTAATTTCATAGCTAAAGCTTCTTAGAAAAGAGAAGAGAAAAAAAGAACTAGGGGATATTTCTTTTCAGTTAAACAATATTTTCCTCGGAATAGCCGTGTGGATGCTGTGTAAATCACAAGTTTATAAAATTTTAGAGATGTTGATTATTTTACAAGATCATCCAATTATTATATATATTTTATTATCCTAACATTTGGCATAGTGACTCGAACTGGGACCCAACTCGAACGAGCCTCAGACCATTCGGCTACCAAGGCGGCACACAGGCTTAACAAGTGTAAGATTTAAGATCGTGAATGCCTGTATACCTATCTTACTTAGTGCCTAAAGCACAAGAAAATCAGGGTCCAAATGAATGAAACTTTCGAACAACACGTTTATTCTTTCCAGCACGCAGCTCTCTCCATAAATTCACTTTGAAGACTCAATTGTTGAACTAGTGAGCAAGTTAGTCGAATATAACTTGCACAATAATAAAACAGATGTTAATTACGAACAATGATGATAAATAGTAGTATAACTCTAAAATTATATCTTGCAAGGTTGATAATGTAGCGTATTTTACAACAGACGACAATCCATCGAAATCCACCAAAAATCCCCTGAACTCTTGCTACAGTCGCTTTTATCACTTCCGTATCGTGACTTTTCACTTGGCTAACAGTTACCTTTGCCCAACGTAGCAAACAAGTTGGAGGCTCAAAACGTGGCGTTTAGATATGAAGAACGTAACCAAGAAATAACACAACTTTTAAATGGAAGAAAAAAATTTAGATCTAGAAGTCACACAACACTAAGCTCAACACTTATGTTCAATCCCTTTAGCAAAGAATGGCAGTGGTAGCTGTGTGCATCTTTTACTGTTGTTGCCATACAAACTGACTGCTCTCAAGAGTAAACAGCCCTTGTTCCACTTGCTGCATTTTTCCATCGCGCTACAAGAAACACGGTACCCATTTTGAGTGTAGACGAAATAAGTAAGGCAATAATCACTTTTCCAACTCATTAATTCCTGTCATATCTGAAGCAGCAGAATTCCTTATTGAGTTATATCTTCTAAGAAAATTACAATCTATACCTATTAAAATCAAGGTCAAACGTGTAGCTCCACGTTTTCAAATACGGAAAAGCAAAATTTCTCGTTGGGTTTTGTGCTATACAGTTTGATTTTCACCATTAATTATTCTCTTAAAAAATGAAAATTGTAATTCGCAAGCGGTTGTCTAATTCTATTGAAGTTCAAGGCACTAAATCCGAAGGTGAATAAATTGCCACCTACCATTTCCAGGTGTGCTGATAACAAATACCTTTAGTACAGGAGCTAGCTCATGTCCTGTATGCACTTCTATGTCCCCTAAGTTCTATTGTTGGATCTCATAACACACCTATAGAAGTGTTTAAAAAAGTTGGTCACATGGTCCAGATCATGGTCGTTTGGCCGTCATATTGGAAAGTGTCCACCATAACAATGAATTTTAGTTTATGCGCATCTCCGCTCCCAATCGTCCGATTTTATTTATACAAAGCTCATTTGACTCCTTTTTAGAAGGCACACAAATCTGGTTATTACACATTTATTGATAAAACCAGTATTTTAGATGAAGAGTATTTCAATAATAAGAGACAAAGTTACAGTTTTCTGAGTAAAACTGCAATAAAAATGAGGGAAATAACAAAACTCTTGGTATATAAGCGAAAACAAATGCTTATTTATTACTGAATTTTAAACTTGGTGCAATGGAGTAGATAGTAAAGTATAATGTGGTATAAAAAAAGATTATACATTTCACTTCAACATTTCAAATGGATTACATATACGGATTTTTACATTTGTCTAAGAATTTTCTTTGCATTTGCAAAAGTTACAACACATTATTTTCAATCTTACACAAGTACATACACATTCTCTGAAGCCTTTCTCATAATTGCAGGGCTTAGGGAAATCTTCAATTTCGGATTGATCTTCTGTCATGTGTGGAATTAAAATTTCTCCATTTTCTTTATAACCATAATATAATGGATTGAGCTCTACGGACATTTGTAAAGCATGAATCCATTTAAAGCATTGTATGTAGCTTCTTTTTTAAGTGAAGGCAGATAGATGTTGACGTAAGAGCCAAATCTTGAAGGTTTCGTACTCTTTTGGGATCATACTAATGGAAACGCAATTCATCCATTGTATGTATGCTTGATCCAAGTTCACGTACTAAATACTCTTCTGCTCTCTTTTCCATGTTCTCATTCAGTGGCTCCTTTCCAAAATCGAATAACAGGTTTTCAGTACAAGCTTCTGCCGTTTTCAAAGCTGCCAACTTTGTACTGACTTTTCTGGTAGTGTTGCAGCCTGTTAGAAAATGAATAGATAGCTGGTAAAGTTGCCAAAATACACTATATTGACAAACGTCACCAGACACCACTTCAAAACAAATGAACGGATCCGCTGCGTTGTTAAGATGCGTGGTACAGCTGCAAGCGGTATGAAAACAAGCTTGCAGCTAACCGCGATCATATCGTACTGTGAGGTTGAGTGAAAAATTCGCGGCGGGAGAGAACTAACTTTGAGAAAGGAAAGATTGTTGGGTGTTATATTAGTGGGTTGTCCATAAGAGAAACCGAGAGGCGTTTAAACATACCCAAGTAAACTGTTTTGGATGTACTGAATAAGTGCAAGACACATGGCATGCCTGAAGCAGCAAAACGTACCGGCAGATCAAAGAAAAACAGTGATACAGGACATCGAAGCCTCAGGAGAGTCGTTACAGCTAATCGACGGAGTGCTGCACAAGTCCTCAGTGTACAGGTGAGTAAAAATGCTGGAACCTCGGTACTACACGTACGATTCGCAGAGAACTTCATTCCATGGGTTACGGTGGTCGTGCGGCTGCTCGTAAGCCTTTCATCTCCACTCAAAATGCTACTCATCGTTTAGCATGGTGTAAAAAACATTTATCGTGGCCGTAGATCAATGGAAACGGGTCCTATGGACTGACGATTCCAAGTACACGATCCATCAGTCTGATGGGCGTGTGTGGGTATGGCGGCAGCCGGGGGAACGCTATTTACCACAGTGTACTGTTCCTATGGTCAAGTTTGGAGCTGGTCGTCTGCTCGTGTGGGGGTGTTTTTCGTGGTACGGTCCCGGCCCATTAGTTATCGTGGACAAACCAATTGACCAGGACGTCTAGCTCGATATTCTGGACAATTATGCCCTTCCAACTCTGTGGCAATACTATGGAACTGAGCCTTGTTGGTACCAGCAGGAAAATGCACCAAGCCATAAGCAAGGACTGTTACGGCGTGGTTTGCCAATAATTCCGTATCGTGTGCTAACTGGCCATCACATAGCCCTGATTTTAATCTCATAGAGCACCTATGGGATGAATTAGAGCTCCGCATAAGAAGTTTGGAACCAAGGCCTAGCACTAAGCAACAGTTAGCGGCAGCATTACGTGCTGAATGGAATCGCATACCTGTCGCTGTGTTCCAAAACCTTGTCGAAAACATGTCTCGAAGGGTCAGTGCATGCATTAAGGCCAAAGGTGGACCGACACCGTAATGATGAGTGTCAATAAATGCTATGTTGTGTTTGTCTTCTAGGTGTCAGGTGACTTTTGTCAATATACTGTTTTCATTAGCAAGGGAATGAAGTGGAATGATACCGGAATGTTTTCCCCACCCCGAAGGCAACCCAAAATTTTTCAAGTCCATAATTTTTCCACGTTTCTTGATACTGAAAGAATGCTTTAACAAAAACTTCAGTATCAGTAGAACAAATAACCACCTCGCTCAATTTGGAAGTCATCGTGATGTGAAAAATATGGTACAGGATCCTGTCATCAGCTTCTTCGTGATCACATGCCAAACTCGGGACTTCTTCAATTATTCTGTTCCTTAAATTAAAGCACCTTGGCTGATTACTCTTCAGAAGTCCACCCATATAAATGGTAAAGGACTTTTTATCAGAATTTTCTTTCCGGGATCTACAATCAATAAAGTATGACTGGAACAATTCTTTATTTTTAGGTGAAGCCCAGTACACATCAGTATCCACAGGAAGCGGTGTACTATCATTTGGTGCTCCATATTCTATGGGTTGTTTCTTTGAGATCCTGGATCTTTCAAACCCTTTTACACTTTTTTCCTTATAAATGTCAAAAATAATATCTATACGTTCACCGTCGTGACAAGCTTGGCATATAACTTTCCAAAGTTTGACTGCGTACTCTCCACGTGTCTTCAGTTCAATAGATGTAATTGTTATTTTCCTTGCAAATGCAATGAAGTTTACAACAGTTGCTTTGCCAAGGGATTAAGGAACTTCAGTAACTGGTGCAGTTTGTAACTTCGATTCCAGTTGATGAACCAGCTGTTACTTGTCAGGTTTTGAGAAAAATCCATTTCTCGTCAGAAAGAGAGATGTAGATGTTAGTTCATAACTTCTTCAGCAAATTTTTCTATCTCTTCTATAACTTTTAGCATGAGTCGTTTAAGAGTTTCAATATGGGTTTCTGTTCTTGTAATGTCTTTTGCCTTGCTGCACTCTGTTAAAGTTTTAACTTCTTCCACTGTGTCTTCTTTCAGTGATAAATAAACATTTGTTTTCATTTATGTACCAAGAGTTTTGCTATTTTCCTCATTTTTATATCAGTTTTACTCAGAAAACCGTAATTTTGTCTCTTATTATTGTAATATGCTTCATCTAAAATACTGGTTTTATCAATAAATGTATAATAACCAGATTTGTGTGCCTTCTAAAAATGAGCTTTGTATAAATAAAATCGGAAGACTGGGAGCGGAGATACGCATGAACTAAAATTCATTGTTATGGCGGACATTTTTCCATATGGTAGCCAAACGACCATGATCTGGTCCATGTGACCAATTTTTTTAAACACTCTTATAGGTGTGTTATAAAATCCAGCAATAAAACTTAGGGGACATAGAAGTGCATACGGGACATGAGCTAGCTCCTCGACTACTTGGAAATTTTGTGTTGCAGTACGAGTCCTCAAGTGAATGAATTCTGGTCATTAGTCCACTAAGAAAAAACACGGCCAGCTTTTTCTGTTTTGCTTCTGTCTTTCTTGATGATATACACTCTTTGAAAAAGCGCCACCACTGGATCAGATGCAAGCGATTAACCGGGTGGCATAGACGCGTACAGATCACGGATACTGTCCTGAAGTACAGCATGCTAGATGGTTTCAAAAATTGCGGGCTAATTCGCCGACATTCCGGGATGGGCGTAGGTGACGTCCCATCATGTTCCGAACATGTTCGATCGGTGAGAGGTCGGGCGATCGGGCTATCCATGGAAGGGTGTCGACGTTACGGAAACAAGCCTGGGAGAGCCGTGCAGTGTCTAGCAGGGAATTATCCTGTTTAAAATTTGCTCTGTGATGCAGCGACAGGAATGGCAACACAACAGATCGTAGAATGTCGTCGAAGTACCGTTGAGCTGTGAAGGTGATATGGAGGACTACCAAGGGTGTCCGGCTATCATAGTAAATGGCTCCCCAGGCAGTCACTTCCGGTGTGCGGGTTGTGTGCCATTCCAAAATAAAGGCAGGATCCGTGCGCTGGCCGGTTCATCTCCAGACATGTATGCGCTGGTCATCGACGCCAAGTGCAAACCCTGACTCATCACCGAAAACAACACGACGCCACTGGACATTATCCCACCGTGGTCAGCTCGGACACCACTGCAACCGGTACCGGCGCTGCTCGCTGATCAGTGGAGACAGCGGAGTGGCTTCCTTGAAAGTAGTCCCCGTGCCGCAAGTCGTCTGGAAACGTTCCGGATGGCCACTTCCGTACCTGTAGTCTACGCAACATGGCCACGAATAGTTGAAAGCAACGAATTCGGTTCTGTTCGTGCGGTTCTCACAGTCACTCGATCCTCGAGCTATGTCGTTGCTCTCGGCCGTCCACTGCCCGCGTGCCTCTAGGTTGTGCCCTCCTTGATCCAGTGGCGCCAACATAGTCCGATTGCCGCGTCGCTCCGATCCAAATGCCTGGCGATACAGCGACTTGACCAACCGGCCTCTCTCAGCCCAATTATTCGCCCTCTCTCAAACTCGCTCAGCTGCTCGTATTATGTACTAATCCGACGTCGAGGCATCCTCACAGTCCGTAGAGATTAATGAATTTGGTCGAAGCGACGCCGAAATCGGACGATGCTGGCGCCAATGGGTCGAGAAGGACACAGCTTGGTGGCACACGGGCGGTGGACGGCCGAGGACAACGAGAGAACGCGAGGATCGAGCGATTGTGAGAGCCGCACGAACAAAACTTAATTCGAAGAGGGTATATCAGCGAGCTTTGCTCTTGACATACCCTCCTTAATGAGCGGTTCGCATTTCGCTGTTGCTGGCCACTATTTAGCTATTTGCCGCTATTTTTTAATCATCTGCATACTAGTCCCTGAGGTACTTGCATGCGGAGTTTCATCAGGATCGAGAGACTTTCTCGGGGTAATTCCTTTTTTTTTTTTTTTTGCAAAGAGTGTATATTGGTTGGTTTTTGTCGTCACCCTCACATATGTTCTATGCTTGTGGTGCGCATATAAACCGTTAGACTTCAAAAGAGAGAGTACCCATTCAGTGTGAATTGATTTCAGGGTAACGATGTTTTCATTTATTATAATTAACTGGGATAATTTTATTTCATGTACTGTAAATACGTCAAAAAAAAAGCTTGGTACTGAATCCTCTTCCTTTTTCAGACCTAGTGCATTCAAATGATTTCATTATTATTGCATTTCTTCGAGTGTTCTAGTTTTGATCTTTTCCTGGAGAGAATAACGTTATATTAGAAATGGGAAATCTATTATTTAATGCAAATCATTGATTGTTGCACAACGAATAAGTGTTAGTTATGTCTAGCATAACATCTTCTGATCCATCAGTGCTGAAAATTTTCTAACTTAAGGTGGACGTCAAGTAATTTGGCTTCCTGTATTTCCGATGGAAAAACTTCTGTACATATTTTCTTCACAATTAATGCGTTCCCAAGGATGAAAATTTGAATGTCGATTAAAATAGCTTCATATTATAACTTGGAATACTTAATATTTTCTAAAACATAACCATAATTATATTAAAAATCAAAAACTTTTTCTTTGGTGGTGTTGAAACCAGAAAAAAGATGGCGCGACCTGTACTTTTTTGACGTCAGTAAGCAAACAAATGTTGGATTGCATAATTATGGTTATGGTTTAGAAAATATTCAGTATTCCAAGTTATAAAATGAAGCTATTTTAATCGATGTTCAAATTTTCATCCTTGGGAGCACATTAATTTTGAAGAAAATGTGTACAGAAGTTTTTCCATTGGAAGTATAGGAAGCAAAATTACTTCACGTCCACCTTAAGAATGGCACACTAAATTTTAGATCTCCGATTTATTTATTCAGGTATTACGGTGAAATAGAGAAATTGCCAGTTCTGAATTTTCTTTTTCTGAATACTACTTCAAGTTAATCTAATTGTGTGACTATGAATAGCACAGCATATAATTGGCGATTGCTATGAACAGACTTAGGTAAGTAAAGGCAAAGAGTTTAAAATTTTCGGCCTTGTAACTTGTTGAATGCCATTGAAAAAGGTAATCGTATGGGGAATTATTTTCTTCTCAAAATGAATGGTAAATTTGAATCTGAAGCAATGAGCAGAATTTTTGAGCAGAATTTTTGGAATAAATAAATACCTTTTCTAAGTTCGCGTCATTTATAATTTTATGTTTCGATTATCTTCGTGTGCATTTAAGTAAAGTTAAGTCTTATACCATTACGTAGCACTCTCACTGGCATTTGCTTCCCAAGAAGCATGTTAACGTCTCCAACTTGAAATTTCAGTCGATGAGAAAGCATGCGATTTGAAGTAAGACTGTTTAAGAATTCTTGTGGGAACGCAGGTTAATATGCAGTGTCATCACTCATAGTGCTGTTCATGGTTTGAAGTAAGTCCTAGTTTGAAACCTTCAGCATTTCTTCAAGTTGCTGATAGGAAGGTCAGCGCAACTGCTTCATGTTTTCCGGCCGAACATATAGAGGGTCATCTTGCTTTTTCATCACCAATGTCCTGGAGTCATCCAGACATCTTTTCGAAATATCGCCAAGTAACTCTGTTTGGTTCTTAAGATATACGTACAATAACGTGAGATCGGTGTTCTGCCCTTCCAGCCCCATTCGCTGTGTTTATAGTTTCAGGCCGCTTAAGATTACAGGCAAAGGGATGAATAAATCTTGCCTTTCGAATTTATGCATTATTGTGCCATGGTATCCTCATAGGTTTTCTGTATATATCTTGGACTACCTTGAAATATACATTGCTGGATAGTAATGTTTCGTGCTCTCAAGTTCTTATATTCAACTGTTGCTTCTGTCACATTCAACAGCCCTGTATTTTTTCAAGCGTAAATTCAACTGTTGCGTCTAAGGTAAATTGAATCGTGTACCTGTTTTTAGGCATACGCATTGACAATGTATATGTATGATGGGAAAGTTTGTTACTCGGGTGTAGTACGCTGAAGTCATTTTCTCACTGATAATACGTACGCATAGAATTGAAACTGAGCATTTTCCCCCTTTATCCTGTTCTTTCTTTAATGTGTTTTAATTGCGAATAAAAATAATAATGGATAAAATATCTCTTCAGATTTCCTGTTAATATGAGATATGGTTTTGCAAGCATGACCTTCAGGTAAAATGCTATCACCACTTTGAGCAGGAGGCTTGCCAATGTGTTGAAAAATATAGCCTGAATTTCGGTTTTAGGTGTAGAGGAACCACATAGTCGTAGGTCTTTTATGAAAACCATTTTATTTTCATAGTTGGATCTTTTTAAATGGTACCCTGCATTTCCTCATGAGATTTGATAGATGGGTTCCTTCTTCGTAAACTTCCTTTCGTCTAGTTGTAGCATTACTCTTTCTATTGTTTTTGCAGTGTTAAAAATATGTAACTGTCCATTGCCCAATATGACCTAGGGGAGCGCGTTGGTCTCCCAATCTCGATGTAGCAACACGAGGTTGCCTAGTTTTTTTAATCACGCAAGTCGTCTAACAACAAGACCGGCTTCGGAGAGAATCATTCCTCATAGCTTCCCAGTAGTTCGCATGCCATCATGCATCAGAAAACGGGTATCTTCAACCTCCTCTCCAGGTCAAAATTACCGCCTTTTTTTTTCAGTTCTCAGCTCGCACAACAGAACTTCTCAACTACAGGGGCTTCGTAAAACTGCACCACTTCTTTGCTCTTCACTTTTTGTCTTTTACCTGTTGGAGCTTCTATTTCTATCAATTATCCTTTTAATTGTTGAAAGTTTTTAAAGCCCATGGTGGGTGTGCACACACACTTCGTTCGAAATATTGTGGCAATGACCCTCTTAGAGACCCGCACTTAAAGTCTAAGTTCATTGTTGCTCCTCTGGTCCCCGAAAATTGCTATAAAGTCCCGTCGACTTTCGAACTTGACAATTTTAACTGCGTCCTAAAACATCTGGTAATGCGAGATTCCAACACTTTTCTAGCGGGACCTCGCAGCGTGCGTGATGCACTGAAACTCTGGGATCTCTGTCCGAGCTGTACATCACTAAGTTCCACTCTCTCAACTACAAGCTACTTTAAGGATTCTTCCCTTTGCACAGGGAAATTCTAGGCGCTAAGTTTTGCAAACAAATATAAACGCTGTTCCTGCCACTTGCTAATCAAGTTAATTAAGGCACCCAATGTCCATAACAATGCGTTTTGCAAATTAGTAGTGCGATGCCAAGGGGGGAGGGAGAGAAAACATCGTACTCACCTCCACTCTTTAGCGTCAAACTAATGTAGTGGACCTCTTTCATATGCCAAAGCAATGTTTGTTAGTGTTTTTCTTCAAAATTGGTGTCAAAATGTATTATCATTGCGTTTATTTTGCCTAACAGCGTCCAGTTTTGTGATCAGTTTGAACTTTGAAAACAGCGAGAGTTACTCTTAAAAACAACGTTATATCAGTTGTGATTAGACTTAATTAGACTTAAGAGTGGTAAAATTTTCTAATGAAATTGGTTATTCGGCAAGAAATAGAATGTTTAATCAAAATTCAATATATATTGTACACTTATTTTGCTTTAGTTGCAATTAATTTCTTTACAATTTCAGAACCCTTTCATCGAGGTGAAAGTTGAAAAACACAAACACCGTAGGAACCGGAGAATGATTGGGTTGAACTGCGAGGAAAACTCCACTGAAGTTCGGTGCTGCCGGTATCCGTTAACAGTGGACTTCGAAGAATTCGGTTGGGACTGGATCATTGCACCGAAAAGGTATGAAGCCAATTACTGCAGTGGCGAGTGTCCGTATGTGTTCCTGCAGAAATATCCCCACACACACTTGGTTCAACAAGCTAATCCTCAAGGGTCTGCTGGACCTTGCTGTGCTCCACGGAAGATGTCGTCCATCTCAATGCTGTACTTCGACGAAGACGGCAATATCATTTACGGAATGCTTCCCGGAATGGTGGTAGATAGGTGTGGTTGCTCATAGTGAGTAACTAGGAAGCTTAGCATCATATCATGTCTTTCGCCGACATAAGATAGATACCTTCTCTGTGATCTTCCTCGCACATTGGACTGTTTCTGCCAAGATCGGAAACAATAGCTTTTCGTGAAGTCAACGTCAACAGTGTTTCAACCTTCACAAGTGCTGTTGTGCAGTTTTGAGTCAAGTCTTAAATACCCGTTTTTTGCTGACGCCATTTTCGAGAAAAAGAACTTGACGTTGTCATCTTAAAGCAATGTGTTTGCTGAAACAGGTATTTGGCAAGCGCTTTCAGTACCAAGACAGAGAAATATAAGAATGGTTACGTTAGGAGGACAGATGAAAAATTCAAAACATCTATTTTGACAAAAAAAAAAGCAAAAAAATTACAGTATATTGTTCCTCTGCGCTTGAATGGTATTTGTTCAAGGTGCAAAAAGTGTGATTTATTTATTTTATATACGTTTTTATCATTTGTCATATCTCTTCCTCGTTGTGCTTATTATACTCACTGACGACACGAAGTTTCCACAAAACCTTCAAAGACATCTGGAGGACTAAAGTAGAAACTTTCATATAAAAGCAACTGTTAAATTCTTCGTAAAATCGTTTCTGCTTCGAAGGAAATCGCTACCGAACAGTCAGTGTTTACAATACGAAAGTCTTTGTAGAGGCATTTCCAAAAACAATGTTTGTGGTGGAGAGAAAAGAATGTTTTGATTGTATGTCCGCTCTGTTCACTTTACAATCAAAGAGATTCTTCATTGAATGACGCTGATTATTTTAAATAATCTGGAAGATGCAGGGTAATTTCAAACTGTGTTAATGTGATTTAGTATTATGAATTGTCATGTAGATCATATAATTAAGTGAAAGGCTATGACTTCACTTAATACTACTGCCATGACGAGTGAAGATTTTTTGCTTCTTGTGTTTTTTTTTCTCTAATTTCAAACTTACAAGATCTATGCAAGTACGGATACTTATTTCCAATTATGTGAAATCTCTTTTTGAACTAGCTAAAAAATATGGCCTCTATTAATTTCTTTTCTCAAAAAACTTCTCTCTTAATAATAATATACAAAAAGGTGAACATTTTAAATATGATTTGGACTCTAAAAATTTGTCTTTCTAAAATGCTTTTGAACTTGCTGAATTTTGTTTCCCTTAGCGCATCGAAAAATACAACGCATGGATAGCTTATTTGGGGCTGTAATATTTCATTTGGGCAGCCACCAATCCACAAAAAAAAATCCAATCCACTTTCCCCGAAGCCTTGTGTTGTGTTTATATTACAGTATTCGAAATTAATTACAATGGCGATGGTTGAGACACGAATTTCATCAACTGCAAATGATGTTTTCTTTTGGCAAGCCTCTAATAGATAGTATCTCCTTTATGACATCGGATATTTTAAGACCAGAGATATACGTGCTACTGTAGTTATGTGTATGAAGGTTCCAGAAAAAATTAATTATCGTTTGGAAATTTATTAAGTTGTTAAATATAATTTACCTTCCAGTCCACAGTGAACAGTATTAGAACCATATAAACTTCAGAAAAGATGAAAGAATTTAAATCAGAAAAACTTGCTCTGCGAATATCATTCACAAACGAGTTAAAAATGGCACCATATTTAATAATTTTTGTACAGCTGCATTAGAATCTAACATTTAATTAAAATGTAAAGCATGAATAAGTCAGCTTTAACTAGGGAAAGAGGATAGAATAGGAGCGTTGAGTGATGCCTCACCTAAGTAACAAAGATTTTTTTGTTCCAACCTGCTAGTACCCTCAAGAGCAAAATTTAAATTACAAGCACAAAAACACTAATTTCTTAGATATCTTCAGGGATTTTAATGAACATTTATACAGAGATAATTCATTGTATTATTACAATTCTGCAACCTAATGAAGTTTATAATATAAATAGCTGTATGAACAGTTAACATGCTCGTGTGAAACTACAAAGCGAATGAAACGTCACATTAGCCAAGTGGTGGTCAAGCCATATAGTGATGCAACACTTAACGCCTCGGCATACTTTTAACAGTCTCCAATGATACAATCAGTTGAATGCAATACTGTGTTTATTAAATTAGAACACAGATTTCAACATTTTGCACACGATGCACTTCACTCGTCGTCTATTGCAGTTCCTCTGCTAGTGTGACCCAAATGCTTTAGGACAGCTAGTATTTTCGTATTCTTGTCCGTTATATCATCAGAGATTCTAGGGATCATGGGATTTTTCCAATACTTTGCGCGTTCTTGAGGAAAATCATGTCATTTAATAATAGGAGAACAACATCATATTACTTGATTGAGATGGGCTTGTCAATTAATCCAACTTCTTCATTAAAAATGTGTAGTTCTTTTCATAGCATTGTTGTGCTATGGAGGAGTTCTTCGGTTCTTTTGACTTTTAACTGAAGGACTTCTTCAGAAGAAAACATCAAACACACAGGGACTACTTCAAAACATACATGGTATCCATAAGGATCGTGAACTAAATAGAAACATCACCAAATCATGCTGCTATGAAAACAATAAAGCATTTCTGTTTGAAAAGATGAACTAATTCAGAAGTTCAACACAACCATGAAGATCGAAATTTTTGGAAACATTTTCTCTGTATGAAATGTACTCACAACTGGTCAGGGATATAATTTCTTTGAAGAACGTACAAACCGTTGAGCAAATTCCGTGACTGTTGTACTCTGATAATATAACGGATCAGAACACAATAAAAACATTCGTTCCAGATAAAATTGCAGTAGTTGACAAATAAAATGGTCAATGATGCAATAAAGGCTACTGTTGCCAAAAGGTAATACGAAGAACGTAAAGCCTATTGTAAGGAGACTTGGGAGCTATAGTCGGCCATGCTCCCCAAGATTCCACCGACATGTTCAAAAGAACTGAGGTTAGGGATTTTGGCTGATAGTCAGAAAGTTCAATATTCTTAATTTCAAAACAATAGTCTAACAGACATTATCGTCATATAAAATTCACCCGGTGTCCACTGTCCATTCAAATAAGCAAAAGCAAGATTTGAGGTTCTCATCTCAGTTCATCCTCTCGACAGTCCAATTTCCACAGTCTGAATTTGGTTAACAGTCAGGCAAAGATGTTGATGCCAGCTTAGGCTATCAAATCGCCAGCTCCATATGGATCCCTATTGCTCGTATCCCATGTGCTGTCCAGATGAATGTTTTTTGATAATAAGTCTGTAAACCAAATCTCTGCTCACTAGTAAAGAGAAAATCCGTCCATCATTCCTGCGTGTCATGGATACATTGTGAGACAAAAGCAGATGGGCCCTTCTGTGGGAGGTGATAAAGGGATACACATGACGGAAGGGATCGTCTTCCCTAAATCTCACAAGTAAGCCTTTACATTCAAATTCGTCTTCCTATGAACAACAATAATCGCTGCACCTAAGCTATTATAACAAATGCCAATTATGTCAGAACACAGATTAGAAATGAAAGTTTTGGCCAATTGTTGATGGGTGCACTGTTGTTCCTACAATCTATTTCACACCAGCCGAATATTATTTTTATCGTGGTAGCAATGTTCAGTATCAGATCTCACGTCCAAATTTTTACCCACAGTCGTATTATGGCCATTTAAAATGATCTACGACGGAACAAAAATGCTTATGAGCAAATTTTTCGCAATAACAAAGCTTCTATTATATTATCGTAATATGGAACATATACATGTATCATTAGTATGTTAGGAAAGGAAATCTTCATGAAACCAACAAGTTTAGTTTTACAGTGCTTGGCGTACCGAAGAAACAGTCTGAATCCGAAAACAGCTTATATTCACAGCATTTAAGAACATTTCTGAATTTGTCGAATAGGACAGCTGATCAAAAAAGTATCGATATTGCATCAGTGAAAACTAAACCATTTACACACAGGAATCGAGGATCAATCCCTTCTGTTAGTACTACAAGCATTTATTAAACTATTTCTGGAAACACCAACGGAAAACTAGTGATAAACTTTATTTCTTTGATCGCCAACAACTGATCGAGAAATCTATTCCCTGCTTTCACATCATCTAATCTTTTGACTTTTAAAACATTTTTGATTGTAGGAAATTAAAATATATGTTACACGGGGTAATACGTCACTGATTACAGCTTTCTAAGTTTCTGAGCGTTTAAATGGGAGCTCATAAATCAGCAGCTTTTGTTATTTTGTTAGCCCTCACTAAACGGCTTTGAATGAATTGTGACTAAAGGTTCGATTAAAATGGTCTAGCATGAGTCGAAAAATTCCAGCCCCGCCACCTATTTCATTCTATTTCATGAATGATCAGTCTTTGATCATTACGGTCAGTCACCAATTCGCCATTTAATTAATCAGAAGGCTCTCCGCATTTCGCATATATTCAAATGGTTGTCTTAACATCATGCTCGGATTCCAAACACTTCTGATAACTCTTATATGCCAACTGTACTTTTTTCTCTCAAACTTTAACAGAAAACGCGTAGTTCCGCTTTTCTCATCTTTTCTCTCCCACTTTTTTTTAAGTTTTTCGACCGGTAAAGTCACATCTTTGATTTAAGGCTACTGATTTTATGAAAAGGTTAGAAAACAAGTGAACCCGTGGAACTAGACTCTTGACGAAAGAAAGTAGCCTTGTAAGAAAGGTGCTACTGTATAAACACGCGCATTGCGTATGTTAAGAAATCAGAATGAAGGCGGGATGCTTTTTCCAGCAGTTCACTTTAACATAAATTCAACCATAATATTTTTTAATCAGCCCCTGAGTCTGCGCATGCCTGCTTCGAACACTCGTAAAGCATAACTGCTCAGCACATCTTAATCACTCTCATTCTGAATTTAATTAATGTTTTAAGTATTGTTGATAAAGGGAGACTTTTAATTCTCGGATATTAAAGAGGGCGGTATGTTAACTCTGAGTGCGAAAGACAGCGGTGTGTTCTCTTTCTCCGGTGCAAAATTTTTGTGCAATGGTCTCATCATAAGATATGAAAGATGGCGGCTTATTCACTCATCATCGGGTATGAATGATGGAATATTCTGATCCCTGGGTATGGAAGATTATCTGATCTTTAGGTATGAAATATGGCGAGTGTTTCTTTCCTTGGAAGGAAAGATGGCTGAATGTTCTCACCCTTGCATGTAGAAAATGGCAGAATGTCAATCCTCTTGTGTAATATGACAACATGTTCTCATCCTCGTATGTGTAATATGACAACATGTTCTCATCCTCGTATGTGAAATATGCTGGAATTTTGTCTACCTCGTATGTGAAATATGGCAGAATGTTTTCATCTCCTATGTGAAATATGGTGGAATGTTTTCAACCTCGTTTGTAAAAAATGGCAGAATGTTTTCATCCTCGTATGTGAAAAATGGAGGAATATTTTCAACCTCGGATGTGAAATATTCCGGAACGTTTTCTACCTCGTAAGTGAAACACAGGGAATGTCTGAACCCCGGGTTTGCTAAATTCAACATAAATCTTCACTGTTTCAAAGAAATTCTTTCCAGTAAGATTGTCAGGAGGTGTTTTGAACCTTGTTCGTGAACTTATATAATGCCAAAAGCACCGATAAGGTATTCTTCAATTCTAATAGACTTCTTAATTTCTTTCGTACAACACTCACTGTCATTTTGTTTTTCAAAAGGTGATTCGGTGAATCTCGCTTATTTATCATGTTCATCTTGAATGAGAACCTCACGTCAACGATAAACGTTCCAGGTTTTTAGATTTAAGGAGGGAGAAAAAGGAAAAACACTCACACAAATAGAAAAATAAACAAACAAATTGTCGGTTGTGCGTTATCCTACTGAGCCTACGTGATGAGCGAATTCCGTGCGGCAACAGAAAAATGCACCCGAACCAAATATGTTACAAACGAAAGGAAATTTCCATGTTAAAGATGTCAGAACCTAGCTGATGAATACAGAGTACGCCGACCAGGTCACCGAGTGGTCAGAGCGCGGATTTCTAAACAGTAGTGGGACCCTGATTCTAATCCCGGATGAGGCATGGGTTGTGCGTTTGTCTTACGGCACTGGGGTTTTACCTTCCATAGAACACGTAGCCCTGAATCAGGGACGGGTGACTGCTTATATCCCTAAGAGCTGCTCGTGATGGTCATTAACTTCCCCCTTAGAAAATACAGATGTGCGTCAGACGACTAGGACGTATCCCATGCTAAAGAGAAATTTCAAACGTAGAACTCGGTAGCAATGTGATAACATTTACGAATACGATATACGTTACTGCTGCCAAAAGTGAGCGTTGCATATTAAGAAAAATTGGAAATGTATACCTCTATGTGATTTTAAAAAAATATAAAAGAATATTCTTCGTCCGGTTTTGTTTTTGATCTCTTTTCAAAAAAGAGGTTTCGAGGCATTTGTGATTGTACTCGTACATTTGCTCCGCTTAGTGAGAACACTATATACCCGGAAAAATTAAAATATAAAAATGTAAATCTGCTTTGATTCAAAAAGAATATTTCGAGTAAGATCTCTAGAAACACTGCTTTCGCGAAAAAATACAGGTATGATTTTATGTTACTCAGAGCAAGGAACTGGGAAATATATGGAAAATCTTAAACCCGCTGACTTTCCGACTGAAAAAGAATTTTGAGATATAGTGGCAAATGTGTGTTTACACCACCTAGCAAAGAGATTGCTCACCAAAAACGCCGAAAACATAAGAAATTCTTTACCCATGCTTCGTCTTACCCCTAACAGATGAGCAAAGTGATTGTCACGTTATTCATGTGCGTATCACTAGATTTTCTCAATTTCAGAACGCCATTATTATTCAAGAGCTTAAAATTTCCACGGGAAAAACTGAAAGAAAAAAATCATCTGTTCCCCAGAAAATTCGAAATAAGAAATTGCCATGTATAAATAGAATATTCTGGAAGCAATGTGAAATGTTTAATTACCCCTACTGGTCTTTGAGCTCAAATAAGGCTGCGTGTAAGCCATTTGAGTCTCTGCGGTGCCCAAGTGGTACGAAACCCTGGTTTTCTATGCCTTACACCACTCTTATACTTCAGTCTCTGCGGTGCCCAAGTGGTGCGAAACCCTGGTTTTCTATGCCTCACACCACTCTTATACTTCACCCAGGCCCTAATCCTAAGTGAAGCATGGATGGGGCGCCTGTCTTACGTCACTGGCTCTCTCTCTCTCCCTTCCCAGAACCAGTGGCCCTAATTATGGATGGGCGACTACCTATAGCCCATTAAATTGCTCACGGTGGTTGGTTGATCAAGCTTCACACTACAAAGACTGATCTGTTTTTGGATAAGAAACAAACAGCTATATGGATAAATACTCGTTGTAAGGAATCAGCAAAAATAACAGACTATACTGCGTAATATTCATCTCAGTGGCGAGAATTCATGCTGATATAACTTCTGCTAGAAATTTCTGTATGAAAATTCATCTGTTAACTTTTTCTAAGCACTTTTCTGAAAGCTATTTCAAAAAGATAGCGGAAAATAAAAAGGAAATGAAAACGCAGACTCCAATACTGACGACTCCTGTAATTTCTATAAAAAAAAATTCAAAGAAATTTCATTTGGGTGGTCTAAACATATCTAAAAACTGTGTTTCTGTGGCTATCAAAATTTTCAACTCTTCATGTAAAGAACTTTTTCTACTATCCTGCATAGATGACAAAACGATAATATGTGTCGGTACACTGATTTTTAAACAAAAACACTTTTTGTTACTTAACGGATAGTTTATTTAGTTGTTTAGTAGCATAACACATTGAGTAATAAGTGGTTAAAAGGATTTCTGATGTAAGCAAGATATGATTGTTTCTTTTTCTTGTGTGCATGTGCTGCCCATATCAGATGCATGTTTTTTTTGTGTAGAAGGCTGGCCATTAGTACCGTACCACATTTTAGTGAAAAATCGACAAGTAAAGAAGGTATCACACTAACACCACCAAAATGAAATCACTACTTTGTGTTCTTGTTGAAGAGACGGATCATATGCATTACGACTTTGATGTTCGCAAACATCGGATTGGTCTATGAAGAATAGCTGCTTCTTTGAGTCTTTCATTTACACCAATCGAAACTGCAGTGTTTCCGTTATTCGCCTGACTGTGAAAACTGTTATTGAAAATTAGGGTCTGTTGTAAAAATATCTTTTTGTTTTTAGTTTAATTCGTTAAGTGTGTTTCTTCATTCCCATCGTAATACCAGCTTTTTTATATAATATTTTGTTACATACTGCTCTTTATTTTCGTTACCATTGCTTGTCTTGTCTTTTCGTTGTATCGTCTAACAACAACTGTACAACTCCAGTACGCAAGGTAATTGCAATTGTAAAATATTTAGTTCTATTACTTCTCTCATTCTTAATTCGTCTAGAATTTTTAAATAAGTTTAATGGAATTCATAAACATAAGTTCATCAGTAAAAAAAATGTAAGTAGTGTGCGCACAAATGTCTGTTTGTTGGCATTGTACAATTTCATTGATGCTTGTTCTGTTGAAAGCCTTATTCAAAGAAGTGATAATAAATTTTTAGTTTTCTATATTGTAGTTCTGTCGTTAATGATTGCCTCAGATGAAACGCATTCACAAGCACAATTAATCGCCGTCCAACATGCGCTAATTCTCTCATATGAGACAAAGTACACTGTCCTTATTGGAGAACATAATTTCGCAGCCTAATTTGCATTTCTTATCTGTTTCGTAGTGATTTTTGGAGTCCCTATACATCAGTAAATAACTGCGGCACCAAGTTTTTGTAGCAGATGACGACTGGTCATCAAAAATGAAAGCTGTACTGACACGGCCAATTTTGCGCCAACAGTCGAAATAGTTCAGGATTAGGATGAAGTCATTGTTATGATGAGCAAATGCTAATTCTAAGACTACTCTGAGAGCATTCATGTACAAATATTATAGGTACACAAAGAGTACACTTCAAAGATTATAAAGCAAAATGAGAAAAATAGGTCCTCGTCTAGAGTAAACACGAAAAACGTAGTTCAGCACTTGACTTAAATGTTGAAATACATGAAATCTGTCTGCAGTCTCTTTCCTGAAACTGACAGTTGTGCAAAATTATTAGTTTCATTTTGGCCTTTCATGGCGTGGATCACAAAAATTACACTAGTTAACAAATTCCATTTTTTTTTCTTTGCCACACGGGTTCTTTTGGGGTTTTTTTGCTAAATCGAACATGCTGATTACGAAAATGTTAGTGAAAAGAGCGTAACACGTAACATGTTTGTGCGCGACAGGGACAGTTCATGAATGAGTCACATCCTCTACTTTTCGAAATAAGTCATTGATGAAATAAAGTATGGAGATATTAAATTGTGTAATTTAGAAACAAAATGCAGTATTATCAGAAATTAAATCACCACAGATATCAATAAATGGCATGATGTGAAAGAAAGTATCGTTAGTTCGCATTTCATTCAAGAACCCCCTTTTTTCTTATGAAATTTATCTGCATGTATCTTAAGAAGAAATTAAATTTTAGTGGATTAAATTGGAAAGCCGACAAATAAGCAAATGGAAGGATGACGTTAAGAATTTTGTGCAAACTTCATCAACACTTACCTTTATTTCCTTCCCTTATGCTGTGTTTCATACTCTCTTCCTAGTAACCAGCAATAACCTCCTATCATGTTCGGATCCCATCTTCCTCGGTATCTTTGTTCTAATCTGTGAATGTCTTGACCGGATCTTTATCCTTGTTCGTCACTTACAGCTCCTGCGTTTTCTGGGGTAAAGTCCAAATGAGAATCCAGGAAGTGTATTTTGAGGGAAATCCGACACCCAAACCTCTGGTAACAGCGCAGGAGCCCTTTCATTAACTCTTGAAAGTTGTTGGCTGTTTTATTGCCCAGAAAGCCTTTAACCACTGACGCAGAGGCGTTCCAGGCAGCGAGTTCCAGAGCATTTAACTTTTTCTCAAAATTCTCATCTTTCAAAAGTTTCCTAGTTTGGGTCCAACGAATATTCCCTCTTTCACTTTTGCATCACTTACATTTGGGGATTCGCACCTGACATATGTGAAACCTTCTATACTCTTGTCCAAAACCTTGACGAAGTTTTTCATCAAACCCAACTTTATATGTAAAGGGGGAAGCAATATCTTGTTTCGGTCTAACAAAGATGCGTACTTAACATTATGTTGTCCCGGGACGTAATTCTGTCTGTGAGGCGAGTCTTTCCCAGTATAGTGTTTGTTGGTTGCTCTACTGTCCCATAGACAAAGAAAACAACAGTATTTCTTAATCCACCCTGAAGTCCAAGTATTTTCAAATCTTCACACACTTGCCAGTAGTACATGTTGTATTAGATTGCATTTAGCAACAGCGACATACTGTCGTAAGTTTCTTTCATGTCCACTGAATGTGCCACTGGTATTGATCGTATAGTGTTGCTGTTGTGCAGCAAACCTGCCATCAGACTTGTTTTTGAGGAGTCTATGAAAAGCCTCCATTCCTGGGGAACATGCTCGAAACCAAGTTCAGCCATTAATCCGTCAATAATTGCACACACGCACACGCACGCACACACGCACACACACATGGAATTTTGCATTTTAATGTACCCTGAAAATTGTTCATGCCATTTTCTGTACAAAGAAATTCTAGTGCTTGGGGCCAGTAAGTTCCACTGCTGCAGCCAAGACACTAAAAGTTTTGCTTGATGTTTGCTAAGATTAAGGTCTCTGACTAAGTCGTTTATTTCCCTTTGCTGAGTTGGATGCGATGTCGTGTTATGTCCGGGACTGTAGGATGTTGATAGTCTTTCCTCCTGTTTCTTCTACAAGAAGGGCGAATTCTTCCAATTGCAAAGGTGGCTCAGGAACGGGCAGTTCAGGTCCGTGTAGTATAGGACGTATTGCAGACTGAACGGTAGGCTGTTCTACCTTACATTTTGTTTTCATTGAAAATCTCTCGATTATAGTGAGACAAAAATAACAGTCCTCTGCATGGCTAGTCGGCTCGCTCCAGACCATCAGAACTGCACAAGGCATACACCGTGATTTATCTCCATTCATTCACTTAATCAAATTTGAGTAATATTTTACGTAAGATACGCTGTGTGGGCCCCATTTTTTGTCTTGGTCACCAACGTGGCACCCGAAATAATAATAGTAATAATAATAATAATAATAATAAGCTTGTTTAACCTTGATGAAGAATCCGAGGCTGCCGTATGCACAACTGAATAGTTAAAAACTTGCATTTAAAAAATGATATTTATTTACAAGTTAAAATCAGCTACACGGGCAAGCACTTTCGAGGCTACTTTAGCCTCATCATCGGGCCCAATTGCGCAAAACGATGGTTACAGGGATTTATATACAATCATGGAATAACAAATGGTGTTGCCAATCTGGAAATGGCATATTACAAATAATTATATGTAAATTTAACTCACGTATCTGGAGATCCAACAGGTGAGGCATTTAGCTGGTTCAACAGCAGAATCCAAGGGCGAGGTATAATGGCAGGCAAATCGTCATTGCAACACCTGGAGGCAAACTGTGTAATACACAAACTTTCAGCAAGCAATAAAGAATGTTTATCAGGTGCAGAGGCAAACAGTGTGGTACGACTCCAGTCTTGGTAATGTTGACCTCGCGCCACTGTGCGGGCTAAGGCAGAAAAGTTAGAGCCAACACGAACTACATATTTGTGTTCTGTCACCCGTACTTGCACTGAACGTAGGGTAGAGCCTATATAGGAGGTTTCTTCAGAAGTTTTTGGCTCCCCTGACTAGTTCTTCCCCATATTCTATTAGAAGTTCCACCCAAGCTCTGGATATCATTCGAGCATTTTCTTTTCAAGGAAAATTTCTCATGATTAATCAGTGAATTTTTTTGGTCTTTTTCAGTTGAACAACTTCATTCCTTTACAGGTTTTTTATCCTCACAGTATCCTACGATTAAATTAACCATTGAGTTGGAACAACAAGGCACCCTACCTTTTTTAGACTTTCTTCTTTCACATAGTTCTACAGGTTTACAATATTCCGTGTACAGGAAGCCCTCTGCGTGTCATGTACTTATTCCTTGCGACTCTTCACACCCATGGAGCCATAAGCTAGCTGCGTTTAGATTTCTACTCAAACGCTCCTATTCCCATTCCTCGAACCCCTCTTTAAAACGAGCAGAATTTCAGAGGTTTGGGCAGTTGCTTCGACGTTTGGCTACTCTCACGACGACATATCCCGCGGCTGGACAGAAGGATGAATCGTCTTCAATTCACAACATTGCAACGGGAGTCGCAAACTGTACGATATGGGGGTACGGTTGACTACAACCCAACCATTGTCAACATCCTTGGGAATGCCTGCGCTAGGTTCCATATTTCTTTTGGAATGCGTACCTTCAATTTATTCAATTTGCTGCGCAAGGACCGTGACAAAATTTACACACTACATAGATCTGGTGTTTATAACATCCCACTTGTTTCTTATTCACCGGATTCTGAAGACACCACCTATATAGGCTCTACCCTACGTTCAGTGCAAGTACGGGTGGCAGAGCACAAATATGCAGTTCGTGTTGGCTCTGCGTCTTCTGCCTTAGCCCACACAGTGGCGCGAGGTCAACATTACCCAGACTGGAGTCGTACCACACTGTTTGCCTCTGCACCTGATAAACATTCTTTATTGCTTGCTGAAAGTTTGTGTATTACACGGTTTGCCTCCACTTGTTGCAATGACGATTTGCCTGTCATTATACCTCGCCCTTGGATTCTGCTGTTGAACCATCTAAATGCCTCACCTGTTGGATCTCCAGATACGTGAGTTAAATTTACATATAATTATTTCTAATATGCCATTTCCAGATTGGCAACACCATTTGTTATTCCATGATTGTATATAAATCCCTGTAACTATCCTTTCGTGCAATTGGGTCCGATGATGAGGCTAAAGTAGCCTCGAAAGTGCTCGCCAGTGCAGCTGATTTTAACTTGTAAATAAATATCATTTTTTAAATGCAAGTTTTTAACTATTCAATCGTGCATACGACAGCCTCGGATGCTTCATCATACCATTTGGCACGAAGTCTTTTGTCACTTGTTTAACCTTGTTGGTTACAGACCGGCGCTGTTTTTTTTTTTTTACTGTCCACAGGTCTAACACAAACTGTCCGATGGATTTACTCATTTGCGGTGGGATCTATGTACAACCGTGGATGCACTTGTCACAACACAAAAAAAATCTCTTCAACCGAACCTGATAAAACACATTTTACCACGAAACAAAACCCTCTCAGCCACCTGTCGGCCCGGCGTCTGCATACGATAAGTCAATGGAAGGTAAACCCAGAACGTAAACAAAGGCACGTGCGCGAGCAGCACAATTACTTCAAGTCGTACCATAAAATATTATCATAAAGTGGAAATGCACCTGAGTAAAAATTGTCGATACACTGAAAAGCATATTCAGCCTAGGCTTTTGGTTCGATAACCCAGTTATGTAGATTTTTGGCTTTTTAAACGTTATTTTCTATTATCATTTTATTACAAAATTGTGCATGATGACTCATATTGAAGACCATATTCGTTATCAACACATAAAAATTGACTATAGACACATATTACCATCCATGTGGCAAAAACTTTGTTAACTAGTGTTATTCAAAATTTATACCTTCCATCATACGAGGGGTGTCAATAAAGTTCGGCGAATGCACGGCAAAAATAAATGACAGGTAATATTTAAGAAAACTTTGTTTGATGATATAAGAAAACTTATTTTACTGGTCTTCAAAATAATCCTCTCCTTCCGGATAAAGTACACTTTCGGTATCGTTCGAGTAACTGCTGGAAGCTATGAGAAAGTCCTCCTTTGTTTTCGTCTGAATCTGGGTCTTCACAGTCGCTTGAATGTCCGAAATGTCAGCAAATCTCTTCCCTTTCAGCGCTAATTTCACTAGAAGAAACAAACAATAGTCAGGCGGTGCCTGGACCAGGCGAATATGGTGGGTGATTCACCTTGTATAACCTTTACTTTACTGATTTTTCTCTGGAATTCATGCACGGTTAAATAACTGCTTATCCGCGTCACTGTGTTTGAGTCATTAATAGTAGGGTATGGGGTAAACAAAAATCAATCAATACATTTCTCTACAAACCTTGAAAACCTATGTTATGACCTTTCCGTGGATCATGTATACTCGCATGCAGGTAGCTAGTTGATTGCATGTATGAGTATCCATGAGTCACTAATGGTAAAGCCACTCCATTCGTTGTACACCTTGTTCCTGAAGATATTCGTTGACGACATTAGCTAAGTGGAGGACATGGATCTGTTTAGATGAAATCCATGCCAATTCGGCAACATAGGGTCTCCCATAGAAATCGAGGATCCATGGTAGCCATAGGTCCTTCATAAAAGATTAGAAGGTCGTTAGCCCCCCTGTCCAATTCTAGTGAGTATGCGACTAGCCCGGGAACAAGCCATTGCACAGCTACTCAAAGATCTCGTCGACATGATTGTGACACCATCTTAAGCGGGTGCTCCTGTTTTTGCACATTCAACAGGTCAACAAGCATTTAGTCTACAATTTTTGAGTCTTCAGGTTACAGTAGAGGCTGATATCTAGCTTTCTGTGCCTGTGGCGAGGTCTGAAAGCCTACTGCGTGCTGCTGATCTCGAATTCCATCAGGCCAATTGTCATCTTGAGGGAGTGTCACTCATATATGGCCCCTAACAGGTCTGCGGACAATCACTTCACTTGTTCCAAATTGGTTTCAGAGCCTAGATGGTTTTACAGCTGAAAATAATAAACAAGTTAGTAAAATCATGCAATGCATTGATTATGATACGCTTTCCAACACACCAGAAATCATAAGAAAATGTTTTGGTTTTGAGGGGACTGAACTATGGTACAGTATAACGTTTGAGGTTCACATATATCAAAATTAAATCTCTTTGTGCCCGTGTTACCTATTTCTATTATTACCACATATAAGCCGTTTATTAATTAAAACTCCCATCTAAATCGGGCAATTTTCACGGAAGTTATCGTGCGAAAATCATTGCTAACGAATCTCACGCATGCGCACTGCCCGCAATTGCTGACAAAAAACATTTTTGGCGGAACTTCTTCCAAAGTCGTTGCGGAACGACGTGTTGTATTCGTTGCAATTGAAGCATTTTTACGCAAGTTACCGCGCAGAAGGGCAGCAGAAACATTCATTAACATCTGTTGCGTAAAACATCTGCGCTGCGTCGTGGGCAAAACATCTGCTGGTCTTCCTGCTTTAAGAAAATGTAATGCTTCTCGTATATGTTATGGGTAACCTAAGACAGTTTTCGGCCATTTTAAGTAAGAATTGTTACCGAATATACCCAAACACCACAAATTGTGAGCGTCAGAATTGAGTAATTTTAAGTAAGTGACAATACAGAATGACGGAAGTATATACTCCGTTCCTAAACCTTAAAATATTGTTACGGTACCGGGCCGAGCTAGGTTATGCATTCACCGCTCGCCACCAAAATGTTACGACAGTGGGTCATTATCCCACCGCTGTCAACAAAAAAATGTTACGACCTCGGCCGCTATTTCACCGCGGTCAGACAATTCAACAACCGTAGCCGAGTAATTAGTATATTTCTTCTATGAGGTCCTTCGACGTAGTTCTTGGCGCGAAAACTGTAATATATGGGCATACACTTAAGCAATTTGAACCAATCACATGCGTACACATAAATAATGTGTTCTATGACTGCGCTGACTGCCTAAACAAACATTTAATGGGCTACAAAAACAAAACAATGGCACACCTATGAATAAAATTTAGCTATTTTCTGAACATAAGTATTGGGTCAACTTTGACCAAAATCAGTTCCCGCGAGATAGTTTTAAAGAGCTTGAATTCCACAGTTCAGTCTTACTATTTCTCAGTTCAGTTCTTGCAATATATTAGTTCAGTCCCTCAACTAATTGCGTAGCAGAAGTTATAATAAAAACAAAACGTTTCTACTTACATGGATGCTGTCAAGAATAAATCTAAATTGTGATTTAACTTTTCACCTGTACATTTGTTAGGTATCCAAGCCACCGCTCTTACGCTACCAATTTTCCTTGCACCGGCTTTATCCCGTCACACTTACACGTAGTGACTGCGCTGCTTACGTAGCCACACACACGCACACACATGGGGCCTCGCTTCGCCACGCATGACCAGCTCGCCTCGTTCGCCGCTTCAGGAAGAGGATGATGATTGCACACTGCCGTAGTTGGACTTGAACCCGATCTTCGGCTTGGCTTCGCTTCTCATTGGAATGACCACTGTCCACTCGCAGACTTCAGAATTTCTCCATAACGTCACTCCAATGGGCCAACTAGTCGCTGATTTTCATTAGGCTCCTAGCCTAGAAATTGTTGCTTTATCACGGGGATTTAGACATTCCGCTGTCTTTATGGCAAACTGGCATCTCCAGCTGCCCCCGTGTTGTCGTCTCCGTTTCTTACCAAATGCGGGGAGGTTCGCTGCATCATTTATCCCAATTCATATAGAAGATCCAAGGCATCCAGCCTTTCACATTGGAGAGCGTACAGACAACTAAATTTTCTTCCTTCTTTTCACGCTAAGTGCGCAATCTTATTTTCCTGCACGGACCACACACACAGAGAGCAATTGTTCTCGAAAATGCCCCAAACAATCGACGAATTTACGATTATTCGCTAAACCTTTTGTCCCCCATCTTCATTCATTTACACAAGTGACCCTCTTCGAAATGTACCTCTTTCCCTGTTTAGACTGGCCGTCAGCTGCACCCTGATATTTACGACCTAACAGCGCGCTAGGAACTCTAGACCACCCAGCCAGAGGGAATTGTTCGCCTCTTTTCTGTCCTATCCCCAGATAAAACTTTCTCTGCTGTTTACACTTTTAAACTCCAATCAAGCCTCGAACATAATTAATACTTAATTAATTTCATACATCCACCACGCCCATTAATTACTAAATTAATGGCGGGGATGGGTCGTAACAATATATTGTATTGACTAATGATTCGATTTTGACGCTTTCTTTGCACTTAGCTCCGTGGTTCCCCACAAAATCATACTGAACTGTATCGAAATCAAGCAATTTCTACGTGAGTTATCCTGCGCACAGACAAACCCACCTCCCTACCCTGACTATTGATTCGTTCAGTATATCACCGGAACAACATACTAAACTTTTGTCACAATAGAAGTATTTTTGCTCAAGTTATGAGGATAATGGCTGTAGAATAAATCTCGATCCTGTGCCCTGACCTTTGGCTCCATTTCGATGATATTAAACAAAATTGGTTTAGTATACCTCCGGAACAACATACTAAAGTGTTGTCGGAATAGACGCATTTTTAGTCAAGTTATGAGGATAATGGCTGTGGAATAAACCTCGCTCCTGTGCTCTGACCTTTGATCCCACTTCGATGATATTCATACAGAACCGGTTCAGTATTCTTCCGGAAAAACATGATAAAGTTTTGTCACAATCGAAGCATTCTTTCGTAAGTTATGACGCATAAGGGCGATGGAATGGATCCCGCTCCTATGTCCTGACTTTTGACCCCATTTCCAACAGGGTTCGTTCCCAGGTTGACCCCTACCACATACTAAAATTTCATCGAAATCGAACCATTTTTACGCGATTTATCGTGCGGACAGACAGACAGACGAACAAAGCTGGAGCATGTACTCTTCTTCAACCTACGGTTGGAAAGCGTGAAAAAGACCTACCTCCGTGATTGCTTAGACTGCCTCTAATCTTCCAAAAGCTCTCCATTGTTTTGAATTTTCCAGAAGGCAACATGGCAAGAACGATGGCTATTTCCGATTGACACAGGAGCATTCCGCAGCACCGCTCCGGTGGCGCAGTGGTCTAAGCGATGGCCTCTGACCATACGTCCGCGATGGGTCCGGGTTCGGATCCCGGTGAAGCATGGATGTTGTGTTTGTCTTACGGCACTGGCTCTCTCCCTTCCCTGGAGCCAGTGACCCTAAAGTAGGGACGGGCGACTGCTTATAGCCCATCGAGTTGCTCACCGTGGTCGTTAAGCCTCAATCAAAAAAAAAAAAAAAAAAATTCCGCGGCAGACTGATATCCAGTGGCAGCTCGTCTACAGGAGCACATGAGCATATGCTCCACCCACCATTTTTCAGGAAATTTCATTAAATTAACGAAAACATTTACGATTAAAAAAAATGTGCGTTAAGGTTACATTGAAAACATATTGAATTAAGGTATTATTACGTGTTCTGAATAGCACCATTACGGCAGTAAAAACATCTTGCTATAACTTGTAGTTAAACATTCAAGTTTTTCATTCACAACCTTGAATTCTGCTTTCCGTAAGCACAATTTACTGCTGCTCCGTCTCAGGCGTATTAAGCCCGCGCAGTCAAACAATCTGCTAGCCGGCACTTGGTCCAATAACATCATATCCCACTTTCATCGAGTCAGTTCTCGTTTTGTCATCAGGAAAAAAACGCAACCGCTCTCTCTACTTTGGGGGGGATTGGAGGTTTAACGACCACCGTGAGCAACTCAATGGGCTATGTACCTCTTTCCCCGTCCCTAATTTAGGGCCACTGGTTCAAGGGAAGGGAGAGAGCCAGTGCCGTAAGACAAACACAACACCCATGCCTCACCAGGATTCGAACCCGGGCCCCTTTCGGATGAACGATCAGAAGCCATCGCTTAGATCACTGCGCCACCGGGGCGGGGCGGCCCGCTCTCTCTGCTGTCTTGCGTTAGTTACTGGATTATTTTCGTCCCATTCGTCTGTTCCATCGGTGGAACGTGGCAGTGACAGCTTAATATCCTTATGTAAATAATGAAATGTGGGAAGCTAAATGTTCGCCTTCTTAATAATGAATGATGTTGATTGTTTGCTGAAACAACAAACAATCAACATTATTAAGAAGACACACTGTGTAAAGAAATGTATAAATATACAGAAATATGCCTCGTATTTTTTTATTATCTGCTATAGAATGATAGTTACAACACAAAAAAATATCTGACATATAACTTATTTGTATTATAGGAGAATGTTAGACGGTATATCATTTCAAGATGTTTATTACATCATTAAACACAAGTAAAAGTAAAGCTAACGAGCACATTTTGCGGTAAAAAAATTATAAATACATATCAGATATTGCAAAGCAGAAAATAATATTTCCTGAATCAATAATTTATGGCACTTCTATTTGCCTTAATTAGCGAATAAATTATTTTTGGCATTACTGTTATCAAGTCTTGTAACGTGCAAACGTTGATTTTGTCTCAACAGCGACATTTTACGACTTGCAATTCTCTTTATGAAGAATATTGCTTGTTGTTTTCATATACGGTTACAAACCTGACAAGTAACGACCAGACATTTTCCATTGGTATTAAGTATGGGCTCCGAGACGGCCAGCTCATTACATCTATTTTTAGCACGTCCTTTGTAAAAAAAGATCGTGCTTATGTTATGGGTTTGTCCGTCCGTCTGTCTGTACCCACGGTATCTCTGCAACGTTTAGTCCGATTTTAAAAATTCTTTTTGCATTCGAAAGCTTGAAATATGCGAATGATGATCCTTCATTTCGTTTTTTTTTTACGATGTACAATTTCGCCGCTAGAGGGCGTAAATGCAGATGATGTCGAATTCAAAAACACGTTTTATTCCACATATTTGCTTTTAAACATCCGATTGAAAAAAATCGTTTATCTTTCGATTCCATTTATGTCGAAGAGTATTTTGGATATAGTTTCTTTTTCAAATTATGCATAGATTTCCCGCTAGGGGGCGTAAACATAAATTGCATTTTTCCGATAACACTTATTCTAAAACTCCGATTTGAAATTTTTTTTTCAGCAGATACATCTCCTGATGCACAATTTTTTGCATATAATTTCGAATTTTTGATAAAGAATACTTTGGCCACCAGGGGGCGTAGGCGTTAATTTTCGCTTCTGATGTATTTGCCATAAAATCTGAGCTTCTAAAATATCGATTGAAAAAATTATTTCGTGGACTGATGCGACTCACATCGATAAACCTTTTCGGAATATTTTCTTCTTAAAATATTCCACAGTTTCTCCGCTAGGGGGCGTAGATGTATATCTTATTTTTGTCAATATCTCTACTTCTGGGAGTCCGATTTGAAAAATTCCTTCTTTGTTGGATAGTGTTTTCCGTGTTGCATGTTTTCCATAATAATTTCAAAATTTTCACGTAAATCATAGACTTTCCGCTAGGGGGCGTAAAGGTAAATTGCGTTCCCCCCTATCTCTGCTTCTAAATCTCTGATCTGAAAAATTCTTTCTGCACCGGATACAGCTCCTGATGGGAAATCGTTTGCACATAATTTCTAATTTTTGTAAAAAAATGGTTGGGCCACCAGGGGGCGTAAACCTTAATTTCCGCTTCTGATGTATTTGCAGCAAAATATGAGCTTCTAAATTCTCGATTGAAAATAACATCGTTTGTAGACCGATACTACTCATGTCGACAAACCTTTTAGAAACAGTTTCTTCTTAAAACAGTGCACGGTTTCTACGCCAGGGGCGTAGACGTATATCTTATTTTTGTCAATATCTCGACTTCTAGGAGTCCGATTTGAAAAATTCCTTCTTTGTTGGATAGTGTTTTTAGTGTGACATGTTTTTCCTATAAATTCAAAATTTTCACATAAATCATAGACTTTCCGCTAGGGCACACAATGGTAAATTGCGTTTTCTGCTCGTAAAACTCCGATTTGAAAAATTCTTCCTGTACCGCATACAAGACCTGACGGAAAATATTTTTCACGTAATTTCTAATGTTTGGTAAAGAACGGTTTGGCCACCAGGGGTCATAAGTGTTAATTTCTACTTCTGATGTATTTGTAGCAAAATCTGGGCTCCTGAAAACTCGACTAAAATTTTTTTTCTTGGACCGATTTTTCTCATATGGATAAACCTTTCGTGAATACTTTCTTCCTAAAATAATGCATGGTTTTCCCACCAAGGGACGTGAAGTCACATCTTATTTTTGTCGATAACTCTGTTTCTAAGAGTTCGTAAGCTCACGATTCCGTTTACAGCAATATCTGAGGGATTAAAGACCCGATTGCAAAACTTCTTTCTTCCGTCACATACTATTGTTTTCCATACCAATTCCATTGGCTTTGAATAGCTTTGATAAATTTAATTTGCGTCAGAACGGATTCAAAAGACGTGCTTATTACACCCGAAAATTTGGTGTCATCTTTCTTGTTTCATTTGTAAACCGCTGTTTCGTGGAACTAGAAGCATATCAGGGAGCATTATCTTGTTGGAAAATCCAACTGTTTCCACTTTGTAGGGGTCCGAATGGAATTAAATATTGGTACAGCGTAGCCTGGTAATTCTTAAATACCATACGGGGATCGCTAGTGGCAATTTAATGTCCGATTTACCGCCATAGCCGAACGCTGCTCACACCATCATCACACCGCTTGCTCCCATTTGTCTGGTTTGGGCTTCTTCCGTAAATCATGCCAGTAACATTTATTTCCATCGAGATCATTCAAATAAAAAATTTTGTTATCTGAGAACACAACACTTTTCTATTTTTCAGACAACGTCATTACGTTTTTGGCCCATTCCAATCTTCTGCGTTTATGTTGACCAGTGAGTGAAGGTTTTGCCTTCATTTTAATGTACGCAGCATTTTTGTTTTGTTTTAAGTTTTTGTGACTGTCGTATGCAAAGATGGAGCAATTTGTTTTGTAGACATATTATCACTAGTTGCTAAATGAAAACCAAGTCGTTTACCTCTTGCACTCAGTGATGACTTTCGTCCTGTCCTTTTTGTTTTACCGTGTTTATCCTTATTCCTTGCAACATTTTGCAGGGCTCCTAAAGATCTTCCGATTAACTTGGCAGTTTCTCTTTAACATTGCTTTGGGCACCTCACGTAACTCTGTAAACCTCGGCATGTTAACGCAGAATGTAGTAGAAGGCTGTTTATTTCCAACAAAAGGATTGAGGAGGTGAGTACTATAAATAACATAAGCTGCGTAAGCAAAATTTGCATGTGTCGTTGTTTAACGCTGTTTTCTGAATTATATTTATAATTGTTTTACAGTGACTCTGGACTGAATTTTCTATTTTTAAAAATTAAGTAGAGTTTTTTGCCTTATTTGCTTTCAGTTATTGGACACTCGTTTTCTAATAAAATTAAACAAAGCCCGCACTTTTGTTTGTTCTGCTAACGACCCTTTTACTCGCCTATCGAAAAACGTCACTGCATTTATAATTTCTTTACACAGTGTACAGCAAAAATTTAAAGATAAAAATACTGAGCGAATCAGGAAGTTCAGTTCTAAAACGTATAATAGGAATAAATGAATATGCGGCTATGACATAAAAATGCTAGTCTTTGCTCCCCATGTTTATGACATTTTTCCGACAAAAATTAGAAGAATGACGTCTTTTCTTCACACAACAATAATGCACTGGTTTCGGCTGTACTTGGCAGGGCAAACGTAAGATCGAACTAGATTTTAGTTATAGGTGGCTAATTCAACAATACAACGAAAAAGTAAAAAACAATCAACTTATATTGTCACATCATATAAACTGTATTCGTTTTTGTAGCGCATTTTAACTTGTTCTGCGAGGACATGATGAATCGGACTTGGTGTCTTTTTGGCATCTTCTTCCTTAAGGTACTTTTAACACCATTGTGAAGCATATAAAAATACCAATATATCAGTTCTCCTTACCTGTGTTCTACCTGCTTGCTAAACCACGAACCTCTACTGCTGATATCCCCAAATGGAAAATACAGTAGAACCTCATTAAACCTCCATATTTTGTTCATCGTGCTAAACTGACGGTAAGCGAAGGGGGCGGTTTAAATCGGTTCTCATAAAAAGGAGTAAAATTTATTAAATGACAGTATAAGGAAAAAATAAAACAAACATACGTTTTTATTTATCGGATCTCTAATTCTGAGAACGTAAGGATTGTGATTAAGTAAATTTCATGACAAAAATTCTTAAAACAAAGCGGTTATTTGCATTTTTCTATATAAAATAAATACTTCGTCTGACAGTAACATGGGTATTTACACAGTGAACTGTTGTTATCCTATCTTTCATCGTTTTTGCAATCTTCCTCACTTTTGTTTATCGATTATCATCCTACAAAACAAACCAGATTCATCCATGTTCCACAGATCTTATAATTCATAGCCAAATAGGATTTCTACTAATTTTTTTTCTTGACACATCCACTAAAATTTCAAGGTTTCGGCTGTTTCACCGTGCCGTGCCACTGAGAAAAAGTTCGTTTGAAGCAAAACAAAACATTTGTTGAGCTGTTTTGTTGATTTATTTTGTTGCTCTAGCAAAACTCCATCGGAACTGTTTTTTTGGCAAAACAAAATTATTTCGTTGGATATATTTTGTTAATTCAGCTATATGGAGGTGCACTGAGAAAAAAGTTTGTTTGAAACAGCAAAATAAGTTTGTTGAGCTGTTTTGTCGATTTATTTTGTTGCTTTAGCAAAACTCCATCGGAATTGTTTTGTTGGCAACACAAAATTATTTCGTTGGCTGTATTTTGTTAATTCAACTATATGGAGGTGGCATCGACCTTACAGCAAAGCGCACATGATTAGCTACTCCATACTGGCCCTACCAGACTACCACTGACCTAGAAAAATCCCGTTTTGCGCTTAAGATTTAGCTTTGAATTATGGCTGACTACGAAGTGAGTGCATTGTTAGGAGACTGGGAGCTGTCAACTCTGATAGAGACATTCAGGAGTAAGAATTTCTAATATATCTTAGTAATTCCGGCGTATTTTTATGCTACTGTTTATTGTGTGTTACTTTGGTTGAATTCAGTGAATTTTAGTAATAATTTAGCCTCACTTTGTAGACTCATAGTTACAATGAACACGATAGAATCCGCATCTTATTAGATTCACAGGGGCACATATTAAATTTAAACCCAGATTTCTGATAAAGCAATAATACACATCTTATGACGGCTTGCGGTTCCTGATTGCAAATTAAAAAAAATTGAACATGCGGTAATGATAAGAGTTGTAATTTATGTATAGAGCTTGATTTCATGTATAGGTTATATATCATCATCATCATCATTGTCAACCATTATCAATCCACTGCTGGACGAAGGTCTCCCCAAGTTTCCTCCACAACGGTCTGTCTTGTGCCAGTCTCCTCCATGTCACCCCTGCATACTTTCGAATTTCATCCACCCATCTCCCATGTGGTCTTCTTCTGGGTCTTTTCCTGTCCCTTGGAATCCAATCTAAAATTTCGGCTGTCCATCGATGATCTGTCCTTCTGGCAGTATGTCCAGCCCATTGCCATTTCAGGGATTTAACTCTGATCATGATGTCTTCCACTCTTGTCATTTTTCGGATCCACGAGTTCCTCTTCTTATCTCTCCTGGTTACACCAAGCATGCACCTCTCCATGCTACTTTGAGTTGTCTGCAGCCTTTGTATGTCTCTTTTAGTTAAGGTCCACGTCTCTGCACCATACGTAAGCACTGGAAGGATGCATTGATCAAACACTTTTCTTTTAAGACATAATAGCATATTGCTCTTGAAAATTATGCTGTTTCTTCCAAAAGCTCTCCAGGCAAGTTTTTGTACGCCGATTAATTTCTTCATCAATGTGACCCTCACTTGATATCTGCTGTCCAAGATAAACGTACGTGTCTGTTATCTCCAGCTTTTCTCCATCAATCGATAAATCTTCATTTCTTGTAAAAGCATTGAACATCACTTTTGTCTTCTGAAAGTTCATTTTTAATCCCACTTCTTTACTCTTGTCAGCAAGTTCCTGGATCATACTCTGCAGCTCTGATGGGGTAGTTGCAAAAATGACTACGTCATCAGCAAAACGAAGGTGGGTTAGATAATCTCCATTAATCTTTATCCCCTTGTTTTCCCAGCTCAGTGACTGAAAAACACCCTCCAATGTGGCATTAAAGAGCTTCGGAGATATGGTGTCACCTTGTCTCACTTCCTTTCCAATTTTTACGTGTGTTGTATTTTCAAACAGCCTAATCTTTGCACTTGCATTTTCATAGATGTTATTAATAATATTAATGTATGCATCTTCAATACCACAGGTTTTCAGAGCCATTGTAACTGCTGATGGTTTCACCGAATCAAAGGCTTTTTCATAATCGATAAAAGCCATGCACAATGGAAGTTCATATTCCCTCGCTCTTTCAATTAGTTCTCTCAGCACGTGGATATGATCTATTGTGCTGTAGCCACTCCTGAATCCAGCTTGTTCTCTCGGTTGAGCCATGTCCAGTGTTACCTTCAAGCGGTGTGAAAGAACTTTAGTGAAGATTTTATAAACTACTGATAGGAGGCTGATAGGTCTGTAGTTTCCGAGATCCTCAATGTCACCTTTCTTATGTAGCAGGATCATTGTAGCGGTGTTCCAATCCTCAGGAATCTTTCCTTCATTAAGGCATCGAGTGAAAATTTGGGCGAGTACTGTTTCGATTTCTCCACTTGCTTCTTGTATGATGTCTACAGTAATTCCATCTTCTCCTGGAGCTTTTCCTCGCTTCATGTTCTTGATTGCATGTGCAACTTCTGCTGGAAGGACTGGAGGAACTCTGGTACTGGTATCTTTCATGATGTCTGGAGTGCATATATCATCCCTTTCATATAATTTGGAGTAAAAATCTTTCACTCTTGTCAAAATTTCGCCTCTATTTCTTGTTACAGAACCATCTTCTTATCTCAGTGCCATAATCTGTTTTCTTCCCTTACTGAGATGTCCCTTTGCTATCTTTAGGCTTTGGTTGTTTTCAATTGCTTTCCTCACTAGTTCACAGTTGAATTTCCTTACGTCTTCAGTGATACTTTTTCTTACTGTCTTGCATAGCTCTATATATTCCACTTTGGAAGTCACATCTTCTTTAGTTGTCCTCATCTCTCTTTTTTTTTGCATCAACATTTTGGTTTTTCCTGATAATTTGTTCACATGCAACTTGTTCTTAGACCCAGCTAATTTTGTTGCTGTTTCCATAAGAGCTTTGGTTACTTTTCTGTTAATTTCAGAGATGTCCACTTCTTCCGATGTTAGGCCTTCTAAAGCAGAGAACCTGTTCTTCAGTTCTAACTTGAAGGTATTATGGTGTTTTTTAAGGTTGGTTATGTCAATAGATTTTGTTTGTCTTATGAGCTTGCCACGTTCAAGTTTAGTGTTGAGGTGCATCTTACATCTCACCAATCTATGGTCACTACCTGTGTTGAACTTGTTTAGCACACTGCAGTCTTCTATGACGAATTTTTTGTTACACATAATAAAATCAATTTCACTTGTCGTCCCATTTGGATGTCGCCATGTCCATTTCCTGCGTGGCTTTTTCTTGAAGAAGGAGTTCAAGATGAAAAACCCTTCTGCCTCTGCAAACTCAACGAGAGTATTTCCACGCTGGCTTCTGTTGCCATGACCGAA
This sequence comes from Macrothele yani, assembly GCA_039090855.1. Classification (NCBI taxonomy): domain Eukaryota; kingdom Metazoa; phylum Arthropoda; class Arachnida; order Araneae; family Macrothelidae; genus Macrothele; species Macrothele yani. The sequence goes on along the minus strand of CM077017.1, from coordinate 64,337,295 downwards.
TTTACCTACTGAAGTTTCATTCTGTTGCCGTTGCCCTATTTTTGCATTGAAATCTTCCATAATTATTTTCAAGTGCTGCTTACCTTTATTATTTAGATGACAAATTTCCTCATAAAATTCTTCAATTTCTTCTTCAGGATGACTTGTGGTGGGTGCATAAGTTTGAATAATCTGAGCCTGGTATCTTTTCGAGAGTTGGATAACAAGTCGTGCAGCTCTGTCAGAGGAACTTTCAACTTCTACAACTTTATCCTTCAGTTTCTTGTTTATTATAAATCCAACACCACTAGTTCTGCCAGTATCTGTCCCACGATAGTAGAAGAGATGTCCACTTTTCAGTTCGATGAGATCTTCTCCTTTTCTCCTTACCTCACTTAGCTCCACGATGTCCCACTTGATCCTTTGTAGTTCCTCTTCCAATTCAAGAAGCCTTGAATCAGAAGATAGGGAGCGTCCATTGTAAGTAGCCAAGGTCAGCATCAGATGGCAGCCTAGTCCGGTCCTCCGGGGATTCTTAGCACCCTCTGCCTTCATGTCGCACTGGCCGCTGCCTTGGCCAGGTACATTCCAGCTGCCGGAGACTGAGGGCCAAGATTTAAGTTGTGGAATCATTTTGGAGGGGTTTGGCCATAACTCACCACGCTGGCCAAGCGGGTTGGTGAGTGTGGGATAGAATTTCCTCTAATCCCGATGGTATAGTTATACCGCTATGGGCGGTCGTCAGAGCCCCTTTAGTGGGAACAGGATGCACACATATATATATATTTTATATATACAGTGTATTTCAAAATTAGTGCGACAACTAAAGATTGCATCGTGATAGTACCCTGTAACATATAGAACGTTAAAAAATTCGATTTTTTTTTGTCTAACCAAAAATATCAATAATTTGTTTCATCAAAAAACTAAGGAAAACATTTAAAAAAAATCGAATTTAGAAACATGTTACATATGCACCAAAATAGTGTCAATACATCGTTATGTCAAGTACAAATCGTCCGTGAACATTCCAAAAGATAATGAACCCACTTTCAAATGCTGAATTCGCAGATAAGATCACGCTTGCGATTCAAAGACCTTTATTAAAACCAAAAACATATCACAAAACAATTACAGGCACCGGGATAGCAAAGTGCACATAGGCTCACCGGTTAAGAAAAAACGACTCATTAGAGGCTATACATAGCACGACACCGTAAAAAAAAAAAAAAAAACACTGTAACAAAACTGTAGAGGCAAAAAGAAAAAACTAGTGACAACACAATACCGAAAAAGATTAGTGGGGCAGAATCAAGTGTGTCGGCCGCCGGTTGTGACCGACGTGAAACAACTAACGGTAAAATAAAAACCACAAGGCGGCAAATAGATCGCCCCCCGCAACACAAAAAAAAAAATTATAAAGTACGGCACACTACACCGAGAGAAGTGCATTCGCAAACTCCGACAAAACACAAAGAACCTCACTAAGACACAGTAACGCGCACATGTAAACAACACAACTAAGAACGAATAGAAGCAGCAAATACACTAGACACACCACACTGTGGGCAAAAAAAAAAAAAAAAAAAAACAAGGCAGCTGCAGTTGAAACTGAAAGGCAATAGATAACACACAAAGCAGAAACAGCCCGGTATTACAAGAAAAAAACCGAAACCCGGCAAGCGAATTTCGCAGTAGAACACAACAATCACATTACCATCGTACCAATGGAAGTAGGCTGCCAACCCGGCAGATCACTGGGAATGAAATACGCACACATTCAATACAATTCGACAAAATGCAGTACAGGAAAGAATACTCATTAGGAATAACACATTTGCAAAACACTGAGTGTAATAACAGCGACAGGTTGGATTACCTCGGAGGCCAACGGGAAAAAGAAAGCTCACACAAAATGAGCTATACGGCATGCCACAGGGACACGGAGTCCTGAGCAACAGACACTGTAATACTAAAAACAAATAAAAACTGCACTAAGAACGGCGTTGGCCGCCGTCTGTAATTGGCCAATTTCAAGAAAAAAAAAACACGAAGACAAGCCCAGCAAAGCACAAACATAAACACACAATTCAATAACAAGGGGAGAACAAAAAAGGTGATATCACTAGTCAAAACCGCACGGAACAAATAAAAACAAATCCGGCAGCTTTTTGAACTAGACAAAAGTTGAGGTACACACACAAAAGCAAACACTGCAAAATAAGAAAAGGGGAACCGACAAGCGAATTCCACTGGAGAACATATAAAACACAAGCATTACACACACAAAAAAAAGACCGTACAGCTAAATCACAATCACGTGCTGAACGCAAGTATAAAACCCGGCATACTGTCAAAATACCACAGCGCAATTCAAACAGGGAGAATTATAATACAAAGTGAAATGCAATACACTAAATAAAAAAATCTACGAAAGGTCGGCCATTCTCTGGGTCCGATTTATAAAGGAGAAAAGAAAAAACCCACAGAGCACAGCCGATACAACAATGCAAGGGAAAGCCGGAAAGCAGAATCCTTAGCACACTACACTATGAAACGAAAAAAAAAAAAAAAGAAAGGACAGCACAGAAGAAAAGCGCCGATCAACGGCTATAGCCGACTAAAAGCAAAGGGAGCACACTTTTAAGGTAAAACAGCACAGTAACACACAGGTAAGAATGATAAGAGAAAAAGGTTATAATACATGGCAAGCACTAAAGAAAATAACAATACACAGTGGGTCGGCTAACATTTGAAACCGACAAAAAGAATTAAACACACTGCAAAAGGGCAGGGCAAAATGTCAACGGAAACCGAAGACGGAATCCAAGACGTATGACACGGGAAAACGAAAAACAGGAAACATCAAAATAAAGGTTACAAAACAAAAACGCAGTAAAAATTACAATACAGCAGCCAACAATTCTGGTTGAGGAAACACAAAAATAGACGCATACCAGCCAACACAGTAACAGAGAGTGCACAACTACAGGAACAGTGAAAGCAAATCAAGGTGGCAAATTGCAAACCGAAATGAAATCCCAATAGAAGACTAGGGCAAATAAAGGGGGAATGCTGAAACCCCTAAAACATGTTAGGAAAAAGCCAAACAATTACGGAAAAAACAAACAAGGAAAGGGAAAACAAAGCAATCAGAACAGGAAACAAAACAACAGGAAAATAAAAAAAGAAACGTAGGGGAAGAAGGGAAGAAACCAACCAAGCAACTAGTCAAAAGAAAACAAAAAGAAATCGGACGTGGAAAACAAAAAGCATGACTGTACACAAAGAACAAAGGATATGCCCCCAATGTGGGACCTGACGGAAGACCCACCGAACGGGAAAGGAAAAAAAACGAAGAAGAAGCTTATGCAGATATGGAAGGGGGAGAGAAAAAAGCTATGGCAGCAGATCAACTGCACCATTCGAAACATGAAACCAAGGCAAGTGTGGCGACCAGTTGGAAAAGAAGGCAGGAACATCCTGCTGAGACAGTGCCATCTCGTACTCAAGTTGGAGTATAGACTTGAGTGAGGAGCGGTATCGCCGCCCCAGAAAAACTCTGGCCGGGTGGTACCGCCGGAGCGAAGCCCGGGTAACACTGGAATGGTAAAACAAATAAACAGTTAACTTAGCCTGCAAAATTAAAAACGCGCAAACGGGATTGTGAGTAGAAGCAGAAGGGTGGTGACTACGAAGAAAGTAATAATTGGACATTGTATGGGGCTGGGGGTAAACCTTGCAGAGAAGAGAGAACATGAAAGAAAATAGGCGTTGCAAAACCAAACAAGAATCGAATGCGTGAGAAACATCACCGAGAGTAGAGCAGAAAAAACAAGAAGGGGATGACAGGTGGCGGAAACGATGAAGTGTACGGGGTGTAAGAAGCTTGCGATGAAGGTGGAGCTAATGTACATCCCTCGCCTTAGGCGACGCCAAGGAAGTATGAGGGTCTGACCAGGTGCGGGAAAGCTCAGCAGAGGGAACTGAAGGAACGGCGAGCGGAGCTAAAAAATAAGTTACAAAATGGCGGTATAGGAGTTTGGCTGAGACCTGATGCAGAAAGAAAGGGGAATCGTTGAGAAAAACAAGAAACGGAAGTCAAAGGGACGGCGAAGAAGTGGGAATGAGGCCGGAAGAAGAGACAAGAGACGGATGTAGACGTTGAAGACAGGAGTGAATTAAACGGAGCTGGGTGTGATGGCGAGGTGTATCCACGAGAGGAGGTGAGAGTTGAGAAAAAGATTTCCATCGGAGAGAAGAATCAACAAGTTGAGAGACCTGCACCACTCCACTGGCGAACCAGGTGGAGAAGTGCAGGTACTCGGAGGTAGGAAAACGGATAGCAGAAGAAAAGAAGAGAGGTTCCTCCAGGAGATCGTTAGTCGAAGAGGGGAGAGGCGAACTGGACATAAAAAGTGCCAGAGGGAGAAGACGGATCGATAAGTATCGGGAAAATGGTCGGGAATAAGGGGGAAGAGGTCCATGCGGATGAAAGTAGCAAGTGAGAGGAAAGAGCAAAGTATCAACAACAGTCAAAGAAGTAGTGAGGGGAAGGGAAAAGCTACGAAGAAAGTGCTGAAGACGGAAAGCGTTTGATTTGAGAGAAAGGTCAGGAATAGAAAGGCCACCATAAGAAAGAGGAAGAACGAGCGTGGAGCGATGTGCCCAATGAATGACGTCCCAGATAAAGAAAGATGGGAAGGGGAATATGGGCAATCCATGAATGGGAAAGAACTGGGAGAAGAAAGATGGAAACAAGATGCGCTCTGCTGAAAAAGAAAGAAACGGTTTAAAGCGACGAAAGGGAGCCAGACGGCGATTTAACTCGTGAACCAAAGGTGTCCAAGTGGCCGCAGCAACTGCCACCGGACTGCCAATGTAAACACCCAGAAGTTTAATGGCCGTGCTCGACCAGCGGGCACCCCAGGGGCGATCACTGCGAGCCTATCACGAGCCTGCCCATAAGCCAACTGAGTTTGACGTGTTGAGTTCGGAACCTGAAATGGCAGCATACTTCTGATAAATGGATAGAACGATACCGAATACCCGCTCAGACCGCAGAAAGAAAGTCAAATCGTCCGCAAACGCTGACAACACCGTACGGTGGTGGCGTGTGGAGGCAACGCCTCGAGGAATGTCGGACAGCAAACGAGAGCGAATTGAAATCAGGAGAGGTTCAAAAGAAAGGGCGAACAGTTGACCCGACAGGGGACATCCCTGCCGGATCCCGTTCGCAAAAGGGATGGCAGCAGTCATGAAGGAAGAAGTGCGGACACGGAAAGATGAGTGAGAATAAAGGTTGGAAAATGCCTGACCGAAAAGGGAAGGAAAGCCAAAGTGACGAAGTACAGCGAAGAGATAAGAATGGTGGATAGAATCGAATGCTTGTTTCTGATCGAGGTTAAAGATAGCTAGCGGTTCAGAAAGACAAGAAGCAAGAGAGTATAAGTCGCGGATGGTAGTAATGTTAGTAGCTATCGAACGGGAAGGGATAGTGTAAGTCTGGTCAGGATGAATAATGTACTGTAGGGTTGAAGCAAAGGGCCAGAATTTTAGCAAAGATCTTGTAATCGGTATTAAGAATTGAGATAGGGCGCCAGTTAGAAAAGAGTCCAAGGTTACCAGATTTGGGGATGAGTCGAAGAATGGCAAAAGTAAAGTCCGTTGAAAGGAAAGGAGGAGAAGAAAAGATAGAGTTGAAACAAGCAACGGGAAGAGGAAGAAGAGCAGGAAGTAAGGTCTTGTAAAATGATAGCGGAAGACCGTCCGCACCAGGGGCGAACTTCAGTTGGAGAGATGGGAGAATCTAAGGAGTCAAAAAGAAACCTGAGGAAGATTGAATAAGAGAGAGGAATTAGCCGCTGGCGGCAAACCCCGAGATTGAAATCGTTCAGTGTAGTGCTGAAAAGTCAAATCACAGAGCTGAACCGGATCGGTAACTGTAGAACCATCTGGTAGCGAAAGAAATGAGAGGGTATTATTCTTAGCACGGTGAGTTTCGAGGTGCCGCAGATTCTGAAACGGGTCGTCATGGAAACGTAAATGTGATAATTTCAACCGGTTGAGAGCAGAAGAAGCGAAAGAAGTCAAAGTACTATGAAGCTGGGATTGAAGGACAGCATATGAAGGATCAGACGGAGAGAGGAATTGTAATTTACGACGAAGAGAATCTAAATCATGAAATCGACGCGACTGGGAAGAAAAAATTGACGAGCAAACGAAATGATGGAAAGTTTTGTGGAAAGCCACAGAGCTGCTCGCAAATCGAAAAAGAAATAATCTACTGGATTTCAGCCTTAAAAGCGGGATCAGATAAGTGAAAATCATCAAGAGACCAAACCGAGGAAGGGGGACAGTGGAAGAAGGCAAAAAGAAACGCAGAAGAACGGGACGGTGGTCAGATGAAGCAGAGGGGTGATGGGTGACTTCAACGAGGGACGAACGGAGGAAACTAGAGACATAAAAACGGTCTAGTCTAGCCGCAGCACGAGCTGAAGCGACAGGGGGATCCAAGTGAACTCACGGGACTGTGGATGGAGAGAACGAAAGGCATCGATAAGATAAAAATTACAGACAAGTTGAGAAAGTTGGGAGGAGAGGTCAGGGCGGCTCTCCACGGAACCATCACGGTCAAAGCCCGGTTAGAGAGTACAGTTAAAGTCACCTGCAACAAGGACAATTTCAGAAGGTGGGATAAGAAAAAGAAGCGAGATAAGATGTTGAAGAAGAGCGTCAGCATCGGCAGAAGATTGTGGAATATGGGTATTGAAAATATGAATACGAGAAGAAAGATGACAAAAAGAGATACCTTGAAAAGAACCCAGCAGACTCTGTGACTCCACGATGTCAGAAATAAGGGTGTGAAAGCGAACAGGAAAGGCAATTGCTGAACCGGAACCAATGTGGGACCGGTAATTATGGTAGAAAGTGTAGGGCCAGCGTCTCCAGACGCTAGTCCTCGGCAGTTGAAACTACTTATTGTCAACTGAGACATCACTAGGTGGTTGCATCCAACCCTCCAGTTCTGCCTTCAGAATGTTAATCAAATAATCAAGTCGGCGGGAGCACTGCTCACTACCGACTGGCAAAGCAACATTAAGAATGATCTCGTGAAACTGTGTTATCTGGCGTATCATTTTAGGCAATTGGGAGAGTTTACTCTTCATACATGGTAAGGTGAGCAATTTAGCCCGCCTAGAACGGGAAACCAAGGCTAACAGGTCGGTATAAGTGAGGGGTGATAACGGTACATCAAGATCTTCAAACATAGACATTATCTCAGGTAGAATAGGGGAGGGGAGTCGTCGTCCGAATCTGCAAACTGTAAGTCGTCAGAGGCTATAACGGAGACATCCATCAGGTCATCGGTTGTCAGGCAAGCAAATCGGTTTGAAATAGAGACCGGAGGCGTGGTTTCACGCTGTCGGGGGAAGACAGAAGATGAAGAAGCAGTCTTCTTAGAGCGCAGACGGTCCGATGAACGTGCCTGGAGAGTCGACGCCCCTGGTGAATTAGGGCGCTTGTTCCTCTGGGGTTTGGGAGCTGCGAGAGCCCCCCTCCCCGATTTTAGTCATGGAGAAAACTGGCGGACATCATCAGAAGACGGTACAGGAGCAGCAACAGAAGGTTTCAGATGACGACCACTGGTGAGCCTGCAGGAACATGTTGGGAGGGGAGGGTGGGGGTAAAAGCTGGAACTGCAGGCGTAGTAACCACTGGGAGGCAGCCGCAGCATCAGAGGAAACAGCCGAAGACGAAGTAGGTCCAGCAGCAGGTGAAGCATGGGGGCAGCCAGTTGCATGGTGTCCCTCACCATTGCAGTGAAAACACTGGACACCAGCAAACAGGTTGAAAATGTATGTCCTCGCCTCGGTGACCAAATCTAAAGTGGTTGGTCTGTTGGCAATGGCTTTGGGTGTCGGAAAAATCACCTTATATTGTCGGTGCCCACTCTGAACATGGGGCAGGGGAGTCACGAGCAGCAGCTGGCAGGTACTTAGTGGTGCCCACCACACGCCCCATAGTGCTCAGAGCATCTATCAAAATAGAATCGGGATTAGTTTTTATCGCTGGTGAAAGGGTTACAGTCACAGGTCTGTGCGCAGCAGCAACAGGCTGAAGGTGAATTGAGCCTATATCAATGCCAAAGGCTAGAATTTTGTCCACGGCTTGTTGGTGGGTGAAGTGGATCACCATACCCCCTCCCAAGCGTATAATTGACACAATACTTGTGCCAGGAACTACAGCAGAAACAGCAGACAAGTACTAAGGGAGGGGACTGCCACGCAAAGCCGGGATGTATACACTCAATAATAAAGCAGATGAAAGTTCCTTACGTTGAGGACAGTCATTTGGAAGTGTAATCCGTAAAGAAGAAGCCACGCGCTCGAACTCGGGACGCGAAGTCCCCGTAACACCCGAAGGAGTCGAACTCGAACCAGTAGCAGTAAACGATTTAGACACAGCTTGAGAGGGGCCGGGTACACTCGACCCAGTCACCAACCCTGTAGAATTCACATTCTTAGTAGTCGACGAAGTGGCACTATTTGGTGAAATACCAGCCATATTAATCGCAGAGCTTGAAACAGACGAAGGCGAAACACCAGCAGTAGAGTACTCAGACGAAGGAATAGCATTCATCGATTCACTGGCCGTAGCCAACTCGGCCACTAACCGTCGTTACTCGTGTGTTGCAACTTGCAACCCACAACATAAAAAAAGCGAAAAAATAGGTGCACACTTGGCACACAGCCTCACTCCTTGTGAAGAAGACAACACAGAACACAACGTAAACTCAAAAATTCCAAAAAAAAAAAAAAAACCAGACGAAAAACACATTATAAATAAACCACGTTGGGACTCACTCGGGAGCGAAAAGCCGAGTGGGTCGTACGCCTAGTTTCTAAATTGAAGGTATCAGGCTCGAATCCGTACGGTGAGCGATTTTTGCTGGCTCTGAAAAAATGTCCTCGTGACGTAACACCATCCACATTCATTTAAACACTACTAGAAAGCAAATACGGCGAGAAAAATTAAAATACAGCGAGGTGAAAAAAAGATGGCGGGGGGAAAAATGGTGGACACCCAGGATCGAAGGGCACCGCCTAAAATTATTGCACCGGCAAAGTGTTGCCATCGGAAAAAAGTTTAGGGACAAAGTGGCCCATGTACGTAACTCTAAATTTTGTTAGAGCAAGAAATTACTGTGTCACGATAACAATATGTTTGGTTGCAGCAACAAAACGTTTTATCACGATAACAATACATATTATTGGATCAAAGAAATTCCCAAAAATCGACAAAATTATTTTGTTAAATGAACAAAACGTTCTGTCATGATAACAATAAATTTTGTAGAATGAACAATAATTTCCATCAAAATAATCTTGTTAATTTAATAAACTTTTTTGTTGACTGTATATCGACTGAATTTTTTCTTTTTGACTCAATTTTTTTTTTTTAATTAACAAAACGTTTTTTTCAGTGTATTATTCTCAACGATAATCCGTGCCGATTTCTGAATCTTTGTAGCCAGTCATTACTGCAGCTGAATTCCTGAGTTTGGTCTTTTTTCCCAAACTGTCTGGCTTTTTCAAGAATAACTTCATTGGTAATATGGTAACTCCATACTTAACATTTACTTGCCCAATCCATAGAATAACAGCTTTCTCTAAATTTTCGTGCTTTCGATTTTCAAATTTGTTAACTTAGTGCAGTTGCTTCACAGATCTCATACATTTGTGTTTGTTTGCTTAATATGTTTCCTACTGTTCTTCTGCTAATTGACTTGTCAAAAAGGTTGGAAAAGTGATTTCCTAGCGCCTGATAACTCGATCCTGGATTATGATCTTTGGATTCGCATATAAAAAATTTCTTATGAACATCCAACAATGTTTTACTCGCTTCATGATGCTTTTAAAATAAACAAAACCTGACGAATGAAAAAATCCCACACAACAAGCAGTCCGAGTGAGAAATAGTGACTACCGAAGGCTTTGGATAACTAAAAGTTTTGAAATCCAAACTGTTAAATGTGGAACAGGAAATGTCATATTTTGAAGGAGTACGGCCTCAATGGAAATGCAAACTGCATTAGTTAAGCTATTGTCATTTGGTCAAATTGTAAAGGAAACATAGTGTTACTATTCCTAGTATAGTGTTACTATTTCCTACATATGGGCAGGGCAATTAGTCCATACCTCTCCGTTTAGTGAACTTAGATATTTAAGCAGACACACACACACATCAGTCGTCTCACTTCTGTCCGACAGGGGCGGTTCGTCATTAGGGGCCAGAGGGGCCTGGCCCCACCTAAAAATTTCTATTTCTAGAAATATTTTTTTCCCTGATTCTTATTCTCTCTTAACTACATGGTGATAAACCTTTCCCTTCAAAAACCATTACCTAAGGGAAAAGTTTCCTTCAAAAACGAAAAACTATTCCCTGAGGAAAGAGATCACGTTCAGAGTGTGAGGTTATTGGGGCCAGCTCCAATAGGCCCCAGTAACATCACTACGCAAGCGAAGAGGAGACGATTTCCTCCCCGTCTCATTCAGTATGAAGACCTACATACAACACTGTCTTAACCGCGTGTGCAAATAAAGCTGTGGGGCCCAATCTATCTGGCCCCGCGCTAATTTGATTGGCCGGGAGTGTATCCATTTCCTTAACGCCGTGGGTTGACAGAGAAGCTTACTCCTACCAAGCTCAAAGGTGGCGGAAGGGTTTTAAATGTCGTAGCAAAGTTCAGTTAGTTGATTTTTCTGTGTGTGTCTCTCTCGATGATGTGTTGTTCCTTCGTGTCGTGACTTTTTTGCTTATATAGTACAATGAATGGAGTAGATATTTTGTTAAAATCTCCGTTCTTTGCTTTAAATCTGGAAGAAAAGCTTCACTTAAAAAACTCAGTACGTATCACCCCAAGAATGTTTAGTTTGAGCTTCACTTAAAAAAAAACAGTGCTCATCAGCCTAAGAATTTGAGTCGAAAATCTTCACTTAAAAAAACTCTGTGCTTATCAGCCCAAGAATTTGAGTTTCCAAGAGTATGAAGTTTACAAACGCTTTGCAGAACTAATTTCAATTTTAACTAAGATGATTTTCTATGTTAAAAATAAATAAATAAATGAGAAAACATGTAAGCATAATTTGCACATGAGTAAATATATGTTTTTAGGTTTCACAAGTTCTTTAAAAAAAAGGTTAAACCTTTCAAATAATGCAAATGGTAGTACGGTACTCATTCTATATGGGACGAAATTCATGAACAGTTCCCTCCCTGCATATATTTGGAGTTATTATTTTTTCACTACTTTTTTTATCCTGTGAATCCTGTGATTATTCCTCAATTGAGAAATCTGAAGAAACACAAAGCACAACTAACATAAATTAATGCTCACATGTTTTAAGGGAAAAATTTTATTTAAGGAGTTTTAACATTTTGCTGTTAATAGTTATGCATTCTATTCTGAGAACATTTTTTTCGTGTGCAATACAATAGTTGACACATTCCTACCTTATTTGGGCATTATTGTGAGTGTAGGGGGTAAGCAGAGGCAGAGTAAAGGAATCTTGGGGGTGGGGTGGGGTCTGAATGGTGGGCCTAACAATGACAGTTTTTTTTTTTTTCATTGTTTGACTTCGGCTACTGGCCCCACCTGTTTCAGTTGCCACGAGCCGCCACTGCTGTCCGATATAATAAATGAAAGTCTTCCTTTGAGTTCCGACAGCTGAATACACTTCACTGACGGTATTATTCTTTTTTAGGGGAGCGGGCATGGCGGTGGCTGTTATTTTACCCATTCCACAAAACTTCTTTGAGGAGGACCCATCTAATATGTTTTCGGAACACACTTAAGGAGAGAAGGTGGGCGATTCGGAGTGTCCGTTGCAAATGAATATTTTCACAGTCGGTTCAGCGGGGTATTCTCCAATCAGAAACATCAAAATGTCACTATAATGTGCAGGCGGAGGGAGGTCAGCGAAATGGCTGTTTAAAGGGAGAAATTTCCATTTAGTAGAATAGAGCAGTGGGCGGAAGGTGGTGTGGCGGTTTAAATGGGAGTGGTTTATCGAGGTTGTACTTCTCGTACCGGTGAACACCCATTTCTCTTAATCGGTCTCCCTTAATTCCCGTGTGCCCGAAACACATTTACCCCAATCGCGTTTACCCGAAATCGCTTTTAGTCTAATTCCCATTTTCTCTAATTTTGTTTGTCCTAATTTCGTTTCCCCTAAATTATGTTTCCCCTAATTCACGTTTGCCCGAAGCACGTTTACCCCAATCGCGTTCACCCTAAATCGCTTTGACCCTAATTCCCATTTCCCCTAATTTCATTTGCCCTAATTTCGTTTGCACTAAATTTCGTTTGCCCTAAACACATTTGCCCGTATCAAGTTTGCCCTAATTTTAGTTAACCGAAATAAAACGGTGGGTCTTGATATTTCAAGAAAATTATTTTTCCATTCGCGTTGATGATGTCGACCACCATGCCAGCAAAAGTGTAAAGAAGTGCACGTGGTTACTACCATTATGCGGCCAGTCCTTAACGCAGCCATTGTAGCCGTCACATTCAGTTTTTATTAAAGCAAGAAATAGTAGTATAATGAATTCGCCGGAATTGTAAACGCAGAAGACCCACTTTAAAAGTTCTTAGTGTATTTGCCCCCCCTAGCCCCCCCCCCCCCTACCCCGTACGAGAATTTATTTTTATATATTTTTATAGTTATTCTTTTATTTTATTTTTCATCATCATTGTCAACCATTGTCAGTCCAGTGCTGGATGAAGGTCTACCCAAGTTTCTCCCACAACTTCCTGTCTTGAGTCTGCCTCCTCCTTGTTACTCCGGCATGCTTTCGAATTTCATCCATCCATCTCACATGTGGTTTGGTCTCCTGTTCCTTGGAATCCAGCATAAAATTTCAGTTGTCCATCGGTGCTCCGTTCTTTTGGCAACATTTTCAGCCCATTGCCATTTCAAGGATTTTACTCTGATTGTGATATCTTTCACTGTAGTCATTTTCCTTATCCATGAGTTCCTCTTCTTATCTCTCCTGGTTGCACCAAGCATGCATCTCTCCATGTTTCTTTCACCTTTCTATGCCTTTTTTTAGTTAAAGTCCATGTCTCTGCTCCATATGTAAGAACTGGAAGGATGCATTGATTAAAGACTTTTCTTTTAAGACATAATGGCATATTGCTCTTGAAAATTGTAATGTTTCTTCCCAAAATTCTACAGCCAAGATTTATACGCCGATTAATTTGCTCATGAGTGCGACCCTTGCTAGATATTTGTTGTCAAAGGTAAATGCAGGAACCGGTTACCTTAAGCTTTTCCCCATCAATCGCGAAATCTACATTTTTTGAAAAAGCATTGTACATCAGTTTTGTCTTCTGAAAGTTCATTTTAATCCGACTTTTTTTCAATTTCATTTTTAATCCAGCAAGTTCCTGGATCATGCTATGTAGCTTCGAAGGGGAAATCTTGAAAATGTTTTTATCTAAAGTGAAAAAAATTCCACTTGCAGTTTTTTTTAAATAGTTTATTGATTTTTGAGATGCGGAAAATGTGCCAGATTAATAAAGAAGCACAGGTACGGACAGACGGACATTTCCATCAAATACAATCACTGATGGTGGAAAATGGGAAAACATTCGTTCGAGCAGGATAGACTGACGTTTACTAATAAGGTGGAACTGAATTAACAAAAGACATTTTCACAGCTGGAGTTCTAGTCTCGTACGGGGAGCGGGGAGGGGAGGGTCTAGTACACTAAGAACTCTTAAAGTGGGCATTCGGCGTTTATAATTCCAGCGAATGCATTATAAATACTATTTCTCACACTTTCAGAAACATCAAGTATTATAAATACACTGCCGGACAATTGCTAAGGACGGATGACAATAGCGACGATAGCAACCATAAAATGGAAGGCAGGAAAATGTGGAAATTAGCATAAATGCGGGATACAGTAAGACGTGTTGTGCGTATGCAAATTTTGGATTGCCGAACTTGTTCGTGACGTCATAGCGCTGATAAGAGATATAAAGGATTTGACGCGTATTGACCGTTGTTGTTCAAACGCAAAGTTGAAAGGGAAAGAATCAATTGACGAACTTGCAATTTTCAGTATGTCTTCCCGACATCACCTAGATGATTTTACGCGTGGCCGTATTATTGGCAAGATTGAAGAAGGGCGTAAAATAACAGATGTTGCCAGGGAGTTCGACGTCAGCCACAGTGTTGTTTCAAGGCTTTGGAAATCATGTCAAACAAATGGAGAGTGTAGCAAACGTCACGGGGAGGTCGTGTTCGCAGTACGACACCTGCAGAAGATCGGTACATAGTGCTATCAACAAAAAGACACCGGCGCAGCACAGCTAGTGAGGTAGCAAATCAGTTTATGGCTGCTACTGGCAAGCGGATCTCCCGAAAAACTGTCGCCAGACGTTTGCATGAAGGAGGACTATACGCCCGCCGTCCTGTTGTGTGCATCCCATTGTCCAGACGTCACCGTACCGACCGTTTGCAATGGTGCCATCAACATCGCAATTGGACTGATAACGACTGGTCTACTGTCCTCTTCTCAGATGAGAGTAGATACAGTCTATCGTCTGATTGTCGACGACAACTGATCTGGTGTGATAGTGGTACTGCATATTGTCCAGCAAACATACAGGAAAGGGACCGATATCCGACATGTAGTGTCATGGTATGGGCTGGCATCATGATCAATGGCCGTACGTCCCTCTATGTGCTTCCAACTGGGACTATGACTGGCCAACGATACATTAATGATGTTCTGCTACCTCATGTTCACATGTTCCGTGGTGCTGTCGGTGATAGATTCATTTTCATGGACGACAACGCAACATGTCATCGAACAGTCGCTGTCCAGGAGTGTCTTGAGAGCGAGGATATTCAACGCCTCGTATGGCCAGCACGTTCTCCAGATCTGGATCCCATTGAAAATGTGTGGGATGCTTTGGGGAGGAGTCTTGCTGGTCGCCAATGCCCTCCAATAAACAAGGACACCCTCATCCGTGCACTGACAGAGGAATGGGATAAATTACCCCAACAGCTGCTTGATAATGTTGTGCAAAGCATGACACGACGTGGGGAATCTTGCATCGCCCTCCATGGTGGCCATATCCCGTATTGACATCTTACGCCGGAACGCCTGCGGACGGTAATTGCAATTTTTTCACGTTTACGTATTCTGCACAAAATGGCCTGTTTGTCCCTTGAACATGTTCCAAAGATTTCTGGATTTCAGAGCACAATAAATTGTCTTTCTTGTAATGTCCTGGCATTCTGACATTATTTTATTTCACTTGGTATCCAACCACACTTACTTTTTTATGCGCTATATAGCCGTTTATGATCCGTCCTTAGCAATTGTCCAGCAGTGTACTATTTCTTGCTTTAATAAAACCTTTACGGGATTTGTATAGTTTATCTGTGAGGGAGCAGGAGCTGGAGGAGACGGGTACAATTGCTGCCTTAAGGACCAGTCGCATAATGGTAGTAATCAAGTGCACTTCTTTATATTTTTGCAGGCATGGTGGTCTACATCATCAACAAGAATGGGAAGAAGAACTTTCTTGAAATATCAAAGACCCACCATTTTATTTCGGTTTATTAGGACAAAGTTGATACGGGTAAACGTGTTTAGGGCAAACGAGTTTTAGTGCAAAACTCGTTTGCCCTAATTCAAAGGCGATTTGGGGTAAAAGAGATTGGGGTAAACGTGATTATTGCAAACATGAATCAGGGCAAACGAAATTAGGGGAAATGGGAATTCGGGTAAAAGCAATTTTGGGTAAAAACGATTGGGGTAAACGTGATTAGGGCAAACGGGAATTAGGGGAAGCGTGGCTACGCGCTTGTACCGAGCGCTCTGGTTTGCATAATAATTCCTAAAGGGAATCTCCATTCAACACGTATTTTGACGAAGCAGCCCCGTGTAACTTTTGCATAAGACTCCACTGCTTCGTTTTTTTTTATTCATACCTTAGTGTTTAACTTTTGACTGACAGTGTACACTATATTGACAAAAGTCACCGGACACCCCTTCAAAAGCAAATGAACGTATCCTTTGCGTTGTTCAGATGCGCGGTACAGCTGCAAACGGTATAAAAACAAGAAAAATGGCACCGATTTTTCGGGTGTAATAAGCACGTCTTTTGAATCCGTTCTGACGCTAATTAAATTATCAAAGCTATTCAAAGTCAATGGAACCGGTATGGAAAACAATACTATCTCACGGAAGAAAGAAGTTTTCAATCGGGTTTTTAATCCCTCAGATATTGCTGTAAACGGAATCGTGACCTTACGTCCTATGGTTGCAGACTTGTGCGTTAAAAAAAACATGAATTTATATGAGAAATATTTCCCACCGGAAACGCTCTCCAACACAGAAATAATTTTTCAAATCGGATTCTTAGAAACAGAGATATCGACAAAAATAAGATGTGACTTTACGTCCCCTGGTGGGAAAACCATGCATTATTTTAGGAAACAAGTATTCACAAAAGGTTTATCCATATGAGCGGTATCGGTCCAAAAAAAAAATTTAGTCGAGTTTTCAGGAGCCCAGATTTTGCTACATCAGAAGTAGAAATTAACACTTATACCCCCTGGTGGCCAAACCATTCTTTACCAAACATTAGAAATTATGTGAAAAATATTTTCCATCAGGTCTTGTATGCGATATAGGAGGAATTTTTCAAATCGGAGTTTTAGAAGCAGAAATAACGCAGAAAACTCAATTTACCTTGGTGCCCCCTAGCGGAAAGTCTGTGATTTACTTGAAAGTTTTGAATTTATAGGAAAAACATTTCGCATTAGAAACACCATCCAACAAAGAAAGAATTTTTCAAATCGGTCTCCTAAAAGTAGAGATATTGAAAAAATATATATATACATCTACGCCCCCTGGCGTAGAAACCATACATTATTTCAAGAAGAAAATGTTCCTAAAACGTTTGTCAACATGAGTAGTATCGGTCAACAAACGATTTTTTTTTAATCAAGATTTTGGAAGCTCATATTTCGCTGCAAATACATCAGAAGCGGAATTTTAAACTTACGCCACCTGGTGGCCAAACCATTTTTTACAAAATTATAAATTATATGCGAAGGATTTCCCATCAGGAGCTGTATCCGGTGCAGAAAGAATTTTTCAAATAGGAGATTTAGAAGCAGAGATGTAGGGGGAAAAGCAATTTATCTTTACGCTTCCTAGCGGAAAGTCTATGAATTACTTCAAAATTTTGAAATTATATGAAAAGCATGTCACACTGGAAACACTATCCAACAAACAAGGAATATTTCAAGTCGGGCTCCTAGAACTAGAGATATTGACAAAAATAAGATATACATCTACGCCCTGGGGGAGAAACCATGAATTATTTTAAGAAGAAAATGTTTCTAAAAGGTTTGTCGACATGAGTATTATCGGTCTACAAAAGACGTTTTTTTTCAATCGATAATTTAAAAGCTCATATTTTGCTGCAAATACATCAGAAGCGGAAATTAAGGTTTGCGCCCCCTGGCGGCCAAACCATTTTTTACAAATATTAGAAATTATGTGCAAACGATTTCCCATCACGAGCTGTATCCGGTACAGAAAGAATTTTTCAAATCGGAGATTTAGAAGCAGAGACATAGAGGGAAACGTAATTTACCTCTACGCCCCCTAGCGGAAAGTCTATGAATTACTTGAAAATTTTGAAATTATATGAAAAACGTGTCATACTGAAAACACTATCCAACAAAGAAGGAATTTTTCAAATCTGACTCCAAGAAGTAGAGATATTGGCAAAAATAAAATATACATCTACGCCCCCTGGCGGAGAAACTGTGGAATATTTTAAGAAGAAAATATTCGAAAAAGGTTTATCGATGTGAGTGGCATCAGTCCACGAAAGAATTTTTCAATCGATATTTTAGAAGCTCAGATTTTATGGCAAATACATCACATCAGAAGCAAAAATTAACACTTACGCCCCCTGGTGGCTAAAGTATGCAAATATTTTCCAAAACGAGGTGCATCCGCTGAAGCAAAAATTTTTCAAATCGGAGCTTTAGAAGAAGAGTTATCGGGCGAAATGTAATTTACTTTTACGCCCCTAGCGGAAAATATATGCGTAATTTGAAAAAGTAACTATATCTAAAATACTCTTCGACATAAATGGAATCGAAAGAAAACATATTTTTTTCAATCGGATGTTTCGAAGCAAATATGTGGAATAAAACGTATTTTTGAATTCGACATCATCTCCATTTACGCCCTCTAGCGGCAAAATTGTACATCGTAAAAAAAACACGAAATAAAGGATCATCATTCGCATATTTCAAGCTTTTCGAAGTAAAAGGAATTTTTCAAATCGGACTAATAGTTGCAGAGATAGCGTGGGTACAGACGGACGGACAAACCGGTAACATAAGCACGATCTTTTTTTACAAAAGTACGTGCTAATAAGTCTGCAGCTGACCGCGATCATATCGCGCTGTGAGGTTGAGTGAAAATGTCGCTGCGTGAGAGAACTGACTTTGAGAAAGGAAAGATTGTTGGGGTTATATTAGTGGGTTAATCATAAGAGAAACCGAGAGGCGTTTAAACATACCCAAGTCAACTGTTTTGGATATACTGAATAAGTGGAAGACACATGTCGAGCCTGAAGCAGGAAAACGTACCAGCAGACCAAAGAAAAACAGTGATAGCGGAGGTCGAGGCCTCAGGAGAGTCGTTACAGCTAATCGATGGAGTACTGCACAAGACTTCAGTGTACAGGTGAGTAAAAATGCTGGAACCTCGGTATGTACACGTACCATTCGCAGAGAACTTCATTCCATGGGTTACCGTGGTCATGCGACTGCTCATAAGCCTTTCATCTCCACTCAGATTGCTACTCATCGTTTAGCATGGTGTAAAGAACATTTATCGTGTACCGTAGATCAATCGAAACGGGTCCTATGACCTGGTGAATCCAAATACACGATCCATCAGTCTGATGTGTGGGTACGGCGGCAGACGGGGGAACGCTATTTACCACAGTGTACTGTTCCTACGGTCAATTTTGGAGCTGGCAGTGTACTCGTGTGGGGGTGTTTTTCGTGGTATGGTCCCGGCCCATTGGATATCGTGGACAAACCTGTTGACCAGCACGTCTACTTCGATATTCTGGACAAGTATGCTGTGCCAACTCTGTGGCAATACTATGGAACCGAGGCTTGTTGGTACCAGAAGGATAATGTACCGAGCCATAAAGCAAGGACTATTACGGCGTGGTTTGACGATAATTCCGTATCGTGTGTGGACTGGACAGCACACAGCCCTGATCTTAATCTCATAGAACACCTATGGGATGAATTAGAGCGACGCATAAGAAGTTTGGAACCAAAGCCTAGCGCTAAACAACAGTTAGCGGCAGCATTATATGTACTGAATGGAAGCGCATACCGAACGCTGTGTTCCAAAACCTTGTCGAAAGCATGTCTCGAAGAGTCAGTGTATGCATTAATTCCAAAGGTGGACCGACACCGTACTAATGTATGTCAATAAATGCTATGTTGTGTTTCTCTTTTAGGTGTCCGGTGACTTTTGTCAATATTGTGTATATTTTAATATGGAGGAAGTAAATCATTTGTAATACCTGCCTTTTCGGCATTTTCTCAGCTGGACGCAGTATAGGTGTTCGGCAACTGCACTTCTTTGGTGGAGTGAAAAGCTCATGAGAGGTAAGGCAAATATTGACCACAGCAATGCCCGACTGGTCTGAGGTGCAGGTATCTGGCCATTCGTCTGAGAAGGGCCTGGGTTAGAATTCCGAATGCAGCATGGGTAGTGTGTTTGTCTGATGGCGCTTGCTCTGTACCTTTCCTGCAACCAGTGATCCGAAATTAGAAACACGTGACCGCTTAAAGCCCTTAGAACTGCACATAGTGGTAATTAAACTCCGAGGCAAATATATATATATATATATATATATATATATATATATATATATACACTGGACATGGCTCAACTGAGAGAACAAGCTGGATTCAGGAGTGGATACAGCACAATAGATCATATCCACGTACTGAGAGAACTAATTGAAAGAGCGAGGGAATATGAACTTCCATTGTGCATGGCTTTTATCGATTATGAAAAAGCCTTTGATTCGGTGAAACCATCAGCAGTTACAATGGCTCTGAAATCCTGCGGTATTGAAGATGCATTCATTAATATTATTAATAACATCTATGAAAATGCAAGTGCAAAGATTCGGCTGTTTGAAAATACAACCCACATAAAAATTGGAAAAGGAGTGAGACAAGGTGACACCATATCTCCGAAGCTCTTTAATGCCACATTGGAAAATGTCTTTCAATCACTGAACTGGGAAAACAAAGGGATAAAGATTAATGGAGATTATCTAACCCACCTTCGTTTTACTGATGACATAGTCATTTTTGCAACTACCCCATCAGAGCTACAGAGTATGATCCAGGAACTTGCTGACAAGAGTAAAGAAGTGGGATTAAAAATGAACTTTCAGAAGACAAAAGTGATGTACAATGCTTTTACAAGAAATGAAGATTTATCGATTGATGGAGAAAAGCTGGAGATAACAGACACGTACGTTTATCTTGGACAGCAGATATCAAGTGAGGGTCACATTGGTGAAGAAATTAATCGGCGTACAAAACTTGCCTGGGGAGCTTTTGGAAGAAACAGCATAATTTTCAAGAGCAATATGCCATTATGTCTTTAAAGAAAAGTGTTTGATCAATGCATCCTTCCAGTGCTTACGTATGGTGCAGAGACGTGGACCTTAGCTAAAAGAGACATACAAAGGCTGCAGACAACTCAAAGTAGCATGGAGAGGTGCATGCTTGGTGTAACCAGGAGAGATAAGAAGAGGAACACGTGGATCCGAAAAATGACAAGAGTGGAAGACATCATGATCAGAGTTAAATCCCTGAAATGGCAATGGGCTGGACATACTGCCAGAAGAACAGACCATCGATGGACAGCCGAAATTTTAGATTGGATTCCAAGGGACAGGAAAAGACCCAGAAGAAGACCACATGGAAGATGGGTGGATGAAATTCGAAAGTATGCGGGAGTGACATGGAGGAGACTGGCACAAGACAGACCGTTGTGGAGGAAACCTTGGGGAGACCTTCGTCCAGCAGTGGATTGATAATGGTTGAAAATGATGATGATGATGATATATATATATATATTGACCGCTCGCTAAAGAGAGAGAAAAACCTTCTCATATAAAAATCAAACGAAACTGGCACTTTCCTCCCAAGTCAAAACAAGAAAGATGACACTGAATTTTCGATTGTAATGAGCCCGTCTTTTGAACTCTTTCTGACACAAAAACATATTTCAAAGCAGATTTTTAGAATAAATAAATACATCCCTCTTTCCACGTTACAGAAACACATAGCATCCGCAAAATTGTTTTCAGCCGCCGCCGTGGAATTGAGACACGGATCTCTCGATATCTAGCCGAGCGCGTTAGCTTTACACCACGGTCGCCAACAATCCACGGAGCTATGTGTATTTTTAAGTGAGCTACTAACATCATAAAACCGTAAGAGACTTAAAAATAAAAAAAAAACTGACTTAAAAATACACATAGCACCGTGGATTGTTGGCCACCGTGGTGCGAGAGAACAAGCTGGATTCAGGAGTGGCTACAGCACAATAGATCATATCCGCCGTCTGAGAAAACTAATTGAAAGAGCGAGGGAATATGAACTTCCATTGTGCATGGCTTTTATCGATTATGAAAAGGCCTTTGATTCGGTGAAACCATCAGCAGTTACAATGGCTCTGAAATCCTGCGGTATTGAAGATGCATTCATTAATATTATTAATAACATCTATGAAAATGCAAGTGCAAAGATTCGGCTGTTTGAAAATACAACACACATAAAAATTGGAAAGGGAGTGAGACAAGGTGACACCATATCTCCGAAGCTCTTTAATGCCACATTGAAAAATGTCTTTCAATCACTGAACTGGGAAAACAAAGGGATAAAGATTAATGGAGATTATCTAACCCACCTTCGTTTTGCTGATGACGTAGTTATTTTTGCAACTACCCCATCAGAGCTGCAGAGTATGATCCAGGAACTTGCTGACAAGAGTAAAGAACTGGAATTAAAAATGAACTTTCAGAAGACAAAAGTGATGTTCAATGCTTTTACAAGAAATGAAGAGTTATCGATTGATGGAGAAAAGCTGGAGATAACAGACACGTACGTTTATCTTGGACAGCAGATATCAAGTGAGGGTCACATTGATGAAGAAATCAATCGGAGTACAAAACTTGCCTGGAGAGCTTTTGGAAGAAACAGCATAATTTTCAAGAGCAATATGCCATTATGTCTTAAAAGAAGTGTTTGATCAATGCATCCTTCCAGTGCTTACGTATGGTGCAGAGACGTGGACCTTAACTAAAAGAGACATACAAAGGCTGCAGACAACTCAAAGTAGCATGGAGAGGTGCAGGCTTGGTGTAACCAGGAGAGATAAGAAGAGGAACTCGTGGATCTGAAAAATGACAAGAGTTTAAGACATCATGATCAGAGTTAAATCCCTGAAATGGCAATGGGCTGGACATACTACCAGAAGGACAGACCATCGATGGACAGCCGAAATTTTAGATTGGATTCCAAGGAACAGGAAAAGACCCGGAAGAAGACCACATGGGGGATGGGTGGATGAAATTCGAAAGTATGCGGGAATGACATGGAGGAGACTGGCACAAGACAGACCGTTGTGGAGGAAACTTGGGGAGACCTTCGTCCAGCAGTGGATTGATAATGGTTGACAATGATGATAATGATGATGAATATATATAGCCAGTGCCGTTAATGCCCACCAGATGGAGACGTCTCAGTAGCTGAGCCCATCTTACAGATTTATGATGTCGGTAACGCTTAAAAATACACATAGCACCGTGGATTGTTGGCCACTGTGGTGTAAAGCTAACGCGCTCGGCTTGATATCGAGAGATCCGTGGTTCAATTCCACGGCGGCGGCTGAAAACAATTTTTCGGTTGCTATGTGTTTCTGGAAAGTGGAAAAAGCGATGTATTTATTTATTTAGTGACGCAACGTATTTGGAGGATTTTCACCTTAGATTTTTAGAAAATATAAATATTCAGCAAAACAGAAAATGCACTTACATCACCTAGGAGAAAACTACGCGTAATTAAAAATATGTAACGAAAGTAGTGATATTCAGAGTCAATGGAACCGTTTAAAGAGATCAACCGGACTTCTGTAATCGGCAAAACGTCCTGAAATATAAATATCTACTTACACCCACAATTGGCTGAAAAGTATGTTACGAAAATAAACAAATTGTGCGCACCATACCGGAAGGAAGATATCAGAGAAAAAAGGGTTTTCAAATCTAACAGTTAGAAGAAGAGATATAGGAGAAAACATTATATGACTAGTAAAAAATCTTCATATTATTTAAAGAAGTAAATGGGTTCAAAATACTCTTCATAATGAAGAGTATCCTACGCCGCCCCGTTGGCGCAGTGGTCTAAGGCGCTGGCCTCTGATCATTCGTCCGTAAGGGGTCCGGGTTCGAATCCCGGTCAGGCATGGATGTTGTGTTTGTCTTACGGCACTGGCTCTCTCCCTTCCCTGGAACCAGTGACCCTAAATTAGGGATGGGCGACTGCTTATAGCCCATTGAGTTGCTCACGGTGGTCGCTAAACCTCCAATAAAAAAAAAAAAAAGAGTATCCTACCAAAAACGAATATTTCTAAAGGAATTTTGAGCTGAATTAACTTTTTCAAACAGAAATACACGCTGAAGCCACTGACAAAAGAATTTTGAATACTGGAAAAGTAGAAAATATGCCCAAATTTATTTTTTATAGCAAAAGCTATGCTAAAGAAAAAAGTTTCCCAAATACTTCTCTTGGAAACAAAGACAGAGAGAGAAAAATGTTTTGACATTTACACCCCCGTAGCTGGAAAACTGAGCATTATTTTAAAAGAATAACGTTCCCCATTTTATTGTAGAGAATTGCATACGGAAAAAAGATAAATTTATTAACAGGATGTTTAAAAGCAGTTACACCGTTGTAAACATAAATACAAACTAACACCACATAACGCCAAAACTGTTAACTACAAAAAATCTACGAGTACATGCAAAATGTTCCACATAGTTAATGGGATCCGGTGTTGAAATAATTTTTGTAAATCGGACTTTTAGAAGCAGAGGTATCGTGAAAAACATATTAAATATTTGCGCCCCTAACAGGAAAATCTTGCATTATTTTGGACAGGAAATGCACACATAAAATTTCCATAGTTAGAAATATCTAACCGAAAAACGATTTTTTTCAATCGGGTGTTTAGACGTGCAGATATTGCTGCTAATATGCTGCAGACGGAAACGTGAACTTGTGCCTCCTAGTGGTAACCTTGTGCGTTAAGAAGAATTTGAAAATATGCAAAACTTTCGCACCAGACACTCTCGCCGACGAATAAAGAAATTTTCAAATCGGAGTGTTAGGAGCAGAGATGTCGAGAAAAGTAAGATATACAACAATGGCCCTGGGGGAAAACTATCATTGTTTTAAGCAGAAGGTATCATCAAAAGTTTTTTCGGGGTGAGCAGTATCTTATCATACAATAAATTTTTCAGTCAAGTTTTCAGAGCCGCAGATTGCTGCAAATACATCAAAAATAGTATAACTATGCACTTACACCCCTAATGGGAAAACTGCCATTTTCAAAAATTAGAAATTTAATGCGGAACAGGAGCTCTATGTAACGCAAAAAGGGTTTTTCAAATCGGGGGTTTAGAAACAAAGATATCGGGAAAACCGCCATTTAACTTTACGCACCTAGCGGAAAAACTGAGCACGACTTGAAAAAGAAACTGTCCGCAAAATAATCTTCATTATAAATGGTATCGAAGGAAAAAAAGAAGTTTTTCAATTGAATATTTAGAAGCAGTGATATGGAATAAAATCAATTTTGAATTCGAAAGTATTTACATTTATGCGCTCTGGCTGCGAGGTTATGCATCGAGAAAAAAATGAAATGCAAGAATCATCTTTCTCACATTTCAAGCTTTTTAATGCTAAAATAGTTTTTCAGATCGGACTAATAGCTACAGAGATATGGTGTCCACAGGCTGACGGACGGACAAAGTGATAATACGGGCACATACCTCTTTATAAAAATCGTGCTAATGATTTAGAAGAATCAGATTGTAAAAGAGACGAGGGACCCTTTTCTGGACACAAGTAAAAATTGCGGGTTGATTTTGGTGAACCACAGCAATGCGAGAAGGGCTGAACGAAGGAGTGGTTCAAATAAGATCAATAACAATTCAGAAGAAAAATACATAATAAGTAGTTCAAGAGAGAAATTCTGGCTACCATGGTATTAGATTGTGCAATGCGAACAGTGTGGTAATACCACCAAAATTTGAAGGAAACACTCAGATCGACGAAAATTAGCGAACTACTTCATGTCACAAGTTTTTTGATAACAGGAGGACAAATGCGTTTTTTACAAATGTTTTTGCATATATACTGAGTGCTCACTCAATTAAGACAGCAGCCTACCTAAGTCTTCGAGGGCACTCTATTTGTCCAAGGAGCACCCACCACGAAGCGTGGCATCGACTTTGCGAAGTGTCTGTACAGTTGCATGGGGATTTGAAGCCATGCTATTTGTATTGCGGTCCACAATTCCGGTACAGAGCGAGGTGATGTGTCCAACTGCGTGTCTTCCCATACTGATTTTTCCCATTCTGTTTTATTTCTCCCCTGGTTTATATTGGGTCAGTAGTGGTCATTAGTGGCTGTAAAGGGGGGGGGGAGAGGAAACTTAAGTTAGAGCAGGATTTTCCAATCAGCTTTATTCCCATACGGCTTTATATTGCTGCCGTAAAACGGGGGAGCTATACCTGCTTTTAAAAGTTTAGCTACCTGTTCCTGAAGGTAGCTCACCTAGGGGTAACTCACCTTTCACAACCACAAACGACCGAACATAGTTTGTGATTTGACACCCACTTAACAACTAAGGTCATTAGAGTTTCTGGAGTCTGGATTTGGACCTGGAGGATACAAATTGCTCTTTGTAAGCAAGTCAAACTCCCCTGCATCTCTTGTGGTTTGTCCCCAGCCGTATAGCCATTAGGGAAGTTTAAATATTCTGAGAACCTCTGCAGCTTTTTTTTTTTACTTTAAATTAGTGATGAGCAAAAAGTATTCATAAATCGAATATGTTATTCCTGAACCGAACAGTTATTCGGAAACGGAATACTTCAATCGGAAACCGAATACTTTAGTCATAAACCGAATACTTCATTTGGAAACCGAATACTTTATTCATAAACCGAATGCTTTATTCGAAAACCGAATACTTTATTCGAAAACCGAATACTTTAGTCATAAACCGAATACTTTATTCGGAAACCAACCGAATGCTTTATTCGAAAACCAAATACTTTAGTCATAAACCGAATACTTTATTCGGAAACCAACCGAATACTTTATTCGTTAAGAGAAAACAGTATTTGGAAACGGAATAGATTATTCAGAAACCGAATTATTGATCCAGAAACAAATGAATGACTCAGAAACCAAATGAAAGAAATATTAAGCGGAAGAAAGTGCCCTGTTGACCCCTGAAGCTCAGGACTTCGACACAGTGGTGTCTCTTTCCATCACAGTAGTTAGGCCCCTGGAGTCTATGACGTTACCGCACAGCACAGTGATTAAGCGACGGTATCTCAAGACTATATCACGCCAGCTTTTTATCGCGTCAAAAGCTACCTGGGCGGTGACGGTCATAATGTCGACAGTCGAAATGTCACCGTAATGTCGACAGGGTCTTAGTGTCGACAATCAAAATGTCGACACGGTCATAATGTTGACGGGGTCCAGAAAATATCCGCATGGTACTCTAACTTAGACAGTAGATGGTTTTCGGAAGGGGTCAGGGCCCAGGGTCAAGGGCCCGCCCCATACAAAATTTTCGTAAAATCTACAGTTTTCAATTTAGAACCACGAAATCTGGTATAATATCTCATGGTACTCTAACTTTGTTCGTAGACGATTTTGGGAGGGGTTGGGGCCCCGCGGTCAAGGGAACACAAACAAAATTTTCGCAAAATCTACAGTTTTCAATTTAGAACCACCAAATTTGGTATACTAACTCATGGTGCTCTAACTTAGACAGTAGATTGTTTTTTTAATGGGTCGGAGCCCGTAATCAAGGGCCCCATACAAAAATTTCGTAAAATCTACAGCTTTCAATTTTGAACCACTAAATTTGGTATACTATCGCATGGTACTCTAACTTTTTCCGTGCACGGATTTGGGGAGGGGTCGGGGCTCTGGGGTCAAGGGGGCCCATATAAAATTTTCGTAAAATCTACAGTTTCCAGTTTAAAACCACCAAATTTGGTATACTATCTCATGATGCTCTAACTGAGCCCATAGATTGCCTTTGGAAGGGGGCGGGGCTCGAGTTCAAGGGCCCCCATACAAAATTTTCATAAAATCTACAGTTTTCAATTTAGAATCACCAAATTTGATATACTATCTCATGGTACTCTAACTTTGTCCGTAGACGGTTTTTGGGAGGGGTTGGGGCCCCATACAATATTTTCGTAAAATCTACAGTTTTCAATTTCGAACCACCAAATTTGGTATACTATCTCGTGGTACTCTAACTTAAACCGTAGACAGAATGGGTCGGGACCCGAGGTCAAGGGCCCCCCATACAAAATTTTCGTAAAACATTCCATTTTTTACTCTTAAGAACTCCAACACCCGACCTACGGTCCAAGTTAGAGACCGTAGATAACAATAAAGTACAAAAATATCCGGTTAATGGTGTATCAAAAACACAAATGAATAAACGTTAGCTTTCCCCACAAACGGGTGGCTTCATCAGGAAGGAATACACTGAAGTGCCAGAAAAACTGGTACAGACGAGCTTATGCAAAATACATAGCAACGTTACCTATGCGTGCACTCGGTTGCGTGCGCCAGTGCGTATATAAAGCGATAGACATCCTTGCCAGCTGTCAGAGCTGTTTTCGGCATGAGAATGACAAGTAAAAATGATTTAAGCGATTTTCAACGCGGTGTCATAGTTGGCGCTCGTGAGAGGGGCCATAGTATTTCGGAGGTAGAAACGAAGTTCGGGTTTTCACGGACGACCATTGCAAGGGTGTACCGTGACTACAAGGATTCCGGCAAAACCTCCGACCTACGATACCAGAGTGGCCGTAAAAAGACATTGGGTGAACGTGACCATCGTCGGCTGTCATGAATCGCTTCACGCGATAGGCGGGCAACACTCTCGCAGGTATAATCGGAATTCAATGCTGGAGCCTCAACAAGCATCAGCGTCCAGACTGTGCAACGTACCCTGCACGATATAGGCTTTGGGAGCCAACGCCCAACTCGAGTTTCCTTGATGGGTGCACGACACAGAGCTATGCGCCTCGCTTGGGCACGGCAACACCGCCATTGGACACTTGATGACTGGAAACAAGTAGCCTGGTCTGACGAGTCGCGTTTCCAACTGTATCGGGCAGATGAAAGGATTCGAGTGTAGCGCAAACCCCATGAAGCCATGGATCCCGCCTGTCAACAGGGAACTGTACCGGCTGGTGGGGGTCCGTAATGGTGTGAGGTGTGTTTAGCTGGACTTTACTGGGA
Organism: Macrothele yani; assembly: GCA_039090855.1. NCBI lineage: Eukaryota > Metazoa > Arthropoda > Arachnida > Araneae > Macrothelidae > Macrothele > Macrothele yani. The sequence continues at coordinate 64,308,580 of CM077017.1, read as the reverse complement.
CCCCTGGTACGTCTACAAAAGTCTGTGACCGGCCAACGTTATGTGTGCATCCTTTCTGACGAGGTACACCCGTTCATGTCCTGCATTCATGCTGATGGGTTGGGCCTGTTCCAATAGGACAATGCACCTCCACTCAAGTGTCGGGACGCCACATTATGGTTAGAGGAGCATTTACCTGAGTTTGGGGTGTTGCCATTCCTACCCAAGTCCCCAGATCTGAACGTGATAGAGCACATTTGAGATGCCATGCAACGCGCTGTCGAACAGACGAATTCGAGACTTCGGAGTACGCCCGAATTGTGGAAAGCTCTGCAGAAAGTATGGTGTGCATTGCCTACAGCATATTTCAAGAAGATAGTGAAGTCCATGCGTCGTCATATTTCTGCAGTCCTGCGCTAACGTGGGGTACCTACCAAGTATTAGACTCGTGTACCAGTTTTTCTGGCACTTCAGTGTACAATGTAATGTAAATAGAGTCCCAGATATTTAAAATTCAATACGGTAAACAAAAGGATGATCAATGCCAATGTCAAGTCGCATGCACTCGACATCGCATAGGTACATTGCATTTCAGTGTCGCGGGATTCTCAGAAGCACACGCTAGATGTGCGGCAGTTCTATAGATGTATCCTCGAAGGTAAGTGTTTCCATTCCTCTTCCTTTCCTTTTTGTTTCGTAAAATTAAATTAACTAAATCAAAAAATTTAACCCCGGGCTACGACCGAACCCAGACCCCGACCCCTTCCAAAACCAGTATACGGTCTAAGTCACAGCACCATGAAATAGTATACCGAATTTGATGGTTCTAAATTGAAAACTATAGATTTTACGAAAATTTTGTGTGAAGGCCCCTTGACCTCCGGGCCCCGACCCCTTCCAAAAATCGTCTGCGAACAATGGTAGAGTACCGTGAGATGGTATACCACATTTGGTGGTTATAAATTGAAAACTGTAGATATTACAGAAATTTTGTACGGGTTCTCCTCGAGCCGGGGCCCCGACTCCTTCCAAAAACAGCCTACGGTCTAAGTTAGTACCATGAGATAGTATACCAAATTTGGTGGTTCTAAATTGAAAACTGTAGATTTTACGAAAATTTTGTATGGGGATGGGGCTTGACCCCGGGCCCCGACATCTCCCCAAAACCGTCTACGGACAAAGTTAGAGCACCATGTGATAGCATACCAAATTTGGTGGTTCTAAATTGAAAACTGTAGATTTTACGAAAATTTAAAACTGAAGATTTTACCGGGCCCTGGCCACTTCCTAAAACCATCTACTGTCTAAGTTAGAGTACCATCTACTGTCTTAAGTTAGAGATAGTGTACCAAATTTGGTGGTTATAAATTGAAAACTGTAGATTTTACAAAATATTGTATGAGGGCCCTTCGAACTCGGGCCCTGGCCCCTTCTAAAAGCAGTCTACGGTCTAAGTTAGAGCACTATGAGTTAGTATACCAAATTTGGTGGTTCTAAATTGAAAACTGTAGATTTTACAAAAATTTCGTATGGGGATGGGCCCTTGACCCCGGGCCCCGACCCCTTCCAAAAACCATCGACTGTCTAAGTTAGAGTGCCATGCGGACATTTTCTGGACCCTGTCGACATTATGACCGTGCCGACATTTTGAACTGCCGACATTTTGACTGTCGACACTATGACCCTGCCGACATTATGGTGACATTTTGACTGTCGACATTTTGACCGTCGACATTATGGGGACATTTTGACCGTCGACATTATGGTGACATTTTGACTGTCGACATTTTGACCGTCGACATTATGGGGACATTTTGACCGTCGACATTATGGTGACATTTTGACTGTCGACATTTTGACCGTCGACATTATGACCGTCATCGCACAGGTTGCTTTAGACGCGATAAAAAGCTGGCGAGATATAGTCTTGAGGTACAGTCGCTTAGTCACTGTGCTGTGCGGTAACGTCATAGACTCCAGGGGCCTAACTACTGTGATGGAAAGAGACACCACTGAGTCAAAGTCCTGAGCTACAGGGGTCACCAGGACACTTTCTTCGGCTTAATATTTCTTTCATTTGGTTTCTGAGTCATTCATTTGTTTCTGGATCAATAATCGGTTTCTGAAAAATGTATTATGTTTCCAAATACTGTTTTCTCTTAACGAATAAAGTATTCGGTTTGTGACTAAAGTATTATATTGGTTTCCGAATAAAGTATTCGGTTTGCGAATAAAGTATTCGGTTCATGAATAAAGTATTCTGTTTCCAAATAAAGTATTCAGTTTCCGAATAACTATTCGGTTCACGTATAACGTATTCGATTTATGAATACTTTTTGCCCATTACTACTTTAAACAGCGTTGGTACTGTAACTGAAATTTGGAGAAAGGGGTGTGTGTACAAGACTCGTGCAGTGAAAATAACGTGCGTTTGCTGAATACACATGAATAAAGATGAGCTTCAGTTAGCCAACAGTTTATTCTACTCATTCCTATGAATTCTTGAATATTCTAGCTAACTTTAATTTTGATATCTAATGTTGAGAATAAGTAAATTTTTTAACGGACTGTGAAGTTAGGGTTCATGGCGATCCAGGCCGAACAGCACATTCGAGCAACGGGGATTGCCTTTTATAGCTATAAATGCCTATTTAAAATAATTTCACTGTTCTGGCATTGTTTCCATGTCATTTCTTTAAAATTTCCGTAAAACTGCACAGCTGTAAAAAAGGAAAAAAAAAGACTGAATATAATGCGAATGTCATCGGGGACACTCCCCCTTTCCCGTTCCACGATTTCAACCAAAGTCAAATCAGCAAAAGAGTTTTTGCTAAACCTCCTGTGTAAGTATTAAAAACGTCGTGCGAATTAATCATAAAGATAAGAAAAATTGCCGTTAATGCACGATATCACTAAATATTAGTTCATATGCCGTGGCCTAGACCTTTTTAAGTTTTTATTCTAACGATGTCATATTCATAACGTAAATTAATCATATTGCACTTTTACTTAGGCACTAATTATTAATTCATTGGCCCTAAGCCTAAAGGCCTAGTAATTAATGTTGAATACCTAAGTAAAAGCGCAAAGCTATTAACTTGACTTTTTTGCAAACTTTACGAATATCACATAGTCGAAAAAAAAAGTGTTGAAAATCCCTAGGTCTACGGCCTATGAATCAATGTATGGTGCATAAGTAGAATCGCAATATTATTGACATTACTTGTTACGTAAATTTTAGAAATATGGGAATGACGGAATGAAAACTTTTATAAGGGCCTAGACGTTAAGCCTAATAATATTTCCTGCCTGAGTATTATCGAAATATTAATAATTTGACGTGCTACGTAAACGTTATGAACATGAGAACGATGGAATAAAAAATGCCGACCCGACCCCAGAAATTTCCCCCACCCCGTCCAGCAAATTGTAAGACTGATTTTTACTATAAACTGCGCAAAAGTTGAAATGACGACCCCGGAAATTTCCTCCACATATTTGTGCTCGTTGTACGGCTGCATCTTGTTTTAAACAGGGTGAAAATGGAAGTGGTGACCCCGGAAATCTCTCCCACATTTGATATTTTGTGTAAACTGCAATTTGTACACGGTCCCTGACTGAAAAAGGTGGGGGAATTTTCCTATGGGAAACTTTTCCAATGTGGGGAAGTTTTCCTGAGGGGGGACTTTTCCTGTGGGAGACTTTTCCGTCCATCTCGAATCCAGGACTGTCAGGTCCTTAGCCGAGAACGCTGACCACTGGACCAACGCAGCCCAGGCTCGGAGGGCGCCTCTCGTTCCTGGCTCTCACAGTTAATACTCGTTTTGTTTTCTTGATTTCAATTCCAGAATTACACGTAATTAGAATTGGTGCCTATAATGGTACCAAAATGTGGAGGATACGTAATACAAGCATTATGGGTGGACAGATTTTTCTGATTTTAATATGCAGATTCTTTCCACGACCAGTGTTTCTTCCAGACATACCTACTGAGGGACCTAACTCCAAGGCAAATGTCCAGTGGAAACCGGACATTTTATAAGAAATACTGTGGGCAGTAACAAATTTGAATTTAATTACTTGTACATCATAAGGAAGCTTGTAAAAATAGTTTCTTTCGTAAGCTTACTATTAAACTAAACTCTCTGATTAGTTATGATAAACAAATCTTCTGTCTGAAAATCGGCAGGAAATTTCTGTAATTTTAATTATTTTATAGCACTTAGAATTTTAAAAGATACTGCCACAAATTAATTGATTTTGTTTACAACATTGGAAGCAAAATAGAAATGCAATATCACTGCTTAAGGTTAGGTTTCTTCGTAGCTTTTTTGCTCACGTGTTATGTATTTTTTTTTTTTTGCACCTACATAATTATTTCATATTTATTCATTTATTTTTGTTTAATGCATGAACTGCTGTTTTCACATGAGCCCACGAATTGAGTCATGTACGAATGTTTTTAAACAGTTATTAGTTTTAAATCTGAATTTAATGACAAACTGCTTTTCTTCCGAAATAATAAACAGCATCACAAGAGAAAATGTGTACCCTGCAAAGGAATAAATTGCTAGTTAGCATTTCTCCTTTGACTTTTTAATGAATACATCCACTCTTATGCCTTACATTCCCATTTCTAAATGCACAAGCAATCTTTTAGCCAGAAGGATGGTAAGAATAAGAGAACCTGAATTTTTAAACGACATCAAAGATGCCCCCTTGGCATTTGTTGAGTTTATAAACACTTCAAATCGGATGCCGATTGAACTGGTGATTCATTATATTTCGTATTTTTCGGATTAAGTCCCCATCCCAAAGGGTTCCAGCGGTATGGCACGCACGGGGACAGCTGGTTCACCAGTTGTTTGGGAAGTTGCACCGCCACGGACCGAGCTGACCTTGGGACAGACAGTCTACGCTTGCTGCAACCTTTGCCAGTATGGAAAGACGAGTCACCCTGTGTTTGCAACAGAAAGGCGGCCGCTACAAGCATTTTCTGTAATGACACTTATTTAGGAACAGTTTATTCTTCCTACAATAAATATTTGTGTAATAATTTATTTATAGAGTCAACTTAGTTAATCTTCCTGCAACAAATAGCATTTGTGTAATAATTCATTTACCGGGTAAACCGAGTAGTGAAACACCCTGTATAACATCTTAAACAGAAAGCATAACCTGACTGGGCGCCATTAAACACTGATTTAAAAGTAATCCTCAAAAATTACATTAAAGGAGAAACAAATTACTTTAATTGTTTTATTTTAGAAGAGGAAATTGCTACCAATAGAAAACTGCATCCTTTAAAGACTGGTTATCAATTATATAATGAAATACACACATCAATTATATTGATTATTATTATTCTGGACATCAATTATACGTATAATGAAAATAAACTTCTGAATTCATTCCTCAAAGTAACCACAATGAAAAAATTGAAACGTTTTAAAACAAAAAGGAGTGTAATACAATTACAAGTTAACGGGTGTAACGCTTAAAAAGATATTAATAACAACGTTTTCGTAAACATAAAATCGTGGGAAGAATCATATTAAAATCAGAAAAATCTGTCCACACTAGGGACAAATCACAAGAGAGGCAGGGGAATTTGACTTGCTCACAAAGAGCAATTTGTATCCCCCAGGTCCAAATCCAGACTTAAGAAACTCTAATGATCGTAGTTGTTAAGTGGGTGTCAAACCGCAAACTATGTTGGGTCATTTGTGGTTGTGAAAGGTGAGTTACCCCCTAGGTGAGCTACCATCAGGCACAGATAACTATTCCTTTAAAAGCAGGTATAGTTCCCCCGTTTTATGGCCGCAATTAATGGCCCCAATATAAACGAGAGAGAAAATAAAGCAGAATGGGTATGAACCGTTCAACTGCCTCACCTGGCGTGTTCCACAACATCCCACAGATGCTTAGTTGGGTTGAAATCTGGCGAGTTTGGAAGCCATTCGAAATGTCTCATATCAGCAACGCATTCCTCTAATCGTTCCTCAACAAAGCATGACCGATGACATGGAACATTTCGTCCTGGCTGAATCCATCCCTATCTGAGTAGATGTACAACATTGTTGGGTGTACATGGTCTGCAAGCAGTCACTGGCCGTTGCCTGCATTCATACGTTGGTCCACACTCACCAGGAGTCCTGGTTCATTCCAACTAATCATGCCCCATATAATGCAACCATCCCCACCAGGCTGGATAGGCGATGTCATGTATGATGAGGGTTCCATAGCCTAATGCTGTTGGTGTCAGACCCTACCATCAGCAGAATGGAGTACATACATATTGTGATTCATCGGACCGCACATCTGTTTCCAATCTTCTATCGTCCAATCCGTTTGCCGTTGGTACCAGGAAAGTCAATTTACGTTGATGTACAGCTGTTAGGAGTGGATAGCGTATAAGGCGCCTGTTCTAATAGCCCATGCAGGGAATACTGTTTCTGGTTTAGTATTGTTCCATAAAATGCGAAACTGTGTTGCCACGTTCCCTGTTCATGGCGCCGCACCCGTCGTTCGCCTCTGGTATCTACCTTTTGCTACCCTTTACAGTTGTGTCGCCGGTTGATGGTTTCTCCATTTTAGCTCCATTTCTGGTACAACTTAGCCACAAAGGCCCTCGAACAACCCAAACTCAGATAAATCTTTGATTTTATTAATCACGACCGTAACTTCTCCCTCAACTGAATAATCAACATCTTATGAACACCCTTTTAACCTCCAGGCCACGCCCTTCTCCACGTTACGCCAGTATCGTGCGTAACTCACTTTGCATAGTGGTGGTCGTAATTTAGTGAGCATCCAGTGCATACGTATGTCAAAAAATGGCTTGTTTACTTTAGCATTCCCTCCATCCGTAGGAACAACACACCAAAGAGGCAACTGCAGGTAAACGACGGCGTGTGTGATGCTCATGAAGCGGAATAAATAGCACCTGATGCTGAACTCTGTTAATCAGTGCTGTTCTTGTCCTTCAGATGGGAAAGGCAGGGGACTTCAGCGAGTTTGACAAAGGTTACATTGTAATAGCCAGACATTTGGGTCAAGGTTACATTGTAATAGCCAGACATTTGGGTCAAGGTTACATTGTAATAGCCAGACATTTACGAGAGAACAAGGCCTGTGGTGTACTCACGGTCAGCCGTAGCTTGTACCTTCAAAATGTGGTCCGAGGAGGGAAAGCACGAAGTGCTGGTAAGGTGTGTGTCGACCACGGGGCATCGATTCGAGAGGTAAACGAAGGCTATCCCGTATGCTACGAGCCAACAGGTGGGATACTGTGGCGCAACTCGCCGGTAATTTGAATGCTGGTAACGGGAGTAATATGTCACAACACACAATGCATCGAACCCTGCTGAAAATGGAGCTGCGTATCAGCAGGCCGTTTCGAGTGCCCATGCTAACCTCGGTTCACAGTCGAAAGCGCCTACAATGGGCAGGCACGCTATAATTCTTAACGGCGTTTAATCGTTCACAGTGCTCTCACTAAATATGTAAGTTGTTGTTTTATTTTCAAATTTTAAATTTGAACTGTTCTAATATTAATTAAAAAAGTGTAAAGGTTCAATAAATTAAGTAGGGCATCTTATTATATTTAAAGCAAATGTGGCACGCAATCTAATTGTTTTGATGTCTGTGGCCTGCGGCTCTAGAGAAGTTGGACTGCAGTGTCCTGTAGCATTACATGCAAGGAAAGTGCTGTTGCTTGCAAAACTCTCAACTGAGTTGACAAATATTAAGATTAGGCCACTGATATGCAAGAGATAAAAATTAAATTCTGATCTATACTTGTATTAACGGAAAATGCATTAGGATATACAGCCTTGACAACAGCACGGGATCAAGAAAGAAGCATCAATGACGCAAAAAAAATGAATAGCTTACGACCAGAGTTTGTTCAGATATTTTCATGAATGCGTTTATGACCGAAGATACACTATATTGACAAAAGTCACCCGACACCTAGAAGAGAAACACAACATAGCATTTATTGACATACATTAGTACGGTGTCAGTCCACCTTCGGCCTTAACGCATTCACTGACCCTTAGAGACATGCTTTCGACCAGGTTTTGGAACACAGCGATAAGTATACGCTTCCGTTCAGTACATAATGCTGCCGCTAACTCTTGCTTAGTAGTAGGCCTTGGTTTCAAACTTCTTATGCGACGCTCTATTTCATCCCATAAGTGCTCTATGGGATTAAGATCAGAGCTCTGTGCTGGCTAGTTCACACACGATACGGAATTATCGTCAAATCACGCCGTAACAATCCTTGCTTTATGGCTCGGTGCATTATCCTTCTGGTACCGACAAAGCTCGGTTCCATAGTTTTGCCACAGAGTTGGTAGGGCATAATTGTCCAGAATATCGAGGTAGACGCGCTGGTTAACAGGTTTGTCCACGATAACCAATGGGACCGGACGATACCACGAAAAACAGTCCCACACGAATACACTGCCGCTCCAAACTTGACCATAAAAGCAGTAAGTACACTGTGGTAAATAGCGTTCCCCCGGCTGCCGCCATACCCACACACGACCATCAGACTGATGGATTCGTTTCCATTGATCTACGGCCAGGACCCGTTTCCATTGATCTACGGCCAAGACCCGTTTCCATTGATCTACGGCCAGGACCCGTTTTCATTAATCTACGGCCACGATAAATGTTCTTTACACCATGCTAAACGACGAGTAGCATTCCGAGTAGAGATGAAAGGCTTATGAGCAGCCGCGCGACCACGGTAACCCATGGAATGAAGTTTTCTACGAATGGTACGTGTACATACCGAGGCTCCAGTATTTTTACTCACCTGTACACAGAGGTCTTGTACAGTACTCCGTCGATTAGCTGTAACGACTCTCCTGAGGCTTCGACGTCCTCTATCACTGAATTTCTTTGGTCTGCCGGTACGTTTTGCTAATTCAGGCACGCCATGTGTCTTCTACTTATTCAGTACATCCAAAACAGTTGACTTGAATATGTTTAAACGCCTCTCGGTTTCTTTTATGGACAACCCACTAATATAAGACCCAACAATCTTTCCTTTCTCAAATTCAGTTCTCTCCCGCCGCGTCATTTTCACTCAACCTCACAGTGCGATATGATCACGGTCAGCTGCAAGCTCGTTTTTATACCGTTTGCAGCTGTACCGCGCATCTTAACAACGCAGCAGATCCGTTCATTTGCTTTTGAAGGGATGTCCGGTGACTTTTGGCAATATAATGTATATAATGCTCTACCTGAATTGAGGGACAGTGACATACTTAAATGAAGAGAAAATTGCGGGTCTGGCTATATTTCAAATGCGGCGGATGATGCGGATTTCGTTACTTGTATCGAAGATTGTCGTTAAGGAAAAGTGAGAAGTGTAGATTGAATAATCCGAAACCGATCTGTAAATTTGGTTAACACCGAGGAGGGGTGCAACTTATACGTTGTGTACGGATGTTTGATCAACTCAGCGAGTTTTTGTGCTGTCTTCATATGTCCTGAAACATGGTGGTCTACACAACGAACAGCAAGGAATTTGAGACGTGATGCACGAATCGTTCGCTGCTGCCGGCAGCAAGGGACAAGAGAAGGTGTTTCACGTTGTTTTTCAAGCTCTAATCATCCTCAAGAAACTAGAAATCAGGATCATTTGTAGATTTGTCGGATACCTATCAGTAGCAGAAACGGAACTAACCTACAGATACCCAATGACAGAACAACTGATTGGGGCGCAGCAGGTATCTTCCAGCACCTTTTATCGACTCCTACACGAAAATGGTTTGCGAGAGAGAGAGAAGTATTCTTTTCTTTGCACAACCCTCACTTAAAGCCACAGGTTTGCCAGATTGCAATGGAACAACGAGCTGAGTGGCGTGACGAATGGAGGAATATCATCTTAGCTAATAGACCTCTGTCTGGGAGAAACAATGGTTGCAGTCGCATGTAGTAAGGGTATGGACGAAAGAGCATACACCTTGTACGTATCTCTAAGATTCGTACAGAGCTAACTGCTATGATTCTGGTGTGGAGTGCCGTCTCTTACGACAGGCGGTAATCTCTCATTGTCATCGGGAGTTATCTAATCTCCCAGCGGTATGTAGACATCATTCTCCGCCGTGTGCTTTTACCACTTCTTCAGAACACACCAAATCACACACTTCGGCATGATGATAGCAGACCACATACCACATACGGGGTTCACCAGTGTCTGAAAGTCGTTCCCGTGTTAATATAGCTAGTCCGTTGTCGGAAATGCCATCATGTAACAACGACTGAGAACAGAAATGACTCCAACGCACAACGTGGCGGATCTTCAAGTGCAGTTGCAGCAGATCTGGAAAACCATAGACCAGGATATTATTAGGAAGCTTTTGTCCCAAGTCCTAAAAATATTAGAGCTCGTATTGCAGCGAGAAGCTGCCACATCTTCTGCATATATTACCCTAATATTCATATATCCACTTTCGTGAGCAGCCTGTAACAGTAATTATTTGTCACTTAGACCTATATTTTATCACGTCGCTTCATAATTTACGCTCAACAGTCCTTCAGGGTGGGGCAGTGTATTTTACGAAGAAAGTAGTTAGCTTCCACATGTCAAGATTCTAAACATTTTTGATTGGAATCATGTTCTTACCTGAGAATAAAGCCATTTAAATCCTAACGACAACGCCAATAACATTTTCTTAACGAAAAACTCCACTACGGTAATGTCGCCAAATTCAACGAAATCTGTCAAAGGCATCTGTATTATAAAATAGTTATTTAGCAAGCTATAAGAGTACGAAAAGGAAAAGAAACGTCACCGATAACTCAGCAAAATGTCATTGAAACGGGGAACAATTTTGTCACTTCTTTTACTGCACACGAATTCGCTTCAGATAAGAATCGTATGCCCAACTCTGTTTCACTTTTCTGAATTGTGACCAGAGTTAAAGGAAATATTCTTCTGCCACAGAAAATAACACGGTCCATCCGAGCTTCTGTGTTCCCGCCGTTTATAAAAGCTTTAGCTACAGTATTTAATTTCGTAGCTCTTCAGTTCTTGTTGAATACTGGTTTTTATCTTACCAAAATGTTATTCCGAAACTTCTTGGACGGAGTCAAATTACAGCGTGAGGGTGCATATTGCAGATGGCAACCAAGAACTGAAAAAAATAAGAAATTCACTTCCCCCTCTTCCCGGGTAGGGGACAGAACGGCTGCTTGGGGTGAAACCAGGATCTCACAGGCCCACCCACGGGGAATGACACGAGCTTTGCAAAGTTTCGCTGCCAGGGATGCGCGCTGCTTCGGTGACGAGCCTGAGGCTGCAAGACTTGTGTGGATGAAAAGCAGGTATGAGTGTTTCCCCCATTTCTTAATCGGGACTAAATCCCAGTCCCAGTTCTTTCGTATGAGTATATCGCGTCTCTGTCGACTTGACTACTGGGCAACCAATAAATCCTTATCAAATTTAAGAAGTTCATATCAAATTAAAAACAAAACAAAACATGTGCTCTTTGATTTACTTTTCCGCTATTTAGTAACATTTGAAAGCAATTTTCTTCCTTTACTTTCCTTTTTTTTTTTTTTTTTTTTGCTTCTTCCTTTTCTTGCAACTTAAAGCTGTGAACGACCCAACGGCGAAAAAAAAATGCCACCCTTTATTTAAATTTTTTACTGTTGGCTTCACATAAATGAGACCCAAAACTGTGGAATTAATATAAAGCAAATGTCACATCTTGGAGAAATTACATTGAACAACAAATAATTTTAACTTTGTTTTCTTGCCCCGAAAAAAAGTACATGATTTTTGAGTAATCAGCATGTCCTGATTTCGAATCTTCAATCCAAAATGCTCTATCATATTCCAACTTTTTGGGAACTCAAGTCGAAATTTTGAGGAAATTGAAAATTAACAAAAATGCAATTTTATCACAGTTGTTTTTACAGATTTTTACCATATTAGGGGTCGAAAATTGGCCATTCAAGCTAGAATGGCATGCTGAATCAAAAAATGAAGTCAGGAAAGGCTTACAAACACAAGAGATTGCTGCAAACAATCTAAATATATAAACAAATTAAGTGTTTTACTCACATTTTTAAATCGTTTTCCTGAAATACTTCCAGTAGTAACTGGACTCCGAAACGTCTGTAATAAGAAACCAGCAATAGTCAGCAAGCATACCTGGTAAACACCTCCCCGTACATCACCTTTACATGTGAGATATGTCCTGGTGGAATCTTTCTCTGAGCTCGTCACTCACCACACCTAGGTTTGACGGGAAAGAGTCCAGGTGCGAGTAGAGAAAGTGGATTTTAAGGGACATATTGCACCCTATGACCTGGTATGCCTTTATCATAGTTTCCGCTGGTTCAGACTAGTTTTCCGCCCTAACATTAACCAGGGCAGATAGTTCGCGCAAACAGCTTTGAGTGCAAACCATGCTGCTTTTTCGGTTTCAATGAGTATTGCCGCGAACACAGGGTCCTCCATGATAGTCCGGATTTGTGGTAAAATGCCTTCTTTTAATTTTGATTCAATCCTGGTAACTTTCCCTCCAAATACTGAAATCCACTGCCCCCTTTATCCATAGCTTTGACATATTTTTTTTATCAAGTCCAAATTTCATGTGGAGTGGGGGCAATAAAATTTTGTCGGAATTAACGGGTGATTTGTATTTCACATTGTTTTCCCCAGCCATTAAACTTTATCTCAAAGGCCACTCTTTAACCTCATAATGTTGTTCCCTATCCCGACTGTCTCACTCGCACAAAAACAACAAAATTTGGCATGACCTGGCTGCATTCTGGTTAGAAGTCCAATCACTTTGAGGTCCCCACATATTTGCTACACGTGTTCGGAGTAATTGATAGATTTAAGGAGAAGATCCGTATTTCGATGAGTTTCTTTCATGTGCGCAGCACAGGCCAGTGATACAGAAGGGTAAACGTTTCCATTGTGTAATAACACCGTCTTTGCACCCCCGGTGGCGCAGTGGTCTAAACGATGGCGTCGTCAAACCTCCAATAAAAAAAAAAACACCGTCTTTAAACCTAGTTTGGAAGAATCAATAAATAGATGATATTCTTTAGGGTTATGGTTCCTCCCTAACTTGACAAACAGTGCATTAACATCATTACAATGAGGAAGGTCACTTGGAGAAAAGAGACGACAGACGCTCATGACATATTTGATCTCTTGGATTAAAGAGACGACAGACGTTCATGGCATTTTCTATACGTTGTAACTTTAGTGCCAGGCTGAAGAAGATGCAACTCATGTAGCAGAGAACCTAACAGTTCAGCTTGGTTTCTCGTGAGTTTCAGGTCTTTCACTAGGTAATTAAACTACGTATTCGTACTGGAAATTAAAGGAAGCTCTTCCGGTTCAGGCAGGCATTCGTGATCAGTAGATTAGGATGATCCAGCTTCCGAGGAAGAGTTTGATGTTTTGTCATCCAAGGTCCATTTTCCGGCGGTTTGGGGATTGGAAGGGAATCGTTGTGCTTAACAGGTCTCATGGCTGAAAGCAAATTCGAGTAAACTGTAGTGTGTTTATTTTTTCGAGGAAAAGCCAGATACATTATTTAAACAGAAATAGCAGTCAAAAACATGGTCCTTTGGTTCGTACCCTTTAACCAGTCTCTTAAATATCGTGAAAATGTGTTGCAACATACACGAGCCGCCCAAATCTTACCTTCATCACCAACTTTGCAACCAAAGTAACACTCATATGCTCTCTTAATCACCGGAGAAATTACTTTAGTTAGGGCTTTCGTCGTAATTTCACCACACACGTAACAAAAGAGGTTCGTAGCGTTTACACATCGGCGCTTCTGCGACATTCTAACTGCGTGGAAGTAGTACGTAAAATGCTCCAAACAGCTCCACAAAGAAAGAGAAATAACTGCTTTTAGTTCTCATAAACAAAACAAATGAAAGCTCTGAACAACCGGAAATTTGTCATACGAGTAATTATGCGGGTGACCGGAGTAATCCGACGCCTCAGCGATGGAGGTGTCCTGACTGGAATATAAGACCTCCACAAACGTTGTACCGCTGTCATAAAGGAACATGGAGATTACTTCGAATGCCTGTAAAGGTGTGTTGTGAGATAAATTCGTTTTTTAAGAGATAACCCACAGTTTGCAAAACTTTTGAAATGACCATCGTACAATGGGAGGAGTGCATTCGACCTTTAGCCGAATACCAGGGGTTTTCAACCAAACGAGCGTGTCCGATGTTCCCATTTTGCAAGGGATAACATCCACTCCATCACAACAGCGCTAAGTGCAAGGAAAAATCAATTCAGTTTCGCTGTTAGCACATCCTAAAATGTAATCTTCGCAGTGCTTTGAGTCGGTGCAAATTTCAAAGTTGTACAGTGTTATTTCCAGGACTTAGCACAAGAAATTAGGAGAATCTTTTTAACTGCTCGGCCACAGGGTGACACTGTACAAATAGTAGGACATATGCAGTTCACCTTGTTTTTGTTTAACGACCACCGCGATCATCCAAAGCTAAGAGGAGACATCCTTTCCTGATTTTAGATTATTGGGTCATTTTAGGGACGAAGGAAAACCCGAAACTGAAAAACGGGGTCACAATTAATGTCTCATGGGTGCACTCGAACCTTGGCCCTCAATGAAAAAACCGGCATCATAACCAATCAGCAGGCAGCGCTGATCTAAATAGAAATACACTGAAGATCAATTGAATTAGAGGTACCTACCTGTCTAATAACGTGTTGCACCACCTTTCGCCCTGTGACGGCGGCGATTCATCTCGGCATGGACTCGACAAGACACCGGAAGCGTTGGGAAGCCATATGGATCCACGACCCTTGAACAGGCTTCCACAGTTCACGAAGATTTGATGGAAGAGGGTCAGAGCCTCGAACATCTCTCTCGATGGCATCACAGTTGTGCTTGATGGGATTGAGGTCAGGGGACCTAGCTGGCCAAGGAAGCGAGATCACGCCTGTGGAGTGTTCATCCAACCATTCGGATACAATTCGGGAGCGATGGCACGTTGCATTGTCTTGTTGCAGGATGAGGTCCCCAGTAGGATGTTGAAGACGCACAAACGGGAGCAAATGGTCGTCCAGGATATCCCGGTAACGTTGACCTGTGAGAAACGATGTCACACGTACCAGGGATCCCATTTCAGTCCACGTAAACAGCCCCCAGACGAGAATGCCACCCCCACCAGCTTGAAGAGTAGCCTGCTGGCAAGAAGGATCCATTGCTTCATGTGGTTTGCGCCGTACTCGTATCCTGCCATCCGCATGTACCAACGTGAATCTCGACTCATCAGTCCAGGCAACATTTTTCCACATGTCTAGGGTCCAGTGGCGATGTTCCCGCGCCCATGCTAATCTTTGCACCCTGTGATGTGCGGTCAGCAGCGGTACTCTCGTGGGACGATGTCTTCTGTACCCCATAGCGAGGAGATGGTACTGGATGGTGTGGCTGCTTACACGTTTTTGTACACCAGCGTTAAATTGCCGAGTGATTTCTTGCACTGTGGCCCGTCTATCCGCTGTTACAATTCACGCATCCACACGCTGTTGTCTATGGCAGTTGGCCCTTGCAGGAATGTTATACCGGATTCGATGTACTCACGGTGCACCCGTGACACAGTGTCTCGTGAAAATCCCAGCGCCTGCACGACTTCCGAGATGAAGTGACCCATTCGTCGGGCCCTGACAATTTGCCCACGACCAAATGCGCTTAGATCCTTCGTCTTACCCATACTGCGTCCGACTCTTACTGATTCCCGTCGCATCACTCCTTATATTGTCGGATCGCTGCATACGTCACATCGTTTCCGTTTACAGGGCCGACCACAGCGCCACATTTGCATAACGCCAGCTGTCTCTAATTCAATTGCTCTTCAGTGTACACTATAACATAAGTGACCACCTACCTATTTTTACATTCTATCACCATAATTTCCCAACAAAAAGAAGTACTGTATATTATAGAACAAGACAAATTAACAACATTAATTTAGAAATATTCCGTAATATACTGTATGCCATTAACTGGAACGAAATACTCTCACTCGATAACCCAAATACTGTATACAATGCATTTTCCAAATTATTAAAGGAATTATATGATCAAACTTTCTTAATTTCCTGCAGGAGTAATAGAGCGAGAAAAAATGCCGTAAACCCCTGGATAACGGATCAGCTTCTCAATCGTGTAAATAAAAAAAAATAAGTTGTATACCAAATTTCTGAAAAGCAAATCAGTAATAGATTTTAATCACTTCAAAACTAATGAAATAAATTAAATTCAGATATACGAATACTCAAACGCAATTACTATTTGCAAATTTTCTCTCTTAATGTAACAAAATTAATGTGGAAACACCTAAATGTGTTACTCGGAAAAAATAATACTCCATTAATGCCTGAACATTTAACAAACTCAGACGACCAAAAAATTACAGACAAAGATGAAATAGCCACCATTTTAAATGCTTATTTTATATCTATCTCACAAATTATCAAACAAAATTTGAACATGTCTAGCACCCACTTTACTCAATATTTATCCAGTACATACAGATCTAATACGGTTTATATGCAGGAAATTACAAGAACTGAACTCTTACATATACTTAAACAAATTAACATCAACTCAGGACCAGGTTATGATGATTTTCACCCAAAGGTTATTAATTGTGTTGCAAACGTCATTGTTGAGCCATTACTAACAATTTACAACTCCATACTTCATTCTGGAATTTTTCCAGATGCTTTAAAAGTAACCAAAATCACTCCTAAATTCAAAAATGGTTTCAAAAAATGAAGCAAATAATTATCGTCCTATAGCAAATCTTTCAATTTTTGCCAAGATCCTTGAAAAATTTATTTATACTAGACTAATTTCCTATCTTCAAAAATATAAGATACTCAATCAGTATCAATTTGAATTTTTAGCATATAAATCTACAGAATTAGCATTGCTATACCTTCAAAATGCTATACAAAATAATTTTACTCAAAAATATACAACAATAGCTTTACTTCTGGATTTATCAAAGGCATTTGATACTTTAAATCATGATTTTCTTCTTTCTGAATTACAAAATATAGGAATCAGGGGTAATGCTTATTCACTTTTCAAAAATTACTTAACTAACAGACAGCAATATACACAAATTGAGCATTATCACTCCTCATTTCAAATTATGAGATCAGGTGTACTTATTTCGCTGTCAACTCATATGGATCTTTTTCTGTATGCTGATGATACAGCTGTTCTTATACAAGGAAAAAACTTAGGTGAAATACTAACACAATGTAATAAACAGTTGCAAACTATTTCTGACTGGTTAAATTCTAAGGAATTAATAATTTACATTAATAAAGCTAAAGTAGTGATTTTTTTTAATACGTTATCTCCTTTAACACCAAATGTATAAATATGTTTTAATAATGAAAGAATTGATATAGTACCTTCATTCAACTACCTGGGAACTACAATAAATTTTGACCTCAAATGGAATAAACATATTGATTTTCTTTTAATAAAACTATCTAGAAATATTGGTATAGTGAGTAATATCCAGACTGATCTAACAACTAAAACATTGATCTCATTGTATTACACTCTGTTTCAGACTCATATGTATTTATTACTGCATACTAGGATGTAAGGTCAGGTGATGCGTAACATCACAGCCTCTCCTTGACAAATGTCAACCCCGCCTTCTCGTGGTGCATCCTGTTCCCACTAAAGGAGCTCTGACGACCGCCAAGCTCTGACGACCGCCAATAGCGGTATAACTATACCATCGGGATTAGAGGAAATACTATCCCACACTCACCAACCCGCTTGGCCAGTGTCGTGAGTTACGGCCAAACCCCTCCAAAATGACTCCACAACTTAAATCTTGGCCCTCAGTCTCCGGTAGCTGGAATATACTTGGCCAAGGCAGCGGCCAGTGCGACATGAAGGCAGAGGGTGCTAAGAATCCCCAAAGGACCGGACTTGGCTGCCATTTGATGCTGACCTTGGCTACGTATAATGGACGCTCAGTATCTTCTGATTCAAGGCTTTTTGAATTGGAAGAAGAACTACAAAGTATCAAGTGGGACATCGTCGGGCTAAGTGAGGTAAGGAGAAAACGAGAAGATCTCATTGAACTGAAAAGTGGACATCTCTTCTACTATCGTGGGACAGATACTGGCAGAACTAGTGGTGTTGGATTTATAATAAACAAGAAACTGAAGGATAAAGTTGTAGAAGTTGAAAGTTCCTCTGACAGAGCTGCACGACTCGTTATCCAACTCTCGAGAAGATACAAGGCTCAGATTATTCAAACTTATGCACCCACCACAAGTCATCCTGAAGAAGAAATTGAAGAATTTTATGAGGAAATTCGTCATCTAAATAATAAAGGTAAGCAGCACTTGAAGATAATTATGGGAGATTTCAATACAAAAATAGGGCAACGGTAACAGAATAAAACTTCAGTAGGTAAATTCGGTCACAGCAACAGAAACCAACGTGGAAATACTCTCGTTGAGTTTGCAGAAGCAGAAGGGTTTTTCATCATGAATTCCTTTTTCAAGAAAAAGCCACACAGGAAATGGACATGGAGACATCCAAATGGGATGACAAGTGAAATTGATATTATTATGTGTAACAAAAAATTCGTCATAGAAGACTGCAGTGTGCTAAACAAGTTCAACACAGGTAATGACCATAGATTGGTGAGATGTAAGATGCACCTCAACTCTAGACTCGAACTTGGCAAGCTCATAAGGCAAACAAAATGTATTGGCATAACCAACCTCAAAAAACACCATAATACCTTGAAGTTGGAACTAAAGAGCAGATTCTCTGCTTTAGAAGGCCTAACATCAGAAGAAGTGGATATTTCTGAAGTTAACAGAAAAGTAAGCAAAGCTCTTATGGAAACAGCAACAAAATTAGCTGGGTCTAAGAACAAGTTGCATGTGAACAAATTATCAGGAAAAACCAAAATGTTAATGCATAAAAGAAGAGAGATGAGGACAACTAAAGACGATGTGACTTCCAAAGTGGAATATATAGAGCTATGCAAGACAGTACGAAAAAGTATCACTGAAGACGTAAGGAAATTCAACTGTGAACTAGTGAGGAGAGCAATTGAAAACAACCAAAACCTAAAGACATCTCAGTAAGGGAAGAAAACAGATTATGGCACTGAGAAAAGAAGATGGTTCTGTAACAAGAAATAGAGGCGAAATTTTGGTAAGAGTGAAAGATTTCTACTCCAAATTATATGAAAGGGATGATACATGTACTCCAGACATCATGAAAGGTACCAGTACCAGAGTTCTTCCAGTCTTTCCAGCAGACGTTGCACATGCAATCAAGAACATGAAGCGGGGAAAAGCTCCAGGAGAAGATGGAATTACTGTAGACATCATACAAGAAGCAAGTGGAGAAATCGAAACAGTACTCGCCCAAATTTTCACTCGATGCCTTAATGAAGGGAAGATTCCCGACGATTATAACAACGCTACAATGATCCTGCTACATAAAAAAGGTGACATTAAGGATCTCAGGAACTACAGACCTATCAGTCTCCTATCAGTGGTTTATAAAATCTTCACTAAAGTTCTTTCACACAGCTTGAAGATAACACTGAACATGGCTCAACCGAGAGAACAAGCTGGATTCAGGAGTGGCTACAGCACAATAGATCATATCCACGTACTGAGAAAACTAATTGAAAGAGCGAGGGAATATGAACTTCCATTGTGCATGGCTTTTATCGATTATGAAAAAGCCTTCGATTCGGTGAAACCATCAGCAGTTACAATGGCTCTGAAATCCTGCGGATTTCAGAGCCATTAATTGATCTCAAAACACATCCTAATACTCGACCTTTAATAAATTTTAGAACAAAAGTATATCCTAATAAATATAACCTGCATACTATTACTCAACTATACTATTTTAATCTTGGTAAAATTATGTTCAAACGAATTAAATATAATTTATATTCAGATCTCATATTTCTTAATACACATGCACATTCGTATGAAACAAGAAATAAACTACAATTACAACCTATTTTTCCAAAAACAGAGTCAATTAAACTTACTCTAATTTACAGAGGCCCTCAATACTGGAAATCTTTACCTAGCAACCTGACTAACTTAAGCAATTTTAATTTATTTAAAACAAAATTCAAACTCTATCTTCTTCAAAAATTAAAAAAAAGGAAAAGATTGGCAAAACGTCTTCTGATTGTCTGACTTGATGTGTCTATCTGTTGTTTGATTTGTTTCTTCTACAGGGAGTATAGGGCTATGTCAGGCCATTTTGGCCTTTTCCCTTGTCTTGCCCGTTGTTACAGTCTATGTTCATCATTTATGTACTTTCAATTTTTTTCTCCCACACTTTTTTTTTCTTTTTCTTTCTTTTATTCTAAGAGCATGTAACAACAAAAACAAATAAAATTAAAAAAAAATCAGTAAGAGATATTACTTGTTACATGAAATTGAATGATTTCCACATTTTGTTTAGTGAGGTCTACAAATTGCCGCCCCGGTGGCCCAGCGGTCTAAGCGATGGCCTCTGATCATTCGTCCGAAAGGGGTCCAATTTCGAATCCCGGTGAGGAATGGATGTTGTGTTTGCCTTACGGCACTGGCTCTCTCCCTTCCCCGGAACCAGTGGCTCTAAATTAGGAACGGGTGACTGCTTATAGCCCATCGAGTTGCTCACGGTGATCGTTAAACCTGGAATAAAAAAAGTGATCTACACATTAGCAGAATTAATATTAACGTATCCATCAACAACTGCATCTACCGAAAGAAGCTTTTCTGCATTAAAAAGAATCAAGACATATCTTAGAGCCACACATGGACAAGTACGCTTGAGCAACTTGGGTGTTTTGTCAATAGAAAAAACATTCTTTTAAACATGAAAAAGTGCTCGGAAGAAACATTTTATGAAAACGTAACACTCAAGTTCACACAAAAGGAAAGAATGATGGAGTTCATGTACAAACAAAGTATTCAAAAGGTAAAGTGCTAAAATCCTAATTCTCATAATTAGTTGGTGTTATGTTAGTAATGACATGTACCTAAAATTAAAAAAATAAGCTTCGCAATAATAAAAAAAAAGTGCTGGAGAGGGAAGCTTCGCAATAATAAAAAAAAAGTGCTGGAGAGGGGGAGATATCACAGGTCTCGGACCCAAGATAGCCAATGGCCTCGATGTTTGTGTGTGTGCGTTGTTGTTGTTCATTGCGCTATTGTTAGATCATTAGCCATATCACAGCCGTGCCAATGCATTTGAAACTCTCTCCATGTGTTCCCTAAGTTTTCTCTATATTAATAGACTGTTTTGTAATCTTTTCCGTAACCTTTAGTGTTTCATTCTTAGAATTTTTCGTCCTCCTCCTTTCTCCTCAACTTGGACAGTTTCGTCGATCTCCACTTTTGTTAAAATTAGATTCCCCAGCTCCACAGTTCATTCCTTCTCTCATACCCCGAAATTTAGATTCGGAGCTACCTGAGATTTCTCGGAATTTCAATTACTTGTTCTACTTTTGGAGTCACTCCTTCTTCCATTGTTATATGCAATCTCTGCAAGAATGGATTTCACTTTCTTTTTTCGACTACATTTCGCAGGGCAGAATTTCCGCGAAATTCAGTTCTATGAATCACCTACTATGAAACAACATTCTCACACATTAATAGATCCGAAAGATCGCATTGCGAAAAATCAGCTGTACTTTTCACGGTGCGCATCTCAGCAACCGTAGACACTATTGCCGGTTCGTGGGCCTCCGTAGTGAAGGTGTAGTAGTAATGGTTTAGAGAAAGACAGCAGGCGGCTCACGATCTCTCGATTAAGACAGACCACACCTAGGACACACACTGAAAAGTTTCCGAGAAAAGAATCCAGCGCACGCTTTTTCGGGTAGGTCTGACGTGTCAGCGGCTCGTTCATGTGTCCATGTTTAGTGACCATCATCGACAGTAGACACGAAAGCACCGCGACTGGATATAGGACAGGGCGACTGGGAAAAAAGCCGTCTAGTCCGTTAAGTCCAGGTTCCAACTCCAATACGCCGATGGAAGGACACGTATTCGATTAGGTGCAGGTGAACAGATGCAACCAGACCGCACGCTGTGAGGAAACAGGCCTGTGTCGGTTGTATCGTAGGATTGGGATTGTTCTGAAGGACACCACTGGGTTACCTCATACCCACCGAACACACCCTCACCCCCATATCCTACCTAGGCATCGTTTCGGACCAAGTGTAGCCCTACCAGATGATCGCGAGACCGGGATCTTTCAGAAAGACAATGCCCGCATGTGCAGCAATGCTCATATCCAAGCCTTTCGTGTGCTCTCCTGGCTGCCAGATTCCCAGGAGTAATATGCGAATTTTTTTTTAATTTTTTTTTTGATTGGAGGTTTAACGACCACCGTGAACAACTCAATGGGCTATAAGCAGTCGCCCGTCCCTAATTTAAGGTCACTGGTTCCAGGGAAGGGAGAGAGCTAGTGCCGTAAGACAAACACAACATCCATGCCTCACGGGATTCGAACCCGGACCTCTTTCGGACGAATGATCAGAGGCCATTGCTTAGACCACTGCTCCACCGAGGCGGCAATATGCGAAATGGATAACAACCGGTTCGCATGAGCAGCAACATGAATGGTGGTGGTGGAAGATAAGTGTGACAGAAAAGGCAACATTTACTGACAGAAGTTAATTGCGGTTGCTAAAGAATTAGATGTTTTGTCATTAAACTGAACTTATTTTTAAAATTTAGTTTCAGCTCTAGACAGGGCCTATTTATGTATGCGCCTACAAGGCCCAAGCTCTGGGTCCCTACCTATTTTTTTTTTTTTTTTTTTTTTTTTTATTCCGGGTTTAACGACCACCGTGAGCAACTCAGTGGGCTATAAGCAATCGCCCATTCCTAATTTAGGGCCACTGGTTCCGGGGAAGGGAGTAAGACAAACACAACATATGCCTCACCGGGATTCGAAATTGAACCCCTTTCGGGCGAATGATCAGAAGTTGGTTGCATTTATTGTAGGTTGCTCCAAAATTTCTTCAAAGTGCATTGTGACGAACAAAAACATACTGCTCCATGTGGATCCGTGAAATGAAAGGGCCCCGATTTTCAGGTAGGCCCTAGGGCTCCTCACGTCTAAGTCGGGCTCAAGATATAAAATGTATTTGAATAGGGTCCATTTAATAAGGATTAGAACTTATTTTTAGCACGTCTTTGTAAAAAGATTCTTTTTTTTTTTTTTTTTTTTTTTAATTAGAGGTTTAACGACCACCGTGAGCAACTCAATGGGCTATAAGCAGTCGCCCGTCCCTAATTTAGGGTCACTGGTTCCAGTGAAGGGAGAGAGCCAGTGCCGTAAGACAAACACAACATCCATGCCTCACCGGGATTCGAACCCGGACCCCTTTCGGACGAATGATCAGAGGCCATCGCTTAGACCACTGCGCCACCGGGGCGGCGTAAAAAAAAAAAAAAGAAAAAAGTTCATGCTTATGCTATCGGTTTGTCCGTCCATCCTCCTGTTGACACCATATCTCAGCAGCTATTTTTCTGTTTTGAAAAATTCTTTTTACATTGGGAACCTTGAAATATGAGAATGATGATCTTGCATTCCGGTTTTTTCCAATGCATAGCTTCGCCGCTAGACGGCGTAAATGCAGATGATATGGAATTAAAAATATATTTTATTCCCTATATTTGCTTCTAAATACCAGATTTAAAAAAATTCTTCCTTTCGATGCCATTTATAATGAAGACTAATTCAGGCACAGTTCCTTTTTTAAATAATGCATAGATTTCCCGCTAGGGGCGTAAAGGGAAGTTGCGTTTTCCCCGATATCTCAGCTTCTAAAACTCCGATTTGAAATTTTTTTCCTGCGTTGGAAACAGCTTCCTATGGGAAATGTTTTACATATAATTTCTAATTTCTGACAAAGAATGGTTTGGCCACCAAGGGGCGTAAGTGTTTATTTCGGCTTTTAAGGTATTTGCAGCAAAATCTAAGCTTCCGAAAATTCGATTCAACAAATTATTTCGTGGACCGATACCACTCAGCTCCAAAAACCTTTTGAGAATACTTTTATCTTAAAATAATGCATAGTTTTCCAGCCAAGGGTTGTAGATGTATATTGTATTTTTGTCGATATCTCTGCTTCTAAGAGTTCGATTTGAAAATTGCTTTCTTTGTCGGACAGCGTTTCCGATGCGAAATGTTTCTCGTATAGTTTCAAGTTTTCATAGATTTTCCGCTACGGTGCGTAAAGGTAAATTGCTTTTCCCCCGATATCTCTGCTTCTAAAACTCCGATTTGAAAAGTTCTACCTGCATTGGATCAAACTCCTTATTATAATTTCTAGTTTCTGATAAAAAATGGTTTGGCCACCAGATGGCGTAAGTGTTTATTTCTGCTACTGATATACTGTATTTGCAGCAAAATCTAAACTTCCGAAAACTCGATTGAAAAACAAATTCTTGGACCCATACCGATCACCCGGGAAAATCTTTTCAGAATACTTTCTTCTTAAAATAATTCATAGTTTTCCCGCCACGGGGCGTAGATATATATCTTATGTTTGTCTATATCTCTTCTTGTAAGAGTCCGATTCGGATATTTTTTTTTTTTTTTTTTTTTTTTTTGGAGAGCGTTTCCGCTGTAAAATCTTTCAGTTATAATTTCAAATTTTTTTTTAACGCACAAGTTTGCTATTAGGGGGCGTAAGTTCAGGATTTCGTTTACCGCTATATCTACGGGACTCAAGACCAAATATTAAAAATTATTTTTAGGTCAGATACTACTAACTATGAAATAGAGATTAGACCGGTTGGGCCCGAGCCCGAAAGCCCGAGCTCGAGCCTGAGCCCGAGACGGGCTCGGGCGGGCTACGAATAGCATAATCTGTTTCATCTCGGACTCGGGCGGGCTACGAATAGCATAATCTGTTTCATCTCGGACTCGGGCGGGCTACGAATAGCATCAACAGTTTCATCTCGGGTTCGGGCGGGCACGGACGAGCTACGAATAGCATCAACAGTTTCATCTCGGGTTCGGGCGGGCACGGACGAGCTACGAATAGCGTATTAGTTACATCTCGGGCGGTCTTCTTTTTTTATGTTAAAATACCGAGTCTTTCTTTTCCGTTCTTTTTCTTCTGAGTTTCAGGAAGAGGAATCAGTTTTTACTTCCTGCAGTGTATCCGTGAATCCTGATTGCATGGGAAGGGAATTGATGTGTCATTGTGTCATAGTTTGAGTGATTTTATAGGACAGTAATTAGCTAGGAAAGTAGGGGTTGAGGCAGGAGAAATAGAGATTAGGGAACTCCACCTTCGCACAGACGCAGTAGGACGGTCAGTTAAGTGGCCAGATAAAATTACCCTTAGACGCATCAGAGAAGACAACCTCTATTCTCAAAAGAACCATCCGCAATAAAACAGATGGGGAGGGAAAAGGAAAAGTCGCTAATGTCATAAATTTGTCATTGAAACGTAATGCACAGGAGAGGGAAAAATATGTTATTAATTAGGACATAGAGGGTGGATAAAGATATGTAGTTTGACTATGTTGTGAAGAATAGCTCTGGGGTATGATGGGAGTTGAAGTGCGAATCAAAGTAAATTTCCTAGAGGTAATAGTCTGCTTGAAAACCAGCAGTAGGTAAGCCGGGAAATTTATTGCTTCGACGGATTCGTTCTGCCTGTGTGAAACCTGCCTTAGGATCTCAGCTCTGAGAACGGAAGTTCGCCACCAGTATTTCAGAAGGCCTCGTTAAACCAAATACCGTGTAGAAGGCGGCAAGGAAACAACAAATTAAACAAAGCTTTTTTAACTGCTATTACCGTCGCCTTCACTCAACATTCATCCCTTAAGTTGAGTTACTCGTTTTATCCATTTGCACATTACAATATGAATGATCCGTATCCTGAATTTAAACGAAAACGTTTGGCGATTGTAAAACAGTTAAGAATGAAGTGGGAAAATCTACCGTGTGGAAACATTTTTTCCAAATTATTGATTGCACGACCAATGCAAAATTAGATTATGTCAGTGCAAGAAATGCGAATGCATTTTTGAAATATAAAAGTTCTTCAGAATCTAGCAGACTTTTACGTCACACCAAAACATGCGTGAAGACCATCTCCTCTCCGTGCACAAAAACGGTAGACAGTTTCTTTTTCTTAGAAAAAAGAAAAATATCAGCTATTGCAAAATTTTCTGTGAAACTGTAAAACATAAATTTGATTTCAAGGTTATATCCTTCCTAATGAGACGCATAAATTCTGAGCATCATATTCCATGCTCCTTCCGGTTTCATGTAAAAATCGGATAAAAGGGAGAAAACCATTAGCACTTGTAAAAGTCGCGCTCTGCCGGGCTCGGACCCCACAGTACACAGGCCTTATGGGGTCTGAGTCGGGCGCGGGCCGAAACATTTCGGGCTCGAACGGATTCGGGCTTCGAAAACCGAGCCCGAACTACTATGAAACCTATGAAACCTCTTTGTGTATATTTTTTTCCCAAACTAATGCAAAATTTCGCCGCTAGGGGCGCCAATTTTAATCTGTTTTTCTTAATATCTCTGCTTCTAAATATGCGATTTAAAAATTATTTCAACACTGCATGCCATTTACTTTGTGCAACACTTTAGGTTAGTATTTGAGGAATTTTGTAGTTCACAGTTCTGTCATTATGTGGTGTTTGTGTACCTCTATTTGCAGACCCTATCGAGAAATTTCTTCTTCACTGCAGGCCATTCGCTTCAATAGAGATGTGGAGCATTATCCTCTTTAAATAATGTACAGATTCCCGCTGGGGGAAATAAAGGTCAATGCCTTTTTCTCGCTATCTCTGCTTCCGGGTGACGTATTTGAAAAGTTATGTTTTATTAGCATAGCATTTTCCATGACGAATATTTTTCGCCTATTTTCAACCTGCCCATTATGCAAAATTCTTCCGCTAGAAGACGTAGAGTTATATCATATTTCCCTCTACATTTCTTCTTTTAACTGTTCAATTTGAAAATCTGATACTTTCTTTCTGCTATGAGAAACATTTGTGTGTCATTTGTTAATTTTCGTAAAATACTTTTTAGCCAGCTGGTTCTATTTGTGGATGTTTTTTCTATTGTAGAAATCCTGTTGTGATTTTTTCTAACCGATTCCATTCACTTTGAATAACTTTGATAGATTTAATTCGCGTCAGAAATGATTCAAAAGACGTGCTCATTATAACCGAAAATTCGGTGTCATCTTTCTTTTTTATTATTACTTTGTAAGTGACTTTCTGTATTCCAATCTGTAAATTTAAATACATGGGTAATCTCATAGTGGCAAACAATAGAAACACACACACAAGCAATAAACACTTTTAAATCTCTGGAAAAAAATGTTGGAGCTACTATGGGCGGGAGGGGAAGCTGTATATAATAGACTTCTCCTTGCTGTCGCGCACGAATCAGATGATTGAGCCTGTAGAAAACACATTTTTTTTTATAAATTTTTCATCAGACACTACAACAGAGTAACTCCCCATCATAAAGCACTTATTTATAAAATAGCTTCCTCCCAGGTTTGAACACAAGCATGACCATGGTATTTCGAGCCCATGAGACGTCCCTGTACAAATCCCATACTTCTATCTAACTTTTTCTCCAGGGTCTTCCTCGTTCATCCTTCTTCTCCTGTTTTCTTTCGAATGCACCGCTGGTTGTGAACTCAGAAGTCCCTCTCTGCAAGTTCCTACAGGGAGTGCAGGCAGAGACGAGACACAGAAGCTTTAGCCAACCTTGCTCCTTTCATGTCGTTTGTGTGTGGGGGGCGGGATGTATGTTTTGGGGGTTAACGACCACCGTGAGCAACTCGATGGTGGCTGTAAGTAGCCGCCCTTCTCTAATTTTCTAATTTAGAGCCACTGGTTCCAGGGAATCAACAGCGTCAGTGCCGTAAGAAAAACACAACATCCATGTCTCACCGGGATTTGAACTCGGACACACCTCGGACGAATGGTCAGTAGCCAGCGCTTAGACCACTGCGCTACCGGGGTGGCTGTAGTGTGGGGGGAAGGCAACGCAAATGCGAACAATTGATTTGGGGGGCGGAAAGGAATAAAAACAGGGAAAGGACAAGAAACTGCCAGTAGTATAATGGCAAATATTTGCCTTCATACTTTCCCTCTAGACGTTTAGTTTTACAAACGGTTCCGGCAAACCCTCCGGATTTTCACAAACGGTTCTCTTGAGCCTCGCCGAAACAGCTGCGTATCAACCTTGTAAGATTCCCGAGGCTTGAATCCCATCGCACAGCAGTGGGATGCAGTGAAACACAGCATTCGCAGGTCCAAGCCAGTGCCTCACTCCGTTGCCCATTACCGGGACGTCATACTGTGGATCTGGTGTACAGAATATCTGAGGACAGATCCACAGTATGACATCCCTGAAAATCTTTCGCAGCGATAACCGGTCAAGAAACGGTTATCACTGCGAAACGCGGCCTAAAAAGCGACTAGGTAGGTGGTGATGATGTAATTAATGAGTGTACGGAGATAAAACTTGCGATGTTACAATAGGTAGACACCTGTGCTCAGAGTGTACGGAGATATAACTTGTGATGTTACAATAAGTAGAAACCTGTGCTCAGGGTGTACGGAGATAAAACTTGTGATGTTACAATAGGTAGAAACCTGTGCTAAGGGTGTACGGAGATAAAATTTGTGATGTTACAATAGGTAGAAACCTGTGCTCAGAGTGTTCGGAGATAAAACGTGAGATGTTACAATAGGTAGAAATCTGTGCTCGGGGTGTACGGAGATAAAACTTGTGATGTTACAATAGGTAGAAACCTGTGCTCGGAGTGTGCGGAGATAAAACTTCTGATGTTACAATAGGTAGAAACCTGTGCTCAGGGTGTACGGAGATAAAACCTGTGATGTTACAATAGGTAGAAACCTGTGCTCAGAGTGTACGGAGATAAAACTTGTGATGTTACAATAGGTAGAATGCTCAGGACTGGGACAAAAAGGCAATACTGGCTGAGCATCCCTTACCCGAAATGCTTGGGTTTGGAAGTGTTTCGGATTTTGGATTTTTCGGGTATTGGAGTATTGCATACTGCATACGTTGTGACGTGCCTGCCCCGCAGGACGCATGCGATATAAAGGCAAATAGCAGCAAGCACGAACGTCTGCGTAGCTCAGTTGGTAGAGCGACTTGTTCCGGAATAAGTGGACTCGGGTTCGATTCTCGGCGTGGACCAAAAATGACGGAGAAATTTACTTCGTTATAATGGCGCCCGACCTTCCTGGATGACCCGGCCGTTAAAGATCTCGCAATGGTGTGATGTTCTTTCCACACCGCATGATAGGAAAAATAAGGGAATCCCTTCTCCAGCGCTTCGAAAAATAAATGTGTGTGACATTGCATTCCACACACCAGATTGGCTGGGAGTTCTCAAGTACACGTTCTACAGCGGATGGCTGCCTGCAACGATTCATGGTCACGGCTGACCCGTGGGCCATGCCCCCGGCCCTCTTTCGAGGGGGGGGGTGACGTGCCTGCCCTGCAGGATGCGCACGACATAAAGGCAGATAGCAGAAAGCACGAACGTCTGCGTAGCTCAGTTGGTAGAGCGACTTGTTCCGGAATAAGTGGACTCGGGTTCGATTCCCGGCGTGGACCAAAAATGAAGGAGAAATTTACTTCGTTATAACGTATGTAATGCGATAGCTTGGGGGTGGGACCAAGTCTAAATGTTAAATCCATTTATATTTCAAGAAATTAATGTCATTCGCGAACGACTCGTTCGAGAAAAACGAATCAGCAAACCAAGTCGTTAGCGAACGATTCTTTAATGAAAATAATTGATTCTGCAAAAGAGTCGATTCCCTCAAATAATTGGTCAGAATGACTTTTCACTAGATATAAAATGTTCACCAGGGTATCTCAGTGAGTTTCATGTTCCGGTCAGAAAACGTAACTCTATTCAGAAGTGTAAGAAATGCAATAAATTTCATGAACGTTTTGAAACCAACTTAACTGAAAACTATGAAAACAAGTTTCCTGTAAGAACTTAAAATAAATTTAAACCAAATATATTCCACTAAACCGAAAAAGTCAACGAACGATAAAAACGGATCCTTATCCGAACCAATCCACGACAGTTATTCTGTGCGGAAAATCGTTCACCGGAAGTGTCAACGAACGTTACTAACGGATCTGACTCAGACCGATTCGCGAGAGTTATTCCCTGCGGAAATGGTTTACCCGAAGTGTCGCCGAACGAAATGAACGTATTTTTCTAATGAGTCGTATTTAAAGAATTTATTCTTTCAGAGGAGTCGATTTGCCCATCGTTGCAGCTGAACAGTGTCCACGCGCCGTCACCCTCAGAGTGCGCACAGACATGTGCAAAGCCTAAGAACCTTTATAGAGCCTTCTGGAATTTTCCATTTCTCATGTTGGCGCTCCGAAAAAGTTTCGGATTTCGGAAGTTTACGATTTTGGGACAAGGTATGTTCCATCTGTAACGTACCAGGAGATGTGACGTACCTGCCAGAAGGACGCACACGACATAAAGGCAGATAGGAATCAGAATAAAATGTCCGCGTAGCTCAATTGGTAGAGCAACTTATTCCGGAATGAGGGGACCCGGGTTCGAATCCTGGCGCGGATAAAAATGACGGAGAAATTCACTTCGTTATAATGGCGCCCGAACTATCCGGATGACCCGACCGTTCACAATCTCGCAATGGTGTGATGTTATTTCCACACCGCGAGATAGGAAAAATAAAAGCAGCACTTCGAAAAAAAAAAAAAAAAAAAATAAGGGGGAGATGATGTAACGTACCAGGAGATGTGACGTACCTGCCAGAAGGACGCACACGACATAAAGGCAGATAGAAATCAGAATAAATGTCCGCGTAGCTCAATTGGTAGAGCAACTTGTTCCGGAATGAGTGGACCCGGGTTCGAATCCTGGCGCGGATAAAAATGACGGAGAAATTCACTTCGTTATACATCCTACAATCGAAAAATCGCTAGAATACAAATAATTTCTTCTGGTCACTAAAATAAATAGAAAATGTATACCTAATAAAAGTGACTGAATTCTGCTGCAATTAAACTCAACCATGAGCAAACGGTAAATAGTATCAGACTTTAAGTTCGATGTCAGTCTCAAAGATCAATTATTGATTTGCATATGACTAACTGAAAATTTAAAAGGCACGACGAGAGCCGTCATTTGCGAAACTATGAATTGAGTTCCACGTAATGTGAGGTAATGAAGCTGGGTGTTGTACCTTTAAGGGAAATCTTTCACAAAAAAAATATTTATTTCTTTCCTTTTCAATAACAGTTATAAATGGCAATGTCAAAATACAAGCAAATATAGTTTTTTATAAAATGCGAATTTTTAATTAGGTCACACTTTTTTGTGACTCATTTTGAAAAGTTGAAACTTATAGCAGGAAGGTTTTCATTTGTGACAAGGCAAAGTATTTTTCCTCTTCCCTCACCCTTTTTTCTTTTATCACAGACTGAAATGCTCATCAAAATTTCATTGAACTTACCGCTCAAAATTAAAACAAACTACCTCAAAACCTTGTTAGCGGAGGAACCTTGATCCGATATCACACGTAAATGGTACACACCAACCCGGTTCCGTAAAGCAACGAATGTTGTGGCTAATAAACAATCAAGGGCGCTATGGGAAGCCATGGGACAGCAAAATTTACGTATGCCATACACAAGAGGCGTCTGTATATACGCGACTGGAGTCGAGTGCGTGAGCAGCCTTGTAATTTGCACAGTCAGGAGCAATGATAACTCATAATTAATCAAAATCAAGTATGTCACAAGTCATCTGAAGAACTCAGAGAGTTCCTTTAAATGACTTGTGACGTACTACAGAGGTGTGAAGATGACAAATCTGCAGCGGTACATTCCGTCGGTTTAGTTTAGTCGGTTAAAACAATTGGCTCCGGAGCGAGGAGGCGCGACTTCAATCTACGTCATCAGCGAATTTGTGAATTTCACATAGGTGCTCGACTGTGGAAAATGGATCCACTGGCCGTTGGGTTTTTCGAAAAATGTGTGATGTTTGTTCCACACATTGTCTGGAATTAATGAAAAATTCCTTCTTCGCTTCAAAGAAAAACATTAAGAAGGAGATGATGTGACGTACTATGGAGGTGAAGCACGTGTCAAGACGACAAATCTGCAGTGATACATTGCGTCGGTGTAGTTTAATCGGTTACAACAACTGGCTCTGGAGAGAGGAGGCGGGGTTCGACCCCCGTTACCGGCAAATTTTCGAATTTCACAGACTTACTGCAGTGGAAAATCAGAAGCAGGAGAGTCTCAAGATGAAGTGGCCAGATGGTTAAATGTGGATTGATCCGTTGTTTGCCCTCTTTAGAGACAATTTCAGGATACTGAAAACATCTTCAAAAGACCTGGGCAAGGACCTCGGAGAGTCACAGGGTCACTTCTGTTCGACAAGACCACTTATTGGTGTTAACCATTAGGTGCAATCCAGCCAAGATGGTACGTCAGTTGGCCCACATGCTCACCGCGAAAACTGGGCTGACTGTATCTCGACATACGGTATACCGAAGATTGCATAACAGTGGATTGTATGCAAGACGGCCTATTGTGTGGGTTACTTTGAGCGTATTCTAAAGAAGAGCGTGCTTCGAATGGTATCGTCAACATGTTCATTGGACGCACCAAGAATGGGCACTCGTACTCTTTACCGATGAGAGCAGATTCTGTTTGCAACAAGATTCTCTGAGAACATTCATATGGCGAGAACGTGGGACAAAATATCAGCCGGTGAACATTCGAGAACAGGACCATTTCGGATTTCGATGAATAATAGTTTGGGCTGAAATCTGGATCAACGGTAGTTTGCCTCTCTAGTAAAAGTCAGGAAAACCGTCAAGGTCTAACGGCAACACGATATCACTACGAAATTCTAAATCCACGTGCTTACGTTTTTAGAGCTGTACTGTGTCCGGATTTCCTGTTAAAGGGCGACAATGCCCGACCACATTGGGCTTTGATGGTCAATGAATATCTTGAAAGCGAATACATTGTACATACGGATTGGCCAGTTAAAATAACGAGATCTTAATCCGATTGAACATGTTTAGGACACTTTAAGTCGCCGAATTGTTGTTCGCTTTCCTGCTCTTACAACTCTACACGACTTGCGGTGTGCTTTTCTGGAAGAATGAGACTTAATCACGCGGTCTCTTGAGGGCACCCTCATTCAAAACATGGCTCGGCGCAGGGAAGCTTGCATTGCTGCTGATTTATTGCTGTTGATTTATGTGATATCATTTCATGCCTAATTTCACTATTTTTTTCACAGGCCTATAAGTTGGGCTCATTTGCATACATCTTAGATTTTTCTGTTCACAAGGGTGAAGCACTGTCCTACACAGCTTTATAAAAGTTCCTTTCCTTATGTTCACTATTTTGTTAGTTATTGCCTGTAAACTAGGTTTTTGTGGTTGTTGCTTTAATTTTGAGCACCAGAGTAGCTCTTGTGTTTTATTTACCTGGGCAAGTGCGCGTGATAATAACACAGCAAAAGCATTTCAGCTTCAGGTGGGCAACATGACGACAAGAAAAATGACACCGAATTTTTGTTTGTAATTAGAACATCTTTGGAATCATTTCCGACACGAAAAGAAAATTTCAAAGCAGGTATTCAGAAAATCTAAAAATTCAGAAGAAAAAGGGGATACACTTACACCACTAAGAGAAAAAAGAATTAAATACGCTGTGTGAGCTGGGTTATTCATTGTGAATGGAACCTTTTCTGAAAAATGTGTTATGAAACAAACTATGCACAAAACGTTTCTCATAGCGGAAGGTATCAGAGGCAAAAGGGATTTTAAAATCGAAGAATTCGATGAGATACAGAAGAAAACGTTACATAACTTTACGCCCCAACGCGGGAAGGCTGTACGCTACTTAAAGAAGAAAATAGGAGCAAAATACGAGAAAAAAATTACGAGGGATTTTTGGAGTTGAATAAACCCTTTCAGATAGTAATATACACTGATGCCCCTGACGGAAGAATTTTGAATAACGGAAAAGTAGAAAATATTCGAAAAGTATTCTTCATAGCAAGTACTAGGCTGAGGATAAAGAATTTTTCAAGTGAGTCTTCTGGCAGCAGAGATAGAGAAAAATTATTTTGACATTTACGCTCCATAGCGGGGAAACCGTGTATTTAAAGAAGTAGATGTTCCCAATCTGTTCTGTTGCGACTATAATCCGGTAAAAAAATCAACAGGATTTTACAAACAGAATTACAAACTAACGCCACCTAGCTCCAGAACTGTGAAGTACAAGAAACCCAGAAATACATAAACGTGTGAAACAGAAGAACTGTAAAGTGGTACAAGAGCCGTGAAATAAATGATACGGAACTGTGAAATACAAAAGTCCAAAAACACTACAATTTTTCAATAAACAGTTGGCCGCCCCGGTGGCGCACTGGTCTAAGCGAAGGCTTCTGATCATTCGTCCGGAAAGTGGTCCGGGTTCGAATCCCGGGTAGACACGGATGTTGTGTTTGTGTTACGGCACTGGCTCTCTCCCTTCCCTGGAACCAGTAACCTTGAATTAGGGACGGGCGACTGCTTATAGCCCATTGAGTTGCTCTCGTTGGTCGTTAAACCTCCATCATAAAAAAAAAAAAAATTACAGTCGCGAACAGAAATGAAATAA
This sequence comes from Macrothele yani, assembly GCA_039090855.1. Lineage (NCBI taxonomy): Eukaryota > Metazoa > Arthropoda > Arachnida > Araneae > Macrothelidae > Macrothele > Macrothele yani. The sequence continues at coordinate 64,273,820 of CM077017.1, read as the reverse complement.
TTTTTCAATAGTCAGTTGCAAACAGAAATACAAACTAACACTACTTAGCGCCAGAACTGTGAAATACAAAATACTCACGAGTACATGCGAAGTGTTCCACAGGATGAATGATATCCGGTATTGAAAGGATCTTTTAAATCGGACTTTCAAAAGCAGAGTAATCAATAGAAACGGATTGAACATCAGCGCCCTCTAGTAAAAAATTATGTATCACTGTGGGCAGGAAATGCTTTCCACAAGCTGTATGGTACCCGGTATTAAAATGATATTTTTAATCAGACTTTTAGAAGCACAGATATCAAGAAAAACGTTTTAAACATTAGCGTTTCCTAGCGGAGAAATTGTGTATTATTGTGAGCAGGAAATATGAGCAGGATACTATCGTAGTTAGTAGTTACTGACGAAAAAGGTTTTTTTTTTTTAAAACAGAGTGTCAGATGCGCAGATATTACCTGAAATGGAAATGTGAACTTACGCTCTCTAGTGAAAACCTGGACGTTAAGAAAAATTTGAAATTATATGCTAAGCATTCCGTACGACAAACACTGACAGGCAACGAAAGAATTTCTCAAATCGGACTATTAGAAGCAGAGATGTCTAAAAAAATAAGGTATATGTCTACGCTCCCTGCCGAAAAAATTATTCATTACTTTCAGCAGAAAATATGCTCAAAAGCTTTTACGTGGTACCTGTCCAGAATGAAATTTTTTAAGAAAATATATATATACTTACACTCCCTAGTGACAAAGCAGTTCTTTACCAAAAATTAGAAATTATGTGAAGAATTTTTCTCACCAGGAACTTCATCCAACACAAAATAAATTTTTCAATTAGAATTTTTAGGAGCAGAGATATCGAGGAAATCGCATTTTACCTTTACGCTTCTGGCGGGAAAACTGTGTTACTTGGAAAAGGAACTCTACCCAAAATAATATTCCTTATGAATGGTATCTAAGGAAACTAATAATTGTTTCAATCGTATATTCAGAAGCAATGACATATACACTGCTGGCCACCCAAAATGCAACACCGAGAAGGAAGCATCCGATTGGCCTGAAATTCGCAGCATGCATCGCCGGCGAGAGAACATGCAAGCGATTAGCATTGCAGGGCATATGCAAATCATATGCACCCGGCACGCCACTATAAGAAGGGTGCACAGAAGGTGGGGTGTAAGTAGTGGAAGTGACCGAACGAGAGGACTGGCATGTTGTGCGGCGGGCATTGACGGTTCGCACCGCCACATCACGAACGTTAGCGTAGGAATTAGGGTATGTTACGCAACAACACGTGTCAGCACGTACCGTTCGACGTCGTCTGCAGGAGCAGGGACTTGTCGCACGGCGCCCATTACTCCGATTATCATTGACGATACACCACCGGCGAGTACGGCGGCAGTGGGCCATTGAACGCCGCACCTGAGCTACGGAATGGCATGACATTGTCTTCTCCGACGAATCCCGCTTCTGCCTGCAACACCACGATGGTCGGATCCGCGTGTGGCGGCACCGCGGCGAGAGACTGTATGACGTCTGCATTATGCATCACCATACCGGTCCGTCGCCTGGTGTTATGGTTTGGAGCGCAATTGGATGTGACACCCGCTCCCCTCTGGTACGCATCGCCGGTACACTCAACAGCCACCGCTACATCTCCGACGTTTTGGAGCCTGTTGTCCACCCTTACCTGCAGGACCTGCCAGCGGCCACGTTTCAACAGGACAATGCGCGCCCGCACATGTCACGCATCGTGCAACAATTCTTCATGGCCCACCAGGTGTCACTGCTGCCGTGGTCGGCCTGTTCTCCCGATATGTCGCCCATCGAATACGTCTGGTCGCTGATCGGACAGCGAGTGGCCCGGAAAGCACCACCCGCGGCTACGCATGATAAACTGTGGTAACGTGCGGAAGCAGCCTGGACCGACATACCCCAAGCCCACATCCAAAGCCTCTTTCGTTCGATGCCGCGGTGGTTAGCAGCCGTTATTGCCCGCCATGGGAGCCACATGAACTATTGATGTCTGCGTGTTCCGTAAGTCGAACGGGCCTGTAAGCTCAATCGTTTCAACGTTGTATCTGTTGTTATGTGTTCAGTAAATCTGGCTTTTCTATCTCGTGTCCTTCTTGGTGTTGCATTTTGGGTGGCCAGCAGTGTATATATATATATATATATATATATATATATATATATATATATATATATATATATATATATATATATATATATAAAAATAGGGCAACGGCAACAGAATGAAACTTCAGTAGGTAAATTCGGTCACGGCAACAGAAACCAGCGTGGAAATACTCTCGTTGAGTTTGCAGAGGCAGAAGGGTTTTTCATCTTGAACTCCTTCTTCAAGAAAAAGCCACACAGGAAATGGACATGGAGACATCCAAATGGGACGACAAGTGAAATTGATTTTATTATGTGTAACAAAAAATTCGTCATAGAAGACTGCAGTGTGCTAAACAAGTTCAACACAGGTAGTGACCATAGATTGGTGAGATGTAAGATGCACCTCAACACTAAACTTGAACGTGACAAGCTCATAAGACAAACAAAATCTATTGACATAACCAACCTTAAAAACACCATAATACCTTCAAGTTGGAACTGAAGAACAGGTTCTCTGCTTTAGAAGGCCTAACATCGGAAGAAGTGGACATCTCTGAAGTTAACAGAAAAGTAACCAAAGCTCTTATGGAAACAGCAACAAAATTAGCTGGGTCTAAGAACAAGTTGCATGTAAATAAATTATCAGGAAAAACGAAAATGTTGATGCGAAAAAGAAGAGAGATGAGGACAACTAAAGAAGATGCGACTTCCAAAGTGGAATATATAGAGCTATGCAAGACAGTACGAAAAAGTATCACTGAAGACGTAAGAAAATTCAACTGTGAACTAGTGAGGAAAGCAATTGAAAACAACCAAAGCCTAAAGATAGCAAAGGGACATCTCAGTAAGGGAAGAAAACAGATTATGGCACTGAGAAAAGAAGATGGTTCTGTAACAAGAAATAGAGGCGAAATTTTGACAAGAGTGAAAGATTTCTACTCCAAATTATATGAAAGGGATGATACATGCACTCCAGACATCATGAAAGATACCAGTACCAGAGTTCCTCCAGTCCTTCCAGCAGAAGTTGCACATGCAATCAAGAACATGAAGCGGGGAAAAGCTCCAGGAGAAGATGGAATTACTGTAGACATCATACAAGAAGCAAGTGGAGAAATCGAAACAGTACTCGCCCAAATTTTCACTCGATGCCTTAATGAAGGAAAGATTCCTGAGGATTGGAACACCGCTACAATGATCCTGCTACATAAGAAAGGTGACATTGAGGATCTCGGAAACTACAGACCTATCAGCCTCCTATCAGTAGTTTATAAAATCTTCACTAAAGTTCTTTCACACCGCTTGAAGGTAACACTGGACATGGCTCAACCGAGAGAACAAGCTGGATTCAGGAGTGGCTACAGCACAATAGATCATATCCATGTGCTGAGAGAACTAATTGAAAGAGCGAGGGAATATGAACTTCCATTGTGCATGGCTTTTATCGATTATGAAAAAGCCTTTGATTCGGTGAAACAATCAGCAGTTACAATGGCTCTGAAAACCTGCGGTATTGAAGATGCATACATTAATATTATTAATAACATCTATGAAAATGCAAGTGCAAAGATTCGGCTGTTTGAAAATACAACACACATAAAAATTGGAAAGGGAGTGAGACAAGGTGACACCATATCTCCGAAGCTCTTTAATGCCACATTGGAGGGTGTTTTTCAGTCACTGAGCTGGGAAAACAAGGGGATAAAGATTAATGGAGATTATCTAACTCACCTTCGTTTTGCTGATGACGTAGTCATTTTTGCAACTAGCCCATCAGAGCTGCAGAGTATGATCCAGGAACTTGCTGACAAGAGTAAAGAAGTGGGATTAAAAATGAACTTTCGGAAGACAAAAGTGATGTTCAATGCTTTTACAAGAAATGAAGATTTATCGATTGATGGAGAAAAGCTGGAGATAACAGACACGTACGTTTATCTTGGACAGCAGATATCAAGTGAGGGTCACATTGATGAAGAAATTAATCGGCGTACAAAACTTGCCTGGAGAGCTTTTGGAAGAAACAGCATAATTTTCAAGAGCAATATGCCATTATGTCTTAAAAGAAAAGTGTTTGATCAATGCATCCTTCCAGTGCTTACGTATGGTGCAGAGACGTGGACCTTAACTAAAAGAGACATACAAAGGCTGCAGACAACTCAAAGAAGCATGGAGAGGTGCATGCTTGGTGTAACCAGGAGAGATAAGAAGAGGAACTCGTGGATCCGAAAAATGACAAGAGTGGAAGACATCATGATCAGAGTTAAATCCCTGAAATGGCAATGGGCTGGACATACTGCCAGAAGGACAGATCATCGATGGACAGCCGAAATTTTAGATTGGATTCCAAGGGACAGGAAAAGACCCAGAAGAAGACCACATGGGAGATGGGTGGATGAAATTCGAAAGTATGCAGGGGTGACATGGAGGAGACTGGCACAAGACAGACCGTTGTGGAGGAAACTTGGGGAGACCTTCGTCCAGCAGTGGATTGATAATGGTTGACAATGATGATGATGATGATGATATATATATATACACAGTAGAGTCAAATTATTGTGACCACCTCCTATTTTTGACGTCAACAGCGCGTAGGCAATGAAAGAAGGCAAGTATCGTGAGCTAGCTTGGAGGGTATATACGGTGTGCTGTAGGCATTCTGAAAACATATCACTCGTTGATGTCATGGATAAAAGAAGCGATTTATCAGATTTGCAAAAAGAGCTGATCATCGGTTTTCGGGCCAACGATGGCAGTATTTCTAAAACAGAGCAGTTTGTGAGTTGTTAGCGTGCTGCTGTGGTTAAAATGTATCGTGATTGGAGAAATGGCACCATTGCGAATAAGCGACGTGAAAAGCACCACGTGCCATTAATGTGAGAGGTGAACGACGGCTGTGAAGGTGCGTGAGGTCCGATCGACGCGCTATAGTGGAGCAACTCACTGGCTGAAAGAACCAGGGGGCTACCGGAAATGTGTCTAAAACGACAGTTCAGCGATCCCTGCTGCGTATGGAGCTCCGTTGCAGACGGATGGTGTCTGCACCTATGCTAACGAAGGTGCATGGGCAGAAAAGGCTTACATTTGCATGGCAGTATCGGAATTAGAACTCCACTGATTGGCAAAGAATTGCCTTCTCCGATGAGTCATGTTTTCTGCTTCATCGAACGGATGGACGTTGGCGTATAAGGTGAGAAACATCGGAGAACAAACACCCTTCAACCATTGCTGGAAGAACACAAGCTGGTGGGGGCAGCGTTGTGGTCTGGGGAATGTTTTTGTGGTATTCTCTGGGTCCACTCATACCTGTGGAAGGTACTATGGACCGAATTCGTTATGAATCCATCATTGCAGACTACGTACACCCATACATGCTGGTTGTTTTCCCTGGGTCTGATGGGATCTTCCAGCACAATAATGCGACGTGTCACACATCTTGAAATGTCCGAGAGTGGTTGGAAGAGCACGATGAAGACTTCAAAGTACTTCCCTGGGCCCCTAATTTCCCAGACTTAAACCCAATTGAGCATCTGTGGACCACCTCCATCGTGTTACGCATCTGTGGAACTCCTTCATGTTACTCCCGCATACGTTCGAACCGAGTGGTCTTATTCTGGGTCTTTTCCTGTCCCTTGGAACCCAGTCGAAAATTTCGGTTGTCCATCGATGGTCTATCCTTTTGGCAATATGTCCAGCCCATTGCCATTTTAGGGATTTTACTCTGATCATGATGTCTTCCACTCTTGTCATTTTTCGGATCCACGAGTTCCTTTTCTTATCTATCCTGGTGACACCAAGCATGCACCTTTCCATGCTACTTTGAGTTGTCTGCAGTCTTTCTATGTCTCTTTCAGTTAAGGTCCACGTCTCTGCACCATACGTAACCACTGGAAGGATGCATTGATCAAACACTTTTCTTTAAAGACATAATGGCATATTGCTCTTGAAAATTATACTGTTTCTTCTAAAAGCTCTCCAGGCAAGTTTTATACGCCGCTTAATTTCTTCGTCAATGTGACCTTCACTTGATATCTGCTGTCCAAGATAATTGTAGGTATTGGTTATCTCCAGCTTTTCCCCATCAATCGATAAATCTTCATTTCTTGTAAAAGCATTGTACATCCCTTTTGTCTTCTGAAAATTCATTTTTAATCCCACTTCTTCACTCTTGTCAGCAAGTTCCTGGATCATACTCTGCAGCTCTTTTTTTTTTTTTTTTTTTTTTTTTTTGTAGGTTTAACGACCACCGTGAGCAACTCAATGGGCTATAAGCAGTCGCCCGTCCCTAATTTAGGGTCACTGGTTCCAGGGAAGGGAGAGCCAGTGCCGTAAGACAAACACAACATCCATGCCTCACCGGGACTCGAACCCAGACCCCTTACGGACGAATGATCACAGGCCAGCGCCTTAGACCACTGCGCCACCGGGGCGGCACTCTCTGCAGCTCTGATGGGGTAGTTGCAAAAATGACTACGTCATCAGCAAAACGAAGGTGAGTTAGATAGTCTCCATTAATCTTTATCCCTTTGTTTTCCCAGTTTAGTTATTGAAAGACATTTTCCAAAGTGGCATTAAACAGTTTGGGAGATATAGTGTCGCTCTGTCTCACTCCCTTTCCAATTTATATACACTGAAGTGCCAGAAAAACTGGCACACCAGTCCAATACTTGGTAGGTCCGCCACGGAAGCGCAGGACTGCAGAAATACGACGGGGCATGGATTCTACTAGCTTCTGGAAATATGCTGTAGGCAATGCACACCATATTTCCTGCAGAGCGTTCCACAATTCGGGTGTATTCCGAGGTCTCGGATTTCTGTGTTCGATAGCGTGTTGCATGGCATCCCAAATGTGTTCCATCACGTTCAGATCTGGGGACTTGGGTGGGAATGGCAAAACCCCAAACTCAGATGAATGCTCCTCTAACCATAATGTGGCGTCCCGACACTTGTGTAGAGGTGCAATGTTTTGTTGGAACAGGCCCAACCCATCAGCATGAATGCAGGACATGAAAGGGTCTACGTCGTCAGAAAGATGCGCACATAGCGTTGGCCGGTCACAGACGTTTGTAGACGTACCAGGGGTCCACACCCCATACCATTACGGACCCCCCACCGACCGGTACAGTTCCCTGTTGATAGGCGGGATCCATGGCCTCATGGGTGTGCGCCACACACGATTCTTTCCATCTGCCCGATACAGGTTGGAAACGCGACTCGTCAGACCAGGCTACTTGTTTCCAGTCATCAAGTGTCCAGTAGCGGTGTTGCCGTACCCAAGCGAGATGCATAGCTCTGTGTCGTGCACCCATCAATGATACTCGAGTTCGGCGTCGACTCCTAAAGCCCATATCGTGCAGGGTACGCTGTACAGTCTGGACGCTGATACTTGTTGAGGCTCCAGCATTGAATTCCGATTATACCTGCGAGAGGGTTGCACGCCTATTGCGTGAAACGATTCTTAACAGCCGACAATGGTCACGTTCACCCAATGTCTTTTTACGGCCACACTGGTATCGTAGGTTGGAGGTTTTGCCGGAATTCTTGCAGTCACGGCACACCCTTGCAATGGTCGTCCGTGAAACTCCGAACTTCGTTTCTACCTCCAAAATACTATGGCCCATCTCACTAGCGCCAACTATAACACCGCGTTGAAAATCGCTTAAATCGTCATTACTTGTCATTCTCATGCCGAAAACAGCTCTGACAGCTGGCAAGGATGTATATCGCTTTATATACGCACTGGCGGACGCAGCCGAGTACACGCATAGGTGACGTTGCTATGTATTTTGGATAAGCTCGTCTGTACCAGTTTTTCTGGCACTTCAATTTATATACATATAAAGGTTCGGTTCCATAGTATTGCCACAAATGTATATACACATCATATTGACAAAAGTCACCGGACACGTAGAAGAGAAATACAACATAGCATTTATTGGCATATATTAATACAGTGTCGGTCCACCATTGGCCTTAATGCATGCACTGATCCTTCGAGACATGCTTTCGACAAGGTTTTGGAACACAGCGATAGGTATGCGCTTCCATTCAGTACATAATGCTGCCGCTAACTGTTGCTTAGTAGTAGGCCTTGGTTCCAAACTTTTTATACGGCGCTCTAATTCATCCCATAGGTGCTCTATGGGATTAAGATCAGGGCTCTATGCTGACCAGTCCACACACGATACGGAATTATCGTAAAATCACGCCGTAACACTCCTTGCCTTACCGCACCATACCACGAAAAACACTCCCACACGAGTACACTGCGAGCTCCAAGCTTTACCGTAGGAACAGTACACTGTGGTAAGTAGCGTTCCCCCGGCTACCGCCATACCCGCACACGTCCATCAGACTGATGGATCGTGTATCTTGATTCATCAGTCCATAGGACCCGTTTCCATTAATCTACGATCCACGATAAATGTTCTTTACACCATGCTAAACGACAAGTAGCTTTCCGAGTGGAGATGAAAGACTTATGAGCAGCCGCACGACCACGGTAACCCATGGAATGAAGTTCGCTGCGAATGATACGTGTACATACCAAGGTTCCAGCATTTTTACTCACCTGTGCACTGAGGTCTTGTGCAGTACTCCGTCGATTAGCTGTAACAACTCTCCTGAGGTTTCGACGTCCTCTATCACTGATTTTCTTTGGTCTTCCGGTACGTTGTGCTGCTTCAGGCACGCCATGTGTCTTGCACTTATTCACTACATCCAAAACAGTTGACTTGGGTATGTCTAAACGCCTCTCGGTTTCTCTTATGGACAGCCCACTAATATAACACCCAACAATATTTCCTTTCTCAAAGTCAGTTCTCTCCCGCAGCGACCTTTTCACTCAATCTCACAGTGCGATATGTTTGCGGTTAGCTACAGGCTTGTTTTTATACTGTTTGTAGCTGTACCGTGCATCTTAAAAAACAGCGGATCCGTTCATTTGCTTTTGAAGGGGTGTCCGGTGACTTTTGTCAATATAGTGTATATATGTATATATATATGAAGTGTACATTATGACGATTCAAAAAGCCTCAACGGATAGACAAAGAACAAATGATGAAACATAAAACGGTAAACCATGAACTGTATTCATCACGAGAGTACCTCTGCATGGCGAGAGAAGCTTTTCTGATGTCCGTGAAAGGTAGGTAAAAGACCAAATACCCACGGACAGCACTCTCTAAGCTGCGAACTCTAATGCAAGACCGAACGAAGAAACAAAAGAAAGGAGAGACACCGAACAGCATATAAAAAGGCGAAAAGTGCTTGGTGTGACACGGATGGGGACATTACAGTGTAGGGGAAAATGTAGTGCGCGAAATCTGAAGAAAAGAAGGTGGGTGGAAGGAAATCAGTATTAGTAGCTGTTGGCGATCCATCAAACCGCATTTTGAAAACCCTGTAATGTACATTGTAGGATCATGGGTAAATAATGGTGTGAAGGTCGAAATTTGTGCGCATGGTCGTATTGTAGTTGCTGAAGAACTGTTGAAGTTTTTTTTTGAGAAAACGAATTGGCAGTCGATTTTTACGCAGTTGAAGATACAGGATTCAGAAATGTTTTATAACATTGGCTGGATTACTGCAAATTCTACAAATTCGAACTACACTGGCGGAAAGTGAAAAAAGAACACCAAGAAGGAAACGTCTGATACCAACGAAATTTATACAGCATAATAACGGAATACAGAGGATAACGTGATCAAAACATTATGGCAAAATACAGCTGTATTTGCTGGTAAACTGAAAAATAACATTTCCATGTAACATGGTTAGTACGAGGTTGAACCGCCATGAACTGCGTCACACTGTGCAATTCTGGCATGGAGTCTGTCGTACAAATGTTGGATGTAAGTTTGGGGTATTGAGTTCCAAGCATCCTCAACCTGGACGCGTAAATCGGGGATGGTCGTGGCTGGCCGTGGAGACCGGATAAGTCGTTGTTCCATAAATTCCCACACGTGCTCAATGGGGGACAAATCCGGTGAACGTGCAAGCCATGGAAGTTGTCTCACACCCTGAAGTGCATGTTGCGTTGCACGTGCCGTGTGTGGGCATGCGTTATCTTGCTGGAAAACACCACAATGGACCGACCTTACAAATGGCACAACAACGGGCTGAATGATGTTGTTGATGTAGGAGGTGCTGTTTAACGTACCCGGTACAAACACTAGTTGTGTACGGGAGTGATAGCTGATCGCTCCCCACACCAGGAGACCAGGTGTAGGCCCTGTGTGTCGCTGGCGGATGCAAGAAGGGTGGAGACGCTCCCCTGTGCGTCTGCGAACACGCATACGGCCATCGGAGGCTCCCAAGCAGAATCTGCTTTAATCGCTGAACACGACAGATCGCCATTGCGTTATCCAGTGCATACGTTAGTGACACCACTGCAGCCGTTCCTGACGGTGGGCTGGAGTCAGAGGTACACATGCCAGAGGCACACGTGCACGTAGTCCGCATCCAGTAGACGGTTGCGGATTGTTCGCACAGATCACCTCAGGTGCAACGGCAGCTCGGATTTGCGTCGCAGTGGATGTTCTGCTTCACAACGCCGCTCTTCTTATGCGTCAATCGGTCCGCTCATCAGTCTGTCTGTGACTCCCGGTTCCACGTCTTCTCGTGTGGGAATGTTCCTCGGACCATCTACGCCACCATCGTACCTCCACCGATACTTCCCGTCCAATTCGCTCCGCAATACGACGATACGACCACCCGGCCTCGCGGAGTCCGACTAGACGACCTCGCTCAAAGTCCGATAACTGCTGAAATCGTACACGTCTTCCATGTCCAGGCATTGCAGCTTCTTCAGGGTCTACGCACGTGTCTGTACGCCGACGACTGATTACATTCACTTCGCCGTACTCCTTAAATACCACCGACGATAATTTGCATATTATGCCATGCTGTGGCGTAAGCGTTCACCGGTTGGTCTCGAAATCAACATCACACCTACGTAAACTCGACCCTATTAGCATATGTAAATTTCATGGTCGTCCGCCAATTCTTTCTTGGTGTTCTTTTTTCACTTTCCGGCAGTGTATTTGTGAAATAACGATATTGCGATGCACAGAAATTGAGGTATTTGAAGTCCAGTATGAATAATAGTTAATTCTGAAGAGAAAATTACGACGTTTATCGTAGACATCTGTCTTAATATTTTTACCATCAGTGAAAGAAATGTCGATATCCAAATAATGTACATGTCCATCTTGCATGGAAGATTTTTCCAAGTGTCAGAGCTGATGGATATATATGTTGAGCTCAAATATTGAAGATCGAATTAATAAATATTAGGTGCACAAATAAGTTTCGAAGCGTTTTAAGCCAACGCAACATGTAATTTGAGAAAAAACAACAATACTTTTACGAATCAAAATATGCGCCGTCATTATCTAACACCTTCCGGCATCGGTCGGGCAGCGGACGGATTCCAGCCATGAAGAATACTTCGTCGTGTGACGCGATGAAGTCGTCAACCCATTTTTGCACTTCGTCACATGTCCGGAACCGTACAGCAGACAAACCATGTTGTATCGATGGGAACAAATGATAGTCTGAATGGGCTATGTCGGGACTATACGCCGGGTGCTCCAAAACTTCCCAGCCATGCGTCAATAGCTTTTCCTTGGCCGATTTCGCGACATGCGGCCTAGCGTTGTCATGCAGTAATTTCCCGGGATGCAATCCTTTGCCTGTGAATGGAAGTTTGCGGCAGATTTCCTGGTTCAATCACAGTAATTGTTGCTTGTAGCGATCAGCAGTCACAGTTTGAGCCTGTTCCAATAGTTCATAATATAGACCTTTCATATCCCTCCAGATGCACAGCAGAACTTTCTTGGAGTGAATATTGCGTTTCGGTGTCGAAGTCGTGGTTTGCGTTTGGGATTGGCGTACCGTATCCATTTTCATCCCCCGTAACGATTTTCCACAGGAAAGACTTTCTGTGCTGTTTATTCAACAGATTCAAACACTTCATAATGCGCTCATGCTTGTTCCTCTGGCTCAGGTCATGTGGCACCCATTTTCCTTCCTTCTGAATCTTTCTCATTGCGCATAACGATTGGAAATGGTTTATTGAGTTACCCCCAGTTGTTCAGCTAGTTCTTTATGCGTTTGAGACGAATCTTCATCCAGCAATGCTTGCAGCTCCTTATGTGCAACTTTCTGCGGGGCGACGCTACGTTCTCGATCGCTAACATCAAAAAGTCACCTGCTTTAAACAATCTAAACCAAAACTCACGCGTGCTTTTCGATACAATATTCTCCCCCAAAACAGAACAGATAGATGCACATGCTTTCGCAATGCTTTTCTTTGATGAAATTGGTAACAAATGCAGTGTCGAATAAATGCAGTATCGCTTGCCATCTTTCACCTACCGATGTGCAAGTGCGTTTGAATGTTGAGCAAACTTCTGTGTCACATTTTATCCTCGGGACCAGTTACGGTCACATGACAACAACGCGGGGGAATGCCGGATATGTAGATTAGCGGTATGCGTCACACAAATAAAACGCTTTAAAACTTATTTGTACACCTTATACAATAAGATCATCGATATAACGAAAAATTACGCCGTAATCTAGCGAAATAGTAGTCTTAAAATCCTTTTTATATAGATATAAATAAAGATTAGCGAGAGTGCTTGAGAAAACACAGCCCATGGGTATACCAGTAACTTGTCGGTAGATTTTTTTGCCTAAACAAATGTAGTTGTTTTTGAGACAGAAATCGACTAAACTATTCCAAAACTGTGAGGTATACTTGACCACATTGCCAAATTTTGTAAATAATGCAGCACAGGCAGCAATTAATCCAGCAATAGGAATAGATGTAAATAAGTTGCAAAAATCAAAAGTTTCAATATTGTATAGGTCCTGATTTGTAGTTATGTAATTCAAGACGGCTGCACTGTTATCAATGATCCAGGAATCGTGAATCTGACCATACAATAGTTTCAAAGATGTTTCGAGGACATTGCCGGCTTTCCAAGTGTTGGTAATATAACAAAAGGCAGTTGGGTTCTTATGGAACTTAGGCACTACATAGATGACAGGAAATAAAGTAGAAGAAATATGAAATTTCAAACATTTATTTAAATAATTATTTTAAGTATAATATGTGAAGTAGTTGATTCCTCTTGATAGGTGGTACCACTTCTCTGCATTTTACGCAGAGAAGTGGTATCACCTATTAAGAGCATCTGTATTTACGAGAGTGCTTGAGAAAAAAAAAAGGCAAAGTTATAAGGCAAAGTTATGCATCTATAGGAAGGACCGGGAAGCAATATCCATCCCTCTCGCATTTCAGGCTTCCCAATGCAAAAAGAGTTTTTTCCAAAATGTTCCAAAAATATGGTGTCCAAAGACGGACAGACAAAGTGACAATATAAGCACGTATTTTTTTTTTCAAAAGACGTACTAAAAAGAATTGCTTTTTGTTTTGTTTTGTTTTTCACTCCTTACTTTTATACGGTAACTTGAAACTAGACTTATATAGGCAGGAATGATTTTACACTTTACTACTACATAATTTCAAAATGTTGCTAACTAATTATAATAACTTACTATATTTTGTAAAGTAATAGTAATACATGCTTATTGAGCAATAGTAATTATTTTAATAAAATACTATCACTCAATGAGTAAGTAAATTAGACATAATATACGTAGTTGTCCGTGACCTATAATTACTTTTGCTGTTTAATGGCAGCCGTACGAACTGATGACATCTTCTAATGATTTTTAAAGCTAATTTCATCGTTGCCACCGGTCAGGGGCGTATATATAATTCTTTTTAAAGGGGAGGCGACGAAAAATGGAAGTTTTTGAAATCCACCAGAACAAAATAAAAGTTTAAAAAAATTAGAAGAAAAAATTAAAGCATTTTTTTCTAATGTAATTTGATGCATTTTTATTAAATTAAAGCATTTTTTTTTCTAATGCAAGTCGCATTTTAACCAAAACCACTTTCAGGTGGGGCACATAAATATGCACCTGCCACCGGTATTGAAAGAGGTGAGCATTAAAGTGAAATAATAGCTATCGAAAGGAACGTATTTAAGTGAAATATGCAGCTAGTCTATCTATTCACTATCACTATTTGAAATAAAGGTCAATAACACGGAAGAAACGCTAGCATTTGAGAAGTGGTTCTTCAGACGGACATTAAAACAGACGTTATGACGACTACAAGCAGACTGAAATTCAGATACCCGCTGGCATAAAGAATACCTGAAGGCGTATGATTAAAACTGATTTAGTTCTTAACCTGGGTAGGGTATTGGCGTTCTCGGTAAATTCCCCTTTAGCAGGTGGCACACCTCCTTTCCAGGGTTAGAGTCCCGATTAAGAGACGTGTGTTTTCTTGATCGAGATTATTCTCGTTTCCCGGAACTATGGTTCATTTGCAACAGCTTTCGTAAGAGTGCCACCTCACACCCGTAACAGTCGGCATGCAAGAATGTGGCTGACTTAGATAAAAGATATGTCAAAAATTTGGACACACCTAAAATTATTTGGACACACCTAAACATTATTAATTATCTGGTTGATTTCTGTTAACGAAAACAGTGAAAATCTTTAAAGAGAAAAGGTAATTGGCACCCAAGCTTTTTTAACTTTGGGGCTGCAAAGTTTTACAGCTTTTGTGACTTTTAATAGACTTCAAGTTCCAGCCAAAACGTTGGCACTGCCTAAACATTACAGTTTCCACCCAGTTTTTCTTCGTTTATCATCCTCATATTTTTTTCTCCCAAAAGAATTTGAAACAAGTGATTTAATCATTATGTGGTATAAATCAAGAGTTGCGCGTAACACTAACGAGATCATACCTTGCAACTTCCTTTCTTCGTAATAGTTGAGTGGATTCAGTCTATGTGACAGCTTTTTTTTTTTTTCTTCATTTTCCCTCCCAGACTAATGTCTGGGAGGGGGAAAAAAAAAAGAATGTTCGGTATGTAGTGCAGGTGAGTGGATGTACTTTGGAAAGGGCGCGGAGTGTTTCAGTAAGGAGGTCACGGATTTTTGTATAACCTGGGACCCCGAAGTGAGAGTGCTCTCCTGCGATCCACTCGTGATGATAAGTGTGATATTTTATCTTTTTACCACACGTGGAAAAAGTATAAATTGCTCTGCTTTAAACTGCACTTGTCTTTAGCTGAGTGATTAGTGATAAGTTAATGATTCCGCTGCCGCCAGCTTTCTGCCTACCCATGTTTTTACCTGGAGCAATGATTCTGTCTAGTATGATTGCCTTCGCTACGAGATGCTGAAAGAAGCCCCGGTTAGCAACAGTTTCACCACCGTAGTAAGCTCTTCCCCTATTGGCTAGAAAATCTTCTGCCTTAAATATTTGCGATCACTTCCTACACCAATTATACATAAAAGCCCGGCTTTGAACATACCCAAGAGAGATGACATGGGAATGTATGACTGTAAGCCGTCAGGGAAAAAAATAAAAAATCTTCAGATTTAAAGAACGTCCCCATTATCCTCAAACTCGTGGGAATGACCTTGACCTTTAACTCACCATTTTAGTGACCGTGGGACCTTAAAGAACTGGCCGATGAATTTTTTGAAGCGGAAAACTCCCTGCCCTGCAGGTAACGGCTGTCGGGTGTTCTAGTTTTTCGTCAAAGATGGATGGAAGTGGCTACTATGTGCATAACATAATAGATCTTTCCTCCCCGGCCCGGACACAAGCAGGAGGAATCTCAAGGCCACAAGGGTCAGCTTATGATCCACAGAATTACGACCGTCGACTGAATCTTGAGAATGTCGTAGATTTTGACCACTGAACTCAGCTGTTGATGGGCAGAATCGCCAGCTGTTCCCGTTGGTAGTGTTGCGTAGGCTGTTTCTGGCAAGGGCTCGGAGGGTCGCTTGCTTCTCAAAAAAGGTTGCACGAAAAACATCTCAGGTCACAGATAATGAAAATGATTTGCATTGCTAGTACAATTATATACATAGAGTGTCAGATTACATACAGCGAATTTTCTTATAATTTTATAAGCAGAAATGTTTTCTCTTTTTTTTTTCCTTACGGATACAGTTAATTATTTTAGTGTAAGAAACTTCTAAATTAGTTAATGTTCTTCAATGAGAGCCTCAATTACGAAGAAAACATTTTCTCTGTCATAATTTTAAAATTATCAATTAGTGAGCGAGCAAGACAAGAAGACAAAAACGGAATTGTAAGATGTTTTTGTTTTCCACTTTTCTTTTAAAAAGCGCTAATAAGTATAAAGCACTAATAAAAAAACTACTAAACCAAATTGTCCAATCTTATTATGGCAGAAGTAAGAGAAATGCTCTAGTACCACTTAATAGGCAGAGATAAATTGCAGAAACGGTATTAAGTCTAGGTGCCGAATGAAAATTTAACTTTCCCTTTAAAAAATTATGAGGATAGAAATGAACTTGCTGTTGCATAACAGCACAGATGATTAACTTTTCCATTGTCTGTGCAAATGGAATTTATTTACAAACGCTTTATTCCGTGGTTGGCAGAGCTGAGTACTTCTGGACATACGCCGAGTAAATTATGAAAAATTGCTTTTGCAACTTAGAAAGAGGTTGAATAATGATGACCAACAGATTGTATTGAAATATCAGCTAACTGGAAGTGATTATAGATGTTTCATGCTCAAAATGTAGACATGTTACAAAGCATATAGACGTGGTGTAACGCATCCAAGAGTCTAGATGTCGAAATAGACGGGAAAAGTTATGCTGCTTCGAACAGTATTATGCTTAGCATCTCAAAAACTTTTGTCTTAAAGTTTCGCGTTCGAGCACGTGCTTCACAGTTCTGAGGAACTTTAAAATAAGAATCCTGAAGCCAAATACTTTTTCTTAGTTTTTCTTTTAGATTTGTGTATGGGTTCAGTTTTGCAGAAGGATTTTCTGTAAAACTTGACTCTAAAATTCAAGAATTATGCAAAAATTTTAGAGTCAAGTTTCTTTAAAACTTGACTCTAAAATTCTTTGATATTATACCATGTTCAACAAATACAACGTACTGAAAAATTCTATTACAGTCCAAACATTTTCGCTCATCTAGCACGTTGTGGAGGATATTTCATGTTGCTGACAGGAAAAAATTCCTTATTTATAGTTATGGTTTCACATATTAATAAATTTCAGAATTCGTACTAAAATTTTTAATCTTAACCTATGCCTAGCCGACTATCTGAGCGCATATCAGTCAGTGTCCATGCTGATTAAAAAAAAAAGGAAGAAAGCAAACTTTTCCAATAACAAACTTCCATTCCATTAAAGTATGCATAAGAACTCAAAATATTGGCATGCAGTTTGAGTTAATATAATAGCTAACAAGAAAGATGACACCGAATTTTCCAGTGTAATGAGCACATCTTTTGAATGACATGAATTAATTTGATCTAAATTATACAAACGCAATGCAACCGGTTAGAAAAAATCAACCGGATTTCTACAGTCGATAAAACATCCGCAGGAATAGAAACTCCTACTTACTTCCACAAGTGGATAAACAGGATATTACGAAAATTAACAAATGGCATATAAAAAAGTGTCTCATAGCAGAAGGAAGGTATCACAAATAAAGAGATTTTCAAATGGAACAGGTAGAAGGAGAAATATAGAAGGAAACATGATATACGCCTTCCAGCAAAAGAATTTTACATAATAGGAAGCTTGAAAAGAGCTGAAAACTTTTCGTCAAAGAAATAGCTATGCTAAGGAAAAATAAATATTTTTTCAAATCCGTCACTCGGAAGCACAGATAGCGAGAAAAAAGTTTTGACCATTACGCCTCCAGCGGGAAATCTTTGTATTATTTAAAGAGGATAATGCTCCACATATCTATTGTAGCGAATGGCATACAGTAAAAAAGAAATTTCTCAATGTGATTTTTAGAAGCGGAGATACAGCTGCAAACAGAACTACACAAACACTACCTAACTACAGAACTGTGAACTATAAAACTTCTCAAATACTAACACAAAATGTTTCACGCGATGAATGGCATAGGGTGTTGAAAGAATTTTTAAACGCGCATGTAGAAGCAGAGATATTGAGAAAAACAGATTAAATATTGGCGCTCCTACTGGCGGAATTGTGCATTATATCGGAAAGAAAATACACACAAAGAGTTTGCATAGTTAGTAGTATCTGACCTAAAAAAGGATTTTATATATCGGGTGTTTAGTCTCGAAGATATTGCTGTAAACGGAAACGCCAACTTACGTCCTCTAGTGGAAAACTAGTGCATTAAGAAAAGTTTTAAATTATCTGCAAACCATTTCGCACCGAAAACGCTCTTCAACAAAGAAAGAATTTTTCAAATCGGTCTCTTAGAAGGAGAGATATCGGCAAAAAAAGAAAAGATACACATGTACTCTCCTTGGCGGAGAAACTATGCGTTATTTTAAGAAGAAAGTATTCTCAGAAAGTTTTCCGAGATGAGCGGTATCGGTCCACGAAAGAATGTTTTCAATCGAGTTTTCAGAAGCTCAGATTTTGCTGCAAATTTATCAGAAGCAGAAGTAAATGCTTACGCTCCCTGGTGGCCAAACCATATTTTTCATCAAAAATTAGAAATTGCAATCAAAACATATCCCACCAGGAAGAATTTTTCAACTCCGATTTTTCAAATGCGTTTTCCCCGATATCTCTGCTTCCGAAACTCCTATTTCTCAAATTGGAGTTTTGAAAGCAAAGATATCGGGGAAAACGCAATTTAACTTTACGCCGCCTAATGGAAAATCTATGCTTTACTTGAAAATTTTGATACTATATGCACCGGAAACGGTCTGCAACAAAGAAAGAATTTTTCAAATCGGACCCTCACAAGCAAAAATATAGGCAAAAACAAGATATACATCTACGCCCCCTGGAGGAAAAACTATGCGTTATATTAAGAAGAAGGTATTCTGAAAGGATTTCCCGAAGTGAGGGGCATCGGTCCGCGAAAGAATTTTTTCAATCGAGTTTTCAGAAGCCTAGATTTTACTGCAGATACATCAGAAGCAGAAATAGATACTTACGCCCTCTGGTGGCCAAGCCATTCCTTACAAAAAATTAGAAATTATATGCAAGATATTTCCCATCAAGAGCTGTATCCGATGCATGAAGAATTTTTCAAATCGGAGTTTCGGAAGCAGAGATATCGGAGGAAACGCAATTTACTTTTACGCCGCCTAGCGGAAAATCTATAAATTAGTTGAAAAAGAAACTGCGCCTAAAGTAGTCTTTATAAATGACATCGAAAGGAAGAAAGATTTTTTCAATCGGATATTTAGAAGCAAATATATATGCAATAAAATTCATTTTAAATTCGATGTCATTTGTATTTAGGTCCTGTCGAGGCGAAACTGTGCATCGAAAAAAAAAAAAGAAGAAGAAGAAGGAATGCAAGGATCATCATTCTCACATTTCTCAAACAATGCAAAAAGAATTTTTCCAATCGGACTAATAGTTGCAGAGATATGGTGTCCACAGACGGACGGACGGACGGACGGACAAACCGATAACATAAGCAGAATATTTTTTATAAAAGACGTGCTAAAAGGCTGCGTTCATTAATTTAACATAAAAAAATTGCAAGTGCGATATTCAAAATTTTACGATATTAATGTTCATGCAAATTATGCAGCTTATGAAGCCTTAATAAAGAATGAAGGAAGGAAAGAAAGAAAAACAGTGTCAATAAAAAGTAAAAACCCCAAAAGTGCAATACTTTCATGTGCAAATATTGGATCCGTACAGAAATTAATGTAGCTTTGGTTACTCGCACGTGTACATTTTCAAAAATTTTTAAGGGGCAGGTATGTCAATTGCGTATCGCCCTAATGGTGTCTAAAATTAACGTGACAAACCATCCGAGAATATGTCCAAAACGAGAAGACCGATCGCAAAGGTTTTTCGGAGACATGTGCAAGAGAAAATGCTAAGTGAACGTATCTAAGCAACACTGTGCAAGCTAATATGGAAATGTGCACATGACCAATTACGTCATCGAGCAGGCAGGCACGCGACCTTGATAAACGGGACGACCGATTGTAAAGATTTTTCAGAGACATGTATGTGCAAGGGGCAACGCTACGTCGACGTACCCAAGCAACATAGTGCTAGCTCCTATGAAAATATGCAAATGAGGACCTACGTCATCGAGCCGGCAGGCATGCGACCTTGATAAACGGGACAACCGATTGTAAATATTTTTCAGAGACATGTATGTGCAAGGGGCAACGCTAAATCGACGTACCCAAGCAACATTGTGCCTGCTCCTATGGAAATATGCAAATGACGACCTACGTCATCCAGTTGGCAGGCACGCGACCTTGATAAACGGGACGACCGATTGTAAAGATTTTTCAGATACATGTATGTGCAAGGGGAAAAGCTAAGTCGACGTACCCAAGCAACACTGTGCTAGCTCCTATGGAAATATGCAAATGACCACTTACGTCATCGAGCTCGCAGGCACCCGACCTTGATAAACGTTGTTCCGAGCGGATGCAGGCGGTAACTGAAGCTTGACTTGGACTGCTGGTGGAAAAATAGCTCGGCACCATCGTTTAGAAGACTATTTACGGTGGAAAGCGATTGGTAGATTGAAAGCAGGGCAGTCGCAAGCTGAGGTAGCAAGATGGCTGAATGTGTCGAGGCAAGTGGTTTCCAATCCCTGGAAACAGTCCCAGGGAACCAGAACAATAACCAAAAGGCCGGGACAGGGACGGCCACGAGCCACAACATGTGAGGAAGACCGGTATTTGTCTCTAACATCTTGCCGCCATATACGGAGTTAACAGCCAGGTAACTCTCGCAGTAGCTCTCCTCTGCTACGGAAACCGCGATATCGAGGCAAACAGTTCACAGAAAACTCTACGAGAGAGGTCTTTATGCCAGAAGGCCAATGCCCTATTATCCTATTCGCCGCATCTCACAGAAGGGTCCGTCTGAACTGGGCCCGATAACATCACCCCTGGACCCTTGATCAATGGGCCTGTGTTCTCTTCGGTGACGAATCGCGGTATAGCCTAAACACGGATTCTCGACGTTTGTACATTCGGAGAGAGGCGGGAAGCAGAAATCTTTCCTCCAACAGTAGGGAATTTGATCACTACGGTGATGTAGGAGTCTTGGTTTGGGCTGGCATCATGTTGGATAGACGAACGCTGCTGCACGTCTTTCCAGGCTGCACGCTACAGCGATGACATCCTAGAACCCTATGTACCCCAGCAACAAGGTAAATAGATAGAACAGGTAGGTCCATAAGCCGATCGAGCGGTATTGGCTACTTGGTACCACACCCCTGTGACGTCAAAGGTGCACAGAATCCAAAGGAGCGAAGTTTTCTGCTTAGCGTTTTATAAACTTTTGAACACTTTGGGAATAAAACAGTCAAGTCTTCTTATGACATACTCTTAATTTAAATATTTCAGAATATGTTCCACGGCATTAATGGGCAGTATCTTCAAATACATGGCAAAACACTGTATTTCGATTTACAAAAGAAATCTAAATATATTGAAAAACTAAATGTTGAACAATCAGAATTTGCGCTTAGAAACTTTTTAGTCAAAAATAAAATCGCAAAAAAATTAAGTATTTAAGTAGACAGTATAAAAGATGCAATTCTGCTATTTATTATAAACCATGCAAATATTTTTGCCACTTTTTTTAAACTAAAGTTTAAGATTTGTAAACGCTATGAAAGTTGATAAGTTTTGTGTTTGATTTTCAGGTATGTACATGAAATTTATAGCTGTTTTCAAACTTTTAGCTGGGCGTTGGGTGTTGAACATTAAAAAAAAAACATTTCATTCTGTGAACGCCGGTCGCGCTATTAAAAAAAAAAAAAAAGAATATCAAGTACTAGAGTGTTATCTACAGATAGCTGCAAATAATGTAAAACATGAGTTTTACATTCCGAATAAAAATAAATTATAATGTTTATGTTAAGATGCTGTATGATATTGTTTGTAACATTTAGCAACTGAGTACATATTCCTTCATTCTCAGTAAAAAAAATGACACATTAATGTAACAGAAATGCAAAGAACATACCTTTTTGAGCTTGAAATACTTCTCAGTATGAGTTTGTTTTACTTTTATTGAGAACTTTTTGCCCACTGTTTATTTTTGTTATTTGTTTTTATACAGTATTTCTCATTTTCGTCATAGAAGTATTAAGGAATTTAATTCTAATAAAGATCCTCAATTTTGCGTAAAGATGTACGATTTTTTCATCTACTTCTGGAAACACCTTTTTGAGTTCCAAAGACAAATGATTAACTATACCGTGATATTTTACAAGTTGTACTCCGTGGATTTTCAAAAAAACAGTTTCGAATTTTTGTACAGTTTCCATCCAAGAGCTTGCAGGATAGGTAAGCCCACCTCTACTGATATGCTGGATCCAGTTATTAAGTTCAAGAGACTCCGGATTATCACATTTTAGTAGCGGATTCCCAGAACGAAATGCCAAATAACCAGCTATGTATTGGAGAGCATCTTCTTCTGTTTCTGAACTCAAGGATGAAGCAGGATGATTGTGTTTTAATACATTGCAACTTTTTTGTTTCACAAATTGATGATTTGTTGACAAAAATCCATTTTCAATTTTCTCAGCTTTTGATTCATCGGATGATGGTAGAAGTAATCCACGTAAGTATATGGAAGTCAAACATTTTATTCCCTCATCCCGTACGTTGGGATCACACGACGGTTCTGGAAGCTGCCCGCTCAATAACAGTAATCTTAACCTGTATTTGAATTCGCACGGAATAGGGTGATCATATCCACGTCCCATACCTCGAATTTGTGAAAATAAATTTTCAAGACAGTCCTGGTTAAGACGGTATGTATATATTTAATTTCTACATTTTGTAAATAAGCATATAATTTTTTTAAAGATACGATAGAAACAATGAAACCCTGCTGGAATGGCAAAAAAATTTGTTTTCCCAAGATGCGCATTTCCTCCACAGTTTCTTTCATTCTGTTCAATACTGCAACCTGTTCATATATATGTTGTCCATACCCCCTTTTTAATAACTTATCGTCAGAAGGACAACGTGAATTCAGCACGTCAAACGCGTTATTCACCAATTCAATGAAATCTGCTGTTGGACTTTCATTAGGAAATAAATATCTTATAGCTTTCGCAACATGCAAGGAAAATGTCTGTGCCGCAAACGCAACCTTCATCCTTTCTGCCTTTTTAACTAAAAGATGTTTTTCTGAAAACTTGTGACAAATTTTCAGTTCGCCTTTATCTTTTTCAACAAGCTGAAAAATAACTTTGCTAGTGATTACTTCACCAGTTGGAAGTTTAATGCCTCTGTCCAAAAAATGATTCCTTAGTAGCTTCAGCAAATGTGGAACATCAGCAAACACAAAAATATCCCTGGAGTTATCCCAAGGATTAGGAAAGCTAGTTCTATTAATGCTTATTTCTAATTCCTTTCACAAAGCCTGATTTCCGCCTCCTAAATCCGAAGTTAAACCAACCACTTGGAGTCCGATCTTTTCAATTTCCAAAATTATTTTTACCAACAAATCTTTACTCATTTTACAGTCAAAGTCATATACTACAGGCTGCTTCCATGAATTTGTTAAGCTACGTAACATTACAACTTGTACTGATTTATATGATCCCAAAATAGCATCTTCTGCATGATCGTATGAAATTTTCGCATCAATACTCATCTCATCCATCACTATAATACAAATTTTGTCAAACATGGAGCAAGATTTTGCATATTGGGCCAGTAGTACCAAAACATCCCGTAAGAGTCCTGAGGAAATTTTCATTCCAGACACCCAACGCTTCAAAGTGGTCACACCAGGTAGTGGAATGTTTATCTGATTTCTAATAAAACTATAAGCTCGTTTTGACAAGCCTCGTAATGATAAAGCTGTCACTACATCAGAAATTGACCATCTGACATTTTGTTTCCTTGAAAGGGAAGAAATCTGAGCTTTTGAAAAAATTCTACTCAAAATTTCTTTTGCCTTTTCACCTTTTTCTTCAGCAATAACAGACAATCTGTTTTGGTTTTTTTCTTCAGCAATGCATTTTCAGATCGTAAATTTCTAGTTTTCAAATATTTTATTTTAACTTTGCTTTGCCAATACTGAAGTTTCGATCGTAACTCAGAATTTACTTTGTTAAGCTTTTCTATATAATTTTTTAAGGATGAAATTTCCTTTTCCTGGGCTTCTATTTCGGCTTCCAAGCTAAATAATGTAGCAGAATCACGTTCAGTTATCTCGTCAGCAGGTTGAACTTGCAAATCTGGACTCAATCTTGCCTTCTTCGATGTAAAATTCTGCGTTACTTCCGACAAAAACTGCTGATATTTTCTTTTTTCAGCACGTTTTGATCTTTCTTGATTTGTGCTTGAAGTACAACTACCAAATATATTAACGTGAGGAATCGCACCTTTTTTCAGTCGACGGCGAGAACTGCTTCCTATTAATTCGCTTTTTAAATCTCTCTCAAAATCCTCATCATCAAAATGGGCAGAGCATATTTTGGCGTTGTGAGGGTTAAATGCGTCTTTTCGTCGACATGAGTTAATCCAGGCTTTTCTCAAACTGCCCTTTGGGATTCGATGAAAAGTTAAATTGGAATATGTAGATCTTTCGCTGTTGGCACAACACGCAACAGCGCATCCAGGTATATCTGTTAATACACAACGAACAAAAAGCTGCTTTGAACAAATATATTAGGAAAAAATATTTCTCAACGGGCCATTAAATCACAGCAAAACGTGTATCACTTGCAAAATCCTGGACAAAAGTCGCTGAAACTTTGCATAAATAACTGAAAGAACGTGCACTACAGATAGGTTGGGAGTATGAACTTTGACCCACTGCTAACTCCGTTTGCACCTCTGACGTCACAAAACTCACCCCGCCTGAGGCTTTAGAATTGCTAACTTCGAAAACCTACTCTTGGACCTACCTTCTATATTCTACTTACCTTGCTCCAGCAAAAACCCAAGTGTTGGGAAACTACTGGCCACCAGCTGGCTGTGGTGGGCCACTGCTGGCTGAAATCTGCCGCTCACGACCCGGTAGCGGTCCGTTAGTGGCCCTGCAGCATTGCCGTGAGCAGCGGGCCTCCAAGCAAGTGTCACTAGTGGCTCGTAGCTGGCAACCGAGGCAACCCTAACACCAGGTGGAAGCAACGGGACTGCGCATGCTCAGAAGCAACACGTGCTGTGTCTCTCGTGGTACCAGTTAGTTGAAGACAACGCTATCGCCATTGTGTTATTTTAGTGGATGTTAAGAAAAAAAACCATATGTAGAGAGGCGAATTAATTTCCTATAATGAAATGCCACGTCGACTAGGATATCAGATTAAGCCATGAAATACACCCACTCCATTCCCATGAATAACAAGGAATAATTTCTGTGTGATCTTACGTTTTAACATTAACTAAACAGCTTGAAACAAAAGTTCTGGGAAAAACATTAAAAAAACGTTATGTTGGAAAAAAAAAATTATATGCATACAAAATTTATCAATTATTTGGGGGAAAAAAAAAGCAACGCTATGTGGGTATAATGTACTCATCCATGAGTTGAATACACAAGACAGGAGGAATTTACTTCTAAAATTAACGAGAAGTGAAATAAAATGTATTTCCTCTTTAAAACAAATGTAGCGTTAAAAATGTAACAGAATGTGACATGAACGGGTAAATATATTAATTCAACAATCGCCTTTCAAGATGACAAGGACAGCACGAAACTTTGGAAAGAGCAGCCCCGGTGGCGCAGTGGTCTAAGCGATGGCCTCTAATCCGGAAGGGGTCCGGGTTCGAGTCCCGGTGAGGCATGGATGTTGTGTTTGTCTTACGGCACTGTCTCTCTTCCTTCCCTGGAACCAGTGATCCTAAATTAGGGACGAGCAACTGCTTACAGCCTATTGAGTTGCTCACGGTGGTGTTAAACCTCCAGTTAAAAAAACAACTTTGAAGAGCACCTTTATGTTGGTACACTCGTTGAAAATGAGTGAAGTTCCCTTAAGGTAAAAAAAGACAAAAAACAATCGTTTCGTTTAAAAAATAAATTTATGAATTATATGAAACTGACATTTATGAAAAATACCTCGCAATATTATAAAATCAAAAGGAGAACCATCGTTTTTTTTTTGTTTTGTTTTTTATTGGAGGTTTAACGACCACCGTGAGCAACTCAATGGGCTATAAGTAGTCGCCCGTCACTAATTTAGGGTCACTGGTTCCAGGGAAGGGAGAGAGCCAGTGCCGTAAGACAAACACAACATCCATGCCTCACCGGGATTCGAACCCGGACCCCGTTCGGACGAATGATCAGAGGCCATCGCTTAGACCACTGCGCCACCGGGGCGGCGAGAACCATCGTTACACATTCCGCAGGAAAGAGGCTCAGCTTCAAGCACTACTTCGTGCGTGGCAAATCAGTCCTGTTGGTAGAGAGCCCGCTTCCCACGCAGTCTTGGTTCGTTTCTCCCTAGATACAAACGGGCGTTTTTCAGGACCTGTTGAGGAAATTTCCCCAGCGCCGACCCGTCATGCAGAAGTTTCGTAAGACGGAAAAAAAGTAGTGGTAGCTTTGGAAAACTACAGTTATCCTTTATTTTATTTTTTATTTTTTTATGGCTACTACTGAGAAATTGGCGGAAAAGATTCGGCAAGCCACCAGTTACGTCACGTGATTGCCGGTTGTCACTGCCGGGAAACTAGCGGACCATATTAGGCTAGCCATCATTTATGGCACGTGCTTGCAGGGCCGCTGAAGGGCCACTTGTGGCAGCTACTGCCTGGGATGGATAACTAATGGCTCTGTTCTGGCATATTACAACTGATGGGGGTGCCACTGTTGGCCCGCTGCTGGCCTGAACTGATGGCCCATGTGGTGGCTGCGCGGACATTTTATTGACGGTTGGGTGGTGGCAACATACTGCTGAGCCACCGTTGGCAGTGCTGGTAGCCAGCAGTGGCCCAGCAAGACTGGTTTTGCTGGGACGACTTTTCAGGGTAGCTGTTGGCCGCCAGTTCTTTTTTTATGGACGATAACGCCCTTTCACATAGGACTTAGCTAGTTGACGAATACCTGGACAGTGAGGATATTCACAGGATGGAATGACCCGCAAGATCTCCGGATCTGAACCCGGTAGAATATATCTGGGATGCCCTGGAAAGAACAGCTGCAAGCGGACAGGCACCTCTCAGAACCTTCCCGAGGCTCCAACGCGCCTTAGTGGAGGAGTGGTACTTCTTGCTCCGAACCCTGATTCAGAGACTTGTAAACAGCATGAGAGCTCGTTGTGCGAGCTGTATCTCTGTTCGCGGTAATAAAACTCCCTATTAATTAGCCCCTCGAAATCCGCGCCACTTGATGCATCATTTTCAGACTGCCATGCTGTCTTGCGCATGCTTCCTCCTCATGCCATTGTACACTATTTGAAGGTTCCCGAACACTTGGATGCAACACAGAATCCTAAAAAAATCCTTTTTAGGGTCTTCCATGTCTAACCGAACAAAACAAAATAAACAGGTTGTTGATATTTTGGCATTTTAGCAAAACAGTTTCTCGATAAAAATAATGTAAATTATTTTTAAATTGCATCGTCACATGTAATGAAAAGTGTATGCTTTATGGTAAGAGGAAACGAACCACTCTGTGGAAAGATAGGAACGAAGCCCCCATGCTAAAGCTAGATCTTCATCCAAGAAAAGCAGTGGTTACGACTTGCCGGTCAAAGGTGGGATTGATATATCTTTCATTTCTATTATTATTATTATTCAGGGAAAACGATGTGTTACATATACCTCTAATTTAATCGTCCTTTTGAGTTTCTGTGTTCTCATGCAAATTTGGTTTCTCTTGGTTAACCATTTTCTCACTTAATGGCACATTATTTCTCTCGACGAGCTTTCAGATATTGGTATCCTGACAGTTGGTGAAAGTACAATCAAGTAAATAAGAGGAGAGAGCTATATGCAGAGTACGGTTTGCTATTTTTCTGAGTACGATATGCTAGATACTGAGTACGATATGTTTTGTATGAGTGGATTACGATATGCTATGTTTTAGATAAAGAGTGATAAGTATTGTACCATTTGATCTATGCGAATCTCTTTTTGGTGACGCTGAACTTGTGAAACGTGCTTTGTTTAGAAATAGTAGTTTGAAGTGATTTCATCTTGCTGTTACAAGCGAAGCGTTATCAATGTGCTGCATACCAGACGTGCTTGAATAAAAGGACATTGAACTTGTAAGTTCAGAATTTTGTCATTGTTGAGTCCTGGAACGTGTCGACTTTAAAGTGCTTCTTTACATTGTTTAATTACGTTTACAGCTTCAACTTCTACAGCGGCGATACGAATTAAAATATAAGGGTTCTTCAAATGCCTTAATTCATTACATAATTTTTAATACGTTAAAGTTGGAAAATCATCAAAATCTCATTATTCTATAGTGGCGCCCGAAAATTAAAATTAAAATGAATCAGCAGAATTCTAGAAGGAAGTTGATACAAGAAGCTTACAGCTCTGAGTGTTCTGAGAGGGAATTCACACATATGGATGACCAGGTTCATTCCCGCTATGCCTTTACCCATTGTGTCTTTTCCCGTTGTGCCTTATAATGGGGTCATTAGCGGTTGTAAAATGGGGAGAGCCGCAACGGTGGCGCAGTGGTCTAAGCTATGGCTTCTGATAATTCGTCCGAGAGGGGTCCGGGTTTGAATCCCGGTGAGGCATGGATGTTGTGTTTGTCGAACGGCGCTGGCTCTGTCCCTTCCCTGAAACCAGTGGCCCTAAATTAGGGACGGGCGACTACTTATATCCCATCGAGTTGCTCACGGTGGTCGTTAGACCTCAAAAAAAAAAAAATGGGGAGACGAAATTTCAGACGGAGAGGAAGTCCCGTTTCGTGTTTCCCGCTATGCCTTATATTGCGGCCATAAAAAGGGGGAAACTACCTGATAGAAAAAAGAAGTATGCCTTTTAAGGGAATTCTCACCTGGTTTCTTTGAGAGAAGTTAGAGGCGTGAAAATCTGTGTCAGAAGATATCCCGCTCATGCACTCTGAGTATTAATCCTATTCCAGCCATTTTCAACACATTCCTTCGATACGGACCATTTTTTCCCATCAAGTAAATTTTAAGTAAAAGTTGATCCCCACGGGGTCCCTAAGAACGAACAAAAATTTCGATGGAATTGAAAGCTTTTGAATGCGTATTATCATGCGTAAGTTTGGAAGAACATATCTGAAACCAGATGAAAATTTCCCGGAAAATCGTGTTATCAAAAAACATATTGTAAAGCACTCCAAGCAGTGATTTTTCTTAGTTTTCAAAATAGTTAGACATATACAACGTGCGTTCAAAAGTTTTCTGGATTGGCCGCAACGTGACGCTACTGCCGTTAGTATAGAAATATTTCCTCTATGTGCTGTTATATTGAATTTATAAATCAACGTTCCCCTCAAGAAACTGATTGGGTAATATTCTACTTTAGAATTATGCTGGATTGATTATTTTGTTTTTCATTTTTATTTTTTAGGTAACATTAATTGGTTGTTTATCTGTATTGCAGCAAATAACACGCTGTAGTGGAACTAGCTGAGTTTGGGGATTTATTGGATAGTATACAGGTATCAGAGTATATTATCTATTATAGTAACATGCTATCTATTATCGGAATATATACTATATATTATACTGTCTCGGAATATATTATGATATGTAGTTACAATGCTTCTGAAAATACCACATTTTTAGTTTGGTTGCTTGTAGTAATTAAAATGAATTGATTATCCGAGCGAGCAGTGGAGCAGGGCTACGAAATTTGTATCCACGCGAGCACTGTTACGAAAGCACTATTATGAAGAACGAAAACTTGGCTGAGGACAATTAAGCAGCAGTTGCCCTCCTTCCTCTTTCGTTTAAATCAGTCGATAGATTATAGCAGGTGCTGTTTCATCGTAAAGATAAATTTTATGTCAAAGGGGACACCTTATAGGATAGGAACCGAGGGGCTTTGCGACCTTGTGAGGATCCGGGCTGGGAGTTTCACGAAATGTTGCATGGTAAAATCGGGTCACGCCATATCACCGGAAAGATGTCAGAAATGGGATCAATTTCTGCTTTTAACATTTGCCATATCTTTATTTTATCAAATGCGTTATGCCAAACTGTTGAGGTTAACGTGTAATCGGAGAATATAAAATACTGCAAAATATACGTCCAGTTTTACATCCTTGGAGTCTACTGTAAAATGGCACGTTTTCCAAGTCAAACCAATACCTTCAGACATTCCTACATCTGAAGCGACCAACAGCACAACAAATTGTTCAAGTATCACAATATCAGATATTGTTACACGATACCTATTGATTACATGTGTTCGAAGTGACCACCATTGGCAGCAATGCACACTCAATCTTGTCACACCATGCACCTTGTAAAGCACAAAGTGTATCCCGGGATATTTCAGTGGCATTCCAGCGTATTTCTTCTCGGAGTTCTGCAATGGAATTCGCAGGATAAACGCAGTTTTTGAGATATTCCCGAAGAAAATAGTCTCACGGTGTGAGATTTGGAGATCGAGCAAGGCATTGGACAGGTCCGTTATTTTCAATCCATCTATTTGGAAAATTTTCATTCAGCCATTCTGTTGCTAGATGGGAATGATGAGCCGGTGTTTCATCTTGCATGAAGTACGGCTGTACGTCTGCATTCGCATCCACAAATGGCTCCAGGCGGGGCCATATTTCATCTTCCAACAAATTTCGATAGGAGTCACCATTTAAATTTCCTTCAACAAAAAAAATGAACCTATAATTGCATCGTCCCAGATACCACACCATACGTTAAGTTTTTCTATGTACTGTGAATGCCTCTCAGAAAGAACATGCGGATTCCTGGATGACCAGTGACAAGTCCAATTTCGACTGACTTGCCCATGCCTGATGAACGTTGCTTCATCCGTGAAGATGAGGCTTCGCTTAAAATTTCATTGCTTTGCATTTTTTGCCGTGCTCATAGACCAAACTGTAGTCGCCTATTGTAGTCGGTTGTTAGCAGCTGCTGTACGAATGTTGTATTGTAAGGACATCTGCCTGCCTTAAGTATTCTGTGAACGGAAGTATGAGACATACCAGCACCTTGAGCACGATGCCGTAGTGATGATGTCGGGTTTGTTTTGACACTATCTAAAACATCGATTTCCTTGTCCGCATTGGATTTTGATCTTCCCGTTCTGTTTCATTCTACGACGCTCCCAGTTTCCATGAAATTGTGTATTAAATTACAGACTGCTTTCACTGAAGGTTGTGGGCTATTAATGTTTTGCTGGTGAAATTGTCGAGCTGCTTGAGAAGCATTCTCACTATTTCTAAAGTACAGAACCAATAGCTGAACATAATCTTGAGTGAAATATGTGCGGGTCATCTTCACAAAACTAACATAGAACATAAGTTTTACGGACCTTCGAATGCCAGCGGAAACTTTAAATGCGAAAATGTTGCGCTAAGTTTAAAAAACCGTTAAGGAGAATGAACCAAGATTTATATAAGATAACAAGAACCAAGAAGAAAGTTAAATTAGAGTATACGTTAAGAAGAATAAAAGCAAAATGAAAATCAGGAATATATGAGCTTTATAAAGTGAACTTTATCTTAGGGAAAAAATAAAGCTTTTGCATTATAACCTAGAGCGGAAGGGACGTATAATAGTAAGAGTTCGACGATGATGCCTATATACTTGTCTGTAGGTGTTTTTCTTTCTTATGAGTTGTGACGTATAAAATCTAATTTAACCTTCTTTTTGAGTTTTTGTGTTCTCATGTAAATTTGGTATCTCCTCATTAAGTTAAATATTTTCTTACTTAATGCCACAAAGTTTCTTCCGACGAGCTTGTAAAAGTTAGAAACCTGACAGTGGGTCAAAGAGCAATCAAACCTAGATAAAAAGTACTGAATGTTCTGAGCAAAAGAGCAATGCTGATATAGGCAATGTCCAGAGAGGCAGATGTAAAGAGCGATATTCAACGTGCAGATTGTAAGAGCGAATTATATAATGAAAGCTATATGTTATATGCACAGTGATAAGTGTCAACATATATTGTACGAAATCACTGAGTTAACTCTATTGAGCGTGCAGTTACAAGCAAAGTGGTTATTAAATATTGACATGCTTTGATACGAGGCAGAAAATAAAATGACTTAGACATTGTGCATAGCATTCTATTGTTGTTGAACCCTGTCAGTTATCTTGAAAGTGATTTCCATGTGTAATTAAGGATTCAGCTTTTGAAAACATCGATACGAATAATTTGAAGTAATCCTGGAAAGTAATATTTTAGTCACCAAGCCAAGTTAAGCGTTAAGCTGAAGTGAAGATTTAGGTCTTAAGTGAAGATAAACCTTAAAAATAATAGTTATACACAACCGGTTAAAGGTTATTATTTTATAGAGTGTAGTACGATATGAATAATTTCTACACGAATAGCGACTGCCTGTAAACACAACCCTTTCCGCAAAGTATTTCTCTCTTTGACCCAAATAATTTTAACTCAGGGCACATGTCCCCCGAAATATTTTCATTAAGAAGATAACCACATACTGATGTACCAATGAAAGTTTTAACCTCCTATATATAAAACGCTCACAACCCCACTTTTTCCTTCGGAAATATATCCTTCGAAAGAGCACTGTCTTACTTCATTCCTGAATATCACCCCCAAAGTTAAGTGAAACTGTGAAGAGGGCCTCCGGAATTATATCCTTCGAAAGAGCACTGTCTTACTTAATTCCTGAATATCACCCCCAAAGTTAAGTGAAACTGTGGAGAGGGCCTCCGGAATTATATCCTTCGAAAGAGCACTGTCTTACTTAATTCCTGAATATCACCCCCAAAGTTAAGTGAAACTGTGAAGAGGGCCTTCGGAATTATATCCTTCGAAAGAGCACTGTCTTACTTAATTCCTGAATATCACCCCCAAAGTTAAGTGAAACTGTGAAGAGGGCCTTCGGAATTATATCCTTCGAAAGAGCACTGTCTTACTTCATTCCTGAATATCACCCCCAAAGTTAAGTGAAACTGTGGAGAGGGCCACCGGAATTATATCCTTCGAAAGAGCTCTGTCTTACTTCATTCCTGAATATCACCCCCAAAGTTAAGTGAAACTGTGAAGAGGGCCTTCGGAATTATATCCTTCGAAAGAGCACTGTCTTACTTCATTCCTGAATATCACCCCCAAAGTTAAGTGAAACTGTGGAGAGGGCCTCCGGAATTATATCCTTCGAAAGAGCACTGTCTTACTTAATTCCTGAATATTACCCCCAAAGTTAAGTGAAACTGTGAAGAGGGCCTTCGGAATTATATCCTTCGAAAGAGCACTGTCTTACTTAATTCCTGAATATCACCCCCAAAGTTAAGTGAAACTGTGAAGAGGGCCTTCGGAATTATATCCTTCGAAAGAGCACTGTCTTACTTCATTCCTGAATATCACCCCCAAAGTTAAGTGAAACTGTGAAGAGGGCCTTCGGAATTATATCCTTCGAAAGAGCACTGTCTTACTTCATTCCTGAATATCACCCCCAAAGTTAAGTGAAACTGTGAAGAGGGCCTTCGGAATTATATCCTTCGAAAGAGCACTGTCTTACTTAATTCCTGAATATCACCCCCAAAGTTAAGTGAAACTGTGAAGAGGGCCTTCGGAATTATATCCTTCGAAACAGCACTGTCTTACTTCATTCCTGAATATCACCCCCAAAGTTAAGTGAAACTGTGGAGAGGGCCTCCGGAATTATATCCTTCGAAAGAGCACTGCCTTACTTAATTCCTGAATATCACCCCCAAAGTTAAGTGAAACTGTGAAGAGGGCCTTCGAAATTATATCCTTCGAAAGAGCTCTGTCTTACTTCATTCCTGAATATCACCCCCAAAGTTAAGTGAAACTGTGAAGAGGGCCTTCGGAATTATATCCTTCGAAAGAGCACTGTCTTACTTCATTCCTGAATAACACCCCAAAGTTAAGTGAAACTGTGGAGAGGACAGCATAAGCACATGCGCTTAAACATACACGTTCTACAGTTAATGGCATGAACCTCAGTGTGTCTAAGTTATCTTCAGGATATTTCTTCGATAATTATGTAAACACGGATATTAACTAACATTATTTCACGAAATGATTCGATGCTGTTAACTCAGTAGCGCTTGTATTCGAATTTTTTTTTTTTTTTTTTTTTTTTTTGGAGGTTTAACGACCACCGTGCGTGAGCAACTCAATGGGCTATGCGCAGTCACCCGCCCCTAATTTAGGGTCACTGGTTCCAGGGAAGGGAGAGAGCCAGTGCCGTAAGACAAACACAACATCCATGCCTGACCGGGATTCGAACCCGGACCCCTTACGGACGAATTATCAGAAGCCAGCGCCTTAGACCACTGAGCCACCGGCGCGGCAAAAAAACGGAATTGGAATCATATGTTTGGAAGACGTCAACCGCGCTTGTCCCGATAATATTGCTCTTACTGTAATTACAAGTGGTATATTATCTTCTCCAGGCAATGCCTGGAGAGCTTTTGGAAGAAACAGCATAATTTTCAAGAGCAATATGCCATTATGTCTTAAAAGAAAAAGTGTTTGATCAATGTATCCTTGCCGCCCCGGTGGCGCAGTGGTCTAAGGCGTTGGCCTCTGATCATTCGTCCGTAAGGGGTCCGGGTTCGAATCCCGGTCAGGCATGTCTTACGGCACTGACTCTCTCCCTTCCCTGGAACCAGTGGCCCTAAATTAGGGACGGGCGACTGCTTATAGCCCATTGAGTTGCTCACGGTGGTCGTTAAACCTCCAATCAAAAAAAATGCATCCTTCCAGTGCTTACGTATGGTGCAGAGACGTGTACCTTAAGTAAAAGAGACATACAAATGCTGCAGAAAACTCAAAGTAGCATGGAGAGGTGCATGCTTGGTGTAACAAGGAGAGATAAGAAGAGTAACTCGTGGATCCGAAAAATGACAAGAGTGGAAGACATCATGATCAGAGTTAAATCCCTGAAATGGCAATGGGCTGGACATACTGCCAGAAGGACAGACTATCGATGGACAGCCGGAATTGTAGATTGGATTCCAAGGGATAGAAAAAGACCCAGAAGAAGACCACATGGGAGATGGGAGGATGAAATTCGAAAGTATGCGAGAGTAACATGGAGGAGACTGGCACAAGACAGACCGTTGTGGAAGAAACTTGGGGAGACCTTCGTCCAGCAGTGGATTGATAATGGTTGACGATGATAATGATATTATCTTCTTAACTTAGATGACATAATTGTAGGTTGTTTATGTAGCAAGCAGCCTGGTTTTAGTAATAAACTGTTTGCGTGATTTCCTACGAGGAGACGATGGAAACTTGTGTCAGCCCGGAGAACTAGAAAGCTAAGAGCCACTTTGCGATTACTGCCTAGGCTATGCGGTAAATTGGCATTTGAAGATTTCAACATAAAAGAAATTTTCTTTGTGTCTATCAGTTCACCAGAAGGCAGGGCAGATTTTTTTGGCGGGGGGGGGGGAGGGGGGTCAATGACCACTGTGAGCATCATAGTGGGCTACAAAACTAGTCGCCCGTCGTGAATTGGGGGCTGGAGTTTCCAGGCAAGGGAGAGCTAGTGCCGCACGACAAACCCCCATCCATGCCTGATCCGAGATTAGGGCCCAGACCTATCTAGGACGAATGATTAAAATCTGTACCACTTGGCCACCGGGAAGGCAGCCTGACAAGATGAGATGTTGAATTGAGGAAACCGAATAACAGAATAAAGTGAAAATATGTGGACGTATAATGAAGTGTTTTCTTTGTTGCCGGAAAAATCTCTGGACTTAAAATAATAACATTACAATAAATTGCCGGAAAAAAAAAAAAAAACTGGCATACCTCTCTAATACCGCGTTGTTCCTTCTCGCGATCGGATAACGACAACGACGTGACGGGGCATGGACTTGTCTGTGGAGACAATGCACACCAGGCTTCCCGAAGAGCGCCCCCACAATTCCGTAATATTCGCCGGTGGATGATTTCTGACGTCCATTACACATTGAACAATATCCCAAATGTGTTCGATGGCGTTTAAATCCAGCAAACGAGGGGGCCAAATCAGGATGCCAAATTCTATGGAATGTCTCACCAACCGTAATTCGGTGACTGTGGACGTGCATTGTCGTGTTGAAATAGGTCGCACCTGTCGCACTGTTTGCATGACATGAAAGGGTGCAAACAAATGATCCCCAAAAATGGTTACGTAGCCTACACTGGTCACAGCGGTCTGCAGACATATGACGGGTCCTAATGCGTACCACCTTCAACACCACACACCATAACAGAGGCTCCGCCGGCCTGTACGATCCCTTGTAGGCATGCTGGATTCATTGCCTCGTAGAGTTGTCGTCACACCCGGAGTCGGCCATCAGCCCGAAACAGTTGATACCGCAATTCGTCGGACCAGGCTACACGTTTCCAATCATCTTGCGTCCCATTGCGGTGTTTCCGAGCCCAGGCAAGGCCATTAGTCTTGTTTCGTCGGGTCAGCAATGGCACCCGGATGGGCCGTTGGATAGGAACCCCATTTCTATGGGGTTCCTGAGCCGACGGGGACGTTGAACTATTCGAACGCTGATGCTACTATTGGCCTCAGCACTGAATTGCGCTGTGATTTGCGGCATTGTTGTACGACGGGCGGATGTTACGATGCGTACCAGACACCGCTGTCCACGATGCTCCAGGACTTTCCTACAGCCATACAGGTCTTGCACGCTGGGTGTTTTCCCTGAGTTTCTGTCGTCCAGGTACACCCAGGGAATTGTTCACCGTGTAAATCCAAATTTCGTGGTAATTTCCGAGACAGAGTGACCCATCTCCCGGGCGCCGACTCTCATACCGCGTTCGAAATCGCTTAAATCCTGATAAGATGCCATCTGAACTACGAATGCTACTACTTGATCATGCGGAGATATCTTCCTCTGTATATACACTGAAGAGCAATTGAATTAGAGACAGCTGACGTTATACAAATGTGGCGCTGTGTGCGGCCCTGTAAACGGAAACGACATGACGTATGCAGCGATCCGACAATATAAGGAGTGATGCGACGAGAATCAGTAAGAGTCGGACGCAGTATGCGAAGGATCTAAGCGCATTTGATCGTGGGCAAATTGTAGGGGCCCGACGAACGGGACACTCGAAAGTCGTGCTTGCACTGGGATTTTCAGGAGCCACTGTGTCATGGGTGCACCGTGAGTACATCGAATCCGGTAAAACCATCCCTGCAAGGGCCAACTGCCGTGGACAACAGCGTGTGGATGAGCGGGGTCATCGTCGGCTAGTTCGCATTGAAATAGCGGATAGACGGGTCACAGTGCAATAAATCACTCGGCAATTTAACGCTGGTGCACAAAAACGTGTAAGCAGCTACACCATCCAGAACCAGCTCCTCGCTATGGGGTACAGAAGCCATCGTCCCACGAGGGCACCGCTGCAAAGATTAGCATGGGCGCGGGAACATCGCCACTGGACCCTAGTCATGTGGGGAAATGTTGCCTGGACTGATGAGTCGAGATTCACGTTGGTACATGCGGATGGCAGGACCACATGAAGCGATGGATCCTTCTTGCCAGCAGGGTACTCTTCAAGCTGTTTGGGGTGGCATTCTCTTCTGGGGACTGTTTACGTGGACTGAAATGGGACCCCTGGTACGTGTGACATCGTCCCTCACAGGTCAACAATACCGGGATATCCTGGAGGACTATTTGCTCCCGCTTGTGTGTCTTCAACATCCCACTGGGGACCTCATCATGCAACAAGACAATGCAGCTCCCGAATTGTATCCGAATGGTTGGATGAACACTCCACCGACGTGACCTCGCTTCCTTGGCCAGCTAGGTCACCTGACCTCAATCCCATCGAGCACATCTGGGATGCCAACGAGAGAGATGTTCGAGGCTCTGACCCCCTCCATCAAATTTTCGTGAACTGTAGGAGCTTGGTCAGGGGTCGTGGATCCGTATGGCTTCCCAACGCTTCCGGTGTCTTGTCAAGTCCATGCCGAGACGAATCGCAGCCGTCATCACGGCGAAAGATGGTGCTACACGTTACTAGACAAGTACCTCTAATTCAATTGCTCTTCTGTGTACATCGTTTGCAGACGATACCATTTATCGCATGGGTGTGGTGGTATGTAGTTGAAATGGTAGCACCCTTCCCAGTTGTTGTTTTTTTTTTTTTTTGCCACCACAGTTTATACCTGAATGAACGTAAAACACAATTACACTGTTAATTAAATTTTACAAAAAAAAAAAAAAAAAAAACATGGAATATAATAAGATGGTCCTATAACAGAGATATGTATTAACTTATGGACCCTATTTTTCTTGTCTATTGTATGTATCTTTTAACTGAGCATATTTTTTATTGAATCCGAAAAATATAAAAAAATCATACTTCATTTAATAGATTTAGTGAGATTTTTTAATATTTCATCCCACATGTTTCCTTTTATCTGTCTCTTTTGTTTGGAGGTTTAACGACCACAATGGGCTATAAGCAGTCGCCCGTCCCTAATTTAGGGTCACTGGTTCCAGGGAAGGGAGAGAGCCAGTTCCGTAAGACAAACACAACATCCACGCCTCACCGGGATTCGAACCCGGACCCCTTCGGACGAATGATCGTAGGCCAACGCCTTAGACCACTGTGCCACCGGGGCGGCTTCCTTTTATCACACTATAGTATTAATGTTTATGACCAATGTCGTACAACATTGAATTTATTTGCACAGCGTTGATTATTGTTTGATTTCCTACGAGGAAACGATGGAAACTTATGTCAGCTTGGAGAATTAGAAAGCCAAGAGCCACTTTGCGATTACTGCCTAAGCTAGACGGTAAAGTGGCCCTTGAGTATAATCACAAACGATTTAAAAAAAAAAAGCAGATCCAATGAACGCAGGAATCAAGTACGCCAAGAGCTTTCTTGCTTCCTTATGTAAATTAAACAGCTGAGGCAGGTGACCTTAACTTACGCATGTGCAATGCTTCGTGAAAATTCTCTTCCGAAGAAATATTCTCAGAGAGCGATATGCAAAATTTTGTTTCCAATTGTTCTGTTCTGAAGCAAGAATTCCGACGCGTTTCCGATGTAATGTGCGGGCTTCCATTGGCAATAATGGTCACCAATTTCTTTCCGTCGTTTCTCTTCCGACATTTGGCTTCGGTTCAGAGGTCATATGGTTCGGATATTATCTGATTTACCATCCTTGTCGTATTTACACCAAAAAACGGATTGCCATCTTCAAAATTTGTATTATATGGTGTAATCCCGTATTTCATTCATAATTTCATTAATGACACTCTTTTAGGGTCATGAAATTCTAAAATGATACTATCCTATTTTAATACACTATAACGTAAATGTCTTGTCGTACTGCTACGTTGTTTTAAAACATCACCATACGATGAAAAAGTTCCTAAATTAAACCTTAACGGCCAGACGAAACATTTAAAAAACAAAGTCAAACTTACGGAAAAGATGCTTTATTTCTCGATGTAGCACTTCACATAACAAATCGGTATCAATATTAAACACAACACACACCAACAACGCTACGTTTCACAACGCTCCACGTTAATCGCTCTCCAACACATCGCTCCACAAGCAACAGTTTACTCGTAGTTTATATCTCTGGTTCTTATCATAACAGGCATACGTCACGTTCATTCCCCCTCAATTACACTATCTACCAACAAGTAATTGGACACACATGCAATCGACGATATCTGCGGTCTTGATACACGTCACGGCCACCGCCGTTAAATATCGTGTGGGAAACAACAACGCAACCAGTCGCATGCAAGATGCCACGCAGTTCGGAGCTCTCTGATTTCGAGAAAGGTGTAATCGTCGGGTATCACAGAAATGGCCGATCCATACGTGACATATCCAGCGTGTTGAAATACCCAAAATCGACAATGGCCTACGTGATTGGCAAGTGGAAGATGAGAAGTGACTATCGGAATGTGCCCCGACCCGGCAGACCCACAAAACTGGGAGTTAGAGACCGACGGGTGCTGGCCAGAGAAATTTGGAAGAACCGCACCAAATCGATGGGCCACCACATCCGCGAGGAGTTTCAACAGGCATTCGGGAGGGTTCTTTCGATGAATACCATTCGTAAGGAACCCCATCTGCTCGGTTATCATGGACGTGCTGCCGACCACAAGCCTTTGATCACCAAGTCCAATAGCGCTGTTCGGCTAACGTGGTGCAAAGAACGTCGACAGTGGACCGTTGAACAGTGGAAACAGGTTATCTGGAGCGACGAATCAAGGTTCACCCTCTACCGTTCGGATGGCAGGGTCTGGGTTTGGCGTCTGCCTGGAGAACGCCTCCTGCCGGAATGTATTGTGCCAACTGTGAAGTTCGGCGGCGGTGGAATTATGCTATGGGGGTGTTTCTCCTGGTATGGCACGGGACCCTTGGTCGCAATTCCTGGTAGACTCAAAGTCGAGACCTACTGCACCATTTTGGATGACCATGCTCTTCCTACGTTGTGGCAGTTTTACGGGGTGGACCCATGTTACTTTCATGATGACAATGCCACCTGTCATGTTGCGAGGTCCACCATAGCTTGGTATGGTGACAATCAGGTTAATCGAAGGGACTGGCCTGCGCAGAGCCCGGACCTTAACCCTATCGAGCACCTCTGGGATGAGTTGGAGCGTCGACTTAAGGGGTGCCCTCACCGTCCGAAATCGGTGAAGGAACTGACCTGTCTTCTCCAAGCCGAGTGGAAGAAAATACCGCTAGCAGTCGTACAGTATGCCCCGGAGGGTCGCAGCTGTAATCGCCGCTCGTGGAGGCTCCACCAACTACTGAAGGTGAATAAACTTCGTTTCCCTTTGCTATCACAGGTGTACAATTACTTGTTGGTTGATAGTGTATGTTACCAACAGTATTCATTTGAGAGGAAAGATATCATGTTAAGTGTGAAGTATAACTGAGAACAAACTCAAGATTTGCATAGGGAAAGAAACTAAAAAGGAAAGTTAATTTAGAATATACGTCACAACACACTCATGCACATACGTTTATACGTACATTACGGGTAAGCTACGTCAGCTAAGAGATTCGACTTCACATGCACAGGAGAGTAATTCTACTAACATCACTGCTCTAAGCATCCAGAGGAGTCGTTTAATAATTTCTTGTTGAAGAGTTGCCGAAAGAATGTTACGATAACGGTGACAGTGGATTGTTGCTTGGAGGATGTCTAAACCCTTCAACAAGAGAATCAGTCATTATTGACACTTCTGTAAGGTTCTTATTTCCACAGAAATCTCCATGAAAAGTGCCGTCCTCCCTCCAGTGGCTGATTTAGAGTTACGGGGGGGGGGGGGCTTCACTTTGGTTTTTTTGGAGATTTAACGACCACAGTGAGCAACTCAATGGGCTATAAGCAGTCGCCCGTACCTAATTTAGGGCCACTGACTCCAGGGCAGGGAGAGAGCCAGTGTCGTAAGACAAACACAACATCCATGCCTCACCAGGATTCGAACCCGGACCCTTCTCGGACGAATGGTCATAAGCCAGAGCTTAGACCACTGCGTCATCGGCGCCGCCAAGGTGCATCAACAGGCATCTAAGTATCAGCTGAAAAGTGTGTTACCAAAATTAGCAAACTGTGCATGAAAAGTTTCTCATAGCAGAAAATAGCGGATGCAAAAGGTATTCTCAAATTAAACACTTAGAAGAAAAGATATAGAGTATAACGTGATATAATTTTACCCGCCCTAGCGGAAAAGCTGTGCTTTACTTAAACAAGCAAATGGATGTAAAATTGTCTTCCTAATGAAGGGTATCCTACCAAAAAGGATTTTTATCAGGAATTTTCATAATCAAATAAAGTCTTTCTCATAGAAATACACGCTGACGTCACTCTGGTGGCAGAATTTTGAAGTATGGAGAAGTAGAAAATATGCGAAAATTATTCTTCATAGCAAAAGCTATGCTAAAGAAAAGAGAATTTTCAAACACGTCC
Source organism: Macrothele yani (assembly GCA_039090855.1). Taxonomy (NCBI): domain Eukaryota; kingdom Metazoa; phylum Arthropoda; class Arachnida; order Araneae; family Macrothelidae; genus Macrothele; species Macrothele yani. The sequence continues at coordinate 64,231,629 of CM077017.1, read as the reverse complement.
TCTCGGAGCACAGATAGCGGGAAAAACGTTTCGACGCTTTTGCCTTATTTAAAGGGCATAATGTTGTTTTTTCTTTTTCTTGCCTTATTTAAAGGGCATAATGTTGTTTTTTCTTTTTTCTGCCTTATTTAAAGGGCATAATGTTGTTTTTTCTTTTTTTCTTTTTTTTTTTTTTTTTTATTGGAGGTTTAACGACCACCGTAAGCAATTCATTGGGCTGTAAGCAGTCGCCCGTTCCTAATTTAGGGCTACTGGTTCCAGGAAGGGAGAGAGCCTGTGCCGCAAGACAAACACAACATCCATGCCTCACCGGGATTCGAACCCGAACCTCTTTCGGACGAATGATCAAAGGCCAGCACTTATACCACAGCACCACCTGGGAGGAGAGCATAATGCTCCCAATCCTGACTGTAGCGAATGGCATATATGAAGAAAATGCAATTCTTCAATAGGATTTTTAGAAGCGGAGATGCAATTTCAAACAGAAACAAATGCACTCGAACACCACCTATCTCCAGAACTATGAACTACAAACAACCCAAGAATACATGCAAAATGATCCACGAGATGAATGGCATCCGCTGTTGAAGGGTTTTTTTTAATCGGGCTTTCAGAAGCAGAGATATTGAGAACAACAAATTTAATACTTACCCCTCCCCACCCCCCGTAGCGAGAAATGTGAGTATTATTTGGGACAACAAGTGCACATAAAATATTTTGTAGTTAGTAGTATCTAACTGAAAACGGATTTGTTCGACCGGGTTTATAGGCGCTATTGAACACACAATACATATTGCTAAAAATATGTTGCAAATGGAAATATGACTTATGCCCTCTAGTGGCAAACTTGCGCGTTAAGAGAAATTTAAAATCATATGCAAAACATTCCACAGCAGATACTCTATCCGACAAAGAGATAAAATTTTAAATCGGACTGTTAGAAGCAGAGACAAGGAGAAAAACAAGATAAATATCTAAAAAACTGTGCATCATTTTAAGCAGAAAATATGCGCAAAATATTTTCCGTAGAGAGAGGTATATGACCGCAAAGAACTTTTTCATTTTAAAAATGCAGAGATTGCTGTAAATACACAAGAAACATATATATACACTTACGCCCCTCAGTGGCAAGACAGTTCTTCGCCAAAAGTAGACATTATATGCAGAAAATTTCTCATCAGAAACTCTATCCGACGTTAAAAAAAAGATTTTCCAAATCGGACGTTTAGAAGCAGAGACATCGGAGGAATCGCAATTTATCAGTATTCTCCCAGCAATAAAAAAAATGATTACTCGAAAAAGAAACTGTACCCAAAATAGTCTTCCTAACAAATTGTATCGAAGGAAAGAAAAATGTTTTTCAATTGTACAGAGGGTGAGTCGAAAGTTTTGCAATATTTGCATAAACGCATGTACTGCGGCTGGTATGTCCCGTATTCAGTCAGTCGAAAAAGGATATAAAATGGTAGTCGTTGCTGTGAAAAGAATTGCATGTCATCGTTCTGTCTGTAGTCGGGACGCCTAAAAGATGTACAGCCACAACAGGCAAATGAGGGAACTTTTGCTTTACGAGTTTGAACTCGGGCGTAACGCTGCTCAAGCAACACGAAACATTAGTCATGCGAAAGGAAAAGGTTCCGTGCACCGCAACCAGATGGTTCAAGAAATACCCCTCAGGTGACAGCAATTTCGACGATCAGCCAAGGTCAGGTAGGCAGCGAACCGTGAATTCAGAGGCCGTGCGCCAGGCCGTAGAGGCCAATCTGGCAATCAGTACTTGGAGATTATCAGGCGAGCTGAGCATATCAGAGACCACCGTGGTTCGTCACCTTCAGGACCTCGGCAAGGTCTACAGGAGCTGCCGCATTGTCCCTCACGAACTGACGCCAGCTGAAACAAACAGCCTAGTGGAAGTGTACACAAAACTCCTAGAAAACCAGCGCGATGTACGTTTCATCAAGAGAATTGTTACGTGCGATGAAAAGTGGGTCTATTTCCGTAGTCCTAACACACAACGACAGTGGTTGAGCCCGGGCCAGCTTCCTAAACCTGTAGCCAAATATCGGCACTTCCAGCACAAGGTGATGCTCTTGCGTCTGAAGGAATTTCTAGGGGATACTGCATTACGAATTTATTCCAGATGGTCGGAACATCAACCCCAACCTCTAACTCTGAACAGCTGAAGCGGATGTATGCCATGGAGTTTTGGAAAAAAACACTAGTGAACAGAAAGCGCGTTCTCCTACAAAAGCACAACGCTCGGCCTCATACTGCGCGAACGACCCGGGCAAAACTCCAGAAACTTGAGGGCATCGAATTGATGCGACTACCAACATATAGTCCGGACCTTGCCCCGTCGGATTATTACTTGTTCCGGTCCATGGCCCACTTCCTTCGCGGGCAGCACTTCAACAACCTGGTGGAAGTGGCAGCTCGGGTGAAGGAGTTCTTCGCCTCGAAGGACAAGAACTGGTACCGCCGCGGGGTCGAAGAACTGGCAGGCGGGTGGCTAAAGACGGTGCAACACGATGGCCTATACTTTGAATGCTAGTCAGCTTTCGTTGTAAAGGTACGTATGAAGACAGAAAGTAATTCAAATACTGCGAAACTTTCGACTCACCCTTTGTATATTTAGAAGCAAAGATATAGAATAAAATAGATTTACAATTCCTTAGCAACTGCATTAACACCCTCTAGAGGCAAAGTTATGCATCGGAAAAGGACCAGAAAGCAAGGATAATTGTTCTTTCATTTTCAACTTCCCAAGCATAAAACGTTTTTCATATCGGACTAATAGTTGCAGACACATGGTGTCCACAGACAAACGGACGGATAACGTGATACTGTAAGCACGTACTTTTTTACCAAAGACGTGATAAAAATCGGCTATGGCAGTCGATGTCTACATCGTGTTACTTTACTGACTGCAAGGTACCAAAAGATTAGGTTGCAGTTTGCAAAGACCTACTGCAACTGGAGTGCGGAGGACTGGAAACACGTCATCTGGTCTGACGAATCGCGGTTTCAATTCTATCATGCCGATGCATGTGAGGGTGCGTGTGTGAAGCAAACCACACGAAGCGATGTACCCAGCTTGCCAAGTTTGGATCATGCAGGCAGGTGGAAGCGGTGTAACAGTTTGAGGTGCGTTTAAATGGGCTTTCTTGAGGTCCCTCATACCCGTCAAGACCTCCGTCAGCCGTACAAGGTACGTGAGCATCTTCTCCAGCCATCTACACACAATTGTAAGGATTCTCTTTCCGCACTGTGGTACCATCTTTCAATAGGAGAACGCCACACTGGATACTTCCCGAGTGGCAACGAATTGGCTCCTGGGGCATTCATTTGAGTTTACCGCACTTGAATGACCCCCTCAATCGCCGGATCTCAACCCATTGAGAATGTGTGGGATGAATTTGAGAGACTAGTTCGAGGCAGCCATCCCCCGCACCGAAATCTGTGCGTACTTTACGACAGTCATTTCTCGTTGGTTGGTTGGTTAGTGGAATTTAGTGGCGCAAGGGCCTCGAAAGGCCAAAGAACGCAGAAGCGAATGTTTTAAAAGTTACAAACAACATTAAAAGATAACAATATGAAACAGAACAAGCTGTGGAAAAGGCCAATAAAACACTGCACTATAAAACAACACCGGTACATAGAACCATATGATTAACGTAACAAAAACAATATAAAATGACAACTTACGAGACAAAATTAAAACAATTAAAAAGATGTAACAATGATGTCATAAACAATGACGTGATAACAGAAACAAGCTACACAAAACAAAAAACACCGGTAACGCGAAGAAATGATAAACCAGAAGAGACATCACACTGATCGTTTAACCCTCCAGGTGGCAAGAACGCATATATACGCTCGGATATTTCTGTGCCCAAAGCGGCGACGACGCAATAATACGTTCATCGAAAATCTGTTCAAAAGCGGTAAGAACGCATATATGCACATCTTAACGATGACGAATACTACAGAAAGACAGGGCGCTTTTAAGGGAGTCTCCTGTTATACACTGAGTGGCCACTTTATTATGACCATCCCCTCAGTACTTCGTTGGGCCACCTTTTGCCTTTAATACTGCGTCGATTCTTCGTGGCATGGACTCCACGAGATGTTGATAGGTGGTTTGTGGAATCTGAGACCATGCTTGATGAATAGCACTTTCCATGAGTGTGAGATTGCAGGGTTGTGGATCCAGCTGTCTAATGACTCGTTCAACTTCATCCCACAAATTCTCAATGGGGTTAAGATCTGGAGATTGTGAGGGCCTCCTAAACAAAGTAAACTCACCGGGATGTTCCTGAAACCAATCCTGTATAATACGAGCACTATGGTATTGGGATAAACCATCCACATGACAGGATGCACTTGGTCCGCAACGATGTTTAGAACGATGTTTAGATATGATGTGCCAGTCAGACGTTGATCAACACGAATTAAAGGGCCCAAAGCATGCCAGAAAAACATACCCCAAACCATAACGTTGCCTCCATCAGCTTGAAGGTTTGTAGCAATGCATTTGGAGTCCATGCTTTTGTGCTGTTTCCGCCAAATTCTCAATCGGCCATCGGCATGGTGCAACTGAAAACGTGATTCATCGGACCACATATTTTGTTTCCAATTATCGACTGTCCAATCCTTGTGCTCCTGTGCGAACTGGAGACGTTTTCTCTGGTTAACTACAGACAGCAAAGGTGTTCGAACAGGCCTTCGGCTGCCATATACCTTCCTATTCAGTGTACGGCGAACAGTGCGTGCAGAGATCATTTGAGGGGATCCTTGATTAAGATGTTCTGTAATTTGCTGCACTGTTGCCCTTCTGTTGTCTGTTACCAGTCTGGACACTCTCAGTTCCGCCCGAGAGGTCACTAGCCGATGACGACCACACGTTGCACGTAGAGACCCAGTTTTTTGGCTGACAGTACAGTCTTTAAACACTTTAACAACAGCTGCTCTGGAACATTTCACGAATGCGGCGCTTTCGATGATACTCACTCCATGGCTCCGTGCTCCTACAATCATCCCACGCTGAAAGTCCGTCAAATCGCATTTTTTCCCCATCTCGTCACCCAAAAATCACTTCTACTACTGTCGCAAGCACTAAGCTTTCCCTTTTTATACTAGCCTCGCCCTCTGGCGGCAACAGCGTGCAGCCATAGCTCATTTGCTTAAAACTGTCAGATGGTCATAATAAAGTGGCCACTCAGTGTATATGTGACAAAATTTCGTATTGCCTCTTCCAAACCTCCTACCACCTGAAGGGTTAAAAAACGACTCAGGGTCACTGAGTCATCTGGTAGAATTGGTAAAAGGTCATTCCTCGTTAAATAGACGGAAATACCACTTATGTAATTTCAACACCTCATTGAGTCCTTGCCAAGACATCTGGCTACTGTTGTGAAGACAAAAGATGGAACAACACGTTATTAGGTAGGTGTACATAATATTTTGTTCATTTAGTTTAGATTAAAATTTGATTTCCACACTGTGTTTTTAATGCTTGAAATAAAAGTTTGCATTTTCTAAATGCATACACTGAAGTAGCAAAGTATTAAGAACGCCACCTTAATCACGTGCTTGGCCTTCTTTTTTTTTTTTTTTTTTTTTTTTTTTTGATTGGAGGTTTAACGACCACCGTGAGCAACTCAATGGGCTATAAGCAGTCGCCCGTCCCTAATTTAGGGTCACTGGTTCCAGGGAAGGGAGAGAGCCAGTGCCGTAAGACAAACACGACATCCATGCCTCACCGGGATTCGAACCCGGACCCCGTTCGGACGAATGATCAGAGGCCATCGCTTAGACCACTGCGCCACCGGGGTGGCGTGCTTGGCCTTCCTTGGCCTTCAAAACAGACTCAATTTGAGATGGCATGGATTCAATGAGGTGCCGATATCGTTCTATAGGTATGTTCAGCCAAGCAGATGTGATGGAGTTTGTCAATTTTCGAATGCTCCCTGCAAGGAGGTACTCTGTTACGAATGGCTCTCTCAATCTCATCCAACAGGTGTTCAATTGGGTTAAGGGCTGGGGACTATGGGGGTCATTTTAGTACTTTGATGTCACTGTTGTGCTCCTGGAACCATTGTGTGACGATCCGAGCCTTGTGGAAGGCAGCGTTGTTTCTGCTGGCTCTCTCAATCTCATCCCACAGGTGTTCAGTTGGGATAAGATCTAGTAATTGTGCTGCCATTTTAGCACTTTAAAGTCATTACTGTGCACCTGGAGTCACTGAGTGACGATCTCAGCCATGTGGCATGGCACATCATCTTGTTGGAAGTATCTTTCTCCATCATGAAGCACAAACTATGTGTCACTGGCTGAACGCTGATTCACAGATAGTATTAAATGTAACGTTAAAGGTTTCAAGCGAATGCAACTTTTTTCGATAATCAGGTCAGATCATATGTAGAGGATTTTAGGAAGGGAGTGTCTGACCCCAGGTATTAAACAACCCTTAGAAATAGGAAGCTAGGAGATTTGGGCTAGAGTGCCCGATAGGAAAGTGACACTGAAGCGAAGTAGAAAGAGGGAGGAAGACGCCTTTGTTTATTACCGGGGGACCAGTACCCGGTTCCGACGGCTTAACGTGCTCATCCGACGCACCGCAACTTTTTTCGATGTATTTATTTTTCAGAATTTACAGGCCACTATGAACAGCTCTTAGAGTTAGAAGCTGTTGCCGGTCCCAAGTTAAAACCACTGACTCCGGTGAAGAGCCACAGCCTATGCCTCATCCGGATCTCGGGCTGCACGTCAAAGAGCCTCCGTTCACTCTTCTATAGGATCGACCGGTATATTTGCACTAAATTTTATACTCGGTATTAATCTTTCTTCAAGGTAACAAAATTTGCACCGTTACGTACTTCAGTTTAACCCAAGGCAAAAACTGAATTTTTGACATAGAATTTTTTAGCACGTCTTTTGTAAAAACGATCGTGCTCATGTTATCGGTTTGTCCGTCTGTCCACCGGTGGACACCATATCTCTGCACAAACAGTTCGATTTAAAAAAAAATTCATTGAAAATCTTGAAATGTGCGAATGAATGATGATCCTTGCCTTCGTGTTTCCTGCTGATGCAAAACTTCGCCGCTAGTGGGCGTAGATGTAGATTATATCCAATTCAAAACACATTTTATTGCATTTATTTGCTTCTAGATATCCGATTCGAAAATTTTTTCTTCTGTTCAATGACATTTATAACGAGGTTTATTTTGGGGACAGTTCCTCTTTCAAGTAATGCAAAGATTTTTCGCTAGAGGGTCTAAAGGTAAATTGCATTTTACCCGATATATCTGCTTCTACATCGCCGATTTGAAAAATTATTCCTGCATCGGAAACAGCTCATAATGGGAAATGTTTTGCATATACACTCATCGTAAAAAAATAGTTGCACCCAGAAGGAAGCAACCGACGTGAATGAAATTTGGTGGCTAAATTTGACATCGTAAGACATGCAAATGATTCAAGTATCGCGCTCGGCCGCGCATGTAACGCCAGCAAGAAGGGGTCGTAGCGCCGTGCCTGACCGGCTATATAAGGTCATCCCGTTGCGCGTGCTTGCCATTCCGACTCGTCCTGTTGTGTTGATTGCATCCTTTGCAAGTGAAGTACACCTCGGAGAAAAGTTCGGAAGCAATTTGAGCAGTTGGAGGAGTTCGAGAGGAGCCGCATCGTCGGGCTCCGGGAAACGGGATGGTCTTATCGCCGTATTGCGCGCAATGCCGTTCATGCGGATATCGCCATAGCACGCTGTTGGCGGCAGTGGATAGAACAAACTACGCCGCAGCGACAGGAAGGGTCTGGGAGACCTAGACGAACCACGGAGAGAGAGGATCGACGGGTTGTCCGACATGCGCGGAATGACTCAACAGCCACGACTGCGGTTATTCAGCTAGCAGTGGTGCCCTAAATGCATCGTCCGATTAGTGCCAGCACCATTGACAGACGGCTAAACCACGTAGGACTACACGCACGCAGACCATTACGACGACTGCCATTAACACCATTGCATTGTCACCGAAGACTGCAATGGTGTCGTACCAGACTGTCAAGGACCCACTCAGAATGGCAGCGCGTGATTTTCAGTGACGAGTCCCGATTTCGTCTTGGAGGAGACGACCACCGAATCCGTGTGTGGAGGTACCGTGGTCAGCGCCAAGATGAACGGTTCGTTGTCGAGCGTCACACGTCCAGAAGGCCTGGTGTCATGGTGGAGGGTGCAATTGCCTACGATGCCAGATCACCTTTGGTGTTCATTACAGGCACTTTGGCAGCCCAGCGTTACGTTAATGAGGTCCTGTAACCAGTGGCCCTACCTTTTCTGAACGCTCACTCAGATGCGATTTTCCGACAGGACAACGCTCGTCCGCATACTGCTGCTGTCTCTAGAGCATGCCTTCAAGGCAATGACACTCTGCCATGGCCAGCCGCATCGCCAGACCTATCGCCAATTGAAAATGTGTGTGGTGCTATTGGACGCGTTATCCACACTCCACCTCTACCACACAATCTTCAGGAACTGCGTGAGAAGATTCAAGCTGCATGGGATGGCTTATCGCAAGAAACCATTAGGAACCTGTACAACTCCATACCGAGACATCTGGTAAGCTGTGTGAGCAAATATGGCGGCGCGACGCCATACTGAGAGACACTACTTATTGGCGTGTAACTCAATAAATATTGCCCATATCAGTCGCAATGTTTAATCATTTATTGTCCCTAGTAACCTTTACTTTCCTCCCGAATAGCTTTGGAATCCGACACGTTCTTCTGGGTGCAACTATTTTTTTGACGATGAGTGTAAGTTCTAATTCTTAGTAAAGAATGGTTTCGCCACCAGGGGCGTAAGTGTTGATTTCTCCTTCTGATGTATTTGCAGAAAAATAAAAGCTTCTGGAAAATCAATTGAAAAAAAATTTTCGCAGACCGATACAGCTCACCTTGAAAAACATTTTGAGAATACCTCCAGCTAAAATAGCACACAGTTTTCCCACCAGAGGGCTTACATGTATATCTCATTTTTGTCGATATCTCTGCTTCAAAAGTCCGATTTCAAAAATTATTCCTTTGTTGGAGGGCATTTGTGGTGGGAAATGTCTCTCATAGAGTTTCAAAATTTTCAAGAGAAAGGTAAATCGCATTTTCCCGATATCTCTGCTTCTAAAACACCGATGTGAAAAATTCTTCCTGCACCTGATACAGTTCCTGATGGGAAATGTTTTGCATATAATTTCCAATTTTTGATAAATAATGGTTTGGCCACCAAAGGGAGTACGTTTTATTTCCGCTTCTGATGTATTTATAGCAAAATCTAAGCTTCTGAAAACTCGATTGAAAAAATTATTTCGTGGACTGATACAGCTCACCTCGAAAAATCTTTTGAGCATACCCCTGCTTAAAACAGCGCATTGTTTTGCCGCCAGGGGGCTTAGATATATATCATCGTTTTTTCCAATATCTCTGCATCTAAGATTCCGATTTGAAAAATTATTTCTTTGTTGGAGAGCGTTTCCATTGCGAATTGCTTCTCATATAATGTAATATTTTTCTTAACGGACACGTTTGTCACTAGAGGGTGTAAGTTCACATTTCCGTTTACTGCAATATATGGGGGACTAAAAACCCGATTGAAAAATCCTTATTCTGTCAGGTACTATTAACTATAGAAACACTTTGTGTGTATTTTCTTCCCAGAATAATGCGCAATTTCTCCGCTAGGGTGCGCAAATGTTTTATCTATTGTTTTTTCAATATCTCTGCTTCTACATGTGTCATTTAAAAATTGCTTTCAACACCGGATGCCATTTACCTTCTGAAACACTTTATGTTAGTATTAGAGGAGTTTTAGTGTTGACAGTTCTGTCGTTAGGTGGTGTTTTTTGTACTTCTGTTTGCAGCTGAATCTCCGCTTCTAAAAACCCTATTACGAAATTTCGTTTTTACGGTATGCCGTTCGCTACAATAGAGATGTGGTTATCTTCTTTAAAGATTGCACAGATTTCCTGCTAGGGGGCGTGAAGGTCAAAACTTTTTTCTCACGATCTTTGCTTTCGGGATACGTATTTTAAAAGTTCTTTTTCTTTAGCATAGCTACTGAACTAATTTTTTTTTCCTTCTATATATTTTCTTTTAAAATTTCGGTTTAAAAATCATTTTGTCTCCGATACCTTCCTTCTGCTATGAGAAGCTTTTTGTGCGCCATTTGTTAATTTTGTAACATACTTTTTAGCCGATGTTATAAGTAAGTAGCCGTTTTTATTTCTGAACGTTTTGTCGACTGTAGAAATCTGGTTGATTTTTTCTTACCGGCTGCATTGAGTTTAAATAACTTTGATAAATTTAATTCGCATTAGAAGGGATTTAAAAGACGTGCTCATTACAACCAGAAATTAGGTGTCATCTTTCTTGATGTTTTTTTTTTATGTTGTTTCTGTTTTTGTTTGTTATTTACTTCGAGTTTTCACGAACTCTGTAATTGCACTACATAACTAAATAAAACTTGTTTCTGTCCCTTACATAAAATGTGTAATTTTTGTACATGTTTGGTTTCTTAATTCACATTAAGAATCAAGAACTGTACCATGTGCAGTTTCCAGGTCACAATAACTTCAATAGTTACAGTTCAAATATTATCTATGTGTATCTGCACTTAACACATCGGCGCCGACTTCGTGGGTTCGAGACACTTTTTGAACCCCCAAGGATTTTATTATGGGTTCCTCAAACCCCTTATATTTTTGCGTGTATTTCGTTGGGAAAATACACGTACGCATATATGCATAAATTTTGTTTTTCGTTATAAATTCTTCAAGGTTTTTATTATTAATTCTCCGTTTACTACCTGTATACTGTATATATATATATATATATATATATATATATATATATACGGGATGTAAGGTCAGGTGATGCGTAACATCATAGCCTCTCCTTGACAAATGTCAACCCCGCCTTCTCGTGGTGCATCCTGTTCCCACTAAAGGGGCTCTGACGACCGCCCATAGCGGTATAACTATACCATCGGGATTAGAGGAAATTCTATCCCACACTCACCAACCCGCTTGGCCAGCGTGGTGAGTTATGGCCAAACCCCTCCAAAATGATTCCACAACTTAAATCTTGGCCCTCAGTCTCCGGCAGCTGGAATGTACCTGGCCAAGGCAGCGGCCAGTGCGACATGAAGGCAGAGGGTGCTAAGAATCCCCGGAGAACCGGACTAGGCTGCCATCTGATGCTGACCTTGGCTACTTACAATGGACGCTCCCTATCTTCTGATTCAAGGCTTCTTGAATTGGAAGAGGAACTACAAAGGATCAAGTGGGACATCGTGGGGCTAAGTGAGGTAAGGAGAAAAGGAGAAGATCTCATCGAACTGAAAAGTGGACATCTCTTCTACTATCGTGGGACAGATACTGGCAGAACTAGTGGTGTTGGATTTATAATAAACAAGAAACTGAAGGATAAAGTTGTAGAAGTTGAAAGTTCCTCTGACAGAGCTGCACGACTTGTTATCCAACTCTCGAAAAGATACCAGGCTCAGATTATTCAAACTTATGCACCCACCACAAGTCATCCTGAAGAAGAAATTGAAGAATTTTATGAGGAAATTTGTCATCTAAATAATAAAGGTAAGCAGCACTTGAAAATAATTATGGGAGATTTCAATGCAAAAATAGGGCAACGGCAACAGAATGAAACTTCAGTAGCTAAATTCGGTCATGGCAACAGAAACCAGCGTGGAAATACTCTCGTTGAGTTTGCAGAGGCAGAAGGGTTTTTCATCTTGAACTCCTTCTTCAAGAAAAAGCCACACAGGAAATGGACATGGAGACATCCAAATGGGACGACAAGTGAAATTGATTTTATTATGTGTAACAAAAAATTCGTCATAAAAGACTGCAGTGTGCTAAACAAGTTCAACACAGGTAGTGACCATAGATTGGTGAGATGTAAGATGCACCTCAACACTAAACTTGAACGTGGCAAGCTCATAAGACAAACAAAATCTATTGACATAACCAACCTTAAAAAACACCATAATACCTTCAAGTTAGAACTGAAGAACAGGTTCTCTGCTTTAGAAGGCCTAACATCGGAAGAAGTGGACATCTCTGAAGTTAACAGAAAAGTAACCAAAGCTCTTATGGAAACAGCAACAAAATTAGCTGGGTCTAAGAACAAATTGCATGTGAACAAATTATCAGGAAAAACCAAAATGTTGATGCAAAAAGAAGAGAGATGAGGACAACTAAAGATGTGACTTCCAAAGTGGAATATATAGAGCTATGCACGACAGTAAGAAAAAGTATCACTGAAGACGTAAGGAAATTCAACTGTGAACTAGTGAGGAAAGCAATTGAAAACAACCAAAGCCTAAAGATAGCAAAGGGACATCTCAGTAAGGGAAGAAAACAGATTATGGCACTGAGAAAAGAAGATGGTTCTGTAACAAGAAATAGAGGAGAAATTTTGACAAGAGTGAAAGATTTCTACTCCAAATTATATGAAAGGGATGATATATGCACTCCAGACATCATGAAAGATACCAGTACCAGAGTTCCTCCAGTCCTTCCAGCAGAAGTTGCACATGCAATCAAGAACATGAAGAGAGGAAAAGCTCCAGGAGAAGATGGAATTACTGTAGACATCATACAAGAAGCAAGTGGAGAAATCGAAACAGTACTCGCCCAAATTTTCACTCGATGCCTTAATGAAGGAAAGATTCCTGAGGATTGGAACACCGCTACAATGATCCTGCTACATAAGAAAGGTGACATTGAGGATCTCGGAAACTACAGACCTATCAGCCTCCCTATCAGTAGTTTATAAAATCTTCACTAAAGTTCTTTCACACCGCTTGAAGGTAACACTGGACATGGCTCAACCGAGAGAACAAGCTGGATTCAGGAGTGGCTACAGCACAATAGATCATATCCACGTGCTGAGAGAACTAATTGAAAGAGCGAGGGAATATGAACTTCCATTGTGCATGGCTTTTATCGATTATGAAAAAGCCTTTGATTCGGTGAAACCATCAGCAGTTACAATGGCTCTGAAAACCTGCGGTATTGAAGATGCATACATTAATATTATTAATAACATCTATGAAAATGCAAGTGCAAAGATTAGGCTGTTTGAAAATACAACACACGTAAAAATTGGAAAGGGAGTGAGACAAGGTGACACCATATCTCCGAAGCTCTTCAATGCCACATTGGAGGGTGTTTTTCAGTCGCTGAGCTGGGAAAACAAGGGGATAAAGATTAATGGAGATTATCTAACCCACCTTCGTTTTGCTGATGACGTAGTCATTTTTGCAACTACCCCATCAGAGCTGCAGAGTATGATCCAGGAACTTGCGGACAAGAGTAAAGAAGTGGGATTAAAAATGAACTTTCAGAAGACAAAAGTGATGTTCAATGCTTTTACAAGAAATGAAGATTTATCGATTGATGGAAAAAAGCTGGAGATAACAGACACGTTCGTTTATCTTGGACAGCAGATATCAAGTGAGGGTCACATTGATGAAGAAATTAATCGGCGTACAAAACTTGCCTGGAGAGCTTTTGGAAGAAACAGCATAATTTTCAAGAGCAATATGCCATTATGTCTTAAAAGAAAAGTGTTTGATCAATGCATCCTTCCAGTGCTTACGTATGGTGCAGAGACGTGGACCTTAACTAAAAGAGACATACAAAGGCTCCAGACAACTCAAAGAAGCATGGAGAGGTGCATGCTTGGGGTAACCAGGAGAGATAAGAAGAGGAACTCGTGGATCCGAAAAATGACAAGAGTGGAAGACATCATGATCAGAGTTAAATCCCTGAAATGGCAATGGGCTGGACATACTGCCAGAAGGACAGATCATCGATGGACAGCCGAAATTTTAGATTGGATTCCAAGGGACAAGAAAAGACCCAGAAGAAGACCACATGGGAGATGGGTGGATGAAATTCGAAAGTATGCAGGGGTGACATGGAGGAGACTGGCACAAGACAGACCGTTGTGGAGGAAACTTGGGGAGACCTTCGTCCAGCAGTGGATTGATAATGGTTGACAATGATGATGATGATATATATACACTGCTGGCCACCCAAAATGCAACACCAAGAAGGACACGAGATAGCAAACCCAGATGTACTGGACACATAACAACAGATACAAAGATGAAACGATTGAGCTTACAGGCCCGTGCAACTTGCGGAACACGCAGACATCAATAGTTCGTGTGGCCCCCATGGCTGGCAATAACGGCCGCTACACGCCGCGGCATCGAACGAAAGAGGCTTTGGATGTGGGCTTGGGGTATGTCGGTCAAGGCTGCTTCCACACGTTGCCACAGTTCATCAGGCGTAGCCGCGGGTGACGCTTGCCGGGCCACTCGGTTGCCGATCAGCGACCAGACGTGTTCGATGGGCGACATATCGGGAGAACAGGCGGGCCACGGGAGCAGTGACAACTGGTGGGCCGTGAAGAATTGTTGCACGATGCGTGCCACGTGCGGGCGCGCATTGTCCTGTTAAAACGTGGCCGCTAGCAGGTCCTGCAGGTAAGGGAGGACTACAGGCTCCAAAACGTCGGAGATGTAGCGGTGGCTGTTGAGTGTACCGCGCACCAGAGGGGTGCGGGTGTCATATTCAATTGCGTCCCAAACCATAACGCTAGGCGACGGACCGGTATGGCGATGCATAATGCAGGCGTCATACAGTCTCTCGCCGCGGTGCCGCCACACACGGATCCGACCATCCTGGTGTTGCAGGCAGAAGCGGGATTCGTCGGAGAAGACAATGTCGTTTGATTCCGTAGTCCAGGTGTTGCGTTCAACGGTCCACAGCCGCCGCACTTGCCGGTGGTGTAACGTCAATGGTAATCGGAGCAATGGGCGCCGTGCGACAAGTCCCCGCTCCTGCAGACGACGTCGAACGGTACGTGCTGACAAAGGTTGTTGCGCAACACACCTTAATTCCTGCGCTAACATTCGTGATGTGGCGGTGCGAGCCGTCAATGCCCGCCGCACAACATGCCGGTCCTCTCGTTTGGTGGTGTGCCGCAGCGCTCACGTCGGTCCGTCCGTCCACCTTGCTCCCACCGAATCCATGCTCGCCTAACTGTGGCTGGATGTCGTCCCACACGGGCGCCTATGTCTCGGTACGATAAACCGCTGTCGCGATAAGCCACTATTTGTTCTCTGTCGAACCCCGAAACGTGCTGGAATGACTGCCGTATTCTGCGACGAGGCATCAGGAAGCTTCCAACGCACAGGTCCGGCAGCACAACACACTTCCACTACTTACACCCCGCCTTCTGTGCACTCTTCTTATAGTGCTTCTCGGTGGCGTGCTGGGTGCACATGAATTGCATATGCCCTGCAATACTAATTGTTTGCATGTCCTCTCGCGGGCGACGCATGCTGCGAATTTCAGGCCAATCGGATGCTTCCTTCTTGGTGTTGCATTTTGGGTGGCCAGCAGTGTATAATGTGTGTATAGAAATGTACCACTCAGACTGTTTATTGTGCTTCAAAAAAGAATTAGTGTTTGTTCGCGCTCGTCAAATTTGACGCGACAGACAATACCTCAAGTACCGTTGTTTAAGATCATTAAAAACTTCCTCCTTTATAAAAGAAAATTCTTGGGTTTGTCTGGGTTCCCACAAAATACAAAAGTATAGCTCGTCATACTGACACGAGAACATATTCGAGGTCATAGTGATAAAGGCGGAAATATGTTGTGCAGTCAGTTTACCCACCCTATCTGCGGACAGTCGAGGACCAAGGAGGTTAGAAGAGAGAGCAGATGGCATCAGCCGCCGATGGTGAAGCCAAATTTGATCATCTGGTTTCTTGCGACCTCCGGGTGGGAAGGGTTCAGTGTAATGACGTCACTTCCTGAAGACATGTGCTGGAGCACAGGTTGGTAGCGGCCGTCTCTTACTCTCTGCAGCCGTCCTTGAAGGTCAACGAGGCTCCCACAGCTTTAGCAAGGCCGTGGTTTTCTGATGCGCATTAAGCATTTTCGCTCTACAAAACCTAATTTTGTTTGATTCTTTTTTGGAAAATACTAAACAGTATTTTTGTAAGGTTTTGCAAGTTTTTAGTTATGCGCATGTATATTTCAGTCCCATTTTTTCTGACTGTACATACTGCACAAGTACCTCTAAAACCTCTTCAAAGTCGACGATTTATCCCTAGAGAAGCACAGAAGCAGCCCAAGTTGGGCATACTGGGCATATACAGCTGCTACGAAGTGGAGCCCACGGAAAACACAGGGCGTGCGGCTGATGCCATGTCCTTTCCCTTCTAACCTCCTATTTTAACACAGAAAACATTTGAAGAAAAATTTGTTTGCATTTTTAAAATTAAATAAACACCTAAAAATAAATTTTACATGTTTTTGGTAATTTTTATGGACAACTGAGTTGGAAATTCACACAACATCTGTGTATTGCATATAATAATGTCGCTTCCACAAAAGCAAAATGAATGAAATAAATAATTATCTAGAAAAAATATTTTCTGTAATTAACCATAATTTGCTTTCATTTTAGCATTTCAGGCGTCATATTGTGCCAGATAATCTGACTGAATGAAATTTAAATTAGACTTAAATCCTTTGAAAAATGCATGGGTAATTCGATTAAAAATTTCTGGAACCCCCAATAATTTTTCAAGTCCGCGCTTATGATTTAACAGACAATGTTAACCTGTTTATTTAAGTTTAGATTTAACGGAGCAGTTTTAAAATATCATCTTTGGCATGGGCGGATCCAGAAAACTTACAAGAGACATAGAGAGACCATAAAATGTAACTCACGTGTACAAAAATGAAATTATGAGTTAAAATAACAAAATGCACACCATTTAAATAAAAATAAATTTGGCAGATAAAGATTCTGTTCACAGCCTGCAACTTAACTGAAGAAAACAATCAAAATTAAAAGCATTGCCACAAGTGTAGTTGTAACCAACCTCGGAAATTTAAGAATATTAAAATTTAGCTCATTAAATTGTCAGAAGGGGGAGGCTACCCTTGTATTCAAACCTGTTCTTCGGTCTCTTGTGCTTACATATATGCACTTTCTGGGATGTCTCCGACCTTGCACCAATGGTCTGTCGCTAGCATACAGACGTTCCATTTCCTAGCGTATCTCTTTTCCATGGTAGAGATATCCAAATGGAATCCCTCACACGGGCGTTACTTACAGCTCCCAAATTTGGAAGGAAGAAGTCCAAATAAGAATGCAGGAAATGCAGCTTAAGAGACATTTTGCTTTTCATGGCTTGAAAACTTTCCAGAATTTCACTGACAATTTCTTTGTAGTTGTCAGAGTTTGCTGAGAAAATTAGAACAAAGATTTAAATGCAGTCCATTCTTTCTTCTCTGTGTCACTATGTGTGTCGTCAAAGGTTGGATCTTGTATTGGGTTGAAAACAAAGTAATGTCCGATGACGAAGTACTCAAAGTCGAAGCCCCCGCCACGGCGCCTATTGGACACTAAGACTGGGCAACACACCGGCATGACATCAGCAGATAGGTGGCTTAAGTCAGTGGCAGTTAGCCGTCAGAAGTCGAAAAGAGTAAGCGCTAGCCAACATAAAAGTGGACAAGGACCTCATCCTCCATTGCATGCTGAATGAGTTTTGTCGCGGTAGTACCCACGGAAGTGCTGTAAGGAACAATACCAGTGTGTACCCCAAAGCTATATCACATCGTCAGTGCTGTCGTTGGTTCAAAAGGTTTCGAGAAGGAAATTTTGACGTGTCAGACTGTCCCAAAGTTGGAAGACCCACAACAGTGGATATGGACATGCTGAAGACCTTAGTAGAGGCCGACCCACGTGTGACAACGCGGGAGTTGGTCGAACAGCTGAGGACTACCCACAACAGTGGATATGGACATGCTGAAGACCTTAGTAGAGATCGACCCTCGTGTGACCACACGGGAGTTGGCCGAACAGCTGAGGACTACCCACACGAACAGTATCACGCACCTGCGTCAGCTTGGTAAGGTGCACAAGAGGGAAGTTTGGGTACCACATCAACTCACAGTTGAGCAGAAAACAAATATCATGTGTGCATGCGTTTTCCTGCTTGCACGAAACCAAATCGAATTGTTCTTAGACCTCAATGTGACCAGTGACGATAAGTGGGTCCTGTATGACAATGTCAGTGTCCGAAAACAGTGATTGGACGCAAAACAGAAGCCCATACCGTCCCCCAAAGCCGACTTACACCCGCGTAAGTTCCTGCTGTCTGTTTCGTGAGATATGTGGGGTGTCGTGTTTTTGAGCTGCTATCGGACAACACCACTATCATCCGTGATGTGTACTGCGGTCAGCTCGACGATATGAACGCATCGCTCACGTGGAAACGACCAGCACTGCTGAACCGCAAGGGCGTTCTCCTACAGCAGGATGGAGCAAGACCTCACACAGCACGGAGGACCGGTCACAAGATCAAAGACCTTGGCTGGGAGCTGCTGTCGCACCCAGCCTGTTCCCCGGACATTTTCCCAAGCCACTATCACCTTTTCCGTTCGTTGCAGCATTTTCTGGATGGATAGCGGTTCTCCAACCGGAACGATGTCGAAAGCGCACTTACTCACTTCTTTGCGTTCAAGCCGCCACAATTCTACAGGGACGGCATCCAACAGCTACTCAGATGATGGGAGCAGGTCGTGGTAAACGATGGCGACTACATTTTGGACTGATTTCTATTTGTATATGCGATAATTAGCACGTTTTGTTGCCTAATATTTGCAGACATTACTTTCTTTCTAACCCAATATTACAGTCTGGATCTGTCGCCCAATACAAAGCCCCTCTTTGATTTTTACTTCATTACTTCACTTAATCATGAAAAAAAATTTCTCAAGTACGTGAAGGCCCTTTTAACTTATTCAGAGCTTTCACAAAGATTTTTTTTTTTTATTAGAAGTTTTAATGTCTACCGTGAGCAACTCAATGGGCTATAAGCAGTCGCCCGTCCCTAATTTAGGACCACTGGTTCCAGGGAAGGGACAGAGCCAGTGCCGTAAGACAAACACAACATCCGTGCCTCGCCGCAATTCGAACCCGGACCCCTTCCGGACGAATGATCAGAAGCCATCGCTTAGACCACTGCGCCACCGGGGCGGCACAAAGGTTTTCATCAAACTAGGTTTGATGTGTAGTGGTTGGAGTTCAACATCTTGATGATTTACTAATGACTCGAAAGAAACATTCTTCATCTTTGGAGTGGTCTTTACTTTGAGGCTAGTATGTGTAGTTTTATTACGACTATGCCATTTGCGTAAGAAGTAACAATTCTTGGCAACTTTGCGGAATTCCAAGAGGAATTCTATTGCTTTGAGATTGCTACATCATGAAGAAGCACTCCGTTTTATCTAAGTTTTGATGAATCGATAAGCAGGCCCCAGTATGTTAGATTATGGTGTAGTACAAAGGATTGAAATAAATTGTCTTTAACAATGTTAAAGACAATTTTCTGCAATAAACAATGTTATTACTAGAAAAAAAACTTTTCAAAATCCTCTTGCTGTTGTCTAAAAGAAGTTATTTTGCCGTTTTTCTCCAAAAGATCCCATCCTTGAAAACTAGAACCCAACAACTCTGCCTGCATCTTTGACAGGTTTAAGTCTCTTATAAGATAAAGTAGGCTATAGACAATATTGGGGGATAGGGGTGGAAATGGAACATCACAGTCACTGCAAGATCATTCAGTGAGGTGGTAACCTCATCATGATCACTGAGCATTCAAGTTGCTGGACCGAACGAAAGAATCTCATCATGAGCTATAGGCAGTAAAGCTGAGGCCGTTTTTGGATAGCTTATCCAGTGTGCATTGATTTGGCAGAAAAATCTTTCACATTTGTAAAGTAGATATGACAATTAGTAAGACGATCCTTCTGCTCTCTCCTTATCATAGGTATGGGAAACGTCATAGATGGTCGTGAACCTTGAAGCTAGTTCCTTAAATTCCTTGAAAATGTGTAAAAACAGGAATTTGTCGGTGACGATGATCGAAGTCGCGTCTCCTCGCTCCGGAGAGAGTTGCTCTAACCGACTAATCTACATCGACGGAATGCATCGCTGCAGATTTGTCGTCTTGACACGTGATTCACCTCTGTAGTACATCCCACATGAACTGCAACGTATGTGAGGAGCCCATCGCTTGTACTGGTGCGGGACCAGGATAAGCCATCGGCTCCTCATATATTTACAAAGTACACTGCTGGCCACCCAAAATGTAACACCAAAAAGGAAGCATCCGATTGGCCTGAAATTCGCAGCATGCGTCGCCCGCGAGAGGACATGCAAACGATTAGCATTGCAGGGCATATGCAAATCATGTGCGCCCGGCACGCCACCGAGAAGCACTATAAGAAGGGTGCACAGAAAGCGAGGTGTATGTAGTGGAAGTGTGTTGTGCTGCCGGACCTGTTCGTGGGAAGCTTCCTAATGCCTCGTCGCAGAATACGGCAGTCATTCCCGCACGTTTCGGAGTTCGACAGAGGACGAATAGTGGCTTATCGCGACAGCATTTTACCGTACCGAGACATCGGTGCCCGTGTGGGACGACGTCCAGCCACAGTGAGGCGAGTATGGATTCGGTGGGTGCAGGTGGAACGGGCGGACCGACGTGAGCGATTGCCGCAGCCGCGGCACACCACCAAACGAGAGGGCAGGCATGTTGTGTGGCGGGCATTTACGGCTCGCACCGACACATCACGAACGTTAGCGCAGGAATTAGGGTGTGTTGAGCAACAACCTGTGTCAGCACGTACCGTTCGACGTCGTCTGCAGGAGCGGGGAGTTGTCACACGGCGCCCATTGCTCCGATTACCATTGACGTTACACCACCGGCGAGTGCAGCGGCAGCGGGCCGTTGAACGCAGCACCTGGACCACGGAATGGCTCGACATTGACTTCTCCGACGAATCCCGCTTCTGCCTGCAACACCAGGATGGTTGGATCCGTGTGTGGTGGCACCACGGCGAGAGACTGTATGACACCTGCATTATGCATCGTCATACCGGTCCGTCGCCTGGCGTTATGGTTTATGGCGCAATTGGATATGACACCCGCACCCCTATGGTACGCATCGCCGGTACACTCAACAGCCACCGCTACATCTCCGACGTTTTGGAGCCTGTAGTCCTCTCTTGCCTGCAGTACCGGCCAGCGGCCACGTTTCACCTGGACAATGCGCGCCCGCACATGGCACGCATCGTGCAACAATTTTTCATGATCCACCAGGTGTCACTGCTGCCGTGGCCTGCCTGTTCCCCCGATATGTCGCCCATCGAACACGTCTCGTCGCTGATCGGCAACCGAGTGGTCCGGCAAGCATCACCCGCGGCTACGCCTGATGAACTGTGGCAACGTGTGGAAGCAGCCTGGACCGACATACCCCAAGCCCACATCCAAAGCCTCTTTCGTTCAATGCCGCGGCGTGTAGCGGCCGTTATTGCCAGCCATGGGGGCCACACGAACTATTGATGTCTGCGTGTTCCGCAAGTCGCACGGGCCTATAAGCTCAATCGTTTCATCTTTGTATCTGTTGTTATGTGTCCAGTAAATCTGGCTTTGCTATCTCGTGTCCTTCTTGGTGTTGCATTTTGGGTGGCCGGCAGTGTATAACGCGTGGGTTCTTTTAACTACATACGTAGCAAAATGTACCGGGTTGTTTCCACACTTGGCAGACATTTTCCCTATAAAAAAATTAAAAAATAATATGTAAGGCTTTGCCAATGGCAAAGAGAACGATTTTATCATTTAATAATGTGCTCGTAGCATAGGTACTCCAATATCAAAAATATAAAATTATATATGTACATGTAATAAATATTATTTATTTATAAATATAAATATTAATGTAAAAAAAAGGGGGGGGCGTGCTCATAGTATCACTTTGTCCGTCCGTCCATCTGTGGACTCCATATCTCCGCAACTATTTGTCCGATTTGAAAAATCCTTTTTGTATTGGGAAGTGTTAAATATGAGAAAGATGATCATTATGCAGATGTTATGGGATTCAAAATACGTTTTATTTTGTTTTTTTGCTTCTAAGTATTCTACTAAAAAAAATATTTCCTTTGATGCCATTTATTACGAAGACATTGTTGGGTAGCATTTATTTTTAAGTAATGCACAGTTTTTCTGCTTGGGGCGTAAAGGCAAATTGCGATTTATCCTATATCTCTGCTTCTAAATGTCCAGTTTGAAAAATATTTTTTGCGTCGGATAGTTTCTGGTGGGAAACGTTCTGCATATCGTTTCAAATTTTAGTGAAAAACATTTTTTGTCACCAGGGGCGTAAGAGTATATTTATGTTTCCGGTGTATTTGCAGCGGTATCTGCGCTTTTAAAAACTCGATTGAAAAGTCCCTTCGTGGTCAAATACCATTCACTAAAAAATCCTTCTGCGCATACCTTTTGCATAACATAATACATAGTTTATCCACTAGAGGGCGTAAATACGTATCCTATTTTTCTTGATATCTGCGCTTCTAACAGTCAGATTTGAAAAATTCTTTCTTTGTTAGACAGCGTATCTAATGTTGAATATTTTGGATATAATTTCAAATTTTTCTTAAAGAATAAGTTTGCAACTCGAGGGTATAAGTCACATTTCCGTTTTCAGCATATTTGCTGCAATATCTACGCGTCTAAAAACCTGACTGAAAAACCCGTTCTCGGTCAGATACTACTAAATGCGAAAACAGTTTATGCACATTTCCTGCCCAAAGTAATACACAATTTGTCTGCTACGGAGCGTAAATATTTAAGTTGTTTTACTCGATATCTTTGCTTCTATAAGTCCGATTTAAAAAAATCACGCCGCCCCGGTGGCGCAGTGGTCTAAGGCGTTGGCCTCTGCTCGTTCGTCCGTAAGGGGTCCGGGTTCGAATCCCGGTCAGGCATGGATGTTGTGTTTGTCTTACGGCACTGGCTCTCTCCCTTCCCTGGAACCAGTGACCCTAAATTAGGGACGGGCGACTGCTTATAGCCCATTGAGTTGCTCACGGTGGTCGTTAAACCTCCAAAAAAAAAAAAAAAATCACCTAGTGGAACAATTTGCGTGTACGAGTGGGTTGTTTGTAGTTAACATTTCGGGCGCTAGGTGGTGTTGGTGTTTTTTTTTCTGTTTACAACGGCATCTCCGCTTTTAAGAATCCTATCGAAGAATTTCTTTTTGTAATGTATGTCATTCGCTACCATCAATATTGGGAACATTATGCTCTTTAAATAATGCCCAGCTTTCCCGCTAAGGGACATAAACATCAAAACCTTTTTTCTCGTTATCTCTGCTCTGAGAAGACTTTTTTGAAAAACTCTTTTTCCTTAGCATTGCTTTTGCTAAGAAGAAGAATTTTCTCATATTTTCTACTTTTGCACTATTTAAAATCCATCTACCAGGGGACCTTGTAGGTCGATCAGTAAAAAAGGTTACACGTACTACAAAGTAAATACGGGATGTCGTACGAGTGGCACAGATGACATGCACGTTCGAGAGATGGCGCTAGGGCTCCAGGTACCTCTGTGAACTCCTGTACCCAACGTGAGATTCACAGTGACATTTCGAAATGACGACGAGGTTCAAAACGTATTCTCAGGTCGAAGTAAAAGCAGTGATAAGGTTTGTATTGGCCAAGAACGTAGCCGCTGCCGAAAATCATCGGCAACTTGTCGGCGCTTATGGTGACAACGTGGTGTCTCGACAGCACGTGGTGAAATGCTACCGTTCGTTTCAATCCGGTAGGGATGATGTGGGGAATCAACATCGCACAAACAGTGGACGTCCAAGTTCGTCGAAGACAGAGATCAACACTGCCAAAACCCTCTGAAGATTAAGAAAGCCTCCGAACTGGTCTGTGAAGTAAGAGCTAGTGGGCCGACCGACTCGAGCTTCCAGCTCTCCGCTCCTGAAAACCCCAATGAAGTACCGCGGTGTTTACGCAGAGAAATAATTTATCGAGCGCGATACTAGACAATTTGCGCACAGACCAATAAATCGACCATGTTTTTTTTTTTTCTCTGTAATTTTATCCTTAGATAACATCGAAAAATTACATCTTTAAAGCTTTCACTTTTTTTTTTTTTTTCAGTTTCCGGCAATGAAACCTGTAAATCGGGGAATTCCAAAGTTTTGCTCTTGTGCTGGGAAATGATTTCATGTACGGGTCTTAAAACTAAATATTTCATGAAATTTTTCCTTTTGTTTGCAGTTTGGCTAAAGGAGCACAAACACAAGTTTTTTTTACGCATAACGTGAAAAGACCAGCATTTTACGTTAAGCATTTTTGCAACTACGATTTTTTTAAGTGCTTCAATGGAAATTTGGTAGGATTGTATATGAACATAATCATTTCACTTAAAACATTTAGAAATTCCCTTTGCGTTCGATTCACTAAAGTGAAAGGGAAAAAAAAGATTTTTTTCCTTAATTACGTAACGAACGCGAAAGCAAAATTTCCGATTTAGTGAGTATATTTACTGAAAATGACGTAAGATGTGTGCCTAAATCTTGCAAATACTTCTACAAAGTAAAAAAATAATTATAAATTAGAATCATTTGGGAAAACGTTCTTTGTCAAATGAACATGGAATGTATTAATTTGGAGATCATCGAATTAATGCACATAACACTGCAAATTTTATGCTGGAAAATCTGAGTGTCACATTTTTTTTTCCATTTTTTAATATCTGTAAAGATATTGAAAATATCAATTAACACATTAACAGACTCCCTAAAACACATGCGTCAACAAATGTGTTCCTTCATTATGCATAAGTACTTTTTTTTTTTGCACGATGTTCTTCTTGCAGGGAGGAACGTTTTACTGCCAATATTTCTGAAACTATCCTTATACATGTGACTATGAATGTAACTAAAAATTAAAGTGTTGCTTTGCAAAAGAGTTCAGTGAAGACAATTCAAGTTCACATTTCTCTAATCCGAGCCTCAATCTCTACCACAACTTAATTTAAATTAAATTGTACATTCACTAACTTAAAAAAATTGTAAGCCCATGAATATATGTACATACATGCATTTTAACTTATCAGCCAGTAAACTTCAGTGATCGTGCTGAAGTTTAACGATATAAGTGAATTCTTTCGGAAACATTCCAAACTTTCGGATACATTTGTTGGACATTCCAATAAACTTTTCTTTGGGCTAGCCTTCAGATTATCAGCGCATCAAGTAGTTCTGTACATTTCGTGCGAATTCTTGTTTTAATTAGGACACTGATACACAGCAATTTTGTGAAGAAAAATGACATTTGTTTTACGGAAACGATATGTTGATTAATAAACAACATACATATTTTTTTTTCAATTTGAACACTACTAACTACGAATTTTGTAAAGAAAAATAACATTTATTTTATGGAAATGAAATGTTGAATGGTAAATAATATTATTTAAACCACAACAAATAATGAGCTGATAATCGGAAGGATTTTACTCCATCAATCAAAATAACGACTAACAATTCACTAAATTATAGTTGTATTTACAACGAAAGCAGAGCATGCAATCATGAGAACAGATTTCTTCCGTACGAATAAAGAATTTTTAACAGACCGTGAATTCAAAGGCTTAACTGACCATTGATTTCACGGTGGGTTCAAAATTCTTTATTCCTACGGAAGAAATTCATCTTCTTCGAAGGCTTTCACCTCCAGGAGAGCTAAAAACAGTGGCTTTTGGATGTGCTTTGTAATTAGATCTCCATGAAGGCACTCAATATTTTCCAGGCATGTTGCATAAAAACGCTAACTCACGTGCACGACCACCAAAAGCTCAATACTGACCAATGCCGCATGAACACGCAGCTAATATCGGCATTACCCTTACGTTTGCCCTTTGACCTCTCTGGAGAGAGGGATCGCGATGGCCCTCTGACCGTGACGTCACACCCTTTCGCAGTTCGCGCGCTGGTGCTTGCTCGCCAGGGGGTTTTGACACTGCCCGTGTGGACGAAATGATTCAAGACGACCGAAGGATAACTTTGCGCCATATTGCGTTCGAGCTGCGATTGAGTTATGGCGTTGTTCAACATCTTGTGGTGGATGTTTTTGCAGTGCTGCAAGGTTTGTGCCAGATGGGCGCCACATTCATTTTCCGTCTATCACAATACAGCACGAATGAGAGCATGTTTGACGTTCCTGCAGTGTTACGCTGAAGACGTACAGTGCCTTCTTGACAGAGCTTTTGTCCGTATTGTGACTGGGGACGAGACGTGGTTCCATTACTTCGCTTCCACAAGCAAGAGAGCTTCCATGCAATGGAAACACGCTGCTTCGCCGTCGTGCTGAAAAAATCATGGCATCCGTTTTCTGTGATTCCTTGGGTGTGCTTTTGGTGGCCTTCTTAGAGCATGGACGCACCATCAACGCTGATCGGTACTGTCCCACCCTGAAAAAATTGCCCGAGGGCATTCTACGAAAACGACCAGGTCTGCTGCGCGATGGTGTTATTCTCCTTCACGATAACACGGCATACAGCCCGTACTTGGCTCCTAGTGACTTTCACCGCTTTCCTGCCCTGAAGCAGAACTTCTTTGGTACTCGCTACACGTGTGACGGTGACGTGAAAACAGTTGTAATAAACTGGTTACATCAGCAGGGACAGGATTTTTTCGGTCCAGGATGGACAAGCTGGTCGTGCGGTCTGAAAAATGTCTGAATCGTCACGGTGATTTCACCGAGAAACAGTGCTTCATATTCTTTGTCATATCGCACAAACACTTCTTGGTTGGTGAGTTTTCTTTTCTCCTACTCGAAGGTATTACCTTTTTTTCTGATCAACCCTGGTATTTTTATGTGAAATGCTTCATTCGATTCTAAAAATCTCTCAGAAAAATTATGTTTTTTGTAGATACTCTTCATTTTGAAGAGTATTTTTCACCCATTTTCTTTTTTTCGCAAGTGCGCTTAAAGTTATATCACGTTACACTCTATATCTCTTGCTCTATTGTTCAATTTGAAAACCCGTTTTGCCTATGATATCTTCTGTTATGAGAAACTCTTTGTGCAGTTCTTTTTTTATTTTAGGAACACACTTTTCAGCTGCTATGGGAGTAAGTAGCTATTTCAATTTTAAAATGTATCTATTGTACAAATGAGGGTTTGTTTGTTTTTAACCGGTTTCATTCACTATGAATAACCTCGCTCACACTGCGCGTTTTAAATTACGCGAGCTTTACTCTAGGTGGTGTAAGCGTATTCTTTTTTTAGCTGATCTTTTAAGTTTTATAAAAATTTGCTTTGAATATTTGTTTCGTGTGTGGAAGAATTCAAAAGACGTGCTCATTACTACCGAATATTCAGGGTCATATTTCTTTTTTAAACTGTAGGTGGTAGGAAGAACCTACTTGGAAATTCAGTCACTGCGATTGGCCAAACTTGTGTCGAACAGCGTTATCTATGTTTAGGAGTAGTCAATCTGTCCCTAATTCAGCTCCATGTTCTCCAAAGAAAAAAAGGAGCCAACATCGTCAGAAGAAACACAACACCTATGTCCCAAGCGGGACATAGGTCAGTCACTAACCGAGCGACGTTAATTTGTCAATGACACAAATCCTTGAACCGAGTCAGATGACTCTTCAGTTAGATACCAGTTTCGGGGCAACGGTAGGCCTTTATCCTAAAAGTTGCCTTGTGCTGGACGAAATTTTTCATTTAAACTGTTGTTTGTGAACTGGCCGATGCTACCGACCTATCAAATTTCCATGTTCGGAGCAGTAATTCTAGATTCCCCTAATACTAATTTTGCAGTCCACGTGCAGACATAAACCTCTACAATGGGGGTCAGCCGTTTTCGCAACACACATTAGTATTATTCTGATAAAAACAAGCTAACTGAAAACAACCAGGGAAAAGGTTAAAGAATGCTTTACTAGATATCCCTAATAAAGCATATCTTAAATGTCGTCAGCTAGGATGAATTTTAATGGACGTGATGCCAGCTGTGCAAATGATCTCGATTGAAAATATGCTGATCCCTACAGTGTTGTTTTTATTCAACTTCGGATTAAATATCTATTACCTGCCATAAATCTGAAGGCAATTTTGTGTAACAAAGCAGATAGTAGACTGATAAAAGTGGAGTACAGTGTCGTTTCTTTTTTTTTTTTCCTTTTTTTTTTTTTTTCCACAAACGCTAAATAAACTGAGCGGCGTTCTGTTTCCCCGTTGCGAATCATCGCAGCAACGAACGATATACGAAATGGTATCGACACACGGATAAGCGTGACTCTGGTGCCATTTCTGGCACGCTTCCTTAACCTCTGACCTTTTTTTTTTTTCAACAAATTGGATAATATTCTTGGCTGAGAGACAGTCCTTGGTGTCGTGTTAACCCATTATTTCTATACATTGAACATTAACAGATCAAGAATGAAATCGTTTTAAGTTGTTTCGTTGCCACTGATGTCTTGTTAATTGAGCTCCGGTAGACAGTAGGCCCTAAACTGATTAATTAGTCTTTCTCAGAAACTTAAAAAAAACGTTAAACGAATTAAAATACGCACTCAAGCCCCCCACCCCACCCCACCCCCAAAAAAATTCCTGGATGAATGCTCGTACAGCAGGAACTACCAGCTGCTTCGATCTGAAGCGTTTTCTGCAGTGCAGTAGACCTTGTCGATCGCCGGAGTTCTACTGCATTGCACAAAGCTTAGCAACAAGTAACTGGAGAAAGTTCTGGCTTAGAACGAATTGGCAATATTCAATTAAAACAGCTCATTTAAAAGAGTTCGGTTACAATTCAAAGGTAAAAAAAGTTTTGCTCTCGACATATTGCGTTGTTATAATGTCCAAGAACTTATTGAATCTTTAATGCGCTTTTTTTCTGATAAGTTCCAATATTGCAGTTGCTGTTTATACAGTAATTTCCAAACATAGAGACATTCACCGATGATCCATTACATTATGACCACTTACCTAATTAGCTGTAGGACCTCGTTTAGCCCGCAAAACAGCGGCCACTCGGCGAGCCATCGATTCGATAAGACGACGACAGGTATCCAGGTGTATCTGGTACCATAATGTCAACAGCAGGTCCTCCAGTGCCCGTACATTTCGGGGTGGTGGTGATTTAGCTCGAACCCGCTTTTCCAAGTCGAACCACAAATGTTCGATCGGGTTCATGTCAGGTGAATTTGGAGGCCAGGGCATTAACAGAAAGACGCTAGCATGTTCCTCGAACCACTCCTTGACGATTCTGGCAGTGTGGCATGGCGCATTATCCTGTTGGTAATGGCCATCACCAGCAGGGAGCGCAGTTGCCATGAATGGGTGGACTTGGTCTGCAACGATGTTCAGATACCTGTCAGCTGTCAGGGATTGTGCTATTGGGATAACAGGGCCTAAAGTGTCCCAAGAAGGCATCGCCCACAGCATAACACCGCATCCGCCGGCCTGTTTCCGCCCAACAGTGCATCCAGGTGTCATAATCTCCGTTGGTAATCGGCTATCCGCGTTCGCCCGTCTACGTGATGCACCAGGAATCTTGTCTCATTAGACCAGGCCACTTTCTTCCAATCATCCACCGTCCAATCTCGATTATCTGGGGCCCATTTCATGCGTTGTTGGCGATGACGTGCAATGAGCATGGAAACCCTGCTGGGTCTTCGGTTACGCAGGCCCATCAGCAGAAGCGTTGCGATGAGCTGCGTGCTGTAACACATTGCCCTGATCACCACTGTTGTAGCTGCAGGTGACTTGTCGCACTGCGGCTCTGCCGTCGCTGTGATCAATCTTCGCTCCCCTGTGACATCGATGAGCTGCGGACGACACGCGGCTGGACGACGGTTCGTCGTTTGGCCATCTGTGCACCACTTTTGATACGTACTCACTACATCGGCACATGAACAAGCCGCGCCGTTTCCGAGATCGTACGTAGTTCCGAGGCGTCGTCTCATCCCATTTTTGTCCTTTTTCAAACTCCGATAAAACTGCAGCTTTTTCCAGTTTGACCCCGAACACTCTACTAACCTAAAGCCGGTCCTCGGGTTGTATGTATATATATATACTGCTTTGTGAACTTCACCTGAGCCACCGTTCGGTCTCCAGGCACGCTCATTTCTGTAAGCTAGGGGTGGTCATAATGTAGTGGCTCTTCGGTGTATTATCAGAACGCATGTCTGAGGTACCTAGGGGAAAATAATATTTTTCAGCAGGTGTCAGACGTCCGAGGCTTCCGATTCCTGCCTGTGTTCTGTGGAATGGACACCTACAGAAGAAACACCATGTCCGTAACGATGAAACAGGAAATGTAGTGTTGTCGCTTGTACAAAAAAAAACTATTAAAAACGCTTTTATACATTCCGCAGTGTCCGTAATGATACCATGCGTCAAGTAAAAGAAGGTTGGTGTTGCATATTTGTGCGATGAAGACGAAATTTAATTGAAATTTCAGTACAAAATATGATTTTAATTATTCGAAATCAGACGGGAAATCGATAGTGTCACATCCGTGAACGTAAAATTGCTGCGTATTAAAAGATACTGATTAAATTATTAGTAGAAACGATCATCGAACCCATTTTATTTCACTGTTGATATAAAAAAAGGCTTCAGGAGTGGTAACCCTTATGACCCAAACTTATCTACGGATCACCAAGGTTATCAATACTGGAAGAAAGTGGTTTTCTTTTTTAGAAAAATGAGCTGATTTTTGGTCCATTTTTTATAAACATACTAAAGTCCTTCGCAAAATTTCTCTAGAACTTTGAATTTAACTTCAGTTTTCCGCTAATAATCAACCGAGATATGAAGCCGGCATTTCCCATCACAAGACCTAATTCCGACGACAAATATTTTAACGGATTTCCTTGAATGGAAACCTAATTTTCGGTTATCTCTCTTTTTTTCGACAATCTCTTATAATGAAGACAGTTCTGTTTTGCACAAAACTGTTGTTCTTGGAGGTTTAACGACCACCGTGGGCAAAGCGAGTCGCCCGTGCCGTTAGACAAAAACAACGTCCATGCCTCACCGGGATTCGAACCCGGACTAGTCACGAACGAATGGTCAGAAGCCTACGCCACCCAGGCCGGCTCACAAAACTGAGCATTTTATTCAATGTGCAAAAACAATTTAAGTATTTTCAACTTGTGAGAGCTCACAACACACACATTTTTTTTATGAAGCTGAATTGTATCTCACTGGAATTACTTCTGTTTATAACATAGCGTCCCAGCTGTCTGCTCCTACTGTACGCATTAAATCTTACGTTCCGCACAACAGACAGTCGAGTCTTAGCGGTTGGGTAACTCTTATTCAAACTATCGTAGAAACAGCCAACTTCCGAAATGCTAAAGAGTTAAGTTCTTAAGCAAATAACCTCTTCGTGACAGAAAGAGAAACGTGTGTCCTGTTGTTGATTCGTTTCTAGTTCTCTTCCTTTCCCGGTAAACATGTTTTTTAAATCTTCAGTGATAATACAGCATAACAACACCTAGGCTAATAGTTCAGATTAAGAAAAGAGTAATAAGACAGGAGTGTGCGATCATTATCATTACAGCAGTATCACTGAAACATAATGTTCAGGCGACCTACGCTGCAAAAATCAAAGAATAAGCAGAACTGGTGCAGAAATTATGCTGGTATAGTGACTGAAAGCAGAAAGAGGGGGAACGCATACGACTTCTAGTAATTTTTCACAGCAGGTGTAATCGAGCAGTATCGGAATTTGATGCTTTTTGCCGACAACACTCAAGTCCCAGGAACCAGGACACAGTGGTACACGGTACGTGACACTTTGTGAGGAGTTTCTTAAATAAGGAGTTACTTTGACAGTGCTTGACTGCAGAGTGTTTCATGTTCGTACTGACCGAAAGGCTGTTCTGCATATGAGAACAATAGGAATAATTGCAATAGAAATAATTTGTTTGCGGTTACAGTTCACTGTGGTACGGGTAATTCCTCAATAATTTAGACAATCTCTTCTACTCAACATGACTCTGCAAAACAGATTCGTGAGTTATTCACAACTGAAAAAATAGGGAGGTATGCAACAAGAAGGGTAGAGTTTTCCGAAACCCTCGAAATCGTTAGGGGTATTTTCGTCACCTGATCCTTGAGAGATGTTCTTGATACATATTCGATGAGAAAATGCTTCACGTGGTGCTATGATACGCAGTTATGCGACATGGCATCATGGAATGAAATCCTTTTAGATGATGAGCACAAGCTTTCCGTTCTCTGCTGACATCTGAGAAAAGAAATGCTTGATTTTGAAATTCACCTCAGACCACACCTGAATACCTCTGAGTCTTCAAGAGGTGTAAGGGTTGAGATAAATCTTGCATATTAGTCCCGTCTTATAAATGTGATAAATACATTGATTGCGTGGCAATAATTTGACTCAAAAGTAGTACTTAGCAAAAGGTTGTGTGTATGTGTGGGGTTAGCCCGATAATGATCTTCCCTAAAGCACTGTAATGCAGGGCTTGTGCATTATAATATCATAGTAATAACGCCCTGTAGCATACAAGTGCTCAGTACCACCTAGCAAGATTAAACACGTACCTGGCAAAACGATTTTGCTCTCCCCACGGAGTACGGCAATTCTTCTTCCGTGCAGCAGTATAATGCTTACTCCCATGCAACTCTGTAAGAGTCATCGTGTGTAGCCCGATGAAGCTGATTTTCATGCAACACGATGGTGCACATCTGATTTTCATGTAACACGATGGTGCACATCTGATTTTCATGTAACACGATGGTGCACATTTTTTGGTAGTACTGTGATGTTCGTCGCATGTTGATATGCTCTCCGCAGATGCTACGATGATGTTCACCTTCGTGATAATACACCTAGCATCAAGAAAACTGCCTCAACCAAAATGATTATAGTACCTTTATGCAATTTAGTATGGAAATTGTGGACAGTAGTATACACAAATGAAGGAAACATCGCGGGTCTCGCTACATTTCAAATTCGGGGGATTACACGGATTTCGTGAGCTGTAGAAAAGTTTCCCGCTGGGTGAAAGTGGACAGTGTAGGTTAAAGAAACCGAACCTGACCTATACATCCGCTTAATATCTAAGAGTAATTCCGTTTGTAAGTCCTAGACGGGTGTTTAACCATCTCTGAGAGCTTGAGCAATGTCAGACCACAGATCTACACTGGCGGAAAGTGAAAAAAGAACACCAAGAAGGAGACGTCTGATACCAACGAAATTTATACAGCATAATAACGGAATACAGAGGATAACGTGATCAAAACATTATGGCAAAATACAGCTGTATTTGCTGGTAAACTGAAAAATAACATTTCCATGTAACATGGTTAGTACGAGGTTGAACCGCCAAAAACTGCGTCACACTGTGCAATTCTGGCATGGAGTCTGTCGTACAGATGTTGGATGTAAGTTTGGGATATTGAGTTCCAAGCATCCTCAACCTGGACACGTAAATCGGGGATGGTCGTGGCTGGCCGTGGAGACCGGATAAGTCGTTGTTCCATAAAATCCCACACGTGCTCAATGTGGGACAAATCCGGTGAACGTGCAGGCCACGGAAGTTGTCTCACACCCTGAAGTGCATGTTGCGTTGCACGTGCCGTGTGTGGGCGTTCGTTATCTTGCTGGAAAACACCACAATTGACTGACCTTACAAATGGCACAACAACGGGCTGAATGATGTTGTTGATGTAGGAGGTGCTGTTTAACGTACCCGGTATAAACACTAGTTGTGTACGGGAGTGATAGCTGATCGCTCCCCACACCAGAAGACCAGGTGTAGGTCCTGTGTGTTGCTGGCGGATGCAAGAAGGGTGGAGACGCTCCCCTGTGCGTCTGCGAACACGCATACGGCCATCGGAGGCTCCCAAGCAGAATCTGCTTTAATCGCTGAACACGACAGATCGCCATTGCATTCTCCAGGGCAGACGTTGGCGACACCACTGCAGCCGTTCCTGACGGTGGGCTGGAGTCAGAGGTACACACGCCTGAGGCACACGTGCGCGTAGTCCTGTATCCAGTAGACGGTTGCGGATTGTTCGCACAGTCACCTCAGGTGCAACGGCAGCTCGGATTTGCGTCGCAGTGGATGTTCTGCTTGACAACGCCGCTCTTCTTATGCATCGATCGGTCCGCTCATCAGTCCGTCTGTGACTCCCAGTTCCACGTCTTCTCGTGTGGGAATGATCCTCGGACCATCTACGCCACCATCGCATCACCACCGATACTTCCCGTCCAATTCGCTCCGCAATACGACGACACGACCACCCGGCATCGCGGAGTCCGACTAGATGACCTCGCTCAAAGTCCGATAACTGCTGAAATCCTACACGTCTTTCATGTCCAGGCATTGCAGCTTCTTTAGGTTCTTCGCACGTGTCTGTACGCTGACGACTGATTACATTCATTTCGCCGTACTCCTTAAATACCACCGACGATAATTTGCAAATTATGCCGTGCTGTGGCGTAAGCGCTCACCGGTTGGTCCCGAAATTAACATCACACCTACGTAAACTCGACCCCATTAACATATGTAAATTTCATGATCGTCCGCCAATTCCTTCTTGGTGTTCTTTTTTCACTTTCCGCCAGTGTATGTGAAGCAGGATGGTCTACGCGACGAAATGAAACACACTGGGGACGTGATGCGCCAATAGTTGGACGCTATTGGTAGCAATGGACACGGGAATGTGGTTCACGTCGTTGTCTTGGATCCGGTCGTCCTCGAGTGACTACGGATCAGGATGATCAGGAGATTCTCCGTATGGCGGTTAGCACCAGAAACGCGACTGTCCGGCTGTCGGATATCCAGAGACAGAACAGCTAATGGAACACACCATTATATGTCAGCCCCTTTCATCGAGGCGCTCTTTGGTCAAACGTGGCCCTTGCGCCATAAAAATCAATCAACCAACCAACCCTCTCATCGACGTCTACCCGGTTCTGGTACGCCGAGAAGCAGCTACCTCCTCTAAATACCCCTCACTCGAAGCCACGGACATGCCAGATTACAGTGGTACAACGAATGAGGGGAGAGGTATGACAAATGGAGAAATGTTTTCATCGATGCGATCTGCATCTGTCTCGGACGAACCGATGGTCGCCCTCTCGAGTGACAACGCACCATTGTATCCTTAAGCGCCATACAGCGCCCATTGCTGGTGTCCTAGAGTGGAGCTCCACTTCTTATGACATTCTGTCATCTTTAATAGCCAGTGATATGTGAACACCATTCGCCCATCTGTGAAACACCATTCGCCCGCTGAAAGAGTTTTACCACTCCTTCAGAACATGCCGAACTCTCCGCTCCAGCATAACTACGCCAGACCAAATACTGCATGCTTTACTCAACTATGAATGCAAGCAACTCTCTTGATCGTCCCGACTGTCGACTGGTCAAAGGCTCAGCTTTCTGACTAGTCGAGCGAGTTGAGCTCTGGTTCGAATCCCGGGTGACTCATGGGTAGCGTGTTTGTCTTAAGGTGCTATCTCTCTCCCTTTCCTGGAACCAGTGGCCATAAATCAAGTAAGGTCTCTCAGAGTTTACGCTTACAAACCTCAGAGTTTCTCATAGTGGTCGTTAAACTCTTGAACAAAAAAGAACCTGCTCCCATATTACCGTGGCCAGCACAGTCGCCAAATCTACACTGATTGGGGGAATCTGGGACGTCATGAAACGACGTCTGAGAAAAGAACGCAAAACGTGATGAATCTTCAGTATGGAGAGAAGCAAATATGGAGAACTATTGACAAAGATATTATTTGGAACTTTTTGAATCACTTTCTAACCGCAGTAGTGTTTAGACTGTATTGCCACGAGAGGTGGCAATCCCAAGTAGTGAAATTACCTGATATCTATGTATCTGCCTCCCTAAACTGGCTGCAGATGTGATCCTCTTTATTTACGCTACTGCATTTTAACATGCCACTTTTTTCGTACGTACGACATTCTTGATGGCTCGGGCAATAATTTTGGTGAGAAATACATGTTCACCCTAATTTAGCATGTTACTGATTATTGCTAAGTAGATGGTAGTGTTTACAGTTGCCCGAAAACCTAAGTTACAACCAGCTCTAGTACATAAAAGTTACAACTAGCTCATCATTGTTACTAAAAGAGGCTTTTCTTTACAAGAGATTATTTTTTTACTCCTTAGAAAAAAAAATAATTAAGCAAATAAAAAGAGCAATATTTTTGATTGAGCATTTTTTTTTATTTTAGCTCAAATCGTAATTGACATATATGGACTTCTCCAAGGAGTAAAAACTAATTCCAGTCTGGATCTTTGATCTTTTCCTCCTCTCTTACACCTTTCCTAAATTTTGATATATTTTTTCAAATTTGTTTTCCCCTTACAGAATTTTCTGAAACTCCCTACTCTCGTAATTCGCAGGTCTGGTTTTAAGCCTTCCTATCGCGTCTCTACAAGAAGCTTTTCGTTAAAAGCGATTACTCTCTGAATGTCTCTCTAGGAAATGCAGTGTGATTTCCTATGAAGCCAGTTGTCAGAATGTTAACTGAAGCGCATTCAGATTTCAAGCTCTGCGACACCGGAATATATACTTGGGCGTATCCTTTCTATAACACAAACAGGATATAGGTTCACGAAGAGTAATGTGACTTACGAAGGAAACTCGGATTTCATGGGCCAACCCATAGACTCAGCCAAGGCAAACACATTTAAAGACAGTGAAATCCAAACACAGAAAAGCCCACTTTATAACGAGCCCGGGTTTAGCGAAATTCCGGATTTAACGAGATAAACCGGTGCTTTTGTTTAGTATAATCTTGATTCAAGGCAAATTTGATTGCTTTTGACGGGAAAATTTATCAAAGTCCCCGAATTTAACGTGGATCTTTTAAAACGCAAAGAAATAAAACTTAATGAAATTCCATATTGAATGAGGCAGAAGAAATATGCTGCACACTGTGATGGAATCAACTGATAGAAATGGTGGCTTACGGGACGAAATTGCAACAGCGCAGGAAAATCTGTATTTGCTAATGGAAGAATGTTGATAGAAAAGCAATGGGGAGGGAGTACGCTAAATGCTACTGAAGCGAGTTGTGCAAGAGACTCTTACTTTGGTAGTTGACGTTTAAGGATGAGTATCACAGTCTTGCATCCAAAACTGCTTTTAAAAAGTTGGGTTGGATAGCTCATCCAACTTTTGATAATGATATGGGTGATCCACCAGTCTCTAATTGGTTGAGACGTCAGAACATAACACATTTGTGTGCTGTTCCTGCAATTGAGGACTTTTTGAATATAGATAACGCTGTAGCTCCATCTGGCGTCCTTTCTGCGGACGATACCGTAGATGCAGTTAAGTCGCCAGAAACTGCTGAGACGATTGAAGAAACTAAGAAGAGAACATTCTGCTACCGTCTTTTGAAATAGTCACTGATTGTGCGGAAAATTTTGATTTCTTTTTCTTTTTTACGCTTTCCAACCGTAGGTTGAAGAAGCGTATATACTCCAGCTTTGTCCGTCCGTCTGTCCGTCCGTCCGTCCGCACGATAACTCTCGTGAAAATGGTTCGATTTCGATGAAATTTTAGTATGTGGTAGGGGACCACCTGGAGACGAACCCTATTGAAAATGGGCGAAACAGGGTCAAAGGTCAGGACATAGGAGCACGATTCATTCCATTACTCTTATGCGTCATAACTAGCGTAAAAATGGTTCGATTTCGATGAAATTTTAGTATGTAGTAGGGAACCACCTGGGGACGATCCCTATTGAAAATGGGTGAAATAGGGTCAAAGGTCAGGACATAGGAGCTGGATCCATTCCATTGCATTTATACATCATAACTTGCGTAAAAATGGTTCGATTTCGATGACACTTTAGTATGTGTTAGAGAACCACCTGGGTACGAACCCTATTGAAAATGGGTGAAATACGGTCAAAGGTCAGGACATATGAGCTGGATCCATTCCATTGCCTTTATGCGTCATAACTTGCGTAAAAATGGTTCGATTTCGATGAAATTTTAGTATGTCGTAGGGAACCACCTGGGGGACGAACCCTGTTGAAAATGGGCGAAATGAGTCAAAGGTCAGGCAGGACATAAGAGCGGGATTTATTCCATTGCCCTTATGCGGCATAACTTGCGTAAAAATGGTTCGATTTCGATGAAGTTTTAGTATGTGGTAGGAAACCTACTGGGGACGAACCCTATTGAAATGGGCGGAATGGGGTCAAAGGTCAGGACATAAAAGCGGGATTCATTCCATTGCCTTTATGTGTCATAACATGCGTAAATATGGTTCGATTTTGATGAAAGTTTAGTATGTGGTAGGGAACCACCTGGGCACGAACCCTATTGAAAATGGGCGAACTGGGGTCAAAGGTCAGGCAGGGCATAAGAGCGGGATTTATTCCATTGCCCTTATGCGTCGTATGGGCGAAATGGGGTTAAAGGTCAGGACACTGGAGTGGGATCCATTCCATTTCCCTTGTGCATCATAACTTACCTAAAAATGCTTCGATTGCGACAAAACGTTATCATGTTGTTCCGGAGGTATAGTGAACCGGTTCTGTTGAATATCAACGAAATGGGGTCAAAGGTCATTGCACAAAAGCAAGATTTATTCCACAGCCATTATTCTCATAGCTTGCATAAAACTGCTTCTATTGCGACAAACCTTTAGTATGCTATTCCTGAGGTATAGTGAACCGGTTCTGTTGAATATAATCGAAATGGGGTCAAAGGTCAGGACACAGGACGATTATTTATTCCACAGCCATTATCCACATAACTTGAATAATAATTTCTGGTATGTTGGAAACGTATCATAATCAATGCATTGCATGATTTTACTAACTTGTTTCTGTTTCTTTTTTGAAGCAACAGACTACAGCGATAATGAGTTACACTACTGTTTGCGAAAATTGTAACACCATGAAGGACTGCTGGTATTAGCTTTAAACTTACATGATATGTACAACACGTTGGGACATGCAAATGATTAAAATATCAGGGAAAAACGCATGCGGTTTCGGTGCAGTTCCCTCTCAATTGCCCGGTCTTGGCTATAACGAGTTGGCTCAAATGCGATAATGCAATCAGTGAAGAGCCGGCATTGAGTCGAAAGGGTGTTTCTTGTGTCTTACTATGCCCCGTCGCCGAAGAACGTCGCATTATAAACACCTGACGGATGTTGGGATGAGAGAAGCTAGATTTTCGTACCGCAAAATTGCACTCGTATGGGACGAAGTGCCAGTACAGTGATGCGAACGTGGCGTTAGTGGACAGATGACGCTCGGAAGCACAGAAATCCGGGAAATGCCCCACAAAATCGTACGACTGCATGGGGGGTCAGACACTTCTACCGCATGTCAGTGATCGATCGCACAGTGACACCCACGGTGTTAGCGCAGCAGCTAAGCCCTGTCACGGGTCCGGCTTTGTCCTCCAGCACAGTTCAACGTCGTCTGCTTAACAGAGGACTGGTCGCTAGCAGCCCATTGCTGAGCATTCCTTTGACATTCAACCACAGACGCCTCGGGTTACAGTGGGGTCTCGAACGCAGACATTGGCGTGCTGATTGACAACAGGTTGTGTATTCTGCCGACTCACGATTGAACTTGATGTACCACGATTGTCGCATACGTGTTCGAAGACATCGTGGCGTCATACCGGCCAACGCCAATCGTCTTACAGCGTCATACCGGCCAACGCCATGGTTTGGGGCGTTATTTTTTCCATTTAAGATCTCGCCTGACACGAATTGAGGGAACCCTCAATAGCCAGCGATACTCAGGGAAGTTTTAGAGGCAGAGATGATACCCTCCTTCCGAGTTGTCCTGGCGCTATATTCATGATATTTTATCCAGCAGAATAATGCTCAGCCACATGTCACCCGGAATGTCCAAGACTTCTTCCATGCACAGCAGTACCGCTTCTTCCCCGGCCTGTCAAGCGCCTCTGTCAATCGCCACAAATGAGCTGTGGTCTCACATAGAAGCAGCCTAGCAGGCTATTCCCCAACATGATGTCAAAAAACCTCTTCCATTCAATGCCACGCCGTGTAAAGGGCTGTTATTGTTGCTCAAGGTGGCTTCACACGATAGCAAATTTTGAAGCGAAAAATATTGTATAGCTCTACAAATATAATCAGTTATCTCCTGTCACATGAGGGATCTGGGATATTAATTTCTTTTGAATAGTGATATTCCTTCTTGGTGTTGCAATTTTCACAAACAGTATGTGCAAAGTGTAATTCGGCTAAAATTAAATGAATATAAATATAAAACAGAACAAACAACATTAGATTCTTGTTTTGAAAATTTCCCTACGTGATGTCTGCTTCAAGATTCGCTGCATTATGTATTCATGTGTTTATTTTATTATAATTTGTATTACTGCAGTTAGTTAATTAAATCTTTCAGTTGCATCGAATTGTTATGGATATATAATGTAAACATACAGGCATATTGTAGCTTATGCATATTTTTACATGATAGGATTTCTCACCCCATAACGGATTGAGCGAGCGCCCGAATTTAACGAAGATTTGCTTCCGTCCCGAGTTCCTCGTTAAAAGTAGATTCTACTGTACATGTTTTAGAATTTCGTTTTCATTCATAATTGATCGTAGTTAAAATTACTGATTTAGCGTGGAAACAATACTATCAGTGGAGTACCTCAAAATTTAAGGATTTTTTCATCATTGGCCATTTCGGTGCTTTGTATTGGCAGTCGGTATCTACAGCGTTCTGACGAGGCAGCGCAGTTTGGGCATTTGCCTCTGGAGAACGTATTTTAGAGGTCAACCCTTAAAGGTGGTAAATATTTGTTAATGCCCACTTGCATACATACGCATTTAAAGACACATTTAACTCTCGAGCAGCGTTGCTGCCATTGGATAGTGGTATTTATAAACCTTGTCAGCGAGCCACGCATTACCCTGTGTGGCGCACGGGGCTTAAGCCACTGAACTCATTGAACAATCTCTAAGAATAGCATTTCATGCATATCAACAGATGAGGAATATAAGTCACATGAATATGCGGAAAATGTTAAGAGGAGGAAAACATTGCTGCGGCACCCAAAAATACCACTTGGTATTCACGATTCTTTTTAAAGCCGTCCCACCTAAACCTGAAAAAGGGTTAAGGATTCATCTCTCTCGCATTCTGCCTCTCTTTCAGTTGCGTGGGACGACTGCTTCCTATAAATAAACATATTTGGACGGATGGGAATTTAAAAAGTATACAAATTTTGTTTCAAAACGTACTTTACAGAGTAAAGGAAAAGCGTGGAGAAAGAAATGATAAATCAGCTGCATCGTCTTCAATTTAAAGCTGTTAAGAGTATCAAATATATACGTCGTCAAAGTTTCGTGAGTAGGAAAAAGCTCGGAAATTTTTTCACGAGTTAACAAAAAATATCTTTTCTGAAAAGTTTCTCAACTGTTGGTGGCAGGAATTTACTCTCTATACCAGGAGAGTCCAACAATTTCGTTGGGTGGGAAAATAAATAAAACTTTACAGAACACTTTCTAAATTTTTTAGACCGCGAATTCAGACCTCTTTTTTTTATGCTATGCATCTTTCCTGACAGTAGTAAAGTCAATTCCAAGTAAGAAATTTCGATGTAACGAATATGAGTAACAGTGCGTCATTGTCAAAACGAGTGTTGAAATCTGATCGTGTCGCATGCTGTTCCATGAAGTGACGCAGCGATATTTAATTTCATTGTTACTCAACAATATATTTTACTAAACTATAACCGAACATTATTTGATCACGTTTTACATAAACGTACCAATATCTCATTGCAATCTTCATACATTACATGAACCTGATGCTAAATGGGATGAAAGCCATTACAAAAATGCATTTTGATGCTATTCATCTTTCCCGACAGTAGCAAAATTTGGTTTGTTCTCGATTCCCACACAAAGTGTAGTTACCTGCTATTGATGAAAGCTTTGCAATGTATAACACGATGGGGCGTAACCTGTAGATATCCTAGACCAAAAGTTACCAATCCCCCTCACTAACACACTTGCGATTTAGCTTTCCTTTCTATCTTGAGGGCAGACTTTAGCTTACGCATGCGCAGATAGATATTCGTAACTACATCACATTTCATCGATGTCAGGGATATTTCTTACGTTCGTCTAAATCTGAAAAATATATACTGATAATAATAATAGCATACACTGAAAAGCAATTGAATTAGAGATACTTGTCTAGTAACGTGTAGCACCACCTTTCGCCCCGATGACAGCGGCGATTCGTCTCGGCATGGACTCGACAAAACACCGGAAGCGTTGGGAAGCCATAAGGACCCACGACCTTTGAACAAGCGCCCACAGTTCACGAAAATTTGATGGAGGGGGGGTCAGAGCCTCGAACATCTCTCTCGATGGCATCCCAGATGTGCTCGATGGGATTGAGGTCAGGTGACCTACACGTTTTTGTGCACCAGCGTTAAATTGCCGAGGGATTTCTTGCACTGTGGCTCGTCTATCCGCTGTTACAATGCGAGCTAGCCGACGATGACCCCGCTCATCCACTCGCTGTTGTCCACGGCAGTTGGCCCTTGTAGGGATTGTTTTACCGGATTCGATGTACTCACGGTGCACCCGTGACACATTGGCTCATGAAAATCCCAGTGCTTGCACGACTTCAAAGATGGAGTGACCCATTCGTCGGGCCCCAACAATTTGCCCACAATCAAATGCGCTTAGATCCTTCGTCTTACCCATACTGCGTCCGACTCTTACTGATTCCCGTCGCATCACTCCTTATATTGTCGGATTGCTGTATACGTCATGTCGTTTTCTTTTACAGGGCCGCACACAGCGCCACATTTGCATAACGCCAGCTGTCTCTAATTCAATTGCTCTTCAGTGTATATTGTTTTTGAAAAACTAAACAGTCGAAATACTTACTATTGCTGCAGCCATAGTTTAGGAAATATTTAAATACTTTTATTACTAACATATCTTCTTTCATTAGTTTTACAACAGTAACATTCATTTATCCACTACCTAAGTAGCGCTCAATGTCAGGAATCAGTAAACCTCATTGTTTGTTGTTATGATTTAATTCTACTTAGTATGTACCGGAAGGGACGCGCCAAGCGGGGGTTAAGCGGGTGAGCACTCGGGCGCCCGGTTTCGGGGGCGGCATGACGCTTCAAACAAATTTTACGGTTGATAAATTAACATCAGTGACTTCGAAGAAATTAAGAAAACGTTTTACTGTGAGATATCACAATGCTACGTGGCACGTTTATGTTTTTAGTAGAAAAAAAAATCATTATATGATTCAATAGGGAACGACTTGAAATCAGAAAATATTTTTTGTTTTGTTCAGTAACGGTTACCGCGGGCAAAGGACTAGCAATTATTTTTCTAATTTTTCTTAAAACTTGAAGATTTCAGCATTCACGATATGCGTGGCCAGCGCTATGGCAATGGGGCAAATATGTAGGGAAAACACAATGGACTGCAAAACACATAATTTGTCGATCTAAAACCTTTACGCATTATATGTAGTTCATACTTTTTAAATCTGGTCGTAAATAACGATGAAAACATTTCTCTAGAAATTGTAAACATTTTCAGCATTGTTCAAGAAATATATGCTTTCTTTTCTGAATCACCTTACCGTTGGCAAATTTTAATGAAAGAGCTTTCAGCGTTGACCATAAAACCGTGCTGCGAAACAAGGTGAGAAATTAGGATCGATGCAAAGAATGGGGTACAATTTAGATGTAATCCACGATACATTATACATGTATTAGCGCTTTAACGAATCTTTTAGAGACAGTGATACACGAAATTTAACCAATCTTTCTTAGAAAAAAGAATAAAAACAAAATAACTAGTAAGTTTATTTGTTTCAGAAAGATTTGGTACTCTTCAAATATTAATGTTAGTAGCAAATTAATGTCAAAATTTCTTGTAGTTATACCAACCATAATAGGAATGTTAAAACAAGTAAATTGCTGTTTAAAAGAATGTAGAACACGTGGAGGTTTTAAAGGCATGTTAGCTGAAGATAAAACAGTTGCCGAGTAAATAGATTACGAAAAAGAATTCCCAACTGTTGAACTGGTTAAACCACGTACAAAAAAAAAGAATTTTTGGTACCAAAATACGAATGAGATATTGATCTGCCAAAAAGATATAGGAAAAATAATTTTCCCATTTTTGATGCAACGATAAGACCGGTTCGAACACCTGAACACGCATAACGAGGCTTTTCAATTTTTAAATAACCTTTATTCTGTGTTGACACTACGCAAAGATATAAAAATAAAATATTGTATGGACTTGCAAATAAAATTGTCAAAGTATTGCACAAAAAGAATATGCTATAATTGCTTCAGATTTGTGTGACTAAACTGAAATTCTTTGGACTTATGTTAAGCATCATATGAACCTCTAAAGTGCTTTAGAATACATATTTTCTAATGACTCATTAATATGTTTTCCAAGCAATTCAACAATTCAATAGCTTTAAGAATATTTTGATGATACCTGTACGGTTGGACGTGGGGGGGGGGGGGGTACGACTCATGTCCCATGTTAAGTTAAACAAAAAACTTTTTGGATTTTGGGGATTTGTACACTGCCTAAAAATTAAAATCTTTCTTTTTCTTACTGTTAAGCTTGAAATCAAAAAAGGTCTTTAAAATTACAATACCCCCTTTTCATTCCATAGAATTGATAGAGGCAATAATGTGCACACAAAATTCTGTTTTCAAATTTTTACTGTCTGTAACAGCGGCTTACGAGGAATGATCG
This sequence comes from Macrothele yani, assembly GCA_039090855.1. Classification (NCBI taxonomy): domain Eukaryota; kingdom Metazoa; phylum Arthropoda; class Arachnida; order Araneae; family Macrothelidae; genus Macrothele; species Macrothele yani. The sequence goes on along the minus strand of CM077017.1, from coordinate 64,186,855 downwards.
TTTTCCAAACTTAAAACCATGAAAAGCTACTTTTGATTCAATATCAAACAGGAACGACTTTCAAATATTAGTATCGTTAATGTTGAAAACGAAATTGCTACAGACTTAGGCAATTCAGACATTGTTAAAAAGTTTGTAACAAAAAAAAAAGCTACAAAAGTTAATTTTAGCTAAAACTACACATATTTATAAGCTTTCTTGAAGCTTCAGTTTATAGGAAAGATATTTTACACATGTATATATAATATTATATATATATCATCATGATCAACCATTATCAATCCACTGCTGGCAGCATCAGCATCATCAACATGATCAACCATTATCAATCTACTTCTGGCAGCATCATCATCATCAACATGATCAACCATTATCAATACACTGCTGGATGAAGGTCTCCCCAATTTTCTTCCACAATTGCCTGTCTCGAGCCTGTCTCCTTCATGTCACTTCAGCAAACTTTCGAATTTCATCCATCCATTTCCCATAGGGTCTTCTTCTAGGTCTTTTCCTGTCCCTTGGAATCCAGTCTAAAATTTAGGTTGTCTATCGGTGATCCGTTTTTCTGGCAACATGTCCAGCTCATTGCCATTTCAGTGATTTCACGCTGGTTATGATGTCGTCCACTCCTGTCAATTCCCTTATCAACAAGTTCCTCTTCTTATCATTCCTGCTTACAACAAGTCATGCATCTCTCCATGCTTCTTTGAGTTGTCCGAGTCTTTGTATGTCTTTTTTAGTTAAGGTCTATGTCTCTGTTCGATACGTAAACACTGGCAGGATGCATTGATTAAAAACTTTTGTTTTAAGACATAATGGCATACTGCTCTTAAAAATTGTACTGTTTCTTCCAAAAGCACTCCATCGAAGCTTTATACGCCGATTAATTTCTTCATCAATGTGACCCTCACTTGATATCTGCTGCCCATGATAAATGTAGGTATCGGTTGTCTCAAGCTTTTCTCCATCAATCGATAAACCTTCGTTTCTTGTAAAAGCATTGTACATCACTTTTGTCCTCTGAAAGTTCATTTTTAATCCCACTTCTTTACTCTTCTTAACAAGTTCTTGGATCATATTGTGCAGCTCTGAAGGGGTAGTTGCAAAAATTACTACATCATCAGCAAAACGAAGGTGAGTTAAGTAATATCCATTAATCTTTATCCCTTTGTTTTCCCAGTTCAATGACTGAAATACATTTTGCAATGTGGCATTAAAGAGCTTGGGAGATATGGTATATATATACGTATATGCACACTATATTGACAAAAGTCACCGGACACCCCTTCAAAAGCAAATGAACGGATCCGCTGCGTTGTTAAGATGCGCGGTACAGCGGGAAACGGTATAAAAACAAGCCTGCAGCTGACAGCGATCATATCGAAATGGGAGGTTCAGTGAAAATGTCGCGGAGGGAGAGAACTGTCTTTGAGAAAGAAAAAATGTTAGGTGTTATATTAGTGGGTTGTCCATAAGAGAAACTGAGAGGCGTTTAAACATACCCAAGTCAACTGTTTTGGATGTACTGAATTAGTGGAAGACACATGGCGTGCCTGAAGCAGCGAAACGTACCGGCAGACCAAAGAAAATCAGTGATAGAGGAGGTCGAAACCTCAGGAGAGTCGTTACAGCTAATCGACGGAGTACTGCACAAGACCTCAGTGTACAGGTGAGTAAAAATGCTGAAACCTCGGTATGTACACGTACTATTCGCAGAGAACTTCATTCCATGGGTTACCGTGGTCGTGCGGCTGCTCATAAGTCTTTCATCTCTACTCGGAATGCTACTCGTCGTTTACCATGGTGTAAAAAACATATATGGTGGACCGTAGATCAATGGAAACGGGTCCTATGGACTGATGAATCCAGAAACACGATTCATCAGTCTGAGACAAACCTGTTAACCAGCACGTCTACCTCTATATTTTGGACAATTATGCCCTACCAACTCTGTGGCAATACTATGGAGCCGAGCTTTGTTGGTCCAGCAGGATAATGCACCGAGCCATAAAGCAAGAATTGTTACGGCGTGGTTTCACGATGATTCCGTATGGTGTCTGGACTGGCCAGCACAGAGCCCTGATCTTAATCCCATAGAGCACCTATGGGATGAAATAGAGCACCGCATAAGAAGTGTGGAATCAAGGCCTACTACTAAGCAACAGTTAGCTGCAGCATTATGTACTAAATGGAAGCGCATACCTATATTTGTGTTCCAAAGCCTTGTCGAAAGCATGTCTCGAAGGGTCTGTGCATGTATTAAGGCCAAAGGTGGACCGACACCGTTCTAATGTATGTCAATAAATGCTATGTTGTGTTTCCCTTCTAGGTGTCCGGTGACTTTTGTCAATATAGTGTATATACACAGTCGAATCACATTATTGTGACCTCCTCCTACTTTTGACTTCAACAGCGCGTAGCCAATGAAAGAAGGCACGTGTCGTGAGCTGGCTTATATTATTGAATATGTGACAATGTTAAATATCTTGATATTATACTTCAAAATAATTTGAAATGGAACCTACATAATGACCATCTTGTTGTTAAACTTTCGAGAAATTTAGGTATAATTGGTTCGATAGTCTCACTTTTGTCAATTAGGGTTCTAAAGTTATTTTATTACTCATTACTACAGTATCACCTTGAATATTACATTCTGGCATGGGGGCAAACTACATTAATGAATATTTCCAGACTCCAGATATTACAGAATACATTTGTCAGATTATTGGAATTAAAAAATAATTTTTCTCCTATAAATGAAGCACAATTTAGTTTTCGATATTTTGCCAGGGTGTGAAATATGTTTTTTTTTTAACTATTAGCCAGTTATATAACTTTAATTTAGGTAAGATAATGCATAAAAGGATAAAAAATAATATTAATAACGAATTTATACTCATTTCTAAATCTGTTCCCAGCTACAATATCAGGAATCAAGATTTACTGAAACCAGTCTTTCCCAGAACTAATCATATAATGCAAAGTATAAACTACATGGGACCACAATATTGAAGCTCACTACCACGTGAGATTACTGATTTGAATAACTTTAATATTTTTAACAGGAAATCAAAACTTCATCTGTTACATAAAAATTTTAAATGAGGGGGAGGTGAGGGGGGATATTAATATGAGAAGGTACAGAAAATGTAAGCGATATAGTGAACATAATGGGTGATTAGGGGAGAAAGATCTTTGCATATACATCTTTTTGTTTTTTAAATTATCTTTTTTTTTCCTAATTATTATCTCTTTTTTTTTCCTAATTATTATCTCTTTTTCTTTCCTTTTGAATATTAACATGTTTACTAGCTTACACTAATAATTCGGATTGCTGTCTCTGTGGTGCTTGACTGGGTATGTGTACGTAGGGAGACTGGGACTAAGTCAGGCTTTTGTTTGGCCTTTTCGCCTCTCTTCCTAGCTGTTTTCTATTAATAATCATAATAATGTAAATTATATATTTGTATTAAAACTAGCTGAAATAAAAATAAATAAATATAAGGAGTGCTGTAGGCAATCTGAAAACATATCAATCGTTGCTGTCATGGATAAAAGGAGCAATTTATCAGATTTGCAAAAACGGATGATTATCGGCTTTCGGCCCAAGGGTGGCAGTATTTCTGAAACAGCGCAGTTTGTGAACTGTCCGTGTGCTGCCGTGGATAAAGTGTATCGTGATTGGAGAAATGGCGCCATTGCGAATAAGCGACGTAGAGACTGCGGAGCACCACGTGCTATTGATGTGAGAGGTAAACGTCTGCTGCAAAGGTGCGTGAGAGCCGATCGACACGCTACAGTGGAGCACCTCACTGGCCGAATGAACCAGGGGGCTTCCAGAAGAGTATCTAAAACGATAGTTCAGCAAACTCTCCTGTGTATGGGGCTCCGATCCAGACGGATTGTCACTGCACAAATGCTAACGAAGGTGCATCGGCAGAAAAGGCTTGCATTTGCACGGCAGTATCGGAATTGGACCTCTGCTGATTGGCAAAGGATTGCCTTCTCCGATGAGTCACGTTTTCTGCTTCATCGAACGGATAAACGTTGGCGTATAAAGCGTGAAACATCGGAGAACCAACACTGTTCAACCATTGCTCTAAGAACACTGGTGGTTACAGCGTTATGGTCTGGGGAATGTTTTCGTGGCATCCTATGGGTCCACGCATACCTGTGGAAGGTACTATGTACCGAATTCGTTATGAATTCATCCTTGTAGAACACGTACACTCATACATGCAGATTGTCTTTCCTGGGGCGGATAGGAATTTCCAGCACGACAATGCGACGTGTCACACAGCTAGAAACGTCCGAGAATGGTTGGAAGAGCACGACGAAGACTTCAAAGTACTTCCCTGGCAACCTGATTCCCAAGACTTAAACCCAATTGAGCATCTGTGAGACCACCTCGATCGTGTTGTTCGCTCTATGGATCCTCCTCCACGCACCCTCCAGCAGCTGTCGGATGCACTGCAGTCAGCATGGCTCCACATGCCTGTGAACACCTTCCAGCAGCTTATTCAGTCACTCCTAGCCCGTCTAGTTGCTGTCAGCGCTGCGCACGGCGGTTACTCTGGATATTAGCTGGGCGATTACAATAATGTGACTCGACCATGTTATATATATATACACTGCTGGCCACCCAAAATGCAACACCAAGAAGGAAGCATCCGATTGGCCTGAAATTCGCAGCATGCGTCGCCCGCGAGAAGACATGCAAACGATTAGCATTGCAGGGTATATGCAAATCCTGTGCGCTCGGCACGCAACCGAGAAGCACTATAAGAAGGGTGCACAGAAGGCGGGATGTAAGTAGTGGAAGTGTGTTGTGCTGCCTGACCTGGGCGTGGGAAGCTTCCTAATGCCTCGTCGCAGAATACGGCAGTCATTCCAGCACGTTTCGGAGTTCGGCAGATGACTAATAGTGGCTTCTCGCGACAGCGGTTTATCGTACCGAGACATCGGCACCCGTGTGGGACGGCATGCAGCCACAGTGAGGCGAGTGTGGATTCGGTGGGTGCAGGAGGGACGGACCGACGTGAGCGATTGCCGCAGCCGCGGCACACCACCGAACGAGAGGACCGCCATGTTGTGCGGCGGGCATTGACGGCTCGCACTGCCACATCACGAACGTTAGCGCACGAATTAGGTTGTGTTGCGCAACAACCTGTGTCAACCCGTACCGTTCGGCGTCATCTGCAGGAGCGGGGACTTGTCGCACGGCACCCATTGCTCCGATTACCATTGACGTTACACCACCGGCGAGTGCCGCGGCAGTGGGCCGTTGAACGCCGCACCTGGACTACGGAATGGCCCGACATTGTCTTCTCCGACGAATCCCGCTTCTGCCTGCAATACCACGATGGTCGGAATCGCGTGTGGCGGCACCGCGGCGAGAGACTGTATGACGCCTGCATTATGCATCTCCATACCGGTCCGTCGCCTGGCGTTATGGTTTGGGGCGCAATTGGATATAACACCCGCATCCCTCTGGTACGCATCGCCGGTACACTCAACAGCCACCGCACCATCTCCGACGTTTTGGAGCCTGTAGTCCTCCCTTACCTGCAGGACCTGCCAGCGGCCACGTTTCAACAGGACAATGCGCGCCCGCACGTCGCACGCATCGTGCAACAGTTCTTCACGGCCCACCAGGTGTCACTGCTGCCGTGGCCCGCCTGTTCTCCCGATATGTCGCCCATCGAACTCGTCTGGTCGCTGATCGGCAACCGAGTGGCCCGGCAAGCATCACCCGCGGCTACGCCTGATGAACTGTGGCAACGTGTGGAAGTAGCCTGGACCGACATACCCCAAACCCACGTCCAAAGCCTCTTTCGTTCGATGCCGCGGCGTTTAGCGGCCGTTATTGCCAGCCATGGGGGCCACACGAACTATTGATGTCTGCGTGTTCTGCAAGTGGCACGGGTCTGTAGGCTCAATCGTTTCATCTTTGTATATGTTGTTATGTGTCCAGTTAATCTGGCTTTGCTATCTTGTGTCATTCTTGGTGTTGCATTTTGAGTGGCCAGCAGTGTATATATGAAGCTGTGTTTTGTGTAAATTGACAGCTGACTTCTTGCCAAATTATTCACAGCCTCATCTGAAGTAGAGTTTCAGAGATTTTTTTTCCCTTCAGTTTTATATCAGATAAATGCTTTTTATGAAAACTCTTAATTTACGGGAAATGCAAAATAATGTTGCTAAAGGTATTTATTTTATGTAAAAATGTAAAATAGTCTCGTACAAGGGGTGGCAAATTTGGGCTTGCACCCGGGCGGCAAATGCCTTTGGCGCGACCCTGTGTACCAGACTGTGGCTGGGTGTTGTCGTAAGTGACGCGAATAAATGCAATGTGTTGTACGTAAATAAATGTATACTCTCAAATCCCTAGTTTTGTTTCACACCCACAAAGATCTTGACATCCGAAAGATGCATAGCATAAATTCAGAGCACATTTAAGGAGACAGGGGGGGCCCGGGAGTCGGACTGTGTGGTGGAGCCCCAGTATTAGTGGGAGATCTAGGATTTCACTATGGGTGGATGAATAAAAATACTCGGGAGAAAACATTCATAAAATATGATTAGGGAGCCATGAAAATATCCTCGCCGTATTGAAGTGTGTATGCGATGATTCATGGACGAATCAGTGGTAGCAAGGAAATGCAAAAATCTATGGTTGAAAAATGGATACCAGTTCAGTTCTGCTTTAACACCCCTCCCCCTCCCTCCCTCAGGGTTGGGTTCAGCTTGTTGAAATCATATGGAAGTAGTGGGCAAAATAACATGATCCAAATATCATTCTTAATGTATGAAAATTTTCCCTATTTACAGACGAGTACAAAAAAAACTTCTGTAATGCTTCCGAAAGATTTGATGATGGACTTGGGGAGACTATATTTTTTGCTGGATCCTCTTAAAAAAAAACGCGAAAGAAACAGAATTTATTTTTCACATGGCAGTTTCTCATAGTTTTCGCTGTGCTATCCGTAAAAACAAAACTGTAGAACTCTGTCGATTCCTTAAGCATCCTGCATAATTCTGAGGCCCCTTGAAAATGCGGTGCCGGTGGCTGCAGCTACCCCCCCCTCCCCAGCCCTCCTCTTAAATGGGCTATGCATAATTTATCTACAAAGAGTACCAGGGTACCCTCTCGATTTTTTGTTCATATTTGTGAGAAAAGTTCAGTTTAAACTATGAGCATAACTAATGGTGATGCAGGCACCAGAACTACTCGGTAAAAGTGCGGGATTGTGTTTTCTCGAAATGCGTCTTCGAGTCTTCGGTAAAACATCGGTGGTGCAATCGTTCTCAAGGTACTAGTTCTCTCCTTTTCTCTGAAGCGACTGGCTCTAAAATTCTGGACGGACAACACCTCTTAACCTTAAATATTCTTGCAGTTAATAAAACTCGAACTCTCAACTGCACATATAGGTTTATTTGTGCAGTTAAAAATAAAATAAATTCCCTGGAAAACACAGATCTTTGCCGGTTTACGGTATAATGTCGCTCATGTTAGATGGCATCTTCTCATGTACATGCTTTGCTCAAATTTGCTCAATATAAGGCAAAATGATGCGTTTTTGTGTAATTATTTTCAAGGAAGTTTTCAAATTCATTATCATGCTTGGTCATTTCAAACACTCAGAAATCTCACAAAATTTTGTTTTCAAACCGAAGCGATTTTGTATGCACGGATTTTAAATAGCAGTTCGGGTGGACAAGTCACTGCATTATTTTAAAAATAAAAAACCAGATGGGTTAAGAAAACATGTTTTACTTAGCTTAAAAGTCACCATTGTAATAACATAATCCTACTTGCCAAAATATACCATACGTTCACTACATTTGTCTTTCTGTTGATCCATATAAAGATTGGAATGTGGTGCTGAGTTTTCTAGGTACAAGTTTCAGAAATCAGTACGGGTGTTGACTTAAAAGAACACGCAGCAATAAATGTTGCTGAAACTACTCTCACTTTGTAAACTGATGTTTGGTTCAGCGATACGTATGCAACTTGGAGATCTGAATTACAATAACAACGCCAGTTTTTCGATCAATTTAACAAATCTGTTTTCGCTGATTTTACTGCTTCATGTGTTTGCGCTTATTGTTCTATAAATTTACACGGGAAAGTTCGCTTACTGTTCCTTTCCGCCAAACAAACAAAAATAGAAAAAGAAAAGCGAACAAAAAAAACAACATAAGATAATATTACTGCACACAATGTATAAAAAGAAGATGACATTACTGCACTTAATGTACGCAAAATCGAGAGAGTACCCTGGTACTCTTTGTAGATAACATAGCCCAGCAAAACAAATTCTGGAGCTTTGGAAGTTAGACCAATTCTTTGGCACATTTAAGGCACTGATTCCAAAACTGACATTGGATTTGCCATATCAGCTCTAGTTTTGGAGATACAAAACACCACCATTAGATGCTGATGAGCAGAAATATAATAAAGTGTATACTTTTAATTAGCTATTGTTCAGGGTATTAAAGGAATATTGTGGTTCCCTGGTGTGTGTAGGTATGTCAACTTTACCGACAATCCCGTGAAACAAAGCTCGCCAAGAGAAGAAATAGGCAGATAGCGACTGGAATCGGATGAGTGTGGACGGAGTCTATGTTGTGTTATCCAGGAATTAAGGTAACCGAAATTACAATAATTTCAATATATATGAATGTAATATTCTACTGTATGATTGTAAAGCCAGCGTTTGTTAGTCTAATTGTGAGTTTGTGAACACCTATATAACTAAAGAATGTAATGTGATCTATTTATGTTTGCAGATTGAGTAGGCCCCATGGCTTCCTCACGAAGAAACTGCTTGAATCATCCAGATGTCTTTTGCGACATTTGTGGCAAGTACACCATAAAAGAAAGTAGAAAACCTATTTCTGAGTTTGTGAAGAGGGCATATACACTGCTGGCCACCCGTAATGCAACACCAAGAAGGACACGAGATAGAAAAGCCAGATTTACTGGACACATAGCAACAGAAACAAAGATTAAACGATTGAGCTTACAGGCCCGTGCTACTTGAGGAAAACGCAGACATCAATAGTTCGTGTGGCCCCCATGGCTGACAATAACGACAGCTACACGCCGCGGCATCGAACGAAAGAGGCTTTGGATGTGGGCTTGGGGTATGTCGGTCCAGGCTGCTTCTACACGTTGCCACAGTTCATCAGACGCAGCCGCGGGTGGTGCTTGCCGGGCCACTCGGTTGCCGATCAGCAACCAGACATGTTCGATGGGCGACATATCGGGAGAAAAGGCGGGCCACAGCAGCAGTGACACCTGGTGTACCGTGAAGAATTGTTGCACCATGCGTGCTACGTGCGGGCGCGCATTGTTCTGTTGAAACGTGGCCGCTGGCAGGTCTTGCAGGTAAGGAAGGACTACAGGCTCCAAAAAGTCGGAGATGTAGAGGTGGCTGTTGAGTTTACCGGCGATGCGCACCAGAAAGGTGCGGGTGTCATATCCAATTCCGCGCCAAACCATAACTCCAGGCGACGGACCGGCTAGGCGATGCATAATGCAGGCGTCATACAGTCTCTCGCTACGGTGCCGCAACACACGGATCCGACCATCGTGGTGTTGCAGGCAGAAGCGAGATTTGTCGGAGAAGACATTGTCGGGCCATTCCGTAGTCCAGGTGCGGCGTTTAACGGCCCACTGCGGCCGCACTCGCCGATGGTGCAACGTCAATGGTAATCGGAGCAATGGGCGCCGGATGACAACTCCCCACTCCTGCAGACGACGTCGAACGGTACGTGCTGACACAGGTTGTTGCGCAACACACCCTAATTCCTGCGCTAACGTTCGTGATGTGGCCGTGTGAGCCGTCAATGCCCGCGCACAACATGCCGGCGCACTCGTTCGGTGGTGTGCCGCAGCTGCGGCAATTGCTCACGTCGGTCCGTCCGTCCCTCCTGCACCCACCGAATCCATACTTGCCTCAATGTGGCTGGATGTCGTCCCACACGGGCGCTGATGTCTCAGTAAGATAAACCGCTGTCGCGATAAGCCGCCATTCGTCCTCTGTCGAACTCCGAAACGTGCTGGAATGATTGCCGTATTCTGCGACGAGGCATTAGGAAGCTTCCTACGCACAGGTCCGGCAGCACAACACATTTCAACTACTTACACCCCGCCTTCTGTGCAGCCTTCTTATAGTGCTTCTCGGTTGCGTGTCGGGCGCACATGATTTATATATGCCCTGCAATGCTAATCGTTTGCATGTCTTCTCGCGGGCGACGCATGCTGCGAATTTCAGGCCAATCGGATGCTTCCTTCTTGGTGTTGCATTTTGGGTGGCCAGCAGTGTAGGTCTAGCTTGGAGACCAAGATAAGTCGTGGGCTTTCCATATGGTATGCAAAACTTGTACGGGTCATTTGCAGCAATGGACAAATGGAAAAAGGAGTTTCCTAAAATTAGGAGTACCAATGGTTTGGAGGGAACCAAAAAACCATGATGACTGTTATTTTTGTCTTATCAACATTAAAGGTATCAATCGAAATAATAGAAGCTAGTGGCCATATCCTGACCAAGATTCAGCAAAACGACCTCATCCCCACTCAAATGAGGTACCCGCGTGCTCAATCTTTCAGCCAGTTACCATAGCTCCCCGATAATGATGAAGCACGCATGTCTTATGACATCGAAGGTAACAGAAGTGTAGAAAGTTACAGCGATTTTGCATGAATTTCATCAAGTGCTCAACGTTTTAACCAACATTAATTGAGTGACCTCATCAGGGATCTGAACCTCTCAAAGGAGTTTTCTGAATTGCTGGCCTTCAGGTTGAATAAAAAGAATTTACTTCATTCTGGAACCAACATTACGTTTTATCGTAGCAGAGAAAAAGATTTGCTGCCCTTCTTCTCTAAGGATAACAACCTAGTGTTCTGCAGTTATGTCCAAGGCCTTCTGAGAAAATGGGTAAATCAAACTGATTTAGTGATATATTTATTTTAACCCATTTCTGAGCGAATGGGTTGAAACAAACTGATTTGGTAATATGCGGTTGTTTTAATACAGGGTGATCCATTTAAACCAGTACCATGTGATTTACTTATAACTTTTTTTATAAATAACAACAAAATCATACAGTAAGTTGAGAATTATACATGTGGTATTGGATAATCATTTTATCAAAGCAAATGTTGGAATTGTCCTCCATTTTCTTGTAAGCCCAGTTGAACACGCAGCACCATATTCAGTGATGTCTCATGTAGAGTACGAGCAGTAACTTTGCCAATTTCAGTCGTGATTGTTTCACGTAATGCATTCAATGTTTTTGAATGGGTTTTGTAAACTCTATCCTTTAAGTAGCCCCACAAAAAAAGTCAGGGAAGTTAAGTCCGGAGTTTGGGGAGGCCATATGTTTTTTGAAATTAATCTGTCATCAAAGAAGCTGGTTATGAGTTCCATTGAGACTTTCGATGTGTGACACGTAGCGCCATCCTGCTGAAAGTAGCCCTCTGTCAATTCAATGTCATCAAGTTGTTCCACAAATTCATTGAATATGCGGCAATAAACGTTAGTGTTGACAGTCTCAGAGAAAAAATGCGGCCAATAATTTTCGTAGACGAAACCGCACACCAACCGTTTTGTGAATGCATCGGTGTTTCACACATAACGTGTGGGTTTTCGGCAGCCCAGTATCTGCTGATTTGAGAATTGACGTAGCCTGACAGATAAAACCAGGCTTCATCCGTAAACCATGTGATGGAGAGAATATCAGATCGCAAATTAAGAAAATTTTGAAACCATTTGTAGTAACTTACTCTCTTTCCTTTGTCCGGTTCCTGCCGCTGATGGATTACGTGCACTTTAAATGGTCGAATATTCGCTTTTTTTTTGCTGTCCTTTGACAAGTTCCGTATGAATATCCTGTCTGCTGGCTTAATATGCCCAACGATTTCGTCGGAGATTGAAATAAACGTTGCTGAACATCGTCCACAACGCGTTTGGGGCATCGGAGGGTGATGTCTACCGCTACCGCTGAGAAGAGAACCGGTTTGCTCCAGTTTTTTTGCCATCGACAGAATTGTTGACTTGCTTGGCACTTTTGGAACTCCAAACTCTCTTCGAAATGCTCGTTGCATTTTGATGACAGAATTGATTATCCAATACGATTTCACTAAAAAACACGCTCAGGAACAGAGTACTGCATGTTTCCGAATGCACGCAAATGAATGACAACGCAACAACAAACAAATCACGATCTGAGTTACAGTTGCGGTTAACAATCTTCTTCACGGTGGCGGTTTTCATTCTCCAGGAGTTGCTGCTTCTATTGAAAAAAGAAGAAGTTCCTTGAGCGATCCCTTGCAAAAATGTAAGGTTTTTTCAGGGTACTGGTTTAAATATATCACCCTGTAGTATGTAATATTAATAGCATCGATATTTGTCAAAATATTCTCAAACATAGCACATTATGCGACTAAGGATCCCAAATTTTGAAGGAGGACCGGTTGAATCAGCGTATAAGGTGGCTATGCCGTATCTGCCATTTTTGGAATCGGCGCCCCAAATATATCCAATAATAGGTCTAACTTTTTAGGCACCAAAATCTGTGTTGGGCAGTGTAATTTATTCTATTCATCTTTCGTATGACAAGATCGTTCTGGGTGTGAAATAATACAAGGGATTCGAGAACATACATTTATTTACGTACAACACGCGTAACTCAAGATCACACCCAGCCACAGTCCGGTACATGTTAATTGGAATTAAATCATAACAACAAGCAATAAGGTTTACTCATACCTGACATTAAGCCGTACTTAGTTAGGTGTATTAATGAATGTTACTCTTGTAAAACTAATGATAGAAGTTATGTGAGTAATAAAAGTAAATACACTCATGGACAATGAAATTTGCGCACCTAGAAGAAATCATGCTACAAACCGCGAAACTTTACAAATAGCTAGAGTGCGTGCTGGTATGCAAATGATCCACGTTTGGTGTGATTGCTCATGACCGCACACCCTGTGGTGGCGCTGCAAGCACGAACCGGCAGCCTCATAAACTGGCGTGTAGTTCAATGCCCCATGAAAACGAAAAACACCGGCCGACTCAAGCAAGAGTACAGAGTGACAAGAATGCCGGGTAGACGCCAGAGACGTCAGTTTACGCAACTTACGGAATTTGAGATAGGCCAGATCATCGGGCCGAAAACCGCAGGATGTTCGGCGCGCCGTATAGCCCACCAAGTGGATCGTTCTGACCATACCGTCCGACTGTGTTGGCAGCAGTGGACACGTAACGGCACGGCCACACGGCGGAGCGGCTTCGGACGGACCAGGAGGACCACCGGTACAGAGGATCGACGGATCGTGCGCCAGGCACGAACGGATCGCACGGGGGCTCGGTCCACTATACAGGCAGATGCAGCGAGTCCTCTGTGCCCACGAACGATGTCCCAACGCGTCGCGGAAGAGAACCTGCGATCCCAGCGCCCCTTACGTGTGCTGCCATTAACACCGGAACATCGCCGGCTCCGTGCGCAGTGGTGCCAGGCCAGAGCGACGTGGAACGCCACAGACTGGCGACGTGTGGTGTTTAGCGATTAGTGCCGCTTCGTTTTGGGGACAGATGATCATCGTGTCCGGGTGTGGAAGTCCCCGGGTCAACGGCACAATCCCAACCTCGCTATCGAGCGTCACACCTCCCCCACTGCAGGCATTTTGGTCTAGGGAGCCAAAGTCTACGGTAGCCGATTAGCTCTAGCAGTGGTACGTGGATCATTGATGAGTCAGCGGTATGTGGATGAGATCCTACGGCCCCATTTGCTCCAATTCCTGGCCGGGATTCCAGGTGCTCTATACCAGCCGGATAATGCCCGCCCACACACGGCTCGGGTTGCCCAGGACTGCCTACGACATGTCGAGATACTTCCATGGCCTTCCCACTCCCCGCACATGTCCCCTATCGAGCATGTGTGGGACCATTTGAAATGCCGGCTGTCACCGTGCCGCACTATCCGGGATTTGGAGCACACCGTTGAACTCGTGTAGACCAGTCTGCCGCAGGACAACATCAGGTGTCTGTTCGCCTCCATGCCGGATCGTATTGCAGCATGTATCGCCGCACGAGCCGGTACGACGCCGTTATTGAAGATGACCGGACTACGTGTCACAGATCTCTCTGTAATTGTCCTGCAGCTCTGTTTTTGCCATCATGTGTATCATTCGTCTGTATCATTACGTCCATAAAATTTCAGTTCAATCCGATGCTTCCTTCTTGGTGCGCAAATTTCATTGTCCGTGAGGGTATTTACTAAACTATGGCGGCGGCAATAGTAAGTATTTTGACTGTTTCGTTTTTCAAAAACAATATTTATTTTTATTATTATCATGTATTATTCAGATTTATATGAACTCGTAAGAAACAACCCTAACATCAATGAAGTGTGATATAGTTATGAAAGTCAGTCTGCGCATGCGAAAGCTGAAATCTGACCTCAAGATACACTGCTGCCCACCCAAAATGCAACACCAAGAAGGACACGAGATAGCTAAGCCATATTTACTGGACCCATAACAACAGATACAAAGATGAAAAGGCCCGTGCGACTTGCAGAACACGCAGACATCAATGGTTCGTGTGGCTCCCATGGCTGGCAATAACGACAGCTACACGCCGCGGCATCGAACGAAAGAGGCTTCGGATGTGGGCTTGGGGTATGTCGGTCCAGGCTGCTTCCACACGTTGAAACAGTTCATCAGGCGTAGTCGTGGGTGGTGCTTGCCGGGCAACACGGTTGCTGATCAGTGACCAGACGTGTTCGATGGGCGACATATCGGGAGAACAGGCGGGCCACGGCAGCAGTGACAACTGGTGGGCCGTGAAGAATTGTTGCACTACGCGTACCACGTACGGGCGCGCATTGTCCTGTTAAAACGTGGCCGCTGGCAGGTCCTGCAGGTAAATGAGGATTATAGGCTCCAAAATGTCGGAGATGGTGTGGTGGCTGTTGAGTGTACCGGCGATGCGTACCAGAGGGGTGCGGGTGTCATATCCAATTGTGCCCCAAACCATAACGCCAGGCGGCGGACCGGTATAGCGATGCATAATGCAGGTGTCATACAGTCTCTCGCCGCGGTGCCGCCACACGCGGATCCGACCATCGTGGTGTTGCTGGCAGAAGTGGGATTCGCCGGAGAAGACAATGTCATGCCATTCCGTAGTCCAGGTGCGGCATTCAATGGCCCACTGCCGCCGCACTCGCCGGTGGTGTAACGTCAATGGTAATCGGAGCAATGGGCGCCGTGCGACAACTCCCCGCTCCTGCAGACGACGTCGAACGGTACGTGCTGACACAGGTTGTTGCGCAACACAACCTAAGTCCTACACTAACGTTCGTGATGTGGCGGGGGAGCCGTCATTGCCCGCCGCACAACATGCCAGTCCTCTAGTTCGGTGGTGTGCCGCGGCTGCGGCAATCGCTCACGTCGGTCCGTCCCTCCTGCACCCACCGATTCCACACTCGCCTTACTGTGGCTGGATGTCGTACCACACTGGTGCCGATGTCTCGGTACGATAAACCGCTGTCACGATAAGCCACTATTCGTCCTCTGCCGAACTCCGAAACGTGCTAGAATGACTGCCGTATTCTGCGACGAGGCATCAGGAAGCTTCCCACGCACAGGTCCGGCAGCACAACACACTTCCACTACTTACACCCCGCCTTCTGTGCACCCTTCTTATAGTACTTCTCGGTTGCTTGCCGGGCGCACATGATTTACATATGCCCTGCAATGCTAATCGTTTGCATGTCTTCTCGCGGGCGACGCATGCTGCGAATTCCAGGCCAATCGGATGCTTCCTTCTTGGTGTTGCATTTTGGGTGGCCAGCAGTGTAGAAAGAAAAGCTGAATCGCAAGTGTGTTAGTGAGGAGGATTGGTAACTTTTGGTATAGGATATTTACAGGTTACACCCCATTGTGATAACCTCCTTCCTTATATGGTTACCACCGTCGTAACCCCCTCCTTATATGATTACAACTGTGTTAACCCCCCCCCCTCCCTTCCTTGATGGGGTCGAGAGGAAGCCAAATTTCGCTATGACGCATACTTTTCTACTGTGGGCAAAGATGCATAGTATCAAAATGCATTTTTGTAATGGCTTTCATCACATTTAGCATCAGGTTCTCGTAATTTATGAAGATTCCAATGAGATATTGTTACGTTTATGGAAAGCGTGATGAAACAATATTCGACGATAGTTCAGTAAAGTACATACAGTTAAGTAACGATGAAATTAACTATTGTTGAGTTAGTTCATGGCACATCATGCGCATGATCAGATTTCAACAACGGTTTTGAAAATGATGCGCCGTTGTTACCCATTTTCGTTACATCGGAATTGTTTACTTGGAATTTACTTTATTGTTGTTGGGAAAGATGCATAGCATCAAAAAGAGAAGAAACGCAATTTTCCAGCACAAAACCTGTACCTTCTCAGAATAAAAGAGAAACCACTATAAATCCATGCAAACTCCATCTCACATCAACTTTTGTTCATGCAGTGCTGCCCTCTGAATTGACTACCACACATGGATAAAGTTTAAATAATTTACCTTCTCCAAGAAGTGGAGAAACGCTTCATCGAAAAAAAAGTGAGGGCCATCTCTATTGGGTGAAAGAACGAACTTAAGTTGTTACATTCTTTCAGTTATTCCGCTGATGCTATCTTAACTGATTTCAAATGTAGGTATTCGTTTACCGCTTTCTTGTGGATACCAATGGGAAGAATTTGCAAACTGACTTTTTCGCATACAGCCGCTTGTTACGAGCCCGTGTTTAGCAAGATCGCGGATTTAACGAGCAAAACAGGAACTTCTGTTTAGTATAATGTAATTAAAAGCTAATTTGATCGTTTATAAAGAAAAAAATTAATAAAGTATCCGAGTTTTCGAGGGATAGAAAAGCTAAGATGATCACTTTTAACAAGCAAAGTAACAAAATTTAACGAAGCAGAGGAAATCTGCTGCGCGCAATCCTGGAATGGAGGAACAGAAATGGTGGCATACAGGAAAAAATTCCAACATCACAGGAAAGTCCTGGTGTTCTGGTGGAAAAATGTTGATAGAAAAGCAATGAAGAAGGGCTACATTAAATGCTCAACAAGCGAGTTGTGCAAGAGAGAGACTCCGCCACCCACCCTAAGGAGCTATACCTGAGGTGTATCGTGTCAACAGAGCTGAAATTAAACCACCTACTCTCAGGGGGAAAAAAGGGGGTGGGCGAAGCTCATGCACATTAAAGAGGATTTTTGGGTGACAACTGAAGAGAGAGGTAGGAAAGTAATGGAATCGGGATGTCGCAGGTGAGAAAAAAGTTGATAGCTATTCCTGGAATCGTGTCCATTTCCCCTTTCACTCTCCACGTGAACGTTGCACTGAGAGGATTGGTCTTGCTTTTGTTTCATTTGTGTTGTGTAGTTTTAAACTGCTGTCAGTTTCACGTGACCGTCAAGTTTAATACACTTGAAACTTTCATTAATTAACTACATTACTAATGTAGTTAATTAACTAAGTCTTTCAAAACTATGTCCAACTGTCACAGTCGAATCTCCTTATTGTGACCACGTCAACAGCGGGTAGCCAATGAAAAAAGGCACGTGTCGTGAGCTGGCTTGGAAGGTACATAAGGTGTGCTGTAGGCATTCCGAAAACATATCACTTGTTGCTGTCATCGATAAAAGGAGTGATTCATCAGATTTGCAAAAAGGGATGATTTTCGGCTTTCGTGCCAAGGCTGGCAGTATTTCTGAAACAGCGCAGTCTGTTCGAGTGTTGCTGTGGTTAAAGTGTATCGTGATGGCAGAAATGGCACTATTGCGAATAAGCGACGGGGAAACTGCGGAGCACCACGTGCCATTGATGTGAGAGGTGAACGTCGGCTGCGAAGGTGCGTGAGGGCCGTTCGACACGCTACAGTGGAGCCACCATGGGACTACCGGAAGTGTGTCTAAAACGACAGTTCAGCGAACCTTGCTGCGTATGGGGCTCTGATTAAAACGGATGGTCACTGCATCTATGCTAACGAAAGTGCATCGGCAGAAAAGGCTTACATTTGCACGGCAGTAACGGAATTGAGAAGAAGGCAAAGGATTGCCTTCTCCGATGAGTCACGTTTTCTGCTTCATCGAACGGATGAACGCTGAGGTATAAGGCGAGAAACATCGGAGAACAAACACTGTTCAACCATTGCTAGAAAAACACAAGCTGGTGGGGGCAGTGTTATGGTCTGGGGAATGTTTTCGTGGCATCCTATGGGTCCACGCATACCTGTGGAAGGCACTATGAACCGAATTCGTTATGAATTCATCCTTGCACGCTACGTACACCCATACATGATGATTGTCTTCCCTGGGGCTGACGGGATTTTCCAGTACGACAATGCGACGTGTCACACAGCTAGAAATGTCCGAGAGTGGTTGGAAGAGCACGATGAAAACTTCAAAGTACTTTCCTGCCCCCTAATTCCCCAGACTTAAACGCAGTTAAGCATCTGTGGACCACCTCGATCGTGTTGTTCGCTCTGTGGATTCTCCACCACCCACCCTCCAGCAGCTGTCAAATGCTCTGCAGTCGGAATGGCTTCACATATCAGTGAACACCTTCCAGCACCTTATTGAGTCACTCCAGCCCGTCTAGCTGCTGTCAGCGCTGCACACGGCGATTACTCTGGATATTAGCTGGTGGTACAATAATGTGACTCGACCGTGTATAATATAAACGTATATGCATATTTTCACGTAGGCGTAGTTTTATATGGTGGGAATTTTCACCCAAAAACGGATTTAGCGAGTGCCCGGAGTTTACGAGGGTTTCCGCCGCCGCCGAGCGGCTGGCACTTCAATAAGCTTCCTTAGTTAAATTGTTAGCCTAATAGAACTCGGCGCTTCTAAAACTGATCCAGCTTCGCTAAACTTATTATTTTACAGCCTCACTGTGTTGAAACGTGGCACGTTAGACTAGGAATAAATTTCTTTTGTCCTGTTCTGTAGATTCACCGTCGCAACGAAAGACTTGTTTCTTAAACGCCAGTGGCGTCACAGAGAGAGAGAGAGAGAGAGAGAGAGAGAGAGAGAGAGACCGACACAGTTTTACTTTTGCGTAGAAGCAGCACAGTGGTGTTAAAGAAAACACGTCTTGTGACATGTCCCTGAGTGCTTATGCCTTCTCTACCTGTTTAATGTGCAGGTACAGGCTCGCTACACTTCTTGAAGAAACGCGGACTTTTCACTTCGGTTATTACAACTGTCAACAACTGCGCAGAATTTTCGCTTAGCCTGTAGAACAACAGCCAATGGACAACGTAAGTCCCTTGCCGAAGTGTAGTCGTTCCATGCATTTTTTTGCTGTTGCAGAGAATATATCCTGGTACATATCGAATGCATTTTCAACTCGCCTGCCAAGTTTCAACTCCTGTCACTAAGAATTTTAAATGATGAGCAAACCATTAAGTCGGACGTCTAGTGATTTTGCTTCCTATACTTCCAATGGGCAAACTTCTGTGCACATTTTCTTCACAATTAATGCGTTCAAGGATGAAAATTTGAACATCGATTAAAATAACTTCATATTATAGCCTAGTATACTTAATATTTTCTAAACCATAACCGTAATTATGTAATCCAACATTTATTTGTCCACTGACGTCATCAAAGTACAGGTCGCGCCATCTTTTTTCAGGTTTTAACACCATCAAAGGAAAAGTTATTGATTTTTAATATATAAAGGTTATGTTTTAGAAAATATTAAGTATTCCAAGTTATAATATGAAGTTATTTTAATCGATGTTCAAATTTTCATCCTTGGGAACACACTAATTGTGAAGGAAATGTGTACAGAAGTTTTTCCATTGGAAATATAGGAAGCAAAATTACTTGACGTCCACCTTAAACGTAAAGTTTTACATTTGCAAATATGAAATTACAAAAATGGGTTTGTTGCCGTATACTTTGCTGCCACCTCTTTTCCCAAGAAAATAAAAAGTCAATCATATGACACTAAAAATCCTTACAAGAATCATTACTTTGCTGCTTCAGTGTAACGGGTGTAGCGTACAATCTAATTTCATTAGTGAGACACAAAAAGCACTCTTCCGACATTGAGTCGAAAGAGTGCTTTTTGTGTCTCACTACGCTCCATCACCGAAGAAGGCAGCATTAGGAACAACTGACAGACTCTGAGCGTGGAAGGGCTGTTGGGATGAGAGAAGATGAATTTTTCTACCACGAAACTGCCACTAGTACGGGTCGAAATACCAGTACAGTGAAGCGAACATGGCGTCAGTGGATAGATGAATCTCGGACGCACAGAAATCCGGGAAATAGATCGCAAAATCGCACGACTGCACGGGGTGACAGATACTTCTACCACATGGAATTGGCCGATCGCACAGCAGCATCCACTAGTAAGTCGCAGCAGCAGAGCACTGTCACAGATCATGCTTTGTCCTACAGAACAATTCAACGTCATCTGCTTAACAGAGGACTGGTCGCCAGCAGCCCATTGCTGAGCATTCCTTTGACACTCAAGCACAGACGCCTCAGGCTGCAATGGGTTCTCGAACACAGACATTGGCGCACTAATTGTCTACGCTGAAGAGCAATTGAATTAGAGACAGCTGGCGTTATGCAAATGTGGAGCTGTGGGCGGCCCTGTAAACGGAAACGACATGACGTATGCAGAGATCCGACAATATAAGGAGTAATGCGACGGGAATCAGTAAGAGTCGGACGCAGTATGGGTAAGACTCTAAGCGCATTTGATAGTGGGCAAATTGTCGGGGCCCGACGAATGGGTCACTCCATCTCGGAAGTCGTGCAGACTGGGATTTTTACGTGCCACTGTATCACGTGTGCACCGTGAGTACATCGAATCCAGTAAAACCATCCCTGCAAGGGCCAACTGCCGTGGAGAACAGCGTGGGGATGAGAGGGGTCATCGTCGGCTAGCTCGCATTGTAATAGCGGATAGACGGGTCACAGTGCAATAAATCACTCGGCAATTTAATGCTGGTGCACAAAAACGTGTAAGCAGCTACACCATCCAGAACCAGCTCCTCGCTATGGGGTACAGAAGCCATCGTCCCACGAAGGTACCGATGCAAAGATTAGCATGGGCGCGGGAACATCGCCACTGGACCCTAGACATGTGGGAAAATGTTGCCTGGACTGATGAGTCGAGATTCACGTTGGTACATGCGGATGGCAGGACCACATGAAGCGATGGATCCTTCTTGCCAGCAGGGTACTCTTCAAGCTGGTGGGGGTGGTATTCTCGTCTAGGGACTGTTTACGTGGACTGAAATGAAACCCCTGGTACATGTGACATCGTCCCTCACAGGTCAACGTTACCGGGATATCCTGGATGACCATTTGCTCCCATTTGTACGTCTTCAACATCCCACTGGGGACCTCATCCTGCAACAAGACAATGCAGCTCCCGAATTGTATCCGAATGGTTGGATGAACACTCCATCGACGTGACCTCGCTTCCTTGGCCAGCTAGGTCACATCTGGGATGCCATCGAAAGAGATAACCTCCCTCCATGAAATCTTCGTGAACTGTGGGAGCTTGTTGAGGGGTCGTGGATCCCTCAACAAGCTCCCACAGGCTTCCCAACGCTTCCGGTGTTTTGTCGAGTCCATGCCGAGACGAATCGCCGCCGTCATCAGGGCTAAAGGTGGTGCTACACGTTACTAGACAGGTATCTCTGATTCAATTGCTCTTCAGTGTATATGGCCCGAGATGTCCATGACCTCTTCCTTGCACGGCAGATACCGCTTTTTCCCTGGCCTGCACGTTCGATGGATATGTCCCTGATTCGGCATGTCTGGGACATAGTAGCTGGCCAGTCAAGCGCCTCCGCCAGTCACCACAAATGAACTCTGGTCTCACAAAGAACCAGCCTTGCAGGCTATTCCTCAGGACGATATCAAAAACTTCTTGCATTGAATGTTACGCCTTGTAAAGATTGCTATTGTTGCTCGAGGTGGCATCACACAATACTGAGTTTTGAAGCGAAAAAACTTGTATAGCTCTACAAAATGTAATCAGTTATCTCCTGTAACATGAGGAATCTGTGATATAAATTTTATTTGAATAACGCGATTCTTTCTTGGTGCTGCAAATTTTACAAACAGTAGTGTAGTGCAAGTTCAAACATAGTAGAGAATAAAGATGGCAGAAATATGAGTCATTTACCTTATAAACATCAAAAGCCACCACATGGAACGGATGAACATGGTTTCTGAGAAAAATTGATCAATAAATATCTTGAAATCGAAAATATTGCACGTAACGATTGGTCGGTAAAATCACCAGATATTAATCCGACTGAGCATGTTTGGGGCAACGAAAACACGAGTCAACGAAACGTCTCTCCCTGTCGACGAATTGGCTGTCGCCTCCCTTCTTCTACAGCTCTACAGGTCTTATGGTTTATTCTTCTGCAAAAATGGGATCTAATCACACAGTAATTTGTGGACACCCTCATTCAAAGCCCGGCTCGGCGCTGTGAACCTTGCATTACTTTCCGTGGTGATCACATTCCGTATAGAAGGCAATTTTATTTTGATTTGTGTGATATCGTTTCATGCCTTATTTCACGGAGTTTTTCACTGGACCATAATTTGAGCGTATTTGCATACATCTTCTTTTTCTTTTTTTTTTTTATTGAGGGTTTAAAGACCACCGTGAGTAACTCAATGGGCTATACAGCAGTCGCCCGTCCCTAGTTCACTGCCTCTGGCTCCAGAGAAGAGAGAGAGATCCAGTGCCGTAAAATAAACACAACATCCATGCCTCACCGGGATTCGAACCCAGACCCATCTCCGACGGATGATCAGAAGCCATCGCTTAGACCACTGCGCCACCGGGCGGCGCATACATCTTAGTTCTTTTGTGTGAAAAACTGTACCACACAGCATACATAAAGTTCCTTTCTTGATGTTCATTACCTTTTCAGTTATTGGCTGTTAACTGAGCTTTTGCGATTGTTCATTGAATTTTGAACACCAGTGTATGCCAGCTAGTTGCCAGTAAAAATTGCTGTTCCCCTCCCCTCCTGTAAATGCTTGATCCGTCACTAGTTCATAGTGTATCCATAACAGAACTCAACATTTTTGCTTGGACTTCGAGATAAATGCTTTCCTAAGATTATGTGTGTGGTAAACACGTCAAATCTTTTGTAAGTACATAATCGTGAAAGCATGGATACCCCAATCAGTTTAACAATATTCTCTGGTCCAAATAAACTCTCTTGCATGTTGAAAATCTTGAGCATTTGTACCCTTGTTCTTGCTGAGTAGAACAGGTGTAGATACGTATAACCTTCCCAGTACTTTGATACGGACACAAATTGTTGGCTAGCGCTAGTTTCGTGACTCCAAAAGCAATGAGCGTTGTTAAGTACGGCCTTCCATTTCTCGGTATGTGAGTGCTGAAGTGCTACTTTTTATGCAATACGGAAATCCATTGCAATTTGCTATGATTGTTCGTATATCAATAGGTATTTCATGCAGCGAATAAACCTTCGATAGCCAACCTAACGGCTTGCTCGAAGTCCAAATTTAAAGTCAAATAACTTCTGTGAAACTGCAAAAAAAAGGGGAGGGGAGAAGTTTAAAAATTAAAATCAAAACCTCTGATGGCCTTGAAAATAAAGTTAACGATATTATTGGCAAAATGTTGTATTACTTTTTGAGAAAATCTGTTGAAAATTTGCTCATAAGACTACAGGAAAATCGAAGAATTGCTACAGTTAAACGAATATTTCAACTTTGCAATAAACAGCCTGTAATTCGGATGGGTAAGTGTTGCAATATGTGCTTTTGTTAAGAAAGAATAACACTTTAAAACAAGGATTGTCTGGACGAGTGGTGAATAAAACACTTCGAAGGTTTATGAATACACCTGTAATGTGATGTGCTTGCATTAGAACTGTAATGTTTACAAAACATATATAACGAAGTAAATTTCTCCGTCATTTCTGTCCACGCCAGGATTCGAACCCGGATCCCCTCATTCCGGAACAAGTCACTCTACCAACGGACGTTTTATTCTGATTCCTATCTGCCTTTATGTCCTGTGCGTCCTTCTGGCAGGTACGTCACATCGCTTGGTACGTTACATCATCTCCCCCTTATTATTTTTTATTTTTTTATTTTTTTTGTTAATTTTTCGAAGCGCTGGAGAAGGGATTCTCTGATTTTTCCTATCTCGCGGTGTGGAAATAACATCACACCATTGCGAGATTTTGAACGGTCGGGTCATCCGGATAGTTCCGGCGCCATTATAACGAAGTAAATTTCTCCGTCATTTCTGTCCACGCCAGGATTCGAACCCGGTTCCCCTCATTCCGGAACAAGTCACTCTACCAATTGAGCTACGCGGACGTTTTATTCTGATTCCTATCTGCCTTTATGTCGTGTGCGTCCTTCTGGCAGGTACGTCACATCTCTTGGTACGTTACACATATTTAAAATAATGCCAAAATTTTCGAGATTACGAATTCAGAACTTTAATGTCCGAAAGCGCTCAACACACCAAGTTAGAAAAAATTTTAAATATAGGTGCTGAGTAAGAAAAGATTTAAATTCCTCTATCAAATTGCGAGGGTAGAGAACAGAAAAGAATACTGTCAGCGGTTTCTTTGATTCCAACACAAAGTAAAAAAAAAAAAAAGGTTTTAAATTTCTGAATCAGTTTGCGAGAGTAGAAAGAAGGAACTTATAATATCGGGCATTCTATTTTTGGTCGAAACCCAATGTAAGTCACCTTGGAACGTTTGAACAAAATATTTTTAAAAAAGCACGTGAGGAAGAGTAGGGGTCACGCTTCCAATCTTGGCAAAGGAAAGAAGCGCCGGCGTACAATCACTCACCGTCAATGAACCTTAAGCGGTGGTCACACCAGTCATCATCGTGTGTGACAGAAACAGACAGAGATCTTATGCTAAAAGAACAGAGAGAAGAGGAACAAGCCTCTCTTTATGAAGTGCAACGAATTGGCAGGATTAGTGAAAATAGTGGGAAGATGATTGCCCTCAAGGTACCATCAGGATGTAGAACTAACTTATGCAATACAAGAGAAGTTACGTAAGATGATAGTTTCTATTTCGTATAAAAAATCACTTTAACAAATAAAAGGAAAGATGACATCGAATTCTCTGGTATAATGAGCGCTTCTTCTGAATCGAATGGATGTGCGATAATAAGAAATGCAATATTCATCGAACAAGTGAAACTTTAAAGGTTTGCCATAACTAACAATGTGTCCGTCATCAATGTGCATTGCCTGGCCAAATTAAAAGTCGTGCATGTTAATACTGCGTGGGACCACCTTTAGCACCAATTGCAGCACGCATTCGGCGTGGCATGGTGTCTATGAGTTTATGCACTGTCTCCCCACTGATTTGTTTCTAGTTTTGCAGTAATATTTCGCCAAGATCCTTGGTTGATGACGGAAGAGGGGAATTACTCCTTTGATTCCTCTCCAGTATATCCCACAGACCCTCAGTGGGGTTGAGGTCAACACTTTGTGATTGCCAATTCAAGTGTGTGAATGATGCCTTGTATTCCTCGAAACAATCTTTCACAATTTTAGCGCGATGAATCGTGGAAATTGTCTACCTGGAATAGGCCATTGCCTTCAGGGAAGAAAAATTCCATTGCTGGAATAAGGTGGTCATTCAATATGCTGAGATACTCAGGTGACTTCATTCTATTGCTGTATAGTGTTGCTGCGCCTAGACCAGCCGAAAAGAAGCAACCCCAGATCATAACACTTCCTCCTGAGGCCTGTACAGTACAGGAAGTGTCCAATACATCATGCGGTTCCCTTCGAACCCTGATGCGTACATTATGTTGGAACAGAGTATACCAAGACTCATCAGACCACATGACTCTCCCCCATTGTTCAGCAGTCCTATCTTTATGATCCGTGGCGAGTTGGAGCCTTTTTTTCTTTTTTTTTTTTTTTTTTTCGATTACTCTCCCTAACTAGTGGTTTCCTTTTTGCAACACAGCTGTTTAATCTCAGTCCTTTAGTTCCCGTCTTATCGTGCTAGTGGAAATGGTCTTGCTTCCACTATTGAACATGGTTATGAGTTCTAGTGTCGTTGTTTCTTTTTTTTTTTTTTTTTTGTGATGCGATTTCACTAAGCGTTTTAAGGATCTTCGGTCACGATTATTCAGGACTGTTTTCCGACGACACATTTTCCGCGAAGTTGATGCTTCGCCGCCATCATTCTACGATTTAATAATGCATTGGACAGTTCGTAATCCCGTGCCAGTGATTTCAGCAATCTCCTTGCAGGTCTGCTGCAATTGCCTCAGGCTAATGATTTGTCCCTTTGTGAACTCTGTCACATCTTTTCCGCGACCACGTGTAACGTCTTCCGCCATAATCACTTAGAACTGATGAGCTGCACGCTCACCCCTTTCCATTTAAAGCTTGTATTGCCCGCAGCATTATGCAAATATTCGAAATGCTTCACCAGTCATGCCCACTTCGGTATTTGCATGTTTCCATTCACACCGCCACTTTTTTTTTTTTTTTTTTGTGGACAGGCGGTGAAGTATGATGCGTAAGGAGTTTGTTAAATTTGTATTTTAGAAGCAGAGGAACGCTTGTAACCATAAATATCTATTAGCGCCTCTACCAGGAAATTTAATTATGGGAGAAAAAAATGCACGCAAAGTGTAACTCATAAAGAAGACTATCTGAAGCAAACGAAGCGGTTTTCTATTTTTCTGTCGAAACGAAGCGTTTTTTTTATTTTTCTGTTGAAACGAAACGGTTTTTTAATTTTTCAGAAACCCAGATATGGTCGCAAATAGAAATAAATACTTGCGCTCCCTTGTAGAAAAACTCTGCTTCATTAGAAGCGGAAAATGTATGTAAAGCTTTGTCACCATAATTGATGTTCGGGAAAAAATTTTATCGATGTTTTAGAAGACAAGCTATGATTTTGAATGCAAATATGCGTTTCCTTCCCTTAGAGGCAGAAGTGCGCATTATGGAAAAATGAAAAGTTTACCCGAAACGTCTCCAACAAGAGACGCTTTGCAACACAAAAAAACTTCCCAATATCATATTTTTAGAAAAGGACATAGTCAGAAAAAAGGAGACCGCTTTTATCCCCCTCTCCCCAGCGATAAAATACTCAATGTGCATAGTATTCTTTATAATGAATACTGTAAGAAAGTTCCAGGTCAAATTACGGTAGATACACCGGCAGCTGAGTGGCCAGTCAATAAACCATAACTTTACAGTACCATACCTTAATGTTCATTAAGAGTCTAATGACCGGGAAATAAAACGTTTCGCCCACAAACGTGTTGTTAGTCTACTGATTGTACGTGAAAACACAGGTATGTAATCACTTTAAGAAGAATGTTGCCAGATTGTCAAGGTATGCAGTAGCAGTTCAAATAGTTTAAACACCATGAACATGTAGTGTATCTACCGAAAATTTATGGTTAACCGCCAGGGGGCGTGCTTACGATCTGTAAACCGTCTTAATTCGGGTGAAACACGGATTATTCACGGCAATTTTTTACAGTGAATTACATCCGGTAAAAATTGAATATTTTGAACCAGATTTCCAAAACCAGAAATCCATTTGCAAATCGAATTATGCATATTTTCCCACTGGTGGCGGAAATGCAATGTGCGTTATGGGAAATCAGAAAATATGCGCACAATGTTCCTCATTAGGGAAGGAAACAGAGGCCGAAAACGATTTTTCAAATCAGACTTTGAGATGCAGAGATATCGAGAGAAATTTAATTTACCTCATAATTTAACAGAGATTTCGAGGAAGATTTTATTTACCTATATGTGACACACACTGTAAAACATTACCGTGAATAGTCAGTGTTTCACTCGGATTAAGACGGTTTACAGATCATAAACACGCCACCTGACGGTCAACCATAAATTTTCCGTAGATAAACTACATGTTCAATAAATAAATGCACCGCTCTTTCCACGTTCCAGAAACAAATAGCAACCCAAAAATTGTTTTCAGCCTCCTCCATGAAATCGAACCACGGAACTCTCGATATCTAGCCGAGCGCGTTAACTTTACACGACGGTGGCCAACAATCCACGGTGCTATGTGTATTTTTTTTAAATCAGCTTCTGACATCATGAATCCGTAAGATGAGCTCAGCTACTGAGACGTCTCCATCTGATGGGCATTAACGGCACTGGGCTATATATATTATATCAGTTATTTCAAATATACTTTATTGGCAAAAACATAGGGAATACAGGCGTACCACATATGGCAAATTAAACAACAAAACAATGAGCGATACTGATGAAATATTACAGTTGAATGTGATACGGCAGTCAACTAAGGATGACAAAATGGTAAAATCATTAATAAAGAACAATACATGCTTGAGGAAGATGATGCACAAGCAAAAGTAATGATTAATTAATAAACCATGCGATGACGTGCACACTAAAAGCAGAGCACAAAACAACAGGTAAATATATTTGCAAGAATATAGCTGTACAACGCAGTGCACAAAAAGAAGGGAACATGTAAAACACAACAAAAGCATATACTACGATAAAGGTACAGAAGTTCCCACAATCGAGGAAACTACACGATAAGTGACAAAAACATGATAAGTATTACAGAACATAGTAGAAACTTGGGCAAACTCCCCAAGTGAAACACAAGGATACACAAAATACAAACAGCAAGCAGTGCAGTATTGCATCGGTCCAAAAAACAATGACATGGGACGAGCAAGAAATACATGACGTCAAAGAATGTGAAAATGCAAGACAGAAATAAGGTATAAATTAAAAGATACAACACAATGCAGCAAGAAAAAACAGAAAGAACAAAGTCTCGCAGGGCAATACCTCTCGTATTGCTCCTAGAGAACAAATACACGGTGCGCAACTCAATGAAGGTACAGGCAGCAAAAGCAGACACATGAGTGAAGAATAAGTATTAAGGACAGGTGCAACGAAGAAACAAATACAACACGGTACATGCACACGAATTACACAAAAATTGCAGAAAACCCATACAATACAAATCATAAGCAGTTACAAGACAAACACTTAGCAGACAGTGTGACGAAGCACCAAGAGGAGAGAACACAAATCTCAAATGATGCATTCAGATCTTCGAACCTGAAAAAAAAACAAAAAATCAGAAAGAAAGATGAATGGAAGATCCAGTGATTTCGAACCAACCGGTCCCCTACGCCCAGGTAGACCGGAAAGAGGCTTGAGATTGAGGGGTGGAAGCAGCGAAGTTCTCCAGGCGTAGTCGAGACACGATGCGATTCCTAAAAGTCGACCGTAAGGCCGCGCCAGCAGAGAGAATACTAGGTGTGGTAGCAAGAGAGCGGAGAGATTGATGATAAAGAAAAACGACATGTTTGACAAGTACGAAGAGATAGGCACAGGCACCCGGCAAAATAGCCGGGGGATGTTTGGTAAGCAATAGCCACTCGTACGCTTGAAAAGGGATGTCTCTGGAGCAAATGGTGCCTACAAGACGAAAGGCAGTATTGAGAACTGGAAGGAGAACGGGACAGTGACAGTAGACATGAGGAACATCACCTTCAATACAACAAAAGCAGCAGAGAGAAGTAGACGAAATAGACATGTGAAAGAGAGAAGAAGGAACAGGAAGGCGGCGGTGAAGAAACCGCCAGTGGATGTTTCGCTCTAACGGGGTAGAAAGGGGAGAGAAAGAGGCAGACCAGATAGGCAGCAGAAGAGAAGGAGAAGCATCAGGAAGACCATGCGGAGAAGTGAGGGGCGCACGGAGGAGCGCATAGATAGAGGCAGTGGAAAAAGAAGAAATGGGAGCACCAGAGTCAGAAACCAGAAGTGGGAAGAGGGTACGGAGAGCGGAGCGAAGAAGGTCATACTCCTCTTCCAAGGTGGAAGAAGGGTCAGGGAAAAGACAAGAGAGGGGTTTCCAGGTCAAATCGGAAGTTAATAAAGCTTCGACAGTGAGAATTCCTGAGCGGAACCAAGGGGGAAAAGAAATTATGGTTGATCGGGTGGATTAATCTGAGTGGAAAAGAAAAGAGGTTCTGCAAGCAGGTCCAGGGTAGTAGAGGGAGGACCGCGGAATAACGGGAGAGAATGAAATACCGCTAGAGCGTCGATAAGAAGTGGTGGGAGTCGTTTAGAAGTAGAACGAGACGAATCCATCCGAAGAAAAAGGAGGAAAGTGAAGGATGGATCATTAAGAGAAATAAGAGTATTCAGGGTAGAAGAAAGTGCAGGGGAGGGCGAAAGGAGAAGACGAATGAAGGAGACGATTCGGTGAGCTCGATAATATGTTCTGACATCCGGGAAACGAAGACCACCAAATGATGTTGACAGAGAAAGCGTGGCAGCAGAAATCCAATGTCGAGATGACCATATCACTGAAGTGAAAATACCATTGATGGCAGAGAAATGATGCGATTTAAACACACAGGAATCCCAGGGATAGAAGCATTGTGAGAGAAGATATCGATGAACAATTTGAGCACGTTGAAAGTCAGAGGAAAAGGAAAACGTAAATCGCCAAAAACCAGCCGTGCGATGAAGTCGTGGGCGGAGAGCTTGCCAAGTGACGTTGCTTGTGGTAAAGGAGTGTCCAAAATGAGCTCCAAGACATTTTTGGGTAGGGGAGGACCACACTGCTCCCCACGGTAAGTCAGTGCGGCCTCTCTATGAACCACACCACAGGCCAGCACTTTTCTGAATATTCAGGGCAGCACCAGAGAGAGCAGCATACTGTTCATAAGTGGCAAGAAGAGTATCAAATTGGTCATCGCGGCGAAGACAAAAGGTAACATCATCTGCGTAAGCAGAGACAAGAAAACGGTGGTGCCGAATACTAGAGACAATCGGTCCTACCACAGGTAAGAGAGACGCCCGACTCGCAATCAAAAAGGGCTCAAAGGCGAGAGCAAAGAGTTGTCCTGATAATGGACAACCTTGTCTGATGCCAGATCGAAAAGATATCAGGGCAGTCAAAAATGTGGCCGTCCGAACGTGCAAATGGGCGCCCCGGTAGAGGCTAAGGATGAGAGAAACAAAAGCGGGAGGAAAACCAAAGTGAGTTAATACGGCAGTAAGGTAAGTGTGAGAGACGTTATCAAAAGCGGATTTCTGGTCAAGATTAAACAAAGCTAGGGGTTCGGAATGTTTTAGTGCAAGAAAGGAAAGGTTATGAAGAAAGGAGATATTGTTAGAAATAGAACGACCAGGCACGGTATATGTCTGGTCGGGGGATATGAGGAACGGAAGAACAGAATTTAGGCGGCGAGAAAGGAGTTTAGTGAAGAATTTGTAATCCAGGTTGAGAATGGAGATGGGGCGCCAATTCGACAAGTCCAGAAGGTCACCCTTCTTCGGCAGGAGGATGACATGTGCAACTGTAAATTCCGGCGGAAGCGCAGAAGAAGAAAGAGCACACGAAAAAGCGGCAGAAATAAAAAGCAGGAGTGACGGAAGAAAGGCCCGATAGAACGACAGCGGGAGGCCATCAGGTCCCGGAGAAGAGTGAAGATTGATTGAGGCAAAAGCCTCTCTCAATTCAGGCAAAGAAAAATCAGCAACGAGAGGGGCACAGAGAGAAGACGGGACCTGAGGGAGAGAAGAAAGAAAAGAGGAGGAAGAAAAAGAAGAACCCTGCGCAACCGCTCGGAACTTGTCCTGAAAGAAGTGACGGACATGAGAGCAGATGAGAGTTGTGTTGCCAGTAACGGTTCCATCAGGCGATCAGAGATGTATGATGTAAGTTGACGTGCGTCGCATGGATTCCATCTTTGAAAGGACCTCGAAAGAATGCGTCGATGGTGAAATACGTAGGAGCCGAAGACGACGGACTGCTTGCTGAGCAAACGGTTCGAGGTAGGCATGAAGTTCATCACGGACGGAGGCATAGTGCGGGTCAGACATTGGCGTCGCGGAGAGGAGTCCTCGTAGGTTACTCACCTCCATCGAGCGAGTGGTGGAAATAATAAAGGAGAGTTGACGAACGAGCAAGAGAAGATCCCGTTTGACATCCAGCCACAAACGCAAGGCGCTTGGGGTCGTTGTGAGCAGCAGCTTTCGATCAGAAAGGAACTTCTCAACTTCCTCACAAAAGGAACGGTCTTGCAAGAGAGTGTCATCAAACGTCCAATGACGACGCGTAGATGAAGGTGCAGGAGAGACGCAAATTGATAGTTAAACGGCAGAATGGTCGGAAGAAACAGTACGTGAATGTCGAACAGCAGTGATAGCAGGGAGTAAGGAAGCAGAAACATATATTCGGTCCAACCGGACAGCAGTAGAACCAAACGTCGGCGGATTACACCACGTGAAGGAAATGGAATCAGGATTTAGCCGTCTGAATGAATAGACAAGATGAAAATCATCAAGGAGCTGAGTCATCTGTGAAACTAAATTCATGCGGTATTCGCCAAAAGACGAATTTCTGTCAAGAGAAGGCTGCAGCGCGCAGTTAAAATCCCCCCAAGAACGAAAAAATCCCCGGGAGGAATCGCTGCAATCGCTGCACGAATATTACTGAAAAGATGAGCAACATATATTTCATCAGTGGGAATATATACGTTAAAGATATGAAAAGTAACATTATGCACACAAAAGGTAAAACACTGAAGAAAATCAAGGTGTAAATTTGTCACAGAAATAGAAGTCAGCTGAGTCAAAAACCGCTGCGCACACCTACAGCTATACCACCATACCGCGAGAGGCGATACGATTGGTAAAAGGTGTACGGCCAGCATCTCCATAGGTGAGTGGGAGTGTCAGCAGAGCAGTGAGTTTCCTGGAGAAGGAGAACATCTCTACCAGCGGCAGAAATGTCCTCATAAACGAGGGAGTTCAACATTGGTGTCGCGAACCCGCGACAATTCAAGGAAGTCACAGTGCAAGTGCCATGTCTCTAGTGGCAGTGACAATCTTTTCCAAATGGGAACGGAAGTTGTTGTACCGCCGTTGGATGCACTTCTGAGTGGCAGCATCCTCGGCAGATAGACTCTTGATAGTATTGTAAAGAGTTAACAGTTGTGCCAGTTGATTCTCAACTGTTGGGTAGCGACCTTCATATCGGTTGACATAGGTGGGTAAATTAGGAAGAAGAGTCTTGGCACAAGCAAAGTCGTGCAATTCGTTATAAGGGAGAGGAGTGTCAGGAAACACATTCATGTGTAGGCGTGCGGAAAATTCCTCAAGAGGCAGGAGGTAGATAACTGGCTTGGAAGACTTGACAGGGCGACCCGGAGCATGTGATCCAGCAGCCTTAGTAGGAGAGGTTTGAGTAGAGTGGCCAGATTGTCGCCGTCGTTTCGTAGAGACGCGAGGATTTTTAGCATCCCTTTTGTCAGGAAGGGTCCGGAGATAGCCCTCCGTACCATTACTCATCGCTTGGTCTCTGACGCTTTGATAGGCTGTGTCATCAGCGGTCGAGGTCTCGGTATCAGACTTGTCAGTCGCAACGGACTCAGCAACTGCTGTAGGGTCCGCAGGAACACGAAAAGATGTTGAAGATTGTAAAACTGGGTAGTTTTCCTCGGAGAGAGAAGGTGGGACAACAATTGGCGTAGAGGTTGCCACCGAAGGTAGGTTGTTCGCAGGAACCACCGTCGGTAACGGAGCGCTACTAGGACCTTGATGAGAAGGCGTCGGATCTTGATAGACGGGCGAAACAGACTTTGGTGGAGCAACTGGACACTGCTTATAGTAGTGACCAACCTGGTGACATTGACTACAATGGAATTCCGTCAGGAAGTTTATTTGCCTGACCTGATCCTCGCACCGAACAGTGAAGTGTGTTGGAAGCCGTTCTATTGCTTCTTGTGATGGAAATATGACCCTCGCAACACGGTGAGCACCTTGGATCGACGCATGTCGTGGATCACGTAATGGGTCGTTTCGGGCAGCAAGATGCGTTTGTATGCCTCCAACTACCCGACCAACCGAAGATAAGACAGCATACAGTATGAGATCTGTCACTTCCAAAAGGACCGGGTAGAAAGAAACGTTAATGGGTCTTTGGCCCACCGGTTCTGCAGAAAGATGTCTATCACCAATGGTGAGGCCAGATGTTAGGAGAGATTTCGCCATTTCACCCGTGGCCAGATAAACAACCACAAGTCGTCCTCTTCGATACATTTGTGGAATAGATTCAGATGGGAACCGCTGTGCAATGGCATCTGCGTATACTCGCAAAAGAGTGTCCGGAAGGGCTTCGAAATGGACGCCTTTTGCAAGATTCTCAGTAAAAGCTGTGCCAGCTGGAGAGCTGGCTGGGATATTAAGCACGATATTATTGCCAGCCTGGGAAATGAAAGATTTCAGCTTTTCATCGCCAACATAATTATTCTTGGATGCTGGACGAGAGACTTTGGAGGCTGCAACAGAAGAAAACGAAGGTAATGACACGTTGGGCTCGGCAGTGCTAGAAGAGGCTGCATTTCCAGTGATGTCCATTGCGTCATCATCGATAGCGGAAGCCGGGAGATGTGACGTACCTGGAGAAGGCAAATTATCAACACCCCCATCT
Source organism: Macrothele yani (assembly GCA_039090855.1). NCBI lineage: Eukaryota > Metazoa > Arthropoda > Arachnida > Araneae > Macrothelidae > Macrothele > Macrothele yani. Next base: position 64,152,260 of record CM077017.1, on the reverse strand, counting down.
AGGGCATCAGAAAAGGAAGAGAGATTAGGGCTATCACTATCCCTACCGGGAGTCGTCATCTTTAATGGCGGCGCCCAGTAGTGAGCTTGGCCAGCTCGGCCAAACGTAAATAAGATGAAATACAACAAAATAGGCACTCACCGCGCTCGAAACGAAGCAAAATGAAAGACGATACCTTTATACTTAAGGTGAACGTGAAATTAAGGCGCGAAGAGTCCAATAACACACCCAAATCACAAGAAAATCGCGGAGCAACAACACGCTGCTCAGTTAAATGCAAAGGGCGAGATCCAAGTTGAAAATGCTCCAAATACGTAGCGTCAGTAAATAAATAAATACATCGCTCTTTCCACGTTCCAGAAACACATAGCAACCAAATAATTGTTTTAAGCCTCTGCCGTGGAATCGAGCCACGGAACTCTCGATATCTAGCCGAACGCGTTAACTTTAAACGACGGTGGCCAACAATCCACGGTGCTATGTGTATTTTTTTATTTTTAAGTCACCTTCTGACATCATAAATCCGTAAGATGGGCTCAGCTACTGAGACGTCTCCATCTGGTGCGCATTAACGGCACTGGACACTATATGTTATAGCAGTTATATCCAAAGGGTGAGATCCAAGGTGAAAATTCTCCAAATACGTGGCGTCAGTAAATCAATAAATACATCGCTCTTTCCACGTTCCAGAAACACATAGCAACCGAAAAATTGTTTTGAGGCGCCGCCGTAGAATCGAACCACGGAACTCTCGATATCTAGCCGAGCGCGTTAACTTTACACCACAATTGCTGACAATCCACGGTGCTATGTGTATTTTTTTAAGTCAGCTTCTGACATCATAAATCCGTAAGATGGGCTCAGCTACTGAGACGTCTCCATCTGGTGGGCATTAACGGCACTGGGCTATATATATTGTAGCAGTTAAATCCAAAAGGCAAGATCCAAGGTGAAAATCTTCCAAATACGTGGCGTCAATAAATAAATAAATACATCGCTCTTTCCACGTTCCAGAAACACATAGCAACCGAAAAATTGTTTCCAGACGCCGCCGTGGAATCGAACCACGGAACTCTCAATATCTAGCCGAGCGCGTTAACTGTACACCACGGTGGCTGACAATCCACGGTTCTATGTGTATTTTTTAAGTCAGCTTCTGACATCATAAATCCGTAAGATGGGCTCAGCTACTGGGACGTCTCCTTCTGGTGGGCATTAACGGCACTGGACTATATATATTATGGCAGTTAAATCCAAAGGGCGAGATCCAAGGTGAAAAGATCCAAGGTGTTTCTGGAACGTGGAAAGAGCGATGTATTTATTTATTTACTGACGCCACGTATTTGGTGGCCTTTCACCTTGGATCTCGCCCTTTGGATTTAACTGCTGTAATATATTTAGCCCAGAGCCGTTAATGCCCACCAAATGGAGACGTCTCAGCAGCTGAGCATATCTTACGGATTTATGATGTCAGAAGGTGACTTAAAAAAATACACATAGGACCGTGCATTGTTGGCCATCGTGGTGTAAAGTTAACGCGCTCGGCTAGATAACGAGGGTTCCGTGGTCCGATTCCACGGCGGCGGCTGAAAACAATTTTTATGTTGCTATGTGTTTCTGGAAAGTGGAAAGATCGATGTATTTATTTATTTACTGACGCCACGTGTTTGGTGGATTTTCACCTTAGATCTAGCCCTTTGGATTTAACTGAGCAGCGTGTTGTTGCTCCGCGATTTTCTTGTGATTTGGGTGTGTTATTTGACTCTTCGCTCCTTAATTTCACGTTCACCTTAAGTATAAAGGTATCGTCTTTCATTTTGCTTAGTTTCGAGCGCGGTGAGTGCCTATTTTGTTGTATTTCATCTTATTTACGTTTGGCCGAGCTGGCCAAGCTCGCTACTGGGCGCCGCCATTAAAGATGGCGACTTCCGGTAGGGATAGTGATAGCCCTAATCACTCTTCCTTTTCTGATGCCCCAGATGGGGGTGTTGCCACGCAAGCGTCCGCTGGGGCCGTTGCCAATTTGCCTTCTCCAGCTACGTCACATCTCCCGGCTTCCGCTATCGATGATGACGCATTGGACATCACTGGAAATGCAGCCCCTTCTAGCACTGCCGAGCCCAACGTGCCATTACCTTCGTTTTCTTCTGTTGCAGCTTCCGAAGTCTCTCGTCCAGCATCCAAGAATAATTATGTTGGCGCTGAAAAGCTGAAATCTTTCATTTCCCAGGCTGGCAATAATATCGTTCTTAATATCCCAGCCAGCTCACCAGCTGGCACAGCTTTTACTGAGACTCTTGCAAAAGGCGTCCATTTCGAAGCCCTTCCGAACACTCCTTTGCGAGTATATGCAGATGCCATTGCACAGCGGTTCCCATCTGAATCTATTCCGCAAATCTATCGAAGAGGACGACTTGTGGTTGTTTATCTGGCCACGGGTGAAATGGCGAAATCTGTCCTAACATCTGGAGTCACCATTGGTGATAGACATCTTTCTGCAGAACCGGTGGGCCAAAGACCCATTGCCGCCCCCGTGGCGCAGTGGTCTAAGGCGTTGGCCTCTGATCATTCGTCCGAAGGGGGTCCGGGTTCGAATCCCGATGAGGCATGGATGTTGTGTTTGTCTTACGGCACTGGCTCTCTCCCTTCCCTGGAACCAGTGACCCTAAATTAGGGACGGGCGACTGCTTATAACCCATTGAGTTGCTCACGGTGGTCGTTAAACCTCCAATCAAAAAAAAAAAAAAAAAAAAAAGACCCATTAACGTTTCTTTCTACCCGGTCCCGTTGGAAATGACAGATCTCATGCTGTATGCTGTCTTATCTTCGGTTGGTCGGGTAGTTGGAGGCATACAAACGCATCTTGCTGCCCGAAACGACCCATTACGTGATCCACGACATGCGTCGATCCAATGTGCTCGCCGTGTTGCGAGGGTCATATTTCCATCACAAGAAGCAATCCAACAGCTTCCAACACACTTCACTGTTCGGTGCGAGGATCAGGTCAGGCAAATAATCTTCCTGACGGAATTCCATTGTAGTCAGTGTCACCAGGTTGGTCACTACTACAAGCAGTGTCCAGTTGCTCCACCAAAGTCTGTTTCGCCCGTCTATCAAGATCCTAGTAGCGCTCCGTTACCGACGGTGGTTCCTGCGAACAACCTACCTTCGGTGGCAACCTCTACGCCAATTGTTGTCCCACCTTCTCTCTCCGAGGAATACTACCCAGTTTTACAATCTTCAACATCTTTTCGTGTTCCTGCGGACCTTACAGCAGTTTCTGATTCCGTTGCGACTGACCAGTCTGATACCGAGACATCGACCGCTGATGACACAGCCTATCAAATCGTCAGCGACCAAGCGATGAGTAATGGGACGGAGAGCTATCTCCTGACCCGTCCTGACAAAAGGGATGCCAAACCTCCTCGCGAATCCACGAAACGACGGAGACAATCTGGCCACTCTACTCAAACCTCTCCGACTAAGGCTGCTGGATCACCTGCTCCGGGTCGCCCTGTCAAGTCATCCAAGCCAGTTATCTACCTCCTGCCTCTTGAGGAATTTTCAGCACTCCTACACATGAATGTGTTTCCTGACACTCCTCTCCCTTATAACGAATTGCACGACTTTGCTTGTGCCAAGACTCTTCTTCCTAATTTACCCACCTATGTCAACCGATTTGAAGGTCGCTACCCAACAGTTGAGAATCAACTGGCACAACTGTTAACTCTTTACAATACTATCAAGAGTCCATCTGCCAAGGATGCTGCCACTCAGAAGTGCGTCCAACGGCGGTACAACAACTTCCGTTCCCATTTGGAAAAGATTGTCACTGCCACTAGAGACATGGCACTTTCACTGTGACTTCCTTGAATTGTTCGGGGGTTCGCAACACCAGTGTTGAACTCCCTCGTTTATGAGGACATTTCTGCCGCTGGTAGAGATGTTCTCCTTCTCCAGGAAACTCACTGCTCTGCTGACACTCGCACTCACCTATGGAGATGCTGGCCGTACACCTTTTACCACTCGTATCGCCTCTCGCGGTATGGTGGTATAGCTGTAGGTGTGCGCAGCGGTTTTTGACTCAGCTGACTTCTATTTCTGTGACAAATTTACACCTTGATTTTCTTCAGTGTTTTACCTTTTGTGTGCATAATGTTACTTTTCATATCTTTAACGTATATATTCCCACTGTTGAAATATATGTTGCTCATCTTTTCAGTAATATTCGTGCAGCGATTGCAGCGATTCCTCCCGGGGATTATTTCGTTCTTGGGGGGATTTTAACTGCACGCTGCAGCCTTCTCTTGACAGAAATTCGTTTTTTGGCGAATACCGCATGAATTTAGTTTCACAGCTGACTCAGCTCCTTGATGATTTTCATCTTGTCGATTCCTTCAGACGGCTAAATCCTGATTCCATTTCCTTTACGTAGTGTAATCCGCCGACGTTCGGTTCTACTGCTGCGCGGTTGGACCGAATATATGTTTCTGCTTCCTTACACCCTGCTATCACTGCTGCTCGACATTCACCTACTGTTTCTTCCGACCATTCTGCCGTTTCACTATTAATTTGCATCTCTCCTGCACCTTCATCTACGCGTCGTCATTGGACGTTTGATGACACTCTCTTGCAAGACCGTTCCTTTTGTGAGGAAGTTGAGAAGTTCCTTTCTGATCGAAAGCTGCTGCTCACAACGACCCCAAGCGCTTTGCGTTTGTGGCTTGATGTCAAACGGGATCTTCTCTTGCTCGTTCGTCAACTCTCCTGTACTATTTCCACCACTCGCTCGATGGAGGTGAGTAACCTACGAGGACTTCTCTCCGCGACGCCAATGTCTAACCCGCACTATGCCTCCGTTCGTGATGAACTTCATGCCTACCTCGAACCGTTTGCTCAGCAAGCAGGCTCCTACGTATTTCACCATCGACGCATTCTTTCGAAGTCCTTTCGAAGATGGAATCCGTGCGACGCACGTCATCTTCCATTAGACATCTCCGATTGCCTGATCTCACTGTTACTGGCAATAAAACTCTTATCTGCTCTCATGCCCGTCACTTCTTTCAGGAGAAGTTCCGAGCGGTTGCGCAGGGTTCTTCTTTTTCTTCCTCCTCTTTTCTTTCTTCTCTCCCTCAGGTCCCGTCTTCTCTCTGCGCCCCTCTCATTGCTGATTTTTCTTTGCCTGAATTGAGAGAGGCTTTTGCCTCCCTCAATCTTCACTCTTCTCCGGGACCTGATGGCCTCCCGCTGTCGTTCTATCGGGCCTTTCTTCCGTCACTCCTGCTTTTTCTTTCTGCCGCTTTTTCGTGTGCTCTTTCTTCTCCTGCGCTTCCGCCGGAATTTACAGTTGCACATGTCATCCTCCTGCCGAAGAAGGGTGACCTTCTGGACTTGTCGAATTGGCGCCCCATCTCGATTCTCAACCTGGATTACAAATTCTTCACTAAACTCCTTTCTCGCCGCCTAAATTCTGTTTTTCCGTTCCTCATATCCCCCGACCAGACATATACCGTGCCTGGTCGTTCTATTTCTAACAATATCTCCTTTCTTCATAACCTTTCCTTTCTTGCACTAAAACATTCCGAACCCCTAGCTTTGTTTAATCGTGACCAGAAATCCGCTTTTGATAACGTCTCTCACACTTACCTTTCTGCCGTATTAACTCACTTTGGTTTTCCTCCCGCTTTTGTTTCTCTTATCCTTAGCCCCTACCGGGGCGCCCATTTGCACGTTCGGACGGCCACATTTTTGACGGCCCCGATATCTTTTCGATCTGGCATCAGACAAGGTTGTCCATTATCAGGACAACTCTTTGCTCTCGCCTTTGAACCCTTTTTGATTGCCAGTCGAGCGTCTCTCTTAACTGCGGTAGGACAGATAGTCTCTAGTACTCGGCACCACCGTTTTCTTGTCTCTGCTTACGCAGATGATGTTACCTTTTGTCTTCGCCGCTATGACCAATTTGATACTCTTCTTGCCACTTATGAACAGTATGCTGCTCTCTCTGGTGCTGCCCTGAATATTCAGAAAAGTGCTGGCCTGTGGTGTGGTTCTTGGAGAGGCCGCACTGACTTACCGTAGGGAGCAGTGTGGTCCTCCTCGACCCAAATTTTCTTGTAGCTCATTTTGGACACTCCTTTACCGCAAGCAACGTCACTTGTCAAGCTCTCCGCCCACGACTTCATCGCACGGCTGGTTTTTGGCGATTTACGTTTTCCTTTTCCTCTTACTTTCAACGTGCTCAAATTGTTCATCGATATCTTCTCTCACAATGCTTCTATCCCTGGGATTCCTGTGTGTTTAAATCGCATCATTTCTCTGCCATCAATAGTATTTTCACTTCAGTGATATGGTCATCTCGACATTGGATTTCTGCTGCCACGCTTTCTCTGCCAACATCATTTGGTGGTCTTCATTTCCCGGATGTCAGAACATATTATCGAGCTCACCGAATCGTCTCCTTCATTCGTCTTCTCCTTTCGCCCTCCCCTGCACTTTCTTCTACCCTGAATACTCTTATTTCTCTTCATGATCCATCCTTCACTTTCCTCCTTTTTCTTCGGATGGATTCGTCTCGTTCTACTTCTAAACGACTCCCACCACTTCTTATCGACGCTCTAGCGGTATTTCATTCTCTCCCGCTACTCCGTGATCCTCCCTCTACCACCCTGGACCTGCTTGCAGAACCTCTTTTCTTTTCCACTCAGATTCATCCACCCGATCAACCATACTTTCTTTTCCCCCTTGGTTCCGCTCAGGAATTCTCACTGTCGAAGCTTTATTAACTTCCGATTTGACCTGGAAACCCCTCTCTTCTCTTTTTCCTGACCCTTCTTCCACCTTGGAAGAGGAGTATGACCTTCTTCGCTCCGCTCTCCGTACCCTCTTCCCACTTCTGGTTTCTGACACTGGCCTTGTTTCTGTCTCTGGACCGAGCCTCTCTCTTCCTTACTTCCTTCCCTTTCGGGACTCTGTTGCTCCCATTTCTTCTTTTTCCACTGCCTCTATCTATGCGCTCCTCCGTGCGCCCCTCACTTCTCCGCATGGTTTTACTGATGCTTCTCCTTCTCTTCTGCTGCCTATCTGGTCTGCCTCTTTCTCTCCCCTTTCTACCCCGTTAGAGCGAAACATCCACTGGCGGTTTCTTCACCGCCGCCTTCCTGTTCCTTCTTCTCTCTTTCACATGTCTATTTCTTCTACTTCTCTCTGCTGATGTTGTTGTATTGAAGGTGATGTTCCTTCTTCTCTCTTTCACATGTCTATTTCTTCTACTTCTCTCTGCTGATGTTGTTGTATTGAAGGTGATGTTCCTCATGTCTACTGTCACTGTCCCGTGCTCCTTCCACTTCTCAATACTGCCTTTCGTCTTGTAGGCACCATTTGCTCCAGAGACATCCCTTTTCAAGCGTACGAGTGGCTATTGCTTACCAAACATCCCCCGGCTATTTTGCCTGGTGCCTGTGCCTATCTCTTCGTACTTGTCAAGCATGTCGTTTTTCTTTATCATCAATCTCTCCGCTCTCTTGCTACCACACCTAGTATTCTCTCTGCTCGCGCGGCCTTACGGTCGATTTTTAGGAATCGCATCTTGTCTCGACTACGCCTGGAGAACTTCGCTGCTTCCATCCCTCAATCTCAAGCCTCTTTCCGGTCTACCTGGGCACAAGGGACCGGATGGTTCAAAATCACTGGCTCTTCCTTTGATCTTTCCTTCTGATTGTTTTTTCCAGCTTCGACCTACTGACTGCATCAGTTGAGATTTGTGTTCTCTCCTCTTGGTGCTTCGTCACACTGTCTGCTAAGTGTTTGTCTTGTAACTGCTTATGATTTGTATTGTAGGGGTTTTCTGTAATTTTTGTGTAATTCGTGTGCATGTATTGTGCTGTATTTGTTTCTTCGTTGCACCTGTCCTTACTACCTGTTCTTCACTCTTGCGTCTGCTTTTGCTGCCTGTACCTTTACTGAGTTGTGCACCGTGTATTTGTTCTCTAGGAGCAATACGAGAGGTGTTGCCCTGCGAGACTTTGCTTTTTCTGTTTTTTCTTGATGCATTGTGTTGTATCTTTTAATTTATACCTTATTACTGTCTTGCATTTTCACATTCTTTGACGTCATGTATTTCTTGCTCGTCCCATGTCATTGTTTTTTTTGGACCGATGCAATACTGCACGGCTTGCTGTTTGTATTTTGTGTATCCTTGTGTTTCACTTGGGGAGTTTGCCCAAGTTTTCACTTTGTTCTGTAATACTTATCATGTTTTTGTCACATATCGTGTGGTTTCCTCGATTGTGGGAACTTCTGTACCTTTATCGTAGTATATGCTTTTGTTGTGTTTTACATGTTCCCTTCTTTTTTTGCACTGCGTTGTACAGCTATATTCTTGTAAATATATTTACCTGTTTTTTTGTGCTCTGCTTTTAGTGTGCACGTCATCGCATGGTTTATTAATTAATCATTACTTTTGCTTGTGCATCATCTTCCTCAAGCATGTATTGTTCTTTATTAATGATTTTACCATTTTGTCATCCTTAGTTGACTGCCGTATCACATTCACCTGTAATATTTCATCAGTATCGCTCATTGTTTTGTTGTTTAATTTGCCATATGTGGTACGCCTGTATTCCCTATGTTTTTGCCAATAAAGTATATTTTGAAATAACTGATATAATATATATAGCCCAGTGCCGTTAATGCCCATCAGATGGAGACGTCTTAGTAGCTGAGCCAATCTTACCGATTTATTGTGTCAGATGCAGACTTAAAAAAATACACATAGCACCGTGGATTGTTGGCCACCGTGGTGTAAAGTTAACAAGCTCGGCTAGATATGGAGAGTTACGTGGTTCGATTCCATGGCGGCGGGTGAAAACATTTTTTCGGTTGCTATGTGTTTCGGGAACGTGGAAAGAGCGACGTATTTATTTATTGGCTGACGCCACGTATTTGGAGGATTTTCACCTTGGATCTCGCAATTTTTTTTTTTTTTTTTTTTTTTGATTGGAGGTTTAACGACCACCGTGAGCAACTCAATGGGCTATAAGCAGTCGCCCGTCCCTAATTTAGGGTCACTGGTTCCAGGGAAGGGAGAGAGCCAGTGCCGTAAGACAAACACAACATCCATGCCTCACCGGGATTCGAACCCGGACCCCTTACGGACCAATGCTCAGAGGCCAGCGCCTTAGACCACTGCGCCACCGGGGCGGCTCGCCCTTTTGGATTTAACTGCTATAATATATATAGTCCAGTGTCGTTAATGCCCACCAGATGGAGACGTCTCAGTAGCTGAACCCATCTTACGGATTTATTATGTCAGAAGCTGACTTAAAAAAATATACACATAGCACCGTGGATTGTTGGTCACCGTAGTGTAAAGTTAATGCGCTCGGCTAGATATAGAGAGTTCCGTGGTTCGATTCCACGGCGGCGGCTGAAAACAATTTTTCGGTTGCTATGTGTTTCGGGAACGTGGAAAGAGCGATGTATTTATTTTTATACTGACTCCACAGATTTGGAGGATTTTCAAACTACATGTTCACGGTGTTTAAACTGTTTGAACTGTTACTGTATTTTAACCTTGACAACCTAGCAACGCTCTTCTTAAAGTGGTGATATACCTGTTTTTCACGCGCCATCTGTCGACTGGCAACACCTCTGTGGGCAGCACTTTTTTATTTCCCGGTCCCTAGACTGTTAATGAACATTACGGTATGGTACTGTAAAATTACAGTTTATTGACTGGCCACTCAGCTGCCGGTGTATCTACAATAATTTGACACAGCTATTTTTTACAGTGCAGCGTAAAAATTGAGCGTTATTTGAAGGAAATCATTCACCACAAGGAAATTTTGCAATCGAGTTTTAAAAAGCAAAGATACTGTTGCAAATAGTAACTTGTGTTTAGCGGCAGACCTGTGCATTATGAAAGAGCAAAAAGTATAAGCAAAATGTTCTTCATGGTGGAAGCTATGTGACGGAAAAGAATATTTCAAGGATGACTTTCCAAAGCATAGCGCGAAAAGTGGAATATGCGTTTAACTCACAGCAGAAAACTCTGTGTTCTTAGAAGTGGGCAACGTGATCTACACGGCTGTCCAAAACTTTAGGACGGACATGAAATCTGACGAGTACAGAGCGTCATGAGGATAAAATACCTGGCTCAGATATGCACGCAAATGTGGTGTGATGTATAAAGGCATTCCATGATGTGCATCCCGTATGCAAATTTGTTTTGATCACGTGACAAATGCCAATGGTGTATGCAGATACGAGGCCGAGTTCTGTCTCATATGAAATCATTCTGTTTTCATATGTTTCAGTGACGCAGCTAGTAACTGCGTGTCTGAGGTAACAAAAAGATATCTCGCAGACATCATATGGATGCTTTTACCCGAGGCCGAATAATCGGCAATATCGAACAAGGCCAGTATGTGACCGACGTAGCCAGACTGTTTGAAGTAGCATATGATATTTGTTTCTTTTTGAAGACCTGGCAACAAAGTCAATAACAAAGTTGTAGCGCGTGTAAAAAAAGTAGTGCATGGTACATTTTCCCCGAAAAATGGAAACGAACTCCCAGAAGTCGACATAGCTTCGTGATTCTGTGTGTTAGCAGTAAATGTACATACATCTCAATTTTTGTGAGACCTAATCTTTCTGCGTCTTATTTAAAGACGTGTGAAGTATACCCAGTTTGTTAATCATTGATTAATGCTTGAAAGCAGCATTTCTCTGTAGTCGGGGTTTTAGCTTAAGAATAAGAAACAACGTGTATGATCGTATGTTCCTTAAGAACGAGGAATTTTTCGAAATGGTTTTGAGAGGTTTCCTAACGTCGACATCTTGCTCATAGGACCATCAGAATTTCCGTACTGCATGAAAAGTAGCACTTCAGGCTGGCCATCGATGGATGATAGGAATATTCTGGCATACACATTTGCACATCTACACAGAACTCATTGGAATTTGGCGAGAGCCGTCCCGGTGGCGCAGTGGTCTAAGCGCTGGCTTCCGACCATTCGTTCGGGATGGGTCCGGGTTCGAATCCCGTGGGGCAAGGATGTTGTGTTTCTTTAAGGCACTTACCCTTCCCTGGGACCAGTAATCCTAAATTAGGGACGGGAGACTGCTTATAGCCCGTTGAGTTGCTCACGGTGGTTGTTAAACCTACAAACAAACAAACAAACAAAAAACAAGAAAGATGACACCGAATTTTCGGCTGTAATGAGCACATCTTTTGAATCCGTTCTGACGCGAATTAAATTTATCGAAGCTATTCAAAGTCAATGGAACCGGTTAGGAAAACGATCAACCGGTTTCTACAATTGATAAAACATGCACAAATAGAAATATCTACTTAGTTCCACCAGCGGCTAAAAAGCATGTTACGAAGATTAACAAATGGCGCACAAAAAGTTTCTCATAGCACAAGGAAGGTATCAGAGACAAAGAGATTTTCAAATCGAACAGTTAAAAGAAGAAATATAGAAAAGGAAACATGATGTTATCTACGTCTGCTAGCGGAAGAATTTTGCATAATGGGAGAGTTGAAAATAGACGGAAAATATTCTTCATGGAAAAAACAGTGCTAAGGAAAAAGAACTTTTCAAATACGTCTCCCGGAAGCAGAGATAGCGAAAAAAAGCGTTTCGATCTTTGCCAGAATCTTTAAATTATTTAAAGGGGATAATGCTTCACATCTCTATTGTAGCGAATGGCATACAGCAAAAAAGAAATTTCTCAATAGTGTTTTTAGAAGTTGCGGTACGGCTGCAAACTGAAGTATACAAAAACCACCTACCGACAGAAATGTGAACTACAAAATCCCTCATATACTAGCTTAAAGTGTTCTACGAAGTAAATGGCATCCGGTGTTGAAAGAATGTTTTTAAATCGGGCATGTAGAAGCAGAGACATTGAGAAAAACAGATTAAGCTTTTGCGTCCCCTAGCGACGAAATTTCGCCTTATTTCGGGAAGAAAATACGCACACAGAGTTTGCTTAGTTAGTAGTATCTTACCAAAAATGAAGCTTTTCAATCGGGTTTTTAGTACAGAAGATATTGCTGTAAACGAAAACATGAAAGTACGCCTTCTAGTGGCAGACTTGTGCAATAAGAAAAATTTGAAAATATATGAGAAACATTTTTCAGCGGAAACGCTCTCCAAGAAAGAAAGAATTTTTCAAATTGGGCTCCTAGAAGCAGAGCTATGTACAAAAATAAGCCATGCATCTACGCTCCCTGGCGAATAAACCATTCATCATTTTAAGAAGAAAGCATCCGCGAAAGGTTTTTCGGTATGAGCGCTGTAGGTCCACGAATGGATTTTTTCAGTCGAGTTTTTAAGAGCTCAGATTTTGCTGTAAATACATCAGAGGCAGAAATTAACCTTAAGGCCCCTGGTGGCAAAACCGTTCTTTACCAAATATTAGAAATTATATACAAAAGCATTTCTGATCAGGAGTTGTATGCGATACAGGAAGAATTTTTCAAGTTGGAGTTTTAGAAACAGAGATATCGGGGGAAACGCAATTAACTTTTACGCCCCCTAGCGGAAAATCAATGAGCAACCTGAAAAAATTACTATACCTAAAATAGTCTTCGATATAAGTGGAATCGAAAGGTAAAAAAAATTTCAATCGGATGTTTAGAAGCAGATATATACAGCAACAAAATTAGCTGGGTCTAAGAACAAATTGCATGTGAACAAATTATCAGGAAAAACCAAAATGTTGATGCAAAAAAGAAGAGAGATGAGGACAACTAAAGAAGATGTGACTTCCAAAGTGGAATATATAGAGCTATGCAAGACAGTACGAAAAAGTATCACTGAAGACGTAAGGAAATTCAACTGTGAACTAGTAAGGAAAGCAATTGAAAACAACCAAAGCCTAAAGATAGCAAAGGGACATCTCAGTAAGGGAAAAAAACAGATTGTGGCACTGAGAAAAGAAGATGGTTCTGTAACAAGAAATAGAGGCGAAATTTTGACAAGAGTGAAAGATTTCAACTCCAAATTATATGAAAGGGATGATACATGTACTCCAGACATCATGAAAGGTACCAGTACCAGAGTTCTTCCAGTCCTTCCAGCAGAAGTTGCACATGCAATCAAGAACATGAAGCGGGGAAAAGCTCCAGGAGAAGATGGAATTACTGTAGACATCATACAAGAAGCAAGTGGAGAAATCGAAACAGTACTCGCCCAAATTTTCACTCGATGCCTTAATGAAGGGAAAATTCCTGAGGATTGGGACAACGCTACAATGATCTTGCTACATAAAAAAGGTGACATTGAGGATCTCAGGAACTACAGACCTATCAGCCTCCTATCAGTGGTTTATAAAATCTTCACTAAAGTTCTTTCACACCGCTTGAAGGTAACACTGGACATGGCTCAACCGAGAGAACAAGCTGGATTCAGGAGTGGCTACAGCACAATAGATCATATCCATGTACTGAGAGAACTAATTGAAAGAGCGAGGGAATATGAACTTCCATTGTGCATGGCTTTTATCGATTATGAAAAAGTCTTTGATTCGGTGAAACCATCAGCAGTTGCAATGGCTCTGAAATCCTGCGGTATTGAAGATGCATACATTAATATTATTAATAACATCTATGAAAATGCAAGTGCAAAGATTCTGCTATTTGAAAATACAACACACATAAAAATTGGAAAAGGAGTGAGACAAGGGGACACCATATCTCCGAAGCTCTTTAATGCCACATTGGAAAATGTCTTTCAATCACTGAACTGGGAAAACAAAGGCATAAAGATTAATGGAGATTATCTAACCCACCTTCGTTTTGCTGATGACATAGTCATTTTTGCAACTACCCCATCAGAGCTACAGAGTATGATGCCGGAACTTGCTGACAAGAGTAAAGAAGTGGGATTAAAAATGAACTTTCAGAAGACAAAAGGGATGTTCAATGCTTTTACAAGAAATGAAGATTTATCGATTGATGGAGAAAAGCTGGAGATAACAGACACGTACGTTTATCTTGGACAGCAGATATCAAGTGAGGGTCACATTGGTGAAGAAATTAATCGGCGTACAAAACTTGCCTGGAGAGCTTTTGGAAGAAACAGCATAATTTTCAAGAGCAATATGCCATTATGTCTTAAAAGAAAAGTGTTTGATCAATGCATCCTTCCAGTGCTTACGTATGGTGCAGAGACGTGGACCTTAGCTAAAAGAGACATACAAAGGCTGCTGACAACTCAAAGCAGCATTTAGAGGTGCATGCTTGGTGTAACCAGGAGAGATAAGAAGAGGAACACGTGGATCCGAAAAATGACAAGAGTGGAAGACATCATGATCAGAGTTAAATCCCTGAAATGGCAATGAGCTGGACATACTGCCGGAAGAACAGACCATCGATGGACAGCCGAAATTTTAGATTGGATTCCAAGGGACAGGAAAAGACCCAGAAGAAGACCACATGGAAGATGGGTGGATGAAATTCGAAAGTATGCGGGAGTGACATGGAGGAGACTGGCACAAGACAGACCGTTGTGGAGGAAACTTGGGGAGACCTTCGTCCAGCAGTGGATTGATAATGGTTGACAATGATGATGATATGGAATAAAATGTATTTGAATTCAACATCAGCTGCAGTTACACCTCCTAGCGACGAAATTGTGCATCGTATAAAAAAAGCGAAGTAAAGGGTCATCATTCGCACATTTCAGGCTTCCTAATGCAAAAAGAATTTTTCGAATCGGACTAATATTAGGTGCTTGAATTAATTCCCGCTGTTTTTTGCCACACAAACACCTGTGTGTTGCCACAGGGCGGTACAGGATTGTCTATTCAAAGTAGTGTCAGTTGGCAGCTACGACCCTTTCCCACCGTTGGGGTAACAAATGGATTCCGAGGTAGAAAAATGCAGGTTCTTTCGAGGCGAACCATTCATCGAGCCATTTTTGGATATTCGCGACAGAAAGGAAGTGCTGCTCTGACAGGCCATGTTGTAGCGACCGGAACAAATGGAAGTCCGAGGGAGCAATGTCCGGGGAATGAGGCGGGTGGGGTAAGATGTCCGAGCCAAGTGCCTCCAAGAGTTCCTACACGGATTTGGTGACATGAGGTCTAGCATTGTCGTGGAGAAGAATTACCTTATCATGTGGGATCCAGTTTCCGAACTTCTGGATCCTTCCCATTGCCTTTAAACTTTTGCTAACCGTTCACTCATCGACCCGTAGTGTTTCAGACAACTCGTGGAGTGCCTGCAATGAATCATAGTCCAATAAGGCCTCCAATGCACCATCTTCGAACTTTTTCAGCTGCCCAGGGCGCTCTTTGTCCTTCGCGTCATATTCGTTGGCTTTGAAGCGTCGGAACCACTCTCTGCATGTTGTTTCCGATATGGCATGTTCCCCATAGGCCTGCACAAGCAAACGATGACTTTCCGCTGCAGATTTCTTGAGATGAAAGCAGAAGAGTAATGCTTCCCGTAAATGCTCCTTTTTTGGTACGAAACTCGACATCGTGAATGCGATACAAACTCGTGTTCTGTGCCCACCGATCGCGTGTCACACACTGCTCCGCCCAGACTACGGACGGTACGTGCGTGTGCAAGGGAGGTCAGGTGTGGGCCGGGTCACAGCGCACCACTGCTGCGCTCTATTGGAAAAGAGCGGGAATTAATTCAAGCACCTAATAGTTGCGAGATAAGGTGTCCACAGACGGACGAACGGACGGACAAACCGATAACGTAATCACGATCTTTTTTCAAAAGGCGTGCTAAAAAGTTGGCAAGGAAAATGGATTGTCACCAGCGTGTGACTACAGATTTTGTGGTGGCACCACGTGCGTTCTTATTCGTGTCATTTTTAGCGGACGTTGCACTCTGAAGTTCCAGAGGAACGGCTAGAATTTTGTGACTTCATTTTGAATATGACAGAAGAGGAACTAGAGTGGTGCCGCCCCGTTGGCGCAGTGGTCGAAGTGCCCAACGGTGGGGGCTGGGTTCGAATCCCGGGTAAGGCATGGCTGTTGTGTTTGTCTCACGCCCGCCCCTGTGGCGCAGTGATCTAAGCGACGGCTTCTGCTCATTCTCTCAACGGAGGGGTCTGGGTTCGAATCCCTGGTAAGGCATGGTTGTTTGTGTTTGTCTTTCGGGGTTTTATTCGCTGTATTCCTTGTTCACCTGGCATTCAGTAATCAATGTTCCCTACATAAGTACATTGCTGACGTCGAAACACAAAATGTCAATATTGTATCTGTCAATCAATTCCAATAAATAATTTAAATTTAAACTTCAAAACAAACAAACAAAAAGTTGGCAAAGAAAATGGATTAAGTCACCAGCGTGTGAATACAAATTTTGCGGTGGCTCCACGTGCGTTCTTATTCGTGTTATTTTTAGCGGACGTTGAACTCTGAAGATCCGGCGAAACGGCTATAATTTTGTGACTTCGTTTCGAATACAACAGAACAGGAACCAGAGTGTTGCCGCCCCGGTGGCGCAGTGGTTTAAGCGCTGGCTTATGACTATTCGTCCGAGATGAGTCCGGATTCAAATCCCGGCAATGTCAGAATGTTGTGTTGTTGTGTTTGCCTTACGGTACTGGCTCTGTCCCTTCCTTGGAACCACTGGTCCTAAATTAGGGACGGGCGACTGCTTAAGCCCATTGAGTTGCTCACTGTGGTCGTTAAACCTCCAATAAAAAAAGAAAAAGAACCAGAGTGTTCTTGTCGAACATCTTATGAACAGACGATTCGTAGGTCACGCAAGATGATATAGCCTGTAGCGAATAGACATAACAAATACTACTGGTCTTTTGTAGCCCGTAGTGCACGTGGGATATGCATCATCAAGTCTGATGGTCCTCCACCATTACATGTGACCCTGTGGGGTAGACATCTGCACAGGCCTTAATTTGGAAAGCCCGGCTAGCCGGTTTCAGACTATCAACGAATTTGGAAAGCCCGGCTAGCCGGTTTCAGACTATCAACGAATTTGGAAAGCCCGGCTAGCCGGTTTCAGAATATCACGGACTGGTTAAGAGCTTCAACTTATAGCTCAGCCCATTTGACTAGCACCGTGAACAACTTTAAGGGATATAAGCAGTCGCCCCTCACTGATTTAAGGCCAAGGAAGGCGCAGAGCCGGGGCCGTAAGATAAGCGCACTACCCATGTCGCATCGGGACTCAAGCTCGGGCCCACTCCGACGAACTGTCAGAAGACAGCGTTTGACCACTGCGCCACAGGGACGGCCAGCTCGCGTTTTCCCGTTTCACTCTGTGAGCTTCGTTGCTCCTACACCTTCTCAAGAGGAGTTAAGCCAACAGAAAAAATCACACAGTGAAAACAAAATTTCATTTCAACATTCCAGGGTTCAGTTTTGTAGAGGTATAGGTGGTAGGGGTGGGGAACAGAAAGGCTGTAAGACTAACATTTCCGTTTAAAATTTTAAAAACGTCTCTTTAAATATGTGCATTTCGAGACAATCAACTCATGAGAGTATTTTTTTTTAAATCAAATTTGGTGTAATTCATTTGCTAATGTGATTCAGTGGTATAGGGAAGTAATATAAGAAGCAACGGGTTGTGTCACAATTTATTACCGATTTTGCCAGCAGACATGTCTTTTTTAATCTGCTAGCCCAGGGCCCGATCGGGCTTGGGTTTTACGAACCGGACGAGGCCCGTGCAGATCTCTGCTGTGGGAGGTCGTTACTTAGTAGAGCGTCCCTCCCCCGGTATCATCTGCAGACTTGGGACCGGGTCAAAAATTTTGGACCCGGTTCCAAAATTAAGGACTTCACATAATTGGGCCCGACCCGGATCCGTAAATGACACGGACCTGTCCCCGACAAATTTGCTTTGAACTATAAATTCGAAACTCAATTTATATTTATACATAATCATGTATAAATACATACACAGGGCGTTCAAAACGTCTCTCCGCATTGGGTATCGTAGGTTATATAAAAATCAAACTAATGTATTGCGGTGGAACTCATAATTTTCTTACTTAAAGGAAGTGTTGAAACTGTCGTTCTCCATTTGCAAAACATAACTTAACTCTTTTACACACGTCTTCAAAAGTCCCTCCGCAGCAATGTTAAGCCTGTTTCACTAAATTCTGATGGCACTTCAGTCAAACTTTTTGAACTAAGTAACTTGTTGTATGTTTAATTTCAGTTTTTGCTGTTTTCTTGATACCGTATAAAGCATCAGAACATGTTTCAGACCAATACCAATTTTTACAAGCTTATCATGAGGTGAAAGTTTCCAAAATATAGATGTTGATTTTACCATTGCTCCTCAAAAGCAAGAGACACTCATGAGATCAACATTCACATTTTGGAAACTTTCGACTCATCACAAGCTTGTGAAAATTGGTGTTGCTGTTGAAACATATTCTGGTTCCTTAATTAAACGAAATAACTTCCAGCATTCACTTTTCCCCTTTCTGTTTTCAACAAGCACGTATTTGTTGATCTCTACGCCTTTTTCAATCTCCTTAATATTAAATTCATCCATTTTAATAAATACGGCATTAATTCCGACATGACATGCAATGGGAACGGGATATGTTAGCATGTCAAACGAAAACCTCTGAATGCTCAACGCAAAATATGCAATGTGGAAAGTAACTCTCTGTCTTACAATGTGGCACGTGAGGTGTGAGAGAGTGAGTCACCAGAGAAGCATGCAACAGGCGTTTGCCTGTACCTTGCTCCCGACAATCGCACTGAAAACAAACGCAAAGAAAGTAAGTGTGGTTTTATGACATGGTGTCGATATGTCCAGCGTCGGTGCCGTATCGTCGGTCGGTGAAAATCTTTGTTGCTTTAAGAAAAAGACGACAATATTTTTGCATGAAAAATCATTTTTCAATCCACTGGCACCAGTATCGAGCACGAAATTCCACAGTATTTTTTTATGTTTTCAAAAATAAAACGGAAATAAAACCGGGTCGAAATCGCGTCAGGAACACCTTGACCAAACCCGTTTGACCCGCAAGAAATTGTTGACCCGTTGACCCGTGAGCCGTTTCCATCTCTGAGCATCTGAACGGTACTTTTATCTAAGAACGGATGCAGAAGACTTCCTAGACAATTTCACATTCCAGCTTTATAACAACATGCGACACCAGCCCACAGGAGTGCACAAGTAACATAGTGATTAGACGGTCTTTATCATCAGCACTGGATAAGGTCTAGTAGTGTGACTTCCCAAGATCACTCGGCTTTCCTGCTCTTGACTTCTTTCTTTGGGAGCACCTGAAGTCACATGGTTATGCAACACCAAAATTGAATGGACTAGATCTTCAACAGCGAATAACAGCGGCATGTGTCAATGTTGATGTGGATATGTTTTAAAGTATGAACTCATACAGGCGTGCATCGTTGTTGGTGATGGGCATTATCAGAATGCGAATACGTAAATTTAATTGCGTATGCTATGAAGTCAGTTTTGCGGTCCAGGTGGTAGAGTAGTCAGAAACGCTGGTTGGTTTATAGTGAGTCGTCCGAGCTGGGGCTTGGTTCAAGTCCCATATAAGGCATGGGCTATTCAACATAGATATTGAGATCTGTTACTTCTAAATTTACCCATCAACCCCTAAATCTTTAGTTTTTGTAACAGCATTCGTCTTACGTCCATTTTGTTTTGTGTAAGTTCATCTTTAAGCCCATTGCTTTACCCTTGTCATCAAGTTCCTCGATCATACTCTGCAACTTTCATCGGGTATATGCAAAACTGACTACGTTGTCCCCAAAACGAAGATGGGTTGAACTACCTCCATTAATCTTTATCGCCTTCTCTTCCCAGTTTCAGAATTGAAAAACATTCTGCAGTGGGACACTGAAGAACATGGAACATGAAAGACATGATGTCACCTTGTCTCACTATCTTTCCAGTTTTTATAGGTGCTGTGTCCTCGAATAATGGAACCTTTGCACTTTCATTACCATATATGTTATTAACAATATTAATATACACCAGCGGTCGTCAACCTTTTAATACCTATTGCCCACTTTTGTATCTTTGTTGATGATAAAATTTCCTTGCCGCCCACAGGTGTCGCAGTAACTCAATTTAGCGAAAGTGAGAAGTAATTTTTAGAGGGGAGGGTTTGTAAAAAATATGTATTTAAATTTATCTTTTCATTTATACTTTATGAACGTTTATACATGGTTAATTTCAATTTAATGAATTTCTGTATTTCCATCGATACAGAGCCTACTAGTACGAGAGCTGCTTAAAAATTGAAGAAAATGAAAGTTAAATGTGAAAAAACAGTTTATTGAAACTACCTTTAATTAATGATTTATAAGATTCTTGAGGCTAATGCTGCGAGACTAAATATTTAATATCCGGTTCGATTTTCGTAAGGAACAAACGGAGGTCTTCTCTTTCGGTGATATTCAGACGGTTTCTCTGTTTGGTGATAATATGATTAACAGCATTAATTCCTGATTCGACAAGATATGAAGTAGGGAAGGTATCAATAAATTAAACATCATTTTCCACATATTTGGATATAACGCAGGCAATTTTTTGTTTTGTCAGAGTTTTTGGTGTCCACCACTATCGAAATTATATTTGCTCTCTTTATCATATTTAAGTCCTAATAGTTCTTCTTTGCAAGTTATATCAATCTCAGCAAAATTTGCAGTAAAAGGATTTATCATGCAGTCATACACCTTTAAGTTCAAAATATCTTTAAATCGTTTTTCCATATCCAATTTAAGTTTGTTGAGGTGGCTACTGAACCTTTCAATCTCCTCTTGAGTCAAGGTTAGTAGAACAGAAGGTTGCCTCGATCGCGGAAAATTTGGAGCGGAGAGGGAGAGGTGCGTGACGTCACTGACAGACCCATCGTAGGGTTTGACTCGAGGTCTGCCCGTCCGTTCGGAGTGTGGAATCAACTGAGTTTTTTCTTCTTTTTTACAGCCTGTTTATTTTGAAAAAGTTTAGGACCCTTACAAAAGATATAGCCATAACCTGCTTTAGATTAAAGACATTTAAAAGGTTAGAAAAAAGAAAGAAAAACATGCATATGCATTATAAAAACTGAACATTTCCGACTGAAGCATAAAGTGTATTATTTTGTACTTACGTTTACTGTAGTTGCAGTTCTGTTTCTTTGACTTTTCATGATTTAGGAACATGAGTTATAATCCAATTAATATACTTATAATTGATTTAATCACACCAATCCGCAAAACTAGAGGTTATTTCTAAATGGGTAAATCCAAGATTTTTTTTTCTTCCTAATTTATTAGTTTCATAGGGTTTCTCTTCTTTGAGCGAATGTCATCTTCATTTCTGTTTTTTTTTTTTTTTTGGCAGTTAGGGTGGACTGCAGCTTCACATTAAAATATTTAATCCTAATTATGATTCTCACCTGATAATATGTTCTAAGTACCTTTGTGGGAAATCCAGGAAACAAGACAGATGCTTTTTCGGTAAACGTTTTTACGATATAAGGCTCTTTACTTATAGTGTGATTTATGTTTTGTTTAAGAAATTCATATTCCAATTTTTTAGCGAAAAACCTCAAGGGACGGTTGAATGAGTCCTCCAAATGACAAATGCTGTAGCCGTGATTCCTCAATATGTACAGTGCTATTTTTTGATGTGTAATCTCCCAGATGTGGGCATTTTTCTTTATATTTTTTGGTCACCCAACCAGCAAAATACTCTCGGCCTGTCATCTTCTGTTACTGTGGTTAGGCACTGTTGTATATTTAACACATTATCGTTGTCGCTTGCATTGAATAAGCATCGTATAAATCTTTGGACATTTTTTCATCCCTTTTGACTCCAACGTGACGCAGCACTTTTGCAACTATGAATTATTTCGTGTGTGATTCATCAGTCTGGGTATTGGTGTTTTTCTGTATTATGCCCGGTTTTCATAATTTTTAGTAGGTCTGTTATGGTACCTTGTTGGCGATTAATCTTGGAAGCCCATTTCTGCAAAGTTGATAATCCAGGCAAGGGATAATTCAGTTCACTTCGTAAATAAATGTATGACCTCTTACTCCGGTATCGCAGAGTCAAAGCGATCGATATATCCTCATTGGACCAAATAATCTTTTTTTATTCAAAAGCATATTTTCTTGACCCCTTGTAAACATCTTGAGTAGTATTGAACGAACTTGAAGTTCAACATTTTTTTTGCAAATATTTTTCCTTTTCATTGCAACAATTTCATATTTCAGTCTGCGTATTTTTAGAGCTGAATCCCTTATTTCTTTTTGTTGATTGCACACCTTTTCACGTAACGCAATATTTTTAGTCAGCAACTGCCTATATTTACACATTAATGCACCATATTCTATATCTCTGATTTCAGTTACTCCATCGGATTCCACTGCATTTTGCTTCTTAGAACTGTTATCTGAATGGTTTACTTTGTAACAAAGCAGAAATCATATTTTTAGTTTCTCTTTAAGTAAGTCTTTCAATGCGATTTTTATTGCAGGAATCCACGTGTTTTATAACCTCAGAACTTTTCAGCAAATTTTTTGAAGAGAAGGCAAAGCTTTTTAATTTTCTTTTGGGTGGCAAATTTAAGAGTTCGAATTTCAAATCCCGCTCATAATCTTCGGGTTCAAAATGTTCTTAACACACAGTACAGGATGCTGGGTTCCATTTCCCATCTCTGCGACAAAGATGAATCCACTTTTTCCAGAGCTCTGGATCTTTTGGAAAAGAATGATACATTACGTTCTATTTATCAGGATCTTTTTCAGTTTTCGACAAACTGTTGTTGCAAATTGCAACAGTGCATCTCATTCCTGGCATCACTGATAGTCAGTCACATAAAATAGTAGCTATGAATGTTGAATGTTATTAGGTAGCAGTTCATAGATCACTCTGAAAAATGTTGCTACACAAAAAACTCCTGAGCTCAAAGTGAGATTACATTGAAATTACATAGGATTTAGCTCTTTCGGGAAGGGATGGGTGAGCGTTGACCTTGACCGCAGGTCTGTCAGGGACGTCACTCCCCCACCCAAAATGTTACTGCAGGGAGGTATAGGGATCGAGGCAACCTTCTCTTCTACTAACCTTGCTCTTGAGTTACATCATCTATATATATATATAAATGGATGTATGTGTGTGTGCGTGTATGTATGTATGTTCCAGCTTAACTCTGGAACGCCTGGAGCAATTTCAACCAAACTTGGTACACATATGACTTACTACCTGGAAAAAAATACTGTGGGGGTAAGACACCCCTAGCACCTCTAGGGCTGGGGTGGAAAGGGGGTCACATGTAAAAATAATCGAAAACGACCGATATTAGTGTCAATTTCACAGCGATTAGTATCGAATCCATAGTTTTCGGGGTCGCTGAGATGAATAGTGACACTCCCAATGCCGTTTAAGCCCAATTTCAGCCCCCATCATGGGGCTGAGAAGGGGTGAAAAATAAAATGTCCAAAATGACCGAGATTAGTGTTGAATCCATAGTTTTCGGGGTCGCTAAGCTGATTGGTGACAGTCCCGATGACATTAAAGCCCACGTTTAGTCGAATAGAACGAATAGAATTCTGTAGAACCTTCTGGAAATTTGTAGAAATGAAAAGAACTCTGTAGAACCTTCTAGAAGGTTGTGGAAATTATTAGAACTCTGTAGAACCTTCTAGAAGGTTGTGGAAATGAACAGAACTTTGTAGAACATTCTGGACATTTTTAGAAATCATTATGCCCGGTCTTGGACTCATGATGTTCGAGAAAATCCCAGCACCCACTCGAATCTTAGATGGTCGAATTTAAGAGAAGCTGACTCGGCAAGTCTTCCAGTTTATCGTCTTTCAGTGAATGTGACAGTTTCATTTCGCTCTTTTAGTTGATTGTATAAGTGTTTCCTACTTTATTTGACAGTGAAAGTGTACATTTTGGATTCAAGTTCTGTGAAGAGTTTTATATTTCTACACGGATGTAGGCACTTCATAATTTTAAATTTTAAATTTGTTTTTCCTTATGTTTATATTAGTTTTTTATTGCATTCTATAATAGATTTCATTGCTGTAACAATGCCTCCAAGGAAACGTAAGGCGATTGGCCAAATGCAATCAAAGGCTAAAAAATGAAACAACAGCGTAGACAAGAAACTCCCGAGGAGAGGAATAGAATACTTGCGACGCTGCGCGAGAGAGCTGCTGCATCTAGAGCTTCATGGACAGCACCGCAGCGTGAGGCTCTACTACAGGATATGAAAGAGAGAGCTATTATATCTAGAGCTTCAGAGACAGTACAGCAGCATGAGGCCCGACTACAGGATATGAAAGAGAGAGCTACTACATCTAGAGCTTCAAAGACAGTACAACAGCGTGAGGCCCGACTACAGGATATGAAAGAGAGAGCTACTACATCTAGAGCTTCAGAGACAGTACAACAGCGTGAGACCCGACTACAGGATAAGAGAGATAGAGCTACTACATCTAGAGCTTCAGAGACAGTACAACAGCGTGAGGCCCGACTACAGGATATGAAAGAGAGAGCTACTACATCTAGAGCTTCAGAGACAGTACAACAGCGTGAGACCCGACTACAGGATAAGAGAGATAGAGCTACTACATCTAGAGCTTCAAAGACAGTACAACAGCGTGAGGCCCGACTACAGGATAAGAGAGATAGAGCTACTACATCTAGAGCTTCAGAGACAGTACAACAGCGTGAGGTCCGACTACAGGATATGAAAGAGAGAGCTACTACATCTAAAGCTTCAGAGACAGTACAACAGCGTGAGACCCGCGTACAGGAAATGAGAGATAGAGCCAGACGATCACGGACTGCGCAACATTTTAGCTTAGCATTGGAAGGATTCCACTATGATTCGCATAAAGACTACTCGCAGCATGCAAGTGTTACCATCGGAAAAATGGAGATGGTTTGTAGTTACTGTCAAGCCAAAAAGTTTAAATCAGAGTCTCCTGGTATTTGTTGCGAAAATGGGAAAGTGAAACTCTGCCAACTGGAACCACCACCACAAGAACTTTTGATTTACACATCAGCAGATACGTCAGAGTCAAAGCATTTTCTTAGTAATATGAGAAAATAGAACTTATGTTTCCAAATGACATCGTTCGGCGCAACATCAGTTGTTGAACAGCCCGGATTTCCATCGACATTCACGGTGCAATGGCAGATTTACCATAAGGCGGGATCGCTGCTTCCGCTGCCAGATCAACCACCAAAATTTCTACAACTATATTTTATTGGAAACGAAGAAATGGAAACTGACCAGAGGTGCGCCTACATCTCAGGAACAAGACATAACATTATGTTAAACTTACAAAGGATGTTTCATGAGCACAATGATCTTATTAAAACAGCATTGGAACGTATGCCAACGGATGAATATAAAGTAGTCATAAGAGCAGACCGAAGACCAGCAGGCGACCACGAGCGGCGCTTCAATGCTCCTCCGGTAGATTTTTTTATTGGAGGTTTAACGACCACCGTGAGCAACTCAATGGGCTATAAGCAGTCGCCCGTCCCTAATTTAAGGTCACTGGTTCCAGGGAAGGGAGAGAGTCAGTGCCGTAAGACAAACACAACATCCATGCCTGACCGGGATTCGAACACGGACCCCTTACGGACGAATGTTCAGAGGCCAGCGCCTTAGACCACTGAGCCACCGGGGCGGCCCTCCGGTAGTGAAGTCGCGGTGGTTATATCAGGCGATGAGTTTGATCAACGGCATATCGTAATTCAACGACGAGGCGAATCATTGCAGCGCATTTCAGAAACACATCGATCGTATGATGGTCTGTAGTACCCAGTGATGTTCCCCCTTGGTGAAGATGGATATCATTTTAATCTGAGGCGGGTCTACCCAACAACAGGTGAAACAACCAGCAAGAAAGTTTCAGCGATGGATTTCTATGCATACAGACTAATGGTTCGAGAAACTGAACAGGCCGCCCCGGTGGCGCAGTGGTCTAAGGCGTTGGCCTCTGATCATTCGCCCGTGAGGGGTCCGGGTTCGAATCCCGGTCAGGCATGGATGTTGTGTTTGTCTTACGGCACTGGCTCTCTCCCTTCCCTGGAACCAGTGACCCTAAATTAGGGACGGGCGACTGCTTATAGCCCATTTGAGTTGCTCACGGTGGTCGTTAAACCTCCAATCAAAAAAAAAAAAAAAAAAAAGAAACTGAACAGAACCACATCTTAAACTGCAGACAATTGTTTCATCAATTCACCGTTGATATGTATGCAAAAATCGAGAGTGAGCGTCTTCTTTACATTCGTCTAAATCAAAGTAAACTGAGAGTTGAAGAATATATTCACCTGAGAGATGCTGTGGAAAATGACGGGAACGTTGAAAACCTCGGTGCCTTAGTCACACTACCAGCTACATTTACAGGCAGTCCCAGACACATGCACGAATACACGCAAGATGCTATGACGTACGTGAGGACGTACGGGAGACTAGACTTATTTATCACCTTCACCAGCAATCCGACTTGGACAGATATCAAGGAGATGCTTACCAATGGTCAATTACCCAGTGAGCGCCACGACTTGATTGCGAGGGCATTTAAACAGAAGCAGTTGAAAATAATTGACGTTATAACGAAGGGCCATGTCTTTGGAGTGCCAAGACGCTGGATGTACACGATTGAATGGCAAAAGCGAGGACTGCCACACTCACACAATTTAATCTGGTTGGCGGACAAAATTCAGCCCACACAAATCGACTACGTTATATCTGCTGAGTTGCCTGACCAAGATCCTGAACTTTTCGCAGTGGTAACGAAAAACGTGATCCACGGACCATGTGGAAATCTCAATCCCAACTCTCCGTGTATGAAGGACGGAAAGTGTACCAAGAAATACCCAAGAAAATTGATTAAAGAGACAAAAACCGGAAATGACGGTTATCCTCTATATACACTATCTACCAACCAGTAATTGGACACCTGTGATAGCAAAGAAAAACGAAGTTTATTCACCTTCAATAGTTGGTGGAGCCTCCACGAGCGGCGATTACAGCTGCGACCCTCCGGGGCATACTCTCAACCAGGCGTTGTACGACGGCTAGCGGTATTTTCTTCCACTCGGTTTGGAGAAGAGAGGTCAGTTCCTTCACCGATTTCGGACGGTGGGGACACCCTTTAAGTCGACGCTCCAACTCGTCCCAGAGGTGCTCGATAGGGTTAAGGCCCGGGCTCTGCTCAGGCCAGTTCATTCTATTAACCCCATTGTCACCATACCAAGCCATGGTGGACCTCGCAACATGACAGGTGGCATTGTCATCCTGAAAGTAACATGGGTCCACCCCGTAAAACTGCCACAACGTAGGAAGAGCATGGTCATCCAAAATGGTGCAGTAGGTCTTGGCGTTGAGTCTACCAGGAATTGCGACCAAGGGTCTCGTGCCATTCTAAGAGAAACACCCCATAGCATAATCCCACCGCCGCCGAACTTCACAGTTGGCCCAATACATTCCGGCAGGAGGCGTTCTCCAGGGAGATGCCAAACCCAGACCCTGCCATACGAACGGTAGAGGGTGAACCTTGATTCGTCTCTCCAGAGAACCTGTTTCCACTGTTCAACGGTCCACTGTCGATGTTCTTTGCACCACGTTAGCCGAGCAGCGCTATTGGACTTGGTGATCAAAGGCTTGTGGGCGGCAGCCCGTCCATGATAACCGAGCAGATAGGCTTCCTTACGGATGGTATTCTTCAAAAGAACACTCCCGGATGCCTGTTCAAACTCTTCGCGGATGTGGCCCATCGATTTGGTGCTGTTCTTCCGAATTTCTCTGGCCAGCACCCGTCGGTCTCTAACTCCCAGTTTTGTGGGTCTGCCGGGTCGTGGCACATTCCGACAGTCACCACTCATCTTCCACTTGCCGATCACGTACGACACTGTCGATTTTGGGTACTTCAACTCGCTGGATATGTCACATATGGATCGGCCATTTCTGTGATACCCGACGATTACACCTTTCTCGAAATCAGAGAGCTCCGAACTGCGTGGCATCTTGCATGCGACTGGTTGCGTTGTTGTTTCCCACACGATATTTAACGGCGGCGGCCGTGACGTGTATCAGGACCGCAGATATCGTCGATTGCAAGGGTGTATAATTACTTGTTGGTAGATTGTGTAGACGGCGAGCTCCAGAAAATAGAGGGTTCACGGCAAAACTAAAGATACGCAGCAACACAGAAATAAAAATCGACAATAGATGGATTGTGCCAAGACGAAGGATCTAAGAGCATTTGATCGTGGGCAAATTGTCAGGGCTCGACGAATGGGTCACTCCATCTCGGAAGTCGTGCTGGCACTGGGATTTTCCTGAGCCACTGTGTCACGGGTGCACCGTGAGTACATCGAATCCGGTAAAACCATCCCTGCAAGGGCCAACTGCCGTGGACAACAACGTGTGGATGAGCGGGGTCATCGTCGGCTAGCTCGCATTGTAACAGCGGATAGACGAGCCACAGTGCAAGAAATCACTCGGCAATTTAACGCCGGTGCACAAAAACGTGTAAGCAGCCACACCATCCAGAACCATCTCCTCGCTATGGGGTACAGAACCATCGTCCCACGAGGGTACCGCTACTGACCGCACATCACAGGGTGCAAAGATTAGCATGGGCACGGGAACATCGCCACAGGACCCTAGACATGTGGAAAAATGTTGCCTGGATTGATGAGTCGAAATTCACGTTGGTACATGCGGATGGCAGGATAAGAGTACGGCGCAAACCACATGAAGCTATGGATCCTTCTTGCCATCAGGGCACTCTTCAAGCTGGTGGGGGTGGCATTCTTGTCTAGGGACTGTTTACGTGGACTGAAATGGGACCCCTGGTACGCGTGAAATCGTCCCTGACAGGTCAACGTTACCGGGATATTGTGGACGACCATTTGCTCCCGTTTGTGCGTCTTCAACATCCCGCTGAGGACCTCATCCTGCAACAAGACAATGCACCGTGCCATCGCTCCCGAATTGTATCCGAATGGTTGGATGAACACTCCACTAACGTGACCTCGCTTCTTTGGCCAGCTAGGTCACCTGACCTCAATCCCATCGAGCACATCTGGGATGCCATCGAGAGAGATATTCGAGGCTCTGACCCCCTCCATCAAATTTTCGTGAACTGTAGGAGCTTGTTCAGGGGTCGTGGATCCGTATGGCTTCCCAACGCTTCCGGTGTCTTGTCAAGTCCATGCCGAGACGAATCGCCGCCGTCATCAGGGCGAAAGGTGGTGCTACACGTTACTAGACAGGTATCTCTAATTCAATTGCTCTTCAGTGTATATACAGGGTGCATAGGAAAGTCCCTTTAGCCTGGAATAACTTGCGAACGGAGAGAGGTACAGTTATGCAAGTGAGATAACAGTACAGTAAAGCGACTTCGCCCGATCGAATGCAACCAATAGCAGCACCCCTATTGGCGAAATGCGGAAGTCAGCCATTGCAAATCGAAAACGAAAAGAGATAGAGCAAACATTCCAATTACAAAAACTGTGGGAGCTTGTTCAGGGGTCGTGGATCCGTATGGCTTCCCAACGCTTCCGGTGTCTTGTCGAGTCCATGCCGAGACAAATGGCCGCCGTCGTCAGGGCGAAAGGTGGTGCTACACGTTACTAGACAGGTATCTCTAATTCAATTGCTCTTCAGTGTATATACAGGGTGCATAGGAAAGTCCCTTTAGCCTGGAATAACTTGCGAACGGAGAGAGGTACAGTTATGCAAGTGAGATAACAGTACAGTAAAGCGACTTCGCCCGATCGAATGCAACCAATAGCAGCACCCCTATTGGCGAAATGCGGAAGTCAGCCATTGCAAATCGAAAACGAAAAGAGATAGAGCAAACATTCCAATTACAAAAACTGTGGGAGCTTGTTCAGGGGTCGTGGATCCGTATGGCTTCCCAACGCTTCCGGTGTCTTGTCGAGTCCATGCCGAGACAAATGGCCGCCGTCGTCAGGGCGAAAGGTGGTGCTACACGTTACTAGACAGGTATCTCTAATTCAATTGCTCTTCAGTGTAAATCAAGATCAGAAAAAATCGTACCAAATTATCATGGATCAGGTAGCGAAACAACAAGGTGGTATCATTTTTCTTGATGCTTCTGAGGGCACAGGGAAAACATTTTTAACTAGTTTAATTCTGGCCGAAATCAGGGCTCAGGGAGAAGTTGCTCTTGCCATCGCCTCTTCAGGAATTGCGGCGGCGTTAATGGAAGGAGGGAGGACAGCCCATTCCGCACTTAAGTTGCCACTTGACATCGCCAGGCAAGAAACTCCTACCTGCAACATAAGCAAGGCAAGTGGTCGCGCGCAAGTGCTCAAGACATGTAAATTAATCGTATGGGATGAGTGCACCATGGCTCACTAGAAAGCTCTCCAGGCCCTTGACGTCACTCTGAGAGATCTGAGAGGAAACGACAACCTGGTGGGAGGAGCTCAGGTACTCCTGTGTGGAGACTTTCGTCAAACTCTTCCCATCATCCCAAAGTCAACACCGGCCGATGAGATCCACGCATGTTTAAAACATTCATTTTTGTGGAGACATGTGCGAAAGATAACTTTAAAGCAAAACTTGAGAGTACATCTGGGGGATGACAGTGCTCAAATTTTCTCAAACAAACTACTGGAGGTCGGAGAAGGTAGATTAGCAGTCGAATCTTCTGGCAAGATAAAATTGCCATCCGATTTTTGTAATCTGGTGTCGTCCGTCGCAGAGCTAATAGATGCAGTCTATCCGGCTGTTTTCCAAAACTATCTCAATTTGAACTGGTTGCGAGAGAGGACCATTCTATTCTTTCTGCTAAAAATGAAGACGTCCACGAAATAAACAATCAAATACTTGCCCTGTTACCAGGCGTAGTCACTGAATACAAGTCTAGCGATACCGTAGTAGATGCCGATGAGGTCGTAAATTTCCCACAAGAGTTCCTAAACTCACTTGATCCGGCTGGATTGCCACCACATCGTCTTTTACTTAAAGTGGGATCTCCAATTATTTTACTACGGAAACTCGACCCGCCAAAACTTTGCAACGGCACAAGGCTGTGTGTAAAGAAGATGCTGGGCAATGTAATTCAAGCGACTGTTTTAACAGGAAAGGGAGAGGGTGAAACAGTTTTTATCCCACGGATACCACTCATTCCGACAGATCGCCCTTTTAACTTTAAGAGATTGCAATTTCCAGTAAGACTTGCATTCTCGATCACAATCAACAAGTCACAGGGGCAGTCTATTACGTACTGCGGAGTGGATTTGAGATCGCCATGTTTCTCTTATGGACAACTTTATGTTGCTTGTACAAGGGTGGGTTCACCCAAAAATTTATTTATTCTTGCTCCTGGAGGTGAAACTAAAAATGTTGTTTATAATCAAGTTTTGTGTTAAATTAATATTATAGTGAATTTGTAAAAGATTTTACTTTATAATTTGTATACTCTACTTATACTTTTAAAAATCTGTAAATAAAATTACTTTGATTTTACACTATAGATAGAATTCATTCCTTTTCCTGTCTGATAGAAGGTTGGGATAAATAAATACCCGGGTAACGCCGGGTAATTAGCTAGTCTTTCACAACAATTCGAGAAACTGACGAAATTCTCTCTTCAAAAGATTATGACAGAGAATATCAAGTTTTTCGATAAATAATGACACAATATTTTTGCAACTGATAAGAGTTATACTGGCTCCTTGAAGCTGCAAATTAATTTCATCAAATCTCTTGAAAATGTCTGCCAAATAAAAGGCATCATTCTTTACTGTTTTTAAATGTTGACACAGACCAGTCTCATTATTACTTTCAAAAAAAGTATGATGCTATCAAATAATGCTACAAAACGAAACGCAACAATGGACAAAAACCACCACCGCCCACCATGAAAGCTTGAATCGCCCACTAGTGGGCGGTAGGGAACAGGTTGACGACCATTGATATACTTGGTCGTATCGGAATAATATGGCCACCTATCATAATAATGGGAATAACCACCCTTAGCCCGGATGACAGCGGCGAGACGGAGTGGCATGGACGCAATGAGGTCGTGACATGGACACGTGCTCATTCAGACTGCAGCGGAGTACGGAGGCCCCGGAGATTACGTGATTGTGGGTTGGCACGTCGAACCTGTCGCTCCAAATACACTAAAAAGAAAAATTATTACGTACACCCCGGTGAAAATACGCAAAGCAGCACGACAGGAGCAAATCGCGGTGTGCAGGAAAACCGATTAGGGCTATAAAGAGAGTGAGTCGGTACGCACAGGAATACATTCCGTCAAGTCATGGCTAGAGGACGAGACTTAAGTCAGTTTGATAGAGATCAGGTTGTGGGAGCCAGGAAGGCCGGTTGTTTAATCAGCGCAACGGCGAAACTATTGGGAATTCCGCGACAAAACGTAGCAAGTGTGTACCAGGAGTATATGAAATCCGGCAAAACTAACAGTCGGATGAAACGTGGCCGCAAAAGTGCATTGGATGATCTAGGACGCCGACGATTGGCCCGCATCGTACAGGCGAATCGGAAGGCTTGTTTGCAGCAAATAAAGTCACAATTTTCTGAAGGAGCATCCACAAATCTATGCTCAAAGACAATCCGTCGACACATGGTACAACTCGGCTAGGGCAGTAAACGACCACATCGTGTTCCGATGTTAACAGCACAGCATCGCATGATTCGGCTGCAGTTCGCGAAGGCCCGTCGAAACTGGAGCATGGATGCTTGGAAACGCGTCTTATGGCCTGACGAATCCCGTATCACACGGTATCGCGCCGATGGCAGGCAGCGTGTGTGGCGTAAAGCACACGAAGCTTTGGACCCCTCATGCCAAGTTGGGGGTACTACAGGCCGGTGGAGGTGGTTTAATTGTTTGGGCAGCTTTCACGTGATCCGTTGTGGGTCCCTTAGTACCTCTTGAGTCTTCCGCCACTGGTTCCAGGTATGTGCAGCTCCTGGACGACCATCTCTACCCTTTCATTACGTGCCTCTGTCCGAACCAAGTTGCGATCTTTCAAAAGGATAAAGCTCCACCCTATCGGTCCCGGCTGGTGACCGACTGGCTCCAGGAGCGTATCAATGAGCTTACCACATTCGCATGGCCTCCTCGCTCACCGGACAGAGAATTTATGTGACATATTGGAAAGAGCTGTTCGTGATCAATCATCCCCACCTACATCTCCGCCTGCTCTACGCCAAGCACTGTTAGATTGTTGGTCAGCGTTACCTGAGTCTGTGTTTTGGAACCTCATTGCGTCCATACCAATGACGTTTGGATGCTGTCCTGCGTGCAAAAGATGGTGCCACACGCTATTAGGTGGGTGTACGAAATAATTTGTCCTTTTAGTGTAGTTCCAAAAGAAAGTGCTCTATGGGATTGAGGTCGGGAGATTTTGCCGGCCAAGGGAAATCGGAAACATCGCTGTCATGTTCCTGGAACCAGTCACGCACCCCCAAAATAACATGGCAGAGCGCATAGTCTTGTTGGTAAACACCATCACCACCAGGGTAAACGTCCAAAATGAGGGGATGCTTGTGATCAGCGAAGATGGAGAAGTAGCCATTGGCGTTCAGGAACCCATCCAGTGGCATCAGCGGTCCCAGGTCATACCAGGAAAACATCCCCCAGGTATGCACACTGCCACCACCGGCCCGTACTTGACCGACAAGCGTGTCCTGATGTTGGTTCTCATATTTCTGACGCCATATCCTCCATCGCCCGTCGCTTTTGTGGAATAGAAACCTCGATTCATCGGAGAAAACAACCTTTTTCCATTCTTCCACTGTCCAATGACGGTAGTCCCAAGCGAACTGAAGGCATCGTTGCCGATGGACCTGGGTTAACATGGTAGCCTTAACTCAGCGCCGACTCCGGACAGCCATGCGTAACAGGGTTCGCTTAACTGTTATCGGAGACACGTACCTGGGTGTCCCAGCGTTTATTTGCGTGGTCAGTTGCGCGTCGATTTCCCTTTCCCAGTCGACGGAGGCGACGTTCTCCTCTGGGGTCGATGTTCTTTGGGGCTTCACAGTTATGACTCGGAGGTACTCGGTGTGCCAGCGGTCCATTCTTAGTACACCCTTACTAGAGCACCTCGCGAACAGCCCACGAAGTCTGCTGTCTCTGAGATGATTCCACCCTTGGCGCGGTAGCCGATGATCATTCCTTTTTGAACATTCGTGAAATCACTACCTCTGTCCATTGAACTCACGTTACGCACTATGGCTCATCGTTCCTGGCTGGCCGCTTATATCTCCGTGTGGTCGACCTTGTCACGTGCACTCTGTGACGCTCCTGACCGGGTACACTGTGATTCCGGGGGTGGTCATATTATTCTGATATGACTGTGTATGATTTTTCAACACACACCGCATGGTTTCGAAGACATCATAAATGCTTAGGGTTACACGGAATCAAAATCCTTTTCATAATCATTAAAAACCATACATGTACACTGCTCGTCATAAAAGTTGTCCCACCTAGAAGGAAGTGTGCTACAAACGTGCAAATCGCCGAGCCAGTGTACCTACTCGAGATATGCAAATGATGTTAAACCGAAGCGGATGACGTCACACGTTCGTGAGATAAAGGTGCTCGTAGCAACAGAGATGCTAATGTGTGCTCGCTGGTGGAAGTGCCACGGACGTTTCAGATTTCTTGTTTACGCTGGGAAACTTTTCAGTGAAGGCCAAAAATGCCGGGTACATGCTGTTGGCAGATTTACCGCCATTTAGATGCATTTCAGAGAGGAAGAATTGTAGGCATGTGTGAAGCGGGGCTGGTCTACACTTCGTATCGCTGCGCATGTGCAGCGGGATGCGCGAACTGTTGGACACTGTTGGCACCTGTGGCTACAGGTAGGTTCGTATGCGCGCCGAAGCGGCAGTGGTGCAGTCCTATAGATGTCCCCACGCCTGAACCGGCGGTTTGTCGACACGCTCGTTCGTCACCAGAAAGCACTGCACAGCCGATATTCGACGTGCTGTGTCATCGGCTATGGACGTCGTCATAACGACCCAAACTCTAAACCAAAGGTTACATGTGGCAAAGCTACTCAGTAAGCAACCGTTACGTCGACTACCATTGACGGCCAGTCATCGCAGCACTCGACTGGCTTGGCGCCCGAAGTCATGCGAACTGGGGTCATGAATGTACCATTATGGTTTTCAGTGATGAATCCCGTTTCTGTCTGGGTGCTGACGATCGACGTATCCGTGTCTGGCAACGCCCTGGTAAGCGGACGGATCCCGGTTTCGCTCGCGACCGCCTCACCACCCGCCAGGCAGGCAGCATGGTATGGGGTGCTATTGCGCATTACAGTAAGTTACCTCTTGTCCGCATCACGGGCACACTGACAGCTGCACGATACGTGAGCGAGGTTCTGCAGCCCATTTTGATACCGTTCCTGAATGACCTACAGCACTCTATTTTCCAGCACGATAACGTCCAACTCGGGTCCATAGACAATGTTTGAAACATGTTCCAACACTGTCATGGACAGCAAGATCGCCCGCTTTATCCCTAATCAAAAACCTGTGGGACCACATTAGACGACGTCTGCAATCGAATCGGCATGCGCACGATCTCGATGAATTATGGGAGCAAGTCAA
Source organism: Macrothele yani (assembly GCA_039090855.1). NCBI lineage: Eukaryota > Metazoa > Arthropoda > Arachnida > Araneae > Macrothelidae > Macrothele > Macrothele yani. The sequence continues at coordinate 64,116,684 of CM077017.1, read as the reverse complement.
CCGTGCTTGGTGCTTCATTCCTCAAGACGACATCCGTCGATTGTATGGCTCATTGCTACGCCGTATTGTTGCCTATATTGCCGTTCGCGGCGGTGCAACGACTTACTGAGGCGTACTCATTGTATTGCATTATTTCATCTAATAAACACTGTACGTGGCTGAAAATAACATCATGGTAAACCCTTATGTTTTCCTATTTGCATGCTCAATTTTTCCACTCTATCCTCACTCCTTCTGGGTGGGGCAATTTCAATGTCGAGCAGAATATATACACTTAATGGACAAAACATTATATATATATATCTACCTAATAGAGTGTTGGCCCTCCTGTAGGGCGAATAACAGCTTGTACACGCCAAGGCATGGACTCCACCAGATGCCGGAGGGTTTCCGGAGGTAATGCCAGCCATGCTTGTTGCAGCATTATCCACAACTCCTCCAGAGACGTCGGTCCAGGATCCATGGATATGATCTTCCTCCCGACGGTATCCCAGAAAGATGCCATAGGGTTTTGATCTGAGGGCCACTGAATGGTTCCAAACTCAGTTGAGTGTTCCTCGAGTCATGCTTGGGTGGTTGCGGCGCATTCTCCTGCTGAAACAGACCATGTGCCACAGGATGTGCAAATGCTATGAAAGCGTGTAGAGGATCATTCAGCACACGCTGATAGCGCGCAGTGGTTAGGGACCTCTTCGGACACACTAAGAGACCTAATGTGTCCTATGGGAAGGCTCCCCAAACCATCAAAGAGCCACCACTGCGCTGAACAGAGCCAACCTGGTACGACGGGGCGATGGCCTCATGCTGTTGACTCCACGCCCGCACCCTCCCGTCAGATCGGTACAACTGAAAACGGGATTCGTTTGGCCACACGATGCTGCGCCACTCTCCAGAGGTCCAGTTTTGATGTTCCTGGCACCAGGCGAGAAGTAATGTCCGATGACGAGCAGTCAACAGTGGCACACGAGTAGGGCGTCGGCTCCCCTAGCCCAGGGTATGCAGTGTGCGCCGTACCGTTCGCTCTCTGACGCTGCTTGGGCCTCCGACGTTTAACCCAGATGTGATTTGAGCCGCCTTTGCCCAGCTGTCGGTCGGTACAAGACTTGAGAATCCACATCGTCTCCTGTCATACAAAGCGTGTGATTGGCCACCGCTTGCTCGCTGGGCCTTAGTATGTCCGTCTATGGTACACTCGCATTATACCCTTGATACGGTTGCCCTCGGGAACCCTAGGGTTCTTACTAACTGGGCGATAGAATTTCCCATCTTTCTTATGCCAACAATGCCTCCACGATCGAAGTCGCTGAGATCACCACGTTTACTCATGTTCGTCGATTGCGATAACTGTTGGGAAGCCCTGCTGTCCACCTATTTATCGCCGGCGTTAGGTTTGGGTATGTTCCACTCTGCACGGGGGATGCCCATGTTAACTTCCCATCACTTCTGTCTCTAATGTTTTGCCTACTGAGTGTAGTTCATATTCTTGCGCTTTTTCAATATTACATAGGTCTCTCAGTGTGATCTATAGTGCTGTAGTCACTCTTGAATCAAGCTTGTTCTCTTGGTTGACCCATGCCAGTGTTTTCTTCAAGTGATGTGGCTGTACCTCAGTGAACGTTATGTAAACAACTAATAACAAGCTAATTAGTCTGGTTCCTGCCATCCTTGAGGTCCTCTCCTGTATGCAGCATGATCACTTATAGCTAACCCTTTATTTATTTATTTTTTGATTGGAGGTTTAACGACCACCGTGAGCAACACAATGGACTATAAGCTCTCGCCCGTCCCTAATTTAGGGCCACTGGTTCCAGGGAAGGGAGAGAGCCAGTGCTGTAAGACAAGCACAACATCCATGCCTCACAGTTTCTGGAACACTTAAAATTCGAATTTCTTCCTCAAAATGTTCAGCGAATGCTAGCTACTCATATTTGGAAATGAAGGCGTAGTTCAACTGAAGAACTACGGTTTCTGTCGACAACACTCAGGCCAAGGTTTTTTCTTTAGTTGGATGGATAAGGATTTTCTTTGCCGCCACTGGGGCGGCAAAGAAAATCCTTATCGGTGGCGCAGTGGTCTAAGCGCTGGCTTATGACCATTGGTCCGATAAGAATCCGGGTTCGAATCCCGGTGAGGCATGGATGTTTGCCTTTGTCTTACGGTACTGGCTCTTTCCCTTCCCTGGAATCAGTGACCCTAAATTAGGGACCGGCGATTGCTTATAGCCCATTGAGTTGCTCACGGCGGTTGTTAAACCTTAAATAAAAAAAATAAGGATTTTCTTTAGTTGGATGGGTTATAATTTTTAATTAGATGAATAGAAAATCATGTCGGTCACATTGTTAGAGTTTCTTTTGGGGCTATTCGATCATTACTGTGGCTGCTAGCCAAGACTTCCAGCTACATTCGGGCCCTTTGATGTGGTACCGAAGGTCTGAACCCCGAACCTGTATGCAGGTGATTGTGCCTCCCGCATACAAATAACATTTGAATATAACGTTAATTTTGTTTTGCCGAGCAGTGCATGCTGATGTGTGTGTAATTCTAATTTGATATAATATTTGTAAATTACTAATTTAATATGATAGTTGTTTATTACTCATTTAACCCTTTAAGCGGCCGATGTACCTGAACCAAAAGTTGCCCAAATTTTCCTGCGCTCCTCAAACAGAAATGTTCTCATAGTGACCGGGTTATACGAAGGCTACGGCAAAACAATTCCTTTCCTTCTTTCATCTCAGGAGTATCTACTATAAATCTGTCCTTGGTTGTAGGTGCGCCGTTGCAGTCCTTTGTCTTACAGTATGTAGTCTGATTCTCTTATAGTCCTTTATTCTCTCTTCCATCATCCAAGGAATAATTTGGAATTAGTCCCCCGGACATGGACATCATGCCACATGGAAGAAACAAGTTACTCAAACATCGTTTCTCTTCTTTCTTAGGGTTAATGACAATCATACCCCAAATTATCACTTCGAACGACGAACCTAAGGTAAAAGCAACGCTTTCTGGTGGGCAGGTTCACTCGTCTCTGGTGCGTTCGGCGCACTTCTTAGACATCGAATATATTTGTTCGAGCTGATTTCAGCCTATTTGTTTACCCCGAGTTAATTCGCTCCAGCCGGTAAAAGGGTTAATAGTTATATATATATATAGCATAAAAACGAGTCAAAGCTACAACGGCCAAAAAATGAACAGAAACAAGACGCAATAAACGATAAAATAGCTTACGTCCGAAGGTAGCGCATGCAGCAGCTGGTCAAACGGTGAAGCAACATATGAAGTGTACGTTATGACGATTCAAAAAGCATCAACGGATAGACAAAGAACAAATTATGAAACATAAAACGATAAACCATGAACTGTATTCATCAAGAGAGTACCAGTACATCGCGAGAGCACTTTTTCTGATGTCCTTGAAAGGTAGGTAAAAGACCAAATACCCACGGACAGTACTGTCTAAGCTGGAAACTCTAATGCAAGACCGAACGAAGAAACAAAAGAAAGGAGAGACGCCGAACAGCATATAAATAAGCGAAAAGTGTTTGGTGTGACGCGGACGGTGACATTATAGTGTAGGGGGAAAAGTGCGCGAAATCTGAAAAAAAAAAAAAAAAAAAAAAAACAAGAAGAAGAAGGGTGGTAAGTAGGTTAGTATTAGTAGCTGTTAGCGATCCATCAAACAGCATTTGAAAACCCTGTAAATTAACATTGTAGGATCATGGGTTAATAATGGTGTGAAGGTCGAAGTCTGTATGCATGGTCATATTGTAGTTGGTAAGGAACTGTTGAAAATATTTTTTGAGGAAACGAATTGGCTGTCGATTATTACGCAGTTGAAAATGCAGAATTCGGAATTTTTTTATGACATTAGCTAGATTATTGCAAATTCTACAAATTGGAACTAATTGTGAAATAACGATGTTGCGATGCACAGAAATTGAGATAATTGAGGTCCAGTATGAATAATAACTCATTCTGAAGTGAAAATTACGACGTTTATCGGAGGCATCTGTCTCAATACTTTTACTAACAGTGAAAGAAATGTCGATATCCAAATAATGTACATGTCCATATTGCATGGAAGATTTTTTCAAGTGTCAGAGCTGATGGATATATATGTTGAGCTTCAATATTGAAGATCGGATTATTGAAAACAATAAGGTCATCAATATAACGAAAAATACGGCCGTAATCTTGCGAAATAGTAGTCATAAAATCCCTTTCATATAGATATAAATAAAGATTAGCGAGAGTGCTGGAGAAAACACTGCCTATGGGTATACCAGTAACTTGTCGGTAGATTTTGTTTTTACCCACACAAATGTAGTTGTGGTTGAGACAGAAGTCGACTAATCTATTCCAAAACTGTAAAGTATACTTGATCACACTGCCCTATTTTGTAAATAATGCAGCACAAGCAGCAATGAATCCAACAATAGGAACAGGCGTAAATAAGTTGCAAAAATCAAGTTTCAATGCTATGTAGGTCCTGATTTGTAGTTATGTAATTCAAGACGGCTGCACTGTTATCAATGATCCAGGAATCGTAAGTCTGACCATATAATATATATATATATATATATATATATATATATATATATATTATATCAAAAACCAAATGAATACAAACTTAAGTACATTAAGAACAGAGCCAAGAAATAACGAGTAGGAAAATGTAGTAAGAGAAAGAATGCAGTAGAAAGAGACCGCTACCCATGGCTTTATCAAGGACCAGCATGGATAACCTTCTCTCCCCTCTACAGAAATCTGGAAATGGGTTTCTGCTACGACAAACCTGCTTACTAATTAATTCAAACAAATAAGCCAAATTTGCAAGTAATAAAAAGGAAGCCACCATTAGACAGAGGGTCACCCTCAAATGATATAAACGTAAGGCCCCTTATAGAACCCAGAAATGTAACATTTTCAATTATAAAACAAATTTGTCGTATCTAGCCCAACCCATTAGCTAAAACTCTTCGTTAAGACCAAAAGACAAAGATATTTCCGAAATTAGCTTAAACAAAAAGTTGCAATATTTACACAAATATTTTATAATATTTTCAAGCAACCAGAGACAAATTGATCTCATTCCTAAGAACCAAAGCTCTCAAGATCCATGTTGAAAAAACAAAGAAAGTAGATCTGACGAGAGCAAATAACAAAAAGAACTAAAATCAAAAAACAACAAAAGGAGCCAACCCAGAGAGCCGAAGACCTCCCAGAACCCACTCGGCAAACAAAACAATTTTATGAATTTGGCGATATCCGAGGCAAAAAAAAACAAAAAAAAAACGGGCAAAGCATGTGCATAAGGCAAGAACTCCGAATACGGCAGCGAAAGAAAAAAAAAAAAAAAAAAAAAAAAGAACTGAGCAAGAAGCTGCAACTGAAACAACCAAAAGAAGTCGACAAAACACTGACGAAAAAAGGCCTACCACCCCACAGGACCCGCTACAAACCCACGTGGCACGCAAACCTACAAAACGCGGCAAAAAAAATAAAAAAAAAACAACTAAGCCTTGCAACCAAAATTTAAAATAAAATAAAGTACACTAAAATATAAAATAATTAACTGGAAGGACACTACAAACACCTAAAAAAAATGAACAAAGAATATACAGATCTACCCAAACGTTCCAGACTTCACATTTTTCCGGTCCAACTGACCGATGCCAGATGCAGTGAGATAACTCCAGACGTCAGAGCAACAGATGCCACACCAAGTCTTCAGCAACCACCAAATAGTGAGAAAACTCTGAAACCACCAAGATTACCCAGGAATCCTGCATTGATGGGCAGAGCAAAAGCTCAATGGAATACAGCAAGTCTTAAAAAACATGTGTAGCCTGAAACTAAGTAAAAATGACAAGAACTTACTGTATTTAAACACCTAAAGGCAGCTAAGCCCGCCGCCCCGGTGGCGCAGTGGTCTAAGGCGCTGGCCTCTGATCATTCGTCCGTAAGGGGTCCGGGTTCGAATCCCGGTGAGGCATGGATGTTGTGTTTGTCTTACGGCTCTGGCTCTCTCCCTTCCCTGGAACCAGTGACCCTAAATTAGGGACGGGCGACTGCTTATAGCCCATTGAGTTGCTCACGGTGGTCGTTAAACCTCCAATCAAAAAAAAAAAAAAAGCTAAGCCCAATTCATGATTCTTTAATTTTTAAATTGTTTATGCTGTTTTCTTGTAGGTTAAATGAGTATCACTTTTTAACCACCACTAGTAATTATACAGACACTCATATGAAGTTTAATATTTTATATATATATATATGTTTTTATTTATTTTTAACTTTTTTTGAATTTTTTTATTTATAATTTTTGTTTGTATTAAAGAAAAATAAACTCAGTTTTTTAGGTTCCAATTAGATAGCGGTCAGCATCACACTGTTCACTTCCAAGAGGCTTTAGTGAACGATCTTCATAAGACCACTGGAAAAGTTTAAATTAATTCTACTAACCTAACACTGTACGGCTTATGATCATTCGTTCGTGAAGGGTCCAGGTTCGAATCCCTGTGAGGCATGGATGTTGTGTTTGTCTTACGACACTGGCTCTCTCGCTTCCCTGGAGCCAGTGACCCTAAATTAGGGACGGGCGACTGCTTATAGTCCATTGAGTTGCTCACGGTGGTCTTTAAACCTTCAATCGAAAAGAAAACATTGTACTTGATTACTATTTTTTTAAGGGCTGATTTAATGAAATACTTAGGTACTTGGTATATATATATATAGCACTGGCTCTCTCCTGTTGTCATGTATATATATATATATATATATACATACATGACAACATGACAACAACACGATAAAATATATCTGACAACACCGAAATCACCAAAAACCAAATCAAAAGTTTAAAAGGGGTAAAACCCAATAGGTTCTCGTGAAGTCTATGTCCGCCACCCCCGTGGCGCATTGGTCTAAGCGCTGGCTTATGACCAATCGTCAGACAAGGATCCGGGTTAGAAACCCGCAGGCATGGATGTCGTGTTTGTCTTACGGCACTGGCTCTCTCCCTTCCCTGGAACCAGTGACCCTAAATTCGGGACGGGTGACTGCTTATAGCCCATTGTTACTCACGGCGGTCTTTAAACCTTCAATCAAAAAAAAGTCCATGTCCAATAAGTACCAAAAACAGCCTGAACCAACGACGGAACTAGAAGCAAAGGCAAAAGGAATCCTAACATAGCCAAAAGCGCAAACAGCTACTCGGACAAGTGGGTATATAAGTTAATACAACATACCAAGCAAAAAACGAAAAACACCACCTTAATCTTCAGGGGAATGCAGGTGGGTACAGTGGCTTTTCATATTTCGTAAAAGGGAAGATAAGTCATAACTCCATGGAAGCATTCCCAAAGCCACACATTGCAAAACACAAGAAGAACGGAACAAGATAGCGAACAACAGACAGTTCGCCTCGAGGTAAAAGATAAGACACAGATAATTTCAAGGCAAGAGGTCACAGTTCATGTAGACGATCACGGTTAAGTATAGTAGGTGGGTGAGGCATATAGCTGTGTGATTACAAAAGTGTGAGCTGTGTTGGGAGTTAATGGGGAAGGCGCTGGAAGCAGGCGCGACACTACGGGAGGGCTAGGGTGGGCTTCAGCCTCCCCCCCCCCAACTTTTCGTTCAGCCCACCCTTTAACCCACCCAAAATATTTAAGCAGTCAGAACACACATAGCGAGTGTAACAATTTAATATTTTAGGAAACTTGGATAAACGTATATATATCTTTCGAATTCACAAGAATTTTGTTATACACTCCTTGCAAAAAAAAAAAAAAAAAAGACAAAAAAAACATACACATACATATCACTAAGCTGTTCTGAAGAGGTTAGCTCCTCAAAGAAAGAACTTATTGAGGCCGTAACAAACGTCCCCATTTACAGCTATCTTGGCAACAGCTCGAGCTTCACTGACATCCATCACAAGACGCCCACATGGCCTTTGTACTTCACACACTCATTATCTTTTTCTCGTGCACGCATTCCTGAATCCTCACACGTTTCCTTGGCCTTCCTTAGCTTTCCTTCCTGCCACTTCGGCTGAATCAATTCTCTCGGTTAGCACATCATCACACATTTTTTCAGCATGGCCAAACCACCTGAGAATATTAGTCTCCATCTTACTAATAGCATTTTGCCTCACATTACACATCTGCAACACATTTTCATTCCTCACATGATCAGAGAGCGTGTCTTGCCACAACCCTCCCGTTAGTAATGCATTTCTCCAGCACACAAACGACTCCTATGTCTCTTCCGTAGTAACCACGTTTTACTGCCATACATCAGAGTAGGAATAATTACACTGCCATGCATCAGAGTGGGAACAATTACACTTTCATACACAGCCATGCGGGACTCTCTTGAGAACCCATCATTCCTGTGAAAACCTCCCAAAGCAGCAATGACTTTCAATGAAGAATTCACTTGTGTACTAATTTCGCCATCTAATTTGTTCTCCCTGTCAAACATGCTTCCCAAATATACAAACTGTTCACCAATACTGTGCAATTTAGACTAATCCTGCATTCAATACTAACAGTTTCTTGTTCAAAAACCATACCTTTGCTTTTTCTCTCATTTATACTCAGTTTGAATTTCATACAAACTTCGAACATCCGGGATAATATACTCTGCAACTCACGTTTGCACTCTGCTAACAGGCTTATGTCATCAGCACACAGCAATCTGCACACACGGATATTACCAAAACATAAACCAGTATTGTCTATTTTGGCATCGCGCATGCATATTAAACAGCCATGGAGACATCACACAACCTTGCCTTTACTCCTGCACCAATAGAAAATCATTTCGATACAATATCATTTACTTGTACACATGCTCTACTGCCAGCATACATGGCTTTCACGCTATTGAGTAGATTCTCAGTAATACCATATTTATTCAGTATCTTCCACAGAAGGATCCTATTTACTCGTTCATAAGGTTTCTCTAAATCTATGAAGGCAGCAAAAACTTTCTTAGCAACAGACACACAGCTCTTCCGTTGTCAGGAATCTCCGAATCCTATTTAAAAAACTTTTAAGTAATAGTTATCCGTTTGGATTTTTGTCTTTTAATTTCGGTCTTCTGATGAAAAAATACAATTCCATCACTGATCAAGTCCTTAACTTACATAACGTTACTAAGTAAGGACCCTACAATTTCCATTTTTTAGGTCATACCATGTGCCGGTCGGTGGGTCGCTACCGGCCCCTTCCCCACTAACTCCCAACACAGCTTACACCTTCGTAATCATACAGCTATATGCTTCACTTACCTACTGTACTTAACCGTGATCGTCTACATGAACTGTGACCTCTTGACTTCGAATTATCTGTGTCTTATCTCTTGCCTCGAGGCGAACTGTCTGTTGTTTGCTATCTTGTTTCGTTCTTCTTGTGTTTAGCAATGTGTGGCTTTGGGAATGCTTCCGTGGGGTTATGACTTATATTCCCTTTTGCAGAATATGAAAAGCCACTGTACCCACCTGCATTCTCCTGAAGATTAAGGTGGTGTTCTTCGTTTTTTTCTTGGTATGTTGTATTAAATTATACATACAGGGTGTCCCGGAACTTCCTGTACAAACTTGGAGGGGAGCTAGAGAACAGCGTTAGGAACCAGAATTAAATAGGAAAGCATGGGCGGAAACGTCACCCTCACGTGAGAAAGAGATACAAAGACACAGTGAGGTCACAATACAGAAAGCAGTGTAAAACGCTTAATTACACAACAAAAGAGTACAATGTAGGACTAACAAGCATCACAGGAAGTGTTCGAAATTGCGCCCATTGGCCTGGATGCACGCATGACACCTACGCGACATGGATTGGCGAACATTGTCGAAGATACCTGGCGTTTCGCGGATCGTAGCAGCAGCGATGGAGATTCGTGCCACCAGGTCCATTTAAGAATTTACTAGCGTGTCGTACACAATGCTCTTCATGGCACCCCAGAGATAATAATCAACAGGAGATAAATCAGGTGATCTGGGGAGCCATTCGACGGGACCGCCACGCCCAATCCACTTGGTTCCAAATGTCCGGTCCAAATGGTCAGATACGCACCTTGCGTAATGAGATGGCGCCCCATCATGTTGCAACCACATTCCGTGTCGAACATGTGCGGGGACATCGTGCAGCATTTCCGGAAGAACCTCCTGAAGAAAGACGAGATACTTGCGAGCGTCCAGTCGAGGTGGTAAGATGTACGGCCTGACTAAACTGTCCGCCACGATACCCGCCCACACATTAACAGTGAAGCGTTGTTGTGCGGCTCGTGGTCGGCCCACATGTGCGCGTTGTGCGTATTGAACACCCCGTCACGTGAAAAGGATGCTTCATCACTGCTTTCTGTATTGTGGCCTTAGTGTGTCTTTGTGTCTCTTTCTCACGTGAGGGTGACGTTTCCGCCCATGCTTTCCTATTTAATTCTGGTTCCTAACGCTGTTCTCTACCACCCCTCCAAGTTTCTAGACGAAGTTCCGGGACACCCTGTATATACAGAGTGCATGCAAAAGTCCTTTTAGCCTGGAATAACTTGCGAACGGAGAGAGGTACAGTGATTCAAGTGAGATAACGGTATAGTAAAGCGACTACGCCAGATAGAATGCAAACAATAGCAGCGCCCCTAGTGGCGAAATGCGGAAGTTAGCTATTGCAAATAAAAAACGAAAAGAGATAGAGCAACATTTCCAATTACAAAGTTGTAGAATATCAATTAATTAGTACAAAACGACATTTGTTTCACACGGATAAGATTAACTGTTGCCTGAATACCCTAAAATGTCCGAAATCGGTGCGCGACCTTTTGTGTGAACGTTTAAAGGGAACCGGCATAGGTATGAGCAAATACACACAATTTATTGCATAAATGCGTACTTATGTCAATACAGTTTGATGACGTCAGACAAACCAAAAACAAAAAAGGCAAACTGGCGCAAAGTGATAAAAAGTTAATGTCGAGTATGTTCGAAGAGTTCGCCATTGCCCACGATACACATTTGTATTCGTGAAAATAACTCTGCATGCACATTCCTCAGCATGGAAGGTGTCACACTATTGCAAGCATTTGTAACACGACGACGTAGATCCAGCAGACCTGTAGGCGCTGTTGCATACACCTGATAGCCCCAAAAATCTAAGCACGCCATTCTCACGCAGCGTACGTAGACCTAAACTTCTGATCAGTGTACATCCTGCTACTGGTTTATATATCGTAGGTACGGTACAACGTCACAATCTGCATTTGTATACGACTACATTTGCGAAAAGTGAATACGCAGATTCGAATCGTCGCGCATCGATTTCGGACATTGTAGGCTATACAGGCGACAGTTTATCTTATCCGTGTAAAACAAATGTCGTTTTGTACTAATCAATAGATGTTCTACAACTTTGTAATTGGAATGTTTGCTCTATCTCTTTTCGTTTTCGATTTGCAATGGCTGACTTCCGCATTTCGCCAATAGGGGTGCTGCTATTGGTTGCATTAGATCGGGCGAAGTCGCTTTACTGTACTGTTATCTCACTTGCATAACTGTACCTCTCTCCGTTCGCAAGTTATTCCAGGCTAAAGGGACTTTCCTATGCACCCTGTATATACACTGAAGAGCAATTGAATTATAGATACCTGTCTAGTAACGTGTAGCACCACCTTTCGCCCTGATGACGGCGGCGATTCGTCTCGGCATGGACTCGACAAGACACCGGAAGCGTTGGGAAGCCATACGGATCCACGACCCCTGAACAAGCTCCTACAGTTCACGAAAATTTGATAGAGGGGGTCACAGCCTCGAACATCTCTCTCGATGGCATCCCAGATGTGCTCGATGGGATTGAGGTCAGGTGACCTAGCTGGCCAAGGAAGCGAGGTCACGTCGGAGGAGTGTTCATCCTACCATTCGGAAACAATTCAAGGGAGGGATGGCACGGTGCATTGTCTTGTTGCAGTATGAGGTCCCCAGTGGGATGTTGAAGACGCACAAACGGGAACAAATGGTTGTCCAGGTTATCCCGGTAACGTTGACCTGTGAGGGATGATGTCACACGTACCAGGGGTCCCATTTCAGTTCACGTAAACAGTCCCCAGACGAGAATACCACCTCCACCAGCTTGAAGAGTACCCTGCTGGCAAGAACGTTCCATCGCTTCATGTGATTTGCGCCGTACTCGTATCCTGCTATCCGCATGTACCAACATGAATCTCGACTCATCAGTCCAGGCAACATTTTTCCACATGTCTAGGGTCCAGTGGCGATGTTCCCGTGCCCATGCTAATCTTTGCACCCTGTGATGTGCGGTCAGCAGCGGTACCCTCGTGGGACGATGGCTTCTGTACCCCCAGCGAGGAGATGGTTCTGGACGGTGTGGCTTCTTACACGTTTTTGTGCACCAACGTTAAATTGCCGAGTGATTTCCTGCACTGTGGCCCGTCTATCCGCTGTTACAATGCGAGCTAGCCGACGATGACCCCGCTCATGCACACGCTGTTGTCCACGGCTGTTGGCTCTTGCAGGGATGGTTTTACCGGATTCGATGTACTTACGGTGCACCCGTAACACAGTGTTTCGTGAAAATCCCAGTGCCTGCACGACTTCCGAGATGGAGTGACCCATTCGCCGGGCCCCGACATTATTCCATGATCAAATGCTCTTAGCTCTGTCGTCTTACCCATACTGCGTCCGACTCTTACTGATTCCCATCGCATCATATATGTCATGTCATTTCCGTTTAAAGGGCCGCCCACATCGCCACATTTGCATAACGCCAGCTGTCTCTAAATCAATTTCTCTTCAGTGTATATATATATCCTTGACAAATGTCAACTCCGCCTTCTCGTGGTGCATCCTGTTCCCACTAAAGGGGCTCTGACGACCGGTCGTCAGAGCCCCTTTAGTGGGAACCACTCTCACCAACTAGCTTGTCCAGCGCGGTGAGTTATGGCCAAACCCCTCCAAAATGACTCCACAACTTAAATCTTGGCCCTCAGTCTCCGGCAGCTGGAATGTACCTGGCCAAGGCAGCGGCCAGTGCGACATGAAAGCAGAGGGTGCTAAGAATCACCGGAGTACCGGACTAGTCTGCCATTTGATGTTGACCTTGGCTTCTTAAAATGGACGCTCCCTATCTTCTGATTCAAGACTTCTTGAATTGGAAGAGGAACTACAAAGAATCAAGTGGGACATCGTCGGGCTAAGTGAGGTAAGGAGAAAAGGAGATCTCATTGAACTGAAAAGTGGATATCTCTTCTACTGTCGTGGGACAGATACTGGCAGAACTAGTGGTGTTGGATTTATAATAAACAAGAAACTGAAGGATAAAGTTGTAGAAGTTGAAAGTTCCTCTGACAGAGCTGCACGACTCGTTATCCAACTCTCGAGAAGATACCAGGCTCAGATTATTCAAACTTAGGCACCCACCACAAGTCATCCTGGAGAAGAAATTGAAGAATTTTATGAGGAAATTCGTCATCTAGGTAATAAAGGCAAGCAACACTTGAAGATAATTACGGGAGATTTCAATGCAAAAATAGGGCTACGACAACAGAATGAAACTTCAGTAGGTAAATTCGGTTACGGCAATAGAAACCTGCGTGGAAATACTCTCGTAGAGTTTGCAGAGGCAGAAGGGTTTTTCATCATGAACTCCTTTTTCAAGAAAAACCGCAAAGGAAATGGACATGTAGGCATCCCAATGTATTAACAAGTGAAATTGATTTTATTATGTGTAACAAAAAATTTGTCATGGAAGACTGCAGTGTGCTAAACAAGTTCAACACAGATAGTGACTATAGGATGGTAAGATGTAAGATGCACATGAATGCTAAATTCGAGAGCAATATGCCATTATGTCTTAAAACAAAAGTGTTTGATCAATGCATCCTTCCAGTGCTTACGTATGGTGCAGAGACGTGGACCTTAACTAAAAGAGACATACAAAGGCTGCAGATAACTCAAAGAAGCATGGAGAGGTACATGCTTGGTGTAACCAGGAGAGATAAGAAGAGGAACTCGTTTATCCGAAAAATGACAAGAGTGGAAGACATCATGATCAGAGTTAAATCCCTGAAATGGCAATGGGCTGGACATACTGCCAGTAGGACAGACCATCGATGGACAGCCAAAATTTTAGATTGGATTCCAAGAGACAGGAAAAGACCCAGAAGAAAGACCACATGGAAAATGGGTGGATGAAATTCGAAAGTATGCGGGAGTGACATGGAGGAGACTGGCACAAGACAGACCGTTATAGAGGAAACTTGGGGAGACCTTCGTCCAGCAGTGGATTGATAATGGTAGACGATGATGATGATGATGATGATATAAGGTGGTCACGGTTAATCAACTACCTGGTAAGCCAAAAAATGTGTGAATTGACAAGATGCAAAAATATAAAACTATATTATATTATATCTATATAGTTTTATATATATATAATATATTATATTATATATATATATAAAACTATATATATATATATATATATATAATATAATATATTTTTATATAATATATATATAGTTTTTGCATCTTGTCAATTCACACATTTTTTGGCTTACCAAGTGGTTGATTAACCGTGACTACCTTTTATATCAGTGTATATATTTGGGGATGTAAGGTCAGGTGATGCGTAACATCACAGCCTCTCCTTGACAAATGTCAACCCCGCCTTCTCGTGGTGCATCCTGTTCCCACTAAAGGGGCTCTGACGACCGCCAATAGCGGTATAACTATACCATCGGGATTAGAGGAAATTCTATCCCACACTCACCAACCCGCTTGGCCAGCGTGGTGAGTTATGGCCAAACCCTCCAAAATGATTCCACAACTTAAATCTTGGCCCTCAGTCTCCGGCAGCTGGAATGTACCTGGCCAAGGCAGCGGCCAGTGCGACATGAAGGCAGAGGGTGCTAAGAATCCCCGGAGGACCGGACTAGGCTGCCATCTGATGCTGACCTTGGCTACGTACAATGGACGCTCCCTATCTTCTGATTCAAGGCTTCTTGAATTGGAAGAGGAACTACAAAGGATCAAGTGGGACATCGTGGGGCTAAGTGAGGTAAGGAGAAAAGGAGAAGATCTCATCGAACTGAAAAGTGGACATCTGTTCTACTATCGTGGGACAGATACTGGCAGAACTAGTGGTGTTGGATTTATAATAAACAAGAAACTGAAGGATAAAGTTGTAGAAGTTGAAAGTTCCTCTGACAGAGTTGCACGACTTGTTATCCAACTCTCGAAAAGATACCAGGCTCAGATTATTCAAACTTATGCACCCACCACAAGTCATCCTGAAGAAGAAATTGAAGAATTTTATGAGGAAATTTGTCATCTAAATAATAAAGGTAAGCAGCATTTGAAAATAATTATGGGAGATTTCAATGCAAAAACAGGGCAACGGCAACAGAATGAAACTTCAGTAGGTAAATTCGGTCACGGCAACAGAAACCAGCGTGGAAATACTCTCGTAGAGTTTGCAGAGGCAGAAGGGTTTTACATCTTGAACTCCTTCTTCAAGAAAAAGCCACACAGGAAATGGACTTGGAGACATCCAAATGGGACGACAAGTGAAATTGATTTTATTATGTGTAACAAAAAATTCGTCATAGAAGACTGCAGTGTGCTAAACAAGTTCAACACAGGTAGTGACCATAGATTGGTGAGATGTAAGATGCACCTCAACACTAAACTTGAACGTGGCAAGCTCATAAGACAAACAAAATCTATTGACATAACCAACCTTAAAAAACACCATAATACCTTCAAGTTGGAACTGAAGAACAGGTTCTCTGCTTTAGAAGGCCTAACATCAGAAGAAGTGGACATCTCTGAAGTTAACAGAAAAGTAACCAAAGCTCTTATGGAAACAGCAACAAAATTAGCTGGGTCTAAGAACAAGTTGCATGTAAATAAATTATCAGGAAAAACGAAAATGTTGATGCAAAAAAGAAGAGAGATGAGGACAACTAAAGAAGATGTGACTTCCAAAGTGGAATATATAGAGCTATGCAAGACAGTAAGAAAAAGTATCACTGAAGACGTAAGAAAATTCAACTGTGAACTAGTGAGGAAAGCAATTGAAAACAACCAAAGCCTAAAGATAGCAAAGGGACATCTCAGTAAGGGAAGAAAACAGATTATGGCACTGAGAAAAGAAGATGGTTCTGTAACAAGAAATAGAGGCGAAATTTTGACAAGAGTGAAAGATTTCTACTCCAAATTATATGAAAGGGATGATACATGCACTCCAGACATCATGAAAGATACCAGTACCAGAGTTCCTCCAGTCCTTCCAGCAAAAGTTGCACATGCAATCAAGAACATGAAGCGGGGAAAAGCTCCAGGAGAAGATGGAATTACTGTAGACATCATACAAGAAGCAAGTGGAGAAATCGAAACAGTACTCGCCCAAATTTTCACTCGATGCCTTAATGAAGGAAAGATTCCTGAGGATTGGAACACCGCTACAATGATCCTGCTACATAAGAAAGGTGACATTGAGGATCTCGGAAACTACAGACCTATCAGCCTCCTATCAGTAGTTTATAAAATCTTCACTAAAGTTCTTTCACACCGCTTGAAGGTAACACTGGATATGGCTCAACCGAGAGAACAAGCTGGATTCACGAGTGGCTACAGCACAATAGATCATATCCACGTGCTGAGAGAACTAATTGAAAGAGCGAGGGAATATGAACTTCCATTGTGCATGGCTTTTATCGATTATGAAAAAGCCTTTGATTCGGTGAAACCATCAGCAGTTACAATGGCTCTGAAAACCTGCGGTATTGAAGATGCATACATTAATATTATTAATAACATATATGAAAATGCAAGTGCAAAGATTAGGCTGTTTGAAAATACAACACACGTAAAAATTGGAAAGGGAGTGAGACAAGGTGACACCATATCTCCGAAGCTCTTTAATGCCACATTGGAGGGTGTTTTTCAGTTGCTGAGCTGGGAAAACAAGGGGATAAAGATTAATGGAGATTATCTAACCCACCTTCGTTTTGCTGATGACGTAGTCATTTTTGCAACAACCCCATCAGAGCTGCAGAGTATGATCCAGGAACTTGCTGATAAGAGTAAAGAAGTGGGATTAAAAATGAACTTACAGAAGACAAAAGTGATGTTCAACGCTTTTACAAGAAATGAAGATTTATCGATTGATGGAGAAAAGCTGGAGATAACAGACACGTACGTTTATCTTGGACAGCAGATATCAAGTGAGGGTCACATTGATGAAGAAATTAATCGGCGTACAAAACTTGGATGGAGAGCTTTTGGAAGAAACAGCATAATTTTCAAGAGCAATATGCCATTATGTCTTAAAAGAAAAGTGTTTGATCAATGCATCCTTCCAGTGCTTACGTATGGTGCAGAGACGTGGACCTTAACTAAAAGAGACATACAAAGGCTGCAGACAACTCAAAGAAGCATGGAGAGGTGCATACTTGGTGTAACCAGGAGAGATAAGAAGAGGAACTCGTGGATCCGAAAAATGACAAGAGTGGAAGACATCATGATCAGAGTTAAATCCCTGAAATGGCAATGGGCTGGACATACTGCCAGAAGGACAGATCATCGATGGACAGCCGAAATTTTAGATTGGATTCCAAGGGACAGGAAAAGACCCAGAAGAAGACCACATGGGAGATGGGTGGATGAAATTCGAAAGTATGCAGGGATGACATGGAGGAGACTGGCACAAGACAGACCGTTGTGGAGGAAACTTGGGGAGACCTTCGTCCAGCAGTGGATTGATAATGGTTGACAATGATGATGATGATGATATATTTGGGTTCTTGTGGGTGCTCTGTTCAGTTTTGTTTGATGTCTGGTCATGGTGGTTTAGTTCTGCTGGTAAGCTTTTAATTTATTTTCTTTTTTTTTTTTTTAGTTGTATAAATTTGATTCTTGGAATTCTTGTGCTTATTAGCATTTGGTTTTCTAGCCTAAGGAGCATGCCCAACCGACAATTTTGGCTTGCCTTGTCGTTTTGTTGGTACCAGAAAGGCCACTTCCACAGGTTGATGCTCTCCTGATGACGGCAACCTGTTTTAGATTTCACTTGTTTTGAAGTTCCTTTTTTAAAATTTTGTATTTTTATTTTTGTTCTGTAATGTTTTCATTCTATATATATATATATATTCGGGATTAGAGGAAAAGCTATCCACACTCACCAATCCGCGTGGCCAGCGTGTTGAGTTATGGCCAAACCCCTCCAAAATGACTCCACAACTTAAATCTTGGCCCTCAGTCTCCGGCAGCTGGAATGTACCTGGCCAAGGCAGCGGCCAGTGTGACATGAAGGCAGAGGGTGCTAAGAATCACCGGAGGACTGGACTAGTCTGCCATTTGATGATGACCTTGGCTACTTACAATGGACACTCCCTATCTTCTGATTCAAGGCTCCTTGAATTGGAAGAAGAACTACAAAGAATCAAGTGGGATATCATCGGGCTAAGTGAGGTAAGGAGAAAAGGAGAAGATCTCATTGAACTGAAAAGTAGGCATCTCTTCTATTATCGGGGGACAGCTACTGGCAGAACTAGTGGTGTTGGATTTATAATAAATAAGAAACTGAAGGATAAAGTTGTAGAAGTTGAAAGTTCCTCTGACAGAGCTGCACGACTCGTTATCCAACTCTCGAGAAGATACCTGGCTCAGATTATTCAAGCTTATGCACCCACTACAAGTCCTCCTGAAGAAGAGATTGAAGAATTTTATGAGGAAATTCGTCATCTAAATAATAAAGGTAAGCAGCACTTGAAGATAATTATGGGAAACTTTAATGCGAAAATAGAGCAACGGCAACAGAATGAAACTTCAGTAGGTAAATTCGGTCACGGCAACAGAAACCAGCGTTAAAATACTCTCGTAGAGTTTGCAGAGGCAGAAGGGGTTTTCATGATGAACTCCTTTTTCAAGAAAAAGCCGCAAAGGAAATGGACATGTAGGCATCCCAATGTATTGACAAGTGAAATTGATTTTATTATGTGTAACAAAAAATTTGTCATGGAAGACTGCAGTGTGCTAAACAAGTTCAACACAGATAGTGACCATAGGATGGTAAGATGTAAGATACACCTCAATGCTAAATTCGAGCGTGGCAAGCTCATAAAACAAAAAAAATGTATTGACACGACCAACCTTAAAAACCATCATAATACCTTCAAATTGGAAGTGAGGAACAGATTCTCTGCTCTAGAAGGTCTAACGTCGGAGGAAGTGGACATCCCTGAAGTTAGCAGAAAACTAACCAAGGCTGTTATGGAAACAGCAACAAAAATAGCTGGTACTAAAAACAAGTTGCATACGAACAAATTATCAAGAAAAACCAAAATTCCGATGCAAAAAAGAAGAGAGAAGAGGACAACTAAAGGAGATGTGACTTCCAAAGTGGAATATATAGAGCTATGCAAGACGGTACGAAAAAGTATCATTGAAAATGTAAGGAAATTCAACTGCGAACTAGTGAGGAAAGCAATTGAAAACAACCAAAGCCTAAAGAGAGCAAAGGGACATCTGAGTATGGGAAGAAAACAGATTATGGCTCTGAGTAAAAAAGATGGTTCTGTAACAAGAAATAGAGGTGAATTTTTGACAAGAGTGAAAGATTTCTACTCAAAACTATATGAAAGGGATGATACATGTACTCCAGACATTATAAAAGGTACCAGAGTTCTTCCAGTCCTCCCAGCAGAAGTTACACATGCAATCAAGAACATGAAACGGGGAAAAGCTACAAGAGAAGGTGGAATTACAGTAGACATCATACAAGAAGCGAGTGGAGAATTTGAAACAGTACTCGCCCAAGTTTTCACTCCATGCCTTAATGAAGGGAAGATTCCTGAGAATTGGAACAATGCTACAATGATCCTGCTACATAAAAAAGGTGACATTGAGGATCTCAGGAACTACAGACCTATCAGGCTCCTATCAGTGGTTTATAAAATCTTCACTAAAGTTTTTTCACACCGTTTGAAGGTGACAATTGACATGGCTCAACCGAGTGAACAAGCTGGATTCAGGAGTGGCTACAGCAATAGATCATATCTACGTACTGAGAGACCTAACTGAAAGAGCGAGGGAATATGAACTCCCAATATGCATGGCTTTTATCGACTATGAAAAGGCCTTTGATTCGGTGAAACCATCGGCACTTGCAATGGCTTTGAAATCCTGCGGTGTTGAAGATGCATACATTAATATTATTAACAACATCTATGAAAATGCAAGTGCAAAGATTCGGCTATTTGAGAACACAGCACCCATAAAAATTGGAAAGGGAGTGAGACAAGGTGACACTATATCACCCAAACTCTTTAATGCCAAATTGGAAAATGTCTTTCAATCACTGATCTGGGAAAACAAAATAATAAAGATTAATAGAGTTTATCTAACTCACCTTTGTTTTGCTGATGACGTAGTCATTTTTGCAACTTCCCCGTCAGAGCTGCAGAGTATGATCCAGGAACTGGATGACAAGAGTAAAGAAGTGGAATTAAAAATGAACTTTCAGAAGACAAAAGTGATGTTCAATGCTTTTACAAGAAATGAAGATTTATCGATTGATGGGAAAAAGCTGGACTTAACCAATACCTACATTTGTCTTGGACAGCAGATATCAAGTGAGGGTCACATTGATGAAGAAATTAATCGGCGGATAAAGCTTGCCTGGAAAGCGTTTGAAAGAAACAGTATAATTTTCAAGTGCAATATGCCATTATGTCTTAAAAGAAAAGTGTTTGATCAGTGCATCCTTCCAGTGCTTACGTATGGTGCAGAGACGTGGACCTTAACTAAAAGAGACCTGCAAAGACTGCAGACAACTCAAAGAAGCCTGGAGAAATGCATGCTTGGTGTAACCAGGAGATATAAGAAGAGGAACTCGTGGATCAGAAAAATGACAAGATTGGAAGACATCATGACCAGAGTAAAATCCCTGAAAGGACAATGGGCTGGGCATATTGCCAGGAGGACAGACCATCGATGGACAGCTGAAATTTTAGACTGGATTCCAAGGGACAGAAAAAGGCCCAGAAGACCACATGGGAGATGAGCGGATAAAATTCGAAAGTATGCGGGAGTAACATTGAAGAGACTGGCATAAGACAGACCGTTGTGGAGGAAACTTGGAGAGACCTTCGTCCAGCAGTGGATTGATAATGGTTGACAATGATGATGATAGATAGATAGATCATCATCATACACACACACATGTAATATGTGAGGTAGAAAGACAAATAGGGTGCGCAATATTTTGTGGTGTGCCCACGGTGCAGAAATGCCTAGTTATTCTTCTCCTGGCGAGATTGTTCTAACAGGGGCCACGATGCGTGAATGAAAAGTGCACCACAAACGCGCTACTGTATCGTCTTGACCAGCCACGCAGCATCTGGAGCCCCGAGTTACCAGTAGCGATGTCACATGTGGGTGGAGACTCGGCACTTAGTCACGTGAGTGAAACCAGCTCTACAGAAAAAACAACGATCCTTTGTTATTCCTGTTTCCAATGTGTGTGTCTCGCTTCAGGTACATTCAATCAGGCGTTTGCGGTGCAGGTTTTGTTTAGGCTAAGCAGCAAGCTGTATCACAGCATTTGTTTCGTGTAATGATGACGACTGAACTTTAAGTTTTCTTTTTTTTTTATTGGAGGTTTAACGACCACCATGTGCAACTCAATGGGCTATAAGCAGTCGCCCGTCCCTAATTTAGGGACACTGGTTCCAGGGAAGGGAGAGAGCCAGTGCCGTAAGACAAACACAACATCCATGCCTGACCGGGATTAGAACCCGAACCCCTTACGGACGAATGATCAGAGGCCAGCGCCACCGGGGCGGCCAAGTTTTCTTATCGACGGAGCAGGTAAAGTCATCAGCCTGGCTTACCCCAAATGTCTAAAGTCACAGTATTGGAAAGTGAAATTATTTCTCCTGAAAATTTTAAGCGTAAATTACGAGAGCAACTGAAAGATGGCCGCCCCGGTGGCGCAGTGGTCTAAGGCGCTGGCCTCTGATCATTCGTCCGTAAGGGGTCCGGGTTCGAATCCCGGTCAGGCATGGATGTTGTGTTTGTCTTACGGCACTGGCTCTCTCCCTTCCCTGGAACCAGTGACCCTAAATTAGGGACGGGCGACTGCTTATAGCCCATTGAGTTGCTCACAGTGGTCGTTAAACCTCCAATAAAAAAAAAAAAAAACTGAAAGATGGGGAAGATTTTCAGATCTGGCTTCAAGATTTTCAAGCCAAGACATAAACTTCCTGTATCATAAGAAAAAGGGACAAAATGTATGGAATCTTCAGAGTATATTTTCAACGGAAATTTGCATCACTTCACTTTGGGAAATATGTTAAACACAGAGGCGGATTGATCCACCGGGACACCGGGATATTTCCCCGTGGACCACTGGAGAAATGTCTCACTATTTCTCGTATCCTTTTTGTCTGTATAACGAAGTGAATTTCTCCGTCATTTATTGGTCTACGCCGGGATTCGAACCCGGGTCCACTCATTCCGGAATAAGTTGCTCTACCAATTAAGCTACGCGGACTTTTATTCTGATTCCTATCTGCCTTTATGTCGTGTGCGTCCTTCGGGCAGGTACGTCACATCTCCTGGTACGTTACATCATCTCCCCCTTATTTTTTTTTTTTTTTTTTTTTTCGAAGTGCTGGAGAAGGGATTCTCTTATTTTTCCTATCTCGCGGTGTGGAAATAACATCACACCATTGCGAGATTTTGAACGGTCGGGTCATCCGGATAGTTCGGGCGCCATTATAACGAAGTGAATTTCTCCGTCATTTTTGGTCTACGCCGGGATTCGAACCCGAGGCCGCTTATTCCGGAACAAGTCGCTCTACCAACTGAGCTACGCAGACATTTTATTCTGATTCCTATCTGCCTTTATGTCGTGTGCGTCCTTCTGGCAGGTACGTCACATCTGGTACGTTACATCATCTCCCCCTAATTTTTTTTTTTTCTTTTTTCGAAGTGCTGCTCTTATTTTTCCTATCTCGCGGTGTGGAAATAACATCACACCATTGCGAGATTGTGAACGGTTGGGTCATCCGGATAGTTCGGGCGCCATTATAACGAAGTCAATTTCTCCGTCATTTCTGTCCACGCCAGGATTCGAACCCGGATCCCCTCATTCCGGAATAAGTCACTCTACCAATTGAGCTACGCGGACGTTTTATTCTGATTCCTATCTGCCTTTATGTCGTGTGCGTCCTTCTGGCAGGTACGTCACATCTCCTGGTACGTTACATCATCTCCCCCTTATTTTTTTTTTATTTTTTTTTTTAAAGTGCTGGAGAAGGGATTCTCTTATTTTTCCTATCTCGCGGTGTGGAAATAACATCACACCATTGCGAGATTTTGAACGGTCGGGTCATCCGGATAGTTCGGGCGCCATTATAACGAAGTGAATTTCTCCGTCATTTTTGGTCTACGCCGGGATTCGAACCCGAGGCCGCTTATTCCGGAACAAGTCGCTCTACCAACTGAGCTACGCAGACATTTTATTCTGATTCCTATCTGCCTTTATGTCGTGTGCGTCCTTCTGGCAGGTACGTCACATCTGGTACGTTACATCATCTCCCCCTAATTTTTTTTTTCTTTTTTCGAAGTGCTGCTCTTATTTTTCCTATCTCGCGGTGTGGAAATGACATCACACCATTGCGAGATTGTGAACGGTTGGGTCGTCCGGATAGTTCGGGCGCCATTATAACGAAGTCAATTTCTCCGTCATTTCTGTCCACGCCAGGATTCGAACCCGGATCCCCTCATTCCGGAATAAGTCACTCTACCAATTGAGCTACGCGGACGTTTTATTCTGATTCCTATCTGCCTTTATGTCGTGTGCGTCCTTCTGGCAGGTACGTCACATCTCCTGGTACGTTACATCATCTCCCCCTTATTTTTTTTTTATTTTTTTTTTTAAAGTGCTGGAGAAGGGATTCTCTTATTTTTCCTATCTCGCGGTGTGGAAATAACATCACACCATTGCGAGATTTTGAACGGTCGGGTCATCCGGATAGTTCGGGCGCCATTATAACGAAGTGAATTTCTCCGTCATTTTTGGTCTACGCCGGGATTCGAACCCGAGGCCGCTTATTCCGGAACAAGTCGCTCTACCAACTGAGCTACGCAGACATTTTATTCTGATTCCTATCTGCCTTTATGTCGTGTGCGTCCTTCTGGCAGGTACGTCACATCTGGTACGTTACATCATCTCCCCCTAATTTTTTTTTTTTCTTTTTTCGAAGTGCTGCTCTTATTTTTCCTATCTCGCGGTGTGGAAATGACATCACACCATTGCGAGATTGTGAACGGTTGGGTCGTCCGGATAGTTCGGGCGCCATTATAACGAAGTCAATTTCTCCGTCATTTCTGTCCACGCCAGGATTCGAACCCGGATCCCCTCATTCCGGAATAAGTCACTCTACCAGTTGAGCTACGCGGACATTTTATTCTGATTCCTATCTGCCTTTATGTCGTGTGCGTCCTTTGGGCAGGTACGTCACATCTCCTGGTACGTTACATCTGGATTGTTTGGAAAGAACGAATAATTATTTTGGTTTTTATGAATAAAATTAGTTATCTTCATTTGAGTTTTATATTATCTGTCTAAAAAGTTATTGTCTTTAAAAAATGGTTTTTCATTCTGTTTATATACACGGTCGAGCCACATTATTGTGACCACCAACTAATATTCAGAGTAACCGCCGTGTGCAGCGCGGTCAGCTGCTAGACGGGCTGAGAGTGACTCATTAAGGTGCTGGAAGATGTTCACAGGTATGCGGAGCCACGCTGACTACAGTGCATCTGACAACTGCTGGAGAGTGTGTGGTGGAGTATCCACAGAGAGAACAACACATTCGAGGTGGTCCCACAGATGCTCAATTGGGTTTAAGTCTGGGCATTTAGGGGTCCAGGGAAGTACACTGGCGTGCGGTTTTTCGA
This sequence comes from Macrothele yani, assembly GCA_039090855.1. Classification (NCBI taxonomy): domain Eukaryota; kingdom Metazoa; phylum Arthropoda; class Arachnida; order Araneae; family Macrothelidae; genus Macrothele; species Macrothele yani. Next base: position 64,091,693 of record CM077017.1, on the reverse strand, counting down.
ATGTAACGTCGTGCAGAAGTGCTCCACATCGACTCAAATCATACCATAAGATCCCCAAGATGTAAGAATATGGGACAAGTGAGCAAAACCGTCCAAACAAGGAATCCAAAGGATACAAAGGCACTTTATTGAAAAGAAGACAGGAACGCCCATGTGACGGGCGGCTGCCAAGAAGAATCCAGTCTTTAGTAGGGGATATGATCCCCCCTGACTGCGTTGTAGGATTTACAACAGCGTCTGTCCATGCTGAGGACGAGGTTGTCAAGGAGCTGTTGAGGCATCGCGGCCCATTCCTCTTGTAGCACCAATCGCAGCTGCGGAAACGTTGCTGGCGGCTGGTGATGTGATGCCAAGCGTCTCCCGAGAAGGTCCCACACGTGTTCGATTGAATTTAGGTCCGGGGACCTTGCGGGCCAATCCATGCGTTGAATATCTTCACTCTCCAACAGCTCTGCGACAGCCACTGTACGATGAGGTGTAACGTTGTCGTCCACGAAGAGGAACTCAGGACCGACATCACCTCTATCCAGACGCACGTGAGTCAGGATAACCTCGGTACAATAGCGGACACCAGTGACTGAACCTCCTTGGAAGATGTGGAGGTCAGTACGGCTACCAAGCATGATACCGCCCCAAACGAGAACTCCGCTACCTCCAAACCGGTTCCTTTCGGTGATGTTGGAGGTGTGATTGCGTGTTCTCTGCTCTCTCCAGATGTGTATACGTCCAGAATCGCTCGTCAGATTAAATTGGCTCTCATCCGTAAAGAGAACTCGACCCCATTGCTGATGTGTCCAAATCTTGTGTTCCTGGTACCATAGAAACCGCCGTCTCCGATGAGCAGCAGTTAAGGCACACACCGTACTGGTCGTCGTGCAAATAGACCACTGTTGAGAAGCTTCCTGGCCACGGTAAAACGCGATAACGGACGTCCAGTTGTCTGTTGCATGTGCCTTGCGATTTCTCCCGCTGTATGCCGTCTGTCTCTTCTCGTCTGTAGGACAATATACCGGTCGTCCGCCACCGTGGTTGCTCGTGGACGACCACTACTAAACTCTCATACAGCTGTTCCTGTCGTTTGAAATGCTCTTCAAGCTCGTGAAACGATGCTGTGAGCGATCCCGAACTCCTCGGCCACACTAGTCACACATCGGCCTTCTTCCAACTTCCCAATGACGCGACCTCAGGTAAAGTCATCCAGATGTCGTCTACTGGATTGCCTGTTGGCCATATTACACGGTGGCAGCAACTCGACGTCGTTCAAACCGATGTACACCGTGCAATAGCTTTCACCGAATTGCTGAGCGTACACCGCCAGTGGGCTTTATACCCTTCCGACACCCCCCCTTCCCCCCGTCGTGCTGCATATATGCGCATGCCCTACCGTACCGGACCCTAGTCTATCTCCTAACTGGTCTTTCGGTCCGTTCTGCCTGCTCGTTCCGCTGTTATGCTAATTTCTCCTCTTCGTCCTTAAGTTTTGCACACCAGTATACTTTGAAGACTTTATCGTGCTCTTCCAACCTCTCTCGGACATTTCTAGCTGTGTGACACGTCGTGCTGGAAGATCCCATCCGCCCCAGGGAAGACAATCAGCAAGTATGGGCGTACGTGGTCTGCAAGGATGGATTCATAACGAACTCGGTCCATAGGGCCTTCCACAGGTATGCGTGGACCCAGAGGATTCCACGAAAACATTCCCCTGACCATAACGTCGCCCCGACCGGCTTGTGTTTTTCCAGCATTGGTTGAAGAGTGTTTGTTCTCCGAAGTTTCTCGACTTATACGCCAACGTCCATCCGTTCGATGAAGCAGAAAACGTGACTCATCGGAGAAGGCAATTCTAGGCCAATCAGCGGAGGTCCAATTCCGTTACTGCCGTGCAAATGTAAGCATTTTCTGCCAGTGCACCTTCGTTAGCATAGGTGCAGTGACCATCCGTTTGCATCGGAGCCCCATACGCAGCAGGGTTAGCTGAACTGTCGTTTTAGTCACACTTCCGCTATCCCCCTGCTTCATTCATTCCACTGTAGAGTGTCGATCGGCCCTCACGCACCTTCGAAGCCGACGTTCATTTCTCACATCAGTGGCACGTGGTGCTCCGCAGTTTCCACGTCGCTTACTCGCAATGGTGCCATTTCTCTAATCGCGATACACTTCAACCACAGCAGCACCCGAACAGTTTACAAACTGCGCTCTTTCAGAAATACTGCCATCCTTGTCCTGAAAGCCGATAATAATCTTTTTTTTTTCCAAATCTGATAAACCGGACCTTGTATCCATGACAGCAACGAGTGATATGTTTTCAGAATGCCTACAGCCCGCTTTATGTACCCTTCAAGCCAGCTCACGACACGTGCCTTCTTTCATTGGCTACGCGCTGTTAACGTCAAAAGTAGGAGGTGGTCACAATAATGTGACTCGATTGTGCATATATTGGGCGTTTGCTCTAAAATGACAAAGCGAAATTCTCTTTACTTCAGTGAAAAATTTGCCGCCAGACCAAGCAAGTTGTTGTAATTAAATTAAGCTAACTACTGTGAAGACTAGACTAGGAGCCAAAGGGACATTGGTGGGCCTTACCCTCCTTTTTACGATTTCCAACCGTAGGTTGAAGAAGCGTATATGCTCCAGCTTTGTCCGTCCGTCCGTCTGTCCGCACGATAACTGGCGTAAAAATGGTTCGATTTCGATTAAATTTGAGTATGTGGTAGGGGACCACCTGGGGACGAACCTTATTGAAAATGGGACAAATGGGGTCAAATGTCACGACGTAGGAGCGGAATCATTCCATTGCCCTTATGTGTCATAGCTTGCGTAAATATGGTTCGATTTCAATGAAAGTTTACTATGTGGTAGGGGACCACCTAGGGACGAACCCTATTGAAAATGGGACAAATGGGGTCAAAGGTCACGACGTAGGAGCGGGATCATTCCATTGCCCTTATGCGACATAACTTGCGTAAATATGGTTCGATTTCAATGAAAGTTTACTATGTGGTAGGAGACCGCCTGGGTTCAAACCCTATTCAAAATGAGTTAAATGGGTCAAAGGTCACGTAAAAATGGTTCGATTTCGATGAAATTTCAGTATGAAGTAGGGGACCACCTGAGGACGAACCCTATTGAAAATGGACGAATTGGGGTCAAAGGTCAAGACATAGGATTGCGATCCATTCCATTGCCCTTATCCCATATTATTAAGGTGGACGTCAAGTAATTTTGCTTCCTATACTTCCAATGGAAAAACTTTTGTAAACATTTCCTGCACAATTAATGTGTTCCCAAGGATGAAAATTTGAACATCGATTAAAATAACTTCATATTATAACTTGGAAAACTTAATATTTTCTAAAACATAACCATAATTATATTAAAAATCAATAACTTTTCCTTTGGTGGTGTTGAAACCAGAAAAAGGATGGCGCGACCTGTACTTTGATGACGTCAGTAGACAAAAAAATGTTGGATTGCATAATTACGGTTATGGTTTAGAAAATATTAAGTATTCCAAGTTATGAAATGAAGCTATGTTCAAATTTCCATCCTTGTGAACGCATTAATTGTCCAGAGAAAAGATGGCGCGACCTGTATTTTCATGACGTCAGTAGACAAACAAATGTTGAATTGCATAAATATGGTTATGTTTTAGAAAATATTAAGTATTGCAAGTTATAAAATGAAGATATTTTAATCGATGTTCAAATTTTCATCCTTGGGAACGCATTAATTGTGAAGAAAATGTGTACAGAAGTTTTTCCATTGGAAATATAGGAATCAAAATTACTTGACCTCCACCTTAAAGTAGCAATTCTTGTATGTATGTATGTACATTTTATTTTGAAAACGGCTCTAAGAATTTTGATGAAAGTCGTTAACCTACCGTTTTCTGGTACTAGAAATCGATTTAGCTTGATCTCGACTTTAGGAGAATTCGTTTAGTGGGTTAAATAACCACCCCGAATTATAACGTTTTTAGTGATGGCGTTGTTCCATTAATGTTACCATTGCTTAGAAATCTTATGACGTCATAATCCCGCCTTTGAGGATGTTGGCGCGCGGTCACGCCATCTGTCTCATTACGTCACGCATTGTGTGTGGATCCTATTAAAGTTTTATGACGTCCCACTTGCGGCAAGCAGATGGTCGCGATTCCCATCTGCCTCGTTACGTCACGCGTTGTGTGCGTATGTCGGTCCGCAGGATAACTCGCGGAACAATCGTTCGATTTCGATGAAATTTTAGTATCTGGTAGGGGATCACCTGAGAAGGAACCCTATTTAAAGTGAACGAAATGGGGTCAAAGGTCAGTACATAGGAGCGGGATACATTCCACTGCTGTTATGCGTCATAACTAATGTAAAAAAGGTTCGATTTCGATGAACTTTTAGTATGTGGTAGGGGACCACCTGGCGACAAACCTTATTGAAAATGGGAGAAATGGGGTCAAAGGTCAGGACATAGAAGCGGAATCACTTCCATCGCCATTATGCGTCATAACTTACGTAAAAATGCTTCGATTTGGATGAAATGTTAGTATGTTGTAGGGTCTTGCCTGGGGACGAATTCTGTTGAAAATGGGCGAAATGGGGTCAAAGGTTAGGACACAGGAGCGGGATCTATTCCATAGCCCTTATGCATCATAACTTACATAAAAATGCTTTGATTGCGACAAAATTTTATCATGTTATTTCGGAGGTATACTAAACCGGTTCTGTTGAATATCATCGAAATGGAATCAAAGGTCAGGGCACAGAACCGAGATTTATTCCACAGCTATTATTCTCATAACTTGAGTAATGATTTCTGGTATGTTGGAAAGCGTATTATAATCAATGCATTGCATGATTTTACTAACTTGTTTAATCTTAAAGGAGGCACTAGTAACAATTTTGATGGTCCATTATCCCCACACCTTTATTCACGTGCAGACATAGAGCACCGAGCGATTGTTCGGCAGAGATGTTCCGAAATCCGTGTCCAACCCACATTTATCTTAAACGGAACAACAATTTACCCGTACTGGTTCATGAATCAAAATGGTATGATTCCACAAGTCGAGTCAAAATAATAAGTAGAATCTAAAAAGGAGTCTTTTCAAGGAGGTGGTACAAATATTGTTGTTCAGTAGACGATCAGCGATCATATAAATATATTTATCTAGTACCCCACCCCGTTTTTGAGCATGGTTTGACATGTTACATTCAATGATGAGTGTTTTTTTTTAATTCTTTCACCCTTAACTTGCTGTTAAAATTTGTTCACGACTAAATTAGTTTTACAATGCACATTTCAACAGTTCTTCTTCATCCAAAAGATATGATATATTTTTCATGAGGAAATTTATGTGTTCGTTTGTGGGTACGTGTGTTTCTGTAGTAGATCACAAGATTAAAATTCCCCGCCTGGTTTCGTCAACCCAATTCGCCATTGGTTAAACACCAATATGTCCCCACAAATTAGCTAAACTTTGCAAATGTGAATTTCAACAAATTCCTGAGTATAAATAATGAATATGTTTAGCTTTATATCAATCCTTTCAAAAAATGTGATCACACCGGTTTTCCTTTTCTCTGTCGCACCAATGTCATTTGAAAGTGGGTGTGGGAGTCTTTCAGATTAGATGTTATTCTGTGACGTATACTCTAATTTAACTTTCCTTTTTAGTTTCATTGTCTATGTAAATTTGAGTTCGTTCTCCTTAGCATTTCTCAAACTTAACGTGATATCTTCTCTCTCGCTACAGTATGGTTGGCAACATCCTGAGGTCATAACGAATGACATGTGGATATCTGCGATGAGAACTAACGTTATATAATGTTTGAGCATCAGCAGTGTGTGTGTGTTGATGGTGGAAGTCAATGCTAATCGTAAAAGAGACGCTGTTTAGTTAAAGTTGTGTCTACTTAAAAGCTGCGTGTTGTGCTGATATTTATATGTATATTTATTGTTAAGAGTTCTACCAGTTAACGCTGTTTAGTTCTGGAGTTTACTATTAATCTGATACGTTTCATGTTCGACGATTAAGTGTTCTGTTCTGTTGAAAAGTTACTGTTCAAGGATCTGTTGACAGAGAATAAAGGATTAAATCTGTAAGTAACCTTATCTGAAGTTACTTCAGTGACTCCTGATTCGCTTAAAAGGGAAGTTGCTAAGAACTGATTTCTTCAGTGTTCAAACAGCCTTTATGTTCAAACGCACATAACATAGTTAAAATAAACTATATTTATCGCGTAAAACTGATTTCGATATGACAGCAGTAAAAAATATAAAATATTAGGTATTGTTGTAAAGCCCAAGTGATGGGTATTTGCTCTTCATACAGAACTTGGGGCACCACAAAGCGGATAATTACTGACACCATGATTCCACAAGTCGTTTCATGCCGAAATATTTACAAAGTATCAATGCCAGCGTGGAAAGCTCCAGAGAGGAAAGGAGAAAAGGAAAAGAATGAATGACAACTGTACCTCGAATACGCTATTGTCGCTACTGCACTAAGAAAACAAACTTGAACGATACATGCACTTGCAACACACTTTTGTCGCCATTGCTAGCCAGATGATAAACATCCGCGACTGTTGTTCGTACGTGACTAGGTGCCGTGTCTCTACCCACATGTGACGTCGTTACTTGCAACTCGGAGCTCCAGGCGCTACGTGATTGGTCAAGAGGATATAGTAGCGCGTTTGCGGTGCACTTTTCATTTACGTGGCCTGGACACAAACTCAGAGCTCGTGGAGGATGAACCTGAATCTTCTCAAAGACGACGGCATCCTTCAGGGCGTTGAGCGGTTACTTCGATGCCCAATTAGGTGTGAGGCTCATTACAATGATGAGTGGTGGGAGGGGGTCAAAATTAAAATGAAGTCATATTTACAACTTCAAGGGAAATGTCTGGCTCGTAGGTTGCTTTTAGAACGAAATCACCTTGTGCGTGTGTTGCGTGCATGTAAAGCTGGGAAGTACAGAATGGTAGTATGATTGCTGAACTTCAAGCCCGGTTGACAGTTTATAATGTGAATCTGGCCAAAGATGCACACAGGACTCGATTTCACTCGTCAGCTTTTCCCGAAATCTAGAAGAGAAAAAATCATTTCACAGGTCATTCCTAGGCTTACAATATGGGTACTTCGTGATTTCCCAATCAGAAATTTAATTTTTTTTTCACATTTCTGAGACCTGTGTGCATCTGATTCGATCCAGCTTGACGCCGTGGCTTCTGCACTTATATCGGGCCCTGTACGGGTTTCTAAGGTAAGGTAAGCCACTACCGGCCTCAGCAACAGTCGTAGTCGAGGTACTGACGGTATCCGAAGTGAGTTTTATACACATTTTGTTGATTTGCTTGCCGAACCTCTCCTTGGTGTATTTAACCATGTACTGTCAGCTGGGCAGTTACCCACGACGATACATAATAGTCAAATCGTTTTGGTTAACAAGCAGCATTATGATCCAGGACGTGGGAGAGTGGATAGCCATCACTCTTCTCAACTACGATTCCAAGATTTTGGCTGAAGTTCTTGCTAATAGACTGATTAGGATTGTTTCTGGCGTTGTAGGCGTGTGCCAGACTTCTGGATTCCCGGGGAAAAGAAGTTTTCAAAATTTAGTCCTCGTGCGGGATGGTATTCATTACCTTGACCGCAAGAGGTTGAAGTGCTGTATCCTTTCTTTGGATCGGAGCAAAGCCCTTGACAGGGTTTCCCACAAGTACCTTGTGACACTGTTAAAGGCTTGCAACTTTAGCCCGAATTTTGTTCACATGGTGAAAATTTTGTATACTAATATCTTTCGTTTTATCCGAGTCAACTAAAGATTTAGTTTTATCAGCTTACGGACAGCTTCCTCGTGTTGAAGGGGGTCCGACAGGGCTGCCCGTTGTTTACTGAATTGTTCGTACTAAGTATCGAATTTCTACTCAGAAGGATCCAGTCTGCATCGAATATATCTGGCATCACTGTTCCGGATGGGAGCTCTAGAGCTTAGAAACTCAAATATGTTACCTACACCGATGACGTCGTTCTCTTCCTGCGAGATGAACATTCCTTAAGAACTTTCTTCTGTGTATATGACATTTATGCGAACAGTACAAGCGCTGCGTTTAATATGGATGAGACTAAAGCCTTGTGTTTTGGGTATTGGTCGCCAGACGTTTTGCAGTTTGTAGGCTTCACTGATGGTCTCATACGGATCCTTGGTGTATATTTTGATAAAAAAAGGGGGTCCACAACGAGACGTGGCTTTCTGTTTAACAGAAGCTCACGTCGAAATGTGCTAGGTGGGAGGGTTGCCAAATTTTTTGTTTTATAGGGCTAAATTGGCTAACAGTTTCTTTGTTTCAAAATTGTTTTTTGGGGTACCATGCAACCTCAGAAGTACTTGTCCTTTGACTCTACAATACATTGCCTTTCGATGTTTGGGGAACTAGGCCTGTTCTGCATATGGATTGCCTGGTTCACCCAGTCCATCAAGGAGAACTGGGAGCTCTGCATATTCTTGCGTGGTTTCGCGCATTGGGAGTTTCTAACATGGCCTACATCCTGACGAATGATTTTCATCCAAGGTTTAACTTGGCATATCATTTTATTTCGTATAATCTTGGGTTATTTCCCTTTGCTTGAAGATATTTGAGGCCTTCAGCTCCGAGGCCCAGAGAACCACATGGCGCTACTATTTGTGAGGCAAGGTTGTTGACTAGCCGTAATATGTATAATGTGTTCTCCTTGGCATCGAGCAGATGTCATTTATAATGTTTTCTTGCCGTCGTTTGTTTCTCGCATTCAGCAGAGGTTTCCCGCACTGGGGATAAACTGGAGGGTCGCATGGAATAACATCGTGTTCGCAGGTGCGGAAGGTCGTGTGGGAGACATGCTATGCGGTTGGCCCATGGGGTGATTTTCACCCGTGATTCCCTATTTCGTTGGAGGATCATCGACTCTCCGGGTTGTCCTCACTGCGGGCAGCCTGAATCATTATTCCACAGGTTCGTGGAATGTGATTCTGCGCGCATGGTTTGGCAAATTATTTGTAAATGTATTAATGTTAACATTTACAATTTTCAACTTATCATGTTTAAGCACCCACTACCTGTTTCAGGTCAGCGTGCTCATGGTCTCAAAGTGATTCTTGCTACCATTGTTGCAGTTTTGCATGACACTGCTGTATCGGATCACATAGGGCTCTATGCAAATAGACCTAGTGTGATCGCTTTATTTGTTAAGATCAGATTGTGTCAACATGTCATTGTAGATTTTCTTTACTGGCCGGAAGACGCTTTCCGTGTTCGATAGCTTTGTTGGACTCGATTTGTTTGTCTTCGAAGAGCTCCAATAAGTTTTAGACTTTAATATTTGTTCTCTGTTGGAGCATGTCCTATGACAACTGACTCCGCTGCTCCCATTGTCACAATTTTTAAACTCATTTTAATTTGCAAAGTTTTGCTACTGTGTTAGCACCCTAATATAATACTTTTTATTGAAATGTTTTGCTACTGTGTTAGCACTCTGTTGTATTATATACTTGAAATGCTTTGCTACTGTGTTAACACGCTCATATACTGTATATACACAGTCGAATCACATTATTGTGACCACCTCCTACTTTTGACGTCAACAGCTCGTAGCCAATGAAAGAAGGCAGGTGTCGTGAGCTGGCGTGGAAGGTACATAAGGTGTGCTGTAGGCATTCTGAAAACATATCCATCGTTGCTGTCGTGCATAAAAGGAGCGATTTATCAGATTTGTAAAAAGGGATGATTATCGGCTTTCGGGCCAATGGTGACAGTATTTCTGAAACAGCGCAGTTTGTGAACTGTTCGCGTACTGCTGTGGTTAAAGTGTATCGCGATTGGAAAAATGGCAGCATTGCGAATAAGCGACGTGGAAACTGCGGAGCACCACGTGCCATTGGCGTGAGAGGTGAACGTCGGCTTCGAAGATACGTGAGGGCCGATCGACACGCTACAGTGGAGCACCTCACTGGCCGAATGAACCAGGTGACTTCCGGAAGTGTTTCTAAAACAACTGTTCAGCGAATCCTGCTGCGTATGGGGCTCCGATGAAGGCGGGGGTCACTGCACCTATCCTACGAAGGTGCATTGGTAGAAAAGGCTTGAATTTGCACGGTAGTATCGGAATTGAACCTCCGCTAATTGGCAAAGGATCGCCTTCTCTGATGAGTCACGTTTTTTGCTTCATTGAACGGATGAACGTTGGCGTTTAAGGCGAGAAACATCGGAGAATAAGCACTCTTCAACAATTGCTGAAAGAACACAAGCTCATGGGGAGCAGCGTTATGGTTTGGGGAATGTTTTCGTGACATTCTTCGGGTCCACGCATACCTGTGGAAGGCCCTACAGACCGAATTCGTTATGAATCCATCCTTGCTGACCACGTACACCCATACATGCTTATTGTCTTCCCTAGGGGGAATAGGGTCTTCCAGAACGAGAATGCGACGTGTCACACAGCAAGAAATGTCCGAGAGTGGTTGGAAGAGCACGATGAAGTCTCCAAGGTACTTCCCTGGCCCCCTAATTTCCCAGACTTAAACCCAGTTGAGCATCTGTGGGACCACCTTGATCGTGTTTTTCACTCTGTGGATCCTCCACACGCACCCTCTAGCAGCTGTCAGATGCACTGCCGTCGGAATGGCTCCACATACCTGTGAACACCTTCCAGCACCTTACTGAGTCACTCCAGCCCGTCTAGCTGCTGTCCGCGCTGCACACGGCGGTTACTCTGAATATTAGAGTTCTACTCTCCTAAAAGTTCTACTCTCTTAATAAATTAAAATAGAATAAATGTTTCTGTTTCTCAGTAAAGAACTGTAGGGACATGGAATCTGACAATAGTAAAGTGAGAACGAAGGTTTTAAAGCGGTTCATGGAAAAAAAAAAAAAAAAAAAAGACCATGGTTCATTCAGTAAATAAATGTCATAGAGTAGAGAGAGCGTGAACAATCTATCCGTCTTCAGTTTCAGCTTTCACTTATAGGGCTTCTTTTTTCATATTGAAATATATAGATGCATTTCCCTTAACTGAACATGAACTAATATATACATATATTTCCCCAGCTTGGAAGAATATACCTTTTCATTAAATATTTCTCTTTTTGGACAGTAAATGTATGCAACTCTGAATATCAAATAAATAAAAAAAGAATGTATCATGGAAGAATAAGTGGAGAAGAGTTCTAAAAGATAAGCGTTATGACGAAGTAAATTTCACCCTGATATGTGTCCACGCTGGGTATCGAATTCGTGTATCCTCACTCCGGAGTAAGTCGCTCTCCCAACTGAGCTATGCGGACAAATACTCACGCTACTATCTACATTTATCTCATGTGCGTTCTGGGGTGCAGGCATGTTACAGCGTATGCAACGATATTGGGAAGAAACCTTAAATCTTCTCAAAGTTATGTGGAATAATAAGAGTCTTCGTCAAAACGAAAGAAAAGGTCAATGAAACTAAACGTCTAAAGAAAAATGCAGCATGCACAGAAGTTAAAAATGAATGGACGGACACGGAAGCACTGTACATTGGGTGAATGAAATATACGCAAAGTTTTGAAACTTCTCAATTTAAAGCGAACTGAATGAGGAAATGGAATGAGATTAGGGGAGTTCTTACTGACTTTGATGAGGTGAGTAAAGAATAAAAAATTAGTTATACATGAAATGAAGTAAAAAAAAATAGCTCGCTTAAGAATATGATTTTTGGTGAATGTATGAAATTTTAGTTGAAATGTCATGAGCAGCATTTCGAAAAGAAATAGATTCAGTCGATATGTATGGAAAAGAAGTAAGAATTTCTTTATTTTCACTATGGAGATGGGGAATAACTGCTTTTCTGGTGAGTCAGTAAAACGTTAAAAAAAAATAATGTTTACGGGAAGAACGGAATTACTCGCTTTGCCTCTAGAATGAATGTTTTTTCGGATGAGACAGAAAAATATACAGCCCAAAGAATACAAATTTTATTGAAAGAAAAAAGGTTTTAGATTGTACGTCTTGACAATGAAGGCTTTCCTGTCGGGGCAGTCCACGAAAAGTATAGCTAACTATGAAAGAATAAAAAAATGCATATTTGACATACATGCAAGCTTTGAGGAATATTTTTAAGCAAGTTGGAAAATATGCTATATAAGGAAACAAAAATCTGACGATTTGTTACATCTAAAATAATCGTTTGCTGAAATGAAATGGAAAAAAAATAGTCTGAATAAAAGGACTCATAAGTTGGTCCAAGTAAAAAAAAATAGTCTGAATAATAGGACTCATAAGTTTGTCCAAGTAAAAAAAAATAATCCTGACCTATTGAGAAGTTTAACGAAATTTCAAAGATAGAAGAAGAAAAATATCGAAAATTGGGAAGCTATAATGAAATGTGAAATAAAGACCGAAAATATTGTTTCAGCAGAATTTTAACTGGGAAAAATCTGCAGAGTTCTTGAACATACGAAAAAATTACGAGAAAATATTATTGCAGGGGTGAAAGACTCAGAATTAACATGAAGTCTATGTCCAGTAATTACTGCGAACAAGAACGAAATCGTTTCTAAAGAAGCATTTCCTCGTCTCATGGTCTGAAATAAAATTGAATGGAGGAAAAAGAAAAGTTCCCCAGAAAATTCATTACATCTACACGAAAAAACTCCCTTAAAACATGCAAAAAAATATAAAAAATACATGATGAAATAACGTAAAAGTTATAAAAAAAGAGAGAGAATACATATGTGTAAGAAAACATTACGACTAGAAAAAAAAATATTGGAAGGGCGAAAGACTCAGAATTAACATGTCTACATTTCCGCTTGATTTCCCAAAAATTTTGTCAAAGTCCAATAGTTACTGCGAAGGAACGAAATCGTTTTTAAAGAAGCATTTCCTCGTCTCATGGCGTGAAATAAAATTAAATGGAAGAAAAAGAAAATTCATTACATCTACATGAAAAAACTCCCTCAAAACATACAAAACATATATAAAAACACATGAAGAAATAACGTAAAAGTAATTTAAAAAAAATGGAGTGAATACGTAGTACACGAAAACCATTTGACCACCTGACCATTTTTTGAAACCAAATCATCGTGAGTTAGAACATCGCTAAGACCATCAGAGCATTTTTATTCCGTTGGAAAGAAAATTCCCCAGCATCGTTACGTAAAAATTTCCTCCGGGGGAAAAATAGCATCGAAGAGGGGAAAAAATTCCGCTTGAAAACCACAGGAATAAATACAAAAAATCCCAACGGACCCCACTCTGTCGTTGCCATCCCTCAAAATCAAAGATCCATCGAAAAAATAAAGTTCTAAGAAGCACCTTCATATCTAACACCTACGCAGTGCCCTTTCCCCACTCGGTCGTTGCCATCCCCCCAAAATCAAAGATCCGTCGAAATAATAAAATTCCAAGAAGCACCGCTAGGGGGCAGCACATCAGCATCGAGTTGACATCCCCCTATGTCCACCCCTTTACACACTCTGTCGTTGCCATCTCTCAAAATCAAAGATCCATCGAAAGTTCCAAGAAGCACCGCTAGGGGGCAGCACATCGAGTTGACATCCCCCTATATTCAACCCCTTTCCCACTCGATCGTTGCCATCCCTTAAAATCAAACATTTATGAACAAAAATAAGATATCATAATAACATTTCTTGAGATGAGGACATTTTATGCACTCCGGAGGAAAACATTTCGTAAGAAACAACGTCTATAAAAATTCCTAACACCTCAGGGAATTTCTAAAAAGGAAAGTTTTAAAAAAATAAATTCGAGGGAAAAGGAACTTGGAAGGACGAAAGGCTTCGCTTCCTTTTTCTCAAACAATTTGACAAAGTCCAATAAATCTCCCGAGAAAATAATAAAGTTCCAAGAAGCACCGCAAGAGGGCAGCACATGTGCAACCCCCACTCGATCGTTGCCATCCCTCAAAATCAAAGATACATCGAAAGTTCCAAGAAGCACCGCAAGGGGCAGCACATCAGCATCGTCACAACACACTAGCACCATCTACATCCTCACCCATGTCACACCCCTTCATCCTCCTGATGCCTGCGTTAGGCCACGCCCCCCTCCGTCCGCCCGGCTGCGGCTGGCTCCTGCTGGCTGCGTCTGCCCGGCCGCAGTCTAATGTTAAGTCTATGGGGCTACGGCAGGGGCAGTAGCCGTCATTTTATACTGCTGTGGTAGGAAAAATTGCGTTACTTCTGACACCTTTGTGTTCTTTCTTTGGATTGTGTGAATGTACCGTACTTATTGAATTTTATGGTAAGGAACCACGTTTCCGGCCACGAATTGAGGTGTCCGGCGACCTCATTCTGGGCGGGGAACAGGGTCATTCAATAATTGCAGATGAAAAGGGATGAGGGTAGTGTAATACATCATTGTTACGATGACATGTTTCGCAAATTTAATTTATTGTCAAATGGGACACCGTGCGAATTAAGAACCGTGGGGTTTTGCGACCTTGTGAGGATTCGGGCTGGGAGTTTCACGAAATGTTGCATGGTAAAGTCGGGTCACGCCATATCACCGGAAAGATGTCAGAAATTAGAACAACGTATTTATCACATCTTTATTTTATCAAATGTGTTTTGCCAAACTGTTGAGGAGCGTGTAATCGGGTAATATAAAATACTGCAAAAGATACGTCTAGTTCTACATCTTTGGAGAGTACTGTAAAATTGCACGATTTCCAAGTCAAATCAATACCTGCAGACATTCCTACATCTGAAGTGACTAACTGTACAAATTGGTCAAGTATCACAATATCAGATATTGTCACACGATAACTACCCATTACATGTGTTCGAAGTGACCACCATTGGCAGCAATGCACAGCTCAATCTAGTCACACCATGCACCTTATAAAGCACAAACTGTATCCTGGGATACTTCAGTGACATTCCGGCTTATTTACCCTCGGGGTTCTGCAATGGAATTTCCAGGAAAAACGCAGTTTTTCAGATATCCCCAAAGAAAAAAGTTCCACGGTGTGAGATGAGATCTGTTGATCGAGCAGGTGATTCGACAGGTCCGTTTTATTTCCAATCCATCTATTTGGAAGCTTTTCATTCAGCCATTCTGTTGCTATATGGGAATGATGAGCCGGTGCTCCATCTTGCATGAAGTACGGCCCTAAGTTTGCATTCGCAACCACAAATGGCTCCATCCGGGGCCATATTTCCTTTATACAACAAATTTCGATAGGACTCACCATTTAAATTTCCTTTTATAAAAAATGGACCTATAATTACATCGTCCCAAATACCACATAATACGTTAAGTTTTTCTATGTGCTGTGAATGCCTGTCAGAAAGAACATGCGGATTCGTGAATGACCAGTGGTAAATCCAATTTCGACTGACTTTCCCATGCCTGATGAACGTTGCTTCATCCGTAAAGATGAGGCTTCGCTTAAAATTTTTATTGCTTTGCATTTGTTGCCTTGCCCATAGACAAAACTGTAGTTGCCTATTATAGTCGGCTGTTAGCAGCTGCTGTACGAATTTTGTCTTGTAAGGACGACATCTGTTTGCCTTCAGTATTCTCTGAACGGAAGTATGAGACATGACAGCCCCTTGAGCACGGTGCCATAGTGATAATGTTGGGTTTGATTCGACACTAGCTGAAACGTCGATTTTCTTGTCCGCATTGGTAATTGATTTTGATTTTCCCATTCTGTTTCGCTCTACGACGCTTCCAAATTCCATGAAACGGTGTATTAAATTACAGACTGCTTTCACAGAAGGTTGTGGCCTATCAATGTTTTGCTGGTGAAATTGCCTAGCTGCTTGAGAAGCATTCTCACTATTCCTAAAGTACAGAACCAATAGCTGAACATAATCTTGAGTGAAATATGTGTGGGTCATCTTCACAAACTAACATAGAACATAAGTTTTACGGACCTTCGAATGCCAGCGGAAACTTTACGAGTAAATGCCACTAACATTTCACTACTTTCCGAAGACAAAAACACAGCAGGCAGAAATCTGCATAATTGACAGATCGCGCTATTTGCATAATGTCACAACGCGATGCTGACTGATGGCCTGCAACGTTGATAGCTTACCTCATTACAAATTATCAAGGCAGCATTACGTTTTGCAAACGTATGCAAATTTGGTTTTATTTCCATTGAGTGTCACCTTGACCATAAAATGACTATGGTAAGTTTTCAGAACTAAAAAGCGCAAGAAAATAAATTTGGGAAATATTTCTTAGTAAAATAATTTCACGAACTTGGCCTACAACATTTCACCTAATAAAGATATGGAAAAACATAATCGCCATGTTACGTCAAATACAAAGATCTTTCCAGTGATGTATTACACAAACCTCCCCTCCCCTTTCCATCTGCAATTATTGAGTGACCCTGATCCCCGCCCTCTGCGGGGTCATCGGACCCCTCGACTCGTGGCCGGAAACGTGGTTCCTTTCTGTAAAACACAATAATTACGGTACATTCACGTAAACCAAAGAAAGAACACAAAGGTGGCAGAAGTAACAAATTTTTCCTACCACTCATAGTACACTTTAGTGTTGCTGTTGTGGGCAATAACTTTGTACCTAATAAAGATGAAACAAAAATTTAAAAACCAACTTACCACATTTTCGGAGATCTATCATGACCCCTCTTTTCATTTGAAATTTTTGAGTAACCACCAGCCCCGCCCCTACGGGGTCACCAGACCCCCCCCTCCGGTTCTATGCCCCAAAAGTGTCCCCCTTGCCGTAAAGAGAAATGGTTGTCTTTTGGTTTTTCTGGAAAAGCAACCAATAAAAATTTAAATGGAGTTTTTCGGAACTTCTGTGCCATACTGTATATCTTTGTTGTGAAAGTTGTCTCTCCGTATGAGGTGATCAAATTCCTTATTAAGACATTTTTAGCTTGTAACGTACCAGGAGATGTGACATACCTGTCCGAAGGACGCACACGACATAAAGGCAGATAGGAATCAGAATAAAACGTCCGCGTAGCTCAATTGGTAGAGTGACTTATTCCGGAATGAGGGGATCCGGGTTCGAACCCCGGCGCGGATAAAAATGACGGAGAAATTTACTCCGTTATAATGGCGCCCGAACTATCCGGATGACCCGACCGTTCAAAATCTCGCATTGGTGTGATGTTATTTCCACACCGCGAGATAGGAAAAATAAGAGAATCCTTTCTCCAGCACTTCGAAAAAAAAAAAAATAATAAGGGTGAGAGGATGTAACGTACCAGGAGATGTGACGTACCTGCCCGAAGGACGCACACGACATAAAGGCAGATAGGAATCAGAATAAAACGTCCGCGTAGCTCAATTGGTAGAGTGACTTATTCCGGAATGAGGAGATCCGGGTTCGAACCCCGGCGCGGATAAAAATGACGGAGAAATTTACTCCGTTATAAGCTTACATTCTTACATCTCATCTTGGTGACATTCGCGGATGTAACCCTGTATTATCAAATATGTCGACCAAATTGTCTACATATTTGTCTGTTGTTTTAAAATGTTTATTACCTTTATGATTATGTCTCTTTACATTCCATGCGTTTCTACCTGCTGTAACGTGTTTTCCTTTTTATTCTTCCGAATGCCTTTGAAGATGTCAACTAATCCCGTTCCTTCCATCCACCGACACAGAACAGCAAACAACTGCCAACAACATCAGTATAACACATTAGAAAATACACATCAGCTCATACCGCAGTTCTTATCGTGAACTAAGCATGGTTAGTTATTTACTAAGACTGCTAATCCTTGGCTGTTGGGAGATTTCTTGTCTCACGAACGCTGCTGAAAACAGTACAAAAAAAGATATTAAACGAGTGAACGTGAAAATTAAAACATATTTGCAATACAGTAGAGCGTCGAAAATCTGAACTAATTGGGACCACTGGTATTTCGGATTTTCGATGTGTTCGGATTATCGAACATGTAAAAAAATACAAATACGCTAACATTTTTACATTATATTATCCAAATGCAAAGTACATGTACCAAAAATAAGCAATTGTATAGAAAAAAATTACATAAGGCAAAGATTTTGTTTGTTATGCAATACGAAACAAGTTTGCCATTTTTACTACTGCTGTGAAATTTTTAAACATAAAGTACAAATTCCAAAACTTACCAATCATTACAAGTTGATTCCGATTGCAAAGTGGTGTACTTTTTGCTGAGTGCAGGGGGAATAACTTTCCTCCGGGCTTGCAGTGAACAATAGGGCTAAGGAATTAAACAAGGGGTGATACTGCCATGGTAATGGGTCGTAAAATCTTAGCCCCGAAGGAAAGAAGTGACTGGAAAAGTTTTCGCCTTTTGCCTCTGAGTATCAGAATTCACCTCCACCTACGGCACGTTGC
Organism: Macrothele yani; assembly: GCA_039090855.1. Taxonomy (NCBI): domain Eukaryota; kingdom Metazoa; phylum Arthropoda; class Arachnida; order Araneae; family Macrothelidae; genus Macrothele; species Macrothele yani. Next base: position 64,073,337 of record CM077017.1, on the reverse strand, counting down.
CCCCAAAATTAAACGATTCCATTATCATTGTGTGCCAAGTTAAAATGAAGGGACTATACTTAAACTGTCCACTACCGCAACAAAAAAAATAGTGGAGGGGAGCTTGTTCGGATTTTCGACGCTCTACTGTATTTAGTCCTGAACGGGGCTGGAGAATCCTACAGAGATGGTGAACTGAAAGGTTTCTATAAAGATCAAACCTATCCCGAAAATTATAAAATTATATTTTTTAATATTTTAGAATTTCATTCAGAGCTAGATAAATTAAAAAAAAAAGCGAAATTTTTATTTAACGAAGAAAAATTTGATTTTGTGGTATAGATTTCAAATATTTTCTAGGCTGTATAACTATAACAACATAATAAGCTGATCGAATTTGTATATATATATATATATCATCATCATCACCATCATTGTCAACCATTATCAATCCACTGCTGGACGAAGGTCTCCCCAAGTTTCCTCCACAACGGTCTGTCTTGTGCCAGTCTCCTCCATATCACTCCCGCATACTTTCGAATTTCATCCACCCATCTTCCATGTGGTCTTCTTCTGGGTCTTTTCCTGTCCCTTGGAATCGAATCTAAAATTTCGGCTGTCCATCGATGGTCTGTCCATTTAGCAGTATGTCCAGCCCATTCCCATTTCAGGGATTTAATTCTGATCATGATGTCTACCACTCTTGTCATTTTTCGGATCCACGAGTTCCTCTTCTATATCTCTCCTGGTTACACCAAGCATGCACCTCTCCATGCTGCTTTGAGTTGTCTGCAGCCTTTGTATGTCTCTTTTAGTTAAGGTCCACGTCTCTGCACCATACGTAAGCACTGGAAGGATGCATTGATCAAACACTTTTCTTTTAAGACATAATGGCATATTGCTCTTGAAAATTATTCTGTTTCTTCCAAAAGCTCTCCAGGCAAGTTTTGTACGCCGATTAATTTCTTCATCAATGTGACCCTCACTTTATATCTGCTGTCCAAGATAAACGCACTTGTCTGTTATCTCCAGCTTTTCTCCATCAATCGATAAATCTTCATTTCTTGTAAAAGCATTGAACATCACTTTTGTCTTGTGAAAGTTCATTTTTAATCCCACTTCTTTACTCTTGTCAGCAAGTTCATGGATCATACTCTGCAGCTCTGATGGGGTAGTTGCAAAAATGACTATGTTATCAGCAAACCTAAGGTGGGTTAGGTAATCTCCATTAATCTTTATCCCTTTGTTTTCCCAGTTCAGTGATTGAAAGACATTTTCCAATGTGGCATTAAAGAGCTTCGGAAATATGGTGTCACCTTGTCTCACTCCTTTTCTAATTTGTATGTGTGTTGTATTTTCAAACAGCCGAATCTTTGCACTTGCATTTTCATAGATGTTATTAATGATATTAATGTATGCATCTTCAATACCGCAGGATTTCAGAGCCATTGTAACTGCTGATGGTTTCACCGAATCAAAGGCTTTTTCATAATCGATAAAAGCCATGCACAATGGAAGTTCATATTCCTTCGCTCTTTCAATTAGTTCTCTCAGTACGTGGATATGATCTATTGTGCTGTAGCCACTCCTGAATCCAGCTTGTTCTCTCGGTTGAGACATGTCCAGTGTCACCTTCAAGCGGTGTGAAAGAACTTTAGTGAAGATTTTATAAACCACTGATAGGAGGTTGATAGGTCTGTAGTTCCTGAGATCCTCAATGTCACCCTTTTTATGTAGCGAGATCATTGTAGCGTTGTTCCAATCCTCAGGAATCTTCCCTTCATTAAGGCATCGAGTGAAAATTTGGGCGAGTACTGTTTCGATTTCTCCACTTGCTTCTTGTATGATGTCTATAGTAATTCCATCTTCTCCTGGAGCTTTTTCCCGCTTCATGTTCTTGATTGCATATGCAACTTCTGCTGGGAGGACTGGAAGAACTCTGGTACTGGTACCTTTCATGATGTCTGGAGTACATGTACCATCCCTTTCATATAATTTGGAGTAGAAATCTTTCACTCTTGTCAAAGTTTCGCCTCAATTTCTTGTTACAGAGCCATCTTCTTTTCTCAGTGCCATAATCCGTTTTCTTCCCTTACTGAGACGTCCCTTTGCTATTTTTAGGCTTTGGTTGTTTTCAGTTGCTTTCCTTACTAGTTCACAATTGAATTTCCTTACGTCTTCAGTGATACTTTTTTGTACTGTCTTGCATAGCTCTATATATTCCACTTTGGAAGTCACATCTTCTTAAGTTGTCCTCATCTCTCTTCTTTTTTGCATCAACATTTTGGTTTTTCCTGATAATTTGTTCACATGCAACTTGTTCTTAGAATCAGCTAATTTTGTTGCTGTTTCCATAAGAGCTTTGGTTACTTTCCTGTCAACTTCAGAGATGTTCACTTCTTCCGATGTTAGGCCTTCTAAAGCAGAGAATCTGTTCTTCAGTTCCAACTTGAGGGTATTATGGTGTTTTTTAAGGTTGGTTATGTCAATACATTTTGTTTGTCTTATGAGCTTGCCACGTTCGAGTTTAGTGTTGAGGTACATCTTACATCTCACCCATCTATGGTCACTACCTGTGTTGAACTTGTTTAGCACACTGCAGTCTTCTATGACGAATTTTTTGTTACACATAGTAAAATAAATTTCACTTGTCAACCCATTTGGATGTCTCCATGTCCATTTCCTGTGTGGCTTTTTCGTGAAAAAGGAGTTCAAGATGAAAAACCCTTCTGCCTCTGCAAACTCTACGAGAGTATTTCCACTCTGGTTTCTGTTGCCGTGACCGAATTTACCTACTGAAGTTTCATTCTGTTGCCGTTGCCCTATTTTTGCATTGAAATCTCCCATAATTATCTTTAAGTGCTGCTTACCTTTATTATTTAAATGACGAATTTCCTCATAAAATTCTTCAATTTCTTCTTCAGGATGACTTGTGGTGGGTGCATAAGTTTGAATAATCTGAGCCTGGTATCTTCTCGAGAGTTGGATAACGAGTCGTGCAGCTCTGTCAGAGGAACTTTCAACTTCTACAACTTTATCCTTCAGTTTCTTGTTTATTATAAATCCAACACCACTAGTTCTGCCAGTATCTGTCCCACGATAGTAGAAGAGATGTCCACTTTTCTGTTCAATGAGATCTTCTCCTTTTCTCCTTTACTCACTTAACCCGACAATGTCCCACTTGATCCTTTGTAGTTCCTCTTCAAATTCAAGAAGCCTTGAATCAGAAGATAGGTAGCGTCCATTATACGTAGCCAAGGTCAGCATCAGATGGCAGCCTAGTCCGGTCCTCCGGGGATTCTTAGCACCCTCTGCCTTCATGTCGCACTGGCCGCTGCCTTGGCCAGGTACATTCTAGCTGCCGGAGACTGAGGGCTAAGATTTAAGTTGTGATATATATATATATGTATACTGTATATACATTTTTTTATTCCATTGTGTTAACTAGATTTTTGTTTTAAGTAGAAATTTGTTGACTGATAGCAGACAATTGCGATTGAAATATTGGGTTGTATTTGAATGCACAATGCTACTGTTATAAAATCATAAAACTTAGAGAATATGTATCATTTCTCACGAATTTAAGACTGTTAACTGAATACGTGTGTGCGGATGAAGCTATGTAAGTATGTACCCCCCGCCTCCCCCGCGAAAGTCAGATTATGGAAAAGCATGTTAGTGATAGCTGCGATTGTTCTAAAGCACGTTCCCATTCATTTACTTAATTATTTGCATTTCTAACCCATTTGAAAAATATGGTTATTTTGATTGACATCTGAATCATGAAAAGAAATAATTTTAAAAACTTTTTGTGTTTGCTTCAACAAATGCTCTTAATAACAATATAGAACTCTAACAGTAAAAAGAGATCTTCCTGAAAAAAAGTGGCTTTCAGTGGGTATAAATAATTTAGAACTTCTGATACATTCACCGAAGTAAGTAATCATATTTTGAGATAAATTACATTCTGGATCAACCAAGAATCCAGCTGACAGAAAGCTTTTCTTGCGGTTAGTTTATGTTTCCCTGAAGAAATCCGACTTGAATGAGATGAATTTCTCTTTGCAAAACATTTTCTTTTCGATTCAGGAACCCGTCCAGAAGAATTATTTTAGGAATGTTTTCGCAAAGAGTAAGTGCAGCATTCTTTTTTCTTTAAGCAGTCTTTTCGCTATTTTTGACCGTATTTCTTGAGTGGTTGCGATTTGCTGAGCTTCATCACCAAAACGTTTCTTATTTCGTTCACCACATAGGTTCTATCACTGAAAGCAAAGTGTTCCGAACGGATTTCAGCGAATGATAAGGTATTATATCATATAATATATACCAAAAAAATTTATAGGAACTTTATGAAACAAAGGAGCGAAAATTAGTAGCTAAAAGAAAGCATGTGCACTGAGTTTCCTACTGCTTGTTATACGTATTATGCTGGAGGGAACCGGAAAAAAGAGCAAAAAAACTATCTATTAAAATTGTATTCACTGAAAAAAATTCATTTCGAATAAAAGAAAAAAAAGTACACTATTCTCTAAAAACTATAGTTGCTATGGTTTCCATACTCTTTTTTTTTTTTAATGAAAAATAAGTCCGATTTCTTTAAGAAGTTTTTTGCTTCTTTTTGGGCGAAAATTTTTCTTAGAAGTTAGCGTACAAAAAACTGCGAATATTCTGTAACTTGAAATGCGATGCAAATATATATTGTTTTCTTTCCGAGATTATATATTAATTTGAGTGCATGTAGTTTCTGGTATATAACTCCATCATTTAATATTTCACAGACACAAAACTTTATGCGGGTATCGGAGGACTCATATTATAACACTGCGCGAATAGCTTGTACTATAACATGAGTACTGCGCGCATAATTAATGCTAGCCGTAATTTTTCCCCCAGTACGTGGGCACTATCGAAGGGCGCGTTGGATTCCCTAATGTAAAATCTGCAAGTACGCTGAGTTACTGTATTTTGTGCTATTTTAATGAGAAACGCGATAGCATAATCCCATCAAACAGGGTAAAATGACTTAATCGCCATATCTCTTTAGACAGTGTCGTACTCAGAAACGGAAATTATTACAATGTTACTTGATTGGCTCATACTATTATCGGATGTTCTCTGCACTAGAAAAGATACACGAACAAAGGTTGCTTTTGAGGCCATTAAACTATACTCTACAGGAGGTTAACGGCACGAACTTTTAAATCACGTTCCATTTTTACATGACGTATTCTCATGTTTCACCGGAATTTTGTCTTATCATTGAAATTTTTGCAGACCTAGCATTCCAAATTCACTGCGAAACCGTAGCTTTTTCCTGAACCAGCAGGAGTGAATAACCTGCTGAAGCTTTGTTCAAAATTGCTTTTTCTTTTCTTTTCCTACTCTTTGACGTCCGAACCATGCATAATTATCATGAAATTAGTGGAAACGCCAGCAAATATTCTGATTCTTGGCAACTGCATTCACATCGTAGAATAATTTGCATTCGCTCTTTCAGTTTCACCTAGACAGCTCTGATCTTTCGAAATCCTTTGAACTCTTTCAGTAACTAATATTGCATGAGGTTTTTTGATCACTTTTCAAAACCCCTTCATAAAACTCTACCTCATTATAGTTATAAACAACAGCCAAACGAGTCAACAGAGTAGGAACGAGTCGAAATAGTTAAGAAAAATAGGGAAAATTAAGACTGAAGGTAGCTTGAAGAAGCTATCGCTCATTATTGCGGCAGCCCATTGATCACTTTCATTGAATATTAATTAAGCAAAAATAATACTATTCAATGGCACAAGGTTAACGGAATAATAAAAGCCCTTTGATTTTCTTCAAAAAAAAAATACCTATTTGACAGATGTGATTAGAACTCGTCGTATCTTGGAGTTTATACAGGGTTATTCGAAAATACTGTGCACCTGTAACAACATAAATTTATATTTCTGCAGCAATAAAAATATTTGTATCACACCTAAACATACTTAGTTGAATTCATACTAAATCGGAAGGAGTATACACAGAGATAAATCATTAGTGGCATATATGTCCGCAGAGAAATTGTTCATAAATATTCCATTCGAACCAGAAGAGTTTTGAACATATTAAAATTTATTCAGGAGTACACAAACAATACATTTAAAACTTAATTGCGAGTACAGTAACTATTCTTTGGTACTATGTTTGTTTAAAACAATTATATTCATTCGTAACGCATTAAATGATCACATCTGTAGCCTATTTTAGGCGGATACATGAATTTTAGGGTGATATCAGTAACCTTTTTTTACCTGTAAAGGCCGCTCCTCCTGGTAATAGACGCATTAATAAGTTTCTTCATAATGTCCTTGCCAATGACTATCTATATTTGCTGCATTCGCAAATGAAGATTCGTCAAGCTGTGCGCAGGAGTCAATTCTGTTCTCAGATGCCCTAAAGCGGTGATAGATCCGGCGATCCACGGTAACACAGAAGTGGCCTCTTCTTTGTTTCGGAATTTGACGACCACTATGAGCACCTGTAAGATCTGTAAGCAGTCGGTCATCTCTAACGTATAGCCGCTGGTTCTAGGGATGAGACAAGCACAGCACCTATGCCTGATACGAGAATCGAACGCGGGCCCAGCTTGGACCTCCAGCCAGAAACCTACATCTCAGACCCCGCGGCAACCGAGGCGGCCGAAAAAGTTTCAATTAGCTTAGAGGTTGTATCGCTGTTTCTGAAAGCCTGTGCGGAATTTCAAACTGTCATCTGATTTTGAAGAATAGTTCGTTAGCATGTACCGTGTGCTGACATTATACCACGCGGTGCGAACGACACAGAGTGGTACGCGACAGGCAAATGTTGCTGGTCCCTTGAGCACGTCTTAAGAATCATCACCGAATGATTATCAATTACGACGTTCATAAATAACCCAATAGTATCACACGGACAGGGGTGCGCCGAGGGTATTTGTCGCCCAGGTGCAAGCCCAGATTTGCAGCCCCTTGTACGAGAATATTTTTTAATTCTTATTCATTTTTACATGAAATACCTTTATCAACATCATTTTCTATTCCCGTAAATTACGAGTTTTCATAAAACACAATTGTCTCATATAAATCTGAAGGAAAAGAAATCTGTAAAAGTGTAGTTCATATGACGCGGCGAATAATCCAAGAACTCTGCTTCCTCTCTGTCAATTTACACAAAATTCCGCTTTACTGGTAAAAAAAGTTTCTTCGTGTATGATGATTGATAAACATATAACAGCTTCCCCATGAAGGGGGGGGGCTAATGCGATGTATATATTTATACATATTTAGCATTGAACATGACGGCCGTCTATTTAACTATTCTAACCCAAAAATCTCTCCTATGGTAGTTATACAAATAAATTGTATAAAACTAAAAGCAAATTCGAAATAACTAGTTTTCTTATTAAATAAAAATATTTTTTTCCCTATAAACTAAAAACTGAAGCTTCAAGAAATCAATCAAGCATTCGTAGTTTCAGCTAAAATTGATTTTTGCAGTTGTTGTTTTTTTTTCTTTTTGATACAAACCTTTTAACAATGTCCGAACTGTCTAATTCTGTAGCAATTTTGTTTTCAATGCTAACTATACTTACATTTGAAAGTTGCTTCTGTTTCATATTTCATCAAAAGTAACTTTTCGTAATTTTAAGTTTGGAAAACGTTCTTTCCCCTCAAGCAACTGTTACAGACAGTAAAAAATTTAAGAGAGGGTTTTGTGCACCTTATTACCGCTATCAGTTCTACGGAATGCAAAAGGAGACATTGTTTTTTTAAAGACTTTTTGGATTTCAAGCTTAACGGTAAGAAAAAGAAAAATGTTTATTTTAAGGCATTGTAATAATCCACAAAATCAAAAAAAATGTCATTTAATTTAACATAGGACACGTGCCCCCCCCCCTCCAACCGTATTTTGCGACAGGCATCATCAAAAATATTCTTAAAGCTATTTAATTGTGTTTGGAAAACATATTAATGAGTCATTTGAAACTATGGGCTCATGTGACGTTTAACATAAGTCCAAAGAATTTCAATTTTTTCACACAAATCTGAAGCAATTACATCATGTTCTTTTTTGTGCAATACCTGACAATTTTATTTGTAAGTCCATACAATATTTTATTTTTATACTCTGCTTAGTGTCACGAAAGGATAAAGGTAATTCAAAAATTGAAAAGTCTCGTTCTGCGTGTTCGGTGTTCAAACCCTTCTTATCGTTGTATCAAAAAACAGGAAAGGTATTTTTTTATTTCTTTTTGGCAGATCATTATCTCATCCGTATTTTCGTACCAGAAATTTATTTATTTTTCCTTTTTTTTTTACGTGGCCTAACCAATTCAACAGCTGGAAATTCAATTTCAATTCTATTTCCTCGGCAATTGTTTTATCTTCAGCTAACATGCCTTTAAAACGCCCCACGTGTTCTACATTCTTTTAAGTGTTTATATTATGGTTGGTATACCTACAACAGATTTTGGCATTAATTTGACGTTTCTATTATGGTTGGTATACCTACAACAGATTTTGGCATTAATTTGCTACTGACATTAATTTTTGAAGAAACAGTGTACCAAATCTTTCTGGAACAAATAAACTTGCATCTTTTTTTTTTTTAATTCTTTTTTCTAAGAAAGATTGGTTAGATTTCGTGTATCACTGTCTCTAAAAGATTCGTTAAAGCGCTAATATAGTGTATAGTGGATTACATCCAAATTGTACATTGCTCGTTACCCTTCTTTCATCGATCCTATTTTCCTACCTTGTTTCACAGCACGGTTTTATGGTCAACGCTGGGAGCTCTTTCTTTAAAATTTGCCAATGGTAAGGTAATTCAGAAAAGAAAGCATATATTTTTTGAACAATCCTGAAAATGTTCACAATTTCTAAAGAAATTTTTTCGTCGGTATTTACGACCAGATTTCAAATATGAGCCGTTCAAAGTACATAAAATGCATAAGGATTTTAGGTCGAAAAATTATGTTTTTTAAAGTCAATTTTGTTTTTCCTTCATATGGGCCCCATTGTCATACCGCTGGCCACGGATATCATGAATGCTGAAATCTTCAAGATTTAAAAAAAATTAGAAAAAGTATTGCTAGTCCTTTGCTCGCGGTATTCGTTACTGAACAAAACAATAAAAATTATTTTCTAATTTCAAATCGTTTTTTGTTGAATTACATAATGAATTAATGAATTAATTTTACTAAAAAAATAATCGTGCCACGTAGCATTACGATTTCTCACAGTAAAACGTTTATTTAACTTCTCCCACGCCACTGATATTAATTTATCAACCGCAAAATTTGATTGAGGCGTCCTGCCGCGCCTGGAACCTGCGCCCGGGTGTTTCACACCCGTTGAATCCCCGCTTGGTGCATTCCTTCTTACGGAAGTAGTGTACAAATAAAGGTTTTGGGGTGTGGTGTGGTGTGGTGTGGTGAGTTTTTGTGGTTAAGCTTTCCATGGACTGCAATTTGCTTTCCTTCCTCTGATCCCAGGATGTTACAGATACATTACTTGCTGGAATGGAGGCGTTTAGCCGTTTATCTAATATTCTGAACTTGAATTGGAACATCCCTTGCTTAATAACACTTGCACCCTGGTTCTAGCTATCGGAAGCATATCTTTCTCAAAATCAGTCGGCTCTTGGCTCGTTTCCTGTAGCTTTTCGTCAGCCACAAGAAGTAGTTTCCCCACATCCATTCTCTATCCAGCTGATAAGGTTCTGCAGCAAAATCTTTGACATCTAGTTCATGCTCTGCTTTAATTATTTAAAAAATATTTACATATAAAGCTAAGTTAAACTTAATGATATTTTTACTCAGAACTGAGGTAGTGGCAAGGATTTCTGTTTTGTGTCCATAGAATTCAGACAGGACACGAAGCTTCTGGATTTACATGCACTAAACAGGGTTGAGTACGATCAAACTGTTTCGAATTTACACATTCGAATAAGAAATACAATAACATAATGTAAAATAATGCATTTCTTATAAATACATTTATAAGAAATACAATATTTATACATTATGTCAATAAGAAATACGTAATTTCATTAAGGTAAAGGGTAAATGCAAGAAAGTTATTTACATTTACCGTAATCATGTCACACTCCTATAAAATATGCAGATACAATTCCGATGCATAACAGTTATTCAAAGTTTTGAATAATTTTATCATGCATTTTGAAACCAATTGAGACTGAGTGAATATTGGGTTGTAAAGAAAGTAATGTCTGCAAATGCAAGGCAACAGAAAAGTGCCAATTATCGTATATACAAGCAGAAATCAGTCCAACATGTAGTCGTCATCGTTTGCCACGACCTGCTTTCATCATCTGTGCAGCTGTTGGATACCGTCTCTGTACAACAGGAGCGGCTTGAACGCCACAGTTGAACAGAAACGTCGCCCCGGTTGGTGAACCGCTGCACGTCCAAGAAATACTGCAACGACCGGAAAAGGTGATAGTCGCTAGGGGTAATGTCCGGGGATTGCCTGGATGTGGCAGCAGCTCCCAGCCTAGGTCCCTGATCTTGTGATAGGTCACCCGTGTTGTGTGAGATCTCTCTCAATCCTGGTGCAGGAGGAAGCACTAACGGTTCATCAGTGCTGGTCGTTTCCACGTGAGCGATGCGAGAAAATCGCATCGCTCATGTTTGAGCTGCTGTCGGACAACACTATCGCTGCCAAAGTGACCGCAGTACACATCGGCAGTGATAGTGGTGTCCGACAGCAGCTCAAAAACACGACACCTCGCATATTCCATCAAAGAGACAGCAGGACCCTACGTGGGTGTAAACCGGCTTTGGGGGTCGACATGGGCTTCTGTTTTGGGTACAACCACTGTTTTCGGGCGCTGACATTGTCGTGCAGGACGCATTTCTTGTCACTTGTCACAATGCTCTCCATGAACCGTTCAACTAGGTTACGTGCGAGCAAAAAAACGCGTGCGCTCATGCGATTTGCTTTCTGCTCAACTGTGAGTTGATGGGGTACCCAAACTTTCCTCTTGTGCACCTTCCCAAGTTGAAGCACGCGCGTGATAATGCTCGTGTGGGTAGTCCCCAGCTGTTCCGCCAACTCCCGCCTGGTCACTCGTATGTCAGTCTTCACTAAGATCTTCAGCCTGTCCATATCCGCTATTGTGGGTTTTCTGGCTTTGGGACACAGATTATATTTCACACAGATTATATTTTTCCGGCTGTTGCGATGACATCTTCCTTTCTTTATCAAAAACTTTTCTGAAAATATACATGAATCAGCAGCTGTGATATCTATTTCTCAAAAATGCTGTATGAAGATAATTGATCCTTTACATTCTAAATTGTGATATCACTGTTCACACACAGATGCTTTATTCAACTATACAAAATAACTGAATTACAAGATTGCTGCATTAATGACAGCTTATTAAGTTCACCGGTATTTATTAGAATCATCTGGCCTACGTGTGTAAAATGTCAAGAATGTGAAATAATTTTCAAATATATGGCTGCCTAGTGCAACTTAGCTGTCTTACCACCAACCAATCTACAAAAAGCGGTATTGTATTTACACTAATGAGCCGTTACATTATGACCACCTACCCAATAAGCCGTAGGACCCCCTTTAGCCCACAAAACAGCGGCCACTCGGCGAGGCATCGATACGATGAGGTGGCGATAGGTATTCTGGGGTATCTGGTACCATAATGTCAACAGCAGGTCGTCCAGTTCCCATATATTTCGGGGTGGTGGTGATTTAGCGCGAACCCGCTTTTCAAAGTCGAACCACAAATGTTCGATTGGGTTCATGTCAGGCAACTTTGGAGGCTAGGGCATTAACAGAAAGTCACCAGCATGTTCCTCGAACCACTCCTTGACGATTCTGGCAGTGTGGCATGGCGCATTATCCTGTTGGTAGTGGCCATCACCAGCAGGAAACACAGTTGCCATGAATGGGTGAACTTGGTCCGCAACGATGTTCAGATACCTTACAGCTGTCAGGGATTGTGCTGTTGGAATAATGGGACCTAAAGTGTCCCAAGAAAACGTCGCCCACAGCATAACACCGCCGCCGCCGGCCTTTTTTACGCTCAGCAGTGCATCCAAGTGCCATAGCTCCCGTTGGTAATCTGCGTATCCGCGCTCGGCTGTCTACTTAATACACCAGGGAATCTTGATTCGTCAGACCAAGCCACTTTCTTCTAGTCATCCACCGTCCAAGCTCGATAATCATGGGCGATTTCATGTGTTATTGGTGATGACGTGCAGAGAGCATGGGGACCCGGCTGAGTCTTCGGCTACGCAGGCCCATGCGCAGAAAGCTGCGATGAACTGTGTGCTGTGCCACATTGCCCTGATCACCAACTATTGTAGCTACGGGTGATTTGTCGCACTGTGGCCCTGCGGGCGCTGTGAACAAGGAGCGACAGTCTCCACTCCCCTATGGCATCAATGAGCTGCGGATGATACACGGATGAACGCTCTACTAACCGAAAGCCGGTTCTATGGTTGTACGTATATACTGTTCTGTGAACTTCACCTGCGCTACCGTTCGGTCGTCAGGCGCGCTCATTTCTCTAGGATGGGGGTGGTCATAATGGAATGGCTCATCTGTGTATAACAAAGAAAAAAGACTTACGATGGGTATTTTGAGAAACGCGTAACTCATGTCAAGAGATCGAAAACTTGTGTGTGAGAATCCTAAATTCCTATGCGTTTAAGAAGTTTGCAAATGTGTGTAGTTATCGCACTCTACGGAACAGTCGGAAATATGCATAACATACACTGGTGTGCAAACATTAAGGACGAAGAAGAGAAACTAGCATAACAGCGGAACGAGCAGGCAGAACGGACCGAATGACCACTCAGGAGATAGACTAGGGTCCGGTACGGTAGGGCATGCGCATACATGCAGCATGACGTAGGGGGGGTCGGAAGGGTATAAAGCACACTGGCGGTGTACGCTCGGCAATTCGGTGAAAGCTATTGCACGGTGTACATCGGTTTGAACGTCGTCGAGTTGCTGCCACCGTGTGATATGGCCAACAGGCAATCCAGTAGACGACATCTGGATGACTTTACCCGAGGTCGCGTCATTGGGAAGTTGGAAGAAGGTCGAAGTGTGACTAGTGTGGCCGAGGAGTTCGGGATCGCTCACAGTATCGTTTCACGAGCTTGGAGAGCATTTCAAACGACAGGAACAGCTGTCCGAGAGTTTAGCAGTGGTCGTCCACGAGCAACCACGTTGGCGGATGACCGGTATATTGTCCTACAGGCGAGAAGAGACAGACGGCAGACACCGGGAGATATCGCAAGGCACATGCAACAGACAACAGGACGTCCGATATCGCGTTTTACCGTGGCCAGGAGGCTTTTCAACAGTGGTCTATTTGCACGACGACCAGTACGGTGTGTGCCTTAACTGCTGCTCATCGGAGACGGCGGTTTCTGTTGTGCCAGGAACACAAGAACTGGACACATCAGCAATGGGGTCGAGTTCTCTTTACAGATGAGAACCGATTTGGTCTGACGAGCGATTCTGGACGTATACACATCTGAAGAGAGCAGGGAACACGCAATCACACCTCCAACATCATCGAAAGGGACCGGCTTGGAGGTGGCGGAGTTCTCGTTTGGGGCGGTATCATGCTTGGTAGCCGTACTGACCTCCACATCTTCCAAGGAGCTTCAGTCACTGGTGTCCGCTATTGTACCGAGGTTCTCCTGCCTCACGTGCGTCTGTTTAGAGGTGCTGTGGGACCTGAGTTCCTCTTCATGGACGACAACGCTACACCTCATCGTACAGTGGCTGTCGCAGAGCTGTTGGAGAGTAAAGATATTCAACGCATGGATTGGCCCGCAAGGTCCCCGGACCTAAATCCAATCGAACACGTGTGGGACCTTCTCGGGATACGCTTGGCAGCACGTCACCAGCCGCCAGCAACGATTCCGCAGCTGCGATTGGCGCTACAAAAGGAATGGGCCGCGATGCCTCAACAGCTGCTTGACAACCTCGTCCTCAGCATGGACAGACGTTGTTGTAAATCCTGAAACGCAGTCAGGGGTGATCATATCCCCTACTAAAGACTGGATTTTTCTTGGCAGCCGCCTGTTACATGGACGTTTCTGTCTTCTGCCCAGTTGTGCTCGAAGCTACCTTTTCAATAAAGTGCCTTTGTATCCTTTGGATTCCTTGTTTGGACGGTTTTGCTCACTTGTCCCATATTCTTACATCTTGGGGATCTTATGGTATGATTTGAGTCGATGTGGAGCACTTCTGCACGACGTTACATTTGAAAAACCGTCTCGTCCTTAATTTTTGCACGCCAGTGTATTATGGCATCAAACAAATTCAAGTTACAAGAGCTGCTATGCTATTCTGTGTTACTCGAATGAATTGTCCCAGATAAAAATGGTTTACAATGGCGAAATCAGAACTTTATTTCCAGGGATGGAGCGACAGTATGAGATTGTTGCTTAAAAAATTACTGACAAAAAACATTTTCAGTGTTTTAAACTTCTCCGAAACATTGAGAATGTCTCGTTTTTCAAGTAAAGCATTTAATGATTTGGATTCCTTTTCTTTGACGGGGGTATGTTTTGCATTTATTCCCAGGCAAAAACTTGGTGCGATGGGTACACTATTTCACATAAATTTCACAGTACATTACCGTAATTTTTAAGTTTCATCCACATTTTTGCTGCTGAAAATTTAAACATTCATTTGTGTGCCTTGCTGGACAGCTGACCTCCTGGAAGCCAGACCCTGGGAATCTGCTCCCCCCCCTCCCCCGCGCAGTGGTTGCGGGCTGCCCACAATAAAAGGTGGTTTTCTGCAGCACACTCAGAGCTGGATTTCCTCAGACACCAAAGAAACAACGGCACCAAATCACTTCCAGCACACTCATAGAGTACAAAGAGTACAAACGTTTTGTCGGAAACTCGTGTTAGAATAACCTGCAATTGGCTTACAATATAACGGTGCCATGCCAAGCGGCATTCTTGAACGACGAAGATAAATGAGAGAACTGCTTGCGTGAAATTTTAACCTGTGTGTTTATCTTTGACCCTCGGTTACACACAGTTTTTCCGCATTAGTAGAAACTCTCGGGAGTTCTAATATGACGGTAAATTCGAAAAATGTAAACGAGTCCACGTGCTGTTTTCTGTTTTCTGCAATATTCTTTGATATTATATATATATATTTTTTTGATTGGAATTTTAACGACCACCGTGAGCAACTCAATGGGCTATAAGCCGTCGCCCGTCCCTAATTTAGGGCCACTGGTTCCAGGGAAGGGAGAGAGCCAGTTCCGTAAGGCAAACACAACATCCATGCCTCACCGGGATTCGAGCCCGGATCCCTTTCGGACGAATGATCCGAGACAATCGCTTAGACCACTGCGCCACCGAGGCGGCATATTATATTTAGCTCATGGCTTCTAAAGTTTAAACTTTTTTAATTCAATTTAAAAAATGTGAACGTTTTATACTTGCTGTGTTGCCTTCTGTGATAATCTTTGCTTCGCAGAACAGCTGTTACTCCTTTGTAAGTATTCCGGAATTGCACCAATTAAGTCAATAATTAGAATACTTACTTTTATAAATTGGATAAATTAGTTCCAATATAATTAATTTAATTTATAAAAGCATTTAAAGTAAGTAAGTTCCCTTAAATGTTGCTACTAAAACTCTAACGTTCGCTGCTCCAAAATTGATATTCTCCTGCCCGGTGACATCTTATCCAGTGGTGCAGCTTTACCCAGTACCTGGACTTAGGGGACCTAGAAGATTAAAGTAAAAATGCATATTTTTCTTTTTCTCCCTCTCGGGGTTTAAAAGTTATAAGCAATCAGTCGTCCCTAATTTGGGGACTCTAATTTCAGGGCCCCCAATTTCAGAGCACGGACTGGAGCCTAGATCGGATGAGTAGCCAAAAGTCTGCGCTTCGGACCACTCACTCACCAAGGCGGCTTACCATATTCTATCTTGATCTTTAAGCTGCAAGTACTGATGCCAAATATTTTTACACGTCCTCTTTCGAAGCAGGTGAACAGTCGGCACAATCCTATTTCTTAGAAATACCTACGACATATTTTCCTCAAATGAGAATTACACTAGATTTTGTTAATCGATAGCTTGCCCTTTAAACGAAATGCTTTCCGCTCACAACACGAAGCGATGTCTAATAAATCTCGCAGTAATAGAAGCACAAAGACTGAGTCAACTTTTAAGAAGTACACAAATGCATCCGCTTCGAACAATAACATAAATTAACAACAGAACATGTACGCAGTGAAGAAATGGAAAAATGAGAATCCCGAACCAACAGGAGACCCTGGATAGTTCGTCATAGAGAAGGCATATGCCTAATAATACGAACAGTTTAGACATAGAAGTCTCTTCTGTGAGTTGAAAAAATGGTTTAAGGCAGTGTTTAACCAGTGTAGTCCGCAGCTAAGTACTGCGGACTACCTGTTTTTCAAAAACCAAGATATGGACCCTTTATTTTTGAAAATTTTTATATCTGTATGGTAGACACCTATGCCAAGCAATATTTGGAGAAAATGTGGGGTAGCCCTTAAAAAGTAATGGATTTTAAGAATAATAAATAAACAGACCATAAAATTTGTGATTTTACCACGCAAAAATAAAAATGATTCGGTTAGATTTACTAACTTCTATTACAAGTGCACCAAATATGACATGTCCAGCAGCTATTCAACGCAAAAGTGATGGGAGAAACCGTGCCTCTTTTTACCGCGAACAATCCCTTTCCTATCAGGTTCAATATTTGCTACTTTTAGCTCCAAATCTGCTTCAATATGCAGCCTATTTCTATACTTGTTCCTCATATAACAAAGTGTCGAAAATGTTTGTTTACAAAGAATATGTGGAACAAAAGGGGAAGTAAATCTTTCAAAGCATTTTCATTTAACTTTTTTACAATCAGTAAAAATCTTCATCCCCAGAATTGGTCAACTGTACCTTCTCTGAAAAATCTTTTCAGTGAACAATCACAAGTCATGTCAGCAAGTGCATCTTGCTTTTCAGCAAATAAAGATGTTATTTGTGCATCACCACTTCCAAAAGGAATCCTTATCCATGAGTTTTCAGGATTTGGTACCAGGACGTAATCTCTGAAGTTAGTTGCTAAATCACCCAGGGGCTCAGTGATGTTACAATATATTCTACTCCTGGTAATTAGTAGTAGAACTTCGTCAGTGGACTCCAGAAATGCCTCCAGTGTTGAGATGTTAGTGAGGCTACCACCTTCAGCTCGACTTGCCCATAACTGTAATTTTTTTATCACTGCCTCAATCTTATCTTCAAAGTAAAAATACTCACATGATTTTACCTTGTTGAGAGTGTTCAAGTATGCAAAAATATCTGCTAAGTAGGATAGAATACACAACCATGCAAAATTGTTCAGTTGACCACATGGAAATTTTAAATCTTTAAGAAAAAGTCCTACTTCATCTCGAAACTCAAAGAATCGCTTCAATATGTTTTCCTTTGACAGTCCATGCACTTCTGTATGCAAAAGTAACTGCATATGTTAGATTCCCATTTCTTCTCACAATTTTTTGAGAAAATCCTGGAATTCAAAGCTAAAGATTTGATAAAATTAATAATCGCGACTACTTCATCAAGTATCTTTTATAATGGGTCTTGCATCTTCTTCCTAGCTAAAGCTTTCCGGCCAATGCAGCAGTGGGTCCATTTCATTAAGGGTGCTACAATCTCCACCCGAGCAACAAGTCCACTGATTTTCCCTGGCATAGCAAGAGCACCATCTGTTGTCAGGCCCACGTATTTTCCCATGAAATGTGGTTCTCAACAAAAAAACTCATTCCAGGATTTAAAAATGCGCTCTGCTGTAGTATATACAAGTTCACATGAAAATAAAAATCCTCCACAATTTTTTCTTCGCATACATAGCGTACAAAGACTAGCATGATAACTTTGTGTGTAATATCAGTGCTTTCATCAATTTGCAATGAAAGGAAGTTGCAATACTTAAAATGAGAGTCTGTTTTACATTATGTGTCGATATCCCTTGCCGCCGACTCACCATATACTCTTCTGCATATAGCTACACAAGTAGGGATAACCACTTCCTCGCCTATAGTATGAGCCTTTCTTTCTTTGGCAATATTTTTTGCCACGTCATAAGAAGCTAAGTCGCATTTTCCTGAGCACTCAC
Organism: Macrothele yani; assembly: GCA_039090855.1. NCBI lineage: Eukaryota > Metazoa > Arthropoda > Arachnida > Araneae > Macrothelidae > Macrothele > Macrothele yani. Next base: position 64,055,164 of record CM077017.1, on the reverse strand, counting down.
ACCTAAAGTTTTTTTCTATGTTTTTTTTTCTTTTGCACCTTCTACAACTCTACAAGTTTGGTCAAGAAAAAATCGATTGATTTATTTTTGTAGTGCGGGTGTTTCGTCTCCAAATTACGACTAAGATTAGCAGGCTTCATAGATTCATTAGCCAGAATTTCACAACATAAAATACGCATGGGCTTTGGCTCCAAATCAGATCCTTTAGCGTGAGTAAATTCATACTGAAGACCGTCATAGCTGTACTTACGGAATTTTGTTATTTTCTGTGACTGAAATTTAACACAAGTAGACGTACTGACACTTGGCCTAGAACTAGCTTCAGAATCAGCAGTACTAACAGATGACCCCAGCTGCAAGTCTTTTGTTTCCTGTTGTGTTTCACTTCTTGGTCTTTTCAAAGATGCCATCTGTAACCACGCTTTCATTTTTTACAGATTTTTCTTTAAAAAGTAAGCACAAAACATACGTACAACCATATCGGCATCTGACACAAAACATTAAGGTTATGAAACAAGTGTATCTCCACTATTATGCTACAAAGTTACAAGAACACTCATTCAAAGTAACGATTTAATTTGCCACACACAAAGATAAACAACGCAAAACATTCTGAATCACTCTGACGGCATATCGCTTTGAGAAATCACGTCAAAATCGCAGCCGAAACAAGACTAAATCTGTTGGTTAAAATCGCCCTCCTTATATGCTTACATCGAACGATCGAGCAAGTTCTGGAAACTTCAGGCGGCTTTCACGAATCTCAAAGTGCTGCCTGTTTGGCGCCGCCATCTCAGTTCGAAAGTTCTCCGACAGATGTTTCACGTAATAATACTCTGTTCTGTTATGACTATCTAAAAGTTTTTCATTAAGTGCGGCAATATTTGTTGACGCTTTACTTGTTTGGACAGACCATACTGTCCAACCAACAAGCTTTTACTTGTCTGTTGGACTATATGGTGTTTCAGACCCATATGAAAGATATACAATATACACTGCTGACCACCCAAAATGCAACACCAAGAAGGACGCGAGATAGCAAAGCCAAATTTACTGGACGCATAGCAACAGATACAAAGATGAAACGATTGCGCTTACAGGCCCGTGCAACTAGCGGAACACGCAGACATCAATAGTTCGTGTGGCCCCCATGGCTGGAAATAACGGCCGCTACACGCCGCGGCATCGAACGAAAGAGGTTTTAGATGTGTGCTTGGCGTATGTCGGTCCAGGCTGCTTCCACACTTTGCAACAGTTCATCAGGCGTAGCCGCAGGTGGTACTTGCCGGGCCACTCGGTTGCCGATCAGCGACCAGACGTGTTCGATGGACGATATATCGGGAGAACAGGCGGGCCACGGCAGCAGTGACATCTGGTGGGCCGTGAAGAATTGTTGCACGATGCGTGTCACGTGCAGGCGCGCATTGTCCTGTTGAAACTTGGCCGCTGGCAGGTCCTGCAGGTAAGGGAGGACTACAGACTCCAAAACGTCGGAGATGTAGCTGTGGCTGTTAAGTGTACCAGCGATGCGTACCAGAGGGGTGCAGGTGTCATATCCAACTGCGCCACAAACCATAACGCCAGGCGACGGACCGGTATGGCGATGCATAATACAGGCGTCATACAGTCTCTGCCGTGGTGCCGCCACACGCGGATCCGACCATCGTGGTGTTGCAGGCAGAAGAGAGATTCGTCGGAGAAGACAATGTCGTGCCATTCCGTAGTCCAGGTGCGGCGTTCAACGGCCCACTGCCGCCGCACTCGCCAGTGGTGTAACGTCAATGGTAATCGGAGCAATGGGCGCCGTGTGACAAGTCCCCGCTCCTGCAGACGACGTCGAACGGTACGTGCTGACACAGGTTGTTGCGCAACACACCCAAATTCCTGCGCTAACGTTCGTGATGTGGCGGGGCGAGCCATCAATGCCCGCCGCACAACATGCCGGTCCTCTCGTTCGGTGGTGTGCCGCTGCTGCGGCAATCGCTCACGTCGGTCCGTCCGTCCCTCCTGCACCCACCGAATCCATACTCGCCTCACTGTGGCTTGATGTCGTCCCACACGGGCGTCGATGTCTCGGTACGATAAACCGCTGTCGTGAAAAGCCACTATTCGTCCTCTGTCGAACTCCGAAACGTGCTGAAATGACTGCCGTATTCTGCGACAAGGCATCAGGAAGCTTCACACGCAGAGGTCCGGCAGCACAACACACTTCCACTACTTACACCCCGCCTTCTGTGCACCCTTCTTATAGTGCTTCTCGGTGTCGTGCCGGGCGCACATGATTCGCATATGCCCTGCAATGCTAATCGTTTGCATGTCCTCTCGCGGGCGTCGCGTGCTGCGAATTTCAGGCCAATCGGATGCTTCTTTCTTGGTGTTGCATTTTGGGTGGCCAGTAGTGTAAATTAATAGTATGTAAAGGGTATTCTCAAGTACCGCATAAAGGGAATATGGAATTTACATGGGGAATGGCGATGAACACACCACATCAGCCAAATATTGTTTTATAGCGTAAAATAATACAATAGTACATATCTTGTCTAGAGAGTTATTGTTGCGCGGCTGGGCCGCACTGTTTTTACCATAAACTTAGTTCTTAGCCCCACACCTCGATTCGACCTGAGCGACCGGGATCTATTACTAGATAATGGCCATTAAAAAAACACAGCTCAAACGTATTCAAAACACAGCAAGCAGTTATGACACAAATAAGCAGTGTTTTTTTTTTTTTTGATTGATTAAACTGGGGTTGAATTTAGACACATTATTCACACCACAAAACACGATTGCTTGGTTTCATGTCGATATTCGGAGGCCAACTTTGGCTCACTCAACTATGCACATTTTATTATGTTAAATCTGAGCTCCAGTGCTATACCTCCTTGACAGGCATTCTTCAGATCAACGCTCAAGCATAATTCTGAACAGTGATATGTCACACAGTCAGTGGAATTCCTATCTTTAAAGAATGTTCTTAGAAGTCCGACTGCTACCGCTTTTTAACATAAATTAAGTATACCTATTGCCCGCGCACATGTGAAACAAATACACCTGGTATTTTGTAATACGGTGGCAATAAAGGCCAGCGCCAACGTCCAACGTTAGTCAGTAATGCCAATGGCTGGGTCAGGCCCGACGACAGGATTTTTGGGCCCCTGGGCAATCTTGAGGCCGGGGCTTCAAAATTTTCAACTGCTCCTCCTCCCCACAAAAGGATTTTAGAAGAGTGCAGAATTAATATACTTTAGATTAACCACGGGTACAAAACCTTGCACACAATTCTGAAATTCATTCTTAACTTATACATAGAATCACTTGACATAATTTTAAAGCTAAAACTTTTTTATTAAATGTTGAGTACTCAGTATTTGAAAACTGAAAGAGCGTTACTTTTTTGTCAAATTAGTTATTAATTTACAAACGCACACTTTATAATTAAATATCAAATTAGAAAAAGTAAAATTTTTAATAAACAAATTTGGTTACCTAATAGTTCTTATACTTTCTACAAAATAGCTCTTCTGGCTCTTTTAGATGCAAAGTCGTCAATTACTTTATCAAAGTCCAAAGTACGAGCAAGATCTGCCTCCATGGCAAGAGTGGTTAATACACACAGTCTTTCTTGTCCCCTGGTTGATCTATTGTAACTTTTGATCCTTTTTAAAACGTTGAAAGATCTCTCAGCTCCTCCCACTGACACGGGAAAAGTACGGAATAGCCTGATGGCTATACACATATTTGGGTACAAGACTCTAGTTTCAAGCTTTTAAGTTTGTTTAGCAATTCGAGGGGTTTCAGACGATTGGGTCCCAAATTTGAGTGATGGGTTTATTTCAGATGGATCAGTTCGTCTACGAGATCCTGAGAAAGATCGTTGTGAAAGGTTGGAAGTAAACTGCTCCAAGACTCAGCAATGGAACTATCTTCTGTTTGTAAATATTGCCAACATCAATGAAAAATTTCGCTGAGTTTCTTGGCTGTAATGAAGCGTTCGGTTAGTCCTGATACAACAGAATCAATTATTCTGTAGAAGTCAAAAATAAACCTGCTTTGTGACGTATATTCTAGATTAACTTTCCTTTTTTAGTTTCTTTCCCTATGTAATTCTTGAGTTTATTCTCAGTATTCTTCACGCTTAACGAAATATCTTTTCCTTCAAACGAATACGTTTGGCAACACAATTGAGGTTGAATGCACGTGACGTATGCATGTAATAAGATAATAACGGAAGATAAAAAGCGACGACTGATCTGTTGTATGAGAGAGGTGTTGATATTATTGAGAGCGATTATTGAGGTGTGTTGATAAGAGCGATTATTGAGAGCTATTATTGTGAGCGATTATGATGAGCGTTGTTAAGAAAATGCTGTACGAAAGAATTGAACAGTGTTGAGATAAATGTGTGGAGAGTGTTGTGATTCCCTTCCGAATAAAGGACTGTTTCCGTTAGTTGACTTCTGGATTATATGTTTTGTCTGGCCGTTAAGGTTTGTTTCATTTAGGAACAATTTATTAGTATGTTGATATTTTAAATTAGCGTAAAGGTCAAGACTACTTTTACGTGACAGCTTCCATTGGTAAGGGAATTAGTACGGGTAAGTTCCTGTTTTTTTTAGTTTTTGAGACAAGGGAGAATGCAAGCGTGGAAACCAAAGCGGTTGCTCCGGGGGGCGGAAATGCTTTACTTTTCTGCCGAACCTTTTCGCTAAACATTCGTGACAAAAGTCCACTAGGATCGAGCCCCCCGACGCCCAGGCACCTGGGCAATTACTCCCCCCTGCCCTCCCCTCTCGTCGGGCCTGGGCTGAGTGCTCGAACTCGGAGATTGTTAATGAAGTGAAAAAGGTTTACCTGTTCTCTTCATATAGTTATCTACTACCACTTTTCATACTTGATATTCCCTGCCAGTTATTTAAGTACATAAGTTGCTCAGATAGGGGAATTGCTTCGTGTTAGATACCTGCATCTACCGCGTTCGGGTTATGTATTTCTCTTAGGATCGCCTTGGTTTTTCTTGTCTGCATGCAAAACGCTTTAATACTCTCGATGCAGCTTTCCCAACGAGTTACGCTTAATCGCTTTATAGTTACGGTAGGAACACGATTTAATAAAATATTCCACCTTTTAGTTGAAGCAGAAAAGAAAGTATAAGTTCTCTGTGGCACTCCTAAAAAGGAAAGCAGCTTCTGTAGATGCTAGGGCTGAGTTCTATATCCCTAAATTCAAGGAATGAGAGCCACGCGGAAAATAATGCATAGCGTGCAACTCATCAAAGTTGGAAAAGTCATGTCCATTTGCGTGGACATGACTTCTCCAACTTTGATGAGTTGCACGCTGCCCTCCAAAACTTTTTTCCCTTCCCATGAAATGGCATTTTATCGCAGGGGTTTATATAAATTGTTAACACGTTGGCAGAACGTTGTTGATGCCCATGGTAATTATTTTTATCAATAAATTGCTTTCATACTATGTATGTGTTATACTTTGTCTCAGTCTCCGAAAACGGCAAATACTTTTATGTTTATCTGATACCATCATCTAAGCATTCTCCTCCCCTGAAAAACAGTGAATGAATTACATGCACCACACTTTAGGCTGTCACACTCAATACAGAGCACATGCTATTTCATTTTAGTTATGTTGATTTCATCATCCCTACGTTTCACATCAGGTGCCACATTCAACTTCGCAGTGCGTTTTGGGATCTTGCAACAACGAGAAAATCAGCATCGCACAACAAAGCAGCTACAAAATAATAATAAGACAAACAAGAAGATGTATTTTTTTCTGTTTTGCATTTTGTATTGTTATGAATATTTCAGAGTGTATAAGTGAATGACGAACCTTAAATTCGCCTCTATAAGATTTCCAGGCAAGTCACAGTAAGGCATTTTCTGTCAACAACATTTCAATTACAGATCATCTCCTGTACGTGCTCTTGTCAAGAAACCCGACCTTCCAACAATATCAGGGGACCCGTTCCATACCAACAGAATGTGCCCCTACACCATGACACCACCTCCAGAATCTTGAAATGTGTTTACAAGGCAAGCTGGGTCCATTTCTTCGTGGGGCTCACAGACTCTCTGCTTTCTGTCCGTACAGAACAACATGTAGTGTGACTTGTCATACCGCGTGGCTTTTTTCCAGTCTTCCAGTGTCCAGTCACGGTGTTCGTAATACCACTGTAGAGGAACTTTCCGGTTCTTCGCAAAAACCAGTGGTTTCCGTATAGGTTTCCAATACCGATCCTCTTCAATTTCCTGAGTATAGTTTGTGACGTACTACACAGGTGAACTACATGTCAAGACGAAAAATCTGCAGCGGTACGTTCTGTCGGTGTAGCTCAGTCGGTTAAAGCAACTCACTCCGGAGTGAGGAGACGCGCTTAGATTTAAATCACCGACAAATTTGTAAACTTCACAAGTTCGCCGAGATATTAGTCTCAAACAGCCTTCATTGAATGCTGTGGCCAATTGCTGCACACAGGAAGTCCTGTTTTTCCGTACAAGCCTTCTCAGATGATGGAGATCTCGTTCCTGACAAATTGCCATTGAGCCGCAGTTACGCCTCTCGGACGAGCAATGTGGGTTATTTTTCCGCTGATTAAAGATCCAGGATATCTCACCTTTAACCCTTTCATGACCAGGGACCTGAAATGCTGAGCTGCTCAAAATACCATGACGCCTGAAACTGTATGTTGCTCTATTCAGAATTTATCCTCGCCCCTTTACAAGTTAACAAAAGAAGGATTAGTGCTTGGTCACCACACGAAACTTCCGATCCGTAATCTTAATGTGCATTGATCTTCTGATGTTTTCCGAGGGCGATCACTGCATTTCTCCACGCAGAATGTCTGCGATGTCATGAGAGTAAGTATTATTGTCCCGGGAGATACCACGCCTGCTTTACTTATTTGCTAAGCGACAACAATGGTGACTTTTGCAACCACAGAGGCCGTGTAAATCCAAAGAACAGGTGCGGGTACGAAATCCTACTTACTTTAGAAGGGCGTTTTTGGGCGGTCGTGGTAGTTTGGATGTAAGGGCGCTTTGGGCGTTATGGTCGTTAAAGGGTTAAGAAACCAGCCAGCTGTGCTGTTTTCAAAATCGTCGCTCAAACCAGACGGGTACCCCCAATAAGCATTTTATAGAGCTCCGAAAGCTCCTTCGTTTTTCTCATTGTGATCAACACTACTGCTGATTATTGAAGAGCAGCCGTCTTAAATAGTTACCTAGATCATGTGACCACGTGTTTTGCACTGCGTAAGTGGCGTTTACGTACGTCTGCAAACAGGTTTCTCATTCAGTGGCCGGCGTGTGTTCTTAGAGGAAGACAGGAAGGAAGATATTTTTCATCAAGAGTATGATGGCAGGGCAGTCAACTGTGTCAGCTTTGAAGATAGGTAGGTTGTTTGAAGATGAAGTTTTAATTTCTTTTATCTGGAAGGCAAAGTATTTTAAAGGTGCTTCTTTGGTTTCAGGCAAAATTAACGCAACTTTTGTTCTCAAGATTGGTTGATGAGCAGAGGAGGTTTCATGAATATCTAATTATAGATGGATGCCAAATTCGCATATTTTATTAATTAATTTATTGATTTTTGCTGTGTATTACATGTTCCTGTTATTCTTCCAAGAATGATGATTATCAATACAATTATCTGTACTTCGTGAATGATTTATGATAAAACATTCAAATAAAAAACATTTTGTAGTCAATTCTTGGGAGAATAAGAAAAACAGGTAGTATAACAAGAAAATTACAAAAAATGCAGATCCAGTGCCAATATGTAATTTAATAAATAAAATATGGTTATTAAGCTTTTGTTAGTATTTTCATAAGCACTTTCCTTGGGCTCCCTGTTCTTGTTATTCTTCCATCTGAAAATCAGTTCTCAGTCTGACTAAACGTAATGATTCTGATAACTATTTGCAGGACTACAAGGGTAAATATCTGGAAACAATCTAAATGTTTCCCTTCTAAAACTTTGGTTAAAAAATATGAGATGCATCTCAAGAACTCCTGTACTGTATTCTTAATTTTATGTGACTTAAGCATAAATGTCATGTTTTACTGTTGTATTTCTAATAGTTATTTGTTTCCCCATAGCTTTGTTATTCAAAGTGGTCATTTATGGGAATAATTGGCATTAATCCTTTGTGATCGATTACGTACCTCCTGAAAGGGCCATAACAATAGCGAAGGACCTACGAAAGATGTCAGCGTCACGTGTTTTTACCCAGTGGCATGATGTCCATGTCAGGGAACTATCCCTTTCCCATCATGTCACGGATCATGGAGTAAATAATGAAGGGTCATAAAGGAGCGCTTATCACCAATGACAGGTTTATGGTCGGTACTGCTGAGATGTATGGATAAAGGAATTATTTTGCCGTAGCTTTCGTAAAACCCGGCTGCTATGTGAACATTTCTGTTTGGGAAGCACAGAAAGTTTTGGGCATTATTTGGTTCCGGTACGTCGGTCGCTTAAAGGGTTAAGGAATAAAAACTGAATTTAAGCTCTTTTTTCTTGGTATTCTCAACACTTATACCCAATCATCATGGTAAAACATGATGAAATATAACATCCTACTTCAAAAGAAACCATTATCACTATTCTAAATCCCAAGAACAATGTGCTTCACACCGGGCTAAGTAATAGCTGTCATTCAGCACAAATAGTAGAAGCAATTACTTTTGCACCAGCAAAAATTTGTACAGTCCATTGTAATATTTGTCTTAGGTATTGTTCACTGACTTTGATGGCTCACATTAATGGCCAATGTTCTCTGTCATTCAATTTTCATGACTCATTGGCACACTTTGGTATAGCTATACCATAAATGGTTTTTCATGAGATTACTGCACTACAAATGCTAGATCAAAGAGGCAAACAGCTAGATCAAAGAGGCAAACAGTTAGATCAAAGAGGCAAACACTGACCAAACGACAAACAACGGTGTACCTTAGCTAACTGCACACATTTATTCCAGCTCCAAAACAGCAAACAACCAAGCGGAACAGCTCTTCTCACGCATGAAACGGTGCGTAGATACCTTAACGCAACAAGAAACCTAACAAACTTTGAAAATTCTAAGAAACTGGTCCATGTATATTACACTCTAAAACTGAAAGATCAAAAACGTGATGATTATTAAAAAGTGCTAAGAAAAATAAGAATGAATGAAACTGTTAGGCAAGTGTTATACAAATTGTATGTAAACAATATCTGATAATGTGATGCCAAATGTTATTTTAGTTTGAATTTAGTTTTAATAAAATTATTAACAATGTGACATTGTTAAAGTAAAACACAAATTAAAGCCATAATGACGCCTGGATATAGAGAAGAATTTATTAATAAATGCTATGAATCATCAAAAAGTGTATGAACAATTCACAGGTCAGTAATCTTTCATTTTTAAAAAATGACAGTGAAAAGTGTGAAACTTTTTCGTCGTAACGTTTTATTATCTTTTGTTTTCCTTAGAATAAAATTAATGTCACTGTATAACATATTATTTAGTGTTAAAAAAGTGCAATTCTAGTTTAACTGTAAGACGCATTTAATTTTCCTGATTACTTTGGATAAGTTGTTAAAATTGATATTAGTTTAGGTGAGTAATCATGGATATCAACAACAACTGCTAAATTAAAACAAACGTTAATCTTTTTGAAAAAAAATGATCTATCATTCGCATTACCTATGTGTGTTTTTTATATTTCACCACTGTAATTAGTTTCGTTTCTGTGGTTATAAACTAAACAATTTAAAATAAATGCTTACTTCTAGTTGCGTTAACATGGCTATTTATTAATTTATTTTCACGTAAATAAATGATTACGCCGCGTCGAAAATGGTGTAGTAAATTAGTTTTCTACGCGACATAAAATACGTATAAATTACGCGTAATTTATGTAAAATATGTATCATGTAATTTACGCGATCAACCCTGGCCTTAGCTCAGGGAGAGGGACCTGAGTGTTCACCCTATATAAAGCTTTGCTACATCCTCTGTAACAGTCAACGCTATGCAAAACTGTCTCATATGAAAGAAATACGGGATTACGCCATATAATACAAATTTTGATGATGACATTCCGATTTTTGGCGTAAATGTGACAAGGATGGTAAGTCAGATAATATCCGAAAACTTGAAAATATTCATCGTCCTGGAGCGGGACTCGAACCCGTTAGCATACCCGGGCGCTGTCTGGGAGACGCGGATTCGAGTCCCGCTCCAGGACGATGAATATTTTCAAGTTTTCGGATATTATCTGACTTACCATCCTTGTCACATTTACGCCAAAAATCGGATTGTCATCTTCAAAATTTGTCTCATATGAGTTTTTTTGCCATATATTCTTCCCTTCCTTTCCATAGAAACTTTAGCTAACGCTTCTTAAACATTTTATAAGCATTCTTGAAAAAACAATTCAGCACACGTATGCTATCACAAATAAGCTATTCCATTCCATTACAATTTAAAATAAATTGCATTGCTTATGGCTAAGATTGTGTCATTATGATATTTATTAAATAAAATAAATTGATATAAAGCTTTTGTGTAGTGTTATGCTTAATGTATTGCGGCATAAAATTAGGGGTAAGCTTCAGTCTCATAAAATAATCTCTTAGTAATCAATAAGTTTCCCATTCCATTCGGTGCTTTCTTTTTCTTAGAAGCTGAAAGAAAAAGAAAAACCAGTTTTGTATTTTCAGTAAAATATGCAACTTCAACAGTCTGAGGATTAAAACGTTAAGAAAAGGTTTACATCAATAAAAGCAAATGAATCATGCAAAACTTTTTTTCTTTTATTTTTCATTTGCTTTACATGTAAGTGCATTTTAGATTTCCAAAGGTTATGAAGTACTTTACAACCAAACTACATAAGTAACCAAGATCAAGAATATTCTTTTTTACTTTATAAGTTTTTGTAACTATGAGTGGATTAAATAAAAATAGATAATTTATGGGTATTTCGTATTTTTCAAAATTAATAAAATATATGAAACTTCCTTTTTTCGTAACGCATTTATCACAATTCAATACATGACACCCTGGTTTTTCTTTTCTTTTGCGGAAAAGATAATTTGCTAGCCATGGCTATTAACCTGCTGTTAATAACTTCCCAGTTGTGCTTGAACTCTTCTTTCTATGTAATCATTGCAATCTGGAAAAAAAGAGTAGTACATTATTAGTTAAATCTCACACACTTGCGGACCAAAAGTGATCTGCACTGCAACTATGACTCCCCCTTAGATCGTGAGAGCCGCCCAGTGTCAGAGTAAGCAAAGGCGCTAGCTTCTGGCTAATCTTACCGTTTTCTTTACAGCGCTGCTTCTGTCCTTTCCCTGGATCCCATGGTCTCAAATTACGAACCAGGCCAGCTACTTTTTAGAGTCTTAGATTACAACGGAGGTCGTTAAACACCAATAAATCATATTTTTATTGGGGGTTTTACGACCACCATGAGCAACTCAATGGGCTATAAGCAGTCGCCCGCCCCTAATTTAGGGCCACTGACTCCAGGGAAGAGAGAGTGTCCGTGTCGTAAGACATACACAACACCAATGCTTCACCGGGATTCGGACACAGACCCATCTCAGACGAATGATGATCAGGGGTCTTTGCTTTGACCACTGTCCCACCGGGGCTGCAAAAATAATAACTATACTTTTTGTTCAGTAGATTTCCGGCCATGTACGACAGTCACGGTAAATTATGCTTGACAGTCTTTATCTTCTTTTATCTGTGTTCAGGCCTAAACTTGCAGCGTTGTCGTTGGTTTTCCTTTTTTTTTTTTAAGGGCATGCGTAACATTTGAAATGTTATAATTTGATACCAGTAGTGATATGATGTATCCATCACTTTATTATTATTGTTTTAATTTCAGATTTTAACGACCCCGTGAGCAACTGTAAGGGCTATATGCAATCCCTCGTCCCTAATTTATGGCCACTGGTTCCTGAAAAAAGAGAGAGCACTGCCGCACGGAAAACGCACCACCCATGCCTCATCTCGAACTCGGGCCCACTCAGAAGACTGTCAGAAGCCAGCTGTTAGACCACTGCACCCCCATCCATTTACTGTTTTTTTTTCTTTTTTCAGGGAGTTTACGACCACCGTGAACAACTCTGTGGGCTGTAGGCAGCCACCCACCCCTAATTTAGGGCCACTTGTTCCAGGGAAGGGAGAGAGCCAGTACCGTAAGACAAACGCAACATCTATGCCTCACTGGGATACGAACCCGGACGCATCTCGAACGATTTTTCAAAAACCAGCGCTTCTCATCGGCTAACAGATTCTTTACTGTAATAACTAGCTCGTGCAAATCATATTTGTCACTGCCCAAGATCACCTGGCCGCCCCGGTGGTGCAGTGGTCTAAGCATTGACTTATGACTATTCGTCCGAGAAGGGGTCCGGGTTCAAATCCCGGTCAAGGATGGATGTTGTGTTTGTCTTACGGTACTGGCTCTCTCCCTTCCCTGGAACCAGTGACCCTAAATTAGGGACGGGTGACTGCTTATAGCCCACTGAGTTGCTCACGGTGGTCGTTAAACCTTCAATCAAAAAAAAAAAAAAAAAAAGATCACCTGTTAATTTTTTGTCTGCACTTCTTCTTGGCGACTTGTTGCTGTATAGCTAACTATGTCTACTGCGGCATTAAAATCATAATAAACAAGCAGACAACAGATCATAGCTGTTGGAAATTCACGATTTCAACTCTATAATAAAGCTGATAGCTGCACTGAAAGTGCGTGGGGATGTTACCGCAACTGAGAATTGGTTGTGGTTCATATACCAAGATTTACAACCTGGTGTTGTCCTAGAGAAAAACGTTTTACGAAGATTTTTTTAATTGAAGGTTTAACGACCACTGTGAGCAACTCAACGGGCTATAAGCAGTCGCCCGTCCCTAATTTAGGGTCACTGGTTCCAGGGAAGGGAGAGAGAGCCAGTGCCGTAAGACAAACACAACATCCATGCCTCACCGGGATTCGAACCCGGACCCCATTCGGACGAATGATCAGAGGCCATCGCTTAGACCACTGCGCCACCGGGGCGGCTACGAAGATTTGGGACTACTCGTATCGCTATACCAAGATTCGAATCGGGAGGAGGGGGTTAACGGACACCGTGAGCAACTCGTTGGGCTATAAGCAGTCGTCCATACCTAATTTACGGATACTGGTTTCAAGGAAGGAAAAGAGCCAGCGCTGTAAGACAAACAACACATCTATGCTTCACCGGGATTGGAACCCAGACCCATCTCGGAAGAATGATCAGTAGCCATCGCTTAGACCACTGCGCAACCGGGTCGGCAACGATTCGAATCCTGCTTAAGATAACTATAATGTGTGTGTTTTATAGGTACTGATTTCCAGTGGTTGTAAAGTTACTGCTACAACTACATTCTTGAAAAAGTTGCTTGATACAGCTGCAACTACGTTTTCTAAAAAGTAGTTAGCTACACTACTCTTTCTGAAAAATAGTTAGTTACACTACGTTTTATGAAAAGTAACGACCTTTGCTACACTTTAGCTGCTTTTCTACGTTTATGTTTACAATAAAAGAGCCAATTATAAGGACGATTTGATTTTTACGTTTGTTTGTTGTTGTTTTTTTGTTTAAAAATTTAACGACCAACGTCAGAAACTCGATGGGCTATAAGCAGTCGCCCGTCCCTAATTTAGGGCCAATGGTTCCAGGGAAGAGAAAGCCAGTGTCGTAAGACAAATACAACATCTATACCTCACCAGGATTCTAACCCAGGCCTATCTCGAACTAACGGTCAGAAGCCAGAACTTAGACCACTGCGCCACCGAGGTGGCGACGATCTTCACATCTGCATTCTTACATATGATATTCAGAGTTAAATACCAAGATAAACACGCACTGGCAGTGTCAGGAATAAGATCCATTTCACTGTAGAAGAAGTCTATATAAGAGTGGCAGTACGTAGCATGGTACTGCACTGCTTCGAACTAGGAATTCTAGCGTGCCATCAGGGGTACTGAGATAGTTTACCTTGTTTGTTTCTTTCTGTTAAAAACTGTAGATAAGTCCGCTTTCTCGCAGGACAATGCTTGAAAGACTTCTGAAAGCATCCGGTAAACTTGCCCTCGCTGCCCCGCTGGCGCAGTGGTGCAAGCGCTGACTTTTGAACATTCGTCTGAGAGAGGCAAGCGTTGACCAACTTACTTCGATTGTGCGACATGTTTTTCCTTCTGGACCTGTCGAAAGGTTTACCAAATTTTTGGAAATGGAAGGACATCGTTCTACTTAGCTTGCCCATAGCTTTTTGGACTTCTTAAAAGAAAGTGGGATTGACATCAAAGATTGTAGAGGCCAGAGCTACGGTAATGCCACTAAAATGAGTGGGAAATACAACGGACTTCAGGCTCTCATGAAGAAAAAGAAGAGTTAGTTTGCTGAGGATATTCCCTGTTTTGTACATTCTCTGAATTTGATTGGTAAATGTGCTGCATAATGTTGCTCAGAAGCCGCAGCTTTTTTACCTTCACTGAAAATATTTATACGTTCTTTTCTGTTTCCACTCATGGAAGGGGACTCATCGCAAACGTATTGTCAAGTTGTGAATATCGCCTTTTTCTGCATAAAATATTGCCGGACACTAGATGGTCTGCTCGAGCAAATGCGACTTCAGCCCTCAATAAGGATTATTCGGTCATCATGAATATTTGGGAAGACATTGCCGAGGATTCTGATATCAAGGTCGAGTGCAGACAACAGGCTAGAGGACTCTTGGTAACCACGAAACGGTTGGAGACAGGAATTATGCTCGTACTGTGTGGTCAGATTCTGCAGAGGCTTCAGATGACCAGTGCTTCATTGCAGTCGTCAGATCAAGACCTGAAATCTGCTTGTGCGCTGTGTAAATCTTTGAACGTTTTCAACGTCGCTGTGTTTACGTTTTGACTTCTTGCTAAGATGGCGGCGATAGGACACGTTTCCCAAGTTATACAGGCAACTGAGTCTACATCTCATGCTTCTGAATTCAATGCTTCTTATGTCTTCTCATCAATCTTCTGCACTTTCTACTGCTCCTAAACACTATTCATCTTATGCTAGCGCAACTAGTGGAAACTTACTTTCTGTCCCTCACATGAATGAATAAGCTTCTAGAACAGCAGCGACGACGTCGTCTGCGAACTATGCCACTGCCCTTGCCGGTGGTAGAACTGCTTCAATTTCAAGATTTATTTCAATGCTTGCAGTGTTTCCTGATCCTAATACTTATAGAGTTGATTATACCCTACAATTTAAATGTTCGCATTACTCACCTGCTGGATTGGAATTGGCACAGCGCTTAAAATTAAGCTTGTGGTTCCCTCCTCCGGATAACTCTTCCATTCCACTGTATATGGATGCCTTAAAATAAATCACTTGTGTCGCGGACTGCAATTACTCATTTTTTCCGAGCCCGGGGCGGAGTTTTCGTTACTTTTGCCTCGGAGCAATTTGTCAACATTGCTCTTTCTTGCGGCATAGATATACATCATACTCACTTGCTTCCTACCAGCATGTCTCAACGCCCGGTTACTGTTATACTGTCGCCCGTGCCTCTGAAAGTCTTTAATGGTCTCTTAATTTTCGGCAAAGTTGTCGGGGAGGCAAAAACCCTCCGTGAAGCACAGAAAGTTTCATTCTTCTCCCATGTTAAAGGAACAGGAGACATTTTAGATTTATTTTTTCCCTCGGATAAAGCCATAATGGAAATACCCAAAAAAATTGTGCTGGAATCAGATTCTCACACCTATACCGTGGAATATTTTGGTAGGGTCCAATGCTTTCATTGTCGTGCAGACAGACATGTTGTGGCCGTTTGTTCACATCGACAATCTACCTCATCACCTGTTAAACCTCCGTCATCAACCCCTGATCTTTCTTCAAGCATCTCTAGTTTTGTCAAATTCTTCTGTTTCTAATCAAACATGTCTTTCCACAAAGCAGTTTGTTGACAAGCTACTGCCAGCTGAAATTCTTAGCTCTGATTTGACTATTTCACCTTCTCAGTTGGATTCTGCTGATGATGTGATATTCTTCCACCTCACTGATTGTCGGATTTTACTCCCGTTGATTCAGAAATGGCTGACGATATCGACTCTGAATATAATGCCGCTGACCGCCGTCAGGATATTCTCACCAAATCAAAGCGAACTGAAACACATAATTCTATATCTGCTCCAAAGAAAAGGAAACCATCTCACAATTCCTTATCTACAATTGCACCTGCCTTCTCACCACAAATCTCTTCAGATTCCTTAGATGCTCCAGTTGTCATTATTGCTTCCCGTGATGATCCTGAACTGGCTGGCAATATGGAAGTACAAACTGTCTGTAGTGAAGAAGATACTTTTTTTCTAGTGCTGACATGGGTTTTCTCTCTGCCCTCCCCTTCTGGTCCTATAACAGTGAAGGACTTTATCCAATTATGCAAATGCCGTATCCTTCTTCTTCCTTGTATTCAATTCAATAATGACAAACTTGCCAGTGCAATTTCCCAACTTAAGGAATTTGCCGTCACAACTCTAGATCAATCCTCATCTGTTGAATTTTACTCTGTCCGAAGGAGATTAATAACACAGCTTGATACTCTTCACCATCACGAAGATATTGAGGGTTGCAGCCTTCAGATGATGTCTAGTTTTGAGATCGTTTCTTTTAACTGCCGAGGAATGTCCCCCGGCGGACAAACTCACTGACTCTTGAAGACCTCACTCATTCGAGTGCCAACTTGGTCCTACTTCAGGCGACTCTGTGTTCACTTAAAACAGATTTTTGTCGTTGGCAAAAGTGGCCGTTTCAGCTTTTTCACAATTTCGCTACACTTTGGTTTCGTTTCTCGCCATTGTCGTTAACACTCGTATCCTTCCATGCCTGCGTGATATTCATGATCACTCAACTCAATCACGACGCTATCAATATCTACAATTTGCCATTTTCAATGAAATTTTTCATTTATTCAATGTACATATATGCAATGAAAATGTGCCAGCAATTAATGTGTTTCTTCAACTGCACGCGGAATATTCGATTATCCGTGAGGAAAAGGAAATTATTCTTAGCGGTGATTTTAACTGTACTATCATGCCGCTTCTAGATCGCATTCACTCCACTCCACGTAAGGCAGGTGTCTGATTTGCACTTATAAATCTCATCTCAGATTACAACCTACGTGATGTTTTCAGATATCTTCATCCCACACTTCAACAGTTTTCCTGGTTTTCTCCTGTTCACTCACCCCTGGCAGCTCCTCGTCTTGACTCTTTCCATCTTTTTTCTTTTCTCCTTCCTCGACTTTCTTCAGCCATTTATCCTCCTTCAGTATCTTCTGACCACTCCCTTGTTCTTCTTTATATACAATTTTACTCTCTGCTCTTTTTCCCCAAAACGTTGGACCCTTTCTGATTCTTGCCTGTCTTAACCTGAGTTTCATAATGCCGTCTCTGAAATTCTTCAATCTGCTCTCACTCTTCTTTCGACAGTTCCTAATCAGGTTATTCACTGGTTAAACACAAAAAAATAATGTTGTTACCTATGCTGAGCATTACTCATTTTCCCTGAAAATCCACCACGAAATGTATTATATACACTATCTACCAACAAGTAATTGGACACCTGTGATAGCAAAGGAAAACGAAGTTTATTCACCTTCAACAGTTGGTGGAGCCTCCACGAGTGGCGATTACAGCTGCGACCTTCCGGGGCATACTCTCAACCAGGCGTTGTACGACGGCTAGCGGCATTTCCTTCCACTCGGCTTGGAGAAGACAGGTCAGTTCCTTCACCGATTTCGGACGATGGTGGCACCCCTAAATCGACGCTCCAACTCGTCCCAGAGGTGCTCGATAGGGTTAAGGTCCGGGCTCTGCTCAGGCCAGTGCATTCGATTAACCCCATTGTCACCATACCAAGCCATGGTGGACCTCGCAACATGACAGGTGGCATTGTCATCCTGAAAGTAACATGGGTCCACCCCGTAAAACTGTCACAACATAGGAAGCGCATGGTCATCCAAAATGGTGCAGTAGGTCTCGACGTTGAGTCTACCAGGAATTGCGACCAAGGGTCCCGTGCCATACCAGGAGAAACACCCTCACAGCATAATTCCACCGCCGCCGAACTTCACAGTTGGCACAATAGGCGTTCTCCAGGCAGACGCCATTCCCAGACACTGCTATTCGAACGGTAGAGGGTGAACCTTGATTCGTCGCTCCAGAGAACCTGTTTCCACTGTTCAACGGTACACTGCACCACATTAGCCGAGCAGCGCTATTGTACTTGGTGATCAAAGGCTTGTGGGCGGCAGCACGTCCATGATAACCAAGCGGATGGGCTTCCTTACGGATGGTATTCATCGAAAGAACACTCCCGGATGCCTGTTAAAACTCCTCGCGGATGTGGCCCATCGATTTGGGGCGGTTCTTCCGAATTTCTCTGGCCAGCACCCGTCGGTCTCTAACTCCCAGTTTTTTGGGTCTGCCGGATCGGGGCACATTCCGACAGTCACCTCTCATCTTCCACTTGCCAATCACGTTGGCCACTGTCGATTTTGGGTACTTCAACTCGCTGGATATGTCACATATCAATCGGCCATTTCTGTGATAACCGACGATTACACCTTTCTCGAAATCAGAGAGCTCCGAACTGCGTGGCATCTTGAATGCTACTGGTTGCGTTGTTGTTTTCCACACGATATTTAACGGCGGCGGCCGTGACGTGTATCAGGACCGCAGATATCGCCGATTGCAAGGGTGTCCAATTACTTGTTGGTAGATAGTGTAAATCTTCCATACGTTCAGCTATGCAATCTTTATTTTCTGATGTACCTGATTTTCCGGTCCTGAACGGGAAACTACAACTTCTGTTAACTGCGAAAAACACTGACATCCTTCAACGTTTAAAACTTGATGATCTACAGGCTGATGAAAATAATTCTCCCCACCTTCTCCAGAGTGAGTCTCGAACGAAAAAGGCTCTCAGTATCACTCATCTCCAAACCTCTGTTGGCAACATTATCTCCGATCCTTCGCATCTCTGTTTTCTTACCAAACAATTTTTACTGCATGTTTCAGCCCTTCGATTTCTCCCCCATCCTTAAGCTCTACGTTTTTTTTCAAAATCTTTCACAAGTTCCAGAGCATTTCCACCAGTATTTACTTCAGCATTTTACATCACAAAAATAGCAGTTTGCTCTCTCTCTCTCGTTTAAATTGCAAATCTTTCCCTAAATTCGATGGCCACCCTTTTGCATTTTACCGTGCCTTCTTTTCTCTACTCCTTACCTTGTTAACAGCTGCCTTTAATCACCTCTTCCTGTCTAATACATAGTATCCCTTCAGATTTCATTATCGCTGTATTCCGTCTTCTCCCGAAAAAAAATGATCTCTTTTCACTTGACAACTGGCACCCCATCTGTATTCTAAATTCTGATTATAAATTCTTCACAAAACTCTTCTCTCTCCGACTTAATCTTGCTCTTCCTGATATCATCCACCCTGACCAAACTTATGCTGTTCCCAGTCGCTTCAGCACAACCTTTTTCTTCGTAACCTCATTTCACATGCTAACACACTTAATAAACCCCCTGCTCTTTTTTCCTTGATCAACGCCATGCGTTTGATAGCATTAATCATACCTCTCTCACGTTCTCACTCAGTTTGTTTTACCCCCTCTTTCATTCTACCCTTCTCAATCTCTATACTAACTCCTTTCTTTACGTGCGTAATTTATCTTTCCTAACATCTGCTATTCCTTTCACTAAGGGCACCAGACAGAGATGTCTCCTGTCTGGGCAAATTTTCTCCCTTGTTATTGAACCCTTTCTAATCACTCTTCTCCACCGTCTTCTCGCCAGTCTCTCTCCTACAGTCCTTTCCACTCGCCACGATGTCCATGTTCTATCAGCATATGAGGATGATGTCACGGTTCTCCTACGTTCAGATACTGCGTTCAACATTTGCCGTCTCACTTTCGAAGAATATGTCTTGCTATCTGGAGTAGCCCTCAATTCACAAAAATGTTCAGGTTTATTTACTGATTCTGGGTCCTCCAAGAATGATCAAACCTAGGGTGCCTCATGAACTACCTCTCATCCAAAATTTCGTGTAATCTCAGCTGCAGTTGTAGCCCAGACCTGATACCCGACAACTGCTTATTTCAGATCTGCTGCCACTCACCTCTCCAACGGCATGCCTTCCTCTTCATTTTCAAGCAAAGCTACCGCCATCAAGACCTATCTTCTACCAACCATAACGTTTCCGTGGATTGTTCATCTTCCCCAGCGTTCTTTTATAGGAACATCCAACAAATCATGATTAAATTTTTTCTGGAAAAGGCGGCATTGGACTAAATCTTCTACATTGTCTTTCCCGCCTGAACTTGAAGCAGTAAATTTACCAGCCCTTGAATTCAGGTTTTATGCTACCAGTTTGCAATATTTCATTCAACAAGTCATTTCAACTAATCAAATCGCAACAAACACGTTGGACCTCTTCATCTCCTGTTAAAATCTTTATTTGCTCATACAGTTATTTTTTTTAATTGACTTACACTAGAGAGCAACTGAATTAGAGATACCTGTCTAGTAACATGTAGCACCACCTTTCGCCCTGATGACGGCGGCGGTTCGTCTCGGCATGGACTCGAGAAGACACCGGAAGCGTTGGGAAGCCATACGGATCCACGACCCCTGAACAAGCTCCTACAGTTCACGAAGATTTGATGGAGGGGAGTCAGAGCCGCGAGCATCTCTCTCAATGGCATCCCAGATGTGCTCGATGGGATTGAGGTCAGGTGACCTAGCTGGCAAAGGAAGCGAGGTCACGTCGGTGGAGTGTTCATCCAACTATTCGGATACAATTCGAAAGCTGCATTGTCTTGTTGCAAGATCAGGTCCCCAGTGGGATGTTGAAGACGCACAAACGGGAGCAAATGGTCGTCCAGGATATCCCGGTAACGTTGACCTGTGATGGACGATGTCACACGCACCAGGAGTCCCATTTTAGTCCACGTAAACAGTCCCCAGACGAGAATGCCACCCCCACCAGCTTGAAGAGTAGCCTGCTGGCAAGAAGGATCCATTGCTTCATGTGGTTTGCGCCGTACTAATATCCTGCCATCCGCATGTACCAACGTGAATCTCGACTCATCAGTCCAGGCAACATTTTTCCACATGTCTAGGGTCCAGTGGCGATGTTCCCGCACCCATGCTAATCTTTGCACCCTGTGATGTGCGATCAGCAGCGGTACCCTCGTGTGGCGATGGCTTCTATACCCCATAGTGTGGAGATGGTTCTGGATGGTGTGGCTGCTTACACGTTTTGTGCACCAGCGTTAAATTGCCGAGTGATTTCTTGCACTGTGTCCCGTCTATCCGCTGTTACAATGCGAGCTAGCCGACGATGACCCCGCTCATCCACACGCTGTTGTCCACGGCAGTTGGCCCTTGCAGGGATGGTTTTACCGGATTCGATGTACTCACGGTGCACTCGTGACACAGTGGGTAGTGAAAATTCCCAGTGCCTGCATGACTTCCGAGATGGAGTGACCCATTCGTCGGGCCCCGACAATTTTCCCACGATCAATTGCGCTTAGATCCTTCGTCTTACCCATACTGCGTCCGACTCATACTGATTCCTGTCGCATCACACGTTATATTGTCGGATCGCTGCAAACGTCATGTCGTTTCCGTTTACAGGGCCACCCACAGCGTCACATTTGCATAACGCCAGCTGTCTCTAATTCAATTGCTCTTCAGTGTATATCCTATTCTTACATAGCGTCTCTCGGCTCCGTACCTTAAAAGCCTTCATTTATGGAAGGAGCTAAAACCCGCTTGTCTTGTTCCTACCTAAATCGTAGAACTCTTAAATGAACCACTTTTTTATTCCTCGATTCTCTGTCCTTTCACATCCGTATATTTTCACTTTCCCACATGAATGCGCCATGGCATCGTTAAAGTTACTCAACTGGTAAGAACTGACCTAACCTAAAAACTTCTGCTTGACATTCATTCATCTTTGCCTCTCACATGAGACAACATCGCCAAACTTCACTCTTTACAAAGAGCGCCTTTGCATTGTTTTCCTCAGCTTGTGTCCACATCTGGTCTGCTTTTTGTATCAACAACTAAATTACCTCTGCCATTCTCATCACGCTCAATGGTGTTCCAACTCTCCTACATGCAGTTTCTCAAAGACATCTTTACAAGCATTTTCTTCTTGGACATGCTTCTCCAACTCCGATTGCCTCTTTTCCCGTTTTCATACTTCCCCGAATCTGGTCGGCAGCCCAGCTCACAATTAACAGTCACCTTGATAAAGATATGGTTATTACGCATGGCGCTGGCGCTTAGAATTGTTGGCGCCGTAGCGTAAGTTCGAACGCACTCGACTAGTTATCGAGAGTTTTGGGGTTCGATCCCAGCGGTGCCAGAATACAATTTTTCAGTCGCTATGCGTTGTTTAAAAAATAACGTGGAAAGAGCGATGACATCGTCCATTTGATAAAGATACTCAATGGTTATTCCTACATGACCGCCTTCCAACTGTTGTTCTTCACCGGTTCCATTGCCAGCCATCCTCTGATTGAAGGTCTGCTTTAACCTTGGAGATCTTCATGATATCTATTCTTAGTGTATTATCCTACAGTCTCTACTTGCATTCATGTTTCGAATTGCTCAAGCTGCATGCTCTACTTTGCTCTCAGATGAGGATTACCTTTATCTCACTCCCCGAAAATCTTCAGTAATACGACAGGCTTCAAACTGTTCTTTTGCTTTTGTCTTTACGAAATGTTATTTATAGGGCCATATAAATTATGCGAAAATGCGAAACTCCACATAATCTGCACTTTCCCGCGTAATTTTACAACTGCCGCATAATCCCGCATAATAATGCGCAATCTCCTACACTTCGAGATTGCCGACACGTTTGCAAGTGCCAACATTCCATAGAAACACTAGATCATCCTAAAGTGAGAGAATTATTTACTAAGAACGTCACAGGTGCTGGTGCCCTGACTTGCGCATACTCTCTGCGCCAGAACTATCTACCCAAAGATTTTTGAGGCCAAGAAAAAAATAAAAGAAATTCTCAAGTCAGCAGACTCGCTATGGATTGGTTTTGATGAAGGCAGCGACAACAAAAACATATATAAGATATTTTACATATTCTCTCTGTTCCACAATTTACAGATTCGGCAATGATGTGTCCTTACCTACTTAACAGCGTTCATCTTGAAACTGACCAATCGACAACAGTTTCTCAGGCTCTCGCGCAATGCCTTACAAATACGGAGACTGATTTCAAGAAAGTGTCAGCAGTCTTAACCGACAATGCGACCTACATAACTCGAACTCACAAGGAAGTGCTACGTACTCTACTGTCTAATTCAGTTCACATGCTAGCAATGCTTATATTGTAAACTTAGCCTCTGACCAATGGCTTTTGCATTTTGCTGAAGTGGACAAGTTTGTTTTTTATCGGGAATTTAACGACCACGGTGAGCAACTCAGTGGGCTATAAGAAGTCGCCTGTCCCTAATTTAGAGCCACTGGTTCCAGAGAAGAGAGAGAACCAGTGCCGTAAGACAAACACAACATACATGCCTCACCGGGATTAGAACCCGGACCCATCTCGAACAAATGATCAGAAACCATCGCTTAGACCACTGCGCCACCGGGACGGCGTGGACAAGTTTACCGGGTGCTTTAAGAAGTTTTTCAAGCATTGTTCTGCGAGAAAGCGAAGTTATCTACAGTTTTTAACAGAAAGAAACGAACTAGGTGAACTATCTCAGTACTCCTGATGACACGCTGGAATTCCTAGTTCGAAACAGTGCAGTACCATGCTACGTACTGTTACGTTTATATAGACTTCTTCAACAGTGAAATGGAACTTATCCTTGACAATGCCAGTCTCAATGTGTGCAAGTCCCTGATAGAAAGTAAATATATCTGTAAAGACTTTCAGATCATTGCGGAACTTGCCCAGATCCTGATAGACAAGCTGCTCTTCTTCGAATCATGAAGAGTCTCCATTCACAAGGCATACAACGAAGTACTCAATCTGCCAACTAATTTACACCTGAAATCGGAAGCAACCTCTCTAGAAACTGCACGTAATTCGTTTCTTCAAAGTGTTTCACAAAACCATAGCAAATTTGGACATTTACTACTGCCCAGAAGTGACCATCTCAAAAAGCGGTGACCCAAGTTTTTCCAACTTGGTTTGAACTTCATGTAAGGCTGCTCGATTGTTTGACTCAGATGAAATGGCCAACTTAGATATTGATGACGACGTAGTGTTCAAAAGTATTTCAGGAATTGATGACCTGTCAGTAAGACTTGAGTTTGCTGCATACAAGGAATGTGTAAAGGAAAGTACGGTTCCTAATGAAATCAAATTCTGGAATTCAGAGGAAGTTTCAGAGAAATTTCCAGGACTAACACCAAAAACCAAGAAAGTACTCTCGGTGTTGCCTAATTCGGTAGACTGCGAAAGAGTGGTGTTATGTTGCGTCCAAATATTTACAAAAGAGAGACAGAGTTTACAGGAATATTCGGCTGCTGGCCTAACATGTCTTTATTTTAGCAAACTGTAATCATCACTGTGGTAATGATTGCTATGATTGCGGAAATATTCTGTTACTAAATAGTTTATTTGTTTTTGTAACCATAACAAGAAAGCAAATAAAGAGTTTGTCAAATGTATATTCCCCTCAAAATGGATTTTTTTAGCATGCATGTATAATAGTACAGTACTTTTCCCAGTCCGCATACTGTCTGCATGATTTCAATAAGTTGCCGCATCAATACGGTATAATTTCGAAAATAGCGCCGCATGATTTATAGGACCTTAGTTATTTATATATTCAATCTTAACTACGCAGAAAGCTTTGCTCCGCCTAATATTTCCCTAGTACAACAGTAGATTTGTCTACTTTTCAGGATTCATCTTCATTCACCGCTTCAACTTGAATACGCAGCTTCAAAACATTCATTCACTGAGCAACATTTTAATGCACGATGGGAGGCTAATTAAATTTTGTTTACTGTTCTACATGACAAAATTCAGCAGCTGCTCTAATATTCCTGCCTTATGTGATGCCTTCACTTCTACTGAACTAAATTACATTTGAAACCAATCACTTTTAGGTGCCGTGTTTTTACATATTGGTTTTGATTCTTTCATCACTGTCCATGCAGGACTTTATTCTTTACTTCATTATCAATCTTTATACACTCACTGTATAAATTTATAGCCTATTTGTTTAAAACAAATTGATACTTACAAAACAACTTTTCTTACTGTGTATAAGGGTCATTCAAATGAAAACGAGCCAACGGACATAGCAAACTGCCGAGTGGGTTTACATCGGCAGCGTCAACACAAAATGTAGGTGGCACCACCGTAGTGTTATGACACAGAGAAATGAATGTGGCGTTGCGGTCAGGCGACGATGGAAGCAGTTGGCCTTTGTACATGACCTCATGCAGGTGTTCGGTCCAACCAGTCATGATTGAAGCAATGAACGTTGAACGGAGAGCGGTTATCCGATATTTAACCGTAGTAGATGTCGGCAGAACAGAAATACATCGCCGCATATGTAACGTACACGAAAACTGGATGTCTTTGTCACGTGTCAAGGACTGGAGTAAGCGATTCCGAGAGGGGCTGCCATCGTTGGCCGATGATTCGAGGTTAGGGTGAAACAGACTGTATGATCGCCGATGTTTCCATCGCTGAAGTGGATATTCTCATTTTGGAAAGCAAAAGAGGCATGGTGCCAACAAAGTTGACACCATGAAGGCAAAAGAGTCATGACTTGCCGACAAAGTTGGAATCAGTGTAGGAAGTGTGCACACCATTATCCGGGATCGTCTGAAGTACTGGAAGATTTGTGCGCTGTGGATACCACACAAGTTGCCATCTGTGCAGAAAGACATTCGCAAGGGTGTATTCTTGGAATATTTACTGCGGTATCATGAGGAAGGTCACCGTTTCATCGACAGAATCATGGCGGGAGATGAAACTTGGTGCTTTCATTATCAACCTGAAAGTAAAAGACAAAACAGCCAAAGGACGCACCTGGTCTCCACCGCCAAAAATTCAATAAGAATGCAGACAAGTGCTCGAAAAGTCATGTTGACCTTTTTCTACCACAAGAGCCCCACTTTATAGAGTTTCTCGCCACGGGAAACACCGTAAACGCTGCCCGGTATGCGGAAACACCCGAATCTCTGCGAGCATCACTGAAGTCCGAGCGACACGGGCTGCTCACTGCAGGAATCGTTCTTCTTCATGTGAACGGCCGCCCCCACACTGCGAAAATGGTCAAGGATTACCTTTTCAAATCCATGGGAGAAACACTCCAGCATCCGGCATATAGCGCATATTTGTCCCCTTGCGATTTTCATTTTCCGGGAGCTGAAGAAGCATCTGCGTTGTCACAGATTTCATTCGGACGAAGAGGTGCAAGACGCTGTTCGGATATGCTTCTGCCAGCAACCCACCGCCTTCTACGCACGAGGAATCAAAGGTCTAGTGTCACAGTGGGATAAGTGCCTTAATAGCTACGTTAATTATTTCTGTGATAAGTCATAATATCTTTCTCATGCGCCTTTTGGCTCGTTTTCATTTGAATGATCCTTATGCTTTGAACTTTCATATTTATTGTTTTCTCAACAGACTGTTATTTTTTTTCTTCCCTTTTACTACAAAGAGGACATTTAGTTCTACTCTACAGCCTATGAGGATTCATTTTGCCCTCCTTTTTTCACCTCGTGTTGAGGTCTATACATATACGTTTTACATATCATTCTTTCTCATGAGTCTGTTTGTCATCATGCAGCTTTTTATTTTTTTGACTAACAAAGCTAATTTCTAATCGCTCACGGTGGTCGTTAAACCCCCAACCAGAAAAATGTTCATTAATATACCGATCCTGCAGGAAATCTAGTAATATAAGTCGATCCTGCAGTAGCCGCCAGGTTGGCGCAGTGGTCTATGCTAAGCTTCTCACCATTCGTCCGAGATAGGTCGATGTTCAAATCTCAGTGAGGCATGGATGTTGTGTTTATTTTATCTTACAGCCTTACAGCACTGGCCCTCTCCCTTCCCTGTAACCAGAGGCCGCTCTAAATTAGGGACAGACGACTGCTTATAGCCCACTCAGTTGCTCACGGTGGTCGTTAAACCTCCAACCTTAGTCCGGTTGGACCGTGGATAGCCGAGTAGTAAACATTCCTGACTGCCACGGAGAAGTCTCAGGGTCGATTCCCAGGCAGCTACGAACGCCTGAACCACTAAATATCCGCCGTACATCGTGTGGGCACGTTAAGCCGTCGTACCCAAGCAGGTTACAATAAGACTTCTGAAGATGGTCTATGTCTTAACCGTGAAACCGCAACGTGTGGGAATTTGATATTGTTTACATGATAAACATGCAGTTCATCCATGTGTATTTTCGAATTGCGTGGTTTTGGGTAGCAGAAATCATGTTAATATCAAACCGAAATAAATTACACCTATGAATCATTATATCATAACCACTACCAGCCTAGAGAAATGAGCGCGTCTGGAGACCGAACGATGGCGCAGGTGAAATTCACAGAGCAGTATATAAACAACCCAAGAACCGGCTTTCAGTTAGTAAAGTGTTCGGAGTCAGAATGGGAAAAGCTGCTGATTTATTGGAATTTGATAAATGACAAATTTTCGTCCGAAAGGGGTCCGTGTTCGAATCCCGGTGAGGCATGGATGTTGTGTTTGTCTTACGGCACTGGCTCTCCCCTTTTCTGGAACCAGTGACCCTAAATTAGGGACGGGCGACTGCTTATATCTCATTGAGTTGCTCACGGTGGTCGTCAAACCTCCAATCAATCAATGAAGGAGAAATTGTGAAGGCACGGTGCCTCGAAACTACGACCTCGTAAACGGCGCGGCTTGTGAGTTGTTCACGTGCCGCTGTAGTGAACACGTATCAAACGTGGTGCACAGACGGCCAAACGACGAACCGTCGTCCTGTCGTGTGTCGTCCGCGGCTCACTGATGCCAGAAGACACGGAGACTGTCGTGCATTGTTCACAGCGACCGCACAGCCACAGTGCGACAAATCACCCGCAGCTACAACAGTGGTGATCAGGGCAATGCGTCACAGCACACAATTCATCGCAGCCTTCTGCGCATGGGCCTGCGTAGCCGAAGACACAGCCAGGTCCCCATGCTCACTGCACGTCATCGCCAACAACACATGAAATGGGCCCAAGATCCTCTAAATTGGACCGTTGATGATTGGAAGAAAGTGAAGGCCGCGGGTGGCCGAGTGGGCAACGTTCGTGACTGCCACGGGAAGGGCCTCAGGTTCGATCCCAGGCAGGTACGAACGCTCGATCCACTAAATACCCGCCGTGCGTCGGATGGACACGTTAAGCGGTCGGACACCGGGTACTGGCCCCCGGTAATAAATAAGGGCGTCTTCCTCCCCTTTTCTACTTCGCTTCCGTTTCACTTTCCTATCGGGCGCTCTAGCCCAAATCTCCTAGTTTCCTATTTCTAAGGGTTGTTTAAGACCTGGGGTCAGACACTCCCTTCCTAAATTCCTCTACATATGATCATGGAAGAAAGTGGCCTAGTCTGACGAATCAAAAGTCCTGGTGCATCACGTAGACGGCCGAGAGCGGATACGCAGATTACCAAGAGAAGCTATGGCACCTGGATACACTATTGGGCGGTAACAGGCTGGCGGCGGCGGTATTATGCTGTGGGCGATGTTTTCTTGGGACACTTTAGGCCCCATTATCCCAATAGCACAATTCCTGACAGCTGTCAGGTATCTGAAAATCGTTGCGGATCAAATTCACCCATTCATGACAACTGTGTTCCCTGCTGGTGATGGCCATTACCAACAGGATAATGCCCCATGCCACACTGCTAGAATCGTCAAAGACTGGTTCGAGGAACATGCTGGTGACTTTCTGTTAATGTCCTGGTCTCCAGATTCACCTGACATGAACCCAATCGAACATTTGTGGTTCGACTTGGAAAAGCGAGTTCGCGCTAAATCACCACCACCCCAAAATGTACGGGAACTGGAGGACCTGCTGTTGACATTATGGTACCAGATACATAAGGATACCTGTCGTCGTCACATCGAATCGATGGCTCGCCGAGTGGCCGCTGTTTTGCGGGCTAAATGGAGTCCTACAGCTTGTTAGGTAGCTGGTCATAATGTTTTTTTATGGGTGTATACTTCATGTACGGATGAAGTTTCCATTTTAACGTTATATTTTGTTTTTCACTAACGTTTCATGAATTTCAATTTAAAATAGAAATGAGGAGGCACCTCAAAATAATTAAGAACTTGATGAATCCAGCGTTTTCTCACACATCGGCAACCAGGTACGATGCAAAATTAGAAACAATTGCGACCAGAGCCGGACTGGACATAGAAGTCTACGGGCAAATGCCCGGTGGGCCTTCGCAAAACTCTGCTGTTGGGCCGTCACAAAACCTTGCCGTTGAGCCGTCGCAAAACTCTGCCGTTGAGTCGTCAATGTCAAGTTATTTCTGGTATCCAACAAAATTACGAAGAACTGAGAAATCGATCTGGGCTGACAGATAGAGTCTGCTTAAGGTGGACGTCTAATGATTTTGCTTCTTATACTTCCAATGGGCAAACTTTTGTACACATTACAATTAATGCGTTCCCAAGGATGAAAATTTCAACATAACTTCATATTATAGCCTAGTATATTTGTTTGTTTGATTGGAGGTTTAACGACCACCGTGAGCAACTCAATGGGCTATAAGCAGTCGCCCGTCCCTAATTTAGGGTCACTGGTTCCAGGGAAGGGAGAGAGCCAGTGCCGTCAGACAAACACAACATCCATGCCTCCCCGGGATTCGAACCCGGACCCCTTACGGACGAATGATCAGAGGCCATCGCTTAGACCACTGCGCCACCGGGGCGGCATAGCCTAGTATACTTAATGTTTTCTAAAACTTAACATAATTCTGTACATATTTTTTTCACAATTAATGCGTTCCCAAGGATGAAAATTTCAAATAACTTCATATTTTAGCCTAGTATACTTAATATTTTCTAAAACTTAACCATAATTATGTTAAAAATCAATAACTCTTTTTTTTTTTTTTTTGATTGGAGGTTTAACGACCACCGTGAGCAACTCAATGGGCTATAAGCAGTCGCCCGTCCCTAATTTAGGGTCACTGGTTCCAGGGAAGGGAGAGAGCCAGTGCCGTAAGACAAACACAACATCCATGCCTGACCGGGATTCGAACCCGGACCCCTTACGGACGAATGATCAGAGGCCAACGCCTTAGACCACTGCGCCACCGGGGCGGCCCAATAACTCTTCCTTTGGTGGTGTTGGGACCAGAAAAAGATGGCGTGACCTGTACATTGATGACGTCAGTAGACAAACAAATGTTGGATTCCTTGGTTATGGTTGTCTTTTAGAAAATAGTAAGTAGACTAGGCTATAAAATGAAGTTATTTCAATCAGTGTTCAAATTTTCATCCTTGAGAACGCATTAATTGTGCAGAAAATGTGTACAGAAGTTTGCCCACTGAAAGTATCGGAAGCAAAATCACTGGACGTCCACCTTAGGCTATAAAAAAATAATCAGGCACAAAAGCTGAAGATTGGAGTCTCTGACTATGTTTTTTTTTTTTTTTTTTTTTTTGATTGGAGGTTTAACGACCACCGTGAGCAACTCAATGGGCTATAAGCAGTCGCCCGTCCCTAATTTAGGGTCACTGGTTCCAGGGAAGGGAGAGAGCCAGTGCCGTAAGACAAACACAACACCCATGCCTCACCGGGATTCGAACCCGGACCCCAGACGGACGAATGATCAGAGGCCAGCGCCTTAGACC
The DNA here is from genome assembly GCA_039090855.1 of Macrothele yani. Classification (NCBI taxonomy): domain Eukaryota; kingdom Metazoa; phylum Arthropoda; class Arachnida; order Araneae; family Macrothelidae; genus Macrothele; species Macrothele yani. Next base: position 64,024,230 of record CM077017.1, on the reverse strand, counting down.
ACTGCGCCACCGGGGCGGCCTGACTATGTACGGAACATTAAATTGTTGTGCTACTTACTTTCGTGATTCTTTTTTTTTTTTTTTTTTTTTTTTATTTATTTTAGGTTTAACGACCACCGTGAGCAACTCAATGGGCTATAAGCAGTCGCCCGTCCCTAATTTAGGGTCACTGGTTCCAGGGAAGGGAGAGAGCCAGTGCCGTAAGACAAACACAACATCCATGCCTCACCGGGATTCGAACCCGGACCCCTCACGGACGAATGATCAGAGGCCTGCGCCACCGGGGCGGCTAACTGGCGATTAAGATCTATTGGTAAAACGAAGTTGAGGGCCATAGATAGATGTTTAAAGTCGGTTTTTGGCATCTATGGTGATTCCACTCAGTCAATGTATGTTGACCTGATAGTGACAATGCATAAAATTGCATCTTACGAGAAGTTCAATGTGCCGCCCCGGTGGCGCAGTGGTCTAAGGCGTTGGCCTCTGATCATTCGCCCGAACAGGGTCCGGGTTCGAATCCCGGTGAGGCATGGATGTTGTGTTTGTCTTACGGCACTGGCTCTCTCCCTTCCCTGGAACCAGTGACCCTAAATTAGGGACGGGCGACTGCTTATAGCCCATTGAGTTGCTCACGGTGGTCGTTAAACCTCCAAACAAAAACAAAAAAAAAAAAAGTTCAATGCAGAAACGAGGTTCATAGAAAGAAGATTTGAAGAAACACTGTGTAAGTGTTCAACAATTTTCACTGTACCCTTGTACCTTCGTATTTTTAAATTAACAATGTCACTAGCAATTTATCTGCAAACTAAGGGAATGGATGTTTATGGTGGATTGTTCCCTTATTAAGTTGAAGGACATTCAGCGGGATTTGTTAGGCCGCAGGAAACGTCTGATGAGTTTGTTTTTTGTGCAAATAAAAAATTTGAAGAACAAGAGATTGACTTGGAGATTCTTTCGGAACTACCAGAAAGTAGGGTTCGAAGGAAACAGAAGACTATTTCAGAAACTGCACATGATGAACCATTAGTAATGCATAAGATCGATTCAGCATAAATGTGTATAACAATGTTCTTGATGTTGCAGTTCAGAGTGTCAGCGATCTCTTCCGGGAGCATGGTGTACTTCCAGCTGATATCACCTGCTGAGACCCACAAAATGTTCCCCAACTTGAAGAAAATGTTCCAGAAACTGCACTGGAAAAACTCAGCTGAATTGAAGGATTTTACAAGCAAATTGCGAAAATTGAGACTGTCACTCCAAGATGAATTTGAAAGAGCAGGAAAAGCTAAGGTAGCGAATCCGACGTCTGAACACCTTGATCTCATGATTTCTGAAGATGGTGGCTATGACGAAGGGTATCAAAGTTCCATCAGGCATCATGATGGACAGAAGCGCAAAGATTGTACTGTTTGCGGCTACAATGTGCTTAAGCAATTTAATCTCCATGCGCCAGCATATAACTCGTTATTTTTGGCATAAAACGCATTATTAACGCTGTCATGCTCACAAGTAGCATGTGAAAGATAATTCATAAAGACAATTTTAAGATCCTCTATTTCACAAGAGAAGTTGGATTCACTAATGCTTATGAAATCTGAGAAGGACATTTTAAACAGTATAGCCCACGAAAACGTGATTATTCAGAGACTGTCAGAAAAGTGGACTATTGTAGAAACTTTTAGTTTTGTGACTGTGTAAGTAGACTAAAGAGATGCACACATATCGGGGTCGGGTTGGCGGTCGCAAAAGGGCCCGGAATTTTTTTTTGCAAATGGGACCGTTCAGTTGTAGTTCTGCGGTACTATTGTATCACAACTGAAAATCACTTTTTTAATTTAAGAAACAAAACAAAAAGTACAGTTGCTCTGGAAACAGTGGCAAGTATAGTAGGGGGGCTAAAAAAGTACACCCGTCGCCCTTAAATTGAAGTGGGTGTTGCGTAAAATTTTTCATCGGCCCATGCCAAGATTTTACTACAGAAAAATTGTACTGCAATTTTTCAGTTGCGGACAATGACAGTTAGAAATTTCAAGATATTTAACTATCCTATCGTGGCACACTCACTTAATTGATGTGAAAAAAGCAAATACCCAGGTTTAAATCACTAGTTTAGTTTGTTATGTATGCAATTGCGCTAGAGAAGCTCCTAATTTTGGACACACGCAATATTTATATTTGTTTAAAATTTTCTCTTAAAAACGCTGAAGTAAGAACATTAACATTTTTTTTTAAATTCCTTATATAGCCTTTTCATGTTTGGCAGATCGTAAAGTAATCTTGATTTTAATACTTTTGAGCTTTCAGTTCTTACATTTTCAACGAAGTGGGCTGAAATTCCAGCAAATATTTGAGAGAGAGAGAGAACTGCTACTACCAAAATTATGACAATAATTAAAATTATTCGCACGACATAGTCATTTGAGTATCACGCTGTCTTTGTACGATATAAAAAATCCAGCTTTCAAAATTGCAAATTAAAACCATATTTATTTACAAGTCTAAAAGTCAGTTAAAAAAGACAAGATCTTTCGGAGCTCACCAGTCGCCATCATCAAGTCAAGTGCCGACATGACACCTGGGAAGCTTACATCATAAGCGCCTGCGGTAGACCCACAATACATCTGGTCGCCAGCCTCACCTTTCGGTGATGCCAGTTTGATATGTTAAAGTTCAAAAACCGATGGAAATCAAAATAATTTTTCACCTTCAGACCGTCGCTCCGATGGTTCAATCAAACGTCTCCACTGACGGGGCACAAATGACGGAAGTTCCAAATTACAGCACGTTTCACTATACTTTAGAATAAACAGGCTCTCTGTGAAAAATACAGTTCGTTTGGCGACATTGGAGTTGAGTATCTTCACTTCAGACCAGTTCGGAATATATCCTCCCTGGTTGACAGCAACTGTAAAGGCAGTAGAGGTGTTGCCCGAGCGTACAGCATATTGATGCTCAGACAAACGGATCTTCAATGTCCTAAGTGTGCAGCCAATATAGTATTTTAAGGCACCATTCGGGTCCCCACTAATGAGAGGGGTACAGTAAACACCAGGTTTCTGCAAGGTAGGCACTGCATCCCTGCGTTACGTACTAAAGAGAAAATATTTATGGTGCATATACCAAAATCTAAGTTATTTTTGTGGCATACCCTTTTTAAAAAGGTGACAATCATGGAGTGGTAATCTACTTTACCATCAAATTTAACTTGACTGGATTCAGGTGTTAATGTCGTGAATCTCAGCTTCTGGACTTTTTGTACCAAACTTTGAATATAATGGGTAGAGTAACCAAAGGAACAGGCTAAGGTCGTAATCGTAGACATTTCATCCCTCCGAATTCTGCTGGACAAAGAGTGAGTGAAGGTCCTTTTAATTAGGAACCGTAGAGCAGATGCTTTATGTTCAGGAGGGTGAGCTGACGAAAAAGGAATGATACAAGGTGTAAACGTTGGTTTACGATATACAGAAAACGAAAGCTGGTTGGTGTCCTGGTTGCGGGATAGTAGAATGTCCAAAAATGGTAATTTACCCTCAACCTCAAGTTCTTTGGTAAACCTAATTGTTGAAAACTGGGAAGAGAGGCAATCCTTAAATTCTTCAAGGTGAACCATCGAGTGAGGCCAAAAGATCACCATGTCATCAACATAGCGAAGAATGAGAGAAGGTTTATACGGGCAATCAGTCAAAACCCTCTGCTCCAGGGTCTGTAAAAGGATTTCAGCCAAAATGGGGGAGAGGGGAGACCCCATTGGTGCGCCTTCTAACTGTTGAAAAATCTACCATCAAATCTGAAATACGAACGTTTCGCTACTAGCTTTAGGGCCGAAATCACGGCTTCACGTTCGAAAGGGGAGATAGACGAGTCTTCCTGTAATTTTCCGGCAATAATTTGATGAACTTGCTCAAGTGGAACATTAGGAAACAACGACACTACATCTAATGACACCATGGTGAACGCTGTTCCATCATAATTAAAAGATTTAATTAAATTCAAAGCCTGTGTGGAACTTTTCATAGAAACAGAAGAACAAAGGTTAAGTGGTTTTAAATAGGTAGCCACAGCCGATTCGAGTGGACGAGTCGGGTTGACATATCCTGAGACTTATAGCCTGAGAGGTCGATCCGGTTTATGAGTTTTCATTTTCCCCAAATATTTCAGGGGTTCTGGGACCTACAGGTGGTTTCATCCTGGTGGAAATGGTTAGAGGTAAATAGCCTTGGTTCCTCAGTTTGCTTAGTTCCTTGATGGTAGCCGGTGTCGGATCAGACTTGATAACTCTGCGTGGAAGTAAACTAATTGCCATGTTCATTCTTGACAAATAGTCAGAACGGTCCAACAAGACAATTTGAGAGGTTATATCCGCTCTCACAATGGACAGGTTCGGGTTTTTGGTAAGTTGCAACAATTGTTCTCTTTCATATTTCTGAGCCGGTGAAATTCGATTCGGTTTCGAAAAAGCCTTGGCCAGAGAGTAACGGGTTGGGTCCCGTTCCTCTTCTGGAAGAGCATTGACAATGTTTTCCCCTTGAGAGAGGGAGTGCAATGGACTGAAGGGAGGCAAAGGAAAGCTGTATTTTGATCCTCGGTTAAGGGCTGAGCTTTGACCTTCTGGAAGTTGAAGTGAGCTCAGGTTAAGGTAGGGTAGTTTTGACTGATTGCCTGATTGCCCGTATAAACCTTCTCTCATTCTTCGCTATGTTGATGACATGTTAATCTTTTGGCCTCACTCGATGGTTAACCTTGAAGAATTTAAGGATTGCCTCTCTTCCCAGTTTTCAACAATTAGGTTTACCAAAGAACTTGAGGTTGAGGGTAAATTACCATTTTTGGACATTCTACTATCCCGCAACCAGGACACCAACCAGCTTTCGTTTTCTGTACATCGTAAACCAACGTTTACACCTTGTATCATTCCTTTTTCGTCAGTTCACTCTCCTGAACATAAAGCATCTGCTCTAGGGTTCCTAATTAAACGGACCTTCGCGCACTCTTTGTCCAGCAGAATTCGGAGGGATGAAATGTCTACGATTACGACCTTAGCCTGTTCCTTTGGTTACTCTACCCACTATATTCAAAGTTTGGTACAAAAAGTCCAGAAGCTGAGATTCACGACATTAACACCTGAATCCAGTCAAGTTAAATTTCTTGGTAAACTAGATTACCACTCCATGATTGTCCCCTTTTTAAAAAGGGTATGTCACAAAAATAACTTAGATTTTGGTATAAGCACCATAAATATTTTCTCTTTAGTACGTAACGCAGGGATGCAGTGCCTACCTTGCAGAAACCTGGTGTTTACTGTATCCCTCTCATCAGTAGGGACCCGAATGGTGCTTTTAAATACTATATTGGCTGTACACTTAGGACATTGAAGATCCGTTTATCTGAGCATCAATATGCTCTACGCTCGGGCAACACCTCCACTGCCTTTACTGTTGCTGTCAACCAGGGAGGATATATTCCGAACTGGTCTGAAGTGAAGATACTCAACTCCAATGTCACCAAACGAACTGTATTTTTCACAGAGAGCCTGTTTATTCTAAAGTATGGTGAAACGTGCTGTAATTTGGAACTTCAGTCATTTGTGCCCCGTCAGTGGAGATATTTGATTGAACCATCGAAGCGACGGTCTGAAGGTGAGGAATTATTTTGATTTCCATCGGTTTTTGAACTTTAACCATATCAAACTGGCATCACCAAAAGGTGAGGCTGGCGACCAGATGTATTGTGGGTCTACCGTAGGTTCTTATAATGTAAGCTCCCAGGTGTCTTGTCGGCACTGACAAGACACCTGGGAGCTTACATTATAGTGAGCTCCGAAAGGATCTTTCCTTTTTTAACTAACTTTTAGACTTGTAAATAAATATGGTTTTAATTTGCAATTTTGAAAGCTGGGTTTTTCATATCGTACGAAGACAGCGTGGCCGCCCCGGTGGCGCAGTGGTCTAAGGCGTTGGCCTCTGATCATTCGTCCGTAAGGGGTCCGGGTTCGAATCCCGGTCAGGCATGGATGTTGTGTTTGTCTTACGGCACTGGCTCTCTCCTTCCCTGGAACCGGTGACCCTAAATTAGGGACGGGCGACTGCTTATAGCCCATTGAGTTGCTCACGGTGGTCGTTAAACCTCCAATCAAAAAAAAAAAAAAAAAAAAGAAGACAGCGTGATACTCAAATGATCACAATTATGTTGGAGTTGTACCAAAAATCCTTTCGCATGAGACATGACTTTTAAATTTAAATAAATGAAAAAAAAATACAGAACTTTTACACTATAATTTTTTTTATTTGTACTGCAATTTTTGTAATTTTTCTATTGTGGACAATCACAGTTAGAAATTTAAAGATTTTTAAATATCGTGGTGAACAGATTCTTCATCTAGTGATCATATATTCGTATGTGTTTCAATTACAAAACGTGCTTTTATGCTGCGGTTATGTATTGTAAAGACACCTTACTAAATAACGTAACAAAACGTTTTGCAACTTCATGTTGAAATGATATCTCCGTAAATGCCTTCATCTACAGCTTTTGTCAGTTATCAATCACAAGGAGCGTAGTCTGCGTAGGTAGAGCATTTCGGAGGAAAGGGATCGTACATGAACACCCCGGCAAATAATCTTACAGTTATTTTAAAATAAGTTCTCGATATTATTAGCTTTCACTCTGAATTCTGTGTTGTCATATAGTGGATAGTACATCCCATAATGACCATTATCTAGCATTGTTCTGCAACTTTATCAAACATGGGTGAGTATTTTCACTACTTTAACTAAAGTAGTGAAAAAAAATTTTGCCCTGCTCAGCCCCCACCCGAATGCTGTTAACATACGTAGATTGTTGTGCTTCCCGATTTTTCCTGATGCAAGGGCCCCTCGAAACATTTCAGGATAAAATGAATGGTCAAAGAAACTATAGAAATAAATAGACATCCATTCTCCACTCCGCAGTTGAGAAAGACACCGGTTAATATTATTAGGACTAATGATTTCCATTTATTAAAGGTTTTTTGAGCTCCGAATGTTCTGGTTTAGAACTCTAGTAGTCTTCTAAGATCACATTTAATGGCTATTTTTAATTTGATCAGTATATTTTGATTTTTGTTCATATGATAAAGCATTTCTGCTTTCCATATGTTATATTTTGTAATTTCTAATAGATGGTGAATAAAAAGACCTTAAGATACGTAGACTGGTAAGCCGCAAGTTAACCGTGCGACATTTGAAGTTCATTGTTGTACGTCAAGAATCTCTCACATCTCGTCTAGGATTCTCACCACCTTTTCTAATGTTTCCCTTGAAATAATAGAGGTGTTTCAGTATTTTAAGTGCAGTATAGTTAGCTAGTAATATTTTGCACTTACTTTATCTCTAAACATTAAGTTAAGGTACTCAGGTTTTCCTAGAATCTTGTCACATTTACCGTGACTTGTAGTTTCAATCCAGGCTTCTCACCTCCTTTTCTAATCCTTCCCTTAAATTAATAGAGTTGTTTTAGTATTTTAAGTGCAGGATAATTAGCTAGTAACCTTTTGCACTTACTTTATCTTTAAATATTAAGTTGAAGAACTCAGTTCTTACTAGAACCTTGTCACATTTACCGTAACTTGCAGTTTCACTCTAGGCTTCTCACCTCCTTTTCTAATCTTTCCCGGGAAATAATACAGTTGTTTTAGTATTTTAAGTGCAAGATAGTTAGCTAGTAACCTTGTCCACTTATTTGATATCTAAATATTAAATTGATAGACTTAGTTTTTACTAGATCCTTGTGTCATTCACCAGAGTATGTATGGCTCTAAAGTGAAGGTTTCTGGTTGAACCTACAGATCGTTTGTGTCGGAAGAACAACAACTCCCGAAGAGAAAAATTAAATAAAATCCGAGCAGCTGATAGAGGGCGCTGTCATTCCGTGGGATGCGAGAGGAGAAAAAAATCGTGTGATTTGAACTCGAAAAGAAGAGGTCGTGTGCTTTGAACAAGATGGAACTCAAGATGAAAAATAATGCCAGTGTTTTATGTTACGTGTCTTTAGTATGTGTGCGGTCGGTCATCTGTTTGTGTTATTTATATGTTACATGTTTATTTTGTGTCTCGAGTGATTCCTTGTGTCAACAGTGGAAACATTTATTTCCTTTGGATTAATGTGCTATTGTCAACTGATATATAAAGACCTCAACACCCGGCACTCAAGAGCCGTCGTCCAAAAATGAATGGCAGGTAAAAAGTATTTTATCTTCAATACTGTGCTTTCCGATTGATTTGAACGGCGACACGTTACATATGGCATCCCTGCCGGGACTTTGAGTTGAGGTATTTCGAACATATAGCACAGAATTCGTAACCGAGAGAATTCTTCCGTTTGTTGACATTCTGATATATTGTTTCGAACGAAAAGATGGCCGAAGAAATTAGGGCTAGATTGAGACAGAACCGCGGCGTGATGAGAACTTCCGTTACCAAGATTGTTAAGCGCTTGGAAGCGGAACTTAAACTAACTGATGTGGATATAGATAATCTTGAAGAACTTTTAGAACATCTTAATGAAAAATCAACAGAACTAAAATTAATTGATTCCGAGCTGGAAAAGGTTTTAGACCTAGAGGAATTGGAGTCTGAGTTAGAAAGTGCTGAAGAATATCGTGAAAAAATAACTACATGGAGATATAGAGCGTCCAAATGAGTTCATATATTAAGGCAAACTGTTGTGAATAACGGCATGTCTCTTGGTCAGAGCTCCGAGCTACATGAATCGAAAATAGAACAACGAGTGAGGGACTCTGTGACTATAAAATTGCCGAAGTTATCCATTTCCAAGTCTTAAGGGGATGTAAGTCAATGGCTTACATTTTGAAATTCTTTTGAATTGGCGATTCATAAGAACGATTCTTTGAACAAAGTAGATAAATTTAATTATCTTAAAGCTCACTTAGGAGGAACGGCTATAAACGCTGTACAAGGATTTGCGATCACGCCGGAAAATTACGACATTGCTGCAGTGGCGGCCCGTCAGATGAGGCAAGTGAGGCGCCGCCTCACCTGAAATTCCGCAGAATGAGAAGTGAAAAAAAGAACAACTTCGGTCAGTAAAAAAGATATAAGAGCTTTGCAGGATAAATGAAACACTGAAATTCACATTGTGATTCATGAATTAGGTTAAAGAAAGGCTTTCAAGAAGAGGAATGAATCATTATTTTTGCAAAGGAGCTGTACGTTTTAAGCGCTTAGAGGCGACCGGCTGAATCGTCTCGATGAGAAGCCGGTTTGGAAACTGGGGATCAGAGAAGAGCCCTACAGAGTGAACCCCCCACCCCCACGGTCCGAAGTCTACCTAAGGAGGTGCCGGACTTCCAGTAAGAGAAACGATTCAAACGAAATTTCTGAGGCGACCCTCCATTTCGCTTAAACTGGAATCGCATCTCTGCTGTTATTGGAGAATCCAAGGATTGTGTATCCAATGGGCGCGGGAAAATGAGCAGATGACCTTGGTAAAAATTGGTTTTACAGGCGATGACGCCGTTCGCCTCTATTGCTTTGGAGTACGATGATTTCTGCGTAGCTTTAACTATTCATTCGTCAGAGTGTATTTGAGTCTAACTTTTTGTAGTGTGTTTTCAATCCTCTCTTCTGCGGGTGTTGGCTAGTTCATAGTAATGTTGAGTTTTTCTTCTTTTTTATTTTGTTATTGTTACTAAACAGCATATTTTGATTTTGGTTGGAAAATATGAATGGCCCAACAAACGACGTGATTTGTGTTCTGGAAGAAATTCCTTTTAAACACTGGAAAGACTATGATAAAAGGGATGTTCTCATATCTGGAAGACCGACACCTATAATAAGTTCAATATCTAAAGATAAGAAGTGCGGCAAATCGTTTTTTAAGTCTTTAAATAAGTCATGGTACGAAAATTTCCCCTGGCTTTCTGGTAGCTATTACAAGCAAACTCTCTTTTGCTGGCCATGTTTACTTTTGAGCAATAAGAAAAATGTGTGGAATACAACGGGTTATTTTGATCTGAAAAACTTTTCTCGTAGTGCAAAATTGCACGAAAGCTCTTAAGAGCATATAACTACCCGCGTAGGTCTGAAACGAATGGAAAAAAAATATAAACACTATTTCTGATATGCTCAAAGAAAATGCTGCTCTTCATAAAGCTAAGTTTAATGAAAAGGTCAGACTAAATAGGCTTTTTATGGAACATATAATCGATTTAGTTGTCGTTCTAAGCAAGCAAGAACTGCCTTTTCGAGGACATGATGGATCTATTTCCTCATTAAATAAAGGTAATTTCAAGGAGATGTTCCGTTTGTTACTTCGTAGAAGCACCCCAGAATTAAGCATATTTTGAAGAAATACGAAGATTATTTTCTGGACAATCAAAAACGATACAGAATGATTTACTGGAGTGTATTCATGAATATATAAACGAATGTGTTAAAAGCGAAATTAATGAGTCAACATTTTTTTCAGTGCAAGTTGATGATACAACTGATATTACTCAAAAATCACAGTGTTCAATAATTGTCAGATACATATTGGACTCAAATTGTGAAGTAGTTGAGCGCTTCCTTGGTTTTTATTATATCAGCACTGACAGGACTGCTGTGGCACTGTATGATCTGCTAGCTTCGGTTTTGGAGGAGTTTGATTTTAAATCAAAGTTAGTAGGCCAGTGTTATGATGGTGCAAGCGTTATGGCTGGAGAGTTGAGCAGTTTGCAGAAAAGAGTCAAGCTAGAAGCCCCGCAAGCTTTGTTTACCCACTGTTTCGCCCACCGCCTTAACCTTGTCCTACAACAGGGGTGCAAAAGTATTGTAAAATGTCGCATATATTTCGCACCTCAATCCAGCATGCCCTCATTTTTTCATAAATCTGCCAAGAGAACCCACGTAGCAGATTCAGTTGTTGGGAAACGGATTCCTCAAATAGCTGAAACACGTTGGGCATCACGTTCGCAAATTTTGCGTTTAATTGTAAGCGAATGAGGCAAACTAAAGAATGTGTTTGAAAACATAATGAATGACCCGGAATCAACGGCAGAATCAATCAACGGAGCCATAGGATATTTGAAAAATTTCACTAATTTTGAATTTGCTTTTTTATCACTGATTTTTTATGACATTTTTGGAATTACGGATGTACTGTTTGATGTTTTACAAAAAAAGACTTTAGATATCAGTTATTGCCAAAGACAAATTAAACAATGTTGCGAACGAATAAATAAAAAAAGGAATGTAACCACTTATTTGAAACATTTCAGTGAAGCAATTAGTTTGAGTGGAGGTCCTAAATGTCGCCAAAAGAAACATTTGGCTGAAGAAGAAGTGGAAAACTATTACAAAATTTTGTTTTACGAAACCGTTGACAGCATAATAGTCCAAATAAATACCAGATTTGAAGATATGGGGAAGCTCGAGTTTCTGCAGCTAGTTGACAACTCAAAATACCATAGTAATTCAGAGTCATTTCCATCCAGTGCCCTTAACACTCTCAAAAAAATTATCTAAACATTTTTACAGACACACAACGACTAAAAAACGAATTAATTTTTTATATAATGATCACAACTTGGGGGAACTCAGTGTTCAGAAAACCTTGAAAACAATGAAAGAAAACGAGTTGAAAGATGTGTTACCAGAAGCCTACAAATTATTTTCTTTTGTATTGACACTGGCATCAACAAGTTCTTATGCTGAAAGGAGTTTTTTCTTGTTTGAAGAGAATTAAGACTTACCTCCGTAATACAACGGCACAAGATCGTTTGTCTTCACTCGCTAAAATTTCAATCGAGAAAGAATTGCTGAACCATCTAATGTCCACTCAACCATTTTATGATCTGATCATAGACAAATTTGCAGCCAAAAAGGATCGCAGAATTGAACTTATTTATAAAACATAAACTGAAAGCATGCTGTTCGAGACCAAAGCAAATTAATATCGTATTCCTCTGTTTTTAATTCCAGGTTTAAATTACCTAATACTTTTTTAATATAGAAATGTGCTTCCTTAACTTGACTTCTCCTGTACATAGTTATCACGAGCCTGGTCTTCAGTTTGTGACCCGTGCTAAATGCACCTTCACTAATATGCCAATCGAACTGTGACTTTTATTCAAGCTCAAGAAACATTTCGTGAGAAAACAATTTCTATTCAAATGATTTACTTTGAATTTTTTAAGAAGTGTATCTCCGACTGGCGTTGGGATGTGAGTGTAGCATTGACTAGCTAAAGAAACCGCACAAATTGCGTATTTTCGCTGAAGTGTATTACATAAAAGAATACAGGTGAAATATTTCTTTCTTTGTTGTAAAATTATCGAATAATTGTTTTCATAAAAATATTGTTGCAAAAGTAGCGTATATTACACACACACACACACACATATATATATAGTGGTATATGCACATTTTCCCTCTAAAATTTTTGGATTTTTTCGTGAAGAAAGATTCCCCACGCCGTGTTTCATATATTTCTGTAATTTTATTCCATTACTGTTGAATAATATTTGTATATAAGGGCTAAATGGCATGGGCTGAAGCCCTAAGGAATGGGATTTACAGCTGTTTATAACAAGGCGCCTACCCGGGACCAATGGCTTAACGAGACTTCCGAATCTCAGCGGAATTTAATGATTCAGCCGACTCGAACCCAGGACTTCAAAGATATTCGATGGGTGATACTGCCTTTGAAATGAAACTTTTTGAGGGGGGAAGGGTTCTGCACTTCTGCTGTATAACTGTGTATAAGTACATGTAACAATTGGGGGGGGGGGGGCGCTTCGACAAATATTTTTCTATTGGTACGTACGCACATCTTGAACATTAATACAAAACGAAGCTAATTTAATAAAATGAAGAAAATGCAATAAATTATAGTTGCTTTAATAAAAATTTAATAAAGCAACTTCTTTGGCCGCTTTGCTTTACTTTCTCTTCTATTATCAAGAAATTACATTGATATTATGTATCAATGTAATTTATTTGTATTACATTGTAAGTTATGTAAAAATCAATCAATTTAAATAGGGAAATTATCTATAAAACGTACTTAGAAAAAGCTAACTGTCTCGCATACTTAGGGGGTGTGCAAACCACGACCCCCTGGCTACGCCACTGATATGTATATATGTTCGTATAACGGTATACGAATTTATATATATTTCAATAACATATGTTTTACTGTTTTACATTTACATCAAGACCGTTCGCCTCACCAGCATTTTACACCACGAGCCGCCACTGCATTGCTGTAAACATGTTAGAAAAGCGGTTTGGGAGAAAGGATTTGTTAATAAATGCACATATGAGTAACTTGCTTGATCTTTTCCCTCTCAGGAATTCCAGTGATATCAGAACATTTAGAAAGTTGTTTGATAATGTTCAAACGCAAATAAGAAATTTAGAGCCACTGGGAGTTTTGTCAGACACGTATGGAAATCTTATGTGTCCGATGCTGTTGAAAGTGCTCCCCGCTGATCTGATCTTAGAATTCAACAAAGTACCAATGCCAGTTATGACATCAAAGAGTTGATTGAATGTTTGAGGAAGGAACTGATCTCTAGGGAGCGTACTAGTGCTAGTGCTTCGGTCACCAGAGACTTGCACCACAGTTTTCCAGCCACCCTTGCTCCTCGGTCAGGTGACTGTGGCAGGAATCTCTCACGTGACTCGACAGAAGAAGGAAATACACCGACAGCAGCTGAGCTATTCAGCACTGAACTTAAAGAAAAGAAAAAACTCGTTTGAGTTTTTTGTAACAAGCCGCACGCAAACTCTGAGTGCAAAGAAACTCGAAATCTGTCTCTGGCGGAAAGAAAATCTATTCAGTTAAAAAGGGGATGTTGTTTTAGGTGTCTTAAACCAGGACACGTTTCACGCTCTTGTAAGGTAAAAGTTATCTGCTCACACTGTGGTAATAGACATCTATCTATTATGTGTTTTCATAAACACGAATGGAAAGATAATAAACCAGAAAATAATAAAGAAAATGATAAAGCTCTGGAAGCCAGTGTTTTGGCTAACAATTCCTGTTCCAAGGAGGTGTATTTACAGACTTTAATTGTTTGTATTAAGGAGAATGATATCAGTCGTTATGTACGAGGGATTATTGATACAGGTAGCTCGAGATCATATGTAAGTGAAGTTGTCGCTAAAGCACTGAAGTTGAAATGCAAAGGGGAAGAAAAAGTCGTTCATGGACTTTTTGGAGGAATAGAAAAAAGTGAAAAGCACAAAAGATGTTCGATCCAATTAAGCAATATTGACGACGATTACATTTGCGAATTAGAGCTGATGGATCAAAAAAGAATCTGTGCTTTCATTCCGAAGTTAGAGGACTCTAAATGCATAAAAGAACTGACAAATCGTGGAGTTTTCATTAGTGATATTTCCATAAATGAACATGATTCTGTATGAGAGAGATCCGAAGGAAACTCATATTCTGTTAGGAGCTGACTTCGCAGGGAAGTTATTTACAGGTGAAATTGAGCACCTTTCCAATGGATTGGTGGCAGTAAACACGCGTCTGGGATGGACGTTTATGGGAAAAACAGAAGTAGAGCAAGTCAGTATATAATGAATTAGCTTTAATACTCTTTTTGCTAAGCTAATTATTATGAATGAATAATGCTCTAAGCTTCAAACTAATGAATTCCCAAAAGGGTGTTGTTACTCGTTAATTATGAACTTAAACAAAGTCTCAACGCTGGTTATTTATATTAAGTAATCAAAGTCATAAACCTAACAGCCAGACAGAGGTCTGACAAAACTAAGAATTGAGAAAGACTGAACTTACTGAACAACTATTTATTTCCCAGACTCGTGGTCAACTAAGGCACTCATATATCTTGTACATAATAATGAATAAACTTTCCTCTTATAGTACGCACACAACCAACACAACTCCAACACAACGCAACAACCTCTCAACAACACAACACCCTCGTCTCGATGAACGCGCCTATATACGAGCTACCACCACGTCATGACTTACACTCATTGCCAGATCTCATTCAGCGGGTGAAATAATATTCCGTTCAGTAGGAAGATAATTTACATAGTAAAATAAAATAACCAGAGATAGTAAAATCAAAAGGAAAGTGAATATAGAGTATACGTTACAAGTAAACCTAACGTCCTTATATCTCTCCACGTTGGCGAATTAAACCTTTCTGATTTGTGGAGACTTGATACTTTGGGGATTCTCGATCCAGGTGAAAAGATCGCGAGAAAAGAGCTCGAAGACACTGCGAAAGATTATTTTATTCGTAATGTTTCAAGAGACGAGTAAGGAAGATATATGGTTTGTTTGCCATGGATTCAAGATCACCCTCCTCTGTCGGACTGCAGGGAGATAGCAGTTAAAAGATTGAAGGGCTGTGTTAAATCCTTAGAACGGACGGAGAAGTTTGATGCTTATGAAGATGTTTTCCGGGAGTGGCTGAAGGAAATCATTATAGAAGAAGTTAAATCTCCTGAGGAGAATGTGAAAACTGAGCATTTTTTACCTTATCATCCTGTTTTCAAGGAGAACTCAATGACCAAAGTGAGACGCGTCTTTGATAGCTTGGCGAGAGGGAAGAATTCTCCCTCCATTAACGATGGTCTGGAAAAGGGACCGAATGTTGCAGAACTTATACCCTCGATTATAAACAGATTTCGGATGGGAAAAATTAGGGTAACTGCCGATATAAAGAAAGCTTTCTTACAGATTGGACTTCAGGAGCATGATAGACCATTTCTGAAGTTCCTGTGGTGCGAGAACGGAAAGGAAGAAAATCTTAAAACCTTCGAGCACCCGAAGAGTTGTTTTCGGAATTTCTTCGAGCCCTTTCCTGATGGGAGAAACAGTGGAATTTTACCTGAAGAACGCGCCGGATCATCTACAGGAAACGGCAAAAAAGCTCATGAGGTCGTTTTATGTTGACAGTTGTGTTTCCAGCGTGAATAGCCGAGAGGAACTTAAAAAGTTCATTTTTGAGTCACGAAGTATCCTCAGTGCAGCCAAGTTCGCTTTGCTCCAGCGTCGTCAGAACTGCAAGATGAAGATGGAGATGCAAGGAAGGTCCCAGTGCTGGGATTAAGTTGGACACTGAGTTCAGATGAGCTGTCTATTGACATGAAGGGGCTCTCTAGCGGTGAAAAGTCCCCATTGGCAAAACGTGAGATCCTCTCAGTCGTCCATCGAGTATTCGACCCCCCATTGGATTCACGTGCCCGGTCACACTGGGGCCAAAGGTTTTGCTGCAAGAATGTTGGAAGAACGGGATCACTTGGGACTCTAAGCTGCCTCCGACTATATCTAGGAAATTTGAACGTTGGAAGACGCAATTGGAAGGCTTGAGTGGTGTGTTGATTCCACGATGCATACTAAAAGATGCTTCAGCCAATTCGAAGGTATCTCTTCGCGTGTTCTGTGATGCAAGCAAGATAGCATATTTGCTACTTGTATTTTTGTCCGATGTCAAAATGATCGGTCCACGACGTGTCAGCTAATACAAGCACGTTGTAGAGTCACTCCTTTGAAATTACCTTCCATATCCAGGATGGAACTCTTAGCCTGCACTATTGGAGCTAGGTTAGCAGAAATGACGAAATCAGACTTGGGGCTGGCGAACGTGCCTACGTACTATTGGTCTGATTCTGTAAATGTGTTATACTGGATAAAAAGAAATGAAAATTGGGCAACCTGCGTTTGCAATCGTGTTCAGGAAATTCGGCGGCTAACAGACCCAGAAGACTGGAGGCACATTGCCGGGTCTATGAATCCTGCGGATCTCCCTTCGAGAGGATGTACAGTGAAAGAGTTGAAAAATTCTCGTTGGTGGGAAGGTCCGGAGTGGCTAAGATTACCATGTGATGAATGGCCAGCCTCAGAAGCGCTTCCAAATTTGGAGGTTGTGAATTCAGAAAGGCGAAAAACTATTGTGTCTGCTACTAACACAGAAATTGAGAAGGTTTTCGAATATTCTACAAAGATCTCCTCGTATAGCAGAATAATCAGAGTCATGGCGTGGATTTTTCGTTTTTACAGGAATGCAAAGGCCAAATGAACTGAAAGATGTTTCGGTGAGTTAAGTGTAGAGCAAGTCGAAAAGACCGAAATGGTAATGTTGAAAGAAGTCCAAAGACAGAGTTTTGGCGAAAATAGAAAAACTTCTCTGAAAACCTTTATCGCCGTAGAAGGGCTGCTTCGAATCAATACTAGAATCACCTTGAGAAAGGATTCGAAGGCATTTCGTCATCCAGTAGTTCTGCCTCCTGAACATCACATAGTGAAAAAACTAATTTAGGAAAAACATGTTGTACTAGGCCATGCTGGTCTGCAGGTCCTAATCTCGACTCTGCGTGAACGTTATTGGATAATAAAGTGCAGAAAGACGATACGGCAAGTTATTAAAGAATTTGTCAGAAAAGCAAGAAGAAGCGACTGGTGGTGGAGACGTGCGATCCCGTTATGGACGAATCTTGAAGCCAATGCGGCGAATGGACTAATGACGTTTTATGTGTTTGAGTTTCGTGACTTGATCCCGAAGCTCAAAGGTGGAAGGATGTCGGAAGAACAACAACTCCCGAAGAGAAAAAATAAATAAAATCCGAGCAGCTGTGGAGACGATCCTGATAGAGGGCGCTGTCACTCCGTGGGATACGAGAGGAGAAAAAAATCGTGTGATTTGAACTCGAAAAGGAGAGGTCGTGTGTTTTGAATAAGATGGAACTCAAGATGAAAAATAACGCCAGTGTTTTATGTTACGTGTCTTTAGTATGTGTGCGGTCGGTCATCTGTTTGTGTTAATTATATGTTACATGTTTATTTTGTGTCTCGAGTGATTCCTTGTGTCAACAGCGGAAACATTTATTTCCTTTGGATTAATGTGCTATTGTCAACTGATATATAACGACCTCAACACCCGGCACCCAAGAGCCGTCGTCCAAAAATGAATGGCAGGTAAAAAGTATTTTTTCTTCAGTACTGTGCATTTCTGATTGATTTGAACGGCGACACATTACAGTTTGCTAACTCGTGTTTCTTTTCCAAGTATTTTCATCCTCGAGATTTGTAATTGTCTAAACTCTAAATTATATGAAGAGGGAATTTCTTTATATCATATTTAATTTTACTTATTTTTTCTACCGTTTAGTAGGTATTACGAACTCATAATACTGCGGGGAAAACTTCCAAAATTAAAATTGTTATCGGTAACTTCTCTTAAGAATAAACAAATGGCCACATTAAAATGTTTTTTGACATTACTTACAGTGTGAAATACGAATTTCATGCAACTAGATCACTCAGTTTGCAAGCAACTGAAGCCGAAATATATTTTACACGTAGGACAAGCGACGTTTCCCTTCAGTTATTTCATATCCCCCAACATTACGATAATGATGTTTTCTTTAATCGTAAGTTAAAAGGCGTAATGTCTAATTTATGCCCCATTGAGAAATAATTAATACGCAGTATTATAACAACGTAAAATTTCTTCTTTCGCGCTGGTAAAAGAACTTAATTAACGTTGCTTACATAGAACACACGCCATTTTATCCGTACAAGCTCTGTGATCAAAATGTCGGCTGTTGCTGCCACTCATTTGCAAAAGAACTTCCAGTCTATGTATCTTAAAGGTCTTTTGTGAATTACTACATTTTTAGATTCAGTGCAGTCTAAAGGTACCATATTTAACCATTTCTGTGCCGATGAATTCTGGGAATGATACAAAATTTTATATTCATGAAATTTATTACTATAATTTAAATATTGTCATAGCCAATCCCAGAAATACTTTGCAAAATTGCAATTAACAAATAAATGTTGAAGTGTCTCATCCGAACTACAGTAATTACAGTTACGATTAAGTACCAATTTTATTCTATATAACCATTTTTTTGTCGGAATAATATTATGTGAAATTTTAAAAAGTAAATCTTTTATATGAATTCAATGCTTGGGTCGCGGATGGCCTAGTGGTCAGCTTTCGTGACTGCCATAGAGATAACCTCAGGTTCGATCCTGGGTAGGTACGAACGCTCGAACCACTAAATACCTGCCGTGCGTCGGATAGGCACGTTAAGCCGTCGGACACCGGGTACTGGCCCCCGGTAATAAATAAGGGCGTCTTCCTCCTCCTTTCTACCTCGCTTCCGTGTGACTTTCCTATCGGGCACTCTAGCCCAAATCTCCTAGCTTCCTATTTCTAAGGGTTGTTTAAGACTTGGGGTCAGACACTCCCTTCCTAAAATCCTCTACATATGATCTGATCTGATCTTATATGAGTTCCTAGTTTTATTTTAGATTGCTGTATCCAAATATTATTTACTATATTACACTGCTGTGCATGAGATTGTTATTCTTCTTGAATATTTTAAGCGTAGCCTACGTTTTTAGTAACGTAACCTAAAAGTCTACCGTTCTCCGCAGCAACCGTCGATTCTGTTTGTACGGATCAGTACTGCCATCTGGCGTCCGTTTCCGCATAGTTGTGTCCCGCGCTTGGTCAAAGGAAATGCGGGAAAACAACCGGCATCATCCTATTACGTATGCTACGCTCCCATCCTTCACGATTCCCACAAGCCGCAACGTTTAAATGTAATGGGTGAAATGTGCTTATATTTTGCAGTTTCTTCAATTTTTTGTGACAATTTGAAGCTAATTCAACGTGGTGAAAATGCTGTGGTCCTCTCACATCCAGTCATTTTATTATGAAACACGTCGACGGAATCCATAGTCGGTTGGTATTATCCTCATCTAATGCTTCCTTGATCTTCAGAATACATGGTAGTAAGTTTTTTATTTGTTTTATATTCTACTGGTTGATTTAGTATTAATGCCAAGTGAAATATTCACTAATCTTTACTTGTTTCAGACTGTTGTATTCTTTACTGGTTTCAGACTGTTGAACTGTTAACATTGAAAAAAAAAAAAAAAAAAAAAACGCTGAGTCGATTCTCTCAAAGTTGTGACGTACTGGAAAATGTATAACCAAAGTTCCACTGTATTTCTATTAAGTGTGCAATAATATTTTGGTAGTTCTTATGTATTAAGATTTTGGTAGTTCTTGTGTATTAATATTTTGTCTTATCTGTTAAAACACAGTCGAAATGGGCACGTGGTGTTTGTTTATGCTATTCGTAGTTATGATTTCTGTTTGCCCCCTCCTGAAAACTAAGCTATGGGCGCCCGTGTTTGTGGTGAAAGGTATGTGAAGGCAAAAACAATTTTTTGAATTGGGTGTCTTCAGCCAGAAAAATAAAATCCCCACTTTTCAACCAGAAAAATAAATTAATTGACAGCACTGGCAGCCTTTTATTAACTTCTAGAGACTCGCTAATGTTACACAAAATCATTAGTAACAGGTATTGGCTAAATGATCCCCCCCCCCGAATTCTGTTTTGTTGCTGCCCTGGTTGTTCTCTTGGATATCTTTAGCCGCTATATATATGCGCATTTATTTTCAATCACTTATTAATCGCAGAGTTTGTTTACGTTTGAGATTATGGCTTTGCAGGCTCTTTATCCTATGCATAACACTAACACAGGCCTGCGGAGTTTGGGAAATGTGATTTTATGACCATTTTTAAATCTCTCTCTGTCTGTATATATACATGCGTGTGTGTGTGTGTGTGTGTAGTGCTGCCTTGGATAGGGATCCACGACAGCGCTACACAAATACTGATATACACAGAGTGCATAGGAAAGTCCCTTTAGCCTGGAATAACTTGCGAACGGAGAGAGGTACAGTTATGCAAGTGAGATAACGGTATAGTAAAGCGACTACGTCCGATCGAATGCAACCAATAGCAGCGCCCCTAGTGGCGAAATGCGGAAGTTAGCCATTGCAAATCGAAAACGAAAAGATATAGACCAAATTTCCAATTACAAAATTGTAGAGCATCAATTAATTAGTACAAAACGACATTTGTTTTACACGGATAAGATAAATTATCGCCTGAATACCCTAAAATGTCCGAAATCGATGCGCGACCTTTTTTGTGAACGTTTGAAGGGAACAGGCATAGGTATGAGCAAATACACACAATTTATTGCATAAATGCGTACTTATGTCAATACAGTTTGATGACGTCAGACAAAACAAAAACAAAAGGCAAACTGGCGGACAGTGATAAAAAGTTAATGTCGAGTATGTTCGAAGAGTTCGCCATTGCCCACGATACACATTTGTATTCGTGAAAGTAACTCTGCATGCACATTCCTCAGCATGGAAGGTGTCACGCTATTGCAAGCATCTGTAACACGACGACGTAGATCCAGCAAACTTGTAGGCGCTGTTGCATAAATTGATTTTTTACGTAACCCCAGAAATCCAAGCTCGCCATTCTCACACATCGTACGTAGACCTAAATTTCTGATCAGGGTACATCCTGCTACTGGTTTTTATATCGTAGGTACGGTACAACGTCACAATCTGATTTGCATACGGTACATTTGCGAAATATGAATATGCAGATTCGAATCGTCGCGCATTGATTTTGGACATTGTAGGGTATTCAGGTGACAATTTATCTTATCCGTGTGAACGAAATGTCTTTTTGTACTAATTAATTGATGCTCTACAAGTTTGTAATTGGACATTTTGCTCTATCTCTTTTCGTTTTCGATTTGCAGTGACTAACTTCCGCATTTCGCCACTAGGGGTGCTGCTATTGGTTGCATTCGATCGGGCGTAGTCGCTTTACTATACCGTTATCTCACTTGCATAACTGTGCCTCCCGTTCGCAAGTTATTCCAGGGTAAAGGGACTTTCCTGTGCACCCTATATACATATACTGTACATGTATACCGCTATACATTTACCTTGAATAGGGATCCAAGGCAGTGGTATATGTGCACACACACACACACACACACACACACACACATGTTAAAGAAGGAAACACTCCGCCCCCGCCCCCTCTTTTTTTCTACAAAGTGTCCCCTGCTAATAACAAAAAACTGACTCATCATACTTTGATTATGCCCAAAGTAAGGCATAGTCAAAGGATATGCAATGAAATCGTGTAGCACCATTGTGCTACACGCTTTCATTACAATCATTATTTAGCATTTATTCCTGTGTTGGGAGGTATGAGGATCTCGCGTTATTTTCCCGCAGAGGATCTCTGTTGTCCAACATACCACACACGTCTGACATCAAATCGGCCTTCCGCACACAATTTCGGTGTTCGAAAACAGAAATGTATGCGGAAGAAGCTTATGTTAGAAAACCGAAATGTATTTACTGAAAAAGCTATATTATTTGTCTTAAAATGTTACAAAAAAAAACATTATATCAATGTAGAGAAACAAAAGATTTAAGAAAAGGAACTTGTAAACATTGGCAGCTGGGTATTCCAGTGTCACAACTCACTTGCTTTGATGCCCAACAACCCCAAATTTTTTACTGATAGAGGACTTTCCTGTTGCACAAAACCATGATGTCAATGTGAAAACACAAAGGTTGAAAACAATCTGTAAAAAAAAAAAAATACACATGTGGTCTCCCAAAGTCAGAAATCAGCTTTCCGCAATACGTGGCTGACATCATTTCATTGTGTGCTCTACCTGTAGAGAAGTGACACCTTCTCATAATCCTTTATAACTAGGTAAATATGGAGAAATGCATCAGTTAGAAGGTATTGGCCCCAGAGATATAAGTTTTTGTACTCAGTTTGGATAAAAATGCAAAGGAACATGGTAAAAAAGCTCAACAGAGATCTTTCCATGTAAACATTGTTTTTGATTGTTTATAACGAAGTAAATTTCTCCGTCATTTCTGTCCACGCCGGGGCTCGAACCCGGGTCCGCTTATTCCGGAACAAGTCGCTCTACCAACTGAGCTACGCAGACGTTCATTCTTGCTGCTATCTGCCTTTATGTCGTGTGCGTCCTGTTGGCAGGTACGTCACATCTCCCCCCAAGGAGGGCCGGGGGCATGGCCCACGGGTCAGCCGTGACCATGAATCGTTGCAGGCAGCCATCCACTGTAGAACGTGCACTTGAGAACTCCTAGTCAATCTAGTGTGTAGAATGCAACATCACACATTTTTATTTTTCGAAGAGCTGGAGAAGGGATTCTCTGATTTTTCCTATCTCGCGGTGTGGAAATAACATCACACCATTGCGACATTTTGAACGGTCGGGCCATCCGGATAGTTCGGGCGCCATTATAACGAAGTAAATTTCTCCGTCATTTTTGGTCTACGCCGGGAATCGAGCCTTAGTCCGCTTATTCCGGTACAAGTCGCTCTACCAACTGAGCTACGCAGACGTTCATTCTGATCGCTATCTGCCTTTATGTCGTGTGCGTCCTGCTGGCAGGTACGTCACATGTTCAATAGTAAAGATTTCTTATTACTGTATTTTCTGTTATACACGTTCTTTTTTGTATCTTCGGGCGCAAATTCAAACACTCCGAGAGGAAGAATCTTTCGTTTTTGAGATTAAAGTACGATATAAAATTAACTGCCTATTAAAATTTTTCTCATTATACTTAGAAACACAAATCTATGTACACCCATAAAAACTGAATATGTAAAATCATTAGAAGTGAAGAATGTCTAAAATAGCATTGGATATCATCCAACGAAGAGTCGTTCGGTTGAAATCGGCTCAATCTCGAAGTGTCTTTCCTCGAAACCCGAAGTATCACGCCGGACGCATTTCTCGCAGCCTTTCTCGCTGGCATCTTCAACGGTCAATAACACAACGTCGTGGGTGTGCTGAGCTTCCGAAAATCATGCCACTGCCATTGGTCGCTGACGTTGAAGATGGCAGCGAGATAGGCTGCGCGAAACGCGTCCGGCGTGATACTTCGGGTTGCGAGGAAAGACACTTCGGGTTGCGAGGAAAGACACTTCGAGATTGAGCCTATTTCAACCGAACGACTCTTCGTTGGATGACATCCATTGCTATTTTAGACATTCTTCACTTCTAAGGATTTTACATATTCAGCTTTTATGGGTGTACATAGACTTGTGTTTGTAAGTATAATGAGAAAGATTTTAATAGGCAGTTAATTTTATATCGTACTTTAATCTCAAAAACGAAAGATTCTTCCTCTCGGAATGTTTGAATTTGCATCCGAAGATACAAAACAGAACGTGTATAACAGAAAATATAGTAATAAGAAATCTTTACTATTGAACAACAAATAAAAACACGTAAATTAATAAGCTCAGCATGATATATTATGAATGAGTGAAATCAAAAAAAATTTTTGATGGTCAACAACCCAGAAATTGCTTCTAACAGGGGACTTTTCTGTTGCAGAAGCTTATTTTGTTTTTAAGTGATACAAAATCATGATGTTAATTATTGTAAAAAAAATCAAAGCTTTTTAAAACAATCTCAAAAAAAAAATACTAATGAGATCTCCCAAAATCAGCTCTCTGCAACATGTGACTGACAAAACTTGATTGTATGTTCCCCTGTAGAGAGATGACACCTTATTGTAAATATTTTTGCTATGTAAATATGGTGAAATAAATTAGTTAACAGATATTGGCCCTAGAGATATAGGTTTTTTGTACTCCTAGTTTGGATTGAACTGTCTGTCATTAAAATATGTCTGCAAGAAAATAAAGGAAAGCTTACCTACAATATTTGTAGCCTGAACTTCAGATCTGCTTACTGTTGCAATTTAGACCATTCAAAATAAATGTCTTGAGTGGATTTTTTTATATCAATCCACTACAAAACACTTCTTTCAAATAGTCAATTCCATCTCCAAGTGACATCCTTTATCAGCTTCAGAAAAACTAATACATATGTTTATTCTTCCAAAAGGCTTAATCCTGCATTCTTTGGATGGGAAGGGAAATAAAATAATAATGAGGGGTGCAAGGAAATCCAAGGAGTATACCAAATAGATAAAGATACAAAATATAAATATGTAAGAATGACCAAAATATTATTTCACACTCAACAGATATACAGTGGAACTTTGGTTATACATTCTGCAGTATCTCACAACTTTGAGAGAATCGAGACAGCGTTTCTTTTTTGCGATGTTAATAGTTGTATGAAACAAGCAAAGATTTGTGAATATGCTTACCTTGACATTTTAGTCCATAGGGCATGTTTCCATTTGTTTCTCGGAAATCTATAAAATGAACACTGATTTTTGACAGTCTTGTGATTACAGCACACTGCAAAATATAAAATCATATCTAATATACTCAATTTTACCTTTAAAAATTAAATTTCACAGGACTACCGACAGCCGCCAACGGTAAAACTAATGTTAACTAACATGTAAACAATGTGTTTATGCCTAGTCACCATCTTGTGACGTCACGACTTCGACGACGTATAGGATTTTCTTCGTGTTCCAAGTGCGAAGTTAGTTAACGAAAACTTTCCGGAGAGATTTCACTATGAAATAAAGTGCATTGACGAAGAGAGAGCAGTAGGAAGAGTGGATTTGAAATCAATGGATGATATAAATAGTTGAGCAACATAATTTTCCGTTAAGTCAAAGACTTCGTGGATAACGAGAAAGTCAAACCCGTCGGGGGAAGGTTTGTGTGCATGTAAGTAACTTTTTGAAATAATATATTCACCCTGATCTAAAGTTAATATATTTTACTGACTTTTAAAATTACGTGTACTATTACGTGATCTCGTATGAATCGGAGGCGTAACTAGAAATGTCTGCGTCCGGGGCAAACCACAAAATCTACAATCCCGTCTTTCTATCGCATAAACACAAATATCCACATAAACACTGCTCAATATAACACAATTAACAATTAATTTAGGAGGCACAATCAGAATGACTCTTTATACGGCTTTTACCAACAGCTTTGGAGTTAGGATCTCCGGTACCACATCAAGTAGAACGAATGCAGCTGACAGTCGTGGATGGTAGTAATGATCGAATAGTCCCCACAGAACCTTCAAAAGTGTGTACGACATCCTTATCTTGCAACGTAACTACAAGTGCCCCTTCGTTTTTGAAAGTGAGGAACTAACATCCCCTGAATATTTTGAGGAAGAAATGCTAATTTTAAGCTGCCAAGGCTACCGAGACTGGTGAAAGATGTTATAAACACATCTGTACAGGGCCGGTTCTGCCAGGTGTGCAGTGGGTGCGTGCATGCACGCAAACAGCCAAATTCTAAGGGCAGCCGGAGCGCCTTCTTTCGGTAGTACATTTGCGGAACCACCATTTTCAGAATATTTACTCTAGACTTGCGTTGCCAACGCGAGTTTTACCTAACGGGGAAAAAGTTCAAAGAGCTTGGTTATTGGTTAATCTATTCTACAAAATCCAACAATGTGTTTTGCTTCTGTTGCAAGTTGTTTGCTTTAAAACAAAACAAACTAACAGATTGTCAGGGGTTTTCAGATTGGCAACATTCAGCTACACTAAACAGAAATCATCGCTCTTTCCACGTCAATAAGGAATCGCAGAAAAATTCGCAACGGCCGCCACCGGGAAACAAACCCAGAGTCTTCCAGTTATGCGACGGACATGCTACCACTGCGGACTCGAATTTTCCAGATTCATATGTGATTAACTGCCAAACCATATGGCACGTTGCGTCATGGAGCCCCGCACAGTGCTGGGGATTCACCATAGATGGAACGCAGAAACAGAGCAAATAACTAGGAGGCGAATGGATAATTAATTCAAACACTCGACGTGAATCAGGAACACTAAACAGAAATAATCGTTCTTTCCACATTAATGAGTGAGTTGCGGAAATTTATAAAGAAAGATAATTTTTCCGCGACTCACTAACGTGGAAAGAGCGATGATTTCTGTTTAATGTTCCTGATCCACGTAGAGTGTTTGAATTAATGACATTCAGCTACTTATTTATCTCAGCATGAAGCGAGTGCAGAACGTATGCAAAACTAAAAAATGGTATGAATTAAAAACACGCCTCGACAACAACTGTACAGTTCATAAAGAACAACAACGGTACTTTGAATCTGAAAAATGACGATGACGAGACATTATTGAGAGAATCATTGCAATTGTCCAGTTTCTAGCAGAGCAGTGTTTAGCTTTCAGGGGTGAAAATGATAAATTATAGGATGCAAACACTGGGAACTTTTTAAAGGCTATTGAAATGTTAGAAAAATTTGACCCCGTTATCTCATAACATGTCAATAGCATAACAAAATCTCAACCTGCTAAAAGTCATATGCCTCATTACTTAGGCCATGCTTTTCAAAATGAAACCATATGTGTTTTGGCAAGTGGCATAAGATCAAGGAATTTGTAAAGAAAGCAAAATATTTTTCGGTAATTCTCGACTGCACTCCAGATGCAAGTCGCATTGAACAGATAGCGTTTGTAGTTAGAATTGTAAATATTGACAATTCTGTTGTTGCAGTTAGAGAATTATTTCTTGGATTTTATCCAGTTTCAGACACTACGGGGAAGGATTATGTAATTATCTTGTAAGTGAACTCTTAGCGGATTATGAACTAGATATTCAAGATATGCGTGGATATGGGTACGATAACGGGGCTAATATGCGTGGTAAGCATAATGGCTTGAAGAAGAAAATTAGGAGTATAAATCCTAGTGCCTTTTTTGTAGCTTGTGCATCCCATTTATTAAATTTAGTTGTAAATGATGCTGCTAAAGTAACATTTGAAACAGTTAATTGTTTTAACATTAACGAAGATTTGTACAAAAAATTTTCTGCATCCCCTTATAGATGGGATATACAAAGCGTAATATTAGTAGATTAAAACTGAAATCTGTAAGTTATATAAGGTGAGAGAGTAGAATAAAATCAGTGCGACCTCCGAGATTGCAATTAGGTGAAGTCATGAAAAGTTTAAATGATCTAATAGACGACAATTACAGAGACATGAAAACAAAACATACAGCTCAATAGTTGTTAGATAGGATTGCATCTTTTAAGTTCCTCTCCTCAATCATTATATAGAACGATTTTCTGTCAAAAATTGATGTTGTAAGTAAAATGTTTCAGTGCCCTCAATCCAACATAAATGAATCTCTTAATGCGTTGAGTGAGCTTGTTAAATTTCCAGCCAGATCGATGAGGCATTTAGTAAATATATTAGGGATGCAGAAGCTGTATCTGCAGAAGTAAATGTCGAGGCAGAATTTCCAGTTGTAAGGAATAGGGCTAACGTTCGCCTTTCTGATTATGAAAGTCCTGATGAATCTATCAAAAATACAAAAGAATTGTTCAGAATATAATTTTATCTAACGATTGTTGATACAGCCTTGAATTCCATTCAGGAAAGGTTTGAAAATCTACAGGAATATCATAATGTATTTAAATTTCTTTCTCAATTTCGAGAAATGACTGAAGAGGAAATTAAAAACTCCTGCTTTGATTTAGATATTTCCCTTCTACTTAACAAAGGAAGCAAAAATTTTTAGGATATTGATGGCTTTCAGCTCTTCAACGAGCTGATAACGTATAGAGTTTTGAGCAGTATAATTGCAGATGGGGCAGACCCATTAAAAAACTTAACATATATAACAAAAAATAACTTAATGTCATCATTTCCTAATCTTTTTACAGCTTTGAGAATTCTTCTGACATTACCAGTTAGTGTAGTATCAGGTGAAAATAATTTTTCGAAACTCAAACTTGTAAAGACCTATTTAAGACGTTAATGACTCAAGAGAGGTTTAGCGATCTAGAAATGTTGGCTATGGAGAAGGAATTGTGTGAAAGTTTGGAATTATCAGATGTAATTGACGAATTGGCAAGTAAGAAAGCAAGAAGAGTACAATTTTAACTCCACAGATACATGCATACATTTTGTTAAGTTATGGTACTTATGTGTAATGTGTCACTGTGTCATTGTGATGTTTTTGAACAGTTTTGTTTCGAATACAGATAAAAAAAGACATCCAACATGCCCCGTGCCGTTGGTTAGGTTAGTAATCTAATAGCATATTTACTTGTACTTGATCGGCATTGGCGGCCAAATATCTGTGGCACGCAGGCAGCAAACACACCAGAACCGGCCCGGCATCTGTAAATGGACAAATCACAAAGTATGGTGCGATAAAACTGTATTAGAAACACACAAATGTCCACTTAAATAAACATTGCTCAACAATTCTTTATCTCAACATTTCTTCAATTCCAGTTTTAATCAAATTGTAAGCAGTGATTTCATTTTAGCTACGTCCGGAGCAGCCGCCCCGCCCTGGTTACACCCCTGGTATGAATTTAAATTTCCCAGAAATTTCCTTACAAATGTTTTATGTGACCTCTGAGACTGGTAAGAAGGGGAGGGGGAGGTACAAAAAATGCAGTTGCAATGGTTAAAAATTGCAGTTGCAAGGGTTTCCATTTTCTTTAACATCTCTACTCCTGTAAATGATTTTGACTTGAAACAAAAACAGACTTATTCAAAATCAATATACTAGACTATCAGCGTAAACACACATGACAGCAATTGCAGCAGGGGAATTATTGCTTGTCTTTATTTTGCACATGCAAAGCCACAATCTGAAATGTCAACAAACACAGATCGGATATCTGTAGCACTCTGGAAGGAAGTACTTCAAAGAATATTAACTTAGCTTAGCGGTTGCTGGTTAAACGCATCGAAACTGCACTTATTTCTAGTGCTGCCAAATCAGCGGAAATTCCGCTGAAACCCACGGAATTTTGACGCCGGCAGCGAAGAAAAAAAAAAGAACCTAGCGGATTTTTTTTCTAGCGGAATCTAGCAGATTTTCATGAATCAATATTAGCGGGATTTTTGATTGCATGAGGATGTAGCAGACACGTGACTCTCAGCATGGCAACGAGCCTTAGTAATGTAAGTGAAGGACAACCAGCCCCGTTGAAACGTTAGCGTCTTACTTTGAAACTTTTACTTCCGAGTACAAAATGCGGTAATTGGAAAAATTAAAGAGATAGAAGGAAAAGATCCTTATGTGCTGAATGCAAGTATCTTCGAAGGTGATGCGAAAAGTTTTCCGAAAGTGCAAATAGTAAATATTTTCGATTACTTCGTCTTTGATTGAAGTGCCTTTACCGCAGAACAATTCGAGGCATGTAAAAGTTTCGAAGCATATAACAATTTCTCGTCGTCGGTATTCTTTTACAAGGTAATTTAGTGCGATCACAAATTCGTGAGTAATCAGTAATTTATGGAGAAAATCGGTACTCTGCCTTAATAAATAAGGTTCTTTTTCCTCCCAGGTGCGGCGACCTGAGTAAAAAAAAAAGATAGGTTTTCTTTCTTTCCAGGAATCGCTGATTTTGTATAAAACTCACCCTTGAAAGGTTCTCTACCTTTTTGAGAGTTTAATTCTTCAACAAAAAGTGTCTTTCTAAGCTCTGGGAGGTGATCTCCAAGCCTTAGAAAAATGAGCAAAATCTTTTTTTTTTTTTTCCCCGTAAAATTGTAGTGAAAAACCTAAATGATTTTGCTGGGATTTGTGCCCTATTATCTATTTATCTGTAAATAAATTTAGCAGCATAACACCGGCCTTTAAACAGACCGAGACACCAAAAAGAATTTTATTTGGACAATAATTTTAGCCATTATTTGCATTTTTCCCGCAAAAGTGTGTTTCAGCTCCAGGTAAAAATCCAGGTGTACTAAAAAAAATCAACGGTAGTTTGGGGAGGAAATATATCATACATAACATAGTAGTAAACTAAAAATCCCCAACACCGACAGCCAAATAACCTTAAAAGTGAAAAGCCGAAAACTCGCAAAAAAAAGTGAGTCGGGGGAACGGTGTGTTCGAGCTCTAAAACATACAGAAGAGCCAGAGATTTGATTCTGACTAAAAGTCAGGTTTGCTAACAAATTGACTTTTAGCACTATAAAAAGTTTCAACACCCCCTAGAGCAACCAGGAATCTTCTGAAAAGAAGTCCCTGGAGAAAAACAACAACACGTGCACAGAAGTGAGGATTGAGGACCGAAACGTTTATTTAAGAAATATTTTGGCTAAGAGACAAACTCTAAAAGGTGTTCTATAAGAAAATAGTCATTAGCAATAAAACCTATGCAAAAAAAGCCCGCACCTTTTAAATTCAACTTGAAAACTTTGAATCAACGAATGAAATGCCTGGCCCAAAGTGTGCAAGCACTGCACTCCAATAGCGTTTGAACAAGTAAAAGATAGATTCTCTGCTTTACCAGAAATCCCTGATTTCTCTATAAAACTAACATTCAAAAAGTTCTCTGCCTTTGAACAGTCTAACTCTTCAATAAAAAGGGTTTTCTAAGCTCTGGGAAGCGATCTCACTTCGTTTGGCATATAAGCGATTTTTTTCGGTACTGCCTTTAGAGACAGCAGCTAGTAGCCTGAAAAAGACTTACGGTCTCGATTTCCTTTATTACAGCAATTCATAATGCCACAAAGTCTAGGCATTTTGGCTTTAAATTTTTATAAACACCGACCGCTAATGATTGCACTTTACACACTAACAGCCAGCTATGCTTGTCCTTCAGGAACTTGCAGGGACTGAAAACTTTGAATCAACGAATGAAATGCCTCGCCCAAAGTTTCAGTGAAGTTGCCACTTCACTGAAACTTCTCGATGACGTCACGTGCTACATCCTCATTTACACCTTCGGTAATTGGCAACTATTTTAACTATTCGATATGAATCAATTTTAACTATTCGATATGAATCAATTTTAACTATTCGATATGGGTTCAAACCAAGGAGGTTATATTACTGGAGACATCACTGGCTCTGCCGCCATAGGTCACAGCTAATCTGTGGTGTGACGTCGCAAGCAGGCAAAAATGAACTAAATTATACCGTTGATGAAACAGTAAGCTTGTGTATCATTGATAAATAATAATGAATTACTCATTTTATCTGTTTATACGCTTAGAAGCTTTTGTTCCATTGGTTATCAAGCAGTTTCTCTTCTGCGGTTGCGTCGTGCCTGCTCATGACGTCATTTGCAGCACAGACGGTGACTTATGGCGGCCAATGCTGCGTGGATAGGAGTGGTGTCTCTAGTAATATAACCTCATTGGTTCAAACGCCTTGACAAATGATTAAAGAAGATTGGAACAATGACTACGTATTCTGCTGCTGGCGCTGCAAGTATAACATCAATGAAGAAGATGAAACCTTCAATGATGACCTTTTTTATGTTCTTGTTTTTTAATTGTTCTTATAATTCCA
Source organism: Macrothele yani (assembly GCA_039090855.1). Taxonomy (NCBI): domain Eukaryota; kingdom Metazoa; phylum Arthropoda; class Arachnida; order Araneae; family Macrothelidae; genus Macrothele; species Macrothele yani. Next base: position 63,992,120 of record CM077017.1, on the reverse strand, counting down.
AATAAATGGCTTATACTGCTGTTATGTGCCTTTGATTTATTTCATACTTTTAAATCATCACTGTGAAATAAAACAATAGCCAGCACAACAAGCATGCAAATGAAAATTTTAATACAAACGCTGAAGTAAAATTAAAAGTACCGTTGAATTGTGTTTGAATGTAGAATGGGCTTCTGATCATTCGTTCATTCGTTTGAAAGGGGTCCAGGTTCGAATCCTGCCTGGTGAGGCATGGATGTTGTGTTTGTCTTACGGCACTGGCTCTCTCGCTTCCCTGGAACCAGTGTCCCTAAATTAGGGACGGGCTACTGCTTATACCCCATTGAGTTACTAACGGTGGTCGTTAAACCTCCAATAAAAAAATATAGAATGAATGAGCAAATGGAAAAGTTGTAAAAAATTAGAGAATATGTTGCATAACCCTATGTTTATATTTAACTCTCAGATTTATAACGGCTGTTTGCATTTGTTTTTTTTGTTTTTTTTATTGGAGGTTTAACGACCACCGTGAGCAACTCAATGGGCTATAAGCAGTCGCCCGTCCCTAATTTGGGGTCACTGGTTCCAGGGAAGGGAGAGAGCCAGTGCCGTAAGACAAACACAACATCCATGCCTCACCGGGATTCGAACCCGGACCCCGTTCGGACGAATGATCAGAGGCCATCGCTTAGACCACTGCGCCACCGGGGCGGCCTGTTTGCATTTGCCTGCATGTTGAACTTAATAGTAATGTTATGCATATTGATACTCATGGTTCAATTTTGTTCATCTAAAAGCTTAAGTTTTGGGGGTTGCGAGGAAGTCAAAGCAAGCTTTCAAACTTATTTTATAATATTCTAATTACAATGTATTACAAGGTAATTATTATAAATTTACTAGCCTAAAGTGAAATCTGGGGGAATTTTGAGCTATCTAGCGGGTTTTTTGCCTAAATCTAGCGGGCCGCCCCGGTGGCGCAGTGGTCTAAGCGATGGCCTCTGATCATTCGTCCGAACGGGGTCCGGGTTCGAATCCCGGTGAGGCATGGATGTTGTGTTTGTCTTACGGCACTGGTTCTCTCCCTTCCCTGGAACCAGTGACCCTAAATTAGGGACGGGTGACTGCTTATAGCCCATTGAGTTGCTCACGGTGGTCGTTAAACCTCCAATCAAAAAAAAAAAAAAAAAAAAATCTAGCGGAAGATTCGCGAAACCATTTGGCAACCCTGCTTATTTCTTGCAACGGCTAGGCAACAGTTATCACATTTTATTTCTTGTGTTGATATCTGACTTGTACAGCATAGCATGTGTTCATACCATTTCAGATCTGCTTGAATTTGATACGACCCCCCCCCCTTTACTTTCCGCTGGTTACGGGCCTGTGCCACCAAAAGATAAAGATCATCATCTTAAATTTCACATTAAAATATTTCCTTGGAAACAAATTGCCAAAGCTACTTACTCTGTGAATTACACAACACACCAAAATAAAGTGTTGTTAACGGACAGTTGCAGCTGCTTCCTATGAAAATCTGATAACGAACATGCAATACAGTCAATATATGAATTTCCTACACTACGAACCCCACAATAAAGATGCAATGGAATAGAATATTTTACAAGCATAACAGTGTTTACCATGGTATTCAAGCAGTCACGGCGGTAAACGCATAGTGTCATAGCGGTGACTACATACGCGGTCGCGTATGCTTTGGGCGGTAGCAGCAGATGAAGCTCCACCCTCCGACATTCACTATTGTCGTAGTGATAGGCTGAAATCACTGAATCGTTGTAGTAATATACAAAACGGCTATATGCGTCCCTGACGGGTCTGGTTCATTTGCCCGACGTTTACTTCACCGAAGGGTCACTTGACCGAAAATCACTTCACCGAAAAAATTGTTTCACCGAAAGATCACTTGATCGAAAGGTACATTTCACCGAAGGGTCACTTGATCGAAAAGTTCATTTCACCGAAAGGTCTCTTTACCTAAAAGTTCATTTCATCGAAAGGTCATTTCACCGAAGGGTCAGTTTATCGAAAACGCTAGATTTCATTACAGGATCTGTTGAAGCATGGTGCAAGTTTGACAGACAGACCACCGAAACGTTAGGGGATCATACTCAAATTGCACTTTTGATTTCTCCGTGTCACAGAGAACGCAAAGATTTAGTTTTAAGGCAAAAATAATTAATTTTAAGTCCCTATGCCTCGGCCTAGGCCTTTTTAGCAAGTTTTATCATGTTCGTACGTTTTTCATAAAAATCATGTTCAGTGCTCATGTTCATAAATAGTTTACATGAAAAGTCAAGTTAATAACGTTGCACATTTATTCAGGCAAAAAAGAATCAATATTAGGGCCGTAGGCCTCGCTTAGGCCTTTTTAGCAAATTTTAACCGTGCGTGCTCATGTTCATAAGGTTTACATAAAAAATCAAGTTAATGATGTTACACATTTTTTCAGGCAAAAAGAATCAATTTTAGGGCCCTAGGCCTCCGCTTAGGCCTTTTTAGCAAATTTTAATCGTGCGTGCTCATATTTATAAGGTTTACGCAAAAAGTCAAGTTAATAATGTTGCACATTTATTCAGGCAAAAAAGAATCAGTCTTAAAGCCCTAGGCCTCCGCTTAGGCCTTTTTAGCAAATTTTATTCGTGCGTGCTCATATTTATAAGGTTTACGCAAAAAGTTAAGTTAATAATGTTGCACATTTATTCAGGCAAAAAAGAATCAATATTAGGGCCGTAGGCCTCGCTTAGGCCTTTTTGGCAAATTTTAACCGTGCGTGCTCATGTTCATAACGTTTACATAACAACTCAAGTTAATGATGTTGTACACTTATTCAGGCCAAAAGAATCAGTCTTTAAAGCCCTAGGCCTCGGCTTAGGCCTTTTTAGAAAATTTTAATCCTGCTTGCTCATATTTATAAGGTTTACATAAAATGTCAACTTAATAATGTCGCACATTTATTCAGGCAAAAAGAATAAATTTTAGGGCCCTAGGCCTCCGCATAGGCCTTTTTAGCAAATTTTAATCGTGCGTGCTCATATTTATAAGGTTTGCGCAAAAAGTCAAGTTAATAATGTTGCACATTTATTGAGACAAAAAAGATTCAATTTTAGGGCCCTAAGCCTAGGCTTAGGCCTTTTTAGGAACTCTAAACGAAGTTCGCGAAAACGTTCCATGTAAGCCAAGCGAGAATTGTGCTTTAATTTGAAGAAATTAATTGCCGATGATCCGAGGTACACTTGGTTTGAATGAACTGTACCCCGAACTTCCGTAGTATTATATTCTGTGCCGCTGGAGTCTGTCAGTGTATCCAGGATGTTCCCCTTGAAGTGTCTGCGAAGTCCGTGAGCTTTGGGAGGGGCTTTCCCCCAAAATGTTAAAATGGACGTAGAGCTGTAAACATTAGAACCTTGCTTTATATAATGATTCTGTACACGATCACGAATTTTCAGGAGGGTGGGACGAATTCACCCTCCCCAAGTTTCTAAGAGCGCAGACAGGTGTTCAAGGTAAGGGATTTGCTCGCAATTTCTATGCTTCATGTAGTGTTTAGTGCCAAACTATGTATGCCCTTCCCCCTCCCCCAGAAATTTGGTGAAGTCTGTAAAAGGGATACGAGGTGCTTGGTTTTGAGGGCTCTACCCCCAACTTCCGTAATTTTATATTGTGGACCTCTGGAGTCGGTCATCAGTGTATCCTCGATGTTACCCCTGAAGAGCTCTTGGAAACGGGGGGGTTCAGTTTCACTCCACATTCCTGAAAATTCGTGGTCGTGTACAGAATCATTATATAAAGCATGGGTCTAATGTTTACAGCTCTACGTCCATTTTAACATTTTGGGGGAAAGCCAACCCCCCCAAGATGACGGACCTCGCGGACGCTTCAAGGGGAACATCCTGGATACACTGACAGACTCCAGCGGCCCCGAACATAATATTACGGAAGTTGGGGGTACACCCTCCCAAAACTAGGTGTACCTCGGATCCTCGGCAATTTTTTTCTTCAAATTAAAGTGCAATTCTCGCCTCGCTTGGCTTACATGGACCGTTTTCGCGAAATGCGTTTGGAGTTCCCAATTCAGTTCTCAATATATGCCCAGAAACGGCAATCTTTAACCCTCCCCCTCTTGATTTTTTTAACTTGACATTTTATGTAAACTTATGAACAAGCAAGATTAGAATTTTCTAAAAACGCCTAAGCTAAAAAAAAAAAAAAAAAAAAAGCCTAAGGGCAATAAAATTGATTCTTTTTTGCCTGAATAAATGTGCAACATTATTAACTTGACATTTTATGTAAACCTTATGAATATGAGCACGCTCGATTAAAATGTTCTAAAAAGGCCTAAGCTGACCTTGGGCCCTAAAATTGATTCTTTTTTGCCTGAATACATGTGCAACATTATTAACTTGACTTTTTACGTAAACCTTATGAATATGAGCACGCACGATTAAAATTTGCGATAAAGGCCTAAGCCGAGGTCTAGGGCCCTAAAATTGATTATTTTTGCCAGAAAAATGTGTAACATTATTAACTTTACTTTTTATGTAAAGCTTATGAACATGAGCAAGCACGATTAAAATTTGCTAAAAAGGCCTAAGCGAGGCCTACGGCCCTAGTATTGATTTTTTTTTGCCTGAATAAATGGGCGACATTATTAACTTGACATTTTATGTAAACCTTATAAATATGAGCACGCACGATTACAATTTTCTAAAAAGGCCTAAGCCGAGACCTAGGGCTTTAAGACTGATTCTTTTGGCCTGAATAAGTGTACAACATCATTAACTTGAGTTGTTATGTAAACCTTATGAATATGAGCACGCACGATTAAAATCTGCTAAAAAGGCCTAAGCCGAGGCCTAGAGCCCTAAACTTGATTCTTTTAGCCTGAAAAGTGTGCAACATCATTAACTTGAGTTTTTAGGTTAACCTATGAACATGAGCACGTACCGTTATTATTTTCTAAAAAGGCTGAGGCCTAGGACCTTAAAATTGATTCTTTTTGCCTGAAAAAAATTGCAACATTATTAACTTGACTTTTTATGTAAAGCTTATGAACATGAACAAGCACAATTAAAATGTTCTAAAAAGGCCTAAGCTGCGACCTAGGGCCCTAAAATTGATTCTTTTTTGCCTGAAAAATTGTGTAACATTATTAACTTTACTATTTATGTAAAGCTTATGAACATGAGCAAGCACAATTAAAATTTTCTAAAAAGGCCTAAGCTGAGACCTAGGGCCCTAAAATTGGTTCTTTTTGCCTGAAAAAATGTGTAACATTATTAACTTTACTATTTATGTAAAGCTTATGAACATGAGCAAGCACGATTAAAATTTGCTAAAAGGCCTAAGCGAGGCCTATGGCCCTAATATTGATTCTTTTTTGCCTCAATAAATGTGCGACATTATTAACTTGACATTTTATGTAAACCTTATAAATATGAGCACGCAGGATTAAAATTTTCTAAAAAGGCCTAAAACGAGGCCAAGGGCTTTAAGACTGATTCTTTTGGCCTGAATAAGAGTACAACATCATTAACTTTAGTTTTTATGTAAACCTTATAAACATGAGCACGCACGGTTTATATTTTCTAAAAAGGCCTAAGCCGAGGCCTAGGGCCCAAAAATTGATTCTTTTTTGCCTGAATAAATGTGCAACATTATTAGCTGGACATTTTACGTAAACCTTATGAATATGAGCACGCACGATTAAAATGTTCTAAAAAGGCCTAAACCCAGGCCAAGGGCCCTAAAACTGATTTTTTTTTGTCTAAATAAGTGTGTTTACATAACAACTCATTAACTTGAGTTGTTATGTAAACTTCATGAATATGAGCTCGGGGGATTAAAATTTGGCAAAAAGGCACAGGTCTATCTATGACTTATAATTAATGTTATATTTCGAAAAACCTACTTATGGGGAGGTGTTTAAAAGAAATTAAAAGTGTATTTTTTATACAATCCAATAATGTTTAGGTGACCAGTTTTTTTAAAAACCAGCACCATACTCCAACAGATCTATAACAACAAAATTCTAAGTTTTCGATAAACTGACCATTCGGTGAAATGATCTTTCGATATAATGAACTTTTAGGTAAAGTAATCTTTCGGTGAAATGAACTTTTCGATCAAGTGTCCTTTCGATGAAATGAACTTTTAGGTGAAGTGATCTTTCGGTGAAATGAACTTTTCGGTCAAGTGACCCTTCGGTGAAATGTACCTTTCGATCAAGTGATTTTCGGCGAAGTGATTTTCGGTCAAGTGACCTTTCGGTCAAGTGAACGATACCCGTCCCTGACATATATATATATATATATATGTGTATTTTTTTTTATTGGAGGTTTAACGACCACCGTGAGCAACTCAATGGGCTATAAGCAGTCGCCCGTCTCTAATTTAGGGTCACTGGTTCCAGGGAAGGGAGAGAGCCAGTGCCGTAAGACAAACACAACATCCATGCCTCACCGGGATTCGAACCCGGACCCCTTTCGGACGAATGATCAGAGGCCATCGCTTAGACCACTGCGCCACCGGGGCGGCGTATTTTGATTGGAGGTTTAACGACCACCGTGAGTCCCTCAATGGGTTATAAGCAGTCGCCCGTCCCTAATTTAGGGTCACTGGTTCCAGGGAGGGAGAGAGCCAGTGTCGTAAGACAACCACAACATCCATGCCTCACCGGGAATCGACCCCGGACCCCTTTCAGACGAATGATCAGAGGCCATCGCTTAGACCACTGCGCCACCTCATATATACTTATAGGCAGTGCTTTGCTTCTAAAATGAAGTTTACCGGTACTCTCTCATCCTGATCCCTTACGCAGCTCCTTTGTTTTCACCGGTACAGTGCAAACGATAAAAAGCCACCCCTGTGGCGCAGTGGTCTAAGCGATGGCCTCTGATCATTCGTCCGAACGGGATCCGGGTTCGAATCCCGTGAGGCATGGATGTTGTGTTTGTCTTACGGCACTGGCTCTCTCCCTTCCCTGGAACCAGTGGCCCTAAATTAGGGACGGGCGACTGCTTATAGCCCATTGAGTTGCTCACGGTGGTCGTTAAAAATCCAATAAAAAAAACGATAAAAAAGATACAAAATAAAATAATAATAATAATAATGATGATGATGATGATAATAATAATTAATACATTTAATAATAATAATAATAATAATAATAATAATAATGTGCGCAATACTAGGACAACCCTCACTAAACATCGCCAGCTACACTCGAAGTCAGCAATAGAAAGGCTGACCATTGGACGGAAGAAGGAGGACGGCAAATGATTGATCTCCTGGAACACCGAGACAAAGAAATCATCAGCCTCGGAAAATACTTCCATCAGAGCAAATGACCCATTCATCAAGCAGTAAATCAGAGTAACAAGAAGTACACAGCCGTATACCTCTCTACTCAGAACTTCGAGATTAGAACGAGGGAGCCAAAAGAAGAAACTTGGGGCAAGAAAGTCCTACACGGAAGGCACCACAGCGATCTGCAATCGGACCATGTGGAATAAGACTGCCTACAATGTATGGCTAACAAAGGGATCACTCTTCCCCGAGACCGAAGGGTTCCTGATGCTACACAAGAACAATTTGTAAACACCAGAAACTACCGGAAGCATATCCTTGAACGACACGTCAGTGGAAAGCGACACATCGGCAATGCCATCAAGCTCCAGAGTCCATCCAACATATCACAGCAGGGTGCAAAGTCCTCACACAAACAGAATGCACGAACAGGCACAATCAAGTCGCCAAGATTGTCCATCAGAAATTGGCAAGAAAGCACCACCTCATTACAGCTGAGCCTGTCCCCTACTACAAGTATGAGCCAACAACGCTTCTAGAGAACAACATCCACAAGGTCTACTGGGACAGATCGATCAGAACAGGTAAGACCATCCACCACAATCGGCCCGACATCGTCCTGGTCGACAAGAAGAAGAAGTCAACATACCTCATTGACATAGCCATGCTCAACACGTGGAACATCCAGAAGACGCACGGAGAGAAGCTGTCAAAGTATAACGACCTACGACACGAAGTCAAGGAAATGTGGCATATGGAGATCGTCACCACCGTCCCCATAGTAATATCAGCCACGGGAGTTGTACCTAAGAACATTGTAAACAAATGTGTTACTTTAATAACAGAAAGAAATTGCTTGTCACCATAAATTCCGATCTTATGACAGACAAGCATATGTTTACATTCATGTTTTCACATTAATAATTCATGTAATTGTTGATTTCCCATGAATCAACAGGATCACTGGATAACCCCGCCCCCCGCCTCCCCAGGGTTGAAAAAAATGTTTTGGATTTATGTTGATAAGACTGAACGTAATCCACAAGATCTTGCGATCTTGAAACCGATTTATTCAAAACACCGGAGTATAAACTTCATACACAATGCATCCTGCTGCTGATAAAACGCCAGTGCTAGTTGACTGAAATGAATCATATCTGCAGTGCCATCACTGTATGAGTGGCAGCTGTAGTTACTACCGATCTTTATGTACTCCTGTTGACAAAAGAGTGCATTACCACATACACTCGAAAATGTTGGTCTTATTGGAGCTGCAATGCAACGCATAGTAAATGCGAACAATCAAGAAAATTTTACAAATATGCAAAAAGTTTTTTAATTTACTGTGGTGATCAGATTGCTAAATTGAATGTGGATGGATAGTCAATACTTTTAGCTTTTTATCCAAAGCTATATATGAAAAAGTCAAAGTGGGCTGCTCTAATTAAAAATGCCTAGGCTGCATTTTCTCCGCAGTCCGGCCCTGATGGCGAAGAAAGAATGTGATTCGGCCAACACAAAATGCATTGCAATAGCTTTGCAAACCACCAGCTTTCTCACACTTTATTGGCCGCTGCTCGCAGTTATATGCTTCACGCAAAGTTGTACTGTTCTATTGACGAAGGCATCTCCAGATATTTCATTCTAATCTTCTTGGTCGTACCCGGGGTACTGCTCCCCCACCCCCATTATAAATAAGGGCGTCTTCCTTCCCGTTTCTACTTTGCTTTCTTGTGACTTTTCTATCGGGAACTCTGACCCAAATCTCCTAGCTTCCAACTTCTAAGGGTTGTATAAGACCTAGGGTCAAGCACTCCCATCCTAAAATCCTATACACGAATCTCTAGAAGTATGTTGGCCCCCTAGACGAACAACCCGCAGGACGTGCTCGGTTGCTGTCTAGATCAGTGGGGGTTTTTGATTAGATACGGTTTCATGTATAACACACTCCTCGTCAAAAAAAAAAAGGTTCCACCCAGAAGAAGCAACATACAGGAATGAAACTCGGTGGATAGGTTTGACATCGTGAAACATGCAAATGATTCAAGTATCACGCTCGGCCGCGCATGTGACGTAAGCAAAGATGGGTCGTAGCGCTGTTCCTGACCGGCTATATAAAGTCATCCCGTGGCGAGTGCTTGCCAATGTGACTCATACTGTTGTGTTGGTTGCATCCTTTGTAAGAGAAGTATGCCTCCGAGAAAAGTTCGGAAGCAATTCGGGCATTTAGAGGAGTTTGAGATGGGCCTCATCGTCCCGCTCCGACAAACGGGATGGTCTTATTGCTGTATTGCGCGCCATACCGGTCGTACAGATATATTCATAGCACGCTCTTGGCGGCAGTGGCTAGAACAAGGCACGCAACAGTGACAGGAAGGGCCTGGGAGACCTAGACGAACCACGAAGAGAAAGGACCGACGGGTTGTTCGACATGCGCGGACCAACCTAACAGCCACGACTGCGGTTATTTAGCTAGCAGTGGTGCCCTCCATGCATTGTCCGATTAGTGCCAGCACCATTGGCTGAACCACGTAGGACTACACGCACGCAGACCATTACGACGACTGCTCTTAACACCATTGAATCGTCGCCAAAGACTGCAATGGGGTTGTGTCAGACTGTTATGGAGCCATTCAGAATTGCAGCGGGTGATCTTCAGCCACGAGTCCCGTTTTTGTCTTGGAGATACGACCAACGAATCCGTGTGTGAAGGCACCGTGGTCAGCGCGAAGATGAACGGTTTGTTGCCGATCGTCACGCGTCCGAAAGGCATAGTGTGGGGTGCGCTTGCGTACGATGCCAGATCTCCTTTGGTGTTCATTATAGGCACTTTGACAGCCCAACGTTACGTTACTGAAGTCCTGCAACCAGTTGTCCTATCTTTTCTGAACGCTCACTCCGGTGCGATTTTCCAACAGGACAATACTCGTCCGCATACTGCTGCTGTCTCGAAAGCTTGCCCTCAAGGCACTGACACTGTGCCATGGCCAGCCACATCGCCAGACCTATAGCCGATTGAAAATGTGTGGGATGCTATTAGACGCGCTATCCACACTGCACCCCGACCGCACAATCTTCAGGAACTGCGTGTGCCGCCCCGGTGGCGCAGTGGTCTAAGCGATGGCCTCTGATCATTCGTCCGTAAGGGGTCCGGGTTCGAATCCCGGTGAGGCATGGATGTTGTTTATGTCTTACGGCACTGGCTCTCTCCCTCCCTGGAACCAGTGACCCTAAATTAGGGACGGGCGACTGCTTATAGCCCATTGAGTTGCTCACGGTGGTCGTTAAACCTCCAATCAATCAAAAAATCAACTGCGTGAGAAGTTTCAAGCTGCGTGGAATGACTTATCGCAGGACACCATTAGGAAACTGTACAACTCCATGCCGAGACGCCTGGCATGCTGTGTGAGCCAACATGGCGGTCCAACGCCATACTGAGAGACACTACTTATTGGCGTACAGCTCAATAAATATTGCCAATATCAGTCTCAATGTTTAATCATTTATTGTTCCTGGTAACCTTTACCTTCCTCCCCAATAGCATTGAAATCCGATACGTCCTTCTGGGTGCAACTATTTTTTTTGACGATGGGCTGTATATACATATATATGTATGTATGTATGTATGTATGTATGTATGTATGTATGTATGTATGTATTTTATTCTGACTGGGACAAAACAGCCGACCGGCTGGGAAACGACCGCCGGGATAATCCCTTTTAAACCGGATCGTATGGTAAGCCTATATACAGTGAAACCTCTCCCCACTTTACGACCGTTTTTCTGTGGAACCTATTTCAAAACCCATAAGGCTCATGTTAACCTTTTCCCTATAAAAAGACCACTCACCAGTCACCCCCTCTTAACGACCATCTTTGCGTAAGGACCACTGCAAAAAAACTGCGTTGCGTGGATTACCATTCCCGCTGAAATTTTATCTGTACCCTGGAACCATGAAACAATAAATTAAACAAGTACGCGTTAATGTGGAGGCGCCGCCCCGGTGGCGCAGTGATCTAAGGCGTTGGCCTCTGATCATTCGTCCGAAGGGGTCCGGGTTCGAATCCCGGTGAGGCATGGATGTTGTGTTTGTCTTACGGCACTGGCTCTCTCCCTTCCCTGGAACCAGTGACCCTAAATTAGGGACGGGCGACTGCTTATGGCCCATTGAGTTGCTCACGGTGGTAGTTAAACCTCCAATCAAAAAAAAAAAAAAAATGTGGAGGAGTCACTTTAAACGGCTAGGAAGTTTATTCCTGCTCGGAAGTAAGTGGGGGCGTGAAGGAGTTCTTGGCGATGACAGGCAATTCTAATGGCTTACGTAGTAACGTAAAGAAAGACAGACTCCGTGCCTGCATTTCCTACTAAGGCTGAAAAAGGGAGTAACAGTTGTAACTCATCTTTACAACACATACCTTTTTGGCCGGACAGAGGTCACTTAAGGGGGAGGGAATTGGGGGAAGGGTTTCTACCTTTTGCGGTCGTTAGCAGTGTCGTCTAGTGGGTTATTCAAATGGGAGTTCAGAATACGCAAATTGTAAAAATTATATTTACAGTTACGACGTAACGTAAAGTTTAAAAAAACATTTCTGTTTCTACGAGTAAAAAAAGCAATGCAACTAAAAGAAAAAAACAAGCACTCATACGTAGAAAAACTGTAACATTTGACTTTCTACAAAGGAGATTGTATTACAATAGTGCTTACAATTTACTTCAAAGGTAAACATTCAAAGGGAATGTTGATTACTCAATTGCAATTTTTGTGACTTAAAACACTTTCGCTGCCAGCGGGCGCACGCGCCTTCTGTAGAAATCGCCCTGGGATGCCAGATAAACAGAAGTAAATACCTGAAGTTTCAGTAATGGGATTCCCAAAATATTTATACCACCTACTAGATGGCTGACCACAAGTCCATTTATAACAAAACATGAAGAAGTTGCGTGCAACCGACGTGGCCCAAAAGTTAAACGGGATGTTGTATAGGCCATACAGGTGCGGGCAACTTCATACTTATGTAAACAAGTTAGTAAAATCATGCAATGCATTGATTATGATACGCTTTCCAACATACCAGAAGCCGTCCCGGTGGCACAGTGGTCTAAGCGATGGCCACTGATCATTCGTCCGAAAGGGGTCCGGGTTCGAATCCCGGTGAGGCATAGATGTTGTGTTTGTCTTACGGCACTGGCTCTCTCCCTTCCCTGGAACCAGTGACCCTAAATTAGGGACGGGCGACCGCTTATAGCCCATTGAGCTGCTCACGGCGGTCGTTAAACCTCCAATCAAAAAAAAAAAAAAAAAAAACATACCAGAAATCATTACTCAAGTTATGAGGAACATGGCTGTAGAATAAATCTCGCTCCCATGACCTGACCTTTGACCCCATTTCGATGATATTTAAACAGAACCGGATAAGTATACTTCCGGAACAACTTGATAAAGTTTTGTCTCAATCGAAACATTTTTACGTAAGTTATGACGCATAAGGGCGATGGAATGGATCCCGGCCGCCCCGGTGGCGCAGTGGTCTAAGGCGTTGGCCTCTGATCATTCGTCGGAAGGGGTCCGGGTTCGAGTCCCGGTGAGGCATGGATGTTGTGTTTGTCTTACGGCACTGGCTCTCTCCCTTCCCTGGAACCAGTGACTCTGAATTAGGGACGGGCGACTGCTTATAGCCCATTGAGTTGCTCACGGTGGTCGTTAAATCTCAAAAAAAAAATGGATCCCGCTCCTATATTTTGACCTTTGACCCCACTTCGCCCATTTTCAATATAGTTTGTCCCCAGGGGGTCCCTTACCACATACTAAAATTTCATTGAAATCGAACCATTTTTACGCGAGTTATCGTGCGGACGAACAGACGGACGAACAGACGGACGGACAGACGGACAAAGCTGGAGCATATACGCTTCTTCAACCTACGGTTGGAAAGCGTAAAAAAGGAATTGTAGAAAGTCTATAAATAATGAGTGCTTCTCCCTCTTTCCTTTCTTTCTGATAGTGTGGTGTTGTGTCTAGCGGAGGTTGAGCTGGGACACCGCATCGGTCGGAGACAATGGAAATATAATACCCTACTGGGGGAAGGCAATTCCTACTTAGGTGGTTCCACACACAGATTCCTAAGCACAGGGTGGCTGGTGGAAGCAAAATAAGAGAAAACTGGGTGAACACTTTTCTCTTACTAACAATATTCCTCTGCTCGCCTGCAGTTTATATAAACAAATGCTGCAGGAAAAGTAGCCTCCTTCCTTCCCTTTTGGGCTATAAATTTCTCTTTTTCCATTAGACCGCACTTACTTCACTTGAGCAAAATAGATTTCAGGATGTTAACAGACATGCACCTTTTCTTTTTTTCTTTTTTTTTTTTTTTTTTTTTCGTTTTTCTTCCAAACCGCACTAATTTTTAGTTCGATGAAAATCCTATAACTGCTCTTGTAATCAAAGTGTGAGGATGGCCGACTCCATAAATAGCAAAAAGTTTTACTCTAAAAAGCGAAAATTAGAATCCGATGTCAGGCTTCCTTCTCCATGGATACCTGATCCCACTGCTAGTCCATCTGGAATTATTAACCCCGCTACAGATCTTTCTGCTGTAGATGATCCAACTGTTGGTCCTACAACAACCGATTCTGCTGAATCGAACACAAGAGACCACGAATCAAGTCTTTCCGGTTTTGAATTTTTTTCTGCATCTGATTCTGATCCAGATTTATGAAATCAGTACTGAAGATTATGATGATGATTGTGATTTCTTGCAAACAATGGAAGAACATCGGTGTTTAGACGTGAATCCCGTACTTCACGAACAGTAGCAGATAATTTGGGGGCCAGTTGATTCGTCAAAGCAAAAGAAATTTCATTGACAGCACCCTCAGGTATATGTCCCGATGTAATGAATTTAGACCCCCTTACAGCTATTGACATTTTCCACTATCTAGTGACTGATGATATTTATCTTCTAATGGCTACTGAAACAAATAAAAATGCACAGCAAGTCATTCAAGGCGGTATCCTATCATCCCATTTGAGGATGAAACAATGGCTGGCAACATCTGTAAGTGAAATGAAAAAGTTTCTTGGTCTGCTTATTTGGATGGGCCTGGTTAGATTTCCGAAAATTACAGATTACTGGTCCACTCATGTGTTGTTCCAAACCTGAGTTGCACCTAAAACTTCCAGCAGAAACAAGTTTCAACTCCTACTGAAGTTATGGCACTTTGCTTACAATTCTTAAGATCCAGGGAACGATCGCACTTATAAGGTCAAAAGGACTATGGATATACTGCTGTGCAACGTGAATAGATTGAAACAGCCAGAAAAAGAAATTTATGTGGATGAAAGTCTTGTGCTATTTAGAAGAAGACTTGGTTTTAGGCAATACATTCCCGGAAAGGCCCACAAATACGGTATAAAAATTTATAAGTTATGCGATTTATAAGTTATGAGTAGCCCCACATCAAATTTGTACTCTATATTTTACTTTAATAAAAAAAAAACTATTTGTAATATATCATGAAAATTTCGAAAATATACACAAAAAATCTACTGAATCTATGAAAAAAATAATATTATACCCGTGGGCCATCAAAGTCGCGAGCGACTTCTATGGCCTCCTGATTTACGATGTATTTCTTCAGTATGTTGCGTAGTAGTCTAATGCTTCAAAACATGGGTAAATCTAGTGAAAGGAATGCAAAATAAAAACCAAATTAATTGAAATGTTCAAGGCGCTTGCACCCAGTGTAGCTTTCCTTTTATTAATTTTACTTATTTTTTCCAAACTAGATAACATGAATGCCTCATATTTTTTTTACCACATGATACATGCCATAAAGACAAAGTATGCCGCCCCGGTGGCGCAGTGGCCTAAGCGATGACCTCTGATCATTCGTCCGAACGGGGTCCGGGTTCGAATCCCGGTGAGGCATGGATGTTGTGTTTGTCTTACAGCACTGGCTCTCTCCCTTCCCTGGAACCAGCGACCCTAAATTAGGGACGGGCGACTGCTTATAGCCCATTGAGTTGCTCACGGTGGTCGTTAAACCTCCAATTCAAAAAAATGTGTAACTGTCCTATATATACTGTAGTATTTTTTTATCATTATTTATACATATACATATACATGTATACTGTTCTGTAAGTAAACTGGAATGCATTATACTTTGATTTTTTTTTATTGGAGGTTTAACGATCACCGTGAGCAATTCAATGGGCTATAAGCAGTCGCCCGTCCATAATTTAGGGTCACCGGCTCCAGGGAGGGAGTGAGCCAGTGCCGTAAGACAAACACGACATCCATGCCTCACCGGGATTCGAACCCGGACCCCTTTCGGACAAATGATCATAGGCCATCGGTTATACCACTGTGCCATCGGGGCGGCTTCCCTTATTTAGAGACTACCCCTGTGGACGACCATGATTTAAGAAGAACCTCTGGTATGACGTCACTATTTTGCATGGAGAAATTATCCAAGCCACTTTCCGTTATGCTAGACAGATCCCATTTTTCTGAATTTAGCTAATATCCAAGTTTACTCGATTTTATCGGTAATATATATGTTTTTTCAGTAGTAGATCTTCCTGAACTTAATGTTGGAGATTGTGCCATTATAGTAGTAATCCCGAACGTACATTAGATTACAAATCCTGTCACATAAACCGCAACTAACTGAAGACGCCGAAGTAAACTAAACAACATGGCGACGATTATGTTAAGAATGATTTCCAGTGTATCCAGAAGAAATTCTGTTTCAAAGATGGCTTTTCTTTATGTAAATCACCGCCTTTTATTCTCCCATTTAAGAGGGTTATGGTAACATTTATTAAAATTTTGTGGGTTTGTCGTTTGAAGGATAATTATGCTTACACAGTGATGAATGTTTTAATTTTCAGAAGTGAAAAATATTTGCTCTTTGGTTTAGATCGTGTTTTTGTATTTATTTATTAGAAATAATGGAAAGAGGAGTGGCCGATATAAAATCATAATGTTGTACTGGAAATTTTAATGAGTTTAAGTAGTAAGAGTTTATTAGTTGTAAACATATTAATTTGTTTCTAAAATGAATGAAGTATGAAATTGTACTGAACCACTGTTTGTTAAAGAATGAAAGTCATTCCTTCTGATTAAGCAGGTTTTGTGTTTGACCCAAAGCCTCCGCATTCTTTTGTTAAAAAAAAAAAAAAGATAAGACTTCCAATTTAACAATGATGGGGTTTTTTTTATATGTTAAAAAAGTTTAGACTTCTAATTTAACAATTCTATAAGCTGATAAAGTGTTTGAATTTATTGCGAAAGTTGTTTAACTTGCATTATGTTCGAACAACTTCAAAACTATTCTATATACATTTCTGTGAGAGTTACCTATTCGTTTCTCTCATCAGGTGTTTCTATTAAGTGTTATATTGGTTTTAATGTGACAAAAACTGTCAAATTATTCTGTTCATCACGTATGTACATTAGATTAAACTGGAATCTTTGCTACTAGTTTATTATCATTTAAACTAGTAGCAAGGATCCTCTCAATTATGGATGATGTGTCGTTGAAAGAATTTTTCTGATTAAAAGTAACTAGAAGATAAAAGAAGAATCTAGTGGAATGAAAGACAGGCAGCAAAATTGAATGTAATTCAATTTGCTAAGGGTTCCATGTATTCATTAGTAAGCATTAGCAGCTTTGAATTAAAAAAAATTACTTTTGATATATCTTTAGTGTAGCAAACCATTAGATTCTGTCTGTGCATGGTTACCCATTATTATGATTTATGGGTGCAAGGCAGCATTTATTAGTTTGTGTGAGGTTACTTGTATATTGTTTGAGCTAAGGGGATCAGTGAAGTTCATGAAGTGTTGCAAGGATTTTGCTCTCACTCTTACACTTCCGTACATGTATTGTAAGTCCTGATTCTTCGTTGTTTTAACTGCATAGTACAAAAACTATTGGGGTACCACGTATAAGCACCTGCATGAATGTATATTCTTGTGCATATATATACTGAGTGGCCACTTTATTATGACCACCTGACAGTTTTAAGCAAATAAGCTATGGCTGCACGCTGTTGCCGCCAGAGGGCGAGGCTAGCATAAAAAGGGAAAGCTTGATGCTTGCGACAGTAGTAGAAGTGATTTTGGGGTGACGAGAAAGGTTAAAAATTTGATTTGATGGACTTTCAACGTGGGATGATTGTAGGAGCTAGAAGCCATGGAGCGAGTATCACTGAAACCGTTGCATTCGTGAAATGTTCCAGAGCATCTGTTGTTAAAGTGTTTTAAAGACTGGACTGTCAGCCAAAAACTGGGTCTCTACATGCAACGTGTGGTCGTCATCGACTAGTGACTGCTCGGGCGGAACGGATAGTTTCCAGACTGGTAACAGACAACAGAAGGGCAACAGTGCAGCAAATTACAGACCATCTTAATCAAGGATTCCGCCGGCGCAGTGGTCTAAGGCGCTGGCCTCTGATCATTCGTCCGTAATGGGTCCGGGTTCGAATCCCGGTCAGGCATGGATGTTGTGTTTGTCTTAAGGCACTGGCTCTCTCCCTTCCCTGGAACCAGTGACCCTAAATTAGGGACGGGCGACTGCTTATAGCCCATTGAGTTGCTCACGGTGGTCGTTAAACCTCCAATCAAAAAAAAAAAAGAATCGAGGATTCCCTCAAATGATCTCTGCATGCACTGTTCGCCGTACACTGTATCGGATGGGATATGGCAGCCGAAGGCCTGTTCCAACACCTTTGCTGTCTGCAGGTAACAAGTGAAAACGTCTCCAGTTCGCACAGGAGCACAAAGATTGGACAGTCGATAATTGGAAACAAATGTGGTCTGATGAATGACGTTTTCAGTTGCACCATGCCGATGGCCGAATTTTCAGTTGCACCATGCCGACACCCTTCAAGCTGGTGGAGGCAACGTTATGGTTTGGGGAATGTTTTCCTGGCATGCTTTGGGCCCTTTAATTCGTGTTGATCAACAACTGACTGGCACATCATATCAGCATCGTTGCGGACCAAGTGCATCCTGTCATGTGGATGGTTTATCCCAATGGCGATGGCTACTTTCAACAAGGTAATGCATGCTGCCATATGCTCGTATTATACAGGATTGGTTTCAGAAACATGCTGGTGAGTTTACTTTGCTTATGTGGCCCCCACAATCTCCAGATCTCAACCCCATTGAGAATTTGTGGGATGAAGTCGAACGAGCCATCAGACAGCTGGATCCATAACCCTGCAATCTCACACTCCTGGAAAGTGCTATTCATCAAGCATGGTCTCAGATTCCACAAACCACCAATCAACATCTCGTGGAGTCCATGCCACGAAGAATCGACGCAGTATTAAAGGCAAAAGGTGGCCCAACGAAGTACTGAGGGGGTGGTCATAATAAAGTGGCCACTCAGTGTATACTATATTGACAAAAGTCACCGGACACCTAGAAGAGAAACAGCATAGCATTTATTGACATGTATTAGTACAGTGTTGGTCCACCTTTGTACTTAATGCATGAACTGACCCTTTGAGACATGCTTTCGACAAGGTTGTGGAACACGGCTATAGGTATGCTCTTCCATTCAGTACATAATGCGGCAGCTAACTGTTGCTTAGTAGTAAGCCTTGGTTCCAAACTTCTTATGCGGTGCTCTAATTCATCCCATAGGGCACCTATGGGATTAAGATCAGGTCTCTGTCCTGCCACACACGATACGGAATTATCGTCAAACCACGCCGCCGTTTCGGTGGCGCAGTGGTCTAAGCTATGACTTCTGATCATTCGTCCAAGATAGGTTCGAATCCCAGTGAGGCATGGATGTTGTGTTTGTCTTACAGCACTGGCTGTCTCCCTTCCCTGGAACCAGTGGCCCTAAATTAGGGACAGGCAATTGCTTATAGCCCATTGAGTTGCTCACGATAGTCATTAAACCCCCAATAAAAAAAAAAAGCCATGACGTAGCAGTCGTTGCTTTTATGGCTTGGTACATTATCCTGCTTGTACCAACAATGCTTGGTTCCATAGTATTGCCACAGAGTTGGTAGGGCATAATTGTCCAGAATATCCAGGTAGACATGCTAGATAACAGGTTTGTCCATGATAACCAATGGGCTGGGACCATACCACGAAAAACACCTCTACACGAGTACACTGCTAACTCCAAACTTAACCGTAGGAACTATACACTGTGTTAAATAATGTTCCGCCGTTACCCACGTACGGCCATCAGACTGATGGATCATGTATCTGGATTCATCAGTCCATAGAACCCGTTTCCATTTATCTACGGTCCACAATAAATGTTCTTTTCACTATGCTAAACGACGAGTAGCATTCCGAGTGAATATGAAAGGCTTATGAGCAGCCGCACGACCATGGTAACCCACAGAATAAAGTTCTCTGCAAATGGTACGAGTGCATACTAAGGTTCCAGCATTTTTACTTACCTGTACACTGAGGTCTTGTTCGGTGGTACTCTGTCGATTAGCTGTAACTACTCTCCTGAGGCTTTGATATCCTGTATCACTGATTTTCTTTGGTCTTCCTGTACGTTTTGCTGCTTCAGGCATGCCATGTGTCTGCCACTTATTCAGTACATCCAAAACAGTTGACTTGGGTATGTTTAACCGCCTCACAGTTTCTCTTATGGACAACCCACTAATATAACACCCAACTATCTTTCCTTTCTCAAAGTCAGTTCTCTCCTGCGGCGACATTTTCACTCAACCTCACAGTGCGATATGATCACGGTCAGCTGCAGGCTTCTTTTCATACTGTTTGCAGGTGTACCGCACATCTTACAATGCAGCGAATCCATTTATTTGCTTTTGAAGACTTGTCAATATGGTGTATGTTGTATAAGAATTCATGCAAAGGTTTTTATTAACCTAATAGCATTTTGTAAATGCCCAGTTTGCACAGTGTGTGGCTGTGAGTGTCAAAATGAAAAAAAAAATTGTGGAATTAATGATAACTTTTTTTTTTTTTTACAAAATTATCTCCCACTCATAATTTTATCAACTTTTGTTTTATTTATGTAACAGGATTTAACACCTGTTGCGAGCAATGCTGAAAGCTATAAGCAGTCATCAGTCCTAAATTTAAGATCATAGGTAAGGTTCCAGGGAACAGAGTTAGTGCCCTAACACAAATGCGGTATCCATGCCTCTGCTAGGACTTTAACCGAGGCCCAACTCAGATGACCAGTCAGAAACCTATGTTTCAAACTATTTAGCCACTGAGGTGGCAGCAGCTTCTATAAATGCATTGTATGGATCCTCAAAGAAGACTAAAAAAGACTGAAAATGTCTTTCAGAATGGCTTCCTTATAAAGCCTTTCATTCTGCCTTTTAGAATGGCTTCCTTATAAAGCCTTTCATTCTGCCTTTCAGAATGGCTTCCTTATAAAGATAAAAACTGGTGATTTTTCTAACTGGCCAGTGGATGGTCAAAATCTAATGGCCACTGTAACATCACAGACACTCGATCACAACACAAAACATTTATTACATTACCATTTTACACAAAAACATAAACTGGAATACACTCCGCGGTACACACTAAACTTGTTGTCTTAGCCAAAGCTCGGCATGTCCTACTCCTTCAATATCTCTCACGCTACTCCTCTACATCACTCACCACACGCTCAAGTCATTAAGTGTCAATGTATCATTCCGCACTTTTGTGCGTGGAAGTTCGTATTTTACACCACCGTGCTTAGGGCTATTTCATGCTGTATACACATATCATTGCACTGTACCTTTTATATAATTAGACATACATATATTATGTAAATATATAATGACTTAGTAGTTAAAAGAGCAGAGTGTCTATTACCTAGTGTATTATATGTATGAATTTCTAAAAATCCTTAGCATGTTTACCAGGGCTGAGAATGTTCTATGATTTTTGGAATTTCAAATTTTACTGATCAAAGGTGCCATTAGCCCCCCTCCTGATTATATTCTTGTTTTATATTTTCTGACCATATTCGTTTTTGATGTTTTTAGTAATATTAAAAAAAAAAAAGTATGATTTGGTATTTTTTAAGAACTTTTTCTAATGAAGTGCATTCTTTCCTGTCTCTTCAAAACCAATCATTTTGGCGTCCTACCCTATTTTTAAAGGGGAATTAAATTTCAGTATAGGTACTTAATCTGTCTGTGATGGAATATGGGCCATTTCTGTTACCTGTAAAATTGTTTTCACCTCTGAGTGAACAATGCGGTGTTGATTTTTGATGTTATTTTCACTTAAAACATGTTTTCCCATTCCTTCATAATTTCTTCTTTTCATATTAGAGGACAGCAAGAATTCTATATTTTATTTAAAGGAAATATATTCTAAAACAGTACTAAAGTAACATTGTGCAGAGGAAATGATTACATGGTACCAAAGAACGTGACAAAAAGTTGAAATTCCGATTTTGAACCGTTTAAAAAAAAAAAAAAAAAACAGGAAACATTCCTTTCCGGAACCTTAAACAACTTGTTTTCCGATCTAACTGTCATTTTAACAATGTAGCTGGCCAGGCATGCTACATACGCTACTTCTGTTCAGACCAATGGTATGCAGGAAGTCTGTTTATGGCATCAAAGTTTGATCAAGCCCCAGGTGTCAGTCTTTGGAGCCCGAATTTAAGCGGAGAAAAAAATAGCCTTCCCCATTTCTTGTAGAGTGAATCTATGAATAGATCATTTGTATCCACTTATTTACTTTGGAGAGGACTGTTTTTTCCCATGTCTGACATGGATGATAGAAAATGCATTTGCTAATTAATAGGAGAGTTTACTAACTTAAGAATTTACTTGCATTTTTTTTAATGAAAAAATAATTTGGCCACCAGTCTAAGTAGAATGGCAAGCCTGACAACTAAAGCAACTTTTACTACTGGCCACTTTGTTTTATCCAGTCACTGCATGTCGAGTGGCGACTGCTAATTTTTATCTTTACTTCCTTAATGCAAATATTTGTTAGTTCTAAGGTTCTGTCATCTAATTTTGCTTGTATATCTAACCTTTTGTGTATGTGCTTTTGTATCTGACCAAACCATTGGGAATCCAGTATTTACTCCAAGGAGGTAGGGTTAGTAAGAAAATCCCTGTAGTTGAGACTGGCAACTGGCTAACACATAAAGTCCTATCATTCTACATTTGGACATTATTACCTCAGAGATTAATTAAGAATGTTAAACTGAGTTGTTGCCAGTTTTTGGACCAAAATGTTTGTAAAATGTTAGATTAAAAGAAGAAAAAAAAAAGGTGTGTGTGCCTGCCTTTCTGTTTGATCTGCCAGTGGATCTAATGCATGATTCTCAGTAGCAGTCACACCTTATCTTGTGCATCATATAAACTTATCACTCACTCACTGAAAAATTAAATGTTTGTGTGTTTTACAGCTGAAGACTCCATTTATAGCATGATTCTCAGGTTACAACCTAGCCCATTTCTTGATTTTATTCTAGAACAGTGCTGTGCAACTCTTTGTTGTTAGACCATCCATTATGGACATTACTTTCAGTTCTGGGTCCCACTGATTTTATACATGGCGGGGGATATTTAGAGATAGGCCTAAGTGATTGTCTTATTTTCTGTACGTAACTCTCCAGTCCTGTTGTGTGAACTATATTTGTATTCACGGATTTGTACACTGAAATACAAATATTCAATTTCTTTTATATCTTTTTAATGTATGAAAGCCTACATGAGTATTGGATTTTGTTTGTTTAGGAATTTATTGACCTCGCTGGGCTATCGGCAATTGCCTAACTCTAATTTTAGGCAACTGGTTCTAAGGAAGGGAGTCAGTGCTGTAACACAAACACATCACCCATGCCTCACCCAAGATTTAAATGTGTACCTTTCTCTGACAAATAATTAGAAGCCAACACTTTGTTACACTTGTCCATTGAGCAACTATTGCATTTTTGTAACATCTTCCTGCAGAAAGATATCATCATCATCATCATTGTCAACCATTATCAATCCACTGCTGGACGAAGGTCTCCCCAAGTTTCCTCCACAACGGTCTGTCTTGTGCCAGTCTCCTCCATGTCACCCCTGCATACTTTCGAATTTCATTCACCCATCTCCCATGTGGTCTTCTTCTGGGTCTTTTCCTGTCCCTTGGAATCCAATCTAAAATTTCGGCTGTCCATCGATGATCTGTCCTTCTGGCAGTATGTCCAGCCCATTGCCATTTCAGGGATTTAACTCTGATCATGATGTCTTCCACTCTTGTCATTTTTCGGATCCACGAGTTCCTCTTCTTATCTCTCCTGGTTACACCAAGTATGCACCTCTCCATGCTACTTTGGGTTGTCTGCAGCCTTTGTATGTCTCTTTTAGTTAAGGTCCACGTCTCTGCACCATACGTAAGCACTGGAAGGATGCATTGATCAAACACTTTTCTTTTAAGACATAATGGCATATTGCTCTTGAAAATTATGCTGTTTCTTCCAAAAGCTCTCCAGGCAAGTTTTGTACGCCGATTAATTTCTTCACCAATGTGACCCTCACTTGATATCTGCTGTCCAAGATAAACGTACGTGTCTGTTATCTCCAGCTTTTCCCCATCAATCGATAAATCTTCATTTCTTGTAAAAGCATTGAACATCACTTTTGTCTTCTGAAAGTTCATTTTTAATCCCACTTCTTTACTCTTGTCAGCAAGTTCCTGGATCATACTCTGCAGCTCTGATGGGGTAGTTGCAAAAATGACTACGTCATCAGCAAAACGAAGGTGGGTTAGATAATCTCCATTAATCTTTATCCCCTTGTTTTCCCAGCTCAGTGACTGAAAAACACCCTCCAATGTGGCATTAAAGAGCTTCGGAGATATGGTGTCACCTTGTCTCACTCCCTTTCCAATTTTTATGTGTGTTGTATTTTCAAACAGCCGAATCTTTGCACTTGCATTTTCATAGATGTTATTAATAATATTAATGTATGCATCTTCAATACCGCAGGTTTTCAGAGCCATTGTAACTGCTGATGGTTTCACCGAATCAAAGGCTTTTTCATAATCGATAAAAGCCATGCACAATGGAAGTTCATATTCCCTCGCTCTTTCAATTAGTTCTCTCAGTACGTGGATATGATCTATTGTGCTGTAGCCACTCCTGAATCCAGCTTGTTCTCTCGGTTGAGCCATGTCCAGTGTTACCTTCAAGCGGTGTGAAAGAACTTTAGTGAAGATTTTATAAACTACTGATAGGAGGCTGATAGGTCTGTAGTTTCCGAGATCCTCAATGTCACCTTTCTTATGTAGCAGGATCATTGTAGCATTGTTCCAATCCTCAGGAATCTTCCCTTCATTAAGGCATCGAGTGAAAATTTGGGAGAGTACTGTTTCGATTTCTCCACTTGCTTCTTGTATGATGTCTACAGTAATTCCATCTTCTCCTGGAGCTTTTCTCCGCTTCATGTTCTTGATTGCATGTGCAACTTCTGCTGGAAGGACTGGAGGAACTCTGGTACTGGTATCTTTCATGATGTCTGGAGTGCATGTATCATCCCTTTCATATAATTTGAAGTAGAAATCTTTCACTCTTGTCAAAATTTTGCCTCTATTTCTTGTTGCAGAACCATCTTCTTTTCTCAGTGCCATAATCTGTTTTCTTCCCTTACTGAGATGTCCCTTTGCTATCTTTAGGCTTTGGTTGTTTTCAATTGCTTTCCTCACTAGTTCACAGTTGAATTTTCTTACGTCTTCAGTGATACTTTTTCTTACTGTCTTGCATAGCTCTATATATTCCACTTTGGAAGTCACATCTTCTTTAGTTGTCCTCATATCTCTTCTTTTTTGCATCAACATTTTCGTTTTTCCTGATAATTTGTTTACATGCAACTTGTTCTTAGACCCAGCTAATTTTGTTGCTGTTTCCATAAAAGCTTTGGTTACTTTTCTGTTAACTTCAGAGATGTCCACTTCTTCCAACGTTAGGCCTTCTAAAGCAGAGAACCTGTTCTTCAGTTCCAACTTGAAGGTATTATGGTGTTTTTTAAGGTTGGTTATGTCAATACATTTTGTTTGTCTTATGAGCTTGCCACGTTCAAGTTTGGTGTTGAGGTGCATCTTATATATATTTTTAAAGATAGAATATTTTTTTTATTTTGTAATTTAATCTGGAAAGAAGTCTTAATTTGAAATTATTTATTCTCTCTCAAGTTTTTTAAAACTACATATGTGGTTTGCAGATTTTGGTAATAGATATTTCTTAAATAATTATTTTTCTTCAATTAATTGCTGAATACTGTAATGAGATAATTATTTCAGTGTTTTAAAAGTAGTTCTAATAATTTTTTGCTTAAGTCTAAATCTTCTGTTGAGTCCAGCATATATTTCTGTAAATTGTAAGGCATATCTGTTTTTTATTTAAAAAAGGAAGGTGTAAGGTTTCTTTTTTAATATCTTATTGGTATGTGTAGGATTCAAAATTGACCTAGAAGAAACATTTTAATTAATGCATAATAATTGAATTGAAATTGTCTAGTTTGCCATGTACTGTACATTGTTAAAGCTTTGTCATTTATGGCATTTGGATATAACTTATTTTTTGGGAAAAGAATCAGTGTAAGAAAATTAGTTGTTAGTTGCTGAAAAGGGAACAGGAATAGAGTTCGTGCAAAAAACTGTTGAGAGAAACTAAAACTGACTTCTTAGAATAGGAAGATCAGAAGACAAGTTGTAATTAGAATGAAATTCCTTGTTGAGACAGTGACTAAAAAGTTAGCCAACAACAAATTTGAGAAAAAAGTGACTAATGTTCATGGTAAATTTCTATTCACAAACTATGAAACATTATATTTTTGATTTTGAAATGATGGTTCATTAGGTGAAACATTTAGCATTTTAGCAGCAAAAATTATTTTAGGGAAAGGAAAGATATGAGAATAGGACACCATTTTAACAAGGCTCTTGTAGTTAGATATTCTGTAATAAGTGCCATTGAATTCTTGAGTGTAACAAATGGGTTGTGTTTGATGAAAGAAATACCTAATTCAGTATGGTAATGATACTATCTAAAGGTGTGCAATAAATAAGAGCTTTTTCTAAATGAAGACTTCATAACCCTTTTGTATTTTATTTCTTGCACAGGGTGTCCACATTCTGGAAAGTCAAGGAAATGAAAATTGGTCAGGGAAATGCCTGAAATGTTTGGTAAAAGTCAGGAAAAATCAGTGATATTTAAAAAAAAGTCAGGGAAATTTTAATCACAGTTAGACTAGACTACAAGTAGTTTTAACCTAGCGTCAGGGAGTGATGCCCTCATCGCCCAACACACTTGCACTTGGTGTTGCAGACAGTCACTGCCTTCCCCTTCCTACTAATGTAACCTTGTATTTCCTACCTATTATTGTAAGTTGTGTTGTGTTACATTACTTATTTCTGTTTTTGTTTTAGGTCAAAGGAGTAGAAGAAAATTTGTGATATAAGTTATACCTTGTTAAAAGGCAATTAAGAGTGCAGCAATGTCAAAGCGTTGTGTGTTTAATGAACAATGGTTGGACGAACAATTCAATCCTGAGTTTTCTGGTTGGTTAGCTGCTGTGAACAACGACAATGAATCAACATTTTGTAAAGTGTGCTCTAAAACTTTCAAGCTTAGCAACATGGGGCGTCGGGCAGTCTCCAGCCATGGAAATGGCCCGAATCATTTGAAAAATATCCGTGCTAAAATGTCTCAGCCCAGTCTTGCTTCTTTCACTTACTCTGTGAAAAAGAACTCTCATTGTAATAACGAACTCTTGCCACCAACAAGCTCAGGAAATGTGGAATCAGTACTTCTAGAAAATATTAAGTCTAATGACTGAAATACTTGTGTTGTGAAAGATGATGTGAAGCCCAGTGACCTTAATGCTTATGTAGTGAAAGATGATGTAACAAAGTCGGAAATAATATGGGACATGGAAGTGTTGTCCAAGTGAATGTCTCTGAACTCTTGTACACAGATTAACAAAACATTTCAGTTAATGTTTCCTGACAGTGCGATAGCTTCAAAATTTACTTTATTGCAAAAGCAAAGCAACTTATGGCCGCCCCGGTGGCGCAGTGGTCTAAGGCGCTGGCCTCTGATCATTCGTCCATAAGGGGTCCGGGTTCGAATCCCGGTGAGGCATGGATGTTGTGTTTGTCTTACGGCACTGGCTCTCTCCCTTCCCTGGAATCAGTGACCCTAAATTAGGGACGGGCGACTGCTTATAGCCCATTGAGTTGCTCACGGTGGTCGTTAAACCTCCAATCAAAAAAAAAAAAAAAAGCAACTTATGTGATAAACCATGGATTGGCACCACATTTCAAAGAGTGTTTAATGGACGATCTGAAGCAGTGCACTGACTGTAATTTGTTTTGATGAATCGCTAAACAAAATTGCTCAGCATGGGCAAATAGATCAGTTTGTTCGTTATTGGGACGTCAATCTGCAAAAAGTTTCCACTAGATACTTAAGTAGTGTGTTTTTAGGACGGGAAACAGCTAATGACCTTTAAGAGAAATTCATTGAAGGCGCACCTCTTCCCTTGGATAACATGCTACAAGTGTCAATGGATGGACCTAATGTTAATCTCAGCTTTCTTCAAAAGCTGAAAGATAAACTTAGAACTGAAAATCCAGGTGGTAAATTATTAGTTGACATTGGAGTGTGTGGTCTTCACGTGGTCAATGATGAAAACTGGACTTGAAGCAGTGAAATGGAATAAACATCACTTTCTGCATAACTTTGTACTACCTTTTAAAAGATAGTCCTGCTCGCTGTGCAAATTATACTATGATTACTGGATGTAAAGATTTCCCTTTGAAATTTTGCACTGTAAGGTGGTTGCAAAATGTTAATTGTTTGACTAGGGCATTGCTTGTCTATGATCATATCAAGAAATATGTTCAAGAATCATCGGTTTCCAGCAAACAGCACATGTTTCTTGCAGAATTCATGGAAAGTCCACTGTTGAAATGCAAATTGGCTGCATTTAGGACTATAGCTTCAGAGTGTGAATCTTTTTTTGGGAAGGTTCCAGAGCCCAAAGCCTTTAATTCCTTTCTTACACACTGATTTGCTGGATCTGATGAAAAATTTGATGGCACGAAGTTTGAAGCCTGACAAATTAAGTGAAGCTGATAGTGTCTCAAAACTGTTAACTTTTAGATGTATCAAAAAGTGAAAATTTTCTCTCAATTGAGAAAGTTGATATTGGATTTAGTGCTAAAAAGCTATTGAAAGAAGTGAAGTGCTCAGAAAGGGAGAAATTAGACTTTTAAGCTTGAATTTAGGAAACTTGTGACCAGTATGATTGAAAGACTTCGTGAGAAAAGCCCACTAAAATTTAAGTTTGTCCGTGGGGTAACTTGTTTGGACCCAAATATTATAGTGCAGCAGCCAAGTCTTGGCAAGAAAAGAGTGGAAATTGTGCTCAAAGTTTTACTTAGTGCAAACAGGATTTCAGATGACTGTGCTGAGAAAGCTAATAAACAGTATGCTTCATTGTGTGTAGAAGCTCAATCTGCTTTAAAGTCTCAGTTTGATGAATTTTTAGACAGTCATGATTCCATTGGATTAGACAAATTTTACAGTGCTCTACTTGACTATCAAAAACAATTTGGTGAACTTTGGGATGTAATAAAAATTTGTCTCATTATGTCTCATGGAAATGCTTCAGTGGAAGGTGGATTTTCTGTCAAATAAGTCTCTTTTTGTGGAAAATCTCCTGGAAGAATCCCTGATTTGTCAGAGAACAGTTTTTGATGCCATTAAAAATGTGGGAAGAGTAGAACACATTGTCATCAATAGAAGGCTGCTTCTTTCTGTAAGAGCCTCCAGACGAAGATATCAGGATTATCTTGAGAAAAAAGTGTTCTTCAAATCGAAGAAGAAAGAAAACTGAAGGAAAAAAGAAAAATTGATCATGAAATAAAGGAATTGAAGGAAAAAAGACAAAGAGTACGGAAGGAACTAGAGTTGGAAGAAGCAGCATTGCAGGCGAAGATTTCAGATTGGGAAAAGAAGAAAAGTGGTGTGTAATATAAAAATAGTGACTGTGTAACTCTTCTGAATATTGTGTATGGGTTTGCTTGAGTGTTTCTTCAATAAATGTAAAACCATGAAAAAAAGAGTAAACTTAAAATTAAAAAGGTGTGAGTTGGTGGACGGCTATGGGGAAGGTGGAGGCCGATTAAAAAAAAAAATTTAAATGAATCAGTTATTTGGGAAACTATACGTCAAACGGAAACACTTTTAAATAATATAAGTTTCTCGATTATCCAATTCAATTTTATTTATTATGATGGCACATATATTGAAAAACTCAAATAAACCTATTTGTGTAAGCTCAGGGATTTCTTCTATATTTGGTCAGGGAAATGAGGTTTGATAAATCTGCGGGCACTCTGTTGCATGACGCCATGCCAAATGGCAGAAAATCTCTGCATTGAAGAAATAGGAAAATAGTTTTGGTTACAGGTATGTGATACAAAAAGTAAGGGGGAGGTCTGGAGAAATGTAATTTGACTCCTAGAATGGAAATTATCAGCTAAATAAGTATGCAGTTATGCTACCTAGTGGAAAATCAGAAAATATGTGTTTAGCTACTAGCAGTAAAACTACTGAGATAAGCAGAAAATACATGGACAGTCTTAAAAGTAGTTGCAGCTATGTTTCATTCAAAAAATAATTTCCCCATCTATCTTCGTTTCTTCTAGAAGTGAAGATATCCTACTCAATTTAAGCATGTATTTATGACATCTAGTAAGCAAAACTCCTTCAGGAAAAGCAAAAACATGGAAATGATTTTTTTAAAGAAATCTTCACAATTACATGGAAGGCACAAAGAAATATTACCAGCACAGAGCTGCAGAATTTCTTTTATTCCCCTGTAACCATCTCTTCAGAAAACAATAAAATTGCATCTGCCTGGCGCCAGAATCGAACCTGCTCTTCTCAATTTCTGTTTGAGCATGATACCGGTACACCACCCAGGAAAACTAAGTTCCAAGCAACTGAAGCAAAGTAGCTGTAGATTAGGAATATGAATCCATTCAGATTTGTGCTAGTCAACCAACCCATTGCTACCTCATGGTGTGAACAACCTGTTTCAAATGCAGGTGCAGATTATAGGTCGCAAATTGTAGTACATTGTAGATGAATTTCTGTGGAGAAGTAATTCTTTTTCTTCTACATCGAAGGCACAAATGTGCTGCATTTCCACTGTTTCCCATGGAGCCATCTCATCAGAAAATGTGAAAAGTGAATTGCTCTAGAGCAGGAATTGAATGAGCATCTCCTGATTTCCATCCAAGCATGCTATCGTGGCACCAGCTGCGTGATGATATTTGTTTGTGCCCTGCATGTAATTGTAGAGAATTCTTTGTTCAGGGAAATACATTTCCCATTGATATCTATGATGTTCTCTGATTCGCTGGAGCTGGTCATTGATGCTACAAGGAGGCAATGAAATGCTTTGACTAACACAAATCTGAATAGACTAAGATTCCCGAGCTACCCCTGATTTGCTTCAGTTGTTGGAACTTTGTTGTCCTGGGTGGTGTAATGGTAGCATGCTCGAACAGAAATTGGGAAGTGCAAGTTCAATTGTGGCTCCAGGAGAATAAAATTTTCAATTTTAAAAGGTGTGAGAAACAATCAGTAGATATGAGTTTGATTTCTTCTGCTCCAGTGTGATGCAGTTTTAAAGTTATGTGAAGGAATGGCTACATGGGAAATCAATTCCTGCTCCAGGGAGATGGAATTTTCAAGTTTTCCAAAGGCATGCAAAATACTCACACGTGGGTTTGATTTCTTCTGCTCCAGGGCAATGCAATTTTCCAGTTTTCTGAAGGAATGGCTTCATGGGAAACAGTGGAGATATGACACATCTGTTCTAATAATGATGTCATTCTGATAATTACAGCTATTCATGTTGGAAGAATTTGTTTGACTAATAGATCCTGTGATAACTGTATATGATGAAGAAAGTGATAGTATAGCACTTTGTTTTTTGACATGCAGGTTTTTGTCAAAAGATGTGTTAATAAAATCTGCAGCATTTCTTTGTATTAGAACCTACTGATTTATATTGTTGTTATAAAAAGTTTGCTGCTGTACAAAATCTGAGCAACAGAGTTCCCTTTATAACTTATCCATTATATCAAACAGTACCTATTGTGGATGGGTGATTTTTCAACACTCCTTTCCATTATTATTGACTAGTGACTGCTGCAGGTGTGTATCTAGTTATCTTAATGATATAAGAATTTGGCTGACCTGCATCTCTTTTCACAAAATGCAAGTACTGTTGGTCTGTCTCTGCTGCCAGAATCATATAGACTTGTAGAAGATAATTGTTAATCACCAGAAGCATGTTCTTCTACACTAAAATTGCTAGTTATAATCAGTGGCTTCTATTCTAAGGCATGGCATAATAGATATGGATACCCATTCACTATGGCACATAGACTTTCCTGTCCAATATTGTAAATTAATTTCATCTTTTGCTAGTATACTGATGAAAACTTAATACATAATTCATTGAAGCACACCTGTTCAAAACTGTACTTTAATAAAATGAATAATGTAAAACAAAAATGACTTTTCATATATTTACTGAAGCAGATCAGTCCCTGTGATTGTGTGTCTAATTATATACCAAATTCTACATCCCAGTATAAAATGCATCAGTTGACCACTGCTACTTCTTTTTCTTAAAAAGTAAAAACAGGTGAGAAGTGTACAGCAGATATTTTAAGAATATACTGATGTACTTGTTCATAAAAGTTTTCCTTGTACTCTGTAGCCACGTACAATATCATAGAACTAACTGTAGTCATGAATGACATGCCTTAAAGAGCAAATTACAAGTGTTGGTTATTAAAACCTGAGTGACAACAGCAACTTTTATCTACGTAGTAGAGGTCTGCACAGGCGCTGCCTTTAAAGCCTGAGGCTGGACCAGGCTCTATTTTTTTCATCAGTCAAGTGAAAAATTCTGGGCTCAGCCTATACTGAAAGATTCAGTATTATGCTCCTGGATTAAAGAAAAACATTTTGACTCACAAAATGAAGACTGACTTATTAAATAATCAGATAGAAAAGATCACAGTGAAACAAAAGACACATGGAAGTACATCTGCCACTTGATGTGCTGATTAATTACAGCTGAAATGAAAATGCTGGGCTGTAAGATGATATTCTGAAATGGACTGGTTTATTTCAGTAAAGGTTAAAATCAAATTCAGTTTTCACTTTGTTGGCTTCAATTTCCTTTAACTCTATGACCACAGCCATGGTTGGCATTTGAGTAACTTCCCTATGCACAATTTTAATGCACAATACAGTTGCTTCATGACTGTGTATATGTATGTGTTTGAAATCCATATTTGGAAAGGAAACTCGTTTGTGACCACTTAAAGCTAGGCTAGTTTGATTTCTATAAGGATTTCATGTAAAATGCAATAATTACTGGAGATTTGGCACAGTCATTGTCTTTGGATGTCATACAACACCTGTCATTTCCAAGCGATGTTATACAGAGTTAGCAACTAAAACTAGTGTTTTTCATATCATGGGAAATGCTTACATAAACAGACCTTTCGGCTTCACAAATCCAGATGAACTTCTGGCACTATTTGTTGCCACAACAGCAAATGAGGAAGTTCTAAGTATTTGTTTACATATGTGGCGATCGAGGCTATTGCGTTCGTAACAGAAGTAGGTAGTCAGGTCTGAACCTCATCTGTGGGAGGAATTCTTACAAAAAGTTGCATGTTTCTCTGTGTTACATTTTTCTTAAGTTATGCTTTAAAAATCTCAAACTTACTTGAAGTTATATACATACAGTAAAAATGGAGTAGGAAATATTTTTCTCTTTGTTTATGTTACATGCTTTCTAGGTTGGTTTTGTTTCATGTTGTTAAAAATAGATCGGCATGTCTACTTATAAAATGTATGGTATGATTGTAAAGTATGAAAGACCTTGTCAGAAAAAGTCTTTAAGAAAGTAACTTTGCAATATAATCTATTAAGGTGGCTGTATGTAAAATGTGTGAGGGAATAGTGGACAGTTTATGCACAGGCACATTTCTTTGAGTGGATGTATGGAATTTCATAATGGATTTACTTCTCCCATTTGCATTTGTGTGCATGTCAATAATATGGTATATCTCAGTACAATTGGCTGCAAATAAAGTTTCTCTCCCAAAGCACCTGGTTTGAACTGCTTAGAGCGAGTCACCTCTGCATTCATTCATTTTAGTTGGTTTCACTATAAGTGGGTAATACACTGCTGGACAATTGCTAAGGACGGATCATAAACGGCTATATAGCGCATAAAAAAGTAAGTGTGGTTGGATGCCAAGTGAAATAAAATAATGTCAGAATGCCAGGATATTACAAGAAAGACAATTTATTGTGCTCTGAAATCCAGAAGGCTTTGGAACATGTTCAAGGGACAAACAGGCCATTTTGTGCAGAATACGTAAACGTGAAAAAAATGCAATTACCGTCTGCAGGCGTTCTGGCGTAAGATGTCAATACGGGATATGGCCACCATGGAGGGCGATGCAAGATTCCACACGTCATGTCATGCTTTGCACAACATTATCAAGCAGCTGTTGGGGTAATTTATCCCATTCCTCTGTCAGTGCAAGGATGAGGGTGTCCTTGTTTATTGGAGGGCATTGGCTTACCAGCAAGACTCCTCCCCAAAGCATCCCACACATTTTCAATGGGATTCAGATCTGGAGAACGTGCTGGCCATACAAGGCGTTGAATATCCTTGCTCTCAAGACACTCCTGGACAGCGACTGTTCGATGACATGTTGCGTTGTCGTCCATGAAAATGAATCTATCACCGACAGCACCACGGAACATGCGAACATGAAGTAGCAGAACATCATTAATGTATTGTTGGCCAGTCATAGTCCCTGTTGGAAGCACATAGAGGGACGTACGGCCATTGATCATGATGCCAGCCCATACCATGACACTACACGTCGGATATCGGTCCTTTTCCTGTATGTTTGCTGGACAATATGCAGTACCACTATCACGCCAGATCAGTTGTCATCGACAGTCAGACGATAGACTGTATCTACTCTCATCTGAGAAGAAGACAGCAGACCAGTCGTTATCAGTCCAATTGCGATGTTGATAGCACCATTGCAAACTGGCGGTACGGTGACGTCTGGACAATGGGATGCACACAACAGGACGGCGGGCGTATAGTCCTCCTTCATGCAAACTTCTGGCGACAGTTTTTCGGGAGATCCGCTTGCCAGTAGCAGCCATAAACTGATTTGCTACCTCACTAGCTGTGCTGCGCCGGTGTCTTTTTGTTGATAGCACTATGTACCGATCTTCTGCAGGTGTCGTACTGCGAACACGACCTCCCCCATGACGTTTGCTACACTCTCCATTTGTTTGAAATGATTTCCAAAATCTTGAAACAACACTGTGGCTGACGTCGAACTCCCTGGCAACATCTGTTATTTTTCGCCCTTCTTCAATCTTGCCAATAATACGGCCACGCGTAAAATCATCTAGGTGATGTCGGGAAGACATACTGAAAATTGCAAGTTCGTCAATTGATTCTTTCCCTTTCAACTTTGCGTTTGAACAACAACGGTCAATACACGTCAAATCCTTTGTATCTCTTATCAGCGCTATGACGTCACAAACAAGTTCGGCAATCCAAAATTTGCATACGCACAACACGTCTTACTGTATCCCACATTTATGCTAATTTCCACATTTTCCTGCCTTCCATTTTATGGTTGCTACCATTGCTATTGTCATCCGTCCTTAGCAATTGTCCGGCATTGTAGTTGGTGAGAGAGAGATTTAAAGTGAAATGAATAACTGGCCATGTTAGATAGGCTTCGAATTATGAATGGTCTTACTTAGTTCCCAAGTTAGTGTGTATTGCTCCACCATGTTAACATACAGCCAGCTCATGACCACAATGAAGGGGCAAAGGAATTGGCTCCCCATAAATTTCATGCAGAGTATTTTTTATAGAAAATTTATTTCATTGCTCTAATAACATGATTTTGTTTTTCTTTTGGACATAAAAATGCAAATTCTTTTATATGGAGGAAATGCAGAATATTGAAAACATTAGTTTTTTTCTGCCAGCCCATTTATTCCAACTGGCTGCGAGTTTGCACGTGCCTACAGAAGTCCATTGCTACAAGCTTGTTCATATGTACACACAGCTAATTTTGCAAAATGCAGTACTTCTACTGTAACAAAACAAGAACATAAAAAAATATATATAATGAAACTATGTATTTGAATGGAAAATTATTACAGCAAATAACTAACAGGAGCTACAATACAATAGATTTTAATGCACCTGTAAGTCGGTGTATGATATATTTACACTGCCAAGGTTTAACCTACCGCAGGGATGCTCTCTCAAGGCGGTTCAAAGCTCTGAACTGAGTATTAGCTTAAAAAAACTTGGTAGGTGAAAACTGGGCAGTGTAAATACATTACACTCCTATTAACGGATGCATTAAAATCCACTGTTTTGTAGCTTTTGTTGATTAAATTATGTAGTTTATGCATAATTTTATTTCAGATACTAGTCATATCTTCCATCTGTCATTTATTATACATAGCTCTCTTTTCTCCCTATCAAATCAAATGGGGGAGGGGGGTACAGCTGAGATAACTCACAGAAGGTCCCAAAACTATATTTCATTTAGCAAGTAAACATATTTAGTTTTTGAGTTCTGGAATGTTTTTATTGTAGAGAAGAGATTGAAATGGCAAAATGATACAATAAAATTAGCATTTATACTCCATCTGTGTACTAAATGTCTTTACTTCACCTTTTGTTAAACTATAAATTTGAGTTCTGTACCTTATGTATCAATCTGTTCTCCATTTCATACTTTAAATATATTTGAAAAAAAAACAAAAAAACCCGCCCTAAATCATAAGATTTTTTTGTTGTGCTCAGTCGAACTGCGTGAAAATGTCCATAATCAGAAGTCCACCCACCGTATCATTTCATTGTAATGGCAAAAGGCAGCCGTGTGATAATTATGAAAGACACTTAAGAAAAGCATATGTAAATAACCTGTGCAAAAAAAAAAAAAAAATTGTGACTTACAGATTTTGCTCAGCTATTAGAAGTCCTTCTTGACTCACATGTCACTATAGGAGCAAGTAATAAACTGTATTAACTGCTCTACTTGATATGAAAAGGGAAAAAGCATAAAAGGGAAACGAGGATGAATCATCAGCTGGGAAATTTGTCTGAGAAATAATTGTCTAGTAACTGTCTATATCCTGATTTATCTGTTAGTTTTGCATACACCATGTGATACATTTAAGCATATGTTTTAAAACAGTGAGGTCAATTGCCAGGAAGTAATTTTTTCTGTGTCTCTAGTGAACCAAAATGTACAAGGTAAGGTAATTGTGGAATCTGCTATGGTCTCAATATCTTTGTGTTTCTGGTGCAACTTTAGTCAGTAGCTTCTTTCAGTAGTTCATGTGCTTTTTTTAAAGCTTCCAGAGAAAGTCAGCTTTTAATTTAACAACAAAAGGATGTTGGATTATGTGGCTAATAGTATTCACAACATTTCCTGCAGAATGAAGATTATGTAGTTCGATTTACTGTTTCACATGTTATCAATTGTTCATATTTTCAAGAGGTAGCTCAGTTCTGTATTATTTCATTAGAATTGTGTATTTGTAAAGTTATGGTAGTCTGATAATATTATTATTAATTTTTTTTTGAACAAAACATAAATCTTACAGTGTATTTTCCGATCAGGAACGAAACTGAGGTCAAGTGGAAACTTGGTCAGTAGTTGTTCACTGCTTGCTTTGAATAATGATAGGAATGTGTAAGCAGGTAAACAAACGGCTTTAATCCAGTGGGAAATGCCGCACAAGATATAAGTCCAAGATATTCTACAAACCATAGTTTGTCTAAGGTTGTACAAAGATGAGAGTTCGTAAGACACTGTCCTTAGAATGCAAAAGATATATGCAATTGCAAATCACAGTTTGCCATCGCATATATCTGTAGTGTTCTCCCTAGAGTTTTTTTACAGCTGAGTGGCAAGAAATTTTAGCTGGGTGGTACTTTAAACGACCTCTTCCTCAATGGAAAAAAAGAAAGGATGTTGTCTTGCTTAACATGATTGCACTTATTAAATACTTACTGATCAATCATGTTCAACACAGATTTCAGTCATTTTCACCAATATTTATGGTGTATATGGGAGTAAGTTTTTCACTCTTAACTATTATGTGTTGTAAAAACATTCATTACAGGAAATTTAGCTGGGCGGGCCGCCCAGTAAAAAGGCTCTAGGGAGAACACTACAATGGCGAATCACAGTTTGTCACTGATATACATCAAACCACAGTTTTCATGCAAAAGATATATGCAATTGCAAACCACAGTTTGCCATTGCATATATCCGATATATCTTATGCATTCTAAGGACAGTGTCTTACGAACTCTCATCTTTGTACAACCTTAGACAAACTGTGGTTTGTAAAATATCTTGGACTTATATCTCGTACAGTATTTCCCACTGGATTAAAGCCGTTTACCTGCTTACACATTCCTATCATTATTCAAAGCAAGCAGTGAACAGCTACTGACCAAGTTTCCACTCTACCTCAGTTTCGTTCTAGATCAGAAAATACACTGTAAGATTTACGTTTTGTTCAAAATAATATTATCATCAGACTACCATAACTTTACAGATTCTAATAAAATGATACAGCTCTGAGCTACCTCTTGAAAATATAAACAATTAATAACATGTGAAACAGTAAATTGAACTACAGAATCTTCATTCTGCAGGAAATGTTGTGAATACTTCCAGAGAAAGTTCCCCATCTCAGCAGTGGTGTAGCCAGAAATTTCCATGGATTTGGTTCATTGGTGAAAGCCTCGTGCATACATATATATCGCTTTAAATTCGTGCTCAGTCCTCACTCAAGGTGAGGGGTCCAGACCCGAGGATCCACCCCCTTGGCTATGCTGCTGCATCTCAGTGGCATTTTGTAAATTCATTTGATGTGTTTAAATCAACAGTCCAATATTTTGCTTTTCAAAATGTCCTTTCACTTGCTGGATTACGTATTTTGTATTCATTGACTTCTGTGCATATTTCTTGTTTGGTGGTGTTAAGCAAATAGTTTTAACTTTGCTCCTTTTGGTGTGTCCTTTCTCATTATATGTAGATGCCATTCTACATTTGAACATAATTCATTCCAGGATCCTGTTTGTAAGTCCAACTTAGTCTCTTAATGGGTAAGCAGAAAACGTAAGTGATGACCTTTAAGTGGTATAGTCTATTTTTATGAGCAGACCAAGAATATTTGTAATCAGTAAAATGAATTTGAAATAATATGTAACCTAATTTAAAAAGAAATAAACAAATCATATTGATTCTCTTACCTTACAAATCAGAACTTGGCACAAAGGTGCTGGTTAGAGGAGGAGTAGTAGAGGGTAGGAGATTAATTACATATGATTTCAACCTTGGTTTGCATCATTATTGTGCATCTTATTTTTGCACTTCCCTCACCTTTTTTCATACTCTTATGCATCCCAGTCATGACTGATGGCAAAAATGTTCATAAAAGTTAAGATGAACACACACAAAAAAGCAAGCAAACCCTTTGGCAGAATGCCTTTGACTATTTTGCCCACTTGAGACTCAAGTGGGCAAAATTGTCCTGACTTTTGGAGTGCAAAAAAACAAACTTAAAAATTCCTTCAGAATATTTATTTACTTGAAATTTTTTTCATATCTGCCAAAATTGTTAGTTGAGTGTTTATATGTAGGGTAGCATCTATCAGGGTTTGAAAAATATTTGAAAAGTTACATGCCCAGCTGGGCATGTGCAGAAATTATTTATCAGCCGAGGTATTAAAAGCTGGATGCCCAGGACAATTCATCTTTTAAGAAAACAAATCAGAGTCCTCAGGTATTTTTTTAAGTTAAAAAAATAGTTGAACTTTTTTCATGTGTTTTGCATTTCTGTTTTAAGGATTCATATTCCAAATGTTTCAATTCTCAAGGTTTAAGATGATGTTGAAATTAATCATATGATGATGTAATTCGTATTTGAGAAATTTAGTTATTTTACCTTTTTCCTTTGGTTAAAAGTTTCCTCCCTTTGTCATTAAACACTAGAGGCTAGTTCCATCAGAGGTATGCATCCCATCGCTGACTATAAACAACATTTGGAGCAAAAGTACACGTGGTTCCAATTTCTGGAACTACAGCATAATATAATTAAAGAAGTGATGTATATTAGACTGTCCTTGACACTTGGTAAGAATAATACAACTTCAGGTGATTAGCAGTGAAATGAAACACGACATGTGAAGACTGTCTTTCTTCTTGTTACTGTAGGAAATTGTTCCAGATTTTTTTATTTTTAAATTTAGTTGCCCAGACCAGGCAACTAGATTTTTTATTTACCTGCCCAGATCAATAATTTACATGTCCCGAGCATCTTGGGCATGATATTTTTCAAGCCCTTGTCTATGTATATATTGCATTTCCGTTTTAAGGAAATGCAATATATACATAGATATGGGCTTAGTTTTGAGTTTAATGATTGTTTTTTAGTTTTCTGATTTCACATACATTTTTGCTGTTGAGGGTTACGTGAAACATGATAAACTATTGCAGGCATCCTTAGCATATTGTATATATAGGTTGTTCAAACTGCTAGGAAAACATTGATTGTAACATGAGTACAGCACACACACAGCTATACACTACAGCAATCAAATGCACAGCTTCAAACAAAACTTTTTGTAACTGTTCATACCTAACAACCTGTAGTGAGTGCATATTTAGGTAGAGTTCTACAGACAATCATGTCCTCTCTCTGACCATGTGTGTGCAGCATGTTGTACAGGTCTAAAAACAAGAATGAATTATTGCACTCCTGTGTCCATTTAAACAAAATCAGAAGTAACTGTTGCTCACAAATTGTTCTTTATTTTGTGTGTCAGTAAAAGGGCAAAATTATGCAGTTTTCACTTAACAGTGGATTTCACACTCTT
This sequence comes from Macrothele yani, assembly GCA_039090855.1. NCBI lineage: Eukaryota > Metazoa > Arthropoda > Arachnida > Araneae > Macrothelidae > Macrothele > Macrothele yani. The sequence goes on along the minus strand of CM077017.1, from coordinate 63,951,783 downwards.
AATGAACCATCTTCAGCTTAAGTGAACTAAAACAACTAGGTTGTTGGAAGACTATTCAACTTCCAATTCTTGTAAAAACAAGAAGAAGGAAATTTTAAAAGTTGTCTTTTTCTCCAGTATCTGAAACAAAAGTCAGAGATTGTGCAAGGTTTTACAGGAAGCCTCTAAGAAGCACAATAAGTCAATACAGTGCCAAAAATGTATGGATACGATATTCACATTGAAAGCCAGACCTTTTACAAAGTGTGTGATAAAAAAGTGGATAAGTTTTTTAAAATGTGTTACAGAATTTACCAAAAAAGATTTTATTTGACATATACTAAGGGCAAAGCTAACTTGACTATTCAGTTAAAGCTGCAGATAAGCTGCAGAGTGTGTACATCTGCATAATATAGTTCCAGTTTTAAAAACTCCTGTTCAAGCTTGAACTGAGACCTAAAAAAGCACATAGATATATATAGATGTCCTAAATGTTGTACTGCCTACCTAAAAACAATGAAGATTTCAGTTTCGTTCGCGTTTGTAAAAAATATAAATATTCACATTTTGGTGATGTCATTGTCATTTCTGTTTTGCTTCAGAGAGGCTATACAGTATACACAGGGTATATATACTGCAAGCGGGATAAGGGAATTGTATTAGCCTGAGGGTAAGGGGGAGATAATAGCTTGGTCTTTTCTTCATGGTTACTGTTTTAAAATACTTATTCAGAAATCATTTGTCTGGTGGTTGGCAAGGTTGAGAAGGTGTGTGGTTTGAAGGGCGACATCGTGATGGAACACGGGAAGTTTCCTTTTGTCTTGCCTTAAGTTACTCTTAAGGGGAAGGGTCCACAACACGTGGCACCCCATTAAATGCACGGAGAAATACTGCAAACACAAGAGATATCTTGTCAGTAAATCGGTTTCACAGCATTAGTAGTGTCGTCAGGTTGGCTTTGCCCCAAGTATAATTGAGTAAGAATAGTTGTATCGAGGGTATATAATGAGTGATGCACAAACAACAAAACAAGCAATTGGTAGTCTTCCTGTGGGCGGAAATGACTGGTTGACATTCAAGGCCAGTGGTTGGAGATGATTGTATGAGGTAACTGATGAGTTCCATTGTTCCAAGGAACCGTGCAGTACTACAGTTGTATGGAAAAATGAATTGCAGCATCCACAATCCACCACATGTTGGTGCTAATGGGCAGTAACAACAGACATCTTAGTGTGCCACTTATCTCTGTTAGAAACTGGCAAATTCCTCTGCAATGGGCACAGTCGCCTGGTCTGATGAATCATATTTTCGGTCCATACATAAAAAAAAGAGATGAGCATTCACAAAACAAAGGTAACAGAACAGGTGTAGGGTGATGAAATACAATAAGTGAGGTATCAGGTCAAAGGAACAACACAGAAATCTGTTCTTTCATTAAACCAAAGAAAGAACTGTCCCTAGTGGCCTTGAGTTTCTCTTGTTCGTGAAGATGGAGGGGGGGGGTGCAGATTCAACAGAGAATGCTGATGTGCTATTAGCACTCTGCTCTCTTCCTGTTTTTCGTGTCATAAAATAAAACAAGCTATATGAGAAGCGGAATTGATAGGGGGTTAGGGGCATAAAAATAAGTTCTGTTGAGTTTTGACTTTTATTACGAAAACGTCATCTTGTACAGGTCATCCCAATTTCATTTTCTACATTTTCAGTTGTTTACGAAGAAGTCTTAGCAGGATTTGCTATATTCCTTTAGTGGTGGCGGAAACAGCATTAAACAAGAAAGATGATGCCGAATTTTCGGGTATGATAAGCACGTCCTATGAATCCGTTCTGATGCAAATTAAATTTATCAAAGCTATTCAAAGTCAATGGAGCCGGTATGGAAAACAGTAGTATTTGACGGAAGAAAGAAGTTTTTCAATCGGGTTTTTAATCCCTCAGATATTGCTGTAAATAAAATCGTGAGCTTACGCCCTCTGGTTGCAGACTTATGCGTTAAGAAAAATGAGAATTTATATGAGAAACATTTCGCACCAGAAACGCTCTCCAACACAGAAATAATTTTTCAAATCGGATTCTTAGAAACAGAGATATGGACAAAAATAAGATGTGACTTTACATCCATTGGTGGGAAAACCATGCATTATTTTAGGAAGAAAGCATTCTCAAAAGGTTTTTCCATATGAGCGGTATCGGTCCAAGAAAAAAAATTACTCGAGTTTTCAGGAGCCCAGATTTTGCTACAAATACATCAGAAGCAGAAATTAACACTTGCCCCCTGGTGGCCAAACCATTCTTTACCAAACATTAGAAATTATGTGAAACATATTTTCCATCAGGTCTTGTATGCAATACAGGAAGAATTTTTCAAGTCAGAGTTTTGGGAGCAAAAATAATGCAGAAAATGCAATTTTCCTTTGTGCCCCCTTAGCGGAAAGTCTATGATTTACTTGAAAATTTTGAATTTATTGGAAAAACATTTCGCATCGGAAACACTATCCAACAAAGGAGGAATTTTTCAAGTCGGACTCTTAGAAGTAGAGATATTGACAAAAATAAGATATACATCTACGCCCCCTGGCGTAGAAACCATGCATTATTTCAAGAAGAAAATGTTTCTAAAAGGTTTGTCGACATGAGTAGTATTGGTCAACAAACTACTTCTTTTTCAGTCGAGATTTTAGAAGCTCATATTTTGCTGCAAATACATCAGAAGCGGAAATTAAGACTTATGCCACCTGGTGGCCAAACCATTTTTATAAAAATTAGAAATTGTGTGCAAAGGATTTCCAATCAGGAGCGGTACCCGGTGCAGAAATAATTTTTCAAGTCGGAGATTTAGAAGCAGAGATATAGGGGGGGGGGAAGCAATTTACCTTTACGTCCCCTAGCGGAAAGTCTATGAATTACTTAAAAATTTTGAAATTGTGTGAAAAATATGTCACACTGGAAACACTATCCAACAAAAAAAAGGAATTTTTCAAATCGGACTCCTAAAAGTAGAGATATGGACAAATATAAGATATACATCTGCGCCCCCTGGCGTAGAAACTGTGGAATATTTTAAGAAGAAAATATTCCGAAAGGTTTACTGATGTGAGTAGCATCAGTCCACAAAAGAATTTTTTCAATCGATATTTTAGCTCAGTATTTATGGCAAATACATCAGAAGCAAAAATTAACACTTACGTCCCCAGGTGGCCAAAATATTCTTTACCAAAAATTTGAAATTATATGCAAAAGATTTTCCATCAGGAGGTGTATCTGCTGAAGAAAAAAACATTTCAAATCGGAGTTTTAGAAGAAGAGTTATTGGGGAAAATGTAATTTACTTTTACGCCTCCTAGCAGAAAATCTATGCGTAATTTGAAAAAGTAACTATATCTAAAATAATCTTCGACATAAAGGGAATCGAAAGATTAAAAAAAATTCAATCGGATGTTTAGAAGCAAATATGTGGAATAAAACGTATTTTTGAATTCGACATCATCTGCATTTAGGCCCTCTAGTGGCGAAATTTTAAGTTGTAAAAAACAAAACAAATGAAGATCATCATTCGCATATTTCAAGCTTCCCAATGCAAAAATAATTTTTCAAATCGGACTAATAGTTGCAGAGATATCGTGGGTACGGACGGACGGACTGACAAACCGGTAACATAAGCACAATCTTTTTTTACAAAAGACGTGCTAAAAAAGAAACACAAAAAGGAATTGTAATGATAGTGTGAAACCATTTGCATCCAAGCAGGATGTTGTAGCCAGAAGGTCAGTTTACGATAACAAAATGTGTCATATAGTGTGTACAAGTGCGAAAAACATAAAAAGAAATCTTGGAAAGAAATTTCCAGGAGTATAATTAAGGAACAAGAAATGCCCACACTCTCTTGGTGCAGACTATTTTCAGATATGGCTGACAAAAATAAAGCCCATACTTGTTCATTTGAGGGTTCTCGTAGGAAAAAAACCTCTTCAAACGCATAATCAAAGTAAATGTCACTAGAGATGTTGGAATGTTAACTTTGCTAAAGCAAATCTAACAAGCACACCACTGGCAGTTGCTTTGAGAAATATGAACACAGAAAACTTTGATAAATTTGTTGTCTTTAACATTGCTTATTTCCTTGTAACTGAAAACCTTGCTGTTTTTGTAAATTTAAAGATTTGTATAAACTACAGATAAAGAATGGCCTCACCTTAGGTGACAGCTACCTAAATTTTTATTAATTTTGCATTTGGGTAGCGCACCCAGCTAAATTTTCTCTAATGAACGATTTGACAATGCATGTTACAGTAAGAGTGGGAAACTTATTTCCACATAAACCACAAATATTGATGAAAAGTGGCTGAAATCTGTGTCAAATATGATTTATTAGTTAAGTGCTCATTTTTTTAAATAATTTATGTATAATTTTCTAATGTTTATCATGTGTGTTACATTAATGCCTACCACACTACTAAAGATGTTTAATAAGTATAATAATGTTAATCAAAACAACATCCTTTTTTTCTCGTTTGGGGAAGGGATCATTAAAAGTACCAGCCAGCTAAAATTTCTTGCCATCCAGTTGTAAAAAAAAAAAAATCTAGGAAAAATGCTATTATTGTATAGATTTTGTTACATCTAAGCTACAATGTTACTCAGTAGTGTTGAAGAAATAAGCAGGCTTAGTTTCTATGTATCATTGCAAATAGATAGCTCAAGTGACCAGAGCTCCTGTGAGCAGAAAGCTGTTTGTGTCAAATATCTTAACAGCTCACCAACAGCAAAAGTATCAGTCCCGATCATAGTAAAAAATGGCAATAGGGATGGCTAATTCACAAAATCATTTTAGATGGTTTGAGTAAGATTTGAATACATGAAGATATATTGTGGCTGAAAAGGAATGATGAGCCATTCCATTATGACCACCCCCAGCCTAGAGAAATGAACGCGCCTGGAGACCGAACAGTGGTGCAGGGGAAGTCACAGCACAGTATATATACAACCCAAGGACCGGCTTTTGGTTAGTAGAGTGTTCGGAGTCAGAGTGGGAAAAGTTACAGATTTAATGGAGTTTGATAAAGGACAAATTCTGATGACAGTGCGCCTTGGAAGCGGCGTGGCTTGAAGGTTGTTCACATCCGCTGTAGTGAGTACGTATCAAAAGTGGTGCAAAGATGGCCAAACGACAAACCGTCAACCGGCCGTGTGTCATCCGCAGCTCATTGATGCCAGAGGGGAGAGGAGACTGTTGCGCATTGTTCACAGCAACCGCAGGGCCACAGTGCGACAAATTACCCGTAGCTACAACAGTGGTGATTAGGGCAATGTGTCTTCACACAGTTCATCGCAACATTCTGCGCATGGGCCTGTGCAGCCGAAGACATAGCCGGATCCCTATGCTCACTGCACGTCATCGCTGAGAACGCATTAACTGGGCCCAAGATCAAGATTGGAAGAAAGTGGCCAGGTCTGATGAATCAAGATTCTGGTACATTACTTAGATAGCCGAGCATGGATACGCCGAGTACCAACGAAGGCTATGGCACCTGGATGCAATGTTGGCCTGAAACAGGCTGACGGCGGGGGTGTTATGCTATGGGCAATGTTTTCTTGGGGCACTTTAGGCTCCATTATCCTAATAGCAGAATCCCTGACAGCTGTCAGGTATCTGAACATCATTGCGGACCAAGTTCACCCATTCACGGCAACTATGTTCCCTGCTGGTAATGGCCATTACCAACAGGATAATGTGCCATGCCACACTGCCAGAATCTTCAAGGAGTGATTTGAGGAACATGCTGGTGACTTTCTGTTAATGCCCTGGCCTCCAAATTCACCTGACATGAACCCAATCGAACATTTGTGGTTCGACTTGGAAAAGCGGTTTTGCGCTAAATCACCACCACCCCAAAATGTACGGAAACTGGAGGACCTGCTGTTGACATTATGGTATCTGATACCTATCGTCATCTCATCGAATCAATGCCTTACCGAGTGGCCACTGTTTTGCAGACTAAAGGGGGTCTGTACTACAGCTTATTAGCTAGGTGGTCATAATGTAATGGCTCATCACTGTACAGTATAATGCTGTGCTGGTTATTATGAAAGAAAAATATCCCTAATATAATTGTTAATATTATATCCTTAATGTTAATGCACTGTATTAACCATAACATAGAACTGGAAATATTAGACACAAAGTGAAATGAACCTTATTATATGTCAATATTTGAAAAAACCTTGAGGCAGATATTTAGTTTCATTCACTTCTCACCAAAAAGACAGAGAAATGGAAGAAGTTGGTGGCATGTTGAACAGCCATTTACTAAAATTTGACGGTTTACATAATATCAGCTGGGTTGCACACCAATACAGAGTTTTGCTGTCCCTTTTAATAATTTTGATATAACAGTCTTGTACTTAGCCGATGCGGCTGTGTAGGGATAAATTAGTGACTGCCAGAGGACTTCTCAAAACCATAAAGTATAAGAAATTGAAAAATAGAAATTCTTGCTTTTTTTAATGGATTTTTTAGTATCTTGTCTCAAATTTCCAGAGCTTTCCAGGATGAATAATTTCTAATCAATACTATTTATGAAAAGCTACAGCTGTGTACTGTGTATTCTAAAACCAGAAAATCTGAAAATTAATGGATGACCTAACCAGTGTCAGTTTTTGAAATTTGTAGATTCTAATAATGCAGATGAGCCTGTATCAAAGAGAATTGCCACCACCAATGCTGATTCAGCCCAGGTTAAACTTTTGATGAAACATGCTTTGAGTCTAGCTTAATTGATCAAGCAGTGAAATTTCTAAATAAGGAATTTCATCTGTTACAAGCAGATAGGACTGAATCATTTTAGGTTTTTCAACTTCACTGATTGGCCATGTGCTTACTTAAAAAAAAAAAAATTGGAAGTAAACAAGTTGCTCATCTTTGTGAACATTCCAAACATCTTTTCCCCTATGAATATGGTGTATTGAATTAAATTGTTTGTTTTGAATGTGTATAAAAACATTGTGTCATCCATAAACCATAAAAGCGTCCCTATACTGATAGAAGTTTTGTTGACTTTATCATCAAGTACTGCTGTTGTAGAATTGTTTTATCACAAAGAAAAAGCATTTTAAGGTCTTGCGTGCAGAAACAAACAAAGGATAGTTGCATGCAAATCCATGTAAATAGACAACTGCCAGAATTATTACAGTACATGTTGTTGACCCAGCCTAGTATTCAATCATTGGTTGAATACTAGGCTGGGTCAATAACATGTACTGTAATAAACATAATTGTGAACTACACTTCTTTATGTATTGAACATTATAAAGATAAGGTCACTTTTTCAATACTGTATGCGTACATTTTTATTTATCACACCATGTTCTTTTATATGATAATAATTAAAATAAGTACAATGGCTTGCTGGCTTTGTGGGGGACGGGTAGAATGTTTTGGGGGATAAGTGCAACATCGTCAAGGATAGGTTGAAAATTTCTGATTTCCACAGCCCTGCTTTGTACAGGAAAATGAACAAATAGCTTCGATGGCCAGGGTTGTATAAAAATATTTTCTTCCTGCGTACACACTTTTGGCACCTAAAATTTCCTGCGAGCTTTCAGTGGAGATCTGAGGTTTCGTCACTCAACAGAAACACTCATTTACTGCCTATGAAGTTTGCCAAAAACATATATGCATATATTTATAATCAGTATAAAAAATGCTTACTTGTAAAGTAACTCTGGTGCAAATACAAAAGGTTGGAGGAGCAAGGAGAGTCAAAAGTAAGTAGGACTGGCAAGTGTAAAGTTAGGTCAGAAGTCGTGTACGATTTTTTGAGGGGGTGAAAGTTTAGGACCTAAACTTTCACCGCTTAAAAAATAATTTTGAAACACTTCTGCAAAAGGTCAAAAATATAAAAATTGCCCCAATTTTGGGTGAAGCTAGCTTTACATTTTGCAACCTGATTTACCTTTGACTCACTCTAGCCCCTCTATTCTTTTGTATTCACCAGAGTTACTTCATGAGTAAACATGGTTTTTATGCTAGATTCCAAATACATATACATTTTCAGCAAACTTAATAGGCAGCAAATGAGTGTTACTATTCAGTGTTCCGCAAATCCCATAAAATTACTGATGTTTTCCATACCTGAATTCTGAATACTTCCTTGACAAATATCAATTTCTCCCAAATGTATATGTTGCAGTTTGTAGAAATAACTTAATATGTTCATTGTTTGCTAAAGTATAATTGAAATAAAGTATAATAAGCCATTATATTTATATTAATTCAGTGGTTCTACTCCCTGAAAATAGTTTTAAGGTTTCAGTAGACCATACAACTAAGGAATTACTTTTTTAGGAATTGTATTAAAGCACTAATGAAGTGGATTTGTAGTATATTTAAATTTGATAAAGAACCATATTGCAAATAACGGCACAAATTACAAAGATACACTAACCTCAAAATTTCAGCATACAACTTAAAAGAGATGCATCACAGCTGTTACTGGTCCATAAAATGAAGAGGGGATTTTTTTTTAAAGAAGTTTGTCAACAGTTTTGGATGTCATCCAATCCCTCAATGAACGGCTGTGCCTTAAGAAATGATATTCATGGTCATGCTTATTGAAGTATTTCTTCATTGCCTCAATAATGACAGCATCACACTTGGTAGGTAGAGGCCCATTGACTGCAATCATCATTTCATGGGCTGCTGTCTCCTCTGTTATGGGTCTCCTTTTGTTGTTGTGGTGCTCATATTTTGAAGCTAATGACTACAACAGATTCAACAGACATCATGATGGAACCAGCACAAATGCAATGTATAACTGTTTCTATTGTTTGAAATAACAAATCCTTGCTTTTCAAAAACTGCTGAATTATTTGATTGCTAGTCAGGCTTCTAAACTCATTTTTCTGGCATATCCTTGGCCATCTTGTCAAGCTTCTTCAGGAAAATTCTGTACTGAAACTGTACTTCACTATCTGGGATTTCTGTAAGCTGATAAACAAGTTTTTTTAAGACACCAAGAACTTAGGCATTTGAACAGAAGCTGTGAGAAGAATTCCTTTATTTCTGATTTTTATAGCTAAGGATTTTATGTCTGTAATATTTCGGATGTGATTAAGTGTATCTTTGTCATCTGATGTAAACACAGTTTCCCGAAAACCCTTCACCATTTCCAGTGAAAGTTCTATGAGCTCTCTTTTGACAATTGCATCTACATCTTGTTTTCCTTCCATTCTTTTTCGTGTTGCCCTTGTAAAATTGCTGCCTTCTTCAGGCTCTAAAAGGAACAGGGGAACCCCTTGATATTCCCAAACACTTTCAATAGATGTTTGGTCACAATGGTAGTAAGGCCAAAAACATTTTTTTTTTTCCTTAATCACCAAGACAACATCAGGATTGGAAAACTCCACACTGCTGCATGGACATATTGCATGATCAATTTTTGAAGTCATAGTATCCAGGTGATCTACTACTTTCATGAAATGGTCATATCGCTCATGTGGAAGAATGTTTACTTTTTGCAAAGTATTAACGAGTTCGCCAAATTTCTCATAGAGGTCGCAAAGGCCTGAGAGTCTCAAACAAAACTTTCTGTTGAATATGGTATTCATCTGTTGGTTGGCATCCTTTGCCTTTTGTGTCTGGCTTGCATTTCCATCAACTATGTCGGCTTGCTTTCCCTCAAGAATAGAAATGATAGCTTTATAATTGGTTCTGAAGCTGTCATAAACCTTTCTAACAGAATTTGCAAATCTTGTTTCACTGTAAAAGCAAGGATTAGCAAAAGATATTTTCTCTTCTGAATGTCCTTCAGCAGCATCTTTTCCCATCTGTGTTACAGTATCTAGCAATTTCTCATACTCTTTACCCCAATTGAACACAGTAAATATGGAGCCAATTATGTGAGTAATAGTACTTACCCAAGCAAATTTTGGGTTCTTTCGGATGCGTTCATCAACAAGTCCTGCTTTGTGCATTGGATCCCAATCATAATAAAAATGTGGGGGGTCATTTAGACTTGAACTAGATCTCGAGCTGAAGTGTTCACTGAGAAGCTTTGGCACACCTAAATGAAAGTATTGACCATCAAAAGAACCACCAAGGTACTGGTCACCTGAAATCTCCCATTCATCTATAATACATGATATAATGCTATCTGCAACTGCTCTTCCTGAGTCTGCTTTTGTCACTGGATTTGCTAAGTAAATAGCATGAATAAGATCATCAGAATCGGGAACTACAGTTACAGCCATCACAAACTGTCAGGTACGGTGTTTCCAGGTTGCCTTATCAGCAATTATTTTTATGGGTGGTTGGAATCCAGTTTGTGAAAGTCTATTGTGAAGGAAGCTCTTCACACGATTGGCTACTACACCCGACACAAATGGAAGAAAATTTTGGGGAAAGGCTTCTGAATGATTAATATACCCAGATCACATCCATTGCATATACTAAGTGCAATTTCTTCTTCGAAGTCATGATATGGCCACCCTTTGTAATACAGTTTATAAGCTATTCGACCAATGCGCAGTGCTATTTCCCTTTCTCTTTGCTGATGCTGCTCTTTCTGTCTTTCATTTTTTCTTTTAACTGCATATGTGATAAGTGCACACTGCTTGCCATGTGTTCTTTCAAGTGATGTTTAAGGCTGCGAAACTTCTGGGGTAGGTTACAACAGCCTTCTGGAAATGATGTCCCGTATTCTGGGGCATACACAAATACAGCCGGATGACAATTAATTCCATCAATGTATGGTAAAGGTTGGTCACTGGGTACACACGTTCGACATATCAAGATGCAAGATGATTCATTATATTCAAGTTCATCAAAAGTTGAGGTTAAATCCTGGATTGAGCGGCAACTATTAAACAAATAATCATTTTTTTCACAGAGTAACTCACCCCTTTTCTCACTGCATTGTGATGCACTGTTTTTCTCCCTTTTTAAATTAGCCAGTTCTTTCTCAATAGTTTTCATATGATCAAGAATGTAATCCAACTTCTTGTTGACATCACTGCTAGCATTATAAGAAGAAAAAGGAGTAATTTCATTAGCAGGCTGTGGTTCCTGATTTTGCCTTGTTTCTTCATGAAGAATTCTGTCATCATTCGAAACTGGACTGTTAGTTTTTGAATGACTTTCACTTGGGTTAGGTTGGCTGCAAATAGATTGAAGAAACGTTGAAATTGATGCTTGATCCGCACCTCTTTTCTCAGCAGCATTTGTTCCTGGATGTTTATTCTTAATATGCGAAGAATAGTTCTGCTCCAGTAATTCTTCGTGGCAAATACGGCATATGACTTTGCGCTGTTTACTTGGAGTGCAATGTTTTTTTCATTGCAGTTTGAAAGCTATCACTGAAAATAAGAATATACGTGAGTGCAAATGTGGTTGAGCTTGTACTATGGACCAGCGACGAACAAGTTCTCCGTCAACAGAAACCTGCCACTGGCCAACTCAAAAGACATCTGATCTGACCCTTGCCCGCAAGTGGAGAAAAAGTAGGGTGGGGGGTAATTGTCACATAGGCTCAGAGAGAGAGAGAGAGAGAGAGAGAACATTTCCTTCCCAGTTTTATTTGTTGTGCCACATGGGAGCAGTTTTAAAATGATGTTTGGAAAAGTCATCATTGCCGCAAACAGCCACCAGATTCCGATTCTTTCGTACGGCGGTATTAGCTGTCATTGGCTTGATAAATGAGGTCAAGAGTCGTCACAATCCGACGCCGCTAAGAAGCGGACCCTCTGGTGCCGGGAGGGGAGGGGGGAGTACTCTCCGATAGCTCACTCAGGGAGGAAGCAAGAATGACTAATTGCTGCCGACCTCGTTAGAGGCGAAGGCATGCGTAAAACCAAACGGATGATACTAAACGTGAGGCAGGTTTTCTCTCCTGGGTTTTCTCTTTGCAGGGCTTTCAACTCCCCGTCTGTTCTCCTCCGCTCCGCAACTACAGGACCTAACTGTCCACAATGCGATCCCCCATCCGCATCCCGTACCATTTGGACAAGAGGGTTTCTTCCTTCAAAGAGAAAAAAGCGGTTCCCTTTGTAGGTAGGTTTTTTGCGAAACCCCGAAGTCGCCGCATGGACGCATCAACGTCGGCAGTTAGAATGCTCAGAGCGGTACCTGCTGCTTTTGAGCATGGCACAGTGGCTGACTAAAATGAAACACAATTTATTTTAGGAATTAATCCTGACTGTGTTTCCCATCTGCTTTCTGTGTTAAGTTAAAAAAAAATTACAACATATTCAGTAACATTTCTTTAAAAAAAAAAAAAGGAAAAACATTACAGCTTAAAATTTCCTGCAAACATGCAATACTTCCTGCGCACAGCGATTTTATACAGCCATGTCGATGGCTTAAGATTTTTTTCATCAGTTACCTCTAGAAAACGCAACTGCATATAGATTCTTGGAAACTGTTGAAAAATAACTTCAGAAAGTGGACTCTTGGACTGGCTGTCTTCTCAAATGATTGGTACTTGGTCCTGTAGTGCTGTAGAAATGATTAGAAGAGAGATGGAGAAATTTAGAGAAAATCTAAAACATGCAACTGACATTCACTATGTTGCATGTATAAGCTAAAATTAAGGTTGCTAAATTGAATAAAAAAAGGGGGAAAGGTAAATCCAATGATGATCTTAGAGAAAAGAGCGATCATGGCAGCCTTTATTGTTTCAAATTGTTCAGAAAAAAAAATTAAACTTTTATCTAGGTATTAAAGAGGTTTTGTGATTAGCCTGTCATTTTTAGAATTTTTCAGTCATATTCCATCTTTAAAGTCTTTCTATAATGGGATCCATGTTGACAGTGAAGTAATCCAGTTTGCTTTTCCTAAAAATTCATTTTTAGTCTTCATAGTATATAGATTTTTCCTTATTTGCCACCTCCTCATCCTTTTTGCTACTGCTACATGGTATTAGTTGTTCAGTTCCATTTGTTTGTTCTTAATGGTATGATTCAATAAGTTACTGAGCCTCTTGCCACTGCCACTCCAGTAGTTTTTGCAAGCTAACAGTTTTGTCTGTTTCCTTGTCAATTGTTTAAAAATCATTAAAATCATTAATTATTTCAGTCCAAAGTTAATGCCAGTGTGCATTCGGTGTTAATGGCTTCACTTGTACCTAAGCAGTCATTATGATGTCGGTGCAGTCAATTAGTGTTGAATTTCTTCCAACTAGCCACTAATGTGTCTTATCATCCAGAATCTAATGCTTTATCTGCACTGCTTTTCACATGCCGTATGTAATGAGTCCTTATGATGCCTTGATCAATTAGTTGTAGAAGTTATGTGTTTGGTGGCAAAAACAAAAAGTCCATATTAGGATTATGGGGGGGGGTCATGAGAATTCCTGCATTATTAAACAAAAGTAACACCTTAAACAAATTTCTTCAACAAATTCAGTATTTTTTCATTCACTTCATTCAGTATTTTTTTAACCTCATTCACAATGTGATTCTAAAGCCAGTCATTAAAAAGTACATTGATTCCCCATGACTTTTTACTCCTCTTCCAAAGTATTGACAACTGCCCTAATTTTTTCTTGTTAATGCATGGGTTTTTTTTCTCTTCCAGTGATACTATAGCATTGGTGTTTGGCTTTACTCAGAAACAAAACTATTCAGTTCAATAAATAAAATCTTGAGTATTCAGTCTTGAATATTATGAAGCCAACCAGCTTTAACTGTTATTGTTTGATATGCAAATGTTTCACACCTTTTGGTGTCATCCAGAATTTGTTTTCAGTGCTTTCATATATTGTTTTTATTTTGTTGATTCAAGAAGGACTTTTCTAAACTGTTGCAAATTTATGAATTTTGACCATTGCATGTCTGGAAAAATGTATGCACCTTTGATTTTTGTTAGTTGAAATCAGTCCACTTGTTAAAAACATTAATCTAATTTGATGGTTCATTTGTGGTATTCATTTTGTAAATATAAAAACTTTCATTTATGTCTTTGTCATTGTTTCTTTAACACACTGTCTTGATTTCAGTTGGGCTTACAACTGCAATTTTCTGTATGTTGCTGTAATACACTATTTTAGTCTTTCTTCTGAGCAGCTATAAAAGAAAGTTTTTATATTTATAAAAGAAACACTGTAAATGAATCATTAAAAACTAGTAATGTTTTTAACAAGTGGATTAATAATCAGCCAATAAAAACCCAAAGATATATATTTTTTTCCAACCAGGCTACAATCAAATTCATAATCTGGCAAGTTTTCAAATGTTGATCCTAAATCAACAAAATAAAATCAATTTATGGAAGCATTGAAAATGGACCCTGAATTGACACCAATGGGTTTTGGAGTGTTTGTATTCAACAAATAACTCAAGAGTTATAAAATTTATTGGCTTCATAATATTCAAGACCAAATATCCAAGATTTGATTTGTTGGAATGAATAACAATGGTTTGCATTTAAAATTCCCAGATTCATTTCCACAAAATAATAATTAAAGTTTGTCCATTAAAGGCACAGCTGAATTGTGAGATTGAGAAATATTTAAGATGATGTATGTTTGCTGTCCCATTCTCTTATGGAAAAGATCAGTTTGATCTGCATTAAATGCTTGTTGCAGAATTTAATCTTTCTCTTGAATCAACTCCAAAAATAATAGCTTGGGATGTTTTTCAAACTGTGAGCTGAGCCAGCTTCTCCTTGAAGTGTCATGTTGTGCACCTTCTTGTGATATGTTTACACCACCCTATGCTTGCTTTGAAGTCCTGCTCAGTTTTGCTCTCATTTCCTTCACCTCCTTTTCCATAAATATCAGGGATTGAAAAATATCTGAAAAGTTACATGCTCTGCTGGACATGTGCAGAAATTATTTACCTGCCGAGGTAGTAAAAGCTGGATGCCCTGGAAAATTTCTTTTAAGATAACGAAACAAAACCCTCATTTTTTTTTTTTTTTTTTTAAGTTAAAAAATTTGAATTTTTTTTTTTTACATGTTTTGCATTTCTGTTTTGAGGGTCTGTATTAAAATGTTCAATGCACAAAACCATATATCTCAAGTTCTAAGATGATAATTAAATTGGTATGAACTAGTATGATGATGATAAAATTGGTATTTGAGAAATTTAGTGATTCTGCCAAGTTTCTTTCATTAAAGTTTTCACCCTTAGTCACTAAACACCGAAGGCTAATTCCACCAGAGGCATGCATCCCATAATTGACTATAAACCACATTTGGAGCAAAACTACAATGGTTCCAATGTCTGGACCTAGAGCATAAAGAATTAAAGAAGTGATATTCATCTGTCCTTAGCACTCCATAACAATAATACAACTTCAGGTGATTTGCAGTGAAATGAAACATGACGTGCAATGACTATCCTTTTCCATGTAGTAGGAAATTCTATTCCAAACTTTTTTATTTTTAAATCTAGTTGCCCAGTCGAGGCAGCCAGGTTTACAAATAAATGAGCAGTATGATGATTTTTTTATTTACCTGCCCAGGCCAATAATTTACATGCCTCGGGCATGGTATATTTCAAGCCCTGCATATGCATGTAAATTTCAAGTTTCATCTCACATTGCCTTGCTATCAGCAACTTACCCTTTCTGATTTATTTGTCCATCAATCCAAGCAGTTAAAAACAATTTCCATCTTCTTTGTAAATGGACTCCTCCTTGGCAATTGTGCTACTTTAGTACAAGCCTTTTCAGAAGTTTTAATGTTGGCACAAATCTTCACTCTCATAAATCTTGTCTATGCTTGAATTGTTCATTCCAAATTCTGTTGCTTTTGCAGACACTCGGGTACCATTACTAATTCTGTTTAGAATTCATATTCTCTGTGGTAATGCCACAACTTTTCTGATCTTGATTACCACTGTTCGTACCTTTTCATTTACCAGCCATGCTAATAAGGTCACACACACACACACACACACAAAAAAGAAAGCATCTTGGTGCATAGCAATGACATTCTTTCATGCATGCATTGATGTTGGCTACCAGTTGCAGTCTGGTTTGGTGTGAGTTGTGGTGCACAAACAGCTGGGGGGGGGGCTTGTTACCGTGGTAACAGCACTTTTATACATATGTCTACCTTGGCTGGTTGTAGACTGGTATAATGCAAGTTGAGGTGCACAAAAGGGATACTTGGTTACTGTTGAGCATTCATTACCATGATAATCTCTCTCTCTCTCTCTCTCTCTCTCTCTCTCTCTCTCTTTCTCTCTCTCTCTCTCTGAGCTACTGCACATGAATAATCAAATTTTTTCATGTAGCAAAAATGTTTGGTTACAATTATTGAATTATGTATAATTTAAATCACATTTTTTTGACTAGGCTCACATTTGACAAGGGTTTTAATATATGTAGTATTAATTAAAAATGTTTTGTTTTTATATACTCTAGATGAAGGTTCATAAAAATGTGAGGCATTATTTTTTTTAAAGTAGATTAAGAAGCTAATTCATTGACACAGCATCAGTTTAAAAAAGTAGGTAGAAGGTATGCAGGTATGCAATAAATCTTGCAGCAGACAGAAAGAGGTGGAGAAAGTTTTTGCAAACCAGGATTGAGTTTTGAGGGGTTGTAGCAATCCATGCCTGGCCACCCCAGTGGTGCAATGGTCTAAGCACTGACTTCTGATCATTTTCATTCATCTATGTTCACATCCTGGTGAGACATGGATGCTGTGTTTGTTGTAAGGCACTGGCTCTGTCCCTTCCCTGGAGCCAGTGGCCCTAAATTGGGGTGGGCAACTTCTGACTGCTCATCGAGTTGCTCACAGTGGTGGTTAAACACCAAAACAAAAAACAAAAAAAATTCCATGCCTGAGCATTGTACATCAAACTGGCCATCATATGTAAGAACAACATGATGTGTGATGCTGATCTCTTTCACCTCATACATTTGTAAGAGTTTATGAGCAGTATGATGACCCTGATGTTGAATTTTTGCAAAACATTTGCAGTTCACTTAAACCATACTGTTGTTCACTTAAACCATTTCAGGCAGTAGTTATCTTATGCTGTCTGAGAAATATGCAAATCAGTCCCATGTTGATCAACTTTCTGTGTTGTTGATAAGTAAGAAAGGAAATCCACTATATTTTAGCACACCAAACCTCTCACTTTGGAAAAACATGAACTCTCACTGTTGTTGCTTTCCAGTTGTTTAACATCCGATAGCTTATATATGTTATGTTTTTTTTTGTTGTTTTTTTTTTGCTGGTGTACACTCTGCAAATAACTGTTTTCTTCCTTTTCAGTCAAAGAAATAATAAAATTTTAACAGTTAATATCATGTTAGTTGTACATATCACAGACAGGATGCTTGCAGATATACTGTCAGCCTTTTTTAAGTTGCAACAAGTATATGCATCCACCACACTTCTAGAATATTCCAACATGGATGACTTCATAATAAGGCTCATATCCTTTCCACTATTCTTTCACATTTTGTTACCCAGAGGATGCAGTGGCAGGCAACCATGTATTCTAATTATTGAGGTAAAAGCTATAATAGCCGTTATGGTGTAAAATGTGTGAATTTCCTACTCTGTAGTTGTTTTGCCAATTTTATGTTTCCCAGTAACTAAAGTTTCAGTGTAAATACCCTTCAGGTTTTACCTCCTTTCCCCACCTCCTGGACAGTACATTTCAGTAGTCCTTAATTTCATTTAGACAGAGTTGCTTGAATTTGTATAAGGTTTAAGGAAGTTGTATTCCAGTTCAAATTGCAGAGAACAGTTACACAATGTTCTACAAGGTCAAATGAAAGTTATGTTGAAT
Organism: Macrothele yani; assembly: GCA_039090855.1. Lineage (NCBI taxonomy): Eukaryota > Metazoa > Arthropoda > Arachnida > Araneae > Macrothelidae > Macrothele > Macrothele yani. The sequence goes on along the minus strand of CM077017.1, from coordinate 63,934,056 downwards.
GAAACAGACATACACCTATCTTCATTTTTTAAAATGAAGTTCTGTGTTTCTTTCCATTCCATCTGTGTGACAGCTGAAGGATTGGTATTTCTTCCAATCCACTTCTATTCATGATAGGATTTGGAGAAAAGAAATCCTGCCCAAACTCCATCACAAAACTTTTAAACCACCATTGGCAAGAAGAGATTGTTCAGTACAGAAGCTGAATGATTATTTTTAATTCACAGTTTTACTTTAGTATAGGTACCTTAAAAGGCACATGGATAAGTTCAATGGTACCTTTAAAGGCACATGGATAAGTAACAAAGAGTTGTAGTAGTCAATGAGACCCTTATTTTTTGTGTGTCATGAACTGTAGCACTTAACACTGCTGTTTAACAGATTCCAATATTTCATTCATCATGTAATTCTTATGAAAATGAAACTCAGATTTGTGCTGGTTAAGTACTACTACTTTACTATTGCAAAACAGTAGCAAAAGGTACTAATAAAAAATAGATCACATTCATATTTCAGTACAAGTAGGTCAAAAATTGCTCATTAGCATTGTCTAGCCATTAAATTTGTTTGTAGTTCCTTTATAAACTGTTGAAATTTCTCATATTTTTCCCATGATATTTTTTTCTTTTTGATATTAAAAATATATTTTTTTCTAAAAACAAAACTTTTTGGAGATGTGATTCCATTTATTGGGGTAAATTAGGACATGAGTGGTAAGTCAGATAATATCCGAAAACTTGAAAATCGCATCTCCAAATTTGTATTGTACGTTGTGTAATCTGTATTTCATGAAAACTTTTTGCTCCTACTATGAAAAGTATGATCAAAAATTAGAACTGATATGAGCTGTTGCACTTAAGTAATGCCTCCCATACAACAATCATGGAATTTTGAATCCCATTAATAATTTCAAATTTGCTAATTAAACTAACAAAAGCAATTCAAGTATTGTACAGGGTGATCCATTTAAACCAGTACCCTGAAAAAACCTTACATTTTTGCAAGGGATAGCGCAAGGAACTTCTTTTTTCAATAGAAGCAGCAACTCCTGGAGAATGAAAACCGCCACTGTGAAGAAGATTGTTAACCGTAACTGTAACTCAGCTCGTGATTTGTTTGTTGTTGTGTTGTCATTCAGTTGCGTGCGTTCAGAAACATGCAGTACTCTGTTCCAGAGCATGTTTTTTTAGTGAAATCGTATTGGGTAATGAATTCTGCCATCAAAATGCAACGAGCGTTTCGAAGAGAGTTTGGAGTTCGAAAAGTGCCAAGCAAGTCAACAATTCTGTCGATGGCAAAAAAACTGGAGCAAACCGGTTCTCTTCTCAGCGGTAGCGGTAGACATCACCCTCCGATGCCCCAAACGCGTGTGGACGATGTTCGGCAACGTTTACTTCAATCTCCGACAAAATCGTTGCGCAGATTAAGCCAACAAACAGGATATTCATACGGAACTTGTCAAAGGGCAGCAAAAAAGCGAATATTCGACCACTTAAAGTGCACGTAATCCATCAGCTGCAGGAACCGGACAAGGGAAAGAGAGTAAGTTACTGCAAATGGTTTCAAAATTTTCTTAATTTGCGATCTGATATTCTCTCCATCACATGGTTTACGGATGAAGCCTGGTTTCATCTGTCAGGTTACGTCAATTCGCAAAACAGCAGATACTGGGCTGCCGAAAACCAACACGTTATGTGTGAAACACCGATGCATTCACAAAAGGTTGGTGTGCGGTTTCGTCTACGAAAATTATTGGCCCCATTTTTTCTCTGAGACTGTCAACACTAATGTTTATTGCCGCATATTCAATGAATTTGTGGAACAACTTGATGACATTGAATTGACAGAGGGCTACTTTCAGCAGGATGGCGCTACGTGTCGCACATCAAAAGTCTCAATGGAACTCATAAACAGCTTCTTTGATGACAGATTAATTTCAAAAACATATGGCCTCCCCGATCTCCGGACTTAACTTCCCCTGACTTTTTTTTTTTTATGGGGCTACTTAAAGGATAGAGTTTACAAAACCCATCCAAAAACATTGGATGCATTGCGTGAAACAAACACGACTGAAATTGGCAATGTTACTGCTCGTACTCTACATGAGACATCACTGAATATGGTGCAGCATGTTCAACTGGGTTTACAAGAAAATGGAGGACAATTCCAACATTTGCTTTGATAAAATGATTCTCCAATACCACGTGTATAATTCTCAACTTACTGTATGATTTTGTTGTTATTTATAAAAAAGTTATAAGTAAATCACATGGTACTGGTTTAAATGTATCACCCTTTAAACCAGTACCATGTATGATAAAATAATAGGAAGTTTGAACAGTGATGCAATTTTCTGTGATGTCTGTCAAATCAGCACATTGATGTCAAATAGACCCCAAAGTTTTTAGCTGGCTCTAAGGAGTGAAGTATTTTTGTAAATATAAAATCATACTATTCTTTTTTTATAATTTCTCTTTACAGCTATGTATACAAAAGTGAGCTTCTATTATACAGGGGTGCAGAATATGTCCGAACGAGGTTCGGGGAAATATTTGCCCGGGGGTAAAATAATAATAATAGTAATAACAATTTCAGAACGAAAAATTTGCTTATTAACAACGAATATAACGTGAGCATCCAGTTCTATACCCTTTTTAATGAAGTCTTCATTTCTTGGAATGGACCTTCTGTTCATAAGGCTTCACAACTTTTAAAAGAATCCTTGGCCAGGCATTTCCAGATACCATTTCACATGATTTTCTTCAGCATCTTATCTCAAGGTGTATAAAATGTCAAAGGTGATTGACAGCCTTTACAAAGAGACGGGAGGGCTGCCATTTCTTGGTGACAACTGACTTCACCGATTAATGTAAGATTGTTTTTTATTTATTCATTGGAATAAATATTAGTTGTTGTTTTTTTTTTTTTTTTTTTTCAGTTTTTTAAGTAACAGGCATTAAGGATAATTCTTAATCAACATCGTGTACTCTAATAATTAAACTTCTATGAAAATCCATTACAGTTTTGGGTGAAATTTCGGATAAAATAAATATTGTTCTGGGGAAATATTGGGCCCTGAAAATTTTCTGCACCCCTGCTATTATAATCAGTTGCTTGCTTTGCATGCTAAGAGCAGGAAATACTTAGTTTCCACTAATATTGTTGAGAGCATACGTTTTTGATTTGGTTTTCTGTAAATGTTGTAGTTTTAGTTTGAATATGAAGAGATTCAAAACCACCTTTCCCAATTTCTTAAAGCTACAGTTTGCAATCGCAAGAAATTACAAACATGAAGAAGTAAACATCATGGTATTTCATTAATTTTCAATAAATGTGTGTTCTGTTGCATTCAAATCTGTAGTTTTAATTTTGCTGAAGTTCTTTGGGTTCTACGCATTTTTTGCTCATAAAATTTTGCATACTTTCTGATATTTTTTATATTTTTATTTTTTTCTAACTTCTGTGTTTTGTACAGCTGCTGTTGTTCCTGCAGTGGTAGTTTTTTTGCTCAGTAAAAAAAAAAAGCATTAAGAAGTAGAGTAGTTCTTCCCACATGAAGTATTGTGCATTAAAAATGGTGAACAAAAGGTAAACTAAAAAATTAGTAAAGATCAAATGTAAAAAATAAAGCCTCATTTTGAAAAACTTTTAGAAAGTATGAACACAAAATCTAGTTAAAAAATAAGAAGCCATGTGGATAATAAAATTAATAAGTACTACAAATTTTGTTTTTAAAAGAAGGCAGCAGAAAAGGGCACGTGTATTAAAATCTTCAAAGTTTATTACTTCCTTAAATTTACAGCATATTGTATGCTTACTATATTTAGAAAATGAAATTGAAAGTGCTTTTTATTCTTTTCTCAGTGTGGATCCAGAAAACGGAGTACCCGGCAAAAACCTGACGTGGCCCATATTCCTGAACTTCAAGAGGCACCTCTGAAAAAATACTATGAAGCGTATTATCAGCCAGAATTTGGAAAAGTTTACAGCAAAAAGCCATTCAAAGTTCGCTGTGTGAAGGGAAGAACCTATTATTGGTGCTCTTGTGGACATAGCCATGATCAGGTAGTTTCTATTTATTGGTATATTATTTTAATTCAAGGGATCACAAATATTTTCTTTTTGCATTTAATCGGTTTTGAAATGTAAAAAATCATTATTTCTGGATCGTTTGCATTATAATTTCATCATGTGTATGGAGTTAAAATAAGTAAGTTTAGATAAAACTTAAAAGAAAATGCTTGTAGTACTGTAAATTATACAGGGCAACTTCACAGTAATGTTCCATGCAGATTTTAGATTTTTCGATTATGGGAAATTTTAGGTTGGAATTAAATAAAAAAAGATGACACCGAATTTTGGGTTGTAATGAGCAGCATGTCTGTTGAATCCTTTCTGACACAAATTAAATTTATTAAAGTTATTCAGAGTCAATGCAGCTGGTTAGAAAAAAATCAACTGGATTTCTACAATCGATAAAACATCCAGGAATAGCAGCAACTACTTACTCCACCAGCAGCTAAACAGTGTGTTACAAAAATTAACAAATGGCGCACAAAAAATTTCTTATAGCAGAAAGGAGGTAACGGAGATAAACAGATTTTCAAATCGAACAGTTAAAAGAAATATAGAAGAAAACATGATATAACTCTCTACACCTTCTAAAGGAAGAATTTTACATAATGGAAAAGTTGAAAATAGGCAAAAAATATTCTTCATGGAAAAAGCGATTCTAAGGAAAAAGTACTTTTCAAATATGTCCCCAGGAAGCAGAGATAGCAAAAAATAAAAAGGTATGAACCTATATGCCCCTAGCAGGAAATCTATGCGTTATTCATACATGAGTCTGACGGGGAGGGGGCTAAACTTTTTAATCGGATAAAAAATCAGAATGCACGGCAAAACAGAGTGAATAAAATGGAGCGCAAACAAGACAAGGGAGAATTGTTCACATTAATTCATTTTTGTAAATATTAAACTAGAGCACATAACTCTATTCAAAATAGAAAATTACTGACATTTAACAACACAGGATAGAGGAAATATCACCAGGGGGAAAAAATAACGCTTCTGGCGAAATCTTTGCTCCATCTGACTTTCGTTTTCGGAAATTTTTCCTCCATTTTCAAGCTGAAATACAAATATTTATGCAATAAATTTATATCTAAGAACAATACTGAGCAGAAGGATATTGCAAGAAAAAAATACTATTACAGGAGAAATCTTCTCTCCGTTTAACTTCCGATTTCGAAAGTTGTAATTCAGTCCTCCAACAGAAAATGACCCCCCCCACATTCTGTTCATTTACGCATCAATCATGAGAAACCACACAAATGGAAGAATCTCATGCCAGACAATTTCAGGGATAGCCATCTAATTTCCTTTTCGGAAAATTTTCTTACGTTTTCAAGTTGAAATACAAATAATTGTGAATTTAAGAACAATACTGGGCAGAAGGAGCATCAGCAGAAAAGGAAATTTCGATTGTGGGAAAATCTTCACTCCATTTAACTTCCATTTTCGTAAGTTTTGAAAGGTGAAATATCGTTCTCTAACAGTGAAACAACCCCCCACACACACACACACACACTCTAATCCGCTCAAAATTTCTCTTCAGTTCTGTATCGATCTCGAGAGTTACCCAAATGACGACGAAAAACAACGGAATCTCATGTATTATTATTTAAAGAAGATAATGCTCCACATCTCTAATGTAGCAAATGGCATACAGTAAAAAAGAAATTCCTCAATAGGGTTTTTAGATGTGAAGATACAGTCTGAAACAGAAGTGCACAAACACCACCTAGCGTCAGAACTGTGAACTATAAAACTCAAATATTAACCTAAAGTGTTCCACAAGGTAAATGGCATCCGGTTTTGAAATTTTTTTTTTAATCGCACATTTAGAAGGAGTATTACCACAACCTTGGTAAGTTGCGGTGGTTGACGAATACTTATGACATTGTCTAGATGGATAAACAGTGAGGTCGAGTCCCTATAAATTTAAGGAACCCAAGTTCAAAGTTTACAGTTTTCAGTTGTGATTGCATATGAATTCTTTACAAGGTATTCACAAAAAACCATATGCCGCATATTGTGATACAGAAAAATATATACAGCTTAGAAAAGTGTGCCACACAGAATTAAGTAATTAACATGTTTATTATAAAAGAAATTACACTGAAGTGCCAGAAAAACTGGTACACCAGTCTAATACTTGGTAGGTCCCCACGGGAGCGCAGGATTGCAGAAATACGACGGGGTATAGACTCCACTAGCTTCTGGAAATATGCTGTAGGCAATGCACACCATACTTCCCGCAGAGCGTTTGACAATTCGGGTGTATTCTGAGGTCTCGGATTCCTGTGTTCGATAGCGTGTTGCATGGCATTCCAAATGTGTTCTATCACGTTCAGATCTAGGGACTTGGGTGGCATGGCAACACCCCAAACTCAGATGAATGCTCCTCTAACCATAATGTGGCATCCCAACACTTGTGAGGGGGTGCATTGTCCTGTTTGAACAGGCCCAACCCATCAGCATGAATGCAGGACGTGAACGGGTGTACCTCATCAGAAAGGATGCGCACATAGCGTTGGCAGGTCACAGACTTTTGTAGACGTAGCAGGGGTCCCAGTGAAGTCCAGCTAAACACACCCCATACCATTATGGACCCCCCACCAGCCAGTACAGTTTCCTGTTGACAGGCGGGATCCATGGTTTCATGGGGTTTGTGCCACACACGAATCCTTCCATGTGCCCGATACAGTTGGAAACGCGACTCGTCAGACCAGGCTACTTGTTTCCAGTCATCAAGTGTCCAGTGGCGGTGTTGCCGTGCCCAAGCAAGGCGCGTAGCTCTGTGCAGTGCACCCATCAAGGGGACTCTAGTTTGGCGTCGGCTCCCAAAGCCCATATCGTGCAGGGTACGTTGCACAGTCCGGACGCTGATGCTTGTTGAAGCTCCAGCATTGAATTCCGATGATACCTGCAAGAGTGTTGCATGCCTATCGCGTGAAACGATTCTTGACAGCTGACGATGGTCACGTTCACCCAATGTCTTTTTACTGCCACACAGGTATTGGAGGTTTTGCCAGAATTCTTGTAGTCACGGTACACCCTTGCAATGATCTTCCGTGAAAATCCGAACTTCGTTTCTACCTCAAATACTATGACCCATCTCACGAGTGCCAACTATGACACCGCGTTGAAAATTGCTTAAATCGTTATTACTTGTCATTCTGATGCCGTAAACAGCTCTGACAGCTGGCAAGGATGTCTATCGCTTTATATGCGCACTGACGGATGCAACCGAGTATGCGCATAGGTGACGTTGCTATGTATTTTGCATAAGCTCGTCTGTACCAGTTTTTCTGGCAGTTCAGTGTATGTTGAATCAGTCTCAGCCTTTTGGTGGAGGCCAAATTAAGTTTAATGAAGTAAGAGGATAAAATTAGCCATGTTTACTAGTCCATGCTGTTTAGGCCTGTTATGCGCCCGAGTTTAAAGTTAAGATAATTTTTCGGATTTACCTATGAGGAAGAATTGCAACCATGCAGACATATATGTATGTAAGTACAACAACTTTGGAGACGGGGAGAAAAATATCATCCTACCTCACGTCCGATGAAGACTCAAGTCACGTAGTTTGTCCCTCTGCACTTTACTGGCGTCCTGAGGCGACAAGACACATTTCTGTGTACTTGACATACAGAGTTGACTTAAAGTGCTCAGTATTTTCTAACTCTTGCTGTGGACTACCCTGTAGACTCCTAACTATAATCGTGCGACTGACTATATAAAATCTGTACTTCTTACTACTGCTCCTTCATACCTCCTGCTTCATGTTTTTTTTTCTCTATCTCCGTATATATATATATGTCAGTCCCTATATATAATTTCCCACATGCCCTTAAGTGTTTTCTGCCTGTGGCCCGGATTGTTCAACTGAGCTGACCGCTGCTTTACTCCTGCTCAATGGTTGGCCCGATGGGCCACTGAGTTACTCGATAGTACCGGCTGGTGGTATGGGTAGGTGATGTTTTCTGTACTTCAAGTCCGACATATTTTCCCTGGTTCTAGTGAATAGCAAAAAATTATGGCAGCTTACCTATGACAGAATTGCAACTTTCTCCTGACAGTTCGTATATTTTACAACTTTTACTAGAAGCTACGTCCAAAAGAAATGTTCGTAAACTGTTAACTTGACTATTCACCTAACAAGGATTCAGACTTTAGATACCAGGGACGTTTGTCCACCACCAACAACTAACACTGGGGACGGGCATTGCTTAAATTATGTGAATATCTTGCTTCTTCTCACGAGAGTAAAGAGAAGAAGAGAATTTCCCTGGTCATTCCCATGGGTGTCCAAAAGGAACGAAATAAGCTGCCTTGACCACCTGGATTTTTTGCTCCGACAAGGGGTGAATGGGGGTGTGAAAAAGGAAAGAGCATAAGGGGGGGAACGAATAATTTAAAGAAACTAAAAAGGAACTTACGCCTGGTACTTCTAACTAATTAAGTGGTAAAACAATGTGGCCCAAAATCCGAAGTATTTCCATGGCAACAGCAGAGATATTAAGAAAAAACAGATTAAACATTAGTACCCGTAGCAGCAAAATTGTGCATTATGTTGGGAAAAAAATACGCACAGAGTTTTCATAATTAGTAGTATCTAACTGAAAAAGAATTTTTTTATTTGCGGTTTTAGTCCTGAAGATATTGCTGTAGACGGAAATGTGAACTTACGTCAATATATCTGCTTCTAAAAGAATTTTTCAAATCAGACTTTTAGAAGCAGATATATTGACAAAAATAAAATATATATTTATGCCCCCTAGCAGGAAAACTATGCCCTATTTTAAGCAGTAGGTATTCTCAAAAGGTTTTCTGTGGTGAATGGTATCGGCCCACAAAAGAATTTTTTTCAGTCTAGTTTTCAGTAGCTTAGATTTTGCTGCAAATATGTCGGAAGCAGAAATGTACACTTAATGACCTCTGGTGCCAAGCCATTCTTTATCAAAAATTAGGAATTATAATAAAAACTTTTCCCGTCAGGAGCTGTATCCAAAGCAGGAAGAATTTTTCAAATCGAAGTTTTAGATGCAGAGATATCGGGGAAACACTATTTACCTTTGTGCCCCTAGTGGAAAATGTATGCATTACTTGAAAAAGAAACTGTGCCTAAAATAGTCTTCGTTATAAATGGCATTGAAAGGAAGAAAGAATTAAAATTTTCAGTCAGATATTTAGAAGCAAATATATGCTATAAAATGTATTTTGAATTTGATATCATCTGCGTTTATTCTCTCTAGCGGCAAAGTTGTACATCAGAGTTAAAAAACAGAATGCAAGGATCATCATTCTCACATTTCAAGCTTCCCAATGCAAAAAGAATTTTTCAACTCAGATAAATAGTTGCAGAGATATGGTGTTCACAGACAGAGGACAAACCGATAACATAAAGATGATCTTTTTTTTTACAAAAGACATGCTAAAGGGGTGGTGGGCAGGAAACTAGGAATTTTGAGGCCAAATGATATTAACTGAGAGAAATTCTGTACGAATAATTTGTTGATTTCAAGCTGCTTTTATTTTTCTTGTTCGTTTGATTTCCCCCTTATTTTCTACTTGGATGACAGAATCAATGATAACTGTTAATAATGTCTGTTTCTCATGAAGTGCTTGCTTTGAATTCAAATGCCCTAAGGTATACATACAAACTTGACCAGGATTAAAGTTCTCCTTTTCTCAAAAATTGGGTGGGGAAGGAGGGGTAGTGTGTCATGTGTTTTGTCTATTTTTGAAACCCCAAAATGTGCCCGAGTATTACATAGACTGTGCGAAGTACCAAAGCCACACTTTCCAATTACTAATGGTCATAACTCATATGTCTTTGATGTTCTTGAGAAGAAACATGAAGACCTTCAAATCTTGGGAAGTTCCAACATTTACATACATACTTACATACATATCATTAAGCTGTTCGCTGAGATTCAGAGGTTAGCTCCTCAAAGCATGTACTAAGTACACATTTAACTGATAGAACTAAAATTTACTTACTGTTAAGTGTATCAAATGTCTCCATTTGCAACGACCTCTGCACATCGCTCAATCTTCATTAACACCCATCACACGCCGCACACAAGACCTTTTGTACTTCATACTCATAATCTTTTTCTCAAGCAGGCATTCCGGAATCTGGTCCTCCCATGATTTCCTTGGCTTTCCTCTACCTTTCTTCCCTGCCACTTGGGCTGAAAAATTGTCGTAGTCAGCACCTCATCACTCATTCTCTCAACATGGCCAAACCACCTTTTTAGAAGAATATTTGTCTCCACCTTACTTAACAACATTTTGCCTCACATTACACATCTGCAATACCTCTTCATTCCGCACATGATCAGCACACGTCTTACCACAAACCCCCCATAAGTAACGCACATCCCCAGCACACAAACGGCTCTTATGTCTTTTCTGCAGTACCCAGGTTTCACTGCCGTACATCAGAGTAGAAACAATTACACTTTCATACACAGCCATTTGGGACTTCCTTGAGAAGCGATCATTGTTGTGAAATCCTACTAAGGCAGCTATGAAGTCCTTTAAATGAAGAATTCACTCGTCTATTAATTTCGCCATCTAATTTGTTCTCTCCGTCAAACATACTTCCTAAATATACAAACTCATTCACCTGGCCAATCTCTGTGCCAGGCTTATCTTGCATTCAGTATGAACAGTTCCTCATTCAAAAACCCATAACTTTGGTTTTTCCATTATTTATACTCAGTTTGAATTTCATACATCCAGGACAACATACTCTGCAACTCACTTTTGTTCTCTGCCAACAGGACAGTGTCATCAGCATACAGCAATCTGCACACACGAATATCACCAAGACATAAACCAGTATTATCTATTTTGGCATCACGCATGCATGCATCCATAAATACAGGGTGATTCATAAAGGATACAGTTTCAACGCACTATAAAACAAGAACAATGTAAGATATTTTGTTACCTGTAACGGAATTGTAGGGGAATGTTTCAAGTTTTTTAGAGACAGTCACAGATGTTCCATGTGTGCACCCATAGTCACATGACACACATCGAGCCAGTAATACATTTCTGCCCAAACACGAGGTAAGATATCTGAATCAAGTACAGTGATAGTGGCTGTGATACGCTGTTTCAGCTCCGCTAGATCAACAGGAAGGGGAGGGGTGAGTACCTTGTCCCAGATTTACAGTGCAACACGTGCAAGATTCCCCTAAGGTAAATGTGTTCTGTGCTATGTCCAAAAAGAAAGTGTACTGCCCCTTCTTTTTTTACGAGTAAACTGTCACATGAGGCTCTTTTCTGGATATGTTTTTTGGTTGATGCCACAGTTGCCTAACCAGTGCACCACTGCACTGGTTAGGCAACGTGCGAGATTATCTCAAGGAACATCTTCCTCGCCGATGAATCTGGTAAGCAGCGGACTACAACATGCCACTGACCCAACGGCCACCCAGAAGTCCTGACTTTTAACACCTTGTGACTTTTTCCTGAGGGGGTATGTAAAGAACAAGGTATTCACCCCTCCCCTTCCTGTTGATCTAGCGGATCTGAAACAGTGTATCACAGCCACTATCACTGCACTTGATTCAGATGTCTTACCTCTCGTTTGGGCGGAAATGGATTACCGGCTCGATGTGCATCGTGTAACTAAGGGTGCACACATAGAATATCTGTGACTGTCTCTAGAAAAACTTGAAACATTCCCCTATAATTCTGTTTCAGGTAACATAAAATATCTTACATTGTTCTTGTTTTATAGTGGGTTGAAACTGTATACTTCTTTATGAATCACCCTGTATATTAAACAGCCATGGTGACATTACACAACCTTGTCTGACTCCTGCACCAATAGAAAACCATTTTGATAAAACACCATTCACTCGTACTCAAGCTCTACTGCCAGCATACATGGCTTCCACACTATTAAGTAGATTCCCAGTAATACCATATTTATTCAGTACCTTCTACAGAAGAGTCCTATTTACTTTGTCATAAGCTTTCTCTAAATCTATAAAGGCCACAAACACTTTTTTACCAACAGACAGATACTTTTCAATCATCATGTGTAAAGCAAAAATCTGATTAGTGCAGCCCTTACCAGGCATAAAACCACTCTACACATCCCACACTTTTTCTGTTGTAAAACTCTGTACCCTATCAATAACAATATTTCCAAATACTTTCCCTGGCACACTCAGCAAACTTATACCATGAAAGTTCTTGCATTCAGTCTGATCACCCTTTCTTTTTATGCAAGGGAACAATGATAGCATCCCTCCAATCCTGAGGGAACATTCCTAGCTCCCAACATAACTGTCAAATTTCAGTTAAGCAGTCAATCAAAGAGCCACCACCACCCTATTTTAACATCCCAGCAGATATGCCATCTACTCCCGAAACCTTGCCATTCTGAAGAGATTTTAGAGCTTTACACACCTCTTCTCTTGAGATCCCACCAGTGCTTCCATCTCTCACTATGGCATGATCTGCTTCTGCCTCAGAATCATCTTTGTTTTCATGACCTAATAAATCACAGAAGTACTCACCTCGTATTTCACTTAGCTCATTGGGCTCCCATATAATTTCTCCGACCCTATTCTTTACACAACTTAGAATTATATTTTCCCTATTTTTCTTATGTCTTAAGTACTTCCAGAATGTTTTTCTATCTTTCCAAAAAGCCAAATCATACCTTTCCTCTTTTTACTTCCTATCTTTTGCCTTACTCTGGTGAACCAACTTTGCTGCCTCATGCTTCTGACAGCAATGTTCATCCTCTGAGACTCTACCTTGCAACAGCCCCAAGTATGCTTCTTTCTTTCTCTTAACTGATTCTTCAACCTCACTGTACCACCAAGCATTACCTTTAAAGCTACCCACTGTTGCAGTACCACAGACCTCTTCAGCGGTAGTGACAATACAGTTCTTAAAACATGTCCACTTCTTTTCCATACTGCTGGCCACCCAAAATGCAACACCAAAAAGAAAGCATCCGATTGGCTTGAAATTCGCAGCCTGCGTCGCCCGAGAGAGGACAAGCAAATGATTAGCATTGCAGGGCATATGCAAATCATGTGCGCCCGGCATGCCACCAAGAAGCACTATAAGAAGGGTGCACAGAAGGCGGGGTGTAAGTAGTGGAAGTGTGTTGTGCTGCCGGACCTGTGCGTGGGGAGCTTCCTGATGCCTCGTCACAGAATACAGCAGTCATTCCAGCACGTTTCAGAGTTCGACAGAGGACGAATAGTGGCTTATCGCGACAGCGGTTTATCGTACGGAGACATCGGCGCCCGTGTGGGACAGCATCCAGCCACAGTGAGGCGAGTATGGATTCGGTGAGTGCAGGAGGGACGGACGGACCGACGTGAGCGATTGCAGCAGCCGTGGCGCACTACCAAACGAGAGGACCGGCATGTTATGCGGCGGGCATTGACGGCTCGCACCACCACATCACGAACATTAGCGCAGGAATTAGGGTGTGTTGCGCAACAACCTGTGTCAGCACGTACCATTCAACGCCGTCTGCAGGAGCGGGGACTTGTCGAACGGCGGCCATTGCTCCGATAACCATTGACATTTCACCACCAGCGAGTGTGGCGGCAATGGGCCATTGAACGCCGCACCTGGACTACGGAACGGCATGACATTGTCTTCTCCGACGAATCCCGCTTCTGCCTACAACACCACGATGGTCGGATCTGCGTGTGGCAGTACCGCGGCGAGAGACTGTATGACGCCTGCATTATGCATTGCCATACCGGTCCGTCGCCTGGCGTTATGGTTTGGGGCGCAATTGGATATGACACCCGTACCCCTCTGGTATGCATCGCCGGTACACTCAACAGCCACCGCTGCATCTCCGACGTTTTGGAGCCTGTAGTCCTCCCTTACCTGCAGGACCTGCCAGCGACCACGTTTCAACAGGACAATGTACGCCTGCACTTGGCACGCATCGTGCAACAATTCTTCAGGGCCCACCAGGTGTCACTGCTGCCGTGGCCCGCCTGTTCTCCCGATATGTCGCTCATCAAACAAGTCTGGTCGCTGATCGGCAACCAAGTGGCCTGGCAAGCACCACCCGTGGCTACGCCTGATGAACTGTGGCAACGTGTGGAAGCAGCCTGGACCAACATACCCCAAGCCCACATCCATAGCCTCTTTTGTTCGATGCTGCGGCATGTAGCAGCCGTTATTGCCAGCCATGGGGGCCACACGAACTATTGATGTCTGCGTGTTCCGCAAGTTGCGCGGACCTGTAAGCTCAATCGTTTCATCTCTATTTGTTGTTATGTGTCCAGTAAATCTGGCTTTGCTATCTCGTGTCCTTCTTGGTGTTGCATTATGGGTGGCCAGCAGTGTATAGCCCTCTCACACGCCTTCAGCTCATTTAGACGTTCACTGAGTAAATCAGAGTAACGCTGATGGTCTTCAGGCAGCCTTTCAACCTTTATTCTTTTCACCTTAGGCATCTTCTTATACCTCCTCCAACCAACATTGTTTCATCCGTGACACTAACAGGTGATGATCAGAGCCAACATCTGCACCTCTCATCACACGGGTATCAATAACTAAGTGTTTTAGACGCTGATCATAAACAACAAAATCTATTACACTGTTTAATCTGAGAGTACGATTTCCCAAGTGTATGTGTGGATATACTTATGATTGAAAAACGTATTAGATACCCACAATCCATTTTCGATGCAGAGTTCAATTAATCTTTCACCATTGTCATTCACACCAGGATCACTAAACTTACCCTGAACGTTATCACAAATCGCATTCTGCACACTCTAGCATTGACATTCCCTGCTATTATAATTTTCTCTTTAGCACCAAACTGGCTCAGAACAGCTTTCAGCTCATTCCAGAAATCTTCCTTCCAATCAGAAGGTTCTGAGTCACAAGGAGCATACACTACAACAGTTACTATTCTCTTAAGTTTCACTTTCAAACAAATCCAGGGAATTATTTCACTTACACAGCTATAGTGAATCAAGTTGTTCATCTTTTCACTTAAAATCACACCTACACTATCCTGTCCTCTCGCATGATCCAACACTCCAGACCACACACTCGCCATTCCATTCATTTCTTCTATCCCAATTTGTTTCTTTTTAGTTTCACTGACACACAGCACATCCAATCTATACTTATTCATTTCTTGAATCACCTCATTTATCTTTCCATTTATACCTCTAGTATTCCATACACCAATCTTACACACACTCAGCCGAGATCTCTTTCTTATATGCTGTTTAGAAGGTCCAGGTCTATTCCGTGGTGGACCATTCTTAAGTGTGGTACATACATACATACATACATACATACATACATACATACATACATACATACATACATATCATTAAGCTGTTCTCTGATATTCAGAGGTTAGCTCCTCAAAGAAAAACCATCTGACAAATAAACATTTAATAGATAATACAAACCACCAGATACATTTTTAACTGATTATTTACAGTAGCGAACAAAAGTATTTGGCGAAACACTTTTTCGACCATAATATTTTTTCTGCTGGACCAAATCGGGTCATTTTGGGATATGATATGTGTTATTCAGTTGTAAACATGACCCATATGCAGATGGATCGGAAACCTTAACACAGATCAGGTACCGAGCTTAATCGCAAAGATAATACAAATTGACCAACAAAGTAGGTGTGTATCACATTCATTTAATGCAACGATAACAGAAAACAAGTACGAGAAAACGACAAAACAATAACTAATACTTAGTGGGATAACCATGAGACTTAATAACAGCTGCACAACGGACTGGCATCGAGTCCACTAGCTTCTCGACGGTGACCTGCAGAATTCGCGCCCATTCTGTAAACAGCTGGTCGAACTTCTGGGCCCTATTCCAGCAGGTTTTCTTTGCACATCGTCTCTCCAGCTCTTCCCATATGTGCTCGATGGGGTTGAGGTCTGGAGATTGGCTTGGCCAGTCTAGAAGTGTGACCTGTTGCTGCTGGAAGGCTGCCTTCGCTACTCTGGAGTGTGCTTCGGGTCGTCTTGCTGCATGATCCATCCTGATGGCATGTTCTGGTTTGCCCATGGGAAGACATCGTTGATGAGCATGTTCATGTAGCTCTGGCCAGTCATTATTCCGTCAATCTTGATGATGGGGCCCATTCCATTGCAAGAGAAGGCGCCGTAAACCATGAGCGATCCTCCTCCGTGCTTGACAGTCAGCTGAATGAACTGGTGGTTGAATCTCTGGCCACACGGGCGTCGTACGTATTGGATGCCATCACTTCCGAACTATTATAAATCCAACACCACTAGTTCTGCCAGTATCTGTCCCACGATAGTAGAAGAGATGTCCACTTTTCAGTTCAATGAGATTTTCTCCTTTTCTCCTTACCTCACTTAGCCCGACGATGTCCCACTTGATCCTTTGTAGTTCCTCTTCCAATTCAAGAAGCCTTGAATCAGAAGATAGGGAGCGTCCGTTATACGTAGCCAAGGTCAGCATCAGATGGCAGCCTAGTCCGGTCCTCCGGGGATTCTTAGCACCCTCTGCCTTCATGTCGCACTGGCCACTGCCTTGGCCAGGTACATTCCAGCTGCCGGAGACTGAGGGCCAAGATTTAAGTTGTGGAGTCATTTTGGAAGGGTTTGGCCATAACTCACCACGCTGGCCAAGCGGGTTGGTGAGTGTGGGATAGCATTTCCTCTAATCCCGATGGTATAGTTGTACCGCTATTGGCGGTCGTCAGAGCCCCTTTAGTGGGAACAGGATGTACCACGAGAAGGCGGGGTTGACATTTGTCAAGGAGAGGCTGTGATGTTACGCATCACCTGACCTTCAAAATAAATTACTTACAGAGTTACATCAACTTAGTGTGACTAATGTGCAGTTTTCTGAAGATTATGAGGTAATTACTGTCCCTACCGGTATTTTTTTTATGTATTTTTGTTTATTTTATAGAATTACATGCAGGATATGACTTTTGTGTTGTCTATAAGGAAACAGAGTGACCTCAGTGGATAATTATTATTAGAGCTGATATCGAGCAGTTTAGTAGAAACGCCCTTCACGAACTTGGTTTTCTCCCAGGGCAGTGCAATCTTAGTCCCACAGAGTATCCACCACCTATTACTTTATTTTAACTGTCTTCAAGAAAAAAGGACTTCATATTTATTTTTGTACTCAAACCCTTATGATCTGTGAGATCCCTACTGCATGATCAGACTATGTCATTTCATCTATACAGTATTTGTTTTTCTTTGTTTTATTTCTTTACCATCATAAGCAACTCGTAGGCAGGGTTGTGCAATTACATGTAAAAAAAGGCTTCCTACGTGACAGGTAAATTATGCGGAAAAAACGCATAAAATACGTAGGAAACGTAAAAAACGCGTAAAAAAAATTGAAAAAAAAAAGGGTAAAATTATGATTTTGAAGTGTACACCTGGATAATATGTCAAACACAAATATTATTAAATGAAATTGTACAATATTTTGCATTATAGACATGCCATAGACATTCATGTTAAAATATTATCTTTGGTGAACAAACTGAACATAAAATTGTTTATTTTATAGAATTGCATACATATGAAAATACACTCGACAAATTTGAAGTTGTTAATAAAATCTTGAACTCTATTCAATATACATTGTGATTTTTATCGATGCTAGTGCAAGAGGTTGATTATTTTCTTTATTTTTTATATACAAGAAAGAACAGATACATTATAATTTCTAAAAAGAAATCTGTTAATAGGTGGCAGAGCTGTATGAACAATCTTAAGAGAATAATGATTTCGTAGTGAAATATACAAGAAATTTTAAATTTAAAATGTAATATAATTAAAGTGGTTTTTATATTATATTATTTATACACACACATGAAAGAAAATTAGTTTTTTACATCTGCATAAGAAACTGGTTTTCTACGGCAAGTAAATTACTTGTAAATTATGTGTAATTTATGTAAAATTTGTAATGAGTAAATTACCTTGCCAAACCTGCTCGTAGGGCTATAAGCAGTTCCCCAACCCTAGTTTCATGCCACTATGAGTAAGGGAAAGATCCAGTGCCATTGACCAAGCGTACCTCTTCCTGGACTTGAGCCATGGCCCAGCTAGAGCAAATATTCAGAGGCCAGTACTACAAACCACTTGACCACCAGAGCAGGTGTCTCTGTAGTATAAACATTCAGTTAAGATAGAAGTAATGTTTGTATACAGAATACAGATTTCCCTATTTTTGCATACAAGATCATCTACAAAAAGTCCTTTGCCCAGCTTCTCTTCCCATCTAACCACAAAAAAGTGGCTTAGTGCTGCTAAGCCTAAAAAATAGCATGCATAGTCCCAGTTACATCCCCGAGAGGGACTACAAAGAATCCATAGCACTTAAAGTGTCTGTAATGGTAGTAAACAGGAAACATATTACAGAAAAAAATGAATAAGAAATTACAAATTATTAAAATTCCACAAAAACTGGACATTTTTGTAAAAAACTGGGTTCTTGGACACTGGGCTAAAAAACTAGACATAAAATCCAATTAAATCAGGACACTTGACAGCTATGCATAAATACAACACTAGAAAAATCTCGAACTACGAAACATCGCTTAAGAGCGAAAATGGGAATGGATGAAATTCCAGGACAAGTATCAACCATGAAGACCTAAATTCAACCACAGTTTTACAGGGCATTATCAACCTAGATATAAAGGAATTAGGTGTAGAGAAATCAGGGTTCATAATGGTTTTTGCAAGTCCGTTTAAAGAGTTTTCCAGAAGTTCAAAACTTATTTTACAGAAGTTGACACCAGAATTTTTAAAAGCTTGATTTCTCTGAAAATGAATGGTTTTCCCATTTCTAAATAACTTTTCCCTATATCAACATACAAAAGAAGCCAGCACTTTCTCCTTTGTTTACAAAAAAAAAAAAAAAAAAGATAATTAAAGTTTAAAAATAGAACTTCAACCCTCTATCACTGCCTCTCTGCGCAGTAAACATGAAGCAGCGTTTTTGAACACTGATTTCACTAAATAAAAGACAAAAATGCTTACTCTGCCCTTTGATATAGTAAGAAGTGACTAAGAAAGGAAACACACCTAGGTGTTAAGTAAAATTAAATGTCAAAAACTGGTACTGCATTGGTTAATCTGCTGTGTAAACAATTTTACAGGTCACAAAAATGGCTCAGATTTCATTACAGACAGAACACCAATTTTGAAATTTAATCTCACTTTAAAAAGGGTACATGTTCAAAAATGCTTGCTCTACTGATTGGTTTTGAAGAAACTATTAGAAACAGAAAGCCATGCATTACATTAGGAAAAATTCTTCACTTTTTTCTACTATTATCAAAAATATTAAAACAATGAACCTGATCAGTAAAATAAAATATACTGTACAAAAGAATATAACCTGAAAATAAATGAAAAAAAAAATACAACACACACATCTTAGTCAGAAAAATTTGGAATCTCAATAATCAGGGAACATTTTCATCTAGGCTGGAACAATAATTTCCAGCCAGCAGATGAAATGAAGACATCTACAAGAATTCGAAGAAATGTCACACTATTAAAAACATTCAACAAGCAATCCCAAAAATGGTTAATAAATGTTTGAAACTTAAAAACATGAAAATTAACTTTACACACATGTTGAATACCATTATTCCACTGAGATTTATGATTTTCATAGTATGTTCAATTTCCCATACCTGTAGCTGACCAACAATTTGCACAGTGGCTACGTAGAATCCGTAGCACTTGGAGTATTTGGGTTTTCTCCGCAGCAATGCTGAAGCACGTGACAATATTTAACCTGTAATTCTTGTTGCTTACCTTATTAGGAGAGAACTAAGAACATTTCATATTGGAATGGTGAACTCAAACTGGCTTCCTGCAGATGCAAAAAAAAAAAAATACGGGAAAAGTTCCCCTCCTGCCTGCTGAATTAGAAATGTTAGGTAACAAAAAGTTCGAAAAACAATAATTTCCAGGAGTTCAAATGTTTTTTTACAAAAGTCAAAATTAAATTTAAGATCTTTACCAGGAGTCTGAGAGGAAATAAGGAGAAGGCCCATTTAACCTTTTAACGACCATGACCCCAAAATCTTGTATCACTCTAAATATCATAACGCCCGAAACTGTCTGTTGGTTCACTTCTTGTTTAATAACAACAATAGTGACTGAGGGTGACTCCAGCTGATTCCTCAATATGGCGTGCAACTTTGAAGAACAGGTAAGGGTAGGAAATCTGACTCACTCTAGAGAGGCATTTTGGGAGTCTATGTTCGTTTGTATGTAGGGTGTTTTGGGCATTAAAGGGTTAAGGGGTCTTAAATTCCAGGAGGCATATGAACCCTGATGGAAATAAACTGTGCTTACTGTGGTAGTGAACAATATTTAGCATTAAGAAATTCGTATCAGAACCTCCAAAAATTTAATACACTCAACACATGAAGAATGCAAGGGTTAAAAAAGATAGCTACAGAATAGCATTACAAATGTAAGGTGATTATGTTCTTGCATGGTTCTGGCAAAGCTATGTTACATGACAAGCTTATACACTACTCTACCAAAATCATTAGGACATCCCATTCTAAGTGAAGGAGGAGCTGCTCTGTCTGTGTTTACTGTTATATGCAAATAAGTTCCACTTTAAAAAGTGTGTTACCAAGGTCACAGATGCTAGGTATATTCAATATGTGACTTGCAGTTAACAGCATATCAATTTTTATTAGATGTCAGCTGAATAATTTGCTACTGTATTATAGTGCAATTTGTTTGAATATACCAAAGTGATAAATACAATGACCAGATAAAATGAGGAGGTACTACAGCCACAATGGTTACATGTTACAAAGAAAGGGTGCAGGGGAGATCCCGAAAGTCAAGAAAAAATTACTGAAAGAGATTAACAAAGCCATAATAGTTGTATGAACAACAAGAGTAATCTCTAAGAACTATAACCAGACCATTTCCATCTCAATTCAGGCAGGCATGACCAACATGTGTCAGTTGACCACCTCCAATTTTTTTGAAAAAATTATGGTAGCTACTCCTAATAGAGGTATAAAGTACTGCAAAAGGATTTTTCATAAAAAAAATTTTTGGTCGAGCTACAGCATTTTGAAAATAGGCAAAAAATAATACACTTGCGACGACAATCATGTGAAACGCCAAATTTTTAAGTGCACACTGCTCCTGAACAACAGAGGTGCCAACCTCTAGCAGAACATATCAGTAATCAATAGGGGATTTTTCAGTAATGTTTCAGTAATGGAACTCAAACTTTCAGTAATATTTTCAGTAATATAACACACCATTTTTTTTTCCAAAGTTAAGGACAATATTATAGTATTACTGTGTAACCTGTAATACTTGTATGAGTTGCCAACTTTCTGAGGAGCCTATCAGTAATCACCATACAAAGCCTCATTGTTAACGCACGGAAAGGGTATTTCATGAGAAATTAATGCATGAAATGTGTAATAACCTTATGTTTACACTATCCTGACAAAAAATTATGAAATTAAATTATCAATTTTGTACTTACCTCATGTTATTGCTGACATAAAGACTCCCTTGTTGCTTGTTTTGCAGTGGCATATTCTTTTTCAGAAAACTTCTTTTTATAACATACATGGTTCACCTGAGGAAAATGCTTCACTTTTCTGTACAAGGAGGGCACTTAATGTTTTGGTGCTCATTGTTGGGCGGATGTACGCAAGGTTTTTTTCTCGCTATACTAAATATTCTCTCTGTAGAGGAACTGCTGTGAGGGATAGTCAATATTGCCAACATTAGTTTAGGCAATGCAGAATACTTGGGAAGGCCAGATGAATCCTTCATCTTAGATATTTCATTCCATGCCACATCTGCTCTAGGATATCCAGCTTCATCAATATCAGAGTCTGGGAACATAGCATGAAACAAGGGACAAGCATGATCACAGCTTGCTATAGGTAGGTTATGCTCCACAACGAATGTAGTAAACAGCAATTTAGTATTTATCACGCTATTTTCATTCTTTTTTGCAAAAAAATTATCCAAAGGCTTTGATTGAGTCTTTAATTTTACATAATCCTCGTGTTTTTTTGACTGGATATGTCTTCGGCAATCATCTCGTTCTGCATGGGCTACTTACTGATTACTCTTTATTTATTTCATCATTTGTAACATTTTTCCATTTCCTAGCTCGAGATTTGGGAGAAAGATTTGGATGTTCCTGGAGAAACCTCTTTGCATACTTATTTGTTTTAGAAACAAACAATAATTCCAAGGATGAAATTGGTAAAAAAAAACAAGTCAAAATATGCAATAGGTGCGGCATCAGTTGCAGGAGCATGTTTGGGCCCCTGCATTTCATGATAATCAAAAGGATGCTGAGGTTGTTCATCACTTCCCTCTATTACATTCTACCATTCACTTTCAGAACTTTCATGATCTGAAGATTCACTATCAAGATCTTCACTTTTTAAAGAAGATATTGTGTGCGTGGCAGGGTGGCTAGTTTATTGGCTTGATGTTGCTTGGCCAATATCACTCTCAGATGATTCAAAATCATCACTATCACTTGGCAAACTTTCACTCTAACTACAACAAGCCATTTCAAATAACCTTACAAAAAAATTTCATGCAGTAAGAAAAAGAACATCTGCTAGTCTGAGGAACAAGCTGTCAATAAAGTCATCCTCTGCTAACACGAGTTTGGAAAAAGAGGGGGATTCGTAATTCACGGAGTTTTGCGATTGGGTCTGTTTGGAAAAAAGAAATGAATAATGTGAAGAGCTTCTAGTAATAAAACACCACACTTTTTTCTCCCGTGCGGCAAAAGTCAGCAAGAAATATACATGCTGTCATCGCGGGACCACACGTTGCGCGTTATTGCACTTCGAATGGGGCTTGAAAAAGTGATTTCCGACAGTACAACATCTTATAATTCACCAACAATGCCAAGTGAACGGCCCTGCCTCAACTACAGTAGGAAAAGTTTCGGCTAAAGTAGCCTTTCTCCCGTCACACGGAGAAAGTGCGCAGGAAGCTGATAGCAAGCACAAACTCTTTCACGATACGACACTTACGGCATATTACCATTCTTTTGATAATATCGCTGTTTGACAATATGATTCACTGAGATTCCATTTCAAAACGATATAATTGATAAATGATATATCGACACCGGTATCTGCCGTATGACTCGGGAAATACGCGGATCAAAATCGAAGGCCGACGAATCAGCTGCGTCGCACTAAAAGGGTTAACAAAAAAGGATACAAAATTGAGATTCTCCAAAACACACTGAAATCCGTAATTATTCCAACCTGTCCATAATTCCGTAATTGGACAGTCGAAACCATAATAATTACGGACAATCCGTAATAGTTGGCACCTCTGAACAGGTAGAGACTCGAATTTTTTTATTTTGAAGCTATTGAATTGGCCTTTCTTCAAATTCGCAGAAATTGGTCAAACGAATGTTGCCAGATGGCAAACAAAATTTATATTTATTACAAAAAATTTTAATTTTCCACAAATTTAGGATTTTTTTTTTTTTTTTTTAAGAAAAAGACTTGTCAGGTGGGTAAGTGTGCCAACCTGCACCCTACTAGGGTTGTCTTAGCAGTAATTTAATTTTTATCCTGTGATGCTTGTAACTCATAAAATTATTTTTTAAAATATACAAAATTTCAAAAAATCAACATTTTTGAATTGCAATATCTCAAAAACCCCATTTTTTAAAATTCTGAAATTTTGTCCAAACAATGTCCTAATGGTAGGAGGTAGTTAACTGGGGGAGTCAGGTTACTGGATTTTTGCCTTGATTTTCTTACATATTTTTGAAAATGACACTTTTTTTTTCAATTTCTTTTTTTTTTTTTTTTTTTCAAATTTTGAAAAATGGCACTTTTTTTTCAAATTTTTGAATTCAGTGAAAAAATGAGAACTGTAAACATTATTTAGTAAAATTTTAATAGCAGGAGAACACAATCCCCAACAGGGCTCACACTAAGCATTCACCAAGTTGCCAAATGTGACTAAATCCAAAAATGGCAAGAAACAATTAGTGACAGTGAAAATAGTGATTGTTTTTATGAAACTTGGGCAATTTTTGACTCATGAGTAAATTGCAATTTGCGGTAATTTTTGGGCTAAACTGCAGCTGATATATTTCAAAGTTTGATTTTCGAAAGCTGTGGCACTGAAAATGGTACTGCCCGGTGCAATTTTTATGGAGTACTTGTGAAACATCTATTAAGGCTGCTTGAGAGTCATTGGGAGAGTCAATGAAAATAAGAGCTACTGAAGGTTAGGGATATCAAGAGGGAAGAAACTCTTTAATTTATAATGAGCGGATCCAGAGAAATGGGATAGCAGAAGTTAAACAGTCTGCAGCACATAGTCCAGTGTTGGTGTTGCACTTTGACTTTGCTCAAAACTGATCTGTAATTCTACCTGATGAAGCGCAAAGTTATTACTAGCCAAATGTCCAGACCTTACTCTTTACATGCATTGCATACTTTCCAAATGAGACAGTCTTTTGTGGTAGCATGCCATGATATAAGCTATGACACAGCATATGCTCTGTGTGCGATTCTGCTCATAAAAAATGAAATTGCTAAGACTTGTCCTTTGGAAGAATATAAAACAATTGTTTACATCTCAGATGGAGCAGTAGGGCACTTCAAAAACAAATATCAGTTCTATGAACTTATGAAGGGGGACCCAAATGTAACAAGTAAGTGGATCTTTTCAGCCACAGGCCATGGCAAGAGTGCATGTGATGGTGTGGGTGGCCTGTACAAACATTTTGCTACTAAATTCAACTTACAGAAAGAAGCTTCACAAGCTATAAGAGATGCACCTCATTTATTGAAACTATCCCCCGTTGATCCCAAAGACTAAACTTCTACTACTCACAACTTGTGAAGTTCAATCCTATCGAACCAGCAAAGTAGAAGAGTAAGATACAGTAAAATCTGTTGTTGGAATACAGTCACAGTATTCCTTGTTAGTACAAGGAAATAAACCATCAATGGTCAGAACAGTCCGGCACCCACATAAAGCAGTGCAATTTTCAAGCCAACAAAAAAAATAAAAAAAAGAACGAATTTTCTGTGAATGATTTTCAAATAGGAGAATTTATAGGATGCATTTATGAAGATAAGTGGTGGATGGATGGGAGAAATTACAAACATATCTAAAGAATTCGTGGACATAACAGTATCTTTCATGCACCCTCATGGACCAGCCAGAGGTTTTTGGTGGCCAGAAGGATGTGGCAAGAAAACAGGTCAAATGTCCAGTGCCCTTAAAAAATGTACTTTTAAAGGTGAATGCCCCAACTCCTGTTGGACGTTCTGTATGACTTCATACCTTTGTTGAGAAGGAAATCAATAAAATCCAGCAGCTTTTCTCAGTTTGAATAATTTGTAGTTATGATGGTAAGCTCATGATTTTGTTTTTTTTTTGAGGCCTTTTTTCTTATGTAAATAGAAACTGAATCTTAACTACAGCTGAGATAATGTATTGTATGTGTACAGACTATGGATTTAAAAAAAATAAACATGTACATAGGTGACAATTATTAAAAATCATAAAAATGACTTTAAAATATAGATTGACACTGCAATTTGGAATATATACTCAGGTAAACTTTTCAGAAATATCTTTCGAAGTTTTTTTTTTTTTTTAATAATAACCCAACCGTGAGGTTCGAACAGGAGAGAAGTGCATTTTCAAAAATTTGTAGGAAATTTTCAAGGCAGAAATCCAGTAACCTGATTCCCCCAGTTAACCACCTACCATTAGGACATTACTTGGACAAAATTTAAGAATTTTTAAAAATGCGGTTTTTGAGATATTGCAATTCAAAAATGCTGATTTTTTGAAATTTTGCATATTTAAAAAATTAATTTTATGAGTTGCATGCATCACAGGATAAAATTAAAATTGCTGCTAAAACAACCCTAGTAGGAGTGCATGCAGGTTGGCACACTTACCCACCTGATGAGTCTTTTTCTTAAAAAAAAAAAAATCCTAAATTCGTGGAAAATTAATTTTTTTTGTAATAATTTTTTTGCCATCTAGCAATATTCCGTTGATCGATTTCTGTGACATAAAGAAAGGCCAATTCAATAGCTCCAAAAAAAAAATCAAGTCTCTACCTGTAGTACAGGAGCAGTGTACATTTAAAAATTTTGTGTTTCACGTTATTTTCGTCACGGGTGTATTTTTTGCCTATTTTCAAAATGCTGTAGCTCGACCAAAAAAAATTTTTGTGAAAAATTCTTTTGCAGTACTTTATACCTACCTCTATTAGGAGCAGCTACCATAATTTTTTCAAAAAAATTGAAGGTGGTCAACTGACACACCCTGCTGCCTGAATTGAGATTGAAAGGGTCACCACAGGAATTTAGAAGCTGTCAAGATCTTTTGCAAGTATCCTCAATATCAGCAATCAATCACGCAACTTTGCTTTATATGAAAAAGCTATATCACACAAAACCATCAATCATACCAGAATACGCCAAATGCATCTAGAGTTTTCTGCACATCATTCTTGGGCTCTTGATCAATGGAAGAAGGTTCTATGCAGCACAGTGACTCACACTTCACATTCAAGTATATGGTTGTGAAGAATACGCAATGAACACAATCTGTGTTGTCAATAGCAATGTTTGGAGGAAGTCTAATGGTCAAGAGCTGTTTTTCATGGTTTTGAGTAACTGTACCCAGAATCTTCAATTCTTACATTAATGTCCGAAATAACTTACAGCTCCTTGCAGTACAGCAGTTCTTTGGAACTGGCACTTACATGTTTCAACATGATATTCCATCTCATATTGCACAGGTCTTACACAAATCAGTACATGAAAACGATATTTCTATGTTGGTTTGACCTGCCTTAAGCACTGATCTGAAAAATTGAAAACCTCTGAAATCAGCTGGAGAAGAACATTTATGTTAACCCTGATAGACCTGTTTTGAAGGAGGAATAGAATATGCTTTTCATAATCACAATTGAAAATACTGCTAAAAGGATCACTGCCATCATTCAGACCAATAATGGGCTCATCTGTACATTTTTGAAGTGAACAGCTATCAAGCCTTATTTTCAATGCTTTCCTTACTAAATTACCAACAGATAAGAAAGGCAAACTGAATCACCACACTTTTAAAAAGACTTGTCCAATATTAACTCTGTAAAAGGCCAGTTATTTTCCCAGTCAGTCTTGATGGGTGTGAAGAATAGAGCCTTAAAAGACAGTGACAGGAAAAGATTTGAAATGATCAGATCAGATCGAGGATTTTAGGGGAGAGGATGTAGAGGATTTTAGGGGGAGTGTCTGTGTCTGACCCCAGGTCTTAAACAACCCTTAGAAATAGGAAGCTAGGAGATTTGGGATAGAGTGCCTGATAGGAAAGTGACACGGAAGCAAGGTAGAAAGGGGGAGGAAGGCGCCCTTATTTATTACTGGGGGCCAGTACACGGGGTCTGATGGCTTAACGTGCCCATCCGACGCTTGGCAGATATTTAGTGAATCGAGCGTTCGTACCTGGCTGGGAGCGAACCTGAGGTCTTCTCCATGGCAGTCATGAACGTTGCCCACTAGGCCACCGGCGGCCCAAGATTTGAAATGTGTTATGTGTAGTACTATTTAAGAAGTTTTTTTTTAAGATTACACTACCTACTAAAGTACAGAAAGAAAGTCGCCCCGGTGGCGCAGTGGTCTAAGGCGTTGGCCTCTGATCATTCGTCCGTAAGGGGTCCGGGTTCGAATCCCGGTCAGGCATGGATGTTGTGTTTGTCTTACGGCACTGGCTCTCTCCCTTCCCTGGAACCAGTGACCCTAAATTAGGGACGGGCGACTGCTTATAGCCCATTGAGTTGCTCACGGTGGTCGTTAAACCTCCAATTAAAAAAAAAAAAAAAAACAATAAGAACATAACGAACTGTTTACTTCTAAATGGATTTTGCAATAAAAACTCAAGGCCAAATAATGATGGATGGAGCCTTAAATTAAGCAGCAACAAGAAAAAAATTGAATCATTTACAATGTGGTATGTGGTGCTATTTAAGAATGTGTCATCAATATGCTTTCCCTGCTTAACAATGCACAAAGTAAGAGCACTGAATTGCTCAAGTAAAGGGATCTGTGTAATATTATCTTTGAGCAAGTTCAACTAATATTTCTCCAGTAGCCACGAACACGAATGGGCGTGAATGAGGAAGCCAAATTGACCAGTAGAAGACTAATGAATTAAAAAATATGGTGCTACGGCAAAATATTACAAATTTCTTCATGTGAGGGGGGGGAATTTGAAGAAAACTGGGGGGCTAAAATTTCAGTGGGATGTCAACAGAAGAACACCTAGAGTGTTTGGACATACTACTATGGGGAAGGCCATTTTGCCTAAAATAATTCTCAATGAAAAATTAGAGGATAACACTAATCAATTAACTTATTTATTCATGTGGATTTACACAAAAGCAATGTGACAATAGGATATTATAAGTCCATGTCCATGTTTTCCAACCAGTGCAAAGCTTGAAAGACATATTGGATACTCATTAAACATATGGTTAACTGTTGGGATAGTTCATCTTGGGTTGCAACATTCCCCAAGTAAAAGAAAACACTTATATTCATCATATCTTGTGATTTCATTTGTGCAACTTTTTACACATTGTTCCAAAAAGGTTCCAGACAACCTTCCCAAAAACCAGTTGCCACTTGCCAAATGGCACCTAGTAGTACTTTTGAAATGGCTTGTAAATTAACGACATCACTAAGACTGCAATAAGCAAGTTTTGCTGCATGTATTTTTTAAAATGCTGTCTTATTTACTTAGGCGTTAATTTTTGATTCATTCTTGAATGACACCTTTTTTCTCCAAACTGCGCAAACCAACCTCTATCAACAGGATTTCCTATCGATGTCGGCACACCTTGGGGGGGGGGGGATGCCCGCTGGAGGATCAGTAGTGTGCGTACAAGAGAGGGGCAGAAGCACTTCGGTGGGGAGCCGCTCGTGCAAAGCGCTATTAGACAGAGTTCAAATGGACAGCAAGCTGAGGCTTTTTTTTTTATTAAATTTTTTAATAGAAAAACTGTAATTTGGGTTTAAAAAGAGGTACTTCGAAAAGGCTTGAAGTTTGAACTGTAATCCTCCAACAGCACCAAATATCTATTTAGTCATTAAATTTGTAGGTGTTGTACATTATGCTGAGTCAGCAGTTGCTACTTTCAGAAAATGGGGATAGGTGGTCAACTTTCACCAGAAGGTCATGTTTAATCCATGGCTCAAGGGTGAGGTCAAAGAAGATGGGGAGAGGAGGGGGTCGGATTAAACGTGACCTTCTGGTGGAAGAGAAAGGGAAGATTTCAGAATTTTCTGCTCTGGTATTGTACAAAAGAAATATTTCGTCATTTAACTAGCGCAGTTCCGCAAATGGTTACCTTCATTACACACTGAGTGGTTGAAGGAAGATGCAACAACAAATTCGCCACATTGCCTTGGCCTCCAAACTTCCCTGACTGTAATCCTATTGAATATTTGTGGGATATGCCAGAACGGGGTGTGAGAACTGCTGATCCTCATCCGTGGAATGAGCGTAAACTGACAGAGCTGCTGCAGCAGACATTGGTCAAGTTACGCATGGAGGATATTCGACACCTTGTAGAATCTGTTCCTAGGCATCTGCGAGTCGTGATTGCACAGAAAGGTGGACCAACACATTATTAGGTAGGTCTTCCTAATGCAAAGCTAACTCGGTGTACTAATACCATTTGTGCAAGTCTTGCATGATGTGAAGATATCAATATATGACAGTTTGCCTAATTTGGTTCTAGTTTTTGGCAAAAGCTGTTTTTTGAGATTCAGAGGTTAGCTCCACAAAAAAATACAAACTACCAGATGAATTTTTAACTGATTATTTACTTACTGTTGCCGTATCTTTCTTCTTCATTTACAGCAATCTTGACACATAACTTGGGCTTCACTGACATCCATCACACGACGTGCAATAAGGCCTTCTATACTTCATACTAATCATCTTTTTCTCATGCAGACACTCCTGAATCTGATTGTCCCATGACTTCCCTGGTCTTCCTCTGCCTTTCCTTCCTGCCACTTGGGCTGAAAAAAATTTCTTAGTAAGCATCTCATCACTCACTCATTATTCCTTCACCATGGCCAAACCACCAAAGCATACAAGCACTTTATAAATCAGTTACATCCATCTAAAATATTAAACTGTGCATGTGAAATAGTATTTCAAATGGAGATAAAACTGTTTAGCCAGTTCTAAATTAATTTACTTTTTCCTTTCATGTTCCGTTTGAAATTTCAGTTTTGCAATGTGATCACTAATGAAAATTGTCTTGATTGTTGTGATTTCTTTTAGGCAGCATGTAATCAAATCTCTCTTTTAGGTGTGTCACCACGACTATATTTCTACTGTCAGTTGTTTTGTCTTCACCTGATCCTCCTCCTACAACTATTGCTACTTTTAATATTTTCATTGACATCTTGATTTTTCTTACAAGTAGCTAACAAACCAATTCTGTGTACTATTATATAATTTATATGTGTTTTAACTGATGAATAAGCAGTCATCATATTATACAAGATGATGGTATAACCTATCAGTGGGTTTTACCCTATACGAAACAGTCATGTGCAAAAATTCTTAATGTATATGTAGGTCATTTTTAATATGTATTGCATATATTTTATAGAAAGTATTTTATAATTCTTTTCAGAGTTGCTGTGGGCCCTTGTGTGTGTGAAATAAAGTTAGCACGTACGGAGGTTGTACCGAAAGTAATGCAAAACTGAGCACAACTTTTTTATTACATGATAGAGGTCGTTCAAATTGCACATGTTGGTAGAGTAACTCTTTCTCTATGCAAAGGTACTACTCAACATAGTCTCCATCACAAGCGATGCATTTGCACCGTCACTGAACCCAGCTCTCGAATCCTCTTTTAAAAAATTCAGGTGTGGACTGTTGTGCCCACTCCTTCACAGCCAGTTTCATCTTGTCTGTGTTATCAAATCATTGTCCCTGGAGACTGTCCTTCATTGGACCAAACAGGTGGAAGTCGGAGGGCACCAAATCTGGGCTGTACGGTGGATGGGGGACCACCGACCAGCCTAATTTGCAGATTGCCTGATTCGTTGCCAAAGATGTGTGTGATCTCGCATTGTCATGGTGAATGTGAATCCTTTTCAGATTCTTTTTGGTCTCTTCTTCCTTGTGGCTTCTTGAGTGTCTCAATGTACTACTCGCTGGTCACGGTATGGCCACGTTCCAGAAAATCAAGGAGAATGACACCCCTGTAATCCCAAAAAATAGTCACCATGACTTTCTGTGGTGATCGCTGGCTCTTGAACTTCTTAGGCCTTGGTGAAGAGGTGTGACGCCATTCCATGGATTGATTCTTTGTTTCTGGATCATAAAGATACTTCATTAGCTTCAAATGCTCCCAACAGATCAGAGCAGACTTCCACCCTTCTCTCCTTCAAATCAGGTGTCAACTGCTGAGGTACCCACTTTCCAACACCCAGTCTCCCACTATCTTCTGTATGGCATTGTGACTTGTCTCTCTGTGTGAATGATAATCCGTGTCAGTGACCACAGATGATGGTCTCTCACTGTGTGGTTTGTCTTCAATGCTGGTTTCCTCTTCTTTAAACTTCTTTATCCGTCTGTGCACATTGCTCTTGTCAATGGTGTCATCTCTGTAAACATTCTGTAGCGTTCTGTGGAGGTCAGATGCACCCTTCCTTCATCAAGAACTCAACGACTGCATGTTGCTTCTGTTTGGAATCCATTATTTACCTGCAATGAAGAAGAATGGCTACTATAGAGGAAGAGTTACTCTACCAACATGTGCAATTTGAACGACCTCTGTCAGTTAATGAAATGGTTATGCCCACTTTTGTATTACTTTTGGTACAACCGTCATAGCACAAGGTTAACTTCAAAATACTGTGGGAGTAGATAATAAAGTTACAACAGTTAAATAGTAATATTTTCCACTTTGGCAGTGTAAAATTAATGATGCTTTCATTTCATAACCTTTCTTTCTTAGAAAAGCTTGTTCCTAAAAATATGTTTCTTTTATTTAACAGCCTTTCTGTGATGGACGTGAGGTCTTTCCTGAGAATAAAATAACCATGAAGCCTGTACCTTTTAAGCCAACAGAAACTAAAGACTATTGGTTTTGCAACTGCAAGCAAACAAAGAATCGGCCTTTCTGTGATGGCTCACACAACTCCCAAAAGGTCCAAGACGCCACACCTGTTATAAGATTAGTAAATTGAAATAATAAATATTGATTAAATATTTACTTCAAAATTGTAATGTTTGAGAAGCAGTCTGTTCCTGTACACATATAATGGCAATCACAGTAATAAAAGATGTTGCATTTCATTTAACTGTGATTATGCAAATATCTTTAGACACTGGTAACTATTTTAACTGCAAAAATATAACAATGATATGCTTAAAGAAATATTCAACACTATTAACAAAATATATGTATATAGTGTAGCAGATAATTACACAAATACTGTATTATATTTTTCAGATTTAATGGGCTGGATCTTCCCAGTATTGCTGTTTACCTTAAGTACAATAAATAATTATAACTATAGAACTACATATAATCATAAAAGGTTTCCAAAAGTCCTTTGCCAAAATAATCCGTTACTCCAAAGCCATGGCGTAGAATGAAAAATATTTGGGTCATCGATCCATGCCAAATCAACAAATGGGGTTGCATCATAGTCACAGATTTTGCTGCACTCATGCTGATGGGTTGGGCCTGTTCCAACAGGACAATGCAGCTCCACACAAGTGTCGGGACGCCACATTATGGTTAGAGGAGCATTCATCTGAGTTTGGGGTGTTGCCATTCCCACCCAAGTCCCCAGATCGGAACGAGATGGAACACATTTGAAATGCCATGCAACGCGCTATCGAACACAAGAATCCACGACCTCGGAATACACCCGAATTGTGGAACGCTCTGCAGGACGTATGGTGTGCATTGCCTACAGCATATTTCCAGAAGCTAGTGGAGTCAATGTCCCGTCGTATTTCTGCAGTCCTGCGCTCCCGGGGTGGACCTACCAAGTATTAGACTGGTGTACCAGTTTTTCTGGCACTTCAGTGTATATATACACTGGCGGAAAGTGAAAAAAGAACACCAAGAAGGAGACGTCTGATACCAACGAAATTTATACAGTATAATAACGGAATACAGAGGTTAACGTGATCAAAACATTATGGCAAAATACAACTATATTTGCTGGTAAACTGAAAAATAACATTTCCATGTAACATAGTTAGCACGAGGTTGAACCGCCATGAACTGCATCACACTGTGCAATTCTGGCATGGAGTCTGTCGTACAGATGTTGGATGTAAGTTTGGGGTATTGAGTTCCAAGCATCCTCAACCTGAACGTGTAAATCGGGGATGGTCGTGGCTGGCCGTGGAGACCGGATAAGTCGTTGTCCCATAAAATCCCACACGTGCTCAATGGGGGACAAATCCGGTGAACGTGTAGGCCATGGAAGTTGTCTCACACCCTGAAGTGCATGTTGCGTTGCACGTGCCGTGTGTGTGCGTGCGTTATCTTGCTGCAAAACACCACGATCGACCGACCTTACAAATGGCACAACAATGGGCTGAATGATTTTGTTGATGTAGGAGGTGCTGTTTAACGTACCCGGTACAAACACTAGTTGTGTACGAGAGTGATAGCTGATCGCTCCCCACACCAGGAGACCAGGTGTAGGACCTGTGTGTCGCTGGCGGATGCAAGGAGGGTGGAGACGCTCCCCTGCGAGTCTGCGAACACGCATACGACCATCGGAGGCTCCCAAGCAGAATCTGCTTTCATCGCTGAACACGACAGATCGCCATTGCGTTCACCAGTGCAGACGTTGGCGACACCACTGCAGCCGTTCCTGACTGTAGGCTGGAGTCAGAGGTACACATGCCAGAAGCACACGTGCACGTAGTCCTGCATCCAGTAGACAGTTGCGGATTGTTCGCACAGTCACCTCAGGTGCAACGGCAGCTCGGATTTGCGTCGCAGTGGATGTTCTGCTTGACAACGCCGCTCTTCTTATGCGTCGATTGGTCCGCTCATCAGTCCGTCTGTGACTCCCGGTTCCACGTCTTCTCGTGTGGGAATGTTCCTCGGACCATCTACGCCACCATCGTAGCACCACCGATACTTCCCGTCCAATTTGCTCCGCAATACGACGATACGACTAGACGACCTCGCTCAAAGTCCGATAACTGCTGAAATCGTACATGTCTTTCATGTCCAGGCATTGATGTATATATATATATATATATATTCTATAAAGAAGATACCTAAGCAAAAAAATACATATATAATTTTGACTCACACCTAGTACAACATAGAAAAGGTTATGTATCTACCTGTGTGAGTAAAAGGAGAAAAGATAAAAAAATAAAATAAAACTACTGAATGTAGAAGGTGTCGAGAATACTGAGCCTTGGCTTTATCAAGGACCAGCAAAAACTCTGCATTTTCTCACTTCCACAAAGACCTAGTTGGAAATGGGTTTCTGCAAGGCCATAGATGCAAGTAACATTCCCACCTAAAATAGTTTAAAATATATATATATGTCATGTCCTCCGTAGAGTTGCATGACCTAGCACTAGTTAACAATTTCGCTTGCATCCATTAACCTTACTGGCCCGACCCATGCTCTTCATCTGTTACTATTAAACAGAGAGAAGAAGATTAAAGAGAACTCAAGCTGTGAGAGTGACATAATAATTAGAAATGATTTTCAGCCATAACGAAACGCCAAGTTCGTTTGAGAGAGAATTTAAACCTGAAAATCAATGCAAAAGAAATCCAAATTTTTACATTGCAATTAAAAAAGGAAATATTAATTTTTAACGAACAGATTTTTGAAAGAAAACTTGAGTCTAAAACCCCCTACTCTACAACTTATGACAGCACGAAAACGAGAATAAGTTAAAGATAATAATTAACTAAAGAAAACTTTGTGAAAGTTATATACCTTAAACAGTTAGTTGCAATATGTACAAAGTATTTCAGCAGTGCTTTAAGTGCATAATTAATTAGTTATTAAGAACTTAACTACTTTGAAAAAACAGCGCATAGAAAAGGAACAAGCTTAGCCATCTTCTGTTCCTAGGTACCCCAAAAGACGCTCAAAGTTACAAAGAAAAGAAAGAGTTAAAACCCGCAAAAATGTTAACAGACAAACCAATGCCTAAAAGCTGAAAAGCTAAAAAACAACAGAGAAAAAGTACATGAAGTACAAACATTGAACTTATAAAACCTAGAACCCAAAAACAAGGAAGAGAGCTTACCTCTTGTGTGACAAAAACTTTTCTCCTCACAAGAGAAGAACATGGCTGACCTCTTCCGCCACTCCCTAGTTGCTGGGGGCAGTGAGGGTGGGGCTGATGGCCTCCTCATACAGCAAGAAACCAACGCGCGGATATTTTAACCAGAGAAAAAAATATATATAAACTTAAGACTGTGGATCTGTATGATCAGAAAGAGCAGAATTAACTCTCCAGAATACATGAGAAATATTATAAAATACACGAGCAGTGTATTTAATAATCTTTGCATGTATTAAATCACCTTAGTGAGCTTCTATAGATTAATCAGAATCTTATTAATTTTAATGTTGGTTTTACTATTTTTAGTATAGCTATCCTAGTGATGAATAACTAGTTTTCTTTTTTATTTGTTTTTATTTTCTTTTATAAACAGATTTTTAAGCTTTTTTGTGATTTTGTTTATATTATTTAATTTTTTGTTTTAATAGGACCGTCATATCCATAGCACTAAGGTTCCTTTAGGTAGTTAATAGGCATCCTCTAGCCAACTTCCTTACGGCTTTGATTGGTCAGAATCATATTATTAACTGTGTAGAAAATTAAAGCAGATCTGCCAACCTTACTCTATTATTCAGAATAATTTTTCTTAAAGTTCTTTTGATGAAAGAAGAAGGAATTTCGTTCTCTAGAAAACTTTCTAATAGTATATTAATGTGGTAATTGAAGTCCAAATTGTTGCTGCAAATTCTTGAAATTCTTAGGACCTGAGAAATTAGTACATTCTCAATTACTTTGGTTGAAATGTTATTATTCCAGTGTAGATATTTAATTACTTTGAAAGGAAAATTAACTCTTTTATCAAAGAGGCTAATAGATGGGTTACCTCTGTTGAGCTTAATGCTTAAGTCTAGGAACTCAAGTTCCTGATTACTGTGGTTGGTTTTACATAAGTTAAGAGAGCTAGGATAGATATTATCAAAATCACTCTCTATAACTTCTGAATTATTGATACACAGCAGATCATCAATATATCTAAAAGTGTAAAGGTAGTTATCTGAGCAGGTGGGGTGATTTTTAATGAATTTATATTCCTTAAAGAACAGGAATAGATTAGCGATATTCGTGGACGTTGATGTTCCCATGGGAATACCGTTCACTTGCTTATAGAGAGTATTATTATATAAGATATGGTTATTTTCTATGCAGCAATTGAGATAAGAGTTCCAAGTTCCTACATTAACAAATTGGTTAAGTTTAAATTCTGCATACAGCTCTTTAAAGGTAGTGATTATATCTGATAGAGGCAGATTAGTATATAGGTTTTCAAAATCATAACTATTAATATCTAGGGGACAAACTTTGAGTATAGTAGAAATTACTTCTGCATTATTATTAATTATCCAAAAATCTCTGTACATCAAGTTAGAACAGTTTCTGCAGATCCTAACCTGTATTCTTCTGTTGAGGATAATTGCTCCAACAAGTTTTGCAAAGCCTACAATACCATCTATAAGCTCACCTGTACTGTCTGCAACCTTAGCTATATTGGCCAAAGTAAAAATCCTCTTCATCTTAGGATTAATGGTCACAGGTCTCTAGTTAACAAGTTCTCTAATTCAGGAGTGAACCCCTCCACAAACGCCAACCAGTACTCTACCTTTGAATTAGAGCATTTCCATACTCATGGTTTTGACAAAGTGAAAATAGAGGTACTACATATTATCCCTGACCTCTATGCTCGGCTAGAAACTGAATCCCTTGAAATTTTGCAGCATCAGTCTCTTTATCCCTATGGCCTTAATTCCACTCTATCTGACAATAAGCATAATCAGTATAAATTTTCAATTCGTGAACTCTTCTTTCTTGTTAATAATAAGAGCTGCTCTAGAGGTAATAGAGGACAGAGGTTATTTCGCACATCAAGCAAAGTTGATTTTGCTAACTTGCTAAAAACTCTGGAAAGCTTTAAAACTGGCACTAATTTTGTTAAAAATACTTACAAAATTCTCAAGTCCTTCAAGCACTCTGTCCTTAAAAGTTTTTTCAAATTCTGGAATGAAACTGCTGACCATGTTGATAAGCATGTTTTTGCTTTGGTTCTGGACATTCTTAAACATATTCTTAAAGATAAAATTTCTCTTAAAGAATTTTCCAGTAATTTTGTTACCATCAGGTTTCTAAATAAAGCCTACGATAATCTCAATGTAAGGAAGCTGTTCTACAATAATGCAATTTTTTTCCCATCCACAGGCACCAGTCTATTGTAAGTTTTAAATATGTTAAGACCTTAGGGTCAATAGTTAAAAACTACAAACTTAACTCTTCGAGCTACATTCCTGTAATTACTACATGTTCTTGTGTTGAACATAAAGAAACAGTTCACTATGATAAGAATTACAACCATATTATCACCGGAAACTTGAGTTTTGTTGAAAATGAAAAGCTTAGGGTTTTATTAGAGTATGGCTCTAAATTCAGACCTTCCTTCACAATTTCCAAAGAAAGGATTCTTGAGAGCTTCACTCAAGATGTTAATAGGTACATAGTAAAAACCAGTTTAACGTACAATCAGCCTATTGAGGCCTTCGCAGAATGGAAATATAATATAATCAATAGCTTCACCGGTGAGTTGGCAGGTCTGGACTTTTGTTTCGACAGAAATCTCTTTTTCTCTGGAGAAGCTAAAAGGTCACTCTCCAAACTACAAGACCAATTTATTTTTACCACTACGGATAAAGCTAGCAATAATTTTGCAATTATCTGTAAGAAGTTCTATTTTGAATTGTTAACTATGGAACTCAATAATAGAGTAACATACGAGCCCGTAAGTTATTCTACCAAGCAGTTAGAAAATCGGTTTAAGGCATTCTTCAAGAAACTTAAAATTCCACAAACTAGAAGATATGAGCCTGAATTTCCATTTCTTTTTGCAACGGTTAAGTTTCATAAGGATCCTGTGAAGTTCAGGTTCATAGCTAGTGGAGTAAGGAGTCATAAAAAGAAAATAGATCTTGCTTTTGAAGATGTCTTAAAGAAGGTTTTGAAACACATTAGAAACTGTTCTAACTTGATGTACAGAGATTTTTGGATAATTAATAATAATGCAGAAGTAATTTCTACTATACTCAAAGTTTGTCCCCTAGATATTAATAGTTATGATTTTGAAAACCTATATACTAATCTGCCTCTATCAGATATAATCACTACCTTTAAAGAGCTGTATGCAGAATTTAAACTTAACCAATTTGTTAATGTAGGAACTTGGAACTCTTATCTCAATTGCTGCATAGAAAATAACCATATCTTATATAATAATACTCTCTATAAGCAAGTGAACGGTATTCCCATGGGAACATCAACGTCCACGAATATCGCTAATCTATTCCTGTTCTTTAAGGAATATAAATTCATTAAAAATCACCCCACCTGCTCAGATAACTACCTTTACACTTTTAGATATATTGATGATCTGCTGTGTATCAATAATTCAGAAGTTATAGAGAGTGATTTTGATAATATCTATCCTAGCTCTCTTAACTTATGTAAAACCAACCACAGTAATCAGGAACTTGAGTTCCTAGACTTAAGCATTAAGCTCAACAGAGGTAACCCATCTATTAGCCTCTTTGATAAAAGAGTTAATTTTCCTTTCAAAGTAATTAAATATCTACACTGGAATAATAACATTTCAACCAAAGTAATTGAGAATGTACTAATTTCTCAGGTCCTAAGAATTTCAAGAATTTGCAGCAACAATTTGGACTTCAATTACCACATTAATATACTATTAGAAAGTTTTCTAGAGAACAGAAATTCCTTCTTCTTTCATCAAAAGAACTTTAAGAAAAATTATTCTGAATAATAGAGTAAGGTTGGCAGATCTGCTTTAATTTTCTACACAGTTAATAATATGATTCTGACCAATCAAAGCCGTAAGGAAGTTGGCTAGAGGATGCCTATTAACTACCTAAAGGAACCTTAGTGCTATGGATATGACGGTCCTATTAAAACAAAAAATTAAATAATATAAACAAAATCACAAAAAAAGCTTAAAAATCTGTTTATAAAAGAAAATAAAAACAAATAAAAAAGAAAACTAGTTATTCATCACTAGGATAGCTATACTAAAAATAGTAAAACCAACATTAAAATTAATAAGATTCTGATTAATCTATAGAAGCTCACTAAGGTGATTTAATACATGCAAAGATTATTAAATACACTGCTCGTGTATTTTATAATATTTCTCATGTATTCTGGAGAGTTAATTCTGCTCTTTCTGATCATACAGATCCACAGTCTTAAGTTTATATATATTTTTTTCTCTGGTTAAAATATCCGCGCGTTGGTTTCTTGCTGTATGAGGAGGCCATCAGCCCCACCCTCACTGCCCCCCAGCAACTAGGGAGTGGCGGAAGAGGTCAGCCATGTTCTTCTCTTGTGAGGAGAAAAGTTTTTGTCACACAAGAGGTAAGCTCTCTTCCTTGTTTTTGGGTTCTAGGTTTTATAAGTTCAATGTTTGTACTTCATGTACTTTTTCTCTGTTGTTTTTTAGCTTTTCAGCTTTTAGGCATTGGTTTGTCTGTTAACATTTTTGCGGGTTTTAACTCTTTCTTTTCTTTGTAACTTTGAGCGTCTTTTGGGGTACCTAGGAACAGAAGATGGCTAAGCTTGTTCCTTTTCTATGCGCTGTTTTTTCAAAGTAGTTAAGTTCTTAATAACTAATTAATTATGCACTTAAAGCACTGCTGAAATACTTTGTACATATTGCAACTAACTGTTTAAGGTATATAACTTTCACAAAGTTTTCTTTAGTTAATTATTATCTTTAACTTATTCTCGTTTTCGTGCTGTCATAAGTTGTAGAGTAGGGGGTTTTAGACTCAAGTTTTCTTTCAAAAATCTGTTCGTTAAAAATTAATATTTCCTTTTTTAATTGCAATGTAAAAATTTGGATTTCTTTTGCATTGATTTTCAGGTTTAAATTCTCTCTCAAACGAACTTGGCGTTTCGTTATGGCTGAAAATCATTTCTAATTATTATGTCACTCTCACAGCTTGAGTTCTCTTTAATCTTCTTCTCTCTGTTTAATAGTAACAGATGAAGAGCATGGGTCGGGCCAGTAAGGTTAATGGATGCAAGCGAAATTGTTAACTAGTGCTAGGTCATGCAACTCTACGGAGGACA
Organism: Macrothele yani; assembly: GCA_039090855.1. Classification (NCBI taxonomy): domain Eukaryota; kingdom Metazoa; phylum Arthropoda; class Arachnida; order Araneae; family Macrothelidae; genus Macrothele; species Macrothele yani. The sequence continues at coordinate 63,893,428 of CM077017.1, read as the reverse complement.
TGACATATATATATATTTTAAACTATTTTAGGTGGGAATGTTACTTGCATCTATGGCCTTGCAGAAACCCATTTCCAACTAGGTCTTTGTGGAAGTGAGAAAATGCAGAGTTTTTGCTGGTCCTTGATAAAGCCAAGGCTCAGTATTCTCGACACCTTCTACATTCAGTAGTTTTATTTTATTTTTTTATCTTTTCTCCTTTTACTCACACAGGTAGATACATAACCTTTTCTATGTTGTACTAGGTGTGAGTCAAAATTATATATGTATTTTTTTGCTTAGGTATCTTCTTTATAGAATGTGAATTCTGAATTTTCAAAACTGCTGCGTTGCGCGTTTTGATCTTCAGGTTATTTTGCAACCTTCGTTTTAAATTCTAAAGTTTTTCCTTAGTCTTCAGTTTTGCTCTTAAGTATATATATATATATATATATATATATATATATACATACACTGACGGAAAAAAATCCCAACACCAAGAAGGGGTTGTGTTAGATAAACGACAGTTGGTAGGCGGTGAGAGTACATCCGTAAGATGACGTCTATGCAAATTTCGCGCTCGGCGCATACGTGTGGCTCTAGTAGCGCCCCTCGGAACATGCAAAGCAGGTTTGCTGTAAATACGCGCTGTAACGTTCGTGAGCGTTAGTTATAGTTGAGATTCGACGTAGGGTGTTGATGTTAGTCAAAAATGCCTTTAAGAAGACGAAGAAGCCATTATCAACAGCTTACAGAGTTTGAACGAGGTCGTGTAATAGGGCTACGAGAAGGTGGATTTTCTTTCCGCAATATTGCAGAACGACTTGGCAGGAATGTAGCCACTGTGCATGATTGTTGGCAGCGGTGGTCAAGGGAAGGTACTGCCTCAAGATGACCGGGTTCCGGCCGACCACGTGGCACTACTAAGAGGGAAGACCGCCGTGTACGGCATATGGCCGTGGCGCATCGTACCGTGTCTGCGGCAGCAATTCGAGCTGCAGTTGCCACCACAGTGACACAACGAACTGTTACAAATCGGTTACTTGAAGGACAGCTCTGAGCCAGACGCCCTGTAGCGTGCATTCCACTTACTCCAAACCACTGCCGTTTGCGACGTCAGTGGTGTCAAGCTAGAGCTCATTGGAGGACGGAGTGGAGATCTGTTGTGTTTTCTGATGAAAGCCGGTTCTGCCTGGGTGCCAGTGATGGCCGTGTGTTGGTTAGAAGGAGGCCAGGTGAACGCCTGCAACCAACCTGTCTGCGGCCGAGACACTGGACCTACACCTGGAGTTATGGTCTGGGGAGCAATTTCCTATGACAGCAGGAGCACTCTCGTGGTTATCCCACGCACCCTGATGGCACAGTTGTATGTCGGTCTGGTTATTCATTCTGTTGTGCTGCCATTCATGAACAGCATTCCAGGGGGTGTTTTCCAACAGGATAACGCTCGCCCGCATACCGCTGTTGTAACCCAACATGCTCTACATAGTGTCGACATGTTGCCGTGGCCTGCTAGATCACTAGGTCTTTCACCAATCGAGCACGTATGGGACATCGTTAATGCTGGTTGGGGGTGACGCTGGACGACAACTCCAGCGTCACCCCCAACCAGCATTAACCGTCCCTGTATTGACCGACCAAGTGCAACAGGCATGGAACTCCATCCCCCAAACTGACATCCAGCACCTGTACGACACAATGCATGAACGTTTGCGTGCTTGCATTCAACATTCTGGCGGTTACACCGGTTATTAATGTACCAGCATTTCACATTTAAAATGGATCTTCTCGCGCTTACATTAAGCTGTGATCTTGAAACCTTAATCGATTAAATATGTTACCTATACAAATGTATTGCCGCCATTTCATTCCTCTACAACTATTTTTTCGTGGTGTTGGGATTTTTTTTTCTCAGTGTATATAAATGCAGCTGGACCATGAGGTTTTAGGGAAGTCACATGAGCCCTATTTTTAGTTGAAACATTGCGAACAAGTGTTAAGTAGCACTTATTATCATAAGTGCATGCAAGGTATGATGACTCGTGTATGTCATCAAGCATAAACATCCCATTTTCTTTATGGTTCTATAGAACACGTACTTTAGGCTTTCAGAAGACGAAACCTCTAACATAAATTTGTACCTACAGAAATAATTTTCCTACTGCTGTAGGTACAAATTTATGTTACAGTGGAAGCCTGTTATAACTCGGGTATATGGGGACAATGCGATAATCGTGTTATAGAGATACTCACAGTGTATCCAAATCTTAATGCTTTGAGCCCTAAGCCACAGACGATTGTTTGGGTACATGATTGGATCTGCGTTATATCTGATTCCGCTATACAATCGACAGCATTTATATCTGGCTTACACTGTACTTTCAAATTTCTGGTATGGAAATTGCAGTTCGAAATCTCGTTTTCATCTGTTTTTCAGTGGTAATACCTTCTTAAGAAACAAAAAAGAATTTAATACCTTTAATTTCTCTATTTGTGAATTCATATAACTGCACTGGAGATTTGATTATTAAGTGGGTGCTGCAAGTCTTCACAGTTCTCGACCAATACTGTCACATGAACTTTTATTACAACTGGTTGGGGAAAAAAACATTCTGCTGCAATTCCAAAATATTGAAGATGACAAAACAAATTGGCAAAGTTTTCTTCTGTTTTTATACTAGCACCATCAGAAAAAAATATTTTTCTGATGCATGTATATTCCTCCTTAAGGTAATGAATGATACCTTTTTGAAATGTATGGACAGCTGCAGATTTAGATTATCACTGACTGTACATTCACTTATGACTCTTGGCTTCCCCAGGATTTCAGGTGTCACACAGGTAAGAAAAGAGTGCAAAGTAACTTGTGTGTTTTCCTATGACAGTGGTTACAGCAGTCCTATATTTTCTATTTTTTGAAAAAAAATGCTCAGTAAGCGTCCTACTTCGTCAGGTATTTTTATTTTGTGAATGGTTATGATTTCTGAATAACTTCAAGTGTGTAGTATTGACAATTTTAACCCTAGAAGGGAAACGCGGGGCACTGAGTGCCCCACATAAATTAGTTTCAACCGGGGCATGTGCGATTAATAATAATTGTTAATTAATAACTCCTTACAATTTGTATTTTATGTGTTATTAAGCAAATATTAAATTAAATGTTTTGAAATCCATTTTTTATTCGGGTACTCAGTGTCCTAAGTTTCCCTTCATGTCACAAAAAAAATCACTTTTCTCTTCCAGGGTTAATTAATGTCAAGTGTGTTTAAACTGTTTGCATGAATGGCTTTCCGCTACCAGTGGTGCCTATTACAGCACATTAATCGTGTGATTTTGTGGGTTAAAATTGTGTAGCAGTGCATTAGTGTGAGTGAAAAGGAAAAACCCCAAGTCAGTAGAGTGTTTAAGATTGAGCAGGTGCTATACAACGTACAGGTGACCTGGCAGTGAGCCTAAGATGTTTGTGGCTATTACAGAAATCAGATTCTTCCACTGATGAACGGAATTCTTTCCTTTTATCATCATTTGGAGCAGGCTCAATATCGAGGCAAAACCAAAAAGAAAGTGTGTGTGTGGGGGGGGGGCTAGTAGGGTTCATTTCACAGAAAAATCTTTGTCAAGAGTCTAGGCTGAGAAAGAGACCTCCAATGGAGGAGGTAAAAACATATGAATAGCATACCTGCCAATTCACCCACTTTAGTTTAGGTGGGTGTTTCCAGATTTTAATTTTTTTCCTGACTGCCTTTCTGAATCTGATGGTTTTCAATGATGTGGCATTTATATGGTAATATTTCTTTGGGTAATTTTAGAGAGTAGCTGGTATTTCTGTAATCAAAGATTTCTTTTTTTCTTTCTTTTCTTTTGTGTAGAGAGTATGTATATGCATTCATGGGTGAAAGTTTTTTGTTGTGAGGATAAAATTTTGACTTTCTAAAATTTCCAAAGACGCAAGTTAGGCATAGTGGAAATTCCTCCAGTGATTTTTTTTTCTTGCAGTATTGTCTCCGTCATGTATTATTGTTAAAGTAAGTTTTTTAAATGTTTGTATTTTGGCTTGTAAACCAAGTTTCAGTGAGAAAAAAATTCTCCCGTAGTTGTAAATTCCTTTTCTCTGTATGTCATTTATGAAGCTGACATAAAGAGAAAAATGTTTGTTGTTGTTAAATGTCACTTTTTCCATAACTGTTCGTAATTCAGCCAAAAGTTTATGAAAACTAAAGTTAGACAGGGCAAAAATAACTCTGTAATCCTAAATTCTTTTTCTGATCACGTTCTCGCTGTCCTCCATTGTTGTTAAATATAATTTTGTTCCATAAATGTTTGCATATCAGCTTGTAAAAGGAGGCTAAAATTTTGGAAAATGCAAGTTTAGATAGGGTGACAATTTCCCACATAGTGGTATTTTTTTCTTTCGATGTTCCTTCTGCCCTGTATTGTTCAATATCATTCACCTACATACATAAATGTTTGCATTTCAACACGAAAAATGAGACAAATGTTTCAATAATGGAAGTTAAACTTCGCAAAAAAAAATTCTGTAGTCATGATTTCTTTACCTTTTGATATTCCCTCTGTCCTGTATTGTAAATGCTTTTTTCCCCATAAATGTTTGCATTTTAGCTTGAAAAGGAAAGCAAAAATTTGCACAAATGGAAATGGTGAAATTGGAAACATCCTAAGAACTGATGCATTGTGGGCAAAGGTGTTCGTCCTCTCCAAGTACACATCATGCTTTCATGGTCCTGAGGCTGAATGTTCTTTCAGCATTATGGATGAAATTAAGTACATAGAGTCAGGTAGAATGAACATCAAAACCTATTTGGCTATGCAAGCTTCAAGTAGAGGTTAAGACTGCAGTTCAAAATGTGATTCCAACCTTTGTCAAAATCTTAGGACATCCACATTATACACACAATAAATACTACAATGAAGAAATGGGTAGGAAAAGATATCAGCAGCCAGTAGTGGCAAGCTACAACTTATACAGTATTCTACTACAATGAATCACAGAAGCATTTTGTCAGTATGTAAAGATAACTCTCTCAATGCAAGTTGAAAAGGGTTCTTACAAATAATGGAGAAAAATGTGTTAGTTTAGATTGGGGTGCATCAGCAGCAACAATTTGTAGTTTGAAGGAGAAAATTTGCTCATTCAGAAATTTTGTGGACGTTCATATAGCATTAAACAACTCCTCGTTTAACTCGTGCGATGGGATTAGTCCCTTATTTTCCCATATGTTTCCAGAAAGCCTACTAACTAAAGGAATGCAGTTATCACTTACACTGGCGGAAAGTGAAACAAGCCGCCTCGGTGGCGCAGTGGTCTAAGGCGTTGGCCTCTGATCATTCGTCCGTAAGGGGCCCGGGTTCGAATCCCGGTCAGGCATGGATGTTGTGTTTGTCTTACGGCACTGGCTCTCTCCCTTCCCTGGAACCAGTGACCCTAAATTAGGGACGGGCGACTGCTTATAGCCCATTGAGTTGCTCACGGTGGTCGTTAAACCTCCAATCAAAAAAAAAAAAAGTGAAAAAAGAACACCAAGAAGGAGACGTCGGATACAAACGAAATTTATACAGCATAATAACGGAATACAGAGGTTAACGTGATCAAAACATTATGGCAAAATACAGCTGTATTTGCTGGTAAACTGAAAAATAACATTTCCATGTAACATGGTTAGTACGAGGATGAACCGCCATGAACTGCGTCACACTGTGCAATTCTGGCATGGAGTCTGTCGTACAGATGTTGGATGTAAGTTTGGGGTATTAAGTTCGAAGCATCCTCAACCTGAACGCGTAAATCGGGGATGGTCGTGGCTGGCCGTGGAGACCGGATAAGTCGTTGTCCCATAAAATCCCACACGTGCTCAATGGGGGTCAAATCCGGTGAACGTGCAGGCCATGGAAGTTGTCTCACACCCTGAAGTGCATGTTGCGTTGCACGTGCTGTGTGTGGGCGTGCGTTATCTTGCTGGAAAACACCACGATGGACCGACCTTACAAATGGCATAACAACGGGATGAATGATGTTGTTGATGTAGGAGGTGCTGTTTAACGTACCCGGTACAAACACTAGTTGTGTACGGGAGTGATAGCTGATCGCTCCCCACACCAGGAGACCAGGTGTAGGCCCTGTGTGTCGCTGGCGGATGCAAGAAGGGTGGAGACGCTCCCCTGTGCGTCTGCAAACACGCAAACGGCCATCGGAGGCTCCCAAGCAGAATCTGCTTTCATCGCTGAACACGACAGATCGCTATTGCGTTCTCCAGGGCAGACGTTGGCGACACCACTGCAGCCGTTCCTGACGGTGGGCTGGAGTCAGAGGCACACGTGCACGTAGTCCTGCATCCAGTAGACAGTTGCGGATTGTTCGCACTGTCACCTCAGGTGCAACGGCAGCTCGGATTTGCGTCGCAGTGGATGTTCTGCTTGACATCGCCGCTCTTCCTATGCGTCGATCGGTCCGCTCATCAGTCCGTCTGTGACCCACGTCTTCTCGTGTGGGAATGTTCCTCGGACCACCACCGATACTTCCCGTCCAATTCGCTCCGCAATACGACGACACGACCACCCGGCCTCGCGGAGTCCGACTAGACGACCTCGCTCAAAGTCCAATAACTTCTGAAATCGTACACGTCTTCCATGTCCAGGCATTTCAGCTTCTTCAGGGTCTTCGCACGTGTCCGTACACCGACGACATTACATTCACTTCGCCGTTCTCCCTAAATACCACCGACGATAATTTGCATATTATGCCGTGCTGTGGCGTAAGCGCACACCGGTTGGTCCCGAAATTAACATCACACCTACGTAAACTTGACCCCATTAACATATGTACATTTCGTGATCGTTCGCCACTTCCTTCTTGGTGTTCTTTTTTCACTTTCCGCCAGTGTATAAAGATTGCCTGTATGATAGCTCGTGGAGTGGAACCATATTTTATAGAGTAGATTGCTGATAATATGAAAATAAAACACCCTTTTGGTTATACTTCCACCGCGGCACGATAAAGGAGTTAGAGCTTGTAACATAATCAAGAATTACTAGGAACGTGGGTTGTCGTGGCAACCAGGTTTGTATGATAATGGCGGTGTTGATAAGAAGTGAACGAGGATCGTTGTTATGAAATTAAAGTTTATGTTCTAGATGGGATTTCGTAATTACTTAAAGTAAGTTCATTATATTTTATTAAGGCTTAATATTTGACATGGTGTCAGAATCGTAATGGATAGGTTTAATGCTCCAGAAGAATTAAATTTTTTGGGCAATGTTGCCGAGAATTGGAAAAAGTGGAGACAGAAGTTAGAAAATGTTCTTCTAGCTGCAGAGAAAATCAACAAACCGGATAAAACAAAAGTCGCCATTTTGCTAAACCTTATTGGTGATGATGGCTTAGAAATATTTAATACTTTTGACTTGGACCCGGAGGCAGCTGATTATTTCATCAACGTCGTCGATAAGTTCGACGCATATTGTTTGCCACGGAAAAAATGTTGTGTTCGAACGATTTAAGTTCTTTAAGTGTACACAACAGGAAGGACAACCGTTCGATCAATACCTTACGCAACTTAGAACCTTAGCTAAAACTTGTGAGTTTGGAACTCAACAAGAAAGGTTAATACATGACCGTGTAGTCCGGGTTTGATCGATACAATACTTCAAGGAAAGCTTCTTCGTGAACCGGATCTTACTCTTCAAAAAGCAGTGGAACAGGTAAGGGCTGCTGAGGTGAGAAAATTACAGATTAAAAATATGAAAGAATAAAATGAAGCTGTGAACATAATTAAAAATAAAACAGCTGGGAAAACGTTCATGAAAAGAAGAATTAAGCCAAATGTAGTTTCTAAAAGTAGCAGTGTAATGGAGCCATATCTTTGTAAAAAGTGTGGTAGAAAGCACAGGGTAGGAGACTGTTTTGCATTTGGAAAAATTTGTAATAAATGCAATGGGTTAAATTCTTTTGCTGTAGGGTGCAAAGTTAAAGTAAAATCTGGAAGGGTTTATGAAGTACAGAAGGAAATTAAGGAAGAACCTATTTTATATGTGGATACTATACAGAACCCATGTGTAGATAAAGTTGAAACTGACAGTAAAATTCGTGAGAAGTCGTGGAATAAAATCATACGGATTGAAAACTGTGAAGTAGAGTTTAAATTAGATACAGGAGCTGAAACAAATATTCTGCCAAGGTCAGCATCAGATGGCAGCCTAGTCCAGTCCTCCGGGGATTCTTAGCACCCTCTGCCTTCATGTCGCACTGGCCGCTGCCTTGGCCAGGTACATTCCAGCTGCCGGAGACTGAGGGCCAAGATTTAAGTTGTGGAGTCATTTTGGAGGGGTTTGGCCATAACTCACCACGCTGGCCAAGCGGGTTGGTGAGTGTGTAGTGTGATTAATATATGTTAGTCAATAGCATGTGTCCACATTAGCTTAGACTAGTGGGTGGATCGGATTTGGGGCTCTGCCCATTAACTTTGCACGTCACAAACCGCAATAGTCCTTGAATAACACATTGTTTTGGGGGGTTTTTTCGGCCATAAAAAAATGAAATAACTCTCTTGTACTGCAACAACTAATTTCTTATTATTGTCATCAGTTGTGGGAACAAATTGGGCTTTCATATGGAAATACCCGTAAGGTTTGCTTGTCTCCTTTAATATCCATATTCTGAGGGAAAGGGTTGAAATTTACATTTAAATTTGCATCTGCCAACTATAATTTAACTTTGTCTCCTCCCACCCCCACAACAGTTCAAAGGACATCATAATACAATGTGATAGCTCTAGAGATGGAATGGGTGCGTGTCTCATGCAAGAGGGACATCCAGTTTCGTTTGTGTCAAGGGCATTGACTGAAAATGAGCAAAACTTTGCACAAATTGAAAAGAAGTTATTAGCCATAGTTTTTGCTTTCAAAAAATTCCATTATTTTGTTTATGGCAGGAAAGTAACAGTGCAGTCAGATCATAAACAGTTGGAGTTCATTGTGAGAAACCCGCTGCTTAATGTCACAGCCAGACCGCAACGTATGATGCTAAAACAGATGAAATACACTTTTATTGTGTAATATGTACCAGGCGGTAAGATGTACATAGCCGATACACTATCTAGGGCATTTCTAAGTGGTGAAAAGACCCAGAGCGATCCAGAGTTGCAGAATGAGATACACAGTGTGTCCAAGTACCTGCCAATGAATGATGAAAGAAGAGCACAATTTAGACGAGCCACCAAAGAGGATAAAGTACTAAATGTAGTCATGAAATATTGTACAAAAGGGTGGCCTAAGTACTTTAAAGCTGAGAAAGGGGATTTAAAGCAGTATTACAAATTACGAAATGACTTATACCTTGAGGATGGTCTGATATTCTTTGGTGACAAATTGGTGGTACCCAGGGCTTTAAGGAAAGATATGTTACTGCTAATACATGAGTCACACCTTGGAATGGTAAAGTGCAAACTAAGAGCAAGGAAAATTATGTACTGGCCCAAAATGAATTTCGGGATTGATCAAGTTGTATCTAAGTGTGAAGTGTGTGAGAGATTCCAATCTAGCAATACCTAAGAACCTTTAATTCCTCATGCAGTTCATCAAAGACCATTTCAGAAAGTTGCTGTTGACCTTATGGAGTTTCAAAATGTCACTTATTCGGTCTTAATAGATTACTATTCAAAGTGGATAGAGGTCTGCAGTCTGAAAACAAAGACAACTCAAGAAGCGATAAGCAAATTAAAAGCTGTCTTTTTAAGGTTTGGAGTTCCGGAGATTTTTGTTTCTGTTAATAACCCTTTTAACAGTTGGGAGTTTAAGGCGTTTGCTAAATCATGGGATATTGAGCGCATATATTCAAGTCCAAGATATCCTAGGAGTAATGGTATGGCAGAGAAGGGAGTGCATATTGTGAAACAAATTTTCAAAAAGGCCAAAGCGGACAACAGAGACTATTATGTTGGTCTGATGGAGTACCGAAATACACCAATAGCAGGAATTGTGCTCTTTCCTGCTCAGCTGGTCTTTGGTCGCCAACTCAGAACCAACTTGCTGATAAAGGCAAAGCTATTAAATGCACAACTATTTGAAGACGTTGAAGAAAGATTAAGACTAAGACAACGAAAACAGAAGCATTACTATGATAAACACTCTGAACCTCTTCCTCCATTAAAGGAAGAAGACAGTGTGCTTATAAGGAACTTAAACAATGCTTCATGGGAGCCATCAACAGTTGTTGGAGTGGATTTTAGTTCTAAAACCACTTAAGAAATTCTTACAGTCCATCCCGGAATCTGCTATCTAGGGACTTCGAGACAGAAGAGCCCAGTGGTGAAACAAATGACAGATCTACAGACCCGAGATAAGAGGAGAGTCAGACAGAGGAGTTGCCAGGGGCGGAAGCTGTACAACCTAAAAGTTCAACGGGTGACAGTCTTCCTGTATCGTTAGAAGAGACTGGTGTGGACAGGCCAAGTTTTCCTGTGTCTTTAAAAGAGACTGGCGTGCACAGACCAAAAAGGACAAACAAGACCACCAACTTATTTAAGACATTATGTGTTAAACTAGTTGTATGTGTGAGTATTCTTGGTTGTTTAGAAAGGATAGGAGGTGTAACATAATCAAGAATTACTAGGAACGTGGGTTGTTGTGGCAACCAGGTTTATATGGTAATGGCAGTGTTGATAAGAAGTGAACGAGGATAGTGGTTATGAAATTAAAGTTGTTGTTCTAGATGGGAGTTTGTAATTACTTAAAGTAAGTTCATTATATTTTACTAAGGCTTAATATTTGACAGAGCTGCCGACCAATAGAGAAGGTAAAAAAATCACGTAGCCTCTGAACCAATCGTGTTTCGTTATTATATTTTGGCAGGCTCTTGAAAGGACTTTTAGGAAGATTAACAGTTCTACCTGTTAGCTCCGGTTTGGTTGTAGTTTGTGTATTTTCCAGCAGAAGCCTCTAAGTTGTTTCAATATTCTTGTTACTTGTGATGAGCTCCGTGTCAAACATGTTTCACTACTATTTTAGCTGACCCTTAAAAGGATCTTTAGGAAAGTAAACACTCCTACATGTTAGCTCCGGTTTATTTGTAGTTCATATGTTTTCTAGCGAGAGCCTGTACGGTGTTTCGACTCCTTTTTCACTCAGTTTATGGGTGTTCATTTGCTGTAACGTGGAATCGGAAGAAATTGGGAGGGCTGAGGAAATGTCTATTTTATTGTGTAAACAGCAGGGATAGCTTGCGACGTCATGATGTTCTGAGTGTCACCCTCTGGATGAATTTGTCGTAGTACACTGTAGAGAAGGATTATCTGTGTTCCTGTGCACTTGGGATATGGTACCATAATCCTCATATTCTCTTGATATTGCCATGATGTGGAAAGCAACAGACGTCCACTCAAACGTAAGCTAAGAGAGGGAAATCAAAAAATTCATTTTGCAGACCACATTCTGAAATTTTAATTCCGGCGGAATTGCCTTTCCTCGGAACACTGTTTTGATATGTTTATTTGCATCATCACAGTTCTTCCCTCGCAGGTAATCAATGTACTTGATTTATTCGGCTAAGTAGACAAGTTCCGATGTATGAGGAAACAAAAATTTTCCTTCAGAATAGATATTTCTGAGTAGAGTCACAATTAACATTCCTAAATGTCCTTTACAGGGCAAGCCAAATTAGTAACAAAATGTGACCAATACAGAGGTTACGGGCTTTTACCTTTCACATCGGCTGACAGATGGCAGCACTCAGCGCTAACTCCTATCGCATGAAGGAAGCCAGAGATGGAAGTATAACCACCCTTTCTTTATTGTTGCATATGATGAGACAATAAATCAGTTAGATCTTTGTATTTGATGTCGGGGCAGCATTATTATATTGGAAGTAAACTGACGGGTCACGCAACAGCTGTTAATCTATCTTCAACTATTAAGTCGTGCTCAAATTCCATCTGAAAAATATGTTACTGTTACATTCAGATGGGGCCTAATGTAAATAAGTCTGTTTGAAATTTTAAATAAGCAGGTAAAAGACCTGAGGCATCGTGGATTAATAAGCATTGGAACATGCAATCTCCATGTTATTCGTAATGGACATGTTCAAGGTTTGAAACTTGAAAAGCTTAGTAGTGTCACTAACTCTTTGGAAGATATGCATTCTTGGTTTCTTAAGTATCCTTCATGGCAGAAAGATTTATTTGAAACATGCTTTAGAAAACTTGGACACAAACTATGTTACAAAACTTAGATATGTCAGCAGTCAGTGGCTCTCCATCATTCCAGTTTGTGAACGTAAGTTGGAGCTATTTTCAGCTTTAGAGGCATACTTCCTATCAAACCTCCCAGAAAGACAAAAAATAACAAATTACTTACATTGGATAAATACAAAAAAAGATAGTCAAAATGTTAAAAAATCCACTAAACACCTATTTATTTGCACTTTTTGGTCATCTCCTTAAACTTATGTTACAGAAAACTACCCTGGTGCATGTTTTGTATGATGGATTGTGAGCTTCTGTGCAAACTTATGGGTTGCTTTATTGATGCTGAACTATTACAGCAGAAAAATGTAGAGAAACTAGCCTTGTTGAACATTAAAAAAAAAGCAGCAGATATGAAAAGGACATTGGTGTAGGTAGCAGAATGAAGGAAGCCTTGTCTAAGTTAACTTTATGAATTAAAATCAATTTTTTTACTTGACGCTAAAGAATTTTCTATAACTGTATCCACATGTTTTGTCGAGAAACTGCCTTTGAAGAACAAATTACTTTAGTGTATGCAAGTATTGCATCATGTTATGTAAAAAGTGGGTGTGAAACAAACATTGCCACTAATCAGACAGTTATTTTTGTCTTGTGTAATATCTGCTGCCAGTGTAGACAGAGGAAAGATGAGAGTGGTGGCTGTATTTTGTGACAATTATATCTTTGATGAATGGTCACAAAAAATTAGTGACAGTGCAGAAACTCATTAGAAGCCAGTAGACGAACATTGGGAAAATGTGGCTCTTCTAAAAAGGCTCCAATATGTCTCAGAGATAGCCATGTGTTATCGCATTAGTCCAGGTGCCATTCACTTTCTCTCATGGCCAAGGATCAGTCAAACATGGATTTTCTTTAAATAAGAGAATGCTGACATTTGAACTTTCATGCACGAGTTTTGAAACAATTACTGGATTATGACTAATTAAAGATGCAGTACAAAATGGTGATGTGGTAGTGACACAAGAAATGATAAGTTCTATTATGATGCACGAAAGAAAGCACCACCATGTTAAGCAAATTCCAGAAAAGGCATTAAACATTTTAAACATGTTACATCAGCACTAGCAAAGACTGAAGAAGGCAATTGTCACCTAGAAACAAAAATATTTTGAAGATATTAAAGCAACTCATGCCTTGATAGATGCTATATATTACACTATATTGACAAAAGTCACCGGACACCCCTTCAAAAGCAAATGAATGGATGCGATACGTTGTTAAAATGCGCAATACAGCTGCAAACGGTATAAAAACAAGCCTGCAGCTGACCGCGATCATATCACACTGTGAGGTTGAGTAAAATGTTGCGGCGGGAGAGAACTGACTTTGAGAAAGGAAAGATTGTTGGGTGTTATATTAGTGGGTTGTCCATAAGAGAAACCGAGAGGCGTTTAAATGTACCCAAGTCAACTGTTTTGGATGTACTGAATAAGTGAAGACACATGGCGTGCCTGAAGCAGCAAAACGTACCGGCAGACCAAAGAAAATCAGTGATAGAGGACGTTGAAGCCTCAGGAGAGTCGTTGCAGCTAATTGACTGAGTACTGCACAAGACCTCAGTGTACAGGTGAGTAAAAATACTGGAGCCTCGGTATGTACACGTACCATTCACAGAGTACTTCATTCCATGGGTTACCGTGGTCGTGCGGCTGCTCATAAGCCTTTCATCTCCACTCGGAATGCTATTCGTCGTTTAGCATGGTGTAAAGAACATTTATTGTGGACCGTAGATCAATGGAAACATGTCCTATGGACTGATGAATCCAGATAAAAGATCCATCAGTCTGATGGCCATGTGTGGGTATGGCGGCAGCTGGGGGAACGCTATTTACCACACTGTACTGTTCCTACAGTCAAGTTTGGAGCTGGCAGTGTACTCGTGTGGGGATGTTTTCGTGTTATGGTCCCGGCCCATTGGTTATCGTGGACAAACCTGTTAACCAGCACGTCTACCTCGATATTGTGGACAATTATGCCCTACTAACTCTGTGGCAATACTATGGAACCGAGCCTTGTTGGTACCAGTAGGATAATGCACCGAGCCATAAAGCAAGGACTGTTACGGTGTGGTTTGACAATAATTCCGTATTGTGTGTGGATTGGCCAGCACACAGCCCTGATCTTAATCCCATAGAGCACCTATGGGATGAATTCGAGTGTCACATAAGAAGTTTGGAACCAAGGCCTGCTACTAAGCAACAGTTAGGGGCAGCATTATGTACTGAACGGTAGTGCATACCTATCGCTGTGTTCCAAAACCGTGTCGAAAGCATGTCTCGAAGGGTCAGTGCATGCCTTAAGGCCAAAGGTGAACCGACGCCATGCTAATGTATGTCAATAAATGCTATATTGTGTTTCTCTTCTAAGTGTCTGGTAACTTTTGTCAATATAGTGTATTATCAAAGGACTTCAGAAATGAACAGGCAATTCTTTTGAATGCATATTTTTTCTATGTAAACTATTTCAGGTATATAGAAGTAAAATTTTGGCATACGAGATGAAAAGATTTTGATGACAACTGGAAATTATCTTAATTTCTACTGGGATTGGCATTTTTTTTTTCCTTTATTGGAGAATTCATACTTATCCTGTGAATTCAGCTGCAGTTGAAAACATGTTTTTCAAATTTGGTGTTATTCATTCCAAAATTCGAAACTCAAGAAAGCAAGTACAATAAACTTGCTTTCTTGTATAACTCTACAAAAAAAAATGTTACTTGTTTTGTACATTCTCAGAAACATACACTAAAAAAGGTAACTGTTATCCCCCCTACAAACACACACCTATTGAACGATTTTCAAGATGTTTTTTTTGCCTCTGTCTGTGCAAGAATACATTTTTGCAGACAATCCCAACCCTGATTTGACATACACGAGGGGAAGTCAGTAAATGAGTTGCAAACAGTTATGGGATAAAGTAGGGGTGGGAAACCTGCGGCCACCTAGGCCATTATGTGCTGCCTTTTAAGTGAATCCAAATTTTGCTGAAGAAATCCTTTTCTATTTTTTAATGTTTTTGTTCGTCTTTTATTATTTTTATTTTAATCTTAAAATTACCGTATTTAAAATACCAAAGAGTAAAATAAGACTCAACAAAATAATGCTCCCCGACTGACGGCCGCAATTAAAACATTAGTAAGTCAATAAAGGCTATTCGGATACTTGCTGCACTCATAATTTCATTCTATGGCTCCTAAAGAACTACAAATGAATTTGATTGAGCTCTCAGAAGATGACATTTTAAAGTCCTTATTTGACACTAAGAAAGATCCAGTTGAAATCTGAAAAAATGCAATAGAATACCTATGCCTTTGGCAACATGCACGAAAAATGCTTTCGCCGCCCCGGTGGCGCAGTGGTCTAAGGCGCTGGCCTATGATCATTCGTCCGTAAGGGGTCCGGGTTCGAATCCCGGTCAGGCATGGATGTTGTGTTTGTCTTACGGCACTGGCTCTCTCCCTTCCCTGGAACCAGTGACCCTAAATTAGGGACGGGCGACTGCTTATAGCCCATTGAGTTGCTCACGGTGGTCGTTAAACCTCCAATCAAAAAAAAAAAAAAAAAAAATGCTTTCTTGCTTTTCAACCACTTATTGCTACAAATCTACATTCTCTTACCTAACCTAAATCAAGATGCTCTTAAGGTTACAAATGACGGATACCTATCTAGAGGATCAGCTAAAATTTGCGACTTCCATGTTGCAAACAAATATTCAAATGTTTTCCAACAAAAAGCAGTCACAAAGTCACTAAAAGGTTAGTTAACTTTAGAATTAACAATTTTTTTCTATTTTTTGAAGTTAGTCTGTAGATAGTAAGATTTTTACCAAATAATGTACATTTTGAAAAATATCTAATTGAAGTTTCTTGAATGGGGCCTTGTTAGATTGCAGCTAACTTAAAATGGCCTTCCAATATGCAAAGGTTCCCTACCTCTGGGATAGGTGATAATGGTAGATATTAGTTTCTAAAGATTTCACTAGGTGGCAGCACAATCCAGCTTACTCGTAATTAAGCGTAGCAAGACTCCAAGTATCGCACACAAGCCAAGCCAATGGCGTAGCCAGAAATTTCTTAAGGAGGGGTCCATTGGTTTGGTTCATTGGTGAAAGCCTCGCATACACGTATATATCGCTTTAAATTCGTGCTCAGTCTCCCCTCAAGGAAGGGGTTGAAACCCCGAACACCCTCCCTCCGGCTACGCCACTGAGCCAAGCTCAGACTGCAAACGGCAACTGTGATCAAGGAGTGTATGACAGAACAGCAGCATGCTGTTGAGTGTTTTCTTTGGGCCAAAGGACTTTCTGCAAAAGATATTCATATGGAAATATTTACTGTGAGAAGTGTTTGTCGCGTAAAGCAGTACACAACTGGGTTGATAAATTCTCTCTGTGAAGCTCAAAAGTTGCCGATGAAGACAGACCTGGTCATCCTGTTCAGTTTGCAACAGAAGCAACTGCGAGGCAGGTGGTGGAGATGATTCGAACTGACAGGTGAGTAACAATAGACAGTGTAACAGCTTGCAATAGGGTGTTCTTATGATTCAGCCTAATGCATGATCATTTGAATTTCCATAAAGTGTGGGCACGGTGGGTGCCCAGAGAACCAACTCGGGAATACTGAATGTGCCTGTCTTAGCAACATCTCTCTCGGTATGCATGTGAAGCAGAAGACTTGCTTAACAGGATTGTTACTGGGGACGAATCATGGATGCGTCACTGCCAACCAAGCATGCTTCAATGCAATGGAAACATCCCTCCTCGACCAAGAAATTCCGAATCAGCAAAAAAGGCTATGCGTACAGTGTTTTGGGATTCTCGAGGAGTGCTATCAGTCCATTTCCAGAAGTCAGGTGAAAATGTGAATGCTGCATTGTACTATGAACTTCTGTTGATGATTTGGGATGCAGTTTAAAAAAATGCCCAGGCCCACTAACTAGAAGATTACTGTTCCATCACAACATGGCTGGACCTCACACGGTTTGATTAACCCAGCAGAAAATTGAACAACTAGGCTGGGAACTTCTTGAACATCCGTCTTACAGTTCCGACTGATTTTCACTTGTTTGGTCCGCTAAAAACTCCCCTTGGCAGCAAACATTTTGCAGATGACGAAGAGGTTGAACGTGAAGTGCGAATGTGGCTGAGACAGAAGCCACAGAGCTATGGGATAAGTATGTCAATATTAGTGAAAATTATGTGGAGAAATGTAAAGGTAATAATGTTTTACAAGTTCGTATTTTACTTAGTATTTTTCAAATAACTGTTTGTAACTTATTTACCGACTTTCCCTTGTACAAAACAAGTCATACATCATAATTTTAATTACATGACTAGAAAAACTGTAAATGTTCATGCTCAGTTTTAATTGATATTTCAGTTAGAGGTAATGGTATATTTTTTTAAATGTATAGTGTTATAGGTAATTGCTTTTGTAAATTCGAAAGAAAAAACAATGGAAATTAGAAAATTGAACCTCAAGGTTTTTAAATTCCTGTAACTGATACGATGATTTGTATGATTATTATCTACTGAGTATATAAAAAAGGAAAAAGGTATTACCAGACTCCGCTTCCATACTTTGATCGCATATCTATGTCGTATATTTTATCAGATATCTGTTGCTACTCCTGCAGTGAAAACCTTGTGTGGCTAAACAATAAAAGAGTAATTTTCTGAAAAATCTGCACAAATTATGCACATGATAGGTTGAGGTGTGCTGTTACAGTGTTTTAAATAATTTGATTGTTGCTGCAAATAATGGTGATTTTTAACTGTATAAAGTTTGTCACAAAAATTACCCAGAAATTCATCAGTAGATTCTGTTAGTCATCAGAGTGCACATATCAGTCATAATCCAATGCTTATATACACTGGTGTGGAACAAGTAAAATAGCGCCATAAATAGCTACAACACCCGAACACAAATTAACTCAGGACCGTGTCTGAGAACAGGAGCCACATGCATAATATGGAGCATGATGTGAGAACAAAATGTACTTACACAATCCGATAGCATCACCTGAACGGAAGTCACAGGACAGCGTGTATAAGTGTTACAGATATTCGAATGTGTTTGTGTGTTGTTGTGTTAGAGACGACGAAATGGCTTGTCGATCACATCTTGATTATTTTACTTGTGGTCAAATAATTGGGAGGCTCGAGGAGGAGTAACTACACTGGTGTGCAAAAATTAAGGACAAAGAGGAGAAATTAGCATAACAGCGGAACGAGCAAACAGAACGGACCGAAAGACCACTCAGGAGATAGACTAGGGTCCGGTACGGTAGGGCATGCGCATATATTCAGCATGACGAAAGGGGGCGGGAGTGTCGGAAGGGTATAAAGCACACGGGCGGTGTACGCTCAGCAATTCGGTGAAAGCTATTGCACGGTGTACATCGGTTTGAACGACGTCGAGTTGCTGCCACCGTGTGATATGGCCAACAGGCAATCCAGTAGACGACATCTGGATGACTTTACCCGAGGTCGCGTCATTGGGAAGTTGGAAGAAGGTCGAAGTGTGACTAGTGTGGCCGAAAAGTTCGGGATCGCTCACAGTATCGTTAAACGAGCTTGGAGAGCATTTCAAACGACAGGAACAGCTGTCCAAGAGTTTAGCAGGGGTCGTCCACGAGCAACCACGGTGGCGGACGACCGGTATATTGTCCTACAGTCGAGAAAAGACAGACGGCAGACAGCGGGAGAAGTCGCAAGGCACATGCAAAACAAGTCATATATAATAATTTAATACAAAACTGGGCGTCCGTTATCGCGTTTTACCGTGGACAAGAGGCTGCGCAAAGGGGGTCTATTTGCACGACGACCAGTACGGTGTGTGCCAGGAACACAAGAACTGGACATCAGCAATGCAGTCGAGTTCTCTTTACGGATGCGAGCAGATTTAATCTGACGAGCGATTCTGGACGTATATACATCTGGAGAGAGCAGGGAATACGCAATCACACCTCCAACATCATCGAAAGGGGCCGATTTGGAGGTGGCGGAGTTCTCGTTTGGGGCGGTATCATGCTTGGTAGCCATACTGACCTCCACATCTTCAAAGGAGGTTCAATCACTGGTGTCCGCTATTGTACCGAGGTTCTCCTGCCTCACGTGCGTCTGTTTATAGGTGCTGTGGGTCCTGAGTTCCTCTTCATGGACCACAACGCTACACCTCATCGTACAGTGGCTGTCGCAGAATTGTTGGAGAGTGAAGATATTCAACTCATGGATTGGCCTGCAAGGTCCCCGGACCTAAATTCAATCGAACACGTGTGGGACCTTCTTGGGAGACGCTTTGCAGCACGTCACCAGCTGCCAGCAACGATTCCGCAGCTGCGATTGGCGCTACAAGAAGAATGGGCCGCGATGCCTCAACAGCTCCTTGACAACCTCGTCCTCAGCATGGACAGACGTTGTAAATCCTGCAACACAGTCAGGGGTGATCATATCCCCTACTAAAGACTGGATTTTTCTTGGCAGCCGCCTGTCACATGGACGTTTTTGTCTTCTGTCCAGTTGTGCTCGAAGCTACCTTTTCAATAAAGTCCCTTTGTTTCCTTTGGATTTCTTGTTTGGACGGTTTTGCTAACTTGTCCCATATTCTTGCATCTTGGGGATCTTATGGTATGATTTGAGTCGATATGGAGCACTTCTGCACGACGTTACATTCGAAAAACCGTCTCGTCCTTAATTTTTGCACGCCAGTGTATGATAAGTGTGGCTCAAGAGTTTGTTTGGTATTGCCCATAGCATCGCATGCATAGTCGGCCTTCAGGATTACAGGTACAGCTGTGTGAAAGACCAGTGGTGGTCATGCACAAAAAACTACCCCCCAATGAGGACCGCTATTCTTCCCCATGTTCATCTGTTCTGGGGTGCCATTGACGCACAGTTGATGTTGATGAACTGTTGGAAAGTTAAGATATTCAGCGGATAGATTGGCCAGCACAGTCCCCGGACGTAAATCCCATGGAACACATGGGATACTCTGGGGAGATGTGTTTCGGCATGTTAACACACACCGGGAACTATCCAACAGTTGAAGAACAGCGCTCACAGAAGATTGGGTGATGTTACCGCAAGAACTCATCAACAACCTAGTGCGAAGTATATACAGACAGTGCAAACCATGCATCAACGTTAGGGGTAATCATATCCCCAAATGAGGACCTCCTCTTCCTGCATGTTGTCTTTTGCAGTGATGCATCTGTTTCATGGCACCCACTGCCCTGTAGCCAATTCTGAATATACACTGCTGGACACCCAAAATGCAACACCAAGAAGGAATCTTCCGATTGGGCTGAAATTCGCAGCATACGTCGTGAACACATGAATTCATGCCGGGCGCACATGAATTGCATATGCAATTCATGTGCGCCCGGCACGCTACCGAGAAGCACTATATGAAGGGTGCGCAGAAGGCGCAGTGTAAGTAGTGGAAGTGCGTTGTGCTGCCGGACCTGTGCGGGGGAAGCTTCCTGATGCCTCGTCGCAGAATACGGCAGTCATTCCAGCACGTTTCGGAGTTCGACAGAGGACGAATAGTGGCTTATCGCGACAGTGGTTTATCGTACCGAGACATCGGCGCCCGTGTGGGACGACATCCAGCCACAGGGTGGCGAGTATGGATTCGGTGGGTGCAGGAGAGACGGACGGACCGACGTGAGAGATTGCCGCAGCCGCGGCACACCACCGAACGTGAGGACCGGCATGTTGTGCGGCGGGCATTGACGGCTCGCACCGCCACATCACGAACGTTAGCGCAGGAATTAGGGTATGTTGCGCAACAACCTGTGTCAGCACGTGCCGTTCGACGTCGTCTGCAGGAGCGAGGACTTGTCGCACGGCGCACATTGCTCCGATTACCATTGACGTTACACCACCGACGAGTGCGGCGGCAGTGGGCCGTTGAACGCCGCACCTGGACTACGGAATGGCACGGCATTGTCTTCTCCGACGAATCTCGCTTCTGCCTGCAACACCACGATGGTCGGATCCGCGTGTGGCGGCACCGCGGCGAGAGATTGTATGGCGCCTGCATTATGCATCGCCATACCGGTCCGTCGCCTGGCGTTATGGTTAGGGGCGCAATTGGATATGACACCCGCACCCGTCTGGTACGCATCGCCGGTACACTCAACGGCCACCGCCACATCTCCTACGTTTTGGAGCCTGTAGTCCTCCCTTACCTGCAGGTCCTGCCAGCGGCCACGTTTTAACAGGACAATGCGCGCCCGCACGTGGCACACATCATGCAACAATTCTTCACGGCCCACCAGGTGTCACTGCTGCCGTAGTCCGCCTGTTCTCCCGATATGTCGCCCATTGAGCACTTCTGGTCGCTGATCGGCAACCGAGTGGCCCGGCAAGCACCACCCGCGGCTACGCATGATGAACTGTGGCAACGTGTGGAAGCAGCCTGGACCGACATACCCCAAGCCCACATCCAAAGCCTCTTTCGTTCGATGCCGCGGCGTATAGCGGCCGTTATTGCCAGCCATGGGGGCCACAGGAACTATTGATGTCTGCGTGTTCCGCAAGCCGCACGGGCCGGTAAGCTCAATCGTTTCATCTTTGTATCTGTTGTTATGTGTCTAGTAAATTTGGCTTCGCTATCTGGTGTCCTTCTTGGTGTTGCATTTTGGGTGGCCAGCAGTGTAGTTCCACTAGATACTTTACTTCTTGCAGTTGTGTTGGTGTTGTTTCCGTCATTTCGGTAAGTAGTGGATTTCCCCCAAAGGCTTGAATTTGACATATCCTGTGCAACACCATAGGTCGAAACCTGGCTTGTCCTTAAGTTTTGCACACTGGTATATGTCACTGAATGTGCTTATTTTTTCATTTTTTTTAAGTTCCTGAGCATTTAGCACGGTCTCCAAACATACATTTTTCATCATCAGTAGAACAGACTGTTATTTTAGTAAGGAAGTAATATCCAAACTTTTTACATTTACTGCTGGCAATATAAGCTTCACATAAACAATAATCAAGAGCATGAATACACCAAATTTACAAACTTTGGTATAATATTCGTTGATTTTATTGGCGTAACAACAAACTGATACAGCCAAGCTTTCGCTCACCAGCGGGTGGCTTTTTCAAGGTTGACTGATACTAACTACGTGCATACATGCACAGTTAGTATCAGCTATTAACTGATACCTGAACAGAAGCTTGGCTATATCAGTTCGTTTTTGCGCCAATAAAATCGACAGATGTTATACCAAAGTTTATAAGCTTAACATATTGATGATATGTGCACATACATACATATTTCCATTCTAAAGCACATATTAATAGGTTTGATTTTAAGGCACAATGTGCTATACAGAGCAACACCAGAATATACCCTGCTGGCAGAAAAAATGCCACACCATGAAGGAATGCTCGAAAACAGGCCAAACTGCACACACAGATATCCAAGTAGGTCCTGAACAAACGATTTGTCACCTACAGACTAGGCTCCAGTGGCCGAATATACAGGGTGATCAATAAGGAGTGTGCCCCCCTCCCATGTTGGGCGATACAGCGTTGAATCCGACGTGACATCGAGGCAATGAGAGTTCGAATAGAGTCCTGGGGTATCATGGACCATGTGGTCCTGATCCGAGTCCACAGTTCATCTTCATTTTGCGAGGTGGGAGGGAACTTAACCGACGTCCAATCGTGTCCCATAGATGCTCGATGGGCGAGAGATCGGGAGAACATGCTGGCCATGGAAGCATCCGCACGCCAAGCATTCAGGCTATTACGAGTGGTATGCGGCTGGGCGTTATCCTGTTGAAAAACGGCGTTTGGGATGCCCTGCAGATACGGTAGTTCTGCGGGCCGCAGCACCACGTCAACATAGCGGTGTGCCGTCAATGTGCCCGTAATGCGTACCAGCGGTGAGCGGCTGTTGGCGCTGATAGCACCCCACACCACGATTCCACGTTGCCGGGCCGTGTGGCGCTCCACAATGGCGGAGGAGTCCACCCGTTGGCCACGTCGCCTCCAGACTTTCACACGGCGATCATACGTGGTGAGACATAACCGCGATTCCTCGCTGAACACCAAACTGTTCCATTCGGCACCTCACGCAGCTTTGGAGAGACACCACACCAAGCGGTGACGACAATGGCTCATTGTTAAGGATAGTCTTCGCAACGGACGGCTGGACAGCAAACCAGACGCAGCCAATTGGCGCGACACTGCCTCTCTGCATCGATATCGGAGCATCCAAGCCTCCCCGTACACTCTGCAAAATGTCGCCCGCTGTGGCCTGTGGGTCCGTTATGGCATGACATTGGTGCGCTCGGACGTCCGGCTCCGGTTCCCCTACGACGTTGCACAGATACTTCCTAGGACCACTGTCTCTAAGCGCGACCGACGGTTGTGGCCTCACGTTGCGTTTCTTCCCGAATACAACGCAAGAACCATCCAGCGGTACGAAGGCTTACAATGACACCTCTCGTGAACTCATACATTTTATAAGATCGCGTACGACTGCGTCTTAATGGCATTGGCACCCCTTGTTCATTCACCAGACATGGTTGCAGCAGAACCACTTCTCGCGGCCGTGACGACGTTTCAACTGATGGCCTCATGGGCTGGTTGTCCTCTTACATCCCGCGTGCCGTTCGTGCGATTGGCCTGCAAATGCAATTATTTGCATAACTTGTACGTGTGCACCCACCTTTCAATTTGCATGGGGCTGCGTTCACGTCTTCGTGATGTGGCATTTTCTCTGTCAGGCAGTGTATATGAAAGCTTTCTTTTGACAAAAACCCAGTAGTTTTGGCTTCAGTTTTTCCAGCATGCCTTTGCAGGATATTAAGAACTCATTTTGTATAAGTTTAGCAACAATGATGCCAATGTGTGTGGAAAAATATTTATAAAATTAATAGAAACAGTAAAGCACTCCCAGATGTACAAACGGGATAAAAAAACATTAGTGTGAAAAATCAATGGAGGGAGGCTTCCTAAATCACAAAAATGTTTTAATGGAAACATCTCTTGCATTTATTTATTTATTTTAAAAAAATGGAAACAGTCAGAAATGAAATATACTTTTAGATATACATTTGCAAACATTGGTCCCTTCATTGAAACAGTTTTAAAATTTTTAAGAGGTGAATTTGGGTAATTTTTAATTTTGCCTAAATTATTTGACCCTCCAAGTTTTTACAACTTACTGTTTCAAAAAGATGGCAGTCTTACCTTTAAAAGGACAGCTGAATGAGTACTTTAGGACAAATACAAGTAATTTTTCAAACTAGTTAAATGTTTTATGGGATTTATCTAGGTAAATTCTTAAAATTTCTGCAAATTTTCGGAGAGAACTCCTCTCCTTCGTCAGACAGTCTTTCGTTCAATCTCCGTCACGGTCTTCGGCTACGGTCAACATTGACGGTTACGGTGATTCTGCAAAATGTTTTGCCAGATGTTAGGCAGCGAAAATCCCTTACAGTCATTAATGATGAAGTTCTGGTATTTTCCAATTTCAAGTCCCTCCTTCAATTTTCGCTTCAGGAAGTTGGATTGATCTCCAATGACAGTCAAAAAGTCCCAGTCCATGCAGTGTCCTGTTTCTCTAACATGTCTGTCTAATCCTGTCTTGTTTGAACAATTTTTTATTGCTGCCTTGTGCTCCACGATGCGAGTTTCCAGCGTACGATCTGTTTCTCCTACGTAATATTTTCCACAGCTGCAGGTTACTTTATAAATTACTCCTTGCATTTTTAACAAGTTTTTGAATGAAGCTAGGTCAAATTTTTTAAAGTTTGTTGTCTAAACTGGGAGCTAATCTAACATCATATTTACTGCTTATTTTCTTTAAAGATTCAAACAAGCCTTTTTGATACGTAATTTTTCTTGTGAACCTAAACTCCTGCTTGCTTGTATTTTTGTTTTTTGTTTATCTTGTTTGAGTAATTTATCTATTTCCTTTCTTGGGTAGTTATTTTCTGTTAGCATCACTTCCAGTTCATCCATGTGAGCTTTTTTCATATCTTCTAAGAAGACTAAATTATTTTTGTTTTCTAAAAATTGGTTTGGAACATTTTTTTTCATTGAAAATGGATGAGAGGAATTAAAATCTAGTATTTTGTTTGTATCCAAAGGTTTTTTGTACATTTTTGTGAGAAACGTATCTTCTTGGACATAGATGGTCGAATCCAAGAAGTTTAATTTTCCTTCAGTTTGAGCCTCCAAAGTGAACTTAAGGGAATCATCTAATTCATTAAAGCACCTTAGAATTTTTTCTGGAAGATTTTCATCCTTGTTATCTATAATGAATAAGATATCATCAATATATCTGTGATAAAGGCAAAAATATGAGGGCTGAACTAGTACCTTTTCTTCTAGCTTTCCTACATAGTAATTTGCCAGCAGTAGGGAGAGTGGGGAGCCCATTGCTAGTCTAGACTTTTGGAGGAAAAATCTTTTCTCAAATTGAAAAAAGTTGTTTTTTTAAGGAGAAAATCATCATTTTAAAAATCCCCACTAGTCTTTTGCTTGCTTGATTATGAAAAACAATTTTGTCTGCCAGGTTATCTGCTAAAAATTCTATAAGTTGACCTAAATTTATGCTAGTGTACATAGAAACTATGTCAAGGCTACAAATAAATAGGAGAATCTAGGGTTGAAAGCTGCTCTAATTTACACTTTAGGGCTGAGGAGTTTTTTATAATGGAAGGAGGAACTAAGCACATATGGATGTACTGGAAGTAATGCTAACAGAAAATACCTACCCAAAAAAGGAAATAGATAAGTTACTCAAACAAGATAAACAAAAAAATACAAGCAAGCAGGAGTTTAGGTTCACCAGAGAAATTACGTATCAAAAAGGATTGTTTGAATATTTAAAGAGAATAAGCAGTAAATATGATGTTAGATTAGCTTCCAGTTTAGACAACAAACTCAAAAATTTTTGCCCTAGCTTGATTCAAAAAGAAGAATACTTGTTAAAAATGCAAGGAGTAATTTATAAAGTAACCGGCAGCTGTGGAAAATACTACATAGGAGAAACAGGTTGTAGGCTGGAAACTTGCATCGTGGACACAAGGCAGCAATAAAAAATTGTTCAAACAAGACAGGATCAGACAGAACGAAAGACTTCCTGAAGAAGGAGAGGAGATCTCTCCGAAAATTTGCAGACATTTTAAGAATTTTCCTAGATAAATCCCATAAAAAGTTAACTAGTTTGAATATAATAATCTAGGAAACTACATAACAAATGTGAGTTTGATTTACAGCAAGTAACTTTTTATTAATAAAAAAATATATCTGTTTTGAAAAATAAGACCTTGAATAAAGAAAGATTCAGAGGGGAAATCCCCTGTCCTCTATTCATTAAAAACAATTAAAAATGTAGATTCTTCCTTCCCTCTATATATACTATCCACGATTAGTTTCAGTAAAATCTATGGCTGTGATAAAACCGAAAGATTTAAATTTATTTGGCATGGATAGTACATGAATCCATGCCAAATAAACAAACTGGACCCTTTTAGTGTACATGAAGGAAGAAAAACAAGAAATATATGGTATACACTATGTCGCATTGTAGTGATTATATACACATACCAGCCACCGAATTAAAAACTTTTATTCAATACCTTGTTGGACCTCCTTTTGCCCGAATTACAGCATGTATGCAGTTTGGCACAGATTCCACAAGGTGTTTGAGTACATCTACAGCATACCAGGCATTCACCAGGCAGTCCTTCAGCTGCTCAGATTTGCTCTCATATCTGTTTTTCTAACATGCTCCATACATTTTCAATGGGGTTCAGCTCCGGGCTTTGTGGTTGCCGTGGAAGTAGCTGTCGTGCTCGCTGAACCACTACTAAACACATCTTGCGCAATGGACAATAGCATTGTCATCCGTGAAACAGCCATCACCTGCTGGGGGAAAAAGAAGTCAACATTGCAGGATGGGTTTGATTGTCAACAATGTTCAGGTAATCCTTGGAGGATACCTGCCCTTTCAACAATATCAAGGAAACGTTCCACACCAACAGAACATGCCGAACACTATCCCAGAACCTTGAATTGTGTTTACAAGGCAAGCTGGGTTCATTGCTTCATGGGGCTCCTGCCAAACTCTGCCTACTGTCAGTACAGAACAAGGTGTGACTCATCAGATCACGATTTTTTGGCAGTCTTCCAGTGTCCGGTCACAGTGTTCCTGACACCACTGCAGATGAACTTTCCTGTTCTTTGCAGAAATCAGTGGTTTTTGTACAGGCATGGTACTGCCCATACCAATCTTCAATTCCTTATGCATAGTTTGCTGAGGTATGGGTTGGAAATAGCCTTCATTGAATGCTGTGGTCCATTGCTGTACACAGGGTGGCCAGCTAGACGCTTGCACGGGGGCACCCACTATAAGCCCTTTACTGAATTCCGAAAGTTCCTTTGTTCTTTCCATTGTGGGTAACTACTGATGAGCAGACAGTTGCTAGATCATGAGGTGATGCACATGACCACATATTTTGCATATACGCTGCGTGACATTTACGTACATCTGCATAAATGTTTCTAATTCAGTAGCCGACGTGTGTAAATAATTAGAAAAGCCACACACCATAATTTTTGACGTATAAATCAAATTAAAAATGAGCACATCAAGCTCTGCATTTTATCTGCCACAACAGATTACATATGAAATTTTCAACCTTCCTACCCCCAGTGCTCTGAAAAGCAAGAACTAGTGTGTCACGCGTGAGAGCAAAAACAGCTTGTTTCTAGTGGTCTGCTATCTTTAATTGCAAGGTAGTGTCCTTGTTTCACCTCTGAATGTTGCCTACTGTTGTTAATGCCCCTATTGATTTTTTTTCACTAATGATTTTTATCCTGTTTGTACATCTGGGAGGGCTTTACCATTACTATTCATTTTATAAATATATTTCCACACACATTTGCATCTTTGGTGCTAAACTTAGACTGCACATAATGAATTATTAACATCCTGCAAGGGCATGCTGGAAAAACTCAAACTGAAATCACTTCGTATACTAATGCGAGCAAATACTGGATTTTTGTTGAAAGAAAACTTTCACATATTCTGAGGTTGCTCTGTATAGCACATTGTGCCCTTAAATCAAATCAACAGGCTCGTAGCCAGACAAGCAAGTTGGAAGGGGCGGATGATGATTGAGATCGGGCGAAGGATTTAAAGTGGTCGGGCAACAGATGTGAAAGAGGTCGGGCACTATACTGTTGTGCGAGTCGGTAGTACGGGCAAAAGGAAACACAGGTCGGGCGTAGCCCGGCCTGGCCCTCCCCTGGCTACGGCCCTGCAAACACATCTGTTAGATACCCACCTCCCCTTCAGATGAAATACTAAGAAAAGAAAATGTGCAAATTATACCATTTTTTTTTAAAGAATCAGAGTCAGAAACTTATGCAAAGTGGAAAAAAGCAATATATTTCAACTTTGGATGGGGAAGAGGGGGGGGGGCTTCTAAAAACAGAAAAGTGATTCCAAATTCATCACTATGCTCTCCCAGCTTCGGTGCCCATAGAAAAACAGCAAGCCTCTTTAGGTGGATTTCTAGTGGTTTAATGAGAAATTGATCTTGCACAATTTCAGACCAAGGTTTAAGAAATGGAATTACAAAGATTTCAACGTGACTGTTTGGCTGAAAATTGGATGTCTTTTTGACAGATTCAGGGTGATACACACATTAACCTTTTACAAGCACTGTAAAGAAAACTGTTTTGATTGCTGTTCTAAATAGTGTAAGTTTCATATTTTTGTGCTTAATACTTTTTTTTCTAAATAAATGTTTCCACAATGTTGACTTTCCCTGTATAAGTGAAGTTTATGAGATCCCTGATAGACTGACAATTTCATGTGCGAAGATTTCCGATAAAAGTACAACAGAACACAAAATATACACTTCTTTTTGGTCGTACATTTTTTTTACCCTTTCAATCAAATTAATCTTTCAAGTAATTGCTGCATAGCAAACTGATTAGTTATACAGGGGTTTATGAAAATTGCAACTGGAGTACACATTATGTACCATGATGTGAAGTATAAGAATGATTCTTGATGTTGACAAATCACGTGTAAGTTACGTAAAAATTACAAGTGGTGGAACATTTCGGTAGTGATTTCTACCTTCATCGGCCATGGAATCAGACACGTGGTATAAGCATCAGTTGTTACCAGATTTCAAAATAGCTTTCCAAATGATAGGCATGTTAAAAGGTGCTTCTGTATTGCAGGTGTTAGGAGTAAGGAAGATTTCAATGCTTTCGCGGTACCTGAGGGCTTTCCGATTGCTGAACACAGCGATGCGTTTTAACATTTTGCCAATCGGGAATCGTGGATGTATCGCTGATGGTTAAACTTGAAAGGGAGGTGGAAGGGTTGCTTTTCTCAGCATCAGCAATATGTTCCACCAATCGCCGGTTGATGCTTCGGTAAGTACTACCAGTATAGGGGATAACGTCAATGGAAGTGTTGACAGGGATACAGTAGACACCTTGTAAATCAAGGGGCTTATTGGGACCTCTGTCATTAAGGATAAGGTTAGAAAGGTGTGGAGGTGGTTTAACAGCAATCCTGCAGCCAAAAGACTTGAAAATGGAGCAGACTTTGCAATTGAAGGCTAAAAGGCAAAGTGCCAACAAGCTGATGAGTCGTATATTCATACAGCAATGCAAATGTCAAAATGTCATTTAGCTGCTTAATTATTAACGTGCGATTTAGACATAATCTATATTTTGAGGTTACTCACCTTTTTAGGAGGTTTTCATCTCCTGCACACATTTCCAACACGTAATTTTCATTGGTCACATCGCGGTTCAAGGCGTAATTTTCATTGGTCACACATGCCTTTTTCAACAAACACAAACTTCGTTTTTTGTTTTTTTTCTCCTGATATCTAAATGCCGATTAAAAATAATCAACTACAATTACACTAATTCAACTCCCTAAAACACCAATATCTAATTAAAACTTCAATCAAAAAACCTATATTACGCATTTCCTAAAACTTCAAAGTTAAAACTGTAACCCATAATTATTTACAACTGCACACCGGTAATTAATTGAAACAAACCAAACCCGACACAACCATTATCCTCAATAATCTCGAACCTCTCCCCACATAGCAACAGCCGTACTATCCTAGCACTTTCAGCTTTTGCCCAGGCCATTATCAAGGAGTGGAAGCAACAGATGATCCTTCTTCACCGCCCTCCAACGCAGCGAGTATTCTAGTTCTCGGGCGGCATCGTCTCATCACTGCTCAGGCGCAGTGGCGCCATCTATTAGATGACCCAACAGTCTTCTTTTTCTTTTCGTACTTGCAAATTTCTGTTCGATAGCCGGTTGTAGTTGATTTTTGAAATTAATCTCTTATAATCTATCCTTTTCTTTAATTACGTTACATCATTTAATCCCCTCTTCCTCCCTCTGTTCTTCTCTGTGACTCTCCATTCTCATCAAATCCTTCTAATACGCGTTTAAGCTATTAGGATCGTTAACGTTACATAACCTGTGTCTGTTTTTTCAATCAATACTGTCTTTGCTGGTCTTAAATGCCTTTCCGTACGACAGTTCTTAATAATTTTTATTTCATCAAACTCTGGGTATTGTTTTTGTTCGATACAGTACTGGACCAATGCCGTTTTTGCTTCTTTTTTCTGCCAATTCCGTAGATACTATTGTAAACGATGTTTTAGTTTATTTTTAGTGCTTCCTATATATGATACTGCGGGACTGTTACTTATAGGAATTTCGTAAACTTCAGCTCTATCTAAGCACTTCTTGTTTTCTTTCGTATTGAGTACAATATTTTTAATGGTGGGCACTTTATTGCCCAATTGTAAATTATGCTTATTATTACACAATTTATTAATTTCAGCCGAAATTTTTCTTATGTACGGAAATGATCCAATATGTTTAATCTTCCTATTGTTATTCCTTCTTATGTTTGAAGAATTAATACAATTGTTCTGTACTTCATTAATCCATTTTTTAATGGGATATCAATAATTTTTTGCTACATCTGTAATATATTTCAATTCATCATTTTTGTATTGCATTTTTGACGTGTGCGTAAAAGCTCTTTTTATTAAAGTCTTAATACTGTTACATTTATGAGCATATGGATGATACAAATCATATGGTAGGATCACAGGTACATATGACGATTTTCTATGAACAGTATAATCTAATGTGTTGGGTCGTTTTGTAATCTGTACATCAAAATAAGCCAAGGTATCCTGCTGTTTAACTTCAATGGATGAATACTCTTTAAATTTTTTAGCAATGTCTCCTAGTTCTAAAGAATTCAATTTTGATAAGATGAAAATATCATCAACATATCTACAGTATATTAATGGTGGTTCATTCAGACTATTTATCACTTTGGCTTCAATATCTGTCATATTAACTTCTGCAAATAATGTAGACAGGGGTGATCCCATAGGCCCACCTGTATTTTGCTTATACATAATATCTTCAAATGCAAAAACATTATTTTCGTATATATATATATAACACTAGCTTTACTACCCGGCTTCGTCCGGTACAGAATGTATGGAATCTGTAGAATCAAACGGACCAAAAGCTTTACGAATTATTTAACACGTGTCCAGGAGACATAGCATTAGAACACTGACTGAACAAAATTCGTTAACAATTTGTTATCGACGATCAAATGCACCACGTGCTTTCAGTTTCAGACGTCTTTGAGGGGCGCATCTCTGGGATAAAAAAGTTACAAACGTATCTTTGCGAATATTTCATGAAACTAACTAAAATTTTAATGAACACCATAAATCGTTAATAGGAACATTACTTACAAATTTCGCCTGAATCGGTAAATAACTTTTTAAATTAGCCGTCAAAATTTTATTAACCGTTTCTGCGTATATATTTCTGTTTACCGATGAATTAAAAATTCCATGCCTATTTTAAAAAGTTTTGATCGGATTCCGGTGAAATTTTGAGGAACTCCTCTTATTACCAAATGTTGATAATTCGTCAATGTTGATAAAAATTTCAGCCCGTTTCGCTAATATTTCGCAAAGTTCGTTTTTGCATTTTTTTATGCAGTTCTGGAAGAACACAAACACCTGTGGATGTACCGCGGCGATGAATGCAGTCATGTGCTTTCAGATTTGGAACACATAACGATGACGTAGAAAACGATGCTGACTTTATTGATTAGCTTATTAATTAATTCATAACTCGTGAACGGAACAACTTAGAGATTTTAAAATACTTGCGTTGACCTAGAAATGCCAATATTAATAAAGCTATGCAAATTTAGCGATGCCACAGTTCGGCGTTCGAGAGTTTTTGCTGCTTCAGACAAACAGACGTTTTGTGTTTTATATATAAGATTACGTTTTTTAACGTCTATTGCTTGAGGTACAGGCAGTGGCGGCTCCTCTATTGGTGCACATGAGCACGTGAACCCCCAAAACAGAAAACGAAAGTACGAAATTAAAATATAAAAAGTTAAATAAAATAAAACAGTAAAGACATTTCCAGGTTTTGCCAATTTCGAGACGAGCTGCCCCCTCCCCTCTAAATACCCTCGCAAGACGCGACTGTAATGGGATTAATTCGAAAGTGAGCAGCACAGATCGGCCGGCCTTACGTTGATCGTACGAGCGATAGAAGAAACTACTTGAAAACCAGTTTGTCCGGTGGGAAGTGGAGGCAGTGCGTGAGGAATAAGCGCCGCTCATGAGCTTTCAATTCGCACAGTTTTCAGTGTACGGGAGCTCACGCAGATTGATTGGCAGTTTGTTATTCGTCCAGATTCTCCTTTAGTTTGCGGCAACAAGTGGTTAGTGTAGTTGTTTATCGGTTATTAATCTGTTTATTATTTTTATAGGTTTGTTTTATTGTGTGTAAGAACATGTGTAAACAGTTAAGATGGCACTTAGTAAAAACAGTGTTTCTGAGCTAAAGCAATTACATTTTCCAACGTTGCCGCTGGTAAGAAAAATTGAAATTAAAATGTTCAGGCCAACACCTAGGCTTAAGCTGATGCAGATGACAAAATGTAAAACTAGAGATTTCAAAAGGGAATTCAAACCCGACTTATATGAGAAATATCCATGGATCTGTGGATGTGAATTAACTAACAGGCTCTTTTGTTTTCACTGTCTCCTGTTTGCAAAACAAAGTGATGATTCAGGTTGGGTGAGTTACGGTGTTGCTGATTTATCACATCTAACTCAAAAAATAAACATCACTGCTCCCAATCACATTTAAACTCCACATTAGAGTTTAGTTTGCCGTGGAAGATTGATATTCGCCAATAGCTTGACAGTACATTTCGTTCGAATCTAAAAAAACACAATGAGCAAGTAACCAAAAATCGTTATGTTCTTTCCAAGATTATTGACTGTTTTCTGTTTTGCGGCGCATTTGAGCTTTCACTTCGAGGACATGATGAACGCGATGATTCAAAAAATCCAGGCGTTTTCAGAGTTCTTTTAAACTTCTAAGCAGAACTTGATGCATCTCTAAAAGACCATCTCACTAATGCCACTGTTTTTAAAGGAACATCAAAAGAAATTCAAAACAATATATTAGACTCTATGCTCACTGTTTGCCAGAACCACATAAGAAAGGAAAACTCAAAAGCAAGTTTTGTAACAGTGATAGCAGATAAAACTGCTGATGTTTCATCTGCTTCCCAATTGGTTGTCATTTTTCGATACATTTTAGGTAACTGACAAAGTAGTATAGAATGGGGGTTTTAAACACAAAAGAGGACCCCCACAGACCCCCACTGCGGCCCACGTGCTGTCGCATGGACTGATGTGGTCAATCAGGACGTCAGTCTCCGCCATTTTTTTCCCACGTGTTGTTTCCGACCATCTTTTGTACGCCACGTGTTTTGAGATGAGTCATCGTTTTCTCCGACCATGCCATTTTGTGTGCCACGTGTTTTGAGATGAGTCATCGTTTTCTCCGACCGTGCTATTTTGCATGCCACATGTTTTGCTATGAGTCACTATGTTGGGTGACATCGCCGTGCTAGCAAGCAATACTATGACATCACCGATACAGTCATGATAAGAATGGGGTAAGAGGAGAAGTTGACGTCATTTCAGATTCTGTTAAGCTCCAAGACTGATTTTTTTTCAATAACTTGATCATTTTACAACGAATTTATTCCTTATTTTTTTTCCATAATTTTTCAACGTAACGATTTTTTTTTATTTTCTTTGAGCTTCACGCATTTTCAACGGACATACCAACGTAAAGACGTTTTCCAAAGTTTTGTGTTGCAGACATAATCTTAAAACACGATTGTTTATTAATGCAATTACGTGTTCATGGCATGTTCTGTTACATTTTTTTACGTTGTACATTTTTCCACCGTACAAAACCGCAATGTTTTATAAAATATTTTTTTTTATTTTTGCGTATTTTCTTTTATGATTATTCAGTGAATGTACCTTTTAATGCATTATCTTAATCTACTTTTTTTTTCTAAATGCTTGCATACTCGTTAAACTTCTCGATGTACCATCATTATTTTATTTTCTAACTTTACAAACTAACAACTACTTTTATCGAGGCTTTATTGTTTCTGATTCAAACAAGCAAACGTTTCTTCATTATTATTTCTTTTTCCTACGCAAAGAACTTTTCTTACTTGCTTTTAATGTATGATTTAATCTGGTTTTCTATATATCTGTTTCATGTTTGTGCAAGAAATATACAGATCTATAGCAGATATACATAAAATTTGTTCGTAACAGTATCTTTTTTTTTCAGATTTAAACCAACATACGTGTCTTAACGACTTGATATCTGTTCTACAAGATGTGACGAAACTTCAGATTATTAATTTTTTCCATCTGAAACTGTTTTTTTCTTACTTGCTTATAATGTATGATTTAATCTATTTTTCTATCTCACTTTTCTATGTGTGTACAAGAAATATACAGATCTATAGTAGTTAAAATTCGATTGAAGCAATATTTTCTCCATTCTTACTGTATTTTTACATTTCTTTCAAACAGACGTTTTTTTTTCTCAATTCCCGCTATCTAACTTAATCTATGTTTTTGAATATCATTCTATGTTTGCGTATTCGTCCATTATTTTATTTCAAACTTTGCAAACTTCCTCATACTTATATTCGGACTTTATTTTTTTCATTTCGCCCAACGTTTCTTAACGACTTGAATTTCCGGATGTGACAAACCTTCATATTTATTTTTTTCTCCTCTCAAACCATTTTGTTTACTTGCTTTAAATGTGACTTAATTTATTTTTTACATCGCTGTTTCGTATATGTACAAGAAATATACAGATCCATAGCAGTTAAAAATTCGATTGAAACAGTATTTTCTTTATTTTTACATTTCTTTCTGACAACATTTTTTTTCGCGTTTTCCCCATATTTAACTTAATTTTGTGTTTTTGAATATCATTCTATGTTCACGATTCAGACTTTATTTTTTCATTTCATTTCAACCAACGTTTCTTAACGACTTGATATCACAAGATGTAGCAAAACTTCAGATATATTTTTTTTGTTTTTTCATGTAACATAATATTTCTTTCAAAACTCACTTTTAAGTATTCCTAAAAGCTTACATTTATGAGAAATATACAGATCTGTAGTGGTAAAAATTGGACTGCAACAGTATTTTCTTTATTCCAACTTTACTTTTCCATTTCTTTTCAACAGGCGTTTCTTCATTACTATTTCTTTTTCATATGTAAGCAACTTTTCTTTCTTGCTTTTAATGTAAAACTTAATAAATTTTTCTATCTTACCTTTTCATGGGTATACGAGAAATATACAGATCTATGACAGTTAAAATTCGATTGTATTAGTATTTTCTTTACTATGACTTTATTTTTTCATTTCATTTGAGTAAACGTTTCTTAACAACTTGATATTACAAGATGTAACAAACACTTCAGAATTTTTGTTTCCCTCACTTTTTAACTCACTTTTAAGTATTCCTAAAAACCTGCATGTATGGGAAATATTCATATTTTTTCATTCTATCCTAATTTGCTATACTTTTCTTTAACTGATCCAACAGGAAAAGCATTCATTGTCAAGACATTCATTCTAAAGCATTCTTTCTTACGATAAAATTTATATTCTTTGCAATATATTTTCAGTATATTTTTTCTAAATCAACAGAAAAAATATTCATTCTGGAGACACAGCGTCCAAGTCCGTACTTCCACTAATCATCATATTCTTAGCAAACATTTTTTTCCCTACATAGCAATTTCCTAACTCACCAGAAAAGCAGCTATTCTCGACATGTTGCTAAAATATCGAATTTCTCCAAACAAAAGTAATAATTTTTTTAAAGAAAGACTTAGTTCTTTTCTCTGCATAACGACTTAATCTATTTTTCGAAAAACTGTTCTACGTTTACGTATTTTGTTTAACTTTGCTTTACACTGCACTTCGATTTTTTTTCTTCGTAGTACATTTTTCCTGTTTCATTCCAACAAACTTGCTTCTTTTCGACTCGATCACTCTCACATTTCCATACAAACTTTCCTAATATCAGAAATGTAACAAAAATTTCAGATATATTTTTTAACTTTAGAATAAGTCTCACCGATATTTATTATCATGACATAAACTAAAATTTCATACTTTCCCCAAAATGAGTTGTCTTTACACTGTTTTCATGTATACCCAAATATTTATTGCTAATTCACCTCATCAAAGTCAGTATGAACACACCTAACTACATTCTTTTTTCCCAATTTATTTCGCTTTACATCGAAATGCGTCAAAACTTTGCGTTTACTTCATTCACGCAATGATCACGTTTAACTTACCAGGCATTACATGTGAACATCTGTGTTTGAGGTATTCCCCTTCATACGTTAACTTTCGTTTCCCCTTACATTCATTTCTAAATAGGTTATCTCCATCGCATCTGTTTTTCTGATACAAGATCACACACCATTTATTTAATTACTTCAAGAACATATTAATCTTGAACATAAAGAACAGCCAATCGTATTCTAAGTATGTTTTCTCTTGATTCTTATAAAGGAACAGACAGCAAGAAGTCTCACACACTGAAACAAACATCGCCAATTTTTTGCTTTCATTGAGAGGGCGATTTTTTTAATTTTAGTTTTTTTAAATAGTCGCAAAAATCCCATACAATAACATGAGAAAATCATTTACCTTAAAGGAGCGTTTTCAGACATGTTAGAAATCTTAAAAGAGCAAAATATTTCACTTGAAAAGTTAAGGGGTACTTTTTCAAAAAGTTTATAATTGAGGAGGATTGTTTTTTACAACTTCATCTTGTGTGAGTCGAGGGGAAAATGCAGACGAGGCATCTTCTAACACAATGGCTCACGTTTGTTTCTGTTCGGAACAATGGAGATAGTAACACTCATTTTACAAATTTTTGTGGATGGTGGCAATGTAAGAAGAAGTAAGTTTAATATCTTCTTCTTTGAGATGTGATTTG
Source organism: Macrothele yani (assembly GCA_039090855.1). Classification (NCBI taxonomy): domain Eukaryota; kingdom Metazoa; phylum Arthropoda; class Arachnida; order Araneae; family Macrothelidae; genus Macrothele; species Macrothele yani. The sequence goes on along the minus strand of CM077017.1, from coordinate 63,855,743 downwards.
TGCGCCACGTGTGTGGGTGAGTCGCCATGTTGGATGTTGTCATCCTGCTAGCGGTCGTCGCCATTTTATGTTTTTGGGGGAGGGGGCTCGACAATTCATGATCACCGCCATTTTTTTTTCTCACACACGTCATCAATTTTATTTTCTCCCCTTCGGAAAATTGTACATTTTGACTGCTTATTTGACAATGGTTTTAAAGCGATGTGCTTAATTCTTGATCATTTGCACCTGTCCTTAATGTGCTCGTGCTTGCATCACCGATGACTCACGCACTCGTTAGTCGTACGTCTTATCTCAAGTCTGTCTGTTTCATTCTCGCTTCGTTGCTCGGTGTGAAGATACTGCTTTTTTCAACTACTGCTACATTTTCTTTCGTCTGAAGAAATGCATTCTTCTAAGATATATCATAAGGATGGCCTATATTTTTCATATGAGAAATTATTTTCTGATTCTGAAGCTACAAATTATCTTAACCGCCTCGTAAATGAAGTTGAATATTTTGGTGATGATCTCAGCAAATTAGGATTTATGGAAAAACATATTAAATTCCTAGACAACATGTGGCCTACGGTGATAATCATGTCCGTTACTCATTTAGTGGATTGAGTGTGAAAACTAAACCATGGATTCCAGTACTTCGTGAAATCAAGGATGCTGTTGAGAATGTATGTGGAGAAATATTCAATTTTGTGTTGATTAATAAGTATAAAAATAGAAATTCCTGTATCGGTTTTCACAAAAGATGAGGATTGTGAAATTGAAAAAAATTCATGCATTGCCTCAGTTTTTCTAGGTCAAACAAGGGACTTTGTTTTTAAAAGAGATGGTTTTCAGCCTGTTGTCATAGCTTCGGAATGTGGATCGCTTTTACAAATGCTACCCCCCCCCCCCCACGAATGAGTCATGGTATCATGGTCTGCCACGCTGCAAGAATGCTCCCAATATTCGCCTAAATCTGACCTATAGAAAGATGATAATAGGGTCACCCTTATCACGTGACAATGCAATCACGTCATCAAGAAGCGAACAACGCACGTGCACGAACAAGAATCTCTTATCAGTTTTATCTGTGGAGAGACAAGCACAATCATTGTGTTCTCGATCATCGAACTGCTCACACGTTGTACTACCTGCCTCTTCATCGTACGGAATATCATCGCTACAACCCGCCGATACACTGCTCCAGTCTACTGCGAACTTTGTTACCCATCAGGTCTTCAACATGAAGCGATCTATCGAAGATTCCTCTGCTACTGCTGTGAAGAAAGTATGTGTTCCTACAAAGCATGAGTCTCATGCCGAAACAGGTATTTCATTAGAAAACCTTCCTCCACATCATGTTTCCTTGGGTGGAAATAAGTTAGCCAAAGTGACTGATTTCACAGGCATTGTGAGAGTACACATTCGAAGTTATGTTGTGAAAAAGGAAAAACTGTTTCCATCCAAGTACGGAGTAACCATGTCAGCTAAAACATTTAAGGAATTTATGGAAAACTGCTGTATGTATGATGGAAGTAATGAAATCACGATTTTCAACAAGGAATTGATGATGAAATGTTTCCCTTCTCCTCGTGAAATTGCTTATCGTTTTCAACAACTTCACGTTCTGACTGATGATTCGTTTATGTTGAATCGAGCATCAGTGTCATTAACATGTGACCAATTTGAAACTCTGAAAGATGCAGGCAAAAAGCTTTGGATCAGTGTAAAAAATTACAGTTTGGATCCACCTTCCAAAATGCCGTGTTACAACATCAAGGAACTTTGACTACTTTTTCCGTAGACATTCAAAAACTGAAAGACGTTCTCGTGGAAGTGGTAAGAGCTACCATTAAAGAAAATGTAAAAAAAGTTTTCTACTGTAGGGAGTGTCATCTTCCTGTGCTTCTTACGCCAAATAATCAGCTAGGTCATAACTGTAAGAATTCCACAGCAAGCGATGGGTGGCATAGTTCTTTGACAAGGCATTTGCACTTATCGAACCTAAAGTACTTGGGATTGCTTACGCCAATGCCTGCTCAGTTGCAAAAGTTTCAATTCCCAGATTTATTCCTGAACATCTTGATGTTTGTGAAATTCTAATGACTGTTCAAAATATGGAGTGTGATGATGATTTCGAGGTTTAAAGAAAAAAAGTCATTTTTAGGACTACAAAACAGTCCTTTTTAGGACACAAAACAGTCTTTTTTAGGACTACTTTATTTGAATATTTTTTCATTCATTTATATATTTTTTTCTGTTTGAATGTGAACGAAGAAGGTCACTGGCGTGGGCTTAATTGCTCCGTAAACCTTAATGTGTTTCTCCAATACTATGGAACCATGATTGGTGAAGTTCACCACCTCTTTTGCTACAAGAAGGCAACAACGAGGGATTTGGTCGTCCTGATACCTCCATCTTTGAATGGCTAATACGAGCATTGGTTTAACAACTCGCTCGGGGGACCTTCAGCCGTAGCAAATTCTTTGCATGTGTGAAATTTCAGTTTTCTTTCCTCGATGTATATTTCTTCCGTTCGATTAACACTAGACGAAATTTAACTTTCTCAAAACTAACCGTATCTAAAATGAAGTTTAAAAAATTAAAAATAAAAGCAGTCCTCGTCAATTATGAACTTTTTAGAAAACGCACCCTGTCACTTTTCAAGTGAAAATATTTCGCTCTTTTAAGATTTCTAACATGTCTGAAAACGCTCCTTTAAGGCAAATGATTCCCCCATGCTATTCTATGGGGTTTTCTCTTGCTTTTCAAATCTATGTTTTCCCAAAACCATCCTCTAAGTAAAATGAAGTGAAACATTTTTAACCTAGACGGAATTTAACTTTCTCGAAAAGAATCTTATCTAAAATGAAGTTGTAAAAAAACAATCATCCTCAATTATGAACTTTTTGAAAACGTACCCCTTAACTTTTCAAGTGAAATATTTTGCTCTTTTAAGATTTCTAACGTGTCTGAAAACGCTACTTTAAGGTAAATGATTTTCTCATGTTATTGTATGGGATCTTTGCGACTATATAAAAAACTAAAATTTAAAAAATCGCCCTCTCAATGAATGCAACAAATTGGCGATGTTTGTTTCAGTGTGTGAGACTTCTTGTTGTCTGTTCCTTTACAATAATCAAGAGAAAACATACGTAGAATACGATTGGCTGTTTATGTTCAAGATTATTATGTTCTTGAAGTAATTAAATAAATTGTGTGTGATCTTGCATCAGAAAAACAGATGCGATGGAGATAACCTATTTAGAAATGAATGTAAGGGGAAACGAAAGTTGACGTATGAAGGGGAATACCTCAAACACAGATGTTTTACATGTAATGTCTGGTAAGTTAAAAGTGATCATTGCGTGAATGAAGTAAACGCAAAGTTTTGACGCATTTCGATGTAAAGCGAAATAAATTGGGAAAAAAAGAATGTGGTTAGGTGTGTTTATACTGACTTTGATGAGGTGAATTAGCAATAAATATTTGGGTATACATGAAAAAAGTGTAAAATCAACTCATTGAGAAAATTATTTTTGGGGAAAGTATGAAATTTTAGTTTATGTCATGATAATAAATATCGGTGAGACTTATTCTAAAGTTAAAAAATATATCTGAAATTTTTGTTATATTTCTGATATTAGGAAAGTTTGTATGGAAATGTGAGAATGATGGAGTCGAAAAGAAACAAGTTTGTTGGAATGAAACAGGTACTACGAAGAAAAAAATCGAAGTACAGTGTAAAGCAAAGTTAAACAAAATACGTAAACGTAGATCAGTTTTTCGAAAAATAGATTAAGTCGTTATACAGAGAAAAGAACTAAGTCTTTCTTAAAAAAAAAACTTTTGTTTGGAGAAATTCGATATTTTAGCAACATGTTGAGAATATCTGCTTTTCTGGTGAGTTAGGAAATTGCTATGTAGGGGAAAAAATGTTTGCTAAGAATATGATGATTAGTGGAAGTACGGACTTGGTCGCTGTGTCTCCAGAATGAATGTTTTTTCTGTTGATTTAGAAAAAATATACTGAAAATATATTACAAAGAACATAAATTTTATCGTAAGAAAGAATGCTTTAGAATGAATGTCTTGACAATGAATGCTTTTCCTGTTGGGTGAGTTTAAGAAAAGTATAGCAAATTAGGATAGAATGAAAAAATATGAATATTTCACATACATGCAGGTTTTTAGGAATACTTAAAAGTGAGTTGGAAAGTGAGGGAAACAAAAATTCTGAAGTGTTTGTTACATCTTGTAATATCAAGTTGTTAAGAAACGTTTACTCAAATGAAATGAAAAAATAAAGTCATAGTAAAGAAAATACTAATACAATCGAATTTTACCTGTCATAGATTTGTATATTTCTCGTATACCCGTGAAAAGGTAAGATAGAAAAATTTATTAAGTTATACATTAAAAGCAAGAAAGAAAAGTTGCTTACATATGAAAAAGAAATAACAATGAAGAAACGCCTGGAAAAGAAATGGAAAAGTAAAGTTGGAATAAAGAAAATACTGTTGCAGTCCAATTTTTACCACTACAGATCTGTATATTTCTCATAAATGTAAGCTTTTAGGAATACTTAAAAGTGAGTTTTGAAAGAAATCTTATGTTACATGAAGAAACAAAAAAAATATATCTGAAGTTTTGCTACATCTTGTGATATCAAGTCGTTAAGAAACGTTGGTTGAAATGAAATGAAAAAATAAAGTCTGAATCGTGAACATAGAATGATATTCAAAAACACAAAAAAAATGTTTGTCAGAAAGAAATGTAAAAATAAAGAAAATACTGTTTCAATCGAATTTTTAACTGCTATAGATCTGTATATTTCTTGTACATATACGAAACAGCGATGTAAAAAATAAATTAAGTCACATTTAAAGCAAGTAAACAAAATGGTTTAAGAGGAGAAAAAATAAATATGAAGGTTTGTCACATCCGGAAATTCAAGTCATTAAGAAACGTTGGTTGAAATGAAAAAATAAAGTCCGAATATAAGTATGAGGAAATTTGCAAAGTTTGAAATAAAATAATGGACGAATACGCGAACATAGAATGATATTCAAAAACATAGATTAAGTTAGATAGCGGGAATTGAGAAGAAAAAACGTCTGTTAGAAAGAAATGTAAAAATACAGTAAGAATGGAGAAAATATTGTTTCAATCGAATTTTAACTACTGTAGATGAAAGAAATGGAAAAATACAGTAAGAATGAAGAAAATATTACTTCAATCGAATTTTAACTACTATAGATCCGTATATTTCTTGTACACACATAGAAAAGTGAGATAGAAAAATAGATTAAATCATACATTAGAAGAAAGTAAGAAAAAAAAACAGTTTCAGATGGAAAAAATTAATAATCTGAAGTTTCGTCACATCTTGTAGAACAGATATCAAGTCGTTAAGAAACGTATGTTGGTTTAAATCTGAAAAAAAAGGATACTGTTACGAACAAATTTTATGTATATCTGCTATAGATCTGTATATTTCTTGCACAAACACGAAACAGATATACAGAAAACCAGATTAAATCATACATTAAAAGCAAGTAAGAAAAGTTCTTTGCGTAGGAAAAAGAAATAATAATGAAGAAACGTTTGCTTGTTTGAATCAGAAACAATAAAGCCTCGATAAAAGTAGTTGTTAGTTTGTAAAGTTAGAAAATAAAATAATGATGGTACATCGAGAAGTTTAACGAGTATGCAAGCATTTAGAAAAAAAGTAGATTAAGATAATGTATTAAAAGGTACATTCACTGAATAATCATAAAAGAAAATACGCAAAAATAAAAAAAAATATTTTATAAAACATTGCGGCTTTGTATGGTGGAAAAAGTTACAACGTTAAAAAATGTAACAGAAAATGCCATGAACACGTAATACATTAATAAACAATCGTGTTTTAAGATTATGTCTGCAACACAAAACTTTGGGAAACGTCTTTACGTTGGTATGTCCGTTGAAAATGCGTGAAGCTCAAAGAAAATAAAAAAAACCCGTTACGTTGAAAAATTATGGAAAAAAAATAAGGAATAAATTCGTTGTAAAATGATCAAGTTATTGAAAAAATCAGTCTTGGAGCTTAACAGAATCTGAAATGGCGTCAACTTCTCCTCTTACCCCATTCTTATCATGACTGTATCGGTGATGTCATAGTATTGCTTGCTAGCACGGCGATGTCACCCAACATAGTGACTCATCCCAAAACATGTGGTATGCAAAATGGCACGGTCGGAGAAAACGATGACTCATCTCAAAACACGTGGCTCACAAAATGGCATGGTCGGAGAAAACGATGACTTATCTCAAAACACGTGGCGTACAAAAGATGGCCGGAAAGAACACGTGGAAAAAAATGGCGGAGACTGACGTCATGATTGACCACATCCGTCCGTGCGACAGCACGTGGGCAGCAGTGGGCGGGGCCGAGGGGAGCACGTGGGCCGCAGTGGGGGTCCGTGGAGGTCCTCCTTTGTGTTTAAAACCCCCATTCTATACTACTTGACAACCAGTTAAGAGATTCTGGGAACTCACTTATCCCCCTGGACATGATGCAGAATCTATCGCTGGATGTATTCAAGCTAGTTTGGAAAAAGTTGTAGCCAAAGCCAAGAAATTGATATCCCACAGCTACGACGGTACAAATGTGATGAGTGGTCTCCGCGCAGGTATTCAGACTATTATTAAACGTACCTATAAGAATGCAAATTTTGTGCATTGCAACGCACATCAGCTAAATTTGATTTTCGGTCAAGCAACCAGTCAGAATCAACAAGTCCGAGTATTTTTTTCCAACCTAAGTGACAATATTAACGTTTTCAGTAACTCTCCACAGAGGATTGCTATTCTAGATGAAATTGTTAGAAAAAGGATACCTCATGGTTCAGCCACCAGGTGGAATTTCAAGAGTCGAACCATCAATATAGTGCAAGAATACAGGGAACAGTTAACTGAATGCATGGAAAAAATAGTCCTCATCCAAACAAGCTGTAGCAATAAATCAAGCAGGGGCTATTCGGGGTATGTTGGAAGACTCGGTATTTGTGTTTTGGCTTAGTTTTTCACAATATTATGCCTCATGTGGATGTGTTATACAACCATCTTCAGAAAACACTAACTGATACAGCACTCATTCGAAAGCATGTAAACACTTTCCAGCAATCAATGGTAAAATAAAGGAAAAGAGTGGACACGGTGACCATGAAGATATCAGAAATTGAGGAAACATCAAAGAAAAGGAAGAAAGAAAATATTCACATAAATAAAACTGTGGGAGCTAAAGAGATATGTAATGTTATCACGAATCAAGTAAAAGATATATTTTCTTTTATAATTCACTACTCTGCTGTTTCTTTCCTCCAAGCTGAAAAATTTCAGTACGAGAAAGTTTCCAAATCAGCTTGTTGAGCAAACAAGATGTTTATCCCATGTTACAGAAGGATCGCCTGAAAACTGAACTATTAGTTTTAGTAGAAGTTCAATCTATACGTATATACACCTGAACACCAAATTACGTAGGAGATAGGCAATGTATATTAGGACAAGGTCCTTTATAATACTGTTACACACGCAGTATATGAGTTTCGAATAGACAAGTTGACTTCAATGATAATGAAATATTTATAGTTGAAATTAAGAATATTTATTTATGTACAGTATTTAAATGTTGAATCCTAACATAAGTTATATTTAGTGAGACATAAAAACGGCAATGAAGCAAATGGAGCAACACGTATTGCGCTCACCTTACTCCGGTTTCAATCCTTCTGGCTTGCAATCGATCATGCCTCTTGTCTGGTGCTGTACCACGTCATTGAAGATATTCCGCGTTCAAACTTTTACACAAATACGAACATCTGCACAATTCTACAAGAAGGGGGTGATGAGTTAAAATAATTTTGTGATCACTGTCAAGATAAGATTACGTTGACGCGGCCAGAATTTTAGCAGTTGAAACATTTCGCTGTTCTATGCCAAGCTGCTATGAAGTATCCAGATTAAAAGATTTAAAACTTCCAGATTAAAAGATTTAAAACGGAGTAAGGTGAGCGCAATACGTGTTGCTCCATTTGCTTCATTGCCGTTTTTATGTCTCACTAAATATAACCTATGTTAGGATTCAACATTTAAATACTGTACATAAATAAATATTCTTAATTTCAACTATAAATATTTCATTATCATTGAAGTCAACTTGTCTATTCGAAACTCATATACTACGTGTGTAACAGTATTATAAAGGACCTTGTCCTAATATACATTGTCTATCTCCCACGTAATTTGGTGTTCAGGTGTATATATGTATAGATTGAACTTCTACTAAAACGTTTTTCAACTGGAAATTTATAACTATGACCCTTCGGGGAACTGGTCGATAAGTCGCGCTAAGAGCCTAAACCTGCGTCAGAATGTCTAAATCACAACTAGGAGTAATCATAAAAACCTTCAAAAAAGTTAGAATTAAATTAGCCAAAGAAATAGAACATCTGCTTTTCTTGACAGCCTGTAAAAAGAATGATGTGATACCAAATTTTTTGAGGATTCGCACTAACCCTTTAAATCAGGGAGGTGGTAGAATAATGAAAATCTGTGAATTAAAAAGGCTAAATGCTTTTATTAGATCAAAAAGGATTAATTACTTTAGTAAGCAAGCATATCAAAAATATAACGACAGCGTTGGACTTCGCAACAATGAAAAGGAGTTTGATTTTGAACTTCAAAAAGTCTATATGATTGTCAAAAGATTACAGCAGACTTACAAATTACAACATGAACAGAAACTTAAGAGGTTGATGGACTCGCAGCACAAATATAGACATGCGAATTTACCACCTTCTAGAGATCTATATCTAAACAAATCACAAGTTGTATTGAACGAACTACAGATTAGGGGACTTAATAGAGGTGTTAAATATGCGTATGAACAAGATATCCCAAAAGCTGAAGTCTTACTGCCACACCTTGAAGAGATTATTTTAAACTTGCCCAAGAAACGTCAAAACCCAGTGAGGTTTAAATTAGCAAGGGCTATTAGCACTTTAAAAGATCATCCTCAACAACGAAACAGTATCAAATACGAACGCCAAGAGCTGCTTAAATTAAACAAACGTGATGACATTCAGATGGTTATGGCTGACAAATCCAAGCAACTTGTGATAGTTGATAAGGAGGAATTTCATGAGAAAATGCAGCAAGCTATTGGAAAACTAAACACTGAAGTAATAAGAAAGGACCCCACAGATACAATAATTAGAAAATTAGCAATGTTAAAAAACCATAGTAAACTTCCATTGCAAGTCAAGAATAAGTCCTATCCTCCAGTAGGATCTTCCATACCTAGTACATTTGGAAAGTTTAAAACACATAAAGCTGATTGCCCTATTCGGATTATTGTTAATAAAACTATTGCACCTATCATAAACCTTGAAAAAGCTTTGTTCAGATATCTGAACCCCTTCTTTAAAAATCACGCATATACAGTAAATAACTCTACAGAAGTCATTGAGAGAATTAAAAATATAGACATTGGTGATTGTATAATGGTGAGTCTAGATGTTGTTGCATTATACCCGAATACTCCCGCACGAGAAGCTATTAATCTTGTAAACAAAAAATTGATTGCAGATGGGGTACCAGAGATAGAGGTTAACAGTATTATATCTGCACTCAACCTAATTACAGAAAACAATTATTTCGGATATAATCAAGTAATATACAGACAGAAATTTGGATCCCCCATGGGCTCCCCAATTTCGGGCCTGTTGTCAGAAGTCGTACTACAGCACATGGAAAACAAACTACTTCAACAAGAACATTTACCGATGATATTCCTACGATATGTGGATGACATTCTTGTCATCTGGCAATACTCAGAAGATAGCTTAATGAGGTTTATTCAAAAATATAATGAATACTATCCAACAATACAGGTTACTGTTGAGAAAGAAAATAATGGACAATTGCCTTTCCTTGACATTCTGCTTTGTAAACATCAAGGACGCATTAACTACTCAGTATACAGGAAAGACTCTTATGTGCCAGTAATTATACCAAATGATTCAATCCACCCTAAACATTATAAAGAAGCTGCGTTTCATTCATTTATTAGAAGAGCTGTTTCCCACACATCAAATAGAAGTTTGGAAGAGGCAGAAATGAAATGGATCATAGAAACAGCCACAGTATTTGGATATGATGAAAGATACATTTGGAAGATGTATAGAAATTATAAAACCAGTATTAACAGACCTAAGTGTGAAAATAACGTTGAGAACATCATAAAATTTTGCGGACGTTTACCTTACATACCACAGTTAAGCAGCATTTTGAAAAAGGAATGTAATAAAGTGAATATAAGATTCGCCGATATTGTAATAGATAATAACAAATTCCTTACAGCTGATTACAGTAATAATGCAATTATGCACAGAGCAGGAGTATACGGCATACCCACGAAGAATAACGACACCAGTAATATTAATATTATCTACATAGGTAGTACTAAAAGACGACTAAAAACAAGAATGGAAGAACACAAGAGAAATTGGAAAAAGGGTGAGCAACGAACATCTCTTATTACATATTGCATCAATAATAATTCTATCCCCTTGTGGGAAAATGCAAAAATATATACTACGCACAACACACATAGAAAGATATTGTATTCTGAGTCCGTTGTGATAGAAAAAAACAGAGGATTTAACTGCAATGAACAAGCACCAATTGAATTGCCGTTTGCCGGGCGATACATAATAACAAAAGAAAAAGAAACTGAAGAAAAGTATATAAAAACTAAATTTGTTGAAAATATCTCATCCAACAACGATTAACAATGAAATTACAGGAAAAAACACCAGATGATGCAACAATAGCAAAAAGTTGTAAATCACATGATTAACCTACGCACGGATACAGGACCAATGAGCGATGAGTCGACTGGTGACAAGGAGGTAATCAGCACAATAAAAGCATACGGATGTCTCATACAACCGACCGCTGAAGATGGGCACAGTATTGCCAGAAACATGTTCGGACGATAGAGGAAGGACTTGTTGACTTTTTTTAACATTTTTTTAAAGTTTTAAATCTTTTAATCTGGATACTTCATAGCAGCTTGGCATAGAACAGCGAAATGTTTCACCTGCAAAAATTCTGGCCGCGTCAACGTAATCTTATCTTGACAGTGATCACAAAATTATTTTAACTCATCACCCCTTCTTGTAGAATTGTGCAGATGTTCGCATTTGTGTAGAAGTTTGAACGCGGAATATCTTCAATGACGTGGTACAGCACCAGACAAGAGGCATGATCGATTGCAAGCCAGAAGGATTGAAACCGGAGTAAGGTGAGCGCAATACGTGTTGCTCCATTAGCTTCATTGCCGTTTTTATGTCTCACTAAATATAACCTATGTTAATATTCAACATTTAAATACTGTACATAAATAAATATTCTTAATTTCAATTATAAATATTTCATTATCATTGAAGTTGTAACGTATACTCTAGATTCACTTTCCTTTTGATTTTTACTATCTCTGGTTATTTTATTTTACTATGTAAATTATCTTCTTACTGAACGAGATGTTATTTCTCCCGCTAAATGAGATCTGGCAATGAGTGTAAGTCATGACGTGGTGGTAGCCAGTATAAATAGGCGCGTTCAACGATACAAGAGAGAGCTGTTGTTGTATGGTGAGAGCTTTGTTTCATGTGTAAAGAGATCTTCGTTTATATGCGTAAGGAGAGCTTCGTTTATGTGAGTAGAGCTTCGTTCATGTGCAAGGAGCTACGTTTTATTGAGTAGCTGTGTGTCCGGTGAAGTGTATGTTGGATCATATTAAGAGTTTCCCTAATAAAAAGTGGTTCTAGTAAGTACGTTTTTCTCAGTTCATAGTTTTTGTCAGACCTCTGTCTGGCTGTTAGGTTTATTTCATTAAGTGTTATTAGTAACAACCAGCATAAGACTTTATTCATCTTAATTACTACTACAACATTACTACCAGTTATAAGCTTGTTCATTATTATTACTACATTACTAGCAGGAAAGTTTATTCATGATATAATTAACACAACAAGCATTAGAAGAAGCTTAGAAGAAGCTTAGAAGAAGCCTTATTCATTATAATTGGCGCCCGAACTTTTCTCGAACACGAGGTCTTGACAATTCTTACCCATGTCTTCCTTACCTGAGACAACTTCAATTTTTCACCCTAAATCGAATTTCGAGGGTGAAGGGATTAATTTCGACCATCTGCAAGAAGCCTGTGGGGCTCACTTTGATATAAGTGATCTACACGTACCAGGCATTCTTCACAATTTCGTAATTCACCAGCTTCCTATTACTCTGAGTCGCGGGTCGTACCTGAGGGAGTTCAATCCTCTCAGCGAAGCAGAATGCTTGCCCATTTCGTGCCGCATGCAGGAACAATTAATTTCAATGGTTTGGAGGGGTCCTTAAAATTCTTCGAGGATTTGGAAGATCATTTTGATCTCTACAATATTCCTCAAGACTGAAAAGTGCAAATAGCAGGCACTTGCTTGAAGGATACCGCTAAGACCTGGTATCGGCAGTGGAGAGTGTCGAACCCGGATTCTCATTATGAGAATTTCCGAGCAGAATTTTTGGAAGTCTTTCCTTTCGGCCTCAGTCGAGCTAGCCATGCACAACAACTTTTTTCTCGTGAGCAAGGACCCAACGATAGCCCTGTTGCATTTGCTTTGGAAACAACACGCTTGTATAACTTATGGGATCCACATGCCAGTCATGTCGACATGTTGGACACCCTATTGCAGCAGCTCGATCCATTTCTACAGGATTTTCTTGAGGTTCGACACCCTGCTACAATTCATGAATGCCTTCGCCTCATACGAACGTATGAAGAGCGACACGGCAAACATGGTTCAACTCACCATGCTCGGGAACCCCGCGAGGCTTATTACGAATATCCTCAGCGGCATAATAGGCCTAATAACTTTCAACGCGAGCATACACAAGTGCACACCCAAGCTTCATACGTTCCACCGCATAGAAGAGTGGTACACCAACCGCTCGGTTCTAATCAATCTTCTGGATACCGTACAAATGCACAGTATGCTCGACCCCGTTCCAATCCGCAGAATTCGGAACGTTTTCATGCTCAGGGCAATGATGATTTTTTTGCCCGTGCTGAGGGAAGAAGTAATAGAAATGAAAATGTCAACAGACATGCGGAGTTCCCGCAGCAGTTTTCACGCAGTTTTCCTCATCGTGAAAATTTTCTCGATACCCGGCAGGGCCGAGGTTTCAGACCGCATGATAATCCAACCAGGAATCCTTTAAACTTCCAAAGGAAGTAGACCAAGGGTCGGTCCTGCTTCCTGATACCAAGCATTCTGACCCTAAAACAGTATTAGTGACTGTCCAAACTCCTCAGTTGCCTGATGTGTTCTTGACAATTGAAGATATTATTGTCGAGACAAAGTTCGACACTGGTTCTGAAATATCAGCCCTAAATACGAAGTTTTGCACTGACAATTTTCCTGCAATACACGTTCAGCCTGCGACGCAGTATTTGCGAGGTGCAAATAACGAAATCTTCAGTATCACAGGAACTGTCACATTATCTCTAGGGCTGGGAAAGGCTCGTTTTACGCATTCTTTCCTGATTATAGACGAACTACCTGTTAAATGTCTAATGGCAATGGACTTTATTAATACGTTTCAAGTTACTCTGAATTTCGTACAACATGTTATTTCCTTTCCGGAACCTGTCGAAGTGATTCCTACGGATCCTATAGATATAACGAGTTTGTTATTGAGTAACCAATTGAATGAGAGGCAACGAAACCAGCTTTCTCTACTTTTGCAGGAAAGCCCTGGTTTATTTTCTGATCAACCTGGTTTCACACAGGTGGTTTATCATGTCATTGACACTGAGGGTTCGAAACCGATAGCGACGAAACCTTACCCTTGTGATCCTCATAAGAAACAGGAAATGCAACGTCTAATTTCTGAGATGATTAAGCAGGGCATAATAAGGGAATCAACAAGCGCCTGGTCTGCACCTGCCTTTCTGGTACCAAAGAAACAACCCAATGAATTTCGTTTCGTGACAGATTTCCGCAAGCTCAACCAAGTCACGAAAACGATCAATTATCCACTACCTGTCATGTCGCATATTTTGCATGACCTGTCATCAACTAAATGGATGTCAACCTTGGATTTGGCGAGTGGATATTGGCAGGTGGCGGTACATCCGGACTCTGTCGATAAAACAGGCTTTGCGACTCCTTTTGGGGCTTATGAATACCTGCGTATGCCCTTTGGACTAGCTTCTGCACCTGCTACTTTCCAAAAGATTATGGATACGGTTCTCAGAACTGTTCTGGGTCCCCATGTGCATGTATATTTGGATGACATTATTATTACATCCGAGACTTTTGACGAGCACCTTTCTCTGCTCAAACAGGTGTTCCAACTCATATACAATGCTGGCTTGACGTTAAAACCTAGTAAATGCCAGATAGCGAGGGACGAGATTGTATATCTGGGGTTGAAAATCACTCCCCACGGCTTATTTACGGATAATGAAAAAATTAGGCCTATTGTTGACTTTCCTCGGCCTAAAACAGCAAAAGAACTATCACGCTTTCTGGAAATGACCGGATGGTATCAGCAGTTCGTCCCCGCTTATGCTACAATCTGTGAGCCATTGTATGCTTTGAAACGTAAATACAAGAAGTTTGTTTGGACACCTGAGGCTAACGCTGCATTTGAAACACTGAAGTCTGCGTTGACTCAGCCTCATGTGTTGGCTTTCCCGGATCATACTAAGGAATTTGATATTTATACTGACGCATCCGGAGTTGGTCTTGGTTGCGTTTTGTCACAAGCTGGGCATCCAATAGCTTTTGCGTCTCGTACTTTAGCCAAAGCTGAACGCAATTATTCAGCTACGGAACGTGAATGTCTTGCTGTAGTGTATGCTCTTGACAAATTTCAATGTTATCTTAACGAATTGACAGTTAACATAATTACGGATCATTCTGCCCTTCAGTATTTGAATTCTGCTAAGCACCTATCTCAAAGACTTATGAAGTGGGCTCTGAAGTTACAAGAGAGCAATATCAAAATTTCGTATCAGCCAGGTCATAAGAATCAATTACCGGACGCATTATCTCGCGTTCCGATTAGTGGGGTCCCCACAGAAACTACTCCTGGATGTCAGCCTTTACTTCTAATAGCTGATATAACATCCAGAGAGCAGATAATGGCAGAATTAATAAATGATCCAGATTTTGGGGATATCTATAATTTTTTGCTTGCGGGTTCGCCCCTACAAAGTGATCCTTCTCTGGCTGGGAGGTCACAGCATTTTGAAGTCATAGAGGGTCTTCTTTACTATACGAAATCTAGGACTACTAGGGCAGAGTTTCGCCCATGTGTTCTGCGAACCCTTAGAATGGCCATTTTAAACGAATTTCATGACAAACCTCTTGCAGGCCATTTAGGTATTCGCAAGACCCGCTGTAAATTGCGGGATGTTGCCTATTGGCCTGGCATGTACCAAAGTGTGCTCGCATACGTTCAATCATGTCACTTGTGTCAGATTAATAATTAGCGTAATGTAAGACCGGCCGGTCACTTGAAATCTAGTTCAAGTTCTCATGTTTTTGACATTATTTCAATAGATTTATTGGGACCTTATCCTTTATCTGTTAAAAACAAATCTCGTTACGTGTTAGTATTAACTGATAATTTTTCTAAAGGGGTTGAAGTTTTTCCCATTAAAGCCGCTACGGCAGAAGTTATTTGTAATGTATTAATTAATGAAGTATTCTCTAGATATGGTGCACCTAATAAAGTAGTTTCGGATAATGGTCCCCAATTTATTTCTGACATTTTTGAAAGAATGTGTGCGAGACTACACATTAAGCATAAATTCATTTCCCCATATCATCCCCAGAGTAATCCTGCGGAACGAGTAAACCGCACGCTTGTTAAAATGATTGCTACATTTGTCATGGATCATCACGAGCGATGGGATGAACATCTTGAGCTTTTTTCGTTCGCCCTCCGCTCGTCTGTTCACGAATCTACTAAAATTACTCCTGCAGAACTTTTTCTGGGTCGCAAAATTAAAACCCCTTTTGAAAATTTAACGGGGATTATCGACGAACTAAACCAACGACCAACTCCGCAATCAGTACGAATCATGGCTGAAAAAACTCGTGTTGCAATGCTAGGAGCACAAGCGGCTCAAGCAAGATACTATAATACTAGGCGGAGGGAACCAGATCTTGTCGTTGGAGATCTCACTCTCGTGGAAACGCACTTCCAGTCTTCTGTTTCTCATACTTTAGTGAAGAAATTTGCACCCCGCTACGAAAGTCCATATCGGGTGGCAAATGTGTTTGAAAATAACATTGTTCTTGAAAAACCTGACAATCAATTTCAACACGTACACGTTGCTCAGTGTCGCAAGTATCATGAACGAAATATCGATTTTATAATCAACCCTACTCAACCTTCTGTTCCACAGACTCAAAAGTCTATATCTCACGATCAACCTCCAGAAATTTTGGACGAATCGACAAACATTTTTGAAGAATCTCCAGTGATTTTTTCTTCACCCTCCCCATCTCAAGACGGGCTTCCAAACATGCAACCTGATTCTCCCATGAGACGAAGGCTCGAATCAAGTTATTCAAATACTAGTATCGTTCCTTTCCCTCCAACCATTGCCAAGACTATTGCTGCACCGTTTCCTGATAACTCTGCACCAACACAAGCTCCTACTTCCTTGAATACCTCGTCAGAGAGTATTCCTATAGGCAGAAATAAACATCGCCCTGCACGACCACTAATTTACAGCAGCGACTCAGAGTCTTCAGATATTTCTGATTTATCAGTTATGGACAATAGTTTGACAATTCCTAAACGTCAGACACAAATTACAAACCGTCTAGCAACACCAAAAGCTGGTCGAAAACGTAACTTGTCTCCCCAATCTGCTTCGCCGCAACAGCGACGAAGGCAGAGATCCTTGCATCCGCCCGGGTTTCGCCCTTGGAACCTACGCTCAGGGCAAACAGGGCCGATGCCTGCTTCTACTCTAATGCCACGAGGGACAAAGCGAAAACAAACGATGTGGCCGTAGCCACGTCCGTCCAAAAGAATGCTAGAAGGACACCACGGGCCCCAGCACAAAGGGACTACATATCAAAAGCCTGGGGGAGCCCGTTCCTGTCAGCCGCAGGGATTTCCTGACCGACAGACTTCGGCCGTTCCTGATCCACGGACTTCAGCCGTTTTTGACCGTTCCTGTCAGCCGCAGGGATTTCCGGACCGACAGACTTCGGCCGTTCCTGATCCACGGACTTCAGCCGTTCCTGACCGTTCCTGTCAGCCGCAGGGATTTCCGGACCGACAGACTTCAGCCGTTCCTGACCGTTCCTGTCAGCCGCAGGGATTTCCTGATCGACGGATTTCAGCCGTTCCTGACCGTTCCTGTCAGCCGCAGGGATTTCCTGACCGACAGACTTCAGCCGTTCCTGACCGACGGACGTCAGCCGTTCCTGACCGTTCCTGTCAGCCGCCGGGATTTCTTGACCGACAGACTACAGATGGTCCAGATCCAGTCACGTCCTGGAAGAGATCTACGCCACCTGAAATTACCAGTCCGATTAGGCCTGGAAAACGTTATCGTACTAGAGTTTTATGCGTCCTCGAGATAAGTAAGTTCTCGTGGACAGGTTCTTTTCTCCGTTTGTTGTTTTTCCTGCACGACCAGTTGGCGTGTCAGAATTTCTTTTTTCGTGTGGGCCTATGCATTCTTTTTGTGTATTTATGTGTTTTTTTTTATATTTCTTCTATGTCCCTCTACTAATCCAAATTTTTTTTATATATATGTGCTTAGGGGTAAAATAATGAAAATTGTTACTGTTAGGCAGCTCCAGGCAATCTTCGCTGCTGATACAGTTGGTTTGTATTCAACAATAATATGAGAACGTAATTTGAAATTAAAAAAGTGATTCCTGCTAGGCAGAATAAAAGGAAGGTATGCCGATGCAGGTTTGTTTTGTTCAAGTATACAAAGTGTTTCACAGACGAATACAGATTTCTTGATTTTGTCATGCCAAGTTTGATATTGTATATACTGCTGCCACCTAAACAACAACTAAAAAGAGGTCGATAAACGTCAGTCAACGAAGTGTAAGACTTACACTCCAAAATTGATAGGTTTTTCGAAAAACAAAAAAAACAAAACAAAAAAAAATTAAGGGGGAGATGATGTAACGTATACTCTAGATTCACTTTCCTTTTGATTTTTACTATCTCTGGTTATTTTATTTTACTATGTAAATTATCTTCTTACTGAACGAGATGTTATTTCTCCCGCTGAATGAGATCTGGCAATGAGTGTAAGTCATGACGTGGTGGTAGCCAGTATAAATAGGCGCGTTCAACGATACCAGAGAGAGCTGTTGTTGTATGGTGAGAGCTTTGTTTCATGTGTAAAGAGATCTTCGTTTATGTGAGTAGAGCTTCGTTCATGTGCAAGGAGCTACGTTTTATTGAGTAGCTGTGTGTCCGGTGAAGTGTATGTTGGATCATATTAAGAGTTTCCCTAATAAAAAGTGGTTCTAGTAAGTACGTTTTTCTCAGTTCATAGTTTTGTCAGACCTCTGTCTGGCTGTTAGGTTTATTTCATTAAGTGCTATTAGGAACAACCAGCATAAGACTTTAATCATCTTAATTACTACTACAACATTACTACCAGTTATAAGCTTGTTCATTATTATTACTACATTACTAGCAGGAAAGTTTATTCATGATATAATTAACACAACAAGCATTAGAAGAAGCTTAGAAGGAGCTTTATTCATTATAAAGTCAACTTGTCTATTCGAAACTCATATACTACGTGTGTAACAGTATTATAAAGGACCTTGTCTTAATATACATTGAACTAGGAGTAATTTACAGAAGACCAGATTTCAGAAATATGAATGGTGCCATTAGTCTTCTACAGTTCGTTACAGAAAATAACTTGCACACTACGTTCTCGAAGACCTACAAATTGTTGCTGATTATTTCTACTATTCCAATGACAACTGCTGATGCCGAGAGATGCTTTTCAACTTTAAAACGAGTTAAGACATTTTTAAGAAGTTTCATGAGTGAGGACAGACAGCGCACTAGCCATGCTCTCAATTGAAAAAAACATGATAAACGACGTACCTAAATTCAACGAAAATGTTATTGATTTCTTTGCCTCAAAAAGAGAGGCGGATTGACTTAATTTACAAAGATTGCACTGAGTAATCAACATTTCATTTGAATGTTTACCTTTGAAGTAAATTGTAAGCACTATTGTAATAGAATCTTCCTTTGTACAAAGTCGAATGTTAGTTTTTCTACGTGTGAGTGCTTGTTTTTTTCTTTTAGTTGCATTGCTTTTTTTTTGCTTGTAGAAACAGAAATGTATTTTAACCTGTATGTTATGTCATAACTGAAAATTTAATTTTTACAATTTATGTTTTGTGAACCCCCATTTGAATAACCCACGAGCTGCCACTAGGTACAGGAGTATTTGGATACAAAGCTTTGACATCCATACTAGCCATTTTGTAAGACTGTGCAAATCTTGATTAATATTTTTAATTAGGTGAATAAAATCATATGTATTTCTTAAACTGTATTGTTTTTTTCATAAATATTGGTACAAGAAAGTTTTAAATATTTGTTTCTAATGAAATCAAGGGTACGTTCACTTTTGAAACAACCAACCTCATTGGTGCATCATCTTTATGTATTTTAATCTTGGCAAAAACTTTTGGTATACATGCTCCCATTGGGGGGAAAGGACTTCTTTATTTCGTCTGGCAATGTACTATGATTTCTTATCCTTGCCAAATATTTTATCTGGTTATCTGTTGGGTATTTATTGATAATTGTACAGTTTAATTCCTCTATTGCTTTAGACATTTTATTATTATAATCTACAGTATTCATTAGAACAATCTGCCCTGACTTATCAGCTTCACAAACTTTTAATGTTATTATTATCTTTCAGCATCAGTAGTTGCTTCTTTTCGTACTTTAGCTTCTTCAAATGGAATTTTTTTCATTAAATCCTTTTAATATAATGTATAATTTGAACGTTACATCATATTTATTTGTACTTGGTAAATTTCTTATAACATCTTCCATGCATGGGATCAATTCTTCAGTTCTAGGTAAGTGCTGTGGGAATGCATATTTTTTTCCCGTTGCAAAACCACTTGTTGGGAATAACTTAAATCCACATATGATTGATTCAAAAATACAGCATAGCTATTATTCCTGTGTCCTGGTACTTGTTTTTCATCAAATAAATTATGCAATTCCCTTGTAAAATTCTGCCTTGTATTTTTCCCCTCTGTACTCACAATTTCATTAATTTCCATGAGTGCAGTATCCAATATTATATTGTTCCATGTTTCAGCAAACTTTTTGTACTTTGTACTTTGTATAGAAGACCATAAGTCCAAGCATTTCTTATGAAGGTTAGATATTATTTTTCTTTTCCCAATAATTTCTGCACTCAACCTCTTATTTTGACAATTTTGCATTATTTGACTATCTTTCATACTAGTTTATTTTTCAACCTTAGATATTTAGGTACTATATCGAAATCTCTACATGCCACAAGAAATTCTTTCTGCACTTCAGATTTTGCGAATTTTTTTTTTTTAAATCTCTTATTCGCTGAAATTCTTTTTTTTTAAATATGTTCTGTAACACATTTTTTAATATTGAGACGACACCTTGCTCCTTCTAGAAATAACTACTCTCTTTGCATGTCAACATATATCATATATTCATACAGCAATGCAAATGTCAAAATGTCATTTAGCTACTTAATTATTAACATGCTATTTAGACATCTATATTTTGAGGTTACTCACATTTTTAGGAAGTTTTCATCTCCTGCACACATTTCCAAGACATAATTTTCATTAGTCACATAGTGGTTGAAGGCCCAAACACACGTCTTTTTCAACAAACACAAACTTTGGTTGTTTCCCCCAATAACTAAATGCCGATTCAAAACAATCAACTACAATTACACTAATTCAACTCCCTAAAACACCAATATCTAATTAAAACTTCAATCAAAAAACCTATATTACACATTTCTTAAAACTTCAAAGTTAAAACTGTAACCCATAATTATTTACAACTGCACACCGGTAATTAATTGAAACAAACCAAACCTGACACAATCATTATCCTCAATAATCTCGAACCTCTCCCCACAAAGCAACAGCCGTACTATCCTAGCACTTTCAGCCTTTGCCCAGGCCATTATCAAAGAGTGGAAGCAACAGATGATCCTCCTACACCGATTTCCCCGTAACAAGCAATTTTTATGAACAGAAAGTTCATTTTTCTTGCAGAAGATACGGAAATGAGGAGGTTTTCCTTCAGGCCATCCCCTCAACACCTAGTTGAGAATACGTGATAGAATTGGATCTCAAAGTGTCATTTTAGCAATTTCGCTAGCTTGTAATGGAGGATTGTCTAAATCTTATGTAAACAACACTTCAAGTGGAGGTGGAATTTCACAATGTGGAATTTCTTGAGGTAATCTACTTAATGCATTAGCATTTTGAATTTTCTTGCCTATTCGATGTACGAGTGTGAAGTCGTAAGCATTCAGCATTATAGACCATCTCAGCATACGAGGAGAAATCATTTCTGGGGTAACTTTTGATCTGCTGAATAATCGTAGAAGTGGTTGATGGTCAATAACGATAGTAAAATGGTGACCATACAAGAAATGATGAATTTTTAGCACGTCTTTTGTAAAAAAAAATCGTGCTTCTGTTATCGGTTTGTCCGTCCGTCCGTCCGTCTGTACCCATGGTATCTCTGCAACTATTAGTCCGATTTGAAAAATCCTTTTTGCATTCGGAAGCTTGAAATATGCGAATGACGATCCTTTATTTTGGTTTTTAGGATGTGCAATTTTGCCGCTAGAAGGCGTAAATGCAGATGATGTCGAATTCAAAATTACGCTTTAATCCACATATTTGCTTCTAAACATCCGATTGAAAAAATTATTTTATCTTTCGATTCTATTTATGTCAAAGAGTGTTTTAGATATAGTTTCCTTTTCAAATTACGCATAGATTTTCCGCTAGGGGGCGCAAAAATTAAATTACATATTTCCCGATAACTCTTCTAAAACTCCGACTTGAAAAAAAAAAAAAATTCAGCGGATACATCTCTTGATGAGAAATCTTTTGCATATAATTTAGAATTTTTGGTAAAGAATACTTTGGCCACCACGGGGGCGTAAGCGTTGATTTTTGCTTCTGATGTATTTGCCATAAAATCTGAGCATCTAAAATATCGATTGAAAAAATTCTTTCATGAACTGATGCCACTCACATCGATAACTTTTTCGGAATATTTTCTTCCTAAAATATCCCACAGTTTCTCCGCCAGGGGGCGTAGATGTATATCTTATTTTTGTCAATATCTCTACTTCTAGGAGTCCGATTTGAAAAAAAATCCTTCTTTGTTGGATATTGTTTTCCGTGCGACATGTTTTTCATATAATTTCAAAATTTTAAAGTAATTCATAGACTTTCCGCTAGGGGGCGTAAAGGTAAATTGCGTTTCTCCCTATATCTCTGCTTCTAAATCTCCGATTTGAAAAATTCTTTCTGCACCGGATACAGCTCCTGATGGAAAATCGTTTGCACATAATTTCTAATTTTTGCAAAAAATGGTTTGGCCACCAGGGGGCGTAAATCTTAATTTCCGCTTCTGATGTATTTGCAGCAAAATATGAGCTTCTAAATTCTCGATTAAAAAAAAGGTCGTTTGTAGACCGATACTACTCATGTCGACAAACCTTTTAGGAACATTTTCTCCTTAAAATAGTGCATGGTTTGTACGCCAGGGGCGTAGATGTATATCTTATTTTTGTCAATATCTCGACTTCTAGGAGTTCGATTTAAAAAATTCCTTCTTTGTTGGATAGTGTTTCTAGTGTGGCATGTTTTTCCTATAAATTCAAAGTTTTCAAGTAATTCATAGACTTTCCGCTAGGGGGCGTAAAGGTAAATTGCGTTTCCCACTATTTCTCTGCTTCTAAACCTCCGATTTGAAAAATTCTTTCTGCACTGGATACAGCTCCTAATGGGAAATCCTTTGCATATAACTTATAATTTTTGTAAAAAATGGTTTGGCCACCAGGTGGCGTAAGTTTAAAATTCCGCTTCTGATGTGTTTGCAGCGAAATATGAGCTTCCAAAATCTCGATTAAAAAAAAAGTCGTTTGTTGACCGATACTACTCATGTCGACAAACGTTTTAGGAACATTTTCTTCTTGAAATAATGCATGGGTCCTACGCCAGTGGGCGTAGATGTATATCTTATTTTTGCATCTCTACTTCTGAAAGTCCAATTTGAAAAATTCCTTCGTTGTTGGATAGTGTTTCCGATGCGAAATGTTTTTGCTATAAATTCAAAACTTTCACGTAAATTATTTAAGACTTTCCGCTAGGGCGCATAAAGGTAAAGTGCGTTTTCTGCTCCTAAAACTCCGATTTGAAAATTCTTCCTGTATCGCATACAAGACCTGATGGAAAATATTTTTCACATAATTTCTAATGTTTTGTAAAGAATGGTTTGGCCACCAGGGGTCATAAGTGTTAATTTTTGCTTCTGATATATTTGTAGCAAAATCTGGGCTCCTGAAAACTCGACTAAATTTTTTTTTCTTGGACCGATACCGCTCATATGGATAAACCTTTTGCGAATACTTTCTTCCTAAAACAATGCATGGTTTTCCCACCAGGGGCCGTAAAGTCACATCTTATTTTTGTCGATAACTCCGTTTCTAAGAGTTCGTAAGCTCAAGATTCCGTTTACACCAATATCTGAGGGATTAAAGACCCGATTGAAAAACTTCTTTCTTCCGTCAGATACTATTGTTTTCCATACCGGTTCCATTGCCTTTGAATAGCTTTGATACATTTAATTTGCGTCAGAACGGATGCAAAAGACGTACTTATTACACTCGAAAATTCGGTGTCATCTTTCTTATTTTAACCCCCACTGTAATACTCAGTGCTTCTTTATCAATTTGAGCGTAGTTTCTCTCAGTAGAAGTTAAGGTCCTTGAAGTGAAAGCAATGGGTGCGTCTCTCCCATCTAGAAGTTTATGGCTTAACACACAACCTACACCATATGGTGATGCATCACAAGTAAGAATTATTGGCAGCTTCTCATCAAAAGGAATTAACACGGCGTCAGAAAATAACAACGCCTTTACAGACTTAAAGGCATTGTCATGAATCTCAGTCGAAGACCATGTATTATCTTTCTTGAGAATTTTATGCAATGATTCCCCAATAGTAGCTTTAGACTTAAGGAAACTGTGGTAAAGATTAAGAAGTCCCAGGCAAGCTTGTAGTTGTTGCTTGTTCTTAGGAACCGGCGTTGCCTGAATTGCCTCGACTTTAGTTTTAGACGGATGTATTCCACAAGCATCAATTCTATATCCCAGGGACTCCACTTCCGTGACACCAAACAGACACTTTTCTTTTTTAGCACGTAGTCCAGCCTTTCTAAGCTGGGCGAGAACTTTGCGAAGCCTGAAGAACCGGTATGAAAAACAATTCTGAGAAATAACTAGCACATCATCAAAATAGGGTACGACTCCCTCTAATCCAATAAACAGTTCATCAATGATATTTTGGAATATTCCAGGGGCTACATTTATTCAATACTGCAATCGTTTTACTTTAAATGCTCCCCGGTGTGTAACGATAGTCTGTGATTCCGCAGACTCATCATAAACTACCAGCTGTAAGTATGCTTGAGCGAGATCAATTTTGGCATAAAATCCACCCCCTTTCAATGTTGACAATAAGTGATTTACTGCAGGAATAGGATATGGATGTGCTTTCATAGCAGTATTCAGTGTTACCTTGTAATCACCACAGAGTCTATCCATCCTCAGCTAAAAGCTTATCAAGTGCTGCATCAATCTTGGGACGGAGAGCAAGTGGAACAGTTCTTACCTTAAAGCGCATGGGAGGAATTTAAGGACCTAGGGGTAGCGAAACTACTGCCTCCTTCCTTGTATGAGCCAAGTCTTTCCTCAAATACTTCATTAAATTCTTTCACCACATCATCAACAGAATTTGTTGAAATAGCATTTACCCCTGTTATTGTAATTCCAAGTGAATGGAACCATGCATAACCTAACACGTTGGTGCACTTTCTCTGAGAGATCAGAAGCTGCCGTTGAGCACCATGCTAATTATGTTGTACATTCACAACGCACATTCCGCGAAGGGGTATGGAATTCCCCTGAAAATCAGTTAAACGTATTGATGAAAGCTGAATTTCTGGCTTATTTGCACGCCAGAGCCTTTTGTATGTATCATGTGAAATGATGGAGTGAAAGGATCCAGAATCTACCTCTAAACTGCGGTCCTTACCTTCGATGCTTAATGTAAAGGTTTGTTTCCCAACAGAATCTGTGTAATTACGTAATACATTTATGCAATATTCAGAATTTATTTCCATATTTGTGCATTTTACTCTTGGCTTTCCTCGGTTAGAATTAGGACTAATGCTTTGCTGTTCTTTCTTCCTGCAAACAGCTTCAATGTGACCCATATTCCTACAAAATTTGTAAACTGTATTTCTGAATTTACACATAGAACGCATATGGTTTCCACCACAGCTATTTTATACGCTTCCGTTAAAAGGAATTGCATACTTTGAATTAACATTTACATTTTGTTTCTTAGAATTATTTTTAGTATGTTGCACATTACTTATCGATTCTCAAAAATTTCCGCGAGTGCAAGTTTGGGAAAATATTCGCTTTGCCTCATTAGTGGCTGTTTCAGCAGCAAGCGTTTTCGAGAATGCACCATCAAGAGTCAGTTCCGTTTCAGCTAAGAGCCTGCGTTGTACCGCGTCATCAATTATTCCACATACTAACTGGACTCGTAGACGCTCATTCGGTGTATCTCTGAAATTACACTGCTCCGCTAAACGTCGGAGGTCAGTAACACAGTCAGTAATACTTTCACCTTTACGCTGTATACGTTTCTGGAACAGATAACGGGAATAAATTTCCGAGGATCTAGGACTAAAATGATTTTTTAACAATTCATCATACGATTTATCAGTTAGTTTTAGTGGTGACACTAACGAACGAGCAATGCTCAGTGTCTCTGTTCCACTAGCCGACAGCAAAACAGCACGCTTCCTGGGAGCTTCAACAATACCATTTGCCTCAAAAAAAAAATAGCTCCACATACAAGCTCCATGAGACAGGATTAGTAATATCGAACGTTGAAATTTGGCCTACTGCCACTACAGCCATTTCCCAGCTGACGAAAATAGCAAAAGATGAACGAAAAGATTCTCACCTCAATTCTAGAAGGACGCCGCACGATTATAATTCCGCAAGGCTCCCGTCATTGCACTTTTGATTTCACACGACTGCCATAATCCTGTGACTCAGCCTCTCGACGTCGTATCCCATCACTCGTCGCCAGTTGTTCCGAAGTAGGACAAACACAGTTGTTTCGAAGTAATCACTAACACCGCGGGGAGGAAGAAGGTACTAAGGTGTAACACATTTGTTGAAGTACGAAGATCAGAAGCTAATCGTATACACTGGAGATAACATACTTTATTTTATTATTTTTTTATTGGAGGTTTAACGACCACCGTGAGCAACTCAATGGGCTATAAGCAGTCGCCCGTCCCTAATTTAGGGTCACTGGCTCCAGGGAGGAGAGAGCCAGTGCCGTAAGACAAACACAACATCCATGCCTGCCCGGGATTCGAACCCGGACCCCTTACGGACGAATGATCAGAGGCCAGCGCCTTAGACCACTGCGCCACCGGGGCGGCACTTTATTTACACTCATTATACGTAGGATCACTACTCACGCTCAAGCCATGATGAAAACCAAGGAGGTTAGAAGTAAGAGGAGCTGGCAACAGCCCCTCTCCCTGTGCTTCTGGCGTGACGCCACTTTTTATCAGCTGACTACGCCAATGCGCCCAATCTAAGAATCTCCTGTATATCTCTATGGGAAAAGACCCTTACTCTACCTAAACAGGCATGAAAAAAAATTGAGGCTGAAATATTCATTCCCATAGTAAAAAAATTCCAGAAAAAAACAGGAAAATATGTGTTGGTATTTCTTTTAAAAAATGAACAAAATAATGATTTTTTGAGCGGAAGTGCATAGTGCGCATGGTTACTTACTGCCCATGTGCAAGTAACCAGTTTAAAATATAACCAAAAGCCTAATGATAAGAAATAAGAAGTCCGAAATATTCCTTCTTTCCATCCTTGGTTTGCATGCGCTAAGCGAAACTGTTTAAGCCACAAGAAGTGACGTCACGTTCCCGAACTCTCGCAGCGCAGACTCCCACCACCTCAGAGAGAGGACAGAAACAGCTGATCTGTTTTGGCTTCACTCAAAACGGGTCCCTTCACCTCCTCTTCTTCTAACCTCCTTGATGAAAACACAACACTGAAGAAGGATGCCAAATCTCCTTTTACAATTCATGACAACGTAAGTCATTGCGTCCTCTGGCTGACTAGAGCAAAACCTAGAGGAGTCACTTACCTGGAAATACATAACACTTAAATCATAACAATAACATTCTCGTCTCAAGAACAGATTGACAACAATACTAGTTTTCTCGATGTTAACATCAACATCAACCCAGACTTCTCATTTGGTCTCTGTTTACAGGAAACCTTCTGCCACCCATAATATCTTCCCTTATCATTCCTGCACCTTTAGTAAATACAAATTGGTTGCTTTTAGGCATACAACCACAGAGCTAGCCTTATTTGCAACAGCCCTTCTGCTCTTCAAAACGAATATCAGAACATCATCAACATTGGCAAATTGCATGGCTTTCCACCCCTCTTAGTACATACGCTAATTAAGAAATTTGAATCACAGAATAGATCTACTAGTTTACTACCTGAACTTTCCACCACTCATCAGTTTCTTGACACTTTGCCCTTTAGTCTGCCCTTTACTCACAGAGTTTGCTCCATGGTTTAAAACTCTGGCTTCACGCGACAATAACACATAAACACAGAAATCAAGCAAAAACACACAGAGTCACGTATGGTTAAAGGTTCCTTTAGCGGTAGCTTTCAGTCATCTTACGACCTTGATCACCCACGATCGACTGGATGGGCTGGTTGCTAGAACTTCAGTTTGAAGTTGGGGTGTTGGAACTGTTGCCAGATTTTAGTGGAGAGATCCAAATAAATGGGATTTGGTGAGGGGTCTCTGAATTGCAGTTTTTGGTGAGGGGTCTCTGAATTGCAGTTTTTGGTGAAAAAAAGTTCAATGCTTTCTTGGAAACACAGAGATGCTTTGTTGGTGAATGGGGCAACTTTTTTTGTTTCTTTCCAAATGGGAACTGAAGACACATCTGCAGTTCCCAATTGGAAAGACTACAGAATTACTGTTAAACCACCTTCACGTCTTTTTAACCTTATCCTTAAAGACAGAGATCCCAATAAACCCTTAGAGTTACAAGGTATCTTATCTACTCCATCCCTGTCAACACTTCAACTGGCGTTACCCACTATATTGGTAGTACTTACCGAATCATCAACCGGTGATTGGTGGAACACATCGCTGATGTTAAGAAAGGCAACCCTTTCAAGTTTAACCATCAGTGATTTGTCCGCGATTCCTGATTGGCAAAATATTAACGTATTGCTCCGTTCAGCAATCGGAAAGCCCTCAGGTACCGCGAAAGCATTGAACTCTTCCTTACTCCTAACACCTGCAATACAGAAGCACTTTTTAACATACCTATCATTTGGAGCAGTGGCGTAGCCAGAAATTTCTTAAGGGGAACGCGGGGGGGGGTCCATGGATTTGGTTCATTGGTGAAAGCCCCATATATACATATATATATCGCTTTAAATTGATACTAAATCTCCCCTCAAGGGGGGTCCGGACCCGAGGACCACCCTTTTGGCTACGCGTATGATTTGGAGAGCTATTTTGAAATCTGGCAACAGCTGATGCTTATACCCCGTGTTTCATTCCATGGCTGATGAAGGTAGAATTCACTACCGAAACGTTCCACCACTCGTAATGTTTACGTAACTTATGCGTGATTTGTCTACACCAAGAATCATTCTAATATTTTGTGTGTTACGTGTTTCACTGCCAATTATTCTCACTATGATATATATATTATTATATGCATATAAAGGGGTGTAGCAGTACGATGTGTGCCATCATGGCAGGTGAAACAACTGATCTGGAGCAATTGTCAACAAGGGTATATCTGATACCTCAAAAAAGGTATGATCATTGGTGCACGTCTTGCAGGAGCTTCCGTATCTAGAATGGCAGAAATCATAAGTGTAACACGAGAAAATGTATCGAAGATTATGACTATCTGTCAAAAAGGACAAGGCGTTGCCTCCAAATGTGCTGATTGTGGATGCCTACGGGTTCCATAAAACGAAACCCGTAGGACTCTGTTTTGTTAGTTGTCTGTTAGCTGTTCACGGGAGCTGCCCCCTTTCAGAATATTCATGCTTGCCGGATGAAAAGCTTCAGGGAATGAAGTCTTAGGAGCTGATCGAACCAAGTCAAAGCTTTGTTTTTTACAATTTTCTAATAACTTTAAGGTGTTTAATTAAATTAAGTTAGCTGTAAATACAGTAGGAAGGAAATGCTCTAATGGGAACTTGTATTAATCTTGTGTTAGACTGCGTGGTCACTAACATAATAGTCAGTTAAATGTTACTCCTATTTTAAATTGCCTGGTACTTATAATATTCTTAGCATTCATAAATATAGGAACGATTTAAGATGTTGTGAAGTATCTTAATTAGAATTCAGAGGTTAGGCGGCCTCAGACGTAAACGTTTTGAGATTTGTACAGTAGCTTATGTACGTTAGGATTTACATTTAGTGTGCACACTCAGTAGACAAAACATTAGAGATAGGGGCGATGGGCAGTTGACATGGGCATTTCCTATGTGGAGTGGAACAGACCCAAACCGAATGCAGTCGACAAATAGACAAACAGCAGGGCTTCCCAACAGTGTATCGCAATCGACAAACATGGGTAAACATGGTGATCTGAGTTACTTTGATCGTGGACGCACCGTCAGCGCAGGGTCATTCTATCGCCCAAGTGGTAAAAACCCTAGCATTCTCGAAAGCAACCATATCTAGGGTGTACCGCGAGTATACCAGAGAGCAAGCGGTGGCCGACCACACACCATTGATGACTGGGGTTGACGCAGAATATCCAGGCTCGTACAGACCGACTGCTTGGCAGTGGTGGCACAAATCACGTACAGGTTAAATGTCAGGGGCCTCGATGTTGGTCCTTAACTGCAGCACGCTAGCAGCATGTGCTAGCTGATGACCTACACGCTTTCATGCATCCTGCGGGCGATGGTCTGTTTGATCAGGATAATGTGCCACCACACAGAGCAGCAACCGCCCACTCATGGCTCAAGGAACACTCATCTGAGTTTGGAACCATCCAGTGGCCCTCGAGGTTCTCGGATTTAAACTCTGTGCAAGCCCCCTGGGAAGCCGTGGATCAGAACATCAGATCCTGGACCGATGCCTCTGGCCGAGTTGTGGGCAATGCCTCAACAGTCATAGCTGGAATTACTTCTGGCGTCTGGTGGAGTCGATGCCTCAATATGTACAGGCAGTTATTCGTTTTACAGGAGGACCAACACGCTATTCCGTATTGTTGTTATTGATTGTAGGTTTAACGACCACCGTGAGCAACTCAATGGGCTATAAGCAGTCGCCCGTCCCTAATTTAGGGTCACTGGTTCTAGGGAAGGGAGAGAGCCAGTGCCGTAAGACAAACACAACATACATGCCTGACCGGGATTCGAACCCGGAAACACCGTTCGGACGAATAATCAGAGGCCATCGCTTAGACCACTGCGCCACCGGGGCGGCACTATTCCGTAGGTATATCTAATGTTTTGTCTATTGTGTATCTGTTTGGCTTTTTTACAGGACATAAAATGAAAAAAAAAGTTTGCTATATTGTCACTCTGCTAGTCTGAGTACTTAAGTTTTTAAACTGGAAATACCAACATTTGGCATATAGTAAAAACTTTCATTCACTTCCAAGCTCTTAAGCAAATATTATTTTAGTCTAGGTTGTTAAACTGTTTATGTAAACTAATAAGTTTTCTCATATACATGAAGCCATGCAAAGTTGTATGGAACAATTGAGGAGCGCGCAAGCAAAACCAAACATGTACATCAGATTTAGATTTCCAGTAGGCAGAAAAAGCGTTCATTGAGTCATGCGCAATGAATTTCGTACTGTTCAACTATCAGCCACTTTCCTTTTGATGCTCTAAACACATCTATGAATGTGATTCAGATAAAAAATGTTTTAAAATCAAAACACTAAACTTTTTGTTGCTGACATGTTTGTTTTTGTTCGGGCTTCAAGTGACATGTTTGTTTTTTTTTTTTTTTTGATTGGAGGTTTAACGACCACCGTGAGCAACTCAATGGGCTATAAGCAGTCGCCCGTCCCTAATTTAGGGTTACTGGTTCCAGGGAAGGGAGAGAGCCAGTGCCGTGAGACAAACACAACATCCATGCCTCCCCGGGATTCGAACCCGGACCCCTTACGGACGAATGATCAGAGGCCAGCGCCTTAGACCACTGCGCCACCGGGGCGGCTGTTTGTTTTTTGATCAGATGCCCTATTGACTTGTTGGATTTTGCTTGAACATATTCTGAATTTAATCTACCTATTTGCTCAATAATCAACCTGCTTTTAATAGAATACCTATTATCTTACAACAATTTCAAGCTTTGAAAGAAAAAGCTGATGGAGAAAGAGAAGCATTTTCACTTTTCAGTTGATGTTTTTTATTTTTTTATAATTTTTGTTCATTTACCAAAGTTGCTGTCACATGTTGGTATGTCTCTATTTTGTTCAATTTATTACAAATTAACAAATATAATAATAGGTGGTATAAAAAAAGTTTGACTGAGAAGAACGGGTTTTTATGAAAATTAGAAAACAAGTACATAAATAAAAATCTAATATGTAGACCACAGTCGTCCTCCAGGGAGTCACATTGTTCCTATGTTCACATGGACGAATTTCATAGCACAAGAACCGAGTGTTCTGATGTTTGCAACCCATGAAAACTTTGGAATCATCTGGTGCACCATATCTTTCTTAGCTTTTTCTTTCACACCTTCCTTCACCATTACTAAACCATCTCCGACCTCTTCCATATCTCTAAAACTATGACAAACGTACGAAAATAATCACCACGTTTGAACAGAACACGTTGACTGTCTGAAAACGTGAATGCCACTGCGTCACTCTTATCGGCTTCGTCACGTGACCGAATTTTGGAGCTCTGATTGGTTCCTTTTTTTTTTTTGATTGGAGGTTTAACGACCACCGTGAGCAACTCAATGGGCTATAAGCAGTCGCCCGTCCCTAATTTAGGGTCACTGGTTCCAGGGAAGGGAGAGAGCCAGTGCCGTAAGACAAACACAACATCCATGCCTCACCGGGATTCGAACCCGGACCCCTTTCGGACGAATGATCAGAGGCTATCGCTTAGACCACTGCGCCACCGCGGCCTCTCTGATTGGTTCACTTGACATGTTTGATTTTCTTGACCTTGCAACTGGGACATGTTCGTTTTTGCTTGAATCGCGCATTTTTCGCCTACAAAATGAGTAGGAGCTGTTTGGTTTGGGTCAGCTTATGATACAGAAACGGAATCAGACCATCATCCTTTATCATATCCAATGCTTACTTGATAATTCACATTTTTGTGACACGTTTGGTTTTGCTTGCGCACTCTTCAATTGGCTAAACAATGTACAGTTCATTAATGATAAGGAACCACACACCAACTATACTCAAAATAGTAAAAGCCATCTGGTTGATGTGTGAAAGCTTGGAAACTGATTTCTACTCTACACCAAGAAATTCGTATTACTAGTATAGTTATACTATTTTGAATGTAGAGTTCCGTGGCAGTTGTATGTTCCTTTCTGTTTTTACAGTTACAGGAAATCAGCATGCACATTTCCAAATTAAGGTAGGTTACAACAAAGGAAAATGAAATACATAAAAATTATGTCATCAGTTAATAAGACACTGGCTAAATCTTAAATCTTGGTGTGTAAAAATAGACAAATTTGAAAGCATGTAACATAGTCAGGCTTCATAAGGAGACTAAACTTATATAAATCCGTTTATTGGCATAGAAAAATCAATAGAGAACAATTCTGCTAGCTTTCACCACCCATGGGTGGCTTCGTCAGGCAGCTGTTTAGTAAACAATCAACAGAACCAAACGATAAACAGTTTGGTTTTGTTGTTGTGTACTAAAAGCTGCCTGATGAAGCCGCCCATGGGTGGTGTAATCTAGCAGAACTTTTGTTCTCTATTGTTTGTTTCTATACCAATAAATGGATTTATATACATTTAGTATCCTTATTATAAAATGGTGTATTGCAAGCCCATAGTTCTCCCGTCTTATAATCAGGCTTTTTGATAATTTCCGTTCTGGTTTGTAAAAGAAAATTACAGCTAATGAAGACTGTAGCAGTATTGCAATCTTTAAGGATATTGCAATCCTGGAGTTTAGAGTATACTTACAAAATATACTGTTGTAAATAACAAATCTGAAATATCAGCTTTAGTATCACGGATACTGACCATTCAAGGCCCTAAGCTTTGTGAAGTTTATGAGAACCCTAAAATTAAAAAAACAAAAACTGACTAAATGGAACAAGATTAAAAAATAATGAATAATGACTAAATGGAACAAGATTTAAAAATAAATGAATAAAAATAAACATGAAACTAAGACGATGGATATCAACTTTGTTTCTTAATGACAATAACTGTTATTTAAGGCAATCATATGTTTCTGTAATAGCAAAAGATATTAAATCATTTTTTTTTCATTTTTTTTAAGGCAAAGTAATTGATTATATCTCCAAAAGATAACCTGTGAAGCTTGCCACTTTTGATAAACATTATTCATTTAGCTGTTCTTCAGAGGTATTCAAACATTTGAGAAATATAATGGCATACCTGCCAACTACTACAGAATGTCCAGAGTTTCTACGGATTTAGTTGTCTGACTACGGAACTCACTCTTGAAACTATGGATTCTACAAATTTTTATTTTGCTAATTATTTAATCTGATTCTTGGCAGATTCGCAGAATTGTGCTTTTTTGGTTGTAGGCACCAAATTTGCGAAAGCGGAAGTTAAGACACCTAAAAAAATTCCTCATAATCTTCAGGCATGAGATTCTCCTGCAAATTCAAGGAATTCCACCTTTTTTACGCTTTCCAACCGTAGGTTGAAGAAGCGTATATGCTCCAGCTTTTTCCGTCCGTCTGTCGGCAAGATAACTCACGTAAAAATGGTTCGATTTCGATGAAATTTTAGTATGTGGTAGGGGACCACTGGGAACGAACCCTATTGAAAATGGGAGAAATGGAGATTAGGTCACGACATAGGAGCGGGATTCATTCCAACACCCTTATGCCTCATAACTTTTTTTTTTTTTTTTATTGGAGGTTTAACGACCACCGTGAGCAACTCAATGGGCTATAAGCAGTCGCCCGTCCCTAATTTGGGGTCACTGGTTCCAGGGAAGGGAGAGAACCAGTGCCGTAAGACACACACAACATCCATGCCTCACCGGGATTCGAACCCGGACCCCGTTCGGACGAATGATCAGAGGCCATCGCTTAGACCACTGCGCCACCGGGGCGGCGCCTCATAACTTGCGTAAATATACAGTAGTTCGATTTCAATGCAATTTTAGTATGTCGTAGGGGACCACCTGGGGACGAACCCTATTGAAAATGGGTGAAGTGGGGTCAAAGGTCAGGACATAGGAGCGGGATGCATTCCATTGCCCTTATGCGTCATAACTTGCGTAAAAATGGTTCGATTTCGATGAAATTTTAGTATGTGGTAGGAGACCACTTGGGGACAAATCCTATTGAAAATGGAGTCAAAGGTCACGACATAGAAGCGAGACCCACTCTATTGCCCAAAATGGAGTCAAAGGTCACGACATAGAAGCGGGACCCATTCTATTGCCCTTATGCGTCATACCTTGCATAAATATAGTTTGATTTCAATGAAATTTTAGTATATGTTTTAGGGGGACCACCCCTATTGAAAATGGGTTAAGTGGGGTCAAAGGTCAGGGCATAGGATCAGGATCCATTCCATCACCCTTATTAGTTATAACTTACGTAAAAATGCTTCGATTGAGACAAAACTTTATTATGTTGTTCCGGAAATATACTTTACCGGTTATGTTGAATATAATCGAAATGGGCTCAAAGATCAGGACAATGGAGCGAGATTTGTTCTACAGCCATTATCCTCATAAGTTGAGTAATGATTTTCGGTATGTCGGAAAGCGTATCATATTCAATGCATTGCATGATTTACTAACTTGTTATTATTTTGGTCATTTACAAGATCGAAGCATAAGTGAACAAAAATGTGTGTGTGTGTGGGGGGGGAAGGGTTCGTCTGAGGAGAGTTCAGATTTTTTTCCGTAATCGTAATTTCTTTTTTTCTTGTGATGTTGCTTGTCCAGTGTTATTGCTATGTACAATTTTACTGCACAAATATTTGTATTTCAGCTTGAAAATAAGGGGAAAATTTCCAAAACCAGAATTCGGATGGGCAAAATTGTTTCCTGTAATTGCTACTACCCCCCCCTTCCCCTCCTCCAATGTTCCCACTCTCCTGCGTTGTTAAAAGGTTTTGCATTTAAGTTTGATAAGGGGGGGGGACTTGTAAAAATTGATGCATGGTGTTCAAAAGTATTAATATTCTCAAAGTTACACCCTCTATCCAAAATAGTTGATGCTTTGATATCACATGCTCATGGTCCTCAAGCTCAAAATTCAGTCAGCATGATGGATGACATTTTTGCTATCAGAGGGCATAAAAAAAGAAAAAGAAAGAAAAGCAACAGTAGAGAAAGATATCAGTAGAAAGTAAAATTGAGCCATGGATGCTGTGCAGCTGCAAAGTCAACAAAAGACAAATTGACAGTAGTCCGCATTCTTGCTGCATATTTTAATTTTTCACCCAGTTTAAATATTCAGCTTTTTTCTCTTTCTTTTGGTCTCATCTTGTCATTAACTACAATTTTAGCAGTAGTATGATCATATATGGTAAGTAGAGGTTCATGCTTGGATTTCCCGTCTGTCAAGTGACGTGGAATTCTGAATGCATATGACTCATTTTTACTGGTGGAAGTTGGAAGCTTCGAACTTAAATCTCGCAATGTTACCTATTGTGCCCTTGCCAGAGGAATCAACTTTGTGTTTCACACATGTTAAGTTTGCTTCATTAGAGTCCTTGTTTGTTGTTTTCATAAAGAGATGGATCATTTCATAAAAAATGGTCTATGTATGCTGCGCAATAACACTAATTACTACTGACAAGGCTCTTGCCAATGTTGGCAGGTATGTAATGGTAAGGAAATGCTCTAATGGGAACTTGTGAAAAAGAAAAAAATGATCAATATATTTCTATATGCTTGATTTTTTTCTTCAAACGAGTTTCAAACCCAACTGGATCAGGGCTTTCTTTAGCAAAAAACACACCCATTCATTGCTTTTCCCTTTTAGAGGTTGCTAGTTATGGCTGTTCAGAAAAACAAATCAGTGTGCTCTAAAATTGCCTGTTATATTCTGTAACAGTATCATTGCAGTTCTTAATAACCAAAAGTGAAAATTATTCTAACTGATACAGGGAGCTTCAAAATATTTCCATGTTTTATAAAGGATTCTGTAAGTACTTTAGTATTTAAATAATGTTACAGGATGCCACATTAATCATGCAAGTGGACATGCCTCAGAAAACTTGAAAATTACATCCCGTTCCAGGACGATGTAACTTTCAAGTTTTCTGAGGCATGTCCACTTGCAGTACTCTAGTATTTCAAACATTAAAGGTTACAAAAGAGATTATGGGTTTATACTAGATTTGGACAAATTTTCAAATTGGGTACCACTTTTTCATCAGATCTTTGGTTTTTACTTTTGAGGCAGTTAAAGGTGATATTCACTTTGAAAATTTGCCTAAATTAAAGCAATAGAAAAGAACATCATCATTAAAGCTTTTTGCACCTATTATTTCCACGTCAAGTAGTAAGTCAAAACAAAAAATCTTTACAAGCTTTTTTCTTTCTTTCTTGAGGTTCATAAGTAAAGCTCTGATACTAAGTAAAGGAAAAGAACTCATGAAACAGTTAAGATGCTGAAGGGGAGAAAAAAATAATAGACAAACCTTCTTGGACATACAACTTCATAGCAGCATTAAAATTAGCAAGGTATTATTGTAGTGCAGAAAATTTTTTTAGAAGACTGATAGGTAACAATTTTTTTTTCATCTGCTCTGAAAATTATAAAATATTAACTCAATTTCAGTAAAATGTTTGGTTTAATGCAAGAAAATTATGTGCACACCTTAATATCCCCTCCTCTCACCCACCAACAGTGTTAAATTTAACTGGCATTCCACATTAATAAACAGAAAATTGAATCCCATAAGAGACAATTTAAGATGTTTTGGGTCAGACTGAACATTGTCTGATCATTATTTGAATTGATATCTTTTTAATTTCTCTAGTTCCATTTTTTTCTTTTTGACACACCAAATTTTCCTATTTTATAACTGAACTTTACTTATGGTACACAATATAACTGGTGACATATACTATTTCCTGTATAATAGTTTTTAAGAAATACATTCTATTTATGTGAAATAAAATACAATACAGAATATTAAACCATAATAAAAAAAAATCAGTACAATAATGAATCATCAAGCAGTTCTGATTAGATCCACTGAAGTTTTAATGCAGTAATCCCATTTAAACATAAAATATAATTTCATATTGCAAGATTACATGGGCTGTATATTCTGCAATGAACAATTAACATTGTAGTAGATAGTATGAAGTAAAATTGTATTTTTAATTAATACAGCCAATTTGCATGTGTAGTAAGGTTGTTTAATATGAAGGGTAGAGGAAAATATGCACATTACCACAAAAAACTTGCAGTTCATTAGCTATAGAGTAAATGAAAAATATTATATAAACAAGAGATCCATATTAATGTCTGACACTATTTTAGGTACAGAGTGCACACATTTTCTTTGGAAGTAAAAATGGTCAAACACAGACAAGAATCAGCATGAGATCAAGTGAGAATGGCCAGCTAAAAGCCTGTATCTGCATAGTGATTCTTTTTGTACAACAAAGTTAACAATTCTGAATACCACCTGCCAATTATTAATGAAATGAGGTAGGACACTAGAAGGCCTCAAAAACTATTACAACAGTATATATTCTACAAGTTTGAATTTTACAACATACCTACATGAAAAATTGTAAAACAGATTATTAGTGCAAGAATTAATTTTCATAAGTCACACTGAATACTATGCATTTCATGGGACTTGCAGAAAGGCATCTTTCCTGAATAAACTTCTATAGTAAGGACTCCTGGGTCTAGCAAAGAAATAAAATATTACTTGTGCTGATTAATATAGTACTAAATTACAAAATATCTCAAGGAAGACACATTCAATACCCAGTAACTCCTGAAAAAATATTTTAAAAGAAAAACTGAAATACTGAACAAAAGTTAGCAAAGGGCATTGATTTATTTATATGGAATATAAATGTATGCAGCTAGTTTTTGCACACCACATATAATTATAATACATCTGCCTCAGTGCCATATAAGAAACTATTCACTCTAAAGTTAAATGAATAAAAAAGTTCTGGCACACAGTGGTTTCCAACCTGTGGAAACCAGTTTAAAAACAAAAAAAGCTCTTTTGTGTGCATGCATATGGGTTCTTAAAGTGTAGTACAAAAAACAAAAGCATTGTATCAGCATGCACAACCCAGTTTACCACTTGAACCCTCATAATTTTAGTTATGAGAGCAATTTCTAAACCTGCAGCCAGATAGCATGCTAGTCATAAAACCATTCCACGTAAGCCTACAAACTACCTTTATTTCAATTTATACACCATCAAATACTTAACAACTTTTTCTGATTTCAGAAATTGAAAGTTGTAATTGGGGAACTAAATCAGTCCAGGCCCTCATTCTTTTCCAATTTTTTTTTATTTGATTTGAGGTGTAACGACCACCGCGAGCAACTCAATGGGCTATAAGCAGTCGCCAGTCCCCAATTTAGGGTCACTGGTTCCAGGGAAGGGAGAGAGCCAGTGCCGTAAGACAAACACAACATCCATGCCTCGCCGGGATTCGAACGAATGATCAGAGGCCTTCGCTTAGACCACTGCACCACCGGGGCGGCCCAATTTTATTTGAAGTTTGTATGGACAGAGTACTTTACATTTGTATTTTGTCATAAGAACTAGTCTTTTGTACTCCAAAAGTTCTTAAGAATTCTTATGATGGAAGTTGACCATAAAACATTCTGTGAGAAACACATACTTTTATACCTTTGCCTGATATAAATTTGTATTTTGCATAACTAAACACTGTCAAATCTCAAGATCAAAAAATTTAAAATTTTTATACGGAAATAGCCCAGATTGTGGATTCTTATTTTGTACAGACCTGAAGTTGTGGCAGGATTAATATTGTGCCACAAAGCACCATTAAATGTTAAACTTCAAATTTTAAGATGGATAATGACATAAACCTGATCCAACTATCTGGTTACTCCAAAAACTTAAAACGGGTATTTGTTCACACTTCTGTCTGCTATCAATTTTGGCATTTGTACTGAGAAGTGCAAGTTTTTAATTTTGAGATGGAAATGATAGTGAAAGCTCCCCCCCCCCCATTTTTTTTTGCTTTGCTATAGTGGATAAAAAATATGCAGGTACAAATAGATACAACCTTTTAAAATTCTGCGTTTTGGCATTTGTACCAAAAGTGTAGGTGCACTAGTTAATTTAAATTCAATTAAAACTGAATATTTTAACTGGGTGGGTCTCTCCCATAAGCTCCTATCAATTATAATACAAATATTAAAATTAGTACAATGATATTCTAAACATTTGCTAGTATTATTAATCAGTTACAAAGAGTACCATGCTGCATTGTTGTGTTCTTAAAATAGAAAAGAACGAAGTTATTTTCAACACTTTGAGGCAGCCAAAGTATGTGAAGCTAACATTTTTAATCCTAGATATTTCTGTGAGAACACAATCGTGAAGAAAAAAATTTCACACTATGATTTATTTTGTATTTAACATTAAAGATTAGCAAGATCTTTTGGCTGAAACATTAACCTTGTTCACGCTAGTAGCAACTGTTCATGCGGTGGACATCGTTTCCATAACTGCTGCCAGTAGAGATTTCCAAATAATCAGAATGGTGAAAGGTGCATCCAAATTACAAGAGTTTTTACTGAAGAGGATTTTTCAATGCTTTCCCTGTAGTGTAATGAAAATTTGTTTGAGAAAGGTGCAGCCCTTTTTGGAGTGGCAGAGGTATCTTCAATCGTCAGAAGAGAGAGCATAAGTAAGAAGGCTTTTTTTCTGACATCCCTTTTATGTTCCATAATTCTGCAGGTGATTGAATGAAAAGTGCTGCCAACATAACACTTTTTGCCTGAGGAAGTAAGCACAGGGATGAGGTATACACAAGATAGTCTAAAGGATCTCTGTCATTAGATATTGATTGGATGGTAGTAGGAGGATTGATTCCTGTAACCTAAATTTTTGAAAATTTTGGTAGTTGTTAGTGAGAGAATGATTAAGGGATGGAACCAATAAAAGATAAGGACAGTTTCTGTAGAAGAGTGCTTATCTTTTATTCGTCTAATCCCTTACCATCATTCTTTCACTTACAAACTTGTCAATTTTTTTTAAAATTTAGGTTAATTTTCATGAGTGGACAGTTTATTACTAACATATAGGAAGACAGGAGGAAAGATGCCTATAAAACAAAGAAAAGGAAAGAGCATGCTCAACTTTAACCTCATAAATAAAAACTTTGTAATTTTCTTTGTGTTATTGTACTGTTCAGTTTTTAGCAATGATGCTGACAGACCTGGACTAACACTTTTAAAGGCAAATCACTGTCTTAAGAGCTGTTGCTGGTTACTGTCAAAGCAGACTAAGTGTAAGTACTTGAGGCAAGACTTGTGATGTTTTATAAAAAATGACGCTAAGCACCAAAAACAAAGATACCCAAAATCTGACTAACACTGTAAAGTTTCACATTAAAACCAATAATAATAAAATGTGCAATGTCAGGAAAGTTCATAAGGTACGTTATTGTATTATCAGGACTCATTTTATGACAAGTAATATGGTTTATTCAATAATAATAAGATAAATATATCATCTGCTATTTTTGCAGTTTGGTCCTATTCAAGCTGTCAGCTGCTTATATATCCTGAATTCATAAATCTTCTCAACATGGCAACCATTATTTTAGCATATGTGTACATGATGCACAATGGATATTACCTGCAAGAAAAGTTGTACATGTAGTATTTCAAAACAATATGCTGTTATGAAGAATTTACTAAGAAGGAAAGTTATGAAATTTAGTCTGTATTGAAAATTATTCAGATTTAGAATACAGGTCAAAACTTTTAGCAGCACGCAAGATTTCCAGATTGTTTAAATTATTTTGATACATAGCAAATAAAAGAGAGCAATATGTTTAATATTATCTCAGATTAGGAAGAGCATAACAGTGTAATATCATGAAAGTTTGGATATCTTAAATTACATGCTGGCAATATACTTGAAAATTGAAGTTTTCCCTCTTAAAACGGAGCAGCTTTAGTAAAATCAACTTTTCAAGATAAGGTAGTTTAATAACACATTAGCTACAAAACTTTTTCTTCCCATTCACAGTAGAGCTATATGTTTTTTACTCTGACAGCCTACATTGTGTAAATGAAATTTTATAGGACACAAACACTGATGTAAAAAAAGTAATTCTATTGATTTTACACAGAATCATGGTATTACTATTTTCAATAAGGTTTTTGGCACAAATGTATGAAAAACAAAAACCATGCTTATCAGCATAAATTTGTTTTTTCATGAGTAGATAGATTTCCACATTTATAGATTAGAATTTAAAAATCACTCAGTCTACCCATCAGATATTTTGGATCATGAGAATAATGATCTTTGAATTTCCACCTTTTTGTGATGTGCTGTTAGCTTGGTTAGTGATAATGTATTTTTTTATTTGGCATGAAAGAGAATTCTTCTAATTTAAAAGTGATATAAAAATATATATATATTTTTGTATTATGTTGTGGGACCTGTGTCCAAATGTTTTTTGCTTTTTTAACCATGATGTGCATAAATTTATAAATTTATTCTATATATCTTAGCTTCTATATTACAGATTTTAAAAATTCCTGTTAATTGGGTAGGCATCAATCACCATATCTGTATTATCCACACACTGATTTTCCAACTAGGTGGTACAGCAGCAAAAAGTACCCAAAAGTAACGAGGATACTCATGCAGCAGTATTACATTGCACCTCTTTGCTGGTACATGATGTTAATGTGTACTTTTACAAATCAGCTGCATTATCAAATGCCATTTTGTGCTATGCCAGTCATTTTCCAGACAATGCTAAATACAGATTTTTGAAAGAGTAACAAATGTGCATCAGTCTTGTTTCATACTTGATAAAATAGTTTCAGAATCACAAGGCGCACATCTTACAGACTGCTTTATGAGAAAATGCCCTATCAAAAACACAAACGAACAGGTGATTTAAATAGCCAGATATCTATGCAAGATGCACATCCTGGACAACCATTCACAACCAACTTACATTTTAAGGAAATTGTCAGCATATTTATATGAAGGCCTGAACATGAGAAAAATAGCTGCCAAATTTATTCTCAGGCTCCTGATAGATGATCCAGAAGAGGAAACTGAATCCATATCCATTGAGAACTTTAACAACATATTCAAAATTACTGATTTTAAAATCATAATAAGCAACAAAACTGGGATTTTTTTAATACAACCGGGGAAAAAAACTTGACTCCACGGTTGAAATCTCTGCAGTCATCATGCCCAAAAATGGTCACACAAATTCGACTGAATTGAATCATGGTTAGATTTTTGGACTACAAGGGAATTTGTACATGGAAAATTTCTCCCACTGTATGAATATAATCCCTGAAAACATCCTGATAAGTGGACAGTGTGTCACCCCATGGCAACTCACTGCATTATCTGTCCAAAGGTCTGAAGTCCAAATGAGAAAGAATTTAGAAAAATCCACATAACTGACAAATACATTACAAGTATTGTGAAAAAACGATGGTAAAGATACCTATATACAAAGGAGAAGAAATTGTGAAATATATACTTTTTGGAAACTACTACTACTACCTTTGCCTGCC
Source organism: Macrothele yani (assembly GCA_039090855.1). Lineage (NCBI taxonomy): Eukaryota > Metazoa > Arthropoda > Arachnida > Araneae > Macrothelidae > Macrothele > Macrothele yani. The sequence goes on along the minus strand of CM077017.1, from coordinate 63,812,259 downwards.
ATGGAAAGAACAAAATACTACCGAGTATTAACACAAGGTAAATCAGATGTTGCCACATTTTAAAATTGATTTCCAAATAATAGGAATTTGATGAAGTGAGTCTGTATTACAGGCATCAGGGGAAAGAGAAATTTTTATACTTTCCTGATACCCCGAGATATTTCCTAGTAATAAGTGGAAATCTCTCAGGTATCAGAAATAGTAATATATTTTGTGTTTTTCCAGTTGGGAATAGCAGAAACATTGTTGATGGTTATAACATAACATAAGTAGATGGGCTACCTTTCTTAACATCAGACATATGTCCAACCAAATGCCGATTAATACTATGGTAAGTACTACCAATGTAGTGGGTAACTCCTGCTGAGGTGTTGACCAGAATGCAATAAACACCAAATGAAAGGGTTTCTTTGGATCTCCATCTTTAAGCAAAAGATTGATGAGTTGTAAAAGAGGCTTAACTGCAATGTTGTAACCAAAATATTTGAACTGAAGATAGAGCACAGCTTATAGGAAAGGGTGAAAGGAATCGAACCAACAACTGATGGGTGGTTGGAAGTTACAGAAGTAGAGAAGTAAATTTTTTAAAATATCTTTTTTTTTGTGACTCAAATTTCTTAATCAAACTATGGATGTAATAGTTTAAATAACAGCAAATCACATACCCCCTCCATTTTATTGATCGATAGTTTGATTAAGAAATTTGAGCCACAAAAAAAAATATCTTTTAAATGATCACTTGTCTACTTCCAAAACATCCAACCACCCATCAGCTTGTTTGGTTTGATTTCTTTCAGCTGTTCCCTTTCCTATAAACTTTACTCAATCTTCAAATCCTTTGGTTACAACATTGGAGTTAAGCCTCCTCCATAACTCATCAATCTTTTCCTTAAAGATAAAAATCCAAACAAACCCTTTGACTTATCTGGTGTTTATTCCATTCTGGTCAACACCTCAGCAGGAGTTACCTACTATGTTGGTAGTACTTACCATAGTATTAATAATTGGCATCTGGTTGAACATATATGTCTGAAGTTAAGAAAGATAGCCCATCTACTTCTCTTTCGTGATTAGCCATCAGTAATATTTATTCTATTCCTGACTGGAAAAACACATTACTAGGAAATATCTCAGATATCAGGAATGTACAGAAATTTCCTTTCCCCTGACATCTGTAATACAGACTCACCTCATCAAATTCCCATTACTTGGAAATCCATTTTAGAATCCGGCAATATCTGATTCACCATGTGTTAACACCTCATGGTATTTCATTTTTTCCATGGCTGATGAAGGTATGAAGGTAGTAGTTACTGCAACATCCCTGTTTCACGAGTTTTTCTCTAACTTTCGCAACACTTCTTCACAATGCTTTTAATGTACTTGTCAAAGGTCTATGGCGAAAAATAAAATGATTTATCTCCACCTTTCTTATAATTCAGACCTTGCTCCCTGAGACTTGTTCCTTGCAAAAAAATGCTCAGAAAAACATTCTAAAAACTCATTAAGAATTGCACAATGTATTTGACAGTTGTCATGAAAAAAATTAATTACAATGACGACAGAACTGTATAGCTTGATGAATCCACTCCTAAAAGAACTATTTCAAACATAAAGTGACACAATGACTAGATAAGTTGAGCAAAATTTGAATTGTGATTGTAGTGTCATTATTTCTGGTAAGCATCTTGTGTACCTGAATTTAGCACTACATTTATTTTTCCAAAAAAGTCCTACTTCAAAACTTCTGGCAACATATAATTGCTACCATGATCAAATTATGTACATACTTCTCATGTAAATATTTTATGCCAAGTGAAATAAATGTGTACTCAAATCAGGCATGACATGCCTGTGCTTATAAACTTCAGATTGGAAGCATTCATTTCCACACAACAGTAATCATTAGCAAAAATTTTTCCAGGTGCACAACTATCCCTATTATGCGTGACTGTATAGGTTGTACTGGAAACATTCTTTTTTAATAAATAACTGTTGCCATGGACCAGTTACCCACATATTTTCATGCTTTTCTTAATTAAAAAATTTCTGTTTAGAATAAATGTATATTTGCACTAAGCATGCTAATTTCACTTTAGTCTGTTTTGTTTAAAAAGTTTCAGTTTTAATCAGACGTGTATGATTCAAACTGATATTTTCTAGGTAATCCTCAGTTGTTTTTTCTGACACGAAATAATTCACTGTGTGGCACTGACATACATTTTCCCTTCCCAATAAATCTCTCCTGCTACAAGTCAGATCGATTTTTTTCTTAGCTCAAACAGCAGGGCACAAAGCCAGTTTATCCATGCTTTTTATCTACAAAGTCTCCAGATTTTAGAATACCCCAGTTGTACACTTTCTGACAAAAAAAAAAAAAAACCTCTCAAGAATTCAGTGACATCCTTCTTGTTACATATTTAATGGTGTGTTGGTATCTCAAAATGCACTTTAAAAATTTTATACTGATATTTTTTGGCCATGGTCATTTGGAGACTGACCTATTCAAGTTGACAATATAATCAAAACTATGAGGGGGTGGGTGGGTGGGTGGGGGATTATTCTGAAAACAGTTCCTATTATATTTAGCAAAATATTTATGTGACTACTTGCATTGGAAACTGAATTTTTCAGTAAGTAACTAAACACAAACTTTAATAACTGCAGAATGCAGGCAAGTAATACGGCTTTTGAAGTAAAATTTATCCAAAGAGGTGACTTGCAAATTTGTTTATAGAAGTGCTGAACTTGGTACGAAGATGTGTGACACATTAAATCCCATGAAACAATAATAATTTGTGTCAAAACTAAAAATCTTAAATCAGCAATTTGGTAATACTATGCAGTAATATTTTTTTGTTTGTAAATTACTCTTAAGTTTGCATGCACATACATATATAATGATCCGCAGGGTTACGGTAAACACAGAATTGTTCTGTGCACAGGAGGGGGGGCAAAAAAAAAGCAGCAACATGGTAATAAACTGGGTGTTACATTTTGCACAGTTCTTCAGTTTGTCTTCCATGAAGTTTTCACAAAAATGTTTCAGAAGTCGTTGGGCATGAATGTGCTTTTTAATAAAACATTAGAGTAGCTCTTCAGTTTTGCATAACCAAGTTATAGGTTCAAAAAGGTGATGAGAAATTGATAATCTTAAGTATAAATCACTACTTTTAGTTATATACACATGGAAAGCAAGCACGCATGATTTCGAGTTATTTCAAGTAAAAATTCTTGTTTGTACTCAAAGAAAGTTTTTAATATATTTTATCAAATTATCTATAGACTTATGTTTCTTCATAAAATCATTAGATAGACAAACACCTTGAGAATATGTAGTAAACTTATACAGGTTAGGTTTGGTATTTTAATTATTCTTTTTCCCAAATCACTTCCTGTTAAACAGCTTTAATTCACTGAACAAATTCTGAGGCATTAATGCATTCTTCAGCATTCCAAATTGACATTTTTCATTAAGTCTTCTAGGTTTACATTTTTTAAAAGTAGATTTCTAAGAATTGGAAATTATAGATCCTTAAAATAAATGATCTGATTTAAAATCTATACATCAGCAGGACACCTTAATTTGTACACTTCTACATCCAAGAGCAGCACACAAGAACAAGACAACAAAAGACAGTAACACACAATGCAAGATGATGATGGGATACAGTAACACACTGAGCAAATGATAGTGGGAGACAGTAATATGTTGAGCAAATCACACAGAATAAGATGACAATGGAAAGTAATCATCAGAAGTAAATCAAACTAAAATGTATGATACAATAATATGTGAGGAATAGCAGGAATTTTTTCCTGAAACAACTCTGAATTATTGATACGCTCGATACCTGCCCTGCTAGCAATATCTACCCGTGCAGCCCACTTACACTGTATACTATTGGTGGAAGCATGGGGCAAGACAAGAAAACAGGTGCAAAAGTGATTCAAGAAGAGCAAATCTCTCTCTCTCCCTTTTTATATTTCAAACACATGGACTCAATGATCAAAATTTCAGCTTGAAATCTATTCAATGGATCACACAGAAAAAATCCAGTGGCTATAATTAATAGAGGAATTTCTCTTAGGAGAATGGATTTTCAAAACTAGAAAGCACTGTGGTACATGATAATGCCAACATTATGAATAAGAAAATAAACATGAGGAGGAGAAAACATTTAATGAACTTTAAACAATTACAAACACAAATCTTATTTACATATACTGTGATTTACAAGCACAAAATTACATATTGTAGCACGCAGAAATGACAACAAATTAAATTATATCACAAAATATTGTTCCCACATGTGTGCTAAAAACAAAAGCACAAATGGCAACAATCCGAAAAACAGCAAACTTCGGCACATTTGATACCACTGTTTTAAGTAGAAAATACATTGCTATAAATGAAACTAATCTGAATGGTAACCCTGTGATATTTAATTTACATTCACAATTAATATACAGTAAAAAGTCTTGAATCAGTGGCATAGGATATAAACAAAGTGAGTATTTTGAAATTCCACCACAGGACACCAAAGTCATCATCTCAATACTTCAAAAACACAGCACATAAAGCATGGTTCAAAAATACATATAGCGCCATTACTCCACCATATTTTCTAATCCCACCAGTAAAACTCTACAAAATGTACACATTATACAAGATCATCTACGCAATGTACATACGCAAAAATAAAGATGCGTGTTGAACCTGAAAATCTTTACAAATCGCAAGATAGGTTTCTTTAATAAGATGGTAGCAAAATGGTAACTTATCATTGAGCAAGAAGAATAGATCTTTAAGACAAAGGCAGTATGTGATCCAATCAATCTAAGTCATTTGATGCTGAGAAAAAATGTTACTCACTTGAATGAAGCATTACTTGTTCTATTTAACCATATCTTGACTAAAATCTATATGATCTAATATCTGACTTACAAGACACAAAAGAATTCATATTTACAATAAAAATTACAATTTCTGAAGTTGCATTTAGTACTAAAAAGCAGTTTTCTCTTTGAGACTTCAAAATACAAAAACTGTATTCATTCTACATGATTTCACTATTATTAAAAGCAAAATTTGCATAATTGTGAATTGGGAGTTAATCACGGTTGGCCATTCAAGAAATATTTCACAGTTCATTTAAAATTAAAAAAAAAAAAAAAATTAATCACAGTTGCAGAAGAGGCCCCAAATGATGAAATCTAGTAGAGACAAGTAAATCTGCAGATGTAAAACTGCAGAAACTTCACATTAGTAAAAGTTAATACATGAAAAAGAAATGAAGAGGGGGTGGGGGAAGATTAAGGCATCATCACAACATTGCCTTGGACAAAAAATCCACCAGTCTCTTTGCATACTGATCAGGGTGGACAGTTGAAATTTCAGCTCCTGAACCATGCTTGACAGTTTTTGCTGCTTGTGCTGTTCGTTTTTTACTCCATAGTGAGTTAGGACATCTACCAGAGCCAAGAAATAAATCTCTCTCTTTTGGGAATCTGAAAAAAAAAAAAATAAAAAAAAATGAAGAAATTACACTTCAAAATATTTGTTTCGTGCACATGATAAAGTTGAGTTATCCAAGTTCAGGCAAAATATTTCATCTGATTTTGAAAATTTTAATGCCTTTTCAAATGATCTAAACACTGCAGTCAAAGGTAAACATACCTGAAATAATAGGAAATTGATGACCAATAAGAAGATTTTATGAAAATTACTTGGCTAATACGAAGGTACATCATGTAAGACTGAAAAACTTTACACAAAGAACTCAATTATTCACACTTTTTTCTAGCATAAAAATGCACATGACCATATTTGATGGGAACATGCTTAACACAGGAGAAACAGAAAACTAACTGTTTCTTATCAAAAGCTAAGCAGTTAACAAGCAATCAAAACACTTTTAGTTAAGGCATATTAGGGTTGGAAAATTGAACAATGCTGAAGTTGGGTAAGATTTTTAGCTGAGAATCAATGAAGATGATACTAAAATTGAAATCTCATGATGCAAAAGCATTGAAATTGGAACAGATATACAAACTGTGTAGTTGAGGATCCAAAGAAGGCATGTGGTGTGGTAGTATGTGAGTCATTTCCATGTCAATTCAATACAGAAAAAATGGCATTTTAAACCTGACCCCTTTGGATTTTTATGAAACTTTGTAGATTTGTTGACATACACAAGAAATGAATGTGAGCCAATTTTTAGCACAATAGATTTTAAATTTCCTGAGATAAGTCATAAAATTCGAGAAATTTGCCAAATTTCAGTGTTTTGTATGTCGTAAAAGTACTTATAACTACCACAGAGTGATGAGGTTTGATTTTTTTGAAACCTCTTTTCAATAGCTTTAAAATGATATAGCACTTAATGCACAATTTGAAATTTTTAATTTCAAGGTCACACAATTTAAAATTTAACCTTGAATTTCTCAAAAAGTGACATCTTGATTTTTTTTTTTTTTAAATGACATGAAATTACATGACATGGTGATCATATGTCATATATTTAAGGGTGGCAATCGAAGGTTATCAAAAGTTACAAGGATTTGTTAAATTTAAATGCTCGGTAAATTTACCATATCACTAAAATACGCATGTTTCACTGATCAATATAGACGCTTTATAATCTAGCCAACCATCAATATGAAAAGGAACACATATGCATTATGTTTGGTGATGGGTTTCTCTTGTTTATAAATCATTTTATGTAATATAAAAAAATATGAAAACTTTCATAATATCTTAGCAGTTCAGCTTTAAACAAGCGTATATATTATTTCCTTGAAAAGAGTTGACTTAAATGGATTTGAACTTGACATTGATATATATTTAAAATCTTCAAAAATTTATATTCTTGTTCAGTGATGACAATTTTATATTGTAACCACTGAAGAATATTTTTATGTAAAATAAAGAGCAAAGTTTGCATCAAGTGAATCACATGAAAATGCTTTCTGTGCGATGCTTTATATTATTTTGCAGTTAGACTGCTCACTTCAAACAGGAAGCAATTGCACTCTTAGTGTAAATGCCATAATCAGCATAAGTTTTCAGTTTTCTCTGTCATTTTAACTGTGTTGGCAAAATTAAAATTATATATATATATATATATATATATATATGAAAAGGAGGGATGTAAGGTCAGGTGATGCGTAACATCATAGCCTCTCCTTGACAAATGTCAACCCCGCCTTCTCGTGGTACATCCTGTTCCCACTAAAGGGACTCTGACGACCGCCAATAGCGGTATAACTATACCATCGGGATTAGAGGAAATTCTATCCCACACTCACCAACCCGCTTGGCCAGCGTGGTGAGTTATGGCCAAACCCCTCCAAAATGATTCCACAACTTAAATCTTGGCCCTCAGTCTCCGGCAGCTGGAATGTACCTGGCAAAGGCAGCGGCCAGTGCGACATGAAGGCAGAGGGTGCTAAGAATCCCCGGAGGACCAGACTAGGCTGCCATCTGATGCTGACCTTGGCTATGTACAACGGACACTCCCTATCTTCTGATTCAAGGCTTCTTGAATTGGAAGAGGAACTACAAAGGATCAAGTGGGACATCGTGGGGCTAAGTGAGGTAAGGAGAAAAGGAGAAGATCTCATCAAACTGAAAAGTGGACATCTCTTCTACTATCGTGGGACAGATACTGGCAGAACTAGTGGTGTTGGATTCATAATAAACAAGAAACTGAAGGATAAAGTTGTAGAAGTTGAAAGCCCCTCTGACAGAGCTGCACGACTTGTTATCCAACTCTCGAAAAGATACCAGGCTCAGATTATTCAAACTTATGCACCCACCACAAGTCATCCTGAAGAAGAAATTGAAGAATTTTATGAGGAAATTTGTCATCTAAATAATAAAGGTAAGCAGCACTTGAAAATAATTATGGGAGATTTCAATGCAAAAATAGGGCAACGGCAACAGAATGAAACTTCAGTAGGTAAATTCGGTCACGGCAACAGAAACCAGCGTGGAAATACTCTCGTTGAGTTTGCAGAGGCAGAAGGGTTTTTCATCTTGAACTCCTTCTTCAAGAAAAAGCCACACAGGAAATGGACATGGAGACATCCAAATGCGACGACAAGTGAAATTGATTTTATTATGTGTAACAAAAAATTCGTCATAGAAGACTGCAGTGTGCTAAACAAGTTCAACACAGGTAGTGACCATAGATTGGTGAGATGTAAGATGCACCTCAACACCAAACTTGAACGTGGCAAGCTCATAAGACAAACAAAATCTATTGACATAAGCAACCTTAAAAAACACCATAATACCTTCAAGTTGGAACTGAAGAACAGGTTCTCTGCTTTAGAAGGCCTAACATCGGAAGAAGTGGACATCTCTGAAGTTAACAGAAAAGTAACCAAAGCTCTTATGGAAACAGCAACAAAATTAGCTGGGTCTAAGAACAAGTTGCATGTAAACAAATTATCAGGAAAAACGAAAATGTTGATGCAAAAAAGAAGAGAGATGAGGACAACTAAAGAAGATGTGACTTCCAAAGTGGAATATATAGAGCTATGCAAGACAGTAAGAAAAAGTATCACTGAAGACGTAAGAAAATTCAACTGTGAACTAGTGAGGAAAGCAATTGAAAACAACCAAAGCCTAAAGATAGCAAAGGGACATTTCAGTAAGGGAAGAAAACAGATTATGGCACTGAGAAAAGAAGATGGTTCTATAACAAGAAATAGAGGCGAAATTTTGACAAGAGTGAAAGATTTCTACTCCAAATTATATGAAAGGGATGATACATGTACTCCAGGCATCATGAAAGGTACCAGAGTTCTTCCAGTCCTTCCAGCAGAAGTTGCACATGCAATCAAGAACATGAAGCGGGGAAAAGCTCCAGGAGAAGATGGAATTACTGTAGACATCATACAAGAAGCAAGTGGAGAAATTGAAACAGTACTCGCCCAAATTTTCACTCGATGCCTTAATGAAGGAAAGATTCCTGAGGATTGGAACACCGCTACAATGATCCTGCTACATAAGAAAGGTGACATTGAGGATCTCGGAAACTACAGACCTATCAGCCTCCTATCAGTAGTTTATAAAATCTTCACTAAAGTTCTTTCACACTGCTTGAAGGTAACACTGGACATGGCTCAACCGAGAGAACAAGCTGGATTCTTATTTTTTTTTTTTTTTTGATTGGAGGTTTAACGACCACCGTGAGCAACTCAATGGGCTATAAGCAGTCGCCCGTCCCTAATTTAGGGTAACTGGTTCCAGGGAAGGGAGAGAACCAGTGCCATAAGACACACACAACATCCATGCCTCACCGGGATTCGAACCCGGACCCCGTTCGGACGAATGATCAGAGGCCATCGCTTAGACCACTGCGCCACCGGGGCGGCCAAGCTGGATTCAGGAGTGGCTACAGCACAATAGATCATATCCACGTACTGAGAGAACTAATTGAAAGAGCGAGGGAATATGAACTTCCATTGTGCATGGCTTTTATCGATTATGAAAAAGCCTTTGATTCGGTGAAACCATCAGCAGTTACCACGGCTCTGAAATCCTGCGGTATTGAAGATGCATACATTAATATTATTAATAACATCTATGAAAATGCAAGTGCAAAGATTCGGCTGTTTGAAAATACAACACACATAAAAATTGGAAAGGGAGTGAGACAAGGTGACACCATATCTCCGAAGCTCTTTAATGCCACATTGGAGAGTGTTTTTCAGTCGCTGAGCTGGGAAAACAAAGGGATAAAGATTAATGGAGATTATCTAACCCACCTTCGTTTTGCTGATGACGTAGTCATTTTTGCAACTACCCCATCAGAGCTGCAGAGTATGATCCAGGAACTTGCTGACAAGAGTAAAGAAGTGGGATTAAAAATGAACTTTCAGAAGACAAAAGTCATGTTCAATGCTTTTACAAGAAATGAAGATTTATTGATTGATGGAGAAAAGCTGGAGATAACAGACACGTACGTTTACCTTGGACAGCAGATATCAAGTGAGGGTCACATTGATGAAGAAATTAATCGGCATACAAAACTTGCCTGGAGAGCTTTTGGAAGAAACAGCATAATTTTCAAGAGCAATATGCCATTATGTCTTAAAAGAAAAGTGTTTGATCAATGCATCCTTCCAGTGCTTACGTATGGTGCAGAGACGTGGACCTTAACTAAAAGAGATATACAAAGACTGCAGACAACTCAAAGAAGCATGGAGAGGTGCATGCTTCGTGTAACCAGGAGAGATAAGAAGAGGAACTCGTGGATCCGAAAAATGACAAGAGTGGAAGACATCATGATCAGAGTTAAATCCCTGAAATGGCAATGGGCTGGACATACTGCCAGAAGGACAGATCATCGATGGACAGCCGAAATTTTAGATTGGATTCCAAGGGACAGGAAAAGACCCAGAAGAAGACCACATGGGAGATGGGTGGATGAAATTCGAAAGTATGCAGGGGTGACATGGAGGAGACTGGCACAAGACAGACCGTTGTGGAGGAAACTTGGGGAGACCTTCGTCCAGCAGTGGATTGATAATGGTTGACAATGATGATGATGATGATATGAAGGGGAAGGGCCGTGAAGATAATGAAACAAAATTTTCCCTTCATCTGTGTCTTCAAATATATATTCAAGATGCAGCCAACCCACAGGTATTCTGCATAGAAACATGTCACAAAGACAGATATATCTGAAAGTACTGTCTCACATTTATCAGAAGTAATATATTCTATTTTGCTGTCAGTAGAATTTGAATAAACTCATATTCTGTTTTTGTCCACTCAAATAAAACAGTGAAGTTTGTGAGTGCTGGATGCTGTTTTTGATGTTTCAAAATGTCACTGTAATAGCTTTTTTCAGCTTCATACTGACTTCCACTGAGGTATTCAAACTCATAGGCTGGCATGAGTTTGGTTGTCCAGTTATATTGGGTTGGTGTGAACGAAATGTCCGGTGCGAATGAGCAGTGGAGACAGGCCCCCACCACAGTGGAATGGAACCACCCACAGGTGTTGCGGGTATTATGTCACAGAGTTACTATAAATAGCTAGCACATGTATGAAGAACAAGATTCAGGAGTGGTTTGTTTAGATGTAATGTGGCTTGCAAAGGAAACGTGCAGATGCCGGATTTGATAGTCATCTTCCTGTATGAATTTAAACTGGGCCATTTTGCAGGAATTGCTGCTCAAAACGTTTCATTTGGGGAGAATACAGCCAACGAATGAACCATTTGGTGATGGTTTGTGAAGTTTCCAAACGGAAATACAGACCTGCAAAACGAAGCACGTAGTCACCGACCTGTTGCTGATGACGTTTTGTGACGTGTGGTTGAAGCGGAGCCCCGAAAAACATGTTGTGAGATAGTAGCAGAGGTAGGTGTCCACTACACAACAGTTGTTCGGCGTCTGTCTGCACTGGGTAAGGTAAAAAAGCTGGACATGTGGCTGTTGCATGAGTTGACAACTGCCAACAAGACTAGGCGTTTGGAAGTCTGCATGTCGTTGCTTGCCAGGAACACACAGGAACCTCTAATGCATTGAATCGTCACCTGCGACGAGAAGTGGGTCCCTTATGATAATCAGAGATTATTTGCACAATGGTTAAGCAAGGCACAGCCTGATGGACGTCATCCTAAGCCACGCCTACCCACCAAGAAGATGATGCTTCTTGTTTGGTGGTCTACAGCCAGAATAATTTATCGGAGTTTCTTGGCAAGATGCCAAACCATCACTGCAGAACGTTATGCTGAATTACACCAGATGCACCATAAATTGCTGCAGAAACAACCAGCTTTGGTCAACAGACAATGTGTTCTTCTGCTTTAGGACAACGCCCGCCCTCATGTCACACAACGAACGATGCTGACACTAAGTGCCTTTGGCTATGAAGCACAGCCTCATCCTGCCTATTTCCCGGACTTGTCTCTGACAGACTATCATCTCTTTCTTCGCCTGGATCACTTCCCGTCTGGGAAACAGTTCACAACAGACAACGAGGTTCAATGTGCAGTTGATGACTTCTTCGGGTCCCAGCCACAAAACTTTTTTCATTCGGTGATCATGGCCTTGCCGGACAGATGGCAACTGTATGTTGATGCTGAGGGGGATTATTTTGCCTAGGTAAGTTGTCCTACTTTTCCATTCTCGCCATCCACGTGTGCTGGTTCTTTGCCAGACATTTCATTCGCACCAACCCAATATAATTGAGAGGGTGTCATAATCTGCATTATTTCATGGCCTTCATAAACTTGCTTTAGCTGCAAGACTTTAAAAAATGCCATCAACACCATCACAAAAACTATTACTGTGGGATGTTGCATAAAAGTTCCACTCAGCAACTGTTCCAAAGTCTATTAATTTTAGCTGAAATTTATTAAATTTTTTTCTGTTCTTATATTGTGCTGCTGATCCATCTGAAAAATAAAAAATGTTTCAGTTTTTTTTAAAAACTTTTATTGAGATATGCAAGCAATCCTGAAAAGGATTAACTGCTACACATTGTGTTGTAATTTCTCAAAATTTATGCATTCAGTTTTTCAGTGATTTTATGGCTTGAAAACTATTCAATGGAATCCTTGAGCAGAATCTTGCAAAAGAGATGAATAATGGTGTGAGTGAGTGAGTGAGTGAGTGAGAGTGAGAGAGAGTCTTATTACCGCAAATCAGCTTTTAGTTCATTATAAAAAGTAGCCTGCTAATTATTTAGCTATAAATTAATGTCTTAGATGAACAATAAATTTTTCAATCAAAACAAAATAAAAAAACCTTAACAATTAAAATCAAACAAATAATTAAAATTACTGTGTGGTCTTTACATGTTTGACTTTTTAATCTGCATTACTCCTGGCAGATAACTCTTCCATTTTGTATCCAATTTGCATTAATTTAACATTTTGTTGAATAGTACTACACAGATGATGTAAGTGCCACTTGTGCCAGCAAGAGCCCAATTTTTGGCCTTCATTCATGAAACTTGGAAAATCCAATTTTCAGAGTGGGATATGCCTAGCAAAATAATATGTATACTGCCCGCAAATTAGAGTGATGCAAATAATGGAAGTTTTTGAAATCCACCACACCAAAATAAAAGTGTCCCTCTAAATATGACCCTAAACAGCTTTAAGTTCCTGATTTTTAAATCTGAACTGTAACTTTATACTAAGGACAAATCTGATTGGGCTTTTAGAAGGAAAGACCACTGTCAGTTGGACTGGCTAAATCACAGTTTTTTTTTGTTTTTTTTTTACAATAAATAAAGCAATAATAAGGAATCTTATTTAACCATTATCAAGAAATTAAGCATTAAAAAGGTATCTTATATTGGCAAACATTGCCCCCCCACACACACACAGACAAATGTTACATAATAAACTTTAATTCATGTATTGTAATCTTTTTGTAACTTTAGAAATTGTTAAGATTGCCACTCCAAAAATGTTATATGTCAAGGATATCAAGAAGTTCAACATACAATTTTTTGAAAAAATTAAAATGTAACTTTTTGAAAACTTTAAAATTTAATTTTTTTAAATTGGGAGGGAAATTTTACAATTGAGTTTTGTATTATCTTAACGCTTGTTTAATAAGCTTTCTATTGAAACCAGAATCAAATGGATAACACATTTTATCTCAAAATATTAAAAGCTGAATCGTCACAAATTTCCAAAAAATGCAGAAAAATTCAAAATTTTGACCTTTTTTATTTTCAAAACAATACAAAAGAAAATTTAAAAAAAAGTATTTTTACTTTTCTATATAAGGACTATCTTTCACCAATTTTTGTTAAAACTGGAGATGTCATGGTTGAGTGCTGTGTTGATTTGATATGGAATGACCCATGTCAAGACAGTAGGGTTAGAACCTCTTGCCAGATACTACACTGGTGTGCAAAAATTAAGGACGAAGAGGAGAAATTAGCATAACAGCGGAACGAGCAGGCAGAACGGACCGAAAGACCACTCAGGAGATAGACTAGGGTCTGGTATGGTAGGGCATGCGCATATATGCTGCATGATGTAGGGGGGAGGAAGAGTGTTGGAAGGGTATGAAGCACATGGGCGGTCTACGCTCAGCAATTCGGTGAAAGCTATTGCACGGTGTACATCGGTTTGAACGATGTCGAGTTGCTGCCACCGTGTGATATGGCCAACAGGCAATCCAGTAGACGACATCTGGATGACTTTACCCGAGGTCGCATCATTGGGAAGTTGGAAGAAGGTCGAAGAGTGACTAGTGTGGCCGAGGAATTCGGGATCGCTCACAGCATCGTTTCACGAGCTTGGAGAGCATTTCAAACGACAGCAACAGCTGTCCGAGAGTTTAGCAGTGGTCGTCCATGAGCAACCAAGGCGGCGGACGACCGGTATATTGTCCTAAAGCTGAGAAGAGACAGACGGAAGACAGTGGGAGAAATCGCAAGGCACAGACAATTGGACGTTCGTTATCGTGTTTTGCTGTGGCCAGGAGGCTGCACAAAGATGGTCTATTTCCACGACGACCAGTACGGTGTGTGCCATTAACGCCTGCTCATCGGAGATGGTGGTTTCTGTGGTGCCAGGAACACAAGAACTGGACACATCAGCAATGGGGTAGAGTTCTCTTTACGGATGACAACCAATTTAGTCTGACGAGCGATTCTGGACGTATACACATCTGGAGAGAGCAGGGAACACACAATCACACCTCCAACATCATCGAAAAGGACCCGTTTGGAGGTGGCAGAGTTCTCATTTGGGGCGGTATCATGCTTGGTAGCTGTACTGACCTCCACATCTTCCCAGGAGGTTCAGTCACTGGTGTCCGCTATTGTACCGAGGTTCTCCTGCCTCACGTACGTCTGTTTAGAGGTGCTGTGGGTCCTGAGTTCCTCTTCATGGACGACAACGCTACACCTCATCGTACAGTGGCTGTCGCAGAGCTGTTGGAGAGTGAAGATATTCAACTCATGGATTGGCCTGCAAGGTCCCCGGACCTAAATTCAATCGAACACGTGTGGGACCTTCTTGAGAGACGCTTTGCAGCACGTCACCAGCTGCCAGCAACGATTCCGCAGCTGCGATTGGCGCTACAAGAGGAATGGGCCGTGATGCCTCAACAGATCCTTGACAACCTCGTCCTCAGCATGGACAGACTTTGTAAATCCTGCAACGCAGTCAGGGGTGATCATATCTCCTCCTAAAGACTGGATTTTTCTTGGCAGCCGCCTGTCACATGGACGTTTCTGTCTTCTGTCCAGTTGTGCTCGAAGCTACCTTTTCAATAATGTGCTTTTGTATCCTTTGGATTCCTTGTTTGGATGGTTTTGCTCATTTGTCCCATATTCTTACATCTTGGGGATCTTATGGTATGATTTGAGTCGATGTGGAGCACTTCTGCACGACGTTACATTCGAAAAACCGTCTCGTCCTTAATTTTTGCATGACAGTGTAGAAGTGGTAAAACTGTTAATGCAGAACTGCCAACTTTCCAAATTCAAAAACGGGAACAACACGTGATCAATGGTGCACATATTTACAATTTATAAATAATAAAATTATATATTATAGGTTTCCTTATTTCTTATTAGTTAATTCCTTAATACAAATAAAAAAATATTTACAAAAAATTAGCATTTAAGTATAAAGTAAGATTAACAAACCTTGTTAATGAGTTTTATTTTTAAAGTGTTCTGTGGTTGTTAGTGGTTTGGCCTTTCATAAAAATTTATCATCATATTTCTGAGAAAAACATGAACCACTCATATAAGATTTTGACACTGAAATGGCTTGTAGGATACAATGCTTCATTGAACCATGAAAGTCAGTTTTATTTTGCAGCACTGTACTAAAAACATGCTCACAGGGGGCATTGCTATGTGGCAAAACTAACACACCCAACATAACTCTACTCAGTCAATGATATAACAGCTTTCCACATGGTCCTTTTTCCTCACCAAGAGAACACCACTACTCATCAGCTCTGTTGATATCATTTACATTCCTTGGTAAGCTTGAATGCTGGTAATGCAGAAATTCAGTCTCCAGCTCATTCACAGCAGTGAAAGTAGCCCCCCCCCCCACTCTCCTCTTTCAACAGTAAGCATGGAGACATGTCAAAAAAAATGTTGACTGATGAAAACTTAAGACTCTCCCTGTTTAGAAAGATCAGGGCTGCCAGCCTATCACACCCAAGAAAATAGTTGCTTTAGTAGCCACTAATGGTAAAATTAGTAGCCTAAATAGTAGCCACTAATGGTAAAAATAGTAGCCTTAACAACTTATGTTAATGACTAAAATAGTTGCCCAAAAAACTGTTAAGTTTTAGAATGTAAGTGCTCCACACCAAAAAAAATTTTTTTTTTTTTTTTATTTATTTATTTCAAACCACAGTGGCAAAATTAGCACATGTTCACATTTTGGTGGGAAAAAAATTATATAAATATATATATATATATATATGGGGGATGTAAGGTCAGGTGATGCGCAACATCACAGCCTCTCCTTGACAAATGTCAAACCCGCCTTCTCGTGGTGCATCCTTGTTCAAACTAAAGGGGCTCCGACGACCGCCATTAGCGGTATAACTATACCATCGGGATTAGAGGAAATGCTATCCCACACTTACCAACCCGCTTGGCCAGCATGGTGAGTTACGGCCAAACCCCTCCAAAATGACTCCACAACTTAAATCTTGGCCCTCAGTCTCCGGCAGCTGGAATGTACCTGGCCAAGGCAGCGGCCAGTGCGACATGAAGGCAGAGGGTGCTAAGAATCACCGGAGGACCGGACTAGGCTGCCATCTGATGCTGACCTTGGCTACATTAATGGACGAACCCTATCTTCTGATTCAAGGCTCCTTGAATTGGAAGAAGAACTACAAAGGATCAAGTGGGACATCGTCGGGCTAAGTGAGGTAAGGAGAAGATCTCATTGAACTGAAAAGTGGACATCTCTTCTACTATCGGGGAACAGATACTGGCAGAACTAGTGGTGTTGGATTTATAATAAACAAGAAACTGAAGGATAAAGTTGTAGAAGTTGAAAGTTCCTCTGACAGAGCTGCACGACTCGTTATCCAACTCTCGAAAAGATACCAGGCTCAGATTATTCAAACTTATGCTGCCACCACAAGTCATCCTGAAGAAATTAAAGAATTTTATGAAAAAATTCGTCATCTAAATAATAAAGGCAAGCAGCACTTAAAGATAATTATGGGAGATTTCAATGCAAAAATAGGGCAACGGCAACAGAATAAAACTTCAGTAGGTAAATTCGGTCAAGGCAACAGAAACCAGCGTGGAAATACTCTCGTTGAGTTTGCAGAGGCAGAAGGGTTTTTCATCTTGAACTCCTTTTTCAAGAAAAAGCCACACAGGAAATGGACATGGAGACATACAAATGGGACAACAAGTGAAATTGATTTTATTTTGTGTAACAAAAAATTCGTCATAGAAGACTGCAGTGTGCTAAACAAGTTCAACACAGGTAGTGACCATAGATTGGCGAGATGTAAGATGCACCTCAACACTAAACTTGAAAGTGGCAAGCTTATAAGACAAACAAAATCTATTGACATAACCAACCTTAAAAAACACCATAATACCTTCAAGTTGGAACTGAAGAACAGATTCTCTGCTTTAGAAGGCCTAACATCAGAAGAAGTGAACATTTCTGAAGTTAACAGAAAAGTAACCAAAGCTCTTATGGAAACAGCAACAAAATTAGCTGGGTCTAAGAACAAGTTGCATGTGAACAAATTATCAGGAAAAACCAAAATGTTGATGCAAAAAAGAAGACAGATGAGGACAACTAAACAAGATGTGACTTCCAAAGTGGAATATATAGAGCTATGCAAGACAGTACGAAAAAGTATCACTGAAGACATAAGGAAATTCAACTGTGAACTAGTGAGGAAAGCAATTGAAAACAACCAAAGCCTAAAGATAGCAAAGGGACATCTCAGTAAGGGAAGAAAACAGATTATGGCACTGAGAAAAGAAGATGGTTCTGCAACAAGAAATAGAGGCGAAATTTTGACAAGAGTGAAAGATTTCTACTCCAAATTATATGAAAGGGATGATACATGTACTCCAGACATCATGAAAGGTACCAGTACCAGAGTTCTTCCAGTCTTCTCAGCATAAGTTGCACATGCAATCAAGAACATGAAGTGGGGAAAAGCTCTAGGAAGAGATGGATTACTGTAGACATCATACAAGAAGCAAGTGGAGAAATTGAAACAGTACTCGGCCAAGTTTTCACTTGATGCCTTAATGAAGGGAAGATTCCTGAGGATTGGAACCAACACTACAATGATCCTGCTACATAAAAAAGGTGACATTGAGGATCTCAGGAACTACAGACCTATCAGCCTCCTATCAGTGGTTTATAAAATCTTCACTAAAGTTCTTTCACACCGCATGAAGGTAGCAATGGACATGGCTCGAAAGAGAGAACAAGCTGGATTCAGGAGTGGCTACAGCACTATAGATCATATCCACGTACTGAGAGAACTAATTGAAAGAGCGAGGGAATATGAACTTCCATTGTGCATGGCTTTTATCGATTATGAAAAGGCCTTTGATTCAGCGAAATCATCAGCAGTTAAAATGGCTTTGAAATCCTGCAGTGTTGAAGATGCATACATTAATATTATTAATAACATCTATGAAAATGCAAAGATTCGGGTGTTTGAGAATACAACACACATAAAAATTGGAAAGGGAGTGAGAAAAGGTGACACCATATCTCCGAAGCTCTTTAATGCCACATTGGAAAATGTCTTTCAATCACTGAATTGGGAAAACAAAGGGATAAAGATTAATGGAGATTATCTAACTCACCTTCGTTTTGCTGATGACGTAGTCATTTTTGCAACTACCCCATCAGAGCTGCAGAGTATGATCCAGGAGCTTGCTGACAAGAGTAAAAGAATAGGGATTAAAAATGAACTTTCAGAAGACAAAAGTGATGTACAATGTTTTTACAAGAAATGAAGATTTATCGATTGATGGAGAAAAGCTGGAGATAACAGATGCGTACGTTCATCTTGGACAGCAGATATCAAGTGAGGGTCACATTGATGAAGAAATTAATCGGCGTATAAAACTTGCCTGGAGAGCTTTTGGAAGAAACAGCATAATTTTCAAGAGCAATATGCCCTTATGTCTTAAAAGAAAAGTGTTTGATCAATGCATCCTTCCAGTGCTTATGTATGGTGCAGAGACGTGGACCTTAACTAAAAGAGACATACAAAGGCTGCAGACAACTCAAAGTAGCATGGAGAGGTGCATGCTTGGTGTAACCAGGATAGATAACAGGGTTCATACTCTTTCTTGAAAATGGAAATTAAAGAGTTCTTAAGGACCTTCAGGCTATTTTTAAGGACCTTTAAATATTTTTTAAGGACTTCATAATCGCTGCATGCAAATATACACAATATACAAAATGTGAGTTAACTATTACAACATAAGTCATTTTAACACAATAAATCAATTTTGTTGAAACTAATGAATATTCCATTGCACAAATATATGAATTAAAATGAGTTCTACTAAAATAAACCTAAATACTCCAACAGAAAAAACAACTAATTTAAAAGTTCCTTATATATATTACTTACGGTAATACTGGATCCATTATTTGTCCTGAAGCATATCTTTGCATCTACAGAACTAACACTCTGCTTCTTTGTATTGTGAAGCATAAAATTTATTTACTTTGGAATTTCAATTTTCAACAAATTTTCACCCATTAATTGTGATTATAGGCCCATCTTTGTGGTTTTGGAAACTTCTTAAATTTGCATTTGTTTTTCCTTCAAAGTTTATCCGAATTTATATTTTTTTATTAATTTACAAATTAAATTCATTTTAACAAAAACAGTATTACAAATACAGTTTAGAATTTCATATGGCTGTGATTGTCAGTCTTTAAATTTTTTGGTATCTTTACCTTTCCATTCAATAACCCGAATTCCTTCCATTAGAATTACTTTTACAAACATGTACGGACACAGGCTAAGAAACTAAATGCATTAATTCTGTGGGTGGCATCACTACAAGTGCTGCAGCTGGAAAAACAACACTTTTATAAAAATGCAGCATAGCTTGCTAGACCTGTTTTAGGTTAATGAAGCAAGTAAACATATTATCTAAATCAAAGCGAAACACACAAGTTCATCATAACTTAAATCATATCCTCGGAATTGAAAACCCTAAGTTCAATAAAAATGCTTGCATAAATTTCAAAACTACATTAGCAGAATTCAAAGAATCAAAACTGAACAGTGAAGCATCGCTTTCTTTTAAGTATTGATTTTTTTTTTTTTTTATTTACTACACAGCTTCCGAATTCCCAAATCTGGAGAAAAATTTGGTTTTTGTAGATTTGGATGAATAACACATTTTTGCTTGTGTAACTGTTGCATTTTTATTTTTATTTTATTTTTTAAATTCTACAGCTGTAACACTTGTAACTTCTTCCATACACTTAATATGCAGGTTGATTTTCAACATTTGGCAATAGTGTATAGGTGTAAAAGCTAAAACAAACTGCAGTAACAACAAGACACACATGAAATTTCCTTCAGAATTTGTACTTCTATTATACCTCTTTTTTTGCACTTAAACAAGAAAGATGACACCAAATTTTTGGGTGTAATAATAAGCACGTCTTTTCAATCTGTTCTGACGCAAATTAAATTTATCAAAGCTATTCAAAGTCAATGGAACCGGTATGGAAAACAAAAGTATCTGACGGAAGAAAGAAGTTTTTCAATCGGGTTTTTAATCCCCCAGATATTGCTGTAAACAGAATCATGAGCTTACGAACTCTTAGAAACAGAGATATCGACAAAAATAAGATATGACTTTACATCCCCTGGTGATAAAACTATGCATAATTTTAGGAAGAAAGTATTCTCAAAAGGTTTTTCTGTATGAGCGGTATCAGTCCAAGAAAAAAAAATTTTGTCGAGTTTTCAGGAGCCCAGATTTTACTACAAATACATCAGAAGCAGATTTTTATGCCCTGTGGTGGCCAAACAATTCTTTACCAAACATTAGAAATTATGTGAATTTTTTTTTCCATCAGGTCTTGTATGCAATAGAGGAAGAATGTTTCAAATCGGAGTTTTAGAGGCAGAAATAACGCAGAAAACGCAATTTACCTTTGTGTCCCCTAGCGGAAAGTCTATGATTTACATGAAAATTTTGAATTTATAGGAAAAACATTTCGCATCGTAAACACTATCCAACAAAGAAGGAATTTTTTAAATCGGACTCTCAGAAGTAGAGATATTGACAAAAATAAGATTACATTTACGCCCCTGGAGTAGAAACCATGCATTATTTCAAGAAGAAAATGTTCTTAAAAGGTTTGTCGACATGAGTAGTACCGGTCAACAACCGACTTTTTTTTGCAATCGAGTTTTTAGAAGCTCATATTTTGCTGCAAATACATCAGAAGCGGAAATTAAGACTTACACCACCTGGTGGCCAAACCATTTTTTACAAAAATTAGAAATTATGTGCAAAGGATTTCCCATCAGGAGCTGTATTCAGTGCAGAAAGAATGTTTCAAATCGGAGATTTAGAAGCAGAGATATAGGGGGAAAGCAATTTATCTTTACGCCCCTAGCGGAAAGTCTATGAATTACTTGAAAATTTTGAAATTATATGAAAAACATGTCACACTGAAAACAATATCCAACAAAGAAGGAATTTTTCTAATCAGACTCCTAGAAGTAGAGATATTCACAAAAATAAGATATACATCTACGCCCCTGGCGAAGAAACTGTGGAATATTTTAAGAAGAAAATGTTTCGAAAAGGTTTATTGATGTGAGTGGCATCAGTCCACGAAAGAATTTTTTCAAACAATATTTTAGAAGCTCAGATTTTATGGCAAATACATCAGAAACAAAAATTAACGCTTACGCCCCCTGGTGGCCAAAGTATGCTTTACCAAAAATTTGAAATTACATACAAAAGATTTTCCATCAGGAGGTGTATCCGCTGAAGAAAAAAAAAATTCAAATCGGAGTTTTAGAAGAAGAATTATCGGGAAAAATGTAATTTACTTTTACGCCCCAGTGGGAAAACTATGCATAATTTAAAAATGTAACTATATCTAAAATACTCTTCGACAGAAATGGAATCGAAAGATAAAGGAATTTTTTCAATCGGATGTTTAGAAGCAAATATGTGGAATAAAACGTATTTTTGAATTTGACATCATCTGCATTTGTGCCCTCTAGCGGCGAAATTGCACATCCTAAAAAAAAACAAAATAAAGGATCGTCATTCGCATATTACAAGCTTCCCAATGCAAAAAGAAGTTTTCAAATCGGACTAATAGTTGCAGAGATTTCGCGGGTACAGACGGACGGACTGATGGACAAACCAATAACATAAGCACGATCTTTTTTACAAAAGACGTGCTAAAAACAGTAATGCAACTTAACAATGACTGCAAGGAAATTATATTATGTACATATTCACTTTTTGAGGTCAAACAAAGGACGTAGGCCTACTATGAAATCAATTTTTCAGCTCCTTTTTTGCAATGGTAATTTCTGCCAATTCTTCATTTTTTTCCTTTATTAATTTTCAAAAACTATTTGATTGAAGGAAGCAGTTCATATCTCTCATCAATTCCCCTTGGGCAGCTAGGTCATCAGCACGTTTCCTCTAATTCGGCAATATTTTTTTTCTACTTTCAGTTTTTTCGTACTAAGCATTTGCAATTCCTCCTCAATGAATTTATCAATTTACGTTTCCTCCCAGATGTTGCTTGGCACATTTTTTTTTTTTCGGCATCTAAATATTGAACATATTTCTGTCTAGCTGAAAAGACAGAAGCTCTAAGCTCTTTACTTAGTACCACATTCTCTAATAAATAACAGAAGATAATGATCTAAACTGCACTGACCCCGCACAAAGAAATCAAGAAGCCAGCAATAAATCTAATCTAAACCAAAGGGATTTGAAGGTAGCTGGTTGGCAAACTGCCAAAAGCAATACAGAACATGGGTAAACTTTTGCGACATGCGATATAGTGGATCTAGTGACGTAAAACCATCATCAGTACGCTAGTGAAATCAGCTGGCCTGCGCAACGTGCGCATTTCTTTGACTAAAAAAAAAATTTACGACCTTTTTAACGACTGAATATAATATAATTACGGTGTTTTCAAGGACTTTTTAAGAGCCCTTAAAAACAGAACAGAAATTAAGGAGTTCTTAAGGGCCCTTAAAAAAAGGTAAATGGAAATTAAGGAGTTCTTAAGGACTTTTAAGGACCGTATGAACCCTGGATAAGAAGAGGAACTCGTGGATCAGAAAAAATGACAAGAGTGGAGGACATCATGATCAGAGTAAAATCCCTGAAATGGCAATAGGCTGGACATACTGCCAGAAGAACAGACCATCAATGGACAGTCGAAATTTTAGATTGGATACCAAGGGACAGGAAAAGACCTAGAAGAAGACCACATGGAAGATGGGTGGATGAAATTTGAAAGTATGTGGGAGTAACATGGAGGAGACTGGCACAAGACAGACCATTGTGGAAGAGGCTTGGAGAGACCTTCGTCCAGCAGTGGATTGATAATGGTTGACAATAATAATGATGATGATGATATACATATATACACAGACACATCCATACACTACAAAAAGGGCATCTTAAGTTTCAACATAATGCTACTCAAGACATTCAGAACTATAAAGGTTATGGAAATTACACCCCCCCCCAAATATTATTCAATTATATATCAAAAACTATCCTGTTACAAACTCTGGAATTACAAACACTTCCTTCTTTGTCATTGTTCTGGAGGTCAGATGTTCTCATCTGTATCAAGCCAGTAAAGAGAGTTTTCTTCTGTGTTTGTGGTTGGTAAAAAAATATAAGATTTTCCAAGTGGGCTTCATACACTGTGTTGAAAAAATTGTTGTGAATTTCTTTTTGAAAGGCCATAGTTGTGGTCATTCAGTGTCACTTGCTTTGTTCTGTACACATAATAATCATAGTTATCTGATATGAGGTATATCAAGAATATCATTTGAAAATATTTCAAACTTGCCTTTTGTACAGCTATGACAATAAATATCAAACACTATGAATGTGTTTAGTATGGAACAAAAACACGAAGCCTAGAACTAAAAAAATGAAAATTTGCAGTTTATTATTATTAGGAATGGAATGGGTATAGTGTAATCTCCCTCTTCAATAATGGAAACTCTTTAACTCCTAAGTAATAATAATAATGGTGCTTAACATGATTTTGAATTACATTGTAAGAGTACATTTTATTTTGATTCCCATATTTGAAAGGTAAACGTGAAAACCCTGTCTGAAACATCTTCATTCCATTAGGGCATGGACAACTAACGGTCTTACTATTCAAGCTCAAGTCTGTGTAGGTCAGGTATAATTGATATGAAGTATTACACTAATATACACCTGGCTGGATAACAGACGTGTTAGTGCCCCTACCATGTTTTGGAGCAATTCTTTTTGGAGCGGAAAAATATGCAATTTGGAGCAGAAACTTTGGGTTTTGGAGCGAGAAAATTTGCGTTTTGGAGCAGTAATGATAGCATTTTTAATTGTTTAAAGTCCACGCTGTGCTTTAAGTTATGTTTATATACTGAATTACCATTATTTTATGAACTATGAAAAAATTTTATATTTCAGGTTTGTTGGCATTTTACTGCTTCTCTTAATTAGCATCTCTGTCATTCCTACAGTGAGATAAATGGGAAAACAATTATATTACCCATGATTTATTGAAAACTACATGACCTGCAATATTTCAAGCGTAACACATTAATATCAGGGATTTTCTTCTGAATGCATTTATTTTGCTGTAACACGAATAGGATGCTGCCGCGCCCAAGAACTGTTGCTATTGTCACTGAACGCTTGCGAATATACACTTACAAAGAATAAATAATATGTAATCACTGTTTGTTGTTTGGTTGGTTTTTAGCAGCATATTTTTCGAGATTCATGGCATTCAGATGAAAATACATTATTTCTGAAACCAACCCAACTGGCAAGCCATGCGTACGTGGTTTGCGTGTGCATCACAAACTCCTAAGGAAGCATTCCTTCGATATAAAAGGAAAACTAATGTAACATTTAATAATTAGTTTGCAAAATCACCTTTCAGCAGTTGCGCTATGATACTCTTCATACAATGTTTTTCATCCAGTAATTATCAATGTTAAACTTTCGTTATTGCTGTGAATAATTACAACTGGAACCAAAACTATAAAATAACAGTGAGATTTAGTAAAGTTGGTTAGATAAAAGCTGCTTCAATCGCTTAACGCTTGCACAGTGACGTTTTGGCGAGGGATTGCCCCCCCTCCTTCAGTAATAGTAGAATCAGTTTATGCCTCTTTTGTTGTTCCTGTCTGAAAGAGCCACTGCTCTTGCATACGTGGGATCTTGTGTGTATGGACATTAACATTAAGCAGATGATTGCAAGTTAATAAGTGGTTCAATGCACCTTCCATCTGGAAAAAGAAAAGTGTGATGGTGAAGATGTTACCCAAGGTAGGTCAAAATGAGAAAAGAAAACCTCCTAAAAATTCTGCTCCCTGAATGTATGGGACAAAATTCAGACTTTAAGTAAGAACCAAAAGATCGGTATTCCTGATAATTGATTACAAGTTATACGATATAAACAATACTTTCATTTATCCATAGCACTAGTGAGCAATTTTAATTAACATACATGAGACTGACGAAGTAAAAAAAAACAAAGCTGTACTTTTTAATTTGGTGAAAAATCAGACTGTGTAATGAGAAAGTGTGAATATTACACAGCATGAACAAAACTGAATCATTCACTGTCATTTATTTATGAAAATATTTAACTAGATCACACCACTGTATTCACAATTATAAAATTACTGAATTCCAAACAAAATAGGGTGATTTTACAAGACATAGCTTCAAACAGTTTTTTTCCTGGTTTTGTTCTTGTACTTGCTAAAAAATTAGCTTTTGTTTCCTCTTGTGAGCAAACCCTACTTTCTTCTCAGCAAGTTCCACGGCCATATTTGTCTTTTGTTTACTCTGCTACTGCACAGCATCCACTGTTTACTATTTTTTTCTGCTGATAGTTTTCCCTTACCATTTTTTTTGTAACTTTTCTTTCTTTTTTTCATTTTTTATTTGCTGAGATGAGAATTTTACCCATCATGCTTACAGAACTTTCAACCTGAGAACCATAAATTCTGAAATCAGAGCTTTCACTATTTTAGATAAATGGTATAATTTTCAGAGAATGAATATTTTTGTTTTTAACACCATGCATCAATTTTTACAAATTTCCAAACTTTGTCACTTCCGTTTTTGGAAATTTCTCCCACCCTTATCAAGCTAAAATGCACACACATTATTTATGAGGGAGATGACATTTAACAACTACATAGTAGTGGGAACATCACAGTGGGGAAAAAAATATAATTACGGAAGGAATCTTCGCTCCATCCCACTTCCATTTTCGAAAATTTATCCAACATTTTCAAGCTGAAATACAAATATTTATGGAATAAAAATGATATCTAATAATACTGGGTAGAGGGAACATCGCGAGAAAAAAAAATTATGATTACGAGAGAAATCTTACCTCAGTCTACTTCCGTTTTTGAAGGATGAAATTCCATCCTCCAATGAAGAAAACAATCTCTCCACCCCACCCCCCACCAATCCTCCAAAATTTCAGTTCAGTTGTGCATCGATCTCATGATTTGGTCCAAACGATAACAAGAAAGACGGAATTCCTCGAATTAGTGTACGAATCTCATTGCTGAAGATTACGGGAAAATTTTCGGGCGGCCTACTTTCGTTTTCGGAAATCGTTGCCTACAATTTCAAGCTGAAATTATGCAAGGAAATTATATTTAACAACAATACTATACAGAAGCAACATCGCGAGAGGAAAAAACTGCACTCCGTTTAACTTCAGTTTCCGACCGTTTAAAAAGACAAAACACTGTCCCCCGATGAAATACGATGCCCCCCCCCCCAACTAATACCCCGAAAATTTCTTCACTTTTGCATCGATCTCAAAAATGAAAAAAAAAAGAAAAAGAAAAGGGTGGGAACTCTGCGAATCCGCGGAAGAATCTTACATACAAATTCGCTGAATCGATCTCGAATGTCGTAAGATTACGCTAAAATATCGATGACCGGTAAATTTTAACTTTTGGCGCAAAATTGGAGCAGATTTCTTCAAAATCGCGATTTTTTAGCAGAATGGCGCAAGAACGTTTTGGTGCGAGCTGGTTGTAATTGGCGCAGGTCTGGCAGCCCTGTGATAATGTTACAGTCATTTTTCACAGTGTCCTTGATGCTTTTGAGACAAATATATAGAAATTACTTTATCCTGTAAAATTATTCCAACTCATAATTACAGAAATAAGAAAACAAAAAGCTTGACTTTCTTCTAATTTGGTTTACTTTTATAACAGCAGACAGTTAAAATCCCTAGATGTTAACCATGATCGATTTTCAAAGCTCTAACAACAGTAAAACTAAGATTATCCTTACACCCACTGATGACAATAATAAAACCAAAGCTTAGATTTTTTTGAAATAATTATAGCTCTTCTGAAAATTGTCATGGAACATTAAAAACTTTTATATGATGCTCCCCCTCCAATATGTATAAACAAACTGTTTTTTATCATTTAGCAATTTTGGGGGGGGGGAGTCCTCTTTAAAGTTTACATTATTCTTATACCATGGTAGCAATTTGGAAGAGTTATATGCAGTAAATTATTTCAAAAAATTGAGTGTGAATTTATACCACTGCCATCAGTGCAATAACAAAAAGCTTCCTCATTAACCTTAGATTTATTCCTTTTTTGAGGTTATCTGCATAAATGCATCAATTAGGAAGGATTTTCTTTTATGAACTACCCTATTCATTTTTAATGCTTCAAGTTCATGTTGTCTTTCCTTTTGTCAGAGTTTCTCTGATCCTTCTAGAATGCCATGTGCAACTCGTATCGCAGGTATGCTAATTTTTTAATGCTTGCTTTAGTCTCTCACTGGCTTCTTTAAGCACAGAGTTTGATGATTCTTGTACGTCTCTTTTTTCTTAAACACAAATTTTTATCTTGTTTTCCATGTTTTCCATAGTTTGCTTTCTGCTCTTCAAATCCTTTATTTAGCAATTCTTGTTTCAATCTCTCAGCACTTTCTTTCTCTGCTTTCAGTTGCTGTTCCTTTAATCTCTGCTCCTCTTCCAAATGGTTGCTATATGACCTATGTGCATTAAATGCTAATTTTATTAGTTTTTTGGTTATTAGCACCTTTGCAACTTCGTTCTTATACATTTTTAATGCGTCTCGAATTGTTAGTCTCTCATTCAACATCTTCTCAGACATAGATGCCTTCTCATCTGAAAGAACTCTTCGTGATACAGAAGAGCCTCTCTCTACATCGAAGTTACCATGTGATAAAGCAACGCATGCTTTCACAACTTTAGCCAAAGATGTATATTTCCAGTCTCCAAATGTCTTTGATACAATATCTCTCTCTAAAAATGATCAATCCTAATTTCGCTGTTTGGGATAAATTCTTATGCATACAAGTACATCTATACCTAGACCCACGTGACTAGAGGAACGACCTACTCAAATGACAAAAAGTACTGTCTTGTTATTTTTAACAGATACGCAGAAATGCCTCACCAGGTGTTCTTTCGGTTACCACTTAATTTTTTCGTTATGAACAATTCCTAATTTATATTAAACAGTTTGTAGATAACGTAAAGTAAGTTTAAATGTCTGTTGGCAAAAACATGCATTTTCCGTGTCATTCGGAAAATAAAGCTGTAAAAACAATCGCGTATCATTCATGAAATTCTAGGTACAAAATTTGACTTGAAATTGATACATTTAACTGCAAATAAACTTCAGTAAGCACTGAAAACAACAGTCTTTAATATGGCGAAGGCAAGTTATGTGCTCGCTCCTGGCACTGCCGTACGGCAATTTCTGCAAACAGAAAAACAGAAAAACGAGACACTTTTTTGAGCGGAATATCTTCATTTGAGTAGGTCATTCCTTTAATCACATATGGGTATAGTCTATACATGCCATTGACTTTCCTCCATCATATTTGCAATAAAGCAGAAAGCAATAAACTGAACAAGACATATCGGTAACGATTCGCATGGTTCATGCGCTTTTTCAATCACAAAATTCCAGGACTTTTCCAGGACATACGATCCAAATGCTCTTACTTAAAATAAAGTGAAACCATAGGTCTGTTCAATTTGTAACCTACAACAAACAACTTCCTACACGCTTGGGCAAACTTAATGCAGAATGTTAAAAATGATGTCTGCTGCAGCTAATCAGAAACTTAGAATCACAGATAAATACTGAAATACCAAAACTGTCACTGAAAATGTGACCAGGTTTAATATCTACTAAACTAAACTTTTATATGCTGATACTACACTGATTTTGAGAAAACTTTATTTTTCTACTCTGGCTTTAGTTAAATTATTGAAGCAAATTACAGAATAAAAAAACCCCATAAAACTCAAAAATACATAGGTATGTGGCATTTCTTTTGAAATGCTTTCATATACCACACAATCAATACATAAAATACTATTTGTATTTAATTATTTTGAAATAATGCTTACATTGGAAATTTAACGGTAAGGAAAGGTGAAATATCTAGAACTTTTTTCAAAGGACCAAAGGGATTGTTATTTCTTAAACACATCATCATGGCAGCAAGTATCTGTGTTACAATTTACCTACAGAATGAATTTTCAACATAATATCGATGCTGTAGCTATGTGTTAGATTTTTACTCGCCAGCAAACAAAGTATGCACAAAAATTTCCAACGTGAAATGAAAGAGAATAACGGGAAAACCTTATGTCCAAGGGCTGTGTGCAATTATATTCATTAGTGTTCATGGCAATTTAACTAGGCATGATTAAAAAAACTAATTATAGAAGCTCAGGAAATACTAAGAAACAACTAGAAGTTTCTGATATTAGAAAGCAATCTGATTTTATGGCAAATTTTTATATAAAGTATTCATTACAAAATTTCAGTAAAGGTAAAATACCCCCCCCTTTTCCCCCACCCTCACAAAATCAGCTATTTACTTCCACCAATGGCTAAAAAATATCTTACAAAAATTAACAAATGGCGCAAAAAACGTTTCCGATAGCAGAAGGAAGGTATGAGAGACAAAAAGATTTTTAAATCGATCAGTTAAAAGGAGAGATATAGAAGGAAACACGATATAACTCTGTGTTTCAGCTGATGAATTTTGCATAATGGAAACAGGAGAAAAGCATTCTTCATAGCAAAAGCTATGCTAAGGAAAAAGAACTTTTCAAATACGTCTGCCGGAAGCAGAGATAGCAAGAAAAACGTTTTGACCTTTACAACCCCTAGGGGGAAAGTTGTACATTATTTGAAGAAAATACAAATAAGGAGTTTTCATAGTTAGGTATCAGATTGAAAAAGAATATTTTTCAGTCAGGTTTTTAGTCCGCAGATATTGCTGTAAACGGAAATGTGAGCTTATGCCCTCTAGTGGCACACTTGTGTATTAAGAAATATTTGAAATTTTATGAGAAACATTTTGCACTGAAAATGTTCTCTAACAAAGAAAGAATTTTTCAAACCAGACTCCCAGAAACAGAGATATGGACAAAAATAAGATACCTAGTGAAAAAATTGTGCACTATTTTAAGCAGGAAGTATTCTAAAAAACTTTCCGAGTTGAGCGGTATCGGTTCACGGAAGAATTTTTTACAATCGAGTTTCCAGCTCAGATTTTGTTGCAAATACATCAGAAGCCAAAATAAACATTTATGCCTCCTGGTGGCTAAACCATTCTTTACCAGAAATGAGAATTTGTAGGCAAAACATTTTAACCTCAAGAGCTGTATCCGACTCAGGAAGAAATTTTCAAATCGGACTTTTAGAAGCGGAGATATTGGGAAAATCGTGATTTACCTTTACACGCCCAAGCAGAAAATTTATGCATTATCTGAAAAAGGGACTGTAACTAAAATAGTCTTTGCTATAAATGTCATTGAAAAGAAAAAATGTTTTTTTCAATTGGATATTTAGAAGCAAATATATGAAATGAAATGCATTTCAAATGCAATACAATCTCCATTTGCGCCCTCTAGCAGTGAAGTTGTGCATCGAAAACAACAACAAAATGAACGGATCACCATTCTCACATTTTAAGCTTCTCAATACAAAAAGAATTTTACAAATCGAACTAATAATTGCGGAGATATTGTCTCCCCGGCGGGACAGACAAAGTGATAACATAAGCATGACACAAAAGATAACGCAGCTTCAGTCCTCCTAAACAAGAAAACTGATAGCCCCCTCCCCCAACACACATTTTGCAGGGGGTGGGGAGGGAAATTTGTTAGACATAAGTTATGTCAGCAGAAAAATCCTCAACTACAAAACATCGTGCAGGGACAAAAAGGTAGGAATGGATAAAATTCCAGGACATGCAACAGAATTTTAGGACATTTCCAGGACAAAACGGAATTTCAGGATGTGTATGAACCATGGATTCGACATATATCAAAGTTGATATTCACGTGTATCAATATTAAAACTGATGTTATACAAGCACATCAATATACGCAACACAAATTATGTTTTTTTTTAAAATAGTAGCCTTTCAATTAAAATAGTTGCTTTGGGCTGTTTTTTATAAGAAATAGTAGCATTAGTCGCCACTGGCAGCCCTGAAATATCCACAACTTCAGCATGCTGTAGCACCTCTGATTGTAGCGAAAATGAAGATAGCACAGTCACACACTTTAATAAAGTATTTCCGAACTGAGACAAAAAATTCTTCTTTTTCATTTGGTGCCAATGTACTAACTACTTCAGTAGTTTCACTCCCTATGGCCAGATCGGCATCATCCTTTTGATTATCCTGATCAAAATATTCTATATTTAACAGAGACGGGACATTTGCAACTAAACCAGGTCTTATAAATCGGATTAGCAATTCACGGAAACATTTTTCAAGATCAGCTTTCAACTTGTGAATTCTAGGCTCTTCACATTGTAACAGTAAGTTATATTTATCAAAGATACTGATAATATTTTTAATGAACAATGAATATGCATGGCACAATACGGAGCTTAAAGAAAGGAAAATATGTTCATGTCATTGCAAAGACTTATTTGTAAATATTTCTTTAACAGTGCTTTCATAAGGAACTCTATTCGTATTTTGCTTTTGTTCAGTAACATGGACTGTTTCACAGTACCTTCTTCTCTTTTTGCTCCCAAGACCTCAGGTGTTGTACTGTGAGACTCAGCTGTTTTCTTTTTATGCCAGAAATTGAAGGTTGTAGAGATGTCAAACCTATAAGATTTTTAACCTTCAGAATTGTAAAGCCAACTAAACATGAGGAAAGTTTTGGTCCTTTCCTATCACTGTTGCATTCTTCTTTGAAATATAACATTAAGGCATCTCCATTGCTGTTAAACTTAGTTATTTTTCGGTAAATGCTTAGACCATCTAGTACAGAAATATTTAAGAATTTTTTGTGATTCCACATTACAAAGAGTTTGAAATTTTTTGTGTTCAGTTTTCTCTTTACACTTTTCTCCAGAAAATAATAAATGTCAATCAAAAATTCATCAATTTGAAAAGGTAATGTTGCAGACCCATTTTCAGCAGCCAAATTAAACAGATGGCAAACACAAGAAGATTAGACTGTACTTTTTTTAGAAATGCTGCTAAACCATTTTTTTCTCCCCACCATAACAGAAGCGTTACGCATGATAAGGTAAGGCAGTTCATCCATGGAATATCATGATGCAGAAATTCTTCGGACACAAGTTAAGCAATATTTTCATCTATTGAACTGGTTTCCAGGCATGGCAAAGACAACAACATACATCTCATTAGCTTGAAATCATTATTCATAGTACATTACCACAATTGGATAAAGCTGATCATCATCATTACTGCTGTCAGTTGTGACAGAAAATGGCCCACTTTTAATAGTACAGAGGACATTTTTTGAATGATATTCTGCCATTTCTTGAACAATATGCAAAGTTTTTGTTCTGCCACATGCATATCTTTTTACTTCCAGGGAGTTAGAAAACACAGAGTGCTATCATGAATTTTTACATGCTAGTTCCAACATGTGCTACGATGTCCCCACAACCAGCATGAGAAACAGAGAAATCAGTGTTACACAAAGTGCAATATGCATGAAATTCGCCCTTATGTGATGGTTTTACAAAATCAAATTCTTCGGAGTATTTCTTTGAAAATCTTTGATCCCAACGTTTAGGCCCCATTCTGGGGCTGTGAACTGAAACAATAACTTGCAACACAACTTATTTAGTTTGAAAGATCAAACTCACCCTTACATGATGGTTTTACAAAGTCAAATTCTTCGGAGTATTTCTTCAAAAATCCTTGGTCATGACTTTTAGGCCCCATTCTGGGGCTATGAATTGAAATAATAACTTGCAACACAACTTATTTGGTTTGAAAGTAAAGGAATCAGGGTTCAACTTGAGAGTTAGCAAACAAATAAACAGCCTATCACTCCCAAGAGGCTTTGTGGATGTGATGTCATAAACCAGTACTTCAACTTTCCAAGCCACTGACTGTCTTGCTACCATCATGGGGCTCACAACCTTGGGAGGCACTTGAAATGCTTTTGATTAACAAAAAAACATTTGTCTCCATTCATTACTGACTCCCACAGCCAGCGCTAGGAAAAAATAATGGCTGATATCATTAATGAAGGGAAAAATACCATGCATAACAAATAAATAAAAGAAAAAAATATACGGAAACCACAAAACCAGTTTTTTTTTTTTTTTTTTTGTAGAAAAATCGGATTTCCAGAAAATATTTTCTAAATTGAACGGAATCTGGATAACCCAGGACACTTCGCAGCTCTGTTAATGGATAAAAAAAAACAACAAAAAAAAACAGGCTATAATGTCTTTTTTTTTTTAAACTTTAAATTTGTATGTTACAGAACAAAATAAAGTCATTGAAAACTTTTAGGTATTACATGGAAGTAACTTCCAAAATATCCTCCAAGTATTATGCAGTCTAGTAAAATGTCTGTGAAGCACCAGAAAATATGTATCTCTGGGTCATTTTTTTTAATTGGAGGTTTAATGACCACCGTGAGCAGCTCAATGGGCTATAAGCAGTCGCCTGTTCCTAATTTAGGGTCACTAGTTCCAGGTAAGGAAGAGAGCCAGTGCCTTAAGACAAACACAACATCCATGCCTCACTGAGATTCAAACCTGGACCCCTTTCGGACAAATGATCAGAGGTCATCGCTGAGACCACTGTGCCACCGGGGCGGCGTCTCTGGGTTTACTTACAAACATGCTCAGCTTCTGATGCCACTGGAAGATATAATGAGTAGACGAAATGAATACTCTGCAGACCTGTTAAATGAAAATCTAGGGACTAGTAGACAGGTAGATAAAGCTGATTTACATGTTAGTTATGAACATGAAAAGTGGATGACCTCAGAGCTCATTAATTGAGAGAGATTTTTATTTCTGAAAAGTGGCAGTTGATAAAATGCATGTTTTGATATGTACACTCTTTGCCAAAAAATACAATGCCAAGGACGGACTGGCCTGAGATGCTAGGGCGCGATCACACTCCTAGCCTTTACATCCACGAGCCCTAGAGAAAGAAAAAAAAAAAAAAAAAAAAGAAACACCTGAAATAGGTATCAATAAGTTTATATTTATATACAGGGTGGTTCAAAACTATATGTCAAAAATGCAAAGGCAGGTAGAGGGGATCTAAATAAGCAGATTCCGTATAGGAATGTGTGTGTGGTAATGCCGCATTAAAGCGCTAGCACGTAAAGCAGTATGAATCACAGGAAACTGAAAAGACAAGTCAAGACAAAAGAAAACAAAAATTTATTAACAGTTTACAAGAGGTGCTCGAAAGAGCGGCCACCAACAGTGATACAAGATTCACAGCGGCGGCGCATGGATCGGCGTACATTAGAAAAGACGTCAGGCATGTCGAGCACATGTCCAGCAGCAACAGCCAAGCGGGCAACAAGATCTTCTGCAGATGTGACTGGACTCTCGTACACGAGGCTTTTAATATGACCCCAAAAGAAGAAATCCAAGCAGGTTAAATCAGGAGAACGCGGTGGTCAGGGAACTGGTCCGCCCCGTCCTATCCATTGCTGACCGTAGACAGCGTCCAGGTGATTCCTGACGTTTCGGCTGAAGTGAGCTGGGGCTCCATCGTGCTGGAACCACATTCGTTTGCAAACATCTGGAGGAACATCGACCAGAAGTTCAGGTAAGACCACCTGTAGGAAGATGCCGTATGTGTGGCCAGTTAAAGGACTAGGTAGAATGTACGGTCCTACTAAATTATTGTGCACAATGCCTGCCCAAACATTAATGGAAAACCTTTCTTGGTAGGCGTGTGTTATTGTGCCATGTGGGTTATCATGAGCCCACAGGTGAGAATTATGGATGTTAAACATACCTGACCGCGTAAAGGTAGCCTCATCAGTGAATAAAACATCTGCAGGGAAGGTTGGATTGGCTGCAGTCTGCTGTAGGTACCAACAGGCAAAGTTGAGACGTGGAAGATAATCATCAGGGGTCATTGCTTGCACTCTCTGTAAATGATACGGATGCATTCCGTCTTCATGTAAAGTCCTCAAAACAGTTGGATGGCTCACACCGAACGCACGTCCTACAGCTCTCGAGCTTGTCGACGGATTATCCTCTACTGTGTTTAGTATTCTTTCTTCCACTGCAGGAGTTCTGCGATATCTTCCAATGCCAGTATCACGCCTGGAAGCATAAAACGATCCACTCGTGCTTAACTCCCGATGAAGCCGCTCGAATGTTCAACGATCCGGCTGATTCCTATCCGGGAATCGCTCTCTGTACATCCGTTGAGCAGCTAATCCATTTCCTTGTGCAGCCTCATACATGAAATGCATGTCGGCCAGCTCCTCATTGGTGTAACGATGCATGCTGCTCGAGATCCGTGCGGGAAATGAAGAATCCAGCTGGCGAAGCGCTTTTATACGCCGCACTCATCAGCGCTCTCTACCGGCTTAATGCGACATTACCGCACACACATTCCTATATGAAATCTGCTTATTTAGGTCCCCTCTACCTGCCTTTACATTTTTGACATATAGTTTTGAACCACCCTGTATATATATATATATATGTACATAATTTTTTTCTTGAAAATTGATAAAACGCACAGAGATTTGAATTAGCCAAACTAATTGGTCTATTTTTGTCTCCTCCATTGCTAGGTACGCATGTACTATGTACGAGTTCATCTCCCTTGCATCTCACGTCAATCCATCTATCTCCCTTGCATCTTGTCATCCCACTCGCATTTAGTGTGTGAAATGTAACTCCTCTCAACCTCAACTACCCCTCTTCCTCCTTGCTTCCCTCACCCTTACCTCCGTATCCCCAAAGAATGCAGTCAAATCTGTTCCAAAAAAGGAAAAGCTCACTGAGAAAGCATTCCTATTATAGCTTAGTTCATTTAATTCCCGATGCAACACCAGAGAGGAATTCATACAGAAAAAGTTTGAGTAAAATTAAATGACGAATATGCAGGAACAAATGGAATGACTGTGACTGTGAAAGCCGTATAAGGCATAAAAAAATAACACTGCCAGGTGCTAACCCATTAAATCTCATATCTTGAGTTATGCCGCGAGCTGATGCCTAGGCTCCTGGTGAGACGTCGCCCCGTGTTCTTGTTCTGAATTGTGTTTTCAAGGGAAGGGAAGGACCTTAGCGGTCATGTTGTAAACTAATTTGCTAATAGCATTTTTGAAGAACATACCTCATTCTTCAAAAATGCTATTAACAATTTACCATGTAGTCTAGCAGCAGGCTTGTTTTGAGCTTGAGAGAGACAGTGCAGGTTTTAAGCACATTTAGTTATGGATCATTCTATAAGACAGCTGACAAAGGAAAAGTCAAGTATAGCCATAAAAGTGGGGCAGAAAAGCATACAATTCAAATACAAAAAAGACTTTGTGGCAGTATGTAGAGATCTGAAACAGATTTTTTTTTTTTTTTTTTTTTAGAAAATTATTCATCCATCTGAAATTGATCCTGACGATAATGAAACTCCAATTCTGACTGAGATTTACGGACCAGGTTCATCAACTTTCTTTGATGAAAACTGAAAACTAAGGAATATTAAGAAATTAAAATTTTTAGAAATGGATTTATCAAGAACCGGAAGATGTGATTTCCAATTTAAGTCCTGAGGCTTGTATAAATGCTGGAGAAGCAGGTAATTTGAACTTATTTACTCCCCCATCCTACCAGTGTTCTTCCATAGGTGTTAAGGTAGAATTTGTAAAGCATCATCCAATACAACCGTCTGAATTAAAATCTGTTCCTTATGATCTCAATAAATCTTACTTTCGTGTATTACCTTCAGGCGAAATTATTCAATGGAAGTGGTTAACATACTGTAAGGAAAACTGGAATGTCTTCAGCAACATATGCATGACATTTGCAGAAGACAGAAGTTCATCATTTTGCACAGGTTCAACTGTTAACTCTGAAAGCATGAGAAGTCAGCGAATCATGTGAGTACAACTTTTCGTTACTTACAAAATCCATCTCATGTTAACGCTGAGTATGTTTTTAACAGAGGTTGAGAAAGTTAAAAATAACCGCAAAATATTACATGGGGTAATCAATATTGTACTTATGCTCGCAAAACAAAATGCAGCCTTTAAAGGTAAGCAAAATAAAGTTCTTTATGATTTAACAAATTAAAAAGCAAAACAAAAAAAAACATGGAAAATTTTGAGAGGATGTCAACTTTTTGTATTCATATGATCCTGTTATGAGGGTTCATGCTGAAAAAGTCTCAAAACAAAGCGCTCTTGCCAAAAAAGCAAGAGAAGATAGGGAGGCCCCAAAACTAAAAACATGGATGAGGTGCACGAATTGCTTTCTTATAGAGAACGACTGTTTGTTAAG
This sequence comes from Macrothele yani, assembly GCA_039090855.1. NCBI lineage: Eukaryota > Metazoa > Arthropoda > Arachnida > Araneae > Macrothelidae > Macrothele > Macrothele yani. Next base: position 63,774,204 of record CM077017.1, on the reverse strand, counting down.
ATCATCATTTTAATGAGAAGTATACAAAAAACCGGGATGTTGTTTCTGCTGGGCAATTCTCATTAAAGGTAGACTCAACCAAAGATATTGGTGTGAAAGATCAATTATGCATTTGTGCGAGATTCGTTAAGGCAAACAGAGAAAATGTAGTAAAAGAACGACCTTTAAAAATAGTTGAGCTTCCAGAAGATCTTGCTCCATAACTGATCGTAGCATACATGCATATATAGTCTGGGCTTCTGGTAGTAAGCAGCACCCTGGGCCTTTTTGTCCCAGTCCCCGCTGTACGAAGCACCCAGAAAGAATCATCCAATCGAGATGAAAATTGGTATATGCAACGTATATGTATAGGAAAGGAAACTATTGCAATTCCAGAGTAATTGGGCCATTTATTTGGATAAAACAGCTACACGAGTGAAACAAGTTAGTACGTTGTAGCACCATCTCATAGACGAATACAGTTTATGGATACTGTCCTGAGGTATAGCATTCCAGATGGTGTTCAAATTGCGGACCAGTTCGATGACATTCCATGATGGACATAGGAGGTGTCCCATCATGTCCCAAACGTGTCTGATCGGGTTGGCCATGGAAGGATGTTGACATTATGGAGGCAAGCCTGGGTGAGCCTTGCCATGTGTGGCCACGTCTTATACCATTGAAAAATTGCTTGGTGATGTTGAGGCAGGAGTGGCAACACAACAGGTTGTAGAATGTTGTCGATGTACCATTGATCCAAGAGGGCGATACGGAGGACTATGAAGAGTGTCCAGCTATCGTAGAAAATGGCTCCCTAGACAGTCATTCCCAGCCGGCTCATCTCCAAACACATATGTGCTGGTCACTGGCGCCAAGTGCAAATCGTGACTCATCACTGAAGACAACACAACACCACTGGACACTATCCCATGTTAATCGGGCTCAACACCACTGCAACCGGTGTGGGCGATGGTCGCTGGTCCATAGTAGTCAGCGGAGTGGCCTCCTTGAATGTAGTCTCCGTGCTGCAAGTCATCTGGCAATGGTTCAAATGGCCACTTCCATACCTGTAGACAATGTAACATGGCTACAAATGGTTAAGAACAACGAATTCAGTTCTGTTCATGCAGCTCTTACAAACGCTTGATCCTTATGCAAGCAGTGGATGGCCACTCATGTTCTGCTGGGTTGTGCCCTCCTTGACCCATTGGTGTCAAAATCATCTGATTGCTGCGTCGCTACAACCCAAGAGCCTGGTGATATGCTGACTTGACCAGCAGGCCTCGCTCGGCCCAATTAAACATCCTCTCTCAAACTCGCTCAACTGATTGTATTATGCAAGGATCTGGCGTCAAGGCATCATCACAGTTCATGGAGGTTAATGCTACCACAATTCACTGTCACAATTGTTTCTGCATGCGATCTTTGCTCTTGATATACCCTCCTTGATGCATGGTTCCCATCATGCACTGTGGTGGGCGACTATTTAGTCACTGGTCGTTATTTTTAATTGTTTGCATTTGTGTGTGTGTGTGTGTGTGGGGGGGGGCTGAGGTACTACTAGACCAGGATCTCAGGGTAATAAATAAACAAAGACATTGCTCTTAAATAAATAAATACATAGCTCTTTCCACGTTGCAGAAACACATAGCAACCAAAAAATTGTTTTCAGTCGCCACCGTGGAAACGAACCACGGATCTCTCGATATCTAGCCGAGAGCATTAGCTTTACACCACGGTGGCCAACAATCCACAATACAATCCACAATGCTATGCATATTTTTAAGTCAGCTTCTGACATCATAAATCCGTAAGATGGGCTCAGCTACTGAGCCGTCTCCATCTGGTGGGTATTAACGGCACTGGCTATATATATTATAGCAGTTAAATCCAAAGGGCAAAATACACATAGCACCGTGGATTGTTGGCCACTGTGGTGTAAAGCTAACACACTTGGCTAGATATCGAGAGATCCGTGGTTCGTTTTCACAGCGGTGGATGAAAACAATTTTTTGGTTGCTATGTGTTTCTGGAACGTGGAAAGAGTGATGTATTTATTTATTTACTGACGCCACGTATTTGGAGGATTTTCACCGACATTGCTCTTTCCATGTTCATCAACACATAGCAACCGAAAAATTGTGATCCGGCCACCACTGGGATCATACCTGAGATCTCTTGATATCTAGCCAAATGCGTTCGCCTTACGCTATGGTGGCCAACAATCAATGGCGCTATGTGTGTTTATCTGTCAACTTCTGACATTACAAATCTGTAGGATGGGCTCAGCAAGTGAGAAGTCTCCATTTGGTGGGCATTAATGGCACAAGCTATATATTAATTATAGCAAATAAATCCAAAGTGCGAGAACAATAGTAAAAATTGTCTAAATGTCTTCATATAATTAATTTGCAATTAGTTAAGCCTAGTGGAATAAGGATGATTCAGTCAGCAAAGGAAACCAATTTAGTTCCTGTTGGCTGACAGCTGTCAAGACACTGCCTAATTACAAAAAAGGTAACAAAGATTGTAGTAACTTCCATGACATCCTCTTACATTAGGCTGTTGTGCAAAGTTCACTGATGCATGTGAAGTGAGAAATTTTAAAATGAGTTGAAAAATTAGATGAGTGAAAGAAAGAAGCTTATGGACTGGTAGTTTATTTATCAAAATATGAGTAAAAATATTTATTTTTAGACAGCTTTTTGAAAGGTTGCCTGAGATAAACAAGGATTTACATATGATGTTGGCTTAATTCACAGTCACTAGGAACAAGTTATAGTGTCTTAAAAAGCAAAAGGAAAGTTGTAGAAGTCTATCAAGTAGCATGTACAAGTCTTGCAACAGTTAGCATATAAAAAAAACTTTTGTTTTTAAGTTATACAGATAGACTGAATAAAGAAAATAACTTTTAAATGAATGCTAAAATAGGTGATTCCTATGTCAGCACTTCACTGTATACTGATTATTTAGTGTTAATTTCTAAGATTGTAAATGGCTTGCAGAATAATCTTAATCATTTAAGTATGACTTTGGAAGAATTCAATTTAGATTGAAACAAATGATTTTAACCCATAAGTGATGGTGTGGTCCCATCAACTGCAACAACTACAAACGCATATTTTACTACACGCCAAATAACCCTAACAGCTTGCATCTTTTTGTACCTTCCAATGTGTTGTTAAACAAGCCATCTGTATATATATGCATGTCTTGTCAGCTTAAACAACAGTATTTTTCTGATTTACCCACTGGGGGAAGGAGGGATGCTCCATGGCACACACCTCACACCACCACTTATGTAATGGAAAATTCTGTACTGAAAATTGACAAGTAAGTGGCATGATGTTCGGCTAACATGATATCACTGACAAATCTGAAGAATTTTAGTTATCTTTCAAGTTTTCATGACCTTAGTGTTGCTGTACATCTGTAGAAACCATGCAGCTTCCTAAAGGATGTTTCTTTAATTAATATGTGAACCTGAGACTGTTATTTCCCCTTTCATTGGGGTTCTCATTGCTTTTTTCTTAAAGCCAAAAACCATTGTGATTATGCTTTGCACAGAGATACAGTTCACTGTTGTTTGGGCTCCAAAAAATTTTCTCCACCATAACTTAACATCATAAATGGCACCATTCAACAAATATCTGTCTGTGATACATAGGTCCAAGAAGAAGATAGCAACATTTTATACAACCTAGAAAATGACTTGTAAGGCACAGATAATTCTGAAGAAGATGAAACCCCAGAGAAAAAGGTACTTGCAGCAGTAATTCAGAGCAGTCAGAAGACAAATGCAGTGCATTATATCATGAACATGACAGCACATTTTAAGAATTCCTTTAATAGCAAAAACAGATACAAAATGGTCATCTATAGCACTAACTAAAAACCAATGAACACCAAAACTTAACATTCTAAAATTTATAGCCCTGCATCAGGTTGCTAAAAGCAAGCAAAGTTCATTTAGATACTGCTTAGAATTTCATTTTTAATGAAAAAAGTGCAGAAGTAATTATGACATGGACAAATGCAAATCTACAAGCAGTGAAGGAAAAGTATGTAAACAAAAAGAACAGAATTCTGATGTGATAAATTAATTAGAACTTCATCTTTCCTGGGATAATCTCCAAGCCCATGCATGAAAACATTTGACGTTTTTTTCCAAATGGTGCCACTAGTGGGACATTTTTAGAACTGTAACATTATTACCTAATAGGTTTGATATTTTAAATTGCCTCTGTTTTAACAATCCAGCAAATAGAGAAGAATGCATAGATGCCAACCAGTACAGATTTATAATATTGTGATTTTTTGGTTGAAATTTCAGAAATATGGACATGACTATGAAATTACAGAAAATTGCAGTTTGATTTTCCTGCTTTGGAAAAAAGCACGAGATTCTCCTGCGGGAACGCAGAATTCCCCTTTTTTTCATCATCATTTTAGTTATTCTCGAGATCAATGCTATACTAATAAAATTTGGAAAGGCCATGCTTTGGAGAACGGAATTCCGTCTTTCAAAACTTTCAAAAACGGAAGTTAGGCGGAGTAATGATTTCTTCTGTAATCATATTTTCTTATTTTTTTACTCCCGATGTTGTCTGTCTAGCACTGTTGTTAAATAAATTTTTTGCATAAATGTTAGTATCTGAGCTTGGAAATATAGGCAACAATCTTCAAAACTGGAAATTAGACGGAGCAAAAATCTCTCTCAAATTTGTAAATTTTGTTTTTCGTGATGTTTCTTATGCCCACTAATTGTTGTTAAATAACATTTTATTCCATAAATATTTGTATTTCCGGCTTGAAAATGGAGAAAAAACTTCCGAAAACGGAAGTCGGACGGAGAGTGAATTTCTCCCGTAATCATATATATATATATATATATATTTTTCGTCATGTTTCCACTGACCTGTATTGTTATTAAATATTATTTTTCCCCACAAATGTTTGCATTTCAGCTTGGTAAAGGAGGGAAGTTTTCTGAAAACAGAAGTGACGAAGTTAGAAAATTTGTAAGAATTGATGGATTCTGTTCAATAGTATTCATGTTCTAAAAGTTGCACACTGTATCTAAAATTGGGAAAGCTTTTTATTATGCATTCATGATCCTCAGGCTGAAAGTTCTGTAAGTATGATGGATGAAATCATAGTCATAAGTCAGGAAAAATGAACATCAAAACCTATTTGGCTATACAAACTGTGAACTACATACTTAAAAACACAGGGTAAAGTCCACAGTCCAGTTGTTCAGTAAAATAGGTTGTGTAGGAGAAGTTCATTCCAACTGCACCAAAAATTTGAAGGCATAAAAAGAGAAAACGTAAAAGATTACCTTTAGTAACCTTTTAGATTTTTCCTGTAGACAGCGATTTTAATTTCACCACTGACAAATTATTGTTTAATGTACTTTTTTTTTCTGTAATAATTGTTGTGACAGACTGGAATTTGTTGCCACGCTAGATACCTAAATTTGCCCCCGTGTACTGGATTGCTGAAAAACTCCCATAGGTTGGCATCTATGAGAATGTAGAAATAACAACCAAACTTCCACAATATTGAAATTTTTATTTGCAAAAAGAAATTATGAGACAAACAGAAGTCTTAAAATTACTGAGTTTTCACTATTATACTAACAGATGTTTCACCCTTCTAGTTGTTCACCAAGAAAGGTCTTCAGTGTTACACAAATTTAACAGATGGAAAACCAAGCAATAGAAGTCCATGCAAATATCCTTCAACTAACTTTTAAAAATTCTGAGTTTTTGATTGGATGACGAGTCCTGAAGAGACCACATCTCTAGAATGCCAATTACTATAAGAGCCCAAAACAAACAGAATTGATGCATATGGAAGGTTCACTGATAATTTCTCCTGATTTTTTTTTTAGTCTTATATTAGACAATTGTTAAGAATGGGTTCATAAACCAAAATATGAAACCCTGTTTCAGATGTGACTGCACGAATGGCTGACAATTTGCAGATGTAACAAGACATGTATCAGAGAAAATTGAGAGGGCTGCCCCAAAGTAAAAACATGATTTTAGAAAGCTGGCATTCTCATCAATGTGGCAATGAGTCTTACATTCATTTATATGTTTTGCAGAAAACTCCTCATACAACCATCTTTACCATTACTAGCAAATAATTCAAGGGATCAAGGTTATCCCCTGCCATGCATTTATATGGAGCAAGTTAAGAATATGATATCAGCACCATTACTAGAACCAATAAATACACCAGATTCAATAAAATTATTAGAGGGCATATGCCCCTTCCTTAGCCATACAATTATACAGAGCCCCTTGGGAAACATAAAAAACTATATCAGTTTAAGAGTCCATTACATTTCTTTTTTTTTTTTTTCATTTTTGAAATAAAGAAACCTCATCAAGGAAGCAAGTGGGTAACCTTGGCAGAGTGGTGGAACTGGCCATGGCAACAAGCAGCAGAATTGACAAGAGCTTCCAAGCAACAGACATCTAGAGTCTTCAACCTGATCATAACAAGCTAAACAACACTCCTGCATACTGCAAAAGGGACACAGGAGTTTGTTTTTTTGCTGGAGAGGTGCATTATATATGGAGTGTTTGTGAAATGGCTTGTTTTGATAATATGCATAACAAAGATGTGTAATGTGAAATAAAATGTTGCAGGTATGGTAAAGACAAATGTTTCTGAGGTAGTTTGGCCATGATGAAAGGATGAGTGATTAGTGCTAAGAGAATTTCTTCAGCCCGAATGGCAAAAAAGAAAGGTACAGAATGTCTGAGGAAATCATGGGTGGAACAGATTCTGGAATGCTTAACTGAGAAAAAGACAATCAGTATGAAGTACAAAGGTCTTACATATGAGATATGCAATGAATGGCAGTGAACTCTGATTTAGCAAATGAACTTGCTTTGAAGAGAAAAACTCTGAACCTCAGAGAACAACTTAGAGATTTGTATGTATGCAAGATTAAGAAGTTTGCAGGTTTGCACTTTATACAAACCACAAACTTACATTACTTATGCTTCTCTTTCATTATGTATCCTTTGTTATGAACTTTGTAAGTTGCAAATCATGTTATCAGCTGAAAATGTCCCTTGCACCATTAAAATAATGGTGCAATATGATGCAATAACTTTCTTTCCTAAACCATAATTTTTGATCAAAACAAACTGATGATTTCCAGCAAGCAATAAGGTGTTATAACCTCTACCAGATTTTACTTTTTTTGTTTTATAAAAGAAGTGTTGCAAAATTTTCTTCACTAGATATCTATCCCCTACCCTTTTTTATGACAACATGAACTAAGTTTAAAGTTTAACCAATTTACATTCAAATGCTGTGGCATTTAGTATAAAAAAAGGGCCACATTGTTTATGCAAGCTGAAAATTGAGATTTCTTTTTCAAATTCATGTGGATCAATGAAACTGAATCTAAGTGATGTTCATTCAAATAAATTAAGCAGGCTTGGTTTTTACCCCCCCTCCCCCCAAAAAAAGAATCTGATGTCAAACAAGTAGCACCAGGCCAATCCATAGTTTTTTCTGCTTTGCATTATTCAACAGGAACTCGCAGACAATTGGCAATAATTGATCTACAAAAACTGCTATTTTATATTCATGTAGATTTTTGATGAGCTGGCAGGCAAAAATCCTACGAAATTGTAAAAGAAAAGATTTTTCAGGTCCCCTTTAATCTATCATTTTTCATTAATTTTTTGTAAAAATTTAATTAAAACTAGTAGATTAAACAGGTAAATTTAATAACTGAGTGAAATTATCAAAACTCAGGTATCCCTAGCAAAAAAAAAAAAAAGTTGAGCTGGCAACTATGCATGTGACAGAGACAAACTACAGATGACTAGAGAGAAGAATTCATAACAGTTTTCCATATAACAGGGCAGAGAAAAGTTATGGAGGCACAAGATGTTGAACTTACAGGTAAGCAGCCAGTTTTTCCACAGCAACATAATAACATGAATTGCATGGGAGTTTTAGGAGTGCTAGCTCAATTAAATTCAAATGTCTGGACAAGAGGAGGGGGGGCAGAAAGGTTGTCCCACTGCAATTTTAATTTTCTGTGATTGAGTCTGAGACTTGATAGAATTCAACTAAATGTGACCTGTAAATCACTGCAGAAAGAAAGAAGTAGTACTATAATTTTTTTCAGTCTACTTATCAGCCAAAAAGCTTGAGGTATCATTAACCTTTTAAAATTGAACTGACAGTTTTTTTTTTCACCCACTGTTTACTGCCAAGAGCAGATTTACAACTTTATTTTTAAGTTACTACAAGCTATAAAAGCACAGACTGTTATCTCTTCATTATTTTAAAATTATTCAGTATAAATTTAAAAATCATAAATTATCCTTCAAATACTTATTTCTCTTCACATAATAGTTATTCCTGTGTTAAAAATTGCACTTTTTCAAAAATTGAGATGTTTTTGATATAATGCTTCGTCTTCGTTCAAAAAAAAAAATATTTGTACATAATTAGTATCTCAGACTCAACTGAGGGAACTACTAAAATGTTTAACCTGCGTTTTCATATTTCTGATATTAAACATGTTTGATAATCCATAAATGGAAGTGTTGTGCCAAATTATTATTTTTTCTCCTGATACTGAAATCCAGACAATACAATATAAACAATCCTGACAATATAACAATCCCACCTGATTTACAGTAACCATTTGTGAGCCTATATATGATTATGCATCTTATTCATATCAACAAATTTTGTACTGGCACACTTTTTACCCACGGGTAAAAAAGTGTGCCAGTACAAAGAAGAATTATAAGTACCATATACACTCTACTATCGTGGAACAGATACTGGCAGAACTAGTGGTGTTGGATTTATAATAAACAAGAAACTGAAGGATAAAGTTGTAGAAGTTGAAAGTTCCTCTGACAGAGTTGCACGACTTGTTATCCAACTCTCGAGAAGATACCAGGCTCAGATAATTCAAACTTATGCACCCACCACAAGTCATCCTGAAGAAGAAATTGAAGAATTTTATGAGGAAATCCGTCATCTAAATAATAAAGGTAAGCAGCATTTAAAGATAATTATGGGAGATTTCAAAGCAAAAATAGAGCAACAGAATGAAACTTCAGTAGGTAAATTCGGTCACGGCAACAGAAACCAGCGTGGAAATACTCTCGTTGAGTTTCCAGAGGCAGAAGGGTTTTTCATCTTGAACTCCTTTTTCAAGAAAAAGCCACACAGAAAATGGACATGGAGACATCGAAATGGAACGACAAGTGAAATTGATTTTATTATGTGTAACAAAAAATTCGTCATAGAAGACTGCAGTGTGCTAAACAAGTTCAACACAGGTAGTGACCATAGATTGGGGAGATGTAAGATGCATCTCAACACTAAACTTGAACGTGGCAAGCTCATAAGACAAACAAAATGTATTGACATAACCAACCTTAAAAAACACCATAATACCTTCAAGTTGGAACTGAAGAACATGTTCTCTGCTTTAGAAGGCCTAACATCGGAAGAAGTGGATATTTTTGAAGTTAACAGAAAAGTAACCAAAGCTCTTATGGAAACAGCAACAAAATTAGCTGGGTCTAAGAACAAGTTGCATGTGAACAAATTATCAGGAAAAACCAAAATGTTGATGCAAAAAAGAAGAGAGATGAGGACAACTAAAGAAGATGTGACTTCCAAAGTGGAATATATAGAGCTATGCAAGACAGTACGAAAAAGTATCACTGAAGACGTAAGGAAATTCAACTGTGAACTAGTGAGGAAAGCAATTGAAAACAACCAAAGCCTAAAGATAGCAAAGGGACATCTCAGTAAGGGAAGAAAACAGATTATGGCACTGAGAAAAGAAGATGGTTCTGTAACAAGAAATAGAGGCGAAATTTTGACAAGAGTGAAAGATTTCTACTCCAAATTATATGAAAGGATGATACATGTACTTCAGACATCATGAAAGGTACCAGAGTTCTTCCAGTCCTCCCAGCACGAGTTGCACATGCAATCAAGAACATGAAGCGGGGAAAAGTTCCAGGAGAAGATGGAATTACTGTAGATATCATACAAGAAGCAAGTGGAGAAATCGAAACAGTACTCGCCCAAATTTTTACTCGATGCCTTAATGAAGGGAAGATTCCTGAGGATTGGAACAGCGCTACAATGATCCTTCTACATAAAAAAAGGGGACATTGAGGATCTCAGGAATTACAGACCTATCAGCCTCCTATCAGTGGTTTATAAAATCTTCACTAAAGTTCTTTCACACCGCTTGAAGGTAACACTGGACATTGCTCAACCGAGAGAACAAGCTGGATTCAGGAGTGGCTACAGCACAATAGATCATATCCACGTACTGAGAGAACTAACTGAAAGAACGAGGGAATATGAACTTCCATTGTGCATGGCTTTTATCGATTATGAAAAAGCCTTTGATTCGGTGAAACCATCAGCAGTTACAATGGCTCTGAAATTCTGCGGTGTTGAAGACGCGTACATTAATATTATTAATAACATCTATGAAAATGCAAGTGCAAAGATTCGGCTGTTTGAAAATGCAACACACATAAAAGTTGGAAAGGGAGTAAGACAAGGTGACACCATATCTCCGAAGCTCTTTAATGCTACATTGGAGGGCGTCTTTCAGTCGCTGAGCTGGGAAAACAAGGGGATAAAGATTAATGGAGATTATCTAACTCACCTTCGTTTTGCAGATGACATAGTCATTTTTGCAACTACCCCATCAGAGCTACAGAGTATGATCCAGGAACTTGCTGACAAGAGTAAAGAAGTGGGATTAAAAATGAACTTTCAGAAGACAAAAGTGATATTCAATGCTTTTTCAAGAAATGAAGATTTATCGATTGATGGAGAAAAGCTGGAGATAACAGACACGTACGTTTATCTTGGACAGCAGATATCAAGTGAGGGTCACATTGATGAAGAAATTAATCGGTGTACAAAACTTGCTTGGAGAGCTTTTGGAAGAAACAGCATAATTTTCAAGAGCAATATGCCATTATGTCTTAAAAGAAAAGTGTTTGATCAATGCATCCTTCCAGTGCTTACATATGGTGCAGAGACGTGGACCTTAACTAAAAGAGACATACAAACAACTCAAAGTAGCATGGAGAGGTGCATGCTTGGTGTAACCAGGAGAGATAAGAAGAGGAACTCGTGGATCCGAACAACGACAAGAGTGGAAGACATCATGATCAGAGTTAAATTCCTGAAATGGCAATGGGCTGGACATACTGCCAGAAGGACAGATCATCGATGGACAGCCGAAATTTTAGATTGGATTCCAAGGGACAGGAAAAGACCCAGCAGAAGACCACATGGGAGATGGGTGGATGAAATTCGAAAGTATGCGGGAGTGACATGGAGGAGACTGGCACAAGACAGACCGTTGTGGAGGAAACTTGGGGAGACCTTCATCCAGCAGTGGATTGATAATGGTTGACAATGATGATGATACACTTGTGTATAAGTTGACCCCCATTTTTTTTTGCAGAAAATCTGGAATTTTTTATTGATCTCGTGCATAAGTCAACCTTTGCTTTTTCAGAAGGAAATCTGAAATTTTTTCTTTTCTTGTGTACAAGTTGGTGGCTAATTCTCTCCCAGTTAAGCAGACCTGGAAAGAATTTGGCACCGGTGTGTGATGTGTGCTCTGTATGCACATGCACAGCACCCTCATTGGTCACCTGCAGAATGGGATCTCGATTGGCTCATGTTGTGCAGTAAACAGTTAATGAATGAGTGGCCACTAGTAGGTAGTGATCACAGCATGCTTACTAAAAAGTTGTATTTTCTTTCTTTCTATTTTGTTTCTACTCAGTGGTGTGATTTCGCAAAGAAAAATAAACAGATGCATCCAGAGATCAGCAGGAAAAGAATAAAGTAGGTTGTATATTATTGCGTGCATATCTACATACATATCACTAAGCTGTTCTATGAGATAAAGAAGTTAGCTTCACAAAGAAATACAAACTACCAGATACATTTTTAACTGATTATTTACTTACTGTTGCCGTATCAAACTTCTCCATTTACAGCGATCTTGACACACAACTCGGGCTTCACTAACATTCATCACATGGCATACACAAGACCTTCTAAACTTCATACTCATAATCTTTTTCTCATGCAGACACTCCTGAATCTGATCCACCCATGTCTTCCTTGGCCTTCCTCTGCCTTTCCTTCCTCCCACTTGGGCTGAAATTTTTTTCTTAGTAAGCATCTCATCACTCATTTTTTCAACATGCCCAAACCACTGAAGCATATTAGTCTCCACCTTGCTAACAACATTTTGCTTCACATTACACAACTGCTACACATCTTCATTCCTCACACGATCAGAAGGAGTCTTGCCACAACCCCCCCGTAAGTAACGCATTTCTCCAGAACATAAACGACTCCTATGCTTCTTTGTAGTACCCATGTTTCACTGCCATACATTAGAGTAGGAACAATTACACTTTCATACACAGCCGTGCGGGACTCTCTTGAGAACCCATCGTTCCTGCAAAAACCTCCCAAGGCAGCTATGACTTTCAATGAAGAATTCACTCGCCTACTAATTTCACCATCCAGTTTGTTCTCTCTGTCAAACATGCTTCCTAAATATACAAACTCCTTCACCTGGTCAATCACTGTACCATTTAGACTTATATTACATTCAGTACTACCAGTTCCTCTCTCAAAAACCATAACATTGGTTCTTCTCTTATTTATACTAAGTTTGAATTTCACGCAAACTTCGTATATCCAGGACAACATACTCTGCAACTCACTTTTGCTCTCTGCCAACAGGACAGTGTCATCAGCATACAGCAATCTACACACACGGATATCACCAAGACATAAACCACTATAATCTATTTTGGCATCACGCATGCATGCATCCATAAATATATTGTTGCGTCCTTTGGGCCTTAGTTGTCAGGATGCCCAATCACTTCCGGACTGCGATTCGAATCACTGGATCCGCCAATACCTCGTTAGCCAATTAGCCGACACAGTACACCAATAAACCAATGGAGGCACAGTATAACAATTAAAACAGGGATTTAATGGATACACGCATAAATTACACCGGATTCTTCATCTAATTACAAAGCTATAATTTCCGGCCAGCTTTGGCCCTCTTCGGTGTTTCAGAAAATATGTCCTAACGAAAAGTCTGTTCGTTCACAATGAGCCGCAAATAAAAGTATTTGTAAAAAGTACTTACATAGGTCCTTGAGTATCCACAGTATGGTGACACCCAGAAAACAACACAACACTCGCTCACATTCACTAATATGTCGGCACTACGGGTAGCTCTTTTTCCTTTTTGGATGACGCCGCGTTGCTTACAGTCTCTTCGTCAAAACGACATCGTCCCTAGTCGCTGAACGCACGTACTTAGACACACGCACAAAAGTTCTCTCCCCGCTTTCTTTGCGAAGAGGCTCTGCAGGGGGCTGCGCTCCTCTGCGGGTCCCGAGGTAGGCGTTTCTCTTCTCTCTCTCTGCACGAGTGAGGCGATATTCCGTAATTATTATGCTTCTGTCGGCATTTCACCTGAAATGGCTCCTTAGGACAGGTATCGATGCTTCGGCGAGGATCAGAAAGTTTTTAGGTAAATCTGGTGGTTATTATTCATCAGCTTATGCTTTTCAGCTGGCTTCACTTCTTATGCTCAGAATTGCAAGAGCACGCAGACGGACGGCAAGCATTTTCTAGCACGAGGAAAAATCGAGGCCCAGTTCTCTCGGATATCAAAAGGGATCTGTCTTCAACAACAATCTCCCCTCTCCAGGAAATTGGTAAGCGGTGAATTCCAACACTTGAAACCGCGACATTTTTATTATAAACCGCTCTTCAAGTTTAAGAGTTTTCCCATTGTTTAGCGCGCGGCACAGACAAAAGATTCAAACGCCTTTGCCGTCCAAACACTTTTGAGTCATGGGAAATAGATAGCTTTTAAACTCTGACCCGTCCCATTTCCGTTTATGGGCTCTTTGTTCTCGTGGCAAACACCTGCAACTCGCCACTTGAATTCAAAGTGCTAGAAGATCCTTTCTTAATATACCGCCCCTCGCAAGTGTTTAAATTATAACTCTCTGTTAATTAAAACCCCCAATCAAGTTTCAATTACCGTTAATTAACCACGCCTCTCGCCAATTAATTATGCGAGGGGGGGTCGTCACATCGCCCCCTTCTTAAAATGCAACTCGTCCCGAGTGCATATAAGCTACCTGTGATTCTCAGCGATTCCACCACCCGGAACTACCTACCCTAGATAAGAACTCATCAGTACCCCTCTTCCTTGGTGCCTATCATCGTCTCTACCCTTACTAAAAACAATCACCTTGAATTGGTCTTTGGAATTCCCCAGGCACATCCCCTTTTCTAACGAATCTCAGGGAACGCCCACATTCCATGCATACCTGTATAATTATTTACACTGCCACGCCCCAGGGCAGTACACAAATACGACACTACATAATTAATTTACATTACACAGTTCCTCTACCACGTCACACGACATATTGCAATATTAAAATATTTCCACCAATAGAACACAACACCGAGTACACTATACAAAATTATTACAACCAACAAACTCATTCCATGTTCTCAGGCTCTCCGCTTCTCACCCTTTCACATCACTAAGTCAACCAACCGGAAACTAACCAATCACCTGAGACACTCACCCTTCAAATGTTTATGATCCTGTATTTCCTGCCCTATACGGTCTAAGCCTATCGAGGTGTATAACTCTAACTGGTCTATTATTGTACTGAACCTTGTAAAGAACATCGTTTATTCTTTTCTTTACTACATAAGGACCTTCCCACGGGCGCTCCAATTTGGGTGACTTTCCCTTTTGCCTACGTGGGTTACAGAGCCAGACTAAGTCTTCCTCCTTAAACACTTTCTCTGCAACCTGCACGTCATATCTGGTCTTCATTTGTTCAGTAGCTATCCGAATATTCCTCCTAGCAAAACTATGTACCTTCTCTAATCTTCTGGTAAGCTCTGTGACATACGTGCTAGAATCCTGGGCAATTGATTCCGGCCTTCCAAACACCAAATCACAGGGGAGACGTAATTCTCGCCCATACAACATCATACTCGGGGTATTCCCTGTGGTTTCATGCACCGCAGCTCGGTACGCCAACAAAAATAGCGGAACAAGCCTGTCCCAATCTTTCTGGTTATCACTAACAAATAATGAAAGCTGCTGTCCCAAGGTGCGTATGAACCTTTCACACATTCCGTCACTCTTAGGATGAAGTGGCGTAGTTCGAGTCTTTTTAATGCCGAGTAAATTACACATTCCTTGGAACACTTTAGACTCAAAGTTCCACCCCTGGTCGGAATGCAATTCAAGAGGAACCCCATGAGAGCTCACCAATCTACTGACAAGAATTTCAGCATCAGCAACTGCTTCCTGATTTTCCATAGGAAAGACCTCCGGCCATTTGGTGAAATAATCTATAACCCCCAACAAATATCTGTTGCCATCCTCCGCCTTAGGAAACGGTCCCATTACATCAATGGCTACCCTTTCGAACGGTGCCCCCACATTATACACTTGCATTTGGCCGCGACATCGTGCCATTGGGCCCTTCTTGGACGCGCATAAGTGACACTGTCTGCACCAATCCTCTACATCCGTCCTACAATTTACCCAGTAAAATTGTTCCCGGACTTTTGCGAGAGTTTTTCTGACACCAAAATGTCCACCAGTCGGGCTATCATGCATTTGTTTCAAAACATCTTTCACCAAAGATCTTGGAACCACCAGTTGAATTTGTCGCGAATTATTCCTAGAATTTTCCAATTCTTTGTACAAAATTCCATCTCTAACCACAAGAGAATCCCATTGTGCCCAATAACTTTTCAAAATCTGTCCGTACGCTGCAACAGTCACCCACGCAGGACGGTCGGAAGACTCTTGCTTCCATCGGACCAGACGTCCAACATCTTCGTCCGCTTCCTGCGCTTTTTGCATCTCATCCGGACTCAGCGGATCTCGTACAGTCGGGGTCGGGGGAATTATCGCCTGGCGCACCGCTTGGGTACCCGGCTGCAGATCATTGCTCTCCGCGCGTAGGCAGGATTTGCATTGCGGCGGACAGGGTCTTCTCGACAAAGCATCCGCATTCTTATGTGCATTCCCCTTCCGATGTTGTACCTGGAAATCATAAGTTTGTTAACGTTCTATCCACCTGGCTACCTGTCACTCTGGATTTCTAAAATTAAACAGCCAACGCAAAGCGCCATGATCGGTTCGCAACAAGAATTTTCTACCGAACAAATAATGATGGAAATGTTCTATACCTTTTACTATAGCCAATAATTCTTTTCTAGTAACACAGTAGTTCCGTTCCGGCTTAGAAAGAAATTTACTTAAGTACGTTATGACTTTTTCCTGTTCATTCTCAACCTGAGATAAAACTCCACCTACTCCAGTTTCACTAGCATCGACATCCAGGATGAATGATAATTCCACTTTGGGATAAGCCAATACCGGCGCTGATATCAGAGCTTCCTTTAGTGTCGCGAAGGCTCGTTGACACACTTCATTCCACTCAAAGGGAACTTTCGCCTCAGTTAACCGATGCAATGGTCGGGCTATCTGCGAAAAACCTCTGATAAATTTCCGGTAATAGGAACATAACCCAAGGAAACTTCTCACCTCCCGAACATTCATCGGCGGTGGCCATTCTTTGACTGCCACAATCTTTTCAGGATCTGTCCCTATGCCATCTGCAGAAATTACATGTCCTAGGTACTTCACTTCCTTTTGCAAAAATCTACATTTTTTCGGATTCAATTTTAATCCAGCTTCACGGAGCCTAATGAAAACGACTCTCAAATTATCCAAATGCTTAGCAAAAGTAGTAACACACACAATTATGTCATCTAGATAAACCATGCAGATGTCAAACGGTAAACCTCGAAGAACAGTTTCCATTAAACGTTCAAATGTGGCAGGCGCATTACACAATCCAAAGGGCATTACCCGAAATTGCCACAAACCATTACCTGTCGTGAAGGCAGTTTTCTCCTTATCATCTGGATGCATACCCACCTGCCAATAGCCACTTTTTAGGTCGAGCGTGGAGAACCACTCAGATCCAGCCAAATGATCCAATGTGTCATCTATCCTAGGTAGTGGATAGGAATCCTTAAGAGTTACTTCATTGAGTCTCCTGTAGTCTAAACAAAATCTAGTCGTACCGTCAGGCTTGGAGACTAAAACAACAGGAGATGCCCACGGGCTAAATGAAGGTTCTATAACTCCTTGCTTCTCCATATTTCTTAACTTCTCTTCCACTTTTGCTCGTTTAGCTAAAGGTAAATGTCTAGGCGGTTGCTTAATTGGAGCACTATTTTCAGTATCTATTTTATGGAAAACGACATTAGTTCATCCATAATCATCCTCACCTGCGGAAAAAACATCGGCAAATTCGCATATCATCTCGGTCCACTCTCCAAACTGATACGTACTCTGGCTCGCCGTGGCCTCCCTTGCGAGGTCACGCAAATGCTCCGGCACTTCGCCGCTCGCTCGCACGCTCGAGTTGGGTGGGATCCTTACTCTAAAGCTACGCGCCGAAATTACAGGATTCAAGGAACAAAGTGCTAACCCTTCCTTTATCTTCACATCGACGTCACCCAGGTTAACTATTCTTACGGGGATGCAATGTGCTGTTTTTACCAGCGCTCTCGCTACAAGTACATTTTTCGGTAACGGGCAAATTTTGGACATTTCGCATACTGCCGTCAGAAATTCTAGTGAAAGCTCAGGCAAACATCCTGCCAGAATTGTTTCACTTTTTGCTGGTAAAACACACTTTTCTTTTGCGAGAACTGTGACCCTTTGCGACCTCAGGTAACCATGTTGACTCCTCATGAGAACCATTTCCTCATGTTCCGTCTTCAGGGTTCCATTCTTAAGGTCCAAAACATATCTGTTCTCACTAAGAAAATCGTGACCCAGGATGCATTCTTCAACGATATCAGCAATCACTGCTGTGTGTCTGCAGCATTCATTTCCAATTCGTATATTGACGCCTGCGGTTCCAAGAGCAACTAAACCATCTCCATTTACAGTTTGAATCTCAACCCGTTGCTCACTCTTCAAACAATCTGCAGGTTCCTTAATTTGCTCAAAAAAATCCGGACGGAGTAATGTAATATCTGCCCCAGTATCCAGCACAAATTGGCATTTAGTTTTATTTATCATCCCCTCAACTCTTAAACCACTGTAATCCCCAGAAAGACCTGTGACTTGCGCTTTCACCGTGCGGGGCTGCTTTTGCTGCGTCAGTTCTCGCCCCTCGAAACTGATTTCTGAGGGTTTTCCGAAGCCTGTTCCTTCGACTTTTTTCCTCTCTCAACCGTTTTCTACATTCAATACTGCGATACCCTCTTAATCTACAATACCAGCACTCCATTTTTCTAGACGGCGTATCACTTCTTCCCCGGCCAGGAGACGTAACAGAACGATGTTTAACCTCTCTGCGAAGGAGATCCAAAAGCTCTTCGAGTTTAGTTTCGACTGATGCATTGATCGGACTTTCTGCTACAGTCGCCATACGAACTGTTTATCTAGAACTCCTAGAATGGCGCGAAGAGTTAAATTTCATTGCATGCAAGACGGCTGACTTAAGTGAGTCACAATCCGCCATTCACACTGAATGCTGAATGTCTGGATCAGAAATCGCTTCCAAAAAATGTTGCTGCGCCATTATGTCCTGTATATCCAACGTACATTGCCCATACGCAAGCCTTGTCATCCGATCGATGTCGGTCACGAGCTCTTGAAGTGACTCGTTGACCTCCTGCCTGCGATTTTTCAACTGAAGAACACGGAGTTGCTTTAAATGTTCCTCCCCAAATCTGAGTTCCAGGGCAGCGACGAGACAGGAATATTTTAAACTGCTCTCTTCCGACAAAGTTTGTAGGATATCAGCAGCTGCATCCCTCAATGATGCCGCAAGCGCGCATGCTTTCTACCTTTCGCTCCAGCCGTTCACACGCTCAAAACCATTTCGAACTGGGTCCTGTATACTCCCCAGCTAGTCTTTCCGTCAAACGCGCCTGGTTTAATTCGGGTCGGCCTACTCAAAGCTTCGCTCATCACTCCCGGTGACTTAAATTCCGACGAACTTATTATTGCCTCACAATGTTGTACCCTTTTCTCAATATCCCTATAAAATTTAGTTTGTTCTAACTTAGTACCATTAAATTCCTCAGAAAGTTTTTCCTTTACATTTCTACATTGAGTCTCGCACAAGTTATGAATGCTCTCTAAATTTTGGGTACATTGTTCTATTTGGTCTACGCATTTTACCTGCCCAATTCCCAACTGATCGATACGCAAGTTGGTATCTTCTATTCTTTTATCAAATTTTTCCTCATACCCCCAATTCTAGTTATCAGCTTATTTATGCTGCCCGTCTGCTGCTCAAGACATTCTTTCTGCTGTCGTAAGCTTTGCTCAAAACGTTCTTGTTGTTGTTTGAGCTGCTGCTCAAAACTTTCTTTGGCAGTTTTCAGTCCATTTCTGAGTTCATCTTTCAGTTCATCTAATATTTTTGTTATCCCTTCCATTTTTGAAACTTTGAGCTCAACTTATTATGCAAGTTGCAAAAGTTGGCATAAATACTGTGCTCCGGTTGTACTGTGTTTCTGAGGTATACAATACGGATCCCACTTCTGACACCACTTTTGTTGCGTTCTTTGGGCCTTAGTTGTCAGAATGCCCAATCACACTTCCGGACTGCGATTCGAATCACTGGATCCGCCAATACCTCGTTAGCCAATTAGCCGACACAGTACACCAATAAACCAATGGAGGCACAGTATAACAATTAAAACAGGGATTTAATGGATACATGCATACATTACACCGGATTCTTCATCTAATTACAAAGCTATAATTTCCGGCCAGCTTTGGCCCTCTTCGGTGTTTCAGAAAATATGTCCTAACGAAAAGTCTGTTCGTTCACAATGAGCCGCAAATAAAAGTATTTGTAAAAAGTACTTACATAGGTCCTTGAGTATCCACAGTATGGTGACACCCAGAAAACAACACAACACTCACTCACATTCACTAATATGTCGGCACTACGGGTAGCTCTTTTTCCTTTTTGGATGACGGCGCGTTGCTTACGGTCTCTTCGTCAAAACGACATCATCCCTAGTCGCTGAACGCACGTACTCAGACACGCACAAAAGTTCTCTCCCCGCTTTCTTTGCGAAGAGGCTCTGCAGGGCGCTGCGCTCCTCTGCGGGTCCCGAGGTTGGCGTTTCTCTTCTCTCTCTCTGCATGAGTGAGGCGATATTCCGTAATTATTATGCTTCTGTCGGCATTTCACCTGAAATGGCTCCTTAGGACAGGTATCGATGCTTCGGCGAGGATCAGAAAGTTTTTAGGTAAACCTGGTGGTTATTATTCATCAGCTTATGCTTTTCAGCTGGCTTCACTTCTTATGCTCAGAATTGCAAGAGCACGCAGACGGACGGCAAGCATTTTCTAGCACGAGGAAAAATCGAGGCCCAGTTCTCTCGGATATCAAACAGGATCTGTCTTCAACAACAATCTCCCCTCTCCAAGAAATTGGTAAGCGGTGAATTCCAACACTTGAAACCGCGACATACATTTTTATTATAAACCGCTCTTCAAGTCTAAGAGCTTTCCCATTGTTTAGCACGCGGCACAGACAAAAGCTTCAAACGCCTTTGCCGTCCAAACACTTTTGAGTCATGGGAAATAGCTTTTAAACTCTGACCCGTCCCATTTCCGTTTATGGGCTCTTTGTTCTTGTGGCAAACACCTGCAACTCGCCACTTGAATTCAAAGTGCTAGAAGATCCTTTCTTAATATACCGCCCCTCGCAAGTGTTTAAATTATAACTCTCTGTTAATTAAAACCCCCAATCAAGTTTCAATTACCGTTAATTAACCATGCCTCTCGCCAATTAATTATGCGAGGGGGGGGGTCATCACAATATTGAACAGCCATGATGACATTACACAGCCTTGTCTGACTCCTGCACCAATGGAAAACCGTTTGGATAAAACACCATTCATTCGTACACAAGCTCTACTACCAGCATACACGGCTTTTACACTATTAAGTAGATTCCCAGTAACACCATATTCATAATACATAGAGATTCAGTACCTGTTTTAGAATTGCGATTACGCACGTTAAAATACAAACATGTGATTATCATGTGATTATTATGATGTTTATTATTTAAAAAATAAAGATTAAAAGAAAGCAAGAGCAATTACTCACATATATTCATCCAGAGGTCGTTTTTGCTTGCATACCACCGTAGTTCCGCAAGTTGTTTGGTCTCAGGTGTTCAGCGGCTATGCATTGCAAACAGTCCGATGGCGACTTTTTTTTTTTTTTTTTATTGGAGGTTTAACGACCACCGTGAGCAACTCAATGGGCTATAAGCAGTCGCCCGTCCCTAATTTAGGGTCATTGGTTCCAGGGAAGGGAGAGAGCCAGTGCTGTAAGACAAACACAACATACATGCCTGACCGGGATTCGAACCCGGACCCCTTACGGACGAATGATCAGAGGCCAGCGCCTTAGACCACTGCGCCACCGGGGCGGCCGAATGGTGACTATAATATGGTGTTTAGCAATGTCAAAGTAGTAGACGACCCAAAGAATCTTGCTATATATTGTATCGTAAGCTCAAAAGAATAATACAACTGAGAATAAAAAACCCTGTAATGACCACAGGCAGGTTAAAAGGCTAACAATGAACAATCCAAAATACTATAGCGAACAAATCTAAAAGGCTGACAGTGAACGAATTTAAAAGAACAAAATGAAATATGAATGGCTAGAAGAAACGACGAATGAACTATTTACACAATGTTTGCACCACCTCCTCACGTCCACCAGCGTCCCCAGATGCGTTTTGCCCTAGCGTCTTCCTAGGCATTTTCAACGGTAAATGAAACGTCCGTTGGTAAGTGACAACGTTTCGTACCTCCAGATGTCATGATGTACATTGCGCATGGGTCAGTTTTCTTCCTATATGGAGGTGCCATCTGGTGTCATAGTTTGATTTTCCTGTATTTGTCGTTGTCTTTTGATTTTATTTTTACGCTCCTCTTTTAATCTTTTTTTGGTGTCCACTAAATTCCTCCAGGCATATGAAAGGTCATATGGTGAATTGTTATTGCAATTTGATGATTTGGTCTTCTCTATTAAAATGGATTCAGCAATCTGGATGGTCCTCCAGTTTTTTTGTTGATTTATCAATTTTATTTCTTCCCATAGTGGTGTGCATTGATTATTTATACAGAAGTCGATAAGTGCAGTCTTATTTTCTTTCCTGAACCAACTGCTGATGTGATATTTCTTTTGGTGCTTCCTACATATTGGCTGATAATTTTGTTTTGGCTGTTCCCAATTGAAATTGAGTAAACACCCGCTTTTTGCAATATCGGTGTGCTTCCGTGACCAGAAGTTAATGTGTCCTCGATATTTCTGGTCTTTATACCAAAGCCCAAGCCAAATTTCTTGCATGCTTCTTTCAATATGCTATTAATTTCATGATTGTAAAATACTTTGTCATTTTCATGTAGGACTTCCGTCCACAGTGAGTAGAGTTTAGGTCCCAGCCACCTACAGCGAGATCGCCTTTTGGGCAGGACACAGAAACGGAAGGAATGAGAGCAAGTCTAGCGACTTTTGACAGAACAGTTTGTAGTGAGATTAGAGTACAGTAGATGGCGCCACCGTACAAGTACGATATTGCACATAGATGGGTGAGAGAATTTCAGGGAGGTCATAGGAAAGGATACCCATTTAACCAGTGGGTCCAGCCTGGGGGCCGTCACTTTACGTGCTCGTCCGATGCACGGCGGATATTCAGCGATCGTTAGTAAATCACACCATCTCTGAAGGATCAGCCCAGGCTAGAACCTGGGGACCCAGCATCGATAGTCTGAAACACTAACCACTAAGCCATCCGCGGCTCTAATTGTAAAATACTGATCCACAATATTTCATTTATTTTTTATCAGTTTGCGTTCTGAAAAGATTATTTCTTGTCTTCTCTATTACCAGCTTTATGAGATTGTTTATTACTCTGATGTCATATCCAAAAACAGAGGCCGTATTTCTGATCCAATTGAATTCTTTATTTAACAATTGGTTATTGGAGGTATGGGTTATCGCTTTATTGATGTATGACCTGAAAGCTGAGTACTTATATGATATAGGATGGTGAGAATTAGCTGGAGTAATGTTGGCAATATAGTTAGGTATATGGTATATCTGGAAGTCAATTCTATTATTTTGGTTTTTGTGAAATAAAATATCTAAGTAAGGTAATGTATCATTGTGTTCTTTTTCTATTGTCATGTTAATTGATGCATAATATGTGTTATATGCCTCAAGGAAGACCTGCAATTCTTGTTCACTACGTTCCCAGATCATAAAGATGTCATCCACGTATCTACAAAAAAATGCTGGTTGTGGAATATTATTATTTTGCATCACAGATTTTTCAATCTGCTGTAAGATGACCATCCAGATTGCTGAATCCATCTTAATAGAGAAGACCAAATCATCAAATTGCAATAACAATTTCCCATATGACCTTTCATATGCCTGGAGGAATTTAGTGGACACCGAAAAATGATTAAAAGAGGAGCATAACAATAAAATCAAAAGACAACGACAAATACAGGAAAATCAAACTATGACACCAGATGACACCACCATATAGGAGGAAAACTGATCCATGTGCAATGTCCATCATGACTTCCGGAGGTACAAAACGTTGTCACTTACCAATAGACGTTTCATTCCCTGTTGAAAATGCCTAGAAAGACGCTAGGGCGAAACGCGTCTGGGGACACTGGTGGACGTGAGGAGGTGGTGCAAGCATTATGTAAATAGTTCATTCGTCGTTTCTTCTAGCCATTCATATTTCATTTTGTTCTTTTAAATTCGTTCACTGTCAGCTTTTTAGATTCATTTGCTATAGTTTTTTGGATTGTTCATTGTTAGCCTTTTAACCTGCCTGTGGTCATTACAGGGTTTTTATTCTCAGTCGCATTATTCTTTTGAGCGTACGATACAATATATAGCAAGATTCTTTGGGTCGTCTACTACTTTGACTATGCTAAACACCATATTATAGTCACCATCAGACTTTTTGCAATGCATAGCCGCTGAACACCTAAGACCAAACAACTTGCGGAACTATGATGTATGCGACGAATATATGTGTGTACATTGCTCTTGCTTTCTTTTAATCTTTATTTTTTAAATAATAAACGTCATAATTAACTGCACCACCATAATTGCATGTCCGTATTTTAATGTGCGAAGTAGCAATTCTAAAAGAGGTACTGAACCTCTATGTATTATGTATTTTAACCACGTATAACTTGTGACTTCCTTATACGGAAGATATACATGAAGTATCTACACCATATTCATTTAATACCTTCCACAAAAGTGTCCTATTTACTTGGTCGTAAGCTTTCTCTAAATCTATGAAGGCAGCAAAAACTTTCTTGCCAACAGCCAGATACTTTTCAATCATTGTGCATAATACAAAAATCTGGTTAGTGCAGCCTTTACCAGGCATGAAACCACTCTGAACATCCCACACTTTCTCTGATGTAAGATCCCGTACTTTTTCAATAACAACCTTACCAAACATTTTCCCTGGCACACTTAGTAGGCTAATACCACGATAGTTCTTGCATTCAGTCTGATCACCTTTTCCCTAATACAAGGGAACAATGATAGCATCCTCCCAATCCTAAGGGACCATTCCTAACTCCCAGCACAACTGGCAAATTTCAGTTAACCAGTCAATTACCGAGTCACCAATACAGTTAAACATCTCAGCAGTTATGCCATCAACTCCCGGAGCCTTACCATTCTGAAGAGATTTTATAGCTTTACACACTTCTTCTCTTGAGATACCTCCTGTGCTTCCATCCCTTACTGTGACATCATCTGTGCTTGTCTCAGAATCATCTTTGCTTTCGTGATCTAATAACTCACAGAAATATTCACCCCATCTTTCACTTAACTCATTGGGCTCCCATATCATTTCCCCGACCTCATTCTTCACACAACTTACAACTTTGTTTTCCCTATTTTTCCTGAGTCTCATGTACTTCCAGAAAGACTTCCTATCTTTCGAAAAAGCCAGTTCATGCCTTTCCACCTTCTGCTTCCTATCTTTTGCCTTACTCTGGTGAACCAGCATAGCAGCTTCACGCTTCTTTGAGCGATATTCATCCACAGAGACTCTACCGTGCAACATCCCCAAATAGGCTTCATTCTTTCTCTTTACTGCCTCTTCAATCTCACTATTCCACCAAGCATCACCTCTATTGTTACCCACTATTGTGGTGCCACAGACCTCTTTAGCAGCAGTGACAACACAGTTCTTAAAACATTCCCACTTCTTTTCTACATCCCTCTCACAAGACTTCAGCTCCTTCAGTCGTTCTCTGAGTAAGTCAGAATAACACTGATGATCTTTAAGGAGCCTATCAACCTTTATTCTTTCTATCCTGGGTCTCTTCCCATTTCTTTTCCTTCAACCAACATTAAGTTTCACTCGTGACACTACCAAGTAATGATCAGAACCAACATCTGCACCTCTCATCACACGGGTGTCAACAACTAAGTGTTTCAGAAGCTGATCGTAGACAACAAAATCTATCACACTCTTTGGACCAAGAGTACGGTTTTCCCAAGTATAAGTGTGGATATACTTGTGGTTGAAAAATGTATTAGATACACGCAAACCATTCTCAATGCAGAGTTCAATTAATCTTTCACCATTATCATTCACACAAGGATCATTAAACTTACCCAGAACATTGTCAGAAATTGCATTCTACACACTTATTATAGCATTGGAATCCCCTGCTATTATAACTTTTTCTTTAGCACCAAACTGGCTCAAAACAGTTTTTAGCTCATTCCAGAAATCTTCCTTCTTAACAGAAGGTTCCGAGTCAGAAGGAGCATGCACTACAAAAATTATAATTCTCTGAAGTTTCACTTTCAAACAAATCCAGAGAATTTTCTCACTTATGCAACTATAGTGAATCAAGTTGTTCTTCATCTTTTCACTTAAAATCACACCTACACCAGCTTGTCCTCTCACATTATTCAATACTCCAGACCACACACTCACTGTGCCATTCACTTCTTCTACCCCAATTTCCTTCTTTTTGGTTTCACTTACACACAGCACATCCAGTCTATACTTATTCATCTCCTCAATCACCTCATTCATCTTGCCATTTATACCTCTAGTATTCCATACACCAATCTTACATTCACTCAGCCGAGATCTCTTTCTCATACGCCGTTTAGAAAGTCCAGGTCGATTCTGTGGTGGACTGTCCTTCTCAAATATGGTAGGTCCACCATATCCCACACTTGAGTCCAGATATTGATTTCTTTTTGTCTTTTTAATCAGGTGAGTACATCAGTGTGGGGGGTTAGCCCACAGCTGAGGGTTCCAGTTGGTCATTCAACCTAAGGATTCTGGAACAAAACCCAGTGAGTTGGGGTCTTTTCACCAATGTCACACAGAACTAGCTGGCACTTCTCCAAGATTCACAGAGGCCCTAGTTGCCGTTGTGTGTGCCATTGTTACCACGGAGCGCCCCGAGGAGGCAAACCCATCGCTCACTACGACCGTTCCCCCATCAACAAAAATGGATCAGTGGTTTAAAAGTGGTTCGTTGAAATGTAAAAATAGTGATGGAAATAGAAACGAAAATACCAAAACTGAGAATAACTTCATAATCATAAATAATGAATAAGACTTCACTGCAAATATGGACTGTGTCTTATCTGTTATGGGATTTTGTCAAATAGTGCAGTAAAGACGTTGAAGCTCTTGCATCATTTGCAAACAAAGTACGCAAATCTCTCTGGTAAACCTATCGAATTTTTCCAGAACAAGCTGAAAGTAATATTTTCCTGTGCAAGATCAATGAACTACATTGCTAAAGGTGAAGAGGCGACAAAAACTAGCAAAGCTTCATTCAGAGTATCACTCCTTGTAGCCAAGACACACAAGTCACACTGTTGCTGAAAAGTTTGTAAAACCAGCAGCAAAATTATTGGTGATTATGCTTAGAGAGAAAGCAGAAGGAGTTATGGATAAAATCCCTTTGTTGAATAACAGTATTGCATGTCGCATACATCAATGGCACACAATGTGGAAGAGCAACTACTATCATGTGTAAATGCCAGCAGATTGTATTTTGCTTTAAAACTGGACAAAACTACTGATGTGCAGAGCTTGAATCAGCTATTGGCATATGTGCGATAAATATATGAGGGAGAAGTGTTTGACGAGTTTTTCAGGCATGAAAGTGGTCATGGCAGAAAAAAGTTGAACTTTTCCCACATGCACATAGTAATATACAAAAAATACCTTTCAGCATTTATTAACTATCCTAAGCACCATATATGCCATATATAAAAGCCATAAAACTGTAACATTTCTTTAGGAATAAGAATTTTATTTTAGTCAATGTGCTTACACCAAACCAATACTGTCAATCCCATATTTATATTGATCTAATTTGTTTTCCTTTTCAGATTTGAGTAATTAGATAATTTACCGGCACAAAAATTTACATGATGCAGGCACAAGTCGTTCCATTTGGATGTCTCCATGTCCATTTCCTGTGTGGCTTTTTTTGAAGGAGTTCAAGATGAAAAACCCTTCTGCCTCTGCAAACTCAACGAGAGTATTTCCATGCTGGTTTCTGTTGCCGTGACCGAATTTATCTACTGAAGTTTCATTCTGTTGCTGTTGCCCCATTTTTGCATTGAAATCTCCCATAATTATCTTCAAGTGCTGCTTACCTTTATTATTTAGATGAGGCATTTCTTCATAAAATTCTTCAATTTCTTCTTCAGGATGACTTGTGGTGGGTGCATAAGTTTGAACAATCTGAGCCTGGTATCTTTTCGAGAGTTGGATAACGAGTCGTGCAGCTCTGTCAGAGGAACTTTCAACTTCTACAACTTTATTCTTCAGTTTCTTGTTTATTATAAATCCAACACCACTAGTTCTGCCAGTATCTGTCCCACAATAGTAGAAGAGATGTCCACTTTTCAGTTCAATGAGATCTCCTTTTCTCCTTACCTCACTTAGCCCGACGATGTCCCAATTGATCCTTTGTAGTTCTTCTTCCAATTCAAGGAGCCTTGAATCAGAAGATAGGGTTCGTCCATTATACGTAGCCAAGGTTAGCATCAGATGGCAGCCTAGTCTAGTCTTCCGAGGATTCTTAGCACCCTCTGCCTTCATGTCGCACTGGCTGCTGCCTTGGCCAGGTACATTCCAGCTGCCGGAGACTGAGGGCCAAGATTTAAGTTGTGGAATCATTTTGGAGGGGTTTGGCCATAACTCACCACGCTGGCCAAGCAGGTTGGTGAGTGTGGGATAGCATTTCCTCTAATCCCGATGGTATAGTTATACCGCTGTTGGCGGTTGTCAGAGCCCCCTTTAGTGGGAACAGGATGCACCACGAGAAGGCGGGGTTGACATTTGTCAAGGAGAGGCTGTGATGTTACGCAATTTTTTATTATTTATACTTCTGTTAATAATAAAATTAAGGAATCACTTACAAAAACCAGCAACAGATGGAAGCACAGGACAGGGGAATGGACTGAACTCTCAGCGGAGGAGTACATCTATCGAGCTTGTGTTTTTTTTTTTTTTATTTATTTATTTTTTTTAATGGAGGTTTAACGACCACCGTGAGCAACTCAAATGGGCTATGAGCAGTCGCCCGTCCCTAATTTAGGGCCACTGGTTCCAGGGAAGGGAGAGAGCCAGTGCCGTAAGACAAACACAACATCCATGCCTGACCGGGATTCGAACCCGGACCCCTTACGGACGAATGATCAGAGGCTAACGCGAGCTTGTGTTAGACCGATAAGGAATGACATCAGTTTAGCTGAAGATGCCGTGGTTGTCACACGGCGAAACATGTCCTATGCATAAGCCTAAGTCGGCAAGAGCCGATATCCAATGATTGCAATGAGGTGGAGAGATGTACGAGTCTGTGTATCATATATTGAAATGGAGAGTATTTTGTGAAGTTAAGTTTGGGAAAACACTTGGGACGAAATTCAACGCTCACAGGATTTCAGTTTTGTACAGAGATAACTACGCAATAGAGGCTCAAGAGTAACATGTACGCACATACACCCGAGGTTTGAAACTGCGGTGTACATGGTATTCCAAATCATTGGTTTATTCATATACAGGGTGTACCAGAAATGATGGTCAACACTTTTAAGGGGTGATAGAACATGGCACAAGGAACAATATTTGTAATACAAGGCGTGGTCGGAAGCCGCGTGGTTAGCCAGTAGAAGGTGCTTCCCGGCGCGTTTCGCACACACCCACACACACACCATCATTCACAAGCTGTACGGCCACCGAGATGCAGTGGTATTCGAACACTGAGAAGACCGATATTCATTTCATCTACGGAGCCGCAAACAGCAAACGGCAACCATGTCTTGTATAACAAATAGTGTTCCTTGTGCAGTGTTCTATCACCCCTTAAAGTTGTGACCATCATTTCTGATACACCCTGTAGAGAGCATTGCAAGGTAAAAACTAGCATTTTAACTATCTCTTTTTAATACAAACTTTTAACCAGCAAGACTTCGGTTTAATATGAAAGACGAGATTTTGAAAGACTACCAGGCTCCGAAAGTTTACAATAACTATGAATATCGGCTCAACAATGGCATGCCTATGCTTGCAACTGACGATAGTGACTATAGATTAAAAGATTTTTTATGAGTCATTGCGCTCTTCTCATGGTACATATTTTAATGAAGAGAACTTTAACTTTTGCTTTAACTGTAAAGAAATTTTATTTATTGACGACTAAATGTATGTTCTGCGAAGTATCTTTGAGAGAACAGATTGCACTTTACCACTTCATCGACTGACGAGACGGTGCAATTACGAGGTGTTTTTTAATTACAATAAGTTATTAACACTGGTCTCTTTGCAAGAAACGAATATGATGAGACACTATTCATTATAAATGCTCTATATTTTTTTTCTCATGCAATTAATGTACATAATGAAAATGTGCCCTTCAATGAAAATGTATAATATCTCGACGATTTGATGACATAGAAGAAAAAAATTAAAGACAACAGGAAGCAAGACTCAAGGTAAATACATTTCTTTATTTGCAACATTAACACAAGAGTAATAAGAACTAACCAAAAAACGTGTGTGGGTCTTCGAACAAAGGTCAAATAAAACGTGATGAACAGAAAGTTTGACAGATCATGTCATAATACCTAAAATCTATGTACCATGTAACAGAAATACTTGATGAGTTTAACGAATAAGTAACTCACATAAGGTTATATACATGCAAGAAAAGAAGTCTGACATTAGATGTGGAAGCTACTCTATGACTGGAGCTATCTGTCATCTAGCTGGATTAAGACAGCATGATCCCTTTTACTGATGCTATGGTCATTACTGTAATTATTATTTTTGCTCTTAATTACTTTTTCGTTGTTAATTACTAAATCTTCATACATGGACTTTCAGAAATGTATTAAAATCAAAAGAGAAAATCAAAGTATAATTGTTCATATAAGATATAACATTTTGCATATGATGCAAACTTAATTGTACAGAGAAATTTTATGCTGTGGCTCATGGGCGTAGCTAAAATTTCAGTTTGGTGGGGGTTGGGAATTTTGGGGAAGGTTTAACTAATTTCCTATAAATATTACCTATGCTAACTTTTTGGCCTTTTGGGGATAGGTTTGAACCCCAAAACCTCTTCCCTGGCTACACCCATGCTGTAGTCACATTGACAATTATTTCATTAAGCGAATGATCTCTTTCATTATAAAATTGACAAAATAAAATCATAACTCAAACTCTCTCTTTCTTTATCAAATATAGGTACTCTAAAAATTATTTTGTTTCAGGTAGCATTGGCAACCAACCAGTAATTTAAGCACCTGGTCTGAAAATTTGGCGATTTTCTGCCTAAGGCTGGTAACAATCGCTTGCTGGCCCTATTTGTAGCCAGTACTGTTTTCAAGTGAAAAACAAATGAAAATTTGCTGAAAAAAGTTAAAAAATTACCAAAAGTAGCTAAAAACTACATTTCAAGAGCAGGTGGCGGTGGGGAGTTAAATCCTGCTCATATCTATAAGCCCGCCTATAAATCACGTAAAGCGGGATTACTTTGGTTTTTGTTTTGATTGGAGGTTTAGCAACCACCGTGAGCAACTCAATGGGCTATAAACAGTCGCCCATCCCTAATTTAAGGCCACTGGTTCCAGGGAAGGGAGAGAGCAAGTGCTATAAGACAAACACAACATCCATGTCTCACCGGGATTCGAACCTGGACCCCTTTTGGGCAAATGATCAGAAGCCATCGCTTAGACCACTGTGCCACCGGGGTGGCTACTTTGGTTATGTCCTTCCTCGGAGGGTAGGGGGAGTCATTACTCACCAGCCAATGAAGGTGGCCAGTAGGGCCTGATATTACTTGTATTAAATAGAGTTGGCAACCTTAGTTTTAGAGAATATATTTTAAAATTTTCTCCCAGGGATGATCCCCCTCTCACCCTAGTGGTCAGACATAAGTAAAGGAATGCTTAAAGTGGTCCATAAGCAACCAAAGTTTGAGAAACACTGTTCTAGATGATAGGATCATTGTTGAACTGATGACATCATTGTTCGACTATGTGATTTACTCTGATATTGCTGTGGACAGTCCGACTAACAAATGATGTGATAATTCATACCAATATGACTGTTACCTGACAACTGAATCTAGAATATTTCTGAATGATTTGGCAACCTTACACTGAAAGGATTACACAGCTGCTCATTATCTTACATCACATGCCTGATTTAAATTAAAATGTCATGTGACTCTGGTCATGATGTCCAAATCTAAGAGAAAACAATGGACAAAGTTTACTTGTAACTGTCAATCGCACATTATTTCATATCTCCAAAAAGTGTTACATATTTTAAACTAAATTGTTCTGTAAGTATGGGATTTTGTTACCTTTTCCTCTTCCCAGAAAAACTGTCACTCTACGCTTCTTCCAACTACAGAACATAGGACTATCGGCTTACAGTTACCAACAACCCCCCCCATTTTTTTTAAAACTATGCTAATGCAGCTAACTTTTATTCTGTGCATGTTATAAATGATCCACCACATGCTTTTAAATTTAATACAGTACACATCACTCTGAATAAGCAGCTTATAATTTTGGTCAGCAAATGAGACTGTTGATACCAAATCTTTTGACTGGGAATGGCAATGCTTTTTAAAATAAGGTGCAAGGAAGGTGGAGTTTAGGTGTTTCTCTTATCAATGTGAAAATTAATACATTCCATTTTTCTACAAACAAAAGTATTAATTTCTTTTTTGTTATTTAATCACTGTCATTTTCTTATAATACAACTGGCAATATGAAAAAACCCGACTGTTTTAAAAGAACTATGATTCAAACAACTATAGAGCAAAATTTTTGCAACTTATTCTTTTCTTCCCATAGATACTTAAAAGTTATGGTATGGATGACATAGCCATTTGGAATCTAATGAAAGGAGAGTGTTGGAAGTGCAAAATATACATAGCCATGGGCTAACTCAGTGTAATAATAGAAATAATACAGATTTTACTTACATGAGTGCGTGAGAAAGAGTTAAACTACAATAAATACATGCACATAGCATGACAGAGAAACCTATTCAAGTAGATACTAAAAATAGGAAAAGATTCACTAAAATGGTGATTCCTGATGAACAAATATGATCTTACCTTCATCACTGTAGATGGCATAAGTATCTCTATTTGGATCTAACATTCCATTTGGTAATTTAGACTCATTTCTGGGAGCATTTGGAGAATCAGGCGGAGTTGGAACTGATGAAACACCAATACCACTGCCTGCAGAATCTTCATCCTCATCAGTGATAGCTTGTCCATTTTCCCCACCACTTCCATCAGCTTCCATGGCCATCCTTTCTTTTTCAAGAGCTTCCTGCTCCGCTCTTTCACAGTAATGGATCCCCAGGCAAAGAGAATAATCAACAAGATATAACCTTGAAAGAAACTAAGGAAATAAGGAATTAGTACATACCATTGAAAACTAAGTTATTGCATCCAAATCACAGTGACATTCACACTTCTTCCTTAATTAATATACACTCACTTCCAAAAGCTAAGCACGCAGACGGAGAAGTTAATTTCCCGAAGCCAATCGGAATTGGAGAGGCTGCAATTCGCCGCAGCGGTAGATGGAAGTATGCAAATGTGGTAGGTAACAGCGAATCACGGTGTCTTGCCGAGAAATATGCAAAACAGGCAGTCGTATAAGAAGCCAGCACTCTGAAGGGGCACAGGAGTTGCATGCAAGTGCTGCTACAAGGTGTTGAGAACTGTCGGAGGATTTGTTTTAAAAACAGATTAGATTTTATGGCTTCCAGAAGACGATTGGAAGATTGTGAGCGCTGGCATGCCGTCGGACACATTGAAGCAGGACAGTCAATCACAGATGTTGCTGGTTTCTTCGGCGTGAACCATTCCGTCATTTCACGTTTATGGAAACAATTTCTAACCAGCCAAAAAGTTGTCCGCCGAGCTATGGACGGTCGCCCAAGGGTTACGACCCCCGCGGAAGACCGATATATTGCTGTTGTAGCCAAGTGGAATCGAAGAGCGACGTCCATACGTGTGACATCTATGGTTACGGCGGCCATTGGTAAGACGATTTCTGCCACTACTGTGCGTCGAAGGCTACACATGAAGGGACTGTACGCCCGGTTACCACGGGTTTGCGTTCCTCTATCCGTCCAATCCAGAGGAGCACGATTGAAGTGGGGTCGCCAACATGTCAATTGGACTGTGTCTGATTGGGGCAACGTTATGTTCACGGATGAGTCCAGATTTGCCCTGCAACCCGATGACAAGTGTGTACGCGTGTGGAGGGAAGATAAAACACACAAAATCGACCCCAGAACATCACCTAAAATCATGCATTCCGAGGTGGAAACATCATGATCTGGGCAGGAATTTTGTTTGGATATCGCACCGACCACCACATCTACAGATGGGGTTCTGTGACGGCTGTATGGTATCGGGATGAATTCCTAGACCCCATTGTGCGATTGTACACTGCAGCAGTTGGTCCTGCCATCGTGTTAATGGACGATAATGTGCGTCCCCATAGAGCTGCCATCGTCGACGACTACCTGGGGAGTGAGGGGATTGCGCGCAAGGAGTGGCCGGCGTACACGCCCGACTTTAATCCCATTGAAAGTCTTTGGGATGCCCTCGGCCGTGCTGTGTGTTCACGTCTCTCGACCCCAACCACTCTCACAGCTTTGGAAACTGCTCTACAGGAGGAATGACGATTACTGGACTCTGCGGTGGTTGATCACCGCATAAAAAGCCTGGTCAGACGTTGTAAACTTTGTATGCAGATGAGGGGTGCTCACATACCCTATTAATGTCGGTTTTTGTTGTTTGTTGTGACTTTATTACTCACTTTGTAAATGACTCCAATTTGACGTCATCTTATAATTTCTGAAAATTTAATATTATTTTCATCTCTGTCTGTATTTCTTTGTTTTGATTCATTAATAAATATATTTCCTACGTTCGTGCCGCATTTCGTGTCAATACAAGCAGTACTCCTCCATTTTTTCACATGTTACTGCTCCGTGCTTAACTTTTGGAAGTGAGTGTATATACATGTATATATATATAGGTCGATCAGGAAAAAGGTTACACGAGCTTTTTTAAAGTAAATGCAGGATGTCGTACGAGTGGCATAGATGATGTGTACATTCGACAGATGGCGCTAATGCTCCAGGCACCTCTGTAAACTTCTGTGCCCAGCATGAGATGCGCAGTGACATTTCGAAATGGCGATGGGCTGGAAATGTGGTCTCAGGTCGAAGTGAGAGCAGTGATAAGGTTATCATGGGCCAAGATCATGCCAGCAGCCAAAATTCATCAGCAGCTCATCAAAATTTATGGTGACAATGTGATGTCTCAACAACATGTGGCAAAATGGTGCTGTTCATTTCAGTCCGGCAGGAATAATGTGGGGAACTGACATCGCACAAACAGTGGACATCCAAGTTCATTGATGAAGGAGATCAACATTGCATGTGTGGACAAAATGATTCATGACTGAAAGGTAACTTTGCACTGTATTGCATCTGAACTGGGGCTAGGGAATTGTTCAACATCTTGTGGGGGATATTTTGCAGTGCTGTAAGATTTGTGCCAGATGGGTGCCATGTTCATTATCCATTGATCACAAAGCCGCCCAAATGATGGCATGTACGACGTTCCTCCAGTGCTACACTGAAAACAGACAAGAGCTTTGTTGACTGTATTGTAACTGGGGATGAAATCTGGATCCACAACTTCGCTTCCACCAGCAAGAGAGCTTCCATGAAATGAAAACAGGCTGCTTCACCTCTGTGAAAGAAGTTTCAAGTCACACCGTTTGCTGGAAAAATCATGACATTCGTTTTGTCGGATTCCTCGGGTATGCTTTTGGTAGACTTCTTAGAACATGGATGCACCAACAACGCTGATTGGTACTGTGCCACGCTGAAAAAATAGCACAAAAGCATCCAATGAAAATGACCAGGTCTTCTGAACAATGGTGTCATTCTCCTTCACGATAACGTGAGGCAGCACACCACCATGCAGCACTTGCTCCACAAATTCTGGTGGCAGGTGTGGAAGCACCCAGCCTACATCTTGGACTTGGCTCCTAGTGATTTTCATCTTTTTCCTGCCCTGAAATAGGATGTCTAGTACTCACTTCCCATGTGACGATGACATGAAAACAGCTGCAACAAACTGCTACATCAGTAGGGACATGAATTTTTCGGACTGAGATGGACAAGCTGGTGGAGATGGACAAATGGTCCAACAAATCTCTGAATCGTCTCGGTGATTTCGTCAAGAAATAGTGCTCCATATCCTTTGTTACACTGCACAAACACTTCTTGGTTGATGAGTTGTCCTTTCTCCTACTTGAACATGCAACCTTTTTTTCTGATAGACCTTCATATTTTAATTTTTTAATGTTGCCACAATACATACCATGCAATACCAGAAACAGAGCATGGGTTATAGTAGACAGCTTATAAAAGAGTTATTTTTCTTACTTTTTAAGACTGGATATCTTGTTTTTGGTCTTTTTCAGTGAATTAGCACTTTAATTTAGTATTTTATTCTTGGCTTCTAGCACAACCCCTTGTCATCATCTCTAATATCTTTGTCGTGTAAACACAAAATTTTAGGTTGAAATATACCCAGAACTATATTTTAAAATATATTTAAAACTGTATATTTGAAATATACCTAAAACCACATCACATGCTTCCCTTGCAGACTAAATTAACCATCTTTCATATCTAATATGGTTTTATCTCTTGCGGAGAATGTCTGAGTGAGTGGATGAAATATCTTCATGTTAAAGACTTAGGAGCCAAGACCAGGCTGCACCCTTATTCTTCTTTCTAATTAATTTTAATGTTTTTAAGTAGTTCAAATTTGTTCATATTTTAATTTGTAAATGTTTAGTTTAATTGTATAATATGCTTGATGACCACATGGTACTTGAAATAGATGTAGTGCAAATACTAGTACAATGTTAAGTGATCTATATATATATATATATATAATTCTAACATGAATAGAAAATTAAATAATTTTTTAAGGTTTTTAAATGCTTTTGAATGTGGGAAATGTGTTAAATAAGGGCAGAGGGTGTGTGTGACCTGGGTTGAAGTCAATCTTAAAATGCATACATTGTAAATGTGTTTCAGGATATGCATGTGGCTTGCAGAAGGTAAGCTACTGTTTGTACCTAGTGTATTTAATTAAATCTTTGTCATCATCAGCTACTATCCACTTGTTCCTGGATTTTTGCTCAATAGGTCTTCAAGTGAAGCCTGTGTCACAGACTTTCCACCCTTTCACATACACAGAGCAGGATTCCAAAACACTTTACAAAAAAAAAAAAAAAAAAAGCATTTTGAAAGTTTCTTCCCAGATAATTCATAAAATCTATGCATGCCTTTCTTTTTGCATTCCTAACACATTTTTTCATCTTTTTTTTTCTTGTCCTTGACAACTTGACTCACTTCTGCTATCCATCAAGGAATTTTGACTTTCTTACCCTTACAAACTACTATATCACATGATTTCCTTGCAGACATAATCCATCTTTCATACATGTTCCACCAACATGAGCCCTTATGATTCAAATAGAATATGCATACAAATGTGATGCTTAAAAATCCTTATACAGACCTGCCAACTTTCAGAAACAGAAATCCGTAAAAAACATTTAATCAATATATTCGATGAAAATTTTAATCAATATATTCGATTAAATTACTTGTCGCGCATATTGATTAAATGTACCGAACATATCGATTTAAAAACGATGTTACCCAAATGAACTATCAACTTTTAATTGAAGTGACTACAGATGTTTAAATTTATCGGCACATTTATATCGGTTAAAATAAATTCTATACATAATTTCTCATTACTCTGCTATCATTATGATCTATAAAGTGATAAAAATTTACTTTTACAGAAGTTTGCATTTAAAGGGAAGGATGTTCTACTCTTTCAATGGGATCGTGTCCCACGCCGTCATGAAAAATACTAAAATATTTTCAAAAACGAACCATTTTCATGTTAGGTTTTTATCTTACGGGGACACGGACGATGAGACAGTCAAATAAAAAAATAATTAAATAAGTAAGAGTGACTGAGAGACACTAACTGGTAAATTATGTTCACCTAAAAATGAGGTGAACAAACATTTTGTACGAATCACATCCAGTTCATTATAACTTTTAACAAAGGAAGTTAATTTCGTTATTTTTTTTTCCCACGCAGTCAACATTATATTTATGCTTGTCACTAGAAATATAATTTGTAATATCATTCCTTCCACCATGCGAAATGTTGAAATTGCATCGCCACATAGCGCGAAACGCATATTTTCCTCTTTTGAAGATTTCTCAATACACAGGAATTCCGCAGAATATGAATCACGAAATATTTTATAGTACTTTTTTTTCCCTTTTATATTACTGCTCATAGCGAATCACTAATACTAAATTTATTACCACTCGAGAAAAAAATGTAAGTAAAAACTGCTATAGTAGAGGAAAAAATACCGATTACAGAGTTACCCGATTCGAGCTGGTCGGCTAGGAAAGCAGAGAGCAACTGAAAGGTTCTTTCATCTAGAAACAAAGGTTTAGGTTTTAGTTACGAATGTCATCCTCTGGGGTCGTCCCCTCCCTCCCCATAATTCCTCACGGGCGGGTCGATGCCTTGTCTTTTACTAAATCTGATCCCTTTAGCGGCATTCGTTATACTTCCAAATGGCACTGATTTTATAGTTGTGTCTTCTCTTCCTGTCCTCCCCCTCCCTTCATCTTACCGAATAGAGATTCTCTAGTCATTCCTTTTAAAAACAATCTGGGCCCATCAACGTTTGAACCAACTCCTCTCCTGCAGTAAACTAACACAATGTGTTTTGCTGGAACAAAACCAACTGTCTTTTACATCAGGCGTCACGGGAACGATACAGCCACTTTGCTGGTGACATCCTCCCCATCTCGTCCCCTGCTCCCTTTGTGGCGTAGCCACGGCATAAAACGTTTGAACCGGGATTTTAACTCCGATCTGATGTCTCTGCAAAAAAAAAAAAAAAAAATGGCCTAACATGACAAAATGTAGAATACACGTAATCTATTTTAGAAAATAAAAATCTCTAAATATCACACAATTCGGTTTGATAGAAGTTACAAAGCCAATGGCGCTTTTTTTTTCAAACAGATAAAAAAAAAGTCTACTTCCTCCCTAGATTAAACTCGTGCTGTCAAAATCCGGATATTTTAAAATTCAGAGTTGTTTACTAAAAGCCCAAAATTTCATACCTACTTTAAAAAAGTGTGGGTTTGCAAAAGCAACAGTGTTCTCCACGATACTTTTACTATTTTCTTTACGAATCCCTTAGTATGAATTAATTGATATTTTGTGTGTTTTTGCTTTATTATAGAACATTTTTTGTGCCTGTTAATTTCTAAATTAAAAAGCTGCCACACAAGCGCCGTTTTATAATTAAAAATTCTATCCAAATCTGTCAATTTCCACGGAAGATATTGTGCTAAAATTCAGAAACGCGAGCGAACAAATCTCGCGCATGTACTACCGCACTGTCCCCGTGAATGCTGATATCAACCATTTTCAATAGTATAGGTCCACTATGGGTGCTGAACAGCATACCCAAACTTCATCACAATCATGCTTTGATTTTACGCAAGTCGTCATGCAAAAGGGCGGAAGAATGAATCCCGCTCCTATGTCTTAACCTTACCTTTGACCATTTTCAATAAAGATTAGATGAATTAGTATGTACCCCAACATATTAATTTCATTGAATCAAGCCAAGACATTTTTATGAACGTTACCGAGCGATGAACAAAGCACAGTTGGAAAACTAAAGCATAGAAAACTTACTGACTAACGGACCAGCAAAACAAATCATTGCTGGAGCAGTACTGGCTCGAATGAACATTGGACTTACTTTTTTTTTAACTTCCTCTTATAGTAGCATTCTTTCGTTAGGTCAAATTTATTGCCAGAGAAGAAGTTACTAAACCATGCATGCCCCAATGCATTTTTAATTTCACAAAACTTGCAGTTTTTGCTTAATTTCGTCATGTTGGGTATCGATCTGGGCTTAAAAATTCCACAGATTTAAAATCAGTTTGAATTTTTTTCTACGATAACTACGTTCTAGGATAGCATTTCAAACTGGGAGGAATAAAGATAAAAGACACCTGCTCCAACGCGGACACACCCCACGCTGGCCTTCTGAGAAGTTGCGACTCGGGAGATGAACAATGCATTATCTGAAAAGAAAGGTGGGGTGGGGTGGGGGGCAGCGTGCACAAGAGAGGGAGAGAACCAAACCAAAGGTTAAATAAGCCCAGCTGGTTGGTGTTCTAGTGTTTAAAAAAAGGCAAAACAATAACCTAAAACGTGGGAAAACTGCAGCAAAATGTTCTCAAATAAACACATGTAACTAAAAACTTATTCGTAACTTACATCGGCACTTTACTTTGAATGGATTAAGTTTAAAAAAAAGTTTTAATAGTGGGCGCAAAATCATCAGAAAAAGAAAAAATTCTCGGAGAATCGCCAAATCCGTAAAATTAACATTTTGCCTGTAAAACAAGTAACATTTACGTAAATTTTACGGGCAAACCGTAAAACCTGGCAGGTCTGCTTATATATCATGCAAATCTCATATGCAGTAATTCCTCCCCCCTCAGGAACTACCCCATTTCATTCAGCTTTTTCATATGAGCTCAACAAAATGTTCACCACTTGCAGGTATGTATCAGCTATCAATCACCCTTCTATTATTTAAAACATAATGGCTTAAGACATAGACTATGTTAACTATCTGGAATATCATGGAGTTTTATTCTCTTCATACCCTGACAGCTACAGGAAACACTTACTATATTGGCATTAAGCCTGTTCTATTAATTCAAATAATGTAACATAAAAGAGATGCTTTAATAAAAACAAAAACAAAAAAAAAAGACAAAAAAGAAAGAAAAGGAAGAATTCTTCCCTTTCATTTCTCTGCTGATTTTTGTTCTGGAAGACACCTCATAAAATTTTGCCACACAAGAACTATGTTAAACATATTGCTCCCTAGTAACTAAAATGGCACTCTGCTTGCAGGCATTAAAATTTTTTTCTACTTAAACGCCTGAAAAACAGATACACTTAACATCCTAATCATATGGAAATTTGTGTGTAGCAGCTGATACAATAAATTTTCACCCTACCATTCTGGAGAGAATCATCATTCCCAGCCAGCACCATCAAGGTTGCTATCTAGTTAAAAGTTTTACAAGTATATTTTGTCCTGCAATTTTAAGTAAAAAGAAATTTCAGCCTGAACTTAATGTTTATCATCTCTCTAGTTGCTGTCATGTG
Organism: Macrothele yani; assembly: GCA_039090855.1. Classification (NCBI taxonomy): domain Eukaryota; kingdom Metazoa; phylum Arthropoda; class Arachnida; order Araneae; family Macrothelidae; genus Macrothele; species Macrothele yani. Next base: position 63,733,068 of record CM077017.1, on the reverse strand, counting down.
AAAAGCCTTCTCCGAATCGTATATGAAAGAGAATCTTCAATATGTTTTCACTGAAATAGGAGAATCTTCAATATGTTTTCACTAATGTTTTGGGGCATATGGGACACTTCACTCAATACAACGTTCTAAAAAACAGTCTCTCTCTCTCCTATTAACCTTAACACAAGTTGCAATCATTAACTATTTACTGAAGCTTCAAAACCAACTACATTACTTCTGTATCCAAAGTTCTTCATGTAGTAGGGGAAATACATGCAAGCCATATTAATTTTTAAAAGCACAGAAAGTCAAGCATTGATATTTTTTTCACAATTATTCAAAGGAGTTGTTTTTATGCAGCTTTCAACAGATAAAGGAAAACAAGTCACACGAAATAAACATTAATTTATGCAGTACAGAAGAAAAATGGAGAGCCACTTTACAAATTTTGGAAAGTTTAAAACACACACACACCAATAACAACAACACAAGAAGTATTTACTAACATTATTTACATGTAAGATGTTAGCAAGCATTACAAGTTCTGGAATAATGAATGCTGCCAGCAATGATTTCACATGTTTGAAAATATAATTTAATATCCCCTCATCTCTCCTTTAATGCTCTCTACCAATACTTATCACTTACAGACCAGATGAAAATATAAAAACCCATTTTCATCTATGATGTCACATAAGGAATTTCTCACATTATATATAACCCTAAATACTGAAAAATGAAAAAAAAAAAAAAAAAAAAAAAAAAGGAATAAGATAGAGGGAAAAGAATAGTCGGCAGTGTACTCACCTCAACATCAGCATTCAGCATGACAAGAAGTTTCTCTCTGTTCTCTTGGCCAACATATAACTTATGGCCATCACGTACAAAGTCATTGTCTTTCAATGTTGGAAGGTCTTTAACCTAAAAACAAAATAACAGTAAATACACTTTGCTCTGAACCAGTGTATGTAACATTTGCTAATAAAAGAGTAGCACTCCTGAGAAAGAAATACATTTCAAGTGTTCTTATGTAATATATAATTTTCATAATTAATTAAACTAGAATAATTTTGCACAGTGCTTATCTAAATATCAGCAGTATTTACTATAGCAGGTATCTGTATTCAATTAAAATAACAGCATTTTGCAAATTAATGGAAAAGGTTTTCCTAGATTTCAACAGTATTAAAATAAATTATTATTATGAAACATATTTCTTTCAGAAAGATGCATGCAACAAATAGAAGCCCATACTGAACTGGAGGCCACCCATATAGTATTTCCAAATGATTTGAGGCTTTGATACCTAGGTATTTCATTATTATTTCACTGCGCTACAGGGCAGCTTAAAATGTTTACTGAGAAAATAAAATTTAAAACTGTTCATTTGCAGGGAATTTTATTTATTGTTATTGATACAACAATTATTCAATGATTTAAGAAACAGAAGGGTTTAAATGGCAACAGTTAATTTAATATTGAAGTTTACACAAAAAAAATATGCCAAGCACATTTTTTTTTAATTGGAGGTTTAATGACCACCGTGAGCAACTCAATGGGCTATAAGCAGTCCTCTGTCACTAATTTAGGGCCACTGGTTCCAGGGAAGGGAGAGAGCCAGTGTCATAAGACAAACACAACATCCATGCCTCACTGGGATTCGAACCTGGACCCCTCACGGACGAATGATCAGAAGCCATCGCTTAGACCACTGCACCACCGAGGCGGCCCAAAAGCTGTTAAAATCAGCTTAACACTCAGCAATGCTTCTTAATAAACTTACCTGGTCTTTGTTGGAATATTTCCCATTATTTGCTTCCAACAGCTTGGAATTTTTATTCATGCAAAACCACAGAGGTGGTTTTTTCCTTGGAAATGGTGGATGGATGATGCATTGCATTTCTTCAATGTCAGGTACTTGCTCTGTTCTTCATAACTGCTTTCATCATCAAAACTTCCTGAACCCAAAATATCTCTTGCACAAAGTAATTGATAGAAGCAGTGGTAGCCAGTGCTCTTAATTTCATGGAGCCAGCAGGTATTTAATCTCTATTGCAGTCAACCCACAGCTTCTCTTGATTAGATACAGTAATCATCATATAACAAGAAAAAAACAGAAGACACAGTTGCATTGAAAACGAAAGTAATGCTCACACCTGCAGAGGCCTTATTGTCCAGCAAAAAGTCACACACATGGTGGAGTTATTTACAGGGACTTTATTTTGTTGAAGCATTTCACTTAAATTTTAAAAAGAAACACCATGGAAATTAATTGACATTTAATTTCCAAATCTCAGGGTACTCATATATAATGATCATTTTTTGACAGATGTATGCCATCATCAACTATAATCCCTACAGTAAATTTCTTAAAAAAATTGTCTTATCCTGTAGCGAGAATTAAACCAACAACTCTTGACTTCTGCTCAAGTTTATTAATCATTACATCATTGAGAACTGCTGGGAGTAAGGAGTGGTTCCTCAGGATTGGAGGGATGCTATCATTGTTCCCGTGTATAACGGCAAAGGTGATCAGACTAAATGCAAGAATAACATGGTATTAGCTTGCTAAGTGTGCCAAAGAAAGTGTTTGGATGTTCAGAGTGGTTTTATGCCTGGTAAGGGTTGCACTAACCAAATTTTTGCATTATGCATAATGATCAAAAAGTATCGGCCTGTTGGTAAGAAACTTTTTGCTACCTTCATAGATTTAGAGAAAGCTTATGACCAAGTAAATAGGATACTTCTGTGGAAGGTACTGGAAAAATATGCATACATCTCAGAACCAGAAATTTTTTTCTTTTGAGGAAGGAGGCATTCAATTTTCGAATTGAATGCCTCCTTCCTCAAAAGAAAGAAAACCTGAAATTCTCTGGTTCTCTTCCTTACCATCCTTCCTATGCTTATAAGTTGCAGATTCTTTTTAGAAGTTTCGGTTACCATCTTGCCATTAAATCCCCCCTCCCCCAAACATCTTGAAACTTCTACAAAGGGATAGGGACAAAGTTAAAAATCTGGACCTCCCAGGAGTTTACTGCATTCCTATATCTTCTTCAACAGGTGATAACTTATACATTGGAAGCACATACAGGAGCATTAACCACAGAATTTTAGAACATAAAAAAGATGTTTTGAAAGCCAACCCTAATGCAGCCTTGTCTATTTTGACAATGGAAGACACATCTGCAGTTCCCCGCTGGAACGAGGCAAAACGAATTGCTTCTTTTGACAAACGTTTTGCCCTCCGTTACAGTGAAAGCCTGGAAATTATTTTCAACTCAATGATTTGCAATTCCGAATCTCCTCTCTTCATCCCGATGATCTGGAGATCAATTCTAGTTTTGGCAACAAAAATAGAAAAAATTCAAATGCAGAATCTGGCAAAAATCTTAGTCCTCCATTGGCGTGATGAAGACCTAAGATAAGGTTGAAAGCTCCCAACTTACAAACTTTCTTGTAAAAGTTTTTTCATGTAATGTAACTAGCGTGATCAAGTTACCTTTATTTGATATGCATCTATGCCCGCTGGCGCGAAAGCCATGCATTACTTTAAGAAGAAAGTATTCTCAAAAGGTTTTTCGATGTGAGCAGTATCAGTCCGTGGAAGAATGTTTTCAATCAGGTTTTCAGGAGCTCAGGTTTTGCTGCAAATGTATCAGAAGCAGAAATAAACACTTATGCCCCCTGGTGGCCAAACCATTCTCTACAAAATATTAAAAAATATATGCAAAACAGTTTCCATCAGAAGTTGTATCTGGTGCAGGATGGATTTTTCAAGTTGGAGTTTTAGAAGCAGACATATCGGGGGAAACACAATGTACCTTTATGCCCCCTAGCGGAAAGTCTAAGAATTACTTGAAAGTTTTGTAATTATATGGAAAACATTTCACAGTGGAAACTATCCAACAAAAAAACATTTTTTCAAATCAGTCTCTTAGAAGCAGAGATATCGACAAAATAGGATATACATGTATGCCCCCTGGCGGAGAAACCATGCATTATTTTAAGAAAATACTTGGAAACAGTTTACTTACACGAGTGGTATTCGTCCACGAATGAATTTTTCAATCGAGATTTTAGAAGCTTGGATTTTGCTGCAAATGTAACAGAAGTAAAATTAACACTTCCGACCCCTGGTGGTGAAATGGTGTACCGTCAAAATAACCCGGGGGAAATAACCCGTGTCGTAATAATCCGGTCAAATCAACCCAGCGTCACAAGAAACCCGCGTTAAAAAAAAACCGTTACAAAATAACCCTGCGTCACAATAACCCCAGATCACAATTATTGTACGTCAGAATAACCCGAATCATAATAACCCATGACTTAATAACCAGCGTCAAATACTACCTCATGGTACTCAAACTTAGATGGTAGATAGTTTTTGGAATGGGTCGGGGTCAAGCCCCCCCCCTACAATATTTTCGTAAAATCAACAGTTTTCAATTTAGAACCACCAAATTTGGTATACTATCTCATGAAACTAACTTAGTCTATAGACGGTTTTTGGAAGGAGTCGGCGTCCGGGGTCAAGGCCCCTCCCCCATACAAATTTTTCGTAAAATCTAGTTTTCAATTTAGAACCAACAAATTTGGTATACAATCTCATGGTACTCTAACTCAGATGGTAGATGAAGGTGCGTATTTAGAGGGGGGGGAGCAAAGGGGCCTTGCCCCCTCCCCAAAATCTGTTTCATTTTTTATGTTATCTGTCAAAATAAGGTTAAATAATCCAACTGTGCTTCCAATATAATTTTTATATATGTTTGTTAGGGATGTAAGGTCAGGTGATGCGTAACATCACAGCCTCTCCTTGACAAATGTCAACCCCGCCTTCTCGTGGTACATCCTGTTCCCACTAAAGGGGCTCTGACGACCGCCAATAGCAGTATAACTATACCATCGGGATTAAGAGGAAATGCTATCCCACACTCACCAACCCGCTTGGCCAGCGTGGTGAGTTATGACCAAACCCCCCAAAATGACTCCACAACTTAAATCTTGGCCCTCAGTCTCCGGCAGCTGGAATGTGCCTGGCCAAGGCAGCAGCCAGTGCGACATGAAGGCAGAGGGTGCTAAGAATTCCCGGAGGACCAGACTAGGCAGCCATCTGATGCCGACCTTGGCTACGTATAATGGACACTCCCTATCTTCTGATTCAAGGCTTCTTGAATTGGAAGAGGAACTACAAAGGATCAAGTGGGACATCGTTGGGCTAAGTGAGGTAAGGAGAAAAGGAGAAGATCTCATTGAACTGAAAAGTGGACATCTCTTCTACTATCGTGGGACAGATACTGGCAGAACTAGTGGTGTTGGATTTATAATAAACAAGAAACTGAAGGATAAAGTTGTAGAAGTTGAAAGTTCTTCTGACAGAGCTGCAAGACTCGTTATACAACTCTCGAGAAGATACCAGGCTCAGATTAATCAAACTTATGCACTCACCACAAGTCATCCTAAAGAAGAAATTGAAGAATTTTATGAGGAAATTCGTCATCTAAATAATAAAGGTAAGCAGCACTTGAAGATAATTATGGGAGATTTCAATGCAAAAATAGGGTAACGGCAACAGAATAAAACTTCAGTAGGTAAATTCGGTCACGGCAACAGAAACCAGCGTGAAAATACTCTCGTTGAGTTTGCAGAGGCAGAAGGGTTTTTCATCTTGAACTCCTTTTTCAAGAAAAAGGCACACAGGAAATGGACATGGAGACATCCAAATGGGACGACAAGTGAAATTGATTTTATTATGTGTAACAAAAAATTTATCATAGAAGACTGCAGTGTGCTAAACAAGTTCAACACAGGTAGTGACCATAGATTGGTGAGACGCAAGATGCACCTCAACACTAAACTCGAACGTGGCAAGCTCATAAGACAAACAAAATGTATTGACATAACCAACCTTAAAAAACACCATAATACCTTCAAGTTGGAACTGAAGAACAGATTCTCTGCTTTAGAAGGCCTAACATCAGAAGAAGTGGATATTTCTGAAGTTAACAGAAAAGTAACCAAAGCTCTTATGGAAACAGCAACAAAATTAGCTGGGTCTAAGAACAAGTTGCATGTGAACAAATTATCAGGAAAAACCAAAATGTTGATGCAAAAAAGAAGAGAGATGAGGACAACTAAAGAAGATGTGACTTCCAAAGTGGAATATATACAGCTATGCAAGACAGTACGAAAAAGTATCACTGAAGACGTAAGGAAATTCAACTGTGAACTAGTGAGGAAAACAACTGAAAAGAACCAAAGCCTAAAGATAGCAAAGGGACATCTCAGTAAGGGAAGAAAACAGATTATGGCACTGAGAAAAGAAGATGGTTCTGTAACAAGAAATAGAGGCAAAATTTTGACAAGAGTGAAAGATTTCTACTTCAAATTATATGAAAGGGATGATACATGTACTTCAGACATCATGAAAGGTATCAGTACCAGAGTTCTTCCAGTCCTCCCAGCAGAAGTTGCACATGCAATCACAAACATGAAGTGGGCAACAGCTCCAGGAGAAGATGGAATTACTGTAGACATCATACAAGAAGCAAGTGGAGAAATCGAAACAGTACTCGCCCAAATTTTCACTCGGTGCCTTAATGAAGGGAAAATTCCTGAGGATTGGAACAATGCTACAATGATCCTGCTACATAAAAAAAGTGACATTGAGGATCTCAGGAACTACAGACCTATCAGCCTCCTATCAGTGGTTTATAAAATCTTCACTAAAGTTCGTTCACACTGCTTGAAGGTGACACTGGACATGGCTCTAAAGAGAGAACAAGCTGGATTCAGAAGTGGCTACAGCACAATAGATCATATCCACGTACTGAAAGAACTAATTGTGAAAGAACGAGGGAATATGAACTTCCATTGTGCATGGCTTTTATCGATTATAAAAAAGCCTTTGATTCGGTGAAACCATCAGCAGTTACAATGGCTCTGAAATCCTGCGGTGTTGAAGATGCGTACATTAATATTATTAATAACATCTGTGAAAATGACATTGGCACTGATCATCTTTTTCTTACAGTTTTGAATTTTGAATATCTGGAACTCTCTATTTACATTACATTATATTTCTGCCTGATAAGCCGCCTGTTGGTAGTGAAAGCTAAACTATATTAATTTGTGTTTTTAATATACCATTAACCGCATATTTTTGCACATTATTGTTATCTACGGTCTCCAACTTAGACCCTAGGTTGGTTAGTTGGTGGTTTATAGCGTAAGAGCCTCAAAGGGCCAAAGAGCGCCTTAGACCGTAGATAGGGTATTGGAGTGCTGAATAATTGTGTTGCAGATCTTAAGAGTAAAAAATGGAATTTTTCACGAAAATTTTGTATGGGGTCCACTTGACCCCGGGCCCCGGCCCCTTTAAAAAACCATCTACTGTCTAAGTTAGAGTTTCATGAGATAGTATACCAAATTTCGTGGTTCTAAATTGAAAACTTTAGATTTTACGAAAATTTTGTGTGGGGCCTCTTGACCCCGACCCCTTCCAAAAACCTTCTACGGATTAAGTCAGAGTACCATGAGATAGTATACCAAATTTGGTGGTTCTAAACTGAAAGCTTTAGATTTTAAGAAAATTTTGTATGGGATACCTTGACCCCGGGTCCTGACCCCTTACAAAAAATACATATGGTCTAAGTTAGAGTTCCGTGAGATAGTATACTAAATTTGGTGGTTCTAAATTAAAAACTGTAGATTTTACAAAAATTTTGTATGGTGGCCTCATGACCCCGGGCCCCGACCCCTTCCAAAAGCCGTCTACTGTCTACATTAGAGTACCATGAGATAGTATACCAAATTTGGTAGTCCTAAATTTAAAACAGTTGAATTTATGAAGTGTAAGAGAGAGAGAGAGAGAGAGAGAGAGAGAGAGAGAGAGAGAGAGAGAGAGAGAGAAAGAGTGTGTGTGTGTGTGTGTTCTTAGACCCCAGGCTCCGCCCCGTTTCAAATACCCTCTACAGTCTAAGTTAGAGTTTCATGAGATATTATACCAAATTTGGTTGTAAATTGAAAACTGTAGATTTTACTAAACATTTGTAGAGGGGGGGCTTCGACCCCTTCCAAAACCATCTACAGTCTAAGTTAGAGTTTCAAGAGATAGTATACCAAATTTGGTGGTTCGAAATTGAAAACTGTAGATTTTACGAAAATTTTGTATGGGGGGCTCTTCACCCCTTCCAAAAACCGTCTACCGTCTAAGTTATCGTACCATGAGATAGTACACCAATTTTGGTTGTTCTAAATTGAAAACTGTAGGTTTACGGAAATTGTGCTCTGTGAGTTTTGTTTGAATAACAAGTATTTCGGCTACTAGAATAACTGAGTTTGTGCTAACCTCCACTATAAAGGTTTGGCGATTCGTTTCGGACATCTCCCGAAGTGGTGATTGCCTTTTTTCGTTTCTTATCGTCGTGTTTACAATTCCTACCAAGCTGGTAGAAGCCTAGTTATCTTGGTGCCATTAAACATGGCGTCATCCGGTGGTGTTGTCAGCCCTGACATCACTTCCGGTGATCACGGCACTTTCCCCAGCGGTGGCGTTGTCACGTTGCCCTCCAGGTCGACGTCAACCATTGGCGGCGTATCGTTTTCCTCCCCTGACGTCACTATTACAGCTCTTTCCCCAGTTGCTTCTCATATAGTGACAGATGACGTCATGGACACTATGGATGACGGTGCTCCTCTGCCTTCAACCTCCAGTTCTACTGCTTCTCGCTCCTATTCTTCAGCGGTAACTTCCCAAAGGCTTCAGCCCAAGTCTAATTCCATGCGAGCGGATGCCGCAGCTTTAAAACCTCATGTCCGTCGCTCTGGTAATGAGGTTGTGCTCGAAATTCCAGTGGATTCTCCAGCAGGTACTTCTTTCACCACGGCTACTGAGTTGGGTGTGTGCTTTGAGGCGCTGCCGGACACACCACTCAAAATGTACTCTACTGGCCTGAAACAAAAGTTCTCTCCGTCAGCGATACGTCATATGTCGCGCAGAGGGCTGAGTGTCATTGTTTACTTCTTTCATGCGGCAGATGCTACCTCTGTCTTACAGACTGGGCTGGTTGTTGGTGATCACCAATTACTTCCTGAGCCTGTTGCCCAAAGACCAGTAACGGTCTCGATGTACCCAGTACATCCTGAAGTCACAGATGCTATGCTTTGTGCTTTCCTACTGCAATCCGGTCATGTTGTGGGTAACAGTACCACACACTCCGCTGCTCCAAAGGACGAGGATGACCGTTCGATTGAAAGTGCCCGACGAGTTGCATTCTTTTCGGATGATCATATCAAGACTTTTCCTACTTTTTTCACTGTAAAATGTGGAGACCAGATCCGACGCATCAACGTTTTAACCTCCTTTCATTGTCAGACTTGTAAGGCGTATGGCCATCAACAAAGTGAGTGCTTCCGCCGCCCTGCTGTACCTCAGTCTTCGGGACCAAAAGTCACTCGTGACAGCACTGTGTTGTGCACCCCTACCGCTTCTAAGGAGATGTCTTCAGAGCTTCATCAACCCGCTCTACCATTGGGCCCTCCTCTACGAGGTCCTGTCCCACAATTGTTGACAGTGGACTTTCCTCATCTGGTGCTGACTGCTCTGCCCACGTTCTTTGCAGCTCCAGCTGACCTGACTGCTGACCTTCATCCTCCGTCGGATGAAGACACTCCAAGTACAGTTACTGGCATGAACTGCCCTATTGCTAGTGACTCTTCTGGCAGTGACTCTGACCCTACCACTACAAGCAAACCTGCTCGACGGGAGTCCTGGAGTGTTTCGCAGACTTCGCTCCCTCCTCGCACCGGTGCTGCAAGAGGTTGTTCTGTTGACTCATCTTCCCCCTCCTCCTCTCAACGACGTACTTCGCCACGAACAAGTCGACATCCTGCTGTGATTCCAGGTTCTAAGACTCCACCCCCAGTGCTTTCTCTAGATTCTTTTCTCCGATACCTAGCTGAAGCGAAGGCGGATATACCAGTAGGTCCGCTTTCTCTTCATAAAATATATGAAGTATTATGCTCTCATAAACATCCTAGATTCTTTAATCAGTTTGTTGCACGTCATATGCTTGACATGCTTGATCTTCCTACTGTTCTAACCCAAGTTTCTAGTGTGACATCTGTGTTTCGAAATCTTGTGCTTTCCTATCCCGATCTCAAATTTAGTGTTGACAGAATGAAGAAGCAAGAGAAGAAAATAACAGATTCCAGCGCACGTGCATGTCGACCTGGGAAGGACCTACCAATTCAAGGTGGTCACACTTAACTGCAGAGGGTTCTCTGCTTCTCCTAGAAATGCCCTAGTGTATGAGGACTTGGCGACTTTACACGCAGATCTTCTCTTGCTCCAAGAGACCAATTGCTCTGCTACCACTTTGTTCTCTTGTTGGCAGGCTTGGCCCTACGATTTTCACCATGCTTATCGAGTTGGACGGAATGGTGGCCTTGCACTTATGATCCATCACCGCCTACTCCCTCTGATTTCGATGCCAGTGGTTCGTGCATTACATGTGGACAACCTCCAGGTTGTTGTCATTTGCATTGAAAACGTGACCTATCATGTTTTTAACATTTATGTCCCCTGTGATGAGCATCTGTTACATGATCTTCTCTCCACACTCTGTACAGAGCTGTCATGCATTCCACAGTCTGAATATATTCTCATCGGCGGAGATTTCAATTGTACGTTGTTGCCGGCCCTTGACCGCAATTCAACCGTTCGCGAATACTGCAGACACCGTGTATTACAGATTTCTCAGCTAGTAGATGATTTTCAATTGGTTGATGCGTTCCGGCATCTACACCCGTCGGAAATCTCTTTTACCTGGCGCTCTTCCATCCATGGCAGCACTACGGCAGCACGGCTGGATAAATTTTATGTTTCGACTGCTCTTCTCCCGTCGATCGCAGCTGCTGCCCATCATCCTTCCGCCGCTTCAGACCACAGTATTGTCAGTCTGTCGGTGTGCGTTTCTCCTTCACCTTCAAGGACTCAAAGAGTATGGACTTTTCTGGACTCGCTCCTGGATGATCAACAATTTTGTGTTGCTGTGTGTGAGTTCCTTCGAAGTCGTCAGCCCCTTCTTGATACTACGTCAGACGCGATGCAACTGGGGCTCAGTGTCAAACATGACTTGGTCCTTTTTGTACGGCGCTACTCCCATGCCTCTCGGAATGAGAGCGATATGGGAATTGCGAATCTACGTGCTCTACTATCGATGCTCTCTCTTGATGATCCGCAATACCCCGGCTATCTGGCAGATCTCCACGCTTTGCTTCTTCCCCGTGCATCCGATGCAGCCTGCATTTCTTGCATCTCTCCCCTACAGCTGATTCTCATGATTACTTAACCACCTTGGAATCTCAACATCGTTCTGCTACATCTTTGCGTCATCTTCGCCTCCAGGATGGTTCCATCACTTCGAACCCATCGAAGCTATGCACTTTCACCAGACAGTATTTCACCGCCAAGTACAGTCTTAATCCTCATGAGCTTCTCCTATTCTCTCCTCTCATCCTCAGGTCCCCTCTACTTTATCTACTTCTTTACTCTCCCCTTTCTCTCTTCGCGAACTCCACGAGGTGTTTGCTACTCTCAATCCTCATGCTGCTCCTGGACCTGACGGCCTTCCTCTGTCCTTTTATCGTGCTTTTCTACCGTGCCTTCTGCCTTTTCTGTCTGCATGTTTCTCGTCTGCTTTTTCCTCTCCTGTGTTACCGCCCGACTTTACTTTGGCACACATCATCCTCCTTCCTAAGAAGAGTGACCTCTTGGATCTTGGAAACTGGTGCCCTATCTCTATCCTAAACATTGACTATAAGTTCTATACAAAACTCTTATCCCGTCGCCTTAATTCTGTTCTCTCTTTCGTTATTTCTCCCGACCAGACATGCACCGTGCCTGGTCGGACTATTTCCACTAACATTTCTCTTCTCCTTCATTTTCACTTCCTCGCTCGCTCTTTTTCTGAACCTCTTGCCTTTCTCAATCTGGATCAAAAGTCCACTTTTGATAACGTCTCTCACTTTTATCTCTCTGCTGTCCTTCAACAATTTGGCTTTCCTCCTGCCTTTTCTTCCGCTCTCTTGGCTCTTTATCAGGGCGCCAGTTTCCATGTTCGAGCGGCCACTTTTCTAACCGCACCAATTCCGTTTAAGCGAGGCATCCGGCAGGGATGTCCACTCTCCAGCCAGCTATTCGCTCTTGCTTTCGAGCCTTTTCTGTTAGCAGCCCGAAGATCACTCCTGGCTGTCCTACCGCCGACAGTGGCTAGTACTCGTCATCATCGGATAATTTTCACCGCCTATGCTGATGATGTGACCTTTTGCATCCGGGATGAATCTCAATTTGATCGCCTGTATTCTGTATATCAACTGTATGTTGCAATATCTGGAGCTGCGCTGAATGCCACTAAAAGTACTGGCTTATGGTGTGGGGCATGGGCTGCCCGCACCGATGCTCCTTGGGGTGTGCAGTGGACTGCCACTACACAGAAGATCCTCGGTGCACATGTCGGATTGCCCTTGGCTTCTGCATCCGCCACCTGGACTGCTCTTCTTCCCCGGATACAACGGGCTGCTGCCTACTGGAGTAAGGCCCGCCCTTTCACATCGTTCCGTCAATGAGCAGCCGTTGTTCGTCAACAACTTATCTCCCTATGCGAATACTCCTGGATGTCGACGATTGTGCTTGTGTCACAAATGATGACCATCACTCGCCTCTCAACTTACGTCATCTGGTCTTCACATTACTGGGTTAAACCTGCCATGCTTCATCTACCAGCCTCATTAGGTGGCATCCAGCTTCCTGATCCAGCTGTCCTTTATAAAACACATCGCATTATTCATTTCGTTCGCCTTGCCACTTCAACTGTTCCGTCCCTTACCACTACCTTGAATGTTCTAGCTTCTTCCCCGTGACCCATCTTTCACCTTCCTACTGTTTCTGAAAATGGATGCATACTCTCTTCTCCTGTCCCACCTCCCTCCTGTCCTGCAAGAGGGCCTTTCTCTCTTTCGTTCGCTTCCTCTTCTCCGTTCATTTCCTTCTTCAACTCTTGATTTCTTAGATGAACCTCTCTTCTTCTCTTCTCTTATTCACCCTCCTAACCTCCCTTACTTTTACTTTCCTATTTGGATCTGCTCTGGTGTGATAACTGTCCGTTCTCTCGTAACTTCTGATCTAACCTGGAGACCTCTTTCTTCCCTGTTTCTATATCCAACCATTACTCTTGCTAACGAATATCTTCTCCTTCGCACAGCGCTATGGAGCCTCTTTCAACTCCTAGCTTCCCCTGATGGTCTCTTCTCGGTCCCCTCCGCCCCTCTTTCTCTACCGTTCTTTCTCCTCATTCGTAGTTCCCTGGTTCTAGTTACTTCTATCACCTCCTCTTCTCTTTATTGGCTTCTTCTTTCCCCTCCCGCACTTCCACTTTCTGTTCGTTCCGCTTCTCCTTCTTTTCTCCCCGCCATCTGGACAGCTTCTACCTCTCCCCTTTCCTCCCCTCCTGAACTCAATGTCCATTGGCAATTTCTTCACCTTCGTCTCCCCGCCCCATCAGTACTATTTCGCATGACCTTTCTCACCTCTCCACAGTGCTCCTTTTGCCCTGAAGTCAGCGACGTCCAACATCAATACCTATTCTGCCCCGTACTCCTGCCAGTCCTAAACACAGCATTTCGTCTTGCTGATCGAATTTGTGCTCGATCGTTACCATTTCTTGCATATGCTTGGCTACTCCAAACTAAGCATCCACCAACTCACTTTCCTCCAGTGTGCAGTTACATTTTTCTTCTTGTGAAGTTCACTGTATATGCTTTCCATCTTCAACAATGCCTCCCTGCTCTTACTCCACCTCCTCAGGAGGCAAGTGCTATCATTCGGAGACGCTTCCTAGCACAGTTAACCACTCGTCTCCAAATGGAGCACTCTCATGCTGCCTCAACAAACACCGGTAGCGTTTTTCAATCCACCTGGGCCCAATCGGCTGGGTGGTTCCATATCCACAATTTGCAGCTACATCTCAACTTATAGGTGGGGTTTTTGTTGTTGCCCACGTTCACTGTCACAACTCATGATTTTACGTATTAATTTTGGTGGCATGAGGCTCCTAGGTGGAGTCTCCTTTTCACCCACATGGTTCGCTATTTGTGATTATTCTGTTTTATGTGCTATTGGAGATAGCTTACCATGTTTCCCATGTTCTTTTCGATAATGTTATATTTTATTATGTTGTATATAATTCTTTCTGCTGCACAGTTTACTGCACATGCGATGTCCCCTTCATTATGTTGAATATATTTTGGAATTTTTTTGTCCCTGTGTGTATAATTTAATGTAAGAAGATACCCTTTTGAGTACATTTAGCGATTCTCCCCCTTGTCACTGAATACTTCTTTACATATGATGTAAATTTTGAACATAGCATCACTGTTACATTTCTGTTTCATGAGAAGTTGCCCTTCTGGGTATGTTTAGCGGCTTTCTTCCTTGTCACTGTATTGTTCTGTACATATGATATGACACTTATGTATTGCATTACTGTTCGATTTCTGTTTTTTTTTTGTAAAGTTGCCCTCCTGGGTCTGTTTAGCGTATTTCTCTCTTGTCACTGCATAATTCTGTACATATGATAAGTATTTGTGCTTAATTGTTTCTACCATTACTGTCATATTTCTAAATACTGTTGCACTTGTTAGTTCCTTCTCACCCATGGTCTTTTATGTGAATTAGTACCTTGCACATGTTTAATCTTGAGTATGGTAGTAATGCTTGATTGGAATTTGTGAATAGTATAGAATAATGTCTTTCCTTGTCTACAATACTGTAGGTATACATTTTCATTTGTATCGCTCGTGCTTTATTGTCTGCCTCTCCTTTGCCCTATGTGGCGAAATAATTTTATGATTTTAACAATATTTTGTTTTACGTTTCACTGGAACTTTCCAGTTGATGTATATACTACTGTATTTATTGGCAGAATTTTACTGTCATGTACATAGAAATATTATTTTTATTGAAGAATAGAGACAATTTTGAAATGTAGATTTTACAAAAATATTGTATGGGGGCTCCTTGACCCCGGGCCCCGCCCCTTCCAATAGCAGTCTACTGTCTACTTTAGAGTACAATGAGATAGTATACCAAATTTGGTGGTTCTAAATTAAAAACTGTAGATTTTACGAAAACTTTGTGTGGGGGGCCACTTGATCCCGGACCCCGACTCCTTCCAAAACCGTCTACGGACTAAGTTAGAATTTCATGAGTTGGTATACCAAATTTGGTTGCTCTAAATTGAAAACTGTAGATTTTACGAAAATTTTGTATGGGAGTCACTTGACCCCAACTCCCTTCCAAAATCCCTCTACAGTCTAAGTTAGAGTTTCATGAGATAGTATACCAAATTTGGTGGTTCTAAATTGAAAACCGTAGATTTTACGAAAATTGTGTATGCGGGGGTGGGGCTTCGACCCCTTCCAAAAACCGTTTACAGTCTAAACGGGAGTGCCATGAGGACATTTTCTGGACCATGTCGATATTATGACATGACCGGGTCGACATTGTGACTGTTGACATTATGACCGCCACCGCACAAGCAAGGTTAGACAGAAATGTTTGCTCACCCCACCTACCTCGCAGCGGAAGTATCGATCCCTTACGTAGTGAAGACACTGTAAAGGACGGGTAGACCGTCAATACAACTGAATCACTTGCGGGAGAAGTGTTGTGAACAATTTTAAATTCAAATTCGTTTTGAATTTGAAAACTTACATCCAAGATGGAATGCAAAAAAAAAAAAAAAAACAGCATCAACAATACACGCAGCAAAAACTGACATCCATGTGAATATTTTATTTATTGTAAACCAAGATTTTAAAGAAAATAAGTATAATTTTTTTCAAATCTATTTAATCTAAACAGGATATTTACTGGCATTAAAGAAAAGTGCAAGGATAGCGATCATAGCTTTTAAATTTAATTATATGCAACTGTAGCACTGTCTTCTTTAAATAAATTCGAGAGAAAGAAAAAAACACCATAACATAATGTAGTAGCACCTCTTAAAGAAATCCCTTTATGCCGAACAAATCAAAACTTCAGCAACATTCAAGGAACTCGCTTAATTAAAAAGCTTGAAATTAATTCTATTAAATGCTCCGTTGTTATTTGTAATTAATCGCCTAATAGAAAAGTTAAAATTATATATTTTAAAATTCTTTTCCTTTCTTTTCATCATATTTTAATTGCTAAATTTTGAGAACTTTAAAAATTGGGACCTTATTTAATGCAAAGAAATGCTTCCCTCACTCACTTTGCCATGTTCTTTAAGTAACTATTTTAACTGGTATTCTCTTCTTGGGTTGGTAAGACATTTTTTCCTGAGGATTTGGAATTTAGTCCAATACTAAAGTGGAAAACAAACAAAAAGTTTTTCCAGATTTTAACTATGTGTTATTTTGACATCGGGCAATTTTTGCCCCGGGTTATTTCGCTAACAGGTTATTGACGTTGGGTTATTTTGACGGCGGGTTGTTTTGACGCCGGATTATTTTGACTGGGAGATTTTGACGCGGGTTATTCTCTCCGGGTTAATTTTACATATAACCGGTGAAACCAGTTTTTACCAAAAAAAGGTTTTTTTTGCAAAAGATTTCCCATCAGGAGTTGTATGGAGAAAGAATTTTTCAAATCGGAGTTTTAGAAGCAGACATATCGGGGGAAAACACAGTTTACTTTTACGTCCCCTAGTGGAAAATCTATGCATAACTTGGAAAAGTGACTATACCTAAAATAGTCTTCGATAAAAATGGAATTGAAAGGTAAAAGATTTTTTCAATTGGACATTTAGAAGCACATATATGGAATAAAATGCATTTTAATTTGATATCATCTGCATTTTGCCCTTTAGCGGCAAAATTGTGCATCATGAAAAAAAAAAAAATGAAATAAAGGATCATCTCATTCACACATTTAAAGCTTCCCAATGCAAAAATAATTTTTCAAATCGGACTATTAGTTGCAGAGATATCCTGTCCACAGACGACAGAGGTACCCATAACATAAACACAATCTTTTGATGTGCTTTAAAGTGTGGAAAAATTAATTTTCAGAATTTTCAATTAAAAGATCTGAATTTTTCACAATGTCATAACTGGGTCATATAAGGTTACCCTGAAAATTTCACTACAATCAAATGAAAACTTTTTAAATTGCTCATGCATTTTTTTACTGTGATGTATGTTTGCCAGCAATTGCAAACGTGATTAAAAATTTCACTGGCTAGTTTTCACAATTTTTATCCGATTCACACGAAATTTGGTGGGTTCGTTCCTTTTAGCAATTTATTACGCGCATTAAATTTTCAGCCAGTTCTGTCACAATTCCGCGAAGATAGAAAATCATATTTTCTATCCCAGTAGCGTGCAGCAGATGCTTATCACTCAAAGCCAGTGCACCCACCAGTTTCCGTTTCTCCAAGGAAGTTTTTGCAACCCCCCCCCACTCTCACTCCAGTTCACAGCTGGAGAAATGTTTCTGATGCAACAATGACTGCCAAATCTTTTAACCACACTAGTTCAGCATAAAAAGAAATACATCATCAACTCCAGGAGTCATTAAAAATTGCTTTTTTCTTTTTTTCCAGGAGTTTTCCAGGGCCTTGGAAAATAAAAATTTAATTCCAGGAGTTTTCCAAGAAATCCAGGAGGCGTACGAACCCTCTCTCTCCCCCCACACTTTTTAAGTGGTAGGTGCTAAAAACATGCTTGAATACTACATTCATTGGTCTACAAGTGTGCAGTAATAATTTCACTTGTAGTCTGTTAACAACATTAATAAATCTGAATTTTTTTTTTCCAATAATAATTGACCACCTGAGAAAAATTAATCAGGAACTCAGTTGCTACTTGAAAAATAAAAAAGTGCAGTCAAATTATAGGCTGTGCAGTATAAGTCAGATAATGTAGTTATGATCAGCAGTCAAAAAATGGCATCCTATATGATATTTCAAAATCTAGATACCAACTAACTGAAAGTTAAATGTTTAAATCAGGGATTTTATTTTTTTATATGCATTTACAACATGAATAAAAATTATATCTGGTTACAAAATACCCAGAAAATTTGTACATATATATTTATGAAAATTCACATGTATCTTATGAAAAAGAACAAACTGTGACATCCTTCTAAATTAAAAACCCACGCTCAATAAAGAAGTAATAAATATAAACCAATGAACAGATATATCTTTCTAAAGTCTTTGGTTGTTTCTACTTTGATTAGATAAATAATAGTAGTTCCTTTTCTATTGAATTAACGTTAAAGTGATTTTTTTTACAAGATTATGTGCACATAAATTACACACAAATTAAATGGAACACAATCATATAAAAATATGAAATGAAAAGTTGTGAATTTACCTTCTCTTTCTCACTGGCTTCTCTGTCCACAGTAGAGCCCTGAAAAAAAAAAGATAATCTTAAAGGAACAAAAATCATAACTGAACAATGATAAAGATTAAGAAATAATCAACAAGAAGAAAAAAAAAACATTCTACAATGTATTCACTGAATCATGTACATGAATGGGTAATGAATAATTTCTTACTTGAAAAAAAAAAAACCCATCCATTTACAAAGCTCGAAATATTTAGAACTGCTCAAGATGCTTATATTGAAACAACAGAATGAAACAGTTACTTACTGCAGACCTCAACACAAACTTCATTGTAAAAAATAGTGAGAAAAGTAGCCTTTTTCGGAGAAAAAAGTGAGAAAAGTGACTTTTTTTTTAGTGACTAAATAGTGACCTCAAATAATTGAAAACCAGGCTAAACCATTTAAAACAATAGAGAGCACACACACACACACACACACACACACACACACAGTATATGGATAGAACATATAATTTGCACTTTGAATAGATTTACTTTATTCTTTGCTCAACAGTGAACAATTCACTTTATATTTTGTGATAGAACATATATTAATCAATGTGATTATCTATTGTAAAAAAAAACACAATATATTGGATGGGCAGGTGATTCCTTTCAATATTTTTTTATACACTACTGTTTGTGAAAATTGCAACACCAAGAAGGAGGAACCATGCGATTCGAATGAAAATTTATACCAAACATTACTGACATGACTGTACATAAGTGATTTAATTTTTGGAACAATACAACAATTTTTACCTGCAAAAATCAGTATCTTGTGAAGCCTCTGTGAGCTGCAATAAGAGCTTTGAGACAAGGTGACATTGAATCGAAAAGGCGTTGGATGGTGTACTGGGTAATTGCGTGCCAGGCAGCGTGTATACGTGGCCACAGATAACTGGTACTGACCGCGGGAGGACTTTGATGGGCCAGTTGCCAAGTGACCATATCCCAGACATGTTCAATAGGCGACATGTCTGGTGAACGTGCAGGCCAGGGAAGAAGCGGTATCTGCTGTGCTGCGAAGAGGGCTTGAACATTCCTGGCAACATGAGGTCAGGCATTGTCCTGCTGGAATATAGTGCCTGGAGTGCTACAAAGGAAGGGTATGGACTTCTGCCTGTACAACTTCACTGATGTAGTGGTCGCTGGTGATATTGCCCTCAAGTCATAGCAGCCGAGATCGCGAATGTTACCCAATGGCACCCCACACCATCACACTTGGCATTCAGCCTGTATGACACTCAACAATGCATGCTGAAAGAAGGCGTTCACCACAATACCGTCTAATGCGTATGAGGCCATTATGGTAGTGCAAGCTGAATCGGGATTCATCCGAAAACACGACATGTTGTCAATTAGCACTGCACGCCATTGTCTGCATTGAAAACCCCATTGCAGCCTGAGGTGTCCATGGTTCAGGGTCAAAGGAATCTGCCGCAAAGGGATGCATGCAGACGAGGTGTCAGCCACACTTGCATCATCATTGAACCCAACTCTCGAATCCTCTTTGAAAGTCCACACCTGTTTCAGTGCTCCAATGTTGTGCTAACACTTGCGAATATGAGGAACGGTTCGCCACTGCCATGCGGACGAGGTGTCAGCCATCCTCGGTGTCATCACATTTCTCGGTCCACTGCCAGATTGTCGATGCACCTGGTTCTCCTCCATCCACTGCCGCCACACGCACATCACTATCATGGCATTATGTCTCGTCTGAGCCGCAATGCCATGGTACGAAAATGCACCTTCATGCAGACTAATCATTCGTCCCTGTTCAAACTGTCATATGGTGATATTGCGCCCTTCGTCGGCGCCAAAGCATTATTGAATCCTGGAGACACTTTCACAACTTGCTGTTCACGATTCACTACTGGTGAGTATCCTAAACAGCCCTCTCTTTATATCCCTCACTCGACTGTTCAGGCAGCACTTGCTGGGCCAAGACATGCGCAAAGACTCTGCATTTCTAATCATTTGCATGTCCTACCTTGCTCTGCATATCCTGTATGTTTCATGTGATTACCATCATTCCTTCATGGTGTTGCAATTTTCACAAACAGTAGTTTATTTTATCAGCATGATGGCATTTGATGATTTATATACTGCACTAGCAAAATAAGTATGCTCTAGAAATGATTACATATACAAACTACCATAGGTTTATATGTATAATGAAAGACTAATAATAAAGAATGAATGTACTGATTTAAAAAAGCACAGTAACCCTTTGCATTTTTAACTCTCCACTGCCTGCATTTTCTTACAATCATATTAACAAATTCAATTTCCAACGATGTTTCGACAAATTTGCCTGTTTTATTTAGTTAGATTTAAATGAATTTTTACTTGTAAACTACTCATACACACACATTTCATAAAACCTCTAATTTGTTAGCAGATGTGTTTTACAGTCTGACAGTGGTTAGATACCTATTTCAAACATCAATGCAATCGAAAATGGAAGCACAGAGCAACATAGCAATAAAAAATGCAATTCTGTAGATTTTGGTTATAAATCAAAATGGTGCCAGATAAATTCAAACTATACTGTTTAACACAAATCTGCTGTAATTTTTTAAGCTAATATTAAATTAATGATGTATTTAAATGGCAATAAGTTTAATATCCTCACTTACCACATCTGCGAGTAATCTGGGACTGATGTGCTGGTGGTTTCTCTATATTTGGTTGTTGGGTTAGCAAAATTGACATGCTTTTCAATGTCAACATTATGAAGTTTCAATCATTTTCAACTTTGCTGTCTCATAAAAGTATAATGAGTAAAATTGGGAAGCAGATTTTTTTCCCTACATTATATAAAGGCTCTTTATGTACAGGGTGCTTTTAAGTGAAATCCATAATGAGTCAACAGTCTATGACAGGAAATTTGATTTTGTAATTTCAATTAGCAAGAAATGCAGATTTAGGAAAGCATACTCCAGGGTGTCTACCAAATTTGGAAAATGCAATTTCATGACCAATTAATAATTTTTATGATGGTTTTTAAAAGTCATGTGTGTGTGTGTGTGTGTGTGTGTGTGTGTGTGTGTGTGTGTGTGTGTGTGTGTGTGTGTGTGTGTGTGTGTGTGTGCGTCCAAGTATGCATGCATGTGTGGGTACGTACATATATTAAAGATGGGGGACACTCTGCTTCCCATTTTTTCTACGGAAAAGGTACACTCCTGCCCTTCTGCTAGTAACAAAAATCTTACTCATCAAATTTTGACTACACCTGAAGTAAGCTGAAATACTCAACATTGTGCTAAACAATTTCATTACACACCTTTCTTCAACATTTATATTTGAAAATGTCAATGACTCTATAAGCAGTATAATTTAAATTGCTATATTGGTTGGTTAATTGATGTTAATGGCGCAAGGGCCATGGTTGGCCAAAGAGCGCCAAACAAAAGACATCAAAACAAAACAAAATCAATAAAAAACGTACACAAGGTTAAAAACAGGCTGATGTGGTAAAAATGAAATATGATAGTGAACAAGTTAAAAGCTAGATAAGTTTAAAAAAGTCAATATCTTGTAAAAACGAAAACACTGCTTTCATGTCGCAGGCTTCGCCAATAATGGTTTGCAGCGTAGCTGCACCCTCGTCCAACAGATGAGAGTGAAAATGACGAAAACGATGATCACAAAACCGAACACAAGTACACAAAACATGAAGGACAGTGAGACGACAGTCGCACGCCTCACACACCGGGACACTCTCGCCACACAGCAAAAAGCGGTGAGTAAAACGACAGTGCCCAATGCGGAGACGCGCAAGAACAACTTCCTCACGACGGTTCGTCCGCAAACTAGACTTCCATAGTCCGATCTGTGGTTTGATGGCATAGAGTTTATTGCTGCCCTGCTGAGACCACAGGGACTGCCACTCATCCATAACAAATTTCCGGATCAACGGCCGATAATCCCGGAAAGACAGTGGCAGCCGAGCTGGCGACATGGAGGAAACAGACCTGGCAGAAAGATCTGCCAGCTCGTTACCCCTGATCCCAACATGGCCAGGAACCCAACAGAATCGGACCAGGAAGCCATCACCCTCCAAAGTTCCAAGAAGACGACGGACATCACGGATGACAGGTGAGTCCGTGTCCTCTGGAGAAGATAAAACTTGGATGACGGACTGGGAATCGGAGCAAATCAAAGCGCGACGATGAGATCTAGACCGTATGTGACACAAAGCGAGGTGTACCGCACGCAGCTCCGCCGAAAAGACAGTAGATTCAGGCGGAAGCCTCTCAGCATGGGATGCATCGCCACACACGAAAGCGGAACCAACAACCTCACCGGATTTCGACCCGTCAGTAAAGACAGGCACGAAATCCGGGAAGAGAGACTGTTTCTCGGCAAAGAGCTGCTGGTACACCAGAGCAGGAGTGGAAGACTTTGGCCACACACAAAGGGAAAGGTCAGCCGTTGCTTGAACCGGCCGCCAAGGCGGTTCATTGTAGAACCGGGTCGAACCAATCCTTGACAAGTCTAGACCCGCATCGCGCACCAAGGTCGACAACCGAATCCCAAACGTCGGAACACAGGAAGGCCGGTGTGAGAATAGGCGGACACATTGTGGTTGGAAAATGGAACCATGCAGTGGATGATCAGGAAGAGACTTCAACTTGGTGAAGAATTGAAGAGACAGCTGCTTACGTCGGATGCACAACGGCGGTTCATGGGCCTCGACATACAGGCTATGCACGGGAGAGGTACGGAAAGCACCAGTGCATAGCCGCAGAGCCTGGTGATGGACAGGATCCAGAGGCCGCAACACGGAAGGACGTGCCGAACCGTACGTTATGCAACCGAAGTCTAACTTTGACCGAATCAGAGAATGATTGCTATATTGACCATAACATTTTGCAAACAACATTTACACATATATTTCTATGCTAAAACATTTTTTGCTGTAACAGTTCTTTGTGGAGGAGAGCACAAGTACCCCATTTTTTTTAAACTCTTGTACCATTATATGGAAACCACATTTATGTCTTATGTGGTTGGTGCATGGAGAATTACTCAGATTATCACCAGAAAATAAACAATTACTAAATATAAAAAGAAATTCATGACCCCAAAGCAAAATTTGTGACTTTTTCTTGACTTTTATTACCCTTTTCTGAATTTGTGCCTTTTTCATGATTTTCATGACTAGTAGACACCCTGAACTCCTACAATTCTAAAAATACAAACACGAATACACAATTTCTTTACTCATTTATCTTTTGAAGTTTAAAATCCTAATAAAATGAGGGGATTTTACTGCTATTTATGCAATATTTTGAACACTGCAATGATGATGCTAAAATTAAAAACATTATCAGAAAACATGAACGCAACAAAATTTGCAGTTTTGCAAACTTAATAACCTTGAAAAGATTTAGATAAAAACAAAAAAGAAAAATAGTGAGCTCTTCACGATTTAGTCCCCCCCCACCCAAATAAAAAAGGGAATCTCGAATCAGAAAAGAAATTTAAAACAAAAACAAAAAAAAAAACAAAAAATGCTGAAAAAAAGACCATCAGATTTGCCCACTATTCCTGCATTTTTCAACAGAAATTTTGTTTTTCCAGCTTATATTTAAAATGATGCTGATTCACATGAAGAAAGCAATTTCACAACTTCGCTGACCACCCCAGGTCACGTGGTAAGCAAGTTTTGGTGGTTTATTTTTCAAGGACCAGTTTGGAATAGGAGATGATGGGTTTGATTCCGGTTGCTGACTACCCTGTCCACTGGTTTTCCAGTGTTTCCCTTCAGCATCCTTACATGAATAGGGGGCGGGGGAGGGATAGTTTCCATTGAAGTCAGCCCTGGACACACCCAGACTATACTCACCCAACACCACTACCATGTGCAATAACCGTGCCCGGTTGGGTTTCAACATAAACATCAGAACTTTCACTAAATATTTTATATAAGATTGCATCCGTCAAACTTTTAGGGGGGGGGGGGTCAATTCAAATTTCTGCACTTCCGCCAAAAATAAAACAGATAGTGAAAAAAAAAATCGAATAAAATTCCACTAGTTCGCATAAAAAGTTAAAATAATATGAGGGTTGTGCCGAAAGTAATGCAAAAGTGGACATAACTTTTTTATTAACTGAGTGGACATAACTTTTTTATTGACGTTCAAATTGCACATGTTGGTAGAGTAACTCAACATAGTCTCCATCACAAGCGATGCACTTGCATCATCATTGAACCCAACTCTCGAATCCTCTTTGAAAAAATTCAGGTGTGGACTGTTGTACCCACTTCTTAACAGCCACTTTCATCTCATCTGTGCCATCAAATCGTTGCCCCCGGAGACTGTTCTTCATTGGACCGAACAGGTGGAAGTTGGACGATGCCACAGCACGGCTGCACAGTGGATGGGGGACCACTGACCATCCTAATTTGCTGATCACCTGATTTGTTCTCAAGGATGTATGTGGTCTCGCATTGTCATGGTGAATGTCGATCCTTTTAGATTCTTCTTCGGTCTCTTCCTTCTTATGGCTTCTCTAAGCTTCTTGAGTGTCTCAATGTACCGCTTGCTGGTCACAGTACGGCCACATTCCTGAAAATCAAGAATGACACCCCTGTCATCCCAAAAAACAGTCACCATGACTTTCTGAGCTGATCGCTGGCTTTTGAACTTCTTAGGCCTTGGTGAAGAGGTGTGACACCATTCCATGGATTGATTCTTTATTCCAATACTCCAGATTATAAAGATACATCCATGTTTCATTCCCTGTCACCAGATCAGAAAAAAAACATGTCTTCATTGGCTTCAAACACTTCCAGCAAATCAGAGCAGACTTCCACCCTTCTCTCCTTCAAATCGGGTGTCAACTGCCGAGGTACCCACTTTGCACACACTTTCCAATACCCTAAGTCTTCCACCATCTTCTGCATGGCATTGTGACCACAGTCCAGTTGTGCAACAAGCTCATGGACTGTGATTCATTTCTCTACACGAATCAATTCCACTCGCTGGCTATTCGTGTCACTGGTCACAGATGATGGTTTCCCACTGTGTGGCTTGTTGTCAATGCTGGTTTCCTCTTTTTTAAACTTCTTTATCCATCTGTGCACATTGCTCTTGTCAATAGTGTCATCTCTGTAAACATTCTGTAGCCTTTTGTGGATGTCAGACAAAGTGCACCCTTCCTTCATTCGTCAAGAACTCAATGACAGCATGTTGCTTCTGCTTGGAATGCATTATTTAAATGCAATGAAGAAAAATGGTTACTATAGAGGAACAGTTACTCTACCAACATGTGCACTATAGAGGAACAGTTACTCTACCAACATGTGCACTATAGAGGAACAGTTACTCTACCAACATGTGCAACTGAACGACCTCTGTCAGTTAATAAAAAAGTTAAAAATGTAATTAAAAAATGTTAACTGCAAGTAAAAATATGGATGGCACTGAGAAAAAAGAAAAAATTAAGACCTTCAAGATCTTCATTTTTTGGCAGCATCGTTACATGCTTTTTTGACTGTCCATCTTTCCACTGTTTTACGAAGAAAATATTCTCAAATGTTTATCAACATGAACGGTATCGGTCCATGAAAGAATTTTTTCAATCGAGCTTTTAGAAGCTCAGATTTTTCTGCAAATACCTACAAAGCAGAAATTAACTCTTACACCCCTTGGTGGACAAACCATATTTTATAAAAAAAAAATTAGAAATTACAATCAAAACATTTCCCACCAGGAGCTCTATTTGGTGCAGGAAGAATTTTTCAAATCAGAGTTTTAGAAGCAGAGATATCAGCCCCTAGCGGACAGTCAATGAATTACTTGAAAATTTTGAAATTAAATGGAATTCATGTCGCGCAGGAAACTCTATCCAACAAAGAAGAAATTTTTCAAATCGGACTATTAGAAGTTGAGATATTGACAAAAATAAGATAAGCATTTACACCCCTTGGCAGAGAAACCATGTAATATTTTAAGAAGAAAATATTCTGAAAAGCGATTTATCGATGTGAGTAGTATCAGTGCATGAAAGCATTTTTTCAATCGAGATTTTAGAAGCCCTGATTAGGCTGCAAACATATCAGAAGCAGAAATTAACACTTATGCCCCCTGGTGGCCAAACCATTTTGTACCAAAAATTAGAAATTACATGAAAAATATTTTCCATCAGGAGCTGCATCCGCTGCAGAAAGAATTTTTCAAATCGGAGTTTTAAAAACAGAGATATCGGGAGAAACGCAATTTACTTTTACGCCCCTAGCGAATAATCTATGCCTAACTTAAAGAAGTGACCATACCTAAAATAGTCTTCGACATAAATAGAATCAAAAGGTAAAAGAATTTTTTCAATCGGCCGTTTAAAAGCAAATATATGGAATAAAATGGATTTTGAATTTGACATTATCCACATTTACGCTTTCTGGAGGCAAAATTGTGATTGGTGGGGGGGGGACGAAATAAAGGATCATCATTCCAACATTTCAAGCTTCCCAATGCAAAAATAATTTTTGAAATTGGGCAATTGGTTGCAGATATATGGTGTCCACAGAAGGACGGACAAACTGATAACATAAGCACGATGTTTTTTACAAACCACATGCTAATAAAGGCACACCCAAAATGCCTAGCTACCAAATCAAAACTAGAGCATGAAAAGACTGCCGGCTTTGTTCCTTCCTTGGCTCCCAGCAACAGCGCCTCCTCGCTTTAGTTTTCCCCATGGCAGGACTAGATAAAAACAAGAAAGATGACACCGAATTTTCGGGTGTAATTAGCACATCTTTTTAATCCATTCTGACGCAAATTAAATTTATCAAAGCTATTCAAAGTCAATGGAACCGATGTGTAAAACAATGGTATCTGACGGAAGAAAGAAGTTTTTCAATCGGGTTTTTAATCCCTCAGATATTGCTGTAAACGGAATCGTGAGTTTATGCCTTCTGGTTGCAGACTTGTGCGTTAAGAAAAATATGAATTTATACGAGAAATATTTCGCACCAGAAATGCTCTCCAACACAGAAAGAATTTTTCAAATCGGACTCTTAGAAAAAGAGTTAACGATAAAAATAAGATGTGACTTTACGCCCTTCTGGTGGGAAAACCATGCATTATTTTAGGAAGAAAGAATTCGCAAAAGGTTTTTCCATATGAGAGGTATCAGTCCAAGAAAAAAAAATTCTAGTCGAGTTTCCAGGAGCCCAGATTTTGCTGCAAATATATCAGAAGCAGAAATTAACACTTATGCCGCCTGGTAGCCAAACCATTCTTTATGAAACATTAGAAATTATATGAAAAATATTTTCCATCAGGTGTTGTATGTGATACAGAAATAATTTTTAAAATCTGAGTTTTAGAAGCAGAAATAGCGCAAAAAACGCAATTTACCTTTGCGCCCCTTAGCGAAAAGTCTATGATATACTTGAAAATTTTGAATTTATAGGAAAAACATTTCGCATCGGAAACACTATCCAACAAAGAAGAAAATTTTCAAATCTGACTCCTAGAAGTAGAGATATTGAAAAAAAAGGCATACATCTACGCACCCTGGCATAGAAACCATGTATTAGTTTAAGAAGAAAATGTTCCTAAAAGGTTTGTCAACATGAGTAGTATCGGTCCACAAATGACTTTTTTTCAATTGAGATTTTAGGAGCTCATATTTTGCTGGAAATACATCAGAAGCGGAAATTAAGACTTACACGCCCCGGTGGCCAAACCATTTTTTACAAAAATTAGAAATTATGTGCAAAAGATTTCCCATCAGGAGCTGTATCCGCTGAAGAAAGAAATTTTCATATCGGAGATTTAGAAGCAGAGATATAGGGGAAACACAATTTACCTTTACGCCCCTAGGGAAAAGTCTATGAATTACTTGAAATTATGTGAAAAACATGTCACACCAGAAACTATCTAATAAAGAAAGAATTTTTCATATTGGACCCTTAGAAGCTGAGATATTGGCAAAAATAAGATACACGTATACGCCCCCTGGCGGAGAAACCATGGAATATTTTAAGAAGAAAATACTCCGAAAAGGTTTATCAACGTAAGTGGCATCATTCCACGAAAGATTTTTTCAATCGAGATTTTAGAAGCTCAGATTTTATGGCAAATACATCAGAAGCAAAAATTAACACTTACGCCCCCTAGTGGCCAAAGTATTCTTTACCAAAAATTAGAAATTATATGCAAACGATTTTTCATCAGGAGCTGTATCTGCTAAAGAAAATGTTTTTCAAACTGGAGTTGTAGAAGAAGAGATATCGGGAAAAACGTAATTTACTTTTACGCCCCCTAGCAGAAAATCTATGCGTAATTTGAAAAAGCAACTATTCCTAAAATACTCTTCGACATAAATGGAATCGAAAGATGCAGGGGCGTTCAGTCCATAGAAGCAATGTAAGCAATGCTTGCCCTACTAGAAATGAATAATTGTAAACTTTACAAAAAATAGATTAATTATTTTTTATTTAGAATGGCTACTAAAATTTATACCCATGGCGTGATTGCTTCCAAAAATGCACCTCTTAAATAACTATTAAATAATTTCCACCGTAGCTTTATTGAAATTTAGTGCCATCGTTGTGCAAAGATCACGCTTCCTGTGTGCCGAACGACCACATGACTAAGCTCACCGCTGCTGCTATGAGGGCTGTGCAAGCAATCCAGAAGTTGCTTCGGATTCGTCTATTCATTTCATGCTTCATAGCCGGCGCTCCAAATCGCCACGTGACTAAGCTCACCGCTGCCTGCACGAGGGCTATGCAAGCAACACTGCTTCGGGTTCGTCCATTCATTTCGTGAGTCACAGTTAAGTCTGATCTCAAGTGATTATTTCTAGTTTTTTTGCTATCGAACCAAGCAGTGAAATATATGTTCTTCAAACACTGTGTGCAATGATTTTCTGGATGTTTCCGTGTAAGGTGTAAGTACATTTATTGTAAGAGAACACCTCTCAATGTTTGACTTGATTTTTGAAAAAATCAGCATTCCTCTCCTCTGAGAGAAGCAATTTCATATTGCTTTCATGTTCGTGACTGTGCTGCCATCTATGGACCAACACAATGACAACAAATATAAATGTGTTATTTTAGATTGTTTAAAGGATAAGCCTTTCAGCCAAAGAAGTTTTCAAGAAAAAATGGATATTATAAATGCTGAGAGACCAAAACCTTCTTTAGAAACTCTCCAAACAAAGACTAAAAAATGTGTTTGCCACTTCCATCAAGAAGAATATGAAAAAACAAAATGGTTAACAGCTTGCAAAAGTGACCGAAAATTATACTGTTGGCCCTGCACATTATTTTCAGTAGACAGAAGAAGTTTATGGATCAACGGTGGTTTTGGCGATCTCAATAACTTTCACAATTCATCCAGACGGCACGAGTGTTCAGAGATATATATTTCGTCAGTAATAAAATTAAAAACGTTCGACAAAACAAGGACTGAGTTTAAAATAGACAAGCAAATGAAAACGGACGTTTCTCGACATAATGAACTCGTTAAAAAAAATAGAGATGTTTTAAGCCGCTTAATTTATGTTACGTGTTTCCTTCGCAAGCAGAAATTGGCCTTTAGGGGGCATGATGAATGCACGGAGTCTGTTAATCCTAGGAATTATGTTGAATTGACAAATTTAATTAGTTATGACGAAAAGCTTAAAATTCATTTAGATAGTTCGTCCGTGTTTTCAGGGATGTCAAATCGTATACAGAATGATTTGATTGAATCAAAAGGAGAAGTAATGATCGCAGAAATAAAAAAAGAAATTAAAAATGCTCCTTTCGTTTCAATAATTTTGGATGAAACAACTGATGTGAGTTGCAGGTCTCAGCTGTCTACAGTGTTTCGCTATGTGACTAATGACAGAACTCCCGAAGAGAGATTCGTTGGCTTTATTGATGTGAGTGCTGATCGTTCAGCTAGTTCTTTGGCAGAGCACATCGAAAGCATTTTAGAAAGTTTTGAGTGCTCAAAAAATTAATAGCTCAGACATACGATGAAGCTGCCGTGATGGCTGGAAGAACATTCGGGACTTCAAGCTCGTGTAAAAGAAAAACACCAGGAAGCTATTTTTGTGCATTGCTATGCTCACAGATTAAACCTGGTCCTCTCACAAGCACTTAACAGTATAAAAGAATGCAAAATTTTCTTCGCAACACTGAGTGGACTGGCTTCTTTCTTTTCAAAGTTGACGAAAAGAGTTCATGCATTGGATGCGGAAGTGAAAAGCAGATTACCCAATGTTACTCCTACTCGATGGAATTTTCAGAGTTGCTTGGTAGGAACTGTGTATGAGTATCTAGAAAGTATAAAAGCATTGTTCACAAATATTCTTGAAAATCCTGAACAGTGGGATTCTGATACTATTCTTACAGCCAAAGGGTTTTCTAAGTGTTTGGGTGAATTCGATTTCCGCTTCCAACTGTGTCTCTTCTCTGAAATCTTTCCTTTGAGCCATACATTATTTGAAATACTACAGAAAAAGAAACTGGATATCACGTATTGTATGTAGAAAGTAACTGAGTTTCAGAAAGCAATGCCAGAGAAAAGAAATGAGTTCAAGATGTTGTGGTCAAAACTAGAAGAAAGCGAAACAGACAAACCTCCTACAAAGCGTAAGCGGGCAGATGCTTACGGAGATCCCAAAACAAATTATCGACTGGTCTATTGCGAAATATTGGACAATATAATAAGCCACATGACTTCAAGATTTTTAGACTTGCAGAACATGAAATTTCTAGAATTACTAAATCCTGACAGACGAGTGGAATTTAAAAATTGTTTTCCAGAGAGTTTCTTTGAAAATTTAAAGAAAAATTACGCCAAATACTTCGATTTTGCTCATCTGCGATCCGAACTAAAAGTGCTATATTTAACAGATGACTTCAGTGGTAAACACGTCACTGAAATTTTGATTTTCTTGAAATCAAATGCTATAGATGAAGCGATGCCGGAACTAGCCAAATTTTGCAAGCTCATAGTTACCATTCCAGTAACAAGCTCTTCAGCTGAAAGGAGTTTTTCATCCCTAAAGCACATAAAAACGTATCTCAGAAGCGCACAAGGACAGGACAGACTGTCAAAGTCATCCTTGTTATCTATCAAAAAGCATCTTCTAATTAAACTTAAAAAGGAATGTTATTTCTATGATCATGTTATTAACTCATTTGCTCAAAAAGGAAGAAGATTGGAACTCATATACAAGTAAGAAAATTAAAAAACTTGACATAAGAACTTTTGCTAAATATTTTTTTCCCAGTGAATCTGATGTTTTTATGTGTGTGTGCATTTTGTCAGCTATCTATTGCACAAAAATGTAGGAAATGTATTTCCAGCGTTTTTGTACACTGCAAAGGAAATGTAATAAAAATGGGAACTACTTGTAATGAATATGCGATTGAATGGTTTGATCTCACAATATATTTAGCAAAATGTAACATATAAGAGAATTGTGTAATTTTCTCTAGAAAAGCTGAATTATATTTTTCAGTATTCGTGCTCTTAGGAAGATACATTGTCAGTTCGCAAGGAAATTTGTATTTTTTGAAATGATTGTTAATAGTTAAGATTAGGCCCAATCTACTTTGTTGTCACTGTGTACTTCCACAAGAACCATAGGACACCTTCAATCTACATTTCGTCTTCTAAATAAATATTGTTTTTGTTCACGATAATTCTAAATATTAATATTTTTTCATCTTTGTTGATATGTTCAGTTTTCATAGCAACACTGAAAATTTCTGATTAAAAGGTACCCGATTAAAGAGCCCTGGTTTACGAGTAAGTAATTTGCACTGAAAGCTTGTTTCTTTTTTTTCCTCAGTAAAAAACACTATCTCCGATTTTTTAATCGCCATTTCTTGCTTAGAAATATCTTAAGCCAGGGAGCTTGAATCAAGTACTCCTAAACACACATATTTTTGTTTTTTTCGATAAAAACTGAACATATTCAGTGGTAAGAGATAAACTAGGGATGGCCTTAGATTTCGAAAACAGGGTGGACAATGGGTGGGTGAGTATTTTTTTCCTGCAGAAAGTTTAGTATTTAATTAATTTGTCAGAGACATTAAGAAAATTTTAAATGCTTTAACAACAGCTAGTTGAAAAGGATATCCGGACCCCCCCTCCTCTTTCCCCTCACACCCACACATAGATAAAAAGAACAGTAGCAAACTGAGCATGCACATAATATATTATTATAAAAATAACATTGCTTGCCCATGATGAAATATCATCGCACGCCACCGGAAAGATGTAAGAATTTTTTTCAATCGGATGTTTAGAAGCAAATATGTGGAATAAAAAATGCATTTTTAAATTCGACATCATCTGCATTTACGCCCTCTAGCGGTGAAATTGTACATCGTAAAAAAAAAAAAAACGAAATGAACGATCATCATTCATATATTTCAAGCTTCCCAATGAAAAAAGAATTTTCCAAATCAGACTAATAGTTGCAGAGATATCGTGTCTACAGACGGACGGACAAACCGATAACATAAGCACGATCTTTTTTACAAAAGACGTGCTAAAAAAATTAAGAAAACTATTTTTCCGAATTCTTCACGTAACTGGCTGAAATTTGTACATATACTATAATTGGCTAGGAGATGATGA
Organism: Macrothele yani; assembly: GCA_039090855.1. Taxonomy (NCBI): domain Eukaryota; kingdom Metazoa; phylum Arthropoda; class Arachnida; order Araneae; family Macrothelidae; genus Macrothele; species Macrothele yani. Next base: position 63,700,037 of record CM077017.1, on the reverse strand, counting down.
CCTTAAAAATTTCAAGTGAATTGGCAAAAACGTTTTTAAATTAGCCGTAAGATGCCGATTACGAATTCTGGTCATGCCAGCCACATGATAAAGAACAAATAAAAAAATTATGGCCCGTTAAAAAAGTTTTTATTTTATTTACGCCAAATTTGGAGGGCTCATTCCTATTAGCGATTTATGGTGTTGATCAAAATTTCAGAGATTTTCATGAAAAATCCACGGAGATAAATTTTGTCATTTTTATCCCACTTTAAAAAATCCTTGAGGGAACCCGCTGGCTGCTGTGGGCGGGGTTACGAGGAGAGGTGCAGTGTTTGCGTCACTGCCTCCTGCCGGAGTGGACTTTCTTCCTTACGAAGCTCGCTCTTGCTGCTGCGGTGAGTGGTGAGTCGCGTTTACAACTCGTGACCCCACCCAACGTGCGTGTTCCACAGGGATGGGTGTTTAACAAAACAATTTATTTTTGTTTCTGGATTTCTTTTTTCATCTGACAAAAATCCCCTAGATATAAAAAACAACAACGCAAAACTATAGCTAAATTGAAAAAAAATACGGGCACACTTAAGAAAAAGGTGAGAATAGTGACAGAATTTTAAAAAAGGTAACAAAAAGTGACAAATTTAAAAAAAGATGACAAATAGTGAGAAAAGTGACTTGTGCCGAGGCCTGCTTATTGTAAGACTGGTTCATATGTTCTGAATAATATATTGTCAACAACAACTTTTGGAACTGATAAACTATGGGTCTCTATCTCACAATGAAGTAAAGTGAATATACACCCTTAACAACAGCAGCAATATGACTAACAATGAAAACATGCAAAAGGTCACATACATTTTATGGACAATTATTATGAACTTGCAACCAAACAGGAGCATTGCTATAAAATTAGAGAAATACATATATAATGAATGACATCATACTGCCATGTGGACACACACTCTTGTAAATCCCATAATAGCAGCACAAGGTGCAATGACAATTGCAACAGGGTTTCATTGTTTGGCACTGTCCAGCTGGGCTTCTGTAATGGTCATGGAATTCATTGGGAATCAAAGGTCAGTGTCTCTCACAAGTGTATCACATGGAAACAAATACAGAAAACATCACCACAGAAAAACTGGCTAGAAGCAACTATTAAATGCACAGATTAGCCCAAACTAAGCACAATAGAACTGCTGCAGTTCAGTAGCTGGCAGTACTAAGTGTTCGATATTCTGGTGCACTGATATCAACAGATAACATGACAGGAATTTAACAGTATGCAGTTGGAAATCATGCATTGACTCTAAAGCTTGATGTATTTTTACACTTCAGGCTTGAACTACCAGAATTGTGGGGTGGGGGTGGGGGTGGAAATGGAAACATATAATTCTGAGAATTGTATTGCATGCCATTTATTGCAGGTGGATCCTGTACAGTGTGGCAGCAATTCTAAGGAACCACTGATCCATTGTACACAACTTAAACTGTTGAAAGTGCTGGAAGCAAAGCATGCTGTGCATTTACATGGGGAGTTAATCAGGTTCCCTGAAACTTCTGCTTGAAAATTTCACTTCTTATAAGTATATTAACTTCTTCAATGACCAAGTGCTTCTATTTCTTATCACTTTATTCCTGGAAAAGTTTGCATGCTCCAGAACAAAAGTACAATTCATCACTCCTTGATCATGGGCCATTAAATCAACGAACGAGGCAGACTTCCAGAACCTTCCTTGGCCTACACAATCACCAGACTTGAATACAGTCAAAAACATATGAGTGCCATTTAAAACCATTAAGCTTTGCCAACTTTGCAACTTTGATGAGAAGCTCTACTGGTGGATGAATAGGCCAAATTCAGTCTCAAACATATAGTATAATTAAATATTACTCAATCATTCATAATAAACTGGTCAGGTAGCAGGCTGAAGTTCTACACATTCAGTAATTATGCAACAGCAAGTTCTTTCTGTAGGATATTTATCAGCACTTCTTTTTATAGCATATAGCAGCTACATAAAATGCAGCTACTGTATGCATTAAGTACATGCAACAAAAAATTTCCAAATAATAAAAAAAATGAGAAGCAGCTGCTACTGTAATATAGCTGCTACTGTGTGCATTGCATACACATATTAAAAAAATTCAGTTAAAATGAGAGGAAAGATGACTATGTACACATTAATTAAGTCCGAACAGTATAAAATTACACAGGGTGGGACATATGGTTGATCAGATGATATATTGTATTATCTAGAAATCATCAAAATCAAAGATTAAAGGATGTAAACTGCAGTGGCATACACAGAACTATCTTATAGAGTATGTTCAAGAAAAAAGAATTCAATGTGATTTCAATGCAATACGCTGGAGCATGTGACCTGAAGTCTTCGGATTTACAATTGAATTTTAAGTCCAATGGGAAGGATCTGATCTCCCCAACTCTTACCTCAGTGTATTGTATTAGTGGTACTCTGCCCCTAACTTCAATTTAATACAAACTGCTGATGACAGAAGTATGTTAGAGCTCTGATAGGTAACTCTGGAAAGTTTTCTGATACCCACAAGCTTCTCTATGGCTATAAAGAGTAACTTGTCCCTGAAGGGCAAGAATTAAAAAAGGGAGAGGCTGATGATTTATAGCACCAAAAGAATTCCAACAGAATAGATTTGTGCAGTTATAAAACCCAAACTAAAAATTGCAAACTTTCAAAGCAGATGGCATCACAGCTAGAATGTTGAAATACAATGATGGTAGCATTATTCACTGATAAATTTATTACAAGCGTTGAGTGAGAATTAGAAGTTTTCATTTGACCGAAAAGATATACCCTTTTTTATTTTAGGGGTAAGGTAAAAAAAAAAACTGGGTGCAAGAATTACCGTAAAAACAGCTAAGTTAGTTTTGTTGAATAAATAAATATTTGTACAGAAATTCTCTTATTTTAGCTGTTTCAGATATCTGCAGTCCATTCTTATTATTTTAGCAATATTAGTTGCTGTGGTATGTGTCTTTTTCTAGATGAGGACCTAAGGCTAGAAGCAGTCGCCCATTCCTAATTTAGGGGTAATACATCTCAGGAAAGAAGAAAGAAGAGAACTGGTGCTGCCAGTACAATGAACACCATATCCAAGTTTCACCCAAGATTCCAATGCCGGCAAAACAGTACAAACAGTCAGAAACCTACACAAAACAGTAAACGGGCAGTCAAAAACCTATCCTCAAGTGCTTAGACTGATCATTATATTTCTTACACTATTAAACAGATTTCTTACACTGATTATATGATTACTTTCAGTTATAATTACTTGAACTTCGTGGATTATTAAATTGCTTCTATTGATTATTTGATTTCTTTAGATAATTATTACATTTTTGCTGTTACAGTAATTTTGTGATCATAAAGTTATGTTATATTTTCACTTTCAGTCAACTTTTGTTTATAATTACATTTCTTTTACTGAGTATTATGTACTTTTAATCATTATTAGATTAAATTTGCTGACAATTACATAGCTTGCATTGATTATTATTTTACTGACTTATTTTGATCATATTTTGTATTGAGTAGAAATTATTTTCACTGCACATTATAATCCTTTTGCCAATTATTTGATTTTTATGGATTACTTATTTATTCATGCAATTATTCAATTGCTTTTCCTAATAACATTACTTTCACTGACAATCAAGGAAGATCTGTAGTTAAGCAGAAAAAAAAATCTTGATTGCACTTCTGTGTTTTATCCAACAAAAATCGTGCTTTTATAATATCTCTGCTATATTTGAATGACGCTTCTTCTGTCACAAATACTTATTGGTATTCCAACTAAAGAAAACCTATATACTTAACTTTGGGAAGCAATATACCTAGTTCTACCATAAGTTCTGCCACAAATTTCACCTGCCAATTTTACAGTGGCAACACTGCGGGTGATGCACAGTCCTGAATGCAGCTTAGTTTGTGTGATGTTGGACATTATCAGCCAACACCTGTTGAATGTGGAGTAAGATGGAGTGGTCTGCGAAAGAAAACCATATTGTAGTTATTGCGTTACGTAAGTGTAGGCATCCAGCAAGTACGATATTCAAGTTACTGAAACCACTTGGTATCAACCTCAGATTCATTTATCAAACAATTGAGAGATTCGAGGAACTTGGCACCATAGATGACGGAGACATCGAGCCAATTCATTCTTTCCAAATAACAGCAGTCATTAACAAGATAAAGGCTCGAATTCAGAGAAATCTTATCCACAAACAAAAGATGGCTGATCTCATGTGAAAATCTCAAAAACAAATGTGTCAAGGGAGCTGAATAAAGACCTGTGACCAAAAGCTTACTGTCATGCTATTGGTCATCTACTAATGCCCTCATCTGCAAGAAACATCAGATTGGTCAGGGCAAAAAGCTCCTTCATCAGTATGCCAAAAATGAGCACTGCACAATGCTTTTCACCAATGAGAAAGTGTTAAATCACTGAGGAGAAGTTCAACAAGCAGAATGACAAGTGCATTCTCACAGCAGTGAGTAAACTTGCCACATTGTTCCCTATACACTGTGCTCATTATCAGGGGCGGTGCAAGGAGGGGTGCAGAGGGTGCAATGCACTGGGGCCTCGTTGCTAAGGGGGCCTCAAAATTCTTCTAAAATTCCCTGAATTATCTATGGAATAATTGTTAAAAAAAAAAAAAAATCATCATCGCAGGATTGACCCGAACTGTAAAAATTCAGCTGTTACCAGTTAGTAACTAAACAAAAATTAAACTTATCTGCGAAATTTTTCCTGACTGTTTTTTAAAACATGACTATGAACTACTGACACAGCTGAGGGCAAACTGCTCCTAAAATAAATGTTTCATCATGGCACTGAGGGTGGACTGGTATTGAGTCGGGGGAAGATGCACTTCCCTAGAAAGCAGAAAACAAATCGGTGGCCGCCGTGGCATGACTTACATTAAAGCCAATGGTTTGTTGGGTAATTATCCGTACGGATCGGAATGGGGTGGTAATTGTATAAGAACAGTAAAACACATTAGTAACAAAGAACTCTGACTGGGTGGTCTCTCTAGAGGATTTCGTTGACCTAAGAAAGTAAAGGGGACACCAGATTTTTGTTTTGAACTTACTGGTCATTGGATGGATGTTTGACAAAAGGTTCTATCCCTGCCCTCTCCCCCTCCACCCTTTTAACCGTCCTCTCATATCCACGTGGGAATATCTATACCGAGTCACCCTAAGATGACACTGGAGTGGCAGGTACGTGAAACCTATCGCTGCGACTAAAAGTAGTTCCCTACATTTCCCGTGAAAAAAATATATTTACTGGCCAGAAATTCCAGAATCATACTTTATATGATTCCTAGTTGTTTACTTATAAGTACCTCATCATCATCATCATTGTCAACCATTATCAATCCACTGCTGGACGAAGGTCTCCCCAAGTTTCCTCCACAACGGTCTGTCTTGTGCCAGTCTCCTCCATGTCACCCCTGCATACTTTCGAATTTCATCCACCCATCTCCCATGTAGTCTTCTTCTGGGTCTTTTCCTGTCCCTTGGAATCCAATCTAAAATTTCGGCTGTCCATCGATGATCTGTCCTTCTGGCAGTATGTCCAGCCCATTGCCATTTCAGGGATTTAACTCTGATCATGATATCTTCCACTCTTGTCATTTTTCGGATCCACGAGTTCCTCTTCTTATCTCTCCTGGTTACACCAAGCATGCACCTCTCCATGCTTCTTTGAGTTGTCTGCAGCCTTTGTATGTCTCTTTTAGTTAAGGTCCACGTCTCTGCACCATACGTAAGCACTGGAAGGATGCATTGATCAAACACTTTTCTTTTAAGACATAATGGCATATTGCTCTTGAAAATTATGCTGTTTCTTCCAAAAGCTCTCCAGGAAAGTTTTGTACGCCGATTAATTTCTTCACCAATGTGACCCTCACTTGATATCTGCTGTCCAAGATAAACGTACATGTCTGTTATCTCCAGCTTTTCTCCATCAATCGATAAATCTTCATTTCTTGTAAAAGCATTGAACATCACTTTTGTCTTCTGAAAGTTCATTTTTAATCCCACTTCTTTACTCTTGTCAGCAAGTTCCTGGATCATACTCTGCAGCTCTGATGGGCTAGTTGCAAAAATGACTACGTCATCAGCAAAACGAAGGTGGGTTAGATAATCTCCATTAATCTTTATCCCCTTGTTTTCCCAGCTCAGCGACTGAAAAACACCCTCCAATGTGGCATTAAAGAGCTTCGGAGATATGGTGTCACCTTGTCTCACTCCCTTTCCAATTTTTACGTGTGTTGTATTTTCAAACAGCCTAATCTTTGCACTTGCATTTTCATAGATGTTATTAATAATATTAATGTATGCATCTTCGGGATGTAAGGTCAGGTGATGCGTAACATCACAGCCTCTCCTTGACAAATGTCAACCCCGCCTTCTCGTGGTGCATCCTGTTCCCACTAAAGGGGCTCTGGCGACCGCCAATAGCGGTATAACTATACCATCGGGATCAGAGGAAATGCTATCCCACACTCACCAACCCGCTTGGCCAGCGTGGTGAGTTATGGCCAAACACCTCCAAAATGACTCTACAACTTAAATCTTGGCCCTCAGTCTCCGGCAGCTGGAATGTACCTGGCCAAGGCAGCGGCCAGTGCGACATGAAGGCAGAGGGTGCTAAGAATCCCCGGAGGACCGGACTAGGCTGCCATTTGATGCTGACCTTGGCTACCTATAACGGACGCTCCCTATCTTCTGATTCAAGGCTTCTTGAATTGGAAGAGGAACTACAAAGGATCAAGTGGGACATCGTCGGGCTAAGTGAGGTAAGGAGAAAAGGAGAAGATCTCATTGAACTGAAAAGTGGACATCTCTTCTATTATCGTGGGACAGATACTGGCAGAACTAGTGGTGTTGGATTTATAATAAACAAGAAACTGAAGGATAAAGTGGTAGAAGTTGAAAGTTCCTCTGACAGAGCTGCACGACTCGTTATCCAACTATCGAGTAGATACCAGGCTCAGATTATTCAAACTTATGCACCCACCACAAGTCATCCTGAAGAAGAAATTGAAGAATTTTATGAGGAAATTCGTCATCTAAATAATAAAGGTAAGCAGCACTTGAAGATAATTATGGGAGATTTCAATGCAAAAATAGGGCAACGGCAACAGAAACCAGCGTGGAAATACTCTCGTTGAGTTTGCAGAGGCAGAAGGATTTTTCATCTTGAACTCCTTTTTCAAGAAAAAGATACACAGGAAATGGACATGGAGACATCCAATTGGGACGACAAGTGAAATTGATTTTATTATGTGTAACAAAAAATTCGTCATCGAAGACTGCAGTGTGCTGAACAAGTTCAACACAGGTAGTGACCATAGATTGGTGAGATGTAAGATGCACCTCAACACTAAACTTGAACGCGGCAAGCTCATAAGACAAACAAAATCTATTGACATAACCAACCTTAAAAAACACCATAATACCTTCAAGTTGGAACTGAAGAACAGATTCTCTGCTTTAGAAGGCCTAACATCGGAAGAAGTGGATATTTCGGAAGTTAACAGAAAAGTAACCAAAGCTCTGATGGAAACAGCAACAAAATTAGCTGGGTCTAAGAACAAGTTGCATGTGAACAAATTATCAGGAAAAACCAAAATGTTGATGCAAAAAAGAAGAGAGATGAGGACAACTAAAGAAGATGTGACTTCCAAAGTGGAATATATAGAGCTATGCAAGACAACACGAAAAAGTATCTCTGAAGACGTAAGGAAATTCAACTGTGAGCTAGTGAGGAAAGCAATTGAAAACAACCAAAGCCTTAAGATAGCAAAGGGACATCTCAGTAAGGGAAGAAAACAGATTATGGCTCTGAGAAAAGAAGATGGTTCTATAACAAGAAATAGAGGCGAAATTTTGACAAGAGTGAAAGATTTCTACTCCAAATTATATGAAAGGGATGATACATGTACTCCAGACATCATGAAAGGTACCAGAGTTCTTCCAGTCCTCCCAGCAGAAGTTGCTCATGCAATCAAGAACATGAAGCGGGGGAAAGCTCCAGGAGAAGATGGAATTACTATAGACATCATACAAGAAGCAAGTGGAGAAATTGAAACAGTACTCGCCCAAATTTTCACTCGATGCTTTAATGAAGGGAAGATTCCTGAGGATTGGAACAACGCTACAATGATCCTGCTACATAAAAAAGGTGACATTGAGGATCTCAGGAACTACAGACCTATCAGCCTCCTATCAGTGGTTTATAAAATCTTCACTAAAGTTCTTTCACACCGCTTGAAGGTAACACTGGACATGGCTCAACCGAGAGAACAAGCTGGATTCAGGAGTGGCTACAGCACAATAGATCATATCCACGTACTGAGAGAACTAATTGAAAGAGCGAGGGAATATGAACTTCCATTGTGCATGGCTTTTATCGATTATGAAAAAGCCTTTGATTCGGTGAAACCATCAGCAGTTACCACGGCTCTGAAATCCTGCGGTATTGAAGATGCATACATTAATATTATTAATAACATCTATGAAAATGCAAGTGCAAAGATTCGGCTGTTTGAAAATACAACACACATAAAAATTGGAAAGGGAGTGAGACAAGGTGACACCATATCTCCAAAGCTCTTTAATGCCACATTGGAAAATGTCTTTCAATCACTGAACTGGGAAAACAAAGGGATAAAGATTAATGGAGATTATCTAACCCACCTTCGTTTTGCTGATGACGTAGTCATTTTTGCAACTAGCCCATCAGAGCTGCAGAGTATGATCCAGGAACTTGCTGACAAGAGTAAAGAAGTGGGATTAAAAATGAACTTTCAGAAGACAAAAGTCATGTTCAATGCTTTTACAAGAAATGAAGATTTATTGATTGATGGAGAAAAGCTGGAGATAACAGACACGTACGTTTACCTTGGACAGCAGATATCAAGTGAGGGTCACATTGATGAAGAAATTAATCGGCATACAAAACTTGCCTGGAGAGCTTTTGGAAGAAACAGCATAATTTTCAAGAGCAATATGCCATTATGTCTTAAAAGAAAAGTGTTTGATCAATGCATCCTTCCAGTGCTTACGTATGGTGCAGAGACGTGGACCTTAACTAAAAGAGACATACAAAGGCTGCAGACAACTCAAAGAAGCATGGAGAGGTGCATGCTTGGTGTAACCAGGAGAGATAAGAAGAGGAACTCGTGGATCCGAAAAATGACGAGAGTGGAAGACATCATGATCAGAGTTAAATCCCTGAAATGGCAATGGGCTGGACATACTGCCAGAAGGACAGACCACAGATGGACAGCCGAAATTTTAGATTGGATTCCAAGGGACAGGAAAAGACCCAGAAAAAGACCACATGGGAGATGGGTGGATGAAATTCGTAAATATGCGGGAGTGACATGGAGGAGACTGGCACAAGACAGACCGTTGTGGAGGAAACTTGGGGAGACCTTTGTCCAGCAGTGGATTGATAATGGTTGACAATGATGATGATGATGATGATGCATCTTCAATACCGCAGGTTTTCAGAGCCATTGTAACTGCTGATGGTTTCACCGAATCAAAGGCTTTTTCATAATCGATAAAAGCCATGCACAATGGAAGTTCATATTCCCTCGCTCTTTCAATTAGTTCTCTCAGCACGTGGATATGATCTATTGTGCTGTAGCCACTCCTGAATCCAGCTTGTTCTCTCGGTTGAGCCATGTCCAGTGTTACCTTCAAGCGGTGTGAAAGAACTTTAGTGAAGATTTTATAAACTACTGATAAGAGGCTGATAGGCCTGTAGTTTCCGAGATCCTCAATGTCACCTTTCTTATGTAGCAGGATCATTGTAGCGGTGTTCCAATCCTCAGGAATCTTTCCTTCATTAAGGCATCGAGTGAAAATTTGGGCGAGTACTGTTTCGATTTCTCCACTTGCTTCTTGTATGATGTCTGCAGTAATTATATCTTCTCCTGGAGCTTTTCCTCGCTTCATGTTCTTGATTGCATGTGCAACTTCTGCTCGAAGGACTGGAGGAACTCTGGTACTGGTATCTTTCATGATGTCTGGAGTGCATATATCATCCCTTTCATATAATTTGGAGTAGAAATCTTTCACTCTTGTCAAAATTTCACCTCTATTTCTTGTTACAGAACCATCTTCTTTTCTCAGTGCCATAATCTGTTTTCTTCCCTTACTGAGATGTCCCTTTGCTATCTTTAGGCTTTGGTTGTTTTCAATTGCTTTCCTCACTAGTTCACAGTTGAATTTCCTTACGTCTTCAGTGATACTTTTTCTTACTGTCTTGCATAGCTCTATATATTCCACTTTGGAAGTCACATCTTCTTTAGTTGTCCTCATCTCTCTTCTTTTTTGCATCAACATTTTGGTTTTTCCTGATAATTTGTTCACATGCAACTTGTTCTTAGACCCAGCTAATTTTGTTGCTGTTTCCATAAGAGCTTTGGTTACTTTTCTGTTAACTTCAGAGATGTCCACTTCTTCCGATGTTAGGCCTTCTAAAGCAGAGAACCTGTTCTTCAGTTCCAACTTGAAGGTATTATGGTGTTTTTTAAGGTTGGTTATGTCAATAGATTTTGTTTGTCTTATGAGCTTGCCGCGTTCAAGTTTAGTGTTGAGGTGCATCTTACATCTCACCAATCTATGGTCACTACCTGTGTTGAACTTGTTTAGCACACTGCAGTCTTCTATGACGAATTTTTTGTTACACATAATAAAATCAATTTCACTTGTCGTCCCATTTGGATGTCTCCATGTCCATTTCCTGTGTGGCTTTTTCTTGAAGAAGGAGTTCAAGATGAAAAACCCTTCTGCCTCTGCAAACTCAACGAGAGTATTTCCACGCTGGTTTCTGTTGCCATGACCGAATTTACCTACTGAAGTTTCATTCTGTTGCCGTTGCCCTATTTTTGCATTGAAATCTCCCATAATTATTTTCAAGTGCTGCTTACCTTTATTATTTAGATGACAAATTTCCTCATAAAATTCTTCAATTTCTTCTTCAGGATGACTTGTGGTGGGTGCATAAGTTTGAATAATCTGAGCCTGGTATCTTTTCGAGAGTTGGATAACAAGTCGTGCAGCTCTGTCAGAGGAACTTTCAACTTCTACAACTTTATCCTTCAGTTTCTTGTTTATTATAAATCCAACACCACTAGTTCTGCCAGTATCCGTCCCACGATAGTAGAAGAGATGTCCACTTTTCAGTTCGATGAGATCTTCTCCTTTTCTCCTTACCTCACTTAGCCCCACGATGTCCCACTTGATCCTTTGTAGTTCCTCTTCCAATTCAAGAAGCCTTGAATCAGAAGATAGGGAGCGTCCATTGTAAGTAGCCAAGGTCAGCATCAGATGGCAGCCTAGTCTGGTCCTCCGGGGATTCTTAGCACCCTCTGCCTTCATGTCGCACTGGCCGCTGCCTTGGCCAGGTACATTCCAGCTGCCGGAGACTGAGGGCCAAGATTTAAGTTGTGGAATCATTTTGGAGGGGTTTGGCCATAACTCACCACGCTGGCCAAGCGGGTTGGTGAGTGTGGGATAGAATTTCCTCTAATCCCGATGGTATAGTTATACCGCTATGTACATGTAGTTATTTAGTTAGTTATTTAGACACAAATCTGAAAAATAAGTTTCAAAATTAGACCATCACTCACACGCTTGGGAGACAAGGCTCCCCCTTCTTTCCTGAGCAAGACCACCTGGAAGGAATGGCTTGGAGGGGAAGCTCAATGGGGTGGTGATAATTCCTCTCTCCTTACCGAATGAGTTGATGCTTGGGAGAAAGTGATTAACAGCGGGACACAGTGGGGAGTGACGCGGATGAACACAACTCTTGTCTCGGTCATCTCCAAATGGCTCAGTGATTAGGCTCTCCATACCTTCCACTGTGGTGTCATCTTAGGGTGACTCTGAGTACAGTTCACTTTTTTTGCTGTTGTTATCGAGTGGCTATTTTTAAATCTTATTAGAAATTTGGCATCCCTTCTTACTTTGAAATGTTTAGGAGTTTTGAATTTGGCGTACAGAAGAGGAAAAAAATTAAAACATTGTGAAGAAATAAATAAAAAGTTCAATAAAGGCATTTTGAGTTGGTTGACAACAGACAACATTTCTTCAAAGACTGCTGAAGTTTTGGCCCATCCTGATTCCCAAATTACAGATAAAAGTGAAGCCCCTTCAGTCAACGAATGTGGCTCCCTTACAGACACTGTTAATGCCATAGCACCTCTGCGTAAGTCGGAAAGTTCTATTGAGAAGGATCTCGAAACCTCAGAAAAAAGTAGTAGATAGTGAGAATAACGAAGTGGCTACAGCATCTGTCTCCATTAATGATACCGGTGATGATCCAGCCCAATGGAATAAATTTACACATGAAATTAGAATTCAGCTCGTTTGTAAGGGACCTCAACAGCTAAGAAATTATTCTTTTCCAAAAGCTATAGCCAATGATATTAGCACTAAGAGATCATTTTCTGAAAGCTATTACACGTGCGTTTTAAATAATGGAAAAGAAATAAAACGCACATGGTTAATCTATTCGAAGAGTGTCGATCGGGTTTACTGTTTTTGTTGTTTGCTATTTGACAGCAGTAAAAAAGATGGACGTTTTATAAAAGGGTATAACAAATGGCAAAAACTTAGCTTTGTAATATCTGAACATAAAAGAGGAAAAGTTCATTTTCAGACTTATATGCAATGGAAAGAATTGGAAAACGGTTGTTGTCAGGAACAATGGTTGATCGTATGGCACAAGCCCTAGTACATGAGAAAGATAAGGAACTGGAATTAGTCATGAAGAGAATCATAGACTGTGTTCTTTTTTTTATCCCAAAGAAACTTAGTGTTTAGAGGCAATAAAAATGAAGTCATCGGATCTCCTACAAATGGCAATTTCTTGGGACTTATAGATTTACTTGGAAAATATGATGATGTTCTGTCCAAACACTTGGATAAAGTAAAAAATTCAGACCAACGAGTACCCCATCACTGTTCAAAATAAATTCAAAATGAAATTATAGAACTTATAAGTTCTGAAGTGATCATAAATTTTGTTAAAGAACTTAAGAAAGCCAAGTATTATTCAGTTCAAGTGGATTGTACAAGTGATGTATCTCAAACTAAACAGATGACTCTCATCATGTGTTACCTGGTGTTAACAGACAACAGCGATATTCAAGTGAAAGAAACGTTTTTCGGATTTCTGAATGTGAATGATACAACTGGCGAAGGATTAGCTAATGCAATTATAACGACCTTAGAAAATTTAGGTATTGTAATTGGTGATTGCCGTAGCCAGTCATACGATAACAGAAGTAATACAAGTGGGAAACACTAAGGTGTTCAGGCATGGATTTTAGACATAAATAGACAAGCTCTATATATTCCATGTTTATCTCACAATTTTAATCTTTTCTTATGTGACGCAGCATCAGCCACGCTGCAAGGCAAGATTTTTTCGGTTGTCTGCAACAATTATTTAATCTCTTTGCTGGTTCTACCAAGTGTTCGATCATTTTAACCGATTGATTATCTCTAACTTTGAAGCCTCTAAGCGATACGAGGTGGGAATCCCGAATAGAATCAGTAAAGGCTTTGTATACGCAACTACCAGCAATATGCGAAGCTTTGGAAATTTTAATAGAGAATACGTCCGACAGTGCTGTAGTTGCAGAAGCCAATGGTATCCTTTTGAACATTCAAACTATGCCCTTCATTACTTTGCTAGTTATATGGCATGAGCTATTGTTCGATATTAACAAAATCAGCAAATATTTACAAAGTGCAACTATGACCATTGACGCCACTGCAGAACTGTTGAAGTTGGTTAAACAAAAAATCACTGATTACAGGAACTCAGGCTTCGGAAAAGCTGTTCAGTTCCAGAGAAAATAGCAGAAAATCTGGAAGTTGATACTCATTTCCCTGTACATAGGATGCGGAGAAAGAAAAAAATGTTCGACGATTCATGTGGCGATACTGAAATCACTGATCCTAAAGAGCATTTCAGAATAATTTTTTTTTACGTTATTATAGATACAATACTTGCTCAGTTGGATAATAGGTTTCAGTTGTTTAAGTCAGTGCACAGTAGGTACGCATTTCTTACCCAAATAAGTTATGCTCCTATGGAAGATATACTAACATCAGCCAAAGAATTTATTAAATTTAGTGCTGACGTATCAGATGATCTTTTGGATGAGTTACAAGTTATAAAAAAATATTCTGATGGACAACAAGCAAATTCGAGGTCCTACAGAGGTTTTTCAGTACATAGTTGATTGCAGTTGTAACAATATTTTCCCAAACCTGACGATATAGCTTTAAGATTATTTTTAACTCTACCAGTAACCGTTGCAAGTTCCGAAAGGTCATTTAACAAGCTGAAAATGATTAAAACATATTTAAGATCAACCATGACCCAAAAACGTTTGTCAGCTTTGGCGATTTTAAGCATAGAAAGAGAAGCAGCCAAGGTGTGTGAATTTGATCACTTAATAAAGAAATCGATGCAGAAAAATGAAAGACAATTATTCTTGTAAATTTCCTGCAAAAATTCCTTTCCACACGAAAAACAAAAAAGGATCGTCAGTTCTTTTTAACATTTTTCTGGAGCATTGATTGTTGTATTATATTATTCTTGTGAATTTACTGCAAAAATTCCTTTCCACACTATAAATAAAAATGGATCGTCAGGTGTGTTTTTTAACATTCTTTTGCAGTACTGACTATTGTATTATTTCTTGGATCTCAGCATTTGTTTGCTGTGGATTTCAGTCAAATCGAAATACACGTGTTCATGAATGGAAAACGTACACCTAATTCTAAGTTATTACTGTGGCATTTGAATGACATCAAATTTTTTATGTGATGAGCAACAAATTGATACTTGGGTAAGTGTATTAATTTTTTCCCCCATAATATTTGACTAATGCACAAAAAAATTACTCATTTATAAACTATTAGTTGAGTATATTGGCTATTAAACGCAAAGATTTTTGTTTATATTTACCATGTTTGTTGATTTCTTTTTTAACTTATGGAGGCAAGGGGGCCTCTTGAATGATTTTGCACCACCCCTGCTCATTATTCTGCATTAATGATGTTTTAGCTGGGAATGTTGTATCACAGCTCAACTGAGATGCATTTCGGTGAAACTGGCGGGTATCGTTCACTTGATCGAAAGGTCACTTCACCTAAAAGTTCATTTCATTGAAAGGACATTTGATCGAAAAGTTCATTTCACCGAAGGATTACCGTATATACTCGCGTATAAGTCGACCCCCCCCCACACACACACACTTTCAGAGGAAAAAATCGTAAGAAATCGGAAACTCGCATATAAGTCTATCCCGGAATGAGAAAAAAAAATTTCAATGAATTTATTCAAAAACATTTGAAAACGAAAAAAATTATATATATAATACTAAATTTAATTTGCATACCCAAAAACTTCATCGGAACCCTTCAAAATCCGATTCCGAGTCAGACTCTCCAAACAGTTCGAAAAAGTCTTCCTCCGTCATCGGCGCGTCATCATAAACATCAGTATTCCCATCTATGCCTGTGTCATCAGAATCACTGTTATCATCACTCATAAAAATCTCATCATCCTCTGTGCCATCAAGTTTGTTACTAATGCAACATTTCTTGAATGATTTCACGACCATTTCCGCAGGTATCGCATCCCAAGCATCCTTGACCCATCGCACAATCAAAATGATATCCGGCTTCTTTAGATTTCTGCCCTTGGTTTCAGGCGGCAAATCAGAACTTATCCAATCTGTCCAATACCTCCCGCACATTGTCCTTGAAGAGCTTATTAAGGCAGACATCTAGTGGTTGAAGAACAGATGTCAACCCACCTGGGATGACAGCAAGAGTTGTTTTTGAATTTTCTGCAGTTTTTTTCACTTCTGCACAACGGTGTGCAACAAACATATCCCACACCAAAAGAGAAGGTTTCCTCAAAAGTGCACCTGGCCTTTTGTTCCACACATTCTTTAACCAGTCAATTGTTCCGGATTCGTTCATCCAGCACACCAGACGGAAAGACAACGCTTTTCGGCAGAGTTTTGCGTTTGAAAATAATTACCGGAGGTAGCTTACTGCCGTCGGCCAAACAGGAAAGAACAACCGTGAAACTGGATTTTTCTTGGCCAGTCATTTTGATCAAGATATTTTTTTCGCCCTTTTGGTTCACCGTCTTATTTCCAGGAAGGTTGAAACACGTGGCGTGGCAGTTTCATCCATGTTCCCTATTTGGGAAAGTCCAAAAGCAGTCTCTTTTCTCTTTTGAATTACATACTTTTGAAATTCCAGTATCTTTGCTTCGAGGTCACAAGGTAACTTTTGTGCAATTTTGGTGCACTGGCATAGACACAACCCATAGCAGTTCATGAACCTTGTGCACCAACCTGGTGAGGCACGAAAAGTTTTATTTGCGGCTGCAAACTTTTCATCTTTTGCGAGCTTCATTGCTCGCAAACGTATACCAGTTCGCGTTACAATGTAACCATTTTGTCTGCAGCCCACAATCCAATCATTCAAGACACTTTCCAGCTCTGGGAAAAATGTCGTTCCACGGCGCAGCGCCTTTTGGGATTTTCACCAAGTCCGCTTTTTTTACGCCAATCTCGAATCAGTTTTTCATTATTGCCAAATTGATGTGAAGCAGCACAGTTGTTAGTATTTTCTGCAAAAGAAACCACTTTCAACTTGAATCCTGTGTTATAGGACATCCGTTTCTTTACACAATCCGTGTCACCCATAATAGGAGAAGCGAGACACGTGCGATTAAGAACAAGAAAAACCCGTGAGATTAAGAACAAGCAACACCTAACACTGGCTGTCGCATGGCTCCGTTACGTTGAAGGTCAGCGCTATTAACTGGTAGTCAGAAGGGCGGAGCTTTCTATGCGCGGCTGTGACTGCGCTGTGGATACGCAAAGCCAGGAGAGAGGAGATTTTTCAAAGCGCGGAGAAATTCGGAGGGTCGCGATTTCGTAATTCTACCACATCGGTGGTTTTTCTTTCTTTCTTTCTTTCTTTCTTTTTCTTTCGGAGGGTTACGATTTCGTAATTAATACCGCATCAGCATTTTTATTTCTTTTGGGATGGATTGCCTTTTGCCTCACGGGAAGAACTTTTGGACTTACGATTTTTTTAGACCCCGCGTATAAGTCGACCCCATTACTTTGAAGATCTCATTTTGTCCCAAATTCTCGACTTATACGCGAGTATATACGGTACTTTACCTAAAAGTTCATTATATCGAAAGATCATTTCACCGAATGGTCAGTTTATCGACAACTTAGAATTTTGTTGTTAGAGATGTGTTGGAGTGTGGTGTGGTTTTTGAAAAACTGGTCACCTAAAACATTATCAGATTGTATAAATAAACATATAAAACGAGCGAAACACACAGAGTCACGTACGGTAAAAGGTTCGTTTAGCGGTAGCTTTCGGTCATCCTACGACCTTGATCACCCGCGATCGACTGGATGGGCTGGTTGCCAGAACTAGTTGACAAAGGAGTTTTGCCAGGTGTATGCGGCAATTACAGAAACATGCCCAGTCCTCATTCCAGTTGATAACTGATTGCCTGAAAGTTGTGTTGACTTGTAACATGGTTTAAAACTCAGGCTTCACGCGACAATAACACATAAACATATAAAACGAGCGAAACACACAGAGTCACGTACGGTAAAAGGTTCGTTTAGCGGTAGCTTTCGGTCATCCTATGATCTTGATCACCCACGATCGACTGGATGGGCTGGTTGCCCATCAATGGGCTAGTTATCAACTGGAATCAGGACTGGGCATGTTTCCGTAATCATCGCGTACACGCGGCAGAACTCCTTTGTCAACTAGTTCTGGCAACCAGCCCATCCAGTCGATCACAGGTGATCAAGGTCGTAGGATGACCAAAAGCTACCACTAAACGAACCTTTTACTGTACGTGACTTTGTGTGTTTTGCTCGTTTTATATGTTTGTGTGTTATTGTCGCGTGAAGCCTGAGTTTTAAACCAGGACTGTATAAAATATACACTTTTAATTTCTATGAAACACCTCCCCACGAGTAGATTTTTCAAAATATAACATTAATTATAAGGCCTAGATCTGTGCCTTTTTGTCAAATTTTAATCCTCCGAGCTCATATTCATAAGGGTTACATAGTAAATCAAGTAAATAATGTTCCACTTCTACTCAACCACAAAACATTAATTTTTTGACCGTAGGCCTAGACACAGGTCATTTTAACAGATTTTAATCCTACTCATATTCATAAGCATTACATAAAATTTAAAGTAACTTTTTATGTAAACCTTATGAACATGAGCACACACGGTTAAAATTTGCTAAAAAGGCCTAAGCCGAGGCCTAGAGCCCTAAAAACTTGACTCTTTTTGCCTGAAAAATGTGCAATGTTATTAACTTGACTTTTTTATGTAGACTTTATTAATATGAGCATGCATGTTTAAAATTTGCTAAAAAGGCCTAAGCCGAGGTCTAGAGCCCTACACTGAAGAGCAATTGAATTAGAGCCAGCTGGCGTTATGCAAATGTGGCGCTGTGGGCGGCCTTGTAAACGGAAACGACATGACATATGCAGCGATCCAACAATATGAGGAGCGATGCGACGGGAATCAGTAAGAGTCGGACGCAGTATGGGTAAGATGAAGGATCTAAGAGCATTTGATCATGGGCAAATTGTCGGGTCCCGACGAATGGGTCACTCCATCTCGGAAGTCGTGCAGGCACTGGGATTTTCACGAGCCACTGTGTCACGGGTGCACCGTGAGTACATCGAATCCGGTAAAACCATCCCTGCAAAGGCCAATTGCCATGGAAAACAGCGTGTGGATGAGCGGGGTCATAGTTGGCTAGCTCGCATTGTAACAGCAGATAGACTGGCCATAGTGCAAGAAATCACTCTGCAATTTAATGCTGGTGCACAAAAACGTGTAAGCAGCCACACCATCCAGATCCATCTCCTTGCCATGGGGTACAGAACATCGCCACTGGACCCTAGACATGTGGAAAAATGTTGCCTGGACTTATGAGTCGAGATTCACGTTGGTACATGCGGATGGCAGGATACAAGTACGGCGCAAACCACATGAAGCAATGGATCCTTCTTGCCAGCAGGGTACTCTTCAAGCTGATGGGGGTGGCATTCTCGTCTGGGGACTGTTTATGTGGACTGAAATGGGACCCCTGGTACGTGCGACATCGTCCCTCACAGGTCAACGTTACCTGGATATTCTGGACAACCATTTGCTCCCGTTTGTGCGTCTTCAACATCCCACTGGGGACCTCATCCTGCAACAAGACAATGCACTGTGCCATCGCTCCCGAATTGTATCCGAATGGTTGGATGAACATTCCACCGACGTGACCTCGCTTCCTTGGCCAGCTAGGTCACCTGACCTCAATCCCATCGAGCACATCTGGGATGCCATCAAGAGAGATGTTCGAGGCTTTGACCCCTCTCCATCAAATCTTTGTGAACTGTGGGAGCTTGTTCAGGGGTCGTGGATCCGTATGGCTTCCCAACACTTCCGGTGTCTTGTCGAGTCCATGCCGAGACGAATCGCCGCCGTCATCAGGGCGAAAGGTGGTGCTACACGTTACTAGACAGGTATCTCTAGTTAAATTGCTCTTCAGTGTAAACTTGATTTTTTTTGCCTGAAAAAGTGTCCAACATTATTGATTTTACTTTGTAAGTAAACCTTATGAACATGATTAAAATTTGCCAAAAAGGCCTAAGCCGAGGCCTAGGGATTAAAATTAATTATTTTTGTCTTAAAACTAAATCTTTGCATTCTCTGTGACACGGAGAAATTAAAAGTGCAATTTGAGTATGATCCCCTCACGTTTCGGTGGTCTGTCTGCCGAACTTGCACCATTCTTCAATAGATCCTGTAATGAAATCAAAAGTTTTCGATAAACTAGCACTTCGGTGAAATGACCTATTAGGTAAAGAGACCTTTCGGTGAAATGAACTTTTCGATCAAGTGACCCTTCGGTGAAATGTATGTTTCGATCCCTTCGATCAAGTGATCTTTCGGTGAAGTGATTTTCGGTCAAGTGACCCTTCGGTGAAGTAAATGTCTGGCTAATGAACCAGACCCAAAACTGGCAGAACAAAAACCAGCACCTAGGTCTATAAGGAAACAGTTTGTGAGAAACTTGTAAAGCCCCTCAACCAAACAATGTTCAACAAGAAAAATGAGATCTTCTACCAAGACTCTGTATCTGCTCAAAACTGTGACTCTACGATAATGTGCCCAAGTCAATTTCCTATGATATAATTGGTACTTCTGAAATCCAGATCCCAGTCTGCTTGACTATAAATTGTGGGATATTTTGGAGAACAAGATCTGATTTATTATATTTGCACATTTAAGGTATTAACCTCTTGCAAAGTGCGCATAGTTTACGTGCAATTCATAAATGACAAAAAACCATGAGGAATAACCACTCACCATAAAGATCATGGTAACCTTCAATGGACCACACACTTCCAACACGTCATTCATCGTGATGTAACTGGGCTTCCACAGGTTTACAGACTTCTTGCTTACGTTTCTTATTTTCGGGTGTGAAACATCGTTTTTTTCTTTTTTTTTTCCTTTGCCTTATAATATGTTACTATAATGCTTGTCAATTCGATAAAATCACACACACACTCATTCATACAATTCAAGTAAATTATGTACATAGTTTTTACTTGAATTGTATGAATGAGTGTGTGTGTGATTTTATCGAATTGACAAGCATTATAGTAACATATTATAAGGCAAAGGAAAAAAAAAAGAAAAAAACGATGTTTCACACCCGAAAATAAGAAACGTAAGCAAGAAGTCTGTAAACCTGTGGAAGCCCAGTTACATCACGATGAATGACGTGTTGGAAGTGTGTGGTCCATTGAAGGTTACCATGATCTTTATGGCGAGTGGTTATTCCTCATGGTTTTTTGTCAAGATCTGATTTTGTATACATGGCAGCACCGAAGGCCTAAAAGTGAGGTCCAGCACAAGCAGTTACAAATTTAGACTTACATGTCATTCATGAAGCTATTGATAAAGGGCTACACCATTTGAGGGCTTGTGTGAAGGTTAAGGATGGACATTTTGAATAATTTTGTCTTTCATGTGTACCTCACTAAGTGACGAAATAAATTATATAAAACATGAGTTCCAACATTTTCCTGCTTTTCCACCATTCACTTTAATGTTGTGAAAAAACTTATGGTACAGTTAGATAAAAACTGGGCAGGCTTAATATCTAGTGTCCTACAATGCCTCCATGAGATATGGACCAAGTGCTGATTGTATAGTGAGTACAGTAGCCTTTCGCTCAAAAAGCAAGAGCTATTAGGCCACTTCTACAGCAAATAGTACCTGGTATCCAAACTAGAAGGATACCCACACATTGACATTACATACAATGTACAAAACTAGCCAGGTCATTTATTTAGGTCCCTCCCCCTCTCCCTCCCTCCCCTTCCCTCCCCCTCCCCCTCCCTCTCCCTTTCTTTGAAGTGCAGGCTCGTAGTTCTCAATAAAATATAGAAATATCAGTAGAAAAAATTACTTTCTTTCCTAGCTGGTAGATGAATTGTACATCACTTGGCAAAATATCAACACCACAATTGAAGAAAAATCTTGAGGTGGTATATCTTTGTCTGGACTTCTGACAAGTTTCTCAGCTTAGTTGTTAATGTCCAAATGATCAGTTTTTAATAGTGATGAGTCAGTCACAAATGATTCATTCAGAAAGAATGAATTAGCAAAAAAACAAAAAAAACCCCTCTAAATCATCCTTAAATGATTATTTTATTAACAGAACTGATTATTCAAAAGAATCATTTTGTTGAAAGGGTCATTTCAATTTTGCAGAACATTATTCAAAACAGGATAAATGCAATTAATTGCATGAAAGTTTTGGAAAAAATTGAAATCATGGATTTTTTTCTTTTTCTTTTCTTTTTCGAATAACCATTTCCAAATAACACAAAATTATGGGGTAGGGATAAGAAATGGAATTGGTCTCTCTATTCAACACAGGCGAGAATGAATGAATCAAAAGCTCTGAAGAATTTTCTACATGACTAACAAAAAAAAAAAAAATCCTTTTGTACTTATGATTTAAAAAACCGGAGGTTTTACTTTCGTGCTACTAGTCAAAGGGTGATTAAGGCTGCCGAAGCACAATCAGATTAGTCTTAATATAGAGCACAAACACCACATCTCCCAATAACTATCTAAAAACGTAGGTTAAAAAACATCTTTATTTACAATTAAAAGGGTCAATTTAAAAGCTCTAGCGAGCACTTTCGCGAACCACTATGGTCGCATCATCAGGCTAAAGAGTGAAATCACTATGAAGCATCACATGACTTATATAGTAACAGGAATGAGCACAAGATTACAAAACTGTAAATGAGATGAGTAAAGAATATTAAATGTCAATCACTACAAACTATTTACAAAATTACCTAAATTATTTTGAGGGTTCCTTGCTTAGGTATTCAAACATGAGATCTCTCCAGGCACTAGGAACATAAACAGGCATATCCTCATTGCAGCACTTAGTCCCAGTTTTATAATGTGAAGACTCTCAGTAAGCAACATAGAACTTTTTGTCGAGGCTGTTGATAACAAGTTTGCATTGTCCCAATCCGGTTTTAGGCCTCCCTCAATGACAGTTTTTGACAAAGTCGAAGTAACTGCTCCTTTACGAATTGCATATTTATGTTCAGCCCATCTGATTCCCAGGCTTCTGTAGGTCGAACCCACATAGCAGAGATTTGCAGTTTGTCCATTAATGTCCAACAGTGGGATACTGTAAACACCATGATGGGATAGAGTTGGTATTGTGTCGCTATCATGCCTAATCATAGAAAAAGGTTTTGGGTCCTGACACCAAAACCCAAAGAATATTTTTTGTAGGCGTTTCTTAGCAAAGTAACAACTGGTTTCAAATAGGTTATACTTCCCATGTAGGTAGTTGTGGGTACACTTCTGGTGAGGGTTATAGAAGTCTTCCTTTTATATTGTTGTATAAGTTTTTTAACACAATCCGTAGGGTACCCATGTGCTTTTGCAATCTCGTTAATCTTCATCAATTCCTGATTACAATAATAGGGATTTGAAGAATGGGTAAAGGCTCTATTAACTAGGTATCTAAGTGCTGAATACTTATAGGGGGTTGGTGTACAAGAATTGAAGGGGATTAGAACCGGGATAGAGGTAGGCTTACGATATACAGACAACTCCAAGTTTGTATGGTTAGGATAGTGTGAAACCAAAAAGTCAAGGAAGGGCAGTGACCCTTCTTTTTCTATTTCTATAGTAAACTTTATGCCAGGAACTATGGATGATAAATCAGAGGCCAAAAGATGTAATTCAGCAGTTGAGTGAGGCCAGACAAGGAAAACATCATTAACATATCTGATGTATAAAGACGGTTGAACACTGCAGTATTTAAGATAGTGATTTTCTAGGTGCTTTAGTAAGATTTCAGCAAGAACAGGTCACAGTGGGGAGCCAATTGGTGCTACCTCCTTCTGTTTGTAGACAGTATTTTGGAAGTGGAAGAAACTTCTGTCCCCTACAAGTCTTAAAGCTTGAAGGGTAGTATCAATTTCAACTTGACTGTATTGATTCTGGGAAAGTAGAATTACCTCAATGTGAGAGTAAACAACTGAACGAGTGATATTAGGAAAGATGTTTTCAACATCAAGGGAGGCTAGGAAAAACTGAGTTTTCAGAAATTGGCAGGATTTTATTTTGTTAATGGCTTCTATTGTACTTTTAACAGAGTAAGATGAACCAGTGGTAAAAGGCTTCAGGAAGGTTGCAAGAGATTTTTCTAGATTTCTAGTTGGGTTTGCATATCCTGAGATGAGTAGTTGGACAAGGTTATCCAGTTTATGAGCTTTGACCTTTCCGAAAGCTTTACCCATTCTTCAAATCCCTATTATTGTAATAAATGGCATGTCAATATATTATTTGAAAAATGTATAAAATGAAATTGGGGGTTACCTATATTCTTGCAATTCCTAAAGCAAGCATTCGAGAAATTCTGTAGTCTTTGATACTATTATAATATATTATTAAACTTAAAAAAATTAAATCAACAGTAAATGTGACTGTTGACTCAGAAAAGGGGGAGAAAAGATTAATAAAAAAACAATTCTTCTTGGTAGAATTCACCCAGCAAAGAAACTAAGAATTTTGCACAAACATCTAATTCACCTTATATTTAACTCCACACCAAAAGCAACTGATTTACAAGAGTTGTACTAGTCTTGTAGTGAATGTGAAAAGGAATGATTAAATGAACAAATTTGAGCAAATGACTCATTGAGTTCAAATATAACTATGAATTGATTTGGAGTCATACAATTTTTCTGTGACCAAAGGAATTACAAACAAAACAGATTATCTGGAGCACATAACTCGTTCATTTTAGTTCTCACTGAATCCATTCTCAAAAGTCACACAAGCTGTGACCAAAAAATGTCAAATGAACAAGTCAGTGTGAACAACTAACTCCCTTTACTCAATAAAATCAAAAGAATTGGTTTGTCCATCACTAGGTACCAGCATAGTTATTGATTCTGTTTTCCTGTATGGGACTTGCTTTTGCTAACATGAGTGGGTTGAGCACTTCTTTAGCTGAGAGTGTAATAGTTTAAACAGTTTTACATTCCAGCAGCAAGATAGTGAGTGATCTGAAATTAACAACACTTCAGGAGGATCTTGTATCACCTGAGGTGTAATCTAGCTGCCTCTACTCTGCTATGTCACACCTGAATGGGATCACTGTCAAAGTCATAGTTATGCTGAAAGAAAGACCCATGAGCCACATAAGAAGGGTTACAAATTTCCTAGTGCAATTTATCAACTGATAAAATCACAAAATTTATCTTACAATGAAGCAACATAATAATGAAAAATCTACTGCTGCAGTTCAATACAATCCTGACCAATTATTTCTATACTCTACTAACATCTGAAACTTACATACTGATCTCTATACTGCCCATCAACATTTAGGGATAATAAACTCACATATTTTTCTTCTAACAAAAACACAAATATCCATGCCACACAATACAGGAGTACAAAGACAAAACAGATGCTTTACCCAGAACTGAAAAAGGTCCTTTTGGCATATGAAGCTGGTAGTTTCATCATGTAGCAACAGGTGTTCCTCATGACAGATCATAGGAAAAATTCCTCAATCAATAAATAACACTATGTAATAATTTTTTTTAATTTGTTCCTGGGTAGCAACTGTTATTTCCTAATTGCTTATGCCTCAAAAGCATAGAAAATGGTATTATTCCCCAAAAACTTTGCTGTTATGACTATAACAGTGATATTTTGAAATTCACCTATTTTTAAGAAACTTCCAGAAAGATTCAGAGCTGAGTAACCTTGGAGTAACTACTGGAACTTTCTAGAAATCTGGAGAACCTTCCAGAACCTTCTACAGCTTTCGAGTGAATAAATAGTTGCAAAAATACAGTAGCCTGAAGCCCACAAATTCAGTTTAGTTCCAGCTGCCAAAGAGGATACATATCTGCATTTTTCTGAGATGATATCAAGACACTGCAAGAATCCAGCAGACACATTTTGCTATGTCTGTGGCCAATTTATTAAGACAAGAGCAAAAAACTCCGTGGAAGCATCTGCTAAGATGTGTGAAGCCTACTAGGCATATTTTGGCATGCCTATTAGAAATCGAGCCAAACCCTGGGCACCTCAGCCCTGCAACAAAACTCTGGAAAATAAGATGGACAACTGTTCCTCGCTTGGAGGACGAAATTTTATGTTGTATTTTTTTTAATTTTGGATTTTTTTTTAAATTTTCAATGTTATTGAACAAATATATTATATATGAAAGTTGCTAGAATCCCTTACACATTAGCCATGGGGGATTTTTTTTTATAGATTGGGGGTTTAACAGCCATCGTAAGCACCTCAATGGGCTATAAGCAGTCGCCCGTCCCTAATTTAGAGCCACTGGCTCCAGGGAAGAGAGAGAGCCAGTGCCATAAGAGAAACACAACATCTATGTCTCACTGGGGTTTGAACCCATACCAAACCTGAATGAATTTGGAAGCCAGCGCTTAGACCACTGCGCCAGTGGGGCAGCTTAGCCATGGGTGAATTAATTTCCTTTTTCATTACACAATTTTATTTTGTTCTTTTGCAGGATGGTACAGAGAGGAAAAGACAGCTACGAAGTTGGCAATCCCAAAAATTTGGTGGGAACTCACTGATCACTCAAGCAACTGCTACTTCTGCATGGCGGATCCTTCCAAACATTGGACTGGCAAGAACGCACATGCTATCACGTATCCAGACATTCCTTCATCCATCACCCCAGTGCTACACTGGTCTGAGCTTCCCATACCCACTCTTCCAGTAAGAGAGAAGCAGCACCTTTCAATTGTCAGCTCATCCAGGAGCCTGAAAGCCGTGCTACTCCATAATGGGAACAAGTACCTGTTTCTTCCCTGGCACACTCAGTGCACCTCAAAGAGGGTTATGACAGCATCAAGAGCTTACTAGATGCCTTGAATTATGATACGTACTCAGTCGTATCAGAATAATATGACCACCTACTTAATAATGGAAATAACCACTCTTGGCCTGGATGACAGCAGCAAGACGGCGTGGCATGGACATAATGAGGCCCTGGAAGGTTGCCCGAGGCACACGGGCCCATGTCATGTTCCTGGAACCTACACCAACTTAGCAATGTGGCATAGCACATTGTCCTGTTGAGAGACACTATAACCACCATGGTAAACATCCAACATGAAGGGATGCATGTGGTCAGCGAGAATGGACAGGTAGCCACTGGCATTCAGGGACCTATCCAGTAGTACCAGCGGTCCCAGGTCATACCAGCAAAATGTTCCCCAGACATGCACACTGCCACCACCGGACTGTACTTGACCGACAAGCTTGTCCGGGTGTTGGTTCTCATGTGTCCGATGCCATATCCACCACCACCTGTCACTTCTGTGGAGTAGAAACCTTGATTCATTGGAGAAGGCAACCTTTTCCCACTTTTCCACTGTCTAATGACGGTAGTCCCATGTGAGCTGCAGACGTTGTTCTCGATGGACCTGGGTTAACATGGGCGCCTTGATGCCACACCAACTCCGCAGACCCACGAGTAACATGGTTCGCTCTACTGTTATTAGGAACACATACCTGGGTGCCCCATCATTCATTTGCGTGATCAATTGCTGCACTGTTGTGCATCGATTTCCCTTTACCAGTCGACGTTCTCTGGGGTCAATGGCCTTTGGGGCTCCAGAGTTATGATGTCAGGATGTACTCGGTGTGCCAGCGATCTATTCTTGGTACACCCTAACTACAGCACCTCACGAACAGTCCATGAAGTCTGCTGTTTCTAAGATGCTTCTACCCTTAGCACAGTAGCTGATGATAATTCCCTTTTGCAGGTCTGTAAAATCACTACCTCTGCCCATTGTGCTCATGTAACGCACTATGGCTCATCTCTCCTCGCCGGTTGCTTATATCTTTGTGTGGTCGACCTTGTCACATGCATTCTGTGACGTGCAAGGGTGGGTAGACTGTGATTCTGGAGGGTGGTCATATTATTCTGATATGACCGTGTCTGGCTGGGAGGTCATCGGGAGACTTCACTGAGTTCTCTGTGGGGAAGAACATCATGTAGGAGTCGCTGGTGGACCTCCAGAAGGTACTGATGCTACTGCTGCACATCAAATTGGGCATTATGAAACAATTTGTCACAGCTTTACGTAAGGAGTTGGCAGCTTTGAGTACCTGTGAGATGTCTTTTTTTTTTTTTTTTTTTTGTATTGTAGGTTTAATGACCACCATGAGCAACTCAGTGGGCTATATGCAGTCGCCCATCCCTAATTTAGGGCCACTGGTTCCAGGGAAGGGAGAGAGCCAGTGTCGTAAGACAAACACAACAGCCATGCCTCACTGCGATTCGAACCCAGACCCATCTCGGACGAATGATCAGAAACCTTCGCTTAGACCACTGCGCAACCGGGGCGGCATGAGATGTCTTCCCTAAGCTTTTTGGGGCAAAGGTCAAAGCCATTGTCTTCATTGGACAGATAAAGAAGATCCTGCAGTGCGAATGATTCCCGAATGTGCTCACTACAAAATACAAAGATGTCAACCTGAGAAAGGGGTCATCAGTAAAAAAATCTGAAGTTTTCAGTAGTTTTCAGTAAAACCACTTCGACCTTCAGTAAGATTTTCAGTATATCAAAAATATTTATTTTAAAATCTCAGAATCGTTTATAACACTTTTTAATAAAATGAATAAATTCCAAAATGTAGTTTTATTTAAAAATTATATATATACATGTTTGTGCAATAGAGGCCACAACTTAGCAGGGAAAGTTCAGCTTTAGCTCGCCATCCCCGACATACGAAATATAGAGGCATCATCGGCGTGGCGGGTGACACCCGAGCTATTCGGAAAAAGAAATGTCTCGCAAGCTATACAGGTGTCATCGGCAGGGGGAGGGGCACCCGACATGCAAGATATTCAGTGAAAAAGAAATGTCTCGCAAGCTCCGACACACAAGCTATAGACACGTCACAGGCATGGAGAATGACACCTGACCTATTCGACGAAAAAGAAATTCCTCGTGAGCGTCGATGTGCGAGCTATAGAGGCATCACAAGCGTGGCAGATGACACCCAACATGCGAGCTATTCACTGAAAAAGAAATTCCTCGCGATCTATAGAGGCGTCATCGGCGTGGTGGGTGACACCCGATGAAATTTCTTTTTATCTATTCGGTGAAAAAGAAATGTCTTGTGAGCCCCGACATACGGGCTATAGAGGCATCAAAGGCGTGGCGGGTGACATCCGACCTATTCAGCGAAAAATAAATTCCTCGCGAGCGCCAACATGCGAGCTATAGAGGTGTCGTCAGCCTGGTGAGTGATACCCGTCACGCCAGTGGCATTTCTTTTTATCTATTCAGTGAAAAAGAAATGTCCTGCGAGCCCCTACGTACAAGCTATAGAGGTGTCATAGGTGGGACGAATGACACCCGAGCCATACAGTGAAAAAGAAATTATTTGCGTGCGCCGACCTGCGAGCTATAAGAGGCATCATAGACATGGCGGGTGACCCTACACACGAGCTATTTGGCAAAAAGAAATTCCTAGCGATCGCTGACATGCGAGCTATAGAGGCATCATTGGCATGGTGAGCGACACCCGACACGCCAATGATGTTTCCTTTTATCTATTCGGTGAAAAAGAAATGTCTCGTGAGCCCCGACATGCTAGCTATAGAGGAATTATTGGCATGGTGGGTTGCACCCAACCTATCTGGCGAAAAAGAAATGTCTCATGAGCGGCGACATGCTAGCTATAAAGGTGTCATCGGCATGGTGGGTGACACCTGCCATGCAAGCTATTCGCCGATTTCGTAATTGGGTGTCACCTGACAGTCGAGCGGAAAGGGTTAAAATGTTTGCACCAGAATTTTCATAAGCACAAAGCCACATGTAATCAATGTAAAGAGTTTGCAAAAGGCACTGATTTTCTCAAAAGCTCACTCCCTCTCAGCTTGTGCATGGCACTCTCAAATGGCTGTATAAGAAATCACATGACAAACAGTGTACGAGGAGAAGCTCCGCCTCCATCGGCAGGGAAGTCAGAACATCGAAGGCATACAGGGACTACCTGTAATGTGCGTTTTCTCGACCAAAAGACAATAAAAATTTTAAAATTGGGTGTGTGGGTTTTTCCGTAGTTTTTTGGGCGACTTCTGTAAAACCATGAGATAGATGGAGTGAAAATCCGTACAAACTACAGAAAATCTTTAAAAGTTGGCATCTCTGCTAATAGTCCGATTCGAAAAATTATTTTTGCATTGGGACTTGAAATGTGCGAATGATGATCCTTTATTTCTTTTTTTTTCCGCGATGCACAATTTTGCCGCTAGAAAGCGCAAAAGCAGATGGTATCGAATTCAAAATACATTTTATTCCATATATTTGCTTCTAAACTTCCAATTGAAAAAATCCTTTTACTATTCGATTCCATTTATATCGAAGAGTATTTTAGGTATAGTCACTTTTTCAAGTTATGCATAGATTTTCCACTAGACGGCATAAAAGTAAACTGCATTTCCCCGATATCTCTGCTTCTAAAACTCCAATTTGAAAATTCTTTCTGCGGCAGATACAGCTTCCAATAGGAAATCTTTCGCATATAATTCCTAATTTTTGGTAAAAAAACAGTTTGGCCACCAGAGGGCATAAATCTTAATTTCTGTTTCTGTTGCATTTGCAGCAAAATCTGAGCTTCTAAAACCTCGATTGAAAAAATTATTTTGTGGAAAGACACCACTCACTCTGATAACCCTTTTAGGAATATTTTTTTCTTAAAATACTGCATGGTTTCTCCACCCAGGGGCATACATTTATATCTTTTGTCAATATCTCTGCTTCCAAGAGACCAATTTGAAAATTTTCTTATTTGTTAGATAGCGTTTCCAGTGCAAAATGTTTTTCATATAACTTCAAAATTTTCAAGTAATTCATAAACTTTTCACTAGGGGCGTAAAGGTAAATTGCATTTTCCCGATATCTCCGCTTCTAAAACTCCAATTTGAAAAATTCTTTCTGCACCAGATACAGGTTCTGACAGAAAATGCTTTCAGGGCTGCCAGCCTATCACACCCAAGAACATAGTTGCTTTAGTAGCCATAAATGGTAAAAATAGTAGCCTTAACAACTTATGTTAATGACTAAAATAGTTGCCCAAAAAAGTGCAAGTTTTAGAATGTAAGTGCTCCACACCAAAAAAAATTTCTGTTAATTTTTTTTTATTTATTTCAAACTATGGTGACAAAATCAGCACATGTTCACATTTTGGTGGGGGGAAAAATTACACACACACACATCCATACACTGCAAAAAGGGCATCTTAAGTTTCAATATAATGCTACTCAAGACGCTCAGAACTAGAAAGGTTACGGAAATTACACCCCCCCCCCACCACCAAAAAAAATTATTCAATTATATATCAAAAACTACTTACATAAATAACCTGATACAAACTTTGGCATTACAAAACACTTCTTTCTTTGTCATTGTTCTGGAGGTCAGATGTTCTCATCTGTATCAAGCCAGTACGGAGAGCTTTCTTCTGCTTTGTGGTTGGTAAAAAAATATAAGATTTTCCAAGAGGGCTTCATACACTGCGTTGAAAAAATTGTTGTGTATTTCTTCTTTCAAAGGCCATAGTTGTGGTCATTCAGTGTTATGATGATCACTTGTTTTGTTCTGTACACATAATAATCATAGTTATCTGATATGAGGCATATCAAGAATTTCATTTGAATAGATAAACATTTGGAAATATTTCAAACTTGTCTTTTGTACAGCTATGACAATAAATATCAAACACTGTGAATGTGTTTAGTATGGAACAAAAACATGAAGCCTAGAAATAAAAAAATGAAAACTTGCAGTTTATTATCATCAGGAATGGAATGGGTATAGTGTAATCTCCCTCTTCAGTAATGGAAACTAACTCCTAAGTAATAATAATAATGGCGCTTAACATGATTTTGAATTATGTTGTAAAAGAGTACGTTTTATTTTGATTCCCATATTTGAAAGGCAAATGTGAAAAACCTGTCTGAAACGTCTTCATTTCATTAGGGCATGGACAACTGTCTTATGATTCAAGCTCAAGTCTGTGCAGGTCAGGTATAATTGATATGAAGCATTACACTGATATACACCTGCCTTGATAATGTTACAGTCATTCTTCACAGTGTCCTTGATGCCTTTGAGACCAATATAAAGAAATTACTTTATCCTGTAAAATTATTCCAACTCATAATTACAGAAATAAGAAAACAAAAACCTTGACTTTCTTCTTTGGGTTACTTTTATAATAGCAGACAGTTAAAATCCCTAGATGTTAACCATGATCGATTTTCAAAGCTCTAACAACAGTAAAACTAAGATTATCCTTACACCCACTAATGACAATAATAATAATAAAACCAAAGCTCCAAGTTTTTGAAATGATTGTTTTATAACTCTTCTGAAAATTACTGTCATGGGACATCAAAAACTTTTATATGATGCCCCCTCCTCCAATATGTAAACTTTTTTATCATTTAGCAATTTTTTGGGGGGTAGAGTCCTCTTTAAAGTTTACATTATTCTTATACCATGGTAGCAATTTGGAGGAGTTATATGCAGTAAATTATTTCAAAAAATTGAGAGTGAATTTATACCACTGCCATCAGTGCATATAAGGGTAGGCTTAACAAAAAAGCTTCCTCATTAACCTTAGATTTATTCCTTTTTTGAGGTTTTCTGCAAAAATGCATCAATTAGGGAGGATTTTCTTTTATGAACTACCCTATTCATTTTTAATGCTTCAAGTTCATGTTGTCTTTCTTTTTGTTGGAGTTTCTCAGCTCCTTCTAGAATGCCATGTGCAATTTGTATTGCAGGTATGTTTTTTTTTTTAATGCTTGCTTTAGTCTCTTACTGGCTTTTTTAAGCACAGAGTCTGATGATTCTTGTACTTATCTTTTTTCTTGAAAAAGAATTTTTACGCGGGCGGTCGAAGTGAGCAATAGGTTTTTGCTTCCTTGGGGCGCTCTGTGGTAATAATGGCACACACAACAGCAACTAAGGCCTCTGTGAATCTTGGAGAGGTGCCAGCTAGTTCTATGTGACATTGGCGAAAAGACCCCAACTCACTGGGTTTTGTTCCACAATCCTTAGGTTGAATGACCAACTGGAACGCTCAGCTGTGGGCTAATCCCCCACACTGATGTACTTACCTGATTAAAAAGACAAAAAGAAATATTAAGAATGACTCAAGTGTGGGATATGGTGGACCTACCACACTTGAGAAGGACGGTCCACCACGGAATCAACCTGGACTTTCTAAACGGCGTATGAAAGAGAGAGAGATCTCAGCTGAGTGAATTTAAGATTGGTGTATGGAATACTAGAGGTACACTGCTGGACAATTGCTAAGGACAGATCATACACGGCTATATAGCGCATAAAAAAGTAAGTATGGTTGGATGCCAAGTGAAATAAAATAATGTCAGAATGCCAGGACATTACAAGAAAGACAATTTATTGTGCTCTGAAATCCATAAGGCTTTGGAACGTGTTCAAGGGACAAACAGGTCATTTTGTGCAGAATACGTAAACGTGAAAAAAATGCAATTACCGTCCGCAGGCGTTCCTGCGTAAGATGTCAATACGGGATATGGCCACCATGGAGGGCGATGCAAGATTCCACACGTCGTGTCATGCTTTGCACAACATTATCAAGCAGCTGTTGGGGTAATTTATCCCATTCCTCTGTCAGTGCACGGATGAGGGTATCCTTGCTTATTGGAGGGCATTGGCGATCAGCAAGACTCCTCCCCAAAGCATCCCACACATTTTCAATGGGATTCAGATCTGGAGAACGTGCTGGCCATACGAGGCGTTGAATATCCTCGCTCTCAAGACACTCCTGGACAGCGACTGTTCAATGACATGTTGCGTTGTCGTCCATGAAAATTAATCTATCACCGACATCACAATGGAACATGTGAACATGAGGTAGCAGAACATCATTAATGTATCGTTGGCCAGTCATAGTCCCAGTTGGAAGCACATAGAGGGACGTATGGCCATTGATCATGATGCCAGCCCATACCATGACACTACATGTCGGATATCGGTCCCTTTCCTGTATGTTTGCTGGACAATATGCAGTACCACTATCACCCCAGATCAGTTGTCGTCGACAATCAGACAATAGACTGTATCTACTCTCACCTGAGAAGAGGACAGCAGACCAGTCGTTATCAGTCCAACTGCGATGTTGATGGCACCATTGCAAACGGGCGGTACGGTGACGTCTGGACAATGAGATGCACACAACAGGACGGCTTGCATAGAGTCCTCCTTCATGCAAACGTCTGGCGACAGTTTTTCGGGAGATCCGCTTGCCAGTAGCAGCCATAAACTGATCTGCTACGTCACTAGCTGTGCTGCGCCGGTGTCTTTTTGTTGATAGCACTGTGTACCGATCTTCTGCAAGTGTCATACTGCGAACACGACCTCCCCGCGACGTTTGCTAGACTCTCCATTTGTTTGAAATGATTTCCAAAGCCTTGAAACAACACTGTGGCTGACGTCGAACTCCCTGGCAACATCTGTTATTTTTCGCCCTTCTTCAATCTTGCCAATAATACAGCCACACGTAAAATCATCTAGGTGATGTCGGGAAGACATACTGAAAATTGCGAGTTCGTCAATTGATTCTTTCCCTTTCAACTTTGCGTTTGAACAACAATGGTCAATACGCGTCAAATCCGTTATATCTCTTATCAGCGCTATGACGTCACCAACAAGCTCGGCAATCCAAAATTTGCATACGCACAACACGTCTTACTGTATCCCGCACTTATGCTAATTTCCACATTTTTCTGCCTTCCATTTTATGGTTGCTATCGTTGCTATTGTCATCTGTCCTTAGCAATTGTCCGGCAGTGTATAAATAGCAAGATGAATGAGTTGATTGAGGGGATGAATAAGTATAGACTGGATGTGCTGTGTATAAGTGAAACCAAAAAGAAGGAAATTGGGGTAGAAGAAGTGAATGGCACAGTGAGTGTGTGGTCTGGAGTATTGGATAATGTGAAAGGACAGGCTGGTGTAGGTGTGATTTTAAATGAAAAGATGAAGAACAACTTGATTCACTATAGTTGTGTAAGTAAGAGAATTCTCTGGATTCGTTTGAAAGTGAAACTTCAGAGAATCGTAATTGTTGTAGTGCATGCTCCTTGTGACTCTGAACCTTCTGATAAGAAGGAAAATTTCTGGAATGAGCTAAAAGCTGTTTTGAGCCAGTTTGGTGCTAAAGAAAAAGTTATAATAGCAAGAGATTTCAATGCTAGAGTAGGTGTGCAGAATTCAATTTCTTTGTGGGTAAGTTTAATGATCCTTGTGTGAATGATAATGGTGAAAGATTAATTGAACTCTGCATTGAGAATGCTTTGTGTGTATCTAATACATTTTTCAACCACAAGTATATCCACACTTATACTTGGGAAAATCGTACTCTTGGTCCAAAGAGTGCGATAGATTTTGTTGTCAACAATCAGCGCCTGAAACACTTAGTTGTTGACACCCGTGTGATGAGAGGTGCGGATGTTGGTTCTGATCATTACTTGGTACTGCCACAAGTGAAACTAAATGTTGGTTGGAGGAAAAGGAATAGGAAGAGACCCAGGATAGAAAGAATAAAGGTTGATAGGCTTCTTGAAGATCATCAGCGTTATTCTGACTTACTCAGAGAATGACTGAAGGAGCTAAAGTCTGGTGAGAAGGATGTAGAAAAGAAGTGGGAATGTTTTAAGAATTGTGTTGTCACTGCTGCTAAAGAGGTCTGTGGCAGCACAATAGTGGGTAACAATAGAGGTGATGTTTGGTGGAATGGTGAGATTGAAGAGGCAGTAAAGAGAAAGAAGGAAGCCTATTTGGGGAAGTTGCAAGGTAGAGTTTCTGTGGATGAATATCGCTGTAAGAAGCATGAAGCTGCGAAGCTGGTTTGCCAGAGTAAGGCAAAAGATAGGAAGGCAAAGGTGGAAAGGCATGAAATGGCTTTTTGGAAAGATAGGAAGTCTTTCTGGAAGTACACAAGACTCAGGAAAAATAGGGGAAACAAAGTTGTAAGTCGTGTGAAAAATGAGATCAGGGAAAAGACATGGGAGCCCAATGAGTTAAGTGAAAGATGGGGTGAATATTTCTGTGAGTTATTAGATCAGGAAAGCAAAGATGATTCTGAGACAGACACAGATGATGTCACAGTGAGAGATGGAAGCACAGGAGAGATCTCAAGAAAAGAAGTGTATAAAGCTCTAAAATCTCTTCAGAATAGTAAGGCTCCGGGAGTTGATGGCATAACTGCCGAGATGTTGAAATATGGTGGTGACTCTGTAATTGACTGGTTAACTGAAATTTGCCAGTTGTGCTGGGAGTTAGGAATGGTCCCTCGGGATTGGAAGGATGCTATTATTGTTCCCTTGTATAAGGGAAAAGGTAATCAGACTGAATGTAAGAACTATCATGGTATTAGCCTACTAAGTGTGCCAGGGTTGTTATTGAAAAAGTATGGGGTCTTGCATAAGAGAAAGTGCGGGATGTTCAGAGTGGTTTTATGCCTGGTAAAGGCTGCACTAACCAGATTTTTACATTACGCTCGATGATTGAAAAGTATTTCGCTGTTGGTAAGAAAGTTTTTGCTGCCTTCATAGATTTAGAGAAAGCTTACGACCGAGTAAATAGGACACTTTTGTGGAAGGTATTGAATGAATATGGTGTTACTGGGAATCTACTTAAGAGTGTAAAAGCCATGTATGCTGGCAGTAGAGCTTATGTACGAGTGAATGGAATTTTATCAAAATGGTTTTCTACTGGTGCAGGAGTTAGACAAGGTTGTGTAATGTCACCATGGCTGTTTAGTATATTTATGGACGCATGCATACGTGATGCCAAAATAGATGATAGTGGTTTATGTCTTGGTGATATCCGTGTGTGCAGATTGCTGTATGCTGATGACACTGTCCTGTTGACAGAGAGCAAAAGTGATTTGCAGAGTATGTTGTCTCGAATGTATGAAGTTTGCATGAAATTCAAATTGAGTATAAATAAGGGAAAACCCAAACATACTCTGATTTGCAGAGTATGTTGTCTCGGATGTACGAAGTTTGCATGAAATTCAAATTGAGTATAAATAAGGGAAAACCCAAAGTTATGGTGTTTGAGAGAGAAACTGGTAGCACTGAATGTAATGTAAGTATAAACGGCACTGTGATTGATCAGGTGAGTGAATTTGTGTATTTAGGAAGCATGTTTGACAGAGAGAACAAATTGGATGGTGAAATTAGTAGGCAAGTGAATTCTTCATTGAAAGTCATAGGTGCTCTGGGAGGTTTTCACAGGAATGACAGGTTCTCAAGAGAGTCCCGCATGGCTGTGTATGAAAGTCTAATTGTTCCTACTCTGATGTATGGCAGTGAAACCTGGGTACGGCAGAAGAAACATAGGAGTCGTTTGTGTGCTGGAGAAATGCATTACTTATGGGGGTGGGTTTGTGGCAAGACACGGTCTGATTGTGTGAGGAATGAAGATGTGTTGCAGTTGTGTGATGTGAAGCCAAATGTTGTTAGCAAGGTGGAGACCAATATGCTTTGGTGGTTTGGCCATGTTGAAAGAATGAGTGATGAGATGCTTACTAAGAAAATCTTTTTAGCCCAAGTGGCAGGAAGGAAAGGCAGAGGAAGGCCACGGAAGACATGGGTGGATCAGATTCAGGAATGTCTGCATGAGAAAAAGATTATGAGTATGAAGTATAAAAGATCTTGTGTACGGCGTGTAATGGATATCAGTGAAGCCCGAGTTGTACATCAAGATCGCTGTAAATGGAGAAGTTTGATACGACAACAGTAAGTAAAAATATCTGGTAGTTTGTATTTCTTTTTGGAGCTAACCTCTGAATCTCAGAGAACAGCTTGGTGATATGTATGTATGTATGTAGAATTTTTATCTTGTTTTCCATGTTTTCTATAGTATGATTTCTGCTCTTCAAATCCTTCATTTGGCAATTCGTGTTTCAATCTCTCTGCACTTTATCTGCTTTTAGATGCTGTTCCTTTAATATCTGCTCCTCTTTCAAATGGTTATATGACCTATGTGCATTAAGTGCTAATTTTATTAGTTCTTTGGTTATTAGCACCTTTGCAACTTGGTTGTTATACATTTTTAATGCATTTCGAATGTTTAGTCCCTCATTGAACATCTTCTCAGACATAGATGCCTTCTCATCTGAAAGAACTCTTCATGATACAGAAGAGCCTCTCTCTACATCAAAGTTGCCATGTGATAAAGCAATGCATGCTTTCACAACTTTAGCCAAAGATGGATATTTCCAGTCTCCAAATGTCTTTTGATACAATATGTCTCTCCAAAAATGATCAATCCTAATTTTACTGTTTGGAATAAATTCTTATACATACAAGTACATCTATATTTAGCCCCACATGATTAGATGAACGACCTACTCAAATGACAAAAAGTACCACCTTGTTATTTATAACAGATACGCAGAAATGTCTCACCAGGTGTTATTTCGATTACCACTTAATTTTTTTGTTATGAACAATTCCTAATTTATATTAAACAGTTTGTAGATAATGTATAGTGAGTTTAAATGTCTGTTGGCGAAAACATGCATTTTCCGTGTCATTCGGAAAATAAAGCTGTAAAAACAATCACACAAATTTATTTCAATGAACATATCATTCCTGAAATTCTAGGTACAAATTTTTTGACTTGAAATTGATGCATTTAACTGCAAATAAACTTCAGTAAGCACAGAAAACAACAGTCTTTAATATGACGAAGGCAAGATATGTGCTCGCTCCTGGCAATTTCTGCCATATTCCAAACAGAAAAACGGAACAATTTTTCGGCGGTATATCTTGATTTGAGTAGGTCATTCCTTTAATCACATGTGAGGCTAGTCTATATTTGCCTTTGACTTTCCTCCATGATATTTTCAATAAAGCAGAAAGCAATAAACTGAACAGGACATATCGATAACGATTCGCATGGTTCATACGCTTTTTCAATCACAAAATTCCAGGACATTTCCAAGACTTTTGGATTTTTTTCCAGGACATACGATCCAAATGCTCTTACTTAAAATATAGTGAAACCATACATCTGTTTAATTTGTAACCTACAACAAACAACTTCCTACACGCTTGGGCAAACTTAAAACAGAATGTTAAAAATGATGTCTGCTGCAGCTAATCAGAAATTTAGAATCACAGATAAATAATGAAATACCAAAACTGTCATTGAAAATGTGACCAGGTTTAATATCTACTAAACTTTTATATACAGTATACTACAGTGATTTTGAAAAAACTTTATTTTTCTACTTTGGCTTTAGTTCAATTATTGCAGCAAATTACAGAATAAAAAAAACCCCCATAAAACTCAAAAATACATAGGTATGTGGCATTTCTCTTGAAATGCTTTCATATACCACACAATCAAAACATAAAATACTATTTATATTTAATTATTTTGAAATAATGCTTACATTGGAAATTTAAGGATAAGGAAAGGTGAAATATCTAGAACTTTTTCAAAGGACCAAAGGGATTGTTATTTCTTAAATATATAATCATTGGACCAAATATTTGTGTTACATTTTATTTAGGGAAGGAATTTTCAACATAATATCGATGCTGTAGCTATGTTTTAAACTTTTACTCGCCAGCAAACAGAGTATGCACAAAAATTTCTAACATGAAATGAAAGAGAATAACAGAAAAACCTTATGTCCAAGGGCTGTGTGCAATTGCATTCATTAGTGATCATGGCAATTTAACTGGGCATGATTAAAAAACTGGGATGTAAGGTCAGGTGATGCGTAACATCACAGCCTCTCCTTGACAAATGTCAACCCCGTCTTCTCGTGGTGCATCCTGTTCCCAATAAAGGGGCTCTGACGACCGCCAATAGCGGTATAACTATACCATCGGGATTAGATGAAATGCTATCCAATACTCACCAACCTGCTTGGCCAGCATGGTGAGTTATGGCCAAATCCCTCCAAAATGACTCCACAATTTAAATCTTGGCCCTCAGTCTCCGGCAGCTGGAATGTACCTGGCCAAGGCAGCGGCCAGTGCGACATGAAGGCAGAAGGTGCTAAGAATCGCCGGAGGACCGGACTAGGCTGCCATCTGATGCTGACCTTGGCAACGTATAATGGACGCTCCCTATCTTCTGATTCAAGGCTTCTTGAATTGGAAGAGGAACTACAAAGGATCAAGTGGAACATCATCGGGCTAAGTGAGGTAAGGAGAAAAGGAGAAGATCTCATTGAACTGAAAAGTGGACATCTCTTCTACTATCGTGGGACAGATACTGGCAGAACTAGTGGTGTTGGAATTATAATAAACAAGAAACTGAAGGATAACGTTGTAGAAGTTGAAAGTTCCTCTGACAGAGCTGCACGACTCGTTAACCAACTCTCGCGAAGATACAAGGCTCAGATTATTCAAACTTATGCACCCACCACAAGTCATCCTGAAGAAAAATTGAAGAATTTTATGAGGAAATTCGTCATCTAAATAATAAAGGTAAGCAGCACTTGAAGATAATTATGGGAGATTTCAATGCAGAAATAGGGCAACGGCAACAGAATGAAACTTCAGTAGGTAAATTCGGTCACGGCAACAGAAACCAGCGTGGAAATACTCTCGTTGAGTTTGCAGAGGCAGAAGGGTTTTTCATCTTGAACTCCTGTTACAAGAAAAATCCACACAGGAAATGGACATGGAGACATCCAAATGGGATGACAAGTGAAATTGATTTTATTATGTGTAACAAAAAATTTGTCATAGAAGACTGCAGTGTGCTAAACAAGTTCAACACAGGTAGTGACCATAGATTGGTGAGATGTAAGATGCACCTCAACACTAAACTTGAACGCGGCAAGCTCATAAGACAAACAAAATGTATTGACATAACAACCTTAAAAAGCACCATAATACCTTCAAGTTGGAACTGAAGAACACATTCTCTGCGTTAGAAGGCCTAACATCGGAAGAAGTGGATATTTCTGAAGTTAACAGGAAAGTAACCAAAGCTCTTATGGAAACAGCAACAAAATTAGCTGGGTCGAAGAACAAGTTCCATGTGAACAAATTATCAGGAAAAACCAAAATGTTGATGCAAAAAAAAAAAAGAGAGATGAGGACAACTAAAGAAGATGTGACTTCCAAAGTGGAATATATAGAGCTATGCAAGACAGTACGAAAAAGTATCACTGAAGACGTAAGGAAATTCAACTGTGAACTAGTGAGGAAAGCAATTGAAAACAACCAAAGCCAAAAGATAGCAAAGGGACATCTCAGTAAGGGAAGAAAACAGCTTATGGCACTGAGAAAAGAAGATGGTCCTGTAACAAGAAATAGAAGCGAAATTTTGACAAGAGCGAAAGATTTCTACTCCAAATTATATGAAAGGGATGATACATGTACTCCAGACACCATGAAAGGTACCAGTACCAAAGTTCTTCCTGTCTTCCCAGCAGAAGTTGCACATGCAATCAAGAATATGAAGTGGGGAAAAGCTCCAGGAGAAGATGGAATTACTGTAGACATCATACAAGAAGCAAGTGGAGAAATTGAAACAGTACTCGCCCAAATTTTCACTCTGTGCCTTAATGAAGGGAAGATTCCTGAGGATTGGAACAATGCTACAATGATCCTGCTACATAAAAAAGGTGACATTGAGGATCTCAGGAACTACAGACCTATCAGCCTTCTATCAGTGGTTTATAAAATCTTCACTAAAGTTCTTTCACACCGCTTGAAGGTCACACTGGACATGGCTCAACCGAGAGAACAAGCTGGATTCAGGAGTGGCTACAGCACAATAGATCATATCCATGTACTGAGAGAACTAATTGAAAGAGTGAGGGAATATGAACTTCCATTGTGCACGGCTTTTATCGATTATGAAAAAGCCTTTGATTCGGTGAAACCATCAGCAGTTACAATGGCTCTGAAATCCTGCGGTATTGAAGATGCATACATTAATATTATTAATAACATCTATGAAAATGCAAGTGCAAAGATTCGGCTGTTTGAAAATACAACACACATAAAAATTGGAAAGGGAGTGAGACAAGGTGACATCATATCTCCGAAGCTCTTTAACGCCACATTGGAAAATGTCGTTCAATCACTGAACTGGGAAAATAAAGGGATAAAGATTAATGGAGATTATCTAACCCACCTTTGTTTTGCTGATGACGTAGTCATTTTTGCAACTACCCCATCAGAACTGCAGAGTATGATCCAGGAACTTGCTGACAAGAGTAAAGAAGTGGGATTAAAAATGAACTTTCAGAAGACAAAAGTGATGTTCAATGCTTTTACAAGAAATGAAGATTTATCGATTGATGGAGAAAAGCTGGAGATAACAGGCACATACGTTTATCTTGGACAGCAGATATCAAGTAAGGGTCACACTGATGAAGAAATTAATCGGCGTACAAAACTTGCCTGGAGAGCTTTTGGAAAAACAGCATAATTTTCAAGAGCAATATGCCATTTTGTCTTAAAAGAAAAGTGTTTGATCAATGCATCCTTCCAGTGCTTACGTATGGTGCAGAGATGTGGACCTTAACTAAAGGAGACATACAAAGGCTGCAGACAGCTCAAAGAAGAATGGAAGGCGCATGCTTGGTGTAACCAGGAGAGATAAGAAGAGGAACTCTTTGATCCGAAAAATGACAAGAGTGGAAGACATCATGATCAGAGTTAAATACCTGAAATGGCAATGGGCTGGACATACTGCCAGAAGGACAGATCATCGATGGACAGCCGAAATTTTAGATTGGATTGCAAGGGACAGGAAAAGACCCAGAAGAAGACCACATGGAAGATGGGTGGATGAAATTCGAAAGTATGCGGGAGTGACATGGAGACTGGCAAAAGACAGATCATTGTGGAGGAAACTTGGGGAGACCTTCGTCCAGCAGTGGATTGATAATGGTTGACAATGATGATGATGATGATTAAAAAACTAATTATAGAAGCTCAGAAAATACTAAGAAACAACTAGATTTACGTTTATGATATTGGAAAGCAATCTGATTTTATGGCAAATTTTTATATAAAGTATTCATTACAAAATTTCAGCAAAGGTAAATTCCCCCCCCCCCACACACACAAAATCAGCTATTTACTTCCATCAGTTTCTAAAAAATATGTAACGAAAATTAACAAATGGCACAAAAAAACAAAAAAACGTTTCCCATAGCAGAAGGAAGGTATTAGAGACAAAAAGATTTTCAAATCGATCAATTAAAAGGAGAGATATAGAAAGGAAACATGATGTAACTATGCGTTTCAGAGGAAGAATTTTGCATAATGGAAATGTTGAAAACAGGAGAAAAGCATTCTTCATAGCAAAAGCTATGCTAAGGAATTTTTTTTTTTTCAAATATGTCTCCCTTCGCAGAGATAGCAAGAAAAACGTTTTGACCTTTACAACCCCTAGGGAAAAGTTGTACATTATTTGAAGAGGATCTTCTTATTGTAGCAAAAATCTTATTCACTCTCCATCTTTATTATAGTGAATGGCATACAGTAAAAAAAGAAATTTCTCAATAGGGTTTTTACAGGCAGAGATAGGCTGCAAAAAGAAGTACACAAACACCACCTAGCGGCAGAATTGTGGCCCACAAACCTCCTCAAATACAAACCTAAAGTGTCCCATACGGTAAATGGCATCTGGTGTTAAAAGTATTTTTTAAATTGGACATTTAGAAGTACAGATATTAAGAAAAATATATTAAATATTTGCGCCCCCTGGCGGCGAAATTGTGCATTATTTTTTGAAGAAAATACAAATAAGGGGTTTTTATAGTTAGGTATTTGATCGAAAGAGAATATTTTTCAGTCGG
This sequence comes from Macrothele yani, assembly GCA_039090855.1. Taxonomy (NCBI): domain Eukaryota; kingdom Metazoa; phylum Arthropoda; class Arachnida; order Araneae; family Macrothelidae; genus Macrothele; species Macrothele yani. The sequence goes on along the minus strand of CM077017.1, from coordinate 63,656,415 downwards.
GTTTTTAGTCCGCAGATATTGCTGTAAACGGAAATGTGAGCTTACGCCCTCTAGTGGCACACTAGTGCGCTAAGAAATATTTGAAATTTTATGAGAAACATTTCGCACTGAAAAAGTTCTCCAACGAAGAAAGAATTTTTCAAATCGGACCTTTAGAAACAGACATATGGACCAAAAATAAGATATATGCTACGCCCCTGGTGGAAAAATTGTGCAATATTTTAAGCAGGAAGTATTCTAAAAAAGTTTCTGCGTTGAGTGCCATCGGTTCACGGAAGAATTTTTTCAATCGTGTTTTCAGCTCAGATTTTGTTGCAAATACATCAGAAGCTAAAATAAACATTTATGCCCCCTGGTGGCCAAACCATTCTTTACCAGAAATGAGAATTTGTACGCAAAACATTTCAACCTTAAGAGCTGTATCTGATTCAAGAAGAATTTTTCAAATCAGACTTTTAGAAGCGGAGATATTGGGAAAATCGCAATTGACCTTTACGCCCCTAGCGGAAAATTTATGCATTATTTAAAAAAGGGACTGTAACTAAAATAGTTTCCGATATAAATGTCATTGAAAGGAAAAATATTTTTTTCAATTGGATATTTAGAAGCAAATATATGAAATGCATTTTAAATTCGATACGATCTTCATTTGCGCCCTCTAGCAGTCAAGTTTGTGCATCGGAAAAAAAAAAAAAACCCCGGAACGAATGGATCAGCATTCTCACATTTTAAACTTTCCAATACAAAAAGAATTTTACAAATCGAACTAATAATTGCCATGATACGGTCTCCCCGGCGGGACAAAGTGATTACATAAGCATGACACAAAAGATGCTAATAAATGCAGCTTCAGTCCTCCTAAACAAGAAAACCAATAGTTTCTCCCCCCCCCCACATTTTGCAGGGAGTGGGGAGGGAAATTTGTCAGACATAAGTTATGTCAGTAAAAAAATCCTCATCTACAAAGCATCTTGCAGGGACAAAAAGGCAGAAATGGATAAAATTCCAGGACATGTAACACAATTTTAGGACATTTCCAGGACTTTTCCAGGATGCGTATGAACCATGGATTTGACATATACATATCGATATCAAAGTTGATATTCAAGTGTATCAATATTAAAAGTGATGTTATACAAGCCCATTGATATATGCAACACAAATCACGTTTTTTAAATAGTAGCCTTACAATTAAAATAGTTCAAGATTTTTCTGAAAATAGTTGCTCTTGGCTGTTTTTTGTAAGAAATAGTAGCCATAGTCGCCAGTCATCAAAAATAGTAGCAATAGTCACCTATTTAGTTGCCACTGGCAGCCCTGTGCTTTGCATATAATTCCTAATATTTGGTAAAGAGTGGTTTGGCCGCCACGGGGCATTAAGTGTTAATTTCTGATTCTGATGTATTTGCAGCAAAACCTAAGCTCCTGAAAACTTTATTGAAAAAAATCTTCCATGGACCGATACTGCTCACATCAAAAAACCTTTTGAGAATACTTTCTTCTTAAAATAATGCATGGCTTTCACGCCAGGGGGCATAGATGCATATCTTATTTTTGTCAATATCTCTGCTTTTAAAAGTTTGATTTGAAAAATTCTTTCTTTGTTGGAGAGCATTTCTGCTGCAAAATGTTTCTCACATAACTTCTAATTCTTCTTAACTCACAAGTCTGCCACCAGAGGGCGTAAGTTCACATTTCCGTTTACAGCAATATCCGTGGGACTAAAAACTAGACTGAAAAACTTTGTTCAGGTACTGCTAACTAGCAAACTGTGTGCACATTTTCTTCCCAAAATAATGCACAATTTTGCCGCTACGGGATGCAAATGCTTAATCTGTTTTTCTCAACATATCTTCTTCTGCATGCGCAATTTAAAAAAATTCTTTCAACACCGGATGCCATTTACTTTGTAGAACACTTTAGGCTAGTATATGAGGAATTTTGTAGTTCACAGTTCTGTCGGTAGGTGGTGTTTGTATACTTCACGTTGCAGTTGTATAACTCCTTCTAAAAACACTACTGAGATTTTTTTCTTTACTGTATGCCATTCGCTACAATAGAGATGTGGAGCAGTTTCCTCTTTAAATAATGCACAGATGTCCCACTAGGGGTGTAACAGTGGCAACCTTTTCCTCACTTTTTCTGCTTCCACAAGATGTATTTGAAGTTTTTTTCTTTTTTTCCTCAGCATAGCTTTTGCATGCAGAATATTTTTCACCTATTTTCAACTTTTTCATTATGCAAAATTCTTTTGTTGGAAGGCATAAAGTTACATAATGTTTCCTTCTCTCCTATATTTCTTCTTTTAACTGTTTGATTTGAAAACCTTTTTGTCTCTGACACTTTCCTTGTGCTATGAGAAACTTTTTGTTCACCATTTGTTAATTAATTAGCGTAACATCCTTTTTAGCCACTGGTGGAACTAAGTAGATGTTTCTATTTCTGGATATTTTATCGATTGTTGAAACTGGTTGATTGTTTTCCTAATCAGTTCCACTGACTTTGAATAGCTTTGATAAATTTAATTCACATCAGAATGGATTCAAAAGACGTGATCATTACAACTGAAAATGCGGTGCCATCTTTCTTGTTTACTTTACGTGAACGAAAAGATGCAAATTTGCTCGTTTCCTAACTGGAAATAGGTAAATTTCAAAATGTCACTGTCCTCATCATAAAAGCAAAGTTTGTGGGGAATAATAGCCATTTTCTACACTTTGTAGGTATAAGCAATCAGGAAATAACAGTTACACCCCAGAAACAAAAATTATGTTATACAGTGCAATGGTCCACATGAGTATGACAAGGTAATTAACCAGCTATCTTTAATATCTTATCATTAACTACTTTGTAGCTCACTGGAAAAAAATAGAATAGAAAGAGAAGAAATAGATAAAGTGGGATGATAACTGGAAGCCATTCCTCACTAAGAATAAGTATTATGATAGCTAAAGGAGCACAGAACTAAACTGCACGTGTTGTAGCACTTCCTACATAGTATAGTCCAAACACTTGATGATAAATACACAGGGAGAATGTTCCATAATACTAAGTACCTGTTTATTTTTTACATGTACTTTACTTCTAATTTCCTCTACATAGTAACAGGTAACACAATGATTCAATTTCATCACTGGGTTTTCCATGAAGTCAAACACAAAGGCACCTTTGGCTGCCAGGGGAAAAGTGGAGAGCCCATTGGTAAATCTTGTTTTTGTTGGTAGTATATACTACTATACATAAAACCAGGGCTTTTTTTCAGCCGGTGTGTGTCGGTATGCATACCAGTAAACTTTTTCAAGGAAAGCACTAAAATTCTGAAAATTTATCTAGCTCTAAGAATCAGAAAGTTAGCACAGCACATAATCCCACGTCAGTTCAACCAATCATTACTTTATACAGATCTGTGATTAGAGAAGAGAGAGACAAGCCGACCAGCAGCTAGTATAAATCGCTCTTTTGACTTCACAAAGTCAAGTGCATAATCAGCTTACAGGGATTAAGCTGATTATGCACTTTGTTCATCTCTTCTGCACACACAAAGAAAAATGTAATTTCTTTTATATTATCTTTGCCAAAGTTATACGTTGTTGCAGCAGATGTTATTTGTTGAGCTAAAGGTCACTGCAAACTGGCTTTTGTTGTTAGCCTTTTTACAATCTGCACCAATACCATCACATGGTGACTTGCCATGGCTTGTTGCAAAAAATGAACACTTCCTTACCAATCTAAAAAAATCCTGTTCATGATAACGCAAGTTCAGAAAATTCTTGCAGTTTTTATATAGTGCAGAACAACCATCAGTGAAATACTCAATATTTCTCCTAGTCTGTGGTAATGCACAACCTTTTTCCTAAACTGAAGGAAGTAAAAACATCCACAATGACTAGAAATTTTAGTTGGAGGCAAAAACAGAGATAGCAAGTGAGGGTAGAACTTTATTTTGAGGTCCTGTAAGGAAGAATGATATGGGGCAAGGGGAGAGGGGGGAGGACTCAACATTAATTAGTACTTTTGGCAAGCATTTCATTATTGATGCAAAAAATATTTATGTTGGACTTTTTTTTTCATTTTCTTTAAAGTATTTATGTGCACGGGATGAAAAACTAACTAAAGGAAATTTCTATATCTTATTACAACTTTACATTCAACAGGTTAAATTACTTTTATTTGATTGCACATTTAATATGAAAATAGAATATTTCTCCTTGTTGAGTTTATGTACTATGTACTTACGAAAAAAATCTTAAGATCCAAAATAAATTATTTTATTTACTGTTGATCTGAAATGCACGTGTCCCAGACTTAAGTTCTCCATAGCTGAAAACAAGTATCCATAGTTATTAAACAAAAATTCTCAACTTGGGGTTCCAACCCCCCAGTCACCTTAACACCGAAAAGGGTGATTTAGGCTTGCGAGTATTGCAGATTTCAATGCCATTTTAAGCAAGGTTAAAAAAAAAATATTTTCTATCATTTCTATACATTTTCTGTAAACCTAAAATGTACTCTTTAAGGTAGCGAGAACCAAAACTTTCAATCTACAATAAGAGGAAAGCAATTTCCTTTTTTTAAAACCATTGTGAGGCCCTATTTTGGCGTGCTGCAGAAAAGAGAAATGAACCATGTCCAAGATGGTGGCAGTAAAAATAAAAATTGTTTTGAGCTACTCACCGATAGGGTTAAACTAGGGGGGGGGGGTGTATAAAATAGTCAAGCAATCACTTAATTAAAAAATTGGGCAATATCATGTCGGAATGTTCCATATATAAACACGTCATTTAAAAAAAAAAAATTTCCTCGCCAAAATTGCATATTGCCCAAAGTATTTTTTTTCTCCTGCTGAAAGGTTACATTATAATACACACATGAAAACAGTTTTAGCAAATCTGAAGTGGGGGCTCATTTTGAAAAAAATTATTTTGTTTAATAAAAATGTGGCCTCATTTTTCCATGTCTTTTGTCATTAAATTAAAAAAAAAGTGTTCTTTTAATTCTAAAAATGTGCAGAAACAAGTTGTTCCCAAATGCATGGATCATGCAGATCATTTAAGAAAAACATTATGTGTCTGCAACAGTCAGTTGTGAAGTTATGAATTTTTTTGTCCTACAGTGTAGTTGTGAAAACCCATAGCATGGAAACTTTAAAGGCAGAGCTACCCATTTTTTAAAGTGGCATTACTCAAGATCTACTGGACCGACTGACCTAAAATTTTAACAGGTTTCATATCTCACCAGTACAATACTTTGTGCCAATTTTCACAAAAATCTGAGATAGGTGGGTGACATCTCGTGAAAGTGCGGGGTGATTTGACATGGAATGACCCCAATGTCACATTATGAAGTGTCTTTCAATCATTGAACAGGGAAAACAAGGGGATAAAGATTAATGGAGATTATTTAACCCACCTTTGTTTTGCTGCTGATGTAATCATTCTTGCAACTGCCCTTTCAGAGCTGCAGAGAATGATCCAGGAACTTGCTGACAAGAATAAAGAAGTGGGATTAAAAATGAACTTTCAGAAGACAAAAATTATGTACAATGCTTTCACAAGAAACATAGATTTTGTGATTGATGGGGGGAAAAGCTCAAGGTAACTGTTAACTACATTTACGTAGGACAATAGATATCAAGCAAAGGTCACATTGATGAGGAAGTTAATCGGCATATAAAAAACTTGGCTGGAGAGCTTTTGGAAGAAACTGTACAATTTTCAAGAGCAAAAAGCCATTATTATGTCTTAAAAGAAAAGTGTTTAATCAATGCATCCTTCCAGTTCTTACATATGGAGCAGAGACACGGACCTTAACTAAAAAAGTCATACAAAGGCTGCAGACAACTGAGAGAAGCATGTAGAGATGCCTGCTTGGTATAATCAGGAAAGATAAGATGAACTCATGGATAAGGAAAATGACAAGAGTAGAAGACATCATGATCAGAGTAAAATCCCTGAAATCACATGTTGCCAGAAGAACGGACCACCGATATCCAGGCTAAAATTTTGGTTGTCTATCAAGGGACAGAAAAAGACCCAGAAGAAAACCACATGGGATATGGATGGATGAAATTCGAAAACATGCTGGAGTAACATGGAGGAGAATGGCTCAAGACAGACAGTTGTGGAGGAAACTTCAGGAAACCATCGAATGATGATTATGACAATATACCCTATCTACCAACAAGTACGTAATTGGACACCTGTGATAGCAAAGGAAAACAAAGTTTATTCACCTTCAATAGTTGGTGGAGACCCTCCACGAGCGTCAATTACAGCTGCGACCCTCCGGGGCATACTCTCAACCAGGCGTTGTACAACGGCTAGTGGTATTTTCTTCCACTTGGCTTGGAGAAGACAGGTCAGTTCCTTCACCGATTTCGGACGGTGGGGGCATCCCCTAAGTCGACGTTCCAACTCGTCCCACAGGTGCTCGATAGGGTTAAGGTCCGGGCTCTGCGCAGGCCAGTCCATTCGATTAACCCCATTGTGACCATACCAAGCCATGGTGGACCTCGCAACATGACAGGTGGCATTGTCATCCTGAAAGTAACATGGGTCCACCCCGTAAAACTGCCACAACGTAGGAAGCGCATGGTCATCCAAAATGGTGCAGTAGGTCTCGGCGTTGAGTCTACCAGCAATTGCGACCAAGGGTCCCGTGCCATACCAGGAGAAACACCCCCATAGCATAATTCCACCGCCGCCGAACTTCACAGTTGGCCCAATACATCCCGGCAGGAGGCGTTCTCCAGGCAGACGCCAAACCCGGACCCTGCCATCCGAACGGTAGAGGGTGAACCTTGATTCGTCGATCCAGAGAACCTGTTTCCACTGTTCAATGGTCCACTGTCGACGTTCTTTGCACCACGTTAGCCGAGCGGCGCTATTGGACTTGGTGATCAAAGGCTTGTGGGAGGCAGCACGTCCATGATAGCCGAGCAGATGGGCTTCCTTACGGATGGTATTCATCGAAAGAACACTCCTGGATGCCTGTTGAAACACCTCGCAGTTGTGACCCATCGATTTGGTGCGGTTCTTCGGAATTTCTCTGGCCAGCACCTGTGGGTCTCTAACTCCCAGTTTTGTGGGTCTGCCGGGTCGGGGCATATTCCGACAGTCACCTCTCATCTTCCACTTGCCAATCACGTAGGCCACTGTCGATTTTGGGTACTTCAACTCGCTAGATATGTCACGTATGGATCGGCCATTTCTGTGATACCCGGCGATTACACCTTTCTCGAAATCAGAGAGTTCCGAACTGCGTGGCATCTTGCATGCGACTTGCGTTGTTGTTTCCCACGATATTTAACGGCGGCGGCCGTGACATGTATCAGGACAGCAGATATCGTCGATTGTACGGGTGTCCAATTACTTGTTGGTAGATAGTGTATATATATATATATTTTTACACGATTCTGAAGTATGTCAACTGCATTTTTTGTGTTTAAGTTCTTTGTGTCTGAGAGATTGAACTCCTAGCATTACTTATAATAGACATATGTCTTTCACATATTACTATTCAGAGGCTCTTTAAAAAGCTCCTGAAAGCCAAACATGTTTTCAGTGATCTTGTAGCATTGGGGTATTTAGGACCCCAGAAACGCTGCCACAAAGATTGAAGAAATGTTGCCAGTAGTGATCAATACAACAGTTTTCCTTTTTTCTTTCTTTTTTTTTACAAGCAACATCTACACTGCTGGACAATTGCTAAGGACGGATCATAAACGGCTATATAGCGCATAAAAAAGTAAGTGTGGTTGGATGCCAAGTGAAATAAAATAATGTCAGAATGCCAGGACATTACAAGAAAGACAATTTATTGTACTCTGAAATCCAGAAGGCTTTGGAACGTGTTCAAGGGACAAACAGGCCATCTTGTGCAGAATACGTAAACGTAAAAATGCAATTACCGTCCGCAGGCGTTCCGTCGTAAGATGTCAATACGGGATATGGCCACCATGAAGGGCGATGCAAGATTCCACACGTCGTGTCATGCTTTGCACAACATTATCAAGCAGCTGTTGGGGTAATTTATCCCATTCCTCTGTCAGTGCACGGATGAGGGTGTCCTTGTTTATTGGAGGGCACTGGCGACCAGCAAGACTCTTCCCCAAAGTATCCCACACATTTTCAATGGGATTCAGATCTGGAGAACGTGCTGGCCATACGAGGCGTTGAATATCCTCGCTCTCAAGACACTCCTGGACAGCGACTGTTCAATGACATGTTGCGTTGTCGTCCATGAAAATGAATCTATCACCGACAGCACCACAGAACATGCGAACATGAGGTAGCAGAACATCATTTATGTATCGTTGGCCAGTCATAGTCCCAGTTGGAAGCACATAGAGGGATGTACGGCCATTGATCATGATGCCAGCTCATACCATGACACTACATGTCGGATATCGGTCTCTTTCCTGTATGTTTGTTGGACAATATGCAGTACCACTATCACGCCAGATCAGTTGTCGTCGACAATCAGACGATAGACTGTATCTACTCTCATCTGAGAAGAGGACAGCAGACCAGTCGTTATCAGTCCAATTGCGATGTTGATGGCACCATTGCAAACGGGCGGTACGGTGACGTCTGGACAATGGGATGCACACAACAGGACGACGGGCGTATAGTCCTCCTTCATGCAAACGTCTGGCGACAGTTTTTCGGAAGATCCGCTTGCCAGTAGTAGCCATAAACTGATTTGCTACATCACTAGCTGTGCTGCGCCGGTGTCTTTTTGTTGATAGCACTATGTACCGATCTTCTGCAGGCGTCGTACTGCGAACACTTCCTCCCCCGGGAGGTTTGCTAAACTCTCCATTTGTTTGAAATGATTTCCAAAGCCTTGAAACAACACTGTGGCTGACGTCGAACTCCCTGGCAACATCTGTTATTTTTCGCCCTTCTTCAATCTTGCCAATAATAAGGGCCACGCGTAAAATCATCTAGGTGATGTCGGGAAGACATACTGAAAATTGCAAGTTCGTCAATTGATTCTTTCCCTTTCAACTTTGCGTTTGAACAACAATGGTCAATACGCGTCAAATCCTTTATATCTCTTATCAGCGCTATGACGTCACGAACAAGTTCGGCAATCCAAAATTTGCATATGCACAACACGTCTTACTGTATCCCGCACTTATGCTAATTTCCACATTTTCCTGCCTTCCATTTTATGGTTGCTATCGTTGCTATTTTCATCCGTCCTTAGCAATTGTCCGGCAGGAAAATAACAATTATTTTTACAGGAAAATAACAATTATTTGTGAAAAAAAGAGTTGGAAATGTATGAAAATTGGGTATATGACATGAAATAATTAACTTTTTTACGGGTCTTATAGAGGTTATTATTCAAAAAAGTTGGTTGTCAAATTTTCGAACTAAAGCCTAGTTCGTCATCATCCTGATGACGAACTAGGCTTTAGTTCGAAAATTTGTCAATACGGGATATGAAAAATTGTCAATACGGGATTCAAACTAAAGCCTAGTTCGTCATCATCCTGATGACGAACTAGGCTTTAGTTCAAAAATTTGACAACCAACTTTTTTGAATAATAACCTCTATAAGACCCGTAAAAAAGTTAATTCCACAGTACACTATGAATAGAGGTGCCATAAATTCATTTACAACTAGGATGAAATGTAATGCAGAATCACGGTATCATACACAAATGAGTGGTGATGGCATCTATTGATACAAATGAGCTGCAGCATAAAAGTGGCTGTTATGGAGGTGTGCATCACTTCATTTGTGGAGTGTAAACAAAGAATTTTGAGGTTGCAGACTGCTTGTAATGGCAGCGAGACATCACTTAACAGATGAACAGAGGTGGAGAGTAATTGCAAGACTAGGGGTAGGCCAAAGTCAGGTTGACAATGCAAGACACAAACTATATAAAAATTACAAGATCTTACAATGAGTACAAGTGTTTTTCATGCTGTTCTGCATAATTCTTCATTGCAATCTGTGGATGTTCTCATCTGTTCTTAAATCTCAGAAATTCCTCTCAAATATATGCCCTTCACACAGCTTCCAGACACCAATCAGTATTGTAGCATAGTAGAATACTTCACTATATTTTGAAGTTGTTCTACATACTGTCAACATTGGTGCAGCACTGGATCTCACTCCTGCTACCACTTTCACCATTCTTTCCAATTCAGGAAAACTTCAGGCAAATGTCACAAATTATTAAGGGAACTGTTTTTCAGATAGCACTTAAAACATTTCTGTGATGAACAATCAGTTATGCATTTTATTACTAATTTGTGTATTACAATATGTCATAAATATGTACTTGTGTTATAATGGGCACTTATAAACCTTAATCAACACTTTTTAGCATATTATAGAAATTGAAAAATATAAATCGTACTACTTTCATTTCTATGGTAGAAAATGGGTTTGCTCTACAGTGTTTCACCAGACGTAGTGGGTTTTAGAAACAGCCTGATTTTAGCAAGAACTTATTCTACATAAATAATAATCAAACAATTTACACTAGAAGCATCCAAAAGCATTCAAGCAGTAGACTAAAAGCAATGGTAGACAATCTTTGTGGGAGATGGGTTTGCCTCCAAGGGGTGGCTCTACTGGGCAGCAATAATACACGTGATAGCAACAGGGGCTCCTATGAATCTGATGCAAACTTAAGCTTCAGTATAAATATTGTTGAGCTGCCAGCTACTGCTATGTGACAGTGGCCAAAAGACTCAACTCAGTAAGTTTTGTTCTAAAATCTTTAAGTGGAATAACAACCTGGAACAGTCAACTGTGGGTTGATAGTCAACACTGATGTGTTTTTATGATTTCTATGACTCAAAGGAAAACTATAGGTTCAAGTGTGGTATATGTTGGGCCTGAGAAGGCTGGTTTCCCATGGAAAAAGCCTGGCTATAATAAATGGTATTTGAGAAAGATCATGGCAGAGTGAATTAAGATTGGTGTATAGAGTGGGAAAATGTATGAAGTGGTTGAAGAAAGAATAAGTATGGATTAGATGTGCTGTGTGTAAGTGAAACTAAAAAGAAAGGACTCTGAAAGAAAAAGAAAATGGACTAGTGAGTAGGTGGTTCAAACTGTTGAATGCTGAGAGAGGATAAGCTGGTATAGGCATGATTTTAATTAAAAAGATGAACATGATTCACTACAGTTGTAAAAATAAGAGACTTTTGTGACAGCATTTGAAAGTGAAGCTGAAGAAAGTAGAAATAACAGTAGTGCATGCTCTTTGTAATTCTAAACCTTCCAGGGGTAGCTTGTTAGGTGAAGCACTGCATCAACAGAACATTTTTCTCTGATAAAGGAAATTTTCCATCTGTAAGATATATTGTGCCTTTTACTGCACATTCTGAATGAAACACTGAAATTCACATTGTGATTCATGAATAAAGTTAAAAAAAGATTTTAGACAGAGAATGAATCTAATTCATGCACATCAAAATTTATGAAGTTTCAATGCTACTATTGCTAACAGGTTGGAATGGAAGTCATGATCGGTTCCCTGATCATGACATCCGGTAAAGTTCTTTAGTTGACACTCAATAGCACTTAAAATCAGCTGGCATGTCTCTTTCTATTGGAGGATGCAGGGATTAAGTCCATTGGAAGCAGGCACACCTGAGCTGATGAAGTAGCTATTTCAGGCAGCAATGCACTTCACCTCAGTTCACTGCAAGTATCTCTGTTTCTAGTATTAGGTTCATGGCTTTTGCATCAAAGTGTACAGTGTATTTACTATTTGTGTGCTAATTTTTTGGAATGTGCTTTCTTTGATAGTTGCTAGTGAGGTGATAAATGTGCTGATTGTTTTTATTATTATTATTACTAAATAGTGCATTTGGTTGCAAAATATGAATAACCCAATGAATGCTGTGATTTATGTTTTTAAAGAAATTCCTTTTAAGCACTGGAAAGATAGATGATGATAAAAGGGACGTTTTGATAGCTAGAAAATCCATACCTATTACCAGTTTGATATCTAAAGACAAAGGGGTAGCAAATTGTTTTGTACATCTTTTCTTAAATCATGGCATGAGATTTTCCCATGGCTTTCTGGGAGATATTACCATGAAATAACTCTTTTTCTGGCCACATTTGTTTTGGGGAAATAAGAAAAATGTGTCGAATATGATGGGTTATTTTGACTTGAAAAACTTTCTTGCCGTACAAAATTCACAAAAGTTCTAAGGAGCATATAATTAATCATGTAAGTCTAAAGCCAATGGAAAATAAAATAAATATTATTTCTGATATGCTCAAAGAAAATGCTAATCTTTGTAAAATTAAGTTTTAACAAAACTGTCAGATTAAATAGGCCTTTTATGGAATATATTATAGATTTAGTTCTCATTCTAAGCAAGCATGAATTGCTGTTTCAAGGATATGATAAATCTATTTCCTCATTAAATACAGATAATTTAAAGGAGTTATTTGATTTGTTACTTCATAGCAGCACCCAAGAATTAAAAGCACATTTTGAAGAAATATTGGGTTGTCTGGAAAGTATGTGCCGAATTTGCATATCTTGTTGAAGATTGGTCGCCACGTGCCACTGTCACTATATGTAGATGAAGCAGCTACACAAAAGGATGTGTGAGAAGTCCATGACTCAGTTTGTGCTGGAAGCTGTTGAAAGAAAGACAGGGAAGTGGCTGTAAAGTCATAGGACGATGAACAACAATCTCTTGCATTTACATGTGTCATGCTTTTTCTCGACCATAAGGGTTTAAATGCAATGCAAGCTGCATGAGAGATATGTGATGTGTACAGGGATGGTGCTGTAGCAAACAGAACAGTTCATAAGTGGTTTGCCGGATTTCAAGATGGAAACTTTAACCTGGAAGATGAAAAGCATCTGGATAGGCTTTTGGCACAGATGAAGACCAGCTCCATGCACAGCTGGAGCCAACCCCTATCAAACAACAAGGGATTTAGCAGAGGTACTCAGCCTATCGAAATCCACCATCTATGAACACCACTGGAAGTTTGGCTACGTCAGTTAGTGTGATATATGGATCCCACACAATTTGTCCGAGAGAAACTTGCTTGATCAAGTTGTCAACTGTAACATGCTTCTGAAACGCAACAAAAACAGTCTGTGTTTTAGAAGATTGGTGACTGGGGACGAAAAATGGATCATTTACAACAATGTGGTGAGGGAAAAGTCATGGTTGCAGCATGGTGATACACCCTTAGTGACCCTTTAAGTGGAACTACACCCAAAGACCATTTTACTCAGTGTTTGTTGAGACTGTAAAGGTGTACTGCACTATGATCTTCTACCGAACAAACAGATGACAAATAGCAATAAGTACTGATCATAGATTAACATTCTGCAAGCAGCAATCAAGAAAAAAGCACTCTGTTTTAGCGAATAGGATTGGTGGTGTGTGTTCCAGCATAACCTCATGTCTCTTTGAGGACATGACAGGAGTTGCTAGAGTTTGGGTGGAATGCCTTACCTCATCTTGCATATTCTTCAGACATTGCTTCCTCAGATTACCACTTTTCAGATCGCTTCAGAATTCCCTTAATGGTACAAGGTTCAATTCTTTAGACCAGGTCAAAAATCACTTAGACAATTTTTTTTATTTTGCTCTGAAACCCGTGAAATTCTGGGAGGATGGAATCTTCAGCCTACATGATTGATGGCAAAAGGTTGTACAGCAGGGTACCTATATTGTTGATTAAAGGTCTGTTTTTTGGGGGTTTTTTTTGCCACACGTGACATTCTTTTTCATTCTGTTTTTCAGCATGAACTTTCTGGACAGCCCAATATGACACTTATTTTCTGGAACAATCTAAAATCATACAGATTGATTTAATGAAATGCACTCAAGAATAGATATATGAATATGTGGAAAAAGAAATTAAGGAGTCTGATTTTTTTTCAGTGTAAATTGATAATACATCTGATATTACCCAAAAATCACAGTGTTAAGTGTGTAGTGGACTCAAATGCTTAAATAGTGGAGCATTTATGTGGTTTTTATGATGTCAGGACTGCTGTGGCATTTTTTGGTCTGTTAGTATCGATTTTGGAAGAGTTTCAATTTAAATCAAAGTTAGTAGGTTAGTGCTAAGATGGTGCCAGTGTTATGGAGAGAGGAGTGGCCTACAGAAAAGAGTGAAGCTAGAAGCCCCACAAGCACTGTTTACATGTTGTCTCACCTTAAATCTTATCTTATCTTACAACAAGGGTGCAAAAGCAATGCAAAATCTTGCATGCATTTTGCAACAACCATAAATACTAAGCTATAAGTCGACTTCCCTACTTCAACAGCTAAAAATTTGTAAAAAACCTTGACCTGCGTATAAGCCAACCTTAAATCTCAAGATTTTAGAAAACATTTTATTCAAATGAATTATGCAAATTTCTGAGATTATCTTCTGTGAAAACCTTTAAAGTACACTTCACTATCAGAGATTTCAAATATTTCCTGTAGCATCCATGGCACTGCTTATGCAGCATTTTTAGAAAGACCTTATATCCATTTCTGGTGAAATTGCATCCCACAATTCTTTCACTGAAGAAGTAACAAGGCCAATGTCTGTCTTTTTCAAGTTACCACCTTTTATAAAGCACTAACCATGCTTATGGCTTCTGCCTGTTGTGCCAACGAGAGATCATGCATGCCCACGCTTGTTGTAAGTGATTTATCTGGTATCCGACTCACTGCATGTCCAATCTGAAAGATGGGTCCCATGGTTGCACAGGGGAAATAATGAGGTATTCCTTCATATTTGGAAGCAAGAAATTCCACAGTCTCAATTTGAAACGAGATTAGGATTTTATTTATCATATTAGTAGTACCTATTTCTGTAGGAATCCTACTCTGGGTGAAAAAATATTTCATAATTTTTTTTAATTTTTGGAAGTACTTCCAAAGAAGTGTTACGTGAATCCTTCCACACCCAGTTGCTGACGATTTATTTACTTTGAGGCAGCAGCTCTCCGTACATGAATAAATACGGAAATGTAAAACTGGGTCAGATTTTTTTTAAGAATACATATATACAATATATTTCAATGAACACAAGTAAAATAAGTAGAATGGAATGCAAAAAATCTGTGTAATTGTGATTTTCTTATAAAGTGAAAATGGTGACCATTTTAAAAGTATGGTGAGAAAAATGTGCCACTAGTAAAAAAAAAGTGACTTTGTTGTAATCCTGTATGTAAATATTTTTATCATGTCAGCAACAATCAAAAATGAAATGCATGAAATTCATAAAAATGACAATATTAAGATGGAGCTAATAAAATTCCAGATGACTTTATTACACCATGAAGAACATCTTTATTCGTGCTGAAGGATATTAAAAACATATTGCCATCTATACACAATTCTAAAATACAGTTAAAATATATACAAGGTTAAAGCATTAGCACTTTCAATAGCACTATGGATCTGTCTTCAGATCATGTAATTACGTTATGCCTTGGGAAGAGTATATATATATATATATATATATATATATATTCTATAAAGAAGATACCTATTCCTTAGTCTTCAGTTTTGCTCTTAAGTATATATATATATATATATAGGAAGCACATCAACGTATCAGTGTTGACCAGGCACATGCTCAGTACATAATCATGTTGTTATATATTTGAGATTGGGTCATTATCGGCATTATCCCTATCACAAAGCAGTTTCCATGGTAATGGTATTGTAATAGGGGAATCGTCATTACAATATTTTCTTCTATATTTATGAATCAAATTTTCAGTCAAGAGAAGTGAGGAACAGGTGGTTAGCGTGTTTAGTATAGTTATATCATGCCAGATAGGTTAGTGTCGACCCTCCAGGCATAATCTTGAAAGGGTGGTGGAGGTGGAAAATGATTTAATATTATATTTATGTTCAGATACATGTAAACTAAGATTGCGACAGGTCGATATTATGTATATCTGGTCAGAGACATCATCGTTCATAGCTTTTAGTGGAATTGCATACACACCAAACCTGGAATCAAGGGGATACGGTCCCTGTCATTTATGATATAGGCAAGGATGTTATATGCCTTTAAGCCAAAATCAATATTAAAAGGTCGACATGCATCTTTTAGAACATTTGTGATGATGGGAATGTATGGCATTGTGCCCACATATGAAGTAGTTGTTCTTGTTTTTTTGTAATGTAGAGTATGAGGCATTAAGAACACATTGTTACATAAATGCATCACACTTGCATAGCACACGCCTCCTGCAAACAGAGCTATAACATGTAATGGTGAAAAACATTAAACCAAATGGTATGAAGAATGAAGTCTTCAGCATAACAAAGATCAGTTAGTTTTTTTTTTTGCAGTGACTGCATTACTAGAAATCCAAATACCCATACTCAATTATTATGCACCAAAATGCTATGCAGTAAGTCTAAAAATGTTAATGAATGAACCTAGGTCTTTATTAAGCATTTTCGCAGAAAAAAAAAAAAGACAATGCACAAGAACAATACAATGCCATATAGGTCAGTCATACTTACTTTGAGATCATATTTGCAGTGTACAGCAAGAGAACTGCTAAAGATATTCTTCATTACGACAACATATGTTTCTGCACCTTCTACTGTTAACCGATACAAACCTAGGTACTGAGGTAAAAGTGTTTTGCCATGCCTTTCAACAATGTACTAAAAGAAAACAGTCAAATAGCATTTTGTAAAATATTTTCTACTATGGTAGGATTTAAATATGGTAAAGCAAGTATTGAATTCAAATTAACTAATGACATATGAAATTATGACAATCTACACATAAATAAAACAATAAGCTTACCCCAAAATTGGGAACCCAGGAAGAAATATTCCTATAATTATTCAAGCAGCAATCAGAATAACACACTAAATTGCTCTAGTTCATGATGTCACATGGTGAATGGTAAACTAGAGAAATTCAGAGTGATATTCTGATTGTTTCTTGAATAATTATAGCTTACCAAACATGTGTTAGTATACTTATTTTAATCTCAAATCGCATTCATAAAATTTTTACTAGGTACGTACATTTTGACTCCTTCAGGCCAGATGTTTACTCAAAATTCTTAACTTAATTAACTAACTGTGGAATTAACTTTTTTACGGGTCTTATAGAGGTTATTATTCAAAAAAGTTGGTGGTCAAATTTTCGAACTAAAGCCTAGTTCGTCATCAGGACTACGCCACTGGAGTAGTTGCTGCCACTCAGTTGGAAGAGTCCAACCGCAATTATCGTTAATTGTGGTACTTCTTCTTCTTGCAATTTCGATCCCTTCTTCTAGTTTCCTCTTTACTAAGTTTGACTGGTGAGCGATTATTCTTACTGAGTCCCAATTTATGGAGTGTCCACTTGCTTGTATAGGTCTGTCTAGCCCTGTTTTGTTACTAATGTTCCTAATAGCTGCTTGGTGTTCTTTCATTCGGACTTCAATACTCCTCCCTGTTTCTCCTATATATATAGCTGAGTCCGCAGTTACAGTCAATGCAATATATTACTCCTTCTTGCAATTGGATGTCCACTTCTTTCTGCATTAAAGCTGGCAGGAATTTCTTTAATTTGTTACTTAGATCTGGAGCAAGCCTGATATTATATTTTGCTCTGATCCTCTTCAGTTTTTGAAAAGTCCCTTGTGGTACGTAATTTTGCTGGTGAATTTCAAGTTGTTTATTTCCTGCTTCTTATTTGGCCCTTGTCTAAATAATTTCTCAACATAAGGGGAGAGGTAATTGTTTTCTGCCAATATTTCTTTTAATTCTTCTCTGTGATGATCTTTTTGAGCATCTGAAGAGACCAGGACTTCAATTTTTTCCAGAGGGGAGAATATCCACTCAGCTGTTTTAGAAAACCCACTAACACAGGGAAGATGTTAGACTTCTACTCATTCCATCCTGATTATATTAAATGGAATACGGCGAGTCCTTGTCTCTTCAGATGCTCAAAAAGATCGTCACAGAGAAGAATTAAAAGAAATATTGGCAGAAAACAATTACCCCTCCCCTTATGTTAAGAAATTATTTAGACAAGTGCCAAAAAGAAGCAAGAAATAAACAACTTGAAATTCACCAGCAAAATTACGTACCACAAGGGACTTTTCGAAAAATTGAAGAGGATCGGAGCAAAATATGATATCAGGCCTACTCCAGATCTAAGTAACAAATTAAACAAATTCCTGCCAGCTTTAAAGCAGAAAGAAGTGGACATCCAATTGCAAGAAGGAGTAATATATTGCATCGACTATAACTGCGGACTCAGCTATACAGGAGAAACAGGGAGGAGTATTAAAGTCCGAATGAAAAAACACCAAGCAGCTATTAGGAACATTAGTAACAAAACAGGGCTAGACAGACATATACAAGCAAGTGGACACTCCATAAATTGGGACTCAGTAAGAATAATTGCCCACCAGTCAAACTTAGTAAAGAGGAAACTAGAAGAAGGGATCGAAATAGCAAGAAGAAGTACCAAAATTAACGATAATTGCAGTTGGACTCTTCCAACTGAGTGGCGGCAACAACTCCAGTGACATAGTCCTGATGAGCCGCCCCGGGGCGCAGTGGTCTAGGCGATGGCCTCTGATCATTCGTCCGAACGGGGTCCGGGTTCGAATCCCGGTGAGGCATAGATGTTGGTTTTGTCTTATGGCACTGGCTCTTTCCCTTCCCTTCCCTGAAACCAGTGACCCTAAATTAGGGACGGGCGACTGCTTATAGCCCATTGAGTTGCTCACGGTGGTCGTTAAACCTAAAAAAAAAAAAAAAAAAAAAAGTCCTGATGACGAACTAGGATGTAGTTCGAAAATTCGACCACCAACTTTTTTGAATAATAACCTCTATAAGACCCGTAAAAAAAGTTAATTCCACAGTACAATATGAATAGAGGTGCCATAAATTCATTTAATTAACTAAATTATCAATTAAAACAATCTAAGAAAAAAAAAATTCTTCCCAGGATTCATGAAGGTACTAACTATATATGTACAGACATTTAGGAACTATGAGTATCAACCCTTTACATTTATGCGAGTGACCGTCACATGGGTGATTTTTCATAAACACTAATTATATTTACAATTTGTCTTCCCAAGATTCATGAAAGCACAAACTATATATGTACAAAGGCACTTAAATCACTACTATCTACCCTTTACACTTATGCTAGCAACCATGTGGCCAATGAAACATTATCATCTCCCTGTCAAACTTTTCAAAAAAACTAATTCTATTTACAATTAACTTAACATAATTAAAATGCATTAAAATTAAAACTATTAAAAACAAAGATACCAAAGAAAGTACAACCTGGTCTCCATCAGCTCTTGAAACTTCCTCCCTATGAAGCGTTTAGACTGTCACCTATAGACATCATCATGAGAGCTATCTACGTCTCCCATCACGGTTGACAGATGAATGGGAACACTGGAGTCCTGCAATTTTGGAGTGTGAGCATGTTACAATATGTTTCTACTGTGGCACCATCTATTGATCAACTGATGAAATTTGTTTTATTAACTTTTTTGTTTACAACTCAATTGCTTTTTTTTTTTTTTTTTTTAATTAATTCTTTCCAGGAGTGTGTCAGTATATTTGGATCATTATTGTTACAAACTTTTTTTTTCAATGCAGATTCTGAAATTCTTGACTGTTTTCTTGATTTACTTGAAGTCAATAGTTTAATTTTTTTCAAATTTTGGAAAGTCTTTATTTTTCATACAATATTGTACAATTGCTTTTTTTCTTCTTTTCTTACCAGTTTTTTATGTGTTGTTTTGATCTATTTTAACTTATTTTTAGTGCTGTCTATATACAAAATTTTTGGTTTTGTGATCATTATTGAAATCTTGTAAACACTTGCTGAATCCAGCAATTTAGGTTTTTGTTTATTGTTCACTAGCGGAGATACCTGGCGTTGCCCGGGATGACATAAAGTTTGTTTTCAAGTAACAATGTAAATCGCTCTATAAAAAAAAATCCTACTATGATGAACAATGCTCAAAGTTGGGCCTCACGTTGTTCCAAGGTCTCTGCCACCCTAGATACACTGGCTCTTTCCCTCTGATCCACAAATCTTCGTTCACGTTGTTCAGTTGTCTCACTCTCTCGAAGTAATTTTACTATCTTTGCTTTCGGCTGAACTTGTCCGATGGGTTTGCGTTCTAAAAACTCGAAATAGCAAACATGCACAATAATGCACTTCCTGCACTCCGCATTCAGCTTCCTAGAGTGTAGATATACAACCTGATCACACCCAACGTGAAAGAAAGTAGTTCATGATAATATACGGATTTTTTTTACTAATCTCGAAACTAAACCGATTTGGATAATTCTTTCACCGTTGGGAAGCTTTCCGGAGGACATAGGCTATTTTGTTTATTTATTATTATTTATTATTATTATTTTTATTATTTTTGGCTGTACTACCAAACAACATTGCTTTCAAGTAGTTTCCAATTTCCCATGTATCGTTCCGCTTTGTTTATATACAACCTGATCACACCGAACGTGAAAGAAAGTAGTTCACGATAACATACGGAATTTTTTTCAGTAATCTTGAAAACTAAACCCATTCGGGATAATTCTTTCACTGTTGGGAAGCTTACTTCTTTCCGGTGGACATAGGTTATTTCTTTTATCTATACCAATACTAATCTTGTACCTAAATTTTATGTATGAAGAAGACAGTCTGTTTTAACTTCAACTTAACCTTGATGCTATTTGAGAGGACCATGCCTATTGGTGGGAATCTGCAGCTCCACCCATATTTGAGACTCCTGCGCCAATTGTTGGGAGTCTAATGAAACCTAATCCTTACAAAGAAAATGCCATAGTAACATAAACAAAAAAATACTTATGACAATATGTTCTGCCGGTGCATTGTGTTTTCAAAAATTGAACTCTTTCCCGTACGCCTGAACAGCGGAAGCTTGCGAGGTGTGAGGCGTCACCTGAAGACCGTTGCTCTGCACGCGAAGTAATATTGCAGCAGACGACTTGCACCCAGTCTATAGAGGGCCCCGTAAAAACACATTTGACCACCTTAGAGATGGAATTTCTAAAATTCGTCCTGCCTGTATTTTAATCTGGGTGATTAAGAGTATGTGTGCCAATTTTGGTGCAAATCCATCATACCGTTTAGGAACGTATGCGGAACAAACATACAAACTTTTACCTTACTGTAAATTAATTTATGGCACCTCTATTTATAGCATATTGAGGAATTAACTTTTTTGCAGGTCTTATAGAGGTTATTATTCAAAAAAGTTGGTCAAATTTTCGAGCGAAAGCCTAGTTCGTCATCAGGACTACGTCACTGGAGTAGTTGCTGCCACTCAGTTGGAAGTGTCTAACCGCAATTATCGTTAATTGTGGTACTTCTTCTTGCAATTTCGATCCCTTCTTCTAGTTTCCTCTTTACTAAGTTTGACTGGTGGGTGATTATTTTTACTGAGTCCCAATTTAGGGAGTGTCCACTTGCTTGTATATGTCTGTCTAGCCCTGTTTTGTTACTAATGTTCCTAATAGCTGCTTGGTGGTATTCTTTCATTCGGACTTTAATACTTCTCCTTGTTTCTCCTATAAAGCTGAGTCCACAGTTACAGTCGATGCAATATATTACTCCTTCTTGCAATTGGATGTCCACTTCTTTCTGCTTGAAAGCTGGCAGGAATTTCTTTAATTTGTTATTTAGATCTAGAGCAAGCCTGATATTATATTTTGCTCTGATCCTCTTTAGCTTTTCGAAAAGTCCCTTGTGGTACATAATTTTGCTGGTGAATTTGAAGTTGTTTATTTCTTGCTTCTTTTTTTGGCACTTGCCTAAATAATTTCTCAATATATGGGGAGGGGTAATTGTTCTCTGCCAATATTTCTTTTAATTCTTCTCTGTGAAGATCTTTTTGAGCATCTGAAGAGACAAGGACTTCAATTTTTTCCAAAAATTGTCTCGCCGTATTAGACTTAATATAGTCAGGTTGGAATGAGCAGAAGTCTAAGATCTTCCCTGTGTTAGTGGGTTTTCTAAAAAGCTGAGTGAAGATTCTCCCTCTCGAGGTCAAGGTTAAATCAAGGAAATTGACGCTATGGTCTTTTTCCAGTTCTAGGGTGTACTGCAAAGAATTTTCTAGCGAGTTAAATTCTGCCAGAATCTGAAAGGATAGAGATTAGTCCACATTATCTACAATAAACAGGACAGCATCCATGTATCTTACATAGAGAGCAAATATTGAGGGTTGTACAATGACTTTTGCCTCTAGTTTACTTAAATAAACAAATACATCACTCTTTCCACGTTCCAGAAACACACAGCAACCGAAAAATTGTTGTTTGGTCACCGCCGGGGAATTGAACCCACGGATCTCTCGATATCTAGCCGAGCGCGTTAGCCTTACACCAAGGTGGCCAACAATCCACATGCTATGTGTGTTAAGTCTAGGATTTTCACTTCAGATCGCACCCTTTGGATTTAACTGCTATAATTAATATATAGCCAGTGCAGTTAATGCCCACCAGATGGAGGCGTCTCAGTAGCTGAGCCCATCTTACGAATTTATGATGTCGGGTGCTGACTTAAAACACATAGCACCGTGGATTGTTGGTCCATGGTGTAAGGCTAATGCGCTCGGCTAGATATCGAGAGATCCGTGGGTTCAATTCTCCGGCGGTGACCGAATAAAAATTTTTTGGTTGCTATGTGTTTCTGGAACGTGGAAAGAGCAATGTATTTGTTTATTTACTGATGCCATGTATTTGGAGGATTTTCACTCTAGTTTACTTACATAATAATTTGCTAGCAGAGGTGCTAGTGGAGAACCCATTGCAAGTCCTGAAGTTTTCCTGTAATAATTGTTTCCAAACTGGAAGAAATTATTCTTGAAAGAAAATAGGAGCAGTTCATATATGCCAAGCCAGCATTTCTTTATTGTGGTTATGGAATACTATTTTTTCCGCCAGGTCATCCGCAATGAATTCCAGCAGGAGGTCCAGGTTGATATTAGTATACATAGATACTATATCCAGACTTGCCATTACTGGATGAATTAATTCTGGTAAGTTGTCTATTGGAGAACCCATTGCAAGTCCTGAAGTTTGCCTGTAAAAAATTCCATGCAGCTGAAAGGAAAACTAGACAACTTACCAGAATTAATTCATCCAGTAATGGCAAGCCTGGATATAGTATCTATGTATGCTAACATCAACCTGGACCTCCTGCTGGAATTCATTGCGGATGACCTGGCGGAAAAAATAGTATTCTATAACCACAATAAAGAAATGCTGCTTGGCATATATGAACTGCTCCTATTTTCTTTCAAGAATAATTTCTACCAGTTTGGAAAGAAATATTACAGGCAAACTTCAGGACTTGCAATGGGTTCTCCACTAGCACCTCTGCTAGCAAATTATTATGTAAGTAAACTAAAGGCAAAAATACTTGTACAACCCTCAATATTTGCTCTCTATGTAAGATAAATAGATGAAGTCCTGTTTATTGTAAATAATGTGGACCAATCTCTAACCTCTCAGATTCTGGCAGAATTTAACTCGCTAGAAAATTCTTTGCAGTACACCCTAGAACTGGAAAAAGAACATAGCATCAATTTCCTTGATTTAACCTTGACCTCAAGAGAGGGGAGAATCTTCACTCAGCTTTTTTAGAAAACCCACTAACACAGGGAAGATCTTAGACTTCTGCTCATTCCACCCTGACTATATTAAGTCGAATACGGCGAGACAATTTTTGGAAAAAATTGAAGTCCTTGTCTCTTCAGATGCTCAAAAAGATCTTCACCGAGAAGAATTAAAAGAAATATTGGCAGAGAACAATTACCCCTTTCCATATATTGAGAAATTATTTAGGCAAGTGCCAAAAAAGAAGCAGGAAATAAACAACTTTAAATTCACCAGCAAAATTACGTACCACAAGGGACTTTTCAAAAAACTGAAGAGGATCGGAATAAAATATAATGACAGGCTGGCTCTAGATCTAAATAACAAATTAAAGAAATTCCTGCCAGCTTTAAAGCAGAAAGAAGTGGACATCTAATTGCAAGAAGGAGTAATATATTGCATTGACTGTAACTGCGGACTCAGCTATATAGGAAAAACAAGGAGAAGTATTAAAGTCCGAATGAAAGAACACCAAGCAGCTATTAGGAACATTAGTAACAAAGCAGGGCTAGACAGACATATACAAGCAAGTGGACACTCCATAAATTGGGACTCAGTAAGAATAATCGCTCACCAGTCAAACTTAGTAAAGAGGAAACTAGAAGAAGGGATCGAAATTGCAAGAAGAAGAAGTACCACAATTAACAATAATTGCGGTTGGACACTTCCGACTGAGTGGCAGCAACTACTCCAGTGACGTAGTCCTGATGACAAAGTAGGCTTTAGTTCGAAAATTTAAATACCAACTTTTTTGAATAATAACCTCTATAAGCCCCGTAAAAAAGTTAATTCCACAAACTTTCACTTTTATATATATATAGAGAGAGAGAAAGAGATTGTGATTTCTTTTTGTGAATTTACTGACTGATCCAAATAAACATATTTTTTTCTACTTCACTAAAAAACAACTAAAAATTTTAAAAATGACAAAAATGTAAAGAAATATAATGGGTAATTTCCATTTATAATAGAATGACTAACAAAATTAGTAAAATAGGAAAAATATATATAATTTTTATTTTGGTCAATCAGTAAACTCACAAAAAGAAATCATTTTTAGCAATAAACAAAACCCTAAATTGTTGGATTCAGCGGGTGTTTATAAGATTTCAATAAAGATCATTAAACCAAAAATTTCATACATAGACAACACAACAAATAAGCTAAAAGCAGATTAAAACAACATACAACAAATTGGCAAAAAGAAAAAAGTGATGATACAACATTGATAAAAAAATACGATTTTCCATAATTTGAAGAAAAAACAACAAGAATTGATTTCAATTAAATCAGAAAAACAATTAAGAATTTCAGAATGTTTCCATTGAAAAACAAAAAGAAAACAGTTTGTAACGATAATGATCCAAATGTACTGGCACACTCCTGAAAAGAATTAATCAAAAAAGATAACTATTGATTCAATTAATCCCCTGGAAAGAATTAAAGTCTTTCCAGGGGTGTGCTTTCCTGGAAAGAGGAAGGAAAGAATTAATGAAAAAAACAACAACTAACTATTGATCCTAGTTGTAAATGAATTTATGGCACCTCTATTCATATTGTACTGTGGAATTAACTTTACGGGTCTTATAGAGGTTATTATTCAAAAACGTTGGTGGTCAAATTTTCGAACTAAAGCCTAGTTCGTTCGAAAATTTGACCACCAACGTTTTTGAATAATAACCTCTATAAGACCTGTAAAAGTTAATTCCACAATAACTATTGATTTCAATTAAATCAGAAAAACAATTAAGAATTTCAGAATCTGTTTGCATTGAAAAACAAAACAGAAAACAGTTTGTAACAATAATGATCCAAATGTACTGGCACACCCCTGGAAAGAATTAATCAAAAAAGATGTTTGAGATTTTAAAAAAGTTAATAAAACATAAATTTCATCAGCTGATCAATTGCTGGTGCCACAGTAGAAACGTATTACACCACGCTCACACCCAAATGTGCAGGACTCCACTGTTCCCATTCATCTGTCCACTGTGATGGGAGACATAGCTCTCATGATGATGACTATAGGTGACAGTCGAAAAGCTTCCAAGGGAGGAACTTTCGAGAGCTGAGGGTATCTGTTTTAAATATTTTTAATGTCATTGGCTACAGGCATCTTCAAAAATATTCTTAAAGCTACTGAAGTGTTTGGAAAACATATTAATGAGATCATTTGAAAATATGTATTCTGAAACATTTAATGAGTTCATATGATGCTTAAAATAAGTTCAAAGAATTTCAATTTCATCACACAAATCTGAAGCAATTATATCAGATTCTCTTTGTGCAATACCTAACAATTTTAAGTCCGTAAAATACTTTATTTTTATGTATCTGCTTAATGTTAATAAAGAATAAAGGTCATTTAAAAATTGAGAAGTCTCGTTATGCATGTTCAGGTGTCCAAACAGTTCTTCGATTTTGGATATCATTGTATCCAAAATAGAAAAGTTTTGTTGTTGTTGTTTTTTCTTTTCGGCAAATCAATATCTCATCCATATTTTGGTACCCAAAAATTCTTTTTTTCTGACATGGTCTAACGTAAGAAAAAACTTGCTTCACAATCCATTTCCTTAGCAACTGCCATGCATTCTACATTCTTTTAAACAGCCATTTACTTATTTTAACATTTCTATTATGGTTGGTATACCTACAGCATATTTGGACATCAACAGATTTTGGCTACTAACATTAATTTTCATTGAAATAGTGTATCAAATCTTTCTGGAACAAATAAGCATGAATGTTGTTGTTGTTTCTTTGTTCTTTTTTCCAATAAAGATTGGCTAAATTTCGAGTATCACTGTGTTTAAAACAATTATTAAAGCACTAATATAATGCATCAGGGATCTATATTTTACCCCAGTCCTCAAACCCTATAGCGATCCTACTTTCCCACATTGTTTCACAACATGGTTTTACGGTCAATGTTGAGAGCTCTTTCTTTAAAATTTGCTAAAGATAAATAAGTTAATGCAGAAAAGAAAGCACGTATTTCTTGAACAATGGAGAAAAGTTCACAATTCCTAGAGAAACTTTTTGTCATCCTTTACTACCAGATTTTAAGTTAAGTATCAGCAGCTCAAAGTATATGTAAAATGCCCTGGGTTTTTGTTTAAAATATTGTTTTTTTGAAGTCCATTGTGTTTTTCCTTCATATTGGCCCTGTTATAGCCCTAGCCATGCATATCATGAATACTGAAATCTTAATTATTTAAACAATTTAGAAAAAAGGTTGTCAGTATTTTGCCCATGGTCTCCGTTACTGAACAAAACAATAGAATTCTCATTTTCTATTGAATTATACAATGGATTATTTTTGCTAAAAAATAAATGTGTCACATAGCATTGCAATTTATCACAGTAAAACGTTTTTCAAATTTCTTGCATGTCTCTTATACATTAGTTTAATAATGGTAAAATCTGACTGGGGTTCCCCCTGGAATCTGAAGCTCGGGTGCTGTTCACATCAAAGTCGGACAATTTGGAGCTAAGGTGTGAGTCATAAGCACTGTTTTAATGCAAAATCAAATTCTATATACTTCACAACCTTACACGTTCTTAAAACAAAAGGGAAAAAATTAACACTACTTAAAAATACAATGCTGGGATAAATTGCAGAAGCACTCTATAATATACTAGCATATAAAAAATATCAAGTTGTTTGCCCCTAGTGCACATAATTAATTAATGACCAGGAAGCAGTAGTTATAATAAACACATATCTTTAAGAACAATAAAAAAATGATCACAAATTCACATAACTAACAAACATACCTGGTTTAATATTTTACCTACATACTAATTCATGTCATCATGATTTTCTCATTCAGGACCCCCTTTATTTATAATTCTGTGCCATGGCTTTTTGTTTCATTCAACTGTCCACTGGACTCATTCAGTCTGGCTGCATGATTTTTTCCCCTTTATAACAGTTCATATTTTGTTTTATTGACATGTTTGCAGCTGACTTCAATTCATTTTAAACATGCTATGGTTATTCAATATATATATATATATATATATATATATATATATATATATATATAGTTTAATGCCCATCTTAAAAATCTACAGTTTGTTCAATTGTTCATCTCCAATTTCTGCACACCAGCTCCTCAGAGAACCACAAAACTAGCTCTCAGGACAAGAAGCTACAGCATTTTAATGGCACTCAAATCCAAAGTAGCTGTGCCACTCAAAATCGAAAAGATCTAACTTGATTTCATAATAAATGTAAAACATGTTCACACAAAAAAAAAAAAAGTTTTTAGCTCAACTTTCTGACTACAAACAGAAGCACAAATATAAAATAATCATAAAATAGATACACAGATACAGAATGTTAACTGTAAGTTACTAAAAATTACAAATTCACTTCTCAAATACTTGCTCATATTATTATACAAGTGCACTCATTTCCTTCTCTTTAACTTAAAATTTTGATTTGACTAACATATTAAATTCCCCTGGAAACTATATAATTGTACTGCTTCAGAATTTATATGCTCATTCTTGAATTTGGCACATTACTCCTAACAATTATGATATCAGCATAAAATTTAAAACTGAATTACTCATTTATTACATTTAGTTTACAAAATACTTGCCTCTAATTAATATATTAGAACATCTTTAATTTTGGTATTAAATATAATACAGTTACCTCGCCGAGGTACCTGACCAAAAAAAAAAAATCCTCACTTTAAGAATTTAGATAGGTAGCATGATGAACACTGAATGAGACCCCGAAGATAACAATTAGAATTTAGAAAAAACAAATTAATAATTTGAGGGTTCATTTATTACCGAAACCCTATGGATTAGACAAGAGTTTAACCTAAAAATTCAACCAATAAAAATCAAATTTCTAGAACACTCAAAGTAATTAAGTCAACTGCAGAGTTGGCACGAGACAGATTGTACAATACTTAGTTTCATTTGTTGTTATCGTAGCCAATAGATGGCGCCACAGAGCTGCATCTGTTTTTTGCTCTTGCGGTAGAGAGAATAGTTGTAGCAGTGAGAGTGAGTTGGATGTGTTTCTGTTCTCGTCTGTGTAACGAGTGTGATTTGCTTACGGCAACGTTTGTGTATGTCTACAGTGTTTCAAGTGGTTTATTGATATAATGGGGTGTTATTAAAAGAGCTCAAGTAGAGCTTCAAATTCATATAGTCCTCTAGTAGTGCGTGTTTAACATTCTGCATTTTGGTCCGCCGAGCAGAAAATACCTTTGACCCTCTTGGATTAATGGCGTCGACTTCACATTTGTGATCGGTGTTCACCGGCAAGTCGTTGGTGAGTTTGGGAGGTGCGTGATAAAACAAGTGAGTACTCAAGAGTGATTTCAACCTATAGTGATTTAGAGTGCTTTTGCTGACATTGTAATTATGGATGCATTAAAATAAAAAGAACGTGTATTTAAGGCGTCGTTGACAAAACTTTGAAACAAGATTGAATCGAATGAATTTGAGCAATTTCACAGTGCTAGTATGGAGGTGTTATTATGTAAAACAAGATTAGACGCTATTGAGGCAAAGAAGGCAGAGGTTTTTTAAGGAATTTTTGAGTCCTGCGCTCCGGAAGAAGTGGATGGATTTATAGCCGAATCGGAGGAGTTACAGGAGATTATTGATAATTTGGCTATGAGACTGTTGAGGAAAGTATCTGGACCCTTGGTTCTAGTAAATAATATCACGGCGAGTGAAAAATCAGTGCTGCTTTGCCAGCCAGAATTGTCTATTCCAATTTTTAGCGGTGGAGATGCCACTCAGTGGCTCTCCTTCCAAGATTTGTTTACAGTGTCTGTGTTATTGAATAACAATCTGTCTGATTTACAGAGACTTCAGTATTTGAAGGGGTGTCTGAGAGGAGATGCTCTTCGTATCATCTAATCATTGTCATTGTGTGATGCTAATTTCGAGGTTGCGTGGGATTTCTTGAAGAAGAGATATTCTGATAAACGTGAGTTGATCTTCAATATCTTACGGAAATTAGTTTCGCTGCCAGCGGTCAACAATGTGTCTGCAACTCAACTTAATATTGTAGACAGCACTATTGAATGCGTTTGTGCTTTAGAGAGCCTTGAGTTGAAGTGTGGCGGAGTTGCCGACACTCTGCTGCTGTTTATTGTGCAGAATAAGCTGGATATGACAACTCGTGGATGGTGGGAGAGAATGTTAGAAGCAGCAAACATTCCTCAACTAAATCAGTTGTTGGAGTTTATACAGAGGCATGTGCATACTTTACAAAGGGATAGGGTGATCTCTCATAAAAGGCCTGTTCAACCTAAGGTTTCAACTTTCATTTCTGAAGTCAAAGGTATGTGTTTATTTTGTAAAATGAACCACAATTTGAACAAGTGTAATAATTTCCTAAAGCTGACCATCCAGAAGAGAGCAGAATTTGTGAAACATAAAAAATTATGCTTCAACTGTTTATTGCCCAATCATCGAGTGAGCCTTTGTCAGAGTAAACATTCTTGCAGAATTTGTGCACGGAACCACAATATCTTACTGTGCTTTCGTAATAACGAAGTTAAGCAATGTAATGAAGAACCAGAGTTTAGGACACAATTTGTATCTCCAACTACTACTACTTCTGCTGAGAGTAAAGAACCCGAGCCCTCAGCGTTGGAGAAGGGGCTCGAGTTAACATCATCGATGATTGCGTCGTGTGTTTCAAATTTCAATATGCTGCAACAAGTTCTGCTATGCACAGCTGTCATTCGTGTTGAGGATGCATTAGGGAATTATCAGTTATGTCGGGCGCTTCTTGATCCCGGTTCTCAGGTAAGTTTTATTTCTGAATCTTGTGTTAACAGAACTTGTGCTAACTTGGCCTGTGCAGGGAGAAAACACGAGTAGCTATTTCATGTTTGGGTTCATCAAGCTCGCACACCAATAGGGTAACACAGATTAAATTTAGGCCACATTACAAGACCACACCTATGTTTTCAACTCTGGTCTTTGTACTCAGCAAAATTATTGGAGAACTGCCACACTCTCCACTTGATTCCTTTTTAGCAGAACTGTTTTCTGATGTGACTTTGGCTGACCCCAACTTTTACAAACCTTCAGGGATTGATATATTGCTGGGGGTAAATATCTCTCTGCCCTTGTTGAAGGGAGATACCATTAAGGCAAAAGACAGCAAACCCTTTGCAGTACGTTTGGAACTGGGCTGGATCTTTTCGGGTGAAGTGTCTACCTCCTGTGAGAAATCATCTACAGTTCATGTGAAACACATTCAAGTAGATCTTAATGATTGTGTATCTAATTTCTGGAAACTGGATTCTGTTCCTGTGGCTAGTCCCTTTACAAAGGCTGAACAAGCATGTGAAACTCATTTACGAGATATGCATTCAAGAGACGAGAATGGCAGATACATTGTGATGCTGCATTTTCACTTACCTCCCTCACATCTGGGCGATTCCAAGCAACTTGCCGTGAAGTGCTTAAGGTCTTTGGAGAACTCACTCTCAAGGAACCCTGAAGTATACAGACAATATTGCTCCTTTATGAGAGAATACGAAGACCTGGGGCATATGCAAAGAGTGCCAGAAACTGAGATTAGTAAGCGAGTTATTATCTTCCACATCATTGTGTAGTGAGGCCTTCGAGTAGTACCACAAGAGTCCGTGTGGTGTTTGATGCTTCGGCCAAGAGCACCTCAGGACTGTTGTTAAATGACCTCCTTATGGTGGGTCCGAGAGTTCATCAAGAATTGTTCCACATTCTCTTGAGATTTAGAACTTTCCAGGTGGCTTTGGGTGCAGATGTAGAAAAGATGTTTAGACAAATAGTTGTGCACCCAGAGAATACTGACTCTCAGAGAATCCTCTGGAGAGAAAAACCTGAAGAGCCTGTACAGACCTTTAAATTGAACACAGTCACTTATGGCACTGCATGTGCCCCATTCTTAGCAAGTAGATTTTTGAAGCAATTGGCTTTGGACCACTCTGGATGCTCGTGCTTTCCCACGAGCATCCAGAGTGGTTTTGCGAGACTTCTATGTTGATGATCTCTTTTCAGGAGCCAATTCACCGGGGGAAGCCTCTGAGCTTGCTTACGAGCTGCAAGAATTGTTGAAAAAGGGTGGTTTAACATTGCGTAAGTGGACTTCGAGTGCTGCATCTGTTTTAGACACTATTCCTGATGAGTTCAAGGATTGCAGTGACACCCTGAGAACTAATTGTGACAAATCAATCAAGGTGCTTGGCATTGAGTGGTGTCCAACTAGGGATACCTTCCAATTTTCTGTTGCTACCAACAAGAAGTTGGAGTATAGCAAGTGAGTCATACTTTCAGAAATTGCCAAGATTTTCGATCCCTTGGATTGGCTGTCGGCAATAGTGATTAAGGCTAAGATTTTTCTTCAAGAGCTATAGAGTTCTAATCTGAGTTGGGACGATTTGCTTCTCCTGTTCAGTACAGGAGCCGTTGGACCAAGTTCCAGTCACAACTTTCCTGTCTGAGAGATCTCAGGGTTTCTAGATATGTTAAGACTCCAACTTCTGATTACCTTGAAATTCATGCCTTCTGTGATGCTTTTGAGAAGGCTTACTGTGCAGTGATTTACATTCGTTCAGTGGGTTTGGACTCCTTGGTGCATATATCTTTACTAGCTGCCAAGTCCAAAGTTGCTCCTTTAAAAAAGCAATCGCTGCCTAGGCTGGAACTTTGCTCCGCCCTGTTGTTGGCAAATCTGCTGGAAGCTGTTCTTCCTGTCTCGACATTTCGATCAAGAAGATTTTTGCAAGGACAGATTCAAGAGTTACGCTAGCTTGGATTTCGTCGGAACCGCAATGCTGGCTTCCTTTTGTAGCTAATAGAGTGGCAAGAATCCAGGAAGCGATTCCTTTTGTGGAATGGAATCACATTGTTGGTACGCAGAACCATGATGACTGTGCCACCAGAGATATTTCAACTCTGGAGTTAGTTCAGAGTGACATGTGGCTAAGAGGTCCAGATTGGCTACAGCAGCTGGGTGTTCAACGCTTAGATGATTCAGGAGTTCTCGTTTTCTGAACTACATTTGAGAGAAGAAAGGAAAAGTTATGTGACAGCAGCCAACCACAGTACAGATGTCCTTTATTTTCAAGTTTTTGTCTTGGACCAGATTCTGCCGCGTGACAGCCTGGTATTTCCGGCTCACACAAAACTGCTAATTTGTTATCTAAAAGAAAGTTTGGCTATTTGAGTAGAGATGAACTTCTTAAGGCCACTTATGTAATAATAGTGAAGTTCGTCCAATCCTCTGTGTTCGCTGATGAGTTGGCATGCCTTCATGCTGGAAGAGCCATTAAGTCATAAAGTAAAATTCTACCGTTGAATCCCTTTGTGGATTCTGAGGGTCTTTTACAAGTTGGTGGGAGACTTAGAAATGCCTTAGTTGTAGATAATGTGAAACACCCTATACTTCTACCTAGAAGGCACCATAAACAGAATTAATTGTGAAACATTATCATCACACTCATCTCCATGCAAGCACTTGTCTTCTACTTGCTGTCATCCGACAAAATTTTTGGATTATCTGCGGCAGAGATGTCACGCGCAGATTTGTGCATTGTTGTGTGACATGCTTCCGTCATTCTGCTACTCCAGCCACTCAGCTTATGGGTAACTTGCCCTCAAGGAGAATAACTCCTTCTAGAGTAGTTCATGTGACAGGTCTAGACTTTGCTGGTCCCTTTCAATATAGAGAAAGAGTGGGACGAGGAAGAAAGCTTTTCAAGATTTACATTGCAGTTTTTGTACGTTTCTCAACGAGAGCGATTCATCTTGAAATTGTTGGAGACCTTACTTCTGACACCTTCATTACAGCTCTTAAGAGATTTATTGCACGTCGAGGAGATTTATTGCACGTCATGATTTGTGTCGTGTTCTTAAGCAAGTGCTCAATTCAACCGATGACAACAGTGTAGCTACCTTTTCCTGTTATGAAGGCATCAAGTGGAATTTTAACTCTCCTTCAGCGCCTCATTTTGGGGGTCTTTGGGAGGCAGGGGTAAAGTCAACGAAGTTCCATCTTAAACGGCCAGTGGGCAATGCTTGTTTTTCTCTAGAGGAGTTCCTCACACTTTCAGTGCAAGTTGAGGCTTGCCTTAATTCTAGGCCTCTGTGTCCCACATTTGAAGACCCTAATGATCTGGATACCTTGACGCCTGGACACTTCTTGGTGGGAGCTCCCTTGACGGCTCTTCCCGAGTTAGATCTCACTGCAGTTCCGATTTCTCGCCTTAAGAGGTGGGAATTGATTCAGCGCTTAGTTCAGCAGTTTTGGAGGCGATGGATGTTAGAATACTTTACACAACTCCAACTTAGGCCTAAGTGGTGCACTTCTAGACCGGACCTTACAGTTGGTGATCTTGTGCTGATCAAAAACGATCTGATGCCTGCATTGCATTGGAAACTTGCCAGAATTATAGACACATCCTCCTGGCAGTGATGGTTGGTTGGTTGATTTTTATGGCGCAAGGGCAATTTTTGGCCAAAGAGCACCAAACACAAGACAATTAAACAAACAGTATTAAAAACATAATATAATGATTAAAATCTGGCTGATTCAGTAAAAGTTTAAAAAAATGAGAATGGTGGAAGGGCTAAAATCTAGATACGTTTAAAAAAGTCAATTTGTTTAAAAATGAAAAGACAGCGACAGTATCGCAGTGGTCATCTAGGAAATGCTGCAGCAAAGCGGTATCCTCGGTTAACAAATGAGAATGAAAACAGAGAAAACGTACATCATGAAAACGAACACAGCTACACAGAAGACGAGTGACTGTGAGTCGGCAATTGCACGTTTCACATATCGGCGCAGTGTCACCACACAGCAAAAAGCGGTGAGTGAAACGACAACGGCAGTGATGGCAAGGTGAGAGTTGTGACTGTTTGAACTGATTCCGGAACTCTCAAGAGACCCACAGTTAAACTGTGTCCATTAGCCTCCAAGCTAAAAGTGGTTTAATATCATTAATTTGATTATTAATTCTTGCATTGTAATTTTTAGCTTATTGTTGTGTTCAAATACCTAATTTATAGTGTTGAAGGGGATTTGTATTACTTTATATGTTGAAAGCTTGAGCTTTCAAGGTGGGAGTAATGTACAATACTTAGTTTCATTTGTTGTTATCGAAGCCAATAGATGGCACCAAAGAGCTGTGTCTCTGTTTTTTGCTCTTGCGGTAGAGAGAACAGTTGTAGTGGTGAGAGTGAGTTGTGTTTCTGTTCTCGTCTGTGTAACGAGTATGATTTGCTTACGGCATAGAAGTGGTTTATTGACATAATGGTGTGTTATTAAAAGAGCTCAAGTAGAGCTTCAAATTCATACAGTCCTCTAGTAGTGCGTGTTAAATATTCTTCACAGATATTTAATTAACATAATTAAAATTTGAAGAGAATAATAAAGACACCACTTAAATGAACCTACCTAAAAATACAGGGAGGCATTTATCCATCCCCTGTGAATGAGTTTAGCATTTAGATTAGATTTACAGTTCACCGAATTTTTTTAGTTCAATTTTGAACTAAATGGTAAATTATCACCAAGCACAGTCTCCTACTGAATTCATTCTTTCATTTTATAATCTTTATCCGTTCTGGATAATATAAGTATGCAAACAAATTTGTGAGTACTTACAGTCAGTCGACCAGATATATCCATCAATTTAGTTGTTCTCATTAAACCACTTTTAGCTTGGAGGCTAATTTGTCATGCCTCCTTTCATTTCACACATGTGCACAGGATAAGGTTTAAATTTCACATGTGCACAGAATATGGTTGTTCAATACAGAGTTATGGATGTACAATGGCCACCTTTGACGAACAAAGGTAGCACACCTTCAGATAGGATATTAAGAACTGAACAAACTTGCTTTGTTGACACTTGTTATACGGCAAAACTGGATGCAGATTCCTCTCCTTCGTTACTCTTGGTTGGCACCTCAGCAGAAGGAAAAGAAGAGCGTCTCTCCATTGCAAATTAGCCGGTCTGATGTCAGCAGTCCAGTGACACGAACTTCCAAACTACGCTACCTTCAAAGGTATCTACACAGTCCACCAACCGTCAATCACTTTCTGCTGTAAAACATGCCCGTTCATTGTCCTTAACGTGTTTCACTGCCTGGTGGTCTTGCGTACTTTCGGAAGAGCTGTTTACAGTCTTCTGCCTCTTCAAAAGCAGCAAGAGATGTATTCCAAACTGAAGCTCATCAAGGAGTGGTAATCACACAAATATCGTTTGGATTATTTATGCATACAGTTAGAAACTCATAAGATTAATCTTTTGTTAGAAACTCATACAGATGAATCTTTTCACCTTATGTTGGCTTCTGATACAGCCATTATAGAGTCCACAATCACACAGTTTTAGGCTGCTGTGACTTCTTGGTTTGGCGACTAACCCAGGACTAATTCATTTCGCCCTTTCACTCTTGGTGCTGTCATGCTCTACCTACTGCACGTGTCATGATCCTTGCAGAAATCCGTGTGTGTGTGTGTGTGTGTGTGTGAGAGAGAGAGAGAGAGAGAGAGAGAGAGAGAGAGAGAGAGAGAGAGAGAGAGAGAGAGAGAGAGAGAGAGAGAGAGAGAGAGAGAGAGAGAAATGCAATATGTTGGCATAACTCCGCTGTTGGCAATACATCCCCTTCTGCCTCTGCCAGTGGAAACCTCATGTATCCTAAAGTCCATGCTTATTAACTATTCCGTTTCTGTTTTGGCATAGCGCTTTTGAGCATTTGATGCTGATGCCATTTTTTCCCTACTATATAATAGATAGCTTCTGAGCTACTAACAACCACTATCATCATTAGCAGCATTCCATCCTCATGAAGGTTTAGTCTGCAATTTTCCTGCATGACTAAAAATAAATAAATTTTAATGACTATTTTGGCTCTTCCACGGGGAGACATTTTGTCCGATTGAAATTTCTTTTACTCAAGAGCTGTGGTAATGTGAAGTTCTTTTCCTGACTCTTTTTTTCTGAGCCCCTAACACATTTTTTATAATTAGCAAAAAGCCCAAAAATTGATCTCTTAATTAACCCATCAACATTACAATTATACGCGGTTGAGTCACATTATTGTGACCTCCAGCAAATATCCATAGTAACCGCCGTGTGAGTGTGTGGACAGCAGCTAAATAGGCTGGGAGTGACTCAATAAGGTGCTGCAAGGTGTTAACATGTATGTGGAGCCATGCTGACTACAGTGCATCTGACAGCTGCTGGAGGGTGCGTGGTGGAGGATCCATACAGCGAACAACACGATCGATGTGGTCCCACAGATGTTCAATTGGGTTTAAGTCTGGGAAATTAGGGGGCCAGGGAAGTACTTGGAAGTCTTCATCGTGCTCTTCCAACCACTCTCGGACATTTCTATCTGTGTGGCACATTGCATTGTCATTCTGGAAGATCCCATCTTTCCCAGGGAAGACAATCAGCATGTTTGGTGTATGTGGTCTACAAGGACGGATTCATAACATAGTGCCTTTCACAGGTACGAGTGGACCCAGGGAATGCCACGAAAACATCCCCCAGACCATAACGCTGAACCAAACCAGCTTGTGTTCTTCCAGCAATGGTTGAAGAGTGTTTATTCTATGATGTTTCTCACCTTATACGCCAACATCCATCAATTCAATGATGCAGAAAACGTTACTCATTCGAGAAGGCAATCCTTTGCCAATCAGAGGAGGTCCAATTCCGATAGTGCCATGCAAATGTAAGCCTTTTCTGCTGATGCACCTTTGTTAGCATAGGTGCAATGACAATCCGTCTGCATCGGAGCCCCATATGCAGCTGGGTTCGCTGAACTGTTGTTTTAGACACACTTTTGGTAGCCCCCTGGTTCATTCGGCCAGTGAGTTGCTTCACTGTAGCGTGCCGATCGGCCCTCATGCACCTTCAAAGCCTACGTTCACCTCTCACATCAATGGCACATGGTGCTCTGCAGTTTCCACATCTCTTATTCACAATGGTGCCATTTCTCCAATCACGATACAGTTTAAATACAGCAGCACACAAACAGTTCACAAACTGCGCTGTTTCAGAAATACTGCCACCCTTGGCTCAAAAGCTGATAATTATCCCATTTTGCAAAACTGATAAATCACTCCTTTTATTCATGACAGCAACGAGTGTTATGTTTTTAGAATGCCTACACCACACCTTATATACCCTCCAAGCCAGCTTATGACACGTGCCTTCGTTCACTGACTATGCGCTGTTGACATCAAAAGTAGGAGGTGGCCACAATAAAGTGACTCGACTATGTATATTCACTAAATTAATGCAAGAATTATTCATTTTATTTATTTACAACTATTTACCCTCTCAAATCAAGCCCCCAACTCCCACCCAATTAACTGAACTATACTCAAAATTATGTTTCAGTACTATAAATACCAAAACAGTACAAAATCTGCATCAAAGATGAACGACATAAGCACAGAAATTCCACAACAATGATTGAATAAAACAAGTAAATAAAATAGACAAAATTAAAATAAAACATTTGAGATCATTCAATCTTGAGCAACCAAGAATAACCAAAATTTTAAAATGTTGGAGTAATGACACTGCATCAGTTTTTGCTTTTAATAGTTTTTCTTTTGCATTAGAGGTATAAAAAGGGCTTTTCAATATTTCATTTATGCTGAATGCGGTTTTTCAAGATTTTAAAAAACTTTTTGATATTTGTTCCTTCAGTAATATATGAGGACAAAAACACTTAACAATGAGGAGCATGATATCTAAATTTGTTTATGCAAAATTTACTTTTTGAGCTTTAGGAATAAAAATTCTGCTATCAGTAGGATCTGTGTCATAGATGCTTGTCCTCTGACAAAGTCAAACTAGATTTTTGAACGAAAAACTGACTTGAAAAACATACCATTTTCTCACCAGAAACACATTTAGAGAACAATAATGTAATATTAAACCTTTATTTTCAATGTGACTCGAGGATAAAAAAATTAAAATTCTATTCTGGATTCTTATGATAGACATTGTATTTGCAACATAATCACTACTCCAAACCGTTACTCCATAGTATTTGAATTTATCTATGCAAAGTAATAAGTCAAAAAACATAAGTCAGCAAATTATCTCATGAAACAAAAAATTATAAAACATAAGCCTCAAGCACTTGGTTAAGTAACTGATAAGATTCTTCCACTTTAAATTACTTTTGAGCCAATTCTTTACTTTCAATAAAATTTTACAATCTTATTTTGGATTTTTATGATAGGTATTACATTTGAAATGTAATCACTACCACAAAGATTTACTTCACACTAAGTATTAAAATTACCAACACAAAGTAAAATGTCAAATAACGTAAGTCAGCAAATTTTCTCGTGTAACAAAACTTATGTCAGATAGGTGCAAAAGTTCTACCCATTTTTCATGATGCAAATTCCAAGTAAAAAAATTAAGTAACAAGTGCAATAACAGATGGTGCATGTGATGGCCAAAATGCTTCGAGGAGTAGGCTATAAAATGGCACCAAGTATGCAGGTGCATCTCACTTGTAAACAAGTCACACAAGGGTTAACATGTCAAGCAATAATGATCCCATTAGACATTGTTTGCTTTACGAGTTTGACAAAGGCAACAATGCAGCTGAAGCCTGCGGCAACATCTGTAAGGTGTATGGAGAAGATGCTGTAGACTAAAGCACATGCCACCATTGTTCCAGAAATTCCATAAAGGAGACAGAAGCTGCAGAGATCAACCACATTCTGGATGTCCATCAGAGATTTCTCAAGAGGATCGCAATCAAACTACATCAAAAGACCAACATCTAACCACTGAAGAATTACCAGAAAGGTTTTCTGTATACAGAACAATAGTAGAAAGAAGGATGCATGGGCTTGGGTTTATCAAAGTTCGACCCGTGGGTACCACCACATGACCTGTCAACAAGAAATTGATCAGACAGAATGACCACCTGTCTTTCTTTGCTTGCAAATCACAGAAATGAACCTTTCTAGGGAACAATTAGTTACAGGCAATGAAAAGTGGGTCCTTTACAGAAATGCAATGCATCAAAGGACTGTATGTTGAGTTGGAGAGTCTGGTCCATCGACTTCAAGAGGATGACTGCATCAGAGAAAGGTCTTGTTAAGTGAATGGTGTGATGTCACAGGGGTAATATAAAGCTGCTTGCACCTAACCAAACAAGAAATGTTGACCTGTACTGCCAGTAGTTTGAAAGGCTGCAAGAAAAATTGAAATCTAAACATCCAGCACTGGTTAATCGCAAATGCGTCATCTAGCAACGTTACGGACTACTACCTTTTTTTTTATCTCTTCAGAACAACTTCACTGGTAAAATTTTTTTTTGAAGTTGAAGATGACCAAAACTGCATCATAAGAGTTTTTGACTCCAAAACGGGAGAGTTCTACAGAAAGGGAATTCAATTACCACCAGGAAGATGGCAAGAAGCCATAGATAATAATGACAATTATGTAAAAGAATCAAGATGTTATTTATTCCAAAAAAATTGTTCTTCTTCTCTACTAAAAAAAAATGGGTAGAACTTTTGCATACACCTAATACAACAGCCCGAAGTCCTTGGTTAAGTAATTTATATGACTTTTCCACTTTAAATTACTATTGAAAACCAATTCCTCATTTCCCTCATCATTATTAATTGTGATACTGACATGACAGTTACTATGTGTTACGACCACGTCCTCTGCAAAAGATGCAATATGCCCATTTGGAATTAACTAACATAAATCATTAATATAAATTAAAAATATAATGGAGCCATAAAAAACCATTGTACACACTACTTTGGTTACTTCCATTTCACATTATTTCTGGTGTGATACACTGTCCTTAGCTCTAAAGGAAGGAAGAAAAGTAACTACATGGTATGCCTCTAACTCCACTTTATTAAGCAGCATTTTGAGACCTATGGAGTTCAAAGTTTTTCTTGTGCCCATAGAAACTGCTGAAATCTTTTTATTAAAATTCTACTGTTACACTGGATACCAAAGAGTTCAATATAAAAACCAGATTTAAAACCACTTTGGCAAGATAAAAAGCAATTTTCATTAAATGATTTCAGAAAACTCATTTTTGATAATTTTTCAAGTAATTGTAAAATCTGATAAAGCAGATTGTGAACCACAGTTATTAGTGTCCTGACAGACTCCTTTTCTGCATTTTAAAAAATAGTAGTATCATTTACAATTTTCAGTTATGCAAAAATTTCCCAGAGTTAAAAAATAAATTTAAAACAGCAACAAATCTCAACCTGAATTTGCATAAATACTGAAGATTATTACAATGAATACCATCAATACAATACCTGCCTTTTTCTTGATGATTTCAGTGCTGGTTACTTCATAGACAGGTTCAAGTTACTTTACTGAAGCATAGTTCAAACACTTTTCATGAATAAAGGCTTCCTCAGTTTTCTTTTTGACTGGATTTAAGAATGCCTTATGCATTTCATGAAGTGGATATTTAATAGCAAATCAGTATCAAACATTTAATTTGCTTTTTATTAGTTCCCAAAATACCATTTATAAACATCATAACCATCTAGTTATTCATATAACCCACAAATTTGTTTTGTAAATATCTAAGTTCAATGTCATTCATTACAGTTTTAATTTCTTATTCCAGTTGTTATAATCTCCCACAGGTGGGGGTTCCCCCCCATTTGCGATGTCTTTTATATACACTAATATGAAACACCTAGGGAAGTTTTTTCTCTATTTCTTACCTCTAAATGTTTCTAAAAAGTGTTCAACCACACTTCAGGTAGTGATTTTAAATTTTCTCTTTTTAAATCCACTAAACCACTTGACCAAAACATCTACTCTCTAGCAGAAATTATAACTCTTCAAAAAGTAGGCTAACAGAAGTAACTAACTTACACTGATATCTGCTGATCCTGAGAACATGTTTGATGAAAATGTTATCAAGTGCAAGAGGAGGGGGGGGTAAGACACCCTCTGATGATTTTGAATGAGACATCAGAAAGATGGAGATGGGACAATCACATGTGCAGGAGTCCAGGTACTTCAGTACATCCAAAGAGGTACAAATAAGTCACTAAAAAAAGTTGGAGGCCTTCCCACAACAACATCAAGATATGACTAATGTTTAGCCCTAACAATGAAGTACAATCAAAGGATGTCATCACATTAACTCACTTTGTGGTTTTCAGCAGCCATATGTATGACCTAAATGTGTAGTGTCTATTTTCATTCACAATGAAGGAAATTTCATTTATGAACATATTTATTACGTGGAAAATTAATTCATAATATAACAGCTGATTCACAACTGCCTTTAACTTCTGTTCAACACATAAGAAATAAACCCTCGTCCGGAATGCCCATGTCTATCTGCCGAGTCATCCGCTAGCGCATGGCTGGTTATATATACGTTGATATTAAAAGTATATCAATAGCATTTAAGTTCTTACCCTTTATCTTTGTGTATCAAGTCCTTCGTTTGCTGTACCTCCGACGAACTGTTACTTTTACAAAATCAGTTTCCGCCTTGTTGATACCTATATCATTATTCAAACTTCCTCAGTTATTTGCTATCAGCTTTTCTGTTGCTACACATGCGTAGTTCTTATGTCCAATATAAACAATTCAGAAGAATTTCGGTAGTACAAGTCAATCGGAATATCCAATGTAGAGCGACCTCAGTTCCTTAACTTTTCATCAAATATTTAAAATTTATGATAAGTTAAAAGAATTCCAAGATGAAATATAAAATAGCACTAAACCACTATCAACACCTCAAAAAACCTCAGAACACAAAAGATTCAAAAACAGACCAACCTATCTTCAACATTATATCTCATGTGATTCTATCATGAAGTTCATATTTTTCTTCAAACGTTAAAAAACCTATGATAAG
The DNA here is from genome assembly GCA_039090855.1 of Macrothele yani. Lineage (NCBI taxonomy): Eukaryota > Metazoa > Arthropoda > Arachnida > Araneae > Macrothelidae > Macrothele > Macrothele yani. The sequence continues at coordinate 63,613,867 of CM077017.1, read as the reverse complement.
TTAAAAGAATTTTAAGATGAAAATATGTAACAGCTTCCCAAACTGTATCACCACCACAGAAAATCTCAGAACACAAGAGACTCAGCCACTCAAAGACCAATCCAAGCACCACACGAAGCAACTCGCACTCAGACACACCCGCACACTCCGCAACGCAGGCCTAACCCCCCACCCCACGCATTTCGCGCGTGAAGACTCCACGGCATCTTCAACGGTGTGACAGAGGTGACAGATTGCCTTTCACTTGTCCACCACTATTGTGGATTGTAATCACTGCGCATGTAGGGAACTTCATCCTTGTATGACATCATATCGCCATCTGGTGGTCAAGACGACAATTACACTTGGAGTTATTCTTATATTTCTGTTTTAGTTTTTCATCTATCAGTAAGATATTTTTTCATGCTGCAGGAATAAAAGTAGGAGTATTATTATTACAATTGTGTTGAAAAGTGAGATAGCTAAGCAATGCCTCGGACAATAAAAATGAAGCAAAACCCATTAAAAATGGTTTAAAAATGAAGCAAAAACCGCATTAATAGATTTCCATTTAAATAATAATGCTGTTCCTGATTGGGAAGGTACTCAACTATTGGTGCAACTGTGTACGAGGAAAGCTATTTTATTGTCTGAGGCATTGCTTATTTATTGCACTTTTCAACACAACTGTAATAATAATAATACTTTTATTCCTGCAGCACGGAAAAATATCCTACTGATAGATGAAAAACTAAAACAGAAATATAAGAATAACTCAAGTGTAATCGTCGTCTCGACCACCAGATGACGATATGATGCCATATAAGGATGAAGCTCCCTACATGCGCAGTGATTAAGGATGAAGTTCCCTTCATGTGCAGTGATTACGATCCACAATAGTGGTGGACAAGTGAAAGGCAATCTGTCACCTATGTCACACCATTGAAGATGCCGTGGAATCCTCACATGCGAAACGCGTTCAGGGGGAAAAAAAAAAAGACGTTTTAGGCCTGCGTTGCGGAGTGTGCGGGTGTGTCTGAGTGCGAGTTGCTTTGGGTGGCACTTGGATTGGTCTTTGAGTGGCTGAGTCTCTTGTGTTCTGAGATTTTCTGGTGTCCATACAGGTTAGAAGCTATTATATATTTTCATCTTAAAATTATTTTAACTTATGAGTTTTTTAACGTTTGAAGGAAGGTTGGTCTCTGTGAATCTTTTGTGTTCTGAGGTTTTTGAGGTGTTGATAGTGGCTTAACGCTATTTTATATTTCATCTTAGAATTATTTTAACTTATCATAGATTTTAAATATTTGATGAAAAGTTAAGGAACAGAAGTCGCTCTGCATTGGATATTCCGACTGAATTGTACTGCCGCATGTCTTCTGAATAGTGTATATTGGACATAAGAACTATACACGTGTAGCAACAGAGAAGCTGATAGTGAATAACTGAGAAAGTGTGAATTACAATACATATCGACAAGGCGGAAACTGGTGGTGTAAAAATAACAATTCGTTAAAGGTACAGCAAACCAAGGACTTGGTGCACAAAGATAAAGGGTAAGAACTTAAATGCTATTAATATACTTTTAATATAAACATATATATAACCAGCCATATGCTAGCAGAATCAGTGAATAGAAATGGGCATTCCGGACGAGAGTTTATTTCTTACATGTTGAACAGAAGTTAAGCGCAGTTGTGAATCAGCTGTTATATTATGAACTATATGTGTAGTTATAGTCTCACGAAGGCTTAAACATCTGAATGTCTTTATGCTAAGAAACCTATCAATTGTATTCCAACAATCCATTTTCACAAAAGCTCATTTGAGATGGAACAGAGGACACCTCAGGATGGGGCAATGATGAATGGAGTTTTGTTTTGTTCTCAGATAAGTCAAGACAGAGCTTGAGTGATTCTCAATGGTGTTCCACATCTGGAAATAAGGTGGGGCATAGATCAACCATCCAACATATTGGAAAAGTTTTGGTGTCAGTAGAATTCTGGTGAGAACAGACATCATGATGAAGAGATGTATACACATCATGTCTTCAGGGACTGTTGAGTGATACAAGGCTTACATCTTAGAACCCCACAAGATGCAAGGTCTTATTATTGAATAGGCTCATAAAGTTCAGGGAGACCAAATTTCCAGGGACCCAAAATTCCACAACTTAAATTACATCTTCTTGGGGAGGAGGGGGGGGGGTTGAAGCAATAAATTATTTATATTCGTATTTAGTTGTTCACAAAACTTGTATGGCTATTTTTACATTGGAAATGCCATCAAATAATAATTGTAACTTACAATTATGTCACATGAATAAAGAATCTATATTTTCATATCATTAGAATCTATTTGTTGCATAGCTGCAATATGAAATTCAAACATGACTACCCCAACCAATTATTAACTGAAACCATTATTGTATCTAAAATACTTGTGCAATAAACTTCTAATTCTGATTAGTTTACCAGTTAGCTTGTGGGGTTTTTTTTTTTTTCAATAATAACTGTTGTCAAAGTGTTGATTTTTTGTCATATTTTTAATTTCCTCTCATTTTATAAGGAACATAGTACAAACTGCCAGTCATAGTAACCAGAATGAAGAAATATCTGCTAGGTAGTGCGAAAAAAAGGGGAAAAGTTAAAAAGCCTATTAATTGAAAAAACATCAAACCTTGGCTTAGGGAAGTACATTGTATGAAAAAAGGACAGTTTAGAACTGTCATCAATAACAACAGTTAATTGATAATGGGAGCCAAAATAATATATTTTTCATGTTGGATTCTACATCAGAGAGTAATGAAACTTAAGGGAAGAATCTTGACAGACGAAGTCAGAACATAGCTGCTTTTCACATTCACCAGCATCTGAAGGACCGATTGATGCTTCCAGTTCTATTACTGCTGCGCAAATTGAAAGTGCAAAACAACTCGCCTAATGTACATTTTTATTGACTTTTCTGGTAACTCCAGCAACAGCAATCAATCAGTACACTCTTCAGCCACTCAAGAAACAGAAGGATCCAAGTGGTCATATGATGATCTGGCATTTTGATAGTACCCTATGAGTGAAAGTATTCATGAATATTTTGTTTACAACAAACCAAGCCAGAACATTGAAAAAATTGGAAATTCAAAACGAATAAATGAAAAAAAAAGCAATTTTGTTCAAAAAATAATTTCTTCTATGTAAGAAAAATATTGTGAAACTGTGAAAAGGGATTGACTAATTTATTTACCTAGTGCATGTTCTTTATTTTGCTACATTTGTAAACTTCACAGTTGCAATGATCAGGCACTTTGTACAGATGGGTCAAGATGGGCTGGCAAAATGCAAAAGACTTGCAGTTCATGAAAATTCTGCAGTTCACAGAATACAAATATGCACATTGTCACAAAACTCAATGAATTCAGATTGTATTGACAGAATCATAACTGAGCAACATAAAACTGAATGCAACTACTGGAAAAAAATTCTGCAAACTGTTGTAGAAATCATTAAGTTCTTTTCACAGAGACTGCTTGAATTTTTGGATCAATGAGACATTGAATTCAGTTCATAAAGACACTTTTCTTGGAGAGTGTACAGTAAAGTTATAAGGATATATGTTCCACCTTTTTTTAGCAGACCATATACAAGTTCACAGAAATAAAGGTAAAGGACATACCAATTTTTTTTCATTTACTGCAGCAGAAGTAATTAATATCTGGCAAAGTGCAGCAGCAAAAATTATCTGCAGTGAAACAAGCCAAATGCTTTTTGACTTTTTGGGGATATACGCCATGCCAAATGCTTTTTGACTTCTGATATATGCCATGTTGATCAGCTAGCAGTATTAAATCACTACATTAATGAACAAGGTGAGCCACTTGATTGCTTCATAAAATTTATATCCATTCGCATAGTTCAGAGCATTTGCTTGATGTTGTTGAACGCCTTTGAATTGAACTTTAAATACTGTGGAAGATAGTCCTATGACAAAGCAAAGCAACATCACAGGAAAGTATTCTGGATTGCAAGCTAGACTTACAAAAAATTTTCCCATTGCTGGTGTTAGTGCAGCAGAATGTAGCCATTCAGTAGTATCTTACTTTGATTTTGTCCATTCAGTAGTATCTTACTTTTGACTTTGAATGTAGCCATTCAGTATTATCTTACTTTTGACTTTGAATGTAGCCATTCAGTAGTATCTTACTCGCCTGTGTAAATTTTTTTTCAGCATCACCTTAAAGATGAAAGTTTATACAGAATTATTGAAAGCAATTGGAGGACTTGCACTCAAATCACTGTTAAAACAGTACAAGATTAAGATGGTCAGCAAATGCAGATGCAGAGAAAGCACTAAAGAAAAGTTTTTACATCACAAATATTTTGTCTGACAAAAGATTCAAATGACACTGCTACTACTGGACATGAAGCAAAAGTCTTGCTTTTAAAAATAAATGCATTTGAGATAGTGCTTATGACAGTTATTTGGGACACTGTACTTCAAAAAATGAATGCAGTGAGTAAAACAATCCAGTCTAGGAGTTATGACATGGCAGCAATTGTACCACTGTACAATTCTCTCATTAGAGTTTTTTGCAGTTAGTCAGAAATGATTTTGAAAATTATGAGAATAAAGTAGCAGTATTAGTTAAGAATAAAGTGTATGTTTCAAGTCAGAAAAAAAATATCCCAAAAAACAAGATGTTAGATAATACTAATAATTCTGATGTTCAATGACAAAAAAAATATTTTGTATCAAACAGATCATGTGATATGGGATTCCTTAATTACACACCTAAACATGAGGAAGAAAGCATATTTATTTCTGGAATCTGGATTTGGCTTTTGTGTGCAAAAAACATGCTGATTGTTGCTATATGGGGAAGCAGCAAAAACATTTCAACAAGTGTGTTCTGAAGGTGTGGCTAAAGAGTTTAGTAATTAATTTTTATAATTCAGTGAATTTAGCCACTGAGAAAAAGATTTCTTGGAGGTTATCTTTTTGTTTTATGATCTTACATTAAGCAATAAAAACTGAAAAATGTAACTTAAACTGTTATCTTCTCAGTTAGCAAAATTTAAATTCCTTATTAAAAGATGGTATGTAATTTGATAGTTCCAAGTCCATTTATGCACACTTCTAGAAAATTCATTTATACAGAAATCCAGTTTCAGCTGAACAGGTCTCAGTTAAGTACACAAATTAGTATTTATATTACATACAAATTCCTAATCAGTTAGATGAGGTATTAATGTTATAGCTGCAAATTAGAGTTACCAGCCCTAATTTATACCTATTAAATATTATGTTAACCACAGTCACAATAAAAACCCAATGCTTTTTCTCCCCTGCCAAATGCTTTAATGGAAAACAGCTATTGTGCCCAACAAAACAGATCAAAGTTGATAATCTGGGCAATGGAGCTGCTAGTGTTTTGTTTAAAGGTGAAGATTTAATTTAGAAATATGAGTAATAATGTATTTTAACTTTGCCCAGTATTTTTTTTTTTTTTTTGAGGAATTTTGATGACAGTCATGAGAAATGGGTTAAAATTGAAGAAAAAAATAATCAACTGCAGGAATATAGTTTTTCAAGGAATTTATTTTTTAAGCCTAACCACATAAAGTTATAGAGGTGGATGGCAGGTATAAGATGATTGGAAGTAAAGTGGACCTTTTGAGGAGTATTGTGATATGTTCACTTTGTTGAACAAAAGTCTAGTGTTGCAGACCTATTGCATGTGCAAAGGACCCCAGCTACCTTCATCGAAACCCGATAAGAGTATTTTAATATGTGCATGAAGCCTGAATATAATTCTTATGACAGGCATTTGTACGTCCTCATAGGTTAAGCTGATTGAAAACTTTCTTGAAAGCGGAGATCTTGAACTTAACCAAATTGGTCAAGCTTGGCACAATGTATGAACGAGGACTGCAAATTGCCATCTCCTCCAAGAATGCTCCACAAGTTGAAAACTACCCTTACATCAGAACAGGATTTACTGCCTCCTAAACTCCTGAAAATTTTGCATACAACATGAGGGCTCATTATGAAGAGGATATAATCATGCATCAAAACAATCATTTTTCAGTCTTCATGCTGTTCGATTTTTATGATTACTTATTAATGTCATGCAAAATAAATTAAGTTTTGTTTTATCTCACTTTACACTCATTAATATGTGAGTGTAAAAATTTAAATTGTAAAATATTTTGAGATATTTGAAAAATGTCACACTTCCTTTGATTTTGAACGTCAGATATAACTTTTTCTAAACATTTATCACAAAGCAAAATTCCTTTAGTAATCTAACCGTTATCATTAGCTCATCTTTTAATATGTATGGTCCTAATATCAACCATACTTTTTCTGCTCTACCGTGATCATCATACTGACTACAGCACAACCTCGAAAATCTGGAATCGTCTGGACTTTGCTGATTCCGGATTTCATAATTTTCCGGATTATAAAGAATTTGGATAAAATTCAAACTTAGTATTAAATAAATGCACTATTTTTGTAAAAGTAATGATAAAAAATCCAGTTAACCAATTAAAAAATATTATTTAATACAAAATAATAGAACAGGAGAATTTTTAAGAAAAATATTACCTTTTATCATTTCGTTTAAACATTTCAACTAACGATTGTTGTTTCATTAATTTTAGTTTATGAGAAAGTAGTTTTTCTTTTATTCTGTAGATGGACATTATTTCCTGTTCGGTTATGAAGTTTCTTTGTTCAAGGCCTTTAATTGCATCATTGAGTATTTGTACAAGATTATCAATTGGTATTTTTTCTTCTCCAGATTTATCGTCGTCACTTTCATCATCTTCGTCGCTCTGTTCTTTTTTATTTAATATCAGATCGCTAATTTCGCCATCACTCAATTTATTCACGATCAGTGCATCATCATCACAGTGCGGAACTTCCGTAATATCGGTTTCATCCAGATCCAATAAAGTGCCAGAAGTAATTCCTTTGGAATAAGCTAAAAGCTCAGAAATTTCTGCTTTTTCTTTTGAAAGCCTTCGAAATCATCACCACCATCATAGTCGTCATCCATAAATATAGTTGTCGGTAGCAAATTGTGCCATGCATTCTTTAAGGTGTCCTTCGCTACGCTATTCCACGCATTTGCAGCACACCATAACGCATCTCTAATATTGAAGTCTTTCACAAAATCACAAATACTTCTGTCACTATTGATGAAACAAAGCATCCTCTGTAAAAAAATTTTCTTGTAACGACATTTCAGTGCCCGCAACACTCCCATATCCATGGGTTGTATTAATGATGTGCAATTCGGCGGGAGAAAAAAAACCTGAATGTTTTGTCTACTTAAAAGTTCAGCTGGCAGATGAGCAGAACAGTTATCCAAAATTAATAAAATTTTGGCGTCATCAGATAGCCCGATAGCTTTACAGAGTGCACAAGCTTTGGGTACAAAATGGTTTTCGAACCATTTAGTTGAACTAATCAACAAAATGCTCAGCAGCTTCTTCGTCAGCAGCTCCTTTTTCACCGCATAAATGGAGTTGTCGAATACCGTGACGTTTTTAAAAATTTTCCAGCCAACCGGATGAATACTCACACGGCGTATTTAGGTTCATGTCCGAATGAAATATCTTCGCCTGCGCTGTTAACGGCACATTCTTGCTTCTTCGTTGGTGAACCCATTCGATCATCATTTTGTCCAAATCTTCATTGTTTGCCTGGCGTAAAGTTTTTCTCTTGTCCATCGCTAATGGCGTATCACTATTGGCAAAAAATTTCAGAATGTCGCCCTTTTGTTTTTGGAGATCATAAATCGTGGATTTACTGACACCGAATTCTTCGCAAAGATTGCGGACCGAAATTCCTCTTTCCAATTTCCGAAGTAAGTCAACTTTCTTCGCAATTGTTGGAAAGGTAAGTTTTCTTTTGCAACTACTGAAGTATCCAATGGTCGTTTTTTAGACATACTGTTATTCAAAACTACAAAAACTATCAAATGTACTAAATCCCGATACGTAGCTGTAACTTGTTGAGGACGAGATTACCACGTGCAGTTAATCAAAGAAAGAGCAAGATTAATGCCTCTCCTGTGTTGCCAGTTGCTGTGAAAAGGTTTTTTTTTTTTTCTTTTTTTTCTTTTAAGTGAACACGTGAGCTGACCGCTAGAGAGAGAGAGAGAGGGGAGGGGGAATGGGCTATGCAGGCTTTCAGCGAACATTCATTAAAAATAATAAAAAGAAAATGCCTAACTTCTTAAATTTTCATCGGATTTTGACGAAATTTCACGTGGGAGTTTATTTTGAAGTGTCTTGGTTACTGTAAAAGTTGCATTCGATTATTTAAAAATTTGGAGAATTTTTTTTTTTCCCCAACATTTTTTCCCTAGTACGACTTCCGCAACGTAGGCACTTGAGCTGTCAGCCACCATCCAAGAAGTGATTCATTGTCAAAGGGAAGAAACTTTCATCCCCCCACGCAGCCTTCCAAACTTCGTTTTCCGATGACACATCACCCATGGTGCGTTCTTTGTGATCAAAAATCGATGCCCTCGCCTTTTTTATGTAACTACATATAAACTTTTTTTTAATCTTTTCTGCTGTTCAAGCAGAATGAAAAAGTTAATAACCGACTTCCTTACAACTCAAATCTTGTACCATTTTGTGCGATTTCCATACATTTGGAGTAAAATTTTTCAACAACGTGCGAGTTCCGTACAAGTCAAATTTTTGAATTCATATAATACAGTACAAGTTAATTGAAAAGTTTTTTATGAAACCATTGTGAAATTTGTTGCTTATTTTAATGCAAATCATATAGTATACAGTACATAACTTATTACAAAAAGCATTTTAAGTTATAGTGTACAGTATGTATGGAAAGCTCACGAAATGAACACAATTTGAGGTGTATAGAAGTCGCATGTACGAACTTACTGTAGCAATAACCAATGAAAAAAGGAAAGTGATATTTCGTGTCTTGAAAATTCAACATCTGTACATACTGTACGTACATACATACATATGAACAATCGGTAGAATTATGAGAAAATGCATGTCGCACAACAAATAAAACTGGAAAAAGTTCTCTCTCTCTCTGAGCATGTGTAACTATCCCTCCCACTGCCAGTTTTGCTCCAATCGCGGACAAGGGTCGGATCAGATTTTTTGAGTTGGCCAGGGGCACACTTTAGTTCACGGTGAAGTTGTTTGTCGCTGGTCAGAACTCAGCACGTATGTACGTACATACAAGTTCAGTAATTTTATGGGATTTGTGGAATACTGAAACTGTAACACCCAGTGGCGTAACTAGAATGTGTGCCCCCCGCAAGCTTTACTTCTTTGCCCCCTAGCACAGTAATTTCCCCTGGATTTCGAACCTGCAGTACGCCCCGCCGCCGGGGTTGTACGTAGTAACGCCACTGGTAACACTTATTTGCTCCCTATCAGCACCAGACCTGCTTTTTCGCGGCATCGGATTGCGGCAATTCTTGACCCCTGAAAACTCGCAGGAAATTTTCAGTGCCAAAAGTGTGTTCGCAGGAAGAAAATACAGTGTATTTTTATATGAACAGCCCTGCACCAGAGGAAGACACTTGCTACGCTTTTCCAGCAGCCAATTGGCAAGCAACATTCTTCATACATGCGCAACTTATTTCCATACAACACACTTTCTTTGTTACCACGGTTGCGGTTACATAGTGTTGCTGACTTAGGGATCGCGACATCATATCCTATAAATTTCTGTAAAAATTTTATCACATCTTTTTAGTAAATAATCAGTATATTTGTTTTTGAAATATCGTTATATGCATAATCTTACCCTGTTGTTTTAAATTCGCAACCTCGGCAGTCCAGCAGATTAAAAAAAAAAAAAAAAAAAAACGGAAAAAGTCCGGAATTTGGAGGTCCGGATTTGCGAGGTTGTACTGTATATGCAAGAGTGTATTTCCTCTATGTCATTTATGTAATTTGTTTCAACGTTGTAATTTTTAACAAACTCCTCCAACCAAATTTATAGTTAATGGATGTATATCAGTCATGTGAATCCCCATCCCTTGTATTATCTGATTATGTTTCAGTCATATGTTCAATAAGAAGTAAATAGTGATCTGATATGCCATGGTCAATAACAGCAAGAACAATTTGCCTGTTGTTTACATTTCTGACATAGAAATGATAAAAGTATGTAGTTGAAAATACATGTTACACTTGTTTTATTTACGTAAGACTTAAAACAATATTCCAACAACATGCTAATATAATAAAAAAATGCACAGCTTCTGTTCACTTAAATCTCACACAATGAAAAATATCTTGCATTCATTATATCTTTTCAGATTATTTTCTGCTTCAGTCGCAAAAGATAAGACGGAGATTTTCAAGCATATAAGCTTTGAGATGGATATAAATCTCATGACCTTTATCATAAACAGAAATGCCTTGAGCCATCTAAAATATAGCATTTTGTCCACAGTATTAAAACTTAAGCCTATTTTGAATATACCACAATTTTTCTAGACCTGCTGTTGTCTTTACAATCAGTACATAATTTCACCATCACCTAAACAAGATTTCAAAGCAACAGGGTGTTTCACTATTTGACAATGGGATACTTTCAACAGGATGGAGTGACCTGCCACATGTCCCACGTGAGCATAAGTGAAATTTCCTCTTTCTTCGTTAACCGAGTGATCTCCAAAGGACACTGTGGCCACCTCCTTTACCTGATTTGACTCCTCCCGATGTTTTCTTATAGGGATACTTGAAGTTTTGTGCTTACAACAATAAGTCTCACACGGTAGAAGACTTAGAAAGCAACATCAGTGCAGAAATCCAGACTACTGATGAGGACATGCTGGGAAGGACCTTTGATAATATGCAACATCATGTTCGAGTGTGTTTGGATGTCGGTGGAGGACGTTTCTAGCATTTATTGGGAATGGTGCTACATTCCCATGAACTAAGGTACGTTGCAAAGCAAGTCATGCTTCTAAGTGGAGTGTGTTGCAAAATATGACTGATTCTTTAGAGGACTGACTACCTAGCAAAACACCCTGAATAAATTACATTCTGTTTAAGATTAGAACACTAGCTCTGTTTAATAAAATATCAATATTATAACAAATTTACTCAAGTTCACTCAATCTACATATGCTGAAATAGTAAATACTCAAGAGAAAGCAGAATTGCCTTTGATCCCCCCCCCCAAATTAACTGAAAAGGAACTGAAAAAAATGCACACATATTTTGTCCAATCTCAATGCCTTCCACTAGCTATAGATTTCATATCAGACTAAGTTTGCTCCAATTCTCAGAAACTTGCATTTTTATTCCTCCCTTGGCGAAGGATTGTCCTGAAGATATTTTATACGACCTAGAGTCACGTATTGTTTACATTAAGATAATTGTTGTAGTTTTTTTTCTTGTTTTTTTTAACTGTAAGATGCTGCTTATAAATGCAAACAGACTTGCTTTTGTCTTGAAACAATCTGATCAGTGTTAAAACTCTCATTGTCGATAGCTATTTATGTTTTACATACTTGTATTTTACTTGCACAGCCACTGAATTTGTTTCCCCCCCCCCTTTTTTCAGTAAGTACTCAGTGTGGGATGACATCATATTTTAAATCTTGCTCCAAACACATTTTTAGCATTTTCAATAATTATGTCAACATTTTCATTGACTAGTTTCAGTACAACAATGAAATATTCCAAATAACTAAATACTGCCAGACTTCATTTTATTCTCATATTAAAAACCTGACATCAAGGACATTTATGACACCTTTGCAGATCTTCCTGGATAGATCAAGAACTTTTAAAATATACAGATACTTTTAAATCCATGATGGCCTTCTTGATCAAAGAAATCATACCATACTTTTAATTAAAACATATCCTTTTCATACCTCAGAATTGGTTCAGCATACTCTCCAATTTCACTTTGCACAAAAAATAACTCTCTTACCTCAATGTGTATTTTGTCCAGATCTTTTTAAAGTACACCAACTGAGCTACATCACAATCTTATGTGTTGCCACCAAATACCATATTTTCAGTTTTAATTTTGCTTTTAACCTACAAATATTGACTTTACAAAATAAATGTTATTGTTATCTAAAAACAAAGACTTTGTTTTACTTTAGAAATGAAATATTACTGCCACACCCCATAGCAGAACGTTCCTGATCAGTCTGCAACAGATATCATGGGGCCACAAAATAATCTGCAGGTGGTTAATGGGCAAGGTAACTACTAGATGAGAAAAACAGTAAAAATTTGCACAGGTAGAAATTAAAAAAAAAAAAAAAAGGACTGACCACCTTGCATTTTTCTACCTGAAAAAATAAATAAAAAGCCTAACCTAGTTACTTCAACAATTGCAATGATAACTAGGATCAAGAACACTCTGCTATCTGTAGCTAGAATTTTGCCTACATTTTCAAACTGAAACACAAAAAGTTTATGGAATAAAATTATATTTAACAACAATACCGGACAGAGGGAACATCATTAGCAACAAAAAATATGACTACAGGAAAAATCTTCGCTCCATCCTACTTCTGTTTTCGGAAAAATTTTCCCCATTTTCAATCTTAAATACAAACATTTATGTAATTATATGATGTTTAAAAAGCAATACAGTGCAGTGAAAACACTGTGAAAAAAATGATGGGAGAAATCTTCACAGCCTTTAGCTTCGCGATTGTGGAAAATTTTTGTTTCCATTTTACTGTTCCAGGCGAAATTTTCACTCTGTCCAACTTTTGTTTTTGAAAAAATTTCCTTCATTTTCAAGCTGAAACAAACATTTATGCAATAAAATGGTATTTAACAACTATACTGGGCAGAGGGAACTTCATGAAAATTACCATTACAGGAGAAATATGCACTCCATCTAACTTCGGTTTTCAGAAAGTTTTGAAAGACGGAATTCCATCCGAAGACAGAAATCCGATGTGCATCCATGATCAGGAGTCCATAATAAAGAGATTTAACAGAGTTCTGGGGATATTGTTTTTGTCTGCAGGATCAAAAAAAAAAAAAATTCTGGGGTGTCCTTCATTCGTCACCACAATTCTGCGCTACAGAGCTGCCACATAAATATGTAATAAAAAATTTATAGAATTTGGAACTTCAATACAAAGCTTTTCATGCCAATTTTAGAAATAATATGTGTGTGAAAGAAAATAAATCACAGAACTAGGCATAAAACAATAAAGTTTGAGTTATTTATAACAAAAGCTATGTTACTGGATGATATTGCTTCAACAAAGTATGCATCCGTTCAACTTCTTCACTCTGAAGAACTTTAATCACAAACATCTTGTCATATGACTGATAAAACTTAGCTCCACTTCTGGTGCTGTGATCGATAAGAATGGGTTGTGACTTGGTCAGAGAGTTCTGAAAATTACAATTACTCTTTTAATACTCTGGCACAGATAAAAAAAAAAAAAAAACTTCATTTTATTCAACATTCATGATAACATTACAATGCATACCACAAGTCAATGACCAAAGATAACATTGCTCCAAAACTTGATTTTCAAAAGTAACATGCAACTTTTTAAATAGATACATCTGCAAAATTACTGACAGAAAATAAAGCTTTAGAGAGAACATACCATCTCCCATTATTACTGGCACACTATTTTCTGGGAAAACTCAAATCAGGAATCTTGGTAACTCCATTCTTTTGCTGGTATTTAAGATATATGGGTAACATTTATTCACATTTATTCATTATTGATAATAAGGAAAAAAACTGCTAGAAGAAATTTTGAAGTGTTTCAATTTTTTGGAAGAATATCTGAATTTTTTGGAAGATACGAAATTAAATTTCCAGCATTTGTTAGTTTTTATTAGAAAGAAAAAAAAACTAAGAGTAAAACCCACACCATAAACATTATATTAAGACAAATGCAGCTCAGAAATTCATACATAAAATAGATAAATCTGACTTAATAGTAAAGTTGAAAACATTACTCAAAGAATTAAAGGCAATCCTTTCAGAAAATAATTGCCTTGAATCAGCTATTAATAACTTGTTCAAAAAATACAAAATGAAAAACCACCCTGCAAGGAAGTAAATAAAACACAAAGTAAAAAAAAAATTAAATTCCATAAAAATGGAATTTTTGAATCTCTCTCTAAATATAATAATAATAAAAAAAAACTACAAATACCAAGTAAGGATTGCACCAGGAACCCATACCAACAAAGTATTTCCCAGGTGTTAAACATGAAAAATTTTTGCTTTGGGGGAGATTTCTTTATGTTCATTTGTTTTTGTTTGGGAATTAAATGTACACCATGAGCAACTTGATGGGCCATAAGCAGTTGCCCATCCCTAATTTAAGGCCACTGGTTCCAGAGAAGGAAGAGAACCAGTGCCATAAGACAGACACAACTTCCATGCCTCACTGGAATTCGAGAACCCGGATCTCTCAGACAAATGGTCAGAAGTCGTGTTTAGATCACTGTGCCACCGGACCAGCCTTCAGCGGAAAGCAATTTACAGCATAGACAATAGCTGAGTACTTTACGTATATAGAAGATATTAGCCCACAAATGGAAACCAATCTGGCAGGCACAAACAATAACAACATGTCTAATAAAACAGGACTGGACCAAGAGACACTGGACGTTATAAAGAATTGGAAATCTCTAAGAATTATCAATTATCAACCATAAATTAAAATAAGGAAATTAATAGAAATAGAAACAGAAAAGAATAAAGAATCAATCTTTATTTGGGATGTTTTTAATTACTTGTTTATAGCACACTGTTTATTTAGTTTTCCATAATTCCCTAAAAGTATGTAACCTAAAGCCTACACAGAAGGAAATAATGAAGTATTTACTTTTAGGCAATAATGGAAAACTAACCAGTGCTATAAACAAGTAATTAAGAACTTCCCAAATAAAGATTGTCACTGCAGCCAAATTTAAGTTTGGTAATAATTGATGAGATGGCTATAACTAGACTTAATGCATTATAAATATCTCCAAATTATGTTTTTTTCTAAGGAATTAATGTGTAGAATTTTCGGGTAGCACCCCTACCCTTCCTCAAGACCAGAACTATAGAAGGTGACTACAACTATAGTAAGGCAACACCTACTATAGTTGTAGTCTTGACGAAATGTAGGGGTGCTACCCAAAAACTTGACATATTAATTCCTTTTATTCCTTAAAAAACCCATAATTTGCAGATGTTTATAATAAATTTAAGTTAGCAAAAATTGCTAACAGAAGTACGACAGCTATTATTGGGGGTGGGGGAGGGGGTATTATTTATCAAATTCCACTCAATTGCAATAGAAAGTGTATAAAACAAACAGCAAGGAAATTAATACAGAGAATTGAAGAGTACACAACTGCTTTTGAAAAGAGAGATCAGTACATTGCAACAGTCAGATACATGGAAATATGCAAATCACTCTGGGACAATATACAAATTTTGGAATATGAACCTAAAAACAAAATGGGCTTATTACAGAGAGCTACTACATAATTAAGGTTAAATGATCCATTAATGAACCAACAAAAACTTTTAAGTCCTATTTCTAAAGATTTTTTTAATAACATCAACTAATTTAGAAAGCACCATAGCCTATAATTTTTATTTAGGACTGACAATATCTATGAGTGGAATCTGGCAACATAATTCAAATTGCATTACGTGTCAACAAAACTTATGATCTTAATTCTAATGATGAACAGGCCTTGCCAGTCAACAAGAAAACAGAAATGTCAGCAATGAAACAAAACTCAGACAAAAAAGAGAATAAGAATTCTTCAATGAAATATAAATCCAAAATCTGAGTGAAGCCAAAGTAAGAGTTTTTCTAATTCACACTGTATGATGAACAAATAAGTAGTCTTAGCTGGCAGAAACAAAATTTTACGTAGTTTTGTAATGTTTACACACCATGGGTGGGGCCAGACATCAAAAAATTGGCAGAGGGAGTTATGAGAGACTATGATAGGAACATGTATATGATAATATGTCAATGCCACAAAACTTTAAAACATTTTAAACCAAATGAAATGCTATTTCAAATTCTTTTATTGTAAAACAAATAACTCAAATGTATATTTTCCTTATACAGCAACGAAAATACTGATGGCGCCCTCATCCCCTAAAATGGTTATGGCTAGTACATAAGCTAGAAAATTATCAACCATATATACTCGCACATAAGCCGAAAGTTTTTGGAAGAAACCCTGCTTTCAAAGCTGGGGAGTTGGCTTATATGCAGGTCAGTAAAAATTAGGGCTAGCTCCTATGATTCTCCCACAGAACTTACCAGAGAATTTGTTTACGTTTTAGATCACACCTTTCTGCATATCACTGTGCATTAGTTTTCTGACCTGAAAACTATCATGCAGTGACACAGTCATATCCTCAGCCGTGCCCCCCACTTTGATGGGGCATAGCTATGGATAACACGAAAGTATGGTTATTCTGCTCTCAAGATATCATGGAGAAACAATACTCCTTCCATCTGCCAAGGATGTACACGCAATGAAAAAGGAGACATTGATTTCACACTGAAGAAGAAAATTATACATATTTTACTTGTATTCACTGAAATATATATTTGTATGTATTCTTAAAAAATCTGACCCTGTTTTGCATTTCACTATTTATATCACGTAGTGGCACATGGAAAGCTGTGATCTCAGAGTAAACAAATTGCTGACAACTGCAGCACGAGGTTTCACGTCAATACCTCTTCGGAAGTACTTTCAAAAAATAAAATAAAAATTATGGAACATTTTTCCACCCAGAGTAGAATTCCAACAGGAATAGGTGCCGCTAATATGATAAGTGAAAACCTAATCCCATTTCAAATTGAGACCGTGAAATTTCTTGCTTCCAAACATGGAATACCTCATTACTTCTCGTGTGCAACTGTGGGACTCCATTGACTCCACTATATCACTTAGCAGGTGGGCCACAGCCAATCAGGAATCTCTCCTCTCCCGAGTTTTCACAGCAAGTGTGGGCGTGCACATCTTTCGCTCCGCACTGGCAAAAGCCATCTGAGATATGGAATAGCAAAAACATAGGTGTTTAAAAAAAGGTGGTAACTTGTAAAAAGGCCGACACAGGTTTGTTACTACTTGGGTGAGAGAATTGTGGGACATAATTTCACCAGAAATGGTTATAAAGTCTCTCAAAAAGTGCTTCATAAGTGATGCAATGGATGTTACCGAAGTTATTTGGAAACTCAGACAGTGAATCATACTTTGAAGGTTTTTAACGAAGATAATATCCAGAAATTTGCATAATTCATTTCAATATAAATGTATTTTCCAAAATCTTGAAATTTAAGGTCAGCTTATATGCAGGTCAAGGTTTTTCACAAATTTTTAGCTCTTGAAGTAGGGGAGTTGGCTTACACACGAGATCAGCTTTTACGCAAGTACATACAGTATTTCTTTAATTTTGTCATGCAGGCTCCAATAGGTTTGCCATCCCTTGTGCATTGTCTGCTTCTTGTGGAGATGATCAGAAAGAAAAATCCTCAACTTATCAGACATACTGAACAGAGCTTCCCCATTGTCCTCACACTCACCTGAAATTGCCTTGTATTATTTTTATGTATCCCATGCCTCCACAAGACAAAATGAAGGGCTACAACTTCAAGAAAGAAGAGAAAAAAATATTTTGAAGATTTCTATTAGTATATTATATATTGTATGAATACTACTGGGTTGATGCATAAGTTCATGCTGTTTTATTATTATTTTTGATTGGAGGTTTAACGACCACTGTGAGCAACTCAATGGGCTATAAACCGTCGCCCGTCCCTAATTTAGGGTCACTGGTTCCAGGAAAGGGAGAGAAACAGTGCCATAAGACAAAACACAACATCCATGCTTCCTCGGGATTCAAACCTGGACCCCTTTCGGACGAATGATCAGAGGACATCGCTTAGACCACTGCGCCAACAGGGCGGCCCGTTTTATTTCACAAGTGTTTCCCAGGTCAGTAGTGATGATGCAGATGGCCAGTTGTAAATCAAAATGTAGCCAGTAATATCATGTGTCTAAATCATATTGTGTTGTGTGATTGTGGTTATGGTTTTTTTGTTTTCAGGTCCGGAAGTGTGGAGTGTCAAGTAGAGAGGAATGAACATTTCCGACATCTGCCCCTCTATGAGTTTAACAAGGGATCCTCAGCCACCAAGGCTCCAAGGCTACTCGACAAATTTGTGCTGTGCATGGGGAGAATGGATGCTATTGCTCAGAGGACAGCCTGCAAATGGTTTGCATTGTTACGAGGTGGCAATTTTGACCTCAACGACTCTCCACACTAAAGTCGTCCATCTCACTTTGATGTGGATCATTTGAACCATCTCATCCACTTGGATCCGCGTCAAACCACACGCGAATTGGCCACTGAGATGGAGTGTGATCAGGCCACAGTGGTGTGATACCTGGAACGTACAGGAAAGGTCCAGAAATTGGGGTCTTGAGTGCCTCACACTCTCACCGAGGACAACAAGAATCAGCGTGTTGCCATATGTGGTTCCTTGCTCGCCCGTTATCATGAATGTTCCAGCAACACAAACCCTTTCTGTCACATATTGTTACTGGAGATGAAAAGTGGTGCCTGCATGTGAATTTCAGGCATCGGAGGGAATGGTTAAGCCTAAACAAGACGCCCACACCAAGTCCAAAACATAACATTCATCCTGCAAAGATCCTGTTGTGTCTGGTGGGACACGGCATGCATTATTCAGTGGGAAATGCTGCCAAGGAATCAGATCATCAACACTGCACTCTATTGTGAGCAACTCCACTGTGTGGAGGAAGGGATTCAATGGAAACGGCCACATCACACCATGGTATCCTTCTCCAACATGATAATGATGCCCTCACATTGCAAACATGACCAAAATGGCCATTCAGGACATGAAATGGGAGATCCTTCCACATCCGGCCTATTCCCCAGATGTTGCCCCTTCAGGCTATCACCTGTTCCGATCTCTGTCGAATGCACTCCGTGGCAGAACGTTCAACAATGATGTCGATCTCCAGAATTTCCTTGATGATATCTTCGCAGCAAAACCAGCACGTTTTTTGGCATTGCAGACCTATCCAGACTTTGGGACATCATCGTAAACAATGAGGGAGCGGGGGCATTACCTTTCTGATGTAATACATTTCTGTAGTGTGGTATAAAAAACAGCATGAACTTATGCATCAACCCAATAGTTAAAAGTGGTGGGCAATCATAGTGAGAGATGGGTTTGCCTCCAAAGGGGCACTTTGCTGGGCAGCAATGGCACACATGACAGCAACAAGGGGCTCTATGAATCTGGCACAAAATTAAGCTTCAGTATAAATATTGTTGAGGTACCAGCCAGTTCTGTGTGGCATTGGCCAAAAAACTCCAACTCACTGGGTTTCATTCCAGAACCCTTAAGTGCAATGACAAACTGGAGCCCTCAGCTATGGGCTGATCCTTCACACAGATGTGCCTTTAGGATTTTCAAGACTGAAAGAAAGAATATGAAAACTCAAGCGAGGGATATGATGGACCTACCATACTTGAGAAGGCTGGTCCATCATGGAATCAACCTGAAACTAATAAACATCATATGAAAAAAAAGCTTGGCTGAGTGAGTATAACATTGGTGAAAGGAACACCAGAGGAACAAATGGAAAGATGAATGAGGTGTTTGAAGAAATGAATATGTATAGACTGGATGTACTATGTATGTGTAAGTGAAATTAGAAAGAAAATAATCAGAATAAAAGTGAATGGAATCGTGACTATGTGGTCAGTAGTGCTGGATAATGTAAGAGGACAAGCAGGTATATATATCATCATCATCGTCAACCATTATCAATCCACTGCTGGACGAAGGTCTCTCCAAGCCTCTTCTACAACGGTCTGTCTTGTGCCAGTCTCCTCCATGTTACTCCTGCATACTTTCGTATTTCATCCACCCATCTTCCATGGGGTCTTCTTCTAGGTTTTTTCCTGTCCCTTGGAATAAAATCTAAAATTTTGACTGCCCATCGATGGTCTGTTCTTCTGGCAGTATGTCCAGCCTATTGCCATTTCAGGGATTTTACTCTGATCATGGTGTCTTACACTCTTGTCATTTTTATGATCCACGAGTTCCTCATCTTCTATCTCCTGGTTACTCCAAACATGCACCCCTCCATGCTTCTTTGAGTTGTCTGCAGCCTTTGTATGTCTTTTTTAGTTAAGGTCCACATCTCTGCCCCATACGTAAGCACTGGAAGGATGCATTGATCAAACACTTTTCTTTTAAGACATAATGACATATTGCTCTTGAAAATTATGCTGTTTCTTCCAAAAGCTACCCAGGCAAGTTTAATACGCCGATTAATTTCTTCATCAATGTGACCCTCACTTGATATCTGCTGCCGAAGATAAATGTAGGTATTGGTTATCTCCAGCTTTTCTCCATCAATCGATAAATCTTCATTTCTTGTAAAAGCATTGTACATCACTTTTGTCTTCTGAAAGTTCATTTTTAATCCCACTTCTTTACACTTCTCAGCAAGTTCCTGGATCATACTCTGCAGCTCTGATGGGGTAGTTGCAAAAATGACTATGTCGTCAGCAAAACGAAGGTGAGTTAGATAATCTCCATTAATCTTTATCCCTTTGTTTTCCCAGTTGAGTGATTGAAAGACATTTTCCAATGTGGCATTAAAGAGCTTGGGAGATATGGTGTCACCTTGTCTCTCTCCCTTTCCAATTTTTATGTGTGCTGTATTCTCAAACAGCCAAATCTTTGCACTTGCATTTTCATAGATGTTATTAATAATATTAATATATGCATCTTCAACACCGCAGGATTTCAAAGCCACTGTAACTGCTGATGGTTTCACTGAATCAAAGGCCTTTTCATAATCGATAAAAGCCATGCACAATGGAAGTTCATATTCCCTCGCTCTTTCAATTAGTTCTCAAGTACGTGGATATGATCTATAGTGCTGTAGCCACTCCTGAATCCAGCATGTTCTCTCGGTTGAGCCATGTCCAGTGTTACCTTTAAGTGGTGTGAAAGAACTTTAGTGAAGATTTTATAAACCACTGATAAGAGGCTGATAGGTCTGTAGTTCCCGAGATCCTCAATGTCACCTTTTTTTATGTAGCAGGATCATTGTAGCATTGTTCCAATCCTCAGGAATCTTCCCTTCATTAAGGCATCAAGTGAAAACTTGGGCAAGTACTGTTTCAATTTCTCCACTTGCTTCTTGTATGATGTCTACAGTAATTCCATCTTCTCCTGGAGCTTTCCCCAGCTTCATGTTCTTGATTGCATGTGCAACTTCTGCTGGGAGGACTGGAAGAACTTTGGTACTGGTACCTTTCATGATATCTGGAGTACATGTATCATCCCTTTCATATAATTTGGAGTAGAAATATTTCTTTCTTGTCAAAATTTCTGCCTCTATTTCTTGTTACAGAACCATCTTCTTTTTTCAGTGCCATAATCTGTTTTCTTCCCTTACTGAGATGTCCCTTTGCTATCTTTAGGCTTTGGTTGTTTTCAATTGCTTTCCTCACTAGTTCACAGTTGAATTTCCTTACATCTTCAGTGATACTTTTTCGTATTGTCTTGCATAGCTCTATATATTCCACTTTGGAAG
Organism: Macrothele yani; assembly: GCA_039090855.1. Classification (NCBI taxonomy): domain Eukaryota; kingdom Metazoa; phylum Arthropoda; class Arachnida; order Araneae; family Macrothelidae; genus Macrothele; species Macrothele yani. The sequence continues at coordinate 63,592,241 of CM077017.1, read as the reverse complement.
TCACATCTTTAGTTGTCCTCATCTCTCTTCTTTTTTGCATCAACATTTTGGTTTTGCCTGATAATTTATTCCCATGCAACTTGTTCTTAGACCCAGCTAATTTAGCTACTGTTTCCATAAGAGCTTTGGTTACTTTCCTGTTAACTTCAGAGATGTCCCCTCCTTTGACGTTAGACCTTCTAGAACAGTGAATCTCTTCCTCATTTCTAATTTGAAGCTATTATGATGCTTTTTAAGGTTAGTCACATCAATACACTTTGTTTGTTTTATGAGCTTGCCAAGCTCGAGTTTAGCATTGAGGTGCATCTTACCATTCTATGGTCACTACCTGTGTTGAACTTGTTCAGCACACTGCAGTCTTCTATGACGAATTTTTTGTTACACATAATAAAATCAATTTCACTTGTCATTCCATTTGGATGTCTCCATTTCCTGTTTGGCTTTTTCTTGAAAAAGGAGTTCATGATGAAAAACCCTTCTGCCTCTGCAAACTCTACGAGAGTATTTCCACGCTGGTTAGTGTTGCCATGACCGAATTCACCTACTGAAGTTTCATTCTGATGCCGTTGCCCTATTTTTGCATTGAAATCTCCCATAATTATCTTCAAGTGCTGTTTGCCTTTATTAATTAGATGACGAATTTCCTCATAAAATTCTTCAATTTCTTCTTCAGGATGACTTGTATATATATATATATATATATATATGGATGCGTGCATGCATGATGCCAAGATGGACAATACTGGTTTATGTCTTGGTAATACCCATGTGAGCAGATTGCTGTATACTGATAACACAGTCCTGTTGGCATAGAGCAAAAGTGAGTTGCAGAGTATGTTGTCCCGGGTGTACGAAGTTTGTATGAAATTCAAACTGAGTATAAATAAGGGAAAAACCAAAGTTATGGTTTTTGAGAGAGGAACTGGTAGTACTGAATGCAGGGTAGTCTAAATGGCACAGTGATTGACCAGGTAAATGCGTTTGTGTATTTAGGAAGCATATTTGACAGAGAGAACAGATTAGATGGTGAAATTAGTAGGCGAGTGAATTCATTGAAAGTCATATCTGCTTTGGAAGGTTTTCACAGGAATGATGGATTCTCAAAAAGGAGTCCTAAATGGCTGTTGTGTAAGAAAGTGTAATTGTTCCTACTCTGATGTATGGCAGTGAAACGTGGGTACTACAGAAGAGACATAAGAGTCATTTGTGTGCTGAAGAAATTCGTTATTTACGGGGGGTGGGGTGGGGAGACATGTTCTGATCATGTAAGGAATGAAGATGTGTTGCAGTTGTGTAATGTGAAGCAAAATGTTGTTACCAAGGTGAAGACTAATATTCTTAGGTGGTTTGGCCATGTTGAAAGAATGAGTGACGAGACGCTTACTAAGAAAAATTTCATCCCAAGTGGCAAGAAAGAAAAGCAGAGGAATGCCAAGGAAGTCTGGGGGGGGTCAGATTTAGGAGTGTCGGCATGAGAAAAAGATTATGAGCATGAAGTATAGAAGGTCTTGTGTACATTGTGTGATGGATGTCAGTGAAGCCCATGTTGTGTGTCAAGATTGCTGTAAATGGAGAAGTTTGATACTGCAACAGTAAGTAAATAATCAGTTAAAAATTTATTTGGTGGTTTGTATTTCTTTGTGTAGCTCACCTCTGAATCTCAGAGAACAGCTTAGTGATAGGTATGTATGTAGCAGTTAAATGCTTATTTGGCAGATGGTTCTTTGAGGAGTTAACCTCTGAATCTCAGAAAACAGCTCAATGATACAAGCAGGTGTGGTTTTAAGTGCAAATATAAAGAACAACTTGATTAACTATAACTGCATAGGTGAGATTTTTTTTTTATTCATTGAAAGTGAAACTTCATAGAACAGTAATTGCTGTAGTGTGTGTGCTCCTTGTGACTTGGAACCTTCTGATAGGAAGGATGATTTCTCGAATGATCTGAAAACTGTTTTGAGCCAGTTTAGCGCTAAAGAGAAAGTTGTTATAGCAGGTGATTTTAATGGAGAAGAGGTGTTCAGAACGAGATTTCTAACAATGTTCTGGGTAAGTTTAATGATTCTGGTATGAATGATAATAGTGAAAGTTTAATTGAAATCTGCATTTAGAATGGGTTGTTCATATCCACTACATTTTTCATCCACAAGTATATCCAAATACATACATGGGAGAATCATACTCTGGGGCAGAAAAGTGAAACTGATTTTGTCATTTACATTTAGTGTCTGAAATGCTTAGTTGTTAACACTCGTGTGATGACAGGTGCAGATGTTGGGTTCTTATTATCTGTTAGTGTTGCTACTCAAACTGAATGTTGGTTGGAGGAATATGAACCTGTGTGGATGAAAAGAATAAAAAACTGAAAGGCTTTCTGAATACGCTTCATGAACTGCAACCCTTCAATTCCTGCTTCAAGGGAATGTAATTTTCAGGTTTTCTGAAAAGGCGGCTACATAGGAAACAATGAAAAAAAGACACAAATGTCAATTGAGCCAATAATGACATTTGCATTGTTTTCCATGTATATGAAAACATATTTCTTCAGGGACACTCATTCCCCATTGATATCTAAGAATTCAACATGTTTTAAGAAATGTGTTGTCACTGTGGCTGAAGAAGTTTGAGGTACTGCAGCATAGGTAGCATTAAATGTGATTGTTGGTGGAACAGAGAGCTTAAAGAAACAGGAAAGAGAAAGAATGAAGCATATTTGGGGAGGTTGCAAGGTAGAGTTCCTGAGTATGAATATCGCTGTGAAAAGCATGAAGCAGCAAAGCAGTTCATCACAGTAGGGCAAATGATATGAAGGATAAGGTGGAAAGGCATGCATTGGCCTTTTGGAAAGATAGGAAAACATTCTGGAAGTGCACAAGACATAGGAAAAATAGGGAAATAAAGTCCTAAGATGTGTGAAGAACAGGACTAGAGAAATTATATGGGAGCCATTTCAGTTAAGTAGAAGATGGGGTGAATACTTCTGTGAGTTACTAGAACATGAAAGCAAAGGTGATTTTGAGGCAGAAGTAAATGATGCCACTGAAAGAGAAGGAAGCAAAGCAGGGATCTTTAGGGAAGCAGTTTGTAAAGTTCTAAAATCTTTTCAAAATGGTACGGCTTTGGGAGTAGATGGTATAATTGCTGAGATGTTAAAATGTGGTGCTGACTCTGTAATTGAACGGTTAACTGAAATTTGCCAGTTGAGCAGGGAGTTCAGAATGATCCCTCAGGATTGAGGGGATGCTATCTTCATCCCTTTGTATTACGGAAAAGGTGATCAGACTGAATGCAATAATTATAATGGTATCAGCCTCTTGAGTGTGCCAGGGAAAGTGTTTGGAAAGCTGATTACCAATAAGGCATAGTCTTACATTAGAGGTGTGGGATGTACAAAATTGTTTGATGCCTGGTAAGGGCTGCACTAACTGAATTTTTGTATTATGCATGATGATTGAAAAGTATCTGTCTGTTGTTAAGAAAGATTTTGCTGCCTTTATAGATTTAGAGGACGCTTATGACAAAGTAAACAGGATACTTCTGTGAAAGGTCGGAAATAATTATGGTATAACTAGGAATCTGCTTAAAACACAGGTGATTGTGATACAAAGTTTGAAACCCTGAATTTTTTTAACATGGGGCACTATCACCAAATTATTATTATTTTGAATGAAAAAATTCTAAGAAGTAGAGCAAACTGTGTAAGTTGAAAGTGCTATAAATCCGCTTATTTTATGGTGTCTATACTATACAGCTGACTCTTGATAAGTCAGATCCCAAGGAATACAAAGCAAAAAAACAGAGAAAAATAGAGTAATTCAGAAAATCAAAGTTTATTCGAATTTAATTACGTACATATCTAACCATATCAAATCACATTTCAAGTTTCATCACTTATTTCAAGTATGGCTTCAATAAAGTTTCATAAAATGTTTATTGCTGCTTGGGCTTTTTTTCCATGTAAGAGCAGAGGTTGGGGCATACTCCTATGGTTCATCTTCATTGCCTGATTGAGATTTAATTGGGCTATGATGTCTTCATCCCTTAAATACCTGTAGGTCTCTACTTCAGCATTGATATTTGCATACGCTCAAGGTTTTTTTTTTTTTTTTTTTTGGTTTTTTTTTCATTCAATAAGAGAATTTTGCAAAACTATGATCCATCCTTCGTCACGTTCATGTTCACCCAGATGTACACAAGAGCTTTGCTTTTTCACCACTGTCAGCTAAAAAGTGGATTTTCCTAAATAGTTTTTAACTGTATTTTCTGCCACTTCTCTCCATGCACTGCCAACCATTATCATTGCTCGTAAGAAGTCAATCTATGATTTACGATCTTCTTCAATGCCAAAAATGCCTTTTTATCACAATTTGTTTTCAATAAATGATCTTAAAGTTCTGGATGATTCCTTGGACTAAAGATTACAATTTTGTTGTATAGGCTGGTAAAAACTGAACTTTTACTTATTTCATTTCAGGGATGCATCCATGCATGGTATAGTTATCAATGAAGAGAATGACTTTACACCTCTGCAGCTTTATTTTTCCATCAACATTTTCAGCTAGCTTTGAAAAATTTCCTTGATCATCCAGGCCTTATTATTTGATTGATGGAGAATGGATAGACATATACTCCAGAAAATGATCTAGGATTTTAAGATTTGCCTGTCATTAATGGCTTAAATTTTTCAAATCAACTCATGCTAGATGCTAAAAGTAATAATATTACATTTCCTTAAATTATCTGATTTTCCATGGAGCACTCTGCTCCGATGAAAAACAGGTCTCACTAATGCTCCACTCAAATACAAAGTCCAAAGCAGCCCTAACACCTGTGCAGAGAAAATAACAGAAAAGCAATGCACATCAGACAGAAAGCCTCGTGACCTAACGGGCACATAATGACATGGCTGGTGAAAACTGTTAAAGGTTTATGGCAGTGCTAGATAATTCTTAGCAGCTAATTAATGTGTGGGACAAAATCATGACTAATTGATTTGAACAATTTACTGTACTATTTACCAGTGTCAGAGCAGTTTACAAAGCTCTAGAAAAAAATGTTTTAAACAATAAACCACACAGGTTACCAGCGTTGGCACAATTTACATAGCCAAAAACCCAGAAATATGGGTTAGACCCAGAACACAAACACTGCTGTTAAAAGTGTGAAAGCTATGTATGCTGGAAGTAAAGCATATGTATGAGTGAATGGTGTTTTATTGAAATTATTTCTATTGGTGCAGAAGTCAGACAAGGTTGTGCAATTTCACCATGGCTGTTTAATATGTTTATCAATGCATGCATGATGCCAAAATAGACAATAATGTTTTATGTCTTGGAAATATCCAGGTGTGTAGATTGCTGTAAGCTGGAAGGTAACCCAGTCCTGTTGGCAGAGAGCAAAAGTGAGTTGCCGAGTATGTTGTTCCAAATGTAAAAAGCTTGTATGAAATGCAAACTGAGTTACAAATATGAAAAATAAAGTTACAGTGTTTGAGCAAGAAACTGTTAGCATTGAATGGAAAATCAGTCTAAATTGTACAGAAATAGACCAAGTGAATGAATTTGTATTTTTAAGAAGCATGTTTGACAGAGAAAATAATTAAATGGTGAAATTAGTAGCAGAGTCCATTTATGTCATTGAAAGTCATAGCTGCTTTAGGGAGATTTCACAGGAATGATGGATCTCGAAAAGGTCCCAAATAACTGTGTATGAAAATGTGTATGAAAATGTGTATGATATGTTGGAGGAAAGTTGCCTTCTCTGATGAATCACGTTTCCTACCGCATCAGGTGGATAGTGGTGGGTACAGTGAATAGCTGTGGAGAGATTATCTTTAATTCTTTGAGTCATCCTCAAATTCCTCAAACCAGCCTTGGACGATATGGACCTAATGACATGGCACATTGTTCCTTTGAAACACCCCATCTTGGTCAGTAAACACCGCCTGTGTAACCATACGAACCTGGTCTGCAATGATGGAAAGGTAATGGTGGTGTTCAGGTGGCCATTCACCAGTATTGGGAAATCAAGAGTGCACCAGGAAAACATGCACAAGAGCATTACACCCCCACCACCAGCTTGTACCCATGGAGTCACAGCATCATGTGCCATCTCCACCACACCATAGGCCTACACAGTGGAGGGAACATTGCATTTTAGCTATGGTTACACTCCTCTGTGCACCTTGGTTGTAGATCATGGTCAGTTGTGCTAAAGTAGCAGGTCCATTGTTCTAGACAACATGGCTGAGCTGCCTCTCCTCCCAAGCATTAAAGTAGCCGTGGCTGTCCAACACTCACCCACCAGTTATGCACTGCCCCTCTTCTCATCCACTCTCTGTACAGTTTAACTATGGCAGTCCATGAACAGCTGACAAAGTTAACCATTTCCAGGATTGCACTCTTTGTTCTGTATCAGATAATTATGCCCTTTCCAAAGGGGTCAAATTTTATCTCTTACCCATTACAACCACCGTTTCATCTCCGATTGATACTGCACATATCACATACAGCACTACATACACCCCTGACCTTCACACATGTGCACCACTATGTTAGAAATCATCTAAATGACAGGAAGTGGGTCATAATGCTGCTCCTATTGTGTATACTCCAAAATAATGAAAATTTGAAAGAAATACGGGATTACACCATATAATACAAATTTTGAAGATGACAATCCGATTTTTGGCGTAAATGTGACAAGGATGGTTAGTCAGATAATATCCGAAAACTTGAAAATTTTCATCGTCCTGGAGCGGGACCCGGGCGTTTTCTGGAAGACGCGGGTTCGGGTCCCGCTCCAGGACGATGAAAATTTTCAAGTTTTCGGATATTATCTGACTAACCATCCTTGTCACATTTACGCCAAAAATCGGACTGTCATCTTCAAAATTTGTATTATATGGCGTAATCCCGTATTTCTTTCATGATTTATCTGCTTCTCTGGGCAAACACGGGATAAGATTCTTAGCCTCCAGATTCGCTAAAAATTAATGCCGGTTGCTTCGACTAGCAAATCCTGTGATGGTTATATTCAAATTGATCGGAAACTTGATAGTTCTGGATGGTGTAGTGGTTAGCATACCCGGGCGTTTTTTGGTAGACGCGGGTTCAAGTCCCGCTCCATGACGATGAAAATTTTCAAGTTTTCGGATATTATCTGATTACTATCCTTGTCACATTTACGCCAAAAATAGGATTGTCATCTTCAAAAAAAAAAAATGAAAATTTGATTGCTGTAGGTGGGGCCCCAGAAGGTGGGTGAAAGTTGCATTTTTGGTAAAATTTGTGCGCACTCCATTTCTCTGTAGAATAATACCTGTTATATTCTCCTTGTCACTAAAAAGTTTGGAGAAGCTTTTTTTTTTCCCCTCCTTTTTTTCTTTTTTTTAGAGGGGTTTCTTTTTACAACCGACTTGTTTAAATCTGAGCTTTTATGATGAGCCCTATATGGCTCAACTTAAAAGCTCAGAATCTGATGATTTACACAAATCAGTTGCAAAAAGAATCCCCTCTAAACTTTTTTAGTAGCAAGAAAGGGGAACATAAAGTAGGAAGTTTCTCTTTCCTCCTAATTCCAGTGGCTTCTCTCTGTTACATGAAATTACACATAGAAATACTGATCAATGCACAGTGTTTATCTACATATAACTTAGTTTATTCACCTTGCAACTTTTATTAAGATATTCACTACCAAGCATTGTTTTAATTTTTTGCAATTCTATAAAGCATAAAATTTCCTCTTTTTTACCCGCCAAATAAGTAAGTAAGTAACCGTATGTGTGCGTGCGTGTGGTGCGTGCGTGCGTGCGTGTGTGTGTGTGCGCGTTTCCAGCATGAAAATGCATTTGACACATATCTTACAATGTATTTAAAGACTCCAGGAACAATAACTTTGATGTTCCAAACTGTTTTCATGAAAAATAAATTCTAGTTGGCATTCATTTTAATGAAATTCTCCGTGCTTTTAAGGTGGACGTCTAGTGATTTTGCTTCCTATACTTCCAATGGGCAAACTTCTGTACACATTTTCTTCACAATTAATGCATTCCCAAGGATGAAAATTTGAACATTGATTAAAATAACTTCATATTATAACTTGGAATACTTAATATTTTCTGAAACATAACCATAATTATATTAAAAATCAATAACTTTTCCTTTGGTGGTGTTGAGACCAGAAAAAAATGGCACGACTTGTACGTTGATGACGTCAGTAGACAAACAAATGTTGGATTGCTTAATTATGGTTATGTTTTAGAAAATATTAAGTATTCCAAGTTATAATATGAAGTTATTTTAATCGATGTTCAAATTTTCATCCTTGGGAATGCATTAATTGTGAAGAAAATGTGTACAGAAGTTTGCCCATTGGAAGTATAGGAAACAAAATCACTAGACGTCCACCTTAATGAAGTTCCCTTATGACAGGCCTGCTTTTCCATTCCTTATAATTTCTTCTTAGTGTATCAGTTCTCATTCAAAATTAGTACTGCCTTTACAAACTCTTAACCTTGAAAACAACTTTACTGATCACAAAAGATGACAACAGCTCTAGAAGGATAAAGTACATACTGATTTTGAACTTTTGCTTTAAAAAAAAAGGTAAAACTCCTCACTCCACTAGTTTATCATGGAATGACTCTACAGCACAATTTAAAAAGGGAACTTACAATTTCAGCTTAAGGAATCAGTTGAGAGGTGCAACACTGCACACACCTTCAAGCAACAGAGTGAAGTTTAAGTGTGAGCATAACTAGCCAAACAACATATCTAACTATGTTGGTTCAGTGGTTCAATAAATTATTGGTACATATCATTATACACTTGTAGGAGGAAATCGTTGCAAACTGAACAAACTGCAGCATATTACAGGGTATGGTAGGAGTCAAAAATGGAAGCCCATGGTCTGCATTTGGACTATCAATGCTTTTTGACTATCTTAATTATAATCTGTAGGTTTCCCCATCACAGTTAACCAAACTGCAACTAGGCACATGGTCTCGGCCACTTGGAGCCACACTAGGGCATTTCAAAGCTCTGTTCAAAAAATGTGATATTGTTATTCATGGATAATTTCCTGTTATCATGGTTCTTACTTTTCAATTACTACTAACTGCTTAGAATGAATATGAAGATGAGGAAAACTTATTATGAAAATGAAAAATTCACCTCTGGGTAGTCTGACTTATACTATTTTTCATTACCTAACCAAGCAGGAACCATTACCTGCCCACTTCAGTGGTGTAGTGGTCTAAGCACTGGCTTCTGACTATTTGTCTGAGATCGGTCAGGGTTCAATTTCCGGTGAGGCATGGATGTTGTGTTTGTCCTACAACACTGGCTCTCTCTCTTCCCTGGAACCAGTGGCCCTAAATTAGGGCCAGGGGACTGCTTATAGCTCATGGCTGTCGTTGAACCAACAAACCATTACCTGTTTAGCACTGATTGTTAAAGGCTGTTTAATTTCTCAACAGCCTACCTCTACTAAAATAATAAAATGTAATGCAGCATTGTGAAATGAAACATAAACCACTTATAGAAGAGCACCCACTTGAAAGCAACCATTGCCAATGTAAAATCAAAAGCTTGTGTTCATGTTATGCAGCATCACTTGAATTATATTTAATCCTTTTCAGTCAAAAAAAAAAATGCACTGATGCTGCTTTGTGTTTCTTGGATACTTGTACCAAATATTTACTGGTACCAACAAAGTTCAAAGACGGTCTATGTTGGCACCAGTAATTCTTTTGTAAATTAAAATATTTCAAATAATTCAGGCAACAGTTGTTGTTTTTTATCTCAAAAAGATGTTGCTGAAACCTTGTGACATGCATCACTCACTTCTTCCAATATGAGAGAAACAAAAAACTAGCAAAAGAGAATTTTTACCTTCTCAAAATCACTGATTGTTAAATGATTAAAGGATATGACACAGCTCTTAGCTTTTGCATGATGCTTTCACCATTTAAACGAATTACTTTCAGGATAGAGCTCACTGAGACAACTGCAACTTGCCACTAAGCAGTTCATTAATGAAATAATTTATATTTCATTCACTGTGGCAATTGAGCATCTGGAAATTGAGCTATTGCTGACAGGTATTTGTCATATTTATGGTCCACTGTCTACAAGCACTAGACATGAAGAGATAAACACACTAGATGAAGATTTACTATTTTACTATATTTAAAATTACATCGTACAGAGAGGATCATGAACACCTTGTTCTATAAGCTCCACAACAACACGAACAACAAACACGCTCCGCTAGAACGAGCTTCTAAAAAGAGAACTGTCAGTCACAGTTATCAAACCGAAGTCACTGAACTATGTGACAGTATTAATCAAAAAAATTTTAATCTAAATGTTGAATGAAAATTTTATGCTGTAACCAGGATTCAAAAGATCTTTTTAGTTTATAGTAGTTTTTCAGCTATCACAGGGCAGTTTTTCAAAGCAAAAACACGTTAAAATTCTGCAAAAGATTCTCCTCCTACTGTTGCCGCACAAATTCTACTAATTTCGGGCACATTGCTTCAGGTAAAGAAATGCTCAAATTTGAAATTTAATTACCTAATTAATAGTATATTGATTATGTTAATTAATTAACAAAATTAATCATGTCTTTAATTGGGCATTGGGGTAATTCCTGATTGGGTTTGCAGGGAGTATTATCCCACCCCAGGTCGCAGAAGGATTTGCTGGGGGTTTTTTTGTTTTTTTTTCCCCTTCTTGCTTTTCTTTAGTGTGGGAAGGAGATCGGAATGAAAGCACTAGGCCAGGTGCAAAATTCTGCAAACGAAGTAAAAGGTATTTTTATTGCCAGGCATTGGCGAAGAACCAGCACTGCGGATTACATAATGCAGCCTTAGCTAACAATAGGCCAGTGTGACTATACGGCGAAAGTCCAAGAAAAAATCCTAAATCTGGTAAGAAGGTAAAGCTTATGTAATAATTGTCACCCAGGCTCTGTGTTGGGGAACATAATTCAGTTGGGCATACGTGTCTTCGAGCATACTTAAAAGATTTAAAAAGGGTTTCTCGCATGGCCTGATAATAGAACCCCCAAAACAGGGTAACAGTCAGGGCCAAATAAATTTTTAAAGGGCTTAGCTCAGCAGATGATCAGCTGGCCAGGAGAACATCTGCTCGAAATAGCCACTGGTCAGACGAGGGGGAGGGGGGCAGAAACCAATGAAGGTGCGAGTTACGTCTCCAAGAGGGGAGGAGAACACGCCTAGCAGCAAGACAGAAAGTGGAAACAAAACAAAAATAAAATGCAGAAACTTGGGAAAATCAGGGTTGTTGTTATTATTGCTGTTGTTGTTGGTTGGCAGAAATGCCTGGCTGTGCGTGGGTCAAAAGTCGGACTCGCAAATTTTGTATCATGTTAGGTGCCATTGAAAGGTAGTAGTGAAAGATGCCAAGTTGATGGTAGGAGAAGTTGTACAGTTGTCAAGGGATCCCGGACTATGTTTTATCCATGGAGGATACCAGCCACAAGATCGTGGATGCAAGAAGAAACCGCTGATGAAGGAGAAGACCCATCATCAACTCCTGGATCTGTGTTGCACAGTAGAAGATTTAGGGTAAGATATCATCCAAATATTTCAATCCCTTGCATGCTGAGCAATCATTGGAATTTAGAAATGAAATATTATTGCTCACCTTGTACAAGTTGGATTGCTAGGAATGTTTCTATTTCTATAAATCTTAGGCTAAACCTTAACTTTTTGTTGTAGCGATGTTTTAATATAACTTGATCTAGTCCCACCATTTATTTGTATATAAATTAAGAAATATGTTAAAATAAATTCTACATTTGTTTCTTTAAACAATGCGTTTTTCTTCGCTGCTGCTCTGCAAATGAGTACGAGTGTCGGGTTTTGGTTTATTTTAAAGTAAACAGTTTTTCTTTTTTTAAGATACCACGATTCATAACATGATAGTGAAAGATTAGTATTTTAAAAAAAAAACTTAATTTCTTTGCAACATATGAGTTCTTGCGAGCTCGTATGAAACACAACGCATACAGGTCCCGACGATGAGACTGGGTTGCCTATACTAGGAAACCCATTGTCATTGTTGCCACTTTAGTTGATCGGAATTCGTTAACAAAATTTATGCCTGCAAGTCCCAAAGGAGGGGGGGCTTGGCTTGGCAAGGTAATACTACAATCAGAATTTTCAAAGAATTCATCACATTTTTAAAACAATCTCAACCTGGCATGCAGAGTGCATTGCTTTAATACCTGCTTAGAAAAACAAAAAGGAAAGCATGATAACTAAGCTCTTCAGTTCTGATCCCAATAAAGAACCTTTTGAAAACAAATGAATTTATTAATAATTAGATTAACTATTTACTTTTTTGTAGCTAATATGTAGAAGTATGCTACATTTGAGTTTTTAATAACTGGTACAGTAAACTCTCTCTTATCCGGTACTCAAATAACCGGAACTCTCAAGCAACCGGCACCTGAATGGTGGTTTGTTACCATCGGCCGCCAGGTGCCAGCAGCAATCGGCCACTGGCATTATTTTACTACCGGTCACCAGGTGCCAGCAGCAGCAATCAGCCACTAGCGTTATTTTACTGCCAGGCGCCAGCAGTGATCAGTCCCTAGTCAGTAAGTCACGTTTCATTTACAGTTTATCCATACTCCGGTATTTACGTTAATTTTCTCAGAATGCAGCAACCCATCTATAGCAATGTCTTCAGCTGGTAAATGCAAGAGAGTAGTACTCCCCCTTAAGCAGAAGATGGATATATGTTTTCGCCTTGAGAAGGGTGAAAGTTATAAACAGTTGATGAATGAATATAACATCGGATCATCTTTAATGTACAACATCAAGGAACAGAGCAGAAAATGAAAGCATTCTCCCAGAAGTCAAATAGTCCCAAAGGCAGTCGAAGGATGTCACACACTGCATCAAGCATGAAGTGAAGACCTCGACAAAGTATTGTATGAATGGTTTTCAATTAAAAGATCGGAAGGAGCATGTATCTCGGACCCCATGATAATCAAGAAGGCGAAGGATTTTGCGAAGAAAATGAATATACAAGAATCGTGTACATTCTCATCCGGATGGCTTACAAGATTTAAGGTGCGTTATGGCATCCGTAGTCTCTATGTTTCAGGAGAAAAATATACTGCTGACTTGCAAAAACCAACTGCTGACTTGCTTTCTGCAAAAGAATTTGTGAACAAGTTTTCACAGCTAGTTAAAGACCAGAATTTATCTCCCCATCAAATTTATAACGCTGATGAAACTGGACTGCTTTATCGGTGCTTTCCGTCAATGACACTGGCAAGTTGGGATGAGACTAGTGCTTCGGGCTTCAAGCAGAGTAACAATACATTAACTGTGTTGGTGTATAGTAATGCAGAAGGAACCCATAAAGGGAAATTATGCATTATTGGAAAATATAAAACATCAAGGTGCTTCAAAAACATTACAAGTTTGCCAGTGTTCTATCGTTCGCAGCCAAATGCCTGGATGACATGGGAAATATTTTTAAAGTGGTTTAGAGAAGTGTTTGTCTCGAGTGTAAAAGAAAATTTAAAGAAAAATCGCCTTCCAGAAGATGGTAAAGTTGTGTTAGTGTTGGATAACTGTAGGGCCCACCCACCTGCTGAGGAGCACTCCATAGGCAATATTTTTTGTATTTTTTTATCTCCAAATGTGACAAGTCTGATCCGACCTATAAGACCAGGGCTTCATCCAAAATTTGAAAACGCATTATCATCGTGATTTCATGAATCACCTGGTTGACTACGATAAAGGAACAATCGATGATTTCCAGAAAATATTCAATGTAAAGTATGCCATATTTACGATATCCCTTGCGTGGAACAGAGTAAAAACTGAGACTTGTCAATGTTGTTGGAGAAAATTGTGGCCGACGGAAATTTTTACAGATGAGAAGGGTGAGGCTGATTTTGAGGGTATTCAAACCAGATTGTTATGCAAAGCGGTCAGGGAGATACGTGAATTGGCGAAAACAAAGCAAGACGTGTGAGAAACAAATTGAACATTGGATTAATATTGACAGCAGTGTTCTTATCATCATATCTTTGGATGATGAAGAAATAATTTCTAATGTATTGGCCCCTAACACTGAGGAAAACAAAGAGGAAGAGGAAACAATGCCTAAAGTTTCATGGAAGGCAGCGAGTGAGGCACTGGATATGTTTATTTCTTTTGCAGAGCAATCAATGTACGTGAATACACATGGCATCATGCAGCTTCATATCATTAAGAATAAATTTCTTTGTAAAAGAGCAAATGCATCTAGGCAAGGTGATATATAGGAGATGCTGAAGAAATTTACAAAAAAAAAAAAACCATCCAAACTCCATCCACCATTACGGACATTGCTACACCTCCCACAGCTGATGTCGGAGATCCTTCAACCTTACCAGTCAATGAACTCGCCACACTCCCCGACAACGAACTCTCCAAATATTTTTTTATTATTTTTATATAATGCACTTTAGTGTTAAGTGTTTAAAAATTTAAGTAGTAAAGATAATTTCATTTTAATTATATATTCAGTTTATATTTTATGTATTAGGTTAATAAAACTTGTTCTTTACTTAAATTACACTTCTATTTCTTCACTAGCAGCAGGTACTACATAGAGTTTTAATGAGTTTTGCACGGTACTATGGTAATTTAAACAGTGATGGTCAGATATTCAGAAAATTCTGTTTTCCAGCAACTTTCCGGTTCCAGTGGTGCCAGATAAGAGGGAGTTTACTGTATTTTGGAAGTACAACTCACTCACTTCAGAACTGTATTCTTGAACATGATTTGAAACATGCAAACCCACAGCTTCCTTTGTTTATTTACCTGTGCATTAATTCATCAGAGAATAGTCAATATTCCAGGGCAAAATTATCCAAATTGTATTAAACAGTACCATTAGATTTTTTTTTCCTAATAAGCTGCCTTGAAATAATTCCAAAGCTTCACATTCAAATAATGAAGGAATCTTATTTGTAGAAATAAGCCAAATGATTCTCCTTTAAATAAATTTATTTAGAGGCCTACAAGTGAGCTCTAAAGTACTGGATTTGCTTTCATAAAACATACAAAAACTGACATAAAAATGCAGTTAATAGAATGAACTAATAAAATTTGGTACTTTTCCTAATTTGCACTATCTATCACTGCACTTGCAAAGAATTTCACCACTGATTTAAATTTTAATGCATTCATGTTTTGTTGTTGGTTTTTTTTTTTTTTTTTGTCAAAAGATACAAAAATGGTAGTTTGACTGGGAAAACTGTACTGTTGGAAGTGTATACTGCAAAAGAAAAAAACCAAAAAAAAAAAAAAAAAAAACATTCAAATTCTTCCCAAACATTTGACTAGCACAGGGAAATTAAGGTCATAAATAGAAGTCATAAAAAGGTATCAAAAATGGTAGTGTACACAGTTGGAAGTTATGCATTAATCCTGCACCATAATCAGTTTTAAAAGCTGATTTACATTTCTCAAAATTATTTTGATATATCACTTCAAAGCTATAATGAATTGCAGTTGAACTATGGTATAGCAACCTTTGCTGTACTGCAACCTTGGCAAAATAGCATCAAATATTAAAAGGTACTAATCAAGTCTCCATGAATTCCTTAGTAATCTCCATCAGTTAGTACATCTCTTGTTTATAATGGCACAAACTACATCAATGTTGATATAACCCAGTTTGACAGCATTCCAAATTTGAAGTTTCATAAATGTGAAATAAAAGATACAGTTCAGAAGTGAGATTTTCAAAACAGACATTTTCAGACATAAATGAAAATTAGGAGAGTCAGATGCACTTAACTGTTAAAAGTGCATGCATCAATATATGGATGAACTTACGATATAATCTGAATCATCAATTCCAAATCGTTCCCTGAGGTTCCTAAATACTAAAGGACAGTACTCCTTTACTTTGAAATGACTGGGCATATTTTCCCTAGAAAATAATGAGATTACATTTAAAAACTAAACAGAACAGCAAATTTGATAAAAAATACATGTAACTTTAAATCTAGAGATCCTTTAAAATGTGCTAACATATCAGATTTATTTCTCTCATAATCTACAACACTTTTAGTGTAGTTTTAAATAATCATTGTTAGCTAAGAATAACAGGAAAAAGTAGATTTTATGCAACAGTGAGAAACATGGGTAACATTTCAAGAATAACAGCAAATGAGGTAGACAAAATATGACAATTCAACTCAGTGAGTTATAGATTTTAGTAACCTCTGAATGCTCATTGCTCATAGATTAGCAGATGTATGGCTACTCACTTGTGAGAAGAAACTACAAAAGCTCTAGTAATGAGAATTATACAAACAAACCCACTGTCAATTTAAAGATTTTTTTTTTTAACTTTATGCTGAAGTAGCTAGGTTTTTTTTTCTCACACAGGTGGTACCCCTAAGTGGAACACCTAAAAATCAAGGTCTGGCACACATGTTTCAATATCAAAGATGATTGGGTTTACATTACTGATGCTCTTCCTCCTCCAAAAGAACTTTTTAACAATTCAGCATTTGTTCTGTAAACACACATGCAGGGCTGGACAAATCCCGGGCACCATGTTTCCTAGAAATCTAACCCCAGCGCACATTTTTTTTTTTACTTCAGTTTTCATATTTTGCAGTAAATACAGTAATTTTTGTCATTACAATCTGAGATTATCTGTTAAAAAGTTAGAAATTTAGGTTCTGCATATAATACCACAGTAAAGAAAAAAAAACCCCAAACATTTCAGCAGTGTTCTAAAAAATCTGCATGGTAATTTTCAGGAGAGGTGGTTGTTATTGGAAAAGTACTGAAAATGTGGTAACAGAAAAAATCTAATGCAATATGAAGATAGAGGACTGCAAAGAGATTGAAAACATGTTTTTTCTTTTTTACAAGAGCATTCTGACAGGAAATATGATGCCACCACAAAAGTGGTACTATTTGTGCTCGTGGAAGTGCTGTGAGAAGCCCACAGAATTATTTCATGACACAATCATTTTGGGAATTGCATTCATCAGTTTTGCTGTGCTAATCATATTAGCTATGGTTTTTGTTTGGTATTCAGTTGAAACATATTCAGAAAAGAATACTATGGATTGTCCATAATTTCTACAGAATTTTTAGGTCTAATGAATGAACTATGGTAATGCTGCAAAAGCTAAAGATTTTAGTTCTTTATTTACTTAAAAGTAACACGAAAGTACTTAAAAATTAGTTTCTTTTTTAATAAGACAATCGCTTCTTTCTTACTTCTTTGGACATCTGGATTGGTCATCCTGTGAACTGCAGGTTGGCTTTTCTGCCAGAAATTACAGTTCAGGATCAACACGACAGTACATCGAACCCTGCTGAAAATGGGGCTGTGTCACCACAGACTGCTCCAAGTGCCCATGCTAGCCTCGATTCAGCATTGAAAGTGCCTACAATGTGCATGTGGGCATCAAAACTGGACCTTGAATTATTGGAAGAATGAAGTCTGATCCGATGAATCTCATTTGCTGTTGTACCATGTAGACAGCCGAGTATGTGTGTGTTATTTACCTGTGAAAGCGTTGCCACCAGGATGCACCATGAGGCGAAAACAACCCAGTTGAGGAAGTGTAATGCTTTGGGCAATGTTATGCTGGGAAAAGCCTTGGTCCAGTTATTCATGTGTACAAAACTATGACATTTACAACCTACCTAATGATCATTTCAGACTAGGTACATCCTTTCATGGCAACGGTATAGCCCTCTAGTAGTGCTTTCTTTCAGAAGGATAATGCGCCATGCCACACTTCCCTGAATGTTCGCTAATATTTGTGGAAGATGAGGAATATTTCCAGGTATTGCCTTGGCCTCCGAATTCCTCAGGTATCTTTCCAGTCGAGCATCTGTAGTTTGCACTGGAGCAGCAAATGCAACCTATGGTGGCTCAACCACTTAACTTACAACAGTTAAAGGATGTGCTGGTAACGTGGTGAAACCAGATACCACAAGACACCTTTAGGAATCTTGTAGCATCCACGCGTCTTCAAGTAAGAGCTGTTTCAGCGGCATGTGGAGGACCAACATAATATTAGGCAGATGGTCACAATGTTTTGGATCTTTGGTGTACATCTATAAACTTCCCTTTCTCAGATGCATGCACACCGAAAACACAGAAGTGGACAAAAGAAAAACTGAAGTTATTCTTAAATGCAGATTAATATACTAGAAACAAAATGTCAAGTCGCAAACACAAAGGTAGTAGATGACATCTGATAAAATATAGGACATAGATACACAATCAATATGGAAGCAGAGTACGGTAATACCTTCTTTTATACTCAGTATGTAATCACACAAATTATCATTTCATCAGTTACAGGAATTTCAAAACCTTGAGAGTCAATTTTCTAATTTCCATTTTTTTTTCTAATTTACAAAAGTGATTACCTAAAACACTATACCGGTAACAATTATCCCATTAATTCTAACTGAAATATCAATGAAAATTGTGCACAAACATTTGCAGCCTTTCAAGTCACCCTTTTTAATCAATGCAGATAAAATTATAAGCTATTGTTTTGTATATGTAGAAATCAGGATTGTGTCCTTGCTGTCAAAAATGCATTCTTGCTAGGACAGTGACAGAAATTAGTTAAAACCAGGTAAAAATGGAAAAAACCAGCAAAATGGGAAAAAACATCTTCAGACAAAAACATTGTACATACTTGCATATAAGCCCGTTCGTGTATAAGCCAACACCTTCCCTTCAAAAAAAGTATTTCTTCCAAAAACTTTCTGCTTATATGTGAGCATATACAGAGCATATGAACAAATTTCAGCACTAGGGGGGGGGGATTATATGGGTCCCCTTTTTTAATGGTTGTTTCTTAGAATGTACAAAATATGTTACATTTCTAGTTTTTGCAAAAGACATAACAAAATAGCAATTTTGTTGTTGCTTCCAAACCAAGACTCTTTCGAATTTTGGAACACATAAAGCCAAACTGAAAGAAGTCTGTTCGATAGCAGCTGAATTTGCTGAACAAATATGAATTTTTCAATTCTAGCATAAACTTGCCAACAGTGGTAGAAATTAAAATCATTTAAAGTTGTTATCAATAACTTTTACTCTCATATGCCAACATTTTATTTCTACACCTGAAATAAATTTATTTCTATACTTCCCATTCAATTTCAGAACTTTCATGGCCTAAAGATTCACTGACAAGATCTACACTTTCCAAAGAAACCATCATGTGTATGGCGTGGTGGCTAGTTTTCTGGCTTGATGTTGCTTACCCAATGTCACTCTCACATAATTCAAAACACCACTATCACTTCACAAACTTTCACTGTCACCTTGACTACAACCCGCCATTTCAAATAATCTTACAAAAAAATTTCAAACACCGTAACAAAAAGCACATCTGCAAGTATTGAAGAACAAGCTGTCAATACAGTCCGTTCTCAGCTAACATGAGTTTGGAAAATGAGAGAGAGAGAGAGAGAGAGAGAGAGAGAGAGAGAGAGAGAGAGAGAGAGAGAGAGAGAGAGAGAGAGAGAGAGAGAGAGAGAGAGTGTGTGTGTGCGTGTGGAGATTCGTAATTCGTGGAGTTTTACGATTGTGTCGGTTTGTTTGGGAAAAAAGTAATGAATAATGTGAAGAACTTTTAGTAATGAAAGTAAAACAATTCATTTCTCTGTGCAGCAAAAATCCGCAAGAAAAATAAACACGGCATCATTATAGGACCACGAGCTGGAAAGAGTTGTGTGTTATTGCACTTCAAATGGGGTTCAAAACAGTGATTTCCGACATTATGTAATTCACACACAATCCCACATGAACAGCCCTGCCTCAACTGTAGTAGGAAAAGTTTTGGATAAAATTAGCCTTCCTCTCCTCACACGGCAAAAGTGAGTGGGCCAGCAACCACTAGTGCAAACTTATTTGTGGTACTATTGTTATTGTACTTTCTTACAATTTTTTTTTTTAATATTGTTATTTGACATGATTGATAAATGATATGAACATTCACGCCTATATCTGTTGCCTGATTTGGGAACTACTCGGGTCAAAATTGAGGTCCGATCATTCGGCCAACCACACTTCTATAGCATAACATGCACAGGATAACAAAACGGTCACATCATCACATTGAAAAGGTTAAACACTCGTCACATCACAAAACATAAAATAATCAGCATTACACACTTTAAAAAGCAGTGGTTGAAACAAATATTCTACAGGCCAAGTGGGCCACTAGAATTTGCAAATCACTGGTCTGCCAAAATGCCCACTGGCCCATAAAAAACAAAAACAAAAAAAAAAAACTTACACATTTACCATATATGTAGAAAATCACATATCATTTCACTGAAGTTTTCTCCAGTATCAATATAGAAAAAAATCATCTAATTTGCAATGCTATACGAAATCAGAAAATGCGCGAGTTTTTTTTTTTTTTTTTTTTTTGCAATAGCATGTGCTGTTCTAAGTAAGTTCAACAAACATGCCCTTTCGGAGTTTTGCAAGGAACACAAAGCTTTACTTGCCTCCAAAGAGCCAGGCAATCCATGCATCACCTGTTCTCTCTCCAAAACACGCTGAAGGCTTAATATACTAGAGGCACAAGATTTTATGGCCTCAATTTTAAAATTACTTCCAATCACAAATACAGAATGTTTATCAGTCAGTGAAGAAATGCTGCAAAGCGTGCAAAACACCTTGCTGATGGCAGTGTCATATTTAAGCAAAGTGAACTGAATGACCCTCTGTGTTAATGAAATACCCCAACTCTTCATTCTACATCATAATTATTATTCAAATGCGCTTTCTTTCTTTCACTTATTTGGTGGTTCCTTCCTTCCTAATGCCATAGTGCCACATATTTATGAAAATCAAGTAAGTTGAAAGTTGAATCAAAAGACTAAGAAGAAACAAAAAAAAGAAGTGATACTCTTATCATACAAACAACAAAACAATGGCTGATGAGACAGCATAAGCGCAATTCACAGGAGTATACATTTTTCCAGAATGAGAAGCCCATGGATTGGTACTATCACAGAGTAAAGGTGCATTCCCAATGTGTTTTTAAGTTACAAGGGAGGAGACTACAGAAGGTCAGTTGCGGGTCACCATAAGATACAAAAATCCACATATTTAGCAGCCTTTTTTTTATTAATGTTTTACTGTTTCAGCTTTAGCTTCCTTTTCCTTATGTTTGTCTTACTGTTCATCCCTCCTACTTTCCCATGAAGTTGGTTTTAGTTCCACAGGGAATGGCTGTTAAGTATTTTATGCAAAATGCTCTTTTACAAAAATGACCTACACATCCATTTGATCTCCCACGTCAATGCATTACTGGGTTACAAATAAAAGCTGGTTTGCATCTTGTATCAGTATCTGCCACATTCACTAGGGTGGGATGGGGTTAGGGGAATGCAGCAGACCACCGGGTAATCTGAACACTGAAAAGTTATACAGAAATCGCAAAATCTTTCACAAAATAAAAATATAGGACATATAAGACAACACATGAAATACAGGACAAAAAATGTTTTGGGGGCATTTAAAAAAAAAAAAAAAAAAAAGGACATATAGGATGGCTGCAACCCCTGCAAACAGAAAACTGTAAAGATAAGCTTTTTGAAGTGTCAGTTTTTTTGTGCAAACAACTAAAAAATGGCTGATAAAATGCTAAAAAAAAAAAAAAAAAAAAACCCATAAAATGTCAATTTGTTCAAACACCTTGAATTAAAAACTGCTGACTGCTTATTCAACTTCTTTTTCAGTTAAATGTTTAAACCCCATGAAAATGCTACAAAGTTTCAACCTATTCTTAATTTAAGGTTACTATATCCAAATAAAACAGAATCATAGAACAAACACAATACCAATGCCACATCTGGAACTGAACATTGGTGTAAGTACAAGATCAACATCTGAACTTAGTAAGCGATGAGACAGTAAAATTTTTATCAAATACTAACTCGGTCGTTTTTTTAAAAGAGAACAGATACGATCATACTGAATTCATTTTTCACTGCATCAATTTAATTCTGATGTAACAACTGCTACCTGAATCACTGGTATTAGTAACAAACTGATGGGATTAACTTAATTCATTATATGATGAGAGGTTAGTTAAAAGGTACCAACTTCACTATTTGTTATTTTACTTCACTCATAAAAGGGTCTGTTGCATTGTCTTTTTCACAAAAAAATGGATCTTGACCACACTGCATTAAGTTATACATAAATCCAAGTGATATTCAATACTGTTATCTATATACGCCAATGAGCCATTCCATTATGACCATCCCCTGCTTAGAGAAATGAGCTTGCCTGGAGACCGAACGGTGGCGCAAGTGAAGTTTACAGAGCAGCAGCATATATACAATCTGAGGACCGGCTTTCGGTTAGTAGAGTGTTCGGAGTCAGAATGCGAAAAAGCTGCCAATTTATCAGAGTTTGAAAAAGACAAATTGTGATAGCACTGCACCTTGGAACTACGATCTCAGAAACGGCGCTGCTTGTGGGTTGTTCGCGTGCCATAGTAGTGAGTATGTATCAAAAGTGGTGCACAGATGGTCAAACGACAAATTGTCGTCCAGCCGTGTGTCATTCGCAGCTCACTGATGCCAGAGGGGAGCGGAGACTTTCGCACATTGTTCACAGCAACCGCAGGGCCACAGTGCGACAAATCACCAGCAGCTACAATAGTGGTGATCAGGACAATGTGTCGCAGCACACAGTTCATCGCAGCCTTCTGCGTATGAGCCTGCGTAAGTCAAAGACCCCCAGTCGGGTCTCCATGCTCACTGCACGTCATCGCCAACAACACATGAAATGGGCCCAAGATCACAGAGATTGAACCGTGGATGATTGGAAGGAAGTGGCCTGGTCTGACGAATCAAGATTTTTGGTGCATTACATAGATGACCGTGCACGGATACGGCAATTACCAATGGAGGCTATGGCACCTGGATGCACTGTTGGGCAGAAACAGGCAGGTGGTGGCAGTGTTATGCTGTGAGCAATGTTTTCTTGGGACACTTTAGGCCCCATTATCCCAATAGCACAATCCCTCATAGTTGTCAGATACCTGAACATCGCTGCAGACCAAGTTCACTCATTCATGACAACAATGTTCCCTGCTGGTGATGGTCATACCAATAGGAAAGTGTGCCATGCCACACTGCCATAAACGTCAAGGAGTGGTTCGATGAACACGCTAGCGACTTTCTGTTAATGCCTTGGCCTCCAAATTCAGCTGACATGAACCCAATCAAGCATTTGTGGTTCGACTTGGAAAAGCGGGTTTGCGCTAAATTATCACCACCCCAAAATGTACAGGAACTGGAGGGCCTGCTGTTAATATTATGGTACCAGATACCCCAGGATAACTATTGCCACCTCGTTGAATCAATGCCTCACCGAATGGCAGCTGTTTTGCGAGCTAAAGGGGGTCCTACAGCTTATTAGGTAGGTGGTCATAATGTACTGGCTCATCAGGGTATCTCTTGGTCTGAAAGAAACATAGCAACTTAATCATATCCAGTAGGACAGTGGTTCTCAAACTTTGGGGTGCAATCCTCGTGGGGGGGGGGGGGGTGGAGGAAATAGTTTGAACATTAAAAATTATTATTTTTAACTCAACCTAACGTACAGCGTCATTTCATGAAAGCAGTTTCTTATCGAACTCATTCATTAATGTTCCAGCGGCCTTGACACGGTCACCCGTTGTGACACCATTTATGATGACGCGGACTCTTATTGCCATATGTTGTACACCAATAAGAGTCGTCACATCATCGCCATTTGTTCCCGACCTCCGGAGAGTCATTCCATCTCAATTCAGGCAGACAGTACCAAAATGTGTCAGGTGACCATTTTAGATTTGTTCCAAAAAATTACAGTAGTTACAACTATTGGAGACATAAAATATCCTGAAAGGATTTTCCTAAAAAAAAATTTTCTCCAGCTACAGCATTTTGAAGTTTGGCTAAAATCTAGCGATCTTTGAAAAATGGGGGAAATGCTGTATTTTAAAACGAGCGCTGCTTCAAAACTATTTAATCTATTCACTTAATTTTTTTTTATTTTGTAGCTATTGAATTAAATTTTAACTTTGCATAGTTTGAATAAGCCTAACTGACATTATTAATAAGGTAAAAAAAAACATTATTGCAATTTTTTTTTTTTTTTTTTTTTTTTTGCATTTTTGGAAAAAAAAAATTTCCACAAAATAATTATTTTTCAGGTAAGTAAGAATGGCAATCTGAAGTCCCTCAATGGTAGTTTTACAGCAAATTTTATTTTGAACCTGGGATGCATGCAGTCCATAAAATTTAATTTTAAGTTATGTGGTGCGAAAGTTCAAAAAAGCTCAATTTTGAATGACATTACTCAAAAACCCCATTTTTTAAAAATATGCAAATATGTCCATTTGATGTCCTCTTAGTTGTTAATAAATTGCTCATTGCAGAATAGTGTATTTTTGCATGGTTAATTTTATATATTTTTTTAAAGACTGCACGTTTTCAGCCTTTCAGCGTTGTTGCATAATACAGCACAAAATGCAATAATAGATTGCCCATATTTCACTGAAAACATCGTTTAATCAGGTTTCAAAGTTAAAACATGGGTTACTGGTGTTTGATTAGTACAATTACATTATATTTTGAAGTTCAGCACAAAAACATATACTAAAAAATATTTGCAGAACATGGCATATGTTCTTGCTGGTTTCATTTCTTTCCCAGGGGAATTATTTGCAACTTCATACTCTCTCCCTCTCTCTCTATATATACTTTAAATTATTTATTTTGTTAAACTTGTTAATTTTGTAACCATCCACTGTTCTACTGATACTCCTCATAAATTTACAGCATTTTGTAATGAAATTGCACAAGCCACAATGCTGAAACAACAGGTTATGACAGGCTTTTGCAAGTACAAACATGTCCATTGATTGCTCACTGAACAGCCAATCAGCAGCTGTTATGTCCTTCATTTACTAATTCCCCACCTTTATCCCACTCCAGTTTGCTCTTGTCTGTTGATGAGTGATGTTCAGTATTGTTCAGTGAATAATTTATAATGTCTGATCATCATAGTTCTGAGAGAGATGTGTGGATTACATTAAAAGACACACAAGAGTTGTGTACAAAACTAAGCTTGTTAGGTTATGTGGTGTTGGTGATTTAGGTGATGAAATTCAAAGGATTGTAGGCCCATCTGTCTCTGTAAACAGAAATGATTATTTGTGTTGCAATTGTGTGGCTTTTCACAAAAGAAAAATTTTGGAATGTGCAAATAAAACTGAAGAAGAAATTCCCACATCAGAGAGAGAGGGTTTTTTCATTCCCAGTCATCACAACCGTATATAAACTATAGGCATACACTAATACATGTACACACAGTACGAGTCATTTTCTTGCAGCACTTCCGTCCACAGTGAGTAGATTTTAGGTCCCAGCCACCTACAGTGAGTTCTCCTTTTGGGCAGGACACAGAAACGGAAGGAATGAGAGCAAGTCTAGTGACTTTGACAGAACAGTTTGTAGTGAGATTAGAATACAGTAGATGGGGCCACCGTACAAGTACGATGTTGCACATAGAGGGATGAGAGAATTTCAGGGGGCATAGGAAAGGATACCCATTTAACCAGTGGGTCCAGCCTGGGGGCCATCACTTAACGTGCTCGTCCGATGCACGGCAAATATTCAGTGATTGTTAGCAAATCACACCACCTCCGCAAGATCAGCCCAGGATCGAACCTGAGGCCCTTGCATTGGTAGTCTGAACTGCTAACCACTCAGCCATTCGCAGCCTTTTCAAATTCATGATATTGTGGATGTTTTAAATAGCAGTATTACAATGCTTGATGTTAATGTGTCACCATTTAAAGCCCCTTCAGAAGTTAGGGAGGATAGGAGAGAAGCTTATGTGAAGAAGAAAAAGTTGACATTAGAGAAAACACTAACAACTTCAGCTGTGCAGAAATTAGAAGACATATATGGAGTTGGTGTTTCAAGTCAGTTGTCTCTTGAGAAGCCTGACTGTTCTACTTGTAATCAGTGGTTTTCTAATATTAATACAGCACTTCAACTTTGAAACCTGATTAAACGATGTTTTCAGTGAAATATGGACAATCTATCATTGCATTTTGTGCTGTATTACGCAACAACGCTGAAAGGCTGAAAACGTGCAATCTTTAAAAATATATATAAAATTAACCATGCAAAAATACACTATTCTGCAATGAGCAATTTATTAACAACTAAGAGGACATCAAATGGACATATTTGCATATTTTTAAAAAATGGGGTTTTTGAGTAATGTCATTCAAAATTGAGCTTTTTTGAACTTTCGCACCACATAACTTAAAATTAAATTTTATGGACTGCATGCATCCCAGGTTCAAAATAAAATTTGCTGTAAAACTACCATTGAGAGACTTCAGATTGCCATCCTTACTTACCAGAAAAATAATTTAGTGAAAAAAAAAATTCCGAAAATGCAAAATTTTTTTTTTTGTGATAATGTTTTTTTCCCTTATTAATAATGTCAGTCAGGCTTATTCAAACTATGCCAAGTTAAAATTTAATTCAATAGCAACAAAATAAAAAAAAATTAAGTGAAGAGATTAAATAGTTTTGAAGCAGCGCTCGTTTTAAAATACAGCATTTTCCCCAGATTTTAGCCAAACTTCAAAAACGCTGTAGCTGGAGGAAAAAATTTTTTATTAGGAAAATCCTTTCAGGATATTTTATGTCTCCAGTAGTTGCAACTACTGTAATTTTTTGGAACAAACCTAAAATGGTCACCTGACATGCCCCGCCTGAGCTGAGATGGAATGACTCGGCTGCGAATCGTATCGCTGCTCTACATTATATATTTCACATGATGTTGACATGTTTGTTCACATTAGACATGACTGATCAAGAATATCTTATTGATCTATAGACTCATGCTTCTTTAAAAAATAAAATTTAACGAAAGCTCCTTGCCAGAATTTTGGATTAGTGTTTGACAAAAATACTCAACATAAAGTGAAAAGGCAATGAAAGTGCTTATACTTTTTGCTACCATCTACTTGTGTGAAACTGGCTTCTTAGCTTTGGCTGCATTGAAGGGCAAATACTGTGTGAGACTTGGTGTCACCCAAGAACTAAGAGTTGCTCTTTCAAATATTACTCCTCATTTTAGAAAACTTTGTGTTCAGAAACAAGCACATCCATCACATTAAGTATTAACATTACTTGAGAAAATTTACAACAAGACAAACATTAAATAGTTTTATAATTAAAAACTAACAAATATCATATGATTTTTAAAACTGTGCTATAAATACTGATGTTTAAGAGCTAAAATAGTTTGTGTTGAGTTAGATATCGAATTTATTTAAATAAAATTGTTCTAATTTGAAGGATGTTTCCTTTATTTCCTTATAAAATGTTAAAATGCAAATATACATAAATATACACACTAAACAAAATATTTTCATTCATATAGAGGTTTCCCCCACAATCTCATAGTAGAGCGTTCCTATGAAACCTTTCGCAAGCCGAAATGGTATAAAGTGAAGAAACAATTACCATTAATTTATATGGGGAAAATTTTTGAGCATTTCCAGACCCAAAAAATAATCTAAATCATACCAAATTACACATACACCCTAAAATAACACTAACATATAGTAAAAGCAGGAATGATATGATAAATACACAGCATATTGATAAATACACATTTTATCCATTACTGGATGCCGACTAAAAAAGAGTACTTTTCTACTATCAGAACCAATAGTAACTTCAGTAGCTTTCAAAATTCTTTCTTTCTGCATGTAAATAGTACAAATGGTGGACACAGGCAAGTTCAACGCATGCACAATGTCTTTATTTCATTCACCACAATCAAAATGCTTAATTATGTCCAGTTTTATGCCAAGTGTAACACCCTTGCGAACTCTCTTAGGCTTCGCTGATAGGACATACCTTGCCACCTTAGGACATACCTTGCTAATGGATTCACAAAATAAATCGAGATACAGCACAGAAACTCCCACACACAGCTCAAAGCTATGGCGGCTTGATGCTGAGTGTAGTTCCCAGGGAAAGAGCTTGACAGCACCACTCTCGCTGCTTAGAGTGCATGCGGTGTCTCCATAATGGCTAGCAGCAAATCAAATGTTCAATGCTATTTTTGCTTTTCACCTATTTTCATAAAAAGCAAAAATCCTCTTTGTATTTCTTTTGGTTAGCGAAAACAGGTACTAATGTAGGTCTTTCATGAAAGCAAACTTTTGGAAAGCAGGGGATACCTGTACTATGTTGAGCAGGGAGGGGGGTTGCCATATCCACATGTAGGTATACAGGGCATCACATGGGGTCAAAAGTTTGAGAGCCATGGTGTAGTACATTTTACTTTTGCTGGCATCATATTTCTTATTATAGCGAACACTTGACACAACAATCAATTTTCATAGCAACAGTTCTGAAATGGTCCACTCCTGTATTCCCATGGCATTAGCATTCATGTCTTTTTTAAATCAAAGGGATTATACTATTTTCTATGTTAGTTACAACTGGCTAGTTAAAAAAAAAAAAAACAGCATAATTTGCAAAGTACATTGTATTAAATTAAATGCTGCTTGTATTGATTCAAATTCTTATTATACTTTTATAGCCTCCCTTTCTTCATCTTTTTTTTTTCTTCCTTTTTTTTTTTTTTTTTTTGTGGGGCATCTTTCACAGTGTAAAAACTGTTTTTAAAAGAGGAAAATACCTAGCAGTGTCTATCCTGTAAACACTGCTCTTTAATAAAAAGAAAATTCAGACTTAGCTATCACTTTACAAAAATGAATCTTAAGTTGTAGCATTAAGATAAAACATTGCATGTGACAGTTATCAATTATGCATAGTAATACACCTGATAAAGAATAATACTTATTAAAATGGTGATTGTCCACCCTAATCTTGCTAAAAGCTTTGAAGTCATCTGGCAAAAGCATTACAGGTATATTTACATGAGTCAGGCCATTAATCTGTGAAGGGAAAAAAGTGACAGTCTTATAATTCAAAAAGTCGTATTATAATGAACAGCACACATAAGTAAAATAATTAATTTATCCAAGATGTAATGCATACATAAACTGTGTCTGAAAGAGATATACACAAATATCCAAACAACAAGCTATTAGTTATGACTCACAGATAAATATTTTATTGCAAAAAAAGGAAAGAAAAAAACATTAAGTTAGCCACAGTTTGCAACATGAAAATCTCAATGTTACAAGTGAGAAATCATAGTCATATTAAACAAAAAAGTTCAAATCTGTGCCCCAAGTCTTGTGCTTGATGAGATATGAAAAAAATCACAATTTTGCAATAAGTGGTCATGGCGAACTGGTTATACAGGTGGGAAAAAAACACTAACAAGGCACACTAACTGTTGGATTAGGGAACCTTTACAACAACAATCTTGGATGTGAAAAAAAGCAGGTATGCCTGGGGTGTGACAATACTGCACAATGCCGATTGACAAAGTTCAAGCAAACAAATATCAAATTGCATATCATAGGTCAATCCAGGTTTTTAAAGACAATACCCTTTTGTGTTAAATTCTGCTTTTTTTTTTTTTTTTTTTTTGTGTGTGTGTGAGATTTGCCTACTTTTGTGTTTAGAGCAATTTTGTCAAAAATGTTTAAAAAGAAACCTCAAAAGTACACGGTGGTTCAAAGTGGTGCGAAATTCATAAAAAGAATCATCATTGTCAGATAGGGACTTGCAAAATGCCATTGGCCAAATGCAAGGGTTGCAAGGGTCATTAAAAAAAATTGGTCTGCGCACATAAATATAAAATCCAGTTGCTTGGCAGGTATGTAAAAAAAAAAAAAACTTACAACATCAATTCCCGTTTTACTTTCAGAGCAAAATAAAGTCTGAATGCCCACCCCACCCCCTTAGTACACCAGTTAAACACGACAATATTCAAGAGATGACTCTTACACCAAAATACTATTTTTGTTAAAATAAAATTTTACTAAAAATAGTTTGTGAAGATACCATAACAGTTTAAAATATTTTTTCGAAGATATTGTTTCAGCTGAAAATATTTTTGCCACCCCGGCGGCGCAGTGGTCCAAGCGCTGGCTTATGACCATTCGTCCGTGAAGGGGCCCGGGTTCGAATCCCGGTGAGGCATGGATGTTGTGTTTGTCTTACGGTACTGGTTCTCTCCCTTCCCTGGAACGAGTGACCTTAAATTAGGGACGGGCGACTGCTTATAGCCCATTGAGTTGCCCACGGTGGTCGTTAAACCTTCAATCAAAAAAAAAAAAAAACTATTTTTATGAAGTTATCACCCAACAGCATCAAATACCACCTAGACTGACCACTGAAGATAGAACTGCCCATAACAACCACTAAACCGGGAGTTTGTCTACAGTGCTGTTAATACATTTGGACAGAACACACCAATGCAAACAGTGAACAAAGACTGGGCAATAGTGCAAGACCACAGTTCATGCGTATCATCAACTGCAGTAAATAGCAATGTGGGATCACTTGAACACAACAGGCCAGCTTACAAGTGGCTCACAGAAGACAATGGTTACAATTGCTTTAACACAAACTGTCTCTTATGTTTACATAATGCTGATTGCCAGGTGCATAAATCACTAAAATGCCTACTCTACTGCTATATAGCAGAATTCATAGGATGAAATAATGCAGATCCTAGAGGTTTAACTGAAAATCTATGATGTCCATTAATGAACTGTTGTGTTTTGGACAGAAAGATGGCAAGCCTCACATCTGGAGGTGTGTGCATGAGACTTGAAAGAGTGTGCTTCTTCCAAAATGTTAACTTTGTACTGTTATAGGTTAGTATCATGTTCAGCACCACTGTTTTCAGGTATTGATACTTACACATACACCAGCCCTATCAAAGCAACTAATATTCGTATTATTTTCCTAGAGTACCTGAGCAGATACTGGTTGGTTGGTAAGTAGATTTTAATGGCGCAAGGGCCATGGGTGGCCAAAGAGTGCCAAATAAAAGACATCAAAAGAGAACAAAATCAATAAAACACGTACACAAGGTTAAAAACAGGATGAAGCAGTAAAAGTGAAAGATGGAAATGAATACGGTAAACACTAGATGAGGTTAAAAAAAGTCAATTTCCTTACGAAAGGAGAACACTGCGGTCAGGTCACAGTCCTCACCAACGAGAGTCTGCAGCGTAGCTGCTCCGTCATCCAACAAATGAGAATGAAAATAACGAAAACGGTGATCACAAAAACGAACACAAGTACACAAAACATGAAGGACGGTGAGACGACAGTGGCACGCCTCACACATCGGGGCACTGTCGCCACACAGCAAAAAGCGGTGAGTAAAACGACAGTGCCCAATGCGGAGACGCGCAAGAACAACTTCCTCACGACGGTTCTTCCGCAAACTAGACTTCCAAAGTCCGATCTGTGGTTTGATGGCATAGAGTTTATTGCTGCCCTGCTGAGACTACAGGGACTGCCACTCATCCAAAACAATATTCCGGATCAATGGGCGATAATCTCGGAAAGACAGTGGCAGCCGAGCTGGCGACATGGAGGAAACAGACCTGGCAGAGAGATCTGCCAGCTCGTTACCCCGGATCCCAACATGGCCAGGAACCCAACAGAAATGGACCAGGAATCCAGCACCTTCCAAAGTTCCAAGAAGACGACGAACATCACGGATGACCGGTGAGTCCGTGTCCTCTGGAGAAGATAGGACTTGGATGACGGACTGGGAATCGGAGCAAATCATAGCACGACGATGAGATCTAGACCGTAAGTGACACAAAGTGTGGTGGACTGCACGCATCCACACACGAAAGCGGATCCAACAACCTCACCGGATTTCGACCCGTCAGTAAATACAGGCACGAAATCCGGGAAGAGAGACTGTTTCTCGGCAAAGAGCTGCTAGTACACCAGAGCAGGAGTGGAAGACTTTGGCCACACACATAGGGAAAGGTCAGCCGTTGCTTGAATGGGCTGCCAAGGCGGTTCATTGTAGAACCGGGTCAAACCAATCCTTGACAAGTCTAGACCAGCATCGCGCACTAAGTTCGACAACCGAATCCCAAACGTCGGAACACAGGAAAGCCGGTGTGAGAATAGGCGGACACATTGCGGTTGGAAAATGGAACCATGCAGTGGATGATCAGGAAGAGACTTCAACTTGGTGAAGAATTGAAGAGATAGCTGCTTACGTCGGATGCACAATGGCGGTTCATGGGCCTCGACATATAGGCTATGAACGGGAGAGGTACGGAAAGCACCAGTGCATAGCCTGGTGATGGACAGGATTCAGAGGCCGTAACACGGAAGGACGTGCCGAACCGTACGCTATGCATCCGAAGTCTAACTTTGACCGAATCAGAGAATGGTAAATGCGAAGCATTGAGCACCTGTCATGTTCGAGAGAGGTCCTTCAGGATACTCAATGACTTCGTGCACTTCACCTTCAAAGACTGGATCTGAGGCCGGAACGTGAGTGCTCGGTCAAAAGTTAGCCCAAGGAACTTGACTTCTGACACTACAGGGATGGTAGAACACCCCAGACGGAGGCTGGGGTCTGGGTGAAGACCCCGTTTGCGGCAAAAATGCACGCAAACGATCTTCTGCGTCGAGAAGCCAAATCCATTATGGGAAGCCCAGATAGAGATCTTAGTAATGGCCGACTGCAGCTGCCTCTCAATGGTGCGCATGTTGACAGACGCGCAAGAGATCTGCAGATCATCCACGTACATGGAGCCACGAACCGTCGGAGGAAGTAGAGTGAAAATATGATTAACACGAAGGATGAACAATGTCACAGAAAGAATGGAGCCTTGAGGGACACCCTGCTCTTGTGGGTATAACGCAGAGAGGGTCGATCCAACGCGCAAATGGAACATCCGGTTCTGGAGAAATCCGGCAATAAAGGTAGGCAAATTTCCCTGCAATCCGCAGTCACACAGATCACGGAGAATGCCGTATCTCCAGGTTCGATCGTAGGCCTTTTCCATGTCGAAGAACACGGAGACCATGTGCTGACGCCGGACAAACGCCTCCCTGACGGCGAAGATGATGATCTGAGGTGGATCGGAATTTCCGAAATCTACTCTGATGAGGTGAAAGAAGGTGACGTGATTCCAAATAAAAAAACCAAACGAAAATTGATGATGCGCTCTAGGACTTTGCAGAGGCAGCTCGTCATAGCAATTGGTCAGTAGTTCAACGGGTTAGCGGGATCTTTACCAGGTTTGAGAACAGGAACGACAATGGCAGTGCGCCAAGATTCGGGAAAGTCATGCTCGTGCCAGATCCTGTTAAACAGGACTAGCAGACATTCAAGAGAGGACGGAGAAAGGTGCTTCAGCATTTCATAATAGATGTTATCCGGTCCGACAAATGATCGGCCGGACCGATTCAGGGCAATCTTCAGTTCGACGGCAGTCAGCGGGCTGTTATAATCGTCAGCGGAAAACGGTCCAAAGGAAACCTTGGAGCGTTCAAGCCGCGGCTGTAACTGCCGGAACGAAGCAGGGTAATTGCTGCTGCTGGACACCGAAGAAAATGCGGCGCCCAGACAGTTAGCAATACCCTGAGCGTCAGCAACCGTTCCCCAATCACTCTCGAGAATGGAGATTTCCCCAGAAGGGTACTTACCCCGAATCTTGTGGATCCTGTCCCAAACGATCTTAGAGCTGGTAGTGGTGTTAATCCCGGATACGTAGCGTATCCAAGATTCCCGTTGACTACGACGACGTACCAATCGCGCGTAAGATTTGGCATTCTTGAAAGCAAGTAGGTTCACGTCGGTGGGGTACCGACGAAACCTACCCCAAGCCCGATGTTGGGCCTGACGAGCTGCCTTGCAAGCGGAATTCCACCAAGGTCGCGGGCAACGTGGAAGTTTAGTCGAAGTCTTAGGGATGGTAAAGTCTGCCGCTTGCACAATACAATCCGTTACCGCCGCAACAGCTTCATCGATCGTACCCGAGGTCACCATGTCTGGAGTAATGGTCGCTGAAGCCGTGAACGAGTCCCACTTGGCTCGATCGATAGCCCATCTAGTAGTTGTGTGCGAAGACAGTAAGCCCTTCAGATCATCAATTCTTGGTCGGAGACCTTGGCAATTTCACTGAATGAGCGTAGCCATAACGAAAAATAAAATGAAAGGAACAATGAAAAATGAAAATGACTGACGACTAGAAGGACTCTGAGTCGTCCATCAATTCCAGTCCATTGTCAGTGGCTGGAGGTAACACAGGGCTATGTTTACCCCCTGTATTTTTCGATTTCTGCTTGCTCGGTTTCGGGGGAGTTGGCGGGTTGGATGGCTTCACCGGATCCTGCCTCTTCTTCACAGCGCCCAGAACCTGGGTTCGAGTGCTGGCAGAGGATGTTTTCGGTGCAGAGGATGGTTTGGACGACAATGGTGCTGTCGCCTCAGAATCAATGCGGCGAGACTTTAGTGCTTCCAGCCCAGCAGCAACGATGTCCTCAAAATCATAAGGACACCGTGCCGGGATGGTCACCTCCGTCTGGACTGCAACAGTAGCTTTCTGCACCACAACAGAGGCATAGGAGCGCCGGCCGGGTGGAAGAGGAGCTATCCGCCGCCTGGCCTCAGGGTATGACAGATGTTCAGTGGTCTTCAGGCGTTGGATAGCCTGCTCCTCGATCCACTTGGGACACTGCTTAGAAGACGCAGAGTGGGAGCCCTCACAATTCACACAATGATCCAACTCAGCGGAGCAGTCCGCCAAAGAGTGTTCAGTGGAACCACAGCGCCCACACTTTGCTACATTATGGCAAGACTGCTGGGAGTGACCGTAATGCTGGCACTTGAAACATCTCAAGGGGTTCGGGACGTATGGCCGAACATCTAGACGCAAGTACCCCGCCTTGATGGAAGTTGGCAGGGTGGGTGAGTCAAAGGTCAGGACGATGTTCCGGGAGAGAATAGACTTCCCATCCCGCTTGAAAAGAATACGCCGAACCCCAATGACATGTTGGTCCCCAAGTTCTTCCAACAATTCCTCTTCACTGCACTCGAGCAGGTCGCGGGAGTTGACGACACCGCGAGAGGAATTGAGGTACCCATGGGGTGAGATCTGTACTGGAATGTCCAGCAGAACGGTCGTCTCCAGCAAGGTGGCACTGTGACGGGGATGAGATGTCTCCACAAGAAGATCCCCTGCCGGGAGCTTCTCGACACTCTTTGGTGAGCCCGCAACGGCCTGAAGAGCCTTATTAATCCAGAAAGGACTCTTCGAACTGAGAGACTGAGCAGGATCAACTGAATGAATGAGAAGAAACAGAGCATTGCAGTTCGTAGTTAGTAGTTTCTTAGTGGAGGAGGGTGTCCCTTCCTCCACACGGCGCTTCAAATTTACAGCATGGGAAACACTGTGTTGCCATGAGGGAGAAAACAAAGATTCGTCCGCCAACCTTCCCACCCACTACCGAGCCCAACAAGGGAGAGCCGGAGGTCCGCAAGCCCAAGAGGACGCAGGACACGGCTCTAGGGATAGTCAGCGGATATAGCAAGTTGGTAGGGCAGACACACGCTCGGCGTGCACCCAGACTTTCCCGTGTCCGGAGAACACCCCTTTGGCATGCCCACCCTACCCCCAAACTCACCATGCCGAACAGAACGACAAGCCGCTAGAAGTCTGGACGCCACTCGGCCACAGACTTCCTGACTAGGAGTGGGTTAGCTCCCAGCCTCCCGTTTAGGGTGGAGCAGAGGGCAAAGAGGAGTGTTGGCATCTGGAGGCACTACAACCCGGCCCCCAGATACCTCAGCCTCCAGCATCCCCATTTCCACCTGTACAGGTCACCGCACACGGCAAACATGCAGGTAGGTCTAAGCTAACCAGCTCCGGAAAAAACAGAAAATGTAACATAAAAGAGAAAAGACAGGGAAGGGAACGAGGAACAAAACCCGGAGCTGGCGCCTCATCACAACCTCAGCAGCCTACAACTGAGGCGGGTACATGTCAATATATGAACTAAAGACGAAAAAGCAAAAGTATAAGAGAAAATTGGCTCAGGCCATGGGGATGCCATCCCCCATCAGCTGGATGAACAGCTGTCCCTTCGGTTATGTAATCGTTAAAGCCGCAGAGGCAAGAGAAACCGTCACAAGGTGAGCTCGGGCCGTGGGGCGCCGCTCCCCAAATAACTGGAAAACCAGTTATCCTCGTGCGGGGAGCAGATACTGCCTTATCATTCACAAATGCTGGACCAACATCACCTTCCTGAACATGTCTTTTATCCAAATGGAGCTATTTCACATGGATACTTGAGTTAGCACCTTACACAGAGCAATTCTAAGTCTTTGCTATAGCAGTGAAAACTCAAGGTTTTACTAGTTTTGTACCAAGCACACAATGAAAATTTCCACAAAAACGCTGATTTTGTACATTAACTGTAACAGCTGCAATATCTTCATTGTTACATACTGGTAAAAAAAAACTAATTAAGAAACCAAATGAGATGTATTTTAACTGTAAAGTATTGTATATTTCCTAACATGGAATTGCCAAGATTAACAGTTAATCTCATTTCATTGTGCTCAAAAAACTTGCAGTGAACCTATTCTGTAAAAATGGAGATATCATTAGATAACTAGTTTGAAATGTCATTACAGGCTATTTATCAAATTACAAAAATACTAATATTTAAAAATATAGAAAGTGCCTCCTATTTTATAAAACATATCTCTAAATGTGACAGAAATCGGAATGGAAGAGCACATTGTGTTTACAGATTTAATCAGTGTTCAAGTATGCATGAATAATGCTGTTGGGTGGTGCTGAACACTTCAAATTTTTGTTTGTTCTGTTTGGAGGTTTAATGACTAAACTGAGCAACTTGATGGACAGTTGTCCGTTCCTAATTTAGGGCCACTGGTTCTATGGTTCCAGGAAAGGGAGAGAGCCAATGCTGTAAGACAAGACAACAACCATGCCTCACAAGGATTCAAACCTGGACCCACCTCATACGAATAGTCAGAAGCCAGTGCTTAAAAGATCACTGCACCACCGGGGCAGCAACTTGAAATCGAGAGAAAAGATCTGATACTAAAAGAATTAATGTCATGAACAAGCTGGGCTCCAATATTCTTATCTAACACACAAAATGATATGTTAAAAACTGCACCCAAATAACAAACTTTTAAGTTGTACCTCAGTGAGAACATGAACCACACATAAATGTTCACAAAATGTTACAGATAATCATGCTTTATTCTGAACACATGCTCCGATTCCCTAGAACAGTGCTGTTGAACTTCTATAGAGCCACAGGCCAAGAATTTCAATAGATTAGATGGTGGGCCACAATTTTTTTCTTTTGAATTGAATATATGATGATGTAAATATAAAGATGTCCTGAATGATTTATTTAATCTCTGTGCTCTTTCAGTTAACATTAGAACAGGTGAAATTTAAAATTAAAGAAAAATTTAGTGAGAGCACTGTGGACGATTGAAATCCACTAAAACTTGTTGCCTGTCCATTTTGATGCTTGTCATTCATTGAAAGCCAAAGTAATTTTTCAAGAATAGTGTTATTCATTCTGTTCTTGTGTTCTGACTGTGTATTTCACATAAATATCATCTCATATCCAAAATGATTCCACAACTTAAATCTTGGCCCTCAGTCTCCGGCAGCTGGAATGTACCTGGCCAAGGCAGCGGCCAGTGCGACATGAAGGCAGAGGGTGCTAAGAATCCCCGGAGGACCGGACTAGGCTGCCATCTGATGCTGACCTTGGCTACGTATAATGGACGCTCCCTATCTTCTGATTCAAGACTTCTTGAATTGGAAGAGGAACTACAAAGGATCAAGTGGGACAGCGTTGGGCTAAGTGAGGTAAGGAGAAAAGGAGAAGATCTCATCGAACTGAAAAGTGGACATCTCTTCTACTATCATGGGACAGATACTGGCAGAACTAGTGGTGTTGGATTTATAATAAACAAGAAACTGAAGGATAAAGTTGTAGAAGTTGAAAGTTCCTCTGACAGAGCTGCACGACTCGTTATCCAACTATCGAGAAGATACCAGGCTCAGATTATTCAAACTTATGCACCCACCACAAGTCATCCTGAAGAAGAAATTGAAGAATTTTATGAGGAAATTTGTCATCTAAATAATAAAGGTAAGCAGCACTTGAAAATAATTATGGGAGATTTCAATGCAAAAATAGGGCAACGGCAACAGAATGAAACTTCAGTAGGTAAATTCGGTCACGGCAACAGAAACCAGCGTGGAAATACTCTCGTTGAGTTTGCAGAGGCAGAAGGGTTTTTCATCTTGAACTCCTTCTTCAAGAAAAAGGCACACAGGAAATGGACATGGAGACATCCAAATGGGATGACAAGTGAAATTGATTTTATTATGTGTAACAAAAAATTCGTCATAGAAGACTGCAGTGTGCTAAACAAGTTCAACACAGGTAGTGACCATAGATTGGTGAGATGTAAGATGCACCTCAACACTAAACTTGAACGTGGCAAGCTCATAAGACAAACAAAATCTATTGACATAACCAACCTTAAAAAACACCATAATACCTTCAAGTTGGAACTGAAGAACAGGTTCTCTGCTTTAGAAGGCCTAACATCAGAAGAAGTGGACATCTCTGAAGTTAACAGAAAAGTAACCAAAGCTCTTATGGAAACAGCAACAAAATTAGCCGGGTCTAAGAACAAGTTGCATGTAAATAAATTATCAGGAAAAACGAAAATGTTGATGCAAAAAAAGAAAAGAGATGAGGACAACTAAAGAAGATGTGACTTCCAAAGTGGAATATATAGAGCTATGCAAGACAGTAAGAAAAAGTATCACTGAAGACGTAAGAAAATTCAACTGTGAACTAGTGAGGAAAGCAGTTGAAAACAACCAAAGCCTAAAGATAGCAAAGGGACATCTCAGTAAGGGAAGAAAACAGATTATGGCACTGAGAAAAGAAGATGGTTCTGTAACAAGAAATAGAGGCGAAATTTTGACAAGAGTGAAAGATTTCTACTCCAAATTATATGAAAGGGATGATACATGCACTCCAGACATCATGAAAGATACCAGTACCAGAGTTCCTCCAGTCCTTCCAGCAGAAGTTGCACATGCAATCAAGAACATGAAGCGGGGAAAAGCTCCAGGAGAAGATGGAATTACTGTAGACATCATACAAGAAGCAAGTGGAGAAATCGAAACAGTAGTCTCCCAAATTTTCACTCGATGCCTTAATGAAGGAAAGATTCCTGAGGATTGGAACACCGCTACAATTATCCTGCTACATAAGAAAGGTGACATTGAGGACCTCGGAAACTACAGACCTATCAGCCTCCTATCAGTAGTTTATAAAATCTTCACTAAAGTTCTTTCACACCGCTTGAAGGTAACACTGGACATGGCTCAACCGAGAGAACAAGCTGGATTCAGGAGTGGCTACAGCACAATAGATCATATCCACGTGCTGAGAGAACTAATTGAAAGAGCGAGGGAATATGAACTTCCATTGTGCATGGCTTTATCGATTATGAAAAAGCCTTTGATTCGGTGAAACCATCAGCAGTTGCAATGGCTCTGAAAACCTGCGGTATTGAAGATGCATACATTAATATTATTAATAACATCTATGAAAATGCAAGTGCAAAGATTAGGCTGTTTGAAAATACAACACACGTAAAAATTGGAAAGGGAGTGAGACAAGGTGACACCATATCTCCGAAGCTCTTTAATGCCACATTGGAGGGTGTTTTTCAGTCGCTGAGCTGGGAAAACACGGGGATAAAGATTAATGGAGATTATCTAACCCACCTTCGTTTTGCTGATGACGTAGTCATTTTTGCAACTACCCCATCAGAGCTGCAGAGTATGATCCAGGAACTTGCTGACAAGAGTAAAGAAGTGGGGTTAAAAATGAACTTTCAGAAGACAAAAGTGATGTTCAATGCTTTTACAAGAAATGAAGATTTATCGATTGATGGAGAAAAGCTGGAGATAACAGACACGTATGTTTATCTTGGACAGCAGATATCAAGTGAGGGTCACATTGATGAAGAAATTAATCGGCGTACAAAACTTGCCTGGAGAGCTTTTGGAAGAAACAGCATAATTTTCAAGAGCAATATGCCATTATGTCTTAAAAGAAAAGTGTTTGATCAATGCATCCTTCCATTGCTTACGTATGGTGCAGAGACGTGGACCTTAACTAAAAGAGACATACAAAGGCTGCAGACAACTCAAAGAAGCATGGAAAGGTGCATACTTGGTGTAACCAGGAGAGATAAGAAGAGGAACTCGTGGATCCGAAAAATGACAAGAGTGGAAGACATCATGATCAGAGTTAAATCCCTGAAATGGCAATGGGCTGGACATACTGCCAGAAGGACAGATCATCGATGGACAGCCGAAATTTTAGATTGGATTCCAAGGGACAGGAAAAGACCCAGAAGAAGACCACATGGGAGATGGGTGGATGAAATTCGAAAGTATGCAGGGGTGACATGGAGGAGACTGGCACAAGACAGACCGTTGTGGAGGAAACTTGGGGAGACCTTCGTCCAGCAGTGGATTGATAATGGTTGACAATGATGATGATGATGATATGCACTTCCAAACATTAAAATAATTTTTAATCCCAAATCTCATATTTTTGGGTCTTTCTCAGTGAAATAAAAGTTTCAACAATTCTGCTCCAGTCTCTAATCAAACTCGAATAGGATCAACTGCTCGAAGTTCACATAATTCCATTCAATAAATGGGGTTTGTGCTTTCAAATGCCAACATTCAATAGTTTGCTAAAAAACATTAGTTCAGTTTGAGTTCATCAAATTGTTTATACCTGCCATTAAAGTTTTTAAATATGGTGTCTAGCTGAGGAACAAATACTCTAAAATCTGTAGTTTCACCAAGTATTGTCGTTTCATCATAAAGCTCCTTACGAGAATTGAAGTGAGTCAAACTGTTTTTTTCTGGATTTGATTTTAACAATGGCAGCTTGTTACAAAAACCAGCTATACAACAGTAAAGATTAGAGATATTTTGGTCTTTCCCTTGCAGGGCAATATTTAATGCATTCAAATGCTGCATGATATCGGTTATGAAAGCCAGTCAGCTAAGAAAAGCGTCATCACTGAGACTTTTAGTAAGATCTGCATCACGTTTTATTTCTTCCAATAAAAAGAAATAAAGTTCCTTTTGAAGTTGGAAAACTCTCACTAAACATCTCCAACACTCAACCAATGGATTCAATTCTGCA
The DNA here is from genome assembly GCA_039090855.1 of Macrothele yani. Classification (NCBI taxonomy): domain Eukaryota; kingdom Metazoa; phylum Arthropoda; class Arachnida; order Araneae; family Macrothelidae; genus Macrothele; species Macrothele yani. Next base: position 63,550,921 of record CM077017.1, on the reverse strand, counting down.
GAATCAACATTCCACATTCAAGTTCATTTTAAAATGTTTGAATTCTCTATGCATAAGAGCACAGTTTCTGCCACTAATTAAATTTGTTATTTTCACTATCTAGTCTATTGTGTATGATAGTCACGGCAAAGACCCACATAATGCTTGTTGGTGTAAAATGCAATTAACATTTCAGATTTGATACTACCTCTTTTCAGTCAGAAATGAAATTTGGTTTATTCTTCATCTGCAGGCCACAAAATTTCATTCCACTTACCACATGTGGCACAGGGGCCTTCGTTTGGACAGCACTTCTCTAGACCAAGTTACGAAAGATGCATTTAACTACATCTGCTAACAAGTACAAATCATCGGAGCCATCTGTAGTATTTATAACCTCAGCATCTGAAGCTTCTGAAACACTATAACCTCTCTTTTTTTACTTTAATTCCCAAGCTCATGCATAGCATGTGCATGATGTAAAGTTATACAGATATTTAACAGCTCTACATAACCATATGGCTTGCTTGACATTTGAAAACCTCTTGTGTTGAAAAAAGAAACAGAATTTTATTCATACGAATTAGTTTCCACCATACCACTTTATTCAGGAGTAAACATGGAAATTACTCAGCCAAAAATAGCCTCCCACCCTTTAATGAACTGCTGATGTATTATCTCAATACTGGGGAAGCATAAAATCTACAAGATTTGGTAACTCATTTTGGATAAACCTGACATGGATCAAAGGATCATTGTAGAACATATGCCTTCAACAACAAACTAAGGCAAATTTGACGTCACAAGGAAACCCATAGCATGCCTGCACCAGGAAATGAATGAAATTAAGCAGACACATACCTAGTAGTCAAACTTGGAGAAGCACAGGAAATTTGGACCTGTGTCAAGTTCATGGTCCTTCCCAGAATGCTTAGCCAGAAAAAAGGATGTTAGCACCTACTTCTGTATGGTTTACTAGATGTTACATGGTACTTAAAAAAGGACTCATACTCACTACCACACTCTCACAATACAATGAACCATTTGGCTGCATGTAATTAATTGGCCCTCCATTCTTGATTTAAAATGCATCTAAGTATTCTTTCAACCTTAGTAGAAGAATTTGATATTGGCAAGTCAGCATTCACCTAGAGGAAAATGGTTTTTATTTGGATGACATTACTGTCAACATCATTATTTTAGTGTACTTAAAAAACCTGACCTGTCTTTCCTCATCTTGTGCTGACAGAGAACCAAACCTGAAGAAATTTCAATTGCAAAAATATACCAATGTAACTGGTACTTTTTTTTTTTCTTTTCGATTGGAGGTTTAACGACTACCGTGAGCAACTCAATGGGCTATAAGGTGTTGCCCTTCCATAATTTAGGGCCACTGGTTCCAGGGAACGGCAAGAGCCAGCCCCGTAAGACAAACACAACATCCATGCCTCACCGGGATTCGAACCCGGACCCCTCTCGTACGAATGATCAGTAGCCATCGCTTAGACCACTGCACTACCATGTAATATCAGCAAATGGCGTAAGCACACATCCTGATAAAATGACTTTCACTAGTACCAGTGCCAAAAAATTAAAGTAAACTAAGAAGCACTTTAGTCTGTGCTCTTACTATAAAATTTTCCACTGATCACATGGTCACTGCATCAGTTAACAAATGAATAAGTTACATTCATTGTCATAAAAATCTACGCACCAAGAAGGAGTCATCAGATTGTAATGAAATTTTTGTAATGAGATGGTACATACCAAAGACAGAAGTGATTACAATATCACAGCAGCAAGACGATTTCCCGCGGACATACGGTACACATTCCGGTCAGCATTAGTACCACGTCGGATCGCCTCATGTTCAGTTACATCTGGTGACACGATCCGGCATGGAGTCAAAGAGACACTGTATGTTCTCCTGGGACAGATTGGCCCACACTTCTTGCAACTGAAGCTCTAAATCACGAACACTGGGACATGGAGAGAGCTGGCGTCCCATCTGGTCCCACATGTGCTCGATGGGCGAGAGATCAGGCATTCTGGCAGGCCACGGAAGCATCGAAACATGATGTAGACAGTCCTGGGAAACTTGAGCTATGTGCAGATGGGCGTTAACTTGTTGGAAAATGGCTCCGGGCTGCCCCTTTAAGAAAGGTCGAATATGGGGCCGTAGGATCTCCTGTACATAGCACTGGGCTGTCAATGTCCCTCAAATCACTGCGAGGAAAGTCCGGCTGTTATATGCGATGGCTCCCCAGACCATTACGCTTGCAGTTTGGGACGTGTGCCACTGTAGTGAGGTTAGGATTGTAGCACTCACCTGCGGTCCTCCAGACTCTGACATGGTGGTTGTCCGTTCCCATACAGAAGCGGGATTCGTCACTGAACACTATACGTCACCAGTTCATAGCATTGCACGTTGCTTGCTGCTGACACTACTGCAATTGATGCCGACAATGATCAGGTGTTAATGGCAGAAAACGTAAAGGCCGTCAAGAGTACAGATTTGCCTCTGCCAGGCATCTGGAAGTGGTTCTGGCAGACACAGGAGTCCCTTGTACAGCCGCCACATGTCTGGATATTGGACAAGGACGTTGTTGAATCTGTGCATGCCGCTCTCACGACCCTCTCTGCTGCCGTGTCAGGATGCCTTCCCGCGTCCATTGCTTCCAACACGATTGTGCCATATGTCCAACTGATCCAAATGGCGGCCGATTAGGTGCGCCGACCACCCTACCTCTCTCATCCTGATGATACGGCTTTGTTCAAACTCCGTCAGTTGCCCGTACTCACATCTACATCATCTCCTTGGCATGTCTATCGCTCAGGGATCTCACCTGACTCTTACCATGCACTTCGGTGCCAATGTGGAGTCCTCTGCATGGCGCCTTATAAGCCCCAAGTACTGTGATTCCAGCACCGGTCTTGGCCGCGCGGGCATGCGGAATCACACGTAACTTTAATAATTTGCATGTCTGCTCTTCCTGTAGCTATTCCCCGAGTTTCGCGTTAATCGCACGGTTTTTTCTTGGTGCGCGGATTTTTATGATGAGTGTATATCGCAATAAAATGAGAAATACAAACCCGTTCAAAAACTAAGCAAAACTTTGCTCATAGCACATTAGTATATGCCTAACTTGATGATGTTTCATTATTCATTTTATACACCAATTCCAGTGGAAAAGGCATGGGAAGCAGCTCTGCATCAAAATACAAAACCAACATATTAAAAAAATGGTTGCCTTTAGTAAAGACTACCAAACTGAAAGTGGTACTACTGTCTCAGTAGAAGGAAATTGTTAGAAACATTAAAAGGTTTTACTCTTTACTTCCATCATTCTGCAGGGAGAGATTTCTTCATTCCTATGGATTTCTACACCTCCAGATGGTTGTGTTACTTTAAAATTACTGAAATAGAACTACCAGATGGTTTCAGCAACTACAGGAGTATTACTCTGAAATTCAGCATGGCATAGATAAATCTTTTCAGAATGCATAAATACTTCCAGGTGGCCACATGAAGAATGCTAGTTATATGGTTGGACTAAGAGAACTCATGACTAGCAGAACAAAGCAGTACCATAGCAAACAACCATTCATCAGTATAACAAAGCAGCACTGCATCAAACAGTCAACCATCCATTAGCACCTGCTGATCCTTGGAGTCTACGTGAAGTTCAATTAGTAAATAAGAACACATGCCTCCCTACACCCTTGAAAGGAAACCTGAATAGTAAACTGTTTTTTCCTGTGGCCTGATTAACAGAAAGACAGCTTTACTAGCCTTGAAAAAACAGACAAAACAAAAAATTTGCATCATCAAAGCCACCTTTAAATTTCCCACATAAGCCTCACAACCTGAAGTTTATAACATGGAACCTTCCATGAGGAGAAAGCTCTGTTTTCTGCCTAGTTTGCTTATTTTGGGGTTTAATGATCCCCTTTAGCAACTAAGAACATCAGGAGTTAAAACACTCAAGACTTTACTCAGATATATTTACTTAATTTTATTTTCACTTGAGGAACTTTCATTTAATCTTCCTTTCTTCTAAGTTCTTTTGGTTTTACAGACATTTCTGGCCTCTGGATTTTTTTCAAGGCCTGTTCTCAATGTATAGAAGTATTATCAAAAGTTTTTTTTTTACCCCCGAGGAATTTAAATTTTGTTGCCAGGTCAATCAGGCGTTACCTATTCCTAATTATATAGGGTCACAGGTTCCATGGAAGAGGCAGGGTCAGCATCATTGGAGTTATTAGTCACACTCTTGGACATCTAACTCCTAAATTAATGCTGGTGTTATACTATTCCATCATACAGACCTATTTTACCTACTGTATATTGATATGGGGGGGAACAACACAATATAACATTCACAAACTACAAAAATTACAAAATAAATTTATCAGGTTATTGGAATTAAAAATTAATACTAATCAATCTTCCAATTTGACATATAAAACAACTACACATCCCAATACTTTCAATATATTAACTATACAACAATTATATGAATATAACTTGGGAAAGATGTTTAAAAGAATAAAATATTACCTCTACTATAATTTGATCACAATCAATATGCATACTCATACTTATCCAACAAGAAATAGATTTAAACTACTACCGGTATTCACACATACAGAAAATTTTAAAAATAACATAAATTACTCTGGCCCTAAATTATGGAATACTTTTCCTCACCATCTTACTGCTATTAATAATATTAACCTTTTTAAGAAAAAACTAAAACTATCTATTGGGAAGAACTAGCTCTATCAGTTTTTTTTTTTGGTTGGTGTTTTTGACTAACTCTTTGAAGGTTATCTTGTTTACTTTTGGAATTTCATATGCCTATACTCTTATTTGTAGTGAAGAATTGTGAAACTGGGATAAAATTCTACTTACACAATACTAAACTATTCATGGTGACCTTTCTTTCTTTATAATTTTTATTTACTACTTACCAATTTACTTATATGATGTCAGAAAATTAGTTATGCCTGTTCCAGACTTTCACGATCTTTATTATGGGTGCCAAGGGCTATGTTAGGCCAATTCAGGCTTTTCCCCTCGTGCTTCACAGTTGTCACTAGTTACACTGTTATTATTATGGTACTGCTTTTGGTGTATATGGTCACAACTAAAAATTAAATGAAATGAAATAGCACAAATGAACAATGTATGCTTTACTGGGGAGTCAGGCCAGGGACAAAATTCGGACAATTAGTCAGCTGTCCATACCTCAAACAACTCAACCATTGGGATAGTGAAGGGAATTGCCATTAATTGTTGTTGAACTATTTGCAATAATAGGTAATGGTATTTCTTTTCAACTCATTAACATGGACAATTTCACGAAGTTGCTAAACATTCTTAATACGGGGAAAAAACAAGCATCCATAGTTTCCAAGATTTTGACAAATAATGCCACATGTCTTCATGGTGACAAATTGGAATTGCACTCCAATGAAGGAATGATTTCTGAATGTCATGTAGTTCTGGAAATGAGCACCTTGTACTTGCATCATTTTTGAAAACTGCAAAACTCAAAAATGGGTGATTGAAAAATTGGAAAAATAGAATCTCTCATTATATCTTATTATACTAGGCCAAAAAATAAATTAAATCCATGACATCCATGTCAAAAAATGTCCTATGCATGAGTTGATTTGACATGGAATGACCCTTCATAATTATAGAGCACAAATCTTGAACAGTATATCTATACTCATTCACCCAATAAAACACAGCCCCATGTTGCCATGCTGGACAACAAAAACTTTGTTTCTGAGAAAAAAGATGTGGTTTTGCTTTAAGCTGTAACTGTTTGATTTTTCTACTTGCAACCCCATTAACATTTTACTATTCTTATTGCTCACTGCACCCTTTTCAAAACTTTTCACCACACAAAACCTTCATAACATGAAGGCCATTATTGCTTATTGAATAACAGTAGTTAGTATGGTTTTTAAGAAAATACATGGCCTTGAAACTGTGCTCACTTGATGATTACACTAAATGAAGAAGAATGGTAGGCTGCCCCAGTTAATTGCCAAGCAGTACAAAGTGCTGGCTGCTCATCATTCATTCAAGGTGAGTCCACGTTCTAATCCTGGGCGAGGCATGGATGGTGTGTTTTGTCTTGTGGCACTAGCTCTCTCTCTTCCCTAGAACCACTGGCACCCAATTAGGGACAGGTGACTGCTTAGAGCCCTTAGAGTTGCTCACAGTGATCAGTTAACTCCCAAACAAACACAAGAGCTGTTCCCAAAATCACTTTGGAGGGTTTTTAATTAGACACAACATTCTGAAAATGTCACAGAACACTCTTGTAGACAGATACCAGATTTACTGACCTTTCAAAATTCAGAATATCCTTGCATGGTCCCATACTTACCTGTATTTTATTATTGTAAAATACATACACGAGACTGACCAAGGAACAAAAAAACTGAACTTTTTAATCAGGTGAAAAATTAGAACATGTGATGAGAAAGTGTGAATACAAAGCAGCACGAGCAAAATGGAATTATTCGCTGCAATTTATTTATGTAAATATTTAGAGGACACAACTGCATGCACAATATAAAACTGCTGAATTTTTTTTTTTTTTTTTTTTTTTTGATTGGAGGTTTAATGACCACCGTGAGCAACTCAGTGGGCTATAAGCAGTCGCCCGTCCCTAATTTAGGGTACCTGGTTCCAGGGAAGGGAGAGAGCCAGTACCGAAAGACAAACACAACATCCATGCCTCACCGGGATTCGAACCCGGACCCCTTCGGACGAATGATCAGATGCCATCGCTTAGACCACTGCACCACCGGGGCGGCAAAAAAACAAAAAAAAAAAAAACTGCTGAATTCAAAACAAGATAAAGTGGTTTTAAAAGACATTTCTTCACACAGTAACTTTTTTTTTTTTTTACTTCCTAAAACATCAGCTCAACTTTCCTCTTGCGTTGCTTTCTTCTCAGCAAGTTCCATGGACATATTTATATTTGTCTTTTGTTGACCTCTGCATCTGCACAGCGATTTTTGCTCAGTTTTTTTCTGTTGATATCATTTCCTTCCCATTTCTTCACCACTTTTCACCACTTTTTTCCTTTTATTCCCTCAAATGACAATAATTTATCCACCATGCCAAAAGAACTTTCAGCCTGAGGACCTTGAATGCATGACATAAAAGCTTTCACTACTTTAGATAAATGGCATAACTTTCAGAATATGAATACTTTTGAACACCATGCATCTTGTAACAAATTTTCAAACTTCGCCATCACTTCCATTTTTGGAAAATTCCCCTCCCTAATCAAGCTTTAGTGCAGACATTTATGGGGGAAAATAACATTTAACAACAACACAGCGCAGTGCGAACATCGCGGGAAGAAGAAAATGCGACCACTGGAGAAGTCTTCGCCGACTTCCGTTTTCGGAAACCTTTCATTTTTAGGCTGAAATGCAGTATTTTTTCTTTTTTTTTTGATTGGAGGTTTAACGACCACCGTGAGCAACTCAATGGGCTATAAGCAGTCGCCCGTCCCTAATTTAGGGTCACTGGTTCCAGGGAAGGGAGAGAGCCAGTGCCGTAAGACAAACACAACATCCATGCCTGACCGGGATTCGAACCCGGACCCCTTACGGACGAATGATCAGAGGCCAGCGCCTTAGACCACTGCGCCACCGGGGCGGCTGCAGTATTTGTATAATAACAGGATATTTCAGAATACTGGGCAGAAGGAACTTCGCGAGAAAAAAACAAAACAAAAAACGTAAGACATCTTCGTTCGCTCCGTCTAACTTCCGTTTTTGAAAGTTTCGAAGGACAAAATTCCGTCATCAAATGGAAAACAAATTCCTCCCCCAAAATTCTGTTCAGTTGTGCACTGATCTCGAGAATGCCCAAAATGATAACGGAAATGGCGTAATTCTTCGAATCCACGGAAGAATCTCATGCCTGAAAGACTACAGGGAAATCTTCGCGCAGTCTTCCCCCTTCCACGGAAATCGTTGCCAACAGCTCCATGCTGAAATACATACATTTATGCAAAAAAAATATATTTAACAACAATACTCGACACGGGCAACATCGTGACAAAAAAGAAATTACGATTAGGGGAAAAATCGTCAATCCGTTTAACTCCCGTTTTCGAAAGTTACATACATTTAGTGTTTTCCCAACAAGATGGATCATTGTAGTCAAAACTCAAAGCCATTAGGTGGCACTGTTGCCACAGCATAGCTGTATCAATGAATATAAAGCTTTGGCTGTACTCCCTGTTTTGACGCCACCTTACTTCCTCCCCCTACAGCATTCACTACTTATGGCTGTTCTACACATATTTTAAATGGCATTCTTCCAGATTCCAACTGTCATGCACAGAATTCACATAGTGTTCTTACCAAAAGAAATCTCAGGGGCTTCCCGGAACTGCTTTAGCAGCTGCTTACATCCTTGGGGCAATTTAAAATTCATAGTGGAAAAATAAAGCTTCATTTTTTTTTATTTATTTTTTTTGAATCACTCAGAATCAGTTAATTTTTATCCAATAATGCAAATTCCTGTTGTTGAATAACACTTCTACCGTTTATCAACATAAAATAAAAACCATGTGTTTTATTTACACTGCATGATGACAAAACCTTTTATAACAGGATATGATGCTAGCTGGTGAAGCCTGGCATTATGGTCTGATTGCCACATCTTTTTTCATGCGAGTTTCAAGGAAATCCTGCAGCATAATCAACCAACCTTTGGAGAGAAAAAGACAATATTCATGTCGCACAGACAATTCCATAATCTTTTTCTCCGCTGGAAATCGCTTTCAAATAATACCGTACACTACGCGCCGTAGGAAATCGCTTTCAAATAATACCGTACACTACACGCCGTAGGAAATCGCGTTCAAATGATGATGTAATCTTCGCACTGTTGGGTAATGGCGTATTCTTCCCGTCGCCGGAAAACGCAATAAAATAATACTATAATAATCTTGCGGCGGCGGAAAGGATGGTCTCTCATAAAAATAAACTGATGGCATGCGATTCTAATTCAAGTAATGAATTTCATTGAGCAGTCATACTAATACACAAAACTTTCGTAAATAGTCAATATTTGAAACAACAAAGCACGAAACTTGTCCAAAACCTCGATAACGACAGAGCTTGAAAAATAATGATTTTGAATAGTATTTTCCAGATTCGCGATAAGATTTGTTAGACAACCCGAGATTAACTAAAAAAATTAATCGGAAGACAGCGAAGAAAGTCGGAAATCTCCTATAAAAAAAACAAGTAAAAGTTGGTAGACAGGAGATATTGTTCTTTGAAGAGGGGGGGGGGTTGACGGCCACCGTGAGCAACTCGATGAGCTATAAGCAGTCGTCCGTCATTAATTTAGGGCCACTGGTTCCAGGGAATGGAGAGCGCTAGTGCCGTAAGACAAACACAACATCCATGCATCACGAGATTCGAACCCTGACCCAACTCGGCCGGGCGAAAAGTCAGAGGTCAGCGCTTAGACCACTGCGCCACCGTGGCGGGCATGAAATACTGTGCACCTATTACTGAGTCTTAAGTAAAACCTCTAGACCTTTACTGATTTCTTGAATGCAAAAATTAATAAATAAGCGGTAAAAAACCGGCAACATTCCTGGAAGCTGAAAAAAACCATATATATATATATATATATATATATATATATATATATTTTATTATGTGTAACAAAAAATTCGTCATCGAAGACTGCAGTGTGCTGAACAAGTTCAACACAGGTAGTGACCATAGATTGGTGAGATGTAAGATGCACCTCAACACTAAACTGGAACGTGGCAAGCTCATAAGACAAACAGAATGTATTGACATAACCAACCTTAAAAAACACCATAATACTTTCAAGTTGGAACTGAAGAACAGATTCTCTGCTTTAGAAGGCCTAACATCGGAAGAAGTGGATATTTCGGAAGTTAACAGAAAAGTAACCAAAGCTCTTATGGAAACAGCAACAAAATTAGCTGGGTCTAAGAACAAGTTGCATGTAAACAAATTATCAGGAAAAACCAAAATGTTGATGCAAAAAAGAAGAGAGATGAGGACAACTAAAGAAGATGTGACTTCCAAAGTGGAATATATAGAGCTATGCAAGACAGCACGAAAAAGTATCACTGAAGACGTAAGGAAATTCAACTGTGAGCTAGTGAGGAAAGCAATTGAAAACAACCAAAGCCTAAAGATAGCAAAGGGACATCTCAGTAAGGGAAGAAAACAGATTATGGCTCTGAGAAAAGAAGATGGTTCTATAACAAGAAATAGAGGCGAAATTTTGACAAGAGTGAAAGATTTCTACTCCAAATTATATGAAAGGGATGATACATGTACTCCAGACATCATGAAAGGTACCAGAGTTCTTCCAGTCCTCCCAGCAGAAGTTGCTCATGCAATCAAGAACATGAAGCGGGGGAAAGCTCCAGGAGAAGATGGAATTACTATAGACATCATACAAGAAACAAGTGGAGAAATTGAAACAGTACTCGCCCAAATTTTCACTCGATGCCTTAAAGAAGGGAAGATTCCTGAGGATTGGAACAATGCTACAATGATCCTGCTACATAAAAAAGGTGACATTGAGGATCTCAGGAACTACAGACCTATCAGCCTCCTATCAGTGGTTTATAAAATCTTCACTAAAGTTCTTTCACACCGCTTGAAGGTAACACTGGACATGGCTCAACCGAGAGAACAAGCTGGATTCAGGAGTGGCTACAGCACAATAGATCATAGCCACGTACTGAGAGAACTAATTGAAAGAGCGAGGGAATATGAACTTCCATTGTGCATGGCTTTTATCGATTATGAAAAAGCCTTTGATTCGGTGAAACCATCAGCAGTTACCACGGCTCTGAAATCCTGCGGTATTGAAGATGCATACATTAATATTATTAATAACATCTATGAAAATGCAAGTGCAAAGATTCGGCTGTTTGAAAATACAACACACATAAAAATTGGAAAGGGAGTGAGACAAGGTGACACCATATCTCCGAAGCTCTTTAATGCCACATTGGAAAATGTCTTTCAATCACTGAACTGGGAAAACAAAGGGATAAAGATTAATGGAGATTATCTAACCCACCTTCGTTTTGCTGATGACGTAGTCATTTTTGCAACTACCCCATCAGAGCTGCAGAGTATGATCCAGGAACTTGCTGACAAGAGTAAAGAAGTGGGATTAAAAATGAACTTTCAGAAGACAAAAGTGATGTTCAATGCTTTTACAAGAAATGAAGATTTATCGATTGATGGAGAACAACTGGAGATAACAGATACGTATGTTTATCTTGGACAGCAGATATCAAGTGAGGGTCACATTGATGAAGAAATTAATCGGCGTACAAAACTTGCCTGGAGAGCTTTTAGAAGAAACAGCATCATTTTGAAGAGCAATATGCCATTATGTCTTAAAAGAAAAGTGTTTGATCAATGCATCCTTCCAGTGCTTACGTATGGCGCAGAGACGTGGACCTTAACTAAAAGAGACATACAAAGGCTGCAGACAACTCAAAGCAGCATGGAGAGGTGCATGCTTGGTATAACCAGGAGAGATAAGAAGAGGAACTCGTGGATCCGAAAAATGACGAGAGTGGAAGACATCATGATCAGAGTTAAATCCCTGAAATGGCAATGGGCTGGACATACTGCCAGAAGGACAGACCATAGATGGACAGCCGAAATTTTAGATTGGATTCCAAGGGACAGGAAAAGACCCAGAAAAAGACCACATGGGAGATGGGTGGATGAAATTCGTAAATATGCGGGAGTGACATGGAGGAGACTGGCACAAGACAGACCGTTGTGGAGGAAACTTGGGGAGACCTTCGTCCAGCAGTGGATTGATAATGGTTGACAATGATGATGATGATGATGATATGTCAACCCCGCCTTCTCGCGGTGCATCCTGTTCCCACTAAAGGGGCTCTGACGACCGCCAATAGCGGTATAACTATACCATCGGGATTAGAGGAAATGCTATAGATCCCACACTCACCAACCCACTTGGCCAGCGTGGTGAGTTATCGCCAAACCCCTCCAAAATGACTCCACAACTTAAATCTTGGCCCTCAGTCTCCGGCAGCTGGAATGTACCTTGCCAAGGCAGCGGCCAGTGCGACATGAAAGCAGAGGGTGCTAAGAATCCCCGGAGGACCGGACTAGGCTGCCGTTTGATGCTGACCTTGGCTACGTATAATGGACAAACCCTATCTTCTGATTCAAGGATCCTTGATTTGGAAGAGGAACTACAAAGGATCAAGTGGGACATCGTCGGGCTAAGTGAGGTACGGAGAAAAGGAGATCTCATTGAACTGAAAAGTGGACATCTCTTCTACTATCGTGGGATAGATACTGGCAGAACTAGTGGTGTTGGATTTATAATAAACAAGAAACTGAAGGATAAAGTTGTAGAAGTTGAAAGTTCCTCTGACAGAGCTGCACGACTCGTTATCCAACTCTCGAGAAGATACCAGGCTCCGATTATACAAACTTATGCACCCACCACAAGTCATCCTGAAGAAGAAATTTAAGAATTTTATGAGGAAATTCGTCATCTAAATAATAAAGGTAAGCAGCACTTGAAGATAATTATGGGAGATTTCAATGCAAAAATAGGGCAACGGCAACAGAATGAAACTTCAGTAGGTAAATTCGGTCACGGCAACAGAAACCAGCGTGAAAATACTCTCGTTGAGTTTGCAGAGGCAGAAGGGTTTTTCATCTTGAACTCCTTTTTCAAGAAAAAGCCGAAATGGACACGGAGACATCCAAATGGGACAACAAGTGAAATTGATTTTATTATGTGTAACAAAAAATTCGTCACAGAAGACTGCACTGTGCTAAACAAGTTCAACACAGGTAGTGACCATAGATTGGTGAGATGTAAGATGCACCTCAACACTAAACTCGAACGTGGCAAGCTCGTAAGACAGACAAAATGTATTGACATAACCAACCTTAAAAAACACCATAATACCTTCAAGTTGGAACTGAAGAACAGATTCTCTGCTTTAGAAGGCCTAACATCGGAAGAAGTGGATATTTCTGAAGTTAACAGAAAAGTAACCAAAGCTCTTATGGAAACAGCAACAAACTTAGCTGGGTCTAAGAAAAAGTTGCATGTGAACAAATTATCAGGAAAAAACAAAATGTTGATGCAAAAAAGAAGAGAGATGAAGACAACTAAAGAAGATGTGACTTGCAAAGTGGAATATATAGAGCTATGCAAGACAGTACGAAAAAGTATCACTGAAAACGTAAGGAAATTCAACTCTGAACTAGTGAGGAATGCGATTGAAAACAACCAAAGCCTAAAGATAGCAAAGGGACATCTCGGTAAGGGAAGAAAACAGATTATGGCACTGAGAAAAGAAGATGGTTCTGTAACAAGAAATAGAGGAGAAATTTTGACAAGAGTGAAAGATTTCTACTCCAAATTATATGAAGGGGATGATACATGTACTTTTTTTTTTTTTTTTTGATTGGAGGTTTAACGACCACCGTGAGCAACTCAATGGGCTATAAGCAGTCGCCCGTCCCTAATTTAGGATCACTGGTTCCAGGGAAGGGAGAGAGCCAGTGCCGTAAGACAAACACAACATCCATGCCTCACCGGGATTCGAACCCGGACCCCTTTCGGACGAATGATCAGAGGCCAACGCCTTAGACCACTGCGCCACCGGGGCGGCGATACATGTACTCCAGACATCATGAAAGGTACCAGTACCAGAGTTCTTCCAGTCCTCCCAGCAGAAGTTGCACATGCAATCAAGAACATGAAGCGGGGAAAAGCTCCAGGAGAAGATGGAATTACTGTTGACATCATACAAGAAGAAAGTGGAGAAATCGAAACGTACTCGCCCAAATTTTCACTCGATGCCTTAATGAAGGAAAGATTCCTGAGGATTGGAACAATGCCACAATGATCCGGCTACATAAAAAAGGTGACATTGAGGATCTCAGGAACTACAGACCTGTCAGCCTCCTATCAATGGTTTATAAAATCTTCACTAAAGTTCTTTCACACCGCTTGAAGGTAACACTGGACATGGCTCAACCGAGAGAACAAGCTGGATTCAGGAGTGGCTACAGCACAATAGATCATATCCACGTACTGGGAGAACTAATTGAAAGAGCGAGGGAATATGAACTTCTATTGTGAATGGCTTTTATCGATTATGAAAAAGCCTTTGATTCGGTGAAACCATCAGCAGGAACAATGGCTCTGAAATCCTGCGGTATTGAAGATGCATACATTAATATTATTAATAACATCTATGAAAATGCAAGTGCAAAGATTCGGCTGTTTGAAAATACAACACACATAAAAATTGGAAAGGGGTGAGACAAGGTGACACCATATCTCCGAAGCTGTTTAATGCTACATCTTTCAATCACTAAACTGGGAAAACAAAGGGGTTAAGATTAATGGAGATTAACTAACCTACCTTCGTTTTGCTGATGACGTAGTCATTTTTGCAACTACTACATCAGAGCTCAGAGGGGTAAAGATTAATGGAGATTAACTAACCTACCTTCGTTTTGCTGATGACGTAGTCATTTTTGCAACTACCCCATCAGAGCTGCAGAGTATGATCCAGGAACTTACTGACAAGAGGTTTTTTTTTAATTGGAGGTTTAACGACCACCGTGAGCAACTCAATGGGCTATAAGCAGTCGCCCGTCCCTAATTTAGGGTCACTGGTTCCAGGGAAGGGAGACAGCCAGTGCCGTAAGACAAACACAACATCCATGCCTCGCCGGGATTCGAACCCGGACCCCGTTCGGACGAATGATCAGAGGCCATCGCTTAGACCACTGCGCAACTGGGGCGGCACTGACAAGAGTAAAGAAGTGGGATTAAAAATGAACTTTCAGAAGACAAAAGTGATGTTCAATGCTTTTACAAGAAATGAAGATTTAACGATTGATGGAGAAAAGCTGGAGATAACAGACATGCATGTTTTTCTTGGACAGCAGATATCAAGTGAGGGTCACATTGATGAAGAAATTAATCGGCGTACAAAACTTGCCTGGAGAGCTTTTGGAAGAAACAGCATAATTTTCAAGAGCAATATGCCATTATGTCTTAAAAGAAAAGTGTTTGATCAATGCATCCTTCCAGTGCTTACGTATGGTGCAGAGACGTGGACCTTAACTAAAAGAGACATACAAAGGCTGCAGACAGCTCAAAACAGCATGGAGAGGTGCATGCTTGGTGTAACCAGGAGAGATAAGAAGAGGAACTCGTGGATCCGAAAAATGACAAGAGTGGAAGACATCATGATCAGAGTTAAATCCCTGAAATGGAAATGGGCTGGACATACTGCCAGAAGGACAGACCGTCGATGGACAGCCGAAATTTTAGATTGGAGTCCAAGGGACAGGAAAAGACCCAGAAGAAGACCACATGGGAGATGGGTGGATGAAATTCATAAGTATGCGGGAGTGACATGGAGGAGACTGGCACAAGACAAACCGTTGTGGAGGAAACTTGGGGAGACCTTCGTCCAGCAGTGGTTTGATAATGGTTGATGATGATATATATATATATATCATCATCATCATCATTGTCAACCATTATCAATCCACTGCTGGACGAAGGTCTTCCCAAGTTTCCTCCACAACGGTCTGTCTTGTGCCAGTCTCCTCCATGTCACTCCCGCATATTTACGAATTTCATCCACCCATCTCCCATGTGGTCTTTTTCTGGGTCTTTTCCTGTCCCTTGGAATCCAATCTAAAATTTCGGCTGTCCATCTATGGTCTGTCCTTCTGGCAGTATGTCCAGCCCATTGCCATTTCAGGGATTTAACTCTGATCATGATGTCTTCCAGTCTCGTCATTTTTCGGATCCACGAGTTCCTCTTCTTATCTCTCCTGGTTATACCAAGCATGCACCTCTCCATGCTTCTTTGAGTTGTCTGCAGCCTTTGTATGTCTCTTTTAGTTAAGGTCCACGTCTCTGCACCATACGTAAGCACTGGAAGGATGCATTGATCAAACACTTTTCTTTTAAGACATAATGGCATATTGCTCTTGAAAATTATGCTGTTTCTTCCAAAAGCTCTCCAGGCAAGTTTTGTACGCCGATTAATTTCTTCATCAATGTGACCCTCATTTGATATCTCCTGTCCAAGATAAACATACGTATCTGTTATCTCCAGTTTTTCTCCATCAATCGATAAATCTTCATTTCTTGTAAAAGCATTGAACATCACTTTTGTCTTCAGAAAGTTCATTTTTAATCCCACTTCTTTACTCTTGTCAGCAAGTTCCTGGATCATACTCTGCAGCTCTGATGGGGTAGTTGCAAAAATGACTACGTCATCAGCAAAACGAAGGTGGGTTAGATAATCTCCATTAATCTTTATCCCTTTGTTTTCCCAGTTCAGTGATTGAAAGACATTTTCCAATGTGGCATTAAAGAGCTTCGGAGATATGGTGTCACCTTGTCTCACTCCCTTTCCAATTTTTATGTGTGTTGTATTTTCAAACAGCCGAATCTTTGCACTTGCATTTTCATAGATGTTATTAATAATATTAATGTATGCATCTTCAATACCGCAGGATTTCAGAGCCGTGGTAACTGCTGATGGTTTCACCGAATCAAAGGCTTTTTCATAATCGATAAAAGCCATGCACAATGGAAGTTCATATTCTCTCGCTCTTTCAATTAGTTCTCTCAGTACGTGGATATGATCTATTGTGCTGTAGCCACTCCTGAATCCAGCTTGTTCTCTCGGTTGAGCCATGTCCAGTGTTACCTTCAAGCGGTGTGAAAGAACTTTAGTGAAGATTTTATAAACCACTGATAGGAGGCTGATAGGTCTGTAGTTCCTGAGATCCTCAATGTCACCTTTTTTATGTAGCAGGATCATTGTAGCATTGTTCCAATCCTCAGGAATCTTTCCTTCATTAAGGCATCGAGTGAAAATTTGGGCGAGTACTGTTTCAATTTCTCCACTTGCTTCTTGTATGATGTCTATAGTAATTCCATCTTCTCCTGGAGCTTTTCCCCGCTTCATGTTCTTGATTGCATGAGCAACTTCTGCTGGGAGGACTGGAAGAACTCTGGTACCTTTCATGATGTCTGGAGTACATGTATCATCCCTTTCATATAATTTGGAGTAGAAATCTTTCACTCTTGTCAAAATTTCGCCTCTATTTCTTGTTATAGAACCATCTTCTTTTCTCAGAGCCATAATCTGTTTTCTTCCCTTACTGAGATGTCCCTTTGCTATCTTTAGGCTTTGGTTGTTTTCAATTGCTTTCCTCACTAGCTCACAGTTGAATTTCCTTACGTCTTCAGTGATACTTTTTCGTGTTGTCTTGCATAGCTCTATATATTCCACTTTGGAAGTCACATCTTCTTTAGTTGTCCTCATCTCTCTTCTTTTTTGCATCAACATTTTGGTTTTTCCTGATAATTTGTTCACATGCAACTTGTTCTTAGACCCAGCTAATTTTGTTGCTGTTTCCATTAGAGCTTTGGTTACTTTTCTGTTAACTTCCGAAATATCCACTTCTTCCGATGTTAGGCCTTCTAAAGCAGAGAATCTGTTCTTCAGTTCCAACTTGAAAGTATTATGGTGTTTTTTAAGGTTGGTTATGTCAATACATTTTGTTTGTCTTATGAGCTTGCCACGTTCCAGTTTAGTGTTGAGGTGCATCTTACATCTCACCAATCTATGGTCACTACCTGTGTTGAACTTGTTCAGCACACTGCAGTCTTCGATGACGAATGAATTTTTTGTTACACATAATAAAATCAATTTCACTTGTCGTCCCAATTGGATGTCTCCATGTCCATTTCCTGTGTGGCTTTTTCTTGAAAAAGGAGTTCAAGATGAAAAATCCTTCTGCCTCTGCAAACTCAACGAGAGTATTTCCACGCTGGTTTCTGTTGCCGTGACCGAATTTACCTACTGAAGTTTCATTCTGTTGCCGTTGCCCTATTTTTGCATTGAAATCTCCCATAATTATCTTCAAGTGCTGCTTACCTTTATTATTTAGATGACGAATTTCCTCATAAAATTCTTCAATTTCTTCTTCAGGATGACTTGTGGTGGGTGCATAAGTTTGAATAATCTGAGCCTGGTATCTTCTCGATAGTTGGATAACGAGTCGTGCAGCTCTGTCAGAGGAACTTTCAACTTCTACCACTTTATCCTTCAGTTTCTTGTTTATTATAAATCCAACACCACTAGTTCTGCCAGTATCTGTCCCACGATAATAGAAGAGATGTCCACTTTTCAGTTCAATGAGATCTTCTCCTTTTCTCCTTACCTCACTTAGCCCGACGATGTCCCACTTGATCCTTTGTAGTTCCTCTTCCAATTCAAGAAGCCTTGAATCAGAAGATAGGGAGATATATATATATATATATATATATATATATATATATATATATATATATATATATATATATATATATATATATGATGATATATATATATATATGCAAATACGAATGATTGCATTTGCAGGCCAATCGCACCAACGGCGCGCGAGATATAAGTGAACAACCAGCACGTGAGGCCATCAGTCGAGACGTCACAGCCGCGAGAAGTTCGGGTGCAGTCTTGCTTGCTTACTCGCTGCGTGATTCTTTTTCTTACACTGGGAAAGTTGCGGACGAATATTTGGATTCGGATTACCCTTCGTAGACTAGTTTGCGGTCGTCCGTGCTTCTTTACCTGTGAGTTAATTTTTCCCTTTTTTTTTTTTTTTTTATTTCAAGTGCGAAATTTTATTTTTGTTTTCCGGTTCCAGGCCACCCGGGGCTCCATGCCTCCGGCATGGCGAACTTGATTAACCGACCTGACACCATCTAAGTCTCACACAATGGGAAGTACCCCAATGTGAACATTTTGAAGGCGTTGGTCGAAAAACTCTACCATCCTGAACAACTGCACACTGTCCAACGCCTCAACAACGGTCTTTTCACTGTGAGGTTCCAAACTGCTGCACTGTCTTGAGAACCCATTGAGGGCCTATAAAGACATTGTGGTGAATATTTCACCGGTGAATGACGGCATTCGAACCGTCTACGTGAAACTTGTGCCAATTGACATCCCAAATGAAAAAATCTCAGCGGCAGTAGCAGGATATGTGGAGATCGTCACCCCCATCCAGAATGAGCGGCACACGCTCAAAGGTCTTGAGCATGTATATACAGGCACCAGAGTTATTCGCCTGCGAATAACCAAGCCAGTCCCAAACTTTCTTTAAGTGGGCCGTTGGAAGGCTATGATGACATATGCTGGCATGACAAGAACATGCCGATGTTGTGGTCAAGCTGGCCACATCGCTCCTCAGTGCCCGTCCCGGGCTTGCCCCAACTGTGGTACGTTGGGGCATTTAGAGATTTCCTGCGAGCTAGCCTGCTCCAAGTGCGGTGCGGACTCCCACACCAAATCGCAGTGCACCCAGTCGTCCTTCGCAGATGTTGTGGCCGGTTCTTCAGTTGCTCCCCTTGTTTCAAATGAGGAGTATCCAGCGTTACTTTCCACCTCTGCTATCGTTGCTCCCGGGGACTCTTCCGTTTCTCGTTCAGCTGTCCCCATGGATACCCAAACCGTTGTTTCTGTGGACTTACGTGGTGACACACCTGCTGATCCAGTGGACTTGATTGAAAATCACCAATTAGATCCTGGAACCCCAACAGATGCCTCTAATGCAAAATCATGAGGCATTTTCTCCAATTCTGGGTGACCAACAACTAACCCCAGAGAAGCTTACTGCTGAGGGTACAAATTTGGTTCTTGATACGCCATCTGCGGAGATCACCTCTCGGTCTCTCGCGTTGAGTCTGCTGTTGTTGAGTCTGTGTCTCACACGGACGATATTGTGAGTACAGAGGTCCATGTGCTTCCTCTACCTGCTTCCAATGCCACCCTAGTCAAACCTGCAACGAGTGTTGCGATTCCAGAGGACGTTCCTTCTGTTACTTCGGACGATGACAATCTGTTCGTCGACTCAGTTGATGATGTTGCATTCCCCTCTCCAGTTGGAACTGTTTCCATCCATTCAACCTTCGAGGACGCAGTCATACCTGTTGTGCATTCAAGCAGGCCGCTGGGACATATTCAAGATACCAACCACGTTGCGGCTCATGCCAGGGAGTCTAGATCTGCCGAACGATCCTTCTCTCATACCCAGCAGTCCTCCACACCATCTGAGGGCCAGCGCCGCAGCAGTCGATCGGCCAGCGTGCGTCCTGGTCGTCGCGACCGATCTTCCGTCCACCTGGAGGAGGGAGAAATTCCATCACCTCACCACCAACGAAGACGCCGACGGGATAGCCACCGTCCCACCTCGGGAGGTTGGCATAGTAATTTTTAAGTGCTGGTCCTTCGTTCAAAAGGGTGGGTTAAATTGAATCTACCTCTTTTCACCTTATTGACCTTTGTTTATAGTGTGTACTTTGTGTTTTAATTTTATTCTTTACATTCAAGATTAAAATTTCAACTTTGAATATTCAAGGACTTCGGTCCCGGTCAGTAAGGCGTTGGCTCATAGGCTGGATTACGACCCAGGATATTGATATCCTGTGTGTCCAGGAAACCTATTTTCATAGTATGCGGCATGTTTTGGGTTTTCGCCATTTCACAAATGCCCCGTGCTAGTTTAGTCTTTCTCCGACTAATCAGCGGGGGGTCGGAATTATTGTCAACCCTAACTTCAAGGGAAGACAACTGAAATTTCAGTACGATGACGAAGGTCGTGTGGCTCTGTCAGCTTCGCCCTTGCTCAATTTAAAATTCGCGTTATTTTAGTCTATGCACCAACGGTACCCGCCAAAAGGGGTAGATTCCTTAGGAGTCTTCCTTTATTTTTGGGGGTGGTGAAGACTTCCTAATATTGGGGGTGATTTTAACCTTGTTTCGGAGCAGATTCTTGATAAACAGGGGGTACCTGGCAGAAGGACACGTCCCGATCTGTTTTCTCCAGGTTCATGTCAGAGGGGGAGCTGGTGGATGCCTGGCGTTATACTCACTCTGGGGTCTTCGACTGGACTTGGACGGATGGATCGGTTCGGACCCGCCTGGACAAGATTCTTGTGGGGGTCCTGGGAATTGTGACTTTATGTTTTTCGAACATTGTGATGTTGGTTCTGTGTTTCTCCGTGTGAGTGACCATCGTGCCGTTACTGGTGAGATCGTTCTAACAGGGGCCCGGACACAAACTCAGGGCCCGTGGAGGATGAATCTGAATCTTCTCGAAGATGACGACATCCTTCAGGGCCTTGAGGGATTGCTTCGATGCGAAATTCAGTCTGAGGCTCATTACAATGGTGACTGGTGGGAGGGGGTTAAAATTAAAGTGAAGTCCCTTTTACAACTTCAGGGGAAACTTTTGGCTCGTAGGCGGCTTTTAGAACGTACTCGCCTTGTGTGTATGTTACGTGCCTGCAAAGCCGGGCAGCAAATCGGTGCGCAGAATGCTGGTATGATTGCTGAACTTCAAGCTCAGTTGACAGATTTATATTGTGAATCTGGGCAAAGATGCACACAGGACTCTATCTCAAAAGAATTTAGAAAATGAAATTTCACTTGCCAGCTTTCTTGCGAAATCTAGAAAAGAAAAAAATATTTCACGGGCCATTCCTGGCTTACAACATGGGTCACGTTTAGTGACTTCCCAATCAGAAATTCAAAATTTGTTTTTTTCACATTTCCAAGACCTGTTTGCATCTGATGACGTGCAGCAGTCGTCCGTCGACTCGTGGGTCGCTGGTGCGATCCAACTCAACGCCGCGGCTTCTGAACGTACATCGAGCCCTGTACGTGCTTCCGAGGTAAGGCAAGCCATTGCCGGCCTGAGCAACGGTCGTAGTCTGGGTACTGACGGTATCCGTATTGAGTTTTACAAACGTTTTGTTGATTTGCTTGCCGAACCTCTCTGTGATGTTTTTAACCATGTACTGTCAGCTGGGCAGTTAACCACGACGATGCGTAATGGTCAAATCGTTCTGGTTAACAAGCGGCATTGGTCCCGGTTGTTATTTGGGAGAGTGGAGACCCATCACTCTTCTCAACTACGATTACAATATTTTGGCTAAAGTCCTTGTTAATAGATTGGTTAAAGTTATTTCTGGCCTAGTAGGCGCGTGCCAGGTTTCTGGAATCCCGGAGAGGAGAGTTTTTCAAATTTAGTCCTCGTGCGGGATGGCATTCACTACCTCGACCGCAAGAGGTTGAAGTGCTGTGTCCTTTCTTTGCATCAGAGTAAAGCCTTTGACAGGGTTTCTCACAAGTACCTTGTGACACTGTTAGAGGCTTGTAACTTTAGCCCAGATTTTGTTCACATGGTAAAGGTCTTTTATACTAACATCTTTAGTTTTATCCGAGTCAACGGTCAGCCTACGGACTGCTTTCCTCTTCGGAGAGGGTTCCGCCAGGGCTGCCCGTTGTCTGCTGCACTGTTCGTTCTGAGTATTGAAATTCTCCTCAGGAAGATTCAATCTGCTTCAAATATTTCTGGCATTCCTGTTCTAGGTGCGAGCTCCAAAACAGCCGAACTCAAATATGTTGCTTACGCAGATGACGTCGTTCTTTTCCTTCAAGATGAACTTTCCTTTAGGAATTTCTTCAGTGTTTATGACGTTTATGCGGACAGTCCAGGCGCTACGTTAAATGTGGATAAGACTAAAGCCTTGTGTTTTGGGGATTGGTCACCTGACGTTTTGCAGTTTGTGGGCTCCACCGATGCTCCCATAAGGATCCTCGGTGTTTACTTTGATAAAAAAAAAGGGGGTTCACCGCGAGACGTGGCTTTCTGTTCAACAGAAGCTTACGTCGGAATGTGTTAGGTGGGAGGGTTGCCAAATTTATTTGTTTAATAGGGCCAAATTGGCTAACAGTTTCTTGGTTTCCAAAATTGCTTTTTGCGGTACCCTACAACAACCAAAGTACAGGGTCCTTTTGGCTCTAAATTCTATTTTATTTCGATTTGTTTGGGGAACTAGAGCTCTCCTTTCTAGGGATTGTCTGGTTAAACCAGTCCATCGGGGTGGGGGGTGGGGGGTGGGGGGGGGTCGGCATATTCTTGCGTGGTGTCGCGCGTTGATGGTTTCTAATATAGCCTACATAATGCAGAACGATTTTCATCCTAGCTTTAATTTCGCGAGTTATTTTATTTCTTTTAATCTCAGGTTATTATTATTTTTTTTTGCTTGTAGATATTTAGGGTCTAGAGCTCCGAAGCCCGGTGGACCACATGGCACTACCATTTGTGAGGCTAAGTTGTTGACTAGCCATAATATAAGGTGTTCTTCTTGGCATCGAGCTCGTGTCATTTATAATGTTTTCTTGCCTTCCTTTGCTCCTCGCATTCAGCAGAGGTTTCCCGCCTTGGGGATGAACTGGAGGGTCGCATGGACCAATGTCGCGCTTGCGGGTGTGGAAGGTCGTGCGGGACCTGCAATGGCTCTTGGCCCATGGGGTGATTTTCACCCGTGATTCCCTTTTTCGATGGGGAGTCATCGCCTCTCCCGGTTGTCCCCACTGCGGACAATCTGAATCTTTATTCCACAGGTTTGTGGAATGTGCTTTTGTGTGTAAAGTTTGGCAAATTATTTCTAAGTGGATTTGTGTTAATGTTTACAATTTTTGTATTATTGAATTTAAGCACCCGCTACCTGTTTCAGGTCAGCGTGCTTATGGTCTCAAAATGGTTCTGGCTACTGCCTGTACTGTTTTACACGATACTGCTGTATCTGACCACGTTAGGATCTATGCGAATAGGCCTGACGTGGTTGCTCTCTTCGTTAAGATCAGATTGCGCGAACGAGTGATTGCAGACTTTCACCACTGGCCGGAAGACGTTTTTCGTGTTCGTTGGGCTAGACTGGTCTCCCTTCGCAATAATGCAATCAGCTTTCGATTTTAATTTTTGTTCTGTGTTGGAGTTGTCGCATGACAACAGACTGCTGCTCCCGATGTCTTGCTTCCTGTTTACTAAGTTTTGATTCTGTGTTTGCGTCCTGATTTATTTTTACATGCTTTGCTACTGTGTTAGAACCCTCGTGTGTTGTATCTTATTTGCCTTTTTCTGAATTTGTCTATGCTTTGGTCCGCGATTTTGTTCTGTCTGTTGTCTGTAGCAGGTGTTTTTTACCTCTCGGACGACAGATCAGACCATCTTTTGCGTCTTTGTCATGCCTCTCGGGCGGGGAGGGGTGTGACAAATGACATTTCATGCTGTTGTTGTTTATTTTTTTACTGTCATCCTTGTTTTTATTTTTTGAAGGGTTGGAGGTGCTTAGATGTGGGTCCTCTTTTTCTCTCTAAGCACTTCGACCCTGATTCCAGAGATGCGTCTTCCCTGGAGGTGTTGCATTCGCGTCTCGTCATCCGTGCTTGGTAAGTAAGGTAAGTGTTTTTTTTTTTGTTTTTATCTTTCTTTTGTTGTGTATGTGTGTGAATGCGAGCGTGTTTGTGTGTGTGTGTAGTGCTACGATGATAGTGCATTGGCTGACTCATATTATGGGTTTCAGTGGAACAGTGTACAGCCTTGTGCTGTACAACAGTTCACTAACTGAGTGGTTCTGCTGCAACCGTGTCTGGAGAACGAACAAGGAGTGCCAATGCCGTTAAGACAGTTAAACGGATTAGTTCAAAACAGGTGTCATTAGTAGGCTTTCGTACCGCCGGATGGTCCTCGCGTCGTATTGCGGAAGAAACGCAGCGTGATGCCACAACCGTCGGTCGCATTTGGAGACAGTGGTCCCAGGAAGGATCTGTGCAACGTCGTAGGGGGACCGGAGCACGGAGACGAACGTCGGAGCGCACCGATCGTCACATCCGACGTCATGCTGCAGCGGGCGACATTTTGCGGAGTGTATGGGGAGGCTTGGATGCTCCAATATCGATGCGGAGATGCAGTGTCACGCCGATTGGCTGAGTCTGGTTTGCTGTTCAGCCGTCCGTTGCGAAGGCTACCCTTAACAGCAAGCCATCGTCGTCACCGCTAGGCGCGGTGTCGCTCCAGAGCTGCGTGGGGTGCCGAATGGAACAGTGTGGTATTCAGCGACGAATCGCGGTTATGTATCACCACGGATGAGACATAACCGCGTGAGAGTCTGGAGGCGACGTGGCCAACAGGCGGATTCCTCCGCCATTGTGGAGCGTCACACGGCCCGGCAACGTGGAATCATGGTGTAGGGTGCTATCAGCGCCAACAGCAGCTCACCACTGGTACGCATTACGGGCACACTGAGGCACACCGCTAAGCTGATGAGGTGCTGCGGCCAGTGGCACTACCGTATCTGCACGGCATCCTAAACGCCGTTTTTCAACAGGATAACGCCCAGCCGCATACCGCTCGCATCAGTCTGAATGCTTTACACGGTATGCGAGTGCTTCCGTGGGCAGCACGATTCCCCGACCTCTCGCCCATCGAGCATGTGTGAGACACGATTGGACGTCGGTTGAGTACCCTCCCACCCCCGCAAAATGAAGATGAACTGTGGACTCGGATTAACACCACATGGTTCACGATACCCCAGGACTCTATTCGGACTATCACTGCCTCGATGCCACGTCGGATTCAACGCTGTATCACCCAACATGGGGGCCACACTCCTTATTGATCATCCTGTATATTCGGCAACTGGAACCTAGTCTATATGTAACAATTAAATCATTTGTTCAGGACCTACTTGGCTATCTGTGTGTGCAGTTTGGTCTGTTTTCGAGCATTTCTTCATGGTGTGGCATTTTTTCTGTCAGGCAGTGTATAAGGAAATGATTTTGTTAGGTTACCCCTCCACTCTATACTGCCAATTTTCTCAAGATAGTACTTGAAAGTCAAAACATCAAAAACTGTTATGGTTCTACATTTTAAAACAACACAGCGGGGTCTACCGATGAAGTCAGGTGCATTGCATCAAACAAATTTTGAAATGCAAGTTCGATGACAATTAAAAGAAAAAAAAATCATGAGCACCAACGGTATGTTATTGGTTTTTTTTTTTTTTCCTAGGCTTTGTCGACCACCATGTGCGGAATCTACAACATATAAAACGATTAAAATCACACATGTTGGCGTCCAAGTTAAAAAGCAATTACGAAGCCACGCTATGGATGACATAAATAGAACAGCGAGCCTACGAAAGAGAAACTACTCTGTTTAAAGGTCGAGCAAGGATAAAAGACTGGCATGAGTCACGTCTCATCGATCAGAACAGTAGCAATTCTACTAGTTGTGTTCCGCAGCTTACCTTAGCTGCACGGTAAGGCTCAAGAACAGAACAGAGAAAAGGGGCGTAAATTATTTCAAAATAAGTACTTCATCATAAAAGGAAACAAAAAAAGAAGTATGCTTGCGATTGTGAGCTCTAAAAATCTCACAGCTTCACCGATAACACTACGCAGATGATACTGTTTATCGGAAGATGCGTCAGAGAAACTATTGTTTACTTTATCAGTCACCAAATTGGTATGCATTACGTTGAGATCAATTGTACTACTTTTTTCTTCTTTCATCAGTACTGCAGACTATCAACAGGGAAAGGAGAATCATAGGCCATAATCAAAACACCAAAGATCAAGATACCGAAGGAGAAAAATGGAAACTTGAAAAACTATTCAGAAGTAGTTCACTTTTTGTTGGTAACTATGGCGAGGCGTGACCATTTCGATAGTAATCCGACAATACGAAGTATAAGAAGTGATACATAGTAATAAACTGCTATTAAAATGGTAGTTTGTTACCGTGTTATGGTTCTATTTTTTTTTTTTAATAACGATTAAAGTTGAGAGAGAGAGAGAGAGTGTGTGTGTGTGTGTTTATCGTCTGCAAGATTTTGTTGTTGTTGCTTCTTTCGTATGGGTTTATCGGGGGGTGGAATGCATTTTTAAGAGAACAAATACATATATAATTTTTTGAAAAAATGTGTCTCCAGAAATGTTTAAAACACAGAACACACACTTCGGTGATCATTCATTTGTCTCTAGAAAAGTATATGACACCAGAACTGTGGTGATCATTCTCCAGTCAAAGAATTTAGAAGTGGATGGGGAAATTAAACGAGAAAGAGAGAGAGTGGGCTCAAACAAAATTATGTTCGGTTTTCTCCAAATTGAAACGGATCAGCTACGGAATTAACATGTTCTGGAGATATTTCATGACGTCCGTCTCAAGACACTGAAGCTGCCAAAGTCGTGTCTTTTGTCCAAGAATTTGTTTCTGGAGAAAAAGAAGACACGTCCAACAGTAACGTCGGTTCGTTTTTCTACGGCCACAAAACCACGAAAAATCAGAACAGCAGGGGACTACATTTTTTTATTTCTTTTTTAATGCTTTTAAGGAAAGGAGTAGATCTGCCTTTATCAACAATTACCTCTTTTTCATCATAATTTCTCGCAGGCCGCCCCCGTGGCGCAGTGGTCTAAGCGATGGCTTCTGATCATTCGTCTGAAAGGGGTCCTGGTTAGAATCTTGGTGAGGCATGGATGTTGTGTTTGTCTTACGGTACTGGCTCTCACCCTTCCCTGGAACCAGTGGCCCTAAATTAGGGACGGGCGACTGCTTAGAGCCCATTGAGTTGCTCACGGTGGTCGTTAAACCTCCAATCAAAAAAATTCTCGTAGAAAACAGTCAATTCATTAAACTAGTAACCACACAAGCGCATTTTTTTTTTTATTGGAAATTTAACGACCACCGTGAGCAACTCAATGGGCTATAAGCAGTCGCCCGTCCCTAATGTAGGGTCACTGGTTCCAGGGAAGGGAGAGAGCCAGTGCCGTAAGACAAACAACATCCATGCCTGACCGGGATTCGAACCCGGACCCCTTACGGACGAATGATCAGAGGCCAGTGCCTTAGACCACTGCGCCACCGGGGCGGCCACACAAGCGCATTCATTCACGACATTAATATTCGAAGGGTCCGACGTAAATGAAGCACTGCTGTTCATTTTGGTTGTCCGAAATATAGTTGGAAAGTAGAAATAAATAAAAATAATCCGTATGTAGTAATAAAACACAGCTGTCCACATGAAGTAGTGCTCATAAAACAAACACGGAGAAAACACTAAAATGGAAGTAAAAAATTAAAAAAATTCACCACCTAAGAACACGCGGTGTAACTAAATAGTGGAGCATTGACAGCTGAAGTATGCTGTGCGAGTAGAGAATCTCCTACTTTCTCTTCGGATTCGCAGTCGACAGAATTCGCGGCATTTCGTAACCACTATTGGAAAAGGAAACACTCTAACCTGTGGCTTCACTATCTGCTCCATCACAAGGTAAACCGGCAAGAGATATCTTTCTATGGCCACTATGGAATGAACGACTCCATTCCTATCTGAATCAGTGGGGGTAGTCCAGGGGCCCGGGCCCACCTAATGAGATATCACTTGATCCTTTGTTCTTTGCGTTAAACCGCCAACCGCCATGCCATTCCAGCGACATTTTGATGTTTCGTATGGGAGCATACCCCGTTGAACTGCTACTCAAAATCTGTGCAATAATTTTCAAATATTCATTTGCAACACACTTTGAATCGCCCATCTTATCTTCTGAAATGTTCCCCGAAACCATATTAGATGAGAGCTCCACAGAGATTTTGTGGAATGAATGGTAAGGTAATGCTCCGCATCTCCCACCCCCTGAAAAAAGAATGATACCGTTAGCGAAGTGCGGTCAGCAGCCGAAAACCGAACGTAGACTCGACAGTGATTTATTGCATCTGACAGAAATGAGACGACTGGTGTGTATGCGTGAACGTCCTTTCCAACAACCAGCCAATGTTCCCCATTCCAGAGGCTATCATACCGGTTAAATATCGAAGTTGGCTAAACGGAGAGGTAGGGGTAATTACCCTGCCTATGTGGTTCCCTTTACAATTTGGACTTATATTTCGATAGAGGCTACACTCCCTCAGAAAATGACATTTCCTGTCTCCCGTTTTGGATTCTAAAACCTCTTGTTATCCAACGCCTTTGGTAGTCACCGTGTCTTCCCATTCTCCTTTTTCCCAATCTGCTTCATTCGCCCCTCTCGTTTATATTGGGGTCATTAGCGATCATTAGCGGCTGTAAAACAAGGGAGAAAAGTTATGTCAACAGCTATTCCCAATCTCCTTTATTTCCATACGGCTTTATACTGCGCCAATAAAACGGGAGAAACTTTACCTGCTAGAAAACAGAAGTACATACCTATTAAGGGTAATTCACCTGGTTTCATACCAGTTAGCGGCGTGCAAATCTCTGGAAGAACTGATCAAGCTCATACGCATTGCGTATTAATCAGATTTCAGCCATTTTCAACACATTCCTTCGATATGCAACATTTTTTCACATTGAGTTTTTAAGTATATCGCCTCCTCTCTGGGTGCGTATATGAACAAACTAAAATTTCGACAGAATTGAAGGCTTTTGTATGCGTATTATCATGCGTAAGTTTCGAAGAGCATAACTGAAACCAGATGAAAATTTCCGGAAGTAAATGACAAATTTCCGGGAAAAGCGCGTAATCAAAAAACATATTTTTAGGCACTCCGAGCATTGCTTTTTCTTAGTTTTCAAAATAGTTAGACATATACAAAGTGCGTTCAAAAAGTTGCATCTGGATTGGCGGCAACATGACGCTACGGTCGTTAGTGCAGAAATATTTCCACTATGTGCTTTTATACTTGAATCTATAAATCAATGTTTCCCTCAAGAAACTGATTGGGTAACATTCTATGCTGGAATATATATAACATTTGAATCATCATCATCATCATCGTCGTCAACCATTTACAATCCACTGCTGGATGAAGGTCTCCCCAAGATTCTTCCCCAAAGGTCTGTCTTGCGCTATAGTCTCCTCCATGTCACTCCCGCATGTTTTCGAATTTCATCTACACATCTCCCATGTGGTCTTCTTCTGGGTCTTTTTCTGTTCCTTAGAATCCAGTCTAAACTTTTGGTTGCCCATTGGTGGTCCGTTCTTCTGGCAACATGTCCAGCCCATTGCCATTTCAGATATTTTACTCTGATCATGATGTTTTCCACTCTTGTCATTTTCCTTATCCACGATTTCCTCTTCTTATCTATCCTGGTTACGCCAAGTATGAAACTCCCCGTGCTGCTTCCAGTTGTCTGCAGTCTTTGTATGTCTTTTTTAGTTAAGGTCCATGTGCTTGCTCCGTACGTAAGCACTGATTAAACACTTTTCTTTTAGGACATAATGGCATACTGCTCTTAAAAATTGTACTGTTTCTTCCAAAAACTCTCCAACCAAGTTTTATACGTCGATTAATTTCTACATAAATGTGCCTTTTGCTTGATATCTGCTGTCCAAGGTAAATCTTATCACCCTCTGCCTTCATGTCGCACTGGCTGCTTGTATATATTATGTGTTTGAATATACATATATTATATTTGAATAAATATATATTATATCTGAATAAATATATGCAGTATATGTTATTTATAACTAGCTTTACTACCCGGCTTTGCCCGGTACAAAATGTATGGAATCTGTAGAATCAAACGGACCAAAAGCGTTACGAATTATTTAGCACGCGTCCAGGAAACACAACATTAGAACACTGACTGAACAAAATTCGTTAACAATTTGTTATCGACGATCAAATGCATCACCTGCGTTCAGTTTCAGACGTCTTTGAGGGGCAAATCTCTGGGATAAAAAAATTAAAAACGTATCTTTGCGAATATTTTATGAAACTGGCTGAAATTTTAATGAACACCATAAATCGTTAATAGGAACATGACCTCCAAATTTCACCCGAATTGGTAAATAACTTTTTAAATTAGCCGTCAAAATTTTATTTACCGTTTCTGCGTATATATTCCTGTTTACCGATAAATTAAAAATTCCATGCCTATTTAAAAAAAAATTCAGGATTCCAATTTAAATTTTGAGGGACTTCTACTTATTACCAATTCATGGCGTTGATAAAAATTTCAGCCCGTTTCGTTAAGATTTCGTAAACTTCGTTTTTCCATTTTTTTTTTATGCACAGTTCTCAAAGAATAGAAACACCTGTGGATGTGCCGCGGCGATGAGAGCAGTCACGTGCTTTCAGATTTGGAACAGGATAACGACGATGACGTAGAAATCGACGCTGACTTTATTGATTAGCTTATTAATTAACTCATAACTCGCAAACGGAACAACGTAGATATCTTAAAATAGTTGCGTTGACCTAGAAATGCCAGTATTAATAAAGCTATGCAAATTTAGCGATGCCACAGTTCGGCGTTCGAGAGTTTTTGCTGCTTCAGACAAACAGACGTTTTGTGTTTTATACATAAGATGCCAGCATTATTAATAACACCTATGAAAATGCAAGTGCAAAGCCTCGGCTATTTGAGTATACAGCACCAATAAAAATTGGAAAGGGAGTGAGACCAGGTCACACCATATCTCCCAAACTCTTCAATGCCACATTGCAAAGCGTCTTTGCCGCCCCGGTGGCTAACGATGGCTTCTGATCATTCGTCCGAGATGGGTCCGGGTTCGAATCCCGGTGAGGCGTGGATGTTGTGTTTGTCTTACGGCGCTGGCTCTCACCCTTCCCTGGAACCAGTGGCCCTAAATTAGGGACGGGCGACTGCTTATAGCCCATTTAGTTGCTCACGGTGGTCGTTAAAACTCCAATAAAAAAAAAGTGCCTTTCAATCATTGAACTGGGAAAACAAAGGCATAAAATTAATGGAGATTAATTAACTCACCTTCGTTTTGCTGATGATGAATTTATTTTTGCAATTGCCCCTTCAGAGCTGCAGAGTATGATCCAGGAACTTGCTGGCAAGAGTAAGGAAGTGGGATTAAAAATGAACTTTCAGAAGACAGACCTGATGTACAGTGCTTTTTTCAATAAATCAAGATTTTACGAATGATGGGGAAAAGCTTGAGGCTATACAAGCTTTTACCTACATTTATGAGCTTTACCTACACAAAGCAATACCTACTTTTACCTTGGACAATAGATATCAAGCAAGGGACACATTGATGAGGAAATTCATCGGCGTATAAAACTTGCGCAGCTTTTGGAAGAAACTACAATTTTTAAGAGCAACATGCCATTATGTCTTAAAAGAAAAGTGTTTAATCAATGCATTCTTCCAGTGCTTACTTACGGAGCAGAGACCTGCACCTTAACTTAAAAAGACATACAAATACTGCAGATAACTGAAAGCAGCATAGAGAGATGCATACTAATTTACTTGGTGTAACCAGGAAAGATGAGAAGAGGAAATCGTGGTTAAGGAAAATGACAAGAGTGGAAGACATCATGATCAGAGTAAAATCTCTGAAATGGCAATAGGCGGGACATGTTGCCAGAAGAACGGATTACCGATGGACAACTGAAATTCTAGACTGGAATCTAAGGGACAGGAAGATAGATACCCATAAGAAGACCACATGGGAGATGTGTAGATGAAATTCGAAAGTATGCGGGAGTGACGTGGAGGAGACTGCCGCAAGGCAGACCTTTGTGGAAGAAATTTGGGGAGACCTTCATCCAGCAGTAGATTGTAAATGGTTGACAATGATGATTCAAATATTATGTATACAATATTCCAGCATAGAATGCTACCCAATCAGTTTTTTGAGGGAAACGTTGAATTATATATTCAAATATAAAAGCACATAGTGGAAATATTTCTGCACTAACGACCGTAGCGTCATGTTGCCGCCAATCTAGAAACAACTTTTTGAATGCACTTTGTATATGTCTACCTATTTTGAAAACTAAGAAAAACCAATGCTCGGAGTGCCTAAAAATACGTTTTTTGATTACGCGCTTTCCCCGGAAATTTGTCATTTACTTCCCGAAATTTTCATCTGGTTTCAGTTATGTTCTTCGAAACTTACGCATGATGTTCTTCGAAACTTACGCATGATAATTCGCATACAAAAGCCTTCAATTCCGTCGAAATTTTAGTTCATTCATAGGGACCCTGACGTGGCGATATTTTACTTAAAAACTCGATGGGGAAAAAATGGTGCATAGCGAAGGAATGTGTTGAAAATGGCTGAAATCTAATTAATACGCAATGCGCATGAGCTTGATCAGTTCGTCCACATATTTGCACGACGCTAACTGGTATGAAACAACGTCAATTCCCCTTAAAAGGGGAATTGACAGGTAACGTTTCCCCTGTTTTACTGGCGCTATATAAAGCTGTATGGGAATAAAGGAGAAAATAATTTGATATACGCAAAACATATACTAGCTGAATATAAAACCGTCTTTGCACGTTCTATGAAAAGTACGTGAGGCACATAATGGCTCAAATACTTTAATTAAAATGCTATATACATGAGATGGGATGTAAGGTCAGGTGATGCGTAACATCACAGCCTCTCCTTGACAAATGTCAACCCCGCCTTCTCGTGGTGCATCCTGTTCCCACTAAAGGGGCTCTGACGACCGCCAATAGCGGTATAACTATACCATCGGGATTAGAGGAAATGCTATCCCACACTCACCAACCCGCTTGGCCAGCGTGGTGAGTTATGGCCAAACCTCTCCAAAATGACTTCACAACTTAAATCTTGGCCCTCAGTCTCCGGCAGCT
Organism: Macrothele yani; assembly: GCA_039090855.1. Classification (NCBI taxonomy): domain Eukaryota; kingdom Metazoa; phylum Arthropoda; class Arachnida; order Araneae; family Macrothelidae; genus Macrothele; species Macrothele yani. Next base: position 63,517,341 of record CM077017.1, on the reverse strand, counting down.
GGAATGTACCTGGCCAAGGCAGCGACCAGTGCGACATGAAGGCAGAGGGTGCTAAGAATCCCCGGAGGACAGGACTAGGCTGCCATCTGATGCTGACCTTGGCTACGTATAGTGGACGCTCCCTATCTTCTGATTCAAGGCTTCTTGAATTTTTTTTTTTTATTGAAGGTTTAACGACCACCGTGAGCAAATCAATGGGCTATAAGCAGTCACCCGTCCCTAATTTAGGGTCACTGGTTCCAGGGAAGGGAGGGAGCCAGTGCCGTAAGACAAACACAACATCAATGCCTCACCGGGATTCGAACCCGGACCCCGTTCGGACGAATGATCAGAGGCCATCGCTTAGACCACTGCGCCACCGGGGTTTCTTGAATTGGAAGAGGAACTACAAAGGATCAAGTGGAACATGGTTGGGCTACGTGAGGTAAGGAGAAAAAACGAAGATCTCATTGAACTGAAAAGTGGACATCTCTTCTACTATCGTGGGACAGATACTGGCAGAACTAGTGATGTTGGATTTATTATAAACAAGAAACTGAAGGATAAAGTTGTAGAAGTTGAAAGTTCCTCTGACAGAGCTGTAGGACTCGTTATCCAACTCTCGAGAAGATACCAGGCTCAGATTATTCAAACTTATGCGCCAACCACAAGTCATCCTGAAGAAGAAATTGAAGAATTTTATGAGGAAATTCGTCATCTAAATAATAAAGGTAAGCAACACTTGAAGATAATTATGGGAGATTTCAATGCAAAAATAGGGCAACAGCAACAGAATGAAACTTCAGTAGGTAAATTCGGTCACGGCAACAGAAACCAGCGTGGAAATATTCTCGTTGAGTTTGCAGAGGCAGAAGGGTTTTTCATCTTGAACTCCGTTTTCAAGAAAAAGCCACACAGGAAATGGACATGGAGACATCCAAATGGGACGGCAAGTGAAATTGATTTTATTATGTGTAACAAAAAATTCGTCATAGAAGACTGCAGTGTGCTAAACAAGTTCAACACAGGCAGTGACCATATATTGGTGAGATGTAAGATGCACCTAAACACTAAACTCGAACGTGGCAAGCTCATAAGACAAACAAAATGTATTGACATAACCAACCTTTAAAAACACCATAATACCTTCAAGTTGGAACTGAAGAACAGATTCTCTGCTTCAGAAGGCCTAACATCGGAAAAAGTGGATATTTCTGAAGTTAACAGAAAAGTAACCAAAGCTCTTATGAAAACAGCAAAAAAATTAGCTGGGTCTAAGAACAAGTTGCATGTGAACAAATTATCAGGAAAAACCAAAATGTTGATACAAAAAAGAACAGAGATGAGGACAACTAAACAAGATGTTACTTCCAAAGTGGAATATATAGAGCTATGCAAGACAGTACGAAAAAGTATCACTGAAGACGTAAGGAAATTCAACTGTGAACTAGTGACGAAATCAATTGAAAACAACAAAAGCCTAAAGTTAGCAAACGGACATCTCAGTAAGGGAAGAAAACAGATTATGGCACTGAGAAAAGAAGATGGTTCTGTAACACGAAATAGAGGTGAAATTTTGACAAGAGTGAAAGATTTCTACTCCAAATTATATGAAAGGGATGATACATGTACTCCAGACATCGTGAAAGGTACCAGTACCAGAGTTCTTCCAGTCCTCCCAGCAGAAGTTGCACATGCAATCAAGAACACGAAGCGGGGAAAAGCTCCAGGAGAAGATGGAATTACTGTAGACATCATACAAGAAGCAAGTGGAGAAATCGAATCAGTACTCGCCCAAATTTTCACTCGATGCCTTACTGAAGGGAAGATTCCTGAGGATTGGAACAACGCTACAATGATCCTGCTACATAAAAAAGGTGACATTGAGGATCTCAGGGACTACAGACCTATCAGCCTCCTATCAGTGGTTTATAAAATCTTCGCTAAAGATCTTTCACACCGCTTGAAGATAACATTGGACATGGCACAACCGAGAGAACAAGCTGGATTCAGGAGTGGCTACAGCACAATAGATCATATCCACGTATTGAGAGAACTAATTGAAAGCGCGAGGAAATATGAACTTCCATTGTGCATGGCTTTTATCGATTATGAAAAAGCCTTTGATTCGTTGAAACCATCAGCAGTTACAATGGCTCTGAAATCCTGCTGTGTTGAAGATGCATACATTAATATTATTATTAACATCTATGAAAATGCAAGTGCAAAGATTCGGCTGTTTGAAAGTACAACACACATAAAAATTGGAAAGGGAGTGAGACAAGGTGACACCATATCTCCGAAGCTCTTCAATGCCACATTGGAAAATGTCTTTCAATCACTGAACTGGGAAACCAAAGGAATAAAGATCAATGGAGATTATCTAACCCACCTTAGTTTTGCTGATGACGTAGTCATTTTTGCAACTACCCCATCAGAGCTGCAGAGTATGATCCAGGAACTTGCTGACAAGAGTAAAAAAGTGGGATTAAAAATGAACTTTCAGAAGACAAAAGTGATGTTCAATGCTTTTACAAAACATGAAGATTTATCGATTGATGGAGAAAAGCTGGAGATAACAGACACGTACGTTTATCTTGGACAGCAGATATCAAGTGAGGGTCACATTGATGAAGAAATTAATCGGCGTACAAAACTTGCCTGGAGAGCTTTTGGAAGAAACAGCATAATTTCCAAGAGCAATATGCCATTATGTCTTAAAAGAAAAGTGTTTGATCAATGCATCCTTCCAGTGCTTACGTATGGTGCAGAGACGTGGACCTTAACTAAAAGAGACATACAAAGGCTGCAGACAACTCAAAGCAGCATTGAGAGGTGCATGCTTGGTGTAACCAGGAGAGATAAGAAGAGGAACACGTGGATCCGAAAAATGACAAGAGTGGAAGACATCAGGATCAGAGTTAAATCCCTGAAATGGCAATGGGCTGGACATACTGTCAGAAGGTCAGATCATCGATGGACAGCCGAAATTTTAGATTGGATTCCAAGGGACAGGAAAAGACCCAGAAGAAGACCACGTGAGAGATGGGTGGATGAAATTCGAAAGTATGCGGGAGTGACATGGAGGAGACTGGCACAAGACAGACCGTTGTGGAGGAAACTTGGAGAGACCTTCGTCCAGCAGTGGATTGATAATGGTTGACAATGATGATGATACATGAGATAAAAACATTAGTACTTTCGGACTGCTTTAGTCCATCATAAGATGTAGTACAAAGATATGAGGGTCGGCACGGTATATATACACTGAAGAGCAATTGAATTAGAGATACCTGTCTAGTAACGTGTAGCACCACCTTTCGCCCTGATGACGGCGGCGATTTGTCTTGGCATGGACTCGACAAGACTCCGGAAGCGTTGGGAAGCCATACGGATCCACGACCCCTGAACAAGCTCCTACAGTTCACGAAGATTTGATGGAGGGGTAGGGGCAGAGCCTCGAACATCTCTCTCTCAATGGCATCCCAGATGTGCTCGATGGGATTGAAGTCAGGTGACCTAGCTGACCAAGTAAGCGAGGTCACGTCGGTGGAGTGTTCATCCAAACATTCGGATACAATTCGGGAGCGATGGCACGGTTCATCGTCTTGTTGCAGGATAAGGTCCCCAGTGGGATGTTTTTTTTTTTTAATGATTGGAGGTTTAACGACCACCGTGAGCAACTCAATGGGCTATAAGCAGTCGCCCGTCCTTAATTTAGGGTCACTGGTTCCAGGGAAGGGAGAGAGCCAGTGCCGTAAGACAAACACAACATCCATGCCTCACCGGGATTGAAGCAGGGGTCCCATTTCAGTCCACGTAAACAGTCCCCCCACCAGCTTGAAGAGTACCCTGCTGGCAAGAAGGATCCATCGCTGCATGTCGTTTGCGCCGTACTCGTATCCTGCCATCCGCATGTACCAACGTGAATCTCGACTCATCAGTCCAGGCAACATTTTCCCACATGTCTAGGGTCCAGTGGCGATGTTCCCGCGCCCATGCTAATCTTTTTTTTTTTTTTTTTTGATTGAAGGTTTAACGACCATCGTGAGCAACTCAATGGGCTATAAGCAGTCGCCCGTCCCTAATTTAGGGTCACTGGTTCCAGGGAAGGGAGAGAGCCAGTGCCGTAAGACAAACACAATATCCATGCCTCACCGGGATTCGAACCCGGACCCCTTTCGGACGAATGATCAGAGGCCATCGCTTAGACCACTGCGCCACCGGGACGAATCGGCTAATCTTTGCACCCTGTGATGTGCGGTCAGCAGCGGTACCCTCGTGGGACGATGGCTTCTGTACCCCATAGCGAGGAGATGGTCCTTGATGGTGTGGCTGCTAACACGTTTTTGTGCACCAGCGTTAAATTGCAGAGTGATTTCTTGCACTGTGGCCCGTCTATCCGCTGTTACAATGCGAGCTAGCCGACGATGACCCCGCTCATCCACACGCTCTTGTCCACGGCAGTTGGCCCTTGCAGGGATGGTTTTACCGGATTCGATGTATTCACGGTGCACCCGTGACACAGTGGCTCGTGAAAATCCCAGTGCCTGCACGACTTCCGAGATGGAGTGACCGATTCGTCGGGCCCCGACAATTTGCCCACGATCAAATGCGCTTAGATCCTTCGTCTTACCCATACTGCGTCTGACTTTTACTGATTTCCGTCGCATCACTCCTCATATTGTCGGATCGCTGCATATGTCATGTCGTTTCCGTTTACAGGGCCGCCCACAGCGCCACATTTGCATAACGCCAGCTGTCTCTAATTCAATTACTCTTCAGTGTATTTGCAAGAACATGTTACGTGGGGAATCATGGGAAAAATGTTAATTACGAGACCAAGTGACGTAGACAGTGGTAATCATGGAATAATATATAACTTTATAATAAGTTTTTCCAGGTAGAAGGTATGTCATAAGGTACATAGTTATTGCAACAGTTGTCTCGGTGTTTCAATATTAAGATGCTTTCGGTCATAAGAATTAGTGATTTAGACCTTGGGGTTGCAATGATTTTTGCGTTGTCCCAATCTGGAATATGAGTTCCGTTATAGGCATTACGCGATAAAGCAGTATTTTGTTGTGCGGTCTGCACGTTAAATTAAATCGAACGAAACCATATATTACCATATTAGGATATTCTAATCACTTATTCATCTAATGATGAACATCCATTATCCTTCAGTGTTTATCGAAAACCGTCCAGCAACCCACAGATGATTCCGTTTGCATCAGCTCACCCAATTAGTCATAAATTAGCTTTTATCATATTTCAAATTCGACGAGCCTACACTCACTCATCTGATCGAAGACATCGCCTTCAAGAAACTGAATATGTTTATAATATTTCTGCTGATAATGGATACCCAACATACCTCGTTAACAAGGTGCATTCACAGGTTAAACAAACATTGCAACGTGAATACCCCCAGAAACAGTATGTATCTTCACTTAACTATCACCCGGCCGTTACCGTCCCAATGGGAAATATTTGTAATCGTTTTCATATAGGATTTGGACTGCGTACTACTAATCTATTTACATTAATCAGGAAGGATAAAGAAAAAAACCCTCAGGAACAGAAATGGGGTATATATTATATTCCACTTCTTGATAATACAGGTCATTGTTCCTCAAGCTACATAGGATCTACAGTTAGAAATCTCAAGTGCCATCTACGGGAACACAAATATAACGTGCAGAACGCACAACAAAATACTGCTTTATCGCGTAATGCCTATAACGGAACTCATATTCCAGATTGGGACAACGCAAAAATTATTGCAACCCCAAGGTCTAAATCACTAATTGTTATGACCAAAAGCATCTTAATAGTGAAACACCGAGACAACTGTTGCAATGACTATGTACCTTATGACATACCGTCTACCTGAAAAAACTTATTATAAAGTTATATATTATACCATGATTACCACTGTCTACGTCACTTGGTGACGTAATTAACATTTTCCCCATGATTCCCCACGTAACGTGTTCTTGCACATATATACAGGGTGTATAGGAAAGTCCTTAAACAGGGAAATTACTTTTGAACGCAAAATGCTAGAGTTGTGGAAGTAGTGTGCACATATAGTAAAGTGACTATGTTCTATCAGATGAGACCGATTGCAGCACCCCTAGCGGCGAATTTTTGAAGTTATCGATCCTATCGCGAGAACCAAGAGAGATAGCAAAACAAAGTCCATAGCAAACGCGTAGAGCGTCACTGATTTAGTATGAAATGACGCCCTACATTCACCAAAAACTTCAATAGAAGTCCGGAAATGCCGATCTCTCGGTATCCGATCACCGGCATAAACGTCACGAAAGAATGACATCGCAAAGCGTAAAATCTGTAAACGAATTTTGTCTGCAAAACTGCGAAGGATGGATGAAAGTATGCAAATGGAAACTCTACTTCATACCTCATCGGGAAGCATAAACTGGCGGTCAGGGAAGGTTTGTCAGACAGTGCGTGGACTGGATCTTCGAGTCTACACATGGCCAGTTATTCCAACGAGGAGTACTGCGAGATGGTTATGTTGTACGGGGAATGCGGTCGTCGGGCAAGAGAGGCAGAACGCCAATATGCATTACGTTTCCTTAATCGTTCTCATCCTACTGCGGCTACTATCATCAATGTCGTTCGCCGGCTGAGAGAAACCGGGAGCATTAAAAGTCATTCCTGTTCAGGTTGGCCGACACTTGCAGGTGTGTACGTGCAGCCAGTGGACGTCCTAGCCTATGCGCTTGCCCACCGACACTGTAGTACGAGAGACATCAGTGCGACGCGTGGCCTTACATTTGGTCGTGTATGGTAAATTTCTACAACCCCGTATTATCCAAGCATGCAGTAACGTAACACCTGAAATGCTGCAGAACGTCCATCAAGAAGTTCTAGCTCGAATACAGATGTGTATTGCTGCCGATGGTGGACACATCGCGAATGCTTGAATATTAGTACTGACATTTTGTATTTCTAGAACATTATTTTGTGTTTTTCTTCTTCATAATGTCCTACTGCTGTATGAATTTCCTACTAATTTACTGTACAGTACATAATAAATTGTACCTTGCTGACACCTACATGTATTAGTTTTATTAGTAAATTTGCATCACCTTATAATTTCACACTTCTGCACGCGATGAGTGACGTATTTATGCCGGTGATCGGATACCGAGAGATCAGCATTTCCGGACTTCTATTGGAGTTTTTGGTGAATGTAGGACGTCATTTCATACTAAATCGGTGACGCTCTACACGTATGCTATGGACTTTTTTTCGCTATCTCTCTTGGTTCTCGCGATAGGATCGATAACTTTCAAAATTCGCCGCTAGGGGTGCTTCAATCGGTCTCATCTGATAGAACATAGTCACTTTACTATATGTTTTTTTTTTTTATTGAAGGTTTAACGACCACCGTGAGCAACTCAATGGGCTATAAGCAGTCGCCCGTCCCTAATTTAGGGTCACTGGTTCCAGGGAAGGGAGAGAGCCAGTGCCGTAAGACAAACACAACATCCATGCCTCCCCGGGATTCGAACCCGGACCCCGTTCGGACGAATGATCAAAGGCCATCGCTTAGACCACTGCGCCACCGGGGCGGCCTTTACTATATGTACACACTACTTCCACAACTCTAGCATTTTGCGTTCAAAAGTTATTTCCCTGTTTAAGGCCTTTCCTATACACCCTGTATACCGTGCCGGCATTCATATCTTTGTACTACACATCTGATGATGGACTAAAGTAGTCCGAAAGTACTAATGTTTTTATCTCATGTATATAGCATTTTAATTAAAGTTTTTGAGCCATTATGTGCCTCACGTACATTTCATAGAACGGTTTTATATTTAGCTAGCTAATAAAGGAGATTGGGAATAGCTGCTGGCTTAAACTTCCTCTCCCCCGCTTTACTGCCACTAATGACCCCAATATAAACAAGATGGGAAATAAAGTAGATTGGGAAAAAGGAGTATGGGTATGAACCGGTAGTCACTGTCATGTAGTTGTTGTTTTTTCATTCATCGTTTTCGTTTGTTTTAAAGCATCCTGAAGTGGGTAAAACATTGTTGAATGTTCATGAGAAAATTGTAAAATAGGAATTCGAAAGCCGTAATCCTAGATTGTAAACTAGGAATTCAAAAGCCGTAATCCTAGATCCATTAGGCATTAGCAAATCACTTTTCCAACCTTTTCGACAAGTCAATGAGCAGAACAATAGCAGACAAGGGCGCCCCCTCCCCCGTTGGTAAAGCCAATTTTTTTACAAATGTAACATTTTTAAAAATAATAAGATATTAATGATTGATTGTATCAATTATTTTTGTTGTGTTTTAGTATCTCGTACATTTACTAAAATGTTTGACAGCCTTGAAGGAGGTAAGGATTTTTCTTAGCCGCCGCCCCCCTAAAAGTACTCATATGGGTGCCACTGATAGCAGCCATATTAAGCAATAAACGTAAATGGATGGGATCTGAAAAACAACTGCCCTCAATTAAAACTTTCTAAAGTGGTTAGTAAAATTTAGAGATAGCTCTTGTTCTATGTATTGGCCAGGTAAATGTCTAGCACGGACTTATTACTCATGAAGTTGTTCTTAAAAGCAAGCCAGTTTGGGAAAGAATGCCAAATTCAAGAATTCAGATACAGTAATTGTTGGCTACAAAGATTTAAGAATCTGTACTGATTATCACTGAAAATACGGCACCGTGAAACAGCCGAAACCTCTGAAAGTTCAGTGAATGAGGCAAGAAAAAATATGTTAGAAATCGTATTTGGTTATGAATTAAAATGTATAACATGGATGAATCGGGTTTACGGACAAAAATCAGAAAGGTTGCAAAAAGATGAAATATACTAGAATAACAAGCGCTCATTATATAAATGCCGATGGCACTGATAAAAAAAGTTTTCATGTTAAAGGAAAATGCAAAAACCCACATTGCTTTATGAATTGTTTTCATGAACTTTACTTAATCACTTTTTCACCCTAATCCGTTTTCAGGGTTAGAAATCCGATATATGTATAAGAACGCATTTTTTGTTTCATTCTTTCCTAATACCTCCAACTGATGGTACCTATATACACTGAAGTGCCAGAAAAACTGGTACAGACGAGCTTATGCAAAATGCATAGCAACATCACCTATGCGCGTACTCGGTTGCGTCCGCCAGTGCGTATATACAGCGATAGACATCCTTGCCAGCTATCAGAGCTGTTTTCGGCATGAGAATGACAAGTAATAACGACTTAAGCGATTTTCAACGCGGTGTCATAGTTGGCGCTCGTGAGATGGGTCATAATATTTCGAAGGTAGAAACGAAGTTCGGATTTTCACGGACGACCATTGCAAAGGTGAACCGTGACTACAAGAATTCCGGCAAAACCTCCAACCTACGATACCAGTGTGGCCGTAAAAAGACATTGGGTGAACGTGACCATCGTCGGCTGTCAAGAATCGTTTCACGCGATAGGAGTGAAACACTCTCGCAGGTATCATCGGAATTCAATGCTGGAGCCACAACAAGCATCAGCGTCCGGACTGTGCAACGTACCCTGCACGATATGGGCTTTGGGAGCCGATGCCCAACTCGAGTTTCCTTGATGGGTGCACGACACAGAGCTATGCGCCTCGCTTGGGCACGGCAACACCGCCACTGGACACTTGATGACTAGAAACAAGTAGCCTGGTCTGACGAGTCGCGTTTCCAACTGTATCGGATGGAAGGATTCGTGTGTGGCGCAAACCCCATGAAGCTATGGATCCCGCCTGTCAACAGGGAACTGTACCTGCTGGTGGGGGGTCCGTAATGGTATGGGGTGTGTTTAGCTGGACTTCACTGGGACCCCTGGTACGTCTACAAATGTCTGTGACCTGCCAACACTATGTGCGCATCCTTTTTGACGAGGTACACTCCTTCATGTCCTGCATTCATGCTGATGGGTTGGGCCTGTTCCAACAAGACAATGCACCTCCACACAAGTGTCGGGACGCCACATTATGGTTAGAAGAGCATTCATCTGAGTTTGGGGTGTTGCCATTCCCACCCAAGTCCCCAGATCTGAACGTGATAGAACACATTTGGGATGCCATGCAACGCGCTATCGAACACAGGAATCCGAAACCTCGGAATACACCCGAATTGTGGAACGCTCTGCAGGAATGGTGTGCATTGCCTACAGCATATTTCCAGAAGCTAGTGGAGTCCATGCCCGGTCGTATTTCTGCAGTCCTGCGCTCCCGTTGGGGACCTACGAAGTATTAGACTGGTGTATCAGTTTTTCTGGCACTTCAGTGTGTGTGTTTATATATATATGAGCCTGAATTTCCCTTTCTTTTAGCAACTGTCAAGTTTCCTAAAGATCCGGTAAAGTTTAGATTCATAGCTAGTGTGGAGTTAGAAGTCATAAAAAGAAAATTGATCCAGCTTTTGAAGCAATCTTGAAGAGAATCTTGAAACATAAGTAACTGTACTAATCTGAAGGACAGAGATTTTTGGATAATAAATAATAATTCAGAAGTAATTTCCACTATACTCAACATAAATCCCATAGATATTAATAGTTATGATTTCGAGAACCTATATACTAATCTGCCTCTTTCAGATATCATCACTACCTTTAAAGAACTATATGTAGAATTTAAGCTTAACCAATTTGTTAATGTAGGTGCCTGGAACTCTTATCTCAATTGATGCATAAACACCAACCATATTTTATATAATAATACTCTCTATAAGCAAGTTAACGGGATCCCTATGGGAGTAGCTCACTCCACAAGTATAGCTAATCTATTCCTATTCCTTAAAGAATATAAGTTCATTAAAAAAACCTCCTCATGCTCAGATAACTACCTATACACTTATAGATATATTGACAATTTGCTTTGTATAAATAATTCGGAAGTTATAGAAAGTGATTTTCCAAATATCCATCCTAGCTCTCTTAACTTATGTAAAACCAACCACAGTAATCAGGAACTAGATTTCCTAGACTTAAGCATTAAACTTAACTGTGGTAACCCGTCCATCAGTCTTTTTGATAAAAGAGTTAATTTTCCTTTCAAAGTAATAAAATATCTGCACTGGAACAATAACATCTCGACCAAAGTAATTGAGAATGTACTAATTTCTCAGGTACTTAGAATTTCAAGAATTTGCAGCAACAATTTGGATTTCAATAACCACATAAGAATCTTATTAAACTGTTTTCTAGAAAACAAAATTCAAATTTTTTCATCAAAAGAACTTTAAGAAAAATTGTTTTGAATAATAGAGTTAGGTTGGCAGATCTGTTTTAATTTCTACACAGTTAATAAAATGATTCTGGCCAATGAAAGCCTTTTGGAAGTTGGTCTGGAGGATGCATATTAACTACAAAAAGGAACCTTTAGTGCTATGGACAGGACAGTCCTATTAAAAATTAAAAATAAAAAAGGCAAATAAAATCGCACAAAAAGTTTATAATTTGATTAAAAAGTAAAATAAAAATAAATAAAAAGTAAACTAGGTATTCTCTCACTAGAATAACTTACCTAAAAAGAGTAAAACTTACGTTAAAATAAATAGGAACTTGAAGTGTCTGTAGAAGTACACTAAGGTAATTAAATACATATAAAGGTTATTAAATACACTACAAGTATATTTGATAATATTTTTCGTGTATTCTGGAGAGTTATTCTACTCTATCTGTACAAGCAGGACTTCATTCTTAGTTGTATAATTCTCTTGGTAGAAATTTAACGGGCAGGGTCTTTTATGCGGAGAAAAGTTGGGAACCCCCCCCCACCCCCCTGCTTCTGACAGCGGCCGATTAAGGGAGTTCGGCCATGTTTTTGTCACTTGAGCAGGAAGTGTGGCATAAAAGGTAAGCTCTCATCTTTGTTCTTGTACTTATTTCGTTCTAAGTTTAATTAATGAACATTCTAGGCGGAAATTTTAGTTTTTTAGCATGAAGAATTAGGAGCATGCAAATTTACTAACTTTTTGAGTTTTTTTCTCTTTCACTTAACTTGGAATTTTAGCGTGATTTCGAGCACTTTGTTTGAGTAGTTAGCCGTTTTATTGTTCTTGCTGTCAACGATGTTTTTTCATTGTTGGTAGGAACAAAATATCTACATGATTATACTCTTAAAGCACTCTTGGAATATTTGTAAATATTGCAACAAATTGTTAACTTCATATAATTTTTTCCAAAGCAACTTTTTACTTTTTTATTATTTTTTTTTTCTTGTAATGTCAGTTGTTGAGAAAGTTGTGGGTACAAAAATCCTGTTTAGTTTTAGGAATCTAATTATAAAATTTTTTTATTCTTTTGTTTTTTATTTTATGGCATTTTGGATAAAGCTTTTTTCACCACAAAGCATAAGACTTTGTAGTACTTTGGTACTGTTATTCATGTTTAAAATCTCTCTTAGGCGGCTAGGTTGCTTGGTAACGTTTTTTTTTTTTTTTTGCTGAATAATTCTGATGGCTTATTCAGACACTCTCACAACTTGTGGTTCTTGTAATCGTTTTTCTGTTTTTTGTAGCAGATGACGAGCGTGGATTGGGCCAGGAAAGTTATAGATGCATGCAAAAACTTTAACTAAATGATTCCTCATGCAGCTCTGAGGAAGTTATGATAATTATAAAAATATTTTTGTGGGCTTTAAACTTGCATCTATGGCTTTGCAGAAACCCATTTCCAACTATGTCATTGCGGAAGTGAGAAAATGCAGAGTTTTGCTGGTCCTTGATAAAAGCCAAGGCTCGGCATTCTCGACACTTTCTACATTCAGGTTGCTATTACTTTATCTCCTTTTTACTTATACCTGTCGGTTTTTGAGTATTTCTTAGTTGTTTTAGTACCAGATAAATATTTTTTTTTGCATCTGTCTCTTCTGAATAGTATGTGAATTCTGAATATTCATAACTGCTGCGTTGCGCGTCATGATCATCAGGTTTTTTAGAAAATTTAGTTTTAAATTCTTTGGTGAAAATTTGTCTTTGACTCTGCTCTTGGGTGGGTGGGTGGGTGGGGGTGTGTGTGTGTGTGTGTGTGTGTATATATACAACCAAAATTCAACACAAAATTTAAAATTTTAAATTTCGTGTTGAATTTTGGGGAAGTAGAGGTCAGAGTTGTCGGTCTGTTTAGAGTGTTATTTATCATTATATTATCTTCTTCAAGTGTAGGCAGCTGCAAAGCGCAGCACTGAAATGGATATTTGTACATATGAATATGATTTTATTTCATTTATTTCATACCTATACTGCTGGACACCCAAAATGCAACACCAAGAAGGAAGCATCCGATTGGCCTGAAATTCGCAGCATGAGTCGCCCGCGAGAGGACATGCAAACGATTAGCATTGCAGGGCACATTCAAATCATGTGTGCCCGGCACACCACCGAGAAGCACTCTAAGAAGGGTGCACAGGAGGCGGGTGTAAGTAGTGGAAGTGTGTTGTGCTGCCGGACCTGTTAGTGGGAAGCTTCCTGATGCCTCGTCGCAGAATACGGCAGTCATTCCAGCACGTTTCGGAGTTCGACAGAGGACGAATAGCGGCTTATCGCGACAGCGGTTTATCGTACCGAGACATCGGCACCCGTGTGGGACGACATTCAGCCACAGTGAGGCGAGTATGGATTCGGTGGGTGCAGGAGGGACGGGCGTACCGACGTGAGCGATTGCCGCAGCCGCGGCACACCATCGAATGAGATGACAGGCATGTTGTGCGGCGGGTGTTGAAGACTCGCACCGCCACATCACGAACGTTAGCCCAAGAATTAGGGTGTGTTGCGCAACAACCTGTGTCAGCACGTACCGTTCAACGTCGTCTGCAGGAGCGGGGACTTGTCGCACGGCGCCCATTGCTCCGATTACCATTGACGTTACACAACCGGCGAGTGCGCCGGTAGTGGGCCGTTGAACGCCACACCTGGACTACGGAACGGCACGATATTGTCTTCTCCGACGAATCCCGCTTCTGCCTGCAACACCACGATGGTCGGATCCACGTGTGGCGGCACCGCGGCGAGAGACTGTATGACGCCTGCATTATGCATCGCCATATCGGTCCGTCGCCTGGCGTTATGGTTTGAGGCGCAATTGGATATGATACCCGCACCCCTCTGGTACGCATCGCAGGTACACTCAACAGCTACCACTACATCTCCGACTTTTTGGAGCCTGTAGTCTTCCCTTACCTTCAGGACCTGCCAGCGGCCACGTTTCAACAGGACAATGCGTGCCCGCACGTGGCACGCATCGTGCAACAATTCTTCACGGCAAACCAGGTGTCGCTGCTGCCGTGGCCCAGCAAGCACCACCCGCGGCTACGCCTGATGAACTGTGGCAACGTGTGGAAGCAGCCTGGACCGACATACCCCAAGCCCACATCCAAAGCCTCTTTCGTTCGATGCCGCGGCGCGTAGCGGCCGTTATTTTCAGCCATGGGGCCACACGAACTATTGATGTCTGCGTGTTCCGCAAGTCGCACGGGCCTGTAAGCCCAATCGTTTCATCTTTGTATCTGTTGTTATGTGTCCAGTAAATCTGGCCTTGCTATCTCGTGTCCTTCTTGGTGTTGCATTTTAGGTGGTCAGCAGTGTATATATATGGATCAAGTGGGACATCGTCGGGCTAAGTGAGGTAAGGAGAAAAGGAGATTTCATTGAACTGAAAAGTGGACATCTCTTCTGCTATCGTGGGACAGATACTGGCAGAACTAGTGGTGTTGGATTTATAATAAACAAGAAACTGAAGAATAAAGTTGTAGAAGTTGAAAGTTCCTCTGACAGAGCTGCACGACTCGTTATCGAACTCTCGAGAAGATACCAGGCTCAGATTATTCAAGCTTATGCACCCACCCACCCACAAGTCACCCTGAAGAAGAAATTGAAGAATTTAACGAGGAAATTCGGAATCTAAATAACAAAGGCAAACAGCACTTGAAGATCATCATGGGTGATTTCAATGCGAAAGTAGGGCAACAGAATGAAACTTCGGTTGGTAAATTCGGTTTCGGGAACAGAAATCAACGTGGAAATACTCTCGTAGAATTTGCAGAAGCAGAGAGGTTTTTCATCATGAACTCGTTTTTCAAGAAAAAGCCACACAGGAAATGAACATGGAGACATCCGAATGGGACGACAAGTGAAATTGATTTTATGTGTAACAAAAAATTCGTCATCGAAGACTGCAGTGTGCTAAAGAAGTTCAACACAGGTAGTGACCATAGATTGGTCAGATGTAAGATGCACCTCAACACTAAACTTGAACGTGGCAAGCTCATAGGACAAACAAAATGTACTGACATAACAAACCTTAAAAAACACCATAATACCTTCAAGTTGGAACTGAGAAACAGATTCCCTGCTTTAGAAGGCCTAACATCGGCAGAAGTGGATATTTCTGAAGTTAACAGAGATCTTACCAAGGCTCTTATGGAAACAGCAACAAAAACAGGTGGTACTAAGAACAAGTTACATATAAAAAAAATTTCAGGAAAAACAAAAATGTTGATGCAAAAGAGAAGGAGATGAGGGAAAATAAAGGCGTAACTTCCAACGTGGAATATATAAAGCTATGCAAGACAGTGCGGAAAGGTATCACTGAAGACATAAGGAAATTGAATTGTGAACTAGTGAGGAAAGCAATTGAAAACAACCAGAGCCTGAAGAGAGCAAAATGACATCTCAGTAAGAGAAGAAAACAGATTATGGCTCTGAGAAAAGAAGATGGTACTGTAACAAGATATAGAAGCGAAATTTTGACAAGGGTGAAAGATTTCTATTCAAAACTATATGAAAGGGATGATACATCTATTCCAGACATTACGAGATGTACCAGTGCCAAAATCCCTCCAATCCTCCCTGCAGAAGTTACATATGCAATTAAGAACATGAAACGGGGAAGAGTTCCCGGAGAAGATGGAATTACCGTGGACATCATAGAAGAAGTAAGTGAAGAAATTGAAACTACACTCACCCGAGTTTTCACCAGATGTCTTAATGAAGGGAAGATTCCTGAGGATTGGAACAATGGTACAATGATCTTGCTCCATAAAAAAGGTGACATTAAGGATCTCAGGAACTACAGACCCATCAGCCTCCTTTCAGTGGTTTATAAAATCTTCACTAAGGTTCTTTCACATCGCTTGAAGGTAACACTAGACATGGTCCAACCAAGAGAACAAGCTGGATTCAGGAGTGGCTGGCTACAGCACTATAGATCATATCCATGTACTGAGAGAACGAATTGAAAGAATAAGAGAATATGAACTCCTATTATGCGTGGCTTTTATTTACTATGAAAAGGCCTTCGATTCCGTGAAACCATCAGCAGTAAAAATGGCTTTGAAATCCTGCGGTGTTGAAGATGCATACATTAGCATTATTACTAACATCTATGAAAATGCAAGTGCACAGATTCGGATATTTGAGGATACAGCACAAATAAGAATTGGAAAGGGAGTGAGACAAGGTGACACTATATCGCCCAAGCTCTTTAATGCCACATTGCAAAATGTCTTTCAATAACTGAACTGAGAAAACAAAGGGATAAAGATTAATGGAGATTACTTAACTCACCTTCGTTTTGCTGATGACGTAGTCATCTTTGCAACTACCCCTTCAGATCTGCAAAATATGATCCAAGAACTTTCTGACAAGAGTAAAGAAGTGGGATTAAAAATGAACTTTCAGAGAAAATGTAAGAATTTCCTTAAGACAGTGTGAAGTGAATTGAACATCAAGCAGTTGTTCGTTGTTTTACTATCGTAATATGTACATACATTTTGGGAAAATATCTTCTAAAGTTAGAGGGAAAAATATATGAATATTAAATAAAAACAACAACAGCTCCTTAGATTTACAAATAGAGTATTTGAAGTAGAAAGAGGGATGGAATGCTTTGAATAGGAATTTCTTGTTTCAGTGAAGGGATTCTTATTCGGGAATTTTTTAAAGAGAAACTATCATTTTCAGAAAATTTCTGGGAGTCGAACTTAGACTTTTAACAAAATTCTTGGAGATATAGGAATTTGAAGAAAGTTTATGGAATGACATTTCTGTTCAAAAGTAAAGTCGAATGGAAAAATAAGAGCAATTAAATCGATAGGAAGAGATTGATAGGTTGAATCAGAAAAAAAAATAAGAAAAAAAAAGTTTCATAAAACTAAACCAAAGTTTGAAGAATCATACAACACTGAGCAGAAGGGAAAATATAATAAGTAAAATAAGGGAATACGATATTTTCACTATGGAAGTTTGGAAACAACTGCTTTTCTGACGAATTAGTAAAACGTACAAAACAAATGTTTAGAGGAAGTACGGACTTAGTCGATATGTCTCCAGAATGAATGCTTTTTCTGCTGAGACAATGAATAAAAAATACGATAATGAAAACCTAATTAAAACGAAAGAAAAGGTCAATGAAACTAAACGTCTAAAGATAAAATGCAGCAGGCACAGAAGTTAAAAATGAAGGGACAGACACGGGAGAACTGGACATTTAGTGAATGAAATATATATACGCTTTGAAACATAAGTTTTGAAACATAACATATCAATTTAAAGCGAACTAAATGAGGAAAAACAATGACATTCGGGGAGTTCTTACTGACTTTGATGAGGTGAGTAAACAATAAAAATTTAGTTATACATGAAATAAAGTAAAAAAAAAAAAAGCTCGTTTAAGAATATGATTTTTGGTGAAAGTATGAAATTTTAGTTGAAATGTCATGACCAGCATTTCTAAAAGAAATAGATTGAGTCTATATGTAGGGAAAGGAAGTAAGTATTTCTTTATTTTCGCTATGGGAGTGGGGAATAACTGCTTTTCTGGTGAGTTAGTAAAACGTTAAAAAATAATGTTTAGTGGAAGAACGGAATTACTCGCTTTGCCTCCAGAATGAATGTTTTTTTTTTCGGACGAGACAGAAAAGTATACAGCCCAAAGAATATAAATTTTATCGTAAGAAAAAAGGTTTTAGATTGCATATCTTGACAATGAATGTTTTCCTGTTGGGGCAGTCCACGAAAAGTATAGCAAACTAGGAAAGAATTTAAAAAATGAATATTTGACATACATGCAAGCTTTGAGGAATACTTTAAAGCACGTTGGAAAATATGCTATATAAGGAAACAAAAATCTGATGATTTGCTACATCTAAAATAATCGTTTTGCTGAAATGAAATGAAAGAAACTAAAATCTGAATAAAAGGAGTCATAAGTTTGGCAAAGTTAGAAATAAATTACTGACATATTGAAAAGTTTAACGAAATTTCAAAGAAAGAAGAAGAAAAATAGCGAAAATTGGGAAGCTATAATGATATGCGAAATAAAGCAAGAAAATATTGCTTCAGCAGAATTTTAACTGTGAAAGACCTGCAGAGTTCTTGAACACACGAAAAAATTATGAGAAAATAATATTGCAGGGGCGAAAGACGCAGAATTTACATGAAGTCATTTCACAAAAAATTTGTCAAAGTCCAATAAATACTGCGAACAAGAATGAAATCGTTTCTAAAGAAGCATTTCCTCGTCTCATGGCCTGGAATAAAATTGAATGGAGGAAAAAGAAAAGTTCCCCAGAAAATTCATTACATCTACGCGAAAAAACTTCCTCAAAACATACAAAAAATATCAAAAATGCATGAAGAAATAGCGTGAAAGTTATAAAAAAATTGATGGAATACATAGTACACGAAAACATTACGACTAGAAAAAAAAATATTGGAAGGGCGAAAGACTCAGAATTAACATGTCTACATTTCCGCATGATTTCCCAAAAATTTTGTCAAAGTCCAATAGTTACTGCGAACAGGAACGAAATCGTTTCTAAAGAAGCATTTTCTCGTCTCATGGTCTGAAATAAAATTAAATGGAGGAAAAAGAAAAGTTCCCCAGAAAACAGATATCAAGTCGTTAAGAAGCGTATGCTGGTTTAAATCTGGAAAACAAAGATACTGTTACGAACGAATGTTATGTATAGGTAGCTGCTTATAGATCTGTATATTTCTTGCACAGACATGAAACAGCTATATAGAAAACCAGATTAAGTCATACATTAAAAGCAAGTAAGAAAATTTGTTTACATAGGAAAAAGAAATAATAATGAAGAAACGTTTGCTTGTTTGAATCAGAAAATATAAAGCCTCGATAGAAGTAGTTGTTAGTTTGAAAAGTTAGAAAATAAAATAATGTTCGTACATCGAGAAGTTTAACGAGTACGAAAGCATTTAGAAAAAAAAAAGATTACGATAATGCATTAAAAAGGTACATTTCACTGATTAATCATGAACAAATAAAAAAACATTTTACTATGTATAAAAAATTGTGGCTTTGTACGGTGGAAAAAGGTACAACGTTAAAAAATGTAACAGAAAATGCCATGAACACATTAATAAACAATCGTGTTTTTAGTTTATGTCGGCAGCACAAAACTTTGGAAAACGTCTTTATGTTGGTACGCCCGTTAAAAATGCGTGAAGTCTCCTCAAAGAAAATTAAAAAAAAAAAATCGTTACGTTGAAAAATTGTGGATATAAAATGGGAAACTATGGGGGGGGGGAGGTATAAATTCGTTGCAAAATGATCAAGTTATTGAAAAAAAATCAGTCTTGGAGCTTAATGTGTCTAACAGAATCTCAAATGA
Source organism: Macrothele yani (assembly GCA_039090855.1). Taxonomy (NCBI): domain Eukaryota; kingdom Metazoa; phylum Arthropoda; class Arachnida; order Araneae; family Macrothelidae; genus Macrothele; species Macrothele yani. The sequence goes on along the minus strand of CM077017.1, from coordinate 63,497,712 downwards.
CGTCAACTCCTCCTCTTACCCCATTTTTAATTCCTTCCATTTGTTCACAAGCAAAGCTTAGCGCCGACTCAGTGGAGGAGAAAATGGCGTTGGCTGACGTCATGGCGGTGTCTGCTAGCACGGCGGCATGGCACATCGGTGTAACCTATCATAGTGACTCGTCCCCAAACACGTGGCGCACAAAATGACAACGCAGGGAAACTAAAATGGCGGACAAAAGATAGCGAAACATGAATCAACAGGAACGAAATCTTTTCAAACAAAGCATTTCCTCGTCTAAATTAAAATTGGAGGGAGGACAAATATAAGAATTAAAAAAATAATGCAACGTCTATAAAAATTCCTAACACCTCACGGATGTTCTAAAAATATAAGTCTAATAAAACAAATTCGAGGAAACAGAAAATATTGGAAAGACTTCCTTTCCCCAAAAAGTTTAATAAATCTCCCAAGAAAACAATAAAGTTCCAAGAAGCATACCGCAAGGGCGCAACACATCGCGTAAACATCCCCTTTCCCCCACTCGGTCGTTGCCATCCCTCAAAAAAACCATCGAAAGTTCCAAAAAGCACCGCTAGGGGTAGCACATCGGCATCGACCCAACACACTAGCGCCATCTGCCACGCCCTCTCATCCTCCTGCTGACGGCGCCATGCCACGCCCCTTGCTCCTTCTCCTAGAAGGAGCTGCTCCTTGCCCTCGGATCGGTCCTTTCTATCTACTAATAGTACAATTTTTAAGAGCAGTCTGCCATTATGTCTTAAAAGAAAAGTGTTTGATCAATGCCTCCTTCCAGTGCTTACGTATGGTGCAGAGACATGGACCTTAACTAAAAAAGACATACAAAGACTGCAGGCAACACAAAGCAGCATGGAGAGATGCATGCTTGTGTAATCAGGAAAGATAAGAAGAGGAACTTGTGGATAAGGAAAATGACAGGAGTGGACGACATCATGACCAGAGTGAAATCGCTGAAATGGCAATGGGCTAGACATGTTACCAGAGGAACGGACCACCGATGGACAACCGAAATTTTAGACTGGATTCCGAGTGACAGGAAAAGACCCAGAAGAAGACCCCATGGAAGATGGAAGGATGAAATTCGAAAGTATGCTGGAATGACATGGAGGAGACAGGCCCAAGACAGACAATTGTGGAAGAAATTTGGGGAGACATTCATTCAGCAGTGGACTGATAATGGTTGATGATGATGATATATATATAATATCAAAGGCAACATTTAAAAATAAACGGTTTTGAAATTCTAAAGCGCAAAAGACTGCATCAAAGAAAAATTAAAACAAATACTGAAATCACCTAAATACTGAAAAATGTAATGACTGATTTGTAAAAACAAAAACATTAATGACCACAGTGAGAAAAAGAGAGGGATATAGAACAATGGTAGGAAAGGTGTTGTCGGTGCCTGGCCCTTGACAAAGCCACGGAAAACAGCTTACCATAGTTCTATATCCCACTCTTTTCTCACTATTGTCATTAAAGTTTTTGTTTTTACAAATCAGTCATTACATTTTTTCAGTATTAAGGTGATTTCAGTATATATATATATATATATATATATATCATCATCATCATTGTCAACCATTATCAATCCACTGCTGGACGAAGGTCTACCCAAGTTTCCTCCACAACGATCTGTCTTGTGCCAGTCTCCTCCATGTCACTCCCGCAATACTTTCGAATTTCATCCACCCATCTTCCATGTGGTCTTCTTCTGGGTCTTTTCCTGTCCCTTGGAATCCAATCTAAAATTTCGGCTGTCCATCGACGGTCTGTCCTTCTGGCAGTATGTCCAGCACATTGCCATTTCAGGGATTTAACTCTGATCATGATGTCTTCCACTCTTGTCATTTTTCGGATCCACGAGTTCCTCTTCTTATCTCTCCTGGTTACACCAAGCATGCACCTCTCCATGCTGCTTTGAGTTGTCTGCAGCCTTTGTATGTCTCTTTTAGTTAAGGTCCACGTCTCTGCACCATACATAAGCACTAGAAGAATGCATTGATCAAACACTTTTCTTTTAAGACATAATGGCATATTGCTCTTGAAAATTATGCTGTTTCTTCCAAAAGCTCTCCAGGCAAGTTTTGTACGCCGATTTATTTCTTCATCAATGTGACCCTCACTTGATATCTGCTGTCCAAGATAAACGTACGTGTCTGTTACCTCCAGCTTTTCTCCATCAATCGATAAATCTTCATTTCTTGTAAAAGCATTGAACATCACTTTTGTCTTCTGAAAGTTCATTTTTAATCCCACTTCTTTACTCTTGTCAGCAAGTTCCTGGATCATACTCTGCAGCTCTGATGGTGTAGTTGCAAAAATGACTACGTCATCAGAAAAACGAAGGTGGGTTAGATAATCTCCATTAATCTTTATCCCTTTGTTTTCCCAGTTCAGTGATTGAAAGACATTTTCCAATGTAGCATTAAAGAGCTTTGGAGATATGGTGTCACCTTGTCTCACTCCTTTTCCAATTTTTATGTGTGTTGTATTTTCAAACAGCCGAATCTTTGCACTTGCATTTTCATAGATGTTGTTAATAATATTAATGTACGCATCTTCAATACCGCAGGATTTCAGAGCCATTGTAACTGCTGATGGTTTCACCGAATCAAAGGCTTTTTCATAACCGATAAAAGCCATCCACAATGGAAGTTCGTATTTCCTCGCTCTTTCAATTAATTCTCTCAGTACGTGGATATGATCTATTGTGCTGTAGCCACTCCTGAATCCAGCTTGTTCTCTCGGTTGAGCCACGTCCAGTGACACTTTCAAGTGGTGTGAAAGAACTTTAGTGAAGATTTCAAAAACCACTGATAGGAGGCTGATAGGTCTGTAGTTCCCGAGATCCTCAATGTCACCTTTTTTATGTAGCAGGATCATTGTAGCGTTGGTGTCTGTAGTTCCTGAGATCCTCAATGTCACCTTTTTTATGTAGCAGGATCATTGTAGCGTTGTTCCAATCCTCAGGAATCTTCCCTTCATTAAGGCATCGAGTGAAAATTTGGGCGAGTACTGATTCCATTTCTCCACTTGCTTCTTGTAAGATGTATACAGTAATTCTATCTTCTCCTGGAGCTTTTCCCCGCTTCATGTTCTTAATTGCATGTGCAACTTCTGCTGGGACGACTGGAAGAACTCTGGTACCTTTCATGATGTCTGGAGTACATGTATCATTCCTTTCATATAATTTGGAGTAGAAATCTTTCACTCTTGTCATAATTTCGCCTCTATTTCTTGTTACAGAACCATCTTCTTTTCTCAGTGCGATAATCTGTTTTCTTCCCTTACTAGTTCACAGTTGAATTTCCTTACATCTTCAGTGATACTTTTTCGTACTGTCTTGCATAGCTCTATATATTCTACTTTGGAAGTCATCTTCTTTAGTTGTCCTCATCTCTTTTCTTTTTTACATCAACATTTTGGTTTTTCCTGATAATTTGTTCACATGCAACTTGCTCTTAGACCCAGCTAATTTTGTTGCTGTTTCCATAAGAGCTTTTGGTTACTTTTCTGTTAACTTCAGAAATATCCACTTCTTCCGATGTTAGGCCTTCTAAAGCAGAGAATCTGTTCTTCAGTTCCAACTCGAAGGTATTATGGTGATTTTTAAGGTTGGTTATGTCAATAGATTTTGTTTGTCTTATGAGCTTGCCACGTTCGAGTTTAGTCTTGAGGTGCATCTTACATCTCACCAATCTATGGTCACTACCTGTGTTGAACTTGTTTAGCACACTGCAGTCTTCTATGACGAATTTTTTGTTACACATAATAAAATCAATTTCACTTGCCGTCCAATTTGGATGTCTCCATGTCCATTTCCTGTGTGGCTTTTTCTTGAAAAAGGAGTTCAAGATGAAAAACCCTTCTGCCTCTGCAAACTCTACGAGAGTATTTCCACGCTGGTTTCTGTTGCCGTGACCGAATTTACCTACTGAAGTTTCATTGTGTTGCCGTTGCCCTATTTTTGCATGGAAATCTCCCATAATTATCTTCAAGTGCTGCTTACCTTTATTATTTAGATGACGAATTTCATCATAAAATTCTTCAATTTCTTCTTCAGGATGACTTGTGGTGGGTGCATAAGTTTAAATAATCTGAGCCTGGTATCTTCTCGAGAGCTGGATAACAAGTCGTGCAGCTCTGTCAGAGGAACTTTCAACTTCTACAACTTTATCTTTCAGTTTCTTGTTTATTATAAATCCAACACCACTAGTTCTGCCAGTATCAGTCCTACGATAGTAGAAGAAATGTCCACTTTTCAGTTCAATGAGATCTTCTGCTTTTCTCCTTACCTCACTTAGCCCGACGATGTCCCACTTGATCCTTTGTAGTTCCTCTTCCAATTCAAGAAGCCTTGAATCAGAAGATAGGGAGCGTCCATTATACGTACCCAAGGTCAGCATCAAATGGCAGCCTAGTCCGGTTCTTCGGGGATTCTTAGCACCCTCTGCCTTCATGTCGCACTGGCCGCTGCCTTGGCCAGGTACATTTCAGCTGCCGGAGACTGAGGGCCAAGATTGTCAAAATTTCGCCTCTATTTCTTGTTACAGAACCATCTCCTTTTCTCAGTGCCATAATCTGTTTTCTTCCCTTACTGAGATGTCCCTTTGCTATCTTTAGGCTTTGGTTGTTTTAAATTGCTTTCCTCACTAGTTCACAGTTGAATTTCCTTATGTCTTCAGTGATACTTTTTCGTACTGTCTTGCATAGCTCTATATATTCCACTTTGGAAGTCACATCTTCTTTAGTTGTCCTCATCTCTCTTCTTTTTTGCATCAACATTTTGGTTTTTCCTGATAATTTGTCCACATGCAACGTTTTCTTAGATCCAGCTAATTTCAGGGTTCGTACTCTTTTTGGGGAAAAAATTCAAGGACTTTCCAGGCCTTTTCCAGGCCATATACAAAAAAATTCCAGGATGATTACTACGCTTTACAGTATCATGCTCAAATTAGTTTTTAAAAGAAATTTCAGTTTTAAGTAATAAAAATGATGAAAGATGCAAATGGATGTGTGTGCTTTTTACCCATTACATTTCTTTTTAAAGTTTTTAATTGGCGAATTACCCAATAATGCTCAATTGAATCATGATGCAATTACCACAAGGCTATTCAGAAAATCCTTTCCCTCAATCAGAAAATGATTAATTTAATCAGTCATTTTAGCTGCATCACTATTCTGCACTATCTTCCATGTAATCAGACTATTATTGATAACAACTGAAATTATTATAAAATAAAGTGAGGGCAGATTCAGAATTTAAGAATGGGGAGGGCGCACGTCTAACAGAGGACTGGTAAAAAAATCTCTGAGATTTATTTCCTCCAAAAAAACACGGTGGTAAAACATGGAGGACCCATAAGGGGAGATGGGGTGCTTGCCTGTCAGAGTACATCACAAACAGCAGTTCTGAAGTACTGCTGTGTGGATCACTGAAAAGTTCGGGCCAATGTAAGACAAAACGTGGAGTTGCAAATCCATAAGTGAAAAAGTGTTATGTCTGAAAACAAGAAACGTGAGACAAAGCAAAGCACTTATCTACTTACTCAACCCCCCCCCCCTTTTTTTTTGAAATGGGGCATGTGCCTGTTATGCCCACAGGTGGATTCTAGCTCTGATAAAAAGTGTTTCCATACATGGGAATGATTTTTTTTCTTTTTAACATTCCCAATAACTGCCACTGGTGGCTGCATATTGGGATGTGACTTTGAAGGCAATGAAAATCTTATTACTAGACAGAATATGTTCCAGACTTGAGGAAAATTTCCCCCAATTGTAGTACAGTTATGTTAAATCAAAAAGCATAAGCCACGGAATCACTATGCACCTCAAGAAATGATTCGGGAGTGGACGATCATGGAAAGGTGAACCAATAGAGTTTAAAACAGAAAGTGTAATTTTAGGAACATGGCAACAAATTTCAAATAAGTTTCATCATAGAAGTCAGAAAGTCCTGGCCCACCACCCAACCCAAAAGAATCTAACCACCTTTATGTCTACCAGTACACTTGCCTCATATTACTTTCCAAAAATTATTTTTCATATCAAACAAGATTGCCTCAATTTACTTTTATTTTTTTAAATCAAAATCACTGCTAAACTAAATTTATGAAGTGCTACCCCAAAATGTGGAACTAGCTAAACTATTTATAAAAACCTTAAACATAAAACAATTTCAGTTTTTTATTGGTATAAATTAGGATATTCTTAAGTATTTTACATAAATGAAAAATGATGAGCATAAGGAATCTCTACCTCCAGTTAAGCTTCAATCATAACCAGAATCAGAATAACCACTTTTGGTTCAACTCCCAAAACATAAGACAATTATATGAATTAAGTTTTTAAAAGCTTTTTAAAAAAAATTGGAAGTTTGTCAGTTTTATAAACCAAAATCTGATCAATGCATTAAGGACAATTGATTGAATTGTTTTGGCCACAAATTCATAGTAAAATGTACAGCAAAAATATGTTTTAGGAGCCCATGAGTATTTACTGTACAAGTATATATAAGGTTTTATATTACTTACCAAAGTTTTAGTCCAATAAGAAGCCCAATTGTGGAAGTTAGTTGCAGAAAGTTATAAGTTTTTGGAACAGAAGAGTTCATTAGTCTATTTACATGAACTTCATATGAAAAACACTAAATAATTATGAAGATAAAAGATCAAAACTGGTTTGAAGTTCAACATGCTTCAAAGAAAGAAAAAAAAGTTCATTTCTATTGTAAATTGTACAAATATAAAATTTTTATGTTTTAGTATTAATTCTCTATATGCTTGGAAGATACCACAAATATGGAGTATCAATGAATGGTTATACAGATTTAAGATTGCTGACTTTGGTTTCAAGTTTCATATCCATTTTTTTAAGTACTGCTCTTTTCTCATGAGCAGTTTTTCTAAAGCTATTAGATTTTACAATGTATGTATTGTTATTTGTAGTTTCAGCTTTTAAAGCTAAATCATCAGCAGAGTTAAGTAATTCTTTGACTTCTCCTTCAATGAGTTTCCTTTTCTTTTTTATGCTATCAATTTCATCTAAAATAGCTTTCCTTTTTCCACATATATGGCTGCTTTTTCCTTTTCTTTGGACTTATCATCCAAATAATGTATGTATTTTTGCCTTGCAGCTCCAACTGATAACAGAAGGGATTTTGAGATATTTACCTTATCAATACCACCTACATAGGATATATGATCATAAATAATTATCTGTGCTACAATTGACTCCTCTCTCATGTTTTCTACAATGAGCTCCTTATTGACTGAAAAACCCCTCTCAACAGAAGCTTGCCCATGTGACAACAGTAAAAGAAGTTTCACAACTTTCCACAGTTCACTAAAAGCTTTAGTAGAAGACATGTACTCATACAATAATGTGTCTACTCTTTGTTGTTTATCTTCTGGATCAAAGTTTATGAATGAAGATTTTACTGCTGCAACACTGGTCACAAATTCCTTAAACTGCCATATTACACCATCACATAATTCTGGTTGTATTCTATGAGCATCAACAAGAAGTGTGAGAATGAATGTTAGATTCTTAATACAAGTCTCACTATTTTTTGACATCAACCGAGGATCTAAACACTTCATGTGGCGAACAAGGGAGTACTTAAGTGGATTTTTTTCCAATAGCTTCACAACTAGCTTTTGCAAAAATATTCGGCATTTCATTCTAAACTCCGTAAGTTTGCGTTCACTAATGTTCTTAGCACTTAATTCTTTCAATACCTTCTCTGTTTGAAACCCAACATCAATTTCTTTATAGTGACAACACTGAGATGCATCTGTAAGGTCTACTTGTAACAGCTTTAAGGCAGAGTTAGCTTCTGCCATTACGGTTCTTTTAACAAAGCGATTCATCATATTTCTTAGCATCTTTTCAAGATCTGTGGCCATAAAAGGCATCATTGGCTTATCTGACTGATATGTCTTGAGAAATGGTACCAGCTGTTTTGAAACTGAATTGAAGAAATGCAGTTTAGCCAAAACAAAAGGATCTTTAGTGAAAGTTTTGATAGCATCAAATGATACAGTGTGGGGATTCTTGATGCACTTCTTTTCAACTTGGTTAACATAATTTTCAATGTCTGCCCAAATTTCTAATGCTCGCTCGCAGGCAGGAGTATTTTCTAGCCACCTGTGTGGGCAGAATTTTAATGGCATCTTACTGGCTAAAATTATTTTAGAAAAATCTTCCCTCCTTGCAGGTGAATCTTTAAAAAGCCTAAATAATGATGAAAGCAACTTTTGAATTTCCCACCCTGTTGCTGAGGCTCCATGTCGAAAGGCATTGTTTACAATGTGAAGTCCACAGCTCCCTGTGTTTAGGAGTTGGACATTTGAGTCAGCACTAAGTGTTGATTGCAGCATATCAAAAAACTTCCAATTAACACTGGGTCCATCCATTGATAACTGCACAATGTTACACAGTGGGAGGCACGCCATGCATTCAAGAAATTTTTCCAACATTATGTCTGCACTAGCATGACCCAAAAAAACTGATGACAAATATCTGGTTGAAACTGTTCCTTTTTCCCATAAACGAACATGTATATCCATTTGTTTTGACTGACTAAACTTGTTTAAACTTTCGTCAAACAAAATCACAAAATTTTCATTTTCGACTTCCTGAACCAACACTGATTTAAAGTGAGGTGCCAAACCAAAGCAACAAATGTAGGAACATTTTTTTCGCCACAGCTGAAGTTTCCAGCAATTCTGCTGTCAGAAAACATTAGGCTGAATAAAACATCATTACCTGCACAAGACCTGTAAGAGTAATGGGATTTAATCACTTTTAAACACCACAATGCTTCTGCTTTAATGGTTGCATTTTTTTCAAGAGGAATATGCAGAGGATTAGATGTGGATGCAATAGGCTGTACATGTTTATCACTTGATACACATAGCAATTTATCAACAGTTAGTGGAACATTTTTACAGCTTTCTGTCAACATACTATGTTTTTTTCCTTTCATGTGGCTTCTTAAAGTGGATTCCCCATATTCAAAACATCTATTATTTTAATGGATAAAAATGCATTTTGCAACATGGCAATTGCTTTCATCTTTTTTAATCCATCCAGCATATTTAGGATTTATTAGCCAAAGATCACTAAAAGTACACTTACCCATATTTAATGGGGGGTGAAAAAAATGGGTAAATCAACTGAAACAGTAAATGAAAACCAAAAAAATATCTAAGATCAGGAACCACACAACTAAAAATTGAGAATTTCCCCTGAGTAAGGGGCTACACATGTGACCAATTACTATAGGCCAGATTTTAAGTAATTAAAGAAAAAGGGGTCTTACTGCTATGTTCTTTCCTGCTCCCCCAGCTTTGTCCTTTAGGCAGCCTGGGTTGCAAATGCTTTGGCATTGATTTAGTCTTCATTCAAAACAAGGAAACAACACTTAGTGAAGTTACTGTTTTATGACCTGTATGCCAATCAGTAGACAGAGTGTTGTGCTAAAAGACTGTTACAAAGCATCACCTCTTACAGCTGGGCTCCAAACCAGAGGAAAGGAAACGTTAACAAACACTTAGTGCCTGAGGGAAGCAAAACTTTGTATTGGGTCTCCTCCAAGTCTCAAATCTTTCATACTTACCCAGCTGGAGTGGACGTAGGGCTTCAAGCTTGGAGAATGAATACTGCTCTTATATCTATGCCTTTGAATTTAATTTCGACCATTTTCAACAGGGTAGGTTCCTAGGTTGTACCTAACAGCATACTAAAATTTCGCCAAAATCCAACCCCTTTTACGTGAATTATCGTACGGACAAATGGAAAAAACCAAAGCATAAACGTTTCTGCAACCTACAGTTCGAAAGGGTTAGTAATTTCTAAAATAAAAACATAACGAACAGCGTGAAAACTAGCTCATACACAGAATATTTGAAACTACAGTATGCGCTCTCAATTATTAGGGATGATAGGGGGAAGGGAATAGAACTGTCCATAATTAGCATGTTCTCGTTGCGCTAGGCGCTTAAGCACTGCTGAATTCCGTCAGACCCCCAATGGTCAAATGATTGAAATGTGCTGATGTTCATGGAATGAAATGGTTGATCAGCTATGATAACCGCATAAAAGTTCGAAGGGGGAGGAGGGGGCGATTTTTTTTTTTTACTTTATGCAACATTCTACATTACTCCAGTATTTATCTTGTCATCATCAACAATAGCAATGTAACTACCACTTACGATCGCGGATATCGGCCAACTGAAAATCTGCCATACAACTAAGGGATACAACACACAGGTATCCTGTTACAATGTATTGTAATTGAAAAAAAAAAAAAATTTCAGAAATTAAAATCGAAAAAAAAAACTTTCAGAAATTAATATCATCAAGTCATGGTGTTTCAAAAATCCGCTTTCCTTTATAATGTTTAAAAACATGTAATGTTTTTCTTTTTTACCTGTCGTGTATAATAAAATGGGTTGATTTTTTTATGGAATCAGACGTCCATATGTCTGATTGTCTTCGTCTGAGTTCACACGTTAGCTACTGTGTACAAGTAGACATATTTTTTCAGCTCAAAAATATGTAGTTTTGTATGTATTCACAGTATAACTCATTCCGTATTCCCACAGAACAAAATTCAGCAGATACAAATGAAGAACATCAAGACCCACCCAACACCATGTTTCCGATTGTCTGCTGTTTATATTCAAGAAATGCGAATATGGATCAATGGTGAATGCAGCGACTATGGTTTTATTTATTACCAAGAAAAAAAAAGGAGCCTGAAAGCTGTAAAGCTGAAAAGGATATTTCTCCCTCTCCCGAAAACATTCCGATTAAGTTCAAACAGCAGGAGCACGCGTCCACGCACACTCAACCTCTGGAATGTCCTCATGGAACGGCTTCTTTTCATTTGGCACATCGCCATAAATCACCACCTGCAGCTCACTGAAGTGTCTTCCTCCTTCACCCTAACTATAGGAGAAAACGTAAAAAAAAAAAATGCTGCCCAATTTTCGACAAAATGACCAAATTTACGTCATAACGTTGCAATTTACTAAAATACGTTTATCTGCTGAATTTCGCCTAAATCCATTGAAAACTTTTTAATTATCGATTTTTTTATTAAAACAGTAACTCAGACATCTGAATAAAAATGTATGTTTGTAATTAAAATAGAGTCCATATCATCACAGAAACAAAATTTAAGGATCACTCTGTTTAAATAAACCATGGCATCTAAAAAAAAATAATTTGCTTGCTTTTCCGTAATTTATAATTGCCGTTTCTTTTTTTTGAATCCGATTTTGCAACGGAAGATTTTTTTTTTTTTTTGCATCTGCTAAAGTTTCAAACGGAATTCGGCGAAATTTGCACTAGAACTTTATTGTGATGTATTTTAACCACTGTAAAAAATTTTACTGTGTTATTTTCAAAATTCCGGAAAATGGATTTCTGAAAATATCTCTTAGTCCTTTTGAGCCGTGGAAGTGATAAACAGGTGTTTGCTTTCTTCCCAACCAAGGGCTTCGGATCAGCGCTCCCAGCTGTCAATCAACCGTTGCTTTGGTAACACACTTTCTGCTCAAGGCTCACTGTCTAAAGAGGCACACATAATAAAAATTTCCAATGCTAACTTTTTTAAGTTTTAAACCGATTCAAATGGAATTTTGGGAGTGAGCTTCTGTAATCCAATTATAGTAAATGTAAAACTTTCAGCCACTTTTGTGAAAAATTCGCAAAGATAGTTTTCTTATTTTTTATCATAAGTAGCCGAAGTCTCTTGAGGGGTGGGCCGGAAGCAAGCGTCTTAATGCAATAAACAAGGAGCAGATGAATGTGTTGTTCAGGCATACTCTTCACTGGTGGATGCCAGCTGACTTGGTAAACACGCGACCCCCCTTGCAAATGCTAAATGTCTCTTCTTTCCCCTTCTGTTGTTCTCAGTAGTTGTCGGACGGACATCAAGCTCAGGGCTAGAGAATGCATCAAGCTCCCCTTCCCTAACAGACCTGCTAGTAATCATCCAATTTTATTGCACTGGAAGTAGTGCTCCCCCCCCCCAGCCAAATTAGGATTTGGGCACATCCGAAACACCACTGTAGCCGGCGGTTTCTTTGAGAACAGAGGAGAGGAACTTAAAAAAATTAAGGGGTAACAGTCAGTAACACGATTTCCTAAAAGGGCATTTTTTTTAAGCACTAATTTCAAATTTCAAGGCTTTTCAAGACAGCATTAAAAAAATACCGTTTTTCCAGGATATTCCAGGCCTTGAAAACGTAATCATGATTTTCCAGGACTTTCCAGGTTTTCAAGCACGCGTGCGCACCCTGTAATTTTGTTGCTGTTTCCTTAAGAGCTTTGGTTACTTTTCTGTTAACTTCAGAAATATCCACTTCTTCCGATGTTAGGCCTTCTAAAGCAGAGAATCTGTTCTTCAGTTCTAACTTGAAGGTATTATGGTGTTTTTTAAGGTTGGTTATGTCAATACATTTTGTTTGTCTTATGAGCTTGCCACGCTCGAGTTTAGTGTTGAGGTGCATCTTACATCTCACCAATCTATGGACATGTAAGGTCAAGTGATGCGTAACATCACAGTCTCTCCTTGAAAAATGTCAACCACGCCTTCTCGTGGTACATCCTGTTCCCACTAAAGGGGCTCTGACGACCGCCAATAGCGGTATAACTATACCATCGGGATTAGAGGAAATGCTATCCCACACTCACCAACCCGCTTGGCCAGCGTGGTGAGTTATGGCCAAACCCCTCCAAAATGACTCCACAACTTAAATATATATATATAAGAGATAAAGATTAATGGAGATTATATAACCTACCTTCGTTTTGCTGATGACGTAGTCATTTTTGCAACTACTCCATCAGAGCTGCAGAGTATGATCCAGGAACTTGCTGACAAGAGTAAAGAAGTGGGATTAAAAATGAACTTTCAGAAGACAAAAGTGATGTTCAGTGCTTTTACAAGAAATGAAGATTTATCAATTGATGGTGAAAAGCTGGAGATAACAGACACTTACGTTTATCTTGGACAGCAAATATCAAGTGAGGATCGCATTGATGAAGAAATTAATTGGCGGACAAAACTTGCCTGGAGAGCTTTTGGAAGAAACAGCATAATTTTCAAGAGCAATACGCCATTATGTCTTAAAAGAAAAGTGTTTGATCAATGCATCCTTCCAGTGCTTATGTCTGGTGCAGAGACGCTGACCTAAACTAAAAGAGACATACAAAGGCTGCAGACAACTCAAAGGAGCATGGAGAGGTGCGTGCTTGGTGTAACCAGGAGAGATAAGCAGAGGAACACGTGGATCCGAAAAATGACAAGAGTGGATGACATCATGATCAGAGTTAAATACCTGAAATGGCAATGGGCTGGACATACTGCCAGAAGGACAGACCATCGATGGACAGCCAAAAATTTAGATTGGATTCCAAGAGACAGGAAAAGACCCAGAAGAAGACCACATGGGAGATGGGTGAATGAAATTCGAAAGTATGCGGGAGTAACATGGAGGAGACTGGCACAAGACAGACCGTTGTGGGAGAAACTTGGGGAGACCTTCGTCCAGCAGTGGATTGATAATGATGATGAATAATCTCGTTAACTGCCACCCTCGCTCGCCGCCAGGTTAACACGGTGAACAAAACATGACTTAACGAGGTTCGACTGTATATTTGTATACGTTTTTAAACACATATTTTACGAATAATTGGAAACGCGCTTTAATATCATGGAGATATTTTTATGGCTTCCCAATATTTTCGAAGATGTTTTCTCAGGGGTATTTTTATTCACATCTTCAATCTTTTATGCCGCCTCATAAAAGATTGAAGATGGGAATAAAAATACCCCTAAGAAAACATCTGGGTGCGCCACTAATTTAAATTAATTACAGTTAAGTCTTGATGTACTGCTACCGTTTGTTCCATAATATTGTGGCGTTATATCAAATTTGCCAATTACTTTTTAAGTAACCCAAATTTTATTAATTTTGATTCCTCGGAAACCATAATTGGAATTAAATTAAAAACCTGTCAATTAGAAAAAATGCAGTTATATGTTGTGTACCTAGTGCGCACTGTAGTTCGGAGTGACCGTTTTGATCTCTGAAGCTTCTAGTACGCATTTTAAATGCGGAAATTTACTTCGCATAGTAGATAGACAAAATTAACATTTCAACTAATAGGCAATGAATCAAAAATGATGCTACGTTACTAAAACTTTATCTGGTGAAAATAAATAGCATTACACAAAAATCTTTTCCATACCTTAGTTTCTTTTAAAAACGTCGTCTATTTTCATTTGTGTTTTTGATTTCAGTATTTCCTTTGAGATATTCGCAAATTTCAGTTTTCTGCATAATGGTGAGGACTCTTCTTTTCAACATTTTTTCCCGAACAGGAAAACAACAACAAAAACTTTTTTCGTTTCTGATTTCGATGTTTGTAAACAGTTGCAGGCTGATTTGCTGAGCCAAGAAGGTACACTAAAGACAATAAGCATCATGTTGGGTAAAAGAAGCGTTATGTCCCTGGAAAAAGGTGTCGACTCATTTGTCATCTTAATTGACAGTTGGTAGAGGGTAAAGAACGAAAGCACTTCTCTTCCTACAAAAAAGGCAGGGGCGGAGGTGAGAACAAGACAACACCGCAGCTCACAAGACAGCCGCCTGAGTCAAAGGTAAACCAGGCCCACCGCAGGAACTCTTCACTAATGCTTCTCTGAACGCAAATGGAGGACATGGTTAATGGTAAAGGGTCGTGAGACATCTATTAATTACTAATAAACAGAAATAGACTAACCCCTCCCCCAAAACTGCAATAAATCCAGGACGTAATGATGTCCCAGATAAAGCCCAGATGTGACTTATTCCTCTTCTTTTGACTGCTGGGCCACTCTACTAAAGCGGTAGCAGTCCAGATTGGCTCCCTCACTGTGGCTTGTTTTCGGAAGGAGCAGCGTCTGCCGTTTTCTCCGCCAAAAGGTTCGCCACAACTGAATCATGTCCGAAAAACCGGGAAAGTGATTCACGCACATCTTGCAAGTGGCTGTACATCAAGTATGTTTTGTGTTGAAAAAGGCAGGTTGGCGCAGTAATATATATTGGCGGATGCCAAGGGTGTGGCGATATATCAAGGAATGTTTTACACGCAGCACGTTTATTCAGACCCAAGGAGTGGCGTTAGTCAAGGGTGGCGGTAAATCGAGGGGCGGTACATAGAGGGTTGATTGTATATATACACTATACTGACAAAAGTCGCCGGACACCTAGAAAAAAAAACCAAAAAAACATAGCATTTATTGACATACATTATAAGTACGGTGTCGGTCCACCTTTGGCCTACACGTGTCTTCACTTCACGAGCTCCGTGTTTGAGTGCTTCACGTACGTGTTTTGTGTGTCCCATCATTGTTCTTCTGTGGGTATGCCGAAGTTAAAGGTCTGTGCTTCCGTTTAAGACCCCTCACGAGTTGGTGAGTGCTCATTTTGTTTCATTATCAGTGTTTTAATTTCCACACCGAGCTGCTCGTTTTCTTCGTTAACCCTTGCCATTGTTTATGGCATCTGCCGATGAGGGCGCTGTTCCCGCCCGCATCTCTGCAGCGTCGCCTCTTCGACGACAGACGCAGCCGATCAATCATCTTCGCTTGTTAGTGGAGAGCCTCTTAATTTTCCTCCTGCCATTTTTGCACGTCTTCTTCTCCTGCTCAGGTCTCCGACGCTGCCATTGAGAACGTGGATGTGACGTCCCTGGCCTCTGCTGGCGATGATGAATTCATGGACGTCTCTGATGTCGTCGCTAATCTGCCCTCTACAGTTTCTACTGCCTCTGTTTCCAGTAAATTGTCTTATGCTGAGTCAATGCCTTCCAGAGGAGGAGCTTCTGCACGCACGTATTCTGCGGCTGCCTCTAGTATTCCATCGGCTTTCTCGTCTGCCCCCTATTGATTCTTACGTTACTCTCAACGGTGACACCATCTTATTAGACATTCCTGATTAATCTCCTGCTGGTCAACGTCTTCATTCGACCCTCGAGTTGGGGGGTTTGTTTTGATGCGCTGCCCAACACTCCTTTGAAACAGTACAGCTCCGCTCTCAAGAAGATGCTTCCTTCTGGTGCCATCACCCACCTCACCCGAAAGCCACGAACTGTGATTGTTTATTTTTCGAAGAAAGAATATGCCGAGCTTGTCTTGTCTCGGGGCCTTTCAATTGGCGATCGTCACCTCTTAGCCGAATCCATTGCCCAGCGTCCTGTTCTGGTCACTCTACATTCGGTCCCCCCGGAGATCTCTGATGACATGCTGTGTGATGCACTTAGTTGATGCGGCAGAGTAGTCGGTCCAGTGAAGACTCTCTCCTCTTCCCCCTCTGCCCCCATTGATAAACATATCTGCGGCTTCCGTAGAACCGCTCGCATCATCTTCCCGTCGGAAGAGCATCTCATAAAGTTTCCACGGTTCCTCGATGTTCGTGCCGGTAACGAGCGCCGCCAGATTGAGCTCCTCACTTCTGCTCATTGCTCACGCTGCAAGGCTTACGGCCATCAGCAGGCTCAATGCCCCCATGCAGAGCCACTGACTCCTGCAGTTCCAAGGCAGCATTCTACCTCTTCCTCCGTTTCTGCTGCCATGCCTCCTCCTGCGTCTGCACCTCCTGGACCCAGTTCTGCCGAAAATCTGATTAAAGCCTTCGATCAACGCGCGTCTTCCGATGTTGCTTTCTCCACTCTGTCGGATTTTCCTCCGCTTGACTCCTCCTTGCCTTCCCGTGTTCTCTCTCCATTAGAGGACATCACAGCTGATCCTCAAGCTTCATTCACCGTCGGCACTTTTGCTCTCGGCGATGGTCTACTACCAGTACCGAGGCCCAGAGGAAAAAGAAGAAATCACCTTCTCCCACTGGCCGCCCACGTCGTTCTACCCGTCTAGCAGGCTCCAAGTCTCCCTGTTACGTTCTAGCTCTTCCTCTTCAAAGTCCAAGAGTCCTGTGCCGACGTTTGAAGATTTCTCGACTCTGATTACTAATGCCTCTCTTCCTTCAGAACCTGTCTCCTTTGAAGATCTTTACGGGTTTCTCACTCATAAAACAAATCGGGAGGCTTCTCTCATCTTTTTACAGCAGTTCGAAGCAGTTCTTCCCGAGATCTTCGACCAAGCAACCTCCATCCTCAAATTCCTCCGGCATAATGCCAAGCAACCCGACTACGTCTTGTGGTGTCGTGGTATCATCAATCGCCTCGACACATTCCAGAAAGCTGCCATAGCTGCCCTTCATCCGACGTCGGACTTACCCATTCAAGGTCGCCACTCTGAATTGTAGGGTGTGTGCTAACCCCCTCGCTAACGCTCTCGTTCTGGAAGATCTCTCGCCCCTTGGGGCCGACTTACTCCTTCTACAAGAGACGAACTGCCACTCCTCGACACTTTTTCATAGATGGCGCACTTGGGACTTCACCTTTCACCATGCTTTCCGTTACTCTGTGCACGGTGGTACAGCAGGAGTATCAGTCTGCCATCTCCGCATGCCGTGAAAGCTCCTATTATACGTGGTCGCCAGTGGCCCCGTGGTTCGCTGTTACATCAAGTCCGTTACATCTCACGGTGAGTTTAGACTCTGCATTAACTTTTTTGATATTCTTTCGCACTGCGGTGCCCCGCCTGTGAGCATTTTTGTTCTTCCTCAAGCATTGCTCTGTTTGCATCAAGTTGTAAATTTGTCATTACTCATTTAATGTACATATCATCACTTTTATCAGTTTGCATCATTCCTGTTCTTTTTTTTTTTTTTCTTTGAGACGATTCCATGTTGCTCGTCTCCTCTGTTTTGTTACATTAAAGCGATTCTGAAACCACCTTTGGCCTTAATGCATGCACTGACCCTTAGAGACATGCTTTCAACAAGGTTTTGGAACACAGCTATTGGTATGCCCTTCCATTCAGTACATAATGCTGCCACTAACTGTTGCTTAGTAGTAGGCCTTGGTTTTAAACTTCTTATGCGGCGCTCTAATTCATCCCATAGGTATTATAGATCAGGGATGTGTGCTGGCCAGCCCACACACAATTCGGAATTATCGTCACACCACGCCGTAACAGTCCTTGCTTTATGGCTCGGTGCATTATCCTCCTGGTACCAACAAGGCATAGTATTGTATCCATAGTATTGCCACAAAGTTGGTAGGGCATAATTGTCCAGAATATCGAGGTAGACGTGCTGGTTAACAGGTTTGTCCACTATAACCAATGGGCCGGGACGGTACCACGAAAAACACCCCCACACTAATACACTGCCAGCTCCAAACTTGACCGTAGGAACAGTACACTGTGGTAAATAGCGTTCCCCCGGCTGCCGCCATACCTACACACGGCAATCAGACTGATGGATCGTGTATCTGGATTCATCAGTCCATAGGACCCGTTTCCATTGATCTACGGTCCACGATACATGTTATTTACACCATGCTAAACGAGTAGCATTCCGAGTGGAGATGAAAGGCTTATGAGCAGCCGCACCACCACGGCAACCCATGGAATGAAGTTCTCTGCGAATTGTGCATGTACATACCGAGGTTCCAGCATTTTTACTCACCTGTACACTGAGGTCTTGTGCAGTACTCCGTCGATTAGGTGTAACGACTCTCCTGAGGCTTCGACATCCTATATCACTTATTTTCTTTGGTCTGCCGGTACGTTTCGCTTCTTCAGGCACGCCATGTGTTTTCCACTTATTCAGTACATCCAAAACAGTTGACTAGGGTAAGTTTAAACGCCTCTCGGTTTCTCTTACGGACAACCCACTAATATAACACCCAACAATCTTTCCATTCTCAAATTCAGTTCTCTCCCGCCGCGACATTTTCACTTAACCTCACAGTGCGATATGATCGCGGTCAGCTGCAGGCTTGTTTTTACACCGTTTGTAGCTGTACCGCACATCTTAACAACGCAGCGGATCCGTTCATTTGCTTTTGAAAGGGTGTCTGGTGACTTCTGTCAATATAGTGTATATTGATGTAAAATCTGTTTGCAGAGGTAACACTGGATACTAGCACGCTTCGCGCTTGGTTGGCACGATGAGTAAGGCTGTAGGGGCGAAAAAGTTGTCTTGGTTGAATGGTTCTTTTGATGCAGGTGATTGCAGGTTTCTCCTCTAATTCCACGCCTCTCTGAAAAGATACTTGACGCCCCGATGGCGCAGGGGTCTAAGCACTGGCGACCATTTGTCCGAGTGGGCCCAGATGAGGTATGGGTGGTGTGTCTGTCTTACGACACTGACTCTCTTTCCCTTCCCTAGAACCAGTGGTCCCAAATAAGAGACGGGCGACTGCTCATAGCCCACAGAATTGCGTATCGTGTTTGTTAAACACTGAAACAAAAAATACAAAGGAGGAGGGGCGAAAAATTACTTAAAAAATAGTGTTTTCATTCGTTGGGCATAACAAAATTTGAACATTTAAAAAAAATGGTTGTTTCGCTATTTCGTAAATTACGAATACCACAATCTTCGCTATACTGAACATTTCGTTACATTTTAATTTTTTCGTTAAAACAAATCTATATAAATTTAACGATCTGTTTGTTGCAAACGTTCGTTCTGAGCATGGGGGAAAAACTGTACTGAGAAATTAGCTATTTCAAAATTCGTTAGAACGAGATTCCACCTGGAAACACAATGTAAATTGTGAAAATTATAACAAGCCTGCGGTGATGGATGCACATATACACACACAAATGCACAGCTTTTTATTTTCTTCTTGAACACACGTACTCAACATAAACTCTAAACACGACTGTTCACACTAAACCTCATGAAGGACTACGGCACCTGCATTTTCACACAGGGCCGGGTGGAACTTTGGGGCAAAATTAAACTACAGGACTCGGAGCAAAATTTCACTGCTTACCCTAGAAAATAAAACTCATATTTTAATCGAGTCGTTCCGTGAAAAATGTAGTTCGTGATGAACAGACACGAAAACTATTATAAAGGAAAAATGACTACCTCGAAGAAGTATTTTTTTTTTTTAAATTTCCACTACTGTTTTTAAAGTCACTGAATAATTGGCATCCATATATAGCCCAAAAACAACTTTGATATTGCTTTTTAAAATAAAAGTATCTCGTTTACATACAAATTGTTGAATATATATAAAAAGTACGTAGCCACAAGATGAGGAAATTTAATTTGCTATTTCAAGAATGCAGAAAAGATTAAGGTGGTTACAATAAACAGTTTGAATGAAATCTCTAAATCTTAGACGAAGGGCGATAACCTAATTAAAAGTGGGGGGATTGGGAATTAAAAATAACATTATAAAAAATATCTTTTTAAGAGACTCGTGCCCCAGAACATTAAAAAAAACAGTAATAAATACAAAAAATTCTGCCGTAAATGTTTTGTTTTTTATTTCCTAAACTGCGGATCTCGGGGAGACCACCCCGGTTTCCCCGATGGTCCAACCGCCCCTGTTATCACACAACATACATCAGTTATTAAAAATTATTAGGAGTTGGCAATTTCTCTCGGCTCCTACACAGCCTTAAAACATATTATTTAAGTGGAAATTAGTTGACTCCAGTTGTCCCACCAGTGTATAGCGATCTAAATTTCACTTACAAAAAATCTCAGGCACCTCAACAATTCAAGCAGATTACGAGTTTATAACTTTTCAATCGCGTCTGTTTTTGACACCATCAAAAGGCTGAAATGAGTCAATTTTTATATGCCCCCCCCCCACCTCGGGCATGATTAAAAACGGTGTGCGGTACAGACACCCAGAGAAACAGCATCCAAGAAAACGGTCATAAATCAGTTGGTTTAGGAAACTACTGCTGGCAGGGCCGGCTTCGAAGGAAAGCATCGGGGCGCCTTCTCCTGGAGGAGGAGGGCACCATTGACAACGTAACTCTTGTAAAATTTTAAAAGTTAAAATGTGTGTTGAGAAAACAAAATATTTCTAGAGCTTCTACAGCCTTGTTTCGTTTTATAGCCGAGAATAAGGAATGTTTGTTTTTTTCCAAAAGTAGTACTGGCAGATTTATCCAGCTTCCTCCTTTGGCCATGGGTTATTTTGCTGTGTTTCATCTGTCAACGCATCTTCTTTCCCTTTCACTTCTCACTTTTTCTGAGGAAACAGCACATAGTGTTTATTTAGCTAAAGCCTCGCACCGCAGTGCTGTGTATTTCTCCTTAAACAAAGGAAGCCGCTGCTTGTAGTAACAGTTAACAGTGGGGCGGAATTTTGTTCTCCAAAAATTTCACAAAGCACCTTGTGTTTTTTTCGCATGAATAAAATGTAAAGGGTATTGAGAAATTACTTGCGTGTTATTATCTGTCTGGAATCACTCTGAGCAGAGGGAAGCATCAAGGGCGCCGACCCAGTTAGGTAAAGATAGTATATCTAATGACTTTTTGTAGGGGCAGTTCCTATCCAATAATTTTTAACGTGAATGAAATCACCATTCACCCCGTCACAATATTTTGCACTAAGTGTACTTGAGAGATACTAAAACACCTTATCTCTAAATTTTTGGAAGTGGAATGTATCTGAGCAGATAAATGCATGTATGTTAAATTGGAAAACATTACGTAAATTTTCTCCAGCGAAAAGTTTACAAAGTAGCGCCGAGGCGACACTTTGCATCGGGGCGTAAGCATGCCTTGAGCGAGCCGGCGCTGACTGTTGGTAATGAATTCCTGAAAATTCGCGAAACCTCAAATCCTTTCCAAGTACTACGACTGAAAGAAGGCGAGGTGATTCGAGGATTTTTTCGTTTGTTTGCTTTGGGGTTTAACGACCACCGTGCGCGTCTAAGGGTATAAATAATCGCCCATCTCTAATGTAAGACGTGAGCACCTAAGGATATAAGTATCGCCAGTCTCTAATGTAGGTTCCAGGGAAGGGAGACAGCCAACGCCAAAAGACAAACACGTCAGCCATGCTTCATCCGGGACTCAACTGGACGAATTATTACCGCTAAAATAGCGTTCTGCGCGAGCTTACTTACTTTTTCCTCAAATGAATGTGAAATATACAAGTTGATTGTAAACTCCTTCAACAAAACAAGAAGGGTGATAGGACACATCAAGACGAACAATATTTGCAATGGAACCTAGGGCCGCATTCCACTCTTAGTGCCAGAAAAGAGTAAAGTTACACATCCACGTTGAGACTTCAACAGTGAAAACAAAGAGACATACCTAATTTATGAGTTGCACAATTCCAATCGCATCAAAGACTCAAAGAAAGGAGCTGTTCAAACTGGCGTCCAAGGGCGTCGTTGCACAGCCCACACCGGAGAATGAAGGACTGTCGCAGCCTCTCGTAATACTCCCGATGTGGTGTTGATCTTGTCCGCAGCAACAGCGATTCGCGCGACGAGATCTTCCAGGGAATCCACAAGTGTCTCTCTCTCGTACACCAATGTTTTCATGTGCCCCCAGAAGAAGTCCAGTGGATTAAGGTCCGGGGAGCGTGGAGGCCAAGCCACAGGTCCACCGCGTCCAATCTACCGCCCGGGATATGTCGCATTTAGGAAGTATCGGACATCGGTCACAAAGTGTGTTGGGGCCCCATCATGCATAAATCACATGTCCCTCCGTATGGTGAGCGGAACATTTTGCAACAGACCGAAAAGCACTTGCTTCAGAAGCACACGGTACTTTGCGCCGGTCAGACGTATACGTCAATTCTCATGTGATGTTCGCACGGTAATATCGCTGAACGGGTTCGGCTGCGTTTTTAAATGTTTGCTCCTCATCGTATACGCACGTGTTCAGCGCACCTGATTTGCATCTTGTGCTTCTCGTGCACTGGTTGGAACTAGGTGTGACATATAGATCTACTTTCAACTAAAATCTCTAGAAACTTCGGAATTATTAGTCACACTCTTAGACATTTAACCCCTAAACTATAGTGGCTAGAAGAGATAGTGTGTCGTGCGCTAATACCTCACTGTTTAAATTTTAGTTCCCTCTTTTCATGAAACCGCGAGATGGCGCTCCTGCGAGTTTCAATGCTATGATTTCTAAACATTAGCTTGCTTTTCTATGGCGGGTTCAGTGGACAGCGATTGAAAAGGCCATTAATTTGTTAGATCGGTCATGAAAAGTAGTAGTAATAAGTGAAACGTTGGGAACGTGTTTCGTACCTGGATGTAACAGTGGTTACAGGTCCTGTAAACACAAGGTAACTATTTTCCGTGATGAAAGATGAGGCAAGGCGGATCGAATGATTTTTTTTTTTTTTACTTGCCTTAAAACCAGGTTGGCACACACTCAGTAATTATTTAGTTAAGTATGCCGCTTTTTTTTTTTTTTTTTTTTTTTTTGTCTTTTATATATCATCGCATTTTGTCTAAAATGATTGAAATTGGGTGTTTTTTGGTGTCCAAAGTTCTGTAAACTTTGTCATGGGAAGATTAGGCCTAAGTACAGTATCATATGACACGCAATTAAAGATTTTGTGTCCTGTAGAGATATAGAAGAGTTGCAACAGGATCAGAACAGAATTCAATACGATGATAGGGCAAAAATCCCAGTAATTACGGAGAACATTTGCCTCTAGTAATGTATTTGTGCTAGCCAGCCTTGTCACACGTAGATTCAATGCGAGATAATGCATTTCCGAATGAAATTGACGAAGCTTCCGAAAACCACACGATTTGGAAGAATATTCACTTATACCTACCCACCCATACATGACACTAATCACTTTCAGTATAACTTCAGGATAAAAAAACGAGATGCTTCGGTAAAATTTTAGTGAAATTACTATACTGCACGGGACGAGAAGCACGTATATCTATGAGCATAGTTTACAGCAATAGCATCTAAGCTGTCTTCTGCGCCCTCTGTGATTTCATGATTTCAAGAACCCGTCTGCAGAAGCGCACGGCACACTATTTCTTCTAACCACTATACCTAAACTAATGCTGGCGTTATACTATTCTATCATTCAGACTTATTTTACTTACTGTATTTTGACATGGGGGAAAACAACACGACATATTATTTTCAAAATACAAAAATTACAAAATAAGTTTATCAGGTTATTGGATTTAAAAATTAATACTAATCAATCTTCCAATTTAACATATAGAACAACTTCACATCCCAATACATTTAATATATTAACTATACAAGAACTATATGAATATAATTTAGGAAAGATCATGTTTAAAAGAATAAAATATAACCTCTATCATCATGACTTGATCACAATTAATACCCATACTTATCCAACAAAAAATAGATTTAAATTACTACCGGTATTTACATATACAGAAAATTTTAAAAATAAACTATTCTGGTCCTAAATTATGGAATACTTTCCTTACCATCTTACTGCTATTAAATAATATTAGCCTTTTTAAGAAAAAACTAAAACTCAATTTAATGGGGAAGAACTAGATCTATCATAGTATATCTCTTTTTCTTTTGACCAACTGGTTTAAGGTAAACTTATTTACTTTTGTATTTCACATGTGCTTGCTCCTGTTTGATGGGAAAAAAGGGGGAAGGGAAAAGGGGAAGAAAATGAAATTGGGATAAATTTCTACTTATATAATACTACACTACTCTTGGTGACCTTTCTCTATAATTTCTATTTATTACTTACTAATTTACTTATATGATATCAGAAAATCAGTTACGTCTGTTCCTGACTTGTATGATCTTTATTACGGGTGCCGAGTGCTATGTTAGGCTAATTCAGGCCTTTTCCCTCGTGCTCTCCAGTTGTCACTAGTTACATTGTTATTATTATACTACTACTATAGTGCGTCGCATAAATATAGAGACAGAACAAATTCTCGAATAAAAAAGAAACAACAACGAGATGAAATATACACCTCATATTTATAGCAAAAATAGCATAGGACACGCAGCTGCACAATAGTTTGACGGAAACATAACAATTCCAACGCCAAGTACAAAACAAACAAACAAAAAAAACAGAAATATGCTGTCTCAAAAATATAAAGACTTACTAGTTATGAGCACCTCCGGTACGAATAGTGGAGCCGTTGTTCCGAATAACTTTGAAAACCCGATTGGGCATGCATGCTGTCCACCAAGTGATGTAAGTGTTCTGGACGGAGTGCGTACCAGCTTCGTTCAATCTGCTCTTTCAATGCCACCACACATGAGAACTGCCGTCAATTCGCATACACATCGCGAGCTAGGATACCCCAGAGGTTCTTGATAGGGTTCAGATCTGGACTGAGTGGTGGCCAATCTATTACGGTCACACGATGAGTGTTAAACCAGCTTTTCGTTGATGCAGACCGATGGATAGAGGCATTGTCTTGCTGGAACAGATAATCAACACCCGCTAGAGTTTCGGCAAACGGTAGGTGGCTGCTGAGTATGTCCTGATACGTTTCGGAGTTTTGCCTGCCTTGCAGAAAAGCGATATCCGTTGTCCCACTGAACGCAAAAACTCCCCAGACCATCACAGATCCCCCTCCTTTCTGTCTGCTGAAGAAGGTGCTTGGCTCGCGTCGTAAATCATGTCAATAGCAGTTCCAACCGTTAGGGCCGTCCAGGTTGAACTTTTTCTCATCGGAGAAAATAGTTGTGATCCACTCGTCCGTCCAGTGCATGTGGCTGCTTGCCCATAACAATCTAGCTTCCTTGTGGCGCCGCGTGAGGTGTGGCAGACGGCGCATTTTACGGAGCACAATGTTGCGACTTTCCTTGATTCGTCGATGAACTGTGTCCTTTGAGATGGTGACACAAACAGTCCGAGAAACTTGACGTAGTGATAACCTTTGGGATGAAACTAAACGCATGATAGCACGATCATCTCGTTTGGTTGTTATTCGAGGCCTTTCAGGCCGTTTTCTGGCAGTTAACGCACCGCGTTTCGATAAAGTCTTATAAATGACTGCCCTACTCCTCCCCATGGCTTTACAAATTTTCGCTACAGGCAATCCATTTGCTCTCAGTCTCCAAATCTGCTGCACCTCCTCACCGGAAAGTTGACTATTGCGTGGCATTTCGGCAAATGAATGTCTGACGGCAGGTCCGCTGTATTTTGTAGGCTGAACCGAATTACGGCCCATGTGCGTGCGTACAACATGCTAATTTGTACATCTCATTGGCATGTGGCTACTTTACATAGTTGTCTTTATATTTATGAGACACCTAAAATTACACTATTTCACTTTGTGGTGTTCTTTTCACACAATCCGGTCATCTCGACGGATCGAAACGTTTGTTGTAGGGTTATGTCTAATTAGGTACCACTTCAGCTTCCTACCTACATTCGCATTGCGGTCACGGCGCAAAGTCGACTGTCTCTATATTTATGCGACGCACCTTATTAGTGTATATGGTCACAACTTAAAAATGAAATTCCTGCTGGACGTTTTTCGAACGTGCTCTTTTCTGGCACTAGGAGTGGAATGCGGCCCTAGGTTCTTTATATATATATATATATTAGAGATGGAGGAACCTTAACCTTTTGCTAAGAAGGTCTCTGTAGACAAACCCATATTGTCATACATTCGCTAACCCTCCTATTACTCAGTACGAGCAAACAAAAATCATGGCTATGTCGAGGGCAAAATTCTATTCTAAAAACAAAGAACAAAAAAATCGAGATAATGACGTCAACTACAAGAGGAATCATCTCTGGAAACTTGTATAAGAAACGCGGCTACCAATTTTTCATTACTGTTTTGATGTTTCTCTAACTATAGTAACATATTTTTGTTCAAAAAATACATACAATATTTCAAACACACATTTGCCTCACATTTAAACGTAAAGTTGTACATTTGCAAATATGAAATAACAAAAATGGGTTTGTTGCCGTATACTTTGCCGCCACCTCTTTTCCCAACAAAATAAAAAGTTAATCATATGACACTAAAAATCCTTACAAGAATCATTACTTTGCTGCTTCAGTGTAACGGGTGTAGCGTACAACCTAATATGATTAAAGAAAGGTGGCAACTATTGATTAACAACACACATAATAAAGAGCTATTGAAGCTACTTACAACATTTAACGCTTGTGCAAATCATTAAAATCGGAA
Source organism: Macrothele yani (assembly GCA_039090855.1). Lineage (NCBI taxonomy): Eukaryota > Metazoa > Arthropoda > Arachnida > Araneae > Macrothelidae > Macrothele > Macrothele yani. The sequence goes on along the minus strand of CM077017.1, from coordinate 63,470,639 downwards.
GTTGCCACAGCAAGATGTTGCAACACATTTCCTAATTTAAACTAAGAAATAAAAAACAGACGTGCGTATTATTTAATCAAACACAAGTGTTACTTTTTCTTTTCCTTATCACGACACAGCGCTGTTCCGGGAACTTTAATACCAACATAGTCTTTAAATTCTGATTTGACACTGTACAGCCAGTCTTTTTTACTCCTGTTGTTTATTACGCACTCCCGCAGCGCGTTCAAAATTTTGACGCTGACATGCCCAGATCCTGACAAATATCCTGCTCAGAGCTTTTTATAACGATGTGTACACTTTTTTTCTTGTAATGAGTCCATCCTGTCTATCATTAACCAAAAAGCATATATGGACTTGTGTTATCTTATTAGTACATGATACGTTTCCTAGTAAAAAAAAGAAAAGGGATTAAAAGCTTAAATATGCAACTCTTATCAGAAAGATTTGACATCTGTGTAATGCAGCCAACGAAAACAGATTTTCCAGCCACCACAGAGCCCATGTCTCGCTTTATAGTTTCCATTCAGCGCTATACGCAACGTTGTCTGCGATATCTCATTGCTTTTATTGTAATTATTATCATTCTGTTCATTTGCATGAAGATTTTACAGCACCTCAGACAACTGTCTTTTTTTCATTTCTACCTTAAATACTTAAATTCAAACCTCAGCGTGTTGATAATTTAGCAGAACGAGACATCTGTGTTCAGCATCACTTCAATGACAAATTACGCTTGATTTATTATTAGAAAGAACACAGCTGCGTTTCGTCTATCTCGCTTCATGCGACGCAGCAGCCTTCATTCAATTTGCAGGGTTATGCTGGTCAAATAAATACCGATTTCCAAGCGAATATTTCCCATTTTCACATTCCATTTCTGAGAAAACAAGAGGCACGGCATTTCAGTTTCTTTTAAGTTAAGTTAAACGGCTATTTGTTAGTTCCTGGTATCTTCGACCGGCTGATTAATGAAATGCGTTTTCCATCATGCGCTGGCACTGTTTTTACTCCCCCCTCAAACTCACAATCTCGTTTTCAGCGTACCAGCATGCATACCTAAAACAGATATTATTTTGTCGAAAGGAAAAGATACGCGTAGCTCGATGCTTCGGCATCTATTCAATAACAAGTTCAACTAACCAAGAAATGTGTAAAAAAAAAGCTTATTGAAAAACCGGAAGCGACGGTAAGACCATGACATATCGCTTTTCGACGTAACACATTTGATACATAACACTAACTGTTTATACAGAACTTGGTTAAATTTATTGCTTCATCAGACTGTGTGACGATGCGCGCCTTTGTGTGTGTTTGTGTGTGACTACCTTCTCTTACTTATACCTTAAATTAAGTCAGAATAGTACGCCCAGGGAAAACACAAGACAGAATTATGTGTGCACCTATTTCCCTTTTACCGCAAAACACTGAATCATTCCAATGAAACTATTATTTGCGCTTCAAATTTTAACATTAGTACTTTACAAGACGTAGAGGAACGCTTAAAAAGCGCTTATTTCAAAATCATATAGCGAAAAAAAAATCAACTGCAGCAGCAAATTTATGCAATGTTCCATTTACACTCACGGACAATGAAATTTGCGCACCTAGGAGAAAACATGCTACAACCACGAAATTTTGTAAATAGCTAGAGTGCGTACTGGTATGAAAATGATCCACGTTTAGTGCGATTGCGCATGGCCGCACACCTTGTGGTGACGCTGCAAGCACGAAACGGCAGCTTTATAAACCTGTGTGTAGTACATGCCCCATGAAACCGAAAAGCACCGACCGACACAAGCTAGAGCGCTGAGTGACAAGAATACCGGGTAGACGCCAGAGACGTGTATTTACGCAACTTACGGACGTTGAAAGAGGCCTGATAATCAGGCTGAAAACCGCAGGGTGGTCGGCGCGCCATATAGCCCGCCACGTGGATCGCTCTGACCATACCGTCCGACTGTGTTGGGACCAGTGGATACGTGACGGCACTGCCACACGACAGAGCGGCTCCGGACGGACCAGGACGACCACCGGTAGAGAAAAACGACGGATCGCGCGCCAGGCACGAACGGATCCCACGGAGACCCGGTCCACTATACAGGCAGATGTAGCAGCTGCTGTGTGCCCACGAACCATTTATCGAAGCCTTGCGGAAGCGAATCTGCGATCCCAGCACTCCTTACGTATGCTGCCATTAACACCAGAACATCGCCGGCTTCGTTTGCAGCGGTGCCAGGCCAGAGCGACGTGGAACGCCACAGACTGGCGACGTGTGGTCTTTAGTGATGAGCGCCGCTTCGTTTTGAGGGCAAACGATAGTGTCCGGGTGTGAGGTCCGGGGTCAACGACATAATCTCAACCTCGCTATCGAGCGCCTCGGCGCCCCAACTGAAGGCATTATGGTCTGGGGAGCCATACCTACGATAGCCGATCAGCTCGGGTAAGCTGTATGTGGATGAGATCCTACAGCCCCATGTGCTCCCATTCCTGGCCGGGATTCCAGGTGCGTTATACCAACAGGATAATGCTCACCCGCACACCGCTTGGGTTGCCCAGGACTGCGTACATCATGTCCAGACACTTCCATGGCCTGCCCGTTCCCCTGACATGTCCCTTATCAAGCACGTGTGGGACCAGTTGAAATGTCAGCTGCCGCCGTGCCGCACTATCCGGGATTTGGAGCACACCGTCCAACACGTGTGGGCCAGTCTGCCGCAGGACAACATGAGGCGTCTGTCGGCCTACCTGCCGGACCGTGTTGCAGCATGTATCGCCGCACGAGGCGGTGCGACAAGCTATTGAAGATGACCGGACTGCATGCCACAGATCCCTCTGTAATTGTCCCGCTGCTCTGTTTTTGCCATAATGTGTATCCTTCATTTGGATCATTACGTACATAAAATTTCAGTTCAATACGATGCTTCCTTCTCGGTGCGGCAATTTCATTGTCCACGAGTGTATTTTTGTCCTCCCATCATCAAAGTGTGTGGAGTTTTTAGCACATATTTAAAAAAAAAAAAAGTACTTGCAACTGGGAAATCCTTTCATGGTTGGATACCCTTGACTGTGAGAAACATTTAGCACATCTTTTCTTCAAATAATCCGAAATTTTCCGCTAGGAAGCGTGAATTTATGTTTTCCGCGATACCTGTGCATCTAACAGTCCATTGGAAACACTTTTTTGTTTCTGATATCTTCCACCATGAAGAATACTTTCGCAAACATTTTTTGATTTTTCATAAAGCGCAGCTCAGCCGCTAATGGACGTAAGTGCACTTTTCTGCTTTCAACTATAGTTTCGTTTCTAATAATCCTGTTGGAAAACAGCTTTACTACCGTCAACCATTCAGCATGGAGAACACTGTACACATTGTACCTTTGACATGATGCGCAGTTCTCCTGTTAGGGGTCATAAACGCATATTGTTTATGTTCTTTTTTAAAAAATCCGATTTAAGAAACCATTTTTCTTTATGTCAGAAAACATCTACGAGGTCCGAGACTAGGCCGATATACAACAAAGTACTTACGTTACTCAAGTTTGGCAATGACCTCCCTCAAAGTAGTCTCCTTGGGCAGCGATACATCGCTGCCAGCGTTTTGCAACAGTTGGAACGCTCACTGGAAGTTCTGTTCGGGAATCCTGTCAAGCAGCGTCTGCGATTCACGCTGGATCTCGTCCACGGTTTCAAAAAGCTTCAGCTTCGGGAACAAAAAGAAGTCGCAGGGGGGCCAAATCCGGCGAGTAAAGCGGGTGAGGAAGGGTAGTCATGTCGTTGCGGCTGCAAAACTAGCGTGTTGCTAACGCTCTGTGAGCTGCTACATCGTCGTGATGGTGCAGGAAATCTCCCCTGCGCCACATTTCAGGTCGTTTGTGGCGAATGTCCTCCCTAAGACGCCGCAGAGCATCGCAGTAAAAAAGGGCGGTTACGGTATGGCCCTCGGGGACGAATTTACAGTGCACAACCCCACGAATATCGAAGAACACGATGAGCATGCTTTTGGTGGCGCTCCAGACCTGTCGGGTCTTCTTCGGTCGTGGAGATGCCGGGCTCTTCCACTGCAACGACTGTTGTTTAGTCTCCGGGTCGTAACCGTAGACCCAAGTCTCGTCCTCAGTGATGACCCGCGACAGGAACGTTGGTTCATTCACCACCTGCTGACGAAGATCTTGACAGTGTTCGACACGGAGCACCTTCTGTTCGGGGTTCAGAATCTTTGGCACAAACTTTGCAGCAATGCGATGCATGTTCAAAACTGACGTCAGAATTTCTTGCACTTTTCCGTATGACACATTGACGATGGTAGCAGTGTCTTGAATGGTTCTCTGACGATCCTCATGCGCCAGTTCCCTAATTTTGCCCACATTTTCGTGGGTTTTGCTAGTGGACGGTCGCCTTGACCTCTCGTCGTCTTCCAGTGCCATTCTGCCGCTCTTGAAGCGCGAGTGCCACTCAAATCACCTCGCACGACTCATTGCTTCATTGCCATAAGCCTGCCGCAACAGTTCATGAGTCTTCGTTCCCGATTTGCCGAGTTTGACGCAGAATCTGATGTTCGCTCGCTGCTCTAGTTTGCAGTCCATACCGAAATCGCAGCTGTGTTCTGCACGTGGTCACCAAATATCGTGTAGCAGAGCTCCCGATGTTCACAGGATGACGCCACTCGGCACAACAACTCATGAAGGTCACTGCCCTCGACCGCTGCTCGCGCTTCCGCGTACTGCCATCTGTTGGCGCGCTACGTACCTAGTCTAGGAACTTTTTGATTGCACTGCGTATTACGGAAACGTTTCGTGTATTTTTTATTTATTTTTATTTTTTTTTTGACTGAAGGTTTCACGACCACCGTGGGCAACTCGATGGGCTGTATGCAGTCGCCCGTTCCTGATTTAGGGCCACTGATTCCAGGGAAGGTAGAGAGCCAGTGCAGTAAAATAAACACCACATCCATGCCTCACCGGGATGCGAACCCGAACTTTTCTCGGACAAATAAATGGTCATAAGCCAGCGCTTAGTGTATACTTTTCCTTAGACATTTTTTTTTTGATTGGAGGTTTAACGACCACCGTGAGCAACTCAATGGGCTATAAGCAGTAGTCCGTCCCTAATTTAGGATCACTGGTTCCAGGGAAGGGAGAGAGCCAGTGCCGTAAGACAAACACAACATCCATGCCTGACCGGGATTCGAACCCGGACCCCTTACAGACGAATGATCATAGGCCAACGCCTTAGACCACTGCGCCACCGGGGCGGCGCTTCTAAAATATCAATTGAAAAATATGATAATAGTCACTATGACAATGGATAAACGCACATTTCCTGTTTTAAATGATGTACGATTTTTCCACTAAGGGTGCAAGCAGGGGCGTACTTACAGGGGACCTTGCCATCCCCTCTCCGAAAGTGTTTCATTTTTTAAAGTTTTTGGTTGAACTGCGAATTATACCAGAAAAAAATGTCTTCATTTAATAAAAGTGCATCAACTTACATCAGAAAAAAATGCCTTAATTTTTTTCTTCCATTTTCCGTTAACTTTAATTTTGTTCTGGTGGATTTTAAAAACTTCCATTAATATATGTCCCTGGGGGAAGGGTGTATTTATATTTGCGACCATTTCCTGTTTCTGAAAGTCCAATCGAAAAGGATTTTATTTGTTTATTTTTTTTGCTTCAGATAAATCTCCTTGTGAATAACATCTTGCTTGAATTTTCTAATAACGTAATAGATGTTTTCTGACATAAAAAGGGGGGGTAATCGGATTTAAAAAAAGCAACAAAGAATACCAGAAAACTGAATTACATTAGCAGAAAATATATATAATATCGGACAATATTGTCTATGACGAACACTTTGTTAGCGATAATAAAACCCCTTAGTAAAAATATTTCACCTGCCGATAAAAGGTGCCAATAAAATGTTCGATAATTATTATATTTTACATCACATTTCCTTTTGAGTCAAAAGACGTGCAGGTCTTCTCACCCGAAAATTTGCAGTCACATTTTTTTGTTTGTTTGTTTTCCCACCAAGTCTGAAATTATGTGCTAATCTGGAAAGAGCTTAAGTGTAGTTAGTCTCCGTTCATTTGCACTTATTTAGGATTTTATAAGGGTTGTTCAAATGAAACGTGGCCTAAGGCTGCGTTAAAATGTTGGTTTGTTAGACTTCACAGCAGGGTGATATAGTTAAAATACAAAGGACAAATGTGATTATCAAACAAAAAGATGAGCATGAGCCTGCTTGTGCTACCGGAGACATTGATTTTCTTTAGTGGCAGCGATGCAGTGTACACTGAAGTGCCAGAAAAACTGGTACAGACGAGCTTATGCAAAATACATAGCAACGTCACCTATGCGCGTACTCCGTTGCGTCCGCCAGTGCGTATATAAAGTGATAGACATCCTTGCCAGCTGTCAGAGCTGTTTTCGGCATGAAAATGACAAGTAATAATGATTTAAGCGATTTTCAAAGCAGTGTCATAGTTGGCACTCGTGAGATGGGCCATAGTATTTCGGAGGTAGAAACGAAGTTTGGATTTTCACGGACGACCATTGCAAGGGTGTATCGTGACTACAAGAATTCCGGCAAAACCTCCAACCTACGATACCAGTGTGGCCGTAAAAAGACATTGAGTGAACGTGACAATCGTCGGCTGTCAAGAATCGTTTCACGCGATAGGCGTGTAACACTCTCGCAGGTATCCTCGGAATTCAATGCTGGAGCCACAACAAGCATCAGCGTCCGGACTGTGCAACGTACCCTGCACGATATGGGCTTTGGGAGCCGATGCCCAACTCGAGTCCCCTTGATGGGTGCACGACACAGAGCTATGCGCCTCGCTTGGGCACGGCAACACCGCCACTGGACACTTGATGACTGGAAACAAGTAGCCTGGTCTGACGAGTCGCGTTTCCAACGTATCGGGCAGATGAAAGGATTCGTGTGTGGCGCAAACCCCACGAAGCCATGGATCCCGCTTGTCAACAGGGAACTGTACTGGCTGGTGGGGGTCCGTAATGGTATGGGGTGTGTTTAGCTGGACTTCACTGGGACCCCTGGTACGTCTACAAACGTCTGTGACCGGCTAACACTATGTGCGCATAATTTTTAACGAGGTACACCCGCTTATCTCCTGCATTCATGCTGATGGGTTGAGCCTGTTCAGAACGCACCTCCACACAAGTGTCGGGACGCCACATTATGGTTAGAAGAGCATTCGTCTGAGTTTGGGGTGTTGCCATCCCACCCGAATCCCCAGATCTGAACGTGATAGAACACATTTGGGATGCCATGCAACGCGCTATCGAACACAGGAATCCGAGACCTCGGAATACACCCGAATTGTGGAACGCTCTGCAGGAAGTATGGTGTGCATTGCCTACAGCATATTTCCAGAAGCTAGGGGAGTCCATGCCCCGTCGTATTTCTGCAGTCCTGCGCTCCCGTTGGGGACCTACCAAGTATTAAACAGGTGTACCAGTTTTTCTGGCACTTCAATGTACTTTCACTGCATTCGGACGCGTTTCGTCGCCGGAAATAATCTAATAATCTGCAGCAGAAATTATACTTCAAGTTACCCTACGAGTGTACTGTTGTAGAAGATAGGGAAACCGGAACGCAAGATCGATATCAATCCGCGTTACACTACAAGTTTGCTGTGTCCTTTGCGTCGAGCTCCCGCAGTAACACCCCCTTACCCCCACCCCACCCTCCTGGCAGAACTACGTTGAGCATCGAATTTAATCTGACCACCACATGGAACTGAAAGAGGGATCGGTTTCAACAGAAGCAGTGCGGATAAAACAGGATCAGGCTGTGGTGGGAGTCCGAACTTCGAAAAATTCTTCCCCTACTGCTGCTTAAGTACACTCCCCTCGCGTTTCCCACATTGTCAATTTACTGTTTCTGTGTTGCGAATGTTGAGAGAAGTCTTCCACCCCTTGCCCCTTTTCCAGCTGGGCAGTAGTAGGGTGGGTCGAAAATAAAAATTCGAAATTGAATTTGGATAAGGGTAGAAAAGCTCTTACCTTCGAATGTATGCCTATATTTTTTAAATATTTTTTATTCAAGGTCTTGAGCCCTCTACCAAGCGTTAAGTAATGACGAATATTATTAAAAATAAAATCGAGTCGTATTGCCATTTTCGCACTTTTGTTATACATATTAATTGCACGAATCTACGTTTTATCAGTTCAACCATTATTTTAATGTTTTATGTCTGAAACGTATCTTTTATCAACTCTGTTAATAGGAGAAAGTGCAAAGTACATCGCAACGGCGGAATCATACTGATCTAGGCGTTCTACCAATTATCAAATGGGCCCGGAGTTTAGCAATAACTTGACCTTGAAAGATTCGCGCGCCATATTTCCCTTATAGATCAGATCAGTTCACATGTAGAGGATTTTAGGAAGGGGACCCCAGGTCTTAAACAACCCTTAGAAATAGGAAGCCAGGCGATTTGGGCTGGAGTGCCGGGGTGCCCGTTAGGAAAGTGACACGAAAACGAGGTAGAAAGGGCTAGAGGAAGACGTCCTTATTTATAACCTGGGGGACCAGTTCCCGGGGTCCAACGGCTTAACGTACCCATCCGACGTACGGCCGATATTTAGTGGTTGAAGCTTTCGTACCTGCTGGGATCGAACCTGAGGTTTCTCAGTGGCAGAAACGAACTTTGACCACCAGGCCATCCGCGGCCATTTCCCTTATAGAAAAGCCAGGTTCATCTTATATAGGGCACATTGCCCCACCTTTTCAGGTACAGCTAAAGGTACCGCTGAAAGTATTCCGAATTTTTTCAGCGAAAGAAAGTTAAGTCTATGCCACCTGGTGGCAATAGGTTGTGATGGCACGGCTTTCAATACTGGAAGCAAAAACGGAGTTATAGTTTGTCTTGAAATTAAATTAAATCGTTCACTCCAATGGTTCATATGCCGATGGCATGCCAAAGAATTGCTTCCGAGACATTTATTTCAATATTTAGATGGAGTTACAACAGGTCCAAAAGAATATTCGGGAAATCATTAGATAAATGCGAAAAGCTTCCAGTTGATCATATGTAGAGAATTTTAGGAAGGGAGTGTCTTACCCCAGGTCTTAAACAACCCTTAGAAATAGGAAGCTAGGAGATTTGGGCTAGAGTGCTCGATAGGAAAGTGACACGGAAGCGAAGTAGAAAGGGGAGGAAGACGCCCTTACTTATTACCGGGGGCCAGTACCCGGGGTTCGACGGCTTGACGTGCCCATCCGACGCACGGCGGATATTTAGTGGATCGAGCGTTCGTAACCTGCCTGGGATCGAACCTGAGGTCTTTTTCGTGACAGTCACGAACGCTGTCCACTAGGCCACTTGCGGCCGAAGCTTCCAGTTGCAAACTTTATGGCTTTTTCTTGTGATTTACCAAAAGTCGACCTACAGGATTAAGTTCAGATCAAAGATATTTGTATGAGATTTGCAAGGCTATTTCTTTAAGACAATGTTCTACGAATTTAGCTCATCGTCAACCTGGAACGCTATCTCATGCTCATTGGCTGACGACTGCAAAACGTGTTCTACGATACTACATCTCGTGTGATAATCCGTCAGCAAACTTAAAAATTATTTCAGAATTTAGTTTTAGAGTTTATGCCCCAATGTGGTTCGTGATAAAGTGTCATCCTTCCTGCAAAGACGGAGCTTTGCATGTTTTCAAGACGATAAAGGCGAATTGAAAGCTGTAATTAACCCAATTTTTCAAAGGAATGCATGCATACTTTATTTACCCTGAGAATATGCTCCTTGCGATGATCAGCGATGACCGCCACCCCATGCGTGAGCTGGGATTAAGGAGGATTCTGAGGGCTAGACAGAGAATGACTAACACAGAAAGAACATAAAAAATTTCTTTTTTTTTTTTTGATTGGAGGTTTAACGACCACCGTGAGCAACTCACTGGGCTATAAGCAGTCGCCCGTCCCTAATTTAGGGTCACTGGTTCCAGGGAAGGGAGAGAGCCAGTGCCGTAAGACAAACACAACATCCATGCCTCACCGGGATTCGAACCCGGACCCCGTTCGGACGAATGATCAGAGGCCATCGCTTAGACCACTGCGCCACCGGGGCGGCATAAAAAATTTCAAACATTAATTTGAAGCCATTGACTACATCGATCTGATTAACTGGAAAGAGTGTCATTTTGTATCTTCCCCTATTTCGACAAACGCTACAAATGAAGACATTGAATCTCTTATAAATCTCCAGTTACTCCTTCTTTAGAGTTTCTTCGATACCCTTGTCACACACAGGCTGTGGAAAGGTGCGTAAAATTGGTGTCAGAGGCATCAATATCTGCCTTTGGACCAGAAGCACATGATGGCTTAACCCGTGTTAAAATCCAATCCCGACAAATTATGCCAAATTTTGATCATAAAAACCAGTATAAATTGGCTGAATAATTATCATTAACCTTTTTATGTTTAGTTATGTATTTATTTTTTATTGTCTAAAAATGCAATTCCATTGATATTTATTTTTCAATGTTTATTTTATCAACATGTTTTATTGATTCTTGAATTGGAAGAAAATCTGCAAAATTTCACAATATTTGAATTTTTCTTTCGTGTGTTAAAAAAAATATTGTACACTGAAAATGCATTTTCTTATATCAGTTAAATTCTTTGAATATAATTTTAAATAATTATTGAAATAGTTTGTAAATTTTTAGACATTTAACTTTTTCTTGGAAAGGCTAGGTTTTAGGCTAAAAACACTAAAATACAAAGACCGGTAGAGAGCTCAAGACTTTGAATAAAAAATCTAAAAAAATTATGGGCATTAATTTGAATGTAAGAGGCAACTTTTCCCCCTCTTCCAGATTTAAATTAAAAAAAAAATGTTTCGCCTATTTGAGCTGCCGGCCCACCCTACTGGACGAAGTCAGCGACCGAAAGTGCGAGCTTCTTGACTGAGTAACTTCAAATATCAATTCAATTTCTAAAACGCTGAGACATTTAAAAATATTGTTTTAGACAGCAATTTTGCTCGATAACTGCTGAGCAAACGAAAATGGATTCTGAGCAATAATTCTGTCGGGTTTTTTTATCTAAACGCTAGGGACTACTTTTCTTAGCGGAAGTCAGACGGATCTCAGACGTGGAATTTGGACACTTTAGCGGATCTCAGAAGACGATGGGCAAATTTCCATCTGACCTGGCCACACCAGCAATCATGCCTTTAGTTGTTTGGCTTTCTTCACAGTCTGACGAATAACTCCAGTGGACACAGGAACAACCTCGTCAAGATCCGCGAATCATGGTGTGGCGTGCTATCAAGATAGATCAAATGGTGGAGTCGTAATCTAGAGGAAGAGTGACTTTCCGACTCTACCCAGTTGTTTTAGAAAATGTACTCATTCCTTATCTGGATGATTTGCACTTTCCTCTCTCTTTCTAAAAGACATTTTCAGCAGGATGGGGCTTAACAACACTTCAATGCAGGGCTTTGTTTTCTTATTTTAAAATGTGGAACCGCTCAATAGTACACAGGACGGTAGCATTTTATGCGAGAAACACGTTCCTGAGTATTTTTGCTTTCTAGCATCCCTTTCAAGCACAATAAATAAATAATGTGTAAAGAAATAAACGGTAGAAGTTAAATATCATGAAAACTTCATCAGTGCAGTATACTTCCTGAAAAAATTAAATGAACAAAAGTTTTAAAACTATACAGTGCGATGGATATTCTTTAATTTCACTCTTGCATCACTCTAGCCCGGTAATACAACGATTTTTGTGAACTTAAAGATGTAGCTGCTTTAATGCTTCTTTTTATCTTCTCAGCATTGTCTCTGTTTCACCGAGCTGTCACTCCTAAATTAACAGCACGGTGTATCGCGGCAGTTGTTTGGCTTTCCTCACAGTGTTTTGTAACATCCAACTCCTGTTCCAAATTTATTGATTTTGGGGCGCGTTTTTCAGCACTTGCACTAGCATCACCACTTAATTAACCTTTGGATGACTCTGTTGTAGCACACAAAACTTTCTAAATTATAACAAAAAATGTTAAACTAGCAGCACAATAGTGACCGAAATCATTCCCATGAGTTCCAATGCATGTATGTCAGCATTGTTTACATCAGGATGACGAGTATTTGTTTAACCAAATTCATTAAAGTAGCACCACCTTATGGCAATAACAAACTCAGCAATTCACTTGACCCAGGATCTTTAAAATTATGAGATTTTTGAGGACTTTCATTTTACGGGACTCGCAAAAACTCAAATTTTGCGCATAAAAAGTGAGACTTAACTTATTATTTCTATATCGCACTATTTCAAGTTCGCATAAAATACTGCCGCCCTGTAGTTTGTTGGTTACCCTAAATTAAATAGTGGAAGGAAAAGGTTAGAATTTTCCACGAACAGTATAACCAGGTATGGAATTCCCATGGATTCTATATATTACTATAAGAAGAGTCGTCTGGTCGATTACCGCGTTTACTTGGGTGGACATAAAATAGGTATTTGGAGATCGTATTTCTTGTAGCCCTATGGAAAACTGCAGGAGGTGGAATAAGGACTGGCGGTGAAATAGTGGCAAAACATGAACGGAGCTAACGCAGATAATTATGGCAACGGGGATTCAAGAGAATCAGAGGGTGCTAGGTTGTTAACCAGGCGAATTGCTTTTTACTTATTTTACGTATTTTCTCAACAGCTTCGAGAGGTTGTAGGAATTATTTGCGTGCAATGCCGCAACTGTGGGAGCAATATTTAACGGCTGGACAAACTTTTATTATTACTATTATTATTATTTAGGGGTTTTAACGACCACCATCACCAACTCTAAGGGCTATAGACAGTCGGCAATCTCAAATTTGGAACCAATGGTTTCAGGGAGGGAAGAGAGGAAAAGCACACCACCCGTGCCACATATGGGACTCAAACTGAGCCCATCTCGGACAAATGATCCTAAGCCCGTGCATCAGACCACTCGGGCACCAGTACGGCTAAGACGAACTTGCATCGAAGTTTTTTAAATACCATCAAAAGCTGCTCATATGCATATTACAGTAAAATAAAACATGCATAGCACATATTAAAAAATATCCAGCGCTGCAGTATTTTAAACGATAAATAACCAATTAAATGTATGACCCCGGAGTTGTAAACAGCGAGATAGGCGAGTTTTAGTACAACTTATCATTTCAGTCTTTCTCTCCCGCACACGCAGCAACTATTTACATAATTGCCGTACAGATAATATAAACACAGTAAAACCCCTGTAACGGACACTCCCGAATAGGGACAATTTTTGCGACCACCATCACCAAGGTATATACGGTTCTGTATATTTATTTCCAAATTGGGGACCCTCCGAAAAACGGGCAGTGATCTTGGTCATAGAACAGTTAAAAACGCAAACGTTGAAAGTAAAAATCAGTCAATTTTTGCCGCGAAGAATTTTTTGTTTTTGTTTCTCTGGGGTAAAAACTAGCAGGGGCGACTTTTTGTTCTCAAAATCGCCATTGCAAATCTACTGGTCTGTAGTTTCAATAGAATCTACCTTTTCTTAGAACTGGACAAAGCACAGCTCCCTTTTATTCTCACATTAACCCAAACGCCTACGAAGCATATCCTGAATTCCCTTTGCTGCATGCATTAGAAAGAGAATTAAATCCACTGCCACAAACCCCACTCTTCCTCAACGCCAGCAAGCCCCCAACAGCGCCCACAGTTCAATTTGCCGAACGCTTCAAAGTACCCAAAACGCAAATAAGTGAACTCCCAACAGGGCCCACAGTTCAATTTGCCGAACGCTTCAAAGTACCCAAAACGCAAATAAGTGAACTTTTGAGAAAGGAGGAGGAGATCAGAAAACTGGATCATCAACGGCAACGAAAACATCAAGAATGATAAAGTTCGCAAAATTGAAAGTTGCGCAACAGATTCTGTGGTTTTCGATTGGTTTAATTCATTCCGGTCAAAGAAGATTCCTGTTAACGGCCCTCTTAAACAAGAGAAGGAATTTAAGTCAGGGTGTAACATAATTAATTGGTATGTACGGATTTTGCAGCGTGCATTGAAATGCGCACATTGTATGTACTGTATTTATGTAAACGTATTGCATTGTTTCTTACTGTTAAATAGCAAAAAATGAAACATTTAATCGAAAAAACATTTTAATTATACATTGTACGACCGTATTTAATATGTAGTTTTTTTGTACTGTGAGCCTAGGTGGTCTCAGAAATCACACTCCCCGAATAGCGAGCAAAATGTCGAGGTCCCAGGATGTCCACTATTGAGAAGTTTCACTGTACATTATATAATTCAATCATTTGTTATACAAATCGGGGAAGCATCATATGTACTTAAAGAGAGAAGACCCCTCATGAGAGAGAAAGAAATTGGTAATTTTTATTCTGCGTTAATCAAAAAGTCATTCTACTGCTAACAAACCGAACTTTTCGATAATGCTATCAGCGTTCTTATGTGTTATTCTAACCTCCTTGGGTCTGATAAGTATACTTATCAGACCCAAGGAGGTTAGAATAACACTTCTGGAGATACCCTGAATATCTTAACCGTGAAGCCGCAAGGAGTGGGAATTTGACGTTGTTTACATGAAACCTATGTCATTTCAACTGTGCCTAATTTGGAATTGCGTGGTTTCTGGTTGCAGAAACCATGTTAAATATCAAACCGGAATGAATTAGACTTATTACACGGGTGAAATTTTCAATTTTAACGTTATATTTTATTTAGAATTCGCACTAACGTTAGCGTATTTCAATTTACAATAAAAATGAGGAGCCTCAAAATAATTAAGAATTTTATAAATTCAGAATTTTTTCACACATTAGCAGCAAGCTATGACGCTATTAAATTGAAAACAAATGCAGTCTCTTGTACGATACACTTTAATGATAAAAAACGATATACAATTAAAATAAATATAAGTTTAAGACTTTTCAACACCACAACGCTGTCATCCTCAGAAACAATGCAGCAGTAAACAAAGAAGTGAGAAACCTATATACTTTTAATGAAACCAAGTAGCGGTTAATGCGCATGTTCAATATCGGCAAAGTCCAAATCAAGTTTCGTGGGTAAAAACATAGTTGGTGGGCGTGACCTTGCCCAGAAATCTTTTCCAAGGCAGGAGGACAAACACGAGGGGTTCATCGTTGCAGCAACGTTCGCCATTGACAAATATGTGAATACTTTCGGAGAAAAGTGTTGATCGACGATTCCTGTGAGAATCCAGGATAATGGTATCATTCCAGCATGGTAGGTAAGAACCATGTTAACAAAGTCTCGACAAAGATGTAACACCAGAATGCGTTCTATAAGATTATATTGATGTTCATCAATGCGGCGCCCCAAATTACGAATGGTAGCGCCCACATAACATAAATCGGGCTCAGCAGGGTTAGTAGATTTTAGTGGAACCAAATATACACCGTGACGGTTCACACATTCGACAGTCTCTGTCTTGGTTGACAATGCTAAATAAAGTACGAGACTCAAAATAGCATAACTATACTAATGATCCGAATTTTTGGGGGGGAGAGGGGCGTAGAATAGGAATAAAAGTTTTCAAGCTTTAGCACATCAACCAGATGGCTTTCTTAAGGAAGGTAGACAGCAGACTGCAAACTGGATAATAGAAGCTTCAACAATTTAAACGCGGTGACTTGACTTGACAATAAACGAAGAGATAAAATGTAATTATACAATTAAACACACCATCATGTTCGTTTTGTACGCGGAATCCTTGGAGGAAAATATGCATTCACTATTTGAAGATTTTGGTTCCAAATTCGTGGTAACTCTAGCGAGATGTTAGCATTGCAGGCCTCATTGTTGGTAATGATCTCCAAAGTTTCCTGAATGGCAGTGGATTTAGGAGTAGAGTAGGAAGCTAATTTCTTTATGTCATCCCACATAGGATCAGCAGACTTGAACTGGACTTCTTTGGATAGAACCGTGGTTAATTTGTCGCTCTTTATGTCCCTCTTATGCTCGTTGACTCAAATTCTAAATGAACGTTTGGTCATTCCAATGCATGATAGTGTCGTTTGGAGCAGTCCAGATATTGTAGAGGTATGGCATAAACACCTGCCTCATTGGAAAGTGGGGGCTTGTCAGTATTTCGCTTAAGCATAGCATATAAAGATGCAGGAGATCTTATGCTGACACCGAGGTTTATCTTCCTGATTGCGTTCTTGAGTTTATAGGAAACATTTGTTATGTAAGGAATGGAGCCCAGATAGCGTAGCTACGGCATAGAAAGATTAGCACGACTCTTTGTTTCTTTCCATATATATATATATGGAAAGAAACAGGCTGTGATGCGTAACATCACAGCCTCTCCTTGACAAATGTCAACCCCGCCTTCTCGTAGTGCATCCTGTTCCCACTAAAGGGGCTCTGACGACCGCCCATAGCGGTATAACTATACCATCGGGATTAGAGGAAATTCTATCCCACACTCACCAACCCGCTTGGCCAGCGTGGTGAGTTATGGCCAAACCCCTCCAAAATGACTCCACAACTTAAATCTTGGCCCTCAGTCTCCGGCAGCTGGAATGTACCTGGCCAAGGCAGCGGCCAGTGCGACATGAAGGCAGAGGGTGCTAAGAATCCCCGGAGGACCAGACTAGGCTGCCATCTGATGCTGACCTTGGCAACGTACAATGGACGCTCCCTATCTTCTGATTCAAGGCTTCTTGAATTGGAAGAGGAACTACAAAGGATCAAGTGGGGCATCGTGGGGCTAAGTGAGGTAAGGAGAAAAGGAGAAGATCTCATCGAACTGAAAAGTGGACATCTCTTCTACTATCGTGGGACAGATACTGGCAGAACTAGTGGTGTTGGATTTATAATAAACAAGAAACTAAAGGATAAAGTGGTAGAAGTTGAAAGTTCCTCTGACAGAGCTGCACGACTCGTTATCCAACTATCGAGAAGATACCAGGCTCAGATTATTCAAACTTATGCACCCACCACAAGTCATCCTGAAGAAGAAATTAAAGAATTTTATGAGGAAATTTGTCATCTAAATAATAAAGGTAAGCAGCACTTGAAAATAATTATGGGAGATTTCAATGCAAAAATAGGGCAACGGCAACAGAATGAAACTTCAGTAGGTAAATTCGGTCACGGCAACAGAAACCAGCGTGGAAATACTCTCGTTGAGTTTGCAGAGGCAGAAGGGTTTTTCATCTTTAACTCCTTCTTCAAGAAAAAGCCACACAGGAAATGGACATGGAAACATCCAAATGGGACGACAAGTGAAATTGATTTTATTATGTGTAACAAAAAATTCGTCATAGAAGACTGCAGTGTGCTAAACAAGTTCAACACAGGTAGTGACCATAGATTGGTGAGATGTAAGATGCACCTCAACACTAAACTTGAACGTGGCAAGCTCATAAGACAAACAAAATCTATTGACATAACCAACCTTAAAAAACACCATAATACCTTCAAGTTGGAACTGAAGAACAGGTTCTCTGCTTTAGAAGGCCTAACATCGGAAGAAGTGGACATCTCTGAAGTTAACAGAAAAGTAACCAAAGCTCTTATGGAAACAGCAACAAAATTAGCTGAGTCTAAGAACAAGTTGCATGTAAATAAATTATCAGGAAAAACGAAAATGTTGATGCAAAAAAGAAGAGAGATGAGGACAACTAAAGAAGATGTGACTTCCAAAGTGGAATATA
This sequence comes from Macrothele yani, assembly GCA_039090855.1. Taxonomy (NCBI): domain Eukaryota; kingdom Metazoa; phylum Arthropoda; class Arachnida; order Araneae; family Macrothelidae; genus Macrothele; species Macrothele yani. The sequence goes on along the minus strand of CM077017.1, from coordinate 63,452,927 downwards.
TAGAGCTATGCAAGACAGTACGAAAAAGTATCACTGAAGACGTAAGAAAATTCAACTGTGAACTAGTGAGGAAAGCAATTGAAAACAACCAACGCCTAAAGATAGCAAAGAGACATCTCAGTAAGGGAAGAAAACAGATTATGGCACTGAGAAAAGAAGATGGTTCTGTAACAAGAAATAGAGGCGAAATTTTGACAAGAGTGAAAGATTTCTACTCCAAATTATATGAAAGGGATGATACATGCACTCCAGACATCATGAAAGATACCAGTACCAGAGTTCCTCCAGTCCTTCCAGCAGAAGTTGCACATGCAATCATGAACATGAAGCCGGGAAAAGCTCCAGGAGAAGATGGAATTACTGTAGACATCATACAAGAAGCAAGTGGAGAAATCGAAACAGTACTCGCCCAAATTTTCACTCGATGCCTTAACGAAGGAAAGATTCCTGAGGATTGGAACACCGCTACAATGATCCTGCTTCATAAGAAAGGTGACATTGAGGATCTCGGAAACTACAGACCTATCAGCCTCCTATCAGTAGTTTATAAAATCTTCACTAAAGTTCTTTCACACCGCTTGAAGGTAACACTGGACATGGCTCAACCGAGAGAACAAGCTGGATTCAGGAGTGGCTACAGCACAATAGATCATATCCATGTGCTGAGAGAACTAATTGAAAGAGCGAGGGAATATGAACTTCCATTGTGCATGGCTTTTATCGATTATGAAAAAGCCTTTGATTCGGTGAAACCATCAGCAGTTACAATGGCTCTGAAAACCTGCGGTATTGAAGATGCATACATTAATATTATTAATAACATCTATGAAAATGCAAGTGCAAAGATTAGGCTGTTTGAAAATACAACACACATAAAAATTGGAAAGGGAGTGAGACAAGGTGACACCATATCTCCGAAGCTCTTTAATGCCACATTGGAGGGTGTTTTTCAGTCACTGAGCTGGGAAAACAAGGGGATAAAGATTAATGGAGATTATCTAACCCACCTTCGTTTTGCTGATGACGTAGTCATTTTTGCAACTAGCCCATCAGAGCTGCAGAGTATGATCCAGGAACTTGCTGACAAGAGTAAAGAAGTGGGATTAAAAATGAACTTTCAGAAGACAAAAGTGATGTTCAATGCTTTTACAAGAAATGAAGATTTATCGATTGATGGAGAAAAGCTGGAGATAACAGACACGTACGTTTATCTTGGACAGCAGATATCAAGTGAGGGTCACATTGATGAAGAAATTAATCGGCGTACAAAACTTGCCTGGAGAGCTTTTGGAAGAAACAGCATAATTTTCAAGAGCAATATGCCATTATGTCTTAAAAGAAAAGTGTTTGATCAATGCATCCTTCCAGTGCTTACGTATGGTGCAGAGATGTGGACCTTAACTAAAGAAGACATACAAAGGCTGCAGAGAGCTCAAAGCAGCATGGAGAGGTGCATACTTGGTGTAACCAGGAAAGATAAGAAGAGGAACTCGTGGATCCGAAAAATGACAAGAGTGGAAGACATCATGATCAGAGTCAAATCCCTGAAATGGCAATGGGCTCGACATACTGCCAGAAGGACAGATCATCGATGGACAGCCGAAATTTTAGATTGGATTCCAAGGGACAGGAAAAGACCCAGAAGAAAAGACCCAGAAGAAGACCACATGGGAGATGGGTGGATGAAATTCGAAAGTATGCAGGGGTGACATGGAGGAGACTGGCACAAGACAGACCGTTGTGGAGGAAACTTGGGGAGACCTTCGTCCAGCAGTGGATTGATAATGGTTGACAATGATGATGATGATATATATATATATCTCCTGCCTCAATGGCCAATTCGATAACCCTTTTTAATTCGTTTAGTCTAGAAGGAACATCGGAGGATACGGCGAAGGCTCTTCTGATTCGAGAATGGAAGAAAGCTGTCTTGTAATCAGCGGGGCAGAATGAGCTGCAAAGCTGATCAGCGTAAGGTTGTTGAAAGTGATCGGGTCGAAAAGTCTATGTAACTTCATATATAGGGCATAGCATTTGGATTCAAATGACATGACGTCCTTTCTTTTCAGGTTCACTATTCTTGATAGCGTCTGGCGAAGAAATGTGTCTTTTTTCTTCTCGAACCATAATCCTTTTACCGATGTCTTAAAATTAAGGAATTTTTAGATAAAGCCTCGAATTTTTAGATAATTTTTTGATATTTTTAGATAAAGTCTTGTAAGCAGTTAGGAAGTAGAGGTGGGACCGTTCCTTCTCCAGTTTGAGGCTCAGCTGTCGGAATAATTTAAAGGCGTTCCTCATTGCTCTGAGAGTGCAAAAAATAGCTGATAAATAGAACTGTACACCAACTATACTCAAAATAGTATAACTATACTACATCAAACAGAAGTCATCGCTCTTTCCACGTTTATAAGTGAGTCACGGAAAAATTCTCATTGGCAGCCAACGGGAATCGAACCCAGGGTCTTCCAGTTACGCGCCGGACATGCTTCCACTGCAGCCTCGAATTCCTCCAGACTTACATACACAGGCCGCTATGGTGCAGTGGAAGCATGTCCAGCGCGTAACTGGAAGACCCTGGGTTCGATTCCCGGTGGCGGCCAATGAGAATTTTTCCGTGACTCACTTATAAACGCGGAAAGAGCGATGACTTCTGTTTGATGTTCCTAGTCCACGTCAAATGTGAGTATTAATAACTATACTATTTCAGTATAGTTGGCGTATAACTGGATCATTAGTATAGTTATACTATTTTGAGTATAGCTGGTGTACAGCTCATATTTATTAAAGTACGAGACTTTACACCAAACGAGTTTGTACTTATCACATATGTTCTTTAAGATATTAGATACGGATGTTATATATGGAATGGATCCCACAAATTGATAGTCACATTTATCTTCAAGCAAAGTTGTCTGCGATCGACCAAACTGTTAAATACTAGTCAACTCCTGGTCCCGGAGATCCTGTGTGGACGAGTGTGTAAATGTGCGATTAATAAGGAAATAAAAAGCTGATAATTTTTGCGACATTGAATGAAAAGAAGTAAAAGGTATAAACGTAGCCGGAAAAGTGGGTTTGCGGTAGACGGAAAATGACAAGGAATCATCAGAAAGATCGCGAGAAAGACAAAAAAAGTCGAGGAAAGGCAAAATGCCTAAATTCTCAAATTCGACCTCACCAGAAGGGTGTCATGAAGATAATAATTTAGCAAAAGAATTAAGCTCATCAAAACCTGAAGGCCAAATAATCAATACGTCGTCGACGTACCTGACATAAAAAAAAAGTGGTTTTATGGGGGAAACAGGAATGAGGGTATCTATCCTCTAAGTCCTGTAACAAAACCTCGGCACGCAAAAGGGCAGGGGGATCCCATAGGGGCACCTGCCAACTGTCGATAAATGGAACCGTTAAACCGAAAATAAGATGTCTTCGAAATAAATCGAAGAGTACACATTATGGAAGAAATTTCATCGGAAGAATAAATGCACAAACCAACAAATGTTTCCCCCATAAACCACTTCTTTATGCCAGGTACGTCGACGACGTATTGTATTTGGCCTTCAGGTTTTGATGAGCTTAATTCTTTTGCTAATTTACTATCTTCACGATACCCTTCTATTAAGTTCGAGGTCGAGTTTGAGAATTCAGGCATTTTGCCTTTTCTCGACTTTTGTCTTTTTCGCGATCTTTCTAATGATTCCTTGTCATTTTCAGTCTATCGCAAACCCATTTTTTCCGCTACGTTTATACCTTTTACTTCTTTTCATCCAATGTCGCAAAAATTATCTGCTTTTCATTTTCTTATTAATCGCGCATTTACACACTCGTCCAAACAGGATCTCCGGAACCAGGACTTGACTAGGACTTAACAGTTTGTCTTGTCTTTTGGTTACCCTTGTCACATAATTGATCGCTTGATTGTAAAGAAATTAATTGGTCGATCGCAGACAACTTTGCTTGAAGATAAATGTGACTATCAATTTGTGGGATCCATTCCATATATACCACCCGTATCTAATATCTTAAAGAACATATGTGATAAGTACAAACTCAAGTTTGGTGTAAAGTCAGGTACTTTATTTAGCATTGTCAAACAGGACAGAAACTGTGTCGAATGTTAGAACCGCCACGGTGTATATTTGGTTCCACTAAAATCTATTAACCCTGCTGAGCCCGGTTTATGTTATGTGGGCTCTACCATTCGAAATTTGGGGCGCCGCATTAAGGAACATCAATATAATCTTATAAAACGCATTCTGGTATTACATCTTTGTCGAAACTTTGTTAACATGGTTCTTACCTACCATGCTGGAATGATACCATTATCCTGGATTCTCCCAGGAATCGTCGATCAACACTTTTCTCCGAAAGTATTCACATATTTGTCAATGGCGAAAGATGTTGCAACGATGAATAATCCGTGTTTGTCCCCCTGCCTTGGAAAAGACTTCTGAGCAAGGTCACGCCCACCAACTATGTTTTTACCCACGAAACTTGAATTGGATTTCGCAGATATTGAAAATGCGCATTAATCGCTACTTGTTTCATTAAAAGTATATAGGTCTCTCACTTATATGTTCACTGCTGTATTGTTTTTGAGAATGACACGTTGCGGAGTTGAAAGGTCTTAAACTTATATTTATTTTGATTGTATATAGTTTATCATTAAAGTGTATCGTGCAAGAGACGACATTTGTTTATAATTTAATAGCTTTGGTGCACAAATTAATTTTCTTTATAAGCTACGACGCGAAATTGGAAACATTTGTGACGAAAGAAGGCGATTCCGCCAACGGAAAATGCATTGCAATAGCCCTGAAAACCATCAGCTTTCCCACACTTTGACGGCCGTTGCTCGCGGCTATAGGCTTCACGCAAAGTGGCACTGCTCCATTAACAAGGGCATCTCCAGATATCTCATACTAACCTCCTTCATCACACCTGAATTTAAATTTTGCGGTTCATTTTATAATGAAAAGTTATATCACTGAACTACACACATCACTAAAACTACACTTCTGTATTAAAATCTGATGGCTATTGAAACAATAGAAGGTAATATGTAAGGTCAGGTGATGCGTAACATCACAGCCTCTCCTTGACAAATGTCAACCCCGCCTTCTCGTGGTGCATCCTGTTCCCACTAAAGGGGCTCTGACGACCGCAAATAGCGGTATAACTATACCATCGGGATCAGAGGAAATGCTATCCCACACTCACCAACCCGCTTGGCCAGCGTGGTGAGTTATGGCCAAACACCTCCAAAATGACTCTACAACTTAAATCTTGGCCCTCAGTCTCCGGCAGCTGGAATGTACCTGGCCAAGGCAGCGGCCAGTGCGACATGAAGGCAGAGGGTGCTAAGAATCCCCGGAGGACCGGACTAGGCTGCCATTTGATGCTGACCTTGGCTACCTACAACGGACGCTCCCTATCTTCTGATTCAAGGCTTCTTGAATTGGAAGAGGAACTACAAAGGATCAAGTGGGACATCGTCGGGCTAAGTGAGGTAAGGAGAAAAGGAGAAGATCTCATTGAACTGAAAAGTGGACATCTCTTCTATTATCGTGGGACAGATACTGGCAGAACTAGTGGTGTTGGATTTATAATAAACAAGAAACTGAAGGATAAAGTGGTAGAAGTTGAAAGTTCCTCTGACAGAGCTGCACGACTCGTTATCCAACTATCGAGAAGATACCAGGCTCAGATTATTCAAACTTATGCACCCACCACAAGTCATCCTGAAGAAGAAATTGAAGAATTTTATGAGGAAATTCGTCATCTAAATAATAAAGGTAAGCAGCACTTGAAGATAATTATGGGAGATTTCAATGCAAAAATAGGGCACCGACAACAGAATGAAACTTCAGTAGGTAAATTCGGTCACGGCAACAGAAACCAGCGTGGAAATACTCTCGTTGAGTTTGCAGAGGCAGAAGGATTTTTCATCTTGAATTCCTTTTTCAAGAAAAAGCCACACAGGAAATGGACATGGAGACATCCAATTGGGACGACAAGTGAAATTGATTTTATTATGTGTAACAAAAAATTCGTCATCGAAGACTGCAGTGTGCTGAACAAGTTCAACACAGGTAGTGACCATAGATTGGTGAGATGTAAGATGCACCTCAACACTAAACTGGAACGTGGCAAGCTCATAAGACAAACAAAATGTATTGACATAACCAACCTTAAAAAACACCATAATACTTTCAAGTTGGAACTGAAGAACAGATTCTCTGCTTTAGAAGGCCTAACATCGGAAGAAGTGGATATTTCGGAAGTTAACAGAAAAGTAACCAAAGCTCTTATGGAAACAGCAACAAAACTAGCTGGGTCTAAGAACAAGTTGCATGTAAACAAATTATCAGGAAAAACCAAAATGTTGATGCAAAAAAGAAGAGAGATGAGGACAACTAAAGAAGATGTGACTTCCAAAGTGGAATATATAGAGCTATGCAAGACAGCACGAAAAAGTATCACTGAAGACGTAAGGAAATTCAACTGTGAGCTAGTGAGGAAAGCAATTGAAAACAACCAAAGCCTAAAGATAGCAAAGGGACATCTCAGTAAGGGAAGAAAACAGATTATGGCTCTGAGAAAAGAAGATGGTTCTATAACAAGAAATAGAGGCGAAATTTTGACAAGAGTGAAAGATTTCTACTCCAAATTATATGAAAGGGATGATACATGTACTCCAGACATCATGAAAGGTACCAGAGTTCTTCCAGTCCTCCCAGCAGAAGTTGCTCATGCAATCAAGAACATGAAGCGGGGGAAAGCTCCAGGAGAAGATGGAATTACTATAGACATCATACAAGAAGCAAGTGGAGAAATTGAAACAGTACTCGCCCAAATTTTCACTCGATGCCTTAATGAAGGGAAGATTCCTGAGGATTGGAACAATGCTACAATGATCCTGCTACATAAAAAAGGTGACATTGAGGATCTCAGGAACTACAGACCTATCAGCCTCCTATCAGTGGTTTATAAAATCTTCACTAAAGTTCTTTCACACCGCTTGAAGGTAACACTGGACATGGCTCAACCGAGAGAACAAGCTGGATTCAGGAGTGGCTACAGCACAATAGATCATATCCACGTACTGAGAGAACTAATTGAGAGAGCGAGGGAATATGAACTTCCATTGTGCATGGCTTTTATCGATTATGAAAAAGCCTTTGATTCGGTGAAACCATCAGCAGTTACCACGGCTCTGAAATCCTGCGGTATTGAAGATGCATACATTAATATTATTAATAACATCTATGAAAATGCAAGTGCAAAGATTCGGCTGTTTGAAAATACAACACACATAAAAATTGGAAAGGGAGTGAGACAAGGTGACACCATATCTCCGAAGCTCTTTAATGCCTCATTGGAAAATGTCTTTCAATCACTGAACTGGGAAAACAAAGGGATAAAGATTAATGGAGATTATCTAACCCACCTTCGTTTTGCTGATGACGTAGTCATTTTTGCAACTACCCCGTCAGAGCTGCAGAGTATGATCCAGGAACTTGCTGACAAGAGTAAAGAAGTGGGATTAAAAATGAACTTTCAGAAGACAAAAGTGATGTTCAATGCTTTTACAAGAAATGAAGATTTATCGATTGATGGAGAACAACTGGAGATAACAGATACGTATGTTTATCTTGGACAGCAGATATCAAGTGAGGGTCACATTGATGAAGAAATTAATCGGCGTACAAAACTTGCCTGGAGAGCTTTTGGAAGAAACAGCATAATTTTCAAGAGCAATATGCCATTATGTCTTAAAAGAAAAGTGTTTGATCAATGCATCCTTCCAGTGCTTACGTATGGTGCAGAGACGTGGACCTTAACTAAAAGAGACATACAAAGGCTGCAGACAACTCAAAGCAGCATGGAGAGGTGCATGCTTGGTATAACCAGGAGAGATAAGAAGAGGAACTCGTGGATCCGAAAAATGACGAGAGTAGAAGACATCATGATCAGAGTTAAATCCCTGAAATGGCAATGGGCTGGACATACTGCCAGAAGGACAGACCATAGATGGACAGCCGAAATTTTAGATTGGATTCCAAGGGACAGGAAAAGACCCAGAAAAAGACCACATGGGAGATGGGTGGATGAAATTCGTAAATATGCGGGAGTGACATGGAGGAGACTGGCACAAGACAGACCGTTGTGGAGGAAACTTGGGGAGACCTTCGTCCAGCAGTGGATTGATAATGGTTGACAATGATGATGATGATAGCGTGAACTTTACGGTGAAAATTAAATTGTTCATAAAAAGCATCCATGGAATGAATGGACTTGGCCACGCAGGGAAACTGCCAATAAGTTAAAAACCCGAACGTGTGAAAACGCCTTTTCAAAGACTGTTACGCACTTACCGCTCTCATGGATCTCCACAGGACACCAACTAAATGAACCGGATATACTGTGTTAATAGATGTGGATCTGTGAGATGCCAACATAAATTCTTTCCGGTGTTAAACTGTTTAAAAAGTCAGTAGATGGGTGAAGAACTGCACGCAATTTCAGACCATGAAGGCTAGAGGGATTTAAGAGAGGGCTAGGATAACCACAGAAGACTCAGGTAACTTTAATTTCCCAAGGTATTCTGTAATGCATTACCAGTGTGGAAGTATCTGTTATAATGCAGAAACAGGCACATAAAGTAAAGTCCAACAGCACCACCAAACAACTTGAAACGCAACAAACACATCCATGTCGCATCTCGAAATAAAGTGTTGAAAAAATTTGCTTTCGCCCTTGCCCAGAAGCGAGCTTTTTAAGAAGTTCGGCCACCGGAAGATGACTGAGCATGCACAATCCCGCAAATAGTGACGAGTCTTCGCACAGGATTCTTTTCTGAAAATGGATTCTACAATCAAATTAGTTCATCTCAAGATTTTGTTTCTTTAACGCCGTTTATTGTGGAATCAAAAGTAATTGAATTAAACATTCAATAGCAGTTCATTTTAAAACCCAGAAATTTATGTAAGATAAAACTAACTCTTCCTTAAAATAAAAAAAAATTCTAGGTAACACTGGAATAGGAATGAAGGTGGGTGGAAAGTGGAATCTGTTCATGTATTCTACACAGATAAGAATGAAGTTAGGAAGAAACAATTTCTTCTAATACGACAATACGAAATACACTGAAACCTCTGAATAACGGTCACTGTTCTGAATGGGAAAAAGTGATAGCTGTTCGGAGGCTATGCCTAAATCAATTTTGTTCGTCAGTTGTATTTGGGCTGAACAAATTTTGGAAGTCAGTGCGGAATTAGAGACAGATGTGGTCAGCAATTGTAGCGATTCGAAGATCAGAATGCTGACTACATAATGTTAGCCTACAGAAACTTGAGCACAGTTCAAGAGTGAAAATGTCCATATTTAGAACAGTTTTAAATGCAACTGATTGTTTGCAGCTGAATTTTTGAGCCAGCAATAACAGTAAGTTCAAATGCAATTGTTTTTCTTGTTATATTCACCTACTGATCACTAGAATTGGATGATGTAGCAGCTACACTTTAACAATTAATCATGATATAGAAAATTTTAGGAAGGCAGTGTCCAACCCCTGATCTTAAACATCCCTTAGAAAGAGCAAGGCTAGGAGATTCGGGTTAGCAACAATATAGAGAAGAAAAACGGAACAATTTACAGATAGTGGATTGTAACTGCATGGATAGGCGGCCGCGCGCGGGGAGGCAGGATCAGAATCCACAAGGACCAAACCAAAAGAAACCACCTCGAATGGGCAATATTCCAGCCACCAGCCTTTGTGTAGGACTGTGACATACACGGGAGCTACACCTCGCCTCAAGTAATTACCATCACACTTCGGACTAAACTTTAACTCCTTTATTTTCACTTAAGCACACCATAGTGCCAGCCGTAATGAAACCCATCCTGCCCGAGGCACAGTTCCTTTAAAAACATTCTTTGTTTCACCTTATTCATCCGCCGAAGTAACGAAGGAGCTAAGTGAAATCCTAATGGACAAGGTGTCCTTTAGCGATACTTCCGGCTGACTGGGGTGTCAATTGACCGCTGTTCGGAGGTTATCTCTAATATTAATCCTCCCCATTGGCGTACCCAGGAAGGTGCAAAGAGCGATATGCCCCCCCCCCCCCAATAATTTTGTCTAGTATTAAAAATTGTCGGTGACTTTATTTTGCTAGTGTCGACATTCTGGTCTTCCTTAAATTATCCTTAGTTACTTCTTAATTTGGAATGGTCAGACGAGGTCACATATGCCTATTGTTAACGCCTCCCCCCCCTCGGTGCGCATTTCCCACTCGTATGCCACCAAAGAAGAGAGCGAATTGGTGTTGTATGTTGTAATGGTCAAGGCGTCAGACTAATGGATGGTGGGGCTGGCGCCTGGGGGAGAGAGGGAGGGGTAAGCCTTTTATCTTGAGTACATACCATAGCAGGAAAACAAAAACGTAGAATGAACATTACCCTTTAGGAAGGAATGATATCGTAGCTGCAGTGATAAAACCAAGAATGTGAGAATTTTTCGATTGCTGACTTTACATCATATAAAATTTTATTCACTGATACATAATACAGAAGCAACTTGATGTAAATGTTATGTATAGTGCTTGAACAGTCTGATATAATTGCAGAAGTGATCCTTTGATTAAATTTAATTTTTTAAATTGCGATAATTCAATCTACAAAATTTCGTATTCGTGGTTTTGACATTGTGGCGACGATATGCACCCCCAAAATTAATTTCTGAGTACGCCACTGATCCTACAGCAGCAGTTCGATACCAACCGAAGCTCGCCGTTGTTTGGAGGTTGCCCCGTTGTTCGGAGGTATCCGATAATTGAGGTTCCACAGCATTTTTTTAAATCAAATTGAACTGGTAGACACAGGCTTAGCCAAGAGAGGAGGTCTTCGGGTCGGGACCCCCCCCCCCCTTGAGGGGAGATTGAGCACGAATTTTTTTTTTTTTTTTTTTGGATTGGAGGTTTAACGACCACCGTGAGCAACTCAATGGGCTATAAGCAGTCGCCCGTCCCTAATTTAGGGTCACTGGTTCCAGGGAAGGGAGAGAGCCAGTGCCGTAAGACAAACACAACATCCATGCCACACCGGGATTCGAACCCGGACCCCTTCGGACGAATGATCAGAGGCCAACGCCTTAGACCACTGCGCCACCGGGGCGGCAAGAGCACGAATTTAAAGTCATATATATGTAATATGAGATTTTCACCAATGAACCAAATCCATGGACACCCCCCCCCTTAAGAAACGCTGTATTGTGTACAGGCATATAGATGAACAGAGAAATCAAATAATATTCGGCATACTACTTTCCTCTACCCATAAAATAACCAGATCTGCCTCAGCTAAAAAACTAAAAAAATCAATTTCCATTTCACGACAAAGATATCACGTCTACAATACAAATCACAAGGCTACAACACCAATTATTTTTCATGGCACAAAGACCACATTTAATATTAACTTAATACACTGGCGTGCAAAAATTAAGGACGAGACGGTTTTTCGAATGTAACGTCGTGCAGAATGCTCCACATTGACTCAAATCATACCATAAGATCCCCAAGATGTAAGAATATGGGACAAGTCAGCAAAACCGTCCAAACAAGGAATCCAAAGGATACAAAGGCACTTTATTGAAAAGGTAGCTTCGAGCAACACTGGACACAAGACAGAAACGTCCATGTGACAGGCGGCTGCCAAGAAAAATCCAGTCTTTAGTAGGGGATATGATCACCTCTGACTGCGTTGCAGGATTTACAACGTCTGTCCATGCTGAGGACGAGGTTGTAAAGGAGCTGTTGAGGCATCGCGGCCCATTCCTCTTGTAGCGCCAATCGCAGCTGCGGAATCGTTGCTGGCGGCTAGTGACGTGCTGCCAAGCGTCTCCCGAGAAGGTCGCACACGTGTTCGATTGGATTTAGGTCCGGGGACCTTGCGGGCCAATCCATGCGTTGAATATCTTCACTCTCCAACAGCTCTGCGACAGCCACTGTACGATGAGGTGTAGCGTTGTCGTCCATGAAGAGGAACTCAGGACCCACAGTACCTCTAAACAGACGCACGTGAAGCAGGAGAACCTCGGAACAATAGCGGACACCAGTGACTGAACCTCATTGGAAGATTTGGTCAGTACGGCTACCAAGCATGATACCGCCCCAAACGAGAACTCCGCCACTTCCAAACCGGTCCCTTTCTATGATGATGGAGGTGTGATTGCGTGTTCCCTGCTCTCTCCAGATGTGTATACGTCCACAATCGCTCGTCAGACTAAATCGGCTCTTATCCGTAACGAGAACTCGACCCCATTGCTGATGTGTCCAGTTCTTGTGTTTCTGGCACCACCGAAACCGCCGTCTACGATGAGCAGGCGTTAATGGCACACACCGTACTGGGCGTCGTGCAAATAGACCACCTTTGTGCAGCCTCCTGGCCACGGTAAAACTCAATAACGGACGTCCCGTTGTCTGTTGCATGTGCCTTGCGATTTCTCCCGCTGTCTGCCGTCTGTCTCTTCTCGCCTGTAGGACAATACACCGGTCGTCCGCCGCCGTGGTTGCTCGTGGACGACCACTGCTAAACTCTCGGACAGCTGTTCCTGTCGTTTGAAATGCTCTCCAAGCTCGTGAAACGATGCTGTGAGCGATCCCGAACTCCTCGGCCATATTAGTCACACTTCGACTTTCTTCCAATTTCCCAATGACGCGACCTCGGGTAAAGTCATCCAGATGTCGTCTACTGGATTGCCTGTTGGCCATATCACACGGTGGCAGCAACTCGACTACGTTCAAACCGATGTACACCGTGCAATAGCTTTCACCGAATTGCTGAGCGTACACCGCCCGTGTGCTTTATACCCTTCTAACACCCCCTCACCCCCCCCCAACCCGTCATGCTGCATATATGCACATGCCCCACCGTACCGGTCCCTAGTCTATCTCCTGAGTGGTCTTTCGGTCTGTTCTGCCTGCTCGTTCCGCTGTTATACTAATTTCTCCTTTTTGTTCTTAATTTTTGCCCACCAGTGTACTTTGTGAACATTCAGAATCTGCTTTAGCGAAGTCTTTAAACAAATGTAACACTTAACGGGTTCACTTGCTTTTTCACTGCTTACGTGCTGCATTTACCATTTTCAGCTTTTGCCGGTGTGTGTGTTCCTTTGAAAAACTGGTTGTATGTCAGAAACGCCACCAATAAGATGTGTATAGTGCTGTTTTTTGGTTCTAGACCTCCTCCTTCCCCACCCCTCAACCTTGGGGTCAACAACCCTAGATCACACATGATCAAATTCTTATCTTATAAGCTTTCGATATTCTTAGGGGGCCGTTAAATTAAAAAAAAAAAAAAGTTAATTATATCAAAATTCCAGCGTTCGCCAATCACAGCAGCTTACTGTTGCAAGCAACTTCTTTAGCGGTCTAGGGCTGGGTCTTCTGATTCCTCGTAATGCGGGATCAGGGTTCGAATCGCAGGGTACAACATAGATCTGTTAGTCTTTAAAGAAATTATTCTCTCTCAACTTTTTGTTTAGTTCTTATGCCCACGGGAGTAGTTACACCTCTCCCAACACTTTTTTTATCCAGGCCATAAATATTTAAACCCAACACCATATCATAGAGTTACGTAAAAAGCACGCCGTTCCGGTGGCCGGATCGTTAGAGGCGTGGGCTTTTGGCTCATCGTCCGAATTGAACCAGACTTCGAATCACGGGTGAGGCATGGGCGTTGCGTGTCTGTCCTACGGCACTGTTTCTTTCTATTCCACGAAATCAGTTGCCCTAAATTAGGGACGAGCGACTCCATATAGCTTTAAATGCCCATGAGGGCCGTAAAATTTGAAACACACAACGAAAAGCCAAAACATTATGACCATCTGCCTAATATGATGTTGGTCTTCGCGTGCGGCCAAAACAGCTCTTAGCCGGCGAGGCGCAGACGCTACAAGATTTCTAAAGGTGTCTTGTGGTATCTGATACCTGTTGGGAACAACTAGTGCCTGTGGGTAGTAATAGGATTCCCCTACGACTGCCGCCAGACGTTGGAATCGTGACGTTTCAAACACTATCGTCTGGCGACAGGTTCGTGATGCCGACAACTGGCGTCAGCGTCTGAAATATGGGTGGAGCTCGTCTCAATATTTTCTTATGATCTACACTGCTGGCCACTCAAAATTAAACACCAAGAAGGAAGCATCCGATTGGCCTGAAATTCGCAGCATACGTCGCCCGCGAGAGGACATGCAAACGATTATCATTGCAGGGCATATGCAAATCATGTGCGCCACCGAGAAGCACTATAAGAAGGGTGCACAGAAGGCGCGGTGTAAGTAGTGGAAGTGTGTTGTGCCGCCGGAGCTGTGCGTGGGAAGCTTCCTGATGCCTCGTCGCAGAATACGGCAGTCATTCCAGCACGTTTCGGAGTTCGACAGAGGACGAATAGTGGCTTATCGCGACAGCGGTTTATCGTACCGAGACATCGGCGCCCGTGTGGGACGACATCCAGCCACAGTGAGGCAAGTATGAATTTGGTGGGTGCAGGAGGCACGAACGGACCGACGAGAGCGATGGCCGCAGCCGCGGCACACCACCGTACGAGAGGACCGACATTTCGTGCGGCGGGCATTGACGGCTCGCACAGCCACATCACGAACGTTAGCGCAGGAATTACGGTGTGTTGCGCAGGAATTACAGTGTGTTGCGCAGGAATTACAGTGTGTTGCGCAGGAATTACAGTGTGTTGCGCAGGAATTACAGTGTGTTGCGCAACAACAGTGTCAGCACGTACCGTTCGACGTCGTCTGCAGGAGCCGGGACTTGTCGCACGGCGCCCATTGCTCCGATTACCATTGACGTTACACCACCGGCGAGTGCGGCGGCAGTGGGCCGTTGAACGCCGCACCCGGACTACGGAATGGCACGACATTGTCTTCTACGACGAATCCCGCTTCTGCCTGCAACACCACGATGGTCGGATCCGCGTGTAGCGGCACCGCGGCGAGAGACTGTATGACGCCTGCATTATGCATCGCCATATCGGTCCGTCGCCTGGCGTTATGGTTTGAGGCGCAATCGGATATGATACCCGCACCCCTCTGGTACGCATCGCAGGTACACTCAACAGATACCACTACATCTCCGACTTTTTGGAGCCTGTAGTCCTCCCTTACCTGCAGGACCTACCAGCAGCCACGTTTCAACAGGACAATGCGCGCCCGCACATGGCACGCATCGTGCAACAATTTTTCACGGCCCACCAGGTGTCACTGCTGCCGTGGCTCTCCTGTTCTCCCGATATGTCGCCCATCGAACACGTCTGGTAGCTGATCGGCAACCGAGTGGCCCGGCAAGCACCACCCGTGACTACGCCTGATGAACTGTGGCAACGTGTGGAAGCAGCCTGGACCAACATACCCCAAGCCCACATCCAAAGCCTCTTTCGTTCGATGCCGCGGCGTGTAGCGGCCGTTATTGCCAGCCATGGGGGCCACACGAGCTATTGCTGTC
Organism: Macrothele yani; assembly: GCA_039090855.1. Classification (NCBI taxonomy): domain Eukaryota; kingdom Metazoa; phylum Arthropoda; class Arachnida; order Araneae; family Macrothelidae; genus Macrothele; species Macrothele yani. The sequence goes on along the minus strand of CM077017.1, from coordinate 63,437,406 downwards.
TGCGTGTTCCGCAAGTTGCACGGGCCTGTAAGCTCAATCGTTTCATCTTTGTATCTGTTGTTATGTATCCAGTAAATCTGGCTTTGCTATCTCGTGTCCTTCTTGGTGTTGCATTTTGGGTGGCCAGCAGTGTATTTAGCAGGGAAATACAACAGTAACATGGCCTTTAGCAAACAGCTCACGTGTACAACTTGCAGCAATACGTTTTCCACAAAGAGTAATTTATTGAAACATGAGAGAAATACCAACCACTCAGGGGAGAAAATGGAGTTTCTTCGAAAAGTCTTTTGCAGTATACGCACGAAGGTATGTTCAGTCACCAAAACTGCTGGGAAAGCTCAAAAACTGTTTAACTGAAACACTCTTTGAAGCGAACAGACTCAAAACATGTTTCGTAGGTTGTTAAAAAACTTTGTATTTCAACAACCTACGAAACATGTTCTAGATCTTTTTTTTTTTTTTTTTTTTTGGATTGAAGGTTTAATGACCACCGTAAGCAACTCGATAAGCTATAAGCAGTCTCCCGTCCCTAATTTAGGGCCACTGGTTCCACGGATGGGAGAGAGAAAATGCCTTGGCAAACACAACATTCTGACTTTGCCGGAATTCGAATCCGGACCCATCTCAGACGAATGGTCAGAAACCAGTGGTTAGATCACTGCGCCACATGGGCGGCGAAAATTTTTATGCCTGGGAGAAGGGTCTGAACGCAAATGTTTTCGTTAATTATGGTTCACGGGAAATCAGACCGCCACCCGCCTTAACACCCTTCCTTCAAGCCAATAATCTTGTCTTGCACTCACCTCTCTCTCCCAAAGCAGTCCTGTCCATCCTCCTCATCAGTCCCTAACATAAGACAAGTTAGTAAAATCATGCAATGCATTGATTATGATACGCTTTCCAACATACCAGAAATCATTACTCAAGTTATGAGGATAATGGCTGTGGAATAAATCTCGCTCCTGTGTCCTGACCTTTGACCCCATTTCGATGATATTCAACAGAACCGGTTCAGTATACCTCCGGAACAAACTAAAATTTTGTCGCAATAGAAGCATTTTTACGTAAGTCATGCCGCATAAGGGAGATGGAATGGATCCCGCTCCTATGTCCTGACCTTTGATCCCATATCGCCCATTTTCAATAGGGATCGTCCCCAGTTGTCCCCCTACCACATACCATCGAAATCGAACCGTTTTTATGCGAGTTATTGTGCGGACAGACAGACAGACGGACGGACAAAGCTGGAGCATATACGCTTTTCAACCGTAGGTTGAAGAAGCGTATATGCTCCAGCTTTGTCCCTCTGTCTATCGCACGATAACGTTTGAAGAAGCGTATATGCTCCAGCTTTGTCCGTCTGTCTGTGGCACGATAACTCGCGTAAAAATGGTTCGATTTCGATGGTATGCGGTAGGGGACAACTGGGGACGAACCCTATTGAAAATGGGCGAAATGTGGTCAAAGGTCAGGATATAGGAGCGGGATCCGTTCCATCGCCCTTATGCGATGTAACTTACGTAAAAAGGCTTCGATTGCGACAAAACTTCATGTTGTTCCGAAGGTATACTGAACCGGTTCTGTTGAATATCATCGAAATGGGGTCAAAGGTGAGGACACAGGAGCGAGATTTATTCTACAGCCATTATCCTCATAACTTGAGTAATGATTTCTGGTATGTTGGAAAGCGTATCATGATCAATGCATAGCATGATTTTACTAACTTGTTCAACCTACGGTTGGAAAGCGTACAAAAGGCTTAAACTAAGAATTTGGAAGAGTGGAGAACAGAGGAATTTTCATGTTCCTGAGGATACTATTTTGACCTCCTTTCTAGGGAAAAGTAAGCAACGCACTTCCTAGGGGAAAACATGCAGGGCTACACGACGGAAAGCACGAGGCTCATGAAGAAAAACACGAGACTTATCATTATTTATAAAAGTATGGATTATCCAGCCCACGCTTGAAATCCCTTGGCGACGTTTCTAGACCCATTCAAAAATACGCTTTTCTAGAATGGACTATAGCAAATCTTCGGAAACGAATGAGTTTTGTACAGAGGAGTAACTAGGAATTTCTGCGCCTGGGCCAAGCCACAAAATATTGCGCCCCCTCCCCGCCTCACCGAAGTCGTTAAGACAAAAAAAAGCTTTACCGCCTGAAATATCATAATCCTGCTTGTTGCATGAGTGTTTAGGATAGTAAAACTGGTCTTGTGTGTTAATTACACACAAATTTGCACAATTTATTGGGTTGGTGCGAACAAGCAGTGGAGACAGGCCCCCACCACAGCAGAATGGAACCACCCATAGGTGTTACGGGTATTACGTCAAAGTTACTATAAATAGCTAGCACGCGTGTGAAGAACAAGGTTCAGGGCCGCGGATGGCCTAGTGGTCAACGTTCGTGACTGCTACGGAGACGGTCTCAGGTTCGATCCCAGGCAGGTACGAACGCTCGAACCACTAAATATCCGCCGTGCGTTGGATGGGCACGTTAAGCCGTCGGACCCCGGGGACTGGCCCCCAAGGGAATAAATAAGGGCGTCTTCCTCCCCCTTTCTACCTCGCTTCCGTGTCACTTTCCTATCGGGCACTCTAGCCCAAATCTCCTAGCTTCCTACTCCTAAGGGTTGTTTAAGACCTAGGGTCAGACACTCCCTTCCTAAAATCCTCTACATATGATCTGTTTGTTTGTTTGTTTGTTTATTGGAGGTTTAACGACCACCGTGAGCAACTCAATGGGCTATAAGCAGTCGCCCGTCCCTAATTTAGGGTCACTGGTTCCAGGGAAGGGAGAGAGCCAGTGCCGTAAGACAAACACAACATCCATGCCACACCGGGATTCGAACCCGGACCCCTTCGGACGAATGATCAGAGGCCAACGCCTTAGACCACTGCGCCACCGGGGCGGCAAGAGCACGAATTTAAAGTCATATATATGTAATATGAGATTTTCACCAATGAACCAAATCCATGGACACCCCCCCCCCCCTTAAGAAACGCTGTATTGTGTACAGGCATATAGATGAACAGAGAAATCAAATAATATTCGGCATACTACTTTCCTCTACCCATAAAATAACCAGATCTGCCTCAGCTAAAAAACTAAAAAAATCAATTTCCATTTCACGACAAAGATATCACGTCTACAATACAAATCACAAGGCTACAACACCAATTATTTTTCATGGCACAAAGACCACATTTAATATTAACTTAATACACTGGCGTGCAAAAATTAAGGACGAGACGGTTTTTCGAATGTAACGTCGTGCAGAATGCTCCACATTGACTCAAATCATACCATAAGATCCCCAAGATGTAAGAATATGGGACAAGTCAGCAAAACCGTCCAAACAAGGAATCCAAAGGATACAAAGGCACTTTATTGAAAAGGTAGCTTCGAGCAACACTGGACACAAGACAGAAACGTCCATGTGACAGGCGGCTGCCAAGAAAAATCCAGTCTTTAGTAGGGGATATGATCACCTCTGACTGCGTTGCAGGATTTACAACGTCTGTCCATGCTGAGGACGAGGTTGTAAAGGAGCTGTTGAGGCATCGCGGCCCATTCCTCTTGTAGCGCCAATCGCAGCTGCGGAATCGTTGCTGGCGGCTAGTGACGTGCTGCCAAGCGTCTCCCGAGAAGGTCGCACACGTGTTCGATTGGATTTAGGTCCGGGGACCTTGCGGGCCAATCCATGCGTTGAATATCTTCACTCTCCAACAGCTCTGCGACAGCCACTGTACGATGAGGTGTAGCGTTGTCGTCCATGAAGAGGAACTCAGGACCCACAGTACCTCTAAACAGACGCACGTGAAGCAGGAGAACCTCGGAACAATAGCGGACACCAGTGACTGAACCTCATTGGAAGATTTGGTCAGTACGGCTACCAAGCATGATACCGCCCCAAACGAGAACTCCGCCACTTCCAAACCGGTCCCTTTCTATGATGATGGAGGTGTGATTGCGTGTTCCCTGCTCTCTCCAGATGTGTATACGTCCACAATCGCTCGTCAGACTAAATCGGCTCTTATCCGTAACGAGAACTCGACCCCATTGCTGATGTGTCCAGTTCTTGTGTTTCTGGCACCACCGAAACCGCCGTCTACGATGAGCAGGCGTTAATGGCACACACCGTACTGGGCGTCGTGCAAATAGACCACCTTTGTGCAGCCTCCTGGCCACGGTAAAACTCAATAACGGACGTCCCGTTGTCTGTTGCATGTGCCTTGCGATTTCTCCCGCTGTCTGCCGTCTGTCTCTTCTCGCCTGTAGGACAATACACCGGTCGTCCGCCGCCGTGGTTGCTCGTGGACGACCACTGCTAAACTCTCGGACAGCTGTTCCTGTCGTTTGAAATGCTCTCCAAGCTCGTGAAACGATGCTGTGAGCGATCCCGAACTCCTCGGCCATATTAGTCACACTTCGACTTTCTTCCAATTTCCCAATGACGCGACCTCGGGTAAAGTCATCCAGATGTCGTCTACTGGATTGCCTGTTGGCCATATCACACGGTGGCAGCAACTCGACTACGTTCAAACCGATGTACACCGTGCAATAGCTTTCACCGAATTGCTGAGCGTACACCGCCCGTGTGCTTTATACCCTTCTAACACCCCCTCACCCCCCCAACCCGTCATGCTGCATATATGCACATGCCCCACCGTACCGGTCCCTAGTCTATCTCCTGAGTGGTCTTTCGGTCTGTTCTGCCTGCTCGTTCCGCTGTTATACTAATTTCTCCTTTTTGTTCTTAATTTTTGCCCACCAGTGTACTTTGTGAACATTCAGAATCTGCTTTAGCGAAGTCTTTAAACAAATGTAACACTTAACGGGTTCACTTGCTTTTTCACTGCTTACGTGCTGCATTTACCATTTTCAGCTTTTGCCGGTGTGTGTGTTCCTTTGAAAAACTGGTTGTATGTCAGAAACGCCACCAATAAGATGTGTATAGTGCTGTTTTTGGTTCTAGACCTCCTCCTTCCCCACCCCTCAACCTTGGGGTCAACAACCCTAGATCACACATGATCAAATTCTTATCTTATAAGCTTTCGATATTCTTAGGGGGCCGTTAAATTAAAAAAAAAAAAAAGTTAATTATATCAAAATTCCAGCGTTCGCCAATCACAGCAGCTTACTGTTGCAAGCAACTTCTTTAGCGGTCTAGGGCTGGGTCTTCTGATTCCTCGTAATGCGGGATCAGGGTTCGAATCGCAGGGTACAACATAGATCTGTTAGTCTTTAAAGAAATTATTCTCTCTCAACTTTTTGTTTAGTTCTTATGCCCACGGGAGTAGTTACACCTCTCCCAACACTTTTTTTTTATCCAGGCCATAAATATTTAAACCCAACACCATATCATAGAGTTACGTAAAAAGCACGCCGTTCCGGTGGCCGGATCGTTAGAGGCGTGGGCTTTTGGCTCATCGTCCGAATTGAACCAGACTTCGAATCACGGGTGAGGCATGGGCGTTGCGTGTCTGTCCTACGGCACTGTTTCTTTCTATTCCACGAAATCAGTTGCCCTAAATTAGGGACGAGCGACTCCATATAGCTTTAAATGCCCATGAGGGCCGTAAAATTTGAAACACACAACGAAAAGCCAAAACATTATGACCATCTGCCTAATATGATGTTGGTCTTCGCGTGCGGCCAAAACAGCTCTTAGCCGGCGAGGCGCAGACGCTACAAGATTTCTAAAGGTGTCTTGTGGTATCTGATACCTGTTGGGAACAACTAGTGCCTGTGGGTAGTAATAGGATTCCCCTACGACTGCCGCCAGACGTTGGAATCGTGACGTTTCAAACACTATCGTCTGGCGACAGGTTCGTGATGCCGACAACTGGCGTCAGCGTCTGAAATATGGGTGGAGCTCGTCTCAATATTTTCTTATGATCTACACTGCTGGCCACTCAAAATTAAACACCAAGAAGGAAGCATCCGATTGGCCTGAAATTCGCAGCATACGTCGCCCGCGAGAGGACATGCAAACGATTATCATTGCAGGGCATATGCAAATCATGTGCGCCACCGAGAAGCACTATAAGAAGGGTGCACAGAAGGCGCGGTGTAAGTAGTGGAAGTGTGTTGTGCCGCCGGAGCTGTGCGTGGGAAGCTTCCTGATGCCTCGTCGCAGAATACGGCAGTCATTCCAGCACGTTTCGGAGTTCGACAGAGGACGAATAGTGGCTTATCGCGACAGCGGTTTATCGTACCGAGACATCGGCGCCCGTGTGGGACGACATCCAGCCACAGTGAGGCAAGTATGAATTTGGTGGGTGCAGGAGGCACGAACGGACCGACGAGAGCGATGGCCGCAGCCGCGGCACACCACCGTACGAGAGGACCGACATTTCGTGCGGCGGGCATTGACGGCTCGCACAGCCACATCACGAACGTTAGCGCAGGAATTACGGTGTGTTGCGCAGGAATTACAGTGTGTTGCGCAGGAATTACAGTGTGTTGCGCAGGAATTACAGTGTGTTGCGCAGGAATTACAGTGTGTTGCGCAACAACAGTGTCAGCACGTACCGTTCGACGTCGTCTGCAGGAGCCGGGACTTGTCGCACGGCGCCCATTGCTCCGATTACCATTGACGTTACACCACCGGCGAGTGCGGCGGCAGTGGGCCGTTGAACGCCGCACCCGGACTACGGAATGGCACGACATTGTCTTCTACGACGAATCCCGCTTCTGCCTGCAACACCACGATGGTCGGATCCGCGTGTAGCGGCACCGCGGCGAGAGACTGTATGACGCCTGCATTATGCATCGCCATATCGGTCCGTCGCCTGGCGTTATGGTTTGAGGCGCAATCGGATATGATACCCGCACCCCTCTGGTACGCATCGCAGGTACACTCAACAGATACCACTACATCTCCGACTTTTTGGAGCCTGTAGTCCTCCCTTACCTGCAGGACCTACCAGCAGCCACGTTTCAACAGGACAATGCGCGCCCGCACATGGCACGCATCGTGCAACAATTTTTCACGGCCCACCAGGTGTCACTGCTGCCGTGGCTCTCCTGTTCTCCCGATATGTCGCCCATCGAACACGTCTGGTAGCTGATCGGCAACCGAGTGGCCCGGCAAGCACCACCCGTGACTACGCCTGATGAACTGTGGCAACGTGTGGAAGCAGCCTGGACCAACATACCCCAAGCCCACATCCAAAGCCTCTTTCGTTCGATGCCGCGGCGTGTAGCGGCCGTTATTGCCAGCCATGGGGGCCACACGAGCTATTGCTGTCTGCGTGTTCCGCAAGTTGCACGGGCCTGTAAGCTCAATCGTTTCATCTTTGTATCTGTTGTTATGTATCCAGTAAATCTGGCTTTGCTATCTCGTGTCCTTCTTGGTGTTGCATTTTGGGTGGCCAGCAGTGTATTTAGCAGGGAAATACAACAGTAACATGGCCTTTAGCAAACAGCTCACGTGTACAACTTGCAGCAATACGTTTTCCACAAAGAGTAATTTATTGAAACATGAGAGAAATACCAACCACTCAGGGAGAAAATGGAGTTTCTTCGAAAAGTCTTTTGCAGTATACGCACGAAGGTATGTTCAGTCACCAAAACTGCTGGGAAAGCTCAAAAACTGTTTAACTGAAACACTCTTTGAAGCGAACAGACTCAAAACATGTTTCGTAGGTTGTTAAAAAACTTTGTATTTCAACAACCTACGAAACATGTTCTAGATCTTTTTTTTTTTTTTTTTTTTTGGATTGAAGGTTTAATGACCACCGTAAGCAACTCGATAAGCTATAAGCAGTCTCCCGTCCCTAATTTAGGGCCACTGGTTCCACGGATGGGAGAGAGAAAATGCCTTGGCAAACACAACATTCTGACTTTGCCGGAATTCGAATCCGGACCCATCTCAGACGAATGGTCAGAAACCAGTGGTTAGATCACTGCGCCACATGGGCGGCGAAAATTTTTATGCCTGGGAGAAGGGTCTGAACGCAAATGTTTTCGTTAATTATGGTTCACGGGAAATCAGACCGCCACCCGCCTTAACACCCTTCCTTCAAGCCAATAATCTTGTCTTGCACTCACCTCTCTCTCCCAAAGCAGTCCTGTCCATCCTCCTCATCAGTCCCTAACATAAGACAAGTTAGTAAAATCATGCAATGCATTGATTATGATACGCTTTCCAACATACCAGAAATCATTACTCAAGTTATGAGGATAATGGCTGTGGAATAAATCTCGCTCCTGTGTCCTGACCTTTGACCCCATTTCGATGATATTCAACAGAACCGGTTCAGTATACCTCCGGAACAAACTAAAATTTTGTCGCAATAGAAGCATTTTTACGTAAGTCATGCCGCATAAGGGAGATGGAATGGATCCCGCTCCTATGTCCTGACCTTTGATCCCATATCGCCCATTTTCAATAGGGATCGTCCCCAGTTGTCCCCTACCACATACCATCGAAATCGAACCGTTTTTATGCGAGTTATTGTGCGGACAGACAGACAGACGGACGGACAAAGCTGGAGCATATACGCTTTTCAACCGTAGGTTGAAGAAGCGTATATGCTCCAGCTTTGTCCCTCTGTCTATCGCACGATAACGTTTGAAGAAGCGTATATGCTCCAGCTTTGTCCGTCTGTCTGTGGCACGATAACTCGCGTAAAAATGGTTCGATTTCGATGGTATGCGGTAGGGGACAACTGGGGACGAACCCTATTGAAAATGGGCGAAATGTGGTCAAAGGTCAGGATATAGGAGCGGGATCCGTTCCATCGCCCTTATGCGATGTAACTTACGTAAAAAGGCTTCGATTGCGACAAAACTTCATGTTGTTCCGAAGGTATACTGAACCGGTTCTGTTGAATATCATCGAAATGGGGTCAAAGGTGAGGACACAGGAGCGAGATTTATTCTACAGCCATTATCCTCATAACTTGAGTAATGATTTCTGGTATGTTGGAAAGCGTATCATGATCAATGCATAGCATGATTTTACTAACTTGTTCAACCTACGGTTGGAAAGCGTACAAAAAGGCTTAAACTAAGAATTTGGAAGAGTGGAGAACAGAGGAATTTTCATGTTCCTGAGGATACTATTTTGACCTCCTTTCTAGGGAAAAGTAAGCAACGCACTTCCTAGGGGAAAACATGCAGGGCTACACGACGGAAAGCACGAGGCTCATGAAGAAAAACACGAGACTTATCATTATTTATAAAAGTATGGATTATCCAGCCCACGCTTGAAATCCCTTGGCGACGTTTCTAGACCCATTCAAAAATACGCTTTTCTAGAATGGACTATAGCAAATCTTCGGAAACGAATGAGTTTTGTACAGAGGAGTAACTAGGAATTTCTGCGCCTGGGCCAAGCCACAAAATATTGCGCCCCCTCCCCGCCTCACCGAAGTCGTTAAGACAAAAAAAAGCTTTACCGCCTGAAATATCATAATCCTGCTTGTTGCATGAGTGTTTAGGATAGTAAAACTGGTCTTGTGTGTTAATTACACACAAATTTGCACAATTTATTGGGTTGGTGCGAACAAGCAGTGGAGACAGGCCCCCACCACAGCAGAATGGAACCACCCATAGGTGTTACGGGTATTACGTCAAAGTTACTATAAATAGCTAGCACGCGTGTGAAGAACAAGGTTCAGGGCCGCGGATGGCCTAGTGGTCAACGTTCGTGACTGCTACGGAGACGGTCTCAGGTTCGATCCCAGGCAGGTACGAACGCTCGAACCACTAAATATCCGCCGTGCGTTGGATGGGCACGTTAAGCCGTCGGACCCCGGGGACTGGCCCCCAAGGGAATAAATAAGGGCGTCTTCCTCCCCCTTTCTACCTCGCTTCCGTGTCACTTTCCTATCGGGCACTCTAGCCCAAATCTCCTAGCTTCCTACTCCTAAGGGTTGTTTAAGACCTAGGGTCAGACACTCCCTTCCTAAAATCCTCTACATATGATCTGTTTGTTTGTTTGTTTGTTTATTGGAGGTTTAACGACCACCGTGAGCAACTCAATGGGCTATAAGCAGTCGCCCGTCCCTAATTTAGGGTCACTGGTTCCAGGGAAGGGAGAGAGCCAGTGCCGTAAGACAAACACAACATCCATGCCACACCGGGATTCGAACCCGGACCCCTTCGGACGAATGATCAGAGGCCAACGCCTTAGACCACTGCGCCACCGGGGCGGCAAGAGCACGAATTTAAAGTCATATATATGTAATATGAGATTTTCACCAATGAACCAAATCCATGGACACCCCCCCCCCCCTTAAGAAACGCTGTATTGTGTACAGGCATATAGATGAACAGAGAAATCAAATAATATTCGGCATACTACTTTCCTCTACCCATAAAATAACCAGATCTGCCTCAGCTAAAAAACTAAAAAAATCAATTTCCATTTCACGACAAAGATATCACGTCTACAATACAAATCACAAGGCTACAACACCAATTATTTTTCATGGCACAAAGACCACATTTAATATTAACTTAATACACTGGCGTGCAAAAATTAAGGACGAGACGGTTTTTCGAATGTAACGTCGTGCAGAATGCTCCACATTGACTCAAATCATACCATAAGATCCCCAAGATGTAAGAATATGGGACAAGTCAGCAAAACCGTCCAAACAAGGAATCCAAAGGATACAAAGGCACTTTATTGAAAAGGTAGCTTCGAGCAACACTGGACACAAGACAGAAACGTCCATGTGACAGGCGGCTGCCAAGAAAAATCCAGTCTTTAGTAGGGGATATGATCACCTCTGACTGCGTTGCAGGATTTACAACGTCTGTCCATGCTGAGGACGAGGTTGTAAAGGAGCTGTTGAGGCATCGCGGCCCATTCCTCTTGTAGCGCCAATCGCAGCTGCGGAATCGTTGCTGGCGGCTAGTGACGTGCTGCCAAGCGTCTCCCGAGAAGGTCGCACACGTGTTCGATTGGATTTAGGTCCGGGGACCTTGCGGGCCAATCCATGCGTTGAATATCTTCACTCTCCAACAGCTCTGCGACAGCCACTGTACGATGAGGTGTAGCGTTGTCGTCCATGAAGAGGAACTCAGGACCCACAGTACCTCTAAACAGACGCACGTGAAGCAGGAGAACCTCGGAACAATAGCGGACACCAGTGACTGAACCTCATTGGAAGATTTGGTCAGTACGGCTACCAAGCATGATACCGCCCCAAACGAGAACTCCGCCACTTCCAAACCGGTCCCTTTCTATGATGATGGAGGTGTGATTGCGTGTTCCCTGCTCTCTCCAGATGTGTATACGTCCACAATCGCTCGTCAGACTAAATCGGCTCTTATCCGTAACGAGAACTCGACCCCATTGCTGATGTGTCCAGTTCTTGTGTTTCTGGCACCACCGAAACCGCCGTCTACGATGAGCAGGCGTTAATGGCACACACCGTACTGGGCGTCGTGCAAATAGACCACCTTTGTGCAGCCTCCTGGCCACGGTAAAACTCAATAACGGACGTCCCGTTGTCTGTTGCATGTGCCTTGCGATTTCTCCCGCTGTCTGCCGTCTGTCTCTTCTCGCCTGTAGGACAATACACCGGTCGTCCGCCGCCGTGGTTGCTCGTGGACGACCACTGCTAAACTCTCGGACAGCTGTTCCTGTCGTTTGAAATGCTCTCCAAGCTCGTGAAACGATGCTGTGAGCGATCCCGAACTCCTCGGCCATATTAGTCACACTTCGACTTTCTTCCAATTTCCCAATGACGCGACCTCGGGTAAAGTCATCCAGATGTCGTCTACTGGATTGCCTGTTGGCCATATCACACGGTGGCAGCAACTCGACTACGTTCAAACCGATGTACACCGTGCAATAGCTTTCACCGAATTGCTGAGCGTACACCGCCCGTGTGCTTTATACCCTTCTAACACCCCCTCACCCCCCCAACCCGTCATGCTGCATATATGCACATGCCCCACCGTACCGGTCCCTAGTCTATCTCCTGAGTGGTCTTTCGGTCTGTTCTGCCTGCTCGTTCCGCTGTTATACTAATTTCTCCTTTTTGTTCTTAATTTTTGCCCACCAGTGTACTTTGTGAACATTCAGAATCTGCTTTAGCGAAGTCTTTAAACAAATGTAACACTTAACGGGTTCACTTGCTTTTTCACTGCTTACGTGCTGCATTTACCATTTTCAGCTTTTGCCGGTGTGTGTGTTCCTTTGAAAAACTGGTTGTATGTCAGAAACGCCACCAATAAGATGTGTATAGTGCTGTTTTTTGGTTCTAGACCTCCTCCTTCCCCACCCCTCAACCTTGGGGTCAACAACCCTAGATCACACATGATCAAATTCTTATCTTATAAGCTTTCGATATTCTTAGGGGGCCGTTAAATTAAAAAAAAAAAAGTTAATTATATCAAAATTCCAGCGTTCGCCAATCACAGCAGCTTACTGTTGCAAGCAACTTCTTTAGCGGTCTAGGGCTGGGTCTTCTGATTCCTCGTAATGCGGGATCAGGGTTCGAATCGCAGGGTACAACATAGATCTGTTAGTCTTTAAAGAAATTATTCTCTCTCAACTTTTTGTTTAGTTCTTATGCCCACGGGAGTAGTTACACCTCTCCCAACACTTTTTTATCCAGGCCATAAATATTTAAACCCAACACCATATCATAGAGTTACGTAAAAGCACGCCGTTCCGGTGGCCGGATCGTTAGAGGCGTGGGCTTTTGGCTCATCGTCCGAATTGAACCAGACTTCGAATCACGGGTGAGGCATGGGCGTTGCGTGTCTGTCCTACGGCACTGTTTCTTTCTATTCCACGAAATCAGTTGCCCTAAATTAGGGACGAGCGACTCCATATAGCTTTAAATGCCCATGAGGGCCGTAAAATTTGAAACACACAACGAAAAGCCAAAACATTATGACCATCTGCCTAATATGATGTTGGTCTTCGCGTGCGGCCAAAACAGCTCTTAGCCGGCGAGGCGCAGACGCTACAAGATTTCTAAAGGTGTCTTGTGGTATCTGATACCTGTTGGGAACAACTAGTGCCTGTGGGTAGTAATAGGATTCCCCTACGACTGCCGCCAGACGTTGGAATCGTGACGTTTCAAACACTATCGTCTGGCGACAGGTTCGTGATGCCGACAACTGGCGTCAGCGTCTGAAATATGGGTGGAGCTCGTCTCAATATTTTCTTATGATCTACACTGCTGGCCACTCAAAATTAAACACCAAGAAGGAAGCATCCGATTGGCCTGAAATTCGCAGCATACGTCGCCCGCGAGAGGACATGCAAACGATTATCATTGCAGGGCATATGCAAATCATGTGCGCCACCGAGAAGCACTATAAGAAGGGTGCACAGAAGGCGCGGTGTAAGTAGTGGAAGTGTGTTGTGCCGCCGGAGCTGTGCGTGGGAAGCTTCCTGATGCCTCGTCGCAGAATACGGCAGTCATTCCAGCACGTTTCGGAGTTCGACAGAGGACGAATAGTGGCTTATCGCGACAGCGGTTTATCGTACCGAGACATCGGCGCCCGTGTGGGACGACATCCAGCCACAGTGAGGCAAGTATGAATTTGGTGGGTGCAGGAGGCACGAACGGACCGACGAGAGCGATGGCCGCAGCCGCGGCACACCACCGTACGAGAGGACCGACATTTCGTGCGGCGGGCATTGACGGCTCGCACAGCCACATCACGAACGTTAGCGCAGGAATTACGGTGTGTTGCGCAGGAATTACAGAGTGTTGCGCAGGAATTACAGTGTGTTGCGCAGGAATTACAGTGTGTTGCGCAACAACAGTGTCAGCACGTACCGTTCGACGTCGTCTGCAGGAGCCGGGACTTGTCGCACGGCGCCCATTGCTCCGATTACCATTGACGTTACACCACCGGCGAGTGCGGCGGCAGTGGGCCGTTGAACGCCGCACCCGGACTACGGAATGGCACGACATTGTCTTCTACGACGAATCCCGCTTCTGCCTGCAACACCACGATGGTCGGATCCGCGTGTAGCGGCACCGCGGCGAGAGACTGTATGACGCCTGCATTATGCATCGCCATATCGGTCCGTCGCCTGGCGTTATGGTTTGAGGCGCAATCGGATATGATACCCGCACCCCTCTGGTACGCATCGCAGGTACACTCAACAGATACCACTACATCTCCGACTTTTTGGAGCCTGTAGTCCTCCCTTACCTGCAGGACCTACCAGCAGCCACGTTTCAACAGGACAATGCGCGCCCGCACATGGCACGCATCGTGCAACAATTTTTCACGGCCCACCAGGTGTCACTGCTGCCGTGGCTCTCCTGTTCTCCCGATATGTCGCCCATCGAACACGTCTGGTAGCTGATCGGCAACCGAGTGGCCCGGCAAGCACCACCCGTGACTACGCCTGATGAACTGTGGCAACGTGTGGAAGCAGCCTGGACCAACATACCCCAAGCCCACATCCAAAGCCTCTTTCGTTCGATGCCGCGGCGTGTAGCGGCCGTTATTGCCAGCCATGGGGGCCACACGAGCTATTGCTGTCTGCGTGTTCCGCAAGTTGCACGGGCCTGTAAGCTCAATCGTTTCATCTTTGTATCTGTTGTTATGTATCCAGTAAATCTGGCTTTGCTATCTCGTGTCCTTCTTGGTGTTGCATTTTGGGTGGCCAGCAGTGTATTTAGCAGGGAAATACAACAGTAACATGGCCTTTAGCAAACAGCTCACGTGTACAACTTGCAGCAATACGTTTTCCACAAAGAGTAATTTATTGAAACATGAGAGAAATACCAACCACTCAGGGGAGAAAATGGAGTTTCTTCGAAAAGTCTTTTGCAGTATACGCACGAAGGTATGTTCAGTCACCAAAACTGCTGGGAAAGCTCAAAAACTGTTTAACTGAAACACTCTTTGAAGCGAACAGACTCAAAACATGTTTCGTAGGTTGTTAAAAAACTTTGTATTTCAACAACCTACGAAACATGTTCTAGATCTTTTTTTTTTTTTTTTTTTGGATTGAAGGTTTAATGACCACCGTAAGCAACTCGATAAGCTATAAGCAGTCTCCCGTCCCTAATTTAGGGCCACTGGTTCCACGGATGGGAGAGAGAAAATGCCTTGGCAAACACAACATTCTGACTTTGCCGGAATTCGAATCCGGACCCATCTCAGACGAATGGTCAGAAACCAGTGGTTAGATCACTGCGCCACATGGGCGGCGAAAATTTTTATGCCTGGGAGAAGGGTCTGAACGCAAATGTTTTCGTTAATTATGGTTCACGGGAAATCAGACCGCCACCCGCCTTAACACCCTTCCTTCAAGCCAATAATCTTGTCTTGCACTCACCTCTCTCTCCCAAAGCAGTCCTGTCCATCCTCCTCATCAGTCCCTAACATAAGACAAGTTAGTAAAATCATGCAATGCATTGATTATGATACGCTTTCCAACATACCAGAAATCATTACTCAAGTTATGAGGATAATGGCTGTGGAATAAATCTCGCTCCTGTGTCCTGACCTTTGACCCCATTTCGATGATATTCAACAGAACCGGTTCAGTATACCTCCGGAACAAACTAAAATTTTGTCGCAATAGAAGCATTTTTACGTAAGTCATGCCGCATAAGGGAGATGGAATGGATCCCGCTCCTATGTCCTGACCTTTGATCCCATATCGCCCATTTTCAATAGGGATCGTCCCCAGTTGTCCCCTACCACATACCATCGAAATCGAACCGTTTTTATGCGAGTTATTGTGCGGACAGACAGACAGACGGACGGACAAAGCTGGAGCATATACGCTTTTCAACCGTAGGTTGAAGAAGCGTATATGCTCCAGCTTTGTCCCTCTGTCTATCGCACGATAACGTTTGAAGAAGCGTATATGCTCCAGCTTTGTCCGTCTGTCTGTGGCACGATAACTCGCGTAAAAATGGTTCGATTTCGATGGTATGCGGTAGGGGACAACTGGGGACGAACCCTATTGAAAATGGGCGAAATGTGGTCAAAGGTCAGGATATAGGAGCGGGATCCGTTCCATCGCCCTTATGCGATGTAACTTACGTAAAAAGGCTTCGATTGCGACAAAACTTCATGTTGTTCCGAAGGTATACTGAACCGGTTCTGTTGAATATCATCGAAATGGGGTCAAAGGTGAGGACACAGGAGCGAGATTTATTCTACAGCCATTATCCTCATAACTTGAGTAATGATTTCTGGTATGTTGGAAAGCGTATCATGATCAATGCATAGCATGATTTTACTAACTTGTTCAACCTACGGTTGGAAAGCGTACAAAAAGGCTTAAACTAAGAATTTGGAAGAGTGGAGAACAGAGGAATTTTCATGTTCCTGAGGATACTATTTTGACCTCCTTTCTAGGGAAAAGTAAGCAACGCACTTCCTAGGGGAAAACATGCAGGGCTACACGACGGAAAGCACGAGGCTCATGAAGAAAAACACGAGACTTATCATTATTTATAAAAGTATGGATTATCCAGCCCACGCTTGAAATCCCTTGGCGACGTTTCTAGACCCATTCAAAAATACGCTTTTCTAGAATGGACTATAGCAAATCTTCGGAAACGAATGAGTTTTGTACAGAGGAGTAACTAGGAATTTCTGCGCCTGGGCCAAGCCACAAAATATTGCGCCCCCTCCCCGCCTCACCGAAGTCGTTAAGACAAAAAAAAGCTTTACCGCCTGAAATATCATAATCCTGCTTGTTGCATGAGTGTTTAGGATAGTAAAACTGGTCTTGTGTGTTAATTACACACAAATTTGCACAATTTATTGGGTTGGTGCGAACAAGCAGTGGAGACAGGCCCCCACCACAGCAGAATGGAACCACCCATAGGTGTTACGGGTATTACGTCAAAGTTACTATAAATAGCTAGCACGCGTGTGAAGAACAAGGTTCAGGGCCGCGGATGGCCTAGTGGTCAACGTTCGTGACTGCTACGGAGACGGTCTCAGGTTCGATCCCAGGCAGGTACGAACGCTCGAACCACTAAATATCCGCCGTGCGTTGGATGGGCACGTTAAGCCGTCGGACCCCGGGGACTGGCCCCCAAGGGAATAAATAAGGGCGTCTTCCTCCCCCTTTCTACCTCGCTTCCGTGTCACTTTCCTATCGGGCACTCTAGCCCAAATCTCCTAGCTTCCTACTCCTAAGGGTTGTTTAAGACCTAGGGTCAGACACTCCCTTCCTAAAATCCTCTACATATGATCTGTTTGTTTGTTTGTTTGTTTATTGGAGGTTTAACGACCACCGTGAGCAACTCAATGGGCTATAAGCAGTCGCCCGTCCCTAATTTAGGGTCACTGGTTCCAGGGAAGGGAGAGAGCCAGTGCCGTAAGACAAACACAACATCCATGCCACACCGGGATTCGAACCCGGACCCCTTCGGACGAATGATCAGAGGCCAACGCCTTAGACCACTGCGCCACCGGGGCGGCAAGAGCACGAATTTAAAGTCATATATATGTAATATGAGATTTTCACCAATGAACCAAATCCATGGACACCCCCCCCCCCTTAAGAAACGCTGTATTGTGTACAGGCATATAGATGAACAGAGAAATCAAATAATATTCGGCATACTACTTTCCTCTACCCATAAAATAACCAGATCTGCCTCAGCTAAAAAACTAAAAAAATCAATTTCCATTTCACGACAAAGATATCACGTCTACAATACAAATCACAAGGCTACAACACCAATTATTTTTCATGGCACAAAGACCACATTTAATATTAACTTAATACACTGGCGTGCAAAAATTAAGGACGAGACGGTTTTTCGAATGTAACGTCGTGCAGAATGCTCCACATTGACTCAAATCATACCATAAGATCCCCAAGATGTAAGAATATGGGACAAGTCAGCAAAACCGTCCAAACAAGGAATCCAAAGGATACAAAGGCACTTTATTGAAAAGGTAGCTTCGAGCAACACTGGACACAAGACAGAAACGTCCATGTGACAGGCGGCTGCCAAGAAAAATCCAGTCTTTAGTAGGGGATATGATCACCTCTGACTGCGTTGCAGGATTTACAACGTCTGTCCATGCTGAGGACGAGGTTGTAAAGGAGCTGTTGAGGCATCGCGGCCCATTCCTCTTGTAGCGCCAATCGCAGCTGCGGAATCGTTGCTGGCGGCTAGTGACGTGCTGCCAAGCGTCTCCCGAGAAGGTCGCACACGTGTTCGATTGGATTTAGGTCCGGGGACCTTGCGGGCCAATCCATGCGTTGAATATCTTCACTCTCCAACAGCTCTGCGACAGCCACTGTACGATGAGGTGTAGCGTTGTCGTCCATGAAGAGGAACTCAGGACCCACAGTACCTCTAAACAGACGCACGTGAAGCAGGAGAACCTCGGAACAATAGCGGACACCAGTGACTGAACCTCATTGGAAGATTTGGTCAGTACGGCTACCAAGCATGATACCGCCCCAAACGAGAACTCCGCCACTTCCAAACCGGTCCCTTTCTATGATGATGGAGGTGTGATTGCGTGTTCCCTGCTCTCTCCAGATGTGTATACGTCCACAATCGCTCGTCAGACTAAATCGGCTCTTATCCGTAACGAGAACTCGACCCCATTGCTGATGTGTCCAGTTCTTGTGTTTCTGGCACCACCGAAACCGCCGTCTACGATGAGCAGGCGTTAATGGCACACACCGTACTGGGCGTCGTGCAAATAGACCACCTTTGTGCAGCCTCCTGGCCACGGTAAAACTCAATAACGGACGTCCCGTTGTCTGTTGCATGTGCCTTGCGATTTCTCCCGCTGTCTGCCGTCTGTCTCTTCTCGCCTGTAGGACAATACACCGGTCGTCCGCCGCCGTGGTTGCTCGTGGACGACCACTGCTAAACTCTCGGACAGCTGTTCCTGTCGTTTGAAATGCTCTCCAAGCTCGTGAAACGATGCTGTGAGCGATCCCGAACTCCTCGGCCATATTAGTCACACTTCGACTTTCTTCCAATTTCCCAATGACGCGACCTCGGGTAAAGTCATCCAGATGTCGTCTACTGGATTGCCTGTTGGCCATATCACACGGTGGCAGCAACTCGACTACGTTCAAACCGATGTACACCGTGCAATAGCTTTCACCGAATTGCTGAGCGTACACCGCCCGTGTGCTTTATACCCTTCTAACACCCCCTCACCCCCCCCAACCCGTCATGCTGCATATATGCACATGCCCCACCGTACCGGTCCCTAGTCTATCTCCTGAGTGGTCTTTCGGTCTGTTCTGCCTGCTCGTTCCGCTGTTATACTAATTTCTCCTTTTTGTTCTTAATTTTTGCCCACCAGTGTACTTTGTGAACATTCAGAATCTGCTTTAGCGAAGTCTTTAAACAAATGTAACACTTAACGGGTTCACTTGCTTTTTCACTGCTTACGTGCTGCATTTACCATTTTCAGCTTTTGCCGGTGTGTGTGTTCCTTTGAAAAACTGGTTGTATGTCAGAAACGCCACCAATAAGATGTGTATAGTGCTGTTTTTTGGTTCTAGACCTCCTCCTTCCCCACCCCTCAACCTTGGGGTCAACAACCCTAGATCACACATGATCAAATTCTTATCTTATAAGCTTTCGATATTCTTAGGGGGCCGTTAAATTAAAAAAAAAAAAGTTAATTATATCAAAATTCCAGCGTTCGCCAATCACAGCAGCTTACTGTTGCAAGCAACTTCTTTAGCGGTCTAGGGCTGGGTCTTCTGATTCCTCGTAATGCGGGATCAGGGTTCGAATCGCAGGGTACAACATAGATCTGTTAGTCTTTAAAGAAATTATTCTCTCTCAACTTTTTGTTTAGTTCTTATGCCCACGGGAGTAGTTACACCTCTCCCAACACTTTTTTTATCCAGGCCATAAATATTTAAACCCAACACCATATCATAGAGTTACGTAAAAAGCACGCCGTTCCGGTGGCCGGATCGTTAGAGGCGTGGGCTTTTGGCTCATCGTCCGAATTGAACCAGACTTCGAATCACGGGTGAGGCATGGGCGTTGCGTGTCTGTCCTACGGCACTGTTTCTTTCTATTCCACGAAATCAGTTGCCCTAAATTAGGGACGAGCGACTCCATATAGCTTTAAATGCCCATGAGGGCCGTAAAATTTGAAACACACAACGAAAAGCCAAAACATTATGACCATCTGCCTAATATGATGTTGGTCTTCGCGTGCGGCCAAAACAGCTCTTAGCCGGCGAGGCGCAGACGCTACAAGATTTCTAAAGGTGTCTTGTGGTATCTGATACCTGTTGGGAACAACTAGTGCCTGTGGGTAGTAATAGGATTCCCCTACGACTGCCGCCAGACGTTGGAATCGTGACGTTTCAAACACTATCGTCTGGCGACAGGTTCGTGATGCCGACAACTGGCGTCAGCGTCTGAAATATGGGTGGAGCTCGTCTCAATATTTTCTTATGATCTACACTGCTGGCCACTCAAAATTAAACACCAAGAAGGAAGCATCCGATTGGCCTGAAATTCGCAGCATACGTCGCCCGCGAGAGGACATGCAAACGATTATCATTGCAGGGCATATGCAAATCATGTGCGCCACCGAGAAGCACTATAAGAAGGGTGCACAGAAGGCGCGGTGTAAGTAGTGGAAGTGTGTTGTGCCGCCGGAGCTGTGCGTGGGAAGCTTCCTGATGCCTCGTCGCAGAATACGGCAGTCATTCCAGCACGTTTCGGAGTTCGACAGAGGACGAATAGTGGCTTATCGCGACAGCGGTTTATCGTACCGAGACATCGGCGCCCGTGTGGGACGACATCCAGCCACAGTGAGGCAAGTATGAATTTGGTGGGTGCAGGAGGCACGAACGGACCGACGAGAGCGATGGCCGCAGCCGCGGCACACCACCGTACGAGAGGACCGACATTTCGTGCGGCGGGCATTGACGGCTCGCACAGCCACATCACGAACGTTAGCGCAGGAATTACGGTGTGTTGCGCAGGAATTACAGTGTGTTGCGCAGGAATTACAGTGTGTTGCGCAGGAATTACAGTGTGTTGCGCAGGAATTACAGTGTGTTGCGCAACAACAGTGTCAGCACGTACCGTTCGACGTCGTCTGCAGGAGCCGGGACTTGTCGCACGGCGCCCATTGCTCCGATTACCATTGACGTTACACCACCGGCGAGTGCGGCGGCAGTGGGCCGTTGAACGCCGCACCCGGACTACGGAATGGCACGACATTGTCTTCTACGACGAATCCCGCTTCTGCCTGCAACACCACGATGGTCGGATCCGCGTGTAGCGGCACCGCGGCGAGAGACTGTATGACGCCTGCATTATGCATCGCCATATCGGTCCGTCGCCTGGCGTTATGGTTTGAGGCGCAATCGGATATGATACCCGCACCCCTCTGGTACGCATCGCAGGTACACTCAACAGATACCACTACATCTCCGACTTTTTGGAGCCTGTAGTCCTCCCTTACCTGCAGGACCTACCAGCAGCCACGTTTCAACAGGACAATGCGCGCCCGCACATGGCACGCATCGTGCAACAATTTTTCACGGCCCACCAGGTGTCACTGCTGCCGTGGCTCTCCTGTTCTCCCGATATGTCGCCCATCGAACACGTCTGGTAGCTGATCGGCAACCGAGTGGCCCGGCAAGCACCACCCGTGACTACGCCTGATGAACTGTGGCAACGTGTGGAAGCAGCCTGGACCAACATACCCCAAGCCCACATCCAAAGCCTCTTTCGTTCGATGCCGCGGCGTGTAGCGGCCGTTATTGCCAGCCATGGGGGCCACACGAGCTATTGCTGTCTGCGTGTTCCGCAAGTTGCACGGGCCTGTAAGCTCAATCGTTTCATCTTTGTATCTGTTGTTATGTATCCAGTAAATCTGGCTTTGCTATCTCGTGTCCTTCTTGGTGTTGCATTTTGGGTGGCCAGCAGTGTATTTAGCAGGGAAATACAACAGTAACATGGCCTTTAGCAAACAGCTCACGTGTACAACTTGCAGCAATACGTTTTCCACAAAGAGTAATTTATTGAAACATGAGAGAAATACCAACCACTCAGGGGAGAAAATGGAGTTTCTTCGAAAAGTCTTTTGCAGTATACGCACGAAGGTATGTTCAGTCACCAAAACTGCTGGGAAAGCTCAAAAACTGTTTAACTGAAACACTCTTTGAAGCGAACAGACTCAAAACATGTTTCGTAGGTTGTTAAAAAACTTTGTATTTCAACAACCTACGAAACATGTTCTAGATCTTTTTTTTTTTTTTTTTTGGATTGAAGGTTTAATGACCACCGTAAGCAACTCGATAAGCTATAAGCAGTCTCCCGTCCCTAATTTAGGGCCACTGGTTCCACGGATGGGAGAGAGAAAATGCCTTGGCAAACACAACATTCTGACTTTGCCGGAATTCGAATCCGGACCCATCTCAGACGAATGGTCAGAAACCAGTGGTTAGATCACTGCGCCACATGGGCGGCGAAAATTTTTATGCCTGGGAGAAGGGTCTGAACGCAAATGTTTTCGTTAATTATGGTTCACGGGAAATCAGACCGCCACCCGCCTTAACACCCTTCCTTCAAGCCAATAATCTTGTCTTGCACTCACCTCTCTCTCCCAAAGCAGTCCTGTCCATCCTCCTCATCAGTCCCTAACATAAGACAAGTTAGTAAAATCATGCAATGCATTGATTATGATACGCTTTCCAACATACCAGAAATCATTACTCAAGTTATGAGGATAATGGCTGTGGAATAAATCTCGCTCCTGTGTCCTGACCTTTGACCCCATTTCGATGATATTCAACAGAACCGGTTCAGTATACCTCCGGAACAAACTAAAATTTTGTCGCAATAGAAGCATTTTTACGTAAGTCATGCCGCATAAGGGAGATGGAATGGATCCCGCTCCTATGTCCTGACCTTTGATCCCATATCGCCCATTTTCAATAGGGATCGTCCCCAGTTGTCCCCTACCACATACCATCGAAATCGAACCGTTTTTATGCGAGTTATTGTGCGGACAGACAGACAGACGGACGGACAAAGCTGGAGCATATACGCTTTTCAACCGTAGGTTGAAGAAGCGTATATGCTCCAGCTTTGTCCCTCTGTCTATCGCACGATAACGTTTGAAGAAGCGTATATGCTCCAGCTTTGTCCGTCTGTCTGTGGCACGATAACTCGCGTAAAAATGGTTCGATTTCGATGGTATGCGGTAGGGGACAACTGGGGACGAACCCTATTGAAAATGGGCGAAATGTGGTCAAAGGTCAGGATATAGGAGCGGGATCCGTTCCATCGCCCTTATGCGATGTAACTTACGTAAAAAGGCTTCGATTGCGACAAAACTTCATGTTGTTCCGAAGGTATACTGAACCGGTTCTGTTGAATATCATCGAAATGGGGTCAAAGGTGAGGACACAGGAGCGAGATTTATTCTACAGCCATTATCCTCATAACTTGAGTAATGATTTCTGGTATGTTGGAAAGCGTATCATGATCAATGCATAGCATGATTTTACTAACTTGTTCAACCTACGGTTGGAAAGCGTACAAAAAGGCTTAAACTAAGAATTTGGAAGAGTGGAGAACAGAGGAATTTTCATGTTCCTGAGGATACTATTTTGACCTCCTTTCTAGGGAAAAGTAAGCAACGCACTTCCTAGGGGAAAACATGCAGGGCTACACGACGGAAAGCACGAGGCTCATGAAGAAAAACACGAGACTTATCATTATTTATAAAAGTATGGATTATCCAGCCCACGCTTGAAATCCCTTGGCGACGTTTCTAGACCCATTCAAAAATACGCTTTTCTAGAATGGACTATAGCAAATCTTCGGAAACGAATGAGTTTTGTACAGAGGAGTAACTAGGAATTTCTGCGCCTGGGCCAAGCCACAAAATATTGCGCCCCCTCCCCGCCTCACCGAAGTCGTTAAGACAAAAAAAAGCTTTACCGCCTGAAATATCATAATCCTGCTTGTTGCATGAGTGTTTAGGATAGTAAAACTGGTCTTGTGTGTTAATTACACACAAATTTGCACAATTTATTGGGTTGGTGCGAACAAGCAGTGGAGACAGGCCCCCACCACAGCAGAATGGAACCACCCATAGGTGTTACGGGTATTACGTCAAAGTTACTATAAATAGCTAGCACGCGTGTGAAGAACAAGGTTCAGGGCCGCGGATGGCCTAGTGGTCAACGTTCGTGACTGCTACGGAGACGGTCTCAGGTTCGATCCCAGGCAGGTACGAACGCTCGAACCACTAAATATCCGCCGTGCGTTGGATGGGCACGTTAAGCCGTCGGACCCCGGGGACTGGCCCCCAAGGGAATAAATAAGGGCGTCTTCCTCCCCCTTTCTACCTCGCTTCCGTGTCACTTTCCTATCGGGCACTCTAGCCCAAATCTCCTAGCTTCCTACTCCTAAGGGTTGTTTAAGACCTAGGGTCAGACACTCCCTTCCTAAAATCCTCTACATATGATCTGTTTGTTTGTTTGTTTGTTTATTGGAGGTTTAACGACCACCGTGAGCAACTCAATGGGCTATAAGCAGTCGCCCGTCCCTAATTTAGGGTCACTGGTTCCAGGGAAGGGAGAGAGCCAGTGCCGTAAGACAAACACAACATCCATGCCACACCGGGATTCGAACCCGGACCCCTTCGGACGAATGATCAGAGGCCAACGCCTTAGACCACTGCGCCACCGGGGCGGCAAGAGCACGAATTTAAAGTCATATATATGTAATATGAGATTTTCACCAATGAACCAAATCCATGGACACCCCCCCCTTAAGAAACGCTGTATTGTGTACAGGCATATAGATGAACAGAGAAATCAAATAATATTCGGCATACTACTTTCCTCTACCCATAAAATAACCAGATCTGCCTCAGCTAAAAAACTAAAAAAATCAATTTCCATTTCACGACAAAGATATCACGTCTACAATACAAATCACAAGGCTACAACACCAATTATTTTTCATGGCACAAAGACCACATTTAATATTAACTTAATACACTGGCGTGCAAAAATTAAGGACGAGACGGTTTTTCGAATGTAACGTCGTGCAGAATGCTCCACATTGACTCAAATCATACCATAAGATCCCCAAGATGTAAGAATATGGGACAAGTCAGCAAAACCGTCCAAACAAGGAATCCAAAGGATACAAAGGCACTTTATTGAAAAAGGTAGCTTCGAGCAACACTGGACACAAGACAGAAACGTCCATGTGACAGGCGGCTGCCAAGAAAAATCCAGTCTTTAGTAGGGGATATGATCACCTCTGACTGCGTTGCAGGATTTACAACGTCTGTCCATGCTGAGGACGAGGTTGTAAAGGAGCTGTTGAGGCATCGCGGCCCATTCCTCTTGTAGCGCCAATCGCAGCTGCGGAATCGTTGCTGGCGGCTAGTGACGTGCTGCCAAGCGTCTCCCGAGAAGGTCGCACACGTGTTCGATTGGATTTAGGTCCGGGGACCTTGCGGGCCAATCCATGCGTTGAATATCTTCACTCTCCAACAGCTCTGCGACAGCCACTGTACGATGAGGTGTAGCGTTGTCGTCCATGAAGAGGAACTCAGGACCCACAGTACCTCTAAACAGACGCACGTGAAGCAGGAGAACCTCGGAACAATAGCGGACACCAGTGACTGAACCTCATTGGAAGATTTGGTCAGTACGGCTACCAAGCATGATACCGCCCCAAACGAGAACTCCGCCACTTCCAAACCGGTCCCTTTCTATGATGATGGAGGTGTGATTGCGTGTTCCCTGCTCTCTCCAGATGTGTATACGTCCACAATCGCTCGTCAGACTAAATCGGCTCTTATCCGTAACGAGAACTCGACCCCATTGCTGATGTGTCCAGTTCTTGTGTTTCTGGCACCACCGAAACCGCCGTCTACGATGAGCAGGCGTTAATGGCACACACCGTACTGGGCGTCGTGCAAATAGACCACCTTTGTGCAGCCTCCTGGCCACGGTAAAACTCAATAACGGACGTCCCGTTGTCTGTTGCATGTGCCTTGCGATTTCTCCCGCTGTCTGCCGTCTGTCTCTTCTCGCCTGTAGGACAATACACCGGTCGTCCGCCGCCGTGGTTGCTCGTGGACGACCACTGCTAAACTCTCGGACAGCTGTTCCTGTCGTTTGAAATGCTCTCCAAGCTCGTGAAACGATGCTGTGAGCGATCCCGAACTCCTCGGCCATATTAGTCACACTTCGACTTTCTTCCAATTTCCCAATGACGCGACCTCGGGTAAAGTCATCCAGATGTCGTCTACTGGATTGCCTGTTGGCCATATCACACGGTGGCAGCAACTCGACTACGTTCAAACCGATGTACACCGTGCAATAGCTTTCACCGAATTGCTGAGCGTACACCGCCCGTGTGCTTTATACCCTTCTAACACCCCCTCACCCCCCCAACCCGTCATGCTGCATATATGCACATGCCCCACCGTACCGGTCCCTAGTCTATCTCCTGAGTGGTCTTTCGGTCTGTTCTGCCTGCTCGTTCCGCTGTTATACTAATTTCTCCTTTTTTGTTCTTAATTTTTGCCCACCAGTGTACTTTGTGAACATTCAGAATCTGCTTTAGCGAAGTCTTTAAACAAATGTAACACTTAACGGGTTCACTTGCTTTTTCACTGCTTACGTGCTGCATTTACCATTTTCAGCTTTTGCCGGTGTGTGTGTTCCTTTGAAAAACTGGTTGTATGTCAGAAACGCCACCAATAAGATGTGTATAGTGCTGTTTTTTGGTTCTAGACCTCCTCCTTCCCCACCCCTCAACCTTGGGGTCAACAACCCTAGATCACACATGATCAAATTCTTATCTTATAAGCTTTCGATATTCTTAGGGGGCCGTTAAATTAAAAAAAAAAAAAGTTAATTATATCAAAATTCCAGCGTTCGCCAATCACAGCAGCTTACTGTTGCAAGCAACTTCTTTAGCGGTCTAGGGCTGGGTCTTCTGATTCCTCGTAATGCGGGATCAGGGTTCGAATCGCAGGTACAACATAGATCTGTTAGTCTTTAAAGAAATTATTCTCTCTCAACTTTTTGTTTAGTTCTTATGCCCACGGGAGTAGTTACACCTCTCCCAACACTTTTTTTTATCCAGGCCATAAATATTTAAACCCAACACCATATCATAGAGTTACGTAAAAAGCACGCCGTTCCGGTGGCCGGATCGTTAGAGGCGTGGGCTTTTGGCTCATCGTCCGAATTGAACCAGACTTCGAATCACGGGTGAGGCATGGGCGTTGCGTGTCTGTCCTACGGCACTGTTTCTTTCTATTCCACGAAATCAGTTGCCCTAAATTAGGGACGAGCGACTCCATATAGCTTTAAATGCCCATGAGGGCCGTAAAATTTGAAACACACAACGAAAAGCCAAAACATTATGACCATCTGCCTAATATGATGTTGGTCTTCGCGTGCGGCCAAAACAGCTCTTAGCCGGCGAGGCGCAGACGCTACAAGATTTCTAAAGGTGTCTTGTGGTATCTGATACCTGTTGGGAACAACTAGTGCCTGTGGGTAGTAATAGGATTCCCCTACGACTGCCGCCAGACGTTGGAATCGTGACGTTTCAAACACTATCGTCTGGCGACAGGTTCGTGATGCCGACAACTGGCGTCAGCGTCTGAAATATGGGTGGAGCTCGTCTCAATATTTTCTTATGATCTACACTGCTGGCCACTCAAAATTAAACACCAAGAAGGAAGCATCCGATTGGCCTGAAATTCGCAGCATACGTCGCCCGCGAGAGGACATGCAAACGATTATCATTGCAGGGCATATGCAAATCATGTGCGCCACCGAGAAGCACTATAAGAAGGGTGCACAGAAGGCGCGGTGTAAGTAGTGGAAGTGTGTTGTGCCGCCGGAGCTGTGCGTGGGAAGCTTCCTGATGCCTCGTCGCAGAATACGGCAGTCATTCCAGCACGTTTCGGAGTTCGACAGAGGACGAATAGTGGCTTATCGCGACAGCGGTTTATCGTACCGAGACATCGGCGCCCGTGTGGGACGACATCCAGCCACAGTGAGGCAAGTATGAATTTGGTGGGTGCAGGAGGCACGAACGGACCGACGAGAGCGATGGCCGCAGCCGCGGCACACCACCGTACGAGAGGACCGACATTTCGTGCGGCGGGCATTGACGGCTCGCACAGCCACATCACGAACGTTAGCGCAGGAATTACGGTGTGTTGCGCAGGAATTACAGTGTGTTGCGCAGGAATTACAGTGTGTTGCGCAGGAATTACAGTGTGTTGCGCAGGAATTACAGTGTGTTGCGCAACAACAGTGTCAGCACGTACCGTTCGACGTCGTCTGCAGGAGCCGGGACTTGTCGCACGGCGCCCATTGCTCCGATTACCATTGACGTTACACCACCGGCGAGTGCGGCGGCAGTGGGCCGTTGAACGCCGCACCCGGACTACGGAATGGCACGACATTGTCTTCTACGACGAATCCCGCTTCTGCCTGCAACACCACGATGGTCGGATCCGCGTGTAGCGGCACCGCGGCGAGAGACTGTATGACGCCTGCATTATGCATCGCCATATCGGTCCGTCGCCTGGCGTTATGGTTTGAGGCGCAATCGGATATGATACCCGCACCCCTCTGGTACGCATCGCAGGTACACTCAACAGATACCACTACATCTCCGACTTTTTGGAGCCTGTAGTCCTCCCTTACCTGCAGGACCTACCAGCAGCCACGTTTCAACAGGACAATGCGCGCCCGCACATGGCACGCATCGTGCAACAATTTTTCACGGCCCACCAGGTGTCACTGCTGCCGTGGCTCTCCTGTTCTCCCGATATGTCGCCCATCGAACACGTCTGGTAGCTGATCGGCAACCGAGTGGCCCGGCAAGCACCACCCGTGACTACGCCTGATGAACTGTGGCAACGTGTGGAAGCAGCCTGGACCAACATACCCCAAGCCCACATCCAAAGCCTCTTTCGTTCGATGCCGCGGCGTGTAGCGGCCGTTATTGCCAGCCATGGGGGCCACACGAGCTATTGCTGTCTGCGTGTTCCGCAAGTTGCACGGGCCTGTAAGCTCAATCGTTTCATCTTTGTATCTGTTGTTATGTATCCAGTAAATCTGGCTTTGCTATCTCGTGTCCTTCTTGGTGTTGCATTTTGGGTGGCCAGCAGTGTATTTAGCAGGGAAATACAACAGTAACATGGCCTTTAGCAAACAGCTCACGTGTACAACTTGCAGCAATACGTTTTCCACAAAGAGTAATTTATTGAAACATGAGAGAAATACCAACCACTCAGGGGAGAAAATGGAGTTTCTTCGAAAAGTCTTTTGCAGTATACGCACGAAGGTATGTTCAGTCACCAAAACTGCTGGGAAAGCTCAAAAACTGTTTAACTGAAACACTCTTTGAAGCGAACAGACTCAAAACATGTTTCGTAGGTTGTTAAAAAACTTTGTATTTCAACAACCTACGAAACATGTTCTAGATCTTTTTTTTTTTTTTTTTTTTTTTGGATTGAAGGTTTAATGACCACCGTAAGCAACTCGATAAGCTATAAGCAGTCTCCCGTCCCTAATTTAGGGCCACTGGTTCCACGGATGGGAGAGAGAAAATGCCTTGGCAAACACAACATTCTGACTTTGCCGGAATTCGAATCCGGACCCATCTCAGACGAATGGTCAGAAACCAGTGGTTAGATCACTGCGCCACATGGGCGGCGAAAATTTTTATGCCTGGGAGAAGGGTCTGAACGCAAATGTTTTCGTTAATTATGGTTCACGGGAAATCAGACCGCCACCCGCCTTAACACCCTTCCTTCAAGCCAATAATCTTGTCTTGCACTCACCTCTCTCTCCCAAAGCAGTCCTGTCCATCCTCCTCATCAGTCCCTAACATAAGACAAGTTAGTAAAATCATGCAATGCATTGATTATGATACGCTTTCCAACATACCAGAAATCATTACTCAAGTTATGAGGATAATGGCTGTGGAATAAATCTCGCTCCTGTGTCCTGACCTTTGACCCCATTTCGATGATATTCAACAGAACCGGTTCAGTATACCTCCGGAACAAACTAAAATTTTGTCGCAATAGAAGCATTTTTACGTAAGTCATGCCGCATAAGGGAGATGGAATGGATCCCGCTCCTATGTCCTGACCTTTGATCCCATATCGCCCATTTTCAATAGGGATCGTCCCCAGTTGTCCCCTACCACATACCATCGAAATCGAACCGTTTTTATGCGAGTTATTGTGCGGACAGACAGACAGACGGACGGACAAAGCTGGAGCATATACGCTTTTCAACCGTAGGTTGAAGAAGCGTATATGCTCCAGCTTTGTCCCTCTGTCTATCGCACGATAACGTTTGAAGAAGCGTATATGCTCCAGCTTTGTCCGTCTGTCTGTGGCACGATAACTCGCGTAAAAATGGTTCGATTTCGATGGTATGCGGTAGGGGACAACTGGGGACGAACCCTATTGAAAATGGGCGAAATGTGGTCAAAGGTCAGGATATAGGAGCGGGATCCGTTCCATCGCCCTTATGCGATGTAACTTACGTAAAAAGGCTTCGATTGCGACAAAACTTCATGTTGTTCCGAAGGTATACTGAACCGGTTCTGTTGAATATCATCGAAATGGGGTCAAAGGTGAGGACACAGGAGCGAGATTTATTCTACAGCCATTATCCTCATAACTTGAGTAATGATTTCTGGTATGTTGGAAAGCGTATCATGATCAATGCATAGCATGATTTTACTAACTTGTTCAACCTACGGTTGGAAAGCGTACAAAAAGGCTTAAACTAAGAATTTGGAAGAGTGGAGAACAGAGGAATTTTCATGTTCCTGAGGATACTATTTTGACCTCCTTTCTAGGGAAAAGTAAGCAACGCACTTCCTAGGGGAAAACATGCAGGGCTACACGACGGAAAGCACGAGGCTCATGAAGAAAAACACGAGACTTATCATTATTTATAAAAGTATGGATTATCCAGCCCACGCTTGAAATCCCTTGGCGACGTTTCTAGACCCATTCAAAAATACGCTTTTCTAGAATGGACTATAGCAAATCTTCGGAAACGAATGAGTTTTGTACAGAGGAGTAACTAGGAATTTCTGCGCCTGGGCCAAGCCACAAAATATTGCGCCCCCTCCCCGCCTCACCGAAGTCGTTAAGACAAAAAAAAGCTTTACCGCCTGAAATATCATAATCCTGCTTGTTGCATGAGTGTTTAGGATAGTAAAACTGGTCTTGTGTGTTAATTACACACAAATTTGCACAATTTATTGGGTTGGTGCGAACAAGCAGTGGAGACAGGCCCCCACCACAGCAGAATGGAACCACCCATAGGTGTTACGGGTATTACGTCAAAGTTACTATAAATAGCTAGCACGCGTGTGAAGAACAAGGTTCAGGGCCGCGGATGGCCTAGTGGTCAACGTTCGTGACTGCTACGGAGACGGTCTCAGGTTCGATCCCAGGCAGGTACGAACGCTCGAACCACTAAATATCCGCCGTGCGTTGGATGGGCACGTTAAGCCGTCGGACCCCGGGGACTGGCCCCCAAGGGAATAAATAAGGGCGTCTTCCTCCCCTTTCTACCTCGCTTCCGTGTCACTTTCCTATCGGGCACTCTAGCCCAAATCTCCTAGCTTCCTACTCCTAAGGGTTGTTTAAGACCTAGGGTCAGACACTCCCTTCCTAAAATCCTCTACATATGATCTGTTTGTTTGTTTGTTTGTTTATTGGAGGTTTAACGACCACCGTGAGCAACTCAATGGGCTATAAGCAGTCGCCCGTCCCTAATTTAGGGTCACTGGTTCCAGGGAAGGGAGAGAGCCAGTGCCGTAAGACAAACACAACATCCATGCCACACCGGGATTCGAACCCGGACCCCTTCGGACGAATGATCAGAGGCCAACGCCTTAGACCACTGCGCCACCGGGGCGGCAAGAGCACGAATTTAAAGTCATATATATGTAATATGAGATTTTCACCAATGAACCAAATCCATGGACACCCCCCTTAAGAAACGCTGTATTGTGTACAGGCATATAGATGAACAGAGAAATCAAATAATATTCGGCATACTACTTTCCTCTACCCATAAAATAACCAGATCTGCCTCAGCTAAAAAACTAAAAAAATCAATTTCCATTTCACGACAAAGATATCACGTCTACAATACAAATCACAAGGCTACAACACCAATTATTTTTCATGGCACAAAGACCACATTTAATATTAACTTAATACACTGGCGTGCAAAAATTAAGGACGAGACGGTTTTTCGAATGTAACGTCGTGCAGAATGCTCCACATTGACTCAAATCATACCATAAGATCCCCAAGATGT
Source organism: Macrothele yani (assembly GCA_039090855.1). Lineage (NCBI taxonomy): Eukaryota > Metazoa > Arthropoda > Arachnida > Araneae > Macrothelidae > Macrothele > Macrothele yani. The sequence goes on along the minus strand of CM077017.1, from coordinate 63,405,101 downwards.
AAGAATATGGGACAAGTCAGCAAAACCGTCCAAACAAGGAATCCAAAGGATACAAAGGCACTTTATTGAAAAGGTAGCTTCGAGCAACACTGGACACAAGACAGAAACGTCCATGTGACAGGCGGCTGCCAAGAAAAATCCAGTCTTTAGTAGGGGATATGATCACCTCTGACTGCGTTGCAGGATTTACAACGTCTGTCCATGCTGAGGACGAGGTTGTAAAGGAGCTGTTGAGGCATCGCGGCCCATTCCTCTTGTAGCGCCAATCGCAGCTGCGGAATCGTTGCTGGCGGCTAGTGACGTGCTGCCAAGCGTCTCCCGAGAAGGTCGCACACGTGTTCGATTGGATTTAGGTCCGGGGACCTTGCGGGCCAATCCATGCGTTGAATATCTTCACTCTCCAACAGCTCTGCGACAGCCACTGTACGATGAGGTGTAGCGTTGTCGTCCATGAAGAGGAACTCAGGACCCACAGTACCTCTAAACAGACGCACGTGAAGCAGGAGAACCTCGGAACAATAGCGGACACCAGTGACTGAACCTCATTGGAAGATTTGGTCAGTACGGCTACCAAGCATGATACCGCCCCAAACGAGAACTCCGCCACTTCCAAACCGGTCCCTTTCTATGATGATGGAGGTGTGATTGCGTGTTCCCTGCTCTCTCCAGATGTGTATACGTCCACAATCGCTCGTCAGACTAAATCGGCTCTTATCCGTAACGAGAACTCGACCCCATTGCTGATGTGTCCAGTTCTTGTGTTTCTGGCACCACCGAAACCGCCGTCTACGATGAGCAGGCGTTAATGGCACACACCGTACTGGGCGTCGTGCAAATAGACCACCTTTGTGCAGCCTCCTGGCCACGGTAAAACTCAATAACGGACGTCCCGTTGTCTGTTGCATGTGCCTTGCGATTTCTCCCGCTGTCTGCCGTCTGTCTCTTCTCGCCTGTAGGACAATACACCGGTCGTCCGCCGCCGTGGTTGCTCGTGGACGACCACTGCTAAACTCTCGGACAGCTGTTCCTGTCGTTTGAAATGCTCTCCAAGCTCGTGAAACGATGCTGTGAGCGATCCCGAACTCCTCGGCCATATTAGTCACACTTCGACTTTCTTCCAATTTCCCAATGACGCGACCTCGGGTAAAGTCATCCAGATGTCGTCTACTGGATTGCCTGTTGGCCATATCACACGGTGGCAGCAACTCGACTACGTTCAAACCGATGTACACCGTGCAATAGCTTTCACCGAATTGCTGAGCGTACACCGCCCGTGTGCTTTATACCCTTCTAACACCCCCTCACCCCCCCAACCCGTCATGCTGCATATATGCACATGCCCCACCGTACCGGTCCCTAGTCTATCTCCTGAGTGGTCTTTCGGTCTGTTCTGCCTGCTCGTTCCGCTGTTATACTAATTTCTCCTTTTTGTTCTTAATTTTTGCCCACCAGTGTACTTTGTGAACATTCAGAATCTGCTTTAGCGAAGTCTTTAAACAAATGTAACACTTAACGGGTTCACTTGCTTTTTCACTGCTTACGTGCTGCATTTACCATTTTCAGCTTTTGCCGGTGTGTGTGTTCCTTTGAAAAACTGGTTGTATGTCAGAAACGCCACCAATAAGATGTGTATAGTGCTGTTTTTTGGTTCTAGACCTCCTCCTTCCCCACCCCTCAACCTTGGGGTCAACAACCCTAGATCACACATGATCAAATTCTTATCTTATAAGCTTTCGATATTCTTAGGGGGCCGTTAAATTAAAAAAAAAAAAAAGTTAATTATATCAAAATTCCAGCGTTCGCCAATCACAGCAGCTTACTGTTGCAAGCAACTTCTTTAGCGGTCTAGGGCTGGGTCTTCTGATTCCTCGTAATGCGGGATCAGGGTTCGAATCGCAGGGTACAACATAGATCTGTTAGTCTTTAAAGAAATTATTCTCTCTCAACTTTTTGTTTAGTTCTTATGCCCACGGGAGTAGTTACACCTCTCCCAACACTTTTTTTTATCCAGGCCATAAATATTTAAACCCAACACCATATCATAGAGTTACGTAAAAAGCACGCCGTTCCGGTGGCCGGATCGTTAGAGGCGTGGGCTTTTGGCTCATCGTCCGAATTGAACCAGACTTCGAATCACGGGTGAGGCATGGGCGTTGCGTGTCTGTCCTACGGCACTGTTTCTTTCTATTCCACGAAATCAGTTGCCCTAAATTAGGGACGAGCGACTCCATATAGCTTTAAATGCCCATGAGGGCCGTAAAATTTGAAACACACAACGAAAAGCCAAAACATTATGACCATCTGCCTAATATGATGTTGGTCTTCGCGTGCGGCCAAAACAGCTCTTAGCCGGCGAGGCGCAGACGCTACAAGATTTCTAAAGGTGTCTTGTGGTATCTGATACCTGTTGGGAACAACTAGTGCCTGTGGGTAGTAATAGGATTCCCCTACGACTGCCGCCAGACGTTGGAATCGTGACGTTTCAAACACTATCGTCTGGCGACAGGTTCGTGATGCCGACAACTGGCGTCAGCGTCTGAAATATGGGTGGAGCTCGTCTCAATATTTTCTTATGATCTACACTGCTGGCCACTCAAAATTAAACACCAAGAAGGAAGCATCCGATTGGCCTGAAATTCGCAGCATACGTCGCCCGCGAGAGGACATGCAAACGATTATCATTGCAGGGCATATGCAAATCATGTGCGCCACCGAGAAGCACTATAAGAAGGGTGCACAGAAGGCGCGGTGTAAGTAGTGGAAGTGTGTTGTGCCGCCGGAGCTGTGCGTGGGAAGCTTCCTGATGCCTCGTCGCAGAATACGGCAGTCATTCCAGCACGTTTCGGAGTTCGACAGAGGACGAATAGTGGCTTATCGCGACAGCGGTTTATCGTACCGAGACATCGGCGCCCGTGTGGGACGACATCCAGCCACAGTGAGGCAAGTATGAATTTGGTGGGTGCAGGAGGCACGAACGGACCGACGAGAGCGATGGCCGCAGCCGCGGCACACCACCGTACGAGAGGACCGACATTTCGTGCGGCGGGCATTGACGGCTCGCACAGCCACATCACGAACGTTAGCGCAGGAATTACGGTGTGTTGCGCAGGAATTACAGTGTGTTGCGCAGGAATTACAGTGTGTTGCGCAGGAATTACAGTGTGTTGCGCAACAACAGTGTCAGCACGTACCGTTCGACGTCGTCTGCAGGAGCCGGGACTTGTCGCACGGCGCCCATTGCTCCGATTACCATTGACGTTACACCACCGGCGAGTGCGGCGGCAGTGGGCCGTTGAACGCCGCACCCGGACTACGGAATGGCACGACATTGTCTTCTACGACGAATCCCGCTTCTGCCTGCAACACCACGATGGTCGGATCCGCGTGTAGCGGCCCCGCGGCGAGAGACTGTATGACGCCTGCATTATGCATCGCCATATCGGTCCGTCGCCTGGCGTTATGGTTTGAGGCGCAATCGGATATGATACCCGCACCCCTCTGGTACGCATCGCAGGTACACTCAACAGATACCACTACATCTCCGACTTTTTGGAGCCTGTAGTCCTCCCTTACCTGCAGGACCTACCAGCAGCCACGTTTCAACAGAACAATGCGCGCCCGCACATGGCACGCATCGTGCAACAATTTTTCACGGCCCACCAGGTGTCACTGCTGCCGTGGCTCTCCTGTTCTCCCGATATGTCGCCCATCGAACACGTCTGGTAGCTGATCGGCAACCGAGTGGCCCGGCAAGCACCACCCGTGACTACGCCTGATGAACTGTGGCAACGTGTGGAAGCAGCCTGGACCAACATACCCCAAGCCCACATCCAAAGCCTCTTTCGTTCGATGCCGCGGCGTGTAGCGGCCGTTATTGCCAGCCATGGGGGCCACACGAGCTATTGCTGTCTGCGTGTTCCGCAAGTTGCACGGGCCTGTAAGCTCAATCGTTTCATCTTTGTATCTGTTGTTATGTATCCAGTAAATCTGGCTTTGCTATCTCGTGTCCTTCTTGGTGTTGCATTTTGGGTGGCCAGCAGTGTATTTAGCAGGGAAATACAACAGTAACATGGCCTTTAGCAAACAGCTCACGTGTACAACTTGCAGCAATACGTTTTCCACAAAGAGTAATTTATTGAAACATGAGAGAAATACCAACCACTCAGGGGAGAAAATGGAGTTTCTTCGAAAAGTCTTTTGCAGTATACGCACGAAGGTATGTTCAGTCACCAAAACTGCTGGGAAAGCTCAAAAACTGTTTAACTGAAACACTCTTTGAAGCGAACAGACTCAAAACATGTTTCGTAGGTTGTTAAAAAACTTTGTATTTCAACAACCTACGAAACATGTTCTAGATCTTTTTTTTTTTTTTTTTTGGATTGAAGGTTTAATGACCACCGTAAGCAACTCGATAAGCTATAAGCAGTCTCCCGTCCCTAATTTAGGGCCACTGGTTCCACGGATGGGAGAGAGAAAATGCCTTGGCAAACACAACATTCTGACTTTGCCGGAATTCGAATCCGGACCCATCTCAGACGAATGGTCAGAAACCAGTGGTTAGATCACTGCGCCACATGGGCGGCGAAAATTTTTATGCCTGGGAGAAGGGTCTGAACGCAAATGTTTTCGTTAATTATGGTTCACGGGAAATCAGACCGCCACCCGCCTTAACACCCTTCCTTCAAGCCAATAATCTTGTCTTGCACTCACCTCTCTCTCCCAAAGCAGTCCTGTCCATCCTCCTCATCAGTCCCTAACATAAGACAAGTTAGTAAAATCATGCAATGCATTGATTATGATACGCTTTCCAACATACCAGAAATCATTACTCAAGTTATGAGGATAATGGCTGTGGAATAAATCTCGCTCCTGTGTCCTGACCTTTGACCCCATTTCGATGATATTCAACAGAACCGGTTCAGTATACCTCCGGAACAAACTAAAATTTTGTCGCAATAGAAGCATTTTTACGTAAGTCATGCCGCATAAGGGAGATGGAATGGATCCCGCTCCTATGTCCTGACCTTTGATCCCATATCGCCCATTTTCAATAGGGATCGTCCCCAGTTGTCCCCTACCACATACCATCGAAATCGAACCGTTTTTATGCGAGTTATTGTGCGGACAGACAGACAGACGGACGGACAAAGCTGGAGCATATACGCTTTTCAACCGTAGGTTGAAGAAGCGTATATGCTCCAGCTTTGTCCCTCTGTCTATCGCACGATAACGTTTGAAGAAGCGTATATGCTCCAGCTTTGTCCGTCTGTCTGTGGCACGATAACTCGCGTAAAAATGGTTCGATTTCGATGGTATGCGGTAGGGGACAACTGGGGACGAACCCTATTGAAAATGGGCGAAATGTGGTCAAAGGTCAGGATATAGGAGCGGGATCCGTTCCATCGCCCTTATGCGATGTAACTTACGTAAAAAGGCTTCGATTGCGACAAAACTTCATGTTGTTCCGAAGGTATACTGAACCGGTTCTGTTGAATATCATCGAAATGGGGTCAAAGGTGAGGACACAGGAGCGAGATTTATTCTACAGCCATTATCCTCATAACTTGAGTAATGATTTCTGGTATGTTGGAAAGCGTATCATGATCAATGCATAGCATGATTTTACTAACTTGTTCAACCTACGGTTGGAAAGCGTACAAAAAGGCTTAAACTAAGAATTTGGAAGAGTGGAGAACAGAGGAATTTTCATGTTCCTGAGGATACTATTTTGACCTCCTTTCTAGGGAAAAGTAAGCAACGCACTTCCTAGGGGAAAACATGCAGGGCTACACGACGGAAAGCACGAGGCTCATGAAGAAAAACACGAGACTTATCATTATTTATAAAAGTATGGATTATCCAGCCCACGCTTGAAATCCCTTGGCGACGTTTCTAGACCCATTCAAAAATACGCTTTTCTAGAATGGACTATAGCAAATCTTCGGAAACGAATGAGTTTTGTACAGAGGAGTAACTAGGAATTTCTGCGCCTGGGCCAAGCCACAAAATATTGCGCCCCTCCCCGCCTCACCGAAGTCGTTAAGACAAAAAAAAGCTTTACCGCCTGAAATATCATAATCCTGCTTGTTGCATGAGTGTTTAGGATAGTAAAACTGGTCTTGTGTGTTAATTACACACAAATTTGCACAATTTATTGGGTTGGTGCGAACAAGCAGTGGAGACAGGCCCCCACCACAGCAGAATGGAACCACCCATAGGTGTTACGGGTATTACGTCAAAGTTACTATAAATAGCTAGCACGCGTGTGAAGAACAAGGTTCAGGGCCGCGGATGGCCTAGTGGTCAACGTTCGTGACTGCTACGGAGACGGTCTCAGGTTCGATCCCAGGCAGGTACGAACGCTCGAACCACTAAATATCCGCCGTGCGTTGGATGGGCACGTTAAGCCGTCGGACCCCGGGGACTGGCCCCCAAGGGAATAAATAAGGGCGTCTTCCTCCCCCTTTCTACCTCGCTTCCGTGTCACTTTCCTATCGGGCACTCTAGCCCAAATCTCCTAGCTTCCTACTCCTAAGGGTTGTTTAAGACCTAGGGTCAGACACTCCCTTCCTAAAATCCTCTACATATGATCTGTTTGTTTGTTTGTTTGTTTATTGGAGGTTTAACGACCACCGTGAGCAACTCAATGGGCTATAAGCAGTCGCCCGTCCCTAATTTAGGGTCACTGGTTCCAGGGAAGGGAGAGAGCCAATGCCGTAAGACAAACACAACATCCATGCCTGACCGGGATTCGAACCCGGACCCCTTACGGACGAATGATCGGAGGCCAGCGCCTTAGACCACTGCGCCACCGGGGCGGCACATATGATCTGAAGAACAAGGTTCAAGCGTGGTTTGTTAGGACATAACTATGCTTGCAAAGGAAACATGCAGACGCCGGATTTCAGTCATCTTCCTGTTTGAAAAGCCATGCCCACAAGAAGCAGTAACTACATGGCATTAGATGTAGCAGCTGCATTATCTTAAAAACATTGCCGTAACAGTTTGTTTCTTTTTGTCCAACATATATGCGGCTAAACAGAGATTCAAAGATAATTCTTTTACCTGTAGATGACATTATACTTTGTGCAAGGGATACCATGGCAAAGATACGTTACACCACTGCAAAGGTTGCTTTAGTATCCTTGACCCTTTGGTGAGTTTCTCTCGAATCCCACCTTCACTTCCATTTATTTTCGAAGCAGCTGCAGGAATATGGGTGAGAAAACTGAGCTCTATATTCATTCAAAAGTTGGGGGGGGGGGGGAGAATAGTTGCTCACTTGGGGAAAAAAATTTACTGGCCATTGTTGGCTACTATAATAAAAATTTACTAGCCACTACAAAATATCTGGTCGCCATTTGGCTAAAGACATTCGCAAGGACTGCTCCTTTACCCGAGTAGAATAGAACGGTCCTGTATAGGCTTTCAACCAAAGTGCCGGAATTCTATAGTGCAGGAAATTTTTAACACATAAGTACGACTGTTCTAACATAAATATTGCCCCGAATATTTGAACGCGATTTTCTCGAAACTACATGTTTTGGTGATTTTACCATGATATCTCGAAAATCGCTGGAGATATTAACTTGAAATTTATACCGCAGTTGTAAAACATGATGACGCATTAATTATACCTGACATCTGATTGAATAAAAAGGTTTTCACTATTTTAAAATAACGAATAACTCGCATTTTTCGTTATCAGGATGCCATTTTTTTGCATTTTGTTTTTATTTCCAATTTTTCAGGTATAATCAACACAGGGAAGCTTAAGAAGAAGAAATAGTCCTAGGATTTCCCGAAATCTTCATCCGTTAGACTGTAATCGCGGTAAAATCGGATTTTACATAGTTTGCCTCATTACGTTGGAGCGCCAATATTATTCTCCTGGGAATACATATCGCGACATTTTCTAATTTTATCATTTTATACTAAATGCCCCTACACAAACAGAACGTTTTATATTTATTTGCAACCTTGTTTATAAACAATTAAACACAAGCCACTTTTTGAAATGTCAAACCTCCCTAGTCCCCCTTAAAAAGAAAGCATTCTCAAAAAATTTTTCGATGCGAGTGGTATCGGTCCAGGAAAGATTTTTTTTCAGTCCAATTTTCAGGAGCTCAGATTTTGCTGCAAATACATCAGAAGCAGAAATTGATATTTATGTCCCTGGTGGCCAAACTATTCTTTACCAAATATTAGAAATTATATGAAAAAAATGTCCATCAGGGGTTGTATACGATACAGAAAGAATTTTTTAAATCTCAGTTTTAGAAGCAGAAATATAGGGGGAAACGTGATTTACCTTAACCGTCCCTTAGCGAAAAGTCTACGAGTTACTTAAAAATTTTGAAATTACATGAAAAACATTTCGCACCGGAAACGCTATCCAACAAAGAAGGAATTTTTCAAATCGGGAATCGTAGAAGTAGAGATATTGACAAAAATAAGCTACACGTCTACGCCCCGTGGCAGAGAAACCATGCATTATTTTAAGAAGAAAATATTCCGCAAAGGTTTAGCGACATGAGTAGTATCGGTTCACAAACGAATTTTTTTTTAATCGAGATTTTAGAAGCTCAGATTTTGCTACAAATACATCAGAAGCGGAAATTAAGACTTATATGCCCCCTGGTGGCCAAAATATTTTTTACCAAAATTTAGAAATTATATGCAAAAGATTTCCCATCAGGAGCTGTATCCAGTGCAGAAAGATTTTTTCAAATCAGAGTTTTAGAAGCAGAGATATCTGGGGAAACGAAATTTTACCATTATGCCCCCTAGCGAAAAGTATATGAATTGCTTGAAAATTTTGAAATTATATGAAAAACATGTCGCACCGTAAACTCCATTCAATAAAGAAGGATTTTTTTTTCAAATAAGACCATTAGAAGCAGAGATATTGCCAAAAATATTAGATACATCTACGCCATGTGGCAGAGAAACCATGCAATATTTTAAGAAGAAAATCTTCCGAAAAGGTTTATCGACGTGAATGGCATCGGTCCATGAACGAAATTTTTCAATCGAGACTTTAGATGCTCAGATTTTCTAGCAAATACGTCAGAAACAGAAATTAAGACTTCCGCCCCTTGGTGGCCAAACCATTCTTTAACAAAAAATTAATAATTATATGCAAAAGATTTTCCATCAGGAGCTGTATCCTCTAAAGAAAAAAAAATTTCAAATCGGAGTTTTAGAAGTAGAGATATCGGGGGGGGGGGGGGGGAACGCAAATTATTTTTACGCCCTCTAGTGAAAAATCTATGCTTAACTTGAAAAAGTTACTATACCTAAAATACTCTTCGACATAAATGGAATCGAAAGGTGAAAGAATTTTTTCAATCGGATGTATAGAAGCTAATGTATGGAATAAAATATAATTTGAATTCGATATCATATGCATTTACGTCCTCTAGCGGCGAAATTGTACATCGTAAAGAAAAAAACGAAATGAAGGATGATCATTCGCATATTTCAAGCTTCCCAATGCAAAAAGAATTTTTCATATCGTACTAATAGTTGCAGAGATATATGGTGTCTACACACAGACGGACAAACCGATAACATAAGCACGATCTTTTTTTAACAAAAGACGTGCTAAAAACCGTTCTGCAAATATATATGCGACAAAAAAAATACAGGAAGTTTTAAATTTTGTGATGATCAGGATTGGAGAAGGGTCATTCCAAGTCAATCCGGCTGAAACTGAATTAACTTCGCATTCCCCATGATCGAACCTTACTTTTTCTTTTCTTTTTTTTTCTCCAGAAGGTAACTGATATGTATGTATTATTCACAATGACTATTAAAAATTGTGAAGAAAAACAGGGAGTTATTTAAATATTATTTGCATATGACTCCCACGTGTCATTTTTTTGCTCAGTTTACGTAATTTTAATATAAATTAACGTGCTCCTCTGACGCACGTCTGATATTTAGTGGATCGATCCCGAGACTTTACCGTGGGAGTCAGGAGCGTTGACCACGGGGCTTAGTGTTCCCATCGGACGAACGGAGGATATTGAGTGGTTCGAGCTTTCGTACCTGCCAGGGATCGATCCTGAGACTTTTCCGTGGAAATCGCGAACGTTCACTAGGCCATCCGCGGCCCCAAGACTATGAGCAGTCGCCCGTCCCTAATTTAAAGCCACTGGCTCCAGGAAGGAAAGGGCCAGATCTAGCGGTATTGCCCAATCACACCACCAATGCCTCGTCCGGGCTAGAGACCAAACCCATCTTGGACAAATGGTCAGAATGGCCATGTCTGTGTGTGAAGTGTGAACATTCGGTTAAGATGAGAGTATGTTTGACTATAAAGTATAGTATCCCCTATTTTTGCAAACATGATCTAAAAAAACAAATTACTTTACCCAGCTTCTCTTACTATCTAACACGAACGTGCCTTAGCGCCGCTAAGCCCAGAAAAACAGTTCCTTAGCGCCATTAAGCCTACAAAAATAGTTCCTCGGCGCCGCCAAGCCTACAAAAATAGTTCCTCGGCGCAGCTAAGGTGCGTCTAGCCCCTCCCTACACCACTGAAATATGGTATCTTTCTACTACTCTCTTAGACATTCGCTCAGGACCCCCTCCATTTCCCACAAGTAAAAACACTAAGTTTAACAAAAAATTAATTTTATATAACAAAAGAATCATAGATGGTTGAACTCGCCATGTGTTCCAACTTCTTAACTATTGGGGGGATAGTGTTGCGCCCAGAGCCAGAAAGAATTTTCGGGAAGGGTCTCTGAATTTGAAAATTAATTTCCATTGAACGATGTTGAGTTTTTTTCCCTGTCACATTTCATTTGCATACAAAATTCTTCTATTTAATACCCCCCGATTTTCAAAGATAGACTTACATGCTAAACTACTCACACAAGTATATGAATCTATCTACCCTCTATTTAACACGGCATTTCGGAAAGGGTTTAACCCCTCCCTGGCTACTGTCCTGGTGGCGCCTGTCGCCGACCCTAATTCCAAAGTTTAGCGATTTCTATTTGTGGGTAAACCTGACAGACTAATTTCAGCATTTTTTTTTTTATTGTACTATAAAACTGCTACGGAATGCTGGTTTTTAAATACCACAAGCTATTAGGATATGATCATCTAAATTATGTTTTTGCATTGTTTAACATGCTACAGTAATAAGGCTTAAAAATCAGTATTCAAAATCGATTTGCTTTTTATTAAGTAAACCCTCCTCTTTTACAGCAACTTTAAAGAGATCCGATACCTTTTTTCTCTAGATAAAAAGCACCAGTGACACACATGGCTTAAGCGTAATAAAAAGTCGTCACGATCTATTCGAAATCAAAGGAAGTGTGCAAAACCAATTTTTCTGGGAGGTAGTAGGCCTACTCAAAATAATTTTTTCGCAGTTTTGCGCCATACCACTGTGATATTCGGCATCATTAACATCACGCAGTTTATACAGTATATTTGCATTTCTTTGTTCAGTTGAAAATATGCATTCATGAGCATCGAGTATGCATTCACGGCGTGGCAACAGTTTAACGAGCTGCTCGACAAGAACCTCACTTTGCACAGTTTTCCAAACGTGTGGAATGAGGTACATTATAATCTAATAACTGCCACTTCTTACTATATGCCGGAGTAGTTCAGTTGGGAGAGCGTTAAGATTGAAGATCTAAAGGTCCTCGAGTTCGAACCCGGGTTCCGGCAAGTTTTTTTTTTTTTCCCTGGTTGGTTAATACATATGTTTTTTAAGGAACATAATTATATATTTTTTTTCACGCTTGTCATGGCTGGGCAGTCTTTTTCCTCCCCCCTTACATCCTTATAATCAAAGACAAGGTGTAAATTCCCCCATATGGTAATGAACGGGGGAGCTCCCTCGTCTGTTTCTTAAAGTGTATGTGAAAGACATAACAAAAAGAAAACAAAAACAACAAAAACACGAAAGAAAAGAAAATGATAAACATGCTTTAAAAAGAAAAAATTAAAAAAAGTTTACATAAATATACACGATATATCTACTAAAAAAATTAAAATAATAATAGACCAAAACCTAGCCAATAACTCAATTAGTATGTAAAACCCATTATCATCTGTAACCCTTTAAAAAATAACAAATCATATTCAACCCTAATGGCTGGCCAATATGACCAGACCATGGGAAAGAAATTTAAAAGTTTTTAGCTTGGGACGGGATCATTTTCGAAATCTACATGCTTAAATAATGCAATAAAAGACGTATTCGTATACTTACTGATTTTCACCAATTTACCCCAGTTAGTTATTAAAATATAATTCGCGATTTCCTGAATATATGCATTTTTGATGTCAAAATACATTTAAATATACTTGAGTGAATTCGTGCACCTTTCGTGTAAACACACATGTCAAACTAAGAATTATGGGTGGTTTAGAAAAATGCCGAACAACAAACAGTTTACGCAAAAAAAAAAAGGGTGGGGGGGATACAAAAACCACTCAATGTAAGATAATTTCAGGACTGGTTTTTATATATATATATATATATATATATATATATATACTTTATTTCAGAGACATGTAGCAAGTATCGGATTTAATTATAAATAGTGGCAATAATTCTTCAGCGTAAGAGATGACATTCGTTGGAATTTTCACGAACACTGGTTGAAACATGAATACAGTTAAAATGCAAAATGGGAAAAATCATATTTTCGGAAAACTGGGGTCAAAGGACATTTAAATGGGAGTATAGTGGTCGTTCACACACTCGAAAGTTCGTAAACAGATGTTCTAAAACCTTAAATCCACAAGATATCATTGTATCATTCTACATCCATTGCTGGATGGAGAATATAAGTAATTAAATTTCTTTAATTTTCTTTTTTTGTCTTAATTTCTTTCTCTGTTTCTTTTTTTTTTTTTTTTTTTGTCCCTGCCTTTCACATAGACTTTAAAAAACAGACGAAGGTGCTTCCCGATGCATTACCATATGGGGGAATTAACAGCTTGTCTTCCATTATAAGGATGCACGGGAAGAAAAATAACACCCCCGACATACCAAGCGGTAAAAAAAAAAAGACTTGCCGAAAACCGGGATCGAACCGAAGACCTTTACATCTTCAATCTTAACGCTCTCCCAAGTGAGCTATTCAGGCAAGGTGAGAAGTAGCAGTTATTAGAGCATAATGTACTTCATTCTACATGTTCGGAAAACGGTGCAAAGTGAGGTTCTGGGTTAAAGTGAGGTTACGTGAGAAAATTTGTCAAGCAGCTCGTTAAACTGTTGCCACGCAGTGAATGCATACTCGATGCTCATGAATGCATATTTTCAGCTGAACAAAGAAATACAAACATATAAACGGCGTAATTTTAATGATTCCGAATATCACAGTGATATGGCGCAAAACTGCGGAAAAAATTATTTTGAGTACTGCCTCCCAGAAAAATTGGTTTTGCACACTTCCTTTGATTTTGAAAAGATCGTGACAACTTTTTATCGCGCATAAGTCATGTGTGTTACTGGTGGGGGTTTTTTTCTGGAGAAAAAGGTGCTGAAGCTCTTAAAACATTAAGCTGCTGTAAAAGCATTTACCTAATCTAGAGGTAGTCGATTTTTTTAATACTGTTTTTTAAGCCTTATTACTGTTGCACGTTAGAAAATGCAAAAACAATTTACATGATCGTATCCCATTAAATTATTATATTTAAAAACCAGCATTCCGTAACAGTTTTATAATACACTGGTGTGCAAAATTGAAGTCCGGAAGACAATAGCGGCTAAATAATCCAAAGCGCTGAAAGACGTATTACAATCAGAGCTTGAAAAATACCATGCCCGAGTTGCCCCGCGGCATGTAAATTATTGGCCCGGACAAGTAAATAAAAAATCTAGTTGCCCGGTCCGGGTAACTACATTTAAAAAACTTTGTAATAGAATTTCCTACTACAAGAAAAAAGACAGTCGTCGCATGTCGTATTTCATTTCACTGGTAATTTCCGGAAGTTTTATTACTGTTACGGAGTGCCAAGAACAGAAGAGAATCACTTCTTTAATTATATCACGCTCCAGGTCCAGAAATCGGAACCATATTCAGTTTTGCTCGAAATGTCGTTTATAGTCAGCGTTGGGATGCATGCCCCGATGTTTAGTGACAAAGGGCGGAACTTTAGCGAAAGGAACATGACAGAATCATTAAATTTTTCAAATACCAATTTTATCATCACACCAGTTTCGGCATTATCTTAAAACGAGAGATAACACGCTTTTGTGCACTGAACATTTTGAATGCAGACCTTTAAAACAGAAATGCCTCTGATGGAAAAACAATATGCCAAAAAGAGTTCATATTTTTTTTTTTAACTAAAAAAATGAGGGTTCTGATTTGTTATCTTAAAATACAAATTTTCCTGGGCATCCAGCTTTTACTACTTGGGCAGGCAAAAAATTTCTGCACATGCCCGCGTGGGCATGTAACTATTCAGATATTTTTTAAGCCCTGACAATGTTCACAGGACATGTGCAAATGGACAGGAAAAACAAATGCTTGCAGTGAAATTTTCATATCAGTGAGAGAAATGGTGTCCAATATGTAAACTGAGTTACATTCTTAAAAAACAGACTGGGAACGGCAGCGGCATTTCTCGATTACAGCTTGTGTAAGGAAGCGTTTCGGTGGTTGCAAATGCCCTTATGTTTCAAACACTTGTATTCGACGATATACAGTGGCAAGCGATACGACTACTAGAAGCAGGCCAGTCTCAGGCCCAGGGACCAAGGGACTAGAATACATTCCCCCCCCCCCCCCTCCCCGACTGATTTTGGTTTTATGGTTATGGCACCAATTCAACAACTCCGGTATAGTATCACGAAGGCCTGGCCAAGGACGCCCAAGGCGTATGACACCTCGTGAGGGCCGTTATATCGCTTTACCGAACGGCGTCACAGGTCCTATACAGACCAGCAACTATATTCTGAGCTCACCGCCGCCACTGGAACTATGGTATCACGGCAAACGATATATCGAAGGCTTAAAGCAATCGGCCTTTATGCCAGGAGACCCATGGTTTGTGTCTCACTAACAGCATCTCACAGGAGGGCTAGCTGAAACTCTCTCTCTGGTGCAGGTAACATCATTATTCCTGGGGTCTAGACAAGTGGGCCAATGTTCCTTTTATAGACGAGTTAAGATTCCGTCTATAAACGGATTCTCGACTGCATTTCATCTGGAGGGAACATGGAACCCGTATTGATCCTTCCAGAGACGGTGGTCTGCTTGGAAGTGCAGGAGGAAAGCATTATCTTCAACGCCAGTACACCACTCCACATGTTCACAGAAGGCAATGTGAATTCTGAGCGCTATAAGGACGAGATCCTAGAGCCCCATGTTAGACTTTTCGAGACGCTGTTGACTCTCAGTTCCTTTTAATAGATGATAACGCTCGCCCGCATAGAGCTCAGCTTGTCGATGATTTCCTGCAGAGCGGGAATTTTTGGCGTATGGTCTTGGCCAGCCAGGTCTCCGAACCTGCACCCTGCAGGGACCACACATAGCAGCTCGTCAGCTTCCTCCCAGAACCTTTCCCGAGCTAGGCACCGCTTTCATCAAAGAAAGAATTCTTTGGCTCCAAAGTTAATCCACAACCTGGTGATGATATCATCGTTAGGAGAGTTGTTTGCCCGTACGAGGTGATCACATTCCTATTAAGACATTTTTAGGTTACATTCTTACGTCTCACCTTCGTTACATTTGCGGATGTGACCCTGTATACGCAAAATTGGTACATATTTTTCTGTTATAAAACGTTTATTATCCTTATGATTGTGTCTCTTCCCATGTCAAACGTTTCTACCTGCTGTTACGCGTTTTTCTTTTTTATCCATGCGAATGCCTTCCGGACTTTATTTTGGACACCAGTGTACATAGCAAATCCTGAAATTAAATTCTCTATCAAGCTTACCCACGAATGACAGTTAAATTTGCACTAAGGATTACTGTCCACTGAAGAGCAGAAGGGAACTGCATTTTAATCCAAAAATATAGTCTAAATTTAGCTCAACTCAGAGATATTTCTACTATTCTGGTCCGCTCCTTGTTTTTCGTATCCATTATCGAATGGTGTCATCGAAGGAGCTACGATCGGAAGCAATTTGAAGAATCAAACTGGGTTAGCGGAGGCCTACAATCTTTTATGAATAGCAATGAAGTTATTACTATGATTAAACGAGAAGACCTATAACTGAGGTGATTATCAAATTCGTCAGAGAAAATTCCCTTTCATATTCAGTAGAAGATACAGCAATGGATTGCAAATTTCACTTCAGCTGTAAAAGGTACTTAGGTTGAACTTTTCCTCGAAGTTGTAGGTATTTTCTAAAACCATGAATCATGTCTCTTTCATTAAGTTGACATCTGTTAGATAACTTTCTGATTTAGTGTTCACCATACAGTATATACCGTTATATAAAATGTATCCTCCGCTGAATAAAAAGGCTGTACAAGAAGTATATACGCTGAATAAAAGGCTGTACAAGTATATACCGTTATATAAAATGTATCCTCCGCTGAATAAAAAGGCTGTACAAGAAGTATATACGCTGAATAAAAGGCTGTACAAGTATATACCGTTATATAAATTGTATCCTCCGCTGAATAAAAAGGCTGTACAAGTATATACCGTTATATAAATTGTATCCTCCGCTGAATAAAAAGGCTGTACAAGAAGTATATACGCTGAATAAAAGGCTGTACAAGTATATACCGTTATATAAAATGTATCCTCCGCTGAATAAAAAGGCTGTACAAGAAGTATATACCGTTATATAAAATGTATCCTCCGCTGAATAAAAAGGCTGTACAAGAAGTATATACGCTGAATAAAAGGCTGTACAAGAAGTATATACGCTGAATAAAAGGCTGTACAAGAAGTATATACGCTGAATAAAAGGCTGTACAAATATATACCGTTATATAAAATGTATCCTCCGCTGAATAAAAAGGCTGTACAAATATATACCGTTATATAAAATGTATCCTCCGCTGAATAAAAAGGCTGTACAAGTATATACCGTTATATAAAATGTATCCTCCGCTGAATAAAAAGGCTGTACAAGTATATACCGTTATATAAAATGTATCCTCCGCTGAATAAAAAAGGCTGTACAAGTATATACCGTTATATAAAATGTATCCTCCGCTGAATAAAAAGGCTGTACAAGTATATACCGTTATATAAAATGTATCCTCCGCTGAATAAAAAAGGCTGTACAAGTATATACCGTTATATAAAATGTATCCTCCGCTGAATAAAAAAGGCTGTACAAGTATATACCGTTATATAAAATGTATCCTCCGCTGAATAAAAAGGCTGTACAAGTATATACCGTTATATAAAATGTATCCTCCGCTGAATAAAAAGGCTGTACAAGTATATACCGTTATATAAAATGTATCCTCCGCTGAATAAAAAGGCTGTACAAGTATATACCGTTATATAAAATGTATCCTCCGCTGAATAAAAAGGCTGTACAAGTATATACCGTTATATAAAATGTATCCTCCGCTGAATAAAAAGGCTGTACAAGTATATACCGTTATATAAAATGTATCCTCCGCTGAATAAAAAGGCTGTACAAGTATATACCGTTATATAAAATGTATCCTCCGCTGAATAAAAAGGCTGTACAAGTATATACCGTTATATAAAATGTATCCTCCGCTGAATAAAAAGGCTGTACAAGTATATACCGTTATATAAAATGTATCCTCCGCTGAATAAAAAGGCTGTACAAGTATATACCGTTATATAAAATGTATCCTCCGCTGAATAAAAAGGCTGTACAAGAAGTATATACGCTGAATAAAAGGCTGTACAAGAAGTATATACGCTGAATAAAAGGCCGTACAAGTATATACCGTTATATAAAATGTATCCTCCGCTGAATAAAAAAAGGCTGTACAAGAAAGAAACTTTTCCTTTAACAGTTTGGAAAAAAAAATCAAGCGCAATGGGTAATTTTTGAATAATTACTCTAAACTCAAAATTCTTGAGAAAGGTGCCGGAACCTGTACAGATGCATTCAGCCAGAAAGAAAGAAAATAAAACGCGAGTGTGCGCACGTGTAATATTTTTCTTTCACACGAGCACTTAAGTTTTTCTCACATCTACCACCCACCCGAACAAGTGTTCGTCATTGGGCGATAGAAGTTAACAGATATATGACGATATTCGCTGCATAGTAAATGGACACTGAAAATTAAATACAGCCATTCACTTCAGTGGCATAAAACAAGCGTCGAAATCTGCATCAAAACAAAACCTTTGTGCCACGCGGGTGAAATATGTGACTTCCATTTACAGAAATGTCTTCAAAATCGTGACTACTGGAGGTATTTTTGGGTCTGGGGGTTTAACGACCACTGTGAGCAACGCAATGGGCTATATATACACTGATGAGCCATTCCATTACGACCACCCCCATCCAAGAGAAATGAGCACGCCTGGAGACTGAACGGTGGCGTACGTGAAATTCGCAGAACAGTATATATACAACCCGAGGACCTGCTTTCGGTTAGTAGAGTGTACGCAGTCAGAGTGGGAAAGGCTGCCGATTTATCGGAGTTTGATAAAGGACAAATTGTGATGGCATGGCGCGGCTTGTTCACGTGCCGCTGCGGGGAGTACGTATCAAAAGTGGTGCACACATGGCCAAACGACGAACCGTCGTCCAGCAGTGTGTCATCCGCAGCTCATTTATGTCATAGAGAGCTGAGACTGTCGCGCATTGATCACAGCGACCGCACAGCCACAGTGCGACAAATCCCCCGCACATACAACAGTGGTGAACAGGGCAATGTGTCACAGCACACAGTTCGTCGCAGCCTTCTGCGCATGGGTCTGCGTAGCCGAAGACCCAGCCGGGTACCCATGCTCACTGCACGTCATCGCCAACAATGCATGAAATGGGCCCCAGATCATCGGGATTGGACCGTGGATTACTGGAAGTGGCCTGGTCTGACGAATCAACATTCGTGGTGCATCACGTAGACGGCCGAGCGCGAATACGCCGATTACCAACTGAGGCTACGGCACCTGGATGCACTGTTGGCCGGAAACAGGGCGGCGGTTTTATGCTGCGAGTGATGTTTTCTTGGGACACTTTTGGCCCCATTATCTCAATAGCACAATCACTGACAGCTGTCACGTATCCGAACATCGTTGCAGACCAAGTTCACCCATTCATGGCAACTGTGTTCCCTGCTGGTGATGGCCATTACCAACAGTATAATGCGCCATGCCACACGGCCAGATTCGGCAAGGAGTGGTTCGAGGAACATGCTGGTGCATTTCTGTTTTTCCAAATTCGCCTGACATGAACCAAACAACATGAACCCAACCGAACATGTGGCTCGACTTGGAAAAACGGGTTCGCGCTAAATCACCACCACCCCGAAATGTACGGGAACTGGAGGACGTACTGTTGATATTATGGTACCACATACCCCAGCATACCTATCGCCACCTCATCGAATCGATGCCTCGCCGAGTGGCCTCTGTTTTGCGGGCTAAAGTGAGTCCTACAGCTTATTAGGTAGGTGGTCATAATGTAATGGATCATCGGTGTAAGCAGTCTTCTGCTGGAAGATGACAGTTGCAGTGGCCCCTCTCAATTCGAATTGAAACGCTCCTACACTTTCTCAAACAAAACAAAACTTCTCGCCACGCACAAAGATCGGAGAGAAGAGGAGAGAAAAGAGGGGCTGCTCCTTTGGAACTTTTTGTACGTTCTAGTATTAACGACAGCGATTTCGGGAAAACATTTTTCTACCGTTCGACATTTATTTTTTTCATCGAACAATTACAATGTTCAGGGCAATCTTTTACATGAATACATTTTTGAATGTATGCTCAACAAAATAAATAAATATTCAGTTCTTAGTGAGAGAAATATATTCTTACTCTAGAAGAACTAATACGTGTACAGCTAGGTTAAATACTCAATATGCATATTTATAAATATATACAGGGTGGTCGGAAAATGACGCATACAAAACCCGGGGGGGGGCGATTCCTTGGACACATTTAAGCAATAAATGTTCAATGACATTTTTTAATTGAGGGCTTATTTTCCGAGACAGCAGTTCCCAAAGTTTTGTAACGTCATGTCCTTTTTTGTACAGTAGTTTAAGATCCACACAAAACTCGAGCGTCGAGCAGGAAAGCGCCTGGCGGATTTCTGATAGCTGCAAGTGTATTACCATGGCATTCTTCCAAACTGATTTACATATCGCAGCACTCTTCGAGGCAGGAAGCCATTCAACAGTTTTTTTTTTTTTTTTTTTTTTATTGGAGGTTTAACGACCACCGTGAGCAACTCAATGGGCTATAAGCAGTCGCCCGTCCCTAATTTAGGGTCACTGGTTCCAGGGAAGGGAGAGAGCCAGTGCCGTAAGACCAACACAACATCCATGCCTCACCGGGATTCGAACCCGGACCCCGTTCGGACGAATGATCAGAGGCCATCGCTTAGACCACTGCGCCACCGGGGCGGCCAACAGTTTCTTTCCTTTCAAATGGAATCGTTACGTTCCCAAGTACATTAGCGTACATTTTTTCGAGAATGCAAATTGACGTATACTGGGCTTGATTGAAGTCATTCATACAAAATGCTTGTTAGTTAACTTACGTATCATGCAAATAAAGTTAAAACGGGGCTGCGGAGCACTGAAGCCTGTGTTTGCAACTTAAGAACAGAAGTTGGTAAGAGACAGGCGCTGTTGTTAACTACGTCGTGATTAATCAGTAAAAGTGAGTGCAATTCTGATCGTTTTCTCGTTGCGTCGCGTGCAATACATTTACTCCTTGTACAGAGCGGGGTTTAAGCAATACACCGCCCTGGGTCAAGACCCCCCCCCCCAGCATACGTATTTTAATGTAAAAAATTTACTTCCAACTTGAATTTCATATATTTTATATTTCAACTATATACAGACTTTTTTTTTATCACAAAAAGAATCAGCATGTTCTCAAGAAAAACTTTGTAGAATTCCAAGCACATGTATTACTTGAAACTGAGCATTGAAATAAAAATTTTAA
The DNA here is from genome assembly GCA_039090855.1 of Macrothele yani. Taxonomy (NCBI): domain Eukaryota; kingdom Metazoa; phylum Arthropoda; class Arachnida; order Araneae; family Macrothelidae; genus Macrothele; species Macrothele yani. Next base: position 63,384,038 of record CM077017.1, on the reverse strand, counting down.
AAGTCGTTTTGTCGTAAGTTTAACTTGCACAATTTTGAAATTTTATCTTAACTGTCAATTTTGATATTTACAAATGAAATTGCTTTATTTTAACGTAATTATTGACATTTGGCTGCTAATTTTGCATTTAGGATTATTTTTAGTGCTGCTACCAATGTTCATTTCAAATTTATTAAATGACTGAGAGAAGAGGAAATAAATAAACACAAATAAGTAAAATTACTTACGACTAAAAAATTGTTTTCCTCGGTTTCTTTGTGGGAAAATTTTCTATTATACTCACAGACAATGAAATTTGCGCACCTAAAGGAAAACATGCTACAAACGCGAAACTTTGCAAATAGCTAGAGTGCGTTCTGGTATGCAAATGATCCACGTTTGGTGCGAGTGCACATGACCGCACACCCTGTGGTGGCGCTACAAGAACGAACCGGCAGCCTTATAAACCGGCATGTAGTCGATGCCCCATGAAAGCGAAAAACACCGGCCGACGCAAGCAAGAGTACAGAGTGACAAGAATGCCGGGTAGACGCCAGAGACGTCGATTTACGCAACTTACGGACTTTGAGAGAGGCCAGACCATCGGGCTGAAAACCGCAGGGTGGTCGGCGCGCCGTACAGCCCGCCACGTGGGTCGTTCTGAACATACCGTCCGATTGTGTTGGGAGCAGTCGACACGTGACGGCACTGCCACACGGCGGAGCATCTCCGGACAGACCAGGAGGACCACCGGTATTGTTTGTGCACCAGGCACGAACGGATCTCACGGGGACCGGGTCCACTATACAAGCAGATGTAGCAGCTCCTGTGTGCCCACGAACCATTTCCCGACGCCTCGCGGAAGCGAATCTGCGATCCCAGCGCCATTAAGTGTGCTGCCATTAACACCGGAACATCGCCGGCTCCATGTAAAGTGGTGCCAGGCCAGAGCGACGTGGAAAGCCACAGACTGGCGACGTGTGATGTTTAGCGATGAGCGCAGCTTCGTTTTAGGGACAGATGATCATCGTGTCCGGGTGTGGAGGTCCCCGGGTCAACGGCACAATCCCAACCTTGCTATCGAGCACCACACCTCTCCCACTGCAGGCATTATGGTCTGGGAAGCCATTGCCTACGATAGCCGATTAGCTCTAGTAGTGGTACCGGATTATTGACGGTCCAGCGGAATGTGGATGAGATCCTACGGCCCCATGTGCTCCCATTCCTGGCCGGGATTCCAGGTGAGCTATGCCAGCAGGATAATGCCCACCCGCACACGGCTCGGGTCGGGTTGTCCAGGACTGCCTACGACATGTCCAGACACTTCCATGGCCTGCCCGCTCCTCGGACATGTCCAGACACTTTCATGGCCTGCCCGCTCCTCGGACATGTCCCCTATCGAGTATGTGTTTTCAGGGAACAGTTGAAACGTCAGCTGCCACCGTGCCACACTATCCGGGATTTGGAGCATACCGTCCAACACGCATGGGCCAGTCTGCCGTATGACAACATCAGGCGTCTGTTCGCCTCCATGCCGGACCGTATTGCAGTATGTATTGTCGCACGAGGCGGTGCGACGCGCTATTGAAGATGACCGGACTGCGTGCCACAGATCCCTCTGTAATTGCCCTGCAACTGTTTTTGACATGTGTATAATTCATCTGCATCATTACATCTATAAAATTTCAGTTCAATCTGATGCTTCCTTCTTGGTGCGCAAATTTCATTGTCCGCAAGTGTGTATTGTTACGAGCTTTGGGTGCGGTAATTAATTCGATTAGCTGGTTTTGCGAGAGGCGGGAGCAGCGCTAATTGTTGGTTGAAAATTATCAACTAGTGGTTTTCTTCATTGCGAAAGAAAATATAACTCCTTTTCTCGAGAAGGTGAAATGTGAAACGATACAAGGGTCGTCTGGTGTGGGGGAACGCAATGCGTAGCCTACGGGATGTGGTCGACTAGGTGGGAGGCCCTTATAAGTGTGAGATGGTTAGATGTTTGGTAAGAAATTAGTGTCCCCAGATCGGGAAAGTTATGGCGTTCTCTAATTCGAATATTGGCGTTACAAAGAAGTGACAGTTACGTGTTTGAATACTTATCCGTGAGCTGGCCCCCACATATTCCGAACGCAGAGACATGCATTTCTTAACATCTTCATCGAGCCGAATGTTTTTAGGAAGCAATAAAACTGACAAGAGAGTTAAGACAGACACATTGGCAACAGAGCAAGTAATTTGTTGGCGCAATGGGAATGATCGAAAAAAGTAGTCTGGAACAAGCTCGTGAAGGTAGCTGGACTCGTGCGGGTCCAAGCCGATCCCTCAGCGCGGTATTTTGCGGGGGTAGAGAAGCGTGTGCCCAAAGAAGTCGGCCAGCTGAGTCAAGAGCTGCCGGGCGGCTGACGTTACCGCGAGGAAATAGTAGGGGAAGCTAGAATTCCTGGTGCATTTTCCGTTTCCTGGTGCTAGATTGTACGTAAGGCTGGAGAGATGCGAAGTAATTTCTCTCAGCAAAGCTCTTGACTTCAGGCGACTTGTGTGGCATTGCAGCAGTAGCAACCTAAAATTCTGGCCAGTAATGAATTTGGTTGATGCCGGAATACTGAAGTGGAGCTACGGAGCAGCCTTCCAGAGATAATTCTATTGCAGCGCCGAGTGGCTGCGATGGACGACTTGTGACGTAAAGCGAATCGCCTTTACCCGTTCGGAGCTGGAACAAACAGACCGACGGATCTTGCTATCATGTCAGCGGCCTCGTTCGACGTCGACATTGGTGCGCATAGATGAGCACGCGGCTTCATACCAATGAATACAGTGCACGAGAGTAAGTGGGAGATGGGGTTAGACTCCCCTCTCCATCGATCACAGAGCGCACTCTGACATAGGCGTGTCGTCACACAGGTGTGCTTCATAGTAAACATAGAGGAATGCATCGAATACGGATACCTAACAGGAAAGGCTGCACATTTGTAAGTACTGTACTTTTTTATGCATGCCAGTTGTGAGTAAATTGGCTCGGGTCAGCCAATTCTTTCTTCGGCTGAGAACTGTTTAAAGTCGGACAGTATAAGCCAACGACTAACCATTGAACTTTAATGATAAATTCAGCCTATGAGCTATCCCGAAAGGGGAGAGTCTATATGACGACCCTCCTTCATCCTCGGTACAGACGTCTTCACCATTATCTGTTTTGTTTTAATTTATTAAATGTCTGTTGTCTCGTGCCAGTCCTGAAGTCGCATGAATAATTTAAGAGTGTCAGAAGAATTTCTTGGTTTTGATTGGCTAAATTGTAGGCTAAATTCTTTTCACCAATACATACGATTTCGACGATAAAGAGCTAACAAATAATTATTCGAAATTCTAATGTTTACCTCCGGGTCGTCAGCCAACACCTAAATTCATAAAGTTATTTTTATTCGATAATCTGGCGCCCGGGGTGTAACAATATCATCAAAGGTCAATGTTTTCACACTGTTTGAATTAAAGAACAAGGCTGCAAATGCACTTATTCTTTCCTGGGAAATAGTGTCCTCAAATAATTACAGATGGTTTTCAAAAGAGAAAAACTTCGTTTTCCAAATACATTAGTGATGGTTATGCATAGGTAAATCCTTAGGATAACATCAATACTATGAAATGTTAAACCATTTTTTTTTCCTTTTTTTTTCAATAATATTGCAACATATCCATAACAGGAACACTTGAATCTGTCACTGACCTAAATTATGCCAAAATTTCTGAAAATGTAACATTCTTTTTCGAATTCACATAAGCAATCCAACTGGAACTGCACGTTGGAGAAAGTATTGTGTAACCAATCCACTCTTCTCCCTTGTCACCACACTACCCTTAATCTTGTAGAAATCTGCTTCATGGAATAATTCCAATCTAGGGCTACATACTGTCACCTACAAATTTGTAAAAATGCCTTGTACAAACTATGCGCTCCAGCCTCCAAGCCTTCCACTCTAACGCAACCTCCGCTGTCAGCGAACTCTATTAAAGATATATACACACCCACTCTCCCTCTCTTTTCAGATCTGAGTTTGACCTTTTCAGGAAGAAGTAACTTCATTGGGTTAATGAACTCACGTTATCCAGTGATTCTTGTCGTCCATGTTTCAAAATGAATTGGTATTTTTTTTTTAAATTAAATAAATTGAAAGAGAATTAATACAGTTAAAATACGAAGTATTAACCGTATTATACTGCTTAGTTTTATTTGTAGAAACGCAAAATGGTATTTCATTGACTTTTCTTTTTTTCTGTAATAAACTAAAATGAATTTTGTTTTATTTATTTTTTTTTAATTTGGCGCTCCTCAATATGCAGCGCCCGGGCCACGGTCCAGGTTGGCCCAATGGTAAATCCTTCCCTATCCTTGTAACATTTGTAAATTTAACACGACTGAATGGCATACACCCAAGGAGAGTACTGTGATATGTATATGATTCTCTGTGAATGTTGTGGTAATGCGTTTGCCGCTAGCACATACTTCGAATGGGGCTCTGCAAGACGACAACCTGACAGTAATGTCATTCGACGGCTGGGCCAACGAATGAGAAAAACGGGCAACGTAGCATCTATTGCATTCAGTGACAGAATACGCCTAAGTTAGAAGTACGGTTACAGTAGAATACGCAGTACTGGGCATGGTTTATGCTCATCCACACACCAGCACGCGACGGACTGTACAACGAGCAGATGTCGCTCGGACCACATGCTCGATATTCTCCATGACGAAAACCTCCACTCGCACCATTACTGACGGGTACACCTGCTCGTCGTAGAGTCGGTCACGTTCCGGTGTGTAGGTGAGCATGAGCCATGCCCAGTACTGCTACCAGGCGGATTTCGGCTTCCTGGAGCGTGTCCTATCGAGCGATGAACTCGTTTCACGTGTGAGGAGTCCTTTAATTATCAAAGTATCCATGTTCGGTCACCTGTCAATCCGCACAATACAAGACGACGAGGTTATCAACATCGATGGAGCATTAACGTAAGAAAGGACATGGGAGATAACATACTGGTTGGTTCCTTACATGCTGCCAGATCAGCTAAACGCATCTCAGTATGAGGTTTTCTAGCAATCAGCATTACTGGGACTCTTGGAAGATGTCCCATTAAACGTTTGTCGAGAGCCCTAGTTTCAGCACGATGAAACACATTCTCATTTTGGGGCAAAGGTCCGACAGCACCTGGATTAGTAAGTGTGGATTGGACGAGATGGCTCTGTAACGCGGCATCTGCGTTTCCCAGACTTTAATCCCATAAATATTTTCCTTTGGAGCCATTTAAAGGCTCTTGTGCATCGAACGCACCTCAACAGACTGGCAGAGTTGGTGATATAGTGCATGTAGCGATTGCCTCTGTCAACGGGTATATGGTCAGACATGCTCAGGCGAGTGTTATTCAATGCGCTACCATTTGTAGCCAAATGCAAGGTAGATATTTTCAACACCTACTGTAGCTTAGTCACGGCATTCTGCTCCTCTAATGGAATGTTATGTACTGAGCAGGTATGTTTCGTTATTTCATATCATTCGATTCAGTAATCTTCCTTGATGTAGGGACTACACACCTTTATGTTGTATGAACGGAAACTATTGTGTGTGTGTGTGTGTGTGTGTGTGTGTGTGTGTGTGTGAGAGAGAGAGAGAGAGAGAGAGAGAGAGAGAGAGAAATATGGCAGCTCGCTGAGCCAGTTACTAGGCGCCGTTATTTATGCTTTACAATTAATACTAAAGCAATATGTGGTAAAATATATTTAATATGTGTTAGTCGGATCTTCCTCGGTATCGTAGCTTCTTTCTCCTACGCTAGCGCCTCATGTATAGTAGGATAACGTGATGAGGACACAAGGTAACGCAAAAACGTCTTAATTGTATATCTGACTCCAGACATAATTTGAAAATGAGAAGACGACGTACGTGGCTTAGTGCCCTTGTGACAAATGGTTGAAAGGTCTAGAGTGCAGTCTGCTGTTTCCGCGAAACGCTATGTCTGCGTTCCCAATGCCGAAAGGATATGAATGTTGTGCTTCTTGCTACAACTGGTTATCTCCCTTCTTAGGATCCAGTTGCAATACAGTGTATTTGCACGTCTCTGTGTAGCCACACACAGTAATCCGAGTATCTCAGCTACCTAGACAAAAGCAATTATTTACAATAGCAATGACGCAGAACAGCGAATTATTTTATTATTTAATGATTTATTTGCTCTTCGTCCTTGAGATGTAAGAAAATGAGGCAGATCACACAAAAAAAAAAAAAAAAACAGAAGAAACATTACTGTCATAGCCATACGTAGCAAATCGAACGCCAGCCTCAGCGAATTCTTAGCACGAACCCGCCCGCCCCGCCCTCCGCGGAATTTGGACAGGGCTCTTCAGCAGATAGTTTTTGTTTGTTTGTTTTTTAATGTGCCACAGCGAATGACCAGATCCGTCGATTTTTTAACTGCATCTGGCGAACAGTTCGGTTCGTCTCGACGTTTGCGGAAGAAACAAAGCTACTGAATCAATTTGCATGAATACCGTGGAAATGCGCTTCCACTCGTCAGAAATCCACCAGGAGCTTCTCTGCACGGCGCTAAGGTTTTGTTCGAAAAATGAAGCAGCGTCTAAAACAGAAATTATGTCAAGAAAACTTCGGGGACTGCTATGTCAGAAAATAAACCCTCAATCAAAAAAAATGTCACTGAACATATCTTGCTTACATGTGCCCAAGGACTCGGCTGGTTGGGTTTTTATGCGCCATTTTTTTACCACCCTGTATACATACAAAGCAGGACTAAACATTATGCCCCCCCCCCTTATCTGACGTTTGGATCGCTTCCGGCAGGGTGGTGCACATGTGTGAATATCAAGAGCATATGCAACAAACACTATCTGTGACATGTGCAATATCAGTTAGAGCTGAAACAGTGGTTGTCATGGGTAAGGGACGAGATCTGACCCTCTTGGAAAAGGGCATGATCATCAGATACAAAGCAAAGGCTACCCATTATCTCGGAAACGCAGAACTTTGTAATTTGTTCACGGGCTGCCGTAATTAAACCGTACCGAGAGTGCATGGAGAAGGGCGCAATGCACGACGAGTGGTTGTTGGCCGGCCACTGCTACTTAATGCTCAGGAAGAGAGGCGGCTGGGCTGTACTGTCGGGAACAATAGGCGTGATACCTTGGCGCAGCTGACCATGGTCTGCAACCAAGGAGCATAGAAGAGTGTATCCATAACTAGAGTGCAACGATCTCTCCACCGTATAGACCTACGTTGTAAACGTATGACCACAGCACGTCATCGGCGACAATGACTGGAGACTGCCAGAAAATATCGGGAGTGGGCAGTGGAAGACAGAAAGTTGTCTTCTGTAATGAATCAAGTCTCCTACTGCATCGAGTGGATGGCCGGTGGCAGGTACGGAAACAGTTGCGGAGATGGTACAAGATGCCGGGGACTCCACAGGTGCAGGCAGGTGGTAGGGTTGTAATGGTATGGGGATTGTTTTCCAGGGACACTCTCGATCCCTTGATAGCGGTGGATGGGCTCCTGAACGCCAACGCGTAATCATCCATCATTGCAGACCAGGTTTATCAGTTTTTCTGACAGTGCTTCCAGAACGAGATGGAGTGTTCCAATAGAACAATTCTCAATGTTATAAGGTTCCTATCGTCTACGTCTGATTTAAAAAAACACAAAGATTACTTCCATGTTCTGCCATAGCCGCCAATGTCGCGCGACATGAAACCAACTGAACATATTTGTGGAACGTATAGATGGGCAGCTGTGACGTATGGATCCTCTACCACGGATACTGAAAGAGCTACGGGCAGCACGTCTACGGATATGGTACAGAATACCAGTGGACACCTTCCAGGAACTCGTGGTGTCCATGCCTCGTTGCATGGCGAAGTGGTGGCTGCTCACGAAGAACCAACACAATACCATACAGGGCTATTCAAAAAATGATTGTCTGGGTTTTAAAAAATCGCCGCACATACTACACTTGAGATACGAACATAAATTTTTGTAAATTGTGCAAGTAAAAACACTAAGTTTTATTCTGTACCTTACAAATGCTCAATATGAGCGCCTTTTGTCACTCTACATACATCTGCAATGATGTCCATTTTCTCCCATACACGGCGTAGCCTCTCATCGTTGATGGTTTGACTGGCGTTATTGATACGCATCTTGAGTTCAGGTGAATAGCGGGTAGAAGAGGGACAAAAACTTAACCTTTTGCGCAGCCCCACAGGGGAAAAATCGCATTGTGATAAGTCTGGGGGACGAGGCGGTCAAGACAGGAACTTCTGATCAACGTCGGTTCCACAACCGATCCATTGCTGCGGTAAATGCTGGTTTAAAAATGCCCTCACTTCCTGTTTGAAATGAGGTGAGGCTCCATCTTGTTGCAGTATGAAGTAAGCACTGTTCTCCTGCAGCTGGGGTAGTAGCCATAAAACTAAGCATATCCAGATATCCAGGTAAATTACACACGTTACAGTTTTTTTGGGAAGGAAAATCGGGCCGTAGACCGTTCTGGAAATTCCACAAAACACATTCACTTTAATGGAGTCACACTGATGTTAAACACAACAAAGAAGATTTTCCGTTCCCCAAATTCGAACGCTGGGTCTAATAACTTTTCTACACAAATGCACGGTTGCTTCATCAGAAAAAAATCAGTCTGTCGCAAAAGCTTTCTTCTGTGTTCATTAGGTCCTGCAGTGCTGTGCAGAAATTCCTTCTTAGACAGTAATCATCACGCTTCAAAAGCTTGCACCAGATTTAGGCGATACGGCTTCATTCTGAGACGCTTCCGCAACACACGCCAAACTGTCGGTTGTGGTATGCTGAGTTCCCTGCTGGCTGTTGCTTTTATGGGGGCTCCGTAGGTAGGCTTCTCTCTTAATCTGTTCCACTTTTGCGTTTGACAGGGAGGGACCACCTGCAAATGGAATTGACGGAGGGCGGATCCTTCCCAAAGTTCGCGCGGAAGTGCCGCTGGACAATGGAAACGGACTGTTTTTGATGAAATTCGAGGACAGAAAAATCTTTTTACTTTCAGTCAGACGCCATTTCATAAACACGTAAGCTCGCCTCTCCTGACCGTCAGACGTCATCTGGCGGGCGCACCCGTAAAGCTACTGAATGGTGGGAGGTTCGAAAAAAAAATTGAAGAGTTTCGCTATCCACCAGTACGGCTATAACTGTTGTATGTTAAATGCACTGCCCACAAACGAGTACTGAAACCCGGACAATCATTTTGATCAATAGCACTGTACTTGGGCAAACCTAACCTGGTAACACAGTAGACGTTAGAGAGCATTTTCACCGAAAAGATATCTTTTGTTTTTCACTATTTCTCCGCACTAAGACGTGCACGGTGTGTCGGTGACCCTAACTACAACTCTGAGGTGAGCAACCAAAGCAAATATTATTACCGGAAATTGATGCGTAAGATACGCGCTGTTTAGTGATCTGAAAATTCAAAAGAAAAAGTCCATGTCGGAGATATAAAACTCCGCAAACCTCAATATGCCAGGTCCCTGGCGTGGCGATAATAGTCCGTAAACCTCACTACTAAAGGTCAGTGGCCTAGCTGTAATAGTCCGCAAACCTATATGAAATCCGTGGTACATCCTATTTAGGATAGGAAATATGCCATTTGACTTAGGTCAAGTGGGAACTCTGCTGTTCTTCTTGGTTGATTCGTGCACAAACCTTGTTAGTTACAAATGTTCCCTCCTACAGTGTGATATGCAACAGCACTACAGAATTTTGTTTTGTCTGGACTACCTACAAACAAATGTTTTTACGCAGCAGGGACTCGTAAACTCAAACCCATTTTCGTTGCAAAGACGGCTACATGTAACAGGGACAAAACATCTCTTTTTCCAGTGATGCCAGAATACTCATGTTACAATCCCAAAAGCCACAACACTCAAGTTACAATCTCATCTAAACTGAAGCGAATGCATATGCATAAAAACTATCAGTTTTCTGGGAACACGAGTTCGCTTCACAATAAGAAGAAAAGTTGGCTGGCGAACAATCGGTAACGCAGAATGCACTACAGCAGATTGACAGTACGATACGACGATACTGATAGAAAGAAAATCACTACTGCTCGAATAAAAACGTCTACTCAGCAACGGCTGGAAGTGAAATCCAGCACATACCACCCCTTAGCTGAAACTAGCAGGAGCTTCTGAATTCCATTACGTCCTGATCGCAAAGGTCATGTAGTGGATAATATTACACAGCAAAAAAAAGGAAGTAGACAGAATATGGTCTGAAATGACGAAGCAAATACCTTTTTCCGGACACTCATACCTCCATCATAATTTGAGTAAAAATAATATAAAAAAAAAAAAAATACAAAGACGACATCGATTTCTCGGGTGAAATGTGCATCTTTAGAATTCCTTGACATAAAAAGAAATCATCCAAAAGCGGATTTCAGAAACGTAGTAAATTACCGCAAAAGAAAATGTACTTACGCGTACTTGCGAGAGAACAGCGTATTAGTTAAAATTACAACATTCGCACTGTTCTTCACAGGGAATGGAACAATTACAAAAAACAATTTCTTCAACTGGATTCCTGGAATCGGTAAAAAAATTTACAAATCGATATAGCAATATGTGCCCACTAGCAGCAGAAAGGTACGTTATGAAAAATCACAAGTTGTGCGCAAAATCTTTCTCTCATACCAAAAGACATTCGAAACAAAAATAATCTTTCAAATTTAACAATTAGAAGCAGAGATATGGAGGAAAACGTAACTTCAAGTACCTTAGCACGAAAACCTATGCGCCACTTGGGTACAAAAATGAGCGCCAAGTGTTCTTCATAAAGGATATCCTATAAAAGTTTTTTTCAATCGGATTTTTAAGTTCGGAAATATTCTTGCAAATGGAAACGCCTAGTGACAGAACTATGCATAATGAAAAATAAGAAAAGGCGCGCAAAATATTCATAGCGGGAGCTATGCAATGGAAAAAGAATTTTCCTCAGCGGACTTTTAGAAGCAAAGCTAATGGGGGCGGGGGGAGGTATCAATTGACGCCCTACAGCTGAAAACTGCCCAATTTGTGAAGAAACAGCAAGCGAAATGGTATTTGTTGCACAAGATATTGGAGGAAAAAGAATAATATCATCGGATGTTTAAAAGCAAGGACATAAAATCAAATACTTTTTTAATTCGATAGCATCTGCATTTATGCACAGCGAAGGTATGCATCGGGAAAAGTCCAAAAAGGCGAGAATGGTCGTTCTCACAGTTTAGGTTTCCCATTGCAAAATAATTTTTTCAACTGCACTAAAATAGATAAGGTATCTACAGATGGACGGGCATAGGGGTAACTTACGGACGTTCGGGTTTTTTTCTCAAAAGACGTGCTAGAAAAGAGGGTGCCCTTCCGACACATTATTTAAATAATTGTTCTGATAAATTTTAAACACCCTGGATACCGTAAAAGCAGTATCATGCAAACCCTAACGTCTTTCACCGATAACAGCTATTCAAGAAATATCATGAAGTAACACTTTTGATCTCTTCGGTTTACGGAGGAATTACACATCAGAAGTTGCTATTCATCCCACGTTGAAAGCAATGTTCAATGACGTGCTGTGAAATAAATGTTTCTAATTACACGCATGCTCGCACATACAGAGAAAAACACATACGAATTTTGGACTTCGCAACGTCTCAATACGTCCTGTGCTTAGAAGAGGCAAACGAGGACTAATTTCTGTTAACATTAAGAAACACCACATGCACCATAATTCTAGCTAGGGGACTTCGCATGACAAAAGATTAGTAAAATCAGTAGTAAAGCCTAATGGGTCAACGTCATAACATTATACATCCTTGTGCAAATCAATCGAAACAAGCACACCAAAATGAGAAAAATTTATTTCAATTTGTACAAAAAATTCCGTGTTAACTTGACTCATTAATACATGATATGGCCACCTCTTTCTTTTAGTAGCATTCGAACGCGCCCTGTATGGAGTCCACTAAATTTGAACTGTTAGTGCTGATTTGGGGGTCCCTGTACCACACCTGAATCAGGGCTTGGATGAGCTTATTCATGGTAGTACAGTTCATTTCACGAACACGACTCTTGCAAATTGACCAAAGATTCTCAATCGGATTTCTATGTGGTGAGCAAGGAGGTTAGAATAAGGAGATAGCAACAGCCACTCTCCCTGTGCTTTTGGCGTGACGCCACTTTTTATCAGCTGACTACGCCAATGCGCCCAACCCGAAAATCTCCTCTATATCTCTATGGGGAAATCGGACCCTTACTCTACCCATACAGTCATGAAAAAAACTGAGGCTGAAGTATTCATTCTCATAATTAAAAAGTTCCAGAAAAAATAGGAAAATATGTGTTGGTATTTCTTTAAAAAATTGAACAAAATAATGATTTTTTGAGCGGAAGTGCATACTGCGCATGTGCGATGAACCATGTTTAAAATATAACCAAAACCCTAATGTTGAGAAATACGAAGTCCGAAATATTCTTTGTTTGCGTCCTTGGTTTGCATGCGTTAAGCGAAACTGCTTTTGGCACAGGAAGTGACGTCACGTCTCCGAACTCCCTCAGACTTCCACCAACACGGAGAGAGGATCGGAACAGCTGATCTGTTTTGGCTTCACACAAAACGGGTAATTTCACCTCCTCTTCTTCTAACCTCCTTGCTGGTGAGTTCCCAAGCCAGTCAAGTACGTTTTTACGCTGCTGGTGCACGAAATTCATCATTTTTGACGTGTGGCAAGGGGTAAGGGTCCTGCTCAAAGATGACGGATAGGTCATCTTTGAGCAGGACCTTTGTGGACTCCCTTCGCCATCTCGGAGACAGCTCTCCTTTGAAGAACTTCGACGTGCTGTGGGGAGCACATCATACCGTCGACCGGATGTAAACTTCCGACGCCGAAGTAGCTGAAGCATCCCCATGTTCCACAGTCTGGTTGATGTGGGAATTCCTAAATTTCTCCCCTGGTGACGTCCGAACGTGCCGACTCCACTGGCCTTGGACAAAATAATTTTCATCGCTGAGCATCACTATTCTCCAATGTTCTTTGGTCCAGTGTCAGTATTTCAGCACCCAATTGTAGATCATGTAACAGAAGTCGTCGGCGTACAGTTGAAGAGCTGATCTCTATTCCTTTGTCTTTCAAATTTTTGATCAGTGCATCACTTGTCTTCCGGGGGTCTTTTTTTACTTTCCCGAATCAAGTAGGTGTCGTCTCTACGTTGTTTTCTTCTTTTGTCCATATTTGCCTTTTCGATTTGGAGAAATCGGTCCGGTTTTGTTCTTATAACTGATGACACGGTGGCAGTCAACCCCAACATGCGCATACGCTGTTGGCAACTTGCCGATCAATGCGGTTACCGCAGGTTTTAAACGCCTCCGGTGAACAAACAAATACGATATGGCTTACGTTGGGACATATTTCGGCATGAGAAATCTAATCGAATCAAAAAAACCAAAAACAGCATTTTGTTTCAATTAATTTGCACAAGGATGTACTCTACCAATACTACGACGTACATTACGCAAGTCGTAGATATCCCTTGTCCCCTTCTAAATGGGGGAAGGCAAAGCACACATCACCTTATGAAATACACTCCTCGCAAAAAAAAAGTACCCCGAGAAAGTCGTTCGATCCTGATGCAATTCTGCATGCAAGTACCTCAGAACCGAATATGCAACTGATTAAAATAAAACGACCAATGACTAAATAGTGTCCCGCCACAGCGCATGGGAACAGCGTATCGAGTATATATCAAGAGCACTCGCACGCAGGGACAATTGTGACAGCGGATTGCGGTAGCATTAACCTTCATGGACTGTGAGGATGCGGGTTTAACTACCACCGTGAGCAACTCAATGGGCTATAAGCAGTCGCCCGTCCCTAATTTAGGGCCCCTGACTCCAGGGAAGGGAGAGAGCCAGGGCCGTAAGACAAACACAACATCCATGCCTCATGGGATTCGAACCCGGACCTTTCTCGGACAAATGGTCATAAGCCAGCGCTTAGACCACTGCGCCACCGGGGCGGCTTGTGAGGATGCCTCGACGTCGGATCCGTGCACAATACAAGCACTTGCGCGAGTTTGAGGGAGGACGTATAACTGGGCCGAGAGAGGCAGGTTCGTCAAATCGGCCTATCGCCAGACATTTGGGTCGCAGCGACGCAGCAATCGGACGATGTTGGTGCTAGCCAATGGGACGAGGAGAACACAACCCCGCGGCGAACGGGCAGTGGACAGCCGAGGACAACGACAGAACGCGAGGATCGAGCGCTTGTGAGATCCGCACAAACAGAACCGAGTTTGTGTGTGTGTGTCTCTCTCACACAACCATCTGTGGCCATGTTGCATCGTCTACACGTACGGAAATGGCCATCTGGACCTTTGCCAGACAACTTCGGCATGGGGCGAAAATACCACTCCCCCGCATACCAGTGACCATCCAGCATCACCGGTTGCAGTGGTGTCGGGCTTGATCAACGTGGGATAGTGTTCAGTGACATCGTGTTGTCTTCAGTAATGAGTCAGAGTTTGCGCTTGTCGCCCATGACCAGCGCATACGTGTCTGCCGACCAGGCGGCCAGCGAATAGGTCCTGCCTTTATCATGGAACGGCACACGGCTCGCATACAGAGAGTGACTGTCTGAGAAGCCATTTCCTATGATAACCGGACACCCTTGGTTGTCTTCTGTACCATTCTCACGGCTCAAAAACTCCGTACCAAGTAGCCAGTTTTGGTCAACAGGTACGGGGTCCTTCTGTTGTACAATGCTCGCCCACATGTCTCCAAAAGGACCGTCCAACAAACTCACAAGTTGGACTATGAAATTCTGCTACACCCTGCATATTCCATATACCTGTCTCACACAGATCATTTATTACCTTTTCCGTCATCTAGACCATTTTCATGAGATCTTCCCTAACTATTAAGCCGTGTGTCAGGCCGTTGCCACCTTCTTTGCCTCTCAGACTCCGGAGTTTTACCGCCGTGAGATTCAAGGTCTTGAAACACATTGGCAGAAGTGGGTCGATGCTAGGGGAATTACTCTGACCGTGCTTCCTATTTCGAAGTGTACTGTGCGAGGGCAATTACTCTGACCGTGCTTCCTACACTGCTGGCCACCCATAATTCAACACCAAGAAGGACACGAGATAGCAAAGCCAGATTTACTGGACACCTAACAACAGATACAAAGATGAAACGATTGAGCTTACAGGCCCGTGCGACTTGCGGAACACGCAGACATCAATAGTTCGTGTGGCCCCCATGGCTGGCAATAACGGCCGCAACACGCCACGGCATCGAACGAAAGAGGCTTTGGATGTGGGCTTGGGGTATGTCGGTCCAGGCTGCTTCCACACGTTGTCACAGTTCATCAGGCGTAGCAGCGGATGGTGCTTGCCGAACCACTCGGTTGCCGATCAGCGACCAGACGTGTTCGATGGGCGACATATCGGGAGAACAGGCGGGCCACAGCAGCAGTGACACCTGGTGGGCCGTGAAGAATTGTTGCACGATGCGTGCTACGTGTGGACGCGCATTGTCCTGTTAAAACGTGGCCGCTGGCAGGTCCTGCAGGTATGGGAGGACTACAGGTTCCAAAACGTCGGAGATGTAGCGGTGGCTATTGAGTTTACCGGCGATGCGTACTAGAGGGATGCGGGTGTCATATCCAATTGCGCCCCAAACCATAACGCCAGGCGACGGACCGGTATGGTGATGCATAATGCAGGCGTCATACAGTCTCTCACCGCGGTGCCGCCACACGCGGATCCGACCATCGTGGTGTTGCAGGCAGAAGCGGGATTCGTCGGAGAAGACAATATCGTGCCATTCCGTAGTCCAGGTGCGGCGTTCAACGGCTCGCAGCCGCCGCACTCGCCGGTGGTGTAACGTCAATGGTAATCGGAGCAATGGGCGCCGTTTTTTTTGTTTTTTTTTTATTGGAGGTTTAACGACCACCGTGAGCAACTCAATGGGCTATAATATATATAGTCGCCCGTCCCTAATTTAGGGTCACTGGTTCCAGGGAAGGGAGACAGCCAGTGCCGTAAGACAAACACAATTTCCATCCTTGCCGGGATTCGAACCCGGACCCCTTACGGACGAATGATCAGAGGCCAGCGCCTTAGACCACTGCGCCACCGGGGCGGCTGTGGGCGCCGTTCGACAAGTCCCCGCTCTTGCAGACGACGTCGAACGGTACGTGCTGACACAGGTTGTTGCGCAACACACCCTAATTCCTGCGCTAACGTTCGTGATGTGGCGGTGCGAGCCGTCAATGCCCTCCGCACAACATGCCGGTCCTCTCGTTTGGTGGTGTGCCATGGCTGCGGCAATCGCTCACGTCGGTCCGTCCGTCCCTCCTGCACCCACCGAATCCATACTCGCCTCACTGTGGCTGCATGTCGTTCCACGCGGGCGCCGATGTCTCGGTACAATAAACCGCTGTCGCGATAAGCCACAATTCGTCCTCTGTCGAACTTCGAAACGTTCTGGAATGACTGCCGTATTCTGCGACGAGGCATCAGGAAGCTTCCCACGCACAGGTCCGGCAGCACAACACACTTTCACTACTTACACCCCGCCTTCTGTGCACCCTTCTTATATTGCTTTTCAGTTGCGTGCTGGGCGCACATGATTTGCATATGCCCTGCAATGCTAATCGTTTGCATGTCCTCTCGCGGGCGACGCATGCTGCGAATTTCAGGCCAATCGGATGCTTCCTTCTTGGTGTTGCATTTTGGGTGGCCAGCAGTGTATTTTCATGAGGGTTTGCAGGTAGCACTTATTTCGGACATTTCATCTGCATCAACCCAATATACACAGCTGGCCATTAAAAGTGCAACACCAGGAAGATCTCACCCCAGGGGCTCGAAAGTCAGCAGAACACAGGAGCACATGTAAATGATTATTCGGGAAGCACATATGGAAATAATGAGGGACACTAACGCCCCCTGGTAGTCGTATAAGAGGGGTGCACAAAGAGCCGGTGTTAGGCACTCGAAGTGTGTTTGCTCGCTGTTCCTGCAGCATGCCCCGTCAAAGACAACGGTAGCCCTACCAGCAGATTTCCGACTTCGGTCGCAGGAGAATTGTGGCACATCGGTATTTGCGAATTAATCACAGTATGCAGCCACGGTGAGGAGAATATGGCGTTACTGGGTAGCGGAGGAAAAAACACACCGACGTGCGGGATTCCAACGACCCCGTAACATAACCAAACGAGAGGACCGATATCTGGTGCGCATGGCTCTGACGGACGTACAGCCACATCGACCACCGTAGCTCAACAGTTCGGGTGTGTGGCACAACACCCAGTCACCGCACGGGCGGTTCGACGTCATCTGAAGCAGCAGGGCATTTTTGCACGGCGCCCTTTGCTTCGGTTACCTTTGACTGTACAACACTGGCGTCTGCAATGGTGCCAAGAACGTCGCACATGAAGGAGCGAATGGCAAGGCATCGTGTTTTCCGACGAATCCTGCATCATTATGGATGAATTCCGGGTCTAGCGATACCGCAACGACAGGCTGAGTGAGTCCTGCATCACGCTGCGCCATACCGGCCTGGCACCCAGCGTTATGGTATGGGTTGCCATCGGATTCCACTCCCGCACGCGCCTCGTCCGCATTACCGGCACGTTGAACAGCCATCGTTACATCACTGAGGTTAGTGTTCTCCCTAGAGCCTTTTTACTGGGCGGCCCACCCAGCTAATTTTCTCGGCCACCCAGCTAAATTTTCTTTAATGAATGTTTTCACAATATAGGAAAACTTATTCCCACATGCACCATAAATATTGATGAAAACTGGCTGAAATCTGTGAATATAACTGATTTTTTTTTTTTTATCATTTAGGTACAATTTTCTATTGTTTTTATCATGTTGTGTTACATTAATGCCTACCACACCCTAAAGATGTTTAACAAGTATAATAATGTTAAGCAAAACATCCTTTTATTTTCTTGATTGAGGAAGGGGTCATTAAAAGTACCATCCAGCTAAAATCTTTTGCCACCCAGCTGTAATAAAAATCTATGGAGAACACTAGAGGTGTTGAAGCCTATTGTGGTACCATATCTTCAGGGACTGTCTGTCTGGTGCCATTCAACCGGTTAATGAGCGACCGCATGTGGTACGCAACGTCCAAGACTTACTGGATCGCCACCATGTGCCACGTCTTTCTTGGCCGGCGCGGTCCCCGGATATGTCGCCTATTGAATACGTGTGCTCCATGATCGCCGGACGACTACCACGCCAGCGACCATCCCCGGCTACAGCGGAGGAACTGTGACATCGTATCAAAGCTGCGTGGACGGACATTCCCCAAACACACATCCAATGTATCTTCCTCTTGATGCCGGGCCGTGTAGCAGCTGTAATTGCCACCCATGGTGGCTACACCTAGATACTGATTGTCATATGTGTCCCCCTCGTCTCACCGCGTGCTGTACTTGTAATGGATTCACCCTTGTATCATCTGCTTTCTGTACAATAAATATGGCTTTGATATCTCTTGCCTTTCGTGGTGTTGCACTTTTAATGGCCAGAAGTGTATTTATCCACTTCTTTCCAAGTTCAGGCAGATTTTGATAAATAATAAACTGCAACACATAAAAACATTTCTATCTTTTGATTATATCTTTCACCTTTTAACTCTTAAAACACAAACAACAACGATGACACCGAATTCTCGTGTGTAATGAGCACGTCTTTTGAATCCTTTCTGACACAAAAGAGAATTTTTCAAAGCAAATTTTTAGAAATGGAAAACATCAACGAAAAAGAAAACTGGGCATTATTTGATATACAAAATGTTCACATTATTCTTCGTAGTGAATCGAAACCGTTACAAAAATAAATGTTTTCAACCAGATTCCAAATATCCATAAAACATTTTCAAGCAGAAAAAGCAATACGTGCACAGTAGCGACACAAACAAAGTGTTGAAAAATCATAAATTGTATGCCAAATCTTCCTCATACAGGACGATATCTGAAGCATGAGAAATTTTTCAAATCGAACACTTAGAAGCAGAGATATGGAGGCAAACTTAGAAGCAGAGATGTGGTACGTTTCGTCCAACGACGACTGGTTCAATGCCGATTAGCCCTAAGGTACGATTCGTCCATTGCCGATTTGTCCAATGGTACAACAGGTCCAATCCCGATTGGTCCAAAGGTACAATTAGTTTAATACCGATATGTCTGAAGAGCTACTAGGGCAAAACAAAGCTCATCTGTTTTGATGCTGTTTTCGCTGTCGTATGAAAGAATCAATACTCTAAAGAATGTAAAATAATGGTACATTTCACGCATAATATTTTGGTTATAGATTTCTTATTTATTTTGGATTTACACCGCTGAGCCATTACATTATGACCACCCCCAGCCTAGAGAAATGTGCGCGCCTGGACCCCGAACGGTGGCGCAGATGTTCACAGAGCAGTATATATACAACCCGAAAACGGATTTCGGTTAATAGTGTTCGGAGTCAGAATGGGAAAAGCTGCCGATTTATTCGGAGTTTGATAAAGGGCAAATTGTGATGGCACGGCGCCTCGGAACTACGATCACTGAAACGGCTCGGCTTGTGGGTTGTTTACGTGCCGCTGTAGTGAGTTCGTATCAAAAGTGGTGCACAGATGGCCCAAACGACGAACCGTCGTCCAGTCGTGTGTCGTCCGCAGCTCATTGATGCCAGAGGACAGCGGAGACTGTCGCGCATTGTTCACAGCGACCGCAGAGCACACTGCGACAAATCACCCGCAGCTGCAACAGTAGTGATCAGAGCAATGTGTAACAGCACACAGTTTATCGCAGCCTTCTGCGCGTGGGCCTGCGTGGCCGAAGACCCAGCCGGGTACTCATGCTCACTGCACCTCATCGCCAACAACGCATGAAATGGGCCCAAGATCATCGAGATTGAACCGTGGATGACTGGAAGTGGCCTGGTCTGACGAATCAAGATTCGTGGTGCATCACGTAGACGGACGAGCGCGGATACGTCGATTACCAATGGAGGCTATGGCACCTGGAGGCACTGTTGGGCGGAAACACACCGGCGGTGGCGGTGTTTTGCTGTTTTCTTGAGACACTTAAACACACCGGCGGTGGCGATGTTTTCTTGAGACACTTTACGCCCCATAATCCCAATAGCACAATCCCTGACAGCTGTCAGGTATCTGAACATCGTTGCGGACCCCGTTCACCCATTCGTGGCAACTGTGTTCCCTGCTGGTTATGGCCATTGCCAACAGGACAATGCGCCATGCTACACTACCAGTATCTTCAAGGAGTGGTTCGAGGAACATGCTGTCTGTTAATGCCTAGGCCTCCAAATTCACCGGACATGTATCCAATCGAACATTTGTGGTTCGACTTGAAAAAGCAGGTTCGCGCTAAATTACCACCACCCCGAAATGTACGGGAACTGGAGGACCTGCTATTGACATTATGGTACCAAATACCCCAGGATACTTATCGCCACCTCATCGAATCGATACCTCGTCTAGTGGCCGTTGTTTTGCGGGCTAAATGGGGTCCGACAGCTCATTAGGTAGCTGGTCATTAATGGCTTATCGGTGTATAATATTGTGGTTATAGATTTCTCTCGGATTTTTTTATTATTATTATTATTATTTGCTTTTCGAGAAAGAAACGTATCGATAACGTCCTCGCTGTTGCATGAGTACTCGTGTTCAAACCAATAAATCGGCATCGAAGTTTATTTTTTATTTAGCATCAAATAACGGAAAAGACAAGTTTTCTATTTCCGTTTGCCTGTGCATGAAGAATCTTTCGAACCACTGAAAAGGGTTTTTTTTTATTGTTGTTGTTTCGTTTTTTTTTTTTTTTTTTTTTTGCGACTTTTGGACGGAATGGGGGCATGGGGTCTGGTTTCGGCATGTTCAGATCCTGAATTCCTTATTTCCGGCAATAAGGAGAAGGGATGTTCCACATGAAAAAAAAAAAAAAACTGTCCTGGCTTCAGTTAGGTCAATGCGGAGTGAAAAATGTAATAAAAAAAAAAAAAAAAAAACGAATCTTCTTCATTTGCCTTGGAAAGCGGGAATTTTTCTCGTTCATCCCCTTCCACCGATTTTCTTGTTGTTATTATAAAGATTTTGCTATAAATTTTCTCGTAAAGTTTATTCAAAAGTGTGTTGCAATCGGGATATTTCATTGTAATGAAATTAAGTATCCATTGCAGTGCACTACAAGAATGCGGTATAATCACATTCTGGTGTAGAAGCAAACAACAAATCACACGTAGCATTTACTCATGCCCTACAGGATGTTCTACTTCTGAAAATACCTGTTGAAAATATTCTATTTTGTATCACATACAATTAACTACGACGAAACATTAGCGCATATTTTACACTGCACAGGAAGTCGTTCTTTGTGACAACGTTTAAGGTTCGATATTACTACAATTTACATTATGACACTTTCTTTGGCTCAAAAGATGAGCTAATTCTACTCGAAAAATCCATTCTATTATTCTTGTTTATGAACACTTACTTTTGCCGTTGGCTTGTAAGATTTGTTTGTTCAATAGCACAACCATTTTTCACAGAGGACTAGTGAGATAACAAAAAGAAAGAAAAAAAAAAAAAAAAGAAAGAAGGAAAACGAAACCACACGAATAACAGCAATGACCTCTCGTTTAAAGTGTATAAATATGTTTTTAGCTTTCATTTTAATCCCCTTTCCCATCAAGTACGAGGTACGACCTTTACAATTTCACAATCTTATTCGAAAACACGGCAACCGAGCAGCAGGAATACTTCGGGTTACAGTTATTAAACTTCCATTTTTCATCACCTCTCCATATAAATTTCTGACATTTGATGCGGAGGGTCTGATACCTACAAAAAGATCTACTGAGAGGAACAAATGAAAAATAGAGTTAATAAACAGTAGACGACGTTACCGACTGAAAGCGAGAACGGGAAAAGCTCTAACGCCAATGAAAAACACTTTCTTTTATGATTAAACCTTTGTAATATAGAAAACACTTTAACAGTATTGAAGTGAAAAGCTCATGGCAGCCCCGGTGGCACAGTGATCTAAGTGCTGCCTTCTGATCATTCGTCCGATATGGTTCCGGATTCGAATGCCGGTGAGGCTGGATGTTGTGTTTCTCTTACGGCACTGGCTCTCTCCCATCCCTGAAATCAATGGCCCTAAGTTATGGACGGGTGATCTTTTATAGCCAACTGACTTGCTTCACGGTGGTCGTTAAACCTCCCAAAAAAAAAAAAAAAGTTTTTGTGTTATTTTTATATAATTTCGCATTTGGTAGAGATTTTTTGTAAATAACCTTTTAATATTTTACGAAATGTAGGTATTTCAAGCAATAATTTGAACAGTTTAATTATTTAATAAATCACAAGGTGTTAGACTTGAAACCTTGATTATTTACTATATTAATTTTTATGTTCGGTAAACCGTAAAATCTGATTAAATCATAAGTTCTGGGGATGGAAATCAGTCCTGGAAACACTGTAAAAACGAAAGCAGCCTACTTTACTATTCATTTAAAAAAAAATAAAAAAAAAGCTGTCGGTCGGATGATAACTTTGGCCCAATAGGCACCGGACCAATCGTACCCAGTGGCGTAGCCAGAAATTCCTTAACGAGATGGGGGGGGGGGGTCATGGATTTGGTTCATTGGTGAAAAAAAACAGGCCTTAACAAGCCTCTCCGTCCACCAAACGCCACACCGAGAACGCTAGTAAAAGCGCGAAGCCGGAGAACTCAAAAGTAGAAAAAATGTCGGAGGAATGAGCCCCGAGCAGATCAGATCAGATCAGATCATATGTAGAGGATTTTAGGAAGGGAGTGTCTGACCTCAGGTCTTAAACAACTCTTAGAAATAGGAAGCTAGGAGATTTGGGCTAGAGTGCCCGATAGGAAAGTGACACGGAAGCGAGGGTAGAAAGGGGGAGGAAGACGCCCTTATTTATTCCCTTGGGGGCCAGTACCCGGGGTCCGACGGCTTCAGGCGCCCATCCGACGCACGGTGGATGTTTAGTGGTTTGAGCGTTCGTACCTGCCTGGGATAGAACCTGAGGTTTCCCCGTGGCAGTCACGAACGTCCACCGCTAGGCCACCCGCGGCCATGAGCTAACCGTTTTTATATCCCTGTCTCCCCCCCCCGTCTTTAGAAGCCTTGGTTAACACGCGGCCATAGCGTGCACAAAGTACAGTCGACACGTGGCGACCACGTGCAACTTGCCACTGCTTTACATAGCATAGGTAACATTAATATGAACAAAAAAAAAAAAAAAAAAAAAAGACCATTAGTATTCTCAAATAACTTTTGGGGACTGGAAATCCGTAACTTTACAGCTCCCTCCTTTTGAACTCGAGGACACATTTGCAATGTACCACGAGTGAAACATAAAAGTCCGATGATAAAGTTCGATCGGTAGCACACCCTGCGGATAACACAATACACAGAAAGTTCTTGAATTTCTGCTAACACATCAAATGTCCGTGCGAAAAGTTCTGACGGCATTTCGTGCTTTATTCACTTGTGTTGGTTTTTCGTATTTGGGAATAAGCCATGGGTACCACTCTCGAGACCCTTCCGCCGTATAACCTGCGGCTATCGCGGCTTATCCCATCATGGCGCTGCCCTAATTAGCAAAATTTAATCCTGACAAAGCGTCAGCGTGCGGTATTTTCTTATCTATCTGGCACCTGTGTCACACATAAATTAAATTGCGAAATTGCTAAACCCCAGCATTGCAATTTAGAACTCCGAGAGGCTGCGCTCGCGAGGAAGGTCAAGGGATTATGATGGGACATTACCTCTATTCTGTGCCCAAAGATCCACCCTTGGAACTTCTGTAATCCCCACACAACAGCATTAGCCTCTTCATGGCTCCCAGCCCACAGTGCCTGTGAATCACTTAGCTTTTTGCAGGCGTACGCCACAGGTTTAATCTGACCTTCCCCGTAACGTTGACTTAAGCAGCAAGATACTGCAAATGAACTGGCATCAGTATGCAACAAAAAAGGTTTATCAAAATCGGGTGTGAATAATACTGGTGCAGTACATAACTTGGTTTTTAACTGTTGGAATGCCTCCTCTAACTCGGTTGACCAGCAAACTTTATCTTGCGCTTTCTTTGCCGTAAGGTTCGTCAGTGGTTTGACTATCTCGGCAAACTTCGGCACATAATCTCGATAATAGCTGCACAACCCTAAAATACTTCTAACTTCTTTCTTGGTTCGGGAAGGCCTAAGCTTCTGGATAGCTTGAAGTTTTTCCGAATCTGGGCGATGGCTTACCAATCCCACGATATGCCCTAAATAATGCACTTCAGTACTGAAAAAACAACACTTTGCTAAATTCCCCGTGCAACATGCAAACTAGATAACACCTGCTTTAAGTAATGAAGGTGTTCCTCCCAGGTTTGCGAAAAAAAAGCGACATCAGCCACCGCGTAATCCTGGTGAGGGGTGAGAACCTTGTTTATGGCCCGTTGAAACGTCGCGGATCGAATTGCATGACCTTCCACTGGTATAGCCCTCGTTGAGTACAGAAGGCCGCATACCGGCGACTGTCCTCGTCCAACGGTATCTGGCAGTACCCCTTCAGCATAACCAAAGTTGATATAAATTTTGTTGCTCCTACCTAAACTAGATCGGGTGCCTGCGACATAGGGAATGCGTCTGGGGCGGTATGTGCGTTCAACATCCTGAAATTTATGCACATACGAACTTCCCCCGTCCTCTTAGCCACGCACACAATCGACTCCTCAATCATCCCGTTGGGTCATAATTCCTCGATCTGTGCTTCCACCACTCTCTGCATAGACTGCGATACCTTATACCGTGCTGCGTTTTCAATACGCTCCCAGGCTTGAGTGTAATTTTATGGCACCCCACAGTGGTTTCTCCTACTCTCTCTCTCTGAAAAACTAATCAAAACCCACTACCACTGTCTGCAACTCTTTTATCTACTCTTCCGAGATGTCATCACTTTCCACACAAAGATATCTCTGGTTTATATCCTTCACCCTGGCGTCAGGCTTGGGAACTTCCGTGATTTTTCAAAATTCTTCGTCCGCTTCAAAAATCACGCTCACTACTACTACTCTGGGAATGAATTCTCGCAGCTTTTTTGCATCAACGTGCCTTCTCTGACCATCTCCGGTCTCTACAATGTAGCTGCTGGCTCTCTCTCTCTCTCTCTCTCTCTCTCTCTCTCTCTCTCTCTCTCTAAACGTCCCGGTCCACCTCGCATACAACCTATTTTTGGAGTCCGGTATCAGAACGATGACCTGATCCCCAATCTCATAGGACTTCATCCGGAGATTACGGTTATGATATGCCGTATATCTCTGCTGCTGCTCGGCTGCGAATCCTTTCACCTGCCCCGCGGTCTTTTCCATTCGCTCCTTTAACTCCTGCAAATACTGAGCTGCCGGCACTGAAATTCCCACCGGTAACTCACATTCTCTAAACCAAGTCTACTTTAATATTGCAACGCACCCACGGGTTCCTTTCCGCACAACAACTGGAATGGTGCTACGCCGGTTGTAGCATTGGGAACCTCCCGATAGGCCCATAGAAGAATTGGCATGGCTTTATGCCACTGCCAAGGCTCTTCCCTGATAATACACTGCCGGACAGTTGCTAAGGACGTATGACAATAGCAACGATAGCAACCATAAAATGGAAGGCAGGAAAATGTGGAAATTAGCATAAGTGCGGGATACAGTAAGACGTGTTGTGCGTATGCAAATTTTGGATTGCCGAACTTGTTCGTGACGTCATAGCGCTGATAAGAGATATAAAGGATTTGACGCGTATTGACCGTTGTTGTTCAAACGCAAAGTTGAAAGGGAAAGAATCAATTGACGAACTTGCAATTTTCAGTATGTCTTCCCGACATCACCTAGATGATTTTACGCGTGGCCGTATTATTGGCAAGATTGAAGGGGGCGAAAAATAACAGATGTTGCCAGGGAGTTCGACGTCCGCCACAGTGTTGTTTCAAGGCTTTGGAAATCATTTCAAACAAATGGAGAGTGTAGCAAACGTCACGGGGGAGGTCGTGTTCGCAGTACGACACCTGCAGAAGATCGGTACATAGTGCTATCAACAAAAAGACACCGGCGCAGCACAGCTAGTGAGGTGGCAAATCAGTTTATGGCTGCTACTGGCAAGCGGATCTCCCGAAAAACTGTCACCAGACGTTTGCATGAAGGAGGACTATACGCCCGCCGTCCTGTTGTGTGCATCCCATTGTCCAGACGCCACCGTACCGCCCGTTTGCAATGGTGCCATCAACATCGCAATTGGACTGATAACGACTGGTCTGATGTTCTCTTCTCAGATGAGAGTAGATACAGTCTATCGTCTGATTGTCGACGACAACTGATCTGGAGTGATAGTGGTTATTTGTCCAGCAAACATACAGGAAAAGGACCGACATCCGACATGTAGTGTCATGGTATGGGCTGGCATCATGATCAATGGCCGTACGTCCCTCTGTGTGCTTCCAACTGGACTATGACTGGCCAACGATACATTAATGATGTTCTGCTACCTCATGTTCGCATGTTCCGTGGTGCTGTCGGTGATAGATTCATTTTCATGGACGACAACGCAACATGTCATCGAACAGTCGCTGTCCAGGAGTGTCTTGAGAGCGAGGATATTCAACGCCTCGTATGGCCAGCACGTTCTCCAGATCTGAATCCCATTGAAAATGTGTGGGATGCTTTGGGGAGGAGTCTTGCTGGTCGTCAATGCCCTCCAATAAACAAGGACACCCTCATCCGTGCATTGACAGAGAAATTGGATAAATTACCCCAACCGCTGCTTGATAATGTTGTGCAAAGCATGACACGACGTGTGGAATCTTGCATCGCCCTTCATGGCGGCCACATCCCGTATTGACATCTTACGCCGGAACGCCTGCGGACGGTAATTGCATTTTTTCCACGTTTACGTATTCTGCACAAAATGGCCTGTTTGTCCCTTGAACACGTTCCAAAGCCTTCTGGATTTCAGAGCACAATAAATTCTTTCTTGTAATGTCCTGGCATTGACACTATTTTATTTCACTTGGCATCCAACCACACTTACTTTTTTATGCGCTATATAGCCGTTTATGATCCGTCCTTAGCAATTGTCCAGCAGTGTATGATGCAACATATCCTCTAAAACCCTATTGAAACGTTTGACGAGACCATTACTAACCGGATGGTTCGGCATCGAAAAACGTAGCGTGGATCCTAAACGTCGCAACATTTCCTGAGTGAGGGATGATACGAAATTCGTGCCCCTATCCATCGCAATCACTTCGGGTATTCCCGTACGTTGGAAGATTTCCAAGAGCGCCTCGCTTGTGCTCTTGGCCGTGAGTTACGACAAACATACGCACTCAGGCACCTAGAGATTGTTAATCGACAAATACCAACACCCAACGATGTCCTTTACTTGAAGGGAGTTCTACAAGCCCTATCAAATCAACGTTCGCTACCTGAAATGGAAGTTCAGGTCTCCTCACTGGTTGAATGGGCATTTCGTCCCTGTTAGTGACGGGACGCCTTAATTGGCAAGCCGTGCACGAATCGCAATATTTCCTCACGTCTTGCTTTCCCGTGGGCCAATAAAAGGAATACCTGGTTCGTTCCTGGGTTTTCTTTGTGCCATATATTTAAAGTGGGCCCCAAAAACTGAATCATGAGCCAATTTCAAAATCTGTTAGCTTCTTCATTCCGGCACAAGTTGGAAAGTATCAAAATCTTGTACCTTCTATTTGTGATAAAAACATGTGGTCTAATAGTATCACATAACCCCTTTCTTTATCCTTGCCCACTCCCTCGCTGTTCTTAGGGTCAGGTCATTCTTCTGCTCTTGAATAAAAGCTCTAGTATGGGACATGCACGTCTCCGATGGCACGCCCTGCGCCCAGCTAGGATTAATTTCTACCGCCTGTGACTGTCTTTTGCCCACACGCTCTTGCTGCTCAAGTTGGGCTTCCCTACTAACCGGTAGAGAAACCCGCGCTGGTCTGATTTGCTCTACTCTGAGGCTATCGCAGTTCGCCTCAACCCCTAGCTGTTCGTGCTCCGCCCCCCCCCCAGTTGTTGCAGCACTACTTTCGCTGTTAAGTCGCTCCGCCCCAAGGCTATCTTTGCCATTCCTAAGAGCAACTCTTATCTTAAATGCTCAGCTCCCCGACTCACCGTCCTACTTTCTCACAATACCAGATTATCTACCACCTCTGACTTAGAAGTTTCTACCTTTGTCCGCCACTGCTTCTTGCAGTTCTTTTAACCTAAGAAAATCGTCTGGGGGCTATAATTACTTGATTTGTAAGGTTGAGGTACTATAGCACATAAAATTTCTGCAGAGGAACCTAATTACCTCTTTGTCTGCTTTAATCATCATTTCATCTTCAATTCTGACCCGTAACTGTTTAACTCGGAATTCCTTTCTTCCTCCGTCAAAACTAGTTAGGATTACTGATCCCTGCGGTGTTACTAAATATTCAACCAGAATCCCTGCTTTAGCACAAGAAAATTATGCTCCCGGGTCCACCAACGCTACCGCCAGAGATTCATTTTCACTCACTAGCTTTACCGACTCTCCTAACAGAATCTCCGCTAGCCCAGTAATTAAACTATCCTGTGCTGATATCCTGTCTACTCTTGCAGTGATTTTCATCTCTTCTATTATCCTATCCGAGCTATTACTCGACTGCTCTGAGCGATGTCCCTCTCGCCTCGCTGCTCTATGCCGATACAATTAATTCTTTTTGGGTAATCTTTTCTCCAATTTCCCTGATTGCCTTCATTTTCCTTTAGCGCTGACTCCTGGGGACAATTATTTTTATAATGCCCCTTTACCCCACAACGAAAACATACTCCAATGTTCTCTGAACTGCCTGGTCTATTCACCACCTTAGCTACTTCATTCGGAATTTTAGCCCCGTAGCTGCGCTCTGGCTCGCTACCCTTAAACTGGTTTCCTGTAAACCCAGTGCTGTATCCCTGTCTGGGGTTTTCCTCCTCTCTGAACATTGTCCCTATATGACTCGTGAATAGTCACACAACTCAGCTAAATAATCAGCTTTTTCCAACTTACCTATTGCTCCTCTCTGCAAAATGTAAGTTTTTAGTTCAGGGGATATCA
Organism: Macrothele yani; assembly: GCA_039090855.1. Lineage (NCBI taxonomy): Eukaryota > Metazoa > Arthropoda > Arachnida > Araneae > Macrothelidae > Macrothele > Macrothele yani. The sequence goes on along the minus strand of CM077017.1, from coordinate 63,354,833 downwards.
AAGTCTTAAATTTGTCACATACAATAAGGTTTACTAGTTCGTCAAATTCTTTAACCTCACTGATATTAATATAGTAGCTTAATATTAATTTCAATCTGCCTGCCAATTGCATATAACTCTCCCCTTTGACCTTGACTACTTCAAAGTGCCTTTTGTAAATATTTGGCGTCAAATGACATTCTGCTAAAATAGCAGTCTTTACCCCCTCATAATCTTTGCATTCATCTAACTTCAGCCTTCGGAACAAATGGTTCACACACTCAGAGTTAAAAAGTGCAATCACTAGTTTACCTTTTATGCATATCCGGAACATCATGCAACATAAACGCTCTCTCTAGTGTTACAAGAAATCCAAAATCTCGTCCGGTTTACTCGGACTATTAGGTAAATTTTTCTCTAGAATTTTGATGTAATCGTACAATTTATCATTGCCTTTACTTCCATTTAAATCTTTTTCATTATCTTTCGTTAACTCAATTTTCTTTAATTCGAACGCTCTTCACTCTGAAAATCCTCCAAATACGTGGCGTCAGTGAATAAACAAAGACAACGCACTTTCTACGTTTTAGCAACACATAGCAACCGAATTACAATTTTTCGGTTGTTGTGTGTTGCTAAAACATGGAAAGAGCGTTGTTTTTGTTTATTATCTTCTCTCTTATTTTCTAACTCTAGCTCTAGTTTTCTTTGTTATAGCTCTGTCTCTAGCTTTCTTTGTTCCCTTTCTAATTCTAGCTTTTTTGGTTCCCTTTCTGCTTCTTTCTTCAAGCTCCAAAAATTTGAATTTTAGCTCCCATTCCATTCTATTCTTACTTAAAGTAGTTTCCCCTGGATTTATTTCTACTTCCCCACTTGAGTCAAGCTCACCCTCTGCATTTACATCCTCGTTACCCGCTTCTAACTCTGCACTCTCTTCCCCTAACATTATGCAATTATACTAAAAATACACCACCTTCTATTCAATCAAACAACATATGACATAATTACATGCAACACAATAAAAGATACAAACTCTTATTTGCACTCTGAATAGTAACTTGTCCAACCTACGCTATTTGCTTCACCTTACCCTAATGCCATGATGGGAAATACCTAACATTTTCCTATTCTTAGACACAGGTTCACACAACAGAAAAAAGGTCAAGAAAAATGGTACGTTACCCGAGGCGTTCGAGCCTCCTCCTTTTTCATCTGTGCTGCTTCATCTGTCTCATCCTTCTCGCCTTCCGTGTCATCTCGCATGAGCAAGTCCTCTGGCATTAATTCCTAACCACCACGTGCGTCAATCTTTTGTCTTTGGGAGCAACCCTTTGCTCCACGTGCTCCATAGTCTTATCAGTGGGTCCATGGCACTTGGCTCCACGTGCTCCATAGTCTTATCAGTGGGTCCATGGCACTTGGCTCCACGTCCTCCGTAGTCTTTTGTCAGCGGCTCCCTGGCACTTGGTTCCACGTGCTCCGTAGTCTTTGTCAGACTCCCTGGCACTTGGCTCCACGTGCTCTGTAGTCTTTTGTTCCTTCAAATATTCCGGTCTTCTCGGATCACGGGTTACACATTTTACACGACTGCGCCAAAATACACTGTCTGACAAAGAAAATGCCACACCACGAAGACGTGAACGCAGCGCCATAAAAATTGCAGGGTGGGTGCACACGTACGAGTTATGCAAATGATTGCATTTGCAGGCCAATCGCACGAATGGCGCGCGGGATATAAGCGGCCAACCAGCCCGTGAGGCCATCAGTCGAGACGTCAAGGCCGCTAGAAGTGAGTGGTTCTGCTGTAACCGTGTCTGGAGAACGAACAAGGGGAGCCAATGCCGTTAAGACGAAGTCGTACGCGATTTCATCAAACGGATGAGTTCACGAGTGTCATCGTAGGCCTTCGTACCGCCGGATGGTCCTTGCGCCGTATTGCGGAAGAAACGCAACGTGATGCCACAACCGTCGGTTTACATTTGGAGACCGTGGTCCCAGGAAGGATCTGTGCAACGTCGTATGGGGACCGAAACACGGAGACGGACGTCCGACGTTATGCCGTAGCGGACCCACAGGCCACAACGGACGACATTTTGAGGAGTGGGGAGGCTTGGATGATCCGATATCGACGCGAACAGTGTCGCACAGATTAGCTGCGTCTGGTTTGCTGTCCAGCCGTCCGTTACGAAGGCTACCCTTAACAGCGAGCCATCGTTGTCACCGCTTGACGTGGTGTCTGTCCAGAGCTACGTGCGGTGCCGAATAGAACAATGTCGTGTTCAGCGACGAATCGCGGTTCTGTCTCACCACGGATGATCGTGTGAGAGTCTGGGGGCGACGTGGCCAACGGACGGATTCCTCTGCCATTGTGGAGTGTCATACGGCCTGGCAACGTGGAATCATGGTGTGGGGTGCTATCAGCGCCAACAGCCGTTCACCGCTGGTACGCATTACGGGCGCATTGACGGCACGCCGCTATGTTGACCAGGTGCTGCGGCCCGTGGCACTACCGTATCTGCACGGCATCCCAAACGCCGTCTTTCAACAGAATAACGCCCGGCCGCATACCGCTCGGATCAGCCTGAATGCTTTATACGGTGTGCAGATGCTTCCGTGGCCAGCACGATCCCCCGACCTCTCACCCATTGAGCATCTATGGGACACAATTGGACGTCCGTTGAATACCCTCCCATCATCCCCGCAAAATGATGAACTGCGGACTCCAATCACCATCACATGGTCCACGATACCCCAGGACTCTATTCGGACTCTTATTGCCTCGATGCCACATCGGATTCAACGCTGTATCGCCCAAAATGAAGGCCACACTCTTGACAGATCATGTATATTCGGCAACTGGAGCCTAGTCTGTATGTGACAATTAAATCATTTGTTTAGGACCTACTAGGCTATCTGTGTGTGCAGTTTGGTCTGTTTTCAAGCACTCCTTCATGGTGTGGCATTTTGTCTGTCACTCAGTGTATATCGGGATTCGCTGGGTTCGTCAGCTACTGGGCCCGATAATTCCGTAATTCCCAACGGTTCCGACGTAGATTCTTTTCCTGTGGGTAAACGGATGGTTGCGATCGCTGAGTTTCCGGGTCTATGGCTGGTTATCACGTAATCTCCGAGTCACAGAAGAACGCCAATAATCAGTCTCCGTCTAAAACTCAACGAACATTTAATGGTTATAAAAATTACCTCTGGTAGATCGACTGCTTTTCAACGGGACTAACTTTCACATACGGTTACTTTTCCTCACACCGTGGGTATTTCCCCGAGGAACACTCACTATGCTCTAGCGTGAGTATCTCCTTCCTTACCGGGGTCGTCGTCCGATCACCGAACTGCTGAAGTCCCGAGAGCTTAACAAGCCTCTCCGTCCACCAAACGCCACACCGAGAACGCAGATTCAAGCGCGAAGCCGGAGAACTCAAACGTAGAAAAAATGTCGGAGGAATGAGACCCGATCAGATCAGATCATATGTAGAGCATTTTAAGAAGGGAGTGTTTGAAGTCAGGTCTTAAACAACCCTTCGAAATAGGAAGCTAGGAGATTTGGGCTAGAGTGCCCGATAGGAAAGTGACACCGAAGCGAGGTAGAAAGGGGAGGAAGACGCCCTTATTTATTACCGGGGGGCCAGTACCCGGGGGTCCAGCGGCTTAACGTGCCCATCCGACGCACGGCGGGTATTTAGTGGTTCGAACGTTCGTACCTGCCCAGGATCAAACATGAGGTTATCTCCATGGCAGGCACGAACGCTAACCACTAGGCCACCCGCGGCCCTATAAGTCGTATCGCCGCAGGCCACAGACCTGCTCGACCTTGGTTAACACGCGGCCATAGCCGTGCACAAAGTAAAGTCGACACGTGGCAACCACGTGCAACTTGCCACTGCTTTACATAGCATAAGTAACATTAATATGAACAAAAAAAAACAGTATTCTCAAATAACTTTGGGGGGCAGGAACTCCGTAACCTTACACGCCCCTTAGCAATAGAGCAGTGCACTAAGAAAAAGTAGAAAATATACACACGTTATTCTTTATAGAGGAAGCTGCTATGTGATGGAAAAGGAATTTTTTAAATGCTACTTTTAGAAGCCACGATAGCAAGAAAAACAGTTTATGCATATAATCACGTAGAGGGAAAACTTTACATTATTTCAAGGAAATAATGTTTGCAATTCTTACCATAGCGAATTGCATGTAGTACAAAAAGAAGTTTTTCAATGGGAGTTTTAGAAGTAGAGATACATTTGCAAACAGAAATGCACACTTACGCCAGCTAACGGCTGCATTATGAAAAATTCTAAAATGCATGCAAAATATTATGCAAGAATGGCATTTTGTGCAAAAATATTTTTTGAAATCATACTACACTGGCGTGCAAAAATTAAGGACGAGACGGTTTTTCGAATGTAATGTCGTGCAGATGTGCTCCACGTCGACTCATATCATACCATAAGATCCCCAAGATGTAAGAATATGGGACAAGTGAGCAAAACCATTCAAACAAGGAATCCAAAGGATACAAAGGCACTTTATTGAAAAGGTAGCTTCGAGCACAACTGGACAGAAGACAGAAACGTCCATGTGACAGGCGGCTGCCAAGAAAAATCCAGTCTTTAGTAGGGAATATGATCACCCCTGACTGTGTTGCAGGATTTACAACGTCTGTCCATGCTGAGGACGAGGTTGCCAAGGAGCTGTTGAGGCATTCCTCTTGTATCGCCAATCGCAGCTGCGGAATCGTTGCTGGCGGTTGGTGACGTGCTGCCAAGCGTCTCCCGAGAAGGTCCCACACGTGTTCGATTGGATTTAGGTCCGGGGACCTTGCGGGCCAATCCATGTGTTGAATATCTTCACTCTCCAACAGCTCTGCGACAGCTACTGTACGATGAGGTGTAGCGTTGTCGTCCATGAAGAGGAACTCAGGTCCCACAGCACCTCTAAACAGACGCACATGAGGCAGGAGAACCTCGGTACAATACCGGACACCAGTGACTGAACCTCCTTGGAAGATGTGGAGGTCAGTACTGCTACCAAGCATGATACCGCCCCAAACGAGAACTCTGCCACCTCCAAACCGGCCCCTTTCGATGACGTTGGAGGTGTGATTGCGTGTTCCCTGCTCTCTCCAGATGTGTATACGTCCAGAATCGCTCGTCAGACTAAATCGGCTCTCATCCGTAAAGAGAACTCGACCCCATTGCTGATGTGTCCAGTTCTTGTATTCCTGGCACCACAGAAACCGCCGTCTTCGATGAGCAGGCATTAATGGCACACACCGTACTGGTCGTCGTGCAAATAGACCACCTTTGTGCAGCCTCCTGGCCACGGTAAAACGCGATAACGGACTTCCAGTTGTCTGTTGCATGTGCCTTGCGATTTCTCCCGCTGTCTGCCGTCTGTCTCTTCTCGCCTGTAGGACAATATACCGGTCGTCCGCCGCCGTGGTTGCTCGTGGGCGACCACTGCTAAACTCTCGGACAGCTGTTCCTGTCGTTTGAAATGCTCTATAAGCTCGTGAAACGATGCTGTGAGTGATCCCGAACTCCTCGGCCACACTAGTCACACTTCGACTTTCTTCCAACTACCCAATGACGCGACCTCGGGTAAAGGCATCCAGATGTCGTCAACTGGATTGCCTGTTGGCCATATCACACGGTGGCAGCAACTCGACGTCGTTCAAACCGATGTACACCGTGCAATAGCTTTCACCGAATTGCTGAGCGTACACCGCCCGTGTGCTTTAAACCCTTCCGACACTCCCCCTTACGTCATGCTGCATATATGCGCATGCCCTACCGTACCGGACCCTAGTCTATCTCCTGAGTGGTCTTTCGGTCCGCTCTGCGTGCTCGTTCCGGTGTTATGCTAATTTATCCTCTTCGTCCTTAATTTTTGCACACCAGTGTATTAGATGCAGAAATATTATGAAAAACGTTAACGCCCCCTAGCGGAAAGACTGGGAATTATTTCGAGTAGGAAATACGAATTAATGTTTTCATAGTGGAACAGCATCTGACCAAAAAAATTAATAGGGCTTTTAGAAATAATGTTTTCAAATTATGTAAGTAACAGAAGTATCTATTTACATTCTTTACTGGAAAACAAATTGGCATAACTAAAAATTTGAAATTATACGCAAAATATTCTTTACGGTAAACACGCCCCTCGCAAAAAGAATTTTTGAAATCAGACTTTTAGAATATGCGATATTGGGCGGGGGGATGCAATATATAGTTATGTCTTCTAGAGGACCGCTGTATGGCTCCAACAGGCAGAAGACAGGATCACAACTAACTCTGGAGCTCGCAGCAGCCACTGGCACGAAAATAACTCGATTCACAGTTTACCGCAAGTTGCATGTGAGAGGTCTCTATGCGAGGAGACCTATGATTTGGGGGCCTCAACTCCTTCCTCCAGATGGGCACGTTTAAGTTGGAGTAGCCAACATCGCCTGTGGAGCTCAGACAACTGGGCACGTGTGCTTTTTCACGGATGAGGGACGATACAGCTTAAATAATGATTCCCAACGTACTCTCATCTGGCGAGAACCAGGGACTCGCGGCAGCCCCTCTAATATCCGTGAAAGGTCCAGTTTTCATGACGGTGGTTTTCTTGTCTGAAGAGGCATCTTTACTAACAGTCGCGCCGACCTGGCTCGGTGACCCGCCAGAAATATAGAGATGATATTCTGGACCCCTATGTGCTCAGGAGTGACGTCCGTTCAGATTTCCTCCAGGTGGACTACAACGTCATACCCCCATCGAGCTCAACTGGTGGATGAGTATCTGGGAACAGAAACTATATTTATTGCTCGAATACAAACAAAAGATATCGCTCACCGGACATGAATCCTATTGAACATGTCTGATATGCCTTGGAAAGGCGAGTTTCAGAACTCCAACCCCCACCTTGGACCCAGCAGGAGCTTCAAGTAACCCTTTTAGAGAAGTGCCGGTTAATTTCACAAGCCTTAGTTGGCAGTCTCATTAACAATATGGAGAGTTGTTGCGAGCGATATAAGTCTGTTAGAGGTCATACGCCTTACACAGTAAAAAAATTCTGAAATTCACCACAAGCCACTTTCCGTCATTTCTTTCGTGAATTAACGAAGTATTTCTGATACAACCCTTTCCGTGAAATGACGGAAAGAAACCTGAATTTCGCTGATTTTTCGTACCACGGGAAAATTCTGAATTTTCAGAAACCTTTCCGCTATTCCATTTGTATTGGGTGTACAAATAAGTTTTAAGGCGTTTTAAAACAACACATGTAATTTGAGAGAAAACAACAATACCTTTACGAATCAAAATATGCGCCGTCATTAACCATAACCTTCCGCCATCGGTCGGGCAGCTGACGGATTCCAGCCATGAAGAATACTTTGGTCGTGTGACGCGATGAAGTCGTCAACCCGTTTTTGCACTTCGTCACATGTCCGGAGCCGTACAGCAGACACACCATGTTTTGCGGTGTCCTCTCGTTTCCCCTAATCAGGTGGTTCGTTGAGGCCCATTTTCTCTATGTACATACTGTATATTCCCGGTTCCACTAATATTGTTACTGCAACTCCCGTTTCCCCTAATATAGTTGGGTCAGAAGTTAGGATTCCAGTTTCCCCTAACAGTTCGGCCAAAGTTACGATTAATTCCACAGCGTCATGTTCAGTTCTTATTTATATTGGTATTCCTATTTGAATTTGCAAAGGATGAGCGCCATGCCTTTCTTTATACAAACAGATTACATACATATATTTTGCCCTAACTGGTAGGCAGAAGCATAGCTACAATAACATTTATACAGAGTTTTATATAGAACAAAAAACTTAAAAACACTCATGGCATTGAAAATAAGATACATTGTAATAATTTGTTGAATAACTAATTCAATCAGCATTTATTAAGCATTGAATGGCATTCAACAACAGTATTTGCTAAGTTACCTCGTATCTGTTAAATTAAATCCAACAGATGACATAAAATGAATTAAACTACATTCTTCGTTAATATATTCGTTTGTCAACTTCATTATTTTTTTATTGATTTTCTTGTATTTCAATTTGAGGTGTGGAGGCCGGTTTCCAACGTCAAGCAAAGCCATATGATTTTTAAAATTGGCATGCTGGGTTTTTAATTGGTTGATGAATTCATATACACTGAAGAGCAATTGAATTAGAGACAGCTGGCGTTATACAATTGTGGTGCTGTGGGCAGCCCTGTAAACGGAAACGACATGACGTATGCAGCGATCCGACAATATAAGGAGTGATGCGACGGGAATCAGTAAGAGTCGGACGCAGTATGGGTAAGATGAAGGATCTAAGCGCATTTGATCATGGGCAAATTGTCGGGGCCCGACGAAAGGGTCACGCCATCTCGGAAGTCGTACAGGCACTGGGATTTTCACGAGCCACTGTGTCACGGGTGCACCGTGAGTACATCGAATCCGGTAAAACCATCCCTGCAAGGGCCAACTGCCGTGGACAACAGCGTGTGGATGAGCAGGGTCATCGTCCGCTAGCTCGCATTGTAACAGCGGATAGACGGGCCACAGTGCAAGAAATCACTCGACAATTTAACGCTGGTGCACAAAAACGTGTAAGCAGCCACACCATCCAGAACCATCTCCTCGCTATGGGGTACAGAAGCCATCGTCCCACGAGGGTACTGCTGCTGACCGCACATCACAGGGTTCAAAGATTAGCATGGGCGCGGGAACGTCGCCACTGGACCCTAGACATGTGGGAAAATAATGCTTGGACTGATGAGTCGAGATTCACGTTGGTACATGCGGATGGCAGGACCACATGAAGCGATGGATCCTTCTTGCCAGCAGGGTACTCTCCAAGCTGGTGGGGGTGGCATTCTCGTCTGGGAACTGTTTACGTGGACCGAAATGGTACCCCTGGTACGTGTGACATCGTCCGTCACAGGTCAACGTTACCGGGATATCCTGGACGACCATTTGCTCCCGTTTGTGCGTCTTCAACATCCCACTGGGGACCTCATCCTGCAACAAGACAATGCACCGTGCCAACGCTCCCGAATTGTATCCGAATGGTTGGATGAACACTCCACCGACGTGACCTCGCTTCTTTGGCCAGCTAGGTCACCTGACCTCAATTCCATCGAGCACATCTGGGATGCCAACGAGAGAGATGTTCGAGGCTCTGACCCCCCCCCCCTCCATCAAATTTTCGTGAACTGTGGGAGCTTGTTCAGGGGTCGTGGATCCGTATGGCTTCCCAACGCTTCCGGTGTCTTGTCGAGTCCATGCCGAAACGAATCGCCGCCGTCATCAGGACGAAAGGTGGTAATGCACGTTACTAGACAGGTATCTCTAATTCAATTGCTCTTCAGTGTATGTTAACGTGGGTTTTGTTAACAGCAGGGTTCAGTGCATTATGCCATCCTTTAATATGGTTGTTTGTTCTGGTACCATAATTACCATGGTGGTTCCAAATATCCGGTGGAAAATTGCCTAATGACAAAAAATAATTAAAGAAAATGCCTAATAATAAAAAAATAATTTAAATTAATCAAATGTTTTTGCTGAGATATGCGCTAGATAAAGTAAAGCTTACTTTCAAGCCAAGTGCTGACATAGTAGTATTTAAAAATCTCGCATTGTTGAAATGCCTGGTGATTTGGTGATGGTGACTCTGCAGCAATTAACATCCAAGCCTCATCAAGGTGTTCCATTTTTACCAGAGACATAGCTGCACATAATCTAAACAGTTTCATTACGGTAGAATCTTCTTTGAAAGAAACGATGCCTTCTTTACTGAAGTTCCTCCAAAGAGCTTGATTATAATGAAATAGACATCCCTTGATTATAATATTCGGGAATACTCTTCGGGATGCGTTCATAGCTGCCAGTTCGTAGTCACTCATGACAGTATCCGGCTCGAAAGTGCATCCAACATTCCTTGCAGCATGCAGCCTTCATTTCTTCGAACATTCTTACATGTTTCTTCTTTTTTATCCGGAAACAAAATGTACACAAAGGGAAACAAACATTAGCTTTTTGTAAAAAGCGTGAATAGTGTGTAATTGATAAAATATCGCAGGAACTGCTTTAACAGTACCATTCAGATAATTTGTCTTTGTTGAGGCATTATTACTACACAAAATTTTAAGAAAATGTTCCGTCTCAAACCCTATTATCCTGTCATCATCTCTTGTGTCAAACAAAATAAAGCTCTCATTGTTTACATGGGTCCATTCATTTTGCAAAACCAATTGGCTCCGATGAACAGGTAACGGCGGTCTTAACTTTGAACGCTCTCTATATAATATTGCGTTCATGCTGTCGAACGTTGGTGCTGCATGAATGGTTTCTTCAGATGGTTGATCCGTCATGTGCTCAACAAGAACGTCGTTACAGCTCTGCTTCACGGAGTTGGAAGGGTTTTGCTTTATTCTAGTTTTCATTGCATTTTTTAATACCATCTCTTTAACTTTCTGTAATCTTGGAGCATGGTTATGCACAGAATCATCACAATGATTTTTCAGATATTTTTGGCCATCGTATGTTATGACGGTCTTACCTTTACATCTATAGTCTCTTGACTCACTACATCTTGCGTAAATAAGTAATCAGACTTGCATTGGAACTCTTCTTTTCGTTATTTTTTTCGAACAAATATTCACTTACAGCATACATAGATTGACTGAATAATTTCAACAGTGAAATCCATTTTTTTTTTACTACTAACCAAGAAAACTTAAATTCTAATAAACCAACGCTAAAATGCTAATTGCTGCCGTATGAAATCCTTGCCCGGAATGGTACTGCACGGCGTTTCTTGTTTGAAACTGTCCGAAGTTCTAGTACGATGTTGTCTACAAATGACCTTTCCTCACCCTACCCTCAAAGAAAGAATTGATGGAAAACGAGTAAGCCGGCAGAAAGAAGGCCAAAGAACCTTAGGGCAAGATTATGCGTTAGGGGAAACGATATTCAGGGAAACGGAGGGGAACACCATGTTGCATCGATCGGAACAAATGATAGCTAGTCTGAAGGGGCTATGTCGGGACTATACGCCGGGTGCTCCAAAACTTCCCAGCCAGGCGTCAATAACGTTTTCTTGGCCAATTTCGCGACATGCGACCTAGCGTTGTCATGCAGTAATTCCACGGGACGCAATCCTTTGCCTGTGAATGGACGTTTCCGACAGATAAAAGTAGTAACAGTTTGAGCCTGTTCCAATAGTTCATAATATAGCACACCTTTCATATTCCACCAGATGCACAGCAGAACTTTCTTCGAGTGAATACTGCGTTTCGGTGTCGAAGTCGTTGCTCCACCGGGGTCTACCCAGTGTTTTTTGCGTTTGGGATTGTCGTACCAAATCCACTTTTTATCACCCGTAACGATTTCCCACGAGAAAAACTTTGTGTTGTTTATTGAACAGATTCAAACACTTCATGACACGCTCATCATTGTTCCTCTGGCTCAGGTCATGTGGCACCAATTTTCCTTCCTTCTGAATCTTTCCCATTGCGGTAAACGATTGGAAATGGTTTGTTGAGTTACCCCCAGTTGTTCAGCTAGTTCTTTTTTGCGTTTTTGACGAATCTTCATCCAGCAATGCTTGTAATTCCTCATGTGCAACCTTTTACGGGGGCGCCGCTACGTTCTCGATCGTTAACATCAAAATCACCTGCTTTAAACCGTCTAAACCAAAACTCACACGTGTTTTTTTATACAATATTTTCCCCCAGAACAGAACATATCGATGCACATGCTTTTGCAGAACTTTTTCCTTGATGAAATTCGTAACGAATGCAGTGTCGAATAAATGCAGTATCGCTTGCCATCTTTCACCTACCGATGTGCAAAGTGCGTTTGGCAAACTTCTGTGTCACATTTTATACTCTGGACCAGTTACGGTCACATGACAACAACGCGGGGGAATGTCGGATATGTAAATTAGCGGTATACGTCACACAAAAAAGCTTTAAAACTTATTTGTACACCTAATACACTATCTACCAACAAGTAATTGGACACCTGTGATAGCAAAGGAAAACGAAGTTTATTCACCTTCAATAGTTGGTGCACTGTAAAAAAATTTGTAGATTTTACGGTTTTAAACCGTTTTCCAGGGTGCCAACACAAAACCGTAAAATCTACAGTGTTATGCCGTGTTGGAGCAAAGCTATAGCTTTGCTCCAACACCGCATTTAATAAAGAAAACAGCACAGAATTTGGCTGGAGCGAGTCACAGTCCAAATAATCACGAAAACACAAAAATTTGGCTGGAATGAATGTGTTGATTGTGTTGGAGCAAAGCTACAGCTTTGCTCCAACACGGCATAAAAACTGTAGATTTTACGGTTTTGTGTTGGCACCCTGGAAAACGGTTTAAAACCGTAAAATCTACAGAATTTTTTTGTACAGTGTGGAGCCTCCACGAGCGGCGATTACAGCTGTGGACCCTCCGGGGATACTCTCAACCAGGCGTTGTACGACGGCTAGCGGTATTTTCTTCCACTCGGCTTCGAGAAGACAGGTCAGTACCTTCACCGATTTCGGACGGTGGGGGCACCCCTTAAGTCGACGCTCCAACTCGTCCCAGAGGTGCTCGATAGGGTTAAGGTCCGGGCTCTGCGCAGGCCAGTCCATTCGATTGACCTCATTGTCACCATACCAAGCCATGGTGGACCTCGCAACATGACAGGTGGCATTGTCATCCTGAAAGTAACGTGGGTCCACCCCGTAAAACTGCCACAACGTAGGAAGCGCATGGTCATCCAAAATGGTGCAGTAGGTCTCGGCGTTGAGTCTACCAGGAATTGCGACGAAGGATCCCGTGCCATACCAGGAGTAACACCCCCATTGCATAATTCCACCGCCGCCGAACTTCATAGTTGGCACAATACATTCCGGCAGGAGGCGTTCTCCAGGCAGACGCCAAACCCAGACCCTTCCATCCGAACGGTAGAGGGTGAACATTGATTCGTCGCTCCAGAGAACCTATTTCCACTGTTTAATGGTCCAATGTCGACGTTATTTGCACCACGTTAGACGAGCAGCGCTATTGGACTTGGTGATCAAAGGCTTGTGGGCGACAGCACGTCCATGATAACCGAGCAGATGGGCTTCCTTACGGATGGTATTCATCGAAAGAACACTCCCTGACGCCTGTTGAAACTCCTCGCGGATGTGGCCCATCTATTTGGTGCGGTTCTTCTGAATTTCTCTGGCCAGCACCCGTTGGTCTTTAACTCCGAGTTTTATGGGTCTGCCGAATCGGGGCACATTCCCACAGTCACCTCTCATCTTCCACTTGCCAATCACGTAGGCCACTGTCGATTTTGGGTACTTCAACTAGCTGGATATGTCACGTATGGATCGGCCATTTCTGTGATACCCGACGATTACACCTTTCTCAAAATCAGAGAGCTCCGAATTGCGTGGCATCTTGCATGCGACTGGTTGCGTTGTTGGTTCCCACACGATATTTAACGGCGGCGGCCGTGACGTGTATCAGGACCGCAGATATCGTCGATTGCAGGGGTGTCTAATTACTTGTTGGTAGATAGTGTATATTAACGGGAAACCTCCGTTCTCACTTTTTCCGTATCCGTACGACGAGAAATCTCAGGTAATGGGAGCGATTGGTGAGAATAATTGATGTTTCATTAACTTTTAAATTTCAATCGTCTGTCGAGTTTTGAAGTTCTGTAGTGAGATCTGATATTGTGGAACGCATATTGCATGAATTCTGTTTATTGTGGCACATGATATTTCTTCTTCTCTCCCCTATTTTGTGCACCAGCTATTTAATATGTATATATTGTGTTACTGTAAGAAACTTGGTACTTGACTTATTGTACAGATGGTTATACGACATCTATGTATCAGTCTTTCGACAACTTAAGACAAAAGCTATTATAACGCATATTGGGACAAAGTCCCATAAAATACTGTTACACACGTTATTGTACATGAGCCTAGAAATGACTAGTTGACATCAATGATAATGAAATATTTATATTTGAACTTAAAAATATCGTTACATATTCAACATATTTCCTTTAAATTTTGTAAGGTGATGTTTTTGTGCCAGCATGACAAAATCGCCAATGAAGCTCATTGAGCTACATACATTACGCTCACCTTATTTCAACTTCAGTCCTCCTTGCTTGCACATGTCAGCTGTAAACGTACATATTACACAGCAGTTCAGCCATGCTATTTGCTCGGTATCCTCTGTTGAACTACGCCATTAAATCATGAATAGAATATGGCATTACACAATTGTAGGGACGGAAGCTCGTACGTTGATTAACATATGCTTATGCCAACCTTGCTCCCACGTGTTTGAGAAGATTGCCCCACAGCATAATAAATAAAATAAGGTTCTTTTTACAAATAAACTATATATCAACAAATGCTGATGATAGCCCAGCGTTCTTTCTCTCTCAGCTTTTTGACAATATATCTGCTATTCAAGAGAGGGAAGGGTAGAACTGTAGAAAATCATTGAGGCATGAAATATTCATTAGGTCCAAGTACCAAACTTAACGATTTTATTTTTTATCTTAGGGTTCGGCCGCTATTGTTCTCTAGCTTGTGCTACTTCAGTTGCTACAGACTCGGTACTTCCAAAAGTTCGTCTTCCGTATCGGAATCCTTATTCAGAAAAATCAATTTATTTCCTAACCCTTATCCTATCACGTAAGCGAGAGCCACTACCGGCCTGTATCGCTTCGTACACGTTGCACTCTTTCTCTCTCCAACAAAGGCTTAAGGCCTCATTTCCGCGCACGTGGTCCTACCAGAATTCCTATCCCGGACCCTGCACTTTACGAAAAACACTTCTTGCTCCTACGAGCACTCAACTCCAACTGTCTCTCCTCCGACGTAAAATTTCCGAGGATCCAAATTCCTCACTCCCTATTGGCTCCTGCTTTCTTCCCGCCTTGCAGTGACCACGTCCCCCTGGTGTGGAGCGCGCTCAAAGATGGCTGCCTCACTTCCCTCTGCATCCTTCCGTGACCTCCGAGCCATAACCTGACCTTTGAACTTCTCTTGCGTGACCCCGAGGCGTCCTTACGCCGCTCCTGCTTTCTACAAACCTGAAGTCGCCCCAGCTAAGAACAATAGCTGTGGCATCTGTGAATACATAGAATAACAACTGTATACATCGGAATGTCGTCGAAATACTGCATTCTTCAGACGTCTGGCGTCTGTTATTTCAACCTCGTTCCGTGCGTACCTTCGCCCTAAAGGACGATGGTTAATAATTTCTCACAGGTGATCTTGAAACATACATGAGCTTGCCGAGAATATTTACGTTTCGATGAAATTACCTAACTTAATGTCCATCACATAATTCCGTAATATTTCAGTCTCTATAAATTACGCAAATTAGCGTATATTACATAGTTTATGCAAGCGATTAATTATTCGCCCCTACAAGTCCTACAACCATACAATACAAATTTTGAAGATGGCAATCCGTTTTTTGGTGCAAATATGACAAGGATGGCAAGTCAGATAGATAATATCCGAAAACTTAAAAATGTCGTCGTCCTGGAGCGTGAATCGAACCCTTATCTCCCAGATAGCGCCCGGGTATGCTAGCAACTACATGTTTCAGGCCGTACAGTACGGCCTGAAACATGTCCGGTGATACGAGCGTGGAGTGACTTGTTGACGGTTTTAATTTTTTTTTTTTCGCGACCTTTTGACATCGAGCAGTGAAACACTTTGATTGGTGCAATTGGTACTGCGTCGGTGAAGCTTGTTCTTAATAATGGTCTTAGAATGATTTTAACTCATCACCCTTTTTAAGATGTGTGCATTTGTTTCGTGTTTATGTGGAACTATGAATATGAAATATTCTTTAATAGTGTAGTTAAACAGAGGATATCGAGCAAGTAGCGTGGCTGAACTGCTGTGTAATATTTATTTACGTTTACAGCTAACATGAGCAAGCGAGAAGGACTGAAGCCGAAACAAGGCGAGCGTAATGAATGTAGCTCAATGAGTTTCATTGGCGCTTTTGTCATACTGGCAGAAACATCACCTTACATAATTTAAAGGAAATATGTTGAATATGTAACGATACTTTTAAATTCAAATATAAATATTCCATTATCATTGATGTCAACTAGTCGTTTCTAGGCTCATGTACAATAACGAGTGTAACAGTATTTTATGGGACTTTGTCCCAATATGCATTAACTACCTCCCACGTATTGTGTTGTTCAAGTGTATGTATGGATTGAACTATAACTGAAAAGCTATTATAGCTATCAAGAGTAAATTTTATATTTAGGAGTTTTTTGTTTGTTTGTTTTTGTGCGACATAATATTATAAAAAAGTATATTTCACCTTTTTTAAAAATAACTGAAAGTCATTGTCAGTTAAAAAAAATAAAGTTGCGAAGCATTTTGTAGCTTCGAAAAATCAGGATGAAAGATGCTTAATTTGTGAAAAGTCCTCCTTACAGGAAATAAAAATTATTACAAACCTATTCAGAAAAATAATAGCTCCAACGGAAAATAAAATGACTAAATCACTCGTATTAATGACAAAAAAAATTCATTGTCGCGCAATTTGTTTTACGATGTACTTTGATTCGAATTTTCGAGTGTCTGTGGCTCAGTGGTTAAAGGTGTGCGTTACCTGTTCAAGCAGTCCAAGGGCCACGGATGGCCAATGTTCGTGACTGTCACGGAGGAACCTCAGGTTCAAACCCGGACAGGTACGAACGCTCCAACCACTAAATATCCGCCGTGCGACGGATGGGGTGACTGAAGCCGTCGGACCCCGGGTAATATTGGGTTGTCGGAAAAGTCATGTACAAGGTGCTGATTTACGGCCTCATCTGAATTGAACGTTATACCACGGAAGGACTGTTGAAGAGAGCGAAACAAGTGGAAGTCTGACGGCACAAGGTCAGGCGAGTATGCTGGGTGTGGCAACACATCCCACCCAAGCTCCAATAATTTTTGGCGGGTGATCAAACTTGTGTGTGGTCTCGCGTTGTCGTGATGGAACACAACACCTTTACAATGAACGAGCTCTGGACGTTTCTGGATGATGGATTCGTTCAAACTGTGCAATTGCCGACAGTACACATTCGAATTGATTGTTTGGTTCCGTGGTAGGAGCTCGAAAAACACGACACCTTTAAAATCCCACCACACTGAGACCAGAACCTTCCGCTGATGAATGTCTGCTTTGGATGTCGTTTGAGGCGAAACAGCACGTCGGGACCAAGACCGTTTGCGCAGCACGTTGTACACAATCCACTTTTCGTCACCAGTTATCAGTCGCTTCAAAAAGGGATCGTTTTCCTCACGTTTAATGAGCATATCGCAGATGTTTATACGCGCCGTCAATTGAACTTCTTTGAGTTCATGAGAAACTCACGTATCGAGCTTGCTTACGTATCCCAGCTTTTTCAGGTGGTCGTGAACGCTTGAATGATGGATGTGCAATATGTCTGCAATCTCTCGTGTCGTGTAACGTAGGTTTGACTCGATCAATGCCTTGATTTGGTCGTCATCAACCTCGGTTGGCCTCCCGGACGGAGGAGCATCGTTGAGGTCGAAATCACCAGCACGGAATTTTGCGAACCACCGCTGGCACTGACGTTCTTCTAGAGCATTATCACCGTACACTTTACGCAACTTTTCACAAGCTTGGCGCGTTCTTCAATTTACGGAAGTAAAACAGTAAAATATGGAGAAAATGCACAGTTTGGTCTTCTATTTTCAACTTGATGTCAAATCTCAGCAAATCAACCAAATCGCTCACTATTCCTTTTAGACTGCAGCTAGAACTGGCACCTGTCGAATGCCATAGCGATAACAGAGCTGCGCATGCCTCTAGTACTTCCAAAACCGCCCAATCGCGATCGGGTGCCAAAATACGTCATGACTTTTGCGACAACCCAATAAATAAGGGCGTCTTCCTCCCCCTTTCTACCTCGCTTCAGTGTCACTTTCCTGTCGGCACTCTAGCCCAAATCTCCTGGCTTCCTATTTCTAAGGGTTGTTAAAGACCTGAGGTCAGACACTCCCTACCTAAAATCCTCTGCATATGATATGATATGATATATGATTAAACAGCCCACGCGGCGCAGCTTCAATCCTGACTGGAGTGGAAGGATTAACTGGGGAAAGTGCAGGAAAATACCGGGTCGTCGGTTTTGGGGAATTTCAGTTTAAGTACAGAAAAACCTGAAATGGATTTTTTCTGAAATAAACGGAATTTCTGACTACAGAAAATCTGTGAAAATACGGAAGTTAAAATAAACGGGCACTTTTAAAAACGGAAATTTCTGAAAAAGACGGACATTTACCGGCAACTTTGCTGAACGTTATTTTCAGAAATTTTCCGTGAATTCACACCACTTATTTTTTACAGTGTACTGACTGTTCCGGACAACGACAATGGAGAACTATTGGGTTGGTGCGAAGGAAATGTCCGGCAAAGGACCATCACAGGTGGACGGCGAGAACGGAGAAGTAGGACAACTTACCTAGGGAAAATAATCCCCCTCGGCATCGACACATGGTTGCCATCTGTCCGGCAAGGCCATGATCCCGGAACGAAATAAGTCTTGTTGCTGGGACCCAAAGAAGTCATCGACTGCACGTTGAACCTCGTTGTCTGTTGTGAACTGTTTCCCCAACAGGAAGTGATCCAGGCGACGAAACAGATGATAGTCTGTCGAAGACAAATCCGGCAAATAGGTAGGATGAGGCAGTGCTTCGTAGCCCAAGGCACTTAGTGTCAGCATCGTCGTTGTGCGACATGAGGGCGAGCGTTGTCCTGGAGCAGAAGAACACAATGTCTGTTGACCAAAGCCGGTTGTTTCTGCAGCAATTTCCGGTGCATCTGGTGTAATTCAGCACAATAACCGTTCTGATGTGATGGTTTGGCCTCTTGCCAAAAAAAACTCCGATGAATTATCCCGGCTGTGGACCACCAGACAAGGAGCATCATCATCTTGGTGCGTAGGGGTAGCTTAGGATGCCGTCCAGCAGGCTGTGCCTTGCTTAACCATTGTGCAGATCGTTTCCGGTTATCATAAAGGACACTTCCCGGTCGCAGGTGACGATTCGATGCAGCAGAAGTTCCTGTTTATTCCTGGCAAGCAGCGACGTGCAGACTTCCAAACGCCTAGTCTTGTTGGCAGTTGTCAATTCATGCGACAGCCACATGTCCAGCTTTTTGGCCTTACCCAGCGCAGCCAGACGCCGAACAACTGTCGTGTGGTGGACATCTTCCTCTGCCGCTATCTCACGACACGTTTTTCGGGGTCCGCTTCAACCACACGTAACAGAACATCGTCAGAAACAGCAACAGGTCGGTGACCACGTGCTTCGTTTTGCAGGTCCGTATCTCCGCTTCAACCACACGTAACAGAACACCGTCAGAAACAGCAACAGGTCGGTGACCACGTGCTTCGTTTTGCAGGTCCGTATCTCCGCTTCAACCACACGTAACAAAACACCGTCAGAAACAGCAACAGGTCGGTGACCACGTGCTTCGTTTTGCAGGTCCGTATCTCCGCTTCAACCACACGTAACAGAACATCGTCAGAAACAGCAACAGGTCGGTGACCACGTGCTTCGTTTTGCAGGTCCGTATCTCCGCTTCAACCACACGTAACAAAACACCGTCAGAAACAGCAACAGGTCGGTGACCACGTGCTTCGTTTTGCAGGTCCGTATCTCCGCTTCAACCACACGTAACAGAACATCGTCAGAAACAGCAACAGGTCGGTGACCACGTGCTTCGTTTTGCAGGTCCGTATCTCCGCTTCAACCACACGTAACAGAACATCGTCAGAAACAGCAACAGGTCGGTGACCACGTGCTTCGTTTTGCAGGTCCGTATCTCCGCTTCAGAGACACGTAACAGAACATCGTCAGAAACAGCAACAGGTCGGTGACTACGTGCTTCGTTTTGCAGGTCCGTATCTCCGCTTCAGCCACACGTAACAGAACATCGTCAGAAACAGCAACAGGTCGGTGACCACGTGCTTCGTTTTGCAGGTCCGTATCTCCGCTTCAACCACACGTAACAGAACATCGTCAGAAACAGCAACAGGTCGGTGACCACGTGCTTCGTTTTGCAGGTCCGTATCTCCGCTTCAGAGACACGTAACAGAACATCGTCAGAAACAGCAACAGGTCGGTGACTACGTGCTTCGTTTTGCAGGTCCGTATCTCCGCTTCAGCCACACGTAACAGAACATCGTCAGAAACAGCAACAGGTCGGTGACCACGTGCTTCGTTTTGCAGGTCCGTATCTCCGCTTCAACCACACGTAACAGAACATCGTCAGAAACAGCAACAGGTCGGTGACCACGTGCTTCGTTTTGCAGGTCCGTATCTCCGCTTCAACCACACGTAACAGAACATCGTCAGAAACAGCAACAGGTCGGTGACCATGTGCTTCGTTTTGCAGGTCCGTATCTCCGCTTCAGAGACACGTAACAGAACATCGTCAGAAACAGCAACAGGTCGGTGACTACGTGCTTCGTTTTGCAGGTCCGTATCTCCGCTTCAGAGACACGTAACAGAACATCGTCAGAAACAGGTCGGTGACCACGTGCTTCGTTTTGCAGGTCCGTATCTCCGCTTCGAAACTTCACAAAACATCGCCGAATGTCTCGTTCGTTGTCTCTATTCTCCCCAAACGCTTTGTTAACGTTTCGAGCGGCAATTCCTGCAGAATGGCCCAGTTTAAATTCATACAGGAAGATGACTATCAAATCCGGGGTCTGCATGTTTCCTTTGCAAGCCACGTTACGTTCAAACAAACCACGCCTGAACCTTGTTCTTTACACACGTGCTAGCTATTTATAGTAACTCTGTGATGTAATACCAGCAGCACCTGTGGGAGGTTCCATTCCGCTGTGGTGGGGGCCTGTCTCCACTGCTCCTTCGCGCCGGACATTTCATTCGCACCAACCCAATATCTTGCTTTTCTTGTTCCGATATTCACATTTCCTGTTTATGATTTCATTGCGAAATTCTGCAACATGTAAATCTTGTAATTAATATGTCTCAAATACACTGCTGGACAATTGCTAAGGACGGATCATAAACGACTGTAT
The DNA here is from genome assembly GCA_039090855.1 of Macrothele yani. Taxonomy (NCBI): domain Eukaryota; kingdom Metazoa; phylum Arthropoda; class Arachnida; order Araneae; family Macrothelidae; genus Macrothele; species Macrothele yani. Next base: position 63,333,744 of record CM077017.1, on the reverse strand, counting down.
AGCATATAAAAAAGTAAGTGTGGTTGGATGCCAAGTGAAATAAAATAATGTCAGAATGCCAGGACATTACAAGAAAGACAATTTATTGTGCTCTGAAATCCAGAAGGCTTTGGAACGTGTTCAAGGGACAAACAGGCCATTTTGGGCAGAATACGTAAACATGAAAAAAATGCAATTACCGTACGCAGGCGTTCCGGCGTAAGATGTCAATACGGGATATGGCCACCATAGAGGGCGATGCAAGATTCCACACGTCGTGTCACGCTTTGCACAACATTATCAAGCAGCTGTTGGGTTAATTTATCCCATTCCTCTGTCAGTGCACGGATGAGGGTGCCCTAGTTTATTGGAGGGCATTGGCAACCAGCAAGACTCCTCCCCAAAGCATCCCACACATTTTCAATGGGATTCAGATCTGGAGAACGTGCTGGCCATACGAGGCGTTGAATATCCTCGCTCTCAAGACACTCCTGGACAGCGACTGTTCGATGACATGTTGCGTTCTCGTCCATGAAAATGAATCTATCACCGACAGCACCACGGAACATGAGGTAGCAGAACATCATTAATGTATCGTTGGCCAGTCATAGTCACAATTGGAAGCACATAGAGGGACGTACGGCCATTGATCATGATGTCAGCCCCATACCATGACACTACATGTCGGATATCGGTCCCTTTCCTGTATGTTTGCTGGACAATATGCAGTACCACTATCACGCCAGATCAGTTGTCATCGACAATCAGACGATAGACTGTATCTACTCTCATCTGAGAAGAGGACAGCAGGCCAGTCGTTATCAGTCCAATTGCGATGTTGATGGCACCATTGCAAACGGGTGGTACGGTGACGTCTGGACAATGGGATGCACACAACAGGACGGCGGGCGTATAAGTCCTCCTTCATGAAAACGTCTGGCGACAGTTTTTCGGGAGATCCCCTTGCCAGTAGTAGCCATAAACTGATTTGCTACCTCACTAGCTGTGCTGCGCCGGTGTCTTTTTGTTGATAACACTATCTTCCGATCTTCTGCAGGTGTCGTACTGAGAACACGACCTCCCCCGTGACGTTTGCTACACTCTCCATTTGTTTGAAATGATTTCCAAAGCCTTGAAACAACACTGGCTGACGTCGAACTCCCTGGCAACATCTGTTACTTTTCGCCCTTCTTCAATCTTGCCAATAATACGGCCACGCGTAAAATCATCTAGGGAAGACATACTGAAACTTGCAAGTTCGTCAATTGATTCTTTCCCTTCAACTTTGCGTTTGAACAACAACGGTCAAGACACAGTGAGGATACAGAATTTGTGATTTTCATGTAGGACTTCCGTCCACAGGGAGTAGAGTTTAGGTCCCAGCCACCTACAGCGAGATCGCCTTTTGGGCAGGACACAGAAACGGAAGGAATGAGAGCAAGTCTAGCGACTTTGACAGAACAGTTTGTAGTGAGATTAGAGTACAGTAGATGGCGCCACCGTACAAGTACGATATTGCACATAGATGGGTGAGAGAATTTCAGGGGGGACATAGGAAAGGATACCCATTTTACCAGTGGGTCCAGCCTGGGGGCCGTCACTTAACGTGCTCGTCCGATGCACGGCGGATATTCAGCGATTGTTAGTAAATCACACCATCTCTGAAAGATCAGCCCAGGCTTGAACCTGGGGACCCAGCATCGATAGTCTGAAACACTAACCCATCCGCGGCTCCAACAACGGTCAATACGCGTCAAATCCTTTATATCTCTTATCAGCGCTATGACGTCACGAACAAGTTCGGCAATCCAAAATTTGCATACGCACAACACGTCTTACTGTATCCCGCACTTATGCTAATTTCCACATTTTCCTGCCTTCCATTTTATGGTTGCTATCGTCATCCGTCCTTAGCAATTGTCCGGCAGTGTATTACAAATCTTGTAAGATATCTGTCAAATCTCATTGCATTTCCTTTTGTCCATCGCATGTCGGATTTTGTATATTATCCTTTAATTTTGCACACCAATGTATGTTGCAAATAGAAATCTGTGCTTACGACCTCTAGTTGCAAAATTGTTCTTAACGAAAAATTTGAAATTATACGCTAACTATTAATGAACGCTCTCCGACGCAAAATGAATTTTTTTAATCGTACTTTTAGAAACAGAGGTCAGTCAAAAATGCAAATACGTTTACTTCCTATGGCGGGAAAACTGCATAATTTAAAGACGGAAGTACGCGAAATGGTCTTTGTGGTAAAAGGTATGCATCTAAAAAAGAATTTTTTCAATTTTTTTCCTTTGTTTTCAGGGTTTAACGATCGCCATGAGCAACTTTAAGGCCTATAAAAGTAGTCATCCGTCTCTAATTTGGGGATATTGACTTCAGGCAGAGGTCAGAGAGACAGACCCCATCAGACAGACGCCGCGCCGGCCGTACCCATGCCTCATGGGGGGGGGGGCTAGCCTGATCTTTAGAAGTAATAATATGGAACAAAACATATATTTTGAATTGGATAAGCATCTACATTTAAGTCACCTAGCGACGAAGTTAAGCATCGGAAAAAAATACCAAAAAGTACGAATCATAGTTTTCATATACATCGCTCTTTCCACGTTTTACCGAATAACAATTTTTCGATTGCTGTGTGGTGGAAAAAGTGATGTATTTGTTTATTCACTGACGCCACGCATTTGGAGGATTTTCACATAGTCTTCATAGTTCAGGCTTCCCAAATGCAAAAGAGATTTTTTAAATCAGACTAATAAGTGCAGAGCTATAGTGTCCACATACGGACGGACATAGTGATAACATTTTTAGCACGTACTTTTTTTCTTACAAAACACTCGCTCGAGACAGAGACATTGGTTCTATATTTTAAAATATTGGTTTTTCATAAACAGGAGTAAAAAAAGAACACAGTAGTTCATTGTTTCGACACACACACAAAAGAAACACGAAATGGGGAGGAGGTGGGACAAATAGATAACCTAAGCTCTACTGCACAACATTTTGCTTTTACGAAACGGCATGACATCTGGATAAGGTCTAACATAGTTGATACATCCTACTTTCGCTTCGCTCATGAGACTGCATACTGAATACTGATGACTCAGCAACTTGCAGGGAGGGTAATGTAAAAATGAGGTTACAGAATGCAAAACACGCATTAACAGGTCAACGATGTTAAACTATAAATAGTTAATGTATGCCTCGGCCAGCGGATATCAGTTGAGGTTAAATTCAAAGAATCAACAATCATAAACGTAGCTGTAGTGATTTTCCATGAAGCAATGAAATTTTCCAAAGTAACTTATTACGCGTCAAATGTAAAGTTTGCATCATGCGTTTTACCAGTTCCAGGGGTAGGAGCGATAAAAAAAAAATCAGGACACAAGTTTTTTTTTAATTTCAGGACATATTTTTTGGCAGGCCTGTCAGGTAAATTAAATCAAATATTGGTACAAATGCAGAAATGTTATTCTTTTACTAAAAAGCTACCTAAATTATGGCCCAGTTGTTAGCAGGAATTCTTTCACTTTTAAAGCTAACACCCACCCCCCCCCCTAAAGTTTTGGTGGCTAGGTTTGGCCTAAATTCTGTTTGACTTATACGGACAATGCTAAAAATTCTTTTCGCAGTTGCATTACTGTGTGGCACAACAAGAATATCATGTATCAGGTATGGTAAAACTTCATACTTAAGTTTTACCACACCTGATACATGATATTCACCAATTGCACCAGTCATTTTCAAAATGTTTGACTATGCGGTATCAATTGTAGTACTATTCGAAACACCTTTTCCCAATTCATCAATCTGATAAGGCAAACTCCAATTCCAACTTGTCCAGATCACTGTCACTAACAATAGCAGCTGGGAAAATATTTGCCAAGTACATTACTGAAGAAAAGGAAGCTTCTTCCATCCTAATTCCTATATCAACAACTTCTGCGTGCATCAGAAATTCACTCTTCAGTCAGAATTTCTTCAAAATATAGTCATACGTAACACTTAACAACAACACAAGATAGTCAGAACATCGCGGGGAGAAAAAAATATGATTACAGGAGAAATCCTCGATTCGACCGTCTTCTACTTTGGGAAACTCTTTTCTCCATTTTTAAACTGAAATGTAAGCATTTATGGAATAAATGGATATTTAAGAAAAATTGTGAGCAAAAGAAAAGGAACACCGCGAGAAGTCTTCACTCCAACTAACTTCCATTTCCAGAAGATGGAATTCTGTCCTCAAACGGAAAACGACCCCCCCCCCGGATTTCTGCTCAGTTTGTGCATAGATCACGAGAAATCCCCAAATGATAACGGCTGACGATCCCTGGGCCCGGCGCCGTGACATTCTTTCCACTTAGCTTTCATACAAGCAAAACAAATTCCTCCTCCTCCTCAGAAAGAGAAAAAAAAAAGGCTGCGTCACTAACTTTGTTCAGCGGCTTCGGACCTACGTAATACTGGCCCCAAACCATGCCTTCTTTCCACTTTGCTTTCAAATAAACAAAACACATTCTTCCTCCTCAGAGAAAAAACAAATATATATATATATATATATATATATATATATATATATATATATATATATATTTATATAATAAAAAAAAAGCAGAGTTGTGTTACGAACTTTGTTCAGAGGCTTCGGGCCGACGTTATCCTCCTGGGCCGGCGCAGTGGTTTCTTTCCACTTAGTTTTCAAACAAGCAAAACACATTCCTCCTCCTCAGAAGAAGAAAAAAATAAAAAAAGAAAAAAGAAAAGAAACAAAGAGGTGCGTCACGAACTTGGTTCAGAGGCATCGGACCGACGCAATCCCGGGATACGGCGAAAGAAGCGCGCCGGGCCAACGTAATCCTGGGTCACGGCGAAAGAAGCACGCCGGGCCTACGTAATCCCGGCCCTGCGCCGTGCTTTCTTTCCACTTAGCTTTCAAACAAGCAAAATAAGTTCCTTCTTTGGGGGGGGGGGGGGAAGAAAGATGAAAGAAAAGAAACAAAGAGCTGCGTCACGAACTTTATTCAGAGGCTTCGGGCTGACGTAATCCCAAGGCACGGCGAAAGAAGCACGCCGGGCCTACGTAATCAAGGCCCGGCCCCACGTAATCAAGGCACGGCCCCGTGCTTTTTTTTTTTTTTTTTTGCACCTTTTCAAACAAGCAAAACAAATTCCTCCTCCTCAGAAAAAAAAAGAAAAGAAACAAAGGGCTGTGTTACGAACTTTGTTCAAAGGCTTTTACATTGATTAATTACAAAACCGTAAAACTTAAACAACGAAAATCTGAATATCCGTAATTTTTCGTAAGACATCCGTAATCCCGGGGGAAAACCGTAATAATTACGGAGATTCTATGATGGTTGGAATCTGGACGTCCTCAGTAGGAAGCGGCTTCACGGCACCTTCGATTCTCAAACGATCTTATAAGCGGGAACGCATTCGCGTACATCGCAAATTACAAGAGTGAGAGTTCTTGGCGACGACGTCAGAGTACTCTCTCTTTCTCTCGTTCAATTTTTTTATTTACGCGGTACTTGTAAACGCTAGATGATGAATCACTAAACATAGTTTACCATTTATTCTTAAAATTTCAGAATTACACTCAAATTTTCAGGATATAGAAGAAAAATAAGGCCATTTCAGGACAAAAAAAAAAAATCAGAAATTTCAGGACAACTCCGACCCCTGCAGTTCTTACCTGAAGATCAGTGAAACAAAGACAAATATTGTTTAAAAGCTATTATAAGGTTGTTGTTTTTTCTATTTTGAAGATAGACAAATATTCTAAACAAATCAAAGAAGACTGGACAAACAATAATGAGACTGTAATAAATAACACTATGTCATGAGCTCGTTAATCCTGTGTGGCGTATACAGAAGAGGGTTGCCGGGATCAAAATCTGCTTTCTGAGCCAAGCAAGAGTGTTAATTGACGTGATTTTGAGTCGTTCTCTATCTTCCTACTTTTTTTAACCCTTTACTTTCAAAAGTAATTAAATCTTTATTGCAAAAACGACAATTCGCTGCGTAATTTCTTGCTCGAAACTATTCCTGACGCTTTCTTCCAAATTTCTTTACATGGTACGTGAACAAACACAACTTCGGATATTTTCATTAGTTAATATTATCATACCGCACCATCTGTACGTTAAGATCATGTTTTTGCATTTCGGTATTTGAAATACTGTTCAAGTAAATTACAAATAGAATTTGTCACCTTAATAGTGAGTCTTCAGGTATTTGGCAATTTGCTTGTTTACACGAACTAATATACAGTAGCGAACAAAAGTATTTGGCGAAACACTTTTTCAACCATAATTTTTTTCTGCTGTACCAAATCAGGTCATTTTGGGATATGATATGTGTTGATTCGTGGGTTACAATGCCGCGTAGTTTGTATTTCGCTCAGAGCGAATTTGTCATTCGAAATGGGCCATATTCAAGAGTCGCCAATTATTACCCATTTGTTTGCTGCATGTATTAATGTTTTTCTTGCGATTTTTGTGGGTTTTGTGATGTGTAGTGTGATAATAAGTCAATCTTAGGTTTTCAGAAATGGGTAAAAAGGCGGAGATCAATGTTGGAGCTCACCAGGCGGCTGTGAACATGATGGAATCCGGAATGCGCGTCACCGACATTCCGAGGGCCCTGAAGATCCGACACCAGTCCATTTCAGCTATCTTGGGACCATCGAGAACAGTCCGCGATGTGGTAGGCCTCGTTCAACACGTTGCGTCAGGATAGACGCATCCTCCGTCGATCTCGTGCTGATCCCACCTTGACTGCTGTGGACATCGCCACCGAATTCCGCGACAGCGACGACCTGGCCGTCAGCCGAATGACTATCTCCCGTCGTCTCATTGCTGGTGGATTGAATGGAAGACGCCCCGCCAAGAAACCACTCATCGCAGTCAAGAATCGACGAGCAAAATCGCGTTCGCGCGCCGTCATCGACACTGGACCGCAGCGGACTGGAGTAAGGTGCTTTTCACCGACGAGAGCAACTTCAACTTGTTTGGAAGTGACGGCATCCGATACGTACGACGTCCGTGTGGCCAGATATTCAACCCCCAGTTCATTCAGCCGACTGTCAAGCACGGAGGAGGATCGCTCATGATTTACGGCGCCTTCTCTGGCAATGGAATGGGCCCAATCATGAAGATTGACGGAATAATGACCGGCCATAGCTACACGAACATGCTCATCAACGATGTCTTCCCATGGGCAAACCAGAACATGCCACCCGGATGGATCATGCAGCAAGACAATGACCCGAAGCACACCTCCACAGTAGCGAAGGCAGCCTTCCAGCAGTAACAGGTCACACTTCTAGACTGGCCAAGCCAATCTCCAGACCTCGACCCCATCGAGCACATGTGGGAGGAGCTGGAGAGACGATGTGTGAAGAAAACCTGCCGGAATAGGGCCCAGAAGTTCGACCAGCTGTCTGCAGAATGGGCGCGAATTCCGCAGGTCACCGTCGAGAAGCTAGTGGACTCGATGCCGGCCCATGTGCAGCTGTTATTAAGTCTCGTGGTTAACCCACTAAGTATTAGTTATTGTTTTCTCGTACTTGTTTTCTATTATGGTTGCATTAAATGAATGTGATACACACTTACTTTGTTGGTCAATTTGTATGATCTTTGCGATTAAGCTCGGTGCCTGATCTGTGTTAAGGTTTCCGATCCATATGGGTCATGTTTACAACTGAATAAAATATCATATTCCAAAAGGACCCGATTTGGTCCAGCAGAAAAAAAATTATGGTCGAAAAAGTGTTTCACCAAATACTTTTGTTCGCTACTGTAATTTGCAACTTCACTTACTACACCAATAGAAATTATAACCAGTATATCTCTATACAGAGATGACACTTCGACGAAATTCGGCGGCAAGTGTTAAAGCAAAATATAGGGATACATGTTTAATTTTTATAGGTATTTGATTCAGTATTTAAAGTGACAATGTCGTCTGTGCACGAATCCTAGAACTAAAAATGTTTTTGGTTTTTTTACATCATTTATTTATTGAATTTGCAAACCATCGCTAATAACTGCTTCTATATATTTAACTTATAGCAAAAGAACGTGAACAGCCGGCTTGGGAGGGGGGTGTAACAGCCCCCCATGAGCATCTAAGCTTATAAAGTGTCACCCATCCCTGATTTCGGGCCACCAGTTCCGGGGAAGAGAAAGCTTGTGCTGTAGGACAAACACAACCCATGCCTAATCCAGAACATAAACTCAGGCCCAACTTGCATTATTGGCCAGAAACACGCGCCCTTTGACTACTCGGAAACCGGGACTGTGTGCAATGTCACTCCATTACATTACTGGAAAGGTCCGATTTACGGAAGGGCATTCGGAGTACATGCCAAGAGCCACCGTTTTTTGGTGGGCCCCAAACTGGCGCTTTTTTGTCACAGTTCACCCTACACATCAAACAGATCAATGGACAGGCAGCAAGTATGAACAGTGTGAAGCTCATCACTTCGATTAAAATTCCAGATGCAACAAAAAAAAATTGTGGCCACTGTAAAGCATAGTTCATATTCTTGAACTCTGTTAAATCCATTTTTTATCAACTTAACAATTTGTGGATATTTTTTACGAAATTATAAAAAATTCTGCTTCACTATAAGGTATAATTATTGTGCTGTAATACAATTTTCTGTTTGGCTTAATAGCATATTTGCTTGTTGCTAATTGTGTATGTAAAGAAGCTGAGGCAAAAAAGCTGTTGGCGTGGTGTGGAACGAAAGGGAGACTAAGTGAGAATATAAGGTATAAAAACAAATTACACATTCTGAGCTATATTTTGTTTTATTTCGATGCCTCCTTTGGGAATAAAGCACGGAGGCATCACTTTCCGAGCACCTTATGTATTAAATAGTAGTTTATGATATCGGTGGGACCCGAGCAAGAATAGCAGGCGACAAGCGTAAATAATATTGTATACTTTTTTTTTTTTCACATATTTATTGAGGAAATAACGAGGTGTGATCAAAAAGTATCCAAACTGGTTGCATAAGTTCAGAATCGCGCGACACAGCTGAAAGCGGTTTGGCACAGGTTGACCTTGAAACCTACTACGCATGTGCCGTGAGTCGGGTCTCCCTTGCTCATCCAATTTTTTTTTTTTTTACAGTAGTGCTTTGTTCTTACGTGTGAAGCTGTTCGGCGCATTTGTCATATCGGAAAAAATTGATCAACGAATTTATATCACATTTTGTCAAAAAACATGCAAAGACACGTACTTAAAAAGTTACAGAAAGTTCATAGGAAGGATTGCATGAGTCTTGCACAAGTTTATGAAAGGCATAAACATTTTATTGATGGTCATGAAAGTGTTGAGAGTGATGAACGGTCTGGGAGGCCCGCAACTAGCAAAAGTGAAAACAATATCGAACTTGTGCGCACAGCTGTGCAGGAAAATCGCCGAATTACTATTCGTGAGTTATCTGGACTTCAAATCAATTTCAGTTCAGTTTAGTCGATTCTTACGGACGATTTCGGAATGAGACGCGTCTCAGCCAAATTTGTGCCAAAATTGCTCTCAGCTGAGCAAAAGCAAGCCCGTGCTTCAGCTGCGTGACCTGCTTCAGTTCGTCGAAAACTTTTTAAAAACTATCGTAATTGGCGATGAATCGTGGTTTTATGGGTATGTCTCCGAAACTAAGGCCCAGTCTTCCCCAAACCGTCCCAGCCCAAAAAAAGCACGACAGAGCCGCAGCAATGTCAATACAATGCTGTTTTGTTCCATTATTGTTGTTGTTTTTTGTCTTTTTTTCAATCATGAGGGACTTTTGCATCAACAATACGCTCCATCAAGCCAGACAATCAACAAGGAGTATCATTGTCAATTTTTGCGGGGTTCGAGGGACGGTTCGTCGCATGAAAAAGGCTATTTCACCATGACAATGCGCCTGCCCATTCATGGCAACTTGTGCAGCAGTTTCTTGCTAAGAACAGCATTGCACAGGTCCGAGTCCACCCTATTCGCCAGATCTCGCCCCCTGCGACTTTTTTTTTTCCTTTTCAAAAAATTAAATACCACTTGTAAGGAAAAAGATCTTAAGACACTGAGGAGATACAACAGAATGCGAAGGAGCAACTAACGCTATTTCAGAAGATAACTTCAAAAAATGTTTCGAGCAGTGGAAACAGCGCTGAGCTGAGTGTGTGGCTTCGTAAGGGGACGACTTCGAAGGCGTTTAAGTTTCAAATCTACAAGTCTTGTACTTTTCTTTAATAAATCCAGTCTTGATACTTTTTGATCCCACCTAGTATATGGTTTCTTAAGGTTCTACTGTTTCCAATAAATTTTAATGCATTAGTAATCATCTAACCATTAGTCCGATATGGGTCTCGGACGATAAAAAATTTTCGTTCGAGACCCATATCCAACTAATGGTTAGAAGCCAGGGCTTCATACCACTTGGCCATCGGGGAGGCAATTCATCCAGATGTGACGTGCACGAATCGACCAGAGGCTGAAATGGCACTTAGTATTTAGCGATGACAGCTGTTTCTGCTTCGGTGTGAATGAGAATCAGAAAACACAAGGCACAAAATGAAAGAGGGCGAACTTTTTTTTTTTTTTTTGAGGTTTAACGACCACCGTGAGCAACTCAATGGGCTATAAGCAGTCGCCCGTCCCTAATTTAGGGTCACTGGTACCAGGGAAGGGAGAGAGCCAGTGCCGTAAGACAAACACAACATCCATGTCTGACCGGGATTCGAACCCGGACCCCTTACGGACGAATGATCAGAGGCCAGCGCCAAGAGGGCGAACTAATCGTATACAGAAGGGAGACACATTGCTTAAACTTCTGGTGTAATGGTTTGAGGAGCCAACCGATATCACTCTAGTATTTATTCAGGGCAGTATGCCAGCCCATTATTACACTGAAGTTTATTCGAAATTCCTGGCACAGGGGCCCTATAAGCTGATAATGTCATAAACCATACAGTGTTCGACGAATATGGATAGTGGCTTTGTAAAAAGAAAAGTTCAGCTGTCTGCAGTCATTTTATATCGGGAATTTCTCAAATATGGGAGAGGTAAATTTATATTGACCACATATCCCGAAACGCTCATTTATTCCAAATAAATTTGACAGTACAGCTTCGCCAGAAAGTGTGAATGATTACTCTGTATAAGTATGTAACAGCCACGCCATATACATCTGTCGAAAATGCTTTGACAGACTCATTATCAAAAATCATATACTACCTATAGCGATATTCCAGACCTAGAAGGCCAACGACAGGTTAATAAATAAATGTGCCACCTGAAGTTCTGGGGTGCTGCGCCAATATTTTAATGTTAGGGAACGCATACAGTTATTCCTGAATAAATATCCTATTAAGAACTAATACAAAAAGTGAAGTGCCAAGAGTCATGGGATACGTACCTAGAATCGTGTAGGACCTCCTCTAGCCCGGCAAAATGCAGTAACACGACGTGGCATCGATTCCACAAGTGGCCGGAAGACTTCTGGAGAGTTGTTGAGCTAATGCCGTCTGAATAGCCGCCTACAGTTCCCTGGTATTTGTAGGTGCAGGATCTTGGGTGCGAATGGACCTGTCCAGCACGTCCACATAAGTGCTCTATTGGGTTCATGTCGGGCGAACGTGGTGGACACGCTATCAGTCGGAACTGTCCAGAATGCTCCTCGAACCAATTTTGGACAACTTGTGCCCAATGACATGGTGCATTTTCCTCCTGGAAAATCCCATCGTTGTTCGGGTACATGAAGGGCTGCAAATGGTCACACAGCAAAGCAACAAAGCGATTACCGGTTAATGACGTGTTCAGGACACCCCACACATGTATGGAACCACCGCCAGCTTGCACAGTGCCTTGTTGACAGCTTGGGTCCATAGCCTCATGGGGTCTGCCCCAAACCCGTACTTTGCCATCAGCTCGTAACAATTGGTAGCGTGACTCGTCGGACCACGCCACATGTTGACAGTCTTCCAGGGTCCAATTACCGAGTTCACGAGCCCAGGTGAGGCGCTGTGTGCGATGTCGTGGTGTTAACAAAGGCACTCTGGTGGGTCTTCTGCTCCTATACCCCACGGACGTTAAATTACGTTGCCCTGCCCAGATGGATATGTCTCTGGTACCTCGTGGATTGAATGTGGATGTTATTTGAGTTAGTGTCGCTTGTCTGTTAGCATAGTCAATCCTTGTCAGACGGCACTGTGGTCGGCCACTGGGCTGTCCACAGTGGGCGGTAATGCCTCTCCATCAGGTATTCTCGGTGCACACGTGACACCGTGAAACGAGGAATGTTCGCGCAACTTCGGAAATTGAAAGTCCCATCCGTCTGGCTCCTACTACCATGCCTCGTTCAAACTCAGTTAATTCACGTCGGCTTGTCATAATCTTACTAGCGGTTGTTCAACCTGACTCACGAGATTATACCTCGCAACTGATAAAAATCGTGGCGTGCTTCGAAGCCTTTATACGACGGCAGCGCCAGTTAAAAATTTGCATACTGCTATCCCGTGACTTTTGGCACTTCGGTGTAATTAATGTACTTATACGGTTCTGCAACCTACGATTGTCGTTGTTGGATACCTCGCCGCTACTCCAACACAACGCAATTAACGAATACACATAACTAACATTTTTATTCTAATATGTTACGCATAGCACACCGTTAAATTTTGACGACCTACCACTCCCCTTTTTTAAAAATTAGCTTGATTTGGCACAGACTACCACATTTCCGGAGGTCGTTTTGTGCATAACTACTGCGTATTTTCCCTCACAGCGACGCAATTTTGAGCCCGGGGGAAACAGGCCTTCCGAGAGAAAAGTTGGTATCCAAAGATTCTCTGCTAAAAGGCGACAGTCTCTCAATTCAGTTTATTATCTGTCTGCTCAGAGACAAAATTTCACTGATACTTTTTATTTTTAGTATTTTTGCTTTGTTTTGCTTTAGGTAGTCGCCCGTCCCTAATTTGGGGCCGCTGCTTCAAGGAACGGACAGAACCAGAGCCATCAGACAGATACGACACCCATGCCCCATCCATATCCAATTCGGACGACTGTCACAAGCTTGCGCTTCAGACCACACAGCCACTGGAGCGGCGCAAAATTATTTCTACCAGCAGGAATATGTACACATACTATTTTGGCTTACACATGAATTTCACTTGTACTTTAAATCATTCCGAAAATCTTTACAGACTAGCTTCTTCTCCATCCAGAATCTTATTTTCATTTGTAAAATGTTTTCAACTGGTAATTTTTTTTCCTTGTAGTTTTTGGGTGTTATTTATAAATTGTCTTGTAGACTGCCAGCACACATGCAATGTACATCTCTATCATGACAATCTGTCTTTATTACAAAGTACATTTTAAAAATACAAGACTAAAAGCTTTCATTGCCCTAAGAGAAACAAATAAATTAAGCGCTGATTAACTGCAATACACAGAACGACCTTCAGGATTCACTCTTTATCGTTCAACGCAGTTAGCTCTCTCCGTATGTCGTTGCCAAGAAATCCCCTCAAAAAAGAAAAAAACAAGAAAAGAAAGCAATTACTGCATACTGAAGATACAGCAGCCAGAGAAGCACGCGAGGCCCACTACGATGGAATTAGGGCAGGGGAAGATGGTGGGAGACCGAACACTGAAGTCTGCTAACACGTAAACTTTAAGTTGCAAGGTTACTAAATATTCTTCAACAGAGAGATATACGGATCTATATAAAAACAGCTCTGAACTCTGTTTCTGCGGCAGACTTTTGCTTGAGGAGCCAAAGACAAAGCAATGCTTCACAGCACCTTCAAGTGATGATGCCCGGAGCAATGAAAAATGACAAAAGCGACGAGAGAAACAAAACACGGAAACTGCTGGCGCATCCGAACATTACGTCACTGAGAGAGACACGCGACCTTCACAACACAGATAGATGTGCGTACACACACCAAGTAAAAAATTAAAAAAGAATTAACGAAAGCTGGCAGTTTTTTCTTAATGAGTACCTTCAGGCTACCAACGAAGGAATAAATAGTACGCTAGGAATTGAAGTTTAACCAGACAAAACCGTTCCATCTCTTTTTAACCAAGCAAATAAAATAGTACCTAACGAAGAATTTAGGATTCAGCTCTTAAAATGTAACTCAAATAACTTTTACACAGCTGCCCACTTTACAAAATTAAAAACCAGCAAATTTTCTTATATTTTAATGCTATGCAATTCCCTTTTCTTCCTGAGTAAAACTTGGAAGTGTAAAAGCATCCCAAGAGTAACAGAAAAAGAAATCTATAAGAACTATATATAGCTAATAACTATTATATATGTATATATACTAGGTGAAAGGCCGTCACTAATGACGGGGGGGGGAGATAAGATATGCCGAGAGTAATGTTTTAATAACCAGGTATTCTTTTTGTTTGTGATGTCCAAATGTGAAAGTATGTTTCATTAACATTACAACAATAAAAAACAAGTATATTGGTTGAGGCAGGGATTCAACAATTAACAAGCAAGCGCTCTTCCCACTGCGCAACCAATGTGGGACAAACTTTCAAACAAAGGAAATTACATTGTTTGTGACATACACTGAAAGGACAAATTATTACGTACACTCCGGTGAAAATACGCCCAGCAGCAGGACAGCAGCAAATCGCGGAGTGCAGGAAACCCGGTTGGGGCTATAAAGAGAGTGAGTCGGTACGCACAGGAATACATTCCGTCAAGTCATGGGTCGAGGACGAGACTTAAGTGAGTTTGATAGAGATCAGGTTGTGGGAGCCAGGAAGGCCGGTTGTTTAATCAGCGCAACGGCGAAACTATTAGGAATTCCGCGACAAAACGTAGCAAGTGTGTACCAGGAGTATATGAAATCCGGCAAACCTAACAGTCGGATGAAACGTGGCCGTAAAAGTGCATTGGATGATCTAGGACGCCGACGATTGGCCCGCATCGTACAGGCGAATCGGAAGGCTTGTTTGCAGCAAATCACGTCACAATTTTATGAAGGAGCATCCACAAGTCTATGCTCAAAGACAATCCGTCGACACATGGTACAACTCGGCTAGTGCAGTAGACGACCACATCGTGTTCCGATGTTAACAGCACAGCATCGCATCGCATCGCATGATTCGGCTGCAGTTTGCGAAGGCCCGTCGAAACTGGAGCAGGGATGCTTGGAAACGCGTCATATGGCCTGACGAATCCCGTATCACACTGTATCGCGCCGATGGCAGGCAGCGTGTGTGGCGTAAACCACACGAAGCTTTGGACCCTGCATTCCAAGTTGGGGGTACTACAGGCCGGTGGAGGCGGTTTAATTGTTTGGGCAGCTCTCACGTGGTCCGTCGTGGGTCCCTTAGTACCTCTTGAGTCTTCCGCCACTGGTTCCAGGTATGTGCAGCTCCTGGCCGACCATCTCCACCCTTTCATTACGTGCCTCTGTCCGAACCAAGTTCCGGTCTTTCAACAGGACAACGCTTCACCCCATCGGTCCCGGCTAGAGACCGACTGGCTCCAGGAGCATAGCAGTGAGCTTACCACACTCGCATGGCTCCCTCGCTCACCGGACATCATCCCCATAGAGAATTTACAGGACATATTGGAACGAGCTGTTCGTGATCAACTATCCCCACCTACATCTCTGCCTGTTCTATGCCAATCACTCTTAGATTGTTGGCCAGCGATACCCGAGTCTGTGTTTCGAAACCTCATTTCGTCCGTACAACGACGTTTGGATGCTGTCCTGCGTGCAAAAGATGGTACCATACGCTATTCGGTAGATGTACGTAATAATTTGTCCTTTCAGTGTATAGATTATACTCCAGCTGAGATCTGGGGAGGGGACATACAGGGTGTACATGAAGTCTTTCCCACATTACAAAAATTAATATAAGAAAAATGTATTACAGGCACAAGAAGGGATTGTACGACAATGATGGTGCACAAGTAAAGTTTTTCTCCAGTGTTAGTACAACTCCACATCTGCGCCATTTGTGACCCGGAGGACATCTAAGCAATATTCGATTTCAAGCCATGCTTTGTTTAGCATCTCAGCAGAGACAGAACTAATAACAGTGTTAGAATTAGAAATAAATCTTCTTCTGGCCCAGCGAACCACTGTGATTTGCAAACCACTGGTCCACCAAAATGCCCACTGGTCCGCAAAAAAATAAAAATTTAAGACATTTACACTATATGTAGAAAATAACATATCATTTCAATCGGATTGCCTCCAATATTCATTTTTAAACCTATCATTAGATTTTAGCCTAAAAAGAAAACCATACAGCAAGGTAAAAGAAACAGAAACTCATTTTGTGACTTGTGACAAATTGGGAAGAAAATCTTACTGGCCATCCTGCGGGCCAGTAAAATCAATAGTTCAGTGGTCCGGCGTAAGTTTTACTGGTCAATGGGCGGGGGGGGTATCGACCACCGTGAGCAACTCAATGGGCTATAAGCAGTCGCCCGTCCCTAATTCAGGGTCACTGGTTCCAGGGAAGGGAGAGAGCCAGTGCCGTAAGACAAACACAACATCCATGCCTCACCGGGATTCGAACCCCTTTCGGAAGAATGATCAGAGGCCATCGCTTAGACCCCTGCGCCACCGGGGCTGCACTGGCCAATGGCCAGCAGACCACTGGGTAATTCAAACACTGCGATAACGTCCGTTACTTTGCTCTTCAACGTCTCGACATGTGGAACACTGCTAGAGTAAACTTGGTCTTTTAGATAACCCCACAGGAAAATGTCTACAGGGGTTATGTCGGGTGATCGAGGTGGCCATGTCATGGTACCGTCGCAGCCAATCTATCCATCCGGAAATGTGGCATTCAGGAGCTCGCAAACCATTACTGACCAATGTGGTGGGACACAGTCTTGTTGGAAAATAACCGAAGGTTGGAGTGCATGCAACTGAGGTGCTACAAAAAGTACACGTTACATGATACTGTGGGCCCTGTAGAAAAAGAAGGGTCTGATGATTCTGTCAGGCATCAGGTCGCACCATACGTTCACTTTCGGGCTAGCCCTCTGTTGTTCGATGACATAATGGGGATTTTCTGATCCCCAGATTTGCACATTGTGCCTATTTACTGTACCAGAGACATGGAATGTGGCTTCATTTGAGAAACAGACATGATGCAGATAATCACCATCACGAGTTATGCGCTGCAACATCTCCGTCGCAAATGCTGCACAGCAAGGCAGGTCATCAGGCTGAAGAGCTCAAATGACTTGTACTTTATAAGCATACAGATGAAAACGTTTGTGTAAAATTTTGTGAGCTGTGGCATGGAAAATCCCAGTTTCCAGTGAAGCACGACGAATGGATTTTCTGGGGCTTCGCAGAAATGTTTCCTGAACAGCTCTCTTGTGTAACCGGTGGTCAGCCCACTCAGGGGAGACTGCCGACACTACCCCAGGGTGTCTACCCAAACTTTGTTTAAAATTTCCCCGACTTTTCCAGGTTTTCCATACCAATAACAAAAAATTTCCAGGTATTGTGCTTTCACAAAGTTAGACGCACAGAACATATGGTTTTTTTTACATGTGTTCTATGTATCTAACAATATAGTTTTCACATGAAAGCATAAAGCCAATGGCTTCAATCTATTTGTTTTAAAAAATTTAACAATCATAACGAAGTATTTTATGCAAAAATCCAGTTGATTTCATTTATCTGAAAAACAAATCCTAGCAATTTAAGAAAAAGATTTCAGTTCAGAGAAATAATGGCAAAGCTTGACTTTATCAACATAGTCTTTACAAAATTCGCAGTATTTTGCTATATCACTTTTAATAACTCAAATTTACAGTTATCGTTCAATGCGCGTCTTAAAGTTAATGCTACATTTTTATTTTTATTTTTTAACAGCGCCTGTTTCCATTTCACTGTATATTTTTCTCATCATGTTGCGTAACACATTTATATGCTTTCTTTGTTCCTTTCCTGTAGTTGTTTAAGATGTTGGTGCATTTGGTGTACTTTTGAATCATACTGTGATATGTTGTTTGTCTTGTATTGAAGCTTTTGACCTGGAACTGTAATAACAGTTGATTGTACCTTTGTAGTTTTTTTCTTTTCTTTTTCTTTGTACTGAGAATCATGTGCAACCAGTTTTGACAATGTGGCTTTTGCTTCATAATTGTGCATATGTGGTCTATGTTAGTTCCGTTTAGTTATGTTTGTAGCATCAATATATACTAAGTGCAGGGGGTGGGGGTTCTCTTGCCTAGTGTTTTACCAACAAAGAGAGAAATACACTAATAGCAGATTACCTATCTAAGCAATAAAATTTAACAAGACAAAGAACAGGTCAAAAGTCAAAACCAGTTTTACCACTACTAGGAAGAGTACAACCTGGTCCAAAGCAGGTGGTAGGTAATTTTGGCAATGTCAATTTCCTTAATCCCCCTCTCACCCAACTAAGAGAGAAAAGGTTCTATTCTTGTTTGGGTTGTACTGAAAAACCCTGGTCATATTATGAATTTCCTTAATTCCCCCACCTCACCCCACCCTACTGTCTTTCTTCCTTACTAAGGGAGGAAAGGTTCTATTTTTGTTGGGTTTATACTAAAAGAGCATGGTCTTATCACTAGGAGGGATTGGAATGGAGTAGACAAAAAGGGTGAAGAATTGGGTGAAAAGAAGAAACATACCTTCCAGTAGTGTAAACTTCTAGAAAACCAACTTAGATTTTCCCTGACTTCACTTAAAATGGGAATTTAAAATTTTCCTTACTTTTTAAATCAGAAAATTTTCCCTGACTTTTGCATATGTGGTCTATGTTCTTTCCCTCTGGAATTTCCATGACTTTTCCATGTTTTCCAGGTGGGTAGACACCCTGCACCCATCACTTAAAACTTTTCATAACAAGCTTTTATGCTTTTTTGGTCCAGTGTGATCATCTGTACTCTTTTCTGAAATGACACTGAACAGTAACCGCCGATTTGGTCTCTTGGAACCACAACACGTACGTCGCTTTTTCATTGCATGGAAGCCACTGTCTATGAAATGCTCCTCTTATTCATCAGCAGTGCTCACCTAAAGAACAGAAAAAAACTTCACGAGTGCTACTATATTATGTTGCCAACCATATTATTTTAACTTACATAGATTTCTTTATATGAATTCATTTTTTAATGTGGGAAAGACTTTATGAACACCGTGTATAATAACAACACTCTAGATTGTATTAAACCAGGAAAGTCATCAAAGGTTAAATTCTTTAAGTGCTGGAGGAAAGGAAATAAATATGTCACAATGTGATTCCCACAAAGCGTACGTTGAGCACACTTCCACATCATGTCCCTCTCCTCATAATTGCAAATATGTTTCCTGGAATCCAGGCAAGTAAGACAAGACAAAGATTAATCTGAGTAGGGATGGGCAAAAAACAGAAAACATCAATGTTTGAAACTTCTAAAGAATATTTTCTATGTGAAGTAAATGAATTAAAATTGCATTCTTTTAAAGAAGAGAATATAATATTCCTATGTCATGAATTAGCGATTTTTTCGCTGTTTTGTTCGATGTTTTGTCGCCAAAAATCGAGTTCTTATCCTCGATGTTACAGGAGCCCATACATCAAAGAAACAGACTTCCACCGATATATCAAGCATTTTAAAAAATATTGGTTACTCGATGTTGAATTGGTGAGTAATCACTGATATTTTGAACAGCAATTTTACCCATCGATGTGGCCATTACTGCTGCAAATGGAAAAGATGCAAGTTCTTCGGCTTTTTAGCAAAACATCAAGGTTTTCACTGATCAATGAAAAAGAATGAGCCAATAATTTCATGCACACTGAAGTTGCACCAAATATTCACTTTGGGGATATCGCGTTGCAGCACTGTGTGCGGATTCTCAAATCCCCATATCCTGCAGTTTTGTCTGCTGACCGCCCCAGAGACATCAAAAATGTGCACTCATCACTGAAAATCATCCTCTGAAGAAAGCTATTATCATTATCAATCTTTCACAGCATGTTGGAAGCAAACTGGTATCTCAAAGGCATGTCACTTGGCTTTAACATCTGTAGTAACATGAATTTTGAATGCACAAAGACATAACCCCTTATGAAGAACGTCGTGGACTGTTGACCTTGGTATCCCTAGTTCACAACTGGCACGATGAACAGACTTTGGCTGTGGTGGAATGCTTCACAAATGACCACTTGTTCTTCAGACAGGTGTCTTCTGCTTTTCAAGTGAGCTGGCTTCCAGCAACCTTTTGTGCCACGCTGTTAGTGTCTTTCTCTCGGGTGGTTACATATCATACAATTGCCAGAATTTCCACTGCACAGTCACTGGAAAATTAAATTTAGCAAGCCAGTAACAACAATGCACTTTATGCTGCACAGTGAATGCCATTTCAGTAGCAACTGACTCACAACGTAGTACCAACTGTGCAGGGGAACAGCAGCACCATCTATCACCAAAAAGCCTCACTGTGTATATCAACTAAACTTGGCAAGTCCCCCTTCCTGCTACCACAAACAGCATTTTTGTATCTGTTTTGCACTGATTTACAATTATTTATTATTGGTAGTTTAATCTAGGACACCCTGTATATGCTTGAATTTTGCATTTTTGCAACAACATGAACTGATGTTATTTTTCCAGAAGTTGACCGCATGTCTTTCAAGTCACAACAAGGCCATGGAAAAAAGGTTAATACTTTTCTTGACTGCTGAACCAAGCTGATATATCCCAGGGTTATAATCATAACAAAGCATGTATTTTGTATTCCTCGACAAAAGGGACTTTGTCTGGTGGGAAGGCAACCTAAATGATTGGTGGACAGGACATGAGTTATGCACATGACACAGATAGAAGCAGGATTTTTGAATGGTCCCCAAAAGTATCTGTGCTTAGAAACCAATTTTGACAATGTTACTATGTATCCATAAAATTGAAGGCACAAAAGTTAGGTCAATTTTATTTGCTTACATATGTACGTTACATAGTTATCTGTTTTTGTAATGCACACAGAAAACAGTAATAAAGTATTTTCATTACCAAAAACTATATGTACGTGGTTTACAAGAGAAAACTGATTATAATTTTTTGTGTATTATTTTTTCCAACTTCCATTTTTCCAAAGGTTTCTTCTATTTTCAATCTTAAATACAAACATCTATGTAATTAAAATATTTAACAACCATAGAACACAGCGGGAATGTCATGCAAAAAATTACAATTACAGGAGAAACCTTCACTCCTTTTAGCTTCCATTGTTGAAATTTTTTGCCTCCATTTTCAAGCTGAATACAAACATTTATGCAACAAAATGATACATAACAACAATACTAGACTGCAGGAAACATCATGACAAAAAAAAAATTATGATTATGGGAGAAATCTTTGCATCATCTAACCTCCATTTTCAGAAATTGTTGCTTCCATTTTAAAACTGAAACTAAAAACATTCAGGCAATAAAATGATATTTCACAACAATATGAGCAGAGGGAACATCGTGAAAAAAAAAAATCACTGTTCTATTACAGGAGAAATCTCCACTCCATCTAACTTCTGTTTTTGGAAAATTTTGAAAGACAGAAAACTTGCATGGGGATCTATGATTGAGAGTCTGCAAATGCATTAAAAAGGATTTTGGGATTATATTTTGATGGTAGCACCAAAATAAAATCTGTGACGAACGTCGCCTGAGGCGAGCTCCGTCACAGATTTTATATCAGAATTGAGGTGACTCGCCTCGATTCTGATATGGTGTCTCCATTCAATATATTGATGTACACAACTTCAGTGCAGTTCCACACATTGAACAGCATGAAACTGCCTACTCCCCATTATTTTTTCTTTAATATGTTATAAATCTGTGGTAATGCATGGTCTTAGGCAGGCACTGGTGACAATCAGGTTCAGGCAAATGTCATTTTAAAATTTCAGTCATGGAGAAAAAGGTTCTGGAACCACTGAACCACAGTAAGAGTCCAAGTTCACTGCATTATTGTAACACAGCATCTGGCTTACACACAACTCACAATACATACCATGAAGACTTGGTAAGGTTTGGGCTTTGCATTATATGGCATCTCAGCATTTATTAAACAATAACAAACATACATGAATTTTACTGCATGATACAACAGCATACAGCAAACAAGATGCTGGCAACCTGAATTAGGTAAGTAAGCTAGCTGCATTCCCTAATGGATGCCATTGTACTAACAGCCAATTAACTTCAACATCAAATAAATCACATCCAGGTTAAATGTTGGAGACTTCAACAAGCAAACACTATGGTGCACGCTGCATGACCCTGGGCTACAGGAGCCAACGCCCTACTCATCTGCCACTGTTGACTGCTTGTTATCGGACATTATGCCTCACCTGGTGATGTGAACATCAAAACTGGATCTCTGCAGAGTGACGCTGCTTCAGGTGGTGAAATGAATCCCATTTTCAGCTGTACTGAACTAACAGGAGGCTGCGGGTGCAAGGTCGACAACATGAGGCCATGGCCCCATTGTGAACCAGCTCTGTTCAAGGCAGCGCTGGTTCTGTGATGGTTTGGGGGTGCCTTCTCATGAGGTGCATTAAGTCCCTTAGTGTGTCTGGAGAGGTCCTTAACTGCTGTACACTACCAGCATGTGCTGGTTGATCACCTACATACTTTCATGGCCTTTGTGCATCCTGCAGTCGATGGTCTGTTTCAGAACGACAATGTGCTGCCCCACTGGGCCACAACCGGCTTGAGGAACACTCATCCAGTGACCCCCAAGGTTCCCAGATTTAAACCCTGTGGAAGCTCTCTGGAATGCCATGGAGTGGAGCATCAGATCCATGGATCCTGGACTGACATCTCGGCAGAGTTGTGAACAATGCTGCAACAGGTATGGCTGGATTACCTCCAGAATCTGGTGGAGTCTATGCCTCGGCGTATACAGGCTGTCATTCATGCTAGAGGATGGCCAACACGCTGTTAGGTAGATATCTCTAATATTTCGGATTCAGTGTATTTACACTCAATGAACGAAAGTGGGTATTTTTCAGTGTATGCACACTCAATGGACAAAAGTAAGTGTTTATACCCTCAATGGACAAAACAATTAGAGATAACTACCTAATAGGCTGTTGGTCCAATGACGAGCAGTCAAGAGTGGCACAGGAATAGGGTGTTGGGTCCCGTAGCCCAGGATATGCAGTGTGCATGGTATCGTTCACTAGCTGATGCTGCTTGGGCCTCTGAAACCTGGATTTAACCTGGATGTGATTTGCACTGCCACAGCCACGCAGTCAATCTGTACGCACCTAGATAGTCTATGTCGACCCGTCATCAATGGCATGTGGTCGGCCCCCACATGCTTTCTGGCACTGGTATGTCCATCTATGGTATACTTGCAGTACACCCTTGATACCTTTGCCCTGCAGAACCCTAGGATTCTTACTACTTGGGTGACAGGATGACCCGCCTGTTTTCTGCACACAATGCATCCACGATCAAAGTCACTAAGATCAACACTCTTACCTATGTTAGTCAGTTGCAATACACTGTTGGGAAGCTCTACTATCCAACTATTTATCGCCTGCATTTGGTTTGGGTCTGTTCCACTCTGTGCAGAGATGCCTATGTCAACTGCCCATCACCCCTTTCTCTAATGTTTTGTCTACTAAGTGTATATAACCAGACTATGGCACTCAAAAAAGAAGACATTACTTTAATAAGAAACAGAGGCTAATTTTTGAGGAGAGTTGAAAGTTCTACACAAAACTATAGGAAAGAAATAGTACATCTATTACAGACAGTGAAATACACAAGGCTCTAAAGTACCTCTACAATATTTCTGGCAGAAGTTGCCCATGCAATTCAGAACATGAAACAAGAAAGAGCTCTAGCAGAAGATGGAACTGCTGTGGACATTGCACAGGAAGCCAATGAAGAAACAGATACTATATGTTCACTCCAGTTTTCACTTGATGCCCCAACAAAAAGATATTCCCGATGACTGGAACAATATAACAGTGATCCTGCTACTTAAAAGAGATGACCTCGAAAGCTACAAACCCATCAGTCTCTTATCAGTTGCTTACAAAATCTTCACTAAGGTTCTTTCATATCGCTTGAAGGTAACACTGGACATGGCTCAACCAAGAGAACGGGCTGGATTCAGGAGTGGCTACATCACTATAGATCACATCCATGTGCTAAGAGAACTAATTAAAAGAACAAGGGAATATAAACTCCCGCTATGTAAGGCTTTTATTGATTACGAAAAGGCTTTTGATTCCGTGAAACCATCAGCAGTTATAATGTCTTTAAAATCCTGTGGTATTGAAGATGCATACATTAACATTATTAATAGCATCTGTGCAAATACAAAGGTTCAACTATTCCAGAATGCAGCACCAATAAAAATTGGAAAGGGAGTGAGACAATGTGATACCATATCTCCCAAACTATCGATGCCACATAGCAGAATGTCTTTCAATCATTAAACTGGGAAGACAAGGGAATAAAGATAAATGGGGATTGTTTAACATACCTTTGCTTTACTGAAGGCAGTCATTTTTTAAAGTACCCCCTCAAAGCAGCAGAGTATGATTCGAGAACTTTCCGAACCACACAGAATCAATTCTCAAAGCAGAGTTAGGGAGGAAACTTGAAGACCTTCATTTATTAGTGGCTTAAGAATTGTTGACGATTGTATATATTAGTAGAAGGAAGGTTGCATCTACCTTTTCAAGTCATGATTTTATGTTGAATTATACAACATAATGGCCTTATATAATAGTTCACTGGCTCCAGCTAGAACCTCAGAAGCATAGGGGAGGGGGATATACTACACATTACAAACACCATAAGAAAAACTAGGGGTGTAGCAATTAACAACGGCACTCAAACTGGCTATCTCCCATTCTAACAGCACTTAAAATCCAGTGGTAATGACACTGGCAATGTAAGATTATTAAACAAAATTAAGAAAACTATCTTTTGCTACAGTATGCAGGGGCATACCTAGAAATTAATTTAGGGGGGGCATATCGTTGCCGCAATGTCAAAACCACGAACATAAAATTTTGTAGTTTGAATTATTGCTATTTAAAAATATAATTTGGTCAAAGAATCCCTTTTACAATTACACCAAACTGTTCAACTGTTCAAGCACTATACATAACATTTACATCAAGCTGCATCTGTATTATGCATCAGTGAATAAAATTTTATATGATGTAAAGTCAGCAATCGAAAAATTCTCACATTCTTGGTTTTATCACTGCAGCTACAATATCATTCCTTCCTAAAGTGATGAAAACAATGTGCATGAGAACAGGCATTTTTATATTTTTCAAATACTATTAATAAAGTAATGTTCATTCTACGTTTTTGTTTTCCTGTCATGGTATGTACTCAAGATAAAAGGCTTACCCCCTCGCTCTCCCAGGCCCCAGCCCCCACCATTTATTAGACTGATGCCCTGACCACTACAACATACACCACCAGTTCGCTCTCTTCTTTCTTTGGTGGCATACAAGTGGGAAATGTGCAGAGGGGTGGGGGATAGGCATTAACAATAGGCATATGTGACCTTGTCTGACCATTCCAAATAAAGAAGTAACTAACGGCAATTTAAGGAAGACCAGAATGGTGACACTAGCAAAATAACGTCACCGACAATTTTTAATGCTAGACGAAATTATTCTGGGGGGTGCATATGGCCCTTTGCACACACACACACACCGGGGTACGCCACTGACAGTGTGTACCTTTTTAGAAAAACTCTGCATTACTTTTCATTGATCAGAACAGAAACTCACAGGTTATACACAATACAAATTATGTTATTGTAAACAAAAATTGAAAAAGGCATTATGAGAAACAAAATGACAGCCTAACACACCCTGCATTAACAGAAATTTTGTTACTCACATAGTGTTGAACCTCCCTAGCTCTAACAGCTTATGAAATATTTCTTCATCCTCGTGGCCCTTCCCTTTCACATATATATCCCTTTTAAAGAAGGTAATTCTTAACTTGCCAAGGCATCAAAAACTGCACAAAGTGGATATGAAACTTGGACAAACTTTCAGAATTTTACAAGATACCAAAAAAAAAATTCAGCTGCTTTTCCAGTGCTAGAACTTCTAGTTTCACTTCGATCAAAATAATTCAAGAAACTTGCACTGATTACGGCATTTTCACTGTACTGAAAGTATTTTACATCATGAACTAAGTAGTCTCATTACAAAATAACATGAGCAGTCACATGCAAAAATTCCATGCAGTGCAGTTGAAGCCAACTTTGATGTTAATTTTACATGGAACAAATTTTCTGTAGTTACATCACTGATCTAGAAGATCAAATTTTGTAAGATATTTTAAATTAGATATCAGTGCAAAGTTCAAACAGATGCACATTTTGTTAACTGAACTCTTTACGCTTAATGATGATGACCAATATTTAAACATGATCAGCTAAAATGTTAACGTTAAGGTTTTCATATTGTGATAAATATTATATAAACTGTATTATACACGAGTGACCAACTACCAAAAGTGTGTATATGTGTTTCTCATACTGATGGTTGATTATATTTTACATAATGTTTTTCTTCAGATCTAAAGAATGTCTACATTATACAGTATAAATACTACAAGCTTTCCCAGCAGGTAAATTCTTTGATTTTTTGTAGCTTTTGATGCCCTTCAGTTAGTGCTGGACTAAGCTTTTTGGAGCCCTGGGCTACTGAATATTTTGGGGCCCCTATTTCTGGGCACAAGTGCTTGTAAAATATCTATGTCCTACACCCAATACAAAAGATATGTATGTCATATACATATGTAAGATACCTATGTCCTTTATATGCAGTCGGACACAGCTATAGCAAACCCTCACAGGACCAACTCACAGGTTCGTTATAACTAAGGGTTCTGCTCTATCCAACTTCAGCTACAAATACACACCATTAGCTAATTTTTTATATTTCACTAAGAATGCTTGGGATAAGCATAGATGCGTACCATAGGATCCATAATTAAGGAATGTCAGGCACTAATATAATTATTGGTACATAAATAAATACATACTAGAATGAAAATTCAACATAAATTATTAAATACAAAATTATACACACATACAGTACTTACTAATTACGTATTTAACAAAAATTAACATTTTCTTACCTCTAAGTTACAAAAAATAATTATGATTTTTTTCTGTTTGTTCATAGATTGCAAATAAATTTCATCAACTTTTTTATCGACAATTAAAAAAGAGTATAGCACTCTCTGTTCATCAACTTCTGTGGCCAAAAGTTGTTTACAAGGCGCATGGCTGCCTTCATGTTGGCAATCAATGGAATGTCATTTTCACAATGTTCTTCATCTTCAGAACCCGATGATAAATCCTCTTGAACATTTGTGTTCATAACTGATGGCAAAATATTCTCGTCAGTTGGATCTTCTGCTGTCCCCAACTCATCACAATTTTCAAAAAGTTGCATGTCACAATCCAAAAAATGTGCGATTGTTTTTCTCGAGCCACTGCGCTAGTGGTAAATCATCATCTTTCTCTTCCACTTAAGGAGCAATGTTCTCTAGCGCTTCTCTTGACAATCCTGCTTTGCGGAAGCAATTCTGAATCATTGATTCTGTTACATGTTGCCATGATTTTTTTTAGCATTACCATGGCATCTAGAATAGAAATGTTGCATTCTATGTTTCTGTCATTGCATTCCAAAATGTGAATGACCAACTGCTTCCTGTAATGTGCTTTTAAGCTTTGAATCACACCCTGGTCCATTGGCTGTACAACTGAAGTTGTATTTGGGGGAAGAAAAATAGCAGATATCATATTGAAATTTCGAACATCATGATGGGAAGTAATAAAATCCTTTGCCTTTGTAACGAAAGTTCCTCGTCCCACTTTCGAAGTTCATTCCTGAATATTTTGGAGGTCATCCAGGCTTTTCTATTAGCTGTGTATTTAACAGGAAGCTTTTTTACATTTTTAAAACATCTGGGTTTTATAAGGACTATCCAATCACCATTAGTTCTCTCTTCTCACTTCCATCCATGTTCACGCATACGAGAGCTGTAATTCGTGACTTGGATAACTTTCCTCCTGCACACTTTTCTCCCCTAAATTTCAAAGTTTGATTTGGTGTCATTTTGTAGAACAATCCTACTTCATCAGCATTAAAAATGTTCTTTTCTACATAGAGGCAAGCTGTTTCAGACCACACTTTCTTTCCATTTCTCCACAACAGAAGTTGAAACACTTGAGGATTCTCCTACAATTGTAACCACAAGAAATGTTATAATGCTTCTTAAATCTATCTAACAATCCATTCGAGCATACAAAACTTTTTTTTTCCCCAAAGACTTCGCAAATTCTTCAGACTTAGCTTTCAACATAAGTCCACTTACTGGAAGGTTTCAGTTCCATTGGACTGTAAATCATTTTAGAAGCGCTTCGTCAACATTCTCTCGTCCTGCCTTCCTCAATCCCTTAGCATTTAAGTTCAGTTCATGAGCAGAAACAATTTTGTCTTGATTTTTCCATATTGTCCCAACTATAGACTTTGATAACAAAAATTTACGACATGTGTCCGCTTGACAGGCTCCATTTTGAATTCCCCGAATCACTTTAACCTTGTCTTCAATTAAAAAACCTTTTTTTTTTTAAGGCTTGACATAATCCACAAAGCAAAAAATGTAAGCAAATTAGAAAGAACCCAGCGCACTACATACCATGATTACTTAAAATGAGGGACAGAGTATGCGACTGCCGTGATAATGCAAAACCTGATTCAGAGGGAAAAATCAACGACAAACACCAAAGGTGTGAGATGATCTTGTTGCTCGCCGTAATGGAACAGTGTTCCCTTTGGGATTTTGGAAAGCGAGCGTGACTAACAAAAATACCACCCCCCCACACACACACACACACACGCACACACACACACACACACGCACGCACACGCACGCACGCACGCACGCACGCGAAGGAGAAAGGAATGTGGTGCCGCCGGGCCAGTTTGAAAGAAAAATAATGGCAAGTTTGGGATTTCGGGGGTTCGCTATAACCGATTCTTCACAACTGGGCGTCCGCTATAAACGATCGATTTAACATTAGGCATATAGGAGATTCGTCGGGAGTTGGGACCAGAAAGAAGGTTTGTTATTAGCCAAGGGTTCACTGTAAGCCAGGTCCAACTGTATATGTTAGGGCTTTGTCGCCTTGTAAAATACATCTAATGTGTTTGCAGACATGAAAAGATGCACTGAACTATACTTTTTAATATTTATTACCTATAGTAATAAATATTAAAAATGATAATGTTTTGTATTTCTTTAAAATACAAACATTGAATCAAGTATAGACAATAAAAATTAGAAATAAATGCACAAAAACAAAAGTTCACGCATAGTTCAGGAGAAGTTAGTCTTTAAAATGTATGTTTAAAGATGTTGAAGCATTTTATTCTACAAACCAACACATTGAAGAACTCTTGTGTGAGCAGTGTGTATGCTCCATCTGTGGTAAGATGAGAATTTATCAGAACCATTCAATTTCTTAAAAATTAGGTGAAATATATCAGTACACAGGTACTTGTTTAGCAGGCCTTGAGAATGCTGGTCGCCAGTCGCCAAATGGCAACCAGATATTACGTAGTGGCTAGTAATTTTTTTAATATAGTGGCCAACGACAGCGAGTAGATTTTTTTCCCCTAGTGAGCAACTATTTTGTCCAACTTTTCCCTTCCACTAGGACTCGGCAATGTATCGATGCATCGCGAAAAAACGGTGTGAATTTAACATAGATATCACGGTGTTTCGACTGACGAAACTACGATTCATCACCACCGTGATGTAAATGCTCGCGATGTAATCGCCATCGCGCGCCACCAAGCCGTGATCAAGCACTGTTGTTCAAACCGGTTTTCCCAGTCAGAGACACGTGAACATCGGCTGATCCTCATACACGCGCACGTCTCCGATGTAGTTTCTCGCGGTGTCTCGTTCCAGACACTATATCGGGTATTGCTCATCGGAGATTCGCCCGCCAGGCAAGCAATCGTGGGCATCGTAGCTTCGCGAGCGATTCCATCTGGGTCCCATTACGATGCAGACACGATGTTTAAACAGGTTTCTTATCGGGCCTCCGTGTGTCGACGATGCTATTAAGAGGCCGCGTGTCGGATCTCGGAAATTCACCACAGCTTAGGAACAATAGGAAGTATGTGAGAGGGGTTTTTTGACGTGATTACGTCTTTAAAATCAGACCAGTACTAGGTGGCCAATACAGAAAGTTGGGCCTTACGAAAAAATGGGCATCGAGTTTGGTCTAATAATTTCTATATTATCAACACGAACCAAACCAACCTAGTGTTCGATAGCTAAGAGAACAAAGACTTGTTAGTGACCTCGAGTTACCGCACGGGGGGGACACTTTTCGCTGTGCAGCGCAAACTTCAAATCAGTATGACTCGGCACTGCGAAGTACTACGACGTCGAAATCTGTCTCAAGCAAAAGCTAACGTCGAGATCTGTCCGTTTAAGACATTAGAAGTGAAATCGAATACAGTGTTGGTTGTGAAACTTTAAATCGCAGTTGAAAAATTTCACAATGTCGGCATATACTCGTGCAAAAGCCAAGCAGAAAATACATCGAACGTAGTCTACGCAGAAGAGCAACTCGTCAGCTTTCGATAAACACCGCAATGTCCGTGGCAGAAAGCATGAGAAAGTATCGGGAGCGAAAGAAAATTGCTGCTGCTGCGGCAGCAACGCACGAGCTCATTGACGTGGAGCATCAGCAATGAACCTCATAAAGTAATTGGGCATATCTGAATAGTGACACTTTAAATGACTTAATGATTAGATGCAGTGGCACTTCAGAAGATTTTGATCCTCAAAATGCTATTCAGTTGTGGTGGGCAACCTTTAATGGGAAGATCAGACACAGTACATATCAGTGGTAAACTGTATCAACATTATTAGTGCCACTTTATGTATGTATGTATGTATTTATGTATATATATCCTAGCTTTTGTCCCTTTGTTTTAAATACTATTAAAAGAAATCAGACATCTAAATTCAATGGCCTCTCAAAAATAAATTATGTATGCGTAAATTAAGACAGTAAGATGAGTAATGATATTATAGCACTGAAAATAAATTATCAAAAACACAATCATTTTAGAACAAAAGCATATGCAATATTTGCAGTCAATCTAATGATTCTATGCAATAACTGCTCTGCATCTGTTTCTATGAAGTTAGTGGGGGAGGTGTCTCTAATTAGAAAAAAAAACAGGCACCCATTTAATTTCATAGAAACTTAAGTAGAGAAGTTACTAAATTATCATTTTTTTTATTTCGCATGGCCAGTAGATGTTGTCAGTTGGCTAGTAAAATTTTTATTCCACTAGCCACATTGGCTAGTAGAAATTTCAGCAGTTTCACAAGGGCTGTTGTTCAGTAATACTTCCTTTACTTTTTCTCTAAAATTACAAAAAATGAGAAAAGTATCACCCAACGCATTCTCACTGATGCTATGTAGTAATTACATTAGAACTGCTAAGTGAGCTAAGAAAAACCCCTCAAAAATATCTTCAAGTGTACTCTGTGCAGAAAATAAACATTGCTAGTATACTCCAAAAATGCCCCAAAATCTCTTCAAGTGTCAACATATCTTATAAAAAGTTTATACTAAAGAAACACAAACATTGAATCAAGTACAGACAACAAATATTAGAAATGAATGCACAAAAACAAAAGTTCCCACACAGTTCAGGAGTTTAAGTTTGTCTTTTAAAAGTCTTTTTTCTTGCTTTGAGGTTCACGAAGGAGTGCACAACATCGTCAAACGATAACTGATTAGCAATATCATGCTGTAATGACAGGATAGCAAGACCATTAAGTCTTTGTTGGAGCATTGTAGTTTGCAAGTTATTTTTTACCAAGGCCATTTTTGAAAAAGAATGCTCTGCTTGACAGTTGGTTAATGGTATTACCACCATATTAAAACTATACATACGTGTGTGTGTGTGTGTATAGTTTTAATATGGTGAATACATTTGGAAAAACAATCAAATTATTATCATATATATATATATATATTGCAAAGTCTTGGCAAGTAACTTCTTTTTTGCTTTCTTTTTCTTTGTGTTTTGTGCAGTGGCTACATTTACACTTTTGATAAAGTCATAGAACTGTGAAATTTCACTATGTAAAGATTCATCCAAATCCTCATTGTAAAAATCTAAACAGTTATTTAGAGAAATTTGGTCAAAGGTATTAGAAGTTTGGCAGTTAACGAAGAATTGAAACAGAGCCTGAAAAATTTTATAAGCTAACAGAAGTTTGTTATGTTCACTTTGCAACTGATCAATAATCACATTAAATGTTTCTACTTCAAATTTTTTCCATCCTTGAAGAACAGTTTCATTACTGTTATTGCCATCTGCATATTTTTTATTTGGTCGTGATTTGACAAAACTTCCAGGAGATTTTTCACTTAATGTTTTAGCTATTTCTTCATATTTTTCAAAATTATTTATTTCATTGGTAATGAAATGGGATAGTGAGTGAAGAAAGTTACATCCAGTTAACAAATCTAGTGAAGGCTTTTGTAATTTAGTACTAACTTTATCACATCTTTCTAAAATATCTTGCCAAAGAGCACACATGAAAACAGATTCAAATTTCATAAATTTTTGTGTACAGATTTTGCATCCCACCCAGATTTAGGTTTTTCTTGTAAATTCTCAGATATGCTAGCTAGGGAGCTTCAAAATATTGTCATAGTTGGTGAAGAGTGCTCTCACTGACTCTTAATGGCAACACCATTTAGTCTTGCTCAAGCTTTTTAAGTGAAGTAATTTATTATTCACAATTTAGTTCAAATTGCTAGAAAATATGGCCCATTTATGAGAGAAACTTGAGAGAAAAAAAAACATACAATCTCTGTAGGTAGAAACAAAAATTTAGGGCTTCCAGACAACATTCAACAGTGCTACTAAGTTCAATGAGTGGCCTGCGCAAAGTACAAAATGGGTGAATTTATTTTCCTTTTTCATTTGTGCTTGAAAGCCTCCATACTGACCAGACATGTTTGCAGCATTATCATAACCTTGCCCTCAGTGATTTAAAGGGATGCCATAACTATCCAAAACCGATTTAACTTCACCAAACAAAAAATACCCAGTGTGATTTTCAATCAGCTTAAAACAAAGAAATCTTTCTTTAATTTCCCCTGAATAGAAGTATCTGACCACTATTGCCATCTATTCTACATGAGCACAGTCTGATGACAAGTCTACTATCAGTGAATAATATTTTGATTCCTTTATTTCACTGACTATTTTATTTAAAACCTTTTCTCCCATTAACTGAATCAGTTCTTCACAAATTGTTTTTGACAAATATGAAGCCTTTCCCTGTGAAGGTCCTTTACCATACTTTGCATGTGCTCTTTCAAAAATGGATCACTTTTTAACAAAGTTTCATGAATAAAAAAACAGCTAGACATCAAAAGTGTTACGTACATCATTCCCAGCGTTCGAATTACCCAGTGGTCCGCTGGCCATTGGCCAGTCAAACTTCTGTCGGACCACTGAATTATTGATGTTACTGGCCCGAATGGCCAGTAAGTTTGTTTTTTTTTTTTTTCTAATTTGTCGCAAGTTAAAAAATGAATATCTGTTTCTTTTAAAACCTTGCTGTATGGTTTTCTTTTTAGGCTACAAACTAATGATAGGTTTAAAAACAAATATTGGAGATAATTCCATTGAAAATGATACGTTATTTTCTACATATATTGTAAATGTCTTTAAATTTTTCTTCCTTTTTTTTTTTTTTTTTTACAAACCAGTGGGCCTTTTGATGGACCAGTGGCTTGCAAATTCTAGTGGTCTGCTGGGCCAGTAGAAGATCATTTCTAATTCTAACACTGCTTCCACTGCCATTGCTGGCAGGCTTGTTTATATTTCAGACAGTGGCTTTTCCATGTCCCATTACTTGATAGTTTTTGCATGGCAGTTATATACACCCATGAGCCATAACATCATGACCACCTACCTAATAAAGTTGTAGGACCCCCTTTAGCCCGCAAAACAGTGACCACTGGGCGAGGCATCGATTCGATGAGGTGGCGATAGGTACCGTAGGGTATCTGGTACCCTAATGTCAACAGCAGGTCCTCCAGTTCCCGTACATTTCGAGGTGGTGGTAATTTAGCGCGAACTCGCTTTTCCAAGTCGAAGCACAAATGTTCCATTGGGTTCATGTCAGGTGAATTTGGAGGCCAGGGCATTAGCATAAAGTCACCAGCATGTTCCTCAAACCACTCCTTGACGATTCTGGCAATGTGGCATGGCACATTATCCTGTTGGTAATGGCCATCACCAGCAAGGAACACAATTGCCATGAATGGGTGAACTTGGTCTGCAACGATGTTCAGATACCTGACAGCTGTCAGGGATTGTGCTATTAGGATAATGGGGCCTAAAGTGTCCCAAGAAAACACAACCGCCGCCTGCCTGTTTCCGCCCAACAGTGCATCCAGGTGTCGTAGTCTCTGTTGGTAATTGGTGTATCCACGCTTGGCTGTTTACGTGATGCACTAGGAATCTTGATTTGTCAGACCAGGCCACTTACTTCCAATCACCCACAGTTCAATCTCGATGATCTTGGGCCCATTTCATGTGTTATTGGTGATGATGTGCAGTGCGCCTGGGGACCTGGCTGGGTCTTCAGCTACGCAGGCCCATGCGCAGAAGGCTGCGATCGACTGTGTGCTGTGACACATTGCTGGAGAATGGTTCGCCATTTGGTCATCTGTGCACGTCTTTTGGTATGTATTCACTACAGCGGCACGTAAACAACCCATAAGCTGCGCTGCTTCCCAAATCTTAATTCCGAGGCACCGTGCCATCACAATTTGTCCTTTATCAAACTCCAATAAAGCAGCAGCTTTTCCCATTCTGACCCTGAACATTCTACTAACCGAAAGCAGGTCCGTCCTCAGGTTGTATATATACTACTCTGTGAACTTCACTTGCGCCAACGTTTGGTCTCCAGGCTGGCAATCATAATGTAATGGCTCATCGGTGTATATATTCTTAAACAAATCTGTCCCTCTTTTGCATTTCATTCTAGAACTATTTCTTTCATATAGTGACACATGAAGAGGCATGATATGAAAAGTAAACAAATCCACTGGCACCTAAAGCAGAAGGATACACATAACACTTTGGAAATACTTCCAAAAAATATATGTGCATTGTTTTTTGTTGCTATCTGAAATGTTTAAGCAGAGAAACGAGGTAAAGTGTCAAACCGGATGCGATGGGTTGCTTGGCACTTGTAAAAACGAGTGTACCCATCTTCTAAAAGATTACCATTTGCATCACTACAACTTACCTCGTGCATTTCACATTTATGTATAAGGGTGTTCAAATGAAAAGGTACGAAACGTCATAAGAACGTAACCGTTAACATATTTGTCTATGCCGCTATGGGAGAATGTTGCGACACATCTAGGGATGCGATTGGAGTCGCCGACGTGGATTGGAGCATGCGCGGGCGCCCGCATGCGCAGGAGAGAGCAGAGGCTCTTATAAAGAGCGCCGTCCAATTGACGCGGCAGTGTGTGTGAGGACAGGATGGCGTTCACATTGCGAAATTCGACGATTGAGGAGCAGCGAGGCGTTATCCGATTTCTGACAGCGGAAGGTGTTAAACCGGCCGCTATTCATCGCCGGATGGTGACCGTATATGGGGAAGACTGTGTGTCCGACAAGTCAATGAGAAAATGGAGTGCCCGTTTTCGTGCAGGCCGTGAGAGTTTGGTTGATGACCCGAGACCGGGCCAGGCAAACACAGTCATCACGGCTGATCTCATCGACAAGGTGGACGACCTAGTGAGAGGTGATCGGCGTGTCACATTGCGAATGTTGGCGGTGGATGTCAGCGTTGGAACAGTGTGGACAATTGTTCACGACAGGTTGCGTTATCGGAAGGTGTGCGCGCAGTGGGTTCCGAAGCAGCTCACCTACCAGCAAAAGGAACTGCGTATGGGGCTAGCACTTCAACATCTGTTTCGGTATCATGAAGACCCCGCTTTCCTGGAGCGGATCGTCACAGGTGATGCGATTTCCATGTGTTTGTTCCCCTGAAAGAACATCTGAAAGGGAAGCGCTTCCATTCGAACGACGAACTCAAGGACGCTGTGCAGGACTGGGTCTCGTCACGGCCATAGGAATTCTGGGAACAAGGAATCCTTCGGTTCGTTAATCAATGGGGTCGTTGTGCTACGGCCTATGGTGTATACTTTGAATAAAGTCTTCATTTATACCCACAGTGTCGTTTCGTACCTTTTCATTTGAACACTCCTTATATTTATCTAAAATACATTATTCTTTATTCTATTTCATAGATTGAAGTTATATGTATCATTTTACAGTTACATATGTATATTTATTTTGTTGTTGAACTCTGCAAATGGATATGAAAAAAAAAAAACTGACATAAGTCACAATCAAAAAAGCATACTGAAAAACAAACAATTACTAACCTGTTTGCACAAACAATTAACTACATAAACTGGTAATTTTTATATACAAGTAAACTGCACTTGTTTTAGGCAAATTGCTTGCACAAGAATGTTTTTCAATGGCTATATAGTCAATGCTTTCTTTCCCCTTTGAGTCAGCAAAAATATTTTGTATTCATTTTTTTATTCATATGGACTCAATATATATATCAAGACATTTGAGACATGCTCTGAGGGGACGTCAGTACACACCCATATCCACTTTTTTTACATTTGTACAACAGACCGAAACACTAAATACTACCATACACAACAGTCATCATCCATAGCTGCCCACCTCCAGGACACAGCTGTAATATGACTGACAAAAGGTCATACATTTGTCATATAGTTGCTGAGCAAAAACCAGACAACTGGCTGCTTTTTCTACAAAATGCATTATCATGACTACCTAAGCCCAACATGGCTACTACAGGGTGTCCCACTCGATACCGAACCCGGCATTTATTTAATAATATTAACACCAATAAAGATATTGCAACGAAATTTGAAGTGGACTTGCCTCCTTTCGTGCAACATGTGATGACATCACAACATGTACTGGAAGTGGCCATTATTTGCATCCAGACAGCATTGAACCTGGCACACCACATTGTGGAAAGTCCTTGCCAGTACGTTTACCATCACTGCCTAAATTTCTTCGGTGATGTTTGCTGTCAAGGCATCTATGGTTAGCGGTTTCTTTTGGTAAACTCTCCTTTTTAGATATCCCATGAAAAGTAATCAGAAGGCGTGAAATCTGGCAAGCGCGGTGGCCATAGAACCTTCTACATGACACGATCGCCGAAGAAGGACTGAATTTCGGTCATACTGGTGTGTGATGTCACACCATCATGCTGGTAATATCCAATGGAGAGTTCTTCGTCATCCAATTGATTTACAAAGGTGTTGAAGATTTCCATATATGCAGCTGTTGTGATGGTTGTATCGAAGAAGATGGGACCGATTATGTGGCGCCGGGTCATCCCACACCAAACACCAATTTTCTGTGAATGAAGGGGTTCTTCACATATCGCATTGGAATTTTCACTAGCCCAAATACGGGAATTTTGAGAATTGACGTATCCAGACAGGTGAAACCACGCCTTGTCCAAGAACCAAGTGTAGTCCAGAATGCCCAGATTTTCCTGAAGAAATGTCTGAAACCATCGACAGTGGGTCACTCGTTTCACATGGTCAGGCTCTTTCAGTTCGTGGACCACGGAGATACAGTACGCATGAAGCTTCGCTTTTCTTCACAGCACGTTGACAAGTGCTTTTGGACAACCCTGTTTCCTGTGACAGTCGGCGAAGTGACTTCCTGGTTGACACAAATAGTCAGCTCTTTACATTCTGGATCATTTCCTCAGACATTTGTGGTCGACCTCCTGCATGGTCATCTAACAAAGCCCCTTGGTTTCCAATTTCTTCGACAATGCCCAAATGGTGGACTTGCTTGGCGGATGTCTGCCTGCAAACCTTTCCATGAATTGCTGTTGACAAGACTTTATCTATTCTGTTTTCCAATAAGTGCAAACAATAAACACTTGCTCCTCCAGAGTATACCGATACATTTTTACACATACGCGAACAGCCACGAGCACCTACTATCAACAACTGTATTGTGTAGACACGCTCAGCAAAATGGCTTAACAAAGCAGCAGAGAGGTGCATCTGGCTGGCTCCTCAGTGGCATCACACTTAGGAATGTGTCTGCTACTAAGGAGCACTCTGGCTGGCTGGCAGGTGAACAGAGCCAGGTTCATTGCTGTCTGGACGCAAATGAAATGGTGGCCACTTCCAGCACATATTGTGATGTTGTCACATTTTGCACAGAATGAGGTAAGTCTGCTTCAAATTCCGTTACAATATCTTCATTGGTGTTTTATATTATTAAAGAAATGCCGGGTTTAGTAGTGAGTGGGACACCCAGTATAATGCAATAGAATGAGTTGGAATCAGTGATATAGCAAACTATGATTGTTATGTGACCTTCTGATAGCTTTATATTACAACTGTACTCCTCACATGGTGGGGGATAGCTATGGATGGTAGGATAGCTATGGTAGGTGGTTTCAGCTGACATACAAATGTAAACAGACTGAATGTTGGCTTTCCAGTTGAGTATGTATTCAATTGATTGACATTATGATAACAAATATTTGTAGGAATAACAAAACAATAAAAAATACACTAAGTATTTCTTCTTATCTGGAACGATAAAAGCATTGACTACCATAGATAAGCACTGACATCCAAAAAAAAAAAATTGTGAAAAATAAGTGCAATCGAACTTGAAAACATTTACCCAGAAATCCTTAATTGCTCATAGACTAACAATTAAGTTAATTTACTTTTTATTCCCTATTCCCATGTCTCCCTGATAATTCTTTCCCTTCCAGTAATTTCAGATCATATGAACCTGATATATGAACCAATTATAACACATATGCTTCTATGACTGATAGCTCCTAACAGCTCAGCTACCAGGCAACAAGTTTTTCACTTAACTATTACATAAAACATCACTAACATCAAAATGCTCACAACTGTTATGGAGAATAAAAAGTAATTACTTCAAATAGTATGAATATAATTGCTATGAATAACTGTTACATGCTTAACAGTTAAATATGGTGGCAGTAATTATGGGAAAAGTGGGGATCCCTGTTTAGCATACATCTTTATGTTGTCCCACATTGCCAAGAAATAAATTAGTAGGTCCTTTCACAGTGAACTGAATTTCATTGTCAATCTTTACTACCAGGGGAGACTGAAAGTGAAGTTCGTTGACCGGGCCCGAAATTTCGAATCGTGGTGCACCCTCTACCTTCCAGCTTCCCGGAACAAATAGAAGAAAAACAATGCCTAAGTAGCTTTGTTGGAAATTAGGACCACCCAACCACTTACCTAGAGGAACTTTTTAAGGCACAGCATCACAACAATTGCACATATATGCCAAATACAAAATAATAAAAAGAAAATGCTTGGCTAAAATTATTGACCGGGCTAGGGCCCGGGCGGTTCCGCCGCTACTGTTTTCTATGGCATTTGGAAAAGCTAGATGTACTAATTTTGCATGCTGACTTTCCAATTCTACATACCCATTTTCCAATCCACTGTTTTTGACACCTTTTTACTTTGACCACTCACACTGCTCTCAAGATACTTAAAAATAAATACAGGAACAAATATTGTCCACATATGAATGCACTAAGTGGACCTGCTATGTTAAAATGTAATATGCATTTAATGTATTATCAAATAATGAAATATTATTTGAAAGTGGACCAAAAAGTCAAAAAACTGCTGTTAAGATTTTCTGGAACAATACACATAAGCACATCAATGGAGGAACAACATGAGTGCCTGCTGACAACTGTAAAATGAAATGGCACAGTCTAATATGACTTTCCATCAAATACAGAATGCTGCTTGCTGCCTTTACAATTAAATTCATCCAATCCCATTATTAATATGCTGCACTTCTGCTCTAAAGTTAAACAATGATATCTTCTGATATGGAATCCTCGCTGATCAATTAACACACATTCTGAAATAAAAATATACTTTTGCAAGTTATAATTAGGACTGCACCTAAGGCACTTATGGAACAGTTTAATTCCTTATATATTCATCAACAATCAGGAACTAAAGATAAAAACTGGTGATTTTTCCAATCTGTCAGTGACCAGTGAATGATATAATCTCTTGGCAACTTTGCTTAGAGGTATACTCTTTTGAAGGTTACTCACCTTTCTTAATACGGCTCGAGAGTTCCACTTTTTCCCCAATACATTTCCAGCACATATATCATTTTGCTGTCTTTCATCTGTGGTTCGAAGAAGTGAATCTTCACATGACAGTTTTTCACAATAAACTTCAATCTTTTAAAGAACAAATCGTTAGCTCTCATATCAAATTCACCAGCCTCCTACTGGTATGTTTTTTTGCACATTACGAAACCTCACAGCCTCCCATATATTCTCAAATGTCAAATTCCCTTTCTTGTTGCAAACCATTTAAAAGAAACATAAAACTCTCAAAAGCTTAATACAAGACCACACACTGAACTAATACAATATCCCTAAACACATGCAGCATTTTAAAAAACTTACTGCACTTTGCTAAAATCTAATCTTCTGTTAAAAACAATTAGCTACCTATATACATTACACCTTTCTGTTCTATATATACACATATTAATTCAAAACACTCAAAAAGCAATACCTCCTATGACACGAGTACATGCCATCAAATTATTCATATCCTTTTGCTTGGGGGTATTTTGCATTGTGCACACATTTTATCGCTGCACTGTACACCTTTCATATATTTAGATGTAGATTTAAATGTATTCTATAAATATGTAATGGCTTAGTAGTTACAACTGCACACACTATTGCCTAATGCAATTAAGTGCATAAATAAATATAACCTTAAAAGTTCTGTTTTTCTTCAACATCAACCAAATTTTCTAGACAAACAATTGTCATTGAAAAGATTTAACCATTTTATTTTTTGCATCTCTCTCTGTCTTTGAATAAAAACTATCCACTATAAATTGACAGTATTGGTTGGGTCAAATTTTTGGAGCAATTCTTTGGCTTACTTTATTTGCTGCCTATTTTCTCAAGTAATTTTTTGTATGATCATTGTCTTGTCATCAAGAATATTGCCACGCTGCTCTATACTCTCTCATCTTCTGCATTGCTTTGCACACTGGTCAGCAATATTTCAACAATTTGTGTCATGACCATGTACTCAAACCTACTTGTTTTCAGTTACTATAGCAGTTCCTTGAGTGTTATTGATGGCTGAAAATGTTCAGACATGATGTTTCAAAGCTGCTTCCATCTTGCTAGAGCCCTGTCTTCATGAAAATTAAATACAGGAGCTAAATTGTTCATTTCATTCCTTTTTGGTTATGTTTTTCCGAGTGTCAAAACAAAAAATAATCGCCCACCAGTCAAACTTAGTAAAGAGGAAACTAGAAGAAGGGATCGAAATAGCAAGAAGTACCACAATTAACGATAATTGCGGTTGGACTCTTCCAGCTGAGTGGCAGAAACTACTCCAGTGACGTAGTCCTGATGACAAACTAGGCTTTAGTTTGAAAATTTGACAACCAACTTTTTTGAATAATAACCTCTATTAGACCCGTAAAAAGTTAATTCCACAGTACAAAAATGATTGTTTCAGCATGGAGAATGCTCCGTGATTTTTAGAATTTTTCTTACCAAACTGCATATTTTATTATTTTACATGTGTGTTTTGAATTTTTGTTTTTCCCACTAATTTCTCTTTGTGATTATATTTTTATTTATGTTTTTCACATCATATTTTTTGGTCGTAACTTCCATACTGGTGAAAAAGAATGACTCCTTATTTTCTAAGAATTTTGTCTAATGAAGTACATGTTTTCCTATTTTTAAATGTCCCTTCAAAACCAATCAATAGAGCAAGCATTTTTGCCCCCTTCCCTCTTTTTAAAGCAAAATTCAATTTCAAA
Source organism: Macrothele yani (assembly GCA_039090855.1). Classification (NCBI taxonomy): domain Eukaryota; kingdom Metazoa; phylum Arthropoda; class Arachnida; order Araneae; family Macrothelidae; genus Macrothele; species Macrothele yani. The sequence continues at coordinate 63,291,676 of CM077017.1, read as the reverse complement.
ATAGGCACTGAATGTCCATGATGATATCTGCCATTTCCGTGACTCGTAAAATTATCACGTCAGAGTGAACAATACAGTACCTGGTACCAATTTTTTAAATTTAATTGTACTTAAAACTTGTTTTCCCAATCCTTAGTACTATTTTGCTGTAAAGGGGCACAGCAAAAAATTTTATTTTGTTTAAAGTGAAATTATGTTCCAAAAAAGCTACTGAATGTGCACAATGTGCAGAGGAAGCACGAATTGACCCACGGGGAATGAAAGACAGTAACGCAAAGTAGAAGTTCCCATTTTGAACTTTATTTTTTTTTATACCAAAAGAAATAAAATATGCTTGCTCTTTTTGTCTGTTGATAAGCAGAAAGTCACTACACAATATAAAACCATGCATTTTCAGATAAACTTAAAAAGCGAGCTGCTGAAGTTAATGTGTTATGTCAGAGGTCCATCTAGCTCAGGTGTCCACTATCGTTACTTTGTGCCCCAAGTTCAGTGGGGAAAAAATTGCCACTCCCTTTTATTTATTCATAGCACTATTTTTCCCTATGTGTAAGTTGGATAATGACAGAAAATGTGCTCGCCAAGAGAGTTTTTAAAAAAGGCAAATAAATTCTTTAGTAAGCTTAATGAAAAAATAATTAGACCACCAGTCCATGCACACAGGCAAATTTTTGAGCACAGCGAGTAAAGCACCTTTTTCTACTAGCCACTTTGTTTCACCTAGTTGCCATGTGGCGAGTGGTGACCACTGGTTTTAATCTTTACCAGGAACCAAAATCAGAATTACTAAATTATTACTACCTATGAAACCTTAGCTCACGTCATATAGAATATCTTTGACTGTCTTAACAGTAATATCACAAAAATGTAAGAATACAATATGTAAAACAAAAGTACAGAAAACTTAGACATAAGTACTAAGAGCACTGATATTACACACGGGTTCCTCAAATCAGAACATTTATGAAAATTATAGTTAATTAAAATAGTAATACATGTTAACTCAGAGAATGGACTAACCTGCAACATTCAGTTTAACAGCTGTTGATGTGATGTATCCATATGCCATGTAGAATTCATCCCTACACCAAGGTTCACAATGAGTACCTTGATAAGTATCATACATTTTGGTGATTACTGTAGAAGCTACTATCAATCTACCACCAGAACCATTTCCTCCACAAATAAATTATGAGTGCAAATGAAAATGCTTTAATTATTATTTCCCAGGTGTACCTATCCAAAACTGTTAAACAATTTCCTTGTTTTTAACAGTTACTTTTCAATCATTTTGTCTGAAAATAAAACTTTTGTCTATTAACATATGGCAAAAACAAAAATACATATGGTAATTCATATGGCAAAAACAAAAATACCAATGGCTACAGTTCTCTAGTCAAAATTCCAGTTTTGTGAACCTTGATATATACCAACTGCACCTTAAAAAATTGCTTCCTCTAACGTGACCGTCTCAGTAAAAATTTTAAAGCTGAATTCCAAACTAAGAATTTAGTTTTAGAACCAGATATTTGGTTTCATCAAATATATAATTATATTACCTGATTAATTATATTCCATACATATCAAGAAACAATATTTCAAGTCCCTCTTTTGACATGACTACTGGAGTGTCAAATATCAATAAGATTTCCCATTACATAAAAGATATTTAATACTCCGTGAATGTTTATAACTGTTCTTCCAGTTACACGCTACTACAAAAAGTAATAAAGTAATTTTTAAGTTGCAGCCATGTGTATTTAATCCGTACTACACGGCTGAATATTTACACGCAAGAAGCCAAAAATTTTCAACTACTCCCTGAAACTTTATGTTCACCGTAATACAGGTAATGGAAACCTAATCACACGCATCCGGTGACTTACGTTTCCAGCAGGATGACAGCTTCCGTTGCACAACGCTTTAAAGAGACCGCAAAAATTCAATTACAATTACTAATTTGTACTTCTACTTCCAGAGCACGCAGCGGTGTATTTAAATACTGATCATGCCGTTTTCGCTGAAGCATTTCGGCAGTGTTATAAACACGGGTGCTAGAATAAATTAAGTTACAGGGCATTTGGGAGAGGAAACGCCCAAACACAGACCCTCATAAATTTATAACACATGAAACACAGATGCTTACCGTGTGATTTATTCCCCACATAAAGACACTTAGGAGGGGCTCGTTGGCCCTAAAAACTTTTGCTTTCTGATGTTTGGGCTTAATATGCTTTTTCTTGACTTTGCAAGTTGTTGACATGACGCACCGCCGGTTAAAACAGACGAGCAGTGGAGTCACTTAAGAATATACGGAGGGATAAATGTAACAATCACATAAACCACCACTGATATAAGTCACTGCACCCGACTGCAAATACACATCATAAAAACCATACTTTCAGAACTCCCCGTACGACTTGATAAACAGATCAAATTGTCAAAACAACACACCCATCCATCGCACTCCGCTTCACTCACTCAGAGAATAAAATGTTACGGTTACGAAGATAAAAGTATTCATGCACCTTGCGAGCATCACCACTAAGATTTCAGCGGCCAAAAATTTTAATGTTACTTAAAAACAAAAGGTATATTTTTACCCTTCTTGAACATTAAAACTTCCAGCCCTTAGAAAGCTAACACAAATCGGAATGTCTAATACTAAAAAACCCAAACGCGTAACAAACACGATGCTGACCACTTGTTGGCCAGTTAATAGCCGCGCCCTCTAACTAAACTTTCTTAAGAGCCGATACAATTATGACTTTGCCGCCCCTGTGTTGCAGTTGTCTAAGCGATGGCTTCTCATCATTCGTCCGAAAAGGATCCTGGTTCGAATCCCGATGAGGCATAGATGTTGTATTTGTTTGTCTCATGGCACTGACTCTTTCCCTTCCCTGGAGCCAGTAACCCTAAATTAGAGACGGGTGACTGCCTATAGCTCATTGAGTTTCTCACACTTGTCGTCAAACCTCCAATAAAAAAAAATGAGTTTATTTAATCTATGACCGTTTTTTTCTTGTTGTTGTTTTTTTTTTGTTTTTTCTTTTGCGTGTGTGTTTGTTTTTGGGTTAGCAACTCAATGGGCTTTTTTTTTAATCACCGTAAGCAACTCAATGGGCTTTTTTTTTTATTGAAAGTTCAACGACTACCGTAAGTAACTCAATGGGCTATAAGCAGTCGCCCGTCCTTAGTTTAGGGTCACTGGTTCCAGGGAAGGGAGACAGCCAGTGCCGTCCCACAAACACCATATCCATGGCTCACCGGGATTCGAACCCAAACCCTTCACGGACGAATGTTCATAAGCCAGAGCTTAGACCACTGCTCCGCCGGGGTGGCCTCAATGGGCTACCCGGCCCTAATTCAAGGTTGCTGGTTCCAGGGAAGGGAAAGAGCCAGTGCGTTAAGACAAACACAAAATCCATATCTCACCGCGCTTCGAACCTGCACCCATATCAGACGAATGGTCAGGAGCCAGCGCTTAGGCGGTCATTTTTTCTGATAGTGTGATATTCTCTATAAAAATTTGTATCTTTTAAAGGTATATCTTGTAGAATATTTGTAATTTGTACCGCAGAGTGTGATGCAGGGCCGTAGCTAGTACAAAGAGGTTAGAATGAGATATCTGGATATGCTCTTGTTAATAGAGAAGTACCACTTTGCTTATTGCATTGCAAATAGCCTTGAAAACTATCAGCTTTCCGTATTTGCGGCCGGCAAAGTATGGGAAAGCTGATGGTTTTCAAGTCTATTGCAGTGCATTTTGTGTTGACCAAATCGCATTCTTCCGTTGCAAATGTTGCTGATTTTGCATCGTAAATTGCTAGTGATGTGTGATGAAATGCTGAATTTATAAAATTCTTAATTGTTTTGAGGCTCCTTCCCATTTTTATTTTAAATTGAAATCCACGAAAGTTAGTTGGAATTCCAAACAAAACATCACGTTAAAATTAAACACTTCACTCGTGTGAGAAATATAATTCATTCCAGTTTAATATTAACACGGTTTCTGCAACCAAAAGCTACAATTCCAAAATACAAACAGTTGAAATTACATACGTATCATGTAAACAATTGCAAATTCCCACACCTTGCGGCTTCACGGTTGAGAGACTTAGGGTATCTCCAGAAGTATTATTCTAACCTCCTTGAGCTAGCACTGGGCTGGAGGAAGATCAGCCCCTCCCCCACCTCCAGACAAGTATGGACGTTGTCTTAAATTCTCTGAAATTTCATTTTCGCTGGTTTATGAAAATGACTTTGTCGCCCCGGTGGCGCATTGGTCTGAGCGCTGGCTTATGACTGTTCGTCCGAGAAGGGTCCGGGTTCGTATCACAGTGAGGCATGGATGTTGGGTTTGTTTTACGGCGCTTGTTCCCTCCCTTCCCTGGAACCAGTGACCATAAGTTAGGGATGGGCGACTGCTTATAGCCAAGGAGGTTAGAATAGTACTTCTGGAGATGCCCTGAGTCTCTTAACCGTGAAGCCGCCAACTGTGGTAATTTGTCGTTGTTTACCTATGTAATTTCAACTGTGTGTATTTTGGAATAGCGTGGCTTCTGGTTGCAGAAACAGTGTTAATATCAAACCGGAATGGATTATACTTCTTATACGAGTGAAGTTTTTAATTTTAATGTTATGTTTTGTTTAGAATTCGCACTAACATTCGTATATTTTAATTTAAAATAAAAATAGGAAGGTATCTCAAAATAATTAAGAATTTTATAAATTCAGCATTTTCTCATACATCGGCAGCAATTTATGATGCGAAATTGGAAACATTTGCGACGAAAGAAGGCGATTCGGCCAACACAAAATGCATTGCAATAGCATGGAAACCTATCAGGTTTCCCAAACTTTGACGGCTGTCGCTCGCGGTTATAAGCTTCACGCAAAGTGAAACTACTCCATTAGCAAGGGCATCTCCAGATATCTTATTCTAACCTCCTTGCTTATACGTCGTCAAAGTCGTGACGTCACGGAATGGCGGCTGGGCATAAACCAAGGAGGTTAGAATACAACAGGAGACGCCCTGCGCAGTTTCCCGTGAAGCCAATTAGCTGCTATCCCCACCCACACAGCGGCCATCTTGTTTGGTACAAAACAATCTATTCTGCTGAGTGTGTCAGAGCCTGTTGACTCGTGCTTTTTTACACGTTTCAGTTATTTCAGGATCGAATAAAAGTTTTATTTACAAAAAGCAAAGTTGTGGGGTTATCGTCTGCAATAACAGATAATCTGGGGAATTAAATTTAGGACGTTCTGATATCTGGATAATTCTCAGGATCACGTTATAGTGGCTTATCCGCAAAATGCCGGGATGTGTTGCTATAGGCTGCGCTAATCGATCTTCCAAAAAAATGCCAGGGATTACCTTTCACATGTAAGTACTTGTATTTTTTATATTGGACTAAAATATGGTATGGATGTTTGATTAAGAAATATTGTATGGATGTTTGGCAGTAGTGGAAATTTGGAAATGCATTTTTCATAATAAATTCGGGTGTGTCCTCAAGGGGATCTAATTTGAAGTTAATGCAAAATCAACGACTGCACAAAGTTCTGTTTTGCTGCAGTACACCAAAGATCGACAGAGTCCATTTAGCGAGGGGGTGAAGCCCCGGGCCCCGCATTTTCAAGGGGCCCCAAAAATATGCAGGATGCTTGAAGAATTGACAGAGTTCTGCATGTTTTTTATGTTTTGCCTTGTGAAAAAAAAATTCTTTTTCTTTCCGCTTTTTTAGGAGGAGTCCGCCAAAAATATAGTAGCCCCAAACCATCCCAAATCATTAGAAAGCATTACAGAATTTTTTTTTTTTTTTTTGCACACATCTGCAATTGGGAGAAATTTTCATACATTAAGAGTTCGTTTGGATCATATTCTTTTGCCCACCACTTCGATATCATTTCAACAAGATGAACCTAACCCTGGGAGAAGAAGGGGGAGGGGGGTTAAAGCAGAACTCAACTGGTATCAATTTTTCAAACGTGCACTTTTAGTGAATTTTTACATTTTCTTGCTACCACTGATTTGTCCATGAATCATGGGAATATGACGGGGATATTTTTATGGCTTCCTCATATTTGGGGAATGTTTTCTCCTGGGTATTTTTATTGTGCTGCCTAATGTGAAATCCTAGATGTGCCACTAATACTAGTGCCCCACAATACTGCCCAGACCCCCATCTCCTTAAATGTGCTCTCTGGGTATCATCTTACCATATTGCAGCTAAAAACAACCTTTTTCATTTTCGAATTTTCCTGAACGCGAAATTACGGCAAGGGCCCTGCTCGATTTACCAGCTTCCTTATTCTTTGTACTGCCCTAGTAACAGAACAGTAAAAATAATGCAATTATTTTTTGCATTGATTTAATTTTTTTCAGGGATAGTATATTGGAGGTTTAACGACCACCGTGAGCAGCTCAATGGGCTATAAGCAGTCGCCCGTCCCTAATTTAGGGTCACTGGTTAAAGGGAAGGGAGAGAGCCAGTGCTGTAAGACAAACACAACACCCATGCCTGACGGGATTCGAACCCGGACCACTTACGGACGAATGATCATAGGCCAGCGCCTTAGACCACTGCGCCACCGGCGCGGCGTTTATATGGTTTAAAATATGTGATTTCTCTTCTGAAACCAAAGACTTATTTTTGCCGCCCCGGTGGCGCAGTGGTCTAAGCGATGGCCTCTGCTCATTCGTCCGTAAGGGGTCCGTGTTCGAATCCCGGTCAGGCATGGATGTTGTGTTTTTCTTACGGCACTGGCTCTCTCCTTCCCTGGAACCAGTGACCCTAAATTAGGGACGGGTGACTGCTTATAGCCCATTGAGTTGCTCACGGTGGTCGTTAAACCTCCAATAAAAAAAAAAAAAAAAAAAAAAAAAAGACTTATTTTATGCAAATATATTATGGATGTTTTTATTTGCAGTGTATCTGAACCTTCTATATGCTTTGCCTGAAGACTACAAGTTTGTTGCCACAAGCCTCCTGCTTTAATTCAGACTATTTGAAATATAATGGTGTGGTGCAGAGATGTTCTTATGAATACTGCACTCATATTTCTATTTCTAATTGTTGTAAGCATTCATCTTGTAAAACATCAATGATCAAAAGAGATAGGATTTATTAGGAACAAAAACCTGCAGTATCAAAGATTTAATGGTAAGTTGATTGCTTATAGTTGCATTTTTTAAAGGATTTTCAAGGTCTTAGAAGTTGATTGTGTATTGCATGAAAATACAGTTTGTTTGTTAGTCTACTCCTATTTTAAACGTTACATTGGATGATGTGTTTAGGGTTTGCCCCACGACCATCAGCTACACCCAAAGGGTTGTGGCACGTGAGCTTACGAGTTATCGGGTCCAGGGAAACCATGCGTATGTGTCAAAATGAAGAAGAACAGAAAGTCCCTCATTCTTATTAACATGTAGGCGAAATAGCTTGCAGAGGAGAATAACACAATCCCAGAATTCCTTGTGGTAATTAGCATGTGCCTTTTTTTTTTTTTTTTTTTTTTTTTTGTTATTGAAGGTTTAGCGAACACCGTGAGCAACTCAATGCGCGTCCCTAATTTAGAGTCACTGATTTCAAGGAAGGGTGAGGGCCAGTACCGTCAGACAAACACAACATCCATATATCATGAGGATTCGATCCCGAACCCCACTCGTAGAAATGATCCGAAGCCATCGCTTAAACCACTGCGCCACCGGGTAGCCTTGTTTTTTTTTTTTTTTTTTTTTTTACTGCTGGTAACCATTATGCTTTAGCTGTATCTATCATTCTTGTATTTGGAGCGTAAATTTTGTTTCAAGGAATGCATTTAACAGGTGTCACCAGCTATGTAGCTGTGAAACACTTTGGAGGAGATAAAGATATAAGCTTTAAATGATATACACTGATGGAAAAAAATCCCAACATCAAGAAGGGTTTGTGTTAGATAAACGACAGTTGGTAGGCGGTGAGAGTGCATCTGTAAGATGCCGTCTATGCAAATTTCGCTCTCGGCGTATACGTGGGGCGCTAGTAGCGCCCGTCAGAACATGCAAAGCAGGTTTGCTGTAACTACGCGCTGTAACGTTCGTGAGCGTTAGTTATCGTTGAGATTCGACTTAGTGTGTTGATGTTAGTCAAGAATGCCTTTAAGAAGACGAAGAAGCCATTATCAACAGCTCACGGAGTTTGAACGAGGTCGTGTAATAGGGCTACGAGAAGGTGGATTTTCTTTCCGCAATATTGCAGAACGACTTGGTAGGAATATAGCCACTGTGCATGATTGTTGGCAGCGGTGGTCAAGGGAAGGTACTGCCTCAAGAAGACCGGATTCCGGCCGGCCACGTGGCACTACTGAGACGGAAGACCGCCGTGTACGGCGTATGGCCGAGCTGCAGTTGGCACCACACCACAGTCTACGGCGTAGCAATTCGAGCTGCAGTTGCCACCACAGTGACACAACGAACTGTTACAAATCGGTTACTTGAAGGACAGCTCCGAGCCAGACGCCCTGTAGCGTGCATTCCACTTACTCCAAACCACTGCCGTTTGCGACGTCAGTGGTGTCAAGCTAGAGCTGATTGGAGGACGGAGTGGAGATCTGTTGTGTTTTCTGATGAAAGCCGGTTCTGCCTGGGTGCCAGTGATGGTCGTGTGTTGGTTAGAAGGAGGCCAGGTGAGCGCCTGCAACCAACCTGTCTGCGGCTGATACACACTGGTCCAACACCTGGAGTTATGGTCTGGGGAGCAATTTCCTATGACAGCAGGAGCCCTCTCGTGGTTATCCCACGCTCCCTGACGGCACAGTTGTACGTCGGTCTGGTGATTCAACATGTTGTGCTGCCATTCATGAACAGTATTCCAGGGGTGTTTCCAACAGGATAACGCTCGCCCGCATACCGCTATTGTAACCAACATGCTCTACAGAGTGTCGACATGTTGCCGTGGCCTGCTAGATCACCAGATCTTTCACCAATCGAGCACGTGTGGGACATCATTGGACGACAACTCCAGCGTCACCCCCAACCAGCATTAACCGTCCCTGTATTGACCGACTAAGTGCAACAGACATGGAACTCCATCCCACAAACTGACATCCAGCACCTGTACGACATAATGCATGAACGTTTGCGTGCTTGCATTCAACATTCTGGCGGTTACACCGGTTATTAATGTACCAGCATTTCACCTTTAAAATGGCTCTTCTCGCGCTTACATTAAGCTGTGATCTTGAAACCTTAATCGATTAAATATGTTACCTATACAAATGTATTGCCGCCATTTCATTCCTCTACAGCTATTTTTTCGTGGTGTTGGGATTTTTTTCTGTCAGTGTATTTCGAGTCACTAAAAATTTGTTAAAAGTCAACAGGAAAATCCTGGAATGGAAGAAAAAATATCAACACCTCTATGGTATCTAAAATATAGTATATGTGTAAATGAATATGTAAATAAAAATCTTTATATATGAATTACACATGTTATTTGCCTTTGGACTTTCACAGCAACTTGTTATACATAGTTTCATTTGTGTGTGTACAGTAGTTTGCTTTCTTTAACATTAGGAAGAAAGCAACAGTTTTCAATTTATAACAGATCTTCACTCCATCCTTATGTGTTCAGTGAGAAAAGTAATTTTTAGGAACTATCAAGCCAATTTTTTTTTATTTATCCAAGAAACTCCACCTGTAAGTTTAAAAGCACCGTGTGCCCTTCTGTGAATCTCAAATTTTGGGATGAACAGAGAGAGGAAGAATAACATCTAAGATATGACTGTGCACAAAAGTGCTTTTGTTATTTTTGGCTGTTCGAGGGCAAAATTGATGCGCCAATGTCTGAATATATCTTTTCTTTAAAAGTTATCTTCTACAGCAAGCTGACTTCTTATTTATCAGTTTCCTACAAAGTGAACTTGTGTGTGCTCTTGTGTCCCCTTTATATATTTTTTTCCAGAATTTATATTTCCTGCTTCTCTAAATTCATAAGTACTAGCATTAAGATGATGGACCCAGGGTAGAGATTCTTACTTATAAACAAGCTTCACCCCCATAAATAGTGCTCGGTGAGAACTACTAACCAACTAATCCCCCTAATATCTTTTTTTTTAGTTAAAAAGACAAAATTTTGTTGCAACTACATAAAAAACTTCAAAAAAATTGATTTGGGAAAGAAAAAAGAACAAGTTTTTTTTTCTCCTTTAACACAGAAAAAAATGTAAAATCTAGTAAATGTAGGAAATACTACATTTTATAGATTGGGGGGGGGGGGGGGGTTAAAAACTGAATTCAGTTTAACAGTTTTCTTTGCCGAGATATGAAGTCCAATTTTGATTGATGGCCAGTGATTTGGGGAAGATCCACTAATTTTCAGTTTAACAGGTTGAAACGTGTAAAAAATATAAAATATATATATAAATTGTACGCGTTCATAGGTTTATTTCTATTTTCATGTTTCTTAAGCTAGATTAGTGTTTTGGTTAGCTACCTTAAAAATCGGGGTAAAAATCTACGAAGCTGTAATATATACCGGAAGAAACTTTAGTTCATGATCTTTAAATAACTGTTTGCAGAATTTAAATCGACCCAGTAGTTTGGATTTTAAAAGCCACTATATTTGTAAAAAAAACCCTGTTTCTTCGCGTTTTCGCTTACACTGCAGGCTTTAATATGTATCTCATTTAAATTCTAAACAACTGGAAACTTTATGGCTGGACGGTATACATAAATACAAGTGAAGTTAAACACCATACCGCTTTAATAAAATACATGCATATATTTATTGACGTTGCAACCCTAGCTAGAAATGAGTCAAACAAGCTTTGAGTAGCACGCAAAGAGTCTGTTCTTGTACCAATGCAAATGGCCGCCGCCGACTGGCAGCTGATGGAGGGGGGGAGGAAGTGGCTTCATCAACTTTACGTTGCGCAGAAGGACCAGGGCGTCTCCTGTTGTATTCTAACCTCCTTGGCATAAACACAGGTTCTTTACATGTTAGCTAACGTTAGTTTATCGTTAGCGGCTGTTGATAGTCCTGCAAAATTGTTTTTTTAATGTGAAACTGAATATATTAGATATGGTTTTATGTTTTGCAGCGTACTGTAATCACCAGACTGTCAAAATTAGTATTCATTTTATAGATTTTCGAGAAACAGACGGAAACATGGCGAGATACTGTGAGGTTTCTCGCCAGACTGATTCAGCACATGCTCCTACGAAATTACTACCTATCCGAGCATTTTATCCATCCTTACTACAAACATGAAACGGTCCAGCCTTAGTTGTGGGTTCTTTGGGTGGTCAGTTCAGATATGATATGAAACTGAAAGAAGATAAAATAATTTATGAAACATTACATAAGCATAAGAAGCAGACAGTACCTCGATGCTATATGGGTGTAAGAGAAGTGGCCACCTGAGAACTGGCCACAAAATTTTTAAGGGGCCGTATAAAGATTGCGTTTTCGTCCGCTTCGTGGTCACGCCCGCAGATATTGGTTATGTGGATCACTTAAAGTTTCCGTAATTTTTCATTTTCTTTATTGCAATATTTAATATAATTCTTTATAAAAAAAATGTTTATAATCTACAACTCAGCAAAAGGACAAAAGAATTTCACGCTTTTTAAATTGAAGCTCAACAAATTCTTTGCGGGCATGTGCGAAAGCAGGAAACCTGTCGGGGGAGGAGGGATACTCCGTCCCACAGACAGCTTTCCTGCGGTAGCGAATGAGCGCAGAGAATTTGTTGAGTTGGCGATTATAAACATTTTCTTTATAAAAAAATTACATTAATACGAATTTTTTTTTTGTTTGGAGGTTTAACGACCACCGTGAGCAACTCAATGGGCTATAAGCAGTCGCCCGTCCCTAATTTAGCGTCACTGGTTCCAGGGAAGGGAGAGAGCCAGTGCCGTAAGACAAACACAACATCCATGCCTGACGGGATTCGAACCCGGACCCCTTACGGACGAATGATCAGAGGCCAACGCCTTAGACCACTGCGCCACCGGGGCGGCTAATACGAAATTACGGAACCTTTATGTAACTGAGATAATAACCTCTGGGAACTTGGCCACGAAGCGGCCAAAAAACGCAATTTTTATACGGCTCCTTAAATGTTCTGTGGCCAGTTCTCCGCTTTGTCCTTGGCACGAAAATCATGGAAATGTCTAAATTTCTTACTGATTATGAAATATTAAAAAGAAAAAGTTTTGTGAACAATAATTGCTCAAGCAGTGGAAAATATAGCTACACGATATTTATTTATTCAGAACAGTTTTATGGCATTGAAATTGCAATGTGGCCAGTACTCCTTACGCGATGCTATATATCTTGTCTTTCAGGGTAGCATGAATTTGACTTCGCCGCCCCGGTGGCGCAGAGGTCTGAGCGATGGCCTCTGATCATTCGTCCGGAAGGGTTCCGGGTTTGAATCCCGGTGAGGCATGGATGTTGTGTTTGTCTTACGGCACTGGCTCTTTCCTTTCCCTGGAACCAGTGACCCTAAATTAGGGACGGGCGACTGCTTATAGCCCATTGAGTTGCTCACGGTGGTCGTTAAACCTCCAAACAAAAAAAACAAAAAAATTGACTACGTATTTCCTGGCTGTGCGATTCATAATATAATGACTGGATGTGAGAAGACCTCACAGCATTTTCACCACGTTAAATTAGCCGCAAATTATAAGAAAAAAATGAAGAAATTGCAAAATATGAGCACATTTCTCCAATCACGTTGAAACGCTATGGGAATTATCGAGGAACGGATATTTGTTTATGCCCAGCGCCATCTTGTGACGTCACACTTCCACGACGTATAGCCCATTGAGTAGCTCACGGTGGTCGTTAAACCTTCAATCAAAATAAAAATGACCTATGTATTTCATTATAAGTAAGCTGGCCGGAAGTCCCGAACTCTTGAGCACAGTCCTCGAATTTAGTTTACTGTCCCCAAAAACGTCCGATGCCTTTGGGAATGCAAATTGTCCTCAAATTTTGATGTTTGTCCTCAAGTGTCCTCAGGGGCGGATTTATGCTGCAGGGGCCCGTCTCACAGAAACTTTTGGGAGCCTCTAGTTTTGAGACACATCCGGGTGCCGGGTACATATAGTACAATTTTTAAATGGACTATAATCAATTGCATCATTATTCTACATTACAACAAAGAGAAACACTATTTCATTTACTTGCAAACACAGCATCATGTTTATAAGAAATTCCTCCTGGCTTTAAGTGCAGCAAAAGTGTCTATGACTTCATCATAATTGACGTGATTCAGCACATAACTCTGTATGTACAATATTGAAAAATTATTCAAGTCCTCTTAAGAAAGTGTTGATCGTAGATAATTTTTAACTCTTTTAAGAGCACTAAATGATCTTTCACTACTTGCATTACATATTGTGCGACGTACTACAGAGGTGAATCACGTGTCAAGACGACAAATCTGTAGCGGTACATTCCGTCCGTGTAGCTAAGTTGGGAGAGCAACTTACTCCGGAGTGAGGGGGCCCGATTTCGATCCCTGTCACGGACAAACTTGTGTTTTCACATTGGCGCCCAAATAGGTACCAATTATGTAATGTTCTTGAAGATATGGCTGTCTGAGCACTACATGAATCAGTTCTCAAAAACTTCACTTGCAGTGAAACAAGAGTCTTCCAAGAAAACGTCAAAAAAAGGTACTTACAGATTGATTCCTTTATTCTGTCAACACGTTTTTGAACAGTAACATTCCACACTTTAACTAAACGTATCAGATCAGTAGTAAACTTCAGAACTAAATAACATTAATCGGTAGAATTCTTAACGCTAAATATATATATATCAGCACAATACGCAACCTTTAAATAGACAACTTTAAGTAAACATCGTCTTTTCCACAATTAGCATTATACTTCCACCATCTCCACATACTGCTGCTGCTCAAACATTATGTTTCGGTCAGTTCTCATCTGGCACATACACACGTCATACGTTCTGACCTCAATGTGTTGCCAACCATACTCTTGCGAGAGAGAAGATATCACGGTAAGTATGAAAACGCGAAGGAGAACGAACTAAAATTTAAATAGAGAAAGAAACTAAAAAGGAAAGTTAAATTAGAGTATCCATCAATTGATAAAGTACGGAAAATTTTAAGAATGGTTTCCACATTTGGAAATGTGTCTTTCAAATCGTCACTGTCCACAAGCAGTTTGTAGCAATCTTCCGGCAAGACTGAGGATTGATCTTGATCCATGAGATTCACAAAACGACGGAAGTGCTGCAGTTCATTATAAAACAGTTTTCGATTTACACGGACGGAAAAAAATCCCAACACCAAGAAGGGGTTGTGTTAGATAAACGACAGTTGGTAGGCGGTGAGAGTATATCTGTAAGATGACGTCTATGCAAATTTCGCGCTTGGCGTGTACGTGTGGCGCCAGTAGCGCCCCTCGGAACATGCAAAGCAGGTTTGCTGTAACTACGCGCTGTAACGTTCGTGAGCGTTAGTTATCGTTGAGATTCAACGTAGGGTGTTGATGTTAGTCAAGAATGCCTTTAAGAAGACGAAGAAGCCATTATCAACAGCTCACGGAGTTTGAACGAAGTCGTGTAATAGGGCTACGAGAAGGTGGATTTTCTTTCCGCAATATTGCAGAACGACTCGGCAGGAATGTAGCCACTGTGCATGATTGTTGGCAGCGGTGATCAAGGGAAGGTACTGCCTCAAGAAGACCGGGTTCCGGCCGGCCACGTGGCACTACTGAGAGGGAAGACCGCCATGTACGGCGTGTGGCCGTGGCGCATCGTACCGCTTCTGCGGCAGCAATTCGAGCTGCAGTTGCCACCACAGTGACACAACGACCTGTTACAAATCGGTTACTTGAAGGACAGCTCCGAGCCAGACGCCCTGTAGCGTGCATTCTACTTACTCCAAACCACTGCCGTTTGCGACGTCAGTGGTGTCAAGCTAGAGCTCATTGGAGGACGGAGTGAATATCTGTTGTGTTTTCTGATGAAAGCCGGTTCTTCCTGGGTGCCAGTGATGGCCGTGTGTTGGTTAGAAGGAGGCCAGGTGAGCGCTTGTGACCAACCTGTCTGCGGCCGAGACACACTGGACCTACACCTGGAGTTATGGTCTGGGGAGCAATTTCCTATGACAGCAGGAGCACTCTCGTGGTTATCCCACGCACTCGGACGGCACAGTTGTACGTCGGTCTGGTGATTCAACCTGTTGTGCTGCCATTCATGAACAGCATTCCAGGGGGTGTTTTCCAACAGGATAACGCTCGCCCGCATACCGCTGTTGTAACCCAACATGCTCTACAGAGTGTCGACATGTTGCCGTGGCCTGCTAGATCACCAGATCTTTCACCAATCGAGCACGTATGGGACATCATTGGACGACAACTCCAGCGTCACCCCCAACCAGCATTAACCGTCCCTGTATTGACCGACTAAGTGCAACAGGCATGGAACTCCATCCCACAAACTGACATCCAGCACCTGTACGACACAATGCGTGAACGTTTGCGTGCTTGCATTCAGCATTCTGGCGGTTACACCGGTTATTAATGTACCAGCATTTCACATTTAAAATGGCTCTTCTCGCGCTTACAATAAGCTGTGATCTTGAAACCTTAATCGATTCAATATGTTACCTATACAAATGTATTGCCGCCAATTCATTCCTCTACAACTATTTTTTCGTGCTGTTGGGATTTTTTTCCTTCAGTGTATGTCATTTCAATATACCTTCAAAATATTGCTGAGGTCACATTCGTAGAATGGTCATGTTGATCAGCAAGACCTCTTTTGAATAGGTCGAATATATATCTTAAATTTGCTCTAGCTCAGCTACCCGGGTGGCACAGATAGCATTCAGTATCTCCAACCAGGGCCTGATTACTGCACGGGCCCGCGGGCCCCCTGTTTAACGGGGGCCCTTTTAAATTGTTTCTAGAAAGATTACTTATAATAATCATTGCACTTATCATTATTGTGAAAGTAATATTTTACGGGGTTTCATTGGTCGTTTGATGAATGACCATCGTTTATCGGTTTTCAGCAGTTTGGAATTTATCGTGGGTCTTCTGAACGCAGTCACATGTCCTTGTCAGTCAACAAACCAACCAATGATGAACAGTTAAATAAGATATATTTCTGCTTTGCAAATGTATCACGGCTTGCCACTGATGAAAATCCGTTAAGGACCAGTCACGTGATCTTGTGAGTAATGACTGTGTCCTGCTATATCCACAACCGTAGTTCCAGATTTCAAATTGAATTCTATTAAAGTTAAACCGCAAATGTACTCCTATTTCGTATGTGGTAGACCAGGGGTTGCCAAGCTTTTTTGTCCCACGGCTTCCTTCACTCTATATAAATTTGCTACGGCTCCCAAATATACAAAAATATACAAACCATGTTATAAACTCATATATGCATGTTTTCATATATAATTTTGCATTTGTTGATCAAAAATGTGTGAAAAGCTTACCTTCAATTGTAATTTTTTAAATTAAATATTAACTTAAATATTATTACTTATTGTTATTAAACGAAATAGGAAGGTAGTTGTAAAATTTTTAAATGAAAACAATATTTTCTACAAAAAAATCTTAAACTTAATCAACTTACATTTCTGTATTAAATCAAGCAGTGTCAGTGGGAAGGATGAGCTTGTTTTTTCTTCATTACAGCTCAAATCAAGTTTGGAAACTGCAATTGTCATCTCCTTCTTGACGTTCACTGTGGACCTGTACTTGGTTTTGATGGTAGCCACTGCAAAAAGTCCGTTTCACATAAATACGATGATGCAAAGAGAATCAAAATTTTTAAAGCCTTGTTACGTGACACCCGGGGAACATGGGAGCGCATCTCCAGGAATGTTTTCTTTTCTATTTGAAGGGAGGGGGAGTGATTTATGGCTGCCATTATCCCTTCATTTCCAGGCCTTTTCACCGAATTTCAACAGCGCGACGGCGACTCCCTTGACCAAAACCCGGTTTGAAAAGCCCTGTGGTAGATCATGGAGGTAGGAATAAGGGGAGAAAGTATGATATCACAAACTTGAAGCTTTCTTAGCAGACGAAGCTAACGGTGTGACGGCCATCTTAGGATTCTGATAGTCGTTTTGAGTCATTGGGTGACGTATGTGACAAATTTGATTTCCGAAATTTGAAGTTTTTTTTTTTTTAGAAATGGTGTGTTGTTGCGCCTACGGATGTCACAACAATTCCTGGTGACCAACTCCTGGAGTCAGTTTTCACAGGTAAGTAACGGAGAAGCATTTAATATGAATTTTTTTATTTTCCGAAGAGCAGATCGTAGTCAAGCGCGTATGTGAAGTCAATTTAGATATAACCAGCTTAATTCCCCACTTTGATTGACAGAATGGCACTGAACAGTATGACATTTTGTTGTGCTGACAGAGGAAAAATTCTAATAGAAACTCGGAAAAGTCATCTTTCAGAGCATATGCTTATGCACACAGGTGAAAAGCCTTACCAATGTGATGTATGCTCCAAACGATTTGCTCGAAAAAGATATCTTTCGAAGCATTTACTCATTCACACGGGGGAAAGCCTCACAAACGTGATGTATGCTCCAAACGATTTCCTCGAAAAAGTGATCTTTCAAGGCATTTACTCATTCAGATGGCGGAAAAGCCTCATCAACGTGATGTATGGTCCAAACGATTTGCTCGAAAAAGTTAAGTAACGTATAGCAGGAGATGTGACGTACCTGCCAGCAGGACGCACACGACATAAAGGCAGATAGTAGTTAGAACAAAAACGTCCGCGTAGCTCAATTGGTAGAGTGACTTATTCCGGAGTGAGGGGATCCGGGTTCGAATCCTGGCGTGGACAGAAATGACGGAGAAATTTACTTCGTTATAATGGCGCCCGAACTATCCGGATGACCCGACCGTTCAAAATCTCGCAATGGTGTGATGTTATTTCCACACCGTGAGGTAGGAAAAATCAGAGAATCCCTTCTCCAGAGCTTCGAAAAATCAAAAAAAAAAAAAATCAAAAAAAAAATAAGGGGGAGATGATGTAACGTATAGCAGGAGATGTGACGTACCTGCCAGCAGGACGCACACGACATAAAAGCAGATAGTAGTTAGAACAAAAACGTCCGCGTAGCTCAATTGGTAGAGTGACTTATTCCGGAGTGAGGGAATCCGGGTTCGAATCCTGGCGTGGACAGAAATGACGGAGAAATTTACTTCGTTATAGTTATCTTTCGAAGCATTTACTCATTTGCATGGGGGAAAAGCCTCACTAACGTGATGTATGCTCCAAATTTTTTGCTTGGAAAAGTCTTCTTTCACAGCCCATCTTCCTTCACACAGATAAAAAGCCTCATCAATGTGATATACGTGTGCTCTAAGCAATTTGCTCAGAAAAGTCATCTTTCAAGGCACATGCTTGTTCATTCAGGTGAAAGCCTTACCAATGTGATGTGTTCCAAACAATTTCCTCGGAAACGTCATATTTCAAAGCATATGCTTGTTCACAGGTAAAAAGGCATTTTCCCATTTATATTGTATAGTCAAGGTGTATTATAAAGCTAGGGGATATGTAACTGAACCCTGCATGCACTTTTAAAGTTTTATTTAGTGGTGTTGAAATGTAAGGATTTTGTAGTATTAATAATAATACCATTTTTCTAATTCTTCTTACCTTCCTTGCTCGTAAATTTTCTGAACCTTTGGCACTAATTAATATCGATCAAAAATCTGCCTTTGATAACGTTTCTCACGATTATCTCTGTACTGTTCTTGCATCTTTTGGTTTCCCCCTTCTTTCGTTTCTATCCTTCTCAGTCTCTACAGGGGTGCCCGTCTTCACGTTCGGACGGCCTTCTTTTTGACGGCGGCTGTGCCTTTCCAACGTGGAATCCGGCAGGGTTGTCCCCTTTCGGGACAACTCTTTGCCTTGGCCTTTGAGCCCTTTCTTCTTGCAGCGAAACGATCCCTTCTCTCTGCTATGCCACCTACAGTCGCTAGCACTAGGCATCTCTGCTGTGTATATACTGCGTATACCGATGATGCTACGTTCTGCTTGTGTTTCGACCACCTCTTTGATGTTTTATATCATGTTTATCATTCCTATGCGGACTTATCTGGTGCTACTCTTAATGCTGCAAAAAGCACCTGCTTATGGTGGGGATCGTGGGTGAGCCGTACTGATGCCCCATGGGGTGTGGTGTGGTCCTCTTCGTCTCAGAAAATCCTTGGTACTTATATTGGGCATCCGTTTACGGCAGCAGCCGCTTCTTGGGAGGCTTTACTCCCATGTCTTCACCATACGGTGGGATACTGGAAATCAACGCACTCGTTCACTTCTTACCATCAGCGTGCTGCCATTGTACATCGTTACCTCTTGCCACTTTGTTTCTTTACCTGGTCTTCTACTGTACTGCCTACGTATCGTCTTGATCATATCAAAAGTCTGTGTACATCGATGATTTGGACCACAAAGCACTGGGTCGCGGCAGCGACGATCAACCTATCACAGGAGCACGGAGGCATCAATTTACCGTATGTGCACATATATTATCGTGCTCACCGACTTGTTTCCTTTCTTCGGATCTTGGTTGCTCCCACTCCGTCCCTTTCTTCTACCCTTGATGTTCTTCTCCTTCTTCACGATCCATCTTTCTCCTTTCCCCTTTATCTCAAGATGGATTCCTTCTCTTCTTCTTCCAATAATTTTCCTTCTGTTCTTTCTGAAGCTCTGACGTTCCTCCGCGCTCTTCCTCTTTCCCGGGCCCCTCCGACCACCACCCTTGATCTTTTGGATGAACCTCTTTTCTTTTCCACCCTCGTCCATTCCTCAAGACAGCCTTTTTTTCTTTTGCCTTCCTGGATCCGCTCCGATATACTAACTGTTCGCACACTCGTTAATCCCGACTTGACCTGGAAACCCCTTACCTCCTTATTTTCCGATCCTTCACCTTCCCATGCTACTGATTATGCTGTTCTTCGCTCTTCCATAGGTTTTCTTTATCCATCTCTCGTCAATTCTCATGGCCTCATCTCTGTCCTTGGTCCCAGTCTCCCTATTCCTTTTTTTATATCTATTAGAGGCGTTTCTGTCCCTATTCTCTCAGTTTCCACTGTTTCCTTTTACCGTTTCTTTCGTTCACCTACCGCAGCTCCGCACCCAATTTCTGATGTTCCTTTTCCCCTCTCTCAGGCCATCTGGTCTGCCTCTTCTTCTCCTCTTTCTGCACCGTTGGAGTTTAACATTCACTGGCGATATCTTCACCGCCGGCTTACTGTCCCTCTTCTTCTATCCCGTATGTCTCTCCTTTCTTCCTCCATTTGCCCATTTTGTGAGTCCATAGGAGATATCGACCATAAGTACTGGCATTGTCCCATCCTGATTCCTGTTTTGCATTGTGTATTTCGTTTCGTGAACCATATCACTTCTCGCAATCTCCCTTTTCTCGCCTATTCCTAATTGCTTTTAACGAAGCACCCTCCATCTCGTTTGCCGGACGTTTGCGCCTTTCTCTTTGTTTTGGTGAAACAAGCAATATATATCTATCATATTTATCTCCGAAATGCCGCAGACTCTGCTAATCCACTTAGTGCGAGTGACAGAATCCTCACCTATTTTCGCAGCCGTTTGACGGCTCGCCTCCGCCTCGAATATGCAGAAGCACAATCAACTAATTCTTTTGCAGGGTTTCGTCAGGTCTGGGCGCAGGATGCCGGTTGGTTCCGGATTGATGGTACCACCATTAGTCTATCGTTTTAACCACTCAGTGCTTCTTGCAAGTTGGAACGTGAGAAGTTTTCTTTGTTCTGTAGTTGGAACGTGAGAAGTTTTCTTTGTTTGTTGTTTCTTCCTCGGATTGTCGGGACTATAGTGTTACATTTAAATTGCATTAAGAGGATAATTATTTTGGAGCTTGACTACTGTGCCTCTGTATCTTTCCTCCTGACAAAGGTTATCCACCATGTGTTGTTCTATTATAGAGGTGTCCTCATGAGTTTGAGGACTCTTGTTTTTGAATGCGTTGAACGACGTGTTCTAACCTTTTCATTGCTGTTCTGTGTATGTTTTCTGTAATATATTTGTGCTGGAGCTGTAATCCCGAGCAATTCGTATTGTATCTTGGTACTGTGCTGAACCATTGACTTGCCTCAGTATTACAATGTTCTATTGTACCATGTGCTAATGGAGGACTTGTTATGTATATATGATTATTGTTTATAAATTGTGCATTTTCTGGATGAGTTGCTTGATGCCATGGAAATCGGCTGATTCCTACGTCTCTGACTATGACATAACCCAGGGTTCGTTTTGAGAATTTATTTGCTGATTTCCTAGTACTCCTATCTTGTTGTTTTCCTCTACCGTATTTTTGCGTTTTGCTTATTTCCTTAGTCATCATTATCTTGTTTTCATGTACTGTTCTGCCGCCGTTTTTGTTTTTTGACTATGTTGCGTAATGTGCAAGCTTTCAGTGCATTGTATAGCAGAGGGGTTTTCTTTGTGCCTACATGTTTTATTGTTAATCGCTTGCATAACTCCTTGCATGCGGCATTTTTTGTTTTTTCTGTGTTTGAGATTTGCACATGTGTTTTGTTTTTTACAGTGTATAAGTTTGTTGTGTTTCCTCCCTGTGATTTTGCATTGTGTTTTTTATAAGTTGATTACCTATGTCGACCACTATGTTTTCCTGTAAAATTTACACCACGTTTTGGTCTATTCATGAGAGATTGTTGGCAATGCATCGCCACTTGAATCTTTTAACTTTATGTTTTTTCCGGAGGCTAGTTTTGCTCCGACATATGTAGTTCTTATATATTTTTATCAAATTACTCCTTGAGGTTCCCTGTGTGTTCTTATTCCTTTAGCTTAATGTTTTGATTTCTATGTGTACAATTGTAGACACTGTGGTAGTTTCTCACCCGTTTTAACTTTCTGGTTTCTTTCCGGGTGGGGGTCCTGCTCCGGCATTTGTAATTATTCATGTTTGTTCTCAAGTTATTTCTCATGTTTTAACAGCGTGTATGATTCTGTAATGCTT
Organism: Macrothele yani; assembly: GCA_039090855.1. NCBI lineage: Eukaryota > Metazoa > Arthropoda > Arachnida > Araneae > Macrothelidae > Macrothele > Macrothele yani. The sequence continues at coordinate 63,269,645 of CM077017.1, read as the reverse complement.
TTAGACCAGTAAAGATTGTTTGAACTACAGCCAATTTCGGGCTCTCGTAATTTGACTTCGTTCGTGAGTGTTTTCGTGTTTTGAGTGGTTCCTTTTGTCCCAGCCTTCAGTTAAAGGTCAGGGGCTTCGTTTTGGTTTACTTCCCGAGCTGGTGAGTGCTTATTTTGTGTTGTTTCTTCGTTTGCTTACGTTTTGACCGGGACGGTTGGCCCTGTCTGGGCGCCGCCATTAAAGATGGCGACTTCCGGAGGGGAGGACAAGTTTTCCGACCTCACTTCCGATGGGCGCCGCCCCGGTGGCGCAGTGGTCTAAGGCGCTGGCTTCTGATCATTCGTCCGTAAGGGGTCCGGGTTCAAATCCCGGTCAGGCATGGATGTTGTGTTTGTCTTACGGCACTGGCTCTCTCCCTTCCCTGGAACCAGTGACCCTAAATTAGGGACGGGCGACTGCTTATAGCCCATTGAGTTGCTCACGGTGGTCGTTAAACCTCCAATCAAAAAAAAAAAAAAAAAAAAAAAACTTCCGATGGTACTCGTTCTTCTTCTTCGATGCCTGGCTTCACTACGCCGTCTTCCCCTTCCGTCGGAGTTCAGCTGCCTTCCGATGATGCTTCTTCTCGCTACCCTCCTGCTGTGATGTCACCGATCAGCTCGAATTCGTCAGCGCTGCTCAAGGATCCTGTTAACATGGACACTATTCCTGCTGCATCCCCTGGGCCTATAGCGTCGTGCCAAGCGGCTCCACCTTCGTATTCAGCTGCGACCACAAAATCTCGTCCTGCTGTTGCTGAGATGCACACTGATGCACCTAGTTTGAAATCTCACCTTCACCTTGTTGGGAACTCTTTCCAATTGGACATACCAGTAGCTTCTCCAGAAGGACAAGCCTTCACTACAATCCTGGATCGAGGGGTTTGTTTTGTCGCCTTGCCGAATACACCTCTCTATGTGTATGAAGACGCCCTAAAAGGTATGTTTCCATCTGATTGTATTCAATTTATGGCGCGTCGTCCTACTATTGTAATTGTTTATTTTAAGAAAGCTGACTATGCTCACAAAGTTATTTTGAAGGGTCTCGCTATTCGAGATCAGCATTTGTACCCTGATCCCGTTGTACATCGTCCTGTAGGTGTATCATTCTATCCAGTTGCACTAGAAGTGTCAGATTCCATGTTATATGTTGATGCTTCTAGTTTGGGTCGTATTGTCGGCCCGATACACACCCATTCCGCAGCGCCCGCTAAGCCGGATGGCAGAGCGGTCACCCGTTCTATCCAGGGAGCTCGACGAGTTGCACGGATTGTATTCCCTACACAAGATTCCATTGAAGCCTGTCCCACTCAGTACAATGTTAAATGTGGTGATCATGTGAGGCGTATTGACGTGCTTACTCAATTTCACTGTGGGAAGTGCAAGGAATTTGGACATAATCAGACAGAGTGTATATACGTCTCCTCTGGACCGCTTACTACTCTGGATCGTTTACCTCCTTCTCGGAACGTAGAAGCAACTGTCTCTGCACGTCCTTCTGCAGCATCTTCCACAATGTTGGATGCTGAGTCGGCAGTACCCCAACCACCACCTGTCACGGTTGCTCACTACCCTGATCTTCCATCAACTGCACCTTTCCGCACTCCGGATGTTCCTGGACATTCAGATGGTGGCAGCGGTGTTTCGGATGCTGAGGCTTCAATCGCAGATTCAGAGGATACGTATTGTAGTACTGGTCACCCTGCTTCCAGTGATGGATCTGTGGCAGACTCCAGATCTCGAAATGAGAAGCGACTGGCTTCCCGCGGTCGCGGCGCGAAGGCTAAACGTGGAAAGTCTCCTGGTCACTCTCCTCGTGCTTCAAGAAGGAAGCGTACTTCTCCAGCTGCGTTCAAAGATTATGAAATGTCTATGGACATTGAGGTGTCCTCGGGTGTTCCTCCCTTTGATGATTTTGCACAACAGCTGCGGCATTACAAAATATTAGAGCAACCTTTATCTCATAAGCAAATTTATAATTTGCTCTGCTTTGATGTGAAAAAGGCCTGTAATAAAAGCTCTTGTTCTTGAAGCGGGTGCGCTCATACCGTCTGTTCTTCAACAGCTCACCCATGTGGCAGCGGCTATTCAGAGTGTGGACGAAGCTTCTGGTGATTATGGCGAACTTGTTGTAACGATTCTTCGCCAAGTAGAGAAGTTTAAGACTGTTACTTCCACAATACATCAGCCGACAGTGGATTTGACTATTCCAGTTCACGACGTTTAATTGTAGGGGTTTTGCTACCCCGGAGGTTAACTCTCTTGTGTACGAGGATTTGGTCTCTGCCCAGGCAGATCTTCTACTACTACAGGAGACTAACTGCGATGCACATACCCCGTACCATTTATGGCGTACATGGCCATATACCTTTTTCCATGACTATCGTATTGGGAGACGGGGCGGTGTAGCAGTTGGTGTCCATCACCGTCTGTTGCATCGCTTCTCGTCTTATGCAGTTCAATCTTTATCTCCGGGTCGACTACAATGTTTTTCGTTTACTATTGATAATGTTACCTATCATGTGCTGAATGCACATTTCCCGCAGAATGAATCTCTGGTGACAATCTTTTGTGATTGTCTTCGAGACGCCCTTGCTGCTCTCCCCTCTCAGGATTTTGTTATCCTGGGTGGGGATTTCAACTGTACAATCGAGCCTTCCCTCGATAGGTGTTCATCAAGAGGTGAATACCGTCGTAATCTCACATCTTTGCTTTCACCTATCATTCATGACTTTCAGCTTGTTGACGCTTTTCGGCATTTACGACCAACTGACATTTCCTACACGTGGCATGGTCCGGTGACACTTGGCTCTCCATTGGCACGACTTGATCGTGTGTATGTCTCGACGACGCTGACTCCGTCTATTACAGACGTGGTGCACCTTCCTACAGTTTCCTCCGACCACTGTGCAGTATGTCTCACTGTCTGTGAGACTTCTACTCTTCTCGTAAACGTCGCACGTGGACTTTTGATGATGAGCTTCTAACGGACTCTGGATTTTGTGCCAAAGTAAGCCAATTTCTGGCCGATAGGCGATGTCTTTTAGACTCCACACCGAGTGCTCTCCATCTTTGGTTGAAGGTTAAGAGTGATCTGCAGTTCTTTGTTCGCAATTACTCCTTTACTGTTTGCACCGAACGTTTCCAGAAGATTGCCAATCTACGAGGTCATCTGTCAATTCTGACTCCGGCAGACCCTCAGTACACCGTGTATCAAAGTGATCTCTCTGCACTTCTTAAACCATTGGCACGGCAAGCTGTCCGGCGATTGCGCTGGGGTCATATCTCCTCGTCTGCGCAGTCGTATGAATACTTTGCTAAAATGGAGTCTAAGAAGCGAGCCTCATCCTCCATACGACATCTCCGCCTCGCTGATGGTACCGTTACCGATGATCAATCCGTCGTGTGTTCCCATGTTCGGAATGCCTTTGTGGACAAGGACCGAGCTGTACCGCATACTACTGATCTTTCTTCTTCCTCGCTTCTTTCTAATCTCCCTCAGGTCCCAGCTCACCTTTACCCTTTCTTACAATCGGATTTTTCCCCTTCTGAACTCCGAGAGGCGTTCGCGTCTCTTAACCCGCATGCTTTTCCATGACCTGACGGTCTTCCGCTTTCCTTTTGCCGTGCTTTCTTTCCGTCCTTACTACCCTTTCTCTCCGCATGTTTCTCTTGTACTCTTTCTTCTTCTACGTTACCGCCGGACTTCACTGTAGCACATATTACTCTCCTGCCTAAAAAGGGAGACCTTTTGGACTTGACGAATTGGCGCCCCATTTCAATTCTCAACTTAGATTATAAATTCTACACTAAATTACTTTCTCGCAGACTAAATGCTGTCCTTCCTTTTCTTGTTTCTCCCGACCAGTCATACACTGTGCCTGTTCGGTCCATTAATAATAATACCACTTTTCTAATTCTTCTTACCTTCCTTGCTCGTAAGTTTTCTGAACCTTTGGCTATCGATCAAAAATCTGCCTTTGATAACGTTTCTCACGATTATCTCTGTACTGTTCTTGCTTCTTTTGGTTTCCCTCCTTCTTTCGTTTCTATCCTTATCAGTCTGTACAGAGATGCCCGTCTTCACGTTCGGACGGCCTTCTTTTTGACGGCGGATGTGCCTTTCCAACGTGGGATCCGGCAGGGTTGCCCCCTTTGGGGACAACTCTTTGCCTTGGTCTTTGAGCCCTTTCTTCTTGCAGCGAAACGATCCCTTCTCTCTGCCATGCCACCTACAGTCGCTAGCACTAGGCATCACTGATTTGTATATACTGCGTATGCCGATGATGCTACGTTCTGCTTGCGTTACGACCACCTCTTTGATATTTTATATCATGTTTATCGATCCTATGCGGACTTATCTGGTGCTACTCTTAATGCTGCAAAAAGCAGCGGCTTATGGTGTGGGTCGTGGGTGGGCCGTACTGATACCCCATGGGGTGCGGTGTGGTTCTCTTCGTCTCAGAAAATCCTTGGTACTTACATTGGGTATCCGTTTACGGCAGCAGCTGCTTCGTGGGATGCTTTACGCCCACGTCTTCACCATACGGTGGGATTCTGGAAATCAACGCACTCGTACACTTCTTACCTTCAGCATGCTGCCATTGTACATCGTTACCTCTTGCCACTTTGTTTCTTTACCTGGTCTTCTACTGTACTACCTACGTATCGTCTTGATCATATCAAAAGTATGTGTACATCGATGATTTGGACCACTAAGCACTGGGTCGCGGCGGCGACGCTCAACTTTTCACAGGAGCACGGATGCATCAATTTACCGGATGTGCACATATATTATCGTGTTCACCGACTTGTTTCCTTTCTTCGGATCTTGGTTGCTCCCACTCCGTCCCTTTCTTCTACCCTTGATGTTCTTCTCCCTCTTCACGATCCATCTTTCTCCTTTCCCCTTTATCTCAAGATGGATTCCTTCTCTTCTTCTTCCAATAATTTTCCTTCTGTTCTTTCTGAAGCTCTGACGTTCCTCCGCGCTCTTCCTCCTTCCCGGGCCCCTCCGACTACCACCCTTGATCTCTTGGATGAACCTCTTTTCTTTTCCACCCTCGTCCATTCCTCCCGACAGCCTTTTTCTCTTTTGCCTTCCTGGATCCGCTCCGGTATACTAACTGTTCGCACACTCGTTAATCCCGACTTGACCTGGAAACCCCTTACTTCCTTATTTTTCCGATCCTTAACCTTCCCATGCTACTGATTATGCTCTTCTTCGCTCTTCCCTCGGTTTTCTTTATCCATCTCTCGTCAATTCTCATGGCCTCGTCTCTGTCCTTGGTCCCAGTCTCCCTATTCCTTTTTTTTATATCTATTAGAGGCGTTTCTATCCCTATTATCTCAGTTTCCACGTTTTCCTTTTACCGTTTCTTTCGTACACCTACTGCAGCTCCCCACCCAATTTCTGATGTTCCTTCTTCCCTCTCTCAGGCCATCTGGTCTGCCTCTTCTTCTCCTCTTTCTGCACCGTTGGAGTTTAACATTCACTGGCGATATCTCCACCGCCGGCTTCCTGTCCCTCTTCTTCTATCCCGTATGTCTCTCCTTTCTTCCTCCATTTGCCCATTTTGTGAGTCCATAGGAGATATCGACCATATGTACTGGCATTGTCCCATCCTGATTCCTGTTTTGCATTGTGTATTTCGTTTCGTGAACCATATCACTTCTCGCAATCTACCTTTTCTCGCCTATTCCTAATTGCTTTTAACGAAGCACCCTCCATCTCGTTTGCCGGACGTTTGCGCCTTTCTCTTTGTTTTGGTGAAACAAGCAATATATATCTATCATCTTTATCTCCGGAATGCCGCAGACTCTGCTAATCCGCTTATTGCGAGTGACAGAATCCTCACCCATTTTCGCAGCCGTTTAACAGCTCGCCTCCGCCTCGAATATGCAGAAGCACAATCAACTAATTCTTTTGCACGGTTTCGTCAGGTCTGGGCGCAGGATGCCGGTTGGTTCCGAATTGATGGTACCGCCATTAGTCTATCGTTTTAACCACTCAGTACTCCTTGCAAGTTGGAACGTGAGGAGTTTTCTTTGTTCTGTAGTCTTTTGTTTGTTGTTTCTTCCTCGCATTGTCGTGATTATTGTGCTACATTTAAATTGCATTAAGAGGATAATTATTTTGGAGCTTGACTACTGTGCCTCTGTATCTTTCCTCCTGACACAGGTTATCCACCATGTGTTGTTCTATTATAGTGGTGTCCTCATGAGTTTGAGGACTCTTATTTTCGAATGCGTTCAACGACGTGTTCTAACCTTTTCATTGCTGTTCCGTGTATGTGTTCTGTAGTAGATTTGTGATGGAGCTGTAAGCTCGAGCAATTTGTATTGTATCTTGGTACTGTGCTGAACCATTGACTTGCCTCAGTATTACTATTTTCTACTGTACCATGTGCTAATGGAGGAATTGTTATGTATATATGATTATTGTTTAAAAATTGTGCATTTTCTGGATGAGTTGTTTGGTGCCATGGAAATCGGCTGTTTCCTACGTTTCTCACAAGGTCATAACGCAGCGTTTGTTATGAGAATTTATTTGCTTATTTCCTAGTACTTCTGTCTTGTTGTTTGCCTCTACCGTATTGTTGCATTTTGCATATTTCTTTAGTTATCATTATATTGTTTTTCATGTACTGTTCTGTCGCCGTTTTTGTTTCTTGACTATGTTGCGTAATGTGCAAACTTACAGTGCATTGTATAGCGGAGGGGTTTTCTTTGTGTCCACGTGTTTTATCTGTTAATCACTTGCATAACTCCTTGCATGCGGCATTTTTTGATTTTTCTGTTTTTGAGATTTGCACATGTGTTTTGTTTTTTATAGTGTATGTTTGTTGTGTTTCCTCCCTGTGATTTTGCATTGTGTTTTTTATAAATTGATTGCCTATGTCGACCACTATGTTTTCCTGTAAAATTTGCACCACGTTTTGGTCTATTCATGAGAGATTGTTGGCAATGCATCGCCACTTGAATCTTTTAACTTTATGTTTTTTCCGGAGGCTAGTTTTGCTCCGACATATGTAGTTCTCATATATTTTTATCAAATTACTCCTTGAGGTTCCCTGTGTGTTCTTATTCCTTTAGCTTAATGTTTTGATTTCTATGTGTACAATTGTAGACACTGTGGTAGTTTCTCACCCGTTTTAACTTTCTGGTTTCTTTCCGGGTGGGGGTCCTGCTCCGGCATTTGTAATTATTCATGTTTGTTCTCAAGTTATTTCTCATGTTTTAACAGCGCGTATGATTCTGTAATGCTTTTAGACCAATAAAGATTGTTTGAACTACAGCCAATTTTGAGCTCTCGTAATTTGACTTCGTGAGTGAGTGTTTTCGTGTTTTGAGGGTTCCTTTTGTCCCAGATTTCAGTTAAAGGTCAGGGGCTTCGTTTTGGTTTACTTCCCGAGCTGGTGAGTGCTTAATTTGTGTTGTTTCTTCGTTTTTTTACGTTTCGACCTGGCCGGTTGGCCATGTCTGGGCGCCACCATTACAGATGGAGACTTCCGGAGGTGAGGACAAGTTTTCCGACCTCACTTCCGATGGTACTCGTTCTTCTTCTTCGATGCCTGGCTTCACTACACCGCCTTCCCCTTCCGTCGGAGTTCAGCTGCCTTCCGATGATGCTTCTTCTCGCTACCCTCCTGCTGTGATGTCACCGATCAGCTCGAATTCGTCAGCGCTGCTCAAGGATCCTGTTAACATGGACACTATTCCTGCTGCATCCCCTGGGCCTATATATAGCGTCGTGCCAAGCGGCTCCACCTTCATATTCAGCTGCGACCACAAAATCTCGTCCTGCTGTTGCTGAGATGCACACTGATGCACCTAGTTTGAAATCTCACCTTCACCGTGTTGGGAACTCTTTCCACTTGGACATTCCAGTAGCTTCACCAGAAGGACAAATTTTCACTACAATCCTGGATCGAGGAGTTTGTTTTGTCGCCTTGCCGAATACACCTCTCTATGTCTATGAAGACGCCCTAAAAGGTATGTTTCCATCTGATTGTATTCAATTTATGGCGTGTCGTCCTACTATTGTAATTGTTTATTTTACAAAAGCTGACTATGCTCACGAAGTTAGTTTGAAGGGTCTCGCTATTCGAGATCAGCATTTGTACCCTGATCCCGTTGCACATCGTTCTGTAAGTGTGTCATTCTATCCAGTGCCACCAGAAGTGTCAGATTCCATGTTATAATTTGTTGCTTCTAGTTTGGGTCGTGTTGTTGGCCCGATACACACCCATTCGGCATCACCCGCTAAGCCGGATGGCCGAGCGGTCACCCGTTCTATCCAGGGAGCTCGACGAGTTGCACGGATTGTATTCCCTACACAAGATTCCATTGAAGACTGTCCCACTCAGTACAATGTTAAATGTGGTGATCATGTGAGGCGTATTGACGTGCTTACTCAATTTCACTGTGGGAAGTGCAAGGAATTTGGACATAATCAGACAGAGTGAAGATACGTCTCCTCTCGACCGCTTACTACTCCGGATCGTTTACCTCGCTTTCGGAACGTAGAAGCAACTGTCTCTGCACGTCCTTCTGCAGCATCTTCCACAACGTTGGATGCTGAGTCGGCAGTACCCCCCAACAACCACCTGTCACTGTTGCTCACTACCCTGATCTTCCATCGACTGCACCTTTCCGCACTCCGGATGTTCCTGGACATTGAGATGGTGGTAGCGGTGTTTCGGATGCTGAGGCTTCAATCGCAGATTTAGAAGGATACGTATTGTAGTACTGGTGACCCTGCTCCCAGTGATGGATCTGTGGCAGACTCCAGATCTCGAAATGAGAAGCGACTGGCTTCCCGCGGTCGCGGCGCGAAGGCTAAACGCGGAAAGTCTCCTGGTCACTCTCCTCGTGCTTCAAGAAGGAAGCGTACTTCTCCAGCTGCGTTCAAAGATTATGAAATGTCTGTGGACATTGAGGTGTCCTCGGGTGTTCCTCCCTTTGATGATTTTGTACAACAGCTGCGGCATTACAAAATATTAGAGCAACCTTTATCTCATAAGCAAATTTATAATTTGCTCTGCTTTGGTGTGAAAAGGCCTGTAATAAAAGCTCTTGTTCTTGAAGCGGGTGCGCTCATACCGTCTGTTCTTCAATAGCTCACCCATGTGGCAGCGGCTATTCAGAGCGTGGACGAAGCTTCTGGTGATTATGGCGAACTTGTTGTAACGATTCTTCGCCAAGTAGAGAAGTTTAAGGCTGTTACTTCCACAATACATCAGCCGACAGTGGATTTGACTATTCCAGATCACGACATTTAATTTGTAGGGGTTTTGCTACCCCGGAGGTTAACTCTCTTGTGTACGAGGATTTGGTTTCTGCCCAGGCAGATCTTCTACTACTACAGGAGACTAACTGCGATGCACATACTCCGTACCATTTATGGCGTACATGGCCATATACCTTTTTCCATGACTATCGTATTGGGAGACGGGGCGGTGTAGCAGTTGGTGTCCATCACCGTCTGTTGCATCGCTTCTCGTCTTATGCAGTTCCATCTGTATCTCCGGGTCGCCTACAATGTTTTTCGTTACTATTGATAATGTTACCTATCATGTGCTGAATGCACATTTCCCGCAGAATGAATCTCTGGTGACAACCTTTTGTGATTGTCTTCGAGACGCCCTTGCTGCTCTCCCCTCTCAGAATTTTGTTATCCTGGGTGGGGATTTCAACTGTACTCTCGAGCCTTCCCTCGATAGGTGTTCATCCAGAGGTGAATACCGTCGTAATCTCACATCTTTGCTTTCACCTATCATTCATGACTTTCAGCTTGTTGACGCTTTTCGGCATTTACGACCAACTGACATTTCCTACACGTGGCATGGTCCGGTGACACTTGGCTCTCCATTGTCACGACTTGATCGTGTGTATGTCTCGACGACGATGACTCCGTCCATTACAGACGTGGTGCACCTTCCTACGGTTTCCTCCGACCACTGTGCAGTATGTTTCACTGTCTGTGAGACTTCTACACCTTCTCGTACATGTCGCACGTGGACTTTTGATGATGAGCTTCTCACGGACTCTGGATTTTGTGCCGCAATAAACCAATTTCTGGCCGATAGGCGATGTCTTTTAGACTCCACACCGAATGCTCTGTATCTTTGATTGAAGTTTAAGAGTGATCTGTAGTTCTTTGTTCGCAATTACTCCTTTACTGTTTGCACCGAACGTTTCCAGAAGATTGCCAATCTACGAGGTCATCTGTCAATTCTGACTCCGGCAGACCCTCAGTACACCGTGTATCAAAGTGATCTCTCTGCACTTCTTAAACCATTGGCACGGCAAGCTGTCCGGCGATTGCGCTGGCGTCATATCTCTTCGTCTGCGCAGTCGTATGAATACTTTGCTAAAATGGAGTCTAAGAAGCGAGCCTCATCCTCCATACGACATCTCCGCCTCGCTGATGGTACCGTTACCGATGATCAATCCGTCGTGTGTTCCCATGTTCGGAATGCCTTTGTGGACAAGGACCGAGCTGTACCGCATACTACTGATCTTTCTTCTTCCTCGCTTTTTTCTAATCTCCCTCAGGTCCCAGCTAACCTTTACTCTTTCTTACAATCGGATTTTCCCCTTCTGAACTCCGAGAGGCGTTCGCGTCTCTTAACCCGCATGCTTCTCCAGGACCTGACGGTCTTCCCCTTTCCTTTTACCGTGCTTTCTTTCTGTCCTTACTACCCTTTCTCTCCGCATGTTTCTCTTGTGCTCTTTCTTCGTCTGCGTTACCGCCGGACTACACTGTAGCACATATTACTCTCCTGCCTAAAAAGGGAGACCTTTTGGAATTGACGAATTGGCGCCCCATTTCAATTCTCAACTTAGATTATAAATTCTACACTAAATTACTTTCTCGCCGACTTAATACTGTCCTTCCTTTTCTTGTTTCTCCCGACCAGTCATACACTGTGCCTGGTCGGTCCATTCATACTAATACCACTTTTCTAATTCTGCTTACCTTCCTTGCTCGTAAATTTTCTGAACCTTTGGCACTCCTTAATATCGATCAAAAATCTGCCTTTCATAACGTTTCTCACGATTATCTCTGTACTGTTCTTGCTTCTTTTGGTTTCCCTCCTTCTTTCGTTTCTATCCTTCTCAGTCTCTACCGGGGTGCCCGTCTTCACGTTCGGACGGCCTTCTTTTTGACGGCGGCTGTGCCTTTCCAACGTGATATCCGGCAGGTTTGTCCCCTTTCGGGACAACTCTTTGCCTTGGCCTTTGAGCCCTTTCTTCTTGCAGCGAAACGATCCCTTCTCTCTGCTATGCTACCTACAGTCGCTAGCACAAGGCATCACTGCTGTGTATATACTGCGTATGCCGATGATGCTACGTTCTGCTTGCGTTGCGACCACCTCTTTGATGCTTTATATCAAGTTTATCAATCCTATGCGGACCTTTCTGGTGCTACTCTTAATGCTGCAAAAAGCACCGGCTTATGGTTTGGGTCGTGGGTGGGCCGTACTGATGCCCCATGGGGTGCGGTGTGGTCCTCTTCGTCTCAGAAAATCCTTGGTACTTATATTGGGCATCCGTTTACGGCAGCATCTGCTTCGTGGGATGCTTTACGCCCACGTCTTCACCGTACGGTGGAATTCGGGAAATCAACGCACTCGTACACTTCTTACCATCAGCGTGCTGCCATTGTACATCGTTACCTCTTGCCACTTTGTTTCTTTACCTGGTCTTCTACTGTACTACCTACGTATCGTCTTGATCATATCAAAAGTCTGTGTACATCGATGATTTGGACCACAACGCACTGGGTAGCGGCGGCGACGCTCAACCTTTCACAGGAGCACGGAGGCATCAATTTACCGGATGTGCACATATATTATCGTGCTCACCGACTTGTTTCCTTTCTTCGGATCTTGGTTGCTCCCACTCCGTCCCTTTCTTCTACCCTTGATGTTCTTCTCTCTCTTCACGATCCATCTTTCTCCTTTCCCTGTTTATCTCAAGATGGATTCCTTCTCTTCTTCTTCCAATAATTTTCCTTCTGTTCTTTCTGAAGCTCTGACGTTCCTCCACGCTCTTCCTCTCTCCCGGGCCCCTCCGTCCATCACCCTTGATCTCTTGGATGAACCTCTTTTCTTTTCCACCCTCGTCCATTCCTCAAGACAGCCTTTTTTTCTTTTGCCTTCCTGGATCCGCTCCGGTATACTAACTGTTCGCACACTCGTTAATCCCGACTTGACCTGGAAACCCTCTTACCTCCTTATTTTCCGATCCTTCACCTTCCCATGCTACTGACTATGCTCTTATTCACTCTTCCCTAGGTTTTCTTTATCCATCTCTCGTCAATTCTCATGGCCTCATCTCTGTCCTTAGTCCCAGTCTCCTTATTCCTTTTTTTCTCTCTATTAGAGGTTTTTCTGTCCCTATTTCTCTCAGTTTCCACTGTTTCCTTTTACCGTTTCCTTCGTACACCTACCGCAGCTCCTCACCCAATTTCTGATGTTCCTTCTTCCCTCTCTCAGGCCATCTGGTCTGCCTCTTCTTCTCCTCTTTCTGCACCGCTGGAGTTTAACATTCACTAGTGATATCTTCACCGCCGGCTTCCTGTCCCTCTTCTTCTATCCCGTATGTCTCTCCTTTCTTCTTCCATTTGCCCATTTTGTGAGTCCATAGGAGATATCGACCATATGTACTGGCACTGTCCCATCCTGATTCCTGTTTTGCATTGTGTATTTCGTTTCGTGAACCATATCACTTCTCGCAATCTTCCTTTTCTCGCCTATTCCTGGTTGCTTTTAACGAAGCACCCTCCATCTCGTTTGCCGGACGTTTGCGCCTTTCTCTTTGTTTTGGTGAAACAAGCAATATATATCTATCATCTTTATCTCCGGGATGCCGCAGACTCTGCTAATCCACTTATTGCGAGTGACAGAATCCTCACCTATTTTCGCAGCCGTTTAACAGCTCGCCTCCGCCTCGAATATGCAGAAGCACAATCAACTAATTCTTTAGCACGGTTTCGTCAGGTCTGGGCGCAGGATGCCGGTTGGTTCCGGATTGATGGTACCACCATTAATCTATCGTTTTAACCACTCAGTGCTTCTTGCAAGTTGGAACGTGAGACGTTTTTCTTTGTTCTGTAGCCTTTTGTTTGTTGTTTCTTCCTCGGATTGTCGGGACTATTGTGTTACATTTAAATTGCATTAAGAGGATAATTATTTTGGAGCTTGACTACTGTGCCTCTGTATCTTTCCTCCTGACACAGGTTATCCACCATGTGTTGTTCTATTATGCTGGTGTCTTCATGAGTTTGAGGGCTCTTATTTTCGAACGCGTTGAACGACGTGTTCTAACCTTTTCATTGCAGTTCTGTGTATGTGTTCTGTAGTATATTTGTGCTGGAGCAGTAATCCCGAGCAATTCGTATTGTATCTTGGTACTGTGCTGAACCATTGACTTGCCTCAGTATTACAATGTTCTATTGTACCATGTGCTAATGGAGGAATTGTTATGTATATATGGTTATTGTTTATAAATTGTGCATTTTCTGGATTAGTTGCTTGATGCCATGGAAATCGACTGACTCCTACGTTTCTCACTATGACATAACCCAGGGTTCGTTTTGAGGCTTTGTTTGCTTATTTCCTAGTACTTCTGTCTTGTTGTTTGCCTCTACCGTATTTTTGCATTTTCCTCATTTCCTTAGTTATCATTATCTTGTTTTTCATGTACTGTTCTGCCACGTTTTTTGTTTTTTGACTATGTTGCGTAATGTGCAAGCTTTCAGTGCATTGTATAGCAGAGGGGTTTTCTTTGTGCCTACGTGTTTTATTGTTAATCGCTTGCATAACTCCTTGCATGCGACATTTTTTGTTTTTTCTGTGTTTGAGATTTGCACATGTGTTTTGTTTTTTATAGTGTATAAGTTTGTTGTATTTCCTCCCTGTGATTTTGCATTGTGTTTTTTATAAGTTGATTACCTATGTCGACCACTATGTTTTCCTGTAAAATTTGCACCATGTTTTGGTCTATTCATGAGAGATTGTTGGTAATGCATCGCCACTTGAATCTTTTAACTTTATGTTTTTTCCGGAGGCTAGTTTTGCTCCGACATATGTAGTTCTCATTTATTTTTATCAAATTACTCCTTGAGGTACCCTATGTGTTCTTATTCCTTTAGCTTAATGTTTTGATTTCTATGTGTACAATTGTAGACACTGTGATAGTTTCTCACCCGTTTTAACTTTCTGGTTTATTTCCGGATGGGGGTCCTGCTCCGGCATTTGTAATTATTCATGTTTGTTGTCAAGTTATTTCTCATGTTTTAACAGCGTGTATGATTCTGTAATGCTTTTAGACCAATAAAGATTGTTTGAACTACAGCCAATTTCGAGTACTCGTAATTTGACCTAGTGAGTGAGTGTTTTCGTGTTCTGAGTTGTTCCTTTTGTCCCAGCCATCAGTTAAAGGTCAGGGGCTTCGTTTTGGTTTACTTCCCGAGCTGGTGAGTGCTTATTTTATGTTGTTTCTTCGTTTGTTTACGTTTTGACCGGGCCGGTTGCATGTCCAGAAAATGCACCACGGCAATCTTATAGGGGTTCCACGCAAGGCTGTGATTGGCTGTTCAGAGAGGGAGACGATTTGATCGGAAACAACCCGAAGCCCGAGGAACCCGTGTACTCTCGTTCTCGAAAGTAGGGATGTATCATGTAATTGTGAAGTGGTACATTTTCTGACTTATTGAAATTCGTAGCTCCATGTCCTGTCAACATGTTCGACTTTCATCCCGAAAGCCCTGTCGGTAGTCACGTGGGTTATGGTCTGCGCTTATCCATTACACAGGTCTGAACTACGTCTTTCGTCCTGCGTAGAAAACTTTTCTTCGGATCTCGAGGCTACGAATTTTTCGTCCACAAATAGTGTTGTTTACTGATTACTGCACACAATAAATTTCTTGCAGATCGGACAACCGTCCATCCCTTTTTTTTTTTTTTTTTTTCACTCGGAAATAGACTTTGTTAACTTGGCAAAAATTTATTTATAAGCACGCTTCGTATCTTTCCCCAGCAAAAATCAAACACAAGTGTGGATATAGTCTATAGTAGCTTTAGCTACTCGTAATCATGACATTTGCAAGGAGACGTTTACTTCACAAACTAACCCAATTTAATACTTTTAAGTTTATAAATAACTTTCCTATAGTTTTTTTTTTTTTTACCGAAGCTTAATATTTGGGTTGTCAGAACATCTGTTGTTTTAGAAACATATTTCCAAGGCATATATTTAGTTTAAATACTGGCGCATAGAAAGGAGTCTCTTGTCAATGCATAATGGTTTTGCTCCACTGTAGATTACAATAGATTAATATCACATATAGATTACAATATACCCGGCCTGGGTTAAGTGATTTGTACTTTTTTTTTACATGCAGATATTCTTTTACTTGATCAACCATCTTAGTCTCTAACTTCATCTTATCTCTGTGTATCAGGATGTGTGTGTTTCTTTGCCACCGTAACACAAAAGACTATATCTACCAACACAAAATTTTATATTTAGGGGTTTTGTAATGACCTGATGAGTGGAATTCCAAGAGGGAAAGTCTTTGTCTAGGAAGAAAAGTTAAAACTTTCATAAGGAAAGTCGATGAAGTACTGTGTGTTGTCATTTAACATGTTACACACAGTGTCTTTATGGTACACATGTTACATACAGTTACTTTATGGTACTAATTTTATTGTGATTTATGCTACAAGCAGTGTGGTATATGAATATGCTATTGTATATAATCAGATTTAACCCCATTCACAATTCCTATAAGGAATCCAAACATGGATGAAATTGCATAGTATTTCTCATAAAAGCAGCTATTCTAATACCAATGTTAACAGTCTAATACCAATGTTTCTCATAAAAGCAGCTATTCTAATACCAATGTTAACAGTCGTGTGGTTGTCTCTTCAACTGGACTTAATGAGAAAAAAGATCTCATAAGGAAAATATGGGAGATCATATTAAATACTGGATTAAAGAGCAAAATGTCCACTTCTCACTCCACAACTGCTCTCCATACACTGCAGAGATCTCCCATCATCTTCCTGAAAATGGCAGAATCGCTCACAATGTCTCATAAAATTTGATTTATCATTGAATGTTTTTTCACAATACATACATATGAAGCTTGGTGCCACACTTGGAATAACAGTTCTCACTACACGATGCCCTGTACTTTCTCGGTGAACAAATAAACTTTGTCTATGGTCATATGTTTTCCCACAGAATTCACAACTGTACGTCTTACACGGCGATATTTTTATTTGAAAAATGTGTCCCTAAAACTATGACACACTATGACCTCCCAAAAAACGCAACGCAAACCGCACAACTACAAGTTTACACACAACTCACAAGGTGTTAAACTCCCTTTCGAATTATCTTACCGCTTGATACATTCATTTTACGTTCGAGAGTTTTTCTCTAGGAATAAGCAATCAATAAATAGTGCCACAGCGCTACCTGCTGTCAGTGGGAAAATTTCACTGAATGTTGACAAGACTTGGAGCTACGACGACACGGACGTCATTTTCTGTAACTTCGTTGTTGACATCGACGAAGATGGTGTACTTTCTGGACGGGCGTTAACTGCATATGGACGAATAATGTTATAGGTAAGTCATATTTTGTGTGTAGAAGTAAAACACGGATGTAATTGTACAAGTTAGCTGTGGTACATTTTATGTAATGCCTGCGTTGTTGACATTGATGAACGTGGTGCACTTTTTGGATGGTAGTTAAGTGCATGTTGATGAATAACATAGGTAAAGTTATATTTAATGGGTAGCACCATTTCAAACTTTTTTTTTTTTGGGTTCAGGTGCACTTCAAGTTTAGCGTATATATGTAATTCAGCATGGCATAATGTACAGTGTGAGCACCTGCATAATGTAGGTAACTTTTCTTTTAGCCTGTCTATTATGAAGCTTTAACATCACTAAGATACCAAGAAATAGAACTATATCAAGGTTAGAGTGTCTTAAATGAAGCAGCAAAAGAAAATAGTTTGTTAGTGAAATATTAACCATTGAAGAGTCACTATTTCCCTTGGGTTGCCCCTGTGGAACAGTGGTCTAAGCGCTGGCTTCTGATCATTCGTCCGAGATGTGTCTGGGTTCAAATCCTATTTAGGCATGAATGTTGTGTTTGTCTTACAGCAGTGGCTATCTCCTTTCACTGGAACCATTGGCCGTAAATTAGGGACAGGCAACAACCTATATCGCACTGAGTTGCTCATGATGGTGGTTAAACTCCCAATCAAATCAAATATTTTCCTTGGATTCTCCTTTGCACATATACTTAGTGGTACCTTAGGGTGTATCTACAATTTCCTCTTGCCACCTCATGTACTTCTCTTGTAATTTAGTAACATTTCTTAGTTGTATACTGTTGTAGTAGTGTACAAATTATGTAAAATTTCTTTTTTAAATGATGCACCCTGAGGAAATTTGGGATTGTTGTTTATTCTCTATAATTTCAAAAGAACTACTACAATAAGATAACCAGGTTTATTATTACACAGCAAAAAAAAAAACTGTTGGAAATAACCTTGGAAGAAATTTTTTTACTACTAGCAGTTAAAAGCCAAAAAAATGAAGTACACAGAAGGAGTCATCCAATCAAGATGAAAATTGGTGTATAAAATGTACATGTATAAGAAAAGAAATTACAATTCCACAGCAGTTGGGCTATATATTTGGATAAAACAGCTACACCATGGAGGCAAGTCAGTACATTGCAGCATCACCTGTGACTTGGATATATGCGAGACATAGATACATACAGTTTACGGATGCTGTCCTGAGGTATAGCACGCCAATTGTCATCAAAACATTTGATTGTTTAAACGTGTGATCAAGCTGGCCACATAAGGGTGTCAACATTATGAAGTCAGGCCTTGGAGAGCTATGTTGTGTGTGGCCAGGGTTTACCTTATATAGTGTGGGAAAATATTCTTATAATATGTGGGCAATACATCATGATAATTAACACAGCAATCAGACATTGCTGAATTGACTGTAATTACTAAATATACAATGTCATCGCTCCACGTTATTTTATAAATAACGAATAACAACTGAAAAATAGTTCTACTGACACTGCTGGGATCAAATCCCAGATCTCTCGATAACTAGCCGAGTGCTTTTGCTTTACGCTATGGTGCCAACAATTCACAGTGCTATTCGTGGTTTATCAGTCAGCATCTGACTACACATATCCATATTGATGGGCTCAGCAACGAGATAGAAATACGTAGAGCGCTTACGTCGGGGAACGGGTGAAGCCACCGGAAACAAGTGGCAGCCATGTTTGATGAGGTACAGAACGATTTCCGTTCAGTGTTAAGCAAGGGAGTTTTCGTAATATATGGTTTGATGTTAAATAAGGATATAACTCAGAAATGTTGTTATAAACACCTAGGGGTGAGACTAAAACTTTAACGTATCAAATAACGATTTTCATTGTTAGTTGACGGCAATAGTGTTTTTAAAAAAAAAAGATATTTTAATGCATGCAGCTTGCTGTCGTTGAATAAAATCTCATGCCGTAATTTTTTGACATTTAACAAATTTTTTGGAGCAAATTTTCAGAGAAATATAAGTCAGCGGTAATAGAGTAAATGAAAAAAAAAAAAAAAAAAAGAAACACAAAAATAAAAAATACAGTTGCAGTCAATCCGCAATTTCGGTAAAAATTTTAGATATTCGTGGGTCATCACCATGAGAATGCTCAATCATCCCACAGCTTATCACTCCAAATACATAGACGCCAAATATTTTATGAGAGTTTTAAATGAAAAAAAAAGTTCGAAGAAAAACGGAAAACAAACAATGAGTTTACACAGCCAAGAGGTACCAATATTAAAATACTTTTACCAACTGCCCCTATCTTATATAATCAGAAGAAAACTACTACTTACCTGGTTTTTATTTAATAAAAATTAAAAGTCCTTAGCACTGGGCATGTTTCTAATCTGTTTGTTAGTCTTGACATTCAACAACACAAATCTGTAAGCCTTATTCGTGGGTACGCAAGGCAATTGTGGTAACTTGACCATAATAAAGGTATCTCCCAGCACATACACTAAATACTTAACACAATATAATTCTCACTCTCTCTCTCTCTCTCTCTATGTATATATAAGACCCAGAAGAATACCCCATGGGAGATGAATGGATGAAATTCGAAATCATGCAGGAGTGACACGGAGACAGGCTCAAGACAGACAGCTGTGGAAGAAACTTGGGGAAGCCTTCATCCAGCAGTGGATTGATAATGGTTGATGTTACATATTTATCAGTAAAAAGAAGTAAAAAAGCACACTCATGTAGTAATTAGACCACGTCAACACTGCACCTTGCTGCAGGAATCAGACGTAGTAGAAATAAACATAGAATTAACCAGAAGTAACCCACTTTCATGGTTCTAAACAAAAATGACATGGAGTAAAACAACTCAGGAACCCCAAACCACTCTTCAGGGAAAGATATCTGGAGCCCCGAAGTTAAATCATAGCTTAGGTGTTACCGAAAAAACCCCAGAAGATCCCATGGGAGATGGGTGGATGAAATTCGAAAGCATGTCGGAGTAACATGGAGGAGATAGGCTCAAGACATACGATTGCGGAAGAAACTTGGGGAGACCTTCATCCAGTAGTGGATTGATAATGGTTGACAATGATGATAATGATATATATTTTGATTATATACAGTATACATATATTGTAATGATAATAGTTGTCAATGATGATGATATATACACCATTATCAATCCACTGCTGAATGAAGGTCTCCCCAAGTTTCTCTCCAAATGGTATTTACAGTTAGCAACACCAGTACCGAGTAGCTAAAAATAGTTTTATGTACTTTTTCAACCTAAAAAGACATAATTTTTGGTATAAAAAATCTTTCTACACATCCTACTTTTAATATCTGGGCAGGTAAATTTTCTCTTGGCATGTATTATTTTAGATATTATTCAAGCTCTGGGCTGAGTGACCAAAAAATTCAGATTATGGGCTTTAATTTTTTTATGGGACAAATAATCGTATTTTTTTTGTTTCAGTATTAAATATTTAATATTTTTTATTTGCACTTTCATATTTTACTTTTTTTTGTTGAGAAGCCTAGCTTTTTGTTGTCTCAAAGCTGAAATTTTGTAGTTTTCACCTGATATTTGGACACATTTTGGCAATTGTTAAGATGTACAGCACATAGTTTTTTTTTGTTTCAATTTTAAGGGCACAACCTCTTATTAATATGAAGTGAGAAATTAACAACTACTGATTTGCATTCATGATGTGCAAAAAGTTTGGCGAGCAAATGTTTATGTTTTGTGTTGTTATTTTGTGGGTTCCTTCAGCAGTCTTGCTGGAAATACAAGTGCGTCTGATTTGTATTTTAGAGAAATACAGGCACAACTTGTTCAATACAAAGAAAGATTGATTTACGTGAGTGATATTTGTTCAATACTAACCTCTCATATATATGGTTGATGCAAAAGGAATAACTGGCAATTTATACATGGACATACTGACTGTACATTCATCATGAATCAGAGGTCACATTCTTCAAAAAAAAAAAAAAAAAAAAAACCACCACCTATCACGCAAAAATCAAATGCAAGTAGTTATTACAAAATGTTGCTAGTCCCTTTCTTTTGTATAATTCCATAATTTTTTTCAATTGTCATTTCATAATCGTGTGTGCCAGTTTTCATAAATATTTTATGTTGTTTGCATTTTTGAGGTACCATTGTACTCCCTGTTTCCTATTTTCAGTTTTAAATCAATATTGCCTGTATTTTTGCTACCCAAAAACCACACACATTGACTAACACATTCACAAATAAAGAGTATTCTGTCAAGAAATTTTCAAGCTCCCCACTCTCACTCTGTTGAAGTAATCAGAGACAAATGCCTAGAACACAAGCTGGGTGACCCTGTGCTTTCAGATAAAATACTAGATTGTTTCCTGACAGGTGTCAGCAAGCAATAAATTTATATTACCAATCACAATTATTACTTCTGCAATTTAAGTAACCATAAATTGATTGCTTTACCAGTATTTGCTATTTAATGGGTACATGATCTTTAACACATAAAAAGAAATTGCTGCTTCCTAAGATTTTGAAATATTTGTTGTCTTGTCAGACAAGTTGCATGTACACTGTACAGATTCTAGAATATATATGCAAATGCCATTTGCAAGACATCCTCAGTATATTGAAAAAAACAAAACATTTACATAGGTAGAAATTGTACCCCAAAAGCCTCAAAGTTGGTAACCCACAGTTAACCTCAGCTTCCCAGAGTAAACATCATTCAGTTTTCACATTGAGTACGACTGTTTACAAAATATAAGAAATAAAAAGTCTTAAGATAACACATATATTGAAATGGCTTATCTGCTGGTTTAATCACCAGCTACACCGATTAGATGTTTTATTTTTTGTGTTTGATTAACTGAGCATTTACAGCTCAACCTTATTTTAAAATGCTTACTTGTGAAATGTAGTTCCACAATCCTTGTTCCTTTTATTCTTACAATCAAAAGCCGCGCAGTAATATGGCATTTTAAATATCAACAATGTGCTGATAATTGTGATTATTCACGAAACTGTAGCACTAAATTTGTAATGAAGCATAACACGATCGCCGAACAGCTGAAAGAACCGAGGTGACTCCTTGACACACGCAGAATTTGTACCTCATCAAAGATGGCGGGCTCTCCCCGCGTTGGCTTCTGCTGCCACGGCAGAGAACCAATCGCAGAAGCACTCTATGTATTTCTATCTCGTTGGGGCTCAGCAACTGATGTGTCGCCATCTAGTGGCATTCGAAAAAGCAAGCTGTTTTAATTACAGCTGATAAATCCGAAGGGCGATAGAAATGTTGAATATATATTCGTTGTTTATTAAATAACGTGGACAGAGCGATGACATTGTATATTTACATTATCTTGACTGTAATTACTGTTCCACACGTAATATCAATCGCATCAGAAAACTTGAAAATTTCCCGCTGCAGGGCAATGAAATTTTCAAGTTTTTTTATGTGATTGATATTACTTATGGAACAGTAATTATAGTCAATTCAGTGATGTCTGATTGCTGTGTTCATTATCATGAGGCTTTATCCTGTTCAAAATTGCTCGGTGATGTTGCAACAGGAATGGCAACACAACAGATCATGGATGCACGGTTGAGCTGTTAGGGTGGCATAGAAGACTACCAAGAGTGTTTTTTTTTTTGATTGGAGGTTTAACGACCACCGTGAGCAACTCAATGGGCTATAAGCAGTCGCCCGTCCCTAATTTAGGGTCACTGGTTCCAGGGAAGGGAGAGAGCCAGTGCCGTAAGACAAACACAACATCCATGCCTGACCGGGATTCGAACCCGGACCCCTTACGGACGAATGATCAGAGGCCAACGCCTTAGACCACTGCGCCACCGGGGCGGCCTACCAAGAGTGTCAGGCTGTCGTAAAAAATGGCTCCCCCAGACACACACCCCACCCCACCCCCACCCCCAGTGTGTGAGCCATGCGCTGTTCAACAGTAAAGGCAGGATCCATGCGCTGGCTGGTTAGTCTCCAGACATGTATACGCTGGTCAGTGGTAGGGTAGGCAGCAGAGTGGCCTCTTTGAATGTAGTCACTGTGCTGCAAGTCATCTAGCAACAGTCTGGATAACCACTTCTATACCTGTAGATGATGCAGCATGGCCACAAATGGCCCCGCATGGGGATAACCGGTTTTCCGGTTATTTGGAGAGCGGCGCCCCCACGGCCCGAGCTGACCTTGTGACGGATCATTTTGTCATTTCGTCTTGTACGATTACATCCCCGAAGGGACAGCTGTTCATCCAGCTGCTGGGGGATGGCGTCCCCACGGCCCGAGCCGACATGTAGTATATGTGATGATTTTCACATTTTTTATGTTTTTTTGTTTTTTCACTTGACACGAACCTGCCTCAGTTGTAGGCTGCTGAGGTTGTGATTATGCGCCAGCTCAGGATTTGAGTTTCTCGTTTTCTTTCCTGTCTTCTCCATTTTATGTTACTTTTGTTTTTCCGAGCTGGTTAGCTAGACCTACCTGCGCGTTTGCCGTGTGCGGTGACCCGTAAAGTGGAAAAGGGGATGCTGGAGGCTGAGGTTTCTGGAGGCCTGGGTGTTGTTGTCACCAGTTGCCAACACTCCTCTTTGCCCCCTGCTTCACCCTAAACGGGCGGCTAGGAACTAACCCACTCCTAGTCAATGAGGTCAGTGGCCGAGTGGAGCCCAGACCTCTAACGGCTTGTCGTTTCGCACGGCAGGGTGAGTCTGGGGATAGGGTGGGCATGCCAAAGGGGTGTTCCCCAGGCATGGGAAAGTCTGGGTGCACGCCGAGCGCATGTCTGCCCTATCAACTTGCTATATCCGCTTGCTATCATTAGAGCCGTGTCCTGCGTCCACGTGGGCTTGCTGACCTCAGGCTCTCCCTCGTTGGGCTCGATTGTGGGTGGGGAAGTCGTCTGACGAATTATAAATTTTTTTTCATGGCTCTCAATTCTGTTTCCCACGAACCAAGAACCAAAAGAGGTATGGAGGAAGGTTCATCCTCTTCCGCAAAAAACATGTTCCTGATTCTTCTAATGCTCGTTTCTTTTTTGTGCACTCATTGGACCCTTCAAAGCCTTTGAGTGCCAAAAGTCCATTTTGGATTAACAAAGCGCTTCAATCTATAGCAAGCTCTCCTAAGAGCGTAAAGAAACTGCAGTCTGGAGATCTTCTGGTAGAAATGTCCACTGTGGCCTACAGTTCTACACGTCTAAACACTACCACGCTGCTTGAGACTCCGGTAAAAATAACACCTCATGGATACCTAAATTCATCTCGAGGTGTTGTCTCCTCTCAGGACCTCGTTGAGTGTACTGAGGAAGAACTACTAGAAGAACTGAGGAGTCAACACGTTACGGGTGTGCGGCATATACTCTTTAGGCGGAATGGGCAGTCCGTCCCATCCCGCAACATCATTTTGACGTTTGATAGCTCTTCTCTGCCTACGTCCATCAAGGCAGGGTATCTGCACCTTCAGATACGTCCGTACATCCCCAACCCTCTGAGATGTTTTAGGTGTCAGTCTTACGGCCATTCTCAGCAGTAGTGCAGGAGCAATCCTAGGTGTGAACGCTGTGGTGCCGCAGAGCATCTTTTATCAGAATGTGTGGCCGAGGCTGAGTTTTGTGTGAACTGCAAGGGTTCACACGCAGCATCAGCCAAAGATTGTCCCAAGTGGAAGGAGGAGAAAGAAATCCAAAGGCTAAAGACGGTGGAGAATATTTCCTATCCTGAGGCCAGAAGGAGAGTAGTTCCTGCTTCTTCTGATCGGCGCTCATATGCATCAGTGGTGGTTGCTAAATCTACAATCGGCATTCAAACCGACATTCAGATCCCTACTAAATGTCCCTATAAGCTGGACGACATCATCGCAGCCGGATCTCGAGCTAGGGGTCTGAAAGCGCCACCCACCACTTTGCCGAAGCAGATTCATCCCACCACCAACAAGGGAACTCAGGCCACTTCTAACAAAAAAAGCAAAGCCCAGGATAAGAAAAGCATTTCTTCTCCTCCAAAATCTCAGGAATCGACTCAACGTCGTGCGCCTCCCGTTAAGTCACTTGGGACAAAGCATGCTCCCATCTTGGCCCCTGGTCACACGCCTCCAGATCTGGGGGAACCCCTATCAGAGGTGATGGAGCCTGACTTCGTTTGATCATTTTCATTTTCATTTCATTTATAACCATGGCTTCAATCATTCAGTGGAACTGTCGAGGTTTTCGGACGAGTTTTGATGAAGTGCAACATCTGCTTTCGTTCTACTCTCCGGTGTGCTTTTGTTTACAGGAAACAAAACTTAAACCATCAGACCTGCTTTCAGTTCGAGGCTACAGTGCGTATCGGACAGATAATGCACTGGGAAACATCGCCTGTGGGGAAGTCGCTATTCTTGTCCCTCACAGTGTTCCGGTGTCTTCCGTTGCGATATCCACAACTTTGCAGGCCGTGGCGGTGCGAATATCTGTCCCTGGGCCTCTTACTGTCTGCAGTGTCTATCTGCTGCCGGACGAGAACGTAAGCGTCTCTGTACTGGAGAGATTGGTTGATCATCTGCCTTCACCCTTTCTTTTACTGGGTGACTTCAGTGCTCATAATCATTTGTGGGGTAGTGTCAGCATCAGCACGAGAGGTCGTCGCATAGAGTCTTTTCTGTCCTCGGCCTCTTTGTGCCTTTTTAACACTGGTGCTCACACGTACTTCCATGAGCCGACAAGATCCTTCAGTGCGATCGATTTGACCTTGGGATCACCATCGATTATTGCTGATTGGTCGTGGACGATGTGTAATGACCTCCACGGGAGCGACCATTTTCCGATTTTGCTCTCGCATCATGCGAACATGCCATCTTCTGCCTCCCGC
Organism: Macrothele yani; assembly: GCA_039090855.1. Taxonomy (NCBI): domain Eukaryota; kingdom Metazoa; phylum Arthropoda; class Arachnida; order Araneae; family Macrothelidae; genus Macrothele; species Macrothele yani. Next base: position 63,244,122 of record CM077017.1, on the reverse strand, counting down.
TCTCCTCGGTGGAGGATGGAGCGTGCGAGATGGGAGGTCTTCACACCGTCAGCTTTGATATCTTCTGCAATGGTGACCCAAGAGTCAATCGACGCAGCTGTTCTTGAAGTCACAAATTGTATTCTTCAGGCAGCTGATCTTTCTATACCAAAAACATCTACGACATTCTCCAGAAGTCCGAAGCCTTGGTGGACCCCTGAATGCGCAGCGGCTAGGAGAGCTCAACATAAGGCCTGGTCTACGTTTCGGCGTTATCCAACCGATGCTAATCTCGTTACATTCAAACGAGCAAAATCCTATGCTCGGTTGGTGCGTCGACGTAGCAAGAGGGAGTCTTGGATCCAGTATATTTCATCTCTCACTTCACGTGCCAGTTCGAAAAGTGTGTGGGACAAGATTCGTGAGATCCGGGGTAACTACAGCTCTCACCAGATCTCCATTCTCGAGAGTAACGGCTGCACATATGCTGAAGTCGGGGAGATTGCTGATTGTTTGGGGGAGGCGTTTGCTTCCGTGTCGAGTGACCTGGCGTATCCTTCCTCTTTTCAGAGGATTAAATCCACTGCGGAACGCCAGAAAGTCTCCTTTGCGCCTTTTAGCGACACAAGTTATAACTCCCCCTTCGGCATTGTTGAACTACGGGTGGCTCTGCATCGGTCCGGCGCTACATCTGTCGGTCCCGATGGCATCCACTATGACATGCTCCGTCATCTCTCGCAGTCGTCTCTCGAGAATCTCTTAATCTTATACAATCGTATTTGGTCGGAGCACAGTTTCCCGGAATCTTGGCGACAAGCTTTTGTTCTGCCTTTTCCCAAACCTGGCAAGGATCCCAAGTCTCCCTCTAGTTATCGTCCAATTGCTCTCACTAGATGCCTGTGTAAAGTTCTTGAACGCATGGTTAATTCCCGGTTAGTTCATTTTTTAGAATATCATCAAGTACTTTCACCATCACAAAGCGGCTTTCGCCGTCATCGTTCACCTCACGATCCTCTCCTGCACCTTGAGACATCTGTGCGCGAGGCGTTCGTGCGCAGGCAGCACCTGGTGTCCGTTTTCTTCGATATTGAAAAAGCCTATGATCGAGGGTGGCGGCACGGTATTATCCGTGATCTCCACGCATGCGGATTGCGAGGAAATCTTCCGCTTTCATCGTTAATTTTCTTCGCAATCGGGTGTTCCAGGTGCGCCTGGGTACGACGCTCTCGGCACCGTTCCATCAAGAACAAGGTGTTCCTCAAGGTTGCATTTTATCTGTCACATTGTTCATCCTCCGCATTAATTGTCTTTTCATAAATCTTCCTCCTGCGGTTTCGGCTACTGCCTATGTTGATGACTTGCACATTTTCTGCTCGTCATCAAGCATGCATTTTATTGAAAGGCAGTTGCAGTCTACAATTAATCAGATCTTTAAAGCGGCGAATAGCAATGGTTTCGTTCTTTCTCCCGACAAGACAGCGTGTGTCCATTTCTGCCGGAGGCGTGGCCTCCATCCTGACCCCGAGCTGCATTTAGACCGTGCAGCCATACCAGTTTTGCCGGAGACCAAGTTTCTTGGTCTGACCGTCGACCGTGCGCTTACGTTCCGTGCGCACGTTCGGCGGCTCAAGATTTCCTGTCTGCGGGCTCTATCTATTCTTAAGATCCTTTCGAGAGTCTCATGGGGCGCAGACAGGGTGTCGTTGATTCGCATTTATCATTCTCTAATACGGTCAAAACTGGATTATGGTTGTATCGTGTATGGCTCTGCTCGTCGTTCCGTTCTCAGGCCTTTGGACACTATTCACCATCAAGCACTGCGTCTTTGTTCGGGAGCATTTCGAACATCTCCAATTCCCAGCCTTTACGCTGACGGAAACGAACCATCGCTTGAATTACTCCGTCTGCAGCTGTCTATTCAATTCTACTTGAAACTTAGATCTCTTCCAGACCATCCTTTATACGATGCAGTTTTTCATCCCCAGCATGCTCGTTTATTCGGGAACCGCGGCCCTCTTGCCTTTCAACCTTCGGTCTTCGTATGGCGGCCGTAGCCCGTGATGTAGGGCTCGACTTGTCACTTGTTGGAGTGACCAGGGGCTTTGGGGATCCTCCATGGCACCCACTTGGTGTCATGGTTGATACCACCTTTACATCTTTCGATAAATCCTCAACCCCTGCGTCAGTGTACCAGCAGCTCTTTGCTGAGCACCGTGACCTCAATTCTGACTACACTCCTATTTTTACTGATGGCTCAAAGATGCATGGAGTTGTTGGATCCGCGGCTGTCTGTGTTGATGACGTTTCAGTAGCGCGGATTCCAGCTGAGGCCACGGTGTTTTCGGCGGAGATGCATGCTGGGTATCTCGCCCTTCTCCATGTTCAGTCGAGTTCTCATCATTGTGCTTTGGTCTATACGGATTCTTTAAGTGTCTTGCAGTCCTTATCATCTGTGGATTGCCGTGATCATTCTTTTCTCTCGGATGTGAGACGGTTGCTCCGTCGTTTGCTCGAGGCCGGTTTTCAGGTTCAATTTTGCTGGATTCCTGGACATATTGGAATCTCGGGTAACGAGTGTGCTGATGCGGCTGCCAGATCTGCTTCCTCTTTGGTCATCACACCCTTGCCACAAATGCCGCCTCGGTGGCGCAGTGGTCTAAGGCGTTGGCCTCTGATCATTCGTCCGTAAGGGGTCCGGGTTCGAATCCCGGTCAGGCATGGATGTTGTGTTTGTCTTACGGCACTGGCTCTCTCCCTTCCCTGGAACCAGTGACCCTAAATTAGGGACGGGCGACTGCTTATAGCCCATTTGAGTTGCTCACGGTGGTCGTTAAACCTCCAATCAAAAAAAAAAAAAAAAAACCACCCTTGCCACTGTTTCACCGGGATTTCCGCTTTCTTGTTCGCGGCCATATCAAGCGAACGTGGCAGGGCCTGTGGGACCAACAGGTGGAAACTGCATCGTATTAAACCAAATTTTGGAATTTGGAAATCCCCATATCGTCGGAACCGTAGGGAGGAAGTGGTGCTTGCGCGTCTCCGCATTGGGCATTGTCGTTTCACTCACCGCTTTTTGCTGTGTGGCGACACTGCGCTGATGTGTGAGACGTGCAATTACCGACTTACCGTCACTCATCTTCTGTGTACCTGTGTTCGTTTTCGTGATGTACGTTTTCATTTCTTTCATTCTCATTTGTTGACCGAGGACGCCGCTACACTGCAGCGGCTCCTCAATGACCACTGTGATACTGTTGCCGTGTTTTCATTTTTTAAAGAAATTGACTATTTTAAACGTATCTAGATTTTAGCCTTATCATCATCCTCATTTCTCAGTTTTACTGAATCAGCTAGATTTTTATCATTCTATCATGTTTTTAATACTGTTTGTTTCATTATCTTTTTTAGCCCTTCCATCATTCCCATTCTTCAGTTTTATTTGATCAGCCATATTTTAAGCTTCATAGCACGTTTTTAATACTGTTTGTTTGTCTGTCTTATGTCAGGCGCTCTTTGGCCAAATATGGCCCGCCGCCTCGGTGGCGCAGTGGTCTAAGCGATGGCCTCTGATCATTCGTCCGAAAGGGGTCCGGGTTCGAATCCCGGTCAGGCATGGATGTTGTGTTTGTCTTATGGCACTGGCTCTCTCCCTTCCCTGGAACCAGTGACCCTAAATTAGGGACGGGCGACTGCTTATAGCCCATTGAGTTGCTCGCGTTGGTCGTTAAATCTCCAATAAAAAAAAATCAAAAAAAAAAAAATATGGCCCTTGCGCAATAAAAATCAAACAACGAACCAACCAACGGCCACAAATGATTGAGAGCGAGGATTCCATTTCTGTTCATGTAACTCTTACAATCGCCCAATCCATTCACTGGGTTGTGCCCTCCTCGACCCATTGATGCCAACATTGTCCAATTGCTGCATTGCTCTGACTCTAAAGCTTGGCGATACGGCAACTTAACCAACCAGTGTCTCCCAGCCCAGTTATACATCCTCTCTCAAACTCGCTTGTGTTGCGCATGGATCTGACGTTGAGGCATCCTCACAGTTAGTGGAAGTTAATGTAACTAAAATGTGCTGTTACAGCTGTCTCTGCATGCGAGCTTTGATATACCCTCTTCGATGCATTCCCTTGTGCTATGATTGGCTATTATTTAGTCGTTGGTTGCTATTTCTTAATCATTTGCATATTTGGCAGTGAGTACTTACATGTGGAGCTTTATCAGGATTGAACAACTTTCTGAGGGTGCTTAATTTTTTTTTTTTTTTTTTGGCAAAGTGTATATATATATAAGGGTGTTCAAATGAAAAGGTACGAAACGTCATAAGAACGTAACCGTTAACATATTTGCCTATGCCGCTATGGGAGAACGTAGCGCCACATCTAGGGATGCAATTGGAGTCGCAGGCGTGGATCGGAGCATGCGCGGGCATGCGCAGGAGAGAGCAGAGGCTCTTATAAAGTGCGCCGTCCAATTGACGCGGCAGTGTGTGTGAGGACAGGATGGCGTTCACATTACAAAATTTGACGATTGAGGAGCAGCGAGGCGTTGTCCGATTTCTGACAGCGGAAGGTGTTGAACCGGCCGCTATTCATCGCCGGATGGTGACCGTATATGGGGAAGACTGTGTGTCCGACAAGTCAGTGAGAAAATGGAGTGCCCGTTTTCGTGCAGGCCGTGAGAGTTTGGTTGATGACCCGAGACCAGGCCAGGCAAACACAGTCATCACGGCCGATCTCATCGACAAGGTAGACGACCTAGTGAGAGGTGATCGGCGTGTCACATTGCGAATGTTGGCGGTGGAGGTGGATGTCAGCGTTGGAACAGTGTGGACAATTGTTCACGACAGGTTGCGTTATCGGAAGGTGTGCGCGCAGTAGGTTCCGAAGCAGCTCACCGACCAGCAAAAGGAACTGCGTATGGGGCAAGCACTTCAACATCTGTTTCGGTATCATGAAGACCCCGCTTTCCTGGAGCGGATCGTCACAGGTGATGAGAGCTGGTGCCATCACTACGAGCCAGAGACAAAGCGGGACAGCATGCAGTGGAAACATGCGTCGTCACCTCCCCTAAAAAGTTCAAAGCCGTGGCGTCAGCAGGCAAGGTGTTGCTCACCGTCTTATTCGACGTCCAAGGTCCACTACTTGTTGAATTCCTCCAGCACAGACGAACCATTAACTCCGATGTGTACTGTGAGACACTCCGAAGCCTAAGCAGGTCAATCAAGAACAAAAGACCGGGGCTGCTCACGGAGGGTGTGGTTCTGCTCCATGATAACGCGCGTCCACACGTCTCCAGGGTCACACACGCGGAACTGGCCAAGTTCCAGTGGGAGCAGCTGGACCATCCGCTCTACAGCCCGGACATGTCGCCCTGCGATTTCCATGTGTTTGGTCCCCTGAAAAAACATCTGAAAGGGAAGCGCTTCCACTCGGACGACGAACTCAAGGACGCTGTGCAGGACTGGGTCTCGTCACGGCCACAGGAATTCTGGGAACAAGGAATCCTTCGGCTCGTTAATCAATGGGATCGTTGTGCTACGGCCTATGGTGTATACTTTGAATAAAGTCTTCATTTATACCCACAGTGTCGTTTCGTACCTTTTGATTTGAACACTCCTTGTATAAGGCATTAAAGATTATGTATTCCTTGGGTCAGCAATATAGAACACTGCTCTAGTGGTCTAAACACTAGCTTGTGATCGTTCATCCCAGTGGTCTGAGTTCAAATCCTGAATGTGGCATGTGTGGTGTGTTTGTCTTATGACACTGGCTTTCAAAACATACATTGATAGTTTTAAAAAATGAATTTTTGCTGTTTATTTATTTTAAGTTGAAATAAGGCTATTGAGAACCTGCATTGTTTTCTGATTAGTTTTATGGCTATAAAGGAAGTCCTAATAATTTCAGTGCACAGCAAAGTTGGCTGCTGATGCACTTACCTGAGAATAATCTTCACTGGAGATATTCCGATTGCACTTTGTGTTCTCAATTTCTTCTAGAGGTACAAATTATTATGTTGCCAAACCCAAGTTGTTGCTAATGCAATCTTGGAAGCACTCTTCTTCCATTAAAATTATAGCATTCCAGTCAAATCTTTTAAGTGATATGTTCATGGAGAGATTCATCTGGAAAGTGAATGCGTACAAAGATCTATATGATGTGAAGCAAGAGCAGGTACGTACTGGAGGTAACACCTGATGTGATCAATGGTAAGCTCAGGAGGAATAGGTGCATTCTGCAAAGTGATGCATAAACCAGGTGGACGACAGGACATTGTGATAACGAGAGGCAGAGGATGTGGGGAGATCGGAATTTGTGGCAAAGGGAAAGGGTGGAAAGAAAGTTTGGTGAACAGAATTTGCATGATTTGAATTTCTAATGTATAACTGAGGAGAAAACTAATTCTTGATTAATGTGTAATAAATTAAATTTACCATTAAGAGCAGTTGAGAACTTTTGGACCAGATACACATTTTACATGTGAAACATAGATAAACAGGGTTTTACTGTAAAACTTTTCATCTTAGCATTATTATTTCTTTAATGGTGTGCTACATTTCTCACAGATGCTGCTGATGTGCTTCCATGCAAATTATTAGTCAGAAAAGATAGATGCAGTCGCAATGTTCAAATTTCCCAAGGATCCTGACCTGCAAGAAAAGTGGATTACTGCTCTCAAAAGAGATAACTTGATACCAAATCTCAATGATGTGATTTGTATTCAGCATTTTAGTGATGAACTTATTTGAGTTAATGCAGTTTCAAGACATGATGATCACTGGTCTCAGTTCCTTGGAAAATATTAAAATTAGCTACCTTATATTTTTTCCAGTCTTCTCTGCAAAAGTTATACTAAAATGTAGGCATGATTTTATTTGTTCGCTTAAAAAGTGGTATTGCATTTCAGTTTCTGCTGAAATTTCTTCAAAGCACATCCAGCATCACCTTAATCGAACAAGTTTGTTCATATCAGTTTAATATCCCATTTTTTGTGTTTTGCACTTTAGCATAAACCTGTTATTACAAATATTTTGGCAGTTTACAACTTTAGTGTATTTCATGTATCTTAACTTCGTGTTGTGCAACCTCCTCCCTCTTCTTTTTTGTCTTCCCAACAGAAGTCACGGGACCAATCCTTTGAAGACTTGTACTACTGTGGAGCATATTGCATGCTGTGAAAAACATTTTGCTATGGCTGTGTATATCACCTGGGCAACATTGACTATTTGGGAGAAGTGTTTTGTAGTGGATTTAAATAAAAATTTTCACTCCAAACATTTCTTTTTAATGGTCTGAATTGTAGCCGTAAGCTGTTCTGAAGTTCAGGCTAGAAATACTGTGGGTATGCTTCTTTTCTTTAATGATTTTTTTATGATCAGAAAAAGTTATGCAGGAATCATTAGTTTTCAATCAGAGAAAAAAAAAGCTATATACATTTGACTTTGTACAATTACTTTAATTTGATATTCGTATGACCTGCATATGTATCTCTAATTGGCTTTAAAATTAGTCTACATGCAATTTAGTTGAACCTCTTTCAAATTCATATTAGCATTGTTCCTTCCAAGAACAACAAAACTGACTGATATCACTAGCAACACCTTCATAATAAATTACAATTTATACTTCAACTAAAGTTCAAATTTTAGTTTATTATGAATAAGCAAATTTATAGATAATATACTAGTATATTTGTAAATTTGATTAAGTAGCATTGCAGATGTTGACATTGTATTTTCAATGGGCTGAGTATTAGTTGTAACATATGGAATTGAGGTAGGAGGTGAATGTAATTAACAGCTATATGGAAGTCAGATTTTTTGAGGCACAGACCCACTCAAAATTGTACAATGAACATTGATTTTTGTATTCATTTATATGTCAGAAGACATGCTGAACATATGTTCTGAGTAATCAATTTAAAAAAAAAAAAGAAAAAAGGCTGAACTAATTGCTAAGGGAAGTGTAACTTTTCTAATTCCTGAAAGCCTACATTTCTTAGGTGTAAACACAATTTTGCATCACATTTACCAATAATCTATGGATAAATAGCAGGGCTGGAAAAATACCATGCCCAAGATGCCTGGGGCATGTAAATTATTGGCCTGGGCAAGTAAAAATGAAATCTAGTTGCCCGGTCAGGCAACTAGATTTAAAGAAAAAAAGTTTGGAATGGAGAATTTTCTGCTCTAGAAAAAAGACGTTCGTCGCATGTATTTAACTTTACTGCAGTTGTATTATTGTTTCGGAATAAGTGCCAAGGCCAGAAGAATAGCGCTTCTTTAATTATATTATGCTCTACGTCCAGAAATTGGGGCCATACGTAGTTTTGCTCCAGATGTTGTTTACAGTTAACGACGGGATGCATGCATCAGACGAAACTAGCCTCCAGTGTTTACTGACAAAATGCATAAACTGCCATGAACCAGGAGGATGCAGACTGATGGCCAAAAAAGCCGTACTTTATGGGGAAGGAGTGACAACTGAATATTTATTGCACAACACCAGGTGTCTGACATAACTTGGTCAAGTGAGGGAGGGTAAAGTGAAAGCTTCCACCCGAGTGCACGCCCACACACCTGAACTGACAGCGGAACTACTGAAACAAAAGCTAAGTTTTGTTTAGAAATGAGCCTGCGCAATGCATTTCACTTAACCGGGAGAAGAGCAAAAATTACCAACGCCGATAACTTAGTTTATCCGAGAGAACAGTTTTCGTGTTAGTTGCGATTCATGTTAGCTGTGGATATAAGTTGTATTTAGTAATGGATATAATTTTTTTTTTTTTTTTTTTTTTTTGGAAAATAAAATCCAGCAATGAGAGTATATCTCATAGTAAGCAATTATGTGAAATTCCCAATCTGTCAGCGGTAGTTACAAATTTGTCTTCCGCACTGTTGAGTGACATAATTTCAGAATCGGAATCTACATTGTCGGCAAGTCTGAAACTTATGCAAGCGGACTATGATAAAGCGTAAAAAAAAAAAAAAAAAAAAAAAGCTGTTGCACAGTTGAAGAATCTTGGATAAAAACATTTAATTCGCTAAAATCAAATGACAAGACTATTATGTTGTGCACTGTTTGCAAAATCCATCCTAAAATTGCTGATACCACCAGTAATTTTTTCAAGCAATGTGGGGTGTCAGGCGATAATATAGTTTAATAACTAAGTGTACACAACAGTAGTCAAAAACATAAGATTTACCTTTGTAACAAAACAACAATTCTTGGGATTTTATGATGCAAAATTACTTTTGTTTGTACAAGAGAAAAGGTAAATAATTTTTACATTCAAAATTGTTGTTAAAAACTACTTAAACTGCCATACAGTTAACTATGATTATTTAATTTTTTTGTAAAACACAGGACATATATTAAAAATTCTTGAACATCACTAAATTTCTCAAATGCCATCAATTACCTTTCTTAAAACTTGAGATATATGCTTTTGTGCATTTTGAATACAGACACTTTAAAATGGTGATGCAAAAAATGTATAAAACGTTTATCATAATTTTTAAAAGATGAGGCTTCTGTTTTGTTATCTTAAAAGATAAATTTTTCTGGGAATGTAGATTTTACTTCTGGGCAAGTAAATATTTTCTGCACATGCCCAGCTGGGCATGTAACTTTTCAGATATTTTTCAAGCCCTGAATAGCATTTATAGAAAAAACCCTGCCCTATTGGTAGGAAGGCCATTTCACATAATATGAAGATATGAAGAAACCAATAATGAAACAAAAAATTTGGAATTGTCACAAAAAAAATGCACCCTTCTCCAATAAATTTTCATTATGCTACAGAGAAAGCATTGAAATTCTCTTCAATAAAAACTTGCAATTCTGATGCATTCTCAGTATTCTGATAATTTGGAAATCTCTACTGGCAACAGCTAAAGAAACGATGTCAACCACGTGAGTACTTGCTTTTAGTGTGAACAAGGCTGGCGTTTCAAATGAAAGACCTCTTACTATTCCTAAAATTTAGTCCGTAATAAATTGTGCATAAAAATTTTTGCTTCATTATTGGAATCATGCCCTATTTAAATAACCAATGCGATATGAAATAGAGGGATGATTCAAGTTGTTTTATTATCCAAGCATAAAATGGTTCTGTGCTATCATTACTACATCAAAACATGTACTACGTCAAATGTATATATACTACTTCATGTACATACAAAATACATCCAAGAAATATAATGCTACATATGTAAATACATATACTACATACCTGCCAACTACAACGAAATGTCAATAGTTTCTACAGATTTTGTTGTCTGACTACAGGACTCACTGTTGAAACTATGGATTCTACAAATTTTCACATTTACTTTTTTCTATTTTGCTATTATTTTATGATATAATGATATTCTTAAGTGGATTCACGGAATTCCGCCTTTTTTGTCATTTAGATCATTCTCAAGATCGATGCAAAACTGAAGAGAATTTGGGGGAGGAGTGTCGTCTTCCATCTGGGGGCGTTATTTGTGTTTCAAAACTTTTGAAAACAATAGTTAAACAGAGTGAAAAATTTTGTGGTAATCGTAATTTTCTCATTCCCGATGCTGCCTTTGTGTCCAGTATTCTTATTAAATATCATTATATTGCATGAATGTTTGTATTTCAGCTTGAAACTGTATGCAGCAATTTGCAAAAACAGAAGTCAGACGCCATAGAAATTTCTCTGTAATCTTCAGGCATAAGATTCTTCCACAAATTTGAGGAATTTGGACATTTTCGTTGTTATTTTGGTCGTCACAAGATTGATGCACAAGTGAACAGAAATGGGGTAGTGGTGCGTGTGTGGGTGGGTGGGTGTGTGGGGGGATGTTCGTTGTAGGATGGAATTTCATTTTTACAAAACTTTGTAAAACGGCAGGACGGCGGAGTTAAGATTTTTTTCGCAATGGTACTTTATTTTTCTCGCAATTTTGCCTTTGTCCAGTATTATTGTCAAATAAAATTTTACTGTATAAATATTTTTATTTCAGCTTGAAAAGAGGGGGAAATTTTCCAAAACCAGAAGTTAGACCAAGCAAAGATTTTTCCTGTAAGCACCCCCCCCCTAATGTTCCCGCTCTTCTGCATTGCTAAATATTCCCCATCCCATAAGTTTTTGCATTTAAGCTGAGAAGGGAGCAGGAAATCCACAAAAACGGGGAGTAACAGAGTTGAAAATTTGTAAAAATTGAACTTTTTTACAAATTTTGGATTTTCCGTCTGTGAAGTGTTGTGGAATTCAGAATGCATATGACTGATTTTACTGGTGGAAGTTTTGAACTTCAATAGCACAAAGCTGCTCAGAGAGAGAGAGGGATGCTTTGTTTCAAAGCACAAGCAGCCTAAAGTATCGTATCGTACTCTCGAAAGCAAAGCAAGTTTACTCTGTCTTTGGGCTGACAACTTTGAAATGGATTTAGCATCAATGGTTTTCCCAAATAATTTTGAATTTGAAGTAGATCAAAATCAACTAAAGGTAAAAGAAATTAATTGCAAGGAAATGGCAGTGGTAGTCTATGCAATTCTATAAGTTTCTTTTATGTCTGGAAAAACTTAGTTCTCAGTTTTAAAACTTGCGGTCACCCAGTGAGCAAGTGGTAACAAGCACTGGCTTCTACGAGTATTTTTGAATTAATGTATATAGTTAATAGAAAATAGTTGTGGATTTGAATCAAAACAGAACTCTTTAGCTCACCTAACTGTACTTTGTTATCAATTACAGGCTTGCAGAAAGTCTGTATAAGATAGCCATAGTGCATTTTCTGGACATGGGTTTTCCATGAATATTTTTCAATTAATGTAAATAGTTGATGGAAAAGAATTTGATTTTAAGCAAAAAAGAATGTTTTTAGCTGACTTTATACTTTATTACACACATATTGTTTAAATCATTTGTTCAAAATGGGTCTGGGCTTGAATGCCTGGTGGGGCGTGAATGTTAGATTTTCCATCAATGGTCTTCCCACATAATTTGAGCAGGGACATTGCTAGACCATTTCAGGAAGGGGCTGAAGCCTCAATAATCTTGCTATCTCAGTGGCATACCAGAAAAATTCACCCCCTCCCTGCAAAAAATGTCTTCAAAGCCCATTTGAAAAAAAATCCATTTTGACTTTCAATTACTGAAATTTTTAAATTCCATATTAACTAGATTTTCTGGGCATTTTAATAATACAAGTTCTTTAGAACCTACAGCCGCTTTTCATAAAACCAAAATTATTGCACTTTATTGTGTAAAATACAAATGTGACATTGTAATTGAAATAATTGCTCTTATTTTCTGTGAACAAAAAATACCACAAAACGCATATCAAAATTAATCGTATCATGCAAATTTTATTCTTTAACCCTTTAAGTGGCCGATGTACCTGAACCGAAAGGTGCCAAAAAAATTCTGCTCTCCCCAAACAGAGTTGTTTCCATAATGACCGATTTCACAAAAGCTAAGGCAAAACAGTTTCTTTCGCTCTCTCATCTGAGCAGTAAGGACTATAAACCTGTCACGAGTGATTAGCGCTCCCTTCTAGTCCTTTATTCTCTGATTCATGACAAGATGGGGTAGGTCTAGTCCACCTGACACGGATATCATTCAACAGGATAAAAGGATATCTTCTCTTTCCTTTTTAGGTTTGTCGCCACTGTTGTGGCACTATCAGCATCTAATCAGTCAAAAAGGATCATTGTCAATCACTTCTCTGATTGACACCTTTGAATAACAAATCAAAGGGGGAAGTAGCATTTTCTGACCCTCAGGTATTTCAGGTAATTCCTTCAAGTGGCGTTAAGACCACTAAACCTTCCCAAAATGAATTCGTTCTAGCCACATTTCACCCACTTCTTAGACAGCGAATATATCCGTCTGAGCTGACATCAGCCCATTTTGATAACCACAAGTTACCTCGTTCCGGCCACTTAAAGGGGTAAAGAACTATGGCAAACTTCCTTGAAATGTATCACGATCACACACACAAAACATGCAACTCCCACGTGACAGTGTCTTCGATATCCCTTGCATTGAGACATGATTTATTCCGACAACTGTTTGCCTTTTGAACTAACTTGTATTATTTGTGGTGCAATGGTCTATGCACTGACTTCTGACTACTCATCAGATCAGTTTCAAGTCTCAGGTGGGGCATTAGTAGTGTATTTGTCTTAAGGCAGTGGTTCTCTCCCTTTGTTGGCTACAAATTAAGGACGAGCAGCTTTGTATAGCACCTATAATTGGTTTCCATGATTGCAAAAAAAGAAGTAAAAATGTTATTGACGTCGAAATCATCTATATTTCACCAACTCTAAACATTGGGGCAGTTTCATACTAATAATGGCCTTTTCTGATTTATAAATGAGTAACAATTAAAGAGTAATGTTGCAAAAAAACCTGTTTGAATTATTTACTCTTGATTGAAAAAAAAAAAACACTTATGTAAAATAATGCCACAATATTTTGCACATAGCAAATTTGTTTTCCTTTATTCTTGTAAAGAAACAAAGACATGGGCTCTCTGTTTCTTTGTCCACACAAAGAACATCTTTTTGTTCATTATATTTTTAAGAATGCACAGTTATGTGCAAACAATTGTAATACACCTTATTCTCAATAAAAACACTTTATTCTCAGTGGTGTAAAAATGTCATTCCTTGAACTGATATTTCTTTCACATTCTCTTATTAATATATGTACATGTATAGGAAATATTGCTATGAAAAGGGGCTTCACATCCTCTGGAGTTGATGCTTTCCTGTCTGTCATCCAGTTTTTATAAACTTTAAAACTGTAAAAATGATTTCTCAAGATTTTACTTATTTACAAAAAAAAAAAAAAAAGAAAAATTTTTTTCTGCTGAATTCTTCATTCAAAGTTGCTGTCAAAAATTCCTAGCTATTTCCTTAAGCAGTTTCAAATGGACTAAAAAGTTTTGCAGATGTTTTTGTTGAGCCCCCCCCTCCCTAATGCAGGGGTCACAGAGCCTACCAGTGAGCCCCTGCATAATCTACAAGGAAGTTTTTTGCTTAAGTTAAAAGAAAAATTTGTAAGCCTTGACTAAATTTCGAATAACATGATTATTATTTTAAATCAATGATCAATCATAAAAAAAATAAAATAAAGAAGACAAAAAATATCAATGGTAAATTTATATTTGGCCATTGTATGTTACCAAAGGATGCATATGGAACCACCACTTGCTTTAAGACATGCCCACATATCATTGGGTGTGTAATGCAGTTCATACATTGCATAATCTACAAGGAAGTTTTTTGCTTAAGTTAAAAGAAAAATTTGTAAGCCTTGACTAAATTTCGAATAACATGATTATTATTTTAAATCAATGATCAATCATAAAAAAAATAAAATAAAGAAGACAAAAAATATCGATGGTAAATTTATATTTGGCCATTGTATGTTACCAAAGGATGCATATGGAACCACCACTTGCTTTAAGACATGCCCACAGATCATTGGGTGTGTAATGCAGTTCATACATTTTTTAGCCATAGTTTCTTCACAAGATTTGGCAGCATTGTATGTCCCTGGTGGACATGATCAATTGGATACTTAGGCATTTTGATTGCATATGCTGAATCTGTTTTTTGTTGTTGTTGTTGTTTTATCATGTGATGTTTTCTGGTGTGCCATGTGGTGGGTTTCTTCCTTTATTGCTCATAACTCCTCTGTACCACTGCTCAATACTCCTCACCGCAGTAAAGCAACTAGGGACCATCTCTGTATTCTTAAAACCCCACCAAAAATGGGGAAAAGGTCAACATTTAAATAATATATTACTGCACTTAAATTAATCCTAAAACTGAATATCACAAGGTTACATTGGTTGCAAGTGAAATTAAATTAATTTATCTCAAATTTAAAATGCAATCAAATTAAATGACAACTGTGAATTTTAAAATTCTGCAGTTTTCTTGTTTTATTCATTATGGAAGCAAGGGAATGGGGTGAGTACAATGTAGCAAAATAAATTAAACCTTGTTTAGCACCCCAGTGTTATTAGTCTAGTGATGCTTCTGATTTTGAATATGAAATAAATCAAAATCAACTAAAGGTTCCTTAGTGAAATTAACTGTGGGGGAAAAAGTAGTGCTTTGGAAAAAATTCCCTGTTTAAAAATTTGAGACCCTCCTGTGGCCTAGTGGTATGATATGCTGGCTTCTAATCATTCACTAAAGATGGATCTGGGTATGTCATGAATAGTGTGCTTGTTTTATGCTGCACTACTGCTCTCCCTGAGACAGCTGGGCCCAAATCAGTGATGAGCAACTGCTTGTAGTCCATTGAGTTGCTCATGGTGGTAGTTAAACACCAAATGAAAGAAAAAATGGATTTGCAGTTCAGTTAGTATATAAATTAACCGAATGTTTCTGTAATGTCTCTCACACAGTTCATTGCATTCATATGTGGGGTAAGGATGTTAAAATTGTAACTCTTAAGTCTCGTAGTCTATTTTAAAGTTTTCCAAGAGGATTAGTGAATCCCTTTGCTGATCACTGCAAATGAAGAGTGGAATTTTGTTTACATAGTGATTTATTATTAAAGCTTTTCACCCATCCTCCCATCTGTCTGCTACATAAGTATTAGGCTAGTTTCTTTTTTTTATGTCTTCATTCCATGTATGATAAAATGTTACACTGCAGGCATACATTTACCTCTTATTTTAGATATCACTAATTACATGGAGATCACTAATTAATGAGTTCAGTCATAGACAGATAGGAGTGAGGAAGGTTTCAGCAACTGTGGCATGCTGATAGGAGGTTGCATGTGTGGTATAGATCACGAGGCCATGGACCTGAATCATCAAGTTGGAGTGTTACATACCAGTGAAGGTGGTGTCTGTGGTACGTTTACTAACAAGCCACCTCTTTGGGCCTTTTTGCACCTACTGAGACCCCCGTCACAGCACAAGACAAGGTTTATGTACTTGTTGAGCACATACTGCCACTCATGCTTACTCAACAGAAATATAGACAATTATGCATGGTCTTATTTGTTTGGCTCACATAGTGGTAAAAGTTATATTATGTTACATAGTGAAAGTATGATGCAAAGGAATGAAGAGCCTGATTGAAAATAAACAGTTTATAATAGCAAAAGATATCAGAACAGCAATAAAACTGATCTTAGGGGAAATATTATTTTGTTGTTATTCAAAATCATCTGTCATGGATGCTATGAATAGCATCTGTCAGTCTGTAAAGGATAGTGAAAGACTGCTAGTGCTGTTGATTTAACTTTTTAGTTGGCTGGAAACTGGTGATGCCTACACAAATGTAAAACTTTCTCTAATCATTAAAAATGCATGCATGAAAAAAAGCTTACCTGCAGTATTTCTAGCTTGAACTTTAGAATCAACCACAGTTATAAATTCAAACCATTAAAAAGAAATGTTTGGAGCAAAATTTATTTTAATCCACTACAAAACACTTCTCTCAAATAGTTAACCTTGCACACAGGTGACATCCTTTATTGGCTACAGCAAAATGTTTTCCACCACATGTGACATGCTTCACCGTAGTATAAGTAAGGTTCTTGAATTGAGTCCCCACTGGCTATTCTGATAAGACAAAAAAAATTAAAATAAATAAATAAATAAATAAATAAAGGTGGTACAGGAAATACATTAAAGTTTATAAATTGCTAAGGTATTTGTAACAAGAGGTTTATTATAAAATGCGAAACATGCAGAAAATATGCAATTTTTCCAGAATACCACACAACAAAAGGGGTGGTATTAAAGTGATATGAACAGACTGGCTTAATTAAGGGGCTGCTGGAAGTGTTGTGAAGAAAAGCTACCAGAAATGTGAATGTTATCCCTCTCCTTAAGTCAAAATATGAAGTCACACCTACATTTTTGCCATAACTTTTGAAAAAAAAAAAATATGATAGTTGGTTTGGAAATATATAAGGTATCACATGGATAGTTAATTTCAGTACTTTCCAAGGAACTGATAACAGTGAATGACCATCCCTTAAAATTGTATCAACTTCAATAACATTTGCATTCATCACTAAAATGATGAATACAAATTATACTGCTGTGATTTGGTATCAAGTTGTCTCTGTAGAGAGCAGTAATCCACTATTCTTGCAATTCAGGATCCTTGGAAAACTTAATCTTTTCCTACTTATAATCTGCATGACAAACTGGAGCACAAATGCAAACATGTATTTAGTACAAAAATTCTGAATTGACCTTAATGTTAAATTTTAGTAATTACACATTAATCAAATTAGCTTTATTCTCATTTATGTGTTAAATTGTGGTGTTGTGAATAAGAAATTCAAAGCACGCAGATTCTGTTTGCCGAACTCTCTTTTCACCTAGTTCTCGTTTGCTATGAAAAAATTCTATTTTCCAATCTCTCTACTCCCTCTGCTCTTCATTCCCTATCTTCCACGTGTTTTATGTTTCACTGTGAAGAATGCACCAATTCCTTCTGAGCTAACATTAGTCAGATCAGTTGTCACCTATGGTAGACACCTGCTCTTGCTCGGCATCACATGGCCCTATGTTTGAATTTACTTTCCAGACAAATCTATAGGTTAAGAACATATTTCACAATTTGACTGGAATATTATAATTGGAAAGGAAGATGGGTTGAGCCTTTATGATTACATCAGCTGCAATGCGCATTTGGCAATATCAACACTTATGACTCAAGATTAAATCACTGAAAACAAAAAGTGCCATGAGAATGTCTCTAGCGGCAAAATCGATGATGATTCCCAGGTAAATGCATCAGCCCCCCAACTTTGTAATGTACTGAAATCATTGGGACTTCTTTTATAGCCAAAGTACTAATCAGGAAACAATGCAGGCTTTCAATAGCCTTGTTTCAATTTAAAAGTAAACAACAATAAAAAATTAATGATTTTTAAACTATCTTAATATATATACCATCATCAACCATTATCCATACACTGCTGGATGAAGGTCTCCCCAAATTTCTTCTACAATTGCCTGTCTTGGGCCTGTCACTCCAGCCAACAATTGTCTGTCTCAGGCCTGTCACTCCAGCCAACTTTCGAATTTCATCCATCCATCTCTCATGGGGTCTTCTTCTGGGTCTTTTCCTGTCCCTCGGAATCCAGTCTAAAATTTTGGCTGTCCATCAGTGGTCTATTCTTCTGGCAACATGTCCAGCCCACTGCTATTTCAGTGATTTCACTCTGGTCATGATGTCGTCCACTCCTGTCATTTTCCTTATCCACAAGTTCCTCTTCTTATCTTTCCTGGTTACACCAAGCATGCATCCTTGAGTTGTCTGCAGTCTTTGTATGTCTTTTTTAGTTAAGGTCCATGTCTCTGCTCTATACGTAAGCACTGGCAGATGCATTGATTAAACACTTTTCTTTTGAGACATAATGGCATACTGCTCTTAAAAATTGTACTGTTTCTTCCAAAAGCTATCCATCCAAATTTTATATGCTGATTAATTTCTTCATCAATGTGTCCCTCACTTGATATCTGCTGCCAAAGATAAATGCAGGAATCGGTTGTCTCAAGCTTTTCTCCATCAATCGATAAATCTTCGTTTCTTGTAAATGAATTATACATCACTTTTGGCTTCTGAAAGTTTATTTTTAATCCCACTTCTTTACTCTTGTCAGCAAGCAAAACAAAGATGAGTTAAGTAATCTCCATTAATCTTTATCCCTTTGTTTTCCCAGTTCAATGATTGAAAGACATTTTCCAATGTGGCATTAAAGAGCTTGGGAGATATGGTGTCACCTTGTCTCACTCCCTTTCCAATTCTTATTTGTGCTGTATCCTCAAATATCCGAACCTTTGCACTTGCATTTTCATAGATGTTATTAATAATGCTAATGTATGCATCTTCAATACCACAGGATTTCAAAGCCATTGTTACTGCTGATGGTTTCACGGAATCGAAGGCCTTTTCATAGTCAATAAAAGCCATGCATAATGGGAGTTCATATTTTCTTGTTCTTTCAATTAGTAGTCTCAGTACATGGATATGATCTATAGTGCTGTAACCACTCCTGAATCCAGGTTGTTCTCTTGGTTGGGACATGTTTAATGTTGCCTTCAAGCGATGTGAAAGAATCTTAGTAAAGATTTTATAAACTACCGACAGGAGGCTGATGGGCTTGTAGTTACTAAGATTCTCAACATCACCTTTTTTATGAAGCAGGATCATTGTTCCAATCCTCAGGAATCTTCCCTTCATTAAGACATCTGGTGAAAACTTGGGCGAGTGTAGTTTCAATTTCTCCACTTGCTTCTTGTATAATGTCCACAGTAATTCCATCTTCTCCTGGAGCTCTTCCCCATTTCATGTTCTTAATTGCATATGTAACTTCTGCAGGGAGGATTGGAGAGACATTGGCACTGGTACCTGTCATAATGTCTGGAATAGATGTATCATCCCTATCATATATATATATATATATATATATATATATATATATATATATATATATATATGTGTGTGTGTGTGTGTGTAAGTTTCATAATATACTACATCACAACTCCTTGTGCAAAAAATACCAATTATGAATGAATTAGTAGCAATGCTATGTACATACAGTATATGTACTACATACTGCATTTACAAATGTTGTAAATCTATGCAATATGAATGAAATCAATAAAGTTAAAAAATAAGGATAACTGAAAATATTTTAATACTGAAGGTTTAACAACCACAATGAGCAACTCAATGGGCTATATGCAGTCACCCATCCCTACTTTAAGGTCACTGGTTCAAGGGAAGGGAGAGAGCCAGTGCTAAAACACAATATCCATGCCTCACCGGGATCTGAACCCAGACCCTTCTCGGACGAGTGGTCAGAAGCTAAAACTTAAGACCACTGTACCACCAGGGCCACCAGGATCTGAACCCAGACCCTTCTCGGACGAGTGGTCAGAAGCTAGAACTTAAGACCACTGTACCACCAGGGCAGCCATCAGTTTCTTTAACAATTGCCACTATGTGTGCTTGTAAAGGAGGGCTAGCCTTCTGATTATCAACGCACCAAATAGTTCTGTTAGTGATGCAAGGAAGCTAGCAACAAATATTATTCAATTCATTTCTATAAAATAAATCTTATTTTTCTTTATAAAACTGCTACTTATTACTATCCCAATTTAAACAAAAATTTACATAAAATGTAAGTAAATTATCAGTGCTTATAGTTCCATTAAGGAGGCAAAGAAACTAGGAATAAATAATTATTTATTACTTAGTATTTCATTTCTATAAAACAAAGCTTATTTTTCTTTACGAAACTGCTAGTTATAAATGTTTCAATTGAAACAAATATTTGCACAATGTGTATTGATTTACTTGATGCAATGGATGAATGGAAGGCTAGCCAAAAGGGAGATTAAAAACTAAGTACATTGTTTTTAACACATTTTTTTCGATTGGAGATTTAACGACCACCATGAGCAACTCAATGGGCTATAAGCAGTTACCCGTCCCTAATTTAGGATCACTGGTTCCAGGGAAGGGAGAGAGCCAGCACAGTAAGACTAACAAATCCCTGACTCACCGGGATTCGAACCCAGACCCCTTTTGGACGAATGATCAGAGGCCATTGCTTAGACCACTGCGCCACCAGGGCAGCTAACACATTTGAGTAAATTTCAAAAACTTTCCATTTTACTGGGAATGGGCTATGCATCAGGGGGCAAATGTACCTTGGAAGGTTCTGATTTGCAGAATGCTGAAGAATTACAATTATAGATTACCAGGATGGGATAAACATGAAGTACACCTGATTCTCAAAAGAAAAAAATACTAGTGCTTTTTGTTAAAAAAAATTTTTTTAAAGTACTTGTTCCAAATAACTTGAACTTCTGCACATAAATATTTTCAGGCAAATTTTAATATATTCTAATAAAACAAGCTTCTTTTGATTTAATGTATAAATTTCCTTTTTAAAAACATTGGGCAATGCTTTGTAACCCTGCCTTCATAATGAAACATTCTTGAGGCCAGCTTCCAATTCTAATCAAAAAGCACTTATAGCGTAGTAAAATCTGTTTAGCCGTTCCGGTGGCTCAGTGGTCCATGGGCTTGGCTTATGACTTTTCATCCGAGATGAGTCTAAGTTCGGATCCCAGTGAGGTATGGATCTGTTCAGGATTAAGATGGGAGGGGTTCTATAGGGGCTATGGCCCAGGAGACATTCCTGGGCAAACAATAAACATTTAAACAGAGAGGTAGAGAGAGACAAAGGTTCATGAAAACTAGTTTAACTTTTGTTTCGTGATCTCCACTTGGTCAAAAACAGGGGCTGGTAGACAAACAGATTTCAAGGCAATGACTCACAAAGGGTAAAGGTTTCATGTTGCTGTGTACAGCGGGGTCGGCACATTTTCACTACCATCTACCCACACCTCCCTGCTTGCACTTGGAACCGTTAATGGTCCAAATCACCTGTGGCTTCACATTGCATAACAAAAAAGATGCACCAAGAAAAGTATACTGGTAAACCATCAAAAAAATGCAAGACAGAAGTTAGGAATCTTAAGCTTTTAACTCGCATTCTTATGAGAACAATAGAAAATACAGTGAGTTATTATGAGAACTCTACAGATAATTAAAGTAGTTTGAAGAATGCACTACGTATTAATTATTACAAGCATATTTTATGTTTCATGTTTTAATGGATTTCATAATGATTCCCCATCATAATTATTTGAGGGCCCATTCAAATGTCTTAGCCCAGGACTCACTAGGGCCTTAATCGGACCCTGGATGTGGTTTTGTCTTACAGCACGGGCTCTCTTCCTTCCCTGGAACCAGTTGCTCTAAATTAGGGACGGGCGACCGCTTATATAGCCCATGGAGTTGCTCATGGTGGTGGTTAAACCATCAAAAAAAAATCCGTTTATTTACTGACATAAGACGTATATATATACTCCAGGCTTTCGCTCTCCACTGGGAGGCTCAAATATTTCTGACTCTGACTCGAACTTTTTTTTTCATTCTTATGCTTTCCTGATGTGTCATACACCATGTTCACCCAAACACATCCGGATACTAAAATATGACTACCTGTAACATACATCTGCAAAAACGGATTATCTTGAAACACAAAGCTCTGTAAGGATTACTTCATTCTCTCTCAATGTATTTAAAATTATTATATTCACCAACTAATCCAGGACTTCTGAGCAAACATGAAGTGCACAGAGCAATGTCAACATACATTAACGTCCGTCCAGAAAATACACCCCGTTACTCAATGTCAACAAACAGTGGCTGTAGTACAGAATTAGGTCTCTGCTTTCGAAAGTATGTTACTTCGAGGAGCTCGTGCTTCGGGTTGTTTCCGATCAAATCGTCTCCCTCTCTGAACAGCCAATCACAGGCTTGCGTGGAATCCGTATAAGATTGACTAGCGTCTGGGAACGGCAATGGAAATCTCGTAGGAAGATCCTCATTGGTAGGAATAAAACGCAACCAACCAATTGGCGTGCGTGATGTGTGCGATAGGAAACACAGGCAGACAGGCATTTTTGGCGGGTAGAATTCTTACTGTTGTTACTTCTTACTGCGGATTTTTGGCGTGTTTTCATCAAAGAATTTGGTTTCATATTTCGCGGTGACCATGAATACTGCGAACAGATTCATTTGTTCAATCTGTGGTGGTTCATTCGGGATGAAATATAACTTAAAGAAGCATGTTAAAAAATTTCATGGAACCAATTGGCGTGGGTGATGTGCAGAGCAATAGCTCGTTTTAGATGTTAGTCCTAGCAAATTCTGATGTGTACGTTTGATGGATATAAAAAGGTTTGTATTGAAGTACCAGGTACTACTATGAGTTTAATACATATTCATTTTTAGTGATGTTCGTCCTAGCAACTCTGTGTGCAAATATTACCTTTATATGCACGTTTGAAATGCGTGCGTGACTTTTTACACACACCGAGAATGCCGTCTCAATTTTTGCAGTGTCTCGGATATCTTTAGCCGCTATATAGTGCTTTTATTTTCAATCAGACTAGTTAATCGTAGTGTTTGTTCACGTTTGAAATCATTATCCTATGTATGCATTACCACCAGTAGCGGTGCCCTCCCCCCCATCGCAAGATTTACTTCAGCGCCCCTAAGCACAAACATTTTTCCAGGATTTGGAATGATCCAGGAAGGATGTGTTTTTACAGTGTGTGTGTGTATGGTTCGGAGGGGGGATGTCAGGAAGATAGGGAGAGTGTCTGAAAAAGTAAGGGGTGTTCCTAGAGACCTGTGGTTTTTACTTTTTGAATATATATATTTTTTTTGATTTGGGGTTTAACAACTACCATGAGCAACTCAATAGGCTATAAGCAGTCGCCCGTCCCTAATTTAGGGTCACTGGTTACAGGGAAGGGAGAGAGCCAGTGCAGTAAGACAAACACAACATGCATGCCTGACGGAATTCGAGCCCAGACCCTTACGGACGAATGATCAGAGGCCATCGTTAGACCACTGGGGCGGCGAATAATTTTCGGAACAGAAACACTGTGTAAGGTTATTAATCGGCCAATCAGGATTAACGGTGCACGGACTGGTGCATGAACATCCATTTTATCACAAGGAACAAATTCAACAAAATATATTTAAATGGTAAAATTAATAATTATAAGACTTCATAATCATCCGTTTTACTTTCAGTTGTTTCTGATGTGCCCAGTTTTTGTCAAATGCCTGCTTTTGAACAATTGATGAGCTAAACAAATCACCACTCTTTTCATCAGAAACGTCACTTGAGCTAACGGGCTCAGCGTAAAGAGAACTGCTTGGGTGTGGGAAGTTTCTTCGTGGGCTCTCGTTTTCTTTTCCTCTGATACTGTGGTCCACTTGGACATTTGTGACATTTTACAAATGGATGCCATTCTCCTGTATATGAAAGTTTTCACACAGTGAATGAGAGGTAGACATGCTTACTATAAAGAAGCAATAGCAACATTTGTTTTATTCAAAATAAAACAAAGCATTTGAAAGAAATCGCCCTCATACACATCGCAGAGTTGCGGTGAGTAAATGCGCCTGTTGTGTTCGTAATCCTAGGCGATTGACTGTTTTTGCGCATCTTTCACAGGGTATTCCCATATGGCTTCACACTTTTCCGTAGCAGCACAGAGGGAGAGCGATCATATTACATGCCGGAGCCAAAGGGCGGAATAACCTCAATCAGGCTATCCAGTTTTTAAAAAGTAAAACTTGACATATATTTACTTGCAAAGCTGAATATATCTTTTTTTTGTGCATGTTCGGATTTTTTCATGAAACTATAAAGTCTGTCGGCTGTAGTACGCCTCTTCTTTACTTGCGCTCCCGCAGCTGCAGGGTTGGTAGTTACGCCACTGATTACCACAGGCTTGTTTACAATTTACAAGGTGTCTTCCAAATTTGGGAAATGCAATTTCATGACCACTTAAGCTATCTGTCTGTATGTATATATAATTTTTTGCAAATGGGATATATATATATATATATATATATATATATCCCTATCCAAGGCAGCGGTATATGTGCAACACACGTTACAGAAGGGAAACACTCCACC
Source organism: Macrothele yani (assembly GCA_039090855.1). NCBI lineage: Eukaryota > Metazoa > Arthropoda > Arachnida > Araneae > Macrothelidae > Macrothele > Macrothele yani. Next base: position 63,219,589 of record CM077017.1, on the reverse strand, counting down.
CCCTCTAATTTTTTCTATATGAACACCTGCTAGTAACAAAAAACTGACTTCGTCATACTTTTTGACTATGCCTAAAAGTAAGGCATAGTCAAAGGATATGTAATGAAATTGTGTAGCACGATTGTACTACACTCTTTCATTGCAGTCTTTCTTTAGCATTTATACCTGAAAAATATTGTGATTTCCTAAGCAACATATTTTAAAATTGTTAAATTGTTCTCAAGATTTTGTACAGATACACTGAGTGATCACTGAAGTATGACCACCTACACAATACTTCATAGGTCATTCTTTCACCCTCAGTACAGCAGCTAAATGACATCGATTCAATAACATGCCAGAAGCAGTAGGAAGGTATGGCCAACAAAGCTGTGTGTAATGCAGCTTTCAATGCTGATATGGAGGTATTATTGGTGTATTCAGAAGACTTGAAATGTTGTTTTATAATGTCCACACAAGTGTTCTATGCGATTGGAGTTCAAAGTCTAATTGATATGCTTGGAAGTCCGAACTGTGTTCCTCAAAACATTCCTGCACAACATTGGACCTGTGGCTTGGCGCATTGTCATCTTGAGAGACAACATCACCATTCCTTAAAAAGTGCAAGATTGCTGGGTGTGCAGAGCTAATGCTACAGCTAATGAGAGTTGTCCCCTGGAGATGAGATTGACTATTTGAGATAAGTGTTTTGTAGTGGATTTATATGAATGTCCACTAAAATCATTTGTTTCTGATGGTCTCAGTTACAGCAGTAAGCAGATCTGAAGTTCAGGCTACAAATATTGTGGGTAAGTTTCTTTTCTTGTAAATATTTTTGACAGCTGAAAATTGTACATTTGTGTTGGCATCAACTTGTCAGAATATTTCTTTACATTGTTATTAGCTCATTTATTATCTTTTGTCAACTGAACCCTCACTGGGACATGGTAGCTTTGATACATTTTTCCACAGCTTATGACAGTATGAAATGCAGCTTACTTTCAGGCTTTTCAATGAGAGAAATGTGAAAAAATTTCGATTCAGCGGACAAAAATATAACAGCATAAAATTTATTTATGAATAAATGTATTATAATACTAAATGATGAACTTTACTCATTGTGAAACTGTTGCTACTCACTTTTTATCATTTTGGTAGGGAGCTAGATATGATAAGTGCTGGAGAGGTGGAAATGTGACATCTCTTTACCATGCTGAATATTCTCCGGCGGCAAGTAGACAACTGAGCTGCTTTTCAGTTGTCTACTTCTGTGCAGAAGTAGACAACTGAAAAGCAGCTGTGGCATCGTTTAACTGAACTGTACTGAAATAACTGCTAAAATTTTGTTAGGATATCCTTTTGCTTTTAGCGAGCAGTGAGATTGACAAAAAATTTCGTCTGTGTTGGGAAACATGGTGTCAGAATGTAGTTAGAGAAATTCTTAGAACAGAACAATTTTAATGAGCTGCGCAGAACTACATTAGTTTTGTATTGGACCTAAACTTTTATAAAAGATTCGTCAAGCAAAAATATTGCAAGGCAAATTATGTAATCTTTTGGGTAAATGAAAAAAATTCTGTTTAGTGAATTGTATATTTACAAAATCTTACCGACACTGCGGTTAACCATCTGATATGTAGCTTTGTTTTCCTGGCATATTTTATGAAACTGATTTTCATCTAAAACAAATCTGAAGATCATGTACTTCACTTTAATAAACAAATTCCATGTAGGAAGGAGCACTTCATTCCTGTTGTGTAGGAAAATTTGTGCACATTTATACACATAATGTATGAAAGAATGTTTTATGTAAATGGTCATCAACTTGCATGACTGATGAAATATTTTCATTGTTGCATAAAAACCTTTGTATTTACAAGACTTAATGCTCTTATAACACACTAGCTTGATAGATAAATCTCTGTTATATAGAAATGTGTGTAGATGTAGGCAAAATAAAACAGTATTGAAGACGATGTTTTTCACTGCTAGTTTGCAAACTTATTATAACATGTTACTGACAAGTTCTGTCGCTTTTCACATAACTCTTCGGTTTGTCGTTTGTTGATCATGTGCAACTTGTGTGAATTTCATTTGTGTGTGTGTTTATTACCATGTGCACTGGTGCATGAAAACAACACCAGGAATTCTAGTTTAATACTAGTACACACATGTATTGATTTTATGATATCTAATATCTTTTGTCGAAAGAGCAAAAATGACCTACATTTCATTTGTCTGTGGCCCCGTTGTTTGAAAAAGGTCACATATTTTCTACCACTTTACATGTATTCCTTTGTGTGTGTTCATTACCATGTGCACAGGTGAAAGCAAAACTATGAATGCACATATATTGATTTTGTTAAAATAATAAAAATTACCTATATTTAATTAGTCCATCAGTAGCCCAGTTTGCAAAAGATCATAAGGTAGGTTCAAAAGTTCCTGAAATAGTTCCAAACTGTGCAAATGAAGAAGCATGTCAGGGGAATTTTCCTTCTCATATGTTGGCAGTAATCATGATATAGATTGCTGACAAGTGGCACCTTTGCATTTCCTGTCTGTGTTGAGCACCAACTGTTCTATTGTAGTGTACCATGTGTTTAATAACATTGCAGTTGAAACTTATGGCAACTATAAGACATCATGACATTTTGTGTTTTTCTTCGAAAATCAATGTGACAGACATTAGCCATGCTTCAGCAAGCATATGGTGCAATGGGAAGTTTATGTGTGGCACAAGCATTACAGCTGATCAATATTACAGTTTTCTAACCACCGTAACCAGAAGAGACAAAACATGATGATTTTCGTGTGATCCACAGTCAATCTTTGAAATGGAAAGTAACGCATTTCCTTGACAAGAAACACCCTGTTTGGACTAGTAAGAGAGTGTGCTGGAAGTTTTCTTTCACTATCTGGACCTTATTATTCACTATGAAGTTCTTGGAGAAGGGAGGACTGTGAATAAAGAAATGTACTTTGATATCTTCTGTCTCTTCAGGGATGCAATCTGAAGTAAAAAATGACCAGAAAAATGAGAACAAATAGTTTCTTCATGACAATGCACCTGCACATCATTATATAATGGTCCAAAAAACAATGGGACATCACTTGAGCATTTCCATATTTTCCTGACTTGGTACCACCCAATTTTTACTTGTTTACACAGTTGAGATCTGCCCTAAAATCACCACTATTCACAAGCAATTGCTGAGGACAGCATTTGAAATGTGACAAAGGAATTGAAAATGGTTTCATAGAATGGATTCCAGGAATACTTGAAACAATTTTATGGACAGTGTAGCTCCCTAAGAAAACTATTTCAAAGGGAATGCAATGGAAATAACAGTAGTCTTATTGCTTTCTGTTTGAAAAGGAATTTCTGGAAACTTTTTGAACCTACCTTTTATATTATTGGTATTGAAAATAATCATACACATTGTTAACATATCAGCATGTCAGTTTTTATTTTATTCTTTCCTTTATTTTGATTGCATATGTACTGTATCTCTGCCCTAAGAATGAATAAATAAAGAAATTTAATTTGCAGTACATTCCTTTATCACTGACTTAACATTTAATTTTGAAGCATTTCCAAGTCTCCCTTCCCTGGAGCCAGTGGCCCTAAATTAGGGACGGGCAACTGCTTATAGCCCATTGAGTTGCTCACGGTGGTCGTTAAACCTCCAATCAAAAAAAAAAAACTAACCTAATTTTATATGCATGTGTTGGAACCTTACATATCTTACCATGTGCCTGCAATGCAAATTTACTTTTTAATTAGTACTAATTACATCTATCTCAAATGTGAATAAAACTTTCTCCCGCCCCAAAATATATTGCTTTGTGATACTGGTTGGCAGAAAATGTGGCAAGAACCTTCAGAAGTGTATGTGTATTTAGGTTTAATGACTACTGTGAGCAACTTGATGTGCTTTATAAGCAGTTGCTTGTCCCTAATTTGCGGCCACTGGTTCCAGGGAATGGGGAGAGCCAGTGCCGTAAGACAAACACAACATCCAAGGCTGCATCGGGATTTGAACCCAAACCCATGATTAGAAGCCATCACTTATGCCAGGGCGGCATCTTCAGAACTGATGGACCCAGAATGCTTTCTGAAAATGAACACAGGAAACCTTATTATAACTTCCTAATTTTTTCAGTACTTGACCACAAATTCTAGCTTTTAAAATACAATTGGCCAATCATCATTAAAGTAGAATCATTGTTATTAAAGTGATATTTTTAAGATACATGTTGCAGGAAGGGGGAGAAACAAATATCACCATGCAAAGTTTTATTTTACCAAAATTTTATTATATGTCAGTGAGACAAAACAAATCCCTTTAATTCTGCATGTGCAAATTTATACAGAAAAATAAAGATGCTTCAACTGCAATGGTTTTCACCAATTTAAATTTCTTAGACTTTGCAATCATAATTACAGTGTGCATATTCATATACAAACTCAATATGCTCATAACTCATTTTAAAACTTTTTTTTTTTTTTTGCCAGTGAGTTGCGCCAGTTTCACAATGAGTAAAGTTCATCATTTAGTATTATAATACATTTATTCATAAATAAATTTTATGCTGTTATATTTTTGTCCGCTGAATCAAAATTTTTTCACATTTCTCTCATTGAAAAAGCCTGAAAGTGAGCTGCATTTCATACTGTCATAAGCTGTGGAAAAATGTATCAAAGCTACCATGTCCCAGTGAGGGTTCAGTTGACAAAAGATAATAAATGAGCTAATAACAATGTAAAGAAATATTCTGACAAGTTGATGCCAACACAAATGTACAATTTTCAGCCGTCAAAAATATTTACAAGAAAAGAAACTTACCCACAATATTTGTAGCCTGAACTTCAGATCTGCTTACTGCTGTAACTGAGACCATCAAAAACAAATGATTTTAGTGGACATTCATATAAATCCACTACACAACACTTATCTCAAATAGTCAATCTCATCTCCAGGGGACAACTCTCATTAGCTGTAGCAAAATGCTTTCAAACACACAATGTGTTCCACAATAAGTATGTGCGTTTGTCCTCTTGAAATGATTAGTCCTTTTAACTGTTCTAATGGAAAAACTAAAAACACAAGAGGGTGGAATGCATGGATACACAAAGGTTTCAGAAATAAAAAATACAACGAAGCTGTAAAAAACTACCAGTGTTAGGTACAAGAGATTATTCTGAGGTGCAAAATGATGTAAGCACCAAAAGAGGCATCACATTGTAATGGGGATTTACATATCTACAGTTATACAAGACAAATGAGCTATGAAGGCATAAAAAAAAAAAAAAAAGGTTTCATGTAGCGGTGACTATTGGAAAGTGAAAGAACACAACCATGGAGTGACTGCGTACATTTTGTCATCTGCTTGAGGAAGGAGTGTGGCACAATTGTGCTGCATAGTTTATTCATTAACGGGCATTTGTTATGGTGCAGTAGCTGGAGTGTTACTTGAAATTGGCAGTTCGCGGAACAGTGCACTTTAACGACAAAACGTTTGAATCTAACTGAAATTCGTCGCGAAGTGTCGGCTGTTTATGAAAAAGAGGCAATGTTGCTCACCAAATGTTCAGTACTCTAGGTTCCAAGAGTTTCTGCAACACAAAATTCGCCCATAGGATGATCAAGAGGATGTTGGCATAGATACATATGTTTGCATGCTGAGGCCTTTACCTCGCACCCCACTAGTTAGAAGCAATTTTTGGGTTGTTGACCGTAAAAAACAAGTGTTTACATATAAAGAATTCCGAGTTTTTTATTGTTTCTTTGCATTTTTATCCAAACTATGAGCACAAAAACCTATATCTGTGGGGTTAATACCTTCTAACTGATGCATTTTCCATAGTTATAAAGGATTGTGAGAACATTTACTTCTTAACAGGCAGAGCACACAGAGAAATGCTGTCAGCACGTGTTGCGGAGAGTTAATTTCTGACTGAGTGACCACATCAGTATTTTTTTTTTTTTTTTTACAGATTGTTTAAAAGCTTCGTTTTTTTACATTGACATCATGGTTTTGTATCACTTAAAAACTCCTGCAACAGAAAAGTCCGATGTCAGCAACAAGTTTAGGGTTGTTGGCCATCAAAACAAGTGAGGAGAGACACTGAAATAACCATCTGCCAATGTTTACAAGTTCCTTGTTCTTAAATCTTTTGTTTTTTAGGTTGACATCATGTTTCTTTGTAAAATTTTAAGACAGATATACTCTGTAACAGAGGAATTACCTACCAGAAGCACATTTTGGGGTTGGTGGGTATAAACAAGTGCTGCGAACATAGCCATTTGCCTGTGTTTCTATTGTGCCCCTTTAGGATATGTTGGAGCACCAAAATTGTATGTAGAAGGCTTATTTGATGCTAGACGTGTAGTCTGTTGGACAACAGAGATCCTCTGTACGTAAAGAATGTGATGCTTACACCTCGCAACACTGTTCTAACCTGCTAGGGGGCCGTCCATAAAGTATGTACATGATTTTTTTTTTTTACTATTTTTTGACTCCCCTTCCCCATGTCACATTTTGTCTGATTGTTGGCACCCCTCCCCATAAAAAGTACGTCCAAATTCCTGCAACCCCGTTTATTTTTGATGACTGCTTTTAGAAGTCCTTTAAGAAACAAAAAGAAAATGTGTAATTATTTAAAGGAATCGTCCATATATTTACATGTTTGCTTCAGAAAATATTTATTATTTAGGCATTAATTTATTCTCTAATGCTACCCGAAATTTATAATTCTGAAATAAAGATCTACAAATGAACGCACAGATTCAAGGTTGCAACACTTTTGGTTATATAATCTACAAAACACGATAGATTTGGTAGTACAAATACGAGAACTTAATATTCTGATTTAGCTAAATATCAACAGAAATCTCAAATATTTCATACCGTTTTTTTTTTTTTTAACTATTAAAAGAAGAAAAAAACCGAAGAAATAGCATCCACTATAATTTTTGCCGCTGGACGTCCGAATTACTAAACCTCCCCCATGTCACATTTGGTCCGGTTGTCAGGAACCCCCCCCCTCGTAATCTCGGACGTACTTTATGGACGGCCCCTAGGAAGTGTTTAACGTATGGCAGACTAGGCTGTTCTATGGAGAGCGGGCCAACATCTAAAGTTTTGTAGTCTTTTCGGCGAGTGCACGTGCTCTTTATCTGAGAAATCTGTTGCTAAGGTCTGCTCGTAAAAGCTCAACGTGTCAGTCGGTGTCTAGGAGGATGAACATGTGTCTACTGAGGACATCGCGTTACCCTCTGTTGCTACCATTGGCTAGCTCTAGCTGGGGATGCCACGCTCTTCCAAAAAGCATGGGGGGGGGCTTGTGTGCCTTGCTCCCTCACTCTTACGCAGGTCCATACTCAGATTTCTGCAACTCCAAAATGGTGCCACAAACAATCGCATAAATTTAGCATACACTGATAGCCAACCCCCACCCATGCAGAAACATGCTGCTAAGGTCAAAGCCAGGAATTCTTCCATCATCATACCTCCTTTGGGCAGCAAGAACAGGATTATGTTCCCCAGCTTGACCAAGTAATAATGGGCACTTGACTGTTGGAAGAATTCAGCTTGCAGGCAATGTTATCAGCAAAAAAAAAAAAAAAAAAGGCACATGACCATAGCTCTTAGGTGCACCCTTTTTCACTTGACTCCAATGGGTAGAATTTCCTTCTAAGTAAAGGGAGATAGTAACATTTTGAATACACTTGCACAAAGGGAAACAAAAAAAATATTTATAACTTCAGTTAATCCATTACTTTATGTATGACCACACAGCAGATTTTAATTCTCCTAACAGCCTTGGCACAAAAAAAAAAAAAATACTATTGTACACCACGGAAGAAAAGAAATGCATTAATACCTGAAACGCAACTGATGACTGCTATTTTGTTTGATGGCGATTGAAGCTTGCATTAACATGAAATAAATATACTTGCAATATGTATTAACATTATAATCAAGTTGCACTAAACTACAGCTATTATTAATCATTGCAGATTACATCACTTAGGTGCTGAGTATCAAATAAAATACACTGTCTCATTACCCAAATAATATTTTCATTACATTTATTTTTGGCAGTTGTATGGTGTGGGGCATGTTTACCTGGAAGAAACATGAACTCCTGATGCATGTGGAACAACATATGAAATTGGTGCCCACTGTCGTGAATTGCTTGCCGACTCTGCACACCCAGCAATCTTGCACTTTTTAAGGAATGGTGATGTCGTCTTTCAAGACGACAATGCGCCAAGCCACAGGTCCAATGTTGTGCAGGAATGGTTTGAGGAACACAGTTCGGACTTCCAAGCATATCGATTAGACTTCGAACTCAAATCGCATAGAACACTTGTGTGGACATTATAAAACGACATTTCAAGTCGTCTGAATACACCAATAATACCTCCATATCAGCATTGAAAGCTGCATTACACACAGCTTTGTTGGCCATACCTTCCTACTGCTTCTGGCATGTTATTGAATCAATGTCGTCATTTAGCTGCTGTACTGAGGGTGAAAGAATGACCTATGAAGTAATGGGTAGGTGGTCATACTTCAGTGATCACTCAGTGTATCTGTACAAAATCTTGAGATCAATTTAACAATTTTAAAATATGTTACTTAAGAAATCACAATATTTTTCAGGTATAAATGCTAAAGAAAGACTGCAATGAAAGAGTAGTACAATCGTGCTACACAATTTCATTACATATCCTTTGACTATGCCTTACTTTTAGGCATAATCAAAAAGTATGACAAAGTCAGTTTTTTGTTACTAGCAGGTGTTCATTTAAAAAAAGAAGAGGGGGTGGAGTGTTTCCCTTCTATAACGTGTGTTGGACATATAGTGCTGCCTTGGATAGGGATATATATATCCCATTTGCAAAAAATTATATATACATACAGACAGATAGCTTAAGTGGTCATGAAATTGCATTTCCCAAATTTGAAAGACACCTTGTAAATTGTAAACAAGCCTGTGGTAATCAGTGGCGTAACTACCAACCCTGCAGCTGCGGGAGCGCAAGTAAAGAAGAGGCGTACTACAGCCGACAGACTTTATAGTTTCATGAAAAAATCCGAACATGCACAAAAAAATATATATATTCAGCTTTGCAAGTAAATATATGTTAAGTTTTACTTTTTAAAAACTGGATAGCCCGATTGAGGTTATTCCGCCCTTTGGCTCCGGCATGTAATATGATCGCTCTCCCTCTGTGCTGCTACGGAAAAGTGTGAAGCCATATGGGAATACCCTGTGAAAGATGCGCAAAAACAGTCAATCGCCTAGGATTACGCACACAACAGGCGCATTTACTCACCGCAACTCTGCGATGTCTATGAGGGTGATTTCTTCAAATGCTTTGTTTTATTTTGAACAAAACAAATGTTGCTATTGCTTCTTTATAGTAAGCATATCTACCTCTCATTCACTGTGTAAAAACTTTCATATACAGGAGAATGGCATCCATTTGTAAAATGTCACAAATGTCCAAGTGGACCACAGTATCAGAGGAAAAGAAAACGAGAGCCCACGAAGAAACTTCCCACACCCAAGCAGTTCTCTTTACGCTGAGCCCGTTAGCTCAAGTGACGTTTCTGATGAAAAGAGTGGTGATTTGTTTAGCTCATCAATTGTTCAAAAGCAGGCATTTGACAAAAACTGGGCACATCAGAAACAACTGAAAGTAAAACGGATGATTATGAAGTCTTATAATTATTAATTTTACCATTTAAATATATTTGTTGAATTTGTTCCTTGTGATAAAATGGATGTTCATGCACCAGTCCGCGCACCGTTAATCCTGATTGGCCGATTAATAACCTTACACAGTGTTTCTGTTCCGAAAATTATTCGCCGCCCCAGTGGTCTAAGCGATGGCCTCTGATCATTCGTCCGTAAGGGTCTGGGTTCGAATTCCGTCAGGCATGCATGTTGTGTTTGTCTTACTGCACTGGCTCTCTCCCTTCCCTGTAACCAGTGACCCTAAATTAGGGATGGGCGACTGCTTATAGCCTATTGAGTTGCTCATGGTGGTTGTTAAACCCCAAATCAAAAAAAAAAAAAAAAATATATATATATTCAAAAAGTAAAAACCACAGGTCTCTAGGAACACCCCCCTACTTTTTCAGACACTCTCCCTATTTTCCTGACCCCCCCCCCTCCGAACCATACACACACACTGTAAAAACACATCCTTCCTGGATCATTTCCAAATCCTGGAAAAATGTTTGTGCTTAGGGGCGCTGAAGTAAATCTTGCGGTGGGGGGAGGGCACCGCTAGTAACGCTACTGGTGGTAATGCATACATAGGATAATGATTTCAAATGTGAACAAACACTACGATTAACTAGTCTGATTGAAAATAAAAGCACTATATAGCGGCTAAAGATATCCGAGACACTGCAAAAATTGAGACGGCATTCTCGGTGTGTGTAAAAAGTCACGCACGCATTTCAAACGTGCATATAAAGGTAATATTTGCACACAGAGTTGCTAGGACGAACATCACTAAAAATGAATATGTATTAAACTCATAGTAGTACCTGGTACTTCAATACAAACCTTTTTATATCCATCAAACGTACACATCAGAATTTGCTAGGACTAACATCTAAAACGAGCTATTGCTCTGCACATCACCCACGCCAATTGGTTCCATGAAATTTTTTAACATGCTTCTTTAGTTATATTTCATCCCGAATGAACCACCACAGATTGAACAAATGAATCTGTTCGCAGTATCCATGGTCACCGCGAAATATGAAAACAAATTCTTTGATGAAAACACGCCAAAAATCCGCAGTAAGAAGTAACAACAGTAAGAATTCTACCCGCCAAAAATGCCTGTCTGCCTGTGTTTCCTATCGCACACATCACGCACACCAATTGGTTGGTTGCGTTTTATTCCTACCAATGAGGATCTTCCTACGAGATTTCCATTGCCGTTCCAAGACGCTAGTTTATATAAGATTGCCGTGGTGCATTTTCTGGACATGCCGTACGGGACGGGCGGTAATTATGGCGGCCAGTGCTGCACGGATAGGAGTGTTGTCTCCGTAAAAGGTAAGTTCTTCTCCTGTTTCAATTCATAGGCTGCGAATTCGAACACAATTTCATGTATTCGTTTCGTAACACGTGAACACATTCGTTTCGTAACACGTGAACACATTCGTTTCGTAACACGTGAACACAATGTATTATCTTAACACGTATATATATCATAGACTGCATTTTAAACTAGGAAATGAATTTGTTAGATTTTCGAATGTAAACACAGCTGTTTCGTTTTTAATTTATTTGTGTTTTCGTGAAAGAGTACCAAAAATATATTTCGGGGGGGGGGGGTGTCAAAACGAAATTTTAAACCTTTTCATTTTTATGAGCTACTGAATATTTGGTTAGATTTTTAAATTTTTAAATAACAAATGCAACTAGTTGTAAAAGAAATTCTAATTCTTCAGATGTTTAGAGAGCTGTATTGAATTTGTACATAATTACTCAAATGTGCTTCCATGTGCCTCTGTGTAGCAAACATTGTTACAAATGCAGCTTATTGGTATGTTAGTTATAAAGAATACTCTATATTGCTGTTATCATATATTAAATCAGCATTTCTTAGTGCTCATTCAGCCAGGATTTTTGCAAGGAATATATTGGGTGTAGAGTATTAGAAACAGAATAAGCTATTGGAGAGATACTTATTAAATCCAGAAAGGTTAAAAAAAAATCCAAAATCCACCCTGTACAGAGTCAGTCACAATTCAAAATCTACATAAAGCATGCAATTTTTTTTTTTTTAAATGCCCGTTTTATACCAGATCTGAATTAAGCATACTGAAATCATAATGTATCTGTATCCAAATGGGATATATACAAATATCCAATGCAACACTTTGTTAGACTGTGGGAGTACACACTTACATCCAAATGTGCCCATCTTCCCCTGAGACTGGCTGAGCCCAAGCCTGAAGCAGAGCTCGGGCTGTAGAATATTTACTGCGGTTCGGGTTCTTAGAACGAGGGAGAGAGAGAGATTTTTTTTTATATATAAATGTGATTTTATATCATTTAGCAAATGAGACACTTTTATAGTTGGTAAAGGGAATTCTTCGGTAACTGGTTCTGGTTGGGGAGCTGGCATTCCAGATGGCTATTTATTCCGGGCTTTGTTAAAAAATGCCATAGGCTGCGCATTAGTGTTTTTCTGCATTGAAGAAAAAGCTTTTCTAGAGCTGTAGATGTTGATAGCATGCCGACAATAATTTAGCCCCTATCTCCACGCAGTAGCTCCCTACTAATTCTATTTAGCAACGTACATATTGCAAAGCATTATGGTGCGATAATATTAGCATTATTTGAGCAACATACAATTGCAGTACCGCCCGATCATTTTGGATGTTCGTTCGCCCGAAGCACTTCAGGTGGAAACGAAAGGTAAAAGAAAATCGTACAGTTACACTATGAAAATAGATAGAGGTCCCTTCTCAACTCCCCATTTGAGAAATACATTGGCTAATTGCAGGAGGAGGACGAGGAGGCGACAGTAGAAGTGTGGAAAATGAGATGTTTTTTATTCATGATTAAACAGGTTAGCAGTTTTCGGGCCCGGGCTCTATATTGCAATATAAAATTTGGGTATTGGTGGGCTCGGGATGATATACCACAGGCTCGGGCTCCGAAAATTGAGCACGAACTCAGCTCTACCCCTTGCACATATCAGAGTTGTGCCTATCAAATAATGAAGCAGAGCAATGTTATTGAACCCGTTGCAGGCAAGATGGCCAATTGCTATGCTCTTCCAGTTACAGTTTACTAAATTTTTGTTCAAATTTCAGGAATGGAGGGAGAAGTTGGAAGCAGAGTTGTATAAAAATAAAATGTATCTGTGTACACAACCATTGAAACAAAACTTGCTGCAAACCCGCATATCACGATGACAATAGAATAAGATAATTTAAAGAAACGTTAATAAAAAAAAATAATTATTAGACATTACAAATTCCAATGATGGCAAAATATAATTGAATGTGTGTGAAATTGACCTTTTATAGCAAAATATTAAAATATTGGACTATGAACCTCATAAAAACAAGAGAATTAAAGAAAAATTTTACACCCAAAAAACAGTTCCATGAATGAACCTTTAAAAATTATAAACAGTATTTTCAACAACTTAATTCAAAAATTACTGTAGACTTACAAAATACTTAAGGAAAAGATTTTAATTTAATAACTAGTGGCTGCTAGATGAACCTGGCAATAAAATTTAAATTCCTTCTGTTTAAAGGAAACTTTTGACACAGTTCCTATGTATTCAGAACAGGCCTTGATAAAATCTTAGAGGGGCCTGAAACGTCTGTAAAAACAAAAGAACTGAGGAGATGTGAAAAATACTTGAGCGTTAACTTCAAGTTAAAATAGAATTCCGTATATTAATCTGGGTAAAGTGTTTTGATTTCTGTAAAGAACATTTTTATTTTTTTAATCTACAAGCAAAAAATATCTGCAAAATCTGCTAATAATTTGAAAACTATCAGTGTACACCTACATTCTAAGTCTATGGTTGGAAGTATAGTTTTTGAGGATTTTTACTCTAATTTGAACTAATTTTCTCTCAACATTATTTTTGAACACATATCATTCATTGCCCCTTGGTTTCCATAATGTTTCAAAACCATCTTGATAGCTGTTTGCTTTTGGTACTACTGGTTTTGAATTTAATGTTCCAACTCACTCTGAATTTTGTAACTGTTTGTTTCCAAATGGCAAGAGTAATAGACCAATTTTTGTATTTGCTAGTTGATTCTGTATCTTCAGATTTCTCTGAATGAATCACCTTTTCATTTCTAAGCAATTAAATTAGAGAGCCACAAACCAATATTTCTATTCACACTGTCGGATTAATACTTTTCCGATTAGGCCAGTGCTTCCTAATTAGCCATTCTCTGAATTATGGATCTCTTCTATTATCAGATTGTTAAGGGCAACAGATTAAAGGCTGGATCACATAGCTACGCTGTGTGGAAAAGCTATACAAACTGTCACAGTTTGATTGTACCTACCAGTATAGGTAACATTGGGGTGTGACATTTTTTTTTTTTTTTTTTTTTCAGCAATGAATGTATGTATCAGGGCTTGAAAAATATCTGAAAAGTTACATGCCCAGAAGTAAAATCTACATGCCCAGAAAAATTATCTTCTAAGGTAAAACAAACGGAAACCTCATTTTTTTAAGTTAAAAATTATGCTAAACTTTTTATACATTTTTTGCATCGCCATTTTAAAGTGTGTGTGTTCAAAGTGTACAAAAGCATATATCTTAAGTTTTAAGAAAGGTAATCGATGGCATTTGAGAAATTTAGTGATTATGCCCTGTTCAAGAATTTTTAATATATGTCCTGTGTTTTGCAAAGAAAAATAGTCATAGTTAACTGTACAGCAGTTGAAGTAGTTTTGAACAATTTTGAATGTAAACATTATTTACCTTTTTCTCTTGTGCAAACAGAAGTGATTTTGCATCATAAAATATCCCAAGAATTGTTTAGAAACAAAGGCAATCCTTAAGTGTTTGACTACTGTTGTGTGCACTTATAGTTATTAAACTATATTATCACCTGGACCCCCCCCACACACACACACATTCCTTGAAAAAATTACTGGTGGTATCAGTAATTTTAGGATGGTTTTGGCAAGCAGTGCACCACATAACATAATAGTCTTGTCGTCATTTGACTTTAGCTAATTAAATGTTTTTATCCAAGATTCCTGAATTGTCCGACGGCGTTTTTTTTTCCGATTCTGAAATTACGTCACTCAACAATGCAGAAGACAAATTTATAACAACCGCTGACAGATCGGGAATTCAACCTAATTGCTTACTACGAGATATACTCTCATTGCTGGAATATTTTCCAAAAAAAAAAAAAATCATGTCCATTACTAAATACAACTTATATCCACAGCTAACACAAACTACTGTTCTCTCGGACAAACTAGGTAAGTTATCGGTGGTGGTAATTTTGCTCTTCTCCCGGCTAAGTGTACAGGCTCAATCTTAAACGAAACTTAGGCTTTGTTTCAGTAGTACCGCTGTTGTTCGTTAGGTGCGCGGACAGAAGCTTCCCCTTTCTCATTCGCGCAAGTTGTATCAGAGACCCAACCCCACCCTTGGCTGTGCAATAAATATTCTGTTGTCACTCCCTCCTCATAAAGCACAGCTTTTTTGTGCATCAGTCTGTGTCCCCCTGTTTCCAGGGCAGTTTACGCATTTTGTCACTAAACACCGGATGCTAGTTTCATCCGTAGCAAGCATCCTGTCGTTAACTGTAAACATCTGGAGCAAAACCATGTATGGCCCCAATTTCTGGATGTAGAGCATAATATAATTGAAGAAGTGCTATCCTTATGGCCTTGGCATTTATTCTGTAATAATAATAATACAACTTTTGGTGATTTGCAGTAAAATGAAAAAATGCGATGAGTTTTTTTTTTTTTTTTTTTGCTAGAGTAGAAAATTCTTAATTCCCAACTTTTTTTTCTTTTTAAACCTAGTTGCCAGACTGCACAACTAGATTTCATTTTTACTTGCCCAAGCCAATGATTTACATATCTCGGGCACGGTAATTTTTAAGCCCTGTGTATACACTGAAGAGCAATTGAATTAGAGATACCTGTCAAGTAATGTGTAGCACCACCTTTCACCCTGATGACAGCGGCGATTCGTCTCGACATGGACTCGACAAGACACCGGAAGCGTTCGGAAGCCATACAGATCCACGACCCCTGAACAAGCTCCCACAGTTCACGAAGATTTGATGGAGGGGGTCAGATCCTCGAACATCTTTCTCGATGGCATCCCAGATGTGATCGATGGGATTGAGGTCAGGTGACCTAGCTGACCAAGGAAGCGAGGTCACGTCGGTGGAGTGTTCATCCAACCATTCGGATACAATTCGGGAGCGATGGCACGGTGCATTGTCTTGTTGCAGGATGAGGTCCCCAGTGGGATGTTGAAGATGCACAAATGGGAGCAAATGGTCGTCCAGGATATCCCGATAATGTTGACCTGTGAGGGACGATGTCACACGTACCAGGGGTCCCATTTCAGTCCACGTAAACAGTCCCCAGACGAGAATGCCACCCACACCAGCTTGAAGAGTACCCTGCTGGCAAGAAGGATCCATCACTTCATGTGGTTTGCACCGTACTCTTATCCTGCCATCCGCATGTACCAACATCAGTCCAGGCAACATTTTTGCACATGTCTAGGGTCCAGTGGCGATGTTTCCGCATCCCGTGCTAATCTTTGCACCCTGTGATGTGCGATCAGCAGCGGTACCCTCGTGGGATGATGGCTTCTGTACCCCATAGCGGGAGATGGTTCTGGATGTTGTGGCTGCTTACACGTTTTTATGCACCAGCGTTAAATTGCCCAGTGATTTCTTGCACTGTGGCCCATCTATCCACTGTTACAATGCGAGCTAGACGACGATGACCCCGCTCATCCACACGCTGTTGTCCACGGAAGTTGGCCCTTGCAGGGATGGTTTTACCGGATTCGATGTACTCACGGTGCACCCGTGACACAGTGGCTAGTGAAAATCCCTGTGCCCACACGACTTCCGAGATGGAGGGACCCATTCGTCGGGCCCCGACAATTTGCCCACGATCAAATGCGCTTAGATCCTTCGTCTTATCCATACTGCGTCCGACCCTTACTGATTCCCGTCGCATCACTCCTTATATTGTCGGATCGCTGCATACATCATGTTTTCCTTTACAGGGCTGCCCACAACGCCACATTTGCGTAACGCCTGCTGTCTCTAATTCAATTGCTCTTCAGTGTATATATATATATATACACTGGTCACAAAAAGTTAGGGATATTGCATGAAGTGAAGCTACGTTACATAAATGACAGACATATCATTAAATGGTCAATCACTTACCGGAAAGTTCTTTGTCACTTTTTTCCCTTACACTTCAAGCACGTCAATTATCATCATGTAATGTAGTTGGCCTTCAAAGGTTGAAAAACTCCTTGCTTATGAGATTTGTTCTTCCGGTCATGAAACATCGTATTTTTTTATTTTTTATTTTTTTTTTAAATTTATTCACTGGACAAAAAAACGCAGGTTTCATTATGCCATCTGAGACGTAAACATAGCTCGTCATCTCCATAAAAACCACACAAATATACACACAATACAACTCATTCATACATTCAGTTAAAACCACTATGTACATAATTACACTATTTACATTCCCAGGCAGTTAAACTTTTGTCAACTGTGACTAAAAAATTGCTCCATCCGCTTCAAACACCATACTAAACCTACTGCAAGTGCCAACCTCATTCAGCCCATCACACACATTCCTGTAGCGCTTTCAACAGTACTTCTGTCATCATCAGGAGGTCAATGTGTCTCTGTGCCACATTATTGATGAGTGTCTGGTGCACTTGAGCTGTGGTGGGCAGAGAGACACATTGGCCTCCTGATGACGACAGAAGTACTGTTGAAAGCACTAGAGAAATGTGTGTGACGGGCTGAATGAGGTTGGCACTTGCGGTAGGGTTAGTACGGTGTTTGAAGCGGATGGAGCAATTTTTTAGTCACAGTTGACAAAGGTTTAACTGCCTGGGAATGTACATAGTGTAATTATGTACATAGTGGTTTTAACTGAATGTATGAATGAGTTGTATTGTGTGTATATTTCTGTGGTTTTTATGGAGATGACGAGCTATGTTTACGTCTCAGACGGCATAATGAAACCTGCGTTTTTGTCCAGTGAATAAAATAAAAAATAAATAAAAAATACGATGTTTCATGACTGGAAGAACAAATCTCATAAGCAAGGAGTTTTTCAACCTTTGAAGGCCAACTACATTACATGATGATAATTGACGTGCTTGAAGTGTAAGGGAAAAAAGTGACCAAGAACTTTCCGGTAAGTGATTGGCCATTCAATGATATGTCATTAATGAATTGCACGTAAATATGCACACTTTGCTGGAGTTTAATACCTTAAAGGTGCAAATATTATGATAAATGACAGAGTGTGTTTACAAAAACAATTTAATGGGCAATTTCTGCACACAACAAGTAGTACCACAATATAGACAAAAGTGTATATTCAGAGAATGTCCATACCTCTGGATTTCAGTATCCAGTAACACTACCTATGTGTCGAAGAACGTCTTGACACCTACGAAGCATACTTGCAGTGACATTATTGATGAGTGTCTGGTGCAGTTAGTCCCATATTACAGTTAACACATTACAGAGGTCTGCCAGTATACTGGGGTATGGAATGTGGTTATCTAAACGTTGCTGTATAGATTCCCAAATTTTCTTAATAGTATTTAGGTCAGAAGACCTGAGGTAGCTGTAACGATTCGATCTTGTGGTTTTCCAGTCAGGGCCAGTCCAAGGGGTAGGCCAGGTGGTAAATGTGTAGATTAGCATCCTAAATTATTTCGTCGAAAAAATTTTAGTACCTGAAAAAAGGGAGATGTACAGATTTTAGTGTATGGAAATTAATGCCAAATGGTGCAGAAATTGCATATTTTAAATGTGTTTTAAAGATTTTTCGTAATATTGACCTGTGAGTCCGACGTTGTGAAGAGAAGCTGCAGTAGGCATAATGCATTGCTCCAGCAAAGATGTGAAGCTTTGGTCATTTAAAAGGAAGGTTTGTTGCTGTGCCGAAATGATGGGTGGAAGAGTAGAAGAGAAAGAGGTTACGTTGTTGACAGGAGAGTGATAAATGTAGTGATGCGCTACAGAAAAGAGGTCCACAGCATCCACCCTTTATTTTGTTGTATCCTGTATGTTGTTGGCAGGAAAAACCGGATAAAACCTCTTCCATTTGATTCGTATGAGTATGATAGAAACTGACCTACGAACAAGCTATTAACAGGAGAACCAAAAGTGCAGTGACACAGCAAATCAGCTACGAATGGAAGCCGTTCGAACCAGAACCTAAAGTTATAGTTCCCCAGTTTTCTGTACAACATAGAAAAGCATATTAGTACTTTCTATTTTGAATCAAGGAATCATATGCGAAAGAATGAAAAATTTCTCAACATCTGCTTTAAAAACAATGACAAAACATGAACAAACTATATTGTGTAGCGTACGAGTATAACATGGCTTGCTCTCCTGGCCAGAAGGTACGCGCTTGGACTTGTAGTCGTCTGTGCGTGAATTACACACTGCAACGAATCTTCCTTTCAATGACGCAAAGCTTCACATAGTCGCCGTAGCGATGCGTTAGGCCTACCGCAGCGTTCTTCACAGCATTGCACTCACAGGTCAATATTACGATAAAAATCTTTAAAACACATTTAAAATATGAAATTTCTGCCCAATTTGCCATTAATTTCTGTACTTTAAATTCTTTATGTCACACTTTTTCCAGGGACTGATGTTTTTCCGACAAAAAAATTTAGGACGTTAATATACATATTTACAGGCCAGGTAGGCAGCCACCAAACTGAAAGGATGCCAAATTAGTCCACAGATTTGTAAATTTTCTTACATAGTAAAATTATCCCCTAACTTTATTTTTTCTTTTATGAGCTAGTCTGTACTTGCCCGACTCAATCAAGCTTAGCGGCCTGCCACATGTGCAAAAGAACAATGGGTAGTCAGGAATCACGCCCACTTTTCTAGTTCTAACCTTTGACGTCTGGGGGCTCCGGAACCCTACTGTTGTTCTCATCTACCCACGCGCGATTCGTAAGTTCTAATACACGTGGAGGTTTACATACTCATTTGTGACTATTTTTTAGTTTCGTGTGTGAATTCTTTTCATTTTTCTTGCTAGAAGCATTGTGGTTTACTGCTGCGTTTCTTTTTGCACATCTGAGCGCGGAAAAAGGAGTGGACAAAAGAAACAAAAACTGTTATGGCAATGTGCTACATTTAATGCCATGCAGTACTGCTCCTTGTGAGCATGGCTTTTCAGCAGTGAACCTCAAAATGAGTAATTGGCAGGGGTGGGTGCATTACAGCGCCCTAAGCCAAGAAAGATCAGACGCCCCTAAGTAAACTTATTGTAAGGAATTTGAGGCCGATTAGAATTTCATATTTAAATTACATATAGATTTTTTATCACACAAAGAATCAGCATATTCTCAAGAACTACCCAACCCCGTAAAAATTTTAGCACATGTATTATTTAAAACTGGGCACTGAAACAAAAATTTATAAATGTTGTTTTCTCACTAGTTTAATTCGCATAATTTTAAAAAATAATTTCACAGTAAATTTTTATATTTACAAATGAAATTGTTTTTTTAACACACTTCAGAAACATTTGCTTGCAAAATTTTGGATTTAAATTTACAATGTATGCAATATTAATTTTAGATTTTTTAAAAAATATAATGATAGTGCTGCTACCAATGTTTATTGCAATGGTTTATTGTATATCGATTAAGTGACTGAGAGATAGAAGAAATGAATGAACATAACTGTATATAGTAAAATTACTCTCCACTAAAAGATTGTTTTTCTCGATTTCTTTGTGGCAAAATCCTCTACTATATCATTAAATGTTAATGTTTCTGCAATGTTCGAATTAAGTAACAAAGTTGCCAGTGCACTCGTTCTTTCTTGAGAACTAGATGTCCTCAAATACACTACTGGACAATTGCTAAGGACGGATCATAAACGGCTATATACCGCATGAAAAAGTAAGTGTGGTTGGATGCCAAGTGAAATAAAATAATGTCAGAATGCCAGGACATTACAAGAAAGACAATTTATTGTGCTCTGAAATCCAGACGGCTTTGGAACGTGTTCAAGGGACAAACAGGCCATTTTGTGCAGAATACGTAAACGTGAAAAAAATGCAATTACCGTCAGCAGGCGTTCCGGCGTTAGATGTCAATACGGGATATGGCCACCATGGAGGGCGATGCAAGGTTCCACACGTCGTGTCATGCTTTGCACAACATTATCAAGCAGCTGTTGGGGTAATTTATCCCATTCCTCTGTCAGTGCACGGATGAGGGTGTCCTTGTTTATTGGAGGGCATTGGCGACCAGCAAGACTCCTACCCAAAGCATCCCACACATTTTCAATGGGATTCAGATCTGGAGAACGTGCTGGCCATACGAGGCGTTGAATATCCTCGCTCTCAAGACACTCCTGGACAGCGACTGTTCGATGACATGTTGCGTTGTCATCCATGAAAATGAATCTATCACCGACAGCACCACGGAGCATGCGAACATGAGGTAGCAGAACATCATTAATGTATCGTTGGCCAGTCATAGTCCCAGTTGGAAGCACATAGAGGGACGTACGGCCATTGATCATGATGCCAGCCCATAACATGACACTACATGTCGGATATCGGTCCCTTTCCTGTATGTTTGCTGGACAATATGCAGTACCACTATCACGCCTGATCAGTTGTCGTCGACAATCAGACGATAGACTGTATCTACTCTCATATGAGAAGAGGACAGCAGACCAGTCGTTACCAGTTCAATTGCGATGTTGATGGCACCATTGCAAATGGGCGGTACGGTGACGTCTGGACAATGGGATGCACACAACAGGACGGCGGGCGTATTGTCTTCCTCCATACAAACGTCTGGAGACCAGCAGCCATAAACTGCAGCCATAAACTGATTTGCTACCTCACTAGCTGTGCTGCGCCGGTGTCCTTTTGTTGATAGCACTATGTACCGATCTTCTGCAGGTGTCGTACTGCGAACACGACCTCCCCGTGACGTTTGCTACACTCTCCATTTGTCTGAAACGATTTCTAAAGCCTTGAAACAACACTGTAGCTGACGTCGAACTCCCTGGCAACATCTGTTATTTTTCGCCCTTCTTCAATCTTGCCAATAATACGGCCACGCGTAATATCATCTAGGTGATGTCGGGAAGACATACTGAAAATTGCAAGTTCGTCAATTGATTCTTTCCTTTTTCAACTTTGCGTTTGAACAACAACTGTCAATACGCGTCAAATCCTTTATATCTCTTATCAGCGCTATGACGTCACGAACAAGTTCGGCAATCCAAAATTTGCATACGCACAACACGTCTTTCTGTATCCCGCACTTATGCTAATTTCCACATTTTCCTGCCTTCCATTTTATGGTTGCTATCGTTGCTATTGTCATCCGTCCTTAGCAATTGTCCGGCAGTGTAATTGTGGATGATTTTCAAAAGAGAGAAACTTCTTTCTCCAGAAGCCATTAGTGATGGGTATGCATAGGTAAATCCTTAGGATAACATCAATGTTTGGAAAAGTTGAATCAATTCTTTTTTCCTCTAATCAGTTTCAACATATCCTCGACAGAAACACTTAACACTTGAGTCTGTCACTGCTTGTCTATTTAAATTATTCCAACATTTCTGGAAATTAAGGCATTCTTGTTCAAATTCTGGGCCTAAATCTTGAGAGTAAACTGTCAGTAGATTTTTTTGCCTTTTGAGATACTGTTGTCTCATTAACATCTGATAATTGCGTTAGAAACCCAAACATGCTCTCCACAACGGAATACGCATTTCGTCGACGTTTCAACTGCTGCATCAAGTTATCAATGATCGTACGAAAAACGCATATTTGCATATGTTCCTTTCCAGTGAAAAAAGTTTCTTTATTGCCATTCATGTCTTGAAATTGTAGTTTTATCCGACGGGTTCTAATAACATTTTTCTTATATTCGTCGTACCGAGACAACAGTTTTCCATCTTCTTCATACTTACCAAATTTATTCCGGAGAACACTTAAATATTTAATAAGTGAATCATACAGTTTTACAGCAACTGAAAGGTCAATATTCACTTTCTGCAGTGTTTTATTGCAACTATCAATTCTTTGTAAAATATCACTCCAAAGCTCTAAGCAAATGCCCATTTCTAACAAATTCACCTTACTTAACAATCCCTCTGCTTCTAATTTTTCACCGGTGTTTTCTGCAAAGTCTTGAAGTGCATCTCTAATGCAGGAATGATTAGAGTGTAAGTAAGGCCTTGCATGCATCAATCCTTGCTGACCATCAGGTTTCATATAATCTTCTGGGTACAAGAAGAGGCGATTGCGATCCAGATTTGCTGTGGAGCTTAGAATTATCTTGAAGACTTGTCTTCAAGATTTGCCACCTATGTGATGAAGATGACCAAAAGTTGTATATTTCCTATACGAACATAAAAAAAGATGTAGCTTCAAGGCAGCATCCCGCTGCAGATTTCTCAACCCAAATTAAGAGTGTCTGCTGTGCATGGAATATAGTAGGCTAAACTGTTATGACTTTTTAAGCGAGCTTCAAGACCTGAATATTCACCAGACATTATTTCTCGCATTGTCATAACTTTGGCCTCCACAGTCTTTTCTTTAACATCTATTTTTAAATCTTGTAACAGCTTCAATAAAGCCTTCTCCATGTCTTCTGCTTTACGATCAGTGTTGAGCAAAGAACAAATAAATCGTTCCACTGATTGTCCATTTTTCAGTACATAACGAAAAATAACAGTCAACTGGTCAAATTTTGACAAATCTGGAGTGGAGTCTATAATAATAGAGTAATATTTGCTCGACTATTGCATCAGTGACTGATAAGACCATTAATGAAATGAATTCTTCACATACATCCTTCGAAAGGTAGGAAACATCTCCACTTCCCTTATTTCCAAAATTTTTCAAATGTTGCTGCAGAAAAGGGTCAAATTTTGAAGACCATTATAAAGTAATCCTTTTGAGGCAGATCTAAATCGATCACTATAAGATCTTTTTGAAACTGCAAAATCTATTTCATTTAAATTTTGATTTGGAGGATTTTTTGTAATATAATCAACAAAAGAATCGTCTACTTTCCATTTAGCACTGATCTAATATCATATGATGTAACAAAAGTTCATTTCCTTCAACAGATTGAAAATTTCCTCCCAAGATTTGTGTTACACTTACCTTCCTCATCCTCACCATCGGTAGATTCACAAATTTTATCTTCGCCCTGAGCACTTAGTTCTTGTTAAGTTGGCTCCTTCACTTCTTCATCGGTAGATCCTGCAACCAAACACTGCATTTTCTTTACACCTACTGTGTCATCTTCTGCCAGTTTAAAAAGTTTTTTAGTTTTGGTGGTGGTGTTTTTAAGTTGCCCTTTTTGTCTTTTTAAGCTTTCTTTTTCTATTTTCGCATCCAGAAAACTTCATAGTCGACATTTTCGCTGACTGTGATGATTAATAGTAATGATTTCCCCCAAAAGAACAAAGCAAGAATGAAAACACGCATGTAAACTTAAGAGGGGCGGAGGGGAATCCCAAAGCTGGCAACTCGTGTCATAAGCTGAATTGGAATGCATTTTAACCAGTCAGCCCTGTTAACCAGTACTCTGCCCTCTCTTGTCACCCACAATAACCTGGGGCCTTGACCTTGAATTCATGGAGTCCAATTCTGGTCTTTCAACCCACATCCCAGGGCTGTCCTCACGCTCAGATTTTTCAACGCCTTGTAAAAATTATGCGCCAGTGCAGTGCCCCTTTCCTAGTCTCCCACTCTTGTTCCCTGTTGTCTGTGAACTCTGTAAAAGAAATGCTCACCCTCTGCGCCTTCTTCTGAGTTTTGACCTTGCCAGGAAGCAGGAAGAAATAACTTCCTCGGAGGCTTCTGAGTCTTACTGAACTCACTTTCAAAATGAATTAATATTTTTAATAATTAAACACATCGAATGTACTAATACCATTTAATATTTTTTTAAGAATTACAGGTATTATACACTGCTGGACAATTGCTAAGGACGGATCATAAACGGCTATATAGCGCAAATAAAAGTAAGTGTGGTTGGATGCCAAGAGAAAAAAAATAATGTCAGAATGCCAGGACATTACAAGAAAGACAATTTATTGTGCTCTGAAACCCAGAAGGCATTGGAACGTGTTCAAGGGACAAACAGGCCATTTTGTGCAGAATACGTAAACGTGAAAAAAATGCAATTACCGTCCGCAGGCGTTCCGGCGTAAGATTTCAATACGGGAGATGGCCACCATGGAGGGCGATGCAAGATTCCACACGTCGTGTCATGCTTTGCACAACATTATCAAGCAGCTGTTGGGGTAATTTATCCCATTCCTCTGTCAGTGCACGGATGAGGGTGTTATTGTTTATTGGAGGGCATTGGCGACCAGCAAGACTCCTCCCCAAACCATCCCACACATTTTCAATGGGATTCAGATCTGGAGAACGTGTTGGCCATATGAGGCGTTGAATATCCTCGCTCGCAAGACACTCCTGGACAGAGACTGTTCGATGACATGTTGCGTTGTCGTCCATGAAAATGAATCTATCACCGACAGCACCACGGAACATGCGAATATGAGGTAGCAGAACATCATTAATGTGTCGTTGGCCAGTCATAGTCCCAGTTGGAAGCACATAGAGGGACGTACGGTCATTGATCATGATGCCAGCCAATACCACGACACTACATGTCGGATATCGGTCCCTTTCCTGTATGTTTGCTGGACAATATGCAGTACCACTATCACGCCAGATCAGTTGTCGTCGACAATCAGAAGATAGACTGAATCTACTCTCATCTGAGAAGAGGAGAGCAGACCAGTCGTTATCAGTCCAATTGCGATGTTGATGGCCCCATTGCAAACGGGCGGTACGGTGACGTCCGTACAATGGGATGCACACAACAGGACGGCGGGCGTATAATCCTCCTTCATGCAAACGTCTGGCGACAGTTTCTCGGGAGATCCGCTTGCCAGTAGCAGCCATAAACTGATTTGCTACCTCACTAGCTGTGCTGCGCCGGTGTCTTTTTGTTGATAGCACTATGTACCGATCTTCTGCAGGTGTCGTACTGCGAACACGACCTCCCCCGTGACGTTTGCTACACTCTTCTTTTGTTTGAAATGATTTCCAAAGCCTTGAAACAACACTGCGGCTGACATCAAACTCCCTGGCAACATCTGTTATTTTTCGCCCTTCTTTAATCTTGCCAATAATACGGCCACGCGTAAAATCATCTAGGTGATTTCGGAAAGACATACTGAAAATAGCAAGTTCGTCAATTGATTCTTTCCCTTTCAACTTTGCTTTTGAACAACAACGGTCAATACGCGTCAAATCCTTTATATCTCTTATCAGCGCTATGACGTCACGAACAAGTTCGGCAATCCAAAATTTGCATATGCACAACACGTCTTACTGTATCCCGCACTTATGCTAATTTCCACATTTTCCTGCCTTCCATTTTACGGTTGCAATCGTTGCTCTTGTCATCCGTCCTTAGCAATTGTCCGGCAGTGTACTACTCAGTTTATAATGTTCATTTACTTTTTTCTTTTGGGGGGGCGAGATAAAACATGTTGTGCCACATGTATTCTCAAAATTTTGGCACCCCTCTTATGTGCAGCGCCCTGGACCATGGCCCAATGGTAAACAAGCCCCTGGTAATCGGGCAGGTCTGAATAGAGACACTTTAAATTACTTAATGATGATCAGATGCAATGGCCCTTCAATTGAAGATTTTGTTCCTCAAAATGCTATTTGATTGTGGTGGGCAGAAACCTCTGATGGGAAAATCAGACTCAGTACGTACATATCAGTGGTAAACTGTGTTATGGGGAATTTTGAAGGTTATTAACAAAAGACTAGTTTTTATGCTGATATTGAAACTTATATGTAAATTATGGAAAATTTGGAATTTGGGAGATGGGTGGATGCATTTCGAAACAAAACTGAAATTTTGAATAAGGCCATGAAACAAAATAGAAGAATAAAATGCATCACTGAATTTGGAAACTCCCAAAAGTTACTATTGTATTGTTTGCGTTGTTTGCATTAGACTAGTAGATACACCTGAAAGCGGAAGGAAGGTAACTATTGATTGCATGTGTACCAAATTTGTAAACACTAAAATTTAATTGTATACAATGTACATGTGTAAATAACCTTTTGGAAGTGGCGATGATCAAATTAGATAGTTAGGACAAAACATTGATTTTTCCACAATAACCTAAGATTACTTTCCCACCTCAGTCACTGCTGAGAGGGGATGCAGTTGAACCATGTGATGAAAATTTAAACTGATAATATCTAAAACTTCACTGCACTAAGGTTTAGGTTTTTGAAAGGCCACTTGGCCTATATTTATTTGTAAAACTTAACAAGAGTGAGATTAAATTTTGGACACAATTTCAAACCCGGCCAATGGGCAAAAAAAAAAAAAAAAAAAAAAATATATATATATATATATATATATATCTGTCAGCTTGGTTGCCTTGGATGTAATTATCGTACCAGTCACAGTACCAAAACAGAATATAAATACCAGAATTTCATTGAATTACACCGCACAGCACAAACACTTGCTTTAACATGGTGTGCAACTTAAGTATGTGGAAGGTAAATCTCTCTCTCTCTCTCTCTCTCTCTCTCTCTCTCTCTCTCTCTCGAAAAAAAGTATTATATGCATATGTTTACACTATGTTATTCTAATCGCTCGAACCAACCTTCTCAGACCAGTCTTCTGAATTCATCTTTTAATTTTAAACTATCATATCAACTGCCAAAATTGTACATATAATGAAAGTTATTTTATACCAGGTTCTACACTTCCGGGAAAATTTGTCTTAAAATCAACAACCTTGCCTTCAATCAACATTTGTCTTAAAATCAACATATCCTAACCATGTAGCATTACCTGACACCGAACCAATTCTAGACACTATACAAAACCCAATACACTAAATACCATACTCAATTTACTCACAAGTTATCATAAAAATCCAACTATTCATAAATTCCCCACTATAAGTCCTCCAAATCTACCAGCACCCATGTAGAACTAAACTCGGGCATTAAAACCAAACAATCATCTCATTCAACGAATTCCACTTGCCTCGAAAAACACGATTTCACTGCAGGAACAACAAAGTTTGCGTCTAAAGGCGAGAATGGATCGTGAATCCATTCCCAGCCTATACAGTGTAGTGGAGCAAAGTGCGACCTAACCCTTTTCTGTTCCTTCACTCTGATTTGGGGACAACATCACTTCACTCTCTGATAGATACCACCTCCTATGAACCAACAAGCTTACTCGGGCAGGAAACAAATCCACCAATCTGTTTTCATGCACCCTTTCAGACCCGAGGCGTGTCCACATAGGGAAAAGCACCCCACCAGAGTTCTCTTGCCCCCAAAATACCTCATTCTCCATTTTCTAGAAAACTACATCAACATCTTCATCTCCAGAAAATTCAATACATCACCTTTTATCCCAGAAAATTACTTCTTATCCTATTTTCCCCAGGAACACAGTTCATATCTTAATTTTCCCAGGAACACACTTCATGTCCTTATTTTCCCAGGAACACACTCATTTCCCAGAAACACACTGTACATACTCATTTCCCAGAAAACTCAATAACACCATACTTGACACACTATACCAAACCTTACTTGATTTCCAGAAAACTCTACAAATCACCATATTTCCACAATCACCCTTTTCCTGGAAAATCATCACTTCTTGAAGAAACACAACAGCTATTCGGGTTCTTTTCAGTCACACTATACATATGCTCATATCTGCCTATATGCCCATTTTTTATATTCTTTCCCCCATAAAAATCTGTTTTTCTAACCCACGGCTGAAAATAGAAATTAGCCCTCACTACTACAAAAATTAAATTTTTAAAGAGCCATTTTGCACTTAAATCTACCAAAACACTAAACCAAAATAATTAGCAGCCTACAAGAAAAATTTCCCACTACATGGCACCTATACTGAGCTCATAAATACAAATTCTACTTCACAAATACAAAAATCACTGAGCACAAGAAGAGTTAAATTTCACTTAAGAGAAATACTGGTCTGGAAGGTGCTCATTCCGAAATATCTTAATATACTTATTATATCATCTATCACCACATGACCCAGAAAATTATACAATTCTCTTCTTTGTTTTGTTTTGTTTTTCAATTACCTATCCACAGAAGATGACATGAAATTTATTTACACAGCCTAACATTAAATAAGGTGGTTTCATTCTTTAAGCACACCAGAACACTAAAATCAAAAAAAGAAAAAAAAACCTGAATGAAAACATTTACAACTCCCCTTCTTTTTCTTTGCAATATATCATCATCATCATCATCATTGTCAACCATTATCAATCCACTGCTGGATGAAGGTCTCCCCAAGTTTCCTCCACAACGGTCTGTCTTGTGCCAGTCTCCTCCATGTCACCCCTGCATACTTTCGAATTTCATCCACCCATCTCCCATGTGGTCTTCTTCTGGGTCTTTTCCTGTCCCTTGGAATCCAATCTAAAATTTCAGCTGTCCATCGATGATCTGTCCTTCTGGCAGTATGTCCAGCCCATTGCCATTTCAGGGATTTAACTCTGATCATATATATATATATATATATATATATATATATATATATTGCAAAGGGGATGTAAGGTCAGGTGATGCGTAACATCACAGCCTCTCCTTGACAAATGTCAACCCCGCCTTCTCGTGGTGCATCCTGTTCCCACTAAAGGGGCTCTGACGACCGCCAATAGCGGTATAACTATACCATCGGGATCAGAGGAAATTCTATCCCACACTCACCAACCCGCTTGGCCAGCGTGGTGAGTTATGGCCAAACCCCTCCAAAATGACTCCACAACTTAAATCTTGGCCCTCAGTCTCCGGCAGCTGGAATGTACCTGGCCAAGGCAGCGGCCAGTGCGACATGAAGGCAGAGGGTGCTAAGAATCCCCGGAGGACCGGACGAGGCTGCCATCTGATGCTGACCTTGGCAACGTACAATGGACGCTCCCTATCTTCTGATTCAAGGCTTCTTGAATTGGAAGAGGAACTACAAAGGATCAAGTGGGACATCGTGGGGCTAAGTGAGGTAAGGAGAAAAGGAGAAGATCTCATCGAACTGAAAAGTGGACATCTCTTCTACTATCGTGGGACAGATACTGGCAGAACTAGTGGTGTTGGATTTATAATAAACAAGAAACTGAAGGATAAAGTAGTAGAAGTTGAAAGTTCCTCTGACAGAGCTGCACGACTCGTTATCCAACTATCGAAAAGATACCAGGCTCAGATTATTCAAACTTATGCACCCACCACAAGTCATCCTGAAGAAGAAATTGAAGAATTTTATGAGGAAATTTGTCATCTAAATAATAAAGGTAAGCAGCACTTGAAAATAATTATGGGAGATTTCAATGCAAAAATAGGGCAACGACAACAGAATGAAACTTCAGTAGGTAAATTCGGTCACGGCAACAGAAACCAGCGTGGAAATACTCTCTTTGAGTTTGCAGAGGCAGAAGGGTTTTTCATCTTGAACTCCTTCTTCAAGAAAAAGCCACACAGGAAATGGACATGGAGACATCCAAATGGGACGACAAGTGAAATTGATTTTATTATGTGTAACAAAAAATTCGTCATAGAAGACTGCAGTGTGCTAAACAAGTTCAACACAGGTAGTGACCATAGATTGGTGAGATGTAAGATGCACCTCAACACTAAACTTGAACGTGGCAAGCTCATAAGACAAACAAAATGTATTGACATAACCAACCTTAAAAAACACCATAATACCTTCAAGTTGGAACTGAAGAACAGGTTCTCTGCTTTAGAAGGCCTAACATCGGAAGAAGTGGACATCTCTGAAGTTAACAGAAAAGTAACCAAAGCTCTTATGGAAACAGCAACAAAATTAGCTGGGTCTAAGAACAAGTTGCATGTAAATAAATTATCAGGAAAAACGAAAATGTTGATGCAAAAAAGAAGAAAGATGAGGACAACTAAAGAAGATGTGACTTCCAAAGTGGAATATATAGAGCTATGCAAGACAGTACGAAAAAGTATCACTGAAGACGTAAGAAAATTCAACTGTGAACTAGTGAGGAAAGCAATTGAAAACAACCAAAGCCTAAAGATAGCAAAGGGACATCTCAGTAAGGGAAGAAAACAGATTATGGCACTGAGAAAAGAAGATGGTTCTGTAACAAGAAATAGAGGCGAAATTTTGACAAGAGTGAAAGATTTCTACTCCAAATTATATGAAAGGGATGATACATGCACTCCAGACATCATGAAAGATACCAGTACCAGAGTTCCTCCAGTCCTTCCAGCAGAAGTTGCACATGCAATCAAGAACATGAAGCGGGCAAAAGCTCCAGGAGAAGATGGAATTACTGTAGACATCATACAAGAAGCAAGTGGAGAAATCGAAACAGTACTCGCCCAAATTTTCACTCGATGCCTTAATGAAGGAAAGATTCCTGAGGATTGGAACACCGCTACAATGATCCTGCTACATAAGAAAGGTGACATTGAGGATCTCGGAAACTACAGACCTATCAGCCTCCTATCAGTAGTTTATAAAATCTTCACTAAAGTTCTTTCACACCGCTTGAAGGTAACACTGGACATGGCTCAACCGAGAGAACAAGCTGGATTCAGGAGTGGCTACAGCACAATAGATCATATCCATGTGCTGAGAGAACTAACTGAAAGAGCGAGGGAATATGAACTTCCATTGTGCATGGCTTTTATCGATTATGAAAAAGCCTTTGATTCGGTGAAACCATCAGCAGTTACAATGGCTTTGAAAACCTGTGGTATTGAAGATGCATACATTAATATTATTAATAACATCTATGAAAATGCAAGTGCAAAGATTAGGCTGTTTGAAAATACAACACACATAAAAATTGGAAAGGGAGTGAGACAAGGTGACACCATATCTCCGAAGCTCTTTAATGCCACATTGGAGGGTGTTTTTCAGTCACTGAGCTGGGAAAACAAGGGGATAAAGATTAATGGAGATTATCTAACCCACCTTCGTTTTGCTGATGACGTAGTCATTTTTGCAACTAGCCCATCAGAGCTGCAGAGTATGATCCAGGAACTTGCTGACAAGAGTAAAGAAGTGGGATTAAAAATGAACTTTCAGAAGACAAAAGTGATGTTCAATGCTTTTACAAGAAATGAAGATTTATCGATTGATGGAGAAAAGCTGGAGATAACAGACACGTACGTTTATCTTGGACAGCAGATATCAAGTGAGGGTCACATTGATGAAGAAATTAATCGGCGTACAAAACTTGCCTGGAGAGCTTTTGGAAGAAACAGCATAATTTTCAAGAGCAATATGCCATTATGTCTTAAAAGGAAAGTGTTTGATCAATGCATCCTTCCAGTGCTTACGTATGGTGCAGAGACGTGGACCTTAACTAAAAGAGACATACAAAGGCTGCAGACAACTCAAAGAAGCATGGAGAGGCGCATACTTGGTGTAACCAGGAGAGATAAGAAGAGGAACTCGTGGATCCGAAAAATGACAAGAGTGGAAGACATCATGATCAGAGTTAAATCCCTGAAATGGCAATGGGCTGGACATACTGCCAGAAGGACAGATCATCGATGGACAGCCGAAATTTTAGATTGGATTCCAAGGGACAGGAAAAGACCCAGAAGAAGACCACATGGGAGATGGGTGGATGAAATTCGAAAGTATGCAGGGGTGACATGGAGGAGACTGGCACAAGACAGACCGTTGTGGAGGAAACTTGAGGAGACCTTCGTCCAGCAGTGGATTGATAATGGTTGACAATGATGATGATGATGATATTGCAAAGAAAAAAGAAATATATATATATATATAAATATAGAAATATATATATATATATATATATATATATATATATATATATAAATCTGACAGCCCCCACTTCAAAACCCACTTGTTACATAATTTCAAAGAGACCACAACATAATATTTAAAATGCCAAAAGGGAAAACTATTTCGATTCAAACTTCATCGTTACGAAAAAAAAACTTCTGATTTAAGAATAGAATTTTTTTTTTTTTTTTTTTTTTGTAGATTGAATATGTTGAACAAACCACTCACATAGATGATGGTGAGAACTCGAAGGTGTCCTAAATTTTGGAGGAAATAAACTTTTTGAGTTCCTGATGACAGTTCTAAGCCAATTTTGACGACCTGATATATCTTGCCTCTGAAGTGGAAAATGAAAAAAAAACTTACCCCCAGTCCTTAGGGATTGGCGAACAAAAAAATGTCATACGTTCTAGGGGTTAATTCTCTTCCGCGTCTCTTCCAGGGGCCAAGATGTTTTCTCTGCAGGGAGACCAGGTCAGCCATTTTCCTGTCTTTGGGGAGGACTGTTGGAGTATTAGTAGTCGTCATCATCTCTGCAGTTCTCAGGGGGTCATCCAGCAACGGGAACTCCTCCGTCTCAAGGAAATTGTGAATCCTCCATCCAAATTGGGGATTTTCAAATGGTGCTGGTCATGGCTGGCCTGTCTTCTTCCGCAGGTAGCCATCAACTCGCGCGCAGGGAAAATAATTTCCTCCCTTTTTTTGTTCCTGTGAGCCACTTGCAATTTTAGGCGTCACCCGTTCAAAGCTCGTGCTCATTTTTTTTTCTTTTTTTTTTTTTTTTTTAAATTTTGGCCAACGCCAAGCCTGAGGGCCGGCTGCCTCCAAAAATGGAGAGCCTCACATTTTTGCTTCCTACAACTTTTTCACCAAGTACGAGAAGAGAGAACAGAGCGAGTGAGTGAACCCTTCTCAAACCCGCCAAGCTGGGGTTCTTGAGAACCGCTGACCTCTCATTGGCTGAAATTCAGCATTAGCAACCAACGGACTTTTTCTCTCCCACGCCTCGAGAGTGACCCCTGACCTCTGTATAGGGTAGCCCACACTCCCTGCCATTCCAAGCCAAAAATAGAATTTTCTCCTGGGATTCTTGAGTCACCATGAGGCAAAGTGACACTTCTTGGCGTCTTTTAAAACTTTCGAGAAGAGAAGAAAATAAAAATGGCGTGCTCATCTTTTTGTACCATACAAGAGAATAATTTCCTTTTTCTCGTTCCGTGGTGAAGAAAAAAATAATGGAATTAAATTTTGTCTACCGAATAAGAGTGTGATAAAACTTTGCTCACCTTTTCTTCTTACTCCGAGAAAGAAGTTAAATCCTTACAAAATAATAATTCATTAGTATCTTCCTGTTTTGTTTTGTTTTTCACATTAAATTTTGCCTGCTTACCCGGGGTACGAGAAATGACAGAACTGGCCAAATTCTGACCCTCCCCACTCCCAGATAAATTTATTAACGTGTTCTGGTTCGAACCTGTCATTCCGCCCGTAAATCCCCCCAAAAAATTGATCAGGTTTCTCTGAGATTCACACGCAATGAAAATTCGAGACAGAACAACTGTATCAACATCATTAGTGCCACTTTATGTATATATATATTCTAGCATCTGTCCCTTTGTTTTAAATATTATTAAAGAAATTAGACATCTAACTTCAATGGCCTCTCGAAAATAAATTATGTACGTGTAAATTAAGATAATGATATTACAGCACTGAAAATAAATTGTCAAAAAATCATTTTGGAACAAAAGCACATGCAATATTTGTAATCAATCTAATGTTTCTGTGCAGTAACTGCTCTGCATCTGTTTTATGAAGTAAATGGGAGAGGGATATATCTCTCATTAGAAAGGAAGAAAAAAACATTCACCCATTTAATTTCATAGAAATGTAAGTAAAAAAGTTATTTATTTTTTTTTTTTACTTTGCATAGCCAGTAGATGTTGGCATTTGGCTAGTAAAATTTTTATTCCACTAGCCACATTGGCTAGTAGAAATTTCAGCAGTTTTGCAAGGGCTGATAGTGAATAAACATAAACACACTTTTAGCGAAATGCATGTACCCACCCCTTCTTCCCTATTCCTAATCAGTAACAGTCTTTATTCAGTGCAATTTGACTCCTCTTCAGTTTCGTTTCATTTGAAATACTGTTCTTCTGCAGCATTACTTTTGGTTGTAGAGATCTAATATATATATATATATTCTCCCCTTAACAAGAAACCCCAAGAGTCAGCTTAAAGGTTGCTAATTTAGCTTTTGTGGCTGGATATTTAGTGAAAGTTATTGATGAAAGAACAGACTGCCCCTCCCTGCTTGGAAAAAATTGGCTAACTGTAATTGCATGGCACCCATTCTTAATTTGATTGCAATTCAAAACCGTGGAGGACTGACTTACCCAGCATCAGCATTTATTATGATCCTTTCTATCATACAATATTTTGTTGAAAAATCTCTTCCATATTTGCCACAAAACTATTTGGTGCAAAACTTATCGATATATATTCTTCCAAAACTGGAAAACTGCCCAGTTTTAAAATGTCATGAAGGGGGATCACAGTAAACTAACGGCTGAGGCTATATTCACGCTATGCGTGAATTTAGCCCACAGACTAGGTTCACGCTCCTGCTGTGATTGGTCACTGTGATCTCGCAGGCGTGGTCTGGGCGGTTCCTGCTTTGGTGCATTAACCAATACCGGTCCCGCTTGAATTCTGACATTTCCAATTTTTTTTTTTTAATTCACGTCGTTAGATGGCGCATTGAGCCTGTTTCTCGCCCAAAACAAACTTGCCAATTTGGGGGAAAAGTCGCTAAATTTAGGGACTTTTCGCTTGACGTTAGAGACAAAACTTTTGGTTTGGGATTAGAGACTTTTTTAGGGGATTTTCCTCGTGGTTTTGGGGACTTCAGCGCCTTTATCCGTTTTACCTGTTTTTTCCATAAACTTTGAGACAAAATATTTTTCCAGTTTCCAAGGCTTAAATTTTATACAGACATTACGTAACCGCTAGTACTTAAACTTTCGTAAAAGCAACAAATGCCAATTGGTTCAGGACTAATCGTAATCGTTATCAAACTTCGTCGCCCATGTTAACATCTCATCCTACGAGATCGTTCGTAAATACCCGTTGCTGGTTTCTAATGCATTTCCTCTCTTTTTCCCCTACTTTCTGTTTACTTATAATTCTCCCTCAGGTTACTGTTGGGGGTGAGCATCTGGGTGCATCGTATTCTGACTTGTGTTACCAACTTAGGGGTAAAGTCACTAAATTCAGGGGAGTTTGGATTGGAGTTTGTCACAGAAATATTATTTTGGGATTACTTACATTTTTAGGAGACTTTTTTAGGTGACTTTTTCTTTAATGATTTCAGGGCCTTTTTTTCATTTATGATTTCAAGTATTTAAAATGTGGTTTTTGAAATCGGAAGAGTCTTTAATTTTCCATAGTTCCAATAATTCTAACCATGAATCGTAACGCTTATAGAAAGCCCCTCCCCTTTTTTTTTTGATTGGAGGTTTAACGACTACCGTGAGCAACTCAATGGGCTATAAAGCTGTCACCCGTACCTAATTTAGGGCCGCTGACTCCAGGGAAGAAGAGAGTCAATATCGTAAGACAAACACAACATCCATGCCTCACCGGGATTCGAACCCTGACACTTCTCGGACGAATGGCCATAAGTCAGCGCTTAGATCACTGTGCCACCAGGGTGGCCAATTCCTTTTTTCCTCCGTCTTATCAGGCATAGGACGCCTGCCTATTACCGTTGAGTTTTCGTGGGATCTCTTAGGCTGTGAATACGATAGTGGTGGGACTCACTTCTGCGTTTCCATTTGCAGAAATATTGTATCATTAAAACAAAAGTTATGTTTTATTTACATCAAAATAACAGTGACATATAACTGGGAAGAAAACGTTTTTTTTTCTTGTGCGAGAAATAAGCTCACCTCCAATGCTATAATTTATTGGTCTAAGTGCGCTCAGCTAGTCATCTTGGCTATTTAAAAATTGTTGCCGTATTCTCTCCCCTAAGTATATATATATATATATATATATATATATGTGTGTGTGTGTGTGTATATATAAATTATTTGTTTGGAGTTTTTACCAAATAGGTTAGAAGAAGAGGAGGTGAAGGGACCCGTTTTGAGTGAAGCCAAAACAGATCAGCTGTATCTGTCCTCTCTCTGAGGTGGTGGGAGTCTGCGCTGCGAGAGTTCGGGAACGTGACGTCCCTTCCTGTGGCTTAAGCAGTTTTTTTTTTGGTAGGAGGTTTGACGACCACCGTGAGCAACTCAATGGGCTATAAGCAGTCGCCCGTCCCTAATTTAGGGTCACTGGTTCCAGGGAAGGGAGAGAGCCAGTGCCGTAAGACAAACACAACATCCATGCCTGACGGGATTCGAACCCGGACCCCTTACGGACGAATGATCAGAGGCCAGCGCCTTAGACCACTGCGCCACTGAGGCGGCTTAAGCAGTTTTGCTTAACGCATTCAAACCAAGGATGGAAAGAAGGAATATTTCGGACTTCTTATTTCTTAACATTAGGCTTTTGGTTATATTTTAAACATGGTTGCTTGCACATTGGCAGTATGTATGGTTACTTGCACATGGGCAGTAAGTAACCAAGCGCACTATACACTTCCGCTCAAAAAAAACATTATTTTGTTCAATTTTTTAAAGAAATACTAACACATATTTTCCTGTTTTTTCTGGAATTTTTTTATTATGGGAATGAATATTTCGCGATTTCCCCATAGAGATAAACAGGAGATTCTTAGGTTGGGCGCATTGGCGTAGTCAGCTGATAAAAAGTGGAGTCACACCAGAAGCACAGGGAGAGGGGCTGTTGCCACCTCCTCTTACTTCTAATCTCCTTGGTTTTTACGACCACCGTGAGCAACTCAATGGGCTATAAGCAATCACCCATCCCTAATTTACGGCCACTGGTCCCAGGCAAGGGGGAGAGATTGTAAGACAAACATAACATCCATGTTTCCCCTAGATTCGAACCCGGACCCATCTCAGACGAATGGTCAGCAGCCAGTCTTTAGACCACTGAGCCAATGGGGGCGTCATACATTTACTATTTAGCCATATTAAGTAATAATATAAACACATTCAGTTCTTTTTATGTTATTAATTTAAAGTGCCAAATTAATAATAACAATAATGAGTCATTAAATTTTAAATGGCGTACAAAAATTCGACATAATTAAAATCTTATTTTTAGGGACTTTTTTTCACTTTTGGAGACTTTTTACCACTGATTTGGAGACTTTTGGAATGAGCGAGTTGGCAACACTGCTGTCGTACACACTGTCGTAGTTCACTTATAGACTTGCTTATACTTTCGCGAGCGACGTTACTTGTTAATTAATTTGAACTGAATATTTTTGTGTATAAAATTGAGAAGGTGAATCTGAAGGTAAATTTTTGAAGCAAGAGTTCTACGAAAAAAACTGGAATGGAAAAAATTGAATGAGGAAGACCATTTGAATTAAACAAACACATAATACGATCGGCGGTCGGTTCTGTTTTTATTAGGCGACAATGACAAACTGGTGATTCGATAGTACGCTATTCATCACTAGTTTGCATATTCACGTAATTTGTTTAAAAATGACAATATTTTTAATTGCTTTCCACAGATTTTGTAAAGCTCTTCAATTTTTTTCTATACAATTTTTTCGTAATATTTGCCATGCATAATGTTTCTGAGCATCACATTATCAGAGCTTATCAGAGCTTACCTGATGCAAAAAAATTTGGATTTGAAGCATTTAGCTTCTTTGAAAAATATCTCCTGACGAAATATTCACATTTTTGTTAATTCATAATGAGCAGGAATATCGATAAGAAACATTAAAGTCTTTTATTTAATAAGTTTTAAAAATCAACAATAAATAAGTTTACACATTGACGAACCCAATAATTGTGTGTGATCTCGAGTACATTAAGATCTCATTTTAAAATTCAAGGAATTATCTCCTGCCATTAAAAAATACGTATACATCCGTATCAATTTGTTAAGTTTAGTCATGAAATTAAAAGGCTATTCGAAACACCTACTGCGAAAAAAAAAAAGGAAAAAAAAAAAACTCTTTGCTTTCCTCCTAGAAAAGAAACTAAAAGTACGCTAAAGTTTTAATAATTTCAGAGCATATCCTTTCAACAAAAATGATAGCTTAGAAACTTACTTCAACAAATTATACAGTCGATGGCTATTAAAATTTCCAAACATGAAGTGCCAAAGCAATTTAACAAAAAATAAAACATTTCACATCCGAAGACTAAGAAAATGAGAACTTTTTATAGTATTCCCGTAATGAATAACAGTCCCTTGCAGTGGCGCACCCATGAATTTTTGTTGGTGGGGGCTGTATATATAGTTTATATAACAAGAATTTTTTTTGGAGGTGGCTGTATATATAACTATGGAACTCAATAATAGAGTAACATACGAGCCCGTAAGTTATTCTACCAAGCAGTTAGAAAATCGGTTTAAGGCATTCTTCAAGAAACTTAAAATTCCACAAACTAGAAGATATGGGCCTGAATTTCCATTTCTTTTCGCAACGGTTAAGTTTCATAAGGATCCTGTGAAGTTCAGGTTCATAGCTAGTGGAGTAAGGAGTCATAAAAAGAAAATAGATCTTGCTTTTGAAGATGTCTTAAAGAAGGTTTTGAAACACATTAGAAACTGTTCTAACTTGATGTACAGAGATTTTTGGATAATTAATAATAATGCAGAAGTAATTTCTACTATACTCAAAGTTTGTCCCCTAGATATTAATAGTTATGATTTTGAAAACCTATATACTAATCTGCCTCTATCAGATATAATCACTACCTTTAAAGAGCTGTATGCAGAATTTAAACTTAACCAATTTGTTGATGTAGGAACTTGGAACTCTTATCTCAATTGCTGCATAAAAAATAACCATATCTTATATAATAATACTCTCTATAAGCAAGTGAACGGTATTCCAATGGGAACATCAACGTCCACGAATATCGCTAATCTATTCCTGTTCTTTAAGGAATATAAATTCATTAAAAATCACCCCACCTGCTCAGATAACTACCTTTACACTTTTAGATATATTGATGATCTGCTGTGTATCAATAATTCAGAAGTTATAGAGAGTGATTTTGATAATATCTATCCTAGCTCTCTTAACTTATGTAAAACCAACCACAGTAATCAGGAACTTGAGTTCCTAGACTTAAGCATTAAGCTCAACAGAGGTAACCCATCTATTAGCCTCTTTGATAAAAGAGTTAATTTTCCTTTCAAAGTAATTAAATATCTACACTGGAATAATAACATTTCAACCAAAGTAATTGAGAATGTACTAATTTCTCAGGTCCTAAGAATTTCAAGAATTT
This sequence comes from Macrothele yani, assembly GCA_039090855.1. Taxonomy (NCBI): domain Eukaryota; kingdom Metazoa; phylum Arthropoda; class Arachnida; order Araneae; family Macrothelidae; genus Macrothele; species Macrothele yani. The sequence goes on along the minus strand of CM077017.1, from coordinate 63,179,496 downwards.
GCAGCAACAATTTGGATTTCAATTACCACATTAATATACTATTAGAAAGTTTTCTAGAGAACGAAATTCCTTCTTCTTTCATCAAAAGAACTTTAAGAAAAATTATTCTGAATAATAGAGTAAGGTTGGCAGATCTGCTTTAATTTTCTACACAGTTAATAATATGATTCTGACCAATCAAAGCCGTAAGGAAGTTGGCTAGAGGATGCCTATTAACTACCTAAAGGAACCTTAGTGCTATGGATATGACGGTCCTATTAAAACAAAAAATTAAATAATATAAACAAAATCACAAAAAAAGCTTAAAAATCTGTTTATAAAAGAAAATAAAAACAAATAAAAAAGAAAACTAGTTATTCATCACTAGGATAGCTATACTAAAAATAGTAAAACCAACATTATAATTAATAAGATTCTGATTAATCTATAGAAGCTCACTAAGGTGATTTAATACATGCAAAGATTATTAAATAAACTGCTCGTGTATTTTATAATATTTCTCATGTATTCTGGAGAGTTAATTCTGCTCATTCTGATCATACAGATCCACAGTCTTAAGTTTATATATTTTTTTCTCTGGTTAAAATCTCCGCGCGTTGGTTTCTTGCTGTATGAGGAGGCCATCAGCCCCACCCTCACTGCCCCCCAGCGTCTAGGGAGTGGCGGAAGGGGTCAGCCATGTTCTCCTCTTGTGAGGAGAAAAGTTTTTGTCACACAAGAGGTAAGCTCTCTTCCTTGTTTTTGGGTTCTAGGTTTTATAAGTTCAATGTTTGTACTTTATGTACCTTTTCTCTGTCGTTTTTTAGCTTTTCAGCTTTTAAGCATTGGTTTGTCTGTTAACATTTATGCGGGTTTTAACTCTTACTTTTCTTTGTAACTTTGAGCGTCTTTTGGGGTACCTAGGAACAGAAGAGGGCTAAGCTTGTTCCTTTTCTATGCGCTGTCTATGCGCTGTTTTTTCAAAGTAGTTAAGTTCTTAATAACTAATTAATTATGCACTTAAAGCACTGCTGAAATACTTTGTACATATTGCAACTAACTGTTTAAGGTATATAACTTTCACAAAAGTTTTCTTTAGTTAATTATTATCTTTAACTTATTCTCGTTTTCGTGCTGTCATAAGTTGTAGAGTAGGGGGTTTTAGACTCAAGTTTTCTTTCAAAAATCTGTTCGTTATAAATTAACATTTCCTTTTTTAACTGCAATGTAAAATTTGGATTTCTTTTGCATTGTTTTTCAGGTTTAAATTCTCTCTCAAACGAACTTGGAATTTCGTTATAGCTGAATATCATTTCTATTTATTATGTCACTCTCACAGCTTGAGTTCTCTTTAATCTTCTTCTCTCTGTTTAATTGTAACAGATGAAGAGCATGGGTCGGGCCATGAAGGTTAATGGATGCAAGCGAAATTGTTAACTAGTGCTAGGTCATGCTACTCTACGGAGGACATGACTTATATATATTTTTTAAACTATTTTAGGTGGGAATGTTACTTGCATCTATGGCCTTGCAGAAACCCATTTCCAACTAGGTCTTTGTGGAAGTGAGAAAATGCAGAGTTTTTGCTGGTCCTTGATAAAGCCAAGGCTCAGTATCCTCGACACCTTCTACATTCAGTTGTTTTATTTTATTTTTTTATCTTTTCTCCTTTTACTCACACAGGTAGATACATAACCTTTTCTATGTTGTATTAGGTGTGAGTCAAAATTATATATGTATTTTTTTGCTTAGGTATCTTCTTTATAGAAAATACAGCCACCTTTATATATATATATCCTCATTGTCAACCATTATCAATCCACTGCTGGACGAAGGTCTCCCCACAACGGTCTGTCTTGTGCCAGTCTCCTCCATGTCACTCCCGCATACTTTCGAATTTCATCCACCCATCTCCCATGTGGTCTTCTTCTTGGTCTTTTCCTGTCCCTTGGAATCCAATCTAAAATTTCGGCTGTCCTTCTGGCAGTATGTCCAACCCATTGCCATTTCAGAGATTTAACTCTGATCATGATGTCTTCCACTCTTGTCATTTTTCGGATCCACGAGTTCCTTTTCTTATCTCTCCTGGTACACCAAGCATGCACATCTCCATGCTGCTTTGAGTTGTCTGCAGCCTTTGTATGTCTCTTTTAGTTAAGGTCCACGTCTCTGCACCATACGTAAACACTGGAAGGATGCATTGATCAAACACTTTTCTTTTAAGAGAAAATGGCATATTGCTCTTGAAAATTATGCTGTTTCTTCCAAAAGCTCTCCAGGCAAGTTCTGTACGCCGATTAATTTCTTCATCAATGTGACCCTCACTTGATATCTGCTGTCCAAGATAAACGTACGTGTCTGTTATCTCCAGCTTTTCTCCATCAATCGATAAATCTTCATTTCTTGTAAAAGCATTGTACATCACTTTTGTCTTCTGAAAGTTCATTTTTAATCCCACATTTTTAATCTTGTCGGCAAGTTCCTGGATCATACTCCCATTTCCAACTAGGTCTTTGTGGAGGTGAGAAAATGCAGAGTTTTGCTTTTCCTTGGTAAAGCCAAGGCTCGGCATTCTCGACACTTTCTACATTCAGGTTTGCTATTACTTTATTTTATTGTTTACTCATGCCTGTTGGGCTTTGAAGTTTTCTATATTGTTTTAGTTCTTGTTAAATATTTTTTTTAATGTCTCTACTTAGTAGTGTGTGAGTTTTGAATATCATAACTGCTGCGTTGCGCGTCATGATCTTCAGGTTGTTTTTTAAGCAAATTTAGTTTTAAATTCTTTGGTGTAAAATTTAGTCTTTGACTCTGCTCTTGGGTATATATATATATATATATATATATATATATATATATATATATATATATATATATATATATATATATATATATATATATATACTTAAGAGCAAAACTGAAGACTAAGGAAAAAATTTTAGAATTTAAAACGAAGGGTGCAAAATAACCTGAAAATCAAAACGCGCAACGCAGCAGTTTTGAAAATTCAGAATTCACATTCTATAAAGAAGATACCTAAGCAAAAAAATACATATACAATTTTGACTCACACCTAGTACAACATAGAAAAGGTTATGTATCTACCTGTGTGAGTAAAAGGAGAAAAGATAAAAAAATAAAATAAAACAACTGAATGTAGAAGGTGTCGAGAATACTGAGCCTTGGCTTTATCAAGGACCAGCAAAAACTCTGCATTTTCTCACTTCCACAAAGACCTAGTTGGAAATGGGTTTCTGCAAGGCCATAGATGCAAGTAACATTCCCACCTAAAATAGTTTAAAAAATATATATATAAGTCATGTCCTCCGTAGAGTAGCATGACCTAGCACTAGTTAACAATTTCGCTTGCATCCATTAACCTTCCTGGCCCGACCCATGCTCTTCATCTGTTACTATTAAACAGAGAGAAGAAGATTAAAGAGAACTCAAGCTGTGAGAGTGACATAATAATTAGAAATGATTTTCAGCTATAACGAAATTCCAAGTTCGTTTGAGAGAGAATTTAAACCTGAAAAACAATGCAAAAGAAATCCAAATTTTACATTGCAATTAAAAAAGGAAATGTTAATTTATAACGAACAGATTTTTGAAAGAAAACTTGAGTCTAAAACCCCCTACTCTACAACTTATGACAGCACGAAAACGAGAATAAGTTAAAGATAATAATTAACTAAAGAAAACTTTGTGAAAGTTATATACCTTAAACAGTTAGTTGCAATATGTACAAAGTATTTCAGCAGTGCTTTAAGTGCATAATTAATTAGTTATTAAGAACTTAACAACTTTGAAAAAACAGCGCATAGACAGCGCATAGAAAAGGAACAAGCTTAGCCATCTTCTGTTCCTAGGTACCCCAAAAGACGCTCAAAGTTACAAAGAAAAGTAAGAGTTAAAACCCGCAAAAATGTTAACAGACAAACCAATGCTTAAAAGCTGAAAAGCTAAAAAACGACAGAGAAAAGGTACATGAAGTACAAACATTGAACTTATAAAACCTAGAACCCAAAAACAAGGAAGAGAGCTTACCTCTTGTGTGGCATAGATATTAATAGTTATGATTTTGAAAACCTATATACTAATCTGCCTCTATCAGATATAATCACTACCTTTAAAGAGCTGTATGCAGAATTTAAACTTAACCAATTTGTTGATGTAGGAACTTGGAACTCTTATCTCAATTGCTGCATAAAAAATAACCATATCTTATATAATAATGCTCTCTATAAGCAAGTGAACGGTATTCCAATGGGAACATCAACGTCCACGAATATCGCTAATCTATTCCTGTTCTTTAAGGAATATAAATTCATTAAAAATCACCCCACCTGCTCAGATAACTACCTTTACACTTTTAGATATATTGATGATCTGCTGTGTATCAATAATTCAGAAGTTATAGAGAGTGATTTTGATAATATCTATCCTAGCTCTCTTAACTTATGTAAAACCAACCACAGTAATCAGGAACTTGAGTTCCTAGACTTAAGCATTAAGCTCAACAGAGGTAACCCATCTATTAGCCTCTTTGATAAAAGAGTTAATTTTCCTTTCAAAGTAATTAAATATCTACACTGGAATAATAACATTTCAACCAAAGTAATTGAGAATGTACTAATTTCTCAGGTCCTAAGAATTTCAAGAATTTGCAGCAACAATTTGGACTTCAATTACCACATTAATATACTATTAGAAAGTTTTCTAGAGAACGAAATTCCTTCTTCTTTCATCAAAAGAACTTTAAGAAAAATTATTCTGAATAATAGAGTAAGGTTGGCAGATCTGCTTTAATTTTCTACACAGTTAATAATATGATTCTGACCAATCAAAGCCGTAAGGAAGTTGGCTAGAGGATGCCTATTAACTACCTAAAGGAACCTTAGTGCTATGGATATGACGGTCCTATTAAAACAAAAAATTAAATAATATAAACAAAATCACAAAAAAGCTTAAAAATCTGTTTATAAAAGAAAATAAAAACAAATAAAAAGGAAAACTAGTTATTCATCACTAGGATAGCTATACTAAAAATAGTAAAACCAACATTAAAATTAATAAGATTCTGATTAATCTATAGAAGCTCACTAAGGTGATTTAATACATGCAAAGATTATTAAATAAACTGCTCGTGTATTTTATAATATTTCTCATGTATTCTGGAGAGTTAATTCTGCTCTTTCTGATCATACAGATCCACAGTCTTAAGTTTATATATTTTTTTCTCTGGTTAAAATCTCCGCGCGTTGGTTTCTTGCTGTATGAGGAGGCCATCAGCCCCACCCTCACTGCCCCCCAGCGTCTAGGGAGTGGCGGAAGAGGTCAGCCATGTTCTTCTCTTGTGAGGAGAAAAGTTTTTGTCACACAAGAGGTAAGCTCTCTTCCTTGTTTTTGGGTTCTAGGTTTTATAAGTTCAATGTTTGTACTTCATGTACCTTTTCTCTGTCGTTTTTTAGCTTTTCAGCTTTTAAGCATTGGTTTGTCTGTTAACATTTTCGCGGGTTTTAACTCTTACTTTTCTTTGTAACTTTGAGCGTCTTTTGGGGTACCTAGGAACAGAAGATGGCTAAGCTTGTTCCTTTTCTATGCGCTGTCTATGCGCTATTTTTTCAAAGTAGTTAAGTTCTTAATAACTAATTAATTATGCACTTAAAGCACTGCTGAAATACTTTGTACATATTGCAACTAACTGTTTAAGGTATATAACTTTCACAAAGTTTTCTTTAGTTAATTATTATCTTTAACTTATTCTCGTTTTCGTGCTGTCATAAGTTGTAAAGTAGGGGGTTTTAGACTCAAGTTTTCTTTCAAAAATCTGTTCGTTATAAATTAACATTTCCTTTTTTAATTGCAATGTAAAATTTGGATTTCTTTTGCATTGTTTTTCAGGTTTAAATTCTCTCTCAAACGAACTTGGAATTTCGTTATAGCTGAAAATCATTTCTAATTATTATGTCACTCTCACAGCTTGAGTTCTCTTTAATCTTCTTCTCTCTGTTTAATAGTAACAGATGAAGAGCATGGGTCGGGCCAGGAAGGTTAATGGATGCAAGCGAAATTGTTAACTAGTGCTAGGTCATGCTACTCTACGGAGGACATGACTTATATATATATATTTTAAACTATTTTAGGTGGGAATGTTACTTGCATCTATGGCCTCGCAGAAACCCATTTCCAACTAGGTCTTTGTGGAAGTGAGAAAATGCAGAGTTTTTGCTGGTCCTTGATAAAGCCAAGGCTCAGTATTCTCGACACCTTCTACATTCAGTTGTTTTATTTTATTTTTTTATCTTTTCTCCTTTTACTCACACAGGTAGATACATAACCTTTTCTATGTTGTACTAGGTGTGAGTCAAAATTATATATGTATTTTTTTGCTTAGGTATCTTCTTTATAGAATATATATATATATATATATATATATATATATATATATATATATATATATATATATATACACGACCAAGTATAGACTGTTAAAAAAAATATTTAACAAGAACAAAAAAAGTAAAGAAAAACTTCAAAACCCAACAGGCATGAGTAAACAATAAATTAAAGAAATAGCAAAACTGAATGTAGAAAGTGTCGAGAATGTCAAGCCTTGGCTTTATCAAGGACCAGCAAAAACTCTGCATTTTCTCACTTCCACAAAGACCTAGTTGGAAATGGGTTTCTGCAAAGCCATAGATGCAAGAATTAAGCCCATCAAAAATTTTTAAATTTTGCAAAACCTCTTCAGAGTTGCAGGTAGAATATTTTAGTCAAAGTTTTTGCATGCATCTATAACTTTCCTGGCCCAACCCACACTCGTCATCCGCCACAAAAACCAGAATAACGATTACAAAATCACAAGTTGTGAGAGGGTCTGAACAAATCATCAGAATTATTCAGTTATAACACGTTGCTGAGCAACAAAGTCATCTGAGAGAGAATTTAAACTTTAAGAACAGTACTAAATGCACTACTAAGTCTTATTCTTTGTGGTGAACAAAAGTTTTACCTAAAATGCCATAAAAAAAGAAACAACTGATTAAAGATTTTATCGAGTGTGGTTTGGGCCAGGAAAGTTACAGATGCATGCAAAAATTTTGACTAAAATATTCTACCTGCAACTCTGAAGAGGTTTTGCAAAATTAAAAAAATTTTAGGGGGCAGGTGGGGTTCATCCCCCTGAAAGGCAAGCAAGAACTCATTCATGGAAGATGGACGTTGTTGTAAATTCTCTGAACTTTTATTTCTGGTGGTTTGTAAAAATTACTCTTGTGTTCCATTACAAGCATACATACCTTATTTATTCGTGTATTGAACATTTTTGTAAAAGCAAAATCGAAGTGATACGGTACGGCTTTACGAACGATGAATGACCGAAAAGAAGCTTCTCGGGCTGAATCTGTAGGAAGAGTTGCGTCAATGATTCTGAGGCACATGACTTGTCGGTGTTAAAGGTAATAAGAGAGAGAATGCCCCTTTCTTTTTCGAAGAAACGTAAAATATCGAAGAACGTGACCATTCCACCCACCCAACCCCCGGGAAAAAAGATAGACAGGAGGGTTGGGGGGGGGGGGTTGAGCAGAGGCGGAGATAGAAGATGGATAAGTAGTTGCACAGAAGGATATAACTCAAGTGACTATGAGATGCAAAGCTGCTGTCATGAAACTTCTATGTAGTTAATTGCCTGCAAGTAATGTTGAGGGAAGAGCTGAATATGAAGGATAATCAGAAAGTTATAAGACCACATACACTTTAATAGCGATAACTGGGACCAAATGAACTTAACGGTTATCTCACTTCTCCACATAGTCCCCCTGCAGGTCGATGCACTTCTTTGAACGTCCAACTAGATTCTTCATTCCTTGGAAGAAGAAACTTTTCGGCTGCTGCCAAATCCAGGTCTGCACCGCTTCCTTAACCTCATAATCATAGGTGAACCTGCGACAGCGTAGGGCCTCTTTAAGTGGATTGAAAGCGTGATGATCGCATGGTTCCAGATCAGGACTGTAAACGAGATGTGGAAGACATTCAAACCGCAGTTGTTGCATTGCCTCCGCTGTTGCGGCCACTAAGTGGGCACGTGCATTGTTATGATGCAGCAAGGCTGATTTTGACAGCATTCCTCTTATTTTTCTGCAAATTGGAGGTTTCCGTTTCTCTCTAAGCACAGCACAGTACGTTGCACTGATCACTGTTTGCCGTGTTCCTGAAAATGCGTCAGGATAAGACACTTCATGTCCCAGAAGAAGGTCGGTATGATTTTCTTGCCGGAGGGCTGTCGTTTGAATTTGTTCTTTTGGTGTGCACGATGTTGACGGCCAACAAAATCGAGCTTCATCGGTTGAACTTGTACTTCCCGCTTTAAACCTTTCTACCCATTCAAAATCTGTTCATTAAGTCATGGTGTTTTCACTTTCGTATTGAGCTAATATACTTAGGTGAATTTCAGCAGGTTTCACTCCCTCTGCCCGAAAAAATCTCACTACGGCGCTTTGTTCAACACTGGTGCAATCCCGCAGCAGAGCATCCATATTTATTTCACCTTGGTCTCAACTGGACTAACGGCAGAGCGCTGCGCTGTGTGTGTTTGAACTACCCATAAGCCATTGTGAAGATGTTGTATTCCGTCAGCTTCTATCCGTTGCGGATACATGTAACTTCCAAATTTCAGTTACTTTTTGATTTACCTGCGTATACATTTCTCTAGGGGTTAGAAAATAGTGATAAAGGAAATCTTTATGTAAGAAAGGGAGATCTTTCAACTTCGTATTTATTGTTTTGCGGTCAGTAGGAGGGTTTTACGATGCGTGTGAGGGAGAAAAATGGTTTGATGGCGTGAATCTGAGGGCTCTTCGTTTCTGAGTGGTTAAGGGAGGAGGTTTGGCTGTTTACCACCGTAAGAAGAGGATATCTCAGAGCACCAGTGAAGGAGAACGCGTGGAAAAAGTGGAGAAAAATTAGAACCGAAGAAAGGGAGTTGAAAGATTCAAAATACGACATCAGTAACTCCGATGCTGTTACGATGATCCACAGAAAGGACCAAAAGAGTAAACTAAAAAAATAAATACCCTACTCAAAAGAATTAGGGGACCAAGAGATATTGTAAGGAAAGTCATGTGTGCGACTCACGTTGTTGAACGCAAAATATTATTTTTATGTAAGATACAGTGGAATATTCAATGATATAGGCAAGAAAAAGCACATTAGCGAATTTTTATGCAATATTATCATTTAATGCACATCATGCGCTATGTTATACGTATAGAACAATACGCATATCTGCACAACAAGAAAAATGACTTGTTGAAGGTAGTAACTGACCTATTGCAGGGTGTGTGTTCCACTCGAACGGCTAAGACCACTGCACACCTGTGGGGCATGGACCTGATGAGATTTTGGGGGTATCTTCGCCAATCCTTAACCAGGGCAGCCTCCAATCTACAAAGAGTCAACGGAAGTACCGCCGGCCGAGCTGCAATACGTCTTCCAAGTGCGTCCTAGGCATGTTCAATTGGATTTGTCAGTTGAGTATACTGGCAACCCCATACGCTGGATTACCTCCTCTTTAAGTATGCTGTTCACTAGCCGAGCTGTATGAGGTCGAGCGTTATCGTCCACGAAAAGGAACGAATCATCGACGGCTGCAGCATACAGAATGACATCAGGTCTGAAAATCTCGTCTCTCTATCGCTGAGCCGCCAGACTACCGTTTCTGATGACATACAGGTCCGTACGTCCACCAATACTTAGGCTTTTCCAGACAATCAATCCATGTCTGCCGCAATGTGATGTGTTTTGCATAGAAGCTAGATTATTTCGCGTGCAAGTTTCTCTTCAGATAAGAACTCGTCGATTGTTGGACTCCAGACTGAATCTGGACTCTTCAGAAAAGGGGACTTGACTCCACTCGTCGTGATTCCAACCACGAAGTTCCGCAGCTCAGTTTCTACGAACCGCATGGCATCGTCCGGTTAAAGGAACTCACACCATTAGCCTACGTGCATAAAGGACACATTGGTGAAGGTGATTGTTAATAGTTTGAGTTGACAACCTGTGACCTGTTGACACGAAGATCTTTCGCTGGAGTTGAGTATCATTTTCCCGTCTGTTTCGACGGCCTGTTGACAACCTGTACCCTGTTGACACAAGAAGCTCTCGCTGGTGCTGAGTAGCATTTTGCCGTCTGTTTTGACGGACTATTGACAAAAGATAACGGTCGTTCCTGGTTATAGTTTCACGTGGACGGCCTTGGCCTTGGTTTCTTCGAACATTTCCCGTATTTTGGAATTGTGTCCACAGTCGGAAAATAATGTTTCCTGATACTTCAATGCAAGGGTGCTAAAAGGGCATTTGCCTCCCGCGTGCAAGGCCCGGTGTTTCTTTCAGAACTTTTTGACCGTGGGGGTGGGGGGGAGATGGAACCTTAGTTGGGGCAAGTTTTCCATTTGCCATATACACGGTCGTGTCAAAATAATATGACCATTCCTGGAATCACACTGTACCCGCCCAGGCGCGTCTCAGAGTGCACGTGACAAGGTCGGTCACACGGAGATGTAAGCGGCCAGCCAGGACAGATGAGCCGTAGTGCGTTACGTGAGCACAATGGGCAGAGGTAGTGATTTGATGGACGTTCAAAAAGGAATGATCATCGGCTACCCCGCCAATGGTGGAAGCATCTCAGAAACAGCAGACTTCGTGTGCTGTTCACGAGGTGCTGTACTAAGAATGAACCGCTGGCACACCGAGTACCTTCTGACATCATAACTGTGAAGCCCCAAAGGAGAACGTCGCCTCTGTCGACTGGTAAAGAGCAATCGACGAGCAATAGTGTAGCAATTTGTGAAAACACAAATTTGTGCTTGACGGAGATCGAAAACGCGCCCCCTCACTCCGGAGTACGTTGCTCTCTCAACTAAGCGACACGGACGCAATGTATCGCTGCAGATTTGTCGTCTTGGCACATGCTTTAACCTCTGTAGTACGTCACATAATCTCTTTCTTAATCTGTTTTTTTAAGCGAAGAACGAATTTTTATTAATTCTAGCCGATGTGTAGAACAAACATCACACATTTTTCGAAGAACCCAACTGCCAGTACATTCATTTTTACGTTCGTACGCCAATGTGAAAACACAAGTTTGTCCGTGACAGGATCATAACCGCGCCCCCTCGTTCCTGAGTAAGTTGCTCTCCCAACTAAGCTACACGGACGGAATGAATTGCTGCAGATTTGTCCTCTTCACATGTGCTTTAACCTTTGTATACATCACAAATTGACCACGCAAATGAATGCTATAGGGCACACAGGTACGGATCCCAGATAATAGTAGAGCGAACCATGTTACGCATGGTCTCCGGAGTCGACGCTGCGTCAAGGCGCCCATGTTAACTCAGGTCCATTGGCAATGACACCTGCAGTTCGCATGGGACTACCGTCATTGGACAGTGGAAGAGTGGGAAAAGTTGCCTTCTTCGACGAATCGAGGTTTCTACTCCACAGATGTGACGGGCGGTGGCGGATATGGCGTCAGACACACGAGAACCAACATACGGACACGTTTGTCGGTCAAGTTCAGGCCGGCGGTGGCAGTATGCATGTCTGGGGGACATCTTCCTGGTATGATCTGGAACCGCTGATACCACTTGATGGGTCCCTGAACGCCAATGGCTACCTGTCCATCCTCGCTGACCACATGCATCCCTTAGTGTTGGTCGTTTACCCTGGCGGTGATGGTGTCTACCAACAAGACAATGCATAGTGCCACGTAGCTAAGGAGCTGCGTAACTGTTTCCAGGAACACGACAGCGATGTCTCCGTTCTCCCTTGGCCGGCGAGTCGCCCGACCTCAATCCCATAGAGCACTTGTGGATCGACAGGTTCGACATGCCGACCCACAACCATGTCATCTCCGGGACCTTCGTGCTCTGCTGCAGTCCGAATGGGTACGTGTGCCTCGGGAAACCTTCCAGGGCCTCATTGCGTCTATGTCTCGCAGCTGTCATCCGGGCCGAGGGTGGTTATTCCCGTTATTAGGTAAGTGGTCATATTATTCCGATACGATTGTGCATATGCTGTATATAATTTTTAAGTACTATATTTACATTAATTTGCTACTATATAATTATTTTTTGTTTAAAGAGCGTACCAGATCTTTCTGGAACAAATAAACTTGAATGTTTGTGACAAGTCCCGCTGAGTTCGATCTGCCACTAGGCCTTACGTAATCCGAATTTCTCAAACGGGCCTGACGTAGGTTCTTTTGAGTGTCGATGAGTTGAACTCGACAGCTGAAATACTGGAAGGTGTAGTCAGCAATTCTTAAGATCTACGATAATGAGGCACTCCAATAACAAGTCCTTGGTTAGACGAGACACAATTTAATAGATGAAAGAATGAGTTCCGTTCGATTGGCTATCTCCACGTGCCAACAGGTTTCCAGCTAGAGAACACTTCACTATCTCACCGATATCCCGGTAAACCCTCCGCCACGTGGACTTGAGTCGTTCCGTCTAAAACCCCGGCAGATCTCTTATCGCCGAAAAACCCTGACAACTCCGTCAGTGAAAACGAAAAAACCAGAGAGGTCTAAGCGACACTCTCTGCGTAAAACACGACGTCCAACTTCGTGGAAGGTGAAACGCGTAATTGATCATATGTAGAGGATTTTAAGCAGGAAGTAACTGACCCCAGGTCTAGGAAGCTAGGAGATTTGGGCTAGAGTGCCCGATAGGGAAGCGACACGGAAGTGAGATGTAAAGGGGGAGAAAGACGCCCTTATTTGTTACGGGGGGGCTGACGGTCCCCATCCGACGCACGCTAGTGAAACGCAAAATGCCTCTCTAGCAACAAGGAGTTCCTAATCTAGGTTGAGAGACCCCCGAATCCACAGCGCTTTGCGCCTTTTGGCAAGTGAAAGAGAATCTAAGAGAGTTAGGAGCAGATTGCCTTGATAGAATGGCACGAAAGAAAATTATGAAAATATTAGAGCACAAGGAGTAAACGGTTTCCCGTTAAGTAGTGAAGTTGTAAGCTGCCCGCCCTACATACTTACCTGCAACAGCAAGCCGTTCTGAGAGATATTTCTCTCTGCAGAAAAATGCCCGGTACACCGCTGCCACAGATGAGCACAGGGAGAAACGAAGTGAAGGACACGGAAAAGGTAGAACCTGAAAAAAAACAAAAAAAAAACATCACACACAGAATAAGTTTCCCAGAGGAAAATCGACGTTCAACACCGGATAAAACAAAAACTGGCCATTTGCTCAGTGTTCCTCACGGGTCCACAATTGCTTCGTTACTCGTCAGCCAATGAGAGAAAAGATTTTTCCCCATTGGTTCAAATTTTTTTTCTCAGGTTTACTTTTGCTGATTCTTGCCTGACATGTCAGAGTAGCCATAGCTGAGGTGGTGTGATCACAAGGTTACACCGATCGAGGTTTAAGTTACTCATTTTGAGTAAATAACAGAAAAACAAAAGTATAAAAACGGGCACAATCAGGGTTATTATAATTATTATAATTTATTTTTTTCATTCCTTAATTAAGGAGCCGGTAGTATAAGGGCCAATCAGTTTTTTTCTTCGCTACTTGTCTGCTACAGCGGAAGAAATTAAGTCCTGTTTTTATTTATTTATTTGTTTTTTAGTCAGAACTAAGGCGTAAGAAAAAATAAATAATATAAAAGACAAGACAAACAACACCTTGTTTGTCAGGGGAGAAGGTATTCAGTACAAAAGAGATAAATCTTTTAGGCAACATTGTGCTCTGCCCTTAAAAGGGCCGGTTTTTTTTGTTTTGTTTTTTGTTCAAAGAGACCGCAAGTCCACAGTGCGACAAATCCCCCTCAGCCTCAACAGTGGTGATGAGGACAATGTGTCACAATATACAGTTCATCGCAGGCTTCTGCTCATGAGCCTGCGTAGCCGAAAACCCAGACGGGTCCCCATGCTTACTGCACGTCATCGCCAACAATGCATGAAATGGGCCAAAGATCATCGAGATTGGACCGTGGGTGATTGGAAGAAAGTGGCCTGGTCTGACGAATCAAGATTCCTGGTGCATCACGTAGACGGCCGAGCGCTTATACGCCGATTGCCAACGGAGGCTATATGACACCTGCAGCACTGTTGTGAGGAAACAGGCCATCGGGGGCGGTGTTTTCTTGGCACACTTTAGGCACCATTATCCCAATAGCACAATCCGTGACAGCTGTCAGTTATCTGAACATCGGTGCGGCCCAAGTTCATCTATTCATGGCAACTGTCAGAATCGTCAAGGAGGGGGGCATGCTGTGGTGGCTTTCTGTTAATGCCCTGGCCTCCAAATTCTCCTGACATGAACCTAATCGAACATGGATGCCTATTGCCACCTCATTGAATCGATGCCTCGCCGAGGGGCCGCTGTTTTGCGGCCTAAAGGAGGTCCTACAGCTTATTAGATAGGTGGTCATAATGTAATGGCTCATCGATGTACATTAGAAGAGCCCATTTACTAAGGGGCTTATGGGGGCTGAAGCCCCCGGCCTCGCATTCTGAAGGGGCCCAGAATTATGCAGGATGCTTGAAGAATTGATATTCTACAAAAAAAATTTTCAGATAGCGCAGCGAAAACAATAATAAACTACCTTGTGATTTTTTTTATTTCTTTCCCCTTTTTCAGGAGGAGTCCGCAAAAGGTATAGTCACCCCCAGTCCATCCTCAAATCTTTCGAAAGCATTTCAGATGTTTTTTTGTACACATCTGTAATTGGGGGAAATTTTCATACATTAAGAATTCGTTTGAATCATGATGTTTGGATCATATTGTTTTGTCCGCTACCACTTCAATATAATTTCAACAAGCTAAGCCCTGAAGGGGGGGTATTAAAGTAGAACTGAACTAGGTCTGAGGCCTATGAATCAAGTGAAAGAGAAATATTTATTAATAACTTGACATGTTATGTAAATATTTAGTGCTTAAGTAAGTAAAAGCGCAGCGTTATTAAAAAATCCCACCTTATTATCTTTTTCTGAACACAGCATGAGTCATGCTATAATCCGTTGTTTCGTCGAACACTGTGGTTTTAAAAATTTACTAAGTCACGGCAATTTATTTCTTCAAAGCAAAGTACAATTCCCGCTTGGCTTAGATATAACTTTTTCATCGAAATTCGTTTGGAGTTCCCAATTCAATTCTTAATATAGGCCAAGATACGGCAATCATCACCCCTCCCCCACCTCCTTAAACTTGCCGTTTCTATTTCTGGCCTGTTGCCCTAAGCTAAACGGGCCTGAAAATTCCGATAAACAAAAAGAACTCGGCGTTAGGCACCTTGGAAACCAGCCACACATATTTCGGAGACTTGAAAAACTACCCCACTGGAAAACTGCCACACATTCAAAGTATTCCTCGGAGGAAAGGCAATTTGTGCCCGACCCCTTAATGTCAAACATGTGGCAGTTTTCCGGCGTGGCAGTTTACGGGCAACAGGCAAAAGCGAATGGATGTTGAGATTAACAACCGAAAGGGTCGGAGCTCAAATTTAACATGTGTAATCAATGTATTTTAAATTTAAGCTCTGTCTTAAATTCAAAGAGATGTATCAAAAACAGTGTTTGGCTCAACAGAACATTTGCTACGTATTTTTTTTTTTTTTCCCTGATGCCGTCAAAGTGTTAAAATTTTTTGTCGCTTTAGCATAACTTGGTTTTCTTCTACAAGAATACTGAGGTACAAGTATGTAAATACTTTTTTTTCTTGATTTAGCATAAGGCGTAGAAGCTCAGAAGTCAGAACATGGTGGCCCACTGGGAATTCTTTCGGTATCTTGGCGGCCCAGTCCGCACTTGTGCAATAGCTTTTGGAATGCGCGTTTGCGATGTCTTGTTGAACAGCAAGACATCGGAAACGCGCATTCAAATGCACACACCAAACCGCTCGTTTAACAAGAAGCTGTTTTACACCTTCTGAATTCAGCAGGGGATTAACGGCGGATGGGGAAGCAATTACGGCTATTTTGATGTTGCACTGTGGAAAGCAGCTGTCAACCCCAGGGCTGTTAACCCTCAAGTAACACAAAGGGATTCAATCCCCTTTGGGTTGCAACGTTTCTGCCACTCAACTGCGGCTGGCTTCTGAGAGACACTATGCTTGCGCGAAGCTTTAAATTTTTTTATGTTTGTTTGAAGGCGCTTTGCAGATAACATACCTTGGTCTTGGAGATGTCGAACATGTACTAGACTTCAAATGCCTGCGGCGAATGACATCGGCTTTGGTTATTGGTTTGTAGTCTGGTTTTAGCCAGAGTTTTAGCGTCGGTTGCCGGTAAACCGCCACACAGGGAAACTATCACATGTTTTTCATTAAATTGCTGTTCCTTCGAGGAACACTTTGAATGTGTGGCAGTTTCCCAAGTTTTCGAAATAAGAGTTTAGGGCAACTGGCCACAAAAGTTCAGGAAGGTAGGGGGGGCGGGGTATAAAGATTGTCGTATTTTGGCCTATATTGAGAACTGAATTGGGAACTCCAAACAGATTTCGAGAAAACGTTCTATATAAGCCAAGCGAGAACTCTATTTTAATTTGAAGAAATAAATTGCCGTGACTTAGTACATTTCTTTAAACTACAGTGTTCGACGAAACACTGTAGTTTAAGCATGTCCCACTTTATCGTCCTTTTCTGTGTTCAGAAAAAGGCGACAAGGTGGGACTTCTTAGTAACGCTGCACTTTTACTTAGTCACTAAATATTTACATAACATATTAACTTTGTAATATTTTTCTTTTACTTAATTAATTCATGATTAATTTACTTAATTATTTTTCTTTTACTTAATTGTATGGCTCATGAGTTGTGTCCCATAAACAAAGCCATTTCCTTCTATCGTGTCTGGTTCTAACATTAAAATTTGTGTTGTGTTTAAGAACTTTATAAACACAATCAATTCGTGAACATTACAATAATCAAATCTCTAATTCAAGAAGAAACAAATTCCTTTTGAGCCATACTTCAATTTCAGAAATTGTACACGCACCGTGTTAGAGGCGTAACTAGGTATTTCTGCGCCCGGGGAAAACCGCAAAATACTGCGCCCCCCATCTGACTTTCAAGGCATTACAAATTTAATAGTTGTGTACATATATATATATATAACTATGAAATTACTAAACATGCACATTAGTAATAACGTCGGGCAGTATAATACTCTTCTCCACAAAACGAAATTAACGTCATACCCCAAAGTTATCTCTACGCGGTAGATGCAATTTAACTGTGACTGTTTGTGTAGTTTTTCGCAATTGTTTGAGAGTTTGGACTTACTCTACCACATCAAATGGACCGAATTCAGTTCGTAGTAGTGGCTCACAGCCACAGAAATGATCAAATAACTCCCAGAGAATCTTCAACAATGTGAACAACATTCTTTTTTTGTCTCGTATGTATAGTCGGGTACGGAGAACTGGCCACCGGAGAACTGGACACATTGCAATTTCAGTGCCATAAAATTGTTCTGCATAAACAAATTTCGTGTGGCTATATTCCCCACTACTTGAGCAACTATTGTTCATTTTTTTTTTTAATATTTCATTTTCAGTAAGAAATTTTGACATTTCCATGATTTTCGGAGCTAAGACTAAGCAGAGAACTGGCCACCGGAGAACTGGCCACAAAAAATTTTAAGGGGCCGTATAAAAATTGCGTTCTGGTCTGTTCCGTGGTCCCAGAACGCAAGATTGGTTATCTGATACACATAAAATGTCCGTAATTTCGTATTTTCTTATTTACGATATTTTTCTATAAACTATAACTAAACAAATTCTCTGCGAGTATAAGTAAACCCAGGAAACTTGTCGGGGGGGGGGGGGGCTTAAAACCTAGAATATGAAATATAAAGAATTTCTGGTCCGATCGGGAGATTTTAAGCCATTACAAGCTACAAGTCATCGAATTATCTGAGGGCATCTGCTGCTTCAGGAAACTAGTGTGTGTGTGTGTGGGGGGGGGGGGACAATACCGAAACCGTTAAATATCAAGAATTTCTCATTTCTCTTCCGATCGGGAGATCTTCAGCATTTACAAGCTGCAACTCGACAAATTTTCTCAGCGTATGTGCACACACTCTCTTTAAACCTGTCGGCGAGGAGGGGGGGGGGGGGTTAATATCAAAAGTGTAAAATATGAAAAATTCCTCGTCCGATCGGGAGATTTTTGGCATTTACAAGCTACAACTCGACACATTGTTTGAAGGCATGTGCCTACTCAGCAAACCTGTGTATGTGAGGGGGGGAGGGTACCAAAAGTGTAAAAGAGGAAAAATTATCGTCCGATCCCGATCGGAAGATTTTCAGTATTTACAAGCTGCAACTCGACAAATTTTCTGTTCTGAGCGCATGTGCCTACCCAGCAAACCCGTCCGGGGGGGGGGGGGGGGTAATACCAAAAGTGTAAAATATGAACGATTTCGTCCGATCGGGAGAATCTCAGCATTTAGCAGCTACAACTCGACACATTATCTGAAGGCATGTGCCTACTCAGGAAACCTGTCGGGGGGGGGGGCTTGTGTTTCGGATCGGACGAGAAATTCTTCATATTTTACAGTTTTGGTATTAACCCCCCCTCCCCGACAGGTTTCCAAAGTAGGCACATACGCTCAGATAAAATGTCGAGATGTAACTTGTAACTGCAGAAAATCTCCCGATCGGACGAGTAATTCTTCATATTTTACAGTGTTGGTACCCCACCCCCTCCCTCTCGTTTTGCATAGTAGGCACATGCCCTCAGAAAATGTGTCGAGTTGTACGTAGCTTAAGAATGATGAAAACCTCCCGATCGGACCAGAAATGCAGGCTTTATATTTTACACTTTTGGTACCCCACCCCCCCCTCCCCGGACAAGTTTCCTGAGCCAGCACATGCGCTCAAAAAATTTGCAGACTTGTAGTTTGAAAACCCTGAAATCTTCTGTTGAAATGTACGTCGTAAACATTTTTTCTAAAAAATGACATTAATTTCGCAATTAAGAAAAGACGAAATTACGGAAACTTTATATGACTCAGATAACCAACCTCTGGGGGTCGTGGGCATGAAGCGGTCAAAAACGCAATTTTTATACGACCCCTTAAATTTTTTGTGGCCAGTTCTCTCTCCGGGTGGCCAGTTCTCCGGTGGCCAGTTCTCCTACACCCATGTATAGTCCATCCGACTAAAGAAAAACAGAGGGCTCCATTGTTTGTGAAATTCACAAATTTGATGGTTACCAGATGGAAACCGCGTCTCCTCACTCCGGAATGAGTCACATCATCTCCCTCTAAATTTTTTGAAGCGAAGAAGTTTTCATTAATTCCAGACGATGTGTGTAACGAACATCACACACGTTTCGAAGAGCCCACCGGCCAATAGATCCATTTTTACGTTCGAGTGCCAAAGTGAAATTCACACATCTGCCGGTGGTCTCCGGAGTGTGCCGTTCGAGCCAACTAAACTATACCGACGGAATGTATAGCTGCAGATTTGTCTTGACGTGTGCTTTACCTCCGCAGTAAGTCACATGTCGCTGACGGCCGTAGTTCTCTTTTAGTTCGACGGACCATATAACCACTCCTTCATTCCTGAATGTGAACAGCTAGAATCCTCTAAACATTTTAAGGAAGAAATTCGAATTTTAAGTGTACCAAAAACTTGTGTAAAAATTAGTTTCAATTTTAATCAGACTGCATGCAGTCTCGCCGTAGTTTCGCCTCTGCACCGTTTACTACACGGTGCTATACACACGCATCACTGGCTTTGTGCCTTTCATGAGCAGACCTCCGATGGCGACTCGTGCCGCTGACAATGTGCGTGCTACGACTTACCTCCCCCCCCCCTTCCAGCAAAGACTTTGGAATTGATATTTTTTTTTTTTTTTTTTTTATTGGAGGTTTAACGACCACCGTGAGCAACTCAATGGGCTATAAGCAGTCGCCCGTCCCTAATTTAGGGCCACTGGTTCCAGGGAAGGGAGAGAGCCAGTGCCGTAAGACAAACACAACATCCATGCCTCACCGGGATTCGAACCCGGACCCCGTTCGGACGAATGATCAGAGGCCATCGCTTAGACCACTGCGCCGCAGGGGCGGCGGAATTGATATTCAACGGGCTTAATCTCATCATCCGCCGTAGAAAAAAAAAAAAAGCAACTCCAGATGTTTTCCGTAATTATGTACAAATTTATATGAATTATTTGTAATTTCCTTCATCTTTTTAGCATCAGTAATTACATTAATGGTTTTTTTAATGTTAGTGGTTAAATTCATAACCATATATCAAATAAAATATTAAGCCTAATATTTTGCAGAATATATAGATTTACTGTATTAATCTGCGACGACTTCAGCTGCCGAGAAAACATATTCAGCTGTGTATCATCTAAAACAAAATTATTTATTTACTCAAGTTTATTGAAAATACTTTTTTATTCATTTCCGTATTTTTAATGGCAAATATTTTTGCGGTGTCTTTGTTCAATGTACAATCAACCTTGTAATCCTATTAATTATTTGTGATTTCGGTGCACTTCCTAAGAAATTAAATATGAATTAATTATACATGAATTAACTAAATTACTGTACGAAATCACACCATAAAGAGTTTATGAAACTCAAAAAAGTATAAATAATTGCACGTGGATCAAGCTTCATTTTTACGCCCTGTCCAAAAATACGCATTCAAGAAATTAAAATATTACGAAAACTTTACACTAGAAAGAGCAAAAAGTTTAAGTGCACGAAAATAATTTAACTGATTGATCGCGCAAATTTCTTGACAGCACGGTAACAAAAAGACAAGCTTTTCTTCTGTTTTGGTCAACTACCGCATCCTGTAGAATTGTGGGTGAAACTTTGCCCTGTCCCCAGTTCCAATAGCAGAAGGAGCATCAAACAAAGGTATTCGATCTTTCCACGTTTATAAGTGGGTCACGGAAAAATTATCAATTGGCCGCCATCGGGAAACGAACCCAGGTCTTCCAGTTACGCGCCGGATATGCTTCCACTACACCTTTTGCGAACTTTTCGCGGCCAATGAGAATTTTTCCGTGACTCACTTATAAAATTGGAAAAAACGAATACCTTTGTTTGATGTTCCTGGTCCACGTCAAATGTCTGTATTAATTAAGGAGAAAGAGATTGGAGTGCTCAGAGAAGTTCAGTACGCTGCAAGCCTTTATGGACTACTTGACAACACCCAAGGACAGATGGGGGGGGGTGACTTAAGCTGCAGCAGCAACCACACTGTATAGGCGTGCTGACCAACAAGTAGCACGAAAGGCCGGGCGCCGTGACTTCAGTTCTTAATACAATGTTTTTAAGACCGATCGGCGAACAAGAACTTTCTTTGCCCGGTTAAGAAAAAGATTTTGTGTTGGCAGCAAATCATTGATGCACTTTCCGCCAAAAACAATTTGAATTGCCATTCTTATTGTTTTAATACCAATCGCTACTAATTATTTTTTTTTTTTTTTTTTTTTTTTTAGCGTGCAACAGCATTAGCACGTAGTCGCCAGCCGCCACTGCAGACCTCTATCAAATAAATAAATAAATAAATAAAGATAAAGCACAAATTTTAAAACTAGGTTTTCCAGATTTAAATATTTGCAATACGGGTCATTAAAAACGGAAGCAGTGATAACAAAAATATTAAAAAGATAATGTATTTATTAATTTATTTTAAAAACCCCGAAAGTTATTCTGAACAAAATAAACGAACTTGTATTCATGTAAAAAAATATTGACAAAATAAATTGTAAACACACAGGACCAATTATTATGGAATGTAAACTTTATTTCTTAATATGAGTTACTATATATGAGTCCATTAAGTTTTTCCATATATGAGTCCATTAAGTCTTTCCCACATTACAAAAACCAATATAAAAATATGTATTACAGGTACAACAAAGGGATTACACGACAATGATTGTGCACAAGTTTTATTTTTTTTTCCAGTGTCAGTACACCTCCACATGGGCGCCATTTGTGGCCCGGAGGACATCCAAGCGATATTCGACTTCATGCCATGTTTTGTTTGATATCTCAGCAGAGACAGAACCAATGACGTCCGTTATTCTGCTCTTCGTCTTGACATCCGGAACACTGCTAGAGTAAACTTGGTCTTCCACAGGAAAAAGTCTAGAAGGGTTATGTTGGCGATCGAGGTGGCTATGCGCCACCGGGGCGGCTGGTTGGTTGGTTGGTTAGTGGATTTTAGTGGCGCAAGGGCCAGGTTTGGCCAAAGAGCGCCAGACAAAGAACTATCAGCCACAGAATTTGAAAAGCGTGGAAAATGAGTAAAAGCAGACAGGCTTGGTAAAAGTTGAAAAAGAGTACGAAGAAAGCAGTGAAGAAAAGGTAGTTAATGAAGTTTATTAAAATTAATAAATTTACTAATGGAAAAGGACGAACCGTCACTCTCCTCCCCCCCCACACTCCTCTGCAATGCTGGCAGAGGGCGGGGACGAACTGTCACTTTCCTCACCCCCATGTTCCTCTGCAATGCTGGTTGAGGCTGGGGACGAACTGTCACTCTCCTCCCCCCATGTTCCTCTATAATGTTGGTTGAGGGTGGGGACCTCGCAGAGGCCGAGACAGTTGGATGGACACTGCACACCTGTGCGGATTGAGGGCCGGGTCTTCCGCACGTGCAGGCTGTCTGCTGGGAACCGGAAGAGTCGGTCGTCTTCAAAAGAGAAGGCGCAGACTCAGCTGGTCGAATAAGCTGGAGCTCGGTGAAATCCACCTGAGTCGCTTGTTCAACCGTAGATCGCTTGGCAAGTGCGGCGAGAGCTACAGGGCGCGGAACAAAGGGCTGCACGGGTGGTGGCAGAGACTTAACTACTGCGGCAAAACTACGCTGTCGGATGGTGGGTATACCCAACTTGGCTTTGGCAGCAGGGTACGAGAGGCCTTCCAGAGTCTTGAGGCGCTGGATCGCCATCTCGTCCTTCCATGTCATACAGTTGCGGGAGTAAGCTGCATGGGCCTCACCACAGTTAACACAGCAGGCCGCAGAAGTGCAACCTTCCCCGTCATGTTCACCGGAGCCACAATTAGCGCAACGAGCGGAACTCTTACAGAATCGTTGTGAATGCCCGTACCTCTGGCACCTGAAACAGCGCAGAGGACTGGGAATGTACGGGCGAACTCCACAGACCAAGGAGCCAGCCTTGATTTCGGTCGGAACCTTCGGGGAGTTAAAAGTCAAGATAACATTTTTAGACTTAATTAAAGAACCATCGCGCCGGAACATCATACGACGTGCAGCAATAACACCTTGATCCGCAAGTTCAGTCACCAATTCTTCTTCACTGCATGGCAAGAGATCAAACTCAGAAATAACACCCCGAGAGGTGTTAAGAAACGGGTGAGGTGCCATTTTGACAGGAATGCCTTGAAGACTAGTGAGGTGCATAAGAGTGTTACTCTGAGAAACACTGCAAGTTTGGACAAGCAGGTCCCCAGAGCGAAGCTTCCTCACAGACTTCAAGGGGCCAACCGCAGCGTCCAAAGCTTTAGAAATGAAAAATGGAGATCTGGTGGACAGTCTCTCATTCGGATCGATGGATTCTACAAGTAAGTGTGTAGCCTGCGTAGGCACAGCAATCGAGGGGAGACGACGCTTCGGAGCGACTGGTACAGCTGCCGAAGAAGAGGTTGTACATACTTGGTCCAGGTCATGGTCTAAAGAACGTTTAAGGTTTCGAGACTTGGTAGGTTGAGAAGATGAAGGAGTGTCGTTGGCAACTATCATTGTCTCAGGTGACTTAAATTTGGAGCGTTTGTTTTTGGGTTTACCCATGGAAAAAGAAGGAAGATTCGTCTGCAGACTACTACACCCACCACCGAGCCCTACAAGGGAGAACTGGAGGTCCGCAAGCCAAGAAAATGACGCTAGACACAGTTCTGGAGCTTATACGTTGCAGATATAGTCCGTTGGCTGTGATCACACGCACTCGGCGGACACTTCGGCCTCCTGGTACCGTCATGCCAACGCCTTTGGCATGATCCCACAGCCCCCGGGCTCACCCTGCCGTGCCATACGACAAAAAAGCCGCTAAAGCCCGGTACACAACTTGGTACAAGACTTCTGACTAGAGGTGGGTTAGTCTCTAGCCTCCCGTTTACAGCGAAGCCGGGGTCGAAGAGGAGTGTTGGTACACAGGAGGCACTTAACCGGTCTCCTGCGACCTCAGCCGCCAGACATCCCATTTCCGCCTCACGGGTCTCCGCACGCGGCAAACATGCAGGTAGGTCTAGCACCCAAACCAGCTAAAAGGAAAAAAGAAATCCAAAGAAGACAAATCCTGGCAGGGAACCTAAACGGAATCTCAGCAACCTACAAACTGAGCGGTTAATATAAATCAGTTAGTGGTGGAGGGTAACAAAACCACAAGACCGGGGTGTTAGTACATAACGTGGTAGCGATTAGGTAGAGAATACAACACGGGCAACTAGCCAGTGGAGAAAATAAATAAAAACAAAAAAGCGAGACACAAGACCAGCTCGGGATCGTGGGGCCGCGACTCCCCAACAGCTTTATGAACAGCCGTCCCTGCAAACACCAACAGCACCAAAATAAGAAAAAAACAAGCTGTGGCATGACATCAGATGTTGACCAGTCACAAGGTCAGCTCGGGCCGTGGGGGCGCCGCTCCCCAAATAACTGGAAAACCAGTTATCCCCGTGCGGGGCCGGGGCGGCTGAGCTGGCTTGGAGGGTACATATGGTGTACTGTATGCATTCTGATAACATATCACTCGCTGCTGTCATGGATAAAAGGAGCGATTTATCAGATTTGCAAAAAGGTATAATTATCGGCTTTCGGGACAGGGGTGGCAGTATTTCTGAAACAGCGCAGTTTGTGAACTGTTCGCGTGCTGCTGTGGTTAAAGTGTATTGTGATTGGAGAAATGGCACCCCTGCGAATAAGCGATCTGGAAACTGCGGAGCACTACGTGCCATTGATGTGAGAGGTGAACGTCGGCTGATGCATAAAAAACCGCGCATGGGCCGATCGACGCGATTCAGTGGAGCAATTCACTGGCTGAATGAACCAGGGGGGCTACTGGAAGTGTGTCTAAAATGACAGTTCAGCGAATCCTGCTGCGTACGGGGCTTCGATGCAGACGGATGGTTACTGCCCCTATGCTAACGACAGATACAGCATAAAAATCAAGAGTTGGTTAGCCACTTGTGAAGATACACCATTTTACTGCTTTTGTGTATGTGTCATGTTTAAAAAAATGGTTTCTCAGCTCCTCGGCTGAAAGTTAACACTCTTTCTCTTCTCACTCACTCACATTTTTTTCTTTTTTATGTTAGGTCATATTTGTTGTAACTTTCTATACATACAAGGCCACGCCAGTTCCTTTTAATTAAAAGAAAAACAATGCTTAAAACTCAAAAACTTCGACAGAAACGTTCAATTGCATCCATGGATTTTGCATAGGAATTTACTTGAAGATGACAATTTTGGTATTTCCATCATTATAAGAAATTTAGGTAATCATGTTTTTGTGCAAATACATCCCACACAGTGATGTTATCAGGTATCTTCTCGGGGGTGCTTAGCCCCCCCACCCGAAAATCCATGAAGGCCCCTACCCTCATTCCCCGTAGGTTTTTGGGCGATCTCCCCTTATTTTAGTCTGTGTTCGTTTATACAGATAGCTGAATATTTGGAGAAATTGATTTTAAAAAAGTTAAGAAAATGAGGGTAAATATTATTTTAATAAAAAAAACGTCCACATGGACTTCAGTCTGAAATTTCTATCATCCTTCAACAAAACATTAAACAGTCCTCGCTGAAGGGGTAATTTTTCAAGCACAGACACCTCGGATTACTTCCGCAATAAAAACCTAATTCCACACAGTAAAGATGTTTGCACTGCAATACATCATCATATTTTGCAAGATAGCATATAAAAACAGTTTTATTTCAGTCAAGATAGCATATAAAAACAGTTTTATTTCAGTCAAGATAGCATAAAAAAAACAGTTTTATTTCAGTCAAGATAGCATAAAAAAACAGTTTTATTTCAGTCTTCTGGATGCCGCCTGTCCATATTATTGCCTCAGTGTAGTAACATGACATTAGTGCTTCCAATACAACAAAATATTTGCCGCCTACTTTTTAACAATAGCAAATTATTAGAAATTGTTCCCCTAATGATTTTTTCTGCACCTGGCGGTGGTGGTTTTTACTCGGTGAAAAAATAAATAAAATAGAGGCATCTCAAACTGCCGTTTAAATGGTTTGTTAGTTTTTAGTTGTTGTTTTTTTACTACTATTTGCTATTCTAAATAATCTAAAAAGACAAACCAAATGGCAGGGAAATGATTACACCATACGTTTTCAGTAACACTGTAATGATTCCTTAATAATCAGAAACACGCTAACAGTAAGGTGAGGACATTTTTACCACCCATAATGTCTTGGAAGGATTTTCTTCAGCACAGCCTTACCTTACTGGCATCCTCAATATTTTACACCACCCCATTGTGCAATCCGTGGTCCATTACTGAATTAAAGCAAAGGTATAACATTTTTACTCACTTGTTTGTGTAGATTTCGTGGAATTTGCATTTGCGATATAAGAGCATAAGAAAATGTGTGTACTCTATTTAAAAATTTTATATAAATAAATAACAAAATTGTGATATATATATAATTAGTCAACAAACTTTAGCCTCCCTCCCCGAAATTTTTAATTTTCCCCTGGAAAAAACTCTCTGAATGCAACACTGATCCCACAAGCCAACATTTTCATAATTTCAAATACTGATATCTATTGATTCATCAACAATAAAAAAATGAAAGCTTTGGGGAATGACACATACTGGGGATAAGTACTTGTAAAAAAAAAAAAAATCCTGGATTTGACATGGAATGACCCACACATGATACACCCACATATGCAAGAGGCTAAGAACATGTAACAAACTGTTACATGAACGGGTATTACATCAGTGTGTCTAATGCTGAATGACAAACATTTTTCACCTACCAAAGTTCAACATGACTTGTATAGCATGTAGTTAATATTGCCAAAGGATACAGCAGTCTATGGCTTCAGTTTACATATTACAAGTTTTAATTGCTAGAAGAGGGGGAGGCAAAAAAACAGCATTACAGGTAACTGTATACTATAGGTAATACTATGTAACTGAGCCAATTTCATGAAGGTAAATATTATAATTATAAAACATTTGAACTGTATCTTTCTAATCCTGAAATTTAAGTTAAATTCCAGGAGTACTGTGACCCCCCCCCCTTTAAAAATGACCAAAATCCTGTAGTCTAAGGATTGTATTCACTATGTGCAATGCATTTTGTGCTTTTACACAGTGGTCTGATCCAGTTATCCAAGCAGTATCACATATTTTCATTTTCACAGCCTTTAAAACTATGAAAATTCATTATATACTGATCTATTTTGTGTATCTCTCTCCGTTTCAATGCTGACCCTACACTTGCTTCTGTCTCACCAATAGCAAGTAACAAATAGCCTCTTGCACAATTGTTAATCCTGTCTTTGCTCACTGTCAGGCGGCATATCATTCTGCACAGATACCAATGTCCAAATTTGCCTTTTGGCATTCATTTCTTATACAATTGGTAATATCTTCAATATTGGCATAATGTACATGAGCCTAAGATATATATATATATATATATATATATATACTTAAGAGCAAAACTGAAGACTAAGGAAAAAATTTTAGAATTTAAAACGAAGGGTGCAAAATAACCTGAAAATCAAAACGCGCAACGCAGCAGTTTTGAAAATTCAGAATTCACATTCTATAAAGATACCTAAGCAAAAAAATACATATATAATTTTGACTCACACCTAGTACAACATAGAAAAGGTTATGTATCTACCTGTGTGAGTAAAAGGAGAAAAGAAAAAAATAAAATAAAACAACTGAATGTAGAAGGTGTCGAGAATACTGAGCTTTGGCTTTATCAAGGACCAGCAAAAACTCTGCATTTTCTCAAAGACCTAGTTGGAAATGGGTTTCTGCAAGGCCATAGATGCAAGTAACATTCCCACCTAAAATAGTTTAAAAAAATATATATAAGTCATGTCCTCCGTAGAGTAGCATGACCTAGCACTAGTTAACAATTTCGCTTGCATCCATTAACCTTCATGGCCCGACCCATGCTCTTCATCTGTTACTATTAAACAGAGAGAAGAAGATTAAAGAGAACTCAAGCTGTGAGAGTGACATAATAAATAGAAATGATTTTCAGCTATAACGAAATTCCAAGTTCGTTTGAGAGAGAAATTAAACCTGAAAAACAAATTTTACATTGCAATTAAAAAAGGAAATGTTAATTTATAACGAACAGATTTTTGAAAGAAAACTTGAGTCTAAAACCCCCTACTCTACAACTTATGACAGCACGAAAACGAGAATAAGTTAAAGATAATAATTAACTAAAGAAAACTTTGTGAAAGTTATATACCTTAAACAGTTAGTTGCAATATGTACAAAGTATTTCAGCAGTGCTTTAAGTGCATAATTAATTAGTTATTAAGAACTTAACTACTTTGAAAAAACAGCGCATAGACAGCGCATAGAAAAGGAACAAGCTTAGCCATCTTCTGTTCCTAGGTACCACAAAAGACGCTCAAAGTTACAAAGAAAAGTAAGAGTTAAAACCCGCATAAATGTTAACAGACAAACCAATGCTTAAAAGCTGAAAAGCTAAAAAACGACAGAGAAAAGGTACATGAAGTACAAACATTGAACTTATAAAACCTAGAACCCAAAAACAAGGAAGAGAGCTTACCTCTTGTGTTACAAAAACTTTTCTCCTCACAAGAGGAGAACATGGCTGACCTCTTCCGCCACTCCCTAGACGCTGGGGGCAGTGAGGGTGGGGCTGATGGCCTCCTCATACAGCAAGAAACCAACGCGCGGAGATTTTAACCAGAGAAAAAAATATATAAACTTAAGACTGTGGATCTGTATGATCAGAATGAGCAGAATTAACTCTCCAGAATACATGAGAAATATTATAAAATACACGAGCAGTTTATTTAATAATCTTTGCATGTATTAAATCACCTTAGTGAGCTTCTATAGATTAATCAGAATCTTATTAATTTTAATGTTGGTTTTACTATTTTTAGTATAGCTATCCTAGTGATGAATAACTAGTTTTCTTTTTTATTTGTTTTTATTTTCTTTTATAAACAGATTTTTAAGCTTTTTTGTGATTTTGTTTATATTATTTAATTTTTTTGTTTTAATAGGACCGTCATATCCATAGCACTAAGGTTCCTTTAGGTAGTTAATAGGCATCCTCTAGCCAACTTCCTTACGGCTTTGATTGGTCAGAATCATATTATTAACTGTGTAGAAAATTAAAGCAGATCTGCCAACCTTACTCTATTATTCAGAATAATTTTTCTTAAAGTTCTTTTGATGAAAGAAGAAGGAATTTCGTTCTCTAGAAAACTTTCTAATAGTATATTAATGTGGTAATTGAAGTCCAAATTGTTGCTGCAAATTCTTGAAATTCTTAGGACCTGAGAAATTAGTACATTCTCAATTACTTTGGTTGAAATGTTATTATTCCAGTGTAGATATTTAATTACTTTGAAAGGAAAATTAACTCTTTTATCAAAGAGGCTAATAGATGGGTTACCTCTGTTGAGCTTAATGCTTAAGTCTAGGAACTCAAGTTCCTGATTACTGTGGTTGGTTTTACATAAGTTAAGAGAGCTAGGATAGATATTATCAAAATCACTCTCTATAACTTCGGAATTATTGATACACAGCAGATCATCAATATATCTAAAAGTGTAAAGGTAGTTATCTGAGCAGGTGG
This sequence comes from Macrothele yani, assembly GCA_039090855.1. Lineage (NCBI taxonomy): Eukaryota > Metazoa > Arthropoda > Arachnida > Araneae > Macrothelidae > Macrothele > Macrothele yani. The sequence goes on along the minus strand of CM077017.1, from coordinate 63,149,661 downwards.
GGTGATTTTTAATGAATTTATATTCCTTAAAGAACAGGAATAGATTAGCGATATTCGTGGACGTTGATGTTCCCATTGGAATACCGTTCACTTGCTTATAGAGAGTATTATTATATAAGATATGGTTATTTTTTATGCAGCAATTGAGATAAGAGTTCCAAGTTCCTACATCAACAAATTGGTTAAGTTTAAATTCTGCATACAGCTCTTTAAAGGTAGTGATTATATCTGATAGAGGCAGATTAGTATATAGGTTTTCAAAATCGTAACTATTAATATCTAGGGGACAAACTTTGAGTATAGTAGAAATTACTTCTGCATTATTATTGATTATCCAAAAATCTCTGTACATCAAGTTAGAACAGTTTCTAATGTGTTTCAAAACCTTCTTTAAGACATCTTCAAAAGCAAGATCTATTTTCTTTTTATGACTCCTTACACCACTAGCTATGAACCTGAACTTCACAGGATCCTTATGAAACTTAACCGTTGCAAAAAGAAATGGAAATTCAGGCCCATATCTTCTAGTTTGCGGAATTTTAAGTTTCTTGAAGAATGCCTTAAACCGATTTTCTAACTGCTTGGTAGAATAACTTACGGGCTCGTATGTTACTCTATTATTGAGTTCCATAGTTAAGAAGATATGGGCCTGAATTTCCATTTCTTTTTGCAACGGTTAAGTTTCATAAGGATCCTGTGAAGTTCAGGTTCATAGCTAGTGGTGTAAGGAGTCATAAAAAGAAAATAGATCTTGCTTTTGAAGATGTCTTAAAGAAGGTTTTGAAACACATTAGAAACTGTTCTAACTTGATGTACAGAGATTTTTGGATAATCAATAATAATGCAGAAGTAATTTCTACTATACTCAAAGTTTGTCCCCTAGATATTAATAGTTACGATTTTGAAAACCTATATACTAATCTGCCTCTATCAGATATAATCACTACCTTTAAAGAGCTGTATGCAGAATTTAAACTTAACCAATTTGTTGATGTAGGAACTTGGAACTCTTATCTCAATTGCTGCATAAAAAATAACCATATCTTATATAATAATACTCTCTATAAGCAAGTGAACGGTATTCCAATGGGAACATCAACGTCCACGAATATCGCTAATCTATTCCTGTTCTTTAAGGAATATAAATTCATTAAAAATCACCCCACCTGCTCAGATAACTACCTTTACACTTTTAGATATATTGATGATCTGCTGTGTATCAATAATTCCGAAGTTATAGAGAGTGATTTTGATAATATCTATCCTAGCTCTCTTAACTTATGTAAAACCAACCACAGTAATCAGGAACTTGAGTTCCTAGACTTAAGCATTAAGCTCAACAGAGGTAACCCATCTATTAGCCTCTTTGATAAAAGAGTTAATTTTCCTTTCAAAGTAATTAAATATCTACACTGGAATAATAACATTTCAACCAAAGTAATTGAGAATGTACTAATTTCTCAGGTCCTAAGAATTTCAAGAATTTGCAGCAACAATTTGGACTTCAATTACCACATTAATATACTATTAGAAAGTTTTCTAGAGAACGAAATTCCTTCTTCTTTCATCAAAAGAACTTTAAGAAAAATTATTCTGAATAATAGAGTAAGGTTGGCAGATCTGCTTTAATTTTCTACACAGTTAATAATATGATTCTGACCAATCAAAGCCGTAAGGAAGTTGGCTAGAAGATGCCTATTAACTACCTAAAGGAACCTTAGTGCTATGGATATGACGGTCCTATTAAAACAAAAAAATTAAATAATATAAACAAAATCACAAAAAAAGCTTAAAAATCTGTTTATAAAAGAAAATAAAAACAAATAAAAAAGAAAACTAGTTATTCATCACTAGGATAGCTATACTAAAAATAGTAAAACCAACATTAAAATTAATAAGATTCTGATTAATCTATAGAAGCTCACTAAGGTGATTTAATACATGCAAAGATTATTAAATAAACTGCTCGTGTATTTTATAATATTTCTCATGTATTCTGGAGAGTTAATTCTGCTCATTCTGATCATACAGATCCACAGTCTTAAGTTTATATATTTTTTTCTCTGGTTAAAATCTCCGCGCGTTGGTTTCTTGCTGTATGAGGAGGCCATCAGCCCCACCCTCACTGCCCCCCAGCGTCTAGGGAGTGGCGGAAGAGGTCAGCCATGTTCTCCTCTTGTGAGGAGAAAAGTTTTTGTAACACAAGAGGTAAGCTCTCTTCCTTGTTTTTGGGTTCTAGGTTTTATAAGTTCAATGTTTGTACTTCATGTACCTTTTCTCTGTCGTTTTTTAGCTTTTCAGCTTTTAAGCATTGGTTTGTCTGTTAACATTTATGCGGGTTTTAACTCTTACTTTTCTTTGTAACTTTGAGCGTCTTTTGTGGTACCTAGGAACAGAAGATGGCTAAGCTTGTTCCTTTTCTATGCGCTGTCTATGCGCTGTTTTTTCAAAGTAGTTAAGTTCTTAATAACTAATTAATTATGCACTTAAAGCACTGCTGAAATACTTTGTACATATTGCAACTAACTGTTTAAGGTATATAACTTTCACAAAGTTTTCTTTAGTTAATTATTATCTTTAACTTATTCTCGTTTTCGTGCTGTCATAAGTTGTAGAGTAGGGGGTTTTAGACTCAAGTTTTCTTTCAAAAATCTGTTCGTTATAAATTAACATTTCCTTTTTTAATTGCAATGTAAAATTTGTTTTTCAGGTTTAATTTCTCTCTCAAACGAACTTGGAATTTCGTTATAGCTGAAAATCATTTCTATTTATTATGTCACTCTCACAGCTTGAGTTCTCTTTAATCTTCTTCTCTCTGTTTAATAGTAACAGATGAAGAGCATGGGTCGGGCCATGAAGGTTAATGGATGCAAGCGAAATTGTTAACTAGTGCTAGGTCATGCTACTCTACGGAGGACATGACTTATATATATATTTTTTAAACTATTTTAGGTGGGAATGTTACTTGCATCTATGGCCTTGCAGAAACCCATTTCCAACTAGGTCTTTGAGAAAATGCAGAGTTTTGCTGGTCCTTGATAAAGCCAAAGCTCAGTATTCTCGACACCTTCTACATTCAGTTGTTTTATTTTATTTTTTTCTTTTCTCCTTTTACTCACACAGGTAGATACATAACCTTTTCTATGTTGTACTAGGTGTGAGTCAAAATTATATATGTATTTTTTTGCTTAGGTATCTTTATAGAATATATATATATATATATATATATTCTATAAAGAAGATACCTAAGCAAAAAAATACATATAATTTTGACTCACACCTAGTACAACATAGAAAAGGTTATGTATCTACCTGTGTGAGTAAAAGGAGAAAAGATAAAAAAATAATAAAATAAAACAACTGAATGTAGAAGGTGTCGAGAATACTGAGCCTTGGCTTTATCAAGGACCAGCAAAAACTCTGCATTTTCTCACTTTACTCACACAGGTAGATACATAACCTTTTCTATGTTGTACTAGGTGTGAGTCAAAATTATATGCATTTTTTTGCTTAGGTATCTTCTTTATAGAATGTGAATTCTGAATTTTCAAAACTGCTGCGTTGCGCGTTTTGATTTTCAGGTTATTTTGCAACCTTCGTTTTAAATTCTAAAGTTTTTCCTTAGTCTTCAGTTTTGCTCTTAAGTATATATATATATATATATTTTTTTTTTTGCATGGGCAGTCGCTAATTTAATACCTTAAGTAATTAGGGGTGTCTTTAATAATTTTACCTCACCGAATCCAAATTTGGAAGCTGTGAAAATGATAACAGAAGAAGCAAGAAACGAGTAATAACACAATGAAATGCAGACTTTAAATTGCAGTTGCATTATAACACAACAAAATGAAACTTTGCAAACTATTTATTTTCTATAAGGGATTTTGTACATGTATTATTGTCTGTCCTGATAATTGCTTTAAAACATAATTACTGAAGTATCAAAGTTGTACACCTAATAAGTGACTTTGGGACACAGTGTAGACCAATAAAAGAAAAACAGAAAAACAGAAAGCACTATTCACACTATTGACTCTGACACATGAAACATTAGTCAAACCTCTTTCCACAGAAAATATGGATAATGAATTCTTGTACTGCTGTGATAATGACACATCATATTACAGGCTGGTGAGGTGACAACAGAAAATATTTAGGGGCACATAGGCAAACTGTTAAACATGCAGTTAAAGTGAATACAGAAGGTTTTGCCATGAATACGTGACAACATCAATTCACTCATACTGGATGTCCCATGGGAAATGTCAAGAGACTTCTTTTAACTGTAAAATAAAATGTTTTCTCATATTACAGTAAGATGAACCACTAAAGGCAATGTTCATGATGGTGAAATTTTATGACATTACAATAATGTAAAGAGCAAACAACACTTTATCGCATATCTTTGTTTACAAGAATATACATGCTCCTAAAGCAAGAGAAACATGTTTTCTATCATGGGTATGCTGAAACAGTTTTGCATGCAAACAAATGTGACACAGGTTCTGATCTTGTGGAATAAGACTACAATGATGTTTTGGGAGGGTAAGTTTTTTCATACTTTAAGAGTACTTGTTTTAAAAAAGTTAGTAGCTGAATTTTTTGTAAACCTGCCTATTGCTTGCTTGAATCTGAGACATGGTCATGCTATAACCATCATGCAAGAACTGTGTAAATCACTACAAATATGTGGATCTGCTTATATAAGTGAATTTTTAACCACTAACCAGACATTTTGAGCAGATGTTTCTACAAGGAAGTTTTAAAAAGCTAAATGCATTAGACGTATGTTCTCACAGAATCACTGCCCACTAGCCCAATTACTTGTTCTTCCATCTTGGTGCAAATACTGTACGTATTTGGGTCCTGTACTTTGTGTGCTTATTAAAACTTCTCAGTTAACTTGTCTCAAAGTTTCAAATTTGTGTTGTGTGTGATTTCTGGTTTCTTCATCATACAATTGGTTCTTTGATTCTTCTACTAGATGTCTTGCAGCTCAGTCGGCTAGTTGCCTCTTGGATTTTGGTAAGAATGCTGCTGCTTCTGCCTCATTGATGCTAGTGTGTGTTAGACAACAATTAAAAGGAAGCTGTAATTAAGTTGAATGATGGAATCTTGATTGGAATTTTGCAGTTGGAATAATTAGTGAAATTTTATTCAGAAATAGTAATTTTGGATCAAATCAACCAAGTAGACTAACTGTGATTAACATAAATCAGGTTGGCCATATTTTTTGAAATTCTTAAAAGTACGTAGTCTGCTATATCTATTTTGCAAATTGTAGTACACATAAATAAATCTATGAACGCACACTTGCAAGATGAAACTACGGCTAAATCTGCAGTTGGAAGTTGGAAACATGGCTGAATTAGCAAAGGCAATGTGTACCAAGAATCAAAGGAAGCTGCAATTAGGCTTTCCTTGAATGCATTTTGATGAATTTCACATCCAGAAATCTAAATAAATTACAAAAAAAAAAAAAAAAAAAAGAAACCTTTAGAGGCAACCAACCTGTTTGGTTATTTTTTTATTAGTTATGCCACATTCAAAATGAATGAACTGGAAACAGCATATTTATGATAATTCTTTTTTTCTTTTGTAAATATGTAAACATGAAAATGGATACACACTTCCAAGATTCGTATGCATTTTAATTTCAAATCTGTCTATTAGGTCAAGCAGTCCTTAAATAACTAGCAGCTGTAATCTGGCTCCGTAAGAATGAATGCAATTATATCTGGCATCCTAAGTGTACTGTTTGTCAAAAATGATCATTTTAATCCAGATTGTCATCCTATTAAAATATGCATAGTGAATAGACCTGAGGAGTGAAACTTATCTAGAATTAGAATATTTTTTATCAATACTTTTATGACATTTCATTTTCAAATTATCCAAATGACTGCAGATAAAGATTTCCAAAAAGAAGAAATATGTTTAAAATTTAAATAATCAGAAATCCATTAGGGAAGGCAGACAATGTCTGGGAGTTGTAAATATGTTTCTTGGAAATGAATTTTGATGAAATTTTATAACTTTTATCATACTGAAATTTTAATGAAAAATTATTATTCATATCAGTCTACTGCTTTTGGCCTACCATCACAAAAGTGGCCATACAGCAAAATTTTAAATGATGTGTGTGTGTGCATACATTTCAAAGATATCTGCTATCTGTGCGATATTTAGAGAAAATATATATACTGTAGCAAATAAATTAATCTGAACAAGTGAACCAAAACCAAAACTTTGTCAAGTTTTTGGTTCACAACAATGTTAGTTTTGGTTTCAGTTTACAATTGTCAGTTGTGGCTTTACAATGTTTAACTAAAACCTACATTTCTTAATAGCATTTTCCATGTTTTCTAGTGTGTACACAAAATGGATACATCTCCAAGACAAATTGCCAATGAGTGGTTTAGCCTTTACGTACTGTTAATGAAATTTAAAAGAGATTAGACAAATACCTTTTCTCCCTGACAGAAAAAGAAAATGTGGGTGATAAAGGAATATTATACATACTCAAGACTGGTTACTAGTTAGAAGAAGTAACGTGAATCCAAGATTGTCTGCTATAGACTTAAAGACTTGGCAGCTACTGGGTTTAATGTTTCTGACGTGACAGTCTATCGAAGATTGTTGGAAGCTGAGAGGACTGCCTGCAGACCAAATAGAACAACTGTTGATGGAAGCTATGCAAAAGGGGCTCCAGTGAGCAAAGGTGCACAAAGATTGTACCGTTGAGAAATGGAAGGTCACATTCTCAGATGATAGCCATTTCTTTGTCCAAGGAGAGCGAGTACCCTATGTCTTCTACACACCCAGCTAAACAGATGTTCTGGGTTGTATTAGACGTTGCAGTCCAGGATAACTGTTGACAGTATGATGAAAAGTGACTATTAGATAAAAATATTGGGGAAAAAAAAAAAAAAACCTTTTACCCGCAGATCTAGAAATACAAAGAACTTGTCTTTCAAGAGGATCTCACACCATGCCACACTTCGAAAAAAGTGAGGATTCTTCAAAAATCACAACATCCAAATGCTAGAGTACCCATATAACTCTCCTGTCATTAACCTAATAGAAAATTTGTGGTCCATAATGAAAAAGATACTTGGAAAACTTAATTGTGATACAAAGGATTACATACAATCCATATAAAGGTATGGTTTAGAGATGCAGAAATAAAAATGAATTCTATGTTGATAGAGTCCATACCTACGGAATTAATGAACTGATTAGGAACAGAGTAGCACACATATAAATTATTAGGAAAGTTGAAGTTTAATTTTTGTACTTATTTTCTTGCAAAATTACAACTTTTCTTTAATATTAATGCTTGGATTAACTTGTTCACTACTGTATATAGTATATGTAGGATTGAAATTCCATATACACATTCATTCTTGAACATTACTTTTGAAATCAAGTTTGAAATTTCCACTTACCAAATTTTTATAAGAAAAAAAAGAGTATTTCTTTATTTGTTTCTTCATGAAATATTTTTGATAAAGGATACATTTTTGAGTAGTGATTGTGTAAGTTTTAAATTTGCAAGTGTTTTGGACATCATTTTTTTTTAAATTTAAAGCAGCACATTATCTGAAAGCAAATAGTTAAGCTGAATACATACATGGTATATCTAAATGGTCTGGCCACATGCTAGAGACATGTTTTACATGTCAAAATAAGGTAAAAAATCCATATAAAAGTGCTGATGCAGCAGAGCTAGGAATAATGCCAATTACAGTTCTGTATCAATGTTGTGTATTTCACTGAGCTGTGATTTGCAAGCAGGTTAGATGCAAGCATGGTTCATACATTCTTTCAATCGTAGAATTGAAAAACTTTTCCAGGACATATGATCTAAATGCTCCTACTTAAAATATAGAGAAACCATAGGTCTGTTCAACCTGTAACCTACAACAAACAGCTCCCTACCGGCTTGAGCAAACTTAATACAACAGAATGTTGAAAACTGATGTCTGCTGCAGCTAATAAGAAACTTAGAATCACAGATAAATACTGAAATACCAAAAGTGTCGCTGAACATGTAACTAGTTTAATTTCTACAAAACTTTTATGTACATTATGCTATACTAAATTTGAGAAAAATTAATTTTTACTTTGGCTTTTAGTTCAATCATTGAAGAAAATTATAAAATAAAAAAAAAACCCATAAAACTCAAAAATATATAGGTATAAAATCCATAGTTAGAACATAAACGCGTCATTACTCTCATAATGCTATCATATACCACAAAATCAATGTATAAACTAAATACTATTTATATTTAATTATTTTGAAATAATGCTGACATTGGAAATTTAAGGATAAGGAAGGTGAAATATTTGAAGAAAGACAACACTGAATTTTTCGGTTGAAATGAGCACTTCTTTTGAATCTCTCCGATGAGAATGAAATTTATCAAAGTTACTCAAAGTCAATGCAACTGGCTAAAAAAAAATAATCAACTGGAGTTTTGCAATCAATAAAACATCCAGAAATAGAAACAGCTACTCACTTCCACCAGTGACTAAAAAGTACAGTATGTTACGAAAATTAAGAAATGGCACACAAAAAGTTTCTCATAGCAGAAGGAAAGTATCAGCGACAAAGAGATTTCCAAATCAGACACTTCAAAGAAGAAATACGATATGACTCTACACCTTGTAGCAGAAGAATTTTGCATAATGGAAAAGTTGAAAGTAGGCAAAAAGTAGTCTTCATGGTAAGAGCTATGCTAAGGAAAAAGGACTTTTCAAATACCTGGTGGGAAAACTATGCGCTATTTTACGCAGGAGGTATTTTCAAAAGGTTTTCCGAGGTGAGAGATATGGGTTCATGAAAGAATTTTTTCAAGAGTTTTCAGAAGAGCTCAGATTTTGCTGTGAATACATCAAAGCAGAAATAAACACTTACACCTCCTGGTGGCCAAAAAGCATTCTTTAACCGAAATTAGGAATTATGTGCAAAACATTTCCCATCAGGAGCTGTATCCGATGCGGGGAGAATTTTTGAAATAGGACTTTCATAAGCAGAGATATTAGAGAAAACACAATTTACCTTTACGCCCCCTAGAGCAAAATCTATGCATTACTTGAAGAAGTGACTGTACCTATAACAGTCTTTGATATAAATGGCATTGAAAGGAAAAATAATTATTTCAACTGGATATTTAGAAGCAAAGATATGAAATAAAATATATTTGAATTCGTAGAATCTGCATTTACGCCTTCTAGCGGAGGAAACGTGCATCAGAAAAAAAAAAAGGTGCGGAATGCAAAGATCATCATTCTCACATTTCAAGCTTCCCAATGCAAAAGAAATTTTTCTGGTCAGACTGATAGTTGCAGAGATATGCTGTACACTGATGGATGGACAAAGTGATAACATAGGCACAATCTTTGTTTTACAAATGACGTGCTAATAACACAACTTCAGTACTGTTAACAGACAAGAAAACTAACAGCCTCCCTCATTTTGACAGAGGTGGGGAAGGAAATTTGTCAGACATAAGTTATATCGATCAGTAGAAAAATTCTTAACTATGAAACATTGTGCAGGGACAAAAAGGCAGGAATGGATAGAATTCCAGGACATGTAACAGAATTTTAGGATATTTCCAGGGCAATTTGGAATTCCAGGACTTTTCCAGGATGCGTACAAACCATGTGCTAAGCACATATTGTGCTACACTAATCTCCTTCTGTTTTCACATGAGCATGGAAGGTTATTCATTTCATGAATTGACACAGACACATCTTTTGTATTGAAATCACTTGGTAAAAGTTGGGAGGTTAGGCATATCTACGTACCATCAAACATTATCACATCAGCACCTTACACACAGGGAAACATTTGTCACTGTTTACAGTCACATGAGAATGAGAGAGAGAGAGAGAGAGAGAGAGAGAGAGAGAGAGAGAGAGAGAGAGAGAGAGAGAGAGAGAGAGCCCATTACTGCAAACAGTAGGAGACAAAGAGCCATCCGGACACTTGCTTTAGAGGAGAGAATCCTGGTGCCCAGAATAAAGAAATAGCTGCAATAGAAAATATCTCAAAAGCATGACCTTGCCGAGAGTTCTGTATGAACAGAGCTTGTACCCATACTACGTGTAGCATGTGCAGGATTTCACATCTCCTGATTATCCATCACAAACAACTGGCTAATGGAGTATGCAGAAATGGGCGGGTGACCCATTCATTTCATCAGTGCTCTTTACAGATGAGGCCAGATTCACCAGTGAGAGCATCATAAATTTTCACAACAATCACTTATGGGCAGAGAAAAACATGCATGGTGGCATCTGAAGTAGAGAATGCGCCATTGATACTTCCCACAATGAATATGGTTTATGTATGTATAAATGTATATGGTTCACAATGTATATAGTCCATGAGCCCCAAGTCATTTTAGCTATATGATACAAGAACTCTTGGACAATAACTACCCTGCCCAGTGAATAGGTCACTGAGGACATTCAGCTTGGCACTAGTGCTTTCCAGATGTTCCAATGGATTTCTAATTGTGGGGACATTTAAAAACTCTCATTTACTCCACTCCATTCACTGACACGGTTCAGAAGCAAGTTCCAAACAACTGTCAGACAAAGCACAACACCTTCACTAAATTTTAATGAGTTCAACAGTCAATAAAAACATATGCCCAGGCTGTGTTGAGTCTCATATCAGAAATTGCAAGCACTTTTCTTCCTGTAAACATACCAATTCACTGTGTGTCTTCAAAATCATTTCAACAGGCATTTTTATAGCTAACACTGGCAAGAAATTTACATATAAAAAAAAAAAAAAGATTATAAAGGGTAAGCAAAATTGTTCCTCATTAATGTTTATATAGAGTATATGTCTTATTTTGGGGTGTAGAACATGTCCTGGGAAATTGAACAAGGTCCTTTATTTTTATTACATAATATAAAGTGGACACACACACACACACATATATATATATAGCAAAGGGACATCTCAGTAAGGGAAGAAAACAGATTATGGCACTGAGAAAAGAAGATGGTTCTGTAACAAGAAATAGAGGCGAAATTTTGACAAGAGTGAAAGATTTCTACTCCAAATTATATGAAAGGGATGATACATGCACTCCAGACATCATGAAAGATACCAGTACCAGAGTTCCTCCAGTCCTTCCAGCAGAAGTTGCACATGCAATCAAGAACATGAAGCGGGGAAAAGCTCCAGGAGAAGATGGAATTACTGTAGACATCATACAAGAAGCAAGTGGAGAAATCGAAACAGTACTCGCCCAAATTTTCACTCGATGCCTTAATGAAGGAAAGATTCCTGAGGATTGGAACACCGCTACAATGATCCTGCTACATAAGAAAGGTGACATTGAGGATCTCAGAAACTACAGACCTATCAGCCTCCTATCAGTAGTTTATAAAATCTTCACTAAAGTTCTTTCACACCGCTTGAAGGTAACACTGGACATGGCTCAACCGAGAGAACAAGCTGGATTCAGGAGTGGCTACAGCACAATAGATCATATCCATGTGCTGAGAGAACTAATTGAAAGAGCGAGGGAATATGAACTTCCATTGTGCATGGCTTTTATCGATTATGAAAAAGCCTTTGATTCGGTTAAGCCATCAGCAGTTACAATGGCTCTGAAAACCTGCGGTATTGAAGATGCATACATTAATATTATTAATAACATCTATGAAAATGCAAGTGCAAAGATTAGGCTGTTTGAAAATACAACACACATAAAAATTGGAAAGGGAGTGAGACAAGGTGACACCATATCTCCGAAGCTCTTTAATGCCACATTGGAGGGTGTTTTTCAGTCACTGAGCTGGGAAAACAGGGGGATAAAGATTAATGGAGATTATCTAACCCACCTTCGTTTTGCTGATGACGTAGTCATTTTTGCAACTAGCCCATCAGAGCTGCAGAGTATGATCCAGGAACTTGCTGACAAGAGTAAAGAAGTGGGATTAAAAATGAACTTTCAGAAGACAAAAGTGATGTTCAATGCTTTTACAAGAAATGAAGATTTATCGATTGATGGAGAAAAGCTGGAGATAACAGACACGTACGTTTATCTTGGACAGCAGATATCAAGTGAGGGTCACATTGATGAAGAAATTAATCGGCGTACAAAACTTGCCTGGTGAGCTTTTGGAAGAAACAGCATAATTTTCAAGAGCAATATGCCATTATGTCTTAAAAGAAAAGTGTTTGATCAATGCATCCTTCCAGTGCTTACGTATGGTGCAGAGACGTGGACCTTAACTAAAAGAGACATACAAAGACTGCAGATAACTCAAAGCAGCATGGAGAGGTGCATACTTGGTGTAACCAGGAGAGATAAGAAGAGGAACTCGTGGATCCGAAAAATGACAAGAGTGGAAGACATCATGATCAGAGTTAAATCCCTGAAATGGCAATGGGCTGGACATACTGCCAGAAGGACAGATCATCGATGGACAGCCGAAATTTTAGATTGGATTCCAAGGGACAGGAAAAGACCCCGAAGAAGACCACATGGGAGATGGGTGGATGAAATTCGAAAGTATGCAGGGGTGACATGGAGGAGACTGGCACAAGACAGACCGTTGTGGAGGAAACTTGGGGAGACCTTCGTCCAGCAGTGGATTGATAATGGTTGACAATGATGATGATGATGATGATATATATATACATGCACACAGCTGCATTGGCAAACAGAAGCTTCACATCCTTAGATGTGGAACCAACGGGATCAGGAAATGTGCCAGGGGGCAGATCCAATAAGCTTGACTGTAGTGCACCTGGTAGCAAATCTGGGAAGCTAGTACCCCAAAATCTGAAAAAATGTAAATTGCAAAGTTGGGGAGCATCATGTGTTTGCTAAAATTGGTAATAAAATGTGTAGGTCAATAGGTAAAAATTAGGCTGTACATTGAGGAGGCAAATGTATGAGTGCATTTAGGTAACCATGAAAGTAAATGCCATGACGAGCTGATGAAGAAACAGCACCTCTATGGCAGTGTAATATGAACACAAGATCTGAAAATAATACTCAGAATAAGTTGTAGACATTTAATAGTACACACCACACAATCAACTTACACAAATCATTAAGTGCAGACATGTGTTGTTGACATAGAGGCCCTCAGCTATTACATTACTAGAAAGAAACATATCTATCAAAGTTAAGAGTATTCCAAATGTCCATCATTTGTTACAATGTGTTCCTGGATGTGACTTACATAGTAGGTATCAAGAATATCAGTTAACTTTCAGCACTGGTAACTATCCTGCAAGAACCTGCTCTTGCAGCACACCTGCAGGGGTTGATGTATCATATACCTTAGATTTCAAGTAACCTCAACAGGAAAAAATCCAGTGGGTTAGGTCTGGTGACTCAGGCTGCCACAGCCCTAGATGTGTCAGTGGAACGTGGCGGTGAGAAAGTTGCTGACCGATGCTGTGCAATGTGTGCCATTGCTTTGAAACCACATATGAGACTGTACATGAAACATCATCCAAAAAGTCTGGTATGGTACCATGGAGCAGTTGTAGATATTGTAGTCCAGTGAGAGAACCTTGGAAGAACACTGATCTGGCAAATGTTTTTCCAGATGCCACACCAGACATTAAACCACCAACATACCTGGACTTACTTGTAACCACCATTGCTCATCCATGCTCCTGTGATAGTGATTGTGCCTGTTGTGATTGTGGTCATATGTGAACGTGAATTCATCTGTCCACAAAATTTTCGCTAGAAACTATAATAGGTTCGTTGACTTTTGATTGAGGACATAATTACACCGGTCTGTATGGAACTGATGATCACCAGTATACATGGCCTGCTGGGGTACTCTGTCGTATGGGTAAAACCCATGATTCGCAGTATCTTCCATGCACATCTAGCTATCAGGCCACAGCGAGTTCTCGTACACTATATTACGGGTGGGCAAGTGCAAAGGACACAACACTCACAGCGCTCAACCTATTCAAGGATTGATGTGGTCTACCAGAGCATTACCAAGTCATAGTGTTACTTGTTTGGCAGAGATGTTATGTTGTACAAGGCGGGTGTGATCGTGGAAGGTGTAGGGACAAGGACCACCAGGAAAATGCTACGAGTACAGCTGAGCAGCTGCACGTGCATTTCACCAACATTCTCCATATATCAACACTATCTCAGACCACTGTTCAGAAGTGCACTCCATTGTACATACAGTTGTCATTCAATGAAGTCATGTTACCTTATTTCACCTGCATAGGAAACCTTAAATAATATGCATTCACTGTGTGTCATCACTAAACTAGCATTCCACACATGTACGGAAGTCACAGTAATTTGCTTACTTGCACACAAGGTAATAATACCTAGGATCAACATGCTGCAGGGCCTTGCTTTTTAATTTGGAGGAGCGACAGATAAAATTGAAAACTTTGATATTTGACAAAAATATTGCAAAAAAAGGCAACACTTTTTTCGCACATTTCTTAGTTTTTTAATTCCTTTCATAAATTTTTCATGTCATTATTTATTGTGTTAAAATGTGCACTCCACAGTCAGGTTATCCTTGCCACGGGCAAATAAGAGTTTCAGAGGAGTAAAAGTTTGCAGGATGCCCATGAATCTTCAAGAAACCGAGTTTAAGCACTCTTCAAAGCGTAAAGCTATGTTGTACTTTAAAAGATATACAAGAAAAGTGCAATAAAATATGCAGTTCACACATGCTAATGATTTTTTTGTATAAAAAAGAAATTTTTGTCTCGTCATTATATAAATATAAGGATTTACTTGGTCGTACAAACCTTTGAAATTGAATATACATATATTACATATAGCGTCAGGTGCCCACTTCACTGGCTATTTCTGAGGTGGTTTCGGCAAACAAAAAATCTATGGATATGTGCTTAGCCACTACGAAGAAAGAAAAAAAAAAAAGAGAGAGAGAGAAGTAGAAAGAAAAAACTCTGCCAAGATTAATTTTGTTAAAAAAAGAACATATATTTCGATGGACGACGATTGAATAAATAAATTAAAAAACAGTCTGATTCAGTTAGGTAAAACAGTCCGATTCAGTTAGGTTGAGGCTCTGCTACTGCCAGGCCTCAACGGCACCAGTTTTTTTCTCCAATCCCTAGAAAGCATTCTGATGACACTGTACTTCCATATACTGTAAATACACTTCCATACCTTGCAATCCCCACTGTGCAGTCTAATTCACCTATTCATTGGCCCCCACCTTTTATGACCAATCTGTAGCAAACACATGGTGCTCCCAAACTTCACAATTGACATTTTGTGCTATTTGTCATAGTTTCGGAGTTGGGGAACTAACTTCAAGATGAATGAAATGCTTACATGCCATGCTTTGTTTTCCTGAAGTATGGCTACATTATGATGAGCAGTAAGATAAGAATATCATTTATAATGTAATTTAAAAGTACAAGTGATAAACGTAACTATCATTTTTAACAGAATACAAAGGGTTCTATCCGACATAGTTTGCCAAATTTAAACAGACCAGTTGTAGTCTATGCCATTACACTTTCAAAATACATAGTGTTAATGTTATGAAGTTACTGTAATTAAAACGGCAGTTACGAAGCCACTACAGCTTAAATGTCATGTACTTACTAGCATCTGGGTTATTTGCCAGATTTAAATATTAATATAAATCAGTGATTAGAAGTAATGCTGTTACTGTAATATACTTTTACAGTAGTGTCGTGTGTAGCACAATGGCGTAACTAGGACAAAGTCTCCCCCACACACACACACAATATTTACTTTAGTATCCCTAAGCACAGCAATTTTCTCTGGATTTTGAACACAATGGAGGATGTGTTTTTCGTGCGTGCGTATGTGGGAGGGGGAGTTATGAAGATTGTCTGGAAAAATAAGGGGCTACCTATAGAGCCCTGTAGTTTTACCTCTTTATGTAATTTTTAGAACAGAAGTACATAATTCAAGGTTATCAATTAGCCAATCAGGATTAACACTAACATGGAGTGTGGACCAATGCATGAACATACATTTTATTGCAATAAAAGGATTCGGCGGTAAAATATAGTTACACGCTTAAGGTTAATAAAACTATAAGACTTTAGTGATCATTACTGGATATGGTTGCATACAAATAGATAACTCAGTGTCCTGCACCATAAGAATGCAATCTGGACTTACTAGCTACAGGCATTTATTTGCATGTTTTCTTTAGCTGATACTCACCCCCCATTCCCAGTACTGTTTTTTTTTTTTTTAAATTGCGGTTCATTTTTCAGTTGTAACGTAATAGAAGTAACCCTTTTTCTAAATTTTAGGTACATGCTACTGCTAGTACGATACAAACTAATTATAAGGATTAGGATTTGAAAACTTATTTGTACATGAACTCCATTCTTTTTCTGAATACTTTATTTGTACATGAACTCCATTCTTCTTTCCTTTTGTGTGGACTTCAGTGTTACGTTTACATAAAAAGTTTCTTCCGAGTACTTTTTCATATTTAAAAATTAAAAAGAATGTTTTTTCTATTGACATAACAGCCAAGTTGCTGAAATGTACATGGCTCTAAGATATATCTTGATTCTTTTTAATGTAGAAAAACTTCTTTCGGCAGTTACTGATGGAAACTAATATTAGGTCTGCTGATTTGTACACCACACTAAACACAATGTCCAACAATTTATTCATCTTTATGTAACAAGAAATGTTGGCTAAGGTTCCGTCTTCGGCTTGCTCGATAGATGGCGCCACGGTATGTACCTTAGTGGATCTTTTATTTTAACGTTACACTGCAAGAAAAATGAGAAAATGTTTTGCAATGCCTCAGATATGATGCCTTAAGGGTAAATGATTTGTCACAAACTATGCATTGAAAAGAAAATGCACCTGGGGCGGGATTGGTAAGTCTACTTATGTGATGACCTTTTATTCTACGATGTTCATCTAAACCCTGCTGCCTAGAATATTTGTGACAACTTTCACAAGCATATCATATTTTTTACCCGATTCTATTGCAATCTAAGTCTCAGATACCTTTGGTATAATGAAAAATATCTATATTTATTGCAGTGTTACGTTAAAATAAAAGATCCACTAAGGGACATACCGTGGCGCCATCTATCGAGCAGGCCGAAGACCTTAACTGAAATGTCTCTTACCGATTTCTTTTTGTATTCATCAAGGGAATCAAAACACCTTTAGTTAATTTTTTAGTCAAGCTATATCAAAATTTGAAGCATAGAGTTCTTTAAGTTCTGATAGTAGATGTTTAGAAAAGCTTTCAAAAAATTTATCAAAACAGTTCAAATCCAACAAAGCCACAAATTTAAGATACAATATTACCGATTTTAATTTATTGACACTTCACACAAACTGAAACAACTCTCGTGAAACACATACTATTATCGGTGGGAGCAAGTGAGTGACTAATGTGTAGTCCAAGTCTTCTCTTTTCTGAGCGAACCGTTGCCAAAGCATTCCCCTTCACCTGCTCATTCATGTTGTCATGGAAATGCTAGCTGGCGGTCGTATCGAAGGTCTTCGGATCAGAACAGGGAAGACTGACTGGTAGAGCTGTTTGCGTTACGATAACACCATTCTGGGAGACCCGTTGTTCTTTGCTCGCCATAGATTCTTTTAGTCAAAAGAAGCAAATCTGCAAGTTTTTTGTCGTAGCGAAAGCATAGACATATCTTAATACTGTTGCTAATTGTTTTTTATTTGTGTATATTTCATTTATTTTGATTTGTGCATTCTATGGGCTTCGCAGCTAGCCTCGAATATACGCCACTGCTGATACAGAGCTTCACTTGGACACCTTTGTGACATTTTGCAAATGGATGTCATTTGCTAGCCTATTCAAGTTTTCCTATGCAGTGAATGAGACATACTTACTATAAGTACTAAAAGGAATAGCAAAGTTTAATTGTTTTGTCCAAAATTAAAATCACTTGAAGAAATCACCCATCACAAATCTGTGGCTGCCACGAAAAAAAGTTTACACCTATCATGTACGAAATTCTAGGTGACTGACTGTTTTCACACATCGTCCACAGGTGCTCTCCATGTGTGCTAGTACTTTTCCTCCTCAGCACAGAGAAAAGGCAATTGGAGAGCAATCATATTATTTACAAATCATTGCAGAGCAATCGCATTATTTACAAGCCATGCAGAGCAATCGCATTATTTACAATCCTTTGCAGAGCAATCATATTATTTACAATTCTTTGCAGAGCAATCGTATAAAAAATATTGCAGAGTGATCGTATTACAACCGAGCCAAAGAGCTTCAATCTGTAGGAAATCTAGTGTTTTAAAAGTAACTTGACATTTATTAGCTAAGTTTATCTTAAAGAAAAATCTGATATCTTTTAGCTAAGTTTATCTTAAAGAAATATCTGAATCTTTGAGTTAATTATTTGTTTTTTTTTTCTCCATAAAATTAGAACTAGCAGCTGCAGCATGCCACTTCATTACCTAGTAGTTATACCACTGGTGCAGCATTGCTACAAATAGAAATATATAAGTATTTCTCGATATATCGAGATGGAAAAAAATGAAAAATATGCATATAAAGATCTCCAGAATTTGTACCTTTAACTTAGGTATCAAAAGTAGCTACTTTTCAAAAAACGTAGTTGTAGCTGTAGCTGTAGCAAGGTACTTTTCAAGAATGTGATTGTAGCAGTAGTTAGCTACTTTTAAAAAGTAGTTTTACAATTACTAGTTTAAATATACAATATGCAAGACATGAATACGAAGTCTTCCTCCAAACATATGACATTGGACTGATGGGGCCGACCGGCCGAGAGTTAAGTGACTGTAATTTCTTCGCACAGCTTACCTCCGCAAATTTGCACACTTTTTAATCAGTAAAAAACTCATTTATGTTTCGAAACTGCCCCAAAAGACGCGTACGGTATGGCGAAATTACATGCTGTCTCCTATTCTAATTTAAAAATTCTTCATTGGCACCTACTCAAACATACTTACAGCTTCGCCTATGTAAACATTTATCACAATTCACAACAGAGCAAATCTCATATAAACAACCTACAGAACAGAACACGACGCCATCTAATGACAATAATTCAAAGTGCAACAGAATATTCCGTGCAGCTGAACAGGAAGACATCAATCATCAAATCCCTACCCAAAAAGACCACTCCCTTACAATCGTTCGGACCAATCACAGAAGGAGCGTGAACCTAGTTTGTGGGCTATATTCACGCTATAGCGTGAATATAGCTTCAGCCTAAACTAACCAGCAAGTTAATTTGCCAAAATAGAAAGTGTTTAAGTGTCTTCAGGAAATAAAGGGTTCCTTGTAATTAACTGCACTGCTTTTTTTAGATGTGTATAAGTGATATTCAATGAAATAATTATATCAGGTTAAATTTCAAAGTGTACGAAAGCAAATTACCATGTGCTGTGTGGCAAAACATATATATATAGTATAAAACTTAGTTTTGACACCCACCAACAGGGTGTTAAAACTAAGTTTTATTACTTTTAATCTTTAATTCCCTAAGGTAATGCTACTACTTATGGCACACTGTTGGGCCAAAAATGAGAGCACTTCGAACTATTAAACTGACGGTGCAAAAAGATTTCTTAACTGAAGATAACCACTTTTTTCATCTAACATATTCAGAAAAAAATTATGTTTAACTTGAATGCCCTAGATAGTGTTTGTTGCAACTTTGGAGCAAGGGTAAATATTAGAGGTAGTAAGAAAAAAGTATTTGTGAATGTGAAACAAAAATAAAACTGAAAATTATAAATGTGTCAAATAAAAACTAAAACATATAAGGATATCATGTTCGACTTCTTGTCGGTATTGTATTGGAAAAGTACAAATATAATTCTAAATTCGATTTTGCCTATACATGAAAGATTTCAACAATTTACTAACTATATATTATAATGTCAGTGAATCATTTAATCATTACAGATCATTAATTAAAAATAAAGTATTTGGCACTAATAAAAAAAAAAGAGTCCATTTATGTTTTTTCATCTTATCTTTTTGTACTATCGTGTCACACTACTTTCCAATTTTTTCATAATTTAAAAAGTTATTTTGTTTAGTCTAGTTTTTACTAATTTTTTAATTTTTGAATACCTTTATCATGAACCTCTTACTAAGTATATGTAGAGTGTTCTAAAAGGGGATTTCTAAATAAATTGTATACTTCTTGTTGCAAGTGGAAACTCTTGTGCCGGCTCCCACCCTCTCAGTTGGTTGTCTAATCTGTGTTGAAGGAAGTGAAAATAGCATTTTTAAAGGATCCTTACTTGAAGTTAATTTAAAAAGTTAAAAGAAGTACACAATTTAAAAAGTTAAAAGAAAGTATCTATTAAACATCTTAGTTTACTAAAAGAAAGAATGAATGAGTTTCTGAATTGAAAAATAAGGTAAAAGATTAATAGATTCCTTAACAGTCCCACATGCGTCGGCCTTTTGTTAGAGTCAGACATGAGGTATAAATTAAAGAAGCAGAAGAAAAAAGTACTTGTGCAGATCTGTAAACATAATGCACCGAGGTTGTCTTATTTATTAACTTTGGGGGGGGGTCTCCACTGCAAGCGGAAAAATTAAAACAGAATTTCCTTCCGTTTTTATTTAACCATCAAAATAGCTTAAAATCGAGTTGCTAAACACCCCCCCTCCTCCAAGTTTCATTGCATTTGTTTTTCACTAATAGAATCAACGTATTGTATCACTGGCTTTCGAAAAACACACACACCCCTAAAAAAATTAATAAATAAAAAAAACTTATAACATTGAGTTTACAGATCTAGTTCTATTTACTCAGTGCAAAGACCTGTTTCAAATAGTTGGAAAGAACATAGTTTCAACTGTTATAGTTTCGTAAGCATCTAAGTACGGGAGATCACCGTCACGCTAGATAGCACCAGTCCACTAGGTAGGGCAGTCACGGCAAGGTCTTCCTGCAATGACTTCAAGAACTGGTGCTGTGGCCTTGTTTCAGGGGACGTTGGTCTAACCCTAATCCTTCAGGGTTAATCTGTCGGGTAGTATAAGTAGTGCTCGATGTAATCTGCCAGGTAGCATAAGTAGTGCTCGATGTTTGTTAATAATCAAAAACAACCAACCATAGATGATAACAAGAAAGATGACACCGAATTTTCGGGTGTAATAAGCACGTCTTTTGAATCTGTACTGACACAAATTAAATTTATCAAAGCTATTCAAAGTCAATGGAACCGGTATGGAAAACAATAGATCTGACGAAAGAAAGAAGATTTTCAATCGGGTTTTTAATCCCTCAGATATTGTTGTAAACGGAATCGTGAGCTTACGAACTCTTAGAAACAGGGATATCGACAAAAATAAGATGTGACTTTACGTCCCCGGGTGGGAAAGCCATGCATTATTTTAGGAAGAAAGTATTCTCAAAAGGTTTATCCATATAAGTGGTATCGGTCGAAGAAAAAAGTTAGTCGAGTTTTCCGGAGCCCAGATTTTGCAACAAACACTTCACAAGCAGAAATGAACACTTATGACACCTCCCCTGGTGGCTAAACCATTCTTTACTGAACATTAAAAATTATGTGAAAAATATTTTCCATCAGGTATTGTATGTGATACAGGAAGCATTTTTCAAGTAAGAGCTTTAGGAGCAGAAATAACGCAGAAAACGCAATTTACCCCTTCTTCCCCTAGCGGAAAGTCTATGATTTACTTGAAAATTTTGAATTTATAGGAAACATATTTCGCATTGGAAACACTATCCAACAAAGAAGGAATTTTTCAAATCGTACTCTTAGAAGTAGAGATATTGACAAAAATAAGATATACATCTACGCCCCCTGGCGTAGAAACCATGCATTTTTTCAAGAAGAAAATTTTCCTAAAAGGTTTGTCGACATGAGTAGTATCGGTCAACAAATGACTTTTTTTTCAATCAAGATTTTAGAAGCTCATATTTTGCTGCAAATACAACAGAAGCGAAAATTAAGACTTGCGCCACCTGGTGGCCAAACCATTTCTTACAAAAATTAGAAATTATGTGCAAACGATTTCCCATCAGGAGCTGTATGCGGTGCAGAAAGAATGTTTCAAATCGGATTTTCAGAAGCAGAGATATAGGGGGAAATGCAATTTATCTTTACGCCCCCTAGCGGAAAGTCTATGAATTACTTGAAAATTTTGAAATTATATGAAAAACATGTCACACTGAAAACACTATCCAACAAAGAAGGAATTTTTCAAATCGGACTCCTAGAAGTAGAGATATTGACAAAAATAAGATATACATCTACGCTCCCTGGCGTAGAAACCATGCACTATTTTAAGAAGAAAATGTTTCTAAATGGTTTGTCGACATGACTAGTATCGGTCAACAAACATTTTTTTTCAATCGAGAATTTAGAAGCTCATATTTTGCTGCAAATACAACAGAAGCAGAAATTAAGACTTGCACCACCTGGTGGCCAAACCATTTCTTACAAAAAATTAGAAATTATGTACAAACGATTTCACATTAGGAGCTGTATCCGGTGCAGAAAGAATTTTTCAAATAGGAGATTTAGAAGCAGAGGTATAGCGGAAAACGCAATTTATCGCTACGTTCCCTAGTGGAAAGTCTATGAATTACTTGAAAACTTTGAAATTATATGAAAAACATGTCACACGGAAAACACTATCCAACAAAGAAGGAATTTTTCAAATCGGACTCCTAGAAGTAGAGATATTGACAAAAATAAGATGTACATCTACGCCCCCTAGCGGATAAACTGTGCAATAGTTTTAGAAGAAAATATTCCGAAAAGGTTTATCGATGTGAGTGGCATCAGTCCACGAAAGAAGTTTTTCAATCGATATTTTAGAAGCTCAGATTTTATGGCAAATACATCAGAAGCAAAAATTAACACTTACGCCTCCTGGTGGCCAAAGTATTCTTTACCAAAAATTTTAAATTATATGCAAAAGATTTTCCATCAGGAGATGTATCCGCTGAAATTTTTTTTTTCAAATCGGAGTTTTAGAAGAAGAGTTATCGAGGAAAATGCAATTTACTTTTACGCCCCCTAGCGGATAATCTGTGCGTAATTTGAAAAAGTAACTATATCTAAAATACTCTTCGACATAAATAGAATCGAAAGATAAAAAAAAAAAAAATTCGATCGGATGTTTAGAAGCAAATATGTGGAATAAAACGTATTTTTGAATTCAACATCATCCGCATTTACGCCCTCTAGCGGCGTACATCGTAAAAAAAAACGAAATGAAGGATCATCATTTGCATGTATTTCAAGCTTCCGAATGCAAAAAGAATTTTTTCAAATCGGACTAATAGTTGCAGAGATACCGTGGGTACAGACTGACAGACGGACAAACCGATAACAGAAGCACGATCTTTTTTTACAAAAGACATGCTAAAAAT
Source organism: Macrothele yani (assembly GCA_039090855.1). Lineage (NCBI taxonomy): Eukaryota > Metazoa > Arthropoda > Arachnida > Araneae > Macrothelidae > Macrothele > Macrothele yani. Next base: position 63,126,254 of record CM077017.1, on the reverse strand, counting down.
GGAAAATATTGGTGTAGTAAAACTGTATTAATGTGATCATCGTTCGGATATTCCCCCCCCCTTTTTAAATTTTAGATTACATAAATTTAGTTTTGTATATATTACGTTTTTTTTTTCTGTAAATAATCGCGATTTATTTTGCAATGGAATTTCTTAGTCGTTACATTGTACGAGTTGCTTTAACTTGAAAAAACGTTTTAGTAAGCGATAACTTTTCTTTTTAACATTTAAATGGGGCTACCAGATAGATAAACATACTATTTACTAATCTGAACGAGTACACCGTGTTTGCTCACAAGTCATAACTGAAGAATCGTAGATTTTGCTATGCAGCTTTGCTGTGAATTCCACGCATTATATTACATTATAATATGTAGTACATTTTTTTTAAGTGGATGTATGTGTCATGTATGTGGGCGTTTTAATCCTAACCCCAAAAATTCCCTTCAAAAACAATGCCAATTTAAATTTTTACTTAGCTCATGATTTCCTTTCTACCTGACGTAATGCATAATAACTGTGGAAAATGCGAGTAAACAGTAGGGTTCCAGCGCCCCACCATCTCTGTGGAAAGAATGGGAACTATCAGACGATTCCTGCTTTTTTCTTGATTCGACAGGTCGCTAAGGGTTGAAGCGTTACCGCTCGCTCGATCGAGTAGGGCCGTGGTACTTGCCACAAAAATGAAAGCTGAATACTCCTTTGTTGCTTCTTTGGCACTAGCAGAGTTCCTATATATATATACCCACAACAAGAAGCATTTTCAATTCTTGTGTGTGTTTTTTCTGAGAATTCTTCTCTGCTGCTTTTACACCTTTGGGTTTTCAGGAGGGGAAAAAAAAATATGTAATTTTTTTTTTGTTCGTTCCTGATGTTTGGTAACGCTTATATATATATATATATATATATATATATATATATATATATAATAAGGCTTGAGAGACAAGCTTTATTGTTATGTACATCTTGGAAATAAATACCAAATTCTCACAGCCTAGGGTATGGCGGAAATAAACACTTTTGACTGAAAAACTGCAACAAAGCTCCTACAGATTGCGAAACCATATATAAATCAACGGTTTTCTATCCACTCATTGATAGCGCATTGTTTGCCATTCAGGAAAGATTTACTCAGTTGCAAAAACTTTCCAACGCTTGGGGTTTCCTTTGTAATTTGAAGAAATTGCCTGACGGGATTCTTTTAAAAGGAAAGTGTATGCAGTTAGAAAAATTCCTTAAGGATGCTGACAGTGAAGAAAAAGATATCGATGAGGAACAACTGTTTGAAGAGCTGCGGCATTTTCAAGCACTTATGAGCAAATGCAGCTCAGCTACTACAATAGAAGCTCCTAAACTTCATATTCCAGCATGATATGGTTCATTGTTTTCCCAACAGTAGGATTTGCTTGCAAATATTGCAATTCCAGTCTCTGTAGAAAGAAGTTTTAATAAATTAAAGCTGATGAAAACTTATTTGAGATCTACAATGACGCAGGAACGGCTATCAGCTTTATCCATCATTTCTATTGAAAACGATATTGCACAAAAATTTTTTCTAAAGCAATGAAGAGGTTTTTACTAAGTAAAGCCAGACATGAACATTACGTGTAAATAACGCAAACAACTATGTATGATTCCGTCATTTTGTGAGTAAAATTATCATTATTATATTGGACTATTTATTTGTAGCATAGCATGTAATAGTGAGTTAGTGACATATCATACTAAGTTGAGATTAGAGCTATTTGCTGTGTTGGGGTGCTTACTGCAAAAAAAAAAAAAAAAAAAAGATCGAAGGAGGGGGGGGATTTAGCACATGTCTATATTCGTACTTACCCTTAGACCGGCCCTGTTTCCAGCTCCTGAAGCATGGTGACTGACATCGAGAAGCCCAGGTGGGTTTTTTGGTGTTTTTTTATTTTAAGTTTAACATGGTTCTTCAATAATTTAACATTGATAGGAAAATTACATGTGTTACTTATATGAAATAACCATGAATATATACTAATTTGAAAGACATTTTCCAATGTGGCATTAAAGAGCTTTGGAGATATGGTGTCACCTTGTCTCACTCCTTTTCCAATTTTTATGTGTGTTGTATTTTCAAATAGCAGAATCTTTGCACTTGCATTTTCATAGATGTTATTAATAATATTAATGTATGCATCTTCAATACCGCAGGATTTCAGAGCCATTGCAACTGCTGATGGTTTCACCGAATCAAAGGCTTTTTCATAATCGATAAAAGCCATGCACAATGGAAGTTCATATTCCCTAGCTCTTTCAATTAGTTCTCTCAGTACGTGGATATGATCTATTGTGCTGTAGCCACTCCTGAATCCAGCTTGTTCTCTCGGTTGAGCCATGTCCAGTGTTACCTTCAAGCGGTGTGAAAGAACTTTAGTGAAGATTTTATAAACCACTGATAGGAGGCTGATAGGTCTGTAGTTCCTGAGATCCTCAATGTCACCTTTTTTATGTAGCAAGATCATTGTAGCGTTGTTCCAATCCTCAGGAATTTTCCCTTCATTAAGGCATCGAGTGAAAATTTGGGCGAGTACTGTTTCGATTTCTCCACTTGCTTCTTGTATGATGTCTACAGTAATTCCATCCTCTCCTGGAGCTTTTCCCCGCTTCATGTTCTTGATTGCATGTGCAATTTTTGCTGGAAGGACTGGAAAAACTCTGGTACCTTTCATGATGCCTGGAGTACATGTATCATCACTTTCATATAATTTGGAGTAGAAATCTTTCACTCTTGTCAAAATTTCGCCTCTATTTCTTGTTACAGAACCATCTTCTTTTCTCAGTGCCATAATCTGTTTTTTTCCCTTACTGAGATGTCCCTTTGCTATCTTTAGGCTTTAGTTGTTTTCAATTGCTTTCCTTACTGGTTCACAGTTGAATTTCCTTACGTCTTCAGTGATACTTTTTCGTACTGTCTTGCATAGCTCTATATATTCCACTTTGGAAGTCACATCTTCTTTAGTTGTCCTCATCTCTCTTCTTTTTTGCATCAACATTTTGGTTTTTCCTGATAATTTGTTCACATGCAATTTGTTCTTAGACCCAGCTAATTTTGTTGCTGTTTCCATAAGAGCTTTGGTTACTTTTCTGTTAACTTCAGAAATATCCACTTCTTCGGATGTTAGGCCTTCTAAAGCAGAGAATCTGTTCTTCAGTTCCAATTTGAAGGTATTATGGTGTTTTTTAAGGTTGGTTATGTCAATACATTTTGTTTGCCTTATGAGCTTGCTACGTTCGAGTTTAGTGTTGAGGTGCATCTTACATCTCACCAATCTATGGTCACTACCTGTGTTGAACTTGTTTAGCACACTGCAGTCTTCTATGACGAATTTTTTGTTACACATAATAAAATCAATTTCACTTGTCGTCCCATTTGGATGTCTCCATGTCCATTTCCTGTGTGGCTTTTTCTTGAAAAAGGAGTTCAAGATGAAAAATCCTTCTTCCTCTGCAAACTCTACGAGAGTATTTCCACGCTGGTTTCTGTTGCTGTGACCGAATTTACCTACTGAAGTTTCATTCTGTTGCCGTTGCCCTATTTTTGTATTGAAATCTCCCATAATTATCTTCAAGTGCTGCTTACCTTTATTATTTAGATCACGAATTTCCTCATAAAATTCTTCAATTTCTTCTTCAGCATGACTTGTGGTGGGTGCATAAGTTTGAATAATCTGAGCCTGGTATCTTCTCGAGAGTTGGATAACGAGTCGTGCAGCTCTGTCAGAGGAACTTTCAACTTCTACAACTTTATCCTTCAGTTTCTTGTTTATTATAAATCCAACACCACTAGTTCTGCCAGTATCTGTCCCACGATAGTAGAAGAGATGTCCACTTTTCAGTTCAATGAGATCTTCTCCTTTTCTCCTTACCTCACTTAGCCTGACGATGTCCCACTTGATCCTTTGTAGTTCCTCTTCCAATTCAAAAAGCCTTGAATCAGAAGATAGGGAGCGTCCGTTATACGTAGCCAAGGTCAGCATCAGATGGCAGCCTAGTCCGGTCCTCCGGGGATTCTTAGCACCCTCTGCCTTCAAGAGCAATATGCCATTATGTCTTAAAAGAAAAGTGTTTGATCAATGCATCCTTCCAGTGCTTACGTATGGTGCAGAGACGTGGACCTTAGCTAAAAGAGACATACAAAGGCTGCAGACAACTCAAAGATGCATGGAGAGGTGCATGCTTGGTGTAACCAGGAGAGATAAGAAGAGGAACACGTGGATCCGAAAAATGACAAGAGTGGAAGACATCATGATCAGAGTTAAATCCCTGAAATGGCAATGGGCTGGACATACTGCCAGAAGAACAGACCATCGATGGACAGCCGAAATTTTAGATTGGATTCCAAGGGACAGGAAAAGACCCAGAAGAAGACCGCATGGAAGATGGGTGGATGAAATTCGAAAGTATGCGGGAGTGACATAAAGGAGACTGGCACAAGACAGACCGTTGTGGAGGAAACTTGGGGAGACCTTCGTCCAGCAGTGGATTGATAATGAATGATGATGATGATGATATACTAATTTAAGTTGTGTTTTGGACAACATAAAATAGGCACCAGTATGCTTGGCTGGGTGTCAAAAAGAAAGCTTCCTCCTTACTAATGCAGCTTTTACATGTGTTAGCACACATGGTATGTATGTGTGTACCTATCTGTGTCTTTCTGGCTGTCGGGGAAAAAACCCAAAAAAACAACAACAGAGAAAGTTGAATACCATGACGACAGCACCTTCAATAGGTTTCATCAGTGGTTTAGCTTTGTTTTTTTAATTTTCATTCCAGTTAATTGTAACTGCAGCTTGTGCTCATTTTGGCTTTTCACTTTACTAGTAACTTGTTTTTCAGTGTTTACTTCCCTTTTTGTTTCTTCTTTCTTGATTCTTAATATATATAAAGATAAATTAAAATTTGGGGGTATATCTTAATATAATTTTACGAGCACAATTTATAAAGTTTCCAGCACTAATTAGAGCAAACTTTTGCATGCGAATTTACATTAACAAATAATTAGGCATTCAAAACAGTTGAATTATCTAAAAAAATTTGCATAAATGTTTTTTTTTTTTTTTTTTTTTTTTTTTTTTAATTTTACTAAGGTTTGGTTATTCATGGTTCTAGTTAGGAAAGTTAGGGATGTTAAGCAAAACACAGGTGAGTGGAAATTAAGTACAACCTCCTGTAGCTTCAAAACTTGAGATTATATCCCTCAGTTCAGTATCTCCCCTCCTCCCAGTACAACTGGATCACCCTGTGAAAGTCACCAAGTTGGTAAATATAATATTAGTGGAATTAAAGGATTAAACCATGTGTGAAATTATAGAATAAATAAGCAACATTTATTTACAATTAAATATTTTAATATCTACTATAGTTTTGTTGAGCCTTTAGCTCAACTTCACAGGACAAAAGGAGCATAAACATTTAGATCATTATGACATCATCAGCTATCTGACGATCATGGATTTTGGTGAATTGTCTCCATGCAATTGCAAGAAATTGAGTAGGTGTCATGTTGTTGACAAGTCAAAGAAAAGTCATGGAAACAAATCGGTGTTTTCTACACATGTATATCGTTAAGTACATCTATGCATAATAGAGGATTCCTTGCAGAAAAAGCTAGATTTTTGCCGTCCCAGTGGCACGGTGGTCTAAGCACTGGCTTATGACTGTTCGGTTCGTCCAAGTGGGTTTGGTTCGAATCCCGGTGAGGCATGGATGTTGTGTTTGTCTTACGGCACAGGCTCTCTCCCTTCCCTGGAACCAGTGGCCCTAAATTAGGGACAGGCGACTGCTTATAGCCCATTGAGTTGCTTGCTCACCATGGTCAGTAAACCCAACAACAACAACAAAAAAAAATAGCTATTTTTTTTTTAAAGAAATTGCAGCACACACAGGATATAGTCCTTTCGTTGTAGACAAAGCTGTCCAGAAATGTAAGAACTTTCAAAAGTTTAAATTTCAAAGTTATTTTCAAATCTATAAACAAGGCAAATTTTATGATTCAAAAGACTACGTTGAAGACATAAATTCTGGGGAATTTATCAGATCGCTTGTGAATGTGGACTTTCATGTATAGGACAGACCTGTAGGGCTTTTAAGTTTTCATGTGAAGGAACAGATGACTTGCGTATGGAACTGAAGAAGTCGTGTATAGCCCAACATTGTCATGAAAATAACCAGAATTTTTTTTTTTTTATGCTACACTTATTGATAAACCCGATTTGACTATCAAGCTTAATTATTAGAAGCTTTCCACAAATAGTGCAACTGCTCATGGCTTGTCAATGACATGTCATCTACTTCATTTCTTTCAAACACGTGGAAACAACTTGCCAAAAGCAGTTACTGTCAGAATTCTGTTGATGTCACGATTATTTGAACGTTTGCACTCCATTTGTCCTAATGAAGCCAAGCCAAATGCTCAGTGAAACTACAGTAGATCTTAAAATATTTAATTGTGAATAAACATTGCTTATTTATTCTATCTCAACATCACAAGTATTGTAGTCATAAAATATATTTGGGAATTACTTGAAGCAGAAACATATCATACAAAAGCATTAACCAGAAAAGAAATCCTGTATTGCTTTGAAAATTAAAAAAACAAAACAAAAAAAACCACCCTTTGGAGTGATGGTCATTTTTTTAAAGTGCACCCCCTCCCCTCCAGCTGTTTATTGAGGGGTGGGGGGTAAAAACCCTGCTTGATCTGCAGCATTTCCATTCGGTAGAAATTTTATGTGTAGCTGGCTTGAAATGCTCCTGAAGCAGCAACTGCATCAATCTGCCGTACACTTGCTTGTAAAACATCAACAGCCCTATTTCTGTTGTCAATGCTTAAACCTAGTCTGGACATTTTTTCAAGTTAATCCGACTCTGAAGGAAATGCATTCAGCAAGCTTGTAGTCCAAGCAGTGAGACGACCTGTTTTCCACTTTTTGGAAGCTACTTTTATCGGAGCTCGCACACACACATCACATGCTGTGTCGTCATGATGCTAATTTATTTTGATAACCTATCTCCTGTAGTCACTAAATATGCATATCACCATGTTTACCCTTTGAAACCATAATATCCCAAACTTTTTGTGAGCATTATATATATATATATATATGTATATTCTATTAAGAAGAGACCTAAGCAAAAAATATATATATATTTTTGACTCATACCAAGTATAACATAGAAAAGGTTATGTATCTACCGGTGTGAGTAAAAGGAGAAAAGATAAAAAATAAAATAAAACAACTGAATGTAGAAAGTGTCGAGAATACTGAGCCTTGGCTTTATCAAGGACCAGCAAAAACTCTGCATTTTCTCACTTCCACAAAGACCTAGTTGGAAATGGGTTCCTGCAAAGCCATAGATGCAAGTAATAAGCCCACCAAAAATTGTTTTAAAAAATATATATATATATGTCATGACCTCCGCAGAGTTGTATGACCTAGCTTTAGTTAACAATTTAGCTTGCATCCATAACTTTCATGGCCTGACCCATGCTCTTCATCTGTTACTATTAAACAGAAAGAAGAAGATTAAAGAGAACTCAAGTTTTGAGAGTGACATAATAATTAGAAATAATGTTCAGCTATAACGAAATGCCAAGTTCGCCTGAGAGAGAATTTAAAACCTGAATAGCAATGCAAAAGTATTCCAAATTCTTACATTGCAATTAAAAAAGGAAATATTAATTATTTAAAACTCAGATTTCTGAAAGAAAACTTGATTCTAAAACCCCTACTCCACAACTTCTGACAACACAAAAACGAGAATAAATTAAAGACAATAATTAACTAAAGAAATGCTTTGTGAAAGTTATATGACAAACAATTAGTAGCAATATGTACAAAGTATTTCAGCAGTGCTTTAAGTGCATAATTAAGTAGTTATTAAGAACTTAACTACTTTGAAAATACAGAGCAATGTAAAGGAACTATGCTTAGCCAGCTGCTGGGCCAAAGTTTCCTAAAAAACGCGCAAAGTTACCAAGAAAAGAAAGAGTTAAAACCCACAAAAAAGTTAACAGACTAGCCAGTGCCTAAATGCTAAAAAGCAAAAAACAACAGAGAAAAAAAGTACAAGAAGTACAAACATTGAACTTATAAAACCTAAAACCCAAAGACAATGAAGAGAGCTTACCTCTTATGCAACTAAACTTTCTCCACACAAGAGGAAACATGGCTGACCTTTTCCCCAAACGTCCAAACATCTCTGCCTCTCCCTAGTCGCTGGGGGCAGTGTGGGTGGGGCTGATGGCCTCCTCATACTGAAAGAAACCAACTCGCGGAGATTTTAACCAGAGAAAAAAAATATATACTTAAGACTGTGGACCTGTATGATCAGAAAGAGCAGAATTAACTCTCCAGAATACATGAGAAATATTATAAAATACACAAGTGGTGTAATTTAATAATCTTTGCATGTATTAAATCACCTTAGTGAGCTTCTATAGATTATTCAGAATCTTATTAATTTTAATGTTAGTTTTACTATTTTTAGTATAGCTATCCTAGTGATGAATAACTAGTTTTCTTTCTTATTTTTTTTATTTATTTGTTTTTATTTTCTTTTATACACAGATTTTTAAGCTTTTTTTGTGATTTTGTCTATATTATTTAATTTTTTGTTTTAATAGGACCTTCATATCCATAGCACTAAGGTTCCTTTTAGTAGTTAATAGGCATCCTCTAGCCAACTTCCCTACGGCTTTGATTGGTCAGAATCATATTATTAACTGTGTAGAAAATTAAAGCAGATCTGTCAACCTTACTCTATTATTTAGAATAATTTTTCTTAAAGTTCTTTTGATGAAAGAAGAAGGAATTTCGTTCTCTAGAAAACTATCTAATAGTATATTAATGTGGTAATTGAAGTCCAAATTGTTGCTGCAAATTCTTGAAATTCTTAGGACCTGAGAAATTAGTACATTCTCAATTACTTTGGTTGATATGTTATTATTCCAGTGTAGATATTTAATTACTTTGAAAGGAAAATTAACTCTTTTATCAAAGAGGCTAATAGATGGGTTACCTCTGTTGAGCTTAATGCTTAAGTCTAGGAACTCAAGTTCCTGATTACTGTGGTTGGTTTTACATAAGTTAAGAGAGCTAGGATAGATATTATCAAAATCACTCTCTATAACTTCTGAATTATTGATACACAGCAGATCATCAATATATCTAAATGTGTAAAGGTAGTTATCTGAGCAGGTGGGGTGATTTTTAATGAATTTATATTCCTTAAAGAACAGGAATAGATTAGCGATATTCGTGGAGGTTGATGTTCCCATGGGAATACCGTTCACTTGCTTATAGAGAGTATTATTAAATAAGATATGGTTATTTTTTATGCAGCAATTGAGATAAGAGTTCCAAGCTCCTACATTAACAAATTGGTTAAGTTTAAATTCTGCATACAGCTCTTTAAAGGTAGTGATTATATCTGATAGAGGCAGATTAGTATATAGGTTCTCAAAATCATAACTATTAATATCTAAGGGACATACTTTGAGTATAGTAGAGATTACTTCTGCATTATTGTTAATTATCCAAAAATCTCTGTACATCAAATTAGTACAGTTTCTAATGTGTTTCAAAACCTTCTTTAAGACATCTTCAAAAGCAAGATCTATTTTCTTTTTATGACTCCTTACTCCACTAGCTATGAACCTGAACTTCACAGGATCTTTATGAAACTTAACCGTTGCAAAAAGAAATGGAAATTCAGGCTCATATCTTCTAGTTTGTGGAATTTTAAGTTTCTTGAAGAATGCCTTAAACCGATTTTCTAACTGCTTGGTAGAATAACTTACGGGCTCGTACGTTACTCTATTATTGAGTTCCATAGTTAACAGTTCAAAATAGAACTTCTTACAGATAATTGCAAAATTATTGCTAGCTTTATCCGTAGTGGTAAAAATAAATAGGTCTTGTAGTTTGGAGAGTGACCTTTTAGCATCTCCAGATAAAAAGAGATTTCTATCGAAACAAAAGTCCAGACCTGCCAACTCACAAGTGAAGCTATTGATTACGTTATATTTCCATTCTGCGAAGGCCTCAATAGGCTGATTGTATGTTAAACTGGTTTTTACGATGTACCTATTAACATCTTGAGTGAAGCTCTCAAGAATCCTTTCTTTGGAAATTGTGAAGGAAGGTCTAAATTTAGAACCATACTCTAATAAATTCCTAAGCTTTTCATTTTCAACAAAACTCAAGTTTCCGGTGATAATATGGTTGTAATTCTTATCATAGTGAACTGTTTCTTTATGTTCATCACAAGAACATGTAGTAATTACAGGAATGTAACTCGAAGAATTAAGTTTGTAGTTTTTAACTATTGACCCTAAGGTCTTAACATATTTAAAACTTACAATAGACTGGTGCCTGTGGATGGGAAAAAAATTGCATTATTGTAGAACAGCTTCCTTACATTGAGATGATCATAGGTTTTATTTAGAAACCTGATGGTTACAACCTGATGCATCTCGCGGTGTGGAAATAACATCACACCATTGCGAGATTGTGAACGGTCGGGTCATCCGGATAGTTCGTGCGCCATTATAACGAAGTAAATTTCTCCGTCATTTTTATCCGCGCCAGGATTCGAACCCGGATCCCCTCATTCCGGAATAAGTCACTCTACCAGTTGAGCTACGCGGACATTTTATTCTGATTCCTATCTGCCTTTATGTCGTGTGCGTCTTTCTGGCAGGTACGTCACATCTCCTGGTACGTTACAAGTTTGCCAATTACAATCACAGGAAAAGATATAATGTGTGAAGTGAAGCAGGAATTTGTAGTAAAAGTTGGGATTGACTTAAAAATAGTATTTATGACAACTAATGGTGCCCATAACCTTGAAGCCAATAGGTTATGAACTGAACATAAATGCCTTGGATAGTAGCATTCAGCAACAAGTTTTACACTAATGTTAATTAAAAAAAAAAAAAAACGCAAACAAGAGGTGGCACACTCGACACTTGAAAGCAGTGAAGCAAACTAAGTGGCACTCTAGTCGGAAAAGGTTCGCCATCGCTGAACTAGACACTAAACTGAAAATTGATACGCCTTAGAATTACTGATGATGTTACCCGCTGAGCAGAGCGAGAAAAATTGCAGCTTAGAATTCTGCAAATGTTTCACAGTATGCGACTACCTTCGTTTTTAAGGAAATCTAACCGAACATACGGACCAAGGGGCTCGACTTCTCTGCGTAGTCGCCGACGCAGTTTTTTTTTTAATCGCACATGACGTCAGCAGAGGAGCAAGAGACTTCGAGATCTTCTGTCACTTCTGCTTTCAGTTACGCTGAGGTATTGCTTACTTGTTTAATATTATTATTGTGATTTCCTCATATATTTGATGACACACTGATGCTTATTATGGAATCTGAACTATGTGTATATCTCGGCTTTTAATCTGAATTTTTCTCTCAGCGACTAAAATATCAGAAACATAAACTGAACTGTAAGGAAAACTTTAGGCAATCACACTTGCCCGGGAAACACATTGCATTTTTTTTTCTTACTTTTGATAATCAATACGATAGTGTGAAACATTCTTTCTAAATATGTAGTTTTAAAAATCACCGTATTAATACAGTCGTATCCAACGGAATCGACAGCGGGTCACGGATGGCCTAGTGGTCAACGTTCGTGACTGCTACGGAGAGGTCTCATGTTCAATTCCAGATGGTACGAGCGCTTGAACCACTAACTACCACCGTGCGTCGGATGGGCACGTTAAGATGGTTCCACCTAAAATCTCTGCCTTATGTTTCCAATGGTAAAACTTCTTTACATATTTTCTTCGCAATTAATGCATTCTCAAGGATGAAAATTTGAACATTGATAAAGCTAACTTTGTATTATAGCGTAGGATACTTAATACTTGCTAAAACATAACCATAACTAAGCAATCCAACATTTGTTTGTTCTACTGACGTCATTAATGTACAGGTCGTGCCATCTATTAACAGTCTGAACATTACTCAAAGAAAAATGATTGATTTTTAATGTAATTATGGTTATATTTTAGCAAGTATTGAGTATCCCAAGCTATAACTTAAAGTTAGTTGTATTGATGTACAAATTTTCATCCTTCGGAATACATTAATTGCGAAGAAAATACACTATATTGACAAAAGTCACCGAACACCCCTTTAAAAGCAAATGAACGGATCCACTCTGTTGTTAAGATGCGCGGTACAGCTGCAAACGGTATGAAAACAAGCCTGTAGCTGACCGCGAGCATATCGCACTGTGAGATTAAGTTAAAATGTCGCGGCGGGAGAGAACTGACTTTGAGAAAGGAAAGATTGATGGGTGTTATATTAGTGGGCTGTCCATAGGAGAAACCGAGTGGCGTTTAAACATACCCAAGTCAAGTGTTTTGGATGTACTGAATAAGTGGAAGACACATGGCGTGCCTGAAGCAGCAAAACGTACCGACAGGCCAAGGAAAATCAGTGATAGAGGACGTCGAAGCTTCAGGAGAGTCGTTGCAGTTAATCAACGGAGTACTGCACAAGACCTCAGTATACAGGTGAGTAAAAATGCTGGAACCTCGGTATGCACACGTACCATTCGCAGAGAACTTCATTCCATGGGTTACCGTGGTCGTGCGGCTGCTCATAAGCTTTTCATCTCCACTCGGAATGCTACTCGTCGTTTAGCATGGTGTAAAATACATTTATCGTGGACCGTAGATCAGTGGAAATGAATGGTTCCTATGGACTGATGAATCCAGATACATGACCAATCAGTCTGATGGCCGTGTGTGGGTACGGCGGCAGCCGGGGAACGTTATTTGACATAGTGTACTGTTCCTACTGTCAAGTTTGGAGCTGGCAGTGTACTCATGTGGGAGTGTTTTTCGTGGTATGGTCCCGACGCATTGGTTATCGTGGACAGACCTGCTAACCAGTACGTCTACCTCGATATTCTGGACAATTATGCCCTACCAACTATGTGGCAATACTATGGAACCGAGCCTTGTTGGTACCAGCAGGATAATGCACCGAGCCATAAAGCAAGGGCTGTTACGGCGTGATTTGACGATAATTCCGTATCGTGCGTGGACTGGCCAGCACAGAGCCCTGATCTTAATCCCATAGAGCACCTATGAGATGAATTAGTGCGCCGCATAAGAAGTTTGGAACCAAGGCCTACTACTAAACAACAGTTAGCGGCAGCACTATGTACTGAATGTAAGCGCATACCTATCGCGGTGTTCCAAAACCTTTTCGAAAGCATGTCTCGAAGGGTCAGTGCAATCAATTAAGGCCAAAGGTGGACCGACTATTTTCTAATGTATATGTCAACAGGGCCGGATGGAGTTCTTGCGGGGCCCTGGGCGAAATTTCATTGCAGGGCCCAGAGCAAAATTTCATTGCGGGCACTAAAAATAAATCTCATATTTTAATAAAGTCGTTTCTGAAAATTATCGTTCGTGAGGAAGACAAAATGATTATCTCAAAGAAGTATTTGCTTTAAGCTTAAGAAAAAGACCATAATACGGACTGAAAGTTCAGAGAGAGAGAGAGAGAGAGAGAGAGAGAGAGAGAGAGAGAGAGAGAGAGAAAGAAAGAGAAATAGAGTGAGAAAGAGAGAAAAAAGATAGAGAAAGAAAGAGAAAGAGAGAAAAAGAAAAAAAGATAGAGAAAGAAAGAGAAAGAGAAAAAAGAGGGAGAGAGAGATAGAGAAAGAAAGATAAATGGAGACAGGTGGGAAAAGAGAGAGAAAAAGAGAGGGAGAGAGATAGAGAAGGAAAGAGAGAAAAAAGAGGGAGAGGGAGAGAGAGATAGAGAAAGAAAGAGAGAAAAAAGAGGGAGAGGGAGAGAGAGAGAAAGAGTAAAAAGTGTTAAAATCTACGATTTTCTTTCCCAGGAGAAGATGTTTAGGTTGCATTGTGACTCTTATAACAGTTTATTCACAAAATGATAAAACGATACCTGCTTAGCGAATATTTTTGTATAGGAAATGTAATAAGGATCCCTCTAAAATAAATTGGTATAAACAGTTTTTCCCCTGATGCATGTTTAGCGATTGATTTTTAATGCACAGTGGAGTAACTGACAAATTAGTGACATTCTAAACTTTTATACGCGTTCATATATGAAAGTTGCCTTTTTTTCTTTTTTGTTCAATTTCTTGTAATGTTGGAAAAGTGACCTCCATGTCCGAAAGTAACTTGGATATTGTTCTTTTATTTCCTTAAATTCAAGTATCAGGTTTTCACACAAATTGTTGGATATATAAAAGTAGGGGACCACAAAATGATGAAATTTGATTTGCTATTTCATGAATGCGGAAAAGATTAAGGTGGTTACAAAAATCATTTCGAATCTGCAAATTTCAGTGTCCGTACGACGAATAGAGGGGATAACGTGTTCGAAAATGAGGAGATTGGAAACAAACAAATAAGTTCAAAAATATATTTTTAAGGGCATTGCGCCCCAAAAGTTACAAAAAAGATGTAGTTAAATTTTGTTTACCGAAAATTATTTTGTTTTCTTAAATGCGGGGCCCCCTGAAGGCGCGGGGCCCAGGGCGATCGGCCCGGTTGCCCCTATGGTCCAGCCGGCCCTGTATGTCAATATACGCTATGTTGTGTTTCTCTTCTAGGTGTCCGGTGGCTTTTGTCAATGGAGTGTATGTAAAGAAGTTTTACCATTGAAAACATGAGGCAGAGATTTTAGGTGGAACCACCTTAAGCCGTCAGACTCCGGATACTGGCCCCAGGTTATAAATAAGGGCGTCTTCTTCCCCATTTCTACCATGCTCGCGTGTGACTTTCCTGACGGGCACTTCACCCCAATTCTTTCCTACTTATATGGGCTGTTTAAGACCTGGGTGTCAGACACTCTGTATGATCTGGTTCGGTTTAGAGACAACTGAGGCAGTAGTTCAACAGGAAATTAACATTTAGTTGCAATGCAAATCAGAAAATTTTTCGTTTCTCCTAATAACTCATATCAAGGCCAAATGGAAATTAATGATCTGGAAATTTGAATTACAGCACATTAGTGCACAACTGTTAGCATGTGAAATTTTCAGAACTCAGTTAAAATGTTGTTAAATTAAACATAACAGCATTAATAATGCCCGCCCCGGTGGCGCAGTGTTTGACCATTCGTCCGGGAGGGGTCCGGGTTCGAATCCCGGTGAGGCATGGATGTTGTGTTTGTCTTACGGCACTGGCTGTCTCCCTTCCCTGGAACCATTGACCCCAAATTAAGGATGGGCAACTGCTTATAGCCCATCGAGTTGCTCACGGTGGTCGTTAAACATTCAATCAAAAAAAATATTAATAATGAATTAAGGGAAAGGGACGAAAACTCTGTGCTCACTTTGGATTGAATATCGTACTAGCCCGCCATCTGGTGGTGTGAGTATAGCAAATAAGTTCATTTATGGCTATTAAAATGCTACTGATGCTAACCGCAAAGCATAGCGCCGAATAAATGCTACGTAGAATTTTTCGTTTTAAAAGTAATGAAGTGTATTGAACACATGAATTTATAACAAGCATTTCGAAAATTCTATTATAAGGTTTTTTTCCCTCCTTTATATTACTGACTGCACTATATATATACAGTATTTTGTCAACAGTTTTTTTTTCCTCATTTAAAACACTTGAATTCCGTTGATAGTATTAGGATTAAACTTTCAACAGGACAAAAGTTCCTTTACTGCTTCTCAATTGTGACAGTTGTTTTGGTTGTTATTCTAACCAATCGCTGGGAGGGAATGTTTATTGATCGACGCTTTTAGTGCTACCTTTGAATGTAGGGATCTTTTCGTGTGGCCATGCAATAAGCCAAATATAAACTTAACCTGGAGACTAGTTCTGGAATGTGTATAAGGAACATTCCAGCAGTCTGTCGCTTGGCAGCAATTGGTATTTTTTTCGATATGGTTGTTGTATTAATTTATTCCACGCATTGCCGGATCTGACCCAGAAGTTTTTGTCCAGTTTACCGCACTGAGAGGCCGATGCCTTCCTCGCCTTCAGGATCATGATTTTGGGAATTTTTTCCTCGACATATTCTATTATAGTTTTTCCTTCCCACTGGGAAAGAAGAATTCAACAAGTTTTTAGTATCTTCCTGTTAACCCAGAGTTTGGCTGATAGGTCTTGGTATAAATTTCTCCTGTGCGTTTTAGGGGTCTTGAATTGTTGTAATCTAATTCCTGAGGCAAACTATAGCATTCCTACATTCATGTTGTGATTTTGCGCACTTGGAAGAAGCATTATCAAAGTCTTGGATTTTCCCATCTAAATCCTGGAAAAATTATGCTCAACATTTCATTGATGCGCGCTCATCATGGCACATACGATTTGGAATTATCTCGTCTAATTCCTTTATTTTCAATATACACTGCTGGCCACCCAAAATTCAACACCAAGAAGAACACGAGATAGCAAAGCCAGATTTACTGGACACATAACAACAGATACAAAGATGAAACGGTTGAGCTTACAGGCGCGTGCGACTTGCGGAACACGCAGACATCAATAGTTCGTGTGGCCCCCATGGCTGGCAATAACGGCCGCTACACGCCACGACATCGAACGAAAGAGGCTTTGGATGTGGGCTTGTGGTATGTCGGTCCAGGCTGTTTCCACACGTTGCCACAGTTCATCAGGCGTAGCCGCGGGTGGTGCCTGCCGGGCCCACTCGGTTTCCGATCAGCGACCAGACGTGTTCGATGGGCGACATATCGGGAGAACAGGCGGGTCACGGTAGCAGTGACACCTGGTGGACCGCGAAAAATTGTTGCGCGATGCGTGCGGGTGTGGTACGATGAAACGTGGCCGCTGGAAGGTCCTTCAGGTAAGGGAGGACTATAGGCTCCAAAACGTCGGAGATGTAGCGGTGGCTGTTGAGTGTACCGGCGATGCGTACCAGAGGGGTGCGGGTGTCATATCCAATTTCGTCCCAAACCATAACGCCAGGTGACGGACTGGTACGGGGATGCATAATGCAGGCGTCATACAGTCTCTCGCCGCTGTGCCGCCACACGCGGACCCGACCATCGTGGTGTTGTAGGCAGAAGCGGGATTCGTCGGAGAAGACAATGTCGTGCCATTCCGTAGTCCAGGTGCGGCGTTCAACGGCCCACTGCCGCCGCACTCGCCGGTGGTGTAACGTCAATGGTAATCGGAGCAATGGGCGCTGTGCGACAAGTCCCCACTCCTGCAGACGACGTCCAATGGTACGTGCTGACACAGGTTGTTGCGCAACACACCCTAATTCCTGCGCTAACGTTCGTGATGTGGCGGTGCGAGCCGTCAATGCCCGCCTCACAACATGCCGGTCCTCTCGTTCGGTGGTGTGCCGCGGCTGCAGCAATCGCTCACGTCGGTCCGTCCGTCCCTCCTGCACCCACCGAATCCATACTCGCCTCACTGTGGCTGGATGTCGTCCCACACGGGCGCCGATGCCTCGGTACGATAAACCGCTGTCGCGATAAGCCACTATTCGTCCTCTGTCGAACTCCGAAACCTGCTGGAATGACTGCCGTATTCTGCGACGAGGCATTAGGAAGCTTTCCACGTACAGGTCCGGCAGCACAACACACTTCCACTACTTACACCCCGCCTTCTGTGCACCCTTCTTATAGTGCTTCTCGGTGGAGTGCCGGGCTCGTCTGATTTGCATATGCCCTGCAATGCTAATCGTTCGCATGTCCTATCGCGGGCGACGCATGCTGCGAATTTCAGGCCCATCGATGCTTCCTTCTTAGTGTTGCATTTTGGGTGGCCAGCAGTGTATTTGGATTAACTTTCATTGCTCGTCATCAATCTGTCTTCTATTTCGTCTTGCCGTCTGTGACGTGCCTGCACCGCAGGACGCACATGTGATAAAGGCAGGTAGCAGCGTGAGTATACTTCCGCGTAGCTCAGTTGGGAGAGCGACTTATTCCGGAATGAGGGCACCCGGGTTTGATTCCCGGCGTGGACAAACATGACGGAGAAATTTACTTCGTTATACGTCCTTAAATCAGGCACATTTGATTACTGGGTCATTCCAAGCCAAATCGTCAGATGCTATCCACCACACCATCTCCGATTCTTACGATTTTTTTTTTCATGAATAGATCACCCCAAGGTATGAAAATCCTGAAAGTTTCATTTTTTTATTTCCCGTAGATTAGAAGATATTAATTTCCGAATTGTGGTGCATGGCGGGCCTTAAGCGCGTAAAAACGCAAATATCTCCATTGTTTGGATAAAAAAAAGTACCAAAATCACCACTCCTTCGTAATTTCCCCCAAGAAATCGATTGGTGCATTGCACGAATTTCTATCTTCTTTAGTTTTTGAGTTACGTGCAACGGGAGAGCCTTTTTCAAAACGTAAAAAAGCAATGTAGTACAGCACTTAGAAGATCGCAATTGTTTTTCGTTTTTAAAGAAAAGTTTAGTCTAACAAATGAAGAAAAAAAAAACCTTGGGCTTTCGCGTGCGCGCTGAGAAAAGAATTTTTAAATATGGTGCGCGGCTCGTATTTTAGCCACTGTGAAACAGCGCGCGGCGAATAGAGTTGGCAGCGGGAGTGAATGTTTGCCTTCGGACGGGCTGGAGATCAAGATACTATTGCACGCGTTGGTCAGATCACACGATAATTTGATGTGATGCTTGAAGGAGGAAGGATAGTGAATTAATGTTAGGTTTAAAGGCATTTCAAATAATAGAACTGCAAAATATTACTAAAGGGTCATTTCACGAAAAAATCGTCAGATTCTTAGCCATTCGACGACGAGGAAAACTAATAAAAACCATTTTCTCCGTACAGCTTACCAATATGAGCTATACCGTGAAAAAGGTTACACACAAATAACGCATAAAAATTATGCAACAGACGTCGGAAATATATTGGTGTTCTTATCAATCAAAGACGAGAAGAACTAATATACATTTGGTATTAGTGGTCTCTAACTTAACCAACTTCTCCCTTACTTTGCTCCTTTATTTCCTGACGGAATCTTCCAAAAGTGGCATGGATACAAACTTCAGAACAGAGGAATGAAACATCACACGAAAAAAATTGGAATAGAAAGCTTTTTTATCTCTTTTTAGCGCTCCAAAGTAAACTCACTCTCAACGGCAGCGAACGCGAGCCGCCATGTTAAGTTCCCGCTGTCCGTAAGTTGCTTTCACCGCACAACCTGTCTAGTGGCGTCTGCTAGGAAGAACGGTGTCACGGAAGGGGGAGTAAAATGACGAAACTTCCTGTGACGTCAAAACTTCCTGGCTGCTCGGTCGTGTTAGGTAAGTAGGTTTTTCTCGCGAAAATGTTGTTCCGGAAAGGAAGCAACATCGTGTGACGTATTTCCTTGTCTGATCGCGGCGGTTCGTTTAGTTTTCATGATATTCTTCGTGTATGTTCCGCGACTATCATTTTCCCTCACAATGACAAAGCATTAAACAGCAATAAATACATTTGTGCTTTATCGATAAACACATTTGTGTGTACGGGTGTGTATTCATTTACTCATTTTATTTCTGAGTTATCAGCACGTGTCCCCTTAATTAATTGTTAGAATAATAAAAACCACACGTTGAAACCCGTATTTTTTTTTTATTGAATGACATTACTAAAATAAATACGAGTGGGTCTCAGCAGCACCGATGCCAAATGTGGCAGCGCACTATTAGCGTAAATTATACTTCTATTGTATTCGTCTACTTAGAAGTAATTTTTAATCTCTCTAAAAATGGGGGTTCAAGGATTGGGCCCTGTATGCCAGGGCATAAATGAGGCCCTGCCTAAAGCTAAAACTGAACATAAAAAAAAAAAAGGGTTCATTTCTCAAGGATGACGGGCAAAGTGAAGGGTCCTCTAAATTACTGATGCTGTTGTCGGGACCTTGTAACTCCAAATCTTACACTGAACAGCACAAATGTCGAATGTGACAATTCACTGTTAGCCTAAATTATACTTATATTTGTTCGTTTATTTAGAAGTAATTTTTAACTACTCTGAAAATGGGTGCTCATGGATTGGGCCCTCTAGGCCCGTGCATAAATTAAGCCCTGTCTAAAGCTAAAACTGAACTTTAAAAAAAAAAAAAAAAAAAAGGCTTCATTTCTTTATGACTTGATGCATCTGTATAGAACAAAATACAGCTTGTCTGATCAAGTTCCTGACAAAGTCCATCTTCTGCAAAGCGAGCGAAAATACTCGCAATTATTGCTTGCGTTTTAGTTCGACCACATGAAAACTGGGGATTATGAATGCTTTTCATGACTTTTGATATTCAGTCAATTGACCGCAAACTAAAAACTATGCTTTACAATGTGAAACGCAAACGCACCTTCTGTATGTGAAACGTAAACGCACCTTCTGTATGTGAAACGCAAACGCACCTTCTGTATGTGAAACGCAAACGCACCTTTTTTGGGGCATAAGTAAAAGGAAGCTGCTAGTTCAGCTTCCTTTTTACTTATGCCATAAAACCACTAAAACATTTTGTAATTGTGTTAGAGACAGAAGTTTTTGAAAAGCACGGCCTTTTTTATGCTTTACTATTTGAATATGTGCTGCTATACACTGAAGAGCAATTGAATTAGAGATACCTGTCTACTAACGTGTAGCACCACCTTTCCCACTGATAACGGCGGCGATTCGTCTCGGCATGGACTCGACAAGACACCGGAAGCGTTGGGAAGCCACACGGATCCACGACCCCTGAACAAACTCCCACAGTTCACGAAGATTTCATGGAGGGGAGTCAGAGCCTCGAACATCTCTCTCGATGGCATCCCAGATGTGCTCGATGGGATTGAGGTCAGGTGACCTAGTTGGCCAAGGAAGCAAGGTCACGTCGGTGGAGTGTTCATCCAACCATTCAGATACAATTCGGGAGAGATGGCACAGTGCATTGTCTTGTTGCAGGATGAGGTCCCCAGTGGGATGTTGAAGACGCAGAAACGGGAGCAAATGGTCGTCCAGGATATCCCGGTAACGTTGACCTGTGAGGGACGATGTCACACGTACCAGGGGGTTCCATTTCAGTCCACGTAAATAGTCCCCAGACGAGAATGCCACCCCCACCAGCTTGAAGAGTATCCTGCTGGCAAGAAGGATTCATCGCTTCATGTGGTGTGCGCCGTACTCGTATCCTGCCATCCGCATGTACCAACGTGAATCTCGACTCATCAGTCTAGTAAACATGTTTCCACATGTCTAGGGTAGAGTGGCGATGTTCCCGCGCCCATGCTAATCTTTGCACCCTGTGATGTGCGGTCAGCAGCGGTACCCTCGTGGTACGACTGCTTCTGTACCTCACAGCGAGGAGATGGTTCTGGATGGTGTGGCTGCTTACACGTTTTTGTGCACCAGCGTTAAATTGCCGAGTGATTTCTTGCACTGTGGCCCGTCTATCCGCTGTTACAATGCGAGCTAGCCGACGATGACCCCGCTCATCCACACGCTCTTGTCCACGGCAGTTGGCCCTTGCAGGGATGGTTTTACCGGATTCGATGTACTCACGGTGCACCCGTGACACATTGGCTCGTGAAAATCTCAGTGCCTGCACGACTTCCGAGATGGAGTGACCCATTCGTCGGGCCCCGACAATTTGCCCACGATCAAATGCGCTTAGATCCTTCGTTTTACCCATACTGCGTCCGACTCTAACTGATTCCCGTCGCATCACTCCTTATATTGTCGGATCGCTGCATACGTCATGTAGTTTCCGTTTACAGGGCCGCCCACAGCGCCACATTTGCAGAACGCCAGTTGTCTCTAATTCAATTGCTCTTCAGTGTATATTATTAATAAGAGAAAGTGAATGATATATCAGTTTAATAAATTAAATTTTATATTAGTGAGAACAAGGTGCTATACCTAGGTATATATTACTCGTTTGTACATAACTACGCATCCTTCAGAATATAATGAACTAAAAGGTTCTTCGTGGGGACGAAAAAACAGACCCATGTCCTCATTTTTTTCTTTTTACTTCGTGCAAAACATTCTGAAATTATGTTAAGGGTGTGTTTTTTATATTCAAGGGTAAATAATTTAAGTAATTTGTATTTTTACTCTTTTGTGCCACTATTCTTAATTGTTACTTTTTATTTGTTTGTATACTGCTACGATATCCCAGCCTTTCCAGGCAATTAAGTGTTACCTCGTATAGTCCAACGGAATGCCGATTATTTCTGGACAGCTCAAAGCGCAGCCTCAAGTGTGTTTGTTCTCTTGCACAGTGGCAATGTTTATGGAGCGGTTTCAGTTGGTCACTCACAATCAGTGCATTTGCAAGAAGAACATAATGACATAAAAATGGGCATTGACTTACTCAAATATCACGAGCACAACTGGATCACTTGTGTGGATCTGAAAATGGCCAGCTTCTTCATTGGAAACAGAAAGGCTTCACGAAGTTTCCATGGTGGAACAGCTGAGCTTGAGAGAAACAGTGGACCCAGAAGGAGTGGCCCATCCGTGAAACTTTAGAAGCAGGCATGCCAAACATTGTGAATGACCCAATTGTTGGCCGAGAGAAGATTATTTTCTCCTTACTCTAAATCAAGCTCGGCTTGATGAAACAGTTCGTGAAGGCATTAAGTACTGATGGTGAATATTTTCAACATATAGTTTCTGCTTTTCCTGCTTTGTCTTTCGAAAGCATCAAATCAGGTGTATTCGATGGACCTCAAATTCGTGCCCTTGTACGTGATGAGGTATTTGTCAGGAAGATGAATGACAAGGAGAAGGCAGCATGGCTGTTTTTCGTGGCAATTATACCAAACTTTTTTGGTAACAAAAAGGCAGATAACTATGAGGTTCTCGTTGCTACAATGCTATTGGCTTGTCGCGACCTTAGGTGCAACATGAGTGTCATGCTCCATTTCCTAATAGTCACCTTGATCAATTCCCCGAGAACCTTGGGGCTGCTAGTGATGAACAGGGAGAGCGTTTCCATCAAGACCTCGTGACGATGGAACAGCGCTATCAAGGGCGATTGGACAAAAATATGATGGCAGACTACTGCTGGAGCATCAAACGAGATTGCCCTGAGAATGTCCACAAACGCTGGACATTCTCAGGGCAATCTCGTTTGATGCTCCAGCAGTAGTCTTCATATATTGTGAATATATGAAGAATATCTTTGCCAGGACGATTGTTTCAGGTGAACCTCAAGTAATTTTGCTTCCTATACTTCCAATGGGAAAACTTCTGTACGCATTTTCTTCACAATTAATGCGTTCCCAAGGATGAAAATTTGAACATCGATTAAAATAGCTTCATTTTATAACTTGGAATACTTAATATTTTCTAAAACATAATCATAATTATGCAATCCAACATTTGTTTGTCTACTGACGTCATCAAAGTACAGGTCGCGCCATCGCTTTTCTGGTTTCAACACCATCAAAGCAAAAGTTATTGATTTTTAATATAATTATGGTTATGTTTTAGAAAATATTAAGTATTCCAAGTTATAATAGGAAGTTATTTTAATCGATGTTCAAATTTTCATCCTTGGGAACGCATTAGTTGGGAAGAAAATGTGTACAGAATTTTTTCCATTGGAAGTATAGGAAGCACAATTACTTGACGTCCACCTTAAACCTAATTTTAAGACTGCGTGTCCATAAATTCCTCAGATAGATCATGTCATAATGCGAGAGGCGTCAAAATTTTGCGAAAATAAAAATGTTGAATTGCAGAAAATCTAGAGCTTACAGAGAAAAATTAACTTCAGATTTGAATTTAGCACACTCAAATTAGGTTAGAACCATCGAGCTTATACTGATGGAGACACCACTGATCCTGCCGCCATAGGTCACAGTTAATCTTTGGCGTGACGTCACATACAGGCAAAAAAGAACTAAATTGTACACTGAGTGGCCACTTTATTATGACCACCCCCTCAGTACTTCGTTGGGCCACCTTTTGCCTTTAATACTGTGTCGATTCTTCGTGGCATGGACTCCACGAGATGTTGATAGGTGGTTTGTGGAATCTGAGACCATGCTTGATGAATAGCACTTTCCAGGAGTGTGAGATTGCAGGGTTGTGGATCCAGCTGTCTGATGGCTCGTTCAACTTCATCCCACAAATTCTCAACGGGGATTATGGGGGCCACCTAAGCAAAGTAAACTCACCGGCATGTTCCTGAAACCAATCATGTACAATACGAGCACTATGGCAGGACGCATTATCTCGTTGAAAGTAGCCATCGCCATTGGGATAAACCATCCACATGACAGGATGCACTTGGTCCGCAACGATGTTTAGATATGATGTGCCAGTCAGACGTTGATCAACACGAATTAAAGAGCCCAAAGCATGCCAAGAAAACATTCCCCAAACCATAACGTTGCCTCCACCAGCTTGAAGGGTTGTGTCAATGCATTTGGGGTCCATGCTTTCGTGCTGTTTCCGCCAAATTCGGCATAGTGCAACTGAAAACGCGATTCATCGGGCCACATAATTTGTTTCCAATTATCGACTGTCGAATCCTTGTGCTCCTGTGTGTACTGGAGACATTTTTTCTTGTTAACTGCAGGCAGCAAAGGTGTTCGAACAGGCATTCGGCTGCCATATCCCATCCGATGCAGTGTACGGCGAACATTGCGTGCAGAGACCATTTGAGGGGAGCCTTGATTAAGATGGTCTGTAATTTGCTGTACTGTTGCCCTTCTGTTGTCTGCTACCAGTCTGGACACTCTCCGTTCCACCCGAGCAGTCACTAGTCAATGACGACCACACGTTGCACGTAGAGGCCCAGTTTTTTGGCTGACAGTCCAGTCTTTAAACACTTTAACAACAGCTGCTCTGGAACATTTCACGAATGCGGCGGTTTCGCTGATACTTGCTCCATGGCTCCGAGCTCCTACAATCATCCCACGTTGAAAGTCCGTCAAATCGCATTTTTTACCCATCTCGTCACCCAAAAATCACTTCTACTACTGACGCAAGTACTAAGCTTTCCTTCTTTGTACTAGCCTCGCCCTCTGGCGGCAACAGCGTGCAGCCATAGCTCATTTGCTTAAAACTGTCAGGTGATCATAATAAAGTGGCCACTTAGTATATAGTTGATAAAACAGTAAGCTTGTGTATAATTGATAAAGATTATTGAATTCCTCATTTTATCTGTTTATACTCCTGGAAGTTTTTATTCCATTGGTTTCAAAGCAGCTTCTCGTCTGCGGCTGCGTCGTGCCATGATGTGACGTCACGTGCAGTACGGACGGTGACTTATGGCGGCCAGTGCTGCGTGGATAGGAGTGGTGACTCCACTTAATATAAACTCGATGGTTAGAACAAGTGCTGGTATCAATGCAACAAAAACTTTGTTCCCAGTGTTATCGGCTAAGAACAAATCGATTGGAATGACGATCAATGTACCCATGCAAGCTCTGTACAAAATCAATCCCTTCTTCGATCGAGTTGTAACTGGATGCAAGATAAGGGGGTTATACATGTACACCGATGAGCCACTTCATTATGACCACCCCAGCCTAGAAGAAATGAGCGCGCCTGGAGACCGAACGGCGGCGCAAGTGAAGTTCACAGAGCAGTATATATACAACCCGAGAACTGGTTTTCGGTTAGTTAAGGAGTCGGAGTCAGAATAGAAAAAGCTGCCGATTTATCGCAGTTTGATAAAAGACAAACTAATGGCACGGCGCCTCGGAACAGCGATCTAGGAAACGACGCGGCTTGTTCACGTGTCGCTGTAGTGAGTACGTATAAAAAGTGGTGCACAAATGGCCAAACGATCAAACCGTCGTCCAGCAGTCTGTCGTCCGCAGCTAATTGATGCCAGAGGGGAGCGGAGACTGTCGCGATTGTTCACAGCGACTTCAAGGCCACTGTGCGACAAATCACCCGTAGTCCCAACAGTGGTGATTTTGCACCATAGTCTTCACGTTAACATAAGTTAATCCGAATGGAACTTTATGAGGTGAGTGCGCAGGCGTTTTTGTACTCCAAATGTTACCTGACATTAGCTGCATGTCAATCTCGTTGCAATACCTAGTTCAGGTATAATGGAAACATCAGGTTGAAATTTTTTATCATGCTTCTTTAAGTTATATTTCAGCCCGAATGAACCACCACAAATTGAACAGATGAATCCGTTCGCAGTATTCATGGTCACCGCGAAATATGAAAAAGAAGCCCGCTATATATCAATCAAAACAAGCAGAATTGTACCGTTTTTATCCTCCCAATGAGATAACGGATTGGATTTTCGTGTGTTTGTTCTGTCCCTGTGTCCAGACGCTAGTGTACATATACTAATTTTAGGCAAATCTAAAAATGATCTATTTTCAGAAATTAAGTTTTAAAATTAAACCAACACACGGATGCATAGATATACAGTGTTTGGGAGACAAGGATGCCAATGAGTTGATGGGGCAAGTGATTGACAGCTGCTAGCAGCAGTACACAGTGGGCAGTAACGAGGAAGAACATCATCCTCGGCCATCCCCCGAAGGCTCAGTGAGTGCGCCGTGTCATCTTAGGGTGAATCGAAGTATAGTTATGAGGATGCCTAAAGAGGCGTTCCTGATATCCGAATACATAAAGAATAATCTGCCGTCTGTTAAAGATATCTTGTTAACCTATAAAATTTTTCAATTTTTAAACTGACGACTGCTTTTCAAAGTCAAATTTCGATGTTTTTATATTGGTGTTTGCAAAATACAGCAAATACCATGCTTTTCAAGTATATGCATCAGTAAATATTGCCTCCATAACGCAAAAAAGTGCGAGTCTTAACAGAAAAGAAATAAGCATTGTTGCACATTTCGTATCGGTTACTGGAGATGTATTATACTCCGAAAAAAAAAACAGCTGCATAGCGCCAAAAGTGATGCAAAAAGTGTGGTCAAGAACGGTGTTTAGAGTGGGAGGACAAGAAACCATGGCAATTTCGGAAACTGTTTCATTTTTTATGTTTCTGGTTTAAATGCGACTTACATTGAAAACAAAAAGCTTTAATTTAATAAAAATTTATCAACTTACATTAAAATAAAACCATTTCATTTTTTCTTCTATTTTTCATTAATTTTTATTTTGTTCTGTTCTTAGACGGAAAATTGACGAAAAAGACCCATATTGGCAAGTTGAAGAGTGTGGAACCAGCAGTTTTACCATAAAATTTTCATATACACTGCTGGCCACCCAAAATGCAACACCAAGAAGGAAGCATCCGATTGGTCTGAAATTCGCAGCATGCGTCGCCCGCGAGACGACATGCAAACGATTAGCATTGCAGGGCATATGCAAATCATGTGCGCCCGGCACACCACCGAGAAGCACTATAAGAAGGGTGCACAGAAGGCGAGGTGTAAGTAGTGGAAGTGTGTTGTGCTGCCGGACCTGTGCGTGGAAAGCTTCATGATGCCTCATCGCAGAATACGGCAGTCATTTCATCACGTTTCGGAGTTCGACAGAGGACGAATAGTGGTTTATCACGTCAGCGGTTTATCGTACCGAGACATCAGCGCCCGTGTGGTACGACATCCAGTCACAGTGAGGCGAATATGGATTCGGTGGGTGCAGGAGAGACGGACGGACCGACGTGAGCGATTGCCGCAGCCGCGGCACACCGCCGAACGAGAGGACCGGCATTTTGTGTGGCGGGCATTGACGGCTCGCACCGCCACATGACGAACGCTAGCGCAGGAATTAGGGTGTGTTGCGCAACAACCTGTGTCAGCACGTACCGTTCGACGTCGTCTGCAGGAGCCGGGACTTGTCGCACGGCGCCCATTGCTCCGATTACCATTGATGTTACACCACCGGCGAGTGCGGCGGCAGTGGGCAATTGAGCGCCGCACCTGGACTACGGAATGGCACGACATTGTCTTCTCCGACGAATCCTGTTTCTGCCTGCAACACCACGATGGTCGGATCCGCGTGTGGCGGCACCGCGGCGAGAGACTGTACGATGCCTGCATTATGCATCGCCATACCGGTCCGTCGCCTGGCGTTATGGTTTGGGGCTCAATTGGATATGAAACCCGCACCCCTCTGATACGCATCGCCGGTACACTCAACAGCTACCGCTACATCTCCGACGTTTTGGAGCCTGAAGTCCTCCTTTACCTGCAGGACCTGCCAGCGACCAAGTTTCAACAGGACATTGTGATCCCGCATGTAGCACGCACCGTGCAACAATTCTTCACCGCCCACCAGGTGTCACTGCTGCGGTGGCTTGCCTGTTCTCCCGATATGTCGCCCATCGAACACGTCTGGTCGCTGATCGGCAACTGAGTGGCCTGGTAAGCACCACCCGCGGCTAAGCCTGATGAACTGTGGCAATGTGTGGAAGCAGCCTCGACCGACATACCCCAAGCCCACATCCAAAGCTTCTTTCGTTCGATGCCGCGGCGTGTAGCGGCCGTTATTGTCAGCCATGGGGCCACACGAACTATTGACGTCTACGTGTTCCGCAAGTCGCACGGGCCTGTAATCTCAATCGTTACATCTTTGTATCTGTTGTTATGTGTCCAGTAAATCTGGCTTTGCTATCTCGTGTCCTTCTTGGTGTTGCATTTTGGGTGGCCAGCAGTGTATATTTAAATGGTAAAATTAATAATTATAAGACTTCATAATCATCCGTTTTACTTTCAGTTGTTTCTGATGTGCCCAGTTTTTGTCAAATGACTGCTTTTAAACTTTGAACAATTGATTAAGTAAACAAATCACCACTGTTTTAATCAGAAACATCACTTGAGCTTAACAGGCTCAGCGTAAAAAGAACTGCTTGGGTTTGGGAAGTTTCTTCGTATGCTCTCGTTTTCTTTTCTTCCGATACTGTGGTCCATTTGGACATTTGTAACATTTTGCAAATGGGGTTAACGTGAAGATTATGGTGCAAAATTCAGGGACGAAGAATTTCCAAAAACTGTGACGTACATCCTTTTTGAAATCAAAAATGATGTAAAATAACAAAAAATTTCATTGATAGAGTCAGTTTTGAAAACGTTTTACGTAAAATTTACCTGTCTGTGCGATACGCCGAAACCCAGACAGCGGCAACGATGACGCTTGCGTGCCCGGTGTGAGCCGTGTTGTTCGGTTCTGGCAGAAGTACCGGTGATCGATGCAGGAAGACACCGCCAGAGATTAGTGTTTTGGTGTAAGCACGGCCTCGCCTGGGTCAGACGCCACTGCTCCTCCCTGTTGTCGCTGGCGGAAACAGCTATCTCCACTACGAAAAATGTCCCTAGTGTTAAGAGCAAAAGTAACACAAGTACGGTTCTGAATCCAGTTTTCTTTGGGCAACAGTTTTTTGGACGAAATTGCTATGTAAAACAAGTTTTTCAAGACGACAGAGCATATTCAGAAATAAGTTTGATATGGGAAGTTACTCAGTCAAGAGCCTGGCACTTTCAGCTGATGGTGTCTAGCTTCGAGAGGAAGGAAGTGGTAGAGAACTTCTCCTAACACAGCGTCAATAATTTGGTAATCGGGCAAACTCAAAGGGGTTGTGTTACTTAAGGAGGCAGTAGGGGATAGAGTTCGGACTACCCCACACTGCCATCCACAATCCCCACTAGTTCTCTTGAAACTGATCTCCATCTTTAGTTTGTTGCAGAGAAACGGACCACACATTTTTTTCCGAATGGGGATGGGGGGGGGGGGTGAAGTGATCATACGTAGGAGGAACACGTCTCTTCCATTGCCAGGTGGAAAGTTTAAAAAGTCTGGGGAGGCAAAAAGGTAAACAACGAGATTTTGACGCGTATTTTAAAACGCAATTGTAATTGCTCATTAGCAAATGAACAAGGTAAACGGAAATATTCTTTTGTTGAATATTAATATATTTTTACATAACAATATCCACCAAAAGAATACGTGCATACTTGAAAAACTGTGAAATGCTGTATTATGGAAACTTTTTGATATTTCTTCCAATTAGGGGCCATCCAGCGAGAAGTAACGAAAGGCATACCGAAGTTCGTGGTACGAATTTTCCTTTTGGGAGAAATAAATTAGATATTTTACTCTATAAATACTATTTATGGAGTTTTGTTACACGTTCAGTTTGTGTATACTATTTATGGAGTTCTGTTCTGCTTAGTATGTGTGTCCGTGAATTGTGTGAGAAATAATCATCAAATAGTTAGAAAGGATTGGGAGAATCCTTTCTAGACCATTGTGAGGAAGAAGTAAATTCACTGTGATGTTTTCAAAATTAACGGCCAAACGTTACGTAAAAGTTGGACTTAATCTGTTAGTGAGCAAAATCCTTTCGGGTACACTGCGACATCCATTATATACGATACGAACATTCCATAAAACGTGTCACCAGTGAACTGTTCATTCATCCATTAGATGGCGCCAAATTCGCAAGAGGGACCTGCCCGTAATCGAAAATTTCCTAGGTCGGCATTTCCATTTCCCACCGACAACTTTCAGATGTTTCATAAGTATTTCGACTTTTTTTTAGTAACAAGCGATCTTACAAGTGGCAGGCTGACAAGGTGAGAAAAATATCTGAGGTCGGCATTTTTATACCCTCATATTAATCCACCCGGCTGCCACGTGATTTTCTTCTGGGTCTTTTTATGACGTTTTCAGACGGTACGATGCAAAGGTCGAAAATGACAATATGCGTCTCCTCCGTCACCTTCCCTCCCGCCTGCTCGGGAAAGCAAAATTACGAGCCCGGTTCGAAAAAAAAAAAAAAAAAAAAAAAAAAAAAAGGCAGAATAGCTAGCCTCGGACTCTCTCATAGGCGTAACCACTGGAGGGGTCGGTTGGAGGCAGAACCCTCCCCGACTTTCAAGCATTTGTTTTATTGTTTTAAAGCATTTTTTCTAATGAAAGTTGACACATTTTTATTAAATTAAAGCATTTTTTTTAATGAAAGTCACATTTTAACCATAACGCGGGTAGCCTATTGGGCAACGTTTGTGACAGCCTTCGATCCCAGGCAGGTACCAACGCACGGTCCACTAAATATCCACCGTGGGTCAGATGGGCACGTTAAGGCGTCGGATCTCGGGTACTGGCCCCCGGTAATAAATAAAGGCGTCTTCCTCCCCCTTTCTACTTCGTTTCCGTGTCACTTTCCTATCGAGCATTCTAGTCCAAATCTCCTAGCTTCCTATTTCTAAGGGTTGTTTAAGACTTGGGGTCAGACACTCCCTTTCTAAAATCCTCTAATTATGATCATTTTTGATGATCAACCAAAACCTTTAAAAAATTACTTCCGGGAGGGGGCACAAACCATCGAAATTGTTTAACATTGGCCCCTCTCTAAATACGCCTTTGGTATGTTCATATTTTGAACATATTATTGTATTCTTAATTTACAGATTTTTATTGGAAGAACCGGAACTTCTCGTCCTGACTGTTCTGGTTATGTTCGGCTCTATTTTTTACCTCAAAACTAAGAAATAAATGAATAAACTTTGCTACCATTTTGGGGCTCTTGTTTGGGTCGGGGGCCAGGCCTTTCACACACCACTGCCGAAGACAGAAAATATACAAACATCGATGTTTTCTGCGATTTACAAATTCGTAAAATAACCACTGAAGAATAGGAAATATTATAAAGTAAAAAAGGAGGCCCTTTCGTTGCTTGTGTAAGTGGAGCCATTCTGTACTTCTGCATGTGTGTAGTATCCTTCCGCGCTCACCGCTGTTAGTTAAGCTGGTGGTTGCCCTGCACGTGTGGGACGGTTAGGCCTAACCTGTTTTGCGGGGATTCTTCCGCTGAGACCACGGGCAGACGCTCTAGCGGTAGTCACAGTGTCATCGCCGCCGCTGACTGGAATTCCGCTTGCCGGATAGACAGGTAAATTTTACGTAAAACGTTTTTCAAAAAAGACTCTATCAAAGGAATTTTTTTGGTATTTTACATCATTTTTGATTTCAAAAAGGATGTACGTCACAGTTTTTGGAAATTTTTCGTCCCTGAATTTTGCACCATAATCTTCACGTTAACCCATTTATCCGAATGGAACTTTCTCAGATGAGTGCGCAGACTTTTTTTGTACTCCAAATGTTACCTGACAGTAGCTGCATGTCAATCTCGTTGCAATACCTAGTTCAGGTATAATGGAAACATCAGGATGAAATTTTTTAACATGCTTCTTTAAGTTATATTTCAGCCCGAATGAACCACCACAAATTGAACAGATGAATCCGTTCGCAGTATTCATGGTCACCTCGAAGTATGAAAAGGAAGCCGGCTAAATATCAATAAAAACAAGTAGAATTGTACCGTTTTCATCCTGCCAATGAGATAACGGATTTGATTTTCGTGTGTGTGTAAAAATGATCTATTTTCAAAAATTAAGTTTTAAAATTAGACCAACACACGGATGCGTAGATATTCAGTGTTTGGGAGACAAGGATGCCAATGAATTGAGGGGGAAGTGATTGACAGCTGCTAGCAGCAGTACACAGTGGGCAGTAACGAGGAAGAACATCACCCTCGGCCGTCCCCGAAGGCTCAGTGAGTGCGTTGGCCCTTAACTGCAGGGTCCTCTTAGGGTGAATGGAAGTATAGTTGTAAGGATACCTTGTCTTCGTATACCATTCACTGGAAACAGAAAGAAAGGGACGTCATATTGTGCAGAAGCACGACGACCTCTCTCCCATTACGAACTTTTGTTGCCCAGCAACACCAACACGCTTGTTTCCCCGCTTCCATGTATGAACATGGGATCGGTTCCACCGGTGTTTTACACACGTCCCGATACACACACCACGGTTCCACAAGCAAGAACACTCACACCCCCGACGCAACACCATACATACCGACGGCGGAGTCTCCTAGAACGACGGAGAGACAAGGCCCTTCGAAACGTTCATGTAGGAGGAAGTTCCTCCTTCGGAGGAGACCCAGTGACGTAGTCACCCAACGGATAACAACATCAGAGGAGGCAACGGCGGAGAGCAACAGGTTTCTCCAAAAACGAGGAAGCCTCCCCCTAAAGGCACACACACAGAACTGGCACACGCCAGACACACACCAGACAACAACAAAAAATCTCCCCATGGCACCCACTCCACCAAAACACACACACACAGGAAAAAAAAACACGCATACACACGCACAAATAAATAAAACACTCTCGCAAGCAACACCCCCGAATCACAGCACACCGAACGCGAAAACCGGGGGTCCAGAAACCGAAACTGGATCCAAACCGCAAAGCAGAAGAGGCTGAAACGAAACAAAAAGCACCGAATCGACCGATCGGGGGTCCGGAAAACGGCGTCTCCGGAGCCCCTCACGCTCGATCCGAGAAGTTAGTAGAACACACAAAACATGTATCAACGAAACAAAACATCAACAAAAAATTCAAAAGGATCAGGTAATGCAGGATTGCAAGCCGAAACAAGGGGTGTGGGAGGGGGTTAAGTTCTCCAGTGGAAGAAGTACTTTTCCCTAGTACCGGTAACAATCCGAGGCCAGAAGACCCACCGATACCTGAAGGCACGGTCCGAAAGGGTGTGGGCGTGAAGTTCAACCCTGTTCCGGATCTTGCACTTGACCTGCCAGGCAACTTTCATAGGGCTGAATCCCACATTACCGTGATTACAATAAAGAACTCTGTTCCTCTCTCTCCAGATTTTGTACGTCGTCTCCGTAATGATGAGCCTCCAGACATCCCTTCCCGCTTTGGGACCGGGATACTGGTAGAAAACATGCTGAGGCATAAACTGCTGAGGGCGGCCGGCCCAATCCCAGACCAACCGCCAAACCTGCACAGCCATAGGGTAACTAAAAAACAAGTGGTGCCTATCTTCGATAAGATTGCAGGAAAGACACCTGTCAGTGACAGCACCACCCCACCTGCACTGCCGTTTCCTCGTAGGAAGGACATCATGCGCCAAACGTAACTTAAAGTCCCGTTTTTTGCAATCAACCCCAGCAGCATGGACACACATCCATGCTTCCCTCTTATCGAAGTTAACAACATTGAACTCAATGATCTTCTCCCTGGGTCTAGGAAGGATATGAAAGTACATCTGCTTCAAGTTATTCCCGTTCCGGTTGGCCTCCGCAAGGGCCTGAAGGTGCCCACCAAGCTTGTAACACTTATGGGTAGTTTCCCTGCTGCGCCCGAAAAAACGATAGCCAGGTAAGAACTTGTCCGCGGATAATCCAGTCAAAAAAGACACAAAATTCTTACACGGATGAGGAGTGTTAAGAGCCCCTTTTGTACTACGAAACGGGAGTGCGCTGAACCATGAGGAAAGGTGTTTAACCTCTAAACCGCCTTCCTCCCTAGGACAAAAAAGGGCGGCTCTGGCTATCGCCTCAACGGCCTTACCAGCCCAGATGAAGGCAAAAATCTCCCTCTCCAATAACCTCAAAAGACTCCGAGGGGGTGACTCAAGCTCTTTGGCAAAAGCAAACTTTGACACCAAGAGGGCATTTGCCAACTTAGCACGATTAGGCATTGAAATATGAAGCTTCTGCCACCTTTCCCTCTCTTTCCGCATGTTAGAGAGGATGTCCCTCCAAGTTTTCTTATGAACACCGTCTCTATCGAAAAGGATACCCAGTATCCTGACGGGTCCATCGGTCACCTCCAGCCCATGAACGGCTGGGCAATCCCATCTTCCCCAGAACAGCAGACTGGACTTATCGTCATTCAGCTTAGCACCGGTGGCCCCACAGTACCCCGCGAAGACCTCCCGGACCTTAGTCAGACTTCCTTCCGAGTCCACAAAGAAGGTGACATCATCAGCATACGCCAAGTACTTCATGGAGTACGCACAACCAGGCACAGGAACCCCTTTGATGTTCGGGTGCGCCAGAACCTTCCTCAGCATGGTCTCGATGACCAAAACAAACAACAATGGATAGAGAGGGCAGCCTTGTCTCACTCCTCTTCCAACCTCAAAAAGGGGAGAAAGACGGCCAGAAACAATAACTCTCCCATTGAGGTCTCTATACAAAGAGTCCACAGCCCTTCGGAAGATATCTACAAAGCCGTGAGCTTCCAGCAACTTCCTGATGAAATCGTGAGAGACCCGATCAAAGGCTTTGCTTTGATCCGCAGAAAACATTCCCAGCTTAAGATCTCTTTTGGTAACGTAAGTGACCAAGTCTCTTACGCACCTGATGTTGTGATACATTTGTCTCCCACGTATACTGCAGGTCTGGCCAACACCAACCAGCTTCTCCGCAACCCGCAAAAGCCTAGCATTGATGATTTTTGCCATGATCTTGTAATCAATTGTAGACAGAGACACTGGTCTCCACCCACCAAGATCCCTGGCAGGATTCTCCGGGGTCTTACAAAGCAGAGTAACAATACTGGTTCTCATAGTTTTAGTCATGATTCCTCTATTCTCAATGTGGTTGTAAATTCTACAAAGCCACGGAACCAGAATATTGGAAAATTTCTTATAGAACTCGGCCGGCAAGCCATCAATACCAGGAGACTTGTTGAGCTTGAGATCCAGGATCGCAGTCTTGATCTCATTATCAGTGAACTCCCTTTCCACGAGATTCCTATCCTCCTGCGCAAGAACCGGCGTGCCTTCCAACCAGGCATCCAAAACCTCAGAGGCCACCGCTTCCTTGCTGAACAAGTCACCGTAACAGTCCGTGGTGGCCTTCAGAATGTCGGGGAGATCCCTGACTTCCCTGTTGTCGATATCAAGACATTGGAGGTTCTCCCTAACTCTCTCAGCCTCCATCTTTCTGAAAATGTAGTTTATGTCACTCTCCTGTCGGAGCACTTCGAGGGAGCCGGTCAATTTGAACGCCGAACCCTCTTCCTTAAAAAAATGACTGATCCTACTTCTAACGTTATTAATCAGAGAGGAATTACAACCTTCTTCCTCTCCACGAATCGCCGCATTCAGGATATTCATCAAAATCATGTGACGATTCCTCCTTTCCATTGCAGCCAGCCTACCTTTCTTCATAAGGTAATCCCTAATCTCTTTTTTAACCCTCTCCCACACGCCGCACTCATCGTCCGTAATCGTGGCTATCCCAGCGTTCAAAATAGAACGAAGGTGCACCAGCGTTTCTTCGTCTTCTAACATGGAGACGTTCATTCGCCAGGGGTTGCACCCCTCTCTCTCGGAACCGAGACACAGACATTCATCATGATGCCCGAGTGGTCAGAAATGTACCTCAGAGGGGAGTTAGGGCTGAAAATTTCAACTTTGTCAATCCAATCAATCTTGGAGACAAGAAACATATCAATGCGGGACGCACTGGTCCCTCTGTGCCAAGTGTAGCCTGGCTCTCTAGGGTTAAGAGTTCTCCAGACATCGTAAAGACCCTGAGTGTCCAGGATAGCTTTAATCACGTTCTCATAGGCTTCAGACCCCCTACCATTGCCCGCCCTATCAAGGTGACTATCGATGACGGCATTAAAGTCTCCGCCGACAATCAAGACGTCCTCCGAACTCCTAAAGAAAAACGGGAGCTGGTTGTAGAACGACCGTTGCATGTTTCTCTGGTTCGGAGCGTAAACACATACAAGCTTCATGGACATACTACCACTGTGGGCGGTCAGAGCAATCAGCCGACCCTCCCTGTCCGTTTGAAATTGCGAAATATATCTCTCAAACTTCTCTTTAAAAATAATGGCAACACCCGTGTAGCCGGTACTGCCTAAAGAGTACTTAAACCTTAGCCCGGAATTTCTTCGAAAGGCAAACAACTTGGCCAAGTCCGTATGATGCGTCTCCTGAATCATAAGGTAGTCCAGATTACTCTGGCGGAAGAATCCTTCAAGCCAACAATGCTTCTCCGCAGAGTTAAGGCCTTGAACATTCAACGTACCAATCCTAATGTTGGTGCCGAGAAAATTGACCCTACTGGTATGCATACTTACCTTGGGCTGAAAAGGGAAAGTGGAGATTAAACAAAGACAAAAATAAACAAGAGTCATGAAAACTTGGAAACGGAGAGAGAGGAAAAGCCACATTACTTGTCAAATTTCACCTTCTTTGCTGCACCGCGATCCATTTTCTCAGCAGTAAAACTCTGGCCGTTTGTCGTCGGAACGACGTCTGTACCGTGCAACATCACAACGGAAGCCGCGGCAAGCTCGTTGACAGCCTTAAAATTAGCTGCCGTGAATTCTTTGCCAGAGTTTTTAAACTTACTCTAGTACTGGTGCTGTAAGTTAGCCCGAACAGGGTCCACATCTTCATCATCACCCGTCACACGCTCCGTAGAAGCCCAGAACTTGCCACTTATTGCCTCAGTACCAGAGTGCCGGCGAACCTGCGCACCACCAACACCGACAGCCCGGACTCCATCTAGCGAAGCCCAGATTGTTCCGGCAGTCTCCGGCATCGCTTCCGAGTCAGCGGCGACGTGGCTGCCGCTCGTGGTCGTAGCGCGTCCAAGCGCAAGTGCACCTCCGGGACCCCCGACGTGCTCTGATAGCCCATCGGAGGGTGGAGTAAGGTATGCAGCTTCCCTTTCGGAAAGACGCACGCCCTGACCATCCACAGCCGCGGAGGAAGACCGCTGCCCCCTTGCGTTGGCCAGGTGGGCAGGTGCCCTCATATCCGTACCTTCCCATTGACCGGTGTCGTTGGGAAGATCCGGAAATAAATCATGCACTGGGTCAGTGGAAAACAAATTCACCTCCTTCGCACCAAAACATTCGACTTCAGATTGTTCACGGTTCGTGGCGGCACCAAAACACTCAATAACACTATTATCACAATCATTATCAACAACATTACTACAATTATCAGTTAAATCATTAGAAATATCAATATCACTATCATCATTACATTCTATATCATCTTTAAATCTTTCACTAATAGCAATTCCCTCCTCAATACTCTCACTAAGATCAGAATCATACTTACTGCCCTCCGTACCATCAGCACTGGAGGTCTCCCCTTCTTCGCTGGACATCTCACTACCTCCAGACTCGGTTCGAGTACTACTATGAGTCTGAAGGCCCTTAGGAATGGTTTCACTAGGAATATCAACCTCCATATTCTTATCCTCTGTATCGTCACAATTTTCAGCCATCTCACTACCCTCCACAATACTCACAATATATTATAAGGATGCCTAAACAGGCGTTCCCGATATGCGGATACTCAAAGAGAAATTCTGCCGTCTGTTAAAGATATTTTGTTAATACATAATTTTTTTCAATTTTTAAACTGACGACTGCTTTTGAAAGTCATATTTCGATGTTTTTATATTGGTGTTTGTAAAATACAGCAAATACCATGTTTTTCAAATATATACATCAGTAAATATTGCCTCCATAACGCATAAAAGTGCGAGTTTTAACGGAAAAGAAATAAGCATTGTTGCACACCTCGTATCGGTTACTGGAGATGTATTATACTCCGAAAAAAAAAAAAAAAAACAGCTGCATAGCGCAAAAAGTGATGCAAAAAGTGTGGTCAAGAACGGTGTTTAGAGTGGGAGGACAAGAAACCATGGCAATTTCGGAAACTGTTTCATTTTTTATGTTTCTGGTTTAAATGCGACTTACATTGAAAACAAAATGCTTTAATTTAATAAAAATGTATCAACTTACATTAAAATAAAACCATTTCATTTTTTCTTCTATTTTTCATTAATTTTTATTTTGTTCTGCTGAATTTCAAGAAATTCCGTTTACCGTCGCCTTCCCCGCCAAACAATATTATATATACGCCTCTACATATGGTGATTAAGCTAATAGACAATATTTAATAGCCTTTCTCAAAATTCTCATATATCTGTATCAAAATGAAATCATGCTCATTTAAGTATTTGTCGTTTTACATGACTATACTTCGATTCACCCTAAGTTGACACTGCAGTTTAAGGTACAAGAGCCTACGGACTCATAGAGATTTCTGGGACGGCCGAGACATCTGTGTTCATCCGCGTCACTCCCCATTGTGTTCTGCTGTTAGCAGCTGTCAGTCACTTCCCCCATCAAATCATGGGCATCCTTGTCCCCCAAAAACTGCATTTCTACGCATGCGTGTGTTGATCTAATTTTAAAACTTAATTTCTGAAGATCATTTTTTGATTTGTCTAAAATAACTATATGTGCTTATAAGTAAACAGCTAGGACAAAATGAAGTTGATTCTGGGCAATAAATGCGTTGATTTTCACGGTAAACTTTGGGAACTCCTTTTAGTTGCGGCGATAGGTTTCACATACCTTCCCTTTCAGTGTCAGCTTAGGGTGAATAGAAGTATATAAAGAAAGCCTAAATAGGCGTTCCCGATAACAGATTATATGAGGACACCATCTGACGTCTGCTAAAGATATTTTGTTAATCTATAAAATATTTCAATTTTTAAACTGACGACTGCTTTTAAAAGTCAAATTTCGATGTTTTTATATTGGTGTTTGTAAAATACAGCAAATACCATGCTTTTCAAGTATATGCATCAGTAAATATTGCCTCCATAACGCAAAAAAGTGCGAGTCTTATCAGAAAAGAAATAAGCATTGTTGCACACTTCGTATCGGTTATTGGAGATGTATTATACTCCGAAAAAAAAACAGCTGCATAGCGCCAAAAGTGATGCAAAAAGTGTGGTCAAGAACGGTGTTTAGAGTGGGAGGACAAGAAACCATGGTAATTTCGGAAACTGTTTCATTTTTTATGTTTCTGGTTTAAATGCGACTTACATTGAAAACAAAATGCTTTAATTTAATAAAAATGTATCAACTTACATTAGAATAAAACCGTTTCATTTTTTCTTCTATTTTTCATTAATTTTTATTTTGTTCTGCTGGATTTCAAGAAATTCCGTTTACCGTCTCCTTCCCCTCCAAACAATATTATATATACGCCTCTACATATGGTGATTAAGCTAACAGACAATATTTAATAGTCTTTCTCAAAATTCTCATATATCTCTATCAAAATGAAATCATGCTCATTTAAGTATTTGTCGTTTTACATGACTATACTTCGATTCACCCTAAGTTGACACTGCAGTTTAAGGTACAAGAGCCTACGGACTCATTGAGCTTTCTGGGACGGCCGAGTAATCTGTGTTCATCCGCGTCACTCCCCATTGTGTTCTGCTGTTAGCAGCTGTCAATCACTTTCCCCATCAATTCTTTGTCATCCTTGTCTCCCAAAAACTGCATTTCTCCGCATGCGTGTGTTGATCTAATTTTAAAACTTAATTTCTGAAGATTATTTTTAGATTTGTCTAAAATAACTATATGTGCTTAAAAGTAAACAGCTAGGATAAAATGAAGTTGATTCTGGGCAATAAATGCGTTGGTTTTCACGGAAAACTTTGGGAACTCCTTTTAGTCGGGGCGATAGGTTTCACGTACCATCCCTTTCAGTGTCATCTTAGGGTGAATCGAAGTGTAGTAATAAACGAAACGTCACTTGTCGTTATTTTACTTCGTAAAAAGCAAGACTGGGACGAAATGTAGAGACATAAACACCACAATTTCACTGGACGTGTTAGAAATACTTTTGTTCCTGTATACTTACATCAGGAAATTTAGAATGCTACTCTTTCACGTAGCTTTACTGGAAAATAAATGGATCTACAATAGTGTAATTAAAGTTGCACACGAAACTCCAGTTAACTATGCTGAAGACAAACCGCAAAACTTTGTAGAAAATCACCAAAATCATGCTCATTGAGTTCTAAAAGGAAAGCAATAATGTCTTAGACGGAAAATTGACGAAAAAGACCCATATTGGCAAGTTGAAGAGTGTGGAACCAGCAGTTTTACCATACAATTTTCATATATAATTATTACACGGAGAACACAAAATTTAAAGAATACAGGAAATTATGAAATCATTCCCTATCATGAACATATACAGAGCAATTTTCGAAATACAGAAAATAAGGGTAAACTTCCAACTGCAGCCCGCTCTCCGTTAATTTTGTTTATTTCTGCTGATTACAGATTGGCCGACAGATGGCAGCACGTCCGCTCCTGCTTTGCCGCTCTTAGTAGGTCTTAGCTCTAGTGTGTTTGTTGAATGTCTGTTTTGTAACGGGAACCTTTAAGTGCTTTTTTTG
Organism: Macrothele yani; assembly: GCA_039090855.1. Lineage (NCBI taxonomy): Eukaryota > Metazoa > Arthropoda > Arachnida > Araneae > Macrothelidae > Macrothele > Macrothele yani. The sequence continues at coordinate 63,085,266 of CM077017.1, read as the reverse complement.
TTTCGGACGATTTTTTTACTGTGCTGTAAGATGTGCAATTGGAAGAGATTCTTCCATGAAATCGGTAGGGAAGAGGCTACGTTTATTTCGTGATGTGAAAGCCAAGGATTGCTACCAACGTAATGATGTTCAAAGAGTCACCCAATGACTCTCCCAGAAGATATGTCTTATTGTTTTGGACAATTCAGGTGTTGAAAGAAGCATGTTTTAGGAAAAGATGATCTGTGTTTCCGTATACTCGGAGAGTTTTACCACGATGCTCATCTTTCTCTTCATATCGTGATGATTGTAGTGCATTGTTTTGCCAAAAGATTGTGCTACGATGGAGCAATCCAGAAATTGTCATTTGGTGAAGTTCCCACGTCCACTGAGACATTTTGCGACTGGTATCAGTTCTACAGACAACTAATTTGCGTCCTTTCAAAAGCAAACTAATAGAGGGAAATGAAGAATTCATTTGACAGACGATCACCATCATCATTGTCAACCATTACCAATCCACTGCTGGACGAAAGTCTCTCCAAGCCTCTTCTACAACGGTCTGTCTTGTGCCAGTCTCCTCCATGTTACTCCCGCGTACTTTCGAATTTCATCCACCCATCTCCCATGTGGTCTTCTTCTGGGTCTTTTCCTGTTCCTTGGAATCCAATCTAAATTTTCGGCTGTCCATTGATGGCCTGTCCTTCTGGCAGTATGTCCAGCCCATTGCCATTTCAGGGATTTAACTCTGATGATGATGCCTTTCACACTTGTCATTTATCTGATCCACGAGTTCCTCTTCTTATCTCTCCTGTTTACACCACGCATACACTTCTCCATGCTGCTTTGAGTTGTATGCAGCCTTTGTAATTCTATTTTAGTTAAGGTCCACGTCTCAGCACTATACGTAAGCACTGGAAGGATGCATTGATCAAACACTTTTCTTTTAAGACATAATAGCAAATTGTTCTTGAAAATTATGCTGTTTCTTCGAAAAGCTCTCCACGCAAGTTTTATACGCCGATTAATTTCTTCATCCATGTGACCCTCACATGATATCTGCTGTCCAAGATAAACGTATGTATCTGTTATATCCAACTTTTCTCCATCGATCGATAAATCTTCATTTCTGGTAAAAGCATTGAACAACACTTTTGTCTTCTGAAAGTTCATTTTTAATCCCACGTCTTTACTCTTATCAGCAAGTTCCTGGATCATACTCTGCAGCACTGATGGGGTAGTTGCAAAAATGACTACGTCATCAGCAAAACGAAGGTGAGTTATATAATCTCCATTAATCTTTATCCCTTTGTTTTCCCAGTTCAGTGATTGAAAGACATTTTCCAATGTGGCATTAAAGAGCTTCGGAGATATGGTGTCACCTTGTCTCCCTCCCTTTCCAATTTTTATGTGTGTTGTATTTTCAAACAGCCGAATCTTCGCACTTGCATTTTCATAGATGTTAGTAATAATATTAATGTATGCATCTTCATTACCGCAGGATTTCAAAGCCATTGTAACTGCTGATGGTTTCCCCGAAACAAAGGCCTTTTCATAATCGACAAAAGCCATGCACAATGGAAGTTCATATTCCCCCGCTCTTTCAATTAGTTCTCTCAGTACGTGGATATGATCTATAGTGCTGTAGCCACTCCTGAATCCAGCTTGTTCTCTCGGTTGAACCATGTCCAGTGTTACCTTCAAGCGGTGTGAAAGAACTTTAGTGAAGATTTTATAAACCACTGATAAGAGGCTGATAGGTCTGTAGTTCCTGAGATCTTCAATGCCACCTTTTTTATGTAAGAGGATCATTGTAGCGTTGTTCCAATCTTCAGGAATCTTCCCTTCATTAAGGCATCGAGTGAAAACTTGGGCGAGTACTGTTTCAATTTCTCCACTTGCTTCTTGTATGATGTCTACAGTAATTCCATCTTCTCCTGGAGCTTTCCCGCGCTTCATGTTCTTGATTGCATGTGCAGCTTCTGTTGGGAGGACTGGAAGAACTCTGGTACTGGTGCCTTTCATGATGTCTGGAGTACATGTATCATCCCTTTCATGTAATTTGGAGTAGAAATCTTTCACTCTTGTCAAAATTTCGTCTCTATATCTTGTTACAGAACCATCTTCTTTTCTCAGTGCCATAATCTGTTTTCTTCCCTTACTGAGATGTCCGTTTGCTATCTTTAGGCTTTGGTTGTTTTCAATTGCTTTCCTCACTAGTTCACAGTTGAATTTCCTTACGTCTTCAGTGATACTTTTTCGTACTGTCTTGCATAGCTCTATATATTCCACTTTGGAAGTCACATCTTCTTTAGTTGTCCTCATCTCTCTTCTTTTTTGCATCAACATTTTGGTTTTTCCTGATAATTTGTTCACATGCAACTTGTTCTTAGACCCAGCTAATTTTGTTGCTGTTTCCATAAGAGCTTTGGTTACTTTTCTGTTAACTTCAGAAATATCTACTTCTTCCGATGTTAGGCTTTCTAAAGCAGTGAATCTGTTCTTTAGGTCCAACTTGAAGGTATTATGGTGTTTTTTTTAAGGTTGGGTATGTCAATTTATTTTTTTTGTTTTATGAGCTTGCCACGTTCGAGTTTAGTGTTGAGGTGTATCTTACATCTCACCAATCTGTGGTCACTACCTGTGTTGAACTTGTTTAGCACAATGCAGTCCTCGATGACGATTTTTTTGTTACACATAATAAAATCAATTTCACTTGTCGTCCCATTTGGATGTCTCCATGTACATTTCCTGTGTGGCTTTTTCTTGAAAAAGGAGTTCATGATGAAAAACCCTTCTGCCTCTGCAAACTCTACGAGAGTATTTCCAGGCTGGTTTCTGTTGCCCTGACCGAATTTACCTACTGAAGTTTCATTCTGTTGCTGTTGCCCTATTTTTACATTTAAATCTCCCATAATTATCTTCAAATGCTGCTTGCCTTTATTCTGAACTATTTATTCCTACGGAATTGTGGTCGTTCCTCGGAACACTGCCTTCAGGTGTTGATTCGCATCATCAGACAGTTCTTCCTTGATATGTAATCAACTGATTTTAAATTTACGTAATTAATTCATTCGGATGCACTTAATTACCTTTCATTCGGATGAACTTCCATACCTCGTCTACTGCAATAGAGTAACACGGAATCACGGGTAATATGACGTTTTCCGAGTGACATTGTGCTGCCTTCTTTCAGGAGACATGAGAAACAACGTGCGGCGCATTCTCGGGACAAATGTTTCTGAGGTAGCCTTTTGTGAAAGATGATTTTTTTCGTATTCTGAAACATTTACAGGGAAGGTAGAGACGTGTTTCGTGCAGAATTAAAACCTTTATAGCACATCATTGAATAAACTAATTACGTCCAGGAAAGAATTGTTTTGTAATCCGAATCATGACCTCAAAACAATGATCTGACGAAAGACGATAGTTCCGTCGGAATAAATATTCTAGAATATGGTCTGCCAAATGAAGTTTACGAGTTCCATAACTAAGTTTACATTTGAGAGGATGTCAATTGCTCTCAACACCTTGGGTGTGAGCCCCAGTACTACGGTCCACGAAGTTCAGCCAGTGGTTAACTATGCGATATTCGTAACCGCAGCTACCAAGGTTACGACATGCAGCCCACTTATCTGTCATGGCAGTAGTTCGTGGTTGTACATGTTTGTGAATGAGAGGCAGCAATGTGCTGCAAGATCTGTCATTCTCACGGCATATTTCGACCCTGAATCGCTTAGAATCACGTTTAAAGATACCAGGTGGCGCAGTGGTCTAAGCATGGCCTCTGATCATTCGTCCGTAAGGGGTTCGGGTTCGAATCTCGGTGAGGCATGGATGTTGTGTTTGTCTTACGGCACTGGCTCTCTCCTTTCCCTGGAACCAGAGACCCTAAATTAGGGACGGGCGACTGCTTATAGCCCATTGAGTTGCTCACGGTGGTCGTTAAACCTTCAATCAAAAAAAAAAAATACCAAAAACCCAAGCACCCCATGTCTCAACTGCATGGCAAGACTACTCAGCTTTTCATGAAACATGATTCTTCTGTCACTTGAATTGTCCATAACGGTGAGACTTATTGGCTCTGAGAGTCATTGAATGACTTTCCGAACATGTTCTACTGGTTGGATTGATTACTAGGATCGACTCACTAAACTTCCTGAATCCTAGTAATTAATCCCTGACGCTCACACCAAGAATCACAACTCTTCTCATCCTGGGAAACTTCTTCGAAAAAGCGCTTCCAGTTCCACAAGGTAAAAATGCACGCAGGAGGAACAACAACAAAAGAAACACAAAGCAGTGCTTGCAGAATCAGGGGCAACACAAGCGAAGAATATCTAAACACAAGTAACCGAATAGACTGCAACCACGGAACAAACGGTGGTGACATAACACAGTTACCAGCCTCGGCGGCAAAGCAGCGGAAGAGCCACCTATCGGCACGTGCTTCGTTGTAGCAGACGACGCAGGCCAGATACGGAAGTATAGGCAATGATTCATTCTACCAAACAGACGCTTTCCCATTCATAAGAAAGCACACTTTCCCGTCATAATACATGTTTTGGAATAGGGACAAAATTAGGAATCATAAAAGTTCTTTTAAGGGCCACCCAAATATGATCAGGAAACGGGATATTTACACAACTCACGCGAAGTATATTTCCAAGCGCTCGATAGATCGCAGCACGCTTCAACTGACATGTAAATCGCAGCGAGTGGGTAACAGTTGGAAGTATAACCGCAAATAATATGTAGATGCACCACTAGTAAAAATAGTGTACAATGAAATTATCCACAGCAGGAACGTTGCCAAGTTGATGCGAGGGTGGGCTCGAGCCCACTCAGTTCAAAATGTGCCATTTTTAGTATATTTAACTTTAAAATAAAATCTGGGCTTTGCTAAGTAATAAGTTTTGTATTTTATTTCATGTAGTCCTACGTATTTCTCCCCTAGGAAGTGCATTGTTCACGTCTCCAAAAAAGGTTATCAAAATAACATCCGCAGGGATATGAAAATTCAATTGTTCTCCACTCTTCCAATTCCTTAGTTTAAGCCTCTTTTTCATGTTTGTATGGCCAGTGCACCAATGAGGAAGGTGGATAGGAATTCACTGAGTGGGTCGCTACTAATTGCTCTGCTGTTTGGCTTCTTTACAAAACACAGGGTGCCCACAAAGTCTCTTTACAACTTTGCACATTTATTACAGATACACTGTAGAGATAGACAAATGTGGTTGAGCACATAAATAAGAGCAAAGACCAAGGTTTTTTCTATCTCATTACAAAAGCTCATAATGCGCACCATTTGTTGCGCGTAGAACATCTAGCCGAAACTCCAGTTCCAACCATGTGCGCAGCAGCATGTCCTCAGTAATGGTCCAAATGGCATTGTTGATCCTCGATTTCTGGTCATCGATGTCCTGCACCTTTCTCCGATACACGATATCCTTCACATATCCCCATACAAAGCAGTCCAGAGGTGTGACGTCGGGGGAACGGGGTGGTCATGCAATCGAGCCATCCCGTCCAGTTCACCTCCTAGGGAATGTTGTGTTTTTCGCCTCAATTGCTTGTAACAGTTGCACTTAGTATGCATATAAGCGTATATGTCTCTGTAGTAGCCTGTGTACCGTGGACCGGGGCATTTGTTGTTCTCTGGCAGCGGAACGAGTGGACTTCTTCAGGGCTTCGTGAAAATGAATCACGAACACCTTTGAGGTCTTCATTCGATGTCCATGGACGACCACTACGATCTTGATCCAACACAGACCCAGTCTCCATGAATTTCAGGTGTCACTGGCGTATACTAGAACGAGACCGCGGGTTTCCCCATACTTAGTTCGGAAATGTCGTTTTGTTTGTGTATCAGATTTTGTTTCGATGAACCAACGACCGCACCGAGCTCTTTCGTGGGGACCAGATTTTCATAGAACAGCACCCCTGCTACATGAGTGAGGGACCTACAACAGAAAACGTTAATGTCAATTAAAACTTTGATATTTACAGTATATTATAAAACAAATACCATGAACATATATAGTACAGGGTGTCCGTAATAAATGTGCAAAGTTGTAAATACACTTTGTGAAGACCCTGTTGGAGATTCCAACACGAAAAAGCGTCTAAAGCTACACTTGCGCTCTTAAGACTGCCTTGTTGTAAAGACACTTTGTGTTGGAGATTCCAACACGAAAAAGCGTCTAAAGCTACACGCTCTTAAAACTGCCTTGGCCTACACTTGCGCTCTTAAGACTGCCTTGTTGTAAAGACACTTTGTGTTGGAGATTCCAACACGAAAAAGCGTCTAAAGCTACACTTGCGCTCTTAAGACTGCCCCGGGACAATGAGAGAGCGGGAAACGGCTGACGACTAATTTGATGGAGAGGAGTGGTGGGCATTGGCTTGAAGGAAGGGAGTTAAGGCGCAAGAGGTAGATATATATTGTGTCCACGTGGCACGATGTTGAAATTTGATTTAGATAAACAAAAACGTCATGCTCCTTTAAATAAATTGCTCAGGTACAGTACTAATTTTTTGTAAGCAAAAATGCGAAATTTCGAAAAGTAATGTAATGCAATGCATTCAGAGTAAGTAAAAGTTATTGGCGACATTCTAGTAAAACTTGTATCTTACACCAGCGGCGTAACTAGTCAGATCTGTGTATGTATGCGCACTGGCGTCGCCAAGGGTGGGGTCCTCTGGTCTGGCCTTCTTCTTGAAGGAGGATTGAGCACGAATTTAAAGCGATATTATGTATATATGAGGTTTTCACCAATGAACCAACTCCATGGAACCTTCCTTTCTTTAAGACATTTCTGGCTAAGCTACTGTGTATGTGTGTATCCAGGTGGATTTTGCACGAATTTCTTTGTAGCCGGTAGTGAAGAGCATTAAACATTCGTTCTTTCAGTGTTTCCTGAAAACATTTGCTATCAAGCTTGACCCACAAAAAATAACGCTCACCCACCCAGATTTCGAAGTCTAGAGACGTCCCTGATTGAGGAAGGAATAACTTTCCATGATTTTCCTCTGTAAAGGACGAAGTCCTTAAAAGAATGGCTGTGTAAAATGAAACTGGATGATTTGCATCTCAATGTGCATTCTCGAATATGTTCTTCCTACTTTAAGGAAAAAGATTTTGGATATTATGACACTACAAATCAAAAGTAGTTGAAACCTCGTAGCATTCCTTCAAATTTCAATTTCCAAAAAAGAAAAAAAAAAGAAAAAGAAAAAAAGGTAGAAAGAGAAAACTCATGGCGTATTTGGATCGGTAAATTACGAATTAATTAATGTTACGCTTTCACTTAATTTTTAAGCAGATTGCGTAGCGTGCGAACCTTAGGTTGCTTCCATATTACGTACAGTATTTGTCTGGTCTTCTAAATGTTTTGTTTCGTAAAAAAAGGTTCCCATGTTTATGTTTGTGATGTTTCGCCAATATCTGACAATAAGAACATGAAAATTTATATACCGTGTACGAGGAGTGCTACATTAAAACTTCATGATGACTAATGGCGATGTCGTCCTGCGTCATGCAAAACAAACATCGAACACAAAATTGCCTGCGTAAATTTTTGCAACCTTGATTTGTTCTTCTAAGAAAGTAATTCCTTCTTCTTCGCCCTGTAGTTCTGTTAATTAGTTTGCAGACTCCATGACATCAAACAGAAGTCATCGCTCTTTCCACGTTTTATAAGTGAGCCACGGAAAAGTTCTCATGGAAGACCCTGGGTTCGATTCTTGGTGGCGGCTGATGAGAATTTTTCCGTGACTCACTTATAAAACGTGGAAAGAGCGATGACTTCTGTTTGAAGGCCGCGGGTGGCCGAGTGGGCAACGTTCGTGACTGCCACGGAAAGGGCCTCAGGCTCGATCCCAGCCAGGTACGATCGCTCGATCCACTAAATATCCGCCGTGCGTCGGATGGGCACGAAAAGCCGTCGGACCCCGGTAGTAAATAAGGGCGTCTTCTACCTCGCTTCCGTGTGACTTTCCTATCGGGCACTCTAGCCCAAATCTCCTAGCTTCCTATTTCTAAGGGTTGTTTAAGACCTGGGGTCAGACTCTCCCTTCCTAAAATCCTCTACTTATGATCAAGTGATCATGACTTCTGTTATGTTCCGGGTCCACGTCAACTGAGTATTTACAGACTTCATGACGTTAAGATTGTAAAAATTAGCCAAGAGTAAGTGATAATCAAGTAGCAACAACATTGAATCAGCAGCCATGTTGGTCCGCAGAAATTCACTTCAGACGTTACATGAATAAGATCTATTGCAACTCCGTAACGCTAATGGCAAACGCCCTTGGCATATCGTTCTACGACGTCAAGTACGACTCTAGCTGTTAGAGCCAGAGTCGTCATGAGAGATTTAGAACATCTTAAAGAACTAAGGTTTAACTGTAGAATTAAAATCTAAATATAATTTATGTAACAATAAACTGGAAATTATGTTTTAGTTTAAGTTACTTTATTAAGTTCATTTTCACTGGTTTATTATTCAATATGAAACTTTAAAATATTCCTTAGGTGTGATGTTTAACTTTAACCCTTATTTTTCTTAATGTTTTAATTACCACACAACACAAGAGTTCGGAGGAAGCGGTGGACACGTCGCTGAAAATGATCGATGTTTGATATCCGTGGTTGATCATTCTCAAACGATCGATGCATCGAAAGTATCGGTGGAATATTTCTAAGTATCGATGAAAACCTCGATGTTTTAGCTGAGAAAGAGGGGAAGGGTGCCATTTCTATGGCGCAGTTGAAATCTTTATTATCCGGATTTGCGCCTGGTGTCACACAGGAAGCACGACGTCGACACATAATTTGGACGCAACTAAGATACACGATCCTTCACATGATATTGAACTTGAGAATCATTTCTATTCAATGAACAGGTCAGCGTCGATATTTATTTCGTAGTCACTGCTTCTTCATAATTTGTAAACGTACATCATGACTGGTTACTTTCTTCATAGTTTTGAAACACACTTCATAATTAGTTAATGTCACTTCATGCACTTCAACAGTAATTGTGGACATTTTCCCTCTTATGTCGATATAACGGGATGTAGTAGGTTGTTTATCCTTGAATGAGAAGTCTAAAAGTTCAGATATTGTCTACCATTATTTTCCTGAGGATCCTGATTCGCAAAAAAAAAAAAAAAAAAAAAAAAAAAAAAAAAAAAAGGAAAAAAAAAAGGAAAAAAAAAGTCCTGAAATGCGAACGAAGGGATCATTTCAAAGCAAGGAATTTGATCAAAACATTTTACTTATATTCGTGATATTCGTCACTGGATTATATTGCAGAAAGGTATTGAAAACAGATTCTGTACCTACATTTGTGTGCAAATTTATTGGGATAAGTTTAGATTTCAACATTTATTGCATACCTTCCATACATGAATGGATTACAAGCTATCTAGTATTTTATGTGGCCACCTTTGGCTGCAATAACTTGTTTAAAACTCTTTGGCATTGAATGTATTAGTTTCAGACAAAAACATTCTGTTCCGGGTCATGATATCACACATGAATAATGTTCGAAATGAGGTCTTTCAGTGTTGAACAATTAGTCTTTTTGAGCTTAGATTTCACAATGGCCCTTATATTCCCAATGGGACTGAGATCAGGTAATTTTTCAGGCCAGTCTAGAATGTCAATCTTCTTTTGTTCCATCACTGCCTGCACTTTCTTGGAAGTGTGGAATGAAGCAAGGCCATGCTTAAAAATACCCTGCGCACCATTAAAGCACTTCTCCATCACCGGAATAACCGTCCGTTGTATTATTTCACAATATTTATCGGAATTCATTATCTCAATAGTTCGAAGGCTTCCAGGTCCTTCAAAGGTGAAGCAGCCCAAAACAACTTATGTCGAAGTAAATTTTTCCGTCATCTTTGTCCACGCCGGGCATCGAAGCCTGGTCCCCTCACTCCGGAGTAAGTCGCTCTCCCAACTGAGCTACGCGGACGTATGCTGTCGCTGCTATCGGCCTTTATCTCACGTGCGTCCTGCGGTGCAGGCACGTCACAATCTTTTTAACTGGGTGTTTCAGCTCCTGTTGTAAATGTGCTTCCCGGACAGGTTTACCTTCACTCCGTCGTACAACAGATTTTTTCTGTCCTTGGACAAAAAAAAAAAAAATAGACCTCATCACTAATTATCACTCTTTTCCGATCATCAGAAGTCCAGTGATAATATTTTTCAGCCCATTGCAAGCGTTTCTTCTTCATTGAAGCTGTCAGGAGCTGCTTTTTTACAGGTCCCTCACAAGTCGTCCAGCTTTTAATAGTCTGCGGCGCACTGTGAATGAGTGTATCTTTACACTTCCGGCTGCTAATTCTCTCTGCAAGTCCTGACTTGTAATTGATGGACATATTACATTTTTCCTTATAATCAATTTACCAATTCGTGGTGATGTCTTACATTTTCGTCAGCAGATTCCTTTTCGCTTTGGTGACATCGATCCACTATATTTGTAGTCTTTCAATAGTCTTGAAACACTGGATTTACTGACGTCTGTGGCCTCAGAAATCTCACGAATAGTCATCGAAGTATTTTCCTTAAGCGCTAAAACTTTAGCGCGTTTCCTTGGCGAAATATCCATTACTGCACTTTACACCGCCAACTCAGTCGTGTATGCTGTTATGAAATGCCGGCTCAGAACTGAACGTAATCTGTCACTAGGCAGCTGAACCTAGCGAAAATCTGGTGCTCAACGGTTACGGTCGGATTCCTGGCAGTTTGGGTTCGCCCACTTCAGTCAATGAGGAGCAACGTCCAGGTAATCTCAAGGAAACTAATTTTTTCACTTTGTCCCAATTAACTTGCACACCACTGTATAGTCAGATACCCAGCTGCGATTGAGCGTAAGAAAATTACACCTACTAATCCTCATGAATCATTATCATTCATCCCTAGCGCATTAAATCTCAGTCTTGCAGGAAATAAATTATGTGGGCATGAAGTGAGAAAACGAGTATTGAAAACCATTGCTAATGTGTATTCTAAGGGGAAAAGGCTCCGCTTCCGAAGTGCGATGTTGTTGTCGGGCTTGTTTACGTAATGGCCTCTCCGTGTGCCGCTGCGCGATATAAGTAGTTCCACAACGAAATGAAAAATAATATGTGCGTGCGTTTGATTAGAATGATAACAGACTTTCAAAATGTCAAATGTGGTTCTTTGTTTGATTCGATGGTCTTTAATATGCAGCTGTACTGACTTTCTAAATTTGCTTGGGTTTAAAAGGAGGCGATGCATTGACCAATAGCGTCTTTCGTTGCACTGGATGGCTTTTCGTTGGATCGGATTGGACGGTTTTATGTAGCAAAAATTTGTTATTGGATTGAATCCATGGTATTTCTTAACTCCCTGTTTAAATCTTCAGCTGTTTCGTAAGGGGGCAACACAGCTGAGGATAGAATTCACTTCAAAATTAGCAATCCTTAGTTTAACTTGCAAAAGACATGATCTCAAAGCTAAACGAACGCGCTGGCAAACTTCGCGGAGGGATACACGTCGAACTTCAGATGTGCTGAACGCTCGAAATGGAAATTTTGAAGTACCGGTATGCTCATAGAAAAAACATTTTCGCCAGAAAATATACAAAACTGAAAGTAAAAGAAAAAAATTCCCCGGAAGCAAACCTGCTACGTTTGAAAATGTAATTGGCAATTCCGTGAAATACTATTGCACCATAAGTTAGAAACGATGGCGACACAGTTTTTTTTTATATTTACAAAATGGAGAAAGCGGGTGTTTTTAAACCATTTTTCCGTATAACTTTCAAGCTTCGAGGTTCTTGGGGCAGCCTAAGATATCAAATTATGTCATCCATATTTCGGGGGTCATTTCAGTTATAAAATCGCAACTATTGCACATGGTGACGTTCCAAATTAAAAAAAAAAAAGTGTTTTTCGCTCCACCCTACTACCCATGCTACACCGAGAAGCTTGGGACCAACGGATTAACGATACTTCCGCACCTCGGCTAATCATTAGCAATTCAACTGGACTTGAACCCAGAACTTTGAGATCCCGAGTAGAGAAGACAGCCCCCTCCGCCCGTAGAGATTTTCAAAAAATAGAAAGTCGGGCAATTAGAACCTTCGCAATCAGAATAAATATTCAGTCTTAAATTAATAGCAATCTCACCGCTTTCCAAATGCGCACACACTCCCCCACCCGTTAAGATTCTCAGACAGCTATTTCTCAAGGGCACGAGGCACACAAGGTTTGTATGTTTAGGAAAGCACGATCGTAAGTTAGGGATATAATAGTAATAATAATGATGATGATAATTTTGATATACCACCTAGAGAACTGTAGAAAGCAGTTTTACTTGGGACATCATGTATTTTACGCCGATTCCTGACTGATACCTAGGTCTCCTGTGGAAACTCGTATCAGCTCAAAAATACCAATCAATGATAATTTTGTTCATGAAAGAAATACGGGATTACGCCATATAATACAAATTTTGAAGATGACAATCCGATTTTTGGCGCAAATGTGACAAGGATGGTAAGTCAGATAATATCCGAAAACTTGAAAATTTTCATCGTCCAGGAGCGGGACTCGAACCCGCGTCTCCCAGAAAACGCCCGGGAATGCTAACCACTACACCACCCAGAACGACCAAGTTTCAAGTTTCCGATCAATTTGAATTTAACCATCACAGGATTCGCTAGTCGAAGCAACCGACATTCATGTTTAGTGAATCTGGAGGTTAAGAATCTTATCCCGTGTTTGCCCGGAGCAGCAGATAAATCATGAAAGAAATACGGGATTACGCCATATAATACAAATTTTGAAGATGACAATACGATTTTTGGCGTAAATGTGAAAATGATGGTAAGTCAGATAATATCCGGAAACTTTAAAATTTTCATCGTCCTCGAACCCGCGTCCCCCAGGAAATGCCCGGGTATGCTAACCACTACACCACCCAGAACGACCAAGTTTCAAGTTTCCGATCAATTTGAATTTAACCATCACAGGATTCGCTAGTCGAAGCAACCGGCATTCATGTTTAGCGAATCTGGAGGTTAAGAATCTTATCCCGTGTTTGCCCGGGATAAGATTCGGATTGTCATCTTCAAAATTTGGATAATTTTGTTGTTTATGTTTGATTGTCATAGGCTGTGCTTCGTATATCTCGAATAAAGAAGATAATAATAATAATAATAAATAAATAACAATTATTCCTGCACTTCCCACTACAAAAATCAGTGCCTGTATGTAAATTCCGGGTAAAAAAAATGCCGGTATGAAATACTAGGAAAAGAGAAGTACCGGTATGCCATAACGGCGTATACCGGCCCATTTCGAGCTCTGGATGTGTTTTCGGAAAAAACAACAAAAATAACCATATCTTCTTCATCGTCTTCAGTGACGTTCAAGTTTTGGTGACGCAAATAAGGTCATTGGAAATAAAACATAACAGCTCAACTGTTGAGTGCACCAAATATAGAGACAAAATAAGAATTTGAACAACCAACTTCGATCGACTTAAGTGAATTTTCGTGAATGCTTTACAAGATGATCTCAAAAATATGCTTGATTTCTTCTTTGATTCAAACGTGCCGGTTTGCAGGTAAAAGAGAAAAGGTGGTATAAAGCGAAGAAGAACAAGATCATTGACTGATCTATCAAACTGATTCTGAAAATCAGAAGTTTGGACAGCAAAATCAAAACGCTACGATCCGATTAACCAACCCAATATGCGTATTTTAATATACCTTAATTTTTTGGCTAAAAGTCGCGGCTCTTATGCCGAAACAGCGCTTATCCCTTATTTTTTCGTAACAACTGCTAAGCAAATAACAATTGTAGGTTTGTGTGTGGACGCCCGGTGGCACAGTGTTCTTCTAAGCGCTGACTTATATGCAATGACTCACTGGGGGCCATAAATAAATATGATGTCATGGATAGCGCTCAAGTTTTCATATTTCAGTGCTAAGATCAACCTAAATATAGAGAAAAATAGGCGGGAGATAGAAAAATTAGAAAAGAAATCAACAGAAAACTTATTTTCAATAATAACAACATGTCGTTCGCCAAATTTGCTAACCGCGACGTCGACAGAAATTTCTAGAGGGGGGGGTCCTGACCGTAGCGAGGACGAATTTTCGGGGAGGGTTTCTGAATTTGAAAATTAATTTTCGTCTTACGTTATACATATGTTGATTGTTGAGCTTTTTCTCTGTCACATTTTATTTGCACACGAAATTCTTCTATTTAATACTCCACATTTTTCAAATATTGACTTATATACTATAGTACTTACAAAAATTGGCAAAACAATATTTATTTTAAACATTTCGGGGAGGGTTTAAACCCTCAAACAACTCCCTGGCTACGGCCCTGGAAAGGGCTCGGGGGTGGAAGGGGGGTCCATGGATTTGGTTCATTGGTGAAAGCCTCATACACACATATATATCGCTTTAAATTCGCACTCAATCCCCCCTCAGTCACCCCTCAAGGGGGGCCGATCCTCAATCCCCCCTCAAATACAGTAATAATTCCTAAAATTAAAAGCATGTATCCGTACATCTGCGACAAATATGAAAATTCTGTAATATGTATATGAATGTACAATTTTTCCTGCAAATGCAATTTGATATTGCAACAGGTTGTAACTGAGAATGATCTCGGTTTCTCACTTCTGTTCATCTGATAGAAATCCCTTATCAGTGCTCTGAGAATTTTGATTGTAGAGAATTTTAGGAAGGGAGTGTCTGACCCCAGATCTTAAACAACCCTTAGAAATAGGAAGCTAGGAGATTTGGGCTAGAGTGCCCGATAGGAAAGTGACACGGAAGCGAAGTAGAAAGGGGGAGGAAGACGCCCTTATTTATTACCGGGGGCCAGTACCCGGGGTCCGACGGCTTAACGTGCCCATCCGACGCACGGCGGGTATTTAGTGGATCGAGCGTTCGTACCGGCCTGGGATCGAACCTGTGGTCTTTTCCGTGGCAGTCACGAACGTTACCCACTAGGCCACCCGCTGCCCAGTGCTCTGAGAATTAAAAACCACGACATATTCATATTGTTTTTTAATGGATAAAACAGAGTGCCATGAGTAGGTTTTACTTTGATTTAAGTACAATAAAAAAACATTTAAGTTGTAAATAACGGGTATCGGCCACCACCCCTTCACCTTTTATAGATGCAGAACGGCTATTTCGTTTTAGATAACTGTGACCACAAACCTTCGGAACTCGAAAAAAATTGTGCATTCCCGATTTCGCTCGAGCTTGCAGGCACACGCACACGCACTCTACAGCACTTTCGTAGGCCAGTCGTTTGCCGGGAATGGCAACAGATCTTAAGGTCATTAGAAATTCTTCTCCCAAGTTGTGACACAGATAACGCATTTTTTCCACATATGCTTTGGTTCTTGGGGTCGTGTTTTCCCTCAGCTCGAGATATGAGAAACCGAAAAGAGAGGCAGGGCTGGGATGGGAACCGAGGGAGGAACTACTTTCTTTGTGGCGCAACTGCTGTGCTGAGCAGTCGAGAAAAAAATACTAGTAATGATAATAAATAAAAAAACCCCTACAGGCCAGTTTTTAAATCAGGATAGATCATTTTTTGGAGCAATAAAAATACGTCTGACTTTTTTATGAAGTAATTTCGTAAAAAAATCAGACGTATTTTTATTAAGGCGATCGTACATTATTAAAGCGATCTCTGGTTGTGCCGATAATACTCACTATAGTGGCGAGAAGGAATATCTGATTTATGTATTTTAGGGTGAGCACAGAATCGCTCCCAAAGGGCGGGTGAAAGTTTGTCTATTTTTTTATGTTTTGGTTCAGAGTTTTCGAGCTCTTGATTAATTTCTGTATTTCCTTTAATGGTTTACCTGAAGGATCATTTTTCATTTCTTTATAAGAAACAAATAATGATCCTTGAAATAATGGGGAATACCATGCGACATAACATCAAATGCATGCGCTGCAGAAAGCAACTTGTTCCAAGCCGTTGTGCAGCAAGAAAACGAGTGAGAGCCGGAATTAAAGACAAGATGAGTGTGTGCAATTGAGCTGACACCAAGGGCTATCTCCGGAACTAACGGAGATGCAGAAATCTAATACGACTTGTATTAAAACTTAGAGCAAGCGCTATCTGTAATACACTTTCGGAATAGGCCACGGGTTAATACTAAAAAAGTTATTAAATGGCATTATCTTGAGAGCAGGTAAAACAGTTTACTGAAAATAAAGTTACTTCTCAATTTAACATTTTAGAGTGTAATAAAAGCACTTACATGGATGCTCAGAGTACATACACGTAGCACAACTAGTTGCAAACACCAGGAAGCATTTTACTAATCTGCATAATGTTCTTTTTTCTCCGTTGCATAGATAAACTGATCTGAACACTTTAGCTAAGAATCGTGGCAGCAAGTTACTAAGGGATCACTAGTCACAATTGACTCCAGTGGAAGAGGTGAAACAAATAAATGTAAATGTATGTAAGACATGAGCTGTTGTATATAGCGTAAGTTACAGTTACAGGGCACCAGCCTAAAATAATACCAGGTAGGGAAAGGAGAAAAGGTGACCTTTCCTATTCTAAGAACAAAACATTTTGAAAGAGCTCAACGTGTTAATACGAGAAAAGAGAAGAACATGTAGTAGGGTATGGATGAATAATGTCATCGCACTACAATAAAGCACAGATGCTTTTCTGTCAGTGTGGTAAGTCAGATTTCATTTTGTGTACCACCTCTTCACAATCCCAGGAGGGTTTCCAAGGACACCGTTACAACGCAGTTTGTAAATGGGCCCCTTAGGGCTCTCAACATCGACAGACGAGAATGAAGAAGTCTGACGTTTTGGCCTGCGTTCTATGCCGAGAGACTTCGCTGCACCTCTCGGTGGGTTTCAAAGTTGCTTGTATTAGGTTATTACGGAATTATGGTTTGTAGGTTTCTTCATTTTGCCCATTCGTACTTTTTTAGGAAGTACAATAATGAATCGTCACGTTTACTTTATTACTACTTAGACCACAAGACAAAAAATTCTCATATGAGCATGATTTCACTTTAACATGGGTATACGGAGAACTTTCAGAAAGAATATTAAATACTGCCTCTTTGGTTAACCACCGTCCGCACTAAATCACTTGTTACCCAGCTGTTTCTTCCCGGAGTATAAGGCATCAATATTAACTAAAATGAAGTGTGCAAAAAAGCTTGTTTCTTTATTGTCAAGACTCGTACATACAGTATATGTGCTGCGGATGGAATATTTACTAGTGGATTTACTTGAAATGCATTGTTGGACATCGACGTCATGAGTATCTGCTCCAAACAACTTTTTTAAAAGTGAAGTCAAGTGAGCATCTCATGACTGAACGTTCATGAATGTGCTAACCATGATGAGAGTGTGATGTGATGCTCCCAACGACAATTGTCAGAGCGATGTGTTGATGGGTGACAAAAGTAACAACTGCAATTATCCTGTAAAAACTTACAAGGTTAAAGCATTCAGGAGTGTTAGCTCACTCAGTAATCAGTGCGAGTCCATTATAGTGCTTTTAAGCCACATAGGTGAGATCTAATCGAAACTTATTGCAATGCAATAAAGTACCGGGCACAATTGATTATAAATGTCACTTTTGTGCTTGATCATGCAAGACAGATGTTTTAAACGTACCAGAATTCTAATTGTGCTGTTCGAATTCATTAGTATTTTTCATTGTGTAAATAGAATATATCGGTTATAATGTGTTTATTGTTCCAAGAATAGCCGCCCCGGTGCCGCAGTGGTCTAAGCGATGGCCTCTGATCATTCGCCCGAAAGGGGTCCGGGTTCGAATCCCGTTCAGGCATGGATGTTGTGTTTGTCTTACGGCACCGGCTCTCTCCCTTCCTTGGAACCAGTGACCCTAAATTAGGGACGGGCGACTGCTTATAGCCCATTGAGTTGCTCACGGTGGTCGTTAAACCTACAATCCAATCCAATCCAATGTTCCAAGAATAAATCATCTTAATCAAAGGTAAAACTTTGAAATTTATTGTCGTACGATGTTTCTTCATATTTATTTATCCAGAAAATAAAACACCGTGGAACAAAACATTGAATCTAATTCATCTCACGCCATCAGTTCTTTTTGAATTTTGCAAAGGAAAAAAATGTTCTTACAAAGACAACGGAATTTGACTTTTATAAGCAGTTTTCAGTTTAATATTTGTAAAATTATATACATTAAGGAAGTACCTATCACGTCTTTGCATATCATGCCGCGGATGGCTTAGTGGTTAGTGTTTCAGACTATCGATGCTGGGTCCCCAGGTTCTAGCCTGGGCTGATCCTTCAGAGATGGTGTGATTTACTAACAATCGCTGAATATCCGCCGTGCATCGGACGAGCACGTAAAGTGACGGCCCCCAGGCTGGACCCACTGGTTAAATGGGTATCCTTTCCTATGTATGTGCAATACCGTACTTGTACGGTGGCGCCATCTACTGTACTCTAATCTCACTACAAAACTGTTCTGTCAAAAGTCGCTAGACTTGCTCTCATTCCTTCCGTTTCTGTGTCCTGCCCAAAAGGCGATCTCGCTGTAGGTGGCTGGGACCTAAACTCTACTCACTGTAGACGGAAGTCCTACATTAAAATGACAAACTGCACTACGTCTTTGCATATTTATTCACAGTTCTTTTGATTCGGGTACGCCTAATTTGGCACCATTTAAAAGAAATTTCTTTACAGCTGGGGGTTTGTAATTCATGTGACTTATTGTAACGTTCTGAGGATATCTTAGGGAAGGGTCCGTTACGCAAGGGAAGCAGACTGAGACATTTTGGCTCCTATAAAAGCTGTTCATGTCTACTATTTTCATAACACATGCAACGTGGTGGCTACAGATAAGTTTTAAGTTGAATATCGGATATTGTGACTTCTCGCTGACATACGGCGAAATGCATTTGTTTTTCTTTTCCGGTGGGGTTTAACCACAACCGCGAGGAAGTCGATTTGCTATAAGCAGTCACTCGTCCCTGATTTAGGGACACTGCTTCCAGGGAAAGTAGAAAGCCAGTGCTGTGTGACAAACACAACATCATTGCCTCACCGAGAATCGAACCCGAACCTATCGCAGACGAATGGCAGAAGCCAGCACTTTGACCACTGAGCAACGGGGAAGGCTCTTTTTCCTTTACTACAGTTAGTAGAATTCATCTAGAGGAAAACAAATACTGCTATCTCACTGCCAGAGAGACATGTCCTACGAATCGACTTTCACTTTTCGTGAACATTATTCGTTGAACCTCTGGTGTACCACACGAAAACGTTTAAGAAGAATTACACTTCCTAAAGTGTTATAGGCACTCTTTGGCCTTTCGAGGCCTTTGCGCCACTGAATTTCAACTAACCAGCGTAAAGTGTTATATTTTAGAAATGGTACCAAATGTTTTTGTGGGGTGAAGGTGCATTAAAAATGCAGCAAGTAGTGCAGTGAAATTACCACTAGTCAGACATGATTCGACGTAGATGTAACTAGATTATTTATTACGATGATAAAGAATCTATTAAATATAAACAATCTAAAAAAATAGAATTCAGCGACGACTCTTCGGTCACAACCATACGCTGCGAAAGCAGGAACAGCACTGACTATACTTTTGCCGGTACAACACGTACGTTGAAAAAAGCTTGTCACGAGAACAATGCGTGGCATAATACATATACATCTCACTTGACTTGAATTACATTGTACAATAACAAATGAATTAATTACGTCACTACCTGAGAATAAACAGCAAATAAGGTTTGATTTCCAACAGTTATTTTTCCGTGGGAGGGGGATTCAAGAAGTCTCCCGTCTTAATTTAGGGTAACAGGCTCCAGGATATGGCGGACGCCAGTGCCGTAAGACAAATTCAATATCCATGCCTCGCGGGGATTCGAACACACACCCACGTGGACGAACATCATAAGCCAGCGTCACCGGGACTTCTCATGCGCATTGCCATTCTCGAATCCATAGCCACATGGCATGGAGTCTTCTATAACATGTAATTGAGAATGAGAAAAAATCCGACCAACTGAAATTGACACAGTTATAGCAGCAGAATTGTTAGATCCCCAACAAGACTCTTTGCTGTTTGAAGTCATTACAAAAAACATGCTCCACGGCCCATGTGGTGCACTCAACAGGAAAGCTCCTTGCATGGTGATTGGTAAATGCTCCAAGAAATATCCTTCGGAACTGCCCCAGGAAACTCAAACAGGCCAAGATGGGTATACTTTGTACAGGAGAAGAAAGCCTGGAGATGGTGGATTCTCAACAAAGATCAAAATGAGCATTAGCCAAACATACCAGGACATGGTCATAGACAACAGATGGGTGGTTCCATACTCTCCAATGCTGTTCAAAATTCTTCAGGCGCGCATAAATGTTGAATCTTGGCAGTCTGTCAAAGCCATCAAGTACATCTGCAAGTATGTAAAAAAGGAAGTGATCAAGCAGGTTTTGGGTTGGAACAACGAACAGCAATTGTTGATGAAGTTGAGAGTTTTCAATCAGGAAGATACATCAGTAGCAACGAGAGAGTTTGGCGAATACTCAAATTTCCCAATTCACGAACGTTATCCGACTGTTGTTCATCTCAGTGTCCACCTTGAAAATGGTCGAAGAGTATATTTCAATCCATACAACTTTCAGCAGCAGCAATTTCAAGGGCCACCGAACACAACACTGGCAGCTTTCTTTGAACTGTGCAAGCATGATCCTTTTGCTAAAACCATTCTTTATTGTGATGTTCCGCGCTACTACACTTGGAATGCATCCGGAAAAAATTTCCAGCTACGCAAACAGGGAGCTAATGTTGAAGGACATTCTGGAGTAAAATCCACGGATGCTCTTGCCCGAGTCTACGCAGTTCATCCATCAACGTCCAAGTGCTTCTTTTTGAGAATGCTGCTTCACATTATCAAGGGACCAACATCTTTCGGTGACTTAAAAAAGGTGAACAATCAAGTTTGTGAAACCTTCAGAGAGGCATGCCGAAAAAGAGGATTGTTGTAGAATGATGACCACTGGGACTTAGCAATGACTGAAGCAACTGACACCCAATCCCAATCACCAATGCGCCTGAGACATCTCTTTTGCATTCTGCTGACCACCTGCGCTGTCTCAAATTCACCTCAATTGTGGAAAAAATACAAGGAGTATCTGGGCGAAGACATTCTTTTGAGAGTCAGATGGGAAAATTCAACTCTGCAAATTGACTTTCCACCAAACATCTTCGACAAGGCTCTCATCCTTCTATAGAACCTGTGTTTGTCAATGGCTAGACGAGAGGCTCAGACAGTGCGGACTGCTATCTCCCCAAAGAAACAACACCAACAATTTTTGCAATGAAATTCTGCGGGAGGTGAATTACAATCCAATGACTTTGAAGCATATGCTGCTGCCAATGAACCGCTCTTAAGTACAGACAAAAGAGAGGCCAACAGTAAAGTTCTGGACATGATAAGCGATGCAAATGGAGGCATCTGTTTCCTCGATGCACCAGGTGGGACAGGTAAAACATTTGTCATCAACTTACTCTTGGCAACAGTTCGCCAGCAAAAGAAGATGGCAGTTGCAGTGGCATCCTCTGGCATCGCCTCAACACTGCTGAAAGGTGGTCGGACAGCACATTCTTCCTTCAAATTGCCCTCGAACTTGGTCCATGATGAATATCTAGTATGCAACATTACCAAAGAATCTGGGCATGCAAACGTCCTGCAAGACTGCAGTGTCATAGTTTGGGATGGGTGTACGATGTCTCACAAACGATCCCTGGAAGCTCTAAACAGGACACTACAAGATCTGTGAACAAACCAGTAGCTCATGGGAGGAACTGTTGGTGTGTTGGCTGGAGACTTTCGCTAGACTCTGCCAGTTATCCCGAGGTCAACTCCAGATGACTACTCAATGTATGCCTAAAAGCATCTCATCTTTGGAGGCATGTCAAAAATGTCATTGACCACCAACATGCGAGTTCATCTGCAAAGGCACACTTCACAGGGAGAGTTTTTCCGCCAGCTGCTTTAACTTGGTAATGGTAAAATTTCAGCTGAGCCAGAAACTAGACTGATTACATTTCCAAATGGACTTTGCAATGTTTTAAAGACGGTCGAAGACCTTGCGGAAAATGCTTTTCCAAACATTAAACGCAATTTCCTGAATCATGAGTGGTTGTGTGAGAGAGCAATTCTAGCTCCCGAAAATGACAGCGTCAACAATATCAATGCTCACATTCAAAATTTTCCTGGAGCACCACATCCTACAAATCAATTGACATAGAAGCAGCACAGGCAATTCTCTACCCGACAGAGTTCCTGAACTCATTGGAGCCACCAGGTATGCCTCCCCACAATTTGCTCCTAAAGAATGGGGTGCCAATCATGCCGCTCAGGAACTTAGACCCACCAAGACTATGCAATGGAACCAGACTTTGCATCAAGAATTTGTTCACGCACATCATCGAAGCAACTATTCTTACTGGCTGTGCAAAAGGGGAAGACGTCTTCATTCCGAGGATCCCACCGATTCCCACAGATATGCCGTTTGACTTCAAGCGTCTGCAATTCCCGATTCGTCTGGCCTTTTTCATATCCATCAACAAAGCGCAAGGCCAGTCATTGGCAGTGGCTGGCGTTAATTTGGAGGAACCTGCTTTTCACACGAACAACTCTACGTCGCCTGCTCAAGGGTTGGCAATCCTAAAAAATTCAACATTTTTGCTCCCATTGAAAAAACAAAAATATTTTTGAAAAAGCAATAACCTAAATGAATTAAAATAAATTTACTGGAAAATTATAGGAATATATTTTCCATTCATTACCTTTCACCCGCTGAACTTGGTGATTCCACGAATAGTAATACTGTATTTACCGGGAAATACCGGGTACCCCTGCTAGTAACATAATATAACATAGTATAGAAAAAGTACTGAGTTATTTTAAACTCCATTTCCTCCCTATACTAACATTAAATGAAATTTATAACAAATATTACTGTATTGACACGGATTTAGTTTATTAATTTTTGCTGGGTAATGATATTATAAAATAATCTAGAACAACGAATGTAGGTTCGCATTCAGTGATTAGATTAACATGCGAAAAAGTGGACCAAGTTACTGTGAAAGACTTCACCTGAAGTATTGCAGCACTAATTGAATTCATGTCGGCATGAATTTGGTAAATATTTCTCTTTAATTTTATATAAGCGAAATGGGAGGTGCGTGTTGGACAACATATTTTAAAATTTTCGTAATGTATCCATATCTTCAAATAAAAATTTTGAGGAAATATTTTTAAATTAATGCATATCAGATGCATACGATTCAACCCCCCCCCCCTTCATGTTACCAAGTAGATCAAATACAGTCTTTTAACATTTTCTAATAAATAGAAGCTAGTGTTTGGCAATTTGAAACTACACTAAAAATAACAATTTAATCATTTTGCCAGTGACATATCTTCCTTTCGGGTCATTGATTGTGCAAAAGAAAAAAAAATTCTTACAAAGACAACGGAATTTGACTTTTATAAGTAGTTTTCAGTTTAATAATTGTAAAATTTTATATATTAAGGAAATACCTTTCCGGTTGCTATTGTTTTGTTCGTAACTTTCTTTTTTTGGGTAAGCCTAATTTGGCACTATTTAAAGGAATTTATTTCACAGCGGGGGGGGGGGGGTTGAAGTTCATGTGACTTATTTTGACGCTTTGACGATATCTTAGGAAAGGGTCTGTTACGCAAGGCACACAGCCAGACAGAGACATTTCGGCCCCTATAAAAGCGATTCATGTCTATTACTTTCATAAAGCATGTACCGTTGTGGCTATAGAAAAGCTTGACACAGAAAGTTGAATATCGGATGTTATGACTTCTCGCTGACATACGGCGAAATGCATTTGTTTTTCTTTTCTGGTGGGGCTTAACCACTACCGTGAAGAACTCGATTTGCTATAAGCAGTCCCCGTCCCTGATTTAGGGACACTGTTTCCAGGGAAAGGAGAAAGCCAGTGCCGTGTGACAAACCCAACATCCTTGAGAATCAAACCCGAACCTATCTCAGACGAATGGCAGAAGCCAGCACTTTGACCACTGAGCCACGTGGGAGGCTGGTTTTCCTTTACTACAGTTAGTAGGATTAATCTAGAAGAAAACAAAACATCTCACTGCCAGAGAGACATGTCCTACTAGTCGATTTTCACTTTTCGTGAACATTATTCGTTTGAACCTCTGGTGTACTACACGAAAACGTTAGAATAATTGAACCTCCTAAAGAGTCATGTTTTAGAAACGGTACCAAACGTTATTTTTCTGGAGGGGGAATACAAGCAGTCTCCCGTCTTAATTTAGGGTAACTGGCTCCAGGAAATGTCGGACGTCAGTCCCGTCAGGCAAATTCAATATCCATGCCTCACGGGGTTTCGAACACAGACCCACGTAAACGAACGTCGCAAGCCAGCGTCACCGGGACTGCCCATGCGCATTGTCATTTTCGAATCCAGACCCACATGGTATGGAGTCCTCTATAACAAGCACATTGTCATTAAAGCTAGCATTAAAACAATTAGATTTGCTTTGCTTATTTCGCTGGAAAGATATTGCAATTTCTAGACAAAAAACGAGCAATGCGATAAAAAGTATGGTCTGAAAGTAACTCAGTTTCTTTGTTCAATATCACACAGTGAGAGGCCACTTTATTATGACCACCTGACAGTTTTAAGCAAATGAGCTATGGCTGCACGCTGTTGCCGCTATAGGGCGGAGCTAGTATAAAAAGGGAAAGCTTAGTGCTTGCGACAGTAGTAGAAGTGATTTTTGGTTGACGAGATGGGTAAAAAATACGATTTGACGGACTTTCAACGTGGGATGATTGTAGGAGCTCAGAGCCATGGCGCGAGTATCACCGAAACCGCCGCACTCGTGAAATGTTCCAGAGCAGCTGTTGTTAAAGTGTTTAAAGACTGGACTGTCAGCCAAAAAAAACTGGGTCTCTACGTGCAACGTGTGGTCGTCATCGACTAGTGACTGCTCGGGCGGAACGGAGAGTGTCCAGACTGGTAACAGACAACAGAAAAACAACAGTGCAGCAAATTACAGACCATCTTAATCAAGGATCAACTCAAATGATCTCTGCACGCACTGTTCGCCGTACACTGCATCGCATGGGATATGGCAGCCGAAGGCCTGTTCGAACACCTTTGCTGTCTGCAGTTAACAAGAGCAAACGTCTCCAGTTCGCACAGGAGCACAAGGACTGGACAGTCGATAATTGGAAACAAATTATGTGGTCCGATGAATCACGTTTTCAGTTGCACCATGCCGAGGGCCGAGTGAGAATTTGGCGGAAACAGCACGAAAGCATGGACCCCAAATGCATTGCTACAACCCTTCAAGCTGGTGGAGGCAACGTTATGGTTTGGGGAATGTTTTCTTGGCATGCTTTGGGCCCTTTAATTCGTGTTCATCAATGTCTGACTGGCATATCATATCTAAACATCGTTGCGGACCAAGTGCATCCTGTCATCTGGATGGTTTATCCCAATGGCGATGGTTACTTTCAACAAGAAAATGCGTCCTGCCATAGTGCTCGTATTGTACAGGATTGGTTTCAGGAACATGCCGGTGAGTTTACTTTGTTTAGGTGGCCCCCACGATCTCCAGATCTCAACCCCATTGAGAATCTGTGGGATGAAGTTGAACGAGCCATCAGACAGCTGGATCCACAACCCTGTAATCCCACACTCCTGGGAAGTGCTATTCATCAAGCATGGTCTCAGATTCCACAAACTACCTATCAACATCTCGTGGAGTCCATGCCACGAATAATCGACGCAGCATCAAAGGCAAAAGGCGGCCCAACGAAGTACTGAGAATGTGGTCACAATAAAGTGGCCACTCAGTGTATAACATAGTATAAAATGTTTAAGGCACTGATTCAACTAAAGAGGCGAATCAATGTTTCCTAATATGAAGAAGATTCTTTGAAGCAAACTCGCAGGAATGGCGACATTTCAGACACATTTGTTAAAAATAATGGGGTTGACATTTAAAGCACACATGAAAGAAAACGAGGCTCTTTAAAATAAACTTATGTATTTGGAATGATTTTGTGTAACGCTGTGAATGTTCACTAGATAAATTTTTAGTAACGTAACAGGATTTTTTTTCAGTTCCGTGTAATTAAAATGTTAACTTTGTCTTCCCCCTACGTAAAACAAATCTGCACTTTTAAGGCACACCACAGGCTTCCGAGATCGAAACGGACTCTTCGAACTATAATGCGCACTAAGTACACAAATGTCACTGAGTGTTATTTTTTTCTAAGCAACATGTTTTTAACTAAATGTTAATTACTGGTCACCTTGCGTTATCTGTTAGCGCGCATAGAAAACTTCCATCTTTTCGCCGGTGCTATGAAAATCTGCAGGACTCTGGTTGTATTTCTTTTCAAAAGAATTTTTTCCCCATATAATTTGAGTGAACTGTTACTCGGATGTCATCCACGGGCAATCCAGCGGAGTAGAATCAACGAGACAGTAAACACTTTCAAATATTGCAGAACCGTGAAGCCCAATGTCGTAACCACGATTGTATTTCAGAAGGCTTTAACACCCAGTGGCTGCGATTTTAAGTTTTTTTTAAAACGAAATGAAAATCCAGTTATACATATGGTTGTGTTTATTTGAGCTGAAAACTTATTGATATTAAATATGGCTGTACCTCTGAAGTGCTACTGGTCGGCGGACTTGTCTATGTTTCCTAACGTGACTCTGTGCGTGCAACTACGAGATGTACGCCGATGAGTCATTACATTATGTCCACCTACGTAATAAGATGTAGGACCCCCTTTAGCCCGCAAAACAGCGGCCACTCGGCGAGGCATCGATTCCATGAGGTGGCGATAGGTATCCTGGGGTATCTGGTACCATAATGTCAGCAGCAGATCCTCCAGTTCCCGCACATTTCGGGGTAGTGGTGATTTAGCGCGAACCCGCTTTTCCAAGTCGAACCACAAATGTTCGATTGAACCAATGTCAGGTGAATGTGGAATTAACAGAAAGTTACCATCATGTTCCTCGAACCACTCTTTGACGATTCTGGCCGTGTGGCATGACGCATTATCCTGTTGGTCATGGCCATCACCAGCATGGAACACAATTTCCATGAATGGGTGAACTTGGTCCGCAACGATGTTCAGATACCTTACAGCTGTCAGGGATTGTGCTGTTGTGATAATGGGGCCTAAATTGTCTCCCAAAAACGTCGCCCACAGCATAACACCGCCACCACCGGGCTGTTTCCGCACAACAGTGCATCCAGGTACCATACCCTCCGTTGGTAATCGGCGTATCCACGCTCAACCGTCTGCGTGGTGTACCAGGAATCTTGGTTCGTGAGACCAGGCCAATTTCTTCCAATCATCCACGGTCCAATCTTGATGATCCTGGGCCCATTTTATGAATTGTTAGCGATGACGTGCAGTGAGCATGGGGACCCGGCTGGGTCTTCGGCTACGCAGGCCTTTGAGCAGAAGGCTGCGATGAACTACGTGCTGTGACCCATTGCCCTGAGGGTGATTTTTCGCACTGTGGCCCTGGGGTAGCTGTGAACAATGCGCTCTGGCATCAGAGAACTGAGGACGACACACGACTGGACGACTGCTCGTCGTTTGGCCATCTGTGCACTAAAAAAAATCAACGGTAGTTTGGGGAGGAAATATATAGAACGAAATATTAAAGTAAAAAACAAAAATCTCCCAACACTGAGAGCCAAATAATCTTAAAAGTGAAAATACTAAGTGAAAAGCCGAAAATACGCAAACAAGTGGGTCAAGCTCTCCTAAAAAATCCAGAACATCCGAAGATATTTGATTCTGACTAACAGCCAGATTGGCCAACAAATTAACTTTCAGCTCTATAAAAAGTTTCAACACCTCCTTGATCAGCCAGGAACCTTCTGAATAGAAATCCCTGAAGGTGAAAAACCCAAGCGCACAGAAGTGCAGATTGGATACCGAAGAGTTGATTTATGAATTATTTTGACTAAGAGACAAACTCTGAAGGGTGTTGTATCAGAAAATAGTCAGTAGCAATAAAACCTACGCAAAACAAAAGCCAACACCTTTTAAATCCAACTTAAAAACTTCGAATCAACAAGTGAAACGACTGGCCCAATAAGTACAAGCACTGCACGGCAACAGCATTTGAACAAGTAAAATATAGGTTCCCAGCCTTACCAGAAACCACTGACTTATATATATAAAACTAACCTTTAAAAGATTTTTTACCTTTGAAGAGTCTAACTCTTCAAAATTTTTGTTAACATTGATCGCCAATGATCGCATTTTACACAATAACTGCAGGACAGCCAGCTGTGTTTGTCCTTCAGGAACTTGTAAGGATTGTTGACACTTAACTGAAACTTCTCGATGACGTCACGTGCTACATCCTCATATTTCGTGAAAATACGGTAAGATGTGTGCTCAAATGTTGCAACTACTTCTAGAAGGTAAACAAAAATTTATAAATTAAAACCACTCAGGAAAAAGTTCTTTGTCAGATGAACATGGAAGGTATTAATTTGGATATCTTCGAATTTATGCACATAACATTGCAAATTTTATATCAGAATGTCACGTCTGTTTTTTTCCAACTTTGTGAAAACATATTTTATACAAAATGTATTAATTTTCTCCAGCAGTATGTTCATTGTAAAGCAAAATTTCTTTTTTTTTCATTTTTCAACTGAAGCAGATATTGAAAATATCAATTACAATTTTTTTTATTGGAGGTTTAACGACCACCGTGAGCAACTCAATGGGTTATAAGCAGTCGCCCGTCCCTAATTCAGGGTCACTGGTTCCAGGGAAGGGAGAGAGCCAGTGCCGTAAGACAAACACAACATCCATGCCTGACCGGGATTCGAACCCGGACCCCTTACGGACGAATGAGCAGAGGCCAGCGCCTTAGACCACTGCGCTACCGGGGCGGCTCAATTACACATTAACAGATTCCCCCGAAAAACGGAAAACACAAGTATCAACAAATGTGTACCTTCATTATGCATAAGTACTTTCCTTTTTGAACGACGTGCTTCTT
Organism: Macrothele yani; assembly: GCA_039090855.1. NCBI lineage: Eukaryota > Metazoa > Arthropoda > Arachnida > Araneae > Macrothelidae > Macrothele > Macrothele yani. The sequence continues at coordinate 63,056,150 of CM077017.1, read as the reverse complement.
CAGAGAGAAACGTTTCACTGCCAATATTCCTGAAGCTATCCTTATTACATGTGTCTATGAACGCAATTAGGAATTAAAGTGCCATTTTGTAGAAGAGTTCAATGTACACAATTGAAGTTCATAGTTCTCTAATCCAAACCTCAGTCTCTACCACAACTTGCTTTAAATTAAATTGTACGCAGAATATGCTATCGTGAGAACAATTAGGCTTAACTAGTATTTGAATTCACGGTGGGTTCAAAATGCTTTATTGGTATGGTTGAAATCCATCTTCCTCGAAGGCTTTCATCTTTATAAAAGCAGGAAACAGTGGCTTTTGGGTGTGCTTTGTAATTAGATCTACATTAAGGCACCCAATATTTTCCATGCAAATTGTATAAAAACACTTATTCACGTGCACAACAACCGAAAGCTCAACACTGACTCATGCCACATGAACGTGAAGCTAATATCGGCATTCCTCTTACGTTTGCCCATTGACCCCTCTCTCCTTAAATACTAGTTTTTTTTTTTTTTTTTTTTTTTGTTGTTGGAGGGAAATATTAGATCTTCTACCGGTATTTGTTTATAATAAGTTATGAGGGCGACCTAGCAGAGTAGAATTTGCAAGCACATACTTTTCGGCTACAGACTCATTTTCTTCCAAAAGAATTCCTCTCACGGGTGGGTCACTGGCGTCATCTGTCGGCGCGTATAGAAAACTTCCATCTTTTGACGGGTGCTACCGAAATACAGCAGGGAACTAGTATTTCTTTCCAAACGATTTATTTTTCGACATTTCAAGGACACACTGTAAAATTTCTTGTATGTCATCCATGAGCAGCCTAGCCGAGTAGAATCAACGAAATAACACACACCTGCAAATGTTGCAGAACCGTGAAGCCACTGTTTTATTTCGGAAGGCTTCCACATCTCCGGAAGGCTTCAACTCCCAGCGGCTGCGATTGTAAGTAAGTTAAATTTAAGAGGAAATGAAAAATCAGTTAGATATATTTGAGCTAAAAGCATACGAATATTAAATATTTTTCATAAACTGAAGTGAAATGTTTGACTTCCCACCGGTATTAGTTTGTGATAAATTATGGGTGCTATATAAGCAAATCAGCAGGTAGTTAGAATCGGGATCCGTTTAGCTGTACCTCTCCTGTGCGTGGACCCCAGCGGGTATTGTGGCTCTAATAGAGCACCCAGCAGCAATTAAAAAAAAAAGATAAAAAAATTAAAAAAAAGACAAAAAAAATAATAGGGGAGGTTGCGGTTGAATGGAACCCTTTTGCTAATGGAACAGACTCGCCTTTACAGGTTAGATATCTCCCTTCTTATCTTTCATTACCTAGTTCAAGACTGACGCATTTCTGAAATCATTTGGTCTGTTCTTCCGAAGACAGTGGACAAGACAGATTTCGATTTCTGAAAACCTGATTGGAAAAAATTTACCCATGTATTTTCTGCGTTGGCTGGAGCTCAACTTTTTTCAAGGTAAGACATCAGACCGTGGCCAAATTTGTCTTACTTTCTGTTGTATCAGGAAGCAGATCACAAAATGATCTTTCTGGAACGGGTAAACAACGTGGTATCAGATTTATTTTCTATAAAGGGCTAAATGCGCCATAAGGTTTGGAAAATGCTTAGAGAAAGTTATGCTGCAAATCAGATCGCGACAGTCGAAAGTTTGTATGCTTTTGAAGATGTAGAAACTTTTCTTGATCTTCGTCCTGCACTGTGAATCACTGGATCTCTTGTTTTCATTCTGGTGTCCTGCACTGTGAATCACTGGATCTCTTGTTTCCATTCTGGTGTCCTGCGCTGTGAATCACTGGATCTCTTGTTTCCATTCTGGTCATAGATTCTGTCGCATGTTAATATTGTGATGCATTTTTCAGTAATGTAAGCGTGTCTCGGGGATCGGTTCTGTAACCTTCACTTTTCCTTCCATGAGTTCCTCTCACATGCTCCTAATGAAGTTCATTATACTGCTGAGGGCAGCGGTCTGGTTTCGAGTTGTTCAGCAGTGCTGGTGAAGATTGGGCTTTCTCCCATTTTCTGGAGCTGAGATATTGGAGCTATTTGTCTTTGGGATAAGAAATACTGTGTGGAGCTTAACCCCTTAAGCGGCCGACGTACTTATATCTGAACCAAATGGTGCACAAAATTTTTTGCGTTCCTTAAACAGAAATATTCACATAGCGGCCGTGGTTTACGAAAGCCACAGCTAAATAGTTTATTTCCCCCTCTCATCTCAGCAGTACAGACCAAAAAACCTACCACTACTGATAAGTGCTCCCTTCTAGTCCTCCATTCTCTGATGACCAAGGCATGATGGGAAAGAGCTAGTCCCCATGACAGGGACATCATGCCACTGGGTAGAAACAAGTGACTCAGACATCTTCTGTCACAGTCAGTCAGCGCTTTTTCTAGCCATTTATTCTCGGCTTTATGCCCCAAGGCATGATGAGGAAGGTCTAATCCCTCTGACACCGGCACCATGCCACCGCGTATACTGTAAACAAGTGATGAATCTCTCTCCTTTCTTAGGTTCGTCGCCATTGTTATAAAGTAGTAAGGGCGCCACTTGAGCGGATGAAGTGACGTCACAGACGGGCATGGCCAGCCTCCGGACGGGACGTGACGTGACGGATTCGATTCCTCTGGACATCGACAAAGAAACTTTCCTTCCGGGGCGGAACCGTGCGCGTGCACCTCGGTGTCAGCGTGTTCTTCTCTCTCTCTCTCGCTACCGCACTTTGGTTGTCAGCCCGTTTCTCCCCTTTCTCTCATGGCTGCGGGAGGAACCGCACTTTTGATTGTCAGCCCATTCTCCTCCCTCACAGCTGCGCGAGGAACCTCACTTTGATTTCAGCCCGTTCCATTCCCTCCCGCACGGCCATTAAACGCACTTTCATTGTCAGCCCGTTCCCCGCTCTCACGGCCGCGCGAGAAACCGCACTTTTATTGTCAGCCTATTCCCCCTCCATCTCAGGGCCGCGCGAGGAACTGCACATTGATTGTCATCCCGTTCTCCCTCCATCTCACGGCGACGCGAGGAACCGCACTTTGATTGTCAGCCCGTTACTCCCAACTCACGGCCACGCGAGGGACTGCATTTTGGTTGTCAGCCCGTTTTCCTCTCTACGCGTGAGGGACCGCACTTTGGTTGCTGGCCCATTCCCTCTTCCCCCACGCGAGACACCGGACTTTGGTTGTCGACCTATTTCCCCCTCCCCCGCGCGAGGTACCACCCTTCGGTTGTGGGCCCAAGCCTATTAAGATCAATAATCCCTCCCCCGAGTGAGGGACTGAACTTTGGTTGCATAACGCGTTTTAAAGACTTTTACCATAAATTTTACCTGCGACAACGATGACGTAAACTAACGTTACAGCGACAGTTTGTCAAAGCTCCTTCTGGAATTAAGGTCATCGGCATTTGTTGCGCGAAGGATCATGATCATATGTAGAGGATTTTACAAAGAGAGTGTCTGACCCCAGGAAGCATATCCGGCGCGTAACTGGAAAACCTGGGTTCGACTCCCGGTGGCGGCCAATGAAAATTTTTCCGTGACTCACTTATAAACGTGGAAAGAGCGAAGATCTTTGTTTGATGTTCCTGGTCCACGTTAAATGTCTGTATTAATTTTAATTCGCCTTCTAATTATTTCTTCATTTGCTGCTTACCATCTGTGGTGAATCCCCAGCATTGTGCGGGGCTCCAAGAAGCAACCTGCCAAATTGGCTTGGCAGTTAGCGTGTGTGAGTCTGGAGGAATTCGAGGCCGCTGTGGTGCAGCGGAAGCATATCTGGCGCGTAACTGGAAGACCCTGGGTTCGACTCCCGGTGGCGGCCAACGAGAATTTTTCCGTGACTCACTTATAAACGTGGAAAGAGCGAAGATCTTTGTTTGATGATACAGATGACGTCTTTCGTTTGTTCTGTGCTTGAAGATGCGATGGGTAGATAATGATCGGTTGATGTTGGTCGGAGACCAAATCCAAATAGCTTCCTCTGCTTTGGATTTGTTCCTATTCTCTCCAATTCACGCTTCCTATTTTCACCGGGTTTTTCAGTTCCAGATTTGTCCATTCTATCAGCTTTATTCAGTTATGAAGTAAAAGAACTAATTCGTTCGAAAAGAAATGTCAAATACTGTTTAAGCGCAATTAATTTTCTACTATCGAAAGCAACATAAACCAAATATGAAAAAAATCGCTAATTTTAATTATTAATTCTACTGTAGTAGCATTTTGCCCAATGCAGTTGTCATATAAATTCAGTGCTATGATTGTATGACCAATATATAGTAGAATACCAAAGAATTGTTATTGAATTGAATTAATTAATTACCTGCTCTCAGACAGAAGCTAGTGCAACTATGACTCGTCATTCAATTTGTCTGTGAAAGAAAATTACTGTTGAGTCCCGCAACGAATCCCATCGCGAAAATTACAGTAAAATACAGAACGAATGTCAACGCACAACTAATGTTCTCCACAAACAAAGCATCACTCAGACTTGTAGCGCTTTCTCGTTATAGCCAAGGATCGAACGTTCACTCCACAGCTGTATTACGTCTACGCGCATTCACTCTAGGCCATTCAGCTTCACGAACATGTGATCTTCCCTCCCCTAGTAAGAGTGGAACAGCCGTGCTTATCAACGCAGCTAACGTCAGCTGCGGCTTATCACAAACACCACGCGCGCGCGTATTGGTCATACACACTGTTTGTAACTCTCGCACTCGTTTTCAACGATTCTGAATATGTACTTATTTGTTTCCATTTGGCCTCCATTTTCACTTGGCCCTAATTTGACCGGCGATCGTCGGTCAGCCCAGTCCGGCTCTGTACATGCATTAGTGTGAATTTTCGACAAATGTTTTCACTATGTTGAGTATAAATAGTTATAACCTAACTTTGAACTGACAAACAGCAAAACATTTAATTCACTGCATGCAAAGCATTGTAAGAAAGATGCATACCAAGTTTCATCAATTTATTTGCATACCTTTTGCAGTTATCAGGTTTTCCGTAAAGAGTTCGGGACGAAAATCACATCCTGCAAAAAACGCGTTTCAACTGTCACTTCCCTTTCGTTTGACACCTGGGTTTAGATATTCCGATTGCTATTAACTCTGTATCTATGCATCGTAGATAAGAAACAAAGGCAGTTTTGAAATCCTAAAGAATGGGGCTTTAAAGTGAACGCATTTTTACAAAATGAGAAATTTGGCCCAAAACGACGTTTTCAACGTAGTGGGTTACCTTAAATCGTAAACGCCACTCAAAGCTTGTTTAGATCTCAAGCTAAACAGAGGCGTTAGCAAACGATGCGGAGGGATACACGTCGCACTTCTAACTGCTTCGGGGTCGAAAACGGAAGTTTAACCCAAGAAATAAGACATCGCTGATGATAAATATGCTAATCTTTGTAGTTTGAAATTCTAAGTAATTGGAAACATTTTTCATCGCATTTGTTGTTTACATTCCTTGCTAACGTGAAACCGATACGAGCGATTGGTCCTGCGTGAGCTACTTTGCTTCCTGTGCGATATCATTCCCCCAACTAATAGAAGCTATGATCCGAAATGGCTCAACTCTTTCGGATAGCTGGAATTAGAATGCCTATTTTACTTGACAGTGAAAGGCCTATTTTAGCTAGCTTTCGGAAGGTGATTGTGCGGGCATGCCCCAATGGACTGAAACGGCTCCACCATTTGATTGTATCCCTCCGCGACGGTCACCGGTGCACTGGTAAATCGGCCTCTTACAACTCAGTAATAACTCACTCCAGTTAAGTGTTCCTCCGCTGTAGGAAATAGTTTTTCTTCTTTGTGGTTAATTTTTTTCCATCTTAACCGCAATTGCTCCGCTGGAAGTAGTATCCGTTATTTATAAATAGATAATTTTATAACGTTGTTTAAATCTACCCTAGAATATGTGAAACCTGCGTTACCAGATATGTAGCCAATGACGTTACGAAGGTGACTTTTGCCCGGGGGCGAGATGCATGACTTCTCCCCTGGAAATACAAGAGAGACTGAGAGACGCCGCATTTCTTCTTTCTCTTCAAAAACTTAGCACCTAATGCAATTAGGAAAATTAAAAAATATTTCACGTCAGAAGGAGACGGTATATGTTTGCCTTTTTTCTGCTCTGGTGCCTGCTTCCCTTTGCTATGCCATCATTAGAAGACGGGGGGGGGGGTTGTGTGTATGCGTATTCCAAATTAATTTCTTTCACTTCTTCCCCTTGTTCTTTTATTGACTATTTTCTTTGAGAGTGTAGGTGTCGAGTCGTATAAAGCCTAAATCGCTAGAGGGTTACTTTACGTCAAAATTACTGGGCGGCATTTCATATCATTTTTTTGAATTTTAAGCAGCTTTTTATGTCGCCTTTATAGGCCTTCACCGTTGTTCATTTTAGACATTCTGAGATCATCCTAATGTTTCTATTTCTGGTGAAGAAAGCCTTGTGTTACTGCCATTTTAGAACCCATTATTTAAAACTAATTCATCTAGTGAATTTTTGTGAGGAATTTTTCAGGACTTTTTTGACGCCTGTTAATCGTCTTAATAATTTATCTTTCTTGAAGTCTGTTATCTCATCCTTATCGAGAAGAACAACCCAGACGATTGAGAAAGTGGTTTCGGGAAGTGATTTCAGTAACGGCAAGCAGCTACCTGAGAAAAGCTTGTACTATTTCTATATTGGATATATTCTGAGAGTTTATTCAAAGCAAAATCAATTTCGTATCATAATATGCTCAAAGACATCAACTATAATAATCTAGATTAGACAGCAAAAAAAAAAAAATATATATATTATCAATCAGCGCCGGGCAGAATTCAGGAGCACCACGAATTCATAACACCTATGCTCGAGGCAAAGCTAACCTGGTTACACTGTTAATGCTGTGAAACCATTTACGACAAGCTCTTGTGTATTAGTATTTCTCCGCGCACTAATGGGGTTCCATGTGTCGCAGACCCTTCTCCCTAAGGCTGACTTAAGGCACGACAAAAGGAAACTTCCTGAATTCCATCACGATGTCTCCCCTCAAACCTTCATAACCTTGCTGACCACCAGACAAGCGATTTCTGAATGAGTATTTTAAAACAGTAACCACGAAGAAAGGAGCAAGTTTAGGGACCGCCAAGACATTATCTCCCCATTTACCCTCAGGCTGACACAATTCTTCTCTCCCGCTCACAGTAACTATCCTCCGTGTATAGCCTCTCTGAAGGAAAACAGAAGTGATAATGGCGTCTCCAAAATACGAATATTTGTACTTTTTAGAAACGCAACCGAAATTTGGATCTTCATTTTTTAATGTACGTGCGTACGACATTTAGAAGATCTATACATCCATGTACTTTCTTAGGTCTATGTTAAAGCTCGAACCCGAGCTTTTCAACTGGAAATATATTATGCAGTGGAAGTACACTCTCCGCAGCTTTAACTCCATAGTCAGGTTAGCCTTTGGATTAAAGGGTAGGGGTGGAGTGTGGATAGCGCGTCCAATAGCATCCCACACATTTTCAATCGACGATAGGTCTGGCGATGCGGCTGGCCATGGCAGAGTGTCAGTGCCTTGAAAGCAAGCTCTAGAGACAGCAGCAGTATACGGACGAGCGTTGTTCTGTTGAAAAATCACACCGGAGTGAGAATTAAGAAATGGTAGGGCCACTGGTTGCAGGGCCTCATTAACGTAACGTTGCGATGACAAAGTTTCTGTGTCGCCCCCTTGGCACAGTGGTCAAAGCGATGGATTCTGATCACTCGTCCGAAATAGGGTCCGGATTTGAATCCCGGTGAGGCATGGATGTTGTTTTTGTCTTACGCCATTGGCTCTCTCCCTTCCCTGGAGTTAGTGGCTCTAAATTAGGGACGGGCGACTCCTTATAGCAGATTAGTTGCTCACGGTGGTCGTTAAACCTCCAATCAAAAAAAAGTTTCTGTTATGGACCGAAAGGGGATCTGACATCGTAGGCAATTGCATTCCCCACCATGACACCAGGCCTTCTAAACGTGTAACATTTGACAACAAACCGTTAATCTTGGCGATGACCACGCTGCCTCCACACACGGATTATTTGGTCGTCTCCTCCAAGACAAAAGCGGGAGGCACCACTGAAGATCACCCGCTGCCATTCTGAATGGCTTCTTGAGAGTCTGGCACAACAACATTACAGTATTTGGCGACGATGCCGTCGTAACGGTCTGCGAGCTTGTATTACTACGTCGTGCAGCCGTCTGCGGGTGGTGCTGGCACTAATCGGACGATGCATGGAGGGCACCACTGCTCACTGAATATCCTCAATCGTGGCTGTTGGGTCACTCCAAGCATGTCGGACAACCCGTAGGTCTTCTCTTTCCGTGGTTCGTCTAGATCTCCCAGACCCTTCCTGTCGCTGCTACGTGTCTTGATCTATCCACTACCGCCAACAGCGGGCTATGATGATATCCGCACGACCGATATGGCGCGCAATACGGCGATAAGACCATCCCGCTTCCAGGAGGCCGACGATGCGGCACCTCTCGAACTCTTCCAACTGCTGGAATTGCTTCCGAACTTTTCTGCAAGGCATACTTCACTTGCAAAGGATGCAACCAACACAACAACACAAGTCATAATGGCAAGGACACGAAACGGGACGACCTTTTATAGCCGGTCAGGCACAGCATTAAGACCTCTACCTGCTAACGTCACATGCGCGGCCGAGCGTGATACTTGAATCGTTTGCATGTTTCACGATATCAAACCTACCGACCAAGTTTCATTCCTCTCGGTTGCTTTTTTCTGGGTGCAATAATTTTTTTGACGATGAGTGTATAATACATACGTGTGTTACACACCTTCTATTCAAATTTAAAGTTGTTGATGCTTTTTATGGGGTCTGAACAAATTGCTATAGTGGACCACAAGACTAAATTTTCCGGCCTGGTTTGGTCAACCCCATCCGCCCCTGGTGGTCACCTTGCGTTATCTGTTAGCGAGCATAGAAAACTTCCATCTTTTTACCGGTGCTGTGAAAAACTCCAGGACTCTAGTTGTATATCTTTTCAAATGAATATTTTTCTCCGATATTATTTGAGTGAACTGTTACTCGGATGTCATCCACTGGCAACCTAGCGTAGTACAATCAACGAGACAGTAAACACTTTCAAATACTGCAGAACCGTGAATCCCAATGACGTAACCTGGATTTCATTTCGGAAGGCTTTAACACCCAGTGGCTGCGATTTTAAGTTTTCTCTTAAAACGAAATGAAAATCCAGTTATTTATATGGTTGTCTTTATTTGAGCTGAAAACTTATGGATATTAAATATGGCTGTACTTCTGAAGTGCTACTGGCCGGCGGACTCGGCTAAGTTTCCTAACGTGTCTCTGTGCGTGCAACGACGAGATATACACCGATCGGCCATTACATTATGCCCACCTACCTAATAAGCTGTAGAACCGCATTTAGCCCGCAAAACAGCGGCCACTCGGCGAGGCATCGATTCGATGAGGTGGCGATAGGTATCCTGGGGTATCTGGTACCATAATGTTAACAGCAGGTCCTCCAGTTCCCTTACATTTCGGGGTGGTGGTGATTTAGCGCGAACTCACTTTTCCAAGTCGAACCATAAATGTTCGATTGAGATCATGTCAGATGAATTTGGTGGCCAGCAGGGTATTAACAGAAAGTCACCAGCATGTTCCTCGAACCACTCCTTGAAGATTCTGGCAGTGTGGCATGACGCATTATCCTGTTAGTAATGGCCATCACCAGCATGGAACACAATGGCCATGAATGGGCGAACTTGGTCCGCAACGATGTTCAGATACATGACAGCAGCCACGGATTGTGCTATTGGGATAATGGGGCCTAAATTGTCACCCAATAAAACATCGCCTACAGCATAACACCGCCACCACCGGGATGTTTCCGCCCAACAGTCCATCCAGGTGCCATAGCCTCCGTTGGAAATCGGCGTATTCACGCTCGACCGTCTACGTGATGCACCAGGAATCTTGATTCGTCAGACCAGGTCACTTTCTTCCAATCATCCACGTTACAATATCGATGTTCCTAGGCCCATTTCATGCGTTGTTGGCGATGACGTGCTGGGAGCATGAGTACCCGGCTGGGTCTTGGGCTACGCAGGCCCATGCGCAGAAAGCTGCGTTGAACTGTGTGCTGTGACACATTGCCCTGATCACCACCGCTGTAACTGTGGGTGATTTGTCGCACTGTGGCCCTGCGGTCGCTGTGAACAATGCGCGACAGTCTCCGCTCCCCTCTGGCATCAATGAGCTACAGACGACACACAGCTGGACGACGGTTCGTAGTTTGGCCATCTGTGCGCAACTTTTGATACGTACTCACTACAGCGGCACGTGAACAACCCGCAAGCCGCGCCGTTTCCGAGACTGTCGTCCCGAGGCGCTGTGTCGTCACAATTTGCTTTTGTATCAAACTCCGATAAATCGGCAGTTTTTCCCATTCTGATTTCGAACGCGCTACTAAACGAAAGCCGGTCCTCGGGTTGTGTATATGTATACTGTTCTGTGAACTTTACCTGCACCAACGTACGGTCATTTGACGCGCTCATTTCTGTAGGCTGGGGGAGGGGGTCATAATGTAATGGCTCATCGGTCTCAGTGATGTAGTTCAGCAGCGAAATGCAAAAGAACATATGCGTGTTTGCTAGTAGAATAAGAGTGTCATGAAGTCAGTGATCTACGTTTGTTTGGACGGTTTTTGGTTGGTTCTTGAATTTTTATGGCGCAAGGGTCATGTGTGGCCAAAGAGCGCCAAACACAAGATAATCAAACAAACAGTATTAAAAACGTGGTATAATTTTTAAAACAGGCTGATTCAATAAAAGTAAAAAATGAGAATGATAGAAGGGGTAAAAACTAGATACGTTTAAAAAAGTCAATCTGTTTTAAAAAAGAAAACACAGCGAATGTATAGCAGTGGTCATCTAGGAGCCGCTGCAGCGGAGCGGGGTCCTCGGTCAACAAATGAGAATGAAAACGAACGTCACAAAAACGAACACAACTACACAGAATATGAATGACTGAGTCGACTGTTGCACGTCTCACACATAGGTGCAGTGTCGTCACACAACAAGATGCGGTGGGTGAAACGACAATGACCAATGCGGAGACGCGCAAGCACAACTCCTTCCCTACGGTTCCGACAATATGAGGATTTCCAGACTCCAAGAACAGGTTTAATACGATGCAGTTTATTTTCCACCTGTTTGTCCCACAGACCCTGCAACGTTCGCTTGATATGATCGTGAACAGGAAAGCGGAAATCCCGGTGAAACAGTGGCAAGGGTGTGACGACCAAAGAGGAAGCAGATCTAGCAGCCGCATAAGCGCACTCGTTACCCCAGATTCCAACATGCCCAGGAATCCAGCAAAAGTGAACCCGAAAACAGGCCTCGAGCAAACAATGAAGCAACCGTCTCACATCCAAGAGAAATGGATGATCACGGCAATCCGCAGACGACAAAGACTGCAAGACACTTAAGGAATCCGTATAGACCCTAGCACGATGATGAGAACTCGACTGGAGAAGGGCGAGATACAGAGCATGCATCTCCGCCGAAAACACAGTGGCCTCAGCCGGGATCCGCACAATAGAAGCATCATCCACGCAGACGGCAGCTGCTCCGACAGCATCACCCATCTTAGATCCGTCGGTGAAAACTGGAACATCATCTGGATTGAAAGAACAGTGTTCAGCGAAGAGCTGTTAGTACACGGAAGCAGAGGTTGAGGACTTATCAAACGAAGTAAAGTTGAGATCAGTGACGACCTCAAAATGCTGCCACGGTGGGTCCCCAAAGACCCTAGTCTCTCCAACAAGTGACAAGTCGAGCCCTGCATCATGAGCTACGGCCGCCATACGAAGACTGAAGGTTGGAATGCACGAAGGCCGGTTCTCAAATAAACGAGCCTGCTGGGGATGGAAAACTGCATCGTACAATGGATGGTCTGGAAGAGATTGAAGTTTCCCGTAAAATTGAATAGACAGCTGCAGACGGCGTAATTAAACCGATGGTTCGTTCCCGTCAGCATAAAGGCTGTGAATCGGAGATGTTCGAAATGTTCCCGTACAAATACGTAGCGCTTGAAGGTGAATAGTACACAACGGATGGAGAACGGAAAGACGCGCAAAGCCATACACGATGCAACCATAATCCAGTTTCGACCGTGTAAGAGAATGGCAAATGCAAAACAAAGACATCCTGTCTGCGCGACTCTCGAAAGGACCTTAAGAATGGACAGAGCCTTTAGACAGGAAATCTTGAGTCGCCGAACGTGCGCACGGAACGTAAGCGCACGGTCGACGGTCAGTCCAAGGAACTTGGTCTCCAGCAAAACTGGTATGGCTGTTCGTTCCAACTGAAGCTCTGGGCCTGGATGGAGGCCACGCCTCCGTCAGAAACGGAGGCACGCTGTCTTGTCGGGAGAAAGTACGAAACCATTGCTCTGCGTCGCTTTAGCAATTTGGTTAATCGCAGACTGCAACTGCCTTTCAATAAAATTGATGCTTGATGACGAGCAGAATATGTGCAAGTCATCGACATAAACAGTAGCCGAAACCGCAGGAGAAAGATTTGTGAGAAGACAATTAATGTGGAGGATGAACAATATGACAGATAAAATGCAACCTTGAGGAATACCTTGTTCTTGACGGAACGGTGCCAAGAGCGTCGTACTCAGGCGCACCTGGAACACCCGATTGCGAAGAAAATTTGCAATGAATGTCGAAATATTTTTTTGCAACCCGCATGCGTGGAGGTCACGGATAATACCGTGCCGCCAAGCTCGATCTTATGCTTTCTTAATATCAAAGAAAACAAAAACCAGGTGCTGCCTACGTACGAACACCTCGCGCGTGGATGTTACAAGGTGCAGGAGTTGATCGTGTGGTGCACGATGACGGCGAAAGCCGCTTTGTGATGGTGAAAGTACGTGATTTTGTTCTAAAAAATGAATTAACCGGGAATTAACCATCCGCTTGAGAACGTTAGACAGATAGCTAGTGAGAGAAATTGGACGATAACTAGAGGGAGACTTAGGATCCTTGCCAGGCATGGGAAAAGGCACAGCAACCGCTTTTCGGCAAGATTCCGGGAAACTGTTCTCCAACCAAAAGCGATTGTACAGGACTAAAAGATTCTCGAGAGACGACTGCGAGAGATGACGGATCATGTCATAGTGGATGCCATCGGGACTGACAGATGTAGCGCCGGACCGATGCAGAGCCAGCCGTAGCTCAACCATGCTGAAGGAAGAGTTATAGTCGGTGTTATGGAAAGGAGCTAAGGAGTTCCTCTGGCGTTCCGCAGTGGATTTAATCCTCTGAAAGGAGGAAGCATACGCCAGATCACTCGACACAGAGGCAAACGTCTCCCCCAAACAATCCGCAATCTTCCCGACTTAAGCATATGTGCAGCCGTTACTCTCGAGAATTGAAATCTAGTGAGAACTGTAGTTACTCCGGATTTTACGAATCTTGTCCCACACACTTTTCTAACTGGCACGTGAAGTGAGAGATGAAACTTACTGAATCCAAGACTATCTCTTGGTACGTCGACGCACCAACCGAGCATAGGATTTTGCTCGTTTAAATGTAACGAGATTGGCATCGGTTTGATAACGCCGAAACGTAGACCAGGCCTTATGTTGAGCTCTCCTAGCCGCTGCTCATTCAGGGGTCCACTAAGGCTTCGGACTTCTTGGGAGCGTCATAGATGTTTTTGGTATAGAAAGATCAGCCGCCTGAATAATGCAAGTCGTGACATCGAGAACAGCTGAGTCGATTGACTCTAGGGTCACCATGACAGAAGATATCACTGCGGACGATGTGAAGCCCTCCCATCTGACACGTTAGAGGCAGAAAATGGCATACTTACAGAATGCAAGAGCACAACTGTAAAATGGTCGGTCCCGTGGAGGTCGTTACACACCATCCACGACTAATCAGCAATAACTGATGGTGACCCCAAGCTCAAATCGATCGCACTGAAAGATCTTGTGGGCTCGTGGAAGTAAGTGTCAGCACCGGTGTTAAAAAGGCACAAAGAGGTCAAGGACAGAATAGACTCGATTTGACGGCCTCTCGTGCTGATGCCGACACTACCCCACAATGGATGATGGGCATTGAAATCACCCAGTAGAAGGAACGGTGAAGGCAGCTGATCAACCAAGCTCTCCAGCACAGAGATGCTCACGTCCTCATCCGGAGGCAGATAGACACTCAAACAGTAAGAGACACAGGCACAGAAATAGAAACCGCCACAGCCTGTAAAGTTGTGTAGACCGTAACGGGAGAAACAGGAAACTGTGAGGGACGAGAATAGCGACTCCCCCACAGGTTATCTGTCCGCAATGCACTGTAGCCTCGAACTGAAAGCAGGTCTGATGGTTTAAGTTTTGTCTCCTGTAGACAAAGGCACACCGGAGAGTACAACGAAAGCAGATGTTTCACGTCGTCAAATCTCGTCCGAAAACCTCGGCAGTTTCACTGAACGATTGAAGCGATGGTGAGAAGTGAGATGAGAATGAAAAGGAAATAAAAAGAAACTATACTGACTGCTCAAACGGCGTCAGCGTCCATCTCCTCTGATGAGTGGACCCCCAGATGTGGGTGTGTGTGACCAGGAGCCAATATGGGAGTATGCTCTGTCCCAAGTATCTTAACGGGATGCGCTCGGCGTTGAGGATTTGGCTAAGAATTTGGAGAAGAAACGCTCTTCTTCTCCTTGTCTTTGGTATTCTTGCCAGAAGTGCCTGAGTTCCCCCGTGCTGCCGGTGGTGTGAGTACGCTTCGGCGAAGTGGTGGGTGCTGCTTTCAGACCATTTTCTCGAGACTAGAGTGCCTCCAGCCCAGCTGCGATGATATCGTCCAGCTTGTAGGGACATTTAGGGGGGACATGACTGTCTGTTTGAATGGCAACTGTAGACTTGGCAACCAACACTGATGCATATGATCGCCGAGCAGTTGAAACAGGAACCACCTTTCTTCTGGCCTCAGGATAGGAAGTATTCTCCACCGTTTCAGCCTTTGAATTTCTTTCTCCTGCATCCATCTGGGACAATCTTTGGCTGACGCTGAGCGTGAACCCTCGCAATTTCACAAAAAACTCGGCCTCGGTCACACAGTTTGGTAAATGATGGTCTGTGGCACCACAGCGTCCACACCTAGGAGCGGTCCTGCACGGCTTCTGAGAATGGCCGTACGACTGCCACCTAAAACGTCTCAAAGGGTTAGGGATGTACGGGCGTACCTCAAGGTAAATATACCCTGACTTGATGGGCGTAGGCAGGGAAGGGCTGTCAGATGTTAAAATGAGGTTGGGGATGGGGCGGACTGCCCATTCCGCCTGAAAAGAATACGCTGCACACCCGCAACGTGTTGACTCTTCAGTTCTTCAAACAGGTCAGCCTTGGTACATTCAATGAGGTCCCGAGAGGAAACAACACCTCGAGATGTGTTTAGGTATTCATGTGGTGTTAGTTTGACCGGACTCTCAAGCAGCATGGTAGTGTTAAGAAGTATGGAACTGTAGGCCCCACTGGACATTTCTACAAGAAGATCTCCAGAATGGAGTTTCTTTACGCTGTTAGGAGAGCTTGCAAAGAACTGAAGTGCTTTGTTGATCCAAAACGGACTTTTGGCACTCAAAGGCTTTGAAGGGTCCAATGAGTGCACAAAGAAAAAACGAGCATTCGAAGAATCAGGGACATGCTTTTTGGCGGAAACAGCTGAGCCTTCCTCAATACGTCGTTTGACTTTAGGATCTTGGGAAACATTATTTCCAGCCATACAGAAAAATAAAGAATTCGCCCACCGACTTCCCTGCCCACCACCGAGCCCAACAAGGGAAACCCAGAGGTCCGCAAGCCCAAACGGACGCAGGACACGGCTCTAGGGTTGAGCGGCGGATACAGAAAGTTGAAAGGGCAGACATGCGCTCGGAGAGCACCGCGACTTTCCCGTGTCTTGGTAACACCTCTTTGGCATGCCCACACTATCCCCAGACTCACCCTGCCGTATGGAACGACAAGCCGTTAGAGGTCTGGACTCCACTCGGCCACAGACCTCATTGACTAGGAGTGGGTTAGTTCCTAGCCGCCCGTTTAGGGTGAAGCAGGAGGCAAAGAGGAGTGTTGGTCATTGGCGACAGCAACACCCTGGCCTCCAGAAACCTCAGCCTCCAGTATCCCTTTTTCCACCTTACGGGTAACCTCACACGGCAAACGTGCAGGTAGGACTGACTAACCAGCTCGGAAAAACAAAGAAGGGGACATAAAATGGAGAACAGAATAAAGAGAACGAGAAACTAAATTCCGGAGCTGGCGCATAATCATAAACTTAGCAACCTACAACTGGGGGGGGGGGGGTTAAAGAGAACAACGAAAAACATAAAAGTGGGCAAATCATCATAGAGTACATGTCGGCTCGGGCCGTGGCGTAGCCCCTCCCCATCAGCTGGATGAACAGCTGTAGTATCATCGTTTCAAGACGAAATTACTAGACGGTCCATCACAAGGTCAGCTCGGGCCGTGAGGGCGCCACTCCCCAAATAACTGGGAAACCAGTTATCCCGGGGGGGCGGTTTTTACAGTGATATGAAGTTGCGGTTACTTCCTAATATTCTTGTACTTAGAAGGGGACACACCGTTAGTCAGCAGCGTTTATCGTTGTGTTTGATTAGATTTTTTTTATTGACCAAGTGTTTTTTTATTGACCCTAGGTATATCCTTAGCTCAGTGTACCCCCTTTCGTCCACCCGCGCCCGCAGGGAAGTGGATGACACAGCTGAGAATACAAATTTACCTCAAAATCAACAATCCCTTCTATGCGTCGGTGACCTAAATAATTTTTTTTTTTGTTGGAGGTTTAACGACCACCGTGAGCAACTCAATGGGCTATAAGCAGTCGCCCGTCCCTAATTTAGGGTCACTGGTTCCAGGGAAGGGAGAGAGCCAGTGCCGTAAGACAAACACAACATCCATGCCTCACCGGGATTCGAACCCGGACCCCTTCGGACGAATGATCAGAGGCCAACGCCTTAGACCACTGCGCCACCGGGGCGGCCACCTAAATAATGCATCGGCAAACACAGTGGAGGGATACACGTGACACTCTGGAAATACTTCCTTAAATACTAGTTTTCTTATTTTTCCTTGTTTGGAGTGAAACGTTCAACTTTCAACCTGCATGTGTTTATAAAAAGTTATGGAGGCGACTTAGAGTAGAATTTTCAAGCACATAGTTTTCGGCTGCACAGACTT
Organism: Macrothele yani; assembly: GCA_039090855.1. Lineage (NCBI taxonomy): Eukaryota > Metazoa > Arthropoda > Arachnida > Araneae > Macrothelidae > Macrothele > Macrothele yani. Next base: position 63,038,845 of record CM077017.1, on the reverse strand, counting down.
CTTCTTTTCCAAAGGAATTCCTCTCACGGGTGTGTCACCTGGTGTCATCTATCGGCGCGTATGGAAATTTCTACCCTGTAAAATTTCTCGTATGCCATCCATGGGCAGCCTAGACGAGTAGAATCAACGAAATAACACACACCTGATAATGTTGCAGATCCGTGAAGCTATTGTTTAATTTCGGAAGGCTTCTACATCTTCGGAACGCTTCAAGACCCAGCGGCTGCGATTGTAAGTTAACTTAAATTTAAGAGGAAACGGAAAATCAGTTCTATATACACTGAAGAGCAATTGAATTAGAGATACCTGTCTAGTAACGTGTAGCACCACCTTTCGCCCTGATGACGGCGGCGATTTGTCTCGGCATGGACTCGACAAGACACCGGAAGCGTTGGGAAGCCATACGGATCCACGACCCCTGAACAAGCTCCCACAGTTCACGAAGATTTGATGGAGGGGGTCAGAGCCTCGAACATCTCTCTCGATGGCATCCCAGATGTGCTTGATGGGATTGAGGTCAGGTGACCTAGCTGGCCAAGGAAGCGAAGTCACGTCGGTGGAGTGTTCATCCAACCATTCAGATACAATTCGGGAGAGATGGCACAGTGCATCGTCTTGTTGCAGGATGAGGTCCCCAGTGGGATGTTGAAGACGCAGAAACGGGAGCAAATGGTCGTCCAGGATATCTCGGTAACGTTGACCTGTGAGAAACGATGTCACACGTACCAGGGGTCCCATTTCAGTCCACGTAAACAGTCCTCAGACGAAAAAATGCCACCCCCACCAGCTTGAAGAGTACCCTGCTGGCAAGAAGGATCAATCGCTTCATGTGGTTTGCGCCGTACTCGTATCCTTCCATCCGCATGTACCAACTTGAATCTCGACTCATCAGTCCAGGCAACATTTTCCCACATGTCTAGGGTCCAGTGGCGATGTTCCCGCGCCCATGCTAATCTTTGCACCCTGTGATGTGCGGTCAGCAGCAGTACCATCGTGGGACGACGGCTTCTGTACCCCATATCAAGGAGATGGTTCTGGATGGTGTGGCTGCTTACACGTTTTTGGGCACCAGCGTTAAATTGCCGAGTTATTTCTTGCACTGTGGCCCGTCTATCCGCTGTTACAATGCGAGCTAGCCGACGATGACACCGCTCCTTATATTGTGGGATCGCTGCATACGTCATGTCGTTTCCGTGTACAGGGCCGCCCACAGCGCCACATTTGCATTACGCCAGCTGTCTCTAATTCAATTGCTCTTCAGTGTATTTGAGTAAAAGCATACGAATATTAAATATTTTTCTTAAACTGAAGTGAAATGTTTGACTTCCCACCGGTATTAGTTTGTTAAAAATTATGGGTTGTATATAAATAAATCAGCAGGTAATTGCTATCGGGATTCGTTTGGCTGCACCTCTCCTGTGCGTGTACCCCAGCGGGTATTGTGGCTCTTATGGAGCACCCAGAAGTAATTAAAAAAAAAGAAAAAAAAGAAAAAGACAAAAAAAATAATAGGGGAGGTTGCGGTTGAATGGAACCCTTTTGCTAATATTAACAATTCTTGAAATGATCATATGTAGAGGATTTTAGGAAGGGAGTGTCTGACCCCAGGTCTTAAACAACCCTTAGAAAATAGGAAGTTAGCAGATTTGGGCTAGAGTGCCCGATAGGAAAGTGACACGGAAGCGAAGTAGAAAAGGGGAGGAAGACGCCCTTATTTATTACCGGGGGACCAGTACCCGGGATCCGACGGCTTAACGTGCCTCTCCGACGCACGGCGGATATTTAGCGTACCTGCCTGGGATCGAATCTGAGGTCCCTCCCGTGGCAGTCACGAACGTTGCCCACTAGGCCATCCGCGGCCCCAACTCTTGAAATATTTGGGGCTGATCGTTATCATCCCAGACATGCTGTTCAAGAGTCATAAGTGAATGAATATGCTTGATCTTACACGAAATTCGGTTAACTCAATTCGAATGTCAGGACATTTACTTCTCATTGAATAATACAGTGTATCCCACTCACTACCGAACCCGGCATTTCTTTAATAATATTAACACACATGAAGATATTGCAACGAATTTTGAAGTGGATTTACCTCATTTCGTGCGAAATGTGATGACGTCATAACATGTGCTGGACGTGGCCACCATTTGCGTCCAGACAGGATTGAACCCGGCCCACCATATTGTGGAAAGTCCTTGCCAGTACGTCGCCGTCACTGCCTGAATTTCTTCGGTGATGTTTGCTTTCAAAGTCATCTATGGTTCGCGGTTTCTTTTGGTAAACTCTGCTTTTTAGATATCCCCATAAAAAGTAATCAGGAGGCGTCAGATCGGGCGAGAGTGATGGCCATAGAAATGACGCGGTCTCCTAAAAAGGACTGAATTTCGGCCATACTGGTGTGTGATGTAGCTCTATCATGCTGGTAATATCCAATGGAGAGTTCTTCGTCGTCCAATTGATTTACAAAGGTGTTGAAGATTTCCATATATGCAGCTGTTGTGATGGTTGTATCGAAGAAGATGGGACCAATTATGCGACGCCGGGTCATCCCACACCAAACAGCATTTTTCTGCGAATGAAGGGGCTCTTCATGTATCGTGTTGGGATTTTCATTGTCCCAAATACGGGAATTTTTAGAATTGACGTATCCGGACCGGTGAAACCACGCCTCGTCCGAGAGGAGCACTCCGGCTGGCTGGCGGACGGCACAGTGTTCAATGCTGTCTGGACGCAAATGGTGGCCACTTCCAGCACATGTTATGATGTCATCACATTTCGCACGAAATGAGGTAAATCCACTTCAAATTTCGTTACAATATCTTCATTGGTGTTAATATTATTAAAGAAATGCCGGGTTCAGTAGCGAGTGGGACACACTGTATCTTTTACGAGACAATCAATCCAAGCACTTATTATTTGGAATCACGAATATAACCCTCGTTAGAATTTTTTTTAGAGCAAATCGGTACTTTTTTATTCTGAATTATCTTTTGCATTTCAGTTTACAAATTTCTAAAAGCTCAGAATCTTAAGGAAAACTATGGCAAGTAATTTTCGAATCTTTGATCACGTGATTATACGATAAACATCATTTTACTGGGCACCCAGGCGTAGTCAGTTTCCCTGCAACAAGCCATCGAAATATCGAAGACTGATCGCCTTTGAAGAACTTATAAAAATGAGCATCCATACCGTTAGTATTCACCACGGATGTGAAATATGTTTTTGATTCCCAAAGAACTATGTTGTGTCTAAAAAAACTGTCTGAGCACAATCAATACTTAGTCTCACACTGTGATAAAAAACTTTATTTACAGACAAAAAACTAACTGAAAGAATTAAAATGGCAAGATCTTTCACGGTCGCAACGACCACATCATTAGGCCTAAACACCCGAACGTGCGCTAACATTAATGTCTACTGTATATATAGAAGTAACATACAAAGGCCCTCCCCCTTACACCATACATGTTGCCAGAGAAAGTCACAAAGAAACAATAAGTTACTCAGTAAATAAACCAAATAGCAGAGTCGAGTTACTCATAGTAGGGTTGGAGGCGGTAGCTGGTCCACAAAGCGTTACTGCAGGTAAATTGTAGGGCAGTTCGTCATTGCAACACAGCGGTCCCAAGTAGGTGATCCGTAATACTTCGAGTAGAAAAAAAATCGAGAAACTCTTCTTCTACTTGAAGCATTATGGATCACCTACTTCGGACAGCTGTGTTGCACTGACGAACTGCCCTACAATTTACCTGCAGTATGGAAACGCCTTGTTAACCAGCTACTGCCTCCAACACTACGATGAGTAATTGGACTCTGTTAATTGGTTTGTTTACTGAGTAAGTTATTTTTTCTTTGTGACTTTCTCTGGCAACATGTATGGTGTAAGGTAAGGGCCTTTGTATGTTACTTCTATATATACACGGTCGAGTCACATTATTATGACCACCAGCTAATATCCAGAGAAACCGCCGTGTGCAGCGCGGACAGCCACTAGATGGGCTGGGAGTGACTCAATAAGGTGCTGGAAGGTATTCACAGGTATGTGGGGTCATGATGACTGCAGTGCATCTAACAGCTGTTGGAGGGTGCGTGGTGGAAGATCCATAGAGCGAACAACACGATCGAGGTTGTCCCACAGATGCTCAATTCGATTTAAAGAGGAGAAATTAGCATAACAGTGGAACGAGCGGGCAGAACGGACCAAAAGACCACTCAGGAGATAGACTAGGGTCCGGTACGGTAGTTCCTGCGCATATATGCAGCATGACGTAGGAGGGGGGGGGAGTGTAGAAAGGGTATAAAGCACACGGGCGGTGTACGCTCAACAATTCGGTGAAAGCTGATGCACAGTGTACATCGATTTGAACGACGTTGAGTTGCTGCCACCTTGTGATATGGCCAACAGGCAATCCAGTAGACGACATCTGGATGACTTTACCCGAGGTCGCGTCATTGGGAAGTTGGAAGAAGGTCGACGTGTGACGAGGCCGAGGAATTCGGGATCGCTCACAGCATCGTTTCACGAGGTTGGAGAGCATTTCAAACGACAGGAACAGCTGTCCGAGAGTTTAGCAGTGGTCGTCCACGAGCAACCACGGCGATGGACTACCGGTATATTGTCCTACAGGCGAGAAGAGACAGACGGCAGACAGCGGGAGAAATCGCAAGGCACATGCAACAGATAAATGGACGTCCGTTATCGTGTTTTACCGTGGCCAGGAGGTTGCACAAAGGTGGTCTATTTGCACGACGACCACTACGGTGTGTGCCATTAACGCCTGCTCATCGGAGATGGTGGTTTCTGTGGTGCCAGAACACAAGAACTGGACACATCAGCAATGGGGTCGAGTTCACTTTACGGATGAGAGCCGATTTAGTCTGACGAGCTATTCTGGACGTATACACATCTGGAGAGAGCAGGGAACATGCAATCGCACCTCCAACATCATCGAAAGGGACCGGTTTGGAGGTGGCGGAGTTCTTGTTTGGGACGGTATCATGCTTGGTAGCCGTACTGACCTCCACATCTTCCTAGGAGGTTCAGTCACTGGTGTCCAGTATTGTACCGATGTTCTTCTGCCTCGCGTGCGTCTGTTTAGAGGTGCTGTGAGTCCTGAGTTCCTCTTCATGGACGACAATGCTACACCTCATCGTACAGTGGATGTCGCAGAGCTGTTGGAGCGTGAAGATATTCAACGCATGGATTGGCCCACAAGGTTTCCGGACCTAAATTCAATCGAACACGAGTGGGACCTTCTCGGGAGACTCTTGGCAGCACGTCACCAGCCGCCAGCAACGATTCCGCAGCTGCGATTGGCGCAACAAGAGGAATGGGCCGCGATGCCTCAACAGCTCCTTGACAACCTCGTCCTCAGCCCCCCTGACGTGTTTTTATGCCTCAACAGCTCCTTGACAACCTCGTCCTGTATCCCCCCTGACGTGTTTGTTTAGGTTTGAGATGGTGGCTTTTGCGGTTTAAAGCACGGATAGTTACTTTTGAGATGAGTCATGACCACAGCTATGATGCCCCCACACTTGCAGAGGGACGACATAGCCGAAAATATAACTATGGAGCCAACAATATAAATGCTTGCGCGATAAAACTAACCAATCCATTCCAACGAAAAATACTTTCCCAATAAAGCCAGCCATCCAATCCCATCCAACGAAAAACACTATTGGATAACGATACTTTTTCTTCAAAACCCAAGCAAGTATCGAAAGTCTAACTGCGTATTAAAAAAAAATAAAAAAATGAAGTACATTATTTGACTTTCCGAATGTCTCTTTTTATTTTACTCACAAGCACGCACAAGTTCTTTTGCATTTCGTTATGGAACTTTTTATATCGCGTAGTGGCACACAGAGCGTCACGATGGGAAGCGTAAACAAGCCGGCCAACACGTTGCATCGGAAGTACAGCCCCAATATTGATTGAGTTTACTTCTCACGAAATGTATTGAAATCAAAATGTGGTCGAAAGTATATGCTGATTTGTATTTGTCAGAGGTTGGAAATTAACATTTTTGAGTTTTAAAGAATTATCCCATTGCAGTTGGAATTTCACACATTGTTCTTGTTTTGTAAGACAGGAAAACAATAATTTTACATTGAGAAGGGTGATTATATATATCTTGCTTTAATGCATTTGTGGATTTACGAAGACGATTAGTTATGCCTGTTATCGACGAATTATTACATAACTTCGGAGCACTAATGACTCTGCCGGATTGAGTATTTACTAGAGACGGTGCGCATAGTGAGAAACGAAATATGTGTAAACCTTTAGATTACCATCCATGATAGGTGCAAATGTTTGTATGCTTTGGAATTCCGATAGAAGACACTACATCAGCCATGCCACAAGGATGCCGATCCGACCAACGGCGAAGTGCATTGGTTGTAGGAAAACGTGACATTACAGGGATTGGTTGATGCAAATAGTGGTGTTTCTCAAAGAGCAAAAACTTCGTTACCGCTGAAGTGCTTCTTCTCTGCGGCATCACACACGGGTAATTTCACGAACAGCTGCACAATTTCCCTATATTCCGAGTCAACCTAAGAGTGTACCACTATTTAAGCTACGAAATAGCTACTTTCGCTTCGAAAAATAGTCCCTAGATTAAAATGCTGGCCCAACTCAACTCGAAGGGGCAAAGAAAAGCAACAGAATTAGTGCTCAGAATCCATTTTTGTTTGCTGAGCAGTTTACTGGGCAAAATTGCTACCCAAAATAAATTTTCCGAAAGTCAGAGCTTTTTTTAGAAATAAGTTTGTTATGAGAAGTTAATCAAGAACATCGCATTTCCGACTGCTTTTGCCCAACTGGAAGTAATTTGGGCGGTGGGTGTGAAAGACCTCTCCCACCATTCACAACACAGATGCAAAAAAATTGACAATCGAGAAATTGGGGGGGGGGGTACTTTAACAGGCAGTAGGGAAGACGTTCGGCCCACATGGCACCCCCATTCACAATCTCCACGACTTTTGTGATGAGTGTCAAGTTTCTTTCCGTCAAGCAATTACTATTTCAAGGGGCAGTGCGGGAGAAAGGTGACACAAAGTAAAAAGTAGGAGCGCAGTGTAACGCGGATTGATACTGTTCTTGCGTTCCACGGATAGGTCGTAATGAGGATCCCCGCCTATGACAACATTGCGACTTGGAGTATAGGTGTAACGTGTATCACTCCGCGGTGCGAGTTTGTTTGGTTTTGGGATCGTGGATTTCGTGGTTTAAATTACGGATTGCTAAATTTGAGATGAGTTATATCCACAACTGCGTCACTCGCATGTCGGGGGACACCGTTGCAGGTATAACTAGGCTGCCGACAATATAAATACTTGCTCAATGTAACCATCCAATGCAACGGAAACCCACACAGTTTCACAAAAAACGCTATTGGCTAACCATGTCGCTTCTGCTAAACCCAAGCAAGTTTAGAAAGTCAGTCCAACTGCGTATTAAAAATCGTGCAAATGAAACAAACTAATAACACTATTTGACTCAGGCACATATCTAGGATTTCTAGGGGGTCAAGAAAAAGTTCATATGTGTGTATCTCCCATATAGATTCAATGAAGAAGTCTCCCTCTTTCTGGATGTCTTCTCCTGTTGCAGAACGTTTTCAGGACAATTGCGTTTTAAGTTTGCTGTGAGATATCGTATTTTGATTCTTCCTGAAGTTTACAGAAAACGATCGAAAAATATCCCATACACAAAAATCAATGTAAACTTGCTGTACTGTACTCTCTCGGATTTAAGCATCGAACCGGCGAGAGTTCTCGCAAAGTAAACAGAGAATTCTTTATTTTACCTTTCATCCTAATTAGGCAGGGTTGTTAAGCCGTTCCCCTCCGTTTGTTCGGATCGTTATGTATCTGTTTGCAGGACGCGTTACTCCTTGTGCAACTCCGCCTCGGGAAAAGTGCCGTCAAGAGACATACAAACGAATGAAGCACACGGGAAATTAAAAAGTATGCTGAAAACAATTACCTGACGTGGAAATGATGCTGAAAACGAATACCTGACGTAAAAAATAAGCGCACTACTGTTCATGGAAAATATTAATATTACAGATTTTGGTGACCAGTGTTGCAAGGATTACAGTCCTTATCAACTGTTTGGAACTCGTGAGCACCTCATTAATATATTTCGTGCCAAACTGTTGTATCAAGTGGCCTAATGTGTTTAATTTGTAATAACTTGTTCTCACAGCTTACCTTCTTCATCATGATTTGCATAAGTTGTTTACAAAAAAAAATCCTGTTTTTGTCACGTGTCTCTGGAGTAACGTACCATGGTGCACATGGACAGTGTATATGAGATGTTGGCATGTCTGATACATCTGAAGATGAGGTGAACGTCACCTTGAAAATACTTTTAGTTTTAATCTGTACATATTTTTCATCTTTTAATAAATAGTGCTCAGACGGTATTGTTTGTAGTTAGTTTGAGACGACCACAGTTGTACTTTCGCTTTCCAACCTTGGCCTCATCTACTTCAACGATTATTCCTCTGCCACCAAGCTTTCCTTCGTCTTCTTGGGAGGCTAACATGAACTCTAAGACTAGTTCTCTGCAATCCTGATAATAGGCGCTGACTGTCTCAGAGGACGTGGTAACATCACCCTGTGAAGATTCCTCAATTGAATCACTGTAGGACAATCTTTTGGCGAAAAAATAAACGGGAGTCATCATTGTATCAAGAGCAATATGAGCATTCTCGAACCACGTCCCAAGTGCACGGGAATAGTGCTCAGATTTCCCTGAAACGTGATTCTTCCGACACTTCATTTGTCCTAAACGATTATACATATCCACTCTCTACCATTGGATGACCTGCTGAATATCTTCGTACGGTTGGAAGCAATCCCTTCCGCTCACACCAAGCAATACATGAATACTCATCCTTCGCAAACTTCCTAAAAAAACTAGTTAGTAAAATCATGCAATGCATTGATTATGATACGCTTTCTAACATACCAGAAATCATTACTCAATTTATGAGGATAACGGCTGTGGAATAAATCTCGCTCCTGTGGCCTGACCTTTGACCCCATTTCGATGATATTCAACAGAACCGGTTCAGTATACCTCCGGAACAACATACTAAAGTTTTGTCGCAATAAAAGCATTTTTACGTAAGTTTTGACACATAAGGGTGATGGAACAGATCCCACTCCAATGTACTAACCTTTGACCCCATTTCGCCTATTTTCAATAGGGTTCGTCCCCAGGTTGTCCCCTACCACATACTAAAATTTCATCGAAATCAAACCATTTTTAAGCGCGCTATAGTGCGGAGGGACAGACAGACAGACGGACAAAGCTGGAGCATATACTCTTCTTTAACCTACTGTTGGAAAACGTAAAAAACGCTACCAATTCCCCATGACAAGATTTACAGACTCACAACGCACGCTGATAAAAAAAAAAGACGGCATCAACAACAGAAACATGGCGAACCAAGTCTGACGAGCGCACAGAGCGAAGAGCGAACAGCGATGGCGTAACGGTAGCAGCAGCGCTGGAATCAAGGAGCGGAAGCGCCACCTATAGGGAAGCCTGTAATTTCCCGTGATTCCACGTTACTTTCTTCTAGCAGACGACGGTGGCCTCAAAACAAAGTGCTGTTCCCATCCTCCGGTTCTCGTGTTACTTATGAGAAGTTCATACGAAACAATATCAGTTAAACCAGGGTTATAGCAAGCTTCACGTGTTTCGAGGGAGCGGGGAGGCCATGACTAGCAAATACATCCCTATTAGTTCAACAGAACCGCCGCCACTGTGCCCTGACCTTGGCTGAAATTATTGACCCGGCCCGGTCCATAATTCCAGCCAAGATTTTTATTTTTATTATTTTTTTATTTGACATATGTGCGATTGTTGTGATGTGCCTTAGAAAGTTCCTCTAGGCAAGTGGTTTGGTGATTCTGATTCCCAACAAAGCTCCTTAGGCACAGTAGCGCACCCAGAAATTGAAAAGGCCGTGCGCCCTGGCACACAGAATTTTCCCAAGGTGGGGGTGACTCCACCCCCACCTTGGAAAAATTACCGGGAAAAGTAGTCAGGTGCTGTAACAATTAAGGAGGTTGACTTTTGTGCATTTATTCTTATCCAGTTATTACTAATGTTACAGTACAAGAAAGTTAAATGATTAGAAGAAGCAGTGAAATTGTTTTCTTTGTTAGATTCAAGAAGCGTGGGCCAACATTCCACAAGACCTTTGTAGTGCCTACGCCAGATCAATGCTTAGGTGAGTTGCCGAAGTGTATGATGCAAAACGAAGACCCACGAAGTGGTGATTTTACGCGAGAGCTGAGTGCACGTAAATTTATTGCCTCCGAGTTTTGTGCAGCAATATATTTGTTTACAGCAGTGGGCTTTTATTTCTTTATTCAAACGCAGTTAACTTATTTCGTGGTTTTTAAAATCAGTTATTAGTTCACGAAAGAAGAAATGGGTCTCCTTCTGTGTTTGGCTCCCGAGTAGTTCCAAAACGGACGATTGGCGGCAGCACGTCAGCAAAAGTATTTTTTCGCTGGGTTGGATTGGTTGATGTTACTGAGTAAGTATATATGTTGTCGGCTCCCTTGGTATATCCTCAGCTGTTTCGTCCCATCTTCCCACCCTGGCTGGGGAAGGGGGCTGCTACAGGTGAGGATATATATCATCTCAAAATTAACAATCCCTGGTTTAAGTCGTAAACGCTACTCAAAGCTTGTTTAGATCTCAAGTTGAACAAACGCGTTAGCAAAGGATGTGGAGGGATACACGTGGCACTTCGAACAGCTTGGGATCGAATACGGACGGTTTACCCAGGAAATAAGAGATCGCTGACAAGTATGCTAATCTTTGAAGTTCGAAATTCTAAGTAATTGCAAACATTTTTTATCGCATTTGTTGTTTACATTCCTTGCTAACGTGTAATCGATACCAGCGATGGCTCGAGCGTGTGCTACTTTGCTTTCTGCGTGATGTCATTTCGCCATCTAATAGCAGCTCATATCCGAAATGGCTCAACTCTTTAGCTGGAATTAAAATGCCTAATTTAGTTTACAGTGAAAGGCCTATTTGGGCTAGCTTTCAGAAGATAACTGCGCAAACATGCTCCAATGGACTGAAACAACTCTACCATTTGATTGTATCCCTCCGCGACGTCTTCATTTGCACTGACAAGTCAGCCTCTTACAACTCAGTTGTAATTCTCTCCAGCTGAGTGCTCCTACGCAGTAGGAAATAGTTCATTCTTTGTGGTTACCTTATTTCCATCTTAGCCGCAATTTCTTCACTGAAAGTAGTATCCGTCATTTATAAATAGATAGTGTGATAACGTTGTTTAAATCTACCCAAGAATATGTGAAACTTGCGTTACCTGATATGTAGCCAATGACGTTACGAAGGTGACTTTTGTCCTGGTGCGAGATACCTAACGTTTCCCCCTGGAAAACAACAAGAGAGACTGAGAGACGCTGTAGGATTCCCTCCACTTCTTCTTTCTGTTCAGACAAAAACTTAGCACCTTATACAATTAGGAAACTTAAAAAATTATTTCACGTCAGAAAAACACGATAACTGCTTGCTTTTTTATCTGCTCTGGTACCTGCTTCCCTTTGCTTTGGCATCTTCGCATCTTTAGAAGAGGGGGGGGGGGGGTAGGTGTATGCATATTCCAAATTAATTTATTTCACTCGTTCCCCTTATTCCTCTATTAATTTCTTTTTTTTTTTAATTTTGGCGGGTGTATGTGCGGAGTCGTATAAGGCCTAAATTTCTAGTAGGTTATTTTAGGTGAAAATCACTAGGTGGTATTTTACATCGTTTTGTTTAAGCCGTTTTTTATGTCGTTTTATAACCTTCACCGTTATTCATTTTAAACATTCTGAGATCATCCTAATTTTTTCTACTTCTGGGGAAGAATGCCTTCCTATTTTTGAGCTCCCATTTTTTAAAACTAATTCTTTTAGTGATTTTTGTGGGTAATATTTCAGGTTTTTTTTTGACGCCTGTTACTCGTCTTAATAATTTAATTTTCTTGAAGTCTGTTATCTCATCCTTATCCTTATCTAGGAGAACAACGCAGACGATAGAGAAAGTGGTTTCGGGAAGTGATTTCAGTAACGGCAAGCACCTACCTGAGAAAAGCTTGTACTATTTCTATATTGGATATATTCTGAGAGTTTATTCAAAGCAAATTCAGTTTCGTATCATAATACGCTCAAAGACATCAACTATAGTAATCTAGATTAGGCAGCAAAAAAAAAAAAATAAAAAAAAATAGTATATTATCAATGAGCGCCGGGCATAATTCAGGAGCACCACAAACGCATAACACCTATGCCCGGGGCAAAGCTAACCTGGTTACACGGTTAATGCTGTGAAACCGATTTACCGACAAGTTTCTGTGTATTAGTATTTCTCTGCGCCCTAATGGGGTTCCACGAGTCGCGGACCCTTCTCCCTAAGGGTGGCTTAAGGCACAACAGAAGAAATTTCCCGTGTTCCATCACGATGTCTCCCCTCAACCCCCACACCTTCATAACCTTGCTGACCACCAGACAAGCGATTTCTGAATGAGTATTTTAAAACAGTAACCACGAAGAAAGGAGCAAGTTTAGGGACCGCCAAGACATTATCTCCCCATTTACCCTTAGGCTGACACAATTCTCCCCTCCCGCTCGCGTGTTCATAAAACCTGCACAGAAACTCTTCGAAGATGCTCAGATGTTAGCTGATTGGCTGAAATTCCGTGACGCATTTTCATCTTTCTGGATGCTGGTCGTATTAAAGATCATAGTGACAACATTGCCAATGATTGGGCCGCGGATTGCTTAGTGGTCAGCGTTCGTGACTGCCTTGGTGAAGACCTCTGGTTCGATCCCAGCCAGGTACGAACGTTCGAACCACTAAATATCCGCCGTGCGTCGGATGGGCACGTTAAGCCGTCGGACCCCGGTTACTGGCCCCTGTAGTAAATAAGGGCGTCTTCTCACTCGCTTTCGTGTGACTTTCCTATCGGCCACCCTAGCCCAAATCTCCTAGCTTCGTACTTCTAAGGGTTGTTTAAGACCTGGGTTCAAATACTCCCTTCCTAAAATCCTCTACATATGATCTTATCGTATCTTATTGCCAATTATGTTACTGTTGACTGAGAGTTTATTTGGGAGGTTATAAAATGTTATTACTTTTTACATATAATTATCATTTTTTTAGTATCGGGTATTGATACCAACCAACGTAATGCTTTAATCTAGGAGATTTAAATGCAGCAACTAACTGACTGCTGCTTTACGTAGATGTAGTATTTTTAATGTCGACTGTGACTGAAATGTAGGCTAACCAGAAGTCCCGATTTTTGTTCTAATCTTAACCGATTCGTGAAATAGCAAACTAAATTTTATTTTGTGGTTTACTCATTGTATATATTCAACAATTTGAGTGTAAACCACATACTTAAAATTCAAAAAATAAAAAGAATATCAAAGATGTTTTTCGGATGCGCTGCCATCTATCGGCCGATTTGTAATCACAGTAATTAAAAAAAAATTAACTGACATCGTGCCGCAGTTGGAAGTATAGCCAGGAAAGGTAGGCGTACTACCCAAAAATTTGACTTAAAAATCTCCTTTATTCCTCAGTAAATCTTTAAATTTGAAATATTTATTATACGAATTTATTTTTTAGAGGAATCGTTATTATTCTCTCCGCAAAAAAATTATTTCTCTCTCTGAACTTTTAATCCATTTTATGGTCTTTTTCTTAAGCTTAAAGCAAATATTTCCTTTAGATAACATACTCCGGCCCTGAACGTTAATGTCAAAACTCGCCGGAAACTTACCTCGACTGTGTGTTTCTTTTTTAAGTAATTTTACTTTGAAGAAGCAAGCTTCCTTCTTTTTTAACTGCATATTTTTTTAGGCGTAATTTTCGGGAAAACTCGATGCTATTATTGTTATCATTGTAATTCATGTTGCTACTGACTGATCACTGAAGGAGCTTTTCTTTTTTGTTCCACTTTGTTTCTCCTAGGTAGCGAGTCACGTGATTACGTAAACCAATCACGAAACGTTGAGCACCCACCGAAGAGTTTCTCTGCAGGTTTTGTGAACAGCCTTACACTCACAGTAAATATCCTCCATGTATACTGTATAACGTCTCTGAAGCAAAACAGAAGTAACAATGACATCGCCAAAATACAAATATTTGCATTTTTTTAGAAACGTAACCGAAACATGAATCTTCATTTTTTTAATGTACGTAGGTACGACATTTAGAACATCTATACATCCGTGCGCTTTCTTAGGTTTCAGTTAAAGCTCGAACACGAGCTTTTCAACTGGAACTATATTATGCAGTGGAAGTACATTCTCCGTAGCTTTAACTCCATAGTCAGGTTAGCCTTGCCCCGAGTATAACAAATTTGAAAATTAAAACAAAATATAGAAAATTTATTGCCATCCTGGCTGCTGAGCAGTATGAGGAACTGGATTTTGATCATTCATCCGAGATAGGCCCGGGTTCGATTCACAGCAGAAGAGTGGGTGATGTCTCCTTCCCATCGCGGGGACCAGTAGCCCTAAATTAGGGCGGGGGGCTGCCTATAGCATTTTGAGTAGCTCATGGTGTACGTTAAACTCCGAAAAAAAAATGGTGAATATTTAACTGGAAGGAAATTTTCTCCATGCGAGTGTGTTTCCATGCTATAAAATTACTTGCAGTGGCACATATACAAATTTAGCAGCAGTGTCATTTCAATCTTTTCGACGCCTTATAAGTTCCCTCCCCACATCCCTTCGCCTCTGTATGTAGCATAACTAAACCTCTGGGAGCGGGTGTTGGGTGACTAATTGAGTGACCAAATGAATGGCTTATAATAGGTTTCACTTTCCAACTTTTATATGTGTAGGCTTCAGACTCAGTATTGCTGACTCCATGTGTTTTAATGCTGTTTTGAAGACATCATTTTCGTAGAATTTTTGCCCATAATTTTTTTTATGTCCTGGATATTCTGGTTTGTGAGAATATCTAAGAGGTAAAAAGAAGTTCGCGAGTCATCGCCAAAAGGAAGATTTGAAATGAATGTGTGACTATTAACAAAAAAAAAAGTTTTAGCTTTCACACTTCGGTTTTGGCTTTCACTGTTAAAGAAAAGGTTTTGATTTTCGCACATTATGTGGGGATGAACTCCACTATTCCCTTGACAAGAGCAGCCACTGGGTGGGGTGCTTCCGCTGAAGTCTGATATTGGGAGATTTCGTGCTCAAAAAAATAAAAACTTGGTGAGTTAAAACCGGTTTTTTTTTTATTTTAATTTCTAAGCTTTCATTTGTTACAATTCTTCAATGTGTTGTAGCGTTTGCGTGTATCTGACTAACTAAAGCACTACATAAATCAAAAACTTCACCTACAGTGAAATACGAGTCCCTCAAATAAAGTCAGGAAGTTGTTACCTACAGCTAATCCTTTATATCTGTCAATAAGCACGTGAGCACTTGCACTTCAACATCGTGAGATCACGAAATCTTGGATTAATATCCACAATCAATTAACTATGAAACACAACACTGGAACTTGAATTAATATCCACAAGAACACAACACTGTTATTAAAGTAGAACACGTAGCCTCACAAATACTTAAACGGCAATTAAGCAGTCGCGTATCCAAAAGAAGCATTAACGTTCCCCGTCCAACATCTCCCTTCTCACAGCAACTGTGTAGCCATTATACACTGAGTGGCCACTTTATTATGACTACACCCTCAGTATTTCGTTGGGCCACCTTTTGCCTTTAATCCTGCATCGATTTTTCGTGGCATGGACTCCACGAGATGTTGATAGGTGGTTTGTGGAATCTGAGACCATGCTTGATGAATAGCACTTTCCAGGAGTGTGAGATTGCAGGGTTGTGGATCCAGCTGTCTGATGGCTCGTTCAACTTCATCCCACAAATTCTCAATGGGGTTTAGATCTGGAGCTTGTGGGGGCCACCTAAGCAAAGTAAACTCACCGGCATGTTCCTGAAACCAATCCTGTACAATACGAGCACTATGGCAGGACGCATTATCTTGTTGAAAGTAGCCATCGCCATTGGGATAAACCATCCACATGACAGGATGCACTTGGTCCGCAACGATGTTTTGATATGATGTGCCAGTCAGACGTTGATCAACACGAATTAAAGGGCCCAAAGCATGCCAGGAAAACAATCCCCAAACCATAACGTTGCCTCCACCAGCTTGAAGGGTTGTAGCAATGCATTTCGGATGCACGCTTTCATGCTGTTTACGCCAAATTCTCACCCGGCCATCGGCATGGTGCAACTGAAAACGTGATTCATCGGACCACAAAATTTGTTTCCAATTATCGATTGTCCAATCCTTGTGCTCCTGTGCGAACTGGAGACGTTTTCCTTTGTTAACTGCAGACAGCAATGGTGTTCGAACAGGCCTTCGGCCGCCATATCCCATCCGATGCAGTGTACGGCGAACAGTGCGTGCAGAGATCATTTGAGGGGATCCTTGATTAAGATGGTCTGTAATTTGCTGCACTGTTGCTCTTCTGTTGTCTGTTACCAGTCTGGACACTCTCCGTTCCGCCCGAGCAGTCACTAGTCGATGACGACCACATGTTGCACGTAGAGACCCAGTTTTTTGTCTGACAGTCCAGTTTTTAAACACTTTAACAACAGCTGCTCTGAAACATTTCACGAATGCGGCGGTTTCGGTGATGCTCACTCCATGGCTCGGAGCTCCTACAATCATCCCACGTTGAAAGTCCGTCAAATCGGATTTTATTACCCATCTCGTCACCCAAAAATCACTTCTACTACTGTCGCAAGCACCAAGCTTTCCCTTTTTATACTAGCCTCGCCCTCTGGCGGTAACAGCGTGCAGCCATAGCTCATTTGCTTAATACGGACTTCATGGTGTTGTCAAACCTCAATTCATGTGAAAGAGAAGATATCAGGTTAAGTTTGGAAAGTGCAAAAGAGAACAAACTCAAATTTACATAGGAAAAGGAACTGAAAATGAAAGTTAAAATAAAATATACGTCACAGTGCGCATGGCAGCCATTGGAAAAACTTCAATGGGCGCTAGAGCCCCGGATAACCCACGTAGTCGGCGTTTATGTTTGTTGCAAAGATTTTGATTTTGACTATTTTCTTTAGTTTTGTTTCAAGCTAATAACAGACGCATTATCTATAAAAACATTTCTATTCAAGAGAGGCATTAACTATCATAATTTCATTTCTGCAAATTTAAGTAGCATTTTCATGACCTGGCCCTCGTGAGTATTCTGGATCCACCATTGTCCCCAGAGGACCTTGAGATGGTGCGTAGGCACAAGTCCGTGTAGAGTTGCGAAGTTCAGGTAGGTAATCACGGGGTTACAACTTTGACCATATAGTGACTTTGAAGCAAAATCGCTTTTCGCAACACCGGGGTTTATGTTGGATTCAGCCGATACTCTCTGTTAATGGAATAATGTACTCTTATGCTAGAACGCATACTTTTGCTATCAGCAGGGGTGGATTGTCCCACCAGGACATTTCTCGGTGGACTACTCGAGAAATGGCCCAATTTCTTGTATTCTTGTTTGCCTGAATTTTTGGAAACGGATGTATAATTATTTTTGAAATTGTTAAAAAATAATCGTTTATTTCATTTGACCTTTAGTTCTGCCTGAAAAGTCATTTCCTTAAAGGAAAAGAAAAGTTTCCTTCTGTCTTTGTTGAGCGTTTGCTCTGAAAGGACGTAGCAGGGGTACCTGTACTTGTTGAGGAAGGTGCCGCCGAACCAAGCGTTTATAAATTAATCAAGCTGAAGAGAAACGGTAGGTCATTAGATTTAGAGCCTAGTATGCAGCCTTATTTCCTACCCTTCCGTAATTTTGAAAGGGACACCAGTACCCATTGAAATGGCTCATCACCGTCCCCCTTATCCATGGACGGACAGAACACAAAGCGAGATATTCCAACATCCGAATCCATCGAAGTGCTCCCCTTTTGGTTTGAGCGAAGAGCAAAACCAATGCAATATTCGGCACGACAACAAAAGAAGTAATTGCGCAGTGAGGATACTGCGCAATTACTTCCTTTTTGTCTCTATAGTGTGTTACTGGCATTTTAAAGCCATAGCCAGCGTGAAGTGAAAGTTTTCGGTGAAGTGTGATAATAATCAACCTGGAATATATCAATAACGGAAAAAAGCAAATAAAAAAAAAAATAAAAACTCCCATAAAGGTGGTACTGAAAGATCGCGTAGAAATAAAAAAAAATAAAAACTCCCATAAAGGTGGTACTGAAAGATCGCGAAGAAATAAAAAAAAATACTCATATTGAATGACGGGAAAAAATGTGCAAAATTATGTGAGTACTACACCTATTTATACATACCTTTCAATTCCTATATGTTAACCGTTTAACCGGCTGGAACGAATTAACTCGGAGTTACCAAACTGAGCTGAAATCAGCTCGAACATATATATTCGCTGTCTAGAAAGTGTGCCGAACGCTGTTGGAATGAGTGAATCTGTACATCAGAGAGCGTTGCTTTCCCGTTAGTTTTTAAAAGTTATCATTTAGGGGACATGATTGACACTAAAGGACAGCTGTGTCACCTTAAATGACCAGTTTGCTTGTCAAAATTGTGATTTAGGGGGAGGGATTGACACTAATCCTTTCTGTAACTTATCACCTGCTAAAAGGGCAATAATAATGCCGATTAACATAAGAAGAGAGAGAAAAGGTGTTTGAGGCATTTGTTACTACTCAGAGGCATGTTGTCCTTATCAGGAGGACAAACCCTTCCCTATGACGTCGTGAATTATACATCAGAGAATAGAGGACTATAGAAGCGAGATATTATCACAAGCAACATGTTTATGGCCGGTACTGCTGAAGTAAGAGGGGTAAAGGAATTGTTTTGCCGCAGCTTTCCAAGCGCCCTGTCGTCAAATGAACATTTCTGTGTGGGGAGATCAGAAGCGTTTGGGTGCCATTAGGTTCGGCCACTTAAAGGGATTAGGACTAGTGTACGTCAGGTTTCATCACTCACTTCTGACTATTAACAGCTTTTGAGGAGAATATACACTCATCGTCAAAAAATAGTTGCACTCAGAAGGAAGCAACCAACAGGAATTAAACTTGGTGGACAGGTTTGACATCGTGAGGCATGCAAATGATTCAAGTACAACGCTCGACCGCACATGTGACACAAGCAAGGAGGAGGAGTAGCGCTGTGCCTGATTGGCTATAAAAGGTTGCCCCGTTGCGCGTGCTTTCCATTCTGATTCGTGCTGTTGTGTTGGTTGCATCCTTTGCAAGTAAAGTGTGCCACGGAGAAAAGTTCGGAAGCAATTCGAGCAGTTGGAAGAGTTCGATAGGGACCGCATCGCGGGACTGCGGGATGGTTTTATCGCCGTGTTGCGCGCCATGCCGGTCGTGCGAATATCACCATAGCACGCTGCTGGCGGCAGTGAATAACGCAAGGCACGCAGCAGCGACACGAAGGGTCTCGGAGACCTTGACGAACCACGACGGAGAGAAAGCGGAGTGACCCAACAGCCACGATTGCGGATATTCAGTGAGCAGTGGTGCTTTCCATGCATCATCCGATTAGTGCCAGCACCACTGACAGACGGCTGCTTGACGTAGGGAAGGAATGAACGGGATGAGATGGAGTGTATATAGCGCGTCCAATAGCATCCCACATATTCTCGGTCGGCGATAAGTCTGGCGATGCAGCTGTCCATGGCAGAGTGTCAGTGTCTTCAAGGCATGTTCTCGACACAGCAGCAATTTGCGGACGAGCGTTGTTCAGTTAAAAAATCGCACCGTAGTGAGCGTTCAGAAAAGGTAGGGACACTGGTTGCAAGACCTCATTAACGTAACGCTGGGCTGTAAAAGTGGCTGCAATGAACACCAAAGGTGATTTGGCATCGTAGGCAATTGCACCCCACACCACGACACCAAGCCTTCTGGATGTCTGACGCTCGTCAACAAACCGTTGATCTTGGCACTGACCAGGGTGCCTCCACACACAGATTCGTTGGTTGTCTTCTCCAAGACAAAAGCGGGACTCGTTACTGAAGATCACCCGCTGCCATTCTGAGTGGCTCCTTGAGAGTCTGGCACGACACCATTGCAGTATTTGACGACGATGTAATAGTGTTAGGGGCAGTCGTCGTAACGGTCTGCGTGCGTGTGGTTCTACGTTGTGCAGCCGTCTGCCCGTGGTGCTGGAACTAATCGGACGATGCATGGAGGGCACCACTCTTCGCTGAATATCCGCAATCGTGGCTGTTGGGTCACTCGGCGCATGTCGGACAACCCGTCGGTCCTCTCTCTCCATGGTTCGTCTAGGTCTCCCAGACCCTTCCCGTCGCTGCTGCATGCCTTGTTCTATCCACTGCCACTTGCAGCGTGATATGTGATATCCGCACGACCGGTATGGCGCGCAATACGGCGATATGACCATCACGCTTCCCGGAGGCCGACGATGCGGCCCATCTTAAAGTCCTTCAACTGCTGGAATTGCTTCCGAACTTTGCTCCGAGGCACACTTCACACGCAAAGGATGCAACAAACACAACAGCACCAGTCAGTATGGTAAATACACGCAAGGGAATGACCTTATATAGCCGGTAAGGCACAGCGCTACGACCCCTACTTGCTGGCGTCATATGCTCGGCTGAGCGTGGTGCCTGAATCATTTGCATGTCTCACGATATCAAACCTACCTTCTGTGTGCAACCAGTTTTTTGTGACGATGAGTGTATATAAGTGTGTGTGTTACACCCCTTCAATTCAAATGGAAAGGTGTTGAGGTTTTTTATGGGGTCTGAAGAGATTGGAAGAGGGGGGGGGGTATAATCCTTGCTGTAGTGGTCCACAAGACTAAATTTACCTGCCTGGTTTGGTCGAACCAATCCACCCCTAGTGGTCACTTTGCGTTATCTCTTACCGCGAATATTAAACTTCCATCTTTTCGCGCTGCTATGAAAAACTGCAGGACTCTAGTTGTATATATTTTCAAATGAATTTTTTTTTCCGATATCATTTGAGTGAACTGTTACTCGGATGCCATCGATGGGCAACCCAGCGGAGTAATATCAACGAGAAAGTAAATACTTTCAAATATTTCAGAACCGTGAAGCCCAATGACGTAACCAGGATTTCATTTCGAAAGGCTTTAACACCCAGTGGCTGCGATTTTCAGTTTTCTTTTAAAACGACATGAAAAACCAGTTATATACACTGGTGTGCAAAAATTAAGGACGAAGAGGAGAAATTAGCATAACAGTGGAACGAGCAGGCAGAACGGACCGAAAGACCACTCGGGAGATAGACTAGGGTCCGGTACGGTAGGGCATGCGCATATATGCAGCATGACGTAGGGGGAAGCGGGGCGGGGCGGGGTCGGAAGGGTATAAAGCACACGGGCGGTGTACGCTCAGCAATTCGGTGAAAGCAATTGCACGGTGTACATCGGTTTGAACGACGTCGAGTTGCTGCCACCGTGTGATATGGCCAACAAGCAATCCAGTAGACGACATCTGGATGACTTTACCCGAGGTCGCGCCATTGGGAACTGGAAGAAGGTCAAAGTGTGACTAGTGTGGCCGAGGAGTTCGGGATCGCTTACAGCATCGTTTCACGAGCTTGAAGAGCATTTCAAACGACAGGAACAGCTGTCCGAGAGTTTAGCAATGGTCGTCCACGAGCAACCACGGCGGCGGACGACCGGTATATTGTCCTAATGGCGAGAAGAGACAGACGGCAGACAGCGGGAGAAATCGCAAGGCACATGCAATAGACAACTGGACGTCCGTTATTGCATTTTACCGTGGCCAGGAGGCTGCACAAGGGTGGTCCATTTGCACGGCGACCAGTACGGTGTGTGCCATTAACGTCTGCTCATCGGAGACGGCGGTTTCTGTGCTGCCAGGAACACAAGAACTGGACAGATCAGCAATGGGGTCGAGTTCTCTTTACTGATGATAGCCGATTTAGTCTGACGAGCGATTCTGGACGTATACACATCTGGAGAGAGCATGGAACACGGAACATTATCGAAAGGGACCGGTTTGGAGGTGGCGGAGTTCTTGTTTTGGGGCGGTATCATGCTTGGTAGCAGTACTGACCTCCACATCTTCCAAGGAGGTTCAGTCACTGGTGTCCGCTATTGTACCGAGGTTCTCCTGCCTCACGTGCGTCTGTTTAGAGGTGCTGTGGGTCCTGAGTTCTTCTTCATGGACGACAACGCTACACCTCATCGTACAGTGGCTGTCGCAGAACTGTTGGAGAGTGCAGATATTTAACGCATGGATTGGCCCGCAAGGTCCCCGGACCTAAATCCAATCTAACACGTGTGGGACCTTTTCGAGAGACGCTTGGTAGCACGTCACCATCCGCCAGAAACGATTCCGCAGCTGCGATTGGCGCTACAAGAGGAATGGGCCGCGATGCCTCAACAGTTCCTTGACAACCTCGTCCTCAGCATGGACAGACGTTGTAAATCCTGCAACGCAGTCAGGGGTGATCATATCCCCTTCTAAAGACTGGAGTTTTCTTGGCAGCCGCCTGTCACATGGACGTTTCTGTCTTCTGTCCAGTTGTGTTCGAAGCTACCTTTTCAATAAAGTGCTTTTGTATCCTTTGGATTCCTTGTTTGGACGGTTTTGCTCACTTGTCCCATATTTTTACATCTTGGGGGTCTTACGGTATGATTTGAGTCGGTGTGGAGCACTTCTGCACGACGTTACACTCGAAAAACCTTCTCGTCCTTAATTTTTGCACGCCAGTGTATATGGTGTATTTATTTGAGCTGAACGCTTATTGATATTAAATATGGTTGTACTTCTGAAGTGTTACTGGCCGGCGGGCTTGGCTACGTTTCCTAAAGTGACTCTGTGCGTGCAACTACATTATGTCTGCCTACCTAATAAGATGTAGGACCCCATTTAGCCCGAAAAACAGCGGCCACTCGGCGAGGCATCGATTCTACGAGGTGGCGATAGGTATCCTGGGATATCTGGTACCATAATGTCAACAGCAGGTCCTCCAGTTCCCGTACATTTCGGGGTATTGGTGATCTAGCGCGAACCCACTTCTCGTCGAACCACAAATGTTCGACTGGGTTCATGTCAGGTGAATTTTGTGACCAGGACATTAATAGAAAGTCACCAGAATGTTAATCTAACCGCTCTTTGACGATTCTGAAAGTGAGGCATCGTATATTATCCTGTTGGTAATGGCCATCACCAGCAGGAAACACAGTTGCCACGAATGGGTGAACTTGTTCCGCAACAATGTTCAGATACCTGGCAGCTGTCAGGGTTTGTCCTTAAGGATAATGGGGCCTCAAGTGTCCCAAGGAAACATAGCGCACAACATAATACCGCCACCGCTGGCCTGTTTCCGCACAACAGTGCATCCAAGTGCTATATCTTCCGTTGGTAATCTGCGTATCCGCGCTCCGCCGTCTACATGATGCACCAGGAATCTTCATTCGTCAGACCAGGCCACTTTCTTTCAATCATCCACGGTCCAATATCGATGATCTTAGGCTCATTTCATGAGTTGTTGGCGATGGCGTGCAGTGAGCTTGAGGACCCGGCTGGGTCTTCGGCTACGCAGGTCCATGCGCAGAAGGCTGCGAGGAACTGTGGGCTATAACACATTGCCCTGATTACAACTGTTGTAGCTGGGGTGATTTGTCGCACCGTGGCCCTGCGGTTGCTGTGAACATTGCGCGAAAGTCTCCTCTCCCCTCTGGCATCAATGAGCTGCGGACGACACACAGCTGGACGACGGTTCGTTGTTTGGCCATCTGTGCTCCACTTTTGATACGTACTCACTACAGCGGCACGTGGACAAGTCACAAGCAGCGCCGTTTCCGAGATCGTAGTTCCGAGGGGCCGTGCCGCCACAATTTGTCTTTTATCAAACTCCGATAAATCGGCAGCTTTTTTCCATTCTGATTCCAAACACACTACTAACCGAAAGGCGGTCATCGTGTTGTATATATATACAGCTCTGTGAACTTCACTTGCGCCACCGTTCGGTCTCCTGATGCGCTCATTTCTCTAGGCTGGCGGTTGCCATAATGTAATGGTTCATCGGTGTAAATACTGTAGTTCCACAGCGAAATGAAAAAAAAACACACATCCGTGCTTGCGAGTTGAAAGTAAAGTTAGTGTTCTTCGTTTGTTTGGAAGGTTTTTACACAGTCGAGACACATTATTGTGACCAGCTCCTACTTTTGACATCAGCAGCGTGTAGCCAATCAAAGAAGGCACGTCTCGTGATCTGGCTTGGAGGGTATGTAAGGTGTGCTGTAGGCAATCTGAAAACATATCACTCGTTGCTGTCATGGATAAAAGGAGCGATTTATCAGATTTGCTAAAAGGGATGATTATCGGCTTTCGGGCCAAGATTGACAGTATTTCTGAAACAGCGCAGTTTGTGAAATGTTCACGTGCTGCTGTGGTTAAAGTGTATCCTGATTGGAGAAATGGCACCACTACGAAGAAGCGACGTGCCGGAGTACCACGTTGCCCTAATGTGAGAGGTGAACGTCGGCTTCGAAGGTGGTGAAGACCGATCGACACGCTACAGTGGAGCAACTCACTGGCCGGTTGAACCAAGGGTCTGCCGGAAGTGTGTCTAAATAGGCGACAGTTCAGCGAACACTGGTGCGTATGGGGCTCCGATGCAGCCGGATGGTCACTGCACCTTTGCTAACGAAGGTGCATCGGCAGAAAAAGCTTACATTTGCACGGCAGTACCGGAATTGGAACTCCGCTGATTGGCAAAGGATCGCCTCTCCGATGAGTCACGTTTTCTGCTTCATCGAACGGATGGACGTTGGCGTATAAGGGGAGAAATATCGGAGAACAAACAATCTTCAACCATTGCTGGAAGAACACAAGATGGTGGGTGCAGCGTTATGGTCTAAGGAATGTTTTCGCGGCATTCCCTGGGTCCATTCACACTTGTGGAAGGCACAATAGACCGAATTACACTGATGTTCAAAATTAAGAGAATTTGCACATTTTGTCGAATTTATGAAAAACTAATGGACACATTTTAATGAAATTTGGTATAGATACATAGTTATATAAGAGAAAAAAAGCATACCATACAAAGGCAATGGTACGCACTCATGATCGTCAGTAAGGCTCATCAGCGCAGGAATGTCCAAAAACCACGTTGCAAGATCGAACATAAAATGACTAATATGGGGTATGGTCCCCTCTCACAGCCATACAGCTCTCACAGCGCGACGTCATAATGGAAACGAGGCAGTTGATGAGTCCCTGTGGCACTCGGTCCCACTCCTGCAGCAACGCAGTTTTCAGCTCCTGGATGGTTCTCGGAGGGGATGGCGAGCTGCAATTGCTTTCCCAAGAGCGCCCCAGACATGTTCGATAGGGTTTAGGTCTGGTGATCTGGCTAGTAAATCCATCCGGCGAATATCCTCACTTTCAAGATAATCGTCGACCAGGTGAGCCCTGTGAGGACGAGCGTTGTCGTCCATAAAAAAGAACCGAGGGCCAACTGCGCCACTGAAAAGTCGAACATACAGCTGTAAGATCTCATCCCTATACCTCTCAGCAGTCAGGGAGCCTCTGTCAAACATATGGAGAGGTGTGCGGCCGTCCAACATGATGCCTGCCCAGACCATGACACCACCGCTGCCATAGCGGTCTTTTTTCGTATGTTGGAAGAAAGGTATCTGGTCCCAGGTTCTCTCCAGATGAAGGTACGTCGAAAATAAGTGTCCAGGCTGAATCGCGACTCGTCTGTGAAGAGAACGTTACCCCACTGAAGTTTAATCTAAGGCTAATGTCTGCACCATGCTAAACGCGCTTTCCTGTGTGCTGAAGTGAGCGGGATAGAAACAGCGGGTCTTCTGGCAAAAAGCCTTCTCTCCTGAAGCCTTCGGGAAACAGTAACCCTTGAAACTCGGGTTCCAGTGGCGGCATGCAGCTCACGAGATAGCTGTGCAGTTGTAGCAGTCCTGTGGCGCCTCGCTGAAAGTGCCAAATAACGATCTTCATTGGCCGTCGTGGCTCTTGGGCGACCTTGCCCAGGCTTTCGCGATATGGATCCGGTGTCCTTAAACTGTTTCCACAAATTGCAGACGACACTGGACATTACATTGAGCTCTGTAACAACCTGCACTTGCGATTGCCCTGCCCCTAATCTACCGACGATTCTCCACCTCATTCCGTCATCTGATTGCTTATGAAATTGAACCAACTCCTGCAAGAAACACAACGAATGTTGCCGAGGAGTACGAGCAAACTAATCGCGGAAAAAGTCACGTGTGCTTTTCATGCCCTCCGCTGTCACAGCTCCTCCCACACGCACGTGTACGCTTACGTATTCGACACTGCAAATTTGCATTCTTATTCGACGGCATAATTTGTACCTTTGGTTCCACACTTTTTGTAAAAATCAACAAAATGTGCAAATTCTCTTAATTTTGAACACCACTGTAGTTATGAATCCATCCTTGCAGACCACGTACTCCCATACATGCTGATTGTCTTCCCTTGGGCGGATGGGATGTTCCACGTCCACAATGCGACGTGCCACACATCAAGAAATATCCGAGAGTGGTTGGAAGAGCACGTGACGACTTCAAAGTACTTCCCTGGCCACCTAATTGCTCAGACTTAAATCGAATTGAGCATCTGTGGGACAACCTCGATCGTGTTGTTCCCTCTGTGGATCCTCCACCACGTACTCTCCAGCAGCTGTGAGATGCACTGCTGTCAGCATGGCTCCACATACCTATGAACACCTTCCAGCACGTTGACTTGAATTATTTCCCAGCCCGTCTAAGCTGCTGTCCGCACGGACTTAAATCGAACTGTTGGTCATCTGTGGGACAGTGTAACCTCGATCGTGTTGTTCCCTCTGTGGAGGTTCCACCACGTACTCTCCAGCAGCTGTGAGATGCACTGCTGTCAGCATGGCTCCACATACCTATGAACACCTTCCAGCACGTTGTTGAATTATTCCCAGCCCGTCTAGCTGCTGTCCGCACGGCGGTTACCCTGGATACTAACTGATGGTCACAATAATGTGACTCGACCGTGTAATACGCAGTTGCACTGACTTTCTAAATTTCTTGTGTTTTGAAGGGAACACAGCGTTAGTCAATAGCGCGTTTCGTTTTTTGTTGGATTTGATTACATGGTTTCATTCAATAAGTTTTTATGTCGTCGCATTCCTAGTTATATCCTCAGCTGGGTCTATCCCCCCCCCCTCGCCCGCAAGGAAGTGGATGACACAGCTCAGAATACAAATTGATCTCAAAATTAACAATTCCTGCTTTAAATCGTAATGCCACAATCTCAAAACTAAAGCGTCGGCATACATAGCGGATGGATACACGTGACACTCTGAAAGTAGTTCCTTAAATACTAGTTTTTTTGGGTTTTTTTTTGTTTGGAGTGAAATTTCGGTTTTTCACCTGTATGTGTTTATAAAAGTTATGGGTACGACCTAGCAGAATAGAATTTGCAAGCACATACTTTTCGGGACTCCTTTTCCAATGGAATTCCTCTCACGAGTGTGTCACCTGGCCTCATCTAACGGCGTGTATAGAAAGCTTTCATCTTTTGATAAATGCTACCCCAAAACAGCAGGGAACTAATGTTTCGTTCCAAACGATTTATTTTTTGACATTTGAAGGATACTCTGTAAAATTTCTCGTATGCCATCCATGGGCAACCTAGCCGAGTAGAATCAATGAAATAACACACACCTGCAAATGTTGCAGATCCGTGAAGCTATTGTTTCGTTTCGGAAGACTTCCATATCTTCGGAAGGCTTCAACACCCAGCAGCTGCAATTGTAAGTTAAGTTAAATTTAAGAGGAAATGAAAAATCAGTTATGTATATTTGAGCTAAAAGCATATGAAAGTTAAATATTTTTCTTAAACTGAAATGAAATCTTTGACTTCCCACCGGTATTAATTTGTAATAAATTATGGGTGCTATATAAGTAAACCAGCAGGTACTTTGTGTTGGGATTCGTTTAGCTGCACCTCTCCTGTGCGTGGACCCCAGCGGGTATTGTGGCTCCGATGGAGCACCCAGATTCAAAAAAAAAAAAAAAAAAAAAAAGACAAAAAAAATAATAGGGGAGGTTGCGGTTGAATGGAACCCTTTTGCTAATATTAATAATTCTTGAAATATTTGTTCCTGATCATTATCATCCCACCCTGCTGTTCAAGAGCCATAAGTGAATGAATATGCTTGATCTTACATGAAATTTGGTTTACTCAATTAGAATGTCAGGACATTTTTTACTCATTATATACTATCTTTTACGAGACAATCAATCCAAGCAATTATTATTTGGAATCACGAATATAACCCTCATTAGAATTTTTTTAGAGCAAATCGGTACTTTTTTATTCTGAATTATCTTTTGCATTTCAGTTTACAAATTTCTAAAAGCTCAGAATCTTAAGGAAAACTATGGCAAGTAATTTTCGAATTTTTTGATCACCTGACTATATGATAAACAAAATGCTACTGGGCACTCAGGCGTAGTCAGTTTCCCTGCAACAAGCCATCGAAATATCGAAGACTGATCGCCTTTGAAGAACTTATAAAAATTCGGTAACTAGAAAATGAGCATCCATACTGTCTGTATTCACCACGGATGTGAAATATGTTTTTGATTCCCAAAGAACAACTATGTTGAATCTAAAAAAACAGTCTGAGCACGATCAATACTTAGTCTCACACTGTAATTAAAAACTTTATTTACAGACTAAAAACTAAGTAAAAGAATTAAAATGGCAAGATCTTTCATGGTCGCAACGACCACATCATCAGGATTAAACACCCGAACGTGAGCTAACATTAATGTCTGTACTGTATACAGAGGTCACATACTGTACAACACACTATACATGTTGCCAGACAAAGAAACAATAAGTTACGCAGTAAATAAACCAATTATCAGAGTCCACTTACTCATCGTAGGCTGGAGGCGGTAGCAAATGATCAAATGATCATATGCAGAGGATTTTAGGAAGGGAGTGTGTGACCCCCCAGGTCTTATTACAACACTTAGAAATAGGAAGCTAGGAGATTTGTGCTAGAGTGCCCGATAGGAAAGTCACACGGAAGCGATTTTCCTATCGGGCACTCTAGCAGGGGGCCAGATAGGGGGCCAGTACCCAGGGTACGACGGCTTAACGTGCCCATCCGACGCACGGCCGATATTTAGTGGATCGAGCGTTCGTACCTGCTGGAATCGAACCTGAGGTCCTTTCCGTGGCAGTCACGAATGTTGCCCACTAGGCCACCAGCAGCCCTGGAGGCGGTAGCTGGTTCACAAGGTGTTTTTATACCGCAGGTAATTTGTAGGGCAGTTCGTCATTGCAACACAACTGTCCGAAGTAGGTGATCCATAATGCTTCAAATGAAAAAAAATCGACAACTCTTTTTCTACTTTAACCCTTTAAGCGGACGATGTACCTAGACTAAGCCGCCCCTCTAGCGCAGTGGTCTACGCGATGGCTTCTGACCATTCGTCTGAGATGTGTCCGGGTTCGAATCCCCGTGAGGCATGAATGTCGTGTTTAGCTTACGGCAGTGGATGGTTCCCTTCCCTGGAACCAGTGATCCTAAATTAAGGACGGACAACTGCTTATAGCCCATTGAGTTCCTCATAATGGTCGTTAAACCTCCAATCAAAAAAAAAAAAGTGCCTACACGAAATAGAGCCCAAAATTTTCTGCGCTACCCAAACAGAAATACCCTTATATCGGTCGGGTTTTTCAAAAGCTACGGCAGAACAATTTCTTTCTCTCCCTGATCTCAGCAGTACTGAACATAAACCTATCACACGTGACATAACGAAGATGTCTAGTCCCACTGACACGGACATCGTGCAACTGAAGAGGAACATGTGACTCATACTTCTCTCTCCATTTCTAGGTTCGTCGCCTTTGTCATAGCCCTTTTAGCCAGTAATCAGTCAGAAAGGAATAGTGTCAATCCTTCCCCTGAATGACAACTGTGAATAACAAAGCTAAGGAGAAACCATATTCACTTGTTGTTGCCACTTTCGTCTGACTTCTTAGACAGCGCGCATATATACGTCCGAACTGATTTCAGCTCATTTTTCTAACCCCGAGTTAATTCGTTCCAGCCGGTTAAAGCGTTAAGAAGAAAAAGAGAACTATACCTACACGACTGGAGACTACCCAAAGAAGAATCGGGAGACTACCAGCATGACTATTATCACGCACCTGCGTCAACTTGGGAAAGTTCACAAGAGGGGAGTTTGGGTACACCATCAACTCAAAATGAGCAAATGGTATGAGTGCATGTATTCCACTACCTGATCCCAGACGGTGAGATCAGGTAGTGGAATACAACGGTGACTACAATTTTTTTTTCTTTTTGATATAAGGTTTAACGACCACCGTGAGCAACTCAATGGGCTATAAGCAGTAGCCCGTCCCAAATTTAGGGTGACAGGTTCCACGGAAGGGAGAGAGAGCCAGTGCCGTAAGACAAACACAACATCCATGCCTCACCGGGATTCGAACCCGGACCCTTCATGGACAAATGATCATAAGTCAACGCTTAGCCCACTGCGCCACCGGGGCGGCGACTACAATTTGGACTGATTTGTACTTGTATGCATGGTAATCAGCACTTTTCTGCTGCCTTGCATTTGCAGATATTACCTTGCATCCCCGGCGGCGCAGTGGGCTGAGCGATGGCCTCTAATCATTCGTCCGAAAGGGGTCTGGGTTAGAATTCCGGTGAGGCATGGATGTTGTGTTTGCTTTGCGGCACTGACACTGTCCCTTCCCTGGAACCAGTGACCCTAAATTAGGGACGGGCGACTGCTTATAGCCCATTGCGTTGCTCACGGTGGTCGTCAAACTTCTACCCCCCCCACCACCCAAAGAAGATATTACTTTCTTTCCAAACCAATGAATTCCCAAAGTTTGAGTTTTCGGAAATTCCGATCCACTGAAGGATTTTTTTTTTTTTTTTTCGGAAAATGCAAAATTTTGTCTTTATTTAAACAATAGAAGTACAAAAATCACCATTTTTATGAATTGCTTTCAAAGAAAACATCAGTTCAGGTCAGGTCAGGTCATGAGTCTATCGCTATCGTTTTTCAGTTGCCTGTATTGTGAGAAACGTTCTTTAAAGCTACGTTGTGAAACACTTAGGATTTACATTCTCATACAGACAAAAGGTCGATGTAACAAATTAAGAGAAAAATCAAGATACCCATGTGCCGAGTAAAGAATTTTGAAACACAGAGCATTATCAATGCAGTACTGTATCCTCAATACTCTGCCACGAAGATCAGCAGAGAGATCGAACTGTCGTTTTGTGACGATTTGCTTGATCATTTTGCGTTTAAAGTGCAGATTATGTTTGCTCAGTTAAATATCTAATCAGACTGAGAAATACAGTTTAACTGAATTAACCAGGTCTCGAAGAAAGTAGATACGAAGCGCTGAAATTCGCTACTTAACGATCAACGTATATGTATATATATATATATATTCCACTTTGGAAGTCACATCTTCTTTAGTTGTCCTCATTTCTCTTCTTTTTTGCATCAACATTTTGGTTTTTCCTGATAATTTGTTCACATGCAACTTGTTCTTAGACCCAGCTAATTTTGTTGCTGTTTCCATAAAAGCTTTGGTTACTTTTCTGTTAACTTCAGAAATATCCACTTCTTCTGATGTTAGGCCTTCTAAAGCAGAGAATCTGTTCTTCAGTTCCAACTTGAAGGTATTATGGTGTTTTTTAAGGTTGGTTATGTCAATACATTTTGTTTGTCTTATGAGCTTGCCACGTTCGAGTTTAGTGTTGAGGTGCATCTTACATCTCACCTATCTTTGGTCACTATCTGTGTTGAACTTGTTTAGCACACTGCAGTCTTCTATGACGAATTTTTTGTTACACCTAATAAAATCAATTTCACTTGTCGTCCCATTTGGATGTCTCCATGTACATTTCCTGTGTGGCTTTTTCTTGAAAAAGGAGTTCATGATGAAAAACCCTTCTGCCTCTGCAAACTCAACGAGAGTATTTCCACGCTGGTTTCTGTTGCCGTGACCGAATTTACCTACTGAAGTTTCATTCTGTTGCCGTTGCCCTATTTTTGCATTGAAATCTCCCATAATTATCTTCAAGTGCTGCTTACCTTTATTATTTAGATGACGAATTTCCTCATAAAATTCTTCAATTTCTTCTTCAGGATGACTTGTGGTGGGTGCATAAGTTTGAATAATCTGAGCCTTGTATCTTCTCGAGAGTTGGATAACGAGTCGTGCAACTCTGTCAGAGGAACTTTCAACTTCTACAACTTTATCCTTCAGTTTATTGTTTATTATAAATCCAACACCACTAGTTCTGCCAGTATCTGTCCCACGATAGTAGAAGAGATGTCCACTCTTCAGTTCAATGAGATCTTCTCCTTTTCTCCTTACCTCACTTAGCGCGACGATGTCCCACTTGATCCTTTGTAGTTCCTCTTCCAATTCAAGAAGCCTTGAATCAGAAGATAGGGAGCGTCCATTATACGTAGCCAAGGTCAGAATCAGATGGCAGCCTAGTACGGTCCTCCGGGGATTCTTAGCACCCTCTGCCTTCATGTCGCACTGGCCGCTGCCTTGGCCAGGTACATTCCAGCTGCCGGAGACTGAGGGCAAAGATTTAAATCGTGGAGTCATTTTGGAGGGGTTTGGCCATAACTCACCACGCTGGCCAAGCGGGTTGGTGAGTGTGGGATAGCATTTCCTCTAATCCCGGTGGTATGGTTATACCGCTATTGGCGGTCGTCAGAGCCTCTTTAGTGAGAACAGGATGCACCACGAGAAGGCGGGGTCGACATTTGTCAAGGAGAGGCTGTGATGTTACGCATCACCTGACCTTACGAGCTATGCAAGACAGTACGAAAGAGTATCGCTGAAGACGTAAGGAAATTCAACTGTGAACTAGCGAGGAAAGTAATTGAAAACAACCAAAGCCTAAAGATAGCAAAGGGACATCTCAGTAAGGGAAGAAAACAGATTATGGCACTGAGAAAAGAAGATGGTTCTGTAACAAGAAACAGAGGCGAAATTTTGACAAGAGTGAAAGATTTCTACTCCAAATTATATGAAAGGTATGATACATGTACTTCAGACATCATGAAAGGTACAAGTACCACAGTTCTTCCAGTCCTACCAGCAGAAGTTGCACATGCAATCAAGAACATGAAGCGGGGAAAAGCTCCAAGAGAAGATGGAATTATTGTAGACATCATACAAGAAGCAAGTGGAGAAATCGAAACAGTACTCGCCCAAATTTTCACTCGATGCCTTAATAAAGAGAAGATTCTTGAGGATTGGAACAACGTTACAATGATCCTGCTACATAAAAAAGGTGACATTGAGGATCTCAGGAACTACAGACTGTAACGTACCAGGAGATGTGACGTACCTGCCAGAAGGACGCACACGACATAAAGGCAGATCGCAATTAGAATCAATGTCCGCGTAGCTTAATTGGTAGAGCAACTTATTCCGGAATGAGTGGACCCGGGTTCGAATCCTGACGCGGATAAAAATGACGGAGAAATTCACTTCGTTATAATGGCGCCCGAACTACCCGGATGACCCGACCGTTCAAAATCTCGCATTGGTGTGATGTTATTTCCACACCGCGAGATAGGAAAAATATGAGCAGCACTTCGAAAGAAAGAAAAATAAGGGGGAGATGATGTAACGTACCAGGAGATGTGACGTACCTGCCAGAAGGACGCACACGACATAAAGGCAGATAGCAATTAGAATCAATGTCCGCGTAGCTTAATTGGTAGAGCAACTTATTCCGGAATGAGTGGACCCGGGTTCGAATCCTGACGCGGATAAAAATGACGGAGAAATTCACTTCGTTATAAGACCTATGAGTGGTTTATAAAATCTTCCCTAAAGTTCTTTCACACCGTTTGAAGGTGACACTGGACATGACTCAACCGAGAGAACAAGCTGGATTCGGGAGTGGCTACAGCACAATAGATCGTATCCACGTACTGAGAGAACTAATTGAAAGAGCGAGGGAATATGAGCTTCCATTGTGCATGGCTTTTATCGATTATGAAAAAGCCTTTGATTCGGTGAAACCATCAGCAGTTGCAATGGCTCTGAAATCCTGCGGTATTGAAGATGCATACATTAATATTATTAATAACATCTATGAAAATGCAAGTGCAAAGATTCGGCTTTTTGAAAATACAACACATAAAAATTGGAAAGGGAGTGAGACAAGGTGACACCATATCTCCGAAGCTCTTTAACGCCACATTGAAAAATGTCTTTCAATCACTGAACTGGGAAAACAAAGGAATAAAGATTAATGGAGATTATCTAACCCACCTTCGTTTTGCTGAATAGTCATGTTTGCAACTACCCCATCAGAGCTGCAAAGTATGATCCAGGAACTTGCTGACAAGAATAAAGAAGTGGGATTAAAAATGAACTTTCAGAAGACAAAAGTGATGTTCAATGCATTTACAAGAAATGAAGATTTATCGATTGATGGAGAAAAGCTGGAGATAACATACACGTACGTTTATCTTGGACAGCAGATATCAAGTGAGGGTCACATTGGTGAAGAAATTAATCGGAGTATAAAACTTTCCTGGAGAGCTTTTGGAAGAAACGGCGTAATTTTCAAGAGCAATATGCCATTATGTCTTAAAAGAAAAGTGTTTGATCAATGCATCCTTCCAGTGCTTACGTATGGTTCAGAGACGTGGACCTTAACTAAAAGAGACATACAAAGGCTGCAGACAACTCAAAGTAGCATGGAGAGGTGCATGCTTGGTGTAACTAGGAGTGATAATATGAAGAACTCGTGGATTCGAAAAATGACAAGACATCATGATCAGAGTTAAATCCCTGAAATGGCAATGGGCTGGACATGCTGCCAGAAGGTCAGACCGTCGATGGACAGCCGAAATTTTGGATTAGATTCCAAGGGTCAGGAAAAGACCCAGAAGAAGACCACGCGGGAGATGGGTGGATGAAATTCGAAAGTATGCGGGAGTGACATGGAGGAGACTGGCACAAGACAGACCGTTGTGGAGGAAACTTGGGGAGACCTTCATCCAGCAGTGGATTGATAATGGTTGACAATGATGATTATATATATATACCGATGAGCCATTACATAATAACCACCCCCAGCCTAGAGAAATGAGCGCGCCTGGAGACCGAATGGTGGGGCAGGTGTAGTTCACAGAGCAGCATATATACAACCCGAGGACCGGCTTTCGGTTAGTAGTGTTCGAGGTCAGAATGGAAAAAGCTGCCGATTTATTGGAGTTTGATTAAGGACAAATTGTAACGGCACGGTGCCTCGGAACTACGATCTCGGAAACGGCGCGGCTTGTTCGCGTACCGCTGTAGTGAGTATGTATCAAAAGTGGTACACAGATGGTCAAACGACGAACCATCATTCATCCGTGTATCGTCTGTTTAAAACGTGAAATGGAAAATAAATCGATACATGTTGAGCGTAACATGTACCGATTTATTTTCATCAGTTCGGTCTTGGATTCACAAAAGACCGAACTGAAGCCATTTATTGCACACATGTGAATTAGATATTCCTAAATGATTCATTATTGTGTTCCTAAATAATTTCATCCATTTGTAGACTGAATTACTTTAACTCCTGAAAGGGATCTGAACGCTGCATTCGACTTATACATCGAAACAAAAACTGTAAGAGCCTGTTAGCCAAGTGTTCCTTGATGACACCCTGGTGACTCAGTGATCTACGGGCTGGTCTTTCGTCTGAGATGAGTGCGGGTTAGAATCCCGCTGAGGCATGGGTGATGTGATTGACTACGGCACTGGCTGTCTTCCTACCGTAGAACTACCGGCCCTAAAGTTAGGGACCAACGACTGCTTACAGCCCACTGTGTTGCTAACCGAAGTCGTTAAACTCGCAAACAATAAAATAACTGGTCTGACGAAGTATAGATTGGATTCCCAGCTACTCCTTCCTTTTAATGAAAATCTAAGTAGCTAAAAAATTTCCGAATTACCAACTTTGAAAGAAATAATTTTTTGCAGTTGGTATCTGTTTGACCTATTTCATATATTTATAAGTTACGTAACTCTCTCCGATCACTCCTCATCGGAAATCAATGAAGATCTTTTGAGCTCACTGGAACAATTCGTCAAAGAACGAAAAAAAGCGTTTATTATTATACATTTTCCTCGTATAAAAGCAGCGGTTTTATTTTTCGTATTAAAAATTTATGCCATTACAGTGGGTAAATTATCTTCAGTCCAACAAATACTCCGCATGTGTGAAATTCAGCGGCTGAGGTAGTTTCTTTACCCAGTGATGGTGGGTGTGCACCGGCTTTATGTAAACAGAGCGGAGAGGTACGCAAAACGTGTTGACGAGCTGATATTCAGAAGCCGACTCCAAGAAAAAATTTCTTTCATTTGTATTATTGAATTGTACTTTCCCGATGAGTAAAAATTGTCTTGTTCAACTTTCGTCGCAAGATGTTTTAGTAGTACTCATATGACAACTTCAAAATTAAAGAACTTTTCCAGGTAAGAATGCTTCACCCCCCTCCCTCCACCCTTTTGTGGAGATGTGACAATTTTTCGGCATATTATTAGATCTTTTTTCTCCATTTTCATTTTAAAAGCGCTTCAGAGACGTTTCTCACCATTCCATCCCATACCCTAACCTTTGTTTTTCTTTCTTTGTCGTTCCAGGCCGTTTTAGTAGTTCATTCAGCACCAGTGGCGTAACCAGCACAACGTGCGAACCCCCCCCCCATAATTTACTTTAGCACCCCTAAGCACAGTAATTTCCTCTTCGTTTTGAGCATCCACTTTCTTTCAGTTGAATAAGTAATTGATGGTAGATTTTGTTGCCTTTGGAAGATTCAATTGAGAGTTCCACAACTTTTGTTCAGTACTTTTTTCATTAAACTTTTTCCTCAAGTGAAATTATCGGACTTGGTATATTCCTTCTCATAGAGATAACATGAAGGTTTACCATGATTTCTGTCTGCTCAGTGTATAGTAATTTCCTGGCTTCAGATATTTTTTACTGTATAGAAACAAAGAAGTTTCAATGCAAAATCAAAAGGATGCTTTGATTGCACGTGCTGCCCCCTATGAGTACCATTTAAAATTTATCGGAAGTATTTATATTGCATGCAGTGGCGTAGCCAGTTATTTCTAAAGGGGAGGAGCCTTGGATTTGGTTCATTGGTGAAAGTGTTCCGGGAAGAAACTCCAAGAGGAAATCAGCCCTAAATCTTTAAAAGTCAAATAATAAAAAATAAAAAATAAACGTCATTGAGAAAAAACTTTTTTTTAAATATATATACAATATATACAGGGTGCCCAGTAAAGTCCTTTCTCAGCCCCGTACCTTTCGAACGCCGACAGCTATAGCCATAAAAACGGTATCTAGGTATAGTAAACTGGCTATGCGCTATTCGATGAGACAGCTCACAGCACCTCCTAGCGGCAAAGTCAGGAGTTTGCTTGACGATCTCAAAAACTATACGAGATACGGGAAAATAGTCAATTACAAAGTTGTAGAGCCGCATTGATTTAGTACAAAAAGACACCTTGCGCACACGAATGCTAAGAATAGAACGCGTACAATGCTCGTTTGTTTGTTCGCGATGTCGAATACTGTTACGTCACGAAACGCGTCAGAAAGGAGCAATTAGTTGTCACAAGGCACATTTACCGTCGGTGCTCAATGTGCTCTCCGTCAGCCACAATACACATTTGGACTCTAGATTGAATCTCACGCTGCACATTTTGCAGCATGTCAGGTGACACGCTAGAACAAGCATCAGTTATACAGCGTCAAAGGTCCTGCAACGTTGTCGGAGGGGTCTGATACACCTGCTCTTTGAAGTAGCCCCACAGGAAAAAGTCCAATGGGGTGAGGTCCGGTGAGCATGCAGGCCACTCTACGCAACCAGCATAGCTGATGATTTGTTGCTCGAATGTCTCGACCAGGTACCTTCTTACGCTTCCTGGCAGTTGCGGAGGGGCTCCGTCATGTTGGAATCAAACATCCCGCAGTGGAGTCGGGCTAGTGCTATGCGGAAGGCGATATTATCTCCTTTCTGACGCGTTTCGTGACGTAACAGTGTTCGACATCGCGAACAAACAAACGAGCGTTGTACGCGTTCTCTTCTTAGCATTCACGTGCGCAAGGTGTGTTTTTGTACTAAATTGATGCTGTTCTACAACTTTGTAATTGACTATTTTCCCGTATCTTGTATAGTTTTCGAGATCGGCAAGCTAACTCCTGACTTTGCCGCTAGGAAGCGCTGTAAGTGGTCTCATTGAATAGCGCATAGCCACTTTACTATACCTAGACCCCGTTTTTATGGCTATAACTGTCGGCGTTCGAAAGTTTCGGGGCTGAGAAAGGACTTTAGTGGGCACCTTGTGTACATACAGTATATCGCTTTGAATTCGTACACCATCACACTCAGCGGGAAGGTCTGGACCCGAGGACTCTCCTGGCTACGCCTATGTCTGCATGATGATATTTTGTTGCTATTTTTTTTATACTTATTTCACCGGAAACTGACAGCTGTGATACAGGGGATAATACATATTCTTTGGTAATCTTCAGCTTTACCATAATGGGTCAGATGTCCTCAATTACGTCCTCATTTTGAAACGAAATTGTTCTCAATTTTGCATTGGAAGCGAGGATAACGTGTCACTTTGTCCTCAATTTCGATTTCAAAAACCTGCTCATCTTATGATTGGAACTTTTTCTGTTGAATTATTTCACGTTCACACACTGATGTCCTGCGTCATTTCATAATATTAACTGAGCTTCTCCTGTAATTTTCTTTTCAGCGTAGGATTTTGAAGCCCACCATGAGAATTTGTAAAGGTTATATGCAGTCGCTCGTCCCTAATTTGGGGACACTGGTTCCAGGGTAGTCAGAGAGCAGACATGGTCGTTGAACATGCCTTAGCTGACTTCGAAATGATCTTCTTCACTTAGCTTTAATACAACTATTTATTTTTTTATACATACAGTCTTGTATGCACTTGTTATGTTCAAAGTTTTGTTTGAATGCGCTACTTGGAATCCTTATCAAAATCAACAGGAAGTCACTAATTTTACAAAAGATATTTTTAAAATGTCCCTAGCATACAGTATTTAATCTGTATACACAGCTAGGAGTGATAGAGCATTTTTGTGTTATCCATTCTATGGTGTTTTCTCTTTTGTGCAGCAGGGTTTTGATTTCACGGTTTCTCGTTTTTTACGCTTCCCAATCGTAGGTTGAGGAAGCGTATATGTTCCAGCTTTGTCCGTCCGTCCGTCCGTCTGTCTGTCTGTCTGTCGGCACGATAACTCGCGTAAAAATGGTTCGATTTCAATGAAATTTCGGTATGTGGTAGGGGACCACTCGGGACGAACCCTATTGAAAATGGAAGAAATGGGGTCAAAGGTCAGGGCATAGTAGCCGGATCCATTCCATTTCACTTATGCGTCATAACTTAAGTAAAAATGATTCGATTGAGACAAAACGTTTGTATGTTGTTCCGGAGGTATACTGAACCAATTCTGTTTAATATCATCGAAATGGGATCAAAGGCCAGATCACAGGAGCGAGATTTATTTCACAGCCATTTTCCTCATAACTTGAGTAATAGCTTGAGTAATGATTTCTGGTATGTTGGAAAGCGTATCATAATCAATGCACTGCATGATTTTACTAACTTGTTCTTTTTCTTCCTATATCAAAGCACCACCCGGGCAGCTCCGGTGGCGCAGTGGTCTAAGAGCTGGTTTGTGATCATTTATCCGAGATGGGTCCGGGTTCGGTTCCCGGTGAGGCAAGGATGTTGTGTGTGTTTTACTGCACAGGCTCTCTCTATTCCCTGGAACAAGTGACTCTAACCTAGGGACGGGCAGCTGCTTATTGCCATTGAGTTGCTCATGGTGGTCGCTAAATATCCCCATACCCCCCCCCCCTAAAAAAAGCACACCCGGAATCACCGCAAAAGTGAAATCCTGAAGTGACCACAGAACTCTTCGCCCAGCTCACCTCAGAGAGAGTGAGTGCCAGAGATTAATACAGAGTACTCATAAACAAATCACGGCCGCTTCCAGAGAGGGCGCGGGAAGCGCGCGCCCCTCACTCAGGAACCAAGGAAAAGCTTCGATTTGTTAGTTTTTATAACAAATTGAATGTTATTTCGTGAAAGAAAGTGCTACATAAAAGTGCATTGCTTTCGTAAATTTACTGGAGGAAATAACTAATCATTAAGAATATCGCAAACGTTTTCAGGATGTCTACTAATGAGGCTAAATATGTACAAAGGGGTCAAAAACATGGATTAATTTTTTGAAAATTGTCCGAATGAATCTAATTTTTTCCGAAAAAATATCAAACTTTTAGTGATACTTAAAAGATGACATCCCATTATGAACTTAATGATTAGTGGGTAATATGTTAAATTTATAGACATACTAAGAACACTTTTTCACTTTGCAGGGAAATATCAGAAATGTCTCATGTTATTCCTTACACTTACGTCCTCCCCCCCCCCCCGAAAATCCAGGTTCCACCCCTGACACAAACTCTGTCTGCCATTTTAACAAGTTTGGGACGGTGTTGAGTATGTGTGTTCTTTTTAAAATCATGTAAATTCACTCGTGTACAACACTGAATCAAAGGTTTGGATGACGGCAGCGCTCTTGAAACCGCTGGACAAAGCCAGTTCCCGAAGAAATACAGAGCCAAAAGTACACTGAAAAGAATATCAAGTCCCCTGCAAGGGACAATGGAAGGGACAATAAACGACAGACAACTTCAAGGCTGGTTAAAAATCATGAGACAAGACTCCTCCTTAAAACAGGAAAACATGGACTTTTATGATTAACAGCAAGAAATTGAAAAATTCAATCCAACAAAAGTCGTGTGTCGCAGATATTTTGATTTCTTACTCAACTACCAAGGCAGCTGAGTGTGTTTAATATACGATAAAAGTGAAATGGACCCACTCGGACGTTCAGACCTTTGATAGGTATATATATATTTTTGTTTTAAATAATTGCTGCAAGTTAATAAACGGACACTAAAATGTTTGTATGTAACAGAAATGTCATCATCTGACAAAGTCAACACAAAATCTAAACAAGCATTTGCTTCATAATAGTTGATTCAGAAGGTGCCGAAGCACATTTACCACATAGCTACCGAAATGCAGTAAAAGGATTTCAAATTTTAGATATCAGTGACTCAGTCTTCAAATTTTCCGCAGTTTAGGATTATGATGTTAAGCTGAAGCTTTCACCTAGTTCGACGTGTGATTTGATCCTCTGCTATTCATTTCATTCAATCCTTCAGTTAGACCAAGGCTAATAGACAGTAAAGGTTTGCTCATCCGGCCTTCTTCGCAGACGAATACTTGTGACGTCCCTGAGTGACATCATCGTCCTAACATGTGAATCGTAGGTCCGATCAATAGCTATTGGGAACCTCAACGAACTATAGGGGGCGCTGCGCAAACGTAAACAAACTTCTCTAGTACGGGTAACGTCGCACGTGTTTCCATAAAGTCGAATGTTAGAATGGCTGGTTTGTCGCTTTCAATCCTTGAAATAATGAAATTTGTGGACGCTTCCAAAAATTCAAGATGCATTAAAGAAGGGGAAGTGATTGTTAATGTAGGCCATATAATTTCTTGTGGAATTAAGAAGGAAGATGGAAGAGAAATTCTCATAGTTTCGCACTGCATTCAGTCCACGGCAATAACGTCGTCGCCTCACTCCATCAACGGTGTTTTAGATACAAGTAACAGTGAAATTTCTATAAAGTCATTTGAGTGCTCTTGTAAAGCGGGCAGAAGTGGAACGTGTAGGCACTGTGTAGCAGTAATGCTTTACTGTAACAGGTAATTTTTATTTTTACATTTTCAGGCAAGTGATATAGTAATACCGACAGGGGTGTTCTAATCCGGATTACTATTAAAAGCTGACATTTCGTTTCACTTGACGTTTCCCAGGACCCATTTTCAATACTGTCAACAATAACATTTGTAATTTTTTAACATTCTGTTCCTAAAAGTGTTTGTGAATTGGTAATAGTTGATCAACATTGGGTTCTGCGTTTTTGAACCGATGACTGTTGACAGAACATTGCAAATCTTGTTCCATAATGAAGTTTAAATTTATATAGATAACAGCAATTATTTGTTTTCAAGATTATGTAGAAATGCGGATTTTTTAATTACTACTATGCAATAAAAACATGCTGCCTTGTTTATTATTCATTCAAAGACGTTACTAGGTTAGTTGCATTTCACTGGAAGGATTTCAAACGCAAGGCACAAACGTTTATACTAACTTGTGAAAAACATAGCTGAAACCTTGGGAACGACATTGCGGGACACAACAATATGATTTGTTCTTCTTCACGGAATTCTCCATTATACAAC
Organism: Macrothele yani; assembly: GCA_039090855.1. Classification (NCBI taxonomy): domain Eukaryota; kingdom Metazoa; phylum Arthropoda; class Arachnida; order Araneae; family Macrothelidae; genus Macrothele; species Macrothele yani. The sequence goes on along the minus strand of CM077017.1, from coordinate 62,996,297 downwards.
TCTCTAATTCCAGAATGAATGCAAAAATACACCAAACTACGACAACTGAACGTAATGAGCGATCTAACAACAGCCAAGCATTGAGCCGAAAACGTTACCCGTACTACAGTAATTCTTCCTTTTACCGCTAGAGGGAGAGCGGACCCCTGAGACTGCCAATAGAGGAAGATGTCTTGTCAACAATTTTTACAACTGAAACACAGAACAAAAGCTTATGCAAAAGCACATTTATATGAAATACAGATGAAATTCACAGGCGTGTGAATATTTCAGTAACGGAGATTTCAAAAATACCTCCCGCATTCACTATCTACCAACAAGTAATTGGACACCTGTGGTAGCAAGGGAAAACGAAGTTTATTCACCTTCAATAGTTGGTGGAGCCTCCACGAGCGGCGATTTCAGCTGCGATCCTCAGGGGCATACTCTCAACCAGGCGTTGTACGACGGCCGGCCGTATTTTCTTCCACTCGGCTTGGAGAAGACAGATCAGTTCCTTCACCGATTTCGGACGGTGGGGACACCCCTTAAGTCGATGCTCCAACGCGTCCCAGACGTGCTCGATAGGGTTAAGGTCCGGGCTCTGCACAGGCCAATCTATTCTGTTAACCTCACTGTCACCATACCAAGCCATGGTGGACCTCGCAACATGACAGGTGGCATTGTCATCCTGAAGGTAACATGGGTCCACCCCTTAAAACTGCCACAACGTAGGAAGCGCATGGTCATCCAAAATCGTGCAGTAGGTCTCGGCGTTGTGTTTACCAGGAATTGCGACCAAGGGTCCCGTGCCATACCAGGAGAAACACCCCCATAGCATAATTCCACCGCCGCCGAACTTCACAGTTGGCACAATACATTCCGGCAGGAGGCGTTCTCCAGGCAGACGCCAAACCCAGACCCTGCCATCCAAACGGTAGAGGGTGAACCTTGATTCGTCGCTCCAGAGAACCTGTTTCCACTGTTCAACGGTCCACTGTCGACGTTCTTTGCACCACGTTAGCCGAGCAGCGCTATTGGACTTGGTGATCACAGGCTTGAGGGCAACAGCACGTCCATGATAACCGAGCAGATGGGCTTCCTTACGGATGGTATTCATCGAAAGAACACTCCCGGACGCCTGTTGAAACTCCTCGCGGATGTGGCCCATTGATTTGGTGCGGTTCTTCCGAATTTCTCTGGCCAGCACCCATCGTTCTCTAACACACAGTTTTGTGGGTCTGCCGGGTCGGAGCACATTCCAACAGTCACCTCTCATCTTCCACTTGCCAATCACGTAGGCCACTGTCGATTTTGGGTACTTCAACTCGCTGGATATGTCACGTATGGATCGGCCATTTCTGCGATACCCGACGATTACACCGTTCTCAAAATCAGAGAGCTCCGAACTGCGTGGCATTTTGCATGCGACTGGTTGCGTTGTTGTTTCCCACACGATATTTAACGGCGGCGGCCGTGACGTGTATCTGGACCGCAGATATCGTCGATTGCAGGGGTGTCTAATTACTTGTTGGTAGATAGTGTATTTGATACGTAAGGGGCGGAAAAACGATTATGCTTTTAAATGTTAATTCAGTTACAAGGGCAATTTTTTCTGTTTTTACATAAATTTAGAAGTGAAAACGCACAGCAGGACTATTACTATCATATAATAAAGAATGTATTTAAGCGGAATAGCAATAGCATCTTGGCAACATTCCCCAAAGTTTTTAAATTAGAAATTGAAATCATTATGCATTAAAAAATCTGGTAGAACTTATCAAGATTATTCCATCTGGTATACGAATAATAATTACGACACGCTGCTATGGTGCAGATATAAAGAAATGTGGCAATTAGGTAGTCTTACGATGGCGATTTGGACAGTGACGTCACAAAGCAATCACCGGAAGTGCAGGATGAGCATAGCCTTGTCTACTAACCTTGCAGTCAGACCACGGTGTATGATAGTCAGGTGGTACAACTCTGGAAGCAAAAATAGCCCGTTAATTTCACGTGTCACCAGATGGCGCGACCAACATGTGGACCAGTGACTCGACACAACCTATGCTTTGTCATGGAAGAAAGGGGCAGAAGTTTTCGTGTTTTAAGAATTATGTTTTGCTTAAAATTGAAAAAACGAATCCTCAAACGCTTCGTAAACATGTACTTTTGTGCCTGCCAGGAGAGAGGACGTCAATTTCAATGATATATATGCATATTTATGTTTGATAATTGTTTTGATTAGTAAGCACACATTGTATTTCATGTTTCCACACCTTTATGTAGGGTAATTTCATATTTACATGTAGAGCACTAAGTTCAAAGCAGCTGTCAATTGTTTTTTTCAATCGTGAAATAGTTTCTTTTTTTAAAATCAGAAAACAAAAACGAAATGTTTATCTATGCGCGATTGCTGTCTTCATGCGGGCCGCCATTTATACATATAAAAATTTCGGCGCCCACATATAAAGTAAATAACTTGCACTGTTAGAGTTCTGTTCATGTCAAGTGATAGCTTAGTGATCTTTTTTCATCTGTTGGGGTTTTATAAGTGGGTACACGTTCTTTACATGTCGAATAATCTGTCCTACAGTTCTATATAAAACGCTTTTGCTACATTTTAAAAACGTAAGAAGTGAACTGATCCTAGTCTGACACATAGTTGCACTATAAATATAAAAGATAGGCCCCTTCTAAATTAAAGAGTTGACGTGCTGAAACTCCTGTAGAGAAACCTCAACGCTTCTGGAGTTTCGATACACACAACTCCACAATGTAATTAATACATAATACCTGTGATAAATACAGATCTAGCACTGATGAAATCATAAACACTATGTATTCCTATGATAATTAGGATAACCGATACGCCCACAGCTCCTGCACGACCCCTGGCGAACTATGACATTAGTGTTCCAATTTTCTAACTTAAATGTATGGGGAATTATACGAGGGTTGTACCGAAAGTAATGCAAAAGTTGGCATAATTTTTTTATTAACTGACAGAGGTCGTTCAAATTGTACATCTTGGTAGAGTAACTCTTTCTGTATACAAAGGTACTACTCAACATAGCCTCCATCACAAGCGATGCATTTGCGCCATCGTTGAACCCAACTTTCGAATCCTCTTTGGAAAAATTCAGGTGTGGACTCTTGTACCCACTTTTCCACAGCCACTTTCACCTCGTTTGTGTCATCAAATCGTTGTCCCCGGAAACTGTCCTCCATTTAACTGAACATGTGGAAGTCGGAGGGCGCCATATCTGGGCTGTACGGTGGAAGGGAAACCACTGACCAGCCAAATTTGTTGCCAAAGATGCGTGTGGTCTCGCATTGTCATGGTGAATGTGAATCCTTTTTAGAATATCGTTCGGTCTCTTCCTCTTATGGCTTCTTTAAGCTTCTTGAGTGCTTCAATGTACCGCTCGCTGATCACGGTACTGCCACGTTCCAGAAAATCAGGGAGAATGACACCCCTGTCATCCCAAAAAAACCAGTCATCATGACTTTCTATGCTGATCGCTGGCTCTTGAACTTCTTAGACCATGGTGAAGAGGGTGACGCCATTCCATGCATTGATTCCTCGTTTCTGGATCGTAAAGATACGTCCACGTTTTATCCCTTGTCACCAGATCGAAAACAAAACGTGTCTTCATTGGCTTCAAACGCTTCCAGCAGATCAGAACAGACTTCCACTCTTCTCTCGTTCAAATCGGGTGTCAAGTGCCGAGGTACCCACTTTGCACACGCATTCTAATACCCTAAGTCTTCCACCATCTTTTGTATGTCATGTGACCACAGTCCAGTTGTGCAACAAGCTCACGGATTGTATCTCGTCTGTCCGCGGGAATCAATTCACACACTCGCTGACGATTCGTGTCAATGGTCGCAGATGATGGTCTCCCATTGCGCGGTTTGTCCTCAATGCTGGTCTCCCCTACTTTAAACTTCTTGAGCTATCTGTGCACATTGCCCTTGTCAATGGTGTCATCTCCGTAAACATTATGTAGCCTTTTGTGGATGTCAGACAGCGTGCACCCTTCGTTCGTCAAGAATTGAATGATGACACGTTGCTCCTGCTTAGAATCCGGTGGTAGGCATATTTTCTAGCAAGTCCTTCCCCTTGTGGTGGGTTCTCCCTTTCTTTGTACCTTCCAGTTGAAAATCTAAAAGAAGAAATAAGGCACTTAAACTTTCTACAGTTGTCATGAAGCGAACTTATGGTAGATAGCCACAGTATTCCTTATAAAATCAAATCATAATTTATATCCTCGAAAAGGGCTGATCGTTGAAAACAATTTCTTTCAGAGCAACGATTGCTCTTAACTAGCGAACAAAACGCTTCGATGACTTGATGGAAATTGATGTTGGGGAAACGAATTTCTGTAACGCAGGGTAAACGAACTTTTCCGACCAAAACTGAGGGAAAATATATTTTAGTGTGGTTTATGCAATGGATTTTGTGCTTTTAATGGTTACTTTGAGCATTTTTCCTGCTGAAAATATAAGAAAAAAAAACTACCTACAGTGCAACATTGAATATGGTGTAAGTCTGAGGATTCCGTATTATGTTGTAGATAGATGTGCATTCAGTTATGGATCGCAATATAGTTATATTTCCAATTAATTAATTTTTTCTAAACATTTCGTTGAAATACTCCTTTGAAAATATGAATAAGTTTACGATGGGAAAACTATATACTCATTGTTCTTTGTGATTAGAAATGCAGCGGTAACATTGGACGTTTCTTGTTCAAGGAGTTTCAGATTTGTTTCAGGCAAAACGTGGAAGCAGAGTTTTTCATTCGATTCTGACTTTTCATGCCGATTGGTTAATTAACTTTGGGATGAATGATTTCTGTCCGCATTCAATACTAAGACGTTTCGTTAAGTAATCAATGAAATGAAATTTTCGTTGATTACTTAACGAAACTTGTAATTACTTAACAAAACAATTATTTCCGTTAAAAATTAGACATTACTCTAGTGCAAAAACCAAATTGAATAGAAACAAAGATTAAAATTCAATACCATAAAATTCTTGCCCTGATCGTATAATTAAATTGCAGGATTGAATAATATCCGTGGTAAAAGCCAGAAACTTCAGTGTAAATACGTACAACGTCGTGCTCAACATCACAATAATAAATTGCGTGAAATTTACGGACAACGTCACTGAAAAGTCGCATAATTTCATATCACACCGCTTTTCTCAACAGTTACCGGCTACGTGCATGTTTTAATATTTCCTGCATGTCGAATTATGTATCAAATTGTTATTTAAGTTAGGATTTGATTTATTGTTCGTATGACAACTTTTATGCTGCTGACAAACAAATGTTTCTGCGTTTTTTATTAGCCCGCAGTAACTTCTACCAAAAAAAGGGTGTATATAAATATTTTATAAAATGACACGCTTTGATGAGGGAATACCATTTCCTCTCGATAGAGAGCAGATGGCATTTTCTCATCATCAAATATTAAAATAGCACAACTGCCTGGGAACTTGAATACAATGTAAACGGCGGGACTAGTCATTAGATATAAAATGAAGGTACAGAATATTTACAAGGCAAATGAAAGGACCCTGAAATTAAGTTCCAGTTGCATAAAAAAAGTAAATATCATAGCACATTAACATATCAGATACACTTATTTTTTCTGGGTAAACGAAAAAATACGTTACGGAAACTTGAAAATTTTTGTGACGTCCGGTTGATTTTGTCATTGATTCCATTCAAAGAAATCTACATCGTCTGAAAAACTTTTCACTTCAAGTAATCTGATTATATTATTTCAAGAAATCTGATTTCAGGAAGAATTTTTATTTGCTATTTACCTTTATATATTGGCTCTCTACAAAATTCATTGGGCCATATGTTATACAAATCATGTAAAGAAGCACACATTACTTAAATCATGTGGCGAAACAGGAGAAACTTCAAAAGTTGAAACAAATTCATTTCTTCCACATCTTCGAACATATAGTTTTTTTGTTAGAGGTTTAACGACCACCGTGAGCAACTAGATGGGCTATAAGCAGTCGCCCGTCCCTAATTTAGGGCCACTGGTTCCAGGGAAGGGAGAGAGCCAGTGCTGTAAAACAAGCACAACATCCATGCCTTACGGGATTCGAATCCCAACCCATTTCGGACGAATGGTCATAAGCCAACGCTTTAGGCTACTGCGAACAACTTCGGTTTATAATGAAAGATGTTAGCATCACAGAGGTACTAAGATCTTTCATTATAAAACGAAGAGAATTTGTATAAGCAGAAGTTGATGCTTATTCCTAATATTTTTGGTAAGCAGTTCGTGCCACGCATAGATTCAATAACATGCCAGATACATTTGCGAGGTAGGGCCAACCAATTTGTGTGTAATGCGGCCTTCAATGCGGGTATGAAAGTAATTGGTGTACACAGACGTCTGATGCTCCGTTCTATAGTGCCCCACAGGTGCTCTATAGGATTGATATCGGGAGAGTTCGAAGGCCAGTCGATAAACTAGAAATCCGAATTGTGTTCCTCAAACCATTACTGCACAGCATTGGACCTGTGGCTCGGTGCATTGTAATCTTGGAAGACACCGTCGCCATTCGGGGAAAAGTGCAACATTGCTGGGTGTACAGAGTCAGCAAGCAATTCACGATAGATAGTTGGACCTGTGGCTCGGCGCATTGTCACTTTGGAAGACACCGTCGCCATTCGAGGAAAAGTGCAACATTGCTGGGTGTACAGAGTCAGCAAGCAATTCACGATAGATAGCTGGACCTGTGGCTCGGCGCATTGCCACTTTAGAAGACACCGTCGCCATTTGGGGAAAAGTGCAACATTGCTGGGTGTACAGAGTCAGCAAGCAATTCACGATAGATAGCTGGAACCTGTGGCTCGGCGCATTGTCACTTTGGAAGACACCGTCGCCATTCGGGCAAAAGAGCAACATTGCTGGGTGTACAGAGTCAGCAAGCAATTCACGATAGATAGCTGGACCTGTGGCTCGGCGCATTGTCACTTTGGAAGACACCGTCGCCATTCGGGGAAAAGTGCAACATTGCTGGGTGTACAGAGTTAGCAAACAATTCCCAATAGTGCGCTGCAGTCATACGTTGTTCCTTATGCCGCAGGGGTTCAAGTTTCTTTCAGGTAAAGATGCCCCACACACCATACAATCGCCTCCATCAGCTTGCCCTGTAGAGCCCATGCAGGGTGGATGAGTGCTGCATGTTGTTTGAGCCAAATACGTACACAACCATACTCGGGGTGGAGTAAAAATCGGGAGTCGTCAGGCCAGCACACTTTTTTCAGTCATCCAACGTCCAACTTGAATGATCTTTGCACCAGGCGAGTCTTCTGCGCCGATGAACAGTGGTTAGGAGAGGATGTCATCGTGGTCGTCTGCTGTTATAGCCCATGCGTGCGACGCATGGACTATAACATGTACTGTTCCTGATTGACCTGTGTTGTATTGGGTAGTCAACTGTTGAACAGTGCTGAGTCTGTTCACCTGTACGAGTCGTCAGACCCGGCGATCACCTCTCACGCTGTCCTGTGCAGTTTTGCCTTCGGATCGCTGCTTTACCATTTTTACGCCAGTCCTGATATACTTTAACTGCGGCGGTTTGCGAACAACCAACCAGTCCAGCCGTTTGGGAAATCGAGGCACCCGCTCTCCGAGCCGTCACAATCAGTCCTTTCTCAAAGTCCTCCTATAAATCCTTCCATTTACCCATCACGCTCTGAATATTACTACCTACCACTGCACTCACACATTACATATGCTACGTTGGTCGACTAATCGCGCTATAACGAAGTAAATGTCTCCGTCATTTTATTTAGTCCACGCCAGTCATCGAACCCAGGTCCCCTCATTCCGGAATAAGTCGCTCTCCCAACTGAGCTACGCGGACGTATGCTCTTGCTGCTATCTGCCTTTACCTCAAGTGCGTCCTATGATGCAGGCACGTCACAGCGCCTTCTCGGAAATCACGTAACCAACGGGCCGCATCCACTTTTGATAGGGTGGTCATAATTTAGTGATCACTAGGTGTATGTGACGTATAACTCCACAGAGGTGATGCACATGTCAAAATGGCAAGTCGCAGCGATAAGCCTGGCCAGCCTAGCTAAGTCGAAAGATTATTACTCTCTGGAGTAGGAAGACGTGAGTTCGGAAGCACACCACCGGCAATAAAGGGATTTTCCTCACAGCGTTAGCTAGAGGAAGATATGCAGTGGCTGTGGACAACTCAAAGAAGCATGGTTGCTATAACAAAGAAAGGAAAATTAACTCATGTATCAGGAAAATGACAAGAGTTGGCGACTTCATGATTAAAGTAAATACCTTCAAGTAGCAAAGGGCGGGAGATATTTCTAGAAGAACTGACATCTAGGACAACTAAAATACACATTAGCAGACTGGATACTAAAGAACAAGAAAATATTCAGAAGTCCATGTGACAGACAAGTGAATGAAATTTGAATGCATACCGTGTTAACATGGAAGAGAATTGTTCAGGACAGAAAATTGTGGAAAAGATTTGACTTCATTTAGCAGTGGATTGACGTTTTCTTGTTGTTGTTTTTTTTCATGTTTAGGGGTTTAATGACCACCGTGAGCAACTCAATGGGATATAAGCAGTCGCCCAGGAACGTCGCCAAGAAATGCGAAGGTGGATTGGAGACCACCCTGAAATTTGTCTTGCCCACCCAGTTCAGGATGTCCCATTTTTCAATTTTTTAAACGTTAAAATATAATCTGGACTTTCTCAGTAATAATGAGTCTAGTATTCTTTGTCGCTTAGCCCTGTGGACTTCCCCTTAGGAAGAGCGTTGTTTACATTTCCGGAAAAAGTTTATCAAAATAGGGCCATAAAAATTCAGTAGTTCTCCACTTTCCAAATCCTTAGGTTAAGCCACTTTTCATGTAAGGAGGGTGGATAGGAATTCACTGAGGGATGTCATTACTAATTGCTCTGCTGTTGGTCCTACTAAGTAGGGGATTCCAACAAGGAAAGTTAAGTCTAAGGCTATACAAGCTCTTGAGCCAGCACCTGTGCAGTGAGAAAGTGGGACGTGGCTGACGGCTGCTTTTCAGGAGAGAAGTGCAAGACAAGGCTGCTGGCTTGAAGGACTAGGGATGTGTGTTTATCTGCGTGTGACGACGTTCAAATTTGATTTAGGTAAACAAATAGGACGCTTTTCTTTAAAGAAATCGTTCAAGTACACTACTGTTTTGCAAAATTTTGAAAAGCAATTAAGACAGTGCATTCAAAGCAAGAAAAAAGTTGAAGGCGACGTTCTACCAACACTTATATACTTATATCTTACACCACTAACCCATTAATCATTGGCATGTTATCTTGTTGGCTTACTAGTGGCATAACTGGTGCGATACAGGTGAGTGTATGTAAATAAAATTTGCTATCAAACTTGCCCCAGCAAAAATAATACCCACCCACCTGTCGCCCACCCTGATTTAGAAGTCTAGCGACGCCTCTGCAGTCGCCAGTCCCTAATTTAGGTTCACTGGTTCCGGAGAAAGAAGAGAGCTAGTACTGTAAGACAAAACATCGATGCCTCACTGGGATTCGAATCCGGCACCATCCTGGGCGAAAGATCACAAGCCAGCGCTTAGACCAGTGCGGCACCTGGACGGCGCACAATAAATAATTATATGTGAATTTTGAATGCCAAAACAGTTGTGAGTTACATTTTCGGTAATGTGTAGTTTAGCGTCCTAAATTATTTCGTAGAAAAAATGTTAGTACCTGTAAAAAGTGCGACGTACAGATTTTAGAGTACTGAAATTAATGGCAAATGGTGCGGAAATTTCGTATTTTAAATGTCTTTTAAAGATTTTTATCGTAATATTTACCTCTTAGTGCGATGCGGTTAAGAGACGCTGCGGTAGGCCTAACGCATCGGTACGTGGCAGCCACGCTAACCTTGGCTCTGCTGAAACGAAGGTCTCGTTCCGGCGGCCATTTTGCTGGTGGAAGAGTACAAAAGAAACGGGAACGTTCTTGCGAGTACAGCGTTCCAATTTGTGGTGCTACGCTAAAGAAATTAGTTCATTTCTGTCGCACTTTTTCAAAACACATGGTGACAATTCCTTTGGTCTTACGCATATCATTCCCTGGTAAGAAATCGAAAGTATGCAGATGCCTTTCTTTCTTCTACAAAAGCGTTAAAGTATAGGCCGCGTTCTCTTCAACGGAACGTGGCATCCGAAAATGAAAGTTTTGCTCCTCCTTTTCACAGCGTTGTTTGCACTTCATTAAAATTGGATTCCAAAAAACCTCTCGAAGAACTGAATTCCTACATTGCACATCAAAGAATCATACGCGAAAAAAAAAATTATCATTTTGTGATGTTAAAAAATGAGACAGGAATGACTTATTTTCTGTAGCGCAGCACTACAAATTGGTAAGCTTTCCTAGCAAGAACGTCCACCGTTCCTCTTGTATTCTTCCGCCAGCAAAACGTTCGCAGGAACGAGACCAGCGTTTTAGCGGCGCAAAGCCTGATGTCGTATCAGTGGCGTTGTGTTAGGCCTGCCGCAGCTTCTGTTCACAGCGTCGTACTTGCACGTAAATATTATGGTAAAAATCTTTAAAATGCACCATAATGATGAAATTTTTTCACCATTTGCTATCAAATTACATACTTCAAAATCTGTACATCTCACTTTTTCTAAATCCTTTAACTTTTCCGACGAAATAATTTAGGACCCTAATCTACACATTTACCACATTTGCACAGCAGTGTTTCAATAGTTACTTAGTTCAGAGTCCTTAGAGTGGTAGATTCGACCAAACGCTTCTCAATGCATTTCTATATAAAGACCCGATGTGGGCAAGAGATGCTACTTTAGGATCTTGGGTGCAATGGGGATGGGGAGACACGTTTCAGAAAGGGGGGTGGGTTGAGGAGTGTTTCTTTAGGCATTACCGCTGGCATGTGGATTTTTTTCAAACTCCACTGTACTCTGTCGCTCTTACTCGATACCAGAAAACGTACTGTAAGGTTCCATACTTATTAAGCTTTTCCACACATCACTATATCAACACCCACTTCTCTCCCACCCTCCTTACCCAGTTTATGTCCTAATAGGAATTTTTTCAGCTTTATTCAAATTTATGACGCTCAGGAGGAATGAATTCCAGTTTCTTTCGCAGGAGCCTCAGGACAGAAACTCTTCTACCATTAAACTTACATCTGAAAGGACTGCAAATTCAACTGAATCAGCATTTCTGAACAATTAAGGAATAATGCGACGGAGTTCTATACCAAAATGATTTAACTTTACTACATCAGCTCTGTATTTACATACACTCACGGACAATGAAATTTGAGCACCAAGAAGAAAGCATTGGATTGGACTGAAGTTTTATGGACGTAATGATGCAGATGAATGATACACATGATGGCAAAAACAGAGATGCAGGACAATTACAGAGGGATCTGTGGCACGCAGTCCGGTCATTTTAAATATCGGGTCGCACTGCCTTGTGCGGCGATACATGCTGCAAAACGGACAAACCATAACATAAGCACGATCTTTTTTTACAAAAGACATGCTAAAAATTAAAATCAGAGATGTAGAAATATGCTACAAAGTGGTGGGAAAGGCCAGTTTTATACCACTACTTTATAACCAAGTTAAAAAACACAACCAAAAACGTGTCTGCTTCCGTATTCAACCCCAAGTAGTGCTAAAACGGCCGATTGGTGGCAGCACATGTATTTTCCGTTGGATTGGATTGGATGATATTATTGAGCAAGTGTATAGCTAAGTAAAAAGTTATTATATTGTCAGCGGCGCCCTTGCGATATCCTCAGCTGTGTCCCCCTGTAGAGGGGGGGAGACACAGTTGGGGTTATAACTCATCTCAAAATTAAAAATCCGTGGTTTAAATCTTGAAGCCACGATCTCAAACCTAACCAAATGTATTGGCAAAGGCCGCGGAGGGATACACTGAGAGGCAAGGGATCGTTTCAAACGAACACGCAATTGGTCAGCGCTTGGCACCCAATTAGATACGTATTAGGCCGATCCCTTGCCTGTCACGAGACTCTAGTCTCATTTCATTGTCGAAGGCGTACGTCGTTACGTTATTTCCTGTTAATAGATCCCATCCACAGGATAGTTTCCAGGCGACTGATAATTTCTGGGATTTAATCGATTTCGTAATTTTGGGTTGTTAGTTAACATAAATCAAATGTAAAATATTCAAACGTCATGTTATGCCAAATAAGGTTTACATCGGCCTAACTGTTTGTTGTTGAGAGAACTCCTCTGCTTCTCGCTCTCATAGGTGTAGCGGTACCAAGAATGAGGGGGGGGGAGCAAAAATAAGTGTTAATATATGTTTTTCTTGGGTATGGGGGAGGGCATTCTCGGAAACAGTTTCTCCGAAAATACTCGTGTTCAATTGTCATTGGCGTTATAGCTTAAGTTTTTTGCATGCCAAATATATCCAAAGCTACGAATGGGTCAGGCTTGCGTTGATTCACTTTAATGAGGAACAAGTCAGTAAAATCATGCAATGCATTGATTATGAGACGCTTTCCAACATACCAGAAATCATTACTAAAGTTATTACTCATATGAGGATAATGGCTGTAGAATACATCTCGCTCCTGTGCGCTGACCTTTAACCCGATTTCAATGATATTAAACAGAATTGGTTCAGTATACGTCCGGAACAACCTACTAAAGTTTTGTCGCAAAAGAAGCATTTTTACGTAAGTTATGACGCACAGTGGCGATTGAATTGATCCCGCTCCTATGCCCTGACCTTTGACCCCATTGCGGCCATTTTCAATAGGGTTCGTCCCCAGGTCGTCCCCTACTACATACTTACATTTCATCGAAATCGAACTATTTTTACGTGCGTTATCGTGCGGACAGACAGAAAACAGAAAAACGGACGGACAAAGCTGGAGCATATACGCTTCAACCTACGGTTCGAAAGCGTAAAAAACATGATATTCAAAACACCTCATGTAGTCATCCAACGATGAAAACCATCATCAGATGATGGCTGGAAATCGGTCATAACAATGCTCGCTTTGCATAGCGTTGCTCCCTTGGCTGTATGGCACACTTTACAACATTCAAAAGGTGAACGCCTGATTATTTTTTCCAATGTCTAAGTGCTTAATATCATCGAAATGGGGTCAAAGGTCAGGGCGCAGGATTGCATGATTTACTAACTTGTATGATTTACAAACAAGTTAGTAAGGTCAATGCATTGCACGATTTTACTAACTTGTTTGCTTATTCAGTTGTCTTGAAACGGTACAGTGTTGTTTCTGCTTTAAATATACATTTTTCTTTCTCTGTTACTGCAACTGGTGTTTTATTTTAAAGTTTAACATCTTCTTTTTTTACGCTTTCGAATTACGGTTGGAAAGCATAAAAAAGGTGTTCCAGTAAGAAGTACACATTGTTCAGTTTACTAGAACGAGCGAACCTAACAGGCCGCCCCGGTGGCGCAGTGGTCTAAGCGATGGCTTCTGATCATTCGTCCAAAAGGGGTCCGGGTTCGAATCCCGGTGAGGCATGGAGGTTGTGTTTGTCTTACGGCGCTGGTTCTCTCCCTGCCCTGGAAGCAGTGGCTCTAAACTAGGGACGGGCGACTGCTTATAGCCCATTGAGTTACACACTGTGGTCGTTAAACCTCCAATCAAAAAAAAAAAAAAAACCTGACAGCTTGACCAAACAAACGAAAACCAGCCGCTCACTCTGGGACGCTGCAAAAGCAAAATTGCTGCTGCTAAACAGAAAGGCGACTAGCCCCGAAAGAGAGTTTTACCGATGCGTAGTTCAGTGTGAATCTGCTGGTTCATTACTGTTCTCTGAAGGTTCGACAAAGCGACGAGTTGACTGGAGTCGCCTCTCACAAGCACGCGGTATTCAAGCGTGGTTACAATACAGCGCTCTCTGGTAAACGGATATGGATCTCTGTAACGTGTTGCCCAGTTACACAACTATTGTAACGGCTCACATTTGTATTTAGAAAATCTGATTAATGAATATTTTCCAATTAAAAGAAGAAACAATTTTCTTCTCATTTTGATGCGGGGCTTATCCCCAGATGCTCATAATAACCTGACGCCACTGTCGGTTATACGTAATTCATTTATACGCTTTTTGAGATTATACGTTGAAATTTGAATTTCAAATTATCAAAAATACACGATTCTTTTAAATGTAACCAGGTATGTTGCAACACTGAGCCTCCCCTGTGGCGCAATGGCCTAACCCTTTCGCGACCACGATACTAAAATGTTTTGTCACTCAGAATACAACAACGCCCGAAAATGTCTGCTGCTCCTTTTCAAATTTGTTTCCCCATCTCCCTTTGTCAAGTTAACAAAAGAAGAATTAGTACTGTGTCCCCACTTGAACCTTCCGTTCTCTGGGTTTGCTACGCACTGACCTTCGGACTTTTCCTTGGAGCAATTAGTGCTTTCTATTATTGAGAGCGCTTGAGACAGATGGGAGTAGTAACAGCTGGAAAATCTTCTTTATCATACTTTTCCCTTTTCTTGTAAAAAATATGCTCTCAATCTGTATATATGGATTGAGCAAAATGAAAGAATTTTTACAACTTTTCTCTCGTGAACTCCGCTTTTGGAACAATGTAAAATAACACAGACAGACTAAGCACGTGTCAACAAAGCAAGAGTTCTACTGAGCTATGTCAAAAGGCTGAATGATATAGTACCGGGACAAAACAACTCCTGGTGCACTTCTTTGTTTAGCGACAACAATGGCGCCTGAGGATGACTTCTAATCCTCCGGACTCCGTGCAGATTCAAAGAACATGGGGGTTAGGAAATCCTACTCATGCCATGTGAGCGACTTGGGCTCTTGTAGTTGTCGGCATGTCCGGGCGCGTCGGGCGTTGTGGTAGCGAAGGTGCTAAGCACTGGCTTTTGAGCTTTCATCCGACATGGGCCCGGGTTCGAATTCCGTGAGGCATGGATGTTGTATTTGTCTTACGACGCTGGCTCTCTCTCCCTTCCCTGGAACCAGTGACCCTAAATTAAGGACGAGCGCCCATCGAGTTGCTCGCAGTGCTTGTTAAAGTGCCAAATAAAAAAGTTACAACTTTTAGATTTTGAGACATCGTTGTTGTGTTTCTTCTTCGTGCAGCCAAATTTAAACCTTGATCCCATCAGAGAAGGGATGGAAAAATTGGTTTCGCGTTTCATGGCACACGCTCACATGCGCTATTAAAAAAATTATAAATCTCTGGGCCGTAACTTTGTAAACCATTGTTTCGCGGGGTGGTAAAATAGAGTCCGAAATATATCATTAATATTCAGTATTCTGGTTTCAAATGGATGCACCCAGGATACGCAGAAAAAAAAGCTGTTAATCCATGAGTTCCATACCGCAACATGGTCTCAGATTCCTTAGTTGTCAGTATTTTACATAATCTAGAATCAAGACGTATAGACAGATAAAGCTGCCTAAAGAGAAATTTGATTTTCATAGGCTTTACGATTTTTCCAGTGCGATAAATTTATTATACAGAGGGTGAGTCGAAAGTTTTGCAATATTTGGAGCACTTTATGTCTTCATACGTACCTTTACGACGAAAGTTGACTAGCATTCAAAGTATAGGCCATCGTGTTGAACCGTCTTTGGCCATCTGTCTGCCAGTTCTTCGATACCGCGGCGGTACCAGCTCTTTTCCTTCGAGGCGAAGAACTCCTTCACCCCAGCTGCTACCTCCTCCTGGTTGTTGAAGGGCCGCCCGCGAAGGAAGTGGGCCATGGACTGGAACAAGTAATAATCCGACGGGGCTAGGTTCGGACTATATACTGGGTGTGGCATCAGTTCGATGCCCTCAAGTTCCTGGAGTGTTTGTGCAGGTTGTCCGTGTGGTATGAGGCCGAGCGTTGTCCGGCTGTAGGAGAGAGCGCTTTCTGTTCACCAGTTACTGGTACTTCTCCTCCAAAGCCATATACATCCGCTCCAGCTGTTCAGAGTAGAGGTTGGCGTTGATGGTCCGACCACCTGGAACAGATTCGTAATGGATTATCCCCCCGAAATTCCACCAGACGCAGAGCATCACCTTGTGCTCGAAGCGCCCACGTTTGGCAACAGGTTCTGGAAGCTGGCCCGGGCTCAACCACTGCCGTTGTGTGTTAGGATTACGGAAATAGATCCACCTTTCATCGCACGTAACAATTCTCTTGATGAAACGTAAATCACGCGGGTTTTCTAGGAGTTTCGTGCACACTTCGGTTTCCTTCAGCTGGCGGCAGTTCTTGAGGGGTACTGCGGCAGCTCCTGTAGAACTTTGCCGAGGTCCTGAAGGTGACGAACCACGGTGGTATGTGATATGCCCAGCTCCCCTGATAATCTCCGAGTGCTGGTTGTCGGATTTGCCTCTACGGCCTGGCACACGCCCTCCGAATCCACCCCCCCCCTTGGCTGATCGTCGAGGTGTCTGTCACCTGAGCGAAATGAAAATTCTTGAAGCATCTGGTTCCGGTGCTGTGGTCCAGGGAACCTTCCCCTTTCGCATTACAAATGTTTCGTTTTGCTTGAGGAGCGTTATGGCTGAGTTCAAACTCGTAAAGCAAAAGTTACCTAATTAGCCGGTTGTTGCTGTTCATCTTTTAGGCGTCCCAACCACAGACAAGAGAGCGACGACATGCAATGCTGTTCATAGCAACGACTACCATTTATATATCCAACGACATATATAAATGGTAGTCGTTGAGTACCATTTATATATGTCATTGAGTGTTATATATTCAACGACTACCATTTTATATCCCTTTCGACTGACTGCAGTGTGCGACTTGAACTATGTAGTTTAAACACGTGACATACCAACAGCAGCACGTGCGTTTATGGAAATATTGCAAAACTTTCGACTCACCCTCTTTTGTACGAGGGTCATTTCAAAAGTTTTGCACACTGTCGGTTATCTCTTAAAAAACGAATTTATTTCACAACATACCTTTACAGGCCTTCGAACTAATCTCCATGTTTCTTTATGACAGCGGCGCAATGTTTGGGTAAGTCTTGTATTCCAGCCACGACACCTCCATTGTTGAGGTGTCGGATTACTCGGGTGACCTCATTAGAAACATACTAAATCGCTTCCCGCGGAGTGGCTTCTTCGGTTTTGGAAACAAGTCACACTCTGGTGGGCTCATGTCAGGACTGTATGGTGCGTGGGGAACAATTCCCATCCACACTTTTCCAAATTGTCTCAAATGTCTCTTACTGTATGGGCAGCATACGGCCTCGCGTTGTCGTGAAAAATGATGACACCAGCCTCGAGCATGTCGGGCCTTCTTTGGCCAGTCTTCGGACACAAAACATTTTGCACAAACTTTCTGTAGTATTCCGCTGTTACAGTAGTCCCCTCGAGCTCTCTGTCTGTTGCTATTACTCCAACCTTGTGATAGGCCATAATCATCATCAGCTTAACCTTCGATTGTTGGCGGCGGAATTTTTTCTGGCGAGGTGATTCTGGATGTTTCCACTGAGCGAATGGAGATTTCAGTTCTGATTCAAAATCTCGTATCCAGGTTTCGTCTATAGCAACAATTCTGTCCAAAAACTGCTCTCCTTCTGTCTCGTATCGCTGGTGCAATTCGTCTGCGATCCCTTTACAAACCGCTTGCTGCTCTTCACTGAGATTATGCGAAACCCATTTGGCAGCCACGTTTGCTTCATATGCAATCACCTCATATATTTTCTGTCGATCTTCTTCCGAAATGCTGTTGACGATCGCCCGTTGCATCTGATGGTTGGCCGCTTCTTGGGTCGCCTTCGAAGCTTTCCCGACACTGGCGGAAACGAGAAGCTCAGCGTGACACTGTGCTACGATCCACTACACTAACTGCGCAATTCTGACTCAAACGCTGATGCCACCGCATAGCTGATAAATGACTTATAAAAAACCCATGCCTTTTCGACCCGTGTGTTTTACCGGGATTTAAAAAAATCAATCTCATTTCCTAATTGCCCCACTATCTATAATCGTACGAACTGTTTCGTGATTAATACCCAGTTCCTCAGCGATCATTCGCTCAGTCAGTCAATGATCATTTGCTATGTGCTCACGCACGCTTTCCGTGTTTTCAAGATTTTTGAAGGTCACGGGCCTTCTGCACCGGGAAGCGTCTTCAATGGAGTCTCTTCCTTCGCGAAAACGCCTGAACTAGTCGAAAACATCCTCTAAGGTCACTGCTTCATCTGCGTAAGCTTCTTTCAGCATTGCATGCATTTTCGATGCAGATTTTCCCAATCTGAAGTAGATTAGTTCTTTTCTCCATTTTTGCCCGCTAGCAATGTGCACCTACGTTATTCCCGCAACATGCTTTTTGCGCCACACCCTTCTTTACAGCTCCGTGAAAGTTACGGATATGTTTGCTCATGTACTTGACTGCGTCACGGAAGTTGTCGCACCTTTCACAACCTTTGCTTTTACGCGTTACGACAGCAACCACCAAACTCTATTGACAGACCTTGTAGGCGTAAAACCAAGGACTGAAAACGGGGAGCTGCCCTGTAGCCCAGTAATCTAAGCGCTGGATTATGACCTTTCGTCCGAGATGGGATCCGATTTTTTTAATTGGAGGTTTAACGATCTCCGTGAGCAACTAGATATGCTACAAGCAATCGCCCGTCCTTACTTTAGGCTAACTGGTTCCAGGAAAGGGAGAGAGCCAGTACCGTAAGACAAACCCAACATCCATGCTTCGACGAGATTCGAACCCGGATCCGTCTCGGACGAATGGTGAGAAACCAGTGCTCAGACCACTGAGCCACGGGATGCGGCTCCAGTTGTTTACAAGACCTTTACTAAGGTTCTTTCATATCGCTTGAGCCTTGAAGGTAACTCCGGGCATGGCTGAACCGAGAGTAAAAGTGGATTCCGGAGTGGTTACATCACTATAGATCATATCCCTGTTCTGAGAGAACTAACTGAAAGAACGAGGGAATACAAACTCCCGTTATGCATGGCTGTTATTAATTATGAAAAGGCCTTTGATTCCGTGAAACAATCAGCTGTTATGATGGCTGTGAAATCCTGCGGTATTGAAGATACATACATTTGCATTATTAACATCTATGAAAATGTAAGTGCAAAGGTTCGGCAATTTCTTTTATTGTGGGTTTAACAACCACCGTGAGCAACTCAATGGGCTATAAGCAGTCGCCCACCCCTAATTAAGGGTCGCTGGTTCCTGGGAAGAGAGAGAGCTAGTGCCGTAAGACAAACGCAACATCCATGCCTCAACGGGATTCGAACCCGGACACCTTTCGGGCGAATGATCAGAGGCCATCATTTAGACCACTGCACCACCGGGGGCGGCTTCGGCTGTTTGAGGATACAACACTAAAAAAAGATTTAAAAGGGAGTGGGATAAGGTGACACCACATCTCCCAAACTCTCCAATGTCAAATTGTATAGTGTCTTTCAATCATTGAACTGGGAAACAAGGGGATAAAGATTAATGGAAATTATTTAACTCAACTTCGTTTTGCTGATGACGTAGTCATTTTTGCAACTACCTCTTCAGAACTGCAGAGTATGATCCAGGAACTTGCTGACAAGAGTGAAGAAGTGGGATTAAGAATAAATTTTCAGAAGACAAAACTGATGTACAATGATTTTTTCAAGAAATGAATATTTTGCGATTGATGGAGGAAAGCTGGAGATAACCGATACCAACGTTTACCTTGGACCACAGGTATCAAACGGGGATCGCATTGATACAAAATTAATCGACGTATAAAACATGGTTTGAAAGCTTTTGGAAGAAACAGTACAATTTTCAAAAGCAATTTACAATCATGCATTAAAGGAAAAGTGCTTAACGAATTCATCCTTCCAGTTCTTACGTACGGAGCAGTGACATGGACCTCAACTAAAAGAGACATACAAAGGCTGCAGACAACTGAAAGCAGTATGTAGAGATGCATGCTTGGTGTAACCAGGGAAGATAAGAAGAGGCACGCGTGGATCCGGAAAATGACAAGAATAGAAGACATCATGATCAAAGTAAAATCCCTGAAATGGCGATGGGCTGGGCATATTACCAGAAGACCGGAAACTGATAGAAAACCGAAGTTTTAAACTGGATACCAAGTGACAGGAAAAGACCCAGAAGAAGACTATGTGGGAGATGGGTGGATGGAACTCGAAAGCATGCCGGAGTGACATGGAGAAGACTGGCTCAAGGCAGACCGTTGTGAGGAAACTTGGGGAGACCTTCATCCAGTAGGGGATTGATAATGATTGGCATGATGCTGATAATATATGTATGTATATTGATCCCGCTCCAGGAATAGCCGTAAGAAACAGATGAACCGCAATTTTTGGTCTAAGGGCCGCACCAGACAAAAACGTTAGCGTAGCACCACAAAATTTTGCTGGCTGTTAGCCGTCGATGTAAGAGCTTTGACAAACATCGTAACATGTTTGGATCAATACCTAAACTGCACTTGCATATGCTGATTTATTTATTTGCCTTTAATAGTTGTTCTTAGAGGGTGGTACTCATTATGAATTCCGGCTAGTAAACGCAGTTCTAACGGCATGAATTACGGGTGTTATTTTTAGTTGAATAAATTGGTTGGTGCTATAAAAAATATCTGAACGAAAACGAAGCGAGATATATTGAATAACCATTCCTAATAGAAATCATTAGTGAAAATGTATAAATAAATGGATGAATGAAGTAATTTCAAGTACTTTGTCTTTTGATAGCAGTGTTAACTCTGTTTTGTGGAACAACGTTAAATTCTTAAAAGTGCTGCAGGGTGTGACATGACAGAAACGCGGGATAACTGCTACAACTCCCTCATTTTGGTTTTCGCCCCGGCGGCGCAGTAGTCCAAGCGACAGCTTCTGATCGTTTTTCAGAGATGGGTCCAGGTTCGAATCCCGGTGAGGCATGGATGTTATGTTTGTCTTACGGCGCTGGCTGTCTCCCTCCCTGGACCCAGTGGCTCTAATTTAGGGACGGGAGACTGCTTATAGCCAACTAAGTTGCTCATGATGGCCGTTAAACCTCCAATAAAAAAAAACAAAAAACTCGCTGGCTGACCAGTGACCATGCATGAGAAAAAATTCCCCCGACTTCTTTTTTTTTTTTTTTTTTTTATTGGAGGTTTAACGACCACCGTGAGCAACTCAATGGGCTATAAGCAGTCGCCCGTTCCTAATTTAGGGTCACTGGTTCCAGGAAAGGGAGAGAGCCAGTGCCGTAAGACGAACACAACATCCATGCCTCACGGAATTCTAACCCAGACCCCTTTCGGACGAATGATCAGAGCAGAGGCCATCGCTTAGACCACTGCGCCAGCAGGGCGACCCCCGACTTCATCATGAATAGAAGTCGCTGTACTTGGCTTTAACATTCCAGCTAGGGAGGAGAAAAAAGATACAATCACTCGAGGATCAACAATTTCGTTGTGTTTTAAAACTTTTGCTCAGTGCAGTTTTGTAAACATAGTGAAAAAAGACAAGTAACTGGGTAGTGGTGGTGTAGGGGGGATGGCGGTAACGGATCGTCCTCTCTTTCTCAATAGCATTGCAGGGGTAAACATATGGTTAAAAAAGAAGCGAAAATTCATGGGTATTTACTGAAAGAGTGAAATTACACACAAACATACAGCTGCTGTTTGCTGAGGAGTTGTTTAATAAAAAAAATCGAGAGAGGCGCCACATCGGTAAAACAGTGGCTGCTCTAAACCGGAAAATTACGATAATTCAGTTTCGGTACACAGTTTTTGCGCGGCGTGGTAACAAGGTATGTAAAAGGTCTGTCTCATGGTGAATTTTAACCATTCTATATTTCATAACTTTGGAATTGAAGCACTGATACGGCTTGTGACCATTCGTCTGAGATGGATCCGAATTCAAATCCAGTGAGGCATGAATATAATGTTGTTGTTATTTTTTTAATGGAGGTTTACTGCCAGATGTATTTCTGCCTGGAGTTGGATAATAAACAAAATGCTTTCGTCTGTGAACAGAACATTATTCTTTGCTCAATGTGGAGTGTACATGGTACTATCTATAGTGAGTTGTTTTGCATGCTAGGGTCAATGGAACATGCTGAACAGGTTTTCGGGCATGCAATCTGAAATTATTCAAACGCCTTGACATGGTTTAACTCATCATTTTGGTACCCATACTTGATTCCAGCTGTGTTGCTAACTTGCCACCAGTAGTTGGAGTGATCTTTTAGCCATTACAACAAGATAACTATCTCGTGACAGGATAGCATAGTTTTGGGTGGTTGACCGCTACTGAACCTTGTGGCAGCTATTCCATTCTTAAACTGTTACTTATTTATATTGGCTGACTTATGTTTTGTATTTTCCTTTAAAACGAAAAAGGTCGTTATACACTGTCACATGGCAGTTGTGTGTTTGGTGTGTGTAATCGTAAAGCATCTCAAAGAGGTTGGCCTTAGTTCTCGATAAGATAAAATTTCCATTATGTGATTAACTTAGGGGTAAGTGTTTTGTAGTACTTTGCAGCGCTATAAAATCAGGGTAATCATTTTAATTGCTACGTGAACATTTGTGTTACACGTGCAATAATTTTAGTTTTAAGAGAAACATCTGTAGGTTCTTTTTTTCCTTTTTTTGATTGGAGGTTTAACGACCACCATGAGCAACTCAATGGGCTATAAGCAGTCACCAAGGTGGACATATCCCCCCCCCCTTCATCCGAACGTACGTATACGAAGAAGTGTGTGGAAAAATAAACGAAGCGCAGAACAATTGTCATGAAAGAGCGCATTGGAAATCATAAGAGTTAAAGTGGGGTCAAGTAACAAAACGTGGATGTGGAAATCAAACAGTGATAGTAGAAAATATAAAAATACTGTGAGAAAGATAAATGTAAATATTTGAAAGGAAAAGGGGATGGTTTTGAGGGAGAAACGCTGGTCAAAAACGGGCACAGGATTTATTGCAGCGCAGTACCTTGTAGCGAGAAAAGATCTGTGTTCCCCCCATTGCCTACCACCCATCGCTCGACGTGAAGGTCCACAGCAACATCTGGAAATGCGAGGCATTTGGGACGGAGGATTATTGATATGGCAGCTACATGAGTCACGCGTGCATTTTCTGGACATGCGTCCCTGTCTGGGCGCCGCCATTAAAGATGGCGACTTCCGGAGGTGAGGACAAGTTTCCCGACCTCACTTCCGATGGTACTCGTTCTTCTTATTCCATGACTGGCTTCACTACGCCGTCTTCCCCTTCCGGCGGAGTTCAGCTGCCTTCCGATGATGCTTCTTCTCGCAACCCTCCTGCTGTGATGTCACCGATCAGCTCGACTTCGTCAGCGCTCCTCAAGGATCCTGTTAACATGGACACTATTCCTGCTGCATCCCCTGGGCCTATAGCGTGGTGTCCAGCGGCTCCACCTTCATATTCAGCTGCGACCACAAAATCTCGTCCTGCTGTTGCTGATATGTACACTGATGCACCTAGTTTGAAATCTCACCTTCAACGTATTGGGAACTCTTTCCAATTGGACATTCCAGTAGCTTCACAAGAAGGACAAACCTTCACTACAATCCTGGATCGCGGGGTTTGTTTTGTCGCCTTGCAGAATACACCTCTCTATGTATATGAAGGCGCCCTAAAAGGTATGTTTCCATCTGATTGTATTCAATTTATGGCGCGTCGTCCTGCTATTGTAATTGTTTATTTTAAGAAAGCTGAATATGCTCACGAAGTTATTTTGAAGGGTCTCGCTATTCGAGATCAGCATTTGTACCCTGATCCCGTTGCACATGTCCTGTGAGTGTATCATTATATCCAGTGCCACCAGAAGTGTCAGATTCCATGTTATATGTTGTTGCTTCTAGTTTGGGTCGTGTTGTCGACCCGATACACACCCATTCCGCAGCGCCCACTAAGCCAGATGGCAAAGCGGTCACCCGTTCTATCCAAGGAGCTCGACGAGTTGCACGGTTTGTATTCCCTACACAAGATTCCATTGAAGCCTGTCCCACTCAGTACAATGTTAAAAGTGGTGATCATGTGAGACGTATTGACGTGCTTACTCAATTTCACTGTGGGAAGTGCAAGGAATTTGGACATAATCAGACAGAGTGTAGATATGTCTCGTCTCGACCGCTTACTACTCTGGATCGTTTACCTACTTCTCGGAACGCTGAGCCAGCTGTCTCTGGACGTCCTTCCTCAGCATCTTCCACAACGACGGATGCTGAGTCGGCGGTACCCCAACCACCACCTGTAACTGTTGCTCACTACCCTGATCTTCCATCGACTGCAGCTTTCCGCACCCCGGATGTTCCTGGACATTCAGATGATGGCAGCGGTGTTTTGGATGCTGAGGCTTCAATCGCAGATTCAAAGGATACCTCTTGTAGTACTGGTGACCCTGTTCCCAGTGATGGATCTGTGGCAGACTCCAGATCTCGAAATGAGAAGCGACTGGCTTCCCGCGGTCGCGGCGCAAAGGCTAAATGCGGAAAGCCTCCTGTTCACTTTCCTCGGGCTTCAAGTAGGAAGCGTACTTCTCCAGCAGCGTTCAAAGATTATGAAATGTCAATGGACATTGAGGTGTCCTCGGGTGTTCCTCCCTTTGATGATTTTGCACAACAGCTGTGGCATTACAAAATATTAGAGCAACCTTTATCTCATAAGCAAATTTATAATTTGCTCTGCTTTGATGTGAAAAAGCCTGCAGTAAAAGCTCTTGTTCTTGAAGCGGGTGCATTCATACCGTCTGTTCTTCAACAGCTCACCCATGTGGCATCAGCTATTCAGAGTGTGGACGAAGCTTCTGGTGATTATGGCGAACTTGTTGTAACGATTCACTTCCAAGTAGAGACGTTTAAGGCTGTTACTTTCACAATACATCAGCCGACAGTGGATTTGAATATTCCAGATTACGACGTTTAATTGTAGGGGTTTTGCTAACCCGGCAGTTAACTCTCTTGTGTATGAGGATTTGGTTTCTGCCCAGGCAGATCATCTACTACTACAGGAGACAAACTGCGATGCACATACCCCGTACCATTTATGGCGTACATGGCCATATACCTTTTTCCATGACTATCGTATTGGGAGACGGGGCGGTGTAGCAGTTAGTGTCCTTCACCGTCTGTTGCATCTCTTCTCGTCTTATGCAGTTCAATCTATATCTCCCTGTCGACTACAATGTTTTTCGTTTCATATTGATAATGTTACCTATCATGTGTTGAACGCACATTTTCCGCAGAATGAATCTCTGGTGACAACCTTTTGTGATTGTCTTCGAGATGCCCTTGCTCCTCTCCCCGCTCAGGATTTCGTTATCCTGGGTGGGGATTTCAACTGTACTCTCGAGCCTTACCTCGATAGGTGTTCATCAAAAGGTGAATACCGTCGTAATCTCACATCTTTGCTTTCACCTATCATTCATGACTTTCAGCTTGTTGACGCTTTTTTCGGCATTCACGGCCAAATGACATTTCCTACACGTGGCATGGTCCGGTGACATTTGGCTCTCCATTGGCACGACTTGATCGTGTGTATGTCTTTACGACGATGACTCCGTCCATTACAGACGTGGTGCACCTTCCAACGGTTTCCTGCGACCACTGTGCAGTATGTCTCACTGTCTGTGAGACTTCTACACCTCCTCGTACACGTCGCACGGGGACTTTTGATGATGAGCTTCTCACGGACTCTGGATTTTGTGCCAAAGTAAGCCAATTTCTGGCCGATAGGCGATGTCTTTTAGACTCCACACCGAGTGCTCTGCATCTTTGGTTGAAGGTTAAGAGTGATCTGCAGTTCTTTGTTCGCAATTACTCCTTTACTGTTTGCACCGAACGTTTCCAGAAGATTGCCAATCTACGAGGTCATCTGTCAATTCTGACTCCGGCAGACCCTCAGTTCACCGCGTATCAAAGTGAGCTCTCTGCACTTGTTAAACTATTGGCACGGCAAGCTGCCCGGCGGATGCGCTGGCGTCATATCTCCTCGTCTGTGCAGTCGTATGAATACTTTGCTAAAATGGAGTCTAAGAAGCGAGCCTCATCCTCCATAAGTTATCTCCGCATCGCTGATCGTATTGTTACCGATGATCAATCCGTCGTGTGTTTCGATGTTCGGAATGCCTTTCTGGACAAGTACCGAGCGGTACCGCAGACTACTGATCTTTCTTCTTCCTCGCTTCTTTCTAATCTCCCTCAGGTCCCAGCTCACCTTTGCTTTTTCTTACAATCAGACTTTTCCCCTTCTGAACTCCGAGAGGCGTTCGCGTCTCTTAACCCGCATGCTTCTCCAGGACCTGACGGTCTTCCACTTTCTTTTTACCGTGCTTTCTTTCCGACATTACTACCCTTTCTCTCCGCATGTTTCTCTTGTGCTCTTTCTTCTTCTGCGTTACCGCTGGACTTCACTGTAGCACATATTACTCTCCTGCCTAAAAAGGGAGACCTTATGGACTTGACGAATTGGCGCCCCATTTAAATTCTCAACTGAGATTATAAATTCTACAATAAATTACTTTCTCGCCGACTTAATACTGTCCTTCCTTTTCTTGTTTCTCCCGACCAGTCATACACTGTGCCTGGTCGGTCCATTAATAATAATACCATTTTTCTAATTCTTCTTACCTTCCTTGCTCGTAAATTTTCTGAACCTTTGGCACTCCTTAATATCGATCAAAAATCTGCCTTTCATAATGTTTCTCACGATTATCTCTGTACTGTTCTTGCTTTTTTTGTTTTCCCTCCTTCTTTCGTTTCTATCCTTCTCAGTCTCTACCAGGGTGCCAGTTTTCACTTTCGGATGGCCTTCTTTTTGACGGCGGCTGTGCCTTTTCAACGTGGGATCCAGCAGGGTTGTCCCCTTTCGGGACAACTCTCTGCCTTCGCCTTTGAGCCCTTTCTTCTTGCAGCGAAACGATCCCTTCTCTCTGCTATGCCACCTACAGTCGGAAGCACTAGGCATCACTGCTACGTATATACTGCGTATTCGATGACGCTACGTTCTGCTTGCGTTGCGATCATCTCTTTGATGTTTTATATCAAGTTTATCGATCTTATGCGGACTTATCTGGTGCTACTCTTAATGCTGCAAAAAGCACCGGCTTATGGTCTGGGTCGTGGGTGGGCCGTACTGAAGCCTCATGGGGTGCGGTGTGGTCCGCTTCGTCTCAGAAAATCCATGGTACTTATATTGGGCATCCGTTTACGGCAGCAGCTGCTTCGTGGGATGATTTACGCCCACGTCTTCACCGTACGGTGGGATTCTGGAAATCAACGCACTCGTACACTTCCTACCATCAGCGTGCTGCCATTGTACATCGTTACCTCTTGCCACTTTGTTTCTTTACCTGGTCTTCTATTGTACTGTCTACGTATCGTCTTGATCATGTCAAAAGTCTGTGTACAGCGATGATTTGGACCACAAAGCACTGGGTCGCGGCGGCGACACTCAACCCTTCACAGGAGCACGGAGGCATCAATTTACCGGATATGCACATATTTTATCGTGCTCACCGACTTGTTTCCCTTCTTTGGATCTTGGTGGCTCCCACTCCGTCTATTTCTTCTACCCTTGATGTTCTTCTCTCTCTTCACGATCCATCTTTCTCCTTTCCCCTTTATCTCAAGATGGATTCCTTCTCTTCATCTTCCATTAATTTTCCTTCTGTTCTTGCTGAAGCTCTGACGTTCCTCCGCGCTCTTCCTCTTTAACGGGCCCCTCCGACCACCACCCTTGATCTCTTGGATGAACCTCTTTTCTTTTCCACACTCGTCCATTCCTCCCGACAGATTTTTTTCTTTTGCCTTCCTGGATCCACTCCGGTATACTAATTGTTTGCAGACTCGTTAATCCCGACTTGACCTGGAAACCCCTTACCTCCTTATTTTCCGATCATTCACCTTCCTATGCTAATGATTATGCTCTTATTCGGTCTTCCCTAGGTTTTCTTTATCCATCTCTCGTCAATTCTCATGGCCTCGTCTCTGTCCTTGGTCCCAGTCTCCCTATTCCTTTTTCTCTCTCTATTAGAGGTGTTTATGTCCCTATTCTCTCAGTTTCCACTGATTCCTTTTACCGTTTTTTTCGTACATCTACCGCAGCTCCGCACCCAATTTCTGATGTTCCTTCTTCCCTCTCTAAGGCCATCTGGTCTGCCTCTTCTTCTCCTCTTTCTGCACCGTTGGAGTTTAACATTCACTGGCGATATCTTCACCGCCGGCTTCCTGTCCCTCTTCTTCTATCCGGTATGTCTCTCCTTTCTTCTTTCATTTACCCATTTTGTGAGTCCATAGGAGATATCGACCATATGTACTGGCATTGTACCATCCTGATTCCTGGTTTGCATTGTGTATTTCGTTTGGTGAACCATATCCCTTCTCGCAATCTACCTTTTCTCGCCTATTCCTGGTTGCTTTTAACGAAGCACCCTCCATCTCGTTTACCGGACGTTTGCGCCTTTCTCTTTGTTTTGGTGAAACAAGCAATATATATCTATCATCTTTATCTCCGTAATGCCTCAAACTCTGCTAATCCACTTATTGCGAGTGACACAATCCTCACCTATTTTCGCAGGCGCTTAACAGCTCGCCTCCGCCTCGAATATGCAGAAGAACAATGAACTAATTCTTTAGCACGGTTTAGTCAGGTCTGGGCGCAGGATGTCGGTTGGTTCCGGATTAATGGTACCACCATTAGTCTATCGTTTTAACCACTCAGTGTTCCTTGCAAGTTGAACCGTGAGGAGTTTTCTTTGTTCTGTAGCCTTTTGTTTGTTGTTTCTTCCTCGCATTGTCGTGATTATTGTGCTACATTTAAATTGCATTAAGAGGATAATTATTTTGGAGCTTGAATACTGTGCCTCTGTATCTTTCCTCCTGACACAGGTATCCACCATGTGTTGTTCTATTTGGTGGTGTCCTCATGAGTTTGAGGACTCTTGTTTTTGAATCCGTTGAACGACGTGTTCTAACCTTTTTATTGCCGTTCTGTGTATGTTCTGTAGTGTATTTGTGATGGAGCTGTAATCCCGAGCAATTTGTATTGTATCTTGGTACTGTGCTGAACCATTGACTTGCCTCAGTATTACTATGTTCTATTGTACCATGTGCTAATGGAGGAATTGTTATGTATATATGATTATTGTTTATGAATTGTGCATTTTCTGGATGAGTTGCTTGATGCCATGGAAATCGGCTGACTCCTACGTTTCTCACTATGACATAACCCAGGGTTCGTTATGAGAATTTATTTGCTCATTTCCTAGTACTTCTGTCTTGTTGTTTGCCTCTACCTTTGTGTTTCATTTTGCTTATTTCCTTAGTGTTATCATTATATTGTTTTTCATGTACTGTTCTGCTGCCGTTTTTGTTTCTTGATTATGTTGCGTAATGTGCAAACTTTCAGTGCATTGTATAGCAGAGGAATTTTTCTTAGTGTCCGCGTGTTTTAACTGTTAATCACTTGCATAGCTCCTTGCATGTGGCATTTCTTTTATTTTTCTGATGTTTTTTGAGATTTGCACATGTGTTTCGTTTTTTATAGTGTATAAGTTTGCTGTGTTTTCTCCCTGTGATTTTGCATTGTGTTTTTTATAAGTTGGTTACCTATGTCGACCATTATGTTTTCCTGTAAAATTTACACCATGCTTTGGTCTATTCATGAGAGATTGTTGGCAATGTATCGCCACTTAAATCTTGTAACTTTATGTTTTTTTATGGAGGCTAGGTTTGCTCCTACATATGTCGTTCTCATATATTGTTATCAAATTACTCCTTGAGGTGCCCTATGTGTTCTTATTCCTTTAGCTTAATGTTTTGATTTCTATATGTACAATTGTACACACTGTGATAGTTTCTCACCCGTTTTAACTTTCTGGTTTATTTCCGGATGGGGTCCTGCTTCGGCATTTGTAATTATTCATGTTTGTTCTCAAGTTATTTCTCGTGTTTTAACAGCGTGTATGATTCTGTAATGCTTTTAGACCAATAAAGATTGTTTGAACTACAGCCAATCACGCTTCTTCGTTGCTCCCGAGTTTTCGTCTAGTTTTGCGATTTCTGAGCCCTTTTTCCAGCTAAAAATTCTCTGCTACGTGTATGAAGTTCATCTTAATGTTTTGAATTCACTTACCAGGTCGGTAAGTTGCTTATTTTCATATTTCTTCGTTTTTTTACTTACTTGTACATCGGTTTTGTTTATTTTCTGCCCGTCACCCTTTCCGTTGCGGACTTGCCTGGACTGGGTGCCGACGCTCTTGTATTTTGTGAGCAGCAACTGCTGCTTGCTTCGGTTCTCACTCGGTAGCTTTTTTGCGCTGCCTGCGTTTTTGCCTGGGTTGACCGCTCCTAGTGCTTTGACTTGTGTTGGCCCTACTGTTGTGACGTCATGGCTTCTACTCCCATGCTCGGCTCTTCTGTAACCGCATCGCTTGCTGACTGCGCCAATGTTGACATCCGATCGTCTACAGGTGCTGTGGATCAGGCGTGTTCCTCCTTTGCTGGATTATATCCTCCTGCTCTGGATTCTATGTTTCATCGTGCAGGTACCAATTTTACCATTACTGTTCCTCCAGCCTCAGTTCTAGGTAGGTCAATGCTTTCTGTTTTACATCTTGGTATTGTTTTTGATGTCCTACCTAACACTCAACTCCCAGCATATTCATCAGCGCTGTATTCCTTTTTGCCATCCGATTCTATTACGCATTTGCTCGCAAACCCCGATCCGTCATTATTTAGCTGCCTCAAAATATGTAGCACAGGTTTTATCCAGTCCCATTCAGATTGGTGATCAGTGTATTTATGCTGAACTTCTCTCCCAGCGTTCTGTTTTGATCTCCTTTATTCCGGTTCCAGCTGAAATTCCTGATTCTCTTTTGCAGCACTTTCTTTCGAATAGCGGTAGCACCGTTGGGTCGGTGCGTACCTTTCGTTCAAACGTTACTGATACGTTTGGCAGTCCTTTCTCAGGGTGTCGCCGGCAGGCGCTCCTGATTTCCCCCTCAGATTCTGCAATTGCTTCCTTTCAAACCAAATTAATGATTAAACTTGGTCACCATTCCTACTCCATAAATGTTGTTACACCTTTCCATTGTTACGCCTGTCTTGGTTTTGGCCACCATCAAGCAAAATGCCAGTCAGTTTTTGTGCCTCCGGTCACTGTTCCTTCTACTGCAACGCTATCGGAAGTGCCCGTGTCTTCTTCAGAGCCTATACTCTTCCATACCCTGACTACGCCAGGAACACCTAAGCCCGCTTCTCATGATGCTGCTTGCTTGACCCCTTTCTCCTCTGCTGTTGAAGTGTTGTCTGCGCCTTTGCCTGCTGGACTTCCTGCTGAATTGCCTCCAACAGTACCGATATCTATTTCTCTACTTTCTCCACCGTGTACACCACCGCCTGTGTCTACTGGCTTGCTCACACCAGTTATTGCTCATCTCCATGACTCCCTGAATGTTTCACGTTTGGAGCCTTTTGACATCCCAGAACTTGCGTCTTCTTCTTCTAGTGATGCTGCCACACCATCGATTCAGCGTATTGACTCTTCTGTGTCTTCTGTTGGAGAGGCAAGTGCTACTTTGCCTACTACTGCTCCAGTGCTCGATTCGTCGAGTTCCAGTGCCTTTTCAAGTGTTACTGTTCCGCCTAAGTCCTTGCCATTGGCTCCAGGTTTAGTGACAAGCTTTCCCTTCCCTATAGATGGGTCAGTGGTTCCTGCTGATGCTTCGTCTGCACCTCTTTCTACAACACCATATCTGGTTCTAACTGGAGTCGACGATTCGATGTTATCTGAGCAGGACTTTCAAGGTGTTGTTTCCCAGAAGCGACGACGCCCTCCTCGTAAGAAAAATCGAACGAAGCTTTTAGCTTCCTGTGAAATATCAGACTCGGCTGCTCTGGATTTTCCGGATCACTTTGTGGTTAATCCTGATTATAAACTTGCTGTTCTTCTTCCTCTTCCAGAGGTTTCCCTGGAACACATTTATATGTTCGCAAATGCTGATCCTCGTTATCGTGCTTTTGTGACCCCTTACATGGGCTATGATTTGTTTTTTGCATGTGATCCGAAAGCGGCATTTGCCCGTTTTTGCTCATTTGATGATCCTATTGACTATGAGACTGTTTGTGCTTCTTTACGAGTTATTCAAAGTGCTTTTAGCACTGCAGTGGTTTCGTATCCAGCTCTCGAACCGTGGCTTGTGTTTATAGACTATTATTGCACCCCCATTTGAAAAGTTCTCCGGATGTTCTCCTCCATCTTGGTGAATTGTTTCTTGATACGTGACTTTTTTCCTAACTTGTTCTCCACTAATGTAAAATGTTAATTGTTTTACTCCTGCGATTGTGTCCTTGACGTTTGTGTTCTTCATTCCCAGCTGTATATTTCATGTTATTTCCTGTTATACTCTCTGTTACTCTATGATACTGCAATGTATTTCTCTGTACCTTTCAAGTTTTAATAAAGCGATTTTGAACTACAGCCAAAGACATTATGAACAACAATGAGCAAAACATTTAACTTACTTATGAAAATACCCGTTTTTTATGTCGGCCATTATGTTCTATCCATGTCTAAAACAGTACCTGACCCAAACCTGACAATATTTATTTTTTATGAGAACTATTTAAAGCACGATTTGCAACACGCACGCAACCAGCATAAGCTTAGGAACAGCTTTCACTTCTAGCTGATGGCGGAACATCCGGTTTTCAAAAACTCACAGAAGTAGCTAGTTATTTGCCTGTCTATTCTCTCCAAGGTCTTTGGTAGAATCTCTTTCGTTGTCCGACTTTTGTTTCTCACGTTTTTAAGACCAAGGAGGTTTAGTAGATGGAGTACACATGACGTCAAAAACGTGAAGCTTTTTTGGGCAAACAACTCTCAGTTGATTGCCACTGAGATGAGTATGTACTTTTTGACCAGTGTGATAATAAAGAATAGACCTTTTTTTGTCAAAAAATTTATTCTTTTGTTTAAAAGAGGATGGTGCTGTAAATTTGGATATGTCAACACATCCACTAAAACACCTGTTGGTGTAACTTTCATCGGTAATTTTACGTGAAATATTAATTTTCTATATATTTTTTAGAAAGTCATTCGTGTGTCGTTGTGAAACTACTGGTTCTGAAACCCAAATGTTTAGCAAACGAGAATTTAGCATAATTTTCCCCTCAAGAAATCATCTACAATAATGTATTCACTTGCAAATATTCGATATACATAAACATTTGAGCTATTTTGGGGGAATGGAAGGTTGGAGGTTTAACGACCACAGTGAGCAACTTAATGGGCTGCAGTATCGTAGTACAAACACAACATCCATGCCTCACCGGGATTCGAACCTGAACCCATCTTGGACGAATGGTCACAAGCCAGCGCTTAGACCACTGGGGCGGCAAGTTATTTTTATACCTAGTCACACTAATAAATGACGGTCTCTGTGCTTTCGGCGGCGGAGATAGTGCACCACGGTAAAATGGTTGATTTTTCTCGACGGAGCTTTCTCAGATATGCGTGCATGGAATACGATGAATAAATGTGTAACATAAAGTAGTGATCTGATGTTTAGCGCTCTTCGTGTTAATTAGTTTCAGTAAACGTTTCGAAGAAATTTTGATTGTAAAAATTACAAAATCTCAAAAATCTAAATTGACTACCGCAATTTTCATATTAAGAGCTACAGTTCATATGTTCTGAAAAGTTAATTTTGCAAAGGTGCGACTAATACACTGATACACGGAAAACTATTCTCAAGGCTAATGCACTGCCGCCACAAGCTTACGAGAGGCCCTGTGCGAACTGAACTCTCCCTGCGAGGCCCTATGGCTAACTAATAATTTTTGCTAAATCAACCTGGCTAACGGTATTTTGCGCACGTACGCAATAGAATATTTTTATTTTCTGATAAGGTGATGATAAGCTTTTCACTCATTTATTTGTTATACTGTATAAGGAACTGATATATTTCTTAAACTTGTAACTGTTATTATTATTAAGCTCAACCGTCGTTCTCCTTTGCAAAATAAAAATAAAAAGTAGGTAAACGTTATTATCA
The DNA here is from genome assembly GCA_039090855.1 of Macrothele yani. Lineage (NCBI taxonomy): Eukaryota > Metazoa > Arthropoda > Arachnida > Araneae > Macrothelidae > Macrothele > Macrothele yani. The sequence continues at coordinate 62,962,237 of CM077017.1, read as the reverse complement.
CTGAATTCTTTATCTTCGATGCAGTTTGAAGCAAACGATGTACTGCTGGCCACAGGAACTGAAGCTGAAGGTAGTAAAATTTTATCGAAGGCACCTTCCTGACTTGACAAAGGCATTTCTTTTCTGTCCCTTTTCTTTGCTTTTTGATAACCCGTTTAGAATTTACGGAATTTATCCCGTTTTCTTTTTTTTTTCTTTTTTTTTTTATTGGAGGTTTAACGACCACCGTGAGCAACTCAATGGGCTATAAGCAGTCGCCCGTCCCTAATTTAGGGTCACTGGTTCAAGGGAAGGGAGAGAGCCAGTGCCGTAAGACAAACACAACATCCATGCCTGACCGGGATTCGAACCCAGACCCCTTACGGACGAATGATCAGAGGCCAGCGCCTTAGACCACTGCGCCACCGGGGCGGCCATCCCGTTTTCTAGACATCTTAACTCAACTCACTTAAGGCAAACTCTATTCTTAAAAAGTTAATTAGTTACATTCGAAGAAGAGAAGTGAACCTGGTTGAAACGTTAAAACAAGAACGAAATAGCAACCGAAGAAATTTAATAGATCGCCAAACACAGCGGCCAGTTGACTTGACACAGTGGCGGATTTCCCAATAGGCCCACTAGGCCTGGGTCTAGGGCGGCAAAATTTAGGGGCGGCAATTTTAGTGGTAGTGAAAATTAAAAATTTGTTATAAACCCATGAAAAAAAATAAAATAAAATGTAAATAAAAATGGAACTAACAGTTAGTCAGAAAGCTGATACACACTAGGCTGTCCCAAAATTGTGGTAATCCCCTTGCTAGTGTGTGTGGGAGGTGGGGTTGGGGTTATTAACTTTGTTCTTCCGACGTCCGACTCCAATAAAAGTTCTGACCTAGAGAAAGAAAGAGAGAGTTGAGCCTTGCCGTGCGCCTTGGGGACGTTACCCAAAGGATTACATCCCCCCTCAGAATGAACACAATGTAGGGTTACAGCGTGCAGGGGCTGAATTTTAGCACCGTAAGTTATTTTGTCCCCTCCACCACCACATACCTCCGTTAAGCTTATACGAGTACTTGACCACTGCGCTTTTCCATGAACGTGCTTCATGACTCCTTAGAAGTTCCAAGAAAAGTTAAGGGCAGGGGGTCCGGTCGGGGGGCGAAAAACATAGTTGGGTTTTACCCTCAAAACAATGACAGTCAACAGTGGCACCCCAAATCTTCGGAGTTCGGAGGATGCTTTTTTCGGCGATCTATCTAAACTTACTGTTGAAGCTTTAAGTACTAGCTAGATAGTGTTTTTACTGCCGTAGAAAAAGATAGCTTTCTTTTCTCGAATAAAATCTGACAATGAGTGATGGAAGGAAGAGACTGAGTGGAGCTCATTACAAAAAAATACACTGACGGAAAAAAATCCCAACACCACGAAAAAATAGTTGTAGAGGAATGAAATGGCGGCAATACATTTGTATAGGTAACATATTTAATCGATTAAGGTTTCAAGATCACAGCTTATTGTAAGCGCGAGAAGAGCCATTTTAAATGTGAAATGCTGGTACATTAATAACCGGTGTAACCGCCAGAATGTTGAATGCAAGCACGCAAACGTTCATGCATTGTGTCGTACAGGGGCTGGATGTCAGTTGTTTTTTTTGCAGGCCCGGTGGCGCAGTGGTCTAAGCGATGGCCTCTGATCATTCGTCCGAACGGGGTCCGGGTTCGAATCCCGGTCAGGCATGGATGTTGTGTTTGTCTTACGGCACTGGCTCTCTCCCTTCCCTGGAACCAGTGACCCTAAATTAGGGACGGGCGACTGCTTATAGCCCATTGAGTTGCTCACGGTGGTCGTTAAACCTCCAATCAAAAAAAAAATGTCAGTTTGTGGGATGGAGTTCCATGCCTGTTGCACTTGGTCGGTCAATACAGGGACGGTTAATGCTGGTTGGGGGTGACGCTGGAGTTGTCGTCCAATGATGTCCCATACGTGCTCGATTGGAGAAAGATCTGGTGATCTAGCAGGCCACGGCAACATGTCGAAACTCTGTAGAGCATGCTGGGTTACAACAGCGGTATGCGGGCGAGCGTTATCCTGTTGTAAAACACCCCCTGTAATGCTGTTCACGAATGGCAGCACAACAGGTTGAATCACCAGACCGACGTACAACTGTGCCGTCAGGGTGCGTGGGATAACCACGAGAGTGCTCCTGCTGTCATAGGAAATTACTCCCCAGACCATAACTCCAGGTGTAGGTCCAGTGTGTCTCGGACGCAGACAGGTTGGTTGCAGGCGCTCACCTGGCCTCTTTCTAACCAACATACGGCCATCACTGGCACCCAGGCAGAACCGGCTTTCATCAGAAAACACAACAGATCTCCACCCCGTCCTCTAATGAGCTCTAGCTTGACACCACTGACGTCGCAAACGGCAGTGGTTTGGAGTAAGTGGAATGCACGCTACAGGGCGTCTGGCTCGGAGCTGTCCTTCAAGTAACCGATTTGTAACAGTTCGTTGTGTCACTGTGGTGGCAACTGCAGCTCCAATTGCTGCCGCAGACGCAGTACGATGCGCCACGGCCATACGCCGTACACGGCGGTCTTCCCTCTCAGTAGTGCCACGTGGCAGGCCGGAACCCAATCTTCTTGAGGCAGTACCTTCCCTTGACCACCGCTGCCAACAATCATGCACAGTGGCTACATTCCTGCCAAGCCGTTCTGCAATATTGCGGAAAGAAAATCCACCTTCTCGTAGCCCTATTACACGACCTCGTTCAAACTCCGTGAGCTGTTGATAATTGCTTTTTCGTCTTCTTAAAGGCATTCTTGACTAACATCAACACACTACGTCGAATCTCAACGATAACTAACGCTCACGAACGTTACAGCGCGTATTTACAGCAAACCTGCTTTGCATGTTCCGAGGGTCGCTACTAGCGCCACACGTATGCGCCGAGCGCGAAATTTGCATCGACGTCATCTTACAGATGTACTCTCACCGCCTACCAACTGTCGTTTATCTAACACAACCCCGTCTTGGTGTTGGGATTTTTTTTTCCGTCAGTGTAGCTACTGCAAAAAAAGTAAAAATTGCTGAAGAACTACGACAATGTCAAAAAATTGATAAACATTTCATTGTTAAATGCGTTGGATCAACTACATCGATCGAAGAAGAAACCTCTGCAGATGTTGATTCCTTAATTGCTACGGAAAAAGTACGTGAAGAAGAAACTGATCGAAGTGCATGTTCTAATTTAGATCATACAGAGAAGCCTGATGCTTGCATTGCTTGCGGCGGCGTAAGTGACGATCCTGCTGAATGGAAGATAAATAATGATACCACTGATTTCTTACTCTCTCAAGCCATAAAACAAAACAAAGGTGCTGACTTTTCAAGTTCTAAAAGGATTTATAATGACAAAGTGCGTTATTTTACAAGTAACTTATTTAAACGCAAATTAATGAACGGGGAAGTAGTTGAAAGAACCTACCTAGTTTATTCATCAAAAAAGGGAGCTGTGTTTTGCGCTCCATGTCGTCTTTTTGGAGGAACTACTAATTTAGCAATAAGTGGATATACATACAGACTGGAAAAATGCAAATGCTTGTTTTTCGCAACATGAAAATTCCAAAGAGCATAACGCGTGTGTGATGCAGATGTTAGGTAGAAGTAATTCATTGGGTAGAGTTGATTCTCAGCTTAAAAAAGAAATAGAGAAGGGCATAATTTATTGGAGAGATGTGTTGCAAAGGGTAGTTGCAGTGATTAAGAAACTTGGAAGCCGCGGTTTGCCTTTCAGAGGTAGAGATGAGCGATTTGGTTCGGTTCATAACGGAAACTACATGATGGCACTTGAACTAATAGCAGAGTTTGACCCCTTTCTAAAAGACTATATTTCCCGTTGTGGCTTCATAGGTTCAGGAAAAACATCGTATCTATCATCAGTGATCTGTAACGAGTTCATTCATTTAATGGCAAAACGTATCATCTGCATAATTGTAGGTGAAGTAAAATATGCAAAATTTTTTTCTATAAGTGTAGATTCAACCCCAGATATTTCCCACTGTGATCAGTTACCGATCGTTGTACGATACGTGACAGAAAAGGGAGTTCCTGTTGAACGTTTTCTGTGTTTTTTTTTTTTTTTTTTTTTTTTTTAATGTTGGCCACAAAGCGGAAGAAATGGAAAATGTTGTTATTGAAACACTGAACTCGCATGATATTGATTTGAAAAACTGTCGAGGGCAAGCGTACGATAACGCAAACAACGTGTCTGGGGCATATAACGGCTTGCAAGCAAGAATAAAAAAACTAAACACACTTGCCGAGTATATACTACCATGTTCAGCCCATTCATTAAACTTGGTAGGTGTGTGCGCTGCAGAAAGCTGTCAAGAAACTAGTTTTTTACTACAGTGGAGCATTTAATAACTTTTTTTCTGCGTTCACGCATCGTTGGGAACTGCTGATACAAGCCATTAAATCAGACGGTAAAACATTAAAAAAACTTTCTGCTACTCGCTGGGCCTCTCGTTATGACGCATGCCTTGCTTTGCGCAAGAATTGGATTGAAGTATTACACGTGTTATCAGCAATAGAAGCCAATAATACAGAGAAACCAAAACCAGAAGTGAAGCAGCAGGGCTGCGACAAAATCTAGAGTCTCTAGAGTGTGCTTTCATGGTCATACTATGGAACGCTATTCTCGAACGATTTAACACGACAAGTATAAAATTAGAGAGTCAAACAATCGACCTTGCGACAGTTGTCTAACTTTATAATTCACTTTCAGTATTTATCCACTCGCTGAGAGACATGTTCCGTGTGTTTCAAGAAAAAAGCGTTGGAACTTTCCGATGAAACCGAATACAAACACGATCTGCGAAGGGGAAAAAAAAAGAAATCTCTAATACATGACGAAAGTAGACGTGAGGAAATGAATTTATCAGCAAGAGACAGGTTTCGTATCCAAACATACTTAGTCATAATAGATAGTTTGAGGATCGAAATGGAACGGAGAAGTAAATCTTACAATGTTTTATCGGAGAGATTTGATTTTCTTTTTAATTTAATGCAAATTCCTGTGGAACAGCTGAGAAGTGCAACAGACAGTGATGTATTCAGGCATCTTTTCGGGGTGCTTAGCCCCCGAAAAGATATATATATATATATACGCTAGAACACCCCCTGTAGGTTTTTGAGTGATCACCCTTTATATTTGGTGATTCTCCGAGATTTTTTTCTCTTTCTGATGATTTTGCATCCACTATTAAAACTTATTTTTTTAACTTAATCCATTCAAAGTAAAGTGCCAATGCAAGTTACGAATAATTTTTCAGTTAGATGTGTTTATTTGGGAACATTTTGCTGCAGTTTTCCCACGTTTTAGGTTATTGTTTTGCTTTTTTTCAAACGCTAGAACACCAACCAGCTGGGCTTATTTAACCTTGGGCTTGGTTTTCTCCCTATCGAAAGAATGCTGCAGTACCATAAGAGGAAGTTAAAAAAAAAGGTAAGTCTAATGTTCATTCGAGCCAGTGCTGGTCCAGCAATGATTTGTTTTGCTGGTCCGTTAGTCAGTAAGTTTTCTACGCTTTTCAACCGTGCTTTGTTAAATTTTTTTATGGGCTTCTAAATTTCCTTTTGGTTGTGGTGGATAAGATCCATAACAGTTACATATAAATGTAGACATCAGATTCTTTATTTTAAAGATGAGAAGGGGCGGCATATTTGTCTAGGCCTAGGAGCGGCAAAGCCTTAAATCTGTCTCTGACTTGACACACACACGCGCGCGCACGCACACACACACACGTACACAACTGTTTTTGCTTTGTAAAAATAGCTTGGGAAAATCCACAGAAAGTGGATCCCAAGATAGGCGGTAAAACTCAAAGAATATCGCGACGTGATGTCCACTCACACCCGTCAATCACAGAGTTTCCAGTGGCGAGAATAAAATATACTGCTGTCGACGCTGCGGCGTGTGTTGAACTTATCAAGATAACACCATCTGGCCCCTCCCACCAGATTCAGGGTCTCTCAATGATAGAGAAGCACCGATCTTAGCGCTCTGCACTTTGAATCAGGAAGGGGGAGCGTGTGTATGACATCACTGTGATGTTTGTCTATACGGACTCGCGGAGAACTGGGATGATAATTCCTGTGTTTTGAACTGTCGGATTATTTTTTTAGTCTGTGTACTTAATATTATATTTTTCTTTCGTTCTTTCTTTTGTTTTATTTTATCTTATTTATCCACCAGCGCGAGGCCCTGTGCGGTCGCACGCGCCGCACACTTTTAACGGCGGCCCTGAGCTAATGTGTGCATGTCTGATTGTCTGACATCAGCAAACATGCCTGATGTTCAAGAACATAAAAAAACATGCAGCATTGTGAACTTTAAACGTTCATTATACGTTGCCAAATAGTCGCTGCTTTTATTTTACCGATCTACTGTATATGTCGAAATATTTAAGATATGAAGCGAAAAACTCGAAAAAAAGGGCAGTCGTGTCCTGACAGTGCAATGTGTTGCTTTCATCTCAATCGCCACCGCCACGGTGGTGCAGTGGTCTAAGCGATGGCTTCAGATCATTCGTCCGAAATGGGTCCGGGTTCGAATCCTAGTGAGGCATGGATGTTGTGTTTGCCTTACGGCACTGGCTCTCTCCCTTCCCTGGAACCAGTGACCCTAAATTAGGGTCGGGCAACTGCTTGTAGCCCATTGAGTTGCTCACGGTGGTCCATAAACCACCAATCACAAAAAAAAAAGTTCTCAATTTTCTCACCAACATAGCGGCAGAGGCTGGGACGTCATAATCGTGATGTTTCGCTGGCTTTATTTTGATTACACATGAGGAGAACCGGCGGACCCTTACCACAGCCTCCTAGATACTGAGCAGGCCTGGACTATCGTTTTGAGCCATCGCGAACAGCGGCGGATCCCGCCCGCTTTCTCCAGACGAAACGTTTCACAGCTTGAACCAAGAGCTCGCGGTTACTTAAGCGACGCAATTCGATTAGCATTTGTTTTAAACTGCAAATATATTTCTCAAGCATCGAAAAATTTATAGATGAAAATTATCGACCGCTGACGTCGTTTTAAAATAATAGCAATTTTATATTAAAATGCACTTAATTTTTAAATGGTTACGTATACCAGGACGCGATATCGCAAAAATAGTTCCCGTTAAGCGATTATAAACACGCTAAAAATGAGTTAATTAATGTAATTGATCTTTAAAAGAAATACCTAAATATTCCGTTGACATTCGGGAAAAGTGTTTTGCTACCTTTTCAGGTTTGAAAAAAAGTTTTACATTGTTTCTTTTACTAAATTTGTTATGTTTACACGTGTGCCAGTTGTGTTTGCTGATATGTGTACCGGCTAAAAAAGCCCAAACCATAATTAAATTGATGGCAATTAATGTTATCAGGAGCAAGGAGTCCGTGACAGCTGTGGAAGCGCTACTGCTCTTAGATTACATGTGTAGTCTCATTTTCAACTACACTGGCGAAAAGTGAAAAAAGAACACCAAGAAGGAGATGTCTGATACCAACAAAATTTATTCAGCATAATAACGGAATACAGAGGATAACGTGATCAAAACATTATGACAAAATACAGCTGTACTTGCTGGTAAACTGAAAAATAACAATTCCATGTAACATGGTTAGTACGAGGTTGAACCGTCATGAACTGCGTCACACTGTGCAATTCTGGCATGGAGTCTGTCGTACAGATGTTGGATGTAAGTTTGGGGTATTGAGTTCCAAGCATCCTCAACCTGGACGCGTAAATCGGGGATGGTCGTGGCTGGCCGTGGAGACCGGATAAGTCGTTGTTCCATAAAATCCCGCACGTGCTCAATGTGGGACAAATCCGGTGAACGTGCAGGCCATGGAAATTGTCTCACACCCTCAAGTGCATGTTGCGTTGCACGTGCCGTGTGTGGGCGTGCGTTATCTTGCTGGAAAACACCACGATGGACCGACCTTACAAATGGCAAAACAACGGGCTGAATGATGTTGATGTAGGAGGTGCTGTTTAACGTACCCGGTACAAACACTAGTTGTGTACGGGAGTGATAGCTGATCGCTCCCCACACCAGGAGACCAGGTGTAGGCCCTGTGTGTCGCTGGCGGATGCAAGAAAGGTGGAGAGACGCTCCCCTGTGCGTCTGCGAACACGCATACGGTCATCGGAGGCTCCCAAGCAGAATCTGCTTTCATCGCTGAACACGACGATCGCCATTGCGTTCTCCAGTGCAGACGTTGTCGACACCACTGCAGCCGTTCCTGACGGTGGGCTGGAGTCAGAGGTACACATGCCAGAGGCACACGTGCACGTAGTCCTGCATCCAGTAGACGGTTGCGGATTGTTCGCACAGTCACCTCAGGTGCAACGGCAGCTCGGATTTGCGTCGCAGTGGATGTTCTGCTTGACAACGCCGCTCTTCTTATGCGTCGATCGGTCCGCTCATCAGTCTGTCTGTGACTCCCGGTTCCACGTCCTCTCTTGTGGGAATGTTCCTCGGACCATCTACGCCTCCATCGTACCACCACCGATACTTCCCGTCCAATTCGCTCCGCAATACGACGATACGACCATCCGGCCTCGCGGAGTCCGACTAGACGACCTCGCTCAAAGTCCGATAACTGCTGAAATCGTACACGTCTTCCATGTCCCGGCATTGCAGCTTCTTCAGGCTCTTCGCACGTGTCCGTACGCCGACGACTGATTACATACACTTCGCCGTACTCCTTAACTACCACCGACGATAATTTGCATATTATGCCGTGCTGTGGCGTAAGCGCTCACCGGTTGGTCCCGAAATTAACATCACACCTATGTAAACTCGACCCCATTAACATATGTAAATTTCGTGATCGTCCGCCAATTCCTTCTTGGTGTTATTTTTTCACTTTCCGCCAGTGTAATAGCCTTGTATAAAAATGAAAAAACAAATTACCGAAAATTTCGCTGAAGTTGTGAACAGTAATTTTGATTTCAACTAATGTGAAATTGAGCAAACGTAAACTGAAATCAATGATAACGGAACAGATATAAATTAGCGATGCATCGCCATTTTTAATTCACATAGGTTAACATTAATTTCATAAAGAGATGTTTATATTTCAGTAGGATGTCCCAAATTCCAAGTCAAGCGATTCTTAAGTTAACACATTAGGAAATTTATGACAGATTTCTTTTAAATTAAACCTAGTTAATTATTTATTTGAAAATCTGTATGTCAAGTACTTTTTACCAATTCCTAAATAGCGAAAAAAAAGGTATATGTTCTGTTTAATTTGAACACGCTTAAGCAATTTCCTTCAAATTCGGTTAGATGATTGCATTTCTGTAGGTCTTAAATACAAAATTTTGATTTCCTAGCTCCATGTGTTCTATATTTACTAAAGTTCTGTTGAACCAAATTGAATTGAATTGTTACATTTCGGTAGGCGATACCAATGTCCAAAATTTTCATCTCGTAATTTTTCCTAGGTTGTAACAGTACTTTGGACAGTTTGGGAAAATGCATGGTATGGCATCAGGGGCTAATTTTGGTGCTTTTCGTGGAACACTTAATAATGATTAATGAACCATCTGGCCTTCTAACAATGTCGAATTTAATAACATCTTCCGCTCTAAAATGTGCCTCACAAACAACTGTTTGATTGATTACAAGATTTTCCCGAGGATTTTTTTTCCCACAATTTTTGCTGAGAAATGTCTTTTGGAAACCGAAACACAGACCTAGATTCGGTTATATCATAGTTAGCTTTACAGTTGGGTACACAACCTTTCTTTGGCATGATTAATACTATTTGGGGTCTGGGTGTCTAAGTTAGTTCTGGGCTATGAATGTAGCTCTTAAAAAAGATGTACAAATGTCCTAACAAATTGATAAAACACCTCACCTGACACAGTAAGAATATCCAGCACGTAACTTGAATTATTAATATCCACAGTCATTTGTACAACCAAACGAACTAGCAAGTAGCAACTGCCGATTCATTGAGGATTTCAATTTTGACCGCCGCCACCGCTCGTGACGTCATACGACACCTGCATTGCCATCCCCAGGGCCTGTTGAAACATTCAGGAAGCTGGGCCCTTACTCCATCGGGAGATGCTAAACTCACAAGTCCAGGATGCAATCATGACGTTACAGATGATATACCTCTACTACCGATATAATATCCCTATGGGCAGAGCAGATGTAAACATTGTGTTTTTTGAAGCAGTCAGAAAACCCATGTAACTGATACGGAAATAAAGCAGATGCAAATATAAAAGACTGGTTTGTACCTTGTTTCTCCGTGATCTTCGTTTGACCAATGCTGAAATAAAGCAGATGCAACAAATAACCAATCGCTAGTTTGCATCTTACATCTTACTCCATTTCTTTATCCCAACGTTCCTATTATTGACATTATTCACTGAACAGTCATATGTGAGCAGACCTAATGGTACCAGACAACATTGCTTGGGCAGCAATCTTTTAAATCACTTCCTAAGAAAAGCAATCCGCAGGATTTCAGTAAAATTCTGATTCCAAATATTTTTCGTATATTTTATTAGGGATTCTCATTCGCGACAAAGTTACAAGTATAGCTGTATTTTGTGTTTTTTGTTCATGAACAGTGCATACCCAAACACCTTGGAGAGAATAGACTGGCAAATACCTAGCTACATCCGTGAGTTTTTGAAAACCGTATGTTCCGCCATTAGCGATGAGTGAAAGCTGTTCCTAAGCATATGCTGGTTGCGGGCGTGTTGCAAATCGTGCTTAAAATAGTTCTCATAAAAAATAAATATTGTCAGGTTTAAGAGACATGGATAAAACATAACAGCCGACATAAAAATGGGTATTTTCAAAAGTAAGTTAAATGTTTTGCTCATTGTTGTTCATAATGTCTTTGGCTGTAGTTTAAAATCGCTTTATTAAAACTTGAAAGGTACAGAGAAATACATTGCAGTATCATAGAGTAACAAAGAGTATAACAGGAAATAACATGAAATATACAGCTGGGAAGGAAGTACACAAACGTCAAGGACACAATCGCAGGAGTAAAACAATTAACATTTTACATTAGCGGAGAAAAAGTTAAAAAAAAAGTCACCTATCAAGAAACAACTCATCAAGATGGAGGAGAACATCCGGAGAACTTTTCAAATGGGGTGCAATAATAGTCTATAAACACAAGCCACGGTTCGAGAGCTGGATACGAAACCACTGCAGGCCGCCCCGGTGGCGCAGTGGTCTAAGGCGCTGGCCTATGATCATTCGTCCGTAAGGGGTCCGGGTTCGAATCCCGGTGAGGCATGGATGTTGTGTTTGTCTTACGGCACTGGCTCTCTCCCTTCCCTGGAACCAGTGACCCTAAATTAGGGACGGGCGACTGCTTATAGCCCATTGAGTTGCTCACGGTGGTCGTTAAACCTCCAATCAAAAAAAAAAAAAAAAAAAAAAGAAACCACTGCAGTGCTAAAAGCACTTTGAAGAGCTCGTAAACAAGCACAAACAGTCTCATAGTCAATAGGATCATCAAATGAGCAAAAACGGGCAAAGGCCGCTTTCGGATCACATGCAAAAAACAAATCATAGCCCATGTAAGGGGTCACAAAAGCACGATAACGAGGATCAGCATTTGCGAGCATATAAATGTGTTCCAGGGAAACCTCTGGAAGAGGAAAAAGAGCAGCAAGTTTATAATCAGGATTAACCACAAAGTGATCCGGAAAATCCAGAGCAGCAGAGTCTGATATTTCACAGGAAGCTAAAAGCTTCTTTCGATTTTTCTTACGAGGAGGGCGTCGTCGCTTCCTGGAAACAACACCTTGAAAGTCCTGCTCAGATAAAATCGAATCGTCGACTCCAGTTGGAACCAGAGATGGTGTTGTAGAAAGAGGTGCAGACGAAGCATCAGCAGGAACCACTGACCCATCTATAGGGAAGGGAAAGCTTGTCACTAAACCTGGAGCCAATGGCAAGAACTTAGGCGGAACAGTAACACTTGAAAATGCACTGGAGCTCGACGAATCGAGCACTGGAGCAGTAGTAGGAAAAGTAACACTTTGCTCTCCAACAGAAGACACAGAAGAGTCAATATGCTGAATCGATGGTGTGGCAGCATCACTAGATGAAGAAGACGCAAGTTCTGGGATGTCAAAAGGCTCCAAACGTGAAACATCCATTGAGTCATGGAGATGAGCAATAACTGGTGTGAACAAGCCAGTAGACACAGGCGGTGGTGTACACGGTGGAGAAAGTAGAGGAATAGATATCGGTACTGCTGGAGGCAATTCAGCAGGAAGTCCAGTAGGCTAAGGCGCAGACAACACTTCAACAGCAGAGGAGACAGGGGTCAAGCAAGCAGCATCATGAGAAGTGGGCACAGGAGTTCCTGGCTGAGTCGGAGCATGGGGTAGTATAGGCTCTGAAAAAGACACAGGCACTTCCGATATCGTTGCAGTAGAATGAACAGTGAGCGGAGGCACAAAAACTAACGAGCATTTTGCTTGATGGTGGCCAAAACCAAGACAGGCGTAACAATGGAAAGGTGTAACAACATTTATGGAGTAGGAATGGTGACCAAGTTTAATCAGTAATTTGGTGGGAAAGGAAGAAATTGCAGAATCTGAGGGGGAAATCAGAAGCGCCTGCCGGCGACACCCTGAGAAAGGACTGCCAAACAGATCAGTAACGTTTGAAGGAAAGGTACGCACCGGACCAACGGTGCGACCGCTATGCAAAAGAAAGTGCTGCCAAAGAGAATCGGGAATTTCAGCTGGAACCGGAAAGAACGAGATCAAAACAGAACGCTGGGAGAGAAGTTCAGCATAAATACATTCATCACCAATCTGAATGGGAGTGGATAAAACTTGTGCTACATATTTTGAGGCAGCTAAATAAATAATGACGGATCGGGGTTTGCGAGCAAATGCGTAATAGAATCGGATGGCACAAAGAAATACAGCGCTGATGAATGTGCTGGTAGTTGAGTGTTAGGTAAGACATCAAAAACAATACCAAGATGTAAAACAGAAAGCATTGACCTACCTAGAACCGAGGCTGGAGGAACAGTAATGGTAAAATTGGTACCAGCACGATGAAACATAGAATCTAAAGCAGGAAGATATAATCCAGCAAAAGAGGAAGACGCCTGATCCACAGCACCTGTAGATGATCGGATGTCAACATTGACGCAATCAGCAAGCGATGCGGTTACAGAAGAGCCGAGCATGGGAGTAGAAGCCATGACGTCACAACAGTAGGGCCAACACAAGTCAAAGCACTAAGAGCGGTCAACCCAGGCAAAAACGCAGGCAGCGCAAAAAAGCTACCGAGTGAGAACCGAAGTAAGCAGCAGTTGCTGCTCACAAAATAAAAAAGCGTCGGCACCCAGTCCAGGCAAGTCCGCAACGGAAAGGGTGACGGGCAGAAAATAAGCAAAAGCGATGTACGAGCACATAAAAAAACGAAGAGATATGAAAAATTAGGAAATTACCGACTAGGTAAGTGAATTTAAAGCATAAATGCGAACTTCATACACGTAGCGGAGAACTTTTAGCTAGAAAAAGGGCTCAGAAATCGCAAAACTAGACGAAAACACGGGAGAAACGAAGAAACGTGACTGGCTGTAGTTCAAACAATCTTTATTGGTCTAAAAGCATTACAGAATCATACACGCTGTTAAAACATGAGAAATAACTTGAGAACAAACATGAATAATTACAAATGCCGGAGCAGGACCCCCATCCGGAAATAAACCAGAAAGTTAAAACGGGTGAGAAACTATCACAGTGTGTACAATTGTACATATAGAAATCAAAACATTAAGCTAAAGGAATAAGAACACATAGCGTACCTCACGGAGTAATTTGATAACAATATATGAGAACGACATATGTCGGAGCAAACCTAGCCTCCGGAAAAAACACAAAGTTAAAAGATTTAAATGGCGATACATTGTCAACAATCTCTCATGAATAGACCAAAACATGGTGCAAATTTTACAGGAAAACATAGTGGTCGACATAGGTAACCAACTTATAAAAAACACAATGCAAAATCACAGGGAGGAAACACAACAAACTTATACACTATAAAAAAACGAAACACATGTGCAAATCTCAAAAAACACAAGAAAAATAAAAAAAAATGCCCCATACAAGGAGCTATGCAAGTGATTAACAGATAAAACACGTGGGCACTAAGAAAACTCCTCTGCTATACAATGCACTGAAAGTTTGCACATTACGCAACATAATCAAAAAACAAAAACGGCGGCAGAACAGCACATGAAAAACAATAAAATGATAACACAGAGGAAATAAGCAAAATGCAACAATACGGTAGAGGCAAACAACAAGACAGAAGTACTAGGAAATGAGCAAATAAATTCTCATAACAAACCCTGGGTTATGTCATAGTGAGAAACGTAGGAGTCAGCCGATTTCCATGGAACCAAACAACTCATCCAGAAAATGCACAATTTATAAACATTAATCATATATACATAACAATTCCTCCATTAGCACATGGTACAATAGAACATAGTAATACTGAGGCCAGGCAATGGTTCAGCACAGTACCAAGATACAATACAAATTGCTCGAGATTACAGCTCCATCACAAATATACTACAGAACACATACACAGAACAGCAATGAAAAGGTTAGAACACGTCGTTGAACGCATTCGAAATCAAGACTCCTCAAACTCAAGAGGACACCACCATAATGGAACAACACATGGTGAATAACCTGTGTCAGGAGGAAAGATACAGAGGCACAGTAGTCAAGCTCCAAAATAATTATCCTCATAATGCAAAATAAATGTAGCACAATAATCACGACAATGCGAGGAAGAAACAACAAACAAAAGGCTACAGAACAAAGAAAACTCACGTTCCAACTTGCAAGGAGCACTGAGTGGTTTAAACGATAGACTAATTGTGGTACCATCAATCCGGAACCAACCGGCACCCTGCGCCCAGGCCTGACGAAACCGTGCTAAAGAATTAGTTGATTGTGCTTCTGCATATTCGAGGCGGAGGCGAGTTCTTAAGCGGCTGCGAAAATAGGTGAGGATTGTGTCACTCGCAATAAATGGATTAGCAGAGTCTGCGGCATTCCGGAGATAAAGATGATAGATATATATTGCTTGTTTCACCAAAACAAAGAGAAAGGCGCAAACGTCCGGTAAACGAGATGGAGGGTGCTTCGTTAAAAGCAACCAGGAATAGGCGAGAAAAGGTAGATTGCGAGAAGTGATATGGTTCACGAAACGAAATACACGATGCAAAACAAGAAACAGGATGGCACAATGCCATTACATATGGTCGATATCTCCTATGGACTCACAAAATGGGCAAATGAAAGAAGAAAAGAGAGACATACGGGATAGAAGAAGAGGGACAGGAAGCCGGCGGTGCAAATATATCGCCAGTGAATGTTAAACTCCAACGGTGCAGAAAGAGGAGAAGAAGAGGCAGACCAGATGGCCTAAGAGAGGGGAGAAGGAACATCAGAAATTGGGTGCGGAGCTGCGGTAGGTGTACGAAAGAAACGGTAAAAGGAAACAGTGGAAACTGAGAGAATAGGGACAGAAACACCTCTAATAGAGAGAAAAAAAGGAATAGGGAGACTGGGACCAAGGACAGAGACGAGGCCATGAGAATTGACGAGAGATGGACAAAGAAAACCTAGGGAAGAGCGAAGAAGGGCATAATTAGTAGCATGGGAAGGTGAAGGATCGGAAAATAAGGAGGTAAGGGGTTTCCAGGTCAAGTCGGGATTAACGAGTGTGCGAACAGTTAGTATACCGGAGCGGATCCAGGAAGGCAAAAGAAAAAAACGCTGTCGGGAGGAATAGACGAGGGTGGAAAAGAAAAGAGGTTCATCCAAGAGATCAAGGGTAGTGGTCGGAGGGGCCCGGGAAAGAGGAAGAGCGCGGAGGAACGTCAGAGCTACAGAAACAACAGAAGGAAAATTAATGGAAGAAGAAGAGAAGGAATCCATCTTGAGATAAAGGGGAAAGGAGACAGATGGATCGTGAAGAGAGTGAAGACCATCGAGAGAAGAAGAAAGGGACGGAGTGGGAGCAACCAAGATCCGAAGAAAGGAAACAAGTCGGTGAGCACGATAATATATGTGCACATCCGGTAAATTGATGCCTCCGTGCTCCTGTGAAAGGTTGAGCGTCGCCGCCGCGACCCAGTGATTTGTGGTCCAAATCATTGATGTACACAGACTTTTGACATGATCAAGACGATACGAAGGCAGTACAGTAGAAGACCAGGTAAAGAAACAAAGTGGCAAGAGGTAGCGATGTACAATGGCAGCACGCTGATGGTAGGAAATGTACGAGTGCGTTGATTTCCAGAATCCCACCGTACGGTGAAGTCGTGGGCGTAAAGCATTCCACGAAGCAGCTGCTGCCGTAAACGGATGCCCAATGTAAGTACCAAGGATTTTCTGAGACGAAGAGGACCACACCGCACCCCATGGGGTATCAGTACGGCCCACCCACGACCCACACCATAAGCCGGTGCTTTTTGCAGCATTAACAGTAGCACCAGATAAATCCGCATAGGATCAATAAACTTGATATAAAACATCAAAGATATAATCGTAAGGCAAGTAGAACGTAGCATCATCGGCATACGCAGTATATACACAGCAGTGATGCCTAGTGCTAGCGACTGTAGGTGGCATAGCAGAGAGAAGGGATCGTTTCGCTGCAAGAAGAAAAGGCTCAAAGGCCAAGGCAAAGAGTTGTCCCGAAAGGGGACAACCCTGCCGGATCCCACGTTGGAAAGGCACAGCCGCAGTCAAATAGAAGGCCGTCCGAACGTGAAGACGGGCACCCCTGTACAGACTGAGAAGGATAGAAACGAAAGAAGGAGGGAAACCAAAAGAAGTAAGAACAGTACAGAGATAATCGTGAGAAACGTTATCAAAGGCAGATTTTTGATCGATATTAAGGAGTGCCAAAGGTTCAGAAAATTTACGAGCAAGGAAGGTAAGAAGAATTAGAAAAGTGGTATTATTATTAATGGGCCGACCTGGCACAGTGTATGACTGGTCGGGAGAAACAAGAAAAGGAAGGACAGTATTTAGTCTGCGAGAAAGTAATTTAGTGTAGAATTTATAATCTAAGTTGAGAATTGAAATGGGGCGCCAATTCGTCAAATCCAAGAGGTCTCCCTTTTTTGGCAAGAGAGTAATATGTGCTACAGTGAAGTCCGGCGGTAACGCAGAAGAAGAAAGAGCACAAGAGAAACATGCGGAGAGAAAGGGTAGTAAGGACGGAAAGAAAGCACGGTAAAAGGAAAGTGGAAGACCGTCAGGTCCTGGAGGAGCATGCGGGTTAAGAGACGCGAATGCTTCTCGGAGTTCAGAAGGGGAAAAATCCGATTGTAAGAAAGAGCAAAGGTGAGCTGGGACCTGAGGGAGATTAGAAAGAAGCGAGGAAGAAGAATGATCAGTAGTCTGCGGTACCGCTCGGTACTTGTCCACAAAGGCATTCCGAACATGGGAACACACGACGGATTGATCGTCGGTAACGGTACCATCAGCGAGGTGGAGATGTCGTATCGAGGATGAGGCTCGCTTCTTAGACTCCATTTTAGCAAAGTACTCATACGACTGCGCAGACGAGGAGATATGACGCCAGTGCATCCGCCGGACAGCTTGCCGTGCCAATGGTTTAAGAATTGCAGAGAGATCACTTTGATACACGGTGTACTGAGGGTCTGCCGGTGTCAGAATTGACAGATGACCTCGTAGATTGGCAATCTTCTGGGAACGGTCGGTGCAAACAGTAAAGGAGTAGTTGCGAACAAAGAACTGCAGATCACTCTTAACCTTCAACCAAAGATGCAGAGCACTAGTGTGGTGTCTAAAAGACAACGCCTATCGGCCAGAAATTGGTTGACTGCAGCACAAAATCCAGAGTCCGTGAGAAGCTCATCATCAAAAGTCCACGTGCGACGTGTACGAGAAGGTGTAGAAGTCTCACAGACAGTGAGACATACTGCACAGTGGTTGGAGGAAACCGTAGGAAGGTGCACCACGTCTGTAATGGACGGAGTCATCGTCGTCGAGACATACACACGATCAAGGCGTGCCAATGGAGAGCCAAGTGTCACCGGACCATGCCACGTGTAGGAAATGTCAGTTGGTCGTAAATGCCGAAAAGCGTCAACAAGCTGAAAGTCATGAATGATAGGTGAAAACAAAGATGTGAGATTACGACGGTATCCAAATTCCTTGCACTTCCCACAGTGAAATTGAGTAAGCACGTCAATACGTCTCACATGATCACCACATTTAACATTGTACTGAGTGGGACAGGCTTCAATGGAATCTTGTGTAGGGGATACAATCCGTGCAACTCGTCGAGCTCCCTGGATAGAACGGGTCGACAACACGACCCAAACTAGAAGCAACAACATATAACATGGAATCTGACACTTCTGGTGGCACTGGATAGAATGATACACCTACAGGACGATGTACAACGGGATCAGGGTACAAATGCTGATCTCGAATAGCGAGACCCTTCAAAATAACGTCGTGAGCATATTCAGCTTTTGTAAAATAAACAATTACAATAGTAGGACGACGCGCCATAAATTGAATACAATCAGATGGAAACATACCTTTTAGGGCGTCTTCATACACATAGAGAGGTGTATTCGGCAAGGCGACAAAACAAACTCCTCGATCCAGGATTGTAGTGAAGGCTTGTCCTTCTGGAGAAGCTACTGGTATGTCCAATTGGAAAGAGTTCCCAACACGGTGAAGGTGAGATTTCAAACTAGGTGCAACAGTGTACATCTCAGCAACAGCAGGACGAGATTTTGTGGTCGCAGCTGAATATGAAGGTGGAGCTGCTTGGCACGACGCTATAGGCATAGGGGATGCAGCAGGAATAGTGTCCATGTTAACAGGATCCTTGAGGAGCGCTGACGGAGTCGAGCTGATCGGTGACATCACAGCAGGAGGGTAGCGAGAAGAAGCATCATCGGAAGGCAGCTGAACTCCGACGGAAGGGGAAGACGGCGTAGGGAAGCCAGGCATCGAAGAAGAAGAACGAGTACCATCGGAAGTGAGGTGAGGAAATTTGTCCTCACCTCCGGAAGTCGCCATCTTTCATGGTGGCGCCCAGACAGGGCCAACCGGCCCGGTCAAAACGTAAACAAACGAAGAAACAACACAAAATAAGCACTCGCCAGCTCGGGAAGTAAACCAAAACGAAGCCCCTGACCTTTAACTGAAGGCTGGGACAAAAGGAACCACTCAAAACACGAAAACACTCACTCACGAAGTCAAATTACGAGAGCTCGAAATTGGCTGTAATTGCATGGATGATGCGTTTTGCCAGTATGAACGAATATATGTTTTAAGTATGAAGGAATATACGGATATTACATCATGTTCAGAATATAATATTTATCTATAGAACAATCTTTTTTTGGTTTGAATATAGGACTGTTAACAATTTTGAACTCACTTTCTTGTTCATTCCAACTTTTTGTATTCAGTGTTAAAAAATCTAACCTTGAAACACATGTCCGACATCCAAACAGTCACATTTGGGGCCTAAGGATTGTTTGCAATTGAGGTTTTCGAACATGGGATACTAAAAATTTCAAAAACTGCGTTTTGAGACATCAGAATTTCTAAATTGGGACTGAGAGCACTAAAAATGCAAATACAGTTCCTCGACAATCACCCCTGTTAAAAGCAACTTGCTGTGGAAATAAGAAATATATTTATTGCCTGACATTTTTTTTTTTTTATTTGCTGAAAAACACCAGTTGGAAACTATTTCCTCCTGTGAATTTAAATTTTTAATCACGTTTTTTGAATAAGATTGCCCAAAACATGGTGAAAAGCCTCCAAGGCTCGCTGCGTAAACAGCTATGTATGTGTGTTCCTACCCTGTGGAAAGATGTAGTATTTACCTTTCCTCACATTTTTTTTACTTTGCTGAAAAACAACATTTGAAAACTATTTTCTCCTCTGGATTTAAATTTTTAATCATTTTTTTAATAAGGTTGCCCAAAACATGATAAAAAGTCTCCAAGCCTCTCTGCGTAAACATCTTTTGTATGCTCCATCTCTTTTGGAAAGACTATGTAAATTATTACCCTACTTTTTTTTTAATTTGTTGAAAAACACCAGTTGGAAACTATTTCTTCCTATGAATTTAAATTTTTAATCACGTTTTTTGAATAAGATTCCCAAAACATGGTGAAAAACCTCGAAGGCTCTCTGCGTAAACAGCTATGTATGTGTTCCTACCTTGTGGAAAGATGAAGTATTTGCAATGCCTCACATTTTTTTAATTTACTTTTTAATAAAATTATTTTTCAATAAAACAATTTGAGGAACAAAAGTAGGTGATTAAGGGAAATATGAAGGAACGGTAATGCGGTATATTTAAATTGGCATTGCTGCAATTTCACGTATCAGGTGTTCGTTGTATGTAGCGGCGTATTTTCTATTTCATAGCTGATTTTCATCGAAATTGAGAACTCGCTAATTAAGTTTTTATCTAGGAATTTGTTGGTCCGAATATTCCTTCTGCGCTATTTATACGATGTATTATGCGTTGAATCAAACACTGTATGTGCCTTTCCAATAGCTATGAATTTCTCATCAACTCCTCGCGGTAACAGATGGCGCTCCTGTCGCAATTGCTATTCGTTGCCTCCGAAGCGCAGCATTAGGTTTGCCCAAGCTGGTCTTGGGTTTGCCAGTCTATTCTCTCCGAGGTCTTTGTGCATACCATAGATGACGACATAAGTTCTCTGGAATGGGGTGTGCTGAAAATTAAATAACTTCGGAGAATGTTTTAATTGCAATGCTTTTGTTAATGCGAATAGTAATCCGATAATTGACATTATGGTATGCAGAACACTATTATTAATAAAATTAACGAC
Source organism: Macrothele yani (assembly GCA_039090855.1). Lineage (NCBI taxonomy): Eukaryota > Metazoa > Arthropoda > Arachnida > Araneae > Macrothelidae > Macrothele > Macrothele yani. Next base: position 62,941,297 of record CM077017.1, on the reverse strand, counting down.
ATTGTAAATTACATAGATATTGGTAATTCCACTAAAACTATAGCAAATAATTTTTAAAATAGTATTTTATTAGGATCAAAAATTGTAATATTTTTTTCTTCATATCTTGATCAAAGGTGATGAAATCCGGAGCCAATTGAAAAGGTGTGAACCTGTGTTCTGGAAACGTTAAACTCCTGACGGATTAAATAATTTTAGTTTCCGACTTATTGTAACCACCGGTAGACGTCGCCGCATGAGATGGTCTAAATCCTTTCCCAGCTGTCTGACACGATTTAGTATGAAATAACGTAATAGTTAACATCATTATTGAAGTGGTTAGTAATTACTGTATTATAAAAATCCGTAATAACATAGTAAAAATTAATTTGCGATGTTTAGATTCGTTTCGTTACTGCAATAGATAGAGTACGAATACCCCAGTAGATTCAAGTCTTTCAGCAGTTTTTCGTACTATTCCTTCGAGCCAGAAATGAAGCCATCTTTATCAATATTGTAATCCCTCAAAAATTTCTGAAAAATGTCATTTAATGAAACCTTCATAATCTTCAGAAAAACTTCGAATCGCTAATGTGCACGATCTGAATAAGACCTAATCGATTGCTTGTATATCGTTTTCCGATATCTTTTATGGCACAGGCGCAACTGACTAAATCTGTGACGTCAGCATGGTATCCTGGCCTTTTGAATTTAGCATCTCCCTCACTCCATCTATTCTAACATCAATGTTTAAGACCTTCAATCATATATAGTGATAGACCGCTCACTGGTAATAGCTACCACCAACGAGATAAAAGTACGAAGAGTGTTTGCGTCAGCGAACAGGTGAATGGTGATGCCAGCGGAAACAAGTGGCAGCCATGTTTGATGAGTTACAGAACGAACTTCCGGTCCATGTTACGGATGGGACCTTTCACAACGCAGGGTGTCCGAGAATTCTTGGACACATTACAAAATTATATAAACAAAACATTAAACAGATAGAAAGAAACTGACTGTACTAACTTACAATGTAACTACACAAGTTAATAAATTTCGATGTGAGATCCCTTGGTTGCTCGTAGTACGTCCAAGCGATACTCGATTTTATGCCATGTATTGGCAAGCATCGGAGGAGTTATGGAATTAATAGCAGCTGTGATACGCTGCTTCAGTTCCTGAAAATCAGTACAAGGCGTCTAGTAGACACGATCTTTCACATTACCCACATGAAATAATCCAATGGAGTTAGATCTGGAGAGCGAGGAGGGCACGGAATGGGACCACCACGCCCAATCCATCTGTTGAGAAAATGCTCATTTAAGCACTTACGTACAAATGCTGACCAATGCGGAGGTGCGCCGTCTTGTTGGAAAACGACGTTGTCATGTCTTTTGATCTGGGGTATAGCGAAATTTCCTAGCATATCCAAGTAAATGTCACCATTCATGGTTTTTTCGCAGAAGAAGAAAGTGCCAATCACTTCTCTTTTTGTTAGGGCGCACCACACATTAACTTTTGTAGAATCACGTTTCAGTTCAATAGCAGCATGAGGCGGTTCACTGCCCCATATCCTATAGTTGTGACGATTCACAATACCTGATACATGAAATGTGGATTCATCACTAACAATTACAGTACTGAGAAATTTTTCGTTGTTTTCCACTAGATTCAGCATATCCACAGTGAAATCGCATCGCAGAGTGTGATCATTTACATGCATCTTTTGCACTATTTGAATTTCATAAGCATGAACCTTTCATTTCTTGTGCAAGATATCGTGAACTGTCGATTTCGGAATGCACAGTTCTCTGCTTGCTTTACGAACGGATTTCCTGGGGCTTCGTTGGAAACTTTCATTAACTTGGTCAACCGTCTCACCGCTGACGCTAGGCCTACCGGCTCCTCCACGATGTTCCACATTGCCAGTTTCTTTAAACTGTTTGATCCACCGCTTAATTGAATTCGTTGATGAAGGATTACAACCATACTCTAAACGGTACCGTCTTTTAACTTTAATGACAGACTTTAATTCCGCAAGCCATAACGCGCACATCGCTTTCTGCTGTACGGATGACATGACTACTGATTGCGCAATTTTCATACATTCCTCATCAGGCCATACCTAGCGCCATCTATCGGATTCTGGGAATAACAATTCTGTAAAACAAAAATATAGAAACCGTGTTAGTAATACGTGACATAGAAAAACAGACAATGCTCATAGTTTTTTCTGTACATAATTTTGTAATGTGTCCAATAATTCTCGGACACCCTGTATATGGTTCGATGTTAAACAAGGATGTAACACAGAAATTTTGTTTAAAACACTCGTTACGTAAAGCTGAAGCTTTAGCGTATCGAATAACGCTTTTTATCATTAGTAAGCGACAACGGTTTTATAAAAAGAAAAAGATATTCTAATGGATGTAACTTGTTTGTGTGTGTGCCTCGTTGAATAAAATTTCAAGCCCTAATTTTTGGGGCATTTCACAGAAATGTTTTGTTTCCACTTTAATGTCCCCGGTAATAGAGTAAGAGTAAAAAAAAACTATAGTGGTAGTCAATCCCTAATTTTGGTAAAATTCTTACATACTCGACGGGTGTCACCGCCCTCATGCTACCGACCTTACCGAAAGCAATTTGAATCACCACATACCTTACCATTGTAAATGCTTAGGCGCCAAAAATTTATTAGTTATAATTAAAAAAAAACAAAGCTGGAAGAAAAACGAAAGACTTACAAATATACTTATAAGATATCGAAAAACATTCGTGCTGAGCAAGACAATGAATTGAAGTTCTCGAAACTGTTTTTGCACGATAAAAAATGTAGTTAAAAGCTGATGATAAATTAAAAGACTTTACTAAGCACAATTAAAACATCACAGTTAAAAAACATAAGACCTTTCGGAACCGCACCGGTTCCATCCTCAGATGTAACACAATCACACAATACATGAAGGAACAATGTTATAAGTACATCAGGAAATTAGTCACGTGATGAGGTGGCGTAGTTTATATGCGCAGATGAACCGAGAAGAAAAAGGCTTAATTGATGTTATTTACAAATGTTAAAGTTCAGAATGGAGTTGTTTTTGGCTGTCAATGTGAGTTTCCATGCACTAGGAATAATAGTAGGGTAATCATCATTACAGCACGCAGACCCAAATTCGTAAATAATTAAGCTTTCAGCAAACACAGTATTAGGCTTCGAAGTTGGGGTGGTTAGAATGCGTGTTTCGTCCCAGTAAGGCTGGTGAGACCCTTTCGAAGTAAGTCGAGATAGTGCAGTATTTTGGGAACCCATTTTGACTGTGTATTTGTGTTCTTTCAATCTGGTCTGTAATGAGCGCATGGTAGATCCCACATAGACAGTGTTAGCAGGAGGTGAGCTCGTTGAAACTAGTGGAACACAGTAAACACCGTACCTTTGGTCCTTATCTTTAGGTGGTCTTTCGTTTCTGACCAATGAAAAAAGGCTTTTAGTCCGAATGCCGAAGTCAATATTAAGAGGTTGGCAACAGTTTTTCAAAACATTAACCAAATCAGGTACATAATCCAAGGCTCCAACATATCTAGTATTATTATGTTCCCTCCTAAGAGAGGACATAAATTGTCTCTTAACTTTGTTTAAAACACAGGTAATAATGGTACCGGGGAATCCGTGGGCTGAGGCAATATCAAGAATCCTAGAAATTTCAAGGTTTCTGAATTTTAATGTAGAAGAGTGCGTAAATACTCGTCGAAAAGGAAATAAAACGCTGCAAGCTTGTAGTTGAGGGGGAGGGTGGATTCCATAGGGATAATAGTGGAAGTTGAAGTAGGTTTACAATAAACTGAAAAAGAGATGGACTGTGAGAGTGGATTACGAACTAATAAGAAATCCAAAAATGGGAGGCTGAAACTAGATTCTAGATCGATAGTGAATTTGATAGTGGGGAATTCGGAAGATAATCGATCAGCAAAGAGAGAAAGTTCGTCTTGGGTTGAGTCCCAAAAGACTAGAACATCATCAACATAACGAAGGTAAAGGATAGGGTGAACTGGATAATTATGTAGAACTTTATCTTCAAAGTACTGCAGAAGCAGCTCTGCAAGAATAGGGGACAGAGGGGAGCCCATAGGTGCACCCTCCAGTTGACGATAGATTTTATTATTGAAGGTAAAAAAAGAACGATTGAAAACTAGTCGAAGAGCACTCATGACAGCATGAACTTCTTGAACGGATATATGGCCAAGGGAAAGGAGTTTGGTCTCGATAAGGTTGTGAACTGTAGCTACTGGAATATTAGGGAAAAGAGCAACAACATCTAGAGACGCCATAAAAAAAGGGGCGCCACGAGAGTTGAAACGTTTAATCCTGGAAAGGGCTTGAACAGAGCTAGATATGGAAAAAACAGAGTCCGAAATAAGAGGTTTAAGGAATTTGGAAAGAGCTTTCTCAAGAGAACGAATAGGGTTACAGTGGCCTGAGACCAGAGGTCGAATAGGTTGGCCAGGTTTATGTAATTTTAATTTACCAAAGAGATTAGGGACACTAGGTCCAAAAGGGGGTGGATACAAGAAGAAATACAAAGCGGAAGTGAACCAGATAGTCGAAGCCTACTTAGGGCTGAAATAATAGCTGCAACAGGGTTATTTTTCACTTCCAGATGAGGAATATCGACAAGCGCATCATACATTTTAGAAAGATAATCAGTTTTATTTAAAATGACTATTTGCGAAGATTTATCAGCGGAGACTATGGATACATTAGGGTTACAACGAAGGAGATTTAATTGCTTTTTTTCTTCCTTGAAAAGGGCAAAATGTTGTTGATTGGTTTTAACACTATAGGATTTTAAGGCATGAACAGAGTTAAATCTAGCATGGTCCCGAATGGGAGAAGGAAAAGATTTAATAATACTTTCAGATTGTGTAATTAATTGAACTTATTGATGCGAGTGACTGGATAACAAAATTTAGCACCACGATTTAGAGCAGAAGTTTGAAGTGGATTAAGTGAGACATTACTGAGATTAAGAAATGCCAAAGGGTTGGACGTCTGCTTAGCTTTTGAACGAAGTTTTGCAGAAGGCAGTCTTGTCAAGAGTTTGTCTGAAACTAGATATCTAAGTTTTTTAATATGGGTTGACTGTAAGCGTTCAGAAGTTGAGTAAGAGGTAGCTGATATAGAAATAAGAAGTCGGTCCAAAATAAGATAAGGTACACGTGCAGCCAGGTGTGAGTAAGCAAGATACGACTTACTTTGTAGAAAATCAATGAGGCCTCTTTTTGTCCGGATTTCATTGATAAGTCTTTTTCGTTCTGCTGTATGCAGAATGTTGGAATCCCGTAAAGAGGTGGGGTGCACTTGATTCTAAGGAACTTAGGGATGACCTGTAAACTTCTACAGTTCACACATAAGATATCGAAAAACATTCGTGCTGAGCAAGACAATGAATTGAAGTTCTCGAAACTGTTTTTGCACGATAAAAAATGTAGTTAAAAGCTGATGATAAATTAAAAGACTTTACTAAGCACAATTAAAACATCACAGTTAAAAAACATAAGACCTTTCGGAACCGCATCAGTCCCATCCTCAGATGTAACACAATCACACACAATACATGAAGGAACAATGTTATAAGTACATCAGGAAATTAGTCACGTGATGAGGTGGCGTAGTTTATATGCGCAGATGAACCGAGAAGAAAAAGGGTACCATTATTACCTGTGTTTTAAACAAAGTTAAGAGACAATTTATGTCCTCTCTTAGGAGGGAACATAATAATACTAGATATGTTGGAGCCTTGGATTATGTACCTGATTTGGTTAATGTTTTGAAAAACTGTTGCCGACCTCTTAATATTGACTTCGGCATTCGGACTAAAAGCATTTTTTCATTGGTCAGAAACGAAAGACCACCTAAAGATAAGGACCAAAGGTACGGTGTTTACTGTGTTCCACTAGTTTCAACGAGCTCACCTCCTGCTAACACTGTCTATGTGGGATCTACCATGCGCTCATTACAGACCAGATTGAAAGAACACAAATACACAGTCAAAATGGGTTCCCAAAATACTGCAGTATATCGACTTACTTCGAAAGGGTTGAGACCCTTTCGAAGTAAGGGTCTCAACCCTTTCGAAGGACGTCCTAGTAAGGGTCTCAACCCTTTCGAAGGACGTCCTAGTAAGGGTCTCAACCCTTACTAGGACGAAACACGCATTCTAACCACCCTAACTTCGAAGCCTAATACTCTGTTTGCTGAAAGCTTAATTATTTACGAATTTGGGTCTGCGTGCTGTAATGATGATTACCCTACTATTATTCCTAGTGCATGGAAACTCGCATTGACAACCAGAAACAACTCCATTCTGAACTTTAACATTTGTAAATAACATCAATTAAGCCTTTTTCTTCTCGGTTCATCTGCGCATATAAACTACGCCACCTCATCACGCGACTAATTTCCTGATGTACTTATATCATTGTTCCTTCATGTATTGTGTGATTGTGTTACATCTGAGGATGGGACCGATGCGGTTCCGAAAGCTCTTATGTTTTTTTAACTGTGATGTTTTAATTGTGCTTAGTAAAGTCTTTTAATTTATCATCAGCTTTTAACTACATTTTTTATCGTGCAAAAACAGTTTCGAGAACTTCAATTCATTGAATATACTTATATATATGCACTATATTGACAAAAGTCACCGGACACCTAGAAGAGAAACACAACATAGCATTTATTGACATACATTAGTACGGTGTCGGTTCACCTTTGGCCTTAATGCATGCACTGACCCTTCGAAGCTCAGTGGTTGGGTTTTGAGCTCCGTGATTTTCGTTGCTATAAGGTGTTCATTGAGTGCTTTAGTTTCTGTGGTTGCGTCGATCTTCAAGTTGAAGATCTACACTTTACGTTCGTGTATCTCCCAGGTTGGTGAGTGCCATATTTTTTCATTATTCACTGTTTTATTTTTCAACCGAGCTGGTCTTTTTTCGTTAAAGTCTCGCCATTGCTTCGATGGCGGAGGCAGACAAGGGTGACGCCAACATCCTTATCTTGGCAGATCAGCCAGCTCCCTCTTCTTCTTTTACCGCGGTAGCTCCTGCTCAGCTTAATGAGGTGGCTCCCGAGCGTCATTGCGATGTCATGGACACCTCTTCTTCTCCAGCTATAACTCCCACCAAGTGCGGTGGTGCCAAGTCTCCTACCTACATCTCAGCAGATGATGACGTCTCCGTTATCAGCGATACTGAGCTCATAGCTTCCACTTCTCATCAACTTCCTGATCCGCCCTCACTGCTAGGGGCCGCTCCATCGACTTCTCGACCCATGTCTGCCCAAGCGTCCTATGCTTCTGCAACTTCTGGGGTCCTCACACCCCCAGTTTCATCTGCTATGCCTTTTCCTGAATCCTATGTCACTGTCGTCGGTTCTACTGCTACAATTGGCATAAAATAGGATTCCCGAGCTGGTCACCTTTTTTCCTCCACTATGGAACGGGGCGTCTATTTTGATGCGCTTCCCGACACTAAGCTGTGGCAATATAGCCGAGCCCTCAAAACTATCTTACCAAAGGATGCTATAGACTTTGTAGCTAGAAAACCCAGATCTGTCTTGGTCTATTTTAAGGATAAAGCGCATGCTGACCAGGTCCTTACGGAAGGTCTAACCATCAATGACGTGCATCTGTTAGCACAACCGGTTGCGCACCGCCCGGTGCAGGTGACCTTCTACCTCGTACCACCAGAAGTATCCGACGCTGCACTCTGCACCTTGCTCAGCAGGTACGGCAGAGTTTTTGGCTCCATAACAACTCTCTCTGCGGCTCCCAGGGACCCTGAAGACAAATCAATTCGGGGTTTCCGCCGCACTGCTCGAGTCCTCTTTTCATCTGATACTCAGCTGAAAGCGGTTCCGAATGTTTTGCACATCCGCTGTGGACAGCAACGCCGAAGAGTTGAGATAATCACTTCACAATATTGCACTATCTGTCAGAGCGAAAGTCACATTAGGGCTCAGTGCCCACGTGCCTCCCTGCAAACAGCTGCACACACTACATCTTCTTCTACTTTGTCCACCAACGCTTCACAGACTTCTTCCTATTCGAGGAAAGTCGCGGAATCAAGATCTTCCAAAAGTCAGCTTACTGCCATTGGTCAACAAACGACTTTGATGCCTCCACCTCCTGCTGGTCCTAAGAATTTTCCCAGGCTTCCAAAATCGACTCCTCCTAGTACTTTTACAACCACTGTTGATGTACATGTTGACCACTCCTCAGCTTTAACCGTTGGCTCCATGACACTAGTCACAGGTAACGCTTCGGGTTCAGACTCTCCAGACGATCATGAAGCTTTAGTGGTTGCTGGAAAACGCAGTGGTGCTTCTCGCCCCAAGACGAAGAAGTCAAAGACTCTGGCGTCCCGAAGATCATCTCGCTCTTCTACCCGCTCATCCACTCGCTCCGTCAGCTCTCGACGACCGTTCTCCAAGTCGCCTCTACACACTTCCTCTGAGACAGCATGTGAGGGTGCCTTTCCCTCACTAGATGAATTCACAACTTTTCTTGCTGAAAATGCTTTCCCTGCTGAGCCTCTGCCATACGAGGACGTGCTGGATTGCCTTTTAGGGTCCTCTAGCCCTTCCTCAGCACGCACTTCCATTCAGCAGTATGAAGCAGCTCTTCCACAAGTGCTGGTTCAATTACACTCACTTGAAAACACTCTTCGGCGCACTGCGGACGAGGTCCCGTGGAGTGCTTGTTTTCTCCGTCGACTCCACTCCATCACTACAGCCAGTCAATTCCTACTGCATCCCACAACTAACCTAGACATTCAAGGTGGTGTCACTTAATTGTCGCGGTTTTGCGACACCTCTTGCGAATGCGCTGGTACGAGAGGATCTTGCTCCGCTGAATGCTGATATATTACTTCTGCAGGAAACAAACTGTACTTCCACCACTCAATTTCATCAATGGCGTCAGTGGGATCATATTTTTCCATCACGCCTACAGCCAACTGTCGCGTGGTGGCATGGCAGTTGGTGTTCACTCACGTTTTCGTTCAACTCTTTCCTCCTTCTCAGTGAAAAACTTATGTCGAGACTTATTACAAAGGGTCTCTTTCACCGTCGCAGTTGAAAAATTTCATGTATTCAACATTTATGTTCCTTGCACTCCTACTCACGTGCCAGAGCTGTTAGCAAAACTTCGACGGGCTCTGTCACGTATTCCCATCACCGACCGGGTACTTATCGGAGGTGACTACAATTGCACTCTACGTCCCCTAACTGATCGCTCTTCTGCTTCCAGAGAACTCCGTACGGACGTAGTACATCTTTTACAGTCTATCACTTCAGACTTCTCACTCGTAGATGTTCAACGCCATTTGTCACCAACCCAGACTACACATACATGGCGTGCACCAAAAGCCATTGATCCTCCTACAGCAAGATTGGATCGCTTTTATGCAACTTCTCTTCTTCTACCAGCAATATCAGATTCATGCTGTAGACCCACAGCTTCCTCGGATCATTGCGCCATTGCCATAACAGTTTTTGTTACTTCAACACAGCCACGTACAATCCGGCCTTGGACTTTTGACGACACTCTTTTAGATGACTCAGGTTTCTGCTCATCTGTGCGAGATTTTCTTGCGGATTGGCGTCCAAGGCTTCATTCTGCACCGTGCCCCCTCAACTTTTGGTTGGAAGTAAAACGCCACCTCATACTACTGGTACGAAACCTGTCATACTCGATCATGACACAACGGAGGATGCGACTTGATCATACTAGGCAAATGCTTTCTTTGCTCAATCTTGCTGATACCCTATTTCAAGTCTACCAGGCAGAATTACATTCACTTTTGATGCCGCTTGCAAAGCAAGCCCTTCAACGCCTTAAACTACAACACCTGAAACCTGATGCTGGTTCGTACGAATTCCTTACGTCACTTGAGTCAACTCGCCGATCCTCTTCTGTTCTACAGCACCTTCGTCTTCCAACTGGAGTAGTATCATCCGAACCAGTTCCAATTTGTTCTATGGTACGTAATTACTACATTTCAAAATTTTGTGAAACTCCTCCTCCCTCCCCTAAGGCTTCTGCGCTTCTGTTCTCTTCTTTGCCTCAGGTCCCTTCTCATCTTTCAGCCAGCCTCCTCCATCCTCCCACTTTAACTGAGCTCTCCGACACTTTCTCGTCCCTCAAACCCCGGGCTTCACCTGGCCCGGACGGTCTCCCTGTTTCTTTCTATAAGGCTTTTCTTCCTGCCCTCCTTTCATTTCTCCTCTGTGCTTTTTCTACTGCCATGCCTCTTACATCTCTTCCAAGGAGTTTCACGCTCGCACATGTTGTACTTTTCCCAAGAAGGGTGATCCGCTTGACTTGAGGAATTGGCGTCCCATCTCACTCTTAAATACTGATTAAAAACTCTATACTAAATTTCTGTCCTGCCGGCTTAATCCCATACTCCCTCATATTCTCTCCACTAATCAAACCTATACTGTACCCGGCCGCTCCATCTCCCATAATATTCAACTTCTTAATGATCTAATTCACCTCGCCCGCTCTCGCTCAGAACCCCTTGCTCTTCTTTCCCTCGATCAACGCTCAGCGTTCGATAATATTTCTCATGATTACCTTCTTGCTACATTACTAAATTTCGGCTTTCCTCCTTCCTTTGCTTCTCTTCTCATCTCCCTCCACCGGGAAGCAGTTTTCCACGTCAAGCTGCTCAACCTTCTCACAGCTCCCATACCCTTTCGTCGCGGCGTGCGTCAGGGTTGCCCCTTATCCGGGCAGCTCTTCGCCCTCGCAATAGAACCTTTTTTACGCGCAGTCCATCGATCCTTCTTTGCTTCACTACCACCGGTGGTAGCCAGCACACGTCATCATGTTGCTACCTATGTTGCCTACGCCGACGATATTACATTCTGCATTCGGCAAGACTCACAATTTCACGATCTCCATAATCTCTACAATACCTACGCCTCATGTTCCGGAGCAGCGCTAAACACAACGAAAAGCACAGGCTTATGGACCGGTTCGTGGACTAACCGCACTGACTCTCCTCGGGGAGCAGAGTGGTCCAACACCTCTCAACGATTCCTAGGAGTCCACCTTGGAAAACCAGCAACTGCTTCACTCGTCACCTGGACGACTCTCCTGCCACGCCTACATCGCTCGGTCGCAATCTGGCGGCGCGCACAATTCTGCACCTCCGTCTTTCAAAGAGCACGTCTAACGCACACTTACCTGCTTTCAATGTGCACGTATTCCTGGTTGGCTTCGAAGCAACCAGCACTACGTCTTCTTGAACTCACTCGCTGTCAAACTCAGGTTATCTGGCCCGGTCATCACTGGGTCGGAGCACTTAGCCTGTCTCCTTTGAACGGAGGCATTAGTCTACCCGACGTCAGATCCTATTACAAGGCTTATCGTGTGTCTACGTTTTTACGATCACTTGCGGCACCTGCTCCCTCTGCAGTTGCTGCTCGTGATGTCATAGTCTCCCCGCATAACCCACGCTTTACTCTCCTTTCGTTCTTACTCATGGACCACTGTCCCCTTCTCACACTTTTCCCTCCTGTCTACAAAGAGGCTATCTCCTTTCTTCGTTCCCTCCCTCTTTCTCGCTCTCTCCCTGCCTCCACAAATGACCTACTTTCCGAACCTCTTTTCTTTTCTTCTCTGCTACACCCTCCCCATCTCCCATGTTTTACTTTTCCTTCATGGCTCCGAGCTGGAGTCGTTACAGTCAGCGATCTTGTTAACACCGATCTTTCCTGGCTCCCCTTCTCTTCTCTACCCTCTGCTCTCCGTTTCAATGCCAACGCTCACTTTGTTCACAACTCTCTTATTTCTACTATAAACTCCCTGTTCCCTGAGCTTGCTGCTCCCTCAGGTCTCATTTCTGTCCACTCTGCCTCTCTCCCTCTCCCATTTTTTCTGTCGTCCAATGGCCCACCTCTTCCTCTTGTCTCTTTCTCAACAGCTTATCTCTACCGTTTTATCTCTCGCTCTTCCGCACCTCTTCCCATTTCTGGCATTCCACTTTCTTCTACCTCCGCAGTGTGGTCCGCTGCTCTTTCCCCACTTTCAGCACCCCTTGAAGTCAATTCACATTGGCTTTTCTTACACAACCGCCTCCCTGTGCCGTCGATTTTACATCGCATGACCATTTTATCTTCACCCTCCTGTCCGTATTGTGGCGAGGAGGCTGACGTCCAGCATGTCTTCATGTATTGCACAGTATTATTGCCAATATTCCATCTCGCTTTCACGCTAGCGCAACGATCCTGTGAAACCGTCCTCACCTTCAGCGCCTACCGAACACTACTTCTGAACTCTTCTCGCCCTACTCACCTTCCGGCAGTTTGCTCCTACATCTTCGTGCTTGTAAAACATATAATTCACGTGTATCATCTTCAGCGTCCCCCGAAGCTTCTACTGACATAAATAAAGTCAGTACTGCGTTACTTTGTCATTTTCGTAATCGCCTGCTCTCCCGCCTTCGACTAGAACTTATAACTGCAGTTGCACGCTGCAGTGAACCACAGTTCCTATCAACTTGGTCACCAGCAACCTCTTGGTTTGCAGGGTCGCCCACAACGCTTCACCTTACAGTCGGAACTTTTGTTTCACCTACCTCCTGATAGATACAATTTTTGCCATGCTGATTTGTTTTCAATCTCTGCTTCACCAGAGACTATTTTTTGTCTTTCCCGACAAATTTTCATACATAAATTGTATTCTCTCATCACTGTATTGAGCTTTGTGAATAGGTCGTTGCGTCAGCTACAAGCACCTGTAAATCTTCTTTTCATATGTCATTTTGAGACGATTTTCCTATACACATTTCCTGTTTTTTTCTTGCTTCGCAACTGAGTGTAATCTTGTTCCTCAACATTCACTGTACTATATTATTTGTACTCTCTATTTTATCAGAATTTTTTTTGTTTGTCTCACTTTTGTACATCTCTTTTAGTAGATCAATTATTGTATAGAATCCTATGAATTGTTCGAAGCATGAGCTACTTATAATTGTCAATTTCTTTTCACGCTTTTTTTAAGACTCAGTTCTCATCCTCTTCACATGTTTTATTTCGTGTATAACTCATGTGTAATTTTTTTGGTTTTCATTGCTCATCTTGCTGAATTGTGTATTCTCTCAGCGATGTCAGAGACTATTTCTTCTTACCACCTCTGACAAACCAATATATATAAATTGTAACTTCTCATTGTACAGAATCATGTAAATAGATCGTATCACGAACCACAGACATCTGTAAACTTTGTCGTTTTTACAGTATATTCTTATCTTCAATTCCTGATTCAACTGTGTAATTTTACTTATCAACTGTGTAAATTTGTGTTCTCCAATACTCACTGTGATGAGTTGTGTCTTCTCTCTGTATTTTCAGAGATTATTTTTTCTTTTGTATTCTCAGGAAAATTATTGTATATAACTATTTTTCATATCATCGTTGTATGTAACATGTAGTACCACGAGCCACATTCATCTGTAAATTTTTCATCATCTGTCTTTCGAACTTTTGATTTCATGTTTGTCTCCTTGATCACCTGCAACCTCCTGGTTTTCCAGGTCACCCACAACGTATCACCTTTCGGTCAGAACTTTTTTTTTCATCAATATTGTGTAAAATTTATACTCTATAGTGCTCATCATTCTGGATTGATTCTACTCTCTGTTTTACCAGAGATTCATATTGCCTCGCCAGATTTCTACTGCACTTAACTGTTGTCATGTCAACGTTGTACAGAATCCTGTAATTAACGTAGCGCAAGCTGCATACATCTGTTAATTTCTCATCACCTGTCTTTTGAATCTATGTCTGCAAGCTCGAATTCTGTATTATTCCTTGCATCAATACTGTGCAAAATTAATATTGTATAACGCTCTTCAAGCTGAATTGTTCCTATTCTCTGCTTTGTCAGAGACTTTTGTTGCCTCACCAGACTCTCGAGTGTAACTAACTGTTTTTTACTATCATCAATGTACAGAACCGTGTAAATAAGCAGTAGCGTAAGCTACAAACATCTGTAAATATTTTTTTTTGTCATACATCATTTGAGATGATTTATTCAAGCACATCTCCTGTATCTTTCTTCTAATAAATACTGTGTGAAAACTGACCCTGCGAGATATGCTTTCGATAAGGTTTTGGAAAACAGCCAGGGGTAAATTGGCCCACCGGGCACCGGGGTGATTCCTGGTGGACCACTCGAGAAGGAGCCCATTATTTCTTGTACCCTCTTTGTTTGGATTGTTTGGAAATAACGAATAATTATTTTCGTACTTATAAACACATAAGAATCGTTCACTTCATTTGAGCTTTATATCATCTGTCTAAAACGTTAGTTGTCTTTAAAAAAATTGCATTTCCTTCTGTTTACATATATGTTGAGCGTTTGCTTTAAAATGACAAAGTAACATTCTCTTCACTTCAGTGGAAAATTTGCAGCGGAACGAAGCACCCTCTTAAAAATAAATTAAACTAACTACGGTTAAGCGTAGGTCGTTGGACTTGGAACCTAAGGGACATCCGTAGGTCCTACTCTTCTTTTATAATCTTGAAAAAGGCACTACCAAGAATTTTGATGTTCTATCATCCCTCACCCTTATCCACGTACAGACATAGAACACAAAGCGTTTCTTCGGCAGAGATTTTCCTAAATCCGTATCCACCCATATTATCTTAAAAGAACAATGATTTAGCGGTACTGGTTCATGGATCAAAATGGTAACTTATTAGTCAAAATAATGGGTAGTTTTTAAAAAAGGCGTCTATTCAAGGAAGTTGTATGAATACCGTTGTGCAGTAGACGATCAGTGACCAAATAAATACAATTATCTGGTACAACACGCGTTGTGTGTGTGTGTGTGTGTGTGTGTGTGTGTATTGTTTGATATGTTACATTTAATTAGGTGGATTTTAATTTTCTTTTGGTTTTTGTTGAGGGTTTAACGACCACCGTAAGCAATTCAATGGGATATAACACACACAGCACAATCACATCGAATAGACGTCCATTTTACGTTCACCACGTTACGTATGGAACTTTCTTTCTTTTTTTTTTTTATTGGAGGTTTAACGACCACCGTGAGCAACTCAATGGGCTATAAGTAGTCGCCCGTCCCTAATTTAGGGCGACTGATTCCAGGGAAGGGAGAGAGCCAGTGCCGTAAGACAAACACAACATCCATGCCTCACGGGATTCGAACCAGAACCCCTTTCGGACGAATGATCAGAGGCCATCGCTTAGACCACTGCGGCACCGGGGCGGCTGTGGAACTTTTATGGACATCCATGAAAGTCCTGTTTACGTCTATTAAACGTAATCGGGAGAACCAATGGCTGCCCAATGTCTTACCAGATTACGTTTAATCTACGTAATCTGGATGTTACGTATAGACGCTAAATGAACGTTAAATGGACGTGAGTCTAGATAAGTCCATCACACGTCACGTGTGCTACACTGTAAAAAAAAAATAATAATAAGTGGCGTGAATCCACGGGAAATTTCCCCGGACCAGTCTGACACAACGAAACCTTCCTCACTCCCTCCAGCGGGAATTGAACCAGAGACCTTGTGAAGCGGGTGTCTTACCACGGAGCCACAAATTCTTGTTAACACAACTCGCGTGCAAGATACAACACTAATTTCACGATGCTTATTTATTTATTTATTTATTTAGTTAGTTGTTATTAATGTGTGTGAGTTAGTCATTTTATTTTCTGTTGGACCTTATTATATTTCTGAATACGTTTGTAATAATTTTATTTTTCTCTGTAGGAGGATTTATTACAAATTACGTATTTTTTCACCGTGATTTTTGTCCTTTTCGAAATAACCGAATGCTTTGGAACTCCAGATCTTTTTAAACTGACAATGACCTCCATTATCTTTAAGAAATGGGCGAAGGCACTGCTTTATAGTATTTCACACAACTCCTAAGTATGAAATTTACTCTTGATAGCTATAATAACTTTTGTCTTAAGGGACCTCAGACATACACAAACATCATATAATTAATTTAGTAGTTAATCAAACCTCAAGTATTCCCACGAATCGATCCTGTTACCGGAATTTTTTACATCATGTTAATACGGAAAAAGTTATAACAGAATTTTCCGTTGATATATGAAAAGAATTGCTGAAAAGTTTCTGAAATTTCAGAATTGTCCGTAAACACCTCTTAGTACCGACAGTTTACCGCAAATATAAGAAAGGAATTGCACAAAGTTTTCTGAAAATTAAGAATTTTCTTGGCGTAAAATTCAGCCTCCCCCCCCTCATTTCACGGAAAAGGTTGCATCAGAAATATGCTTCGTTAATTTAAAAAGGAATAAAATAATCACAAAAAGTGGTTCGTGAAATTTAGAAAAATGTTACAATATGAGGTTGTAGCAAACACGTGACTTTAGCATGGCAACGAGCCTTAGTAACATAAGTGAAGGACAACCAGTCCCTGTTGAAATGATGGCGTCCTACTTTGAAAGTTTAACTTCCGAGTACAAAATGCGGTATTTGGAAAAAATTTAAGAGATTGAAGGAAAATATCTGTATGTGCTGAATGCAAGTGCCTTCGAAGGTGACGCGGAAAGTTTTCCGAAAGTACAAATAGTAAATATTTTCTATTACTTTGTTTTGGTCGAACCGCCTTTACCATACAACAGCTGGAGGCATATAAAAGTCTTGAAGCAAATAACATGTTATCATCATGAATATTCTTTTACATGGTAATTTAGTGTGATCACTAATTAGTGAGTAATTAGGAACTCTTCAATAAAAAATGTTTCTCTTAGTTCTGGGAAACGTTTTCCAAGACTTAGAAAAATTTAGAGCAAAATCGGTTTTTCCACGCAAAATTGTGGTGAAAAAAACAATTTTGATTTGCACCCTACGTTATTTATCCGTAAATAAATTTAGCAGCATAATCCCAGTATGTAAACAGACCTAGACAGCAAAAAAATTTCATTCGGAAATAATTTTATCCATTATTTGCATTTTTCCACAAAAGTGTACTTCAGCTTCAGTTAAAAATCCAGGTTACTAAAAATAAAATCAACGGTGGTTTGGGGAGGAAATATATTGAACGAAATATTAAAGTAAAAAAAAATATCTCAACACTGAGAGCCAAATAATCTTAAAAGTGAAAATACTAAGTGAAAAGCCGAAAATTCGCAAAAAAAGTGGGTCAAGCTCTCCTAAAAAATCCAGAACAGCCGAAGAGATTTGATTCTGACTAACAGTCAGATTGGCTAACAAATTAACTTTCAGCTCTATAAAAAGCTTCAACACCTCCTTGATCAGCCAGGAACCTTCTGAATAAAAATCCCTGAAGGTGAAAAACCCAAGCGCAGAGAAGTGCAGATTGGATACCGAAGCGTTGATTTAGGAATTTTTTTAACTAAAAGACAAACTCTGTAGGGTGTTCTATCAGAAAATAGTCTGTAGCAATAAAACTTACGCAAAACAAAAGCCAACACCTTTTAAATTCAACATGAAAACTTCGAATCAACAAGTGAAACGACTGGCCCAATAAGTACAAGCACTGCACGCCAACAACATTTGAACAAGTAAAAGATAGGTTCCCAGCCTTACCAGAAATCATTGACTTATAGATAAAACTAACCTTTAAAAGGTTTTTTACCTTTGAAGAGTCTAACTCTTCAATATTTTTGTTAACATTGATCGCTAATGATCGCATTTTACACAATAACTGCAGGACAGCCAGCTGTGTTTGTACTTCAGGAACTTGCAAGGACTGTTGCCACTTAACTGAAACTTCTCGATGACGTCACGTGCTACATCCTCATACATACATGAATATTAAAAAATCTTGATATTTATAGATTACACCATCAAGGCTGCAACCAACTGTACCAATCTGTTAACGTATGAAAGTCTTATAAGATTGATAACGAGGAACAGTACACTAATTATGTAGGAAATAGTAATACTATACTAGTGATCTGATTTTCCTTGAAAAAGCCATCTATGATGTGCGAAAGCTTGGAAACGCTTATGTGCCTTTTTCCTACGCCAATAAATCGGGTCACTAGTATAGTCTTATAAGATTTGAATTCGTTAGAAGTCTATAATCAGAGCATTTGGTAGGTTGTACAGAACTGCTTCCTGCCAACTTTAAACACAACCACAATTACACTTAGCCACCCGGTGGCGCAGTGATGGCCTCTGATCATTCGTCCGAAAGGGGTCCGGTTTCGAATCCCGGTGAGGCGTGGATGTTGTGTTTGTCTTACGGCAGTGGCTCTCTCCCTTCCCTGGAACCAGTGACCCTAAATTAGGGACGGGCAACTGCTTACAGCTTATGAGGATGTAGAATACACGTGACTCGCAGCATGGCAACGAGCCTTAGTAACGTAACTGAAGGACAACCAGCCCCGTTGAAATGATGGCGTCTTACTTTGAAACTTTAACTTTCGAGTACAAAATGCGGTATTTGGAAAAAATTAAAGAGATTGAAGGAAAAGATCCTTAGGTGCTGAATGCAAGTATCTTCGAAGGTGATGCGAAAAGTTTTTCGAAAGAGCAAATAGTAAATATTTTCGATTACTTCGTCTTTGGTTGAAGTGCCTTTTACCGCGGAACAATTCGAGGCATATAAAAGTTTCGAAGCATATAACAATTTCACGTCGTCGGTAGTATTTTTTTTTTGTGTAATTTAGTACGATCACAAATTCGTGAGTAATCAGTAATTTAAGGAGAAAATGTACGCTGCCTTAATAAATAAGGTTCTCTTCCCTCCCAGTTGCGAAGACCTCAGTAAAAAAAAAAAAAAGGTTTTCTTTCTTTCCAGGAATTGCTGATTTTGGATAAAACTAACCCTTGAAAGGTTCTATGCCATTTTGAGAGTTTAACTCTTCATCAAAAAGTGTCTTTCTAAGCTCTGCGAAGCGATTTCAACACCTTAGAAAAATGAGCAAAATCTTTTTTTTTTTTTTTCGTAAAATTGTGGTGAAAAAACAAATCAATTCTGCTGGGATTTGTGCCCTATAATCTATGTATCCGTAAATAAATTTAGCAGCATAACACCGGCTTATAAACAGACCTAGACATCAAAAAGGATTTTATTTGGACAATTATTTTCGCAATTATTTGCATTTTTCCGCAAAAGTGTGCTTCGCAGCTCCAGGTAAAAATCCAGGTGTACTAAAAACAAAATCAACGGTAGTTTGGGGAGGAAATATCGTATAGAACAAAGTATTAAACTAAAAAACCCCAACACCGACAGCCAAATAGTCTTAAAAGTGAAAAGCCGAAAACTCGCAAAAAAAAAGTGAGTCTTGGGAACGGTGTGCTTGAGATCTAAAAAATACAGAAGAGCGAGAGATATGAATCTAACTAAAAGTCAGGTTTGCTAACATATTAACTTTTAACCTATCAAAAGTTTCAACACCCCCTACATCAATCAGGAACCTTCAGAAAAGAAGTTCCTGGAGAAAAAACAACAACACGTGCACAGAAGTGCCACTTGGGTACCGAAGGATTGATTTAAGAAAACTTTTGACTAAGAGACAAACTCTAAAAGGTTCTCCATAAGAAAATAGTCAGTAGCAATAAAACCTACGCAAAAAAAACCAGCCAATACCATGGGCGCCTGCAGGAAATTTTTAAAGGTGGGGGGGGGGGGTAAAGTGTAATTAATTAAGGTTTGGCTAATATGTAGAAAACCTGGAATTCGTAAAAATGAAAGATTAATACTATTACTTACTTATCTACACTAGAACACTACTACTATTTATTATTATTGATCAAATGATCATATGTAGAGGATTTTAGGAAGGGAGTGTCTGACTGCAGGTCTTAAACAACCCTTAGAAATAAGAAGCTAGGAGATTTGGGCTAGATTGCCCGATAGAAAGTGACATGGAAGTGAAGTAGAAAGAGGAAGGAAGACGCCCTTATATATTACCGGGGGCCAGTAGTGGATCGAGCTGCTGGGATCGAACCTGAGGTCCTTTCCGTGGCAGTTACGAACGTTGCCCACTAAGCCACCCGCGGCCCTATTGTTATTATTAATTGATGCTGCTCTTGAAGAAAGTGTATGTCAGTAATAGTCATGTATCATCATGTACATTGGTAACTGTTTTCAAAATAATGAACAGTGTCGAACAGGGCCACGCCAAGCCTTTTAAGTCCAGCACACACCATCCTGAGCGGAACTTGTTTGGGCGTACTACTTTACAGTTTGCTAGGTTTATTTCTCTCTTTTTTTTTTTTTTTTTTTGATTGGCGGTTTAACGACCACCATGAGCATTTCAACATTTTATTGACAAAAGGCATGATACAGCTCGTCAAATTGGACAAGGAAAGAATACAGAGAAAAATATGAATGATACATGAAAATGATATATACATGAATAAGGGGCATAGCCACCCAAAAGGATAAATACAAAATGCTAAAAACCCACAATGGGGACACACCTGTGACACTGAACACACGCAAAAGACTTTAGGTCAATGACCTGTGATACAATATATAGAGCTTCAAAATACATTAAAAATACAGGATGCACAATAAATAAACAGTGAAGTTAAAGTTTCGAACTCAGCACAACATAGGAGCACAGTGCATATAACATGAGTGGTGCACATTGACATATCAGAAGATCACAAAACAGTTCAGAAACCACTTAATATACAATGCTAAGAAAAACAAGAAAAGTGAAGAGCAAGTAACATACTATACATATTTACATGCAGAAGCACAGCCTGCTGGAGCAGAACAAAAATAAGTAAAATAACTCAGTAAACAAGGTACTAGCAAGGTGAAGAGAACAGCCAAACACCAAAACAAAGACAATCCAAAAGAGGACACAATCAAGTCACCAGTAGGATGGCAGAACCATGAATAGAAAACCACCCGGTGCGCTGGGCCCAGGTGTTCTGAAAGGTGTCGATTGTGTGCGCGGAAGTTGCAGCTGTGAGTTCCAACCGGAGGCGCGCCACAAGCCGGCCCCGAAAGCTAGCCCGCAGCCGCCCACCGGCCGACAGAAGGGATGGAAGTTCAGGAGAATTCCTGAGAGATTGATGAAATGAGTGAATCACTTGCTTGGTAAGTACGAAAAGAAAGCAGCAGGCATCCAGAAGGCGGGTGGGCGGATGTTTTGTGAGCAACAGCCACGGATATGCTTGAAACGGCAAGTCCTTGGAGCAAATTATGTCAGCTAACCGGAAAACAGTATGAAGAAGTGGCAGCAAGATAGGGCAGTGGCAGTACATATGAGCGACGTCTCCGTCAACGCCACAGAAAGGACAGAGAGGAGAAGAGATAAGAGACATGCGATAGAGAAGATGGGGGACAGGGAGTCGGCGATGAAGGAACCGCCAGTGGGTGTTACGTTCTAGCGGAGAAGAAAGGGGGGAAGAAGAAGCAGACCAAACGGCCAGGGAGGAGGAAGGAGAAACCCCGGAAATGGGATGGGGGGACTCAGAGGGAGCTCGAAGGAGACGGTACAGGGCAGCGGTAGTAAAAGAAAGGACAGGGGCGACAGAGTCACGAAAAGGAAGAAAGAAAGGGAGAAGGAGGCTGTGGCCGGGGACGACGAGGAGGCCGTTGTCAGAAACAAGAGAAGGATAGAGAAGCTGAAGAGAGAAACGGAGAAGGGCATAGTCGTCCTCAAGGGAAGGAGTTGGGTTGGAAAAGAGTAAGTCGAGGGGTTTCCAGGAAAAATCGGGATTAATGAGGGCCTGCACGGTTAGGATGCCGGCACGGAACCATGAGAAAAAAAGAAAGAAAGGTTGATCGGTGGGTGAACCAGGGTAGAGAAAAAGAGTGGTTCCGCAAGGGGATCCAGGGTGGTGGTAGGAGGAGAGCGAGAGAGAGGGAGGGAACGGAAAAGCGCTAGAGCCTCAGATAAAATAGTAGGAAAGTTTGAAGAGGAAAGAGTAAAGTAGTCCATCCTGAGGAAAAGAAGAAAAGTGAAGGATGGATCGCGAAGAGAAAGAATAACGTCAAGAGAAAGTGTAAGAGAAGGAGAAGGCGAAGTGACGAGACGAAGGAAGGAGGCGATGCGGTATGCACGATAGTAACAGTGAACATCTATAAGATTAATGCCCCCATGCTTGACAGTGAGGTATAGCGTCGGAGCGGCTGACCAGTGCTTGGAGGCCCAGATTACTGAAGTAAAGATGCTGTTGAGTTCCGTCAGGCGGGTTGACAAGAAGACGGTGGAGGTCCAGGAATAGGTGCAGAGGGAAAGTAAGTATCGTCGAACAATGTGAGCTCGCTGACAGTAAGAAGTAATGGGAATCGCAAATCTCCAAAACGCTGCTTGATGACGTAACCTACACTGCAAACTGGTCCATGTCAAAAGGCCCGCAGTATAGGGGTGACCGATATGGGCTCCAAGGATCTTCTGAGTCGAGGAGGACCAGACCGCACCCCAGGGGGTATCGGTCCGGCCCATCCACGACCCACACCACAAACCAGTACTTTTGGTGACATTAAGTGAAGCGCCAGAAACAGTAGCGTAAATATGGTAGGTGGAGAGAAGATTGTCGAACTGGACGTCCTGGCGGAGACAGAAGGTTGCGTCATCTGCAAACGCTGTAAGTACGCACTCATGGTGCCTAGTGCTGGCAACTGACGGAGGAAGAGTAGACAGGAGTGATCTTCGAGCAGCCAAGAGGAATGGTTCAAAGACAATGGCGAAGAGTTGCCCTGAGAGGGGGCAGCCCTGCCGGATTCCTCGAAGAAAAGGTACGGGCGCCGTTAAAAAGGAGGCCGTCCGGACGTGGAAGAAAGCGCCCCGATAGAGGTTGAGAAGGAGAGAAACGAAGGAGGAAGGAAGGCCAAAGCCGTGAAGAGTGGCAGAAAGAAAGTCGTGGGAGATGCTGTCGAATGCTGAACTCTGGTCAAGGTTAAACAGGGCGAGGGGTTCTGAGAGGGTGCGGGCGAGAAAAACTATGTTCTGGAGGAAGGAGATGTTGTTAGAAATGGACCGACCAGGCACAGTGTAGGACTGGTCGGGGGAGATAAGAAAGGGAAGCACAGAGTTCAAGCGGCGAGAGAGAAGTTTTGTGAAAAGCTTATAGTCTAGATTGAGAATGGAAATGGGGCGCCAGTTTCGCAAGTCCAAAAGGTCACCCTTTTTGGGCAGCAAGATGATATGCGCTACAGTAAACTCCGGCGGCAGTGCGAAAGAGGTTTGGGCGCAAGAAAAGCAAGCGAGAAGAAAAGGCATCAAAGACGGGAGGAAGGCGCGGTAAAAGGAGAAGGGAAGGCCGTCAGGTCCCGGGGATGCGCGTGAATTAAGGGAGGCAAACGCCTCCCGAAATTCAGCAGGAGAAAAGGCGGAAAGAAGAGGATCACAGAGTCGGGGTGGGACCTTAGGCAGAGCTGAAAAAAGAGGGGAGGAAGAGATAGCATCAGTAGGCACCACCGCACGAAATTTGTCCTGGAAAAAGCGCCGAACTTCCGTGCAGAGACGTGAAGGGTCAGATGAGATAGTACCATCAGGTAGGCGAAGGTGGCGTAGCGTCTGCGACGTACGGTGTGTTCTTTCGGTACGTGAGAGCTCCTCGTAGGAAATCTCCGGTGAAGAAAGATGAAGCATCTTCAGCCTGCGAGTAGCCTCCACGGCGAGCGGATGGAGTTTCGCTCGTAAAGCATCCTGAACAACAAGGTAAGCGGGATCTTGTAAGGGGATTGCAGCCAAGGAGCAACGGAGATTACAAATATCCTTCGCACGTTCGTTACGAATAGCGAATGAAAGACGGCGTACGAGCAGACGAAGATCGTGTTTGATGTCTAACCATAGACGAAGGGTACTGGAAGCGGTATTGATGAGATGTTGTCTATCAGCAAGAAAACGGCGGACGTCGGCGCAAAACGCCACATCCAAGAGTAAAGAATCATCGAAGGTCCAGGAGCGTTGTCTCGAAGGCGGGAAAGAGGAAACGCAGATGGTAAGCTCCACAGCAGAATGGTCGGAAGAGGTAGATGGATGATGTCTCGCCGCAGTGATCGCTGGAAGCAGCGGTGAGATGACATATATGCGATCGAGACGTGCTGCCGCCGAACCTTGTGCTGGAGAATTCCGCCAAGTATAAGAAATGGTGTCCGGGTGAAGATGCCGGTACGAATCAACAAAATGGAAATCGGTAATAAGTTGAGTAAGCAGATCGACAAGAAGGGAGCGGTGCTCCCCTCCTGTAGACGTGCGGTCAAGCAACGGGTGTAGAGTGCAGTTGAAGTCACCCCCGAGGATGCAAAAGTCCCCGGGGGGGACCGCCTCAAGCGCAGCCCGAAAGCAATGAAAAAGCGGAAGGAGTTGAGAGTCGTCAGTAGGAATATACACATTAAAGATATGATATGGTACACAATTGATGCAAAATGTAAAATATTGTAATTGATCGGTAAATAAGTTGGTAACAGCAACAGAAGTGATAGATGGGCGAAAACGGTGATGTATTCCGACAGCAATTCCGCCTGAACGCAGTACACGATGGGCATGATGGAAGGTGTACTGCCATCGGCGCCACTGATGGAAAGGTGTTGCAGGCGAGCACCACGTTTCCTGGAGCAGGAGGACATCGGCACAAATTGCCGAGAGGTCCTCATGCACGGCGCAATTCACCTCGGGGGATCCAAACCCCCGACAGTTGAAGGAAACTACCGTGAAAGTGCCAGGTCACCCGGCGACGCGGTGAGTCTGGTGATAGAAATCTTGAGTCCGTGGATCTGTTTACGAATGAACTTGGCCGTCTTAGCGGAAGGACCAGATAAGTAAGAAGAATTGTCCACAAGCTTATCCAGATCGTAAAGCTGTTGCAGGATTGCAGGAAGTCCAGCTTCATGGGTCTTCGCATACTGGAGGAAGCCGTGCGCTTTTTGCGTGTAACAGGTGAGAGCATGTAGCTCCTCATACGTAAGAGGCAAAGACGGGAACGATGTGTCGCGAAGATTCTGATCAAAGTCTTCATATGAAACCATTGGAGAGGAAGGGTCAGAAGTGGTATCAAAGTCTTGAAGATAAGATGGTTTCTGGCGGGTCCGGGACGAGGAGCGAGTGGAGCTCCCAGCAGCTCTCCCTCGCTTGGTGGTGTTGCGAGGAGATTTTAGCGCTGTCCTCTTATCTTGGCGAGCGCTGTGATCAGGCTCGGAGGTGTCACTCATGGTCTGTTCCGTACTGGTGGAAGCGCCGTCAGTATCTGCAATTGATACTTCAGTAGCTGACAAGACACGGTCGTCCGCGGAGTCAGCAGGTGGATCAGGGGCGCGGAATGTGGAGGACTCCGGCAGCACTGGAAAGTCAGTCGCGGAGAGAGATGGCTGCACACCAGTCGATGACGGAGCCCTTTCTCGTCACCTGCGGTGAATCTTGTGGGGCAGCATCAGCATTGCGACACTGCTTGCAAAAGTGCCCAAACTTCTTGCATTTGCTGCAGTGATGTTCAGTGAGCACATCAATATAGCGGATCTGGTTACCGCACTTGACTTTAAATTGAGTCGGGATGGTCTGGATGTCCTCCGGGGAAAAAAAAACAACTCTACCCACGCGCCGAGCGCCGAGCAGGGTGTTGTCGTCGGGGTCTTTAGGGGCAGCAGAATATGTCTGAATCGTTCCAAATACGCGGCCGAATGACGCAAGAACCACAAATAAAACTGTATCGGTCACCTCCGGGGGTACCGGGTAGAAGGACACATTCAATGGGCGCTCGGCAACTGGGCTGGGAAGATGTTGATCACCAATGGTGAGACCGGCATTCGTCACAGCACGAGCAGAGTCGGCCTTGGAAAAGTAAACCACAATCGTTCGGCCTCGCCAAAACATGTGAGAAATGGCATGTTGCCGCCCCGGTGGCGCAGTGGTCTAAGGCGCTGGCCTCTGATCATTCGTCCGTAAGGGGTCGGGTTCGAATCCCGGTGAGGCATGGATGTTGTGTTTGTCTTACGGCACTGGCTCTCTCCCTTCCCTGGAACCAGTGACCCTAAATTAGGGACGGGCGACTGCTTATAGCCCATTGAGTTGCTCACGGTGGTCGTTAAACCTCCAATCAAAAAAAAAAAAAAAAAAAAAAAAAAAAAAATGGCATGTTTTGAAAATTGCCGCTTTAAAGCGGTGGAATAATCTTTGAAGAAGGTGGTTTTTTTTTTTTTTCTTTTTTTTTGATTGGAGGTTTAACGACCACCGTGAGCAACTCAATGGGCTATAAGCAGTCGCCCGTCCCTAATTTAGGGTCACTGGTTCCAGGGAAGGGAGAGAGCCAGTGCCGTAAGACAAACACAACATCCATGCCTCACCGGGATTCGAACCCGGACCCCGTTCGGACGAATGATCAGAGGCCATCGCTTAGACCACTGCGCCACCGGGGCGGCAAGAAGGTGTTTGGCAAGGATTCAAAGACAACACCTCTGTCTAAGATCGTAGTGAAAGCAGTGCCTGCTGGCGAGTCTTGGGGAATTTCCAAAGAAATGGTATTTCCGTCCGTTGTAGTTGCGATTGGAGAGCTTCGGCGCCGGCGTACATGCCGTGCGGGGGGCGTTGCACAGTGGAAGAGGCCATGGCATTGGCATACGTAAACGATGACGTCAGAGGTTTAGATGACATGGGGAAGGCACCGTTGCACGAGACATCCATTGCGTCATCGTCAGCAACGAAGGCGGTGGCAGCTTGAGATGAGTGAGAAGGCAACGGAACAGCCTGAGGAAAGGGGTTGTTCACGTCACGAGTTGAGGGCAGTGCAAACGCCGCCAAGTGGGGAGGGCAGCGAAGCAGCACCCATGGAAAAAGAAGAGGTTGTCATCAACAGCGAAGGAACACCGGAAGTGAGATCCTGATCCGGGGCCTCACCGCCGGAAGACGCCATTTGCAATGGCGCCGACTATCGTAGCTTCGACCAGCTCGGCCGAGAGATAAACAAGTAGTAATAGCAAAAGAAAAAAGCAACTCACCAATCTGGGAGTAATCACAAACGATAGCGGAACCTTCCAAAGGGAAATGCTGTGAAACTTGGGATACACAACTCTCTAGAAACACACAAAATACGCACGAATTGACGGAGCTCAGAAGTCGCAACACCTACCACCATGAGCAACTCAATAGGCTATAAGCAGTCGTCCGTCCCTAATTTAGGGTTACTGGATTTAGGGAAGAGAGAGAGACAGTGCCTTAAGACAAACACAACATCCATGCCTCACCGGGATTCGAACCCGGACCCTTTTCGAGCTAATCATCAGAGGCCATCGCTTAGACCACTGCGCCACCGGGGCGGCGCAAGGTTTTCCACCTTCACGTCATCGTTTTCCAATTCCAAATTTCCAATAAAACTGGGATATTAAATTAAACGCCCCAAACTCAATCTTTCCTAAGCCAGCTCCAATCGAAAACAAATACACTTAGATAAACAAAAAAACAAAAAAACAATAAAAGATAACAACTGGCTTTTTTTTTTTTTTTTTTTTTTTTTGATTGGAGGTTTAACGACCACCGTGAGCAACTCAATGGGCTATAAGCAGTCGCCCGTCCCTAATTTAGGGTCACTGGTTCCAGGGAAGGGAGAGAGCCAGTGCCGTAAGACAAACACAACACCCATGCCTCACCGGGATTCGAACCCGGACCCCAGACGGCGAATGATCAGAGGCCAGCGCCTTAGACCACTGCGCCACCGGGGCGGCAACACCTGGCTTAGTGCTAATAAATGAACAACTTCAAACTATTATTAACTTCAAACTTCTATTCCGCTTGGCTCAATGGTCTCGTACTTTATTGATATTTAAGGTGCGTATGCGCGAATAGCGCCACAATTCATCCATAAAGGACGTCCATTAGATGTCCTATGAATGACATCCAATGGATGTTCAAATGTGGTAGCTCCAGAATTCGTCCGTTATAAGGACATCCACTGGACATCTACACGTGATGTCTAATGGATGTTTATACATGACGTCCAGTGGACGTCTATATATTATCCATGACGTCTACTGCACCAGGTAGATGTAAAATAGACGTGCATTAGGCGTCGCTAGTTGTGTGGGAAGTAGTCACCCATCCTTAATTTAGGGCCACTGGTTCCAGGGAAGGGTGAGAGCCAATACCGTAAGGCAAAAACAATATGCATGACCCACTTGGATTCGAACCCGGACCCACTTGGACGAACGGTCATAAGCCAGCTCTTAGACTACTCGCCACCGGGGCAACTTAAAATTATTTCATCCTTAAATGGCTTAAAATTTGTTCACCACTGAATTAGTTTTACAATACGTATTTTAACAATTCTATTTTATCCAGGAGTTAACGGAATAATTTTTTTTCAAGAGGGAATTTAGGAGGCGTTCCCCTATAGGTACGTGTGTTTCTGTAGTGGACCACAAGACTAAAATTCCCGGCCTGGTTTTGTAGACCCAATCCGCCCCTGAACACAGCGATAGGTATGCGCTTCCATTCAGTACATAATGCTGCCGCTAACTCTTGCTTAGTAATAGGCCTTGGTTCCAAACTTCTTATGCGGCGCTCTAATTCATTCCATAGGTGCTCTACGGAATTAAGAACAAGACTCTGTGCTAGCCAGTCCACAAACGATGCGGAATTATCGTCAAACCACGGCTTAACAGTCCTTACTCAATAGCTCGGTGCATTATCCTGCTAGTACCAACAAGGCTCGGTTCCATAGTATTACCACAAAGTTGGTAGAGCATAATTGTCCAGAATATCGAGGTAGATGTGCTGGTTAGCAGGTTTATCAACGATAACCAATGGGGCGAGACCATACCACGAAAAACAGCCCTACACGAGTACACTGCCAGCTCCAAATCTGACCGTAGGAACAGTACACTGTGGTAAATAGCGTTCCCCCGGCTGCCGCCTTACCCACACACAGCCATCAGACTGATGGATCGTATATCTGGATTCATCAGTCTATAGGACCCGTTTCCATTGATCTACGGTCCACGATAAATGTTCTTTACACCATGCTAAACGACGAGTAGCATTCCGAGTGGAGATGAAAGGCTTATAGCAGCCACACGACCACGGTAACCCATGGAATGAAGTTCATACCGAGGTTCCAGCATTTTTACTCACCTGTACACTGAGGTCTTGTGCAGTACTCCGTCGATTAGCTGTAACGACTCCACGACTCTCCTGAGGCTTCAACGTCCTCTACCACTGATTTTCTTTGGTCTGCCGGTACGTTTTGCTACTTCAGGCACGCCATATGTCTTCCACTTATTCAGTACATCCAAAACAGTTGACTTGGGTATGTTTAAACACCTCTCGGTTTCTCTTATGAACAACCCACTAATATAACAACAAACAATCTTTCCCTACTCAAAGTCAGTTTTCTCCCGCCGCGACATTTTCACTCCACCTCACAGTGCGATATGATCGCGGTCAGCTGCAGTCTTGTTTTTATACCGTTTGGAGCTATATCGCGCATCTTAACAACGCAGCGGATCCGTTCGTTTGCTTTTGAAGGGGTGTCCGGGGACTTTTGTAGGTATAGTGTATATGAATCGCCTGTCTTAGAACTGTCCTCCCCGATGTGTGTGTGTGTGTGTGTGTGTGTGTGTGCGTGCGTGTTTAAGCTATACGTATGTGTGCAGGGGAGTATATAAAAGTTTTTCGGTTGGAGGGTGGGCGACGAAAGTGGAAGTTTTTGAAATCCGCCAGAACAAACTTAAAGTTAATGAAAAATAGAAGGAAAAATTAATACTTTTTTTGTCCAATGTAAGTTGATTGATTTCAAATTCATGCCAGAAGTACAAGCATTAAGTTATTATCCGTAATTGCACGATCTCGAACTGTGGGTGAAAAATATTTAAATCCATGATGTATTAAAGGATTTTACTTCACATATCCTCAGTCATAAAACCACACATTTACAAATTAAAACAATACATGTGAGACCTTTCGGCAATCCTACTGTAGGGCCATCATCAGACATTAAAGCTAACACAGACACATGGAACCAAAGATCTTTAAGTTACATAGACTTGAAGTTATTGTGTAAATGAGTGGCAGCAGCTGATGACATTTTGATCGCAGAGCTTGTACGGTAAAAACCAAAGAGGTTAGAATACAACAGGAGACGCCCTGCGCAGTTTCCCGTGAAGCCAATTAGCTGTGACCCCCACCCACACCGCGGCCATCTTGTTTGGTACAAAACAATCTATTCTGCTGCGTGTGTGAGAACCTGTTGACTCTTGCTTTTACACGTTTCAGTTATTTCAGGATCGAATAAAAGTTTTATTTACAAAAAGCAAAGTTGTGGGGTTATCGACTGCAATAACAGATAATCTGGGGAATGAAATTTAGGACGTTCTGATATCTGGATAATTCTCAGAATCACGTTATAGTGGCTTATCCGCAAAATGCCGTGATGTGTTGCTATAGGCTGAACTAATCGATCTTCAAAAAAAAAAAAATGCCAGGGATTACCTTTCACATGTAAGTACTTGTATTTTTTATATTGGACTAAAATATGGTATGGATGTTTGATTAAGAAGTATGGTATGGATATTTGGCAGTGGTGGAAATTTGGAAATGCATTTTTCATACTAAACTCGTGGGTGTGTCCTCACGTGGATCTAATTTGAAGTTAATGCAAAATCAATCGACTGCACAAAGTTCTGTTTTGCTGCAGTACACGGTATCGTCAGAGTCCAGTTAGCGAGGGGGGGGGCTGTAGCCCCGGGCCTCGCATTTTCAAGGGGCCCCAAAAATATGCAGGATGCTTGAAGAATTGACAGAGTTCTGCAGGGTTTTTTGGTTTTGCCTTGTGAAAAAAAAATTATTTTTCTTTCCGCTTTTTTAGGAGGAGTCCGCAAAAAATATAGTCGCCCCCAGTCCATCCCAAATCTTTGGAAAGCATTACAGATTTTTTTTTTTTTTTTTTTTTTTTTTTTTTTTTGTACACATCTGCAATTGGGAGAAATTTTCATACATTAAGAATTCGTTTGAATCATGATATTTGGATCATATTCTTTTGCCCACTACTTCGATATAATTTCAACAAGGTGAACCTAACCCTGGGAGAAGGGGGAGGGGGTTAAAGCAGAACTGAACTGGTATCCATTTTTCAAACGTGCATTTTTACATTTTCTTGCTACCACTGATTCGTCCATGAATCATGGGAATATGACGGGGATATTTTTATGGCTTCCTCATAATATTTTGGGAATGTTTTCTCCTGGGTATTTTTATTCTGCCGCCCAATGTGAAATCCTAGATGTGCCGCTAATACTGGGGCTCCACAATACTGCCCAGTCCCCGGGCCCCCATCTCCTTAAATGTGCTCTGGGTATCATCTTACCTTATTGCAGCTAAAAACAACCTTTTTCATTTTCGAATTTTCGTGAACGCGAAATTACGACAAGGGCCCTGCTCGATTTATAAGCTTCCTTATTCTTTGTACTGCCCTAGTAACAGAACAGTAAAAATAATGCAATTATCTTTTGCATTGATTGAATTTTTCAGAGATAGTAAGTTGTTTGTTTATATGGTTTAAAATATATGATTTCTCTTGTGAAACCAAAGACTTATTTTGTGCAAATATATTATGGATGTTTTTATTTACAGTGTATCTGAACCTTTTATATGCTTTGCCTGAAGACTACAAGTTTGTTGCCACAAGCCTCCTGCTTTAATCCAGACTATTTGAGATAGAATGTTGTGGTGCGGAGATGTTCTTATGAATACTGCACTCATATTTCTATTTCTAATTGTTGTAAGGATTCATCTTGTAAAACATCTATGATCAAAAGAGATAGGATTTAGTAGGAACAAAAACATGCAGTATCAAAGATTTAATGGTAAGTTGATTGTTTATAGTTGCATTTTTTAAGGGATTTTCAAGGTCTTAGAAGTTGATTATGTATTGCATGAAAATACAGTTTGTTTGTTAGTCTACTCCTATTTTAAAAGTTACATTGGATGATGTGTTTAGTGTTTGCACCACGACCATCAGCTACACCCAAAGGGTTGGGACACGTGAACTTACGAGCTATCGGGTCCAGGGAAACCATGCGTATGTGTCAAAATGAAGAAGAACAGAAAGTCCCTCATTCTTGTTAACATGTAGGCGAAATATCTTGCTGAGGAGAATAACACAATCCCAGAATTCCTTGTGGTAATTAGCACGTGCCTTTTTTTTTTTTTTTTTTTTTTTTTTTGTTATTGAAGTTTTAGCGAACACCGTGAGCAACTCAATGCGCTATAAGCAGTCACCCGTCTCTAATTTAGGAGGGCACTGATTTCAGGGAAGGGTGAGGACCAGTACCGTTAGACAAACACAACATTCATATCTCACCAGGATTCGATCCCGGACCCCACTCGTACAAATGATCAGAAGCCATCGCTTAGACCACTGCGCCACCGTCGGCTGGCCTTTTTTTTTTTTTTTTTTTTTTTACTGCTGGTAACCATTATGTTTTAGCTGTATCTATCATTCTTGTATTTGGAGCATAAATTTTGTTTCAAGGAATGCATTTATCAGGTGTCACCAGCTATGTACCTGTGAAACACTTTGGAGGAGATAAAGATCCAAGCTTTAAATGATATATTTCGAGTCACTAAAAATTTGTTAAAAGTCAACAGGAAAATCCTGGAATTGAAGAAAAAAATATCAACACCTCTATGGTATCTAAAATATATTTATATATGTGCAAATCAATATGTAAATAAAAATCTTTATATATGAATTACCCATGTTGTTTGCCTTTGGACTTTCACAGCAACTTGTTATACATAGTTTCATTTGTGTATGTACAGTAGGTTGCTTTCTTTAACATTAGGAAGAGAAAAACAGTTTTCAATTAATAACAGATCTTCACTCTACCCTTATGTGTTCAGTGAGAAAAGTAATTTCTAGGAACTATCAAGCCAATTTTTATTTATTTATCCAAGAAACTCCACCTGTAAGTTCACAAGCACCATGTGCCCTTCTGTGAATCTCAAATTTTGGAATGAACAGAGAGAGGAAGAATAACATCTAAGATATGACTGTGCACAAAAGTGCTTTTGTTATTTTTGGTTGTTCGAGGGCAAAATTGATGCGCCAATGTATGAATATATCTTTTCTTTAAAAGTTATCTTCCACAGCAAACTGACTTCTAATTTATCAGCTTCCTACAAAGTGAACTTGTGTTTGCTCTTGTGCCCCCTAGCTTTATATTTTTTGTTTCCAGAATTTTTATTTCCTGCTTCTCTAAATTCATAAGTACTAGCATTAAGAAGATGGACCCAGGGTAGAGATTCTTACTTATAAACAAGCTTCACCCTCATAAATAGTGCTCGGTGAGAGCTACTAACCAACTAATCTCCCCTAATATCTTTTTTTTTTTTTCAGTTAAAAAGACAAAAATTTGTTGAAAGTACATAAAAAAAACTTCAAAAAATTTAATTTGGGAAAGAAAAGAGAAAGTTTTTTTTTTCTCCTCTAACACAGAAGAAAATGTAAAATCTAGTAAATGTAGGAAATACTATATTTTATAGATTAGAGGGGGGGGGGTAAAAACTGAATTCAGTTTAACAGTTTTCTTTGCCGAGATATGAAGTCCAATTTTGATTGATGGCCAGTGATTGGGGAAGATCCACTAGTTTTCAGTTTAACAGGTTGAAACGTGTAAAAAATATAAAATATATATATAAATTGTACGCGTTCATAGGTTTGTTTCTATTTTCATATGTTTCTTACACTAGATTGGTGTTTTGGTTAGCTACCTTAAAAATCGGGGTAAAAATCTACGGAGCTGTAACATATACTGGAAGAAACTTTAGTTTATGATCTTTAAATAGCTGTTTGCAGAATTTGAATCGACCCAGTAGTTTGGAATTTATAAGCCACTATATTTGTAAACAAACCCCTGTTTCTTCGCGTTTTCGCTTACACTGCAGGCTTTAATATGTATCTCATTTAAATTCTAAACCTTCTGGCTGGACGGTATACATAAATACAAGTGAAGCTAAACACCATACCGCTTTAATAAAATACGTGCAGATATTTATTGACGTTGCAACCCCAGCTAGAAATGAGCCAAGCAAGCGTTGAGTAACACGCAAAGAGTCTGTTCTTGTACCAATGCAAATGGCCGCCACCGACTGGCAGCTGATGGAGGGGGGAGGAGTGGCTTCATCAACTTTACGTTGCGCCTAAGGACCAGGGCGTCCCCTGTTGTATTTTAACCTCCTTGGTAAAAACGGCATGTGTCGTATGTGAGCAACGTTAATTAATCTGTTTTACCTGCGCGAAAGAAGAAATTTTACGTTGTTTTAATACTGCGTATTAATTTTTTCCCAATGGGGTATAAATTAGACATTGCGCCTTTTAACTCACGATTAAAGAAAACATCATTATCGTAATTTTTTTATTTTTTTTAATTTGAGGTTTAACGACCACCGTGAGCAACTCAATGGGCTATAAGCAGTCGCCCGTCCCTAATTTAGGGTCACTGGTTCCAGGGAAGGGAGAGAGCCAGCGCCGTAAGACAAACACAACATCCATGCCAGACCGGGATTCGAACCCGGACCCCTTACGGACGAACGATCAGAGGCCAGCGCCTTAGACCACTGCGCCACCGGGGCGGCCATTATCGTAATTTTGGGGGACATGAAATAACTGAAGGGAATGTCCCTTGTCCTACGTGTAAAACATATTTCGGCCGCCCCGGTGGCGCAGTGGTCTAAGCGATGGCCTGTGATCATTCGTCCGAACGGGGTCTGGGTTCGAATCCCAGTGAGGCATGGATGTTGTGTTTGTCTTACGGCACTGGCTCTCTCCCTTCCCTGGAACCAGTGGCCCTAAATTAGGGACGGGCGACTGCTTATACCCCCATTGAGTTGCTCACGGTGGTCGTTAAACCTCCAATCAAAAAAAAATAAAAAAAAAACATATTTCGGCTTCAGTTGCTTGCAAACTGCGTGATCTATAAATAGTTGTATGAAATTTGTATTTCATACTCTAAGTACAGTGCCTAGAAGATATAGTGTGTCGTGCTCGCAGAAAAACTTGCTGCCCACAATCATGAAAGCGGTAGATGGCGCTGCCATCGGATGTCACGTCGCTTTTCATGGAGGAAGGACGACGAAAACGCACATCTTTCTATGACACACACCCAGCTCGTCAGTATTATGTGTACTCCTCGAACGATATTTTATAAGCAGATAAGTATATACAAAAAAATAGACACAACTCTTTCACCCCTCCCCCCTCCGAAAAAAGAAAAAAAGAACGAACGGGGTGCTCAAGATTCATTAATAAGGGTATCGTAGTTTAAGTTAAGCTTTTCATTGTGCTAACGTCAACATTAATGTTAGATATTTCGGAAGTTTTAGAGTCATACATGGGTTACATTATGCAAAAACACTGGAGACTAATATGCAGTTTACAATCACTGAAACATCAACTTACAGTATAAAGTAAAAATTAAAAAAAGAAAGAAAATATTTTGCCCCTCAAAACCTTACCGGAAAAAAAAGGGGGAAATATTTTCTCAATGAGACATCGGCTTTACAATTTGCATTCCAATAATGTCTTAAAATTCAGTAACCTAAAAACTTTATAAATTATTTAATAACATACTTCATTGTTCAGCAATGAGTGACTAAATTTCTTGGTAAGAACATGTGATCAAAATAAATATTGAAACTTTCCATTTAGTTGGCTTTGAAAAGAAGCCTTTTAATGAGTTGAAAATAGAATACAAAAATGCGATTACTATTTTTAAAATTGGTCTATTTTCTAATAATATACTAACTGTAATCCATTTATAAAAATAATTCCTAAAAAAACTTTGCCTGTGATACGATAAACAAAATGAATCATACCGGACAGAAGTAAATATAAAAAAAAACTGAATGTATATGATGACATTCTTTTAAAAAAAATAATTATAACATTTTTCTTTACTTTTCTTCACCTTATAATAATTATGTGATTAAATTTGCTATTCAAATGGGTTTGCAGTGAAGAGAGGAACATTTTTTGCACCTTAAGTAAAAAGTTTAATAAGGTAAAAATTAAGAAGTGGGTGTTCATGGAGTCTGTCTAAGTGGAATAATTCTATGCACTTCCTGTAACTATTTTTACCCTTATAAATAGGGAAATTATTAATGTAGCATACACACAGGCGTAACGTGGGGAAGGCACAGTAGGGCATGCCCCCTCCCTTAAAAATTGGAAAAACTAATTGATCGTTCGCCTTTTAAATTTGGAAAAATAGTAGGTATGGCTTCAGGCTTGAGTAATGGTTTGTCTCGGCATGTTAGAACTTCCTTACCTTGAATAGTGGAACGATAATGCATCTCCATGAATTTAGATTCAAAGTGCAAGGCACATACAACACAACTTTCATCAAGTTTCTTATCAGCTCTGGGAATTGCCTTATCCCATTTGCTCAACATATCAGGAATTTTGGGGACAGCAAAGAGTGATATTTTATTTTTGTAGGATTTATAGCCAGTATTACATCTTGTCACAAAACAGCTGCTTTGCCTTTTCCGTTTTCTATGTTTTTTTATTATTTGCTAATGCAGAATTTCCCAGTCCTTTCATCGATGACATTATTTCCCTATGATCTTATAACTGTTGCAGTCGATTTCAGTACTGCACTTAAGTTTAACCATACAGTAGGTTTAACGCGTGACAGCAATACTTGATCAACTTCTACATCTTCACGAATAAAAAGTTACTAATTTCGGAAATAAATTTCGTTATAAACAATCCACAGTTGAATAAAACTAGCACACTAAAACCCGAATAAGCCTATTGCGTTTTAGTGATCAACTGTTGAATTACCTAGTGTATTACTGTTATGATCGAGCTACAACGAATTAGCAAAGATACTGCCAAAAAGATTTCCCTCCACTAACCTTTGTTTTGTGAAAATTTGAAGTTTCGTAAGGCAGCAAATCCTTGGCAAACAAACTTCCCACCATTGAATAGCATGAAGCCGATGAAGCTCCTAACGTAACTTCCGATGCCAACGCCCTCTGTCATTTCATGACGATTGGTCACAAAACCGTGAAGGACATCTTATGGAGCACGTCACACTAATTCTTCTAGACACTGTACTCTAAGTACTGTCAAAAATCATTTTAACGTGGCCATTTGTTTATTCTTAAGAGAAATTGCCAAGAGCAAAACTTTTAACTTCGGAAGTTTTTTCCGCAGTATTATGAGTTCGTATTAGCTACTCAACGGGAGAAAAAATAAGTAAAATTAAATATTATAGAAAGAAATGCCCTCTTCATATAATTTAGAGTTTATACAATTACAAATCTCGAGGATGAAAAGTCTGGGAAAAGAAACACGAGTTAACAAACCATGTGTAGGTTTAACCAGAAACCTTCCCTTTAGAGCCATACACAGTCTGGTGAATGACACAAGGGTCAAGTAAAAACTAAGTCCCTCAACTTAATATTTAGAGATAAAGTAAGTGCAAAAGGTTACTAGCTAACTATCCTGAACTTAAAATACTAAAACACCTCTATTATTTCCAGAGAAAGATTAGAAAAAAGGTGAGAAGCCTAAATTGAAACTGCCAGTCACGGCAACATTGCTGTGACTCGCACTTAAACCCTGATGAAAATATGAATATGTTTCCTTTTTTTTTTTTCTTGGGGACAACTTGGTCGTCGCACTTCTCTTTTCTGTTTCAAGACAGGGGATACCGGTATAGTGAGACCGCAAAGGTGTGTGATATATCTTGCTAAATGGCAATCGTCAGATTTTGGCTTGGCTTAGCTTCGTTTCCAGTTAGCACGTCTCAGAGCATTTACCCACTTCCCCAAAGTGTAGAAATTATTATGAGGAAACCTACGAAATGAAAGTGTCTGCTGGCCAGTTGTTTGTTTATTGATACATCCGTACGCTACGCAAGATATAACCGTTTTAAAAATCTGTTTAGCTCATTAATTTTTTTTTTTTTTTGATTGGAGGTTTAACGACCACCGTGAGCAACTCAATGGGCTATAAGCAGTCGCCCGTCCCTAATTTAGGGTCACTGGTTCCAGGGAGGGGAGAGAGCCAGTGCCGTAAGACAAACACAACATCCATGCCTCACCGGGATTCGAACCCGGACCCCTTCGGACGAATGATCAGAGGCCAACGCCTTAGACCACTGCGCCACCGGGGCGGCTCTCATTAAATTTGGCTATATTGTTTTCTGAAATACTTTACAATATATACACACTATTTATAAAAACAAAAAATTAAATCTTACTGGTTATACATTAAAAAAAATGGATGTAATTGACATAAACACACGAATGCCTATAGTAAAAAACGAGATGTGACAGCTTCTTTCCGTATAACGCTGAACTTCAAATGTAGCCCGGTTAACTTACGGTTTTCTAGTCTATGTATCTTAAAGGTCTTTGCATGGAACAAAATAAATACTTCCTATACTTCGATTCACCCTAAGAAGACACTGAAGCGAAAGGTACGTGAAACCTACCTGCGCAACTAAAAGTAGTTCCCAACATTTTCCGTAAAAATCAACGTATTTATTGCCCGAATCATACTTTATATTGCCCTAGCTGTTTACTCATAAGTGCATATAGTTATTTTAGACATAAATCTAATGAAAATGATCTATTTTCTGAAATGAAGTTTTAAAATTTGACCAACCCACGCATGCGTAGATATGCAGTGTTTGGGAGACAAGGCTCCACCCCCTTCCCCTCCTCCACCACCACTAATACTTCCTGGGCTGCTGGCTTCGCTCACTCGCTCTGCGGGAGCAGAAGAGATAAAATCTGGAACGCCTCTTGATCAGCGGCGAAGCGTCCATAGACGCGGTGGAAGCGCCGCTTCCCTTTGAAATCAGGAGTCAAAATGTTGCACGAAACTGTGAAAAAATACAATAAACGATTAAATAATGAAATTCATTTGTGCATTAATTTTCAGTTATTTTTCAATAGAAACATGTTTCATGATTGCACGACTAAGTGAATATTTTCAACTTGCGGCCGGTTACGTTAATGCCAACTGTTGTGAACCAGGGAATTCCGTGAGGCTTTTCTTTTTTGGACACACATGGTCATGCACCGTGCTCCGTGAAAGCGATCTGTACTCCGCTTCTAGCGTCCCAGTCCAACAAGGGAGCCAAGGCGGCGCGTGACGTCCCTTTCGGACTCGCATGGCCATACTACGTTCTTCGTGGATCGCCGTGGATACGCTTTCTATTGCGCTTCCAGCAGTGGCACTCTCAGTCCAGCAAGAGAGCCAGAGCGGCGCATGCGCGTGACGTTTCAGACTCTACGTTTAGATCGCTTCCAGCAGTAGTTATCAGCCTCGTGCTTTCGGTGAAATAGTTTGTCTGCGTATAAAGTTTTTTTTTTTTTTTTTTTGATTGGAGGTTTAACGACCACCGTGAGCAACTCAATGGGCTATAAGCAGTCGCCCGTCCCTAATTTAGGGTCACTGGTTCCAGGAAAGGGAGAGAGCCAGTGCCGTAAGACAAACACAACATCCATGCCTCACCAGGATTCGAACCCGGACCCCTTTCGGACGAATGATCAGAGGCCATCGCTTAGACCACTGCGCCACCGGGGCGGCGTTTCTGTGTTCTATTGTGTTGGCTGTTAATGTGTGAAAATAGTATTCTGTAGTGATATTCATCGTGAATATACAGTCTATGTGAGTAAGACTGAATTCGCCTTCGTGTTCGGCCTCTGTGCGTCAACGCAGTAACCTGCCGTTGTTCACAACAGAGTTTTGAATCCAACCGCTATTGCGTTGCCGGGACGCGCTTGTGGTACCGCTTCTACAGCGGTATACATTTGCGGAATGGGTGACTTGCCGCCCAACGGAAAGAGCACAAAATCATGTGACTGTGTTATTGAGCAGTTAATGAAGAAACCATTTAGTTCGCTAACTTTTAGCGATAAATTAAAAGTTATAATCACTGGTAGACCAAAACCATCACTCACTTTGTGTTCTCAAGTAAAAGGCACTAAATCTTTTGTTCGCCATTTCCACACCCGCCTTTACGATTCATTTTTGTGGTTGTGCGGTTGCAGTCAATTACGCAAATTGTTTTGTTGACCATGTCTCCTTTTCAGTAAAGAAAAAACTGTATGGAATACGAAAGGATTTGAAGACTTAAATAACATTCACAAAGCCGATAAACGGTACAGAAGTAGTGTTAGCCACACAGTAAGGTGCTTCGCATAAATATAGAGACCGTCGACTTTGCGCCGTGAACATAATGTGAATATAGGTAGAAATCTGAGTGGTGCCTAATTAGACATAACCCTACAACAAACGTTTCGATCCGTCGAGATGAACGGATTGTGTGAAAAGAACACCACAAAGGGAAATAGTGTAATTTTAGATGACTAATAAATATAAAGACAACTATGTAAAGTAGCCACATGCAAATGAGATGTACAAATTAGCATGTTGTACGCACGCGCATAGGCCGTAATTCGGTCCAGCCTACGAAAGACAGCGGACCTGCAGTCAGACATTCATTTGCCGAAGTGCCACGCAACAGTCAACTTTCTGGTGAGGAGGTGCAGCAGATTTGGAGACTGAGAGCAAATGGATTGCCTGTAGCAAAAATTTGTAAAGCCACGGGGAGGAGTAGGGCAGTCATTTATAAGACTTTATCGAAACGCAGTGCGTTAACTGCCAGAAAACGTACTGGAAGGCCTCGAATAACAACCAAACGAGATGATCGTGCGTTTAGTTTCACCCCAAAGGTTATCACTACGTCAAGTTTCTCGGACTGTTGGTGTCACCGTCTCAA
Source organism: Macrothele yani (assembly GCA_039090855.1). Taxonomy (NCBI): domain Eukaryota; kingdom Metazoa; phylum Arthropoda; class Arachnida; order Araneae; family Macrothelidae; genus Macrothele; species Macrothele yani. Next base: position 62,900,578 of record CM077017.1, on the reverse strand, counting down.
AGGACACAGTTCATGTACGAATCAAGGAAAGTCGCAACATTGTGCTCCGTAAAATGCGCCGTCTGCCACACCTCACGCGGCGCCGCAAGGAAGCTAGATTATTATGGGCAAGCAGCTACATGCACTGGACTGACGAGTGGATCAAAACTATTTTCGCCGATGAGAAAAAGTTCAACCTGGACGGCTCTGACGGTTGGAACTGCTGTTGGCATGATTTAGGACGCGGGTTACGCACCTTCTTCAGCAGACAGAAAAGAGGGGGATTTTTTTATTGGAGGTTTAACGACCACCGTGCTGTGATGGTCTGGGGAGCTTTTGCGTTCAATGGGACAACGGATATCGCTTTTCTGCAAGGCAGGCAAAACTCCGAAATGTATCAGGACATACTCAGCAGCCACCTTCTACCGCTTGCCGAAACTCTAGAGGGTGTTGATTATCTGTTCCAGCAAGACAATGCCTCTATCTATCGGTCTGCATCAACGAAAATCTGGTTTAACACTCATCATGTGACCGTAATGGATTGGCCAGCACTCAGTCCAGATCTGAACCCTATCGAGAACCTCTGGGGTATCCTAGCTCGTGATGTGTATGCGAATGGACGGCAGTTTTCAAGTGGGGTGGCACGGAAAGAGCATATCGAACGAAGCTGGTACGCACTTCGTCCAGAACATTTACATCACTTGGTGGACAGCATGCACAATCGGGTTTTCAGTGTTATTCGGAACAACGGCTCCACTATTCGTACCGGAGGTGCTCATAACTAGTAAGTCTTTATATTTTTGAGACAGCGTATTTCTGTTTTTTTCTTGGACTTGGCGTTGGAACTGTTGTTTCCGTCAAACTATTGTGCAGCTGCGTGTCCTATGCTATTTTTGCTATAAATATGAGGTGTACATTTGAGCTCGTTGTTGTTTCTTTTTTATTCAAGAATTTGTTCTTTCTTTTTTATTCAAGAATTTGTTCTTTCTCTATATTTATGCGACGCACTATAGCTGCCAAAGATTTGGCGAAATTTGGAAAAAATAGAATTGAGTCTGGCATTAGCGAACAGTTTAGACTGGGCATTCAAAGACACAACGAAACTGTGAATAAAAACAGGCTGATAATAAGTCAACTTATAGATGTAGCTTGTTTTCTGGGAAGACAGGAGTTGGCTTTCCGAGGCCACAATGAAACAGAAACATCGCTGAATCGTGGAAATTATATTGAACTTGTCAGTTTGATATCAAGGTACGACCTAGAACCAAAACCTTTTTCACCTGGAGAACTCGGCTGTTTTTTCAGGGTTCTCACCTGGACAACTCGGTTGTTTTTTCAGGGTTCTCACCTGGAGAACTCAGCTGTTTTTTCAGGGTTGTCTGGTGACATCCAAAATGACATTATTCATTCGGTCGCTGAATTAATGATCAAAAGAATAAAAGAAGAAATATCTCAGTCAACTTTCGTTTCTCTAATTATGGATGAAACATCTGATGTCAGCGTAAAATCTGAGCTTTCGTCAGTTTTTCGATGTTACCAAGCAAACGTCAGCAAAAACCGAACTGCAGATGCCCCTGTTATGAAGATACTGAAGGACTTCAAGTGTGAGTCAAAATTAGTAGCTCAAACGTATGATGGTGCTGCAGTAATGACAGGCAAACACAATGGATTACAAGCAAAAATCAAAGACAGTTGCAAGCAAGCGCTGTACGTGCATTGTTTTGCGCATAAACTGAATCTGGTGTTGTCGCAGTCTGTCAGTTTTCTTAAAGAATACAAAGTTTTCTTTAGTACACTCACGGGTTTTGCCAGCTTTTCCGCGAAGTCATCCAAGAGAACACAAGCTCTCGATGCGGAAGTTAGGAAAAGGTTTCCAGGTGTCGTTCCAACTAGATGGAACTACAACAGTCGATTAGTTGAAACAGTTCATGAACACTACCAAGAAATTGCGAATCTGTTTGTATCAATCACAGATAAGCTCATCAGTGGGATGGTGAAACTATCTGCTCTGCTCGAGGTTTACTAGCACAATTACGAGACTTCGACTTTAAGTTCTTTCTTACAGTTTTTTCTATGGTTTTTCCTCACTCTGACAAATTGTTTCAAATCTTACAAGCAAAGCAATCTGATGTTAGCTTTTGTTTGAAGAAAATTGAGGATTTCAAAATCTTTTTACAGAAATTCAGAAATGATTTCGAATCTGTTTGGAACAAAGCAAACGCACTCGCAGTCTTCCCCCACTGTGTCAGACAAGATTGCGCATTGATTCAATTTCTGGCGAAGACAAGAAATCTTCGTATAGTCGATTATTTCGAGAAGTCATCGACATTGTTAGTTTGAATATTTCCGTAAGATTCGGTGAAGTGCCAAAGTTAATGTTTCTACATCTGCTTGACAAAGCACAATTTTCTCAATTCATCACGAAATTTCCAGACAAAGTTTTGCTTTTCCTTCATTTTTCGATTTTATTTGTCTGAAAAGTGAATTCAGCGTAATTTATTCACAGCCGGATATGCGGAAAGAAAGTGCCGTTAAATTTTACCAGTATCTGATTGCTGAAGATCTGGTCAATGTATCGCCCGAGGTATTCAGGCTCAGTCAGCTTATATTGACTATTCCTGCTACAAACGCATCTGCTGAAAGGACCTGTTCTGCACTCAAACGAATCAAAACATTTTTAAAAAATACACAAAGTCAAGACAGACTGACTTCTCTGGGACTTCTAAGTATTGAAAGGCCTTTTTAGATCTCCTAAGTAAGGAGTCTTCATTCCATAATGATGTTATTAATATTTTATACAAAATTTCGTAAAATCTACCGTTTTTAATACCCCATACAAAATTTTCGTAAAATCTACAGTTTTCAATTTAGAAACACCAAGTTTGGTACACTACCCATGGTACTCGAATTTAGACCGTAGACGGTTTTTTGTAAGGGGTCGGGGCCCCCATGCAAAATTATCGTAAAAGGTTCCATTTTTTACTCTTAAGAACTGCAACACAATTCAGCACTCCAATACTTGATCTACAGTCCAAGTTAGCCGCCCGGTGGCGCAGTGATCTAAGCAATGGCCTCTGATCATTCGTCCGAAAGGGGTACGGGTTCGAATCCCGGTAAGGCATGGATGTTGTGTTTGTCTTAAGGCACTGGCTCTCTCCCTTCCCTGGAACCAGTGACCCTAAATTAGGTACGGGCGACTGCTTATAGCCCATTGAGTTGCTCACGGTGGTCGTTAAACCTCCAATAAAAAAACAGTCCAAGTTAAAAACCGTAGATAACAATAAAGTGTAAAAATATCCGGTTAATGGTGTATTAAAAACACAAATGAATAAACGTTAGCTTTCACCACCAACGGGAGGCTTCACCAGGAAGAAATACAATGTAATGTAAATAGAGTTCCAGATATTCAAAATGGTAAACAAAAGGATGATCAACGCCAATGTCAAGTCGCATGCATGCGACATCGCATAGGTACATTGCATTTCAGTGTCGCGGGATTCTCAGAAGCACACGCCAGATGCGCGGCAGTTCTATAGATGTCTCCTCGAAGGTAAATGATTCCATTCTTCTTCCTTTCTTTTTGTTTCGTAAAATTAAATTAACTAAATCAAAAAATTTAACCCCGGGCCCGACCCCTTCCAAAAACCATCTACGGTCTAAGTTAGTGTACCATGAGATAGTACACCAAATTTGGTGGTTATAAATTAGAAACTGTAGCAGTGGCGGCTCGTGGTTGAAAATATAGGTGAAGAGCTACAAGAGCCATATAAAAAGATATCTACTGTCTTCAATGAAAATCACTGTATGAGGACTGACCTATTTTTTGTATATTAGATCAATTCTTCTTTCTTTTAAAGCTGCAAATTTGTCGATTATGTCGTCATAGAATGGTTGTTTCTTCGTGAGCATCAATAAAACATCTTTCTGAATAGAAATATTTGCCAAAGAAGCAAGTCTGTCTTGAGAAATAGTGTTTCTTGAGTAAGTTTGTATTCTTTTAAGGCAAGAAAAACTTCTTTCCACTGACACACTTGTAGATGGAATGGTTAAAATGAGGGCAACCAATTCATAAGCTTCTGTAAAAATGTCTTTATCTTCATGAAGCACTCAAAGAAGTTCTCGAATCGATATATTCCGTATTTTTTCGTTGGCATATACAAGACTCAGTTCAATTTTAAGGCGCTGGAGTTTAGTAAATATTTTTCCGTAAAAATGTTGTAGATTTTCAAAAGCGTGAGAGGGAAAGCTTGAATTAAATTGTTCGAATTTGGTTGTGTCAGCAGGAGAAACAAATTGAAGTCTTTCACAGTCTTGAAATCTTATATCCATTTCCATAAGAATGTGGTCTAAAATTTCAAAATACAATTGCTAATAATTTTGAAAAATTGTTTCTTGTGTAAGAGCAGCATATTCCCGTTTAGATCTGCTTATTTCTGTGATTTTGCTAGCTTTTCCAAACAGTGTTTCAAATACTTCATCGTTCCTTTTATGACTCAAAATTTCACGAGTTTTTTTAATTTAAGTTACACAGTAGTTTATGCCTAGTGATTTTTCCTGCAAAATTTCGAATAATAGATCGGTGGAGCCAAAAATTTCATTAAATACTATTGCCAAAAATGCAAATTCAAAAGTGTTCATATCGTTTAAAAACCCCTTGGCAAGTTGAATTTTTTGTCTGATTGCTTACTATTTGTCAGAAATTCGAATACTTCCTTCAATTTATCCCAATCTTCAACAATTACACTTACCAACTTCGAAGTGGAGGACCATCGAGTTTCTGCTATGGTTGGTATGCGTCTTGCGGTTGTAGATGTGAGTGTATAAAATCGCTTCACTGAGTGGTAAAAAAACGAATTCCAGTGAGGCTTGCATAAAATATACGACACTTTGAAATTTTAGAAAAACTCTGCTGTAATACAAGGTTCAAACGATATGCTAAGCAATGAACAAAAACAGCTTGAGAAGCTTTATCCTTGATATTTTTCTGGAGCCCATTCAAGTGTCCAGACATTACACTTGCCCCATCGTAACATTGCCCTATTAATTTGTGTTGATAATCGAATTGTTCCAAAATGTTGTCTAGCATTTTGTATGAAGCTTCTGACGTTCGATCTCCACTCACATCGTGGAAACCCAAAAATCGCTCAGCCAATACACCTTCCGAATCAACAAATCTTATTATTAAAGAGCAATGAGAATTCTGATTTATGTCTATGGTGTCATCTACTTGAATAGAAAAGCATTGAACTTCATTATTTCATTTTTAACGTGATCGTGTAAATATTCAGAAATACATTCAATTAATTCATTTTCAATAGTTTTTGAGTCACCCGTGAAGACATTTTTTATCTTTTCGTATTGATTTTGAATTTCTAAAGGACTTCTTGATATCAACAATGAAAGTAATTCCTTGAAAATTCCACGATTTATCGAGTCCATGCTTTCGTCATGGCCACGGAATGCTAGTTCTTGTTTGCTCAAATATAATACTTCATCAATCACTGTCTGCAGGAAAAGTCTATTTAAACGAACGTTTTCATTGAAATGCATTTTCGAAAGCCTAGCATTCTCCCTCAGGGGGCAATGGTGTTCTGATTTTTTCAAAATTCCTTAGTATTAACTTGCATTTCAGGTGTGTTTTTTTTTTTTTTTTTTTTTTTTTTAGGTTTAGCGACCACCGTGAGCAACTCAATGGGCTATAAGCAGTCGCCCGTCCCTAATTTAGGGCCACTGGTTCCAGGGAAGGGACAAAGCCAGTGCCGTAAGACAAACAACATCCATGCCACACCAGGATTCGAACCCGGATCCCTTTCGGACGAATGATCAGAGGCAATCGCTTAGACCACTGCGCCACCGGGGCGGCGGCTTTCAGGTGTTCGCTAGAATCACCATGTTTATGAAGTGAGCGTGTTATATTTAATAAATCTGAGAATCCGTCTTTATTCCACGCCGAATGTTTATTACTAAAAAGTAAGCAGGGCCAACAAAATAATTTTTGTAACACAGAAGTACTACAAAGCCATTTATATTCAGTAACCCAACAATTTTTAAAATTAATATTGTAAGAATTACCGCTCTTCCTGATTTCTTTTTTGGCAACAATTGGCAGTGAATCCGTCGGTCGTCCTTGAAGTAAAATGTCTCTTTTATCTTTCCACCGATTAAATGGAGTTTGTAATAAATTACAAACAATGTCGTTCACAGGATACATACTTTAATTAAAACTATCACTAACTGTTAAACTGTACCCGAAACTACAGTAACAGCTAAACTTTTTGACAAATAATCACAAAACACGAAAAAACAAATCCCTTTCGGAAAGCATGTACCACAACACCGCAAGGAAAAAGCCCTAGGGGAATGCAAGATACCCTGGGTAAACCGTCCCGTTGCAACGTGATCTCCTTCGAAGGTCACGATTCCATCTGCAGAGCTTCGGCGCCGAAAGCTAAAATACTTCACTTGCGTGCCAGATAGGGGAGGTTGACGTCACGGTTACCATAGCAACTCGGTCGAAAGTTGCAGACTTCCACGGGAATTTCGGCTCTTCACTTGCACTGTTTTGCGTATGAGTACTTGTTTTCCGTATTGAGCGCGCTATGTGAATTGATATCTAATCAAAATTTTGAGTATTTTGTAACACAATAGAGACAAAAAAGAATTTATTATACAAATTACTGAATAAAACTTCATTTTAAGTAAAATAGGTGAAGAGGCACTTCACCTGAAAAGCCGCCACTGAACTGTAGGCCACCTGGTCTAAGCGATGAACTCTAATCATTTGTCCGAAAGGGGTCCGGGTTCGAATCCCGTGAGGCGTGAATGTTGCGTTTGTTTTATGGCACTGGCCCTCTCCTTTCCCTGGAACCAGTGGCCCTAAATTAGGGAAGGCCGACTGGTTATAGCCTATTGAGTTACTCACGGTGGTCGTTAAACCTTCAATAAAAAAAAAACCTGTAGATTCTATGAAAATTTTGTATGGGGCCCCCTTGATCCCTTCCGTCTACAGTTGAAGTTAGAGTACCATGAGATAGTGTACCAAATTTGGTGGTTTTAAACCGAAAACTGAAGATTTTACGAAAATTTTGTATGGGGCTCCCTTGACCTCGGGCCCCGACCCCTTCAAAAAACCGTGTACGGACAAAGAGTACCATGAGATAGTGTATCAAATTTAGTGATTCCAAATTGAAAACTGTAGATTTTACGAAAATTTTGTATGGGGGCCCCTTGACCCCGGGCTCCAGCCCCTTTCCAAGAATCGTCTACGGTCTAAGTTAGAGTACCATGTGGACATTTTCTAGACCCTGTCGACATTTTGAGTTATGACCCTGGCGACATTATGACCACCACCGCACAGGTTGCATTCGATGCGATAAAAAGCTGGCGAGGTATAGTCTTGAGGTCCCGTCGCTTAATCACTGTGCTGTGCAGTAACGTTATAGACTCCAGGTGCTTAACAACTATGATGAAAAGAGACACCACTGAATCAAAGTCCTGAGCTTCAGGGGTCAACAGGGCACTTTCTTCCGCTTAATATTTCTTTCGTTTTGTTTCTGGATCAATAATTCAGTTTCTGAATAAAGTATTCAGTTTCCGAATACTGTTTTCTCTTAACAAATGAAGTATTCCGTTTATGACTAAAGTATTTGGTTTCCAAATATAATATTCGGAGGTTTTTTTGTTTTTTTTATTGGAGGTTTAACAAGCACAACGAGCAACTCAATGGGATATAAGCGGTCGCCCGTCCCTAATTTAGGGTCACTGGTTTCAGGGAAGAGAGAGAGAGAGCCAGTGCCGTACGACAAACACAACATCCATGTCTCACTGGGATTCGAGCCTGGACCCCTTTCGGACAAATGATCAAAAGTCATCGCTTAGACCACTGCGGCAGTATTCAGTTTCCGAATAACTACTAAGTTCACGAATAACATATTCGATTTATGAATACTTTCTGTCCATCACTACTATGTACAGTAGCCATATTTAGTTAATAGCAGCCCTCCCCAATATTCAGATGTATTTTCAACAATCAGAAGCACATGCAATTATTCTTTTTAGCAAGTACTTTTACATACATATGAATACTGAAAAGGGATGTATGTGCTTCCATCATTGCATTGTCTACTTATGTTTTTCTCTGTAAGAGTACCCCATCTTTTAAATAATGGATAGAAAAAATCCTTTTTTTTTTTTTTTGATTGGAGGTTTGACGACCACCGTGAGCAACTCAATGGGCTATAAGCAGTCGCCAGTCCCTAATTTAGGGTCACTGGTTCCAGGGAAGGGGGAGAGCCAGTGCAGGGAAGGGGGAGAGCCAGTGCCGTAAGACAAACACAACATCCATGCCTGACCGGGATTCGAACCCGGACCCCTTTAGGACGAATGATCAGAGGCCATCGCTTAGACCACCGCGCCGGCAAAAAAAAATCCTTTTTGTACTAATCCTCTTTGTACGACAACATGGTCATGATATTTCACGTTACTTTCCATTTTTAGTGATGAACAATTTTCTTACTAGATGGCATATATTGTATGTATAATTAATTATGTTACTGAAGATACTGTAAGGAAAATACTGATAGTTATTCACAAGATACATATTATTTAATGTGTCTAGCAGTGTCGGCTCGTGGCAACTGAAACAGGTGGGGCCAGTAGCCGAACTCAAGCAATGAAATAAAAAAAAACTGTCATTATTAGGCCAACTATTCAGACCCCACCCCACCCCCAAGATTGTCTCTGTTTACCCCCTTGACTCACAATAATGCCCAAATAAGGTAGGAATGTGCCAACTATTGTATTGCACACGAAAAAATTTCCTCAGAACAGAATGCATAATTATTAACAGAAAAATGTTAAAACTCCTTAAATAAAATGTTTACCTTAAAACATATGAGCATTAATTTATGTTAGTTGTGCTTTGTGTTTCTTCAGATTTCTCAATTGTGAGGAATAATCACAGGATTCACAGGATAAAAAAATGTAGTGAAAAAATAATAACTCCAAATATAAGCAGGGAGGGAATGTTTCATGAATTTCGTCTCATATAGAATGAGTACCATACTACTATTTGCATTATTTCAAAGGTTTAACCTTTTTTAAAGAACTTGTGAAACCTAAAAACATATATGTACTCATGTGCAAATTATACTTACATGTTTTCTCATTTATTTATTTATTTATTTTTAACATAGAAAATCATCTTAGTTAAAACTGAAATTAGTTCTGCAAAGCGTTTGTAAACTTCATACTCTTGGAAACTCAAATTCTTGGGCTGATAAGCACAGTTTTTTCAAGTGAAGCTTTTCGACTCAAATTCTTGGGCTGATGAGCACTGTTTCTTTTTAAGTGAAGCTCAAACTAAACATTCTTGGGGTGATAAGCACTGAGTTTTTTTAAGTTAAGCTTTTCTCCCAGATTTAAAGCAAAGAACTGAGATTTTAACAAAATATCCAGTCCATTCATTGTACTCGACAAGCAAAAAAATCACGACACGAAGGAACAACACATCACCGAGAGACACACACAGAAAAAACAACTAACTGAACTTTGCTACGACATTTAAAACCCAATCGCCACCTTTGAGCTTGGTCGGGGTAAGCTTCTCTGTCAACCCACGGCGTTAAGGAAATTGATACACACCCGGCCAATCAAATTAGCGTGGGGCCAGACAGCTTTTTTTGCACACGCGGTTAAGACAGTGTTGTATGTAGGTCTTCGTACTGAATGAGACGGGGAGGAAATCGCCTCCTCTTCGCTTGCGTAGTGATGTTACTGGGGCCTGTTGGAGCTGGCCCCAATAACCTCACACTCTGAACGTGATCTCTTTCCTCAGGGAATAGTTTTTCGTTTTTGAAAGAAACTTTTCCCTTAGGTAATGGTTTTTGAAGGGAAAGGTTTATCACTATGTAGTTAAGATAAAGAATAAGAATCAGGGAAAAACAAAAAAAATATTTCTAGAAATAGAAATTTTTAGGTGGGGCCCGGCTCCTCTGGCCCCTAATGACGAACCGCCCCTGGTGTCAAGCACAGTAATTTTGCTTTTTAGACGCATAATTTGCACTGATTCATCTGCACTTCCCAAACAATCTCACAGCCATGAAATAATATAAATAAACCAAATGATTTCCTTAAATCTAAATTAAGAATTGTTTAATCAGTTAAACAGCTTGCATCATTATGGACTAGAATCTTTATTTTGCTATCAAGTTTTCTCTTCTATGCACAACAGTACCCATCATTGATTAGGGGAGCATGCACTTACACTTTTGCCGTGCAGTTTTCTGCTCTATGAGAATTCTATTTTCCAAGTTACCTGGCTTACTTTTAGCAGTGGGTACAGGCACTGATATTCTAACATAAAAAAACAACAACAAAGAAAACCATCTCATGCAGACAGTTACAACAGTTGAGACCTGTGATTTCAATATCTATTCTAACACAACCACAAAACAAAAATATAAACATTCAAAATACAGGAGTAATTAAAAAGTTAAAACAGAAATTTCATTTGCACAATTGGAACAAATTTTCTTCTGCATTAGGAAGAAAATACGATTCAATATTGAATATTGCAAGATGCAGCAAACCTGTTCGAGATATACAGTGGCTGTAAAAGTATCTGCACATCCAAAATTTTCAAAACTGTTTTTAGAAAATGAGAAGAAATAAAACAAACAGCATACAGCCATGATAATTAACACAGCAATCGGGCATAGCCGAATTGACTGTAATTACTGTTTCACACGTGAATTAAATCACATCAGAAAACTTGAAAATTTCATCGCCGTAGAACGGGAATTGAATACGCATCTCCCGATTTCCGTTCGAGCGCGCTATCCGTTGCACCACCCACGACAATGTCCGATTGCTGTGTTAATTATCATTGACGTATTTACCACGTATTATGAGAAGAATAATTCAACTCAAAATAGTATACAGCCATTGTAGTATTGATAATAAAAAACACTAAATCAATAAATTGCAACAATCTGCCATTCGTAGGAAACAGTAATATTTCAAAGAACAAAAAGTATTTGCACTCGCGATTTGTAACATGAAATATGCAGATTAGATCACATTATCCAAACACAAATGACTAATCATTCACAGATGTCTTCAGCAATCAAATGTAGTTCCAGCAGTGGTCCATAAAGTAATGGAATTGTTGGAATCCAAGTGCATGAGCATATTATTGTGCTACATTTGCAAGATAAATGTTGTCACTGAATTAGTGTAGAAGTTGGTAAATGCTTTTTAGTGGTTTGCTGTGTAATTAAAGGGTACGAAAAACAACAATTAATAAGCCTCGCTTGGGTCACTCAATGATTTTATCTGACACAGATTGCTGCAGAATCATTAAACAAGTGCACAGACAGCCATCCATCAGTGTCCTCTCATTTACCAAAAGCTTTGCCAAAACAACAGATGAAAACGTTTGTGCTTCTACCTGAAGCAATGTTTTATGCAATGCAAATAACAAGGGTAGGGCGCCTACAAAGAAAATATACATTACTGAAGCAAACATAAAAAAAAGTGTGCCGGTAGCTAGGGAATATCTAAATAGAACTTTGGATTTCTGGAAAAACGTTTTATTCACATACAAAAGCAAATTTAATGTTTTTGTGCAACTGATGGATGCAAAACGTTTTAGTGTTAACCCAGCAACGAGTTTGATCCTAAATACGCTTATACTACAGAAAACATGGAGGCACACACGTAATGGTGTAGGAAATTCAGTTTACCAAATGCATTATGAATGACCAGGATTTATACTGCAATTTTGTGGTAAAATTTACATGACAGAGCCAACAAATTAGCTACTGGAGATACATTTTTATTTCAATAAGATAACAATTCAAAGCATACTGCGAAGATTACTTAAGAATGGCTGCTGTACAACGTTAGGAGAAGATTAATTACACCCCAATTTGTTAATATTAATGTAATTAAAGATTTGTGGCAATTATGGATTTTAAAATCAGAAAACATCCCATTTCCATCAAAGCAGTTAGCGAGAGTAATTAGCAGGAAGTAGAGAAAAATGGTGCAGTAACCACTCAAAATCTTTTCTGCTTCGTGAATAGGAAACTTCAGACTATAATCAATGCCAATGGTTTACATACTAAGTACTGGGACTTGTTTTGATTATTGAACAACACAGGTATGCAAATACTTTCTTTTCTCTGAAATTTGCTGCTTTGTTCAAATGACATTGCAAATTTTCAGTTTTTGTTTCAATATTGTTTATTGTCAATAGCACAATGGCTGTACAATGTTTTATTTCTCTTTTTTCGTCCAAAATATCTTGAAAACTTTGGGTGTGCAAATACTTTTTACATCCACTGTATGTTTCTGTGGCTTAAACTGCTATGTAAAACTCACACTTCTACATTAGGGATACTTCAGTCTACAACTCTTATTTACTTGCCCACATGCTATTACAAAAGGCAGTTAAATCTCTTGAATTAAGAGATACAAAAGAAATAATGAATTGTATCTGGGTGCCCTCTGAACCGCTGAGGTGCAAAATGTAATTCATCACCTCTTCCGACATGCACAGAAGGCAATAATTTTATCTTAACCATGTTACAGGACAAGCACTTGAAAACATGGTGCATGTGTCCGTATATACAGGGCCCGATTTACTACATGCGAGGCCCAGGGCACAAAACATTTCCGGGGCCCCCTCCTTATTCTCTATCGACCAAATAATAGTCACTGTGCAGAGTAGCAGAATGTCGACGTACATGTGTACGCTGATAGTTTCAAATCATTAGCAGGTTTGCAGATAGTTTTTACATGTAGATTAAAAAAATAAAAATGTTAGGCCTATATACAGCAATTAAAACACTTACTCAACACTTTACTCAGATTAATATACTTAATTCTATTTTAACTGAAGAAAATTATTTTTCACATCTTCTGAGTTCGTTTGTTTTTACAGACATTTCTGGCCTCTAGATTTTATCAAGTCCTGCTCTCAATTTATACGAACTGTATTAAAAGTTTTGTTTACACAGAATTTAAATTTTATTGCCAGGTTCCCCTTTCAGTTGCCAATTAAATAAAAATAATTTCCTTATGCATTTTGTAAGTCCAGTATTTTTTAATTAACTTGTTAAAAATCATATTTATAATTTTTAAAGGTTCACTGATAGAACTGTTTTTCTGAATATAAAAACTTTCTTTAATTAATCTCTTGTTTTTATGAGGTTCGTCATCCAATATTTTAATATTTTGCCATAAAAGTCCATTTTACACACATTGCTGCACATTCAATTGGAATGTACTTATTTTGTCCTCATTGGAATCTGTAATGTTCTAATAATTATGTTTTATTAATTTTCCTTTAAATTATCTAATTCTATTGTTATCATGGTTTGTGGGTTGGCAGCGAGTTTTCTGTTTCAATAGCTGTGTACGCAGATACATTTTATTTTTATACAACTCTGGCTGTGCGGGGACAACTGGTTGATCAGTTGTTTGTGGTGTTAATGACCCCCATAGATTCTAACTATAACAATATATCTATGACAAAATGGATGGACATCTTAATTTTAGTGAATATTGTGGTCTTGCAATGTACTGATTCTTGCGTCTAGAACATGAGAACAATGCATCCAACAAAAAATGTGAACTAAAACAAGAAAAAAAAAAAAAATCCATGGTGACCTCCACTGGACTTCCTCATAAATAGAGATGTGAAGCTGCATAAAAAATTGAAAAAGTGCCACGGGAACTCCTACTTCCAGCTTCCCGGTTTCTACCAAGATCAAATCAGCGCATCATGATCAATATGTCAGAAAACTGCAAAACATAAAATTTTGTGTTGATGGGGAAGAGTGAGTTATACAAAAACAAAACAAAAAAAAAACATAATAATAATAATCTGAAAAGCTGAGGGGAACACCTAGTCCGGTTCAATTTTTGGTAAAAGTGTTGTACTTCGGCGTCATAAATTATTTGGTCAGAAAAGTTGTAAAATTAAAAAAAAAAAGCATATTAAAGATGTTTACTGAAAAAATTACCTCCAAGTAGTCCAAGTAGGATGAGTAAACACATGCTGCGACGACGACCTGAAGCTTTGCTCCGTTGAAAGGAAGGTTTGCTGCGGCGGGGAATTCATGGACGGAAGAGTACAACAGGAATCCGGTACGCTCTTGTCAGGAAAGAGTAACAGAATATATTGCTACGCTAAAGAATGCAGTTTGTAATTTCTATCTCACTTTTTAAAGAAACATGCAGAGATTGTCTTCGTTCTTTGACATGTAATTCTGTGATACGAAATAGTAAGTATGCACGTGCCTTTCTTGTTTCTAGAAAAGCGTTGTGTCGCATTCTCTCTAACAGAAGTTAGATGGCAAGTCTCAAAGTGAAACTTTGATTACTAAATAAAAAAAAAAAGCTTCCACAGGAAAATGAGTTCATACATTCAGCATCGAAGAATCCCATGTGAAAAAAACAAGAAACTGTCCGATTACACGGAGAAATGAGTTCATACATTCAGCATCAAAGAATCCCATGTGAAAAAAAACAAGAAACTGTCCGATTGCGATGTCAAGAACTGACACCGAAATTAACTATTTTCTGTAGCATAGCACTACACTCTTTCCTGACAACAGCGTACCCGGTTCCTGTTGTACTATTCCGCCCGTGAATATCCTGGCTGCAGCGATCCTTCCTTTCAACGGAGCACAGCTTCATGTCAACGCCGCAGTGTTAACTAAAGCCTCCCACAGCGTCTGCTGACTCATCATACTTGGAGTTCAAGTATTTAGGTAAACATCTTTAATATTCATTCTAAAGACGAAATTGTTTCACCATTTCCCCTTAAATTGCACATTTTAGAATCTGTACGACACACTTTTTAGAAATTTTACAACTTTTCCGACCAAATAATTTAGGATGCTAAACTACACATTTACCCAATTTTTACCAAAATCTAATGAGCATATAATGACATGTATAAATTGTCCAGTGTCGAACAAAACTGACAATATGATGACAAAGTGCTGTTTTGGGGCACCAGATCTTTTTATTTGTAATAACTCAGTTACTATTCTTTATTTTTAGGAATGAATAAAAAGAATTGAAATTTTACCTCCTATATCAGGAAGAAACAGTTGGGTTGAATATTTTTCTTTTACATGTCCTAGATGCAAAGTCATGTATTAGAGAATCATAATTTAAAGACTGTGTCACATCACTCTCCAAAGACAGCAGAGCTAATGATGCCAGTTTCGTTTGTTGTATGGTTGATCGTAAGGGATTTTTAAGTCTTTTTAGCAAAGAAAATGATCTCTCACTTGTACAATTTGAAATCGGTAATGTCATGAACATTCTAAGTGCAGTCTCAGTGTTCGAAAATGTCTCTTCAAAGTTTGCAGCATCTGGGAATGGTTGCATGCTCCCCATCATTGAGGACAATTGCAAAAACTCATCTGCAAACTGGTCGTCAAGGTCATTGTTATAGTATTCCTGCAATGCTTTTGCCCCTTCAAAAAATTCAGATCTTGATTTTTTTTTGTACAAAATTCAAATTTTTTCATTATATTTTCATAAGCACTTTTTCTGCTTGAAAGCTGAGTGACTAAAGCATCACAAAGCACATAATGAACTTGAGTTCTAAATATATCCCTTGCACTGAGTTCTATATGTTCACTGTTACATTCATCTAGGTGTTTATTTATGGGCACTTTCTTTCTTCGGGAATCATGACCATGGTATTGCACATTTTCAGACACTAATCTTTTAGCTTCCTCTTCATAGACTTCAAAAATTTCTCTCACGAACTGAATAAAGTTCAATTAACGACTGGAAAATTTTAGGTACTTCAGAAATATTTCCTTTTGGATTCTGGCTAGTTTGGTTTGCACAGTTTAATCTCTGAAGTATTGTGTCCCAAAATACTGTGCTGATCGATATTTCCATTGTTCGCATTTTCTTCAGCAGTGATTTTGCTTCATCTCTTGGCTGTGGAGAATCATCTACATTTTCTGACAGAAATACTAAAACTTTCTCAATTTCATGATAATTTTCCCTCACTGATCGTGTAGCTGCAGCATCTGCACACCATCTGGTAACTGACCGACTCTTCAGTGTGAGTGATGAATTTCCATGTGCTTCCTGGACTTTCTCCTGAAGCGTCTTCCAATGGTGAGTTGATGCCGAAAAGAAGTATAAAGTTTTTGCAAAAATGTGAAAAAAGAAAGAACTTTACCACAACTATCTATGCTATTCACACCAATTAAATTTAAAGTGTGAGCAGAACATGGCACATATTCCGCTAGTGGATTGATTTCCCTAATGCGTGTTTGAACACCAGAATACTTCCCAGACATGTTGCTGGAATTGTCGTAGCTTAGGCTTCTGACATTCATAATATCCAGGACAGCCTCCTGTAGAAAAGATATCATGGTATTTGTAATGTTTTCTGCAGTATGTCCACGGAATAGAATAAATGTGAAAACCCGTTCTTTTGCTTCACAATCTTTGTTGACATACCTTATGATAAAAGCCAGTTGATCTATGTGTGTAATGTGTGGAGTAGAGTCAACTATGACAGAAAAATATTTTGACATTGTTATTTCATCAGTGATGGCATTAAAAACACGTACAGCCATTAATTCAACAAATTCCTCCACACATGTTGAAGATAAGTAACTGGTGTTACCACTTCCTGGATTCCCACATTTTCCCAAGTGGATCAAATTCTAAGAATGGATCAAATTCTGCAATTAATTCTAAGCAGCCCAGGAAATTTCCATTCTGAACTGATCCAATTGTTTCATCATCATCATACATTAGCAACCCACGAACTGAGAGATACTTAACTGTTGCAACAACTCCATGCAAAACATCTTGCCAGTACTTGAATTCATTCCGATACTGCATAACTATCTGACAGTCAATGCGTACGGAAGCATTCATGCGTAATGAATAGTCACACACTGCTTGCCTGTGTATGTGTGAATTTTCATGCTCTGTAAGACGTTCACTTGTATGCTTTTAGTCAGAAAACCTGTGGATCCTAATGCTGTAGTGCTCCTAGCATACAATTTGCATATCCAGCAGAATAGTAAACAAGTTGATTGGGATAAAAGAAGCCAGTCGCGTTTTACCTTCTCATTATTTTATTTTTATTCTGAAAAAATTACCTTCTGTTAGGAAACGTTTTTTACCACAGATATCCTTCCCAGTGAATGCCAGCAACTTAAAATCTTGGACTGGTGGATTGCTCAAAAAGCATGCGCGCATTTCTTCTGCAATTTCTCCCCATAAGGCAGGATCCACTGCATTCATTGTGGAACTTGTGCTCTCTTCATTAGATGAATTCAAAAGATTTCCCAAATTAGGAGCATCTGTGATGTTAGATGATTCTGAAGTCAGATTACTGGCTTCCAAACACAAATTACACTCAAGAGACTCACCAGTAGTAAAATTCAACAACTTACTAAATTTGATTATATATAAAATTAACATATATTCAACATTCCATCAGACTACAACCAAGCAAGGAGGTTTTTTTGCCACCAAAACATCGCGTTCGCGGACAGTTACGACAACGACAAGCCGTGTGCAGGAAGTTGAAGGATCCGTTGAGTTTAGGTGCGTTCGGAGAAGCAAGAAAAGGTCACGTGAATCAATGGAAGCGATCCTCCTCCTCAATAGCCACCTTAATTTAAACCACTGAAACTTATTAATGGCCACGTGTTTACGTGAAACTCGAACTCACTGCGTGTAAGTACCACATTTATAAACACATGATTTATTAACATGCAAAAGTAAAAAAAAAAAATTTTAAATATACACACACACAAAATTCCCATTAACTAAGTACACATTTAATTCAAATTTGGGGGCCCCTCAAAATCGGGGGCCCTGGGCACGTGCCCCGTGTGCCCTCCCGTAAATCAGGGCCTGCGTATATACACTATCTACCAACAAGTAATCGGACACCCCTGCAATCGACGATATCTGCGGTCCTGATACACGTCACGGCCGCCGCCGTTAAATATCGTGTGGGAAACAACAACGCAACCAGTCGCATGCAAGATGCCACGCAATTCGGAGCTCTCTGATTTCGAGAAAGGTGTAATCGTCGGGTATCACAGAAATGGCCGATCCATACATGACATATCTAGCGAGTTGAAGTACCCAAAATCGACAGTGGCCTATGTGATTGGCAAGTGGAAGATGACTGTCGGAATGTGCCCCGACCCGGCAGACCCACAAAACTGGGAGTTAGAGACCGACGGGTGCTGGCCAGAGAGATTCGGAAGAACAGCACCAAATCGACGGGCCACATCCACGAGTTTCAACAGGCATCCGGGAGTGTTTTTTCGATGAATACCATCTTAAAGAAGCCCATCTGCTCGGTTATCGTGGACGTGCTGCCGCCCACAAGCCTTTGATCACCAAGTCCAATAGCGCTGCTCGGCTAAGGTGGTGCAAAGAACGTCGACAATGGACCGTCGAACAGTGGAAACAGGTTCTCTGGAGCGACGAATCAAGGTGCACCCTCCACCGTTTTTTTTTTTTTTTTGATTGGAGGTTTAACGACCACCGTGAGCAACTCAATGGGCTATAAGCAGTCGCCCGTCCCTAATTTAGGGTCACTGGTTCCAGGGAAGGGAGAGAGCCAGTGCCGTAAGACAAACACAACATCCATGCCTCACCGGGATTCGAACCCGGACCCCTTCGGACGAATGATCAGAGGCCAACGCCTTAGACCACTGCGCCACCGGGGCGGCCCTCCACCGTTCGGATGGCAGGGTCTGGGTTTGGCGTCTGCCTGGAGAACGCCTCCTGCCGGAATGTATTCTGCCAACTGTGAAGCTCGGCGGCAGTGGAATTATGCTAAGGGGGTGTTTCTCCTGGTATGACACGGGACCCTTGGTCGCAATTCCTGGTAGACTCAACGCCGAGACCTACTACACCATTTTTTTATTGGAGGTTTAACGACCACCGTGAGCAACTCAATGGGCTATAAGCAGTCGCCCGTCCCTAATTTAGGGTCACTGGTTCCAGGGAAGGGAGAGAGCCAGTGCCTTAAGACAAACACAACATCCATGCCTCACCGGGATTCGAACCCGGACCCCGTTCGGACGAATGATCAGAGGCCATCGCTTAGACCACTGCGCCACCGGGGCGGAGCACCATTTTGGATGACCACGTTGTGGCAGTTTTACGGAGTGGACACATGTTACTTTCAGGATGACAATGCCACCTGTCATGTTGTGAGGTCCACCATGGCTTGGTATGGTGACAATGGGGTTAATCGAATGGACTGGCCTGCGCAGAGCCTGGACCTTAACCCTATCGAGCACTTCTGGGACGAGTTGGAGCGTCGACTTAAGGGGTGCCCCCACCGTCCGAAATCGGTGAATGAAATGACCTATCTTCTCCAAGCCGAGTGGAAGAAAATACCGCTAGCCGTCATACAACGCCTGGTTGAGAGTATGCCCCGGAGGGTCGCAGCTGTAATCGCCGCTCGTGGAGGCTCCACCAACTATTGAAGGTGAATAAACTTCGTTTTCCTTTGCTATCACATGTGTCCAATTACTTGTTGGTAGATAGTGTATATTAGGTGTACTAATAAGTTTTAAAGCATTTTTTGTGTGATGTATACCGCTAATTTACATATCCGACATTCTCCCGCGTTGTTGTCATGTGACCATAACTGGTCCAGAGTATAAAATGTGACACAGAAGTTTGCCCAACTGTCAAACGCACTTGCACATTGGTAGGTGAAAGATGGCAAGCGATACTGCATTTATCCGACATTACATTCGTTATGAATTTCACCAAGGAAAAAGTTCTGCAAAAGCATGTGCATCGATCTGTTCTGTTTTGGGGGAGAATATTGTATCGAAAAGCACGTGTGAGTTTTGGTTTAAACGGTTTAAAGCAGGTGATTTTGATGTTAGCTATTGAGAACGTAGCGGCGCCCCGCAGAAAGTTGCACATGAGGAACTGCAAGCATTGCTGAATGACGATTCATCTCGAACACAAAAAAACTAGCTGAACAACTGGGGTTAACTCAACAAGCCATTGCCAATTGTCTACGCGCAATGGGAAAGATTCAGAAGGAAGGAAGGAAAATGGATGCCACATGACCTGAGCCTGAGGAACAAGGATGAGTGTCATGAAGTGTTCGACTTTGTTGAACAAACAACAGTATTTCCTGAGGAAAATCGTTATGGGTGATGAAAAGCGGATACGGTACGACAATCCCAAATGCAAAAAACACTGGGTAGACCCCGGTGAAGCACCGACTTCAATACCGAAACGCAATATTCACTTCAAGAAATTTCCGCAATGCATCTGGTGGGATATGAAGGGTGTGCTCTTTTATGAACTATTAGAACAGGGTCAAACTGTTACTGCTGATCGCTACCAGCAACAATTGCTGCTAATGAACCACGAAATCTGTCGGAAACGTCCATTCACAGGCAAAGGATTGCGTCCCGTGAAATTACTGCATGACAACGCAAGGCCGCTGTTGCGAAATCGGTCAAGGAAACGTTATTGAAGCTTCGCTGGGAAGTTTTGGAGCACCAGGCGTATAGTCAGTCCCTTCAGACTTTTTTCTATCGATGCAACATGGTTTGTCTGCTGTATAGTTCTGGACATATGACGAAGTGCAAAAATAGGTTGACGATTTCATCGCGTCACACGACGAAGTATTATTTTTCATGGCTGGAATCCGTCAGCTGCGCGACCAATGATGGAAGGTGATGGATAATGACGGCGCATATTTTGATTCGTAAAGGTATTGTTATTTTCTCTCAAATTACATGTTGCATTGTCTTAAAACGCTTTAAAACTTATTTGTACACCTAATATACACTGACGGAAAAAAATCCCAACACCACGAAAAAAATTGTTGTAGAGGAATGAAATGGTGGCAATACATTTGTATAGGTAACATATTTAACCGATTAAGGTTTCAAGATCACAGCTTAATGTAAACGCGAGAAGAGCCATTTTAAATGTGAAATGCGGGTACATTAATAACCGGTGTAACCGCCTGAATGTTGAATGCAAGCATGCAAACGTTCATGCATTGTGTCGTACAGGTGCTGGATGTCAGTTTGTGGGATGAAGTTCCATGCCTGTTGCACTTGGTCGGTCAATGCTGGTTGGGGGTGACGCTGGAGTTGTCGTCCAATGATGTCCCATACGTACTCGATTGGAGAAAGATCTGGTGATCTAGCAGGGCACGGCAACATGTCGACACTCTGTAGAGCATGTTGGGTTACAGCAGCGGTATGCGGGCGAGCGTTATCCTGTTGGAAAACACCCCCTGGAATGCTGTTCATGAATGGCAGCACAACAGGTTGAATCACCAGACCGACGTACAACTGTGCCGTCAGGGTGCGTGGGATAACCACGAGAATGCTCCTGCTGTCATAGGAAATTGCTCCCCAGACCATAACTCCAGGTGTAGGTCCAGTGTGTCTCGGCAGCAGACAGGTTGGTTGCAGGCGCTCACCTGGCCTCCTTCTAACCAACACACGGCCATCACTGCTACCCAGGCAGAACCGGCTTTCATCAGAAAACACAACAGATCTCTACTCCGTCCTTCAATGAGCTCTAGCTTGACACCACTGACGTCGCAAACGGCAGTGGTTTGGAGTAAGTGGAATGCACGCTACAGGGCGTCTGGCTCGGAGCTGTCCTTCAAGTAACCGATTTGTAACAGTTCTCTGTGTCACTGTGGTGGCAACTGCAGCTCCAATTGCTGCCGCAGACGCAGTACGATGCGCCACGGCCATACGCCGTACACGGCGGTCTTCCCTCTCAGTAGTGCCACGTGGCCGGCTGGAACATGGTCTTCTTGAGGCAGTACCTTCCCTTGACCACAGCTGCCAACAATCATGCACAGTGGCTACATTCCTGCCAAGTCGTTCTGCAATATTGCGGAAAGAAAATCCATTTTCTCGTAGCCCAATTACACAACCTCGTTCAAACTCCGTGAGCTGTTGATAATGGCTTCTTCGTCTTATTAAAGGCATTCTTGACTAACATCAACACACTACGTCGAATCTCAACGATAACTAACGCTCACGAACGTTACAGCGCGTATTTACAGCAAACCTGCTTTGCATGTTCCGAGGGGCGCTACTAGCGCCACACGTATGCGCCGAGCGCGAAATTTGCATAGACGTCATCTTACAGATGTACTCTCACAGCCTACCAACTGTCGTTTACCTAACACAACCCCTTCTTGGTGTTGGGATTTTTTCCGTCAGTGTGTATATATATATACCCTCACAACGAGAAGCAAATCAACGGGAGCCAAAATGGGGGGGGGGGCGATTTTGCGAACAAGCACGGAAAAAACAGGCAAGAATGCAAAAAGTATTGAAAATGCTGAGCTCTGGCTTTATCAAGGACCAGCAAAACACATCTATACAAAAACCTAGTTGAATATGGGTTTCTGCTATGCCATGCATGTATGTCGGGTAAATGACCCCACAGATCAAAAAATACCTTCCAAGGCATGAAAAGGTAAAAATTAAAAATAAATTTTAGCAATACATACATGACATACTTGGCCCAAACGTAATACAAAACCTGGAAAATTGCTTAAATAGAAGAGAAAAGTTACAATATGTGCACAGCATAGTAAAAATTCTTTACTTGAAGGTACAAACTTCATAAAAAGTTTAATCCCTCTACACGCAAAAGAAACAGCAAAGCAACATTGCCCAACACACGAAGCATGCAACCAGAACAAAATACAACAGGAAGCAAGGCCAAAAAATTAATAATACAAAGCCAAAGGCAAGAGAAAAAAACTATGCCTGTGTAAACACACGACAAATGCCCATAAATCCAGGAAAATCTGGAACAGAGACCATGAGTTAGAAACAAAAAATTTTTTAAGACCATTGCCGCGAGACACAGTGAGTCTTTTGACAACTGAAACGTAAAACAAAACCTGGAAAATTAGTTAAACAATAAAAAATCTGCATGTGCACTGTCGTGAAAAAATGCTTAACAAGAAAGTACAAATTCAGAAAAAGTGTCTCCCAGGGGCGGTTCTTCATTAGGGGCCAGGCTCTGCCTAAACATTTCTATTTATAGAAATATTTTTTTTGCCCTGATTCTTATTGTCTTAACTACATGGTGATAAACCTTTCCCTTCAAAAACCATTACCTAAGGTAAACGTTTCCTTCAAAAACGAAAAACTATTCCCTGAGGAAAGAGGTCATGTTCAGAGTGTGAGTTATTGGGGCCAGCTCCAACAGGCCCCAGTAACATCACTACGCAAGCGAAGAGACGATTTCCTCCCAGTCTCATTCAGTATGATGACCTACATAAAACACTGCCTTAACGCGTGCGCAAAAAAAGCTGTGGGGGGCAGATAGCGCTAATTTGATTGGCCAGGAGAGTATACATTTCCTTAACGCCGTGGGTTGACAGAGAAACTCACCCCGACCAAGCCCAAAGTTCAGTTAGTTGTTTTTTCTGTGTGTGTCTTTCTCGGTGATGTGTTGTTCCTTTGTGTCGTGACTTTTTTGCTTGTCGATTACAATGAATGGAGTGGATATTTTGTTAAAATCTCCGTTCTTTGCTTTAAATCTGGAAGAAAAGCTTCACTTAAAAAAACACAGTGCTCATCAGCCCAAGAATTTGGGTCGAAAAGCTTCACTTAAAAAAACTCTGTGCTTATCAGCCCAAGAATTTGAGTTTCCAAGAGCATGAAGTTTACAAAGCGCTTTGCAGAACTAATTTCAGTTTTAACTGAGAGGATTTTCTATGTTAAAAATAAATAAATAAATGAGAAAACCTGTAAGTATTATTTGCACATGAGTACATATAAGTTTTTAGGTTTCACAAGTTCTTTAAAAAAAAAAGGTTAAACCTTTCAAATAATGCAAATGGTAGTATTGTACTCATTCTATATGGGACGAAATTCATGAAACATTCCCTCCCTGCATATATTTGGAGTTATTATTTTTTCACATTTTTTATCCTGTGAATCCTGTGATTATTCGTCAGTTGAGAAATCTAAAGAAACACAAAGCACAACTAACATAAATTGATGCTCATATGTTTTAAGGTAAACATTTTATTTAAGGAGTTTTAACATTTTTCTGTTAATAATTATGCATTCTATTCTGAGGAAATTTTTTTCGTGTGCAATACAATAGTTGACACATTCCTGCCTGATTTGGGCATTATTGTGAGTCAAGGGGGTAAACAGAGGCAGAGTAATGGAATCTTGGGGGTAGGGTGGGGGTCTGCATAGTTGGCCTAATAATGACAGTTTTTTTTATTTCATTGTTTGACTTCGGTCCCACCTGTTTCAGTTGCCAAGAGCCGCCACTGGTGTCTCCCATCAACAAACGAAAGAGACAGCAGAGCCACGAGGCTCATAACCACAAAACATGCAACCAGAACAAACTTCAATTAAGAAGCAAGGCAAGAGAAAAACTACGCAAGTGTTTTGAGCTAGATTAAAAAGAACACAACCGAATGTCAGCAAGCAAAAACGCCAATAAACTTTCAAAGTTACCAAAAAGAAAAAGAAAAACGAAATGACTGACCTAGAAAACTTCTTTTCAAAGATATGGGAGAAATAAAACAAAATAGCTGATAGCACCACCTGCCTGCCACGAAACACCCCTTGGCGTAGAGAGGGAAGCTAACCAACAGCAGCATCGTACAAAAAAATGTAGTCTGCAGAAAACGGCAGTCCACCAATCAAAACTCCCAAATGAAAAAAATAAACTGATTGTCTGGAAAGAGCAGAAACTCAACGGAATACGAGAAAAATCTCATCAAACACAGACAGCTGTATTTAATGCGAATCACCTGTATTAAATTACCTTAAAGCAAAACTGCAGAAAATATTCCGTTCCTTATAAATTTTTCTTAATTTATACTATTTTTATGTTAGTTATTCTTGAGGTCGAATAACTGTTTTAAATTTTAAACTTTTTTTAGCATTTTTTTATTATTTTTATTTTCATAATGAAACTGTTATCTATAGCACTAAAGGTTCCAAAAATGTAGTTAATATACATCCTCTAGACCAACTTCCAAAAAGGCTTTCATTGGCCAGAATCATTTTATTAACTTTGATGCAATTAAATTAGATCTGCTAACCTAACTTTATTTTAAGGACTATTTTTCTTAAAACTGTTTTAATAAAGTTAGCTGGTTCTCTAGAAAGCTACACTAGCGGAAAGTGAAAAAAGAACACCAAGAAGACGTCTGATACCAACGAAATTTATACAGCATAATAACGGAATACAGAGGATAACGTCATCAAAACATTATGGCAAAATACAGCTGTATTTGCTGGTAAACTGAAAAATAACATTTCCATGTAACATGGTTAGTACGAGGTTGAACCGCCATGAACTGCGTCACACTGTGCAATTCTGGCATGGAGTCTGTCGTACAGATGTTGGATGTAAGTTTGGGGTATTGAGTTCCAAGCATCCTCAACCTGGACGCGTAAATCGGGGATGGTCGTGGAGACCGGATAAGTCGTTGTCCCATAAAATCCCACACGTGCTCAATGGGGGACAAATCCGGTGAACGTGCAGGCCATGGAAGTTGTCTCACACCCTGAAGTGCATGTTGCGTTGCACGTGCCGTGTGTGGGCGTGCGTTATCTTGCTTGAAAACACCACGATGGACCGACCTTACAAATGGCACAACGGGCTGAATGATGTTGATGTAGGAGGTGCTGTTTAACGTACCCGGTACAAACACTAGTTGTGTACGGGAGTGATAGCTGATCGCTCCCCACACCAGGAGACCAGGTGTAGGCCCTGTGTGTCGCTGGCGGATGCAAGAAGGGTGCAGACGCTCCCCTGTGCGTCTGCGTACACGCATACGGCCTTCGGAGGCTCCCAAGCAGAATCTGCTTTCATTGCTGAACACGACGATCACCATTGCGTTCTCCAGTGCAGACGTTGGCGACACCACTGCAGCCGTTCCTGACGGTGGGCTGGAGTCCGAGGTACACATGCCAGAGGCGCACGTGCACGTAGTCCTGCATCCAGTAGACGGCTGCGGATTGTTCGCAGTCACCTCAGGTGCAACGGCAGCTCGGATTTGCGTCTCAGTGGATGTTCTGCTTGACAACGCCGCTCTTCTTATGCGTCGATCGGTCCGCTCATCAGTCCGTCTGTGACTCCCGGTTCCACGTCCTCTCGTGTGGGAATGTTCCTCGGACCATCTACGCCACCATCGTACCACCACCGATACTTCCCGTCCAATTCGCTCTGCAATACGACGATACGACCACCCGGCCTCGCGGAGTCCGACTAGACGACCTCGCTCAAAGTCCGATAACTGCTGAAATCGTACACGCCTTCCATGTCCAGGCATTGCAGCTTCTTCAGGGTCTTCGCACGTGTCCGTACGCCGACGACTGATTACATTCACTTCGCCGTACTCCTTAAATACCACCGACGATAATTTGCATATTATGCCGTGCCGTGGCGTGGCGTAAGCGCTCACCGGTTGGTCCCGAAATTAACATCACACCTACGTAAACTCGACCCCATTAACATATGTAAATTTCATGATTGTCTGCCAATTCCTTCTTGGTGTTCTTTTTTCACTTTCCGCCAGTGTATTTATGAGACGATTAATGTGTTCAAGAAAATCCCAATTTTGGTTACAGATTCTGGCAATTCTGAGTACCTGTGAAATAAGGACATTCTCAATTACTTTAGTGGATATATTATTTGTCCACTGTAAATATTTAATTACTTTTAAAGGGAAAAGTCTTTCTTTTATCAAATAGGCTAATGGTAGGGTTACCATTTGAGTTTTATACTTAAATCTAAGATATCAAGCTTCTGGTTATATTGGTGAGTTTTACTTAATTTAAAACAGCTAGGGAGGTATCTGAAAAATCACTCTCCATTATTTCAGTTATTAATACAGAGCAAATCATCAATATATCTGTAGGTATATAAGTAGTTATAAGAGTTCAAGGACCTATATTTTATAAACTTATACTATTTATAGAATAGAAACAAATTACAAACACTGGTGGAGTGGGAGCATCCCATAGGAATGCCATTAATTTGCTTGTAGAGAGATTGGTTATAAAGAATATGGCTATTATTAATACAACAGTTAAGTAAGGTATTTCAAGTATTGGCTTTAACAATTTAGTTAATTTTAAATTCTACAAATATCTCCTTAAGGTGGTTCCACCTAAAATCTCTGCTTTATGTTTCCAATGATAAAATTTCTTTACATATTTTCTTTGCAATTAATGCATTCCCAAGGATGAAAATTTGCACATCAATAAAACTAACTTTAAGTTATAGCATGGAATACTTAATACTTGCTAAAGCATAACCATAATTATATTCAAAATCAATCATTTTTCTTTGCATAATGTTCAGACCTGTTAATAGATGGTGCAACCTATACATTGATGATGTCAGTAGACAAACAAATGTTGGATTGCTCAATTATGATTATGTTTTATCAAGTATCAAGTATCCCATGCTATAACTTAAGGTTTGTTTTATCGATGTGCAAATTTTCATCCTTGGGAATACATTAATTGCGAAGAAAATATGTAAAGAAGTTTTACCATTGGAAACATAAGGCAGAGATTTTAGGTGGAACCACCTTAAGCGTGGAAATAATATCAGAAAGAGGAAGATTAGTATACAGGTTCTCAAAATTGTAACTATTAATGTCAATGGGCCTTAAGCTAAAAATAGAAGAAATCACTTTGGAATTGTTATTTATAATCCAAAAATCCCAGTTCTGCAGATTTGTACTGTTTCTAATAAGTTCCAAAACTTTTTTCAGAAGTGCTTCAAAAGTCTGGTCTATTTTCTTTTTATAACTCTGGACACCACTGGCTATGAACCTGAATTTCACAGGATCTTTATGAAACTTTGCAGTAGCAAAAAGAAAAGGAAATTCAGGAGAATTTTAAGCTTCCTGTGGTAGGCTTTAAACACATTACCAAGTTGTGTGGTACTGTAACTGGCAGGCTCATAGATTACTCTATTATTAAGCTATTGATTAATTGAAAATATAAACTTTTACAAATAATCGCAAAATTATTGCTAGCTTTATCAGTGGTTGTAAAAATATATTTTTCTTGAAGTTCAGAGAGAGCACTGAGAACTGTAGGTTCCTTTTTGAAGCACTGGAGAACTGTAGATTCCTGTCTAAGCATAAAGAGAATGTTGCACTTCCAGTCTGCAAAAGCCTCAATTGACTGAATGAATGTCAAACTAGTCTTAATAATATACCTATTAACATCTTGAGTGAAGTTATCAAGAATCTGCTTTTTAGAGATATTGAAAGAAGGCTTAAATTTAGTACCAAACCCTAATAACTTATGAAGCCTGACATCATCAACAAAATTCAAGTTACCAGTAATAATATGCTTGCAAAAATTATTATAGTATTCTGAATCCTTAGAGTAGTGCTCTTTATAAGAACACTCAAAAGCTGCTGGATAAGAAATGGAAGAACCTGATTTATAGTTTTTTACCATGGAACCTAAGGTTTTAACGTACTTATAACTAACAACAGACTAAGAATAGGAAAAAAACTAGCATTATTGTAGAACAATTTCCTGATAATAAGGTAATCATAGCATTTATTGAGAAATCTGATAGATACAAACATTTTTAGAGAAACCCTTAAGGGTGATTTTCTCTTTAGAATATGCTTAATAATATCTTGCACCAAATCAAAAACATGTTTTTCCACACAACCAGCAGAACTATTCCTGAATTTGAAAAAACTTTTCAGGACAGAGTGCTTAAAGGATTTAAGAAGGCTGAAAGCATTTTTAACAAATTTAGAATTATTTTTAAAATTACAAAGAGATTGCTGCGGATTAGCAAAATCTACCCTGCTAGCTGTACAAAAAAGCCTCTGTCCTCTTTTACCCGTAGAGCAGACATCGTGGTTCAAAAAAAAGAATAGTTCTCTTATGGAAAACCTATGATGTGCAAGCTTATTTTCAGAGAGAGTGGAATTGAGACCATAAGGATACAGAGCCTGATGCTGCAGAATTTCAAGAGATTCTGTTTCAAGTCTAACAAAAAGGTCAGGGATAAGATGCAAAACCTCAATTTGAACCTTGTCAAAACCATGATTATGGAAATGTTTCAACTCAAAGGTAGAATACTTGGAGGCACCCTGGGATGGGTTGACCTTATTAGAATTGAATCTGTTAGCAAGAGATCTGTGACCATTAATCCTCATACGAAGAAGATTTTTGCTTTGGCCAATATAGCCAAGGCTGCAAACAGTACAGGGAAGCTTCTAAATGGTATTGTAGGCTTTGTAGAATTTATTTGAGTTGCTACCTGCAATTGCAGGACACAGGTTAGGATTAACAGATTTGCATGTCAAGCAACGCTTGTCGCCTCATAACTTTAATTAACTTTGCCAGCAAATTCATACACTATGGGAAAGGTTGCTAGGCTAACCAAGCACGAGAAATTAAAAATCTGAGTTGGCCTCCACCCCTATCATTGTCAAGAAAAGAACTACAAAGGCCAAAAACACAAACTTTCCGAGTCAAATCAACAAGAAAAACTTTGCATGAAATAAGCATTCCCAGAAAAATTTACAAAACACCAGCAAAGCCAGCTGCACTGCTAGCAATATATATATATATACAACGAATATCAAAACTTTTCAATTAGAATCCGCACAAATGCAGCAAAATTGAAAAACAAATAAGTGTAAACAAACTTCAGGAAAGAACAAAATTCTTTAAAAAAATTATTTCCATATTCAACTAGGTCTTTGCAGAAATGAGTTTATGCTGTGTTTCACTGGTCCTTGATAAAGCCAAAGCTCAGCATTTTCAATACTTTTTTGCATTCTCGCATGTTTTTTCCCTGCTTGTTCGCAAAGTCCCCACCCCGTTTTTGGCTCCCTGTTGATTTGCTTCTTTTTGTTGTGGATGTTTTTTCTGAGAATTCTTCTCTGCTGCTTTTGCGCATTGGAATTTTCAGAAAATAATTTTTTAAAAGATTTTTGTTCGTTCCTGAAGTTTGTTTACACTTATATTGTATACATACACAGGATGGTTCAAAAAGGACTTCACAACTTTGAAAGCGTACAGAAATGTATTCAGAATACATACAAAATTTTTTAGAAGCATTAATCTGTGGCAAAACACATTAAGTTTTACCTCACGTAGTGCCATAGGACCAAATTTAGTAACCACGACCACCAGCAGCATGCATTTCGAAATGGCTGCTTTCACAGGTGCAGAGCGTGCTTGCTGTGTGTTTTGGTTTGAAGCAGCATTTTTTTTTTTTTTTTTTTTTGGCAGTACCACATCGCAGTTTGCATGCATTCCAGCATCGAGTGTGATAGAAACGTGATTTCGTATCACAAAATGAGATACATTTTTTGATAGAATATTTCTTGCAGCTAAAACACAAATTGGCATAGGAAATGAGTACCATGGGGGGAAAAAAAAGAATTGGGAGGCCAACAACAACAACAAAAATTGTGCAACAACCGAACTTATTGGCTGTTACATAAATGCTTACCAGAACAGATTTTCTATATTTTTATGGTTTTTTGCTTACAATTATGGAGTACAGACATATGTAAGAAATGTGTAGAACTAAGCTGTTCTCTGAGATTCAGAGGTTAGCTCCACAAAGAAATAAAAACTACCAGATAATTTTTACTTAGTGTTGCCGTATCAAACTTCTCCATTTACAATGATCTTGACATACAACTCGGGCTTCACTAACATCCATCACACGCTGCACACAAGATCTTCTATACTTCCTACTCATAATCTTTTTCTCATGCAGACACTCTTGAATCTGATCCTCCCACGACTTCCTTGGCCTTCCTCTGCCTTTCCTTCCAGCCACTTGGGATAAAAAGATTTTCTTAGTAAGCATCTCATCACTCATTCCTTCAACATCTTTCTGTATCGGAAGGCAATTTTTTCAACAGACAACTGTAATAATGATTTCTTATTGAAATAAATAAACATGTGGTGATAAAATACTGAATTCAAACTTT
This sequence comes from Macrothele yani, assembly GCA_039090855.1. Classification (NCBI taxonomy): domain Eukaryota; kingdom Metazoa; phylum Arthropoda; class Arachnida; order Araneae; family Macrothelidae; genus Macrothele; species Macrothele yani. The sequence continues at coordinate 62,869,569 of CM077017.1, read as the reverse complement.
TTTATAGGTTCAAGTTTTTCAGAGAGGAAAAAAAAAGATTTTTTAAGCTACATTCTGTGTTCTTTGTGATTTTAAGCAGTTTCCTTCAAACAGGTAAGCGTAGCTACATCCCAAAGAGTTCGCCTCCTAACAATCCCAAGCTGATCATGTGCCATACCTTTGAAGGGAAGGGCGAGCTAGCACATGTGCCAAGTGGTTTTTACTCTGTATTGAAGATTCGCATATTAGAAGTTCTTTTCCAGCCACAAACAACAATAGCAATGGCAAAAAAAATTCAACTGTACGATTTAATACTTTCAAAAAATGGAAAGGAGAAATTGATCCTTGCAATATATGGCTGAAATGTGAGTGTAATATTGACAATGCTGTCACATTAATATATTGTGATGTGTGTAGAAAACGTGAATCAGCACTGCAAGGACTCCGCAACTTTGACTCTTCGTTCACTGACAAATTTATATGGTGCCAGCTTAAAGAAAGACAACTGCATTAAACATGCAAAATCTGATATGTACAGTTATGAAAAGAACACACCTAGATCAATTCAAGATTTTTTTTGTGAAAATCACAATCGGTAGATCAATGACTTCAGTAAGTGATGATATAAAAAAGTGCGTCAGTAAATTAGTTGACATCGCATTTGTCTTAGCACAAGTAGAGATGGCTTTTAATAAATTTCTAAAATTAGTAGAATTAGAAAAATGTCATGAAGTAGATCTTGGGATTACCTGCAATACAGTCTTGAAATGTGAAGAACTTAAAAAGTCCATTGGAAAAGACATTGAAAATGTTCTAAGAAATTATTTAAAAAATATTAATTATTACAAGGGCTAGGATTTTTATGATTTTGAATTTTTTTTTTTTCAATCTAAAATGTTGTTCAAGTGTATACAAATGTGTTTCATGCAAAACTAAGCTGATTTAAGTACCCTTGTTAAGGCATTTTTTTCATGATTTTTACATGATATGGCATTTTTTCAGGTATTTTGGTCATTTAACAGCATTTTTTTTTGTTATTTTCGAGTCATTACTTAGCATATTTTGGTATTTTTAATAAAAAGATAATTTTTGGGTGAATTTCCATTGGATGAAGATGATCGTCGACTCATTTGACAGCAATGAAGAGCCACAATTAAAGTTGTCCAGAGACTACTTTCTGATCCTGAAATTACAGGTAAATTTTCCTATATAAAGTCGAATTTTGGATTTCTTCCTGGTGCCATTACTTCCTTGGAGAAGTCAGCAGTGATATTAAGGGCATCAAATAGATTTGATGAAGAAAGTTGTGAATGATCTGGACACTGTGACTCGAAAAGAAAATCGAGCAAGTTTTAAAAAAAAAAAAAGCAAGATATGAAAAGCTGTGCTAATTGCACAGGGTTAGTACACTTTGGGGGGGGGGGGATTGAAGGACTTTCCAGGCCTTTTCCAGGACATATACACAAAAATTCCAGAATGATGATTACGCTTTACAGTATCATGGTCAAATTATTTTTTTAAAGTAATTTCAGTTTTAAGTAACAAAAATGAGGAAAGATGTAAATAGATGAATGTGCTTTTTTACTCATTACATTTCTTTTTAATGTTTTTAATTGGAGGTGAATCATGGTGCAATTACAGCAAGACCTATCAGAAAATCATTTCCCTCAATATGAAAATGATTAATTCAATCAGACATTTTAGCTGCATCACTATTTTGCACTACCTTACTTCCATGTAATCAGTTTATTGATAACAATTGAAATTATTATAAAATAAAGCAAGAGCAGATAAAGAATTTAAGAATGGGGAGGGCACACATCTAACGGAGGACTGGTAAAACAATCCCTGAGATTTATATCCTCTAAAAAACACAGGGTGGTACAGATGGAGGACACATAAGGGAAGGTGGGGCACAGCCCCCTCAAAAAACACCCAGCAGGATGGGGTGTTTGCCTGTCAGTGTATCACTAACAGCAGTCCTGAAGTAACTACTGTGGGGATCACTGAAAAGTTCAGACCAATGTAAAACAAAATGTGGAGTTATAAATCCATAAGTGAAAAAGTGTGTGATGTCTGAAAACTGGAAACGAGAGGCAAAGCAAAGCACTTGTGTACTTACTCAACCACTTTTTTTTTCTATTTTTTTTTTTATTTTTTGAATGGGGCATGTGCCTGTTGTGCCCACAGCTGAATTCCACCCCTGATAAAAAAGTGTTTCCATACGTGGGGATGCATTTTTTTTAAACATTCCCAATGACTGCCACTGGTGGCTGCATATCAGGATGTGACTGTTGAAAGCAATGAAAATCTTAATTACTACACAGAATAGGTGCCAGGCTTGAGAAAAATTTCCCCCAATTTGTAGTACAGTTATGTTAAATCATAAATGAGAAAGCATAAGCCAGAGAATCACTGTGCACCTCAAAAAATTATTTGGGAGTGGACAATCATAGATGGGTGCACCAATAAATTTTAAAACAGAAAGTGTAACTTTAGGAACATGGCCACAAGTTTCAGATAAGTTTCATCACAGAAGTCATTAGAAAGTCCTGGCCCACTATTCAATCTAAAAGAATCTAACCACCTCTATTGTCAGCTAGTAGAAAAAGTAATGAAAACTAAAATTCTGTAAAAAAAAAAAAAATTGTCTCATATTTCTTTCCAAAAATTATTTTTCAAATTAAATATGATTGCCTCAATTTAATTTTTTTAATTAAAACCACTGCTAAGTTAAATTTGCAAGGTGCTAGCTACCCCAAATGTGGAACTAGTCAAACTATTTATAAAAGTCTTAAATACATATGAGACTGACCAAGGAACAAAACAGCTGAACTTTTTAATCAGGCAAAAAAAATTAGAACATGCAACAAGAAAGTGTGAATATAAAGCAGTGCAAGCAAGATGGAATTGTTTGCTGTATTCACAACATAAAATTACTGAATTCAAAACAAAATAAAGTGATTTTAAAACACACTGCTTCAAACACCTTTCTCTCTCTCAAACACCTTTCTCTCTTTTTTTTTTTTTTTTTTTTTTTTTTTTTGTACTTGCTAGAACATCAGCTTAATTTTTCATTTGTGATGCTTTCTTCTCAGTTAGTTCCGTGGCCATATTTGTCTTTTGTTGACTCAGCAGTAGCACAGCAATCTTTACTTAGTTTTTCTTTCTGTTGATATTCATTCCCTTCCTATTTCTTCACCACTTGTCTTTCCTCCTCCCCTTTTATTCCCCCAGATGACAATAATTTATTTATCATGCTGAAAGAACTTTCAGCCTGAGGACCATGAACACATGATATCAAAGCTTTCGCTACTTTAAATAAATGGGTGTGACTTTCAGAATATGAATACTTTTGAACACCATGCATCAATTCTGACAAATTTTCAAACTCTGTCACTTCCGTTTTCGGAAAATTTCCTCGCTTATCAAGTTTAAGTGCAGACAATTCTGGGGGAAAGTAACACTTAACAACAACACAGGATATAGAAAAACATCGCAGGAAGAAAAAAAAAACATGCAATTTCAGGAAAAATCTTTACTCCGACTGACTTCCCTTTTCAGAAACTTCTTCCTCCATTTTTAGGTTGAAATACAGTACTTGTGGAATAAAAGGATATTTAAGAACAATACTCGGCAGAAGGAACATTGCGAGAAAAAAGAAATTAGGGAAGAAATCTCCGCTGCATCTAACTTTCGTTTTCGAAAGACGGAATCCTGTCTTCAAACTAATAATGGAAATGGCGGGATTTTTTGAATCCATGGAAGAATCTCGAGCCTGAAGACTACAGGGAAATCTTCGAGCCATCTTAACTTCCGTTTTTAGAAATCGTTGCCCACAGCTTCCGGCTGAAATACGAACATTTATGCAATAAAATGATATTTAACAACACTGGACACAGGCAACATCATGAGAAAAAAGAAATTACGATTACAGAAAAATAGTCACTCCATTGAACTACCCCCCCCCCCCCATTTCTCTTCAGTTCTGCAACAATCGCGAAAATGATCCAGATGATGACAAAAAAGGTGAAATCCGCGGAAGAATCTCATGTAAATATTAAAAATTTCCAGTTTTTTGGTTTTTTATCGGTATAAATTGGTAGATTCTGAAGTATTTTACATAAATAAAAAAAATGATGAGCATAAGGAATCTCTACTTCCAGTTTGCCAACTTCAATCATAATCACATCGCCATAAATCACCACCTGCAGCTCACTGAAGTGCCAAGTTGCGCCTTTCTTCCTTCACCCTAATTATAGGAGAAAATGAAAAAAAAATACTCCCCAATTTTTGAAGAAATGACCAGATTTACGTCATAATGTTGTAATTTACTAAAATATGTTCACATGCCGAATTTCACCTAAATCCAATGAAAACTTTTCAAATCATAAATGTTTTTTTTTTAAATTAAAACAGTTAACTCAGATGTCTGAATAAAAATGTATGTTTGTAATTCAAATAGTTTCCATATTATCACGGCAAAATTCTTAAGGGTCACTGTTTAAATAAACCATGGCATCTAAAAAAATCATTCACTTGCTTTTCCCATAATTTATAATTGCTGTTTCTTCTTTTTTTAATCTGATTATGCAACCGAAGATTTTTTTGTTTGTTTTTGTTTTTACATCTGCTAAAGTTTCAAACGGAATTTGGCAAAATGTACACTAGAACTTCATTGTCGCGTATCTTAACCATTGTAAAAATCTTAGTGTTATTTTCAAAATTCGGGAAAATGGATTTCTGAAATTTTTCACCTAGTCCAAAAGCAATGGATGGAATCAGTGACAGGTGGTACGCTTTCTTCCTAAACAAGGTTCATTCATCAGCGCTATCGGCTGCCAATCAACCGTTGCTATGGCAACACCCCGTTGCACACTCTGTTTGCCCAAAGCAGAAAGGCATACATGTCCGTAATAAAAAAATTTCAATGCTAACTTTTTAAGTTTTTAATCGATTTACTTGAAATTTTGGGATTAAGTTTCTGTAATCTAATTATTGTAAATGTAAAAATTTCAGCCGGTTTTGTGAAGAATTCGCAAAGATAGTTTTCTTAATTTTTATCATAAGTAGCGGGTCTCTTAATACAAACAAAGCCTGGGAGGGGTGGAAGCAAGTTTCCCGCAAAAACATTTAAACAAGAACCAGATGACCAGCTCTCTGACCTTCGAGCTCCCCTTCCTAACAGGCACTGGAAATAGTGCTTTTTTTTTTTAGCCAAATTAGAATTTGGGCACCAAGAAAGAAAAAAAAGAAGGGGTAACACTGATTTCCTAAAAGAACATTTTTTAAGCACTAATTTCAAATTTCAAGGCTTTTCAAGACAGCTTTAAAAAAACACAGTTTTTCCACGATATTACAGGCCTTGAAAATGTAATCATGATTTTCAAGGACTTTCCAGGTTTTCAAGCACGCGTGCGCACCCTGATTGCAGATGTGCTATTGGAGAGGAACTTTTTCCTTTTTGAAATTTCAGGAGACTGAACAAAATGACGTTATTTCAAGTATGCTCCTGTGGTATCAGTAGAAGTGGAAAGGAACTTTTCGATGTTTAAAGCTTCGTTGGCTGACAATAGAAAATCATTCTGTTTTGAAAATCTGCACATGGTTTTTGTTGTGTATTGCAATTCTGACTGATGAAATAAAAACTTTCAGTTTGCCATGACAACCTAAAAATATTCAAATAAGGTTTTTTGTTACTAAAATTCCAACTTTCAATTTGGCACACGTTTCATTCAGAAAATGTAAGTTGCATTTTTATGTCTTTTTCTTGTTTTATTTCATATTTTTTGTTAACATAAACAAAGAAAAGTAATTCAGTTTGGCACAGAAACTGTAAAAATCAAGTTGTATTATTAAGATGTTTTTTGTTGTTCTTTTTGTTTTATGGGGCATGTTTTTGGGCAAATAAATGTTATTAAATATGATTAAATTATAATTTTTGAGATTCTTTTGTTTTGTTTCATGCACCTCTTTTTTTTAATTAATTAGTTTTACATGGAAAAAAATAAATGTGCATTTGTTAGGTTGTTGTTTTTTTCTTTTATAGAGCATTTCTTTTTAGTTTTTTGGATCATCTTTTACAGAGCATTTTCTAGCAATTTTTAGGTCATAAAAATCCTAGCCCTACTTATTACAGTATTTGTTATGATGGTTCCACTGACATCAGCATTACTAAAAAGGAAATACTGTATATACTCGCGTATAAGTCGACCCCCCACCCCCACCCCCACCACTTTCAGAGTAAAGAAATCGTAAAAATCAAAAACTTGCGTATAAGTCGATCCCGGAATGAGAAAAAATTTTCAATGAATTTATTCAAAAACATTTGAAAACGAAAAAACAGTTATATATATAATAATAAATTTAATTTGCATACCCAAAAACTTCATCGGAACCCTTCAAAATCCGATTCAGAGTCAGACTCGCCAAACAGTTAAAAAAAAGTCTTTCTCCATCATCGGAGCGTCATCGTAAACATTAGTACTCCCTTATATCGTTGTTCAATTTTCGCTAAGTTGCGATGAACATACTTTTTACGTGGCTACGATATTTTAATTCGGTTGACATTAAATGTCTGTAAATACTGTTTCACACGTTATGCAAGTTCAGCTATCGGGAGATTGCAAAAGGACGTTAACGTAGTATTGGCAATTGAAGTCAAGTATATTAATAATAAGTATCTATACTTACAATATTTATAGTGGTTGTCGGGGCTTCATATATGCGTCATCTAAGGCATTGGTGATATTGAAAAGAAACTTTTACAATATCATGAATTTTAACTTCACAATTGAAATAATTCACATTCTTAGATGACGCATATATGAAGCCCCGACAACCACTATGAATATTGTAAGTATAGATACTTATTATTAATATACTTTACTTCAATTGCCAATACTACGTTAACGTCCTTTTGCAATCTCCCGATAGCTGAACTTGCATAACGTGTGAAACAGTATTTACAGACATTTAATGTCAACCGAATTAAAAAAAAAAAATCAGTACTCCCATCTATGCCTGTGTCATAAGAATCACTGTCGTCGTCACTCATAAAAATCTCATCATCCTCTGTGTCATCAAGTTCGTTACTAATGCAACATTTCTTGAATGATTTCAGGACCATTTCCGCAGGTATCGCATCCCAAGCATCCTTGACCCATCGCACAATCAAAACGATATCTAGCTTCTTTAGATTTCTGCCCTTGGTTTCAGTCGGCAAATCGAAACTTATCCAATCCGCCCAATACCTCCGCACATTGTCCTTGAAGGGCTTATTAAGGCAGACATCTAGTGGTTGAAGAACAGATGTCAATTCACCTGGGATGACAGCAAGAGTTGTTTTTGAATTTTCTGCAGTTTTTTTCACTTCTGCACAACGGTGTGCAACAAACATTTCCCACACCAAGAGGGAAGGTTTCCTCAAAAGTGCGCCTGGCCTTGTGTTCCACACATTCTTTAACCAGTCGATTGTTCTGGATTCGTTCATCCATCCTTTTTCATGGGCACGAACGAGCACACCAGATGGAAAGACGACGCTTTTCAGCAGAGTTTAGCGTTTGAAAATAATTACCGGAAGTAGCTTCCTGCCGTCGGCCAAACAGGAAAGAACAACCGTGAAACTGTTTTTTTTTGTGGCCAGTCGTTTTAATCAAGATAGTTTTTTCGCCCTTTTGGTTTACAGTCTTATTTCCAGAAAGGTCGAAACACATGGCGGTTTCATCCATGTTCCCTATTTGGGAAAGTTCAAAAGCAGTCTCTTTTCTCTTTTGAATTACATACTTTTGAAATTCCATTATCTTTGCTTCCAGGTCACGAGCTAACTTTTGTGCAATTTTGGTGCGCTGGCGTAGACGCAACCCATAGCGGTTCATGAACCTTGTGCATCAACCTGGTGAGGCACGAAAAGTGTTATTTGCGGCTACAAACTTTTCATCTATTGCGAGATTCATTGCTCGCAAACGTATACCAGTTCGCGTTACAATGTAACCATTTTGTCTGAAGCCCACAATCAAATCATTCAAGACACTTTCCAGCTCTGGAAAAGATGCCGTTCCACGGCGCAGTGCCTTTTGCGATTTTGGGATTTTCACCAAGTCCGTTTTTTTACGCCAATCTCGAATCAGTTTTTCGTTAATGCCAAATTGACATGAAGCAGCACAGTTGTTAGTATTTTCTGCAAAAGAAACCACTTTCAACTTAAATCCTGCGTTATAGGACATTCGCCTCTTTACAGAATCCGCGTCAGCCATAATAGGAGAAGTGAGACAAGCAACACCTAACAATGGCTGCGTTAGGTCGTAGGTCAGCGCACTAAACTTTGTAGTCGGGAGGACGGAGCTTTTTATGTGCGGCTGCGACTGTGTTGTGGATACGCAAAGCCAGGAGACTTTTCAAAGCGTGGAGACATTCGGAGGGTCGCGATTTCGTAATTACTACAGCATCAGTGTTGTTTGTTTCTTTCTTTTTCTTTCGGAGGGTCGCGATTTCGTAATTAATACCGCATCAGCATTTTTTTTTCTTTTGGGATGGATTGCCTTTTGCCTCACGGGAAGAACTTTTGGACTTACAATTTTTTTAGGCTCCGTGTATAAGTCGACCCCTTACTTTGAAGCTCCTTTTTTGTCCCAAATTTCTCGATTTATACGCAAGTATATACGGTAATTTTTTTACCTATGTGGTCAGCAACAGTTGTGATGTGCAATGTAATTTTAAAAAAAACAGATTTTAAAAGTGGAAAAGCTAGTGGGATTATCAGTGCAATAAAAGAAACTCTGGACTGTATTGGCATTGGTGATATTGAAAAGAAACTTGTGGTTTTTTTAGCCGATGGCGCATCTGTGAATTAGGTCACAAAAAAGGGGTTGCTCCTGAATTAAAGACTTGCCCATGGTAGCTCACAGTTCACTGCCTCAGTCACCATTTAGAACTAAGTGTTGAAGATTATGTTCAGTCAACATAACATACAATACAGATATACAGTGGGACTTAGTCATAACTCTCTTCATGGGACTTAAAAATAATGGCTGTTATAAATGATCTGAAGTACTACTGAAAAAAAAAAGAATTCATACTTTAGTATTTTTGTCTCTAGTAAAAATAACTTACCTACTTTTTGTAGAGCTGTAGTAAGGTATTAATTAATCTCACAATTGTACAGTATAGATATAAATATGTATTTTACTTAAGTACTGTACGTAGTAATTAATACACATGCACACATAATTTGCTAATTTAATCCGAGATATTAAAACACTACATCCAGTAATCAATTAAACAAACTGTGAATTGTCAGTTGCTTCACACTTTCTAATTTCATTTTTTTGTACAGTTCTTTCTATTGAATGTACCATGAAAAAGAAAGTCTTCATCTTCCACAAGATTCATCTTGAAAAATTGCAATTGATTCTAAAACCTTCACACAAGAAATGTGTTGCATTTCGTTCTCTTCATTATCCGTTTTGCTTTCCTCTTCATCATCTGGATCATTCTGAGTTATAACTGAAGATACGACATCACTGTTGGAAGGAGCCTCACTAGAGAGCAGATTTCCGCCTACAATTTCAAACTCATCCAAGTGCGCCTGCACTCTCTCTGGCAAGAGAGATGTTGCTTTTTTCAACCCATTTTGATAGTGGAAGATTATCTTCATCATCAGGTTCCTCTGCTTCAGTTGTTGAAAAGATGGCATGTTGAAAACAACTTCTAATGGTTAGCTCTGTTATGTGACCCCAAGCTTTATCCATCATTCTAATTGCATCTAACACAGATTTAAATGGCCTAATGGCACCCTGGTCCATTGGCTGGAGAACTGATGTTGAATTTGGAGGAACGAACAGGAATTTTATGTTAGTCAGGTTGTGAACTATTGGATGAGCTGGACAGTTGTCAATCAACAAGATTTGCCTCTTTTTTTTTTGCTTGAGTTCAATATCTCATTTCCTCAATGCCTTCTCAAAAATTTCTGAAGTCATCCACACTTTTGTGTTGGCAAAGTACTCAAAGGGGGTGATTTGACATTTTTGAAACACCTGGGTGATTGTGACTTGCTATAACAAGTTTTCTTTAATCCGTCCCGTTCATATTTGCACATCCATGACAGTCAGTCTTTCCATAGAGCATTTTCCTCCTATACATTTTTCTCCTCTAAATTTTAGCATCTTGTCTAGAGTTAATCGGTAAAAATCCCTGCTTCATCTGCATTATAGATGTCTTCCTCTTTGTAAGTCCTACTTAATCTGGGCCAAACTTTATTGAGCCAATCAGTTGTGTTGTGTTTATTTACATTGCCTGCCTCACCACTCACTATCCCAAAACAAATGCTGTGTCTTGTTTTAAACCTGTCCAGCCAGCCATTAATACATATGAAATTGCTGTATCCCAAATCTTTAGTGAAAAGTTGCACCTTAGCTTTTAAAATTGGGCCACTGATGGGAATATTCTAAGCACTTTGCACTTTAAACTATGCAAGATGAGCACGATCAGCATCAGTCTTTTCACACAGTTGAATTTTTTTAGATTGCGTCCTATTTTGCTCAAACACCTTCATTATGTTTTCTCTGTTCTTCCAAATTGTGGTTACAGTTGAAGTGTGTATTTCTAACTACTTTGATATAGCTGCATTTGACAATCCTTTTTCTAGATCCCGAATAATAGCAACTTTCTCCTCAATCAAAAATGCTTTCCTTTTTTTTTTTTGTTGTCATGATAGCAGCTAAGACAATGTTAGATAAACATTTTGTTGTATCGAAATGGCCAGTAACTGAATTGCTGCTTTGCATATCCAAGTCAATTTGTTCATGTGAGAATGAGATTAGAACAGAAAAGACGTTTCTTGTTTGAGAAAAACTGGGTTGGGTTGCTCAAAAGAAAAAAATTGTCACCCCTTCCAGGGCTACCAAGCCCTGCACCTCATCAAGCTTCAAGGTGCTCTTAGGTCATTGTTAAATGTGACCTTGAATTGGTCAGCGGATGTGTGTGTGAGCTTAAAGTGCCCTCTCCCCCATCCAATTCTTTTGCCCTTAGCTGGTGGCGAGCCTTATAGCCTGTTTCGTTGAGGAGGCAAAGTTCTCTGTAGATGTAAGCTCCAAATTTTATTTCTCCCTTGGGGAAGCAAGTTGCACTGAACTGAATAAAAGCTAATACTTTTTCTCCAGTAGTACATTCTATGAAACAGTTGAAGAAAACTGTGTATTTCTGTTATCTGTATGATACTACATCCGATTTCAGAACAGTACTTTTTCTGATTCTCTCAGTAGGCACATTAATTATGAAACTTCAGGTGACTTTTGAGAAGAGGCAAGCCAAACTTACAAAGGAATTTCTTTGACCAACTGCTCATCCATACATGTGTTTAAAAACAGTTATAATGAAGTTCTAACTCATTTACATGATGTAGTCTTCAGTAGATTTCCTGATTTACACAAATAAAAAAATTATAAATGTGGCAATGAAGATTTTGCAAGATAAAGGGTATCCATCTGACCAAAACAGACTTGCCTCTTTTGGAGGGGAAGAAATTCAGTACTTGTTTAGGCATTACAAAGAACTGTTAGAACAACATGATATAACAGAAGAAGTATCTGTCATGAATGGACAAATTTCAGAACATTCTGGCACTTCAATTTAAGGCATCTTTCAGGAAATCAGCTTTGGAAATGTGTGTGCAAAAATTACAGCAAAAACTTCAAAAATATGTGCCATATTTTGAACACATTAAGAGTATTCAAAGTGTCTAATGTCAAATTGGAGAGAGCATTTTCCACTATGAAAAGGATTAAAACTGATTTTTGAAACTGTATGAAAACAACAACACTTAACACATTACTTGAAGGTTCAGACTTGAACAGCTTCTCACATTAGTAAATGCTATTGAAATATTTTTTTCCAAAAAAGTCCCACCCTCCAGAAACTTTACCATATCGTTCATGACCATTAAAGATGCAGAAAACTACTAAAACTGTACATGCTGAGCTACTTTGTGATTTTGATTAAGGTACTGTTTTAAATACTTTAAATATATTTCCATTGTAACTTGATTATCATTATTCACTGATTGAAACTGAATATATTCATATATTTAAAGGTTTGGTTAATTTAAAAAAATACATATACTTTACATCTAATTCTACAATTGAAAGTTGTGAGGCAAGCCCTAAAACTGTGATTTTTAACGACAGCTTGTGTATTAACTCGTGAAAACGTATTTCTTAGAAAGTGCTATTAAAAAATGATAAAGTGCTATGCACGTAAAAATTTGCACAAAATGAAAAAAAAATAGGCTGGTCTGAAGAAACGAAATCAGCAACAATGGTTCAACAGAAATTTTGCACCTAGTATCATAGTAATCCTACCACTAAAGCTACAATTTACTCTTGGCATAAGAATTTTGCTGAGAACAGTTGTTCTGTTGGCCACGAGAAATGCCCCGGTCACCAGTGTGCTTCTGCTGCTGTCGTGGAACAAGCGGGGGAGTCCAACAAAATCCATGCGATGTGCATCTCATGAAATGGGTATTTCACATCCAGCAGTTTGGAGAGTGTTACAAAAATTACTGTACTTAAAACCATACAGATTTACACCATGGTTCAAGAAATTAGTAGAGCAGATTGTGTGGCTCATTAGGAATTCTACACAAATGTTGCATCAGATAGAGAAAAGCGGGACATTCCTGGACTATGTTAACTTCAGTGACAAGTCAATATTTTATGTCAGTGGTACAGTTAACACCCACAGCTGCAGGATTTGGGGAGCCAAAAATCTACGCAAATCTCTGGAACATGTTTGTGACACAAAACACATTCACCCCCTCCCCCCCCAGGTGAATGTGTTTTGTGCACTTAGTAAACATGAGGTTTACACAGCCCCTTCTTTTTTTCTTGAGAAAACCAACAACAGTATCATGTATCTTTGTGATTTTGATTAAGGTACTGTTATGCTCGAAAATTATCTCATTCCACAGTTGGATGATGATGACCAAGAAGGACACGTTCACTTTCAGCAAGACGGCACCCACCTTGCTACTGTACAGATGTCTGGGATTTCCTTAATAAACATTTCCCAGGCCAGTGAATTGGTCAATTAGGGCAGATAGCATGGCAGCCTCGTTCTCCTGCCTTCATTGACACGTCTCAATTTTTTCGTACGGGATTCCATTAAAGATTGAGTGTTTGTTGCAATATTACCTGAAAATCTTGCTGGACTCAAAACTCGAATCACTGCCACAATTGTAGAAGTGACAACAGATATGCTACTTTGAGTTCGGGAAGAAAATGACTTTAGGTAGGATGTTTGCCATATCACCAATGGCAGTCACATCGAACCAAACTGACTATGTGGGATAAAACTTGATGCGGTTTGCTACAGATTAACCCCTCAAAAGATTCTGTAAATATTCTGAATAAATTTCTAAGCACTTTCAAAGTTGTAAAATCCTTTTTGAATCACCCTGTATATATATTTTTTCACAATACTCTTAAGCACCAACAGTCATTAAGAGGAGTCATCATCCTTAATTTTTTTGGAGGGATTACTGCCTCCAGGGAAGGAAGAAAACTTTAAAGTATTTCAACACCCCACAAATGATTTGACCTAGATCCTTGGAGTGAGGAGTTAGCACACTACCTGCTTGGCCAACAGGTGAACGTTTGCTTCTGCTGCCTTGTTCAAATTGCAACCTTTGTGCTCTTTAGGGGAACATTCTGGCCTTTAAATGTTACAAAGGAACGATTTTTCAAATTGCACAACAAAACTTTTCTTACCTGTGAAGTAATGCTTCAAGCTCTTTTAATTTATGTTTCTTACAAACATAAACAGCTTCACAATCCAAGAGTGTATGAACAGCATTTCGACTCACTCTGACTAAAGCACTAAGAAAAGCTTGATAGGCATACTTCACACTTCCCTCAATGGATTTTTCACTGACCCTGGTCAGTGATGATATAATGTGCTGTGGCCAACCACTCTCCATGAGGAAGTCTGTAATCCATGGCATCACAGGAAGCAATGCAGAAAGAGCATGCATTCCAAGAAACCACTGTTCCATAATATCAGGCCAAATGTGGCGATATTCTCTCACCAATACAAATGAAATGGAATAATTCCCATCTTCTACATGATGAGAATCCCACAAAAACTTAACACTAAATGAAAGAAACCTGTAGAAACTTGTTTCACATGATTTGATCCTCTTATAATGCTGCCTTGTGATAAGTAAACCAAGTGCAGAGAAATTTGCTTTCAGACACAAGTTTTCATAATTAGAAGGAAGAAGAGGCACAATACTCAACAAAAACTTCAGAAAACTGAAAAAGACTTCAGATTCAGACACAACTTTGGCCTCCATACAAACTATAGTCAAAACTATCTCACATACTGTGCAAAGAACATCAGTCTCTAACGATGAATTCATATAATAAACAGACCACTGATAAAACATATACTGGAACATTACATCTACTAATCCTTCGTCCAAAAGAGCAGCCCGAAGGTCATCATTAAAAATCAAGTGTTCTAGAGGAGTTAGAAAAAATCGCATAAGATCAGTGTGAGAAACCTGGGAATCAGAACACAATGCTTCAGCAGGCTGATAGGAAAGAAAGCATTCATTGCACACATTTAAAATGAAAGGAATAACTTTGTGTACTTCATCTTGAAAAACATGAGTTTCTTCTGTAAGCCACGCACATAATATTCGAATAGAGGCATATGTCAGTTCTCTTAGAGCTAACTCAGGGATATCATACACGGAGTTCCACTTAGAAGATATCATGGATAAAAAGTCAAGGACAGATTTATAAGCTGACTGAAGAGATGCCTTGAACTGTTTCAAAAAAGGCTGTGGAAGATGCCATGGGTTGTCTTCAACTATACCACCAACTACACTCTCAAAGATGCTAAAACATGCACTTAAAACAAAAGTATGCCTCATTACAGCTTCAACAGTTTTAACTTTCAGAGCATGCTGAACCTCAACACATACATTATGGACCAGAATGAGAAAAAACTTTGACTGTTCTTGCTGTCATCCCCTAGCCAAACGACACCACACTTATCAACAACCAAGCTTGCCAGCTTAATGGCCAAATCTTTCAGTTCTTTATTTACATTCCCCTTCAAAACTTTGACAAGTATTCCCTGAAGCTCCAAGGCCCACTCTTCATCTCCTTGTATTCTACTTGTAGGATTACATAAAGTATTAAGTAGACACTTGGTAGTACACAGTACAATATCCGTGCGGTCAATGCGAGAGTCTTTAGCCATTTTCAAGAGAAAAGTTTCAAATGCAGCAGAATCACTTTCTAATGTCATACTTTTGAAATACAACTCCATGATTCTCAGAATTTGCAGCACTTTAGTCCTCTTCGGTGCATCAGTTATAAACAGTTTCACCATACATGACACAATGCTATTTTCAAACAAATGCTTTCTGCTTTTTTCGTGCACAACCATTTTGTGGATGACCTCTAGAGTATCAAATATCAAACATTCTGCACTAGAAGTTGAACCTGTACTTAAAATGTTTTTGAATTCTGCAGTCATGCTGCATAACTGATCACTAATAGCAACTTCAGGATCACTGGCAAAGCTTGACAGAACTGAAAGAGTGATAGATTTATAGATAGTTGGAGAACAACCTCGAGGCACTTTTTCAGTGTGGAGCAAGCGAGATAAAAAAGAGAAACCTATAACATCAAATATTTCCCGCCTCTGAGTGCTTGATAAGTCTGATGACTTGACAAGTCTCATTATTACTTGTATTGCTGTAACTTCTTCTGTTTCAGATGTAGCAGAGAACCACACATCCTTGCATTTCTTCACAATATCCATACTGAGAATTAGTGCAAAGCAAAGCTGCTATTTCAATTCATTACTCTTCATGACACTTCAATATCTGCCATTAAAAAAGAAATAAAAACAATGTTAATATAATTTCAAATAAAATTTTCAAAAAATATTTTTACCACTTCAATTTGCATATAATTGTTTTTAAACTGAATAATAACATTGTTGTAATATATCATTAAGTATTGCAATTTTTAAGTATCATTGCTGTTTAGAGTGAGAATCAGTTATTTAAACAGAACGTAGTTGACGCTTCAGTAGTGTAGTTGTTCCTAAGAGTGCTCGGTCATGATTTAAAGTAAATGTTATTTGTTAAAGATGTTTTGTGTTTAATAATACTTAAGTTGCCTATGCTTGATCTGATAGTAATGCTTGGTCTGATTAGTAAGTATCAGGACACACATGACAAACATGGGATACTTTGAACAATGTTCAAGGCAGTTCATTCAATCTTTATCTTGTGGGAAAAACATTGCCCAGGCGATTCTTTAAAATCACTTGTCACAAAGACTCCACAGTTAAAAATACTGATTAATAAACAATTATGATAATACTTGAAAAAAACTGGCAAACATTATCTTATATTATTACTACATGAGACTTATTACAAATTAATGAATTATAAGAACATTTAAAAGTGAGGAAATTCAAAATTCCTACGATTAATGAATCATTATAAGAAAAAACAAAATGGCATATATCTAAGACAAAAGCAACATATGACCTGTAGGCAAAACTTATCTGACAGATGAATCATTATTGTACACATGCTAATGAGGTGGTGGTCTGATCTCGTCATTTTATATTAGGTTGTAAGTTTAAATGAGCCTAGTTTTCTTATCTTCTCACTCATAATTATTCATTATATAGTACATTTCATCTGATAATAACATCATTTAGTGTTTACCAATTGTGATTCTTCAGTATTACTATTATCATATACAAATAAATTACAAATTAAAAATACATACCACAAAAAAAAAAATCTGAATGTCTGCCTAATTTAGGAATGCACATACTTTCTGGCAACTGAGTAGACAACTAGCAACAGTGCACCTCCATTTTATTTTACCCTCCATTACCAATAGTTATTACTGTGTGTGGTGTTAACTTGCATTTTACCTTAACTCCATACAGCTTTTCTTAGCTGTACTTTCTTCTCTATAGTGAAGTTCTTGCGTAGTTTTAATGAAACACAGGAGTTCCAACATTTTTAAGGAATCTCAATCACTATAAACTATAGTCAAAATCTATTCTATTCTGCCTATTGTGATATTCTCAAGCATTACCTCTTAATATCATACTTCAGGTTTTTCCAACACACGCAGGTGTTCAGTGCCGTATTTACCAATGGGCTTAGGTGGGCTACAGCCCAGGGAGGCAAAATTTGGGATCGACAGGGGGGGGGGGGAGAGAGAGAGAGTGGGGGGATGTGAATGAACAGAAAATTTCACATCACAACAGACAGAAAAAAATGTGATCATCAAACAGAAGTCATCGCTCTTTCCACGTTTATAAGTGAGTCATGGAAAAATTCTCATCGGCCGCCACCGGGAATCAAACCCAGGGTCTTCCAGTTACACGCCGGATATGCTACCACTGCACCACAGCGACCTCGAATTCTCCAGGCTCGCATACGACTAACTGTCAAACCACATGGCAGGTTGCTTCATGGATCCCCGCACAATGCTGGGGATTCACCAAAGATGGAAAGCAGCAACTGAACATATAACTAGGAGGCGAATAAGTAATTAATTCATACACTCGACGTGGATCAGGATCACCAAACAGAAGTCATCGCTCTTTCCACGTTAATAAGCGAGTCACAGAAAAATTCTCATCGGCCGCCACTGGGAATTGAACCCAGGAATTAAGTATATTCATTTCTACAATGGCCAGCGTATATTAGGATATTTATTTCTACAATGGCCAGCATATATTATGGATAAATATGATGGACTTAATTTGTAATTGTTTCTCTCTTTTTTTTTTTAATCATTTGCATTTCTTAAAATGTCACTGTATTGAATTGTATGTAAGACACCTCATTTATTTTGTCGAATTGTTATGTCCACGGTGGCCCTATCTCTGCTAGCTCACATATAACGTCATTATTACTGACGATGTTACTATATATGTGTCCCCTCCATCAGGGCAAGGTCTTTATGTCATCTGATGATGGGCTTCTGGGAAGCCCGAAAGATCTAATGATTTCAATGTTTTACTTTTACCATCAATAAATGCTTTTAGCAACTGATGACAGTTTTAAAGTAGTTATTAGTGGTTGGAAGTTTTATAATCGTACATCAAGTTTAGCTGCCTTGTGTTTTTAGTGTTACCTAACAGCACGAATTACAGTTATCTTCTTCTATAACCATGTTCTTAACGTTTTCATTAAGAACACGTTTTATTTTTCTGTGACTCACTTATTAACGTGGAAAGAGCGATGACTTCTGTTTGGTGATCCTGATCCACGTCGAGTGTATGAAATAATTACTTATTCGCCTCCTAGTTATATGTTCAGTTGCTGCTTTGCATCTTTGGTGAATCCCCAGCATTGTGCGAAGCTCCAAGAAGCAACCTGCCATGTGGTTTGGCAGTTAGTCGTATGCGAGTCTGGAGAATTCGAGGCTGCTGTGGTGCAGTAGTAGCATGTCCGGCGCGTAATTGGAAGACCCTGGGCTCAATTCCCGGTGGCAGCTGACAAGAATTTTTCCGTGACTCACTTATAAACATGGACAGAGTGATGACTTCTGTTTGATGTTCCTAATCCACGTCAATTGTGTGTATTAAAAAATGTGATGCCGTACTGTAGTTTAGTAGTGGACTGACCACTGATCTAATCCAAAAAAAAAAAATAGAAAAGGGAAAAAAGGGGAAATATTTTGGCAGCAAGTGGCAGATGTGGTTGTGAGGGAGGGGAGGACAAAGTCAACTGTTTTGTAGGAGACCCATCCCCCCCCCCCCCCCACGTAATTAGCTTTTGCTTCAACCGTCTTACGGAGGACTGAAGAGACTGATTTTACTTCACCCCACACACACTACACACACGAATACGTGTGCAGAGCTGACCGTGACCGGCTGGGCCATCCACTCATCCATTTGTTTTACTGACTTTGCTTCGTGACATATTTGTAACTGTGCTGTTTTACTGACTTTGCTTCGTGACATATTTGTAACTGTGCTGTTTTACTGACTTTGCTTCGCGACATATTTGTAACTGTGCTGTTTTACTGACTTTGCTTCGTGACATTTGCAACCGTGCACTTCATCGGTCCTCAGAAATTTATCTCTTCAGCGTAACAACGTTCGGTGTTCGTTCATGATATAGAAGGTAAAGGTTCATTATTTATGTGGATTCATTTAGCAGTTTTCTTTGATGAAATTTTAATTTTCTTCCGAAAGATAAAAATTTGCTATTTAAAAGCGTCGGTTGCAAAGGTTTTTGGTTTTCGTATAATAAACAGAGCCATCAATTGTTCCGCTGCATTGTGTTTGTGACCTTTTTGCCATTAATATTGAATGTTGATACAGAATTTCTTTGGATATGAGTGATGGGAAAAAAAAAATTGAGTGGAGCAAGGTATAGAAAACAAGCTCTTGACAAAGTTGTGAAAGAACGAGATGTTATTGAGAAAGTGCTATAATAGAAAATTTCTTCAGAAATAAAGCTGTAGCAATTGAAAACGTGGAATCACGGCCTAAAAGTGTTTCAAATGCAGATCGGCCAGATCCAGAGGTTCAAAGTACATCTAGCTCTGGCAATTTCAAAAGAACTGGATGCTGAATTTTCCCTTGAGTCTCCTGATGCCATAAATGATTCCAGAAAAGCTTCAATTGTTGTTAGCCCTGATCCAGCATTATGGGAAGTAAATGACGCCATTCGTGACCATGCGACATTGTACAGTTTCAAGCAAAATTTGGAAAGTGTAGACTTATCACAATCAAAGGGTCATTTTGGTGAACAGAATAGGTACAAATAAAGGTAATTTGATCACGCTAGTTACGTTAAATGAAAACTTTTACAAAAAGTTCGTAAGTTGGAAGCTTTCGACCTTATCTTAGGTCTTCATCACGCCAATGGAAGACTAAGATTGTTGCCAGATTCTACATTTGAATTTTTCCTATTTTTGTTGCAAAAACTTAGAATTGATCTCCAGATCATCGGAATGTAGAGAGGAGATTCGGAATTGCAAGTCATTGAGTTGAAAATAATTTCCAGGCTTTCGCGGTAACGGAGGGCAAAACGATTGTCAAAAGAAGCAAAACGAATTGCTTCTTTTGACAATCGTTTTGCCCTCCGTTACCGCGTGAAAGCCTGGAAATTATTTTCAACTCAATGACTTGCAATTCCGAATCTCCTCTCTACATTCCGATGATCTGGAGATCAATTCTAAGTTTTTGCAACAAAAATAGGAAAAATTCAAATGTAGAATCTGGCAACAATCTTAGTCTTCCATTGGCGTGATGAAGACCTAAGATAAGGTCGAAAGCTTCCAACTTACGAACTTTTTGTAAAAGTTTTCATTTAACGTAACTAGCGTGATCAAGTTACCTTTATTTGTTAATATTGTTACGTGTTTTGCCCATCATCGTCATGTTTCAAAACAGAATAGGTATTTATTCAAACAAAGCTTAATTCGAAAATAGGCTTGTTAACGGAGAAAAAATAAGAAGAGAATATCTACTGTATTCCGAGACCACCGGTTTAGTTTTTTGTGTCCTATGCCACTTGTTTCGTGGTACTTCAATATAGGAAAAAATGGTTTTGATGACTGGAAACATGGGAGTGAACTTTTAACGTGCCACGAAAATTCTTCTGAGCACAAATCACGTGTTTTAGCCATGAAAGATAGAGAGTTCATCCTAGGAAGAATCGATAAGAGACTTACTCTTCAGGTAGACGAAGAAAGGAAGTATTGGAGAAATGTTTTACGACAAGTTGTTGCTGCGGTCCGGGCCCTTGGATCTCGTGGACTCCCTTTTAGGGACCACACTGACAAATTTGGTTCAATGCACAGTGGAAATTTTTTCATGGAGATGGAACTTATTGCTGAATTTGATCCCTTTCTAGCAGAGCATATTGCAACTAATGGAAATCCCAGCGAAGGTAATACATCATACGTATTAGTCTTCCACCATTTACGAGCAATTCATCAAACTAATGGCGGATGAAGTAAAAACAAGAAAGACGACACCGAATTTTCGGGTGTAATAAGCACGTCTTTTTAATCCGTTCTGACGTAAATTAAATGTATCAAAGCTATTCAAAGTCAATGGAACCAGTATGGAAAACAACAGTATCTGACGGAAGAAAGAGGTTTTTCAATCGGGTATTTAATCCCTCAGATATTGCTGTAAACGGAATCATGAGCTTATGAACTGTTAAAAACAGAGATATCGACAAAAATAAGATGTGACTTTACGTCCCCTGGTGGGAAAACCATGCATTATTTTAGGAAGAAAGTACTCTCAAAAGGTTTATCCATATGACCGGTATCGGTCCAAGAAAAAAAAAAAAATTTAGTCGAGTTTTCAGGAGCCCAGATTTTGCTAAAAATACATGAGAAGCAGAAATTAGCACTCATGACCCCTGGTAGCCAAACCATTCTTTACCAAACATTAGAAATTATGTGAAAAATATTTTCCATCGGGTCTTGTATGCGATACAGGAAGAATTTTTCAAATTGGAGTTTTAGGAGCAATAATGCAGAAAACGCAATTTACCTTTGTGCCCCCTAGCGGAAAGTCTATGATTTACTTGAAATTTTTGAATTTATAGTAAAAACATTTCGAATCGGAAACACTATCCAAAAAGAAGGAGTTTTTCAAATCGGTCTGTTAGAAGTAGAGATATTGACAAAAATAAGATATACATCTACGCCCTCTGGCGTAGAAACCATGCATTATTTCAAAAAGAAAATGTTCCTAAAAGATTTGTCGACATGAGTAGTATCGGTCAACAAATGACTTTTTTCAATCGAGATTTTGGAAACTCATATTTTGCTGCAAATACATCAGAAGCAGAAATTAAGACTTACGCCACCTGGTGGCCAAACCATTTTTTACAAAAATTAGAAATTATGTGCAAAGGATTTCCCATCAAGAGCTGTATCCGGTGCAGAAAGAAGTTTTCAAATCGGAGATTTAGAAGCAGAGATATAGGGGGAAACCCAATTTACCTTTACGCCACCTAGCGGAGAAAGTCTACGAATTACTTGAAAATTTTGAAATTATATGAAACACATGTTACACTGGAAACACTATCCAACAAAGAAGGAATTTTTCAAATTGGACTCCTAGAAGTAAAGATATTGACAAAAATAAGATATATATCTACGCCCCTGGCGGAGAAACTGTGGAATATTTTAGGAAGAAAATATTCCGATAAGGTTTATCGATGCGAGTGGCATCAGTCCACGAAAGAATTTTTTCAATCGATATTTTAGAAGCTCAGATTTTATGGCAAATACATCTGAAGCAAAAATTAATTCTTACGCCCCTGGTGGCCAAAGTATTATTTACCAAAAATTTGAAATTATATGCAAAAGATTTTCCATCTGGGGATGTATCCGCTGAAGAATTTATTTTTTTTTCCAAATCGGAGTTTTAGAAGAAGAGTTATCGGGAAAAATGTAATTTACTTTTACGCCCCTTAGCGGAAAATCTATGCATAATTTGAAAAAGTAACTGTATCTAAAATACTCTTCGGCATAAATGGAATCGAAAGATGAACATTTTTTTCAATCAGATGTTTAGAAGCAAATATGTGGAATAAAACGTATTTTTGTATTCGACATCATCTGCATTTACGCCCTCTAGCGGAGAATTGTACATCGTAAAAAAAAAAAAAACGAAATGAAGGATCCTCATTCGCATATTTCAAGCTTCCCTATGCAAAAAAAATTTTCAAATCGGACTAATAGTTGCAGAGATATCGTGGGTACAGACGGACGGACGGATAACATAAGCATGATCTTTTTTTACAAAAGACGTGCTAAAAAAGTAATTGCTGAAGTGAAATTGGCGAAATACTATTCTACTGATGTAGATTCAACCCCAGACATTTCATACGTTGACAAGTTAGCCGTTATTCTGCGATACGTGAAAGAAGATGGTCATCCTGTGGAGATTTTTGTGTTTTGTTCCAAATACAGAACACAATGCAGAACAACTCACTGACACAGTTTTTAATATGTTAAAAAAATATACTATCGATATTGCAAACTGCAGGGGCCAGTCATTTGAAAATGTGCGCAATATGTCTGGAATTTATTCTAGCCTATAGGCTACTAATAGATGACTTCTCCATGGAAATTTGCCGTCTTACTGTTTTTGTGCGCTTCTCTGCACACTTGTTAAATTTAATTGGAACTTGAGCAGCTAGCTGTTGCAAGGAAGCTGTACTTCATTTTCAGCTTCCTATATGTTGTTTTGTTTTTTTCAGAATTAACTCACAGATGGGAGATATTACAAAATCACTTGACGTGTTCTGAAAATGTGATGCTCAAGAACTTGTTTGATGCTCGTTGGTCAGCCAGAGAAGATGCGTGCAGCAGCTTTAACGAAGACTAGGAACAAGTATCAGAAGAGCTGACATTCTTTGAAGATGACAACTTGGAGAAACCTTATACATGATGCAAAGCATTAGGTCTTCTATGCCAGTTGCAACGCCTGGAAACTGCAGTTATTACTGTAGTGTGGGGCACAATTCTAGAAAGATTTAACGCTGCAAGCAAAAAACTTCAGACAGTTAACATTAATTTTGATATCGTAGTAGAACTTTATGGATCCTTAATTCAGTATGTTACAGATGCCAGGGGTATGTATGTTTGACATGTACGAAGAGTCAGCCATGGAGAAGTCATCTATTAGTAATTACGATGACACGATTAAAAGGAAGAGGAAAAGGAAACTTCAAAGCGACGAGACCAGAGAAGGCAAGGTGGAATTTGATGGACGCGGAAGCTTCCGAGTAAATACATATTTTGCAATTTTTTATTACCAGTTGGCTAAACTGCATCACCGAAAAATACCTTACGAAAATATGTTTTCATGATTTGGATTTTTATCAAAAATTGCGGAGTTAAATCCAAAAGATGCGGTTGCGGGCGCAGCAAAACTGCATGAATTCTACCAAGATGATTTAACGGAGTCATTTGTAAACGAGTGCCTTCATTTCAGTGGATTTCTAAAGCATTTGAAAGGAGCACCCAAGACCATCCATGCGATGAGTAATGCAATTAGAATTAAGGGGCTGCAAGAAGTTCTTTATGTAGACATTGCCCTGAGGATTTTCTGTGTACGCTGGCATCCAACTGTTCTGCTGAAAGAGCGTTCTCTGTATTGCGACGGTTGAAGACATATCTATGTTCTGTGATGTCTGAAAGTCGTCTCAACTCCTTAGCTATCCTCCATATTGAATCTGAGCTCCTGAATGCTTTGGACTATGAAGACCTAATCGATTCCTTCGCCACTGAGCAGTCACAACAGAAACTTCTATGAGAATTGGGTTTGCTGCAGATAAAAATGGTCAGTATGCTACAGTAGTTACCAATTATGTAAATATGTTTTTTTTAATAATTTCCAATTATATTATCTCCTCAGCACCACATATATGAACTTTATCGTGGATGTGGCACGGAACATTCTCTTTTTTAGTGGAGGTTTTGTTTTCCCTGGAACTTATACCTTTGACCAATTACCATATAATGTTTCTTAAAGGAAAGAAAGGTCATGGAATGTGAAGCATCAGTTTTGATCATATCTCATATATGATTGAAGTGAGTTAATATTTTTGCGTATTATATAAATTTATTTTGTATAATTAGGTACTTTTTCTTATATTCAATATTATTTCATCATTCATTGTAAAATGAGACACTATGTCATTTTACACAGATAGCTTTTATGTTGTTGCACCACAAATGGAAGTAAGGGGCAGCAAATTTAGTGCTGCCCAGGGCAGCAGCATCCTTAGATTCGCCCCTGCATGTGTTATAGTAATGCATAAATTATATAGGACAAACACATTACTTTTACATATGTAATAAACTATTATGACTATGGTGAATCTATTATACACTTTCTGATCACATGTTGAACTTTTATTTCATGTTCAGGTAAGTTGTTCAGCAGTTTCTCTTAAAATGATATTTAATCACTCCTTTTGCAGGAGAATTCATAAACAATGGTATGACAATTACATTGGCAATGATGAAGCTTGGTCTTTTATATTTTTTCAACAGATTAATCACATCTGTTGTAGAACCTGTTTATACTGAACTTAAGGGGGACAGTTGCAATTGTTCAACATGTGGAATAGTTCGAGCATATATGAAAAAAAAATTAATGAAGTCATGGCAATATCCTAGTGATGAAATATCTTAAAAGTACAATTATGTAATACGGGATTACTAGGATGACACAGAATTTACTTTTTTTGTCAAATTTTTGGTTTTGGGTTGCACACCCAGAAACAGGTTGGTGTGCAACCCGAAAATTTGACGAAAAAGTAATTTTTTGTGTCATCCTAGTAATCCCGAAATATGTAATTCATGAGGCAACCTTAAGGGTTGCCTTATGCTATAAACGTGTTTTTGGTTAATTATACATAATATCTAAGGCAGTGGCATAGGGTGATTTCAGACAGTGGGTAATCTCACATTTTTTACCCCTCCCCCACTCACCCGAATAAAAAATCACAATTCATGTATATATATATATATATAAAGTTCGTTAATAAAATTATTACATAATGCAAAAAAAATATTTTTTTATGAATTCATGGTTTTTAAAATTACTTTCAAAGTTGAAATATAATTAATGCTTAACTTCCTTCATTTCCTGTCCCTGAGTAGATCTTGTGAAAGTCTTGATTCTCTTCAAAGTTGAAAATGTACGTTCTACTGTTGCTGCTGGTATTGTAAGAATAAGTAATAAGAGCCTATAAGTTTCAGGCATCACTAGATTTAGTTTCTTTCGAACCATGCACTTCAACACGATATTAACGGGTTTGTAGAGGACTGCACGGGCCGAGCTGGCCAACCCGGCCCGGCGGGCCTTTTTTAATTTAGAGAACAAAGCAAGGGGCCAGGGGGCCGGGCCAAGTCGACCCATTCTTTTTATCGCAATGGTAAAGAAAGAAAAAAGTTGTGTTCCCCGATTTCCTGGTGTTTTTAACTGTTTCGCTGACTTTACTTACTTCCATGACATAGCCCAGGGCGTAATCAGAAAAGCAAGGAGAGGCACTCACAGTGTTTTTACCAATCTACAGGTACTAAGATGGTAAAACTATTTTGGGGCTTGTTGACAGCAAAAAGATTAGACCCTGAGCGTGTGTATAGAGTGGGGTACAGAAGGTGTCTGCAGTGGGGTGGGGGTCTGTGTGTGCTTGTATGACAGAGTGGGATGACATCGATTTTTTCTCCTATCCCTAATCTCTAGTTCAGAGAAAGGGAAATTCTGAACGTGCTTTATCTTCATTTTTCTCTCTTTTTAAAGGTTATATTTTTCGATGATTGTCAAAGTTTAGCTAATATTTTTTGACTTACATTCAACTAAAGATTTTCAATAATATCTCAATAAGTTCATTTTGTAGGCGTACTGAATCAAAATGTCTGTTATAAGTCTGTAAAAGGGAACTAAATTCTGTTTCAGGAAACTTTTCTTTCATCTGAGGAAATCTGTGTGTCTCCAAAATTGTTTTGAATTCAAGATTTTTGTAATTTCAAAATCAGTCTGTTAGTTGTTCAATTACATTGTCTAAGATTTTGTAGAACAAACTTCTGCAAAATACTTCTGGGTCTTCATTTCTTCTTTTCCTGGGCTGTTTAGTGGAATTTTCCAAAACATTTTTCCAGAAATCAAAGGAATTTTGACGTTTTTCTTTAATTACATTTTTCACATCTTCAACCTTTTTGCAGCAATATGCTACATCCAAACTTTTGTTTTGCAGGACATTAAATGAAGTATCTGTATGTGAAATGGAAAAAAACACGTCCAACAAGAAACATGCTTTGAAACTATTCAAAAACGAAGCACATTCCCTAGCCTGTAGAATACTTTCAGAATCCCATTCATCTGAACTATCTACAATACTTTCAAAAAAATCTGTCAAGTGGACTCTGTTTTCTCTCACAGTATTCACTGGGCGAGATGAAAATTCCCCTGGTAGGGAATTTCTGGACAGTCTTTTATATGTAAAGGACAGTTTTTTATTCAATCTGGGCAGTTTTTTATTCATAAAGAGACAGAGCATTTGTCCTTTTAGGCGATTTGGAGAAAAATGAACTAATTCCAGACAGTGTAGTAAAAAAATTACCACATTCTGTAATATTGTACACAAATTGTTGAAGAACTAAATTCAAGACATGACTGTAGCAGTGGACAAATAAAGCCTCTGGACATTTTTCTTTAATTTTGGCCTGTACACCTCCAACCCTCCCGACATGATAGGAGCTCCATCGTAAATTTGTCCTATGATTTTATTTGACACTTCATATTCACAAATATCTTGATCCACAAGCTGCAAAAGTGTCCCAGCAGTTTTATTGGCACTCACGTCAATGAACTTCAAAAATCTTTCTTGTATATCGCCTACCTCGTCAACATAACAGAAACAAATCGATAATTGAGATTTGTTTGCTACATCAGATGTTTCATCCAAAAAAATAGAAACAAACTCAGTTTTATTAATCTTCCCCGAACAACATCTTCCAAAACACTGCTGATTGCAGCAATTAGGTCGTTTTGTATTTGAGGAGATGTACCTCTGGAAAGAGTTTATGTTTTTAAATGTTCTTCCAGCTGAGCGTCATATTGGGCTGTGTAGTTTAAAAGTTCGACGTAATTCCTTTATTTAGGGAATCATCCACCTCACTGCGTCCACGGAAGGCCAGTTCTTGTTTTTCTAAAAAAACAAACGGCTTTTATTAAACATGATAAAATGTGTGTTTTTCTTCACCTCTTTGTTGTGCCTGGTGACTTCTAGAGCTCTCTGATGATCCAACTGAAGGTCAATCCTGCTGCTTGAATCTGCAGAAGTTCGTAACTTAAAAAAAAAAAAAACAATTAGTGTGAGCTCTGGTTTCTTTATGTTTTCCCACAGCTTTGCACAAATTATTTAGGTCACAGGATTCTCCATTTGACCACACAGACTTCTCGATACTAAACAATAGGCAAGGCCAGCAAAATAATCGATTCGAATTTAAGCAGCCTGTTAGCCACAATGTTTACTCATAATTAGCTTCAGTAAAATGCCGCGTGTAAGAACGGTTTCTGTCCTTGTATAATGCAGAGAGATTTGGAAGTTTAGGAACTGGTCGCCTTTTTCTTATTAATGCCAATTTTTCTTGAAATGGTTTGCTTCCTAAAGATATTTTTAATAATTCATCTATAACACACGGGCACGTCATACAGGTCTTGATAAAGAAAAATCATGAAACAAAAACAGATGAATAAATAAGTAACAGAATTAGTAACGAAACAGTCTCAAGCAAACACACTCTGTAACACTGAAAAATCCTGCGCCCTCTTCCTGATATGAGATGGCCTTCGCTGCCTATTACCTTGAAGCAGCGCGTGCGCATTAACGCTTTTTTCTCTGCAGGGCAGGGAAACCACACATTGAGAGGGAGTGAGATGTCTTCGCTCCTCGGTCACGTGGTCTCTTGCACCCTCTCTCGAAATGAGATGGCCTTTGGAGCTGCTCACTGACGCTTCTGACAGCAGGTTGAATGAAGGATTTCTCGTTTGTTTTATTAAAACGCTTTGCGAATAAAGTTTTTTCTTGAATACATACCTACGCTCTGCGTGAATTGTTCTAAGAAAAACAGTTGCGAAAAATTCCAAAAATTGTTAAAAAGCAAAAAAATAGTGGTTCATCTGCGACTACCTAGATCCCCTTGAATATACGCCACTGATCTAAGGTATTGTTTACCTGATATTGTCAAAGTATTTTGCATGTTGTTGCTATGTGAGAGCACGTGCCTCACAGAGCAACAACGTGCAAAATACTTTGACAATATCAGGTAAACAATACCTTAGATATTATGTATAACTAGTAATCCCTTTATTACATAATTGTACTTTTAAGATATACAAAATGTTGGATATGTAGAACTCAATACATGAATTTTCTGTACTGTAATTATTTCAAAGTACTTGGTTGTAGCATTTGGATGTTCACTGGGTTGGAGACTGTAATGTTAGGAGTTCCGACGTCAAAAAACACTTATGAAGGGCTTTTTCCACATCGTCATACACATATGCATATCATCATCAGCATTTGGACATTCATTAGATTTCCTTTTGACGTCTTCTCCAATTTTTTTAAATTGTTCTTAGAGTTTTAAAAAATTTGATGCCTTCTTCATTTTTAAAAATTGTTCTAGAAGTTCTCCATAGTATTTTTTGGTATCTTAAAATGATTTGCTACATTACACTTTTTCCACCACTTTCAACTCTGTGAATTACTTCGAGCTTTGCTGAAAACGGTAGGTTTTGTCACCATTTCATAAAACAATAATACACCTGCGAGAGTTAAATGAACTTCCCTTATCCCAATTTCTCTCTTTCTGGTAGTCAGTCATGTGGTGAACTTTCAGTTTTGAATGACAGAATTCTCCCCTGCAGCATTCGTACTCTTTCTGGGTATGAATAGGAAACTGGATTAACTTATCTCTTTTCATTTTATTAAGAAGTTCTAAAGAATTTGTGCATGACCTTGAATAAGCACCCCATGAATGATTTTGGAAGACTGAGGTGGTACATTACAATTGAAGACCCGATTCTGTAAATGGTTGGTGGCACTGAGGGCATCAATTGTTTGATATATGCATTCTGACTGCAACATTTTGTTTGACATCACCTTTCCCCTACTATATTTTTTAGTGTAATTTTTATGGTGATTTTCTGAAGTTTGATAAAGGAAAGGAAATAATTCCATGTACCCATGTTCAATATAAACAGGTTTTATTGTAATCACAGTAATTGAAATATTAATAAATAAATCTTTTTGATGTTTGAAAAATGTGCCCTTCATAAATTTACTGTGCCCCCCCCCATGGAGGTAGGAATAAGGGGAGAAAGCACTCTCCGTTGGCTCAATGCAATCAAAGTGAAGCCAGCGAAACGTCACGCCTGTGATGTCACGGCAGCCATCTTAAGCCTGACATGAGCAGGCTATGCAATAGCTGTTAATGCTGTGTGAGGCATGAAGTTGGCAATTTGCTTTGAATATTAATAAATTTGTCCTTCTTTATTATATTAATAAGAATAAAAAGGCAGCTGTCTAAGCATGTAGAAAACCAACCCAAAACGTACAATTAGAAAATTATATTAATCGTTGATATAATGTTCTTAAGGATATTATTATATTACAATTATATTAATCGTTGATATACTGTTCTTAAGGATATTATTAGTTGTTAAGTTTGACGTCAGTTTACGTCACTTATGTATTTTGCATTTTATTATTATTTTGTACTACATGCGCCTAAGTGGCATCAGTATGAGAGGAGATGTGGTTCTGGTTCTGTAGAGAAACGAGGAAGTGTGTCGCCGGTGAAAGAACGAAGTTGTTTGGAGTTGTGATAACAGATAAAGGTTGATTGCAAATAAATATTTTGTGCTCTAGATCTCTCGAAACCTGTTTCAATTTATGGATATTTTTTACGGCTTGCGTAAACAACATGCGGCGTCCGCCAACACGACTCTAGGGGCATATGGATTTGGATACCTTTCCTCGGATGAAGGACTTAGTTCTGAAAAAGTACGGTAAGAAGTAAATTAAGAAAGTTCCTATTTCAAATTCCAAATAACTTTGAATTTGCATGAAAATGGGGTCACTCAAGTTAAAAAGGAAAACTTTGCGAATGTCATTCAGCAAAATTCCTAATTTGATTGAAGAGGAATTAATTAAAGATGAGCTTAATTTCGAAAGAATTTGTTTGTGGTAGTGTCAGATGAATGATAAAATGGATAGATTGAGTGACATGCAACAACGGATTAGTGACTTACTGTTAGAAACCAATGTTACTGAAGAAGTGTTTGAAATTGATTTTCAAGAGGCTGAAAATTATCGAGAAAGATATCTCGAATGTAAAATAAAAATAGAGAGTATTTTACAAGGCCAGATTGTTTCAAGTATACCTGTAGAAAATTATAATATAAGAAATGAGGCTTCTCGGTATAAATTACCTAAGATTGAGCTCAAAAAATTTACAGGTGATCTGCATGAATGGCTTGGGTTCTGGAGTCAGTTTTCTAAGATACATGAAGACACTAGCTTAGCTCCAGAAGACAAATTTCAATATTTAATACAGGCTACTCAGGAAGGATCAAAAGCTAGAGAGGTAGTACAGAGTTTCTCTCCAACAGGTAAAAATTATCCAAAGGTGATAGAAAGTTTGAGGGACAGATTCGGACAAGAGGATTTGTTAGTGGAAGTGTATATAAGGGAGTTGTTAAGATTGGTAACGAAGAATATTACAAAGCTGTCACCTGTAAATACTGTTTATGATAAATTAGAATCATCATTAAGAGCTTTAGAATCTTTGGGTGTTACTGCTGAGAAATGTGCTCCATTATTATATCCACTTGTAGAAAGTAGTTTGTCCGAAGATGTCTTGCGAACCTACAGAAGGAGTGTTGATACTCATCTTACGCCTACTGGCCAATTAGAGAAGCTTATGAGTTTTTGTAAAAATGAAGTTGATGCGGAACAAAGAATTTCCATAGCAATAGAAGGTTTCAGATTGGGGAAGAGAGAAGATCAGATTTGAAGTCAGAAATTTCCGAAAATTGAAGAAATGACAACAGCGGCTGACCTGTTAGTACATAGTGAAGTTAATCCAACTTGCCTTTTCTGTTCAAAGAGTCACCCCAGTTTGGATTGTTTTGGTGCAAAGAATATGTCCATTTGAGGGAAAACAAAAAAATTTGAAAGCAAAGAGAGCTTGTTTTTCATGTCTGAGAGTTGGCCACAATGCCAAGAGATGTAGGGTTAGACTTAAATGTATTATTTGTGGCAGACACCATGTTGTGTTGATGTGTCCCACATTAACAGAGAGAATGGTGGAAAATAAAAAACATGCTCGCAAAGTGATGGAACAGACTTCTACTTCTCTGACAAGTCTTACCAAAGGCTATACAGTATTTTTGCAAACACTAAAAGTGAACAGGAGAGTGTCAGATAAATTTTTGTTTGTGAGAGCTTTGGTAGACACCGGATCTCAAAGATCATACATACGAAGAGAAACCGCTACTAAATTAGGTTGTGTTCCAGTACGACAAGAAACCATTGTACATTCGCTGTTTGGCGGAAAAAAGACAGATGAAAAGAAACACTTGTGTTACAGAGTGCAACTAGAGAGTGCAAAGGGTGGTCACCTTCATGATTTCGAAGTTCTAGAACTGAACATTATCTGTGATAATGTTTCTTCAATTAACGGAGGTCCTTGGATGGATGAATTGAAACATTCAAATATTTTGGTTACGGATACGGAGGAGAGTCCAGGACCTATAGAGATATTGATTGGGGCTGACATTGCTGCACAGATTTTAACTGGAAAACAAAGGAATTTAACTTATGGAATTCTGGCCATTCAAACACGACTTGGTTGGACTTTAATGGGTAAGGTTCAATCGAAAGAGGATGATAATTTGGCCATGACTGTACTTTCCTTGTTTGTACGAGAAGCCTCAGTCACTGAGCTTTGGAGCCTTGATGCATTAGGCATTACTGATTCAGCCATAAGAAAATCCAAGAAAAAGTTAGATGTTCAAGTGAATTTGAAGGAGTCGGTAATTGTCAATGAGGAGGGTCGCTATGAGGTTGCATTGCCATGGATAGAAGAATATTTTGTACTACCTTCTAATAAAGACTTAGCCCTGCAGAGATTGGAAAAGACTACAAATAAATTACACTGCCAGAATTTGTATTCTGCATATAATACATTATTAGAATGGCTGTCTTTAGGTATAATTGAAGAAGTGCCACCACAGGAAATTGATGAACATGGCCATTATTTACCACATAGACCTGTTGTAAAACAACATGGGGCCACTAAAATAAGGCCTGTATTCGATGATGCATCAGCACGAGAAAAGTCTTCTCCATCTTTGAACCAATGTCTCAATTGCAGACCTAACCTTATTGAACTTATCCCTAGCCTCCTGAGATTTAGAGAAAAAATATGGTGTGTCTGCAGATATTGAGAAGGCATTTTTGCAAATTAGTGTTATGAAAGTGGACTGAGATTTTTGTGTTTCTAGGAGCTGTCCTTGAATATCATATACATAAAGGTGTCAAAGAGCACCAGTATACAGAAGCTCTGATGAATCGACTTCGACAAAGTTTCTATGTTGTTAACGTAGTCACAAGTGTCGACACTGAGTTAGAACTCGGACAGTTTATCAATGAGGCACAGAAAATAATGGAAAAGGGAAAATTTAATTTAAGGGACTGGCAATATACTGGAAGTAATGAGGCTGTTTCTGTCGCCAGTCTTAGGTTTATTATGGGACCGAAAAATAGATGTGTTACTTTTGAACATGCAATGGTTGGAACATTATCAGATGGGTACTGTTACAAAAAGACTCATCCTGTCTGTAGCCCAGAGAGTATTTGATCCCATTGGGATGGTGAGTCCTGTCTTCTTGATTCCAAAACTATTACTTCAACGGATTTGGAAAGCGAGAAGCTCATGGGACACTGAAGTTGATGCTACCACCTCAAGGGAGTTTTTGAACTGGTTTAAAGATCTTCATTTGTTGAAAGAAGTAGAAATAGAATGCTGGATTTATGGACCTGGTCTAAGTGAACAAAGGATCACTATACACACCTATTGTGATGCAAGTCAACATGCGTAAGCTGCGGCGATTTTCATTAGAGTACAGAGAGGTAAAGCGATCAGAGTTCATCTTTTGGTGGCAAGGTCAAGAATAGTTCCAGTCAAGTCTGTGACTATTCCACATCTGGAGTTATTGGCAGCACTCATAGGTGCCAGACTATGCAATTCGGATTACGTTGTTCCAAAAGCGAAGAAATATAATTGTTTCTGGACCGATTCAACAACAGTATTGGCAAGGATCCAAAATAACCAAATGTGGTCGGTTTTTGTGAACAATCGTGTGAAAGAGATCAGAAAACTAACAAAACCTGGGTCCTGGAGACATATACCTGGTGAAGTCAACCCTGTGGATCTTCTATCCCGAGGCTGTTCAGTTAGACAGTATATTGCTT
The DNA here is from genome assembly GCA_039090855.1 of Macrothele yani. NCBI lineage: Eukaryota > Metazoa > Arthropoda > Arachnida > Araneae > Macrothelidae > Macrothele > Macrothele yani. The sequence goes on along the minus strand of CM077017.1, from coordinate 62,835,497 downwards.
CTCGATGGTGGGAGGGTCCCGCTTGGGCAATGTAGGAATGGACTAATTGGCCTTCGACAGAAATAATTTATGAGAAAGAAAAAGTCGTCCAAGAAAAAGAAAAACTCCTCTCAGGAGTCAACAAATTGCTTGTCTTATGCATCATGAATTGGACTACACCACATGCAATTCTTCAGAGAATAAAAAGTGTAATAAGTATTTGGGAAAAGAGTGGTACTGTCAATTTTTCTCAAGTTACGACAAAATGGTCCGAATGATAGCTGGGGTGAACAAATTTATTTAAAATTGCTGACAACCACAAAATAAGAGAAGAATGGGAGAATTGCTTTATTTAGAATTTAAAAGAGCAGAGGAGAAAATAATTGAGTTTGTACAAAAGGAATCCTTTGACTGTGATACGGATAAGACTGAAGTCTTTAAATGCCTATAGAGATGATCGTGGAATTATAACGTTTGCGAACAAGAATTGTTCATCGCCAGGATACGGAAAATTTTAAATGCCCTGTAGTCTGCCTTCTCGTCATCCTGTGGTAGATAAACTTATCATGTCGGAACATATCAAGAAATTCTCACTCCGGTACTCAAATATTATTAAACATTTTGAGAGAACATTACTGGATATTAAATGGCAGGAGAGCTATACGGTCAGTGATATCAAAATGTGTTATCTGTCGCAAACAAAATGAAGGACATCTCAATGCTCCCATGGCGCCACTACCCAAAAAAAGAGTAAACGATGCATCAGTATTTGAAACGGTGGGAGTGGATTTAGCAGGACCTTTATATTTAAAGGGGGTATCAAGGCTTGGATCTGTCTATTCACCTGCGTAGTATACAGAGCAGTACATCTTGAACTTGTATCCACTAAAGTATTTCTGCAGGCCTTTCAAAGATTTATAGCGCGATGTGGAAGACCCAACACTGTTTATTGTGATAATGGAACTAATTTCGTGGGCGCTGCTAATGTACTAAATTCTGTTGACTGGAATGAAGTATCAAAATTTGGCACATCCAAAAAGATAGAGTGGAGATTTAACCCTCCATCGGTTCCTTGGTGGGGCAGTTTTTGGGAAAGATTAATCAGAATAGTAAAACAGTTCCTCAGAAAGGTTTTGAGTAAAGCGTACCTATCATACGAGGAAATGGCCACTGTCCTATGTGATACCGAGTCTGTCATTAATTCACATCCAATTCCTTATGTGTCAGAAAGTGATGAATTGGTTCCTCTGTCACCTGCTTTATTTCTACATGATATAAAGAATAATAGTGTAGAAGATTACGATGCAGTTAACTCCAAATCATTAAACAAGCGATTAAGATATTGACAATGGTTAATGAGGGGCCTTTGACAACGTTTCAGATCAGAGTATTTAGGAAATCTCATACAAAGGACTCGCTCAGAGATTCATCTACATGAGATCTCGAAAAGAGATATTGTGCTAATAAGTGATCAGAATGTCAAACCTATAGACTGGCCCTTAGGACGTCTTCTGGAACTCATACCAGGTTCAGACGGTGTTGTAAGACTAGTTCAAATACAAACAGCTAATGCTAAGCTATTACGCCCTATCTAGCGTGTTTTCCTTTTGGAAATATCTTCGAACTCTATTGAACAATTACCGGATCCACCAACACCACGAACGATCTCTATGGATCCACCTACTCAATCTCAAGTTAATGACTCTAAAATTGGAGATATGATCAGAGAACGAGCTTATCAAATGATGAGTGGCCGAGTCATCAAGGTTTCTCAGAGGATGGACTTGGAAACTTCAAAACTGTTGATTGTAAGTATTATTTGTTGAGTTACCTTCCGGCAACTCAAGGTGGGAGTATGTGTTAAGTTTGACGTCAGTTTACGTCACTTCTGTATTTTGTATTTTATTATTATTTTGTACTACATGCACCTGAGTGGCATCAGTATGAGAGGAGATGTTGTTTTGATTCTGGTTCTGTAGAGAAATGAGGAAATGTGTCGCCGGTGAAAGAACGAAGTTGTTTGGAGTTGATAACAGATAAAGGTTGATTGCAAATAAATATTTTGTGCTCTAGATCTCTCGAAACCTGTTTTAGTTTATGGATATTTTTTATGGCTCGTGTAAGCAACATTAGTTGATTTATCAATGTTTAGGGCGTTACGGCTACTTCCAGGTATTTAAAATTTAGGAAACATTTCGGCTGGCTTCTGGGGAACAACGTAAGTACATGTGTTTTTCTCATTCTGTTGGTAAAACCAAGGTACTTAGAAGGAGGAGAGGTAGGTCCATCGTAACCGAGCCGTCTTCCCGCTTCTCTTTACTGCGCTGTGACGTCACGGTGGCCATAAGCGAAGCTGTAACGCGCACAGAGCCATACCGAGAAAGTGTTGTGTGCTCTGTGAATTTTCAATCGAAATAACAGAGCTGGGTTTGAGTAAATAATTTTTAAGTAAAAAATTGTACAAACATATATTGGGGTTATTCCAAGCAGCCTCCAAACCTTGATACCCCCCCCCCCCTCTAGATCAGCACTAAATAATATGATTGCTCCATGCACTAAATAACCCGATTGCTCAACGTCTCGAATTATGTCAGTTAACAGCTTTTAATCCATCTGCTTATCAAAAGAATAATACAATATATAGTTGTTTCAAGCTTTCCAGAAGCCTCTCAGCATAACTACTAAAACGTTACTATGCGGTCCTAAAATTTTATCTGCAGCAGCATTATAACAATATCGGCAATCAATGCTCATTTCACCAAAAGATAAAACTGAAACTTTGTCGAATTCGGTTAGGTGTATAGCATTCATTTTCATCACCTTTAAAACGGGCTCAATTAAACCACCGGTAACACAAATTTACCACATCACCGTTTCAGAGAGAAAATGCTTGGAAGCAGTATGTGCATTTTATTTTTGATGAAAAGATATGCTTTTCGAGAAATAGCATGCAAAACAAGTGCTTGACTTATATCTTCTTCATTCCATTTTGCTGGTCTCTTTTTTGACACAAGAGTTTGAATTTGCACTTCAGTGAAACAATGGCCAAGCAAATTTATGATAGCTGGCCACCTTTCACTGTTGCTCAGCAAATTTCTATTCTTGCATTTGTGTTTCATAATATTAACTTCCATTTTCAGGCTTCTTTTCTCGAGGCAAAAGCATCGTTTTACCATTACCAACTGTTTTCTTATGTTTGATAATTCTTCCCATAGTGAATTATTTTCACTCTTCAGTTGCATTATATTTTTGTTCAGACAATCGCACTTCTCACATAATGTTGATGGTATGATAAATGTTGGTCAGGAATGATGTCACTTTCATTGTGACCTGTGATTTGAGGTTTAATTGGAGATAAACTTTCAATTCGATTTAATGCATTTTTTTTTCTGATCTCTCCGATCTTAAACCGTTCACTTCAAACAGATGTTTGCTCCTCCATTTGCTAAGGCATATTTTTTGTAGGCACAGCATCTTTTCTCAGTTTTTTTTTCTGGGAAGCAAGTTCAGCAATTCATTTCTAAGATCTCGCTCTTACTTCGAGACATCAAAGTGTTCTGAACACATTCGAGCTTTCTTTGCATCGAATACATCCTTTTGACAGCATTTTGCAACCCATTGCTTCAAGAAATCTCTATCCGATGGGCAAGCATGGTATGTAACATCTAACTTCCTTTCCTTTGAACTGTTATTACGACAAAGTGCAACAGCGTATCCAGGTATTTTCGAGATAGTTGTACACAGAAAGCAAATAAAGGAAAAAAAAAATGAAACAATAAAGCAGGTCTAAAATTGACAAAGAAATGCAGCGAGTAATCGACACTACAGCACAAGCTCTGAATGACTCCGAATGCTCAAGAGATCGTTTATGGCCACTGTGACGTCACACTCCAGGTCGTAGGGTGACACCTTGCCGGCTAACAAAGGCGATTGGACCTACTTCTCTTCTTTCTAAGTACCTTGGCTAAAACCGCCGTGTAATTTAATAATTTTTAAAGTTGTGTGTATGATAATCTAAGTTTAGTGTGACGAGTTTTAATATAAGTTTAGTGACGTTTTACAGAGATCTGCTCTGTTAAAATGAAGAGAATATGATAGTGTACGCAAATTAATGTTAAGCTGTAATACCCCAATATTTCTTTATATTAGATATATTATGATGAAAATATAACTTTCAACAAGGAAGGGCACAATTTCAAAAGGAATATACAATCCTTACATTTCTATGGTATGTGGAAAAGCAATACAAAATCCTTACATTTCAACACCACTAAATAAAACTTAAAAAGTGCATGCAGGATTCAGTTATATATCCCCCAGCTTTATAATACACCTTGACTATACACTCTAAACGGGAAAATCTTTGCCTTTTCAAGCACAAAGATTACTTTTCCGAGGAAATTGCTTGGAACATACATACATCCCATTGGTAAGGCTTTTTACTTGAATGAACAAGCATATGCCTCAAAAGATGACTTCTAAACAAATTGCCTAGAGCACACATCACATTGATGAGGCTTTTCACCTACATCACATGTGTGAGGCTTTGTGAGCACCCCCCCCCCGGCTGAATGAGTAAATGCCTCTAAAGATCACTTTTTCGCGCAAATTATTTGGAGCATACATCACGTTGGTGAGGTTTTTCACCCATATGAATGAGTAAATGCTTCGAATGTTCACTTTTTCGAATAAATCATTTAGAGCAAGCATCCCACTGGTGAAACTTTTTACCCATCTAAATGAGTTAATGCTTCGAAAGATCACTTTATTGAGCAAATCGTTTGGAGCATAAATCACGTTGGTGAGGCTTTTCCCTCATGTGAATGAGTAAATGCTTCGAAAGATCACTTTTTCGAGCAAATCGTTTGGAGCATACATTACATTGGTAAGGCTTTTGACCTGTGTGCATAAAGCATATGCTTTGAAAAATGACTTTTCCAAGTTTCTATTAGAATTTTTTCCTCAGTTAGCACAACAAAATGTCATACTGTTAAGTGCCATTCTATCAATTAAAATGGGAAATTAAGCCGGTCATACCTAAATTGACTTCATATACGCGCCTTACTACTAAATGCTCTTCGGAAATTAAAAGATTTCCTATTAAGTGTTTCTCAGTTGCTTACCTGTGAAAAGTAACTCCAGGAGGTGGTTGCCCGTAATTGTTGCGACATCCATAAGCGCAACAACACACCATTTCTAAAAAAATAACATCAAATTTCAAAAATCAAACTTCTCACATACGTAACTCAATGGCTCAAAACCACCACCAGAGGCTTAGTGGCTGTCACACCGTCAGCGTGGTCTGCTAAGAAATCTTCAAGTTTGTGACGTCGTACTTTCTCCCTTTATTCCTACCTCCATGGTCCCCCGCCTGATACTATGTGTCATATTAACATAAGTTTTTTATGGGAACGACATATACACTATATTGACAAAAGTCACCGGACACCCCTTCTAAAGAAAATGAATGGATCCGCTGCGTTGTTAAGATGTGCAGTACAGCTGCAAACAGTATAAAAACAAGTCTGCAGCTGACCGCGATCATAACACGTTGCGAGGTTGAGTGAAAATGTTGCGGCGGGAGAAAACTGACTTTGAGAAAGAGAAGATTGTTAGGTGTTATATTAGTGGGTTGTCCGTAAGAGAAACCGAGAGGCATTTAAACATACCCAAGTCAACTGTTTTGGATGTACTGAATAAGTGGAAGACACATGGCGTGCCTGAAGCAGCAAAACATATCGGCACACCAAAGGAAATCAGTTATTGAGGATGTCAATGCCTCAGGAGAGTCGTTACAGCTAATCGACGGAGTACTGCACAAGACCTTAGTGCACAGGTGAGTAAAAATGCTGGAACCTCGCTATGTACACGTACCATTCGCAAAGAACTTTATTCCATGGGTTATCATGGTCGTGAGGCTGCTCATAAGCCTTTCATCTCCACTCGGAATGCTACTCGTCATTTAGCATGGTGTAAAGAACATTTATCGTGGACCGTAGATCAATGGAAACGGGTTCTATGGACTGATGAATCCAGATACACGATCCATCAGTCTGATGGCTGTGTGTGGGTATGGCAGCAGCCAGAGAAATGAATGCTATTTACCACAGTGTACTGTTTCTACGGTCAAGTTTGGAGCTGGCAGTGTACTCGTGTGGGGGTGTTTTTCGTGGAATGGTCCTGGCCCATTGGTTATTGTGGACAAACCTGTTAACCAGCTCGTCTACCTCGATATTCTGGACAATTATGTCCTACCAACTATGTGGAACCGAGCTTTGTTGGTGCAATACTATGGAACCGAGCTTTGTTGGTGCAATACTATGGAACCGAGCTTTGTTCGTACCAGCAGGAATAATGCACCGAGCCATAAAGCAAGGACTGTTACGTCAGTTTGACGATAATTCCGTATCGTGTGTGGACTGGCCAGCAGAGCCCTGATCTTAATCCCATAGAGCACCTATGGGATGAATTAGAGCCCTGCATAAGAAGTTTGGAACCAAGACTACTAAGCAAGAATTAGCGGCAGCATTATGTACTGAATGGAAGCGCATGCCTATCGCTGTGTTCCAAAACCTTGTCGAAAGCATGTCTCGAAGAGTCAGTGCATGCATTAAGCCAAAGGTGGACCGACACTGTACAAATGTATGCCAATAAATTATATGTTGTATTTCTCTCCTAGGTGTCCGATGACTTTTGTCAATATAGTGTATTTCAGACACATAAAATCAAAATTGAATGCAGTTACTGGATTCATTCCTGAGGTCTGGCACAGAAGTTGCTGTGACAATTTACAAGAAAGAGAAAAACAGGACTGTAACAACCACTACAGCACTGTCTTAAATTAGTGTTGCTTATTTAGTTTACTATTGATTAAGAAGTTTAGAAAGGTGGTGAATGAATATGGCTTTAGAAGGAAAAAAATGTCCAAATAATGCTCAGATGGTTTTCACAAATAGTTTCATGAGGCGAATCAGGATTTACTTTCAAAAGTGAGGAATCAATATACAGGATTTACTTTCAAAAGTGAGGAATCAATATACATTAAAGAATAGCTATGAGTTTATAGAAAAAATCAAATTAATTAATCAAGACCTAGAGCAAATAACTATGGCCTCCATGGATGTTAAGGCGTTATACCCAAACACTCCTGTCGAGCTAGCCATCGAATTGATTATGCAACAACTAAGCATCAACAAAGAACTAAACTTGTCACAACTGAAAGAGCTAAAGAATACCTTATATTTCATCAAGGAAAACAACATCTTCCATTTTGAAGGAAATATATATAAACAAACACAAGGTGGCCCTATGGGATCACCATTATCGGCATTATACGCAGAAGTGATTATGGCATACCTCGAAAAAGAAATTATTCAAAATTTACCTGAAAAACCAATACTTTATGCTCGATATGTAGACGACATTATTATAATGTCTAAACTTAACAAAGCCGAGCTACAAGATCTAGCACAGCAGTTTAGCAAAATCTGTAACACCATAGAGCTAACTATTGAGTTTGAAGAGGATAATTGCCTATCCTTCCTGGACATTCAACTAAAGAAAAACAAAAATAGTTTTGAATACTCTGTGTTCAGAAAAGCAACTTACATACCTGTACTGATACCATACTCGTCGCACCATCCAGTGATACATAAAAAACAGCATAGTAAACTTGATACGGCGAGCGTACACACACACATCTAACAACAGGCTAAAAAATCAAGAGCTAGAGTTTATCTCGAAAATATCACAAGAGTATGGGTACCCGAGCAAGCTAATTAATAAATGGATACATGAGAGTAAAAAGCATATGACTCAGAGTAAAGAAGGCCAAGAAGTGCACAACCAAAGGAAGATGAGAAATAAAAAATTGAAATACATTGGAGCTTTCCCATACCTGGAAGGAGTGAGTAAAGAAATCAATAGGCACTGTGCTAAATATGACTAACAACTAGGAAGCTCAGTGCACACCGTGAAAAGTATGACTGTCAACAAAAAATCAGAGGAAAAAATGCTAGAAGAATCAGGAACCTACGAAATTCCAATAGCACACATACCCCCAATATCGTACATTGGAAGTACGAAAAACAGATTAAAAAAAAGACTTAAACAACACATATCTAACTGGCAAAAAAAGAAGCCAAAACTGCTTTAGTGCAATTCTGCTTGGAAAACCGGACATTCCCAAAGTTCGATGAAATTAAAATGCTAAAAAAGAATAAAAAATCGGAAAGGCAAATGAGGGAAGAAGCAATATTAATCTACAAAAATAAAGCAAGGGTATGTAACCAGAACGACCCTAGCACATTATCGGGCCTGTGGAAAGAACTAATAAGACAAGAAAAACAACAACAAAAGAAAAACAGGCAAAAAAAGACAAGAAAACCAGGATAGGAGAAGAAAATTAAAAAAATTTAAAAAAAAAAAAATACGGAAAAAAAAAATACGGGAAAAAAAAAAAAAGTGTTCTTAACGAAACATAGATGGCGACAGCCGGGCTTGATAACGAAATATATCCAGGAAAGTTTTTCCGACAAATGGCAACAAGGAGTATCGGACTCCATTAGCGCGAAGTTAACCACGAACATCGGTGTTGTAAAGTCGCCACGCTCCTGAAGATGCCCAGAGTATGGGCGAAAATTTCGAGTATAAAGAACGGTAAAAATTGATGTTTGAATCCTAAGGCAAAGATCCAATGAGTATACCCAGCGAAAAGTGTGAGAAGTAAAGCCAGTCATCGCATACAACGGACTTTAGGACAATAACCTCAACAAAGACCGGAAAACACGTGCGTGAAATGTTCCCGTCGCTAGAAAGGAATGCCAAGGTAAGCATTATCCGCTAGTTTTCTGTACAAGTTACTTTGAAATATCGCACGTAAAAGAGAATAGTACAATAATTAGAGCTATATAATAGTCAGAATTAGAACTACTAAGTGGAATTGTTACTTTCAAAAGTGTTTTTTTTTTTTTTTCCAATCTGGTATTGAGGAATAAGTTGCTTTGTATGTTTAAAAACTATGTAACAAAATGGCAAACTGTTGGAGTCAGTCAAAAGCCTTTTCATAAAATATTTCACAAAAGCCATGAAGGAGAAAAATATTTGGCAAGTGGTTTGAAATTAACTATGCAGTAAGGCAAATGTAAACTGCTACATTTTTTAATATGGTAAATCTATTTCAATAAACTTGTTAAAGAAAGTAACTTTACATCAGATGCTGAAGTGGTTCTAGCACATGCAGTTTGATGCAGGGCTGGACAAATATGTTCCACATCTAGGAGCCAGATTAAAAAATTTAAGAGCCAGGTAAAACAAATTCAAATTTCAAAGAATAATGCATATTTGACACTGGAACGAAAAGTAATATAACGCATTTTCTGCTATATATATATATATATATATATACTTCTTTTTTTTACTCAAAGCACTTATTGATAAATATAATTCCAACTTGGTTCCCATTTTTCTTTTCCAATTCTTCCCATCACTGCTCTCAAAAAAATCAAAATTTTAGATTTTGATTTTATTAAAATATGATTTGCTGAAGTTGAAATTTACACAGAGAGCTCAAAGTATCGTATCTTCCTTCGTATAATCCACAAATGTGATATTCAGTAAAAAAAAAAATTCTTTCATATAACCCACCAGCCATGAAATTCATGAAACAATAAAAAAAATCCTACACAAAATCCATGGTGGCATATAATGCTTAGATGTGGAATTCAGTAAAAAAAATCTTTCATATAAACCACAGTAGTGTATCCACAGACTGAAATAAAAAACAAAATAAAAAAAATCATTGTGTAATCAGCACCTGTCATGTTGATTCTGAACCATAATTTGCGACAGAAAGGTCGGTCACGATTGACAGGATGACAGTCTAAGAAGTAAGAAAGAAATGATCTTATTAAAAAAAAGTATCATTTTTTAAGTACTTCTGTTTATGTTCCAAGTTAACAAAGAAAAAAATATCTAGTTTTTTCATCATGACCATATAGTTCATTAGTTAGATCTACATAAAAATCCATAGTTCTTGGCATTTCTGAAAATGTTTCAACTGAAGAAAATCCTCAACTAACGCAATTGGCTCAGCAAAACAAACAATTCACAAAGTGATTAGTGACAGCAACGATTGTGTGCAGTGCACAAACAGCAACTCCATTGCATCAGGGGTTTATCGAGGAATTTCCAATTGGGGGTGGGTGCTAAAAACGTTTTTTTTTGGGGGGGGGGGGGAGTTGCATGGAAGAAAAGTTTTTCGAGGCTAAAAATTTTTGTAGTGAAATTTTATTTATTTTTTGACCTAGTATAAAAACTGGGGAACACTTCAAAAGTGACTACTGTTGATATGTCCAAAATACCGAATTTAAAATTTGTAACCCAAGTCATTGAAGAGATATTGTGTTACAAAGGATTAGGAACACAGAAAGACTCCGTGAGAAAAAAATCACCCTTATATAGCTCTTTCATATAAACAAAGTATATGAACGAAAAGTAAAAAATTCAGGACATTTCATAAAAATATTTCTGAATTATTATTTGAATAACAATGTAAAGCATTTCATAGCTTCATTTGTTTGTGAAAGTTAGACAACTGAACTCTTTTTGTTGTTACTCTACTATTTCAGCTAAAATAATGTCTTGGACCTGTTGGATCCATTCCTGACTGCGCTACTGCATTATCAACGAATGGAACATCAAATAAAAAGCGGCCTTGCCTGGGCTCTCGAATAACCACAAAGTGTTGGCTTCGTACATAAATTTTGTTTCCCAACCTACTTCGTTAAAGATTATGATACTACTCACAGTCAACCAAATGATACGAGGGCAAGAGCGAGCTGGTCCAAAAGCTGATTTGTCCTCGCCACTGGGACTGCGCTTTTTGTCCGGCATTATACTGAATGACAATCAAAAGTAAATAATGTTTAAAAAATTCACACCATGTCCGTGTCTTCCTCTTGTGATCGTTTCTTTCTGTGTTTGAACCTGTCGATCATGTAGCTTCGATTTCTTTCGGATGGGATGTGACAAAACATTATCATATGTATATGTGGGTGGGTGTGTATCTTTGTTTGTTACACCCTCCCAAATGGAAGGGTGTTCATATTTTTTAGGGGGGTGCTGAAGAAATTGGGGATGGGGGGGTGTTGGGTGTGTGTGTATAAATCCCTGCATTGCATCACATTTTCTGTCAAAATGCTCTTAAGTAAAGCAACAAAAAACTAATTCTTTCCATCTCTTTGCAGCCTTCTATCTTTGCATTTTGCACTACATTTTTAGCATGTTTTTTGTAAAAAAAAAAAGACTGTTTTTATAGCATCATTTTGTCCATCTGTCTGTGGACATCTCTGAAACTATTAGATCAATTTGAAAAATTCCTTTTGCACTCGGAAGTTTGAAATGCAAGAATGATGATTCTTGCATTCTGGTTTTTCCCAGATGCTAAACTTCTGAGATACAGGGCGTAAATGCAGATGATATTGAATTCAAAATATTTTTTATTCCACATATTTGCACCTAAATATGTGATTAAAAAATTATCTTTCCTTTTGGTGCCATTTATATCAAATACTATTTTAGGTACAGTCTCTTTTTCAAGTAATGCATAGATTTTCCACTAGGGGTGTAAAGGTAAATTGTGTTTTCCCTGATATCTTGGCAACTAAAGGTCCGATTTGAAAAAAATTTTCCTGCGTCAGATGCAGCTCCTGATGGGAAATGTTTTGCATATAACTTCTAACTTTTGATAAAGAATGGTATGGCCATCAGGGACATAAGTGTTTATTTCTGCTTCTGTTTCAGCAAAATCTGAGCTTCTGACAACTCAACAGCAAAATCTGAGGTTCTGACAACTCTACTGGAAAAATTCTTTCGTGGACCGATACTGCTCATATCGAGAATACCTCCTGCTTAAAACAGTGCACAGTTGGGTTTTTTTGCCAGGGGCGTAGATGTATATCTTATTTTTGTTGATATCTCTACTTGAAAGAGTCTGATTTGAAAAATTCCTTTTTTGATGGAGAGCATTTCCGGTATAAAATGTTTCTCATATAATTTCAAATTTTTCTTAACACACAAGTGAGCCACTAGAGGGCGTAAGTTCAGGTTTCCGTTTACAGCAACATCTGGGGGACTAAAAACCCAACTGAAAAAACTCAGATATAGCTCAAGCTCAAATTAAGCTTGCTGCATTAACGTAGTAATTGTTACTACTGTTTTCAAGGAATAAATACTATTCTTCTAAATCTTCTGTTTCACACATTATAATTCTAATGTTTTGACGGTCAAAACATTACGATTATGACATGTGAAACAGAAGATTTATAAGAACAGTATTTATTCTTCGAAAATAGTATTATGATTGAAAAAATTATTTTTCGGTCAGATACTGCTAACTATAAAAACCCTTTGCGTGCATTTTCTTCCCAAAATAATGGACAATTTCACCACTGGGGAGTGCAAATGTTTAATCTGTTTTTCTCAATATCTCTGCTTCTAAATGTGTGATTTAAAAAATTCTTTTAACACCGGATACCATTTACACCATGAAACACTTTCGGCTTGTATTTGAAGAGTTTGATAATTCACAGTTCTGTCGCTCGGTGGTGTTTGTCTACTTCTGTTTTCAGCTGTATCTCTGCTTCTAAAAACTCTATTGAGAAATTTCTTTTTACTGTATGTCATTCACTACAATACAGATGTGGAGCATTATCCTCTTTAAATAATGCACAGTTTTCCTGCTAGGGGGCATAAAGGTCAAAACCTCAAAGCCTTTTTCTTGCTGTCTCTGCTTCCTGGAGACGCATTTGAAAAGTCCTTTTTCCTTACCATAGCTTTTGCTATGAAGAATACTTTTTGCCTATTTTCAACTTTTACATTATGCAAAATTCTTCTGCTAGAAGGCATAGAGTTATATTAAGTTTTCTTCTGTATTTCTTCTTTTAACTGTTTGATTTGAAAATCTGTTTGTCTCCATTACCCTCGTTCTGCTATGAAAAACTTTTTTGTGCGCCCTTTGTTAATTTTCATAATACTTCTAGTAGCTGTTTCTATTTCAGAATTTTTTATCAATTAAAGAAATTTGGTTGATTTTTGTTTTCTAATCGGTTCCATTGATTTTAAATAACTTTGATAAATTTTATTCATGTCGGAAAGGATTCAAAAGATGTGCTCATTACAACCGAAAATTCAGTGTCAGCTTTCTAGTTTCTGTTGTTAATGTATTTCTGGTGCTTTTTCAAAAAATACCATCTCTCCTGACAATATTACCGTGTAGCTGAAGAAATGTTTCTTTTTTCTTTAAAATTTAAAGAGCTGCAAAAATGTTTTAATTTTTTTAAGCAGTGTTCTATTCACAGAACCTAAACCTAAAATGTTTTAACAGATAATCTGCAGATTATACAACAGAAATTATGGTACTTACTGAAAATTATAAAATTTGAAGTAAAAAAGACAGGTTGTCCAGCCCTGGTTTGATGTATGATGAGCATACTTATGGCTAACTTCAAAGAAAAAAACAATTTAGAATATAAACTCAATCAGCTGAACAGCACAGGTGAAAAATTTGGAATGAAGATGTATGTTGTAAATTAAAATTGGTTCTGAGTTGACTCAAAATTCATTAACTGTGTAGCAGAAGAGGAAAAGTTTAGAACAGGTAACACTTTTTAATAATTAGGTGTAATCCTTGATAAAACAGAAAAGCTACAAAAGGATAACATAATCAACTTTCATCAGCTCTATTATTTCCTTTAAAAAAGAGACTGGCTAAAGAACAAAAGAGGCTGTACAAAATGCTGTATTTACTTTAACCTTGCTTTTCTTTTGTGACCATTGGGAATTGGGTATAAAGTAAAGAGTTATTTGTAAGGATGAAAGCCACTCATATGTAAGATAGTTGTTTATTGAAAATTCCTCATGCGAAGGATCATACCCGACCAAACAGCACTACATTACATGCAGTGTACACAAAGGTGGGCTTAGATGGTAGGGATGGCAACCATCAATCAACAGGAAAAATTACTTAGCTCTAGTACATGCATACTGTACATATCACTAAGCTGTTCTCTGAGATTCAAAGGTTAGCTCCTCAAAGATAGACAAACCACCAGATAAACATTTAACTGATGGAACTAGAATTCACTTAGTTGTTGTATCAAATGTCTCCATTTACAGCAATCTTGGCACACAGCTCAAGCTTCACTGACATCCATCACACTATGCACACAAGACCTTTTGTACTTCATACTCATTATCTTTTTCTCATGCAGACATTCCTCGATCTGGTCCTCCCAAGATTTCCTGAGCCTTCCTACCTTTCTTTCCTGCCACTTGGGCTGAAAAATTCTCTCAGTAAGCATCTCACTTTCTTTCAACATGGCCAAACCACCGAAGAATATCAGTCTCCACCTTGCTAACAACATTTTGATTCACATTACACAACTGCAACACATCTTCATTCCTCACACGATCAGAATGTGTCTTGCCCCCCCCCCCCCGTAAGTAATGCATCTCTCCAGCACACAAATGACTCCTATATCTTCTGATTTCCCTGTCATCTCACTGTCATACATCAGAGTAGGAACAATTATACTTTCATAAACAGCCATTCGGGACTTCCTTGAGAATCCACCATTTCTGTGATAACCTCCTAAAGCAGCTATGGCTTTCAATGAAGAGTTCAGTTGCCTACTAATTTCACCATCTAATTTGTTTTATCTGTCAAACATGCTTCTTAAATATGCAAACTTGTTCACCTGGTCAATCACTGTGCCATTTAGACTTATCTTGCATTCAGCGCTAACAGCTCCTTGCTCAAAAAACGGAACTGTTAGCAATGAATGAAAGATAAGTCTAAATGGCACAGTGATTGACCAGGTGAATGTGTACATAAAGGTTGGCTTAAAAAATTAAAATTACCTATGTACAGTTACAAAACATATTTCGTTAGTGCAAAACCAACATTTGCAGAATCTATGCCTTTTAAACAAAGTCTGCATTTAACTAGTGGCTCATCATAAACTTTTCATACTCCAAAATTCACGCAAAGTTCACCTTCAGGCTGCCATGTCTTCTCAAAAATGGACAAACTTCACATTACACACACAAAGTAATATATTTTACTACCCTACCAAAATTTTCTTTTAACAATGTACTCAATATTGAAATACACAGGTTCTGCAAAAAAATGAACCCATTTTTTGTGTGAACAATACTAAGTGAAGTGCCCATACAACCATCCACAGAATCTTGCAGTGACTATTTTTTTCATACCCTCCATGAGTGTGGCATTAGGCTTCTTAATTCCATTTTTTTCAACTAACATAGGCACTTGCTCCACTCTCTAAGATGCACACAGTTGTTTATGACCACAAAAATTTCCTCCACCTCAACTTGGGATTGCAGAACATGCCACAGCTCCATATAACTCTTTAAAACAATTCCGACATACTTTTACAATACAGATGTATGTAATCTTTGTTTGGTAACTTCATTCTTACATAGCTTCAAAACACAACTACCAGACTTCAAGAATGAAAACTCTGGAACAGGGATATTCTCTTCATTAGTGTGCTGAATACGGGTAGAAAGTATTACATCTTTAATCATTACTTTTCATACAATAATAGGGTCATTCCGTATCAACTCAACACAGAAACTTGACTTGACCAACTCAGATTTTAATGAAATTTGGTACATAGGTGGCTTCTATATAGATTAAGAAAAATACCAAATTTCATCGTTATATATCCACCGGTTTTGAAAATACAGCTATATAAATTGTCCAAAAACACCCCAAAATCGGAAGATTGATATGTTTTTAAATTGTGATTGCAGTTCCCCTAATTAAGATAGAGATGGGAAAGGTATCTTTTTGTAGTATTTTTATGCTCTTTTATGTGATGTACAACACCACAAGAGTTAAGATTAAAAAGAAATTCAAATTTTAAAATTTAAATTTAAATTTTGAATTTTTCAAAATGCAACACCTCAAAAAATTCGAATTTTTTTTAAAACAATCTTTTATATGTTTGGTATTTGATTGATTGTGTGAGTTGTAACTTGGGATGATAATGGGTGTACTTAAAAAGCTATATTCAAATTTATCCTAACAGAAGAGTTTAATGAAAAAAAATTACAAAAAGATGTAAACTGAAAATAAATTTGGGCTAAATCTTAAAAAGTTTCATTAATAACAATAGATATAGTATTTTTGTTATTTAAAACCATTTATTTAAACAATGTTTTATTTTTAATTGATTTGTTTAAAATCTGAGACTACATGGGTTTAAAATTTTTATTAATTTCATTATTCAGAATTTGAAATAATTCACAATACAATATAAAAAAATAAAAGACTGTGCAGTTGTACTGTAGGCTAAATTTTGTTTTGGACAAAACTCTGCATGTTCTGACTTGAAAAACTGTTTCTGTTGTTTAGATCATTGGTAACAAGACCCAACAAGCAGCAACTTGCATTCCTACCTTGCAGACCTCAGTCTGCTTTAGGTTTTGATGGTGAACAGATGTGTTTCATGCAGTGAGTGATATGTGTTTGAAAACTTTTGTGGTTGAAAACTTTAAATTGAATAAAGTATATCCTTTTCAGTTTTGAAACTAGATTTTATAAATTGAAGCTGTGCAGGATTTTTTTAGGAAAATAAAAAGAACAGGTAATGGGAGGCAGTTTTTTTTACTATTTGAATTTTACATTTTATGCACAAATAATCAACAATGGAAAGTACAAGATATGCAGTAATTACAATGTTTCAATCCATTTAAAAAAAGTGACCATAGAGTAAGGGATAAAAAAAGCTAAGAAATGTGACAGACTGGATGTTGGAAAACATTTTGATGACTTATCAAAAGAGACTAAAATTTGTGATTCTTGCAGAAAGCAGCTGAAAACTTTAAAAATTAGTCAAGAAGCAAATGAAACCTGTGCTGATGAGAAAATGGACGAAAATTTTGCATCTACGTCAGAAGTAATTGAAACACTGAATACTTTGCTCCATGAATTGGGTGAATCACCTGTCAATAAGAAAAAGCTAAAATCTAAATGTTATGCTTCAACCAAAATTCAAAAAATCAGTTCTGCTATGAAACGGAAGCTTTTTACAAATATTCAAGTCATCTGATGACAAGGATGAAATACTTCATGACTCTCTTATGGACAATCTTAAAAGTAATTTTTCTAACTGCACTAGAGATAAACAGTTGATGATTTTGACTTGCTTACCAGAGTCATGGAGTGTTAGGAAAATCATGCAAGAGTTCAATGCTCCTAATTATATGGTAAGACAATAAAAAAAATTCTGAAGGAGAAAGGAATTTTGGAAACCTTAATAGAAAACCAGGTAAGAGTCTCTCTTCTGAAGTAGTTGAAGTAGTACGATCGTTTTACCAAAGTGATGAAATTAGTCGGGTTTTACCTGAAATGAAAGATTGTGTTTCTGTTAGGACTGAAAACGGAGATAAAGTTAAATTGTCAAAGAGGCTGATTTTATGTAATTTGACAGAAGCTTATAAGTCATTCAAAGATAAATTTGCTGGCATGAAAGTAAGTTTTTTCCAAATTCGCAGAGTTCAGACCAAAAAACTGTGTCCTGGCAGGGTCTAGTGGTACTCATACGGTATGTGTATGCACCACACACCATAATGTAAAACTGATGATGGAAAATGCAAGAATTGGTTCACTAACAAATGGATAATTATCTTCCTACAAACATTGTCTTGCAAGAGTATTGTGCAACCCTGCTTCCATAGATTGTCATTTGGGAAGTGTCCCACCAGTCCTGGGAATGAGGAAGTAAGAAATGTAATGGAACACGGTTTTGAGGAGAACTTGGTTGAAAAACTAACTTTTTGCCAATGGATTACAGTTGATAGATGCAACTTGGAGACATTAGAAAAATCAACTTCAGATTTTATTGATTTGTTTTGCGAAAAACTGTCTGCTTTGGTCAGACATGACTTCATTGCTAAGCAACAAAGCTCTTTTATGAATAGTACTAAGGAAAACCTCAAGGACTCAGAAATTCTCGTCATTTGTGATTTTGCCAAAAATTATAGGTTTTTTCTTCAAGATGAAGCCCAGAGCTATCACTGGACCAGTGGGCAAGCCACAGTCTACCCATCTGTCATCCATTACAAAACAGAAAAGACTGAACATGTAAGTTTTGTAGTAATTTCTGAATGTTTAGAGCACAACATAATTGCACTGTACTGCTTCCAAAAAAAACTTATTAACTTCTTGAAAAGTAAGTTTGGTGACAACAGAGTCAAAAAAATTTACTATTTCTCTGGCGGGTCTGCAGCCCAGTACAAAAATCGGAAAAATTTCACAAACTTGCATTTCCATCAAGATGAGTTCAACATTGAATGGCATTTTTCAGTAACAGCACATGGGAAGGGGCCAGGTGATGGCGTTGGTGGAACGGTGAAAAGGTTAGCTGCCCGAGCCAGCTTGCAACGCCCTTACGAGAATCAGATTCAAACACCATTTCAGTTATACGAATGAGCAATTCAGAACATTTTTGTGGCAAACTTTACATATGTAAGTCAAGAAAAATACATAGAAACAGACCATTTTTTGGAAAATTACCTAAGCAAGTCTAACAATACAAGGTACCCAGAAACTTCATGCTTTTATTCCTATCCCATTGAGTAATTCAAAAATAAAAGTGAAGATGTTCTTGGAATCAAACGAGTCAGCTACTGAAAAAGTATCAGCATTACAAGACAGACTGAAAATAACAGAAATTAGTGGTTACATAACCATAATCTATGAAAACAACTGGTGGGTAATGTTTGTTCTAGCTAAAGAAGAGAGTGAGAATGAAGTTAAGGTCTCTTTTTTACATCCAGCTGGTCCATCTACATCCTTTTCCTACCCTAGCACACAAGATGTATTATGGCTTCCTGTAAGTTACGTCTTGTGTAAAGTAAATCCTGTGACTCTGACAGGAAGACTATACAATCTCTCTGAAACAGAAATACACCAAACTACTGAAGCTTTTAAAGACTATATCAAGGATCTACAGGTGTGATTTCACTTCAAAACAATAATGCAACTTTTTTTTAAATTTTAGGAGATTCTGCTTTAAGTGACGATCTAAGTTTAAGATTAGGAATATAATTTGCATAAATGTAAGCAATTCAATGCCATATGTCATTATTATTTTGATGTGTTTCTTGAGCAGTAATTGAAATTACTTTTTAAAGTGTTTATTTTTTTAATATTGTATTGTGAATTATTACAAATTCTGAATAATGAAATTAATAAAATTTTTAAACCCACATAGTCTCAGATTTTAAACAAATTAATTAAAAATAAAACATTGATTAAATAAATGGTTTTAAATAACAAAAATACTATATCTATTATTATTAATGAAACTTTTTTAAGATTTAGCCCAAATTTATTTTCAGTCTACATGTTTTTTTAATTATTTTTTTCATTAAACTCTTGTGTTAGGCTAAATTTGAATATAGCTTTTTAAGTAAACCCACTATCATCCCAAGTTACAACTCACACAATCAAATACCAAACATATAAAGATTGTTTTAAAAAAATTCGAATTTTTTGGAGTGTCGCATTTTGAAAAATTCAAAATTTAAATTTAAAAATTTGAATTTTTTTTAATCTTAACCCTTATGGTGTTGTACATCAAATAAAAGAGCATAAAAAATACTACAAAGAGATACCTTTCCCATCTCTCTATCTTAATTAGGGGAGCTGCAATCACAATTTAAAAACATATCAATCTTCCGATTTTGGGGTGTTTTGGGACATTTTATATAGCTGTATTTTCAAAACCGGTGGATATATGACAATGAAATTTGGTATTTTTCTTAATCTATACAGAGGCCACATATGTACCAAATTTCATTAAAATTTGAGATGGTGAGGTTAAAAATGTCTTCAAATTGTGTTGAGTTCAGAGGTGTTTGCAAGGCAAGGCACGAAACCCTGAAATAATCGGCATCTCCCAACGGTGCCAATGCATAAACTCGAGACATAAATGAACATGTGAGGGTAACCCCCCCCCCCCACCTCGCACAACAAAAGTATTTCCGTTACTACTAGTACCTCTAATTATTATACTTATCAGCAAAGCTGTTACCGATACTTCGAAAGATAAAATGGTTTCACTTTGGGAATTACTTACTACCTACCCATACCTTTTGCTCATAACAGTAAATTATTTTGGGGTTGAGCTTGCAGTATTAATTTGTTGCTAAAAATAAATTCCTTCAGTGAAATTTAAGTAACTTTGATTTCGACAACTACATGATATTGTCTTTAACATATACCACACTAAGAACGTTAATAAAAATTTTGCATTTGTATAAAATAAACCAATTACACACATAACATACCTTTTAAAAAGTTTTGCCTTTCTTTCCAATTGCAAAATTACCCATTTGGCAAATAAATAAAGGAAAATCTGCAGTTAAGTTTTTATGTTACTAGAAGGGCAACTCCTCTTTTTCATAGGATATTGATCTTTTTTTGACAGAAATTTTAGTTGTTAAGTTTCAGTCATGTGGTATTGACCTAAAGTTGTATTTACTAATAAAATAACAGTATATTTAGCAAATTGGATGTTGATCTAAGTTCCATTTATTATTTTAAAAAAAACACACCAGTCTGGTGTGGTGTTAATCTAAAGTTATATTTACTAATAAAATAACACTATTTCTTAAAAAAGTGTGCAATCTTCATTTGTTTTTTAGCGGAGACGCTATCAGGCTGACGCTTACGTTTCCAACATCCTTCATTTGTAGTGTCTTGTTTGTGTACCGAAGAGGAGAAGAACCTTTACTATTACAAGTAGCAGTTATAATTGCTTCAACAGGTTTTGGAGGCAGAACTGTAGCACATACTCCATTTATATATGCAGAAACATGACCCAGCTGTAACAATTTTCCGACACCATATCCCAGCTTTCTTCTTTTGGGTGTCTTTTTTTTTTTTAATCGCTCCCTCCCCCGCCATCTCCAAGTTCCAATCCCACATCACTCATCAGAGCGAAAACCTGTTTTTTTGCATCCAGGAGCAGAAGCGTCTACAAAATGACTGAGAATTTGCGTGCATGCCCTTCCCACAGAACAACGGACAACCACAGCACAAACTACCGACTTCGTGTGTCAAGCTCGAGTCAGCTGCATCGGCGAGGAAGACAACATTATCACATTAATTCATTGGTGAAAAGCAATTTTTTTAGTAAATACTTTTGCCATGAATCGTTTTTATTTTTTATTTTTTTGTTTGCTTTGTCGCTTATTAGAACTCAAAATTTAACAGTCTTAAAAATGTCTTCAAAGCTAAACATCCGGAATTCCGGGCATGAAAGATCGCCCAAACCAGGAAATCCGGGTTAGACCCGGAACACAAACAGCCCTGGTTGAGTTATACGGAATCACTCAATAGCTTTCAACAGTTTCACTAGTAAGTGTGACAGCAAAGAACAGATCTCAGCTGTTTGTATACAATCATAATGTACAGCAAATCTGGGACAGAATACAGCTGTGTATCCATTTACTATGGTACACACCACAACTCTCTAACATGAGAATGCTAAGAGCAACATCTTGGGGAAATGTGTCAGATACAGATTATCTAGTGTAACTGTAACCACATAATGATGAAACTGTTACACCACATACATAGAAGAGATAACTTCTTCTTGTTGGTGTAATAGTGGTTGACGTCTGTTGGATTGAGTTATTACTTCTTTTTTTATATTTTAGTTATATTAATAAATAGCATTGTCAAGGTAAGCTGTGTGGATTATATAAGTCGTCTATAAGTATGAAAATATGACATGGTGCAGTCACAGTGAACTTCATAATAATATCTGCTACTGAAGTTGGAATGTCATAACGGCAAAAAAAATGGAAGGTCTAAGACCACCTCAAGGTATGTCTTTATGTGGAATGTAGCTGACAATTTCCGTTGTTTCAAACAAAACTTTGATGTATTTACGAAAGCTAAGGGAAATCATACAAAAGATTCTGCAACTAAAACAGCCATATTGCTTAATGTAATTGGTGAAGAAGCTGTTGAACTTTTTAAAAATTCGACTTGGCAGATGAAGATAGAAAAAACAATGATGTTGTACTTGGGGCTTTTAAAAAATATGCTATTTCTCACAAGAATGTTGTAGTTGAAAGATATAAATTTAATAGTCATATACAAGGTGAGGGTGAACCTTTTGATAATTTTGTTACAAATTTAAAGAAGCTTGTAAAGTCATGTGAGTTTCAGGACCAAACCGAAAGTATAATTCGATACCATGTTGTCTTGGGTATATGGGATAAAACGTTACAGGAGAGTTTGCTACGTGTTTAAAGATTTAACTTTGTCTAAAGCCACAGATCTTTGCAAAGCTGCAGAATTAAGCAAAAAGAAGTCCAAACTTTGCAAGGGCACTATAATGAGTTTAGCATACATGTTATTTCATCTAAACATAAGCCATGTAGTGATACTGTTGCTGCTGTTAACTTGTATGGAATCAATAACAAAAGCTTTAAGAAATAACAAGCACAGGGTCATTTCCAGAATGATTCGCAAGAATTCTACAACTGTAAAAAGTGCAGTACTAAGCACAAATGAGCTAATTGCCCTGCTTTTGGTAAAACATGTAGAATTTGTGGTCGATTAAACCCCTTTGCTAGTTAGTGGTGGTAAATTTTAAAAAATCAGGCAGATTGTTAAACTTAAGGTGTCTAGTGATAATAAGGAAAACAAAGAGGTATTTTCTCATTCATTCATACATTCATTCATACATACATACATACATACATGCATACATATCCCTAAGCTGTTCTCCGAGATTCAGAGGTTAGCTCCACAAAGAAATACAAACTACCAGATAAATTTCTAACTGATTATTTACTTACTTTACCAAACTTCTCCATTTACAGCAATCTTAACACGCCACTTATGCTTCACTGACATCCATCACACAACGTACACAAGACCTTTTATACTTCATACTCATAATCTTTTTCTCGTGCAGACACTCCTGAATAAGATCATCCCATGACTTCCTTGGCATTCCTCTGCCTTTCCTTCCTGCCACTTGGGCTAAGAAAACTTTCTTAGTATGCATCTCATCATTCATTCTTTCAACATGGCCAAACCACCAAAGAAATATTAGTCTCCACCTTGCTATTACACAACTTCAACAGATCTTCATTCCTCACACGATCAGAACATGTCTTGCCCCCTCCCCCACCCGTAAAAGCATTTCTACAGCATAAAAAACAACTCCTATGTTTTTTCTGTACTACCCAGGTTTTACTGCCATACATCAGAGTGAGTAGGAACAATTACACTTTCATGCACAGCCATGCGGGGCTCTCTTGAGAACCCATCATTCCTGTGAAGGCCTCCTAAAGCAGCTATGACTTTCAATGAAGAATTCACTCGCCTACTAATCTCACCATCCAATTTGTACAAACTCTCTCCCCTGGTCAATCACTGTGCCATTTAGACTTATATTACATTCAGTGTTAATGGTTCCTCGCTCAAAAACCATAACAACTTTGGTTTTTCACTTATTTATACACAGTTTGAATTTCATGCAAACTTCATACATCTGGGACAACATACTCTGCAACTCACTTTTGCTTTCTGTCAACAGGACTGTGTCACCAGCATACAGAAATCTGCATACATGGATATTACCCAGACATAAACCAGTATTGTCCTTTTTGGCTTCATGCATGCACACATCCATAAATACATTAAACAGCCATGGTGATATTACACAACCTTGTCTGACTCCTGTACCAATAGAAAACCATTTTGATGAAACACCATTCACTCATACACAAGCTCTACTGCCAGCATACATTGCTTTTACACTATTAAGTAGATCCTCAGTAACACCATATTTATTCAATACCTTCCACAAAAGTGTTCTATTTACTTGGTTGTAAGCTTTTTTCTAAATCTATGAAGGCAGCAAAAACTTTCTTAGCAACAGCCAGATACTTTTTTTTTTTCAATCATCATCCACAATGCAAAAATTTGGTTAGTGCAGCCTTCACCAGGCATAAAAGCACTCTGAACATCCCATACTTTCTCTGATGTAACACCTCGTACTTTTTCAATAATAATTACCTTACCAAACACTTTCCCTGGCACACTCAGTAGGATATTGGGTTGGTATGAATGAAATGTCCGAAAAAGGACCAGCACACGTGGACGCCAAGAACAGAAAAGTAGGACAACTTACCTAGATAAAATAATCCCCCTAGTTGCCATCTGTTCGGCAAGGCCATGATCCCGGAACGAAAAAGTCTAGTGGCTGGACCCAAAGAAATCATCAACTGCACGTTGAACCTCGTTGTCTGTTATGAACTGTTTCCCGGACAGGAAGTGATCCAGGCGACAAAACAAATGATAGTCTGTCGGAGACAAGTCTGGGATATAGGCAGGATGAGGCAGTGCTTCATAGACCAAGTCACTTAGTGTCAGTATCGTTCGTTGTGCGACATGAGGGTAGGCATTGTCCTGGAGCAGAACACCAGCATGTCTGTTGATCAAAGATGGTTGTTTCTACAGCAATTTCCAGTGCATCTGGTGTAATTCAGCACAATAACGTTCTGCAGTGATGGTTTGGCCTCTTGCCAAGAAACTGATGAATTATCTTGGCTGTGGACCACCAGACAAGGAGTATCATCTTCTTGCTGTGTAGGGGTGGCTTAGGATGCCATCCAGCAGGCTGTGCCTTACTTAACCATTGTGCAGATTGTTTCTGATTATCATAAAGGACCCACTTTTTGTCGCTGGTGACAATTCGATGCAGTAGAGGTTCCTGTTTATTCCTGGCAAGCAGCGACGTGCAGACTTCCAAAAGCCTAGTCTTGTTGGCAGTTGTCAATTCATGCGACAGCCACATGTCCAGCTTTTTGGCCTTACCCAGCGCAGCCAGACGCTGAACAACTGTCGTGTGGTTGACACCTACCTCTGCTGCTATTTCACGACACATTTTCCGGGGGTCCGCTTCAACCACATGTAGCAGAACATCGTCAGAAACAGCAAAAGGTTGGTGACCACGTGCTTCGTTTTGCAGGTCCATATCTCTGCTTCAAAACTTCACAAACCATTGCTGAATGGTTCGTTTGTTGGCTGTATTCTCCCCAAACACTTTGTTAATGTTTCGAGCAGCAACTCCTGCAGAATGGCTCAGTTTAAATTCATACAGGAATATGATTCTCAAACCTGGAATGTGCATGTTTCCTTTGCAAGCCACGTTACGTCCAAACAAACCATGCCTGAACCTTGTTCTTCACACATGTGCTAGCTATTTATAGTAACTCTGTGATGTAATACCCACAATACCCGTGGGTGTTTTCCATTCCACTGTGGTAGGGTGTGTGTCTCCACTGCTCGTTCACACTGGACATTTCATTTGCACCAACCCAATAATACGACGATAGTTCTTGCAGTCCGTCTGATCACCTTTTCCCTTATACAAGGGAACAATGATAGCATCCTTCCAATCCCGAGGGACCATTCCCAACTCCCAGCACAACTGGCAAATTTCAGTTAACCAGTCAATTACAGAGTCACCACCATATTTCAACATCTCAGCAGTTATGCCATCAACTCCTGGAGCCTTACCATTCTGAAGAGATTTTAGAGCTTTGCACACCTCTTCTCTTGAGATCCCTCCTGTGCTTCCATCTTTCACTGTGACATCATCTGCTTCTGCCTCAGAATCACTTTTGCTTTATTGATCTAATAACTCACAGAAGTATTCACCCCATTCTCAGCAGTTATGCCACACTTAACTCATTAGGCTCACATATCATTTCCCCGATCCTATTCTTCACACAACTTACAACTTTGTTTCCCCTAACACACACCCCCCCCCCGAGTCACATGTATCTCCAGAAGGTTTTCCTATCTTTCCAAAAACCAATACATGCCTTTCACATGCTCCTTCCTATCTTTTGCCTTACTCTGGCAAACCAGCGTAGCTGCCTCATGCTTCTTACAGCTATATTCATCTTCAGAAACTCTAGCTTGCAACATCCCCAAATATGCTTCCTTCTTTCTCTTTGCTGCCTCTTCGGTCTCACTATTCCATCAAGAATCACCTCTATTGTTACCCACTATTGTGGTGCTACAGACCTCTTCAACAGAAGTGACAACACAGTTTTTAAAACATTCCCACTTCTTTTCTACATCCCTCTCACCTGACTTCAGTTCCTTCAGTCGTTCTTTCAGTAAGTTAGAATAATGCTGGTGATCTTCAGGGAGCCTTTCAACCTTTATTTTTTCCACCCTAGTTTTCTTCCTATTCTTTTTCCTCCAAACAACAGTCAGTTTCCCTTGTGATACTACCAAGTAATGATCAGAACCGACATCCGCACCTCTCATCACACGAGTGTCAACAATTAAGTGTTTCAGACGTTGATCGTAGACAACAAAATCTATCACATTCTTTTGACCAAGAGTACGATTTTCCCGAGTATATGTGTGGTTGAAAAACGTATTAGATAAACAAAAACTGTTCTCAATGCAGAGTTAATTTAATCTTTCACCATTATCATTTATACAAGGATTATTAAACTTACCGAGAACATTATCAGAAATTGCATTCTGCAATTCTGCACGCCTACTCAGCACTGAAATCCCCTGCTATTATAACTTTCCCTTTAGAACCAAACTGGCTCAAAATGACTGTTAGCTCATTCCAGAAATCTGTCTTCTTATCAGAAGGTTCTGAGTCACAAGAAGCATACACTACAACAATTACTACTCTCTGAAGTTTCACTTTCAAATGAATCCAAAGAATACTCTCACTTATGCAGCTATAGTGAATGAAGTTGTTCTTCATCTTTTCACTTAAAATCATACCTACACCAGCCTGTCCTCTCACATTATCCAATACTTCAGACCACACACTCGCCATTCCATTCACTTCTATCCCAATTTCCTTCTTTTTGGTTTCACTTACACATGGCACATCCAATCTATACTTATTAATTTATTCAATCAAATCATTCATCCTGCCATTTATATCTCTAGTGTTCCATACACTATTCTTACACTCACTCAACCAAGATCTCTTTCTCATATGCCTTTTTCCATTTCCATATCATTTCCATGGTGAACCATCCTTCTTAAGTGTAGTAGGTCTAGCTAAAGATTAAATTAGTGGTCGGCACTCACCATGTGGCGACTGGATAAAATAAAATGTCCAGTAGAAAAAGTTACTTTAATCGCCACGCTTGAAAATTTGCCTATCTGGCCAGCCAAGTTTTTTCATTGCTGAAGAATTTATTTGCATTTTTTAACACACGTCTGTTACAGGAACCGCATTTTCAAATCATCCAACTCACACATGGTGAAAAACAGCCCTTTCCTCGGCAAATAAGTGGATACGATCTATTTACATAGATTCACTCTTTAAGAACGGGGGGCTGCTATTTTTGTTTTGCCACTTAAGTTGGGACACAAAGTAACCATATTCAGCAGCTCGTTTTTTAAAGTTTAGTTTCTCTGAAAATGCACGATTTTCCATTGCTTAGGCACTTCTTGCTTATCAGCAAATAAAATGGGCCAGCATTTTCCCTTTTGTTTACAAAAAGAAAAAATCAAATGTTGAAAACCTGGACTTCACTTTCTGCTGCCGTCTTTCATTCCACGCACAGTCGCGTTTCCTTTGCACGTGTGAATTTCCCTTTAAACAAAAACTCTTCTTCTGCCCCTTAATACAGTAAAATGTTACTAAGGAATGGGTAAACACACGTTTTTCAGTGAAATTAAATATAAAAATCAGTAGTGTATTGCTCACTCTGCCGTGATAGTATTTTACGGGTCACGGAAAAGGCACATTCCATCACAGGAGGAATAAGTAACAATTTTGAAATTTCATTTAGCTTTAAAAAAGCGGAAAAGGAAAAATACTTTCTGAATTGATTGGTTTTGAAGAACAGGCTGCTAGAAATAACAAAAACTGTGCTTCACTAAAAAAAACTTTTAAAATATGAAATTGTTCTTTTTCGCTATTACTGAAGATATTAAAAATGAGAAACATAATCAGAAAAAATATAACAAATAAAAATATAACCAGAAAGTGAAAAAAAAACGCATCTTGGGCTAAGAAAAATTAGAAATTTAGAAACCTACGAAACATTTTCATCCGTGCTAAACAATCATTTTCAGGCAACAGACGGCACGAAGACGCCCAAATTCCCAAATTATATCGAACAAATGTAGCGACGACATTAAAAACATCTAATAAACAGTCCCAAAAATGTTTGATATATGTTCAAATTTTGAAAACATGAAAATAAACTTTGAACAAATGTTGAATAACATTATTTCATAGATTTTTTATTTCTGTAGTATATTCGATGTTTCCTTATTCCGTAGCGATCGACGATTTCCGTAGTGACTATGGAGAATTCGCAGCATTTGGAAGGTCTGTGGTGGGAAAACAGGGGAAAACGACAAATTGTTAAAATTATACCAAAACGTTTTTTGAGGGAAAAAAACAAATAAAAACCAACAACCAGATTTTTTATTTCCGTAGTGTATTCGATGTTTCCTGTACTCAGCAACGATCGACGATTTTCGTAGTGACTATGGAGAATTCGTAGCATTTGGAAGGTTTGTGGAGGGCAAAAAAGAAAAAATGACATATCATTAAAATTCTACCAAAACAACGTTTTCTGAGGGGAAAAAACAAACAAATAAAAACCAACAACCAGATTTTTTATTTCTGTAGTGTATTCGATGTTTCCCGTACTCTGCAACGATCGACGATTTCTGTAGTGACTATGGAGAATTCGTAGCATTTGGAAGGTCTGTGGTGGGCAAACAGGAAAAAATGACAAATCATTAAAATTCTACCAAAACTCAACATTTTCTGGAAGAAAAAAACAAACCTGACACTGGGTTCAAAAACCGGACAGAATCCAATGAAATCAGGAAACTGCATGTGTTCTTATTTCATCATGACTATTTTTTGAACACCTGTGAAGATTTATGAATGTTTTTAATGTAATATTTATCAGAACCACCCAGGAAATTACTGAACTTTTATTTTCTGTTAGTGGTCAGGAATCATTGCGAGTCTGTAAAACAAAGTGACCAGGTTGGTATCACATTTCTCCCAATCTCAGCTATGGTAGATGTATGGCTATGATTCAGTACCGGCAATCACACTGTACTACAAAATGATTCTGCTATAAGATATGAAATTCATTTTTGAAAGCTATACAGTCAGCTTTCATTTTGACACCAACCAGAACCTAACCAAAAATAAATGGAATGAAAAGAAAAATTTAGCAGAATGGAAGCAGCTTCGAAACATAATGCCTGAACATTTTTTACCATCAATAACTCACCAAAAACCGCTAGAGAATTATAAACAAGCAATTTTTAGTACATGAAGGTCATAGCACAAATTGTTGAAATACTGCTGACCATTATGCCAAGCAATGCAGAAGTTAAGAGAACCCAAGCATTGTGGGCAATGCTCTTGATGACAAGACAATGCTCATGCAAAAAATGACTTGATAAAATAGACAGCAAATAAAGTAAGCCAAAGCATTGCTAGAAAATTTTGACCCATCCACTGCTATCAATTTATGGTGGAGAGAGAGATTTTATTTGTGAACATAGCGAGAGACCAAATAAAAATGATTAAATTTTATCTTTCCAATAAAAACTGACTAGAAAATTTGGTTGATGTAGTTGAAGAAAAATATAACTTTTAAGATTATATTTATTCATTTAATTGCACAGACATGGGCCCTTGTAACTACTAAGCTTAACTTTAACTATGTCTAATTAACATACACTACTAAGCTTAAATTTAACTATGTCTACTAAGATTAAATTTAACTATGTCTAATTTAATTATGATTAAATTATCTTTCCAATAAAAACTGACTAGAAAATTTGGTTGATGTAGTTGAAGAAAAATATAACTTTTAAGATTATATTTATTCATTTAATTGCACAGACATGGGCCCTTGTAACTACTAAGCTTAAATTTAACTATGTCTAAATAAATGAAAGATATACAGTGCAGTAATCAAATGTGTATACAACATGAAATAGCCATAAGAGAAGTGGCCACCAGATTTTGTCCACCCACTGGCCAATGGTCACTTGAAAAAATCACCAATTTTAATCTTTAGGTCCTGAATATTTCACACTACAGTTCATTATATAAATATTGCTTTGTGTCTTTTTAATCAGGATAGTACACCAGTGTGGGGGATCAGCCCATACCTGATGGTTCCATTTAGTCATTCAACCTAAGGATTCTGGAACAAAACCCAGTGAGTTGGGGTCTTTTTGTCAATGTTACACAGAATTAGCTGGTACTTCTCCAAGATTCACAGAGGCCATTCTTGCTATTCAGTGTGCCATTGTTGCCCATGGAGCACTCTCAGGAGGTAAACCCATCTCTCCCTAAGACTGCCCACGAGGTATTTTGCGGTGATTTTATAATTGATAATTTAAAAATTACAGTACATATGTTGCACAAGTCAAATAAGGTTGTTGAGTGGAAGTTGTAAAAATTAAAAAATAATATTGAATTTAAGCTAGACACAGGGGCCCAAGTTAATGTTATATCACTTCATGTATTCAAGTCACTTAATAGCAAGCCTGAAATAAGAAAGCCATTATTGGTATTAGAGGCATATGGTGGATCAAAAATCATTGCTTATGGAGTTGTTACATTGTGCTGTACAGTGAATAATAATTGTAAATATCTTAAATTTGTCATTGCAAATGATGATAACAAAAAACCCTTCTTGGACTGGATGGATGTGTTGCACTCAAGCTAATTAAAAGAACTGATAGTCAAATAAATTCTTAGGTTACTCACCTTTTCACCTAAAATCTTTCAGGAGGATTTCATCTCGTTAAACATTTTGAACACGTTAGTTTTTTTGCTACAGCATGGTTCAAGGCTTTAATGCATTCTTTAAAAACTTGTGAAATTATTATTTTTCCTTGTAAGCATGTCCTAAATCATATGTACAGAAATAACTTTTTTTAAAAACAGCAGGAACACAGATATCCAATTAAAATGCAACTTGTTTAAGAACCTATAATACACAATTCCCTTGAAAAAATGTCCTTAAAAAAAAACTCAAACATCCTGTTTAAATTCCTTAGCCATAATTATTTACATATCAATCCAATTGCTTAATGAAAAAATCCCAAAAGAACTGACACATCTGAACATGAACAAATATACGATCCGCCAGCAAATTCCACCCTCTCCCCACACGGCAACAACATTCTTCTCCAAGTACTTTCTGCCTCTGCAGAGGCTGTTATCAAGGAGTGCCCTCAACAACCGACTGCTCTCATCACCCTCCATGTTCTAGTCCTCACGTGCTATCATTTCATCTTGTTCTTCACAGATCTGCCGCAGTGGTGCCATCTATTGAATGATTCAGCTGCAACCTTTTTCGTTTCGTCTCAACAATCTATACTCTAGGGCAAACTATTATTATTTTTATATTATTAATCTTCCTGTAATTTGTCAAAATAATTTCATTTCATCACTTCATTCCCCCTCCCCCTCCTTTTGGTTTTCTATTCTAAATAATTATTTCCAGTATATGTTTGAACTGTTAGGATCATTGAAATTACATAACCTGTGCCTGTTTTCTTTTATCAATATGGTTTCTGCCAATCTTAAATTACTTTCAATATGACAATTCTTGATAATTTTTTATTTCTTCAAACTTTAGATATTGTTTACGTTCAATACAGTATTAGATTAATGCAGTTTTTCCTTTTTTTTTTTTTTTTGCCTATTTTTAAGATGCTGCTGTAGACGATATTTTAGCTTATTTTTAGCGCTTCCTATGTATCATATAGGGGGACTTTTACTTATAGGGATTTCGTAAACTACAGCCCTATCCAGGGGTGCAGAAAATTTTCAGGGCCCAATATTTCTCCAGAACGCAATTTTTTTTCTGTCCGAAATTTCCCCCAAAACTGTAGCGGACTTTCATACATGTTTAAGCGAGTATTAGATCTATATGTTGATGATTAAGAACTAATCCTTAAAGTCTATTACTTAAAAATTAAAAAAAAAACAAAAAAACTAATATTTATTTTAGATTCAAAATGTCTGAAACATTTTTGGGTCTAGGTGAAAACAGTGGTGGGGCAGAGAGGCTGAAAAATAAACAGCTAAAAAATTCAATCAACTATAATTTATTTCCATTCTAGCATTTCAGGTGTATAATTGTGCTAGATAATTTTACTGAATGAAATTTAAATTAGACTTAAATCCTTTGAAAAATGCATGGGTCATTTGCTTTAAAATGTGCGGAACCCCTAATAATTTCTCAGATCGCCGCCTACAACACATAAGCTGCCATTAGTTTTGGAAATTTTTTTATTAGTATGACTAGTGGTTGCGCCGTACTTATTACTCGTGCCACGCTGTCTATGCCTTGGCATTAGTAAAGTCGTTTGGGCTCGGTGAATCATATGCCAGCGGCAGTTTGCAGTACGTCACTGTGCTCATAACCTCTTGTATTTATAACGACATGACATTTTTCAAAATGATTACCTGATTACTGTGCAGTAAATTGCTCTTTATCTTTCGTGTTATACTCGTTGTTAATAAGTCAATTTTTCGTGTTATTATTATTACTACTATTATTATTACCTACTCGCGGGCAAAAATTTCTCCAGAGCTGCCTTAATTTCCCCGAACCTCGTTCGCGAATTCGGACAAATTCTGCACCCCTGGCCCTATCTAAGCATTTTTTATTTTCTTTATTATTGAGGACGGCATTTTGAATGGTGTGCACTTTATTGCCCAATTATAAGTTATACTTATTGCATAATTTATTTATTTCAGCATACTGAAAGAGACATTTTAGATTGGCGGAAATTTATTTTATACCGAAAGGCATTTAAGATTCGCAGAAACCATATTGATCGAAAAAACAGGCACAGGTTATATAATTTCAACGATCCTAACAGTTTAAACATAAACTGGAAAGAATTAATTAGAATAGAAAACCAAAAAAAAAAGGGGGGGGGATGAAGTGATGAAATGAAATTATTATGACAAATTACACGAAGATTAATAATATAAAAATAATAATAGTTTGCCTTAGAATATCGATTGTTGAGACGAAACGAAAAAGGTTGCAGCTGAATTATCCAACAGATGGAGCCACTGTGGCAGATCTGTGAAGAGCGAGATGAGACGATACCACGCAAGGACTAGAACATTCGTTGCGTTGGAGGGCGATGAGAGCATCGCTCATTGCGGGCACTCCTTGATAACTGCATCGGCGGAGACAGAAAGTACTCAGAGAGAATATTGTTGTTGTGTGGGGAGAGGGTTGAATTTGCTGGTGAATCATATTTTTGTTCATGTTCAGATGAGTTAGTTCTTTTGGGATTTTTTCCTTAATCAACTGGATTGATGTGTAAATAATTATGGCAAGGGAATTTTAACAGGATGTTTGAGTTTTTTTAAAGGAAATTTTTTTAAGGAATTGTGTATTATAGGTTCTTAAACGAGTTGCATTTTAACCCACTGGGCGCCATGAGAGTGCTAACGCATTTTCATTGTCCGTCCCGCAAGGGCCATTGGCGTCTGAACACGTCCTGAAATTGGTGTCCCAAAAGCGGTTTGAGAGAGTTCAGATGGCCTGCAAAAGGTTTTTCAATATCGCCAAGAGCGTACTCAGATGTTTGTTCCTTTCCCCTGCATGGTAACCTAAGACACACCCCATGTCAGTTGTTACTTGATGAATGGAGTTTAACCATACAAAATCCTGTGACTCGAGGAGTGCAAACAAAGGCCCCCTGATTACTTCCTATCCCCTTTTGGTGGCTCTTAAAGGGTAACATCATATGTGAAATGGGAGAAGTAGAACTGCATCGCACGGGAATTTTTTTCATTTCTTCTCAGGTTTTTACTATACTTTTCGTTAACATATGTGCACATAACAAGTATTTAACTTGTAACTTACAGCATACCAGAGAGGCATGAGGACTAGATAGAAAAATACTTAAAGCGATAAACTGCTAAACTAACGCTCCAGTATTTAAAAAGTATCGGAAACCTAATTATTAAACTCCCTGTAACCAGTATTGATTGCGCACTCTGTATACAGCCTATTTTGGATAACAATACGTACGTCTATATAAAAAAAAAAAAAGTTCGTTCAATTTCTGCACTTCAAAATTATCCACTGTCTTGAAAGTAAACCTATTGTTTCAATGTATGAAAGAATGCTCACAGGGGAAAAAATGCCCAATTCTCGAAAATATGTCAACTGACGACTATCTCTTATGTCCGTTAAAATCATGCCGGTTTTTTTTTTTTTTGGTTTTTTTTCATTAAGGCTTTAATTTCAACTATCTGGTCAAGGTCAGGGTTCGGACAACTGGCCACAAAAGTTTTAGGGGCCATATGAAAATTGCAGTTTCTTGACCCTATAATGAGAATTGAATTGGGAACCAGGGACGTGCCAAGCGTCCTGGTTCCCAAGAGGTGGCAGGACGCGTCAATCGAATTTCACGGTTGATAAATTAATACCAGTATCAGTGATGTGGGAGAATTTGAGAAAATGTTTTACTGTGAGAAATTGTAATGCTACGTGGCACGCTTATTATTTTTAGTACTAATACATTATATAATTTAATAGAAAATCACTAGAAATCAGATAATAATTTTTATTGTTTTGTTCAATAACGGATCCCGCGGGCAAAAGACTAAAAATTCTTTTTCTATTTTTTTTTTTTAAATCATGAAGATTTTAGCATTCATGATGCATATGACACTGGACTTCGAAAAACATAATTTTTCGACCTAAAACCCTTATGCATTTTGTGTTCCTTGAGCTGCTCTTACTTTTAAATCTGGTAGTAAATAACGACAAAAAATTTCTCTAGAAATTGTGAACATTTTCAGCATTATTCAAAAAATATAAGCTTTCTTTTCTGAATTACCTTACTGTTGAGTCATTCACTCCACATCAGTTCATCCAATTTTTTGGGGAAATGTAACCCACCATCTCAGATTATGACGAAATTTGGCATGGAGGTATACTTCACCAAGATATAGAAAATGACCAGATTTTAACTTCCTACACCACATAGTTTCTGAAATACAGTGCTCCAAAGTTTAACGAATACCAATCGCATACGTAGAGTGACGGAGTACCACTTTTCACAAAATGCTGCACAACTGTAGTGCTACTTTAGTTTAGAAGAAAGAAATTTTGTATCCTTATGCAAAAGAGCTTCCAGAATAAGAAATCATTTTAAATTTCATTGAAAACACTAAATAAATAAATTAAATATAGTGGTAAAGTGAAAATTTAAGAAAAAAACTTGCTATTCTATATTAGGCTCTACAGCAAATAGCAGAGGTATGAGGGAGCTATTTTTTAATGTATATTGGTCTTTGACATATACTGTCACATAACAAAAAGAAAAATAGTGGCTTTCAGCTTGCTTTTGAAGATATGTACAAATATCTGAAATGCGTGTGGAGTTCCACTTCGTCAATTCAACCACTTTTTTTATTAATTATAATTCATCTCTGTCATTCAAAAATTTTCACAAGGAGATAAAACTAACAAGGACACAGACATATAAAAAATTATGTTTTCTTATACCATATAGTTTCAGAGATATCATATTAACAAATTTGACAATATGGCTAGTTCAGCTGCACCGCACAACAAGTATGGTGAGGTTTTAAAGTTTTTCAGTCATTTTAAAATACACTGGCGGAAAGTGAAAAAAGAACACCAAGAAGGAGACGTCCGATACCAACGAAATTTATACAGCAAAATAACGAAATACAGAGGATAATGTGATCAAAACATTATGGCAAAATACAGCTGTATTTGCTGGTAAACTGAAAAATAACATTTCCATGTAACGTGGTTAGTACGAGGTTGAACCCCAATGAACTGCGTCACACTGTGCAATTCTGGCATGGAGTCTGTCGTACAGATGTTGGATGTAAGTTTGGGGTACTGAGTTCCAAGCGTCCTCAACCTGGACGCGTAAATCAGGGATGGCCGTGGCTGGCCGTGGAGACCGGATAAGTCGTTGTCCCATAAAATCCCACACGTGCTCAATGGGGGACAAATCCGGTGAACGTGCAGGCCATGGAAGTTGTCTCACACCCTGAAGTGCATGTTGCGTTGCACGTGCCGTGTGTGGGCGTGCGTTATCTTGCTGGAAAACACCCCGATGGACCGACCTTACAAATGGCACACCAACGGGCTGAATGATGTTGATGTAGGACGTGCTGTTTAACGTACCCGGTACAAACACTAGTTGTGTACGGGAGTGATAGCTGATCGCTCCCCATACCAGGAGACCAGGTGTAGGCCCTGTGTGTCGCTGGCGGATGCAAGAAGGGTGGAGACGCTCCCCTGTGCGTCTGCGAACACGCGTACGGCCATCGGAGGCTCCCAAGCAGAATCTGCTTTCATCGCTGAACACGACAGATCGCTATTGCGTTCTCCAGTGCAGACGTTGGCGACACCACCGCAGCCATTCCTGACTGTGGGCTGGAGTCAAAGGTACACATGCCAGAGGCACACGTGCACGTAGTCCTGCATCCAGTAGACGGTTGCGGATTATTCGCACAGTCACCTCAGGTGCAACGACAGCTCGAATTTGTGTCGCAGTGGATGATCTGCTTGACAACGCCGCTCTTCTTATGCGTCGATCGGTCCGCTCATCAGTCCGTCTGTGACTCCCGGTTCCACGTCTTCTCGTGTGGGAATGTTCCTCGGACCATCTACGCCTCCATCGTACCACCACCGATACTTCCCGTCCAATTCGCTCCGCAATACGACCATCCAGCCTTGCGGAGTCCGACTAGACGACTTCGCTCAAAGTCCGATAACTGCTGAAATCGTACACGTCTTCCATGTCCAGCTATTGCAGCTTCTTCAAGGTCTTCGCACGTGTCCGTACGCCGACGACTGATTACATTCACTTCGCCGTACTCCTTAAATACCACTGATGATAAATTGATAAATTGCATATTATGCCGTGCTGTGGCGTAAGCGCTCACCGGTTGGTCCCGAAATTAACATCACATCTACGTAAACTCGACCCCATTAACATATGTAAATTTCATGATCGTCCGCCAATTCCTTCTTGGTGTTCTTTTTTCACTTCCCGCCAGTGTATCTGTTTTCTTATTGCCGATTGCAAAAATTCCTGAAAAAAGAATTACTCTGACAAATCCCCATAAAACAGAATTTTGGAAATCCCCCCCCCAATGTAAACATTTCCACAAAAGATATAAACAGTTTTTATATGTGCATGACTGGAAAATAAATACACTAAAGTAAGCTTGCAATGGATGGGCACTAGGAAACAATTGCAACTTGTCAGAGAGCACTTTTTAAAAGAAAATGATGTGGCATGGGGCAAAAGGATACAGCGTGATTCCTAAGGTCATGAGAATTTGTTTTGACTTCATCCCAGATCCTGTGCTCAACTGACCACCAGTTCAAATGGGGTAAGTTTTATGACATTGTAAAACTTTCCAAGAGCTGAGATGAGGGTCAAAAAGATTTCTCTTTTCTCACCTCACCTTCCTAGGGATGCCCTCCAGCTAAAGAGAAGTAAGGTTTCAGTCCCTCATTCCCAGTTAAAGAAACAATGGTTCAGATG
The DNA here is from genome assembly GCA_039090855.1 of Macrothele yani. NCBI lineage: Eukaryota > Metazoa > Arthropoda > Arachnida > Araneae > Macrothelidae > Macrothele > Macrothele yani. The sequence goes on along the minus strand of CM077017.1, from coordinate 62,797,825 downwards.
CTCATGCTGATTTCACTGTGGGCAGGCTTTCCGGAAGTCTCTTAAACTTTGCTGTGAAATATATTGCTTCCAATATTTTCTTTTTGTGCATTGGCTGCTCTGTGTTAATCTGACTTTGGGACAAGTTTGTCAACCTCAATCATGGAAAAATATAATGGACCAGTGTAGTGTTGGATCACTTGCTAATACTGATAATATTCCAAATACGTGGTGACAGTTAAAATCGTTGAGTCAACACCATCAAGGAATCGTTGAGTCAACACCATCAAGGAAACAAATGCTTGACATATTGCATGACTCACATTTTGGTATACAGAAAGCAAAAGCCAGAGCAAGACAAATACTATACTGGCCTGGTACCAATAAGGATATAGAGGATGTTACTACAGAAGTGGGATGTAAGGTCAGGAGATGCGTAACATCATAGCCTCTCCTTGACAAATGTCAACCCCGCCTTCTCGTGGTGCATCCTGTTCCCACTAAAGGGGCTCTGACGACCGCAAATAGCGGTATAACTATACCATCGGGATCAGAGGAAATGCAATCCCACACTCACCAACCCGCTTGGTCAGCGTGGTGAGTTATGGCCAAACACCTCCAAAATGACTCTACAACTTAAATCTTGGCCCTCAGTCTCCGGCAGCTGGAATGTACCTGGCCAAGGCAGCGGCCAGTGCGACATGAAGGCAGAGGGTGCTAAGAATCCCCGGAGGACCGGACTAGGCTGCCATTTGATTCGTAAATATGCGGGAGTGACATGGAGGAGACTGGCACAAGACAGACCGTTGTGGAGGAAACTTGGGGAGACCTTCGTCCAGCAGTGGATTGATAATGGTTGACTATGATGATGATGATGACTACAGAAGTATACTACTTGTGAGAGATTCAGACCATCCAATTGCAAAGAGCCTCAACTGAGTCATAAAATTCCTGAATTACCATTTGAAAAAGCATCAGCTGACATTTGTGAGTATGGATGGTCCAGTTATTTAATTGTAAGTTGTTATCTAACTAAATGGTTGGAAATAATGCCACTAAAGAATATTAAAAAAATTGGGGATAATCTTTTCAAGTCATGGTAATATTTTAAAATTGAAGATAATCTTTTCAAGTCATGGTATTCCTAAGTATTTCATGTTAGACAATGTACCATTGCTAGTTTCAAGTTCAAGCAATTGCTGCTAACTGGGGTTTTGATTTAATAACAAGCAGTCTACATTATCCAAGGTCTAATGGGTTTGCGGAAAAAATGGTTGGAACCGACAAGGAATATTGCAAAAACCAGCAGCAAACAACACGGATATTTATCTTGCATTAATGGAATATCGCAACACACTGATTGTAGGACTGGATGTATCTCTTGCACAAATGCAAATGAGTAGACAACTAAGGTCTCAACTACCTGTGTTAAAAAGATTGTTAAAACCAATTGTGTAAACTGAGTGCAAGAAAAAATTTAAAAGAAGACAAAAAGTGCAGTCTCACTATTATAGCAGAAATACTAAGTTCAGGTCAGATTTAAAAAACATGACAGTATCCTACTAGGAGGGACATAACATGGCAGCCAGCTAAATTAGTTAGTGTACACAATAGTCCCAGGTCGTACATCATTCAAGATCAAAGAGGTAAAGAGTATCGTCGAAATAAGTTTCATCTAAGATAGAGAAGGAATCCGTTTGTAAACAAAGCCTTTTCCTTTTGTAATGTGGACAGAGACAAAGGAACTGAGTGTGACAACAGTAAGTCATCAATTGTGCTCAGTGATGGATCATTTGAAAATCAAATCAGACATTATGAAACATTAGTGACTGATGAACAGAGTGATGGCCTGAAGTATACCAAGTGTGGTAGACTTACGAGACTACCGACTAAGTACAAAGACTATGTATTAACTTAAAGACACAAGTGTCAACAATTTATGTAAAGAGGGTGTCCGTTACAGGTTATCTGATGTAACCTTAACCACATAATGATAAAACTATTATGTCATGCAGATAGAAGGGATCACTTCTTCTTGTTGGTGTAATGGTGATTGACGTCCGTTGGACTGAGTTATTATTTCTTTTGCATATTTCAGTTATATTAATAAATAGCGTTGTCAAGGCAAGCTATGTGGATTATATAAGTCGTTTATAAGTATGAAAATTTGACAAAATGAGTGCATCCATTGGCAAAACAGAATTAGTAATGCAGATATTAGAATAAAGCTGGGTATTTCTTTGGTATAATTGTATAAAGACAGGTTAAAGAGAGAATATTGAGATGCTTTAGACATAAATCACATGAGAGATTAACAATTACCTACTAAGGATAAAGGTCATATTCTGTGGTATCAGGCTACATATCAAGGCAGAGGTTAAGCTACGGGCACTATTTTTGCGAAATGGGATGAATTAATTGAAAATGCTAAGAGAAAATTAGTTTCTGTTGCAAAATGGCACCAGCCATTTAAATATAAACCCATCAGCAGATTCTGCACTGCGGCTTTTCTATTTCTGCGAAAACTAAAGTTTCCACAATTCTGGAAGCAATTCGCACTCTGCAAATTTTTTTTTTTTTTTTTTATAGTTGCCTGTCCCTCATTTAGAGTCACTGGTTCTAGGGAAGGGAGAGAACCAGGGCCGTAATTGCCGAAATAAGTTTCATCTAAGACAGAGAAGGAATCTGTTTGTAAGCAAAGTCTTTTCCTTTTGTAATGTGGACAGAGATGACATACAACATCTACGCCTCACTGGGATTTGAACCTGGACCCTTCATGGATGAATGGTCCATGCAAAATATTGCTCAAAAGCTTGTAAACATTTGCTTGAAAATGTCTTTGCTATTTTGCTTTATGCATTTTTCTTTTGAGTTTTGTGTCTTTTGGAATCCACTCTGTCCAAATACTATCCCAAAACAGGGTGAACTATTTTGTTTGGAAGTTTGACAACTTAGAGCAACTCAATGGGCCGTAAGCAGTCACCCATCCCTAATTTAGGGCCACAGATTCCAGGGAAGGCACAGAGCCAGCACCTTAAGCAAACACAACATCCATGTCTCACTAGGATTTAAACCCAGACCCATCTCGGACGAACAGTCAGAAACCAACACTTAGACCACTGAGCCACCGGGGCGGCAAGGGTAGACTTCCAATTATCAGCTCTTCAAGTAGTTCCATGTATCAATGCACTTTGTTTACATAATGCCTGCACATATCACCATGGCAGGGCAAAGAAGCTAGCTCCACTGCTATGAAAATACAATATAAACATAGGAGAAAAAAGAAATCTTACGAATCAGGACTGAGTTTTTATCAAACAGAAAGAGAACATACTTAAAACATCAAATAGATATACAAGGTAGAGAACACAAATTCACAGCTTGACAAGAGGAAGACATTTCTTGCACAGATGGTTAATTATTTGGAACTGAATTGTTAATCATGTTTCCGAATCATTTCTTCCATTTTGTTGACCGAATTACTTTAAACAAAGGCATCTGAATAGTGCATTCTGAACCTACATCAAAACAAAAGTTCCAAGTCTGTCAGCCAAAAGTTCTGATGTACAGGTTCTCAGCACTATTGGTTCCTTTACTGGTACTCTAAGTAGCTATAAAATTGGTTAAAAAGGGAAGAATTTTTGCAGTTGGTATCTGTTTGACTTATTACATATTTATACATTATAAAATTCTACCCAATCACTTCTCATTAAAAATCATACAAAATCTTTTGAGCAAACTGTAACAATTCCTCGTCGAAGAAAAAAAAAAAAAAAAGGCTAGCCTTCCACTTATATAGATTATATAAGCGCATCAAGTAGTTGCTTAATGGGGCAAAGAAATTTTGTTGTTGTTTAAATAATTATATTATTTATTATGCAACATTTCATTATTATAAAACAAATGTAATTTTTCTTTACAAAATTGCAGCTAATTAGTGTTCCAGTTCAAAGAAGAATTCCCACAAAATGTACAAAAAGTATCCATGCTTCAAGTAGGCTACTTCCATTAATGTGGCAGATAAACTATACTCCAAGTCACCCTAAGAGAGTATACTGTTGTTACAGGGCACTCTTTCCGTTTCCTTTCTTGTCAAGCCACTACTTCCGCACTGATCACCCATCCACCTACACACCACATAAGTAGTGGGGATAATAAATGGGGGCTGTGGTGGGGTCCCAATTTCTTCCCACTACTGCTTGCATAAGTAATCCTCACCTTAAATTTCCCACATTGCAACTTATTGTCTCTATGTTGGAAGAAGTCTTCCACCCCTTCCCACGCTCAAAGTTATATTCCAGCTGGAGAGCAGCAGCCAAAAGTACTGATTTAGTAACATTGATTGATTAATTTCTAATATCAAATGTATTTCTAAAAATGCTATGACTTTTGGAAATTTTGTTTTAGGTAACAATTTTGTCCAACAAACTATTGAGCACACAAAAATGGATTCTGAGCAATAATTCTGCTACTTTTCACTCTAAACATTAGTGACTACTTTTTGTAACACAGGTATAGTGTTCTCCGTAGATTTTTTCTTACAGCCAGGCGGGAAGAAATTTTAGCTGGGTGGTACTTTTAACCACCCCTTCTCCAATCAAAAAAAGACAATGTTTTTGGAATAACTTTTTTTACGGGTCTTTTAGAGGTTATTTTTAATGAAAGTTGGTTGTCAAATTTTCGAACTAAAGCCTAGTTCGTCATCAGGACTATTTGATTTAGTAACAAATAGTCCTGATGACGAACTAGGCTTTAGTTCGAAAATTTGACAACCAACTTTCATTAAAAATAACCTCTAAAAGACCCGTAAAAGTTATTCCACAATCACTATGAATAGAGGTGCCATAAATGCATTTACGACAATGTTTTGTTTAACATTACTATACTTATTAAACATCTTTAGCAGTGTGGTAGGCATTAATATACCATGATAAACGAAGTCAGAAAATTATACAAAAATGGTTAAATAAATGAGTATTTACTTACAAATCATATTCAACACAGATCTTTTTTTTTTTTTTTTTAAATAGATTGAAGGTTTAACAAACCACAGTGAGCAACTCAATAGGATATAAGCAGTCGCTTGCTCCTAATTTAGAGCAAATGGTTCCAGGGAAGGGAGAGAACCAGTGCCGTAAGACAAACACAATGCCTCACCGCGATTCGAACCAGGATCCTACTCGGAAGAACGGTCATAAGCCATCGCTTACACCACTGTGCCACCAGGGCGGTGACACAGATTTCAACAAGTTTTCATCAACACTGATGGTGTATGTGAGAATAAGTTTTCCATTCTTACTATTTATGTGCATTGTGGAAACATTCATTACAGGAAATATGGCGTAGTGGTGTAAGCGATGGCTTCTGATTATTCATCCGAGATGGGTCCGGGTTCGAATCCCGATGAGGCATGGATGCTGTGTATGTCTTACAGCTCTCTCCCTTCCCTGGAACCAGTGGCCCTAAATTAGGGATGGGCAACTGCTTATAGCTTAGTGAGTTACTCACGGTGGTCGTTAAACCCCCAATTTAAAAAAAAGAAAGGAAATGTAGCTGGGTGGTAGACAAAATTAACTGGGTGGGCCACTTAGTAAAAAGGCTCTAGGGAGAACACTACATAGGTAGCTGTTTCATACCTCAAACAGTGGTACACACTTTTTTTTTGATTGGGGATTTAATGACCTCTGTGAGCAACTCGATGAGCTATAAGCAGTTGCCCGTCCCTAATTTAGGGCCACTGGCTCCAGGGAAGGGAGAGATCCAATGCCATAAGACAAACACAACATCTATGCCTCACTGAGATCCAAACCCGGACCCATTCTCAGACGAACGATCAGAAGCCAGCGCTTAGACCACTGTGCCACCGGGTGGCAGTACACACTTAGGTTGACTCGGAGTATGGCAGTAAACAATTATAAGATTTATTGTTTAAAATTTTATTTCTGCAAAACAGATGTTTTCTTAACAAAATTGTTACTCATTGACATCCTTAAAACAAAAATTTGCACAAAATGTACGGAACTATTTGATGCAATAATAATTGTAAGGCTAGCAAAAAAACATTATTATTATAGTTTCTTTGTATAAGCTTTTTTTTTAGCATAAAAAATCAGTGTTGTTTCAGCATCTAAATTATTATTCGAACTAACACTCTGCATGAAATATAGTGGCGGAGACAGTTCTCCACTTAGTAATGGTGGGTGTGTGTAGGCATTATGTATGCAAAGCACATTGATATGTGGAACTACTTGAAGAGCTGATAATTGGAAGTGGAAGGGCACCCCTTCCCCTCCCCCCAAATAAATTGCAACAGTTTACTCAGATTTCATGGAGAGTGAGTGCTCCATCTTGTCCTCCCATCATAATCATTAACCATTCTCAATCCCAGGGGAGTACTGATTGCCCCGCACTGCAGGAGGGAAGCTTCACGGCTAAGAGGGCCTCTAGCTGCAAAAGTTTTACAAAATGAAGTTTCTGCAAAAGATTTTGAAGTCCTCTAAAACTTCACATGAAACTAGTTAGCCTGGATTTTTTTTATTGCAGCTTTGAAAGAAGTATTTAAAAAAAGCATTTTTTTTTTCAGTTTAAGTTTTATAAAAAACTGGACAATTGAGGCCCTTTTTCACAGTCATAGCAATAGCTTTATACATGTATATTAACAAGAGAATGTGAAAGAAATATCACTTGAATGAATGAAATTCTATACCAATGAGGATAACATATTATTATTTTTTTTTTTTTTTTTTTTTTTTGCATATAACTTACACACCTTCAGAATATGATGAACTGAAAGGTGTTTTTCATGAGGACGGAGAACCAGAGACCAGTGTCATTTTAGTCAAGAAAAACTTTTACTGTGTGCAAAGCATTGTGGCATGTGTGTTTTTTAAATATAAGAGTAAATATTTAAAGTAGTTTTACCTTTTTTTTTTTTTTTTTTTTTGTGCCAAAATTCTTGTTACTTATTTATTTTGTTTACTTATGTCCTATATTTTTGTATAAATTGGAAAAGATCATTAGATACTCACACTGCAGTTACGTGTTTTGTATGTGTGCGATGGAAAGACATTTCAAAGAATTTACCTAGTTCTCTAAAACAATAAAATTTGCATAACAATATGATTAACTTTGGCATAACTGTTTTCTGGTACTTTCGATCGGTATCAAACTAGGGCAATCATTTTAATTATGCACATTTGTGTTACATGCAATGAAGTGCGGTTTTACGAAAAATACCTGTAGGTTACAAAGAATTTGAATTATTAAAATGCACATAAAATATAGTTAATAATATGGAATTTAAAAATGTAAGTAATTGAAAGCTAATAGATTTTTGCAAAATGACCTCAAAGATTTTTTGTCTCCCCCCCCCCCCGTTTTCTGGTATGCCACAGCAAGATAGTCTCCCCAAGTTGTTCCCACAATCTGCCTGTCTTGAGCAATTCCGTTTTATTCCAGCAAACTTTTAAATTTCATCCACCCACACCGTCTCTGGATTTTTTTTTATTGATTGGCATTCTTTTTTTTTTTTTTTTTTTTTTGATTGGAGGTTTAACGACCACCGTGAGCAACTCAATGGGCTATAAGCAGTCGCCCGTCCCTAATTTAGGGTCACTGGTTCCAGGGAAGGGAGAGAGCCAGTGCCGTAAGACAAACACAACATCCATGCCTGACCGGGATTCGAACCCGGACCCCTTACGGGCGAATGATCAGAGGCCAGCGCCTTAGACCACTGCGCCACCGGGGCGGCGATTGGCATTCAATCTAGTATTTTAGTTGTTCACCAGTGGTTAATTCTAGCAATATGTCCAGCCCATTGCTACTTGAGGATCTTGTTGGTCCCTAAGTATATGTAATAACCTTTTTTCCCACCACCTAAAATTTTGAAAACTGTATCAGTAGTATGTAACACACCGAGTGTAAAAACATTGTTTTTTTTTTATTATTATTAATTTCATTTTGTAGATTAACAACTCTGAGTATCAAAGGCTACACAGTGTTGATTCTTTTGACTGGGTGTTAGCTTCAGGGCTTGGAAGGAATCACTCTGAAAAATTGCAAAGAGTGCGACAATAATCATTTCACAGTCACCACCCCACAAAATCTAGCATTGCAACTATTGGCTTAACAACTTTTGTTTTATCTTCTCGCCGTTTGCACAACAGCTACGTTTTTTACTTTTAATTATGACACATCGCAATAATCCATGCATAAGTAGAAGCTTTCATGGTAGAAAAACTTTCAACAAACAATTTTATTGCACCCCTTTTTGGAAATTTCGAATGCTCCCTAAAGATTAAGCTGCACATCGAGATATTCACCGCCCCGCCCCGGTGGCGTATTATGATCATTGGCCCTAGTTGGATGCGGGTTCGAATCTCAGCGAGGCATGGATGTTTGTCGTTCGGCATTGGCTCTCAATATGTTACTTGTCCAACACTGGTTATCTGTGTACATTGGTCATATGGCATACTGTAAAATCCATGTTTGATGTATACTTGTTCGCCATGTGTTAGATGATCGACACTGTCTATATCTGTGTACATTGATAATTTGGCATGCTGTAAACCATGTATGATTTGTACTTGTTCCTGTGTAATCTCTGTATCCTGTGAATTATTTGTATCACGCTTGTCCTGTCTGTACCACCAGGTCCAATAAATCATTTAAAAAAAAAAAAAAACCTCCAATGAAAAAATAAAAAATATTCCCTAACCTATTCAGGTGTATATACGCGGGAGTTTGTGAAGTTGGATAAGTTTGGAAAACATACACTATCTACAGTACTTACAAATATTTCGATACAATCATACTGTATCAATAGTTTATTCGCCTTCGTCACCAAACATGAAAATTAACCCAAAATTGACACTATTGGAACAGATAAAACTTCCACACAACCTATTATTTCTCAAATCAACATGGATTTAACCCACATAAAATAAAACCCAATCGTTCAATTCTATCAGTCACGGTTTTCAAGGAAGTGTGGCAACGCTGATGGGATCGCAGAATGTTTGGTTTTTTTTTTTTTTTTTTTTTTTTTGGAGAGGAGGGACGAGAGAAAGGGTTGCAGAGTTCAACCGTATGTTCCTTTTTTGTTTGTTTGTTTTTTTTTTTTTTTTTTTTTTTTGGTTGGAAGTTTAACGACCACCGTGAGCAACTCAATGGGCTATAAGCAGTCGCCCGTCCCTAATTTATGGTCACTGGTTCCAGGGAAGGGAGAGAACCAGTGCCTTAAGACAAACACAACACCCATACCTGACCGGGATTCGAACCCGGACCCCTTACGGACGAATGATCAGAGGCCAACGCCTTAGACCACTGCGCCACCGGGGCGGCTTTGTTTGTTTGGAGGACCGTCAGCAAATCAATAAGCTATGAGCTATTTTTTTTTTTTTTTTTGATTGGAGGTTTAACGACCACCGTGAGCAACTCAATGGGCTATAAGCAGTCGCCCGTCCCTAATTTAGGGTCACTGGCTCCAGGGAAGGGTGAGAGCCAGTGCCGTAAGACAAACACAACATCCATGCCTCACCGGGATTCGAACCCGGACCCCTTTCGGACGAATGATCAGAAGCCATCGCTTAGACCACTGCGCCACCGGGGCGGCTATGAGCTATTAGCAGCTGCCACTCTCGAATTTAGTGTCACAGTTCCAGGGGCCGCCCCGGTGGCGCAGTGGTCTAAGCGATGGCCACTGATCATTCATCCGAACGGGGTCCGGGTTCGAATCCCGGTGAGGCATGGATGTTGTGTTTGTCTTACGGCACTGGCTCTCTCCTTCCCTGGAACCAGTGACCCTAAATTAGGGACGGGCGACTGCTTATAGCCCATTGAGTTGCTCACGGTGATCGTTAAACCTCCAATAAAAAAAAACAGTTCCAGGGAAGGGAGAAAAACAGTGCCCAAACACAACGTCAATGCATCATAGGAAATCGAACCGGAACCCATCTCGTACGAAAGATCAGACCTTTTTAGATCTTCAGAAGAGGATATTAGGAAGGGAGTGTCTGACCCCAGGTCTTAAACAACCCTTAGAATTTATTTTTTTTTTGATTGGAGGTTTAACGACCACCGTGAGCAACTCAATGGGCTATAAGCAGTCGCCCGTCCCTAATTTAGGGTCACTGGTTCCAGGGAAGGGAGAGAGCCAGTGCCGTAAGACAAACAATATATCCATGCCTCACCGGGATTCGAACCCGGACCCCTTACGGACGAATGATCAAAGGCCAGCGTCTTAGACCACTGCGCCACCGGGGCGGCTTTGTTTGTTTGGAGGACCGTCAGCAAATCAATAAGCTATGAGCTATTTTTTTTTTTTTGATTGGAGGTTTAACGACCACCGTGAGCAACTCAATGGGCTATAAGCAGTCGCCCGTCCCTAATTTAGGGTCACTGGCTCCAGGGAAGGGTGAGAGCCAGTGCCGTAAGACAAACACAACATCCATGCCTCACCGGGATTCGAACCCGGACCCCTTTCGGACGAATGATCAGAAGCCATCGCTTAGACCACTGCGCCACCGGGGCGGCTATGAGCTATTAGCAGCCGCCACTCTCGAATTTAGTGTCACAGTTCCAGGGGCCGCCCCGGTGGCGCAGTGGTCTAAGCGATGGCCACTGATCATTCATCCGAACGGGGTCCGGGTTCGAATCCCGGTGAGGCATGGATGTTGTGTTTGTCTTACGGCACTGGCTCTCTCCCTTCCCTGGAACCAGTGACCCTAAATTAGGGACGGGCGACTGCTTATAGCCCATTGAGTTGCTCACGGTGATCGTTAAACCTCCAATAAAAAAAAAAAACAGTTCCAGGGAAGGGAGAAAAACAGTGCCCAAACACAACGTCAATGCATCATAGGAAATCGAACCGGAACCCATCTCGTACGAAAGATCAGACCTTTTTAGATCTTCAGAAGAGGATATTAGGAAGGGAGTGTCTGACCCCAGGTCTTAAACAACCCTTAGAATTTTTTTTTTTTGATTGGAGGTTTAACGACCACCGTGAGCAACTCAATGGGCTATAAGCAGTCGCCCGTCCCTAATTTAGGGTCACTGGTTCCAGGGAAGGGAGAGAGCCAGTGCCGTAAGACAAACAATATATCCATGCCTCACCGGGATTCGAACCCGGACCCCTTACTGACGAATGATCAAAGGCCAGCGTCTTAGACCACTGCGCCACCGGAGCGGCCCTTAGAAATAGGAAGCTAGGAGATTTGAACTAGAGTGCCCGATAGGAAAATGATACGGAAGCGAGGCAGAAAGGGAGAGGAAGACGCCCTTATTTGTTACCGGGGGCCAGTACCCGGGGTCCGACGGCTTAACGTGCCCATCCGACGCACGGTAGGTATTTAGTGGCTTCGAACGTTCATACCTGCCCAGGATCGAACCTGGGGTTATCTCCATGGCAGTCACTTACGCTGACCACTAGGCCACCCGCGGCCAAAGATCAGACCACTGCGACAGTTCCTAATTTATGGTCACGATGATGTAGTAGGCACGTGACTTTCAGTATAGCAACGAGCCTTACGTAAGTGAAGGACAACCATGGAGCAGCACCGGTGGCGCAGTGGTCTAAGCGATGGCCTCTGATCATTCGTCCGAACGGGGTCCGGGTTCGAATCCCGGTGAGGCATGGATGTTGTGTTTGTCTTACGGCACTGACTCTCTCCCTTCCCTGGAACCAGTGACCCTAAATTAGGGACGGGAGACTGCTTATAGCCCATTGAGTTGCTCACGTTGGTCGTTAAACCTCCAATCAAAAAAGAAAAAAAAGACAACCATGGAGGAAGGAATAAGGGAGAAAGTATGACGTCACAAACTTAAAGCTTTCTTAGCTGACGGTGTGGCCAAGGAGGTTATAATAAGGTATCTGGAGATGCCCTTGTTAATAGAGCATTACCCAAACGGCCGTCAAAGTGTGGGAAAGCTGATGGTTTTCAAGGGTCTACGACACAACATCGCAAGTCAAAACATCGCGGTACCATAACATCGCGGTACTAAAACATCGCAGGTCAAAACATCCCGGTACTATAACATCGCAGGTCAAAACATCGCGGCACCATGACATCGCCGGTCATAACATCGCAGTAATCTCTAAATAAATTGCTTTACATAGATTTTGATGAATTGCAAAAAAGTATATTTAAGGGGTGGGGGACTTCATACAAATTGATGTCCTGGTTAAATTTTGGTAGAAATCGGGGATCCCCGTACCGCTTTTCCGACAGTATATTTCTGTGTAGCTGATAAACTATTGTAGCTATCAACACAAAAATTTATGTTTAGGAGTTACACTGGTGGAAAGTAAAAAAAGAACACCAAGAAGGAATTGGCGGACGATCATGAAATTTACATATGTTAATGGGGTCGAGTTTACGTAGATGTGATGTTAATTTCGGGACCAACCGATGAGCGCTTACGCCACAGCACGGCATAATATGCAAATTATCGTCGGTGGTATTTAAGGAGTACGGCGAAATGAATGTAATCAGTCGGCGGCGTACGGATACGTACGAAGACCCTGAAGAAGCTGCAATAGCTGGACATGGAAGACATATACGATTTCAGCAGTTATTGGACTTTGAGCTAGGTCGTCTAGTCGGACTCCGCGAGGCCGGGTGGTCGTAACGCCGTATTGCGGAGCGAATTGGACGGGAAGTATCAGTGGTGGTACGATGGTGAGGTAGATGGTCCGAGTAACATGAGAAGACGTGGAACCGGGAATCACAGACGGACTGATGAGCGGACCGATCGACGCATAAGAAGAGCGGCGTTGTCAAGCAGAACATCCACTGCGACGCGAATCCGAGCTGCCGTTGCACCTGAGGTGACTGTGCGAACAATCCGCAACCGTCAACTGGATGCAAGACTACGTGCACGTGTGCCTCTGGCATGTGTACCTCTGACTCCAGCCCACCGTCAGGAACGACTGCAGTGGTGTCGCCAACGTCTGCACTGGATAACGCAATGGCGATCTGACGTGTTCAGAGATGAAAGCAGATTCTGATTGGGATCCTCCGATGGCCGTATGTGTGTTCGCAGACCCACAGGGGAGCGTATCCACCACCCTTCTTGCATCCGCCAGCGACACACAGGGCCTACACCTGGTTTCCTGGTGTGGGATGCGATCAGCTATCACTCCCGCACACAACTAGTGTTTGTACCTGGTACGTTAAACAGTACCTTCTACATCAACAACATCATTCAGCCCGTTGTTGTGCCATTTGTAAGGTCGGTCCATCGTGGTGTTTTCCAGCAAGATAACGCACGCCCACACACGGCACGTGCAACGAAACATGCAGTTCAGGATGTGAGACAACTACCATGGCCTGCACGTTCACCGGATTTGTCCCCCATTGAGCACGTGTGGGATTTTATGGGACAACGACTTATCCAGTCTAAACGGCCAGCCACGACCATCCCCGATTTACGCATCCAGGTTGAGGATGCTTGGAACTCAATACCCCAAACTTACATCCAACATCTGTACGACAGACTCCATGCCAGAATTGTACAGTGTGACGCAGTTCATGGCGGTTCAACCTCGTACTAACCATGTGACATGGAAATGTTATTTTTCAGTTTATCAACAAATACAGCTGTATTTTGCCATAATGTTTTGATCACGTTATCCTGTGTATTCCGTTATTATGCTGTATAAATTTCGTTGGTATCAGACGTCTCCTTCTTGGTGTTCTTTTTCACTTTCCGCCAGTGTAATATAAATACACATCACATTTCCCTAATTTTCAGTTTCTCTAACTCAACGTCAAAATTCGTCTATTATTTAATTATAAGTAAATAACAAACTGGAAACCGGGGCTGACACCCCTCCCCCCCTTGGCACGCTAGTGGCCCAGATTTGTTGTTTTTGTTTTCATTCCTTGAGTTAACAGAGCAAAAATATCTGAACTGCTCTGTTTCAGTTGGAAATATTTTTTTGCATCAGCAATAGGGCTTCATGTATAATTGCAAAATCCTTGGTTAGAATAGAGATACCACATAAGGAATTTACATCAGAAAATGGAGTAGCAATAAGGAAAACATTCTAAAACCAAGAAAAGAAAGGCCGGAGCCGAAAAAGCTAGGTAGAGGAAACAGAAAGTTTTGAGAAAAAGTTCCTCTTTAAAGAAACCTGTAGTCGCTTAATGAGAAAGTGGTATAAATCAATACAAAAACATGTACTGTATTTGAAAACAAATTGTAAGGAAGTAGGCATTGTGACTGTCCACAGTTTCCCCTTTTAATCCTGTCGACATTACAACCATCACAGAAAATAAAATAACCAAAACATAACAAAAATACTTATTCAAAATAAAATGCCCAAAACATTAAAAAAGTAACCACTAAAAATAAAATGCCCAAAACATGGTAAGAAATTCTGTTAAAAGCACACTGAAGATAAAAAATTGGTAGAAATATAAACACTTTCAAAACTTAATACAAGTGTCAAAACTGAAATAAAAAGAAAGAAAAAAGAAATATTCCAAATTTCATTATTACTTAAGATATTTTGACCTGTCGACATTTCGTATATTGCACTTGCACACGGTCAAAAAATATTATTTACAAGGACTCTTTACTAACTTTTAATCGCTGTGCTCATATTTATAAGGTTTGCATAACAAGTCAAGTTAATAACGTTGCACTTTCACTTAGGCACCAAATATTAATAATTAGCCCCTTGACCTAAGCCTAGGCCTTTTAAAGAATTGTTTAAAAGGCCTTCGGCATTATAAAAATTACTGAAAAGACATATGCCTAGGCCTCGGGCATATCAATTAATGTTTTGTGCTCGAGTAAAAGTTCGACATGATAAATTTGATTTTCTGTGAAAACCATATGAATATCAGCTCGGCGGACTGAAAACTATAAAAAAGGCCTAGGCCTAGGGTCTACTTAATCGTTTTTACCTCAGTAAAGCGCATTGCTAAAATTTTGACTTGCTATGCAATTCTTATGAAAATTAGCACGGCGGACTGAAAATTGCTAAAATGGCCCAGGCCTAGGGCTTTATAATTGTTGTTTTGTATCTAAGTAGAAGTGTGGCATTATCTTTAGTTCCTAATAGGTAATTTTTACCCGGTATTTCCCGGGTAAATATTACTATTTGAGGAATCACTAAGTTCAGCGGGTGAATGAAAAAAATATTCCTGTATCTTTTTCATTGAATGAAAGAGATATTCCTGTAATTTTCCAGTAAACTTATCTTTAATTTTTTTATTTAGTTAATTTAATTTTACGAAACAAAAAGAAAGGAAGAAGAATGGAGGTACTTACCTTCGAGGAGATATACATAAAACTGTGGAGCATCTGGCATGTGTTTCTGAGAATCCCGCGACACTGACTTGCAATATACTTTCGTGATGTCGCGTGAATGCGACTTGACATTGGAATTGATCATCTTTTTCTTACCGTTTTGAATTTTGAATATCTGAAACTCTCTATTTACATTACATTGTATTTCTTCCTGATGAAGCCGCCCGTTGGTGGTAAAAGTTAACGTTTATTAATTTGTGTTTCTAATACACCATTAAACGGATATTTTTGCACTTTATTGTTATCTACGGTCTCACACTTAGACCGTAGGTCGAATATTGGAGTGCTGAATTGTGTTGCAGTTCTTAAGAGTAAAAAATGGAACTTTTCACGAAAATTTTGAATGGGGATCCTTTGACCACAGGCCCCGACCCGTTCCAAAAACCGTCTACCGTCTTAAGTTAGCGCACCATGAGACAGTATACCAAATTTCGTGGCTCTAAATTGAAAACTGTAGATTTGACGAAAATTGCGTATGGGCCCCCTTGATCCCGGGCCTCCACCCGTTCCAAAAATCGTCTACCGTCTAAGTTAGAGCACCATGATATAGTATACCAAATTTGGTAGTTTTAAATTGAAAACTGTAGATCTTAGAAAAAAAATTGTATACGGCCCCTTGACTCAGGGCCCCCACTCGTTCCAAAAACTGTCTACCGTCTAAGTTAGAGCACTATGAGATAATATACCAAATTTTGTGGTTTTAAATTGAAAACTGTAGATCTTAAGAAAGTTTTGTATAGGGCCCCTTGACCCCGGCCCCGAACCGTTCCAAAAACTGTCTACCATTTAAGTTAGAGCACCATGAGATAGTATACCAAATCTGGTGGATCTAAATTGAAAACTGTAGATTTGACGAACATTGCGTATTGGGTCCCCTTGACCCTGGGCCCCCACCAGTAACACAAACCATCTACCATCTAAGTTAGAGCACCATGAGTAGTATACCAAGTTTGGTGATTCTAAATTTAAAATTGTAGATTTGACGAACGTTGCATATGGGGGCCCCTTGACCCGTTCCAGAAACCGTCTACCGTCTAAATTAGAGTTCCATGAGATGTATACCAAATTTGGAGGTTCTAAATTGAAAACTGTAGATTTGACGAAAATTGCGTATGACCCCAGGTCCGCACCCGTTTCAAAAACCGTGTAAGTTAGAGCACCATGAGATAGTATACCAAGTTTGGTGGTTTTAAATTGAAAACTGTAGATCTTATAAAAATTGTGTATAGGGCCCCTTGACCCCGGGCCCCGACCCATTCCAAAAACCGTCTACCGGTAGTTGGAGCACCATGAGATAGTGTACCAAATTTGGTGGTTCTGAATTGAAAACTGTAGATTTGACTAAAAATGCGTGTGGGGGCCCGTTGACCCCAGTCCCCACCCGTTCCAAAAACCGTGTATCGTCTAACTTAGAGCACCATGAGATAGTATACCAAATTTGGTGGTTTTAAATTAAAAACTGTAGACCTTACGAAAATTTCGTATAGGTTCCATTGACATCGGCCCTTTCCAAAAACTGCCTACCGTCTAAGTTAGAGCACCATGAGATAGTATACCAAATTTGGTAGTTCTAAATTGAAAATTGTAGATTTTTCGAAAATTGCGTATGGGGGCCCCTTGACCCCGCGCCCCCAACCGTTCCAAAAACAGTCTACCATCTAAGTTACAGCACCATGAGATAGTATACCAAATTTGGTGGTTTTAAATAAAAAAGTGAGATTTTACGAAAATTTTCTGTGGAAGCCCTTTGACCCCGGGGGCCAACCCCTTCCAAAAACCGTCTACGGTCTAAGTTAGAGTACCATGGGGACATTTTCTGGACCCTGTCGGCATTATGACCGTGTGAACATTTTGACTGTCGACATTGTGACCATGTCGACATTATAACTGCCACCGCAATAACGTTTGTTCTGCATCTTACAGTACAAGACATTAAATGCGAGACAAATTCGACGTCTGGACTTAGGGGCTCTTGGATCGAGTCCAGCTGACAGCTAAAGATCCGCCATGGTTCGGAGCACCACACGCAGATGGACCCGGCGGCATCTAAGCAAACCTTACAATGATACGGGACTGGATAAATCTCGGCCAATCAGAGGGCAGTTTTCAGCTTCAGTGACGACACATATGGGTGGGGCTTATCTTCATGTGTCACGCGGGCATTCTGAGATACGATCTGAACAGCTTTAGATTATGATATTTCATGTCATTTTCACGTTCATCGTTCGCTGCCTTTCGGATTAAAAAATAAAAGAAATTTACATACACAAACAAAAAAATAAATACAAAAATATAAAGGGAAGTGGAAAGTAAGTTTTTTTTTAATTTTGTAACGGTTATTTCATATCTTAGGTAACGATGTGAAATGTAGAATGATTCAATAGTCTTTAATTATTATGGAATATCAGGTAGTGTTTTTGGTAAAAGTGTAGATTAGCGTCTTAATTTATTTCGTCGGAAAAATGCTAGTACCTGGAAAAAATACGACGTACAGATTTTAGGGTATGGAAATTAATTACAAATTGTGCAGAAATTGCATGTTTTAAATATCTTTTAAAGATTGTTATTGTAATATTTATCTGTAAGTACGATGCTGTGAAAAGACGCTTAGGTAGGCCTAACGCATCGCTACCGCGACGATGTCAGTCTTTGCTTCGTTGAAAGGAAGGTTCGTTGTTGTACGGAAAAGACTAGAGGAAGAGTACAAGAGAAAGCGGTTACGTTGTTGATAGGAGAGCTATAAATCTTGTAAGGATACGCTACAGAAAATAGGTCGAGAATATCTACCCTTCATTTGTTGTATCCTGTACGTTGTTGGCAGGAAAACCCGGGAAAAAACTCTTAGATTTGCAAAAGATACGTATCAGTGAGATGACCTGCGAACAAAGTATTAACAGGGGAAGCAAAAGTACAGTGTCACAGCAAATCAGCTACGAATGGAAGCCGTTCAAAGCAGAACCAAAAGTTGTACTTCCCTAATTTTCTGTACAACATGAAAAGGAATATTCGTACTTTCTATTCGGAATCAGGAAATCGGTGCGAAAGAACGAAACATTTCTCAACATCTACTTTAAAAACAATGACAAAACCTGATCGAACTATATTCTGTAGTGTATGAGTGCATGATGCTTCGCTGTACTGGCGAGAACGCACGCAGCTGCACTTGAAGTCATCCGCGCGTGAATGACACGCCGCAGCGCATGTTCCTTTCAACGGAGCTAAGCAAGGAGGTTATGTTACTGGAGACACCACTCCTATCCACGCAGCATTGGCCGCCATAACTCACTGTCTGTGGGCAAATGACGTCATGAGCAGACACGACGCAGCCGCAGAAGAGAAGCTGCTTGGAAACCAATGGAACAAAAGCTTCTAAGCGTATAAACAGATAAAATGACTAATTCAATAATCTTTATCAATGATACACAACCTTACTGTTTCATCAACGGTATAATTTAGTTCATTTTCGCCTGCTTGTGACGTCACACCACAGATTAGCTGTGACCTATGGCGGCAGAGCCAGTGGTGTCTCCAGTAATATAACCTCCTTGGAGCTAAGCTTCGCATTGTCGCCGTACCGATGCGTTAGGCCCAAAGCCAATAATATACCTAGCGTGTCCACTTGTGGTAATTTCTGTAATCATGACGTCATAAAATCGATGCTGGCTCCTCTTGTGCTAGCCCAAGCTACTGAACTGCCCTACGCGCATGCTCCAGCACTTAGCTCAAAATTTGAAGTTCTTTCCAACGGTTGTTGTTATTTTCCAAAAATGGTTTCCAACGCCCATTTGGTCGTGAGTTAGGCTATTTTAACAAAGTGTTTTTCCGTATATTTGACGAACTACGTTATCGTAACGTGTTTCTTCCGTCTTTTTTCATTTTTGCTCATTTTCTTTTAATTGGAATAAATTTTTTTACTCTTCATTATTTCAAAGGATTGTTTATGGCTATGCATTTTTTATTAGGCTTCATTTCTTACCTTAGGATTTAGTGCTTTCGTTAGAAATGAGTTAAATAAATTTTGAAGATGAGAATCCGATTTTTGGCGTAAATGTGACAAGGATGGTAAGTCAGATAATATCTGAAAACTTGAAAATTTCATCGTCCTGGAGCGGGACACGAACCCGCGTCTCCCAGAAAACGCCTAGGTATGCTAACCACTACACCACCCAGAACGAGCAAGTTTCAAGTTTCCGATCAAACTTGAAACTTGCTCGTTCTGGGTAGTGTAGTGGTTAGCATACCTAGGCGTTTTCTGGGAGACGCGGGTTCGTGTCCCGCTCCAGGACGATGAAATTTTCAAGTTTTCAGATATTATCTGACTTACCATCCTTGTCACATTTACGCCAAAAATCGGATTCTCATCTTCAAAATTTGTATTATATGGCGTAATCCCGTATTTCTTTCATGAGTTAAATAAAATTCAACGGGCTGGATTATGCACTTACCCGGGTGCACGGTGTATGATAGTCAGGTGATACGACTCCCGGGAAAAAAATCGTCCGTTAATGTCACTTGTCACTAGATGGCGCAAAGAACGTGTGGGCCGATGATTTCAAACAACCTATGCTTTCTTATGGGAGGAAGCGACAGAAACATTCGTTTTTTACGAATGCTATTTTGCTTGGAATAAAAAAAAACGATCTGAAACGCTTCGCAGACATGTACTTTTGTTCTTATCACGTGGAAATATATCAAATAAACCAAATATATATAATTTTTTAGCCGCGAAATGAGTACTCGAACGTATAGATATCTGAGCAGACGATGCTGAGGTTTTTTTTCTGAGGCAATAGGGAATAAATCTTTTATCGTAAGAAAAACGTGCATTTCTTGTAAAATGAGATGGTACTGTATATTTGGAGGAGCAATTATTCACATGGAATGTTAATTTTTCTGTTATAAGTTTTGTTTTTACTGCACTCATTGGAGCATCATTAACGGAAACTATTCGTTTTGAAACACCGAATTTTTCGCAAAAAAATAATTTTTATTACCCTTCCCCTCGAAAAATTATTCACTAATGATGTTTTCATTTACTAATATTCAAGATGTCTTTCGCATGTGTGCTATTTTTGTACCTAATCATACTAATTAATAAGGGTCTTCATCTGTGCTGGCGATGGCGGCAGAGAAAGTGCATCGTGGTGAAATGGTCGATTTTTCCCGGCGGAGCTTTCTCGGACCTGCGTGCATATATTGTAGTACGATCAGAGCCCATTTAAGAGGAAGGGGGGCTAGAGGGTCTGCAGCCCGGGCCCCGTATTTTCAAGGGGCCGCAGAATTATGCAGGATGCTTGAAGAATTGGCAGAGTTCTAGTATTTTCTTTTTTTTTCCAGATAGCACAGCAAAATTTATAAGAAACTGCCTTGTGAAAAAAATTATATTTCTTTCTATTTTTTAGGAGGGTGCAAAAAGCATAGTCGCCCCATAGTCCATCCTCCAATTTTTTGAAAACATTACAGATTTTTCTTTTTTTTACACATCTGCAATTGGGGGAAATTTTCGTACATTAAGAATTCAAGAATTCATTTGAATCATGATATTGGATCATATTATTTCGCCCACTACTTCGATGTAATTTCAACTAGCTGAACCCTGGTGCTGGGAGGGATTAAAGCAGAACTGAACTGGTATCTATTTTTCTACCATGTACCTTTACATTTTCTTGTTAACACCGATCACCCATGAATTATGGGAAACATTTTCAATTCCTCAATGAGATTTTCAAATTTAATATTTTCAGCTGCTGATACAGCAGAATTAGTCTGCAGCATTGGAACTGCCTCTACAATTGCGCTTCTCGACATTCCTTGCTCCCGGTGAGATGGAGCCTTTCGTGGGCTTTTGATTGATTTTGACAAATACGCTGGACAGCCTGGAAAAATGGATGGAACTGCCTTGGGTGACAACCTAATTCTTACTGGCACATCATACAAATTTTCCCACTTGAAGTCTCCGTCTTACGAGTAATAATGTTTGAAGGCAAGAAGTGTTTTTGGCAAACACAATCACTGCTTTGCAGTTCTGGATCCTTACGTGGGATAGCTTGCCGCCATTTTTCCAACAGCTTTTCATCTGTTGGGGCTTTAAAGGTTGACACACGTTCTTTACATGTAGCATAACCTGCCGGACAGTTCGGCACAAAACACTTTCTCCCCAATATCAAAAACCTAAATATTGAACAGATTCTAGTCTGACATTTAGTTGCACAAAGTAATAAATTAAAAATACCTAAGATAAACACCAATTTAGCACTGATGAAATGTTAACTACCATGTAATTCTACGACGGTTAGCATGAACTATCGGCCCACAACTCCTCAACGCCCCCTGGTGACCTGTGACATTAACAGCCCGTTTTCAAACTGTTAGCAGTAAGGAGAGTTGTATCACCTGACTTATCATACACCGTGCCCGGGTGCGAAGAATTGACTGTCATAAGTAAGTGCATTTTTTCTTGTTTTTCGAACTTGTTAGGTTTTTTTTTAATGGAGGTTTTAACGACCACCGTGAGCAACTCAATGGGCTATAAGCAGTCGCCCGTCCCTAATTTAGGGTCACTGGTTCCAGGGAAGGGAGAGAGCCAGTGCCGTAAGACAAACACAACATCCATGCCTGATCGGGATTCGAACCCGGACCTCTTACGGACGAATGATCAGAGGCCAACGCCTTAGACCACTGTGCCAAACTTGTTAGTTGAAGGAAGCAACTTTGCCCTAAATTTTTGTGAGCTGTGGTTAGAACATGTTTGAATGCATATTATATTGGGCTCATTTGTAAAATCTATAGGCTTAACTTTGAATTGTGTATAAAATGTTCTGCCCCATATGAAGTTTTTCTCACAATTTTTTAAGTTGTGGCACATGGATACCATAAAAAAACTGTTGCCCAGATTTTCAAAAATAGAATTTCTCGAAGTATACTGAAGGAGAATATGCAGGCAACTTCCTCTGTAAGTCGTAAAGAAATACTTCATTGTGCTGTAAGGTTATGTAAGAGTATGGTGGCTATTGTTACTCATTTATGGATGCTTCAAATAGTTCCCAAGTTCATGTGTATCACTTTGCTATGTTTACTTTCTGCGGACTCACACTCACCTTAAAAGGGTAAAGAAACTAGCTCCACCACTCAAGATGGGCAAAAAAAATATTGCATCTGCTTCTTTTTCTTTTCTGTATGATAAGACCGTTTCAGAATTCTAAGAACCGAAGATGTTTACTTGCTGTGCCAAACAATTTTTTATGACCTGTCAGTTATATCCTTAGCTGGATGGGAGAAGGGGCACAGAACATAGATAACTACTCAAGTGATCAGTACTCGAAATAAAATTATTAGGAAACTACGTAATTCAGTTATAATTTTTTTAATGTGCTTGTTTCATTATTCAGCATTTTGCAAATTTAGCATTATGCACAAGTTTGTAGCCGCAGATTGCTGAAGGTTGACGTGAACTCAGGTGATCACAGTGAGAGAGCAGATGGAAAAAAACCATCCGAAAGAGGTCTGGGCTCAAATCCCGGTGAGACATGAATGTTGTGTTTGTCTTACGGCACTGACTCTCTCCCTTTCCTGGAAACAGTGACTAAATTAGGGACAGACAGCTGCTTATAACCCATTTGAGTTGCTCACAATGGGCGTTAAACCTCCAATAACAAAAAACAGTTGTATTTTTTTCTATTCCTATGAATTTGTATATGAAAAAAACATCTATGTTATTAGAGCTTTGGTATTGATTTTCTATAAAAATGTTTCCCATGAAAGTTATGCTGAGCTAGTTTCTTTACCCCTTCACACACATTTACATATAGCACACTTATCCATTGAGGTGAGTGAGTGGGCTATATGTAAACATGCAAACACGGGAACTACATGATAGCTTTCACAAATGGATGTCCTTCTCTATTGGCTGCATTGACAATGCAAAGACCTGGTCTTCCAAAGTGATACGGGTTAGTGGGTTTGTTCATACTTCTGTTCGTTACTCTCCATATGCCACTATGCAATATAAATAGTTCCATGGTGAAATGCAAAAGAATGTGAGTAGAATAACAACAGACTTTCATAAAGTGAATGGCACGCTTCATTGGTTTGGATGGTCTTTATAGTTTAATGGATTGATCAATAAAATTAAAACAACTGAACAGAGGAAATAAAAAGGTAATTGTTATTTCAGATATTTGTTTTTTTTTTATTGGAGGTTTAACGACCACCGTGAGCAACTCAATGGGCTATAAGCAGTCGCCCGTCCCTAATTTAGGGTCACTGGTTCCAGGGAAGGGAGAGAGCCAGTGCCGTAAGACAAACACAACATCCATGCCTCACCGGGATTCGAACCCGGACCCCGTTCGGACGAATGATCAGAGGCCATCGCTTAGACCACTGCGCCACCGGGGCGGCTCAGATATTTGTAGTGTTTATTCAGATGTATTTTGAGTTGCATTTGACTGAAATATATTTCTTTAGTTTCAATTTACTTCCGATATTGGAGGTTATATTTTAACGTGCATTAATGCATTTGCATTTTTGAACTTCACTTTTAGTTGGTAAAGTTCGATGAACACTTACTTCACTTTTAGTTGGTAAAGTTCGATGAACACTTACCGCACGTGGGGCTTGGCTTTCAATTCATATTTTCGTTATGTGGATGCGGCACGGGGTTGTTGTTTTTTTTTCCATTTGGCCACGGTTCACTTCTTTTTTTTTTTTTCCGTTGGAATTATTTTGCCTCATCACCAAATGAGTTTTTCCTTTGCTGCATCCTCATTTACTTCAATATTTATTCTTAACCCGAGTACTTTCGGTACTACTACTATACCGTCTTCGAGGGGACATTTTGCTCCAACTAGCACGGACCGTGTCAGCTGGGCATTTCAGTGGTTCTCGCGGGCTGCTTCTGTCATCTGCTATCGCTTCTTTATTTTTTAAAAAAAGTCTTACTTATATTTTAGACCAACACGTGTTATGTCTTCAGCAGTGTCGCCAGGGTGAGGGTAAACACAGCCGAGTATACAACTCACCTCAAAATGAACAGCCCCTAATCTAAATCATAAACTCACTGGCAACTGCTGCAGGAGAATTGTAGTGTTTATATTGTGTAATGGCGATTGTACAAAGCCACGATCTCAAGCATAAATAAATGCATTAGTAAACGCCTCAGAGAGGTACTTGTAGTATTTCGGAAATTCTTCTAGACTTGGTAAATCATCATATTTAAAATGCACATATCAATGTGAACTGCAAAATCCCTTAACAACCAAACTTCGGAAGGAGCAAACAAGAAAAGTGCTTAATATTAAAAATATGGAACTGAAGATTTTTAAAGCATCTGTATTCACACACACAAAAGCATGCTGACCTCTCTTACTTTGTGTACCCATTTTTGACCATATCTCTTCGATATTTGGGGCTAAGTTAACACACACACCCTCACTCACATACACACTGACAAGTCTGACAATTATCTCTAACAAATGAATTTTTTTCTATGAATAGTTTTTAGTCTAACAAACATTCAAGCACAAAATTTTTGCTAAGCCTCAAAACTTTTCTTCACTGTTATCCTTTTTCAGTATCAGACGTATCAAATCTTTGGACATAAGCGAGAGACTTCGGATTTTCGGCCGTTCCTCCCGCCATCTGGATGAATGTCAATTGTCCTGATTTTCGCCTTGAATTAGCAGTTCAGATGGTTGAAATTCCATCAACCACCATGATTTCGAACTGCCTGTGAAATCTTTTTCTTTCTATGTCAATGCAAGGCGGCAGTACAGTCACCAGTTTCGTACTGTTCCTCTCCACCTTTCTGCAAAAAGAAAGCCGCTCCAGTGGTCTAAGACCTGGCTTCTGACCGATCGTTCGAGATGGGTCAGAAAAAATGTTCTTAATTTTTTTTTCTCACAGTCTGATTGGTGTACGACGCCTTCAGCAGAGCTCACCTGCTCTGACACTAAAATACCGGGAGGGCAAGTAATTGATTGACAGATGGGAGCTGCCTGGCCTTCTTGCAGTTCAGTCTTTTTTATTATTATTAGGGGTTTAACGACAACCGTGAGCAGCTCAATAGGCTGTAAGCAGTCGCCCGTTCCTAATTTAGGGTCACTGGTTCCAGGGAAGGAAGAGAGCCAGTGCCATAAGACAAACACAACATCTATGCCTCACCAGGTTCGAACCCTGACCCATCTCGGACGATCTTTACACACAACCTAAAGAAGAACCGGAAAACAGTTGGCTGCTACTTTATTCGTAAAAAGCATCAGGTGGGAAAGGGAGTGATGATTTTTGCATTTTTTTCTCCAGAACTTTTACTGGACCAATAGTACTACTTCTGGAAAACTGTTCCAACGTCTGGAAAATGTCGATAAAAAATAGTGCTCTTGTGATTTTATGAGCTGTAAAAATCTTCAGATTTTGAAGGTTGGCATGTCTGCAGTATCAGTCGGCACTTGTCGATGGGTGAGTGTTCCTTTATGCAATAAATTTGCTTGCATTGAGTAAATATGACATAGTTTTGGTCAGGGAGGAATTAAACATTAGGCCCAGGTAGACCATGACCTGATCTGTTTTTGTATTTCTTTTCAAGTTTGGCCATGGTCTCATCTTCGGGCATAAATATTTAGAACAAAACCTTCTAAGGGCTTTGCTCTAAAAATTTATGCCCTGAATAATTGCTGAAAAACAGATCAGGTTATGGTCTACCTGAGCCCAGTGCTTAATCCAGCTCCTGACCAAAAACATGTCATTTAAAGTGAATAAATGCCATTTGTATATAATAATTAAAAGTGTCTTTCACATTGTGTTAATACTTGGTTCATTACAGTTGTTTGAAAACACACCATAGTTCTGCAAATGTAGTGAATTTAAAATTATTTGTAGCATCATAAGAACTTGTTTCGCAATAGTTGTACGTCTTGAAAGGAAGATTTTTTTATCATTTTGTCTGCTGTGCCTGTATCAAATAAACTGCTATCGTATTCAGTGATTCAATGAGTTTAATATAGAATTGAATTGAAACCATTATAGGGGTTCCACAAACTGATTTCTGTAGACCATCAAACTAATCTGAAATATGAAATTTAAAAGGATTTCCAACATACTGACATAATTTAGCATATGAAAAGGTACAAGGTTTTAAACTGCACGCATACCAGTAGCAATTTGTTCAGTAGCTAGTTAATACATGTGTAATGGATAAATAATGAATAATGTGCATTATACTGCAGGGGTCGCGCTGCCAATCGCCATCTTCGCAATTTGCGGGGGGGTCGTTTTGGCGATGAAAAAGAGCTTTGGCAATTGCCTTTTTGTACTGTTATAACACTTTGGCGATAAAAAATGAATTTGGCGAAAACTTTAAAAGAACCAGCACGACCCCTGATACTGTATAAATATCGGGGCTTAAAAAATACCATGCTGGCATGCAAATTATAGACTTCGGCAGGTAAATAAAAAATCTAGTTGCCTGGTACAGGCAACTACATTTAAAAATAATAAAATTTGAAATAGAATTTCCTACTACAAGAAAAAAAAGACAGTCATTTCCTTTCCACTGCTGATCACTAGAAGCTGTATTATTGTTACGGAGTACCAAGGACGAGAATATCACTTCTTTAATAATATTGTGCTCTATATCCAGAAATTAGAACCATATGTAATTTTGCTTTAAATGTTGTTTATAGTCAGCAGCAATCTTGCTGCTGGCTATAAACAACATGCGTCTATGGAACTAGGCCCTGTGTTTAGTGACAAAGGGCAAGAACTTCAACGAAAGGAATATGGAAAAATGACTAAATTTTTTAAATACTAATTTCATCATCATGAAAAAAATTAAGCCAGTAGAAGACCCAAATCATTCAAAGGGTTTTTTTTACAGATAATTTTGTGAAAAAATTGTACATGACAATTATCTGATCTATCAACGACTATTCTTTGCATATGCTCTTCTAGTCACTTCTTATGTCTGTAAGTCAGGTCAATGTCAAACATGTGCCCCAGTTTCATTTAGTACTATTTGTTTCATTTTCAGTTAATGGCAATTCTTGTGTTGGTTGGTTGGTTGATTGAGTTTAATGGCGCAAGGGCCATGGTTGGCCAAAGAGCGCCGCAATTCTTGTGTACTCAAGTACTAAATTCACTCGATGTTGTTTGCCTCATATCCAGTACAAGGTTTTCAGTAAAAGATTACTCGGTTTGCTCTTCCTCGCCTGTTTTAAAAGTTAGGATGGAATTAACAATACTTATTACTAAATCTGTGTTTCTCCTTTGCTTGCCTTTAACTGCTTAAGATATATTTGATATTTCTGTAACTGCTTAAGATATCATTCCCTTGTGCAGTTTTAACTGCCTTTTCATCTTTCGTATAAGACCCCCCCCCCTTTTTTTCTGACCCTGAGCTATTAGATTATTTAAGGGCAAAGAGGTCCTTTCAAATTAGGTATTGTTCATTCACATACTGTATTATTTAATGCCGGACGACTAACAACAATAGTTATCAAGTAGTTTTAAGAAAACAGCCTGTGGATTTATGGTGCATTCAAATTGATATGCTGTAAGCATCTGTGTGAAAATTATTTGATTTATTTCCCTTGCATTTATTCTCTACAATACATTTTATTTGGTAAACCTTCGGCGTTCGGCACGGAAGTAGTTTTTCAAATGGACGATAGATGGCGACACGTTATTTCTGCATCGTTTAAGCATTTCGTTATGTTATGAAAGTGCCGAAGGAAGTCAATAATATGAATTAAGGGTGGCCCTTAAAGAACCATTTTGAATGTTGATTGTGGCATATGTGTGAAATATTTATTTTGACGGAACAATTGTCTTTCCTCATGAATATGAAGCTGTGTAGTTAGCAGAATAAACGTTTTATCTGCCAGGGAAGTACTGTCTGATCGCACGAATCAAGACTTCAAAGCAGTGTTCAGAGAAAAGACTGCAATTCCGTCGTAACTTTCCAGAATATGGTCCGCCAAGTACATTTTGTGGTTGCCCTGTGCTAATTTATGTTTTAGGGGACGCCAATTGCTCTCCACTCCTTGTGTATGCACCCCTGTCATGGGATCAACGAAGCTGAGGGAGTGGTTCACGGTCGTAGCCACAGCTCGGCAGGTTCCGATATGCAGCCCACTGATCTACCATGATCATGGTTCCTGGCTCCACGTCTTTCAGGATGAGGGGCAGCTATGTATCTGCAGATCTGTTGTTATCCGGGCAGATCTCCACCCTGAATCGCTTGGTATCTCGTTCAAAGATACCAAGAATCCAGGTGCCCTTGACGAGAAGACCGCTGTTGTACTTTCGCTTCGTCTACTTCCATGATGATTCCATCACCGCCAAGCCTTTTTCCTCACATTGCGAGGCTACCATAAACTCTGAGACTTGTCTGCAATACGAATACCAGTCGCAAATTGTCTCAGTGGATGTGGTAAGATTGCCATGTGAGGTTTCTCCAATCGCCTCACGGGTCCGGGTTCGAATCCCGGTGAGGCATGGATGTTGTGTTTGTCTTACGGCACTGGCTCTCTCCCTTCCCTGGAACCAGTGACCCTAAATTAGGGACGGGCGACTGCTTATAGCCCATTGAGTTGCTCACGGCGGTCGTTAAACCTCCAATCAAACAAACAAACAAACCAATCGCCTCATTGTAAGACAATCCTTTGGTAAAACAATACGTCAGAATCATCACTATCAATAGGAATCTGAGCATAAAAAACCACGTACCAAATGTACGGGAAGAGTACTCATCATTCCCTGAAGCGTGCTTCTTCCAACACCTGAATTGTCCTAAACAATGAGACGCATCAACACGTAGAGTCATGAGATGGCCCTCAAAACATCTTAGAGGTGGGAAACAAACCCTGTCGCTCACACCAGGAAATAGACTTTTTCTCATCCTTCCCAACTTCATTAAAAAAACCTCTTCCAATTCCACATATTAACACAAAAAGTTGAAACAACAGGCAGAAATAATTTACGAGATCACAGGAGCACAGACCTAGAAATAACTTACGCAACACAGGCGCACAGATCGAGAAATGACTTACATAAGCTGACCAGACGTCCCCAATTCTTGAGGACAGTCCTCGAATTTAGTTTACCGTCCCCAAAAACGTCTGAAGCCTTTGGGGACGCAAATTGTCCTCAAATTTTATTGTTTGTCCCCAAATGTCCTCGAATTTACACTTCCTCATTAACTTTTTAAATTTCCAATCAAAAATGTTCTTAAAAGTAGTTTCTGTTGTA
Organism: Macrothele yani; assembly: GCA_039090855.1. Lineage (NCBI taxonomy): Eukaryota > Metazoa > Arthropoda > Arachnida > Araneae > Macrothelidae > Macrothele > Macrothele yani. Next base: position 62,768,287 of record CM077017.1, on the reverse strand, counting down.
CTAATTTTCCAACATGCTTCTTGTGAAAACAATTATGACTTTTTTTTCTTCTTTCTGGGTTTAACGACCATTACGAGCAACTCTAAGGACTATAAGCAGTCAGGCCCTGATTTACGGGAGGGCACACGGGGCACGTGCCCAGGGCCCCCGATTGAATAAAATGAATTAAATGTGTACTTAGTTAATGGGAATTTTGTGTGTGTATATTCAAAATTTATTTTTTTTACTATGGCATGCTCATGAGTCATGTGTTTATAGATGTGGTACTTACACGCAGTGAGTTTGAGTTTCGAATTTCACGTAAACACGTGGCCATTAATGAGTTTCAGTGGTTTAATAACCTTCAGGTGGCCATTGAGGAGGAGGATCGCTTCAATTGATCCACGTGCCTTTTCTTGCTTTTCCGAACGCACCTAAACTCAACTGATCCTTCAACATCCTGCACACGGCTTGTCGTTGTCGTAACTGTAACTGCGAAGGCTTGGTTGTATTTTGCGTTGCGTTTTTTTGTAGTCTGATGGAATGTTAAATATTTGTTAATTTTATATATAATCAAATTTAGTTAGTTGTAACAATATATTTAAGTTGAATTATTTAACAGTTAAATTATGTCAAAACGTACATATTTATCCGGCAGTGCTAAACGGAAAGCCAAACAATTGAAACTGAAGGATGATGACCTGCAGCATGGTAGCATTGAACGTTTTGCCATTAAAAAATTGGATATTTCACTTGATCCCAAAAGTTCTACAAATTCATCTAATTTTACTACTGGTGAGTCTGTTGAGTGTAATTTGTCTTTGGAAGCCAGTAATCTGACTTCAGAATCATCTAACATCACAGATGCTCCTAATTTGGGAAATCTTTTGAATTCATCTAATGAAGAGAGCACAAGTTCCACAATGAATGCAGTGGATCCTGCCTTATGGGGAGAAATTACATAAGAAATGCGCGAATGCTTTTTGAGCAATCCACCAGTCCAAGATTTGAAGTTGCTGGCATTCACAGGGAAGGATATATGTAGTAAAAAACGTTTTCTAACAGAAGGTAATTTTTTCAGAATAAAAAATAATGAGAAGGTAAAACGCGACTGGCTTCTTTTATCCCCATCAACTTGTTTACTATTCTGCTGGATATGCAAATTGTATGCTAGGAGCACTACAGCATTAGGATCCACAGGTTTTCCTGACTGGAAGCATGCAAGTTAACATCTTACAGAGCATGAAAATTCACACATACACAGGCAAGCAGTATGTGACTATTCATCACGCATGAATGCTTCTGCACGCATTGACTGTCAGATAGTTATGCAGTATCGGAATGAATCCAAGTACTGGCAAGATGTTTTGCATAGAGTTGTTGCAACAGTTAAGTATCTTTCAGTTCGCGGGTTGCCAATGTATGGTGATGATGAAATAATTGGATCAGTTCAGAATGGAAATTTCCTGGACTGCTTAGAATTAATTGCAGAATTTGATCCATTCTTAGCTCAACACTTGGAAAAACGTGGGAATCCAGGAAGTGGTAACACCAGTTACTTATCTTCAACATGTGTGGATGAATTTGTTGAATTAATGGCTGTATGTGTTTTAAATGCAATCACTGATAAAATAAAAATGTCAAAATATTTTTCTGTCATAGTTGACTCAACTCCAGACATTACACATATAGATCAACTGTCTTTTATCATAAGGTATGTCAACAAAGATTGTGAAGCAAAAGAACGGTTTTTGACATTTATTCCATTCCATGGACATACTGCAGAAAACATTACAAATACCATGATATCTTTTCTACAGGAGGCTGGCCTGGATATTATAAATGTCAGAGGCCCAAGCTATGACAATGCCAGCAACATGCCTGGGAAGTATTCTGGTGTTCAAACACGCATTAGGGAAATCAATCCACTAGCGGAATATGTGCCATGTTCTGCTCACACTTTAAATTTAGTTGGTGTGAATAGCATAGATAGTTATGGTAAAGTTCTCTCTTTTTTCACATTTTTGCAAAAACTCTATACTTTTTTTCTGCATCAACTCACCGTTGGAAGATGCTTCAGGAGAAAGTCCAGGAAGCACATGGAAATTCATCACTCACACTGAAGAGTCTGTCAGTTACCAGATGGTGTGCAGATGCTGCAGCTACATGATCAGTGAGGAAAAATTATCGTGAAATAGAGAAAGTTTTAGTATTTCTGTCAGAAAATGTAGATGATTCTCCACAGACAAGAAATGAAGCAAAATCACTGCTGAAGAAAATGCGAACAATGGAAACATCGATCAGCACAGTAGTTTGGGACACAATACTTCATAGATTAAACTGTGCAAATCAAACTTGTCAGAATCCAAAAGGAAATATTTCTGAAGTACCTAAAATTTTCCAGTCGTTAATTGAATTCATTCAGTTCGTGAGGGAAAATTTTGAAGTCTATGAAGAGGAAGCTAAAACATTAGTGTCTGAAAATGTGCAATACCATGGTCTTGATTCCCGAAGAAAGTGCCCAAGAAATAAACACCCAGATGAATGTAACAGTGAACATGTAGAACTCAGTGCAAGGGATATATTTAGAACTCAGGTTCATTATATGCTTTGTGATGCTTTAGTCACTCAGCTTTCAAGCAGAAAATGTGCTTATGAAAATATAATGAGAAAATTTGAATTTTTTACAAAAAAATCAAGATCTGAAGTTTTTGAAGGGGCAAAAGCATTGCAGGAAAACTTTAACAATGACCTTGACGACCAGTTTGCAGATGAGTTTTTGCAATTCTCCTCAATGATGGGGGAGCATGCAATCATTCCCCAGATGCTGCAAACTTTGAAGATAAACAATTTAGAAGCCACATTTCCGAACACTGAGACTGCACTTAGAATGTTGATGACATTACCGATTTCAAATTGTACAAGTGAGAGATCATTTTCTTTGCTGAAAAGACTTAAAAATCCCTTACGATCAACCATGCGGCAAACGAAACTGGCATCATTAGCTCTGCTGTCTTTGGAGAGTGATGTGACACAGTCTTTAAATTATGATTCTCTGATACATGACTTTGCATCTAGGAAATGTAGAAGAAAAATATTCAACCCAACTGTTTCGTCCTGATATAGGAGGTAAATTTTCAATTGTTTTTATTCATTCCTAAAAATAAAGAATAGTAACCGAGTTATTACAAATAAAAAGATCTGGAGCCCAAACACAGCACTTTGTCATCGTATTGTCAGTTTTGTTTGACATTGGACAATTTATACATTCATGTCATTATGTGCTCATTAGATTTTGGTAAAAATTGGGTAAATGTGTAGTTTAGCGTGGTAAATTATTTGGTCGGAGAAGTTGTAAAATTTCTAAAAAGTGTGACGTACAGATTCTAAAATATGCAATTTAAGGGGAAATGGTGAAAAAAATTCCATCGTTAGAATGAATATTAAAGATGTTTACCGAAAAACTTGAACTCCAAGTATGACGAGTCAGCGGACGCTGCGGGAGGCCCTAAACAACGCTGAGGCGTTGACATGAAGCTGTGCTCCGTTGAAAGGAAGGATCGCTGCAGCCAGGACATTAACGGGCGGAATAGTACAACAGGAACCGGGTACGCTGTTGTCAGGAAAGAGTGTAGTGCTACGCTACAGAAAATATTTAATTTCGGTGTCAGTTTCTTGTTTTTTTCACATGGGATTCTTTGATGCTGAATCTATGAACTCATTTCTCCGTGGAAGCTTTTTTTATTATTATTTAGTAATCAAACTTTCACTTTGAGACTTGTCATCTAACTTCCGTTAGAGAGAATGCGACACCTACTCTAACGCTTTTCTAGAAACAAGAAAGGCATTGTATACTTACTATTTCGTATCACGGAATTACATGCCAAAGAACGAAGCCAGTCTCTGCATGTTTCTTTAAAAAGTGAGACAGAAATTACAAACTACATTCTTTAGCGTAGCAGTATATTCTGTTACTCTTTCCTGACAAGAGCGTACCTGATTCCTGTTGTACACTTCTGCCCATGAATTCCCAGCAGCAGCAAACCTTCCTTTCAACGGAGCAAAGCTTCAGGTCGTCGCCGCAGCGTGTGTTTACTCACCTACTTGGACTACTTGGAGGTACGTTTTTCGGTAAACATCTTTAATATGCTTTTATTTTTTTTTTAATTTTACAACTTTTCTGACCAAATAATTTAGGACGCCGAAGTACAACACATTTACCAAATATTGAACCAGACTAGGTGTTCCCCTCAGCTTTTCAGATTATTATTATTATTTTTTTTTTTTTGTTGTGTGTAACTCAAACTTTTCCTCATCAACAAAAAATTTTATGTTTTGCAGTTTTCTGATATATTGATCATGATGCGCTGATTTGATCTTGGTAGAAACCGGGAGGCTGGAAGTAGGAGTTCCCATAGCACTTTTTCAATTTTTTATGCAGCTTCACATCACTATTTATGAGGAAGTCCAGTGGAGGTCACCATGGATTTTTTTTCTTGTTTTAGTTCACATTTTTTGTCGGATGCATTGTTCTCATGTTCTAGACGCAAGAATCAGTACATTGCAAGACCACAATATTCACTAAAATTAAGATGTCCATCCATTTTGTCATAGATATATTGTTATAGTTAGAGTCTATGGGGGTCATTAACACCACAAACTACTGATCAACCAGTTGTCCCCGCACAGCCAGAGTTGTATAAAAATAAAATGTATCTGCGTACACAGCTATTGAAACAGAAAACTTGCTGCCAACCCGCAAACCATGATAACAATAAATAAGATAATTTAAAGGAAAATTAATAAAACAAATAATTATTAGAACATTACAGATTCCAATGAGGACAAAATAGTACATTCTAATTGAATGTGCAGCAATGTGTGTAAAATGGACTTTTATGGCAAAATATTAAAATATTGGACTACGAACCGCATAAAAACAAGAGATTAATTAAAGAAAGTTTTTATATCCAGAAAAACAGTTCTATCAATGAACCTTCAAAAATTATAAATATGATTTTCAACAAGTTAATTCAAAAATACTGGACTTACAAAATGCATAAGGAAATATTTTTATTTAATTGGCAACTGAAAGAGGAACCTGGCAATACAATTTAAATTCTGTGTAAACAAAACTTTTAATACAGTTCGTATACATTGAGAACAGGCCTTGATAAAATCTAGAGGCCAGAAATGTCTGTATAAATAAAAGAAGAAAGAAGATGTGAAAAATAATTAAGTTCTTGAGTTAAAATAGAATTAAGTATATTAATCTCAGTAAAGTGTTGAGTAAGTGTTTTAATTGCTGTATATAGGCCTAACATTTTTATTTTTTTAATCTACATGCAAAAACTATCTGCAAACCTGCTAATGATTTGGAAACTATCAGCGTACGCATGTACGTCTACATTCTGCACTCTGCACACAGTGACTATTATTTGGTCGATAGAGAATAAGGAGGGGGCCCCGGAAATGTTTTGTGCCCTGTGCCTCGCATGTAGTAAATCGGGCCCTGTAAGCAGTCCCCTGTCTCTAATTTGGAGACATTCGTTCTAGGGAAGAGAGAGAGAGAGAGAGAGAGCAAGTGCTGTAAAACAAACACACCACCCATGCCTCATTCGGGACTCGAACCCGTACCCACTTGTACGAATAGTCAGTAGCCAGCACTAGGTCAATGCACCACCGGCGCTGTAAAATTTCGTCTGTACTTGTTCTGAGTTTCTCCAAAAACTTTGGCAAAATGAAAAATTCGCCATGCAATTACTATGGTGTGTAGCCTAATTTTAATTCAGCGCATGTACCTAAGGTAAAGCATTTCACTTTTGCTAATGTGTTCTCCTCATCGTAATTCTGCTTTGTCAATACAAATTACCAACATTCTACAAGATATATCCTTTTAAGACACAAATTTTCATATGTAATATCACACTTATTGAAGCAATGCAGTTTTGTGATAAAAAGATTTGCATATTTATTTTGAGTATGTATGTGTCCCCAAATGAACTACCGATTTGGGGACGCCACGCCCTTTTGTCCTCAAATCGGTGTCCCGATATCTGGTCACCTTAGACTTACATAACTAGTTATAACGTATTGCACATGAAAGTGCGAGAAGAGCTGAAGTACTATGGCGCCATCTATCATTGCTTTTGAGAACTAGCTCCAGGCCAAACATGGAAGTTTAGCCTTTTATTTCACCATGCGAAAAAAAAAATTCTACATTGCTTTCAGTTTGAGATCGTAGATTGCCTACATCGAAGTTTGTTGCTCAAGATCTGATGTGATATTTGTACACCATTTGCAGAAAATATATATTTAAAAAAATTATATTTAAAAACAAAAGTTGTCCAATTTGGGCCATGTGGAATATGGCCACGTGTGAAGTGGGCGAAACTACGCCAAAAAAAGCGCAGACCACCATACTCTACCTCATGGGTTCTGTGGAAAGGAGTATGTAACTCACTGTAGTAAAATAATTTTGATACAGCTATATTTCCTAAAAAAAAATATTTTTTTTATTAGGGTAGTTTGAACTATGGCTCTTGCCTTATTTGCACCATGCAAGCTAAAATCTGGGCAGATTTTTTTTTGTTTTTTTTATTGGAGGTTTAACGACCACCGTGAGCAACTCAATGGGCTATAAGCAGTCGCTCGTCCCTAATTTAGGGTCACTGGTTCTAGGGAAGGGAGAGAGCCAGTGCCATAAGACAAACACAACATCCATGCCTCACCGGGATTCGAAAAAATGTTATTTATGAATATCAAACACAGTAAGATGTTTGGAATTTATTGCATTACTCATAATAGAGATCTAGTAAATTCTGTATTTTTTACACTTTTTTTGTCTCTGCATTTTTAGAAAATATGTAATATGCATTTACTGCACATTTTTTGTAAATGAATAAAGATATTTTACCAGAGAAACACTTTTATGTTTGTGATTTACACTATCTGTTTAACTCTTGCACCACTGATCCCAAACTAACCTTATTTCATTTCACTAAGATTTATGTACATACATATTCAAGGCTTGAAACATACCATACCTGGGGCAAGTAAATTATTGGCCTGGGCAAGTAAAAAAGCAATCTAGTTGCCCAGACTGGGCAACTAAATTTAAAAATGAAAAAGTTTGGAATATAATTTCCTACTACAAGAAAAAAGCAGTCATCACATGTTGTGTTTCAGTTTGCTGCTAATCACTAGAAGTTATTGTTATGAGTGCCAAGGACAGAAGAATATCACTTTTAAGTATATTATGCTCTGGGTCCAGATATTGGAACAATATGTAATTTTGCTCTAAATGTTGTTTATAGTTAGCAACAGGATGCATGATGGAATTAGCTTCCGGTGCTTCGTGACAAAGGGCGAAAAATTCAACGAAAAGAGCATGGCAGAATCACTGAATTTCTCAAATACGTACCAATTTCAGCATCATAAGCTTAAAACTTGAAGTACATGCTTTTGTGCATTGGATATTTTAAGTACCGGCTTAAAATGGAAAGGCAAAACATGAAAAAAAAGTTCACAATATTCTTTAAATTAAAAGAGTTCAGATTGTTATCTTAAAAGATAAATTAACCTGGGCATTTAGCTTTTACTACCTGGGCAGGTAAATAATTTTTGGCATATGACCAGCTGGGCATGTAACTTTTCAGCTATTTTTAAAGCCCTGATAGTTTTAGTTTTCATTTGATTGTTTTCATGCCTTAAATTTGTTTTTTTCTACTGTTCTATGTAGTAATTCACAAGAAATGCAATTAATGAGCACAAGTTTCACGCTCCTTCATAACGGTTGGTCACAAAATTTCGCAAGACTGCATTAATGGAATAACATCCAAATGAGTTTCTTTGGATGATATGGATGTGCCATCAAAAGAAGGGATTATATTAATAAAGCCTTCTTTTACTTCTGACTTAATATTTTGTCTGTAACTGCTTAAGATATAAATAGCAATAAAAGAAGAAATGTCCCCTTTTATGTGTTAGCAATACGTTCTGCAAACTATGTTCTTTTTTTCCCAGTTTACTTACTGTTACATACATTTCATCAGAAGGCAAATTTCCCATACATTTTTCCATTATATAAACGAAAAAAATTGCTGAACTTTATATAAAAGGAAAATGATAAAAAAAATCTATATTAATTGCTATGTTGAATGCAAAATCGTTTTAAAAACGAAGCAAGAAAAAATTCTCATTCAAAACGCAATGCTTCGAATCTGAGATCGAGAGCCAAAGCGAGAGGGGGGAGGGGGTGATGAGAAGACGCCAAGCAAGGGTCGCGGTTGCGGTTCGAAAGCTACTATGTCGCGTTCTGACGTCGCGCGTAGTTTCTTGGGCTACCACCAGTGTCGCGATGGTCGCTTTTGATAACCGTTACGTATATAGGAAGTGGGCGGGCTAGGTATATTTTTGGCTTTGGTTAGGCCTACTGCAGCGTCTCTTCAAAGCATCGCACTTACAGGTAAATATTACGATACAAATCTTTAAATGACATTTAAAATATGAAATTTCTGCACCACTTGCCATTAATTTCCATGCTCTAAAATCTGTACGTCGTACTTTTGCCAGGTACTAACATTTTTCCGACGAAATAATTTAGGACGCTAATCTACACGTTTACTGGTAAATTTACTCACAGAGAAACTAACATAATTTACGTTAATATTAGAAGAGACTTCTGGAGCATTCATGTTAGGAAAACTATCAAATTAACTATCAAATTTTGCATGTGAACATACTGGTACACTCTTCCAGTGGTTATCTTAGGGTTTCAAAGATTTTACTCGCAGAGAAACTAGCATTCTGTATTTTTATTACTATAATTGGGAATTTTGAAAGTTCATCTCTGTTTCGTCAAAGAGCTCTCTATCTTGTTACAGACAAAAACCATTAAAATTATGTGTTCGGAAGACTTTGACAGATAATTTATTCTTCCCCCAAAAGAGCTTTCCCTATCTTGTTACAGTCATGCCAGGGAAATCATCCACACGTATACTAACATAATTCCTCGAGCATTACGGGTCAATTATAAATAGAAGAAATATACAGCACATCTCATCAGTGAAAAACACTACCTGACATTCTTCAATAACTAAAAACTATTGCATCATTCTACATTTCACATCGTTACCTAAGATATGAAATAACCGTTACAGAATTAAAAAAAAAACTTACTTTCCACTTCCCTTTATATTTTTGTATTTATATATTTACTTATTTATATATTTGTTTGTGTATGGAAATTTCTTTATTTTTTAATCCGAAAGGCAGCGAACGACGAACGTGAAAATGACACGAAATCACATAAACTAAAGCCGCTCAGATCGTATCTCAGAAATAATCCCCACGTGACACATGAAGATAAGCCCCACCCACCCACCCATATGAGTCGTTACTGAAGCTGAATACCGTCCTCTGATTGGCCGAGATTTCCCCAGTCCGGTATGATCATGATCATGATCATATGTAGAGGATTTTAGGAAGGGAGTGTCTGACCCCAGGTCTTAAACAACCCTTAGAAATAGGAAACTAGGAGATTTGGGCTAGAGCGCCCGATAGGAAAGTGACATGGAAGCGAAGTGGAAAGAGGGAGGAAGACGCCCTTATTTATTACTGGGGGCCAGTACCCGGGGTCCGACGGCTTAACGTGCCCATCCGACGCACGGCGGATGGACACGTTTGCTTAAATGCGACCCGGGGTAGCCAGACTCCTCGATATAAAACAAGTCTAACCCCCAAATCCTTTGGGGCTTCTGTCCGGACCATTTAGTCCTTAGGGCAGTAGCATAAGTAGTGCCCGGTGGGTGTCAATAACCAACCTTCTGAACACCCGTTATTTATGAAAATCCCCAGGAATGAGATGAGATATTAATGCTCCCCCTCCTGAAATATTTTGATAAGTGCCATACATTAGTCTTCTGCAAATTAAACCAGTCTTTGAACGAATTTTTCCTACCAAAGATCAAATGTTTAGAAAAATACAAAAGAAAAAAGCCGTTTAATTAATGCCCCATCCTGAAATGTTATGGCTTGCGATGTTTCGACCTGCGATGTTTTGTGTCCGCGATGTTATGGCTTGCGATGTTTTGTCACCGCATTGTTTTGACGTGCTACCAACTGAGAGTTGTTTCACAGCCTCCTAGATACTGAGCAGGCCTGGGCGATCGTTTTGAGCTATCGCGAACGGCGGCGGATCCCGCTTTCTCCAGACAAAAACGTTTCACAGCTTGAGCCAAGAGCTCGCGGTTACTTAAGCGACGCAATTCGATTAGCATTTGTTAACTGCAAATATATTTCTCAGGCATCGGAAAACTTAAAGATGAAAATTATCGACCGCTGACGGCGTTTTAAAATAATAGCAGTTTTTTATTAAATGCACTTAATTTTTTAATTGTTACATATACGAGGACGCTATATCGCAAAAAAAAATCCGTTAAGTGATTATAAATACGCTAAAAATGAGTTGATTAATGTAATTGATCTTAATAAATACCTAAATATTCCGTTGACATTCGGGAAAAAGTGTTTGCTACGTTTTCAGGTTTGAAAAAAAGTTTTGCATTGTTTTTTTTACTAACTTAATATAAACAGCAAACATATGGCAATCGAATAAAATAAAATACAAAATAAATGAGTAAGTATATTTAAAAAAATGTGAAATTCTTAAAACAAGCTTGTTATGCCCATAACTCACATCACTGATGTCGCAATTAAACTTAGCACAATCATCTGTACCATGAATAATAAATTGGCCTCAACCGTTATTCTGTTGTTGGGATTTTTTTTTCTAAAATTACGTTTGTTGGCATCCAGCCAGTGTATTATGCTCATACACTAATTTCATATCAGTGTGGTGAAAGATGGCATTAGAATAACTGCAAATAATAAAACGGATTTACAACACATTTACTTACCACCATATGCAGTAATAACAACATCAGTTAGTCTTATAAGGGGAGCCATCGACAAAAACAAAAAAAGAAACTAAATGACTCCCCCTTATAAGAGTAAAAGATATTGTTACTGCAGAAAAACATACATATGGTGGTAAGTAAAATTTGTAACTAAAATCCTGAGAACTAATACCATAAATTACCAGCGCATTCCATAACCTACCAGATGGGCAATCAAGTTTTCGTGCACCATCTGTAGTGTGGAATTTATTATGTTTACACGTGTGGCAATTGTGTTTGCTGGTATGTGCACCGGCTAAAAAAGCCCAAACCAAAATTAAATTTATTGCAATTAATGTCATCAGGTGCGAGGAGTCCATGGCAGCTGTGGAAGCGCTACTGCCCTTAGATTATGCACTATCTACCAACAAGTAATTGGACACCCCTGCAATCGACGATATCTGCGGTCCCGATACACGTCACGGCCGCCGCCGTTAAATATCGTGTGGGAAACAACAACGCTACCAGTCGCATGCAAGATGTCACGCATTTCGGAGCTCTCTGATTTCGAGAAAGGTGTAATCGTCGGGTATCACAGAAATGGCCGATCCATACGTGACATATCCAGCGAGTTGAAGTGCCCAAAATCGGCAGTGGCCTATGTGATTGGCAAGTGGAAGATGAGAGGTGACTGTCGGAATGTGCCCCGACCCGGCAGACCCACAAAACTGGGAGTTAAAGACCGACGGGTGCTGGCCAGATAAATTCGGAAGAACCGAACCAAATCGATGGTCCAAATCCGCGAGGAGTTTCAACAGGCATCCGGGAGTGTTCTTTCAATGAATACCATCCGTAAGGAAGCCCATCTGCTCGGTTATCATGGACGTGCTGCCGCCCACAAGCCTTTGATCACCAAGTCCAATAGCGCTGCTTGGCTAACGTGGTGCAAAGAACGTCGACAGTGGACCGTTGAATAGTGGAAACAGGTTCTCTGGAGCGACGAATCAAAGTTCACTCTCTACCACTCGGATGGCAGGGTCTGGGTTTGGCGTCTTCCTGGAGAACGCCTCCTGCCGGAATGTATTGTGCCAACTGTGAAGTTCGGCGGCAGTGGAATCATGATATGGGGGTGTTTCTCCTGGTATGGCACGGGACACTTGGTCGCAGTTCCTGGTAGACTCAACGCCAAGACCTACTGCACCATTTTGGATGACCATGCGCTTCCTACGTTGTGGCAGTTTTACGGAGTGGACCCATGTTACTTTCAGGATGACAATTCCACCTGTCATGTTGCGAGGTCCACCACGACTTGGTATGTTGACAATGGGGTTAATCGAATGTACTGGCCTGCGCAGAGCCCGGACCTTAACCCTATCGAGCACCTCTGGGACGAGTTGGAGCGTCGACTTAAGGGGTGCCCCCACCGTTCGAAATCGGTGAAGGAACTGACCTGTCTTCTCCAAGCTGAGTGGAAGAAAATACCGCTATCCGTCGTACAACACCTGGTTGAGAGTATGCCCCGGATGGTCGCAGCTGTAATCGCCGCTCGTGGAGGCTCCACCAACTTCGTTTTCCTTTGCTATCACAGGTGTCCAAGTACTTGTTGGTAGATAGTGTATGTGGAGTCTCATTTTCAACTATTAGCCTTGTATAAAAATGAAACACAAATTACCGAAAATTTCGTTGAAGTTGTGAACAGTAATTTTGGTTTTAACTAATGTGAAATTGAGCAAATGTAAACTGAAATCAATGATAACGGAACAGATATAAATTAGCGATGCACTGCCATTTTTGATTCACATAGGTTAACATTAATTGCATAAAGAGATGTTTATATTTCAGTAGGATGTCCCAAATTCCAAGTCAAGCGATTCTTGAGATAACACATTAGGAAATTTATGACAGATTTCTTTTAAATTAAACCTAGTGAATTATTTATTTCAAAATCTGTATGTCAAGTATTCTTTAATAATTCCTAAATAGCGAAAAAAAAAAGGTATATGTTTTGTTTAATTTGAACACGCTTAAACAATTTCTTTCAAATTCGGTTAGATGATTACATTTCTGTAGGTCTTAAACACAAAATTTTGATTTCCTAGCTCCAGGTGTTCGATATTTACTAAAGTTCTGTTGAACCAAAGTGAATTGAAGGGTTAAAACAAATTGATAAAACAAACTGTCCAAACAAACAAAAAATTGTCGAAACAAATTGATAAAACATCTCACCTGACACAGTAAGAATATCTAGCACGTAACTTGAATTATTAATGTCCACAGTCACTTGTACAACCAAACCAACTAGCAAGTAGCAACTACGGATTCATTGCGGAGCAATCACCAGGGCCTGTTGAAACCATGGAGGTAGGAATAAGGGAAGAAAATATGACGTCACAAACTTGAAGCTTTCTTTGCAGACGACGCTGACGGTGTGACGGCCATCTTAAGCCTCTGATGTTGGTTTTGAGCCATTGGGGACAGCGGGTGGCCTAGGGGACAACGTTCGTGACTGCCACGGAAAGGGCCTCAGGTTCGATCCCAGGCAGGTACGAACGCTCGATCCACTAAATATCCGCCGTGCTTCGGATGGGCACGTTAAGCCGTCGGACCCCGAGTACTGCTCCCCCGGTAATAAATAAGGGCGTCTTCCTCCTCCTTCGCACCTTGCTTCCGTGTCGCTTTCCTATCGGGCGCTCTAGCCCAAATCTCCTAGTTTCCTATTTCTAAGGGTTGTTTAAGACCTGGGGTCAGCCGCCCCGGTGGCGCAGTGGTCTAAGGCGTTGGCCTCTGATCATTCGTCCGTAAGGGGTCCGGGTTCGAATCCCGGTCAGGCATGGATGTTGTGTTTGTCTTACGGCACTGGCTCTCTCCCTTCCCTGGAACCAGTGACCCTAAATTAGGGACGGGCGACTGCTTATAGCCCATTGAGTTGCTCACGGTGGTCGTTAAACCTCCAATCAAAAAAAAAAAAAAAAAAAAAAAGACCTGGGGTCAAACACTCCCTTCCTAAAATCCTCTACTTATGATCATTTGAGCCATTGCGTTACGCACGTGAGAAGTTTGATTTTCGAAATTTGAAGTTATCTTTTTTAGAAATGGTGTGTTGTTGCGCTTACGGATGTCATAACAATTCCGGGCGACAACCTCCTGCAGTTACTTTTCACATGTAAGCAAAGGAGAAACATTTAATATGAAATCTTTTAATTTCCGAAGAACATTTAGTAGTAAAGCTCGTATATGAAGTCAATTTAGATATGACCAACTTAATTTCCCATTTTGATTGACAGGATGGCACTGAACAGTATAGAGCCTTTGCACCGACGCATGTTTGACGTAACTGTTACTTCCGGGTGGTTAAGAGAAAGTTCGGCTGCTAAGGTTCCCATATGATTAACATGGGGAAGCGATTTCTGGACCTTCGGTCACTAATTGTTTGAAGTTTTAGAAATGGTTAAAAGTTGTGTGGCGTATGGGTGCTTCTCAAAGTACGAGTAAGGTAGTGGAATTTCGTTTTATCACTTTCCAACGGCAGAAAAACGCCTGATTATGTGGGAAATAGTCGTAAACCGAAAGGCATGATCGCCCAAGGCGTATGACAGGATTTGCAGTAAACATTCATTTCAGGTATCGTAAATCTGCATATTTTACAATGTTAATAGTGGAATTTACATCAGTACATTTTCTTGCTATCTTATGTATTATTTTCAAGTTTTTACGTAAATCCTTGTTATTCTGTTTAAAATGCTCTGAATGCATGACGGATTAACTTTGCTGTCGAATCGGAAATTGCTAAGCTTTCGTGAACTTTCAAGATTTGGTACTGTTACTGATTTCTAAATACTGAAACAGATGCCTGTTTTTCCGAACCGAAATTTAAGGATATACATCCACATAGAATTACAGGGTGCTATCACACATTATTGTGTCGTCCGTTTTCCCAGATCCTTTTTTTTTCTTTTTTTTTTGTGAAAAAATAGTCCGTTTTTCGGGATATGATAAGTCGGTATTTTCTATCTTTTTTATTGCAGTACACACTGGAACCACCCATACATGCTGGAACCAGTCAGAAACGTAACAACTTACCTTAGACCGGATAAGGAATTTTTCGTTTTCAGAATTAATACATTTCTAACTCACCCATTGGTAAAATATTTATGTACATCAAGGCTTTTATAAACTTTTCCGGTATAACACAAAAAACTGCCTATTAAATAGTTACAAATAGCGTGATAGTTCAGATCAGGGAGACCCGTAGCAACACAAACTTCCAGACGATAAAAATATCTTTCAGGTAGGTCATATGGGTTTTCTATGCCATTATTTCTAAGCTTTTCTTCGTAACGTTGCTTTTCCACCACTTAAGATGGCAAACTTTGTCAGAAAGAACAGTTTTTTTAACTCTATTTATAGCAGCAGCAGCATTGAAAAGCATGGAGAGAGACCAGCTCGGGTACTTTCTAACCACCCGGAAGTCTAGCAGACAGTTTTGTGACGTTACGTGCAAAGGCTCTATAGCATTTTGTTTTCCTAACAGAAGAAAAAATTATAATAGAAACTCGGAAAAATCATCTTTCGGAGCATATGCTTATGCACACAGGTAAAAAGCCTTACCAACATGATGTATGTTCCAAGCAATTTACTCGAAAAGTGATCTTTCAGAGCATTTACTCATTCACACGGGGGGGGGGGGGAGCCTCACCAATGTGATTTATGCTCCAAACGATTTACTCGAAAAAGTGATCTTTCGAAGCATTAAGTGATTTAGACGGGTGAAAAGTTACAGTAATGGGATGTATGCTCTAAACGATTTATTCGAAAAAGTGAACATTCGAAGCATTTGCTCATTCACACGGGGAAAAACCTCGCCAATGTGATGCATGCTCCAAATAATTTGCGCAGTCCCGGTGGTGCAGTGGTCTAAGCCATGACCTCTGATCATTCGTCCGAAAGGGGTCCGGGTTCGAATCCCGGGGAGGCATGGATGTTGTGCTTGTCTTACGACACTGGCTGTCTCCCTTTTCTGGAACCAGTGACCATAAATTAGGGATCTTTAGAAGCATTTACTCATTCAGACGGGAGGGGGGGGACCTCACCAATGTGATGTATGCTCCAAACGATTTTCTCGAAAAAGTGTTTTTTGGAAGTATTTACTCATTCACACGGGGAAAGCCTCACACATGTTATGTATGTTCCAAGCAATTTGCTCGAAAAAGTGTTCTGTTTCTTTAATTTATACCTCATGTCCGAAACTTTCAAAAGTCCTTCGCATGAGGGACTTTTAAAGAACTGTTTTAGGATACTATTAATCTTTTACCTTATTTTAGCATTTATTCACACATTCATGGATACTTTTAGTAAAGAATAAAATTTTGTGTTTAATTATTTTTTTCTAAATTTTGAAATATGAAATATTCATAAGAGTGGATCCTGTAATAACTAACATTTTCTCATACTTCCATCCAGAGCAGAAAAACAACTGAGGAGGTGGGAGCCTGTGCAAGAGTGGCCGCTTGCAACAGGAAGTATACAATTTATCTAGGAATCCCCTTGAAGAACACTCTACAAAACGTATGAAAGTGATGCAAAATAATAACACAGGAAATATGAAAGAAAAGATTGAAAAAACATCAATGGATCCTTTACATTACTATTATTAGTGACAGTTATTTTTATTCTTTGTCTATAATATTCCCGTATGTGGAATGAATTACTATATATATATATTACTATTAGTCAGTAAATTATTGAAAAGTTACCAATATAGTCAAAATTGAATTAAGTATTGTATTTAAATTGTTTGAATAAAATACTGACACTATATCGGGAGCAGAAATAATATGTTTTTAAGAGAATGGCATATCTTTAAGTTTTATATCGTTTAACATCATAGCTACAAATATTTAAAATTAAAATAAGTTACTCTATAATTTTATTAAGAACTTTCGATCCTTTCTTATAAATAACTGGGGCCAAAGGCTTCCATTTATTAAAATTCTTTTGAGAACCGTTAATTCTGGTTTCAAAAATACAAATATCTTCCAAGGTCACATTTTATGGCAATTTTGATCTGCTCTGCATTTTTAGATTTTTGTTCAAAAGATAAAGCGTTTCTGTTTTTCCAAATGATATGTTTTGCAATTGCAATTACATGACGTATTTTTAAATTTTTGGATTCAGAGCAGGAAAGAGGAAGATGATATAAGATTTGGTGAGTCGAAAACTTATCTTTATAATTTAAATATTGATGTAACCAATTTCAGATATATTTTGAAAAGTTACAATCAACGAATAAATGTTCTAGAGTTTCCTCTGAACCACAGTAGGTACACGAAGCATTTACGCATTCACACGAAGGAAAAGCCTCACCAATGTGATGTATGCTCCAAACAATTCACAACCCATCCTCCTTCACGCAGGTGAAAAGCCTCATCAAGTGATGTGTGCTCTAAGCAATTTTCTCAAAAAGGTAATCTTTTCAATGCTTGTTCATTCAGGTGAAAAGCCTTACCAATGTGATGTATGTTCCAAGCAATTTCCTCGGAAAAGTAGTCTTTCAAGGCATGTGCGTGTTCACAGGTGAAAAGGGCAAAATCATAATATATCTATGATAAAGTAATAATGGGGTATTACAGCTTAACATTAATTTACGTACACTATCATATTCTCTTCATTTTAACAGAGCAGATCTCTGTAAAATGTCACTAAAAATGAGGTTAAACCCCGTCACTAAACTTAGATTATCATACACACAACTTTAAAAACTATGAAATTACCAAGGAGGTTAGAATAGTACTTCTGGAGATGCCCTGAGTCTCTTAACAGTGAAGCCGGCAACTGTGGAAATTTGTCGTTGTTTACATGATACCTATGTAATTACAACTGTGTGTATTTTGGAATAGCGTGGCTTTTGGTTGCAGAAACATTGTTAATATCAAACCGGAATGAATTATACTTCTTATACGAGTGAAGTTTTTAATTTTAACGTTATGTTTTGTTTAGAATTCGTACTAACATTCGTGTATTTCAATTTAAAATAAAACTCAGAAGGAGTCTCAAAATAATTAAGAATTTTATGAATTCGGTATTTTTTCACACATCGGCAGCAATTTACGATGTGAAATTGGAAACATTTGCGACGAAAGAAGGAGATTCGGCTAACACAAAATGCATTGCAATAGCATTAAGACCTGTCAGCTTTCCCCCACTTTGACGGCTGTCGCTCGCGGTTATAGGCTTCACGCAAAGTGGTACTACTCTATTAGCAAGGGCATCTCCAGATATCTTATTCTAACCTCCTTGGAAATTACACGGCGGTTTTACCTACAAAATGAGAAAAACACTTGTACTTACGTTCATCCCCCAGAAGTCAGCCGAAATGTTTCCTATAAATACCTAGAAGTAGCCGTAGCGCCCTAAACATTGATAAATCAACTAATAATGTCTTTGAGAACATTATATCAACGATTAATATAATAAAGAAAGGCAAATTTATTAATATTAAAAGCAAATTGCCAACTTCATGCTTCGCACAGCACTAACAGCTATTGCAGCTTACTCATGTCAGGCTTAAGATGGCTGCAGTAACGTAACTGGAGGACAACCAGCCTCGTTGAAATGATGGCTTTTACTTTGAAACTTTAACTTCCGAGTATAAAAGGCGGTATTTGGAAAAAATTAAAGAGATTGAAGGAAAAGATCCTTATGTGCTGAATGGAAGTATCTTCGAAGGTGATGCGAAAAGTTTTCCGAAAGTGCAAATAGTAAATATTTTCGATTACTTCGTCTTTGGTCGAAGTGCTTTTACCGCAGAACAGTTCGAGGCATATAAACATTTCGAAGCATATAACAGTTTCTCGTCATCGGTATTCTTTTACAGGGTAATTTAGAACGATCACAACTTCGTGAGTAATCAGCAATTTATGGAGAAAATAGGTACGCTGCCTTAATAAGTAAGGTTATCTTCCATAGCAGGTGCGGAGATCTGAGTAAAATAAAATAGGTTTTCTTTCTTTCCAAGAATCGCTGATATTGGATAAAACTCACCCTTGAAAGGTTCTATGCCTTTTTGAGAGTTTAACTCTTCAACAAAAAGTGTCTTTCTAAGCTCTGGGAAGCGATTTCAAGCCTAAGAAAAATGAGCAAAATGTTTTTTGGTTTTTTTACGTAAAATTGGGGTGAAAAAATAAAATAATTTTGCTGGGATTTGTGCCCTATAATCTATTTATCCGTAAATAAATTTAGCAGCATAACACCGATCGACCTGTAAACAGACCTAGATACCAAAAAGGATTTTATTTGGACAATAATTTTAGCCATTATTTGCATTTTTCTGCAAAAGTGTGCTTCTGCTCCAGATAAAAGTCCAGGTGTATTAAAAACAAATCAACGGTTGTTTGGAAGGGGGGGGGGGTATCATATAGAACAAAGCAGTAAACTAAAAACCTCCAACACCGACAGCCAAATAACCTTAAAAGTGAAAAGCTGAAAACTCGCAAAAAAAGTGAGCCAGGTTAATGGTGTGATCGAGATCTAAAAAATACAGAAGAGCCAGAGATTTGAATTTGACTAAAAGTCAGGTTTGCTGACAAAATAACTTTTAGCCTTATAAAAAGTTTTAACACCCCTAGATCAACCAGGAACCTCCTGAAAAGAAGTCCCTGGGGAAAAAAATAAAAAGACACGTGCACAGAAGTTCCGATTGCAGACTGAAGCGTTTATTTAAGAAATAGTTTGACCAAGAGACAAACTCTAAAAGATGTTCTAAAAGAAAATGAGTAATAAAACCTACGCAAAAAAACATGCAACGTCTTTTAAATTCAACTTGATAACTTTGAATCAACGAATGAAACGCCTGGCCCAATAAGTGCAAGCACTGCACTCCAAAATAGCGTTTGAACAAGTAAAAGATGGAATCTCTGCTTTACCAGAAATCACTGATTTCTAGATAAAACTAACATTTAAGAGGTTGTCTGCCTTTGAAGAGTCTAACCCTTAAAAAAAAAAGTGTTTTCTAAGCTCTGGGAAGCGATCTCCCTTCGTTTGGCATATTAGCAAATTTTTTCGGTACTGCCTTTAGAGCTTCTCGATTTTCTCTGTTACCACAATTCGTAATGCCGAAAAATCTAGGCATTTCGGCTTCAAATTTTTATAAACACCGACCGCTAATGATTGCGTGTTGCCACTTCACTGAAACTTCTCGATGACGTCACGTGCTACATCCTCATTCCTGCCTCCATGGTTGAAACATTCAGGGCGCTGTGGTTGTTTGCTCAAAGAGCTTCACGTTTGTGACGTCATGCATAGTCCATCTACTTAAAAATCCTTGGTCTTAAAAACGTGAGAAATGAAAGTCGGACAACGAAAGAGATTCTACATTGAATACTAAATCATATGCGAGAAATATTGTACTTTTTTTCGCAGAGAAAAGCAGTGTTAATTATTTTATCTTTAAATTTTGGGTTTAATATCTGGCAATCTTCTTTCTGAGATCGTAGTAACCATGGAAACATTTGTTTATGGTTCCGTTAGTGTCAACTGAACGCAATAAACGAACGGCTGGACATTTAATAATTAGAGCCATGTTTTGTACATTTCAAAAAGTTAAACTGCCCCCCAAGATTTACAAGGAGGAACCTATACTCACAGAAAGCATTTTTGGTTTGGTTCCTGACAAAGGAGATACTGGGCCCAAACCTCCGCAGTAAGTTCAATCTGTGATCTTTAGATTTCATCATGCAAATGTTATAGAAGCTTCTTTCTTTCTTTCCTTTTTAAAAGTTACTAGCATTTGATGTTCACCAAATATTATCTGTTGTTGTTATCATTAAAACAAATCAAATGGTAGAATTATTTCTTGTGTTTACATACATACAGATTAATGATCAAGACATGAAATTTGTTTGCGGAATCATGTAAATGCTTAACTCTTGATGTCTTAATGCAAATGACAATAGTGAGGCACTTGACTGATAAAAGAAAATATAGATGGGGATTTTAGTTTGAACTGAATTTTGACAATAAAAATAAATTTATTTGTATATGCTAGCTTTTAATAATTTGCTGTTTTTTGAAAATGTAAATAGTATTTGAGAAAATGTTTCAGGGTAAGACCCCAAAGTTTTGTTTTTAAAATGAGAGTTTCGTGTTATATTTGTTTCATATAAATGCCTCAGTCTATTTAATTGGCTGTTGCCTTTCATTTATGCACAAAAAAGGCATCTTCAAAATGAGCAATAAGACTTTTGAGAATAGTATTACTAATCTTGTACTGTAGTATTAGTATCCAAGCTTGGTTGGGTTACTGTCCACTTTCACTAAACCTTGGTCCGCTTTTGCCAAAAAGTAAAATTCTGTAATTGTCTATCCAGTTTTCATAACTTGAAGAAGTTCTGCTATCTGTCCCATCATTCCACGTATGGTCTTAATAAAATTTAGAAAAAAACTTTTTCTTTGCATATTGCACACAAATTCTACAAAATATTTGTCCTGTATTTCTTTTAGTACAGCAGTTTAATGCTGTACCATCAGCATATCTGAGGTTGTTTATCCCCACTTGTGATGTACAAGAGCTGGAGTGTACAAATTGGAAGAGAAGAGATGTAATACAAAATATATTATTTCTTAATCACCTCTTTAGTGGTGAACTACTTTATTTTTTTCTTAATGCATTTTGCAGTTGTATGCATGCATAAGCTATTTCCCGAAATTCAGAGCTTAGTTCCCCGAAGAAGGAAAGTCTGTAAAATTTTAAATAATTTTAATGTTTTTGTTTTCAATCATTTTGGCACTTGAGATTTATGTGCAACCATCACACATGATCTTTTGTATTTCATATCTTAATCTGTTTTAGAGATTTTGGATTCTGCCATTATTTCCATGGCCTTTTAATTTTTATTCTTTCAATTTGGGCCAGTAATTATTTTGGTTAGGGCCTTGTTAATTCCATATAAATATATCCAAATCTCCTTGGTCACATGATTGAAATGAGTCTTGCTAAAAACATCATGCATCGTCAGAACATGATTGATTGCTGTGTTATTCTGCGTGAATACTTCAGGCAAGCAAACATGTAGACATCAATTTTGACATCTTTCATATACAGTTATTTGATAATATTCCATCAAATATTCAGTGCTTGTGTATATAAACATAACCATTCCTACTCTGATGTATGAACAATTACGCAGCCATTAATATTTTTTTGGCAGCACATCATTCCTGAGAAATTTCTTTAAAGTAGCAATAGGTTTCCAAGTTGAATTCACATGGTGAATAATTATATTTTCTAACCTATTCTCTTTGCCATATCTAGTTCCTAAGCAAACATACTAATTCTTTCAATCTCACAACATACCACCAAAGCTAGTCCTCCCTTAAACGTCGCGACTTTGGAATTTCTTTTATTTATACTCATTGTTATTTTTATACACACTTCATTCATTTTGGTCAGTACACTTTACAGTCACTTTCATTCCCTGATGTTCCCTCTAAGCAGCGATTTAACTTCAATGCAGTAAGCATTTTAAATTAAAATTCCCAAATTCCTAATTAATTTTCATAAATAAAAAATTAATTACCTGCAAAAATAATGATAAATAAATAAAATTTGGGCTCTCAAAAGTCAAAACAACACTTTTCTTAAATGCCATTCATCTTCTTCTAAGTTTGTTTCATTGTCCTTTTCATTCCAAAAGGCTTCTTGCAAAGTAGTAGCCTCGTGCGAGAAGATGGTAAGTGCGAGAATGAGGATTAGTGATTTTCAAACGCCGAGGAAGAGGCAGATATTGAGTCTTTTCTCAAAACAACACATCAGAACCAGCCAATTACAGCAAACCGTAACCAAGTTCATTGCACTAACTAATGCACCCATGCTAGTTAGTGGGGAAAGGCATTCCAGTCAGCTAAATTGTAAACTGCTGTTAAAAGGGTTTTGCTCAGAACTTTGTCAAATAATAAGGCAGATTTCTTCCAACATCAAAGATACTGAAAAATACCTTGTGTTTGTGTTCAAGTTCGTTTTGTGCCATATTTTTTTGTTAAATTTAATAATGTCTAAATGAAAGAATCAGAGTTGTTTAGAACCTCTAAAAAAGCGTGCTGTTACTTTTAATTCTTCATGGTTGAAACTGTAGAGACTAAAACTGTTGATTCAAAAATGCCAAAATGTGTAGAGTTAGGCAGCGTTTTTAGTTATACTGAAAGCACTGGTGTAGTATGCAAGTTCTGTTCTGATACTACACCAGCATGCGATTTTACTGTTGGAAAAACCTGGAATTTTTGGAAAATAGACTATTTAAAATGGCATCTAGTGCATATTTTTTTTTTTTATTTAAAACCAATTGCGGAAAGACCGGTGATAATACTTATTTTGATATTATTGTTAATGCTCTTCATATATCCATAACATCATTAGTTTCCTTTAAGTTACATCAGTGTGAGACTTCAGATGAAAACTTTTAATTGAATTATTTAGTAATGGGTGATTATTCTGTGTATTAGAATATCTGGGTATGAAGTAGTGATTGTGAAATTTTGTGGTGTAATATATATATATTCAGGTCTATCATATAACTGGAAAAACTCAAAATCAAAGTTCTTTGAAACATAATTTTTCTTTTATGTGATAATTTTCCATACCTTTAAAAAATTCTCAAAGCTTCATTGGATGTCATGGGCCTATATAATTTATTAAATAACTTAAAACATGTTCTTGCTTTCCAACAGATGAAAGTCAGTTTAGTTGTAGGTATTTTTTTATTTAATATTGTAAGTAATTTTTTGTATTTGGTATTGTAAATAAAAAAAATAATATTTACCACAAAACTAACTTTCCTCTGTTGGAAAGCAAAAACATACTTAAAGTTGTTTAATAAAGATTTATGTATGCCCACAACATCAAAGCAAGCTGTAAATTTTAAAATTTTTTTATCAGATACCCACATTTTTACAGTACTTAATACATTAAAATGTGGGTATGTGATAAAATTAAAAAACAAAACAACGGGTTTTAACAGCATTTTTTCATAAAAGAAATATCTTGCAAATTAAAAAAAAAACAGTATTTATATTGCTGTTAAGGAAACAGAATGGATAAAATTTGATATGTGCACTTATGGGGTATACTGTTGATGATATTAATTGATTCTGGGTTTTAGGCACTCTTTGAGCAGGATCCTGTCATGCCACATTCACAGATTGAGTGCTTCATAGGTGTGAACTGCCTATGAAGAGAGCTGCCTCAAATATTGTTATTATGTTCAGTTTATTTATTAATTCAAGTTGTAAAAGGTAACACCAAAAAATCCAGTTTTCAAAATATTTTAAGTATCATCAGAAGAGATTGGAGATGAATTTATGTGCACTTTTTTATCATGTAGAAGTCCATAAATCATTCATTTAAGCATAATTAAGAAATATCATTATTTTTTGAAAGAATATCTCTAAAAGAAAATTTCATTTGCAAATAATGTGGACTGTGCCTTTATTAAAGAAGTGACCTGTAATGTAAAGTTTTTTACTGAGTGTTAGATTTCTTAGCATGCTCCAATTTTACCACCATGGAGTTGAAGCTCATAATGTATCCACATGACTAAAATTGATGTCTCTGCTTGATGTAATCAAAGAGAAATGTTGATTTACCAATGATACAGTTGAGACACGTGTATGGAAGAATTATCAGTAGATACTTTCCACATCTAAAATAGTAAAAATTCAGATGTGAAGTAAAGATATATGTAAGTAGGTTGTGAAACATTTATAAATGGAAACAAAAGTATTTGCAAAAGAGCATGGCAATGCAAAAGTTGAATTTCTTAGTTTGCAAGAAGGAAAACCTGAAAGTAGACTTTCAGGAATCTAATCTGGCTGCATTTTGGTGAAAAGCTAATGGTGAATACCTATTATCTATCTAAAAACTGTAATTCTGTTGGCCACAATACATCACAATCAGTCTGGCTTTTCTGCATTGGCATAAAAATATCTGGACTTTACCTTTTCCCTTAACTTCTGGTATGTGCTAGCTAACATAAAACTTAACGTCACTAAGCTAATCAGGGAAAGCAGAGGCAATCACCATTTGGATAAATTAAAATATGAAATGCCATTTTCAATGTATTTAACTTTATGAAGTGACCTAGCTGAACAGCACCATTTAAAATGCAATCTGTATGTTCCGATTTTCATTGCAGTGAATGATTGTGTTGTAAGTATCATGTATTGAACTTCCTAACCAAAATATTCATTTTCTATACACTCTATACATATAAATTTTGCTATCAGTTCAGTATCTTTGAAGTACACGAATACAGAAAAAGTCTCAATTATCAGTTCATAATGCCTCTTTATAAACCACATTAACCATCTTTCCATTAGGTGCTAAAATGTTTCTTTTCTCTACCATTTCATTTTTTCTGTTTCCATAGCTCTAGCTGCAGTATGGATTTCCTCTTTCAAAAGGATGTAATGAAAATAAGATTGACAAAGACACCCTGCATGATTCTTTATGAACCATGGGACCATGGGTAAAGTAATTTACTCACAACTCAAGACTGGTAATGAAGCACTGCACACATCCCAAGAGCAGCCTACATTTGTAGCTGGGAAATATTCTGACCAGGCCTCCACAAATTGAAAAACATCTGGTAGCCAGCAAAAGTTTTCAGTGGCCAGCAATCCCCCCCCCACTTTCAAGTACAGAACATATTTATGAGCCCCCCAACAGAATCACTGTTTATTCCAGCATAAATAGTGCGTTACTAGGCTTAACTTTCATACTACCAGAAATAATTGTTAGTTCTAGAAGGTCTCCCCTCCCCTTTTGTTTTTGACTGTGACGAACATATCCAAAAAAGTTTTGCGAAAATCAGTCTACAGAATTTATTTTCAGTCCCTTTTGTAAAATACAAAAGGAACACATCTCGGGTGCAGATATGAAACACCTACATCATTTTCCCTAGATTCCTAAAAGCATTATTGAAAAAAATCTGATGGAAGGAAAAATTGCATAAACATGGAAGTTATTTTTTCACAGACCGAGAATTTGTTGTAGATCAATAGCACAGATTTTTTAGCTGTATGTAGCTCATTGCATGATAGAAAATATATACTAATAAAACTGCTGAAACCATAGTTTCCAATGGCAAACATATTTGTGGACCCCTAGTTACAAGTATAAATTATTGTATATGCTTTTACATAAATTACATACATTTATTTATGTGGAAATCAGAAATTATATCAAGTAGTAGTTTCCAGTGGCAAACATATTTGTGGACCCCTAGTTACAAGTATAAATTATTGTATATGCTTTTACATAAATTACATACATTTATTTATGTGGAAATCAGAAATTATATCAAGTAGACTGTACTATTTCAGTAAGTGATCATAGAATGTTTCCAACATACTGAATAAATGTTAATAAGAAATTGTACAACAATATACATAAGTTGAAATGTTTGTGTCCAAAGTTACACTTTTCATATTCTCACATTAACTAAAAAAGTACTGCATACTGATCAGGACTGAATACAATTCTGCAAGAAAAACTGGGGTGGTGGTCTGGTCTCATCTCTTTAATTTTGTGGGGCACATTTTGTTAACTGTGCATTTTCCAAAAAGTGTAAGTTTTTATTTTTGATGAAAAACATGAGTCTTTTATAAAAAGGTTCTCTGTTTGTGATAAAACTTTCTGCATGTTGTCTCCAGGTCGCTGTGTATGGCATAAGGAGGAAACTCATTGATAACTTTAAAATCTCAATATATAAAAACTTTACTCTGAAATCCTTAAAAAGCACTGTAACTCATACAAAAATGAAATATGCTACAGCAAAAACAAATTAAGTGAAACATACAACCGAATTGATACGAACCTGAGAAAAAAAAAAAAAATTAGACGAGTTGGAATGAATTGAAACGAATTGGGATAAAAACTAATATATCAAAAATGAATTGGGAGAACATACCTTTCACCGTAGCGTCATTCATTGAATGATTACGTTGTTCCAACGACGTCTTCGATATGACAGGATTCCCTCAAGGCACACCACACTGAAAATCTATTCTCAACCTAGTATGTCACCAGACTTCACAAAAAAGGGAATGTGAAATAACCCACACAAACACCAACTTAAAACACTAAAAATTCTCGAGTACAAAAATTTGTGAAGTCTGGTGACATACTAGGTTGAGAATAGATTTTCAGTGTGGTGTAAGCCTTGAGGGAATCCTGTCATATCGAAAACGTCGTTGGAACAATGTAATCATTCAATGAATGACACTACGGTGAAAGGTATGTTCTCCCAATTCGTTTTTGATATATTAGTTTTTTTGTTTTTTTTTATCCCAATTCGTTTCAATTCGTCTAATTTTTTTTTTCTTTTTCAAGTTCGTATCAATTTGGTTGTATGTTTCATCTAATTCGTTTTTTGCTGTAGCATATTTCATTTTTGTATCAATTATAGTGCTTTTTAAGGATTTTAGAGTAAAGTTTTTACATATTGAGATTTTAAAGTTATCAATGAGTTTCCTCCTTATGCCATACACAGAGACCTGGAGACAACATGCAGAAAGTTTTATCACAAACAGAGAACCTTTCTTTTAAAGGATTCATGTTTTTCGTCAAAAATGACATTTCAGCATGTTATTGGAAACTTATAATATCATATAGGTGAAGCTCACATACTTGGGTTATCACTGAAGATATCTAAACAGTTTTTGTGTGCATAAGTTTTTATTGTATTGATTGAGAAAGAGTAATCGCTAATATAGTAATATGGACGGTGAATTCAGATGTTGCATTTGGTAACTTCAAATGTTCATAGTTAATAGGAATTTTAAAAAAATGTCAATAAGAATTTGTGGCATAATCAAGGTTCAAGAAACTGTTAATGAAAATTGCATTAACACATTCTCAAATGTTTGTGCAGTAGTAGTATGCCTTATAAAGGACATCCCACTAGGGAAAAATATAATTTCTCTTAACATTCAATTTCTGATGTAGTTCTTCAAATTCTGTATTTCCTAATTTTTGCTTCTTAAGCACTGGCCTATGTCCTTGTGTGTGTCTAGATTTTTTGGATCCAAAGAACCACCTATCAATAGCTTTCTGTGGTTTATAGTCTTTAAGTGGAGGGTCATTCAAGTGAATCATCATGAGATCATCCAAAGTTGATGCTTCCATGGATGTTCTGTTGTTTGTTTTTATCAAATTCATGTGACTGAAACGACGTTCACATGATGCAGTACATGTTGGTAGAACTGCAACAATTTCTAGTAAGTGGTGAAGAACTGGAAATCTCTCTTGATTAGATAGTGTTTTTTTGGAGTAAATCTGCAATCTGCAAACCTCACCCTAAAACTTTAAATTTGTACCACTCACTCATTAGAAACTTCATTTTAGTTTCCTCAAGGTTTCATTATAGGAGGAAAGATGTCTTTGAAAGTGCTTTGCAAGAACTTCAATTTCACTTTTCCCCAAATCTTCCAGGTTTTCTTCTGGCCAGACAAAGGTGTCGAACACTAAAGAAGCTTTTTGTAAAGTAGTCTCAGACTCTAAAAATCGTTCCTGAAGGTACCTTATCCCATCGCTGATCATTTTGTTTTTGTTTGACCCAAAGCTTTTACTGTCAATGTTTGTAAGTTGAATGCCCAAGTAGTTTCCACTGATAGTTACCACATTTGTGAACTGGCTTTCATATGAGGCAGGCCTAGATTCCAAGTTCTTAAGTTCATTTAGTGATCTTTTAATGTGTAGCTCAACTTGGCTTAAAAGTAACTGCTCTTTTTGAAAAAATCAATGAAACTTCTTTAAATATTAGCAAAAAATCCAGTAAAAAGTGCAGCATTGCAACAAATCTGAAACTTAATTTTTTTTACAATTCCTCTGGATACAGCAGCATCACCCCCTTCTCATTTGATACATCTTCTAAATGAGTTACTTGTATAACTACATTATAATTCTCTACTAATGCAGTAAAAGCACCTACTTTGCTTGAAACCCACTGAACCTTGTGTAGATACTGAAATTTCAGAATCTTTTACTCCAGAATTTTAGCAATACTGTTTAATTGCGCCATTCGTTTAGGCCAGCTCTGGAAAAACTTGTACAGTTTTTTGAGAACAGTATCTAATTCATCTAGATATTTAAATTTTTTTCTTTATTGAGCTCAGAACACTCAAATTTAATTTGTGAGCAACATAGTGCTGGGAAACAACATCTGGGATGATTCTCTTTATTTTTGTAGTTAGACCAATTTTTTTCCCAATCATATTTGCAGCGCCATCTGTACCAAGTCCGACCAACCACTGTCCTTTTAACCAACCAATTTCCAAATTTCTCATTTCTTTATCCAAGACCTTGTAGTACCCTCCAGCAGTAGATGACTGAAAAGGTACTACTGACAAGAACACTTCTTTCACTTTCTTGTCTTTGACATAACGAATATAAATAAGTAACTCTTCTACTGTGGACTTATCAGTTGATGCATCAAGAAGGATAGTTGCATGGTTATACTGTTTAACTTCTGCAATTAGTTCTTGCCTAACCTCATCTGCAATATGTGATATGAACTCTTTACACCTCATATCATTCTGATATTGTTCAAGACTCACATTTACATCAAATTTATTTAATAACACAATCAGATTTGAAAAATCTGTAAAAAAAATTATTATATTTTGCCACATAATATGCAGTGTTGAAGAGCTTTTCAAGATGGTTAAACATTTTTTCATCCATCTTTTTGTGACACACTGCTAATGGTGTACACTCTGGTTTTTCTACAGCAAGATCATATTCAATGCAGTTTCTGTGCATTTTTGATAGCTGGTGTATCGTGAAAATCTCAATTTTGAAAGGCCACTGGGAACCACGAACAAATTTTGAGTTTTTATCTGAAATATTGGGATATTTTGTGCATATTTTGCATGAAGCTTTATCATTTTCACACACTGGAAATTCTTCACACCATTTTTTCTGAAATTTTCTCTTGCCATCTTTCTTTTCACTTGTAGTCTTTTGAGACAATCCAAGTTTGTTTTTCTGAGGCACTTGTTCAATTTGGCCTTTGTCATAATTTTATGGAGTTCCAAATGGCGGTCGCTTCTGAAAAAATGAAAGTAGACTCTTTTGTTTCATCATAAAAACACTTTGAGCATGAAAGAACCGTGCCTCGAAGTGAGCTGAGGAAGTCAAGCACTTTTAATTTGAAGCAAATAGCACCAAATATTTTTTAAGTCGCATGAAGCTGGTTATAAATTTTTATTATCACAGTCGGAATCCTTCCAAAGCATCAGAACAGCCAAGTAACACATGCTTCTCCATAAGCACTTAAGCAGCACGGAACCCGAAGTCCAGTAGGACAAAGATAGCACACCTGTGATCGTCACGGGCATGGGTATTGGCACCCGAAGTCCAGTGGGACAAAAGATGGCACACCTGTGATGGGAAGGGAGATGACACCAAAGAATGATGACACTCTCGCTCTCTTGTTCCTTCTGCTGTGTAACAACGGCATTTTACGCAAAAAAAAAAAAAAAAAAATGAAACAACCATTCAACTTCAAATATCTGCTTGCATTAGCATAAGTCTGGGTGCTTAAAAATAATAGAGTTGATGAAGGTAGTGAATTTCTTAATTGCATACCTGCCAACTAATTTTAGTGAAAATCTAGAAAACTGCTTAAAAACATCCTGAAGATATTTCAAAAATCAAGAAGAGGATATGGTGCAAAAGTCAATTTATGAGTGCATTATAAATACTTAAAAATTACAAAGAAAAGCATTTTTAGCTTTTTCAAATAAATAATTAACACACACACACACACACACACACACACACACACACACACACACACACACACACACAGATATATACAGAGCTGTATAAAAATATACCGAGATGCCAACCTCTGGAAAGGAGTTCCAGAAGTCAACACATGTTGTTTACGTAATCTTTCTGTCATAAATTTACTTTAAAAAAAAAACTTGTACCTCGTCCTCCCTTTGAAGCATTAAGGGTAATGCAAGAAATGTATAGTTGCATGAAGCAAATCGGGTTCGCACGCTTCTCTGTGATTAAAAAAACAAACAAAAAATAACAAACAAACAAAAAAAATTCCCTTTTACTTTGTCATTCCATGCCCCCATCCCCACTTCCGCCAAGGTGAAAAAAAAGAAAAAAAAAAAAGAACAATGGGTTCCGAGATGGCCACCTGCGCTACACGTGGTGGACTGAGGCTATGCCGTTACAGCCAAAACTCTTAACTCGAAACAAAGCAATGACACAAGTTCCAATGATATTCCACTTCAGAAGACTGAGAGCTTTGGTTTACTTTAACAGTGCACAAAAAAGAAGTACAGAGTTGTTTACAAAAATATCATGCACTCAGAGATTAAAGTGATAAAGCAAAGCTATTACATTTTTATGCAGAATTACGTAATCACTAAAACACTTTTGCAGTAAACGAAGAAAAGACAATCTATACGGTTTATTTCCATATCGAACTCTCTTAATGTAGTTATTTTTTTGACCTGTTAAGTAGGTCAAGAAAGTTGCGATTGGGACAGAAGTTCCTTTATCACAAATATTAATATTTGTGTTCTGCAGCATAGCAGCCAGCAAGCATGCTTCCCAGTTAAGATTCGTTCAGCGCAAAGGATTCTGGGGCCCCTACCCTTCCTGGATCTTGACAAAGAGCACCACGAGGAGCAAGCCTTTCCCACTGGTCACGTGATGTGTGGTGGGGAATAGGCAGATAGGAGAGCGACTGCAGTTCGTGCGGCCATACGCACGCCCCTGTTTACTGATTTCCGTAAAAGATAAAAATACAACCATTCCAAAATTTGCTTCATTACATTAAAAAAATAATAATAACTACTAATTAAAACTGCTGAAAACATAGTCGCCTACCAAAATTGGTCGCCTTTGGTGACCTGGCGACCGCATTTGTGGAGCCCTGTTTCTGACCCATTATAGAATAACAATATTCAAATAAAAGAAGCTGTTTTGCTTCTTATGATACATGTTTTTAGCTATTTCTCTGGTTTCCATAGAAATAAATGTTTTTGCTTCTAGCAGGACCCCTTTAGGAATTTCCACTTGAAACTGGCCACTGCCTGCAACTTAGACAACAATGAAAAGAAATCTGCCAGATTTGAATATTCTGCCACAATTTTCTGCTGATTTATGGCTGCCCCCAGCACTCACTCTACTCGCAAACACACAGGTACAGGTAGACAGACAGACATTTTCTATTATTATTATTATTATTATTATTATAGATTAATAGTTGTAAAATAAAAATAAAATATATGATATTTTGTTATTTGACTGCCATTTAAGAAAGTGAAGTACTTTTGAAGGCATATAATAACAAAACAGTTACTTACTACTAATTTACATGCTACTGCATTTTATGGGTGTATATATGTTAATTCACAAATCTTATACTAACACCCTCCCAAATGGAAAATTCCTTGCTCCTAAATAACTACTTATCAGCCATTAGAAATCAGTCATGAAAGCAAATACATGTAATTGTGAAGGATACAGATGCTTTCCTGTAACTTCATATTTCATGATATTGTATCATTACTTTCTGCTTCTGTAGGCATAATGGTCACCTATGATAATTACAGAATTCTTGAGATCTGATTTTTGTACAGGCATTAATATAACCAGTAGAGCAAAAGTATGGTATTGATATAACATGGCAAAAATATTAGAACTCAGATCACATCATATCATCACACTAAGTTCCTGCAAATCTCTAAATTACATGACTTTAAAATGAACTTAGAATTAAGAAATTATCTTAATCAGAAAAAGAAGTAATATGTATGGCACTGTCAGAAAGTGAAAAAAGAACACTATTAAAAATTGCAGCTGCATCTATGAGATTTATGTTGTAGCAACAACTTGTTTAGAAAGGAAAGTGATCACACATGTGAAGTGATTCAATGTTTATTTTAGCTTTTAATGCGTATTACAGTGTACAGAAGGCACATTTTAATAAGGTGTTGCACCTCCTCCAGCACCAATACAAGTAGGGGGGCTAGTAATTATTTATTTGACTGAGAAGTGCCAAAAGGTTTGAAAGTGTTTTCCATTGCATAAAAATCTCAGTAATTAGAAAAAAATAGTCTTAGTGTCCCCCGTGGTGAGTGTGGCACCCACTCGGGGTTAAAGGGGTAAATACACCCCTAGTAGGTAATTATTTATTTGAATGAGAAGCATTAAAAGGTTTAGAAGTGTTTTCCATTGCATAAAAATCTCAGGAATTAAGGAAAAAAGAGTCTTAGTGTTCCCTCGTGGTAGGTGTGGCACCCACTGGTGGTTAAATACGCAAAACATTCTAAGTTAAATAAAATTTATTTTTTCTGGAAAGTACAGGTTCCAAGTTCCATTGATGTTGTTTTTGATCTTGTGTATAACATTCAATCACTGAAAGACCTCCCTTCCACATATGGTAGAGTAGCTCAAAGTGTTCTGAAAATTACATGTCGGCGTGGAGAGCATATTGATGTTGTAGCTGATACATATAACATAAACACTATCAAAGATGCAGAAAGAAACGCACGAGGTGGTACAGTCAAAGACCTTCAAATCACAGGACCGGATCAGAGAAGACCTGGAGACTTTCAGAGTGCTTTACACAGTGCAAACTTCAAAACATTGTTCATTAGATTTCTAGCAGATGAATGGAAGAAGGATTGCTATGTATTAATACTGGGCAGAAGGACACTCTACTTTGGATTGGATAAAATATGTTACTCATACAAAGTGGAAGGTGGTAATATGGTGAGAAAATTGCTACCCATTCAATTTTGTGAACATGACGAAGCTGACTCTCGTATTGTGTTTCATGTGAGCCACATCTGTGAAGAAAAGGAAAATTCTAATATAATCATACAAGGTAGTTACACTGATATACTAATAATTTTGCTAGCGAATATTCATAAATTATCGTCTAAAATTTGGATGGATATAGGAGGAGCCAGCAACAATTCTTGTCATTATATTGATGTAAATAGAATTGTGAATACCATTGGGTTGAAATACTGTTCATCTCTACCAGGATATCATGCTTTTACAAGGTGTGATTACACTGCTTCGTTCTTGAGAAAAGGGAAAACCAAACCTCTTCAAATTCTTGAGAAAAATAAAGATTTTATGGCTGCTTTCTCCAGTCTTGGGTATTCAGCACATGTTTGCCAGGAAACTCTAAACACAACTGAACATTGCGTACGCACTATGTATGGTAAACCCAAGTATGTCGAGGTAAACAATGCGCGCCTAGAACTATTTAAATCCAAGTCTTCTCCAAGTAACGGAAGAAATCCATTGAAAATGTTAAGGGTACTGATTCAAGTCTTCTACCACCTTGTCTTACTGTTTTAATTCCGAAGATCAAAAGGGCAAATTTTATTGCTCAAATATGGAAAGCAGCTGATACAAGAAAGCCAGAGCAACTAGATCCAACAGATCATGGTTGGAAAATTAGATGGAAAATACTCATTAATTTAGTTCATCGGGGATTATATCCCAAAAGATGTGAGACTACAAATTGATGAAAACTTTCAGAATTTTGATCACACTGAAGATGAAGAAAGTGATTTCATGGCATCCGAAGAATCTGAAAGTGATTCGGATAATTGATTACACACTGTCATTTTTACTTTCATTTCATATGTTTATTTCATTAAGTTTCTGGTGTAATAATTATTATTACTCACATTTGCAGCCATCGATTCCTACTATCATTTTGCTATAAAACTAGTAAAGCAGATTTTTTGTAACATAATGTCGGGTATTATTTTGTATTTTCAATAACCTATACTTTCCAGAAAAATAAATTTTATTTTACTTAGAATGTTTTGCATATTTAACCACCAGTGGATGCCACACCCACCACGAGGGAACACTAAGACTATTTTTTTGGAATTCCTGAGATTTTTATGCAATGGAAAACAC
Source organism: Macrothele yani (assembly GCA_039090855.1). NCBI lineage: Eukaryota > Metazoa > Arthropoda > Arachnida > Araneae > Macrothelidae > Macrothele > Macrothele yani. Next base: position 62,733,442 of record CM077017.1, on the reverse strand, counting down.
TTTCAAACCTTTTGGCACTTCTCAGTCAAATAAATAATTACTAGGGGCGTATTTACCCCTTTAACCCCCAGTGGGTGCCACACCCACCACGGGGGAACAATGAGACTATTTTTTTTTAATTACTGAGATTTTTATGCAATGGAAAACACTTTCAAACCTTTTGGCGCTTCTCAGTCAAATAAATATTTACTATCTCTTGGACTAAAGCTTCCAATTTAGCATGCAATCGGTCGTACAAATGCTGGGTATCATGCTGGGGGATAGCATTTCCATCCACTTTCAACTTGGACGTGTAATTCAGAGATGGTCGCTGCCTGCCAGAGTCTGAGGAAGAGTCTTTGTCTGATCCAGTACCAGACATGCTCGATTGGAGACAAGTCCAGAGAGCTTGCTGGCCAAGGGAGTTGATGTACAGTTTGAAAAGCATGTTGAGTTGCACAAGTGGAGTGTGGGCGGGCGTTATCCTGCTGGAATATCACATCGGGGACCGCATTAAAAAATGGCTGGACGACCGGCTGCGTGATGTTGCTGATGTACATACTGCTATTCAGTGTACCCCGTACAAATACCAGACTCGTACGAGAGTAACAGCTAATCACTCCTCACACCATGATGCCTGGCGTGGGGCCTGTGTGTCGTTGGCGGATGCATGATGGCAGAAGCCACTCACCTTGTTGCCTTTGGGTGTTTACATGACCATCAGATGCTCCCAAGCAGAATCGGCTTTCATCACTGAAGACCATGGATCGCCATTCTTCCCTCCAATGAACTCGTTCTTGGAACCACCGCAAACGTGTTCGACGGTGACCAGGGGTCAGTGGTAACTGTGCCAGTGGCACGCATGCCCATAGTCCTGCTTCCAACAGATGATTCCGTATTGTCCTGGTAGACACCCTTGAGATGACAGAGAATTGAATTTGTGACGCCATAGCTGTCTGCTCTGCCAACGCTGCTCTCCTGATACGCCGATCCTCTCGTGCATCCATCACTTTGGAACCACATCTGTGAGTGTGCGAATGCTCCTCTGACCACTGACTCCACCATCTTACTACAGCCAATACCTCTTATCCCACTCGGTCCGCAATTTGACAGAAGTACCAATCTCCTTCCCGCAGACCCACTATACGGCCTCGCTTGAACTCCGATAATTGAACAAATGTTGCGCACCTGCATCGTCCAGGCATGGTAGCTTCTTCAACGAACACTGAACAACATGACACCAGAGGAATGACTTCATTCTGCACACCCTAGTCCTTAAATATGTGCTGCTTACATTTGCATGTTGTCGTCCACAGTGACTTCATTATTTCATCCAATGATATTCTAACTTGGATCACAGTTTCTGCTGCCCTTAACAATTAACATATTATAATATGATGTTCCTACCAGCATTCCTTCTGGGTGTTCTTTTTTTTTACTTTCCGGCAGTGTAATTAGCAAAATTTTTAACTGACAATGATAATTAAGATTAAAGGTAAAAGTATCATTGAAAAAGATTAATGAAATCATCTTTTTAGTTGAAGTAAGGGCAATCACCGCTAAAGAACTTGTTAGAAATTAGCCCATAGATTAATATTCCATAAGAGCAAGGGGATACCGATAGCTCTGCAGCCTCCACAGTGTGTGTGTGTGTGTGTGTGTGTGTGTGGTGGTGTGTGTGTGTGGGGGGTCTCACAGCTAAGAGAGCCTTTAGTCTCAACCGATGGATTTTGCAAACTTTTTTGCAGAAATTTCATATGAAAGGGGTTAAAGAAATAGCTGGGGATTTTTGACGGCAGATTTGTATGAAGTATTAAAAAGGAAAGCAATTTTTTTTTTCAGTAAATGAGCAAAATCTTCAAGGAACCATTTTCACTTTACTTTATAATAACTAGCTGATGGGAAAGCAGCTATTGCAGAGGACTTGAGGCCACTTTTCACAGCATAGCAGTAGTTCCTGTACATGTTATAAACAAGAGAATGTGAATGAAATATCAGTTGAATAAATTAAATTTTCATATCTATGCAGATAAGGCATTATTTATTACACTGGTTTGCACATAACTGTGCATCCTGCAGAATATAATGAGCTAAAAGGTGTTCTCCACAGGAACGGGGGGGGGGGGGAGAGAGACCTAGGTGTTTTTTTATGTATAACAGAGTCAAAAGAAAATACTTTTATTATGTGCAAAACATTGGGACATTATGTTAAGTGGGTTTTTTATATTCAAGAGTAAATAATGTAAGTAATTTTACTCTCTTTGTGCCACAATTCTTGTTGCTTTTTTATTTGCTTACTTATATTCTCTTTTTCTTCTTGGTTACTCAGTCCAAGGACTGGTTATTCAGTAGATGTACTCTGTCTCTCCATTCCTCTCTATTCTCCGCCATTCTCTTCAAGTCATAATATGTCCTAGTATTGGTGTCTTGAAGTAATTGTGCCACAAAACCATTCCTTGGCCATTCTCTTCCTTTCTTGCCTTGAATTTTCCCTTCCAAAACTTTCAGAATTGGGCCTCCATGGCGCAATGTGTGTCCCATCCATAACATTCTTCTTCTTTTTAACATGTTGATCAGATTCCTGGGTTCTCCCACTCTCTCCAGGACCTCCTCATTAGTCTTTCTTTCGAGCCAGCTTATTCCCTCCATTCTTCTATAGCTCCACATCTCAAATGCCTCCAGCCTTTACACTTCCCTCTTGGTCAATGTCCATGTCTCAGAACTGTAGAGAGCTACTGGCCAAACATATGCCTTTAAAATTCTCTTCCTCAGTTCTAGATCTATATTTTTAAATGTCAGTAGTCTTTGATTCTCTCTAAAAGCAGTTTTTGCCGTCCCCAGCCTCATTCTAATTTCCTTTTCACATCTCGCATCTTCAGTAATAATTTGACCCAAATAGCGGAAGGATTTAACTTGTTCGATGCATTGTCCTTCAATTTTAAGGAAAGCCTGTTTTGGATCCTTCCCTATTACCATTAGTTTTTTCTTATTTTTATTTATCTTCATTCCATAGATATCCACATTTTAGTGTATTTTTGACATCATGCGCTGTAATGATTTGGCTGATCCTGAAACAATTGCCTGGTCATCAGCAAACTGAATGGCCTTAATTCTCTCTCCATTAACCCAAACTCCTTTGCTGGTACTCCCCAAGGCCTGATCCATCATAACTTTGGCATAAATACCAAAAAGGCCAGGTGACAACAAGCATCCCTGCTTTACACCTTTGTTTATATGAACTGGATCAGTCATTCCCTTTGGAATTGAAATCAATGCTTCCTGATTTACATAGAGATTTTTGATAAGCTATATGCTGTTATCATCCATGCCGAGTCTCTCTAGGATTGAACATTTTTTTGTTGAAGTCACTCTCAGGGCTTAAAAAATACCATGCCCGAGATGCCCGGGGCATGTAAATTATTGGCCTGGGCAAGTAAAAATGAAATCTAGTTGCCCAGTCGGGCAACTAGGTTTAAAAAAAAAAAAAAAGAAGTTTGGAATGGAGAATTTTCTATTCTAGAAAAAAAAAAAAAAAAAAAAAGGACTGTCGTCGCGTGTTTTTCATTTTACTGCAAATCACCAGAAGTTGTATTATTGTTACGGAATGAATGCCAAGGCCAGGAGGATAGCGCTTCTTCAATTATATTATGCTCTACATCCAGAAATTGGGGCCATACGTAGTTTTGCTCCAGATGTCGTTTATAGTTAATGACAGGATGCATGCCTCGGATGAAACTAGCTTCCGGCGTTTAGTGACAAAATGCGTAAACTGCCATGAAACAGGAGGACACAGACTGATGGGCAAAAAATGCTGTGCTTTATGAGGAGGGAGTGACAACGGAATACTTATTGCACAGCCCCAGGTGGGGTTGGGTCTCTGAAACAACTTGCCGTGAGTGAGTAAGGTGAAATGAAAGCTTTCGACCGCGCACCCCCCTCCCCGCGCACAGCAGCGGTACTACTGAAACAAAGCCTAAGTTTCATTTAAGATTTAAGAACGAGCCTGTACACTTAGCCGGGAGAAGAGCGCAAATTACGGACACCGATAACTTACGTAGTTTGTCTGAAAGAACAGTAGTTTGTGTTAGCTGCGGATATAAGTTGTATTTAGTAATGGACATGTTTTTTTTTTTTTTTTGGAAAAAAATCCAACACTGAAGGTATATCTCATAGTAAGCAATTATGTGAAATTCCGGATCTGTCAGCGGTTGTTACAAATTCGTCTTCTGCATTGTTGAGTGACGTAATTTCAGAATCAGAATCTGCGTCGTTGGCAAAATTGAAACTTACGCAAGTGGACTATGATAAAATGTACGCAAAAAAACGCCGTCGGACAGTTCAGGAATCTTGGATAAAACATTTAATTGGCTAAAGTCAAATGACTACAAGACTATTATGTGGTGCACTGCTTGCCAAAACCATCCTAAAATTGCCGATACCACCAGCAATTTTTTCAAGGTCAAGGAATGTGTGTGTGTGTGTGGGGGGGGGGGTCCAGGTGATAATATAGTTTAATAACTATAAGTGCACACAACAGTATTCAAAAACGTAAGAATTGCCTTTGTTTCTAAACAATTCTTGGGATATTTTATAACGCAAAATCACTTCTGTTTGCGCAAGAGAAAAAGGTAAATAATTTTTACATTCAAAATTGTTGAAAACTACTTAAACTGCTGTACAGTTAACTATGACTATTTTTTTTTTGCAGAACACAGGACGTATATTAAAAATTCTTGAACATGGCATAATCACTAAATTTCTCAAATGCCATCGATTACCTTTCTTAAAACTTAAGATATATGCTTTTGTGCACTTTGAACACAGACACTTTAAAATGGCGATGCAAAAGATGTATAAAAAGTTTAGCATAATTTTTAACTTTAAAAAAATGAGGCTTCTGTTTTGTTATCTTAAAAGATAAATTTTTCTGGGCATGTAGATTTTACTTCTGGGCAAGTAAATATTTTCTACACTTGTCCAGCTGGGCATGTAACTTTTCAGATATTTTTCAAGCCGTGACTCTGTCGAAGGCCTTCTCATAATCAATTAAACAAATGTAGAGTCAGTGCCCCCTGTTGATTATTTTTTCAGCCAAGAATCTCAGGGTGCCAATCGCATCCCTAGTACCCCACCTTAAAATATTTTCAGCAGAATCTTCGATGCATATGAAATTAAACTTATGGTTCTGTACTGTTCACACTCTGTTGCCTTAGGTTTCTTTGAAATAGGAATAATTATGGAGGTCGTATGGTCAGCAGGCCAAATTCCTTTTTGATAGCAACAATTTACAAAGACGAATAATTGATTAATTAAAGCTCCACCAGATTTCTTTAAGTAGTTCGATGGGTATCTCATCTACTCCTGGAGCTTTATTGTTTGGAATTGATCTAAGCGCCTCCCCAAATTCTTCTCTTGTAATTTCCTGACCCCTCTCCATTCCATCATCGACTAAGTATGAATTTGACCGACGTGGTTCTTGTTCCTTCTCCTCATTATATAGTTCTGACACATATTCTTTCCACCTCTCTTTTTTCTCCTTTGGGTCAGTCAGGTGCTTTCCCTGTTTGTTTTGAATGGTAAGGGATTGCACTTCTCTCTTCCTCTGTGCTGTGCTTTTGATAGCCTTGTGAACAAGGTCTGACCGTCCCTGGTTTTCCATTTCCTCTATTTCTTCACAACGATCCATCCACCATTTCTCTCTCGCTTTTTTACATTCTCTATCCACTTCATTTTTAGTTTCTTATACATTAATACTCCTTGTTCTGTGTTAATATTTTTCCATTTACGTCTTTCTTCCATTTTGACTATCACCTCCGGTGTCAGCCATTTCTTTCTAATTTCCAAGTTTTGTCTTCCGATTGTTTCCTTTGCAGCATCTATTACTACATTTTTTATCATCTTCCAATGTTGTTCAGGTTCTTGAATGTCCATCTGAACTGCTTCAATTTAAAATCCTGGTCTGATAATTAAGCCTTATATTTTTATGTCTTAACGCCTCCAGATTAAATTTCATTCTTCTCTTTGGTTTTTCTATCTTCTTCCATTTTAAATGATAAGTCATCATAAGGAGGTTATGATCGGAATCAACATCTGCTTCCCGGGTAGGCTATCGACATTTTCACCTGATTTCTATAACGTTTCTTAACCAAAATGTAATCAATTTGGTACCTATTCCTACCCTCCGGGCTTTTCCATGTGTATCTTCTCTGTGTATGACCTTGATTCCACGTATTTGTAATTACTAATTTTTCTTGTTCACAGAAGTTGATCATCCTTTGTCCTCTCTCATTTCTCAGTCCCAATCCGTATCTTTCTAGGATATCTCCTTCCGGACCTTCCCCCACCACAGCGTTCCAGTCAATTGATTTTGTCAAACTCGGTAGTTCTTCCAAACATTCATACGTATTTTCCACTTCCTGGTCATCATGTCCTGTAGTCGGCATGTAGACTTGGACTATCACCGTATCAACAGTTCTTGTAAAAAGCCTGATCATAATCGCTCTGTGGCTCAATACTCTAACATCCTTTATGGCAACCACAGACTGCTTATCCAACACGAGAGCCACTCCTCCTTGACCATATTCACTTCCAGAATGAATCACGTGATAGTTGTCACTCTGAAATTCTCCTTCATCCTTCCATCTAGTCTCAGACAGTCCAAGAATATTAATTCTGTGCTTCTCCATTTCTCTCTTAATATTTTCTAGTTTACCCATTCTCATCCAATATTGTATGAACATTCCATGTTGCAATATTTGTGTAGGGATTTTGCATGCTATCGACCTGAGAAGCCGTGCCTCTTCTCCTGCCGGGCCAGACTCTAGGAAATATCCCGGGTTCGTAGTTGCCAAAAGCATTCATTTGTTGAGACTTTTCCATTACTGATTACTTGGAAGTATAATGTGGTAGTTTCCCCTTTGCTTTCCACATCACAGTTATGCAACCTTCTGGTCCACTGGGCCTAGCTTGCATCTCGCTGGACAGGAGCCCATCGAACATATCTTTAGTCTCCAGCCCATTCTGTAAGTGCTGCTCCACACTTACAGGATTTGATTTCAGAGTTATTCATCTCTTAGGTATCTATCTTAGTCTGGCTTCTACCTCACGAAGACCTGTCCAGCTTGGGTGTCCCTGCTGTTAGTCAAACTACCTCTGGCATAGCTCTCGGGGCTGTCAAAGAACGCAAGCCCCCCCCCTCCCCACGACAAGGTGAAGATACCATCGGGCATGATTCATACTTTCTGTTGAAGATGCCGTGTGAAATTGCAGAAGGAACGCGTCCGGTGATGTGTTGGTTTGTGAGACGTTGAATGATTCCATGGTTTTTAAGATTCTTTTAACGTTGTTCGTTCATTTAATCAACTTCTTTATTTAATTTTTTGCTTTCAGTGTACAAACCATCCAGCGGTTTAAAATATCATAGTCTTTTAGCCAATTTCCATAGCCATCTTTTAATCAACAATTCTTTATTACATCGTTTCACAGCTACTTCACTTTGAATGAAATAGCATAATTTCACATCGTTAAGTAATGGATATTGATTCAAGAATCGTTGAAACTCTGTCAAAAGTTCGACAGAAATCGATATACAATAGCCTTTGTGCCGCCCCGGTGGCGCAGTGGTCTAAGGCGTTGGCCTCTGATCATTCGTCCGAAGGGGGTCTGGGTTCAAATCCCGGTGAGGCATGGATGTTGTGTTTGTCTTACGGCACTGGCTCTCTCTCCCTTCCCTGGAACCAGTGACCCTAAATTAGGGACGGGCGACTGCTTATAGCCCATTGAGTTGCTCACGGTGGTCGTTAAACCTCCAATAAAAAAAAAAAAAAAAAAGCCTTTGTTCGAACAGCAATTAGGCTTATTAGCATAAAGACCTTAGGCCTCATAGAGACAAGGCGTGCTTCAGCGAGCATTATTTCTAAGGATTATTGACTATTGTGCTACATTTGAACATCAGTTGAATTAAGGTATGTACTAGATGGGCCAAAAAAACCTTTTTATTTAATTTGCATATTGCCTAGTGCAGAAAAGTTGCCATTTGGGTCAACAAGAATAACAAAAGAATTTTTTTGAAATCGACGAATATCTTACGTCTCCGCACAGCACACTAAGTTCGTGTTTTTCCGACCGCATTGGGCCGTAAGCAAAAACGGATGGTATTTTTTGTAATTGAAATCGAGTAACCCCTAGTGCGGAAAAGTGTCCTTTAGTTTTCCCAATAACAGTGAAAAAAAGTTTTGATGTTAATTAATATGCTATGTCTCCGCACTGCGCAAATTCACCATTTTCTTCCCACATTTGGTACGTAGGCCTAGGCTAGGTAAAGGCATCCTGATATGTAGGTCATCAGAAAAAATCCGTAGGAAATTGCACTGTTCTGAGTGCACCATGCATATACATGTGTAGTACATTGAATTTGCTTTGCAATGTGTAGCATGTAGCTCTACGCTTGCTTCCAGTGTCACATATGGAAACAACCCAGAACACACCTCGAGGAGGTGGTTACACTTCGAGTTCTGCCCACCCTCCCTCCAGCTCAGAATTTTATTTCTACGTGGTATATTTTGTTAGGTAATCCATTTTACTCGAAAAATGTGGCATTAATTGCCGTGATGCAATTGTTGTTCTTATGAACGAATCTCTAGCTCCAATTCCACACACTGAGGCAGCTGCTTTGGTCACCAGTTTCTTGCAACGTTCCACAGCTTGCTTGTGGCCGGAAAACTTGGTTATTTCTTTGGCAGCTGCGGCAGAAGTTGCAATTAGTCGATCCAGATCTTCATCTGAGATGTGTTTTGTCAGGGGTGGTTCGATAAGATGCGTTTTAGTCCAATCGATCATCTCATAATATTCATTAGCATCCAAATTTAATTGCCGCACTTCGAATTCTCTTATGACATCATTCATTTGTTGTTGTCTAGCTTTCCTTATTCTTCTCCACCCACGAACTCTAACGTGGGTGCGTTCGTCTGCAATCATACTTAGTAATATATTCTCTGGGTGACTGAAGACTGCGTTTCTCTTGATCACTGCATCAATGATTACATTGCACTTCAAATCCATGAAACACGATAAGTTGATCAGTTTCCAAAAGTGTTTGGTCCCTTCTGTGCACGAAGGCTTTTTCTTTACGGAAATCCAGACCGGGGCATATACCTTCATTATGTAGTTGGCAAAACAGATCAAAGTTTGCAATGGGTTTCTGAGTGGTGACATAGAGGCGCATGGCTCTGTTAGCTGTCGTCAGCCACCGCAAATGTGACAGTGGTCCTGGATTTCTTCTAGAAAGGCTGACATCACAGTCTCCCTGTGACATGGTGCAACAGATTTCCAGTAAATACTGCTGGTTGATACTCAGTTCACGTGTATCCTGCAATTCTTTCATGTGTTCTGCCCATTCTACATGAATAGCTGCAAAGTAAACTACTGGGAGATTTTCACAGCCGTCGAGAGCTGCCCTAATCTCTCCTGAATGAGTTATAGGACCTGCTGATTTACCATCGAGTTCATCAAGCAAATAGCGAAATGGAAGTTTATTGAAATGGAACAAGCACACCAGCCACTGCAAAGAACATTGCAACTGAAGTTCCAGTTGACGTATAGCACCGTTTTTCCTGCTGGTATTTATAACAGTTCCATCGCACCCTAAAGCAATGAGAAAATTTGAGTCAATGCCATTAACTTCTAAAAAATTAGTGATGCTGTTCACGATGCTTCTGCTATGACCAGAAGTGGGGGTCACATGGCCAAGGTACTTTGATCCAGGCTTTTCCAAGAGAGGAATGTGCTCTTTTTCTTCTCGGAACGATACTATTTATCATCTTTCTTATCTAGGAACAGAGTTGAGTAATTCCTTCCATCAAAATGGAGTCCGCAAATGACTCTTCTGTCTGTCTGGGCTTTTCCCTTTACATCCTTAGATAGCTTAATTTTTTCACGGATAATTTTGTTTTTATCAATGACCTTCTGGAGACTATTGACTGTAATGATGCCCAGTAGATATTCGTTCATAAGAGCAACAATTGCATCACGGCAATTAATGTCACATTTTTTTTTGAGTAAAGCGGATTACTGAACAAGATATACCCTGTATAAATAAAATTCTGAGCTGGAGGGAGGGTGGGCGGAACTTGAAGTGTAGCCACCTCCTCGTGGTGATGGGTTTTTTCTATATGTGACATTGGAAGCAAGCGCAGAGCTACACGCTACACATTGCAAAACAAACTAAGTGTACTACACATGCACACGCATGGTGCACTCAGAACAGTGCAATTTCCTACGGATTTTTCCGATGTCTTACATGCCAGGTTGCCTTTACCTACTAGCCTAGGCCTACGGTCCAAATGTTGGAAGAAAATGGTGAACTTCGCGTGCAGTGCGGAGACACAGCATATTGATCAACTTCAAAACTTTTTTTTTCACTGGGATTCGGAACACTAAAGGACACTTTTCAGCACTAGGGGTTACTCGATTTCAATTACAAAAAAATTCCATCCGTTTTTGCTTATGACCCAATGTGGTCAGAAAAACGCGAACTTAGTGTGCCGTGCGAAGATGTAAGATATTGGTGAATTTCAAAAAAAAATTCTGTTGTTATTCTTGTTGACCCAATGGCAACTTTTCCGCACTAGGCGATACACAAATTAAAAAAAAAAGTTTTTTTCGTTCCACCCTAGTATGTACAGCAAAACCTTCTTAAATATTAATTTAGTTATACCATGGAGTTTATTCAATTTCTTATGAAAGATATTGAAAGTGTTGAACAGAATACCATGGTGCATATTACCATAATGATATTTCATTATCAATATCCACGTATATATGCTAACTAATTAGTACATACAGTTCTAAAAGCAAAATTTGTGTGCTTAAGTGAACAATTTTGGTTTTATGAAAAATACCCATAGGTTCCAAAGAATTTTTGAAATACCTGTAAATCCTAGTTAATGATATGGAATTTAAAATTTTCAGTAATTGAGAGCAAATAGTTTTTTGCAAAAGGGCATCGAAGATATTTTTTATGCAAGGGGGCGGGGGCTGGGCTTGAGTTTTTCAGGTATGCCACTGCATAAGAGAATGGTAAAAGCAATTATTTTGCTGATGGTTTTTCCTTATAGTAAAGAGCATTCCACTTTTTAATAAAATTAAAGATTTTAAATCTAAAATTCAGAAAATAAGAAGGCATATCCTTCACTAAACTTTTTTCTTATGGCTAAAAAACCCAACAAAAGAGTTATGTTTCTAACACACCCATGCATACATGCATTTAGAAAAATTTTGTTGGTGAGTATCTATAGTTAAGCTTCTATAATAAATATTAGGTGTTGTCTCAGTATTATAAATAGCCGGATGGCCCATAGCATGCAGCACAGTAGCCTACTGGAACATTCCTAGTGTCCAGATGGATGATTCTCTTTGGTGTTGTCAATTTTTACTTGAGTTGTAACGGGCTACTGTAAGAGTATGTGAGAAAAACAAATCCCTTAATTCTTTTGGACACCTATTAATAAAACATAATGTCTGTGTATCTGTGTCAGTCACAACTCATTGGGAAATTTGGTAAAAATAGTTTTCCATTGTTGTCTGAGTTGCAATGGCCAGTTTCAAACTGATATTTTGAAATGGAATCCTACTAGAAGAATAAATATATATCATTGTTGGTATATAGATTCTATACCTTTGTCTTTCATGTAATTATGAAGAATTAATCCTTCTGAGGATTTGCTTCCCATTTGTTTCTATAAAGAATAATAAATATTTACCATGCTATTTCTGTGGGATAAGGAAGTTATGAACATGACAGCTGAGAAGTGACCATAATCACTGCAATTGGTGCAGGAACGTAAATTCTCTTGTCAAGTTTGCATCACAAGAAACAAAATAGTTTCCCTTAGTTGGGCATCATTATTCCAGCTGTGGTTGCAATGTTTGTTGACAACAAATAATATAGGATTAAGGCTCATTTTTATTACATTACTTCAGAAAGCCTCAGTATTTTCAATGAAAACAAAGTTGGTAAAAAAAGAGGACATTCATCGCTGCAGCCAGGGCTATGGAAACAGAAGAAATGAAAATACATATTAGAATTTCTGTGGCAAGATCAAGGCCAGAAAAAATTGCAGAAGCTGCAGATAAAAACACCTAATAGAATTTCTACCACAAGGTCAAGGATTAAAGAAGCTGCAGAACAAAGAATTTATAAGAGAATTTGTATTGCAAGATCAAGAGGTGAAAAAACTGCAGACATTACAGAAGAAGAAACAATAGTTGCCCCTGAAATACCAAGAAGTCATCAGTGTTGGAACAAAAGGAGAATTTTGCCTTCTCATGTAACTCCACTACAGATTATGAAACTGACTCACTATTCAATATCAAATCAATGGCTGAAGTATGTTGCCATTGCAGTGCTTTAAAATGGAAATAACTGTAGATCTGTGTGGTAACATCAGAAAAATGCACATGGAAATTTCTTTGTTTCCAGAATTGCTTTTTAGTTTACTGTGTGGGAGTAGAATTTATTTTCTGCATTTTCAGAATAACATAGTTAATCATGACAAAGGTCTTCAGATGACATCCTTCAGCTGCACAAAGAACAAGGCTACAAACTGTCTTTCAAAATTCAAGACCAAGTCTACTCCTAGGTTATAATTTTTTTGCCAATACATCATCAGCATAAATTCTCACAGATATATTTTATTGCCATCCATATAAAGCAAGCATTACAGTGACATAATTATGTGGCCCAAACTGAATTATCAATGGTGCATGACTTACAACTAATACTTCATAGGGAAAACATATACATTAAAGGTTTTCTGTGTGTAATGAAAAATATGGCCTCTGATCATAACATTTATTTATTTATTTATTTTTATTTCAGCTGTTTTAATACAAATACGTGCAAAATAATTGACATTATTATGTTTATTAATACAAAACAGCTAGGAAGAGAGGGGAAAAGGCCAAACAAAGACCTGACATAGCCCCAGTCTCCCTTTGTACACAAATCCAGTCAAGCACCACAGAGACGGCAATCCGAATTAGTGTAAGTTAGTAAACATGTTAATTAATTCAAAAAAAAAAAAACAGAGAGAATAATTAGGAAAAAAAAAAAGAAAAAAATGACAATAAAAAAAAAAAGAAATGTAAATGCAAAGATCTTTCTCCCCTAATCACCCATTATGTTCACTATATCACTCACATTTTCCCGTCCTTCTCATATTAATATCACCCCCCCCCTTACCTTTCCCTCATTTCTATTTTTTTATGTAACAGACAAAGTTTCAATTTCCTCTTAAAAATATTAAAGTTATTCAAATCAGTAATCTCACGTGGCAGTGAGTTCTAATATGGTGGTCCCATGTAGTTTATACTTTGCATTATATAATTAGTCCTGGGAAAGACTGGTTTCAGTAAATCTTGATTACTGGTATTGTAGCTGTGAACAGATTTAGAAATTAGTATAAATTCATTATTAATATTATTTTTAATCCTTTTATGCATTATTTTACCCACATTAAAGTTGTATAACTGGCTAATAGTTAAAAAACCATATTTTGCAGGGTGCACTCTAGCAAAATGTTGAAAACTAAATTGTGCTTCATGTATAGGTGTAAAATTATTTTTTAACAAATGTATTCTGTAATATCTGGAGTCTGGAAATATTCATTAATGTAGTCTTCCCCCATGCCAGAATGCAATAGTCAAAGTGAGACTGTCGTAATGAGTAATATAATAACTTTAGAACCCTAATTGACAAAAGTGAGACTATCGAACCCGTTATACCTAAATTTCTTGAAAGTTTAACAACAAGATGGTCAATATGTAGTCTTCATTTCAAATTATTTTGAAGTATAATTCCAAGATATTTTACATTGTCTACATATTCAATAATTTTATTGTCAATTTTTATTTGTAATGCAGGTGATATTTCAATTGTCTGTGTAGAGAATATCAATGCCTTAGATTTATTTGTATTAATTATGAGATCATTTACTGCAAGCCAATTTGAATAGATGCACAGTTGCTCAGTAAAATGTGCTACAATTTCATGTATATCATAAGCAGAAAATAGTAAAGTAGTGTCATCTGCATATATATTAGTATTAAATAAGATATCTAAAACATAATTTATATATACATTAAACATTGCAGGGCCCAGAATGGAGCCCTGGGCACCCTAGATTTAATAAATTCCATTGGTGACATAATTTCATCTATCTGTGTATACTGAAGTCTGTTCTGTAAGTAACTTTTAAAAATATTATTAGGCAAACCTCTAATTCCAATAGTACATAATTTATCTAAGAGATTGTTATGATTAATTGTATCAAATGCTTTAGTTAAGTCCAGGAATAGTGCCAGTGTAGTTGTTTTTTTCTTTCCATGTTCTTTTGTATGAGGTTTTGAATAAAAAGCAAAGCTGTCTCAGTTGATTTATGAGTCTGGAAACCAAATTGGTTAGTATTTATAATTTTATATTTATGCAAGTAGGCTGTTAGCCTTTTACATATTAAATTTTCAAGAACTTTAGCAAAGATAGTCATTTTAGAAATAGGTCTGTAATTACTTTCACAATTTTTAGAACCAGATTTATATACTGGAGAAACCTTAACAATTTTTAGAGCATCAGGAAAAATGCCAGTGTTAAACACTGGACTAAAAATGGAAAATAGTGGCTTGATCAATAAGTCAGAAACTGCTTTTACAACAACAGGACTAATATAACCATAACCAGGACTTGTGCCAGTTTTAATATTATTAAGTTCTCTTAGCAGCTCTTCTTTAGTAAGCTCAAATAAAAAAAAAAGCTATCAGGCCCATGAACTCCATTAATAGAGGCTTGGGGTTAGTTTTAGCAGAGCTAGACACTGTAAGTCGAGGAGCAGTCACAAAATAATGATTCAATTGATTTACTATATCCTGCTTATTAGTAGTTTGTGAACCATCAGAGTTAGTAAGATAGTCAGGAGTAGTAATTTGTGAACTGCGACCCATTAATTGATTCAAATGCCTCCAAGTTAATTTAGTTGAGTATTGTAAAAGAAAAAAATACAATAATAAGTTCTTTTAATTGTTCTAATTTTTGAATTCAAATAATTTCTGTATCTCTTAAAGACAGCAAGGTCATCGAGTGATCTAGACTTTAAGAATTTGGTGTATAATTTATTCTTAACATTTATTTTGTGTATAAGAGAGTTATCTATCCAAGGTTTTCTAAATTTTTATTATTTGTTTTACATTTATGTGAAATAGTAAATATTTGATCATACATGTCTTTAAATATTGTTAAAAAAGCATTAAATGAAGTGTTAGGCAAAGGATAGGCTAATTCATTTTTCCAGTCAATTTCCCAAAGTCTATCTCTGAATTTCTCTATTGTAATTTTATTAATTAATCTTGTTGAGTAAGTCACTGTTTTAATTTTTTTAACAAAGGAAGTGGAATGAGTTATGAAAATAGGCAAGTGGTCACTAATATCATATCTTAAAACACCAGAAGCAACAGTTTCCTCCAGTACATTTATGATACATAGGTCCAGTACAGAGCTTGAGGTAGAAGTAATTCTTGTTGGCAAGGATAAATATCCAGATGACAGCAAACTACTTTTGAATTGGTCAATTGTGGGATTTATTTGAGAGATGTCCAAGTTAAAATCACCCAAGAGGAAAGATTTTTATTAACTAAATTAGCAAAGCTAAGTAAATCATTGATAATGGTAAACAATTCATAACAATCTAAGTTAGGAGGTCTGTAGCCAACAGAGATAATGTAGAATTGATTTTGTATAGTCAAAATTTCTATATTATGATTCATAAAAGTAAAGTTATGGACAATGTCAAAATTCAAATTTTGATTATTTACATAAATTGCCACCTTCCCCCTCCCCCTAGAGTATGTTCTATTTAAGTGGAAAATATCAGTTTGAAAATTGAATATTGAAGGTCAGCAGTTGGAAACCAAGGCTTTGTAACACACAAAAAAAAAAAAAAAAAAAAAAAAATCAATCTTAAACAAACTGATTGAATAAGAACTTCCAAGTGTTCCTTTATTCAACAATGACCTTGCATTAACATGAAAAAATGAAATAAGGTTATGTTTAGTATTAAACAATTCATTTAGGTTGTTAAAAGAATAATATTTTATCGGACATTTTCAAGTAATAATCAATTAGTTATCAAGTCCAAGCTGTTGCAACTGTTCCAAAGAAAAGACTTTCTTTTTCTCGCCAGCCTCCGTAACCTTAATAAATATATCACCATTCCATACCCATGCATATTTTATCTTACCCTGCTTAACCAGCAGTCTTGACTGCCAGTAAATGTATCTATTTTGAGGAGTTAAATTTTCATTAATATATAACTTTGTGTTATGTAATTTACTGTCCAAAGCTGATTTAGTAACCAAAATTTTCTTTTTAGACAACCACAAATTTCTTACAGCTCTAGTAGCAAACTGAATTATAACCCTAGAATTTTCTAAATCTCCAGTACCATTAAACAGAGGGTGGGCCACATCAATGTCAGAGTCTTGATGGTTAGTAATCTGTAATTCTTTTGACAATTTACCCAGATGAACCCTTTCAGCATCACTTTTAATGTAAGACAAGTCAATACCATGAATCTCAATATTTCTACACAGAAGAGCAATTGAATTGGAGACAGCTGGTGTTATGCAAATGTGGCGCTGTGGGCGGCCCTGTGAACGGAAACAACATGACATATGCAGCGATCCGACAATATAAGGAGTGATGCGACGGGAATCAGTAAGAGTCGGACGCAGTATGGGTAAGATGAAAGATCTAAGCGCATTTGATCGTGGGCAAATTGTCGGGCTCAACGAATGGGTCACTCCATCTCGGAAGTCGTGCAGACACTGGGATTTTCAGAAGCCATTGTGTCACGGGTGCACCGTGAGTACATCGAATCCGGTAAAACCATCCTTGCAAGGGCCAACTGCCGTGGAAAACAGCATGTGGATGAGCGGGGTCATCGTCGGCTAGCTCGCATTGTAACAGCGGATAGACGGGCCACAGTGCAAGAAATCACTTGGCAATTTAACGCTGGTGCACAAAAACGTGTAAGCAGCCACACCATCCAGAACCATCTCCTCGCTATGGGGTACAGGAGCCATTGTCCCGCAAGGGTACCGCTGCTGACCGCACATCACAGGGTGCAAAGATTAGCATGGGCACGGGAACATCGCCACTGGACCCTAGACATGTGGAAAAATGTTGCCTGGACTGATGAGTCAAGATTCACGTTGATACATGTGGATGGCAGGATACGAGTACTGCGCAAACCACATGGAGCGATGGATCCTTCTTGCCAGCAGCTTCAAGCTGGTGGGGGTGGCATTCTCATCTGGGGACTGTTTACGTGGACTGAAATGGGACCCCTAGTACGTGTGATATCGTCCCTCACAGGTCAACGTTACCGGGATATCCTGGATGACCATTTGCTCCTGTTTGTGCGTCTTCAACATCCCACTTGGGACCTCATCCTGCAACAAGACAATGCACCGTTCCATCGCTCCCGAATTGTATCCGAATGGTTGGATGAACACTCCACCGACATGACCTCACTTTCTTGGCCAGCTAGGTCACCTGACCTCAATCTCATCGAGCACTTCTGGGATGCCATCGAGAGAGATGTTCGAGGCTCTGACCCCCTCTCCATCAAATCTTTGTGAACTGTGGGAGCTTGTTCAGGGGTCGTGGATCCGTATGGCTTCCCAACGCTTCCAGTGTCTTGTCGAGTCCATGCCGAGACGAATTGCAGCCGTCATCAGGGTGAAAGGTGGTGCTACACGTTACTAGACAGGTATCTAGACAGGTATCTCTAATTCAATTGCTCTTCAGTGTATTCCTATTGTACTGATTCAAGTCATTCAAATCTTTCTTTAGGACCAGGATCTCCTGCTGTTGCTGTAGTCTCATTTCCTTCAAATCATTCAACTCGGTCTGCAGGGATTCGTTTTTTACCTCCAACTCTTTACACTTTTGTAACACATCAGTATATCTATCCTCAAGATTAAGAATAGAGAGTTTGATATCAAAAAGTTGTTGTTTAAGTTCAGAAATATGGCTTAGCCCAGAGTGAACCTCTTCAAATGAATGTTTAATGAACTCCATGTCAATACTGAATGTAACAGTGACTGGAGACAAATCTTGTTTAGATTTATTTTTTCCTAAAGGAACTGGTTTACTCCTGTTTGCCATAGATAGCAAAGGAAACTCACTAAATCTACCGATACTCAGAAACAGACAAAAGTAATGAAGTAATAAGTATATAAGTTGCCTGGAGGCCACTAACTTGGGTAGCAAGGTGTACATGGTAGCTAAATCCATTCGACTGGCAATACTCTTGAAAACTTGAAAATGGCTATGTAGATGGAAAAGAAATTAGACACTTAAATATACAAGACACCACAACAGCACTCCAAGTACTGTTTATTGCAGCAAAACACGATATTCCAACTGGCAGTTAGTAGAACATCACAGATTTCACAGATGGTGACACTTAGGCAAACCACCTACAGACTCGAAAGAAGTGTAGAACAGTACTCACACACACACTCAGTCGTTCGAATAAATGAGAAGAACTTATCAGAAAGTCATGTCATGAACATGCAACATGTTCAGATGTGACTGGTTATAAACATGTGTAAAAGAAAATTTTATTAAACTCATTTCATGAGTGTATTTAAACTCTGTACACATTTTGGTTAGAGTTGTTTCAGAAATTCACATGTTGATGTCATGCGGTACTTATATCTGTCGTAGTACACACAGTATTTGCAGAAGGAAAGAATGTAATGGAATTAGGACCACATGGTGTCCAAATCACTCTAAGGCGGAAATTGATGAGACATAGAAATAGTACTTTATTAAAGGTTACATGCAAAATCACTTTTAAAGGTTACATTTTTTATTACAGATGATACTAAAAAGTAAGGTATTAACAATAGAATCCAAATGTTCAAGTAGTCGAATAGAAAGTGTGTCGACACTTAAGCCTCATTTGACAGTAGGTAAGTCTCGTTAGTTGACAATTCTGAGTTATATGGGGAGGGGGCTGGTCCCTCTGAAGACTTCCCTCTAGAATCCACTGGAACACATAAACTCTCAGCTAAAAGAGTTGCGTGAAGAAACGGAATCTTCTAAAATATGATGCTTGTATGTAAGGTAAAAAGTAAACAATATATACAAGTTAAAACATGTGTACACACGTTATTTGCTGCGTGAGAAGGGCAGAAAGTAGTTGTTCATTTTACCTGCTGGCACTCCGTAGAATGCAATACAGCATGTTGTCGCTGAGCTGTATCCTTGCTTACGAAAGTTGCAGCATATCCTTGAAGAGCACGTAGATACCAAAGTCGAGGGATTGTTGCAAGTAAACTTGGGTGAGAATCCGGTTGAAACACAGGTAGGTATGGCGTACCAGCAGTACAATAAAATAAGGGAATTATAGTGTAGCCACACAGCACGATGATCACCACCATACTACGTTGACTCAACTCACCGCGAACATCTGGAGGGCCAGACTTAGCAACTAGGCTGCAATGCATTTCAGTGTATGTATATCACCATCATCAGACAGAATGTCATATGAGTCATTGTTTGCAGGTATATATATTGAAATGTGTTGCACAAATAAGGTGTTTCTGTTATCCACACATTCTCCATTCACATATTATTGCATGTCGACGTACTTCCGGAAGGGTTATTGTTACGTGTGTCATCTTTTTGCTTATGTTTTCTTTTCTTATTTTTACGTGCAATTTTTCATTCCTTCTCAACGAGTAGCTTCCATGGTAACGGGAGATCGATGTTGTAATTCTTGTTGCAGTTTGAATTTTTTTTTTTTTTTTTTTTTTTTCCGATGATAACTGCCTTGGCGTAACGTAAAGTTCGTTCAGTTTGGTGTTGACAAATCAAACTAATGTCTTAAAATTGGGGTTCGGCTTGATTGTTGAGACAGTTGTTGATAAGTGATGTTTTGTTCTCAGTTTTGACCCAATTACTAATGTGTTGGTTGAGGCAAAATTTTAATTTGTTTTGGTGCTACCTATATAGGATTTCCTAGGGCTATTTGGATTACATTTGGATTGGATTGGAATCTCGTACCTACCACATTTGTTGAATAATTTTCTTGGTTCTTTGTTATTCATAATAATATTTTTGTAGGTATTGACTGATACACCAAAGATCTTGTCTTCTGCCAAGCATTCTTTCTTGATGGTGTTGTTAATGCTTGGGATGCATGGTAGTTTCCCACAGCATGTGGTAGCTTTATTATTGTTAAATTTTGGGTGTTTTAATTCTGAAATTAACTTCTTGATAGTGTCAGTTTTATAGCCAAAAACATTGGCTGTATTGTAAATCCAGGTAAGTTCTTCCTTTCTAAGTTTATAATTGCTGTAGTGCAAGAAGGCCCTCATAATGAAAGATCTAAAAGCTGCAATTTTTTGTGAACACAGGTGGAAAGAATCTCTTGGAATCAGGACAGGTTTGTAGGTTGGTTTTCGATATACGCAGAAGTCTTATCTTTTTGGTTTGCTTAATG
Organism: Macrothele yani; assembly: GCA_039090855.1. NCBI lineage: Eukaryota > Metazoa > Arthropoda > Arachnida > Araneae > Macrothelidae > Macrothele > Macrothele yani. The sequence goes on along the minus strand of CM077017.1, from coordinate 62,712,899 downwards.
ATCATTACATCAAAGAACAGATGTTTTTGTTCCTCCTCAAGTTCTAATATGAGCTGAACTGAGGGATAGATGTCTGAGAAGATTTGTTGAATTTCACAGATTCGGTTGTTGTCTATTGAGTTGAAAATGAAGAACGTGTCATCCACGTATCGACAGTAAAACAGGATATCATAATTTAGTTGTGGTAGGACTTTGTCTTCAGTATCCTGCATAATAGTTTCGGCAAACAGTGATGAAAGGGGTGACCCCATTGGTGCTCCTGATTTTTGCCTGTAAATTTTCTGGTTGTATTGGAAAAAGTTGTTATCGTGAATATATTTGAGGATGTCAACAATTTCAACAATCTGTATGGGTTGTAGGATTTTGTTGTTAGTTAAACATTCTTCAATGATTTCAATAGCTTTTTTGCTACAGGTGTATTGGGGAAAAGTGAGGTGACATCCATACTTGCCATAGTGATCTCTTTATCTTGAACATCTAGTTGTTTTATTCTTTCTATGAATTCCAGGCTGTTAGTAACATTTCTTTTGATTTTCATATACAGGGGAGCAAGAAATTTAAATAAGTTTCGTTCAAGATGAATCAAAGGGAATGTACTCTTAGGTACTATGAGTCGCAAAGGTTCGTTGGCTTTATGAGTCTTAAGTTTCCCATATATTCTTGGTACGCTTGCCTCCATGGGGGGTGTAGCATTACGAATACTTTCTGGTAGGCAGCTATGATTCCGGATTTCCGTCAACTTACGAACTAGTTTCTCGGTTGGGTCTTTCGAACAGATTTCAATGGATAGTTCTGAAATAGCATGCTCCATTTTTTCGGAATATTGGTATCGATCGATGATTACCAGTTGTTTAGTCTTATCTGCTTTGGTATTGCATTCTACGGAGTACCAGCAAATAAAATGAATAACTACTTTCTGCCCTTCTCACGCAGCAAATAACGTGTGTACACGTGTTTTAACTTGTATATATTGTTCACTTTTTACCTTACATACAAGCATCATATTTTAACCGTTTCTTTACGCAACTTTTTTAGCTGAGAGTTCATGTGTTTGGGTGGATTCAAGCAGGAAGTCTTCAGAGGGACCAGCCCCCTCCACATATAACTCAGAATTGTCAACTAACGAGACTTATCTATTACTGCCAAATGAGGCTTAAGTGTCGACATACTTTCTATTCGACTACACACCAATATACCTAACTTTAACATTTGGATTCTATTGTTAATACCTTATTTTTTAGTATCATCTGTAATAAAAAACATAACTTTTAAAAAAGATTTTGCATGTAACCTTTAATAAAGGACTATTTCTATGTCTCATCAATTTCCGCCTTGGAGTGATTTGGACTTTGTGTGGTTCTAATTCCATTACATTCTTTCCTTCTGCAAATACTGTGTGCACTACAACAGATATAAGTACAGCACAACATCAACACGTGAATTTCTGAAACAACTCTAACCAAAACGTGTACAGAGTTTAAATATACTCATGCAATGAGTTCAATAAAATGAGAAGAACTAATAGTGAACCAAGTCAGTGCTCATACACTGGAATAATATCAATAGTAAGTGCACCAATTACTCATAAGAGCACCAATTACTCAGATATTTGATAGAGCTCAGTGAAACACACACCTTACTCTCCCGAGGCTCTTGACTGGTCATCAAAAACACACTATTATTCTGATTCAAGCAGATAAAAACAAAAAAAGAAAAAATGGTGAGCACGAGAGATGATTTAATTTGAGCTACACATCTGAAGTAGCAGTTATTTTAACAGGTAAAGCACACAGAACAAGAGATATTCAAAAGTTCAAATTTGAAATTCCAAAAAGTTGGGTCTTTCTAGAAGAAAACTGTTTGTAGTTCCATTTCTATGGAAACCAAGAACATGTTAATGAGGCAGCTAAAAACACATGTATATGTATATGATCCTGAAGCTGTTGATGTATGTGTTCTGTTATTGGTGCTGGCATGAAAAGGTTCTTGTCATATGTGTGTCTGGAGAAGTGAACCAACTAGCTTTATCTGAGCATTGTTATTCCAGTGGTAGCCACACTCTTTGGTGTCAACGAATTTCTGTCATTCTCCCAATTCAATGCTCGCTACCTGTCAGTTACACTTTTTCTTGAGAGTTGGTAAATTATTTTACCCATGGTTCATAAAGGATTAGACAGGTGTGTATGCCATCTATTTTTCTCTTTACTTTGTTATAGCTGTACAATGCCAGTACTATTTAAATAGAATCCATCAACATAGCATTAAGGAACACAATCATTTACTGCAGTAAAGATTAGAATACAAAAATTACAATTTAAAAGTCATGCCTAATCATCTCAGGGTAGTGTTGAGCTAGTTACTTTATATGCATGTAATTATATAGAAAAACCTTAATAACTAGATTTACCACATGTCTCGGATTTTGGATCTTGTCTTGGCATCCCTGCTGGTTGGCTGATTTGTCCTGGTCTGAGTTAAAAATAAATTCATTACACAGCAAACTCATTAATCCTGACCCCTACATAAACCAGACAACAGCCAACCATGTCGTGTCTGTTATTGACTGAATTTGGCAATTTAGGTTTGCAGCCAATTAAAGAAAGAAATGGAGAGAAATATTGTGGGTGTTGGTTGTGGTGCCCATGTCATTCACAACTGTCTTCAAATTGCAGCTGATATCCTACCTATTGGAATAGAAAAGCTCCCATAGTAAAAAACATTATTAAAAAAAAACAGTTATATATTTTTTAAGAAACAAAAAAAAGTTGCAATATTGTCATTATTTTGAAAACATTCCTACCCCAGGGGTTACATGTCTTGCTTTGGTTGCATGAAAATATGGGCTAATACAATTTACACTGATCCAAGTATTTTGTAATAGTTTCATGACAATTTGATAATATCATTTAGAATAACCGTTCAGAATTTTGTCCCGGTCATGTTAGATTCTGTCCACATTTGTCCCGGTTTTGAACTAAAAAAATATATATATATATAGTAACCTATTAGTAACTCTTCTTTTTTTCATGTGTAAGTGCAAACTTATGAATTCTATCTTCAGGACTTAGGAATTATTTCTTTGTGTGCACATAAGGGGATAATCTCTATATTTTCTCTTCTTCTTAACTGCATATTTCTAAATTCATGGAGAATGATGTATATTTATATATTTACATATCATTCATTCCATATTAAATCAATCCAGGTTACAGTCACATAACTTAGTTTTGATGGAAGTTGTGGACATACTTTCCATGAGAAATGTGAATAAGCAAAATTAAAAGAAACTATTTCAATTATTTTTAGAAAGCACTTATTAATATTTAAAATTGAGGAAAATGAGAAACTTTTTCATCTGGATGATATATTCACTCATAATGCTGGATCTTTTTTAATATGATTGGAAGGGAAATTTGAATTAAAAACTTTTGAAGTAAGCTTTAAGATGATGTATCTTATAGCTAAATTCACATGCAAAATAACAAAACTTTTGAAGTGTGTACATAAATGTAGGTTATAAGTACTAAGCATACTTTAGTTACATAAAGAAAATTAGAAACATAGCACTTTCAACCCTACTAGGGTCTTGATCAACACAGAAGCACTTTCAATTAAAGTGGGGTTGAAAGTGCAGTGCTTCTGTGTTTCTAATTTTCTTCATGTAACTAAAGCTTGCTTAGTATATAACCTGCATTGATTTGTTATATGTGCATTGCATTCCTCATATATACATAAACATGGGTGGCGGAACCTAATAATTTGGGGGGGGGGGGGGGCAACGGTCCAACTTCCTCGAGAGCTAAAACAATAAACAATAAAATAAAAAAAGAAGTGAGAGAACGATAAGCTAGATATGTACACTACATTGACAAAAGTCACCGGACACTCCTTCAAAAGCAAATGAACGGATCCGCTGCGATGTTAAGATGTGCGTTACAGCTGCAAACGGTATAAAAACAAGACTGCAGCTGACCGCAATCATATCGCAATGTAAGGTTGGGTGAAAATGTCATGGCGGGAAAGAACTGACTTTGAGAAAGAAAAGATTGTTGGGTGTTATGTTAGTGGGTTGTCCATAAAAGAAACCGAAAGGCGTTTAAACATACCCAAGTCAAGTTTTTTGGGTGTACTGAATAAGTGGAAAACACATGGCGTGCCTGTGTTTTCCACTTATATCACTGATTTCTTTGGTCTTTGGCAGACCAAAGAAAATCAGTGATAGAGGACGTCCAAGCCTCAGGAGAGTCGTTACAGCTAATCGACGGAGTACTGCACAAGACCTCAGTGTACAGGTGAGTAACAATGCTGGAACTTCGGTATGTACACATACCATTCGCAGAGAACTTCATTCCATGTTACCGTGGTCATGCGGCTGCTCATAAGCCTTTCATCTCCACTCGGAATGCTACTCTTCGTTTGGCTGGCATGGCGTAAATAACATTTATCGTGGACCGTAGATCAATGGAAACGTGTCCTATGAACTGATGAATCCAGATATACGATCCATCAGTCTGATGGCCATGTGTGGGTATGGCGGCAGCTGGGGGAACGCTATTTACCACAGTGTACTGTTCCTAGGGTCAAGTTTGAAGCTGGCAGTGTGCTCGTGTGGGAGTGTTTTTCATGGTATTGTCGCGGCCCATTGGTTATCGTGGGCAAACCTGTTAACCAGCACATCTACCTCGATATTCTGGATAATTATGTTCTACCAACTCTGTCGCAATACTATGGAACTGAGCCTTGCTGGTACCAGCAGGATAATGCACCGAGCCATAAAGCAAGGACTGTTACAGTGTGGTTTGACGATAATTCCATATCGTGTGTGGACTGACCAACACAGAGCCCTGATCTTAATCCCATAGAGCACCTATGGGATGAATTAGAGCGCCGCATAAGAAGTTCAGAACCAAGGCCTACTACTAAGCAACAGTTAGTGGCAGCAGGTTAGTGCATGCATTAAGGCCAAAGGTGGACCGACTCTGTACTAATGTACGTCGATAAATGCTATGTTGTGTTTCTCTTCTAGGTGTCGGGTGACTTTTGTCAAGATAGCGTATATATATCTTACCGTTCTCTCACTTACTCCTTTATATATATATATATATATATATATATATATTGTATACTAGCTCATATCATCATTCGACACTATCAATCCACTGCTGGATGATGGCCTCCCTAAGTCTCTTCCCCACAATACTTTCGGTCTTGAGCCTATTTTTTCCAAAATCACTCCAGCATGTTTCCAAATTTCATCCCCCCATCACACACATGGTTTTCTTCTGGGTCTTTTCCTGCCCCTTGGTATCCAATCAAATATTTCAGTTGTTCAACGGTGGTGAGCCCATTGCCACTTGAGGGTCTTCACTTTGATCATGATGTCATCAACTCTTGTCATTCCTCTAATCCATGTGCTCTTCTTCCTACCTTTCCTGATTACACTAAGCTTGCTTCTTTGATTTGTCTGCATCATCTGTGTGTAATTTTTCGTTACTGTCATTGTCTCTGATCGATAAGTAAGAACTGAAGGTATGCATTTATTAAACACTTTTCTTTTAAGACATAATGGTAAATTGCCTTTAAAAATTGTATTGGTTCTTCCAAATGCCCTCCAACTGAGTTCTATACTCCAAATTTTTTCTTCTTCTATGTAGCCCTCATTTGGTATCTGTTGTTCAAGGTAAACATAGGCATGGGTTACTTCTATGTTTGTGCCATCAACTTCCCAATCTTCAGTTTTTGTAAAAGCATTTTACCTCAATTTTGTCTTCTGTGGGTTCATTTTTAAATCCATTGACTGCCACCAGCAAAATGAAAATCATTAAATAGGTTTCATTAATCTTTATCGCTTTGTCTCTCTAGTTCAGTGATTGAAAGATATTCTGCAATGTGGCACTGAAAAGTTTGGAAGATATGATGTCACCTTGTCTCACTTCCTTTACAATTTTTGTACGTGCTGTGTCCTCGGACTGCCAAATCTTTGCTCATGCATTTTCATAGATGCTATTAATAATATTGATGTATGCACTTCAGTACTGCAGGATTTCAAAGACAGCTAAACCTGCTGGTTGTTTCACGGAATGAAAAGCCTTATTATAATCAATAAAAGCCGTACGTAATGGGAGTTCGTCTTCATTCGTTCTTACATTTAGTTCTTTCAGTACATGGATATGATCTATAATGCTGTAGCCACTCCTGGAGCAATCTTGTACTCTCGATTAAGCTAAGTCCAGTATTTTCTTCAAATGGTGCGACAGCACCTTACTATGGATTTCAAAAACAACTTATAGGAACTTGATGGAAATTCCTGAGGTCCCAAATTTTCCTTTCTTATGTAGCAAGATCAAAGTAGCGTTGTTCAAGTTATCAGGCATCTTCTCTTCACTGAGGCATCTAGTGAAAATTTGGTTGGGTAGAGTTTCTATTTCTCCACTGGCTCCTTGTGCAATGTCCATGGTAATTCCATATTCCCTTGGAATTCTTTCCCGTTTCATGTTCTTAATTGCATGGGCAACTTCAACTAAGAGTACTGGAGTTTAATAAGTTGAGAACAATATGTTGAACCGTAAATTCAGAGAGAGATTTCCTATCTGAGGTTGAGAGACCCGAACCCACAGCGCTCTGCGCCTTTTGTCAGGTGAAAAAGAAGAAGATAAGATATTTGGGAACAGATTTCCCTGATAGAACAGCATGAAAGAAAAGTACAGAAATATTAGAGCAAAAGGAGTATACGGTTTCCCGTTAAGTATTGAAGTTGTAAGCTACCCTACATACTTACCTGCAACAAATCAATCAAAGCAAGTCATCCCGCAGTCAACGCCCGGCCGCAGGGAACTGGGGAAAGAACAGGGGAAAGGGGTGCCTAAAAAAAAGAAAAGAACCATACAAGAAAAATCCGACAGATAAACATCCAGTTTTCTCACAAAACCATGTGTTGCAAGGCACCTTAAACCACGCATTTGTTGTTTGCTCAGTTCCCGTGTAGGAGTCAGCTTTTTTTTTTAAGCCATAGTACCTTGTTTCTGGGCCAGTCTCATATATGTGGACTGTAATATTTCTTTTTGCAAAACAAGTTTGGCCCCTAAAAGAGCCTTTTTTTTTTTTTAAAACAAGAATTCTTCACATGTGTGAAGTATTTTTGCAAAACAGAGTATAGCCCGTAAAAAAGCCTTTTTTTTAATTTTTTTTTTTTAACAAAGATTTCTTCACATGTGTGAAGTATTTTTGCAAAACAGAGTACGGCCCTTAAAAGAGCCTTTTTTTTTTTTTTTTTAACAAAAATTCTTCTTATGTGAAGAATACCCTCTGAACACTAGTCCCAATTATTGTTATTTTTTTTTTGCTAAGGTAGCTGTGAATTGGGTTCATTTCTGGAACTTTATTCAAGATAGCTTTCGGCCTTTTATAACTGTCAGTTTCATTGACAGTATAGTTAATGGCCTCTCTGACTAGAGGATTAGGATGAATCTTAGCTTTTTCATAGTATCTTTTAGCTAAGTCATACATCGTGTAATGGATAGAATTAATATTTAGCATGCTTCGGATAGCATGGTTTGAAGTTCTTCCATCAAGTCCAACCATATAACGTAGGGTTTTATTTTGAAATGAGGTAATCTTATTTTTCTGCTGTTTGTTGCAGTTACCCCAGATAGGACAGGCATAAGTAATAACAGGGCTGATACAGGCTTTCCATATCAAAGTTTTGTTTTTCCTGCTAAGCCTTTTATTTTTTATTATTGGCTGGAGACTTCCTCTGATCTTAAGAGATTTGGTCAGAGTTTCTTTAATATGCTTGTTCCAGTTTAGGTTGTGGTCCATAAAAAGTCCTAAATATTTAACATCATTTACCCAAGGTATTTTTTTTTTTATACATTTCTATTTCAAAGTCTGGATTGTGATTGCATTTAATCCTAGAAAATAGAATTGCTTGAGTTTTTTCAGTATTGATTTTGATTTTCCAATCTAAGAAATACTTTTAAAGTTTTTCAACATAATGTTGCAACATGAAAGTTGCTTGATTTTTATTTTTGGAAGTATAAGCGAGTGCAGTGTCATCAGCATAGAGAGCTGTAGTCGGATTCCTGTTATTATAGTTGGGAAAGTCTGAAGTAAAGATAGAGTAGAGCGTTGGCGCAAATACACTGCCTTGCGGTACACCAGCTTCGATTTTTTTTTTAACGATTTTTTCCTATTGATTTTTACACAGATTGTTCTGTTAGTGAGGTATGATTTGATTATATGTATAATCGAGGGTGGGAAATCATGTGCTATTAGCTTGTAGATAATTGCCTCATGTGGGCATTTATCGAATGCTTTTGCCACATCCAGAAATATGGCTGCTGTGTGTTCTTTTTTTATTATTCCTTCAGCACATTTTTCAGTTATTCTAGAGAGTTGGTGCACCGTGGAGTGTTTATCTCTAAAACCTCCTTGAATAAATGGAATCAGTATTTTAATAAAATCTGATATATGGTTGCATATTATATGTTGATTTTTTTTACACCGTTAAAACGATTTCTGTATTCATTTAAGAAAAGGCCAACACAAGAACATTGCTCAGTGGGTAAATGGTTTCATTACTCGCAATCTAAATTACAGAACTAGTAATTGAATTAAAGTAAAAACAGATACGGAACTCTAAAAATATTTTGACAGTGAAAATCTACACAAAAGTACTATATAAGACAAAATGAAGACTCATGCTGCTGTGCTTATTGGCGTGTAATAGTAAAATTAAATTTAAGGTTCAGAATTATTATCCAAAACGCATATGTCAGTGTATTGGTGACAATAGCACAATGTTGTATAATACAGAGAGATACAGAAGGTTTTTTTCTCAATTCATACATTTTGGCCAGAATGAACACACCTGTAAAAGCAATTCATTTAGCTTTTATGCCGTTTAGTTTTTGTTTCATTACTAGTCTGTCCATATTTCATTTCAGTCTTTATACGTAGGTGAATAGAAAAGTAAAGGCTATTTGAAAATTATGCGGTAACCGAAGCAGATAGCTGACACAATATAACATGTTTGCAATGGCTTATGGGTAGTTCGAACACGCACAGTGCAGTGCTCCGCCGTTAGTCTAGTTGAAGCCAAGATCAAATAAACATGGGCACTCTGCTGCAGGATTGCACCATTGTTGAACAACAGGCCATAGTGATATTTCTTTGGACAGAAGGAGTGAAAGCTGCTGAAATTTACCACAGGATGTTGGCTCAGTATGGAAGTGAAAACAGCATGACTCAACGAAAAGTTTATGAATGGGTAGAAAGATTTGAAGCAGGAAAAACAAGTTTGACCAACGAAGCTTGATGAGGTCGGCCATCAACATCGCATACACAAGCTCAAATCGACAGGGCGAATGGCTTGATCAGGGAAGACCGATGGATAACGTTGTCCGCAGGTGCTACACATTTGGATATCAGCGATGAATCCGCATATGCCATAGTGCATGATGACTTGGGGTACCGTAAAGTTTGCAGAAGATGGATATGCAAACAGCTTACTGATTTGCACAAGGGACAGCGTGGGGAAGTTGCGACCCAATTCGTGAAATCTTATGAACAAGATCAGAGTATTTTGGAGAGGATTGTCACCGGCGACGAGACATGAGTTCACCACTTTGAACCGGAAAGCAAGAGACAAAGCATGCAGTGAAAACATCTGTCTTCTCCAGTAAAGAAGAAATTCAAACGGCAGCCCTCCGCGAAGAAAATCATGCTGACCTTCTTTTGGGACATGAAGTGTCCTATTCTGGCGCATTTTCAGAAACACAGACAAACAGTGACCAGGACAATGTACTAGTGACCAGGACTATGACCAAACATTGAACTGGACAAACAGTGACCAGGACTATGCTTAGAGAAAAACCGAGACCTGTAATCTGCAGCAAAAGAATAGGAAACAGTCTTGCTGCACCATGGCAATGCACACCCCCATGTAGCAGCTGCAATGGTGAACACAATGCAACAACTATGGTTTTAACTTTTTCCATATCTCCCTCACAGCCCTGATCTGGTGCCATGAGATTATATGGTCTTTGGTCCACTTAAAGAGGCACTACGCTGTTGCAGGTTTATCTCTGATGATGAGGTTAAAGAAACAGTACAGACCTGGATTCGGAAGCAGCTGAAAATCTCCCATGGAATGAAGAAGCTAGTGGAACGATACAAGAGGTGCAACGACCTGCAGGGTAGAGAAATGAGATAACCATTATGTTCATTTGCTGACAGTTACCAGTATTAAAGGTTATGTTGCCTTTACTTTTTGATTCTCCCTCGTATTTTTAGTGCTCATACACAAAATTATTTAAAAATGTGTTTTAAAGAAAAATAACCTTCATATGTATTAGATTTCGCTTAACTTTTTAGTTAATTTTATCTATTCAATTTTTAGACTTACAAATTTAATTTAAATGAATGCTTTAGTTTAAAAAATACACCCATCACCTGTGAAAGCATCTACACCAAAATATCCTGATTTTGTGCCTATTGATGAGTCTGCATAGCCACATAAAATTACCCAGAGTGAACTGAATGCTGTAGTAAGAGATCTGGATTTGCCAAAAAGTAAAGCAGAGGTGTTGAGGTTCAGACTGCAGCAATGGAATCTTGTAGAAGTTAATGTGAATGCGCCTGTGTTTTGTGCTCAGCAAAAAGATCTGAATCCGTTTCTCAAAATGACAGATATAATCTCATTGCTTTTGTTAATATAGTGGGTCTGATGGCAGCACTAAAAAGGCGACGACTTCAGGCTGTTCACTGATTCGTCCAAGTTGATCTTAAAAGTTCTGCTGCTCCATAATGGCAACGTTTTACCATGTGTTCCACTCAGTATGCAGTCCACATTGAAAGAACTGTTACACACCATCAACTATGACAAGTGTAAGTGTCAGATTTGTGGTGATCTGAAGAGCATTGCCATCTTGATGGGGCTACAGCAGGGTTACACAAAGTTTTGCTGTCTCGTCTGTCTCTGGGATAGCCGTACCAGGACCTCCCATTACAAGAAAAAGGACAGGCTCCTACGGCAATCATTTGAACCGAGGAAAATGTCGCCCCAGTGCGCAGTGGTCTAAGTGATGGCCTCTGATCGTTCGTCCAAAAGGGGTCCAGGTTCGAATCCTGGTTAGGCATGGATGTTGTGTTTGTTTTACGCCACTGGCTCTCTCTCTCTCTTCCCTGGAACCAGTGGCCCTAAATTAGGGATGGGCAAGTGCTTATAGCCCATTGAGTTGCTCATGGTGGTCGTTAAACCTCCAATAAAAAAAAATGTACTTAAAGAACCACTTGTAGAATCCAGCAAGATCTTGCTCCCTCCTCTCCACATCAAACTTGGACTGAAGAAGAATTTTATAAAGGCCATGGATCCAAATGGGGGCAGGATTTTTGTACCTTCGTGATAAATTTCCAACACTTAGTGAGGCCATAATCAAGGAAGATTTATTTGTTGGTCCTCAGATGCGTCAGCTCTTCCGTAATAAGCATTTTGATGATATCCTCACAGGTGACGAAAAGATAGCTTAGAATATTTTCCAACAACTGGCCACAAACTTTCTAGGAAACAACGAGGCTGACGAAATTGCGAGGTGTTTGTAGAAACCCTCCTGCAGTGCTACAAGAGACTAGGGTGCAACATGTAATTGAAATTACACTTTCACTTTTTACACTCTTACCTGGACTTCTTCCTCGCTAAGTGAGGTGCTGTCAGTGATGAGCTTGGTGAATGGTTTCATCAGAACATTACTACCCTCAGAAAAAGGTACCAAAGGAAATGGAACGCAGCAATGCTAGCAGACTGAATGTAGCAGTTGGATCTTTGTGAGAGATGCTCCAGAAACTCATTACAAGCAACAGGCAAAGCGGCGTCGCAGTGAAACATTTCCTCTATGAGAATTATCATAGGGTATGTATGTATATGCAGATGTGTAAAACTTGTTTTATAGATATTTCAAACACTAAAGCTAATCTGGTGTTTTAATGGCAATTTTCATATTCAGCAGCCCAGACAATATAAAGGTAACTTGCTGTAATCACAGATACACACAAAAAATCTAAATTTGCTGTCCAGTGTTATTAATGATAAGATCTGATAAAATTAATATAAAATTAATGTTTTAGACTTTTTCCCAGAAAGGTCCATACACTTAGTTAATTCCTTTATCACTACAACATTTTTTTTCCAATTGACCTACATCACTGACTATAGGCTTCAGTTCTTTTTACGAAATTATACTGAAAGCATTTGTCAAATAAGGCATATCAATCCCACTTCATATTATTTGTTTCATAAAAGCATCAAAACTTCTTACTGTTTATTTCATTTTGCATTATTATTATTATTTGGAATACAGGTTTTAGACATGTTAGCGTTTGCAACTCTGCACTTCTCGTAGGCCATAATGGGTAAATATGGCAATAAATATAGAATAAATTCAAACTAATGGACATTACTTATTTTGCAGCTTCAGCATCCGTTTCATCACTTCCAAGTTCATGCAGCTTTTTTGGAAAAACAGTCCAAAACACTAGTGGATCTTTCCATTTTCCAAAGAAACTCGATACCCAACCTCAACAGCTAGGCTACAAACATTAGAAAATGTTGGGCGCAATTGAAAATGTGTTATCATCTCTCAACTGTTCAGAAGACAGTGCATTGCAAAAGGAGTTTTTTCCCTTGTAGCATCTGCTTGCTGAATTGTTGGTGCCAGACTCAATGATAGGCTGAAGGCTTAAAGAGGTGCTGTGTTAGGAAACTTCTTTAGCGTTTCACCCTAGGAAGTACGAAACACTTTACGTTGTAAAACACGCCAAAATCCTTTCACCACCCGACTGCCGTAAAGACTCTTAAATGAATTGAGAAGCGTGTCTGAAGATTTCTCATGTCTACTGGAGCTAAAAAAGGCGAAGATCTGATAAGCTAGTTATATATGTGAATGCCTAATCACACTTGGGAGGGAAACAGCCATTCAGTATTATCATTACATATGACTTGGATCAAATGCGTGAGCCTGCTGTCCAAATTGCAGGGGCCCGTTTTTACTCGGACGCTTTGAAATTCACATCAAACACAATGCTCAAACAAATATCTTCAGTTATATCCCACTACCCATAGGCATTCTGCAAGACCGGTGAAAACACAAACATCAAGGAAAAGGAAGCACTGATGGATTGTATAAACCCTAGAGGAAAAAACACTTTGCTCTGCACAGACTGGGAGAGGTGAAGTGATTTCGATACCTATATTTCAACAATTGCTGTTCTCACAGCAAAAGCACACACATTCGTCTAGGCTTGTTTATCTTCTATGTGACAAATCCAAGAAAGTCCGTGTACATCAAGCAATAGTATTCTTATCACTTAATTTGGGTTCGAGTTTTTTGTTGTTCAGGTATTTATTTCATAAATGGTGTTTTGGGTTTTCTGATCTCAAGCAGGACATATTTGGACTTTGATAAAAAAGTAAACGAAAAGGAAACAGAGAGAGAGAGAGAGAGAGAAAGAAACCACCCTGGTTATTGCTTCAAAGAAATTTAAAGAATTCTTTAACAATCTTTTTTTAAAGAAAAGAACAAACACAATGTTGCATTAACTTATCAATTTATTTGTGCAAAAACAATTTTCAAAATCATACACTTACGGCATTTAGAATTTCATGGACCCCTTCCCAGTGAGGGGGACCATAAAATTCCAGAGGGGGTCTGGACACCCATGTCCCCTACCTTCCGCCACCTATGTACATAAATGCAGCAGCCTTCTTAGCATGTAGCAGTGTCACCTAAATTTTAAGTTCTCAAAATGTAATACACACCCAACCTGCCATTTCATGCCATATCACATACAACAAACTTGTATATATGACTAAAATGTTCCACGTTATGTGTTGCATAGAGAATTTTGTATTTTTAATTGTTCTACATGGACTGCAATAAAAGCACAATTTCTGGATTGCAGTTAGAGTATTTACTTCATTGTTCTTGAAGAACTTGTATTTCTTTGTTCTTATAATACAGGGTGGTCGAAAAGTCCCCTAGAGGTTTCAATTGACAACTGTACAAAAACAAACAGATCTACAGCAATGCGGTTTGCGGCATTTGAAAGAGTAAATATTCGAGATTTTAATGCCATCTCTTTCCAACAGATGGCGTTATGTGCTTGCAAATACCGGCGCCGACTGCAGAATAACTGAAAATGTCATTGCTGCAGGAGAAAGCAATGTGCGTGTGTTGATTTTTTGAGACAAAGTCTGTGATTACTGTACAAAGAAATTACTGTCAGACATATGGGAAAAATCCACCAAGTGATTTCAGTATCAGAGTATGGCAGACTGATAACGTCCTGGGCCGGCAAAGGAGTGGCAGACCCTCTGTCAGTGAAGAAACTGTGCAGTGCATACAGGAGGTTTTCGCTCGCAGTCCTAGCAAGTCCACAAGAAGGGCCTCTTTAGAACTGAATGTTCCATGATCCACATTGATTGGAGTGCTTCACAAATGCCTGAAACTAACCGCATACAAAGTGCAACTCCTACACCAGATTAAACCGAATGATGGACCTCAGCGCTTAGCATTCGCTCAAGATATGTTGGAGCGGCTGGAAGTTGATGAAAGTTCCATAGGCCGTATAATGTTCTCTGATGAGGCAACCTTTTATGTGCACATAAAAGTCAACACTGAGAACATTCATATGTGGGGTACTGAATACCCACATTCAGTCAGGGAGCATGTCGCCCGCAGTCCAAAAGTGAATGTTTGGTGCAGGCTCATGCATAATCGTGTAATTGGGCCATTCTTCTTCTCCGAGCCCACAGTGCAAATTATAATTACCTGGACATGCTTCAGAACTTTGCGGTTCCTAAACTACAGGATTTGCAACCAAACATGATGGTGCTCCTCCACATTGAGGACTTGATGTTCGTGAATACCTGAACCCTGAACTGTGAGTTTCCCAACAGATGGATTGGCAGAGATGGTCCTATTTCTTGGCCACTCCAGTCCCCAGATATCACTCCTTTAGACTTCTTCCTCTTGGGCTATGTCAAGGATATGGTTTACAGGGAAAGACTAAGCAGCCTTCAGGAGCTCAAACAGTGCATTACAGCAGTGTTTGATAGAATCGATCCTGACATGTTGGAGCGAACATGGCAAGAAATTGAATACCGACTGGATGTGTTACGTACCACCAAAGGCGCACGTGTAGAGGTGTATTAAGGTAAGATTATTAAACTCGAATATTTATTCTTTCAAATGCAGCAAACCACATTGCTATAGATCTGTTCATTTTTGTACAGTTGTCAATCAAAATCCCTGGGGGTATTTTGTACACAAAATCCTAATTTAGCATTTATCAGGATGTTGATAATTGTGAAAGTTAAGTACCAAAAAAATAAAAATAAAAACAAATATGAAGTGCAGAAAAATGTTACACCTATTTACACGTGTTCATTTAATTACTGTTTCAGATTTCAGAAGACTTAACAGGAATTTATTTAATTTTTAATCTGTGAGAAACTTTACATTACGTTTAAGTAAGGGGTAGTTTCTGTAATAAAATATTATTGTATCGGTAAGAGAATAGATCCTTTGTTTTGTTGAATGTTTCCATTTGGTGTGACTTCCTGTGAAATTTATTGCATTCTGTGTCAAAAGCTAATGAATTGTCATCAATAAAAAGCTTTCTTTATGGTTAGACATTAGATTTCATGAAATACAGTCCTATACACAAGACAGAGACATTCACTGGAATGAGAAATCCCATGATATAACAGCTTACCACAAGAGGTGGGGGCTCTTTTTTCTGTGTGGGGTCAAAGAACTGGTAATTTTTTCTTCTCATTTGCTCCTGTGATCAGATGTTAGATCATGTGATTTGTATTTCTAGTGAATTGCCCTCTCCTGTAGTTGAAATTATATTTTACTTGATCTAACATCTGACCACAAGAAAGAGAGGGATATTCATAGAAAAAAAAAAAAAAAGAATTCACCAGATTTTATATGCAGTGGTGTAATTTTTAAAATATATTTTTCTTCTCTCAGCAACTGTTAGAAGTTTGTTTACAAATCGCAATAATAGGGTCTTGTACCTTAAAAAAAAAAAAAACTATTTTTTTATCCTGAAAAACTGTAACAATCTTTCTTCCACAGCCAAATAATTTTTAAGTGCTTAGAATTTTGTATATTAGGTTTCCAAAAATTAGAACTTTGCCAAAGTAGCTATTGTAAACAATTGTCCTTACTTTGGGTCACTTTTTTTTTTTTTAGGATTTAAAAAAAAAAATAATTGCCAATGTTACCTTTAACTGAAGTTGCTTATGACCATGATATACACATGTCCATCACACTGAGATCATTATATTGAAGTGCAATTTCTTGAAATTACATTGCTATAGTAGATTTTTGAATAAGGGATCTGCCACCCTTGAAACATTTAAATGTGCGTACAATACCAAAATCCATCTTTAGCCTTTGAATCTCTGGTCTTTTTATTTTCCTCAGTAACTAAACTTTTAATAAGTGTGAATTAAACCCTGCAGGTAAAAGTCAGTATTTAATCATCGGAATAGCTGTGATTCTCTTGAGGCCACAGTTTTGAAAGACTGGAAGAAAATGTTAAAGCGCAGAATATTAAATAGGTAATTTTAATATTATTTTTAATTTTACACTGAATAAAAATAATGTAAAATGCAGGAAATCATTAAATGAAAAAAAAAAAAGTTGGGATATCATTGTATGCAAAATTGCGAAGAATTAAATTTTTCTTTTTTATTTTCCTTTTCATTTTTGATGATATTCCACTTAGCGTGGAACTCCGTATTTCATTTCAAAAATTTTCAAGATAAAATTTCAGGATTCTTTCTTGACCATGTGTAGGTACTTGCTGGTTTAATTATTATTATTTTTTTTTTGATTCATTACATACATATACTCATAAAAATTTTCATCAACGTTGGTTGGTAAATAAGGAAGATATAATTTATTTTCTATAAAAGAACAAATTGCGTTTCCTCCGCCCGTTCGATAAAAAAACGTGAAATTCCAAAAACTTTAACAGGCTGTAAAACCTAACCCGTTTGAGATAGAGCAAAAATATTTTGTATGCTTACTTAAATCCATAAAAGGAACAAACATGCCAAGTTTCATGAAAATCTGAGATCATGGGTGTCATGGTGTGGTTGAACTGACATAGAATGACCCACCCACAGATGTTTCCTTTAGCTTGGGGAACAAATAAATGTCACATATGCAAGACCTGGAGAATATGGTGGGTGCTGAAGCAACTCATGTTCTTCAATCTGTGTGGTGGAGTTTACAGTCTGAGAGGCATGATTCAGTGCATCAACTTGGCATCAACCTCTTCACAGTTTTTCACATATCTTTTCCTTGATGACTGCGTGAGGTTGGCTTGTAAGGTTGGCATAGCATGTACCAGTGGTAGTGGGACTCTATTCTGGTTAGTCAATTATGATGATTCCTTCTGCATTTTCCAAAAAAGTGATGCCATCACCTTACTTGCTGACAGAGCATCATGGAACTTCTTGAGAGGCGGAGAAGATGTGTGTTTCCACATTAGACTTTGTGCCTTAGTCTGTGGATCAAAGTGATGAACCTATGTTTCATCTATTGGGACAATCAGGACCAGAAATTTATTGGATCCACAAGAAGATGTTCAAGTTGGTAAGGCCCATTCTTTTGTGGCATACCTTTTGCTCATCTCTCTCAACATTCGTTGGCCCCATTATACACTGGCCTTTTTTATCTTCAATAGGATTTAATTGACACCACCAAGTGAAATGCCTGTAGACTCAATGATACACGGAATAGTCATTCATCTGTCTTGCATCATGAGGCCATGCACATTGTTGATATCTTCTTTAGAGGTGGATGAGGAGGATCACCCAGAACAATCTGCATCATCACAAGATTTCCTGCCACAACAATATTCTCTGTGCCACTTGATAATTGTGGAATATGCAGTAATATACTGTACTTCCAGTGAATATGAATATTATATTAGGTCTGAGCATAAGTTTCCAGCATTTTATGGTCAAATAGATGTCATACTTATTCGAGCAGGTTGCATTTAATCATCATACAAGTATGTGCCCCTCTGAGCTTTAACTGTTTAACTGTATTGCCAGTTGTGTGGTCTACTGGGCAGCATCTCCATCCAGAGGACCTTGCAAAGCTGCACTCTACATCTCTTTTGACCATCTGCTGTGCTGCTTGTCCTCCACACTGCAATCACTACTTCTGAACTTCATAAACCCCACTTAAAACATGTGCTTGCACCTACAGCTTTCTCATCATATGCTGAATAAATCGCTTGTTATTCAGCGCAGTGTTGCTACCTTACTCTCACAGCTTGAAATTCTGACAAAAATTCAGCCATTTCAGCCTGCTAACGTGGAACAACTTTTACAGCCTGCTACGTGGAACACTGGAAACTCATGCATAGACCTAATAGTATTCATATTCACTAGAAGTAGGTTAGGACATGAACTTTTTAAGCATCCTTTGTACATATTACCACATATTTGGTGTTATTTGGATCTTTCACAAATTTAGATGTCTTTGATGAAAACTATTCTTGTATCATGAGGCAGACAACTTAAAGTCATAATTTCTTGGCATGGTTTAAATGATATCTGTGTTCTTTAAGCAAATTAGAAAAGTCAAATTTAGTAGCATTGTGGGAATTAAACTTATCAACATGCTGAACATTGAACTGGTGAATTGTCCATATAACAACTTTTGCTTTCCATAAAAGAGCAGGTTATTATACATAGAATTAATTTCTGTTTTAATTTCTGCAAGTTCTGCTTATATCAAACATGTGATATATCTGAAACTTATAATCAACTTCCAACTTCCTATGTATATTAAGCCAGGTTAGACCCATGACATTTTTTCCCTAGAATAAAAAAAAGTATGATTTTCTAAAAATTTTGAAGTTAAATTTCATGGTGAATGCCCTTGAATTTTATGTAAAATTTACATCACACACATTTTAATGCTCATTTTAAGAGCCTGAAAATGAGCCCATTTTGAGCTAAATTTGTTCACCCAGTTCATGTTCACCCACGAGTGAAATTTTATCACTTTTTCTTAATTCTAAGTGTCAGTAACTCGTAATTAATTTTTAAAATTTGCATATTTACCTTTCTCATGGGGATCAATAAGTCCATCCACTTCAAGGAAAATATCAGGATATGGGGTCATAAGGAGTCATTTAGTGTATTAGTTTGATATTGAGTCACTCGCAAGTAGTGATTATTGTTCAGTTTGATTTTTTGGTTTGATGACTTACATGTATTACTCAATTTTTTTACAACCTAATTTATTTATTTATTATGTGATGAAATATTTCATATTTTATTTTATATGAAACACACATTCAAACAACAATTTTGGAAAAGCATTTGTAGCATACACTTGTATACATTTTGAATATTCCCACAAGGTGCATGCCACACTGTTACATAATGAGCTCCCTTTTAATTAATAATATTTTTATTTCTGGTTCACATGAAAATGACTGCATTGTATGTACAGAGATGTGTTATAAATTTTGCCATGTTGTTAATTTAATTTGAAAACAGAAATATCTAATAAAATTCCACAAATGTGATTTTCCATTCTAAATTCAGAAGGAATTTAGGGTAAAATAGTGACGAATTAGATATGCACTCAAGCTAACTAAATTATCTATGTAAAATATTGTCCCTAAGACTGCCATGTAATAAATTGCAATCAAAACTCATCAGAAATTTTATTAGCACATTAATCCTGATGTAGTAAAAACAAAAACAGATGGTTTCATTGATTTACCTTAGAGTTAATAGCAGTAATATATTTTTTTTAAACTAAAAAGGCAACTGGGTCAGCTTTCATGGAATTAAATAAGTGTGTTTTTATGATAAAAAAAATTCTCTGCACCTTAAGAAAACTAGAGAAACATTTCTTTGCTTAAAAATTTGTGACTCAAATGACAAGTTTCATATTGTTTCCTTGTTTTAGGTTTTGTCATTGTAATTTGTACTGCCATTTATTTATATAGGTATCAGTCGATACACAATGAAGCTGTGAAAGAATTTTATGAATCCATCAAATCGCCACATAAAACGATGGGGTATTTCCAAACACCCCTTGCATCTCCAAAGGATTATTTGAAAAAACACAGCAAGGAGCCAAAAGTTGAAAGAACAGGTGAAGTTGTTGGCATTGTTATTTTTTTTATGTAGATAATTTAGTGTCATACAGATATAATTCTTTTTGTTTGTGCCACAGGCTTTTTTGTTGTAAGTAAGCTAAACTAATTTCACTAGTGTTTCTCTGATGAGACTTACCTGCATATGGCCAAACTGCTTTCATGCCACAAATCTTTTTTTGGCATTATGACAATACAGTTCATGGAACTATTCATGCCAAACCATTTTCAAAGTCATTTACATGTTTTCAAATATCAGTGATCTGAAGTAGTGAGCTACAAGAAGCTCTGCTACTTTTACAGTAGCGTGGCATGTAGCATTGCTACAAATAGAGAAATGTAGTTGTAGCAGTAGCACACTATAAAACAAAGTAGCTTGTAGCAGGAAATTATGCTACAAATTGTGTTACTTTTTAAAAATGTGAAAAAAGAAATTCTTAAAGTCACATGACATTTCCAGATTTCCTGAAGCATTATTGGCTGGGATGGTTTGGGGAGGGGGCAGAAATGTGCCCTGCCTACAGTTAGGTACCTGACTTGACTTACATTACGAAAGCTACCCAAACTGCTTACTGGAAAGTTTTCTGAACTTGCAAAGACAGTGTATACAAGACCATTGTGCTAAAGATTGACTTAGGCCATGTGATACTTTTAATCAACTTGAATGCCAGACAAGTCTGTTCAATTGAGAGTGCATGCAGGAAGAGTCTTTAGGAATAAAAATCACAATGGGAACAGAATAATGGACATGGCATGAAATATGACATTAGCCAGTGCGTTCTTCAGAAATTTGAAGAAACGCTTTATCAAAAATAAAAATGGAAGAAAATCACAGATATGTTACAAATCATACATGAGTTACCAATAGAAGAAAAAAAGTCAAAAACTGTAACATAATTCTGTAAGAGGTTACACCACAATAGTGAGTGTTTGTTAGGGACCTGAAACTAAAGTCAGACCCAGGAAAGTGAAAAGGCGCAAGATCATGAGGGGAAATCTAAAATTGAATGATGGGGAGTGAAAGAAGAGAAATGTAGGTCAGCATGTGAAGATAATACCGCTCCAAGAAATAAGGAGTTATGAGGTCTGTTTAAAAAGTTCCCAAACATTTGTAATAGTGTGCTAACACAATGTCGCACTGATGTGCGGTAGGTGGCGCTGTGTAGCAGTGACCTTGGCAAGTCACCTCTCATTTACCACATCTTTCTATTGTGCTTAGGCATCATGCTGCATTGCTTTGTTTATGCACTTGTGCGTGTTCTCTGACTTTCAAGATGGATGAGTTTCACAAGCAGCGTATTAACCTTAAATTGTGCATCAAACTTAGGAAAACATTTATGGAGTCTCATGAAATGATTAAACAAGTTTATGGTGATCAGTGCTTAGTCCATACACAGTGTTATGAATGGTTTAAGTGATTCAAAGATGGTTGACAGTCAACTGATGCTGGTGAACCCTGTTCAGGGTGGCCCTCTGCATCAACTAATGACATTGATGTGGTCGAAATTCTCGAAATCGTATGTTCAAATCGTCAACTGACTGTTCGAGAAATCACAGATGACTGCAAGATTTCAATTGGATCATGTCATCTAATTCTGACTGAAAAATTGGTAATACATCGATTTGCCAGTAAGTTCGTCCCACATCTGCTGACTCAGGATCATAGAGGCAATCGCACTGCAATCTGTCAGGAACTTTTGGATTGTGCAAATGAGGACGAAAAATTCATGAAAAGAATTATCACTGGGGATGAGACATAGGTTTATGGCTATGATGTCTAAATGAAAATGCAGTCTTTACAGTGACCAAGACTAAAAAAAGTGAGAAAAGTCAGGTCAAACATGAAAGTCATTCTTTGAATAAAGCTCATGTTGAGAAATGGCTTCCTAGTTTCTTAATTCAATTACTAATCTAAAACAACTATTATGGGAATTTTACTAGGAAATTTTTTAATTTAAATTGCAAATTTTCGGAGAAAACTCTTCTCCTTCTTCAGGCTGTCTTTTTGTTGTCACTTATTCCTGTCACTATCGCGGTTACGGTTAACCTTGAAGGTTTAGGTTATTTTTCATCAAATCCTGCCAGATGTTAGGCAGGGAAAATCCTTTGCAGTCATTGATGATGGAATTTTGATTTTTCTCAATCTCTATTCCTCCTTTCAGCTTTCTTTTTGAAAATTGCTTTGGAAACTGATGACTAAGGGAATTCCAATCCATGCTGTGACTAGTTTCTCTAACATGCCTATCTAAACCAGTCTTGTTGGAGCAATTCTTTATAGCTGCTTTATGCTCAGTTATACGAGTTTCTAGTCTGCAACCTGTTTCGCCTATGTAAGATAGTCCACAACTACATTTTACTTCATAGACTATTCCTTTCATTTTTAAAATATCTTCTTCTCTTTGAACTATTTTAGGGAAAATTTTTTAAACTTTGTTCTCTAAACTTGGAGCTAGCCTAATATTGTACTTCTTACTAATTCTCTTTAAAGACTCAAATAAACCTTTGTGATAAGAAATTTTTTTAGTGAATTTTACTTGTTGCTTTTGCGGGTTCTTCGTACCATTAAAATTCAGAAGCTTCTCAATTTCTTATTTAGGATAGTTATTTTCTGCAAGTATGACTTTAAGTTCTTCTTTATGGGCTTCTTTTTTATCTGCTGTAGAAACTATTTAATTAATTTTTTCTAAAAACTGACTTGCTACATTTTCCTTAATAGAAACTGGATGATAGGAATTGAAATCCAATAGTCTATTAGTATTCATTGGTTTTTTATACCAACTAGTGAGGAATTTTTCATCTTCATAATAGATAGTAATATCTAAGAAGCTAATTCTCTTTCTTTTTGAAGTTCAATAGTGAACTTAAGGGAATCATCTAATTCATTGAATGAGTCTAGAATTCTTTCTGGAACAATTTCTGAGCTATCTATTATAAATAAGATGTCATCCATGTATCTGCTATACAAGCAGAAGTATGTGGGTTGTACTAGTATCTTTTCTTCTAATTTTCCCACATAATAGTTAGCTAAGAGTGGGGAGAGTGGGGAGCCCATAGCTAGCCCCGATTTTTGAATGAAAAATGTTTTCCCAAATTGAAAGTAGTTGTTCTGCAAAGAGAAGGTGAGCATTTCAAAAATTCCTACTAATATGTTTTTATCTTTTTTGTGAAAAACTATTAGGTCTGCCAAGTCTTCCGCTCTAAAGTCTATAAGTTGATCTATGTTAATGTGAGTATACATAGACGCTATGTCTAAATTACCCATAATAGGAGAATCTAATTTAGGAAAAAGTTCTAATTTTTCTTTTAGCTGCATTGAGTTTTTAATCAAGTTAGGTGGCTCTTTTAAAAGATTCTGAAGGTGTGACTTTAAAAAGTAGTTTAGATTTGAAAGAATAGAGTTTTTTGAGTCAATTACACTGGTCGGCATGAAAATCGGCCCTGACACCATTCCTGCTGATTCTTATGTAAAACGGCCTCCTGAATCCGAATATGACACCCGTTTTCCCCCATCACCCACCGTTTTCAGGGAAGGCCCCCCCCACCTAATTTTATCACTTTCCGATAATTTGGAGGGATGAAAAGGATTATTTTAGCCTTTACATTTCTTCTGAGGTGAAAAGTTATAAAACATGAACATCTGTATCAAGTAGGTAGATTTGGGGGATTTGCCCCCCCCCCCCAATTGTAAAGAAATCATTACAAATGATTGATTTTTCCGTTTTTTTGGCAATTTTTTCACTTATTTGCTACATATTCCAGCTTCCAGCCCCTCTCATCCTCCCCCAAAAAACCCGCAAATAATAAAAATATATAGCAACAGTAATAAAAATATATAGCAACAGTAATAAAAATATATAGCAACAGTTCGGAACATTCACTCTACCACGCTGGCTCTCTCAATACCTCGCGCGAACAGGTTCCCACGGGAATCGCGCACAGGTTTGCACGGGCTTTGACAAGGTCAAACTTGCATTGCTCTTATCACGATAATCCTGCACTGTAAGCATTATCTTCCCTCAGTTGATCTGTAGCGATCGTTGAGTCTACTTGTCAGTGTTCTAGGCGGGGATTCTGTGTTTCCAAGTTGTTTAAATTGTGTCAAACGGTAGAAATTTGTTTACACTGGCCTTTTCCAAGTGAATTACAGTACGCGAGTGTAATTTGTGATTAATATAGAGCATTTATTTACTGTTTAATTATGCCATGCGAGTGTATAAATCATCCCGATAGATTCTGCTATGTTTGCTGGGAATTGACTTTTAAAGAGCAACGAAAACCCCTTTCTCCGCTTCTTAAAACTGCTTATAAATTGTAATTTGATTGCAAAGTTGGCGATCAGGACAAGAATTGGGCTCCCACAGTTTGCTGCACTACTTGTTACAGTAGCTTGACCAAATGGCTCAAAGGTACCCGTAAATCAATGCCATTTGCTGTGCCCATGGTTTGGCGCGAACCTCGCTGTCATCTCACAGATTGTTACTTTTGTATGACTTCCACCGTCGGGTTATCTAGCAACAAAAGTAAGCATACAATTCAGTATCCTAATATCCCTTCAGCTCTAAGACCAGTTCCTCACAACGAATCATTGCCAATCCCAGTGCCCCCAAAAACCTATACTCTAGAGCCAGAAACGGATGTGACATACTTTGAGCCACAGCTTGGACCGTCACATGATACGTCCACTGATGATGAAGAGTGTTCTGCTGATTCAGCTCATCAAAAACCTCATCTCGTTACTCAGTCGGAATTGAATGATCTCGTCAGGGATTTGGAGTTACCTAAGACTAAATCTCAACTTCTTGGATCTCGACTTCAGCAGTGGAATCTCTTAAAAAAGGGCGTAAAAATCTCTTCTTACAGGACCAGACAGTCAACCCTGGAATTACTTTTTCGGAAGATGAAGGCTTAGTGTTCTGCTCTAATTCAAATGCATTGATGATAGAACTGAAGATGACATGTGACCCAGACAAATGGCGACTGTTTATAGACTCGTCAAAGACAAGCTTGAAAGTTGTCCTGTTGGCCAATGGGAATGAGTTACCATCAGTCCCGGTTGCATACTCTGTGGATATGAAGGAGACGTACGAAAACATCAGCCGAATCCTTGATAAAATCTGTTATCATGATTATAATTGGAAACTTTGGGCTGACTTAAAAGTTGTTGCTGTACTCGCGGGCCTGCAATCAGGCTTCACAAAATACTGCTGCTTCCTATGCGAATGGGACAGCCGAGCACGAGACAAACATTACATCGTACGGAACTGACCTCTGCGAGAAAGTTTTACTCCCGGTCAGAAAAATGTCGTTCATGATCCTCTGGTCCCGAAGGAAAATGTTTACTTGCCACCTTTGCACATCAAACTGGGATTGATCAAACAGTTTGTGAAAGCAATGGACAAGACAGGTGATGCATTTCAATTTTTGAAAAATAAATTTCCTCGTCTTAGTGAGACTAAAATCAAGGAAGGAGTTTTTGTGGGCCCCCAGATTAGACAACTTTTCAAAGATTCGACGTTTATTGAACACCTGAATCGAAAAGAAAAAAGAGCTTGGCTTGCATTCCAAAACGTGTGTAAGAACTTTTTGGGTAGCAACAAAAGTGATGATTATGCCGCTCATGTCGAGGAATTGCTGTCAGCGTACAAGGCCATGGAGTGTAACATGTCTCTTAAAGTGCATTTCCTGCACTCACACCTGGACTTCTACCCTGAAAATTTAGGAGCAGTTTCCGATGAACAAGGGGAACGATTCCATCAAGACATCAATGAGATCGAGAGGAGATTTTCAGGGAAGTGGAATACGAGCATGTTAGCAGAGTACTGCTGGTGTTTGGTATGAGAAACTTCTACCTCAGGGTACAAATGGAAAGCAAGCACCAAATGAAGGTACTTATCTTATTTATATATTATACTTTACATATGTATTTTAATTTTTATATATTATTCTTTACAGCTAAAATAAATAATCCTTTTCACCTCTCCAAATAAAATTCATGTCCATAACATATTACCGAAAATTGATAAAAAAAATCATAAAAAATCGACCATTTTTAATGATTTCTTTACAATTTGGGGGAGGTGGGGGCAAATCCCCCAAATCTACATCCTTGCTACAGATGTTCATGTTTTGTAACTTTTCACCTCTGTAGTCCCTCAGAATAAATGTAAAGGCTGAAATAATCCTTTTTATCCCTCCAAATTATCAGAAAATAATAAAATTAGGTGGGAGGGCCTCCCCGAAAACGGTGGGTGATGGGGGAAAACGGGGGTCATATTCGTCTTCAGGAGGTCGTTTTATATAAAAAATCAGCAGGAATGGTGTCAGGGCTCGAAAAAAATTTTTGTTTGCCGACCAGTGTAATTGGTCTAATTGGTTGGTGTTCCTTATGCAGTTTGACTATTCCTTATATTTGAGGTAATCTGAACTGTAATTTTGAGAATTGTTTATAGTTTTCTGGAAGCTGGTTTTTCTTTTTTTGAAGTGAAATAAGCTTAGAGACTTTTTTAATCAAATCTGGTAGTGGGTTTTCTTTTACTTCTTCATACATAGGCTTTTTAAGTTCTTCTTCCATCTTTTCTTGATAATCTTTCTTATCCATAATAGTAATCAACTTACTTTTGTCTGTTTTCACAGCAACTACACTTTCATTTTTTCTGAAATCTTTAAGAGCTTTTATTGACTAATATAAAATTTTTTTTGAGGTTTCTTTTCTTGCTTCTGGAATTTTGTAAGGCTATTGTAGTAATCTTTTCTGAGGAGGTCTGCTTTAATTTGGTCCTCTTTTTCTAAAGTGCTGCAGATGCTTTCCAATTCAATTACCAATTTTTCTGTATTTATTTTTTTCTTTGGATAGATTGAAATTAATTCCTTTATTTATCACTTGTAACAATTCTTGGCTAACTCCAGTAGCAGTGTTGTCCTTACATGACTAAGAACTGCAGTTTCTTTGATTTTAACTAGAATAGTTTTTCTTCAAAAATTTCTTTTCTTTTAAGGTTCAGCTTTTTAACAAATTTCTTATTTTTGTTTTTTATTCCAATTTTTAGCCAGTCCTCTAATTCTGCTTTTACTGTATCCCTTAAGATTCCAGAAAATTTCTTTTCATTTTCTACTTTTACTTTCTGATAATAAGCAACATTTTAATATTTTGCTTCAATACTTCTTTTTAACGTTTCTTTCTCTATTGTTCTTATGAAGTTGGCTGAAAGTAAATCTTTAAATGGTTTTCTAAGTCCAAATGAATTTGGAATAAAGTTATTTACCTTGCAATTTTTTAGGTACTTGATTTGAGCTCTTGATCTTTCCATCTTCATTGTAGCTTGTTGAACTTTCTTGATTGCTTGCGAAGTATCAAGTCATGATTGCTTTCTTGATTGCTTGCCAAGTATCAAGTCATGTTGACCATCTTTTTTGACATCGAGGGCGTTGTCCATCAGGAATTTTTACCAGAGGAACAGTAAATCGGTGACAATGTCTTGAAGTGCTGAAACGTACAAAAAAAGGCAGGAGAAAAAGGCCCAAGCTGTGGAGAAACAAATCTTGGTTCCTCCATCACGACAAGGTGCTGGCACACTCATCGCCGCTGATTCGTGACTTTTGTGCCAAAACAGAGAAAACTGTGATTTCCCAGCCTTCCTACTTGTCTGACCTGCTCCCCTCAGACTTTTTTCTGTTTCCAAAGTTAAAATCCACTTTGAAATGACGAAGATTCGACATAATCAACAGCATAAAGGAAAATGAGTAAGCAGACCTACATGCGATCCCGAAAAAGCCTGTCAGGACTGCTTCAAAAACTACAAATGGCGTTGGGAGCAGTGTATTAACTGAGGACAAGAGTACTTTGAAGGTGACAAGGCTGTATAAGTTGTAAGTACGTCCAAAAAAATTATTACAAAAAAAGTTCGGGAACTTTCTGAACAGACCTTGTACAAGGTGGCAAAGAGTGATGAACTGTTTGGGAGAGAGATTCTGCTAATAACTTTGTAGAATCCCATGTAAAACAAAGAAGCCTAGTGGCAAAATGAAAAAGTACAGAGGAGAAGCTAAGAGGCTTTGGTCGGTGTGTGGGTGTGCGATACATAGGACAAACAGAACCAGGAAATCTATCTATCTATCTATCTATCTATCTATCTATCTATCTATCTATCTATCTATCTATCTATCTATCTATCTGTCTATCTGTCTATCTATCTATCTATCTCCCCGCACGGGGATAACTGGTTTTCCAGTTATTTGGGGAGCGGCGCCCCCACGGCCCGAGCTGACCTTGTGACGGATCATTTTGTCATTTCGTCTTGAACGATTACATCACCGAAGGGACAGCTGTTCATCCAGCTGATGGGGGATGGCGTCCCCATGGCCCGAGCCAACATGTACTATATGTGATGAATTTCACATTTTTTATGTTTTTTCACTTTACAGGAACCCGCCTCAGTTGTAGGTTGCTGAGGTTGTGATTATGCGCCAGCTCAGGATTTTAGTTTCTCGTTGTCTTTCCTGTCTTCTCCATTTCATGTTTCTTTCTTTGTTTTTCCGAGCTGGTTAGCTAGACCTGCCTGCACGTTTGCCGTGTGCGGTGACCCGTAAGGTGGAAAAGGGGATGCTGGAGGCTGAGGTTTCTGGAGGCCTGGGTGTTGTTGTCGCCAGTTGCCTACACTCCTCTTTGCCCCCTGCTTCACCCTAAACGGGCGGCTGGGAACTAACCCACTCCTAGTCAATGAGGTCTGTGGCCGAGTGGAGCCCAGACCTCTAACGGCTTGTCGTCTCGTACGACAGGGTGAGTCTGGGGATAGGGTGGGCATGCCAAAGGGATGTTCCCCAGGCATGGGAAAGTCTGGGTGCTCGCCGAGCACATGTCTGCCCTATCAACTTGCTATATCCGCTTGCTATCCCTAGAGCCGTGTCCTGCGTCCACTTGGGCTTGCGGACCTCCGGTTCTCCCTTGTCGGGCTCGATTGTGGGTGGGGAAGTTGGCGGATGAATCCTTTAAAATTTTCATGGCTCTCAATGAAATTTCCCATGAACCCAAAACTAAAAGAGGTATGGAGGAAGGTTCAGGTCCTTCCGCCAAAAAATTTGTCGCAGATGTTTCCAATGCTAGATTCTTTTTGTGCACTCATTGGACCCTTCAAAGCCTTTGAGTGCCAAAAGTCCATTTTGGATCCACAAAGCACTGCAATCAATTGCAAGCTCTCCTAAGAGCGTCAGGAAGCTCCAGTCTGGAGATCTTCTTGTTGAGATGTCTACTGTGGCCTACAGTTCCACATTTATCAACACCAGCATGCTGCTCGAGACGCCTGTCAAAATAACACCACACGGTTACCTAAATTCATCTCGAGGTGTTGTCTCCTCTCGGGATCTTATTGATTGCTCTGAGGATGAACTTCTCAAAGAACTGAGGAGCCAACATGTTACGGGTGTGCGACGCATTTCTTTTAGGAGGAATGGGCAGTTTGTCCCATCCTGGAACATTATCTTGACTTTCAACTGCCCTTCCCTGCCTACATCCATCAAGGCAGGGTATCTCTACCTCGAGGTACGCCCGTACATTCCCAACCCGTTGAGATGTTTTAGGTGCCAGTCGTACGGCCACTCTCAGCAGTCATGTAGGAGTTCTCCTAGGTGTGGACGCTGTGGTGCCACAGAGCATCTCCTCTCAGAATGTGTGGCCGAGGCCGAGTTT
The DNA here is from genome assembly GCA_039090855.1 of Macrothele yani. Classification (NCBI taxonomy): domain Eukaryota; kingdom Metazoa; phylum Arthropoda; class Arachnida; order Araneae; family Macrothelidae; genus Macrothele; species Macrothele yani. The sequence continues at coordinate 62,683,012 of CM077017.1, read as the reverse complement.
TGTGTGAACTGCAAGGGTTCACACCCAGCATCAGCTAAAGATTGTCCCAAGTGGAAGGAGGAGAAGGAAATCCAAAGGCTCAAAACGGTGGAAAATATTTCCTATCCTGAGGCCAGAAGAAGAGTGGTTCCCGTTACATCTGATCGGCGATCATACGCTTCAGTGGTGGTTGCCAAATCTACGGTTGCCATTCAGACCGACGTTCAGATCTCCCCTGAATGTCCATTCAATATGGAGGAAATCATCGCAGCCGGACTGGAGGCACTCCAGTCGCGAGCTAGGGGTCTGAAAGCGGCACCCGCCACTTCACCGAAGCAGACTCACTCCAACACCAGCAAGGGAACTCAGGCCACTTCTTCTGGCAAAAATGCCAACACTAACACCAACACCAAGGTCAAGGATAAGAAGAGCATTTCTTCTCCTTCAAAGTCTCAGCCAAACAATCAACGGCGAGCAAATCCCACTAAGACACTTGGGACAAAGCATTCACCAATCTTGGCCCCTGGTCACCCCCCCCCCCCCCCACCCAAATCTGGGGGAATGCTCACCAGAGGAAATGGAGGCTGACCAAGTTTAACCATTTCCTTTTTCATTTCATTTTTACCCATGGGTTCAATAATTCAGTGGAACTGCCGAGGTTTTCGCACCAGTTTTGATGACGTGAAACATCTGCTTTATTTGTACTCTCCGGTGTGCCTTTGTCTTCAGGAGACAAAGCTTAAACCATCGGACCTGCTTTCAGTTCGAGGCTACAGTGCATTTCGGACAGACCACTCGTCTGGAAATATAGCCTGTGGGGGTGTCGCTATTCTCGTCCCTCACAGGGTTCCGGTATCTTCCGTCGCGGTTTCCACAACTGTGCAGGCCGTGGCGGTTCGTATTTCTATGCCTGTGCCTCTTACTGTTTGCAGTGTTTATCTACCACCGGATGAGGATGTTAGCATCTCTGTTCTGGAGAGCTTGATTGATCAGCTGCCCTCACCCTTCCTTCTTTTGGGTGACTTTAATGCTCATCATCCTTTGTGGGGTAGTGTCAGCGCCAGCGCTAGAGGTCGTCGCATAGAGTCTCTTCTGTGCTCGGCCTCTGTGTGCCTTTTAAACACCGGTGCTGACACTTACTTCCATGTGCCGACAAGATCTTTCAGTGCGATCGATTTGACCTTGGGTTCACCATCGATCATTGCTGACTGGTCGTGGACGGTGTGTAAGGATCTCCACGGGAGCGGCCACTTCCCAATCGTCCTCTGGCACCATGCAAACGTGCCATATTCTGCCTCCCGCCCACCTCGATGGAGGATGGATTGTGCCAGATGGGAGGTCTTCACATCGTCCGCGGTGATATCTTCTGAAATGGTGACCCAAGAGTCAATCGACGCAGCTGTACTTAAAGTCACAACTTGTATTCTTCAGGCAGCTGATCTTTCAATTCGTAAAACATCTACGAAGCTCCCCAGAATTCCGAAACCTTGGTGGAACCCTAAATGCGCAGCGGCTAGGAGAGCTCAACCCAAGGCCTGGTCTACTTTTCTGCGTTATCCAACCGAGGCTAATCTCGTTGCTTTTAAACGTGCTAAATCCTATGCTCGGTTGGTGCGTCGACGTAGCAAGAGGGAGTCTTGGATCCAGTATGTATCATCTCTTACCTCACGTGCCAATTCGAAAACTGTGTGGGAAAGGATTCGTAAGATCCGGGGTACCTACAGTTCACACCAGATTGCCATTCTCGAGAGTAATGGCTGCACATATGCTGACGTCGGGGAGATTGCAGATTGTTTGGGGGAGGCGTTTGCCTCCGTTTCGAGTGATCTGGCGTATCCGGCCTCCTTTCATAGGATTCAATCCTCCGTGGAACGCCAGAGAATCTCTTTTGCGCCATATACCGACACTGGTTATAACTCCCCCTTCAGCATGTGTGAACTTCGGGTGGCTCTGCATCGGTCCGGGGCTACTTCTGTCGGTCCCGATGACATCCACTACGACATGCTCCGTCATCTCTCCCAGTCGTCTCTCGAGAACCTTTTAATCTTATACAACCGCATCTGGTTAGAACACAGTTTCCCGGAGTCTTGGCGAAAGGCTTTTGTTCTACCTTTTCCGAAGCCTGGCAAGGATCCTAAGTCTCACTCTAGTTATCGCCCAATTGCTCTCACTAGCTGTCTGTGTAAAGTTCTCGAACGCATGGTTAACTCACGATTAATTCATTTTTTAGAACATCATCAATTACTTTCACCATCACAAAGCGGTTTTCGGCGTCATCGTTCACCTCACGATCATCTCCTGCACCTTGAGACATCTGTGCGCGAGGCGTTCGTGCGTAGGCAGCACCTGGTTTCTGTATTCTTTGACATCGAGAAAGCCTATGATCGTGCGTGGCGGCACGGGATTATCCGTGACCTCCACGCATGCGGATTGCGAGGGAATCTTCCGACCTTTATTGTAAATTTTCTTCGCAATCGGGTGTTCCAGGTGCACCTGGGTACGACGCTATCTGCAACATTCCATCAAGAACAAGGTGTTCCTCAAGGTTGCATTTTATCTGTCACATTGTTCATCCTTCGCATTAATTGTCTCCTCACAAATCTTCCTCCTGCGGTTTCAGCTACTGTGTATGTCGATGACTTGCACATCTTCTGCTCGTCATCGAGCATGCGTTTCATTGAAAGGCAGTTGCAGTCTAGTATTAATCAGATTTTTAAAGCGGCGAATAGCAATGGTTTCGTTCTTTCTCCCGACAAGACAGCGTGTGTTCATTTCTGCCGGAGGCGTGGCCTCCATCCTGACCCCGAGCTGTATTTGGACCGTGCAGCCATTCCAGTTTTGCCGGAGACCAAGTTCCTTGGACTGACCGTCGACCGTGCGCTTACGTTCCGTGTGCACGTTCGGCGGCTCAAGATTTCCTGTCTGCGTGCTCTTTCTATTCTAAAAATCCTTTCGAGAGTTTCGTGGGGCGCAGACAGGATCTCTTTGTTTCGCATTTACCACTCCTTAATTCGGTCGAAACTGGATTACGGCTGTATCGTGTATGGCTCGGCTCGTCCTTCCGTTCTCCGGCCTTTGGACGCTGTTCATCATCAGGCGCTGCGTCTTTGTACGGGAGCATTTCGAACATCTCCGATTCCCAGCCTTTACGCTGATGCGAATGAACCATTGCTTGAATTACGCCGTCTGCAGCTGTCTGTCCACTTTTACTTAAAACTTCGGTCTCTTCCAGACCATCCTTTGTACGGTGCAGTTTTCCATCCTCAGCATGCTCGTTTATTTGCGAATCGGCCCTCGTGCGTTCCAACCTTCGGTCTTCGTATGGCGGCCGTAGCTCGTGATGCAGGGCTCGACTTGTCGCTTGTTGCAGCGACCAGGGGCTTTGGGGATCCTCCATGGCACCCACTTGGTGTTATGGTTGATACCACCTTTATGTCTTTCGACAAATCCTCAACCCCTGCGTCAGTGTACCAGCAGCTCTTTGCTGAGCACCGTGCCCTCAAAACTGAATACACTCCCATTTTTACTGATGGCTCCAAGATGCATGGAGTCGTTGGATCCGCAGCTGTCTGTGTTGATGAGGTGTCAGTAGCGCGGATCCCAGCTGAGGCCACGGTGTTTTCGGCGGAGATGCATGCTGTGTATCTTGCACTTCTTCATGTTCAGTCGAGTTCTCATCATAGTGCTATGGTCTATACGGATTCCTTAAGTGTCCTGCAGTCTTTGTCATCGCTGGACTATTGTAATCATCCTTTTCTTTTGAACGTACGAGGGCTTCTTCGTTCCTTGCTCGAGGCCAGTGTCCAGATTCAATTCGTCTGGATTCCTGGGCATGTTGGAATCTCGGGTAACGAGTGTGCTGATGCGGCCGCTAGATCTGCTTCCTCTTTGGTCATCACACCCTTGCCACTCTTTCATCGCGATGTTCGATTTCTTGTTCGTGATCATATCAAACGAACGTGGCAGGGTCTGTGGGACCAACAGGTGGAAAATAAACTGCATCGTATAAAACCTATTCTCGAAATCTGGAACTCCTCATCTCGTCGGAACCGCAGGGAGGAAGTGGTGCTTGCGCGTCTCCGCAATGGGCATTGTCGTTTCACTCACCCCCTTTTGCTGTGTGGCGACACTGCGCCGATGTGTGAGACGTGCAACTGCCGACTCACCGTCACTCATCTTTTGTGTACCTGTGTTTGTTTTCGTGATGTACGTTTTCATTTCTTTCATTCTCATTTGTTGAACGAGGACGCCGCTACACTGCAGCGCCTCCTCAATGACCACTGCAATACTGTTGTTGTTTTTTCATTTTTTAAACAAATTGACTATTTTAAACGTATCTAGATTTTAGCCCTATCATCATACTTATTTTTCAGTTTTACTGAATCAGCTAGATTTTAATCTTTGTATCATGTTTTTAGTACTGTTTGTTTCATTATCTTTTTTAGCCCTTTCATCGTTCTCATTCTTCAGTTTTATTTGATCAGCCATATTTTAAGCTTCATCGCACGTTTTTAATACTGTTTGTTTGTCTGTCTGTCTTGTAGTTTTTACCGTATTCATTTCCATCTTTCACTTTTACCGCTTCATCCTGTTTTTAGCCTTGTGTACGTGTTTTATTGATTTTGTTCTCTTTTGATGTCTTTTGTTTGGCACTCTTTGGCCAACCATGGCCCTTGCGCCAATAAAATCAATGAACCAACCAACCAACTATCTATCTATCTATCTATCTATCTATCTATCTATCTATCTATCTATCTATCTATCTATCTATCTATCTATCTATCTATCTATCTATCTATTATATAATAATCATTGTCAACCATTATCAATCCACTGCTGGATGAAGGTCTCCCCAATCTTCCACAACTGTCTGTTTTGAGCCTGTCTCCTCCATGTTACTCCAGCATGCTTACATATTATTATTATTATTATTATTATTATTATGTATAACAAGAAATTTGTCATGGAAGACGGCAGTGTGCGGAACAGGTTCAACACAGGGAGTGACCATAGAATGGTGAGATGTAAGATGCACCTCAACACTAAACTTGAACTTTTTCCAGCTCATGAAACAAACAAAATGTATTGCCATGACCAACGTTAAAAAGCATTATAATACCTGTAAACTGGAACTGAGGAGCAGATTCTCTGCGTTAGAAAACCTAACATTGGAAAAAGTGGGCATTTCTGAAGTTATCAGAAAACTCACCAAGGCTCTTATGGAAACAGCAAAAAAAAAAAAAAAGTGGTACTATGAAAAAGTTGCATATGAAGAAAATATCAGGGAAAACAAAAATGCTGATGCAAAAAAGAAGACAAATGAAGAAGATGTAACTTCCAAAGTGGAATATATACAATTATGCAAGACAGTACGAAAAAGTATCACTGAAAACGTAACAAAATTCAATTGTGAACTAGTGAGAAAAGCAATTGAAAATAATCAGAGCCTGAAGAGAGCAAAGGGACATCTCAGTAAGAGAAGAAAATAGATTATAACACTGAGAAAAGAAAATTATTCTGTAACAAGAAATAGATGTGAAATTTTGACAAGAGTGAAAGAAATGGGGAAGAGCTGCAGGAGAAGATGGAATTAGCTTGGACATTGTACAAGAAGCAAGTGAAGAAATTGAAACTAGACTTGCTGAAGTTTTTATTAGATGTCTCAATGAAGGAAAGATTCCTGAGGATTGGAACAATGCTACAATGATCCTGCTATATAAAAAAAGGTAACATTGAGGATCTCAGGAACTATAGGCCCATCAGTCTCGTATGAGTGGTTTGTAAAATCTTCACTAAGGTTCTTTCACATCACTTGAAGGTAACACTGGACATGGCTCAACCAAGAGAACAAGCTGGATTCAGGAGTGGCTACAGCACTATAGATCATATCCATGTACTGAGAGAACTAACTGAAAGAACAAGGAAATATGAGCTCCCATTATGCATGGCTTTTATTGATTATGAAAAGGCCTTCGATTCTGTGAAACCATCAGCAGTTACAATGGCTTTGAAATCCTGTAGTATTGCAGATGTATACATTAGCATTATTAATAACATCTATGAAAATGCAAGTGCAAAGGTTCGACTATTTGAAGATAGAGCAACAATGAAATTGGAAAGGAAGTGTGTTCTGTGCTGTTGGCACCATTTAGTACTTTTCAGTTACAGTGGTAATTGCATTAGTATGGAAGAATGTATCTTGATAATGCATTTTATGGTAAAAATAGTGAACTTTTAGTAATACTTAGACCACACACACGCACGGCACGCACGCACGGCACGCACGCACGCACACACACACACACACACACACACACACACACACACACACACACAGAAAGACAATAATGATATAAGAAGAATAAAAACCTTCTGTTCTTTGTACATGAAGATATTAGTTCAGGTTCACTGTGGGCTTGTTAAAAGAAACCACAACCACGTAGAGTGTATGTATCATTTTGGCTTTTGTTTTCTCACAAAGTGGATGCATGACGTCTGATGTCACTGGATGACAATGTACTGTTATAAAGTAGAGTATTAAATATTTTAATGTTTGCTAATTGCACAGAATTTCTGAATGGTTGCATAAATTTCTATAGAGATGTTAGAACACAAAAACAGAAAGCATAGAAAATTAATGATGAGTCTTTTCATGCCAATAATTTATTGTGTGTAGTTTTAATAATTTATTTGCAGTAAGATTGTTTGGCTGCACATCAGCTCTGGTTACACTGATAGCAAGATTTCATGTTATGGTGGATCTTATTCACACGCCTTGTGAATAAGATAAAATTTACCATGTAAAATTTTGCTATCAGTGTGAGCAAAGTGATGTGCAGCCAAAAGATCTTAGTTCAAATAAATTGTTAAAATTATATGAAATAAATAATTAGCATGAAAGGATCCATCATTAATTTTCTGTTTTTAATTATTACATGAATTGCCCTTACTTGATGACACAAAGGATACATTAACTTTTCATAATTGTAGAGTCTGTCAAAGAGCCCACAACAAACCTTCAACTGTTATCTTTATACACAAGGAGTACAAGGTAAATATTCTCATTAAATTGATATTATATCATTTAATGATTCTGATATGTATATATTTTGTGTGGACTAAAAGATTGGGTCAACCTTGAACAGTCTATATAGAATGTTTTAGTGTAATGTTCTCGTACTGCCTACTGTTGCATAATACTTGTATTTAAGATCACTATTTTGTGGCACAGGGAGCCCTTTCTCATATGTCTTTGTAGGGACTTACCATATTTTCCTAGAATAATGCTGCACCAAGTTTAATGCCGCAGATAAATATACCACAAATGAATTTTTATTTGTCGACCATCATGTGGTAGCATATTGTATGGCTTTCATTGAAGATAAATGACACAATGAAGGCAGGTGTTAGGAAAATTGTTTATTTGTTTTTAAAACATTTCAAATTGGCTGAGCTACTCACATCAATTAGCATCGGAGGTGAGAGTGCTCTCAATGTGCAAAAATTTACATGCAAAATGGCAGTCATCCTACTGCTTCATTGCTGTACTTGAATAACCATTCCGCCTAATGGTTGAAAGACATTCAGTTTACAGATGCCCAGTTTACTGGAAAGGGAGGGCATGTAAAAGACCTCAAGTGTTTCTCAGTGGGCTTTTATTATCAATCCTGCGGAAAGGGAAACCTGTGGTAAACATCTAGAATGGTTTACGTGTTTAGAAAGAGGGGTGCATCACTAATTTCATGTGATAGTGGGAACACATACAGTTTTGTGGTTTCCATTGTTGTGGGATGAACAACTGTACTATGCGGAAAAGAAATTCATGTTTTATCCACCATAGTGTGAGATAAGAAAAGAAGAAATTCACTAAATTAAATGAAAAATGCGCTAAAGCATAATTTATTAATCCTAAATAAAGATTTTCAAACAGTAAATCGTAAACCACTTGCACGCTAAATGAAAGGCCAAACTGAATGCTTACCATTCTCCAAATTACTCATTCACTTATAATCACGCAAGTTTCGAGATTTTGTTTATGTGACTGCTAGGCTCTCATGCTAATAATCAAAGAAGAACTGTCACTCCAAATTCTTTTTAGCACAGTGTTTGTTATAAACAATTCATGAAACAATCTGCTTTAATATCATGAATAGCACTTTAAATTTGTAATGTTGGTGTAAATGCTTATAAGGCACAACTAGTTAAATGCCACATTTCAAAGCAGCACATTTGTAAAATCGAGTTTAACGCTGCAGCATTATAATTGGAAAATGTGGTAAAAAAATTTTTTTCCATCACTTATAAAACTAAAGGAAAGACACCTTGCTCTTACAGGAAAGCCATTCACATATCCTGATGATGACAGAAGGAAGCCTCCAGTACCAACTTTGGAGGAAATGCTGCCAAAGCCTGCTGAGCCAACAAAAAATTTTATTAAAGAGAATGTGCGCAGTGCTATACGAACTGCCCCTCGCAAACCTTTGCCTAAGATTGTTGATACCAAAAATGGAGACGTTGTGATTCTGGAATTTTCTGGTTTGGTGCCAAAATTTTGCATAAAGAAGGTACTCATTTTTCCTTAAATGCATTTGAAAATAATAAGTCAAAACAATTTTCCTTTTTATTTGTATTTCAGTTCACTCTCTGAGATACTTTTGCCTTTCATTTAGATTTATTATTTATTATCATAATTTGTTATATCATTATTTTTTATCATAGCAATTCCATTATTAACTGACCTTCTTACGATATTCATATTTATCCAGAAGACTGAGAAGCAGAATGTTTTTCCTCACTCCTTAATTTAACTCGAGTGTTAATGCTTCAAAAAGGACTCTGGTACTGAATTTTGCACTGCATTTACCATGGAGTTACAAAATTAGAATTAATCTGCTTCAGATTTTGAAGTAGAAACTGCAAATATTTTGACTTTATGGTAGCCAAACATAAATGTAAAGGCAAACGTAAAATTTAATACATTACCTTACAAAACAAACTCCTTGCCAGTTCTTGCTCAGACTTACGAAAGAAAAGTGGTATGAAATGTCCAGCTGGGAGGGGGTTTGCACGAATTCCTTTGTAGCTGGTAGTAAAACAGCATTAAAAATTCTTTCCTTCAGTGTTTTGTAAATAAAGTTGATATCAAACTTGCCAAAGCAAAAATAATACTCTCCCACCTGTTGTCCACCCTGATTTCGAAGTCTAGCAACATCCCTGTCTAACAATAATATCATTTTGAGATTTCTGTTTTCTATGGATAATAAAATAATACTTGCCCACCTCTCGCCCACCCTGATTTCGAAGTCTAGTGACGTCCTTTTACTCAGCCACCAGCTTGGCAAAAAGCACTTCTCTCTTTGTTCATGGTATAAATATTAAGCAGAATTTATTGTGGAATGATCACATTTGTTCCATACCAGCTAAATCTGCTTCGAAAAACTGGAAATTCTCTTTCAAACTGGATGATACTTTTTATCTGAGCAACATTTAATGGTATAAGAATTGCATGTTTACTTAACTGTGCAGTATTGTGCTCCCATTTTTTGTATCGCATCTAAATCAAACTTTCTAAAACTTTGTGATCTTGTGCAGAGAAGAGTAGTTTATCTAGTTTACAACCTAGCATTCACTGATTCTCTACACAGGTGTTCAGTGGCAGCTCTGTGCATCTTTTACAGATGTTATCACAGATCCTGTTCACAATAGCTGTTAGCATGTGCCTTACCTCCTGTGGTTTCCTCTCACTTTACAAGATATACAAGCAGGGCCGGTTCTGGCAGGTGGGCGGTGCGTGCATGCACACAGGTGGCCTCTTTCGGTTGTACATTTGCAGAACCACCATTTTAAGAATTTTTACTCTAGACTCGTGTTGGCAACGCCACAGGTTTTACCTAATGGTGGAAAAGTTCAAAGAGCTTGGTTAGTATATTCTACAAAATCCAATAGTGTGTTTTGCTTTTGTTTTGTTGCAAGTTTTTTGGTTTAAAACAAAACAAACTAACAGATTGTCAGGGGTTTTCAGATTGGCAACATTTAGCTGCTCATTTATCATGGCATGAAGCGAGTGTAGAACACATGCAAAACTGTAAAAAGTGGTATGAATTAAATACACGCCTCAACAACAGTTGTACAATTGATAAAGAACAACAACAGTACTTTGAATCTGAAAAAAGATGATGGCAAGCCATTATTGAGAGAATCATTGCAATTGTCCAGTTTCTAGTAGGGCAGTGTTTAGCTTTCAGGGTTGAAAATGATAAATTATATGAAGCAAACACTGGGAATGTTTTAAAGCTGTAGAAATGTTAGCAAAATTTGACCCTGTTATCTCACAACATGTCGATAGCATAACAAAATCTCAACCTGCTAAAAGTCATATGCTTCATTACTTAGGCCATGCTTTTCAAAATGATATCATATCTGTTTTATCAAGTGGCATAAAATCAAAAATCAAGGAATTTGTAAAGAAGGCAAAATATTTTTTGGTAATTCTCGATTGCACGCCAGATGCCAGTCACATTGAACAGATAGCGGTTGTAGTTAGAATTGTAAATTTTTACAATTCTGATGTTGCAGTTAGAGAATTATTTCTTGGGTTTTATCCAGTTTCAGACACTACGGGGTAAGGATTATGTAATTATCTTCTAAGTGAACTCTTAACAGATTATGAACTAGATATTCAAGATATGCATAGGCAGGAGTACAATAACGGGGCAAATATGCGTGGTAAGCATAATGACCTGCAGAAGAAAATTAGGAGTATAAATCCTACAGCCTTTTTTGTACCTTGTGCATCCCATTCATTAAATTTAGTTGTAAATGATGTTACCAAAGTAACGTTGGAAACAGTTAATTTTTTTAACATTATCGAAGAATTGTACACATTTTTTTCTGCATCCCCTTACAGGTGGGATATACCAAAGCATAATATTAGTAGATTAGCACTGGAATCTGTAAGTTATATAAGGTGGGACAGTAGAATTAAAAGCAGTGAAAACTCTGAGATTGCAATTAGGTGAAGTCATGAAAAGTTTGAATGATCTAATAGACGACAGTTCTAGAGACATGAAAACAAAACATACAGCTCAATGTTTGTTAGATCGGATTTCATCTTTTAAGTTCATCTCCTCAATCATTATATGGAACGATTTTCTGTCAAAAATCAATGTTGTACGTAAAATGTTTCAGTGCCCTCAATCCAACATAAATGAATATCTTAATGTTTTGAGTGAGCGTGTTAAATTTCCAAGTGCAGCCAGATCTGATGAGGCATTTAGTAAATACGTTAGGAATGCAGAAGCTTTAGCTGCATAAGTAAATGTGAAGGCAGAATTTCCAGTTGTAAGGAGTAGGTCTAAAGTTTGCCTTTCTGATTATGAAAGTCCTGATGAATCTATCACAAATACAAAAGAATTATTCAGAATACAATTTTATCTAACGATTGTTGATACAGTCTTAAATTCCATTCAGGAAAGGTTTGAAAATCTACAGGAATGTATTTAAATTTCTTTCTGAATTTCGAGAAATGACTGAAGAGGAAATTAAAAAAATCTTGCTTTGATTTAGATGTTTCTCTTTTAATTAACAAAGGAAGCAAAAGTTTTAAGGATACTGATGGTCTTGGTCTTCAACGAGTTGATAACGTATAGAGTTTTGAACAGTGGAATTGCAGATGGGGCAGACCCATTAAAAACTTAACATATATAACAAAAAATGACTTAATGTCATCATTTCCTAATCTGTTTATAGCTTTGAGAATTCTTCTGACATTACCAGTTAGTGTAGTATCAGGTGAAAGAAGTTTTTTGAAACTCAAACTGGTAAAGACATATTTAAGAACGTCAATGACTCAAGAGAGGTTTAGTGATCTAGGACTGTTGGCTATAGAGAAGGAATTGCTTTCAAGTTTGGAATTATCAGATGTAATTGACGAAGTGGCAAGTAAGAAAGCAAGAAGAGTGCACTTTTAACTCCATGGATACATACATGCATACATTTTGTTAAGTTATGGTATTTATGTGCAATGTATCAGTGTCTGTGTGATTGTGATATTTTTGAACAGTTTTGTTTTGAATATAGATTAAAAAAAAGTGTATACGGTGTTGTGTTATTATTATAGAATATTTGTATGTTGTACGCTTATACCCCTGCCAACTATAGAATAGTGAAAAAAAAAACATCTCCCCATGCCGTGGGTTAGGTTAGGAATCTAATAGCATATTTACTTGTACTTGATCCGCATTGGCATGGGCAGCCATATATCTGTGGTACGCAGGCGGCGAACACCCCAGAAATGGCCCTGTATACAAGTAGCCAAAGCAGCACATAGTTTGTATGCAGCTGAGTAAGTGCCAACCAGTCACCTTTGCAAAATTATTCATTCCTGTTACAACCGAAATTTGTCAATTCTTATGTTGTTCTGTTTCCCTAAACATTTACAGCTTTCTAAATTTGTACAAATGAACTGCTATTAAATTTTAATAAAGGAAAACAAAATTGATCGTATAATGTCATTCAAGACTGTTATATACTGTAAGTTACAAGATTTTATGAAAATTTATCATAGTTACGTAAACTATAAATTCTGCCTTTCACAATCAACTCTCTATTAAATTTTTTTATATAGTTGAAGTGATTAATGAGAAAGAGAGAAAGAGAGGAGGGGGGAGGGGGAACTCCATGATAGATGTTGAAACATGTAATTTTGGTACTGATGGTTTTTACTGTATACCAATGATTTTGTTTAAATATTTAAGAAAGCTAATGCCTTAAAATATAGTTTTAATCAGTTGAGCAGGATGTGTGAAAAATTTGGAACCAGGATAAATGTTGAGAAGGCTAAGGCAGTTGTTCTGAGTTGAAATTTAAGATATATTAATTCTTCGGTTTAGAAAAAGACCCAAAAATAGCTAATAGGTGTCAATTACTTATAAGTAGTAACTAATGAAGCAAATAAGAAATTTGACAATAGAATTGACTAAACAGGAAAATCATTAATTTTCACTAAGAAAGAGGTTTGAAGCTGATTGTACATAGTGCAATACTTTGCCATACGATTTTCTCTGGCAATGAGAATTGGGTATAAAATAGGGATACTATTAGGAATTTAAAAGTGGCTGATGTGCAAATAATAAGAGGAACACTTAGAACAAAACAAAATAAAAATAAAGCAATCAGTGGCATGATAGGAGTAGTAATGCAGATATTAGATTTCATCTGAGTTCTTACTATACAGAAGGTAAAGCTGGTGGAAACATATTGAGGTGATTTGGATATGGAAGAAAGGATTACCTTAACAAGTGCTACATTCTAAGGTATCAGTCCACTGACTAAGGGAAAGATTTTGAAGCTGATGATGTAAAGGTGTGAAACTGTTCACTAGTGGCAGAGATAACAATGTATCAGAGGTAGAAAATCTTGAAATGGATAGAAAACCATGGATAAAGTTTATTACAAACTAAAGTATTTTTTTTAGTCATTTTGTGTTTTGTGTCACTTTGACCTGAACACCATCTGTGTTTACAGGTGGAAAAAGGTGGTGATGCAGTTGAAATTTCATTGCCAAAAGTAATTTAGAATTGAGGTTCAAACATTTTCTGCTTTTCATACTGCTGCTGAAACTTATTCTGTAATACTTAAGTTCAAAAGATACATTAATGCTTTATCAGTTAATGTTTTCAAATTCAGGAATTTGGAGTGACTCAGTACCTTTTGAAGCGAAATGCTGATATGGAATATGATAAAAAGTGCTTCCAAGACTTCATTGATGGAGAACTGCTAAGGTGTGCTCCTCATAAATTAACAGATCATGGACGGAATTATCTCCTTCAGGTAAAGATAGCAATAAGATAATTGTAATTTCCAATTACCTACTGAATACATGAATATATTATTGCATTAAAATAAAGATATGTCAGTAGAACTTTCAGCTGATGTTGATTGATACTGAGAAACAGTTCTATGATGTTAGTGTAAGAAATAATCTTACATGTGTGTCTGTGACCAAAAGCAACAGTTTTCCAGCAGGCAAAACAATCATACAAAAATATGAAAATATTTTGAATCTCCTGTTTTTGTTTTGCTTTTGAAGTACCTCTCGTTAATATTTCTTTTAAACATTTTTAATTATTTGTTTTGAAACATCAACTGTTATTAATTTTCTTTTTCTTTTCTCTGAATTTCTTTTTGAGACAAGTTATTTATTTTACTATTATTTACTGGAAGGCTATTATTGTTTTCTTGACATGTCTGTGATTTTTTTCATGAAACCAATGTAAATATTATTTTTATTACAATTTCTTTGAAGTACATCATTTTTCATCTGACCCAGAGGGCCAAGGAGAAATGTTAAAAATACATTTAAAGTGTCTTATTGTGTTTTATAAAATTCCTACAGCAGCAATACAACAGACAGGATCAAAATATCTCCTCCTTCAGTCAAGTGAGGCTAAAGTTGAATTGTATCATCCTAAGAATTTTACATTGCATCAATATTTTAGGGGTACTACACAGTCTTCCATCAAATGATTTTAGGTAAAAGATTAGGTTAAGATTTAATGAATTGCAGGTTACATATCAAATTTTTGTGTAATAAGTTGAAGCTACCAATCAAACTAACACATGTGATGGATTTTTGGATGTAGATAAAATTAATATTTGCAATCACTGGTTTCACAGTCAAGAAAGGAGACAATTTAATTAACTTGCTTTCAAGAAGAACTCAATGTTAATTGCTCACATGAATATTTCATGGGAGCAGTTGAGTTTTTTTCACACATTCACTCAGTTCCAGGGCAAAATTGTCAAGGCCTGGTGCTAGAGTCTTGTGCATCCTATGTTTTTAGTTTTATCAGGAATCAAAACCAACAAGGTACAGAGGAAACATGATGTCTTATCTTTTGAGAAGAAAAACTCTCACCAAATGAACGAGAATAAATAAAAACTATGGTGCCCGAGAAAGAAATAAGTGAACCAAATCTGCATGGGGTTTTTCTATGTTAGAATTTGGCAGGGAGTAATTGCTTATGGAGAAAAGAACCCCATTAAAAGTTTAGTTTCTGCACTATATAGTTTCTGGAATGTGACCCTGAATTTTGGATGAAATTCTTCAGCTACAGCAAGGTATTATCATTACTCCTTTAGAATTTGTCTATAACTCAAATCTTATAATGGAGAACATTAGATTATTAATTCCAGATTTAAAAACTGTCCTGCACTTACTTGAGTGTCTTATAACCAGTGAGATAATTTGAAAAAAAAAGTATGTTTCATCCATGATGAATTCTTATCTTAATAACAATTGACTTCATGGCTTCCTCTTATTACTTTCAATATTATAAATATTTAACGGGAATTTATCAAGGATAAATTTATTAAGGTACATTACCTCTCAAATTTTCGATCTATGCACTAGATCATCGTCAGGAGTTCTTGCATCTTACTACTTCCACAGGTCTGGCGACCAAGCCTGATGGATTTTCCATCCAGCATGGTCATTGATGTTACCACCTTGTGTCTTGTAAATTTCCAGGGATTCCTCTAATTTCCAGATAATTGCGTGGGATTGATGTTTGATCACTTTTAAGGAGTCCCAGTCCATTTTGTGGCCACTTTGTTGTATGTGCCTGTCTAATCCTGTTTTATTTGAGATGTTCCTTATTGCTGCTTTGTGTTCTTTAATGTTGATGGTTAACCTTCGTTGAAACGGAGGTTAATTCTGGTGGTTAACCTTTAATGCTGGTGGTTAATCTTCGTTGAAACGAAGGTTAATTCTGGTGGTTATCCTTCGTTGAAACGAAGGTTAACCATCAGAATTAAAGAACACAAAGCAGCAGTAAGGAACATCTCAAATAAAACAGGATTAAACAGGCACATACAACAAACTGGCCACAAAATGGACTGGGACTCCTTAAAAGTGATCAAACATCAATCCCACGCAATTATCCGGAAATTAGAGGAATCCTTGGAAATTTACAAGACACAAGGTGGCAACATCAATGACCATGCTGGATGGAAAATCCATCAGGCTTGGTCGCCAGACCTGTGGAAGTAGTAAGACGCAAGAACTCCTGACAATGATCTAGTGTATAGATCGAAAATTTGAGAGGTAATGTACCTTAATAAATTTATTCTCGATAATTCCCATTAAATATTTATAATTCTTATCTTAGTCAACACATTTAATTGTAGAAAGATTATCTTGAGCAATCATGATAATTAACACAGCAATCAGACATCTCTGAATTGATCGCATTTTTACTGTTCTCATGTAATATCAATCACTCAAAAAACTTGAAAATTTCATCGCCCTGGAGCGGGAGTCGAATCTGCATCTCCCGATTACTGTTCAAACATGTTAACCGTTACACCACCCAGGACAAAGCAGTCCCAAGTATCTAAGTATTAAGAGCATTTCGAATATTCTCCAACTGCATGCTTAATCAAAGCAACCTGTGTTGCAATCTAGTGTTGTTAAGTATATCACCAGTCGTTCAGGTATATAGTGTGGAAGAAATATTCTTCTCATAATACGTGGGAAATACATCATGACATGGTTAGCATGCTCGAACGGTAATCAGGAGATGCGGGTTTGATTCTCGCTTCAGGGTGATAAAATTTTAAGTTTTCTGAGTGGTTGATATTACGTGAGAACAGTAAAAATACAGTCAATTTAGAGATGTCTGATTGCTGTGTTAATTATGATGACATATTTTCCACGTATTATGAGAAGAATATTTCTTCCACACCATTATCTTAAACAATTTTGAGAGTTAAATCCAAGTCTTTCAGTAGCTGTATCCAAGCTAACTCTTGTGCTGATTGTGCAGGTGGAACTAACTCTGCTTCAGCTGATGGCAGTGTAATACAGTTTTGCTTCCTTAATATCCATGTAATGCTATTCTCACCCAGCATGAAAATGTTGCCTGAAGTTGATTTCTCTAACTTTTGTGTGTCTTGACCCTAGTCATCATCTGAAAAAACTTGTAAACACTGCTGGACCCACAGACAAAAAATGCAATTTGAAATCTGAGTTGCTTTTAAATATCTCATGATTCTTTTGACAGCTTCCCAGTCTCTCTCTCTCTCTCTAGAATTCTGGCATCTTGTGCTAAATATGTGGATGGCAGTAACAATATTAGCTCTTGTAACTGGTGATATATAAAGTAGTAAACCTGTAGCTTGTGTGTCTCTATACTTATGAATATTGGGAGTAATTCTGTTTTTGCCTTTGCAACTGATGATAACCAGTCTCCATGTGTGTGTGTGTGACTATGTGTGCTTTGTATCCAGTAATCCATGTTGCTCAGTAAGTTCATGTATTTTGCTTTTCTGGCTTAAGCAGTAACTTGTTCTTTGAACTTCCATTCCTAAATTATGACTAACATTACCCAAAACCATTATTTCATAATTTTTCTTTAGTTCTCTTACTACACTCTTGATCTATTCAAAACTTTTGGCACTGATCAACATGTCATTTACATCTGGAATCAAGTACAAGGGCTTTCTTTTCTGTTTTGACAAGTACACATCAATCTTCTTTGCTTTGTGTAAAACCAAAAATTTCAGTATTTATCTTATTGATTAGTCCACCCTTTTGCTGCTTGCTTTATGCCAAATATTGCTTTTTGCAAGGTACATGCTTTGTGTTCTTGCACTTTTACCTTATATCCTTCTACCTGTTGCACTTAAATTTCTTCATTTCAATTTAACATCCATATGATGTATTTTCATGTATTTGTATGCAACTGCAGCAAAGAAAGTTCTGAGCATTTCATACTAGAGATGAGTGTAAAACATGTCACTACTTTGTCACTTGGAAATATTCTAGTTGGATAATGCTTACTTAGGCATTCCATTTCTAGCGATGATTCACATTTCTCGCACGTTTCCCGGTCTTCATTATAGTTATTGTCCTATTGTCCATTGCATGTGAAACAACCATTCACATCTAACACACTGTTTACTTTGGGTAGAGTCAGTAGATCTTCACATTTGGCTTCAAAAACATCAACTCTTTACCGTTATTAATGCTCTAAATTTTTCGCCCAGTCTTTGGGCATCCTCAGGAGCGTGGCGACTTTTCCACCGATGTTCGTGGTTTACTTCTCACCAATGGAGTCTGATACCCCACGTTGCCATTCATCTGATACGCTGTATTAGATACGTTTCTTGAACAAACCTAGCTGGCGCCATCTATGTTTCACTAATTCTATATATATATATATTTTTTTTTCGCTTCAAATGGTCGTTGAGGTCATTTTTCCGTTTTCTTCTTCTTCTTTTCTTTTCCTATCCCTGTTCCCTTGTCTTTTTTGTTGGTTTTTCTTTTGTTGTTCTTTTTCTTGTCTTATTAGCTCTTTCCAAAGGCTAGATAATGTATTAGGGTCATTCTGGTTACACACCCTTGTCTTATTTTTATAAATTAAGATCGATTCCTCCATTCTCATTTGTCTCTCTGATTTTTTATTCCTTTTTAGCATTTTAATTTCTTCGAATTTTGGGAATGTTTGGTTGTCAATACAGAATTGCACTAATGCAGTTTTTGCTTCTTTTCTTTTTGCCAGTTAGATATCTGTTGTCTTAGTCTTTTTTTAAAACAGGTTTTTGTACTTCCAATGTATGATATTGGGGGTATGTGTGCAATGGGAATTTCGTAAGACCCTGATTTCTCTAATATTTTGTTCTCAGTTTTTTTGTTAATAGTCAGATTTTTCAAGGTGTTCACAGAACTTCCTAGTTGTAAGTCAAATTTAGCACATTGCCTATTAATTTCTTTATTGCCTTCCAAGTATGGGAATGCACCAATATATTTCAATTTATTTTTTCTCATCTTTCTTTGACTGAAAACTTCTTGGCCTTCATTTCTCTTAGCTCATGTTTTTTACTCTCGTATATCCATTTTTTTAATAAACTTATTAGGGTAACCATAATCTTGTGATATTTTCAAGATAAAATCTAGCTCTTGATTCTTTAAAAGCTTGTTATTAGAAGTGTGCATATACACTCTTCAAATAAAGTTTAGAAGACCCAAACCGTGACTCTAAGGTTTACATCGGTTCGACACTTCGATCGTTACATATAAGACTGAAGGAGCACCAATATTCTCTACGAAGTGGAAACATCACCACAGCCCTCACCGTTGCAGTCAAACAGGAAGGCTACAAACCGGACTGGCAAAATGCTAAAGTTTTAAACTCCTCTGTTAACAAGAATACTATTTTTCTCTCGGAAAGCCTGTTTATTCTTAAATATTACGACGTCTGCTGCAACACGGACTTTCTGACTTCAGTCCCAAGATCTTGGAGACAGATGATCACTCCCCCCATGACACACTTAGAAGGTGAGACTTTTACTTGAACTTGTTCTGTATTTGTTTTTGGACTTTAATTTCCTCTTTTTTCTTAATGTAAATGGCATCACCTGTGTTATTTTTATGACGTATATCAGCTTAGTCATGAATAACTATAGTATATAATCGTTGCCTCTGTGTTCCGGGGCTTTTGAGCTTAAAAATGGGGCCATGTGAGCCTCGAAAGTGCTAGCTATGTAAATAGGTTTTTAAAATTGTAAATAAATTGAGTTTTATTCGGCGGTTTTAAGGATTTGTTTTAACTTATCGTACTACAGACAGCAAATTTGTTTCTCATTTTCAAAGTTTACTATGCTATTTTTTTATGGATAACAGGGTGGTGCAAAGAGTATAGAATAAGTATTGGAATGTATGTTACTTTCCTGAAAACAGTGTATTCAAAATTATTTTTATTTTTCTTAAGTAAAATGTCTAAAAATGAGACTATTATTTACTTCAAATTCAAGAGTCAGCTCAATGGTGTTACAAATTTTGTTGAATCGATGAGCTAGATCTTGTAGCTCGGTTTTGTTGAGTTTTGAAATAATAATGATGTCATCTACATAACGAGCATATAGTAGTGGTTTTTCAGGTAGAGTTTGAATAATTTTTCCTTCGATGTGCACCATTATCACTTCTGCGTATAATGCCGATAATGGGGATCCCATAGGGCCGCCTTGTATTTGTTTATATATACTTCCTTCAAATTGGAATATATTGTTTTCTTTGATGAAGTATAATGTATTCTTTAATTCTTTCAGTTGTGTTTTATTTAGATTTTTCTTTATATTTAATTGTTGCATAATCAACTCGATGGCTAGCTCGACAGGAGTATTTGGGTATAAAGCCTTAACGTCCATAGAGGCCATCGTGAAGTTCACTAGGTTTTGATTTATCATCTTGATCTTTTCAATAAATTCGTAGCTATTCTTTAATGTATATTGATTCCTCATAAAAATTGGGGATAGATAGCTGTATATATTTTTTTCAAGATTGATGAGTGGGGAATTTTTTTTGAGAGAATCAGTCTTAATGGAATGTTTTCTTTATGGGTTTTAATTTTTGAGAATATTTTTGGCATCCCTGCACCCATTGGTGGGTTTGCATTTTTAATTTCTTCTGGTAAACTACTATGGTTCCTTACCTTAGCAAGGAAAGCTACTTGTTTTTCTGTGGGATCATTGTTGACAAGTTCACACTGTAACTCCGAGATCGCTGTCTGCATTTTATCATTAAATTCAACCATGTCCATAATAACAATTTGCCCTGTCTTGTCCGCTTCACAAAATTTAATCGCAGGGTCTTTACATAAACTTAACAGTTGTTGGCTGTCATACTGCAACTTATTGACCTGGTAGTCTTTTTTGTGCTTAGAGTTATATTCTTTGAGCATAATTCTGAATAATTTAAACCTCAGATCGATAGCATGCTCTGGAGGTACTCGATGTACTATATCTTCTAAAATTGGAATGTACTCTTCTGTTGTGAATGCACTAGATCAAGGTGGGAAATTAGCAGGCACAAGGCACAAAATGCTACTGTGATTTTTCGTTCTGGAACAAGTATTTTGAGCATGGGTGCAATTCACGACTGTACAAATTCAAGTTTTTTTTTCTTGTTTTTTTTTTTAGAAATTATTTTATTATTGCGTTTTTTCTGATGAAGTTAAGAAAAACTACCATAAAACTAAAATAAGTGCGGGCAAATAAGAACATTATGATATCACAAAAGATGGGTCCTGGTTAGTGGTAGGAATGGGGCACATAAGGACAGCTCAAAAGGGCATGAAAAAAGGGTGGTTTGCTTGTATGTGCCTGTCCAGATGAGAGGGGGTAGCACACGCTCTCTCCTGTCTTCACTCCTGAATAAAGCAAAGGAGGGAGGGATGGAAATGTGAGGCAGCTTTGACTTTCAGTTTAGGAACTCAAAATAAGTGATTAAAGGACTTAGAGGTGATTAAAAGAAGGGGAAGGGAAGCAGAAGATAAGAGAAAGCTGCTATTCCTCTTTTCCCAAACCTTACACAAGCTTTTGCGGAATAGTGCATTCCTGAAAAAGGGAGAAAGTAACAATTTTGAAACGCCTTGCCAATCATATGACTGTTCCATCCCTAGAGCTGAAATTGAAATCGAACAAATAAAAAGCTATTATTTCAATCTATTTTCCAAATGCAGCACAGGAAATAAGCATGAGAGGGTGGGAGTGGAAAATCCTTTAAGTAGCTTATAAGCATATGCTTTGACACTTCACTCTGAGGGTGGAAGGGCAAAGGCCTGTATGTTGGGAAAAATGGGACACCTGGCTAGACTGTTATGACATTTCCTAGTAGCAGCAATCTTAACTGCTGTAGGGGTTGTAATTTTTGATGTATAGATTTGGTATGTTAACTTCTATGACTCATGTAGCACAGATAAAAACTCAGTAAATGGCTAAAGATTTCCCCCTCCTCTTCATTTGTTTTAAACTGACAAATCTGCGGAATTTGAGAAATATGTGAATTCATGCATGCAGTTTATTTTAAATACTAGAAGCTGAATATGGTGGACCTTAATACCTAAATATAGCAAATTTCAATTTAGTTTGTATTCATGGTATTTATCAAGCATCTGATAAAGGAAATAAAGAACATTTTGCTGATAAAATAAGAGTTTTAAACTGCAGTTTACAGTGAGTTTTGATAAAGTGTGGTTTAAAAATTCATAAAAATTATCCTCACTCCCATGCCATGCATAAATTTTGTCATTCACATAAGTCAAATTTCAAACAAACAAGAGGATTCCCCAAATACCCCATATTTAATTATTTAATTAACAGTTTCTTTTAAATGCATAAGAGCATATCTGTTATACACATTTATGGGTGCTTTTCACTCAGAAAACGGGTTTGGTACATGGTACAGTTAGATTTGTGCCTAGAATTTTAGTAACAGGTGCAGTTTTGCACATGCTAAATTTTTCTGATTTCTCACTCTGCACTAGATGAGGAGCAAACAAAACAAAACAAAAAAATCCTCCCCTTTCAATAACCTGATGTATGGAGAAAACGTGTATGCAGAAAAGAAGAGCATTATGTGTAACAGTGATTCTTTGCTCTGTTCCTATTTGGTATTGTATTCATCACAAATGGTGAGTTTGTGACTGTTATAAGTGAGATGGTGACTCGCTGCTCCAACTTCATTATAACTCCATCACCCCTGTTGTAAATAGTGGCCTTGTCATAGTGAGAATAATTGGCAGTGAAACATGCAACACACAAAACATTAGAATAATTCTTGATGTCCACATATCACACATAAGTTATGTTAAAAACGTAACTTATGCATGATATGTGGACATCAAGAATTATTCTAATATGACCTTGTCATGGTTTAAAGTTACCATTTCTTCCGTGTAACTGTAACCATCATCACTGTGACAGAAAAATCACTGTTATAAGCCCACCTCTATTACATACCTTACAACTGATGCAAAAGTTTCATCATAATCAGTTCCAAAACATTGGTCTTAACCTTTGACTACAAGTCTTGCCTTGTATTTCATTGTGTTATTTATCATCTCATTTATTTTGTATATCCACTTACTTCCTATGGTTTTCTTTTCTGTGGGTAGCTCTGTCAATGTTCACATGTCATGTAGTTCTGTAAGAACTTTTCAGAAATGAAATTTGGTTTATTACGTCCAGGAAGTTTAGGTAGAGAATAAACAGGTCAAAAATATTTAATTATCTTGTTGCAGTTCCAGTGAGAATTTCAGGGAATTAACAAACCTATTAAACATGTTGATAATATTTTCTGGGAGAGTGTCAACTATTATGAGAATAGATTATTCAAAGGAAACGGAATATAAATTATGAAATTTGCTTGTAACACATACTGGTCATCCATGTAACACCTCGCTGAAACCTTTAAAATTTCGTCACCCTGGAGCGGGAATCGAACCTGCATCTCCGAATTTCCGTTCGAGTATGCTAACCATTACACACCCTGGACAGTGAAGTTCCAAGTATCACAGTGGTCATCTTAGTCAGAAAGTCTATCACTGTTTTGGATTTGTGGCATGGAGCTCCATCATGCATGAATGTGGTGCATCCATGAATGTTCATACAAAGTGCCAGCTTATCCTATAACAATTCCACATACTTGGGTCTGTTCATGGTAGTGTTAAATGGTAAGAAGTACAGAGCAGATGTACCAGTATATCATATGGTTTGGATGATGTTTAATGTAGCAACTATGTATTTCTCATTAAATCTCTTTCCTTTTTGACATCAGACATGTCATGTATGGCAATACAAATTGTTGCAAGGTAGATTCATTTGAAAAAAAAAACTTCACTCCACTTTTCAGCAGTCCAAGATTGATGTTTTCTAGCAAACTCTAATCTCTTCTTATTCATAACGAGTGAGTTGAAACTTGCATGCTGGTAAGACTTTAATTCGAATTTCTTACTTAAACATCTTGAAACAGTGCTGGCACTAACTTTTGTCTCTTTATAATGCAGAGGGGGCCTTGATCTTCTTGCAGAAACTCCTTGGGAGGTGCATGAGGATTCGTCATATGGTATAATCATCTCGGGCATTGTTTTCCTTGGACAGACGCTCCTTTTCTGATCGCTAAATGTCCCATCATCTTTAAATTTCACGATCACATTATGGATGGCAATCTTGCTGATGTGCACTTTATGCTTATTTTGCATTCAGAGTATCCTTGTATAGTCATTATTTGTGCCTTCTGGAAACCCAGTGATGCTTTTTTGCCCATAACGTGAGATGGGAAAATGTAAATCCCAACTTCTTTGCTTCGAAACCAGCGGCCAACTGAAGTTCAAATGTTCAGCCAACTTGATAAATCCCTGCTGTAGGTGTATGATGCAATCACAAAATGAAATTAGGCCATCACTAAATGTGATGATGCAATTTGATGAAATGGCAGGGAAATGACTGGTGGTCTTTAACTTTTGCAAGTGACTGTAGTGCACACACACACACACACACACACACACAAATTTTGGTAATGGTGTACATTAAGCTGTATTTAAAAAAATGTAAGGGGAATTTGTTTTAAACATTTGATTTTTAGTATGACTCTTCTCATGATGTTTGTACTTTACGGGGCTTGCACGGCCCCTGAAAATCCTGGAATTTAATTTACATTTCTTCCATGTCTGAAAAGTCCTTGATTTTTAATATTTTCGTGGAAGGTCCTGGAATAGTCCTGGCATTTTTTCTTGTAATGAAAAAAAAAATTATCAAAATGTTTGGATTGATCACATCAATTTCTTCTAGTTTAATGTGGCGCCTGCTCACGATGATATCACTTTCTTTTTATGGAGTGTGAAGGTGTGATGTAATTTCTTTCATCTCATGTGACATTGTAGTGCAAGATGTGTGCATGCCATTTTCCAATGACCTTGGTTTGTGGAATACCAGTTGTGAGCTGTTGGCGACAAAACAGCATGTGGAATCCTTCCCACGAGTCCAAAATGGCCTTTCCTTCTAGCATGCAATTTCTTCACTGAAAGAGATTGATATCTGGCATCCCATCTGCCAATGTGTGTAGGAATAGGTGACCCTGGAATAGTGAATTTTCAGTGCCATGGAAAAATGAATTTGTATTATTATCATAG
Source organism: Macrothele yani (assembly GCA_039090855.1). Lineage (NCBI taxonomy): Eukaryota > Metazoa > Arthropoda > Arachnida > Araneae > Macrothelidae > Macrothele > Macrothele yani. Next base: position 62,658,062 of record CM077017.1, on the reverse strand, counting down.
TGCTTAGATCCAGATTGTTTCATATAAGTTTTATGCAGGGCAATTTTTATGCAAGGAAATTTTTCCACTTCACTCAAGATGTAACACCCACTGAAAAAAAACTCTATAATAGCAGAACCCATAGCATTTCGTTAGAATTCTAAATGCATAGGAAATTTCATCCCAATTTGCAAAATATAAAACAAAGCACTGCGATTCTAGCAAAAATTTAAGCTCCTGGAATTTTTTGATGAACACCTGGAGAACCCCTGGAAAAGTCCTGGAATTTATTTTCCATAAATGTGTATTAACCCTGACCTTATCACAGTGTAGGAGGGAGGCTAGACGCTTTTGGTGCCCCAGAAGACCCTAAAAGCAATGCCAGCAATATGCTAGAACCTCCCACATGAGGATTTGCATGTGAAGCAGCTAGCCACACTTGGATGTTGCACTTTCAGTGTCACAGAGAGGATGTTGCAACTTCATTAGATTCTTAACTGTGAAGAATACAGTTTGTAAAAAAATTTATTTCTATATAAAAATGCCTAAAAAAGCAACCTTATTCAGTTTCTAGGTAAAATGCAAAACATAATAGCAACACAATAATTACATATTAACCTGTTTTATTACATAGATATTTACTTTATCATTTTATTTTCTATGTTTTGAGAAGCTTATGTTCATATTTTTTACTGAGCATTTATTTTTTTATTTTTGAAGCAGATACTGTTTCCCTTTATTTTTCTCTTACTAAAGTTTGTGATTAAAATCCACAGGGCCTGAAAGAAAACTGGACACAGCTTCATCGTGAGTACTTGGGATTATCCCTTGTGACTGATACACTTCGGAAAAAAGTACGAAAAGAACGTATGGAAGATCAGTTGCGTTCTTTGGAGCAAGATATAGTTCTTCTGGAAAGGCATGATGATATTTTTGTAGTTGACACTTATCGAGGGCGGTAATACCTGTGTAACCAGGGCATCAGATTTGTTTTGCATTTTTGTTTATCAAAAAATCCTAAAATCTTCCAGATTTATTAATATTTGTTGCATATTATTCACAGAAAGAATTGTTTATATAATCATCTTTATTGACTAAGAATTGTATTCTGGATTTACTTAATGTTGTGAAGACTAGCAGTATCATTTTACAAAAGCTGTTTTAGTCTGGAAAATTGAAATGCCGGTGTACAAAAATAAAATCATTTATTTTTCTATTGCAGTTCTATTGATTTCTTTAGCTTGTACAACTCAATTGAGCATTGAAGCCAGTTAAGTATATTAGCACTCTGATATGAAAATGAAAACGATAGGAATACCAGTAACTACAAGGTGTCCTACTCGCTACCAAACCTGGCATTTCTTTAGTAATATTAACACCAATGAAGATATTGCAACGAAATTTAAAGTGGACTTACCTCATTTTGTGCGAAATGTGATGGAAGTGGCCACCATTTGTGTTCAGACAGCATTGAACTCGGCGCTGTCCGCCAGCCAGCTGGAGCAGTAGCGTAACTAGCACAACGTGTGCCCCCCTGCCCCCGCAAGATTTACTGCAGCGCACCTAAGCACAAATTTTTTTCCCCAGAACTTGGAACACAAGGGAGGGTGTTTTTTTTTGCGGTGTGTGTGTGGTTCGGAGGGGGGTCAGGAAGATAGGGACAGTGTCTGAAAAAGTGTAAGGGGTACCTAGAGCCCTGTAGTTTTAACCTTTTGAATAATTTTTGGAACAAAAATACTGTGTAAGGTTATTAATAAGCCAGTCAGGATTAACACAGTGCACGAACCAATGCATGAACATGAATATACAAAGTTTAGAGGCTGTCGTTTTTGTCAAACGACAGCCTCTAAACTTTGAACAATTGACGAGCTAAACAAATCAACACTCTTTTCATGAGAAACGTCACTTGAGCTTAACAGGCTCAGCATAAAAAGAACTGCTTGGGTTTGGGAAGTTTCTTTGCGTGCTCTCCTTTTCCTTTTCTTTTCCTCTGATACTGTGCTCCACTTGGACATTTTTGTGACATTTTGCAAATGGATGTCATTCGTTTCTATATTAAAGCTTTTACACAGTGAATGAGATAGACATGCTAACTATAAGGAAGCACTAAAAGCAATAGCAATGTTTAATTGTTTTGTTCAAAATAAAAGAAATCATTTGAAGAAATCACCCTCTTATACATTGCAGATTTGTGGCTGCTGTGAGTAAACGCGCCTGTCTTGTTCGTAATCCTAGGTGACTGACTGTTTTTGCACATCCTTCACGGGGATTCTCATATGACTTCGCACTTATCCTCAGTAGCACAGAGGGAGGGCAATTGGAGAGCGATAGTACTATTTATAACCCATTGCAGAGCGATTGTATTACATACATACATGAGATTCTTTCGCGAATTCGTGGAATTCCGCTTTTTTCATTATCATTTGGGTCATTCTTAAGATCAATGCAAAACTGAAGAGAAATTGGGAGGGAGGTCATTTTGCCCCCGGGGATGGTATTTCATCATTCGAAATTTTAGAAAACGGAGTGAAGATTTTCCCTGTGATCTTAATTTCTTTTTCTCGCAATGCTTCTTCTGCCCAGTATTGTTGTTAAAGATCAATTTATTCCACAAACATTTGCATTTCAGCTTGAAACTGGAGAAAAGTTTTCCAAAAACGGAAGTTAGACGGTGTGAAAATTGCCCTGTAATCTTCAGGCATGAGGTTCTTCCATTTGTGTGGTTTTAGAGATCGAAGCATAACTGAATAGATTGGGGGGAGGGGGGTCGTTTTACGTCTGGACGAAATTCCGATTTTCGAAACTTTCAAAAACGGAAGTTAGATGTAGTAAAGATTTCTCTGGTAATTGTAATCTTTTTCTTGCGGCGTTTCTTCTATGCAGTATTGTTGTTAAATATCATTTTATTCCATAGAATTTTGCATTTTAGCTTGAAAATGTAGGAAAAGTTTTCGAATATGGAAGTCGGATGGAGCGAAGATTTTCCCGTAATCGTAATTTTTTTCCCTGCGGTGTTCCCTCTCACCTGTGTTGTTGAATGTCAATAATTTTTTATTTTGAATGCAGGAATGTGTTGCAGTTTAATATTTACATAAATAAATTACAGTGAACTATTCCACCTTGCTCATGCTGCATTATGTTCACACTTTTTCATCGCTTGTTCTGATTTTTCACCCAGTTAGAAAGTTCAGCTTTTTTTCTTCTTCGTCAGTCTCATGTATGTATATGCTGGAGCCAAAGGACAAAATAACTTCAATCTGTAGGGTATCCAGTGTTTTAAAAGTGAAACTTGACATTTACTTACCAATGTCATTTATTTACCTGCAAAGCTAAATATATCTTAAAGGAAAATATTAATCTTTAGGTAAATTAATTATTTGTTTGTTTGTTTGTTTTTTGTGCGTGTTTGAATTCTTTCATAAAACTATAACTTAACTGTCAGCTGTAGCACGCCCCTTCTTTACCTGTGCCCCTCCCCCGCAGCTGCGGAGTGGGGAGGTGTTAGTTTTGCCACTGAGCTGGAGTGCTCCTTACCAAAGTGTGGCGCCACTGGGGAGCAGCCAGCCGGACGCCCCTCTCTGCCATTGGATATTACTAGCATGATGGAGTGACATCAGTACACCAGTATGGCCAAAATTCAATCCTTTTTTGGCGACTGCGTCATTTCGAAGGGTCTATGGCCACCACGCTTGCCCGACCTGATACCTCCTGATTACTTTTTATGGGGATATTTAAAAGGGAGAGTTTACCAAAAGAAACCACAAACCATAGATGCCTTGAAAGCAAACATCACCGAAGAAATTCAGGCAGTGACGGCGGATGTACTGGCAAGGACTTTCCACAATATGGTGTGCCGGGTTCAATGCTGTCTGGGCGCAAATGGTGGCCACTTCCAGCACATGTTGTGATGTCATCACATTTAGCACAAAATGAGGTCAGTCCACTTCAAATTTCGTTGCAATATCTTCATTGGTGTTAATATTATTAAAGAAATGTCAGGTTCGGTAGCGAGTGGGACACCCTGTATTTATATACTGGAACAATGAGCTTTGTCTTTAACCTTAGGGAAGTAACACTGAAATCTAATCACAAGCAAGACCCCAGATCTCAGTCCGATATGGGAAACTAAGAATTAGTTAAGGGTTATGAGGCATCTCTTTGGGATCTGGTTTTCTATTTATTTCCATTTTCTTAAACCAAAATATTGTTTATGATCCATGTACATAGCTTGTCCCAAAATAACTGAGAATGTTTTTATAAAAAATGTGCAACTCTGCGTTCGACTTTGGCACGAGTCTTGAAAAAACAGTAGTCATTGTAGTAACCATAGCGACCAGCCACACCTGTTTATCACGCACGTGTCGTCGATAGTGCACAGTTTAATAAGCGTTGTTTCATAAACCCCTAACAAGTGTTTTTGCACTGTAATTTTTTTTAAAAAATAGGCGTGAAAGAGGAAAAAAGATGCACCATTAAATTTTGCAGTTGAGTTAAGAAGTCTGTCAGGGAGACTTTCTGTCTTATGCAAGAGGCTTATAAAGATGAATGTCTAGGAAAACCAACAATTTACAGATGGCATAAAGAATTTATGGATGGTCGTGAATTGGCGGCAATTGGCCAGTTCAGTCGTTTCGTATTTGGAGAAAATTATTATTAAGTTGATGCCTCAGCCTGCGCATAGTCCAGACTTGTCACCATGTGACTTCTGGTTTTTCTCCATTTTGTAAAAGACAATTTGAGACTGATCAACAACTTATTACAGCTGCACAGGGGTGCTTCAACAGCATTTCAGAAGAAGAATTCCAGAAGACATTCAAAATGCGGGAGGAACATTGGGACACCTGTATTCTAAGCAATGGACAGTATTTCGAAAAAGATGACCACTTCCTTGATAATTAAGGTACGCATATTTTTTTCTATAAAAACATTCTCGGTTGTTTTGGGACAACCCTTGTAGGTTGTATATTATCATAATGTGTGAAGCAGAACTGTACATAGCATTTTAAAGAAACTAGAAAAAATATTTTAATCTTGTAATATGCTAATCACTGAAGGCAGAGCACATTAGCCAGCATTTCAACATGCAAACTGCTCCAATGAAATTTGTTATACTTGCTTTCAGAAGTTGAGTATTAATATATCACTCAAGCAGTTGCTCTGGCTTTTCTAAAGTTTTTGCCAACCCATTTGCCAAATTCAATTTTCTTTTTGCCAAATGTAATCTGAAGTCACCATTTTTTTTTCACTCTCCATTGGTAATATAGAAACCATAAATTTTAACATAAAGTGTTGTAATAGTACAAAAACAGTAGATTATATACATTCTTTACAATTAAGCAGCAAAATATTATTAAAAAAAGGTAATCTCATTGAAAAAGGTAATTGCCAAAACTTTGTATCCATCGCCAAAACGAATTTTTTTTTTTTACGCAAATTGCAAGGAATGCCATCAGCAGCGTGATCCCTGACTCAAAATATAGTTTGCCTGGTAAAGAATTGCCAAATTTGAGGTAAATTCATGAGTTACATGCAATGTGGGTATATATTTGGGGATTTTGTTTGCTATAAATTAATGATGCACTAAATGATGATTTAATTGATAGTTTCAGTTGTATGCAACAATATGGGAGTAAATAAAAGTAATTGCCAACATTTTTCTATTTTGCATGTTCACTTATAATTGAATATTTCAGAATATGCAAATGAAAGATGAATCTGTAATGTGCTTTTAAAGATTTTTCCTGCAAGTAAAAATATTGCACTTGCTGTTTTAGCATTTCATTTCTGTCTGTGTTCATACCAGAAAAACCTCTCTGGCAGGGCTGTAACTACCTGGAGGGTGGTTGCCCTCCGAAAATGGTTATACCAGGGGCGTAAATTCATGCTCTGAGAGGTGTAAAAAACAGAAATGCACAACGTGTGAATAAATTTTACTGAAAATTGTAACTAAAAAAAGAAAGAAAGCTATACACTTCGGTATTTTTTATTTTTTTTTAAAGACTTTAGTTAGCCATACAGTAAGTAACCCATGCAGCTAACCAGGGTATGGAGTAACCTACACTGTGAGGTGTGAACACCTCATGTGTGGGCTACTGTCCAAAACAGCTGATGGCATCATGTATACACAAGATGTGAATATGCCTAATTTTTAGACCTTGCCAAACACATCATAGGGATGAAGAGCTAGTCTTTTGTTCTCTGTCATAGAAAGCTTCTCTGAACATTTCACCCTGAATGGAATTTTTATGAGCCCTATCCTAAAAGCATCGTCTTATTGTTATGTTCACTATCTAATATTCATTCTGTACTAGTTTGTTTTTCATTCTGCATGTTGGCTACGTTGTAGGAGTTTACGTTTTACTTAATATTTGCAATCATTGGCTCCTAGTTTCTACGTTTTTAGTAAAATTATGTTAAAAACCAAAAGTGCGATTTCTGAAGAATCGTAATACTTGCCTATAATGGTGGTGTGAGAAAGTAAAACCTCCTCAAGAGGGCGCTGCGAGCGTTAATTTTTTACTTATCGGTCAGTGTCAGTGCTGTGCTTATGTGAGTGTGTTGTGTGAATCTCATGGTGACCAGAGTGTTCATCCTCATGGAGACTAGAATGTTCATGGCGACCAGAGTGTTCGTCCATCATCAGTGTGATTATAATAAATTTCTACAGTCCTTTTAAGTGTGAGTGTTAACCTAAGTGACTAACTGTTCCTTTGAGTCATTCTACATTTTGGTTGTAGCGACCCGGAAAATCGTGCTAGCGACCTAGAGATTTGTGCTGTCATCAAGAGAGGAGACAGTGTTATTGTTTCGGTTTTGAATATAAGTATGGCATCGTTCTCTGTGAATAACTTGAGACCTTTCATGGATACATCGTTTGTGGAATACTTACGTCCCGGAAACTGGTGAGTTGTTTCAGTTTATGAATTTTTGTTCTACAAGTAACGATGGATAGGTTATTGACCAAGAAAAAGGTACTTAAAAGTACCATCACTAAACTGTCAAGCGAGATCGGGAAAAAAGATCACGATGTTATTCGATTAGAGCTTTTTGAGAAAAGGTGTCAGAAGGTCGGTGATGAACTTAGTGAAATATTTGACAATATTTATGCTCTCTGTCAGGAAGAGGAGTTGGATAAATATATTAAAGAACAACAATCAATTCAAGATAACATTGATGAAATATGGGTATCAGTGAACAGAGAGAAATTAAAATTAAATAGTAGCTCTAATTCTCATAGTAGTTTTTCAAAAACAGAAACCAGCGGGTTTGAAGGTGTACGACTGCCGAAGTTAAATCTCCCATCTTTTAATGGAAACATACAGTACTGGCTTTCCTTCAAAGATCTCTTTAAAGCAAGTGTGCATAATAATAGTAACCTATCAGAATCACAGAAATTGTCGTACTTGAAATTGTCGCTCCATGCGGATGCGGCTAGAATTATTCAATCCATAGCCATTTGGGATAGTAATTATCAAATAGCCTGGGATCTGTTGGAAGAGCGATATTCAAATAATCGAGAACAAGTGTTTGCTCATATTAAACGGTTCATGTGTATCCCTTCTATTCAGAGTGAATCACCAGCTGCTATTTTAAATTTGGTCTATATGGCAAATGAGTGCATCAGATCGTTGGAAATTTTAGGGCAGAAAATTGAAGGGTTTTCAGAGACGATATTGGCCTATATGTTATTGCAAAAATTAGATTCTTCCACTAAGCCATATTGGGAACGACAATCAAAAAAAGAGGATATGCCTAAGCTATCCAAATTAATTTCTTTTTAAAAAAAACATGCTCGTTCTTTACAGGCTTCTAAAACAACAGGCATTGTGAAACATAACTATCAGCCAACTCAAAGGGTGACATCTATTATTACTAGCCTTAAAAACCCTAATCATGCCAAATGCATAATGTGTAACAGTGATCATAATTTGTGAACAGTTTCAATTATTATCAGTGAACGGTCATATTGGCTATGTGAAACAACATAAGCTATGTTTTAACTGCTTGGCTAATAGTTCTCATTCAGCGAGAATGTGCAACTCGAGGTACACGTGTGCGCTCTGCGGAAAAAGGCACCATACCTTAATTCATATACCCAGAGAAAGTTCAAGGTCAAGTGCAGCCAATGGGAACTTGTGTTCTAAGAGTAACTTATCTCCTCCTGTTGCAAAAAGAGAGATTAATTTTGTTGACAGTTTTTCATTTTGCTTCTGCGTTCAACACGCAGAAGCGAAACGTTTTGATTTCAATAGAAATAATGAGCGTGCATTTGCTGAAGCATCTGTCAGCGGATGCGATCCAATTCCAAACTAGTATTATTTTCAATGGCAATACTTTATGTCAGAGATTGTTTTGGAAACTTTCATCCATGCAGAGCTTTATTGGATGGAGGCAGTCAGGCTTCCTTTATAACGAAGGATTTGGCGTGCGTGTTAAACATAAAAAGAGAAAGAGTGAATATTTTGGTTAACTGTTTAAGTGGATCATTGATAAATATAAATTCTGAAATTACAGCGACTATTTCTAACATGAATGATTACACTAGATCATTACACCTTCTTGTTGTTCCAAAAATAACGAAAATTGTTCCTTGAGTTTATTTTAGTCTTTCAAGTACAAGGCTCCCATAAAATATAAAACTGGCAGATCCTGAATTCAACAGACCAGGAAAAATTGATGTACTGCTGGGTTCAGAATGTTTTTACGAACTCTTGAGATAAGGTCAAGCGTGTTAGCCAAACTCAAAGCTAATTTTGCAAAATTCAGTGTTTGGCTGTGTTGCAGGTGGTAGTATTGACAATTTTAATAATGAAAGTAGTAGCGTTCACTGTGGGCTAATATATGGAAGGGAAGATTTGAGTTCAGAGATGAAAAAATTTTGGGAAATTGAAAACATGTACATGGAGAGTAATGGGACAATCAAGAGTGAAGAAGAAATAATTTGTGAAGAGCATTTTTTGCGAACACACACTAGAGATAAAACTGGTAGATATGCAGTACAAATGCCCTTGAAAGAGGACCCTGCTTGCATAGGTGAATCTAAACAAGCAGCTGTTGGAAGATTAAATTCCCTGTGGAATCATCTGGCGAGAGAGCCTGAATTTTTGTCTCTTTACTAGGATTTCATGCATGAATATAAGAGCGTAGGGCATGTGGAGGAAGTGAACGAAAATCATGACCCTGAGACTACGTATTATTTGCTACATCATGGGATCTTTCGCCCAGAGAAGAATACTACAGAATTGAGAGTGGTGTTTCATGCGTCGGCATCGACTTCAAGGTCTCTGAATTCCTTACAGTATAACGGAGGTGTTATTCAGGAGGACTTGTTCTCAATTATGATCAGATTTAAAAGGAACTGCGTTGTCTTTATTGCAGATATTCAGAAGATGTACAGAATTATTCTGATACGCACATATTTCTTGGCATATCGAGATTTAAAAAAACATGTTTTCCATACATTATTTTTTCAGGTAGAACCATTTAATGGTGGTTTTAACTGCTGTAACTTTTTACATGTTATGTTTCCTTTGAGTGGAAAGCAATTTCTCGGATGGAAGTTATTAATACTCGTTGCGAATATATAATGTGGTAATCACGTTATATATCCGCAGCGAGTATTAATAACTTCCATCCGAGAAATTGCTTTCCACTCAAAGGAAACATAACATGTAAAAAGTTACAGCAGTTAAAACCACCATTAAATGGTTCTACCTGAAAAAATAAAGAATTATTCTGGTGGATCCAGTTCAAAGAGATTTGCAGCAAATTATTTGGAAGGAAAGTGTTGATGACCCAGTAAAGATTTACAGACTTTGCACAGTCACCTATGGAACTACAAGTGCTCCATACCTTGCAACGAGAACACTAAAACAACTGGCTTTAGATGAAGAGAAAACCTTTCCCTTGGCTGCTTCTGTGGTTCAGACAGACTTCTATATGGATGATGTGGTTACAGGTTGCCCAGATGTGGAAATGGCAGGAGAGTTACAATGTCAATTGAAACTGTTACTTGAACATGGTGGAATGAGACTTCATAAGTGGTGTGCAAATAGCTCTGAACTTTTGTGCAATATTTCAAAAGAATCCAAGGATTATTCATTTACAGCTACGAATGAAACGAAGGCTCTGGGGATTTTGTGGAAATATCAAAGTGACTGCTTTTCGTTTAAGGTGAAGATGGAACAACGGAGTGTTTACACTAAACGTACAGTCCTTTCTGACATTGCCAGAATTTTCAACCCACAAGGATTAATTGGTCCCATTATTGCTAGGGCCAAGATATTTATGCAACGACTTTGGCTTTTGCAAATCGACTGGAATGATCCGCTTCCAGACAAGGAAACTCAAGAATGGCAGAGATTTCTAGCTTCTCTGAAAGCCATTAACGATGTCAACATCAAAATATATGTTTTATTCGACAATACAGTACAGGTGGAAATTCATGGATTTGCAGATGCCTCTGGATGTGGATATGGGGCCGTAATATATATAAAGTCCATTTCAAGTATGGGTGCAACCGCAGTACATTTGTTATGCAATAAATCAAGAGTTGCTCCAATTAAACAAATCAGCATCCCACGCTTGGAGCTGTGTGCCACCGTCTTGCTATCCCAACTATTGCAACAAGTTGTGAGGTGTTTGCAACTGAACATTTCAGAGATCCATCTGTGGCCCGATTCCATGATAGTGCTTGCATGGAACCGTAATAAGCCTCATCTGTTAAAAACCTTTATGGCCAACCGAGTTGCTACCATCCAAGACTTAACAAGCATGTATCAATGGCATCATGTTAGTTCGGAAGAAAATCCAGCAGATCTGATTTGTCGAGAAATAGATCCAGAGAAGATTCTTCATAGTGACCTTTGGTGGCTCGGTCCATCTTTCTTGAGACAAGGTGACCCTCCTACTGTTGAAGTGACTCCCCTTTCTGTAGAGGGCAAAGAGTATTCTCGTGAACTAAAGACAATTCCCAAACCTCATCCTGTAGAGATTGACAGAACTGTGACACACACTTCTCTAACTGTACAGACTAATTCTTCCTTCTTGAATGGTGTTATTGACATTAGTAATAATTACACTACAATTCTTTGAATTTTTAGTTATATGTTTAGGTTTTGTCACAACCTAAGGAATCCAGAAAGAAAAACTGTGGGTCCTCGTACTGCAACAGAAATGGAAGAAGTGGAACATTTTCTTATTAAGAGCATTCAAAGGGAGGAATTTGGTTCAAACATTTTTAATTTGGAGAAAGGTAAACATGTGCAAGGTAATAGTAAACTAAAATCTTTAAATGTATTTCTGGATGATAACCATATCTTAAGAGTAGGTAATTCAAAGCTTGGTTATGAACAAAACCACCCAGCGGTCTTGCTTAGTAAACATAAATTGACTAGAATGATTACTGAACATTTTCATAAAAAATATTTACATGTAGGCCCTCAGTCTTTATTGTGCCACATGAGACAAACGTTTTGGCCGATTAGTGGTAGAACTCTATGCAGAAAGATAGTTCATGACTGTATTACATGTTTGAAGAGTAAACCTACCCCATCAGAGCAAATTATGGATAATCTACCACAAGAGCGAGTTACTCAGACCTTCCCATTCAATTGTTGAGGAGTAGACTTTTGTGGGCCTTTCTACATTAAGTATAAAAACAAGAGGAGAGGAGAGGTAGCTTGAATAAAATTTATGTTTCCGCTTTCGTGTGTTTCGTGACCCCCCGAGCAGTCCATCTTGAAGTTGTCTCCAACTTAACCTCCGAGTCTTTAATTGCCACTTTGAAAAGATTTTTTGGCAGGCGTGGTAAGAGTGCTAAACTGCTCTCAGATAATGCAACTAATTTCGTGGGTGCCCAGTCAGAAATAAAAAGGTTGCACAATTTGGTAAAAACCCCAGATGAAAATTTTGCTGGTTATTTGGCGTCGGAGGGAGTGAACTGGAAATTCCTTCCTCCCAGGGCTCCTAACTTTGGTGGTCTTTGGGAGGCAGGTGTTAAATCATTTAAATACCATCTAAAACGTGTTATGAGAAATGCTAAATTTACGTATGAGGAATTTGTAACAGTTACGATTCAGGTGGAAGGAATCTTGAATTCTCACCCTTCAACTCCCTTGTCCTCGGATGGAGATAATTTTCACGTGTTCACCCCTTGTCATTTTTTAATAGGAAGACCAATGAATGCAATTGTGGAACCAGAGTTAATTGATCAAAGGGATAATAGATTTAGCAGATGGCAGAGAACAACAAAGGTAGTGCAAGAGATTACCTGAACAACCTACAGCAACGTTCAAAGTGGATGTTCGAAAAGGATAATGTGGAAATAGGAACACTGGTTCTCGGTGATTCTTCCCAATAAGCAGTTTGCAAATGGTTATTGGGAAGAATCACCAATTTGTTTTCAGGTGTGGACGGTAAGGTAAGGGTAGTCAGTGTCCGGACACCAAATGGTGTTTACAAGAGATCCATTTCCAAAATTTGTGTTCTTCCTTTAATTAATTAGAGAAACTACATTCTAGTGTTTAATGTGTATCAAGTTTGTGTATTATTATTAATTTTCATTTAATCATAATTGAATGTTTTCGGAAAACATTGCAATACCGGGCGGAAGTTAAAGCCCTACGGTGGATTTTGAAATGACCCTCAAGAGGGCGCTGCAAGCGTTACCAGAGTGTCCCTCCTCATGGAGACTAGAGTGTTCATGGTGACCAGAGTGTTTGTCCATCATCAGTGTGATTATAATAAATTTCTACAGTCCTTTTAAGTGTGAGTGTTAACCTAAGTGACCAACTGTTCCTTTGAGTCATTCTACAACTGTAAACTAAAAAAAACTAAGTAAAACTAAAAGAATTAACTAAAACTAAGTAAAACTCTAAAAAAACTAACTAAAACTGCTTAACTTCTATTTATTTCGGTGGAAGTGGAAAACTTTTGAACTCAAGGGGGCATAATTTATAGTTTTGTCCTCCCAGACAAGAAAATCTTGCTCGGGCCCTGCTCTCTGGCATAGACTTAGGCCAAAGAAACACTGGAGTACTTCTTTGTCCAAAATATCATACCTAATAACACTGACGTTTTGTCCTTATACAATAGCTCTTTGTTGTGGATCCCAGTAAATTACACATACATGAAAGTCTTCTGCGGATTCACGGAATTCTGCTTTTTTTTTTTTTTTTTTTTTTTTTTTTGTCATCATTTGGGCCATTCTTGAGATAGATGCAAATCTGAAGAGATTTTTTTTTTTTTTTTTGAGGAAGGTGTCATTTTCTGTCTGGAGACGGTATTTCATCTTTCAAAACAGGAGTCAAACGGAGTGAAGATTTTTCCTGTAATCCTAATTTCTTTTTCTTGCGACGTTGTTAAATATCATTTTATACCATAAATATTTGTATTTCAGCTTGAAAATGGAAAAAAGTTTTCCAAAAACGGATGTTAGATGGCACGAAAATGTCCCTATAATCTTCCGGCATGAGGTTCCGCCATTTGTGTGGTTTTCCAGATCGATGCATAGCTGAACGGATTGGGGGGCGGGAGTCGTTTTCCGTTTGAGGACGGAATTCCAACTATCAAAACTATCAAAAAAGGAAGTTAGATGGAGGGAAGATTTCTCCTGTAATCGTAATTTTTTTTTTAATTCAGCAGTGTAACTGAAACATTTCGTTTTCGAAAATGTTATAAATAAGCAATGAAGGAAAATATCAGCAGCAAAGACGTTGGTTAAAACGACAAAGGACGAAGTAAACGCAAGGCACAGCGCACACAAGATCCAAAACAAGGAATTTTGAAAGGAGGCATGCAGGTGTAGGTTCATGCAGCAAATGCTGTGTGTGCATTTCAATTGGCTGGTTGACAAAGTGAGGGCACAAGCAGTCAGCATTGTCTTTCTCAACAATACCAAATGACATATATGTGATCCCTCATCTTTGCGACACGTATATGGCATCTATCTGCCAGCAACATGTATTTGAGTATAATTTATTCTTGAAGTGTTATTTCTTCAGGGGGATTCACTTTCTGCTCACTTGTTGCAATACAAAATGATTCCCGTCCCCCTACAACTTCCCTAATCTTTCATTATTACATCTCTTCCCTCTCCTCTCCACTCCATACAAACTCCTAAATGGAGAATTTTTTTTTCCAGCGAGTTCCTTTCCCAAATATACCCCTGTCCTGAACAATTACCCTGCAGATTTTTAAAAAAATCAAAGGGCAGCATAAACATTTCTTTTTAAAATGGTGTATTATCCGCATCAGTGTATAACCTCCGCAGAACCTAAATTTGTAACTTTTTTAGTAGATAATCCATGGATTATATCACGAAAATAACAGTACTAATGAGTCACTAAAAGTATTTCAAAATAACTTTTAATTCTGCTAATGAAGTCTGCTGTAGCACTGAATAATTTTGATAACTTATTTCTTCTTAAAGAGAGAGATTTATGACAGTTTCCTGCTTTTAATTTTTATTTTAACCTTGGCTTCCCAGATTCAGTCAATGAATTGCATGAAATTTTGAATGTAGGTGCTATCTTTATCACATGACTTTTGGTTGGGATTTTTATTCTGTGAACATGTTTTGCTTTAAGTAATCTCTCATTTATCTCCATGGTAATTTCAGTGACTCCAATCCTTTTCAGGGTCTTTTTCCCCCTATTCCACATAGAAATAGCTTCTGCTTGTTAAAAAAATGAAGACTGACACTGAAAAAACAATAATGCCATAAAGTAATGATTTCCAAAATGGACGTTACAAAATAGCTTAGGAATGCCACAATGTTTTAACTGATTCCAAGAAAAGTTGAAATGTAAACAGTAAAAAAAAACAGTGGATTTGAATATGGATGGTGGATTTATGCTCATCTTTCCATTACAGCAACACTGATCTCAATGAGCTGTAACTGAATTCCAGGTCAAGGCTCAGTTTTTTCGTAGTGAACTGAAGAGAAGTTGTTTTCCTGTTAAGAAAGGTTTTATGCTGGTTACATTTTCTAGATCAGGGGTTCATAATTTTTTACAATATTTTTATTACTTCAGCTTTAGAGTACATACATACATGTCATTAAGCTGTTCTCTGAGATTCCGAGGTTAGCTCCACAAAGAAAGACAGTCTGCCAGATAAGCGTTTAACCTATGGAACTAGATTTCACTCACTGTTGGTGTATCAGATGTTTCCATTTGCAGTGATCTCAGCACACAGCTCAAGCTTCACTGACATCTGTCACGTGTCACACACAAGACCTTTTTGCTTTGTGCTCATAATTTTTTCCTCAAGCAGACATTCTTGAATCTGGTTCTCCCATGATTTCCTTGGTCTTCCTCTACCCTTTTTTCCTGCCACTTGGGCTGAAAATATTCTCTTAGTAAGCATCTCATCACTTATTCTTTCAACATGGCCAAACCACCTAAGAATATTAGTCTCCACCGTATTAACAACATTTTGCCTCACACTACACATCTGCAACACATCTTTGCTCCTCCCATGATCAGAGCATGGTTTGCCACAAACCCTCGGTAAGTAATGCATCTCTCCAGCACACAGACAACTCCTATGTCTCTTAAGCAGTACCCAGGTTTTCACTGCCATACACCAGAGTTGGAACATTTACACTTTCACATAGAGTCATTCCTGTGAAATCCTCCTAAAGCAGCTATGACTTTCAGAGAAGAATTCACTTGCTTAATGATTTCACCATCTAATTTGTTCTCTCTGTCAAACTTGCATCCTAAATATATAAACTCATTCACCTGGCCAATCTCTCTGTCATTTAGACTTATCTTGTATAGTGACATTGTGGCCAAAAGACTACAACTCACTAGGTTTTTGTTCCAGAACCCTTAGGTGGAATGACCAACTGAAACAGTCGGCTGTGGGCTGATCAACCACACTGATGTACTTCTACAATTTATGAACCAGAACACATGGTATAGGTATGGATAAATTTCTCATGAAGGAAAGAAATATCACCAATATTGAGAATCGTGAGAGCATTTAGTGATTGGGAAACAAATATACACCCCTCTGCAAGTAGGACAGTGTGTTTATACCCATCATGTAGTAGTAATCATACAAAAAGGAAAAGTGCATTTGTACAGTGAGGAATATACTATACGATCAAAAGTATAACCCTTTTGAGTAGTGTATATGACCATATATGTCACAGCTATTGCCATACAGGTATAAAAAGGTGCACATGGCCTGGCAAACATCATAGTTAAGCATCAACAGTAGAATGGGCCATACGGCAGAGCTCAGTAACTTTTGAATGTGGCACAGTCATAGGATACCACCTTAGCAACACAGATCGGTTTAGTAAATTTCTGCCTTGTTGCAGTTACCCTGATAAACTATAAGTAATGCTATTGTGAAGTGGAAATACCTAGGAACAACAGCAGCACAATCTTGACCTGGTAGGCCACATAAAATGACAGAGCAGGACTGCTGAGTGCTGAAGCAGGGGTGTTTATTTTCCGTATTTTCCGGAATTTCCGACGTTGTACTCCGGAAATTTTCGGCGTTTTTTTTTTTTCCCACCAGAAATTTTCGGCGTTTTTTTTTTTTTTTTTTTTTACGGAAATTTGCGGCGGCGGCGTACTCCGGGAATTTTCAATTTTCGGCGGTTTTTTTTGTTTTTTTTGTTTTTTAGAAATTTTATTTTATAGCCACTGGCAAGGCCTGTCACTGTCCTTTCCCTGTTTTTCCTTGGTTGGTGGCCAAAGCAAAACTCAATTCCACTGGGAGTTGGGAAATCTGACTGCCAATCTACCCCCACAGAGGAGAAGAGAAACAGGTCCACTCTGAGTCTACCCAATTCAGCTGGGAGAGATCCCCTCCCAGCCCCACCCGATGTTATATTTGTCTTCTAAAAGTGTGTTAACTGTTTGCTTTCCTTTGTGGTTTGGTGCTGGGTTTGCCCAGAGCTACTCCAAACAGAAATTTCTCACCCCTTTCTTTTCCTGGCAGTCCCCCTTTGCTCCTGCCCCACCCCAGGGCTTAGTGGCTCACCCACTCTGTCTGCTGCTTTTGACCTTCAAGACTTCTCATCTCATCATCACAGAGATCTAGGGAGGATCTCCCTGCTGACTTTTTGTTCACCCCTCCCCCTTCCCTTTGGGATGCCTGTGGTTGCTGCTCAGAAAATCTTTGTCATTGGTTTCAATGCACTCTTTGACCTTCTGGCTTTCTTAAAATGCAGAGAAATCTGAGTCCAGGATGTGGGTGACTGTCCCCTCTTCATCCCTCCCCCACCCTGCTTCAGTAGTATGGTAACTTGAGTTTACTGCACTCCTAAGTACTTCAACTTGTTCCTGCTCCATTTGACTGCTGCTGCACTGGGGACCACTGGTTATCCTTACTGCTCCTCCTGGTGAAATGCTATTCTACATAATAGTTTCTGTTCCTGACATCGCATGCAATTTATGATAATGAAGTTTTTGAAAGATTCTGATGCTGAGCTCATAAAAATTTTGGAAAAAGATATCCGCAATAAATATCGCTGGGATTGGCTTCAGAAGCAAGATGCCAACGCTGACGCCATTGGGATATGGTGGCAAAAAACTGATTCTCCTGGGGAATGTTTCTGCATTTGATGCAACAAAAGCATTCGATATGAAAAGGATGGTGTAAAAGCATTGGTAAGCCATTCAAATTCTTCACAACACAAATCTTCAAAAACATCTGTAAAGAGTTCAATGAACTTGTATTCTTATGTCTGCAGAAAACCCTGCTGGTGATGAAAAGCCACTAGATCTAAGTACCCGTACAGTTAGATCAGAGGCAATTTTATGTTCATTCATAGCAGAACACTCTCTTCCCCATACACTTGGGCCTCAACTTATAAAACTGGCTCAGACATTGTCAAAGGACCCAAAGGCATTACAGGCATTAAGTATGAATAGGTCAACTGTTACATACAAAATGAGAGATGGCCTTGCTCGTACAATAAAAAACCAAATTGTCGATACCCTCAGACAGACTCCCTTCTCATTAAATATTGATGAGAGCACAAGTCGGGTGAATTGTAGTGTCTTAACTATTCTTGCACAATATTTTTGCCCTGAGCAACAAGAAGTCGTAATACAATATTTATCATCGATTCAACTTCAGGTTTGTTCTGCAGCCAATATTTACTCAAAAATAGTAAATTTAATAGAAGGAAATGGTATTCCTTGGAGTAACCTAATTAGTCTCCTGATGGACTCGTGCAACACTATGAGGGGTAAAAAAAATGGTGTAGAAACATTAGTTTGTAACAACAAAGCTCCACATCTACATTTCATATTGATGGTGATAGCTGCCATACTGTTAACAACAGTGTAAAAAGATTCACTGCTCCTTTTGAAATGCACATTGAATCATTGTGTGACAACATTCACTTTGACTTGCTAAGTGTTGACAAAAGAGAACTATTTTTCAAAATCTGTACGATTTTGGGAATTAAAAAGCTCTCCTCGCTTTCACGACCAAATCATAGATGGCTGTGTGTGCTCCCAGCAGTTAAATGCATGATTTTGTTGTGGGATGCTTTGCTAATCTTCTATTATTCTTGGATTAAAGATTCAGAGAGAAATTTGTATAAGTCTGATTTGGATAAAGTGTATGAGGAAAGAAAAAATAGTAGTTCTTGTGTGTCCAAACTTGTGAAAATCCAAGATTCTTTGAATCAAAAAGTTTAACAGAAATGGGAAAAGAAAGGAAGAATAAAATTATTGAAAGCCTTCTTGTGGTGCAAAAGAAAACATTACTTGAAATCCATCTGTACAAAGCTGTTCTGCCTATATTCAATGAATACATAAAGCTGTTTCAGACCAAACAACCTATGTTGCTATGCAACATAGGTTGTTTGGTCTGCAATCTACAACATGACCAAACAACATAGGTTGTTTGGTCTGCAATACAACATGCAATCATAGATTGCATGTTGAACTTTTGTGTTGATAAAGAAAATTCTATCATTTTTCATTTTTGCAAAACTCACAAGGATCTTTTGAAAATAGATTTGAAGAGTGGCGATAATCACCTGCCAGACAAATTTATTTATGTTGGAGAAGCCAAAAAACTTGTTGCTGCAAGTACATCAAATGATTATATGGTATCTTCATTTAAGAAAGAGCTAAAGAAATCTGGCATCTGGCATGCTCCTTATACATGATCCAAAAACTTCCTGTGGGAAATTCTACTCTGATTAGTTTTTCAGGGTTAGACCCCTCTCTTAGGGGACAAACTACTACCTATATAGCTCTTTCAAAATTGACTGATGCACATAGCTCAGTGTTATCTGCTAACGAAATGCTTGTTATCGATGAAGAAATCAGATCATATAAAATCGATACAGCAATTAGTGATATCTTTAATTACTCAGCCAATGAGAAATGTGAAAAAAATAAAATTCCCAAAGGCATTGATGAATACTGGGCTGCAGTGTCAAAAATGTGCTCACATGATGGAATAAAAAAGTACTCCACATTGGGTAAACTTGTAAAAGCCCTCATCTCATGCTTTCATGGGCCAATTGTGGAAAGCTCATTTAATTTCATGGATAATATCATCACACAGCACAGAACTAGTTTAGATGCAAAAAACTTGAACAGTTATCATACCATCAAATATAACCTCTTAGCAAAGAAATGTTCAACGTTTGAAATGTTTGGTGTTGAAAATCCGATCACCACTGCAGTTGACAAAACTTTGTTACAGAACATGTTGCAAAGCTGGAAAATTCATCACAAATCAACTAAGGAAAAGTGTGATAGAAGGCATGAAATAATTGGAAATCATTTTTCTGGAATAAATAAATCATCAGCAGCTAGCTCTGTAAGTACAAAGATTGTGGTGAGCCCTTAAATTCCAACGCAAAATCTGTCAACACCAAAGCAGGAATCTGAGTGCAGTAAACGTAAATCTCACACAAAGGATTTGCAGCAAAATAAAAACAAAATAACCAAATTTATTTCTAAAGCATTATGAAGTATGAAGTTTTGCCTCCATCAGCAGCATTGATGACTTATTATGTGAATATACAAATCATTTAAAGTATAAACTGAACAAACTTTGTCATATACATTTCAGTCTTTTCTGCACAAGAAAATACACCATTGACGCAGGCAGGCAAGGCCTCAATTATGTAAGTTGCCTTTTTTTTTTTTTTCTCAGTATTTTACTTTTTATAAGTATTATTTATAGCTTTGAAGGGCCAAACACTGAAAATTTGCGATTAGTAAAATTTTATAAAGGCCACTGTTCTTTAAAAAAATATCAGAACTTGGGAAATAAATTACATATATTCTGATTTTTTTTTTTTTTTTTTTTTTTTTTTGTAAGTATTGATCTATGTTAATTTCAGGAAATTTGGGTTTGGTTTCAGGAAATTTGATTTCACAGAATAAGCACCCCTGTGCTGAAGTGAGTGGTACAACAAATTTGCCTGTTCTCACTGTCAATGTTCACCACCGAGTTCCAAAATGCCTCGGGAAGCAATGCTAGCACCAGAACAGTTCATTGAGAGTTGTAGGGAATGGGTTTCCATGAGCAAGAAGCTACACACAAGCCTAATATTAGCAAGATAAATGCCAAGCATCAGTTGGAGTGGTGTAAAGCTCAGCACCAGTGGACTCTGGGGCTGTTTTTCATGATTTGGGCTGGGCCCCCCTAGTTCCAGTGCATGAGAATCTTCATGCTGCAGCCTATAATGACATTCTCAACAATTCTGTGCTTCCAGCATTATGGCAATATTCTATGAAGGCCCTTTCCTTTACCAATAAAGCAAACACCCCATCCACAAAGGGAGGTCCATTGAGGAATAGTTTGATGAGATGGGTGTGGAACAACTTGACTGTGCTGCACAGAGCCTTGATCTCAACCTCATGGAACACCTTGGGATGAACTGGAATGCCAACTGTGGGTCAGGCTGAACAGCCAGACATCAGTGACCAACCTGTACAATGCTCTTCTGGCAGAATGGGAGGCAATTCCCAGAGCAAAGTACCAAAATCCAGCACGAAATCTTTCCAACAGAGTGAAGGCTGTGATAGCAGCAAAGAGTGGACCAATTTTATGTTAATTCCTTTCTTATTACAAGAAGTTTGTGGATAGGCAAGTGTCCAGACACTTTTGATCAGATAGTGTATTTGAAAATGGGTTTTTCTCATGGTAAGGTAATGAGTGTAGCACTATGCTAGAGTATTGAATTTATGGAGAAAAACTGGCTAATGAAAACTTGGCATCCAACAAAATGCTATACCATTTTTACAAAAAGCAGAACCACTTCTAAGAAAAATCTGTAAATTATTTCAAATATTTAAAACATCAAAAAAATCCAGGGAACTGTATTTACTGTAATTAAGACTTGTGATAAAGCTCAAGAAGTAAGTTATGTTTCTGAATTAATTACAATATGCTACCACACTCAGTTGGTGAGCAAACAATAATTCCAGCATACTGTGCTATAGTTCAAAGTACGTTCCAAGGCAAACTCATATTTAAAGTCTTGATGTGTCCAGTATTTGGTTATTTGAAGAAGTCTTGAAACTTGTTCAAATGAATAATGAATAATAATTTGGCTGAAATTGAATTAGGAGCTGTGCCATTCACAAGACAACTACAAAAGAGATAATGTTACAAGGGTTATCCTTGGCTAAAATGCTAAATCAGTTGCTTTGGCATTTATTTTTCAATATTTTTGATAATTTCAAGAGTGCTTAATTTTGTTGTTCATGATTATTATTCCTATTTACATAAAGAAGAATTCAGGGCAATTTCAAGGCATCAGAATATGAAAAAAATAAGATGAATTTATTATTTATTTGAAAATTTAATAAAAATTGTACTACATTTGATGAAATTGAAAGTCATATTTGCTGCCCGAGGAATACATATATAATGGGGCCAAGATTCCAATCCCAAGTAAGGCATGGATGATGTGACTGTGGTCTACAGATCTGGTCGTGTATCCTTAAATTGAGTTAGTCTTCTCTTAGGAAAGATGCTGATGGGGCCAATTAACCTGCCATGAAAAATTTGACACAAAGGTTTTCAGGAGCTGATACATTGAATAGGCTCTTGATTTCCAATGATTACGCTATAGAGCAGTTCTTTCCAAAATGGATATTGAATTATAGGCCACCCAAACCCTATGAATAATAACTGAATACTCCAGTTTAATGGTGCAAAAGTTTGCAGTAATCTATGCAATGAAAGTGCTTTTAATTTCTAATGATAGTCATCTATTATTAGTCAAAATCCTGTTAATTAAGTACTTGGGATCCCTACCCTTTAATTTCTGCACTTGTTACCCCCCCCCCTTTTACTATTTACCCAAGATTCATGTGTGTTGCCCTGATGGTTGAGTAGTCAGTGACATGGCTTCTGGTTACATGCATAAGTAGGGTCCCATTTTAAATCTCAGTTAAGACATAATCCATGTCTTGTCCTGTTTTTGCAGGATTGAGCTGGCCACCCATCTTTATATGTATACCTGGTCATGCAACTTCAAAGAGCTCATGTTGTTCACCAAGGAATGGGGTGCTGCAGGCTAGCAGTAGCATTTGAAGTATCAAAAGGCCTGCAATACACTTTAACAAAAGTAAATAAATAAATGACTAATAATAATATGCATGTGTGGAAGCCCTCTTTTCTGAAACTCTGCTGTTCTGGTATAGGCTTATAGCTGGACAAACACTGTATTTTGCTTGCTAACTGATCTTGAATACTCCTAGAAAAAAAAACTGCATAAGAAATAGGATTATAGTTGCAGAAAAGCCAAGCAGATACCATCATTTTTTGGCATTTTATTTCCAGCCAATTCAGAAAGCACATCAGGACACTAGACAAAAGAGGCTGGCCAGTAATGTGAGGAAAGTCATGGGGCTGTGTTAAAGCCTCTGTATGGCTTATGGCTTGTACTCTAATTACTCTGGAAATTTTACAGTACTGTGCATCTGTGTACTTTTACTCCCACTGTAATGATTTTGCTATTAGCAATATGCTGATAGCAAAATCCTAATAAACTCTTGAAACAAGATGATTTAGGTTAAATCTTGAATAATAACTACACCATCTTGACTCAAGATTTAAAGCAATCATAATGTAATGTTTTATGTGGGCATTTGCTATGGGTAGGTTGAATTAACTATCCTGTCTTCTGGTCAAATAATGGCTAGAGAACTGCAATGCTGGAAAACAAGTGCATTGAATCTGAAGGTTGTTTCATGATTTAAGTGCATCCTAAATTTCCAAAAGATAGAGAAGCAGATGCCAGCATAATAAAGGCCTTGCACACTCTTTTATGATTGGTGTTCAACTGATAAAACTACACTCAAACATTATTTCCTTGAGAGCATCTGTAAGATTTATGTATTTTTTTTTTTTTTTTATGTATGGGAGTTTCCTCTAAAAATCCTTTCTAAAATCCCAGCAATGTCATTATCGTTGATATGTTTTTCCATAGAGGGCAAATGTGTTGTATAACATAAAGATACATACAACATGGGCTATATTTTTAAGCATATGGGAGTTTCTTCTTAGAACTTGTAACAAATATAACATTTCTGAAGAATTTCAATTATTTTTAACAAAATATCTTTTTCTTTACAACATTTTTACTAGCCAAAAGTAGACATTTAATTCTCTCCTACTATTACTGTTTATGAATTATTACTATTATTACATGAAACACCAGGATAACAGAAGGAATACAACAATACATAAGTTTACAAACAGTTTTATTGCATAGGTGATACGATTGTTTTTAACATCACTCAGTGACAAACAAATCTCAAAAGCAGCTCAGCTCACACTAAAGTCATACAATTACAACATAATTATGAGGAGAAAATTTTACAATGAAGATGAGATAAATACACTGCAAAGAAATAAAAATATTGCAAATATATATTCATATATCACCAATGCTGAAATACTTAGAGTGAAAAACTGAATTAAGTTGACCACATTATATTACATTACATAAAAACAAACATATACACAAAAGAAGGACAAAACATTTTTGATGGCTGTGCTACACATATCTAACATATATATGCACAATCATATACCAACCAAATTTACATTACACATGAAAGTTAAAAATGAAAAGTTCTAACATGCAAATCTAGCTTTGGTTACTTCACTGTGTATAACACAACACACTGCATAGTGGAACATGGTGTAACACAGACAATAACAAAAAATCAGGTTCAGGAGATTTTCTTTCCAACCAGAAATAGTTAAATCCATCAACAACAGTCTTTTTCATCTGTTCTAAAATGTTAAATTCACCACTGAATTTATTGTACTTCATACTTGCAAAGTGTTTTTACATTATAAGGCCTTTCTTTAAATATTTTTTCACAGACAAGTAAGCGTTATTAATGAGATTTTACAATGAATTTTATGAGCTCTTCTTCATTTTTTAGAATAACATAACCAGCATTTAAAATTGAATCAAATTTGTTTTATTATGAATTATTTCTAATTTGTTATTCAGAATTAAACTTAATTCTGATATTTGTGTCCTCATTTAACATGTCAATTTTCTAATAGTTCTTTTAAGTATTGATGATTCATAAAAATCCATTGTTTTCTATATGAACAAATGTACTCAACAAAAATTGCAATGTCATAAGTTTTAGTTGAACCTTCATAATTTGAATACAATTAATTCTCTTTTCTGAAAAATGAGATTAAGTAGTTTTGAATTTCTACTTGAAAATACTTCACAAAGATTAAAACTGAAATTAAAACTAATTCAAAATTTAAATCGACCAAAAGAAAAGACTTGTTGAAATCACTAGTTACTATATGCACAATTGATTTAAACATTTTTGGGGAACATTAATATTTAAGTAAAATGTGAACATTGGGCACAGTTCATCAGAACAAAATGTCCTTTGTAGCAAGCAATATCCAATTTTGTCATGTTGAGTTTTTACTACTAGGACATTTGTAATTTATTTATAGTCAAATATCCTGAGTACATTGAACATCACTTAACGAAATTTTTAAACAGTGTTTCCACATGACCTTTAGGCTCATTCTTAGTAGCTGGTAGGTTTTGTGAGAATATAATGTGTTTGTCAGTTTTCTTAGTTTATTTAAATGACTTAACACTAAACGTTAGTGTTGCCAAGTTACTGGTGAAGTGTCTTGTGTGGTTGTTTTTCAGATATTTATCCCCCACATTATGTGAACTATGGAAGAAGAAACTAAGAAAGAACTTTGCTTTAACACACAGCTCACTATTTCTGTAGCAAATGGTATTCAACAATAAAGATCAAATTACAGGCAATAGAAGGTAACCACAAAAGAATTACCATAAAAAATAGTGAACTAATCTTTAAAGCATGTGGTAGCTACATAAGCTGATAAAAAATATCAAGAAAAATTACTTTTGATATATATACATATTTATTATCTGCACGAATTATTGCAAATCACATTTATTTAAAAGAAACAACTTCCTGATAGCACTGTGTAAAAGTGACAGGCACTCTGGGCTACTAAAAACTGAGGCCACTCAAACTGGGCAAACAGTTCCACTCCCGGGCAATGGAATTTTCAAGTGTTTGTGATAATGTGACAAGGTAAACAGAAAACTAGAGCAATTCAGAGTCATAATCTAATTGTTGCATGTATAATTAGGTGATTTTCTCATGTATTTATGAGGAATATTTCCCCCTTGATTTCCATATCCTTAGAATAATATGTTGAAATAACCATAGCTGAAGCTAGACCTTGCTGCTTTGTGAGGGAAAATATCACACCATTCATGTCTTACCAAGGATTTGAATCCATACTTTCACAAACAGGGTCAACTGGCTTACTAATTGATTGAGGAAGGAGATCTCTACAGCTAAGTTATCAAATTCCTTGTTTCACTTTGTTCTTGGTGCCTTCGGTCCAAACTTGGCACTTGTGCCATAAAATCCCCAAAACAAAACCAATTTGAAAATGTATAACATATTAGTATGCACCGAACAGAAAGAAACATAAATGTGCAGATGCATTATTGAGAAAAAAAACTAATAAAAATAATTACAATAAAATAAAAATAATAACAATAAAATAAAAATAATAACAATAAAATAATGCAACTGATTTACCTTCTTCATAGAAAATGCTCATTCAAGACGAAGCAGTTAACAGAAAGAAATCTGCCATCTGAATTTGTGCTTCCTCCCTTATGATGTTATTTATAACCAACTAATGGTGCCTCTGTGTAATCAGTCTCTATACTGCGATACAACTATGATGGCAAGCATGCATGAAGAAAGTGACATTGATTCACACAACTGCAAACAAATAAACTTTTTGAATTTGCTAAGTAGCAACTTGAAGTGTTGTATTTTCTCTCACCTGATTTACATCTGTAGAAGTTGTGTTTTATTTTCTCTCACCTGATTTTCATCTGGAATGCATTGGGAATACTGCATAATGTTATCATGTACAAGCTCTAAATATCGCAAGACTTACAAACAGCAATATATGTTTAATAACTTACCTTTATAAACTATGTTTTAAATTTTTTAACTACACATCAAAAATCTGTCTTCGCTAGATTTTCATCTGTAGAAAGACTGATTTTCTGTGTTTTTCGAATGTACATCAACTACCTTTGGAGATCTCATACCCTGGAATTGTATGGCAATCCAGGGTGTGTATATGCCAAATCTTCACCAAACTAAATATATTAAAGCATATACCAAGGTCAAGAAAGGAAATAAGTAATGTTCATCCTAACTGCCTCCATGTGCCACCCTGGTGGCTGAGTGGGCAAAAGTGTAGGTTTTTGGATAGTTATCCAAGCTGGGCATGGGTTCTAGTTCTGGATAAGCAATGAGTGGTGTGTTTGTATTATGACACTTGCTCTCTCCCTTCCCGGGAACCTGTGGCCCCAAATTAGGGACAAGTGACTGCTTATAGCCATTAGAGTTGTGCATGGTTGTCACTAAACTCCAAAACAAAAAAGAAAAATAATAACAATAGCTGCCTTTATACTTCTGGTAAATAACATGATAGTTGATTTTAGCTTGTTGTAGCTCATTAAGTTTTTGCATCAGCATTTTATTGGTATCTGGCAGTTTATGTGTTGAAGCAAAACATGAGACCCCATGTTTTACTTTAACATGTTGGTTAAAGATAGTGATATCAAACAATAACTGTTCAAGTTTTACATAGAGCTGTTGAAACACAAGCACATGCACATGTTAGCAACTGCCATGCATGATTCACCAGATCTTATCTTATGTTAAAGGTATGGTGGTGAAAATACTCATGGACCTAATATCATGTTTCAGCAATGGAAACTATTCATAGCAAATAAATTGCTTGCCACTGTAGATTAAACTGTTAAACATTAAAACAAAAAAGCTTTACTATAAAAATATGAATAAAAATTAACATCATTTTCTTGACATAAATGTTTAATTCACAAGCATTTTGAAAAGCATATTACCTCTGGAAGTTTTTCTGGAACTGTTAGTTGTAAATCTCGCATGTAAAAAATATGGACAAAACTCAGAAGAAATATATAGACTCGCTATGAAATGATGAGAAAATTGGGCAAAAGTTTGCCTGAAATTTGTGGTTTTAAAACTTAGAAGCATTTACAGGATAATCAAAATTAATGGAATATTTATAGGAAATTTTGAATAGCAGCTAATCTACTTTCTACAGATAGTACTGCAGTCATCATGTACTATAATAAATTCATTAATTTGAGAAAGTTCACGTTAATCACACAAATACTCTGAATTCAATAATCTTTGATAAAATATATTACCCATATTCTCTGCAATGGACATATATCGGCTAATAAAACAGTTCCATCTCAGCAGCAAAAAGGTGAGTACGGCGAATACAAAAATACCCTGTTTGATTTTGACCAGAGAAATCTTGTGTCTACACTACTATACTAAAACAATATTCTAGCTTTTATTGCTGACTTTCAGTTACATTAAAAAAAAATAAAGCCTCCTGTTAAAATTCTGTTATAAAATCCACAGCAAATGAGCTGTTTCCAAGTATAGCAAGCTCCATAGAAGAACATTAAAAAAACATGACTTGCACAAATTGTGTGTGCAAAATGAAGAAAACAGACTCATCAAACATAAGAAATACTATGTCTTATTATTTAGTGTGCTGAATGTGTTTTTCACAAGATCTGTGAATACTTAAATGGCATTGCAAAAGCCAGATGTGACAATAGAACTTCACATTTATTTTTAATGATTAACTTTTAGAATTTGGATATTTTTCAATTTAAAAATTTATTTTGTTATCAAATTATACAAAAAGGAAATCTAAATTTACAGTGGAACATTTTTAACTGTGCAGATTAGAATTTTAAAATCTATGTATGGCATATTCAAAAATGAAAATTTGATTGAGGGTTCATACCATCATGTGATCTGAAGCTTTTCTCTAATACTGAAATAAAATTTGAGACTTTTAAAAAAACTAATGTTACGCTCTTAATCATGCAAAAAAAGGAATTCTTATTTCTTTAAATGTGCCTTTTCAGACTTAGCATACTTTTGTTGACAGTATGAAGTCTTCATGCTGTCACAAAAAAAAAAAAAAAAGTGCTATCAATAAATTACTATATGTGTCAAACAAAATCATGCACTTGCTGTCAAATGGCTGTGCATACTAGATTATTCTGTTATTAGTTCATACTGACTCAACAATATAGGAAAAATAATTTAAGTACTGTATTTTCACAGAGTACTTCAGAAATGAGATTTTTCTAAATATTTTGCAGAAACATTTTCCATATTTTTTTTTATTTTTATTATCTGCTATCTTTGTATTAGGAATCTACAAAAATATGCTAGTTGATTTTTTTTATATAACAGTCTGCAGGGAATGAACAAGTAATAAGATACATAACATTTTCACATTTTCCTTAGTTACACTGGAACTTTTGGAAAGTATTTTTTTTTTTTTTTTTGTATACTCCCTTTTTACTCACACACATACAGACAACTTTAGATGAAATTAAATACATTAGAGTATAGAATTTCTATGGCTGTAGTTGCATTTTCTAGCACTAACTCAGGAGAATCTGGAGATATCACTAGTCTTATACTTCATGCATGCATGTATAAACACAGTGAGGTGTAGTATAAGCCTACTTGCATTGTGAACTGAAAGTATTTTGGATCAGATGAACAGAACTACATGTAATTCTGACAAAATTTTGAACATTTCTTTGGAATGTTCTAAATACTGTGGAATCAAAGTTGTTTCATAATTGTGCATACAAATTTTCCATTAGAAGTAACATTCATTTTGTAATTATATTGACAACAAAATAGCAATGTCTTGAGGAAATCACTTTACTAAAACACAACTTTTTTTTTTTTTTGATTGGAGGTTTGAATGACCACCATAAGCAACTTAATGCACTATAAGCAGTCACCCGTCCCTAATTTAGGGCCACTGACTCCAGGAAAGGAAAAGAGCCAGTGCTGTAAGACAAACACAACATCCATGCCTCACCGGGATTCGAACCCATACCCATCTTGGACGAATGGTCAGAAGCCATCGCTTAGATCACTGTGCCACCGAGAGGCTAACACAACTTAAAAAGACATAAAGTCACTCCAACAAGTGAAGCAATAGATTGTTAGAGAAATAAATTCTGAAAAAACAAATTAGATCAAAGTGCTAAGCAGAACTGCAAAATCATCATAAATGGGCAAAATT
The DNA here is from genome assembly GCA_039090855.1 of Macrothele yani. NCBI lineage: Eukaryota > Metazoa > Arthropoda > Arachnida > Araneae > Macrothelidae > Macrothele > Macrothele yani. The sequence goes on along the minus strand of CM077017.1, from coordinate 62,628,380 downwards.
ATTTTTTGTGTTTGCTTTTTTGTTCCAACTGGCAAAAGTTTTTGATAGCAAACATATTTACCAAAAAATATATTTGCACGGCATTTTGCTACAAGAATATATAATTCCTTTTCTGTTATCATCACTCCCGTCAACTAAAATTAGCTAATTTTAAACCTAAGATAAAATAATTATTTATTGCAATGTCTGATCAGACAACATAATTATTAAACCTCCAACCTCACTGAAGCCAACTGAGGTGTTGGACATCATATAATGTGTGTGTTACATCATATAAGAAACACAGCAAAATTACTTAGCTGTGATATTTTTAGGCTAAAAAATTTACCTTAATGCTTTTGAACAAATCAAATCATGATGACCTTAGTGATAACAGCAATTAACTAGAATGTGATTAAATTGCAAGGAATACAAAGAAATCATAAACAACAATAACTTGCCTAATTTTCTGGTTGTACTCAAACTCCTCTTTGGGATTTACTTGGGGAAGAAGAGCCTCCATTAATGACCAAAATGGTTGGACATTACAATAAATAATAACACCTGTACCTCTGAGTTAGTCCCAAACACAAGTTAGAGTGCAACCCCTTAATTAGAAAAGTTGTTGTTTATGATCTCTTGTAACCCCCATAATTTAATTATTTTCTAGTTAATCTTTAATACTTCTTTTCCCACTGAAGTTGAAGAGATAAAAAGTTTCTTTTCTCTCATACATGAATACTATTTTATAATTATACAGCACAATTTTATTATTTTAAAAAATGACTATCTAAGTTTGTAAAATAGGTACTTTGTTTGAACAAATGTAAAATCCTGAAATTCCTATGAAATCGATTTTTGTTGTTCTAAGTAGAAATGATGTACAGTTTTGTTTTACTCTTACACCAATGCAATAAGCAAAGCAGAAATAACAAAATTTCTTCAACAATTATCATAAGAATAAGGATAATCGTACTGGGCTTACTTTTCATAAAATGCAGTCTTAGATTAAAAATATGAAAAACAAAATTTTCCCTGTTTTCTGTATCAGATGACTAGCCAAGAAGTAATTCACTGTCTTCTTGGTACAGCAATATTTGCTTTCTTATAAAAATCCATTAAGCAGTTAAGATATCTTATTTGGGCACAACATACTGTACTTTTCTCTATATACATGCAATTTTCCTCTGATATATACCAAGTCCGCTTAACCCTGCAATATTTTATCCACATTCCTTATTGGAGGAGGGGGAAGGGAGTGTGTGTACCCAAATCAAACATGCAACTTACTTTCCAGGACATAGTAGTTTATCTAATTAGCAGTCCTGAAGCTGAGTACTTCAAGCATTTTCGCATTTCCGGTACATGATAATTATTCAACAACCTTATTTTGTCATGTCTAGCTGAGAAAGCACTGCATAAGCCACTTCACCAATTCACCAGAACACTGAGATTTAACGTTCTTTTGCAATAGTTCTTCTTTTCAAAATACTCTGATCATGATGCTGCATAAAACATGTATTACTTTTCATGATCAATTATCTCCAAAATACTTGTTTCTAAGGTATATTGCATTTGTTGTCATATTTATGCTCCCCAACTTAAGGCAGTGATGGAGTCACATCACATCTTTTTTTTTTTCTTTTTCTTATGCACAGTTTGTTTCAATAGATGATTTAATAGCTCCAGCTCATTTTTATGTTACCACAATTACTATAACTGATTCCTCTCACTTTAACTGTGTTTTTCAGACTGTAGTTATTATAATTATTTTAATATGTGATAGTAATCATAGTTTGTAATGTATCTTGAATTGTGATTTTAGCATTTTTTTTAACTGAAGAAAAAGGCTAAAAACAATATTATTGAATGCTAGTTCTTTGTCAGTGCAAGTATGTCTGTAGTATTCTGGTGAAAAAGCATGTGATATCATGTAAATTGACTTCCATTTTAAATTTAGATACAAATGCCAATAATATTTATCAATATTTTAGCCATCATAAGTGGGTATAAGTGCATACATTATTCCAACCTTGCTTAGCACCATTTAAGCATGTTGAACAAATTATGGCAGTTTAAGGAGGTTTGACTAAATATTTGCACAAGTAACAGTTTCTGTAGTACCACATGCAAAATCTAACCTGGTTTCAAAGTTGTCTTTCTCTCCACTTATGGAAATCAATGAATTTGTTTGGTTAATAAAAACCATAATTATGACATAAATTTTAAATTTAGTGTATATAATATGTGAAATCAACAGCACAATGATTCATTTGATACACTGTGTAGAGCAAAAATGTTGAAGCTAAGTTAAAATCATTATAGATTGTCTCTCACATTACTGTTTAAATTTGAGTGAGAAGCTTGGTGGAAATATTGGGCATGCTGAAGCCATATCATGCAATAATTTTCTCCACAGCCAAGATCATTGTGGCTACAGTTCACTACCAGTGAAAACAGCACACAAAGGCACAGTGAGCCTAAAAAATAATCTATGATAGTGTTTGATGATGTATACAAGACTATGCAACAGTCCTTTCGCTCAAATTTAAACAACATACAAAACAGTCTATAGGTATTTTGACTGTAGTCAAAACTAGTTAGCTAGCTGGGCACTATCAATATGTTAGTGATGCACACAGAAATATATACAGTATATATTTTTTAATTGTTGGTAAAAATAATCAAAAGGTGATTAACTCATGATATTATTTACCATATTTTGCACTTTATATTTCTCATTGGCAACATTAAAAAACACAATTTGAAGACATTTAAAGTTGGATGACTTATAGTTGTTTGTATGCTTCCAAAACAGCTGAAAAACATTTCCTGTGGTTTTATGTCATACACAAACTATGTCTGAATGCTGTGGCATGAGGATGAACTCTCTACCAAAGTGGAAAAAGTCTTAACTAAATAATATTTTAAAATGTTGATAGCTTAACACATTACAGTAAACCCGCCAAATTTACTACTGTTTTGTTTCTGAAAACTCGTACAGATGGGGAATTAACAAATCTTGAGACCATAATTCAAGTGAAGTTGGAGGATATGTTTATCCCTCAACAAAACTGAAGAGTAAAATGTTGAATACATGAGAATATAGACAAAAATTAGTGATAATAATGCACATGCTGGTGAACTGAATCCATATGTCTTCCAAGGAAAGGGACTAAAGCAGAGGTTTTAACTGAAATTAACTCTTTGATAGTTATTTGTGTTGTACATTTTTGCAGTTCCTTCAAATTTCAATATACACAAGGGGCGCAATTTTAATCTCTCTCTCTCTCTCTCTCTCTCTCTCTTAAAGTTAAGGCTTAACTCCATTACAAGATTTTATTCCACTACTTTGTGTATCAAATCTTGATGCAGTTTTATGATTATATTTGAAGTTTTGAGCTTGAGAGAGTGCACATTTCCTTTGCTGAAGCAGAGGTTTTCTTTGATAATTATTTGTTTTGTACATTTTCGCAATTCCTTTGAATTTCAATGTACACAAGGGGTATAGTCTTAAGTTCTTTCTTAAATTTGAGGCTTAACTCCATTACAAGATTGTATTCCACTAATTTGTCTATCAAGTCCTGTTTGGTAAAATTTTATGATTATATTTAAAGTTCGGAGCTTGAGAGTACACATTTTCTTTTTTCTCCTTATTGTTCTCATCCATGAGCTTGGCAATGATATCTTCAGTCAACTCTCTGATGTGTGATTCTCTCAAATATTCCATCATACTTTGCAGCTGCATATCTTCAGCAAACTTCTGGATGCTCATCGCTAACGGAAAGACACCCAGTCAATTTCTGGATGTCATCTGGCTGCAATTTTTTCTAACAGAGATTGATCATAGATTGTTTGATTTTATCTAGCATTTTGGATATGTGTGATACACAGTACAGCAGATGAGCATTTTTTAGCAGATCATGACATCCAGTGATGGGTCTTCCCTGATGATTAAAATAAACCAAATTTGTAAAATTGCAAATATAGGGGACTCACTGTACTCCTAACTGCAGAACACTGCTTCAAAAACATAGGATCTACAAATATAAAAACTGATCTGCAATATTCACACATCATCTTTAGATAGAAGATTCTTCACAAACTGCCACTATATCCCAAAATGATTGACATAAATGATATAGTAAAATTATGTTTGTGAGGTTTTTAATCTCTGTGTTATCTCTTGACTAGATTATTTGTATTGTTACAAGAGAACAAGACTTCTGTGTGCCACAGAAAATAATCAGAACTACGTGTTTATCTGAAAATATATTTTTATTGTGTGTATTTAAAAAAGCACGACTCACAAAATAAAATTCCTTTGCTCTGTGTTATTTCAGCGGAAATGAGGAATTTTTTCAGCATGATTCTTCACTTTTATGCTGACAGAGAAAATATTTACAATATATTCTCACTCTTATTTTTAGAATCACCCTTTGTTGAATGCAAAAACCCTTCAGCATGTAGGTACACGCAGTTTTTGTGATAGTAATAATATTCTTTTTAAGGTATCTATAATCATCTGCTCAGCAGATGTCATTACAACACACGTTTTGTATTGTAAAAACATTTTACTTGAGAAAAAAGGAAAACTTCCCAATTTTTCAAATCCTACTGACATTTGATTCTTCTACAACATGCCCTTATTTATATCAAAATGTGAATAATTTTCTGAATATTAATAAGTTGTAACCACATAATGTTGTGCAAGTAAACTGTATGTTTGTTGTAAACTCAACCCCACAAGTAGAAACCCAGGTGTTCCTGGTAAAATGTTCTGTTTCATCTACACTCAATTTTTACCAGCTGGACTGAGGTGTAATTTAGTAAGTAAACAAAAGAAATGCCTTTATATGCTCTATTGCAAGGTGATCAGAATGCCTAAAATGTTCCTGAGTTCTGTTATTATCTAATACACTACAAATGTAATAATATTAAAAATTCCATGCATCCTAAGGGAAACCTAAAAGTCACGTCACCCCTGCTGGAAAATATTTTCTGTACCCTTTCATGAACACAGACATGCACCACATACCAGTAAAAGTGATTTTCTTTTAAACTTACATTAATACAAAGATGTTTTACCTACTTTTTTTAAAAGAAACTTTTAAAATAATGCCATAGATTTGAACCTTGTCACCAAAGTTTTCCAAACTTAAAAGGAAGGACTTAGTGTTAATTCCAAAATTCAGTATAAAATTGATGAGCAATACACACTACTGTTTGTGAAAATTGCAACACCGTGAAGGACTGCTGGTATTAGCTTGAAACTTACAGGATATGTACAACAGGTTGGGACAAGCAAATGATTAAAATGTCAGTGAAAATGTACATGCAGTTTCAGAGCAGCACACTCTGAACTGTCCAGTCTAGGATATAAAGAGCTGGCTCAAATGAGACGTTGCAATCAGTGAAGAGCTGACATTGAGTTGAAAGGATGTTTCTTGTGTCTTACTATGCCCTGCTGCCGAAGAAAGGCGCATTATGAACATCTGACTGACTGTGAGCGAGGAAGGATTGTTGAGATGAGAGAAGCTGGATTTTCCTACCGTGAAATTGCCACTTGTATGGAATGAAACACCAGTGCAGTGATGTGAACATGGCATCAGTGGACTGACGCCATGCTGTCCATTTCCCAGATTTCTGTGCATCCGCAATCTGGGAAATGGACAGCAAAATTGCATGACTGCATGGGATGACAGACACTTTGGTCACTGCCATGCAGTAGCATGGCAGTGACCAATTGCACAGGAACATCCACAGTGTTAGCGCAGCAGTGCACCACTGTCACAAGTCATGCTTTGTCCTCCAGCACAGTTTGACATCATCTGTTTAACAGAGGACTGGTCGTTAGAAGCCCATTACTGCGCATTCTTTTGACCCTCAACCACAGATGCCTCAGGATTCAATGCGGTCTTGAATACAGACATTGGCATGCTGATTGACAACAGGTCGTGTTTTCTGATAAGCCACGATTCAACCTGATGCACCATGATGGTAGCATATGAGTTCGAAGATATCATGGTTAACAGTACCTTGCAGTGTCATACCGGCTCACTGCCAAGCATCATGGTTTGGGGCACCATTTGGTTCAATTCACGATCTCACCTGTCACAAATTGAGGGAACCCCTCAACAGCCAGCGATACATCAGGGATGTTTTAGAGGCAGAGCTGATACCCTTCCTTCAGAGTTGTTTCGGTGCTATATTCCAGCAAGGCAATGCTCAGCCACATGTGGCCTGAAATTTACAAGACCTTTTCCATGTTTGGCGATACCACTTCTTCCCTGGCCTGCATGTTTGCTGGATATGTCCCCGATCCAACATGTCTGGGACATGGTAGCTAAGCAACTAGCCCATTAAGCACCTCTGCCAGTCATGACAAATGAACTCTTCTGGTCCCACATTGAAGTAGCCCAGCAGCCTGTTTCCCAGGATGATATCAAAAACCTCTTCCATTCAATGCCCTGCTGTGTAGAGACTGTTATTGTTGCTCAAGGGGCCTTCACATGATACTGAGTTTTGAAGCAAAAAATATCTTGTATAGCTTTACAAATGCAATCAATTATCTCCTGTGACACGAGGAATCCTATATAAATTTCATTTGAATAGCACGATTTTTTCTTGGTGTTGCAATTTTCACAAACAGTAGTGTATAAATAAAGTAATATGTCAAATGGAAAACAAGTTTTCTCACTTTCTCTTTCTGACACATTATTACAATACATGCAAAATTTCTGTTGTTTTGTAGAATATTTGTTACTCTTTCAGTGTAATGTGACAGTACTGAGATAGTATGGTTCAGCAAAATTCATGAATGTTTTTTTCTTCCTTTAGAATTTATAAATTCTTCAATGAATTATAACACCTTATTTTAAATTAATAACATTTTATTTCCTCGCATATCTTTTTTTTTTCTGACTCCTTTCCCAACTTTGCTTGTCTAATTTTCTAAATGAATAATTCTTAGTATTTCAAACTGGTTAATTTAATTCTATAGTGTCTGTCACTAATGTAAATCGTGACGGACAGAGTACTGTTTCACACGTTATCCATTAGGAAATTGATTACCTGTAGGAGGATGCAATATATAAAGTGGTACATTGTAACGTCAATCATGGATTTCATGTTATTAAAATGCACTCATCTGGCTTCTTCTTAGCTGTGCATTCACTTTGGGGTATTTGTTGTAGAGCCCAGATATTCGTCTTTTTATTCGGAAGGGTTGTCTGTCTGATGAATGACATAATTTAGGAACAAGAACTGGACTGAAATCTTGAATTGAGGTAAAATCATTCCATTGAATTGTTCGATTCACTTATTCTAGTTCATCGTTTTTCAAGGTCGCACAGCACTTCTTTTATAATCCATTGTTCATTGATTCATTACCACTTCGTGCTTTCCTTCTTCACGATATTTTACGTTTGTTTGTTCATGGAATCTCCTTTGCTTCATGATATCCGCGGCGACAACTAGTTGCATTTTCTTACTACAATTCGACTTTTTACTTCAGTTCATGCTTTTATGTCAATTCATAATTTTACTTCAGTTCAGGATTTTACGGCAATTCAAGATTTTACCTCAATTCAAGATTTCACCTCAATTCAAGATTTCACTCCAGTTCTTGTTCCTAAATTACGTCATTCATCAGACAGACAACCCTTCCGAATAAAAAGACGAATATCCAGGCTCTACAACAATAACCCAAAGGGAATACACAGCTAAGAAGAAGCCAGATGAGAGCATTTTAATAACATTAAATCCATGATTGATGTTACAATGTACCACTTTATGTATTTCATCCTCCTGCGGGTAATCAATTTCCTAATGAATAACGTGTGAAACAGTACTCTGTCACGATTTGCATTAGTGACAGACACTATAGAATAACATAAAGCCACATATTAATGGTTCGATTAGTTCGTTAGATGAACTATCCGAACATAAGTTGGTTAATTTAAGATTGATTGATTGTAGAGGATTTTAGGAAGGGAGTGTCTGACCTCAGGTCTTAAACAACCCTTAGAAAAATAGGAAGCTAGGAGATTTGGGCTAGAGTGCCCTATAGGAAAGTGACACGGAAGCGAAGTAGAAAGGGGGAGGAAGACGCCCTTATTTATTACCGGGGGCCAGTACCTGGGGTCCGACGGCTTAACGTGCCCATCCGACGCACGGCGGTTATTTAGTGGATCGAGCGTTCGTACCTGCCTGTGATCAAACCTGAGGTCTTTTCCGTGGCAGTCACGAATGTTGCCCACTAGGCCACCCGCAGCCCTGGTTAATTTAAGGTTGACTTGTTCTGTTTATATAGGTGGTTACCAAATACTCAACCTGGAGCATTTTAATTTTCCACAAAAAAGAAATAATAATAATTGTTCTTGCACACATAGTTAACCATTGAATGGTTAAAGATATTTCTGAATGTAAGATCAAGAATTAGTGGGTATTACCATATTTCTCTCCCCCATGAAGTAGTAAACATTGTTACAAAGTTATCAACACACTATGGCAAAAAAAAAAAAAAAAAAAAATTAAGAAAAAAGTAACTGTAATGAAATTCATGAGTGGTAAGAACAACATATTTAGTCCTTCACATTGTAACAGGATTTGTCATTCCTGATTGATAAACATTTCTGAGAGAAATTCTGCTTCTGGCCACTTTTTATCCACACCAGAAAAAATATCTGTTTAGACTCAATGAGCTTTATGCAGTACTGAATGCCAGTTATTTATTAATACAGTGAAACCTCTGAATATTGGTCACAGCTCGAAGAGGAAAAAAGTGGCCATTGTTCAGAGGTTAGGCCTAAATTAATATTGCATGTCAGTTACTTTTGAGCTGAGCAAATCCTGGAAGTCAATGCAGAATTAGAGACAGATGTGGTCAATGACTGTAATGATGTGGAGATCAGAATGCGACTGCTTAACATTAGTAAACAGAAAACTGAGCTTGACACAATACACAATAGTGAAAGTATCCAGGTATAGACCAGTAAATGCAACTGATTGTTTGCTGCTGAATTTTTGAATCAGCAAAATGAATAACAAGCATGACTTCAGCAGTTTAAGTGCAAGAGTTTTTCTCGATATCTTCACTTATTATTCATTAGAATTGGATGACCTCTGGCTAAACTTCAACATTCAGTCTTGGTGTAGAGGATTTTAGGAAGGCAGTGTCTGACCCCTGGTTAAACAGCCCTTGGAAATAAATAGTAAGCTTGAAAATTAGGATACCCTATAGGAAAGAAAAACAGAACAATTTTAGGGACAGTGAAGTGCTACTGCACAGTTAGGTGGCTGCACATGGTAAAGTAGGAGAGAACTCACAGGGAACAAACCAAGAGACACTGCCACCAATGGACAATATTCTAGGCACCAGAAGCCATCCCCACAATTCTCAGTAAGGAATTGAGACATAAACAGGATCTATAAGCATGCCTCAAGTAATTATTGTCACATGTCAAACTTAACTATTAACTAATTTCTTTTCACTTAAGCATGCCAATGTACCAGCCATAATTCAACCCATCCTACTTCAAGGGATAGTTCTTTTAGCAACATTCTTAGTCCCCATCTTAGTCACCCACCAAAGTACCAAAGGAGCTAAGTAAAATCCAAAGGACAAAGTGTCTGTTAGACGTCTTTCTAGAATAACCAGGGTGTCTGTTGACCGCTGTTAAGACGTTCTGTTATTTGGAGGTTATTGCTAATGTTAATCTTAAGGCAGCTTTTCTATACCAACCAAAACTTGCCATTGCTTGGAGGTTACTGTTGTTTGGAGGTCCTCATTAATGGACGTTTCACTGTAATACAATTCACAGTCCATGATAACTTTAGAAATAAAATAATACCTACAACAAAAAATTTCAGATATTTTTGTCAGTTAACATTGATAAAAGGGAATATATTATTCTTCAGTTACTCACTGGACTAATAATGAAAGTGCATGTGTACTAACACAAAAACTAATCTTTAGCTTAATTAGAAGTATATAAGATGACTGTCTTTTTGGGGGAAAAAAGTGATACCATATTCCCTAGAAGATGAAATTCATGGTGCTAATGAAAAAAAAGAAAAGAAAAAAAATGAGTTTTATATAAAGGAAAAATAAAATACTGGCCAACAAATCTTTCTCACAAATTGTTGTGACACATTTAAATGGAATATTCCATTTTCAGAAAAAAAATCACTTGTTATATTTATGAATCAGCATGACAACCAAATAGCTGACTGCAATATCATAGGAATATCTCTCCACATACAACAGATGGGAGGGAAGTACCATGCATCTAAAATATGTGTGCAAACAGAAACAAATTTGGTTACCAAGATTAATCAAGCAAAAATATTAAACTTTGATGAAGTTCAAAAAAAGCATCATCATTAGACTGAATACTTCAAGAATCAATTAAATATGGAATATTATTTATTCTAATATTCCTGAATCTTTATCTTCAGTCAGTAAGGGACTTGGTAATAATTGATGACATGGCTATTCCTAGACTATCAAACTACAAATTACACAAAATTATGGATTTTTATAAAGAATAAAAGGATATTACTTATAAGTCAAATTTTCATGTAGCGCCACTACCCTTCCTTATGACTACAGTAGATGTTGCCATTCATGAGATGAATTTCAACCTTTCATTGTGAAATTTGTAGTTAGTAAGGAATTCAATCACTTTGGCAATTAGTAAAGCCATTTTACATAAACATATAAAATCGGCACTGCACAAATTCATAAATGATACCTCACACCTTCCAAGCTAAAGGTAGCAAACAAAAAAGACAAAAGAAGAATACCTGGGAGTACTGTCACATGACTTTATTGCATCTGTGTACATGGTATGTACATTATCATTACATTTGACTCATGCTTTTATAGTGTCTGTACATTTTTACATTCATGCTATTTATTTGTCATTCTTCCATTTAACAGAATGTAAGCAGTGGCGCAACTACCACCCCTGCAGCTCTGGGGGACGCAGGTAATGAAGGGACGTACTGCAGCTGCCAGTTACAGTTTTATGAAAAAATCCGAACACGCACAATAACAAACAAATAATTAACCCAACGATTCATATTTTCTTTAAGACATATTTAGCTTTTCCTAAATAAATGTCAAGTTTCACTTTTAAAACACTGGATGTTCTACAGATTGACACTATTCAGTCCTTTGGCTCCGGGTTGTAATACGATCACTCTGCAATGGGTTGTAAGCAATACTATCACTCCCCAATTGTATTCTCTCTGTGCTGCTGAGGAAAAGTGTGAGGGCGCATGGGGATTCTTCATGGAGGATGTAGGAAAACAGTCACCTAGGAATATGTACACAACGGGCATCAACATTTATTCATAGCAGCCACACATTTGCAATGTGTAGGAGGGTAATTTCTTCAAGTGATTTATTTTAGTTTTGGACAAAATAATTACACATTGCTATTACTTTTAGTTCTCCCTTATAGTAAGTATGTCTATATCACTCGTTGTGTGGAAACTTTAATATACAAGCAAACAACATCCATTTGCAAAATGTCACAAAACCATTCAAGTGGAGCACAGCACAGGTGAAAGAAAAAAGAAGGAGAAAGCACAAAGAAACTTCCAAAACTCGACCAGTTCTTTTTTCTGCTGAGTCAATTAAGCTCAAGTGCCATTTCAGAAGAAAAGAATGATGATTTGTTTAGCACATCAACTGTTCAAAGTTTAGATGTAGACATTTGCATTATGTACTTCTGTTCCAAAAATTACTTAAAAAGTTAAAAATACAGGGTTCTAGATACCCCCCTTACTTTTCCAGACACTCTCCCTGACTTCCTGATTCTTCCCCCCACCACCACACACACCGTGAAAAACACATCCTTCCTAGTGTTCGAAATCCTGGGAAAATTACTGTGCTTTGGGGTGCTGAAGTAAGGGGGGGGCACACATTGTGCTAGTTACGCCACTGAGTGTAAGCATTTCATGCTGCACGTTATCTAAAACATGCATAGTACCAAGGTAAAAATACAGTAATGTAAAGCTTTAAAAACTAACCGAATTTTGTTCTAAAAGTATTTCAGGATTCTGTATATATAGTGTTAAAGATAGAATGTAAAGCTTTTTTTAATTCTTTTCGTTTTCTTCTTTTGATAACAAAAAATACAAAAGAACAATTGTTTTTAGCTAAACTACTTTTAGTCATGCTTATCTTATTTTACTATGTCCCTATTTTTTTTACTTAAATGCACTACTCAAAACAATTTCAGACCACAATGCCAGTGTGAGTGGAAAGCTAAATCTTCATCCTCATGTTGTTACTCTATAATTACAAGTGTAACATATGTACAACAGCTTGCAAGAAACAAGCAAATGAGAACTGGCAATGCTTGTCCACATGTGACCAGGGTATAGGTTAAAGAATTGGCTATAAGTACTGCACTCTATGTGTAGTACACATCACTGATATGGAAGTGCTGATGTGTTATAATTAAATGATATCTCTGTGGCATGATTTGCTAGATTCCACAGTTTAGAGAGTAACAGGGAGATAGAAAGTTGACCATACACAGTAGGCAGTGACAAAAAACACTTTGAGCATCACGAAGTGTTACCAGTATGCTGCAGATATACTTTATATTTGGGATACCAGAACAGTGCAAAGAAGAGTAGATCAGGGTCACCATCAACAGTACCACAAGAAGACCAGTTTTTGACATTTCTGGCTCATCAAAAATATCATCTAAATGTAGTGTATGTAAGTGGTGTAGGAGAGCCTTGGCGATGCTAAGGCACTTTTTCTCTTGGCTTAGCAACCCTTAGACACTTTTTGTGGTTAGTTGGGAAGAAAAGCAGGGCAAAAGAATTTTTTTAGATGATCATGTAAAAGAGAAAACTATAAAGATCAGCCACTATAGCCCTAGATGAGCACTGCGGTCAAACCCAGGAAGAAACAAAAACAACGCAAAATATATGCACCACTCTGTAATCTTAATAAGAGGGGTATATAAGTGATATATATCTGATTGCTAGCTTATTCAGTGCGACTGATTCATGTTATTCACGCTGAATATTTGGAACCATACAAAAAGTATTCAAAGGGAAACTTACTGTTCTTAGCATCTGGCTCCTACGTAACTTTTATCTTTTATTTAAAATTGCTCCTATTAAGCAATTTTAATAAAAGTTTATAAAAGTAATTTGTAATAAAACTACTAACTGATGAAAACAACAAATCAAATTTTAAATTGCTTTTAGAATTTTAAGGGACTTCCTTCCGGGTTTGTTTCATTTAACCCATTCACTGCTAAGGCATTTTTTTTTCTTAGAACTACATCACTGGTGCATGTTCACTGTTGTCCAGGAAGAAGCATATTCAGCTAAACAATTCACAACAGGCTTTACTGAATAGGGATGTGGGGCCAGATCTTTGTGGTTGCAACACTGATCAATGGTGGCTGATTCTATTGACAAACATGAAACAATCCATCCTTTGTGCAGGAATAGCATCATATTGGTGGTGGTGGTGGTAGAGTTCTTGTATGGGAAGGTATCAGTATTCATGGCAGTACAGACTTATACTGAATTCAGAATGAATCAGTAGAAAAATCCTAATCTAAGATTCTGTGACCAACAATCCTATCCTACACTACTGTAATTGGAGAAACATTCCTTTTATGTACACATGACATATCTGATTGCTAGGTTAATAATCCTGGCTTTGTTCTACATAATTAGTGAAGAATATTTCTTCCACAGAATTCATATCCTACTAGATGTCCATTTCTATGAAATGCACCACTTTTACCAGTTGGATCATATGAAAGTTCAATATCACATGTTATTTGCCATATATATTGCATTAAATTTGCAGAAAATGTCCTGTATGTTGCCGGTTTAGTCATCCTGTCATTATCTGACATTCATGTTTTAGGTAACAACCCATTATTTTCTGTCCATTCACGGTTATTATTTTATTACTTCTTGTTTTGAGCAGTGTATTTCAATAGCAAATTCATAAGACCCAGTGGGTTGTTTTTTTCCATAAAGAAACATAAAACTTTTATTTTTCAATGAGAATTTAAATAAATTCACAGATACACTCATGCAAAGAAAAATGACTTTAAAAAGTTTTTATCACCTGTACAAACAGTGCAAATGAAACTATGAAATAGTTGAACAACCGAGAGTGCATATATGTAATTCTGTTCTTCTTAGCATACAATGACCAGCACTTTTCTTTGGTAATTAACACAGCAATCAGACATCGCTAAATTGACTGTAATTACTGTTTCACACGTGAATTCAATCACATCAGAAAACTAGAAAATTTCATCGCCGTGGAGCGGTAATCGAACCCTCATCTCCCAATTATCGTTCAAGCATGCTATCCGTTGCACCACCCACGATGGCGAATTTACAAGTATCTGAGGGTTAAGAGCATCAGAATATTCTCCGACCGCGTTCTTAATCAATGCAGAATCTGCTGCCATCTAGAAGAATATTTCTTCACTCTGTATACTTTTCTTTGGCTTTGTCACACATGCATATACTTTCAGAATTCTCCTTACTGACATTTTTAACGTAATAAATAAATAAAATGAAATAAAATAAAATTAGAAAAATATCAGTAATCTACCAGAGAGAATCATAGCATGATGCACGCACATTCTAGACCTCTCTCTCTCTCTCTCTCTCTCTCTCTCTCTCTCACACACACACACACACATACATACAAACATGAAACATGATTGAAATTCAGTATTCAGTTTACATAATACAGGCACTGAGTTTGAGAGCAACATGGTAGCCTGCAAACTAAAACAAAGTACCTCAGCTTAGTTTGACTGAATTATGTTTAATGCATTAAGAACCTAAAAAACATATTTCTTAAATATTTTTTTCTAAAAACTTGTTTTATAAGTGATTTCCATCTACTGTCCCCAACACTATTTTTATGCAATGTATCATAAATTCTATGAAATTTAATATGTTCAAGGAATAGAAAATAGATAGATCAATTTTATATTGCATTTTCAGCAACAGCAAAAACAGTAAAAATAATCAACAGCAGAGAATTGGATGAGAAAACAACTTATATACATAAGATGACATAATGATGGTGAAAACATCTCTTCGCCATCACTAACCAACATGAAAATTTTAAATAAGACAGTGTATACATTCATTATATAAATTAAACACACAGACCATCTAAAGTGCAGTATGATGTAAATAATGAGTCTCTCAAAGAAGGTGTTGCATCCTATAGTGCATATAAACTATTTGTTTTTGTTTCATATAAGCAGGGCTGTGACATTCAACAACAGTGTCATGTTTTACAGATTGATCCCAGAAAGTGTGTAGGTGGGAAATATGCTGTTATGGCAATACAAAAGTGAAGATGAGATTCACCATTGGTCACCATGGATTGGCACATGAGTTTTACATTATGGTAATCACAAATCACCAGGAATGATTTTACACTTTCTTCTAAACCAGCAGGAGAACATAAAAGTCATAATTCTGGTCGAGCTGGGTTGTTACGTGGCCTATGAACCAAGAAGTGAGTTAGTTTAGTTGGCAAGGAACCCAGATTCAGCTGATAAAATTCCACCAACTGTAAGAGATCATAGAACTTGGTCCGAGCATTGTCCAGGGAATAACACAGTTGTTCCTTATCTTCAACCTAAAATATACTTGTGGATCAGTAACGGAACCATAAAATACAATGCTATTGTATAAGTTTAAAATAAAGTAATGTTCATTTGAAACGCATCATATACTGTTGTAAAAATACAAATAATAATGTTCGTTAGAAACACATCATAATGATGTGCATGATAAATAAAAATTTAATTATAAGAATCATAATATATCTGGCAACCAAAGCAGGTATTAAAAGTCTTTAAACCAGAAATAAACACATTTCTTTTCTTGAAGAGGGTTTACTACAAAACCTTCTTTGAATAAAGCTCATGTTGAGAATTGGCTTCCTAGTTTCTTAATTCAATTACTAATCAAAAACTACTATTATGGGAATTTTTACTAGGTATTTTTTTTATTTTAATTGCAAATTTTTGGAGAAAACTCTTCTTCTTCAGGCTGTCTTTTTGTTGTCACTTATTTCCATCACTATCGTCGTTATGGTTAACCTTGATGGTTACGGTTATTTTTCATCAAATCCTGCCAGATGTTAGGCCGGGAAAATCCTCTGCAGTCATTGATAATGGAATTTTGATTTTTGTCAATCCCTATTCCTTCTTTTAGCTTTCTTTTTGAAAATTGCTTTGGAAACTGATGACTTTAAGAGAATTCCAATCCATGCTGTGACTAGTTTCTCTAACATGCCTATCTAAACCAGTCTTGTTGAAGCAATTTTTTATAGCAGCTTTATGCTCCGCTATACGAGTTTCTAGTCTGCAACCTGTTTCACCTATGTAAGATAGTCCACAACTACATTTTACTTCATAGACTACACCTTGCATGCCTATATAGCAGATACATGGATGACATCTTATTTATAATAGATAGCTCAGAAATTGTTCCAGAAAGAATTCTAGACTCATTCAATGAATTAGATGATTCCCTTAAGTTCACTATTGAACTTCAAAAAGAAAGAAGAATTAACTTCTTAGATATCTATCTATTATGAAGATGGAAAATTCCTCACTAGTTGGTACAAAAAACCAATCAATAGTAATAGACTATTGGATTTCAATTCCTATCATCCAGTTTCTATTAAGAAGAATGTAGCAAGTCAGTTTTTAGAAAAAATTAATAAAATAGTTTCTACAGCAGATAAAAAAAAAAGCCCATTGTGACGTACCTGCCAGCAGGATGCACATGACATAAAGGCAGATAGGAATCAGAATACATGTCTGCGTAGCTCAGTTGGTAGAGCGACTTGTTCCGGAATAAGCGTACTCGGGTTCGAATCCCGGCGTAGACCAAAAATGACGGAGAAATTTACTTCGTTATAATGGCGCCCGGATGACCCTGACCGTTCAAAATCTCGCATTGGTGTGATGTTATTTCCACACCGCGAGATAGGAAAAATCAGAGAATCCCTTCTCCAGTGCTTCGAAAAATAAATGTGTGTGACGTTGTATTCCACACACCAGATTGACTGGGAGTTCTCAAGTGCACGTTCTACAGTGGTTGTCTGCCTGCAGCGATTCATGGTCACGGCTGATCCGTGGGCCATGCCCCGGCCCTCTTTCGGGGGGGGAGATGTGACGTACCTGCCAGCAGGACGCACATGACATAAAGGCAGATAGGAATCAGAATACATGTCCGCGTAGCTTAATTGGTAGAGCAACTTATTCCGGAATGAGTGGACCCGGGTTCGAACCCCGGCGCGGATAAAAATGACGGAGAAATTTACTTCGTTATACCATAAAGAAGAACTTAAAGTCATACTTGCAGAAAATAACTATCCTAAAGAAGAAATTCAGAAGCTTCTGAAATTTAATGGTACGAAGAACCCACAAAAGCAACAAGTAAAATTCACTTAAAACATTTCTTATCACAAAGGTTTATTTGAGTCTTTAAAGAGAATTAGTAAAAAGTGCAATATTAGGCTAGCTCCAAGTTTAGAGAACAAAGTTAAACAAATTTTCCCTAAAATAGTTCAAAGAGAAGAAGATATTTTAAAAATGCAAGGAGTAGTCTATGAAGTAAAATGTAGTTGTGGACTATCTTACATAGGCGAAACAGGTTGCAGACTAGAAACTCGTATAGCAGAGCATAACGCTGCTATAAAAAATTGCTCCAACAAGACTGGTTTAGATAGGCATGTTAGAGAAACTAGTCACAGCATGGATTGAAATTCCCTTAAAGTCATCAGTTTCCAAAGCAATTTTCAAAAAAGAAAGCTAAAAATAGGAATAGAGATTGACAAAAATCAAAATTCCATCATCAATGACTGCATAGGATGAAAAGTAACCGTAACCGCGATAGTGACGGGAATAAGTGACAACAAAATGACAGCCTGAAGAAGGAGAAGAGTTTTCTCTGAAAATTTGCACTTAAAATAAAAAAAATTTTTAGTAAAAATTCCCATAATAGTAGTTTTTGATTTGTAATACAAAACTTTGTTGTTTATCAAAACTTAAAAAGTCATCTGCATTAATGAAATCGTAGCAAGCTCAGTGATAATAGTCGGTACTTAAACTGTAGTTAATTTTTTTGTGATAGGGGATGTAGAAAAGAAGTGGGAATGTTTTAAGTACTGTGTTGTCACTGCTGCTGAAGATGTCTGTGGCACCACAATAGTGGGTAACAATAGAGGTGATGCTTGATGGAATAGTGAGATTGAAGAGGCAGTAAAGAGAAAGAAGGAAGCCTATTTGGGGATGTTGCAAGGTAGAGTTTCTGTGGATGAACATCGCTGTAAGAAGCGTGAAGTCGCTAGGCTGGTTCGTCAGAGTACGACAAAAGATAGGAACGAGAAGGTGGAAAGGCATGAATTGGCTTTTTGGAAAGATAGGAAGACTTTCTGGAAGTACACGAGAATAAGGTAAAATAGGGGAAACAAAGTTGTAAGTTGTGTGAAGAATAGGATTAGGGAAATGATATGGGAGCCCAATGAGTTAAGTGAAAGATGGGGTGAATACTTCTGTGAGTTATTAGATCAATAAAGCAAAAGTGATTCTGAGGCAGAAGCTGATGATGTCACAGTGAAAGATGGAAGCACAGGCGGGATCTCAAGAGAAGAGGTGTGTAAAGCTCTAAAATCTCTTCAGAAGGGTAAGGCTCCAGGAGTTGATAGCATAACTGCTGAGATGTTGAAAAATGGTGGTGACTCTGTAATTGACTGGTTAACTGAAATTTGCCAGTTGTGCTGGGAGTTGGGAATGTTCCCTCGGGATTGCAAGGATGCTATCATTGTTCCCTTGTATAAGGGAAAAGGTGATCAGACTGACTGCAAGAACTATCGTTGTATTAGCCTACTGAGTGTGCCAGGGAAAGTGTTTGGTAAGGTCATTATTGAAACAGTATGGGGTCTTACATCAAAGAAAGTGTGGGATGTTCAGAGTGGTTTTATGCCTGGTAAAGGCTGCACAAACCAAATTTTTGCATTACGTATGATGATTGAAAAATATTTGGCAGTTGGTAAGAAAGTTTTTGCTGCCTTCATAGATTTAGAGAAAGCTTACAACCAAGTAAATAGGACACTTTTGTGGAAGGTATTGAATGAATATGGTGTTACTGGGAATCTACTTCACAGTGTAAAAGAAATGTATGCTGACAGTAGAGCTTGTGTATGAGTGAATGGTGTTTTATACAAATGGTTTTCTATTGGTGCAGGAATCAGACAGGGTTGTGTAATTTCACCATGACTGTTTCATATATTTATGGATGTGTGCATGCATGATGCCACAATAGATAATACTGGTTTATATCTTGGTGATATCCATGTGTGCAGATTGCTGTATGCTGATGACACTGTCCTGTTGGCAGAGAGCAAAAGTGAGTTGCAGAGTATGTTGTCTCGGATGTACGAAATTTGCATGAAATTCAAACTGAGTATAAATAAGGGAAAAACCAAAGTTATGCTTTTCGAGAGAGGAACTGGTAGTACTGAATGTAATATATGTCTAAATGGCACAGTGATTGACCAGGTGAAAGAGTTTGTGTATTTAGGAAGCATGTTTGATAGAGAGAACAAATTGGATAGTGAAATTAGTAGGCGTGTGAATTCTTCATTGAAAGTCATGGCTGCTTTGGGAGGTTTTCACAGGAATGATGGGTTCTCAAGAGAGTCCCACATGGCTGTGTATGAAAGTGTAATTGTTCCTACTCTGATGTATGGCAGTGAAACCAGGGTGCCACAGAAGAAACATAGGAATCGTTTGTGTGCTGGAGAAATGCATTACTTATGGGTGGGGTGGCAAGATGCGTTCTGACTGTGTGAAGAATGAAGATGTGTTGCAGTTGTGTAATGTGAGGCAAAATGTTGTTAGCAAGGTGGAGACTAATATGCTTTGCTGGTTTGGCCATGTTGAAAAAATGAATGATGAGATGCTTACTAAGAAAATATTTTTAGCCCAAGTGGCAGGAAGGAAAGGTAGAAGAAGGCCAAGGAAGTCATGGGAGGATCAGATTCAGGAGTGTCTGCATGAGAAAAAGATTATGAGTATGAAGTATAGAAGATCTTGTGTATGGCGTGTGATGGATGTGAGTGAAGCTCGAGTTGTATGTCAAGATTGCTGTAAATGGAGAAGTTTGATACAGCAACAGTAAGTAAAAATTATCTGGTAGTTTGTATTTCTTTGTGGAGATAACCTATGAATATCAGAGAACAGCTTAGTGATATGTATGTATGTTATCTGTATTATGTCCTTGGAGAAACATTTTGTCTGCCAGGTCGTTTGCAAGAAATTTGACGAGGTCCAAACTGATGAAATACAATTTGCCAAGCTTTCACTCATCTACGGATGGCTTTTTGAAGGCTAGTAGCGTAAACAAACTGAATTATTAGAACAATTATAATTTAAATATGAGAATCGTTAAACGAGACACATAGAGAATGATTAAATATACAGCACAGCATGTTCTGAATATGAAGTCATGAGATGTGTCAACTTGAGACATGGCAGTTTTGAGGGGGATCCAGATTTTATTATATATCAATCAAGGCACTGTATCCAGATTTTATTATATATCAAATTATCACCAGCCATGAAGCCTGCAACAACGTCTCCCTGGAGTTGCCAAATATCTGGATACAGTGCCTTAATGTCCTCCCCCCAACCACCATGTCCCAAATTAACACATCTTGTGACTTCATATTTAGAACATGCTGCGCTGTGTATTTTATCATTCTTTATGTGTCTTGTGTAACCATTCTCATATTTAAATTGTAATCGTTCTAATATTTCAGTTTGTTTATGCTACTAGCCTTGAAAAGCCTTCTGTAGATCAGCGAAAGCTTTGCAAATTGTATTTTGTTTTCTTTCATTGATTAAACGGATTACTACTTCAGTCTTATACTTGGTGTATTAATCAGTTATCCAAACTGATATTGATGCCTATGGAGACTATGTTCAGACTTGCCAAAATAGGATGTTCCATAACAGGGAGAACTTCAAATTTAATAGTGAGCTCTTTCGGATGTTTTATTAATGCAGGAGGAATAGGATTTTTTTCTAAATGATCATGGAGGTAGTAACTAAGGTTTAAAAGTGGGTAATGCTTGGTGTCAAAAATAGGATGAACAGGAGCACCTGTTTTACATAGTTTTCCTGGAACCTTGTAGTTTACTTTCAAATATGCTTGTAATTATCAAATACCTGTTGTTGTTGGGTTTTTTTTCTCTTTAGTGACTTGATTAATTTTGAAAAGTATGCTAGGTCCACTGGGTTTTCTTTGAGTTCTTTATATGGAGGTGTTTTTTATTTAATTTTCCATTTCTTTGATGCATTTTTTGTTTTCTGGTAAGGCTATGGCTTTGCTTTTGGCCATTTTGAAAGCAATAATTTCTTTATTTTAACTTTTTTTTATTGGAATTACCACCATGAGCAACTCGATGGGCTATAAGTAGTCACCCATCCAAATTTTGAGGCCACTGGTTCCAGGAAAGGGAGAGAGCCAGTGCTGTAAGACAAACACAACATCCATGCCTCACCAGGAATTGAACCTGAAACCATCTCGGACGAATGGCTAGAAGCCAACGCTTAGACCGCTGCCCCATCAAGGCAGCTTTATTATTGGGTTGTCGGAAAAGTCATGACATATTTTGGCACCTGATGGCGGTTGGGCGGTTTTGGAAGTACTGGAGGCATGTTATTGCTATGGCATTCGACAGGTGCCAGTTTTATCTGCAGTCTAAAAGGAATAGTGAGCGATTTGGTTGATTTGCGGACGATGTTTGAAAAAATTTACTAAGCATCTGCATGAAAAAAAAAAGGGAGGGAAGAAACAGTCTTATCAAAAACAAATTCGGCATATGGGCAGCTTTGGCATACGGGACGCACACCCGAAAAATTTATCTTTTAGTAACGTAAGAGCCACAGCTCTTAGCCCAAAAATTATGGTACTTGCTCAGATACATGTCCTTCTGTAAAGCAATAACAACACAATGGCTAAAGTAAAATTAGAATTTCAGCAACTGACTTCAAATTTGAATTTTTTAGCACTTAGTCCTATAGATCCTGAGATAATTTAAATAAACTTCTTTTGTGTGTGTCAGAGAGTGAGAGAGTGAGAGAAAGATAGAGAGAACATGCGTGTGCACTAAAATGCCATATATGAACTATTTTAGCTTTAAAAAAATCATAAAATTATCTTTTAGATCACTTATTTCAGGCTGTACTTCCAATTTCTAGCAAGAAAACAAAAGTACAAAACTGCACCCCATTCACAGATTTCTACTATTATCTTTTCTTATCTCTCTACACAGAGTAGAGATGGGTATACTTTTGCAATTTCTCTACAGACATTGTTTCTTTGGCTTGCAAGTGGAAAATACTTTGTTCATATGTAATCATTAAAAGGAAGAGTAATTAAATATATTTATTACATTTACTCATCAAAGCTGCCTTTAATGGGACACCTCCCCCTGCTTTATTAAAGCATTACACACCAAGAAATTGTTAAGAGACTGGGAGGTGCTTTTTTTAAGTGATGCTAAGAGACTGCTTTCTTGGAAGATATGAACAGCCTACAACTAATTGGTCTACAGACAGGAATTCAGCTATGCAGCTAGAGAATTCAAATGCAGCCAGTTGTTTTTTGTTTTCTTTTTTCTGGTTTCTTTTAAAAGGTAGAAGGAAAAACTTATGCAGAAATGAATGAATTTATGACTACATCTAATGTTATTTGATGAGTTTCTGACATTTTTACAAACTTCAAGAACAATAAATTAAAAGCTCTTAAAGAATTCAAGAAGTATGAAGATACTGTAGCATATAAAGCAGATAAAAGTAAAATTATAGAAATTATGGATAACAGTGATCATATCATACAGTCCTGATTACCCAACCTTCAATGACTAGATACACTGTCAAATGAAATAAAAACAAACAAAAAACTTCATTTAATAAAAGATGAAACTATTTACAGATTAAAATACCCCACTAGTTCTTTCGGGGCAACATTCACCCCATCATCAGGTGGAACAGAGGGGTAATTCAGCACTCGCTTAGCCTTTTATAGGAGTGCAGCAATGCACTATGGGAAAGAATCATGAGTGTCATGTGGGTCGTGACTGTTGCCATTACATCGGAACAAAAGATACAATTCCCATACAGCAATTTTACATTAAATAGAAATATTGTTACGAATGAATGTTATTGTCATATTGGTAAATTGTTGATAATATTTAATTTATTACTACTGTAATTTAAAGTTCAAGTTGGTAATATGGTCTTTCCAAATTTTTGAAACGTCCGTAGGTGTGTAGTCATTGCAGCAATTGTCCCCCAAGGCTTCAATTTACATGCTTTCAACAAAATGCAGCGAGTGTGTATACATTGGAGTGTTCAGTAGTTTAATGTTCGCCCAGTCTGGTTGTAGTATTTCCCTAACGACATTCCTTGATAATGCCGTATTGTTACTACTGGTTCGGATATCGTATTTATGTTCATAGACACGGATATCGTATTTATGTTCATTGAAGAAATGTTAATATGAAAAGGTGAGTGATACACTGTACTATCCAAAGTGTCTGCCATGTTCTGTAATATGCTCCAATTCTTACTGTGACTATACATTACCATCCTAAATCATCTCAACACTAACACATACACATCAGTAAAAAGTAAGAAAAAAGTGGCATGTGTCATAACTGCATTGTTTATCAGTGAAAGTAGTGTTTTTTATAAATGTATTGTCAGCTTGTATTTTTGGTCTTGATTTTTGTAATCAATTATGGGGAGTCAAAAATGAAAGGAAGTTACTGTATACATGTATGAACATAAGTTAAAATCTTGAAGAAAAGAGTGGAAGCACAAATAATCTTTAAGAAAGTTGGACACGGGTAAAACAATGCAAAAATAATTCTACAGAATAAGGAGTGAGACATGTCACAGTAGGTTACTACAAGGGAAAAAAATAAAAGAAATATTAAAAAGGTGCTCTGCTAGGTTTCCATGTAAAGGATTGGATAAGAGGAAGAATTTGAAGAAATGTTAATATGAAAAAGGTGAGTGAAGCTCTATATTTATGATTTGCACAGCAAAGAAATAAGGTAATGCTGTTACTCGAATTATATTACAAAAAAAAAAAACAGTGAATTTTTATAAGGCATTAATTAAAGGTACACTATTCAGAGCTGGTGTAGGCTGGTTTAACTGTTGGAATGAATGCTATGGACTATAACAGGGTAATAATTAAGGTAAAAATTGTCAGCAAAGTCAGATTGAGTTATAAAATTTGAAGAGAAATTTCAGATACTTTAAAAAGGAAGAAGGACTGTTGTTTTGAACAAATTTACAATGTTTTGAATTTGGTTTAAATTTCAAACTGGTGCCTTCAAAAGTCTTGTGCTCATGGCTAAAAAATCTGTTTCTGGATCCAAAACTAGTCACGAAAGAGTCATGCTTTTAGACTGTAGTGACACAACAGAAAGTCATAAGAGCAAACTGAGTATGATTGGGGAATCAAAAAGCCTGTGTGCCTTCAAAATAAATTATGTTAAAGCCATACTAGTATGGAATAAAATAAAAAAAAGTGTAGTACATGTCAATGTAGACATTTGGGGAAATCAATTTCATGAATTCTCAATGTTGAAGAACTTTTACAGTCAAGAAAATTTCCAAGGAAAGCAGTTTTTCTGATTGATGATGGACTATCTCATCCAAGTGCCAAATTACCTTAAAAGCGATGTAAAATCCCCATTTCAAATTGCTTATGTTATATCTCATTTCCAACCAAGAGATAAGGGGTGCTGAAGGCTATCAAAAAGAAATATTGTGGTCAGCTTCCTCATTTCCTAATTGATACAGTGAATAATGTCTCTCTGTGGAATATCAAAAACCTCGAATATGTCATGTACTTTAAAGAAGATGATATTTTGTACTGGATATCTTAAACATAGGGTGAAACTTAAATGGGTAGGTATTATCTCAAAACCATAGCAGCTTCTTCCCGAACACATTAACAAGAAATCTAAACCTGTGAAATCAAGATGATAATGAAAGTGTCATTTATTTATTAAAATGGTTACCAGTATGAGAATATACACTGAGTGGACAGAAATCATGGGATAACTGGACAGTAGTGGTTAGGCCCACCTTTCTCCTGGATAAGGAAGTTACATGGCAAGGCACTGAGTCCACTAGGTCCCATCATTTACACAATTAGATGCCCCATGAAAATACATTATTCTTTACTATCTGACCTTATGTTATCCACAATGGTAAGTGGGACTTAAAGTAATTTCAACAGGCAAGTCATCTTCTTCAGTCATGTAACTGCTGTTTCCTTGGACAGTTGTGCTAGTCACTAGCAAAGCCACATACACAATTGTATAACTAGCCATTCCACTTCCTATTTATCCCATATAGCTAAAGTAACACATGTAACTCTCTCTACATGATCACAGAGAGCCAAACATAATGTATCATCACTCAGCATCAGAATAGCATCTAAGAGCTTGTGCTGTAGAATATATTCAAAACTGTATCAACTGGGTACTGATGACGAGCAGGACAATAGAACTGCTCATTGTTTTGCACCTCATTAGGGCTCAAAGCAATGAAAAAATGGTTATCTACCTGTTTTCAGATAGCCATTTCAAATTAGTGGAAGACAAGGGAGAAAAAAGTATTGTTTTATGCACTATTTAATGTAAGAATCATGAATATCATTTTTCCAGTAGAATGGTTGAATAAGAAAATAAATTCTGGGAATGCTAGAGATAAATATCAAGTGGAATTTCCCTTCTCAATTCATGGGCAGAAGCTTTAGGCAAATTGGGACAAAAGGAGAAGCACACACACTGTCAATATTGGGAATGTGCAGTGATGAACAGAGGTTGGCTTCTTGGTGTCATATAAGAGGCTCAACAATTGTTTTCTGATACCATCAGATTACAGCTTTTGGACTGAGGTAACTGGCTATGCTATAAGATTGGCGTTGGTCACAAAAACTGGACATTGCTGGGAGTTTTTTATGCAGCAATGTTAGTTATGCCCAACCCTTACTAATTTGATCTTTAAAGGTGTCAGCATAGTTATTTTCATTGTAGAGAATTATTTAGGTTTAAAAAAATGAAATTAAATCATTCTCAGTGTTGCTTTTCTTGTTTCTAAGCACCTTCTCTTTCTTTTGAACATTATAACTAAGCTTACCATCATCACATACCAGAGGCGTAGCCAAGAGAGGGTCCTCAGGTCTGGACCCCCCTGAAGGTGGATTGAGTACGAATTTAGAGCAATATATATGTGTATATGAGGCTTTCACCAATGAACCAAATCCATGGACCCCCCCCCCTCTTAAGAAATTTCTGGCTACGCCATTGTCACATACTAATATGTGTCTGTATTGTCTTCAAACTAGATTCTAGTAACTGATCAGCAAGTCATAAGAAGAACAACATAAATAACACCAAATGGAATATCCTAGTTACACACAAATTGCAGTTTTCAAATTATAGTGTTCATTTCATGTAATACTTCTAACGATTTTTTTCACTGTGTTATAAATTCTGTCTTAAATCTGATCATTTTTATGGCCTTTACATATGATTAACTCTTAACTGGTGAAGGATTTACACCATTTGCATTTATCTTAAGAGAAGAAAAGTTTCATCAAATTTCAGAAGGTGTTATACTGTATAACAATCTCACTAGGCTGCACTTAGCAAAGTGTTAATATCTATTTTGTTGGTTATGAGAAAAAAATTACTGTCATCACATACATTAAAAAAAATGCAAATTGCTATGTTACCAGACGAGGGCCTCAAGGTATCTAAGTTCTCAATACTATAAACTAGTGAGCTAACACCTGTCTGTAAGGTTAGCAATAATCTGATTCTTCATTAATATTCATGTTTCATTATTAACCAACCTTGCATTAATGCATTCATTTTGGTACATTTTACCTTAACAATCTTGTAAATTCCCTCAACTATATTTGAAATTCTGTTCTTCAGTATAATATACAACTCATTTCACATCTATGATATCAAATGGTCAAGGTATTCAAATGGAAAATTGTTAATACATTTATAAATAAAAAATGCAAACTTACTGGAAAAATCTGGCAGTGGTGAACTTTACGATTATAAACATATGAAATGACAAAGCTCCCAGGATTTCTTCTGCTTTCTCTCACTAGAAAAACTCTGTAAGATCAACACAAAATAATGTGATATTGTTATTGTATTGGGCTCTTTTAAATACATGGAATCCAACCATTCAGAAACAAGGCTTACTACATAGCATAAACTTTCAGTGATAACATTCATATTGTTAACCAGTCACAACTAATAAATATTACCCTAAACATACTGCCTGAGTAACAACATACTTTATTGTTTGCAAAGATAGAATACTACTGATATGTATTCATATGCACACATATACACCACTAAGTATAGCAAAGTCAGGTAATAGCTGCCACATAGGCAAATGGAAGCTGCTACTGGTGTGGAATAAATGGAATTGGTACATCATCCAATTCCATTGATTCTACATCAGCAGTGCCAAGGTCAAACAAATCCCCTTAGTTCAATATCAGTACTCCTGACAGTGAATCTAGGAAGACAGCATCTTGAACTCTGATACTGAGATAGGTAACACAAAAATATCTATTGTAAGGAGGAAAACCATTATTCATTTGTGACACATTAATTACACAAAGTGAGAGTCAACAGGCAAATTTAGACCATACAATGGGAAGGCTTGGGAAAATACTTTTAAATAAGATCCATGTAACTCCATAACCAATGAAGAAACAGCATTATTATGAGAGTACAACAAGGAAACAGGATGTGCAAATATAGTAAACTGAGTGCTCCGTGAAGGCTCCATAAGGGTTCTGAGATGCTTTCCATGAAAAATCACTCGTGACATTGTCATGCTTGACAACAAAAATCCACATACTTCCTCAGTTTCCTTATACGATGAATACACATAATGCTTTCTTTAAAGCATGTACGAATGGTATATAGTGACCCATATTGGAAGCTATGCATAGTTGTCCTTAATTTTCGGGACGACGTGGCAGCAGTTTCGAAACAGGCAGTCAAAACAAATCATGCAGTCCCTTGCCTTCCACAATTTCCACAGTGCCCTTGCCTTCCATGATTTGCACTATGTGACCTCCATGCCTGTATGCTGTCTGTCAGGCCCAATGATCGAAATGGCTGTATTGCTGCAAAGCTGTGATAGGCAGTGCCTTGAACGGGTGAGTTCTCAGAATAATGATACTGCTACTGAAACAGTGAACCAGCGCGATGCGTCCTTTCCTTGGTGCTATTCTTTGTTGCACAATTCCTGTAACTTGCAGCACAATGTACATACCATGTGACCACAAGATTCTCTCAAGCTTTACTCTGTCTGTCTCTTCATTTCACTTCAGTTGACTTGGGGGAAGTGATGCATCGTAAGTCCACATGCTTGTGGTAATGTTTAATTTTTGCAATGGATCCATGGCTCAAGACTATAACGTTAAATCACCCACCAAGAAAGCGTTCGTCCTCTACAGCAGAAGTTTCAAAGCCAGCTCTAGGCTCTTTAAAGGCAGATGATGACAAAACTAAAGTATAAGAAATTACAAGTAATATGTGTACTGGGAAGGAGGAACAATGTGCTACAGGAAGCAAACCTCATGACTGTGCCATTAAGAAACGTAAATATGATGACAGTTACCTTCCTTTTGGATTTGTAGATGCTAATAGTCATCCTCAGTGTGTTTTGTGCAACACACTTTTCCAAATAGCTTCATGTTTCTTGCTAAATTGCAAGAAACATGAAGCTATTTCCAAACCACACATTTGGATTGCAAAGATAAAGATATCACGTTGGGCACAAATGGGATGAATTATTAAAAATTGAAAATTTATGGTTCAGGCATCTTGCACTCATACTGCAAACAAAAAAGCAACCAAGGCATCTTATACAATTAAGTTACTGAATAGCTCAGACGGGCAAAGCCCCCTCTATAGGACAGAGACTACTTAAATCCTGTGCAGTTGACTTGGTTAAACGTATGATGAATGAAAATTCGGCCAAATAAATATTCTTTGTGCCTCTTTCAAATAAATGACTTACCGTATTTCCCCGAAAGTAAGACCTAACCAGAAAATAAGCCCTAGCATGATTTTTCTGGATGCTCGTAATATAAGTCCTACCCCGAAAATAAGCCCCAGTTACGATACATAGTACCGCAGTCAGCCAGCCTATCACTGTACAGAAAAAAAAAACTGAAGCGAGTGCCAAAATCACTGGAGGATACCCTATTCATGAGTTTAATTTGCCTTGAATATCCAGAGTAAGAAAGAAAGCCGATTGACTTTGAACTCAGCTGAGGATATGGTTTTTGTAATTATGGTGCATGCATTCAGTTTGGTTCAGAGAGCTAGCGGGAGATGAAAAGAAGCCGTCTTTTGTTCGGCAGCT
This sequence comes from Macrothele yani, assembly GCA_039090855.1. Lineage (NCBI taxonomy): Eukaryota > Metazoa > Arthropoda > Arachnida > Araneae > Macrothelidae > Macrothele > Macrothele yani. The sequence goes on along the minus strand of CM077017.1, from coordinate 62,598,846 downwards.
GTAACATCCCGTTCCAAAAAGGGAATCCAACATGGGAAACTTTACCGGTGAACGCTATCTTTGGTGGAAAAAAGTTATTCATCAATAGGCGGTGTGGGATTTTTGAAAATGGGGGGGGGGGGGCACATGCAAACTCAAAGAAAAAGTAAGAAGTGTTTTAACCGCCTTCAATGGATTGCAAAAGGGGTTCGTCCCTGTCCAAGCTATTGTGTTGGCAACAGTGACTGAAAGAATTCTTTAAAAATCAGAGAGTTAATATTTTGGGGCCGAATATACATTCTTAACTGTCATCATTTTTGTTGCCACTCCTATGTCGATTAACAATTAACACAGTCTTCAATTAACACTTGATTTAATGGTAGATTTAAAGGGAATAACATTTTGACCCCCCAGACAAGATGAGTGCAAAAAGAAAGAGCTATTCTGTCGAGTACAAGAAAGGAATCGTGGAGGACTCCCAGAGCAAGAATCTTATGGCTTTTTGCAAAGAGAAGAAGTTTGATCTTCGAATGGTTCAAAAATGGCGAGCAGAGTACAATAACCTCAGTCAACAGGTGAAAATGCTAAGAAGCGCAAGTGTGGATCAGGTCGGCAACCATTATTTCCTGAGCTGGAAGACATCATCTGTAAATGGATTGCTGACAGGAGAGCAAAGGCTTTGGTTGTGCGCAGGGCTGATATTCAAGCATTTGCCCTTGTAATGGCACCACAGTTAGAAATATCCCCAGAAGAATTCAAAGCATCACAACACTGGCTGGATGGTTTCCTTCAGCAATATGAACTGTCTCTAAGAAGATCGACAACCCTGTTCAAGCTGGAAGATACTGAAGTTATTAAACATGCACTTGCATTCAAGTTCTTTGTTGTTGGCATTGACTTTTCTAAATACCAACTCTCCAACACGATTGCTATGGATGAAACTGCAGTTTATGGGCCAAGAATCTCAAACAACAATTGATCAGAGGGGTGCCTCGTCAATCTACATTCCCTCCACTGATTACGAAAGTGCACGTGTTACCTGTGTTTTGGCAACTCGTTTGGATGGAAAGAAAGCCCCACCTCTAATCATCACTAAGGGCAAGAAAGATAAGATTGAACGTGTTTCAGGCATTTATGTTCTTGAAACTGAAAAAGCCTGGTGCACACAAGCAGTTATAAGGAAATGGGTCGATTTAATGCTGCCACTTGTTTAGTGAGGTGGCCAAAGAAGTCTGCTAGTCTGGGATTCAACCAGCACTCAATGCGCTAAAGACATGAAAAACTTCCTTGCAGAGAGAAGATTAGATCAAATAATGATTCCCACAGGAATGACTGCCTATCTCCAGACTCTTGATATTTGCAGTAAACAAGCCATTCAAGGATCATTTCTGCACGGAAATCAATGACTACATTGAAAATAGAATGGAGAGAAATCAGCATGGAAACTTTGTGAAGCCTAGCCTGCAAGAGGTCATGACTTGGGTGTAGAATGCAGGGATAAAATCACTGACAGCTGTGTTGCCAATGCACTACGAGCAGGCTACATGGACAAGAAGTGCTCATTTAAGGAGAGCTTTGTTGCTGGACATGAGAAATTGGGGTTGATAGTTATGACTCCATTTCTAAAGGAAATGCAAGAAATTCAGGCTGAAATTCAGGGTTTGGAGAGTTATGACGATGTTCCAGAAGAAGATGATATGACTGTATTTGAATAAATGTAGATTTTTGTACATGAATAAATGAATAAATGTAGATGAAAAAAAAAAGAAAAAAAGTTGGTAGTACATTAAAAAATAAGACATCCCCTGAAAATAAGCCCTAATTCATCTTTTGGAGCAAAATTTAATATAAGACCCAGTCTTATTTTCGGGAAACATGGTAGTGTTTTGCTGGATTAAAGACCCTAGCAGTCAACATGAAGTGGGGAGCCCATGGGCGAACCCTCAGTTTGCAAGTAAATTTTGCAAACCCTTAGTTTGCAATTATTGAGGCTAAACTTGCTGAAATTCACGTCCCCACCCCTGAAATCACCGCCATTATGAACACACTTTGTTTAGTTAAACGGCAATCATATTTCAAATTTCTTGTCAAAATTTACTTGCAAACTGAGGGTTCGCCCATGGGCTCCCCACTATCGGCTGTGTTTGCGGAAATTCTGCTACAGTACATTGAAAGCAAAGTTCTCAATGAATCCTTTTTGGTTTCCAGTTTATACCTTAGGTACGTTGACGACATCCTTGTGTTTTGGCCTCACTCAAGGGATGACTTAATTCAATTCGTCGATGCACTTTCGTCAGTATTTCCTACTATCGGGCTCACGACAGAACTTGAATCTAATCTTTCACTCCCTTTTTTGGATTTTCGCATATTTCGTGACCCAGATACTAATTCACTGTCTTTTTCAGTTTATCGTAAGCCAACTGATTGCAATAGCCTTATTCCATTCAATTCCTCCTATCCAACCCCACAAAAACTATCTGCCATTAACTTTCTTATAAGAAGAGCTTTCACGCATTCTTCAAGCGAGAGTCATCTACAGTCTGAAATAAAGTTTATTTTTAAATTGACGGATATCCAAGGATGTTGGTTAACAGATTATTCTGCAGAATTTGTAACGAGAGAACCATAAGTGTAGAACAAGACCCAAAGCCTAGCAAACAGTTTGTGGGAGCATTGGACCAGCACCCACATATCACTAGCGCACTATCACACATATGCTCAAAGCATAACATACAATTCGGTACCCGATCAAAGAATCTCATATCATCTGTTAGAAAAGATCGGGCAGCAACCAATATCATGAGCAAATGGGGAGTGTACAACATACCACTGTTAGACACCTCAACAGGAGAACACGTTAGTAACTATATAGGCTCGACAAGGAGAAGTTTGGGTAATCATGTCCAGGAACATAAGTATGATATTCGAACTTTCCGCAATAATATGTAAATGGAACACTGCAACCAGACTGGGCGAACATTAGACTGCTGAACACCCCTGCATATGTACACTCACTGCACCTTGCTGAAAGCCTGTACATTGAAGCCTTGGGGGACAAGTGCTGTAAAGATAACACAGCAGTGGACATACCAAAAGTTTGGAAAAACCACGTCGCCGATTTGAACTTTAAATTATAATTATAAAATAAATTTAATAAAACAATAGCATGTGAATTTGATAATAATTTTAACAGTGCAACACAATTTGTATTATCATGTGTAACTAAAGTCGGAAATTGTATGTATTGCTTGGCTGCGATGACAACATTTTAACCTTGTGATGCTTGAGAACTATACCATGGTGCATTGCTGCACTCCTATAAGAGTCTACGCGAGTACTGCATTACCTCTCTGTTCTACCTGATGATGGGGCAAATGTTACCCTGAAAGTGTTAGTGGAGATTTTAATTTGTAAATAGCTTTCATCTTTTATTAAATATCGTACATAGACGGTGGTATTTGTTTTGTATAAGCCATTACATTATGACCACTCCTAGCCTAGAGAAATGAGCGCGCTTGAAGACCAAACTGTGGTGCAGGTGTAGTTCACAGAGCAGTATATATACAACCCGAGGACCGGCTTTCAGTTAGTAGAGTGTTCAGAGTCAGAATGGGAAAAGCTGCCGATTTATAGGAGCTTGGTAAAGGACAAATTGTGATGGCAGAGCACCTCGGGACTACGATCTTGGAAATGGTGTGGCTTGTGGGTTGTTCACATGCTGCTGTAGTGAGTATGTATCAAAAGTGGTGCGCAGATGGCCAAACGACGAACAGTCTTCCAGCCTCGTGTCGTCTGCAGCTCATTGATGCCAGAGGGGAGCGGAGACTGTTGCACATTGTTACACAGCGACCGAAAGGCCAAAGTGTGACAAATCGCCCACAGACACTAAAACAGTGGTTATCAGGACAATATGTCACAGCACACAGTTCATTGTAGACTCCTGCGCATAGGCCTGCGTAGCCGAAGACCTAGCTGGGTCCCCATGCTCATTGCACATCATTGCCAACAACGCATGAAATGGGCCCAAGATCATCAAGATTAGATCGGGGATGATTGAAAGAAAGTGGCCTTGTCTGACAAATCAAGATTCCTGGTGCATTACGTAGACGGCCAAGCACGGATACACTGATTACCAACCGAGGCTATGGCACCTGGATGCACTGTTGGGCAGAAACAGGCCAGAGGTAGTGGTGTTACGCTGCGGGCGATGTTTTTTGGGGACATTTTAGGCCCCATTATCCCAATAGCACAATCCCTGACAGCTATCAGGTATCTGAACATCGTTGCGGACCAAATTCACCCATTCATGGCAACTGTGTTACCTGCTGGTGATGGCCATTACCAACAAGATAATGCGCCATGCCACACTGCCAGAATCATCAAGAAATGGTTTGAGGAACATGCTGGTGACTTTCTGTTAATATCCTGGCCTCTAAATTTACCTGACATGAACCCAATCGAACATTTGTGGTTTGACTTGGAAAAAGCAGGTTCACACTAAATCACCACCATCCCTAAATGTAAGGGAACTGGAGGACCTGCTGTTGACATTATGGTACCAGATACCCCAGGATACCTATCGCCACCTCATTGAATTGATGCCTCACCGAGTGGCCGCTGTTTTGCGGGCTAAAGGGGATCCTACATCTTATTAGGTAGGTGGTCACAATGTAATAATGTAATGGTTCATCGGTGTATTTAGTTCCATTTTGATGCAAAGAATGTTTACATACAACAAGCCATGAAATGGAGTTCAAAGATACCTATTGGGATTTGAACTATGATGTAAGTACAGTCTGTTTTCGTTTTTCCATGGCGTCTTTAGTTATAACTGTGTTCATAACATTTAGAATTTAGATAGCTGCTAAGTTCTTCAGATAAAGTCCCCAGTCCTGTAAATAGTATCCAACTTTCTCTAAATATTCAATTGTATTTACTGGAGAAACATCAGCATAACAGTTTAGATTTTCCATCTCATCTTCATTCGGTGAATCCTCATTTTCTTTAAACACAGTTTTTTGGCGAAACATGTATTCACTTTTGTTCTTTTGTTGGCACATTCCATGGCAGCTAAGTCATTTAGAATTTAAAAGAGAGGGAGAAATTTGTTATGTATAAAGTTTGCTTGAGCATTTTTTCCATGAATTTCACTTTGTAATAAGATGTTTTTCGTTGCAAAGTATTTCTTTATAACATTTTTTCTTTTATATATACAATAAACCAAACAAGTTCACAATTTTTTTTATCGTTGTAGCATGCTTTTTGTTATACCATATTTCGTTATAACGTTTCATATTTCTTATATAAATACAAGAAAACAAACAAGTTCACATGTTTTTTTTTTGTAACCTGCTTTTTGTTATATCATATTTTGTTAAAATGAGTTTTGACTGTAATGAATTTAGCTTCTGCTGTCATTGTAATAATGAAATATGGTTAGCTACCACAGCCATTATTAATGACAAGAATGTTGTTGTATTGGGTGTTTAGGAAAAATATTTTTTGATACAAATAATTCCTTAAATATGCATAATGCTTAGATAAAATAGCAGGTTAATTGCACAACAATGTCTCATGAAAAAATAGTTCTAAATAAACATAAAATTTCACTTCAAAAATATTCCTTTCCAGAGAAATTAATTAAATTAATTTGAATCTTGCTTGATGCTTTTGAAAAGCTGTGATATTTATCCAATTTAATAAAAAGAAAACAAGATGATAAACACAATTATAAATAATTGAAGATTACACAAAATGTTCCAGCACAAGGAATGAAATGTGCAGTTGCCCAAAACTACTGTTCTTAATCCCAAGCACAAAGAGAAAAGTTTTTCTCTCTTTGCAGGTCACTGGTTAAGACAATGTCCAAAATTGAGAGTCAAAAGCTTTTCTTTGACACATGATAATGATTGAGAAAATTCTATGAAAGAGAGAGCTTCCTGTTACTGGAGCCCAGCAATACAACCGATCTACTTTCAATCAAAGCTCAATGTCAGCTACTTGAGAATCTGTTCCTCTCTTGAGTCAAAAGCAAGTCACGTGACAATGCAGAAGGAAAGTGGTAAAGGCTTTGAGGACTTTCAACAAAATGCCATGGAGATAGTAAACTGTCATGAAGAGGAACTGACTGCAGAAGATGTGGTGGAAAAAAAGATAAAAAAAACAACAACACCCTAGCAGAGAATAATGAAAAGGATGAACCTTCATCTGTGAACTTGCTAACAATTCCTAACCTAAAGAAGGTGCTAAAGATGTTTGAAGATGGCATCAATTTTCTGCAGAATCTTAATGTCAATTCTGAATGTAGATTGTTGGTGAGAAAAATGTCAATTATGCAGTCGCTCCATATAACCTTATGTTCGCTGAAATGAAGAAAAATGCTCAACAGCTAATGCTTTTATGTAGCTCTTCAGTTACTCAAGCAGTTTCTAAGCCAGAAACTTGAGGCCCACCCTTCAGAGATGGATAGCATTAAATCTGTCTCAAATTATGATTAAGTCTATGAGATTGTAAGTAATTTCTTTTATTCCTAAGTAAAACCCATATTTTGGTGAAATTTAGTCTATGAGACTATTTTGTAAAATGCTTTAATTTTTTTTAATTTTTATTGTATGTACCTTTTCAAAAATGTAATACTCTCATTTCTTGTAAGCCCTTTTTTTTGTCATTGTTTATTTGCATTACTTTACATAATGTACAAAAATAATTAGTTTACTAAAAAGTACAGATATAATTGTAAGTGATCCCAGAACCTTACCCCTTATTTGATATTGTTTCTAAAGCTCTGTGTGAATTTAATGTGCATGAGATTTATGGAAATGTAACTCTTGCATGTACCATATATTCATACAGCATTGCAAATGTCAAATGTCATCTAGCTGCTTAATTATTCACGTGCTATTTAGACAATCTATATTTTGAGGTTACTCACTTTTATTCCCTAAATCTTTTAGGAGGTTTTCGTTTCTACACATTTCCAACACGTATTTTTCTTACATCGTGGTTCGAGGCTGCAACAACAACAAAACACACACACAAAAATAATAATAATAATAATCATCATTTTCAACTCATGCAAACTTCATTCCCTTCCCTTCTTTTCCCTATGACCAAATTCAGATTCAAAATAATCCACCACAAATATACGTAATTGAACTCCCTAAAACACTTTAATCTAATTAAAACATCAATCAATAAAAACCTATTTACACATTTCCTAAAACGTCAAAGTTAAAAAGCTGTAACCCAAAATTATTTACACTTGCACATCAGTGCCCAATTAAAATAAACCCAAATACCTGACACAACCACTATATTCAACACTCACGGACCTCTCTCCTCTCAGAAACAAGCATAACAACCAAGCACTAAAGGTGAGTAACCTCAAAATATAGCTTGCATATATGGAAGGTTGAGTGTATTTGCATTTAAAACTTCAGATTAATCCTTGACAAAGTTCTGCAATTTGCTGGTGAAGTCTGGAGGAAGAAACAGTTTTTAGAGATTTAGCTTGATTACCTCAAGCTAAATCTGAAAAAAAAAACTGTTTCTTTCTCTAAACTACCCATCTCACTCACTGAAATTAATGTGTTATTCTTGTCTTTTCTCATATGATTTTAAGATTACACAATAAACAGCCAAAAGGGCTACATGTAGTACTACATGTTAGCTTCCTAGGATTTAAATCATACATGATCAGATCTGATAAAAAAGAACAAAAGAGATGAATGACATTAAAATTAAGATTAGCACTTACAGAGATAGTGTTATAAGCAAGATTGTCAAGTACATCTTTAATTGCAGATTTCATGGGACCAAAATATTTATTGATTTTTTGATATTGTAATCAAGGTTTTGTCTAAAGCAAGGTTGTTACAACCAAGTTTTTTTTAGCTGTAGCAAACAAAAGTTATACTTTTATAGTTCTTATTTTGTGATAAAAATGTATGAATGGTATATCTCTTAAACTCAGGGAGAGAAATGTAAAATTCCTTAGCATGGTACTTGCATCTTTAGAAAGCTATATGCAGTTAGTTAGCGACTGAGTGAGGAAGGGAGGCCACCATGTTCAACATACATGGCTCTTTCTTGATAACTGGCATTTGATTTCGTTTTTGAAGTGCAGCAGCATCGTTCTATCATGCTTTTGTGATAGAAATTATTTATGATCACTAGTAGTATAATAATATCTAGCAATAATACAAAGATACACACCCATTATCATCACAACTTCCTCCAACAGTTGTAATCAGATAGATATAATCAAAACTAGAAAATAATAATATTATTAACTAATTTCTCACCGATACTTGTCAGTTGTTTAACAATCTATCAAAACCAATATGCATATGGCAGAAAGCCCCTATTATATCAGGCTAAAATGATAACACAAGTGCCTTGGCATAGTTGTACATAAGTAAACTGGGCAAACAATTTTGTACGAAAATGAATTCAAAAAATAAAAAAAATCAGAAAATTTTTATGGCATCATTTGTATCATTGTTTTGGTTCAAAAACATTTATTACAGCTGGATAAAACAGTGTTATTAGCTTCAGTCAGAAACTAAGCAAGTTTTTTTCATAACTGGAATGAAGTACAGAATTTTGAAGTAAACAGTCCATGTTCTGTGCAGCATATAAAAAAACATTCAAATATTTATACCTTAACTAAATTCTTTACAAGTAATATATTTCTTACCCATCAACTGTTCCATATTTTGTCAGCAGCTGAGTAGCTTCATCTCGTGACATGCCATTATAAAACCAAGGTTGTGTGTTGTGGACTCCAAATTCTAGAACAGGCCTCATGGTAGGACTACTATGACTCTGGCTCTGTGTTGGTGTAGTAGGTGTTCGGCAGCATGGTAACCGCCGCTAAAGTAACCCAAAGACGTGTAAAAAAAGGCATGAGTTTCCTAGTTGCACAAGATGGACATCATGCAGAACAAGAGAGTACAAAATATTAAGGAATGATGTGAAACATAAATTAGCAGAATATGAACTTATATAGAATTTCCTCATTTTTTAACTCTTTAACTAGAAATCCCATAACATTTCCATGAAAGTATAATGTATAATAGTATTTTGGTGGAAAACTTTTGGGCTTCTGGTTAAATGGTTAATGTTGCCACATCTCGCATACACACTTCATATCTAGATATATAACTTTTTCAGATTTTTCAGAAAAAAAGGAAACAACTGGAACTCTATGTTCTGATATCCATGACTCTACATTAATGTATTAACACATACTGTATCATACAAGTAAAGTTTGATTATTTGGTGTCATGTCTGCTGAGTAAGGTCATTTTTCTCGTGGAGTCACTGTGTGAGTAATACATATAACACACAGCATTTAAGACACATATAATAATGAATACTGGAGTTCAAGATGAAAAAGATTTTTGTGAAGCATAAGACAGTGTTCATGAAGAAGAATCTCTTGTAGGAATGAATATGCACAGTCATGTACAATTCCTATAACTTACCTTCCATGTATGTCCTTCAGCAGCTGCAATAGCTTTTGCTTCATGGGGATCTTCTACGATTCTAGTTTGAGACCCAGTAAAGTCAACTGCCACCCGAGGCTTCATAGGAGTGTACTCCTGTGAAATGAGTAATCACAAGTGAACCATAAGAATATTTGCCTGAAAATGCATATAAGCTACAGAAGAAAAAATATCAAACAAAAAGCAATGTGAAATGTTTAATTTTTAATGAAAAGGCATTGAGCGTTACAGAGATAACATTTGGCATTTCAAGTCAGTATGTTACAGCATAATTAGAGCATGAGAAACCTGATGTTTGGCCAATTCACTTCACATTTTTACTTTTTGGCAGAAGAAATTTTTCTGATGCTTTCAGTATGAAATGGATTTTTCTGCATGGTTTCATGATAAATCAAGGTTAAAAGTATAGATGAGATCAATTCAAATTTTACAAAGTAAACCATTAAATCTGAAGGGTAACCAACACGAAAGAAAAAGAAAGAAGCAAGTTAAGATATAAGACATATCACCATTAGGTTTTTATTTTTATAAGAAATTATTTAAATTCTATTTTTCAATTATGTAATAATTATGTAAAATAAAACAAGTTCATTTAATAAAAAATAACAGAGGGAAGCTCGATAAAAATATTTTTGTTGTTAATGTTGCCATCATCAAAATACCACTGCCAGTGTGATGCATCAACAAGATATGCATGAAGAAATATTTGCCAATCCATGAATTAATGGGGAAAATAAAATAGCAATTAAGTGAATTTAAATTATGGGGGATAAACTTAATGCCTCGGTCTATCTGCCTCAGTTTGGAAAATCATTTAAAAATCAAAGAGATACTTCAACACTTGTTAAATACACGGTCGAGTCACATTATTGTGACCACCAGCTAATATCCAGAGTAACCGCCATGTGCAGCGTGGACAGCAGCTAGACGGGCTGGGAGTGACTCAATAAGGTGCGGCATTATCCGGTCGTGCTCCAGTGCTCTCCGTGTTATAATTTTGTGTTCTATGTGCATCTAAAGGTTTTCTGCATCGTTTTGTTTTACTTTCCGGTTTGTAAGAACGACATTTTCTTTTAAATCAGCTTTATTTACCTTCTGGTCGAGCTGCCAGCAGAGCTACTGGGCGCAGCCATTAGTAATGGCGGCTTCCGGCGGGGATGTCAAGTTCGATAACAATACTTCCGGTTCTTCAACTCCTGGACTCCCGCTTTGTGGTGCCACTAAGATGACTTCTCCTCTCGGCGCTGCTCAGCTGCCCTCTTCCGGTGCGTCCTTCGGCACCTCTTCTCATGTTGATACCCAGTCAGATAGCTCTTCTGATACAGCTTCTGCTGTGACCTTTGCTGATGCAATGGATACTCACGATGGCATCACTCCTCCTCCTGCTTCAGCTGCTCATTTGCCATCATCTTATTCTGCCATTGCCGCTTCTACTTCTGATCGTCAATCTTCGACTGTGTCACAGCAAGTCAATGCCTTGAAACCTCATGTTCATCAAAATGGCAACTCTATTTCTCTTAATGTTCCTGAGTCTTCCATTCACGCTCAACAGTTCTCCTTGAAGTTGGCTTTGGAAGTCTTTTTTCAAGCACTTCCTGATACCAAATTGAAAGTTTATGGTACGGTTATTAAGAAGCTTTTATCTCAGTGTGCTATCACTCATCTCTATCATTGGAAACGGACTATTGTTGTTTACCTTTCTAAGCCTGACCATGTGATCTCTCTCTTGCAGAAAGGTAACACTATTGGTAATCACCTCTTGCTGCCCAAATCTGTGATACAACACCCGGTTAGCATATCGTTTTACCCGGTGCCCCCTGAAGTCACAAATGTCATGCTCCTTTCAGTCGTCTCATCTCTTGGTCGCGTTAGCCGGGGATGTCGTGACCTATTCCGCAGCGCCCAACGATCTTGAGGATCATCATATTTTCGGTGCCCGCCGTATGGTGCCCATTATCTTCTCTTCTCAAGATGATGTCGCAAATCTACCTACACAACTTACTATCCATTGCCACGGTCAACGACGGCACATCGATCTCTTATCCGAGTTCCATTGCAGCAAGTGTAAAGGCTTAGGACACTTTTATAAAGAGTGTCCTGGACCTTCTTCTTCTTCCGGATCTACCTCTGGACTGTTGCCTACTTCAGTGCTTGATGACACTCACTCTTCTGGTTCTCGTGCGGAGCCTGAATTGAGTGCCCCTGATATTACTGATGCCCACTTTCCTCCTCTCAATGGTTCTTCACCTACATCTGCACTGTTTACTTCTGCTTGCTCGACTTCTGAGCAGGACATTTATGATAAGGGGATGCTCTTTACTGGTGCGGCCCCCTCTGGTGAGGTGGCTTTGGATCTAATTGCTCCTGGACTGGTTCATCCTTTTCTCGCTCCTACTGAGGAACACTCCAGTATGGATGACTTGACCATCACTGATGAGACTAATGTTGATTCCCATGGTCATTTTGCAAAACGCTTCGTCTTCAAAGCTCCAGGTGCTCCGGCAAAATGAGGACGTCCACGGGTTCATCGTTCTCCTCTAGCTTCCCCCAGTGGATGTGACCTTCCAACTAAACCAGGGTCACTCGTTGAGGCTGCGCTTCAAGTGCAGTTCAAACGGTATTGTCAAGATCACGTGTGACCATTCGACCTTCCACGCTTAGGCAACTGCTTCGTCTATTTATGCTTTATAGTGATCCGTCATTTGACATGGCCTCTTACCTTTCTCATATCACTTTTGATCCAGATATTGTCCCCTCTCAGCTTGCGAGCATCAAGGGTGGCCGATGGGACCACTGTCAGACTGATCGTGCATTCCTTCCTTGCTATCAACGACTTTGTGCTATGGATGAAGCCGCTTCACAGACCGCTATATTCCTTCGTTCTTCTCCAGATGATATTGAGTTGGGCTCTTCCTGACTTTGTGCTTAACTTGCGGTGTTCTTCTCCTAGCTCGGGTATTTCTTTTTGGTTTGTTTTGATTGACTGATGCCTCAACAGATTAAATTTTTTCTGTTGATCTCCTCAATGCTCCCACGCATGTAAAGTACTGACAGATTTTAAAGGGGGTGTGCCCCTGTGACTATAATATGTTCTTGTATATTATTTACTCCGAATTGTATTCGGACCACTTTGCATGCATGATTGTTATTTGTTCTACATCTGTTACATTATCTTATCTTGAATATGCATACATCTGTAAATATCAACATTCATTGTTTTTATTGTTTTCCGCACAAGGGGAGGGCCTGTATCATTCTTTTTGCATTAAATTGTTGAACTCAATAAGGCGCTGCATTATCCAGTCGTGTTCAGCATCAGCTCTAATATTTTAAAGTCTAAAGTTCCGTTTCCAGTGCTCTCTGTGTTATAATTTTGTGTTCTACGTGCATCTAAAGGTTTTGTGCATCGTTTTGTTTTACTTTCTGGTTCGTAAGTACAACATTTTCTTTTAAATCAGCTTTATTTACCTTCTGGTTGAGCTGGCTAGCAGAGCTGCTGGGCGCCGCCATATGTCAAATTCGATAGCCCTACTTCCGGTTCTTCAACTCCCGGACTCCTGCTTCGTGATGCCGCTAAGCTGACTTCCCATCTCGGCGCTGTTCAGCTGCCCTCTTCCGGTGCGTCATTCGGCACCTCTTTTCATATTGCTGCCCAGTCAGATAGCTCTTCTGATATAGCTTCTATTGTGATGTGACCTTTGCTGATGCAATGGATATTCATGATGACGTCACTCCTCTCCTCCTGCTTCAGCTGCTCATTTGCCATCATCTTATTCTGCCATTGCCGCTTCTGCTTCTGTTCGTAAATCTTCAACTGTGTCACAGCAAGTCAATGCCTTGAAACCTCATGCTCGTCAAAATGGCAACTCTATTTCTCTTAATGTTCGGGAGTCTTGCATTCACGCTCAACAGTTCTCCTCGAAGTTCGCTTTAGGAGTCTTTTTTCAAGCCCTTCCTGATACCAAATTGAAAGTTTATGCTATGGTTATTAAGAAGCTTTTATCTCAGTCTGCTATCACTGATCTCTATCGTCGGGCACAGACTATTGTTGTTTACCTTTCTAAGCCTGACCATGTGACCTCTCTCTTGCAGAAAGGTAACGCTATTGGTAATCATCTCTTGCTGCCCAAACCTGCGATACAATGCCCGGTTAGCATGTCGTTTTACCCGGTGCCACCTGAAGTCACGAATGTCATGCTTTTTTCAGTCATCTCGTCTCTTGGTCGCATTGCCGAGGATGTCGTGACCTATTCCGCAGCGCCCAACGATGCCCAAACCTGCGATACAATGCGATACTCTTGCTGAGAGTATCGCAGGTTGAGAGTATCGCAGGTTGAGAGCTGCGATACTCTCAACCTGCGATACTCTTGCTGCCCAAACCTGCGATACAATGCCCGGTTAGCATGTCGTTTTACCCGGTGCCACCTGAAGTCACGAATGTCATGCTTTTTTCAGTCATCTCGTCTCTTGGTCGCATTGCCGAGGATGTCGTGACCTATTCCGCAGCGCCCAACGATCTTGAGGATAGTAATATTTTCGGTGCCCGCCGCATGGTGCCCGTTATCTTCTCTTCTCAGGATGATGTCGCTAATCTACCTGCACAACTTACTATCCATTGCCACGGTCAACGACGGCACATCGATCTCTTATCCGAGTTCCATTGCAGCAAGTGTAAAGGCTTAGGACACTTTTATAAAGAGTGTCCTGGACCTTCTTCTTCTTCTGGATCTACCTCTGGACTGTTGCCTACTTCAATGCTTGATGACACTCGCTTTTCTGGTTTTCGTGCGGATCCTGAATTGAGTGCTCCTGATATTATTGATGCCAACTTTCCTCCTCTCAATGGTTCTTCACCTACGTCTGCACTGTTTACTTCTACTTGCTCGACTTCTGAGCAGGACATTTATGATCAGGGGATGCTTTTTACTGGTGCGGCCCCTCTGGTGAGGTGGCTTTAGATCTAGCTGCTCAGGATGCTCCTGGACTGGTTCATCCCTTTCTCGCTTCTACTGAAGAACACTCCAGTGTGGATGACTTGACCATCACTGATGAGACTGTTGTTGATTCCCATGGTCGTTTCGCAAAACGCTTCGTCTTCAAAGCTCCAGGTGCTCCGGCCAAACGAGGACGTTCACGGGTTCATCACTCTCACTAATCGTCTAGCACTGACTCTCCTCCAGCGCCCCCAGTGGATATGACCTTCCAACTAAACCAGGGCCACTCGTTGAGGCTGCGTTTTAAGTGCAGTTTGAACGGTATTGTGAAGATCATGATGTGACTACTCGACCTTTCACGGTTAGACAACTGCTTCGTCTATTTACGCTTTGTAGTGGTCCATCGTTTGACATGGCCTCTCACCTTTCTCATACCACTTTTGATCCGGATATTGTCGCATCTCGGCTTGTGAGCATCAAGACTGGCCTATGGGACCACTGTCAGACTGATCATGCATTCCTTCCTTGCTATCAATGACTTCGTGCTATGGATGAAGCCGCTTCACAGACCGCTATATTCCTTCGTTCTTCTCCAGATGATATTGAGTTGGACCTTTCTTGACGTTTTGCTTAACTCACGGCGTTCTTCTCCTAGCTTGGGTTTTTCTTTTTGTTTTGTTTTGATTGACTGATGCCTCAACGGATTCATTTTTTTCTGTTGATTTCTTTGATGCTCCCACGCATGTAAAGTACTGACAGATTTTAAAAGGGGTTTGCCCCTGTGACTATAATGTGTTCTTGTATATTATTTACTCCGAATTGTATCCGGACCATTTTGCACGCATGATTGTTATTTGTTCTACATCTGTTACATTATCATATCTTTGTTCTACATCTGTTACATTATCATATCTTGAACACGCATTCATCTGTAAATATCATCATTCATTGTTTTTATTGTTTTCCCTGCAAGGGGAGGGCCTGTATCATTATTTTTGCATTAAATTATCGTTGAACTCAATAAGGTGCTGGAAGGCGTTCACAGGTATGTGGAGCCATGCTGACTGCAGTGCATCTGACAGCTGCTGGAGGGTGCATGGTGGAGGATCCATAGAGTGAACAACACGATCGAGGTGGTCGCACAGATGCTCAATTGGGTTTAAGTCTAGGGAATTTATTACTTTGCAGCCTTCATCATGGTCTTCCAACCACTCTCGGACATTTCTAGCTGTGTGACACATTGCATTGTTGTGCTGGAAGATCCCATCCACATTAGGGAAGACAATCACCACGTATGGGTGTAATTGGTCTGCAAGGATGGATTCATAATGAATTCAATCCATAGCGCCTTCCACAGGTATGAGTGGACCCAGGGAATGACACGAAAACATTCCCCAGACCGTAACGCTGCCCCCACCAGCTTGTGTTCTGCCAGCAATAGTTGAAGAGTGTTTGTTCTCCGATGTTTCTCGCCTTATATGCCAACGTTCATCCGTTCGATGAAGCAGAAAACATGACTCGTTGGAGAAGGCAGGTCCAATTCCGAGACTGCCATGCAAACGTAAGCCTTTCTGCTGATGCACCTTCATTAGCATGCATAGCTGCGTCCCATTTTTTTATTAAATGGTTAGGATAACCAAAGCTGCCTGCAATTTTTTTTATGAATTTGATTTCTTCATTGATGAACTGACTATTTTCAGAATGCGTATATGCTCTTTTAATTAAGGTTTTTATACTATTGCATTTTTGAGGATAAGGATGTGCTGAATTGTACGGGATTAGGACCGGATAATATCCGGTGCAGGCAGCTTTGGTTATCCTAACCATTTAATAAAAAAATGGGACGCAGAAGTAATAAAGAAAATAAAAAATAATGCTGTAGTAAATAAAAAAGAAGTCAAATATTTAAATGGTTTTCCTTACATTAAAGGTACTACCAATGAAATTAATAATATTTGTAAAAAGCATAACATTCAAATTGGAGGAAAAGTAAATACCATCAAAAATATAGTAATAAAAAATGAAAAAATAAAAATGTTAGAAAAAGCAGGTATTTACTCAATTCCTATTACTGAAAATCCTCCAATGGCTTATATAGGAAGTACCAAAAATAAGCTTAAACACAGATTAAAGCAACACGTAAAAAACTGGCAGAAAAAAGAATTCAATACTGTCTGGATAACCAAAAATATCCTAAATTCGAAAATATAAAAATCTTTCAATTTACTTCCGATATTGGAGGTTATATAATTTAACGTGCATTAATGCATTTGCATTTTTGAACTTCACTTTTAGTTGGTAAAGTTCGATGAACACTTACCGCACGTGGGGCTTGGCTTTCAATTCATATTTCCGTTATGTGGATGCGGCACGGGGGTTTTTCATTTGGCCATCATTAAAAGCTGTAAATCCGAAAAACACCTCAGAATAGCAGAGTCGGTAATGATTGAAAAAAATAGGACAAAAGTTTGCAACCATAATGACCCTAATATTTTGAGAAACAGCTGGAGAAATTTAATTAAAATTGAGCAAAAAAATGAAAAAGTTCGAAAAATGAGATCACTGACCAACAAGAGATGGCGCCACAACGCCCAAGAAGAAGCGATAGCCGATGACAGAAGCAGCCCGCGAGAACCACCAAAATGCCCAGCTGACACGGTCCGTGCTAGTCAGAGCAAAACGTCCCCTCGAAGACGGTAATGGAGTATTACCGAAAGTACTAAGGTTATGAATAAGTATTGAAGTAAATGAGGATGCAGCAAAGGAAAAAAAAACTCATTTGGTTATGAGGCAAAATAAATTCCAACGGAAAAAAAAAAAAAAAGAAGTGGGCCCGTGGCCAAATGAAAAAACCCCCATGCCGCATCCACATAACGGAAATATGAATTGAAAGCCAAGCCCCACGTGCTGTAAGTGTTCATCGAACTTTACCAACTAAAAGTGAAGTTCAAAAATGCAAATGCATTAATGCACGTTAAAAATATAACCTCCAATATCGGAAGTAAATTGAAAAATAAAGAATTCAGTAAAGCTTTAAAAATGAACATTACGAAGTACCGCAGAAAATTAAATTAGAATTTGTTAGATGCAGCAACATATGAAACGTCATCTTACAAGATATGTTGAATTTATTATGCTCTGAGAAGTGAATGAATTACAAGAGCATGTAAACCTCTATACTTAACATTTATGTTTAGTCCAAATGGGAGGGAATAACAACTGCTTAACCACTGATTTTCCAAATCTTTGGTCAGATGTGTTGCATAAAATTCTTTGTGCAGAAATAAAGTATGATTCATAAGTAGTAAATCATATTGTTTTAAGATTTTTAACGTAGCAAGAATGGTCTTCACTCCCTCAAAACAGCTGATTTTCCATTTCATTTTGTTTTGGGGAAGGAAGTGGAGATCCTTTAGTACACAAAGTAAACATGTTGCTAACCATCTAGTCTCATCATCTATGTAACTGCCTGACACAAGTAATTCCTTTACATAAAACTGCACAAACCAACCAACCAATTATGTCATCTCAAACTTTACCACTGTTTTCATGAAACTCTTGCTTGCCTCACAAGATACCCAATATAGCAAATTCTGGGAGCATTTTTTGTTCAAAATTATTTTTCATTACCAGCTCAGAGATTTATATATTGAACTTTTGATCCACTGACCAACATAATGCATGCAAGTTAATTTAGATCTACATACAGCTTAAACTTTGCATCTGAGACTGAGCAAAAATGAATCTATATATGATGCAGTCACATGTAACTTCTCTCTACCTTCATATGAGTTTGTATCTTTAGAAAGGAAAAAGTTATGAACTATGGAATCCAATTGTAATGTAGAGAAAATAACTGAACTTATCTATAAGGGAATGTTAAAAAATCAGACCTTCTCTTTAGGAGAAATGCACTGAATTCAAAATCTATGACTATGTTTTGATATAAAACGCATTTCCCTCTCCTTTAAGGATATTATTACAACAATCATTTTATTATATCGCAATCACTGATAAAAATTTGCTTTTCTAATTAGTTTTGTGGTTATTTTCACATAAACTTAATAAAAAAGTTACTTATCAAGCTACCTTTTTAAATATACAGCTGTCTTATAACAAAGTAGTACACAGCATCCTTTAAAATTTCATATTACAGTCAAACCTTTCTAAAACAAACCTTTGCGGGAAGTGAATTTTGGTTCATTATACCATAGGTTTGTTATAATCAGACTGATTTTTTCCAACCTTCATATTTCTGAGTGATATGATGCATTTGTTACACTAGAATAATATGTATCATATTAAATTGATAACACTATTTATTATCTCTATGTCAAAATTTGGAGGTACCTACTTAAAAATATTTTTATTCAAATTACAGTATACAGAATTTAATACAAGAACGTAAGAATGAGTTTGGTTGCAGGCAGGGGCAGTTCGTCATTAGGGGCCAAACGGGCCGGGCCCCACCAAAAAATTTCTATTTCTATAAATATATTTTTTTTTGCCCTAATTCTTATTCTCTCTCTTAACTGAATGGTGATAAACCTTCCCCTTCATAAGCCATTCCCCAAGGGAAAAAAAGTTCCCTTCAAAAACGAAAAACTGTTCCCTGAGGAAAGAGATCACGTTCAGAGTGTGAGGTTATTGGGGCCAGCTCCAACAGGCCCCAGTAATATCACCACGCAAGCAAGAGGAGACAACGTTTTCCTCCCCGTCTCATTCAGTATGATGACCTACATACAACACTGCCTTAACCGCGTGTTCAATAAAGCTGTGGGGCCAGGTCTACCTGGCCCCGCGCTAATTTGATTGGCTGGGAGAGTGTCCGTTTCCTTAACACCGTGGATTGACAGAGAAGCTTACCCCAACCAAGCTCAAGGTGGCGTGGAGGTTCAAATGTTGTAGCAAAGTTCAGTTAGTTGTTTTTTCTGTGTGTGTCTCTTGGTGATGCGTTGTTCCTTTGTGTCGTGACTTTTTTGCTTGTTGTGTACAATGAATAGAGTGGATATTTTGCTAAAATCTCTGTTCTGTGCTTTAAATCTGGAAGAAAAGCTTAACTTAAAAAAACTCGGTGCTTATCAACTCAAGAATTTCCAGGTAAGCCAGAAAGACGGAACAAAACTTCGAACATTTTCTGTTCAGTGGTTTGAAAAAAAGCTTGGCTAACTGCTAGTGATGAAAAAAATCGTTATTTTGTTTTTATTGTTTGCTATTTGGCGGAGAACCACTGTGGACCAAAATTGGCTGCAAAGATATGAAACATTTGTCCGAAAGGATTAAAAAACATGAATGCAGTACAGTGCATATTAATAATGCTTTAAAATTCAAAATTTTTGGTAATGTCAATATTATGTCACAATTAGATGATGGTATCACTCTGTGGTTAGAAAGCACAATGAACTAGTTGATAAAAATAGACATGTTCTAACACGCATTATAGACTGCATAAAATTTTGTAGTGTACACGAATTGCCTTTACATGGACATGATGAAACACAGTCTTCACATAACAAAGGAGTGTTTCTGAATATGATCTCATATATAGCTAGTTTGGACAGTGTCTTACAAGACCATCTGGACAAATCTAAAGTTGCAAAAAATACATAAAAAATAATTCAAAATGAAATTTTGGATTGCATGTATCAGGTGTACCTGGATGAAGTTAAAAACGAAATTGAAAAGGCCAATTACACATCCGTGCAAGCGGACGAAATGACCGACATATCCTGTCGTTCGCAATTTGTTATCATATTGCGATATATGATTAACAGCCATGTCGTGGAAAGATTTTTATCGTTTGTTGAAATTGAAAACAGAACAGCAGATGGTCTTGCATCTGTACTAAAAGATGAGTTGGAAAAGTTTGGTTTCCAAAACAAACTTGTTGCTCAGACATATGATGGGGCAGCTGTCATGAGCGGAACTCGTGGCGGTGGGCAAATACGCATGAAAGAGCATTATGTGCACGCTCAGTATGTGCACTGTTATGCTCATCAGTTGAATTTAGAATTAAAGAAGGTGCGCTCAACAATTAAAAGGGTAAGAATATTTTTTGCAAATATCAGTGGAATCGGCTCCTTTTTCACAGTATCACCTAAACGTAGTGGTTTATTGCGAGATATTTGTCGAAAACGAGTACCTACAGTTTCAGAAACAAGATGGAATTTTCAATCCAGGATCATAAATTGTGTTTCAGAAAACAAAAGTGAACTCTTGGAGTGATTCGACAGAAATCTAAACGAAAGTGGTTGGGATGACAAGAGTATATGTGAATCAACTGGATTTGTGAAGTTGTTACAAAATGAGGAATTCCTTTTCTTATTGTCTTTCTTTTCTCGCATATTCCAACATGTATATATATTGTACAATATACTACAGTCCAGAAAATCAACCAGTGTTGATTGTAATCGAGCTCTAAAGAAGTTTGAATCAGCTGTAAATTATGTTCGGCAAAGTACAAAACACAACGATCAAAATGGAAGTGCTGAATGTCAACCTTTGCGAAAAAGAGCTAAAGTTGACTGCAGTATGGTAGAAAATGATGCAAAAGAAGCATGCGACATCATCGTCAATCAAATATGGGACATGTTTAAAAAATCTGTCTTATTTCACTCATTCACTGTTGTAGATCCAGAGGAGTTCAAGAATCATAAGCAGCATTTTCTGTCACACCACGCAAATTTATTAGCAACTACATATGTAATGCTGAATAAAGAAAAATTTGAAAATGAATTATCAGTACTTTATATCAACGAAACCTTCGACGGCATACCGAACGTAAGTGTGTTAATGTAATTTCTCCATTCTAATGAACTTTTAGATACATTTTCTGAAGTCTCTAAATTATTAGAAATAGTTTTAGTGACACCAGTAACTACCGCTGAAGCAGAACGTTGTTTTAGCACCTTGAATTGCATAAAAACATTTTTAAGAAACACTATGACACAAGAACGGTTAAACGCACTTGCTGTTCTCTCTGTACATAAAGATTGTATTCAAGAAATTCCACTTTTTAATCAAAAAGTCATAGAAAAATTTGCCACTCTCAAACATAGAAGAGGAGAATATATGTACAAAAAGTTATGACTCTTCTTCATAATATTTCCATGTATTGCATTTTAATACTATGGTATGAAGTGAAAAATTCAATTGATTTCTCTTTCATATTATTTGAAGTTTACAATGCGCTTTGCAGAACTAATTTCAGTTTTAACTAAGATGATTTTCTATGTTAAAAATAAATAAATAAATGAGAAAGCCTGTAAGTATAATTTGCACATGAGTACATATATGTTTTCAGGCTTTACAAGTTCTTAAAAAAAAAACCTTTCAAATAACGCAAATGGTAGTGTATGGTACTCATTCTATATGGGACGAAATTCATGAAACATTTCCTCTCTGCATATATTTGGAGTTATTATTTTTTCACTATACTTATCCTGTGATTATTCCACAGTTGAGAAATCTAAAGAAACACAAAGCATAACTACATATATTAATGCTCATATGTTTTAAGCTAAAAATTTTATTTAAGGAGTTTTAACATTTTTTCTGTTAATAGATATGCATACTATTGTGAGGAAATTTTTTTTCGTGTGTGCAATGCAATAGTTGACACATTCCTGCATGATTTGGGCATTATTGTTAGTCAAGGGGGATAAACAGAGGCAGAGTAAATGAATCTTGGGGTGGGGGTGGGGTCTGAATGGTTGGCCTAATAATGATAGTTTTTTTCATTTCATTGTTTGACTTCGGCTACTGGCCCCACCTGTTTCAGTTGCCACGAGCCGCCACTGGTTGCATGCCTATAAATTATGAAAATACTTTACTCCACTGAAGCACGAAGAAAAACTTTATTTCACATGTACTGACTATGTAAAAAGGTAGCAATATTTTTTGGAGGAGAGGCATGATATTATTTGAAGGAACAGTTTTTAAATTTCATTGTTTACAGTGACAGCACAGTTCATAGAAGCTTTATGTACATAATTTTTGTGTAAGAAAATAACATACTGTCTTTATAGCTTTCATTTCCTCACTGAGAGAAGCAGCTGTATCAGATTTGGACAGATTGTATTCATCTGTGTCAGAACTCTCATAATCACCACTTTGTTTTTCAGGATTAACTAATCAAATACAAGTTCATTTGTGTAGAGCCATTGAAAACTTCTGCCTTTTTAATTTTAGTTTTAACAGTACTGATATCAAACTTCATCAACCTTCCTGTTGAACACCTGCAACTGAAGCAAGAGATATGAAGCCATTATGTTTCTTCCAAGAACCAGTATTTTGGTAAATTTTCAAAGGTTTTAATGAACTTTCAACAAAAGATAAGTATGTGACTGATATCAATGTAAATGAGATAGAAATGCATTGCACTAATTGAGAATGTGATCATTGTAACCAGGTGTTCATTATAGATATAATCATTACTCATGCACTACATTCACATTATTTCAAGGCTTTTGTTGTTGCTGTTAGGACCACTGGAAGGGAATCTAATAGCTGGGAAATTGTTTATAAATATGGTATGTTATAAAGAGGTTTGAATGTGTTTAGTAAAAGTTAATTTTAATGGAACTTACCAGAACCTCATTAAGAAAAGTAAGCTGTTGTCACTAATAACTCTCATTAAAACTAATTTTTACTAAATAACATGTCTCTTTTGCTTTAGTATGTTAATAAGTGAACCCAACTGCTAGAAAACACATATACACTGGTAACAAAAAGTTAGGGATATTGCATGAAATGAAGGATGTATGTATCTGACTCAAGTAACACACATTGAAATAACATCAGCGAGGCTATGTAACACACATGATAGAGTGCGTTTACAAAAACAATTTACTGTGCAATTTCTGCACACAATAAATTATGTAACACTGCAATACAGCCAAAATGGTAAATTCGGAGAATGTCCGTAGTTCTGGATTTCAGAACCCGGTAACACCACCTCTGTGTTGAAGAACATCTTGACATCTTCAAAGCATACTTGCAATAACATTATTCATGAGTGTGAGGGGCAGCTTGTCCCATATTACAGGCAACACATTATGGAGGTCTGCCAGTGTACTGGGGTATGGAACATTGTTAACCAGACATCGCTGTACAATGTCCCAAATGTTCTCATTAGGATTAAGGTCAGGAGAACTCGGAGGCAACTGTTATGATTCAATCCCATGATTTTCTAGCTCCTGAAGCATGCTCCAGGCATGGTGACTGGTTGCATTGTCATCGAGAAAATGGAATGCATGTCCAATAGCATTGCAAAATAGTGTCACAAAGAGCACAATGATCTCATTTTGTTACACTGAGGCCCTCATGTTGCCTTGACAAACCATACAAAGAGGTACGGCCATTAAAACACAATCCAGCCTAGACTAGAACTGACTGCCTCTGGTAAGGGTGGACAGACTGCACATAGTGTGGCTGCATTTGTTTGCCAGATCTCCTCCACATGTGCCCTTGTCGAGTATCAGGATAAAAAGCATAACAGGATTCGTCTGTGAAAAGTACATGGCGACACTCTGTATTCCATGACATGTACTGTCAGACCCTGGTACATATCTTTGATGACGGTGAGCTGATGTCAATGCTATACATCTCAGTGGCCTCCTTGCTCTGAGTCCGTACTCATAAGATGGTTTTGTACTGTTTGAGTACATACTGAAACACCAGAATCAGCTCAAAGTGATTCCTGGACTTGGCTACTGGTGATACTAGGCCTTCTTCGAGCCCTTACTGCCAGGTAGCAATCTTTCCACCTGGTGGTCATCCTTGAGCGACAATTCCTAGGTCGTTCTACAACATTTCCATGCCGTAGAAATCTTGTGTGTAGCCAACTTACTTACATTTTGTGAAACTCTTAAAGCAGCGGCCACATTGATCTGCTGAACACTTGCCTGTAACATGCCAATAGCCCTATTTCTGTTGTCATTGCTTAAACATTGTCTGGACATCCTTTCAGGTTAATCCCACCCTGAAGGCAATACATTCTGCAAACTTCTAGACCAAGCCATGAAACGATCCATTTTCCATTTCTTGCAGGGCACTTTTATCAGAGCTTGCACATTATGTGCCAGGTTGCCATGATGTTAATTTACATATGACATAGTTACCCACACTGATAACTGATCTCCAGTAGTCGCTAAATTTGCATATCCCCACGTGTTCCTTTCGAAGCTGCAATATCCCTAACTTTTTGTGACCAGCGTATTTTTTGTTTTACCTACAACTAATTTTTTTTTATATTTTTACTGATTGTTATTAAACATCAATATTTCATGCCATAAAAAGTTAACAAAGGTGATGAAAAAATGAAAACTGTACTTAAGAATGAACAAACTAGGAAACTCACTGATGATGAGGGATTGCAACCACTATTTACTCCACTTGTAGCAGAACTTAGACTTTCTGAGTGCCTTGCTTGTACTTCCTTATGATTCTCCCTAATTTTCTTTCCATGCTGTAAGTATAAACTGAATATCACAAACAAGAATATCTTTCAGCCGCAACATTCATCTTTGTTTAACTTTACAAAGCAAAAATACAACATAGTGTTCTGTCTCTTAATCATTGTGGTGATTAAGGATCTGTAGATAGAAAAAACAGAACCAGATTTATTAGTGCAAAGGAAAATTGAAGTTCCAAATTAAAATTTAATTTGATAGAGAGCTAGAAAATTTATGAAAAGAAATATACAAAGGAATCCTGTAATGAAAATTATGTAACTAATATCACAAAAATGCCTGTTAACAGCAAGGTAATACAGAAAGAGAAATAAGGATTAAAAAGAAATTTCCAAAAATTAATTAGAAAGAAATGCTGAACCATAAGTGTTGTTAGCTATAATTATATGGACAAAATGTGAAGTACCACCTAGAGTTCAGAATCGCTTTATTCAAGTGGGAGTGGGGCATACAGAAGTCATGGGGAATACATAACATAAAACCAGGAATATTTACAGGAAACATAAGCAGTATACAACATTGCAAGGAAAGAACGGTCATAAAAACAGGTGCAGTGAAGCAGGAAATGTCAGAAAGAAATCCAGTGGAAAAGGCTGGACTATCTCTGTAGAACACACAGGCGAGAACAGAGCACTAACAAGGCAAAGTCGTCCAGCAAAGTTCACAGGAAGAGAGTACATGAGCATCACTATCACAAGGGTATATCAGGAAGGCAAGTGATGGTAGAAAGGAGCCTTCACTCAACATACAGGCGATCAAGAGCATCTTCAAGAAAGCGATAGCAGTGACGTATCAGAGGCAAGTACGGACAAGTATCAAGGCTAGTTTGGGCAAGGTCCTCAAACGCCTTCAAAATAGAGCTTAAGTCATTAGTAACATCCGGGTAATTTGCATGATCATATAACTCTGACACAGCAGCAAGAGCATCCTCAGGAGAAGGGGTAGTACCACCTAGAAATTCAAACTACATGAGGATCTTTTGATCTGTCCACTACCATGTAAAAATTTTTGTGCCACCAGTGCATATGAGGTATTGGTACATTTAAGATCTGTAGGCTGCACTTCCAATTTCCTGGTAGCAACTTTAAACAGGGGTCCCATCATCATGTATCATGATAAACATAAAATGATGTTTATCTGCCATGTGCAAAATGAACTTATTTCTGGTAGTTTTGTTAAATTAAGTAATAGTAGAAGAGAATATTAATACAGATATTGCATCCTGTTCCCACTAAAGGGGCTCTGACGACCGCAAATAGCGGTATAACTATACCATCGGGATCAGAGGAAATGCTATCCCACACTCACCAACCCGCTTGGCCAGCGTGGTGAGTTATGGCCAAACACCTCCAAAATGACTCTACAACTTAAATCTTGGCCCTCAGTCTCCGGCAGCTGGAATGTACCTGGCCAAGGCAGTGGCCAGTGCGACATGAAGGCAGAGGGTGCTAAGAATCCCCGGAGGACCGGACTAGGCTGCCATTTGATGCTGACCTTGGCTACCTACAACGGACGCTCCCTATCTTCTGATTCAAGGCTTCTTGAATTGGAAGAGGAACTACAAAGGATCAAGTGGGACATCGTCGGGCTAAGTGAGGTAAGGAGAAAAGGAGAAGATCTCATCGAACTGAAAAGTGGACATCTCTTCTACTATCGTGGGACAGATACTGGCAGAACTAGTGGTGTTGGATTTATAATAAACAAGAAACTGAAGGATAAAGTTGTAGAAGTTGAAAGTTCCTCTGACAGAGCTGCACGACTTGTTATCCAACTCTCGAAAAGATACCAGGCTCAGATTATTCAAACTTATGCACCCACCACAAGTCATCCTGAAGAAGAAATTGAAGAATTTTATGAGGAAATTCGTGATCTAAATAATAAAGGTAAGCAGCACTTGAAGATAATTATGGGAGATTTCAATGCAAAAATAGGGCACCGGCAACAGAATGAAACTTCAGTAGGTAAATTCGGTCACGGCAACAGAAACCAGCGTGGAAATACTCTCGTTGAGTTTGCAGAGGCAGAAGGATTTTTCATCTTGAATTCCTTTTTCAAGAAAAAGCCACACAGGAAATGGACATGGAGACATCCAATTGGGACGACAAGTGAAATTGATTTTATTATGTGTAACAAAAAATTCGTCAACGAAGACTGCAGTGTGCTGAACAAGTTCAACACAGGTAGTGACCATAGATTGGTGAGATGTAAGATGCACCTCAACACTAAACTGGAACGTGGCAAGCTCATAAGACAAACAGAATGTATTGACATAACCAACCTTAAAAAACACCATAATACTTTCAAGTTGGAACTGAAGAACAGATTCTCTGCTTTAGAAGGCCTAACATCGAAAGAAGTGGATATTTCGGAAGTTAACAGAAAAGTAACCAAAGCTCTTATGGAAACAGCAACAAAATTAGCTGGGTCTAAGAACAAGTTGCATGTAAACAAATTATCAGGAAAAACCAAAATGTTGATGCAAAAAAGAAGAGAGATGAGGACAACTAAAGAAGATGTGACTTCCAAAGTGGAATATATAGAGCTATGCAAGACAGCACGAAAAAGTATCACTGAAGACGTAAGGAAATTCAACTGTGAGCTAGTGAGGAAAGCAATTGAAAACAACCAAAGCCTAAAGATAGCAAAGGGACATCTCAGTAAGGGAAGAAAACAGATTATGGCTCTGAGAAAAGAAGATGGTTCTATAACAAGAAATAGAGGCAGAAATTTTGACAAGAGTGAAAGATTTCTACTCCAAATTATATGAAAGGGATGATACATGTACTCCAGACATCATGAAAGGTACCAGAGTTCTTCCAGTCCTCCCAGCAGAAGTTGCTCATGCAATCAAGAACATGAAGTGGGGAAAGCTCCAGGAGAAGATGGAATTACTATAGACATCATACAAGAAGCAAGCGGAGAAATTGAAACAGTACTCGCCCAAATTTTCACTCGATGCCTTAATGAAGGGAAGATTCCTGAGGATTGGAACAATGCTACAATGATCCTGCTACATAAAAAAGGTGACATTGAGGATCTCAGGAACTACAGACCTATCAGCCTCCTATCAGTGGTTTATAAAATCTTCACTAAAGTTCTTTCACACCGCTTGAAGGTAACACTGGACATGGCTCAACCGAGAGAACAAGCTGGATTCAGGAGTGGCTACAGCACAATAGATCATATCCACGTACTGAGAGAACTAATTGAAAGAGCGAGGGAATATGAACTTCCATTGTGCATGGCTTTTATCGATTATGAAAAAGCCTTTGATTCGGTGAAACCATCAGCAGTTACCACGGCTCTGAAATCCTGCGGTATTGAAGATGCATACATTAATATTATTAATAACATCTATGAAAATGCAAGTGCAAAGATTCGGCTGTTTGAAAATACAACACACATAAAAATTGGAAAGGGAGTGAGACAAGGTGACACCATATCTCCAAAGCTCTTTAATGCCACATTGGAAAATGTCTTTCAATCACTGAACTGGGAAAACAAAGGGATAAAGATTAATGGAGATTATCTAACCCACCTTCGTTTTGCTGATGACGTAGTCATTTTTGCAACTACCCCATCAGAGCTGCAGAGTATGATCCAGGAACTTGCTGACAAGAGTAAAGAAGTGGCATTAAAAATGAACTTTCAGAAGACAAAAGTGATGTTCAATGCTTTTACAAGAAATGAAGATTTATCGATTAATGGAGAACAACTGGAGATAACAGATACGTATGTTTATCTTGGACAGCAGATATCAAGTGAGGGTCACATTGATGAAGAAATTAATCGGCGTACAAAACTTGCCTGGAGAGCTTTTGGAAGAAACAGCATAATTTTCAAGAGCAATATGCCATTATGTCTTAAAAGAAAAGTGTTTGATCAATGCATCCTTCCAGTGCTTACGTATGGTGCAGAGACGTGGACCTTAACTAAAAGAGACATACAAAGGCTGCAGACAACTCAAAGAAGCATGGAGAGGTGCATGCTTGGTATAACCAGGAGAGATAAGAAGAGGAACTCGTGGATCCGAAAAATGATGAGAGTGGAAGACATCATGATCAGAGTTAAATCCCTGAAATGGCAATGGGCTGGACATACTGCCAGAAGGACAGACCATAGATGGACAGCCGAAATTTTAGATTGGATTCCAAGGGACAGGAAAAGACCCAGAAAAAGACCACATGGGAGATGGGTGGATGAAATTCGTAAATATGCGGGAGTGACATGGAGGAGACTGGCACAAGACAGACCGTTGTGGAGGAAACTTGGGGAGACCTTCGTCCAGCAGTGGATTGATAATGGTTGACAATGATGATGATGATGATTGCTACTAGTGCAATGGTAATCGTTTTACTTGAATAACATCAAACATCTCAATGTAAGAATTAAACTTCTACTCTGTTGACAAGATAAATGAAAATGTAACAATGTTAAACAGCAATTACAAATTTGCCACACATATTTTATAAATAACTTTCTTTACTTGGGAAATGTGTGTATGTGTGTGAGTGTGTGTGTGTGAGAGAGAGAGAGAGAGAGAGAGAGAGAGAGAGACCTCTGCCCCATTAGCTGGTAGTTATTTTTAACTTTTTTTTTAGTTTGTAGTGTTAAGGCACTTTTTGCATGCTTTATCAACAGTAGTAAAACATATGCATGACAAAATTAAAATTTGGTTTTCCTTAAATAATGGGTACGAATAACAGTGGGTTGGGTAAATAATTGATATACCATAGAAATAAGGCTGACGAATTATGTACATCAAATAAATAGTACTAATGTCATGCTTCCAACAAATTTAATCAACTCATAAGAGGATATTAGTTTTCCAATTATTACATGCTCATATTTTGATTCATAAAAATGAGTAAAGTTACTTTAATCTGGCATCAAACTGAAATTGTGTTATCATATTAGTTAGTCATTTTCTTCCGAGACAATACAAGAGTAGTAAAATATCCAGGCACAGTAAAGTCTAAGTACATTTTTTTAATATCATGTGGTTTAAGAAGAAGTACATTAATGTTAAATACATTAAAACCCATTGAGCTGCACAATAACTCATTATTCAACTTAATAGGCTGACACTACAACAAGAATTTCTGAGAAGTATTTAAGTACTGTATACATTCTTGCATATAAGCCAAAAGTTTTTGGAAGAAATCCTACTTTCCTACTTTCAGAGCGAGGAGGGGGCTCATACACGGGTTACTAAAAATAGGCTGGGCTTCAGAAGGTTACAGTGTTACATGAATTCTTTTGCAGCACCTGCGGGTGGGTTTGTTTATGTTTTAGACTGTAGGTCTCTGTGAGTCACTATGTAATGGTTTTCTGACCTTCTGTCAGTTATATCCTCAGCTGTTTTATAGCTATGGACCATAACTGTCAGGTGTGATTATTCTGCTCCCAAGATATCATAGAGAAATGGCACTCCTTCCAACAGCCAATGGCATATATGAAATCCAAAAGGAGACATTAATTGCAAACCGAAGTAAGAAGAAAATCACAATTACAGAGATTTTTCACATTCCATTCTACACATAATTTACTTGTATATATATATATATATATATATATAACAAGTCGCATATGAAGAAAATATCAGAAAAAACAAAAATAAATGCTGATGCAAAAGAGAAGGGTGATGAGGACAAATAAAGAAAATTTAACTTCCAAAGTGGAATATATAGAGCTATACAAGACAGTTCAGAAAAGTATCACTGAAGACATAAGGAAATTCAATTATGAACTAGTGAGAAAAGCAATTGAAAACAATCAAAGCCTAAAGAAAGCAAAGGGACATCTCAGTAAGGGAAGACAACAGATTATGGCACTGAGAAAAGAAGATGATTCTGTAACAAGAAATAGAGGTGAAATTTTGACAAGAGTGAAATATTTCTACACAAAGCTACATGAAAGAGATGGTGCACTTATTCCAGTCATTCAGAAAGGTACCAGTACCAAAGTTCCTCCAGTCCTCCTGGCAGAAGTTGCACATGCAATTAAGAACACGAGGTGGTGAAAAGCTCCAGGGGAAGATGGAATTACCGTGGACATTATACAAGAAGCAAGTGGAGAAATTGAAGCTAGACTCACCCAAGTTTCACTAGATGTCTCAATGAAGAGAAGATTCCTGAGGATTGGTACAATGCAACAATGATCCTGCTACATAAAAAAGGCGACATCGAGGATCTCAGGAACTACAGGCCCATCAGACTCCTCTATCAGTGGTTTATAAAATCTTTACTAATATTATTTCACCTGACTTGAAGATAACACTGGATGTGGCTCAACTGAGAGAACAAGCTGGATTCAGGAGTGGCTACAGCACTATAGATCATATCATGTGCTGAGAGAACTAATTGAAAGAACGAGGGAATATAAACTCCCATTATGCATGGATTTTATTGATTATGAAAAGGCCTTTGATTCCATGAAACCATCAGCAGTTACAATGGCTTTGAAATCCTGTAGTATTGAAAATGCTTACACAGCATTATTAATAACATCTATGAAAATTCAAGTGCAAAGGTTTGACTATTTGATGATACAGCACTAATTAAAATTGGAAAGGGAGTGAGACAAGGTGACACCATATCTCCCAAACTCTTCAATGCCACATTGCAAAGTGTCTTTCAGTCATTGAAACGGGAAAACAAGGCGATAAAGATTAATGGAGATTATTTAACTTTCCTTCGTTTTGCTGATGACATAATCATTTTTGCAGCTACCCCTCCAGAGCTTCAAAGTATGATTCACGAACTTGCTTACAAGAGTAAAGAAGATTAAAAATAAAATTTCAGACGACAAAACTGGTGTACAATGCATTTTCAAGAAACGAAGATTTTGCAGTTGATAGGGAAAAACTTGAGGTAACCGATACCTATATTTACCTTGGGCAACAGATATCAAGCAAGGGTCACGTTGATAAGGAAATTAATCGGTGTATAAAATTTGGCTGGAGAGCTTTTGGAAGAAACAATACAATTTTCAAGAGCAATATGCCATTATGTCTTAAAAGAAAAGTGTTTAATCAATGCATCCTTCCAGTTTTTACATATGGAGCAGAGACATGGACCTTAACTAAAAAAGACATACAAAGACTGCAGATAACTGAAAGAAGCATGGAGAGATGCATGCTTGGTGTGTAAGCAGGAAAGATAAGAAGAGGAACTCATAGATAAGGAAATTGACAAGAGTGGAACACATCATGGCCAGAGTAAAATCCCTGAAATGGCAATGGGCTGGACTTGTTGCCAGAAGAATGGACTACCCATAGACAACCGAAATTTTAGAATGGATTCCAAGGGACAGAAAAATATCCAGAAGAAGACCATGTGGGAAATGGATGGATGAAATTCAAAAGCATGCCATAGTAACATGGAGGAGACAGGATCAAGACAGACAGTTGTGGAAGAAACTTGGAGAAACCTTCATCCAGTAGTGGATTGATAATGGTTGATGATGATATATTATATAAATCACATCACCATGGTTGACAATGATGTCGAAAGCCGTAAGGTTCCATGAAAATGCTTTTTAACATAAAACACATTTTCTAACGTATTTAAGTAACCCGGAAATACATTAGATATAATAATGGGTTTTTGAACTGTTATAAAGGTCAATAATGTTTTTTTTTGAATTGTTGCAATAACCATTTGTCAACTAAATATCCCAGTGTGTTTTTTTTAATGTTTTTGCAATCGACCTGTTAGCTATTTTTGGACTTTAAACAACCAATTCGTGCTATGTGTATAATTAATTGGGACTCCATAAAATTTTTATCTCACCAGTAGCACTTTGTAAAAAAGAAGTTGAAAGAAGGTGTTGAAATTGAAAGAAGTGGAGTCACAATTAGTTACCAGAAAGGCTGGCATTACCACACTAATGGCAACACCTATTCTCTTGAGTCGGTGCTGATGACAGGTTGGAGTTCAACCAAAAAATTTGATGAATGATAATAAAAAAAGTTATCCTAGTAATCTCCATAAATTGAAAGTCAGATTTAAATACAATAAATAAGTCAGTAAAATGGAAAGGTCACTTAGTTATATATAAAATATTTAATACCAGTTAAGACTATTTCATGAATTTCACTTTTTTTTATTCAGTTTCTGAGGTAAACTTCCACTTAAGGAAGCATAAATTGCTGGAGCTAATTTATGAGCATTTGCTAATTTCTGTTGCACATTTACAGAGTCATTCAATGCAGGGTTCAAATCCAAAGTATGGGAGAAATTACAGATATGCTCAAAAACTGAATGTGTAGTGATAATTTGGCTGATGTTGTGAAGTTAACAAATTTTATTACTTTATCTCAGAAGAAAATCCAAGTTTTATATTAATAAGAGCAATGAGAGTGAACTTACCCTTACCAGTAGGTCCGTTCTCTCAGACAAGTAGACATTTCTCTGCACGTTAACTTCCATATTAATATCCACGGTTGGTTTTTGGCCTTTGGTGCGGTGTTTTTTTATGTTGTCTTCAACATGTTCTTTTATTTGACTGAGTGAGCAATTTATTAACCTATACTGAAGAACTGATACGTTGGTCCAAGAAACATCTTTTATACTTTAAAAACCCTATATTTACAATGACTTGAATAACACTAACCGGTAACCAAATTGGCTTATAAAAAAAACAAAAAAACCCCATGTACATGAACATTTAGAAACCATAAACAAACTTCCTATTTACAAACACCAAAACATCGGAACAAAACATTTAAAAGCCTAAAATTCAATTATTCACAACAAACTTATCTCATTGCCCTCTATTTACAAACTCATCTCACACACTCATTCACGCACCACACCTCTGCCGTTCCCAACGTAGATTGCCCCAAGCAGCTTTCCACCCATCCAGGGTCATCATCTGGAGGCCAGTTGGTATCAGCCCTGCTATCACAGTGCGAGTGAGTGAGAGAAGCGATTTCTTGCATCGGCCTCATGTACCACGTCATATTGAACACATGGCCACCGTGGCTCCATCTGTTAAGAACTGTAGTTAATATTTTATTTTCTTCTGGAGTATTTTTTCCTTTTTTGTTCTATTTTTATTAGTTCTTTCCATTTTTCATCAAGTATATTTGGTTCATTATGATTACATACTCGATCCCTATTTTTTTTTATCAGTACTGATTCTGCAATACGCAAATGTCTTTCGTTGTTACATGATTTAATTATTTTGATGTCTTCAAATTTTGGGTATCTTTGATTATCTAAGCAGTATTGTATCAGTGCTGTTTTTGCTTCTTTTTTTGCCAATTTTTTATGTGTTGTTGTAGGCGATGTTTTAATTGGTTTTTGGTACTCCCTATGTACGATATTGGTGGGATTCCTGTTATCGGAATTTCATACACACCTGTTTTTTCCAAGATACTGCTTTTTTCAGTATTATTAATTATCATATCTTTGACCGTTAGTACTTTGTTTAAAAAAGGAAAAAAATACTCCAGAAGAAAATAAAATATTAACTACAGTTCTCAACAGATGGAGCCACGGTGGCCATGTGTTTAATATGACGTGAGACATGAGGCCGACACAAGAAATCGCTTCTCTCACTCACTCGCACTGTGATAGCAGGGCTGATACCAACTGGCCTCCAGATGATGACCCTGGATGGGTGGAAAGCTGCTTGGGGCAATCTACGTTGGGAACGGTAGAGGTGTGGTGTGTGAATGAGTGTGTGAGATGAGTTTGTAAATAGAGGGCAATGAGATAAGTTCGTTGTGAATAATTGAATTTTAGGATTTTAAATGTTTTGTTCCGATGTTTTGGTGTTTGTAAATAGGAAGTTTGTTTATGGTTTCTAAATGTTCATGTACATGGGTTTTTTTTTTTTTTGTTTTTTTTTATAAGCCAATTTGGTTACCGGTTAGTGTTATTCAAGTCATTGTAAATATAGGGTTTTTAAAGTATAAAAGAGGTTTCTTGGACCAACGTATCAGTTCTGCAGTATAGGTTAATAAATTGCTCACTCAGTCAAATAAAAGAACATGTCGAAGACAACATAAAAAAAAAACACCGCACCAAAGGCCAAAAACGAACTGTGGATATTAATATGGAAGTTAACGTGCAGAGAAATGTCTACTTGTCTGAGAGAATGGACCTACTGGTAAGGGTAAGTTCACTCTCATTGCTCTTATTAAGGTAATTGTAAGCACGTAAATTTTTGATTAGTTATAGTGATACTGTGACTTGTCAAGCAAAGAATTACAAGTATTATATTTTCAAAAGCTGAGATGCTGTAGCTGTTCCACATCCTTGTTAACATAACAAGTAAAAAAAACATTTTTAAGAGCATGATCATGATGAATAACATAGTTTATAGTGTGGTGCATAATTTTCATGACCTTAAAATGGTGGAATGAAAAAGAGCTTTGTAGCAGTTTCAACTTAAAAACTTAATTGAACTTCTTATATGGGGGTTTCCTAGAAATTATGTATTTTAAATTGCAAATTTTCAGAGAATGTCTTCTCCTTCATCAGGCAGTCCCTTGTTATGAGACAACAAGGCACTACCTGATGAAGGAGAAGAGTATTCTCTGATAATCTACAATTTAAAATACATAATTCCTAGGAAAAAACCTACATTAGAAGTTTAATTAAGCGTTTAATTTAATAAACTAGGAAAAAAAGTTTCAACTTGTTAATGTGATTTATATTGTCATTAGACAATGATACCATGCTACTAACCATCTGAGAAAAAAATGCTAATGTTGTGTTCCATAATTATATGCTCCATACATAAATACAAAGAAAATATAAAGAATTATTTTTCCTTTGTATTTTTAACATGGATTTTATTTAAATTTTAAATGAGCACAATTCACTAACCTTTGCTAGCCTAAAAGAAATGATCCAGCATTGTCTATGCCTTTCATTTTCACAGCACAGCCACAGAATGTTCTTAGCTGCATCTTCAACGACACCTTCAGGCTACAATTATGAAAAAAAGTCTTTCTTAACATATTCTGTTAAATATCAACTAAAATGAAAAAAATAAAAATAAAAACAATCAAACAAAAAAATGTGATCATGAAAATCAGATTTTGAGTTAAAATTGCATATTACAATTGTGAATAATAAAATGCCCAAACTTATGACCTTACCAAAATACAAGGATCTTAAAGGCTTGAAAACATAATTCATTTTCTATTATGACTTCAGTAATCTGATTATAAATATTTATATGTACATAAAATTATCAATTTTTAGAAGTAATGAATATTTGATAGTTTTGTTTGGAAATATTGTACTATTTAAGTTCAATCCAGAAGCAGCATTTTTATCTTTTTCTCTGGTAGCCATTTTTTTAAGTTTCTTATTTCCAATATATTTCCTTTCTTATTTCTGTTTACATTTGACAATTACAAATTTCATATAAGTGATTTCAGGATTTTAAGTACTGAAAAATAATATTTGCTTTGCTTTCTGTTATAAATGCTAAATTAATTATTATATTGTCCAGCATATAATGTGTACATTAATTACATAAAATTAAGTAAAACCAATCCGAATGGCAAATAAATATTTCTTTCTGCATCATGGGCACCCATAGCTTAGTTTTCAGGAGGGGACAAACAAAAATTGTAAATACAAATGGCATATACAAACACCATATGCAAATTTCTACTGTGCTTTCTTGTTATTGAAGTTTTTATTACACACATAACACATAAAATTTCATTGGAAAAGAAGACCCAAAAACTACATAAAAAAAAAGATGGATAAATGAAATTAAATAGCATGTTAGGACAATAAAGAAAATTTTTAGTCAGTCTTTTGATTATTTTGACCTTTGTGTCACATGTGTTACAAAACCCGACACCACTCAGTTGGTCATAGAGAATGAAAAAATACCCTCAAGACAAATGTTTGGAAAGAAATTCGAGATATCTCAGCATATAGCTGCTGCAGATGATCAATTTTAATTTCTTTGTTTTTCATACTTTCCCGTACTGTAGGTATGTACATTGTTCTCCAATATACAATGGGAAATTTCATTATTGCTTTCTATTGGAAATTTCCAACGTTTTTCTTATTTTTACTACACACGCTCATCCAGAAGTCCTACAAAAAATCCAGCAACCAGAATTAGTGTTATCATCAAAAAGGACATAGTCCAATTTCCAGGGGAGGGCAAATGCTCCCTCTTGGCCCCTTATATGGGTGCCCATTACAGTGGGTCGAAAAAATCAAATTTAGGAGTTTCAAAATGTAATAGTGTGGAAAATTTGCCTTTTCCCTTCTTTAATCACAGCATAAAATTTAAGCTCAATCACTTTATATCTTCTGCCACCACAAAGGGGTCAAAAATCTGAAATTTGGCTTCAAAATTGACATTTTTTTATAATTTAAAAAAAAATACTAAATATTATACAATTGGGTAGTAATAGTGCCAGTTAATAATCTTTTTACATCATAGTAAACGTTAAAAATTTAATTACAATCCGTACATTTTGTGATGTGCCTGCATCGCAGGATGCACATGAGATAAAGGCAGATAGCAGTGAAAGAAGCACTTGCCAGTGTTGTATAGTGGATAACACTCGGAGCTCCGGAGCCGAGAGTAGCAGGTTCGAATCCTGCCCCTGGCATAAAATGATGGAGAAATTTACTTTGTCATAATTCCTTCTGGTGCCACAAGTGTCCTAAAATAAAGGAAAAAACGGCTTAAATAGAGTAAAAAGTTTTCTCGTATTATGGTATTTCCATTATTTAATAATCTTATCTCTTTACCTTTCTATTAAATTGTAACCCTGTATGAGTGGAAACTGTTAAAAGCGGAATGAGGGGTGTCCTTCCATTGGTTGTGCATGTGCGATAGTTTCTTTTTCTCCTGCCACTCTCTTTCGGCACTTGATGCATTGTGACGAAAGCACGGAAGTAGTATTGATTCCAGCATGTCGGCTGTTCACTGTCCAAAGTCTTAATGCAGTTTTACTGAGCGTGTGAAAACATTGAAAGCAGTAAACAAACAGTACATGTCGTGACCTGCGCTGAATGCCTAGCAGAATTGTTTGTTGATGCTCTTCGAGTCAACTCGACTGTGCAGATGCAGTTTTACTTCTGTTCAAACAACACACAGCGTAGAGAATAGAGACAGAGAGAGGTATTCTTGCAAATGCTTTTATATTTTCTCTAGATTTTTTCTTTTAATTTTATCATTGATTAGTGAATGCAGTTAAGGATCATTTATAATTAAGAAAGCCAAAAAATCTTGAAAATTTCTCTCTCGGGCAACTTTCACTTGTTCGTTGTTCGGAACTCTGCAAGAATTGAAAGATTTCCATTTACCAACATATGAAGATGTACTACCATGCTGTTTTCAAGAGAGATTCAAACTGGCATCAGAGGAAGGAAGCAAAGGGCCGTATATTTCTCATGAAACACTGAAAATGTCGCAGAACAGGTAGTAAGAATATATGTCAAAGCATCGATTTTGATTGCGTCCCATACCAGGGTCATGAAAATGATCAGGGATTACCATGAGAAATACCGGAATATCATGAAACCATACAAAATGAGGAAGGACAATGAGAATTACCAGAACAAAACTAAATGATTACTTGCATGATGCAAATCAAACATTATTTGATATTGCCACATTCAAGTGTGTAGACTTCAGCAGATGTACCTGTGAGAAATCAAACAGGGTGCCTGTCAGGGAACAGACAGTTCTTTAGGATCAGAGAGCACTGGAGCTTGGCTGCATTGGTTCAGCCAACTTCCCTGTGACAAATGCTCTTCAAAAAAGAGCAGAAAGGAAAAATCTCGATTCCAGCCATAACTCTTGAGTACAATGCAAAAATCTGTTGAGGTGGAGTATGAGGGAGAATATTGCATTCTTCATTTTCACTTTCACTGCTGATCGTACTACAGCCACTAAAGGAATATGTTTCTGCCAGGGGTGGCAGAAAGTAAAGTTCGTTGACCGAGCCCGAAATTTCGAATCGTGGTGCATCCCCTTCCCGGAACAAACAGAAGAAAAACAATGCCTAAGGAGCTTTTTTGGGGATTAGGACCACCAGACCACTTACCTGGAGGAACTTGCTAAGGCACATCACAACAATCGCACATATGCCAACACAAAAATAAATAAAAATCTTGGCTGAAATTATTGACTGGGCGGTTCCACCGCCACTGGTTTCTGCATATGATGACAAATTATCGGGATCATCTATTTCCATGGCAGGATGTGTCCACTGAGGAACTTTTGGTTGAGAGGGACCGGAGATATTCTGTCTGAATAATTTGGTCATTTCTACAAAACTAAGTATTGAAGTCAATATGGGTTTTCTTGAAAACTCTTTAGCACCCTCAGTAGACCACCCTTTTTATGTATGAACTCTAAGCAGCAAATGCTTTTTATTGCCACTCAAGCATTTATTTATTGATAGTTCCTTTCACCGTTCGAAGGA
Source organism: Macrothele yani (assembly GCA_039090855.1). Lineage (NCBI taxonomy): Eukaryota > Metazoa > Arthropoda > Arachnida > Araneae > Macrothelidae > Macrothele > Macrothele yani. The sequence continues at coordinate 62,559,524 of CM077017.1, read as the reverse complement.
GAATAAAACATTGCAGCGAAAAATGTATGCTGTGTTAAGTCTATGGGGAGACAACTTACTTTCTCTTTTTGGGGGGGGAATCCACTATCCCCGAACCGCTCTCTTTTTTAGACAGTTGGATACTCATTTTCAGTGCCAGTAGCAAAATAGGTAACTCTCTTCAAGTGCCGAAGGTTTTAGGAAGGAAAATATTAAGCCATGATCACAACGCCATTTGGCATGGCCAGCACCTGGGCTAAGCATTGTATGACATCGTTCGGCGTCACGCGGCAGTGAAAGAGTTAAACATCAGAGCTTTTTGACTTCGTGATAATTATCTTGCAAGTATTTCAAGAATTAGAGTTTAATTATAAACCATCACTATGAAAAGGGGTTAGAGTGAGTGGGTTCAAGATTTCAGTTAAGAGTTAATGTGTTGGGTACAGATTTGCTGTAGAGAAATTACAAAATTTTATTGAGTTGGGCTGACCATGAAACAATTCAACACTAGCTAGCAGATGAGTTTTCCACAGCTAGTTTAGTAAATTTTGTACTCAAACAACTAATCTGACATCATTATTGTTTTCTCTCAGTTTCTATAAAACAGGATAAAAAAAGTTAATAAATGTTAGGTTCAATATTACAGCAATTTACATAGGGATGTACAAAGACTGTATGTACACACAGAGGCCAACAAATACAAATCTCTATTTAGTATCGAGTAGGGCCAATTTTGTTGCAAATAACAGTAAGTATGCTATGTAGCAAGAATTTTAGGTGTTTGAGTTCATTTAGGTCCAAAGATTGCCATCTGTGCAGCAAAATATCTCACTACTCTGTCAGTGTTGATGGAAGATGCATCGATGCTTAACATGTTCTTTCTGGCACGTCCATACATTTTCAATGGGACTGAGATCAAGTGACTGTGGAGGCCAGGGGAGATGGTGGATGTCCTCCTTGCGCTCATTAAAACATTTTAGCATAACTCTGGCATGATATGCTTTTGCATTGTCATCCATAAGGAGCCACACCTGCAGAAAAAAAGTGCAACATTGTAAGGTGCACTTGATCAGCTATGACATTCAAGTGTTCCCTGGATGTCATCTTACCTTCCACTGGTATCAGTGGATCCAGTACATATGAATAGAACATTCCCCATACCAAAGTGCTACCTGCAGATGCATGGATCATGTTCATGATGCATGCTAGGTCCATTGCTTCATGATGCTCTTGCCACACTTTCTGACTACCATCAGTGCAAAACAATGTATGGCATGATTCATCTTACCACATCACTTTCTTCCATTGCTCTATTGTCTATTCATGGTGTTCCTAGCATCACTGTAAGTGTATTTTTATATTTTTTTTTACCATGACAGGTGGCTTCCAAATGGGCAAGCTACTTCTGAAACCAAATTTCTTTAATTTTCTATGCATGGTTTTGGCCAAAATGAGCTAATCCTGACCTTCATTGAATTTTGCAGGTAGTTGTTACAAACTGGAAGATCTGTTCTTCTGTACAACAATCTCAGTATGACAGTCAAGCTCTTTAAGTCTAGTTTTTCAGTGACATTTATGCTTTTGGGATATTGAAGATCTACTTGTCTTCTAGTTGCTAAACACCTTTGAGATCAAACTTCACTTTATTAGTGTAAAAGGTGATACAGGAGACATGACCATTGTGTCTCAAAGGAACAGGCAAAAATAATAGAAATGATTTGTTCAAAGTGTGCTAGCCTAAAAAACAAATACAGTTTACAGATAAAATCTACTATAAGCCCACAAAGGGTAGGAGACTGATCACGGCCAGCCAGAGCAGCAGTGATTGGCAGACAAAATATAACAACAGGCACAAGGGAAGAGCTGGTAGCACATCAGATGGTGAGGCAAGGAGACATCGCCAGGATGTGGAACCAACAGTCCTGAGCCCAAGTTGTACGGAAAGAGTCTAGGCCAGAAGACAAGATGGCAGTCGAGTACTCCAGGGGAAGATGGGCAGTAAGGTGGGCCCGGAAGTAACTATGTAGGGTCTCACCGGCTGTCAGGAGGGAAGGAAGCACAGTAGGCAAGGATGTACGAGCACACTGGTGGGATGTGTGGGAGGATGCACAGAACGAAGAAGCAAGTGGTAGGCAGCAAAAGGCAGATCAGATGAGCAAATACGGTTGGCAATGGTAAAAGCAGAATGGAGCGTCAGCAGGAGGACTGGGCAATACAAATAAACATGGTCTACATTGGCAAATTGAAAACAAAAGGAGCAAAGAGGAGAAGAAAGGAGAGACATGTGAAAGAGAAGTGAGGGGGATAGGGAGACGGTTATGAAGGTAATGCCAGTGGGAGTTCAGTTCAAGGAGGGAGGAAAGAGAAGAAGCTGAAGCAATCAGACAGTGGAAAGAGCAGAAGGAGGAACAGAAGGGATAGGATGAAGAAGAGAGAGAGGCATGGAGGAAGAGATACAGAAATTTGGTGGAAACAAAAGAGAGAGGGAGAGTCTCACCCTGGAAGGAGAGAAAGAACGGGAGTGGAAGACGAGCAGCAGAAATGGATAAAAGGCCAGCAGAGGATACAAGAGAGAGAAAGAGAGAGATGAGAGAAAAGCACAGAAGGACACAGTCATCAGCAAAGGAGGAAGAGGAAGGATAAGAGGAAAATAGAGAAGAAAGGGGCTTCCAGGTGAGATCAGGGTTAATGAGGGTGCGGACTGTTACAATCCCTGCATGAAGCCAGTAAGGAAAAAAGAAAAATAAAGAATGAGGAGGGTGAATGAGAGAGGAAAAGAAGAGTGGTTCATCAAGGAAAACAGGAGTAGAAGAAGGTGGGGTACAGAGGAGAGGAAGAAAACGGAGAAAAGCGAGAGCTTCAGAAAGAATGGGTGAGAGGCTAGAGGGGAGGATAGTGTACAAGTCCAGGCAAAGAAAAAGGAGAAAGGAAAAAGAAGGATCACAAAGAGAAATTAAAACGTCGAGAGAAGTCTGAAAGCAGGAAGATGTAGAGTGGCTGCATGAATCCAGTGGTGCAATGACCAGATGACGAATGTCATAAGGCAAGAAATGTCAGCAAGCTGATAAGAAGGAACAGTGCTTGAAGTCCAAGAATACGTGCACTTGGAAAGGATGTAAGTGCGAGCAATGGCAGCTCTGTGGTGGTAGGAAGAGCAGAATTGCGCTTTCCTCCAGAAGGCAGCAGCACACTGGAGAAGAGAAGCCCAAAAATACCTTTGAAGTGGTTGCTTTTGAAAAACCAGTAATTTTTTTTTTTTTTTTTTTGTTAATTTAGGTTTCTGCTAAACATGGACCTATGATTAGACCTTTTTCAAATTCCAAAAAGAACTTGGGGTTTTCTCATGTTTACATGAGCTACTACAGTAAAATAATCTGATTTTAGCTGCAATATAGTCTAAGAGTTAATATATATATATATAGTCTAAAGAGTTAAGATACCAGAAAAGATATTAAGAGATATGTTTGGATCAGTGGTGTAGCATAGGCATCTGCAGCTCCCTTGTGTGGAATGCTGTTGCACATCTAGACACAGCAAAAACAAAAATCAGAATTTCTATTTTTTCAATGAATTTTCTTTAAGTTTCATTCCTTGCAATTTTAAATAAATGTTTTTTTTATACCATTGCATATATTCCAGAGAGGAATCACACTTATAACTAATCTTTTTTTTACATTTTCATTGCACAGAATAGGCTGGACAAGATTTACTTGGTTCTTCTTAAACCTCAGATAGATAGAGAACACCTGTTCTTAATTTGTTTGGCTGCTTTTCCAGTTAACTGACCCCCTCAGACCTGGAGAACTGAGATGCCACCCAGTGGCCATTATTTCTGAGTTGGGTAGGTGTGACGATCTTCTATTGATTTTTCGAAAACAGAGAAGTTGGCTAAACTGTTAAGTAGCAAAATTCTTCTTTAGCAATTGGTCTCTTCTATGTAACATTATTTCTGTGGTTTTCTTGTTTGAGTGACTGCCCTCGCTCCCAGATTTTGAATTTTTACGTAATTTATGTAATATAATATACAGGGTGTTTCAGCCAGAAGTCCCAATTTTTACATAGGTCAATTGCTTGACTTAATAACTAAACAGTAACATAACTATGTGTAAATGAGAGGTAAATAATGGGAGAATGATTTACCATCACATCAAGTGCTAAGTGCCCCCCCTCCTTTTCGAGACACATTTGCACATGTTTCACCATGTTTTCTGATACACACATCAACATGTCTGTGTCAATATTGCTTATTTCAGTTGTGATGTTTGCCCGGAGATCCTGAATGGTTTGTGGCCTGTTTTTGTACTCTCTCCTTAAGATAGTTCCACAAGAAATAATCCACTGACGTCAAGTCAGGCGACCTGGGGACCACAGGTCTTTGGAGATAACACGGCCCACGAGAAAGCTGTTGATGAGCGCCATGAACTCATTGGAGGTAGAGATGGGCAAAGTCAGTACTTTTGGTACTCGTTACTTTCTGTATTGGTACTTTGTTGTAACGAGTCCAAAGTAATGAGTTCAAGTACTGACATCGATACTTTAATAGTATATATGGAAATCGTTTATTTATTTATTTATTTTATTAGAGGTTTAGCGACCACCATGAGCAACTCAATGGGTTATATAACCAGTCGCCCGTCCCTAATTTAGGGCCTCTGGTTGCAGGAAGGGAGAGGGCCAGTGCCGTAAGACAAACACAACATCCACACCTCACCGGAATTCGAACCTGGACCCCTCTCGGTCGAATAATCAGAAGCTATCACTTAGACCACAGCGCCATCGGGGCGGCATGGAAATCGCAGGCATTCAAGCTTGAAATCTTGGAGGCTTCCCTAAATATCGAAGTTTTACACAACTTGTTAGCGACATGGTATCCACTCTGTTTCCAGCAACCGCGTGGAAGCACCTGACGAAAACACATATCCAGAAAATGCTCCACAGCTATCTTATACGGATTCCATGCTAGCCCCTGATTGATAATAAAGTAGAGTAAGGTGAGCTAAAAGAATCCTGTTTGATTCAAATTCAACTGTTTTCCATCAGTGATATATATTAATTGAATAACATTAATTGAATCCAGGACTGTACCATTTTGATCTATTGATCTATTGATCTATCTATCTTATAATGATTCTACGCTAGATCATCATTCTATATCATATTCAAAATTATCTAGGAAAATCCTTGACGTTAAATCCGTTTCAAAGCAGTGAACCGAAAGACATGCTGCCCTGGTGATGCAGTTGGCTAAGCATTGACTTCTGACCATTCACCCAAGATGGGTCCGGAATTGAATTAGGTGAGGCATGGATGTTTTGATTGTCTTACGGCACTGACTCTCTCCCTTTCTTGGAACTAGTGGCCCTAAATTAGGGACGGGTGACTGCTTATAGCCCACTGAGTTGCTCATGGTGGTCGTTAAATCTTCAATCAAAAAAAAAAAGGAAGAGAAAAGAAGTCTGTCTCATCCTGGATGTCTTCTGTCATAAAATGTAGAACAAGTACCCAGAAATGGACCACTAATTGCTCACACAAATTATTAACTCCTCTCTAATATTGCATTAATAAGGATACTAAAAATATACTTGGACACTGAAAAAAAAAACAGAACCACAGTGAGATACAGTAAACACAGTAAAAAATAACTGTTAAGGCATGATTTTTAGCATAACATAGTTAAAAAAACTATGCCATGAAACCACATTTAATCTTCCATCCCAGCTCATTACTCTTTGCTTTCTTCGTCCCCTAACACAGCCTGATCAGTGCAGCCCAAGGAGGTTACAATAAGACCACTACATTAAACCATAAATATTTACATCAGTTTAATAATTTGCAAAGCCTCATGTGTAAATGCATTGATTTTGTAATTATTCAAGGGTAAAGTTTGTGCTACTGCAAAAAACTATCTAATAAGATGCATATTTAAACAGGGGAGGGGGGCCTGAGCCCAGGTCTTCCCCCTGGATACGTGCCTGGTCCAGGTTCTAATCCCAGTGAAGCATGGATTTTGTTTGTTTCATAGCACTGGTTCTTTCCCTTCCCTGGAACCAGTAGTCTTAAATCAAACGAAAAAGAAAGGGTTCAAGTTTCAAGACAGTTACTCAACATACAGTTCCAACCGCTCTCTTTCTTCTGCCCAGAAAATTTATCTAAAAAATTTACATCCTCTTTGCAAATAAGCTATGACAAAATAAAATAGTAATTAAAAAAATATATAACAAACTAGCAGGGGTACCCGGTATTCCCCGGGTTAATTTAATTTTTGTCCTAAAAAGAAATAAAACAAAATGGAACCAAATTTGGTAGTTGCAAATTGAAAACTGTAGAACTTTTTACAAAAATTTTGCATGGGGGCCCTTTGATACCTAGGCTCCGACTCCTTTCCCAAACCGTCTACGGTCTTAGTCAGAGAACCATGAGATAGTATACCAAATTCGGTGGTTCTAAATTGAAAACTGTAGACGTTTTAACTAAACACTCAGTGAATGAAAATTCAGGAAATAGCACATAAGTGAACAATCAATGATAGCAAGGATTTTAATGATGATTATCAAGAGAACTTGGAAGACAACGGGTGTTCATAAAATAAAAGACAGTGTTTTGTCCCTGAAAAGTAGTACAGCTGTAGTTTATAATGATTTCATGTGAAATTGGTTAAGTATGGTGCAATAATGGGTGTTTTTCAATTACCTATAATCATTAAGATGTCATGGGAACCAGTTCGGGTTTTGAGGACTAGCAAAAGTCTTTCATTGTACTAATTTATATGAAAGAAACAAGTAGAACTGTAGTAACTACCATAGTGTCTTCTTAACCAGAGTTTCTTGCAAACTTGATTCAAGCATGCCGAGTAAAAAACTCACAAAGGTAGTGCAAAATCAGTGAGTACCGGAGAATGTGGCTTTAGGAGAGGTAGGAGATGGAAGGATAATACATTTTTGTACTAAAACAGCTTTCTGAAAAGTTTCAGAAGGTAAATCAGGATTTATATATGGTGTTTAATGATTTTGAAAAGGCTTTTGATCCAGCACTTAGGAACATTTTGTTCCTATTAAAATCAGTGAAATGCTTTCATGCTAAGAATTCTGTGAGGATCAGGTTGGAATAAAGTATTGATAAGTGGTTTGGGATTAACTCTGGAGAAAACAGGAATATAAGCTTTTCCATTTTTGGTCTATGTGGATTTAAAGATAGTAACAGTATATGATGTTGAAGCAGTGGTTTTGGTATTGGTAGTTTGCTGCAAGCTGATGAATTTAATGTTGAGTGTTGAGAATATAATTTGCAGTACAAGAAGGCTAGTTAAAATTTTGGGATGTAGATAAATGTTGGGATAGAGCTAAGCTGAAACCCCATAATTATTAATTGTGTGGTAAGGGGGAAAAGGACACACAACAAATTTTAATTATTTGGGTGTGTTTACTGATGAGACAGGAAAGTTGGATAAAAAAATAAACAACAGAAATAGTAAAGCAGGGAATGTATATTATTAGTAACATTTAGTGCCAGAATAGGCTTAAAAAATGAAAATGATAAAGAGATATTCACTTTAGGGAAGAATATCTTCAAAACTTTAATAAAGAACTCATGATAAGGTTTTCTTTCATCATAAATAATTAAAAACACTAGAGTGGCTATGGAGTCCTTCATTACCAAAAATCTTTTTTTATTTTTTAATGATTTGCGTTGACAAAATGTCTAAATGCCATGTTGATATACAAGTGTAAGATGGTGTTAGAAATAAAAATGCTTCTCGATTGAAGAATGAAAGTTTATCAAAAGATGAATAATCCATATATAAACGAAGCAAAAAAAAAAAAAAAAAAAAAAAGAAAGAAACAAAGACAAAAAGTATTTACCTTCAAACAAAAACTGTATGACGTTGGGGTAGTGCCATTTTTTGGTTCCATTGGTGTGCACACTGCATATTCTTTGAGATCCCGAAATGGCCACAATTGATGTTTTGGATCCTAAGAAAAGTAAAACAATAAAATCAAACAAAATACTTGTAATGTGCGATTAAAACTAATGCATAAAGATCTGAAAATTTAGAATTTATATATATTATATATACACTGAAGTGCCAGAAAAACTGGTACACCAGTCTAATACTTGGTAGGTCCCCCACGGGAGAGCAGGACTGCAGAAATATGATGGGGCGTGGACTCCACTAGCTTCTGGAAATATGCTGTAGGCAATGCACACCATACTTTTTGCAGAGCGTTCCAGAAACCTGGTGTATTCCGAGGTCTTAGATTCCTGTGTTCGATAGAGCATTGCATGGCATCCCAAATGTGTTCTATCACTTTCAGATCTGGGGACTTGGGTGGGAATGGCAACACCCCAAACTCAGATAAATGTTCCTCTAACCATAATGTGGTGTCCCGATACTTGTGTGAAGGTGCATTGTCCTGTTGGAACAGGCCCAACCCATCAGCATGAATGCAGGACATGAACGGGTGCACCTCATCAGAAAAGATGCACACATAGCGTTAGCCAGTCACAGACATTTGTAGACGTACCAAGGGTCCCAGTGAAGTCCAGCTAAACACACCCCATACCATTACGAACCCTCCACCAGCCGGTACAGTTCCCTGTTGACAGGCGGGATCCATGGCTTCATGGGGTTTGCGCCACACACGAATTCTTCCATCTGCCCGATACAGTTGGAAATGCAACTCGTCAGACCAGGCTACTTGTTTCCAGTCATCAAGTGTCCAGTGGCTGTGTTGCTGTGCCCAAGGCAAGGCGCATAGCTCTGTGTCATGCACCCATCAAGGGGACTCGAGTTGGGCGTCGGCTCCCAAAGCCCATATCGTGCAGGGTATTTGCACAGTCCTGACTCTGATGCTTGTTGAGGCTCCAGCATTGAATTCTGATGATACCTGTGAGAGTGTTGCACGCCTATCGCGTGAAATGATTCTTGACAGCCAACGATGGTCACGTTCACCCAATGTCTTTTTACGGCCACACTAGTATCATAGGTTGGAGGTTTTTCCGGAATTCTTGTAGTCACAGTACACCCTTGCAATGGTCGTCCGTGAAAATCCGAACTTCGTTTCTACCTCCGAAATACTATGGCCCATCTCATGAGCGCCAACTATGACACTGTGTTGAAAATCGCTTAAATCGTTATTACTTGTCATTCTCATGCCGAAAACAGCTCTGACAGCTGGCAAGGATGTCTATCGCTTTATACGCATTGGCGGATGCAACCGAGTACGCGCATAGGTGACGTTGCTATGTATTTTGCATAAGCTTGTCTGTACCAGTTTTTCTGGCGCTTCAGTGTACATGTGTGTGCATATAAGTAGAAATCACTATTGGATGGAAGACACAGTGTCTAAAGTTATGAAATCATGGACACATTTCAATATATCTAAATAACTGAAGATCACATGATATAAAGGAAGCATTTCACATCCTGCAAAGGAAACTACAGAAATACTAATTTCATTAAACATCCAATTTGTGTGAATAAGGATCTTCATTAGCTTTTACTTTTAAGAGCTAAAAATTCACAAACACATGTAAAGAGTGAACTGAGACTGGCAGTTTTGAAGGTAAAGCTTAGATCTAAAAAACTAAACAGTCAAGTATGGTCATTCTCTTTATGGTGAAAATTACTGAATCCTAATTTAAACCCCCTTTTTTGTTGTGAAAAATTTGAATTTTATAAAATTATGGCAAGTATTTATCTTCCAAATACACTGCACTAAGGATAAGGTGAATATACTTTATCTATTACTTACCCAATCTAAATGAAATCAATATGTTCAATCTTAAGAAATGTATAAATTTATGTGTGATTTTAGGGGATCATGGCAAAATGCTTAAGAAACCTTGCTGCAGATCAATACCAATGCTAATTTTTGTATAGCATATTCAGCCTCTCTGCTTACTTATTTATATGAAAGAGGCTGATGATAATTAGTGAGTTTAACACCGCTAATCATATAACTAATTTTACCGGCAGGGGCGTATTTAGAGCGGGGGGGCAAAGCCCCCGAAATCTGTTTAATTTTTTATGTTATCTGTCAAAATAAGGTTAAATAATCAAACTGTGCTTTCCAATATAATTTTTATATATGTATGTTAAATCAAAATTTGTGTTATTAGAAAAGTTTCTGAATCATGAATATTTACTGCTGGAAAAATCCAACTGCTACGTACGGATTCAGTGAAAGATGATTGCGCGAAGGAAACAGAGGTCAGAGAAAGAAGGGTGGCTCATATCCCTGGTCAGGGAGATGGCTGTAGGTTTTTGCGGCGCCAACTCCTAACTGACCAGACCAGGGATGGTGTCACTTGTCACCGCTCCTTTCTGCATGGTGCCGTCGTTACTGGCACACGTGCAGTGACACTCGACACCTCGTTTCACTGTTCAGCCACATGTTTTGATACTTTACTGATTCCGAGCTGTGCGTTGGCCATGTGCATGGATTCTTTCATTTTCAGACAGAGTGAGAAAGTGAAACTTCTGTCTGTATCCTTGTAATTCAAAATCAGTATTTATTCGATCTTTCCCGCAGCTGCTTAAAACAGTTTGTTGAGGTTATTTCAAAAATGAAACGATTTCATCAACAAAGTCTGTTGACTTTCTGTAACAAGAAAAGAGCTGTGGAAACTGAAACGCTAGCTGAACCCACTGATATTGAAGTTCCAAACCAATGCGTTGAAAGCAGGAGTAATCTGGAAAATTATGAGCTTCAACCAATTCGCATGACGAATAACGGAGATGCAGATGGTAATGAAAAGTCTGAAAGCATTTCAGATTCAAACGACATAGGATTGTATGCAGGTAACAGTGAGCTCGTTAATTCTTTGAGCAACGAGAAAAAAGTGGATTTGTTACATAGCGTATGGAAACCTACTGCAAAATATAGATTCCCTAAAAAAATCAGTTCCAGTCGCAATAAAAATCACATGAGAACATTCCAAATTAACTGGCTAGAAGAGTATAAGTGGCTGTCATATTCACGTCTGAAAGAAGGTTCATTTTGTAAATATTGTGGTTTTTTTTACGAAAAAGATGTTGCTGGTAAAGGCAAACATCAGACTTTGGGTAGCTTCGTTACAAAGCCTAGTACCGATTTAAAAGATGCGAGGGAAATTTTCAAAAAGCATGAAAAGAATAAATATCACAAAGACGCTGTATTGGCAGCTGAAAATACTGCATCAATAATTCATAAAAAACAGGATAGTATAATTTTACAAATGAATAAACAGAAAAAGCAAGAGATAATTGACAACAGGAAAAGGTTGATTCCTTTTGTGCAAACAATTAGATTATGTGGAAGGCAGCAGATACCTCTTAGGGGAAAAGTTGATTCTGAAAGAATTTCGCTTGAGGAACCAGCAAATAATGATGGTAATTTTCGCACTTTATTAAGATATCGTGCAAATTCTGGAGATGCCATTTTAAAAGAAAACTTAGAAACTAGTGGAGGTAAAAGCATGTATACAAGTTCAGTAATACAGAATGAAATAATAAACATCTTTGGGGAACTTATTCAACAGAAAATTGTAGCAAAGGTAAAGCATTCAAATTTTTTTTCAGTATTGGCAGATGAAACAACTGACATTAGTCAAATAGAACAGTTTTCACTGTGCGTCAGGTATTTTGATGAAGAAGAACTGAAATTAAGAGAAGATTTTCTGGCTTTTATACCAGTGAAAAATTTAACAGGATGTTCTCTTGCAACAACAATAATAGAAAATTTAGTGAAATTGGGTTTTGATTTGAACGATATGAGAGGGCAGGGGTATGATGGGGCTGCAGCAATGCGAGGACAGTTTCGTGGAGTGCAGGCCTATATTAGAAAAAAATATCCCAAAGCAATATATACTCATTGCATGTCCCATTCCTTGAACTTATGTTTGTCAGATGCTAGCAAAATGCCTAGCATAAGGAACTGTATGGGAGTTATATCAGAAACATGTTCGTTTTTCTACGCTTCTGCTAAACGTACCAGTGTTTTGAAAGAAAGTATCCAGCGACTGCTACCTGATTGCAAGAAAGTTAAGATGAAAACTCTATGTGAAACTTGATGGATCCAAAGGCATGATGCCGTTCTTATGTTTAAAGAAGGTCTGCATCCTATTATATCATCCTTAGAAACGATTGAGCATTAACAGTCAGCAGAATCATCTGTCAAAGCACACACTTTGCTCAACTCTATATGTCAGTTTTCATTTCTAGTGGCAACTTTTGTCCTTAGTAAAATATTGTCCATCATATACAACCTATCTGAAAACTTCCAAAACAAGCCATTAGAAAAAATATCAGAAGTTACAACACTACTAAACAGCATGAGAACTGAAGCAGAAAAATCCTTCAGCTTAATTTATGATGCTGTAAAAACATTGGCTGTAGACCTCAAAGTAGCAGAAGAAGTTCCAGGTAGATGCAGTATACAAAAAAATAGATGCAATGTCCCATATTCAACTCCAAAAGAATATTTCCGCAGAAGTATATTTATACCCTTTGTGGATGATATAATTGAATCATTAAATGAAAGGTTTCAATCACAAAAAGAAACACTAACTTCATTGCAAAACATTCTACCAGTTTTTGCTGTGAAGAATGATTATTCCCAAATATTATCTGCAGTGAAAATGTATGAATCTGATTTAGGATATTCTGATGTAACAGAAAGCGAGTATCAATTATGGTGTCAAAAATGGGAAAGGGAAAAAGCAGACGTGCGCCCCAAAACTGCAGTTGAAAGTTTGGCATCATGCAATAAGAACTTATTTTCCAACATTTATGTTTTGCTTCACATCTTGGCAATTCTTCCTGTAACCACAGCATCAGTGGAAAGAAGCTTTTCCAGTCTTTGTCGATTGTAATCTTATTTAAGAAACAGTACATCAGAGTCAAGACTGAATGGGCTAGCTTTATTATCTATTCATAGAGACATTCAAGTTGAAGATGAAGAAGTCATTGACAAATTCGGAAATGTGCCTAGAAGAATAAATCTCAGTTTTTAAGAATTAGGTGAGTCCAATCAATTTCATTATTTCTCAAGGAGAAATTTGTTTCTGTCACTTTTTCTTTTTTCAATATGTACTCATCAGCTTAATTTAGGTATATATATGTACGTTATATACCTAAAAAAACTAAAAAGAAATACCTTTTTTTATTATTAACATGTTTTTTCTTTTCGTTTTTTTATTAACTTCCATTTTATCCTGGTGGATTTCAGAAACTTCCAATTTTTCGCCCCCCCCCCGAAAAAAATTTCTGCATACGCCCCTGTTTACCTGAATATTGTAAAGAAGGTTTAGAGCACACACATGTTGAGATTTATACAGAATCAAAAGCTGTTCAGAAGAAAAATATAGTGTAACTCAAAGGAAGATGATTACTTCATTGAGGCATATTGCTCATTTAGGCATTGTTTAAAAGAAAGTAGCTTAGACAATTCAGACACATATGGTAAGTTATACACATTAATCAAAAATATTCTTCAGAACTTTTGTTACCTTTAAATTGTATGAAGATGATGACACACATAAAGTTGAACCATCAATCTTAAAGAAAAGCCTTTTCCAGGAATCTTTGCCAGGTTCTTTACACCAAAGAAGGCCCTGAACAGATGGCATTTTATCACCTGAATTTATCATATTCTATTAAAAAGAAATGAAGGAAAGCATTTATTTGAATTAAATATGGGTACTTTTACCTATCTGACTTGTAACAAGAAATTTTAACTGAAAAAAAAATTAGACACAGAAACAACTGAGTAACATTTTTTCTTAGTTATGATGAATACATATGAATGATAAAAATTGAATATAGATACATCACAATACTATCTTGTAAGTGCACCATTTTACCTTTTTTAGCATCATTTTTAATTAGCTGCATCACCAGTAAATTCAAAATCGCTTTTTCCTACCATGTTGCCTTGATGACATACTATGCAATAGATAGAAATTCTTGTTCTCTTGTAGCATTATATTAGTGCCACAGTTAGATGCCCCCTCAATCTTTTATTTTTGTAGCTTCATGTTGTTGCTTACACAGCCCCACCATTTCATCTTATGATCTCAACTTCTTTTTACTGGTAGCTCTGCCTGTTCATTTCTCTACATATGATTAATTTTAAGTGTCATTCTTATCCTCAGGTTTTGTGTAATCCTAGCATCTTCATTGCTACAATGTTAGCTTATTCTTCATACAATTTAACATTAGTGAAGTCTCAGTACAAAACAGTATTACTAGTTTAACCAGCCTCAAAAAACTCAAAGGGGCAAGTAGCAACTGTGCTGTAACCTACAACATAGAACTAGGTCAACTGTTACTATTTCATGATACTATCTCACTAGTTCTACATCCTTAAAGTATTCAGAGAAGGACAGTGATGAAGCCCTACCTTGTAGGTTGTGGCACAGTTGCTACTGTGCCCCTTTGAATTTTTTTTATCTAAAAAATAAATAATCCACTTAATTTCGGGTTATCACATACGTCCGTTAGCTTTGACTGTCAGCTATGGAATGCGGCTGAGGCCATCATTATCACTTATCTATTCACTAGCTAGAAACAAAAGCATGCGAAATTTAGCTTAACTTTCTAATGCTACTATATCGAAGGATTAAGGGGTGGAGGGTTGAAACTTATTTTGTTATAAATAGGACCCTATAAACTATCTCATGGTGTATTACTTATTGCTGTATGATTATTAGTTTCAAAGATATAAACTTTCAAAGTGTGACATGTTTTCATTGCATCCCTGCTCTCGATGTCACCCCCTACCCAGCATGGAGAAAGACGTAGTTCTACGTCAAAATTCAGTCTCATTGACAGGCTTCAGTCAATCTCTAAAATTTCCACTTACATTTTCCTCCAGATATTTCAATCTACGTACAGTCTGCTGCTTACTTTTTTCACATCTCCAGTTTCATTTAACACTGTGACAGCAAGCATTAAAATCTTTTCCACTTTTTATTATTTCAGCACCCTCAAAATTACCTCCAATCCCAGCTTGTCAGTTACAGTTTCATAAGTTTAATGAAGTTTTTGGATAGCAGGAAATCTTTCTGCAAAAACTTGATCGTGAAGGGTAGGGGATGTCAGGGAGGAAGTAGTTAGTTTCAAGTTATCACATAGGTGGGAAAGAAACATTGAAATGAAGAAAAAAAGGTATAACAGTAGCTTTGTACATTTCACTTGAACTAACTTTTACTTGGCCTTAAACAACTTTCATCAACCTTTCTGTGAAAATGCACTGAATAACCTTCATCTTAAATTTTATTCAACTTCCAGTAACAGTAACTTTTTCCCATGACAGTCATAACCATTTCAATACATTTTCTGGGTAAAAAGATTGTGAAAAGAATATTCAAATGAAGCTGAAAAAGGAAATCTGAAATGTTAGGAAGTGAAAGAGGATGTCTCGAATGTTACAATCTTCTGTGTTCCACTTTGTGATAAAAAGTTGTGTTCATCAAATTCAACAAGAATATGAAGAAAAAGATCAAAGGCTTTTACCTGTAGTAAACTCAAATTTTAAAATATATATAAACTGATGGAAAAAAAAATCCCAACACCATGAAAAAATAGTTGTAGAGGAATGAAATGGCGGCAATACATTTGTATAGATAACATATTTAATCGATTAAGGTTTCAAGATCACAGCGTATTGTAAGCGCGAGAAGAGCCATTTTAAACGTGAAATGCTGGTACATTAATAACCGGTGTAACCGCCAGAATGTTGAATGCAAGCATGCAAACGTTCATGCATTGTGTCATACAGGTGCTGGATGTCAGTTTGTGGGATGGAGTTCCATGCCTGTTGCACTTGGTCGGTCAATACAAGGACGGTTAATGCTGGTTGGGGGTGACGCTGGAGTTGTCGTCCAATGATGTCCCATATGTGCTCGATTGGTGAAAGATCTGGTGATCTAGCAGGCCACGGTAACATGTCGACACTCTGTAGAGCATGTTGGGTTACAACAGCGGTATGCGGGCGAGCGTTATCCTGTTGGAAAACACCCCCTGAAATGCTGTTCATGAATGGCAGCACAACAGGTTGAATCACCAGAACGACGTACAACTGTGCCATCAGGGTGCGTGGGATAACCACGAG
The DNA here is from genome assembly GCA_039090855.1 of Macrothele yani. Taxonomy (NCBI): domain Eukaryota; kingdom Metazoa; phylum Arthropoda; class Arachnida; order Araneae; family Macrothelidae; genus Macrothele; species Macrothele yani. Next base: position 62,543,451 of record CM077017.1, on the reverse strand, counting down.
AGTGCTCCTGCTGTCATAGGAAATTGCTCCCCAGACCATAACTCCAGGTGTAGGTCCAGTGTGTCTCGGTCGCAGACAGGTTGGTTGCAGGCGCTCACCTGGCCTCCTTCTAACCAACACATGGCCATCACTGGCTAGCACCCAGGCAGAACCGGCTTTCATCAGAAAACACAACAGATCTCCACTCTGTCCTCCAATGAGCTCTAGCTTGACACCACTGACGTTGCAAACGGCAGTGGTTTGGAGTAAGTGGAATGCACGCTACAGGGCATCTGGCTCGGAGCTGTCCTTCAAGTAACCAATTTGTAACAGTTCGTTGTGTCACTGTGGTGGCAACTGCAGCTCGAATTGCTGCCACAGACGCGGTACGATGCACCACGGCCATACGCCGTAAACGGCAGTCTTCCCTCTCAGTAGTGCCACGTGGCTGGCCGGAACCCGGTCTTTTTGAGGCAGTACCTTCCCTTCACCACCGCTGCCAACAATCATGCACAGTGGCTACATTCCTGCCAAGTCGTTCTGCAATATTGCGGAAAGAAAATCCACCTTCTCGTAGCCCTATTACACGACCTCGTTCAAACTCTGTGAGCTGTTGATAATGGCTTCTTCATCTTCTTAAAGGCATTCTTGACTAACATCAACACCCTACGTCGAATCTCAACGATAACTAAAGCTCACGAACGTTACAGCGCATATTTACAGCAAACCTGCTTTGCATGTTCCGAGGGGCGCTACTGGCGCCATACGTATGCGCCGAGCGCGAAATTTGCATAGACGTCATCTTACAGATATACTCTCACCGCCTACCAACTGTCGTTTATCTAACACAACCCCTTCTTGGTGTTGGGATTTTTTTCGGCAGTGTGTATATACAGCAGGCCCAGGATTCATTTGAAGTAATTAACATTAAATGTAAATTAAGAATTAATGACTATTATGTAGAATAAGAGGATCACAGTAGGAATCTTGTAATGGTCGAGAACACAGGAACCATCCATTCTTCTTATGGCAACATTACTCAAGCAATGTCCAACAACAACTAACTTAAAAAAAAAAGTTCTATTGTTGTTGAAGAAAATAAACAATTACGCGACTTGAGTTGAGTAAAAAAAATAAACAAAGTTGTCGAGGATAAATTTATTAAGGTACATTACCTCTCAAATTTTCAATCTATACACTAGATCATCGTCAGGAGTTCTTGCGTCTTACTACTTCTACAGGTCTGGCGACCAAGCCTGGTGGATTTGCCTTCCAGCATGGTCGTTGATGTTGCCACCTTGTGTCTTGTAAATTTCCAGGGATTTCTCTAATTTCTGGATAATTGCGTCGGATTGATGTTTGATCACTTGTAAAGAGTCCCAGTACATTTTGCTGACGATGATCTGGTGTATAGATCGAAAATTTGAGAGGTAATGTACCTTAATAAATTTATGCTCGATAATTCCAGTTAAATATTTAAAATACTGAAAGTAATTAGAGGAAGCCATGAAGTCATTAAATTAGAAACAAAGTTGTTTAGTGCAGAATTCGTGACGTCATGCCCAACAATCCGCCCAATCCCCCTGCTCTAAACAAGCTTAAGTTGAGAGCTTGTCTGTGTTTTATAAAAGCACATTTTGGAAGGGGCTTAGTCACAATGTCAGCAGTTATCAAAGTAGATGAACAGTAGTCGACCTTGATGATACCACGATGCTGAAGATCCCTTAAGTAGTGCAATTTAGTGTCAACGTGCTTTAATCTGGAGTTACCCTTTTTAGACTGTGCAATTTTGACAGTTGATTGGTAATCTTTGTAGAAGGTCACTGGAAGATTTTGTTTGAAGTTAAAACATTCGCATAAATGCAACACCCAAAAATTCCTGTGCAGCTTCAGGCAGCGAGACATATTCTGCTTCAGATGATGAAAGAGACTCGCAATTTTGCTTTCTAGACTTCCAGGATATACAAATGTTCCCAAAAAATACTAGGAAGCCAGAAGTCGATTTCCTGTCTGACTTGTCTTGTGCCCTGTCTGCATCGGAATACACTTTAAGAACCGGAGATTCCTTTGAAGATATCTTCAATTTCATGTCTTTTGTGGTTTTTAGATACCTGATAAGCCTTTTGACTGCATTCCAGTCTCTCTGTGTCAGTTTGGCACACTTTCTACTTAAGATGTGTGTGGCAGCAGTGATGTCAGGTCTAGTGAAGTTTGAAATAAACAGCAGAGACCCAATAACTTGTCTATACTTGTGGTTATTGAGAGAACTAATTGAAAGAGCGAGGGAATATGAACTTCCATTGTGCATGGCTTTTATCGATTATGAAAAAGCCTTTGATTCGGTGAAACCATCAGCAGTTACAATGGCTCTAAAAACCTGCGGTATTGAAGATGCATACATTAATATTATTAATAACATCTATGAAAATGCAAGTGCAAAGATTCGGCTGTTTGAAAATACAACACACATAAAAATTGGAAAGGGAGTGAGACAAGGTGACACCATATCTCCGAAGCTCTTTAATGCCACATTGGAGGGTGTTTTTCAGTCGCTGAGCTGGGAAAACAAAATGATAAAGATTAATGGAGATTATCTAACCCACCTTCGTTTTGCTGATGACGTAGTCATTTTTGCAACTACCCCATCAGAGCTGCAGAGTATGATCCAGGAACTTGCTGACAAGAGTAAAGAAGTGGGATTAAAAATGAACTTTCAGAAGACAAAAGTGATGTTCAATGCTTTTACAAGAAATGAAGATATATCGATTGATGGAGAAAAGCTGGAGATAACAGACACGTACGTTTATCTTGGACAGCAGATATCAAGTGAGGGTCACATTGATGAAGAAATTAATCGGCGTACAAAACTTGCCTGGAGAGCTTTTGGAAGAAACAGCATAATTTTCAAGAGCAATATGCCATTATGTCTTAAAAGAAAAGTGTTTGATCAATGCATCCTTCCAGTGCTTACGTATGGTGCAGAGACATGGACCTTAACTAAAAGAGACATACAAAGGCTGCAGACAACTCAAAAAAGCATGGAGAGGTGCATGCTTGGTGTAACCAGGAGAGATAAGAAGAGGAACTCGTGGATCCGAAAAATGACAAGAGTGGAAGACATCATGATCAGAGTTAAATCTCTGAAATGGCAATGGGCTGGACGTACTGCCAGAAGGACAGATCATCGATGGACAGCTGAAATTTTAGATTGGATTCCAAGGGACAGGAAAAGACCCAGAAGAAGACCACATGGGAGATGGGTGGATGAAATTCGAAAGTATGCAGGGGTGACATGGAGGAGACTGGCACAAGACAGACCGTTGTGGAGGAAACTTGGGGAGACCTTCGTCCAGCAGTGGATTGATAATGGTTGACAATGATGATGATGATGATGATGAACTGGTTTCCATAGGTGTGTTTGTAGGCTTTGCATCTTGTAATCCAAATATTTCGACTACCTCAATAATTTTATTTTTCTGGCTCAGAAAATATTCACCATTTGAATTTCGAAGAATGTTATATTCACTATTTGAATTTCGAAGAACGTTATATTCACTAATTGAATTTCGAGAATGTGTCACTTGGCCTAAATTGGTTAATTCATAGCTTTGCTTCAGAGCTTCAACAGTTTTATCAATTTGATATGGAGTTTGTGAACTTATCAAAATGTCAACAACATATAGAATTAAGTACATTGTGTCATTCTTTTCAGATTTTGTGAAAATACACGAGTCTGCTTTGCTCTGAACAAAACCCATATTTTTCAAAGTAGCTTCTATGGATTCATTCCAACGATCTTGCTGCTTGTTTAAGACCATAAATTGCTTTGTTGAGTTTGCATACATGATTGTTATTGCTTACTTCTTTGAAACTTTCTGGTTGATCCATATAAATATCTTCATTAAGTTTTGCATTTAAGAACACTAATTTTATATCTACATGGTGAATGAACATATTTTTATGTGCAGCAGCTGCAAAAAATAACCTTATAGTGGTGTGTTTCACCACATGTGTATAGACCTCATCATAGTCCATCCCATATTTCTGGACATAACCTTTAGCAACTAGCCTTGCCATATGTTTTATTATTTGACCATATTCATTGCATTTTGTTTTGAAGATCCATTTACATCCAATAGGGGTTTTTCCCTTTGGTAGTTCTGTTAATGACCATGTGTCATTGTTTTTAAGTGATTTGAGTTCCTCTTGTATGGTAGTTCTTCACTGTATCTGTTGAATCTTTGGCAAATCTTGGATGTCTTTTAAGGACTTGGGATCTGAATATTTAACCATTAGTACAAATTCTCATGGAAAACTATTTGTAGTTTCTTTAGTTAGTGATTCTGCAGCATTGAAAGACAGTCTTTGAGCCGGAATCTCTTTAGTAGACCTTTGCAATCTTCTTAGTGATTGAGCATCTGAGTTTGACTCAGTTTCATCACTTTCATCATTTAATAGGGGATTTATTTGTGGGATTTCCTCTTCTCTAGTTTCTTGATTTGTAACATCTATTGGTAAATGAATAATACTACCTCCTTCTTTATGAGGTTCCTTGACACTATGTTCAAACTCTAAGAATCTGACAGGCCTTGAGATTATCACTCTTTTGTTGCTTGTGTAGATTCTATAGACTTTGCTATGGTAATCATACCCGACAAAGATGCCTTCCCCCTTTGATCAAGCTTATGCCTTCTTTGCTTGTGTATGTATGCAAATGCTTTGCATCTGAATACTTTGATATGACTCAAGTAGGCTTAACATTATTTCACAGTTCATATGGAGTCTTGTCATTTGCTTTCATTATCAATCGGTTTTGAATATACTCTGCTGTTAATACTGCTTCACCCCAGAAGAGTTTTGATAAGTTTTCATAGAGTATCATTGCTCTTGACATATCCATTAATGTTCTATTTTTCCTTTCTGCTACACCATTTTGAGGAGGAGAGTAAGGAACTGATTTCTGATGTAATGTATTCCTCGACTTGTTAAGAAGCTTTGAATTTTATGATTGCAGTATTCCTTTCCATTATCAGTTCTAATGGCTTTAATATTTGTTTGGAATTGATTCTGAGTTGATAAGTTGATACTATAAACTCTTTGAGTTTGCAGTAGACCTCATCCTTACTTTGTAACAAGTAGACCATTGAATATCTGCTAAAATTATCTATGCATGTTATGAAGTATTTATTTCCACCAAAACTTTCAGTTTCCATAGGCCTGCATAAATCAGCATGAATCAATTCTAAAGGTTCTTTGGCTCTAAAATTTGCCAGTTTTGGATAAGGCTTATCAGTTGACTTTGTTTTGATGCAAGTCGTGCACTGGTGGTCATGTGAGAAATTGTTTACAATAAACTCTTTTAACAGGTTATGAACTGCCATTAGTTTAATAGTATCAAAATTTATGTGACTAAATCTCAAATGCCATTTGAACAGACAATTTTCATTTTGACATAACTGACCTTGCATTTTTGAAACACAGCAGTATTGATTATCTGCACTATTTGGCACCACTAATAATTTATATAAACTTTCATCTGTTGCTATGCCATGGGCAATTATATCATCATTCTGCATTATAATGCAAATATTTTCCTTGAAAGATACAGTACAGTTCTTACAAGTTAGTGTCTTAACTGACAACAGGTTGCCTACGAGTTCTGGAATGTATAGCACATTTTCAAGTGTTATATTGCGTTCTTCATTTTGAAGAGTTTTGACATTCAGCCTTCCTTTACCAATTCCAGCTGTGAGTAGCCTCACACCATTTGCTATCACAACCAAGTTTTAAGAACTTTCTGTTAACTGTGTGAAAAAATTAACATTTCCACTCATGTGACTTGTTGCACCTGAGTCTAAGACCCATTCCGAGTCTTGTATATTTTCTTCTGCTTTCAAGATATAATTTCTATCTATTTTATGATCTTTATGAATTATGGGAACACCTTTATGACTATTGAGAATTTTTATTTGCAGATAATTAGTTTTTGTATCGTGTAGTTCCTTTGTGGAAGTAGTTGGTGTTAATGTTGTATGATGTATTTCCAAACCATCTCGGAGATCCTGTGATGAGTTTGAGTCATATGGAATTACACCTTGTTGTACAACCGCCTGATGTGTACAAACATTTAGTTTGTGCTTTTGGTGAATATTTTGTTTTTTGAAAAATGTTGTTGTTCTCTGTTCTGATTGTTAAGATATCAGCATTCACCTATGTTATGACTATTTTTATGACAGTAAGTGCAACACTTCTTCATTACATTACTTGAGGTATTATTACAGTTGTTCTTGAAAAAGTTTCCTTTAAATGCATATGTTCCTTGTGTTGCTTGTGACGTGTGAGATTTTCTCATATACTCATCTATTAGTTTGCTACTAACATACTGTAGGCAGGGGCGTAACTACAACCCCCGCAACTGCGTGGGGGCACAGGTAATGAAGGAGCATAATGCAGCTGCCAGTAATGGTTTTATGAAAAAATCCAGACGCATACGAAAACAAAGAAACAAATAATTAATCCAAAAATCATATTTTCCTTTAATACATATAATAGCTTTGCCTAAATAAATGCCACGTTTTACTTTTAAAACATTGGATGCCCTACGGATTGAAGCTATTCAGCCCTTGGGCTCCGGGTTGTAATGCAATCGCTCTGCAATGGGTTGTAATACCATTGTTCTCGTATTGTTTGCTGGACTGCAAACAATACGATCACTCTCCAATCATCCTCTCTGGAAAAGTACGAGACTATGTGGGGATTCACTATAGAGGATGTGAGAAAACAGTCAGTCACCAAGATTTTCATACACAACAGGTGCCAACATTTATTAACAGCAGTGTCAGATCTGCATGTAAAAGAGGGTGATTTCTTTAAGTGATTTTCAGTATTTTAGTTTTGGACAAAACAATTACACATTGCTTTGCTCTTAGTTCTTCTTTATAGTGAGTATGTCTATCTCACTTACTACGTGCAAACTTTAACATACAAGCGAACAGCATCTATTTGCAAATGTAACAAAAGCATCCAAGTGGAGCATAGTATCGACAAAAGAAAAAAGAACATGCTAAGAAACTTCCAAAGCTCGACCAGCTCTTTTTGGGTGGAATCAATTAAACCCAAGTGCCATTTCTGATTAAAAGAATGATGATTTGTTTAGCTCATCAACTGTTCAAACTTTTAGTAAAATGGGTGAAGTCTTATAGTTATTGACCTTAACCTTAAAGTATATTTTACCGACTTTGTTTCTTGCGATAAAATGTATATTCATGCTCAAAGATCGAAGGCTTTTACCTGTAGTAAACCCAAATTTTAATATATATATAGCAGGCCCAGGATCCATTTGAAGTAATTAACATTAAATGTAAATTAAGAATTAATTACTATTATGTAGAATAAAAAGGATCACAGTAGGAATCTTGTAATGGTCGAGAACACAGGAACCATCCATTCTTCTTATGGCAACATTACTCAAGCAGTGTCCACAACAACTAACTGCAAAAAAAAGTTCTATCGTTGTTGAAGAAAATAAACAATTACGTGACTTAAGTTGAGTAAAAAAAATAAATAAAGTTGTTTAAGGCAGAATTCATGATGCCATGTCCAACAGGAAGAAATAAAGTTAGCTGAAAAAAAATCAGCAACAGAGGGCCACATTGTCAAAAAATAAGAGCTACCAGGTAAGAAATTCAAAGTTTTTATATCTTTATGCATGATATATTTTATGTCATTTTTTTTGCCTGAACTCACAAGTTTCATGCATTTGTTATAAAATTTGTTTAAAAATAATAATGGTCCAGTAAAAATTTAATGAAAAGAATCTCTCAATCTCTAAAATTTCCAGTGTTATGAAATACAATTTAGTGATGGACTCCTTCATTACCAGGAGGTGTGTGCAAGCTTCATTTACTGCCATTGATGTTTGAATGAACTTGTTGCTCTTGCTGATTTGTGGTGAAGAAAAATGTTTATGTCAAGAGTTACTTCTTCGTGAACTCATTATGACTGGTGTACTATCATGATATAGTGTATTTTTATGACTTTATATTTACTGTAGTATTTTTACAGCCTTATTTGATCTCCTAAATTAAGCCTTGGAATACATAACCTTATCCAGAAAGACTAAGCATGCATGGAAGCACTTGCCATTCCATACAGTCCCAAAGCACAGATAATTTTTATGCTCTCAAACTACAATAAAATAAAAGTATGATAATTACCTGAAGTGTTATCAGTTTTGCAACATCAGTACATTCAGATAGGCAGTCCAGCTGCATACTTCCAAGATCCAACATATAAAATGGGAAAAATTGCTGAAAGGTAAATTTATAATCTCAAACACAGAAAACAACACCAAGTATTTTAATTTCAAAATATACACAATGGCATATGCTTCTAAAATAAAAAACAAAAACAAAAAAACCATTAATTTCTTTGAATAAAGCTCATGTTGAAAATTTGCTTCCTAGTTTCTCAATTCAATTACATTTAATCAAAACTTCACTATGGGAATTTCTGCTAGGAATTTTTTTTTATTTTAATTGCAACATGGACTGGAATTCCCTTAAAGTCGTCAGTTTCCAAAACAATTTTCAAAAATGAAAGCTAAAAGAAGGAACAGAAATTGAGACAAATCAGAATTCCATCATCAGTGACTGCAGAGGATTATGCCTGCCTAATATCTGGCAGGATTTGGTGAAAAATAACCGTAACCATGATAGTGACAGAAAAAAGTGACAACAAAAAACAGCCTGAAGCAGGAGAAGAGTTTTCTCTGAAAATTTGCAATAAAAATAAAAATTTCCTTAGTAGAAATTCCCATAATAGAAGTTTTGATGAAGTAATTGAATTAATTTCTTTATTCAAAACCATCAAAGGATTTGTCCATGCTTTCAAAATCCATCACACTACTCACTTAATGAAGTTGAAACTTCAGGATGTGTGATGTTAACCATAACACAATAAACTCTTGTTTATGTGGCACTACATTTAGCAGTAGACTTACTATAATGACATACTACCAACATACTAATAAATAATCATCTTCTTTAACAATATGTTTTCATTAACATCTGTTACCTCTTAGTTCATAAACTGGCCACTTGGAGCACTGTACATTATCAGATTTTTGTATAGATTATAAGTACATTTGTGAGTTGGTAACACAGCAGTACATCTTGTTTATAACAATCAATTATTTTTGCATCCTTGAATTATTTCCCCTAAAATATTACATTAAGTACTGAACAGAAAGGGAAAAGAAATGTATGACCACTGATCAGAAATTTAAATAATATAGAAAACAGAGAAATGTATAAATAAGAATGTCTTGATGTATAGAGTTCAAAATTAGCTCATCAACCATTTGCTATATAAAACATTGAGATGAATTATTCAAATTTTTAGTGAGTTCTGAGAGTAGCATAAGAGTTATAAGTGAACATAAAACCTATAAAAGCATGAATTGCACTAGTAAAGTCAGGGGCTCTCAAACAGTAGGATGAAACCCTCTTCGAACAACTTAGAGGATGATCAATATTTCAATTTTAGCACATCTTTTGTAAAAAAAGGACATGCAAATGCATCACTTTGCCCATCTGTCTGTCTGTGGACACCATCTCTCTGCAACTATTAGTCTAACTTGAAAAATTCTTTTTGCATTAGGAAGCTTGAAATGTGAGAACGATGATACTTGCTTTCCATTTTTGCCCAATGCATAACTTCACAGTTAGAGGGTGTAAATGCAGATACTATCAAATTCAAAATGCATTTTATTCCATATCATTGCTTCTAAATATAGGATTGAAAAAATTCTTTATTCCCTTCGATACAATTTATAATGAAGATTATTTTTGATACAGTTTCTTTTTCAATTAACGCCCAGGATTTTTTTTTTTTTTTTTTTTGCTATGGAGTATAAAGTTGAATTGCTATTTCCCTGATATATCTACTTCTAAAACTCTGATTTGAAAAATTCTTTTTGCATCGGATAGAGTTCTTGGTGGGAGATGCTCCACATATAATTTCTAATTTTTGGTAAAGAACAGTTTTTCAACTAGGGAACATAAGTGTATATTTCTATTTCTATTTCTGAGTATTTGCAGCACTATTTGCTCTTCTGTAAACTCAATTGAAAAAATTCTTTTGTGATCAGATATCACTTACCATGCAAAATCTATTGAGTGTACCTTTTTAAAATAATGTTTTCCCACCAGGGGCATATATGTATATCTTATTTTTCTTGATATCTCTGCTTCTAATAGTCCAAATTGAAAAATTATTTCGTTGTCAGAGAGCCTTTTTGGTGTGAAATGTTTCGTATATAATATTTTTTTTTAAATTAACATGTTTGCCACTACAGAGCATAAGTTCATTTTTCCGTTTACAGCAATATCTGTGTGTCTAAAAACCTGATTGAAAATTAACTCTAAGTATAGTTTTCCTGGAATTTGCTGATGATGGGTTGTTGTGGCTTGGGCCATGTTGTCATATATGCATTTTTTATTTTTTATTTGTAATTCTTTGGTTTCTTGGGCTGGGGTCTGCTTGTTCTGAAATAATATTTTCCCCCTTCTGTGTCTGTTTGGGGAGCATTCCTTGGGCAGGGAGGTTTATTTTATTTTTTGTGGGGGAACTTTTTAAGTTATTTATATGCATATATGACATAGCAGAAACCCATGTTCAACTAGGTCTTTGTAGAGATGAGTTAATGCTGTGCTTTGATGTTCCTTGAAAAAGCCAAAATTTACAAAATTTTTGGCATAAAAAGCTTCTCTTCCCTGCTTGTCCGCATTGCATTTTTTTCTTCCTCTCCTGTTTTTTGGCTCTGTGTTTTTTCAGTGTCTTTTTAGTTTAGTTATATATATATTCTACTTTTTTATTTTCAAAATTCCTGCATTAGGGGGCATCAGTGTATGTTTCTTTTTGAAAGAGTTAATTCAATTCTAAAAATCTCTCAGAAAAATCCTTTTTTTTTTTTTGGTAAGACACTCTTCATTATGAAGAATATTTTGAACCCCTTTTCTTCTTTAAGTAACGCAAAGCTTTTCCACTAGTTGGTATAAAGCTGTATCATGTGTTCCTTCATATCTCTTCTAACTGTTTGATTTGAAAAGCCCGTTGTCTCTGATATCTTTCTTCCACTATGAGAAACTTTTTGTGCACAATTTGTTAATTTTCGTAACATACTTTTCAGCCGCTAGTAGGAGTAAGTAGCTATTAATACAGTATTTCTATTTCTGGATGTTTTATCAATTGTAGAAATCCAGTTGAATTGTTTTTAACCAAGTCCATTGACTATGAATAACCTTGCTCAAATTATCTATTTTAAATTATGGGCAGTTTTTCTCTAGGTGGTGCGAGTGTATTTTCTTTTTTTACTGAATTTACATAAACAATGCGTGATATGAGAATTTTAGTGCTTCTCAATTTTTATCGTGTTACATGCTTTACTGCCAATCCTTCTCATTCTGACAGGTCAGTTGCAAAATCACTCTGAGCACGAAATTGTAACAGGTCAGTTCAGCCAAATGTTCTACACAAATGAGCATAGCAGATTTTTTCACTTCATTTGAATAAAAATAGATAATAGACATATTTTCCAGGGATGGCTCTATATTTTCCAAGTAAGCCATTTATTTTTTTTATTTTTTCGTACATCACATTTTCTGTGAGTCAGCATACCCCCCAGTACAGTATATGTCTAACAACATTATAAAACTATAAATTCATTGAATTATCTCTCAGATTGGTTAGTTTGATTAGCACATTAGTTTTATTTAGTTTCTATCAACGGTGCTTAGTCATATAAGCATTAGTGCTTATGCAATATGTAGTAATGTACTGTAACATAGAAATAACACAAACTCTTTTAAGGACATCCCTCTTTTATGGACAAAAATAAATGTTTCATGAATGTCCCTAAATGAGAGGTTTTACTGTATTACAAATCTTTAATGAGAATAGCAGAAGAGTGTATAAGTCTATAGTTGTATAACTATTATCGCTACTGTTACATATGTTATAAAGTATCTTCAAGTCGAGTGCTCCATGCTTCATTAATTTTGCTATTGCATAAATTTTCAAGGAGTTAAAATATAAAACATTTCAACAGTTATTAGTTGTCCTGAGAATGTTGCACTTACCCAATATTGTAGCACAATTTGGAAGGTTATTGTTGGTTGATTTATTCTTCAGGTACAAATTGCTGGTGTCCAAATTGACAACTTCATGATGAGTTGGTTCATTGAACTAAAAACCTTCACCGGTTTATTTGAAAATATAACACCAGAGTCCAGATCATGAAAAAATGAAGGTGAAGTTTAAAAGGATTAAAAAGATAAAAAATACTATTTACAGTATGAATAAAATCCTTAGCCCTTATCGACATCGTCATTGGTTAAAAACTGAACCATAAACGTGTATCTGAAGTTGCATAAAGAGATTATGAGGTTTGTGTAAAATTTTATCATTGAATAGAACGCAGACAATTTTGCATAGGCACTGAATGCTTAAACAAAACCGGACTAGTTTCAATCCGTCTAAATCACGGTCATCCTCAGTGGTACTATCATCGAAAGTCGATGCCATGTAAGGTTGTTGTGCACTAAATGCCGACTTCCATGTGTCATTTTTGAACAGGTTGTTACACTGCGACAAATCTCGTCTCTGTTCTTATCAGCATGTACCTATGTGACTATGTTGCGATGCACCATCTATCGGGTTGGTTGTAAAGTATAGTTGTTACCTTATTCTTCTAATTATTCAGGTTTATATTTTTCTGTGATTTATTTTTATTATTTATTTTCTTCTTTTCTTGCTCAATCAGATATTTCCAAGGATATGGGATTTCCATTGGTGCAAGGTTGGTGTTAGTGAACACCAACCTTGCATGGCATTGACTTTCGATGATAGTACCACTGAGGATGACCATGATATAGACGGATTGAAACTAGTATGTTTTTGTTTAAGTATTGAGTGCCTATGCAAAAATTGTCTGCTTTCTATAAAATTTTAAATAAAATTTTATGCAAACCTTGTAATCTCTTTATGCAACTTCGGATACTCGTTTATGGTTTGGTTTTTGACCAATGATGAAGTCGATAAGGGCTAAGGATTTTATTCATACTGTAAATAGTCTTTTTCATCTTTTTAATCCTTTTAAACTTCAACTTCATTTTTTCATGATCTGGACTCTGGTTGTATATTTTCAAATTAACCAGTGAATGTTTTTAGTTCAACGAACCAACTCCTCACAAACTTGTCAACTTCGACTTTGGTGATTTGTACCTGAAGAATAAATCAACCAACAATAACCTTTTAAATTGTGCTACAATATTAGGTAAGTGCAACATTCTCAGGACAACTAATAACTGTTGAAATGTTTTATATTTTAACTCCTTGAAAATTTATATAATAGCAAAATTAATGAAGCATAGGGAACTCGACTTGAAGATACTTTATAACGTGTGTAGCAGTAGCGGTAATAGTTATACAACTATTGACTTATAATATAGCCACATAAACCAAAGATTAATTTTCACTAACCAAATTATACTGTATTACAGAAGAGTGTAATTTTCTCTGATGTTTGTCTGATTTGCTTTGAATTTTGTAATGGAGTTCAAGAGCAAGATGTTTCTGGAAAGAGAAAAACTTTTACATGGGACTCTATTGGTAAGCATTGTGATGAATATGAGCAATTTGTTAAGAAAAAGGACCTTACTCATGACCAAATTTGCAATGCAGATAAAACAGGATATTTTCAGAGATATGTACTAGCCTTAACATTTTCTAGTACAGGTAAAGACTTCATCTAGTGGTTTGGAACAAAATAACTATAGATCAACTGCTATCACATGTTCAAAATACTTCTGGTACATATAAAATTAAACTTTCAGTTACTGACAAATGAAAACATTTTAAAGCATCAGAGGGAGATCTCACATTTACTATGTTTTTATAAGGCTTAAAAAAAGAAAAAAAAGCAATTAGATGGATAAGAAATTTTCAACTCGTTCACTTCTGTATTTGTTCCACCTATATATTTGTGGCAGTTTGCTAGTGAAAAAGCATAATTTTTTTTAAGAATTCCAAATCCTCTAATTGCAGATGCATCTTATCATACCTGCATCATTTGGAAATCTTTTCTGATAACTGATAAGAAAGACTTTAACATGTGAGATATGGAATCTGTACTTCATTCTGTAGGGGTATCAAGGCTAGTAGTTTCTATGCAAAATTCTTATGATTTTTGTATTCATGATTTAATTAGTTAAATTCAACAAAGTTTTGTTATGTTTTTGGAGACGTATTTACATTGTGTTCAGGAAATATTTCAATTTCACAACTTCACTCCTAAAAAAAAGGCAGATGAAATCTCATTATTAAGATGAAAGCAACATACATCATTTACTTAAAACAAAAAGATGTTAATACTGAATTCTTTTGTGTTTGTTTGTTTGTAGGGTTAACGACCGTCATGACAAACTCACTGGGTTATTTATATGCAGTTGCCCATCCCTAATTTATGGCCACTGGTTCCAAGGAAGGGAAAGAGCCAGTGCTATAAGACAAATTTAATATCCATGTCTACATATCATAATATCATGGGATTAGAACCGGACCAATCTCAGAAGAATGGTCATAAGCCAGAGCTTAGACCACGGTGCCACTGGGGTGGCACACTGAAGTTCCTCTCTATTACCTTCTAGTTAAGTGTGTGATGAGCTACTCACTGGGTGACAAACTCACTGGGTTATATGCAGTTGCCATGACAAACTCACTGGGTTATATGCAGTTGTCATGACAAACTCACTGGGTTATATGCAGTTGCCATGACAAACTCACTGGGTTATATGCAGTTGCCCATCCCTAATTTATGGCCACTGGTTCCAAGGAAGGGAAAGAGCCAGTGCTATAAGACAAATTTAATATCCATGTCTACATATCATAATATCATGGGATTCGAACCGGACCAATCTCAGAAGAATGGTCATAAGCCAGAGCTTAGACCACGGTGCCACTGGGGTGGCACACTGAAGTTCCTCTCTATTACCTTCTAGTTAAGTGTGTGATGAGCTACTCACTGGGTGACAAACTCACTGGGTTATATGCAGTTGCCATGACAAACTCACTGGGTTATATGCAGTTGCCCATCCCTAATTTATGGCCACTGGTTCCAAGGAAGGGAAAGAGCCAGTGCTATAAGACAAATTTAATATCCATGTCTACATATCATAATATCATGGGATTCGAACCCAGACCAATCTCAGAAGAATGGTCATAAGCCAGAGCTTAGACCACGGTGCCACTGGGGTGGCACACTGAAGTTCCTCTCTATTACCTTCTAGTTAAGTGTGTGATGAGCTCTCTTTCTCCTGTTGGCTCAGTCACTACCAATGTATGTCAGTGAATGAGATTGTCAAAGTTACTCCAACAGAAAACCAGATTTCAATGAAAAGTAACCTCCTAATTGTAGAAATGATATAATGCTGACTTACATTCAACAGGTAATATATAATTACTAGAGAATTTGAGCTTTTAAATTCTGATTACAGAAGGTTAATTTTGTGCGAGCAGTCCCAGTATGAGTTTCAAATGTGCAATAGTCAATAAAATATTTGTTAAAATCTTACTTTTAATAAAGCACATCCATTAGTCCAGTGTTAGCTTATTGCTGTCAGATAATATTGCTTTTTAATTCTGATACAGTATATATACACTTAAAAAACTACTAAAAGAAACAGAGTGCATGTAAGGAGATTTTGAAACTAAATAATTCACAGAACATAACAGCAATAAAATGAATCAATTTTACCAAAAAGTTATGATTTTCACAATGTAAAAGAAATAATATTCCAATACTTATATTTTTACCTGTGGTGTATGAAAGAACTCATACTTGCAAAAATCTTGTCTAAAAACAAATCTGTTTTCACTTGCTTTACCTTCCTGCCCCCATGATGCAAAGACTTTCAGGACATCCTCGTGGTCTTCTAAACTGCGCTCTGTAGCATACAGAAAAAAAGACAAAATATTTTATTTTTAGTAAAAATAGGATGTCTGTCCTCCATCTAATTTTATTATCCTAATTATGGACATATGCCAGGTAACTATAAAAGACTAGCAGTTAAAATTTTGGATAGTTCAGTGAATTCAAAAGTTTTCATGATTTTTAACAGAAAGAAAGTTTCTTGCAATAATAAAAATATACACATAATGATGACAAAACCTTCTATTTATGCTTTTCATTATTATGTAATTTCATATCAAATAGTGGAATTTAAGCTTTTTTCTGTTTTGTTAGGCACTAACTTTGGTCCTACTAATGGGAGAAGAATTCATGTGGCAGAATTCATTCTCAGCTGAGAACAAGTCCCATTACATGAGTTTTTTAGCACATGAGTTCACGAACGTGATGATAATGTGAATTCTTGAAATTGCTGACCTTAAATTTTTTAATTTGATCATCATATGAACTTTTGGCTGTTCTTATTTTAGAATATATCTCATGTGAATTCTTGAATTAATATTTCATTTTACTTGGTGTGAATAAGTCTAGTGCATAGTAGAAAGCCTGGAAAATTTTCATTGCTTTGTAAAATCACATGCTTAAAGCCATGAATAAAAAGGCTGTGCCATAAGTATGTTTGTGGGAGCTATTTTATGAGACAGTAGCATAGTAAGAAATTTCTTAACAGTGGAAAGCCTGTCTAGGTGAAACCTGACAAGTTTAAGTTATATATCCATTGATATGTATATATATATACAGAAAACTCTGTCCCATAAATAGGAAGAGGGTGAAAAACTTTAACCTACTTATCAATTTCTAGGATGTTTACCTGTTTAAAAGAAAAGTTCATACTAAATGTACTGTATGTCAGAGAAAAATACACATTTCATCCCACAATACGTTATGACTTCTGACATCCCACTTTTTCATAGACATCATGCTTCTACTATCTGTGATGATTGTTCAGTAAATATTTCCAAAAGAAATTTTCTTTCATGATTTCTGCATAATTCAATCCACATAACCTTTGCAAATCCCATGATAAAAGATGTGTCAGCTAGAAGGAATGAATATTTGTAGTCTAACTATACAAATTAATGATGATTCAGTGAGGAATCACACAGTCTATTCTCTGGTAGTATAGGGTAATCCAGTTAGTTTTTCTGGATATGAAGCATAGCTACAGAAGATACAAGATATCTATGCACTGTATATAATTGATAAATATAAACATGATTCCATAATGCTACCTCCATGAATATGGGCAAATGTGATTACTGGTAAGTGCTGTAACAAACTATCAGCCTCAACATCAGGAAAACATAGTTCACATAAAACAGAGAACACTAGCAAACACTTTTTAATGTGAAGATGAAAAGAAGCACAATGCATGCCACAGTTAGTCTACTAATGGTACGACAGAATTTTACATAGGTACACACTAACTTATTACTACTTGCATTATAAAAAATGTGTATAGTAAAAATATTAAAATTGGTTTATTAATAACAAAGTGGTTTAAAACTCAGGCTTCACATGACAATAACACATATGCTTAGAAATCAAGCGAAAACACACAGAAACATGTATGGTAAAAAGGTTCGTTTAGTGGTAGTTTTTGGTCATCCTACAAACTTGATCACCTGCGATCAACTGAAAGGGCTGGTTGCCAGAACTACAATTTGAAATTGGGGTGCTGGAACTGTTGCCAGATTTTAGTAGAGAGATCTTGACAGATCTCTCTACTAAAATAAAGACCACATGGGAGATCGATGGATGAAATTTGAAAAAATGCTGGAATAACATGGAGGAGAGTGGCTCAAGATGGACAATTGTGAAACGTGGGGAGACCTTCATCCAACAGTGGATTCATAATGGGTGACATGATGATGATGATGATGATGAAATATCTCAAAATTACGTGTTTTTACTAAGGAATAAAATAATATTTATAGGCCAAATTTCCGGGTAGTACCCTTACCCTTCCTGAGGACTATAGCTACAGTAGGTGTTGCCATTCATGAGGTATATTTTAACATTTCAAGTCATTTAATGTTGTACCTCCTTTTCTCTCTGTTTCCAGTCCTTCTGGCAATTTTCTTTTGAAAAAGTGTTGTAAGTCCTTTCTCAAAATGAAATGCTTTTTCAGGGGTACTACCTAAAATTTGACTTATAAATATCCTTCTATTCTTTAGTAAAAACCCATAATTTTGAGATATTTATAAGACCTCAATGATAAGCAACTTTCCTTCTGAATACAGTGTTGCTATTGTTTGATAAGTCTGATGAGCTTGATTTTTTCCTAGAGGTATTTCAGTTCATTAATTTGTTAATTACTGTGACTAGGTAATTGTTAGCAATAAAGATTGACCTCAGAACATTTTTATGTTTCTTTTTAGCACTTAAAGATGAATTTACCTTTTCTATTTTTGTCAAGAACTATAAAGCTACAAACTATATGATGCCAAAGGAATGCTCTGCATTGTAATCAATTAGTCTATTTGTATTAGTAAGTTTCTTGAATAGTTCTGTTGCAATTTTGTTGTTTTCCTATTTAAAAGTGACATCCAAGTAATGCAATTTGTTATCTTTTTTCTCTTCCAAAGTAAATTTCAGGGATTCCCCTTGGAAGTTAAATTTTTCTAAAATTTTGGATAGTAAATCTGGAGAGTTGTTATCAACTATGAATAGGATGCCATCCATGTAGCACAAATATACCCAGAAAATGGAAGGGTTGATAAGGAAAAGATTTTCTAGTTTGCTAACATAGTTGTTTGTTAGTAAAGGAGTAAGTTGATATCCCATTACTAGACCCTCCTTTTGCTTATGAAAGTGATTTGCAAATTGGAGAAAAATGTTATTTCATGCAGAAATGGTCAGTTCATACAGTCCTATTGTTTTATCTTTGTTGTAATTATGAAAAATCACTAGGTCAGAGAAGTCTTCAGGTAAGTGTTCTATGAGCTTGTCAATGTTTATATTTGTGTACATTGATACCACTTCTAAGCTTGCAATGGTGGGGTTCTCTACAGATAGTAGATTATTACGGTTTGACAAAAGCTGTTCAGTGCTGTTTATAAGTGTCTTACGTTCAGAAAGTAGTCTGGATAAGTGGAAAAATAGCAGAGGTTGGAAAGAGGAGAATTTCTGGTGTCCATTATTGGCCTCAGAGGTTGGCCTTCTTTATGAAGTTCAGTAAACCATATAATTGTGGGACTCAAAAACGAGTTTTTGAGTAATCTTTGAAGTTTGGTTCTCTTACCAACAGCTATTAATTTCTGATAATTTTTAACAATAAGTTCAAAGTAGTGGCTTCCTAATTTTTATACATTGGTTTCTTAACCTCTTCTTCCATTTTAAGCAAGTAGGTACATTCTTTCTTGACAAGTGATTTTTTTGCTTTTATCTGCCTTTACCAATAGAATGTCTTTATTCATTTTGAAACTTTTAAGTGCACTGAATTCTGCTTTAGACAGATTAGCTTGAGCTTTTTTAGGAACAGATTTGAAACTTGTAAGGCTAGTGCTATATTCTTGTCTAAGGGCTGAAGCTGCTTCTGGATTTGCTTTCCTAATGAAAAACAAATACTTTCCAGTTCAAACGCTATCTAACTTTTAACTGTTTCTTTTCTACTGTATTAAAGTTACTTTCCTCATCTAAAGCATTCAAAGGAACTCTATTTATGGATCCTGTGAGATTGTTGATGTGTTTAAACTCATTATTTATGATAAGTGAGTAAGACAAATCTCTTTTTCTTAAGCTTTTTATCTGAATGTGTTTGAATTAACCAAGAGTTAATTTTCAATTTACCCGAATCATCAAGCAAAGCAAGATCCGAATACCAAATAGAGTCTTCTTTACAACGAAAAACAAGTTTTTATACTTTTCTCAAATATATGCTAGATTGCTTTCTGTTCAGTGTTTTTTATAAAACTCTCTGAGAATAATTTAGAGTTGAAAGCAATCTCTTTTCACTGTAGTTCTTTCTAACTTCTTCACCCTTTGCCATGGTTTTGACCCATAATCTTGTTTAATTCTTCTGATTACAGATGTCACGGCTTCCTCTGTTTAAGCTAAATGATAAGAGTTTCTATGGGTATTAAGAGGAAAAAGGATTTTAAAAAAATACCTCATATTTCTCAATGAGACCCTCATTTTTCAGCAGAAGTAATTCCAGAGAACTGGCAACCTATTATCTGAAAGCTAGAAGAGTCACTTTTAAAATTATCACTCAAAAACTGGTAATATTAATGATGTTGCAGGATGGCAGATCCATCCTACATGGTTGCCAGTTCCTTGGAATTACTCCTAATGACAAATGAGGATCTCATTCAAAAATATTTTTTCCTCTTAATAGCTTACCAGCAGAAACTCTTTTATAAATTAGCTTAAACAGAGGAAGCCATGATACATTTAATCAAATAAGGTTTTTTTTTCAGCCTGTACATTTATTAAAAAAAAAGAGCCTTCATGTTAAAAAAGGGTGCTGTTTCTGAGCTGATATATGTTATGATTTAAGTGTTATGTATTTCTAGGTAAGTGACTCCTCTAGGTTTTGCTGTAGTCTGCCAGAGGACGCAATGACTTATATTGTCATGAATTGTAAAAGGAGATCTGGCATCCTTATTCAGTGTTGTTTTTTCATCATGGCTTGAGCGTGAGTAGTGATCCTATGTGTAATGAGTATAATAAAGTATGTTATCTCCAGTGTATACGATTACTTCTGATCTTCGTACTTTCAACAAATGTGTTACACCTTAGTACCTTCTTCCTCCTTTCCTCCCTGCGGTGTTAGTGATTACTTCGGAACAACTGTGTTTGTGCTACTTTAGAACAATATATTCCAGTTCTTACATTGGTGATTATATTTTCAAACTTTTAAAAGAAGCTCATAATGCATACAAGCTCTTCAGTGTCTTCAAAAGAGAAGGATATAGACTTGCTATTCGCTCTTCTCCTTCAATCTCTGTAATCCTTCGTAATGACAGAGACCTAAGAACACAGCTTTCTTCGCCGGGAGTGTATAGAATTCCTATCAAAACAAATAATGGACTAACAGTTTATGTAGGAAATTCATTGCAGAAAATTCTTTCAAGACTTTAAAGAACACAAATCTGATGTTAAATTTGGAAACCCTTTCTCTTCCCTGTCACAACTTACCAAGGCTGACACTTTTGCTGTTCCACTGTGGTCTAATGCAAAAAAGTTGGCTTCTTTCTGTAATTGTTTTGCTCTGAGATTCAGAGAAAGTTTGGAAATTTTATTTTTCAAAAATTGTGACTCTGATCTTCCCATTTATGTTCCATACATCCGGAAATCACTCATTGTTTCACGTCACCCAGAGTTACCGTTAAAAAACATATCTTTCCAATCTGGCAATGCAACAAATCATAGTTGCAATGATGAAGGCCATAACAATGGCTGAAATATACTTACCTTAAAACCCATTATGCATAACTTTAAGCATGCTTCCAACTACAATAAAAACCTACTTTTTAAAAAGAAAACAAACATAAATGACATTACACTAACATAAATAGCTATTTGAACATATGAATATGAATTCAAGTAAATTTCAAATTATTTATGTTATAATATTCACTACTCTTTAAAATGCATCTGCACACACCTGATGTCATGGTCCAATGAATGTTTCCATTGAAACACATTACTCAGACTTTTATATATGAAAACGTATGAGCCACAGAAGTTTACTATACTTATCATTGATAAAAGCAGATTTAACTTGGAAATTTTCGAAGCATTCTTCATATTTTTTGAGTTCATTTTGTATTTTTCAGATGTTCCTGGTCTCTAGATCATTATGTAAGTCTTTTCCAAATTATTAGTAGCTGTATTCAAGGATTTGTTGACACATAAATGTCTGAAAGCTATAAAAAGAACTCACAAAATATGAAGAATTACTCAGACTTCATCATTGATATAGAGTTGATACTGTTTTGTAGATTCACTCACAACCAGACTGCTTGTACCATCCAAATCTCACTGCTGGTGATTCTATCAGGAAATCAATGGTTAAAGAGGGCAGCTAGCAGGTAAGATGGGAAATGGCATTCCCTACCTGAAATAGTTTAGTTGAGAAAAAAACTATGTAGAAATTACAAAAAAAAAAAAAATAAATAAATAAATAAAATTGCTGAGTTATACCTAGGAAATAAATTTATTCTGTTTGATTTTGCAGTTTTCAGAGCTTTTTCATTCATTCAATACAACTAATGACAGTACAGCAAGAAAAATAAGTAACACAAATTTCCTCTGGCTCTTGGTTAAAAAATGCAATGAGTAGGAAATTCTGCTTCTATTTCTCAACCTTTCTAAAGGTAATTTCTAATGACTTCTAAAATTTTCCCTACCCATCGTTCTTTAATAAAAAATGGAAGGAAGAATGGGTGGCAAAATTTAGCTGCCATTCTTTCCTCATTAACACTCCTATCTGCTTAAAACTGCAATTGGATCTCTTTCTTCAGAAATATTTTACCTTTGAATTGTTAAGATAAAAGACAGTTAATTGGCAACACAAACACCAGCTGTGGGGCAGAAACTTAGTAGTGTCCTTCTTACTAAAACTCAGTGATGGTGTATGACATAGTATAGAGTTAATCAGCAAATTGTCCACTGCACCTGAAATGGTAGGGTTTTTATGAGTTAAATACCTGAAATAAATTATTATCTAGACTTCAAGGAGAACAAACTTTGACTGTTGAATTTTTTGTCCAACTAGCAGAGTATGTATATACAGACTGCTGGCTAGACAAATAAATAATAATAAAATTAAACTTAAAATTTTTTCTTACATGCAAATTAAAAATATAAAGAATTCTTGAAATCGTGATCACACGCGTAAGTTACATTGAAAAATTAAGAGCAGGACGTTTTGGTAGCGACGACTTCTACCTTTATCAGCCATGAAATGAGACACGTGGTAAAAGTGTCAGTTGTTGCCAGATTTCAAAATCGCTTTCCAGTGGCGGCTCGTAGTAGGAAAAATAGGTGAAGAGCTACAAGAGCAATATGAAAAGATATCTGTCTTCAATGAAAATCAGTTAATGAGAACTTACCTATTTTTTTATATATTAGACCAATTCTTCTTCCCTTTAAAACTGGAAATTTGTTGATTATGTCATCAGAAAATGGCTGTTTCTTTGTGACATCAAGAAAATGTCTTTCTGAATAGAAAGATTTGCCAAAGAAGCAAGTTTATCTGGAGAAATAGTGTTTCTAGAGTAAGTTTGTATTCTTTTAAGGCAAGAGAAACTTCTTTCCACTGAAACACTTGCAGATGCAATTGTTAAAATCAGGGAAACCAATTTATAAGCTTCTGTAAAAATGCCTTTATCTCCATGAAGCACTCAAAGAAGTTCATGAGTCGATATATTCCTTAATTTTTCATCAGCATATACAAGACTCAGTTCATCTTTAAGGCACTGGTGTTTAGTAAAAAATTTTCCCTAAAAATGTTGTAGATTTTCAAAAGCGTGAGAGGGAAAGCATGAATTAAATTGGTCGAATTTGGTTGTGTCAGCAAGCCAGGCAAATTGAAGTTAAGTTTCTCACAGTCTTGAAATCTTATATCCATTTCCATAAGAATGTGGTACAAAATTTCAAAATACAATTGTTTATAATTTTGAAAAATTGTTTCTGGTGTAAGAGCAGCAATTCTCGTTTAGATCTGCTTATTTCTGTGATTTTGCTAGCTTTTCCCAACAGTGTTCCAAATACCTCATCATTCCTTTTATGGCTCAAAATTTCATAAGTTGTTTTTAATTTGAGTAACACAGTAGTTTATGTCTATTGATTTTTTCTGCAAAATTTCGAACAATAGATCGGTGAAGTCAAATATTTCATTAAATACTATTCCCAAAAATGTAAATTCAAAAGTGTTCATATCATTTAAAAACCCTTGGGCAAGTTGAATTGAATTTTTTTTTCTGATTGGTCACTATTTGTGAGAAATTAGAATACTTCCTTCAATTTATCCCAATCTTCAACTATTACACATACTAACTTCGAAGTGGAGGACCATCGAGTTTCCGTTATGGTTTGCATGCATCTTGCGGTTGTTGATGTGAGTGTATTGTTTTTTCACCACTCAGCGAAGCGATCTCTTCACTGAGTGGTGAAAAAACAAAGGAGTTACACTGAGGCTTGCAAAAAATATTCGAAACTTAGAAATTTTAGAAAAACTCTGCTGTAATACAAGGTTCAAACGATGTACTAAGCAATAACAAAAGCAGCTTGAGAAGCTTTATGCTTCATTTTTTTTCTGGAGCCTAGTCCAGTGTCCAGACATTACGTTCGCCCCATCGTAACATTGTCCTATTGACTTGTGTTGATAATCAAACTGTTCCAAAACTTTGTCTAGCATTTTGTATAAAGCTTCTGACGTTCTATTTTCACTCACACCATGGAAATCCAAAAATTGCTCAACCAATACACCTTCCGAACCAACAGATCGTATTATTAAAGAGCACTCAGAAGTCTGGTTATGGCTTCCCATCTACTTGAATGTAAAAGCATTGAACTTCATTTATTTCATTTTTGACGTGATCGTTTATATATTCAGAAATACGTTCAATTAATTCGTTTTGAATAGTTTTTGAGTCACCTGTGAAGACATTTTTTATCGTTTTATATTGATTTTGAATTTTTAAAGGAGTTCTTGATATCAACAGTGAAAGCAATTCCTTGAATTTCTACGATTTATCGAGTCAATGCCTTCGTCATGGTCACAGAATACTAGTTCTTGTTTACTCAAATACAGTACTGCATTAATCATTGTCTGCAGGAAAAGTCTATTTAAACGAACGCTTTCGCTGAAATGCATTTTCAAAAGCCTAGCATACTCCCTTGGGACATTGGCAATGGTATTCTGATTCTTTTCAAAATTATTTAGCATTAATTCGCATTTCAGGTGTTTGCTAGAATCCCCACGTTTGTGAAGTGACTGTTTAATATTTAAGAAATCTGAAAATTGTCTTTATTCCACGCCGAATTTTATTACCAAAAAAATAAGCAGGGCCAACAAAATAGATTTTGTAACACAGAAGGGCTACAAAGCCATTTATATTCAGCAAACCAACAATTTTTAAAATTAATATTGTAAGATTTGCCGCTTTTCTTGATTTCTTTCTTGGCGACAATTGTCAGTGAATCAGTCGGTCGTCGTTGAAGTAAATTGTCTCTTTTATTTTCATCTTTCCACCGATTGAACGGAGTTTGCAATGAATTACAGACAATGTCGTTCACAGGATACATACTGAAAACTAATACTATCACTGTCAGTTAAACTGTACACAAAACTAAAGTAACTAATGAAGTTTTTAACAAACAATCACAAAACACGAAAAAACAAATCTCTTTCGGAAAGTATGTACCGAAACACCGCAAAGCCCTAGTGGATTGCCAAGGATTCCCATTCCACTGCGATCTCTTTGGAAGGTCACGACTTCAGGTGCAGAGGCTTGGCGTCTCAAGCTAAAACACTTCACTTAACCGGCAGATAGGGGAGGGTGACGTCACAGTTACCATGGCAACTCAGACGAAAACTGCAGACCTACAAGCATTCTCATTTCAGCTCTTCACTTGAACTGTTTTGCGTATAAGGACTTGTTTTCCGTATTGGACGCGCATTGTGAATTCATATCTAATCAAAATTTTGGGTATTTTAGCACGCAATAAAGGCAAAAAAAGAATATATTATACGAAATTATTAAATGAAACTTTATTTCAAATAAAATAGGTGAAGAGGCACTTCACCTACTTCACCTGAAAAGCTGCCACTGTCGCTTTCTAAATAATAGGGATGTTAAAAGGTGCATCAATATTACAGGTGTTAGGGGTAAGGTAGAGTTCAATGCTTTCGCAGTATCTGAAGGCATGCCGATTGCTGAACGGGGCGTATCGCTTAACATTGTGCCAATCGGGAGCTGCGGACATACCGCTGATGGTTAAAATTGGAAGGGAGGTGGAAGGGCTACCTTTCTTAACATCAGCGATATGCTCCCATTAAACGCCGGTTGATGCTGCGGTAAGTACTACCAATATAGTGGGTAACGCTTGTGGAAGTGTTGATAGGGATAGAGTAGACACCTTGTAAATCTAGGGGTTTATTGAGATCTCTGTCCTTCCACGTCTTCTCAAACTCATCCTTAAGGACAGAGACCTTGTAAATCTAGGGGTTTATTGAGATCTCTGTCCTTAAGGATGAGTTTGAGAAGATGTGGAGGTGGTTTGACTGCAATCCTGTAGCCAAAAGACTTGAAAATAGAGCAAATTTTATGAGTGAAGGACAGGCTTAAGGGCAAAGTGCCAACAAGCTGATGGGTGGTGGAAGGTTCAGGCAGTAAATTAGATCTATTCTGTGATTCAAAACTCTTGATTAGTCTATGTAATAAGAGGGGTGGAAAGCCATGCAATTTGCCAATGTTGATGATGTTCTGATATTCTAGTTGAAGAGCAGAATGGCTGTTGCAAATAAGGTTGGCCCGGTGAATGTATGACTTAAGAGCAGACAGTTTGTATTTTCCAAAAGTGAGAGAATGATAAGGGATGATATTATGGATGGCAGAAGGTTTCCTGTAAACAGAAATGACAAGTGAGAAGTCTGGGTTGATATTGGTGTTAACATCCAGAAAACTAATATTATTGTTGATCTGTTCTTGAGAGGAAAATTTTATATGCAGGAATTTTGAAGTTATGGAAGACATGAGTTTAAACAGAGGGTGTTTTTGGTGTGGCCAAATAATGAAGATGTCATCCACATACCTTAACCAAATAGTGGGTTTTAAGGGGGATGGGACAACAATTAATGTTTCAATATTCTGCAAATAAATTTCAGCAAGTAAGGGGGAAAGAGGGGAGCCCATAGGTACACCTTGTTTTTGTTGGTAATAGATACCATTGTATACAAAACAGGAATACTTTTCCAATGAATCAAAACAGTCATAAAGATCTTTGATCAGTTCTCCAGGAAGTTCTTGGTGCTCCATTAGTTTTTTTACCATGAGCATGTAGGCATCAAAGAAAGGAACAGAAGGAAACAATGAATCCACGTCAAAAGCGTACATGAAATCTTGAAGATTGATGAAAGAAGGGAGTTTCTGGATAAAGTCCTTGGTTGATACAACAGAATAAGGATGATTTCTTGTCAGAACTTTGTGACATTTGACCAATTGCCTTTCAAGATTGACTTGACTTGCCTAATGGGATGTCCAACAGGTTCACATCAATTAATTGCCTAATGGGATGTCCAACTTTATGTAGTTTGATCTGTAAGAACAACCAGGGAGTACAAAAATAAGGGGGGAGTCGGGGGATGTCTTCTAAGAAAGATTTCAGAGAAGTTTTTTTTTTAGAAAGCTTTCTAACAGCTTTACATAGTTTTCCAGTGTTGTCAGCCTTGAGTCTTATGCAATTGGTTTTTTCCAGGAAATCAGCCACTTTGTTGTCCAAAGAATTCTTATGGATGAAGACAGGACATCCTACTTTGTCTGCTTTGAAAACTGCAAGATTATTACACTGGGTGAAATTTCTAAATTTCTTCAAAAAGGAGGAGTAGTATTTGAGCATTGGGGTTTGAACCTTGGAAATTGCAATAGCCAATTTTGCATGAATGATCGGTTGATGTGCGGGATCCGTGTTTTGGATCGCTGCTTCCAGTAATGAAATAGTATGTGGTAGGCTAGGATTAGCAATAGGAGAAAATTTGGGTCCATTGGTGCGTAGTTTATCAATTTTGGCAGGTTCACATACCTAGGAAAGTTGGTATCGGCAATCTTCGTGGGAGCCGAACTTCGAGTGTTCTTTTGAGTGGAGGCTAGGTGCTGGAACTTGTTTTCAAGTCTCTTGGTTTCACAACTGTGAGTCCTGGATATAGTTTCATGAATTCGGATAAAAAAATTGTCCAGTAATGCTGGATGGGTGGTGAAAGAAAGAAATTGGTACCTGGCGTAACACTTGAATTCCAAAGTCGCGATGGAGGCATGGAGATCGGGGATAGCTGCGGAAAGGAAGCTGGTGGTGGTACGGTCCAGAACTTTCTTGTGAACCTGTCTTCTGTGTTTAATCCTGCTGAAATTGATAAACTACTTGCCAATGGACCCAAATTTTTTCCTATTGCTAATCCTAGCCTACCACATACTATTTCACTACTGGAAGCAGCTATCCAAAACACGGATCCCACACATCAACCGATCATTCGTGCAAAATCGGCTATTGCAATTTCCGAGGTTCAAACCCCAAGGCTCAAATACTACTCCTCCTTTTTGAAGAAATTTAGAAATTTCAATCAGTGTAATAATCTTGCAGTTTGCAAAGCAGACAAAGCAGGATGTCCTGTCTTCATCCATAAGAATTCTTTGGACAACAAAGTGGCTGATTTCCTGGAAAAAACCAATTGCATAAGACTCAAGGCCGACAACACTGGAAAACTATGTAAAGCTGTTAGTAAGCTTTCTAAAAAACTTCTCTGAAATTTTTCTTAGGAGACATCTCCCCCCCCCAGCAGCTTATTTTCGTACTCCCAGGTTGTTCTTACAGACCAAGCTACATAAAGTTGGACATCCCATTAGGCCATTACGTAATTGAAAACTCCTTTTCTCCTGCAGTCAATCTTGAAAGGCCATTGGTCAAATGTTGCAAAGTTCTGACAAGAAATCATCCTTATTCTGTTGTATCAACCAAGGACTTTATCCAGAAATTCCCTTCTTTCATCAGTCTTCAAGATTTCCTGTACATTTTTGACGTGAATTCATTGTTTCCTTCTGTTCCTTTCTTTGATGCCTACATGCTCATGGTCAAAAAACTAATGGAGCACCAAGAACTTCCTGGAGAACTGATCAAAGATCTTTATGACTGTTTTGATTCATTGGAAAAGTATTCCTTTTTTTGTATACAATGGTATCTATTACCAACAAAAACAAGGTGTACCTATGAGCTCCCCTCTTTCCCCCTTACTTGCTGAAATTTATTTGCAGAATATTGAAACATTAATTGTTGTCCCATCCCTCTTAAAACCCACTATTTGGTTAAGGTATGTGGATGACATCTTCATTATTTGGCTACACCAAAAACACTCTCTGTTTGAACTCATGTCCTCCATAACTTCAAAATTCCCGCATATAAAATTTTCCTCTCAAGAACAGATCGACAATAATATTAGTTTTCTGGATGTTAACATCAATATCAACCCAGACTTCTCACTTGGCATCTCTGTTTACAGGAAACCTTCTGCCACCCATAATATCATCCCTTGCCATTCTCGCACTTTTGGAAAATACAAGCTGTCTGCTCTTAAGTCATACATTCACCGGGCCAGCCTTATTTGCAACAGCCATTCTGCTCTTCAACTAGAATATCAGAACATCATCAACATTGGCAAATTGCATGGCTTTCCACCCCTCTTATTACATAGACTAATCAAGAGTTTTGAATCACAGAATAGATCTAGTTTACTACCTGAACCTTCCACCACCCATCAGTTTGTTGGCACTTTGCCCTTTAGCCTGTCCTTCACTCATAAAGTTTGCTCTATTTTCAAGTCTTTTGGCTACAGGATTGCAGTCAAACCACCTCCACATCTTCTCAAACTCATCCTTAAGGACAGAGATCTCAATAAACCCCTAGATTTACAAGGTGTCTACTCTATCCCTATCAACACTTCCACAGGCATTACCCACTATATTGATGGTACTTACCGCAGCATCAACCAGCGTTTGATGGAGCATATCGCTGATGTTAAGAAAGGTAGCCCTTCCACCTCCCTTTCAATTTTAACCATCAGCGATACGTACGCGACTCCCGATTGGCACAATGTTAAGCGAATCGCCCCGTTCAGCAATCGGCATGCCCTCAGATACCGCGAAAGCATTGAAATCTACCTTACTCGTAACACCTACAATACTGACGCACCTTTTAACATCCCTATTATTTGGAAAGCGATTTTGAAATCTGGCAACAACTGACGCTTTTACCACGTGTCTCATTCCATGGTTGATGAAGGTAGAAGTCGTCACTACCGAAACGTCCCGCTCTTAATTTTTCAAAGTAACTTACGCGTGTGATCACGATTTCAAGAATTCTTTATGTTTTGTGTGTTACGTGTTTTCCTGCCAATTCTTCTCACTATGAATTAAAAATATGTTTTCGTTATTATTACTATTGTTATTACATTCGAATAGCTGCCTTGTTTACCACTGGTAGTGGAGATTCCAGTCAAAATTCTATGCCATAATAATTTCATAATGTTTATAACTTTTGTGGAACTTACAAAAATACTGAATGTTGATCAATCAAACAGACAAATAGCCTACAGGAGGGAAATAAAGAGTACCTGTTATTCATAACTAACAGAAAGCAACAAAAATGAGTTAAATGTATTTTCAACATTGAACTTCATGTAAAATATTAAAGAAATGAAATTAATTCCATGTAATTGAATGTTTTCATTCTTAAAGTTCTTCAAAATTCAAAAGAAATTAAAAATTGACAAATGGGTTTTTTGTTTTCCAAATAAAAAGGCATTATTAATAAATAGCTCTAAATAAGAAGTAACACTTAAGCTGCTAAATTAAATTCAGATATATTCTGAACAGCATAATTCAAATAAAATAAATATGACACTAAATCTGAATTTAAATAACATCATTTTTTACCTATTTCAAGATTCACAATTTGTTCCACTATTGTCCAAGAGTGAGATCTCGGAACATTTATCTTCAATGCAAGAAGCTGGCAGAGATCCAATACTCTTAAATTTTCTTCAACCACAAGGCGCTGATGTGTGCCATCTTCTAAGTAAAAGTTCAGGGTAACCTACATGAAAAATTTAATTTTCTGTAAATTTGGCATAAAACATTACATAAAAATTGCAATGTATAAAGTGAAACAGAAGAAAATATAAATGATTTAAAAGAACATTTTTTTAAAAGATCATCTGAATGAAAAATTCATAAAAACATTTAACCTCTTAAGTGGTATGCCTGGAAAATTCCGGGGCTGGCTCTACTGCCCGCTCTGTTCTATCCCGGAAGATTTCTGTGGTTTGTTTAGTGATCAATGCATTCATGCGCGAAACATTTCCGGGCCCATTTTACTCATTTGAAAGTAGTTCATATGTTGGCCGAATAAAGGGGTTAAAAGAAAGGTTAATTCAAAGATTCAACCGTTCCATTAACCACTGAAGGGGTTAAAGAATAATGGATTATTTTTTATCTTTTTTTATTTGCATCATGAAGTCTTCATGAAATTTCTCTATCTGCTTTGGAACATAAAAATTAAATTGTGCCACTTTCTTCTATGTATTTTGATATGACTGTAGACAGCTTGAACAAATAAATCTACTGTTACAACACTACAAATTTACTTCAGTGCAAAACTATTAATACAATATATGAATGCTTTATGTCATATCAGCTGTTACTTATGCAAATTAAACAGAATTTCTGGAGTGTAAATGCAGCTTTTCTGCATTACTACCCTTTTCTAATAAAAGATATCATGTCTATTTCTAGGAAATATTACGTTAAAACTTAACTATTTATTTATTTACTTATTTTTTTAAGATTTACTAGGAATGATTTTGCCAGACGAGTACAAGACAAAACCAATACAAGCAAATATAATAAAAACAGAGTAAGTTTTAGTATACTATTTTGAACTTTACCAGAATATGAATTCTTTATAACTTTCTGGTGTAACAGATAATAGTAATAACAACTACTGTGGTTAACCACTGGTCATTCATTGCCAAATAAAAGTTCCAGATGAAATATGCACCACAAGCCCCTCTGTTATATATATGGTAATGCTGCAAACAAACACAGATTTGACAAAAGAGCTGTGGTCAAACAGGAAAAAACAGATAGAAAGAAGAAGATTTAAAATTTGAATTAGTGAGATACAAAAATATTCGCAAAGTCTCACTTTATGGACAAAATCTAAAATAAATGAAGGTCCCAAAATTAAAAAAGAAAATTTGTCAAGCTGGTGGGCTAGGTAAATTATAAACTGTATTTGCAGTATCACCACATGGTGGTGACATGTTACTGTAATGGGCTAACAGAAATACCAGTATTCCTTTATTAGTACATTCAGTGTGTGCCACAAACTTGCATCAGAACTTCTGCAAATGATTTTAGGAAATACTGTGCTATTATTTTAACATTTACTGTTATTATAATTTAAAAATTTTCATATGCTATAACAGCATCATCAAAGCATCCATTATGTGATGATATTAGTGTAAGTACTGAAAAACATTCCTGAAAGTCAGTGACTCTGTAATGAAAGTTAGATATAATAAAACATTATGAAGAGGCCAAACAACTGCCATGGTATGCCATGATGTTAATTTATGAGAGAGCACTCTATGAGGTATTAAGAGATAATGCTGATAAAATAAAAATCAACATTAAAGCAGGCACACCTTTAAGTTTACAAAAATCATCATATGTACAACAATGCAAAACTGATGAAACAAATGGAAAAAATGTTTGTGATATGGCTGGAAGATCAATGCTACTACAACATGCCCCTAAATGAAGCTATCATCTGTGTTAAGGCTCCAAATGTGTTGTAATCTGAAAGGAGATGACAGTAATACAAAGTTTTTATGAAAGACATGGCTGGCTTTTCAATTTTAAAGCCTGTCACAGTTTTAAGAATGTAAAAGTGAGTGCAAAGCTATGTGGTGGATTTTGAAGCCAGCAAAAAATTTCCTGAACAACTGAGGGATATCACATAAAGGAGAGGATATATTGTTCAACAAATGTTTAATGTGGATAAGACTATACAAAAAATAAATACAAATTTGTACAAATATGGAAAAAAGTGTCTCACCAGACAGATGCTTGTCAGCAAAGCAACAGTGGTTGCAGATTTATGCATTCCAAGAATGAATCTCCCCTGCTTTACATTTATCCCCAGTAGCGGATTTCCTATTAGGCGCACTAGGCGCATGCCTAGGGCCCCAGAGCTTGAGGGGCCCCGAAAACGTATAATTGAATTGCCAGTATTTTTTTGGTTTTCACAGACTGAAACAAAAAAACAATGCGGATCTTAATTTTCCGATGAAAATAATAAGAAAAAATGCTTTCATAAAACTCTTCACATTCTTCGCTTTCCTGCAATAACTGACGAAATTCTTACTGTCCACCTGTCTTGGTCCATAGTATTCGTCTATGCCAAAACTTCTCCACGAAAAGTCATCCATCCTTTTCAAGTGAAGCACTGCGCATAAATTGCATTTCCCCCGTATTTTCTAATGTGGAGGAGTTTTTCGGTTGCCAATGTCTTCAAGTATTTCATTTTTGCTTGTACCATGCTCGTTTCCTACTAATTTGCTCAAAATGTAAAAAACAAGATTTTCCAAAGCTAAAGCAATGGAAAAAGCACATTTTGTAATTGAAATCCATTCGAATTCTATGAAATTTTATACGTGATGTACGAAATTTCATTTTCGGCGCCCTTAGCGATAAATTTGCCAAAAAACTTGCAAACTTGCAACTGAAAAGGTGTTAAAATTAGTTTTGCCTAACGTATCAAACTTAAAAAGAATGCTTGCTGTAACTGAAATAATCCCTTCATAGCGCAAAGCTAAAATTTACGAAATTTCCACTATGAGAACTCCTAGCGGGAAGTTCATGAACTAGTAGTGAAATTTAAAATGGGAAAATTTTAATGAATTTTTATGTCCGATCATTTGCGAAAATAATTTTTGAAAAATCTGTGAAAACCAAATTTTTTGTCCTTTAGCAGGAAATTAACGAAGTAATTGGAAAATTTAAATATTTGAGAAGGAACAGTTAAACCTAATCTGAGAGGCAGAAAAATAACATTTTCCTTTAAGTTGAATAGTTTTTTCACAATAGAAGTTTAATTTTTTGAATTTTCGACTTGACAGCCCTTAGCGGTATTTAAAGTGCCGAACTTAATATCCTTAGATTTCTTATTAGCCGCAAAAATATTTTTTGAAATATCTCTAAAAACAAAAGGTTCTATGTGCACGGGCAGACAGAGGGATTACATTAGCACAGTTTCTTACAAAACGTTCTAATAACAGGAAGATAGAATGGAATTTTAAAAAGCGTAAATACTTTTTTCTCGACTTTACTTTTTTTTTCTTTTGCTAATCTGATGGATGAAAATTTCTGAGGCGATAAGAAGAGGGAGGGGGCCCCTGAATCTTTTAGTGCCTAGGGCCCCAAAAGATTTAAAGTCGTCTCTGTTTATCCCTATGGGATAATTAGACTCCAATTATGCAAAATCTTCAAGAACACATCTCTCAAATAAAATACAACCAGACTGTATGAATGAATATAAAATCAAGCCAGACTTTGATAAGATAAAATGTCAGAAGTTTATATCATGTTTAAAAGAATGTTAGCAGAAATTTTGGCTCTTCTTTCAACTTTTTGTCAATAATTTCATGTGCTTCTGTCGTAGTGCCTCCAATTGCAATTGCTTAAAATATACAAAATCAGTGTTGTTTTGTGTGTGTGTGTTTTCAGGCATAGCACATGTGCCCAACTGAAGCTTGCATTAACTACCCTTATTGAAGAAAGTTGATGTAATATGGATAACAATAATTTTCCATTAATATGGATAACAATAATTTTCCATGATGAAAATTTTCATTTTGCTCCTACATGAATTTTTTTAGACCCCAGAAAAAAATATTTTGAAACAAGTTCTGTATAGAATACTCCAGATTCTCAAAAGTAATGAACCTCCTATTTGGAATCTTGCATACCTGAACTAACAACGTTTTTGTGCCCTTTGTTCTTACTGTTGCATTCAACAGGAATTTTTCCAATATGTTTGAAATTTGCTCATGTTCACTTTGTTCCAAAAAACTGTGACTTATCCTGTCACTCAGATTATCACACTAATAATTCACTCTGATTATCACTCTATTAGTTCAAGTATCCATTTTGTCCAGAGTTTTAGAGCAGTAATTGATAAGGAGCTATAGCTTTATCAAGAGTCTTCTATGCTCATTAGTGGGCATCAGTATGGCTTCATTCAAACCATTCAGCAGGTGATATTTCAGTCTGCTTTAACCATGTCTTGAATATGACTATGGTGAAGTCCAGCATAACTCTCATGCTGCAGAACCTGATATTACAAAAATTTTGGATAAACTCTGGCATTACAATATTCCATGTAAACTCTGGTCATAAAAGCTTTAGATCCTGTAATCAATCATTGGCTCTCTATCTATAACAGCTCAGGAGTAATTAACAAGGGCACATGTTCTGAAGAATTTTTGCATTAATAGAAGAATGTGTCAAGGATGTTTCATCATTCATTCTGTTAGTGCATTAACAACCTCCTTTCAATTACAGCTAATCTGATTACCATCCTCCCTGATGATATAACTCTCCTTGTATCTTATGTCTTCCCATGGTAGTACAAAACATCAACAATTGCAGTGCAATGTTGATTCCTCCTTGAAGTGCTGTACTGAGGCTACTTGTCTTTGGAGTGAAGATAAACATAGTGTAAGTAGTATAAAAATGATTTGAATTTCATGCCTGTTACTTCATCAGGTACACTCTAGCTAAAGAGCATTTTTCTGTTTTTTCTTAGTTTGAACATTTCTTCCAATGCCCACAATTCTTTCACCAGTAATCTAATTAAAAAAAGCTAGGATTGTTCTCTGGTATTAGATGACACTTTTTCTATGACAACTTCTAACACTGTGGGATTCAAACGGTCTTCCATCCATGGAGTATTCTTCCCACTTTGGGACAGTGCACCTAAATCAGTGCTAATATTTCCTGATACTATGCAGGAAAGAGCATTTTGTCTGGTTAATAAGCTGACATTCAATGGTTCTCATAAATCTCTTTCTTTGAGATAGTCAGTGTCCCTTGTGTATTTTAAAGCATTCATAAAAAAAAGTATGTATGTCTATTTGTCTCTCTGTAAGCATCATATCTCTGCACCTATTGGTCTGATTTGAAAAAGTTCTTTTGGCATTGGAAGCTTGAACTGGAAGACTAAAGATCCACACATCTTGGTTTCTATCGGATGCACAGTCTTACTACTAGAGGGTCTAAATCAAGGTTCGTACTCTTCCAAGCACTTTTCAAGGACTTTTTAAAAACAAATTATCACATGTGTACTCACTGTTGGTCAGTCAGTAAGTAGGCATTTCAGTAAGTTCAAACCATTAAACTTAGCTGGGATGGGCACACCTTCAATGGCCTGCTTGTTACCATCTGCCGGTTTATTTTATTAACTTTGAATCGCCCCTATGTTTTGGTGTTTTTTGGAATCATTTTGTTTTGTGGAATATTTTGAAAGGGTACTTTATTTTAGTATTCAACTTCCGGCTAGAATGTGTCCCTAACACCAGTCAACAGAAGCCCATTACGATTCACAAATACATCATTCCACTTATTTTACTCCCATGGCTACGTTCTACCTTGTAGTGATTTCATAATACAAGTTCTGCGCTATTTGATTAGATTGGTGTTTTTACTGGAACTACACAGAAATCACCTATACAACTTTTTAGCACAATTATTTTACACATGCTCTTTCATATCATTACTTAAAAAACAAAAGAATTTTTCTCAAGTACTACACTGGTGTGCAAAAATTAAGGACGAAGAGGAGAAATTAGCATAACAGTGGAACGAGCAGGCAGAACGGACCGAAAGACTACTCAGGAGATAGACTAGGGTCCGGTATGGTAGGGCATGTGCATATATGCAGTATGACGTGGGGGAGGGGTGTCAGAAGGGTATAAATCACACAGGCAGTGCACGCTCAACAATTCGGTGAAAGCTATTGCACAGTGTACATCGGTTTGAACGACCTCGAGTTGCTGCCACCGTGTGATATGGCCAACAGGCAATCCAGTAGACAACATCTGGATGACTTTACCTGAGGTTGCATCATTGGGAAGTTGGAAGAAGGTTGAAGTGTGACTAGTGTGGCCAAGGAGTTCGAGATCGCTCACAGCATCATTCATGAGCTTGGAGAGCATTTCAAACAACAGAAACAGCTGTCCGAGAGTTTAGCAGTGGTCGTCCATGAGCAACCATGGCAGCGGACGACTGGTATATTGTCCTACAGGCGAGAAGAGACAGACAGCAGACAGCGGGAGAAATCACAAGGCACATGCAACAGACAACTGGACGTCCGTTATCGCGTTTTACCGTGGCCAGGAAGCTGCACAAAGGTGGTCTATTTGCATGATGCCCAGTATGGTGTGTGCCATTAACGCCTGCTCATTGGAGACAGAGGTTTCTGTGGTGCCAGGAACACAAGAACTGGACACATCAGCAATGGGGTCGACTTCTCTTTACGGATGAGAGCCAGTTTATTCTGACGAATCATTCTGGACATATACACATCTGGAGAGAGCAGGGAACACGCAATCACACCTCCAACATCATCGAAAGGGACTGGTTTGGAGGTGGCGGAGTTCTCGTTTGGGGCGGTATCATGCTTGGTAGCTGTACTGACGTCCACATCTTCTAAGGAGGTTCAGCCACTGGTGTCCACTATTGTACCGAGGTTCTCCTGCCTCACGTGTGTCTGTTTAGAGGTGCTGTGGGTCCTGAGTTCCTCTTTATGGACGACAATGCTACACCTCATTGTACGGTGGCTGTCGCAGATCTGTTGGAGAGTGAAGATATTCAATGCATGGATTGGCCTGCAAGGTCCCCGGACCTAAATCCAATCGAACACGTGTGGGACCTTCTCGGGAGACGTTTGGCAGCACGTCACCAGCCGCCAGCAACGATTCCGCAGCTGCGATTGGCGCTACAAGAGGAATGGGCCGCGATGCCTCAACAGCTCCTTGACAACCTCATCCTCAGCATGGACAGACGTTGTAAATCCTGCAACGCAGTTAGGGGTGATCATATTTCCTACTAAAGACTGGATTTTTTTTTTGGCAGCCGCCTGTCACATGGACGTTTCTGTCTTCTGTCCAATTGTGCTCGAAGCTACCTTTTCAATAAAGTGCCTTTGTATCCTTTGGATTCCTTGTTTGGACGGTTTTGCTCACTTGTCCCATATTCTTACATCTTGGGGATCTTATGGTATGATTTGAGTCGATGTGGAGCAGTTCTGCACGACGTTACATTCGGAAAACCGTCTTGTCCTTAATTTTTTGCATGCCAGTGTATTTACAGAGTCTTAAACTTTTTTAGGTACTTTCAATTGAAAATGAAAAATTTTTTTCAAGAACTTTTCAAGGATTTCAAGGAGCGTACGAACCATGTGAATGCAGATGCTATTAAATTCAAAATTTATTTTTAGCCCTTTGATTTCCCACATGTTTGTGCTATTCTAGTCAAAATTCCTTGGGTTTAACCTTTTACACTGGAAGTACTTATAATAGTATTAATTGACATATA
Organism: Macrothele yani; assembly: GCA_039090855.1. Taxonomy (NCBI): domain Eukaryota; kingdom Metazoa; phylum Arthropoda; class Arachnida; order Araneae; family Macrothelidae; genus Macrothele; species Macrothele yani. The sequence goes on along the minus strand of CM077017.1, from coordinate 62,505,066 downwards.
CTTCTGATGTAAAGAAAGGCAATCCATCCATTTCATTGTCATTTTTAACCATCAATAATGACATGTCTGTTGTACCTGATTGGGAAAGCATGAAAAGTCTTGCACATTTCACGGACTGGAAATCTCATAGCTACCATGAAAGTATTGAAATTTACTAAACACATGTAACACAGACTCACCATGTCACATTCCTATCATTTTTAAATCCATTATCAAATCTAGCATCATTTGAATCAACACATGTTGGCACTTCATGCCATTCTCATACAGTCCATGGTTGATAAACGTAGCAGTCACTACTGAAATGTCCCATCTAATAATATTACTTTAATAATTTAAAAGTGTAGAGTTCATTATATTATATTAGAAATACTTCACAAGTCTTCTTATTTTACTTCATATCACTACTTCTTAAAAATTCTACTGAAAAATATCCCTTTTTCCTATGCATAGCTTTTATTTTGAAGACAATTTTGCATACTCTTTCTACTTCCAATAATGCCCAACTTTTCATTAGGGGTATAAACACATATTCTCTTTTTCTTGATATCTTTTGCTTCTAAAAATCCATTTTGAAAAATTTCGTTTGAGTCCCACACTGTTCATGGTGAGGAACATTTGGCATATATTTTGTGATATTTCATAGCACACAGTTTTACCACTAAGAGATGTAAATACATAATTTCTGTTTGCAAATTATTTGCAACCATATCTCTGATTCTAAAAATCCCTTTCAGTAAGAAGTCACTCACAATGGGAAACATCATATGCATATTTCCCGCTGAAAATAATGCATGGTTTCTCCACTAGGAGGCATAAATGTACATTCTGTGTCTTTCACTGTCTCTAATTCTAGAAGTAGGATTTGAAAAAAAATCTTTTTATTGGATTGCATTCACCTCAGGTAGCAGATAGCATATATAGTTTTCAATTCTTTATGATACACAGGCCTGTCACTAGGTAGCATAGGTGTGCAATAATACTGCTTGTGGCTGTATCTCTACTTCTAAAAATTCAGTTGAAAAAATTATTTTTGAACTGGAAGTCATTCACAAAGATTACTCACATTATCCACTTTTAAACAATGCACAGTGTTACCTCTTTGCAATGCATACATATAACCTGTTTTCTTGCTATGTCTGCTTCTGAAAGTAATGTTAATTTTTTTTTCACAATGCACTGTTCTGTGGCAAAGTGGGCATTAATATACATTTATATTTGTAAGAGTACCTCTGCTTCTAAATATGTAACTGAAAAATCCTTTCTTGATCAGATACCCTTGACTGTGAAGAATATTTTGTGGCATTTTCTCATTCAAATTACTTAAGAGTTTTCCTACTGGGAGGCATAAAGTTACATTATGTTTTCCTCAACATCTCTGTTTCTAAAAGTTTAATTTGAAAAATCCATGCTGCTTCAGATATCTTCCTCTATGAGAAACATTATGCTTGTATTTTACACAAAGTTCTGCTACTAGTGGAACTAATGGAAGTAACTATACTAAAAAGATAAAAAAGAAAAGTTAGTGAACTAATTCATTGTGGTTTGAAAAATGATTCTGTACAGAACTGTCCAACATAGACTATGCTGAGGAGAGATGACAGAAGCTCTCTTTCTGCTGGGAAGTTTTTTTTGCTTTGAACAACAATATTACTATAGAAGAAATTACGTATGGGAATAGTTTGAAATTATGTGGGTTTTTTTTCTTGCAGGTGACACTTTTTAACAGAAGTTCATGATGACAGCATTTTTCAAGTGATTTTATCTGTACCAAACTGGGGGGAAAAGAAAAAGAAAAATCCGAGTGAGATTTTTCTATACACCACAGCACACTGAGAATTATTAAATAAAGAGAATGTTTTTGAACAAACCTCTTTAGCTACACCACTATTAGACTCAGTTTCACTGCGTAAATGAAAAGTGTTATCAGAATCTAAAGATGAGGCAGATGTTCCCAGCAGCAACTGATAGGATATATCACTTTCCTTGGCTTTTGCACACCTAAAAATAAAACAAAAGCAACTAAGATGTAAGAATATGGCTTTAAGTACAAGGTATTCATTTACAAGTGAAACCTTAAAACTCAAAGTTTTACTTCATGATATTTATTATAATAATGATTAAATATGGAAAACACAATGTGTTTCAAACCCAAGTACAGTTTGTAATAAATGCTGGGCATCTCCTCCATTCCCTATTTTGAACAAGTATTCATTCACTTCACCTTATTCTGTGCTAACTAACAAGAAGTTTCTTGGTTTATGCTTGTAGTTATTATTTTTAAACTTTTCTATGGTGTGAGGGTTACTGTTGTATATATGTGATGTGTGTGTGTGATTTGAGATCAGAACAGAAAAAATGTGATGAAGATACGGCAGGAGATCAAGGGGCCTATCAGCCTGATGAAATGATGCATTCTTCAAAAAATTCTCACAGAAATGACATGGTCCTTTGTGCAGTATTGTTTCATGTTGCAAAAACCGTTGCAAATTCATTCCTTTAGATGACATCCAGCAAAGTGACAAAATACAGGGTGTCCGAGAATTATTGGACACATTACAAAATTACGTAAAAAAAACCCCTATGAGCTTTGTTTGTTTTTCTATGTCATGTATTACTAACATGGTTTCTATATTTTTGTTTTGCAAAATTGTTATTCCCAGAATCCGATAGATGGTGCTAGGTGTGACCTGATGAGGAATGTATGAGAAATGCGCAATCAGTAGCCATGTCATCTGTACAGCAGAAGGCGGTGTGTGTGTGTTATGGCTTGCAAAATGAAAGTCTGTCATTAAAGTTAAAAGATGGTACTGTTTAGAGTATGGTTGTAATCCTCCGTCAACGAATTCAATTAAGCGGTGGATGAAACAGTTTAAAGAAACTGGCAATATGGAACATCGTGGAGGAGCCGGTAAGCCTAGTGTTAGCAGTGAGATGGTTGACCAAGTTAATGAAAGTTTCTGATGAAGCCTCAGGAAATCCGTTCGTAAAGCAAGCAGAGAACCGTGCATTCCAAAATCGACAGTTCACAATATCTTGCACAAGAAATTAAAGTTTCATGCTTATAAAATTCAAATAGTGCAAAAGATGCATGTAAATGATCACACTCTGCGAAACGATTTCGCTGTGGATATGCTGATTCGAGTGGAAAACGGCGAAAACTTTCTCAGTACTGTCATTTTTAGTGATGAATCCACATTCCATGTATCAGGTATTGTGAATTGCCACAACTGTAGGATATGGGATCAGAGAGCAGGAATCGTCATAACTGTAGGATATGGGGTCAGAGAGCAGGAATCATCCCAACTGTAGGATATGGGGTCAGAGAGCAGGAATCATCACAACTGTGTGTGTATTCTGAGGTCAGAGAGCATGACGTATGTATGTTGGCAGATAAGAACTAGAAATACATAGGGTTGAAGCAGCAGCCAAAATGTATGGTGGTGGAAGCTGTGATAAGCCAAAGCTGTGTTTATTTGAAGTTTGAGTATTCGAGCTATGTTGTTATATGTATATTAAGTGTTTGGAGTAATCAAATTTTCTGCTTACTAACTCACGTTAATCAACATTGAAAGATTAATACTATTGTGATTAGTTCCTCATGTATTTTGGGATGTTCGAGCAAAGTGCTCACATGATGATGAAATAATAAAAAAGGGTGAACAGTAAGTAAGTCTTTCTGAAACTTTATCTGAGTGACTTTGTTTCACTTCGAGAAAGAGAGCTTAAATAAGAAAAGGTAGAATTCTTAAAATCTTAAGTAGTGTTCTCCAGAATACAAATAGAAAAGAATGCTACAGCCTCAATAGCCAATGCTAACTGGATTACTCTGCTGATAAATACATGATAAATGCAGCATACAGAAAGTTTATGTCAAGCTTGTTCCTATTGAGATATGTAATAAAAAAAATTCTGCAGCCCCCACGGGGTGTAGGGAAATCATTACCCCAATTCAGAATGAGTGCCATACTCTAAAGGGACTGGAAAATGTTTACATGGGCATAAGGATTGTTCAAATTCCATGACCAAGCAGGTCTCAAAATTCCTCCAGATAGGCAGGTGGAAGGCCATAGTGACATATGCAGGCATGACTCAAACTTGCCGTAGAAGTGTTCAAGAAGGTTACATTGCTCCTCAGTGCCCACCCTGGGCTTGTCCCAATTGTGGGATAATGGGACACTTGGAAATTGCTTGCATGCATGCTTGCTCTAAATGTGGAGACTACTCCACATTTAGTAAAAGTCTACTTTTGCTGATGCATGCCAGTACTTCTGACATTCAAGTTGATTAAACTGACGAGTTGCAGGTTGTATCTCACTCTATTAACTCAGCTGTTGCTTCCTTGGACTCACTTGTTGAGGAAACAGTTGTCCCTGTGGAATTGCTTACAGACAACTCAGCTGTTCCTGTGGACTCACATGTTGATATACACTGACGGAAAAAAATCCCAACACCAAGAAGGGGTTGTGTTAGATAAACGACAGTTGGTAGGCAGTGAGAGTACATCTGTAAAATGACGTCTATGCAAATTTCGCGCTTGGCGCATACGTGTGGCGCTAGTAGCGCCCCTCGGAACATGCAAAGCCGGTTTGCTGTAAATACGCGCTGTAACGTTCGTGAGCGTTAGTTATCGCTGAAATTTGACGTAGTGTGTTGATGTTAGTCAAGAATGCCTTTAAGAAGACGAAGAAGCCATTATCAACAGCTCACAGAGTTTGAACGAGGTCGTGTAATAGGGCTACGAGAAGGTGGATTTTCTTTCCGCAATATTGCAGAACGACTTGGCAGGAATGTAGCCACTGTGCATGATTGTTAGCAGCGGTGGTCAACGGAAGGTACTGCCTCAAGAAGACCGGGTTCCTGCCAGCCACGTGGCACTACTGAAAGGGAAGACCACCGTGTACGGCGTATGGCCGTGGCGCATCGTACCGCGTCAGCGGCAGCAATTCGAGCTGCAGTTGCCACCACAATGACACAACGAACTGTTACAAATCGGTTACTTGAAGGACAGCTCCGAGCCAGACGCCCTGTAGCGTGCATTCCACTTACTCCAAACCACTGCCGTTTGCGGCGTCAGCGGTGTCAAGCTAGAGCTCATTGGAGGACAGAGTGGAGATCTGTCGTGTTTTCTGATGAAAGCCAGTTCTGCCTGGGTGCCAGTGATGGCCGTGTGTTGGTTAGAAGGAGGCCAGGTGAGCGCCTGCAACCAACCTGTCTGAGGCCGAGACACACTGGACCTACACCTGGAGTTATGGTTTGGGGAGCAATTTCCTATGACGGCAGGAGCACTCTCGTGGTTATCCCACGCACCCTAACGGCACAGTTGTACATCAATCTGGTGATTCAACCTGTTGTGCTGCCATTCATGAACAGCATTCCAGGGGTGTTTTCCAACAGGATAACGCTCACCCGCATACCGCTGTTGTAACCCAACATGCTCTACAGAGTGTCGACATGTTGCCGTGGCTTGCTAGATCACCAGATCTTTCACCAATTGAACACGTATGGGACATCATTGGACGACAACTCCAGCGTCACCCCCAACCAGCATTAACCGTCCCTTTATTGACCGACCAAGTGCAACAGGCATGGAACTCCATCCCACAAACTGACATCCAGCACCTGTACGACACAATGAATGAACGTTTGCGTGTTTGCATTCAACATTCTGGCGGTTACACCGGTTATTAATGTACCAGCATTTCACATTTAAAATGGCTCTTCTCGCGCTTACATTAAGCTGTGATCTTGAAACCTTAATCGATTAAATATGTTATCTATACAAATGTATTGCCGCCATTTCATTCCTCTACAACTATTTTTTCGTGGTGTTGGGATTTTTTTCCGTCAGTGTATGTACCAGTAGTCCCAGCAGACTCTAATGTTGAATAACCCTGTGGCTACTGCGGATTCATCTCCTGCTTCTCAGGTACATAACCCAGAGGTCTCATGTCAAATTATGGTTGAAGATGAACAACAACAATTACCTGAGGAGCTTGCCTCTCAAGTTGACTCTTTGGTGGTAGCTAAACCATCTGCAGAGGCCCCAGATCAACCATCTGCTGTTGAGTTTGATGATGTTCATATTGAATCATGGATCATGCATTCTGAACACTGTGTGATTCCTCATGCTGTTTCTGATGATGAACATATCTTTACTGACACAGCTGAAGAAGTTGAAGCCCCTTCAACAGCCAGAACTGTCACTGTTCATTCTGCACCTGGGGACTTTGTAGTACCTGTCATGCATACCAACCCATCTCTGGGATGCATGAATGATAGCGCTATTAATTTGTCTATGGAATGGTGGTCCAGATCAGTCGAAGCACCCTCAAGTAGTCCTAATAATTCGTCCTCATTGCAGGAGGATCAGTCCCAAAGAATTCAGTCAACAAGCACGAGCAGAGGTCGTCATGACCACTCCCAATCAGCCAGGAGGGGAGAAATTTGTGCCAGTCCTCAGTTAAAAGGGGAGTGGGGTTAAATTAAATCTACCTCTCTCCTCCTTGTACATATTTCACATTTTGTGTATCTATTTTTCTTCTTAAAATTTAGGTTTAAAATTGCAATATTAAATATTCAGGGACTTTGGTCCCGGTCAGTAGGGTGTTGGTTCATAGTATGGACTATGATCTAGGATACCGATATCCTGTGTGTCCAGGAAACTCGTTTCAGTTGTTTATGGCATGTGTCTGATTTTCGACTTTACACAAACCCCATGCTGTTTCAGTATTTCCCTGATTAGTCTTCAGGACATTAGATTATTGTCAACCTTAATGTCAAGGGGAGACAAATGAAATTTCAATACTTTGACAAAGGCTGAGTAGCTGTTGTTAGCTTCGCCATCACAGAGTTTAAACTCCATGTCATTTCAGAGTATGCGCCAACAGAACCTGCCCAAAGGGGTGGATTCATTATTCATTTAGGAGTCTTCCTCTAATCTTTGAGGATGGTGAAGACTTTCTCATTTTAGTGGGTTACTGTAATCTAGTTTTGAAGCAGTATATTGATAAAGACAGGGGTACCTGGAGGTGGGACTTGTTCAGGGCTGTCTTCTCCAAGTTCAGGAATGGGGCAGGGCTGGTGGACACCCGGCATTCTACACATCCCGGGGTTTTCAACTGGACTTGGTCGGATGGCTCTACTTGGACCCGTCTTGACACGATTCCCGTGGGACATCAGGGGAATTGCAACCTTGTGGCTTTTGACCATTGTGATGTTGGTTCTGTGTTGCTCTGTGTGAGTGACCATCTTGCCGTTACGGCCAATATTGTTCTAACTGGAATTCAGACAAAGTCAGGCCAGTGGAGGATGAATCTGAATCTTCTTGAAGACGATAGCATGATGCCATCGGCATCCATCAGGACCTTGAGAAGTTGCTTTAATGCTGAATTAATTCTGAGATTCACTTCACTAGTGAGTGATGGGAGGGGGTCAAAAAATTCTGGTGAAGTCATATTTACAACTTCAGGGAAAGTTTCTGGTTCGTAGGTGGCTTTTAGGACAAACTCGCCTCGTGAGTATATGAAATTTGATACATGTATGAAGGTTTTTTTTTTTAAATATTTTTAAATAATTTTGCATATGAGCACCAAAAATATAGACTGGAGTGAAATATGGATAGATTAGGAATAAAGCAAAAATTAAATGGCATAAAAGCTAGGTGAACTGCTTTTACAGGTGCACTCACTTTGACCAAAATGTACGAACTGAAAAAAAAAATCATTATTTAAAAATCATTAATTGAGAAAAAAATCATCAGTATTGAACAACACTGTGCTATTGACACCGATACTAATGTATGCATTCTGGATAATAATTTGATCCTTAAATTTAATTTTACTGCTACATGCAAACAAGTACAGCAGCATGTGTCTTCATTTTGTCTTATATAACACTGTCATGTAGATTTTCGTTGTCCAAAGATTTTTAAGAGCTCCGTAGCTGTTTTCATTTTAATTCAATCATTAGTTCTGTGCTAAAATTAAGATTGAGAGTAATGAAACATCTTGCCACTGAGGAATGTCCTTGTGTTGTGAACTTTTCTTAAAGAAATACAGAAATTGTTTTAATGGTATAAGAAAATCAACAAATAATATGCAACCATAAATCAAATTTTATTAAAATGTAAATTTTTGGTGCAACTGATCACAATTTTAGAAGCTCTCTAGTGTGTTCCATAAATTTTCTGCTAACAAATTGTCAAACTGCTTTTCCCTAAAAATTCGAATTTGCTGGGTAAAATGCAAATTTTTTATTTATTCTTCACTGAACTTTCATTGAAATATGCACACATTCGGTCAACATGCACAGATATATTTATATACATATATGAGCTCTTCCCTGTTTCATGTTCTTAGCTGCATGGGCAATTTTTGCTGAAAGTTCCTTCAGTACTCTTGGCAGAAGTTGCCATGCAATTAAAAACATGAAACGGAAAACTTCAAGAGAGAATATGGAATTACCATGGATGTCATACAAGAAGCCAGTGGAGAAACAGAAACTACATTCAACCAAGTTTTCACTAGATGCCTCAGTGAAGGGAAGATGCCTGATTACTGGAATAATGCTACTGTGCTTGCTACATAAGAAAAAGAACGTTTGGGACCTCAGGAACTGCCACCAAACTCCTATGAGTTGTTTTCAAAATCTTCACTAAGGTGCTGTTGCATCGCTTGAAGGAAACACTAGACTTGGCACAATCAAAAGAACAAGCTGGCTTCAGGAGTGACTACAGCACTGTGTAGATCATATCCATGTCTTGAGAGAACTAATTGAAAGAACGAATGAATATGAACTCCCCTGTACACAGTGCCCAACCATCAATTTACGGGCCCCAGGAAAAAGCAAGTGAGCGCCCCCTTCCCTTTTGAATATCAATAGTCCCTTTCTATGCAAACAAAATTAGTTGTGTAATCAAAGCAAATAAAAAGTTTATTAGGGTGGTTTCCGCTTTACTGTGGTTTATGAACAGCATGAAAGATAAATAAAACCATTAAGATATATAGTTTTTTGCACAGTTATAATCACGCAGCAAAAAATCTAGAAAAACCAGTGGATGACGAACGCTCTTTTAAGTGTTACACATACTTTCCTCCAAAAATTCTGTCCCAGATACGGAGTTTTATAATTTCACAGGTTTAGCCACTGATTAATATGCAGTAAACTAAATTTAATTTATAAGAATGCATGGTGTTAGCTGTTCCCTCTTAAGCTCCAAGTCTGAGCATCGGCACATGGTTTGAAGGGGCTACAAAACAAATAAATATAAAACTAATGATAATCGGTAGAAGATCAGTTTAGAAAAACCTTTCGTAGCAAAAAAAGCAAAGAAAAAGTTTAAAAGTAATAAAAACATCTATTTCTAGAGAAAAAGAAATCAGTTCTGCAATAAGCACCAACCATGCTTGCCCCTTTCTCTCTCACGCACAAAGAAATCTCCACTTAGTTTGATTTTTGCACAAGAAAAATTTCAGTTGCTCACTTCACAAGCTATAAAATTTAGAGAGAATATTGATAAAAATTAAAAACGAATAGCTATTTACCTGCTTCTTGCTAAATGTTTTTAAGAATCATTAAAAAATGTGTACAGAAAAAACATCCACACAAAAATGCCCTCGGAAGGAATGCACAAATCTGGAAAATATGAAAAAAATGCCCATGGCAGTTCTACATAAATAATATTGCTTAGCTTTGATTCTTGTCCTAGTTTACTGGGTGCAATGTAACATTAGTTTTGGGGATGTAAATCACTTATAGTTTCTATTGATTCCTTTTGCATGCTTTCTGAATAACTGTACTTGTTAACAAAACATAGCAAAGAAAAAGATGGACTTACAATGGACTACTCTCGCCGGAAAAACATGTACTACTCTCACACTCACACAAAGATTTCCCTCCAATACTGTTTCCCAAAGCCAAGAGAGATACATTTAGCAGAAACCTCCTCACGCAGAGGCGACTTTAAATCTTTTGGGGCCCTAGGCGCTAAACGATTCTGCAGCCTCTCCTTTGCCTTCTTATCGCGTCAGAAATTTTCATCCATCAGATTAACTAAAAAAAAAAAAAAAGTCAAGAAAATGTTTTTGCGCTTTTTGAAATGCGATCCTATCATGAATTATTAGGACGTTTTGTCAGAAACAGTGCTAATGTAATCAGTTTGACTGTTTGCGCACATCGAACTTTTGTTTTTACAGATATTTCAAAAATTATTTTTGCGGCTAATAGGAAATCAAAGGGCACTAAGTTTGGCACTTTAAATATCCCGTATTCTTTATGAATTTACAACTAAGGGCTGTCAAAGTCGAACATTCAAGAAATTAAAGTTGTCTTGTGAAGAAATATTTTTGTGCCTCTCAGATTAGGCTTAACAGTTCTTTCTCAAATACTTAAATTTTCGAATCACTTCATTAATTCCCTGCTAGAAATACTGAAGGACAATAAATGTGGTTTTCACAGATTCTTCAAAAATTATTTTTTGCGAATGATAGGACATAAAATTTCATTAAATTTTGGCCATTTTAAATTTCACTACCAGTTCATAAATTTCCCTCTAGTTCTGGAATTGGAAATTTAATAAATTTCAGCTTTACGCTATGAGAGACCATTTTGGTTACAGCAAAAGTTCTTTTTGAGTTTGATACGTTTGGCAAAACTGGTTACATTAGTACATCTTCAGTTGCTATAGTTACTTGGCAAATTTAAAGCTAAAGGCGCTGAAAATGGAGTTTCGCTAAATTTATCAATACATTTTGTATAAATTGTCATGAAACTGGAATAAGTTTCAATTACAAAACATGCCCTCTCCATTGCTTCAGCTTTAGAAAAGCACCTTGTTTTTACGTTATGAGCAAATTAGTCAAATTAGTAGACAACGAGCATGCAGTAGCGGCTCATCCATAAGAGCACATGAATCCCCTATAAAAAATAGAAAAAGAATTATACGATATAAATAATACAGAAACCCGTTTCTTCATCAATCGTATATATATTTGTTAATACATCTTTATTGACGCAGTACTAAATGACTTATCTTCAGTAAGTTTAAAAGAGCGGACAATGAAAAACAGCGTAGAGCGCGCAAAGTGAGGTTAAGTGTTATGACGCGCCAGTGCCTAGGAGCGGACTGAATGTGCCGCTCTCGATACTGGACACACGTGATATGCGACAGACGGGCGAGTCCATTTGCTCGCGGTAGGGGGAAACATGTCTGCAAGCGGCTTAACGGAGAATACCGAGGAGCTGCCTGTGACACAGTTCAGCTCAGTTGTTGCACGGCTGTAGTTGATGGGGGATGCTCCTAACCTTTGCGCGCGTGTTACATTTGTGTTTTGGAGTTTCCAGTTTCGATTATTTTTTTGGTGATAAAGTTTCAGTTGAAATTACACTTATTACAGTTTATCTATTGTAGTGTAGCTAGTGAACTGTTGTTTTTATTTACTGTACAATAATGGAAAGTACCTGTACTCAGTTAGTAATTTAAAGGAAGTAGCGTTTGGCAATTTACCCATAGAAGTTAAAATAACAATAAAAGAGAGTGGCAGGCCAACCCCGACTTAATATAAGTCAAACATCGACATCAAAATCTAGAACTTTTAAAAGAGAATTTAAAGAAGAGCTATACGAAAAAATTCCTTGGCTTTGTGGTTGTGAACAAACAAACAAAATATTTTGTTTTCCTTGTTCGTTATTTTCCTGTGAAAATGGCGATCCTACTTGGGTGAAAAACGGCGTTTGTGACTTAGCTCATTTGACACAAAAAATTAAAAAAAACACGCAAGTTCTCATGAACACAAAGGTGCTACATTGGATTTCAATTTGCTGGGAAAGGTTGACGTTCGTCTTCAGCTTGACAGTGCTTATCGACAAAATATTTAAAAAAGCACAATGAACAAGTGACTAAAAATAGATATGTCCTTTCTAAGCTTATAGCCTGTATTGAATTTTGCGGTGCATTTGAGTTGGCCCTTCGAGGTCATCGTGAGGATGACGATTCCTTAAATCCTGGCATATTTAAAGGGCTTGTAAACTTTTCTGCAGAACTTGACTCATCTTTGAAATAACACTTTAGTACCGCTACTGTCTTTAAAGGTACCTCGAAAGAAATTCAAAATGAATTGTTAGATTGTATACTTTTTGTATGTCAAGAAAACATAATAGAAGAAATAAAAACTGCACAGTATGTTTCTTTGATTGCGGACGAAACATCAGACCGTCTCGTCTGTATTTCAGTTAGTTATAGTTTTCCGATATGTTTTAGCTAATGGCCAACCAGTTGAAAGATTTTGGAAATTTGATAACCCTGAAGGGCACGACGCAGAATCTATAGCCAAGTGTATTTGTGCCAATTTAGATTATGTTTTGCAAAATCCAGAAAAACTCGTATCTCAAAGCTATGAAGGTGCGAATGCAATGAGTGGGCACCATGCTGGCGTGCAGACCATAGTGCAACAAACCTATAAACATGCTTTTTTCGTTCACTGTTACGCCCATCAGTTGAACTTGATTGTAGCTCAAGTAACAAGCCAAAACCAAGATGTCAGAATTTTGTTTTCGGACATAAGTGATATAACAAATTTTCTTTCGAATTCCCCTCAGAGAGTGTCTGTTTTGGACAAGATAGTTGGCAAACGAATACCTCGGGCGTCAGTTACAAGGTGGAATTTTAAGAGCAGAACTGTTAATACTGTTTTTGAGTACAGAGAGAAATTAATTGAATGTATTGAGGAAATCGAATCAACCTCTAAGCAACCAACCACTATAATTAAAGCTGGTGCTCTAGCTCGTCTCCTTAGAGATAATAAGTTCATATTTTGGCTTTCTGTTTTTCACAGATTGATGCCACATGTGGATATTTTGTACAACCAATTACAGCTAACTTACACTGATGCTGTGAGAACTAAAGCCAATGTTGACCACTTCATCAAAGCCATTGATAAGGAAAGAGGTAACATGGACAAAGTGACAGAGCTGGTTAATCAGTACCCAGAAAATGCACCTAAACGATCAAGGCGTGAAGAAGTTTTTTACTTAAGTAGAACAGTGGCTGCCAAGGAAACCTCTGTGACATTATTACAACGCAAATAAAAACAAGATTTTCATTCACAACATCTTGCTCAGCTGTATCTCTTTTTGAATCACAAAAGTTTGAAGAGTTTGAACAGAAATTCCCCGAGAAATTGCTTGAAGATACAGTAAATGTGTATTCATTTCTTGAAAAAAATCGCTTCAAGACAGAGCTTGAAATCATTTACAAAAGAACTGATTTCAGAAACATGCATAGTTCTGTTAGTCTTTTACAGTTTTTTTTATTGAAAACAACTTATTGTCATCATTTTCTGAAAGTTATAAACTGTTATTAATTATTGCAACAATACCAATGACGACTACTGAAGCTGAAAGGTGTTTTTCAACCCTAAAACGGATAAAGACATTTTTGCGGTCTACGATGTGTCAAGAGAGGCTTACAGCTTTAGCCATGCTTGCAATCGAGAAGGAAATGATTTCTAACATCCATAATTTCAATGAAAGAGTTATTGATGTTTTTGTGTCAAGAAAAGATAGAAGGATGGACTTTGTTCACAAAAACTGTACTTAAAGAAAATATTTGTGTAAGCTACCATCCAAGTAAATTTGTGTAAGTAAATACTAGACCTTACCATCATATGCAGCAGCTTTGATTATTTTCATTTTTCTGTGTGTTTAATAATCTAATCTAATAATTGAGAGCATGAGGCCTTATGACTAACTATGTAAATATTTAACACTTAAAACAAGCTTTCTGTTTTGCGTTTATTTTACTACTTTAAAATTAAATGAAAATAATTGTTTCAGTAAAAAAGAACAATTAGCATATTGTAACAAGTATGATCAATAAAGTAATCCTTTATTATTAAGTTGTGAAACAGTTAAAAAACAGTAATATCTATAATAACATTTCGTTTCAAAATTAATATATTACATCAAGGTATATCAGCGCCTAAATTATATGAATATTGCAATCAACACACAAGTGTGTGTGTCTGAAAAACTGCAAATTATTGTGAACCCCCTGTAGATGTACTCACGAGCCGCCACTGCGAGCATGGTATCCAGCAAAAATAAAATACTTGAAGACACTGGCAACCGGAGAAGTCCTACCCGCTACAAAATACGGGTAAATTTCAATTTGTGCACAGTACTTCACTTAAAAAGGGTGGATGACTTTTTGTGGAGGAGTTTTCTTGTAGCAAACGATTCTCTAAATCGAGGAGATTCAGCCGTCCATGGCATAGACAAATGCCATGGACCAAAAAAGTTGGACAGTAAGAATTTCATCAGTCCGTGCAAATAAGCAAGAGTGTGAAGAGTTTCTTGATAACATTTTTCTTTATTACTTTCATCAGAAAATTGAGGTCTGCGTTTTCTTTTATTATGTCAAAAAGATGCGTAAGATTTTTTATACCTCCACCGCAGTTATCTGAAACAGAAGTATAAGGATTAAGTGCAAAAGATCCAGCTTGAAAATGGAAAAGTAAGAACCACAGTTTTTCGAGTAAGATTATCATTGAAACTTTTATTGGCCGCCCGGGTGGCGCAATGGTCTAAGCGCTGGCTTATGACCATTCGTCGGAGATGGGTCCGGGTTCGGATCCCGTCAGGCATGGATGTTGTGTTTGTCTTACGGCACTGGCCCTCTCCCTTCCCTGGAACCAGTGAGCCTAAATTAGGGATGGGCAACTGCTTATAGCCTATTTAGTTGCTCACAGTGGTCGTTAAACCTTCAATAAAAAAAAAAAAAAACTTTTATTGCTTTTTCAAATGTTTGTTGTCAATTTAAGGAATAGAAAAGGTGAGAATACTTGATAATTATCAGTATTAAACTAGGGTAGGAGAAAGCTATAAGAAAATGCTATTGCAATACAATAAAAATTTCTCTTAACACTATTCAATAAGAATAGGATAAACAGTGTAACATTTTCGAATTTCCTTATTTTGCAGCCTAAGCACACACTTTTTGTGAAAAAAAAAAAAAACCCCGAGAAAGTCCTATGAAATTCTGCATGCAAGTACCTCAGGGCCGGATATGCAAATGATTAATTAAAAATTAACGACCAATGACTAAATGCGGCTTGCGACAGCTCACGGGAACCGCATCGAGAAGGGTATATCCAGAGCAAAGGGCGACACAACAGGTCGTAGAATGCGTCGACGTACCGGACAATTGTGACAGCGAATTGCTGGTACATTAACCTCTAGACTGTGAGGATGCCACGACGACGGATCCGTGCACACCACGAGAAGTCGAGCGGGTTTGCAAGAGGATATACATATAATTTGGCTGAGAGAAGCCGGTTGGTCAAGTCGCTGTATCGCCAGGTATTTGGATCGGAGCGATGCGGTAATCGGACGATGTTTGCACCAATGTGTCGAACAGGGCACCACAATCCAGCGGCACACGGGCAGTGGACGGCCGAGGAAAACGACAGAACGCGAACATTGAGCGATTGTGAGAGCCGCACGAACAGAACCGAATTCGTCGCTCTCAATAATCCATGGCCATGTTGCATCGTCCACAGGTATGGAAGTGGCCATTCGAACCATTGCCAGACGAGTTGCGGCACAGGGATTACATTCGAGGAGGCCAATCCGCCGCTTACTACTGATCAGAGAGCATCGCAGACACCAGTTGCAGTGGTGTCGGACCCGATCGACAAGGGATAATGTCCAGTGGTGTCATGATGTCTTCAGTGATGAGTCACGGTTTGCACTTAGTGCCGATGACCAGCGAATGCGTGTCTGGAGACGAGCCGACCAGCGCACGGATCCTGCTTTTACTGTGCAGCGGCACAGGGCTCGGACACCCGACCTGACTGTCTAGGAAGCTATTTCCTACGACAGCTGGACACCCTTCGAAGTCCTCCGTACTACCCTCACGGCTCAACGGTAAGTCGACGCATTCTACGACCTGTTGTGTTGCCCTTCCTGTAGCACATCACCGAGTAATTTTGCTACAGGATAACACCCAGCCACACATGGCACAGCTCTCCCGGGCCTGCTTCTGTAATGTCGACACCCTTCTAGGTCAGGCCGATCACCCGATTTCTCACCGATCAAACATGATGGGACCCCACCTACACCCATCCCGGAATGTCGGCGAATTGGCCCATAATTTGGACACTATCTGGCATTCCATACCTCAGAACAGTATCTGTAAACTGTTTGTTTCTCTGCCACGCTGGGTTTCTGCTTGTATCCGAGCGAGACGTGACGCTCCAACATACTGACTTCTTGTACTCATATAACTGTTTTATCCGGATAAATGGCCCAACTGCTGTGGAATTGCAATCTCCTCCTCTCCTATACATGTACATTACACACGTCAATTCTCATCTTGATTGGATGATTCCTTCTGGGTGCTTCGTTTTCTTGTTTTATTCTTCTTTCTTTCTTTTTAGCAAAGATTGTATTAGCTACTTTGGTTTAGGGTGGTGTAGGAAGATTAGGGCTAAGGAAGAACTTGATTATACTACTCTAGAGAGAAAAGGTAGTAAACAGCAAATACCCCGGATCATCAGGACAGTTTCTACAAGCACTCTTCATCGCAGCTCAGGAGAGACAGGCAAAAAGTTCCAACACAGATGTTTTTCCTTGGCTGGAAGTCATATGAAAGTAATTTATATCACAGCCAGCTAAGTATTCGCCTTAAACAATGAAAAGTGTGGGACGCGTCAATTCTTGTTTCACCTACCACTAAAAGGAAGGCTAGGTTATTTTCACAGTTTCTTTCAAAACAAAGTACATCGATAACAATTCGAAAATTTAAAATGATAAAATAAATTATCAATTGACAATAAAGTGGTCACTTTAAGGATTTATTTATTTCGGTCCGTGAAAAGCAAAACAAAACTGGCAATCCAATTATACATTTTCGGGGCCCCTCAAGCTCTGAGGCCCTAGGTGCGCGCCTAGTGGGAAATCCGCCCCTGTCCTCACGACACTTCTTTTAAAAATAATTAAGTACCAAGAAGTTTTTTAACAGCAGCTTAGCATTTCATGGGCCCTTACCCAGTGAAGAACAGTGTTTTATTATTCAGCACGATTACGACTCCACTTTCGCTTTTCTTTTTTTTTTTTTTTTTTTTTTTTTTCAATAATGTTCTTCCAAATTTTGTTTTTTCTTAAAAAATAATGGCATTTCTCTCTTCCTGGATCCTGACACCAAGTCCTGTGTCCATTATCAAAACCTTGACTTCTACAATCATTTAATGGAATATTATAGTATTCTAATCACGAAATTAATATCTGAGCGATTTCTTCTCCAGTTTTCTTATGAAACTCGACAAATTCAAAAAATCTTTCACGAATTTCAAATTTGCCAGATTCTTGGTCCTGTGTAACATATCTCAATATCAAAACATGTTGATCACTGTGGGATATATCAGGAGTTGCATCTGCAATGATGGAATAATATATGGCTTTTTCTCTTTTGCCAACAATAACGTTTTTCACCTTCTTACCACATAATGCAATGAACTCATTTTGACTTTTCCATGATAAATAATGTGCCTGGCCTTGCAGTGATTGATTTCCCTTGAGTTTGCACTTTTGCCAAATGCTCACGTGTCACATCATCATAGCGACCCAGCAACTCAAGTGTGCCCAAAAAGTTACCATTTATGAGGATCGCCTATTTTGCTGTTGTCTTCTTGGAGGGATGTAATGTGACATCAAGCAGACTGCAAAGAATTGCTTTCCAGTTTTCGATTTCAATCAAAATTTGCCTTTGAATACCTGAGCCAATTTCAGGTCTTAAGCCTTTGACTGAGGTTTCTAAAGCTTTCCATTTACAGTAACATGTTTTGTGATTGATACTTTTTTCATGTTCAGGAAGTTTTGCGTAGCGTTTTTGCCATTTCTTAATGGCTGGTGAGTAGCCTTCACTTCTTGCTAAAGCGCTGTGTACTGTACGATTATCATGCGAGTTAGCGAACAACAAACACAGAAAAAAGTACAAAGCATTATTGCTAGTAAATAGTAACACTGTACTAGTGATCCGAGGAAAAATTATTGCCAAATGATTTTGGGTCTAAGAAATATACAGAGGCATAAATATTCAATTTCATCTAGCTCCAACAACATAGTGTTCAACAGAGTTGATACCTGTAGTCGTAAAATCAGCAGAGGTTATACAGCACTACATGGATAAAAAAGGCACGGTACCCTCGTGGGGGTACCGTGCCTTTTTAACAATTATGACTATGAGCTCATTGATATGAATGAAGTATCTTCTCCTCTCTCCTGTCAATTATGACATGTTGAAGAGCATGCACAATATCATTTTAATTTTTATTGAAATATATCCTATAAAGCCTGAGCCATAAAGTGGCACAGTGGTCTAAGCGATGGCCTCTGATCATTCGTCCGAAAGGGGTCCGGGTTCGAATCCCGGTGAGGCATGGATATTGTGTTGACACTTGTCTTACGGCACTGGCTCTCTCCCTTCACTGGAATCAGTGACCCTAAATTAGGAACGGGCGACAGCTTATAGCCCATTGAGTTGCTCATGGTGGTCGTTAAACCTCCAATCAAAAAAAAAAAAAAAAAAAAGGCCTGACAAGATAAGTCCTTACAGCACTGTTCTTCTCTAGAAGAAACTCTTGATCTACTATCAGAGTTGCTGAACGATGATTAATCAACCAAGATTTTATATATTTTTATGGATTAAATCGTTCAACGGGCGGTCCATTTGAATTTATGAACATCAGGTTAGATAAATTGGAGATTAACAAAGATGCTCTGAGATCGGTTATAATGTTGTTCATTAAACTGAATCCTCGTTCGCATTCAGCTGTCGAACAAGGCAGAGTTGAAATCGTTCTTAAGAGGGGTTTTAAGTTTTCTGGTACAACTTGGACGTTTTCAGTATATTCTCTGTCTCTGAATAGCTTGCATTTCATTAACCTTAAAACGTCTACAGATTCGCCTTGTTTCTAGTTCTCCATAGCGCACGTCGTCTCTTTTTCATATTTATTAGCTCTAATGAAGAAATATCTTTAAGAAATTGTACATTTTCACTGTTTGAATCTGAACACAGTCTTGATTTCATCCAGTCAACCATGCTTTGAATAAACTGGTTTGGTTAATAGGCAAAATTTTGTTGTTAGGAATCAATGGGATATTTTAAAATAATAATTCCTCGTTCGCTGTTAATGCTTAATAAGTTTTTTCCCAGGATTTTCTCCGAAGCTCTCTATAATTCTTATGGTTCTTTTCATTAGATGTTCAGCTCTTGGCAGCGATATTGTTCGAGATTGAAGTTCTGTTGATAATATGGACATTGAAAGCACACGCTATTCTGTCAAAAAAAAAAAAAAAAAAAAAAAGCACAAGGTATACGGCGTATACCGCCGTATACACTCCACTACAGCCCTGGTTGATACAGACATCCGAATTTATTACTGAGTGAGAAGGAACACACATCTAACGAGATCAGTTGTTCTCCAATAACCTTAGCCTTTTCAAAAAACAAAACAAAAAGATGGGAGAAGGGCTTTTCAGATTGAATGTTCTCCAGGGTTTTGTCATTTCTACATTGCTTACACATTCTCACAGGTGGCAGGGGAATTAATCCCTAAGAAAACTGCACTTAACTACTGGCTGTTTCCAATGTTCAATCTTCATGGATTTGTACAGCTGAAAATTTAATTAAAAGTTTTTCAGTTTTGTTCACATTTTTTTGTTCATAATTTAAATTGTCCCTTGAGACTTGACCTGCCTTGCTGAATGCGGGCCTCCTGGAAACCCGGGCCCTGGGAATCTGTCACCCCCTCCTGGTTGGGGTGGGGACTGCCTATATACATGGTGTTTATTAATTATGAAAAGGGATTTCATTCTGTGGAACCATAAGCAGGTTTAGTATCTTTGAAATTCTGAAATATTGAAGATGCATACATCAATACTATTAATAGCATCTATGAAACTGCAAGCGCACAGGTTCAACTGTTCAAGGACACATCACGTATAAAAATTGCCAAGGAAGTGAGACAAGGGGACATCGTATCGCCCAAGTTCTTCAGTGCCATATTGCAGAATACCTTTCAATCACTGAACTAAAAAGACAAAATGATAAAGATTAATGGAAATTATTTAACCGTTTTCATTTTGCTGGTGACAGTCATTTTTGCAAGTACCCCTCAGAGCTAGATTTCATGATCCAGGAACTTACTAACAAGAGCAAAGAAGTGGGTTTAAAAATGAACTTAGAGAAGAAGAAAAAATGAGGTAAAATGCTTTTACAAAAACCGAAAATTTGAAAGTTGATGGGACAAATATAGAGGTGACTGATGCCTACGTTACCTCGAACAACAGATATCAAGCGAGGGCTTCATAGTAGACGAAATAAATAGGAGTGTAAACTCGGTTGGAGGGCATTTTGGAAACAGTACAATTTTCAAGGGCAATTTACCATTATGTCTTAAAAGAAAAGTGTTCAATAAATGTGCACTTCCAGTTCTTTCTTATGGAACAGAGACATGGGCAGTAACGGAAAACGACATACAGAGGATGCAGACAACTCAGAAGACGGGAAGGTGCACGCTGGGCGTAATCAGGAAAGGTAGGAAGAACAGCACACGGATTAGAGGAATAACAATAGTTGATGACATCATGATCACAGGGCTGGCCATATTGCTCTATGAAATGACTGACCACCGTTGAACAACTGCGATATTTGATTGGATACCAAGGGGTGAGAAAAGAACCAGAAGAAAACCGCGAGGGTGATGGGTGAATGAAATTCGAAAGCATGCTGGAGTGATTTTGGAAGAGATAAGCTCAAGACAGAAAATTATGAAAGAGACTTAGGGGACCTTCATCCAGCAGTGGATTGATAATAACTGCTGCTGCTGCTGATATTAATGAACACATGTCTTTTACGGTTCTCTCACTCTCTCCTTTTCTTTTCTTTTTCACTGATTTAGCTCTCAGACAAATTGGACCCTGGATCCTGTGAAAACAGGAATTTGTACGTGACGGAATCGGGACGCGCCCCCTCACTCCGGAGTAAGTTGCTCTCCCAACTAAGCTACACGGACGGAATGTACCACTGCAGATTTGTCGTCTTGACACGTGATTCATCTCTGTAGTACGCCACATCATCTCCCTCTTAATTTTTTTTTTTTTTTTGAAGCGAGGTAGGAATTTTTCATTAATTCCAGATGATGTGTGGAACAAACCACACATCGTCTGGAATTTGAATTTGTGATGCAGATCGAAATCGCGCCCCCTCACTCCGAAGTAAGGTGCTCTCCCAACTAAGCTACACGTAGTGCTCGAAATGGAAATTTTGAAGTGTCGGTATGCTCATATTAGCTAAAAATCATCCGGAAAAAATGCCTTCACCAGAAAATATCCGGAACTGAAAACGTAAACAAAACAAATGAACAAAAGATGCCTGAAAGAAAAACTCCTTTGTTTGAAAATGTAATTGACAATTCCGTGGAATACTATTGCACCATAAGTCAGAAATGTCGGTCGATTTCAGTGGGTTATTTAGTGGATCCAGCGGAGTGCGGACACTAGGCTTATGCTACCCCGAGGACTGGGGTTTGACTTGTTTATAACGAGAAGCCTATACCCGTGACCAACGGATTTACACGACTTCCGAACCTCGGCTAATCATTAGCGATTCAGCTGGACTTGAACCCAGAACTTTAAGGACCGGAGCCGAGAAGGCAGCCCCTTTCGAAAAGGGATTTTCATGAAGTAGAAAGTCGGGCAGTTAGAATCTCCGCAATCAGAATGAATATTCACTCTTAATAAGAATCTCACCACCCTAAAATTAAAAAAAACAAAAAAAAAAAACATTTCTGCACTTCTCACTACTGAAATTAGTGTTGGTATGTAAATTCCTAGTAAAAAAAAAGTGCCAGTATGAAATTCTAGGAAAAATGAAGTGCCGGTATGCCATACCGGCCCATTTCGAGGACTGGCCACACGGCCAGAATGTACCGCTGCAGATTTGTCGTATTGACACGTGATTCACCTTTGTAATACGCCCCCCCCCTGAAATTTAGGTTCCGCCGCCCGTGGGCGAATCAGCTAAAGTCACTTATAGAGGTTAGGAAGTATTTTCACTGGGAGATACCGCAGTTGTAAAGGTCTCTTTATGTCACTGTGGATAAAATCTAATTCTCTTTTCATTTTGTAGGTATCTTTTGCTTTTGGGACATTTTTGCTATGATGCATGACTCACAGAGAATGTCTTCTCCACAGTTTCACAACTTACACTAACTTGCCAAATTCCTTTTATTTTTCGGTTCTTCGTCAATATTTTCGTGCTTTAACTTCCTGTGCCACAAATGAATACAATTTTCTTTCTTACAGTTTTGTGCTGATTTTGCTAACTGTTACAAGTTCATTATCTCCATACAATGGCGTACCGGAAAAACTCGGGGCCCACCCGCCAAAAATATCTTGGATGCCCTTTTGCGAATTTTTTTAGTTTTTAATTACTGAAATTTTTAAATTCCACATAATACCATACAAGTACTACAAAACACAACATTTAC
The DNA here is from genome assembly GCA_039090855.1 of Macrothele yani. NCBI lineage: Eukaryota > Metazoa > Arthropoda > Arachnida > Araneae > Macrothelidae > Macrothele > Macrothele yani. Next base: position 62,482,516 of record CM077017.1, on the reverse strand, counting down.
GTCAAAGGTAATAGGTAATCATATGCAAATTTTATTCTTTTACGAAACTTTGAAATCCATTACGAGCGCCCACATAAAACACGTAACTGCCCTTAGTTGGAGTTTATTGGCGCAAAGGCCTCAATGGGCCAAACAGCAAGAGCGCCATGCCAAATGGTTTACGTGGTTGGAATTTATTGGCGCAAGGGCCTCAATGAGCCAAAGAGGCCCATGCCATATTGTTTCGTGGTTGGAAATTTACTGACGCAAGCATAGGCGCCGACTTAAAAACATATTGGGGGTTCCGGAAATTTTTAATCGAATTACGCATGCATTTTTCAAAGTATTTAAGTGTAATTTAAATTTCATTCAGTCAGATTCTCTGGCACAATAAGACACCTGAAATCAGGGCCGGCTGGACCATAGGGGCAACCGGGGCAGTTGCCCGGGCCCCGCGGTTTCGCGGGGCCTCGCACTTTACAAAACAAAAACAAAATTGTTTTTGCTGGAATACTCTATATTTTTTGTTATTTTTTTGAAGTTTTGGGGCGTAAGGCCCTCAAAAATATATTTTTACGTTTTGCAACCGTAGGTTGAAGAAGCGTATATGCTCTAGCTTTGCCCGTCTGTCTGTCTGTCTGTCTGTCTGTCCACCCGATAACTTGCGTAAAAAATATTCAATTTCAATTAAATTTTAGTATGTGGTAGGGGAAAACCTGGGGACGAACCCTATTGAAAATAAGCGAAATGGGGTCAAAGGTCAGGACATAGGAGCGGGATCCAATCCATCGCCTTTATGCGTCATAACTTACGTAAAAATGCTTCGATTGCGACAAAACTTTATCATGTTGTTCCGGAAGTAAACTGAACAGGTTATGCTGAATGTCATCGAAATGGGATCAAGGGCCAGGGCACAGGAGGGAGATTTATTCCACAGCCATTATCCTCATAACTTGAGTAAAAATGATTCTATCGCGACAAAACTGTAGCATGTTGGTCCAGAGGTATACTGAACCAATTATTTTTAATATCACCGAAATGGGATCAAAGGTCATGGCACATGAGCGAGATTTATTTCACAGCCGTTATCCTCGTAACTTGAGCAATAACTTGAGTAAAAATGCTTTTATTGCGACAAAACTTTAGTATGTTGTTCCGGAGGTATACTGAACGAATCAATAGTCAGGGTTGGGAGGAGAGTTTGTTTGCGCGCGATTTCTGGTATGTTGGAAAGCGTATCATAATCAATGCATTGCATGATTTTACTAAATTGTTATAATGTCTTTTTATTTTCAGTTTATAACCCCCTCCCCCAACTTATTTAAACATTAAACTTTTCCATATTCATGAAATAAGAAATTAAATTTCATCACATTTTGTGACTCCCTATTATAATATATACTCAACAATTTGTGTGTAAACCTGGTACTGAAATTTACAAAAATAAAAAGAACCATATTAAAGTTGTATTTGGGCTATATATGGAGGCCAATCGTTCAGTGACTTTAAAAACAGTGTTGGAAATAAAATAAATAAATAAATAAGGCAATTTTTATACATGAGTGCGTATAAGAGGTGAGTAAAGTCATTAATTTACCAGTTATTCCACTTTCCATCAAAAATCAATCACTGAAACATGTACCAGAAATTTTTTTTTGTGACGACCCCCCTCGCATAATTAATTGGCGAGAGGCGTGGTTAATTAACGGTAATTGAAAGTTGATTGGGGGTTTTAATTAACAGAGAGTTATAATTTAAACACTTGCGAGGAGCGGTATATTAAGAAAAGATCTTCTAGCACTTTGAATTCAAGTGGCGAGTTGCAGGTGTTTACCACGAGAACAAAGAGCCCATAAACGGAAATGGGACGGGTCAGAGTTTAAAAAGCTATTTCCCATGACTCAAAAGTGTTTGGACGGCAAAAGCGTTTGAAGCTTTTGTCTGTGCCGAGCGCTAAACAATGGGAAAGCTCTTAGACTTGAAGAGCGGTTTATAATAAAAATGTCGCGGTTTCAAGTGTTGGAATTCACCGCTTACCAATTTCTTGGAGAGGGGAGATTGTTGTTGAAGACAGAATCCATTTTGAGCCGAGAAAGTAAGGAAGGATTTTTCCGCGCGTTAGAACAATTGCTTGCCGTCTGCTGCCGTGCTCTTGCAATTCTGAGCATAAGAAGCGAAGCCAACTGAAAGCATAAGCTGATGAATAATAAGCACCAGCTCTGCCTGGGAACTTTCTTATCCTCGCCGAACTACTGACACCTGTCGTAAGGAGCCATTTCAGGTGAAATGCGGACAGAGAAATAATAATTACGAAATATCGCCTCACTCATGCAGAGAGAGAGAAGAGAAACGACAGCCTCGGGAACCGCAGAGAAGCCCTGCCCCCCCCCTTCCTGCAGAGCCTCTTCGTAAAGAAAACGGGGAGAGAACTTTTGTGCGTGTGTCTGAGTACGTGCGTTCAGCGACTAGGGATGATGTCGTTTTGACCAAGAGACCGTAAGCAACGCGGCCTCATCCAACAAGGAAAAAGAGCTACCCGTAGTGCCAACATATTAGTGAATGTGAGTGAGTGTTGTGTTGTTTTCTGGGTGTCATCATACTGTGGATACTCAAGGACCTATTTAAGTACTTTTTTAACCAATACTTTTATTTGCGGCCCATTGTGAACGAACAGACTTTTCGTTAGGACATATTTTCTGAAACACTGAAGAGGGCCAAAGCTGGCCGGAAACCATAGCTTTGTAATTAGATGAAGAATCCGGTGTAATTTATACATGTATCTATTAAATCCCTGTTTTAATTGTTATACTGTGCCTCCATTGGTTTATTGGTGTACTGTGTCAGCTAATTGGCTAACGAGGTATTGGCGGATCCAGTGATTCGAATCGCAGTCCGGAAGTGATTGGACATCCTGACAACTAAGGCCCAAAGGTCGCAACAATATATATACGAATTTATTTAAGAGGGATCGTTATTATTCAATACGCAAAAATGTTTGCTATGGAAAAATATTCGCTACGCAGATTAGTTAAAGCTATCTTTTTTATCATTTTGTAGTAAAGTTTTTATTAAGATAATAAAGCAACCTAAACTTCCTCCTCTCCAGAAAGAAAATCGTAGATTTCAGCACTTTTTTTATTCTCTTCCTCTCTCTTTGTCTGTCTGCCTGTCTTTCTCTCACTCAATGTCTGTCTGTCTCTCTCTCACTCAATGTCTGTCTATCTCTCTCTCTCTATCTGTTGTCTGTCTGTCTCTCTCTCACTCAATGTCTGTCTATCTCTCTCACTCAATGTCTGTCTGTCTCTCTCTCACTCAATGTCTGTCTATCTCTCTCACTCAATGTCTGTCTGTCTCTCTCTCTATCTGTTGTCTGTCTGTCTGTCTCTCTCATTCACTCTCTGTCTGTCTCACTCTCTCTCACTCTGTCTGTCTGTCTGTCTCACTCTCTCTCACTCTGTCTGTCTTTCTGTGTCTCTCTCACTCTCTCTCACTCTGTCTATCTGTGTCTCTCTCACTCAATGTCTGTCTGTCTCTCCCACTCTCTGTCTATCTGTCTCTCTCCCACTCAATGTCTGTCTGTCTGTCTCCCTCTCTCACTCTCTGTTTGTCGGTCTGTCTCTTTCTCTCCCACTCTACCTGTCTGTCTCTGTTTCTGAAAAATGAAAATACACGAAAATTATCATAAAGAAACTGTTTACCCCCCCCTCTCTTTCTGTCTGTCTCTCTGCATTTTCAATGCATATGATGGTCTTTTACTAAAGCTCCCAATAATTTGAGATAATCATTTTCCTTTATGATAATTTTTGTCTATTTTCATTTTTCATACAATAATTTCATTAAACTATGAGATTCATTTCCTAGGGCCTTCTATATGAAATTTCGCCCTGGGCCCCACAAAAGTTCAATCCGGCCCTGCCTGAAATGCTAAAATGAAGCAAATTATAGTTAATTACAGACTTTTTTCTCTAGGTAATTATTTATTTCATTTATTTTGGTTTTGTAGGTGTGACATTATTATATACAATACACAGATACTATGTGAATTTCCAACTCAATTGTCTTATAAAAGTAACAAAAACATGTAAAATTTATTTTAAGGTTTTTTTTTTGCCAATTTTAGAAATGCCAACAATTTTTTTCTTTAAATGATTTCTGAGTTAAAATAGGAGGTTAGAAGGGAGAGGACATGGCATCAGCTACATGCCTGGCATTTTCCGTGGGCTGTACTTCGTATCAGCTGTGTATGCCCAGCATGCCCAACTTGGGCTGCTTCTGTACTTTTCTATTGGGAAGTCGTTGACTTTGAAGAAGTTTTATAAACACTTGTGCAGCATGTACAGTCAGGAAAAAATGAGACTGAAATATACATGCCCATAACTAAAAATTTGCAAAAAGTTACAGAAATATTGTTCAGTAATTTCTAAAAAAATTAAACAAAATTATGCTTCGTCGAACCGACTGTCCTAAGATAGGGTGGGTCAACTGATTGTACAACATATTTTCGCTTTATCACTATGACCTCGAATAGGTTCTCGTCTCCGAATGTAGAGCTAGACTTTTTGTCTTTTGTGGGAACCCAGACAAATCGAAGAATTTTCTTTTATAAAGGAGGCAGTTTTAAATGCTCTTTAACAACCGCACTTGTGGTATAACTGTCTCGTCAAATTTGATGAGCACAAATAAATACTAATTCTGTTTTGTGGCACAATAAACTAAACAGTCTGAGGGGTAAATTCCTATACACACTTTCTATATATAGTAAACGGGGAATGAATAATAAAAAAATTGAAGAATTGATAACCAAAAACAAAATTTATCATATAGCGTACGTGTATTTTCCCCACGAAATACGCGCAAAAGCATTAGGGGTTCGAGGAACCCACAACAAAATCATTGGGGGTTCAAAAAGGGTCTCGAACCCACGAAGTCGGCGCCTATGGACGCAAGGGCCTCAATGGGTCAAAGAGCGCCATGCCAAATGGCTTACATGGTTGGAGTTTATTGGCGCAAGCGCCTCAATGAGCCAAAGAGTGCCATGCCGAACGGTTTGCGTGGTTGGAATTTATTGGCGCAAGGGCCTCAATGAGCTAAAGTGCTCCCTGCCAAATGGTTTACTTGGTTGGAATTTATTGGCGAAAGGTCATCAATGGATCAAAGAGAGGTATGCTAAACGGTTTATTACATCAGAAACAAAAGCAGCATCAAAACTATAACAACAGGTAAGGTACGAAAGAGAAAATGACGAAAAACGATGTAAATGGCCGACAATGAAACAACGGACTACACAAAACGAAAAACACCACACGTAACTGACATGTGACAGTGTCTAAGGGTATTTTCCGATTTATACGAAAACATAGAACATAAGTAAGTAACAATAAAGAACTGTGGAACAAAAAAAAAAAAAAACAACCTTTTTTAAATTATTTACTTTTGAAGATAAAAAACGCATTTAACGTCATGCCACATATCGTACGCAGTAAAGGGTCCCCGCGAAGAACATCTTTCAGTTCCCTATATATTGAAGGATGCTTAGGTATGCGCTAACTATTGTAATACATAATTCCTTATCCTTATTGGTATAAAAATTTCATTCATTGAACTGATGTTTCTTTCACATTTGCTATGGCTATGAAAAGGTGCCTCAAGTCATCTGGAGTAACTGCTTTTCCGTCATGCAGTTTTTATGAACTAAAACCGCAAAACTTATTTCTAAATATTTTACTTTATTTACTGAAAATAAAAAAGTGCTTTTCTTTCTAACACTTCGTTCAAAGCTACCGTCAAAATACACCACGATTTCCTTAACCGGCTTCATATGAAATTTCTGCCCAAAATTTTGTGAAATATTTTTGCTGAGGCTTGAGGCCCTCTTAACCATGAGCCCCCCCACCTCGGGAGGTGGGAGGTGCGAGGCTATCATTACGACTCTGTCTCCATAGATATCACATGCAAGATGCTAGATCGGACAGTGGACACCTATTCCGTGAAACGTGATAATGTAGGCACCATTTCAAGCGATACGCGTTTGGTACGGTGATTTGCAAATAATATTCAGATTCTAAGCAACTAGTACACATCTGGTGGAGGAAATCATAGTATTTAAGTAAAACATGACACTAGTGTTTATTTGTACAAACTAAATTATCAAGGCTTTTGCAAAATATTGAAGTAAATCAGATTCGGTCAGGGCTTAAATTCTAAATTCAACGGAAACGGGAAACCGGAATCTGCAATTAAAAAAAATCACCCTGGTTTTTTTTGGTTGCGAGTTAATTGAATTTTGAGGTTTCTGGTTAATAATGCTTACATTTGAATGCGTTATTTGGTTGAATGTATGCTCTAATAAATACTTTCAGCTGCTAGAAACTGAAATTTCGGTAATGTATAACTATGGAAAATTTAAATATATTTGTAATTAGCGTAAGAATGAATATTTTTGAGCAAGCAAAAGAAATAAATCACAACGACATAAGTAACAGGAAGCAAGGAAAAAGATTTGCATTGTATGTAAAGCATGTGAAAGCCATTATTTTTTCTGGTTCAAATAAATAATTGGTTCCCTGGCTTTAATAGCTACTTTTTGATTTTAAATATAATGTTTGCTTCATCATTATTTTAAAGCTTTGACACATTACTGTCTTTAAAATGCTTTCCGTCATTTTCCGCATACAACACCAGTTTCAAATTTTTCTTGCTAACTACTCGTATAATGCCTCTCCAGTTAATTTTTTTTAGCAATGGGCAAGAGGCAAATGATTAAGTACAATTATATTTCCGTCTCTCAGCGTACGATTTATATCTGAACAAGCTTTCACCATGATTTATTACACAACAACCAACTCCAAACTACCCTTCGTTATATGCCCCGCTCCGACATCTTGACCCGCTCAATGTAGCTCCGTATGGTTCTCACAGCACAAGGATATGTTCAACAGTGCAGATAGTCAATCTATAGTTCCCTTATATGATCTCTGTGATTACCTCCCACTGTTGACAGTTTGTATGGGTCACTTAAAATCTATTGAACTCACAGCAAGAAAAACTTTTCATGATATTTTAAGATTCACTGAAGGTATCCGCATGGTCATCTTAAGGGGTGGGCCAACGGGGCCGGTGCCCAGGGCCTCCACCTGAACTGGGGCCCCCAACGCCCGAAGTGTCTTATGCGTTTCACCATTCATCAGCAGTTGTTTTTTTTTTATTTAAAGAAAAGAAGAAACACCAGTGTAGAAAATTGGAACTTCTTCCACTTTTTTCTTTTTTTTTTCAAACCTTGCTCGTAGCTTCGATTTCCCGAGGAGACAGGAGGGAAGTTAGGTGTTGGGGTGGCTCTTTTGTAACGAAATGAGAAACAAAGAAAGCCGACCTCCAACCCGGTCCCAAGTGGGGGTGATAGTGATTTGATAAAACAATTAAATGAAAATTCTGAACGGAAGTAAAAATGGGTGATTTGTAAATATGTATGATGTATCAGCAAAACAAAGTGGCGTGTCAACATGTATACGAGGAACATAGAACATAGTTCTCAAGAAAGTGCAGTGGGTGCATGGATTTCTTTTTGACTGATGGAGCAAGTGTTTCGTTTTATCTTATTTTTGGCATACACTTCTAGAATTCCGAATCTAATTCAACCAGTACACTTCCGCAAGCGCGCATATCCAAGTGCTCATGTTCTCCCAGGGAAGTGTCGATTTTTAAAACACAAGTATTTCCCGACCTCAGATGATTCATTTTCTAAAGAATTTAAGAATTTTAAAGCCAAATGTCATTCAGTGAGGTAGAATGTAAAAATACGTTAAAATTGGCGCATGTTCATGTGAGCCAGGCCTTTTTTTTTTTTTTTTTTTTTTCCTTTCCACGCACAAATCGCATTTTTTCCGAACCACCAATCACTTTTTCCTTTTAAACAGTCATTTGTGTTGTCTATACCGAGTAAGTTTGTGTTGTCTATACGGAGTAAGTTTGTGTAGTCTATACGGAGTAAGCCCGTACAGTAAGTTTAGCCCTAAGGTTTGCTCACCAGGGCTACTTATATATATTCAATCTTTGCTGTTTAAATAAGTAACAATGAGGGGGTCGCATAAAGGCATTTTTGTCCCGGTGCGTCCTATTGTCTGGAAATGGCGCTGGTTGGTTTATTTCTATGTTCTGTTTTAATTTAGTTTTCGTTGAATAATTTGTAGGTTAAGAAAGAAACATATCTTTCAGCACCCATTTTCTTGTAATTTACTAATCAACTAAGTGTACGTGCATTTGATGCATGGAGTTCTACAATTTTTGTCATATACAATTTTCATTCAAATAGTATTTAAAAAGTTACTGGATATTGCTTGATATTGAATGTTTCTATATCAGTTGTGGAAGAAACTTGGGGAGACCTTCATCCAGTAGTCTATTGATAATGGTTACGATGAGGATGATGATGATGATGATATATAAAGATCAGGGGTCCCGAAAAATGTGATGGCTCAGGCCCCCCAAAAGGGCTAAGACGGCACTGAAGGTATCTATGAAATCATTTTCATTTATTCTTCTTGACCCAAAATAAATGGGCTGTCCAATGAAGTCTTGCATGTCTTTGAACATGCAAGACTTCATTGGTCACCACCTTGTTAACGCTTTTTAAGTTTCTGCTGTATTTGTACTCTTGGTATGGCTCCAAGTTAGGGAGAGAACTCAGGGTGTTGGTTCTTTCCCTATCCTGGAGCCAGTAGCAAAAAATTAGGGATAGGAGACTTCTTATAGCCTCTAGCCTCAGATGTTCATGGAGTTGTTAAATTCCGAAGCACAAGAAATACGAAAAAAAAAAAAAAAAAAAAAAGAAAAGAAAAACAACTGTATCTAAAGCCATTTAATGTAGTGGAAGGATGTGTGTTTTTGTTTTGGTGCTTTCTTTTCTTCTGCTGAATTTTTCTTTGAGCTTGTTCGTAACAAATTCTAAAGCTATAGTACTTTCGATTTTATTTCTATGGAGATTATCAATGTACAATATCATATCGTGGGGGGGGGGGGGGCTGAATATACATAGTAGCATACTTGCTAAAGGGGCCACCGTTTCCTTGGGTGAAAGAGCTGTTCGCCTACGAATGAATGAATCGAGAAAAGGCAACTCTACCCTACAGGCACAACTGTGTCTCTAACGTGAAAAAGTGAAAATCTCCGTGGGACAGAGCCAAAAATTATTTCTTACAGGAGGAGGGGGGGATTCTTGGGTTTGGTTCATTGGTGAAAGCCTCGTATATACGTATATATCGCTTTAAATTCATGCTCAGTCTCCCCTCGAGGGAGGGGTTCAACCCCCCTCTGGCTACGCCACTGCCGTGGGAACAATATGAATAGCTGAAACAGTTCTGGGAAACAGGTCAACGGGATCAATCATGTTACTATTCATAAATTTAACACCAGCAAAACAACCGAGATAGTAACTGGCAGAAGAAATTTGTGCATATACGCGCAGTCTCATGTATATAGGATCCCATAATTTTCCCGAATTAGAAACTGAGCAACAAAACATTTGCAATTGTGTATTATCTGTAATATTTTCCATTTTACCTGACATATATGCTCATTTGTCCTGTGAAAACGGGAATTTGGCGAATCCGCGTCTCCTCGATCCGGAGTGAGTTGTGCTCTAACTGACTAAAACTACACCGATGGAATGCATCACTGCAGATTTGTCGTCTTGACACGTGCTTCACCTCTGCAGTATGTCACATCATCTATCTCACTCTCTCTCTTTTTTTATTTTGAAGTGAAGAAGGTACCTTTCATTAATTACAGACAATGTGTGGAACGAACATCACGCATTTTTCGAAGAACATAGCGGCCAGTAGATACATTTTTACTTCCGGGGCCAATGTGAAAACAGGAATTCGTCGGTGACGAAGATTGAAACCACGTCTCTTTGCTCCGGAGTGAGTTGCTCTAACCGACCAAGCTACACAGCTGTAGATTTTACGTCTTGACACGAGCTTTACCTCTGTAGTATGTCACAGTACAATCAATTCGATGATGCAGTTTTAATGTTCTCACTGTTTAATCAGAACAGCTCCACACATTAGGTTTTCTACTAAATTAAAACCGATGAAATATTATAATGAGAACACGCATAATGGCTGCCGAAAAGAAAATATGACCTTATATATATATAGGGTGTATAAAAACTAATGGAACAAACTTTAAGGGGTGATATAACACACCGAAACAATCACTTTTTGTCATAGAATATATGGTCGCAAGTTACGCGGTTAGGCGTTGGAGGGCGCTTTCCGTTTTTCCACACACGCCGTCTTTCGCAACGCAAAGACAGGAATGGCACAACAAATCAAAACAAAGCTTTATTGCAGACAAAATAAAAAACAAAACGTGACATACGAAATTACAACAAATTTGCAAACATTAATAAGTAAATACTGAAATTAATTACATTCACAAAAGCTGCTCAAAAGGGGGACAGCCACTCCTAATACACACTTCGCATCGTCGACATAAAGATGCCCGTATGTTGTGGAAAATGCCAGGCATTTCCCGGACAGCTGCAGCAGTGACCGAAAGTCTGGCGTCTAGTTCCTCATTGGAATCAATGGGAGTGTCGTACATTACGGACTTAAGATGTCCCTATAAAAAGAAATCCAGAGTGGACAGATCTGGTGATCGTGGGGGCCGAGCGATGGGTCCACCTCGGCCAATTCATTGGCCTGGAAATGTGGCTTTCAAGTAATCACGCACCTGAGTGCTGAAATGAGCTGGCGCTCCATAATTCTGGAACCACATTTTACGGCGGATTGTTAATGGTTGACAATGATGATGATGATGGGGATGATGATATATATATATATATATATATATATATATATATATATATATATATATCATAATTTTCAAGAGCAATATGCCATTATGTCTTAAAAGAAAAGTGTTTGATCAATGCATCCTTCCAGTGCTTACGTATGGTGCAGAGACGTGGACCTTAACTAAAAGAGACATACAAAGGCTGCAGACAACTCAAAGAAGCATGGAGAGGTGCATACTTGGTGTAACCAGGAGAGATAAGAAGAGGAACTCGTGGATCCGAAAAATGACAAGAGTGGAAGACATCATGATCAGAGTTAAATCCCTGAAATGGCAATGGGCTGGACATACTGCCAGAAGGACAGATCATCGATGGACAGCCGAAATTTTAGATTGGATTCCAAGGGACAGGAAAAGACCCAGAAGAAGACCACATGGGAGATGGGTGGATGAAATTCGAAAGTATGCAGGGGTGACATGGAGGAGACTGGCACAAGACAGACCGTTGTGGAGGAAACTTGGGGAGACCTTCGTCCAGCAGTGGATTGATAATGGTTGACAATGATGATGATGATGATATATATACACACACTATATTGACAAAAGTCACCGGACACCTAGAAGAGAAACACAACATAGCATTTATTGACATATATTAGTACGGTGTGGGTCCACCTTTGGCTTTAATGCATGCACTGACCCTTCGAGACACGGTTTCGACAAGGTTTTGGAACACAGCGATAGGTATGTGCTTCCATTTAGAGCATAATGCTGCCGCTAACTGTTGCTTAGTAGTAGGCCTTGGTTCCAAACTTCTTATGCGATGCTCTAATTCGTCCCTTAGGTGCTCTATGGGATTAAGATCAGGGCTCTGTGCTGGCCAGTCCACACACGATACGGAATTATCGTCAAACCACACCATAACAGTCCTTGCTTTATGGCTCTGTGCATTATCTTGCTGGTACCAACAAGGCTCGGTTCCATAGTATTGCCACAGAGTTGGTAGGGCATAATTGTCCAGAATATCCAGGTAGACGTGCTGGTTAACAGGTTTGTCCACGATAACCAATGGGCCGGGACCATACCACGAAAAACATCCCCACACGAGTACACTGCCAGCTCCAAACTTGGCCGTAGGAACATTACACTGTGGTACATAGCGTTCCCCCGGTGGCCGCCATACCCACACACGGCCATCAGACTGATGGATCATGTATCTGGATTCATCAGTACATAGGACCCGTTTCCATTGATCAACGGTCCACGATAAATGTTCCTTACACCATGCTAAACGACGAGTAGCATTCCGAATGGAGATGAAAGGCTTATGAGCAGCTGCACGACCATGGTAACCCATGGAATTAAGTTCTCTGTGAACGATACGCGTACATACTGAGGCTCCAGCATTTTTACTCACCTGTACATTGAGGTCTTGTGCAGTACTCCGTCGATTAGATGTAACGATTCTCCTGAGGCTTCGATGTCCTCTATCACTGATTTTCTTTGGTCTGCAGGTACGTTTTGCTGCTTCAGGCACGCCATGTGTCTTCCACTTATTCAGTACATCCAAAACAGTTGACTTGGGTATGTTTAAACGCCTCTCGGTTTCTCTTATGGACAATCCACTAATATAACACCCAACAATCTTTCCTTAATCAAAGTCAGTTCTCTCCCGGCGCGACATTTTCACTCAACCTCACAGTGCGATATGATCGCAGTCAGCTGCAGGCTTGTTTTTCTACCATTTGCAGATGTACCGCGCATCTTAACAATGCAACAAATCAATTCATTTGCTTTTGAAGGGGTGTTCGGTGACTTTTGTCAATATAGTGTATATATACACTATCTATCAACAAGTAATTGGACACCCCTGCAATCGACGATATCTGCGGTCCTGATACACGTCACGGCCGCCGCCGTTAAATATCGTGTGGGAAACAACAACGCAACCAGTCGCATGCAAGATGCCACGCAGTTCGGAGCTCTCTGATTTCGAGAAAGGTGTAATCGTCGGGTATCACAGAAATGGCCGATCCATACGTGACATATCCAGCGAGTTGAAGTACCCAAAATCAACAATGGCCAATGTGATTGGCAAGTGGAAGGTGAGAGGTGACTGTCGGAATGTGCCCCGACCCGGCAGACCCACAAAACTGGGAGTTAGAGACCGATGGGTGCTGGCCAGAGAAATTCGGAAGCGCACCAAATCGATGGGCCACATCCGCGAGGAGTTTCAACAGGCACCTGGGAGTGTTCTTTTGATGAATACCATCCGTAAGGAAGCCCATCTGCTCGGTTATCATGGACGTGCTGCCGCCCACAAGCCTTTGATCACCAAGTCCAATAGCGCTGCTCGGCTAACGTGGTGCAAAGAACGTCGACAGTGGACCGTTAAACATTGGAAACCGGTTCTCTGGAGCGACGAATCAAGGTTCACCCTCCACCGTTCGGATGGCAGGTTCTGGGTTTGGTGTCTGCCTGGAGAACGCCTCCTGCCGGAATGTATTGTACCAACTGTGAAGTTTGGTGGCGGTGGAATCATGATATGGGGGTGTTTCTCCTCGTATGGCATGGGACCCTTGGTCGCAATTCCTGGTAGACTCAATGCCGAGACCTACTGCACCATTTTGGATGACCATGCGCTTTCTACGTTGTGGCAGTTTCACGGGGTGGACCCATGTTACTTTCAGGATGACAATGCCACCTGTCATGTTGCGAGATCCACCATGGCTTGGAATAGTGAGAATGGGGTTAATCGAATGGACTGGCCTGCGCAGAGCCCGGACCTTAACCCACTGACCTGCCTTCTCCAAGCCGAGTGGAAGAAAATACCGCTAGCCGTCGTACAACGCCTGGTTGAGAGTATGCCCCGGAGGGTCGCAGCTGTAATCGCTGCTCGTGGAGGCTCCACCAACTATTGAAGGTGAATAAACTTTGTTTTTCTTTGCTATCACAGGTGTCCAATTACTTGTTGGTGTGTGTGTATATATATATATATATATATATAATGCTAAAACCAAAGCAAAAAAAAATAATAAGATAAAACAAATAAACCAATATTAAAAATAGAGGAAAAAATAGAGGATAAAAATAATGAAAAATGCCGAAACTTCCGAAGCAAACGAGCACAAACAATAAACAAAATTTTTTTTTCCCAAAAGTAGAAGAACACAGGGATTTCAGATCGTATGACAGAGTCTCTTATGGCTTCGTCAGGGGCAAGCATGAAGAAAATCTCTCATATATCTACAAAGACCAGAAAAGTTTGGTTTTAGTATTATATCCGCATATGTTTTGATCTTTCGTTTGTGCAGCCTTGGGCGCTTTAGAATTTCAAAGTTGGTTTTTATCTGTGCTTTAACTTGGTTTTTTTGCTCTCTCTCTCTCTCTCTTTATATATATATATATATCATTTGCTCACATTTTATACGTAAGCCACTTGTCTGCAAAAAAATTCTGGTAACCAACCATTCAAATGTGAGGAATATTTCCTAGCGTATTCCGAAATGCCCATGTCCTTAGTATAAACGCATATTACTTTTGACTATTTTTGCAGTTTCTCACTGGATGTCATTGGGAAAAATGCGCTATACATTTTTATTTTCATCAAAGCAGTGGGTCATGTGAGCTCACTCCACGATTGGAAAAGCCAATTTGTGCAAATAGTCATTTTCTCGTGCAGAAATCTTACCGGCCGCAACTGTTACACAACACACTCTTTGCAGATGGACATGCCAGTTTGATTGCTGCAGACATTAACAGTTATGTAACATATATAAATTTGTGTTTGCCTAGGAAAACGAAAGATTCTCATCAGCTCTGGAAACGGGGGCATATATTTCTGGAAACAGCCGTTGCAAGTCAATGAAATTATCGATTGTTCCCAAAGGAATATGACTCTGTGCAATGCAAACTTAACATGAATAAATCTTCACCGAGTACATGGGAGGAATGCGGTATACCATAACTGGCAGAGTAATTAGCGTGCAAGCGAAAAATGCTCTTTGTATTCCCGAGTGGGAATGATGCCGAACACTCATATGTAACAACTAATGCATCAACAACATACTTCACTTATTTCCTCTGACTGAAAAATCCGTGAAGGGAGAAATTCAAATATTCAGATAGCGAGACCACAGACTGAAAAGCACAACTTTTCGTTTTTTAACAGCACTCTCACATAGTGTGTGAACACTTTTTCAACTGCAGATATATTAATTTAAACTGCAAACGATGAAAAATAGCGTCCAGCTTGCGATGTATACAGAGTATCCTAAGAAAGAACACTACATTTTAAGCATTGATACTATGAAAACAAGTAATGCTAAAGACTTTCAGTTCTCGCTTTTCTAAAAAGGGAACTTTTATTTATTCCCTTTCATTTCTTTAATAAATTTCGATCTGATCTTCTTTAGAAATAACCATAATAATCCGATTGTCAGACGCACGGAGGGAAAGGTGCCTAAGACGATGAGATAAGATTCCTTCCACATCACAGACGATACGTTCTTTCAAATCTTGCAAATTTCTCTTCAATAGGAAGGAGGGGAGGGGAGCGGCGAGAACAACGTAAGTGACAGACAGAAAGCTCTGAAAGTTTTGGTCTATGCAATTCATTCAACCTAGAGAGCACGCGCAGGTTTAGTGTGATCAGTAAGTGAAAACGTCGCCTTTTCAACAGATGGTTGCTTGTTGTTTTAGTGCATAGAGAAAATCAATTACAAGTTTTCAAAGGAAGTTTTTACCACCGTATGGTGAAACACTTAGCTGAACAATTCAAAAGGAGCCGGCAGAGTAAAAAAAAAAATGTCCTTGTCCCGCTGTAAACTTAAGAATGAGGCTGGTATCTGTGAAGACCCCAGTTAATCAACGCGAGGGATAGGTTGAAGGTGAACAGATGATCATTCCTCAATCAATAATACAAGATGAGTTACCCAAATTTTAAAAACTTCGATCACCTACATAACTTTCTGCAGAAGTTTGACTGGAAGAAGTGAACCCTGTGTGTGACCAGCAAGCACATCTGCTTAACCGCACATGGTATTTTATTTTAAGGGAGAAGTAAAGAACCAGATGTACCAGAGGTGGCGGTTTGCTTGAGTATAAAGACAATTGTAAACTCGAACCTGAAAACAGGAGCGGATTTCGCCGTCCATAGAATGGAAACACACTTCCCGGCTCTTCATTATTTTGGAGCTCTTCCTTTTGCATAAAAACTATTTATTCATAACACTTTGAACTTACCTGAGAGTTGGAAATTTACGAAACACCGTGCCTCACATCTATCTTTCATCAAAGGGGCTGCTGATTTTGTCAATGATTTTTTCAAATTCGAAAAAAAGAAATGCCAAAAAGTCTAATCCACCTTTTGCCATTTCTAATCGCAAACAATTCTTGCTTCGTGGAAGGTACATTCTTAATTCTTAGTCTAAATATTTTCTTCAATTTACTGTGGTTAGCTAAATCTGCTTCAGAAAGCCAGGATGCTCTTTCGAGATAGGCGATACGTTTTCGATGAACTACTTTTATGTTATGCAAATCATAAGTTCACCCAGGGGCGGGTCTATTATGAAACTAATAAAGCTTAAGCTTCAAGGCCCCTAATCCAGGAGGGGCCCCAGAAATGACTAGTCCACATATCTTAAAATTTTGGGTCTACTGTATAAGAAGGTGTTTTTTTAAATAGTAATACTAATATTATTAATGATAAAGTGTGATTTAATACAAAATAATAGTATTGTGTTCAGCAGTTGGCAACGGACTATAGAGTGCGTCTTGCTTGACCTGAAACAGAAGACTACGGCCTGGTGACGTTCCTCGCACGCTGTCGTTGTCGTTGTCAGTTGTCAATGGCGGCAGCGGCACTGATGTCCGTACGAACTCAGTTTTTCAATATTGTTACAGTTTGCATGATTAAAACTAAATTATAGTGTCTTTGTATTTGCATGGCATTATAAGATCGGCAGCAACACTAAGAAACAAGTTAAAACAAACTATAACAGGAAGGACCTGAAAAATAAAGAGGTTTTTTTTTTTTTTTTTTTTTATTGGAGGTTTAACGACCACCGTGAGCAACTCAATGGGCTATAAGCAGTCGTCCGTCCCTAATTTAGGGTCACTGGTTCCAGGGAAGGGGAGTGTGTGATACACGTGTTAAAAGTCATTTTATTTTGTTCATAGATTTGCTACACTCGACTTTCAAAGCATGCGAAATAGTCGCACTACTCCAAATGATTAATTTTTTGTTGTATATTTGGCAACAATCCCAAAGTTTGAGAGTCAGTAGCACAGTTGTTGTAAAGGTGGAGTTTCGCCATAAGTTGTATATTCTGCTGTGGCTAATGTAATTTTTTGCCCTTTTTAAGAAGTCAAAACCCTAGAGGAATACCAATGAGTTCACGAAAGTACCTAAGTGGATACCAAAAACGCAAACTCAAGGAAAAGCGATCTTACGAATTCTCTAAACGTCAAAAATTAACAAAGAATTTTGACAAGTTTGTCTACACCTACAGTTGAAACAAGCCAAGCAAACACAATTGAAGCTAGTGATAGCGTTCAAACTGTGGGAGCTGTTTCTAGCAATATTAAACCAACTGTTAACGCTTGTGATTATGATGATCACAGTGGTCAACATGAAAACAAGCAGAGACTGAGCAGAAACATAAAGCAAATTCAGCGATTTCAAAGAATACAGTAACCTCGAAAACTGGCCCATAACAGTTGATAATGATTTCATACAGCGTAGTTTAATGCAAAACATAGTTTTTTGCTTTCAAAATAAAAACCCAGAGGATATATATACCGAATCAAGCAGGATTTACAAGGAGCAAAACAGAAGTTTCTCAAACAAATATTTTGAAAAAAAGATTGAAAAATAGCCACATGTGATGAGATCCTGGTTAGTTTACTCAAAGAGCAAAGGCTGTATATACTGTTTTGTTTGCAAACTCTTTTCTAAATGCCGAACATAATTTACAACAGGTGGGTTTTCCGACTAGATGAATGTACTCAGAACTCTGGAGAATCATGAAGACATCATGGAACATAAGAGGGCGGTGTTGTGTTGGATAACAAGAAAGTCAAATAAAAATACTGAGGGATCAGCATCTTGAAGAATAGACGAGAAAAGAAATACGTACTATTTTGAAGTACTGAAAAGTGTTGTAGATATTATAAAGTTCTTAAGTGAAAGATATTTGGCATTTAGAGGTCATAAGGAGAAGTGGGGCTCACCAAATAATGGAAACTTCATGGGGACCATCAAACTTATTGCAGAATTCGACCCATATTTACATGAACATCTCGAGAAATGTAAAAATGAAAAAGTAAAAGCTACTTACGTATCCAAAACCGTGTATGAAGAATTAATAGAAATCATGGGAAAACTTGTCCAAGATGAAATTGTAAATCAAATCAACAACCTAGACACCAAATACTACTCTATTATTGTTGACTCTACACCTGACTTGACACATGTTGACCAGCTGTTAATTGTGGTTCAATACTGCTATAATGGAAAACCATGCGAGAGATTCTTAACATTTTTACCGATAGAAAACCATTTATCCTCGACTTTGTTCAACAAAATACAACAAGTACTGGGTGAACATAATCTTTCACTTGAAAATATCCGTGGTCAGTCCTACGATAACACGTCTAACATGAAGGGCTCGGAAAAGGGGCTGCCAGCACTCTTTAAAAACATTAACAGGTACGCTGACTATGTACCATGTGCAGCCCTTTCACTTAACCTTGTTGGAGAAAGGGCAGTGTCTACTGTACCTGAAGTTGTTGACTATTTTTGCATATTGCAGGAGCTGTATGTTTTCTTTTCTGAATCTCTACGAAGACGGGGGATTTTAAACACACAGGGCAATTTACATTTTTCTCTAAAGAGCTTGAGTGTAACTAGATGGTCTGCACACTATGAAACAGTTCGGGCAATTAAAAATGGTTATAAGGGTATTTTACAAACTCTCAAACATATGCTTCAAGACTCAGAAGAGAAGCCTGAATGTAAACGAGATGCAAATAATTTATACAAGTTGGTAAAGTTGGAATATGCCAGTTTAACAGTCGTTTGGGAAGAAGTACTGGAGCGTTTCAACTAAGAAACTCCAAACTACTGGTTTTGATGTATTTGAAGGTTATCTTTTGCTTTCTTCTTTACTTTTGTTTGTTAAAGAACTCAGAGAAAATTCAGCCGATGGCATTGCACACTATAAATCAGAAGAACAAGGCTTGTGCGAAGATATCACTTCAAATTATTCTGATGCTTCCAAACGCATTGTTAAAAGGAAATTTTCAGATGGAACAAGTGGTATAGCTTCTTTGAGAGGAGCTGACAAATTTCGGATAGAAGTTCTACATCAACTCTATGACTGCTTGATAATCCAGTTACGCAAAAGGAACCCATATGAGCAGATTGCGAAAAGATTCAAGTTCCTTTCAGAATTGGTGAACAATTCTGAAATTGATGAGGACAGTATTAAACTTATAACATCGTATTACAAAGATGATATTGACCACAAATTAGTAAATGAGTGTTAACAGTTCAAAGAATATTTGCACCTTAGGAAATCCTAGAGCATGGAAGAAAACGCGCCATCTAAAATGCAATGCGCAGAAGTTTTTCAGTTTATTTGTCAGCAACACCTAATTGAAGTGTTCCCCAATATTACTACTGCGCTTAAGCTGTACTTGACAATGACCATCACGAGCTGTGAAGCAGAAAAGAATTTTTCAAAGCTATCTTTTATAAAAAACAAATTTCGATCTACCATGACTGAAGAGCGCTTAAATTCTTTATGCATATTGTCTCTAGAAAATGACAAGGAAGCTCTCATATGGCAAAACTGTACGTGAATATGCTGCTAGAAAAAACAGAAAAAAGAGTATTTTGTAAAATGATATACTATTAAAAATCACCAATCACTTACCCTAAAGATCATGGTAATTTCCATCCACAAACACTTCAAGCACGTCAATTATCGTAATGTTGTTGGCCTTCAAAGCTTTACAGACTCCTTGCTTATGATTCCTTCTTCCGGGGATGAAACATGGTATTATTATTATTTTTTTTTTATTTATTTGCTAGACAAACAACGCTGGGTTTTTTCAGCCATATGAGATGTAACCATAGCTCGTCAATTCCATAAAAACCACACAAGCATACTACTCATTCATACATTCAGTTAAAAATCTATGTACATAATTCCACTGCATTACATTCCCAGGTGGTTAAACCTTTGTCAACTGTGCGTAAAAAAATGCTCCATCCGTTTCAAAACCCGTGCTAACCCTACTGCAAGTGTCACCCTCATTCAGCCCTTCACACACAATCCTCTAGCGCTTTCAACAGGCTACTGTCATCCTCAGGAGGCAGGTGGGTCTCACCCGCCCACCACAGCTCAAGTGAGCAGTCATCGAGGCACAGCCGCACAGGCTCCAGTCACAATCTCTGAATCTCTGTGACTCTGGCGCCATCTATTGTCATTGCTGCTCTCTTTTCTTTTTTTCTTTCTAAGCTGTTGTTCAATTTTTATTAAGGCCTTCCATTGTTCGTTTAAGTTGCTAGGCTCATTAATGTTGCACAATCTTGACCTGTTTTTTCAATTAACACTGACTCTGCAATTCTCAACTGCCTTTCGTTTTTACAGCTCCTAATAATTTTAATATCCTCAAACCTTGGGCATTGTTGATTTTCCAGACAGTATTGGGTTAATGCTGTCTTAGCTTCTTTTTATTCCAATTATTTATATGCTGGTTCAATCTATACTTTAATTTATTCTTGGTGCTGCCTATTCTTGGTGCTGCCTGACACAGGTGGTTGCTGGTTTATAGGGATTTCATATATTTCTGCTCTATCCAATTGGCTGATTTTTTCATTTTTTATCACTAAATTTTTTACAGTAGGTACCTGATTTCCTACCTGTATGTCATATTTGCCACAAACTTTATTAATTTCAGCTGAAACGTTTTCAACATATGGTATTGCCCCTACATACAGGTAGGAAATCAGGTACTTACTGTAAAATAATTAGTGATATAAAATGAAAAAATCAGCCAATTGGATAGAGCAGGAATATATGAAATCCCTATAAACTAGCAACCACCTGTGTCATATATAGGCAGCACCAAGAATAAATTAAAGTATAGATTGAACCAGCATATAAATATATAATTGGAATAAAAAGAAGCTAAGACAGCATTAACCCAATACTGTCTGGAAAATCAACAATGTCCAAGCTTTGAGGATATTAAAATTATTAAGAGCTGTAAAAACGAAAGGCAGTTGAGAATTGCAGAGTCAGTGTTAATTGAAAAAACAGGTCAAGATTGTGCAACATTAATGAGCCTAGCAACTTAAACGAACAATGGAAAGCCTTAATAAAAATTGAACAACAGCTTAGAAAGAAAAAGAAAAGAGAGCAGCAATGACAATAGATGGCGCCAGAGTCACAGAGATTCAGAGATTGTGACTGGAGCCTGTGCGGCTGTGCCTCGATGACTGCTCACTTGAGCTGTGGTGGGCGGGTGAGACCCACCTGCCTCCTGAGGATGACAGTAGCCTGTTGAAAGCGCTAGAGGATTGTGTGTGAAGGGCTGAATGAGGGTGACACTTGCAGTAGGGTTAGCACGGGTTTTGAAACGGATGAAGCATTTTGTTACTCACAGTTGACAGAGGTTTAACCACCTGGGAATGTAATGTAGTGTAATTATGTACATAGATTTTTAACTGAATGTATGAATGAGTAGTATGCTTGTGTGGTTTTTATGGAATTGACGAGCTATGGTTACATCTCATATGGCTGAAAAAAAAAACCCAGCGTTGTTTGTCTAGCAAATAAATAAAAATAAAATAATAATAATACGATGTTTCATCCCCAGAAGAAGGAATCATAAGCAAGGAGTCTGTAAACCTTTGAAGGCCAACAACATTACGATAATTGACGTGCTTGAAGTGTTTGTGGATGGAAATTACCATGATATTTAGGGTAAGTGACTGGTGATTTTTAATAGTATATCATTAATGAATTGCACGTAAACTATGTGCACTTTGCTGGGGTTTAATACCTTAAAAGTGCAAATATAATAATTTTGTAAAATGTGTGTCATGTAGTATGCAGAGGTGTCTAAAAGAAAAGATTATATTGACTGGGGTCTTATCCATGTTTTATTTCATCATTCTATGATGCATCATGCATGTATATAACACTTCTCTAATCTTCATCCCCATAACTCGAAAATTATAAGGCATAGGAAATTTGTATTCACACCAGTGACTGTGACATGTGAGATAATCCAGTACATCAATTTTAATCAAAATCTGAGATGTAGTGGTTAAAATTTTCAAACATTTGTGATGATCTGTCGTGGAATAACCTCATTGAAGAAGATAACAGTGGTTACCCAAACCCCATTGCTGGTTGTGAAGGGGTCCCCATAACAGTTCAAGCTTCAGAGCCTCAAAAATGTAGTCTGCCGCTGAGTTCACCCTGTCCTAGAATATCATGCCAAAATAAGAGGCAGCACAAGTCATTCTTAAGATTTCTTTACTCTATGCTGGAAAGAGTAGTTCACTTGATTAATAACCCAGTACCTACTGATTCTCTTCAATCTCTTCCTCACAGTCTAACAATGGCACCTCAGGGTATCTTTTACAGCAGATACTACCACGGACACTACTCTGTAGTGTCCATGGTAGTAGCTGTCGGCCCATGTCCCAGCTCCAGTAGTTTTACGTCGCTTTAGAAGCAGCATGGTCACCCAATACCTGTTCTTTGTTCAGCTGATTAAGTGCCATAGTGACAGCTTTGCCAACTCATTCATTCTTACTGCAACGAAACTTTGGAATTCCTTGCCTGGTTGCATCTTCCGAAAAAATTCAACCATTAACCGTTATGAAAATCCTCCAAATACGTGGCGTCAGTAAATAAATAAATACATCGCTCTTTACACGTTCCAGAAACACATAGCAACCGAAAAATTGTTTTCGGCTGCCACCGTGGAAAGAGCGATGTATTTATTGTCCACGGAGGCCGCCGAACACAATTTTTTGGTTGCTATGTGTTTCTGGAAAGTGGAAAGAGCGATGTATTTATTTATTCTTTAACCGCTATGTTTAAATCAAGGGCTAATGAACAAACTACTTTTGAGTAGTTCTTACATTTTACAACAAAAACCCCCTTCCTTCCAATCCGCAAGCAAATCACGAGATGGCACATGGAAGTACCACTTTATGTATCAAGCCAGTTACCAATATACACTGAGATGCCAATTTATTAGGAATATCTGCCTTCGTCACATAAATGGCTCATTCCAACACGTAAGAGGACTCGTGAGCGCGGTGTGCGATATAAATCAGACAGACCAGCTCGTCGAGCATCAGTTGGTGTTCGATTGAGGGTCGGAACGAGCAATACGAGTGATCTGAACGACATTGTGGCATGATAGTTGACGCTTGGCGTGCAGGTTCCAAGCGGCCGTCCTCCTAGCCTTTTCAAGAACAACCCTAGCAAGGGTTAACCGTGAATGATGTGACATGCACAAAAAAATTCGGCAATTGGCGATCCCGTGAACCATTTAACAGCTGGTGAATAAGAGGGGTCAAAGGAGACTGTCAAGAATCGTGAAACAGACGGGCCACAACCGGGCAAATCAATTCCGAATTCAACACTGGTGTGTCAAGGGTCATCTTCCCAATGCATCATGTATCGGATTACGTCGCGAATAGACTACAACATCTGACCACCATGTCGAGGGCCAATGTTGAAAGTGCAGAACACGAAACTGCGTCTCCAGTAGGCTCGTGAGCATCGACAATGGCCCGTTGAGAACTAGTTGACCTGGACGGACTAATAAAGATTCCATCTGTTCCATGCGGATGGCAAAATCAGAATGTAAGACAAGCAACACGAGCCAATGGAGTGATTCTGTCAGGTGTCAAAAGCATAGACCGGGGTGGAGTACGGTTGTGTGGGGAATGTTTTCTTTGCATGCATATTGACCCCTGATGGCCATTGAATGACTCTGAAGGCCATGGCGTATCTGAATATTGTTGACTACCAAGTCCATCCCTTCATGGCTGCTGTTTATCCTCAAACAGATGGGCACATCCAGAAAAATAACGCACCCACTCACAAGGATCTTAGTGTCACCAAATGGTTCGAGAAATATGCCAATGAGTCTTCCTTACTTCAGTGGCCTGCACCGTTTCCGGTTTAAACCCCATCGAACATCTCTCGGATAAGGTGAAACTGGCTGTACTGGGTGAAGCTCTGGGATAAAGTGGAACGGACTGTAGTGATGCAGCTGTACTACCGTCCAATTTGCATCACTTGCGCGACTCAATCATTTCTGCAACATTCTTGCACGAAGCTTCAAGCATCTGGTATGTTTCATGCCTCGACAAATTCTGGATGTTTAAAACAACAACAACTGGTATCTCAGTGTATTTAAACATAACATTACACCGACACGGAAATCAAATGGTACGATTCATCAAGCATGTCATCCATTGAAACAACTAACAACTGTACTTGTATACAGATATCCTGAAAAATAAAGTCAATGAAGAAACTTCTCAGACCTGTGCTAAGACTTCATGGTGTTTTTTTGGCTATCCTTATATTTTTAACAAGTTCCTTACTTTTTTTTATTTGGCAGAAACGAGGAAATTCAGTGCCGAAGTTATGTACCGGGTGGTCGAAAAGTCCCCTAGGGGTTTCGATTGACAACTGTACGAAAACGAACGGATCTACAGCAGTGCGGTTAGCAGCATTTGAAAGAGTAAATATTCGAGTTTAATAATCTTGCCTTAATACACCTCTACATGTGCGCCTTTGGTGGCAGGTAACACATCCAGTCGGTATTCAATTTCTTGCTATGTGCGCTCCAACATGTCATAATCGAATCTATCAAATACTGCTGTAATGCGCTGTTTGAGCTCTTGAAGGCTGCTTAATCTTTCCCGGTAAACCATGTCCTTGACATAGCCCCAGAGGAAGAAGTCTAAAGGAGTGATATCCGGGGACCAGGGTGGCCAAAGAATGGGGCTATCTCTGCCAATCCATCAGTCGGGAAACTCACAGTTCAGGTATTCACGAAAGTCAAGTCCCCAATGTGGGGGAGCGCCATCTTGTTGCAATATGACGTTTGGTTGAAAATCCTGTAGTTGAGGAACCACAAAGTTCTGAAGCATGTCCAGGTAATTATTCATTTGCACTGTGGGGTCGGAGAAGAAGAATGGCCCAATTACACAATTATGCATGAGCCCACACCAAACATTCACCTTTGGACTGTGCGCGACGTGCTCCCTGACTGAATGTGGGTTTTCACTACTTCATATACGAACTTTCTGAGTGTTGATTTTTCCGTGCACGTAAAAGGTTGCCTCATCCGAGAACATTATACGGCATAGGAAACTTTTATCAACTTCCAGCTGCTCCAACATATGCCGAGCGAATGCTAAGTGCTGAGGCCCATCGTTCGATTTAATCTGGTGTAGGAGTTGCTCTTTGTATGCGGTTAGTTTCAGGCGTTTGTGAAGCACTCCCATCAAAGTGGATCGTGGAACATTCAGTTGTAAAGAGGCCCTTCTCGTGGACTTGCTAGGACTGCGAGCGAAAACCTCCTGTATGCTCTGCACAGTTTCTTCACTGACCGGAGGTCTGCCACTTCTTTGCTGGTCCAGGACGGTACCAGTATCCAAGAATTTCTTCTGCCATGCTCTGATATTGAAATCATTCGGTGCATCTTTCCCATATGTCCGATAGTAATTTCTTTGTACCGTAATCACAGACTTCGTCTCAAAAAACAAACGCACGCTCATTGCTCTCTCCTGCGGCGACATTTTCAGTTGTTTTGCAGTTGGCGTCAGTGCTTGCGAGCACGTAACGCCATCTGTTGAAAAGAGATAGCGTTAAAAACTCGAATATTTACTCTTTCAAATGCCGCAAACCGTATTGCTGTAGATCGGTTTGTTTCTGCACAGTTGTCAATCGAAACCCCTAGGGGACTTTTCGACCACCCTGTAGTATGATAAGAAATGTTCCAGAACCTGTAGATGAAAAGTGCGCTTATGCGAAATTTCAGAATGTAAACAGTTGTACACGATCATGAGAGGTTTGCAAAGACTTTTTAACATGTTCAGGATGAAACATCCCATCCGGAATGAAAAGATAACGGTAATTCGTTAAATCAGTGAATATGTGTGAAAGCATGGAGTTAAATTTGCACAAGCATATACAGCCCTGCCCGTCCCACACAAGACGGTGTGATGCAAATCCGGTCATATAAGGATGGACAAACACTGTGGGATTATGCGCGTGTATAGCAGGTTAATTTACTACAACTTAACCCATTGGGTAAATATCTTTTTATTTCTTAT
Organism: Macrothele yani; assembly: GCA_039090855.1. Lineage (NCBI taxonomy): Eukaryota > Metazoa > Arthropoda > Arachnida > Araneae > Macrothelidae > Macrothele > Macrothele yani. The sequence goes on along the minus strand of CM077017.1, from coordinate 62,456,352 downwards.
TATGATCCGTTATTTCTAGGTTAAGGAATTCTTTTGTTTAATTACGATACTTCAAGCAAAATAAATGAAAAAATTAATACGGATTGTCTCCAACTTCAAAGCTTTAGAAGCTGGTAGAGTCATACTACTCTTCGGCACAGTATGACACGCGTATCATAATGACAGTCCTCCGATAGGCATTAAAGTTTGTCATGTATGCAAGTCAGTCAAACGAAAAGAGGCGAGATTAATAAAACGCAAAATAAGCAACTCATCCAAATGCATGGCTCGTACATATTGAGACACATATCCCACAGTAATACAAGTCGTTGATTACTTTGTCATAAAATTTCCTTGTTGTTTTTTGCACATTGTTCTCTGATGTGCAGAAGTTTCTTATACATGCTGCATAACTTGGGTACCAGATGGAAAGCTATCGTTATATTAAGTTCAACCAGACTGTCTACGCAACAGACTTGTGTTTTTTTAAATCAGTGCTATGCAGCAGTAACGTCATGTGATTGATACGGCTAATAACATATGGCCGATATCAGTTTCCTGAATTTGCAAAGGAAAGCCTTGTAAAGGAGCTTCTCTCTTTTCAAATCAATTTACTTTTGTTAGCGTTAAATATACACCCAGATCATTATGACCACCACCCTTGTCTCCATAGGTGGACACGTCCCACATCACGTACCAGTGACGTCATCGACCGGTGCGGAATATATATACACACCACAGGCAAGACGCGTTATATAGGTTACCAGTATGAAGCCCGTGCAATAGGGAAAGAAAATAACTTATCGTCATTTGAATGGGGAATGATTAGCGGGGTGAAGAAGGCGGGGACGAGCATATCAACAACCGTAAATATTGTTGTATATTAATATGCAGCCATAATGAAGTTGTGGCGAAAATAGTCCCGAGAGGAACACATATCTACCCAACGCGCAGGAAAGGATTGGCAGCCTAGATGAATGCCTGTTGGCACGTGCTGTCTGGGACAACAGACGGCTCACGATCTCTTATTCAAAGGCCGATTACAACCAGGGAGCACGGAGAAATGTTTTCGAGCACACGGTCATATGGATGATATCCATGCATTTTGTGTGCTCTCCTGGCTGCCTGCCCTCCGCTTTCAATTCCATCGAATATTTGTGAGGTGCAGAAGAAAGCAGCATTCGCCGACCTGCGCCACTGCCTTGCTCTGCGCCAAACTCTGGAACGTGATTTCGTCCAGCTAGTACAGAATACCTGATGACATCTTCCGCCGTCTGGTGGATTCAATGACAAGCTGGCTGCAAGCGGTAATCGCGGAGAAAAGTGGCTCAACACGCCATTAAGTAGACTGTCGATTGTCATAATGTTTGATTCATGAGTGTAAGTTGACCTCTTATAGGCGACACCAGTTTCTGAAACAAAGGTACTCTAATTTTCGTGCGTTTGGTTTGGAAGATATTTAGAACTATCGAAATAATGGTAGACTTACAGTGGCGCACCAGGAAGGAGACTGTTTGGCCTTGGCAACTGAAGGCAGCTCATCATACACTTTGAATGCCTCAGATTCTACCTATTGCAGGATCAGCTCAGGATAACTGAACGCTCTTGCTACAATCCTAGAAACAAAAGAAAAAAATTAGAATAGGATGTTAAAAGATTAGGCAATACACAATACTTGGTACCAAAACCACAACGTTCATGAAAATTTTGGTTTTAGATCAGAATTACAAATTACCTTAACCACAGTGTTTAAAGAGTAGCCTAACTTGACAGAAAACTTCGGGTAATGCCAATTTACATCACAGTTTAAGCCAGTGTTACACCTGAAATTTAAATATCTCCTCCCGGCTCTTCATGCTTCTTTCAAATTGTTGCAAAGGTCACCTTTTTGTACACGCTTTACAACGAACTTTTGGAGAAGACGAGCTAATGCTTCACCTTTGTTTGTCAGGGGACAAAATATATCCGCTTCTAGAAGTCTTGAATGGTACAGTTTCTTTTAAACAATGGCAGCGTGAAGAAACCTTGCCTCTTTGTCTCTACATTAACAAAGAACTACTGAATTTTAGTGCATTTTTCTGCGCGTATTAAAAAAAACAGACTAATATAATGTTGCGCAAATTATTGCCTATTTTCAGATGAGCTAGCAATTTGAAAATTTTCATTCATAAAGCAAAAAAAATCTGCAAAAACCCGGATTTGAAATTCACTGAAAACCATTTAAGCCATCCTGTGTAACACCACACAGCCTCAATTTATGTGTTGACCACATCAGAATAAACTACTAAGAAGCTGAAATTCTGAGCACCCGACTTCTTATGCTTCATGAAGAAAGGAAAACTTGCAAAGCCCCGCAGTTTTTAAGGAACTCTGAACATTTATCAAAGAAATTTGTTCATAAAAATGACGTTTTATTTTGAAGTGACGTCAGGTTTGAAATGTTTCCACATTTTCACATCTAGACATGATATCATGCATTGTGTAAAGTTCTAAAACCTCTTCAGAATGGTAAGGCTCCGAGAGTTGATGGCATAACGGCCGAGATGTTGAAATATGGTGGTGACTCTGCAATTGACTGGTTAACTGAAATTTGCCAGTTGTGCTGGGAGTTAGGAATGGTCCCTCCGGATTGGAAGGATGCTATCATTGTCCCTGGTATAAGGGAAAAGATGATCAGACTGACTGCAAGAACTATCGTGGTATTAGCCTACTGAGTGTGCCAGGGAAAGTGTTTGGTAAGGTCATTATTGAAAAAGTACGAGGTCTTATATCAGAGAAAGTGTGGGATGTTCAGAATGGTTTTATGCCTGGTATAAAGGCTGCACTAATCAAATTTTTGCATTACGCATGATGATTGAAAGTATCTGGCTGTTGGTAAAAAGTTTTTTCTGCCTTCATAGATTTAGAGAAAGCTTACGACCGAGTAAATAGGACACTTTTGTGGAAGGTATTGAATGAATATGGTGTTACTGGGAATCTACTTCATAATGTAAAAGCCATGTATGCTGGCTGCAGAGCTTGTGTACGAGTGTATGGTATTTTATCAAAATGTGTTTCTATTAATGCAGGAGTCAGACAAGGTTTCGTAATGTCACCGTGGCTGTTTAATAAACAGTATTTATGGATGCGTGCATGCGTGATGCCAAGATGGACAGTACTGGTTTATGTCTTGGTAATATCAGTGTGTGCAGATTGCTGTATGCAGATGACACAGTCATGTTGGCAGAGAGCAAAAGTGAGTTGCAGAGTATGTTGTCCCCGATGTACGAAGTTTGCATGAAATTAAAACTGAGTATAAATAAGGGTAAAACCAAAATTATGGTTTTTGAGTGAGGAAGCTGTTAGTACTGAATGTAGTATAAGTCTAAGTGGCACAGTGATTGACCAGGTGAATGAGTTTGTGTATTTAGGAAGCATGTTTGACACAGAGAACAAACTGGATAGTGAAATCAGTAGGTGAGTTAATTCTTCATTGAAAGTCATAGCTGCTTTAGGAGGTTTTCACAGGAATGATGGGTTCTGAAGAGAGTCCAGCATGGCTGTGTATGAAAGCGTAATTGTTCCTACTCTGATGTATGGCAGTGAAACCTGGGTATTGCAGAAGAGACATAGGAGTCGTTTGTGTTCTGGAGAAATGCGTTACTTACGGTGGGTTTCTGGCAAGACACGTTCTGATAGCATGAAGAATGAGGATGTGTTTGCAGTTGTGTAATGTGAAGCAAAAGGTGAAGACTAATATGCTTCGGTGGTTTGGCCATGTTGAAACAGTGAGTGTTGAGATGCTTACTAAGAATTTCTTTTAGCCCAAGTGGCAGGAAAGGAAAGGCAGAGGAAGGCCAATGAAGCCATGGGAGGATCAGTATCTGCATGAGAAAAAAATTATGAGTATGAAGTATAGAAGGTCTTGTGTATGTCATGTGATGGATGTCAGTGAAGCCCGAGTTGCGTGTCAAGATCGCTGTAAATGGAGAATTTTGATGCGGCAACAGTAAGTAAATAATCAGTTAAAAAAATTATCTGGTAGTTTGTATTTCTTTGTGGAGCTAACCTTTGCATCTCAGAGAATAGCTCAGTGATATGTATGTATGTGATGTTATAAACACACTATCCAGCAAGATCTTTAATCAAGACAGATTGCGGGGAAGAAATGAAGTGAAAAGGTCTTTAACAAAAACGAACAGATTACCTTTACTGATTTCTACCTTAGTCTCAGTGTAAGAAAAATAAAAGAAATAGAAAGGAAAAAAGCTATGGAAATTGCCTTTCTTGGACGTTATCCTTGCTTCACCCACAGCAGTCTTTGGACAATAGCAGCTGCAAAAGATGGATTCAGACGCAACCACTCCGAGTCTAGGACTGCGATGTATCATCAGATTTATGGACAAAGAGAATGCTAAAATCCTGCGTAAGTTAAATATTGAGTACTCGGAACAGTCCTTAGCCTGTGAAAGTGCGTATGATTAGTTCAACAAGTTTTCTGAAGGCTTTGATGCCGTCTCTAAACCACCGCGAATTTGCGTGCAGCCTACAGTAATCAGCGATGTTAACATTCGTCGAACCGCGGCGCTGATTTTGCAAATGTGTAGAGACAATTTGTGGACATTTAGTTCTCAAGAAATTATGACCGCAGTGGGATCCAAAGAAGCTGCCCTTCGACAGGAAGGCTTACTAATTTCTGTGTTTGCTAAACATTTGTACGTGAATGAACTGGAGGAAAACTTATTTCCCAAAAGAACAATAACTGCTGACAGACAGCACATGGGTACAAAACTTCAGTACGGAATTAACGAGGGTTCAGCATAGAATGAAGCAACAAAGGAATACTACCTCTCAAAAGATTAAAGATTCTGCCTTTAACTGTGAGGTCGCGGAAAGTGCCCTTTGGGAATGGGAAGGGATGACTCATATGGATTTTCTGTCAACTCGTGCAACGACTGATATTCAGTATTGCGATACCTTACTTTTTAAGGATATGAACACAGCTGTTTTGCAAGAAAAAGCTTCGAAACTCGTCAGTTAGCGAGCATCGACTTTCTGACCAACAACATATCACGCGTACTCATACGGCGAATTTGATAAAGACTTGGGTGATTTGGGACTGGAGATTTCTCGAACCATGCATGCTACAGTCAGCAATCTTTGCCGAACGGTTATCATTTGTTCACTTCACTGAAGGAGCATCCCGGAAAGGAAAGCATTCAAGAAAGGCGTTTTGAGCTGGATATTCATCCAATTCTCTCTGTTGCTTTGAGCCTTACCTCATTACAGGGGCGGTTCGTCATTAGGGGCCAGAGGGGCCGGGCCCCACCTAAAAATTTCTATTTCTAGAATTTTTTTTTTTTTGCCCGGATTCTTATTCTTTCTCTTAACTTCTTAACTACATGGTGATAAACCTTTCCCTTCAAAAACCATTATCTAAGGGTAAAGTATCCTTCAAAAACCATTATCTAAGGGTAAAGTATCCTTCAAAAACGACAAACTATGAGGAAAGAGATCACGTTCAGAGTGTGAGGTTATTGGGGCCAGCTCCATCAGGCCCCAGTAACATCACTACGCAAGCGAAGAGGAGACGATTTCCTCCTCGTCTCATTCAGTATGAAGACCTACATACAACACTGTCTTAACCGCGTGTGCAAAAAAGCTTGGGGCCAGAACTACCTGGCCCCGCGCTAATTTGATTGGCCGGGAGTGTATCCATTTCCTTAACGCCGTGGGTTGGCAGAGAACCTTACCCCGACCAAGCTCAAAGGTGGCGGGAGTGTTTTAAATGTCGTAGCAAAGTTCAGTTAGTTGTTTTACTGTTGGTGTTTCTCTCTCGGTGATGTGTTGTTCCTTCGTGTCGTGACTTTTTTGCTTGTTAATATCTCCGTTCTTTGCTTTAAATCTGGAAGAAAAGCTTCACTTAAAAAAACCAGTGCTTATCACCCCAAGAATGTTTAGTTTGAGCTTCACCTAAAAAAAAAAAAAACAAAAAAAAAAAAAAAACAGTGCTCATCAGCCCAAGAATTTGAGTCGAAAAGCTTCACTTAAAAAAACTCTGTGCTTATCAGCCCAAGAATTTCAGTTTCCAAGAGTATGAAGTTTACAAACGCTTTGCAGAACTAATTTCAGTTTTAACTAAGATGATTTTCTATGTTAAAAATAAATAAATAAATGAGAAAACATGTAAGTATAATTTTTTTTTGATTGGAGGTTTAACGACCACCGTGAGCAACTCAATGGGCTATAAGCAGTCGCCCGTCCCTAATTTAGGGCCACTGGTTCCAGGGAAGGGAGAGTGCCAGTGCCGAAAGACAAACACAACACCCACGCCTCACCGGGACTCGAACCCGGACCCCTTCGGACGAATGATCAGAAGCCATCGCTTAGACCACTGCGCCACTGGGGCGGCAAGTATAATTTGCACATGAGTACATATATGTTTTTAGGTTTCACAAGTTCTTTAAAAAAAGGTTAAACCTTTCAAATAATGCAAATGGTAGTATGGTACTCATTCTATATGGGACGAAATTCATGAAACGTTCCCTCCCTGCATATATTTGGAGTTATTATTTTTTCACTACATTTTTTTATCCTGTGAATCCTGTGATTATTCCTCAATTGAGAAATCTGAAGAAACACAAAGCACAACTAACATAAATTAATGCTCATATGTTTTAAGGTAAAAATTTTATTTAAGGAGTTTTAACATTTTTCTGTTAATAGTTATGCATTCTATTCTGAGGAAATTTTTTCGTGGGCAATACAATAGTTGACACATTCGTACCTTATTTGGGCATTATTGTGAGTCAAGGGGGTAAACAGAGGCAGACAGAGTAAAGGAATCTCAGGGGTGGGTGGTGGGGTGTGGTCTGAATAGTTGGCCTAATAATGACAGTTTTTTTTTATTTCATTGTTTGACTTCGGCTACTGGCCCCACCTGTTTCAGTTGCCACGAGCCGCCACTGCCTCATTAGCGACGGTAAAAATGAGCAAATGCAAAGTGATGGTTTGATGATTCTGATATGCTTGCGTTTTGCGCAGACAGACAGGTCAACTTAATTACCATTGCATGTAAAGATTCTTTTTATTGGCTACGTATATACGGAAATACACGAGTGTCCGACAGAGTAAAAAATAATAGGTACGACATGCAGCGAAAAAAAAAAAATTAACACTAATTCTTTCGAAAAGTATAGCAAATGTAATGAAAATCCTTCAAAGCTTTATTAAAGTAAACTAAACATACTGACACATCGGTAAAACAAAATTCAAGAAGCACAGCATGAAGGTTACAATATATATATATATATATATATATATATATATATATATATATATATATATATATATATATATCATCATCATCATCATCATTGTCAACCATTATCAATCCACTGCTGGACGAAGGTCTCCCCAAGTTTCCTCCACAACGGTCTGTCTTGTGCCAGTCTCCTCCATGTCACCCCTGCATACTTTCGAATTTCATCCACCCATCTCCCATGTGGTCTTCTTCTGGGTCTTTTCCTGTCCCTTGGAATCCAATCTAAAATTTCGGCTGTCCATCGATGATCTGTCCTTCTGGCAGTATGTCCAGCCCATTGCCATTTCAGGGATTTTACTCTGATCATGATGTCTTCCACTCTCTCGTCATTTTTCGGATCCACGAGTTCCTCTTCTTATCTCTCCTGGTTACACCAAGCATGCACCTCTCCATGCTTCTTTGAGTTGTCTGCAGCCTTTGTATGTCTCTTTTAGTTAAGGTCCACGTCTCTGCACCATACGTAAGCACTGGAAGGATGCATTGATCAAACACTTTTCTTTTAAGACATAATGGCATATTGCTCTTGAAAATTATGCTGTTTCTTCCAAAAGCTCTCCAGGCAAGTTTTGTACGCCGATTAATTTCTTCATCAATGTGACCCTCACTTGATATCTGCTGTCAAGATAAACGTACGTGTCTGTTATCTCCAGCTTTTCTCCATCAATCGATAAATCTTCATTTCTTGTAAAAGCATTGAACATCACTTTTGTCTTCTGAAAGTTCATTTTTAATCCCACTTCTTTACTCTTGTCAGCAAGTTCCTGGATCATACTCTGCAGCTCTGATGGAGTAGTTGCAAAAATGACTACGTCATCAGCAAAACGAAGGTGGGTTAGATAATCTCCATTAATCTTTATCCCCTTGTTTTCCCAGCTCAGCGACTGAAAAACACCCTCCAATGTGGCATTAAAGAGCTTCGGGGATATGGTGTCACCTTGTCTCACTCCCTTTCCAATTTTTACGTGTGTTGTATTTTCAAACAGCCTAATCTTTGCACTTGCATTTTCATAGATGTTGTTAATAATATTAATGTATGCATCTTCAATACCGCAGGATTTCAGAGCCATTGTAACTGCTGATGGTTTCACCGAATCAAAGGCTTTTTCATAATCGATAAAAGCCATGCACAATGGAAGTTCATATTCCCTCGCTCTTTCAATTAGTTCTCTCAGCACGTGGATATGATCTATTGTGCTGTAGCCACTCCTGAATCCAGCTTGTTCTCTCGGTTGAGCCATGTCCAGTGTTACCTTCAAGCGGTGTGAAAGAACTTTAGTGAAGATTTTATAAACTACTGATAGGAGGCTGATAGGTCTGTAGTTTCCGAGATCCTCAATGTCACCTTTCTTATGTAGCAGGATCATTGTAGCGGTGTTCCAATCCTCAGGAATCTTTCCTTCATTAAGGCATCAGTGAAAATTTGGGCGAGTACTGTTTCGATTTCTCCACTTGCTTCTTGTATGATGTCTACAGTAATTCCATCTTCTCCTGGAGCTTTTCCTCGCTTCATGTTCTTGATTGCATGTGCAACTTCTGCTGGAAGGACTGGAGGAGCTCTGGTACTGGTATTTTTCATGATATCTGGAGTGCATATATCATCCCTTTCATATAATTTGGAGTAGAAATCTTTCACTCTTGTCAAAATTTCGCCTCTATTTCTTGTTACAGAACCATCTTCTTTTCTCAGTGCCATAATCTGTTTTCTTCCCTTACTGAGATGTCCCTTTGCTATCTTTAGGCTTTGGTTGTTTTCAATTGCTTTCCTCACTAGTTCACAGTTGAATTTTCTTACGTCTTCAGTGATACTTTTTCTTACTGTCTTGCATAGCTCTATATATTCCACTTTGGAAGTCACATCTTCTTTAGTTGTCCTCATCTCTCTTCTTTTTTGCATCAACATTTTGGTTTTTCCTGATAATTTGTTCACATGCAACTTGTTCTTAGACCCAGCTAATTTTGTTGCTGTTTCCATAAGAGCTTTGGTTACTTTTCTGTTAACTTCAGAGATGTCCACTTCTTCCGATGTTAGGCCTTCTAAAGCAGAGAACCTGTTCTTCAGTTCTAACTTGAAGGTATTATGGTGTTTTTTAAGGTTGGTTATGTCAATAGATTTTGTTTGTCTTATGAGCTTGCCACGTTCAAGTTTAGTGTTGAGGTGCATCTTACATCTCACCAATCTATGGTCACTACCTGTGTTGAACTTGTTTAGCACACTGCAGTCTTCTATGACGAATTTTTTGTTACACATAATAAAATCAATTTCACTTGTCGTCCCATTTGGATGTCTCCATGTCCATTTTCTGTGTGGCTTTTTCTTGAAGAAGGAGTTCAAGATGAAAAACCCTTCTGCCTCTGCAAACTCAACGAGAGTATTTCCACGCTGGTTTCTGTTGCCGTGACCGAATTTACCTACTGAAGTTTCATTCTGTTGCCGTTGCCCTATTTTTGCATTGAAATCTCCCATAATTATTTTCAAGTGCTGCTTACCTTTATTATTTAGATGACAAATTTCCTCATAAAATTCTTCAATTTCTTCTTCAGGATGACTTGTGGTGGGTGCATAAGTTTGAATAATCTGAGCCTGGTATCTTTTCGAGAGTTGGATAACAAGTCGTGCAGCTCTGTCAGAGGAACTTTCAACTTGTACAACTTTATCCTTTAGTTTCTTGTTTATTATAAATCCAACACCACTAGTTCTGCCAGTATCTGTCCCACGATAGTAGAAGAGATGTCCACTTTTCAGTTCGATGAGATCTTCTCCTTTTCTCCTTACCTCACTTAGCCCCACGATGTCCCACTTGATCCTTTGTAGTTCCTCTTCCAATTCAAGAAGCCTTGAATCAGAAGATAGGGAGCGTCCATTGTAAGTAAGCCAAGGTCAGCATCAGATGGCAGCCTAGTCCGGTCCTCCGGGGATTCTTAGCACCCTCTGCCTTCATGTCGCACTGGCCGCTGCCTTGGCCAGGTACATTCCAGCTGCCGGAGACTGAGGGCCAAGATTTAAGTTGTGGAATCATTTTGGAGGGGTTTGGCCATAACTCACCACGCTGGCCAAGCGGGTTGGTGAGTGTGGGATAGAATTTCCTCTAATCCCGATGGTATAGTTATACCGCTATGGGCGGTCGTCAGAGCCCCTTTAGTGGGAACAGGATGCACCACGAGAAGGCGGGGTTGACATTTGTCAAGGAGAGGCTGTGATGTTACGCATCACCTGACCTTACATCCCATATATATATATATATATATATATACTATAAAGATACCTAAGCAAAAAAATACATATATAATTTTGACTCACACCTAGTACAACATAGAAAAGGTTATGTATCTACCTGCGTGAGTAAAGGAGAAAAAGAAAAAAAGAAGAAAATAAAACAACTGAATGTAGAAGGTGTCGAGAATACTGAGCCTTGGCTTTATCAAGGACCAGCAAAAACTCTGCATTTTCTCACTTCCACAAAGACCTAGTTGGAAATGGGTTTCTGCAAGGCCATAGATGCAAGTAACATTCCCACCTAAAATAGTTTAAAAAATATATATATAAGTCATGTCCTCCGTAGAGTAGCATGACCTAGCACTATTAACCTTCATGGCCCGACCCATGCTCTTCATCTGTTACTATTAAACAGAGAGAAGAAGATTAAAGAGAACTCAAGCTGTGAGAGTGACATAATAAATAGAAATGATTTTCAGCTATAACGAAATTCCAAGTTCGTTTGAGAGAAATTTAAACCTGAAAAACAAATTTTACATTGCAATTAAAAAGGAAATGTTAATTTATAACGAACAGATTTTTGAAAGAAAACTTGAGTCTAAAACCCCCTACTCTACAACTTATGACAGCACGAAAACGAGAATAAGTTAAAGATAATAATTAACTAAAGAAAACTTTGTGAAAGTTATATACCTTAAACGGTTGGTTGCAATATGTACAAAGTATTTCAGCAGTGCTTTAAATTGCATAATTAATTAGTTATTAAGAACTTAACTACTTTGAAAAAACAGCGCATAGACAGCGCATAGAAAAGGAACAAGCTTAGCCATCTTCTGTTCCTAGGTACCACAAAAGACGCTCAAAGTTACAAAAGAAAAGTAAGAGTTAAAACCCGCATAAATGTTAACAGACAAACCAATGCTTAAAAGCTGAAAAGCTAAAAAAACGACAGAGAAAAGGTACATGAAGTACAAACATTGAACTTATAAAACCTAGAACCCAAAAACAAGGAAGAGAGCTTACCTCTTGAGTTACAAAAACTTTTCTCCTCACAAGAGGAGAACATGGCTGACCTCTTCCGCCACTCCCTAGACGCTGGGGGGCAGTGAGGGTGGGGCTGATGGCCTCCTCATACAGCAAGAAACCAACGCGCGGAGATTTTAACCAGAGAAAAAAATATATAAACTTAAGACTGTGGATCTGTATGATCAGAATGAGCAGAATTAACTCTCCAGAATACATGAGAAATATTATAAAATACACGAGCAGTTTATTTAATAATCTTTGCATGTATTAAATCACCTTAGTGAGCTTCTATAGATTAATCAGAATCTTATTAATTTTAATGTTGGTTTTACTATTTTATACTAAAAATAGTAAAACCAACATTAAAATTAATAAGATTCTGATTAATCTATAGAAGCTCACTAAGGTGATTTAATACATGCAAAGATTATTAAATAAACTGCTCGTGTATTTTATAATATTTCTCTGTATTCTGGAGAGTTAATTCTGCTCATTCTGATCATACAGATCCACAGTCTTAAGTTTATATATTTTTTTCTCTGGTTAAAATCTCCGCGGTTTCTTGAGGAGGCCATCAGCCCCACCCTCACTGAGCGTCTAGGAGTGGCGGAAGAGGTCAGCCATGTTCTCCTCTTTGTGAGGAGAAAAGTTTTGTAACTCAAGAGGTAAGCTCTTCCTTGTTTTTTGGGTTCTAGGTTTTATAAGTTCAATGTTTGTACTTCATGTAACCTTTCTCTGTCGTTTTTAGCTTTTCAGCTTTTAAGCATTGGTTTGTCTGTTAACATTTATGCGGGTTTTAACTCTTACTTTCTTTGTAACTTTGAGCGTCTTGTGGTACCTAGGAACAGAAGATGGCTAAGCTGTTCCTTTTCTATGCGCTGTCTATGCGCTGTTTTTTCAAAGTAGTTAAGTTCTTAATAACTAATTAATTATGCACTTAAAGCACCCGAAATACTTTGTACATATTGCAACTAACCGTTTAAAATAACTTTCACAAAAGTTTTCTTTAGTTAATTATTATCTTTAACTTATTCTCGTTTTCGTGTATCATAAGTTGTAGAGTATTTAGACTCAAGTTTTCTTTCAAAAATCTGTTCGTTATAAATTAACATTTCCTTTTTAATTGCAATGTAAAATTTGTTTTTCAGGTTTAAATTCTCTCTCAAACGAACTTGGAATTTCGTTATAGCTGAAAATCATTTCTATTTATTATGTCACTCTCACAACTTGAGTTCTCTTTAATCTTCTTCTCTCTGTTTAATAGTAACAGATGAAAGAGCATGGGTCGGGCCATGAATTAATGGATGCAAGCGAAATTGTTAACTAGTACTAGGTCATGCTACTCTACGGAGGACATGACTTATATATATATTTTTTAAACTATTTTAGGTGAATATTACTTGCATCTATGGCCTTGCAGAAACCCATTTCAACTAGGTCTTTGTGGAAGTGAGAAAATGCAGAGTTTTGCTGGTCCCTTGATAAAGCCAAGGCTCAGTATTCTCGACACCTTCTACATTCAGTTGTTTTATTTTCTTTTTTCTTTTCTCCTTTTACTCACGCAGGTAGATACATAACCTTTTCTATGTTGTACTAGGTGTGAGTCAAAATTATATATGTATTTTTTGCTTAGGTATCTTTATAGTATGTGAATTCTGAATTTTCAAAACTGCTGCGTTGCGCGTTTTGATTTTCAGGTTATTTTGCACCCTTCGTTTTAAATTCTAAAATTTTTCCTTAGTCTTCAGTTTTGCTCTTAAGTATATATATATATATATATATATATATATATATCAAGGTTTATCATTACATAAAAACAACGTAGATCACAGGAAACATTAACAACAACAATAACAAGAAAGATGACACCGAATTTTCGGGTGTAATAAGCACGTCTTTTGAATCCGTTCTGACGCAAATTAAATTTATCAAAGCTATTCAAAGTCAATGGAACCGGTATGGAAAACAATAGATCTGACGAAAGAAAGAAGATTTTCAATCGGGTTTTTAATCCCTCAGATATTGCTGTAAACTGAATCGTGAGCTTACGAACTCTTAGAAACAGAGATATCGACAAAAATAAGATGTGACTTTACGTCCCCTGGTGGGGAAACCATGCATTATTTTAGGAAGAAAGTATTCTCAAAAGGTTTATCCATATAAGCGGTATCGGTCCAAGAAAAAAATTAGTCGAGTTTTCAGGAGCCCAGATTTTGCAACAAACACTTCAGAAGCAGAAATTAACACTTATGACCCCTGGTGGCTAAACCATTCTTTACCAAACATTAGAAATTACGTGAAAAATATTTTCCATCAGGTCTTGTATGCGATACAGGAAGAAATTTTCAAATCAGAGCTTTAGGAGCAGAAATAACGCAGAAAACGCAATTTAACTTTATGCCCCCTAGCGGAAACTCTATGCTTTACTTAAAAATTTTGAATTTATAAGAAAAACATTTCGCATCGGAAACACTCCAACAAAGAAGGAATTTTTCAAATCGTACTCTTAGAAGTAGAGATATTGACAAAAATATGATATACATCTACGCCCCTGGCGTAGAAACCATGCATTTTTTCAAGAAGAAAATTTTCCTAAAAGGTTTGTCGACATGAGTAGTATCGGTCAACAAACGACTTTTTTTAATCGAGATTTTAGAAGCTCATATTTTGCTGCAAATACAACAGAAGCGGAAATTAAGACTTACGCCGCCTGGTGGCCAAACCATTTCTTACAAAAATTAGAAAATTTGTGCAAACGATTTCCCATCAGGAGCTGTATGCGGTGCAGAAAGAATTTTTCAAATCGGAGATTTAGAAGCAGAGATATAGGGGGAAACGCAATTTACCTTTACGCCCACTAGCGGAAAGTCTATGAATTACTTGAAAATTTTGAAATTATATGAAAAACATGTCACACGGAAAACACTATCCAACAAAGAAGGAATTTTTCAAATCGGACTCCTAGAAGAAGAGATATTGCCAAAAATAAGATGTACATCTACGCCCCTGACGGAGAAATTGTAGAATATTTTAAGAAGAAAATATTCCGAAAAGGTTTATCGATGTGAGTGGCATTAGTCCACGAAATAATTTTTTCAATCGATATTTTAGAAGCTCCGATTTTATGGCAAATACATCAGAAGCAAAAATTAACACTTACGCCCCCTGGTGGCCAAAGTATTCTTTACCAAAAATTTGAAATTATATGCAAAAGATTTTTCATCAGGAGATGTATCCGCTGAAGAAAAAAATTTCAAATCGGAGTTTTAGAAGAAGAGTTATCGGGAAAAATGTAATTTACTTTTACGCCCCCTAGCGGAAAACCTATGCGTAATTTGAAAAAGTAACTATATCTAAAATACTCTTCGACATAAATGGAATCGAAAGATATTTTTTTTTTCAATCGGAAGTTTAGAAGCAAATATGTGGAATAAAACGTATTTTTGAATTCGACATCATCTGCATTTACGCCCTCTACCGGCGAAATTGTACATCGTAAAAAAATGAAATGAAGGATCATCATTTGCATATTTCAAGCTTTTTACTGCAAAAAGAATTTTTCAAATCGGACTAATAGTTGCAGAGATATCGGGGGTACAGACGGACGGACAAACCGATAACAGAAGCACGATTTTTTTTTACAAAAGACGTGCTAAAAAGGATCGCATTTTCTGAAGAGAGAGAGGTTCTTTCGGTTGAGTAGAACATGCTACTCAACCGAAAGAACAACTAATTTCACCGCACTTTGGACCCGTACCAGATGAATGCCGCACAAAAGCTCTCATGCTAACGAGTATTTTGTTCTTCCAGCCACTTTTCATATGTGGTCATTCTGATCTACGTGAAGTCTTGAAACCGTTACCCATCACACACATGCACAAACAAGTGCGCGCGCACGCGCTGGCGATTGAGCGACTTCAAATACTTTCACAAAGCAAAAGAACACGCTCTTTCTAAGCAACACTGGCAGCACTCAAAGGATAAATACTAAAGGTGAATTAAAAAAAAGCTCCTTGCATTTAATTTCTAAAGGAGGGAAAATATTTTTCTGAAAATTTATTGAGATAGTCAGTTGCAACGGGGCAGAAAATAGCAGAATGTCTTGTTGATGTATCTGTTAACTGCTTGCGTCATGGAGAAAAAGTTTACATCTCAAACCCAATGAGGAGCAATGCGCCTAAGAAATGTAATCCAGGCTGTAGGGGTTGGAACCCGGAAAAAATTAGTAACTTTTGGAAACTCGGAAGATAACTTCCTTTTACACTATATAGTCATATCCTTAAAGTCTCTATATGTCCGACTTTTGAGTCATCCAATATGGCCACCATTTCTAATATGGTCTCCGTCATCTGTAGGCCAATCAGGCCAGTTTTTGCTTCTTTCTCATCTTGGAGTCAATTCTACAGTCTTGGACCCTCCAAAAATATTTTGCAAGCGAAATTTTCTTTATTTTGATGTATAGTAAGCACATCCCTGTATGTTACATAGATCAAAAGTTACACATAGTATAGCAGGGTCACGTTCACTAGAGCATGAACATCTTTTGTATCGCTTTTTCTTTCTGTTGTGAACTTTTTTCTCTCTTTCTCATGTAATGTCAATGGGTACATGAATAGTCTGACACACAACGAAATTTAAGTACACATAAGATTCGTAGCATTTTTGTTTATTCACTATTGACACGAATCTGACATGAACAAGTTCCTCCAGAACTGCTGGTAACTAACATGTACTTGAGAACTGCAAGTAAATTCCATCTCTTTCAATACAAGTTTACTGTTGTTGGCAGAGCCGATTTAAGAGGGGGCGAGGGGGCTGCAGCCCCGGGCCCCGCATTTTCAAAGGGCCTCAGAATTATGTAGGATGCTTGAAGAATTGACGGAATTCTATAGTTTTTTCCCCTTCTTTTCTGCAGATAGCACAGTAAAAACTATAAGAAACTGCCTTGTGAAAAAAATTTCTATTTCTTTCCGCTTTTTTAGAAGGAGTCCGCAAAAAGTATATTCGTTTGAATCATGGTATTTAGATGATATTATTTTGCCCACTACTTTGATATAATTTCAACAAGCTGAACCGGAGGGGGGTTGTTACAGAAGAACTGAACTGGTATATATTTTTCAGCCATGCATTTCTACATTTTCTGCTAACACTGATTCGTCCATGAATCATGGAATACGCACTTCAATACGGCATACGGCGGGGATATTCTTATGGCTTGCTTCCTCATCATATTTTGGGAATGTTTTCTCCTGGGTATTTTTATTCATCCACCGATAGTGAAATCCTAGATGTGCCACAAATACTGTGGCCCCAAAATACTGCTAGCCCCCGTCTCCTTAAATGTGCTCTGGTTGTTGGATATTTGTAAAGAGAAGGTTCACCAATAATTATGTACACATTAGAAATAATATATTTATATAAAGGGCACAAAAAGGAAGTTTTAATATGCTAAGGTAATGTCGACATGCCACTCTCATCATCGCTTCTGTTACTTTCATTCTCTGGCTTCCTGTTTCCACATAAAATCCCTCTGCAGTTTATGCACATGTCAGTGCAAGGCAATCCAGCACATATCAGTGCAAGGCAATCCAGCACATCAACAGTTGCACTTAATGCACATGAGAGTTTTGCAGGAGCAAAATATCAGCTTTAGAAGATTGTTTGGTGCTGGCGGATCCAAAGTGGGAATGGGGCAGAGCTACCCACCTTTTTCCTGCCATCCCCATTCAGTTGCTGGAATATCTTACCCCAGCCAGCTTTGGACTTGGTGATAAACCCTTAACATGTGCTGCCAGCTCGAACCTAGTGTTGGTGGTAAAACTGCAAGGTTAAATTGAGTAGACAGCCTCCTGAATGTGAAGTATCGACAGGAAGCCAGCGTGTCACCATTATGTGCCCCTAGAGGAGTAACAGAAAGTGTTCTCCTGCTTTAACTAGTTGGTCAGGATCCGCAGCAGGGATGTTGAATATACTTATGACCTGTCGCAAGTCACAATCTTTCTCAAATAGTTTAGAACAAGTTTTCTTTCCTTTTTGATACAGGAACAACGTGGTGTCACATTCTGAAACCGCTTGCATAAACAGTACCACATTGCACATACAGTACTTCCCATACTGTCCTGTAACTGCTGTATGTTGACACTTTCACTGGTTGATGAAGTTTGCCCTCTTTTTGTGAAAAAATTATGACGTAATGCCTTTTTCGTGAGCAAGATTGGTGTTATGTTATGTCTAAAACTATGACTAAACGAATACGATGCAATAGTACCTAATTAAGTCTCTACGGCCAGACGAAACATAAACACAAGTCAGACTTACGATAACCTTTTATTGGTCCAGCACGAATTTCAGTAGAACTCCACAATATGAGACAGCACATATCAGATTACATTTATCTAATTGAACGTCTACACCCACACATCCACATGAGCAACTGTCGTATCATCCTTTTTATTCATCGTTCTTATCACATTCATACGTCACTTTCTCTCTGACTTCAAATGTGTTGCCAACCTCATTCTCGTTTGAGAGAAAAGAAATAACGGTAAGTTTAGAAGTATAAAGGAGAACAAACTCTAATTTACAGGAGAACAAACTCAAATTTACATAGGAAAAGGAACTAAAAATGAAATTTATATTAGAATATACGTCACAGAATATGTTTAGATGGTGCGGAGCAAGAGTGAGCAGCAGGATCAGGATGTCTTGTGTCTTCAGCTACAGCTGCAACATGGTTATCTGAAGTAGATGTCTGTATTGCTGTTGTGACAATCATACGATCAGCATCAGAGTCAGAAAGGACTACTTCGATTCCAGACGAAATTAGGTGTTTGCTTAATACTTGAATGAAGCAAGACATATTTGATGGGTTTCTCAAGAACAGTAACAGTGCTACAGTGACTGTCGTAGTTTCCTCAAAGATAATTTTTGCCGATGATGTGCACATACTTCTTCTTCTGGGCTCGAAGCCTTTGTATTCAGGGAAGATGTTTCATATCCATTAAACACTATTATCACTCTGGTTCCATAGTGGTTATGAACATATGACACGTACACACAATACATATGACGGTATGTCACATTTCGAGGACAAACAACCTTGTGTAGAAAGTATTCTCCATCAACCACAGTAACGTCATATGGAAATGCTTGCTCAGTTGAAGAGAGTTTTTTTTCCAACCTAGGGATAATACCAGACTCGTTATATTTTCTCATTAAACCATATTTAAACACTATTGGATTAGATTTATGCTTATTGTACCATTGTGAATTCAAAATTTCAAAGACTGTGTCTTTTAGAATAACTGTATTTTATCTGCAAAGAATGTCTGTAATGAGGATGTTGTCACCATAATGGGGTTTAAGTTTCATTTTCAGCTGATTTCCTAAGTACACGTCATAATGTCCACATAACCCCTTCATTTTTTCAAATCAGATCTTCTACACCACTGGCGCACAATCTTTTAACACTTACGGGCCAATTCCAGATTGACTGAACAACGGCGGGCCGCAGGGGTACCACCAACAAAAGATTCCAAAAAGATCCCCAAACCAAAACATTAAAAAAAAATGTATACAGAAATTAAATAAACAAAACAATTTACTTGCTTAAAAAGTATACAGGTGTCGCCAAAACCTTTATTATTTTTCGTAGCTCTCTAGTAAGAAATTTGACATTGTTTGTTTTTTATTAGTCTTTCAAAATCTAGTTCATTGTTACATACTCACAGATCCGCAGATTTTCCTCCAAGAGTTCATCAGTTAGACGAGAACGACTTCTTGATTTCACCTGTTTCATTAGCGAAAATGATTGCATAAATAGGTGCTTCCGAATAATGTTGCCGTTTTTTGAAAGCAGAGTTTCAATCTCTTCATTTCACAAGGCAAGTAGTTTATGTGAAATTCTAGTAAAGGAACTTCTGCAACATTTAGCCTTCAATTCGGAGTTATATTTAAGGTCATCAAGTTCCATCTGAAAATCGATGGGCAGTTTCAATATCAGTTGTGAATGGTATCGCAAACCCGGCGTCTGTACCCCCCTCTCCATAAAAATTTTCACACCTTTATATATACACAGTCGAGTCACATTATTGTGACCACCTCCTACTTTTGATGTCAACAGCGCGTAGCCAATGAATGAAGGCACGTGTCGTGAGCTGGCTTGGAGGGTATATAAGGTGTGCTGTAGACATTCTCAAAACATATCACTCGTTGCTGTCATGGGAAAACGGAGCGATTTATCAGATTTGCAAAAAGGGATAATTATCGGCTTTCGGGCCAAGGGTGGCAGTATTTCCAAAACAGCACAGTTTGTGAACTGTTGTTCGCGTGCTGCTGTGGTTAAAGTGTATCGTGATTGGAGAAATTGCACCATTACGAATAAGCTGTGTAGAAACTGCGGAGCACCACGTGCCATTGATGTGAAAGGTGAACGTCGGCTGCGAAGGTGCGCGAGGGCCGATCGACACGCTACAGTGGAGCAAGTCACTGGCCGAATGAACCAGGGGACTACCAGAAGTGTGTCTAAAACAACAGTTCAGGGAACCCTGCTGCGTATGGAGCTCCGATGCAGACGGATGGTCACTGCACCTATGCTAACGAAGGTGCATCGGCAGTAAAGGCTTACATTTGCACGGCAGTATCGGAATTGGACCTCCGCTGATTGGTAAAGGATTGCCTTCTCCGATGAGTCACGTTTTCTGCTTCATCGAAGGGATGAACGTTAGCGTATAAGGCGAGAAACATCGGAGAAGAAACACTCTTCAACCATTGCTGGAATAACATAAGCTGGTGGGGGCAGCGTTATGGTCTGGGGAATGTTTTCGTGGCATTCTCTGGGTGGGCTCATACCTGTGGAAGGCACTATGGACCGAATTTGTTATGAATCCATCCTTGCAGACCACGTACACCCATACATGCTGATTGTCTTCCCTGGGGCGGATGGGATCTTCGAGTACGACAAAACGACGTGTCACACAGCTAGAAATGTCCGAGAGTGGTTGGAAGAGCACGATGAAGACTTCAAAGTACTTCCGTGGCCCCATAATTCCCCAGATTTAAACCTAATTGAGCATCTGTGGGACCACCTCGATCGTGTTGTTCGCTCTACAGATCTTCCACCATGCACCCTCCAGCAGCTGTCAGATGCACTGCCGTCAGCATGGCTCCACATACCTGTGAACACCTTCCAGCACCTTATTGAGTCACTCCCATCCTGTCTAGCTGCTGTCCGCGCTGCACACGGCGGTTAGTCTGGATATTAGCTGGTGGTCACAATAATGTGACTCGATCGTGTATTTGTGTGTATACCGTCAGTGCTCCATAAAATGTTCATATCCCTATATTTTTTCATTTTTTTATAAATGCTTGACTAATTTCCGTTTTTGTGTCCCATGGTGCGCGCGCGCCACGTAGAATCAGGCCGAGGGCAGCGGATTGTGCATGTGTGCTCTACACTATACTGACATTCGTCATTGTCATAAAAAATGCACACAGAATTTCAAATGCTAAAAGCTTACACTTATCCACAGGTCTAATAGGTTTAGGGAGTGGTTCCTGGGTGTACTTCACCTTACAAATCTGCTGGAAACATTGGCGGTGGTATCTAGCTTCGGCTGCAATTATATCGATAGAGCTATCTAGCTTTTCCCCATTTGCCAGAACCTGCTTGTGCAGAAGAGGATATGGTGCCTTTTACTTGCAGCAAGGTCACGACACTAATGCTGTTTCGGTATGTTGAGTACTTTTTCTTTCCAGCTTCAATATCAGCTAACTCACAGAAAAAGGGGCAGTGCAGTTTAAAGTTGAAAGGTAATGATTCTGATCTTGTACTTCTACGGACCTCATTATAATTTTCTCCAGTTTCTACGGCATTTTTTTGTCCGAAGCTGCTGCAGAATGTCTGCCAGGCCATCACCTTTCTTAACACTTGCATCAAGAAGTGTCTGAAGACCTCTGTCTTCTTTAACAGCTCTTACACATTCAAGGAGATCCCCTCAAAGTCTGCAATTGTCAGTGTCCTTTGATTCTATGGTGTGAATTTGGCGATGTAATCTTACACATTGATGCCTTTGTGCAAATCATTCACTATGAATCCATGACAATTATCAGTCAACTGTAAGCACACCACAGTACCTTCAGATTTAGGCACAATGGTACTGTACAGAAACATGCAAAAATAAATACTGACAACATAACACATAATTATGCCGAGAAAGAAGGAAAAACGTAATTGGCCTACAGATGGTGGCGGCCATATTGGATGATGCAAAATTCAGGCATGCGGGGTCTTTTAGGATACGACTATATAGGGTAAAGGGAAGTTATTTTTTTTACAAGTTTCAGAAAGTTACTAATTTTTTCTAGGTTTGGGTCCAATAAGAAGATGTATGGCCGCCCCGGTGGCGCAGTGGTCTAAGCGATGGCCTCTGATCATTCGTCCGAACAGGGTCCGGGTTCGAATCCCGGTGAAGCATGGATGTTGTGTTTGTCTTACGGCACTGGCTCTCTCCCTTCCCTGGAACCAGTGACCCTAAAATTAGGGACGGGCGACTGCTTATAGCCCATTGAGTTTGTAACGTACCAGGAGATGTGACGTACCTGCCAGAAGGACGCACACGACATAAAGGCAGATAGGAATCAGAATGAACGTCCGCGTAGCTCAATTGGTAGAGTGACTTATTCCGGAATGAGGGGATCCGGGTTCGAATCCTGGCGTGGACAGAAATGACGGAGAAATTTACTTCGTTATAATGGCGCCCGAACTATCCGGATGACCCGACCGTTCAAAACCTCGCATTGGTGTGATGTTATTTCCACACCGCGAGATAGGAAAAATAAGAGAATCCCTTCTCCAGCACTTCGAAAAAAAAAATAAAATAAGGGGGAGATGATGTAACGTACCAGGAGATGTGACGTACCTGCCAGAAGGACGCACACGACATAAAGGCAGATAGGAATCAGAATAAACGTCCGCGTAGCTCAATTGGTAGAGTGACTTATTCCGGAATGAGGGGATCCGGGTTCGAATCCTGGCGTGGACAGAAATGACGGAGAAATTTACTTCGTTATAAGTTGCTCACGGTGGTCGTTAAACCTCCAACCAAAAAAAAAAAAAAAAAAAAAGATGATGTATGCTCCAGATGGTCCAGGGTGTCGTAGTTCCTCGGTTGGAAACCAAGGTTACACAGAGCGAAAATTACCGATAAACTTACTTTTAAGGGCAGGAATATGAACACCTAAGAAATAAATGACACATCGAATGGATCGTATTTCGCGTTTTTATGTACACGTTGTGAAAGAGGTATACTGATGAACAAGACGAATTAACACAAAATTTTACCAAGAGGGTTTTATTTCTTTGCTGTATCATACAGGAGACCCGCAGAGTCGAGACTGCCAAGAGGTTTTTATTTCTTTGCTGTATCGTAAAGAAGACCCGCAGAGTCGAGACTGCAGGGGTTGAACACAGCGGAGCCTTACCCTCCTCAGTTTTACATATTAAAATTTACAATAATCGCAACATAAATATTTACCATGCTTTATTAATTCACTTGGTGTATCCGGCGTTTTTCATTATTTCAGAAAAGGCATCCTATTGTAACCCATTGTTCAATACTTCAGAAGGTACAAGCATTTAAATGCCACCAACATGTGCCAGCTAGAAACACACGTTCAATGATTTTTCAGTTATTAAATGAGCCATCAGCACTAACCACGGTAAGATGTAATGCTAACAATAACCTCATCAATGCTGATATGTCACGGAATATTTGCCATATATACACTCATTGTTATAAAAATCCGCGCACCAAGAAAAAACAGTGCGATAACTCGGCGAATAGCTACGGGGAGGAGGGCAGACATGCAAATGATTAAAGTTCCGAGCGATTCCGCATGCCCGAGCGTCCAAGACCGGCGCTGCAATCGCAATCATTGGGGCTTGTAAGCGCCGCGCAGGGGACTCCACGTTCGTGCCGAAGTGCACGGTTAGAGTCAGGTGAGATCCCTGAGCGATAGACATGCCGAGGAGCCTCCGCATATGTGCGTACGGGCAACTGACAGAGTTTGAGCGAGGCCGATCGTCGGGATGAGAGAGGCAGTGTGGCCGCGCACCGAATCAGCTGCCATTTGGGTCGGTCGGACAGTACGGTGCGATCGTATTGGGAACAATGGACACGGAGGACTGGCTGTGGACGACCCAGACACACCACCAGCAGAGAAGACCGTGGGAACGTGAGAGCGGCATGCACAGATGCAACGACGTCCTTGTCCAATATCCAAAGACATGTGGCGGCTGTACAAGGGACTCCTATGTCCGCCAGAACCATTTCCAGACACCTAGCGGAGGCGAGTATGCACTCTCGACGGTCCTTACGTTCATTAACACATGACCATCGTCGGCGTCGATTGCAGTGGTGTCAGCAGCGAGTAACGTGGAATGCTACGGACTGGCGACGTATAGTGTTCAGCGATGAATCCCGCTTTTGTATGGGAACGGACGACAGCCGTGTCAGAGTGTGGAGCACCGCAGGTGAGCGCTTCAATCCCAACCTCACAGCACAGCGGCACACGTCCCGTACTTCCGGCGTGATGGTCTGGAGAGTCATCGCGTATGACAGCCGGACTTCCCTAGCAGTGATCCGAGGGACGTTGACAAGTACAGGAGATCCTGCGGCCCCATGTGCTGCCTTTCCTGGCGGGGTGGCCCGGAGCTATTTTCCAACAAGATAACGCCCGTCCGCACACGGCTCGGGTTTCCCAGGACTGTCTACATCATGCTTCAACGCTTTCGTGGCCTGCCAGATCGTCTGATCTCTCGCCCATCGAGCACGTGTGGGACCAGATGGGACGCCAGCCTTCTCCTTGTCCCAGTGTTCGTGATTTAAAGCGTCAGTTGCAAGAAGTGCGAGCCAATCGGTCACAGGGTAACATATGGCGTCTCCTTGACTCCATGCCGGACCGTATCACCGCATGTATCCGAACACGAGGCGGTTCGACGCGGTACTAACGCTGACCGGAATGTGTACCGTATGTCCGCGGGAAATCGTCCTGCTGCTGTGATATTGTAATCACTTCTGTCCTTGGTATGTACCATCTCACTACTAAAATCTCATTTCAATCCGACGTCTCCTTCTTGCTGCGCGGATTTTTATGACAATGAGTGTATATACACTCAATGGACAAAACATTAGAGATACATACCTAACAGCGTGATGACCCTCCTCCAGCACGAATAACAACCTGCACACGCCGAGGCATTGACTCCACCAGATGCCGGAGGGATTCTGGATGTAATGCCAGCTATGTCGGTAGCAGCAGTGTCCACAACTTTGCCCGAGATGTCGGTCCAGGATCCATGGATCTGATGTTCTGCTACACGGCATCCCAGAAAGCTTTCACAGGGTCTATGTCCGGGGACCTTGGGAGACACTGGATGGTTTCAAACTCAAATGAGTGTTCCTCGAGCTATGCCTGGATGTTTGCGACCCTGTGGACTGGCACATTGTGCTTATGAAACACACAATCACCTGCAGGATGCGTGAAGGCCACGAAAGCGTGTAGGTGATCATCCAGCACATGCTGATAGCGCGCAGCGGTTAAGGACTTCTCCACACACACTTAAGAGACCTAATGTGTCCTATGAGAAGGCTCTCCAAACCATCACAGAGCCATCACCGCATTGAACAGAGCCGACCTGGTACGTAGGGGCCACGGCCTCATGCTGTCGACTCAACGCCCGCACTCTCCCGTCAGATCGGTACAGCTGAAAATGAGATTCATGTGGCCACACGATGCGGCGCCACTCTGCAGAGCTCCAGTTTTGATGTTTCCGGCACCAGGCGAGAAGTAATGTCTGATGACGAGTAGTCAACAGTGGCACACGAGTAGGGTGTCGGCTCCCGTAGCCCAGAGTACGCAGCGTGCGCCGCCCCGTTCGTTCGCTGACGCTGTTTGGGTCTCTGACATTTAACCTGGATGTGATTTGTGCCGCAGTTGTCAAGCGGT
This sequence comes from Macrothele yani, assembly GCA_039090855.1. Classification (NCBI taxonomy): domain Eukaryota; kingdom Metazoa; phylum Arthropoda; class Arachnida; order Araneae; family Macrothelidae; genus Macrothele; species Macrothele yani. Next base: position 62,430,823 of record CM077017.1, on the reverse strand, counting down.
CTGCCTGTACGATCCTGGATAGTCTACGTCGACCACGGACATCAATGGCGTGCGGTCGGCCACCGCTTGCTCTCTGGGCGGTGGTACGTCCGTCGATGGTATACTCGCAGTACACCCTTGGTAAGGTTACCCCTCTGGAAACCTAGGATTCTCACCAATTGGGCGATAGAATGACCTATCTGACTTACGCCGACAACGCGTCCACGATCAAAGTCGCTCAGATCATCACGTTTACCCCATATTCTTCGATTACGGTACACTGTGGATAAGCCCTGCAGTCCACCTATTTATCACCTGCGTTTGGTTTGGGCTTGTTCCACCCTCCGCGGGGCATGCACTGCCCACCCCCTATCTCCAATGTTTTGTCTACTGAGTACACACACACACACACACACACACACACACACACACACACACACACACACACACACACACACACACACACACACACTGTGACGTATATTCTAAATTAACTTTCCTTTTTAGTTTCTTTCCCTATGTAAATCTTGAGTTTGTTCTCAGGTATACTTCACACTTAACGTGATATCTTCTCCCCCAAACGAATACTGTTGACAACACAATTGAGGTAGAATGAACGTGACGTATGCCCGTTATGAGATAAGAACCAGAGATATAAACTACGAATACAACAGTTGCTAATGTGGAATGTGGAGTGTTTAATGTGGGGTGTTGATTTGTGTGAGAGAAGTGGTATGTGATTTCTATGCTACCCTGAAGTGCTGCATTAATGAAATTATCTGGAATAAAGCCAATTTCCGTAAGTTTGACTTCTGTGTTAAATGTTTCGTCTGGCAGTTAAGGTTTAATTTAGGAACTCTTTCATCGTATGGTGATGGTTTTAAAATAACGTAGCAGTACGAAAAGACATTTACGTTATAACACACACACACACACACACACACACACACACACATACACACACAGTATACACACACGCACATATGTTAGATTTCATCTTCATTCACAATAGATCAAGTGTGAATTTCATTTAGCAAATCCATATTCACATTAACATTTTAGAAATTAATCAAATGCATTGCTGTACACTGAAACTGCCCCATTTAGGAGGAGTGGGCGAATTGAAGAGCATGCTAACATGTGTGCTTAGTGAGGTGAGATATGCATGCAGATCATTTGATTTCGAAATCAACCACTCGGTATTTGGTAATAACAGCGGGGCAAACGTGGAACAGCTTAGTCATATGCTGCTGACTATGTAGGTGTTTATAACGAGTTGTGAAAGAATGTTGAGAATGGACATTGTTTTGGAAGTGTAGAACATGATTTGTCGACCTCGTTCTCAATCATATCAGCAGACAGAAACGTTAGAGGGTAGTCGAATTGTAAACTTGTGTGACGCTTGTTGATCTACCCACCGTATCGCTGCACATGTGAGCTTTCATGCTAGAAGAGTGGGACACTATTGGCACACACACACACACACACACACACACACATCTTTATGTTAGGTTGTCATATTCGTCGGCAAGTGGTTGTGGAGCTTCTCGTAACTGAAATGGCCATCCGAGGAAATATGGCTTCTTCCACGCACGTTGCAGTCTCTAGTTCCGTTGCGTTCATTATGGTATTTCCCGCAAGCAAGTGTAGAGCTCATCTGAACTGGTATCATACTACAGCTTCCTGGCAAGGAGAATGACAATACACTGCATTCAGCGAAGAGTGCCAGTTCTGCCTAGGTGCTACGATCGTCAGTTGTTAGCACCTAAGCGCGACGTGCGCAGAGTTAATTCGCGAGCTACCATTGGCACATAAGATGCCCTGGTTTGGGGCATCATCAGTTACGGCATTAGGTCAAGTCTGGTAACCCTAAATGGGACAATGGCACTCCAGCGATTCGTCGACAACGTCCTATGACTAATTGTACTATCATTTCTGAAGGCTACCTCGAATGTTATCTACCAGCAGGATAACATTCGCACACGTACTGCTACCATTATCTGCAAAGTATTCAAATGTTCCTATGGTCTGAAAGATCACCAGATCTCTCTCCCATCGAACGTGTGTAGGACATCATTAGACGTCGTTTGTGAGACTCTCATTAACCGAACACTAATGGGCCAAGTAGACGTGGGGTGGTGACAGATTCCTCACCCACCATCCGGTATCTGTGCGGCGACGTGTCTTCAACTGCTTCGCAAACCAGGATGGTTAAACTACGTACTGACAGATGCTACGTTTTCCATTATTCCTTCGATCAAACTGCTACCTACAAGTGAAAGTTAAGCCATAAGATATTCCTGTGTCCATGCAGATTTTATTGATGATTTTATCCACTTCTTGTGGTGGCCAGTTTCATGACAACTATTAACATTGTACTTTTCAAGACTGCAACGAGCTAAAGGTCTAATTCGAAGTCTGTGAAAACACATTTTTACCGGTTTATCGCTGCAACTTTGCCGTCTTGACATGTGCTTTACCTCTGTAGTACGTCACAAGTTTTAAATTCCTTTTCTGTTTAAAAACAATTGTACCTCTCGGTTTGTGTTTTTCGCGATTCGGCGGTTTAAACACATCCAGCGTAATGTTTTCTTCTCGGTAGCATATCATTTTGTCAATTTTTAGAAAGATGTAGTTATTTGTGTAAAATAGTTAAATAAACCAATGTCCGTGTGCTATTAAACAAAGGAAACAAGGCTTTAAAGTTATTGCATTGTTGGTCATTTGTTCGTCATTCAAGTTGCTATATTGGGGAAATAATATTGCTCTCGTTGTAGCTATTTAGGTTCCTCAAAAAGTGCTACAGAGGGTTTCACAGAGTACCTTTAAATGTTTTATTACGGAGTTACATATACTCGTATTTTTGGACGAGGAAAAAAACTTTGACAGCATCGCAGTATTAAAAAAAAAAAGCTACAGTGTACGTTATAAAATACAGGTACGCAAAGCCATTAAACTGAATGAATGTGAAGTACATTTTTTGAAAGCGTGTGTATTCTATTGCAGAACAGTAAGATAAATTCTTTTACAGTTATTTTCATGTTATTTCCGTTATCACAAGATGTTTTATACTTTTTATTTTTAGTAACTATAAATGAAGTTTCCCTAACGTCCACCTGTTACATACGCAAAAATTTCTCATTTGTCTTACACTCTTTTTATTCTTAGTAACTATAAATGAGGTTTCCCTAACGCCCACCTGTTACATACGCAAAAAATTCTCATTTGTTTTACACCCGGAGTTACAGCATCTATCCTTCAAAGAAAAATGAAGCTAATATACAAGTTAATTTTCTGAAGCAGTGACCACACGTTTATGCTTCAGCAAATTTCTAATTAGTTACTGGAAAAAACAGCACTCTTGGAAATGAAAAGATGTCGTGCAGCAGACTTTTACCCTGAGTCTGTGATGATGAAAGCACATGTGAAAATCGAAGGCATTTTGAATCATAGGGTGCCTAAGTGTTCACTGGAATGCGTTTGAACCCACTACTGCTGTTTTGATTAATAAGCTAACACTCTGTGCTTACTTTTAAAACGGTATTTTTAATTCTGAATGTACTTTTAAAACGGTATTTTTAATTCTGAATGAGACCCCCCCAACAAAAACATCGTTTTCAAAGCTGAATGAGGTAAATTACTGTGACTTAAACTGAATGGACAAATTATTATATACACCTACTTAATAATGTGTTGCTCCACCTTTTGAGTTTACAACACCAGTCATACGTCTTGGTAGGAACACAGTGATGTGCTGAATACGCGGAGGTTGTATTGTTGCCCATGAGTGATGGTTGCCTGTCGTAGAGCATCCACAGTTGCCAGCTGGGATTGGCGGGCTAGAATTCGTCCAACAAATTTTCAATGGGCTTGAGGTCCGGCGGTTAAGGGGGTCATTCGAGTGTGGTAAACTCAACTGAATGCTCCAGGAGCCAATTCGTCGTCTCTCGGAAGTATGCGGTGTGGCGTTGTTCTGTTGAAAGGTGGCGTCATGGTGTGGAAAGAGAATCGCTACGAACGGGTGTAGACGGTCGGCGAGTGGATGTTCACGTACGTTGTGCCGGTGACGGAAGTCTCGACAGGTACGACGGGCCCCAAACTGTTCACCGCCTTCGCCTGCCTGTACGACCCCTATCGCTTAGCCATACACACTCCCATTGGCGTGATAGAGATGAGAATGTGTTTCGTCAGACCAGATGACGTGTTTCCAGTTCTCCACACTCGGGCTGCGATAGGCCTTTGCGAGCTGCAGTCTAATCTTCCGGTGCTTTGTAGTCAACGAGGGGACACTTTAGGGGCATGTACTGCCATAGCTTATTTTTTCCGTGGTACGACGGATAGTCTTTGTGCATAAGTTTGAGTACGTGCCCTCACTGAAATCTGGTGTTCTCTGCTCCGCGGTAGCCTTACGATTCCTTGTACCGAAGCAGGACAGTTTGCGATCACCTCGTGAGTCAATTGAACGTTTATGGCCATATTTCTTCCGTTGGATGGAAGTTTTGCCGTATTTCACATAGTCTTGGTACACACGTGCGATGGTCTGGCGTGGAAATCCCAACAGTTCAGCAGCTGCTGTGATTGAACAACCGGCCTTCCTCGCAGCTACTATCAGGCCACGGTCAAACTCACTTACGTTGCCGCCTTTGCCCATCATTACTTTTTCGTGGCTGATTTCTAATAAGCAGATACCTGCTTTATTTATACATATTGCCTGTTTCAGCGTTCCAACTGAATGGACGCGATACTTCTGCTTTGCATATTGTTATCGGAGTGTACATAATAAATTGTCGATTCAGTGTATAACGACGCTTTTTCAATACAATATTGGCAACATAAAATTCCATTATGTGAAATACAATGAAAAATTTTAAACCTGAATATTTTTTTTAAATGGACAACAATAATTAAAAAGGAATACTGCTGCCTTGAAATCAGGCTTACATAATGAGCAGAATCTTCTTTCATCATGCAGCAAAGAAGCTGACACTGCGACAGAAGCTAACGATTACCTGGAACACTGCTCGTGCTGAGCATCATATTCTGATGGTGAAATTTGTCTGGAAAAATATTGCTGAATTAATTTCTTTTTCATATATAGATAACATTCAGACACTTCAGAAACTTAAAACACAAATTCGAATCTTTAGTCACCCTACAGGGGAACAAATTTCTTAAATCTCTAATGATGCTGTTACAAAAGAGTATTATTGAATTTTGAAAGTCGGAGATAATTCGCTTTATAGAATTCGATTGAGGACAAAATGGGGCCCTGTTTCGTTAAAATGCATCCGCAGAGCGAAAGTTCCTTAAAAAGGAGCCTCCAACCAGACAGTATAGGAATATTCTCTTACTTAAAGGAATGCGAATAGGGTTTGTTAAAAGTGCTACAGACATAACATCTGGGTTAGCTTTTGACCTAGCTCAACATTTCGGCTGTAAATCCCGATTCTACAGCCGAAATGTTGAGCTAGGTCAAAAGGGGTCTGGTGGAGAAGACCAAAGCGAGGATGTTGGAGGCTCTGCTGGTGGCGAGCAATAAACAGATCTCTAGAAATGGGATTTTGACAGAGTCCAGACATTGCATTCTGCATCGGAACGTGTTCCATCGAATGAATAAGAGAGAAAAGGACAAAAGAAAGAAATAGTTGTCTGCGTAGCTTCCTGATGAACAGATGCGCTTGAAGGTTACCTCCGTTCTGGAAATTGCGCACTCAAAAACTACGGTCTGTGACGCTGGGGTAACAAGAAAGTTGTGAAGAGCCACTGAATTTGCAAGGAAGATTCCGAGAGCGTCCAAAACTTAGTGGAACCAGAGAAACCGATGTTAAAGAAAACGAAGGCAAGAATTGCACCTTGGATTAGGACAACTGGTTCCAGGGCTTCTGGAAAAAAGGAAACTGAGTGGCGTGGATTATACAGGCCTCTCTCCACATTAGAAAGTACACGTGAATATCTTTACGCCGGACGCCTTTGATTTGGGTTTGCCGGATTCGACTAGAAGAGGAGAAAGAAAGGAACTTCTCTCTGGCCCTACCCCGAAGGAACATTAGTGGACAGTGGTGGTGGCGAGGTTAACGTCCGATCACCTCTCTCTGTCTCTCCGGACCGAGAGTGGAGAGACACCTGCTACTCTTTCGCAATCACAAGCGCCGACGGGCGACTGTGTGTGCTGCGAAACAAAATTTTCGTAAACTTCAGCGCGGGACCCTTTCTTTTCTTTTTCATGCAGGTGAATCTCTTTTATTAAAGGTGTGTCTGAGAGTCGCTGCTGCGCCACTCAACTCTTTTATCGGGTACAACTGAGACGATCAATCTAGCATCGAAGAGGACACTTTTCTGTAAGTAACTTTTCTTCTGACTGGTTTACCCATTCGTCTTCAAGACTAGTAAAGATAGTCTAGAAGCCATCAAACTTTACATTAGGACTTAACTGCATGTTACTCACCTCAGTGGTAGCTCGCCAGGCCAAGCTTATACTGAATGGCCTGTATCCAGGATGTTCTAAATAGTAGACATTAGAGTAAAACAATAAATATCTGTGCTTGTAATGTAAAAATTGCTTTGCCCCCGTCTTTTGGAATCTGTTAGAATTCTGGCTAGCTCTCTTCCCCAATTTCCGTTCTCCTTTAATAATTCCCACCTGTAGTATGAACAATTACATGTTTTCACGGGGCGCCTTGCAGTGAGGCTTCTGCCGCTCCGGCATTACAATACGAACAGGAAAGTCAAAATAGATTGAGAAGTAGTCTACCATTTAGTTTGGGCTTTAAAGAGTTCGTAGATATTCAAGATATAACTCTCAGCTTTTGCGCTTCTGTTTCAGCAGATGTGCTTGTGAAACTTTTACGCCTAGGACAAAGGACAAAATGGAGATAAAAGAAACAGCACTGGGATTTGCAGAAATGTTGCAAAATACCACCTTTGAATAAGTACTGTATGAAAGTACTCTGAATAAGTAAGTATAAAGACAGGGGAAGTACCTGCAATGCTTAAACAAAGATGTTGGTCTTATTGTATTCTTGGAATATGATCCAAAATCTCCAGAACAGCTCCCTTTTCACTGCATAATTCATTGTGAACATCTTACAGCCAAATACTTCAAGTAGTTATTAAACTCTTCACCAGATTTACATTTTCACATTTTTCAATGCGAAGGCCTATCTTCCAATTAAAATCTTCTTCGAGGATTAGACATGCAAGAAAAACATAATGATAGTTCTAATTTTTGGTGAGATCGTTATCAACAAGCGATGTCGTCAAAGAGGTATGCATAATTACTGGGAGTTTTCTTAAAAGAAAAGGGAATTCACTATCCGCAATTGTAAGGTAAAATATGGATACAATATCATGCTGTTGTTTTTTTACTGATATACCTATACAGCATATACAAATTCTCATCTTGATACTTCTGAATGAGAAAAAAAAATAGTTTTACCCAGTCAGTTTTCAGCCTCAAGAAAAAAGAACGAAAGAAAGTAAATGAATGAAATGTAATATAAATAAATATTTAAGAAAGTAAATAAATCAGCGAGTAAGTAAATAAGAAAGCTAATAACTAAAAATATGTGAGTAAAAATGGTATTAAGCAGGATGATAAACAAATAAATAGTGTTTCAGGGAAAACCTATATTTTCAAGAAAGTGTTAATTTTTCCAATTTTAACAGAAGAATAAGTATGTCCATTGAAGATGAAAATTTAGTCACTAGGACTGTTTAACCATTTTAATTCTTGATTTAATAATGGCATACATAAAAAACTGCTTTTGGTCATAATGTCCTAAAGGTACATTGAGTCAGAATGTTCACACTAGCGATGTACGCAGCACAGTCTTACAGCGGTGGTTCATGAGGGTGATTTCAATACATCTTTGATGAGATTGGTGGGACGTATGCCAGCAAAATGTCTAGTATTGCCACCGACTTTTGAGTTCTACGGAAGGTTTTAACATTACCTAGCCCTTACCTCCGTACGCCAGTGATTCATGTTTCCTTAATTTTGGACACCTCATCTTTCTTGATCCTTCTGAAGCTGGCAAATTTTAAAATTCGCCGCATTGTTTTCTGACGAGCTTCAACTGCCAAACATAGATTGGCAAGTATATTCACCCTTTTATTATTATTATTATTATTATTATTATTATTATTATTATAGATATTTAATTCCGTAATTATAATATTTCCGAATTTTATTGGGAAAGCGTGTTTAGAATTTTATTGTTCTGTCGACTATTAGGTTTTAAAGTTTAGCCATTTTCAGTAAAAAGCACAACAATGTTTTTATTTACGCAACAAAAAAAATGATTTTAAACTTTTTCGTACTACACACACACCACACACACACATCATTATCATCACTTCACGATTTAGGGAACACCCCCAGTTAAGATATCTGGGCCCCTTTAATAATAATTCAAGGGCCTAAATGAGGATGGGTTAGTAAAAATAGACGCTGTTATGCTTTATACCATAATCACTTACATAACCTTATTAAATGACAGAGTGCGTTTCAATTGTAGTGTGTTAATAAGGGACTTATTTTTTAAGATATTAAGATAGAAATATATTTTATGGGCATCAAACCGGTTTGACAGCATATAAATCTGAAAAAACATGGATCTTTCTACAGTTTCTCTTTAGCCATAAATTTCAACTTCATTTTTCGATAAGTTTATGAAAAGTCAATGAACAACTGAAGTCCCAGAAAGTTTTGCCACCCGGACACCCAAAATACGGGGACCCTATTGCGTATGTTTTGCTCTTCCCCTCCCGCCTTGGCTAATATTGCTTTCGTGTTTGAACTTGACTTATGTAAAATTGAGTTTACTTTATTAAAGAAGTTTACCTCTTTTTTTTTTTTTTTTCGTCCGAAAGAATTCTGTTTACGTAAACAAGGAGTTATTTATCATAATGATCTGCCAGGTAACAAATTTCCTAGACAAATAAGAAGTACTGAGTAGCTGTTAAGTACTGATACTCATTCCAGTGTCCGTCGCTTATTCATCGAGTTTAAGTCTTGATAAACAAAAAGTATTCAATAGTTCTTAAATAAAGATCTTGATTCCACTGTTTGTCGCTCACTCATCGAGTTTACGCCTTGATAAAGCAAAAGTATTCAGTAGCTGTTAAGTAATAATCCTCATTCCACTGTCCGTCACTCTCTCATCGGGATTTCATCTGGAAATGAAGGAGATATGGCATGGGTGGCAGACACACACTTGTCGTCCAGAAAGCAAACCGTTCGTTCTTTTTTAGACTACTGTTACGGGTTTTCGGTTAGCGGTAAAACCAGATCTGGCGGACTGAACTGGGCCAATCAGCAAGTAAAGGAAGTAAACGCCGCGAATGTAACCACTATGTAATTTATCCGATTACTTATGAAATAAAACGAACTGCAGACATTTCGTATACTTTCTTTCTTTTCATTTCATTTTTTTTCGGATTTAACAAATTCAAAACGTTTGGAGATTAGAAATAATTGAATTGGGGCAAAAGTGAGATTCGAATCTTTTCTTCTATAGATCTTCTTAAATCCGTTCATTTTTTGAAGAGAACTCCCTCCTAGTCAAACTATTAGAGCAGTAAATGCCAATGTCACAGGCGAACCCAATTTCCTTAGGGAGCCAGTCGTGATTTTCAGCGCCATCTATCGAATAAGTCGGACCCTCAGCAGCCCTAGACGTCCACTTTAGAACTTGGATGAAAAAAAAAGTATCATCAACAACGTCGTTAAAATTGAATAAGAAACACTATAAGACTTTTGCAACCATCTGAGAAATATACAGCTTTTTCCTATGCTTCACCAAACCACTGCAAATGTAAAGAAAAAACAATTTATACTTTTACCAGACAGAAGAACAACTCATTGAATGCTGTTCGATCTTAAACGCACAGAGGAGAAATTTATGATTACTGTAATACATAATGTAAGAGCTAGTTAAATTATTCATTGCATCCAGTTTTGGCCTCGGAGGTTCAAACCCTTGAATATTTATGCTCTTAGCTGAGTAGTGTAGTGTTTTAAATTGACTGTGTAAAGGTTAGGAAAATATTCAAAACATGAACTAAAAAAAATCGTGCTCCATGAAACAGTTTTTACTTTCTACAACAAAGTAATGTGCAGATGAGGGTTTCGAAAACTCGCTTGGAAACTGAACATCTGAAATACATAAAGAATTTGAAAGAAGATTCGAAGCATACCCTCGCATGAAACAACAACAACAACAACAACAACACACGTTTGGATACGAGAAACTGAAAAATATTATTCAGAACGAAAGGTTTGTTTAAAATAACTTTTCCATGCCTTTCGTTTTCCTGTTTTTATCCTTTTTGGTAACTATGATAATTATTTTGCAGAGAAATGAGAGTAAGATGTAAATTTAACAGTTCAAAACGTGAATTCGACTTTGTCAAAATTGAAAGAAAAATCAATGGCACTATACTTGAATGTCCCAACTCATGGACATCGAATAATTTATTTGAAATTAAAAAACATAAACTCTGAAGAAAGACACTTACCCAGACAGCCCAAAAATTATATAGTATGTTTTTTGTAGTAAGTTAGCAAACAATTTAAATTAAAAATGTCCTCTTTAGGATGCGACTGGAACATTTTTTAAAGATTAAACAGGTGTTGAATGACCCAAGGGCACCTCACAGAAAGACAGTTGTGTTCTCATCAGACATGCCCACAGAGCTGCAAGGATGTGAGTTCTGTGTCAGCCGTAGAGTTTAAAAACATATACAGCTCATAGTTGCACTTCTTGTGACAGTCACAACAGCATCTGGTTAGATTTTCTGTTACATTAAAACTTATGCAACATCCTGGCTGACCTTACTGTACAAACCAAACTTGTTTAAGCACCTTCTTGGTGACCTTACTATTACAACCATACCTCTTATACTACCTGGATTATCTCCCTGTGAAGAATATACCTGTTTCACATTCTTGTTGGTCTTCCAATAATATCCATACCTGTTCAACATCCTGGCTGTACTTCTTGTGACAGCCATATCTGTTTAACCTTTAAGTTGGTCTTTCTGTGATGTCCATACCTATTTAGCCTCCTGGACGATCTTCCTCTGGTAGCCATACCTACGAGTATTTAGCCTTCTCGTTGATCTTTCTGTGATGTTCATACCTGTTTCACCTTTTTGTTGATCTTCCTGCGAAAACAGTACTTGTTCATCCTCTTGGTTGATCTTCCAGTGACAACAGTGCCTGTTCATCCTCCTGGTTGATCTTCCTGTGATATCCATAACACCTGTTTAAGATCTTGGTTGGATTTTCTTTGACAGCCTTACTTGTTTAAGTCGATATACAGATGTGCACTGGAGTTTTTGTGACCGCCATACCTATTCTAGTTAAAACACAGCTTCTGACGGGACTTTCTGTAATAATCATAATCATTTTAAGAGTATGTAAAACTTTCGGTTTGACTTTCTTTTGATAGAAATAATCTTCGAATCCGACTCACCTGTTTGATTTCCTGATTATTTCTCCGTGGTAGTCAAACCTGTGTTTAACGTCCTTGTTGATATTTTCATTATATAATAGATATACAATACCTGTGTAAGTCAACATTTAGCTGTTAGATGGGTTTTCTCTGATATCCTCACCTGCTAAACTCCGTGGCCAGACTTTCTATGATGGCAATATACATTTTACCTCCTGTTTGGACTTTCTGTAGTAAACATACCTACTGAAGTTGATGTACAGCTTCTGGTTGGGCTATCTATGATTCATGATAAACTTTCATATTTGGCTTGTATACTGGATGTTCTTGATAGTCATATTTCTTTGAGTGACGGACAGCTACTAGCTGGACTTTTTATGATTGCCTTGAAAATTTGATGTCCTGGTTAGACTTTCTGTGATAGTTATACATCCACTTCGCTTATTACGCGATAGTTGCGTTCCTGAAAGACACTTCCATAAAGAATTGCGATATATAACAAACACTGATTTCATGAGAATTAATTGTTTTGAGACTTTATGGCTCGAAGATACCAACAAATTCCTATATTTGTTTTAGTTCTTGTCTGTTTTTTAATAATACTGTAACAATGTTCCGCTTACAGTATGACAAAAGGAACATGAAAATGGTACAGGAAAACAATAGGGAATCAAAATAAGACCACAAGATGATTTTAATAACTTTCAAATTAAAACTTTTTTACAAATGAAACATTTTTAACTATATAGGTACAAACATCATAGGGACAGCAACTTCTGACAGCAGTTAGGAAGATGGTGAGGATTACGTGCGGGAAGCGACCGTGCGTCAAGCGACCCTGTTATATTCGATCGTGGACGAAGCGACCCTGCTAATCGAATCATTTTACTTATATATATATATATATATATATATATATATATATATATACAAATCGTAGTCAAATTATTTGCATCATTAATTTAGTACCTTGTGACGTATATTCTAGATTAACGTTCCTTTTTAGTTTCTTTCCCTATGTAAATCTTGAGTTTATTCTCAGTATTCTTCACTCTTAACGTGAGATCTTTTCTCTCAAACGAATACGTTTGGCAACACAATTGAGGTAAGACCTCTACGTCGTTATAACCTACATCTGAATTTTGTAACTTTTGCCCTTAGTCCAACTTGGTAACACAGCTTAATGCTTTCAGTACATTTTTTAAGAACTTTAAAATTTCCAAATTCCCTCATGATATTGCGAATGCGTTCGTCTACTTGTACAAGCATTTTCTTCCTTTTCGGACCAAGTTCTCCTAATTCTTTTAATTGTTGTTTGTGCATCACACGTCGAATTTGGAAATTCTAAAGACATTAAAAAATGCCTGAAAGCATTAAGCTATGTTACAAAGTTAGACTAAGGACAAAAGCTACAAAATTCAGAAGATGTAAGTACTTAATTAATTAGATGTAAATAATTTGACTACGATTTGTGTGTGTGTGTATCATCATCATCATCATCATCGTCAACCATTATCAATCCACTGCTGGACGAAGGTCTCCCCAAGTTTCCTCCACAACGGTCTGTCTTGTGCCAGTCTCCTCCATGTCACTCCCGCATATTTACGAATTTCATCCACCCATCTCCCATGTGGTCTTTTTCTGGGTCTTTTCCTGTCCCTTGGAATCCAATCTAAAATTTCGGCTGTCCATCTATGGTCTGTCCTTCTGGCAGTATGTCCAGCTCATTGCCATTTCAGGGATTTAACTCTGATCATGATGTCTTCCACTCTCGTCATTTTTCGGATCCACGAGTTCCTCTTCTTATCTCTCCTGGTTACACCAAGTATGCACCTCTCCATGCTTCTTTGAGTTGTCTGCAGCCTTTGTATGTCTCTTTTAGTTAAGGTCCACGTCTCTGCACCATACGTAAGCACTGGAAGGATGCATTGATCAAACACTTTTCTTTTAAGACATAATGGCATATTGCTCTTGAAAATTATGCTGTTTCTTCCAAAAGCTCTCCAGGCAAGTTTTGTACGCCGATTAATTTCTTCATCAATGTGACCCTCACTTGATATCTGCTGTCCAAGATAAACATACGTATCTGTTATCTCCAGTTTTTCTCCATCAATCGATAAATCTTCATTTCTTGTAAAAGCATTGAACATCACTTTTGTCTTCTGAAAGTTCATTTTTAATCCCACTTCTTTACTCTTGTCAGCAAGTTCCTGGATCATACTCTGCAGCTCTGATGGGGTAGTTGCAAAAATGACTACGTCATCAGCAAAACGAAGGTGGGTTAGATAATCTCCATTAATCTTTATCCCTTTGTTTTCCCAGTTCAGTGATTGAAAGACATTTTCCAATGTGGCATTAAAGAGCTTCGGAGATATGGTGTCACCTTGTCTCACTCCCTTTCCAATTTTTATGTGTGTTGTATTTTCAAACAGCCGAATCTTTGCACTTGCATTTTCATAGATGTTATTAATAATATTAATGTATGCATCTTCAATACCGCAGGATTTCAGAGCCGTGGTAACTGCTGATGGTTTCACCGAATCAAATGCTTTTTCATAATCGATAAAAGCCATGCACAATGGAAGTTCATATTCCCTCGCTCTTTCAATTAGTTCTCTCAGTACGTGGATATGATCTATTGTGCTGTAGCCACTCCTGAATCCAGCTTGTTCTCTCGGTTGAGCCATGTCCAGTGTTACCTTCAAGCGGTGTGAAAGAACTTTAGTGAAGATTTTATAAACCACTGATAGGAGGCTGATAGGTCTGTAGTTCCTGAGATCCTCAATGTCACCTTTTTTATGTAGCAGGATCATTGTAGCATTGTTCCAATCCTCAGGAATCTTCCCTTCATTAAGGCATCGAGTGAAAATTTGGGCGAGCACTGTTTCAATTTCTCCACTTGCTTCTTGTATGATGTCTATAGTAATTCCATCTTCTCCTGGAGCTTTCGCCCGCTTCATGTTCTTGATTGCATGAGCAACTTCTGCTGGGAGGACTGGAAGAACTCTGGTACCTTTCATGATGTCTGGAGTACATGTATCATCCCTTTCATATAATTTGGAGTAGAAATCTTTCACTCTTGTCAAAATTTCGCCTCTATTTCTTGTTATAGAACCATCTTCTTTTCTCAGAGCCATAATCTGTTTTCTTCCCTTACTGAGATGTCCCTTTGCTATCTTTAGGCTTTGGTTGTTTTTAATTGCTTTCCTCACTAGCTCACAGTTCAATTTCCTTACGTCTTCAGTGATACTTTTTCGTGCTGTCTTGCATAGCTCTATATATTCCACTTTGGAAGTCACATCTTCTTTAGTTGTCCTCATCTCTCTTCTTTTTTGCATCAACATTTTGGTTTTTCCTGATAATTTGTTTACATGCAACTTGTTCTTAGACCCAGCTAATTTTGTTGCTGTTTCCATAAGAGCTTTGGTTACTTTTCTGTTAACTTCTGAAATATCCACTTCTTCCGATGTTAGGCCTTCTAAAGCAGAGAATCTGTTCTTCAGTTCCAACTTGAAAGTATTATGGTGTTTTTTAAGGTTGGTTATGTCAATACATTTTGTTTGTCTTATGAGCTTGCCACGTTCCAGTTTAGTGTTGAGGTGCATCTTACATCTCACCAATCTATGGTCACTACCTGTGTTGAACTTGTTTAGCACACTGCAGTCTTCGATGACGAATTTTTTGTTACACATAATAAAATCAATTTCACTTGTCGTCCCAATTGGATGTCTCCATGTCCATTTCCTGTGTGGCTTTTTCTTGAAAAAGGAATTCAAGATGAAAAATCCTTCTGCCTCTGCAAACTCAACGAGAGTATTTCCACGCTGGTTTCTGTTGCCGTGACCGAATTTACCTACTGAAGTTTCATTCTGTTGCCGGTGCCCTATTTTTGCATTGAAATCTCCCATAATTATCTTCAAGTGCTGCTTACCTTTATTATTTAGATGACGAATTTCCTCATAAAATTCTTCAATTTCTTCTTCAGCATGACTTGTGGTGGGTGCATAAGTTTGAATAATCTGAGCCTGGTATCTTCTTGATAGTTGGATAACGAGTCGTGCAGCTCTGTCAGAGGAACTTTCAACTTCTACCACTTTATCCTTCAGTTTCTTGTTTATTATAAATCCAACACCACTAGTTCTGCCAGTATCTGTCCCACGATAATAGAAGAGATGTCCACTTTTCAGTTCAATGAGATCTTCTCCTTTTCTCCTTACCTCACTCAGCCCGACGATGTCCCACTTGATCCTTTGTAGTTCCTCTTCCAATTCAAGAAGCCTTGAATCAGAAGATAGGGAGCGTCCGTTGTAGGTAGCCAAGGTCAGCATCAAATGGCAGCCTAGTCCGGTCCTCCGGGGATTCTTAGCACCCTCTGCCTTCATGTTGCACTGGCCGCTGCCTTGGCCAGGTACATTCCAGCTGCCGGAGACTGAGGGCCAAGATTTAAGTTGTAGAGTCATTTTGGAGGTGTTTGGCCATAACTCACCACGCTGGCCAAGCGGGTTGGTGAGTGTGGGATAGCATTTCCTCTGATCCCGATGGTATAGTTATACCGCTATTTGCGGTCGCCAGAGCCCCTTTAGTGGGAACAGGATGCACCACGAGAAGGCGGGGTTGACATTTGTCAAGGAGAGGCTGTGATGTTACGCATCACCTGACTTATATATATATATATATATAAGTAAACTGATTCGATTAGCAGGGTCGCTTCGTGCACGATAAAACATAACAGGGTCGCTTCGCGCACGATTTCCAGAGGGTCGCTTGGCACACGGTCGCTTCGCGCACGATTTCCAGAGGGTCGCTTGGCACACGGTCGCTTCGCGCACGATTTCCAGAGGGTCGCTTGGCACACGGTCGCTTCGCGCACGATTTCCTGAGGGTCGCTTGGCACACGGTCGCTTCGCGCACGACACCATGGTGAGCAACGTGCTGTACATCGAGCATGCGAGGAAGAAACGTCTGACATGTTGACACAGGCAGCAATGAAATCATTCTGTGAAGTGACAGATTTCAAGATTAGCCATAACTGGACATTATGCATCACATGCAATCGAAAGCATCACAGTTAATACAACTCTGAGCTGAACTAGACGTTCCGCCTCCGTCTGTTCTTACATGAGCGGTTCGTTTTTGAACAATATACTCGATCACGTCGAATTCAGCAAGCGTTGTAATTAAATGCTCATTAATAAGTAGTCACACCATATCAAATTCGCGTAATGAAGACACGTGTCATAGCAGAAGTGATTGCACCTGTTCCACTGTCTGGTTGATATTTCTGAGATAGTATACCTGTTTACTGAACTCGATGTTAGAACTGATATTAAGCTCCCAGTCTGCCTTTCTACGATAGCCACGCATACTTATCCTCTTGGTTGAACATTTTGTTGCAATAGTTTATTTTTATCCCCCTGTTTTATCTTGCTGTTATAGCCGTACTGCTTAACATGATATGCGACTCCTGGTGAGGTATACTTGTAGAAGTAGATATACAGTACAGTTTCATGTCAGTATCCCTTTGGTAGAACATAATAGTTCAAATTTACGAAGAGCCCGTGTTTGAGAAAGAGAGAGAGAGAAAACCTACAACGATCAGCATATAGGCTGAGCCGATTCAATGAAATGTTCAAAATGACTGTATGTAACAACGACATAGGGATGGGGACCTGAACTTCAAATTTTATTGCTGTTTCTGAGAACTTTTCCCAAATTTGCTATGTGGGAAATTATGTGCAAATTTCTGCTGAGTTGTTTCAGTCGTTTTGCGTGTGCTTCCTCAACTGCAATCATAAGCGCTTTTTGAGTGAAATTCTGTGAATAAAAATTCTGAATTCTTTTATTCTGTACAAATGGGCTAGCCGTTCACTGGGAAATGAATCAGATGATCTAACAGCTACCCATCCAGGGCGTAGGCTTCGTTCTTCCCGTGGGGCAGCGCGTGAATACGGTAGAAGTCATTCTACGGTCACGTCGGTGGCAGCGTGGTCAGAGGCGTAGGTTTCTGAGTAGTACTATGAGCTGGACCTGGATGAGGTATGGGTGGAGCGCTTGTCTTACGGCGCTGCTCTCTCCCTTCACTGGAACCAGTAGATCCAAATAAGGGACGGACGACTACTTATAGCCCTTAGAGTTACTCATAGTGGGCGCCAAACCTTGGGAGAAAAAAACAACCAAACCTCTGCGGAACTCGTGCCGAAACTGCAAATGCCTTATTTAGTTTTTAGCTTACTGAACACCAATGTTGGATACGTGGTTAGTAATCATAGTGTGATTGCACACCATCATCCGACGGATCAGATGGATCAGTTCCAACATGAGCTTGTTTTTCAACGTATAACGAAGTAAATTTCTCCGTCATTTTTGGTCCACGCCGGGGATCGAACCCAACTCCACTTATATCCGGAACAAGTCGCTCTACCAACTGAGCTACGCAGACGTTCGTTCTCGCTGCTATCTGCCTTTATGTCTTGTGCGTTCTGCGGGGCAGGCACGTCACATATCCCCCCCCCCCGAAAGAGGGCCGGTAGCATGGCCCACGGGTCAGCCGTGACCATGAATCTTTGGAGGCAGCCATCCGCTGTAAAACGTGCACTTGAGAACTCCCAATCAATCTGGTGTGTGGAATGCAACGTCACACATTTATTTTACAAAGCGCTGGAGAAGGGATTCTCTTATTTTTCTTATCTTGCGGTGTGGAAAGAACATCACACCATTGCGAGATCTTTAACGGCCGGGTCATCCGTGAAGTTCGGCGCGCTGCTATCTGCTTTTATGCCGTGTGCGTCCTGCGGGGCAGGCACATCACAAACGTTATGACTCTGAAATCATAAAAAAGGGCATGATATGTATATAGTATTGAATGAACGTTTTGCACCGTAGATCCTTGTTTACAGTGTAACAATGTTAAAGTGTACATAAATAATATTTGGAAGAAGTTTTGGGACGTATATCTCAAATTTAATCTCCCTTTTGAGTTTCAACTCTTATGTAAATTTGTTTACTTCCCTGTTTTATTTTCCTTCTGAACGGCTCATCACTTTCCAGAATTTCTTAATACATTTTGGCAACGCTGACAGTGAGTCAAAGAGTAAATAAAAGGTCGTCAGGAGCAAAAGGCGAGAGTGTAAAGCTTGTAGATATTCTAAAGAGCGTGTTGAACTATCGTCAGAGAATTTATGGATTGTCACTGTTAACTGTATACTACAAAAGTGTGATAGTTGCTGCATTTTATTGATGTTGCATCAAGTTCCACAATCACGTGACTTCCAGACTTGGACAGAATAAACGATTGTGTTTTAATGCAAGTTGTTTTCATTCATGCGAACCTTGGCCGTTCTGTATGATGTTAGACCTAAGATATTTCTTCAACAGGTAATGTGGTGGTCATAAATCAGTCTTTCAAACACCAAAACATTACAGTTCCGTAAAAAATTGAGAAGACTCTTCAACCCATCTTCGGTTATGGAATTAACAATGGTGGCCTTAAAAGCAGTCATCTCACGAAAACGTATTCTAACCATTTAACACCTTGATTTTCTGCAGACTTCACACTCCACCTCAGGATTTTGTTTTTTCGATTTGGGATGAATTAGTTTAATACTGAGAATATAAAGAAAATTTTATGCTTCAGTCAATTAACAATGAGCTTTCCGAGACAAAAATTACAAGAGTCTCCTTGAAAAGCTTATTCTTATATCATGCTACAACACATATCGCTGCTGAGAAATTTCCATGAAATATCAGTAGCATCGACAAAGAAATAAAATGTTTCTATTACGAACATTTCTATTCCACTGCAAAATTATTCTTTTAAACATTTCTGATTGAACAAACGACTCCTAAAAAGGTTTTCTAATACGTAAATTCGGATTGAGTTGCTAGTAAATACTCCTGACATCGAAGCTGGATGTCGCTATTTTCCTGATCTACTTTTAGAATTTAAGTTTTTCTTTTTAAATTCAAAGAATTTGCCGAAAGAAATACACCACACCTCCCGATTAGGGAGAAGGTAATTGTTTTGAGGTACAATTCGCCATTTTTCAAAGAGACATTGAGAAAACATCCCTACCGATAACTTCTTCCTTGAAAATTCTGGGGAGCAATAACCCCAGTATTTCTGTTGTGGGGGACATAAAGCAACATCCGACCGGTTGCCCCACCCCTGAGCTTTATGTTTGACGCAGTGCTGCCATTCTACTGAATTTGACTCCTGTCTACTGATAGATTTTCGTAATCTACTTATTTTTCTCTGTTTTAAGACCATCTACGCGCTCAGGGACATGCTGTTTAAAAATGTCTGCATTCCTTCAGAACTACCAATCTACTGATCCAACAGACAAGACTCACCTCAGAACTGGTCTGAAGAGAAAAAGCTGACGAATACTAAAATTGTTCAACCACCTGCTACCTGTTATTTTTTAAAATGTATACTGGTTGTTATGAAATATGTTTTTTATTCTAAATAAGTAATTATTCTGTTATACAAAGATTTTCCCATATTTTGTTAAAACCCAGAATATCAGAAAAACGTCTATAGCACAATACTTGTGTTTACGATACTTTTTTAGTACAGCACTTAGTTAATGTACTTTGGAAACATCTCGGTATCGTTTAAGTTTGAGTACATAACTTTTTGTTTTTAGGAAGACAAGTGGGACAAATCCAGCTGTGACTACATTAGAAGGCAAATGCCAGGATTATTTACACTAACATTAGTTTTAAAGATGAACATGCCGCCCCGGTGGCGCAGTGGTCTAAGCGATGGCATCTGATCATTCGTCCGAACGGGGTCCGGGTTCGAATCCCGGTGAGGCATGGATGTTGTGTTTGTCTTACGGCACTGGCTCTCTCCCTTCCCTGGAGCCAGTGACCCTAAATTAGGGACGGGCGACTGCTTATAGCCCATTGAGTTGCTCACGGTGGTCGTTAAACCTCCAAAAAAAAAAAAAAAAAAAAAGATGAACATTATTTTATAAAGCTGATCATCAGTAATATCTTATAAAAAAAGTGACTCAGGACTGTATTGATTTGAATTTCATTCCACTGTTTAATAGCACTTTGTGGAGTACTGGTAATATTTGACATCCCAGAAGATTTAAGTGTTCCTTCGTATTGAGATTACATCCTATTACATTTGTCAGGTGGTGCATATTTCAGGAAAACAAAATCTGATCTACCGATTTTTTGAGCTCTGGTTTACTGGTTTCAGGTAAAAGTATTTGGCAACACTAGTTGGGCGACTATTTGCTCCCGTTAACAGTAAGCGGAGTCCCACAACTACAGACATGACATACAGGCCGATACGCAAAGTCCTTACCCAAAATAATTACTCCAAAACAAGTAATCCACCCAACGTGAAAGTAAGGGAATCACGTAAGGAAGTGGACGTGCGCTTAGTGATAAGTGTTTATGCACAGCCCGTGGCGGCAAAATGCAGACTTTACCGAAAATAAATGGCGAAATATCGCAGACAGCAGAAAAGTTCCAACTCCAAATCTGTAGAGCGTACTCATGACATATAAAAACGGCGTTACAACATTCGAATTCGAATGACGACACACTGAGATGCAAAAATGCCTCATTCTTAAAACAAGATTTTGAAGAACTAATATTTCTGAAACAATTTTCTTCCTAAAGTAAAATATAATTTTTTAGTAAAACATAAATACACGCATTTAACAAACATTTATCTTGTACGTAAAAACGCACATTTAATCCAGAAGAAAAGCAAACATTCTAAACGTGGAAAAAAATATCACGAACTCCGGGATAAAGCTTTTCAACATCTTTAGAACAGGGGGGTTCGAAGAAAATCATTTGGGGAGGGCAGTCGGTCATTTGGGTCATTCGACCTTCAAAATTTAAGTGGAGTCGGGAATAAACTGGGGCATGGTTGACACGTTTCAAAGACATCCAGAGCCAGTGGCGGCTTTTCAGGTGAAGTAGGTGAAGTGCCTCTTCACCTATTTCATTTAAAATAAAATTTTATTCAGTAATTTTGTGTATATATTCTTCTTTGCCTTTATTAAGTGACAAAATGCTCAAAATTCTTATTAGATCAATTCACAATGATTGTTCAACACGGAAAACAAGTCTCTGTATGCAAAACAGTTCAAGTGAAGAGCCAAAATGAGAATGCTTGGAAGTCTGCAGTTTTCGGCCGAGTTGCGATGGTAACCGTGACGTCACCCTCTCCTATCTGCCGGGCAAGTGAAGTGTTTTAGCTTGAGACGCCGAGGCTCAGCACCTGGAGTCGTGATCTTCGGAAGAAATCGCGGAGGAACGGGACGGATTGCCGAGGGTACCTAGCAGTCCACTAGGGCTTTCTCCTTGTGGTGTTGTGGTACATGCTTTCCGAAAGAGACTTGTTTTTTTCGTGCTTTGTGATTGTTTATCAAAAACTTCACCTGATACTTAAATTTCGTGTACAGTTTAACTGATAGTGATAGTTTTAGTTTTAAGTATGTATTCTGTGAACGACATTGTCTGTAATTTATTGCAAACTCCATTTGATCGATGGAAAGATGAAGGTAAAAGAGACATTTAACTTCAAGGAAAAATGTCTCTTTTATCTTCATCTTTTCACTGGCAATTGTCGCCAATAAAGAAATGTATCTTTTATCTTCACGGATTCACTGACAATTGTCGCCAAGAAAGAAATTAGGAAGAGCGGTAAATCTTACAATATTAATTGTAAAAATTGTTGGTTTACTGAATATAAATGGCTTTGTAGCACTTCTGTGTTACAAAAATGATTTTGTTGGCCCTGTTACTTTTTAGTAAAAAACATTCGGCGTGGAATAAATACGGTTTCTCAGATTTATTAAATATAACACGGTCACTTCATAAACATTCGGTCGCTTCATAAACATTCGGTCATTTCATAAACATGGTGATTCTAGCGAACATCTGAAATGTGAATAAAAGTTAAGGAATTTTGAAAAAAATCAGAACATAAGGGAGGTGCTAGGCTTTTGAAAAGGTATTTCAACGCAAACGTTAGTTTAAATAGACTTTTCCTTCAGACAGTGATTGATTCAGTACTGTATTTGAGCAAAGAAGAACTAGCATTCCGTGACCATGACGAAGTCATCGACTCGATAAATAGTGGAAATTTCAAGGAATTACTTTCATTGTTGATATCAAGAATTCCTTTGGAAATTCAAAATAAATACGAAAAGATAAGAAACGTCTTCACAGGTGACTCAAAAACTATTCGAAATTAATTAATTGAATGTATTTCTGAATATATAAACGATCACGTTCAAAATGAAATAAATGAAGTTCAATGCTTTTCTATTCAAGTAGATGACACCACAGACATAAATTAGACTTCTCAGTGCTCTTTAATAATAAGATTTGTTGATCCGGAAGGTGTATTGGTTGAGCGACTTTTGGGTTTCCACGAAATTTTGGAACAGTTTGATTATCAACACAAATTAATAGGACAATGTAACGATGGGGCAAGTGATTTTTCTGGAGTCCATTCAAGTCTGGACACTTGAATGGACTCCAGAAAAAATCAAGGATAAAGCTTCTCAAGCTGTTTTTGTTCATTGCTTAGCGCATCGTTTGAACCTTGTATTATAGCAGAGTTATTCTAAAATTTCTAAGAGTCGAATATTTTATGCAAGTCTCAGCGGAATTCCTTGGGTGGCAGGGGATTGGATAAAGGATAATTCCATATTTAAGAAACACTCTTTAGTAGGATATTCTTATTCGACTGAAGAAAAAACGAATTTTAACAGCCTAACAGAAACAAGAACTGCTATTCACTACAATTAAAGAAAACTTGACGATACAGTTTTCTAGCGATTCTGATATATGGAAATTATTGTTGCCATAACACAATTAATATCAAATAAAAATACAGATAGTTTTGGCGTAAATGAAAAAAGTTATTTCACAACAAAAGTTCAAAGTTTTTTTTTCTCATTTTCATGTCGGTTCGTCCATCACTTCAAATTTGATCAGGGCACAGATCATCTAATGAGCGCCAGACAACTGCGTGAGCACGCTAAATAGAAATACATTTATTTACCTAAAAACAAAGATAGTTCGCAAAGAGCAAAGTTCAAAATAACACGCAATCTCACTAACTGGCATCTTTGTAATCTTACGTTTTGTAGATTTACAGATGTACGATAAAGACAATTGAGCATGAAAATCGTGTTGTTTACTTTTAGCTAGAAACAAATACAGTTATTTCCCCTAAGATAACTACTTAGTCTTTGAAAGCAGACAGAACAATGCTGGCAGCGATAGTGTTTTAGGTGGCTTTGTAATCGAACCAGGTGTCGAATAGCCAGTATGGAGTCGTGGTGTTTGTTCTATAGTTTTCGTTGTCGTCTCTCCCCCTGGAGTGAAAGGTCTTAACTTAGAAAAAAGACCCCACTAAGTTCACAGAAGTCAACTACTTGTCCAAGTGCGGTTAGACATACAGATATGTTTTTTAAAAGCTCATCAAAGATTTAGCTTGCGTTTATATATTCTGAAATGTTCACAGCAGCGAGATACGTCAAATAACATTACCGACTTTTTTATCTATCATCGTACGCGATTTTTATCCTTCCTACAAATACACAAAGCTCTCTTCTGGCTCTGATGAAGCAGTGCAAGATAGATTAACATGCTGTGATTCTTCTAGGCATATATTTTGCAAACGTTTTTGTAGAAGGCTATCACTATTGTGACATAATTCCTACAAAGTGGAAGATGGTCGGGTGGACTGATTTTGCCGTATTTGGATTCACTTCATTTCAACTATGTCGATACGGTTAAAGTACGAATTCCAGTTCAGTTAGTCATTTAAGCCACCTCTCGACTTGGAACGCGCAGGGGATATCCTCAGTGCGTAGACAATGCCCAAATGTCTAGAATGTCTAAATCTGTGGCACTGAGACTTCTGGGTACAACGCAAATCGATCTATTCTGAACTTTAGAAACCAACCACAGATAATGATACCGCAAAAAACTCTAAATTTCCATTCTTCTGATATCGCAGGACGGTCAGTAGCATGATATCTGTTGTAAGATTAGGTCAAAATTGAACACGACTCGTCACCAACACAGATCTCTTTTAAACTCTTGAACTCTCCTGGTAAGACAGCTTTTGATCTGTGTTACGCTATGACTTCCACTCCATGCTATGATGAACGGGTAGCGAAAACCAGGGACATGCTGTTTGTTCTACGGAAATACCTGAAAAAATTATCGTCACATCTGCGGATACTTTCAGTCGCAGTTTTTGTTTTGTTTACATTAATGACAATGACTGCTCTGTAAAATGATCACCGCTTAACTCCTCCTATAACATCTGAACAAAAAGCAATGAACCGCACAAATGAGCCACATATCTGACATTTGGTATTTATTCCTGTTTCAAACAGCGTAAGTTCGCGACGACAACTTCGACTGTGTTGCTTTACATGCACTAATCATATACGCTTTCCTACGCAGAATTAGATAAACTTGACTAAGAACATATATTTGCTCACAACTGTCAAGCAGCTAAAGGGGATAAATCTACTTCAACCGGAAGGCGTTCAGATTTTTTAACACAATTTATACGTGGAATATTATCAGAATTACCTAACTGTTTTCTTTCATGCAAACACACACACACTTCACATGGTAGTGGCACACCCACATTCGTAAACACAAATTTTATTCGTATTTGGCGCTCTGTGGCTACTTGCGACCACTATGAAACGAAATTTTACCATTCAAGCATATTTCAGACCTTCCTCCAACGATAAAACTCGTTTACAGTAAAGTAAATGGGCTTATTAAGTTCATGTAAGTTTTTTCGTAACCGCGATTTCCAGTGTTTCTCGTGCCAATAATTGTTTGAGAACATACAGCTTGTACATATATAAATGCTTCAGCTGTCTTACAGCATTACATTTGCCCTTCCATTCTTTTTTGAAAATAATGAAATAAAAATCAAAGAAAAAAACATCGAATGATTCACCAATTCCTATTGGTCAGCGCGTAAGAAACGAAAGAAACTGCACGGAGTCGTGACTAAAACGCAAAGCATTTTTAACCAGCCATCACCAGAGATTATTCCATCGTAATGGAAACTTAACCTCAAGGTCGAAAGCAGTATTTCTAATTTTATTTACTGGCAATGTAAGTTGAAAGCCGAGGAAAGATTTTCAATATATACCCGTTTAACCAACTTCATCCTCTTGGAGATTACGATATTCCCTTCCAGTTTATGATGGTCTTAAAATAAGCCGACGTAGAAGGAACCGGGCAGGAAACACTACAACTGTTAAAATATTTGCTTTGATCATATCTCTACTTCTCCCGAGCGTCACAAGTTCTCACTAGACTTCTAACTCACAAAGTCACTCTGAACCACGAAGTATTGTGCGTTTATTTAGCTGAATAGTAATAGTAAAAACTGCAGTTTACTTTAGACATGGCTTTGACACAATTAAGAAAACTATGTCTAGATTTATTACTTTTGGATTCACACCAACAGAAGAGTCTCTGAACACACCCGGCTGACCCTTCGAGATCATTGCTGAAGTTTTGTCCCCAAGAGCCCCTTCTGGCATACATGGAGTCGAGTCACAATGTTTGTTTACCACCGCTCGAACAATTCATGCAAATTAACGGAGGACAGGTACAAGAATCCGTCCAGAGCTGCCTTCGCTGGAAAACTGACATCTGAATTCAAGGAAACTAGACGAAACCCGTCGGAATCGACGGTTAGTTTTTTTTTTTTTTCTATTGAAAAGAATAAACTCATATGAAACAACACATGTAAACTTTATTAGATTGACAAATTCATTCAACCACTTCAGTAAAGACAATAGTCCAGGTTCGTGATTTTTTTTTTTGACTGAAGGTTTAACGACCGCCGTGAGCAACTAAATTGGCTCAATGGGCTATATGCAGTTGCCCGTCCCTAATTTAGGGTCACTGGTTCCAGGGAAGGGAGAGAGCTAGTGCCGTAAGACAAACACAACATCCATGCCTCACCAGGATTCACACCCGGACCCTTAACGAACGAATCCTCATAAGCCAGCGCTTAGACCACTGCGCCACCGGGGCGGCCAGGTTCGTGATGAGCATCACGAGTGCACCCTTTTTCAGTCGTAAAATGTGAGGCGGAAGTCCACTCATCCGATCGTGTGCAAACATTCAACTGGATAGCGCACTCTTTCACTCTCATCTTCAGTCACAAATGTTGTTGGAATTAGATTCGCGTTGCGAGTACTTGTTCACCCGTCGGAATGAAAGGTTAGTTTTTTTTGTTTTTTGTTTTTTTGAAAAGAATAAACTCATATGACACAACAAATGTAAACTTTATTTGATTGACAAATTCATTCAACCACTTCAGTAAAAACAATAGTCCAGGTTCGTGATGTTTTTTGGTTTTGTTTTTTTTGGACTGAAGGTTTAATGACCACCGTGAGCAACTCAATGGGCTATAAGCAGTCGCCCGTAATATTTTCACTAACAATCGTCAACGGAATGTTTATTTACATCTTTACATAATGGGAAACGTCTTACCTACGTGAATAAACTGGATCGAATGAATATTAAATTGTATGTATACATCACACAGTCTAACGGCATAACGCAATCAGGTCTTCGAGAGTGCTCGCTGTTCCGATGAGAACTTTTATACAAATGCATGCTAGCGTTGTTTTGCGCAACGGTTGGCTCAGAAAAGAGACTTCGGACTATCTCAGTCCCTCCATGCTTTTGCCTTCAACAGCGCGGGAGTCAACCGCAGGCGATCGAATGTCAATCGCACGCTTCTCCCATAGACTTTACATGAGGAATTTGCCGCCACGCAACGTCTGAACCGTTGCCCAAATCTCATTTTTCTCTTCGACTGGCACATCTACATGGTAAGATCATTATTTTGATACCTCAACCATATCTTTACGTTCAATCGTTTTCTCAAAATAGGACTCACAGTAAAAAACCTTATAGAATTAATATAGAGATGCTCATGGGAAACCCTATAAACAGTGGACGGCTTAATACGACAGTCGAGAGATCGAACCCACGCCGGACAGTTAACTTGCTACTCGAAATAACACTATTAAGTTTTCCTCTACAAATCGCGTTACACTCGTGGTGTGACACAAGTCAATTGACTAGCGCATTCATATGCCACAAATATGCGGCCCTACCATTAATATCCGGACACTTGCATGTCTACAAATAATATTTACTAAGAGAAAATTTCTAATATTGTGTGCTGAAACTTTTGACCTTATGATGGCCTCCAGTCTTTTGACCCTTATGATGGCCTCCAGTCTTTTGACCCTTATGATGCTCTCCACCAGTTTCGTATCTTAGATAAGGTGATACCCTTCCTTCAGAGTTGTCCTGGTGCTATATTCCAGCAGGACAATGCTCAGCCATATGTGGGCTAGAATGTCCAAGACCTCTTCCTTCCATGCATGGCAGATACCGCTTGTTCCCTGACCTGCACGTTCGCCGGATATGCCCCTGACCGAACATGTCTGGGACATGGTAGCTAAGCGACCTTCGCGAGTCACCACAAATGAACTCTGGTCTCGCATAGAAGCCGCTGGCAGGCTATTCCGCAGAACGATATCAAAAACCTCTTCCATTCAATGCCACGCCGTGTAAAGGGCTGTTATTTTTGCTCGAGGTGGCTTCACACGATACTGAGTTATGAAGCGAAACAATCTTGTATAAACAAATGTAATCAGTCATTTCCTGTAACATGAGGAATTTGTGATATAAATTTCATTTGAATAGCGTGATTCTTTCTTGGTGTTGCAATTTTCACAAACAGTAATGTACTTATATAATTTATAGGAACGGGGTACTTCAAAATATTTTACTAAAAATGGGGTCTATAGGCTACTAAAGTGTAAGAACCGCTGCTCTACAAAGTAATAGTCCTATGTCTATGATGTCCTTAATTTTAATACCACTTGGGTCACATGATAGAAACGTATGATGTAAAAATTACAGAAGCTGGAGAACGGCTGAATTCTCGTCTCGTGTTCAAATTTTGCATTTCTGCTACCGGGACTACGCCAATCAGAAAAGGATGAAATCTCAATCCATGTACAGTGTGGTGACCATAATAGTATTAAATAGCTACTAATTTTCTGCCTTCAGTTCACAAAGCAACCGCGTTTAGATCAAATTATATGTAGAAGATTTTAGGAAGGGAGTGTCTGACCCAGGTCCTAAACAACCCTCAGAAGTAGGAAAATAGGAGATTTGGGCTAGAGTGCCAGACAGGAAAGTCACACGGAAGAGAGGTAGAAAAAAGAGGAAGACGACCTTGTTTATAATACATATATATATATATATATATAATTAATTCAAGAGAAAGTAGTACGTGACATTACCTTACCAGCAAAGCGAACGCAATTAAGCCAATACTTCTAAAAACAAAAACATTCTTCTGAAAAGCAAACGATGATTACTCAAATTGAAATACATCACTGTGCGGTACAGGTAAAGTGCATTCACAGTACGGGCCATAAAAATAAAAGTTTCGAAAACTTTTCGGTCGAGGTATAGTGAAGCAGGGTATCGGCAGTGTTTCTGTTTCCACAGCATCATGTATTTCTAGCTTCCATTATATATATATATAATTTGATCTACATTTAATTTGATCTAAACATATGCGAATTTTTGTGCGTTATCTTTGTATGTAAAGTTAATGAGTACTTATTAAAAATGTTGCTAAATTTAAATACTGTCATAGCAATCAGGTGAATAAATTCGACGACACAATGCTTTCTTGAAATATTAAATTGATATGACAGTATTTAAATTCAGCAACATTTTTAATAAGTACTCATTAACTTTACATACAAAGATAACGCACAAAAATTCGCATATGTAGAAGTTTCAAATTCAAAGCCTCTGTCACGAGCTATATAGCACAGTGCAATGAATCCTTGTCGAGTGAACACGGGATAAACAGCAGGCTTTAAGTTACGCAATTTCACAATAAGGGTTCAAAATCAGTCTAATGAGCAAATTTCCTTTTCCCAAGAATTTCGAAAAACAGCAGTACAGTAATTTTGAGATTATGAATTTGATTACGTGATCACAGCAGTTCTGACATTGCCCCATCTTGAACGCCAGAGTAACTGAACATCATAAAGGTCATTCTTGATAAAAACACTGTCCCTGGAATTCTGGCTGTTATTTTATTGATTTCTTGACTTAACAGTAAATTAGTTGAGACGTACGCTTGCATAATATTGTACATATTATGAACGCGCAGCGGCATTCTTTACCAAGAAAAACTTCCCCACAGTAAATAATAATGTGCTAATCTGATAGTTTCGCTATAGTAAATTTCAACTTCATTATTTTTCTTTTACTTATAACCAAAAGGCATCTTTCTTTTTGGCACATTTCCCCCTTTCGTTTTGGAGCTCAACGACCATTTCTTAGGGATATACGGCAGTCCGGCGTTCCTAATTTGGGGCCATTGGTTCCACGAGCTGGGCAGAACCGGTGGCCATGCCTCATTTAGGATTTGCACCCATGCTCGCTTCGGGGGAATGGTCAGAAACAAGGGCTTTAGGCCACTCAACCACCAAGGTGGCTATTTTCCTTCGGCTGTGAATTTATAATTTTATTGAAAAAACAAAACAAAAACGATAGGCCGTTGATACCGGCTCATGGACTGACAGACGGAACCAATTCGTCCGCAAGGAGATTTAAAAATATATATATATAAAATAAACGCACGAGTGTTCTAGGGAATATTCTTAAGAAAAAATTATATACATCCATTTTGAAAGAATCAGAAATTCTGTTTTCATTTCATTCTGTTCAGAGGCCTTAAAATAAAATTCTGTAGATGAAAAATTGAGGAACTCATTTGCTTTTTCTTTTACTTCGCGTTCGAGACGAGGTTCGTACGTCATCTCGACGTCAAACTCTCTGTGACGTGGAAAAAGACCAGCAGAAGCAAGCAGCACGCTAATTACATGAACGCTCGACTTTCTCATTCGGAGACTGACGGAATGGGTCAAGGTTCGCTGCCGCCGCCAGGGTCAAACCGATGTCTGGACACCACGACGAAACAGCAACAAACATTAATGATATTGGATAATTAATCAATACACTTGATGTACAACACTGAGAAATGGGGAAAATATAATCAAAGTCAAATGTATAAAGTTATGTGCAAAGCAAGTAAATAGATTTAAGTATTTGCGAAGTATATAATAATTACACAATTAGCCAATAGCGATAGTTTCAACTGAAAAGGATATTGCGCGTATTTATATTGGGATCAAACAGTTCATCGATTTGAAAAATCTATTTATTGTATGCTCTTTATTTTTTTGCTGGTGTGAAAAAAGGAATGAACAAACAAACTACTGTAGATTTGAACTAAATATCTCAAGATGTCTCTCTACAAGTGTAAAAAATAATATGTATCAGACAGTGGCGAAGCGTGCCTTTGTATGTAAGGGAAGCAATGCAGTTAATATGCGATAAATAGATGATAAAAGTGATATGAATGAAAATTTATAATAATTAAAATCAGCAAGTAACCCGTAGCTTATATGCTACGTTGACAGTACGGTATGGCAGAAATCATCGTAAGATTCGCATATGTAGAAGTTTCAAAGGGATGGAATGGTAAATGCTCTTTCAAAGCCTCTGTCACGAGCTCTAGCACAGTGCAATGAATCCCAAACGCGACCATGTGCGGTACCACCAAAAAGAAATGTCTATGTAGAAGTTCAAATGCAAAGATTTATAAAAAAAATCTCCAGTGAAAATATTGAAAGGGAAAGAAACTTGTCTACCCATACAACGAAAAGAATTGGGGTTGCTTCTATCAGACCCGAGAAGGGCTGAGCCCGTGCAGGACAGCCCGAAGCAGAGCCCGGGCCCGAATCGGGCTCGGGCTGCAGAATATTTACTGCGGTTGGGGCTCGGGCTGTAGAATATTTACTGAGGTAGGGGCTCGGGCTTTTAGAGAGAATTTTTTTAATTATAAATGTGATTTTATATTATTTATATATAAAATCACATTTACATAAATGTGATTTTATATGATTTTTATAGATAATTTTTTTTATTTATAAATGTGATTTTATATGATTATGAAAATGATCCAAAAGACAGAGAAAGTATTTTTTCTAGAATGCAGTCTTCGGAGTTTTGGGAGTTCACGTGGCCGTGTACTGTAGATATGCCAGAGTCCATTGCTTCCATAGCGCTTACATTCCTCAGAAGAGTCACAGAAACAATAAGCTATACTAATAAAAGTAACACTTACTTTTATATTCCTGAAATAATTGCTATAACGAAGCAAATTTCTCCGTCATTTTTATCCACGCCGGGACTCGAACCCGGATCCCCTCATTCCGGAATAAGTCACTCGACCAATTGAGCTACGCGGACATTTTACTCTGATTCCTATCTGCCTTTATGTCGTGTGCGTCCTTCTGGCAGGTACGTCACATCTCCTGGTACGTTACATTGCATGTTACCGCTAAAGAACGTGCAACATAAAACTACTGAAAGTTCAAACCATAAGCCAATAATGGAACTGAATCAACTAATTACACTGACACAGAAAACTTTTGACGAATTGCAACTTCAAACTATTCCTCTGAGTGCTGAGTCTGACTGAACGTTTGGAATCAAGTTAGTGGCTTTACAGAAAAAAGTAGCCTCCTTCCTTCCCTTTTGGGCTATAAATTTCTTTTTTCCATTAGACAGCACTTACTTCACTCGAGCATAATAGATTTCGGGATGTTAACAGACATGCACCTTTTCTTTCTTCCCTTTTTTTTTTTATCGTTTTTCTCCCCAACCGCACTAAATTGTAGTTCGACGAAAATCCCATAACTGATCTTGTAATCAAAGCGTGAGGATGGCCGACTCCATAAATAGCAAAAAGTTTTACTCCAAAAAGCGAAAATTAGAATCCGTTGTCAGGCTTCCTTCTCCATGGATACCTGATCCCACTGCTGGTTCATCTGGAATTATTAACCCCGCTATAGATCTTTCTGCTATAGATGATCCAACTGTTGGTCCAACAACAACCGATTCTGTTGAAGCGGACACAAGTGACCACGAATCAAGTCTTTCCGGTTTTGAAATTTCTTCTGCATCTGATTCTGATCCAGATTATGAAATCAGTACTGAAAAATATGATGATGATTGTGATTTCTTGCAAACAATGGAAGAACATCGGTGTTTAGACGTGAATCCCGTACATCGCGAACAGCAGCAGATAATTTGGGGGCCAGTTGATTCGTCAAAGCAAAAGGAAATTTCATTGACAGTATCCTCATCCTCAGGTATATGTCCCGATGTAATGAATTTAGACCCCCTTACAGCTATTGACATTTTCCACTATCTAGTGACTGATGATATTTATCTTCTAATGGTTACTGAAACAAATAAAAATGCACATCAAGTCATTCAAGGTGGTATCCTATCACCACATTCGAGGATGAAACAATGGCTGCCAACATCTGTAAGTGAAATAAAAAAAATTCTTGGTCTGCTTATTTGGATGGGCCTGGTTAGATTTCCGAAGATTACAGATTATTGGTCCACTCATGTGTTGTTCCAAAACCGAATTGCACCAACCACTTTCAGCAGAAAGAGGTTTCAACTCCTATAGAAGTTACGGCCTTTCGCTGACAATTCTCAAGATCCAGGGAATGATCGCACTTATAAGGTCAAAAGGCTTATGGAAATACTATATATATATATATATTGTGCATGGCTTTTATTGATTATGAAAAAGCCTTTGATTCGGTGAAACCATCAGCAGTTACAATGGCTCTGAAATCCTGCGGTATTGAAGATGCATACATTAATATTATTAATAACATCTATGAAAATGCAAGTGCAAAGATTCGGCTGTTTGAAAATACAACACACATAAAAATTGGAAAGGGAGTGAGACAAGGTGACACCATATCTCCGAAGCTGTTTAATGCCAATTGGAAAATGTCTTTCAATCACTGAACTGGGAAAACAAAGGGATAAAGATTAATGGAGATTATATAACCCACTTTCGTTTTGCTGATGACTTAGTCATTTTTGCAACTACCCCATCAGAGCTGCAGAGCATGATCCAGGAACTTGCTGACAAGAGTAAAGAAGTGGGATTAAAAATGAACTTTCAGAAGACAAAAGTGATGTTCAATGCTTTTACAAGAAATGAAGATTTATCGATTGATGGAGAAAAGCTGGAGATAACAGACACGTACGTTTATCTTGGACAGCAGATATCAAGTGAGGGTCACATTGATGAAGAAATTGATCGGCGTACAAAACTTGCCTGGAGCGCTTTTGGAAGAAACAGCGTAATTTTCAAGAGCAATATGCCATTATGTCTTAAAAGAAAAGTGTTTGATCAATGCATCCTTCCAGTGCTTACGTATGGTGCAGAGACGTGGACCTTAACTAAAAGAGACATACAAAAGCTGCAGACAACTCAAAAAGCATGGAGAGGTGCATGCTTGGTGTAACCAGGAGAGATAAGAAGAGGAACTCGTGGATCCGAAAAATGACAAGAGTGGAAGACATCATGATCAGAGTTAAATCCCTGAAATGGCAATGGGCTGGACATACTGCCAGAAGGACAGACCACCGATGGACAGCCGAAATTTTAGATTGGATTCCAAGGGACAGGAAAATACCCAAAAGAAGACCACATGGGAGATGGGTGGATGAAATTCGAAAGTATGCGGGAGTGACATGGAGGAGACTGGCACAAGACAAACCGTTGTGGAGGAAACTTGGGGAGACCTTCGTCCAGCAGTGGATTGATAATGGTTGACAATGATGATGATGATGATGATGAAGATGATGTATATCTGAATATTTAAAACATCAAAAATTTTGGAAATAAACCTGATGTTTTACGAAATGTATAAAAAAAAATAACAGCACATTCCCAGGCCACGGAAGTCGCGTGCGACTTCTTATCCCCAGGCCATCTGCGTTACAACACCTGCACTGTGTTGATTAGCAACCTAATACTTCAAAGCACGAATAAGTTGCGTCACCTAGCGGAAGTAATACAAAACAAAAACCGAAACGCATTAACAATTTGAAGTCGCTGGCGGCCGCATGGCTCCTTACAACGATTTTTTTGCTGGCGCCTGCGCCCGTTGGCAGCGAAAGTGTTAAAGAAACAAATATAAAATTTATTTCTTAATTTATATACAAATTAATGGTGGGACCAGATTAAGTTATATTAAGACATCGCTACAAAAAAGTTACGGTTTATCCTGAGATTTATAGAAATAGAAACGTTCCTATCAATCCAACTAGTACGAGGTGAGCAATAATATTTCATTTCTAAATTACAAGCATGCAAGGGATTGAAATAGCTGGATGATGTCTTACCCTTAAAAAAATCTTCTACTGTGCAACACCTATCCGAGGGTAGAGGAAGGAGTGAGTCTTCTTGCGTCCGTGGTCTTGGGGCTGGTATCCTCCGTGGATAAAACGCAGCCCAGGAGCTCTCGACAAATGTCTTCTCTCCTTTCCGTGGGTACCTAAGATCCTGCCGGATTTTGGTCCGACGTCTTGATGCACGTATAGCAAGGCATTTCTTGCCAACAGCCGACGACCAACTTCTCTCGATTACTACAGATGACCACTACCAATAACAACACAACACCCCGAGTTCTCCAAGTTTTTCATTTTATTTTAATTTCGCTTTCACTTACAGCCCTGCTGCTAGGCGTGTCCCTCCTTCCTGGAGGCGTAACTCGCACCGTCATTGGTTTCTGGTTTCCCCCTCGTTCGCAAGTGGCCTGCCGTCCGGTGGATGCTGACCAGTGGCTACTTCGAGCAGATGTTCTCCTGGCCAGCTGACCATCTGCTGAGCTAAGCCCTTTAAAAATTTATTTGGCCCTAACTGTCACCCTGTTTCGGAGTTCTATTATCGGACCATCCGAGAAAACCCTTTTAAATCTTTAAGCATGCTCGGATGCACGTACCTGACTGAAATATGTTCTCAAACACCGAGCCTGGGTGACATTTATTACCTGGCTTTCCTTCTTACCGGATTTAGGATTCTTTCTCAAGACTTTCACCGTATAGTCACCACTGACCCATTGTTAGCTAGGGTTGCATTATGTAATCCGCAGTGCTGTTGCTTCGCAAATGCAGGGAAATAAATAAAAAACCCTTTCGCTTCGTTTGCGGAATTTTGCACCTGGCCTAGCGTTTCTGGTTTCCCCCCTCGTTCGCAAGTGGCCTGCCGTCCGGTGGATGCTGACCAGTGGCTACTTCGAGCAGATGTTCTCCTGGCCAGCTGACCATCTGCTGAGCTAAGCCCTTTAAAAATTTATTTGGCCCTAACTGTCACCCTGTTTCGGAGTTCTATTATCGGACCATCCGAGAAAACCCTTTTTAAATCTTTAAGCATGCTCGGATGCACGTACCTGACTGAAATATGTTCTCAAACACCGAGCCTGGGTGACATTTATTACCTGGCTTTCCTTCTTACCGGATTTAGGATTCTTTCTCAAGACTTTCACCGTATAGTCACCACTGACCCATTGTTAGCTAGGGTTGCATTATGTAATCCGCAGTGCTGTTGCTTCGCAAATGCAGGGAAATAAATAAAAAACCCTTTCGCTTCGTTTGCGGAATTTTGCACCTGGCCTAGCGTTTGGGTTTCGATCTCCTTCCCACGCGAAGGGAAAGTCCTTATGCGGCCTGGGTCGGGATAATATTTCTTACACCTAATTAGGAATTACTCTAATTAAGAAATAAATAATTATGCTAATTAATTAACATAATTAACACAATTAATTATGTAATTAAATCCCGAATTTGGGTATTTCTTTACCAGAAGCAATGTGCCCGAAATTAGAAGAATGTTCGCGGTAACAGACTGAACATATACAGTACCCACTTCCACAGAAACTTCTGGCTATAAACCTCATGCGGAATTGGGCTATAAAAACTATGGGGAATTGCTCCGTAAAACTCATGTGGAATTGGGCCATCAGTTTGGGGTGTGGGGGTGGGTAAAGAACGGTATTCTTGCGGAAATGGGAAACCTCAATCGCGCTTGCGGAAGTGTTAGTTGGAAAACGCATCTTGACGAGTGAAGCTCCACTAAAGACTTCCAGAATTTATAGTGATGTGAAGGTGCTCCTATTGAACAACGCTCAGGCACATCCTACTTTGGTTATTAACTTATGTTCCAGAAAAACACGCTACCGAGGAAGGCCAGCCTGCGTTTTAGCTTTAAACGAACGGCCAGGAAGTAGTTAGTGCTTAATAGTTACTGAAAGGTTTAGTTTTTTCTACGTAGGAAAGCGTTTTCAAATGTATGCATTTCATGAATATGTCTCGAGTGGATTTTTTTTGAAAAAAATGTAAACCCGATGCGTAACGTCTTTCATCCGTAAAGAAGAGCGTATGGACACTGAAGGGGAGCGGCGTAAGTTCAAAGCTCACTCCAGACGGTTTTCTTATTTGAATAGCCACACTGACACACATACGAAGCCGCCGTAAATCAAATATCCCGTCCACGTTGGCTACGAGCCAAAACGCTATCTGTCTCTGATTGATGCTTTATTTACTGCGTGACATTTTCTGCTCCGCACACTGAATGCTTGCTACTTCCCTGGCATTCATCCAAACAGAAGTGTTCTATCATGATACCAAGCAACACAGAAATGAAAGCGCAAGCACTCCTACGATTTGTTTCACTTATTCCTTTTAGAATATGAAAAATACAGCTTTTCCGAAAAAAAATCTTACAGGCACGAAACCTAAAGGGAGAGAGGAAAATAATCTACTGACACTACTGCCTCAGAAACTGAAGATACTGAAGCCAAATTTAACTAGGTAAGAAAAAGTAAACACGTTTCTCGACGAAAGTATTAATAATCTTTTACGAAGACCCTACATCACCCAAAAATGAAGAAAAAAATAAAACAAAAAACACGTGACTTCGAAGAGTAAATAACGTTTTCTCAGTACTTTTACAACTGCTTATTTTTGTTCCTTCTTTCAACATCGA
The DNA here is from genome assembly GCA_039090855.1 of Macrothele yani. NCBI lineage: Eukaryota > Metazoa > Arthropoda > Arachnida > Araneae > Macrothelidae > Macrothele > Macrothele yani. The sequence continues at coordinate 62,393,371 of CM077017.1, read as the reverse complement.
TTTTGTTTACTTCTTTACAACATGAGGTATCACCATTACTATTTTTAGGACGGTGACAGGGAAGATTACGGTTGTAATGCACAATGCAATATGAGCATCTACATATAAATACAGAACTGAAAAGATTATTTTGGTCAATTAGTGACTTTTTTTTTCCAAAATAAATTGCAAAACTTAACAGCTGCTTATTGCAGTCCTTTTTAAAAATAAATGAAAACAAAACAGTGAATTACTACAGCTCCTTATAATTTTTAACTATATTGCATATACGCCTTTATGTTCACACGGCGTTCAGCTCTACATTTGTTTCGATCAAGCTCTTTATAAGAATACTAACGATGTGGAGGACAGCAATAAAACAAAGAAAAAACGGCAAAGCAAGGAAGGAACACGAAATATGCAACTTCAAAAGCACATGGGAAAAGATTATTTTTCAATACGAAGAACTGCTGATGCAGATATCCATCTGTGTTTTCTTTATTTCAACTTACTTTACAGCGCGCCTGAGGACGTCACGTTGTGCTGAAGAGATTCAGATATAGAACATCTTTCTGACTATCGCCACTGCATGAGGGCGGCCTGCGAGGGATGACTTTCCGTCGCGCATGACGAAGCAAATGGAACAGCACAAATATTCAACTTGATTTTGCTTTGTGCAAAATAATTAAAAACTTGGTTGTCCGCAATAATCAATAGCCATTATCCAGATTTTAACTCATGCTTTATGACAAGTCTGCTAATCAGAAAATGCAACAAACGCAGAAATGCATTTTTGAAATACGAATTCTAAAAGCACAGAGACAGTTCTTATATATACACCCTGTAGCGGTAAAGCTGTGCATTATTTAAGAAGACCGTTGACGTGAATGATCATATGATCATATGTAGAGGATTTTAGGAAGGGAGTGTCTGACCCGAGGTCTTAAACAACCCTTAGAAATAGGAAGCTGGGAGATTTGGGCTAGAATGCCCGATAGGAAAGTGACACGGAAGCGAAGTAGAAAGGGGGAGGAAGACGCCCTTATTTATTACCGGGGGCCAGTACCCGGACGTTGACGTGAATTTAACACGCTATAAATATTTATAGCACTAGAGCAGCCATTGACTTCTAACCGTAACCAGTGAGGTGAAATTTTTGTTACGTAACCGGTGAGGTGAGGTTTGACAACCCCCCAAAAAATTCGTTCTACCGAAATATTTATTTATAAAAATTTAATCATCGAAATGATGAATTACAATTTTAAAACACACACACACACACACACACAACACTTTTTTTAACACAAATATTACGCCCAGCGTTGATGAATTGCCATGGAGTTGTTTTTCACCAGGATAAAGCTCGTCCATATGTCGCTTTACGGACCCAGCAAAAACTGAACGAGCTGGAATGGGAAATATTGTTGCAGCCTCCTTATTTCCCGGATTTCATCTATTCCGGTCCCCGTCTGACTTTCATCTATTCCGGTCCCCGTCTGACTTTCATCTATTCCGGTCCCCGTCTGACTTTCATCTATTCCGGTCTTTGTCGAATTTTCTCGCTGAGAAAAACTTTGCTAATGTCGATGATGTGAAACGTTGCATGCGTGACTTCTTCAACTTCCGCTCGCCAAACTTCTATCGCAATGGGATATTTCAACTCATAGATCGGTGGAACAAGGTCACCAATTCTTATGGGGACTACCTGGACGATTAGGTTAAGTGTTTTGTACGATTTTTTAAGCTTGAAATACATGGTTCTCTATTTTCCGGATACTCTCTTTACAACCTGATGCACAAACTGCAATGTCGTAAAATGTTACGTAATTAGCAGTGGCGTAGCTACCACTGGGCGATGTGGGGCAGCTACACTAGGGCCCATCCTCTTGAGGGAATCATTGCCGGTTAACTAGTTGCGGACAGGACGAAAGGTAGCAATGAAAAATAGTACCAGATAACATATACAATTGTATATAGCTGCAGTACTGATAACAAATATCCCTGTAACCGTGTGTCGTTCAGTGTTGAGAAAACAAGGAGATCCTTCTTTTAGTGTTGATCGGAATATTGGTGAGCAGACAACCGTACGTTCTGCAATCTATACTTCCGATCTCACGATGAGCTACCGGTATAGTATCAAGAAAATGCCGAATATAAAATGAGATTCGCTGCAATACTCTTAGGCATACCTGGCATAAGTGTACAGTATTTTTAGATAACAGCAGGGCTCACTGCATGATTCTGCACTAGGGCCCCAACAACACTAGCTACACTACTGGAAATCCGTGAGGTGGGGTTTGTGAAACCCCAGACGATGAAAAAAAACCAGAACAACTCGATTTCAGTAACAGCGCGCGATGCAGTTTCCTGCTTAAACGATTGCCAAAATACTGCCTGAAACTACACGGAGCCTTGCGTCTCAGCTACGCGAGCTCTGATTGTAACGTCTTCTGAATAACGTCTTGGGGTCTGTGTAACCTCAATTCACTGGTTACGGGTTAAACAAGAAAGATGACACCGATTTCTGCGGTGTCATGCGCACGTCTTTTAATCCTTTCTGACACGAAAAAGAGTTTTCCAAAGCAGAGTTTTAGCAAAAGCTAAATAAAAAGCGATCAAAGGTTCGCATTTGTATCCCCAAGCTGAAAAACCGCGTACTGTTTAAAATGCACAGCGTGCGCAATGTTTTTCGTAGTGATTGGAACCAGTTAGAAAAAAAAACAAAAAAACAGCATGATTTCTAGAAACGGTACAACAATTGCAAGCAGAAATAGTGATACCCACTAGCAGAGAAATATACGTTACAAAAATATCACAAATTGTACACAAGGTGCTTCTCCGAGGCAACAGTAATTCTTGAAATTGAACGATTAGAAGAAAGAATGTGAAGGAAATTGTAATATAACTTTACGCCCTTAGCGGTAAAGCTGAGCGTAATTTGAAGAAGAAAATGGCAGCATAATATTCTTCATAGTGAAAGGTAACTTGCCAAGATAAGAAGGATTCTTCCCAGGGACTTTTAGAATAGGAGATACTCTTTTAAATAGAAATAACATGTACTGATGCCCTTTTGCGGCAGTGCTGCGAAATATGATAAAATAGAAAATATGAGCAAGTATTCTTAACTGTGGAAGCTGTTCGACGGACAAATAATTTTTTAAATACGGCTTCTAAAAGCAAAGAACACAGTTTTTAGATATACGCTCCCAAGTGGGAAAGCATTACATTATTTAAATAGGATAAACATTATTTAAAATGATAAATTACATTATTTAATAGGAATTTTTCCAACAGGAGTTTTAGAAGTGGAGACACAATTGCTAACAGACATACACACTAACGTCCCCTAACGTCAGAACTGTGCATTATGAAAAAAACTAATGGTATATCCAACATATTCCACGAAGCGAATTTTATCCGATGTTAAAAGAATTTTTCAAATCGGACTTTCAGAAGTAAAGATATCGAGATAAATAGAATACACATTTGTAACCCCAAGCGGTTAAACTGCGTATAATTTTGGCCAGGAAGTACACATAAAATGTTTTCGTAATGAGCGGTATCTGAACGGAAGAGCAATTTCTTCAGTTGGGTTTTTAGACTCGCCGATACGACTACAAAAAAAACAACAACAAAAAAAACAACAACAACAGCAATATGAAGTTACGCCATCTAGTGGCAAAGCTATGCTTTCAGAAAAGTTAGAAATCATGTTCAAAACATTCTTTGTCACGACCTCTATCCGACACAAAAAATAATTTTTCAAATCGGACTTTTAGAAGTCGTGATATCGGGAAAAATGAAGTATACATTTACACTATCTAGCGGGAAAACTATGTTTATTTGAAGAAGCAGCTGAACACAAGATGGTAGGAAAGGCAGGAGTGTTGCAATCGGATTTTTCGAAGGAATGATATGGAATAAAATATATTTTGGATTCGATAACATCTGCGTTTACACTCTCAAGTGGCGAAGCTACGCATCGGAAAAATCCAAACAGCAAGGATATCGTTCTCACAATTCAATCTTAAAAAAATTCAGATCGGACTAACAGGTGAGCAGATATGGTGTACATAGACGGACAGACATAATGATAACACAAGCACGTCCTTTTATTTCAAAAGATGTACTAAAAATCAGTAGATATTTGCACCCAGCTGAGAACACTGTATCGGCGGCATTATTTGGGAGGATTTCAACTGTATTTGCGTAGAAGTGAGGCAAATAGCACTTCCCAAATGAATTGTTGATAAATGCAGGAATTATTGATGGATCTATGAAGACAAAAAGCCTCGCAAATCACACTTGAAACAAAACTCACGGCGTTCGAACAAGTGTGTTTGACTACCCCAAAAGGGAATTAAACTAAAAAAGAATAGAAGATGAAGTTAAACTAGCATATATAAACGGAATTAAACTAATACTAAATAAGCAAATACATGACGGAATTAAACTAATATATAAACGGAGTTTAAAATAATAGTAAATATAGGGGCTACATACACTATATTGACAAAAGTCACCGGACACCTAGAAGAGAAACACAACATAGCATTTATTGACATACATTGGTACGGTGTCGGTCCACCTTTGGCTTTAACGCATGCACTGACCCTTCGAAACATGCTTTCGACAAGGTTTTGGAACACAGCGATAGGTATGCGCTTCCATTCAGTACATAATGCTGCCGCTAACTGTTGCTTAGTAGTAGGCCTTTGTTCCAAACATCTTATGCGGCGCTCTAATTCATCCCATAGGTGTTCTATGGGATTAAGATCAGGGTTCTGTGCTGGCCAGTCCACACACGATACGGAATTATCGTCAAACCACACCGTAACAGTCCTTGCTATGGCTCGGTGCTTTATCCTGCTGGTACCAACAAGGCTCGGTCCCATAGTATTGCCACAGAGTTGGTAGGGCATAATTGTCCAGAATATCGCGGTAGACAAGCTGGTTAACAGGTACGTCAACGATAACCAATGGGCCGGGACCATTCCACGACCCCTCCCCCTCCACACACACGACCAGCTCCAAACTTGACCGTAAGAACAGTACACTGTGGTAAATAGCGTTCCCCCGGCTGCCGCCATACCCACACACGGCCATCAGACTGATGGATCGTGCGTCTTGATTCATCTGTCCATAGGACCCGTTTCCATTGATCTACGGTCCACGATAAATGTTCCGTACACCATGCTAAACGACGAGTAGCAATCCGAGTGGAGATGAAAGGCTTATGAGCAGCCGCACGACCACGGTAACCGATGGAATTGAAATTATCTGCGAATGATACGTGTACATACCGAGGTTCCAGCATTTTTACTCACCTGTACACTGAGGGCTTGTGCAGTATACTGCGTTGATTAGCTGTAACGACTCTCCTGATTCTTCGATGCCCTGTATCACTGATTTTCTTCGGTCTGCTGGTACGTTTTGCTGGTACGTTTTGCTGCTTCAGGCACGCCATGTGTCTTCCACTTATTCAGTACATCCAAAACAGTTGACTTGGGTATGTTTAAACGCCTCTCGGTTTCTCTTATGGACAACCCACTAATATAACACCCAACAATCTTTCCTTTCTCAAAGTAATTTCCCTTCCGGGCCGACATTTTCACTCAACCTAACAGTGCGATATGATCGCGGTCAGCTGCAGGCTTGTTTTTATACCGTTTGCAGCTGTACTGCGTATCTTAACAACGCAGCAGATCCGTTCATTTGGTTTTGAAGGGGTATCCAGTGACTTTTGTCAATATAGTGTATTTCTTTTGTCTACAACGCTGCCGTCATACGTGAGACAGATAAGAATCAGAGTCCACGATAAGGAATATTGGCACTTTATGTTATTAAGATGAAATTTTTTAAGTGGGCACAGAACATTGTATATTCATTGCAGTCTTCAAAGCTAAGGATTGCTTCTCATGATGTCCTTCACGGACGTACGCCATATTTTGCAGGATTCACTTATTAACTTCGTGCTACTGTAATAACCGCTCCTGCACAGTACTGTAAAAAACAACACTTCTACCATTTTTGGGATCAACTGCTCGGAAATAAACTTTGCGTTTCATTAGAGATACCTCAAGCCACCAGCCACAACTCGATTTGAAAATAAACTATGTTACATATACGCATACGCTCGATGGGCACATGTTCACACCATAAAATACTCTTACTTCCTAATTGATCAAAATCTCCTGCCGTCTCCTAGGAGCATTTTCTACTGCAGCAATGCTCAGTTTTTACTTTAAAGTGAGAGAATATTAGACAAAAGATGAAAGCCGCAGTTATATCACACTATCCAACGAGACAGAAATAAATAAATTCTTCTTGAGGTGACGCTATTGTTTGAAGGAAATTGAAAGAACAGCGGCCATCGCTATGACGGGCGGAAACGGAGACCCGGAAGTCTGAGTAACACCTGTGGCAGTGTGAAAACAAATGTAAATATTAAACATTTGTGCAAGTTAAACTTAAAAATAAATACCTAAAACATGTGTATGAGTAGTAAATACGTTTAAAATTGAACGTGATACGGATCTCCGAGGAAAAAAGATGTATTCTCGTGTGCAACGAGAAGCAGCGATCATACCAATTTTTACCTGTGTTAGGTAAAGTTATCAGCAATGTTTTATTTTGAAAAGATTGTGCAATAATGATTTTCAGCACGTCTTCTGAAAATAAAAGGAGGGCGTGTTTATGTTATCACTACATCCGTCTGTCAGTCCATCCGTTTGTGGACACCATTTCTCTGCTCCTAACAGTACGATTTGAAAAATTACTTTTGCACTGGGAGTTGTAACGATAATCCTTGCATTTTGGTTTCTTGCCGATGCATAACTTCGCCTTTGGGGCGTAAATGCAGATGTTATCAAATTAAAAGAGATATTTGATATCACATCATTGCCTTTAAAAACCATGTTGCCGCTCCGGTTCTGAGCGATCTGAGGCGTTAGCTTCAGATTCGAGTCCCAGAGTAGCGGTACTTGACCGAAAAGGAATGTTTTATATTTGGTTTTTAGACGCTCAGATATTGCTGAAAATATATTTAAAACAGATATATGCATATAAGACCTCTAAGCAGCAAATTGTACGTTCCAAAAAAATAAATAAATAAATAGGAATTCTAAACAAAACAATCTCCGTCACGAAAATTATCCGGCGTAAACAGAATTTTTCGAATCTGACTTTCAGAGGCAGAGATATCGGTGGAAACGCAATGTACACTTACGTCCCCTAGCAGGAAAACTGCGCATTACTAGAAAAGGAAACTATTAAAAACTGGTCTTCATTATAAACGGTATTGAAGAAAGAAATATTTTCAATCGAATATTTGGAAGCAATGCTATGGTAGTCAATCATTTGCATTTAGGCCCTGCAGCACCAAAGTTATGCAGAGGGAAAAGACCAAAAGTAATGATCATCGTTCTCACGTTTAAGGTTTCCTTCTGCAAAAAGACGTTTTTAAATCGGATTAAATGGTGCAGAGATATGATGTCCACAGGTGACGTCGGACTGATGGACGGACACAATGATATCATAAACACATCCTTTTTTTTCAAAAGCCGTTTAAGAAATATTTCAAGGAAATGTTACCTCACAGTTGTATTACGGTTTTCCCATTTTGTGTATTAATACCATTTGCATGGTAATTACAAACAAACCTGTTGAACCGTAGTTTGTGTGCTGCTTACTACAAGCAGAAGATTAAAAAAACGAAATATCGATAGTAAATTTGTTCCAATAAGTTTAGCCCACAATCCTATGCTAGGTTATTCCACAGCCCTTTCTCAATCGATTGGCACAGTTGTATGCTGTACAAGAAGCTCACACAAGGTTATTTTTTTTGGAAAAACTACGGCACTTCCATTGAAACCAGCCGTAACAAGAAAGATGACACCGAATTTTCGGTTGTAAAGAGCACGCCTTGTGAATCCGCTCCGGCGCGAAAAACACTTATCAAAGTTATTCAAAGTCAATAGAACCGGTTAGAAAAAAAATCAACCGGATTTCTGCAGCTCATAAAACATCCAGAAATAGGAACTACTTAGTTCCACCAGCGGCTAAAAAGTATATTACGAAAATTAACAAATGTCGCACAAAAAGTTTCTCATAGCACAAGGAAGATATCAGAGACAAAGAGATTTTCAAATCGAACATTTAAAAAAAGAAATATAGAAGGAAACATGATATAACTCTACGTCTTCTAGCGGAAGAATTTTGTACAATGGAAAGCTTGAAAATACGCGAAAAATATTCTTCATGGAAGAAGCTATGCTAAGGAAAAAGAACTTTTCAAATACGTCTCCTGGAAGCAGAGATAGCGAGAATAAGGTTTTGACCTTTACGCCCTCTAGCGGGAAATCCGTGCGTTATTTACAGATGATAATGCTCCAGATCTCTACGCTCGTTGTAGCGAATGGCATAGAGTAAAAAAGAAATTTCTCAACAGGATTTTTAGAAGTGGAGATACAGCTGCAAACCGAAATACACAAACACCACCTAGCGACAGAATTGTGAACTATAAAACTCCTCAAATACAAACCTAAAGTATTTCACAGGACAAATGGCATCCGTGTTGAAAGAATTTTTCAAATCGCACATGTAGTAGCAGAGATATTGAGAAACACAGATGAAATATTGGCGCCTCCTAGCGGCGAAATGTGCATGATTTGGCGGGAGGGAAAAGAAAATGTACACAAAGTATTTTCATGGTTAGTAGTATCTGACTGAAAAATAATCTTTTCAATCGGTTTTTTAGTCCCGCAGATATTCCTGTAAACGATAATGTGAACTTACGCCCTCTAGTGGCACACTTGCGCGTTAAGAAAAATTTGAAATTATATGAGAAACATTTCGCACCAGAAATGCCCTCCTGTAAAGAAATAATTTTTCGAATTGGACTCTTACAAGCAGAGATATCGACAAAAATAAGATATGCATCTACGCCCTCTGGCGGAAAAATTCTTTTGCTATTTTACGCAGGGATTGTTCTCAAAAGTTTTTCCGAGGTGAGCGGTATCGGTTTGCGAAAAAATTTTTCAATTGAGTTTTCAGAAGCTCAGATTTTTTGCAAATTCATCAGAAGCAGGATTATGTACAAAACATTTCGCATCAGGAGCTGTATCCGATGCTAAAAGAATTTTTCAAATCGGAGTTTTAGAAGCAGAGATATCGAGGGAAACGTAATTTACCTTTACGTCTCCTAATGGAAAATCTTTGCACTACTTGAAAAAGAGACTAACTAAAACAGTTTTCGATATAAATGGCATCGAAGAGAAACCGAATTTTTTCAATCTGATATTTAGAAACAAATATATGGAGTAAAGTGTATTTCGATATCATCTACATATACGCCTTTAGCGACAAAGTTGTGTATCAGAATTTCTAGAAAAGACGTGCTAAAAATTCACAAGGATACCCGTCATAGCGATGGCGCCCGGACGTCCAAAATCTTTCACTGGGGCGACCATTGTATTACTTTCTATCTCGTTGATACCACCCTACAATTTCGTAAAAATTGCACAACCCCTTTGTTTGTTTGGAGGTTTAACGACCACCGTGAGCAACTAATTTAGGGTCGCCGCCCCGGTGGCGCAGTGGTCTAAGCGATGGCTTCTGATCATTCGTTGGAGATGGGTCCGGGTTCGAATCCCGTTAAGGCATTGATGCTGTGTTTGCCTTACGGTCCTAGCTCTCTCCCTTCTCTGGAACCAGTGACCCAAAATTAGGGACGGGCGACTGCTTATAGCCTTCTGAGTTGGTCACGGTGGTCGTTAAACCTCCAACAATATTAATAAAAAAAAAAATAGGGTCACTGGTTCTAGGGAAGGCAGAGATCCAGTGTCGTAAGACAAACACAACATCCATGCCTCACCGGGATTCGAACCGCGATCCATCTCTGACAAATAATCAGAAGCCAGAGCTTAGACCACTGCACCACCGGGGCGGTTAAATTGATCCTCTATTTCTCGGCTCTATCGCACGTGCACGCATCAAGTAATAAGCTAATGGCGAGTAGAACCCCCCTTCCTCGAGAAACAAACAGCTGAGACAGGGAGAAATTGAAAAATAATGACATTAGGTGGTCCTCCCCAAGGCAGGAGCACCCCTCCCCAAGGCAGGAGCAAGCTTGTTTTATCTGGGAGTGCGAGGCTTGAAATTATGGCCCCCGAATGTAAAAATTACCTACTTCCACTCAAATAGCTCACAGTTTTGACTTTCTGATACCTATATTTTAGGAAAGTATTATGATATTCAGAAGCCTGGTGTACGCGACGGCTTCTGATCATTCGTCCGAGATGGGTCCGGGTTCGAATCCCGTGAGGCATGGATGTTGTGTTTGTCTTATAGCGCTGGCTCTTCCCCTTTCCTGGAACCAGTGGCCCTACATTAGGGAGGGGCGACTTCTTATGTTCACCCGCGGCTACGCCTGATGAACTGTGGCCCATTGAGCTGCTCACGGTGATCGTTAAACCTCGAATCAATATATATACACTGCTGGCCACCCAAAATGCAACACCAAGAAGGAAGCATCCGATTGGCCTGAAATTCGCAGCATGCGTCGCCCGCGTGCAAACGATTAGCATTGCAGGGCATATGCAAATCATGTGCGCCCGGTACGCCACCGAGAAGCACTATAAGAAGGGTGCACAGAAGGCGGGGTGTAAGTAGGGGAAATGTGTTGTGCTGCCGGACCTGTGCGTGAGAAGCTTCCTGATGCCTCGTCGCATAATACGGCAGTCATTCCAGCACGTTTCGGAGTTCGACAGAGGTCGAATAGTGGCTTATCGCGACAGCGGTTTATCGTACCGAGACATCAGCGCCCGTGTGAGACGATATCCAGCCGCAGTGAGGCGAGTATGGATTCGGTGGGTGCAGGAGGGACGGGCGGACCAACGTGAGCGATAGCCGCAGCCACGGCACACCACCAAACGAGAGGACCGGCATGTTGTGCGGCGGGCATTGACGGCTCGCACCGCCACATCACGAACGTTAGCGCAGGAATTAGGGTGTGTTGCGCAACAACCGGTGTCAGCACGTACCGTTCGACATCGTCTGCAGGAGCGGGGACTTGTCGCACAGGACCCATTGCTCCGATTGCCACTGACGTTACACCACCGGCGAGTGCGCCGGCAGTGGGCCGTTAAACGCCGCACTTGGACTACGGAATGGCACGACATTGTCTTCTCCGACGAATCCCGCTTCTGCCTGCAACACCACGATGGTCGGATCTGCGTGTGACGGCACCACGGCGAGAGACTTTATGACGCCTGCATTATGCATCGCCATACCAGTCCGTCGCCTGGCGTTATGGTTTGGGGCGCAATTGGACATGACAGCCGCACCCATCTGGTACGCATCGCCGGTACACTCAACAGCCACCGCTACATCTCCGACGTTTTGGAGCCTGTAGTCCTCCCTTACCTGCAGGACCTGCCAGCGGCCACGTTTCAACAGGACAATGCGCGCCCGCACGTGGCACGCATCGTGCAACAATTCTTCACTGCCCATCAGGTGTCACTGCTGCCGTGGCCCGGCTGTTCTCTCGATATGTCGCCCATCGAACACGTCTGGTCGCTGATCGACAACCGAGTGGTCCGGCAAGCACCACCCGCGGCTACGCCTGATGAACTGTGGAAACATGTGGAAGCAGCCTGGACCGACATACCCCAAGAACACATAAAAAGTCTCTTTCGTTCGATGCCGCGGCGTGTAGCGGCCGTTATTGTCAGCCATGGGGGCCACACGAACTATTGATGTCTGCGTGTTCCGCAAGTCGCACGGGCCTGTAAGCTTAATCGTTTCATCTTTGTATCTGTTGTTATGTGTCCAGTAAATCTGGCTTTGCTATCTCGCGTCCTTCTTGGTGTTACATTTTGGGTGACCAGCAGTGTATATATATATTCAGAAATCGCTATTCCAGTTTTCGGCATAATTTTATTACGAATGTGAAAACTAGATAAATACCCAAGAGACAAGCAAAACGCAAAAATTATGTGAATGCTAACATCACAGCGTTTCCCAGAAATGCAGATTGAAGAACAAACCAGCGCGGAATGAATGAGTATCAGGTAGTGAACGTATTAATAACAACAGGAAGACTCTTTCGGGGTAGGGCTTGGAAAAATTCCATTCAAGGTCAAACGCTCTGAGGGCCTTTCTGCGACGGAGCACAGAGGACTAAAGCTCTTCATCACTTCAGCACATTCGTAAACGTCACAGAGGTTGGTCATATCCGCATATTGTTTTATATGTCTCTCTCTCTGCTGTACTGGGCAATTCCTTTCATGCGTAGATAGGTTCGCACCTAACAGAGTACGTTACTCTGTATCCTGGTTAGCTGCGGGGAATAATGCATGCGGCTGACTAGTCTTTCAAAAAAAAATATATTACGGGGAAGAGATAATTATAACTTTTTCCCAGTTAAAATTTTCCGTAAAATTATTCACACGTTGTGCATATCAATTTTTTACGTCTCTCAGAGCATGATTTTTACGCCCTTAGTATGATCATTCTTGGAGGGCAACCGTTCCCTTCCCTCCCGGTAGCTACGGCTCTGCCCCTTCCCCAACACACTGTGTGTAGCTCAGAACCAACAGTATGCAGCATATGCTTCTTGCTCACATGCGTGGCCCATATATTTACTGTATAGGAAACAAAGCCTTTCATCGTGTCGTAATAAAAGGTCATACTATACTGCCCCATTAAGATATGTTTGGTACGAGGTCTGCTTAAAACACACTGCAAAATTAAAATAGTTTGAAGCAAAAATGCTAATGTGGTACACAATATTTTTTTTTTTTTTTGATTGGAGGTTTAACGACCACCGTGAGCAACTCAATGGGTTATAAGCAGTCGCCCGTCCCTAATTTAGGGTCACTGGTTCCAGGGAAGGGTAAGAGCCAGGGCCGTAAGACAAACACAACATCCATGCCTGACCGGGATTCGAACCCGGACCCCTGACGGACGAATTATCAGAGGCCAACGCCTTAGACCACTGCGCCACCGGGGCGGCGGTACACAATATGAATACGCCAAAAGAAAATTAATAGCCGCCACGGTCGCGCAGTAGTCTAAGTGCTGGCTTCTGGCCATTAGTCCGAGAAGGGCTCGGGTTCGAATCCCGAGAGGCATGGATGTTGTGTTTGTCTTACGGCTCTGGCTCTCTCCCTTCCCTGGAACCAGTAGCCCTAAATTAGAGATGGGCGACTGCTCATAACACATCGAGTTGCTCACGGAGGTCGTTAAAATCCCCAATCAAAAAAATTAATAACGTTAAAGTATCGCGTAAATTGATCACAGCTTTACTTATAGCATCGTATTTATTGCTCTTGGTTTACCAACAAATGAAACTAGTAATGTAACTTTTCTTGTGAACTGAGGCAGTTTATATAAATTTTGAAAATGCTCTTTCGCACAAAAGCGCTGGTTGGTATGCTGCATAAATGCCTCTCGTAACTAAAACTGCAGATGTAAAAATTTATCAGGAAACTGCCGTCATGGATGCGTGAACTTACGGGGAAAATTCTCACTCCTTTCAAAAAATGAATAAAAACAAACTCCTGTCATGGTGATACATATTTTTCTCAGGACTACAAATTTCTTAGAAACTTGTTTCTTAGGAAATCGCTGGCGCAGTTGTATAAATTTCTCATGAAACTACTGTTAAATACATCTTATAAAGTTTTTCAAATTCATCTTTGAAATTTTTTTAAAAAATGTAATTGAAAAAGCTAAGAAATGTCCTAAGGAATATTAGGAATGTCTTAAAAATCTCCTATCATAAAAGACTGAGAGGATTTTTGTAAGCAACTCATAGTAATCACATGAGCCTACAGATGGCGCTGGCTGTCCAGTTCCCAATTTTCGCACAAGCTGCCTGACGACTGATCTCCTTTGAAACGTAGAAAGTGCTTTGCGTTCTTGCGCATCATGGAACACAATATGTAATCACTATTTAGCGAAAGTTAAACAAAATAAATAAAATAAAGTAGGAGGAATTTCCACGCAGTGATACTGCGTTCACGAATTATGTAGAGATTTACAGAGAAACATCAAAGACAGACGGCTACAAATTGCCTCGCAACTACTGGGTAATTGCAAAAGTCATTTCTCCAAGTCCCTTACCACCCAAATGTTTTCGTCATCCACACAAATAGCAATTGTTACAATAAACAACAGCGAACGGCACAATGGAGCATCATTTTGACGTCTGCAAATCAAAAACCGAAGCAGACGCTAAACATAACTTTAGGTGCTTTTTTAACGTTTTTCTTTCCGGGAAAAACATGCTTTTTTTACGCTTTCCAACCGTAGGTTTAAGAAGCGTATATGCTCCAGCTTTTTCCGTCCGTCTGTCGGCACGATAACTCACGTAAACATGGTTCGATTTCAATGAAATTTTAGTATGTGGTAGGGGACCGCCTGGGGACGAACCCTATTAAAAATGGGTGAAGTGGAGTCAAAGGTCAGGACATAGGAGCGGGATGCATTCATTGCCCTTATGCGTCATAACGTGCGTAAAAATGGTTCGATTTCGATGAAATTTTAGTATGTGGTAGGGGATCACCTGGGGAGAAACCCTATTGAAAATGGGACAAATGGGGTTAAAGGTCAGCGGTGGCGCAGCGGTCTAACGCCTCTGATCATTCGTCCGAAAGGGGTCCGGGTTCGAATCCCGGTGAGGCAAGGATGTTGTGTTTGTCTTACGGCACTGGCTCTCTCCCTTCCCTGGAACCAGTGACCCTAAATTATGGACGGGCGACTGCTTATAGCTCATTGAGTTGCTCACGGTGGTCGTTAAACCTCCAATCAAAAAAAAAAAAAAAAAAGGTCAGGACACAGGATCGGGATCCATTCCATCGCCCTTAACCCATACTAATAAATTAAGGTGGACGTCAAGTAATTTTGCTTCCTATACTTCCAATGGAAAAACTTTTGTACACATTTCCTTCACAATTAGTGTGTTCCCAAGGATGGAAATTTGAACATCGATTAAAATAACTTCATATTATAACTTGGAATGCTTAACATTTTCTAAAACATAACCATAATTATATTAAAAAACAATAACATTTCCTTTGGTGGTGTTGAAACCAGAAAAAAGATGGCGCGACCTGTACTTTGATGACGTCAGTTAACAAATAAATGTTGGATTGCATAATTATGGTTATGTTTTAGGAAATATTAAGTATTCCAAGTTATAAAATGAAGCTATTTTAATCGATGTTCAAATTTTCATCCTTGGGAAGGCATTAATTGTGAAGAAAATGTGTGCCGCCCCGGTGGCGCAGTGGTCTAAGGCGTTGGCCTCTCTGATCATTCGTCCGTAAGGGGTCCGGGTTCGAATCCCGGTCAGGCATGGATGTTGTGTTTGTCTTTCGGCACTGGCTCTCTCCCTTCCCTGGAACCAGTGACCCTAAATTAGGGACGGGCGACTGCTTATAGCCCATTTGAGTTGCTCACGGTGGTCGTTAAACCTCCAATAAAAAAAAAAAAAAAGAAGAAAATGTGTACAGAAGTTTTTCCATTGGAAGTATAGGACGCAAAATTACTTTATTTTTTATTTTTGATTGGAGGTTTAACGACCACCGTGAGCAACTCAATGGGCTATAAGCAGTCGCCCGTCCCTAATTTAGGGTCACTGGTTCCAGGGAAGGGAGAGAGCCAGTACCGTAAGACAAACACAACATCCATGCCTCACCGGGATTCGAACCCGGACCCCTTACGGACGAATGATCAGAGGCCAGCGCCTTAGACCACTGCGCCACCGGGGCGGCCAAAATTACTTGACGTCCACCTTAAAGGAGCAATTCTTGTATCTATGAAACTTTTATTTTGAAAACGGCTCTAAGGATTTTGATGAAAGTCGTTAACCTAAAGTCGTTAACCTACCGTTTTCTGGTACTAGAAATCGATTTACCTTGATCTCGACTTTGGGAAAATTCGTTTAGTGAGTTAAATAACCACCCCGAGTTACCACGTTTTTAGTGTCATGGCGTCGTCCTATTAATGTTTCCGATGCTTAGAAATTTTATGACGTCACACTCTCGCGATTCAGATGTTGGCGCGCGGTCACGCCACTGCCTCATTACGTCACACGTTGTGTGTGGATCCTATTAAAGTTTTATGACGTCACACTCTCGCGACCATCTGCCTCATTACGTCACGCGTTGTGTGCGTGTTACGCTTTTACTTCGATTTTCTTCTAGAACAAAAAGTGAGTTGTGCCAAGGCCATCTTTGTGCCTCACCAGGCCTGCAACAAGGTCACATGACGTGCCCGTGACGTCACAGTCGTAGGGCTACTCTTTTTTAGTAGACCTACGGATTTAACTCCTTTCGTAGTTTGTTTACGCTTTCCAACCGTAGGTTGAAGAAGCGTATATGCTTCAGCTTTGTCCGTCTGTCCGCATGATAACTCGCGTAAAAATTATTCGATTTCGATTAAATTTTAGTATGTAGTAGGGGACCACCTGGGGACGAGCCGTATTGAAAATGAACGAAATGGGGTCAAAGGTCACGACATAGCAGCTGGATCCCTTCCATTGCCCTTATGCCTCATAACTTGCGTAAATATAGTTCGATTTCAAGGAAATTTTAGTATGTGGTAGGGGGACCACTGGAGACTTACCCTGTTGAAAATGGGTGAAGTGGGGTCAAAGGTCAGGACATAGGAGCGGGACGCATTCCATTGCCCTTATGCGTCATAACTTGCGTAAAACTGGTTCGATTTAGATGAAATTTCAGTATGTGGTAGGGGGAAGGGGACCAACTGGGGACGAATCTTATTGAAAATGGACGAAATGGAGTCAAAGGTCACGGCATAGGAGCAAGATCCATTCTATTTCCCTTATGCGGCATAACTTGCATAAATATAGTTTGATTTCAATGAAATTTTAGTATGTCTTAGGGGACCACCTGGGAACGAACCCTATTGAAAATGGGTTAAGTGGGGTCAAAGGTCAGGACATAGGATCGGGATCCATTCCATCGCCCTTATGCGTTATAACTTACGTAAAAATGCTTCGATTGAGACAAAACTTTATTATGTTGTTCCGGAAATATACTTTACCGGTTCTGTTGAATATCATCGAAATGGGGTCAAAGGTCAGGACACTGGAGCGAGATTTGTTCTACAGCCATTATCCTCACAACTTGAGTAATAACTTGAGTAATGATTTCCGGTATGTCGGAAAGCGTATCATAATCAATGCATTGCATGATTTTACTAACTTGTTTATTGCGTATTTTAGAATCATGACTGCTTTGATTCCATGATATGCTAGCTAGCACAATGTACAGAGTGTCCGGATAGAAGGTATCCAAAATAAGAAATCTGTACCTCGGAAAGTATTTAGTATACACACTTCTGGTTTACGCCTAATAATATAAAGGAAAAATGTTATTTTGCTCACTACAATTGTCTCAATGAATTTCACTGTGGGCAGGCACCCTTGGTGGCCCGACAAATATTCAGACGATAGTCGACACCATTCCACGTTGCTGTTCGGTGTAACGGTAGCCACATCGTCTGTTATGCGGGCTTTCAGGAGCTGGAAGTCGGTGATCTTGATTTGGTAGACAACGTTTTTGACATAACCCCACATGAAAAAATCCAGTGGGGTTAAATCTGGCGACCGAGGAGGCCAAGCAATTGGTCCGCCTCTGCCGATCCATCTACCAGGCATCTCGCGATCCAGGTGATCCCTAACGATGAAGCTGAAATGTGGCGTCGTCGTCCTGGTGCCGCAGTGGTCTAAGCGCTGGCTTTTAACCATTCGTCTGAGAAAGGTCCGGGTTCAAATTCCGGTGAGTCATGGATGCCGTATTTGTCTTACGGCACTGGCTCTCTCCCTTCCCTGGAACCAGGGGCCCAAAATTCGGGGCGGGCGACTGCTTATAGCCCGTTGAGTTGCTCACGGTGGTCATTAAACCTTCAATAAAAAAAAAAAAAAAGAAAGAAAAGAAATATGGCGGCGTTCCGTCGTGTTGAAAGCGGGTTGAGGTGATAGCTGGGGTAGCGCATACAGTTTCAGCATGCCCAGGTACGGTATCCCGGTGACGGTTTCTTCCGAAATAAAAAGAAAGGTCCGATCAGCTTATCGCATCAAGGCCACCCAGACGTGAACTTTGTCGCTGGCTCTCTCTAGCTCACATGTGACATGTGGATGTTGGATCCACCCCCTTGAGGATGTATTCAGTACGAATTAAAGCGACATATATATATATATATGAGGCTTTCACCAATGAACCAAATCCATGCCCCTCCCCCTCCCCTCCTTTAAGAAATTTCTGGCTACGCCACTGGTGCCGATTCATAGTCTCATCACTGCCATGATAGGTCGCCTCATCCGAGAAGCACACTTGGTGGAGGAAATGGGGTGCTGTGTCAATTCTTGCCACAAGTCTACAGCGAAGTTTGTGCGTGCGACAGGGTCATTCGGTTTCAGTTCCTGATGCATTTGAATCTTGTACGCCCTCAGAAGAAGCCGCTTGTGAACCACATCATGCACGTTTAACCTGGGAAGTTCAGTTGCAAGCTAGCATCTCGAGTTAATTTGCGGGGATTTCACAGGAATGCCGCTCTGATGCGTTCGGCATTTTCCTCAGATGTCCGTGGTTTCCAGGAGACTTCTAACGTGATAGACTTCCGGTGGTCCTCAGTTTGTTGTCCCAGAACCGAATGCTTTTCTGTGTTGGAGGTTATTTTTCACACTGCGTTCTACCACGACGCTGAACAGCAGCAACATACTTGCCGAATTAATCGGCAAGCCACAACACGCATGCAACTTTCTCCTGCGGTGTCGACACTCTGACTGAGCTCGTCTGCGGTCAGTCGGGGATGCCGGCACTAGCTGGCGCATGCGCTTGAGCGCATGGGCGCGCCAAGGGCATTTGCCGCCCGGGTGCAAGCCCAGATTTGCCACCCCCTTGTACGATAATATTTTTCAATTTTTATTCATTTTTACATGGAATAAATATCTTTAGCAACATTATTTTCTGTTTACGGTAAATTGAGATTTTCCATAAAACACTACTGTCTCATATAAAACTGAAGAAAAAAAATCTGTAAAACTCTAGTTCAGATGACGCTACGAATACTTCAAGAAGTCAGCTTCCTTTCTCTCTCTCTGTCAATTTACACAAAAGTCAGCATTACCAGTAAAAAATGTTTCGTCATGTACGAAGATAAACATATTACAGCTTCTCGATGGATACACACACACACACACACACACACACACACACACACACACATATACAGTATATATAACTAAACAAGATAAGATGAGGAGCCCGTGGATAAGGAAAATGATAAAGAGTGGAAGATATTATGATCAGAGCAAAATCCCTGAAATGGTAATGGGCTGGACAT
Source organism: Macrothele yani (assembly GCA_039090855.1). Taxonomy (NCBI): domain Eukaryota; kingdom Metazoa; phylum Arthropoda; class Arachnida; order Araneae; family Macrothelidae; genus Macrothele; species Macrothele yani. The sequence goes on along the minus strand of CM077017.1, from coordinate 62,374,015 downwards.
ATTGCCAAGAGAACGGACCATCGATGGACAACCGAAATTTTAGACTGGATTGCAAGAGACAGGAAAAGACCCGAAAGAAAACCACGTGGGAGATGGGTGGATGAAATTCGAAAGCATGCGGGAGTAAGAGGTAGGAGACTGGCCCAAGACAGACCGTTGTGAAAGAAACTTGGGGAGACCTTAATCCAGCAGAAAATTAATAATGGTTAAGGAGGATGATGATATATATACATGTAATATTAAACATGACGGGCGTCTCTTTAACTATTCTAACCAAAATATCTAATATCGTGGAATACATCGAAATTGTACCCCAGTGCTCGTTACCCGTATTGCATCGACCCTATAATATTTTTCCACCCTGTTTTACGGTCAACACTGGAAGCTCTTTCTTGAAAATTTGCCAACGATAAGGTAATTCAGAAAAGTAAGCATATATTTCTTGAACAATGCTGAAAATGCTCCCAATCTGTAGAGAAATTTTTTCGTCGTCATTTACGACCAGATTTAAAGTATGAGCCGCTCAAAGTACATAAAATGCGTAAGGGTCTTAAGTCAACAAATTATGCTTTTTGAAGGCCATTGTGTTTTTCCTACATATTGACCCCATTTGTCATAGCGCTGGCCACGCATTCATGAATGCTGAAATCTTCAAGATTAAAAAAATAAATAAATTAGAAAAAGAATTTTCAATCCTTTGCCCGCGGTATCTGTTACTGAACAAAACAGTAAAAATTATTCTCTGATTTCAAGACGTTTTCTGTTGAATTATAAACCAGTTATTTTTACTAAAAAAGTAAACGTTCCACTTAGCATTACGATTTCTCACAGTATAACGTTTTTATAACTTTTCCCACGTCACTGATATTAATTTATCAACCGAAATAATTTATTATGGGTCCTTACGCCCCCGGATACTGGCGCCCGGGTGCTCAGCACCCGTTGAACCCCGCTGGGCGCGTCCCTGCTTGAGCGGGTACCAGTTGACTCACGCATGTGAGCGGCGCATGGAAAAAATAACGATTTCCTCTGCGAAGGCGCAAACCAAAAGTGAATATAGTACATACTTTCCGAGATATAATTTTTTTGTTTTGGATACTTTCCATCCGCTGTATGTAACTTTAAAATGTTAACATTGAAGTTTAAACGTTCGGAAAGCTCATTCTGATCTTGTTTTTCAGATAAGATCGAATTAAAAGGAAACTACTTATTTGTACGCGATTACTTTCTGAAATGTTGCGAATATTGAATTGCCAGGCAAATGGTTTAGGGCGCAGGTTTCTGGTAAATCGCACGAAGTGGGCTGGATTCGAGCCACGCATGAGTTGCGCGTTCTTCGGGCAGAGATGTCCCTTTCTCAGAACCAGAGACTCAAAACTATAGCGACCAGCGACCCTCATAACTTCAGATGTTAATCACAGTTGTTAAAAATGCCAGTCTCTCATCACACAGAGAGAGAGGAAAATTGCACGTGGAAGTGCGGTGAGAGTTTAAGTTCTGATAAACTTTTGGGTCCCAAGAAAAGCTTTTAATAACATGTTTTAGATTTTGATAACAGAAAAAGGTCTTAAAAATTTAGATTTTTATACCAAAAATCACAAGAAATGCAAAAATGAAAAAGAACGAATGCCACAATTGAGGCAGTCTTTCGACTCTATCCTCACCAATGGTGGAAATGAAAATTCACATTTCCGAATATGATAAATGAACCGAAAGCTTTGGAAATTGGCGACACGATAGGAAATGAATTAAAATTGAACCGTACGCAGTAGAAACTGAAAAAAATTAGGGTATTTATATGTGTAATAATAATGTTAAATTAACGGTATGTGGCGCTATCTGTAGTTTTCCAAATATTAGTTAGGAAGAAAATAAGATATAACAATAAACGTTCAGTAAATACTAATTACCATAACTGAACCAAACACAATAGCAGTGCTATCTGGTGTTATCAAAAGAAATCTAGATTTTTAGCAACACCATGAACCAATGGAACTACATTGAAAATTCACATTCTCATAAAGTTTTAGATCATGGAAAATCATGAATTTCAGCGGGCTGTAGAAAAACAATTATTCGGTGACATATGGTATTAAATCACCGAATAGGAAGCCTCTGTTTTATATTTTCTTTTCTTCATAATGAATTTTCAGAATGTGGATAGCGCCCGCCACATGCCACTAAATTAATTGCAATTATTATTGCGCATATAAATATCCTTATTTTTTTTTTCGTTTTCTTCGCCATATGTTCAACTTTAGTGCCTTTCCTATAGTGTCAGCAATTTTCAAAGCTTATGGTTCATTTGTTATTTTCTAAAATGTGAATTTCTGTTTCCACCATTAGCGAGTATAGGCTCCAAAAACAGCCTTAAAACAAAGTAATTTCTGTTTCGTACTAGTTGTGGTATTGCTTATTTTTTGTTGGAAAGTTTTATTTTTATTTTTATTTCGATTGTAATTCACACGAAGTTTTTCAAAAGTGCGGTGGCGCAGTAGTCTAAACGATGGCCTCTGATCATTCGTCCGGAAGGGGTCCGCGTTCGAATCCCGGTGAGGCATGGATGTTGTGTTTGTCTTACGGAACTGGCTCTCTCCCTTCCCTGGAACCAGTGACCCTAAATTAGGGACGGGCGACTGCTTATAGCCCATGGAGTTGCTCACGGTAGTCGTTAAACCTCCAATAAAAAAAAATAAAATAAAAAAAGTGCGAGGCGTGTTCCTCAATTCTTCTCTTCCAATTGAAATTCCAATTCATGAACAACGAGATTAATTCTTAATCAAGCTTGATGCCCTACGACTAGAGTAAAATGCTGCAGTTTATTATTGGGCACTTCCAGTGGCGGACGGAGCTGAAAGCGGACTTTTTGCTCCCCACTAGGAAGAATTATCAAGGTACCCTACCCCAATCCTAAATAAGTAGTATGTTCGCATCATCATTTCTTGTTTAAGCTTCTTTTCCACGCAAGTCTGGTAATTACTTCAGCGCTTGTGCTGAGACAATAATTAATAAGTATTGATACCGCCCCTGGCACCGAAATGTTACGACAGTGGGTCATTATCAAACCGCTGTCAATCAATTTAACAACCGTAGCCGAGCAATTAGTATATTTCTTCACTGATCTCCTTCGACGTAGTTCTTGGCGCGAAAACTGTATTATATGGGCATACACTTCAACAATTTGAACCAATCACCTGCGTACACATAAATAATGTGTTCTATGACTGCGCTGACTGCCTAAACAAATATTTAATTGGATATGAAAACATAACAATGGCACACATACGAAAAGAAATTAGCTGTCTTCAGTATTGGGTCAACTTTGACCTAAATCAGTTCTGCTGATAGTTTTAATGAACTTAAATTCCACAGTTCAGTCTTACTATTTCTCCGTTCAGTTCTTGCAATATATTAGTTCAGTTCCTCAACTAACTGCGTAGCAGGTGTAACAATAATAATAAAAAAAATGTTTGTACTTACATGGATGCTGTCAAGAATAAATCCAAATTGTGACTTAACATTTCACCTGTATATTTGTTAGGTATCCAAGCCACCGCTCTTACGCTAGCAATTTTTCTTGCGTCGGCTTTATCCCGTCGCACTTACACGTAGTGGCTGCGCTGCTTACGTAGCCACGCACACACACACACATGGGGCCCCGCAGGACCAGAGCGCTTCCTTCGCCGCTTCAGGGAGAGGATGGTGATTGCACACTGCCGTAGTTGGACTCGAACCCGATCTTTGCTTCTCATTGGAATGACTACTGTCCACTCGCAGACTTCTTAATTCCTCTGTAACTTTGCTTTCATTGGGCCAACCAGTCGCTGATTTCCATTAGGCTTCCAGCCTAGAAATTGCTGCTTTATCACGCGGATTTAGGCATTCCGCTGTCTTTATGGCAAACTAGCATATCCAGAGCTGCCTCGAGTTGATGTCTCCATTTCATTTATTTTAATTGCAGGGAGTTTCGCTCTCCATTGCCCAATTCATATAGCAGATCCAAGGCATCCAGCCCAGCCTTTCACATCGGACAGCGTACAGACAACTTAACTTTCTTCCTTATTTTCACGCTAAGTGCGAAATCTTATTTTTCTGCACGGACCACACAGAGAGCAATTGTTCTCGAAAATGCCCCAAACAATCGACGAATTTACGATTATTCGCTAAACCTTTTGTCATCCATCTTCATTCATTTCTACTCAAGTGGCCCCTCTTCGAAATGTACATCTTTCCCTGTTTAGACTGGCCGTCAGCTGCAACCTTCGATTTACGATTTAACAGCTATTCTGAGACCACCTAGCCAGAGGGAGAATTCTTTGCCTCCTTTCTGTCCTATCCCCAGATAAAACTTTCTCTGCTGTTTACAATCTTAAACTCCAATCAAGCCTCGAACATAATTAATACTTAATTAATTTCACACATCCACCACGCCCATTAATTACTAAATTAATGACGGGGTAGGTCGTAACAATATAATAGAATTTGACCTGTTTTCTGGAGTTAGTGTCCTAATAAAATTCAGTAATAAAAAATAAAAGCGTTACTTTCATTGCTGAAACAATGGACATGGTACGTTCTCTAAGGAAGATTGTCGAAGATTTTTATTCTACTTTTACGTATTTTTATTGCGATAGCTGAATTCAGAATTGGGAAAGTTTCTTTGCTTCTTCTGAGAAGGAAAATCCAGCTGAGCCAATTCCTTTTTTCCAAGATTTTACCTATTATAAACAAATAACTGAAAAAAAATAGCCTTAAAAGACTGAAAGTTTTTAGAATCGCAATAATTTTAGAGCAAGATTTATAAAAGTGACAGAAATTAAGGTGAGCAAAAATAAATGTTTATTTAACTGCTTTCAAATGAAGAAAGAATTTTAACTGAGGCAGAAGTAGGTTTTTCACAACGGCAGTTCAAGAATTCGTGCGGCTGTTAGGCCCAAACTAGTAAATCAGATGCTGACACACACACATTGAACAATCCAGAAATTTTACTACTGCGTTCTTTTACTATCTCGAACTCTCTGATCCAGATTTAAACAACATATTCGTGCGATTACAAAAGAAAACTGAGAACATATTTGGTTATACTGATTATATTATATTGCAGAGATATTCAACCGCAATTAAGCAAGGCGCCGTGAGATATGAGAAATCAATCGAAAGGAATGGAACAGAAGTTTGAAAGCTGGGGAGGGGGGGCTATGTAACAACAAAAGATTGAATTTGGTACTGTGTTTTTCCTTGTAAAACTTAAGTATCTTAGCCAAGACCACCATTTCTTATTATTTTGTATGTAATTGTATTGGGGAACTGCTTCTCAGTATACAAAAATAAAATAAAAAAAGAACGATACATTAATTTTAGGAAAAGGCTTTAAAACTATTTTTTTCTATGTACTTAACAAAATTATTTTGCAAGTTTGGCTAATGTTAATCTAATTTTTCCTTTTATTTTTTGAGTATTAGTGTCTCATAGTCAGAGCAGCTTAAAATTAAATTTCAATTTGTGCATTAAACTTCTTCTTTCGGCGCAGCTTCTAACTTGCCTCCGGTTAGGAGAGACTTAAAACTCCTTGGAAGTAAATTTTTTTCTAATTCTCAAAGGGGTACGAAGAGCAGGCAGTTCCCCCCTGAGAAAGCCTTCCTTCTATTTGAATGAGAGTATGATGCAACAACAAAAGTTATTCTTGGAATCTTCCTCACTTGATAAGAGGATAAAAAAATCTTGTTAAAAGAGCATATTTGCTATGTTAAAGCGTTTTAATGTCGATCAATATATTCTACGAAGAACAAAACAAAATGAGGAAACGTTGGCCATAACTCATGTCACAGAAAACCCATTGAATTAATATTACCTTCAGTGATGCTGGATTTATGAGTTCTCTCTTTCATATTTGTGGTGTTAAATAAATACAGACCACATGGTCTTTGCAAAAATGAAATATATGAGTGCTAAAATTTGTTTTGATGTTGTTTAATATATCTGAGTCAGCTGTATGTGATCCACACTAGCCTGGACTAGTGGACGGATCTTACGAGGAAATATTTGCTCTTCACAAACAGCAATCGTCTATAATAATAATTGTGACGTATTACAGAGGTGAAGCACATGTCAAGATGGCAAAATTGCAGCGATAAATTCCGTCGGTGTAGCCAGGGCCGGATTAAAGCTTTAGTGGGCCACTAGGCTAAGATATTTCAAACTACCAAGGCTAAGAATGGGCCCCTAAAAACTTATGACAGACAATCATTATTGAATTCCTTTAAAACACGAAACTGTAGCAATATGCATGTGATATTTAATACGCAGTAGTGTATTTTTCAAACTAATAAATTATATGCAAAGTTTTCATAAAAAGTCACTGTATTTTTCACCGTTCTCACAATAACATGAGTTAAAGGCTTAATATTCCAAGATTTTGTTATGGAATTTTTAATAATTTAGCATTGTATACTTTTCTTGGTGCATTTTTTTTTGTTATGCTATGTGAAGTCACACTAGATTTCGCAAATTAACGGTTCCAAGTGCAAATTTGGTAATGGTGGGCCCCTAGGCTGTACATCCGCTGGACCGGTCCTGGGTGTAACTGGACGCTGGACCGGTCCCTTTTTATCCGGTCCTGGGTGTAGCTTAATTGGGAAAGCATTCAGCTCTGCAGTAGATAGCTCCGCCACCAGCAAATTTGTGTTTTGATATTGGAGCCCGATTGTGAAAATGGATCTACTTGGCCGTTGGTTTTTTCGGAAAATGTGTGATATTCTTTCCACGCATCGTTTGGAATTAATGAAAATTCCTTCTTCCACAGAGAGTTACTTCAAGCATGGTTTGCGGCGGACCCGAAACCTACGATTTCGTGCCTCCGCCTTTGTCAAGAAGGGGGGGGATTATATGTGACGTATTACATCGATGTAGCTCAATTGGTAAAACATCCGGCTACGAAGCAGAAGGATGCGGGTTCGAGCGTCGCCATCGGAAAATTTGTATTTCGCTATATAACAATTAATTTTTTTTTCTTTCCAGCCTTAAAATAAACACCTTTCTTTTTTTACTTTGACAACTTATTTTTTAGAAAATCAATCACCTTGGTTTTTTTTTTTTTTTTGCTCAGGGTATATTTGGCTAAACCATAAATAGTTTTTCACGAACAAGATTGTTTAAAAAAATAAATAGCTTTTCTTTTTTCATTATTCACAACTTAATTAGCAGCCGTGTAATTAAATTTAATTATTGTCTTTTTTCCATCATAACACTCCTAAAGAACATCATTCATGCGCAGAACGAACATTTGAACTTTCTGGGCCTAAAACACTAGTCACAGATTTGGAAAAAGTATGTCTTCTGAATGACACACCAAACCCACGAATTCCCTTGCAGATCATTATCATCATCATCATAATAAGAGCACTGAAAAGGACTGCTTCAAAAATATCATTTTAAGGTCAAATATCTTAGTAACATCAATCAATTTTCCAGACCGATTTTGCTGTGCTATGAGAATTTATTTGAAACGAACGCCACTGCAACTTAGCTACAGAAATTTCTCCCAAACATCTGATTTAACTGTTTTCCTCGGGAATATTCAAGACTAACGTCTGTTCCTGATATACGACGGCTCCTGCCTGCAGAAACGGACCCCCACAACAATCGTACCCCCCTCCATAACGTAAGGCCTTGACGACAGATCTTCATGTGCATCGACGGCAAAGAGTAGCCAAATTCTAATTTTGTATCATTGCTTTCACACAAGGCGGAAATCACGGCTGAATAATAATTATTGAAACAACTACGCCTCACCCGGACCTCGAATCTTGGACCACGCCGCGATTTCTGCTTTTCTAAAAGTCTTGATGGAATCGACTGAAGAACAAAAACCCAAACCCAGTAGCGCACACAGAATTTCCTCAAGGGCCCTAGGGGTCCAACAAGAAACCCACAGTACAAACAAAATGCGTCGTATTTTGCTAGCCACCCAAAATGCTAGCCACCCAAAATGCAACACCAAGAAGGAAGCATCCGAGTGGCCTGAAATTCGCAGCATGCGTCGCCCGCGAGAGGACATGCAAACGATTAGCATTGCAGGGCATATGCAAATCATGTGCGCTCGGCATGCCACCGAGAAGCACTATAAGAAGGGTGCACAGAAGGCGGAGTGTAAGTACTGGAAGTGTGTTGTGCTGCCGGACCTGTGCGTGGGAAGCTTCCTGATGCCTCGTCGCATAATACGGCAGTCATTCCAGCACGTTTCGGAGTTCGACAGAGGACGAATAGTGGCTTATCGCGACAGCGACAGCGGTTTATCGTACCGAGACATCGGCGCCCGTGTGGGATGACATCCAGCCACAGTGAGGCGAGTATGGATTCGGTGGGTGCAGGAGAGACGGACGGACCGACGTAAGCGATTGCCGCAGCCGCGGCACACCACTTAACGAGAGGACCAGCATGTTGTGCGGCGGGCATTGACAGCTCGCACCGCCACATCACGAACGTTAGCGCAGGAATTAGGGTGTGTTGCGCAACAACCTGTGTCAGCACGTACCGTTCGACGTCGTCTGCAGGAGCGGGGACTTGTCCCACGAGCCCATTTCTCCGATTACCATTGATGTTACACCACCGGCGAGTGCGGCGGCAGTGGCCGTTGAACGCTGCACCTGGACTACGGATTGGCACGACATTGTCTTCTCCGACGAATCCCGCTTCTACCTGCAACACCACGATGGTCGGATCCGCATGTAGCGGCACCGCGGCGAGAGACTGTATGACGCCTACATTATGCATCGCCATACTAGTCCGTTGCCTGGCGTTATGGTTTGGGGCGCAATTGGATATAACACCCGCACCCATCTGGTACGCATTGCCGGTAAACTCAACAGCCACCGCACCATCTCCGACGTTTTGGAGCCTGTAGTCCTCCCTTACTTGCAGGACCTGCCAGCGGCCACGTTTCAACAGGTCAATGCGCGCCCGCACGTGGCACGCATCATGCAACAATTCTTCATGGCCCACCAGGTGTCACTGCTGCCGTGGCACGCCTGTTCTCCCGATATGTCACCCATCGAACACGTCTGGTCGCTGATCGGCAACCGAGTGGCCCGGCAAGCACCACCCGCGGCTACGACTGATGAACTGTGGCAACGTGTGGAAGCAGCCTGGACCGACATACCCCAAGCCCACATCCAAAGCCTCTTTCGTTCGATGCCGTGGCGTGTAGCAGCCGTTATTGCCAGCCATATGGGGGCCACACGAATTATTGATGTCTGCGTGTTCCGCAAATCGCACGGGCCTGTAAGCTTAATCGTTTCATCTTTGTATCTGTTGTGATGTGTCCAGTAAATCTGGCTTTGCTATCTCGTGTCCTTCTTGGTGTTGCAATTTGGGTGGCCAGCAGTGTATATACCGGGTGATCCAAAAGTCTTGCACATTTTGAAACCGTAATAACTCGCGGAGTTTTGAAAGTAGGGCAACGCGGTTTGCGTTTTTTATGAAATCACATAAATTTTTACTCATTTTACTTACATTTTTCATCGCCAGATGGCGCAGCAACCACAGGTTGGAAGTGTCGAGAAAAATAGACACCTGATTGTACCAGGTTAGACACCTCATTGTACCAGGTGTTATGGGATGGCCGTCCTGTTCCAGCACTGCCTGCAGACGAGAGAAAACACCATGGACGGCATTGAAGAGCATGTCCGGTGGTATAGCTGCCACATGGTGTCGAATGACATCTTTCAGTATGGCCAATGAAGTAGGGTGACATCTGTACACTTGTGATTTTAGGTAACACCAGAGCCAGAAATCACAGGGTGTCAGGTCTGGGGACTGAGGAGGCCAGGCCTTCGGAAAGTGTCGGCTCAACACACGATTTGCGCCAAACGTCTCTTTGCAGCAGTTGCTTAACGGAACGTGCGATGTGGGGTGCTGCTCCATCTTGCATAAATGGGCACAGATTCACTGCATCCCGCTCTTGCAAGCTAGAGATAACGTACGTTCGTAACATGTTCGCATAGCGTGCACCTGTCACTGAAACGGTTTCGAAGGAGGTGCCGCTGACCTCTTCAAAAAAAAAAAAAAAAAAAAAAAAGGACCGCATGCTGCGAACTCCTCACGCTGCACATAACCGCCAGCTCGCAGTTCGTGATTCCGTTGCAGTTTGTACGGGTATCTGTGCAGAATCCGTCGTAGTGTTCGCCATACAGTCCCGTATGGAATGCCTGTTTGCCAAGAAACATGGCGAGCACTGGAGTCGCCATGTGCGGACGACATTGCAATCACATCCATTTCCTGCGTAATCGTCTCTGCTGCAGCAGCACGTGTTCGTGGTCTACCGTTTCGTGGGCGTTCTGCCAAAGATCCCGTTTCCTCGAATTTTTCACCATTCGCCGCAGCGCAGCACTTTCCATCGGTCCTTTCCTACTGCGATCTCCTTTCAGTGACCGGTAGGCTCTTAACGTAGGACTCGCACATTCAGCGTTGCAATAGAACACTTTCACCAAGAGCGCTTTGTCCGGTACTGACAGCATACTGACACGGACCGCTGTGACTTGTGGTTGCTTCCCAGCTGCTGCTTTTATACCCACTATCCCAGACCTGTTCGCCTATGGCGTCATCTGGCGGTGAAAAATGTAAGTAAAATGAGTAAAAATTTATGTGATTTCATAAAAAATCCGATGCCATTCTGATCATTTCTACGCAAACCGCTTTGCCCTACTCTCAAAACTCCGCGAGTTATTACGTTTACAAAATGTGCAAGACTTTTGGATCACCCGGTATGTATATACGGGTATATATCATCATCATCATCATTGTCAACCATTATCAATTCACCGCTGGATGAAGGGTTCCCAAAGTTTTTTTGTTTTCTTTTGGAGGTTTAACGACCACCATGAACAACTCGATGGGTTGTAAAGCAATCGCCCTTCCGTAATTTTGGGTCACTGGTTCCAGGGAAAGGAGAAAGCCAGTGCCGTAAGACAAAACACAACATCCATTCGGGATTCGAACCCGGACCCTTATCGGATGAATGGTCAGAAGTCAGCTCTTAGACCACTGTGCTACAGGGGCAGCCCGAAATTCTTCCACAGCGGTCTGCCTTGAGCCAGTCTCCTCCATGTCACTATATATACATATACGTATGTATACCTTATTTCGGCCGCCCCGGTGGCGCAGTGGTCTTAGCGATGGCCTCTGATTACTCGTCCGAAAGGGGTCCGGGTTCAAATTCCGGTGAGGCATGGATGTTGTGTTTGTCTTACGGCACTGGCTCTCTCCCTTCCCTGGAACCAGTGACCCTAAATTAGGGACGGGCGACTGCTTATAGCCCATTGAGTTGCTCACGGTAGTCGTTAAACCTCAAAAAAAAAAAAAAAACCTTATTTCGACAAAAGTTAAATTAAAACATCATCGTCAATCATTATCAGTCCACTGATAGATGAAGATCTCTCCAAGTTTTTTCCACAGTCATTTTACTTATTTTGTTTATTTATTTGCCATGTTACTCGCAGTTAATTCCGTAGCAACCTAGCAGGGAACCAGGGAAAAAGGCTAATATTTGCTTTACTAGCCCCTGGCCCCTAAAATAAGAAAAGTGTCACGTCAAGTAATTTACATGTTTTTCAATCAATATACACACATTTGCAATACAACAAACTAAAATTAATCAAATTTAACTATTTGCATAATATTCCTTTATTGCTTTTTTAAACGATACAAAACTGGCGAGTGATTTTATATGAATCGGCAACTCGTTCCAGAGCCGGGGGCAATGAGCATTAATCTATACATAGTATAAAATAAAGTCCCCGGTAGGCGTCTGTCTGTTTGTTCGGGCTGATCTCGAGAATCGCTGGACGGATTTTGATGCGGTTTTCACCATTCCACAGAGCATTTGTCGAGGAAGGTTTAGGTGTATGAAACATTAATCTATGACAAAAGGGAGCCGAACATTAACGATTTTAGTGACAAGTCAAAGAAAAAACCGCCATTCGCATTCTTTCGTGGCTTCCACTGCCTATGAGGAAGTAGCAGACACGTGACTTTCATAATGGCTAAGTGAAGGATAACAAGTCCCCGTTGAAATGATGGTGTCTTACTTTGAAAGTTTAACTTTCGAGTACAAAATGCGGTATTTGGAAAATATTTATGAGATTGAAGGAAAAGATCCCTGTGTGCTCAATGTAAGTATCTCCGAAGGTGACGCGAAAAGTTTTCCAGAAGTGCAAATAGTAAATATTTTCTATTACTTCGTCTTTGGTCGAAGCGCCATTACCATACAACAGTTAGAGGCATTAGAATCATATAAAATTATCGAAGCCTATAACAATTTCTCATCGGGGAAATTCTTTTACATGGTAATTTAGTGAGGTCACTAATTAGTAACTCTTCAATAAAAAAGGGTTTTTCTATGCTCTGGGAAGCAATTTTCAAGACTTAGAAAAATTGAGAGAAAAATCTGGTAATCTATATACATAAAAGTGAAAGTTTGTATATTTGTTTGTTTGTATGTTTGTTTGTTTGTCCGCTATACAAATCTACAGTTTTCAACTTAGAACCACCAAATTTGGTATACCATATCATGGTACTCTAACTTAGACCGTAGAAGGGATTTGGAAGGGATCGGAGCCGGGGGGGGGTGTCAAGGTGGGCACACAAAATGTTCGTTATTTTAATTAAAATTTCTACAGTTTTCAATTTAGAACCACCAAATTTGGTATACTATCTCATGGTACTCTGACTTAGACCATACACGGTTTTGGGAAGGGGTCGAAGCCCGCGGTCAAAGGGCCCCCTACAAAATTTTCGTAAACAGTTCTACAGTTTTCAATTTACAACCACCAAATTTGGTATATTATCTCATGATACTCTGACTTAGATCGCAGACAGTTTCTGGAAGGGGTCGGAGCCGGGGGGGGTAAAGGGGCCCCCGTAAAAATTTCTACAGTTTTCAATTTACAACCACCAAATTTGGTATATTATCTCATGATACTCTGACTTAGATCGCAGATAGTTTGTGGAAGGGGTCGGAGCCGGGGGGGGGTAAAGGGGCCCCCGTAAAAATTTCTACAGTTTTCAATTTACAACCACCAAATTTGGTATATTATCTCATGATACTCTGACTTAGATCGCAGACAGTTTTTGGAAGGGGTCGGAGCCGGGGGGGGGTAAAGGGCCCCCATAAAAATTTTGAAAAAAGTTCTACAGTTTTCAATTTAAAACCACCAAATTTGGTATAAAAAAGTTCTACAGTTTTCAATTTAGAATCACTAAATTTGGTATTAACGGGAAAATTACAGGAATATATTTTTCATTCATAAAATTTCACCCGCTGAACTTGGTGATTCCACGAATATTTACCTGGGAAATACCGGGTACCCCTGCTAGTATTGAAATAATGCACATTAGTACGAGCTCTTGGAATTAAAAAGTTATCCTACCAACGAGTTTGATAACTATGTGCAGGATAACTTAAATTTATTAAATCGAGATGTTTGTTGGCATAAACACACTCATACATTAACAATATCAGTCGATAACTATATAATCTCTCAAAGATCAATAATTTATAACGACTGAACAGGATTTCCACGTTTTCCAGTGGATTCACCAAACGAATGATTTTTTTTTTGTAGAGAAGAAATTCTGTTAATGTTACATTTAGTTGTCCTACCCCAAGCAAGTAGACAATAAAACAGGTGCGGATAAATAAAAGAATAGTAGAGTGTTAACTTAATATTTAATGGCAATAGACTAGAGACTCGAGATAAAACTCCTATCCGAGACCTCAAGTCCCACAAAATAGCTTCAACATGGGCATCCCACTTTAAATTCTCCTGAAACAAAACACCTAAGAACTTATCCCTATCTTGAAAAATCAAAGGGGTATCATTCAAAAACACTTCCGGAAGAGCTTCACCTCGAGCCTTTTGGCCAGAAAAAAAAAACATACCTTTAGTTTTTGCGAAATTAACAGTTAACAAATTGCAACGAAACCAAGTCTGAAATTCCTGTAAGGCGTGGTTAACACGGGATATTAAGTCAGACACTGCATGACCGGGAAAAAAAAAATACACTCATGTCATCAGCAACAAGGTGCGTGTATGCACAGGAAGGAACATGAAAAAAATATCATCAACGTGAATTAAAAACAGTAATGACCCTAGTACCGAGTCCTGTGGAACACCATAAAGAACAGTTTTAATACTTGAACGAATATTTCGATATTGAACAAACTGCCTCCTCCCAATAAGATAATTTTCAAAATGAGTCCTTGAGACTCCCCTAATGCCAATGTGTTCGAGCTTAGAAATGAGGATGTTATGACAAACAGCATCGAACGCACGAGATGAATCACAAAAAAATTCCCACTACCCCCAAGCCTTTATCAATATTCGTTTATAAATAATTTAGTACATCAAGAGTAGCTGTCTCCGCAGAACTACCACGACGGAATCCATATTGCTTTTAATTTAGTGAATGATTAGTTTCAATGTAAGATAACAACCGACTATGAATCAACTTCTCAAAAATTTTTGCAAATACAGAAATGACAAAAGGAAGACGATATAATTAGAAACATCACTCCTGGATTCCTTTTCGTGAATTATGCTGACTCTACTGAGTTTTAGCGGTCCAGGAATAATACCCGTACTTAGAATACAGTTAAAAATATCTGTTAATGGAATTAGTAACTCAGAGGATACAAATGTCACTACCGTTGGGTTAACATCGTCAGGTACAGCACACTTAAAAGGATTTAAATCATTCATCACGGACAATAAACCATCCCCAATAGGCCTACGGAAAAACGTAGGTTTCCGGGTAAGCCGGCAAACCACGCTCGGAGGAGCTCACTGTAGAAGAAGGAATTCTCACTCCCAAAACGTGTGATACTTCTTCTTACGATGTGTAGAAGAAGTATCACACGTTTTTTGGAGCGAAGAAGGAATTCTCATTAATTCCAGATGGTGTGTGGAAGGAACATCGCACATTTCTCGAAGAATCTAACATCCAGTACATCTATTTTCACGTTCGGGCACCAACATAGCGAAATAACCAAATTCACCGGTGGCATCACTTGAAACCGCATCCTATTGCTCTAGAACCGAATGCTTTCCCAATTAAGCTACACCGACGAAGTTTGTAGCTGCAGCTTTGCCGTCTTGACATGTGCGTCACCTCTGAGGTAGGTACATCACACGTGCCGAAAGATCACTGATCATAACGAAAATATTAACTTTATTAAACCATGTGCAGAAAGACAAATTTTTAAAAAAATTAGCCGTAGTCGGAATAACGTACACTGGTGTGCAAAAATTAAAGACGAAGAGGAGAAATTAGCATAACAGCGGAACGAGCAGGCAGAAGGGACCGAAAGACCACTCCGAAGATAGACTAGGGTCCGGTACGGTAGGGCATGCGCATATATGCAGCATGACGGGAGGGGGTCGGAAGGGTATAAAGCGCACGGGCGGTGTACGCTCAGCAATTCGGTGAAAGCTATTGCACGGTGTACATCAGTTTGAAAAACGTAGAGTTGCTACCACCGTGGGATATGGCCAACAGGCAATCCAGTAGACGACATCTGGATGACTTTACCCGAGGTCGCGTCATTGGAAAGTTGGAAGAAGGTCGAAGTGTGACTAGTGTGGCCAAGGAGTTCGGGATCGCTCACAGCATCGTTTCACGAGCTTGGAGAGCAATTCAAACGACAGGAACAGTTGTTCGAGAGTTTAGCAGTGGTCGTCCACGAGCATCCACGGCGGCGTACGACCGGTATATTGTCCTACAGGCGAGAAGAGACAGACGGCAGACAGCGGGAGAAATCGCAAGGCACATGCAACAGACGACTGGACGTCCGTTATCGCGTTTTATCGTGGACAGGAGGCTGCACAAATGTGGTCTATTTGCACGACGACCAGTGCGGTGTGTGCCATTAACGCCTGCTCATCGGAGACGACGGTTTCTGTGGTGCCAGGAACACAAGAACTGGACACATGAGCAATGGGGTCGAGTTCTCTTTCCGGATGAGAGCCGATTTAGTCTGACGAGCGATTCTGGAAGTATACACATCTGGAGAGAGCAGGGAACACGCAATCACACCTCCAACATAATCGAAAGGGACCGGTTTGGAGGTGGCGGAGTTCTCGTTTGGGGCGGTATCATGCTTGGTAGCCGTACTGACCTCCACATCTTCCAAGGAGGTTCAGTCACTGGTGTCCGCTATTGCACCGAGGTGTTCTCCTGCCTCACGTGCGACTGTTTAGAGGTGCTGTGGGTCCTAAGTTCCTCTTCATGGACGACAATGCTACACCTCATCGTACAGTGGCTGTCACAGAGCTGTTGGAGAGTGAAGATATTCAAACGCATGGATTGGCCCGCAAGGTCCCCGGACCTAAATGCAATGGAACACGTGTGGGACCTTCTCGGGAGACGCTTGGCAGCACGTCACCAGCCGCCAGCAACGATTCCGCCGCTGCGATTGGCGTTACAAGAGGAATGGGCAGCGATGCCTCAACAGCTCCTTGACAACATCGTCCTCAGCATGGACAGACGTTGTAAATCCTGCAACGCAGTCAGGGGTGATCATATCCCCTACTAAAAACTGGATTTTTCTTGGCAGCCGCCTGTCACATGGACGTTTCTGTCTTCTGCCCAGTTGTGCTCGAAGCTACCTTTTCAATAAAGTGCCTTTGCATCCTTTGGATTCCTTGTTTGGACGGTTTTGCTCACTTGTTCCATATTCTTACATCTTGGGGATCTTATGGTATGATTTGAGTCGATGTGGAGCACTTCTGCACGAGGTTACATTCGAAAAACAGTCTTGTCCTTAATTTTTGAACGTCAGTGTATTTTAAAAGAACATAATTTGTTTCCTTCAGTTGATGAATGAAGGACAAGGACATTCTTAGGTCTGTGGGTGGTGGGGAACCCTCCGCGTGTAATGCCAGTGCTCGAGCCCATATATTCCGAGCAGAAGCTTGCATTGTAACAGCTTGGCCTCCGAGAATAGATTTCTGACACTTCAGTCCGTGAGGCACTGTTCTCGGGGTTAAATATGTGACTTACTTTGACGCAAAGTTCCACAACTCCAGGAAACTTCCTGAAAGCACAGCATTTTTTTATTTCACATAACCGAAAAATAATTCTTTCAAAAACATCGTACGGGACAACCACAAAAATGACAAAAGTAAAAGAAAGAAAACACGTCAGGTATGCTCCGTGAACTCACGGAAAAAATGAAAGAAGCTGAATAACAATTTGCGTGTAACGGTTGCCAATTATTCATTTTTTTATGATACAGCGCACACACTAGGGATCAGCGCAAAAAAAAAAAGGATTATTTTTACCATGTTCGTGTAATTGAAGCAATTTGCCTGTCATTATGCAGCGAACATAAATATCCTGACTCAGGTTTTCAAAACATTACGCTGTCTGTTGGCAGTAAACAATCCGCCGAATGAAGCGAGGGCACTTTTCCTTGGCATATTTTTCATCCTTTGTGTTGACTGGCCGCCGTGATGATTAATGGCTGCACCATTTTGACTGCCCACTTTGCAAACTGGGGAGAGTGAAGTAAACAACGGATCTTGTTGCCCTCGTCGCAGGAATACATCATGATAAGAGCATATTTTCTTGCTGAAAAATGCAAACTAGAACCGTCCCCAATGCCAACTGCTCATTTTATATATCACCTTTTTCGAAATTTTCACCCATCTTTCGAGGTAAACATTCTCCGGTCAAATAATGTCAAATACCTGGATGAATATTTAGTCTTTTTAACTGTTGGCAAACTTCGTTGTCGGGGAAATCCGGTTTCTTTAGGGAATGTTTATTTTTCTTCGAAAGTGTGTTATTTCCCAGTTATTTAGCAGACTTTAAAAATTAATGATATCACAGCCAGTCCCGATGTCGAAGAATTAATAAAGGGTTGACGCCAGTGGCATAACTACAAATTTCCGGCCCTTAAGCAAAATAAAAAAAAAAAATCCCCATCTCTTCCCCCTGCTATTTGCAAATCTAACAAAGAAAACAGAAATAAAAGTACATATATTTTATCTTGTAAAAACATTTATTTCATCAAAAGAAATTCCTATATTTTTATAGATTGATAAAGTATAAATATTGAGCGAAAAAAACCAATTTCTTCATACTTTTTGCACTGGCACAGTCTCTAATTAAATCTTTAGTATTTGATTTCTCTGCCCCTTGAACTTCATTGGTAAAATTAGTGAAAGGCATTTTTTGAGTTCCTGATACATCGTATTTCTCAAATTATTGATTTCATTTCTTCTTTTAGAAAGCTGTTCGGCTATTCGAAATTATTTGCAGAAGTTGAATGGAGAAATTTCTACTTAGATCTTTATCATATGTTTTGCTAATTGTCTACATAATTTAAGATATCTAAAGCAAGTTCTGAGGCTCCAAAAATGCGAAATTATTGACAATTTTTTTGCATAGCGATAAACCGTTCTCTAATTTGTGTTACACACGTCTAAAATTCTGTGAAACATATTTACCCTGAATGAGTCTTCAGCTTTTTTTAAACCTGTAATCCAGTGTTTTGCATCACACCAACGACGTCCCCAGCACAACTGTTACCATAGCAGACGAGTTAAGTGAAAAGAGCTCTTCTCGGTCTCTAGCTTGCTGCTCGCAATTATTTTTCTGTCCCCTTGCATCTTTTCTTTTTCCTTTTTGTCGGTGAAATTCAGTTGCAATTTTATTATCTTATACCTCTTTGTGCCCTCTAGCATCGCGGGCTTAATCCACGGTTTGTACACATTCAAGAAAATTAAATTCCAGGACTTTTCCAGGGGTTTTCCAGTTCATCGAAAATTTCCAGGAGCTTAAATTTTAGCTAGAATCATAGTGTTTTGCTTCATCTTTGGAAAATTATGGTGAAATTTACTATGCATTTTGAATTCATAGAAAGTCCTACAGGCTCCGCTCTTATAGTGTTCTTCGGTGTGTACTACGTCTTCTAGGAAATTCCAAAATTTCCCCATATAAAAGTTACTCTGTGTATAACGAAGCAATTTAGAACTTAGCACGATGGTAATAATACAAAACAATTTTTCCATGGCAATGAAGTGGTAACAAATGTGAAAGTATACACTCAATGGGCAAAACATTAGAGGCACCTACCTAATACCGTGTTGGTCCCCCTCTAGCGCGAATAATAGCCTCTACACGCCGAGGCATCGACTCCTCCAGATATCGGAGAGTTTCCGGAGAAATGGCAGCCATGCCTGTAGCAGTATTGCCCACGACTCCGATCAAGTCGTCTGTCCAGGATCCATGGATCTGATGTTCCGCCCCACGGCATTCGAGAGAGTTTCCACAGGGTTTAAATCCGGGGATCTTGGGGGCCACTGGATGGTTCCAAACTCAGATGAGTGTCATTCGAGTCATGCCTGGGTGGTTGCGGCCCGGTGGGGTGGCGCATTGTCCTGCTGGAACAAGATATAAGCAACAGGGTGCGCAATCGCCTTGAAAGTGTGTAGGTGAAGCAAATGCTGGTAGCGCGCGGTTAAACACCTCTCCAGACACATTAAGGGACCTAATGTGTCCCATGAGAAAGTTTCTCAGACCCTCACAGAGCCACCACCGCGTTGAACAGAGCCGTCCTGGCACCAAAGAATATAAACGCTTCGCGTGAAGAAGCTCAACTCTCATAGAGATAATGTAAAACAGGCGACAGCAGCGCCACCATGTAATGCGGCAGCAGATGCTCTGCGGGAAAGTTAACATTCAGGCGCAAAAAGCGTAGGAGACACGGGACGGGAAGCCTATTTCACGGAAAGGAAGCTAAGCTTTGATCTGCGACTGTTTCCTTCGGTCTCATTGGGTCTACTAAAGCATTTTTTGTTGTTGTTCTTTTCTGAGTATCCCTCCTGTCCCTTCTTTTGGTGAAACAAATATATACATTAGCAATTATTATTATTTTAAGGAAATTTTAGCAGTTTTATTCTCACTTTAAGCACCGTAGTAATACCAGGTTGCTTGGCATGAATTTCATATTTACAATATACCTTAAATGTCAAAAATGCTGAGGCTGGTTTCCCAGTAGCAGCCATAATAATAAAAAAAAAAAAAAAAACAAAGACAACCGCAGTTTCCCAAAGCTACAATTTTTTTTTCTACCCTTCCGAAGTTTGCAAATTAAACGCACTGCGCTGGAGAAATTTTCTCAACAGATCGGAAAAACATCCGTTCGTATCTGAGGAGGTTCGAACCTGGGCCGCTGGCGTGATAGCTGAGCTCTCTACCGACCGGACTAACTCGCCACGATTGAGTGTATGCTTAAAGCTGTGTGTTTGGTATGCATTGTGTAATCGAATGCTTCCCTCTTTCATTTTACAATATTACGAGGTATTTTTCATAAAAGTCAGTTTCATATAATTGATAAATTAATTTTTTCAACGTAACGATAGCTTTTTTTTCAGCAAACGTTGTTTTAATGGTTTTCCAGGATATTTGTTTCAAACGGTTTCAAATTTGTTCTTGTTATTCATCCACTCCATTCCATGAATTGTTATTCATCGGAATGGAATGGGTGTATTTCATGGCTGTAATATAAACGCAGATCTAGATGAGAACAACAAAACCTTTGAACAAAACGCCAACACAAACAAGCGTTTATATTCTTTGAACACAAACACGCATGCTCAGTCTAACTCAGTCTAATCGGCATCCTGCGGCATCAGCCTGTAATGTTGGCTTCTGTGTAGTAATTCTTTGCCGCATAATATAGTGGCGCTAGTTACGTTATAACGAAATAAATTTCTCCGTCATTTTTATCCGCGCCGGGGTTCGAACCCGGGTCCACTCATTCCGGAATAAGTTGCTCTACCAATTAAGCTACGCGGACATTTTATTCTGATTCCTATCTGCCTTTGTGTCGTGTGCGTCTTTCTGGTAGGTACGTCACATCTCCTCGTACGTTACAACGTCTCGCTGAGCCTTACCTTCTTATCAGTTAGATATTCTTTGCTGGCACGACGGGGCTATGGCGCCATCCTGTCAGCTCGGTACAGCTGAAAACGGGATTCATCTGAGCACACGAATTTGATGTTCCCAGAACCAAGCGAGGCGTAATGTCCGATGACGAGCAGTCAACAGTGGCACACGAGTAGGGCGTCGGTCCCCGTAGCCCAGGGTATGCATTGTGCGCCATACCTTTCACTCGCTGACGCTGCTTGGGCCTTCGACATTTAACCTGGATGTGATTTGCGCCGCTGTTGCTAGGCAGTCAATCTCTACCAGCCTGGATAGTCTACGTCGACCCCGGTCATCAATGGTGTGTGGTCAGCCACCGATTGCTCTCCAGGTGTTCGTACGTCCGTCGATGGTACACTCGCGGTACACCCTTTATACGGTTTCCCTCCGGAACTCTAGGGTTCTTACCACTTGGGTGCAGAATGATCCATCTGTCTTGCGCCGACAATGCGTCCACGATCAAAGTCGATCAAATCACCATGTTTACCTATGTTATTCAATTGAGATACGCTGTTGAGAAGCCCTTCTGTCGGCCTATATATTCCCTGCGTTTGGTTTGGGTCTCTTCCATTCTTCCAGGGGGATGCCCATGCAAACTGCCCACCACCTCTATCTCAACAGTTTTGTTTCCTGAGTGTATACAATAGCAGGGACCCATACGACTTCCAAAGAGCTCCGAAAGATGTTTCATACATGCGAGTAAATTTATACGCTTTTTTTTCTGCCCGGTGCACTAACTATATTGGTCACTTTCTGTCATAAATTTATATAATCACAGTACAACTACGCATCCGACAGGCAGAGTTGCATGTAAAATAACGAAAAATCTACCTGCGTACATAAAACCATTAATACAGAAGATTTGTTGCATATGCGGAAGCGCGAATCACAACAGAATCAGCTAATTTAAAGAAAAATAACAAAAAAACAATAACCCATTATTAGAGACTCCAATGATGACAAAAACAGTATGTTATGGTTAAATGTGTAATATTTAAACGGCTTGATTCATACTTCGCTTCTACCACAAATGAGGCGGTTGGAAGAAATTTAATTTGAATAAAAATGCATGTTTTTCAATTAGTCAATCACTTCTTGTTATATGAGGAAGCAAAAAGAACAAGCGCTTTTCCTTTTGTTTGAAATAAAAATTCAAAATCGGAACTTTCCGTCACCATCTTTCGTTACCGCTTAAATCTTTATTCCACAAATTAGAGTGGGCAGTGCAGCTTTTTAAACTTTAATTTCACTTGAAATAAAAGAAAAATTGCAGGCTCTGTTTCTGAACAAAGTGACGCAATCAAATTAAACGTTCTGACGTTTTTCTCACTGCAAGAAAAATTCTAGGACCTTTCACAAAAATATGAAAAATCAAGGGCTTTCCAGACATGGAAAAAAGAGAGATCAAACAAATTCCAGGGCTTTTCTAGGATTCTAGGGGTCGTGCGAACCCTGTTAATCGCGCTGAATAGTAATTGCGCCACTGGTTGATGCATTACAGCACCCTAACCTGATTCATGTAATACTAATTTTATTCCCTTATTACAATTGGACTTTTTGGTTCGTGTTTGGCGATTTTTACTTATTTCTGAATATTGCAGAATGGACATGTCAGCGGCACTACAGCAGTCACACACCAGCTAAGAAAGAAGCTCGGGATATTTATATAGATTGTTAGGATTCAGATCGGCAAGAAGGTGCAAAAGCGTTTTGCATTGCTATTCGCAGTGCAAAACGCTTTTTGCACCTTCTACTTATCTACTATATTGAGGATGTCGTGTAAATCGAACAACCAATCGGGTACGTCGAAAATTATCCCTATTTTAAAAACTACCTTAAACCCGATTCCTGTTTATTTTGTGTTTGTCAAACCTGTGTTAGTCGGGAACTGGGTGTTGTACATCCATGCTATTGCCGTAAACACTATAGAAAACCGATGTTAAACGGACGGGGTTAGCTGGTTTTCCAGTTGTTAGGGAGTTGGCGTACAAATGATCCGAGCCTTTCGTTAACCTTCTGAATCCCCCCTTTCTCTCTCTCTGGGTGTGCCAGGGTCTTTTTAAGTATTACACTGCTCAAAATAATTAGGGGGATCATTACAGTTTGTTTGGCGACATTATGCAAGCCAATCGTGTGATATCTTACCGAAACGTGGAAAAAGCAAGTCGAATGTGACGTAGACAGGATAAAAACGAGGGTTTTGGAAGCTCTCTTATTCTTCCGCGTTTACCGTGAAACTTCGTTTCTTGAAGTCTTCGGTTCCAGCGATGTCTCAACCGCATGATTTACCGGAATCAACGGCGGGGAGGTAGCAGAAACCATTGGAGTGTCACGAAATGTTATTTCCCGACTGTGGACATGATTCCAGGATACGGGAAGTATTCGGAAAAGGCAAGGTCAAGGTCGCCCATGAGTAACTACAGCAAGTGACGACAGTTATCTATTGTTAACAGCCCGTGGGAACAGGCGGCAAAATGCTACTCAGAGAGTTTCTCGTGTCAACAGGAAGAAGGTTATCAACTCAAATTGTCCGCAATCGCCTTCACCAAGGTGGCATTTATACACCTAGACCAATGGTGTGTGTACCTTTAACCGCACGACATAGTACGGCCCGTAGAAATTGGGAGGAGAAATCGTGGTTTGTGACACGACGAGTGAAGTCGAGTTCTCTTCTCTGACGAACCGAGATTCAATGTGGAGGCTGACAATAGACGAGTTCTTATCTGGAGGAGGCCCGGCACACGAAATCAGCTAGCCTTTGTGCAGGAAATATCACATTACGGTGGGTATGGATTGATGGTCTGGGCAGGTATAAGTATCGGTGGCCGTACCGACCTGTACGCCATCCGAAATTGCAGTCTGACGGCTCAGAGATATAGTGACACGATTCTCAGACCTATTGTCATGTCGTATACTGCAGCCTAGGTATTCATTCTTTTCATGCACGATAACGCTTGACATCATAGAACTCGGCTAATGGACAACATGTTTCAAGAGGAGGGAATGGAGCATATGGAATGGCCAGCATGCTCCACTGGCTTAAATCCAATTGAGCATGTCTAGGACGCACTTGGCAGAAGCATTGCAGCTCGGCCAGTGCCTCTGGTGACTGTTCATGAATCGGAGATCACCCCCATTGAAGAGTGGCAAAGATGCCCTTAAAACCTCCTCGATAACCTCGTCAATTCCATGCCACGTAGGTGTGCAGCGGTCTTAGCCGTTCGGGGGGGGGGGGGGACCACACATCCTATACCTTGAAGAATATTTTTTTCTTGTTATACAGATATGCATGTTGTTGTATAGCATATAGCATATCGCATCTTGTGCATTAAATGATAATATTGCATAAAATTAGATAATGTGCTTTTTCTTACCCATATTACCGAATATTCTATAATATCTAACATAAAAATAATACAAGTATTTTACGTTCAAGAACGCTAGACGCACATGATTTTCTTTACACTTTCTCTTGCTCCCCTAATTCTTTTGAGCAGTGTAGGTTGTTGCAGATGAAATGTCGCTTGTTGTATGTTGTAGACTTGTGTAGCTGGCCGGTAATTTACGAATTAACACATCGCGCGATATGGTTGTGATATGCAAATTTAAAGTTTCAAGACTGCTGCATATAAAGAGCACTGGTAATTTCGTCAGTGGCATCAGTTTCAAGGGGGTTGCGCTACGGTGAAGAGGACGATGGATCGGAGCGAAATTCGTGTCTTGTATGAGTTTAAATTTGGACACACCGTGCATCGGAGGCAGCTGCCAACATCAGTACAGCTTTTACGGAAGGCACCGTTAGTGAACGCAAGACAGACTGTTGGTTTGCTAAAATCTGGTTCGGCGATATGAGCCTCAAAAATGAGCTACGCGGTAGACCAGGAAGAGCTATTGATGATGTCGAGTTGGAAGCCTTGACTGAATCCGATCCACGTCAAACGATGCGAGAACTTTGCGAGAAACTCGGGGTACACTATGCAACAACTTCCTGACATTTAAAGGCCATAGGCAAAGTGAAAAAGGTGGATAAATGGGTTCCATATGAGCTGACGGAATAGCACAAAACACGACGATTTGATATCGGCATTTCTCTGCTTATCCGCAAATAAACGAACTTTATTTCGAAGCGCCTGGTCACGTGCTTCACCGCGGTCAAGCCGGCGCAACGGCTTGACCGCGGTGAAGCCCCGAAACCGGTACTCCATCCTAGAAAGTCGATGGTCAGTGTTTGGTGGTCTGGAGCTGGTGTGATTCATTCTTCGTTCTCACTACCGGGTCAGACTATCACGGCGGACAAGTAATGTCAAGAATTTCGCATTATGTATAGAAAGAACAGCTAGCATTATTCAATCGCCATGATCTCTCACTTCTCCATGATAAAGCGAGACCCCAAGTTGCACTCCAGAAGATCCAAAAGCTGCAGCAGCTGAAGTACGAAATCTTTCCTCATCAGTCTTCCTTACCTGACGGACTATCACTTCTTCAAGTACCTGGACAACTTTCTACACGGCAAATCGTTTCCCAAGTAAACATCAGCTGAAAATGCATTCCATGAGTTTGTGTCATACTCATGTTTGTTGCACATTTCATCTGCAAGTGCTCACTGTACGAAAGTAATCAAAGTGCTGTAAACGTGAGCTGCCTCCGTGCAGTAGTTACCCATTGTTCAGCTTTGCTATTCTACCATCTACGTTACTTCTCAGTCTGTAATGTTATCTAACGAGAAACTTGAACACTCTCTGGAGCAACAGAACCTTTCCTGCTTTTGTATATTCCAGGTTATCGCCTGATTCGGTATTCTAGTTTTTTCGAAATTTCTCGAACATGAAACAGCCATTAAATGCCAACGGCCGAAATGTATATGTTTTGTTAGTACAGTGTGCTGCAAGACGCTGAACTACCACTTTAGGTGATGCGTAACTCCGAGGAACCGCCGCTTTTTTATTGTACCCTTCATAGACACAAAAGGAAATTTAGAATTGCGTTTGATTCACTGTGGGCACTTAATCAAACAGATATAAGTTTTAGTTAACGAAAGAGCACATTTATAACTTATTGATCCCCATAATGTAACGAAAATTCGATTTAACAGATTTCTGTATTAAATGTCAAACCATGAAAGGCATGTGCTTTTATTTTTCAAGCACCCATTCACTTTACACAGAAAATATGTAATGTCTGTAGTATGAAAGCTATGCGGAAAAGATATCGGATCTCAGCAGGTCGTTTGCTTTCGAAGTAGGTAGTTGAGAAGTTGTACGTAGACTAGCAGATCGGCGTTACCACGAACAGAACATAAATCAGTTTTAGCAACTTCAATAGAAACACAATGCTTCTTTGTGCTTTGAACTCATCGGTGTTCAAGCTATGACGCATACGTAAGCTGGATTCAGGGTCAGTCATTAAAGGCCAGTTGCTCCTCTTCTTCAACAATGCTCTCCCATTTTATTTTTTCTGAATGCACAGGAGGTCACACCATGTGGGTGGTTCCTCGTGTGAAACCGAACTAATCATCCAGAGTCTAAGGAGAGGATATTAAATGAACATCTCTAGCGTTCATTGTAAAATGGTGTATCACATTCGGAGCCTTGGCTTAGAAAATCGTCGAAAAATTAATTGAATCATCCATTGCCGCCGGCATGTTTGTGGTTTATTAGTAGTAAGCAGTTAAAATGAAGTCCTGGGATTTGTTCTATGCATACCACTACAGCAAACCGTAATGTTTCTTCATTTGCCTTAGTGTAATGCATGTGTTATACAGAAACCGCAGCACTCTGAAGGAATGATCGGAAGCTTATGCAAATCAGTAGACAACTAAGTTGACCCTAGATATGGGACAAATCAGATTACAGCGTTTACCGATATAAGAGAGAACGTCTAAGACTTAACGTTACACCTGAGATTGATGTCCTCCTAAAAGCCTTCCAGCTTCGAGCTACGATTTCTAGGAGAAAAGGAACTTGGCACGGAATGCCAAGATACCAAATTCCCCGACCATATAGGCGGCTGAGTGAATTTGAGAGAAGACATTTATCGGTCTCCGAGAGGGTGGATGGTCGACTCGCCGTATTGCGCAGCATCTGTGCCGTGACAAAGCAACAATGCATTGAAGCCGGCAGCAGTTCTTGAGAGAAGGTACAAACCTCTTGTCAACCTGGTACGAGAGCATGAAGGACGACCGTTTATTCGGCGATAAGCTTCCGCCGCCTCTACAGCCACTCCCACTACCATCAGAAAAGCGACAAATGTTGCTTTGGTTTCCCGTCACAAAGCAGACCCTATCTCGAAGACTGGAGGCAGCTCCGGTAGTGCAGTAATCTAAGCGCTGGCTTCTGACCATTCGTCCGAGACGGGTCCGGGTTCGAATCTCGACGAGGCATGGCGGTTGTTTTTGTCTTACGGCACTGGTTCTCTCCCTTTCATGGAACCAGTGGCCCTAAATTTGGGACCGGCGACTGCTTATAGACCATCGATTTGCTCATTGTGGTCGTTAAACTCCCCCTTCCTCACCAAAAAGAAAAGACTGGCAGAGGCAGGACTTCACACAGCGTGTCAATTGAGTCGCTTGGCCCTATACAGTGACTACTGTCGACAGCGTCTGGCGTGGTGATGCGCTGCAGTGAACTGGAAGATAGAATGATTTCACGTGATCTTCAGCAACAAATTTTGCCTCTGCTTGGGGTTCGATGATCGCCGGGTTTACTTAGGGAAATGACTGAAAGAACAGACCAGTTCAAGAGTAACTGTAAAGCGTCATACAATGCGAACGGCAGTGGCCATGGCCCAGAGGGCAATCAGCTATGACAGACGAACATCTTGTGACGTATATTCTAAATTAACTTTCCTTTTTAGTTTCTTTCCCTATGTAAATCTTGAGTTTATTCTGTTATTCTTCACTCTTAACGTGATATCTTTCTCTCAAACGAATACGTTTGGCAACACAATTGAGGTTGAATGAACGTGACGTATGCCTGAGTTTTGATAAGAACAAGAGATAAAAACGACGACTGATCTATTGCTTAAAGGCGTTGGGTTGTAAACTGATTATTGAAAAGAGCGTTGTATTAAAGAGTTGTGTGGTGTGTGGAGAGTTTAGTGCAATATGCTATGCTACGATGTGTTTGCTACATCCTGAATAAAGCATCTTTTTCCGTAAGTTTGACTTCTGTTGTTTACATGTTTCGTCTGGCCGTTAAAGTTTTTTCATTTAGGAACTATTTCTTAGTATGTTGATGTCTTAAAATAACGTAGAAGTAAGACAAGACTTCTACGTCATAATCTCCAGAATGCCGCCCCGGTGGCCGAATGGTCTGAGGCACTAGTTTCTGACCATACGTCCGCGATGGGTCGAGGTTCAAGTCCAGATGAGGCACGGGGAGTGTGTTTGTCTTACGGCTCTGGCTCTGTCCCTTTCCTGGAATCACAGGCCCTAAATTAGGAACCGACAGCCAGCAAGTTATTATCCCTAAGATTTTCTCATGGTGGTCCTTAAACACAGAAACAAAACCTAAATATCTCCCGTATTCCTTACAGGTAGTTTGACAGCTCGGCCGTACGTGGATAATAACTTGTATGCTGTTGCTATCCCCTTCGTAAGGAGGCACCTGGCAGCATGTTTCGGCAACACAACGCGTGTCCGCATCCTGCAAACATCTTCAGGGAACGTTTACTCCCTGTCAACGTCCTGGATCGGCCAACAAGATCTCCGGATCTGTCCCCACCAGAACATGTATGGGGCATCGTTGAACGTCATTTCAACGCCCACTTGCAACCAATTCAGACAACGGCCGTCCTGAACGACAAGGTGCAGGAAGTACGGTGGGCAGGGCCACAGGAGGCCATAATACGTCTTAATGTTACGACACATTGCTGAGTGCATTGCAAGCAGAGGTGGTTGTACCTGATGTGCCTTATTTTTCAAGTAATTACATTGTCCATTAGTTTTGAAAACTTAATCATGTTTTTCTTGTCTCTAATACTGTTCCATCCAGAGACATACAAAGGCTGCAGACAACTCAAAACAGCATGGAGAGGTGCATGCTTGGTGTAACCAGGAGAGATAAGAAGAGGAACACGTGGATCCGAAAAATGACAAGAGTGGAAGACATCATGGTCAGAGTTAAATCCCTGAAATGGCAATGGGCTGGACATACTGCCAGAAGAACAGACCATCGATGGACAGCCGAAATTTTAGATTGGATTCCAAGGGACAGGAAAAGACCCAGAAGAAGACCACATGGAAGATGGGTGGATGAAATTCGAAAGTATGCGGGAGTGACATGGAGGAGACTGGCACAAGACAGACCGTTGTGGAGGAAACTTGGGGAGACCTTCGTCCAGCAGTGGATTGATAATGGTTGACAATGATGATGATGATATATATATATATATATATATATAAATTAATCTTGAATGCAGTTTCCTACACATGACAAAGCTAAATTTGTTATTGCGGTACTCTTAATACGGCGTCTCTTCTGTCTGTGGAAAAACGAAGTGTTACGCAGTTTTTGTTGTCATAGAGTGGTAATCTGGAAAGACGTCGTGTTTAGAATATCGCAACACAAGTGTAGTGTTGCCGAAAAATAAAGAAAAACGCATTACTGATTCATCGGTCATTTTTATACTCTGCAATGTGTTCATAACAAAACAATAAGTCAAATAAAAATGTTAGAAAGTAGTTTCTAATTTTCTCTGATATTTAGGCAATTCTGACCTACACCAGCCGGATTGCCCTGACTTTGTGATGAAACCAGAACGTTTTAAGCTTCATACTTGTACCTAGATGCTCTTGCAATACGGTTGTATTAAATCTCCAGCAACTAACTTTTCTCTCTTTTCCGATTCCACGTGAGAGTTGTGATCTATGGCCACATACAGCCCCTTGTGTCCTAAAACCTGATAACCAACTCCTTCCGAAAAAAAATCCATACAACGAACACAAAACATTGTTTTTGGCAAAGTTAAAAAAATTAAACGGAACATGAAACTAGTGACTTGTCTTTGGTTAAGGTAAATCGATCTTTGCATCAAACGAGAAGTACTTTTATCGGCGTGTGTTAAGTATGAACAGACTTATCACGCAACACAGGTTGTAGTTCGAATCCTGTTATGATGTACCCATGGAGTGAAATGTTTCCTGTGCCTTCACGGTGGCCGAGTGGTCAGAGGCACGGGCCTCTGGCTAGCCGTCCGAGCTGAGACGGGGCTTATGTCTCTGATGATCCTATATATCAGGGAGAAACCAATCTCCCTGAAGAAATAATTCTTCACAAATACATCGAAGGCAATACAAATGTCATTGCTGGCACATATGTGCCGTACTTTCACCGTTTTGCCGGCCCGCTAGCGCAGTGATCTAAGCGTGGCTTCTAACCATTCGTCCGAGATGGGGGTCCGGATTCGAATCCCGGTGAGTCATTGATGTTGTGTTTGTCTTACGGCACTGGCTCTCCCCTTCCCTGGAACCAGTGGCCATAAATTAGGGACGGACACTGTTTATAACCAATTGCGCTGCTCACGGTGGTCGTCAAACCCCCAAATAAGAAAAAGAAATGTTTCCCATTAGATAACGGATTGCATGCTCGAACGGAAATTGGAAGGTGCGCATTCATTTCCACTCCAGAGTGATGTAATTTTGAAGTTTTTTTGAAAATACGGCACATTTGTACTGACAGTGACATTTGCCCTTTACGAGGTATGGGTGGTGCGCCTGCTTTACGACGACAGCCCCCCCCCCTCCTTGGAGCCAGCGGCCCCAAACTAGGGACTGGCGTCAGCTTTTTTTTTTGATTGGAGGTTTAACGACCATCGTGAGCAACTCAAATGGGCTATAAGCAGTCGCCCGTCCCTAATTTGGGGTCACTGGTTCCAGGGAAGGGATAGAACCAGTGCCGTAAGACAAACACAACATCCATGCCTGACCGGGATTCGAACCCGGACCCCTTACGGACGAATGATCAGAGGCCAACGCCTTAGACCACTGCGCCACCGGGGCGGCTGGCGTCAGCTTATAGCCTTAGCTGCTAATTGAATAGCCTTAAATATTGTATATTATTATATAGCCTTAGGCGGTTGTAACGTACCAGGAGATGTGACGTACCTGCCAGCAGGACGCACACGACATAAAGGCAGATAGTAGTCAGAACAAACGTCTGCGTAGCTCAGTTGGGAGAGCGACTTGTTCGAATCCCGGCGTAGACCAAAAATGACGGAGAAATTTACTTCGTTATAATGGCGCCCGAACTATCCGGATGGCCCGACCGTTCAAAATCTCGCATTGGTGTGATGTTATTCACACACCGCGAGATAGGAAAAATAAGAGAATCCCTTCTCCAGCACTTCAGAAAAAAAAAAATAAAAAATAAAAAATAAAAATAAGGGGGAGATGATGTAACGTACCAGGAGATGTGACGTACCTGCCGGCAGGACGCACACGACATAAAGGCAGATAGTAGTCAGAACAAACGTCCGCGTAGCTCAATTGGTAGAGTGACTTATTCCGGAATGAGGGGATCCGGGTTCGAATCCTGGCGTGGACAGAAATGACGGAGAAATATACTTCGTTATACGGTCATTAAACCTCGAAAAACAAAAGCTTCATGTATCGTGTGGTACTATCATTCACTACGACGTTGGTGTAGCTCCATGGATGGTCGATGCACGTAAGAGGTTAAAAAATACGAAAAAGCTTTCTGGCAATTTTTTCAAGCATATTTCAGAAAAATGCATCTGATCACGAAGACTGCAATCTTGTAGTTGTTTGTTCACTGTGTGGGTACGAAAAATCACGGGCGACCGATGGGACGGCTACGAATCATACACCATACCGAAAACTTCAAACCTTCACACACACACACAAAAAAAAAAAGGAAAAGAAAAAGAAAGAATGCTACACAATATTTTAATAACTGGGCACATCCCACTTTCAGTTTTAATCCTTCCCCCGATATCACTTTCTGGACACACTCTCACGATGATAAAAATGGTCATTAGTGCAGGACAGAGTCAACCAAATAAGGCCTATGCATAGTGAGTCCATTGAACCCTCCCCTCCCCCAAAAGCAATTAATGCATTGATATTCTCATCGTCATAGAGCAGAAATAACTGCTCTGTGACGCAAATAGGTACACCTATTACTGGTGAGATAGCACACACCGAGCCTGGACATTGTTCGCAATGCACAGCATCTTTCAAAATGTATTTTTGTTTTTTTTTGTTAGAGGGTTTAACGACCACCGTGGGCAACTCGATGGGCTATAAGTAGTCACCCGACCCTAATTTATAGACACTGGCGGCCCCAGGGAATCGAGAGAGCCAATGCCGTAAGAAACAAAAATCCATGCATCACCGGAATTCCAACCCGGATCCATCTCGTGAACGGTCATAAGCCAGCGCTTAGACCACTGCGCCACCGGGGCGGCCTCGCAAAATGAAAGAGACAAAGATAAAGAAATTAAATAAATAGCAGAACTACAGGAGCAGATCTTGTTTTTCTTGTACGAGCAACCCACGATTTCAGTCCATAAACATGCCTGACATGTAATTGTTGCTTAATCAAAAAGAAAAAAAAAATTAAATAGAACAACAAGGTACGCCTACGCAGAAAGGCAGGAAATTATTTACGCAAGTTTCCAGAGAAGGCTTTCTAATGTTACATAAGCCCAGAACAACGTGACATTTAAAAGTTTTTAGTCAGTACAGTAAC
This sequence comes from Macrothele yani, assembly GCA_039090855.1. Lineage (NCBI taxonomy): Eukaryota > Metazoa > Arthropoda > Arachnida > Araneae > Macrothelidae > Macrothele > Macrothele yani. The sequence goes on along the minus strand of CM077017.1, from coordinate 62,341,319 downwards.
AGGAATTACGAAATTAAACAAGCTTTCCTTTTTAACATAAAGATGCCTTTTCCAAAATGTTTAAACCAAGGTTCAAATACTTCCCACACGCTCATGATTAACTTCAAATACAGTGTGGGTTTGATCACAACCGCGTTGCCAGACCAACAACAGCAAAAAAGGGGAAACCCCCCCCGAATTCGCCCATTTTGGCGCGGAAGTTGATGCAGCAGTGTCTGAAAAAACTTTGCAGAGGCTGAAATTTCCGGCCCGAGCTTGAAGTTGGGCTCAAATCAAGTACGTGCACAGATGGTTGCTCAAGACCACGTTACAAAGCTCGGTCTCAAAAAATTGTATTGTGTAAAGTTATCTGAAAAACTTACCTTTCTGCACCTTTTAACTTTTTTTATGAACAGATCATCCTAAACAGTGAAGCTAAAACGACATGAAATCAAACGCGCAGAATTTGGTTCCACTTGCAACCGCTGACTCAAAACTAAAGAAAACCCAATGGGGGACGAGAAGTGTGTTGTTAAGTTTGAGAACAGCACAGTATGTGTGCGAGAACTGTTTCCACAGTCATCCTTCACTTATTGTCGGGTCAGCGGTGCATGGGGATGGAAAGTATTGGAAAAGACTACAAACATGGCAATCTTCGCGCGCGAAACACGTCTATGTTTATTATTGTCACCGTTCTACAGTTATAATACCCCGGTGGCGCAGTGGCCTAAGCCAGTGTCCCGCAAAAGGTGTGACGCGAACTTTTACCTGTTATCCTATTGTAAGAAATTAATTGTCGAGCTTTATTTTTTAATTTTATCCTAGTTTCATATGCTTGTATTTCATTCTCTGCCGCTGCACTGATTAAATAAGATGATGCTTGTTTATTCTTTATTACATGCCGCGAATTTTTATGTACTGTTGTTATATCGTAGTTTTGCTTGTTGATATATTTGCATATCTCGCCTCTACCACCGCGGTATGCGGCTTCTTTGTTACACTTGCCGAATGTTCTGTGTACACCTCTCCCTAAAAGTGCGAGGATTAGCAAATCTTTCCCAGTCGTTTATTATGTTGTTTTGGTATTTGTCCCTGTTTGTTAGTGCTTCTTCAACTTTTTTACCTTTTTCCTGTTTCGATGCACGCACCCATTGTTAGACTTTATTTAAAATAAGTCGGTATACTGTATGTGTCCCGTCTTCCCTTTGAAGAGTATAGGTCTAACGTCTTACAATTATTTCAGTTCTATCACAGCTTTGCTCTGAAGCAGTCCAAAAATTGTGATTGCTAGTCATTCTTGCTATTTTCTATTACAATTAAACTATTCTATTTTTTCAGTCTTGTTATTTTCTATTACTATTAAACTATTTTATTTATATATATAAATTGTTAATAAATGCACGAGTCGATTTCTGTTTAATAAAAATGTAACAGAATAATAATATAATAGATTAATAATAATAAGTTGATTACATTACGTATTTCTATTAATAGTGTCATATTACACGTTTTTGAGGGAATTAACATTTTGGTGTGCCGTGTTGAGTCATGGATAATTTATGGTGTGCCGCGAGTAGAAAAAGTTTGCGGAACACTGTTCTAAGCGATGGCTTCTGATCATTCTTTCGAAAGAGGTCTGGGTTCTAATCCCAGTGAGGCACGGATGTTGAGTTTGTCTTACGGCACTGGCTCTCTCCCTTCCCTGGAACCAGTGACCCTAAATTAGGGACGGGCGACTGCTTATATAGCCCATTGAGTTGCTCACGGTGGTCGTTAAACCTCCAATCAAAAAAAAAAAAAAATATCTTATTTAACCAAATAAATCAGAGTTTTTGAGCATACCAATTTCTTCATGTTTTACACCTTCCAGTGGCAATCACGCCAGCATAGTCATCCTTGTCTCTGAACAAATGATGAATCGACTCTGATTTTAGGTTTAACCTAAATTCAGAGCTTTATCAAGTATATCGATCTGTATTTACAGTACCTCTATTATTAATCTTTGTACAGCTTGCAGCCACACTGGAATAGAAAGAAAGGAAAGACTACGAGCAGGGTAGCCATCTTGGAATGGTGTGTAAGGAAAGATCACAATGTTATTTGTTATTGAAAGAAACTGAAACTCATAGAAATTTCCAGTTATCAGGTTCCCCTACTAATTTGTCCTGCCCCGTTTTATCTCTGCCCACTTTGTCATGCCAAAATCCATTCCACATCAGTCAGACAAGCTTGCTCTGCTCAGCAGTTTTTCTGACACACCTTCGCAATGTGTGTATAAAAACTAGAAAAAATATTATTTATTACACTGTCCGGTTGCTCACATTTTATAACTAAAGAACCACTCAAAGAGTTTAAATTAAATTCAGTATTAAGTTGTACAGAGCTACCAAACTGTTGTACACAACCTTTTCTTTATTATTAATATAGGGACATTTTGTTTCGCTAGCGTCGCCTGAAGTTGACCATCTGATTCATCCTGTAATCAGATTTGAAAACAAATCTACGAAGAAAAGCTTTAAAGTACGGATTCTATCAAGTGTTCCCACATAATCTGTAATTTGCGGTCATACATTTTTAATATAACAACAGTTACGATGCACTTCTGTCATTTGGTTATGAAGAAAATATAAAGCTTCCCTTTCAGCTTTTTCAGAACCCTTCCTTATTCATACAGATATTTCTAGCGACGCTAATTTCACTGTGGAGGTTAAAACATTGCTATAATCGTAAATTTTTATCAAGCTCTGAGACTAGATTCTTACCACGCATTAACGCATTTTATGAATCCAGAAAAACTTGATGAACAGGCGTCGAGGAGAGAACATTAGAAATGAGAGAGTTAGTTGATTTCTCGGGCAAAAAGGAAATGCCTGTTTTTGATCCAGTAAGAATTAGTTTTATAGGAAAGTTTGGAGTTTATTTGTATCATGTCGATTGAAATGTGGGTGTCTTGTAATTTTCAAGCTGTTTCTTAAAGAAAACTTGGGCCTGTCGTGAGAAATTAATAAGAAACAACTTCTAATTTTTTCATGTTGCGTGGCTCAATTGTGCGTCATTCGGTATAAATATTCTTCACGCACACGCAGTACACGAAGTACTTTACGGTTATGTGTCGAAGCCCAGCCTTGCATGGATCATACAACCCGACACCGGATTTCTTGCCTTAAATTTCCTTAATATTCATTTTACTATCTTCATAGTAAGCAACTAAAGCGCAACATTGCCAGGATCGTCTATAAACATTACATCACAATGAGTATCCAGCTGTAACTATAGAGACGATCATGCCAGAAACCGGGATGCCTTTTTTTGCCATAGTTTTTGGGACGATAAGCTGAAGATTCTAGAGTAACAATGACAACTGGTACAGGGAATTATTAACGGCTTAGGCGTAACTTTTGAGCAATTACAACACGTAAAAATGTAACCCTCAAATTGAAAGGCCATTTGGCCGCCTAGGTGGCGAAGTGGTCTAAGCGCTGGCTTCTGACCATTCGTCTGGGTTCGAATCTCGGCGAGGCATGGATGTTGTGTTTGTCTTAAGACACTGGCTTTCTCCCTTGGAACCAGTAACCCTAAGTTAGGGACGGGTGACTGCTTATAGCCCATCGAATTGCTTACGGTGGTCGATAACCCCCCCCCCCAAAAAAAAAAGGGACCCTTGGTCCTGAGCAAATACGGTTCTTTCCACATGTGGATAACAGTGAAAATTCCTTTTTGATTCTTCACTTCACATTTCAGCTTTCCTAAACGAACAACACAGAAATAAACGTTTACATTTCACTTAGAAAACCGAAGGCTCTAAGGCCTCCTAAACATGATTAGCTCTCCGTCTACAAAAGGAACTGAAATGGTTTCCATTCAACATTTCCATCGAAAGAGATATACTAATTAAATCCAACGCATTGCCTCAGCAAACTGCGTCAAGCCGTTTTTTGAAACGTTAACGGTCAAGTAGGGAATTTGAACATCACCTTTGTGGCCTCTTAGTTGCTTTCAGTACCTGCCTGAGTGGAAGTTAAGGCCGTGTGGCAGATGTTCTAAAAAGCAAAGCATAAAAAAAAACAAAAGAAAGAACAAACAACTGCACGTAGACACAAAAGATATTAAAGTTTTGGAGGGACATGTTGCTTTCAATGACAGTGCGGTGCGTGCGGGCGAAGATAGCGAACAACGACCTAAGGCCAAGGTCAACAAAGTAAGTAAGGCCTCACCCAACCATGAAAGCATGAATGTACCCACCTCTTTCTACCCTTGTGTCCTTGAATAGAATGTATATTTTTTTCACCAAGGACTCATATTACACACGCAAATAATTTTTTTTCACTAAAAACTCACACTAGATCAACCTTTGACAAAATGCTTCATGAGAAATATGAGCTTGAAGAGAGAAAGAATGGAAGAGGGACACACACAGGCCAGAGAGCATACAGCAGTGATGATAAACGTATCTCAGAAATTGCTTCTTTCTTATTTTTCTATTCTGATAAACCAATTTCCGAGAAATAGCCTGGCTCATTTTGGGTTGATGGCTTCGCTAAGTCTCCGTTTGTGTGTGATTCATATTCTCAGAAAACTGTCCATCTTGTTTCTCCCTGCGAAGTTAAACAAAAATAACGCCCTTTTCTGTTCTCTCTCTCTCTCTCTCTCTCTCTCTCTCTCTATTTCTCCTTCACTTTAAACATGTGTTCTGCTGCATAAATTTTGACAGACTGTTAAAATATGAAATGCAAATACTCGTATAGCAACAAAAAATGGATAGGCTCTGCACGTTTGCAATAATTCCTTGATGATTTCAAATTTCACAAGCTATTCGTGCTCAAGCAAAGACTCACAGCCACTACATTAGTAAAAACCACTAAATAATGAACACTTTCAGAAACTGCAATGGAAATGTTTTATTCCGTTAAATGGTAACACATGATTAAGGGCTCTTCGCTTCTTTTCCCCGTTTCGACTTGAAAAATCAAAACCTGCTAAACAGTCGTATAACGTACGAGGATTTTTTTAATCGCATATTTTATTCGCGCCTTCTTTATTTCTTTACTGTGGCCAGTAACTCAAACCATTTTTACTATGTAACAAACATTTCACAAGCCTTTGAAGTAGTGAGGAAAGCCATTCCCGATAGTTCATAAAGAAGAAACGAATATATGGGTGGTTCATAACGAAAACATGGGGACAGTGATGGAGGGATTGGGAGAAAAACACACACATACACACACAGCAAGAATAAACATCCAAAAGACAAAGGTAGATGAAGAGAGAGAGAGAGAGGGAGAGAGAGCAGCCAAACGTCACAGCAGTATCAGGTTGATCTTTCTTTGCACATTATTTCAAGCTGAAAATACAATTTCACCAAGTAAAATGTTAATCAAGTACATATTTATCCTCCTGTTTGACTTCTCACGTTTACAAAAGATTTTCAAATCCGACTAAAATTTTTAGCGAAAAAGTTCGAGAGTTTGGCTTTGACAGTCTTCGTACCTGTAATGTCTTTTACACAGATATAATGTTATAAATTCCTCAATAAATGGTAATACGATGACATAAGATCTGGCTTACATGGCGGGTGTGTTGTAGTGATCGTGTATCACGGTGGCACTTTTTTTCGGGAAGACAATGCCCGTGCCACAAGGCTGGCACTATGAAGGAAAGGTTCGAGGATCATGTCCAGGTATTTCGTGTGCCCTCGTGGCTATCAAATTCCCCGACCTGAATCCCACCGAACATTCGTGGGATGCAGACGAACGCAGGTTTTGTCGGACCACGTCAGTGCGTCACTCCATCGCTGAACTACAGGACGTCATTCCATCCATCTGGTACACAATACCTGAAGATACCTTCCATGGTCAAATGAAGTCGACGTCATGCAGGGTGCAAAGGAATATCACGGCGAAAGGCGGTCAAACACATTGCCAGGTAGGTTGTCATAATGTTATGGCTCATGGGTACACGTAATGGCCATATCTCATGAAGGGTCGTACGACCGAAAATAATTGCAGTGAATTAATAAGAGACATGTGCGAATGAGAGAGAGAGAGAGAGAGGTGAGGTGTTCAAGAAAAGATGAATTACATAAACTACATTAGAATATAATGTATTCATGACACATATCACATGTCTTGCTTCTACATGTTTAAGACTGTCTATACTTGGTAAAATGTGGAACGTTATCTGTGAGATAATGGGGATGAACCTTCGGAATATAATGTATTCATGACACATATCACATGTCTTGCTTCTACATGTTTAAGACTGTCTATACTTGGTAAAATGTGAAACGTTATCTGTGAGATAATGGGGTGGGGATGAACCTTCGGAATATAATGTATTCATGACACATATCACATGTCTTGCTTCTACAGGTTTAAGACTGTCTATACTTGGTAAAATGTGGAACGTTATATGTGAGATAATGTTGATGAACATTCGGAATACAAAGTATAAGAACATCACTTTGTAAAAATAGGCCACGTAAAAGTAATGGTAAAGCATGATTCGATTCTTAAGGAATGCAATAGATAAAAAATCTGTCGTTGCCACCCCAAGAATTGAATTATGATGAGCTATCTAGGACTTTGTTTAAATGCAATTGCAGTTTTCTTTCGTTGTAGCAAGCATGCATTTATTTGGAAGCAGAGATAGAAAACTTTACCAGAGTGGGTCAAAAGTCCCTCCCATTTTGAGCTACACATAATTTTGGGTCTTCATTCCTGTACGAAACGCGCGCCAGCGTCGACTGGGTACCGCGATGACGTGGTACACACGAGGCCGATGACGTGCATTTGGCACGGAGCCATTTCGTTATCAGGTAAGCAGACAATGGAGGTCGATAACTGGGCAGTTAGGGTGCTCCTACGCCGTTATTGGAAAAAATGGTCAAATATATCAGCAGCAGCTGGAGACAAGGAAACAGTGGACAGCAGCACTACACGAAAAACGTTCCGGCGTTTCAAAGCTGGGGACACCAGTCTCGGAGACCAGTGGACGTCATGACATCCAATGACCTCCAATACTGACACCATGGACAAAGCTGTGACTGCAAACCCCGGGAACAGTACACGAAAATCGGCAGCTGAGGTTGGATCTTGCCAATCCATCATCGTCGTCACCTGCACCAGTTTGGTTGCTCCTCCAGGAACCATCGAGTAATTTCCCTTGAATTGACACTTCAGCAGGCGGAACAACGTGTTGTTGTCTGCCGCAGATTGCAGTCAAATCCACAGGACGATAGGATTTGGCATCGTATCGTCAAGGTGATGAAAAGAGGATATTCTTACGTTTTCCTACCAATGGTTCCCAGTGGCTGAGGCCACGCCAGGAAGCACAGCCTGTGGTGCAGAGAGGGAGGTTTGAGAAGAAAGGCATGCTGTTCATTTTTAGTGGAAATGTGAGGATCCTGTGCACCTGGAACTCGTGCCAGATGGTTAGACTGCGGACAGAAACCTTTACCTCGAGCAACTCCAGAAGGTCTATGATGGTCTAAGTCAACGCTACCCAGCGCATCAATAGGTAGCGAGAGTTGGTGCAAGTGAATAATGCCTCAGGTCACACCTTTCGAGTGGTCCGCCGATAACTACCGTATTTGGAAGGAGTTGAGATGCTACCCCATTCTGCATACAGTCTGGACCTTGGACTACCACCTGTTTCGCTCAATGGCGCATTTCCACCCAAGGACGGCACTTCACTTCAGTGGTGAATGTAGAATCTTGCATAAGAAAGTTTCTATCCTCGAAACCTGCCGAGTGGTACCGCAGTGGGATCGTGGCTCTGGCAGAACGTTGGCATAAGACTATAGAAAACAACGGCTTGTACATTGTAGAATGAGGTCAGTGTGTATGGCTTTCTTACATCCTTAATCTTTTCAACAGCAAACGGGACTAACTTTTGACTCACCATGGTATATACTGCAAATGGTACGGACTTTTGACTCACCATGGAATATACTGCAAATAGGACGAACCTTTGACTCACCATGGTATATACTACAAATGGGACGAACTTTTGACTCACCATACTGCAAATGGGACGAACGTTTGACTCACCATACTGCAAGTGGGGCGAACTTTTGACTCACCATACTGCAAATGGGACGAACTTTTGACTCACCATGGTATATACTGCAAATGGGACGAACCTTTGACTCACCATGGTATATACTGCAAATGGGACGAACCTTTGACTCTCCATGGTATATACTGCAAACAGGACGAACTTTTGACTCACCATAGTATATACTGCAAATGAGACGAACCTTTGACTCACCATGGTATATACTGCAAATGGGACGAACTTTTGACTCACCATGGTATATAAAGTCACGCAATCGCGTGAAAAAATTCGGCCGCGGAAGTTTTCAGAACACATTTATGAGCTGATTACGGAGTAAGGATTTTATGATATGGGAAATGACGTGCCCAATTTGAATTAAAAGCCTATGCTGATTGAATTGCAGTTTTTCTGAGATCATTCTCTTATATTTTTATCAATTCATGACAGTACACTTGTACAGTATATTGACGCAAAAAGATTTCAGTGAGATTATAAGCACATAACTTAACGTTATCAGCAAAACTGTCCCGTGATTAATTGAGGATTTCAGCGCCAATGGGATATGCCAAATAACTAATAACTCTCACAGTATCCCAGCTTTAGCAGATTCCGAATATTACATGGAGCAATGTACCGTAGTTTGAAAGTTAGAGCTTTCATTTTTTTTTTGCTATCAAACTTAGAAAGGAGTTTGGGAAGTCCAGTCGTCATTTGCATGAACCACACTGAAAGTAGGTAAATTAATGCAGAACTTTTTCATTCTTCTTTTATGTTAGTGTAAGTAGTTGAATTACATGAACTGTCGAATCTAAGATGACATTCCAAGGTCATAAAAGAAAGGAGATAGTGAATCTAACTTGAATACGTGATATTTGGTACGTATCTCCTTACAATATTACGTGCCCTTATTCAGAAAGAATGGCCTAAATCGTTCAAGTCAAATAAATTGCATGCGAAGGCAACACGTGATTAGAGAAGCAGCAGACACGAAAACATGCAGGTATTTGTTGTGTGCTGACAACCGTGTATACTCATGAGGAAATAAAACAAAATCCTCTCAAGCAAGGGCGTGCACCAAAACACGTCATGTCCTCCTCTCCGCAGTTCTTGCGAAAACAATACGAAAGTAGTAACAAAGAAAGGTCGACGGTCGTTTCGGACCTAAGACTCAGCAAAATCATTTTCTTTCTAGTATGGAAAACAATTAATTCAAACGACTTTTCTTGTATGAGTAGCACATTTATTGTTTAAGATTTGTTGCCTATTCCTTATCAATTTCGGAAAACTGGAACTCAAATTCGTCTATCGCTTGTAGTTTTTTCAAAAAAAATGAAATATTTGAATCATCGGGTTAAGTAAAAAATAAAAGGCTACTGATACTGTTCGATCGCCTACAAAATAACGTTGTCATTCAAACTTGTCGTGTAACAGGTCTGAACATGAATCTGGTAACACTTGAGGAGTAAAGGAAGAAGTGCTGAGTGAAGAGGGGTTAACAGGGAAGCGAAACGCGTCGGGGCCGCGAATGGCTAAGTGGTTAGCAGTTCAGACTACCAATGCAAGATCCTCAGGTTCGTTCCTGGGCTGATCTTGCAGAGGTGGTGTGATTTGCTAACAATCACTGAATATTCGCCGTGCATCGGACGAGCACGTTAAGTGACCGCCCCCAGGTTGAACCCCTGGTTGAATGGGTATCCTTTCCTATGCCCCCCCCTGAAATTCTCTTACCCCTCTATGTGCAATATCGTACTTGTACGGTGGCACCATCTACTACTGTACTCTAATCTCACTACAAACTGTTCTGTCAAAGTCGCCAGACTTGCTCTCGTTACTTCCGTTTCTGTGTCCTGCCCAAAAGGTGAACTCGCTGTAGGTGGCTGGGACCTAAAATCTACTCACTGTGGACGGAAGTCTTACAAGAAAATGACTCATACGAATATATTATGTTTAGGAGAAGCGAAACGTGTCGAAACAGGGCTCAAACATGTCTAAATTTACACTTAATCTCATCTCGCCATAAGGCTGTGAAAGCTGCTAGTTGGAGTTGTGTTGCCGCACTTGAAGAGCTGTCTTTTGTACAGCATATGTCCGAAAAGTTCCAGAACAGACGCAATAAAGAATATAAAAAAATACCATACTCACAATTAATGCTGGTCACTTTCAAATTACCGCCATTCTGAATCAATACACAGTTTCCAGCACATCTGATCCCGAAAACAGTTCTGGAAGGCACTTTACGGGATGTCTGCAAGTTATTTTGTCACGGCTGCTTGGATAGCATGATACTGTGAGTGGGTACCTCTCCACTCAGCGCATTGTCGCTTGGTTTGTTGATCATACTGCATGCACCATGTCTCATCTCCTGCAATGATTCTGGAGCAAAAATCAGGATCCTCAGCTGCAGTGCCCAGCAGATCGGAAAGGATCAACGAACGAGCCTCCTTTTGGCCATCATTCAGAATATGGCATTAAGTTTTCGTTTTTCCAGATCCTGGCGTGCCTAGAACCTCATGACAGATAGACTTACTGATGCCCACCGACTCAGCCAAAAGTCTCAATGTACAATTCGGCGATCTTTCTTTAACCGATTCCGCACCTCTTCGATTTTTTCCTCCGTTCACACACTGGAGGGCGCCCAGAGCTCGGATCATCATCAAAGGAATCCCGCCCGTCACGAAACCGCGCATACCACTCGAAAACGTTGCTGCGGGTTAATGCTGTGTGTCCATGCGTTTCTTTTAGCATTCTGTAAGTTTCAGTAGCTGATTTACAAAGTTTCCAACAAAAACGGATGTTTATTCTCTTCTCTTCCATGGCTAAAATGAAATGGGACGAGAAAGCTTGCTATGACTCCATTAACGCCTGCCTGCCGCCTGTCGGTACCGGTATAAACCAGTTTTCAGCTATTCGCTGATTGGCCAAGGACTGCTGTCTTCTGGCATACATGTGAAATTTTTTATCCCACTACACTGAGAAAAGCGTTTTGTTAATTCAACAAAAACATTTGTCGATATACAGTCAGCAAAAATTTTTGTTGAATTTGCAAAATTATTTTGTTGAAATTATTGTTGATTTAACAAAATTTATTATCACGACAGAACGTTTTGTTCATTTAACAAAATGATTAGGTCGATTTTTGGGAATTTGTTTGACCCAACAAAATATATTGTTATCATGACAAAATGTTTTGTTTCTGCAACAAAACATATGATCACGATAACAATATGTTTTGTTGCAGCAGCAAAACATATTATCACGATAACAATATGTTTTATTGCAGCAACAAAACATTTGTCATGATAACAATGTGTTTTGTTGGATCAAACAAATTCCCAAAAATCGACCTGATCATTTTGTTAAAACGAACAAAACGTTCTGTCGTGATAATAAATTTTGTTAAATCAACAATAATTTCAACAAAATAATTTTGCAAATTCAACAATTTTGTTGACTGTATATCGACAAATTTTTTTGTTGATTCAACAAAATTTTTGTTGAATTGACAAAACGTTTTTCTCAGTGTACTGTAAAGTCCTGGAACTTATTGGACGTTAGTTGCATTTGTGATAAAAGGTAAGAAAAATCCATTCGTTTTGGTGTGCTGGAAGGAGCCAAATAATCACACCGACGACTGCTTCGTTTGGGGATGATATCACGTACTACGTAACATGACGTACTATTGAGGTGACGCATGAGTCAAATCGACAGTGAAGTGGCGAAAAGATATAGCCCAAATTGACAGTGAAGTGGCGACGTAGTTCAATTGGGAGAACAGCCGCTCCGGAGTAGAAAGACGTGAGCTGGAATATTACCACCGGCAAAATGGTTATATCTTGTATTGGCGCCCGAGTAAATCTCCTAACCGTTAGGCTTGAAAAATTCGTGGGATGAATATTCCACACGACGCGCGTAATTAATAAATTTAATACTTTTACAATAAGATAATCGTCGGCTGACCCTAAACCTACGATTTCGTGGCTCCGCCTTTCACAAGAGGGAAATGATGTAATGTGCTAGGTGACATGACGTAGATGACGTACTACTAAGGTGATGCATGGGTCAAATCGACAATGAAGCTGCGATCGGCCTGCTGGCGTAGTTCAGCTGGGAGAATACCGCTCCGGAGCAGGAAGACATGGTTTCGACAGCATCACCGGCAAAAGGTTATATGTTGCATCTTGAAACATACATGGACACAAAACTAAACATAATGATGGGTGACTACTGTAGCACGCTGTACAGAGAGATGCCACAAAAAAACCCCACATAAACGAAAGTGTAAGAAGCGCAGTTTTGAAGGGAAAAAGACAGATTGTATAAGAAGAGTCTGAAACTCATTAGGTGTAAGAATAAAAGATATCTATAAATGTGATGGGAGTGTCTTTAATAACTCAAGTATTTTTTCCTACATTTTATCAAAGTGCTACGCCAGTTTAAAAACAAAACAAAAACTTAGGTGATACAGTAAAACTAAAATCGTATTTGCACTCAATACTGCAAATATGTGCAATATCTTCCAAAATAAGCTCAAACAACTTTTAATACACTGACGGAAAAAAATCCCAACACCACAAAAAAATAGTTGTAGAGGAATGAAATGGCGGCAATACATTTGTATAGGTAACATATTTAATCGATTAAGGTTTCAAGATCACAGCTTAATGTAAGCGCGAGAAGAGCCATTTTAAATGTGAAATCCTGGTACATTAATAACCGGTGTAACCGCCAGAATGTTGAATGCAAGCACGCAAACGTTCATGCATTGTGTCGTACAGGTGCTGGATGTCAGTTTGTGGGATGGAGTTCCATGCCTGTGGCACTTGGTCGGTCAATACAGGGACGGTTAATGCTGGTTGGGGGTGACGCTGGAGTTGTCGTCCAATGATGTCCCAAACGTGCTCGATTGGTGAAAGATCTAGTGATCTAGCAGGCCACGGCAACATGTCGACACTCTGTAGAGCATTTTGGGTTACAACAGCGGTATGCGGGCGAGCGTTATCCTGTTGGAAAACACCCCCTCGAATGCTGTACATGAATGGCAGCACAACAGGTTGAATCACCAGACCGACGTACAACTGTGCCGTCAGGGTGCGTGGGATAACCACGAGAGTGCTCCTGCTGTCATAGGAAATTGCTCCCCAGACCATAACTCCAGGTGTAGGTCCAGTGTGGCTCGGCCGCAGACAGGTTGGTTGCAGGCGCTCACCTGGCCTCCTTCTAACCAACTCACGGCCATCACTGGCACCCAGGCAGAATCGGCTTTCATCAGAAAACACAACAGATCTCCACTCCGTCCTCCAATGAGCTCTAGCTTGACACCACTGACGTCGCAAACGGCAGTGGTTTGGAGTAAGTGGAATGCACGCTACAGGGCGTCTGGTTCGGAGCTGTCCTTCAAGTAACCGATTTGTAACAGTTCGTTGTGTCACTGTGGTGGCAACTGCAGCTCGAATTGCTGCCGCAAACGCGGAACGATGCGCCAAGGCCATACGCCGTACACGGCGGTCTTCCCTCTCAGTAGTGCAACGTGGCCGGCCGGAACCCGGTCTTCTTGGGGCAGTACCTTCCCTTGACCACCGCTGCCAACAATCATGCACAGTGGCTACATTCCTGCCAAGTCGTTCTGCAATATTGCCGAACGAAAATCCACCTTCTCGTATCCCTATTACACGACCTCTTTCAAACTCCGTGAGCTGTTGATAATGGGTTCTTCGTCTTCTTAAAGGCATTCTTGACTAACATCAACACACTACGTCGAATCTCAACGATAACTAACGCTCACGAACGTTACAGTGCGTATTTACAGCAAACCTGCTTTGCATGTTCCGAGGGGCGCTACTAGCGCCACACGTATGCGCCGAGCGCGAAATTTGCATAGACGTCATCTTACAGATGTACTCTCACCGCCTACCAACTGTCGTTTATCTAACACAACCCCTTCTTGGTGGTGGGATTTTTTTCCGTCAGTGTATGTAACATTTTGTACACCTCGGTAATCATTATAGTGAAAATGGCCATGACTTGGTTGGTACCTATGCAAGGAGTTCGCAACACTGTCATTACATTTTTCATTAAGTGGAAACGATAAAGTATGTCAGCTAACGAAAAAATACTAAAGGTGTATATGTGTCGAAAATTTCGTCAGCTGTTCATGTTAAAGTGAATTAGGTCCTACGCAAGCACTACAGACTTACGTGCTATGGTGTCAATGAAGAATGTAAGTCTACATATATATATATATGTATATGAATTTATAAAATGATGAAATGGCACGTACTTTGAAGCATATTTAGAGATTTAACAAGCTCATCTTAATCACTATTTAAGTTATAAATCGATGACTGAAACGCTTTCCCGCATTTAAGTTTCACAATAACAGATTCCTTGAAATACGCTAGAACTGGAATTATGCTGCAGTCGATTTTACATTGAATTATTGAAGCTTCTTTCCGGCAGAACCGACATCTGAGGAAAAGCATCAGTGCTCTGTTTGGCGCAGTAGATTAAGACGACGAAATGTCTTAATATCTAGGCCAAAAAAAAAAAAAATCTTTTTCTTTCGTTTTCAATTGCAACACATAATCCTTCTTCTCCACGAACATTAACGAGGAAATGCATAAATTTTTCGTTTTCATATCGGTATTTGTGTCAGAAGGTATTATTAAAAGGACCGCAAACGGATGTGCCTTTTTTTACTTCTTAAATTATGCAAGAAAAAAAGACATCTATTTGAAAAGATTTTTCCATTTCTGACTTCAACATTTCCTCATTACGTGCGACAGGAAAGAATAGGAACATTACTAACACTGTAGTTTTTATTCTCTGCATATTTATTACTTCTTTCTTTCTCTCACTTTGTTTTCGCGGTATAACGACCCCCCCCCCTCTCTTCCTGAGTATCTAGGAATACAGAGAGTCATGGCCGCCCCGGTGGCGCAGTGGTCTAAGGCGCTGGCCTCTGATCATTCGTCCGTAAGGGGTCCGGGTTCGAATCCCGGTCAGGCATGGATGTTGTGTTTGTCTTACGGCACTGGCTCTGTCCCTTCCCTGGAACCAGTGACCCTAAATTAGGGACGGGCGACTGCTTATAGCCCATTGAGTTGCTCACGGTGGTCGTTAAACCTCCAGTAAAACAAAAACAGAGAGTGTTTCAAATTAAGGAGGACTGGCTCCTGGGAGGGGACTCAGCCTGTGTCGTAAGACATGCGCTCCATTCATGTCTAATATTGGAGACTCAGGCGCTGCTCGGGTGACTGGTGGAGATTCGCGACTCTAACCACCGGAGCGACCCACGCTTTTTGCCTCCCATTTCTGGGTCAAGCATTTTTCGTTTTTTGTTGGTGTTTTTAAGAACAATAGACTAGTTCTACGTTCTTTGGTCATAAAAACCTTCGCGTCTCTTCTTTTTCTAATTTTTTTTTACCCGTTCGTCTTTCAGAACGCACTCACTGTTAAAAACGTCTTATATATAACTAATTATGCCTTCCTTTACAATCAAATTACTATGCCAATTGCTTTTCCTGTAGTTTAATTTCGTTCCTTTTGCCATGACTCCCTTCACCATTCTAGAATCCTGTTTTGGGGAATGTAGAATTCACGAATGCCCTTATTATTTCATCTCGGAAACACAACAGGAAATTGGTCTCACGCCATTTATTCTTTCCTTCATCAAAGTGATTTTTCCATTGTTTAATTTTTAGCCTCGAATTACCGGTTCAGGTAGACGGTTTTGTTGTAGAAACCGTGTTTAGTGAGAAATGTGTCTGGAGAAAAATAAGAATATATCATTTCTTTATTACTTTGGAGGGTCAGTAAAGATCTTTGTTTTAGAAGTCTCTCTACATGAGTAACTAGATATCTTTTTCCAACATGAACTGGGTTGTTTGCGCTTAAGGAAAAGGAATGTTCTGGGAGCCTTGTAAAATTCTTAAGAGAAACAGTAATGTTAGGGCTGACAAACTGTCAGTTTTGTTCTCAGTGTGAGTGCTGTAATACACTGTACTCTCAATTTCGTGAACGACTGATAATTTGAAGGCAGTTGTCTGTCAAGTGTTCATTCGATCTGAATAAGATCACAACCAGTTCGACTTCGTTTGCTAGAAAATGTTTGGAATTTCACTAAACAACGCACACAGTCGACCTAAGTTTCATTGTTCACGGCCCAACTGAAGAAGTAGCACACTTATGAGCAATGGAAAACGTGAGATTCGCTTGCTGCATTCAACATGACTGCCAGCCATGTAATGGATGTTACATTAAAACCTTTATGTTTGTCATTATTTTGTGAGTTCTTGGTCCTAATATCAAAACCTATACCTCTCTACGAAACAGTTTACGAGCGTCGTTCAAAAAGTAACGAGACTGCTTTTACATGGGACAGAAGTGTAATGCAGTAAACATACACTGCCGGAAAGTGAAAAAGAACACCAAGAAGGAATTGGCGGACGATCATGAAATTTACATATGTTAATGAGGTCGAGTTTACGTAGGTGTGATGTTAATTTCGGGACCAACCGGTGAGCGCTTACGCCACAGCACGGCATAATATGCAAATTATCGTCGGTGGTATTTAAGAAGTACGGTGAAGTGAATGTAATCAGTCGTCGACGTACGTACACGTGCCAAGACCATGAAGAAGCTGCAATGCCTGGACATGGAAGACATGTACGTTTTCAGCAGTTATCGGACTTTGAGCGAGGTCGTCTAGTCGGACTCCGCGAGGCCGGGTGGTCGTATCGTCGTATTGCGGAGCGAATTGGACGGGAAGTATCGGTGGTGGTACGATGGTGGCGTAGATGGTCCGAGGAACATTCCCACACGAGAAGACGTGGAACCGGAAGTCACAGACGGACTGATGAGCGGACCGATCGACGCATAAGAAGAGCGGCGTTGTCAAGCAGAACATCCGCTGCGACGCAAATCCGAGCTGCCGTTGCACCTGAGGTGACTGTGCGAACAATCCGCAACCGTCTACTGGATGCAGGACTACGTGCACGTGTGCCTCTGGCATGTGTACCTCTGACTCCAGCCCACCGTCAGGAACGGCTGCAGTGGTGTCGCCAACGTCTGCACTGGAGAACGTAATGGTGATCTGTCGTGTTCAGCGATGAAAACAGATTCTGCTTGGGAGCCTCCGATGGTCGTATGCGTGTTCGCAGACGCACAGGGGAGCGTCTCCACTCTTCTTGCATCCGCCAGCGACACACAGGGCCTACACCTGGTCTCCTGGTGTGGGGAGCGATCAGCTATCACACAACTACACAACTAGTGTTTGTACCGGGAACGTTAAACAACTAGTGTTTGTACCCGTACACAACTAGTGTTTGTACCGGGAACGTTAAACAGCACCTCCTACATCAACAACATCATTCAGCCCGTTGTTGTGCCATTTGTAAGGTCGGTTCATCGTGGTGTTTTCCAGCAAGATAACGCACGCCCACACATGGCACGTGCAACGCAACATGCACTTCAGTGTGTCAGACAACTTCCACGGCCTGCACGTTCACCGGATTTGTCCCCCATTGAGCACGTGTGGGATTTTATGGGACAACGACTTATCCGGTCTCCACGGCCAGCCACGACCATCCCCGATTTACGCGTCCAGGTTGAGGATGCTTGGAACTCAATACCCAAAACTTACATCCAACATCTGTACGACAGACTCCATGCCAGAATTGCACAGTGTGATGCAGTTCATGGCGGTTGAACCTCGTACTAACCATGTTACATGGAAATGTTATTTTTCAGTTTACCAGCAAATACAGCTGTATTTTGCCATAATGTTTTGATCACGTTATCCTCTGTATTCCGTTATTGTGCTGTATAAATTCCGTTGGTATCAGGCGCCTCCTTCTTGGTGTTCTTTTTTCACTTTCCGCCAGTGTACTTACACTTGCATATTTTAGAAGTATTCTCCCTCTATGTGAATGCACCGGTCCCACCTTTCTATCCATTTCCGGAAGGTGTGTTCAAGCCCTTCCTCGACATGTGCTTCAGGATACCCATCAAAGCACTGTTCAGTTCAGTATTTGATGCAAACCAACTCCCACGAAGTTTTTTTCACTTCAGAGAACAGGTGGAAGTCACACGGCACCAGGTCCGGTGAATAATGAGGGTGCGCCATCACTTCAGTGCCTAGATCTTGGATAGCCTGCTGGGTAAGCAAAGTACGATGTGCAGGGGCATTATCTCGATGCAAAAACCAACCAGTTTGTGCATATTTTGGGCGTTTTTAGGAATTGTTTTCTTTAGAGGACCTTTGAGAACTTCAGAATAATAGGGAACAATAACAGTTTTCCCTTGTGAAATAACATGGTCATACACGATTCCCTTTTTATCGAAGAAAACCAGAACCTTTGCTTTCTTGAATCGGGGACTCTGTGGATGTTTCCATTAGGTGCTCCGTTGTTTTGTTTCTGGATCGAAATGGCGAAAAAATGTTTCATCACATGTGGAGACTTGATCCAAAAAGTGTGTCTCACATCGTAGCCGGCACTTCCATTGGCGACAAGTGGTAACACGATTTGCCTTGTGTTCATCCGTGAGCAAGTGGGGGATCCACTTTGCAGGGACTTTTCGGTACCCCAAAAGGTTTCTCTCAATGTCAACAACGGAACCAACGGACATCTGCATCAGTCAGCAACCTCATAGTCCTTCGGCGGTCTTCGCGCACGAGTGCCTCGATGGTATTGACATTAACGTCCGTAGTCGATGCCTAAGGCCTACCGGAGAGGGGCGCATCTTCCAGACATTCTTCATCCTTCACAAATTTTTTGTACCACTTAAAAACTCTTTCACGGGACAAATCATCTTCCTTATAGGTTGTTTTAATCATTCCCTGCGTTTCTGTGGCGGTTTTATTAAAACGCACGTAAAATTTTATAGCTGCTGGTTGCTCCAGTTTTAAATCCATACTCGGTTACAGAAACACGTCTGAACTCTACGTCGTATAATACAAGAATGAACTAGCGGAGCGCTGTAACGATGCGTCGCCACGGGACTGACCTTGCAGGTGTTCTGACAGAGGCAGCTGCATTTTTCTGCAGGGGTTTGTTTTGGTGCGATGACGTCAGTCTCGTTACTTTTTGAACGACCTACGTATATGAGACTAGAAAAACGTTGCATAGCTAGCAACTGCGATTTCATCGTAAGTAAACTTCCTTCATTGAATTTGTTCTTTTGCTTTGTGCCAAGCGTTCGGCCGCATACGTATCCATTAAACTGATGTTTAATAACCATTTTCTGAGCAGCCTTAACATTTAGACAGAGAAGCCTCTCTTTGTTCAATAACTATTAGGCTCCAGTTCATTCTTCACCACGCCCGTTCTTTCGCGCGACTCTTTGCTTACTTCACTTCAACCCCGTCGTAAACTCTTATTAGGACCATAGCATGCACCGGAACATCTCCGGCTCCGTTTGCAGTGGTGCCAGGCCTGAGCGACGAGGAACGCCACAGACTGGCGACGTGTGGTGTTTAGCGATGAGTGCCGCTTCATTTTGGGGACAGATGATCGTCGTGTCAGGGTGTGGAGGTCCCTGGGGTGAACGGCACAATCCCGACCTCGCTATCGAGCGCCACAACTCCCCACCTGCAGGCATTATGGTCTGGAGAGCCATTGTCTACGATAGCCGATCAGCTATAGTAGTGGTACGTGGATCATTGACGGGCCAGCGGTATGTGGATGAGATCCTACGGCCCCATGTGCTCCCATTCCTGGCCGGGAATCCAGGTGCGCTATACCAGCAGGATAATGCACGCCCACACACGGCGCGGGTTGCCCAGGACTGCGTCATGTCCAGACACTTCCATGGCCTGCCCGCTCCCTGGACATGTCCCCTACCGAGCATGTGTGGGACCAGTTGAAACGCCAGCTGCCGCCGTGCCGCACTACCCGGGATTTAGAGCACACCGTCCAACACGTGTGGGTCAGTCTGCAGAAGAACAACATCAGGCGTCTGTTCGCCTTCATGCCGGACCGTATTGCAGCATGTATCGCCGACCGAGGCGGTGCGACGCGCTACTGAAGATGACCGGACTGCGTGCCACAGATCCCTCAGTAACTGTCCTGCAGCTGTGTTTTGGCCATCATGTGTATCATTCATCTGTATCATTACGTCCATAAAATTTCAGTTCAATCCGATGCTTCCTTCTTGGTATGCAAATTTCATTGTCCGCGAGTCTGCAGAATTTATCATGTAAGAAGAAAACTCTGGTGCTAAGAAACATAAGTTGTACCTTTCACGACTCAAGAAGATAATTAAACGGCTGAAGATACGGAATCGATCATGAACGGCAAGGCCTATTATGCATAGTACTGTAGGTTTTGCCTTTTACGGTCACTTCTCTGTAAAAATGGGTTAAGAGAGGAAAACAATATAGTACAATTCTGTTTTCCACTTTTAAATTATGAAACTGTCTAAAAGCGCATTATTAATCGTCTATTTAAATAGTTTAAAGTTATAATTTCTTTCCGATGTAACCAGGTAAGGAACTTAAGTTCCGATGCAGCGGAAATTAATGCACACGAGAAACAATTACTCCTGCAGTTCTTGTAGCGCGAAACAAAAACTACAGGAGGCTGGATAAAGGCTGACAGCTGTTGAGAGCAATATCCGCGATAGTGCCCGTGAAGAAACACGAAGTTCCCACTGTCTGCTAATGCTTCGAAAGGTACTGAAGAAGAGTTGTAGTGAATCAAAAGCAGGTGCCGTATAGGATATATATATATATATATATATATATATATATATATATATATATATGGGATGTAAGGTCAGGTGATGCGTAACATCACAGCCTCTCCTTGACAAATGTCAACCCCGCCTTCTCGTGGTGCATCCTGTTCCCACTAAAGGGGCTCTGACGACCGCCAATAGCGGTATAACTATACCATCGGGATCAGAGGAAATGCTATCCCACACTCACCAACCCGCTTGGCCAGCGTGGTGAGTTATGGCCAAACACCTCCAAAATGACTCTACAACTTAAATCTTGGCCCTCAGTCTCCGGCAGCTGGAATGTACCTGGCCAAGGCAGCGGCCAGTGCGACATGAAGGCAGAGGGTGCTAAGAATCCCCGGAGGACCGGACTAGGCTGCCATTTGATGCTGACCCTGGCTACCTATAACGGACGCTCCCTATCTTCTGATTCAAGGCTTCTTGAATTGGAAGAGGAACTACAAAGGATCAAGTGGGACATCGTCGGGCTAAGTGAGGTAAGGAGAAAAGGAGAAGATCTCATTGAACTGAAAAGTGGACATCTCTTCTATTATCGTGGGACAGATACTGGCAGAACTAGTGGTGTTGGATTTATAATAAACAAGAAACTGAAGGATAAAGTGGTAGAAGTTGAAAGTTCCTCTGACAGAGCTGCACGACTCGTTATCCAACTATCGAGAAGATACCAGGCTCAGATTATTCAAACTTATGCACCCACCACAAGTCATCCTGAAGAAGAAATTGAAGAATTTTATGAGGAAATTCGTCATCTAAATAATAAAGGTAAGCAGCACTTGAAGATAATTATGGGAGATTTCAATGCAAAAATAGGGCAACGGCAACAGAATGAAACTTCAGTAGGTAAATTCGGTCACGGCAACAGAAACCAGCGTGGAAATACTCTCGTTGAGTTTGCAGAGGCAGAAGGATTTTTCATCTTGAACTCCTTTTTCAAGAAAAAGCCACACAGGAAATGGACATGGAGACATCCAATTGGGACGACAAGTGAAATTGATTTTATTATGTGTAACAAAAAATTCGTCATCGAAGACTGCAGTGTGCTGAACAAGTTCAACACAGGTAGTGACCATAGATTGGTGAGATGTAAGATGCACCTCAACACTAAACTGGAACGTGGCAAGCTCATAAGACAAACAAAATGTATTGACATAACCAACCTTAAAAAACACCATAATACTTTCAAGTTGGAACTGAAGAACAGATTCTCTGCTTTAGAAGGCCTAACATCGGAAGAAGTGGATATTTCGGAAGTTAACAGAAAAGTAACCAAAGCTCTAATGGAAACAGCAACAAAATTAGCTGGGTCTAAGAACAAGTTGCATGTGAACAAATTATCAGGAAAAACCAAAATGTTGATGCAAAAAAGAAGAGAGATGAGGACAACTAAAGAAGATGTGACTTCCAAAGTGGAATATATAGAGCTATGCAAGACAACACGAAAAAGTATCACTGAAGACGTAAGGAAATTCAACTGTGAGCTAGTGAGGAAAGCAATTGAAAACAACCAAAGCCTTAAGATAGCAAAGGGACATCTCAGTAAGGGAAGAAAACAGATTATGGCTCTGAGAAAAGAAGATGGTTCTATAACAAGAAATAGAGGCGAAATTTTGACAAGAGTGAAAGATTTCTACTCCAAATTATATGAAAGGGATGATACATGTTCTCCAGACATCATGAAAGGTACCAGAGTTCTTCCAGTCCTCCCAGCAGAAGTTGCTCATGCGATCAAGAACATGAAGCGGGGGAAAGCTCCAGGAGAAGATGGAATTACTATAGACATCATACAAGAAGCAAGTGGAGAAATTGAAACAGTACTCGCCCAAATTTTCACTCGATGCCTTAATGAAGGGAAGATTCCTGAGGATTGGAACAATGCTACAATGATCCTGCTACATAAAAAAGGTGACATTGAGGATCTCAGGAACTACAGACCTATCAGCCTCCTATCAGTGGTTTATAAAATCTTCACTAAAGTTCTTTCACACCGCTTGAAGGTAACACTGGACATGGCTCAACCGAGAGAACAAGCTGGATTCAGGAGTGGCTACAGCACAATAGATCATATCCACGTACTGAGAGAACTAATTGAAAGAGCGAGGGAATATGAACTTCCATTGTGCATGGCTTTTATCGATTATGAAAAAGCCTTTGATTCGGTGAAACCATCAGCAGTTACCACGGCTCTGAAATCCTGCGGTATTGAAGATGCATACATTAATATTATTAAAAACATCTATGAAAATGCAAGTGCAAAGATTAGGCTGTTTGAAAATACAACACACATAAAAATTGGAAAGGGAGTGAGACAAGGTGACACCATATCTCCGAAGCTCTTTAATGCCACATTGGAAAATGTCTTTCAATCACTGAACTGGGAAAACAAAGGGATAAAGATTAATGGAGATTATCTAACCCACCTTCGTTTTGCTGATGACGTAGTCATTTTTGCAACTACCCCATCAGAGCTGCAGAGTATGATCCAGGAACTTGCTGACAAGAGTAAAGAAGTGGGATTAAAAATGAACTTTCAGAAGACAAAAGTGATGTTCAATGCTTTTACAAGAAATGAAGATTTATCGATTGATGGAGAAAAACTGGAGATAACAGATACGTATGTTTATCTTGGACAGCAGATATCAAGTGAGGGTCACATTGATGAAGAAATTAATCGGCGTACAAAACTTGCCTGGAGAGCTTTTGGAAGAAACAGCATAATTTTCAAGAGCAATATGCCATTATGTCTTAAAAGAAAAGTGTTTGATCAATGCATCCTTCCAGTGCTTACGTATGGTGCAGAGACGTGGACCTTAACTAAAAGAGACATACAAAGGCTGCAGACAACTCAAAGAAGCATGGAGAGGTGCATGCTTGGTATAACCAGGAGAGATAAGAAGAGGAACTCGTGGATCCGAAAAATGACGAGAGTGGAAGACATCATGATCAGAGTTAAATCCCTGAAATGGCAATGGGCTGGACATACTGCCAGAAGGACAGACCATAGATGGACAGCCGAAATTTTAGATTGGATTCCAAGGGACAGGAAAAGACCCAGAAAAAGACCACATGGGAGATGGGTGGATGAAATTCGTAAATATGCGGGAGTGACATGGAGGAGACTGGCACAAGACAGACCGTTGTGGAGGAAACTTGGGGAGACCTTCGTCCAGCAGTGGATTGATAATGGTTGACAATGATGATGATGATGATGATGATATATATATATATATATATATATATGCACAATCCATCTTTAATACACTGACGGAAAAAAAAATCCCAACACCACGGAAAAATAGTTGTAGAGGAATGAAAAGGCGGCAATACATTTGTATAGGTAACATATTTAATCGATTAAGGTTTCAAGATCACAGCTTATTGTAAGCGCGAGAAGAGCCATTTTAAATGTGAAATGCTGGTACACTAATAACCGGTGTAACCGCTAGAATGTTGAATGCAAGCACGCAAACGTTCATGCATTGTGTCGTACAGGTGCTGGATGTCAGTTTGTGGGATGGAGTTCCATGCCTGTTGCACTTGGTCGGTCAATACAGGGACCGTTGATGCTGGTTGGGGGTGACGCTGGAGTTGTCGTCCAATGATGTCCTACACGTGCTCGATTGGTGAAAGATCTGGTGATCTAGCAGGCCACGGCAACATGTCGACACTCTGTAGAGCATGTTGGGTTACAACAGCGGTATGCGGGCGAGCGTTATCCTGTTGGAAAACACCCCTGAAATGCTGTTCATGAATGGCAGTACAACAGGTTGAATCACCAGACCGACGTACAACTGTGCCGTCAGGGTGCGTGGGATAACCACGAGAGTGCTCCTGCTGTCCTAGAAAATTGCTCCCCAGACCATAACTCCAGGTGTAGGTCCAGTGTGTCTCGGCAGCAGACAGGTTGGTTGCAGGCGCTCACCTGGCCTCCTTATAACCAACACACGGCCATCACTGGCACCCAGGCAGAACCGGCTTTCATCAGAAAACACAACAGATCTCCACTCCGTCCTTCAATGAGCTCTAGCTTGACACCACTGACGTCGCAAACGGCAGTGGTTTGGAGTAAGTGGAATGCACGCTACAGGGCGTCTGGCTTGGAGCTGTCCTTCAAGTAACCGATTTGCAACAGTTCATTGTGTCACTGTGGTGGCAACTGCAGCTCGAATTGCTGCAGAAGACGCGGTACGATGCTCCACGGCCATACGCCGTACACGGCGGTCTTCCCTCTCAGTAGTGCCACGTGGCCGGCCGGAACCCGGTCTTCTTGAGGCAGTACCTTCCCTTGATTACCGCTGCCAACAATCATGCACAGTGGCTACATTCCTGCCAAGTCGTTCTGCAATATTGCGGAACGAAAATCCACCTTCGCGTAGCCCTATTACACTACCTCGTTCAAACTCCGTAAGCTGTTGATAATGGCTTCTTCGTCTTCTTAGAGGCATTCTTGACTAACATCAACACACTACGTCGAATCTCAACGATAACTAACGCTCACGAACGTTACAGCGCGTATTTACAGCAACACAATCCCTTCTTGGTGTTGGGATTTTTTTCCGTCAGTGTAATTCTAAGTTTTTATTTATCCGGCATCACTTCAACTCCATTTCTCTGTCAATAAACGGCTGTTCAATGACGACCACTCCCCAAATCAAATGTTCCTAAATTCAGCCATCTCTTGACATGAAATCCACAGCCAGAAGACCCAAGTTCCACGACATCTGTTGATTCACTAATAAACTGCAGTTCGGTGCAGTATCTGATTGATAATAAACTGCCCATCGGTGAGCTTTTAGTCACCGACAGCGTGCTTCTGCAGACATGAAAATAGTTCAAGAGTTTCACGATACGCTTTTGCTTTGTTCTTATTGAAGTTTTATATCCAATATTAATTAAACACCTATAGAAACCAATAACAAATCTCCGCATAATTTCTTGCACACGATATTGTCTCAGCCCTTCACTTTCGACACACAAATCCCCGAATAATTGGGTATGTAAAAAAAGGTGGTATGTGAAAACGCACAATTAACCTTGTGATATGTGAAAAAGCACAATTTACCTTGTAATATGTGAAAAAACCCAATTAGCCTTGTGATATGTGAAAAAGCCCAACTAACCTTGTGATATGTGAAAAAACACAATAAAACCTCCAATCTCTTGTTCAGTCGGTAACATCACAGCAGTTTCTTTCGTCTTCACATGAATGAAACAGTTCATGTCTGTGTATCATGATACTAACGCTTTTATAAATAAAAAAAAAAGTCGCCATAATATGGAGCATTGACGTGCTCCATGGATTTTTAGCACGTCTTTTTATAAAAAACGCTTTTTCCGTCCGTCCGTCGTTCTGTAGACACCACATCTCTGCAACTAGTAGTCCGATTTGAAAAATTCTTTTTAGATTGGGAAGTCTGAACTGTGAGAACGATGATCTTTGCTTTCCGGTTTTCTCCGATGCATGACTTTGCCTATAGAGGGCGTAAACGCAGCTGCTATCGAATTCCAAATACATTTTATTCCATATAACTGCTTCTAAATATCCGATTGAAAAAAATTCTTTCTTCCCTTTAACACCACCTACAACGAAAACTATAGTTGGGGTGCAGTTCCGTTTTCATGTAATAAATAGTTTTTACTCAAGAGGGCGTAACATTAAATTGCGATTTCTCCAATATCTCTACTTCAAAAAGTACGATTTGAAAAAATCTTTTTGCATCGGATAAAGCTCCTGGTGGGAAATGATCTCCATATAAATTATATAATTTCTAAATTTCGGTAAAGAACGTTTTGAGATTAGGGGCATAAGTGTACATTTCTCTTTCTGATATATTTCCAGCGATATCTGCGCTTCTGAAAACTCGATTGAAAACATTCTTTTGCACCAGGTACATTTCACAACAGAAAACCTTTTGAGAATACTTTCTGCTTAAAAAAAGGTAAATATGCCACCCCACCAGGGGTGTAGATGAATATCTTATTTTCGCCTACATCTCTACTTCTAACAGTTCGATTTGAAAACTCCTTTCTGTGTCGCAGAGCGTTTCTAGTGCAAAATGTTTCGCACAAAATTTCACATTTTTCGTAAAGCACAAGTTTGCGACTAGAGGGCATAAGTTCTCGTTTCGGTTTACAACGTATTTACAGCAATAACTGCGTGTCTAAACATCCGATTGAGAAAATCTTTTTTCGGTGAGATACTACCAGCTGCGAAAACATGGGCATTTTTTGCCCAAAACAGTGCAAAATGTTCCCGCTAGGGTGCGCAATTATTTAATCTGCTTTACTCGAAACCTCTGTTTCTAAAAGTTTAATTTAAAAAGCCCTTTCAACACCGGTTACCATGCTCCATGTAGAACAATTTGTTTGTACCCATGTGGTTTTGTAATTCTTAGTTCTGGCGCTGAGTGATGTTAGTGTGTATTTATGTTTGCAATCGTATATCCGGCTAAAATAAGCCTGTTGAAAAATTGATTTTTTTACTGTATGCCATTCGCTATAGCAAAGATGGGGAACATTATTCTTTTTAAATAATGCAGTTTTCCTCCTAGAGGGTGTAAATGTCAAAACTTTTTTTTTGCTATATGTACTTCCAAGAGACGAATTCGAGAAATTACTTTTCCTTAACAAAGCTTTTGCTGTGAAGAATACTTTTAGCATATATTTTATTTTTTATTAATCTCTTTTGCCAGGGGCGTCAGCGTATAGTTTTACTTGAAAAAGTTAATTCGATTCTAAAAATCCCTTAGAAAAGTACTTACATGGTACGATACTCTTCATTATGAAGAGTATTTTGAACCCACTTTCTTCTTTAACTAACACATAGCTTTTCCACAATGGGACTTAAAAGTTATATCATGTTTTTTCCTCTATATTTGTTTTGCTAACTGTTCGATTTGAAAACTCATTTTTCTGTGATTTCTTCCTTAAGGTAGGAGAAACGTTCTGTGCACAGTTTGCTAATTTCCGTAAATAACTTTTCAGCCGCTAGTGTGTATTAGTCGTTATTTCCATTTCTGAATGTTTCGTCGATTGTAGAACTCTGAGTTTTTTAACCGGTTAAATTAACTACGAACAATCCTGCTTACGTTACGTATTTTAAATTATGCGCAGTTTTTTCCGAAGTGGTTAAGTGTATTTTCTTTTTAGTTGGACTTTTAGATTTTCCAAAAATCTGCTTTGAAATGCATATTTCGTGTAAGAAAAGATTCAAAAGACGTGCTCATTACAACCAAATATTCGGGGTCACCTTTCTTTTTTTTTTTTTTTTTTTTTGTGTCAACTATAAATTTATTTCTTCAGAGACAGAACGTTTGTTACTTCATTAGTTCCATACCCAGGAAAAATACGTTAATACAATGCAAATTACATTAAAAATGTTACATACAAGAAACTGTCTAAATTACACGGATAACCAACACTAGTAGAAGCAGCATAGCAAACTAATATACTAAGAAACCGTGCACACGGCCTGACAAGTTGCTTACAAGTGCAGCTTTATTTATTGTATTGAATGTATTCATAGTTGACCTGATCTCATCTCTGGCCAGTGGCGTAACTAGCACAACGCGCGTCCCCCTCCCAAGATTTACTTCAGCACCCCTCAGCACTGTAATTTTCCCAGGATTTCGAAAACGAGGGAGGATGCATTTTTCGCGGTGGTGTGGTGGTTTGGGGGGGGGGGGGCTTAGGACATCAGAAAGAGTGTCTGCAAAAATAATGGTGGTAACTAGAGCCCTGTAGTTGTAACTTTTTAAGTAATAGATTTGACAATACGTGTAATTGCTTTGTCCAAAACTAAAATAAATCACTTGATGAAATCACCCTCTTACACATGGCGGATCTGCGGCTGCTGTGAATAAATGTTGACGCCTGTCGTGCACGTATTCCTAGGTAACTTACTGTTTTCCTAGATCCTCCACAGGGAATGCCACTGTGGCCTCGCGCTTTTCCTCAACAGCGCAGGGAGAGGGCGATTGGAGAGCGATCGTATTATTTACAACCCATTGCAAAGCAATCGTATTACAACCCGAGGTCAAAGAGCTGAACACTTTCAATCTGTAGGACATTCAGTGTTTTAAAAGTGAAACTAGGCATTTATTTAGGCAAAGCTAAATATATCTTTAAAGCAAAACATGAATCTTTGGGTTAATTATTGTGAGTGTTCGAATTTTTCCATAAAAGTATAACTGGCAGCTGCAGTACGCCGCTTCATTACATGCGCCCCTAGCAGCTACGGGGGCTGCGAGGGTGGTGATTACGCCACTGCCTCTGGCCAGAAGATTTCAGTTCTAATGTCAGTGATGTCATGTTTGGTGATGAGCAATTTTCAGCTCGGCAGCAAGTAAATTACTAGTTACAATTCTGTCAACTTGAAACCGTTTAATTTTCTAAGACGGGCGTTCTGTGATGGCTTTCGGCGTTTTCGTCCTACTAATTATTAACCAAACTAATATTACAAAAGTAATCACCAAGGCTTTTGTTTACTTTCCCTTACTTTTACTTTCAAAGAGACTCAGATTACAGGTTGTTCGTTTCGGGGTTTAACGGCCATCATGAGCGACTATTAGGGCTATAAGCCATCGCACGTCCCTGATTTGGAGTCACTGGTTCCTGGATGGGGATAAGCCCAACGTTATTGGACAAACACACCACCGACGCTTCATCCGGCGTGGATTCGGGCCCATCTCGAACGACTGATCAGAAACTACGCTTCAAACCACTGGGCCACCGAGGTGGCTCAGATACAGGTTGAGCAACCGAAATCCCGGAAAGCTCCAACATTATGCCATGAGTGCAAAATTTCTCTTAGTGGCATAGTGAAAATAGCTGAAATGGTTCTGAATGAAGGTAATCGTGATGATAACAGCGAGGATGATATTATTAACACAACGGGGAAAAGTATCCGAAAGGCGACTACGGACACTTCCATTTGGATTTAATGCCAGTTGTCTTAAATTTAATTTGAAGAACCCTTCGCACTCTAATTCGTTCTCTGCGTGTTCGTAGTAGCTACAGCGTTAATTAAACACGGCTAAATATCTAGTTATATACTAAAAAAAAAACTGGTCCAGAGTAAGAGACGAGACAGTACTTACAAATCCCAAATCCACTTTATAATATATCTCCCAGCATGTAAAGTAATTGTCACATCAGAGTATCCCTTGCAACATCAAGGAACAAACTTCACGCCCTTACTTCGTAACAAAATACGTTTGAGAAGTATCGCTCACCGTCATTAAATATAACGCAATTTTACATGACATATCGTATTTCTCTCGCAGCATATCTTGCGGAACATCAGCTTTTAGCCTCAACATACAGCATTCTTAGTCTCCGAACATGGCTCTAACTCTGAATACAGCTCTCTTACTCAACATAGCTGTAACTATACTCCAATCAAACTTCACTCCATTTACCTCTTTGACTGCACTTTGACCCACTGTCAGGATGCCAACACTGAAAAGCTCGTCGGAAGAAATTCTGTGGCTTTAAGTGAGAAAATATTTAACAAGGAGAAACCAAATTTGCATAAGAACACAGAAACGCAAAAGGAAGGTTAAATTAGAGGTATATGTCACACAAAACATAGCATCATAGATGGAGACCGATGAATTAAGGTATTGAATAAAGGTAAGATACGAACTGCTTACAGGAATTTCAAGATCCGAAGCACGTTTCCTAAGTATTTTAGCTCACAGACGCTCAACCTGTATAATTACTGCTCCTTTAAATCCATAATTTCGTTATCTTTCTCTTTATTAGGACCAACTGTGGCTCAGGTACAAGAAGAAATTTTCACGAGTACTTTTCTGTTTTTACTATAATTTTCTTCTTACATTCCGCTCTGTCTCACTCTTTCCGTTGCCCGTTCATGCTCTTAATAGCTGGTAATTTCGCATAGAGAATGAGCTTCTGACATGCTTCAGTCTATGCATTAAACCCAGCATTCACTGATCTTAAAAGGGAACTACTGCCAAATGAATAAAGCTCATCTTCTACCTCTCTTGGTATTACGAACAATGGGTTCGGAAATTTTAATGAGGTAAACGATGGATGAAATGAATAGTACGTAAAAAAACTCCCTCCGTTTGGTGAGGCCCCTTTAGTTTGATGTCGGAAGAAGATCTAATTGAAAATGAAAAGCGAAATAGGGGATGGCAAGAGATTTCGGAGGAAAGATTATTAGGTGCGCATGAAGAAGGGCGGTAGGAAAATGCGAAGTGATATTTAAAGCGTTAAGCAACTTTGTTAATTAATTCAGTTTAATTGTTTTCATTCCGAAATAATCCTCCTAATTCAGTTTAATTGTTTTCATTCGGAAATAATAATCGTAACTCAATTCAATTGTTTTCATTCAGAAAAAATCCTCACGTAGTCGTTTCAAAATCACACGAAAAATTCACTGCAGAAAATGGAAAACGGTATGGCAAGAAAGACAGATTCGTTTTTGACTAAAGGCAGTGATAATGTAAAAAAGTATTAGCAATAAATGATTGTATTTTCAAACGACTACAGTGCTTTATTTGGTCCCTGGTGGCCTAGTGGTCAGAGGTTAATTAAAATGCGAATCGTCCGATTGGGTCCCAGCCACGGATTAGGCATGTGTCCTACGGCGCCGGATTTTTTCCTTCTCTGGAACCAATGGCTCTAAGTAACGGGTGGGTTTAACCCTTATTCGGTGGTTGTTAACCCTTCGTCGACCGCGTCGTTGATAGAAACGTACATGGTCGCAATGTATCTGTGAGATACACAGAAGTTTTCAATGAAAATAACGGAAGAATATTCAAATACTGTAATTTCACTTTTTTAACAGTTTTCCTTATTATAATGAATTTAAATCTATTTACAGTAAACATTACATAAAATATTTTCCGAGGTTTCACGGGATAACGCTTTTCGTGAAACTTTTCCAAACTTTGTTTGTTACTGCCAAGAGCTCGCGCTAATTACAGGACCGGATTAAGGACTTACTGGGCCTCTAGGCTAAGACACTTGAGTGGGCCCCTAGGCTAATACATCTGAGTGGGCCCCCAAAGAACTTACGAAGGGGAGATAGTCATTATGAAGTCCGTTAAAACACGAAGCTGTAGCAATATGCTTGTGATAATTAATACGTAATGCATTCTTCAAACTAGCGAATTATCTGCAGAGTTTTCGTACAAATCACTGTGTTTTCCATTGTTCTCATAAGAACATGAGTTTAAAAGCTTAAGATTCCTAGATTTTGTCTTGGACTCTCTAGCGATTTAGCATTATATACTTTTCTTAGTGCATTTTTTTTGTTATGCAATGTGAAGCCACAGGGGACTTTGACCATTAACGTTTCCAAGTTCAAATTGGGAGGTGTTTGTGGATGGTAGTGAAAGTGCTGAAACTGTTTCGCTGATATCGCTGTACACAGTAACATGAAAAAAAATCTGAAATCTGTTTCGGCTTCCAGGCTTTGTTTCTGACCATGTGAAAATCGTACGAGACAAAAGCAAAACTATTTTATACATCCCTCTTTTTCTCTCTCTATCTATTATTTGCCCAGACATGCCTCCTGGGCCCTTGGTAATGGTGGGCCCCAAGGCCCATAATTACCAAGCCCCTATAGACCCCCTTAATCTGGCCCTGGCTAACTACTTGTGTGAATGTCTGTCACTTGTGGACCGCCTTCCTTGCGGTAATTACACTTCACACTTCCAATAAAGTCACTTGTACACACTACAATCTGGCATAACATTGAATCTGCTTCGAAATCACTCCACGCTTCGTATGGTGTGCTAGCCTTCTTTGCCTGTCCAATAACTCCTGATAACTTTGTCAAAATGTTCTGAGACCTTCGTTAAATTTGCGTTGAGCTCTTCACTTTTCTTCATTTCGTTAATTTGTCCATTCCTATGAAAACTCTTTCCACGTCGCCTTCCCCGTTGCTCTATTCTCATGTAACATCTTGTGAAGTTTCGGAATCCAAATGCCGCGTTTCAGTAGCAGCCTCTTCAGATTCGGTGCCATCATCAATGCGTTCATCACTACCGCCCGGAGAACACTCGTTACTACTAACGTGGACAGTCGCACTGTAACTCACAGACACAAATTCCTAACTGAACGCAACCGGTTGGGAGCCATACGCCGAAACCTACACCCGCGTCTTTCGGAAGATAAGCTGAGCAGCTACTGAAATGTACTCCAGCACAGCTCTTGGTAGCTCCAAGAAATTAGCATAGATAAGACGCATGTATCTGAGCTATACAGCGCGACCGAAGAAGGATTAAAACCCGAAAAAAAGTTTTACATGAGACATTTATGACAGTTTTTTCATTTTGAAAATTAATATCCAGTGACACCCGCATGCTGGAACACAAGTGTTCTCTATGCGAAATTACCATCAACACCTCTTGCTGGCGAAGATGTGTCGGATGTCATTTTGCTGCATGTCGCATTCGATCTGTTCCATTTGAGATCTCAACCGAGGAATTGATAACGCAGGTACTGAACTAGAGGTGATGCCCCATACATATTCAGTAATGAACACAGTGATTGATCCCTTATGCCATGGAAAGACATTCATATTTTGATTGATTGATTTTGATTGTAGGTTTAACCACCATCGTGAGCAATTCTATGTATGGGCTATAAGCAGTCGCCCGTCCCTGATTTAGGGTCACTGGTTCCAGGGAAGGGAGAGAGCCAGTGCCGTAAGACAAACACAACATCCATGCCTCACGGGATTCGAACCAGGACCCCTTTCGGACGAATGATCAGAGGCCATCGCTTAGACCACTGCGCCACCAGGGCGCCCATTCATATCTTGAGCAGTCAGTCTGCAAATCATTTTGTTGAAACACGGCATTATCCGCATTCCACCCCCCCAAATACTAGGTAGTCGTCCTGCCCTCCACATTCACAAGAGTTGTGGTTTTGTTATATGCAATGGCTCTCTTCACACCATTACATTGGGAGTTCGGGATTCCCTTGTAAAGCCTGTTCTGTCTCATATCCCGGGCATCTTCGGACACTTATTTGTGCACCACTCACACAATGTTTTAGAATCTTTCGTGGTACAGGTTTATTGGATGTTTAACGACCACCGTGAGCAACTCAATGGGCTATAAACAGTCGCCCCTCCCTAATTTAGGACCACTGGTTCCAGGGAAGGGAGAGAGCCAGTGCTGTAAGACAAACACAACATCCATGTGTCACCGTGATTCGAACCCGAACCCCTTCCGGACGAATGATCAGAAGTCATCGCTTAGACCACTGCGCCACCGAGCCGGCTGGTACAGGGTTGGAAAGAAAGTAATGTCTGCAAATGAAAGGCAATAGGAAAGTGCTAATTACCGTATATGCAAATCAGTCCAAAATGTAGTCGCCATCGTTTGGTACAAACTGCTCTCATCGTCTGGGCAGCTGTTGGATACGGTCCCTGTAGAATTATGGCAGCTTGGACGCAAAGTAGTAAGTGCGCGTTCGACATCTTCCCTGCTGGTGAACCGCAGTCCATCCAGGAAATGCAGCAACGACCGGAAAACGTGGTAGTCCCTTGGTGCAATGTCCGGGAAATAGACTGGGTGCGACAGCAGTTCCCAGCTCAGATATATGATCTTGTGATAGGTCACCCGTGCTGTGTGAGGTCTCGCTCCGTCCTACTGTAGGACGACGTCCTTGCGGTTCAGCAGTGCTAGTCATTTCGACGTGAGCGATGCATGCAGATCGTTGAGCTGGCGACAGGGGTGTTATCGGTTCAACTTGGGCACGTGCAAGCAGGGAAACGCATGCACTCATGCGATTTGCTTTCTGTTCAACCGTGAGTCGATGGGATACCCAAATTCCCTTCTGCATCTAATCAAGTTGAAGCAGGTGCGTGACAATGCTCGTCGTGTGGGTGGTCCGCAGCTGTTCGACCAACTCCCCACGTGGTCATACGTTGGTCTATCTCCACTAAAGTCTTCAGCATGTCCATATCCACTGTTGCGAGTCTTCCGGCTTTGGAACGGTCTGACTTGTCAAAATTTCCCTTTCGAAACCGTTCAAACCAACGACAGCACTGACGATGTGATATGGCATTGGGATACACACTGGTAATATCCTTTACAGCACTTAAGGGGGTTCTTCCGCGACGAAACTCATACAGCATGCAATAGCGGATGTGCTCCTTGTCCACTTCCATGTTGGCTACCGTTTACGCGCTTAACCTTCTGACGTCTAACTGTCACTGACTTAAGCCATCTACCTGTTGATGTCATGTCGGTGTGCTGCGCAATCTCAGTGGCCGATGTGCGCAGTGGCCGGGGCTTCGACTTCGGGTACCTCGTCATCGGACATTACATTCTTTTCAACCCAATACCTTGGAATCGAACTAAGTTTTCCTGTTATCAAATAGCTCTAGCAATATATCCAACTGGCGACCACTTCAATCGTTTCAACGATTTTTCTCAATTTCACACACACGCAAACACAGGGAAACAGTACTATAACTATTTAGATAGAATGTATGGTAAACTGCATTTATGATAAAACTCCGTTTCTGATGTCTGCTTCTACACCTACAAAGAAAGACTGATTAAGTTGTCCGAATACAATTTCTGTTCAAAAAACGGACCGTTTCAACAAATTCACTTCCGAGATTTTTTCGATAAATTCCAACACAAAGTTCGAAAAAAAAAAAAAAAAAAAAAAAAAAGGTAAAACTCCACTAAGTCGAAAGCCTGTGGTATGAAATGGAATTCTAGTTTAACCTTTGGTATTTAACGTACTATATTATTTGGCTGAAAATTTCGAAAAAACGTTATATACGTATTTTGAAGTATATAATTTGATATGAAATGGTAAGAAATTTCAGCTTTACTACTCATTTTAAATATTTTTACCGTAAAATTTACCTACAAGTACCGCAATGTAAACACATGCTGTGGTGAGCTTACCGCGAAGCACCGCCGGAACGTCGTCGTCGGCTCCGGCGAAGGGATAAACTTCGAGTCCTGCTAGGGCGGCCATTTTGTGATTTTGTGGATCTGCCGAAACGAATATCTATCTCTTTTTTATGTATTTATTTAGTTATTTTTTTATTTTAGTAATCCACATAAAAACTGAGCTGTAACGCCTTTCCTACAGTCAATAATGGTAAATTTATAATTTTTTCCCAGAGCAAAGCAGATTGTTACAATATGCAAAGACATGATCTGTCTCGTTTTTCTCCTCCCAGAAAATAGCGCAGCAGCACGAGCCGAAGATCGTTTCGACGACGCGGCGGTGCTGGGAGTAAGCTGGCCCTAGCGTGTGTTTACATCTCCGTACTTGCAGATAAATTTTACGGTAAAACTCTGTGACGTACTACAGAGGTGAAAACATGTGTCAAGACGACAAATATGCAGCGAGACATTCTGTCCGCGTAGCTCAGTTGGGAGAGCGACTTACTCCGGAGTGAGGGAACACGGTTTCGATGTTCGTCGTGGACAAACTTGTGCTTTTACATTGGTGCTTGATTGTGGAAAATGGATCCACTGGCCGTTGGGTTCTTCGAAAAATGTGTGATGTTTGTTTCCCACATTGTTTGGAATTAATGAAAAATTCCTACTTCACTTCAAAGACAAAAATATATATATATATAAATAAAAGGGAGATGATGTGACGTACTACAGAGCTGAAAACATGTGTCAAGACGACAAATATGCAGCGAGACATTCTGTCCGCGTAGCTCAGTTAGGAGAGCGACTTACTCAGGAGTGAGGGAACACGGTTTCGATGTCCGTCGTGGACAAACTTGTGTTTTCATAACTCTTTAAAATGCCTTGTAAAGCTGAAAAATGTTCACCATTTCACATCAAATTGCATACTTTAAAATATGTACATCCTTTTTTTCCGAAATTTCTCGAACTTTTCAGCTAAATAATTTAGGACGCTAAAGTACACATTTACCTAACCTTTCTCTGGTAGGGCCGCGGGTGGCCTAATTATCAGCGTCTCTGCCTACTGATGGAAAGGACCTCAGCTCGATCCCAGGTAGGTTAGAGACGTTTGAATCATTATATATCCACCGTGCGCCGGATAGGCACGTAAACCGTCGGACCCCGCCTCCTGGTTAAAAATAAGGGCGTATGTTCCTCCCCGCCCTTTCTCTATCCTCTACTACTAGTGTGTACTTTGACGTCGCGTGATGTCAGTCGCTCCGGCAACGCACACCAGCGGCCGTATCTACTGATTTCTCTTCCCCTAACAACTTTCCTATCGTGAGCCTCCAGGTTCCACCTACTGTTCTTCCGTTTCCTTACTCGCTCTACAGGCATAGTTAGTCGAGCTTAAACTTCTCTGTGGGTGTCAACCTTTCTCAGGCATTTTTGTTGTTTTCGTAGCGTAAATAAAGCTCCAGCAGACTACTTGGCGCGAAGGCTATACGAGGTTCTAGAGTCCACGAGTTAAGAGCAGTTTTTCAGTTTAAACAGGTAGTATCTCACCGAAAAAGGATTTTCTCAATCGGATGTTTAGTAAAACTTTTAATAGTGATAACAGTTGTTTTGCAAGCAGTCTACCCGATTTGTACGCATAATTTCTATCGTATCTAACCATTCCTGTTACCTTTGGCCAACCATGACCCTTGCGCCATTAAAATCAAAACACCAACCAACCAACCATTTCTGTTACAACGGCTTCTGCTAAAAGATGGTTTTCAAAACTGAAATTCAAGAAATATCACGAGTGAATCACGACTTATTTAATTCTCTCAGAGAGTTAAATATTGAACATGAAGAAATTCAGGAAATGGAAATTAATGGTGTAATAAATAAGGTCTCCCTTACGAAGAAACGACGTCATGAAACTCACATCTGTGATATATGTATATCACAGGCTTCGCGAGCCCATTTAGGTTGGGTGTGCGCCGCTTTGGGAAAAAACACGCAAAAATTTTATTATGCTTCCCAAGCTACAAAATTCATGCATTGATTTTAAACATACGAAAGCATTTCTGTTATTTAGCGGTCGTCTAATTACTTATGGTAAAAATCTTTACATTGTAAGAAAAATCTGAATTCCTGTGCAAATATTTACTAGAGTGATGAACGAATTTTCGGTATTTTTTTGAGTTTTAAATACAGGACGAGGCTTACCTTATTTAACCCGCTTTACGCAATCTACAAAAGCTCTGGCAGAAAATGGGACACTTATTACATCGTCAACCTAAATGGATATCAAAATTCAAATTGTATATTTAAACCAGTGCTCATAAGCACATCGATTCACACAGCGACGAAAAGACAGAAAAACAGTAACTCGTAGCAGAACGTTGAATTGTGTTTATGGCTCCACGCTATTCCCAAAGCAAACACGTATGACCAGTGGTGCTTTTTTAAGCGCGAACACCCTGGGAAGTTTATCCTCTGCGTTGAAACCACCAGGAAATAAAAACATGACCTGTAGCGCCATCTGGAGAGCTTTGTATTATAGTTGCGTTAACGATCTGGGCTATCTCCGCTGGTATATTAAATAGCACTCCTTCAGCTGCAAATATTACTTACTACGTTTTGTTTACTGAACGAAGCAACGAAACTTCGAACGAAAGCCTTAGGACAAACTTCGGCGAGTCTTATTAGAAATACATAAACAACCCCCCCAAAAAACAATATAACATCAACTGATATCACAACGCTGAATTGCAATGCTCCGTGGGACTGCAAGCGGTGCTCATTTTGGCTAGTACACCCTGAGAATTCCGCTGTTCTATTTGAAACCACAGGGAAATAAGAACGTGGTCGCCGCCCCGGTGGCGCAGTGGTCTAAGCGCTGGCCTATGATCATTCGTCCGTGAAGGGTCAGGGCTCGAGTCCCGGTGAGACATGGATGTTGTGTTTGTCTTACGACACTGGTTCTCTCCCTTCCCTGGAACCAGTGACCCTAAATTAAGGACGGGCGACTGCTTATAGCCCATTGAATTGCTCACGGTGGTTGTGAAACCTTCAATAAAAAAACGAACATGACCTGCAGCGCCATCTGGGGAACGTTTGTGCCAGAGTTGCTTGAACATCGTCGGATGTGCAGACGCAAAACCACACACCCGAGGATTTTAGCGCGAATGCGATATGCTTACTGAAGGAACCTTTTCTTCTTAACGAAAATATTATAAGGGGAAATTAATGTTAACCACCACGCGAAGCCTTAGGACGAACTCTGGCGAGTTTTATTAGAAATAAATCCGAAGAAATAATAGCCGCCCATGTAGCGCAGTGGTCTAGGCGATGGCTTCTGATCATTCGTCCGAGATGGGTCTGGGTTCGAATCCCGGTGAGGCATGGATGTTGTGTTTGTCTTATGGCACTGGATCTTTTCCTTCCCTGGAGTCAGTGGCCCTAAATTAGGGACGGGCGACTGCTTACATTGAGTTGCTCACGGTGGCCGTTGAACCCTCAATCCAAAAAAAATATATATATCTACAATGTAGGTTAAATTGCGACTCTCTGTATTAAGAGAAAGAAGTTACAGCGCTTTTCAAAAATGAATTTTTGAAAGTAAACGTATTTGCAAAAAAGTAGTATTTTTAAAAATATTTTTGTCATTATGACACCAATATGAATTCAGGCAATGAAATGTACTAAAATGTGGCATATAATGTTTATTAGCAACATTAAAATTCTAAGGATGAATTGTAAAACCGACTGTGCCGCCCCGGTAGCATAGTGGTCAAAGCGCTGGCTTATGACCATTCGTCTGAGATGGGTGTGGGTTCGAATTTCGGTAAGGTATGGACGTTGTGTTTGTCTTATGGCACTGGCTCTCCCCTTTCCCTGGAACAAGTGGTCCAAACTTAGGGATGGGCGACTGCTTAAAGCCCATCGAGCTGCTCACGGCGGTCATTAACACCCCACCACCAAAAAAAAAAAAGCCGACTGTAAAACGCCACATTTCATGATATACTGTTTATGGAATCCGTCCTATGAGATCTACGATTTTCTTTGCTACTAAATACAGGGATCCCTGATTATCGTATCGCGGGAGGAACTCCAACAGGTTGCCTAAGCCATTGGTTGTTTTTCTCAGACTCTAGTTCTTGGTCCTTAAAAGTTTAGATTTCCTGTAATTAATTACTCCCGACTCTGCATTTTCTTTACATTAGAAGTTTCGAATAGGAATTACTACCAGTAAATCAGGAATGATTACTATAAATTTAATTAATTTTTATAAGCTCAGTTTATACTTTTTTTGAGTATACGTTCTCGAGAACGTAACGCTATTATGAAGACTCATCTAGAGATTCGACCAGCAGCTACGTGCTCGACCAACAGCACGGAGAGATACATAAATTTTCTCACTCTTTAAGTGAGAATGGCAAGGTAACTTTTTCATCTGACTAAAAAATGAAAAGCAATGACCCTAAAAGTTAGACCAGGAATATTAGATATGAGTCAGGTATGGTCGAAATCTCGAACATCCAGTGTATGCTTAGGATTTCTAAATTATACCACCAAGGTTTGGTTCTCAATGCGAACGCTGAGAGTGAACTGGAAACAGCAATAGTTACTACGGCAACTTTCTCAGAAGGAATGAATTTCAGATAATTTTAAATTTATTCCGATCTACAGTTCAGTTAAATAGGTGGCACCACATTTTTTTTTTGGCACCAAAATCTTTTGATTTTTCATTGGGCGCCAAAACATCAATTCAGTCTTTATAACGAAGTGAATTTCTCCGTCATTTTTATCCGCGCCGGGGTTCGAACCCAGGTCCACTCATTCCGGAATAAGTTGCTCTACCAATTAAGCTACGCGGACATTTTATTCTGATTCCTATCTGCCTTTATGTCGTGTGCGTCCTTCTGGCAGGTACGTCACATCTCCTGGTACGTTACATCATCTCCCCTTATTTTTTTTTTAAGTGCTGGAGAAGGGATTCTCTTATTTTTCCTATCTCGCGGTGTGGAAATAACATCACACCATTGCGAGATTTTGAACGGTCAGGTCATCCGGATAGTTCGGGCGCCATTATAACGAAGTGAATTTCTCCGTCATTTTTATCCGCGCCGGGGTTCGAACCCGGGTCCACTCATTCCGGAATAAGTTGCTCTACCAATTAAGCTACGCGGACATTTTATTCTGATTCCTATCTGCCTTTATGTCGTGTGCGTCCTTCTGGCAGGTACGTCACATCTCCTGGTACGTTACATCTTTTGCAGTATTTTCAAGAAAATGCATTTGATACACTGATGAATCTTGCTTTTCCTATGACGGAAAAGCGAGATTCCGTTCCGTGAACAGGTATGTTCTTGAATTTTTCAAATGCCATAAACTAAAAATAAAGTGTTTCCAACTTTTCGGGTGTAATATAATCGTGCACAATTACAAGCAAATATTTATGAATAACGTAAGTCAGAAATTTAAAGATTGAATAACCTCATTTTTAGTTTTCCGAAACCGTGATTAAATGATTGATTACAAACAACAAACGATAGCAG
Source organism: Macrothele yani (assembly GCA_039090855.1). NCBI lineage: Eukaryota > Metazoa > Arthropoda > Arachnida > Araneae > Macrothelidae > Macrothele > Macrothele yani. The sequence goes on along the minus strand of CM077017.1, from coordinate 62,300,125 downwards.
ACGTAAGAATTCCTCTCACTGTACGTTCATGCCTGTTCAGAAATGGTCTGCAGGAATTTTGCCATATTCACACATCGTGATGATTCATCGCCTCCAATCTTACCTTTTTTTTTTATTTAACGACTCCATGGTAATCATGACTAAAACTAAGGGATTTCACCTGTCCTTAATTTGGGGCCGCTGGTGCCGTGGGGGAAGCGGCGGGGGAATGCAATGGCGACTACAGCATCCGCCGTGTCTTAAATGCGATTGGGGCCAAGCTCGATTGTGCTAAGCGCCAGAGACCCGCGCCCGACACCCAGCGACTATCAGAGCCTATACAACCCCAATGGCATAAGCTATCTAATTTACCCTACTGTAGTTCATGGCGAATCTTCTGTTTGCGATGTCCATCATACATATCAAGGAAAATGCTTGGAGCTTACTGATATTGATCCGAAGACTTGATATTTTTCTCATGGTCAACGTTTGAAGAGTATTCACCAGTCGATAGACGTCTTAGTACCTAATGAGAAAACCGAAAAAAGTTCAGTAAAAGCAGCTCTGTAACAAATAAAACAAAATTTACAACATTATTCTACAGTAGTCATGTATTTTAAGTCATAGGAATGCCCAAAACTAAACACAAATCACAGAAAACAAAATGAATGAGATCTTTTTTTTTTTTTTATTTTGATTGTAGGTTTAACGACCACCGTGAGCAACTCAATGGGCTATAAGCAGTCGCCCGTCCCTAATTTAGGGTCACTGGTTCCAGGGAAGGGAGAGAGCCAGTGCCGTAAGACAAACACAACATCCATGCCTCACGGGATTCGAACCCGGACCCCTTACGGACGAATGATCAGAGGCCAACGCCTTAGACCACCGCGCCACCGGGGCGGCAGGAATGAGATCATAGTTCATAGTTCATTTTACGCTATTGCACTTGGTAACTTACGGAAGACATGAAACAGCGTTTTCTCAATTGATGCGTTTGTGATACGTTGCATTTCCCCGGGACGCCCTTTGTGAAGCAGTGGTCTAAGCGCTGGCTTCTGACCCTTCGTCCGAAATGAGTCCAGGTTCGAATCCCGGTGAGGCATGGATGTTGTGTTTGTCTTACGGCACTGGCTTTCTACCTTCCCTGGAACGAGGGACCCCGAATTAGGGACGTGAAACTGTTTATACACATCGAGTTGCTCACGGTGGTTGTTAACCCCCCCCCCCCAAAGATAGTTTGAAGTTAGTTCAAAGGTTTTATTTACTATGGCAGGATACCATTTTACCTATCAAAAATATATTTTTCTGTTGCTTTATTGCCTCTTTTTTTTTTTGGCTGCCAACAGCTTATTATGAACACGGCATATTTAGCAAACGATTTTTTCTTTCTGTGTTGGTAAGTGTTACGCTAGTATTAAAATCTCATAAAACAATCTGTTACATGGTTTTCCAACTCTACGCATATCTACATATTAATAGTTTGGAGATATGTCATCCATCTGTACTTTATATACAGATTCCAAGTAAGGCATATAATCAGAACCGTAGAAAATCACAATAAAGTCGAATCTCGATCTAAAGATTTTCCGCATTTAATGCTGCATTTTGAAATCCCCAAACTTTTTCCAATATATGTATGATGTTAAAAAAAACGCCCATCTTGTGTTTTGCTATTAAGGTTTTCCCACATCTAACGCTCATTTTGTCATCCCCAGAATCTTTTTTTTATCCGGAATCTAGCGTTGTTTCCTTTGCGGTTTGGACTAGAGAGTCGCGGATGGCTTAGTGGTTAGCGAGTCAGACTGCCAATGGAGTGTCCCCAGGTTCAATCCTGGGCTGCTCTTCCAGAGATGGCGGGATTTACTAACAATCGCTGAATATCCGCGGTGCGTCGGACGAGTACGTTAAATAACGGTTTATCCGGAATTTAGCGTTGTTTCCTTTGCGGTTTGGACTAAAGTGGCGTTAACCATCAAGGCCACTATGAACTTTCTGTTTCCTCTTCTCCCCATCGAGCAGGGAAAGGGTTGTTAGCAACATTTTTAGTGCCACAGGCTTTATTTCCCACCCACACGTAACACATAAACTTCAGGAATTATCCACAAAATTGATAACAAAGTGTCACGAGATTAGGTTTCACGGAATTGGTGATACTGGAATCTGAAACTGACGAAGAACTAGTTTTAGGAAATGATCTAAAAAATGCAAATCCATCCGAAATGTTTACACTTTAAGAATACATAGACTGTGACAACAACATTCAAAACAGCGGCGTAGCAAGCTTAGAAGAACTTTGTGATGATGCGGTAGCAGATGATGAAGCCAAGGAAGGCGATAGTGAGGAAAATGAACATTTCCCCCCCAGTGAAACAGTCGCAGGTTTAGAAAAATGTATTTCCTCTCATTTGCTTTGGGTAACACATTGAGTAGAATCGGAGAATAACTACTTTTAGTTAGAAGCCAGCAAGCAACCATCAGATACTTTTTCAATCGTGAGTACAATAGAGCTCCCGTTAGAAAGGTAGTAGGATACATATGAACAATACGTAGGTATACAAAGTACTGTTACTTCGCGCAAATTTTCCTGCTGATATCTACAATATAATTTTTGTTTTGAAAAATAATCCGTTTTTTTCTATCACATAGAATTTTAAATCCATAGAATTACATTTCAGCATTTAACATTAAATTTTGGTGTACCATCCAAAAACGATAAATGGCAATTCGATTGTACACATGACTTAATCTGAAATAGAAATGAAACCCTTTAAGTGTTGGTTGGGTGGTTGATTTTTATGGCGCAAGGGCCATGTATGGTCAAAGAGCGCCAGACACAAGACAATCAAGCAAACAGTATAACAAGTTAGTAAAATCATGCAATGCATTGATTATGATACGCTTTCCAACATACCAGAAATCATAACTCAAGTTATTACTCCAGTTATGAGGATAATGGCTGTGGAATAAATCTCGCTCCTCCACCCGCACCTTTGATCCCATTTCGATGATATTCAACAGAACCGGTTCAGTATACCTGCGGAATAACAGACTAAAGTTTTGTCGCAACAGAAGCATTTTTACGTAAGTTATGAGAATAATGGCTGCGGAATAAATCAAAAGTTCCACAGAAGCTTGGTGGATGGTATAAGGAGATGAGATATCTCGGCAGCGCTGATGAAATACGTAAATGACGTGTTTCACCAGGATAAAAAATATATGAGCAGATGGGTGGAAGCTTGACTGGCGGAGAGACCTGCAGGAGGAGTGTCTTATAGGCATCGAAAGGAAGATCAGTTGTGGCTGAACGTTGAGCAATGGAAAATGCAAGATGGAGTAGTGGAAGGAGGATGACACAATGTAGATAAACGTGAGAGACATCAACTTCTTGAGCACAGAAGGGGCAAAGAGGTGAGTCAAGAATGGTCATACGGTGGAGGATGGATGGAACGGGAAGACGGCGGTGGAGAAAAAGCCAGTGAGTGTTTATTTCAAGAGGAGCTGAAAGAGGAGAAAGGGTGGCAGACAAGACAGCGGTGAGAGAGGATTGGGAGACATCAGGGATGTGAAGGGGAGAAGGAGAGTGGGATTTTAAAAGTAACCGATAGAGAACTGAGGTTGAAAGAGAGGATAGTGGAAGTGTAGATCTGCCGACTATTATATTCACATCCATTTCGTTGATATTCAACAGAACTGGTTCACTATAACTCCGGAACAACATGATAAAGTTTTGTGGCAATCGAAGCATTTTTACGTAAGTTATGATGCATAAGGGCAATGGAATGGATCCCACTCCTATGTCCTGAGCTTTGACACCATTTCACCCATTTTCAATAGTGTTTGTCCCCAGGTGGTCCCCCACCACATACTAAAATGTCATCGAAATCGAACCATTTTACGCAAGTTATGACGCACGAGGGCAATGGAATGGATCCCGCTCCTGTATCCTGACCTTTGACCCCATTTGGCCCATTTTCAATAGGGTTCGTCCCCAGGTAGTTACCTATCAAATACTAAAATTCCATCGAAATCGAACAATTTTTACTCGAGTTATCGCGCGGACGGACAAAGCTGGAGCATATACGCTTCTTCAGTTCAACACAATTTTATTAACAAGGTTGGGTTCAGGAGGCGAACATGGGCGTCCTGATACGTATATTGTACGGTAAAATATACAAACTCTAAAATTCTATGTACATTATATACAGCACGATGTATTGATTCACAAAGGAGCCTCGTGGTAAGAGGTACAAGCATTTTGCACAAGAATAATAAGAGAGATTGTCGAAACATTTCGTCTCGAAGCATAAGTATATTATAGTGCTGACAAATAACAGAACGAGAATATCATAATGAAGCACTGTACAAAAGGAGAACTGTAGATGACAAAGTAGACAATGTGAAACCTAAGGCAAACGGAATTACGATGTCTTAGTACTGGTAGAAAAAATGATAATCAAAGAGAAAACAAGTAAGACTATATACATTTGTACAGTATGGTGCATATTATATTCACATTTGTTAGAAGATATAAGCTTTATGTTGAAGTTTGATTCCGAAAACCAATGGTGAGCATGCACGTTGAACTGAAGTTCAACAGAGCTAGGAGCAACGAAGTTATAAACTACCGACAGTCAGTTGCAACGTCGCTGGCATGCCGGCGAACCAGGAAGTGGCCGGAGACCAGGTGGAACGGAAATGTTGTTCTCTCTGTTGGGCAACGGCCACAAGGTTCTCTAGACGAAGTCTTGAGAGGAGACGCTCCCGAAAGTGGCACAGTAGTTCCACAGAAGCTTGGTGGATGGTATAAGGAGATGAGATATCTCGGCAGCGCTGATGAAATACGTAAATGACGTGTTTCACCAGGATAAAAAATATATGAGCAGATGGGTGGAAGCTTGACTGGCGGAGAGACCTGCAGGAGGAGTGTCTTATAGGCATCGAAAGGAAGATCAGTTGTGTCTGAACGTTGAGCAATGGAAAATGCAAGATGGAGTAGTGGAAGGAGGATGACACAATGTAGATAAACGTGAGAGACATCAACTTCTTGAGCACAGAAGGGGCAAAGAGGTGAGTCAAGAATGGTCATACGGTGGAGGATGGATGGAACGGGAAGACGGCGGTGGAGAAAAAGCCAGTGAGTGTTTATTTCAAGAGGAGCTGAAAGAGGAGAAAGGGTGGCAGACCAGACAGCGGTGAGAGAGGATTGGGAGACATCAGGGATGTGAAGGGGAGAAGGAGAGTGGGATTTTAAAAGTAACCGATAGAGAACTGAGGTTGAAAGAGAGGATAGTGGAAGTGTAGATCTGCCGACTGAAAGAAAGAAAGGAAGGGGGAGGGAGGCGGAAGGAACAAAGGTCAGGCCGGTGGTGGTTGCGAGATGAGGAAACTTAGCAATGATGGTAGAGAGTAGGGAGTCATAGACAGAGCGAGAGGAGGGTGAATGTAGAACGGTGGGTGGGAGGCTGGCGTAGGGTCGCCAGGACAGATCTGAGGTTACAAGGTCTTTGAAGGTTACAACTCCGACTCGAAGCCAAGAAGGATAGGCGAAGCATGAAAGATGAGGGGGGTGAAGAAGAGAGGAGAAGAACAGGGGTTCGGCAAGGAGTTCAGTGGTGGAATCGGGTGGGGATCTAGTGAGCGGGAGAGAGCGGAGAAAGGTAAGAGTCTCCCGTAAGGCAGGAGGAAGGCGAGAGTGAGTGGTAGTACGGAGGTCCATTAGAATGAAAGAAGTGAAAGTGAAATTAGTGTTGCTCGAAGAGGTGATGACATTACTTGTGGTAACGGCGTCGGCAACAGGTGAGGTATGAAGACGGAGGAACGAAGTAATCCGGAGAGCTTGATAGTACAGTCGTGTATCAATTAGGCCAATGCCACCTTGGTCAGGAGGAAGGCTGAGCTTGGGGGCACTGAGCCAGTGGTGTCCGGTCCAGATAACTGAGGTGAAGCAGCGAGTGATATCATTGAGACGAAGAAGTTGGGATTTAGTAGCAAGCCAGGAATGTGTGCACATGGAGAGAAGATAGGTTTGCGCAAGACGTGCACGTTGAAAATATGAGGTGCAGAACTGCGCTTTTCGCCAAAACGCAGTTGACCGATGAAGACGTGGCTGGATGGTATTCCACGTTGTGCTGGAGGCTTCACCTGGGACGCCAAGATGTACGCCAAGGAAACGTTGAGAGGCTGAAGACCAGTGCGCTCCCCATGGGGAATCCAAGCGGTCAACCCATGAGCCGCACCACAGGCCTGTGCTTTTGGTTGTATTAATCGCAGCTCCGGAGCAGGAGGCGTAATTGGCGAAAAGACTTTGGAGCAAAGGGAACTGTGAATCCAGGCGTATACAGAAGGTAACGTCGTCTGCATACGCCACGGAAGTGGTGACATGGTGTCTCGTGCGGGCGATGAGTGGCGGCAGGGTGGCTTGAAAGGAGCGTTGAACGGAGCGGAGAAAAGGTTCTAAGGCTATAGCGAAAAGTTGACCGGAGAGTGGGCAGCCTTGCCTCACTCCACGGCGGAAGAGGATTGGTGCTGTAAGAAAGGTGGGCAACTTGACCTGGAAACTGGTGTCCTGGTAGAGGGAGGTGAGGAGAGAAATAAACGGAGATGGAAATCCAAATCGGAGAAGTGTGGCGGAGAGATAAGTGTGGGAGATATTATCAAAGGCGGACTGTTGGTCTAAAGAGAGGAGGGCCAGGGGTTCAGAGCGGGAGCGCGCAAGGTGAATTAGATCAGTCAGGAGATGGATGTTGTGAGATAGGGAACGGCCGGGAACTGTGTAAGTCTGGTTAGGGGAGAGGATGTAAGTGAGGATGGGATTTAGTCGTTGTGAAAGAAGCTTGGTATAAAGTTTGTAGTCGAGATTCAGTAGGGAAATTGGGCGCCAGTTTACCAAGTCAAGGAGATCACCTTTCTTGGGGAAAAGGACAACGTATGCATTTGTGAATCCCCTCGGGAGAGGAGAGTAAGTAAAGGCAGCAGAGAAAGCGGATAGAAGAAACAGAAGAAGAAGAGGCAGAAAAGTTTTATAAAAGCTAAAGGTTAGGCCGTCCGGACCCGGAGCAGCACTATATTTCAGAGAAAAGAATGTAGTGTTTAGTTCAGAGGGCGTGGGGGAAAGGAGAAGAGAAGAAGCGAGATGGGGGGACCTGAGGTAGATTAGAAAGGAGAGAATCCATTGCTGCAGAGGATGGTTGAGGAGGTTCACTGAACTTCTTGGAAAAGTACTGACGGACATGGGAACAAAGCGCAATCGGCTCATCTGATACCTCCCCAGAAGAAAGGCGTAGATGATGAAGTATGGACGAAGCTCGTCGGGTGTTTTCCATCGACGTCAAGAACTCATAGTTGTGAGCATCCGGCGTCAGGTGTTGCAAACGAAGTCGGCGGAGAGCTTGTTGCGCCAGAGGAGTGAGAAGAGATTGAAGCTCTTCTTGAAAGGAGGAGAAGAGAGGATCACTGAGACTGAGCATGGATAGCATTGGACGAACATAGTCTAGGCGCATGTTCTGGAATGTCTTTAATTGGAAAGAGTAGTTTCGGACATGCAGAACGAGCTGTTGCTTGATCTCCAACCAAGAATTTAATCCGCAGAGTGCAGATTGAAGCTGCGGTCGTCTGTCAATCAGGAATGACCGGACCGAAGAGCAGAATGCCGGGTCGGAGAGAAGTGCATCATCAAATGTCCACGGGCGAATTATCCTGGGTTTGAATGGTGAAGTATTGACTATGATGGCAATGGCGCAGTGGTCAGATGAGGCTGTGGGATGCACACTCGATTCTGTCACGGCAGGAAGTAGAGTACTGGAGGCATAAATCCTGTCAAGGCGGGCTAAGAAAGGATTTTGCGCATGAGAGGAGCGCCAAGTGTAATTAGTCGACCATGGATGAATATGCCGATGTACATCATGAAGAGCGTTGTTGGTGACAACTGGCTGAAGCAGGTTTGCCAGGGCATGGCGGCGCTCTCTATTTGTACAAGGAGTGTTCAAATGAAAAGGTACGAAACGACACTGTGGGTATAAATGAAGACTTTATTCAAAGTATACACCATAGGCCGTAGCACAACGATCCCATTGATTAACGAGCCGAAGGATTCCTTGTTCACAGAATTCCTGTGGCTGTGACGAGACCCAGTCCTGCACAGCGTCCTTGAGTTCGTCGTCCGAGTGGAAGCCCTTCCCTTTCAGATGTTTTTTCAGGGGACCAAACACATGGAAATCGCAGGGCGACATGTCCGGGCTGTAGGGCGGATGGTCAAGCTGATCCCACTGGAACTTGGCCAGTTCTGCGTGTGTGACCCTGGAGACGTGAGGACGCGCGTTATCATGGAGCAGAACCACACCCTCCGCGATGAATAGCGGCCGGTTTAACACCTTCCGCTGTCAGAAATCGGATAATGCCTCGCTGCTCCTCAATCGTCGAATTTTGCAATGTGAACGCCATCCTATCCTCACACGCACTGCCGCGTCAATTGGACGGCGCTCTTTATAAGAGCATCTGCTCTCTCCTGCGCATGCGGGCGCCCGCGCATGCTCCGATCCACGCCGGCGACTCCAATCGCATCCCTAGATGTGTCGCTACGTTCTCCCATAGCGGCATAGGCAAATATGTTAACGGTTACGTTCTTATGACGTTTCGTACCTTTTCATTTGAACACCCCTAGTAGAAGACCTATCCAGAAGAGGATCCAGGGTACAGTTAAAATCCCCGCCAACGAGAACATGGTCTGACGGTGGGATACGGTCGAGTGCTCTGCGAAGACGCGTGAAGAGAATTGATAAATGTGTTGTAGTGTTTGGAATATAGATATTGAATAAATGATATCTGGAAGACGCGATGGTAAAGGATGCATGCTGTAAGAGATCTCGACAAATATTTCGCACAGAGAGGGATGTGATAATAGAATTGAGAGTATGACTAATGCCGATGGCAAGACCGCTATGAGATGTTAGTCCATAGGCGTGATGAAACACAAAGTTCCACTGGCGCCATCGAGAATAGACGGTAGTTGGTTTGCAATTTGTCTCTTGAAGGAGGAGAATATCAGCCCCCAACGGGTTGAGGTCTTCATATGCCAGAGAGTTGCTGAGGGGGAAGCGAATCTCCTGCAATTAAGTGACGCGATCTTGAATTGTGGGGTTCCTTGCCTCTAGCTGAAGATCTTTCAGAGCTGGAGGAAAAGACTTGAGACGATTATAGAAGATTTGTGCCCACGGATGGGTGGGAACATTCTGGCGGCAGAAATGCGACACATTGAAGATCTGCTCCGGCACAAGTTGGCGAAGCGATGGATTCTTGACTGCTAAGGCACGCGCTATTGCGTAGCTTGTCGGATTCGTTAAGTATGTATGGAGATCAATGTATGAGAGTGGTACGGGAGGTATATTGGCTGTCTGGAGAAATGCAGCGAACTCTTCGACCGTGGGAAAGGAGACTTCGGCTGGCGAGGTGTGTCGAGGAGAACTGCTGGAGAGGGAGGTTGAACGAGGTGAAGTAGAGTTTTGCTTCTTCGCTACTTCGCCTGCTGCGGCCAGAGCTGCGGCGCTTCAGTGGAGGCTCGGTCGTCACTTCCTCACACTGCGTCTCTGGACCAACGGACTCCACATCAGCTGTTTCGGAGGTTCCAGTGGTAATAGCTGGTTGTAAACCTTCTGAAAGGGACTCAGTGGTGGAGCGACGACGTTGCGGGAGTGAGGAGGAAATTGTAGGAAAATCCGCTAGCGAAAAAGAGGAAGCGGCTGTGAGAGCGTTGCGTTGACCAACGTCTGTAAGCGAACTTTTTCATCATATCTTGGCTCCGAGGCCTGCTGTGCTGAAGTAGATGGTGTAGTACGCTTCGAGGTAGGAACAGTGCCTGTAGGAGCGCCAGTCGGAGTCGGTGGAACTTGATGTGGGCAGTGCACGCGAAGATGGTTTTCGCCATGGCAAAGCGTGCAGTGCAAGGAGGTAATGACGTCGATTCTCTGACGTTGCTGGCCACACCGTACGGTTAGGATCTTTGGGCACGCAAGCAGATGATCGTCCGACGGAAATATGACACGGGCACTTCGACGAAACCCTGCAATGGATTTGTCATCGGGATCTCTGGGCGCCGCCGAAAGGGTCGTTATTGGTCCAACCACTCGGCCAAATTTGCTGAGTAAAGTGCATAGAGCGACATCTGACACTTCAGGCGGGACTGGGTGGAAAGTGACCTGGATAGGTCGCTGCGCCACAGGTTCAGCCAGAAGATGCACATCTTTGATGGATAAGCCATCAGTCATCACAAGGTCTGCATGTTCTTTACGGGTAAAATACACTAATACGGCCCGTGGCTTTCGAGCCATATGAGTGATATAAGCTCCTGTAGGAAGCATCTTCTTTAGGGCAATACTATATTCCTTGAGTTTCGTGTCTGGTAATGCATCAAAACAGACACCGAAATCCATTGTGGAGAAAAATTGTTTCCCGGCTGGGGAATCCTCTGGGATATCGATGGTGGCAGAACTACCCTCAACACTGACGTAAGAGTCAGGAAAAACGGGAGCAATAAACTTGGAAGGAACTCTCGCTCCGGAGGTCACTTTGGAGTAAGTGAGAGACGTAGAGTTCGCAGCGGAAGGATGCGACACAGTGCTGATTGCTGGTAGCGGCGTGGTAAACTGAGTTGAGCCAGTTGAAGGCAACGCAACCGTGAAATCGGTCACATCCATAGCTTCGGCAAATGAACCAGGGACGTGCGTCAAGGTGACGTCCCTCTCCTGGACAGGGATATCAGCTTGAGCTTTTGCAGAGGAGTCGCGCGTCACATCTTGTATGCGTATGACGTCTCTGACGTGCATAAATGCTGATTGGTCTCCTGAGAGTGAGGAGGAGGAGGAGGTTGAATGAGCATCACTGATGTGGGCGTGGACATCACCCTTCTCAGTGCCTGCTATTGAAAATGGCGAGGATTAACTTAAGGATCGATCAGCTTGATCGAAAATAATAAAACGCTGAATGCAAACAAAATATGCAACTCACCGACTTGGGAGCTGAGCTAAAAGAATGTACAGATCTTCTTCTTGAAGGGGAACACAAAAATAGGAACAAACACTCACTATATACCCAAAACCTGGGCACAAACACAGAGCTCGAAAGGAACGTGACTATATCGGTTATACGCTTCTTCAACCTACGGTTGGAAAGCGTAAAAAAACGTGGAGCATGATTCAGTAAAAGTGAGATTAGCTTCCTAAGCACTCGGGCACATATTTACAACCTATGAGCATTGGCGATTTGTCATCGATGGGGTAAGTGGTAGGATTTTAAGACCCCACGGCCAAATGCAGCCATATCTGATGCATAGGAAAAGGGCCAGAATGATGGCTTCGGAGATGCAGGCATTCAAATCAAAACCAACTAGCCGACACCATGCAGGGATCATCAACGAAAACTTCGTGATTAATTGTTGCCTGAACATAGTTATTAAATCAGGCAAGAATTAAACAGTCAAGGCTAAAAACAACGTACTTCAAACATGGTTCTACGTCAACAGCTGTTCGTAATTTTCCGAGCAGTAGTGGAAACAATCGGACATGTCAGAGTATTTTTTAAAGCGCAGTGCTGAGAACTAAACACTGATAAGCACGTAGAAATCGACAGATCTGTCTTTACCAAAGTTTTGGCCCTTCAACTGCGACCATGACCCTCGAAAACCATTCTGTGGATCACACGGGAAGATTAGAACGCGTTAAGTAGCTTACACATCCTGTATAGCAGCATAAGATAACGGGCATTCAGCGTAGTTAGCAAGCTTTCAATCTCATTCGCAGAATTAATTTCGTCAGCTGAACTGTTATCCCATGACCTGATCACATCATGACTGGTCAAAACGAGTTTTTGTCTCGTGCTTTTACTGAATATTTAAAAAAAATACTTCTGCTATTGAAAAACAAAACAGAAAAACAGTTGCTAATAAATCTAGATTTTACGCTCGCGTGACCAGAAAAGTGAATACATGAACAAGCAAGCTTTAGAAACAGCATTTGCCTGACTGACTCGGGCTTGCATAATTTTTATCGAATTTTATTGAAATTTACCAGAAAAAAAGTTACAGGCACGTGATAACAGGATGCCGCAGCCTACTTCCAAATTCTAGCTTATTTTCAATGATTTCAGATTACATATGACCTTCGACGTAAGTACAGTGGTTCTCGGTTTAGCTATCACGGTCTGAGTTGACGGTGATATAAAACAAACCTTGTCAAGCCTGCCTTTCCAAAATAAACCTCCACTTTCTCTAGCCCCCTGTTTCGACGACCAGAGATGATTCTATATTTCATTCACTGTTTCTTGTCTTTTGTACATCAAAACGTCACTTTGTAGCTACCCCAAGTCGTTTCACCATTTAACCTTAAATAAATGAAGTAAAATACTCCACTCACTCATGTTTGAAGCACAACGTATCTCAGTGTTTGGCAATACTTTGCCGTTGCAAAAAAAAAAAAAAAAAAAAAGGAGAAACCACTAACCGATTGATCGAGCATCCGGTTGAGACGTTAGTAAGCTAAATACGAATATATGACATTCTGGTTACGCCTAACTCACTTTCGCACCATTAATGTAGAGCGGGTGAACCACCACATGAACTATACAGTCCTTTAATGACGCTGCTGAACAACAAACCAACTCCCGCGTGGTCACACGTGGGTAAGTCTCCACTATAGTCTTTAGCATGTCAATATCCACTGTAGAAAGTCTTCCGGCTTTGGGACGGTCTTACATGTCAAAATTTCCCCCTCGAAACCGTTCAAACCAACGACAGCACTGACGATGTGATATGACATTGGGGAGCACACTCGTAATGTTCTTTACAGCACTTGCGGGGGTGCTACCGCGAAGAAAATTATTCAGCATGCAATGCCGGATGTGCTCCTTGTTTACTTCCATGTTGGCTAGCGCTTACGCGCTTAACCTTCTGACGTCTAACTGTCACTGACTTAAGCCACCTACCTGTTGATGTCATGCCGGTGTGCTGCGCAATCTCAGAGACCAATGTGCGCCGTGGCCGGAGCTTCGACTTCGGGTACCTAGTCGTCGGACATTACTTTCTTTTCAACCCAATATTAAGTTGGCATTCTTCTTTTGAAAGCAAAAAAGAGCCGCGGATGGCTTAGTGGTTAGCGACTCAGACTATCGATGCAAGGTCTTCAGGTTCGAACCTGGGCTGATCTTTCAGAGATGGTGTGATTTACTAATCGCTGAATATCGGACGAGCACGTTAAGTGACGGCCCCCAGGCTGGGCCACTGGTTAAATGGGTATCCTTTCCTATGCCCCACCTGAAATTATCTCACCCCTATGTGTGCAACGTCGTACTTGTACGGTAGCGCCATCTACTGTACTCTAATCTCACTACAAACTGTTCTGTCAAAGGCGTTAGACTTGCTCTCATTCCTTCCGTTTCTGTGTCCTGCCCAAAAGGCAATCTCGCTGTAGATGGCTGGGACCTAAACTCTACTAACTGTGGATGGAAGTCCTACAAGAAAATGACAAATACTGTGTTGAAACAAAAGTGCACATTCACAGTTCTACGAAAGTGAGTCAAATAGAACCCTTAAAATATTTTTGCACGGGTGGTTCATCGCAGATACTGTAGGGTCGATACAGGTTTATCAATTTTCAATATATTCCCGCTGTGTAGAGTTATGTTCTCCAGCGCAGCAGTCATGCCCTAATTCCTTTTGAAAAAAAATCGCATGGTCATTCGGTCAGAGACTTAGGCACTTCTTCACCGAAGCGGACTCTTTCCACCAATCATCTACTTGAGTGGCTATTAATTAGCGGAAAGACCCTCTTTTCCGTATTACTACGTAATGATCACCACAGGCGTGTCAGCAAGTCTTTCTCTGGATTTAATAGTTACTTGTCCAAGAATCCATTTTATACATACTGTAGAACTGAAGGACGTCGTGAATAATATGGTGATCTGAACAATGATTTATGTTCAAGATAGTGCCCTTCGCCACCTCAACTTAACGGTTTTATAAGATGACTCGTGCAGCATCGAAAATTGCCTCAGGCGTTGCGACTCCGTCGGGTGGCAGAGGATCACCTGCCCCATCACACATGTCATTCGCGAATTTTTTACTCTATTAGTACAACAGTTGAAGCGATAAGCACGTGTTCAGGTGCCCAGATGGGTTTTAATGGGTCTCATACCCTCGTTAGTCAAGAAACGGATGGCAAAACGCTGCTCTTTCCTTGTACATGCATTTCAGTGTGAAGCCACCTTCCTACTGATCTGTTGAAGTCACGCAACACGCATTACGAAATCTACCAGCCAGAGGAAGTGCCCATACCCCCTCCCTCCTTTTTTGTTCGGGGGTTTAACGACCACCAGCAACTCAGTGGTCTATAAGCAGTCTCCCGTCGCTAATTTGAGGTCACTGGTTCCAGAGAAGGGAGAAAGCCAGTACAGTAAAACATACAGACCGTCCATGCTTCAGTTAGAGTTCGAACCCAGCTCCACTTCGGACGAATGGTTGGAAGTTAGTGCTTAAGGTGGTTCCACCTAAAATCTCAGCCTTATGTTTCCAATGGTAAAACTTCTTTACACATTTTTTTCGTAATTAATGTATTCCCAAGGATGGAAATTTGCACATCGATAAAACTAACTTTAAGTTATAGCATGGGATATTTAATACTTGCTAAAACATAACCATAATTATATTGAAAAACAGTCATTTTTTTTAGTAATGTTCAGACCTGTTGATAGATGGCGCGACCTGTACATTGATGACGTCAGTAGATAAACAAATGTTGGATTGCTTAATTATGGTTATGTTTTAGCAAGTATTGAGTATCCCATGCTATAACTTAAAGTTAGTTTTATCGATGTGCAAATTCTCACCCTAGGGAATACATTAATTGCGAAGAAAATATGTAAAAAAGTTTTACCATTGGAAACATAAGGCAGAGATTTTAGGTGGAACCACGTTAAACCATTAGGCCACCAAGGCTGCCAGTGGTCTATAAGCAGTCTCCTTTGCAGATGATTTACTGTACCTTTAGCTTTGAACAAAACATTTTAGATCTTTTTTGTTTTCCTAAATTTAAGTTGTTTTTCATTCAAATAGTCTACACAAAAAGTTCAGTTTCTTGTTCGGGAGCATATAAATTCAGAAATCGAAGGGATAAACATTTTTGATACTTGAAGCGAAAGTTTACATCCTTGTAATAATTTTTAGTTGCTCTTTTTCTTGGTGGCAAATAGCTTCGTTGTAAACGTAATGGTGGAGAATTTCCGTCCATCGAAAACCTCTTGTGTTGGAATCAGTGATCAATGGTGATAATTGGTACTTAATTACAATCATGGCGTAAGCGTTGTTTTGCCCCTTGTTGCTATGGCCATAGCTTGTACATATTGCAAGCTTCAAAACTGATGCTTTGCTGTTGTTGTAGGTGAAGAGAAGCTTATGATAATATGACAGCAATCACATGTTAGATATTCAAGTGAACGTTACATTTCTTCGTATGTGGTCACATGACGAGCTTCAAGGAAATTCACAATTTAAACATAGTGTAATCTGATGCGCAGTTCCAATGCCAATATTGGCACAATACAATACCCTGTTCATGTATTTTACAGCTTTGAGTAATATTAGTTCGACGTTGCTATGACAGCTGTAAGAGTTACCCATTCACATTCAGATAGGTTTTGTAAGGTACCACATAACGATTACCTGTGGACCTCCGAATATATGCTATATTTACTTGTCGTTGGAGAAAATATGTACACCACTTCATATTCGCATTTGTCTCGTTTGAAAAGCTCCATGAAGTTTATTTTACACATGCATCCCATCTTCTATACAAGATACTAGAAGATTTGCGTTCCCACAGGGTACACGGATGAGTGTGACAATATCAAACAACCTAGAATTAATCGTTGTGTCATGTATTTCAGCTCAGAGGATTCTGTTTGTGGGACATTAGCTGATTTAAATTTGTCTTCACTTTTAGGATTATATTAACATGTGGACATGAGGGAGGCCACGTGTTTGAAACACGCCGATGTACAACTGCCTGACTGATTTTCTGAATATACCTCACACTTTCAAATCCATCATTATAGCAATAAGCTTCAGCCTGAGATCTTTGACAGTGAAATCGGTACCATACAAAGTTTCCTAACTCGAAACAAGATTTGCTTGTATTACAAGACATTTAAGTCATCCTGTCGCAATTCAAAGAGAAGAAGGGATTCAAATCTGCCAAAATAGAGAACTCTGTCGTTGCATTTCCCTCTATCAGCAACATAGTCGTCAACTTGTCCTTGATAAAGTCTAAATTTCAGTTGGCTCTCCCTCCGTGGAATAGTATTAGTTTAAGTCGACGATTTACTGCTGAGCCAGTTTGACAGCACCAATGATAATTTCCCAAACCAAGCGTAACAGTAAACCAGTAGCTTTTAAGACGATATACGGTATATGCTGTTGTGGGTTTCATTTTGAGTGCATAGCCTTCATTTTGCATTTACGGCTGCTGTGAAGGAAAACGAATAGGTAAAGTTAACAGTTTCAAGGTTAAAATGTTTTTTTTCCAAGAATAAATAAGGAAAACTTATGGTTAAGATGTACTGCCAATAAGCAAAGGCCGAGAATTTCCAGCAATATGTATTACGACCGTTGCGCTCTATTCTTTTTTAATTTCGGGGTTTAATGACTACCAGCCGCCCCGGTGGCGCAGTGGTCTAAGGCGATGGCCTCTGATCATTCGTTCGAGTTGGGTCCGGGTTTGAATCCAGGTGAGGCATGGATGTTGTGTTTGTCTTACGGCACTGGCTCTTTCCCTTCCCTGGAACCAGTGACCCTAAATTAGGGACGGGCGACTGCTTATAGCCCATTGAGTTGCTCACGGTGGTCGTTAAACCTCCAATAAAAAAATGACTACCGTGAGCATCTCAATAGACTATAAGTAGTCTCCGTCCTAATTTAAGGTCACGGGTTTCAGGAAGGGGAGACAGCCAGTGCCGTAAGGAAAATCCACCACCCATGCTTCATACGGGACTCCTGCCCGGGCCCACTCGGACGAATGGTCAGAAGCCAGGGCGCAGACCAGTACGCCACCGGGGAGGCAAGTGTTCAAGATCGTCTTTCCAAGCCTTTGTGCAAGGAAGGTGTAAACTTCTTCGGGTGTTAACATCCTCTGAAACACCGAAGAAATTATGAATACCGTAGTAAACAACGGCAATTGAACCGACTACATCACATTTCTGACACATGCGGAGCTGGGCTAACCTGCATAGTCACGAAGGCAACCTTCATCCCGCTTTATGCACGCATATGTCAAAAATATGCTTGCTTCTGTTATCACATTCCCGTTTGTCTGCCGACATGTGGACACAAAAGCAGGTGTCTAACATTCGAATCCAGTCACAGAAAAGTAATGATGGATAAAAGCAGCGATGTAAGTGAGTTTGACCGTGGCCCGATAGTAGCTGCGAGTAAGGCAGGATATTCAATCACCGTAACTGCTGAACTGTTGGGATTTCCATTTTAGACCGCCGCACGTGTGTACCAAGACTAAGTGAAATACGGCAGAACTTCCAACTAACGGGAGAAATGCGGACGTAAGCATGCAATTGATTCTCCAGGTGAGCGCAGACTGTTCCACATCGTTACAAAGTACCGCAAGGCTACCGCGGAGCAGATAATGTCGGAGTTTAATGAGGGTTGGACCACAAGATATTATGAACAAAAACAATCCGTCGTACCATGGAAAAAATAAGCTACATTATCTGATCAAAAGTATCCGCACATTTTCCTGTCTACAAACTCCCTGTAATAGGAAAAGAATTAATATGGAGTTGGCCCTCCTCTTGTTACTATCACAACCTCCACTCTGCGGGGAAGGCTTTCCACTAGATTTTGGTACATTTCTGGGGGAATTGCCTTCCATTCTGCCACAAGAACATTAGGTAGGTCGGTCACCAATATTGGGCGGTTCAGCCTGGCTCGCAGTGGGCGTTTTAATTCATTCCAAAGGTGTTCGATGAGGCTGAGATTGGTGCTCTGTGCAGGCTAGTCAAGCCATCATAATCCGCAACGTTAAGATTACCGGGCACTGGGACTAGGAGGCCCGGCTCAAACCTTGAAAAACAGCTTCAGAGTATGATGCCTATTACACTAAACTTCGCAGTCGGGCCGGTAGCATCCTCCACACCCAGACTCACGACTTTTCCGTTGGAGTGCCAGATGCTGAAGCGTGATTCATCACTCCAGAGAATACGTTTCCACTTCACCGGAGTCCAATGGCGATGAGCTTTATACCACTACAACCGACGCTTGCCATTGATTTTGCTGATGGTAGGCTTGTGTGTGGCTGATAGGACATGGAAACCTATTCCCTTCAATTCTCAATGAACCATTATGGGGCTGGCGTTGCTTCCAGAGGCATTTTTGAACTCGGTGATGAGTGTTGCAACCGAAGACAGGCGATTCTGTGGTACCACTCACTTCAGCACTCAGCCGTCTCGCTCTGTCTTTTCACGTAACCTACTAGGTCGCGATTGCGCTGTTGTTGAACATAGGAATATCCACTTCACAATAACATCTCTTACAGTTCATCGGGGCAGCCGCAGCAAAGCAGAAATTTCCGGAATTGATTTGTTGCTAAGATGCCATCTTATTACCGTGCCACACTGAAAGTCATTGGGCTGTACAGTACAGCACATTCTGCTGTTCATGCTTGTCCATGATGTTTGCCAGGTCACGTGCGTCTCTTTATACTTGTATGGGCCATGGCTGTGGCGTATATATGCAAATCAACTATTCAAGAGGGTGTCCGGATGCTTTCAATCATATAGTGCATGGTAGTCGACGTCCACATCGTGCCCCCTTGTTGACTGCATGACATCGAAACATTTCGCTGTAGTTTGCAAAAACGAATCGTAACTGGAATGCGAAAGACTGGAAACACGTCATCTGGCTTGACGAATCACGGTTTCAACTCTATCACGCCGATGGAAGGGTGCATATTAGCGTAAACCACACGAAGCGATGACCCAGCATACCAAGTTGGGGTCATATAAGCAGATGGAGGTGGTGTAATAGTTTGGGGTGAGTTTACATGGGCGTCCTCGCCGTCCCTGCGTACCCGTCGAGACCTCTGTCACCGGCACTAAGTACTTTGGATTTTCTCTATGTTTTGAAAAGGAGAAGACAAAAGCCTTTCGCCAAGGTTCCTGTAAATCACATTCCGAGCAAATCCTGTTGATCAGGAAAAGAAGGTGCTCCAGAGACGAAGGTGACGGAGCTTTAGTAATTCGCAGTCATTGACATTTGGTCCCTGCAGAAGTGGCGCCGGATCGACATAGAGCCATTCTCAATTCCAACATCGTGAAGGAACTGTTACTATCAGACGGCATAAATAGAGCACAAGAAAGCTTTTGATTTTCTGCCTTTGCGTTCGCCCGATGGATCGAAGCTGGATATTCACTATAGCTAGAAACGGTCAAGAAAAACTGCACACAAATGCAATATCCGTGACGTCGGCATAAGTGCGTACGCCACTCTTCCAGAAGGAAGATATGATAAGAAATATCTTTTTCAATGAATGCTTGCTAATCTTGATCCAGATGATTTTGAAACTCATACGATTGTTGATGGATGATACGTAGAGAATCCATGATTCCCACTTGATACGCAGACGGATCAATCGTACGTAAGAACTTTGCATGCTTACATGCGGGTAAGCTCATATCAATTAGGTAACGTCGGAATTCACGCAAAGCGTTGCACTTGGAGTTCTACCAATGTTTCAGGTTCCTAAGTGCTCTTTCGAGGTCTTGCGAGTAGCGAGATGCCGTGCCTGAAAAATACCCTCACTAACATTCACAACTTCCTCGTCAAATGGCTCTTGCGACACTTACTATGTCTACAGACAGAACAGCAATCAGGCCGATGTGATTTATTCTGATCAAATTTGCCTCGAGCAGAGCAGGAGGGATGGCAGTACCCTCTCCTCGATTGTAAAAGAAGGATGGGAAAATGGTTGCTGTTATGGAGGTTGTCACACACGTCCAGGATCAGTCGGCATACTCCGATGGTAAACCAGGGACACAATCGATTGCTGAAAAGCTGCGGGTTGGTTTGTGGATGTAAGAGTTAGCACCGATGTTAAGAGAACTAGGACATTAGGGATTCCACCCCACGGTTCTTAGAGCAACAGCTGGCACTACCTCATAAAGGACTGGACGCATTAAACTTGCCTTATAAGAGAATAGGTGAAGGCAGCTGGACCACTAATTGCTCTAGTCTTGCAACGCTCACACTGTTATCCTGTGGTAGGTAGCGACAAAAAAGAATAAGAAGTACATGTACAAAGATACTGCCACTGCCTTTAACGACGTGAGGACGGTGACTTGTGCGACAGACACATGGGGAGGGATAAATATAGCGACCCTCCTGCATGCAATATCGCCAGACACATTATTCTTCCGCATGGTGATATAGCTTCTCACAATGAGTGCGTCTCATGGCTGAAGTTTCGTCTCTAGGAGAGAGACACACGCAGAAAGAAGATGAGTGCTGCTATACATTACATCATCAAATTCAGGACGGAAACTACATTTCCGCTGAGTAATGTGACATATAATGGAGAAAACATAAATTATCGTTAGTAGGATGAGGTGAAATGACCTAAGCAAAAATCGTATACTCGCACTTGGAGTCATCACATCTTGCAGCATTACTAATGTTGCTGGGCGGTATCTATTCTGGTGGGCTAATGGGTGGGCGTTTCGTCGCTGAGCGCTGGAACGTACCTGTCCGTCGTGCAGGGCTAACAACGCAGCACCCTGTTTACGTTCGGATTTTCCCGACATTATGCCGGGAAAGCCAAGGTAATGTTGTACAGGAAACTCTGGATGGAGGAGCTAGCTTTTGCAAACTTTTAGGAGAACACTCAGATGGCGAAGAATGTGAGGGATCACAAGAAATCGAGGCCAACAACTCTTAGAGAGTAAAGGGACGGTTAGTTGTTCATGATTGTAGGGTCAGTCTCGGTGGTTACCGTCTACTGGGCAGTTATCACTAAAGTACAGGTGGGCCCTCTCGAGGTAGGAGGATCAATCTCTACTTTTAGTCTCAAGATATGAGATGTTTTCAACAGTCTTCAGTTTTCAGTTTCCACTGTGTCCTTTTAAGTTAGCCGCATGCTTCCTTTATAGTTCACGTAACGATGTTGAGTCAGATGCACTGATGGCCGAGTCAGATGGCTTGGTCGTCCGACCTACGCCCGGATTCGAATTCCGATGAGGCATGGGTGGTGTATTTGTGCTATGACGCTAGTTGTTTCTCTTTCCTGGAACCAGTGACCCTAAATTAGGGACAGGCGATAGCTTATAACCATAATAGTTGCTCATAACTGTTTTTAAACCCCGAAACACAAACGTTCCTATATTGCCTGGAAGTAAATTATGCAGGTCAGCATGGGGCCTCTGATCACGGTAAGTTGTAAGACATAGAATGGTCAGAGGCCTGCAGTGACCGAAATCAAGATGATTACTGCAGGATTGCCGGGAATGCCTGTAGACTTAGAATTAAAAACATCTCAGGGGTTGCGAATACACGAACGCACCTTACTCTGTAGGGGAGCATGCTTTGATGAATGTTGGCAGGGTTAGATGATCAAAAGTCAATCTTATATATACTGTAATTCCGTAATGTCGCACAAAATTGCGGGACATAGGTACGTCGTAAGATCTTGGGAAATGGCTCATTTTAGGGATATTGATCCCAAGAATCGGGGAAAATAAAAAAAAATGTCTACTAAATTTAAACAGCTGATTACTGTACGTGTCACAACATTCAGTCTGACTTCGTCATCGCAACGCGGGACAGACTGGTAGTAATATGACCTTGAGAGATGGCGCCAGCGAGCAAGGAGCTGATTGGTTATTATGAAGGACAAATCGGCGGCACGTGCTGCCAGTACTATTCAACTGTAAACTGTATTACAGTCAGGTCAGAAAGAGGGTTCTGTCATGAGTAGAGTTCGAGGGAGACCAACCAACGAGGGCGTGTTTTTCGTAATGCACGTTACCGAACGAATTTTGAAAGCACACGTAATGAGCGCAGTAAAACACGCGGCAATCGGTTTTTCCGAAAAGATTTATTGGACGAAACTGCCGCACATGAGCACAGCGTGAGTGCGATGAAAATTGAGTGTGCGCACTGCCACTCTTTGCATTTCGTTAATGAGGAAACTAATGGTAATTTTAATTTCTGTTGTCTTAATGGCCTTATTTCCCTTTCGGAACTACAGGTAAATACGGGGCTCAAGGACTTCTGAACAGTTCTAATTTTGTCCAACACATCTGGAAATATTATAGTGCAATGTTATTCGCTTCCCTCTCGGCTACACAAAAGGAGATTCCAGGCAATGGTCCGCACTGCTTTAAAATTCAGGGACAGATTCACCGGTACATTTCGGATTTATTACCACTTACTGGTGAAAATTGCACTTTATACATTTCTCGGCAGCTACTGATATACGTATTGGTCGTAATGAAAATAAAGAATTAAAGCGATCGATATTGACAGCCCTGGCAGATATTCTGGCTAACAGTCCTTACACCCAAGTATACAAGACTGCAGCTGAGGCGATTGAACATAAAGTAGCAGGACACAACCTGGGTCTGCGCTTTGTAACATTCTAAATATTTCCTCAACGGAATACATAAATCATGAAAAAATGGCGCAATTTCATTACCACTTTATTTCCTGAAAACTGTGAAAAATACTTCTTACTAGATTGGGGCTTTTGCCCCACCAAGCCACTAATGATTCTTTAATTGACGAGCATCCCATTTCACCGAAAACTACTACTATGGCGTAAAATCGTCATACCTAGATCGCAGCTCCCGGAGAAGTTAACTCTCTGAGAAGTCGACATGATTGCGTTCAGTCACAACAGCTCGAGATGAGTTCAGGCATAGGTGGAGTTTACTTCTACAGGGACATCTCCTAAGGAACGGGTGTTCAACCGTGTCTCGCCATCGGTGGAAAACGTGGTCTACACCAGAAGATCGGCTGATAGTAAATTTTTGACACTCTTCAGAGAGCAAAGAGCTTTGTGTATACAAAACGGTGATTTAGAGCTAGTTTTTTCAGTTTCTCTTTTTCTTTTTTTCGCTTAGAAGGAATGATGCAGAAAGGAGAAAATGAAGATGACAGATATTATGTACGGCGTCCTAGCGGTGCTCGGTCGTGTCTCTATTTCCACACGACAAAAGTGAATTGAATAAGATAACAATCACTTACAGTTCGTTCTTTATTGTCCTAGCAAGAATTCAAAGCTTCCAATGTAAACACTTGTAGTGGAACTAGTTGAAGAAACAAACATGTGAACTCAGCGATGAAGAACTAATAACAATTACAACAACCGAATTGTAATAACAAAAGATTTTTCTACCAGCAATATCTATGTTGCGTTATCAAGCTTTGGTAACAAGTCATTAGGGTACAAGCTACAACACAAATGCCACACCCAGAGCTAACAACATGGGCTTTTTATCTACGCTTTCCTGACTTAACTGCCTGCCAGCGGTATCCGAAAATAAGTGATCCCTCTAGTAAGATATGACGTTAAGTAAGAAGAGGGAACGAGAAGTAACACAATTTAAATAAGGACAGACAACTGAAATTTAAATAGAGCATGTACCACATATGTTTATTATTTCAGGAGCCACGTTCCCCCTCAATAGGCCTCTTTGGTTTATAAAAACTGGAAACATTACCTGTTCCAATGAAGAGAGAGAAAATTTATCTGCCGACCTCCCCACGTACTTTCGAGACCAATAAGGGACCGCCGGAGGTCCGCACTCTGCGGAGGTCGCAGAACGTAGCTCTAGGGTTAGCCGGTGGATATGAGTTTGATAGGACAGGCATGATATTAAAAGGTACTTGGTTGTTACACACAGACAAGCTCCTGTGTATGTGCAACACGCTCTTGGTTATTTGATTTTCAGTTGCGCAATGGTGTACACCCTCTTACAAAACTAGTACACTCAAGCGTCGCACTATCGTATATGACAACAAGCTATTAGGAGCACAGACTTCGTTCGGCCATCAACTTCATGGGCCAGGAGTGGGTTAGTTCCTAGACGCCCGTTTTGGATGAAGCACTGTCAAAGATTAATGCTGGTCTCTGGAGGCAACATCACTATGGCCTCCAGCATCTCCGTTTCCATTTTACGGGTAACCACGCCCGTAAAACAAAAGGGCAAAATTAAAGGGGAATGAAGGACTGAATTCCGGACATGGCGCTTAATCACAACTTTAGAAGTCTACATTTGAGCAGGGAGCATGTCATGTTGAGAAATGAAAAGCAAGAAGGAGTAGCCAACGAAAAAGATCGGATTCGCAATGTTTCAACGTAAAAGGTCGGAATCACCACTTCCCAACAGCTGCTCCTGCGGTGAGCAAAACGCACAAGATTGTGACGGTAAGGTGATCGGTCACACGTCTAGCTCGGGACGTGTGATGTTACTCACTAAAGTAACTAGAAAAAGCTTTGTCTCTGTGCTGAGTAAGTTTAGCAGATCCTCTTGCTTATTATAAGGTGGTTTAGAAAGATCGAATACACGTACTTCTGACCCAAACCGGATTTCCTTGATGTACAGTTTTTCTCCTGTGTAATATACTGTACATTTCCCGATATTTTTATTTTTTGCAGACGAGTTACAAAACTGTTTCAAGGTTTCATAGAGATGTACATGTCCACAATATTTATCACATATTTTCCTGCATTTATTGAAGACAAATTTTCCTGACAGGTGGCATAAACGCCCATTGTTCTCTTTTATGAAGATTGATAAGAACTGTATTTAAAAATTAATTTTGAATAGGGTAGAGATGTGCATAACTAATCCTTTCCTGTTTCCTGTCTTCTGTCGATGCAATACGCCTGTGACCAGGATGCAATGTGTACCGGAATATGCAACATGCTAAATCAGGATTTTTTCTATTTCTCAAAAAGCCACTAACCTTTCGCGCAGCTAAGTCAATGTCATACCCTTCAGAGAAATATTTCTTAACAGGCAAACATTCACGGATTTGACAATATAATAATCCTCAACAGTGCATCACTGGAAGCTCAACGAAATGTCCTTCATAATTTATTAGGCTCATGTCATTCACTAAAGCTAAACAAGGTATTCCAAACTATAAGAACCTAAATTTTGATAACGCATTGCAGATTATACGGAAAGTAAAGGTGAGACGAAGATACACAGAAGGTGTAGCGGGGGAGGACAGCAAGACGACGAGAAATACAGAAAGTTTTTTCCGATCCTCTAGAAAGCTGCTTCTCTTCGGTCCCTGACCGCATAACAACACATCCTGCAATTTCGAGATTGCAGATAAGATTAAGCAGCAAGATGGCTGGCCGTGTTCGTCGTATTTCTATCAGGCGTGCCAGATATCGGATACCAAAAGTGCCGTAACATGTAGGTAATGAGGTTAAAATGGCGGCGTAATCTTCCACGCAAACGACGCATCAGTGAAAGGAAGTAATCGTTCCATGACCTCCAGCGCGAAAGCAAACGATCGGTTCAAACTCACACGAGAAGAAAATAGCCAAACAATTCAGCTGGTCACTTTGTTTATCGAAACAAGGGACAAGAAATCAACGGATGCGGTAATTAATAAAAAAATCTGTTGCTTACTAGTAAATAAAAGCGTTATAATAGGAATGATTTTCCCATCCTTTGAAACAACGAGTGTTTAACACAATTTCTAAAGGTCAAGGGCAGAAAGAGAGAGTACAAACGAAACAAAGAAAACAACAACAACAAATAGAATCATTGAGTTCGCAATGACGAACTTGGAAGACAATTTAAAATGAAGTACATTTGTATTCTGAAAAAATGTAAATATTGTAGGAATAAAACAACACAGCCAACTGCCCTGTTTCCGAAATCTACGAATTCATACTTAGAACTGGAATGATTATTACTCTAGAGAAGAAATACCTAATGATTCAAGTTTCAAGTTTGCAGAAAATATTTTACCATCCCAGTATGTAGTCTAAACGACGAAGCACGTGAAAGTACAGAGCTACCATGGCGAGTCAAAAGTTCTTCCTGTCTTGAGTTACTCATAATGGTGGGCCTCCATTCCTGTGCGAAATGCGCACCAGCGTCAACTGAGTACCTCGAAGGCATGGAACACACGAGCTGATGACGTGTATCTGGCACGGAGCCACATTGTGCTATCAGGTCAGCAGAGGCTGGAGGTCGAAAAATCTGCTGTTCGGGCGCTCCTACGCCATTATCGGGAAAGTTAAACGGGACAGCAACATCAGCGAGAGAATCTTCAGAATCAGTTGTCGTGCACCACTCAAATAATCCAAATAATCGACACTGTCATTGCACGATTAAAAATAAAACAAGATCACATTAAAGGTTTATACATTAAAATATATTATTTACAAGTAAAATCTACGAGATCTTTCGGGCCGTCAAACGTGCCCATCTTCAAGTAAAATGCAAAGTAGGATACAGACAGCAGGGACTTATATACAGTTGGCTGTTGGTTGGTGACGTAAAATAGCCATCACGGCGCGCGATCAAAGAGTTAAGAGTCTTAAAGAACTGAGGTGGGCAACTTCACTTTCTATGGCAATGCTGGGATATCCTCGTGGTCAAGTATAGGGTCTTCTAATGTTCCCTCAATGAGGGATTTCCACGGTTGTGGCACTAAATAAGGCGAATCCTCATTACAACATTTATCACCAAAGGCAGAGATGTACAAACTCTCGGCAAAAAGGGTTGAGGCCTTGGTTTTTTGATTACCCAATATTGAAGCTTCATTCCATATTGGCGTATATGAGCCTTCTCTTGTAAGTCGAAAGAGGGATGTAGTTGTTGAATGGTTTCTAACGTTGTACTTATGTTCATTTATTCTTACGCCCAAAGTACGTGAAGTTGATCCAATGTAGACTTGGGGATTATCGGCTGGGTCGTAGCTTTCCAATTGTATACAATATACAGTATACGAGATTTATTGATATCATCAATCGAGTACCGATCCTTTTTAATCATCGAAAACAGATTTAAAGTGGTTTCCCCGAAATCCAAGTCATATTTTCTGCAAGCATTCCTTATAACTGGTGTGACGGTGGGTAGATAGTTCATAGTGCCGACATATTTAATGGTTCGTCTCTCACATTCCAGTGTTGTGAATTCCGAGCGTCTTACATTTTTAATGATTTTATATACGCACTCTGCGGTGTACCCATGCATCGTTGCGATGTTTAATATTGTTTTGAACTCCAACTGTCGTAATCGTACCGTGGAGGAGTGTTTTATTTTTAATCATGCAATGACAGTGTCCATTATTTTTGGATTATTAGCAGCGAGAGAAATTTGTGCAGTTGAAGGCGAGGAAACAGAGGACAGCAGCACTGCACGAAAACGGCTTTGGCGTTTCAACGGCGGAGACATCAATCAGGAAGACAAGTGGAAGTCAGGACGTTCAACGACCACCAACACAGACATCCTGGTCGAAGCCATGACGGAGAACCCTGTTAGAAGTACACGGCAGTTGGCAGCTGAGGCGGGATCTTCCCAATCCACCATAGTTTGTTACCAGCACCAGCTTAGTTTCTTCTTTAGGCGCAATTGAATGATCCCCATGATTTGATATTCCAGCAGGCGGAGCAATAAATGTCGCTCTCTGTCGCAGGTTGCTGTCAAATCCACAGAACGATAGGGTTTGGCGTCGTATCGTCACAGGTGATGAAAAGAGGATACTCCTACGTTATGATACACTGGTTCCCAGTGGCTAAGGCCACGCCAGGATGGACAGCCAGTGGTGCAACAAGACGTTCGAGCGGAGTAGTCATGCTGTATATTTGATGGAATTGTGAGGATCCTGTGCACTAGGAACCCGTGCTAGATGGTGAGGTTGTGAACGGGAATCTGTACGCCAAACAACTGCAGCGGGTCCATGATGCTCTGCGCCAAAGCTACCTAGCGCTCATCAATAAGAAGCGGGCGTTGCTGTATGCAAGTGGATAACTCCCCAAGTCACGCTTCAATAGTGGTTCGCCGAAAACTACAGGAATTGGAAGGGATCGAGATCCCACACGATCCTGCACACAGTCCGGACCTCGCTCCATCCGATTCCCACTTATTTCGCTTTGCGGCCCATTTCCTACAAGGACAGCACTTCGCTTTAGTGGTGGAAGTGGAATCTGGCATCAGGGAGTTTCTGTCCCCGAAACCTGTCAAGTGGTGCCGTGCCGTCGTGGGATCGTGGCTCTGGTAGAACGTTCACAAAGGACTACAGAAAACAACGGTCTGCACTTTGAAGAATGAGGTGAGCGTTTAAAAATAACTGCAGGATGAGGTGAGTGTTTAAAAACGCATTAAACTTTGTGGCTGCAAACGGGACGAACTTTTGACTCTCCGCGGTATTTCGATAAAACTGGCGTTAAGTGGCAGAGCCTCTAATAACCAGAAGAGCGTCTGAATTAACACACAAACATCGTCTGTCGGCAATCTGCAACACCTGAAGTTCCCTTCTAAGCAAATGTTCTACCATGCAGCGAAGGGGGTATTTTTTACTTGCTGACGGAGAAAGTGCCTTTATACGTGAAGAGAAATAATGTGAATTGCGTTTATTTGGGGGGATCTTCTTGCATGCGGTAAATATATTACTACGTTCAAAAAGTTCCGGAACTTTTTATATTAAAAAAGAATGAGTACAGATAATACCTGTTTATGCGGTGTTTCTTTGGAAGTAGTTACCTTGTGCAACTATGCATTTTTGTCAGCGCTCATACAAAGATTTAAATGCAGATTGCAAGCCTTCTTTTGCCATATCCTCCAGTGCCTCCATCGCAGCTCGTTGCACTTCTTCGGCACTTGAGAAGCGTCGCCCCTTAAGCAAATTCTTCATCCGGGGAAAAATAAAGTCACACTGGGCGAGAACAGGGGAATAAGCTGATTGTGGAAGAACGGGAATGTGATGTTTGGACAGGTAATCGGACACCAGGAGGGATCTGTGAGTCGGCGCATTATCGTGATGGAGCACCCACGAGTTGGTCTTCCAAAGATCGGGTCGCTGGCGTCTCACTGATTCTCGGAGACGTTTCAGGACGTTGACGTACTCTTGTTTAGTGACTGTACGACCATGTTGAAGGAATTCCTTATGTACGACCCCCTTGCAATCGAAGAAAACTGTTAACAAGACCTTTCCTTTGGAGCGGTCAGCCTTGAACTTTTTAGTCGTGGTGACGACGGTGATTTCCACACTTTAGACTGTCTGTTGGACTGGGGGTCGTATAGAAAGCACCAAGTCTCATTGCCAGTGATCAATCGATTCAAGAGATCAGGATCTGAATCCACTGCATCGATGTTATCCCCGCAAACACATGCGCTCATCCATTTTTTCTTGTGTCAGGTTTTTGGGAACAATTTGTTGGCACACGTGATGCACGCCCAGTTTCTCTGTTAAAATGCATGGCGACTTCCAACTGAGATGCCGGCAACTTTTACAATCGCTGCAACAGTTTTTCGACGGTCATTTTTCACAATTTCTTTGACGATGGCGATTTGTTCATCCGTTGTGGATGTTGAAAGGTCGTCCTAACCTCTCATCATCCTCGATACTCAGTCGCCAGTTTTCGAATCGTCGATGCCACTCATAAACTCTAGTTCGACTCATTGCACTCTCAGTCTTAGCGAAAGATTTTCCGAGCAGAACACACAATTTTACACTTGAACGCTGTTCAAAATTCGACATCGTTTTCCTCACGACGGAGAGTCTCGAATGCCTGTAATCACGAACTACGCACATACACTGTACGTGTTGGATCTGGATCAAACCGGTTCTGGCTGGTCGGTCACATGATGCTCTTCGCTTGCTCAGCGGGGAATGAAGTAATTCACTGACATTTGGCAAACATTTGAAAAGTTCCGGAACTTTTTGAACGTACTAATTAAAGATACCAAAAAAATCGTGAGAAGTCAAAGCTTTTATTAATGAACTGCAGATCTCGCTTGAAGACAGAACACTCTTGCTATCAAATAATTTTCAAAACTGAAACAACTGTTTATGCTTTGTTCTGGAATCTGCGATGACACAACTACGGTATACGGCATGTAAAACGTATGAACGTTAAGAGCGCCAGTATACACGCACTAACGGTTAAACTGTTTATGCACGCAAAAAAGCAAGCAAACTTATAACCTTTCTACCGGGTATTACAGACTGGTATGCAAATATCTTGCGTGATCTCACGCGTTCTCTCCCTCTCTTTCACATTCGTATAACAATAATCTGATAATCTGTTAGAGGAACAACTCTAAACGTTTCTGGTTGCACCGCCCTCCTGGACAGCTGCAAAGCGAACCAAAGCTCACTTCAGATTTGAAAGCAATAAAATACATTTGGGTTATTTTTTAAGCAAAAGCATTCAGTTCGGGTGAATCTTCATTAAATGTTAGGTATGTTCCTGTTGCCGCGGAAATTTTTCTAATTTCGGGCACATTGCTTCAGGTAAAGAAATAACCAAATTCGAGATTTAAAAACCTAATTAATTATATTAAGTATGTTAATTAATCATTTTAATTAGAGTAATTTCTGATTGGTTTTGCAGGGGGGGGGGTATTATCCCGCCACAGGTCGCATAAAGATTTTTTTTTTGTTTTTTTACTTGCTTTTCCTTTGCATGGGAAGGAGATCGGAACGCAAACGCCAAGTCAGGTGCAAAATTCCGCAAACGAAGTAAAAGGTATTTTCATTTCCAGGCCTTTGCAAGGAGCCAGCATGGCGGATTGCACACTACAGCCTTAGTTAACAATAGGCCAGCGGCGACTATACGGCGAAAGTCCAAGAAAGAAGTCCTGCCTAAATCTGACAAGAAGGTAACACTTATGTAATAACTGTCACCCAGTCTCCGTGTCGGGGAACATAACTCAGACGGGCGTACATGCATTCGAGCATATTTAAAGATTTAGGAAAGGTAATCTTGGATAGCATGATAATAGAACCCCAAAACAGGGTGACAGTTAGGGCCAAATATATATATAAAAAAAGGACTTAGCTCGGTAGATGGTCAGCTCGCCAGAAGAACATCTGCTCAAAATAGCCACTGGTCAGCGTCCACCGGACGGAGGACCACAAGTGGGCGAGAGGGGTGACCCCAGGAACCAATGAAGACGAAGGTAACACCTCCAAGATGTGAGAACACGCCTAGGAGCACGGCAGAAACCGAAGCCGACGGGGAAAATAAAAACGGTAAACCAGGAGAAATCGGGGTTGGTTGTTAGTTGGCAAAATGCTTGTCCGTGCGTGGGTCAAATAGTCGGACTCACAAATTTCGTAATATGTTAGGTGCCATTGGAAGGTAGTAGTGGAAAAGACGCCAAGTTGATGGTAGGGGAAAAAATTAGTGTTAGGAGAAGAAGCAAGTATCGAGGACTCCCAGGCTGCGTTTTATCCGCGGAGGATACCGGCTCCGTATCGCGGACGCAAGTACGCGTCCCGTGGCGTTCCACGGGACGCGTACTTGCGTACGCGATACGGAGCCGGTGATGAGGTTTCACGGTAAGACATCATCAAAATATTCCAATCCCTTGCATGCTGAGTAATCAATGAAATTTGAAAATCAAATAATATTGCTCACCTGGAACTAGTTGGATTGCTAAGAAACGTTATAACGAAGTAAATTTCTCCGTCATTTTTATCCGCGCCAGGATTCGAACCCGGGTCCCCTCATTCCGGAATAAGTTACTCTACCAATTGAGCTACGCGGACGTTTTATTCTGATTCCTATCTGCCTTTATGTCGTGTGCGTCCTTCTGGCAGGTACGTCACATCTCCTGGAACGTTACATCATCTCCCCCTTTCTTTCTTTCTTTTTTTTTTTTTTTTGAAATGCTGGAGAAGGGATTTTCTTATTTTTCCTATCTCGCGGTGTGGAAATAACATCACACCATTGCGAGATTTTGAACGGTCGGGTCATCCGGATAGTTCGGGCGCCATTATAACGAAGTAAATTTCTCCGTCATTTTTATCCGCGCCAGGATTCGAACCCGGGTCCCCTCATTCCGGAATAAGTTGCTCTACCAATTGAGCTACGCGGACGTTTTATTCTGATTCCTATCTGCCTTTATGTCGTGTGCGTCCTTCTGGCAGGTACGTCACATCTCCTGGAACGTTACATCATCTCCCCTTTCTTTCTTTCTTTTTTTTTTTTTTTTTTTGAAATGCTGGAGAAGGGATTTTCTTATTTTTCCTATCTCGCGGTGTGGAAATAACATCACACCATTGCGAGATTTTGAACGGTCGGGTCATCCGGATAGTTCGGGCGCCATTATAACGAAGTAAATTTCTCCGTCATTTTTATCCGCGCCAGGATTCGAACCCGGGTCCCCTCATTCCGGAATAAGTTGCTCTACCAATTGAGCTACGCAGACGTTTTATGCTGATTCCTATCTGCCTTTATGTCGTGTGCGTCCTTCTGGCAGGTACGTCACATCTCCTGGTACGTTACAACGTTTCTGTGAATCTTACGTTTAACTTTAACCATTTTTACCGTGTTGTTTTAATATAACTTAATCTGGTCCCACCATTAGTTTGTACATAAATTAAGAAATATGTGAAAATAAATTTTATAGTTGTTTCTTTAAACAAACGTGTTTTTCTTCGCTGTGGCTCTGCAAATGAGTATGGGTGTCGGGTTTTGGTTTACGTTAAGGTAAACAGTCTTCTTTCTTTTCAAGGTACTACGATTTAAAACACGATACAGAAATGTTAGTTTTAAAACCTAATTTCATTGCGGCATATGAGTTCTTGCGACAACCTCGTATGAAATACAACGCGTACAGGTCCCAACGACAAGACTGGGTAGCCAATTCTAGGAAACCAAATGTCACTGTTGCCACTTTAGACGATCGGAATTAATTAACAAAATTTATACCCGCAAGTTCCCAAACGGGGGTTATCGCGGTAATATTCCGAATTACATAAACGGGAAGGGCAAAAGTACCTTTATTGCTGTCTCATTCAGTTCTGGATATTCAACCGTATGCTCATCTTTAACCAGAAAGGTGAAAGCGCTGGATTGGAAAAGTCTTCCTTCAGAGCTAGAGTACTTGTATAAATTCAGCGAAATTGGCTTTCAGTGCAAGAAGTTCCTTTTCTATATTTCCTCGGTTGAATATTCGCATCGAATGCATTTGTGGATTCTTTTCTGGTGAAGAAGGACCCAACGCATTCCATGCTCTACAACTTTTTGCTGCGATATTTGAATTTTTAAGGCAGAAGTTTAAGGTTCCATCATGAAAAAGGAAGTCGACCCTGCAGTTGAAAGAACCGTTCTTTAAATAATCTACATATGTGAAGCATGACAGCTTCACTAGCCGCTCGTAATCTTCAACGTATTTTATCTTTGGGCACAGGAGAGGATTTTGCTGGGGAGTTCGGTAGCACCAGAAAACATTTCCCGCGTTACAAATGTCAGACTTCCGAATTCAATAGAAGGATTGAATGTTCAGCTCCAAACTTATCATAACGTGTCTAAAACGGTTGCGAATTCAATAGATGAACACAAATAAGACTCACATTCTTCACGCACACGGTGAACACTGTGTTGAGCTCCGAAGACATCTCTATTGGCTAGCAGATAAGAGCGAATGACAAAATGTGTCACTTGCACATCATCAGTAAACTCTCGGGTACTTGTTGTCACCTCAGACTGCGTGTCTATCATGAGAACATGTCCATCGGTGCAGACAGATATAGCACTTTTCCACTCCACAGCCAAAACATAATTTCTGAGAAGAAGAAAGATCTCCCAACCTGTCGTTCAAGTCAGTATGCCTCAATTCTTCGTAAAGTCTTCGTGTATTTCACTCTGGTGAAAACAGCGCAATAAGGCAATAGTATCTACATTGGAAGTCTCCTCTGACTCATTTAAGAAAACCAATTGCATCTAACAGCGCTGAAAAACGCTCACTGATTATTTTTTTTTTCAGAGCTTCACGACCACTACGAGCAGCTCTTAGAAGTATAAGCAGTTTCTGTCCCTAATTTGCCAAATTTTGGACCACTGGTTCCAGACAGGGGGAGAAATCCAGGGGTTGGTTCATTTGCCCGACGTTTACTTCACCGAATGGTCACTTGACAGAAAATCACTTCACCGAAAACATTGGTTCACCGAAAGATCACTTGATCGAAACGTTCATTTCACCGAAACGTCCCTTTACCTAAAAGTTCATTTCATCGAAAGGTCATTTCACCGAAGGGTCAGTTTATCGAAAACTTTGGATTTCATTACAGGATCTGTTGAAGCATGGTGCTAGTTTGGCAGACAGACCACACCGAAACGTTAGGGTATTATACTCAAATTGCACTTTTGATTTTTCCGCGTCACAAAAAAACCCAAAGATTTAGTTTTAAGACAAAACTTATTAATTTTAAGTGCCCTATGTCTTAGCTTGGGCCTTTTTAGCAAATTTTAATCGTGCGTGCTCATGTTCATAGGGTTTTCATAAAAAGTCAAGTTAATAATGTTGCACATTTATTTAGACAAAAAGAATCAATTTTAGGGCCCTAGGCCTGGCTTAAGCGTTTTCAGAAAATTTTAATCGTGCGTGCTCATGTTCATAAGGTTTACATAAAGAGTCAAGTTAATAATGTTGCAAAAAAGGCCTAAGGTAAGGCCTGGGGACTTGAAATTAATTTTTGTGTCTTAGTAAATGTGCAACATTATTCACTTGACTTCGTATGTAAACTTTGAGTGTAAAGTGGGGTGATTAAAATTTTTCTAAAAAGGCTTAAACTGAGACCTTAAAATTAATTCTCTGTGTTTGAGTAAATGTACGAAATTATTAACTTTGCTTGTTATATAACCCATATGAATATGAGCAGTGTAGCTTAAAATTTGCTAAACGGCCCAAACCTAGGCCCAAGGCCTTAAAATTAATAATTTGGGTCTGGATAAAAATTCAACATTATTAATTTGACTTGTTGTGTAAACCTTATGAATACGAACAAGGAGGATTAAAATTTGCTGCAAATCCCCAGATCTACGCCTATAAAACCTTAAAATTAATGTTTTAGGCTTGAGCAAAAGTGCAACATATTGTACTTTAAATTTTATGTAATGCTTATGAATATGAGTAAGGTTAAAATCTGTTAAAATGGCCTGTGTCTAGGCCTACGGTCAAAAAATTAATGTTTTGTGGTTGAGTAAAAGTGGAACATTATTTACTTGATTCTCTATGAAACCCTAACGAATATGAGCTCGGAGGATTAAAATTTGATAAAATGGCCCACATCTAGGGCTTCTAATTAATGTTATATTTAGAAAAACCTACTCATGGAGAGTGTTTCATAGAAATTAAAAGTGCGTTTTTTATACAATCCCATAATGTTTAGGTGGCCAGTTCTTCAAACACCGGCACCACACTACAACACATCTCTAACAACAAATTCTCGATAAACTGATCATTCGGTAAAATGATCTTTCGATATAATGAACTTTCACGTAAAGTAATCCTTCGGTGAAATGAACTTTGCTGCGATCAAATGTCATTTCTATGAAATTAACTTTTAGGTGAAGTGACCTTTCGGTGAAATGTACCTTTCGATCAAGTGATTTTCGGCGAAATGATTTTCGGTCAAATGATCTTTCGATGAAATGAACGATACCCGAAATCCAGCGCCATCCAGTACCGTAGGACAAATACACCATCCACGCTTCTCCCGGGACTCGGACACGTGCCCAACTCAAATGACTAGCCAGAAACCAGCGCCTCCAACTATTAGCCCACCGAGGTGGCTCATTTGTTTCCGAACAATGATATGTCGCTCACTGTGTTGGATAAATCCTCATCGAAAACTCCCAATGGCAGTTGGATTTACCTGATCTTGTCGTGATGGATTTCTAGTATTCTGGCATTCAGTTAGGCTAAATACAAAATGATATAAAACAGTCGAACGAACGTTAGCTGTAGCAATATGTATACCTCTACTCGGTCTTCATTTATCTTCCTCTACGTTAAAAAATTCGACCCGCTTGCACCTTAAAAACATGTGTTTAGTTTCCGGATGAACAGTCAGTTTGCGAGATTTCATTTCTTTGTTACCGCCAGTGTTAACACAAACAAAATGCAAAAAGTCCTTTCTGACCCGAAAAGAATTTTTCAAACCAGAGTTTCAGAAAAAAAGAAAAAGAATAAGCGAAAAAAATTGTGTATACACGACCCTAGTAGAAAAATTGCATGCTGTTTACGATAGACAATTTCTGCAGTGTTCTTCATAGCGAATAGAACCGGTTAGTAAATAAGTAAATAAATAAATCTACCAGTTTTTTGAAATTGGTAAAACATCGCCACGCTCACTAACGGCAGAAATGTGCGTTACAAAAATCCCGAAATATTCCGAATAGCGGAAAATATCCGAAGCAAATTTTTTTTTTTCAAATTGAGCAATTAGAAGAAGAAATACGGAGGAAAACGTCATATAATTTTACGCCACCTAGCGGGAAAGCTGTGAGTTATTTGAAGAAGAAAGTGGGCGCAAAATGTTCTTTACCTAGAAGGGTATCCTCCGAAAAAAGATTTTTCTAAGGGAGTTTTAGAATCTGAGATGTACTTTTAAATAGAAGTACAGCGTGATTCATAATTATTGACGGGGCTTTCGTGGCCTGGCATGATGAAACCGTAACCAACCAAAAAGAAAAATTGCCTACAGCATGAACAAGTTCACCGCGGAAAGTTTAATGTGGCAACACGGTACCTGCTGAATTGACGCCATACTTCAAAATGGCGACTGTTCAAGAATAAGCTATGTGCGTACTCCGGTTCTTCGAAATAAAGACGGTTATCACAACGCAACGTCGTTACAGTACGGCAGAGCTCCCCATCTTCCGATAAAGCTATCCGACGTTGGTGAAAGCAGTTTCAAAAGACTGGTAGTGTGCAGCATCAAAAAGCAGCGGAAAGACCGAAGGACGATGTTGATCGCGCCCAGGAAGCCTTTTCTCGAAGCCCTCAGAAGTCAACGAGATAAGCTGCGTCGCAGTTAGGTATGCCACAAACGACTGTTTGGATGGTTCTTCATAACCGCCTACAACTCCGTGCGCACAAACTGCAGATTGTACAGGTTTTACAGCGGGACGACAAAACCCGCCGTTTCCAGTTCGCCCACGACATTTTGTCCAAAGTCGAAGCTCATGAACATTACCAGCGGACATGGATATTTAGTGATGAAGCAACGTCTTTCGTCTCAGGGAGGGTACATCGGCATAACTGCAGAATATGGGCCTCCGAAAACCCTCACGCCATTCGAGAAGTCGAACGAGATAGTCAAAAGGTGAACGTTTGGTGCGGTTTTTCATGTTCGGAAGTGTTGGGGCCCTTTTTCTTTGTGGAGAAAACAGTGACAGCGGTGACATATCTGGACATGCTACAGCTGTATCTGTTGCCTCAGGTGGAAGATCGGCAGCCCAATGTGGTGTTTCATCACGATGGCGTACCGCCGCATTGGGCTGTTATTGTCAGAAAATTTCTTGACCTGCATTTTCCTGGGAGCTGGGTTGGGCGTGGTGGACCCATTCTGTGGCCTCCGCGCTCACCGATATTACGCCACTGGATTTCTTCCTGTGGGGATACGTGAAAAACATCGTTTACAAGACCCCCTGTGACCTTCCTCGATGAACTGAAGACCAGAATTGGCGCTGCGATAGCAGCAGTAACGCCGCAAATGCACGCTTGGCGGGAAACTGATTATCGCTTGGATATCTTACGTGTCACGAAAGGCGCGCATGTCGAAGTAGTTTAGCAATCTGATGTATCGATTCTACAGGTAATAAAACTTTTAGTTGTCATCTATCATATTCTGTTTGCGGTTTTAGTTTGTTGTTTCCCGTTTTCCGATTATCAACTAAAACCCCGACAATAATTATGAATAGCCCTGTAGATGCTGACGCTCCCTAATGGCAGAAGTGTGAATGACGAAAAATCAAAAAGCATGCGCATGGTATTCTTTAGACTGAAAGCTATACGATGGGAAATGGGTTTTCGAAATACGATTTCTAGAAGCAGAGACTGCAAGAAAAACTCGTATGTATAGGTCTCGCTAGTCGGGAAACTGGGCATTATTTAAAGGGGGTATGTAACGATTGGTCGACAAACGGTTGGCCGACAGTAACGATTGGTTGACATAACGATTGGCCGACAGTAACGATTGGTAGACATAACAATTGGTCGACAGAAATGATTAGTCGACATAACGATTGGTCGCAGTAATGACTAGTCGACATAACGATTGGTCGCAGTAATGACTAGTCGACATAACGATTGGTCGCAGTAATGACTAGTCGACATAACGATTGGTCGCAGTAATGACTAGTCGACAGTAACGATTGGTCGACATAACGATTGGCCGACAGTAACGATTGGTCGACATAACGATTGGCCGACACACAATTGGCCGACAGTAACGATTGGTCGACAGAAGTGATTAGTCGACATAACGATTGGTCGCAGTAATGACTAGTCGACAGTAACGATTGGTCGACAAACGGTTGGCCGACATAACGATTGGCCGAGACACGATTGGCCGACAGTACCGATTGATTGACATAACGATTGGCCGACATACAGTTGGCCGACAGTAACAATTGGTCGACATAACGATTGGTCGACAGAAATGATTAGTCGACATAACGATTGGTCGCACTAACGACTTGTCGACAGCAACGATTGGTCGATACAACGATTAGTCGACATTGGTCGACATATAATGGTCAACGGAACTTGGAAAAACAAAAACAAAATTCGAATAAGTGCAAACAGTTTGGGCGGTAAATTGCCCCACCGGAAGATTGCCACACATCTTTCAGCAACCCGGAAAATTGCCACACACAGAAAAATTGCACCACCCGAAAATTGCCCCACCGGAAAATTGCCGCATGGCTCCCCCTCTTCCACCGCCAATAGGGGAAATGGGTTTTACCATAACTTAATAAAACAGCTGGTTAACGGTTCGTCCGAGTTCCACCATGAGTTAACAATTTTGGCAAATTTTGTAAATTCTGGAGGAAATTCTTGGAATAATTTGTAAATTTAGCAGAAATTCACATGGAAAAAAATTATTTTGCCCTGAAATTGCACACCCATATCTTAAAATTAGTTCATTATTTTAGAAATAAAAAAAATCAACATTTTAGGAATTTTAATGGAAATTTTCCAAGGAATAACCCCCCCCCCCCCGAATGGGCATTAATGTCTATGGGTGGCCATTCACCACTCTCCATGATTTGATATTCACTTTTTTCTCACTAATTTAATTAAGCGCAGTTTTAAAATTTATCTACTGAAATTACGTATAAATGGTATTAATTAAATTGTCTATAGAATTATACAGTTCCGTTTCAGGGAAGACGTATTTGAACACACAAAGAAATGTGGAATTACTCAGTTGAGATTATTTAAACACACAAAGAAATGTGGAATTACTCAGTTGAGATTATTTGAACACACAAAGAAATGTGGAATTACTCAGTTGAGATTATTTGAACACACAAAGAAATATGGAATTTACCTAAAGTGCCCTGGGTTTTTTCGGAAATAACATCGTTCAGAAGGCCCTCTATATAGATTTCACTTAGAGTACAAAAGATTACACGGGGCCTATTAGGAAATACTTTATAATGCTGTACGTTCTGAGGACTACATTCTAAAAGATATTATTTCCAAAAAGGAACGTTACGTTTCGAGAGGTCAGTACGTTCTGAGAGGTACCGCTGCGAATGTAAACCATAATCCTCTGAACCAATGGTTATGTCGACCAATCGTGCTGTCGACCAGTCGTTACTGTCGACTGATCGTTATGTCGACCAATCGTGCTGTCGACCAGTCGTTACTGTCGACTGATCGTTATGTCGACCAATCGTGCTGTCGACCAGTCGTTACTGTCGACTAGTCGTTACGGTCGACTGATCGTTATGTCGACCAATCGTGCTGCCGACCAATCGTTACTGACGACCAATCGGGTGTCGACCAATCGTTATTCGACAAATCGTGCGACACCGATTTAAAGAGGATACTGTTTAACAGTACAAGAACTTCAATATGTTTTTTAGAAGCGGAGATAGAGTTGCAAACAGAATTTAACACTAACGCCACCTAGCGTTACGAAAGATTCAATATTATATGCAAAATGCTCCACAAAGTGGATGGCATCCGATGTTAAAAGAGTTCTTCAAATCAAACTTTTAGGAGCAGGGACACCGAAAAAATTGAGTATACATTCCCCCCCCCCACCCCAATCGAAAAAATTGTGAATTATTTGGGGCCAGAAATGCGCATAAAATGTTTTCGTAGCGAACGGTATCTGACAGAACAGGAATTTTTCAATCGGTTTTTTGGACGCGCAGATACGGCTGCAAATATATAAGAAGCAGAAATATGCAATTACACCCTCTTGTGGCGAAACTGTGCATTACAAAAAATTAGAAACTGTATGCAAAGTATATCAAGACGAACGCTGCCTCAAAATGAGTTTTTGAAATTAGACTCTCAGAAATAGAGAAATAGGTAAAAATGCAACTTACATTTGATCCCCCACTGCAAGAAAACTTTGCATTATTAAAGAATAAACTTTATGAAAAATGGTCTTAGTTAGAAAAGTATTGAAGGAAAGAAAAAATGTATTGTTCTCATCGGAGTTTCAGAAGCAATGACACGGAATAAAATATATTTTGAATTTTATAGCATCCGCATTTACAACCGCTGGCGGAGAAGTAATGCGTCAGGGAAAGACCAAAAGGCAAGGACTGCAGTTCAGGCTTCCCAATGCAGAAAGAATTTTTCAAATCGGATTAATGAATGCAGAAATTTAGTGTTCACAGATGGGCGGACGGGCGGACATAATGATAACGCAAGCGTGTCCTCTTGTTCTCAAAAGGCATGCTAACAATAGATAAGTGAGCTTGGTTAGTTTTTGTAAAGATAAATTTTATATAAAAACTCTATCATTGGATTTTCTGCTGGATGTGTTTTTTAACCTTCAGAACTAGTTTCTGGCCAAGAAGCTCTGTATCGTATCACAACCAAACTTTATTTTTTCTGGATATGTTGCAGTTTCATAAGTCTCATTCTCAGTAGATGCGGGCGGATCTAACCACAAGACCATCCGCGCTCCTCTTCGGAATGAATGCAGCCGATCTTGTAGATAATGGCGACCTTCGACCGAAGAATGAAAGTTGGGGATTGGGTTTTTACAAAGAGCTTGCCACGTCACTTGGTGATATAGGTTTTCTCTCTTTCTTGTAGATTTTTCTCACAGCCGAAAACTGAGGAATGATGAGCTGCAGTCCAGTACTTTTCATGTCCTTTCTTCTCTCTTTTCTTTTATATGAATGGGTAGAGCGAAACTAAACCAGAACGGAAAAAGGAAGTCATGATTTTTCGTAGAATGCCGCAGAATATGTTTAGGGAACGCACAGACTTAAAACAAAAGATAAGACGTTAAACACAAAATCTTTGACGCAAAATACCTGTCTCTATGTGCAAATTTGCTCGTACATCCTGTTGGAACACATCTACGATTCATTCAATAATGCTCCAATAACATTAAAGCCAGACTAATTCTTGGGAAATTTAATTATCGACCTCATACTGCTTTCTATACAAAACATTACAAGAAAGGATTTATGAAACTTATACTCTGCTTAAGCCATAGAAGATACAGTGGTATGCAGAAATTAAGGACGAGACGGTGTTTCGAATGTAACGTGCACCACATCGATTCAAATCATACAATAAGGTCCCCAAGATGTAAGAATATGGGACAAGTGATCAAAACCGTCGAAACAAGGAATCCAAAGGATACAAAGGCACTTTATTGAAATGGTAGTTTCGAGCACAACTCAACAGAAGACAGAAACGTCCATGTGACAGGCGGCTGCCAAGAAA
Source organism: Macrothele yani (assembly GCA_039090855.1). NCBI lineage: Eukaryota > Metazoa > Arthropoda > Arachnida > Araneae > Macrothelidae > Macrothele > Macrothele yani. The sequence continues at coordinate 62,258,185 of CM077017.1, read as the reverse complement.
AATCCAGTTTTTAGTAGGGTATATGATCACTCCTGACTGTGTTGCAGGATTTACAACGTCTGTTTATGCTGAGGACGAGGTTGTCAAGGAGCTGTTGAGGCATCGCTGCACATTCCTCTTGTAGCGCCAATCGCGGCTGCTGAATCGTTGCTGGCGGCTGGTGACGTGCTGCCAAGCGTCTCCCGAGAAGCTCCCACACGTGTTCGATTGGATTTAGGTCCGGGGACCTTGCGGCCCAATGCATGCGTTGAATATCTTTACTCTCCAACAGCTCTGCGACAGCCACTGTACGATGAGGTGTAGCGTTGTCGTCCATGAAGAGGAACTCAGGACCCACAGCACCTCTAAACAGACTACGTGAGGCAGGAGAACCTCGGTACAATAGCGGACACCAGTGACTGAACCTCCTTGGAAGATGTTGAGGTCAGTACGGCTACCAAGCATGATACTGCCCCAAACGAGAACTCCGCTACCTCCAAACTGGCTCCTTTCGATGATGTTGGAGGTGTGATTGCGTGTTCCCTGCTCTCTCCAGATGTGTATACGTCCAGAATCGCTCGTCAGACTAAATCGGCTCTCATCCGTAAAGAGAAGTCGACCCCATTGCTAATGTGTCCAGTTCTTGTGTTCCTGGCACCACAGAAACCGCCGTCTCCGATGAGCAGGCGTTAATGGCACTCACCGTACTGGTCGTCGTGCAAATAGACCACCTTTGCGCAGCCTCCTGGCCACGGTAAAACGCGATAACGGACGTCCAGTTGTCTGTTGCATGTGCCTTGCGATTTCTCCAGCTGTCTATCTCTTCTCGTCTGTAGGACAATATACCGGTCGTCCGCCGCCGTGGTTGCTCGTGGACGACCACTGCTAAACTCTCGAACAGCTGTTCCTGTCGTTTGGAATGCTCTCCAAGCTCGTGAAACGATACTGTGAGTGATCCCGAACTCCTCGGCCACACTAGTCACACTTCGACCTTCTTCCAACTTCCCAATGGCGCGACCTAGGGTAAAGTCATCCAGATGTCGTATACTGGATTGCCTGTTGGCCATATCACACGATGGCAGTAACTCGACGATGTTCAAACCGATGTACACCGTGCAAAAGCTTTTACCGAATTGCTGAGCGTACACCGCCCGTGTGCTTTTTACCCTTCCGATACTCCGCCCCCCTACGTCATGCTGCATATATGCGCATGCCCTACCGTACCGGACCCTAGTCTATCTCCTGAGTGGTCTTTCGGTCCGTTCTGCCTGCTCGTTCCGCTGTAATGCTAATTTCTCCTTTTCGTCCTCAATTTTTGCACACAGTGTACTTTAAACATTTTTATTGGTTGCATAACAGATGCAATCCAAATTAGCTACGCCGTCACGACTTGTATTTTTGACACCACAATAATATGGCACTGTCAACCTTTTCTGAAATTTTTGGAAGCGGAACTGGATATGCAATTACCAGCAGTCTTCCTGTTAAGCAGTCAATTTATATTTCTAAAACCATTGATATATTATGCTGTGTTGTTTCCTCCCTTCTCTCTAAGATCGCCGTAGCCAACTCTCAGACGAAGGGTATCGAACTGAAAGTTTCCTATAAGGAAGACAGATGACATTTAACGTTTCCTTTGACGATTAAAATTGTAGCAGTGGCACGGCTCAACCGAACGTAATCCGTAAGAACTATCTCCTTCTAGTGGCATGATTAGAACAACGCTCCAGGCAAGCAGGTGTTCAAGACGTAAAACTCGAAGTCGTGATTTTGGGCATCTGGTAAAACAGCATTTTTTCTTAAGTTCTACTACACTGGACGTCAAACCTGACAAAACCTATCAAATGCACCCTAATTCAACATGAATCGTGAATCTTCTAGTACCATCGTTCTAAGCTGTACTGATTTATGTTAAATTTCGGTTCATTTGATAGAATTTGTTAAGTATGACAATTTTTATTTCAGCGCTGAGCTAGTTCTGGTTGAATGAGTACTGATGTGCCTCTGGTTTACTTTGTTTGGTTGCGGTTCTTAGATATCTGCAACGTGAAAAATTGGTCATATACACTGAAGTGCCAGAAAAACTAGTACAGGCGAGCTTATGCAAAATACATAGCAACTTCACCTATGCGCGTACTCGGTTGCGTCCGCCAGTGCGTATATAAAACGATAGTCATCCTTGCCAGCTGTCAGAGCTGTTTTCGGCATGAGAATGACAAGTAATAACGATTTAAGCGATTTTCAACACGGTGTCATAGTTGGCGCTCGTGAGATGGGCCATAGTATTTCGGAGGTAGAAACGAAGTTCGGATTTTCACGGACGACCATTGCAAGGGTGTACCGTGACTACAAGAATTCCGGCAAAACCTCCAACCTACGATACCAGTGTGGCCGTAAAAAGAAATTGGGTGAAAGTGACCATCGTCGGCTGTCAAGAATCGTTTCACGCGATAGGCGTGCAACACTCTCACAGGTATCATCGGAATTCAATGCTGGAGCCTCAACAAGCATCAGCGTCCGGACTGTGCAACATACCCTGCACGATATGGGCTTTAGGAGCCGACGCCCAACTCGAGTCCCCTTGATGGGTGCACGACACAGAGCTATGCGCCTCGCTTGGGCACGGCAACACCGCCACTGGACACCTGATGACTGGAAACAAGTAGACTGGTCTGCGTTTCCAACTGTATCGAGCACATGGAAGGATTCGTGTGTGGCGCAAACCCCATGAAGTCATGGATCCTGCCTGTCAACAGGGAACTGTACCGGCTGGGGGGGGGGGGGTCCGTAATGGTATGGGGTGTGTTTAGCTGGACTTCACTGGGACCCCTGGTACGTCTACAAACGTCTGTGACCGGCGAACTATATGTGCGCATCTTTTCTGACGAGGTACACCCGTTCATGTCCTGCATTCATACTGATGGGTTGGGCCTGTTCCAACAGGACAATGCACCTCCATACAAGTGTCGGGACGCCACAATATGGTTAGAGAATCATTCATCTGAGTTTGGGGTGTTGCCATTCCCACCCAAGTCCCCAGATCTGAACGTGATAGAACACATTTGGGATGCCATGCAACGCGCTATCGAACACAAGAATCCGAGACGTCGGAATACACCCGAATTGTGGAGGAAGTATGCAGGAAGTACGGTGTGCATTGCCTACAGCATATTTCCAGAAGCTAGTGGAGTCCATGCGCTGTCGTATTTCTGCAATCCTGCGCTCCCGTGGGGGACCTACCAAGTATTAGACTGGTGTACCAGTTTTCCTGGCACTTCAGTGTATATGTAGTACAGAATAATCACGCGTGTGAGCAATCAAGCATTTCCATGAACTGCACGAGATGTTTTGGAACTCACAGAAGAGACTCGAAATCCCATCCACGTGAAATTATGAGCAAAATCCTGAGCTAAGGAGGTTAGAATAGATGAAGTAAGGGTCCGCCGTTCCCCTCGTGTGATCAAAATGAAGCCAGAGAAACGTCACGATTCTGACGTCACAGCCTTCGCCGCCATGTTGATGAGACGCAGTGAGACGACTGAGATCATGACATCACAATGAGTAGTGACGATGTGGCTGCATTTTCGATTTAGATCTTTAAATGTCAGTATGAGAATAGTAAAAAAAAGCTAGCGATTACTAGGTAACATATAATAAACGTTTTAGGCTGGCTATGATACATTTTTATTGATGTTTTTCGAACTGTGTTTTAGTTTTTGAACAACTGCAGAACAGTATGAGCTTTCGTCACTGAGGTCACAAATAGCTAACATAGCATTTTCTACTTATCGTGTTTTACAGAAATCTCTGTATGAAACTGAATCAATTAATATTGTTAGAAACTCAGTTCTATGGGCTTTTTTAAAGTTCTTATTTACTTCGCAAACCTAACGAACCGACTATAAATAACAGCACATTATTTTTACGAGTTCCTCTTGACACAAGTACTTAACATTAAAGTTAAAGTGATTTGTGTGTTTGTGTGTGGAAATTTCCTCAGATAATCAGATAGATGCGCATAGATTACCATTGAGAATATTTTTTACGTATCAGTTTAAGAGTCCTAACCTTGCAAAATCGAACTCTTAAGAAGGTATGAGCTAAAGCGCTTATTATATTAAAAATAAGCAGTCCAATGAAAATTTTTGCACCCGTGCTCCAGTTTGGAGAAGGCCGGGCCTGCCCGGAGTGAAGTTGCACCACACAATACATGTAAAAAATATGTCCTCTTATTCAGTTTTGCCCAGATATTGCAGGCGACCAACTATAGCAGTTGTTCTGACAACCGTTTATTCATAAACCATATGGATATAGATATATAAAATTTGATTTCACTTATTTGTATACATACACTGACGGAAAAAAAATCTCAACACCAAGAAGGGGTTGTGTTAGATAAACGACAGTTGGTAGGCGGTGAGAGTACATCTTTAAGATGACGTCTATGCAAATTTCGCGCTCGGCGCATACGTGTGGCGCTAGTAGCGCCCCTCGGAACATGCAAAGCAGGTTTGCTGTAAATACGCGCTGTAACGTTCGTGAGCGTTAGTTATCGTTGAGATTCGACGTAGGGTGTTGATGTTAGTCAAGAATGCCTTTAAGAAGATGAAGAAGCCATTATCAACAGCTCACGGAGTTTGAACGAGGTCGTGTAATAGGGCTACGAGAAGATGGATTTTCTTTCCGCAATATTGCAGAACGACTTGGCAGGAATGTAGCCACTGTGCATGATTGTTGGCAGCGGTGGTCAAGGGAAGGTACTGCCTCAAGAAGACCGGGTTCCGGCCGGCCACGTGGCACTACTGAGAGGGAAGACCGCCGTGTACGGCGTATGGCCGTGGTGCATCGTACCGCGTCTGCGGCAGCAATTCGAGCTGCAGTTGCCACCACAGTGACACAACGAACTGTTACAAATCGGTTACTTGAAGGACAGCTCCAAGCCAGACGCCCTGTAGCGTGCATTCCACTTACTCCAAACCATTGCCGTTTGCAACGTCAGTGGTGTCAAGCTAGAGCTCATTGGAGGACGGAGTGGAGATCTGTTGTGTTTTCTGATGAAAGCCGGTTCTGCCTGGGTGCCAGTGATGGCCGTGCGTTGGTTAGAAGGAGGCCAGGTGAGCGCCTGCAACCAACCTGTCTGCGACCGAGACACACTGGACCTACACCTGGAGTTATGGTCTGGGGAGCAATTTCCTATGACAGCAGGAGCACTCTCGTGGTTATCCCACGCTCCCTGACGGCCCAGTTGTACGTCGGTCTGGTGATTCAACCTGTTGTGCTGCCATTCATGAACAGCATTCCAGGGGTGTTTTCCAACAGGATAACGCTCGCCCGCATACCGCTGTTGTAACCCAACATGCTCTACAGAGTGTCGACATGTTGCCGTGGCCAGCTAGATCACCAGATCTTTCACCAATCGTGTACGTATGGGACATCATTGGACGACAACTCCAGCGTCACCCTCAACCAGCATTAACCGTCCCTGTATTGACCGACCAAGTGCAACAGGCATGGAACTCCATCCCACAAAGTGACATCCAGCACCTGTACGACACAATGCATGAACGTTTGCGTGCTTGCATTCAACATTCTGGTGATTACACCGGTTATTAATGTACCAGCATTTCACATTTAAAATGGCTCTTCTCGCGCTTACAATAAGCTGTGATCTTGAAACCTTAATCGATTAAATATTTACAAATGTATTGCCGCCATTTCATTCCTCTACAACTATTTTTTCGTGGTGTTGGGATTTTTTTTCGTCAGTGTATTTTGCTTTGATACATGCGTATTAGTGAGATCATACAATCAATCAGCTGCAGAATATGCACGATTTTCATTTGAAAACCTTTTAAAACACTTAAATCAAAACTATACTGATTTATGTTAAATTTGTAAATCATCATCATCATCATTGTCAACCATTATCAATCCACTGCTGGACGAAGGTCTCCCCAAGTTTCCTCCACAACGGTCTGTCTTGTGCCAGTCTCCTCCATGTCACTCCCGCATATTTATGAATTTCATCCACCCATCTCCCATGTGGTCTTTTTCTGGGTCTTTTCCTGTCCCTTGGAATCCAATCTAAAATTTCGGCTGTCCATCTATGGTCTGTCCTTCTGGCAGTATGTCCAGCCCATTGCCATTTCAGGGATTTAACTCTGATCATGATGTCTTCCACTCTCGTCATTTTTCGGATCCACGAGTTCCTCTTCTTATCTCTCCTGGTTATACCAAGCATGCACCTCTCCATGCTTCTTTGAGTTGTCTGCAGCCTTTGTATGTCTCTTTTAGTTAAGGTCCACGTCTCTGCACCATACGTAAGCACTGGAAGGATGCATTGATCAAACACTTTTCTTTTAAGACATAATGGCATATTGCTCTTGAAAATTATGCTGTTTCTTCCAAAAGCTCTCCAGGCAAGTTTTGTACGCCGATTAATTTCTTCATCAATGTGACCCTCACTTGATATCTGCTGTCCAAGGTAAATGTAGGTATTGGTTATCTCCAGCTTTCCCCCATCAATCGATAAATCTTCATTTCTTGTAAAAGCATTGAACATCACTTTTGTCTTCTGAAAGTTCATTTTTAATCCCACTTCTTTACTCTTGTCAGCAAGTTCCTGGATCATACTCTGCAGCTCTGATGGGGTAGTTGCAAAAATGACTACGTCATCAGCAAAACGAAGGTGGGTTAGATAATCTCCATTAATCTTTATCCCTTTGTTTTCCCAGTTCAGTGATTGAAAGACATTTTCCAATGTGGCATTTGTAAATATATCTATAAATTTAACATGATCTTTTGCCAGAGAAATGCCATATTATTTCTCACGAAAACATTCTCGAGAAAATTTACTAACATAAGCATGATTCTTCCTTTAAGCAAAAAAGAATATTCAGAATTTTCTGCCAGTAACAATTATATTATTAACCTGGAAGTATGACTTTATTGCTGGAATACTTTTAGTACGTTTTATTGAACACAGACGTTCACTGCCAATGAAATTTGCATGTTGGCCTGACATACATTGAGTGATCGCTGAATTATGATCACGATTTAGGAATATTTCGTGGGTCCTCCTTTCGCCCTCAGTACAGCAGCTTTCTGGCGTGGCATCAATTCAAAAAGATGCTGGAAGCAGTTGGAAGGTATGGCCAACCAAGCTGTGCGTAATGCGGCCTTCAATGGAGGTCATTGGTGCATTGGTGTATCCAGACGCCTGATATGCCGTTCCATAGTGTCCCACAAGTACTCTATGGCATTGATATCAGGGGAGTTCAGAGGCCAATTGATACGCTGGAAGTTTGAACTGTGTTCCTGAAACCATTCCTGCACGACATTGGACCTGTGGCTCGGCGTATTGTCATCTTGGAAGACACCGTCGCCATTCGAGAAAAAGTGCCACATTGTTGGGTGTACAGAGTCAGCAAGCATGCAAATCACGATAGTGGGCAACAGCCATACGTTGTTCCACATGCACCAAGGGTCCAAGTTCCTGCCAAGCAAACATGCCCCACACCATACAACCTCCTCCACCTGCTTGCACTGTGGATACCATGCAGGATGGATCGAGTGCCTCATGTTGTTTGCGCCAAATACGTACAAGACTATCCACGGAGTGGAAGTAAAGAACGCGACTGGTCATACCAACATAGTTTTTTAAGTCATCCGACGTCCAACTTGGTCCATGTGTGCGAGCGTGCGGCGCAGGCTCATGACGGATACTGCTCCGGGTTGATCTCTGTTGTATTGGGTAGTCAACTGCTGAACAGTGCTGCGTCTGTCGGCCTGTACGAGTCCTCGGACCTGGCGCTCACCTTTCACATCAACCTTTCGTTGTCCTGTGAAGTTTTGCCTCCGGGTCGTTGTTTGACCATTTGCATGCCAGTCCTGATACCCTTGTCTACTCCGCTCTCCGATCACTCACAATCTGTCCTTTCTCAAAGTCCGAGAAATCCTTCCATTTATCGATCACGCTCCGAATTTTACTACGGCCTGCTCCATTGTCCCTCATATATGCTACGTCGGTCGACCAACGCGCCCTCTCAGAAATCACGTGGTCAACGGGCCGCATCCACTTTTGATAGGGGTGGTCATAATTCAGTGATCACTCGGTGTAGACATGCATACGAAGCTCCAATTGACAACTGATAGCGTTTTACAGACCCGCTGAAATCTTGCAGGTATGATAATGTTCTGCAAGCATGTCAAAACTGGTGCTCATTTAGTGGGCCTGTTCGCGGCCTCTTACTTATGTGTGGTCCGCTACAAACATACCTCATGTCAGTACCTTGAAGTTTCAAACTCAGATGTAAAGGAATCAAAGTGGCATAACACCTTTCACCTTGAAAGGAAACGATTCGTAGATGCGGAACCCTATGGGTATAACATTTATAAATTTATTAAAAAAAGTAATGTTACCGGTGTAAACTCACAACTTCAAGGAAGTAAGGAACCATAGAATTTATTATACAAAAGAAAGAGCCACAACAAACAACCTCCAGAAAATTCCAGAAAATTGCGAATTCATATAATTGACGTCACCCATAAACTTTAAGGACTAACATACGTCTTTCGTACCTCGATTTGGAACGAATTTTGGGCTAGCCGCTAGCCGTTTCTTGGATACATAGAAACACAGCACCGCTGTATCGATCCCAGGCTTTGGAAGCGATTTAGGAATACCAAAGCGTGAATCGTATTTTACGAATTGCTCTTGTGTAGTACAAAAGTTCAAATTACATCTACCTATGAATAAATTTTTCAGTTCGATAGAGGGCATCGCTGCACAAAAACAGTGACACAGGCGATATATATTAGTATTTAAAAATGGCCTTTACAGAACAAAAAATTACATATGCTGAATGCTTTTTTGTAAACAACTAGAAAAAAAGCTCTACCAGAAATTAGACGACAAAAAATGAGCTGAACAAAAACATAATGTAAGAACATTACAAAATTCCTTAAGATCAGCTGCGCAGTAAATATGTAAATTGTTAAATAAACTCTAAAGCACGTTTCTCCTCAGGCGGTATAAATAAAAAATGTTAAGGAATAGAAATCTGTGAATTCGAAAATCTCCTTCGGTTGGTCAAAGATCGTAATTTTTCGCACGCCTAAAGCAATATGACTTCAGCAAACGATGCAGATCTAGAACCTCTGACAGCAGTATCGAAAAGCAATAAATGCATTTTTGTTGCATATCTCATTCTAGTCATCACAAAAAGCTAATCATCTATGTATGCAATTGCTCTTGAACAACCCTCGATCGATTGTCGACTTTGTATAATGGGGGAACAAGGTATTTTTTTACATTTGCCGTTCCTTATTCATTACCCATTACCATAGTTTACTTTGGAAAATCGTGGCCCTATCAGAATTGTTTTCTTACTACACTAACAACATGGTTTTCTCAGAACAATTCCCACAGCCTTGCTGTTTGCAAGACGCCTTTTCACGAGGAAGTCGTCCATTAAGTCTGGAAAACAAAAATCATCTTCATGGGTGTTTAGGGATACTGAACATACATATATTGGATTGTCGGAAAAGTCATGACGTATTTTAGCCATGTTTTGCAAAGGTCATTTATTGATAGAAAGAACAAAGATCAATCAATGATATAATGCCCGTTTTGTTCGATAACCTTTTGCCATCTTTCAGTGAGCTGCAGAATGCTTCGTTCATAGAAGGACCTGTCTTTCGTGGCGAAAAACTCTACAAGGTGCTGATTTACAGCTTCATCTGAATTGAACGTTATACCACGCAAGGACTGTTGAAGAGAGCGAAACATGTAGAAGACTGGCGGCGCAGGGTCAGGCGAGTATGCTGGGTGTGGCAACACATCCCACCCAAGCTCCAATAATTTTTGGCGGGTGATCAAACTTGTGTGTGGTATCGCGTTGTCGTGATGGAACACAACCTCTTTACGATGAACGAGCTCTGGACGTTTCTGGGTGATGGATTCGTTCAAACTGTCTAATTGCCGACAGTACACATTCGAATTGAGTGTTTGGTTCTGTGGCAGGATCTCAAAAACCACGACACCTTTAAAATCCCACCACACTGAGACCAGAACCTTCCGCTGATGAATGTCTGCTTTGAATGTCGTTTGAGGCGAAGCAGCACGTCGGGACCAAGACCGTTTGCGCAGCACATTGTTGTGCGCAATCCACTTTTCGTCACCAGTTATCAGTCGGTTTAAAAAAGGATCGTTTTCCTCACGTTTAATGAGCATATCGCAGATGTTTATACGCGCCGTCAATTGAGCTTCTTTGAGTTCATGAGGAAACCACGCATCGAGCTTGCTTACGTATCCCAGCTTCTTCACGTGGTCATGAACGCTTGAATGATGGATGTGCAATGTGTCTGCAATCTCTCGTGTCGTGTAACGTGGGTTTGACTCAATCAATGCCTTGATTTGGTCGTCATCATCCTCGGTGGGCATCCCGGACCGAGGAGCGTCGTTGAGGTCAAAATCACCAGCACGGTATTTTGTGAACCACCGTTGGCAGTGACGTTCTTGTAGAACATTATCACAGTACACTTTACGCAACTTTTCACAAGCTTGACGCGCGTTCTTCCCTTTACGGAAGTAAAACAGTAAAATATGGCGAAAATGCACAGTTTGGTCTTCTATCTTCAACCTGATGTCAAATCTTCGCAAATCAACCAAATTGCTCACTATTCCTTTTAGACTGCAGCTAGAACTGGCACCTGTCGAATGCCATAGCGATAACAGAGCTGCGCATGCCTCTAGTACTTCCACAAACGCCCAACCGCCATCGGGTGCCAAAATACGTCATGACTTTTCCGACAACCCAATAAAAACTGGGTTAAATCCCTCAGAACTACCCTTTATGTTCTTGATCTCAAAGACTACAGTCTTGTGACGATTATATATATTAAGATAATACACTGCTGGCCACCCAAAATGCAACACCAAGAAGGAAGCATCCGACTGGCCTGAAATTCGCAGCATGCGTCGCCCGCGAGAGGACATGCAAAAGATTAGCATTGCAGGGCATATGCAAATCATGTGCGCCCGGCACGCCACCTAGAAGCACTATAAGAAGGGTGCACAGAAGGCGGGGTGTAAGTAGTGGAAGTGTGTTGTGCTGCCGGACCTGTGTGTGGGAAGCTTCCTGATGCCTCGTCGCAGAATACGGCAGTCATTCCAGCACGTTTCGGAGTTCGACAGAGGACGAATAGTGGCTTATCGCAACAGCGGTTTATCGTACCGAGACATCGGCGTCCGTGTGGGACGACATCAAGCCACAGTGAGGCTAGTATGGATTTGGTGGGTGCAGGAGGGACGGACGGACGGACGTGAGCGATTGCCGCAGCCGCGGCACACACACCACCGAACGAGAGGACCGGCATGTTGTGCGGCGGGCATTGACGGCTCGCACCGCCACATCGCAAACGTTAGCGCAGGAATTAAGGTGTGTTGCCTGTGTCAGCACGTACCGTTCGACGTCGTCTGCAGGAGCGGGGACTTGTCGCACGGCGCCCATTGCTCCGAATACCATTGACGTTACACCACCGGCGAGTGCGGCGGCAGTGGGCCGTTGAACGCCGCACCTGAACTACGGGATGGCACGACATTGTGTTCTCCGACGAATCTCGCTTCTGCCTGCAACACCACGATGGTCGGATCCGCGTGTGGCGGCACCACGGCGAGAGACGGTATGACGCCTGCATTATGCATCACCATACCGGTCCGTCGCCTGGCGTTATGGTTTGGGGCGCAATTGGATATGATATCCACACCCCTCTGGTACGCATCGCCGGTACACTCAACAGCCACCGCTACATCTCCGACGTTTTGGAGCTTGTAGTCCTCCCTTACCTGCAGGACCTGCCAGAGGCCACTTTTCAACAAGACAATGCACGCCTGCACGTGTCACGCATCGTGCAACAATTCTTCACGGCCCACCAGGTGTCATTGCTGCCGTGGCCCGCATGTTCTCCCGATATGTCGCCCATCGAACCCGTCTGGTCGCTGATCGGCAACCGAGTGGCCCGGAAAGCACCACCTGCGGCTACGCTTGATGAACTGTGGCAACGTGTGGAAGCAGCTTGGACCGACATACCCCAAGCACACATCCAAAGTCTCTTTCGTTCGATGCCGCGGCGTGTTGCGGCCGTTAATGCCAGCCATGGGGGCCACACGAACTGTCGATGTCTGCGTGTTCCGCAAGTCGCACGGGCCTGTAAGCTCAATCGTTTCATCTGTGCATCTGTTGTTATGTATCCAGTAAATCTGGCTTTGCTATCTCGTGTCCTTCTTGGTGTTGCATGTTGTGTGGCCAGCAGTGTATATCGTTGTTTGGCACAAATATTTATTTTTTCAAGTCGCCCATGGTTTCGCTGGGTATTCACCTAGCTTCATCAGGACGAATGGCACGTAAATATTCAAATTGTAGATATATGATATAATAAATGGTGTTTACAGTCACGGGTTTTGGTTAGTTGCTTTCACGCGCTTGATAGAAATGGGGTGGATGCCATGTCATTAACAAGTTGCGAAGACTTCTGATATATAAAGAAAGCTCCCAAAATATCAAGTTTGGTGGTTGAATCTGGCTTGTCAATTAGTTTTGCTTTTTCAAAGAGAAATTTCTGGTCCTTTTCGTAACAGTGTTTAGCCATCGACGACTTCTTTAGGTCACAGTACCGAATGTAGGACTTGTGCTCCTTCAATCGAAAATGCAAGGCTCTACCGGTCTGTCCTTATACGAAGCGCCACATTCACATGGAATTTGATAAAGTCCCCACGAGATTTTGTCTTCAACATAGTCCTTTGATCCTAAAAAGCTCATTTGATTATCGGTTTAAAAATCACTTTAAAATTAAAGCTTTTGAGAATTTTTGAAATTTTGAAGGAAATGTCACGAGAAAATGGAATAATGGCAAAATTCTCTCGCAATGGACGCTTAACAGGAGTTAACGTGGAGACAGATTTCGGTTTGCGGAATTTTGTTAGAGCCTTGTCGATAATGGAAGGGTTGCGTCCTCGCTGTACTGCAACACGCTTAAGGAAATAAAGTTCTTTTTCGAAACTGTCTTTGTCTGAACACATATGTATCGCTCGATATACGTAACTGTAAAAAGGAGCTGAGTTTTTGTTGCCAAGGGTGATTGGACTTGGCATGTTTAGGTGAGAAAACAGCGAAAGGCTTCCGATAAATTGTGGTTACTCGCTCAAATGGATCTCTCGCAACCACGATAGTCTGTGGCGTTCTCTCTGGGCTGGCAACACTGCACACGGAGCCGGCGATGTTCCGGTGTTAATGACAGCACACGCAAGGGGCGCTGGGATCGCAGATTCGCTCCCACGAGATATCGTGAAATGGTTCTTAGGCACACAGTAGCCGCTACATCTGCGTGTATAGTGGATCGGGTCCCCGTGGGATCCGTTCGTGCCTGGCGCACGATCCGTCGCTCTTCTCTACCGGTGGTCCTCCTGGTCCATTCGGAGCCGCTCCACCGTGTGGCAGTGCCGTCACGTGTCCACTGCTCCCAACACAGTCGGACGGTATGGTCAGAACGATCCACGTGGCGGGCTATACAGCGCGCCGAATACCCTGCGGTTTTCAGCCCGATGATCAGGCCTCTCTCAAAGTCCGCACGTTGCGTAAATCGACGTCTCTGGTGTCTACCCGGCATTTTTGTCACTCTGTACTCTTTCTTGCGTCGGCCGGTGCTTTCCGCTTTCATGGGGCATCAACTACACGCCGGTTTATAAGGCTGCCGGTTCGTGCTTGCAGCGTCACCACAGGGTGTGCAGTCATGCGCACTCGCACCAAACGCGGATCATTTGCATGCCAGCACGCGCTCTAGCTATTTGCAAAGTTTCGCGATTATAACATGTTTTCTTCAATGTGTGCAAATTTCATTGTCCGTGAGTGTATATTTTGTTTTACTCTAATACAAGGTAATCATGTCGAAAAATTTGTTTTACTAGTTGCGCAGCTCGGGAATCTTGCTATAGCAAAATTTATCAAAATCCTAAAATAGCCTTAGAAATCAAAGTTCAGAGAAACTCCCAACAGTGTGTGTGTGTGTGTGTGTGTGTGTATATTTTAACAGAGCAGACAATGTTGCAAAGCTAGAATACAAGAAGACGGAATCACCTTGTTTATCGCTCAAAAAACTAGGTGAACAACACTGGCAGCTCGACCTCATTCGTCCATACACCAAAACAACAACAGGTTTCAAAGTTCTAATCGGACAAAGGGAAAAGAAGGAAAATAACAGCGGTCATCATCAGCTGCAGGAATGGATGGAGAATGCATACGCCATCACCTCACGTCATTCAGTAACATACAAAGCCCGACTGGAAATGACAGGATGACGTTCCGAGTGACGCGTTTCCGGAGGACGTGTTGTTTACTTTGGCTCAGCTTACTTGATCGTATCCGGCGACGACGAGGCATTGTGTCAGCTGCTTTTAATTTTACAGGGCAATGCACAAAAACTGAGGACAACTTTTCGGGTGGCAACACGAAGAAGAAGGCAATTAATCTCAGAAATCCATTTGAAACGGGTTAAGCGTGAGGAATGATTGGTCTGCAAAGCGATGGATGGTTTGCCTGAAGCGTGTAAACTGAAACAGAACAGGGAAGGATAGCACAAAATGCAATTAATTTTCCGTGGAAAATAACATTAATAACAGCGTTATAAACGAGCGCTGCCCACCACTGTAGAACAGTGACTACAACGATTTCTCCTGCAAAGTGGATGTGTCATTGCTGAACTCCACTGCAGGCTCGTGGGCTTATAATGAATACACATGAAATTTTTTAGCAAGTCTTCCTTTTAACGTACATATATACGTTAAAAGAAAGCATGTCCTTACATGCACACTTAGCCAATTATTAAGCCCGTGCTTACAGTATCAGTCCGTTCGCAAGGCCGTCTGCGGACATGGTGTATCTACATTTAAAGGTAGGACTTTTTTTTTTTTTTTTTTGATTGGAGGTTTAACGACCACCGTAAGCAACTCAATGGGCTATAAGCAGTCGCCCGTCCCTAATTTAGGGTCACTGGTTCCAGGGAAGGGAGAGAGCCAGTGCCGTAAGACAAACACTACATCCATGCCTGACCGGGATTCGAACCCGGACCCCTTACGGACGAATGCTCAGAGGCCAACGCCTTAGACCACTGCGCCACCGGGGCGGCAAAAGGTAGGACTGAAAAATTCTTTTTGCATCGGATAGCTACTATCATGAGAGAGATGATTCATGCCTTCTCCGATTTCCACGACCAAGATATCCCGTGCATTTATTGGTTTTCTTGATGTACAGCTCTTTCTCGCGATGACCAGTAGATTTATATTAAACATGATATCTATGTTTCTCTATGCCGCATCGAAAAACTCTGATTCATCTTATTTCGACAGCCATAAATATATGAAATTTAAACTCTATTCACTTTCGAAAATAGGGAATCCTGGTTCATAACTACGGGGAGTTTTACAGAGAACGGAGAAAATTGCATCAAACCTCGTATATACGCTTTCGCTGAAAGCGTGGCTAAATTCGTTTTCATTCTATTTCGGGTCGATGTATTCTTAATTGTAGCATTTATATACAACATGTAGCAAGAATTGTTTGGAGAACTCAAAGAAAAAGAATCTCGGAGTCGCCGTTACCACCATGCTTGTGAGGTAAAACAGAGGAAAGACCAACAACACAAAAGGATGAGAAGTGAAACTACAATTCCCAAGCTGCATGCACAAACCCGCATCGTTATCAGTTCGGCAGTTTTGATGGAATTCTGTTACACATTTTGAATCTCAACAGTAATAAGACAATCAGGGCTAATTAACGTAAGAAGCGCACCTTAAAAACGCCTTTTTATTTACACTGATGGCCACCCAAAATGCAACACCAAGAAGGAAGGACACGAGATAACAAAGCCAGATTTACTGGACACATAACAACAGATACAAAGATGAAACGATTGAGCTTACAGGCCCGTGCGACTTGCGGAACACGCAGACATCAATAGTTCGTGTGGCCCCCATGGCTGGCAATAACGGCCGCTACACGGCGCGGCATCGAAAGAAAGATGCTTTGGATGTGGGATTGGGGTATGTCGGTCCAGGCTGCTTCCACACGTTGCCACAGTATATCAAGCGTAGCCGCGGGTGGTGCTTGCCGGGTCACTCGGTTGCCGATCAGCGACCAGACGGGTTCGATGGGCGACATATCGGGAGAACATGCGGGCCACGGCAGCAGTGACACCTGATGGGCCGTGAAGAATTGTTGCACGATGCGTGCGATGTGCGGGCGCGCATTGTCCTGTTGAAACGTGGCCGCTGGCAGGTCCTGCAGGTAAGGGAGGACTACAGGCTCCAAAACGTCGGAGATGTAGCGGTGGCTGTTGAGTGTACCGGCGATGAGTACCAGAGGGGTGCGGCTGTCATGTCCAATTGCGCCCCAAACCATAACACCAGGCGACGGACCGGTATGGCGATGCATAATGCAGACGTCATACAGTCTCTCGCCGCGGTGCCGCCACACGTGGTTCCGACCATCGTGGTGTTGCAGGCAAAAGCGGGATTCGTCGGAGAAGACAACGTCGTGCCATTCCGTAGTCCAGGTGCGGCATTCAACGGCCCACTGCCGCCGCACTCGCCGGTGGTGTAACGTCTATGATAATCGGAGCAATGGGCGCCGTGCGACGAGTCCCCGCTCCTGCAGACGACGTCGAACGGTACGTGCTGACACAGGTTGTTGCGCAACACCCTAATTCCTGCGCTATCGTTCGTGATGTGGCGGTGCGAGCAGTCAATGCTCGCCGCACAACATGCCGGTCCTCTCGTTCGGTGGTGTGCCGCGCCAATCGCTCACGTCGGTCGGTCCGTCCGTCCCTCCTGCACCCACCGAATCCATACTCGCTTCACTGTGGCTGGATGACGTCCCACACGGGCGCCGATGTCTCGGTACGATAAACCGCTGTCGCGATAAACCACTATTCGTCCTCTGTCGAACTTCGAAACGTGCTGGAATAACTGCCGTATTCTGCGACGAGGCATCGGGAAGCTTCCCACGCACAGGTCCGGCAGCACAACACACTTCCACTACTTACACCCCGCCTTCTGTGCACCCTTCTTATAGTGCTTCTCGGTTGCGTGCCGGGCGCACATGATTTGCATATGCCCTGCAATGCTAATCGTTTGCATGTCCTCTTGCGGGCGACGCGTGCTGCAAATTTCAGGCCAATCGGATGCTTCCTTCTTGGTGTTGCATTTGGGTGGCCAGCAGTGTATTTTGCTTATCACAATTCTAATCTGGTATAAGTGGAATCAGTCATCAAATTTACTAACTTAAAAAAAAATCTAGTTTTTATGCTGATTTTTGGGATCCAAAGACATTTAGTGCGAGGAATATCAGAACTGCACAAATTTGGGATCTTTGAAATGTGCCGAAACATCGCACTTTTGTCTGGTAAAAGAAAGACCAAAGCCTGTTGGACCATTCGTACTCACTTTTCAGTTTCAATGAACAAAATTTACCTATTCTAAGAAACAAAGCATTTTCGGAATGAGAATAATTATATACAGTGGAGCCTCGTTTATAAGTTTTTCAAGGGACCTAGTAAAATTAACGTATAGTTGGAAAAACAAAAACGTATAAACGAAACAGGGAAAGTTTAAGGGCAATTTCGAATTTTTGATTGGCAACATTTTACGTATAAATGAAAATAACGTATCAGCCAAGTGTGAAAATAAGCCCTTTTTTCCGGTGATGGGATTCGAACTCTCGTCTCTGGAGCCAGTTATTCTCTCGACTGAACTACACCGACCTTGGCTTATCGCTGAAAGTTGCCGTTTTGACTCTTACACCACCTCAATGGTAAGTCACATTAATAATCCTCCCCCTCCCTGAGAAAGGCGGGGGAACGAAATTACAGGTTTCGGGATCGCAGCAAACCATGCCTGAAGCAGCTCGCTGTAGAAGAAGGGTCTCTGATTAAGTCCAGACAATATGTGAAAGAAGCATCACACATTTTTTCTCGAATCACACGGCCAGGAGATTAACATTTACGTTCGGGCGCCATTGTGAAAATAAGCCCATTTGCCAGAGGTGGGATTCGAACCCATATCTCCTCGCTTCGCTACGTAATCAGTTATTCTACCGAGTGAACTGAACCGACCTTGGCTTATCGCTGCAACTTGCCGTTTTGATTTTTGAACCACCTCAATGGTACGTCACAGAAGTTCTATTGTATTTCCAACGCGTACTATTAAATAGATACATTCCGTGAGAAAGACTGTAGCCGTCACTACGCATTTCAATAAAATACTATAGAAGTCATAATCAATTTCAGGAAATCCTCCATCTTTCGTCATTGAAAGCACGCTCCAACGATTTGGCATTTTCGCATTCATTCATCAGATTTCTCTAATATCGAACCGCTTTTTCATTTAGAATGAACTCGCGATCTGAACCACTTTTCGTTTAGAATGAACTCGTCTCTACACTTAAATATAATTTAATGTAAAATACAACGGGCAACTGTTCACGTTTTCCACAGCTTATGAAAACCTATGTGAGTAGCAGTGAAAACAAACTAGAGATAAAGATGGGGAAGTTTGGCGCCAGTGTCACACATGGCCTGACACGGAAGAGCATACAAATAAATTTCGAAATATGAGGATGTCGAAAATGCAAGTAAAAAAGGAAATAACGAAAAGGCACGATAAGAACGACGTCGCACCTATACTGTAATCTGTTCTAGCCAAAAGGCAAAAACGACACTATACAAAATATTTTTCTTGACTTGGCTGTATTTTAAAACAAATGGTTGCAGTTTTATTAGGTAGTCCGTACTTATATTAGAGCGAATAAATTGTCCGTCTATATGTATAACACGAGTGTTCAGTTTATACTCTTATATCGAAGAGAATATTTTGAATGAGAAAACTAAAGCGTTGTACCAAAACTAACGAAGTGTTCCTCTGATGTAGACCCCCTTATTTTCCCTATCAGTATTTGTTTCATTCTTGAAATAATGATAAGAACATACCAAATTAATTGATGAGACCATTGCTTATAAACTAATATGGTATTTTATTAACAATGATTTAAGAAGGAAAAAATTAACAGACACAAGTATATGAAGCAACACACGATTTTAATGACGTCATCTCATGCTCATGACAGCAACTCATTTCTTTTGTCATGCATCAAATGTCACGCTCACTGAACGTAATTTGAACTGTGCACCATGTAACATTCATTTTTAGTACGCAATCCGTCCCTCTCCCTCCATAAGTATGTTTATTATCTATAAGCTGAATCCCAAAAATTCCTTTTGCGCAGCATATCGGTAATCATGAGGATGTATAATTTTGTCGTTAGATTAGATAAATATATTTTTATGTGGTCACGATATCAGCACTCTTAAAAGCCGGATCAGAAAAAAATTCACATTTTTTTTTTCATTCGATATGAGTTTCTTGAATTTTTACTTATTTTTGCGGAAATCTTAAGACCACACACACACACACACACACAACATGCGCTGAGAACAATGAAAAATGGTAAAACTCTTGTGTAGAGATAAAGTTTACAGAGAAATTATAAAATAAAGAGGAACTAAATTTCTGAAACAGTCCAAGAAACTATTCATCTCCTACCTACTACCTACAAAAAGCAAAAGATTACCGGTAGGAGAAACAATGCTACCTTAGTTTTCATCTTTAAGAAGAGTAGAACGGAAATGAAAAACAATAGACCCATCCGCTTGATATCGAAGTACTACAATCTTTTTATGAAGTCATTATTTTATGGTCAACATCCATTTTCGATGTCAATCAACCCGTGGAACAAGCGGGATTTCGTACAGATTTAACACTACCCTCCGCATCAAAAACAATGGCCAAATATGAGGAATTACGTGAGGAAAATGTGAAAACTCTTCATGATTTAAAAAACAACAACATGAGAAGCCTGCTGGATCATTAAAAATAAACACGTCTTATTTGCTCTGCGAAATAATATGTTACATATGTAGACCTCCAACATAATAACGTGTTGGACAAAAGAACATCGAGAAATCGCTTAAGCATTCCGGCAAAACATAGACTTACTTAAGTCGAATAGTATATTCTAACGGATCACGTATCAACCTATTTCAATAAAATGGTGCTGGTCGAAAGTGTGTGTGATAATGAGAGTTCTATAATTAGCCTAATAACAAAAAGAAGAGAAACCTAGAAGAAAAAAAGGAATAAGACAAATTATCTGTTATTAAACTTTATTTAATCTAAACTCTTCAGCACAGTGCGAAGATATTCCACCGAAGACCTTATCTTATGTGGGAGGATAAATGTATCAAAATGGTCAACGAAAGGGTTAATCATTAAAGATATGGTGACGATGTTGCCCTTATTTCAGGTGAGACAAGAAGCATGAATGGACTACCAAATGAGATGAGATGAGAGAGAGAGAGAGATGATAATAAAACGTAGAAATAGAAATACGGAATTGATTGAACACGAAATCCAAAGCTGATGTGAGAAACAGATACAGTGCAGTTAATATCTTCAAGCGGAAAAAAAAGAATTAAGTTCCTTCTGTTACCTGAGATAAATAACAGAAGGTAATGGAAATCTATGGAAGGAGATAAAACAGAGTATTTAGCAACACTGCGTTTCTTTTGGAAACTAAGTAATATGTTCAAGAACACCATTCTTATTTTTCTCATTAAGATGAAAAAAGAAAAGGAAAAAAAAACCTACAGAAAGAGAATAGAAATCAAGAAATGAAGACAAACAATTGAAAAGAGAAACGAGGGGGGCCTTTGTCTAGCAGGGAAACCAATTAAGGTAGAGGTTGGGCGCCATCTTCATGGCTCGTACTAAATGATGAAGGTCTGTTGATCAGACACTCTTGCACGTGTTTTTCCTTCCTAAAAGTTTTTCAGACATTTATGAAATTTGCACAGCATTTTCTTCTTAGCATTAAGAAATCCACGCAGCAGAAATCTGCTGAACTGATTCCGTCCAAGCCAGGGAGTTACAGAATATTATATATCTCATTTTGGCTCTCCTCTACCATTTTCCACCAAGAAAAAGGGTGGAATGCAGCTCTTGGTGTGGCCCGCTGCGTATTTCTCGCACATTAAAAATAAAGAAACTATATTATTCAACAATGTTTGTTCTGCGAAATGCATTCACTTTGTGCTATTGCAGTCTTTAGCGGTGGTAATAACGAATATGTTGTAGTTATAAACTGGCTACTCTTCATTAGAAAGATTCCTGCTTTATGGTCGAAAAGGAAAAGCCAATGTTACTAATAACGAAATAATAATGCAATATACGACTTATGAAATAGAGAAATTACCCATAATAGTTGAAAAAAAGGATACGTTTCACTAAGAATTTGTAAATCAGAGGTTTTATCTTGTAGTCCTTACATAAAAAAATAATAACCGATGATAATTAATGTAGTAACTAATAAAAACTAAAAACTTTGTCTTACTCCACACAATAACTTTCATAGGGCAATGGGAGGAGAGATTGCGTTTCATGTCAAGCAAGCGAAACATCTCCTAATGATGTCTCAAACCAGAACACCTGCGATTTTATTTTTAGGTGACTACGCCTTATGTTCGTCTCTGTTACGACCTTGGTTCTGCTTCTCCGAAATTCTGATCTGGTGAAATTGCGTCAGATAGTGAACAAATGCCACCTTTCAAAGGTTGTAAAGGTGCCTTTAACCTTTCGGTTCACTGACTTGTTTCGATGGTAGTCAGATTTTTTCTGTTTCACGTTTTTGTTTCAATCTAAAGAATTCACATTTCTTGTTTCTCATTTCATATTTCCTTGAACTGACGGACGAATTTGGAAAGCTAACGAGATAGCTTCCAACAGCTTTCCGCAAGTATATCAGCGGAACTCCCTGTAGTATAACCCATCATTTCTCAGCAGTTTGTTTCCTCATTTGCGGTTTCAGTGAACGTCACTACATGAAAAGGTTTCGCAGCTGACAGATATCTACACTGATATCACCAAGCATTTCGCATAGGCACAATTTTAATTAAAAAAAATATCAAAACATGTCACCAGAGCTTTTTCGCTTAAAATCATTTTAGGTGTTTAAAAGTTTTAACTAAATGGAATAAACTTTCGTCGTCTATTTTAATACTTGTCTTTTAAAAGAAAGAAATTGGGTAATCACATCAGGCAAGTCAAGACAAAAAGCTTTCGCAGATTATACGACAGCGTCTCTAGTTACCGATTAGCAAGTTGCTAAAGAGTCGAACGATTTTTCTTACAGAATAAAAAAAAAATGTTTTTCCGGGGTTTAATGAACACCATGCGCAACTCTAAGGTCTACAGGCAGTCAGTCGCTCGTCCCTAATTAGGAGCTACCGGTCCCAAGAAAGGGTGAGAGCGAGCGCCGAAGATCGCCATCCTCCCATGCTTCATCCGGGACTCGGGCCCGGGACCAAATCAAACGACCAGCCAAAACCTAGCGCCGCTAACCACTCAGCCACCGGGTGGGGGGGGGGAGATCTGATTTTTTAATAATTCTAGTGATACACTTTATTACCATTTTCGATATTGTACCACTCTTTTCACGAAATCGACAAGCTTCATAGTGGAAGACGGCTGAGTAACGTTTGCCCGGGTTCCTAATTGTCTGACGGAATGTCTTAGTCGGAACGTTGTGCTGACAGATATACGATTCAGCAGATGTTTCGAGGACTGGTATGTTATGAAGTTGGAAACTTCAAAGGCCTTTCCGATAATATCGCCACAACGTTAGTAGCATACGATTAACTACATAAGCAGTGAGCGTACGGGCAAAAGCGATTTCTGGATATAATCCAAAACGTGAAAGGCAACTTCACATTGTAAGATCTCTCTTTTTTTTATTGGGTGTTTTTTTTTTTTTTTGATTGGAGGTTTAACGACCACCGTGAGCAACTCAATGGGCTATAAGCAGTCGCCCGTCCCTAATTTAGGGTCACTGGTTCCAGGGAAGGGAGAGAGCCAGTGCCGTAAGACAAACACAACATCCATGCCTGACCGGGATTCGAACCCGGACCCCTTACGGACGAATGATCAGAGGCCAACGCCTTAGACCACTGCGCCATTGAGGCGGCTTATTGGGTGTTTAACGACCACAGTGAGCAACTCAGTGGGCTATAAGCAGTTGCCCGTCCCTAATTCAGGGGCACTGGTTCCAGAGAAGGAAGAGATCCAATGCCGTAAGACAAATACAACATCCATGCCTCACCGGGATTCGAACCCGGACGCATCTCGGACGAACGATAACAAGCCAGAGCTTAGACCACTGCGCCACCGGGGCGGCCACGGCAAGATCATTTCAGCTTCATTGAACGCAGCACGGAGAGAAGGATTTACACCAAGAGGTTAGACTGGTGCATGGTAAAGAGTAACTTTCCACAGAACCCGTTCAAGTTGTTCCAGATTCCTGGAACGAAGGACTTAGCACCTGGTTAAGAGACGACAACCACTCAATTCCACACGTATCATGGGTGGAGCAGATCGGCTCACACGTTCAGTAGTAAATAAAATTCACGTGAATAAAGAAAATCCAGGTAAATAAAGATAGACGAATCACACTATCTTTACAAAATCAAACCTACCCAAAGTTTTCAGCCGTGTAGAAATCTTGAGTTTTACGTTATACATTATAATTCTATGATAACTGCACCTATAACTATTCACTGAGGTAAGTGCTGTAGTTTTTCTAGCGCCGTGAATGCCCATTCGGTTCGATGCACCACTCTACTACTTTGGTTTAAACATCTCTAATGACGTTGATTCCTTAAAAAACTCTGACGTCATATTTTATTTTCACGCGTTACACAAAGTGTCCACCTAGGTGGACGACTGGTCAGAGGCATGGGTGTCTGGATAACGGCCCTGCCCAGTCTCTAGAACCGGTGACAGCAAATTAGAAACGGATGTCTCCCTAAAGCACTAGATACGAACGGGGATGGTTAAACCTTTAAAAAACTCTCTACCAAAAGAAAGTAACAGCAACCTACAAGTTTGACCATTTGCTTAATCGAAATTATTTTAAAATCTCATATATGAAATATAAATTTTTAACACACACACGTACTGCTTTTGTTTTCACTTGCCCATGTAGGATTTTAAGTGTAATTAGTTGAAGATATCTGTTAAGGAAAGGAATTGTTATTTACTTATTAGAAAAGGAAGTGATATTTACTTATTAGAAAAGGAAGTGATATTTACTTATTAGAGAAGGAAGTGTTATTTACTTATTAGAGAAGGAATTGTTATTTGCTTATGCTACAACTAAATCTCTAACATATCTCTAGCAATTTCTGACTTAAGCAAATTCTACTGCAGAGCTTGGCTTCACTGTAAAGCTTAACGTCGTGCTCCAGATAGCTTAAATATGTATATAATACATAAAGCTAATTACGCACTTAATGGAATTAACGGCCAAAATAAGAAGCCTTTTACTTACGGTATCGAGTGTGTTTATTAGGTGAGGAACATAAATGTCAGCCCAACATCACATATGGAATGTAATTCCAATTCGGTACTCAATTAGAATTTGAGTAATATCTGAATTCAGCAGATTCTCGCAGCATAGAATACTCTTCCAGTCTTACTAACTAGACAACAAGTTGAGACTCTGATGATAACGCAAACGTAACATTCAACCTGAAAGATCTAATCAAACGCTAATCGTGCAACATAAACGCAATCTGAACTCTCTCAACGATGTTTCAACGAGCTCTGACGCAATTTTTCACGACAGCCATGATACAATTGTAAATAGCATTTGTGAAAATTTTTTTGTCCGCGACGACCATCGAACCCATGTTCCCTCACTACGGAGTAGTCGCTCTCCCAACTGAGCTACGCGGACAGAATGTCTCGCTGTAGATTTGTCGTCTTCAACATGTTTTCACCTCTGTAGTACGTCACACATTCTTATCGGTCTCTTTCATAGATGTCATTCAGTTTTGACCTAACGACAGGTTGCCAAACAACAGTTACCGAGAGAGAAAATGTAGCGTCAAGGTTAGAAACCGCTTACAGAAAATGAACCAAAATTTACGTAAGATAACAGGAACCAAAAAGGAAAGTTAAATTAGAGTATACGTTACACTCAAAAGAAATATATATGCTGTTATTTTTTTTAATTTAGAGAACAAATACCTTGACATTTTCTTGTGATGTTACTTGGCTCCTTCCTTTCTTCTGCCAGTAACAACGACTGAAACACAGAATCTAGCGAACGTGGGAAATGATACGCATATAAAAAAAAGTTGTACAGAAACTGGATTAAATATTGTTTATGTTGGAAAATGTATCATGAAAACTGCCTGAAACTTAATGCTGATGATTTACTAGCACTGCTGATATAAACTGTATAACGAAGTAAATTTCTCCGTCATTTTTGGTCTACGCCGGGATTCGAAGTCCGCTTATTCCGGAACAAGTCGCTCTACCAACTGAGCTACGCAGACGTTTATTCTGATTCCTATGTGCCTTTATGTCATGTGCGTCCTTCTGGCAGGTACGTCACATCTCCTGCTACGTTACATCATCTCCCCCTTATTTTTTTTTTTTTTTTTTTGAAGTGCTGGAGAAGGGATTCTCTTATTTTTCCTATCTCGCGGTGTGGAAATAACATCACACCAATGCGAGATTTCGAACGGTCGGGTCATCCGGATAGTTCGGGCGCCATTATAACGAAGTAAATTTCTCCGTCATTTCTGTCCACGCCAGGATTCGAACCCGGATCCCCTCATTCCGGAATAAGTCACTCTACCAATTGAGCTACGCGGACGTTTTATTCTGATTCCTATCTGCCTTTATGCCGTGTGCGTCCTTCGGGCAGGTACGTCACATCTCCTGGTACGTTACATCATCTCCCCCTTATTTTCTTTTATTTTTTTTTTTAAAGTGCTGGAGAAGGGATTCTCTGATTTTTCCTATATCGCGGTGTGGAAAGAACATCACACCAATGCGAGATTTCGAACGGTCGGGTCATCCGGATAGTTCGGGCGCCATTATAACGAAGTGAATTTCTCCGTCATTTTCATCCGCGCAGGGGTTCGAACCCGGATCCCCTCATTCCGGAATAAGTCACTCTACCAACTGAGCTACGCAGACGTTTATTCTGATTCCTATGTGCCTTTATGTCATGTGCGTCTTTCTGGCAGGTACGTCACATCTCCTGGTACGTTACAACTGCTTCTTCATTTTTTCAAGGATTTTTGAAGGCGAGTGTGACTATGAATGACCTAGGGAAAATTTAACAATTGTGCATTCAATAATTTGTTTTTGGAATAAGTAAGAACTCGACCCCGACAACACTGGCATTTTGGATTCATCCAATCAAAATCAAGGTAAACAAGCAGGAGCGAAATGGCTCACTTTTCAGCCCGATGTAGGGTGAGCTTCCGTAAATATTTGAACGGTAATATTTTCATCCGGCGGAAACGACATTTTTGCTCACTCTTTTCGCTGATATTTAAGCAGGGTGAAAATTCCATTTTACTCGCCATTTTATGCTTTTATGTTTGTGGAAGTTTTTGTCTTCTGATGGTAACAACAACCACTTCCGTTTACAAAATCTCAGAAGTACTTATGGCGCGTGGAATTAAAAATGTTTTGGGAATAAACTGCTTATGCGTTATAAGAAACTGTTTTCGGTGATGAGAAAAACAACTCTCAGCGTCCACGTAGAATTGAGCAGCGACCTCAGCGTCTCAACCATTGCGCTTATGAGCTAGTTATTCGAAGACATCTGAAAGGATTAGATTTTTATGAGCTTCTTGGAAATTGAATGCTCACGAATTTCCTTCTTTGTTTACACAAACTTTTACATTTTACGTAGGCTACACAATTATGTTTTGATTGACTTCTTTTGCTATTACTTATTCAACCGGGAATAAAAGGTGCTATATATGGAGATTTTGTGCTTCATTTTAGTAAAAGGTGCTATATATGGAGATTTTGTGTTTCATTTTATGTTCTTACCTCTTCGAGAAACACGACAGTGTTACCATCTGCTCTTCTTTATTTGACTAAATCTTTTATCTTAGTGGTGTAATGCTCTACATTTATATGAAAAGGGATGCCCTTGTTTAAGAAAGTGACATTTGTGTTTACAGTTCAATTTTTGATCAGTCTTGGCATGAATTTTACAGATCCCGTAAGGTATTTTTTTTTTCTATGTTTGGCACAGAATTTTCTTTCAGAACTTCCTCACATCTCATTTCAACATTTATCTTCGAGTGGCTGATAACTGAGAATTTAAAAGACTTACAATGATGGCTTGAGATTCTGTGCTGATAGCTTCAGTCTCAGTTGGAAGTTCCGTGATATTCAACAGGGATCAACAACTACGTGAGAATTGTTTTCGTTTTGGAATAACATCTACATATATGAATTTTCCTTTGTAGTACAAGCACGTACTCACATCATGAAATTCTCAATTCATGTGCGAAATGTATACATACCCGAAGAAAAACGGAATGAGTTTGGATTCAAACTAGTGGTCTGAAATAATTGCAGATACGAGCATGGAATATTCGCGCACGGCATCAAGACCAGTGGAACTCTCCCTCCACGAAGGAAATGTCAGTAGACTTGCAAACACTTTTAAAGTTGAAATTTGTTTCCACAGGACTTGCTGTACAGATGAACATATATTTATCGAACTTTATTATGCTATGAAAGGCCATTCACAGTCATGTTATTACTATAAATTATGCTAGATGAAGAATACGCTGAGTGGCCAAATTATTACGAGCACCTGGTTAGTACGTTGTTGAGCCACCTTTTGCCCTTAATACTGCTTGAATTCGTCTTCGTATGGACTCTATTAAATGTTAATAAGTGGCGTGGAGTATATTAGCGCAAATGCGATGAATTGCGCCCTCCAGCTCTTGAATATTTGATGGTAACAGATCCAGCTGTCTGATGACCCTTTCGACTTCGCTCAATTAGATTGAAATCCAGTGATTGAGGAGGTCAATGTGGCAGGGAAAAGCCTCCTTGGAGCTCCTCAACCTATTCGCGTACAATGTCAGCATTATGACATGGAGCCTTGTCCTGCTGGAAGTATCCACCTCTATTGGAATAAACCATCAACATAGCTAGGTAGACTTGGTCGGCAACAATATTTAAATACCTTTGAGCGGTCAGACCTTGCTCCACACGAATCGAAGGGCCCAAACACTCCCACGGAAACATTCCCCAGACCATAACGTTGCCTCTGCCAGCTTGAAGAGTAGTGACGATGCAAGATGGGTCCATGCTTTCGTGCTACTGTCTCCATATCCTCACCCTTCCATCGGCATGGTGTAGTTAAGAACGTGATTCGTCGGACCAGATTACCCTTTTCCACTCATTTACTGTCCAATTCTTGTGTTCCTGAGCTAACTGGAGGCGTTTCTTCTTGTTTGCTGTAGATAGCAATGGCTTACGGGCATTCCGTCTGCTTCTGTAGCCCATAAGATGTAATGTTCGGCGAACTATATATTGAGAGGTCATCGGACGTGGTCCGTGATTCATATTATCTGTAATCTGACGAAGCACTGCCCGTCTGTTGGACTGAACAAGCCTACCTACTTTGCGCTATGCTCGAGCAGCCGTTGACGACTACACGCCTTGCACTCAGACCCGTATTTTCGACTGGTGGTCCACTCTCTGTAAACTTTAAACAACTGTTGCCCTCGAACAGTTCAAAGTGCAGCCGTTTTGCTAATGCTCGCACCAATGCTTCGAGCACCCACGATCATTCCACGTACATAACGAGCTTTTTTTATTTCTGGGTATAACGACCATCGTGAGTAGCTATAGACAGTCGCCAGTCGCTAGGCTGGGACCACTGGTTTCTGGGTCGGGGGAGAGCGTGTGCCGTAGGACAGGAGCATGCGCGGAATTGGGCCTGCGCAGATTTGGAGCAAGCCCTTAGAACTGCGCCACACTGCACCACCGGGACGGCCATAACCAGCCTCGAAAAGCTTAATGCAAAACATATTTTAAATCTACAAACAAAGAGCTGTGATATATGGAACGTATTTTTCCAAATACAATATCAGATATGATAGAGAGGAAAAGCTGAAAAATGTTTGATATTATGAAATAAGACCGCTCAAATCCATATGCCTGAATAAAAATAATTCAGCAACACAGGTAGCAGAATGGTCAGAGGCGCGGGGCCGGGCTGGGTTCGAGTTCCGGATGACGCATGGGTTATATATATCTATCATCATCATTCTCATTGTCAACCATTATCAATTCACTGCTGGACGAAGGTCTCCCCAAGTTTCTTCCACAACGGTCTGTCTTGTGCCAGTCTCCTCCATGTTGATCCCACATACTTTCGAATTTCATTCACCCATCTCCCATGTGGTCTTCGTCTGGGTCTTTTCCTGTCCCTTGGAATCCAATCTAAAATTTCGGCTGTCCATCGATGGTCTGTCCTTCTGGCAGTATGTCCAGTCTTTTGCCATTTCAGGGATTTAAGTTTGATCATGATGTCTTCTACTCTTGTCATTTTTCGGATCCACGAGTTCCTCTTCTTATCTCTCCTGGTTACACCAAGCATGCACCTCTCCATGCTACTTTGAGTTGTCTGCAGCCTTTGTATGTCTCTTTTAGTTAAGGTCCACGTCTCTTCATCATACGTAAGTACTGGAAGGATGCATTGATCAAACACTTTTCTTTTAAGACATAATGGCATATTGCTCTTGAAAATTATACTGTTTCTTCCAAAAGCTCTCCAGACAAGTTTTGTACGCCGATCTATTTCTTCGTCATTGTAACCATCACGTAATATCTGCTGTCCAAGATAAACGTACGTGTCTGTCATCTCCAGCTTTTCTCCATCAATCGATAAATCTTCATTTCTTGTAAAAGCATTGAACATCACTTTTGTCTTCTGAAAGTTCATTTTTAATCCAATTTCTTTACTCTTGTCAGCAAGTTCCTGGATCATACTTTGCAGCTCTGATGGGGTAGTTGCAAAAATGACTACGTCATCAGCAAAACGAAGGTGGGTTAGATAATCTCCATTAATCTTTATATATATATATATATGAGAGGTGCATGCTTGGTATAACCAGGAGAGATAAGAAGAGGAACTCGTGGATCCGAAAAATGACAAGAGTGGAAGACATCATGATCAGAGTTAAATCCCTGAAATGGCAATGGGCTGGACATACTGCCAGAAGGACAGATCATCGATGGACAGCCGAAATTTTAGATTGGTTTCCAAGGGACAGGAAAAGACCCAGAAGAAGACCACATGGGAGATGGGTGGATGAAATTCGAAAGTATGCAGGGGTGACATGGAGGAGACTGGCACAAGACAGACCGTTGTGGAGGAAACTTGGGGAGACCTTCGTCCAGCAGTGGATTGATAATGGTTGACAATGATGATGATGATGATGACCGCCAATAGCGGTATAATTATACCATCGGGATTAGAGGAAATGCTATCCCACACTCACCAACCCGCTTGGCCAGAGTGGTGAGTTATGGTCAAACCCGTCCAAAATGACTCCACAACTTAAATCTTGGCCCTCAGTCTCCGGCAGCTGGAATGTACCTGGCCAAGGCAGCGGCCAGTGCGACATGAAGGCAGAGGGTGCTAAGAATCACCGGAGGACCGGGCTAGGCTGCCATCTGATGCTGACCTTGGCTACGTATAATGGACTCTCCCTATCTTCTGATTCAAGACTTCTTGAATTGGAAGAGGAACTACAAAGGATCAAGTAGGACATCGTTGGGCTAAGTGAGGTAAGGAGAAAAGGAGAATATCTCATTGAACTGAAAAGTGGACATATCTTCTACTATCGTAGGACAGATACTGGCAGAACTAGTGGTGTTGGATTTATAATAAACAAGAAACTGAAGGATAAAGTTGTAGAAGTTGAAAGTTCCTCTGACAGAGCTGCACGACTCGTTATCCAACTCTCGAGAAGATACAAGGCTCAGATTATTCAAACTTAGGCACCCATTACAAGTCATCCTGAAGAAGAAATTGAAGAATTATATGAGGAAATTCGTCGTCTAAATAATAAAGGTAAGCAGCACTTGAAGATAATTATGGGAGATTTCAATGCAAAAATATGGCAACGGCAACAGAATGAAACTTTAGTAGGTAAATTCGGTCACGGCAACAGAAACCAGCGTGGAAATACTCTCGTTGAGTTTGCAGAGGCAGAAGGGTTTTTCATCTTGAACTCCTTTTTCAAGAAAAAGCCACACAGGAAATGAACATGGAGACATCCAAATGGGACGACAAGTGAAATTGATTTTATTATGTGTAACAAAAAATTCGTCATAGAAGACTGCAGTGTGCTAAACAAGTTCAACACAGGTAGTGACCATAGATAGGTGAGATGTAAGATGCACCTCAACACTAAACTCGAACGTGGCAAGCTCATAAGACAAACAAAATGTATTGACATAACCAACCTTAAAAAACACCATAATACCTTCAAGTTGGAACTGAAGAACAGATTCTCTGCTTCAGAAGACCAAACATCGGAAGAAGTGGATATTTCTGAAGTTAACAGAAAAGTAACCAAAGCTCTTATGGAAACAGCAACAAAATTAGCTGGGTCTAAGAACAAGTTGCATATGAACAAATTATCAGGAAAAACCAAAATGTTGATGCAAAAAAGAAGAGAGATGAGGACAACTAAAGAAGATGTGACTTCCAAAGTGGAATATATAGAGCTATGCAAGACAGTAAGAAAACGTATCATCACTGAAGACGTAAGGAAATTCAACTGTGAACTAGTGAGGTTAAGCAATTGAAAACAACCAAAGCCTAAAGATAGCAAAGGGACATCTCAGTAAGGGAAGAAAACAGATTATGGCACTGAGAAAAGAAGATGGTTCTGTAACAAGAAATAGAGGCGAAATTTTGACAAGAGTGAAAGATTTCTACTCCAAACTATATGAAAGGGATGATACATGTACTCCAGACATCATGAAAGGTACCAGTACCAGAGTTCTTCCAGTCCTCCCAGCAGAAGTTGCACATGCAATCAAGAACATGAAGCGGGGAAAAGCTCCAGGAGAAGATGGAATTACTGTAGACATCATACAAGAAGCAAGTGGAGAAATCGAAACACTACTCGCCCAAATTTTCACTCGATGCCTTAATGAAGGGAAGATTTCTGAGGATTGAAACAACGCTACAATGATCCTGCTACATAAGAAAGGTGACATTGAGGATCTCAGGAACTACAGACCTATCAGCCTCCTATCAGTGGTTTATAAAATCTTCACTAAAGTTCTTTAACACCGCTTGAAGGTAACACTGGACATGGCTCAACCGAGAAAACAAGCTGGATTCAGGATTGGCTACAGCACAATAGATCATATCCACGTACTGAGAGAACTAATTGAAAGAGCGAGGGAATATGAACTTCCATTGTGCATGGCTTTTATCGATTATGAAAAGGCCTTTGATTCGGTGAAACCATCAGCAGTTACAATGGCTTTGAAATCCTGCGGTATTGAAGATGCATACATTAATATTATTAATAACATCTATGGAAATGCAAGTGCAAAGATTCGGCTGTTTGAAAATACAACACACATAAAAATTGGAAAGGGAGTGAGACAAGGTGACATCATATCTCCGAAGCTCTTTAATGCCACATTGGAAAATGTCTTTCAATCACTGAACTGGGAAAACAAAGAGATAAAGATTAAAGGAGATTATCTAACCCACCTTCGTTTTGCTGATGACGTAGTCATTTTTGCAACTACCCCATCAGAGCTGCAGAGCATGATCCAGGAACTTGCTGACAAGAGTAAAGAAGTGGGATTAAAAATGAACTTTTAGAAGACAAAAGTGATGTTCAATGCTTTTACAAGAAATGAAGATTTATCGATTGATGGAGAAAAGCTGGAGATAACAGACACGTAGGTTTATCTTGGACAGCAGATATCAAGTGAGGGTCACATTGATGAAGAAATTAATCGGCGTACAAAACTTGCCTTGAGAGCTTTTGGAAGAAACAGCATAATTTTCAAGAGCAATATGCCATTATGTCTTAAAAGAAAAGTGCTTGATTAATGCATCCTTCCAGTGCTTATGTATGGTGCAGAGACGTGGACCTTAACTAAAAGAGACATACAAAGGCTGCAGACAACTCAAAGTAGCACGGAGAGGTGCATGTTCGGTGTAACCAGGAGAGATAAGAAGAGGAACTCGTGGATCCGAAAAATGACAAGAGTGGAAGAAATTATGATCAGAGTTATATCCCTGAAATGGCAATGGGCTGGACATACTTCCAGAAAGACAGACCATCCATGGACAGCCGAAATTTTAGATTGGATTCCAAGGGACAGGAAAAGACCCAGAAGAAGGCCACATGGGAGATGGGTGGATGAAATTCGAAAGTATGCAGGAGTGACATGGAGGAGACTGGCACAAAACAGACCGTTGTGGAGGAAACTTGGGGAGACCTTCGTCCAGCAGTGGATTGATAATGGTTGACAATGATGATGATGATGATACATATACACATATTTTTTTTTTGGCTTACGGCGCTGGTTATGTACCTTGGCCGGAACCAGTGGACAAAAATTAGGACAAGCGGCACCTTACAGGCTTGCTTGCTCATAGAAGACGTTAAAACCTTGAAAGAAATAAACGATTACTACAGAAAAAATTAATGTTATAATGTGAGCGACTTTGGAAAAATGTACAAAGGCATATAAAACAGGGAAATGCAGGTTGAGAAATTTCAACATGAGAAAGCGAAGCATCGTGACGTACCACTAAGGTGACTGACACAAGAGTCAAAAGGCAAGTTGCAGCGATAAGCTTTGCCGGCGTATTTCAGTCAGGAGAATGTCCGGAGCAGGAAGACATAAGCTTTAAATCTCACCACATGCAAAAAAGACTTTATTTTCACAGCATGCTTTATCTGCGGTGATACATTCTTTAATATAGACACAATCGAAATGAGAAACGTAGGCTACGGCCGTAGATCTGCAGCTTAGGCCAGCAAAAATCTGAAATTCTCAACGCCAACGTTTCCACTAATTCATTCCAATAAAAACAGCTTAGCACTCCAAACGAATAAGGATTTAAAAGTAAAGAATTTAAAATTTTTAACAGATTACAAACAACAAATTTCTTCACGACTAACAATGAGACGTATGCTAGTGTTGTAGATATATTTAACCGCAACTGGAATACTTTCAATTCTCTTTATATACGCAAATTCATAGGTGCACCGAAAGTATTAATCCATTGTTGTGATAATCACTCATTTCATCAAAATATAAAACTGAAATCCGTGGAGGTGGATAAAAATAATTTGTACCAGATATGCATCTACCTGTATGGAATTCTAAATGTTGAAAGATCATGTTGTAAATTCCCAGTGGGAGACTATGATACTCCTCAGTAACAGTGAATCAACTTTCGAGAAAGTGAAACGTAAGGAAACGGAAGGAGGAACCATTCGCCGTGAACCATCGCGACAGAATTTTCCTTGGCCTGCATAAACTGAAAGATTTTTCGAATGCCGAGTGCTATAGAACATTTTAGGCCTATTAAGTACAAAAAGCGAAATTCGCCGAAACTTTTGTAATCAAAAAAATTCTGAAGAAATTGTGAAGAAAATTCTAAGAGGAGCATTTGTAAGATTTTTGGGAAAAAAGATTACTCCTGCAAAATCATTTTTTGGAAACAGTCGAGAACTTCAAGTCCCTGTAAAAAATATTCATATCATTGGGTAATAACTCATAGAGTTGATTTTGTACTTAATTTTTTTTTCCTGTGATCTCTTATGTGTCTCTCTGACAATAGAATACCGTATTCCTGCACATAATTACCCATTTCTATTGATTTGAATAGGGAATGGAAAGTTAGATTAATCGATCTGTTGCACCAACATTTGTGGTTTAATCAGTGTAATGGAATATTCCACTCATTCTGAACACGATTTCCTGAAACCAAGAAAAATTTTCTCAGGCCGTCATGAGTCAATAGCACACATATCGAAAGAGCACTTTTTGAAAAAGATAAAATCAATGTAACATATACTACAACTGATGTACTAAAAAACCCCAAAACAATCCATTATAAAATGGCGCCCGTTCGATTTTTATTCCTGAAACTATCGAGATCATAGGTTGTTAACCTAGACAATTTTCTACGCAGGGAAAAGAACTCACAAAGAGTATAACTTTTATCTAGAGTCCAAATTTTCTTATTAAATACGTACAGTGATGCAATTGGAGCCGTCTTCGGAGAATATATCTACATCCCTCTTCTGCGCATGATCAAAATACAGTCAAACCCCTATTTAACGGACTGCGATTTAACGAATTTCGCGATTTTACGTACCGTTTTTATGGTACGGATGGAATCACATTGAAATTAATGCTTGGTGTTTCCCGATTTAACGAACACATTTCCTCAATTTAGCGAACATTTTTTTTATTATTTTTAAACTACCAAACTATTCAGGTAGCACAGCCTTGCAATCTAACGTAGGTCCAACACTGAGCCACCGACTTTCAGGAATAGAAGGCGGAGACTTAGTGTTGGGCCTAGGTTAAATTGCAAGGCTGTCTGCCTGGGTATGTTAACCAGCATTTTCGCGTTAAAGTTAGCTAGAAAGAGAGCTTCGCGTAACAGGAAAAGTTTACGCATGCAGTTAACCAGCGTTTCAAAGAACACTATCTGTGACACACAGTTTGACGGAATCATAAATCAGTTCGCCTTTTCTGCGACTATCAAGCGTAAGCTTCTTATAAGAGGAAGCAAATGACCAACAAGTTACCAAGCAGCGCAATGTTTTCTTGCATGGGTGGGAAGCAGGAAAAAGAAAGGCAGTGTGGAGGAGGAAATCTAGGGTACCCTGGGAGATTTTTGTTTTCAGCTACAGACAGAACAATACCTTTCTGTGAACTCAGGGGACACATAATGTACGCACCCATTCCTGAACCTCTGAAATTCTTCCCCAAATTGCGCGTCTTCTTTTCTTCTCAGTGTTAAATCAACAGGTCAAATTAGCAAAACATCTCGATATGTAACTAATAATACTGAAATCGTTATTTAAGAAGCTAAATGCTCGGAAAAAAAAGTACACTATCGTATTTTTCTCGCAATATTAAAGTACTCTTAAATTTTGGTGCTACATATTGAAATCTAATATCTACGAATTCTGTATTTAATACGCAAAGTAAATGTGTACGTATCATAAAATTTTGATAGTAAATTTCGTAATTAAAAATACTATAAAAATTTATATTTCACTGGAAGAAAGAGAATTTAGCTGCTTATGCATTCTGTTATGAACGCTAGCTTAATTTGAATACTGCATTCGAAAGGCTTCCTCGACTTAGCGAATTCCGCGATTTTACGTACAAGACTGTTGGTCACTTGAAGTTCATTAAATCGAGGTTTGACTGTATCTAGTAAAGGAGATAAGCTGTGCTTAGTTCGGTGGACACCGCTCCAGTGGCGCAGTGGTTCAAGCGCAGGACTCTGACAATAGGTAGGGGGTTCGAGTCTGGCTTGTGATGGATGGTGTGTTTGTCTTTCGGCACTGGCTCGTTTTCTTCCCTGGAACCAGTGGCTTTAATTTCGAGCCGGGCCACTGCTGATATCCCATTGAGTTTCTCACTGTGGTCGTTCAGCCCATAAACAAAAAGAAGAAGTTCGATGGATCATGTTATTTGCATATTGCTATAAATTCATTCCATCACAGTCGTTATAAGGGCCTGAAATTGAACCAATGTCATTTTCACGTAGAAGATGGCCTTTTAACCCAATTTTCGAATGATACATGTTCAACCATATACGAAGTAATCCCTCTTTATCCGCGTGAATTACGTTCCGCCAACATGCCGTGGATACTAAGACTAGGCGTCTACACCAAAACAGGGATGATGTATACTACAAACTGTCCCAGTTTATCTATAAATAGCAGAAAATTTTGTATAGTTTTATAGGTTATAGGATAAATTAAAAACGAAACTACCAGCTTAGACATTTATCAACGTATGAAGGTAATATTTAATTATAACGTGTATTTCAGGAAGACATTTTACAGGAGAATGCAAGCTGAACCGCAGATACGCGGGTAGACTAACGAGGCGAAAAGAAACTTGTGATTGACGTTTGTTTCTTCTTATTTTCAAACTCTTTGCGAATTTCTTGGTAAGGCTCAAGTAAGCTTTCTACAGCTCTTTCAAATTTCAATCCTCATCCAAAAGAAGCCTAACTTACGTGGTAATTCAAAAGCTTCGCCAGTCATCCCGCTGGCTAGTTACCGTATGATTTTACTTTACAGCGGATCTCCCGGCTGGCTGGATACGGACTATGAATTACATACCACAGTTAAAGTTGCTGAGTTCGGCATTGCGCTGGAAGTGCTAGATCGGCCCCGAAGCACCAGTCAATCTTTTTTTCACTTGGGGAGAACAAAGAATGGACTGATGACTGGGGCCCATCTGGCGAATATACGGACTATGAATTTCGTACAACTGTTAGAGTTGCTGAGTTCTGCATTTCGCTGGAAGTGCTAGATCGGCCCCGAAACATCTGTCAATCTTTTTTTCACTTAAGGCTCTACGAGACCCTCCATCTTGTATTGCTGCCTTCTCTTGTTTACCAACTGGCAAGCGTATTTCACAAATTGCTCGGGCAATTTTGCACATTTTGGAGCACCGTTTGTAACTAACGCAAGATATATGATAAATAAAGAGTTCCCTGGTTTCAGAATTTTTATTGACTTTTCCCGTCATTTTTTATCTGCAGCGAAAGTCATACCAAGGCGTCTTCCATAGTTTTATTAATTAATAAAAAATACTTAAAGAGTCCAAAATGAAAATCTGAAACCAGGGAACTCTCCATTTATCATATATCTTGCGTTAGCCATAAACGGTGTTCCAAAATGTGCAAAATTGCCCGAGAAATTTGTGAAATACTCTTGCCCGTTGGTTAACAAGAGAAGGCACAATACAAGGTGGCGGGTCTCGTAGAGCCTTAAAGAGAACAAAGAATGGACTGATGACTGGGGCCCATCTGGCGACTTTGAGCGCAATGTCGAAATCAACCAGAGAGGGAATCAAGATGAGGAATAATTATGCACGCTACTTTCATTCCTAAATTTTGAAATAAGGTTTTTATTTTTTAATTTTTCGAAATTTCACAAACTTGCATGACTAAAATCGCGGACAAAAATACGCGGATAACGAGGGATTACTGTACTGTGATATTGCAGCTGTGTAAAAATTTTTTAAGGATAATTGCACCACTCAAAGAAGAATGGTATTAGCTTACTGTAAAGGAGCTCCAAAGCAAAACGACCCACATGAAGTACTTTCTTATTCAGTACAGATTTAGCATAAGACTGCTACAATAACAGTCAAAAAAGAGGAAAAAGACAAGTTAGACACTCACAGAAAAAGCTGCCTATAAAGAAAAGAAAATATTTGAGGAGGGAGCTTATTAAACGGAAGAAGACAAAAAAAAAAAAGAATCTTTTTATTGAATCGAAGAATGCCTGGGAGTAAGACGGCATTTTCAACCTGCATGCCGTATATTCTTGGATGTCTTAATCTGAATACTGATTGTTTTTGTATTAACACCCACACACACAAACACACACAAAAAGAAAATTTGATAGAGTTTCACCCTTTGCCTAGTGTTCAAGATGGTGTTCCTCCAGATTTAATATTTCGATCAGTGGTAGAGAACACATGCAATTTTCTTCGACTCAGCTACATATGTGAAAGCGAAATATGCGACAGTTCGTACTTGTTTGACAATGAATCTCTCACCCCATTAAAATCAGTTTAAAAAACAATGATTTCTTCTTCCAGAAATATGCGCGCATAACAGCCTACACCATTCACCAAACACTTTTCAAGCAACGATGGATTTTATATTCGTACAACTCTCACTAACCCCACTGTAGTATTGCTTCTCCTTTGGCTATCATGACAAAGTTCACATTCCCTCGCAGACTTTAAACTCCTTCACTATTCACACTGCAGCCCATATAACTCCTTCACTTCTCCTGCAGAACGATGAGAAACTCTGCTACCGATGAGTTGTGTTGGTTTGGCCTTCACACGACGTTTTTTTTTTTTTTGTTTTTTTTTTTGGAGGTTTAACAC
This sequence comes from Macrothele yani, assembly GCA_039090855.1. Taxonomy (NCBI): domain Eukaryota; kingdom Metazoa; phylum Arthropoda; class Arachnida; order Araneae; family Macrothelidae; genus Macrothele; species Macrothele yani. Next base: position 62,219,046 of record CM077017.1, on the reverse strand, counting down.
GACCACCGTGAGCAACTCAATGGGCTATAAGCAGTCGCCACACACGACGTTTCAGCTCATCCCATAGGTGTGCCGCCTCCGTGGTGAAGTGGTCTAAGAGCTGGCTTCTGACCTTTCGTCCGAGTGGGCCCAGGTTCGAGTCCCGGAGGAGGCATGGGCGGCGTGTTCGTCTTACGGCACAGGCCCTATCCCTTCCTTGAAACGAGTTGCCTCAAATTAGGGACGGGTGACTACTTATAGCCCTTAGAGTTGCTCATGGTGGCAGCTAAACCCTTAAACTATATATATGATATAAAATGAATGGACACATTATTATATACACCTACCGAATAATGTATTACACCACTTTTTGCCCTCACAACAGCAGAAATAAGCCTTCTTATGGACACAATGAGGTGTTAAAAACACGTGGTGGTTGGAGGGCTCGAAACGATCTTTCGAATTCGTCGCACAAATTCTCAATGGGGTTGAATTCCGGCAACCGAGAGGGCCATTCGCGTGTGGTAAACACACTTGAATGCTCCTGGAGCCAATTGGTCGCCACCCGAGAAGTATGCGGTGGGGCGTTGTTCTGCTGAAAGATGGCGTCACGGTGCGGAAAGAGAATAGTTACGACGGGTGTAGATGGTCGGCGAGGATGTTCACATACCTTGTGCTGGTGACAGAGTCCTTCACAGGTAGGGTACGAAGAGCCTCAAAGGAAGCTCATGTAAACGCACCCCGAACTGTTACACAGACTTCACCTTCACGTATGACACCAACTCGGCAAACTGGGTCCATCGCTTCGTGTAGTTTCCATTACACACGCATCTTCCCATCGGCGTGACAGAATTGAAACCGTGATTCGTCAGACTAGATTACGAGTTTCCATTCCTCCGCACTCCAGTTGAGGTAAGCCTTTGCAAACTGCAGACAAATCTTTCTGTGCCTTGCAGTTAATAAGGGACCATGATGTGCACGTCGTCTGCCATAGCCTATTTTGTTCATGGCACGGCGTATATATAGTCTTTGTGCATAAGCTTACCAATGCGACCTCATTAAATTCCGACGTTACCTGCTTTGAGGCAGCTGTACGACTTCGGGTGTGGTATGAAATGCCGACAGGGTCTACATGTTGGCAGCTACAATGTCGTAAGTCCTTATATATTTTTACAAATGATTTTTTTTTCACTTTAATTTATCTTATTTCTGTTTTTAGAGCTGTTTCCTAAGGGGTCGGACAAGTGGCCAGCTGAAAAACTAGCCACAAAGCGTTCGGTGGCCACATTGAAAATACACTGGCGGAAAGTGAAAAAAGAACACCAAGAAGGAATCGGCGGACGATCATGAAATTTACATATGTTAATGGAGTCGAGTTTACGTAGGTGTGATGTTAATTTCGGGACCAACCGGTGAGCGCTTACGCCACAGCACGGCATAATATGCAAATTATCGTCGGTGGTATTTAAGGAGTACGGCGAAGTGAATGTAATCAGTCGTCGGCGTACGGACACGTGCGAAGACCCTTAAGAAGCTGCAATGCCTGGACATGGAAGACGTGTAGGATTTCAGCAGTTATCGGACTTTGAGCGAGGTGGTGTAGTCGGACTCCGCGAGGCTGGGAGGTCGTATCGTCGTATTGCGGAGCGAATTGGACGGGAAGTATCGGTGGTGGTACGATGGTGGCGTAGATGGTCCGAGGAACATTCTCACACAAGAAGACGTGTAACCGGGAGTCACAGACGGACTGATGAGCGGACCGATCGACGCATAAGAAGAGCGGCGTTGTCAAGCAGAACATCCATTGCGACGCAAATCCGAGCTGCCGTTGCACCTGAGGTGACTGTGTGAACAATCCGCAACCGTCTACTGGATGCAGGACTACGTGCACGTGTGCCTCTGGCTTATGTACCTTTGATTCCAGCCCACCGTCAAGAACGGCTGCAGTGGTGTCGCCAAAGTCTGCACTGGAAAACGCAATGGCAATCTGTCGTGTTCAGCGATGAAGGCAGATTCTGCTTGGGAGCCTCCGATGGCCGTATGCGTGTTCGCAGACGCGCAGGGGAGCGTCTCCACCCTTCTTGCATTCGCCAGCGACACACAGGGCCTACACCTGGTTTCCTGGTGTGGGGGCGATCAGCTATCACATCCGTACACAATTAGTGTTTGTACCGGGTACGTTAAACAGCACCTCCTACATCAACAACATCATTCAGCCCGTTGTTGTGCCATTTGTAAGGTCGGTCCATCGTGGTGTTTTCCAGCAAGATAACGCACGCCCACACACGGCATGTGCAACGCAACATGCACTTCAGGGTGTGAGACAACTTCCATGGCCTGCACGTTCACCGGATTTGTCCCCATTTAGCACGTGTGGGATTTTATGGGACAACGACTTATCCGGTCTCCACGGCCAGCCACGACCATCCCCGATTTACGCGTCCAGGTTGAGGATGCTTGGAACTCAATACCCCAAACGTACATCCAACATCTGTACGACAGACTCTATGCCAGAATTGGACAGTGTGACGCAGTTCATGGCGGTTGAACCTCGTACTAACCATGTTACATGGAAATGTTATTTTTCAGTTTACCAGCAAATACAGCTGTATTTTGCCATAATGTTTTGATCACGTTATCCCCTGTATTCCGTTATTATGCTGTATAAATTTCGTTGGTATCAGACGTCTCCTTCTTGGTGTTCTTTTTCACCTTCCGCCAGTGTATATTTTTGCTTCCAACATGCCCACTCCCATGTAGGCTGACCATTCGTCCTAAATGGATCTGGATTCGAGCCCTAGGTGAAGCATGGATGGTGGGTTTTATCTTACGGCACTAGCTCTCTTCCTTCTCTGAAACCAATGACCCTAAATTTGGGGAAGAGCGACTGCTTATAGCCCATTGAGTTTCTCATGGTGGTCGTTAAACCTCCGAACAAGCAAACAAAAAGATAAAAAGCAATGTGGAATCTATGTCAATGAATTGTTGCATCATACATATCGCACGATTTGAGATTCATGGTTTCTGACACTACCGCCATAACTACGGGGACGCAGCTAGCTGCACTCATATCGTCTCCGAACATTTTTGTCAGCACGATGTATTTCGACGACGGACATTCTTCAGGTGTCCGCCACACCGACCATTGAGATCTGTCATTCCATGGAACTTACTGCTGCGATTACGCTATTCTTTGCGTTATACATGGCGAGACCACTAATCGCCTTTGTCGATGTTAGGGCTAATAACTCCACCACTCTCCGATGATGCTGTGGAGCTTGGTACGTGGATTGTTCGTATGGTACCCTTCCTGAAACTCATGGCTGATGTTTCGCAAGAATGATTCACGAGATTCATGAACCATCCTTCCAAGTACCCGTCTAGGTAGGGTGTTTATCATTTGTGCGAGATAATGTGTTTCTCCGGCACATGCCTAAAAGGATGGTTACTTGTAATTTGAATAATAATATTTTAAATTCAAACACGAAGAGTAAGTCGTGCTATTGAAATACAATATAAGAGCTCGTCTTAACACGATTTATTTCATTTTAAAAAACGGACATATATGTACAATTAAAAGCCATTAACACTTTCGGAGTGCCGTTCACTCCATCTTCAGATGGCCGCCCCGGTGGCGCAGTGGTCTAAGGCGTTGGCCTCTGATCATTCGTCCGTAAGGGGTCCGGGTTGGAATCCCAGTCAGGCATGGGTATTGTGTTTGTCTTACGGCACTGGCTCTCTCCCTTCCCTGGAACCAGTGACCCTAAATTAGGGACGGGCGATTGCTTATAGCCCATTGAGTTGCTCACGGTGGTCGTTAAACCTCCAACCAAAAAAAAAAAAATCTTCAGATGATCTATGTTGCTGTATTATACAGCCATATATACTGTATATACAGAGTCACGTGGGACATTACATAGCTTAACTAATTGTCATTCATGAATAACACGGTGTTATATCATATACATCCGTTGCCACAAAAATAGTGAAAAAAACTATATACATATGTTATAATTCAATGTTTTCACTAAGTGTTTCCAAAATTCAGGTAAGTCGACAGGGTAATAGTCATTACAACATTTCGTATCTAATGCCGTGATAAAGATAAGTCGACAGGGTAATAGTCATTACAACATTTCGTATCTAATGCCGTGATAAAGATAAGTCGACAGGGTAATTGTCATTACAACATTTCGTATCTAATGCCGTGATTTTTATCACAGCATTAGATACGAAATGTAATGGCTATTACACTATCGACCTACTTGAATTTTGGAAACACTTAGTGAAAACATTGAATTATAACATATGTATATAGTTTTTTCACTATTTTTGTGGCAACGGATGTATATGATATAACACCGTGTAATTCATGAATGACAATTAGTTAAGCTACGTAATGTCCCACGTGACTCTGTATATACAGTATATATGGCTGTATAATACAGCAACATAGATCATCTGAAGATGGAGTGAACGGCACTCCGAAAGTGCTAATGGCTTTTAATTGTACATATATGTTCGTTTTTTAAAATGAAATAAATCGTGTTAAGACGGAGATCTTATATAATATTTTTAATGCTACGTATAAAAAAAATCTCTTGGTGTCAGAGTGTATGAATTTGAAAACATGTTTTAATAAGCTTACGTTGGATATGTCTGATTATTACTGATGATTAATTTTTTCAGTGATGGTGCTGTTCATAGGAAAAATCCGTCTCACCCGTTTGTGGAGTACGCAAGTCCTCCCCTTTCAACCATTCTTCAGCTTCGTTTTTCATTATTTTTCCTTAAATGACAAACTTCTCTTTGGATTCGGATCTTGATAAATTTATTTCGTTTCCCATTAGCACCATAAATTAAAAAAATCCATTGTAATCTAAAAATTCAATTAATACAAACGTGTACGGATATTAAATGACGTAAAAATACCAATACAAAGAATTTCATAAAAACATTGCAGCATGGAGTTTGCTATTATACAAGCTATACAGGTAAAAAAAATCAAAGATGAAATAATGTATGCGCAATAAATAAAGAATTACATTCTTTCAACAAATAGTTTCGATAAAACTGGTGAAAGATTAATCTTTTGCGCGCAACGGTATGAATACTTCAACGGGAAAACCACTAAGACCGCATACAATGATTATCATCATCTAGTTCCTATCCCTTTCTTAAAATCTGGTGTTCTTAAAGGCAAAAATAAGTTTCCGATTCATGAGTAATTCGTTTCACACTTATAAATTTCTTGCATAATAGATAAATACTTCAGAGATTTTCTAATTAAATGCTGTTACAAAGATACAGTTGAAATTATACACGTAGTGGATGTAAAGACTGCCACCCATGAAAGATATTACTTTGTAAACAACACTACACATCCACTAGAATATAAGTACAGGTGATTACTGACTTACTCCCGAACTGTATTCTCATAATTTTTTTTAAACGCGATTTGAAACAAGCTAATCCAATAGCTTCCTCTACTTAATAAATAACCAGGAACCGTACACCAACTCAAAATAGTATAACTATACTAATAACCCGAAATTTCTTGGTGTAGATTAGAAAATCAGTTTCCAAGCTTTCGCACATCAACCAGATGGCTTTTTCAAGGAAGGTAGACAGCAAACTGCAAACTGGATAATCTCTTCAACAATTTGAACGCGGTGACATGACATTAAACGAAGAGATGCAAATGTAATTATTCAATTAAAGACACGAGGTATCATATTCGTTTTGCACGCGGAATCCCTGGGGAAACAGAAGGCATTCACTATTTGAAGAACTGTTTCCAAATTTGTGGTAACTCTAGCGAGACGCTGTCATTAAAGGCCTCATTGTTGGTAATGATCTCCAAATTTCCTCGAATGGCAGTGGATTTAGGAGTAGAGTAGGAAACTAATTTCATTATGTTATCCCACATAGGATCAGCGGACTTGGAACTGGACTTCTCTGGAAAGGGCCGTGGTTAATTTGCCGTTCTTTATGTCTCTCTTATGCTCATTGACTCTAATTCGAAAAGAACGTTTGGTCATTCCAATGTAGTATCGCTTACAGCCGTCTGGATATTGCAGTGGTATGGCAAAAACACCTGCTTCGCTGGAAAGATGGAGCTTGTCAGTATTTCGCTTAAGCATAGCATATAAAGATGTCGGAGATCTTATGCCAACACCGAGGTTCATCTTCTTGAGCGCGTTCTTGAGTTTATAGGAAACATTTGGCACGTAAGGAATAGAGCCCAGATAGCGTAGCCGCGGCATAGAAAGATTGGCATGACTCTTTCTGTTTCTTTCGATATATCTATGTACCATGATCGTGTCGTATCCTGCCTCAGTGGCCAATTCGATAACGCTTTTTAATTCGCTTAGTCTAGAAGGAACATCGGAGGAGATAGCGAAGGCTCTTCTGATTCGAGAGCGGAAGAAAGCTGTCTTGTAATAAGCAGGGCAGAATGAGCTGGAGAGCATCAGGTTGGGAACGGAAGTGGGCTTATAATAGACTTGTGTACGGAGGCGTTTTTTAGTAAAACATCCAGATAAGGCAATGCATTATTGTGCTCTGCTCCATAGTGAAATTGATCGTAGGGTGTATATCATTGATTTTATCCAGCAAAAGCGGGATAGTCTCATTTCATGAGACCATATGAAATGTTTTTTTTTTTTAGAATCTTAGATATTTTTTAATCTACACCAAGAAATTTCGGATTACTAGTATAGTTATACTATTTTGAGCTTCCTCTACTTGTTTATTTATCTGTGTATCAATTCATAGAGAACAGTCAAAATTCGAGAAAAAAAAAAAAAAGAAGCAATTCAGATCTGATTAAAAAACTGGTGATACCACAAAAGACTAAGTAGAACTCAGTGCAGTAAACTGGAATTTACCCAGCACCATTTCTTATTGGTACCTCTTTCACCAGGAGTTGAGTTTTCTACAAAGTATATTTCGGACACCCAGTCGTCATGCACGTTTTGCTGTGGTCAGCATGTGATTTCTAGGGATGAAATGGACTCTTAAGAGACACCTACGTGTGATTTTGTGTATGACGGCTGTGTGTTTGAAGGGCTCCTTTGCAGTAGACTCAGCCACTGGTGACAGAGGCACCAATAAAAAATGGCGCCGCGTAAAGTTCAGCTTACTGTGCTGAGCTCTTTTTAATCTTTTCCGCTTTCACCAGTTATTTTAATGCCATATGTATGCATGCCATATCTAGTTCACCATCAGAAGAACTATTTTATTAACCCACAGGCCTTATAGACCTCAAGCTCCACTTATTCACTGGAAAATTTTGCGTTGAAGGCTAACTTGTAGGCAGCATCGTGTGGTGCCATGGAATGATGTCCCTGATGGATCCAAAATGCTTTGGCTATCTACCAATTTTTAGTAGTATTGGCGTTGCTGTTTTAATGGCGTTTACGAGAAAAACGCTTTATTTTTAGTTCTAGTCGTCAAAGGAATGTTGGTCGATGGCTGTATTTTTTAGAATCTTAGATATTAATTAGTGCAGTGAATGACATATTCTGTATCTATCTGATAGTGATCCTGGAGATATTTCATTGCTGGATTTCAGGAAATCTCGGGCTAAGAAGATTACTGAACCACACATAAAAGAGTGAATAAGCAATTCGAGGTTGTCATGGGAACTGCGCCTGTCCATTAAACGCATCCTTGGAACCAGGAAAGAGTGGCAGAAGCGGAAGGACAAAAAGATGAACAATTGGCGATAGAGAGGAGAAAAATATGCTTCTATGCCCAGCAGTAAAGAAGCGCAAGGTATTTGTGTCTGTCCTACGAAAAGACAATATGCGTTTTAATAAACTTAAATTGTGTAATTTCACTCTCTGCTGAATAGAATGCTAAGTTGAACTGCTGCAGCGTTTTGTTTAGAATTTCCTGCAGGTAGGGCTTTATTTTATATGAACTACTCCAGCAGCATATATACTCATACGAAGTCTTAGAAGCATATGTATTACATCAGTTCATCGAAACAATCTTAAATATTATAATTCCCCAATATTATGAGATATTATTATAATATTAGGAAACATTTTTAGGACTGAAAATTCTGCGTTCCAATGAAAACTTCGTGATTTTCAATAAGAGAGTTGCAAAATATTAAAATTTTCATCATACGTCGGTATCAGGGTATGAATAACATCGAAAACAATTGTTGACCTTGTTCTACTTATATGTAGTTCAACATATGAAGTCCTGTGGACAGCATGACGCAGCTCACGTATTGCATAGGCAGGATTTAAAGAAGACGCGCGGAATCTCTTTTTCATGGTTCACGCGGGCAACTTTTCATAGCCCTGCTCAATTGTAGGAGCAGATGCAAGATAAAACCCGGATGAATACAGACTATTAACCAGTGATGTGCCTCTAAGAAAAAAGGGCCTTAGCGGTGAACGGGTAAAGACAACCAGGAAAGAAGGCCCTCAAATTTTTTAAAACAATTTTAAACTTGATTTATTTTTTATCTATATTTTCATTGCTAATTTTTCTTATCAATTTTCATCAAAAAGGGATTTAGGTGAAGTTTTTCTTTTAAATATTACTCTACCATTTTATACGATTTCAAACATTCAGTGTGAGTAAAAGGAATTAGTCACACTGAATACATGCGACATATACTCTGCGTTTCCTAAGATTACGGGGTGGCAGTAAAAGATATCTTGTGCTATTTTTTGCTCTCTACGGAGTGTTTTAACTACTACCGTGAGCACGATTTGGAACTACTGGTTCCTGGAAGAAGAAGGACTATAACGAAGTAAATTTCTCCGTCATTTCTGTCCACGCCAGGATTCGAACCCGGGTCCCCTCATTCCGGAATAAGTCACTCTACCAATTGAGCTACGCGGACGTTTGTTCTGAATCCTATCTGCCTTTGCGTCCTGCTGGCAGGTACGTCACATCTCCCCCCCCCCCAAAAGAGGGCCGGGGGCATGGCCCACGGGTCAGCCGTGACCATGAATCGTTGCAGGCAGCCATCCACTGTAGAACGTGCACGTGAGAACTCCCAGTCAATCTGGTGTGTGGAATGCAACGTCACACACATTTATTTTTCGAAGCGCTGGAGAAGGGATTCTCTGATTTTTCCTATCTCGCGGTGTGGAAATAACATCACACCAATGCGAGATTTTGAACGGTCGGGTCATCCGGATAGTTCGGGCGCCATTATAACGAAGTAAATTTCTCCGTCATTTTTATCCACGCCAGGATTCGAACCCGGGTCCCCTCATTCCGGAAGAAGTCACTCTACCAATTGAGCTACGCGGACGTTTGTTCTGAATCCTATCTGCCTTTATGTCGTGTGCGTCCTGCTGGCAGGTACGTCACAGGACCAGCTCCACCCGGGGTTGGGGCCCCGGTTCTGCTCGAGAGATTAGCCAGGAACCAGCTTCTTCGACGACTCGGCAACCACAGCATTATTTTGTGTTATCCATAAAGAATAAGGGGATGATCAAAGAATAAGGGCTCACTGAATTACTTTTGATGAAGCGGGTCCAGTTCATTTGCCCGACGACTACTTCATCGAAGGGTCACTTGACCGAAAATCACTTCACCGAAAAGAGCATTTCACCGAAGGATCACTTGATCGGAAGGTATATTTAATCGAGAGATCATTTCACAGAAGGGTCAGTTTATCGAAAATTTTGCATTTTATTACAGATTCCACTGAGTGTAGTGCGGGTACCGAAAACTGGCCACAAGGAACACAAGCAGTTTGAGAGCCATAGAGTTGTTCTGCATAAATAAATATAATGTTGATATAATTTCCATCAACTTGGATAATTATTGTAAAAATATATTTTTTAATATTTCATTATCATTAAGAAATTACGACATTTTTATGATTTTCTCGTCAAAAGAAAAGGCAGAAAACTAGCCACAAGGAACACAACTACAGGAAAAGTGGCCATAGAAAAGCGGTCCACGGGAAAACTGGCAGGCAGTAAAACTGAACAACAAAACGTTAAGGGATCGTACAAAAATTGCACTTTTGATTTCTCTATGTTAAAGTCCCGTAAACTGGGTTTTCAGACCTTTAGCATAAATTATAAATCCCTAGATTTGAGCCTTTTTCCCAATTTGTAATCCATAGTGCTCTTATTCATGAGGCTTGTATAAGATGTCAAGTGAATAATTTTGCCTTTCAATTCAGGCCTAAAACATTAATTATAAGGCCCTAGGCCTAGGCCTTTTTAGCAAATTTCAGTCCTCCGTTCTTATATTCATAAGGTTTAATCCTCATAAGGTTTAATAAGTCAAGTTAGCAATTTAATAATGTTGTACTTTTACTCGGCCACAAAGCATTAATTCTAAGTCCGTAGGTCAAGGCTTTGGCCTTTTTTGAAAATTTTAATTCTTTGTGCTCATACTTATAGGGTTTACATAACAAGCCAATTTATAATTTCGCAGTTTCACTGAGGCCCAAAACAGTAGTTGTAAGGCCTGGGCCTTTTTAGCCAACTTCAATTCTCCGTTCTCATATTCATAAGGTTTGCATGACAAGTCAAGGTTTATAAGTAAAAGTGCAACATAATTAATTTGACATTTTATGTAACGCTTATGAATATGAACACCGAGGGTTAAAATCTGCTAAAAAAAGGCCCTTATCGAGGCCTAGGGCCAAAAAGTTAATGTTTTGTGGTTGAGTAAAAGTAGAACATTATTAGCTTGACTTGCTATGTAAACCAAATGAATATGAGCACGTAGGATTAAAATTTGCTACTCAACCACAAATTATAAGGCCCAGATCCAGGCCTTTTAATAAATGTTAGAGTTCAAAAAAGACCTACCTAAGGAGAGGTGTTCCATAGAAATCAAAAGTGCAATTTTTATACGATCCCCTAACGTTTCGGTGGTCAATTTTTCAAATCCGTACAACACTTTAATAAATATCTAACAAAATCCAAAGTTTTCGATATTCTGACCCTACGGTGAAATGACCTTTCGATCAAATGAACTTTTAGGTGAAGTAATCTTTCCGTGAAATGTACCTTTCGATCAAATGAACCTTCGGTGAAATGTACCTTTCGGTGAAATGAACGTTTCGATCAAGTGACCCTTCAGTGAAACGTATCTTTCGATCAAGTGATTTTCGCCCAACTGATTTTTGGTCAAGTGATCTTTCGATCAAATGAACGATACCTTGTTGAAGTGGGTGACGATTTCAATAGAAATGCCCCTCTCATCCGTAAAGGACTTGTCACTCAGCTTACATTTAATTTTTCTGAGTTGATTTCTATTCTAGAGGTGCAGTAAAGGAGGAGCCCTCCCCCCTATAATTTAATTTTAAGGACTGCCGCCTTGACAAAGGAGTTCCCATTCTCTTTACACTAGAAGTATTACGGTTCTCCCTGCTATGTCATCTCACTGCTTATCTGTATCCCTGCAATATTAAGATTTGGTTCAGATACAAGTATACTCTCATGTAAAGCACAGTATTCCTTATCAGTGCATATGATCATCTAAAGAAATTCCTTTGCCCAGCTTTCTTTTACAGTTATCCACAAAAAGTACCTTAGCGCCGCAAAGCCTAGAAAAAAATACATTAACGCCGCTAAGGCACGCTAAGTCTCATTTACACTATGTGACGTGCCTGCCAGCAGGACGCACACGACATAAAGGCAGATAGCAGTCAGAACGAACGTCCGCGTAGCTCAATTGGTAGAGAGACTTATTCCGGAATGAGGGGACCCGGGTTCGAGCCCCGGCGTGGACAACAATGACGGAGAAATTTACTTCGTTATAATGGCACCCGAACTTTCCGGATGACCCGGCCGTTCAAATCTCGCAATGGTGTGATGTTCTTTCCACACCGCGAGAGAGGAGAAATCAGAGAATCCCTTCTCCAGCGCTTCGAAAAATAAAAATGTGTGACGTTGCATTCCACACACTAGATTGACTGGGAGTTCTTAAGTGCACTTTCTACAGCGGATGGCTGCCTGCAACGATTCATGGTCACGGCTGACCCGTGGATATGTCGTGTGCGTGCCTGCCAGCAGGATGCACACGACATAAAGGCAGATAGCAGTCAAAACGGACGTCCGCGTAGCTCAATTGGTAGAGTGACTTATTCCGGAATGAGGGGACCAGGGCTCGAGCCCCGGCGTGGACAAAAATGACGGAGAAATTTACTTCGTTATAACTACTACGATTGACGATATAGAGAAATTGTTGTTAACTCCCCGTGTTAAGGATACAGTATGAGATGCAAACGATATTAAAGTTTCCATTTTACTTAAAGTTTAAAATCCTTTGATGAACAATATCCTGTGGAAGAGGCGCAGGTCCGAAGCGTAAAAGTGTTTTGGTGGCTCAAAATATTAAAAAACGAAAAAAACAAACCAAAAGGAAATAAAGAAATCCCGTCCTCGTGCAAATAACCGAGGACGATCTTAAGGGTGGTTTCCACAGATGTGAATGCACCTGCATAGTTTCATTTCTGTGAATAGTATCCGAGCTGTGTACCACGACTGCAATTACAAGCTGATAGACACGCAATATACGCCATTTACCCTTTTACACGTCCGCGACACATCTTCTCAGAGGCATAAAGGCATGGATGACGTCCACGAAATGCATGAGTGACACAAATTCGATCTGCTCCGAAATTACCGTGTAAGGCTATTGCAATGCTCACGCGTAGATCTAATTACTAGCTTGGAGTTTGGCGATGGTGGAAGCGGCTGCTGCGCTGATTTTTGTCCCCAACCTCTACCTCCCAAACGTAATTTTTGTTTCTTTCATTCTAATTACACCACATCCTACGCGCAGCTGAGCGAGATTCTCGAGGTTGAAAGCCCCAGCCGAGCGCGAAATTCATCACCAGTTAAGGTGACTCAGCTTCAATCTGATCAATAACTTTACATGTAACTACTAGCAAAATGAACCATAGGAATTCCTTAGAACAAAGAGTCGTTTTGTAAAAAAGTTAAAACAGATAAAGGCTGATCAACTTTAATAACACGACTTAAAAAATAAAGGAGGGAACCTTGTGTGATTGCTCTGTCGAACTATGGTTTTCCTCTGTGAACGCGATATCTATAACTCTACAAGTCAAGTTGCAAAAACTTTGGGTTGACGATCAAAGGTAAGTATAACCATGGTGTTACAGCCTCGATTGTGTTTGTCGGTCTGCCCTTTCCCACTTCTCGAAGTGGGATTGAAAAAAAATATATTTGTATCGGAAAAGGGACATAGCAAAAGATTCTTCACATATTTTCAAGATTTTTATTTTAAGAGTAGATGTTTTCCACTAGGTCAGATAAATACGTGTTCCGTGTTCATACTCCTGGCATTTTTAGTTTGAAAAAAAAAAGGGATTGGAAAATTTCTGTTTTTGGATAGTACACTAATAACGGGAGATCAAGAGCTTCCACTTATCCCCAATATTATATGTTACTGTAATGTTCACTTAAAAGAAAATTCCTGCTGGAAAGAACTTTTTATACAGGTTCCCAGGGATTTTAGAACATTGCATAATACTTTACATTTCATTTTTTTTTCTGTCTAAAAGTTCGATGATAACACCAATGAGTTTTAGACCTATCTCACTTTTTTTATTATAATTATTTGTAAAAACGTCTTTGATTATCACAGTCTTTTGATTATTAGAGAAAAGAGTATGAAATGTATACAATAGACTTTTCGAGTGCACTTTGTTTCTTCTTATACACCAGCCAGCAAGTGCAGTTCATCCAACCCACAAATTTATATCACCATAACAGAAATATGCTGAAGTTCTTGTCATTCAAATTTTTGTGAATATCTCTGGCTGACTGATGTGTAGATTATTTACCTTCCTTATTTTTCTTATTTTGAGCTTCAACGACCACCATGAGCGACTCTAAGGGCTATGAGTAGTCGCCGGTCTCTAATTTGGGACTACTGGTTCCAGGTAACAGAAAGAACCAGCACTGTGGGACAAAAATACAACCAATGCTTCATCCCGGACTCGAACACGTGCCCATCTTGGATGAATGATCAGAATTCATCATTAAGATCGACTGCGAAATAACTGGACTAGCGGTAAGGGAGAAAATTAACAAAATACGTAAGATGAAAAAACAAGAACACCAGTTATTTAATAAGTATTTCTGAAGGTAACAGTACCACAATCACGTGGTACTCAAGTGATGTGAAGCGCCGGGCTCTGCGTATTTGCACCGTTGGCCCTGGGTTCGAATACCGCACAAGAAACGGAAAGCGTGATTAGCCTTCCTATGCACTCCGTCAGCGCGTACTCTGACAGTGTCCCTAATATTGGGTCACTGGTTCCATCGCCCCACCCGGCAGATAGGCTTGGACATAGGGTGAGACTCAACGAGTCTTTGCAGACTAACTAGACTCAATAAATAAACAAATTTTGTTATTAAAATTTTTTGAAAATAATAACAAGTTTTTATAAAACTTGTTTATTATTGTTTTCTCAATAATAAACAAGTTTTTTTTATTTATTAATTTTTATAATAAATTAATAAATAAACAAACAACATAAGTAATGTTAAGATTTGTTACTTAACATTCGCTAGAAACAGTGAGATAGCGTAAAACAAGAACACTTCAGTAACTGAATTCATTAAAACGACTAAACAATAGTAAAGCAGCTACGAGGATTTGCTTTTAAAGCAACTTTAGTGTTTTAAAGCTGTGTAGGTAGTAAGTATTAAATACTGTTCAATACTAAAAATAGTATAACTATACTAAGAATCCGAATTTCTTGGTGTAGAATAGAAATCAAAGTTTCCAAGTTTCCGCACATCAACCAGATGACTTTTTCAAGGAACGTGAAACTTTGATTTCTATTCTACGCCAAGAAATTCGGATTCCTACTATAGTGATATTATTTTTAGTATTGTTGGTGTATAGTTCCATATTATTAATTACTGTTCAATAAGTTTTGTGGTATTTCATTATGAAGTACTTTCTTATTTACAATGCGTATGAAAATTATTTATAATGTTTTCAAACACTGGTGATCATTTTTGCTTGATCCCGAAGCTTTTTGGTCCTAGATCATCATTTTCTGTCCTGTCTAACTTACTCGAAACGTAATATTTCTTGAAGCTTCTTATATTTCAGTTCATAGAAATGTCGTGCTGAGGTGATTTAAGCCATTCACCTTAGTGAAATAATACCGATTTCTGTGTTTTTCCACTAGAGGGAATATATGCTCTTCAGACAATAAAATTCTTGAACTGTGTGTTTATTATCAACTACAGGAAAAAGATCTTACTAACTTGTCATGCCTTTTGGAATCACAACAAAATCAATATTTTTCTTTTACTTTGCCTAGTGTTTCCCTTCACTTTTAGTTCACCATAAAAAATTCAGCACACTTCATTTTCATCACGTCTTTTGGAACACAAAATGCATGTCAAACAAGAAAAATGTGATCGAATTCACGGGTAACTCTACTAAACACGTCTTTGGATAAAAAACTAAACTTTCTACGTGAAAATATTTCAAAGACGTGCGGAATTCGCTGTTTCCAAACACTAATGATTTCCTAGGCAAACGTTCGTTGATGTCCGATACGAAAGCAGAATATTTTCCACTAGGACTTAAAATTCCAGAGATATTGCGGAAAATGCGGGGAATTCATAAACAATCTTGTCTATGATTACAGCTATCTAAGGCCAAAATTATTTCCAGTCCGACATCTGGAAAAGGCGTTACTTATATTTTATTTAAATTTTAAAATCTTTTGATGATATTTACGCTACCTAACAATTCCATCCATTGCATCAGCTGAACAATGAATTCCTCAATCTAATTTTTAAATGAAGATACAAGTCAATTTACTACTACATTACCTTGCAAGAAAACCAAGTTCCTCGAAAAAAAAACAGAACTTTGAAACCATGAAATTTTGTTGTTGATAGCATAGAAGCCCAATGAAAAGAGAATTATCGTTCCTCATTTACGTCAGCATTTGCGCCATCTAGGGGGACAGTTTTACATGGAGAAAATCTGAAAAACATGGATACAATCCTGACCGTGGTATCAACTATGTCCAACGAAAATAGTTTCTCAAATCGGACTAATTTTAAAGATATCAAACTTATACGAGGTGTGACAATTTAATTCACGGAATGCACTTCTAGAAAAAAATGTGTGCGTAGCTGTGCATTAGCGTCTACTGACACCTTCGAAGTAAACCCCTTCCGCAGCTATGCATTTATTTAAACGCTGTTGCCATTGTTGGAAATATACACGGAACTCTGTTTCTGTAACACTCTTGAGTTCCTTTGTCACGTTACGCTGGATGTCAGACATGTCTGAAAATCTTCGTCCTTTTATGGCAGTTTTCATTTTCGGGAAGAGTCAGAAATCACAAGGGGCTAAGTCAGGTGAATAGAGTGGATGATCCCATTCGATAATTGATTTCTTAGCCAGGAAGTCACGAATACTGAGCTCATCATGGCTTGGTACATTGTAAGGCCACAGTTCAGCTCTTTTCCTTCGAACAGAATCCCGTTACTTTTTCGAACCCTTTAAATAGCATTGTTGGTTGACCGTTTGTATCTTTTAAATGATTTCGTGATGAACTATTCAATCGTGATCGAAAAAACACATAAGCATGGTCTTGAACTGCAAGCGTGACATGCGTACTTTTCTCTGCTCTTATGCCACTCAAAGATACTTGACGTTTTCGTAGCATCTTCACCATACGCCACTTTCAATAGCTCTGACGTTTCAGTAACACTTTTGCCGATCTTCACACACAATTTGAAGTCAATGCGCTGCTCTAAATTTCTATCACTCATTTTTACCTCAAAACTCACACACAGACTTGAATTGGTTCCTCAACTGATCACTCACGAATGGCTCTACTGGTTTGCGGGTTAAAGCATGCACTACTTCCAACATGCCCAGACACGCACAGGCACATGATTCTGCCGTCGTCGCCGCAAGGGCGACACTACGCGACCGTTCCGGGAATTAAATTGTCACACCTCGTATACGATTCTAATTTATGAGCTTTGAATGATTTTCCAAAACTTTACACAACAAACAGTCTGCTACACTCAGCATTTTTTTTTGCGGGTTTAACGACCGCTATGAGCCACCTTAAGGCTATAAACAGTTGTCCGTCTCCAATTTGGGGTCACTGGTTTCGGGAAAGGGACAGAGCCAGAGCCATCGCACAAACACACTACCCATGCTTCATCTGGAACTACAGCCCGGGCTTATCTCAGACGAAGTAGCCGAAGCCAGCGCTCCAGGCCACTCGCCCACCGGGCGGCTATGCATTTTAAAAACAGTTTATTTTTAACAGCTGTGACGTACCTGCCAGAAGGACGCACACGACATAAAGGCAGGTAGGAATCAGAATAAAATGTCCGCGTAGCTTAATTGGTAGAGCAACTTATTCCGGAATGAGTGGACCCGGGTTCGAACCCCGGCGCGGATAAAAATGACGGAGAAATTCACTTCGTTATAATGGCGCCCGAACTATCCGGATGACCCGACCGTTCAAAATCTCGCATTGGTGTGATGTTATTTCCACACCGCGAGATAGGAAAAATAAGAGAATCCTTTCTCCAGCACTTCGACAAAAAAAAAAAAAAAAAAAAATAAGGGGAAGATGATGTGACGTACCTGCCAGAAGGACGCACACGACATAAAGGCAGGTAGGAATCAGAATAAAATGTCCGCGTAGCTTAATTGGTAGAGCAACTTATTCCGGAATGAGTGGACCCGGGTTCGAACCCCGGCGCGGATAAAAATGACGGAGAAATTCACTTCGTTATACAGCATTGGATACAGTCAAAAGGACACATATCACGTAAACCCACACAGCAAAATCTTAACGGAACGTGTCATATGAGACTTTGAAATATCAAGTATACATCCATATGTCAGATGAGATCTAATGAAGTATCACATTGAACACATACTGTGCAGACAATTATTAGGACCAGTCATAAATCAGTCTATGGTTTTATGACCATAGACCACTCAGTCTATGGTCAGAGGATCACAGACTGATAAGTTATCCGTTGTCATCACATCACTACAGCAACATAAACAAGTGAAAAATCACAGTAGCAGCTCGGAGTATGTTACTGAAAATCTAACGGGACAGGGGCGAGATTTGACGTACTTTGAACTGAGGATGATTATAGTGGGCGCTGGGAAGAGTGGCACTAGTACATTTGTGCAGTGTGGAAGAGTAATAGTAGTAACAGCACACAGAGAAAGATTGATGCAGCAAAAAACTGGCAGTGAGCTCATGGCCAGTGGTAAGAAATAACAAGTCGACGGCCGAGGTGAATGGAAGGCAGCCTGATTTGTACGAGCCAATAGACCCTCAAAAGTGAGCCCAATAACAAGATTTGAATCAGGGACAATGGTAATCAGCAAAACTTCACGACTTGTGGAATGTGGTACAGTAATAGTAGTAAGAGTATGGAGAGAGTGGTTGACGAAACAAAAAGCCGGTAGTGAGAGCCAGGCTGAGTTCGGGCTCAATTTTCGGAGCCCGAGCTCTTCCGAGTCCGTGGTATATCAGCCGGAGGCCACCAGAGCTCAAATTTTACATTGTAAGATAAAGCCCGGGCCCCAATGAGCCCGAAAACTGGCTAACCTGTTCAACCATTAATAAAAAACATCTTATTTTTCAGACTTCCACTATCTCCTCCTCCTGCAATTAACCAATGTATTTCTCAAATGGGGAGTGGGGAAGGGACCTCTATCTATTTTTATAGTGTAACTGTACGATTTTCTTTGACCGTTCGTTTCCACCTGAAGTGCTTCGGGCGGCCAGTCATGTAAAATGATCGAGAGGTGCTGCAATCGTATGTTGCTTAAATAATGCTAATATTATCGCTCCATAATGCGCTGCAATATGTACGTTGCTAAATAGAATTAGCCGGGAGCTACTGCGTGGAGATAGGGGGTAAATTATCGTCGGCACGCTATCAACTATACAATATCTATAGTTTTTGAAAAAGCTTTTTCTTCTCTGCAGAAACACATATGGCATTTTCTACCCAAGCTCGGAATAAACAGCCAACTCGAATGCCCGCTTCCAAACCAGAACCAGTTGCCGAAGAATTCCATTTACCAACTATAAAGTGTCTCATTTGCTAAATCAAATAAAATCCCATTTTTATATAAAAAAATATCTCGCTCTCCCTCTCTCTAAGAGCCTGAACCCGCCCGGGCCCCAACATTAGTAAATATTGTACAGCACGAGCCCGATTAGGGCCCGGGCTCTGCTTCGGGCTTTCGGGCTCGGGCTCAGCCCGTCTCAGCTCTGGTGAGAGCATGACCTGTGATCGGATACAGCTTGTCGAAGGCCTCGGTCAATGGAACACAGCCTGTTTTTACGAAGGCCTAAGGTCGTCCAACACATTTTCAGGCAGGTAGTCCTAAGAAATTGGCCACTCAGTGTAAATCTGACAGAAATTACACTCTTTAACCAAGAACTGCCATACAAGTGTACCTCGGCACAGACAATTTAATGCGCGACAGATAATGGAAGAGTTATTCTCTCATTAGTCGATAGTTTTTGCGATTTTTACTGTTATGGCCAAATTGAGCAATTAATCTACTGTGATACTGTTTCTCTTCCTTTTTTTATAGAAGCAAGCCAAAAAATGTGTACAGATGCTCATTTTTAGAGGTTTACATTCTAGCGGTTGCTGCAGTAAGTCGATATATGTACGATTGTAATCCGTTTTTCCTTGCTTATCGAAACAGAAATATATTGGTGCGTAAGACCGTTGTGGAGGAAACTTGGGGAGACCTTCGTCCAGCAGTGGATTGATAATGGTTGACAATGATGATGATGATGATGAAGTACTACTACTACCACCTTTGATTGTGTGCATAGTCTCTCTTTCTGGGACAACACAGGGATAACCAAAAACAAATTAGTCATAAAAGTTCCAGGGTTACTGAATGAGTAGGCATCATCATCAACGTTCTTCTTCCTTTCGGCTCACAACAGGCTATCGAAGAAAAGCTACTGGTTGCACTTATGGGATGTTCAGATTTGGCCTGCCTTTTGTATTTCTTATAAGGAAATAAAAGCGCTTAAAAAGGAAAAATCAGTTGCCAAACTCAGAGAGTTGTTTACAAAAAAAGACAGAGAGGGAGAGAGAGAGAGAGAGAGAGAAGCAAAGTGAGGCGACCAGTTGTTGACGTCAAGGCTAATCAGATAAACAGATCCGCTTTGGGGTTTTTTTTTTCATAAGAGAAGACGTTTCGACGGAAATTAAGTAATCTGATTTCTACAGAGCCAAAAAGACTTTTGAGTTGATGTTGAGAGGAGCTGTCACCGTACAATAACAGTAAAAAATAACTTAAGAAGTCATACACAAAGCAAGCACTTGGCCATGTACAGAAAGAAATCTCTACAGCACAAAATGTTTTCGCTTGCGCTTGCGATAGCGAAAATAAACCTTTGTCAGTAGTCGTCTGGGAAACCAGAATACCTCCGCTAAACCAGTCTTTTAAATGAAATTGTGTGTGCTTATCTAACATGCATTCCGTAAGTTATTTCTTCCTTTGCTAAAACAAACTATACCTTTTCACAACAAAAATCCACGACTGCATTTTTCGAAAAAAAAAAAAAAAAAGCAGCAAATAAACAGTAAAAGAATGCATGATTCATATATCTTTAGAACCTGTAATACGAAGGAAGAAGAGGACAGTTCAAAACGCTGCAAGTTGATGCAGTGTACAGAATTCCTAAGTACCCGGAAAGATATTAATGCAACAACTGGGAAATCCTTATTGATGATAGCATGGTTCGATTAACAAAAGATTAAAAATTGCTAAATTCCAGGAAGTTGGAATGAATGATTTTCCCAAGAGAAACAAAAGGTATATGAGCGCTTTGAAACTACTAATACAAAACTGCGATCATCATTCGCCTCAGGCGGATACATTAACGAAGTAGCTGGAATATTCATAATGACTTGTAACGCATGCCGCTATTTCATCTTAACGAAGTAGCTGGAATATTCATAATGACTTGTGACGCATGCCGCTATTTCATCTTCCTTTTGAGTTTCTGTTCTCTTATGGAAATTTGAAACACTGACAGTGAGTCAGAGCAACATACAGTTGTGGCCAAAATTGTGGAAACCTTTTGGAAATAGTGTATTTTTGAGGTTTGATGGCTCATAACACCACATTTTTTTAATACCATAAAATTATACATCAATGGAAAGATAATTTCATCAAGAATGTAATGCAATAACTTTTATGAAGGATTTTGTATTAGAACAGCAGTTATAAAGAAGAAAAGTGAAACACATAGAAAAAAATGAGATATACAAAAATTCTCACCATGTCAGTTAATACTTAGTTGGGTAACCTTTAGCGTTAATTACGGATTTACATCGCCTTTCCATGGAGTGGATCAAGTTTTTTAGTTCTGCCGCTGTTATTATGTGAAACCAAGATTGAATTATTGCTTCTATTTATTGGGTTTTATTGCTGGGTTGCTTCTGACTAACAAGTTTCTTTAGTCGGTTCCATAGATTTTCGATGGGGTTAAGGTGTGAGCTATTCCCAGGCCATTCCAGTAGTGGAATATGATTATCTTGGAACCAAGTTTTGCACACAGCAGCAACATGACATGGAGCTGAATCCTGTTGAAATATAAATGCTTCATTATCTTGGAAAAGATCACGTGTAGAAGGCTTCAGTTTGGGCTCAAGTATTTCATTAATGTATTTTTGGCCATTTATATTCCCATTAATCACGCAAATTCTGCCACACTTTTGATGTCATACAACCCCAGATCATAACACTAACTGGGTGTTTCACGGTACATGTAATGTAATCAGGATGCAAATCTTCTCCGATTCTTCTCCTTACGTGTTTTTTGCGATCACTACCAAAGAGGGAAATGTTGGTCTCATCACACCAAATAATACTGCCCCATTGTTCCGATGTCCAGTTAACATGAGTTTCAGCCCAGTTTAATCTTTTCAATCTTTGCTTGAGAGATAAAAATGGTTTTTTTTTCATGGAATTCTAGCTTTTAGACCAAATTCCTGCAGTCTGCGCCGACCAGTCCTTGCACTCAACTTCACAATGCATTGCGCCATTTCATCTTGTATACATCCAGATGATTTTCTTCTGTCACCTAGGCACAGTCTCTTAATTTTTCTATCATCACTTGCTGTTGTGCACCTTTTCCTTGCCTTTTCCAGTCTGGTTTTGTAGTGACTGAGTCTCCTTATACCTCTTCAAAAATTTAGAAATGCCACATTTGGTTAAGTTTCCACCAATGTTTCTTCTAATTTCTTCATAACTGAAGCCTAGTCCACTTAATAGTACTATTTTGCATGACTTTCTGGGTGACCAGTCAACTCTTTGCGCCATTTCTTTATGCTATTACATTTTACAAGCTCACTAAATGAAAGAACACACACACACACACACACACACACACACACACACACACACACACACACACACACACACACACACACACACACACACAAAAAAAACAACTTGACAGCAATCACATAACACACTGACAAATGTCCTCCTCTCAGCTCCAATACATGACATCAGTAGCTGAATCCTACTGTGATCTGATTGGATCATTGCCAAAACAAGATGACACCTGATTTGGCTCTCTAAACGCTCAAGCTCATTGGCTACATTCAAATGAAGGAAAGCTACTTCATATCAACCTAAGCAAGTTGTGCTTCCTCTTTCTGGTTATTTGGCTATAACTTTTCATAGAATGCAGATAGTTGAACAAACTTTGTTGCATTACATTTTTGATGAAATTATCTTTCCATTGATATATAATTTTATGGTATTATTTCAACTAACAGTGGTGGTATGAGCCATCAAACCTCAAAAATACACTTTTTCCAAAAAGGTTTTCACAATTTTGGCCACTACTGTGCATCGAAGAGCCAAACCATTATGACCAGCAGGTCTTTATGCAAATCGAAGCAGCTTCAGGTAAACGACGGCGCGTATGATGGTTGAGACACGGTATAAATAGCACCTGATACTGAGCTCTGTTTGTCAGTGTTATTCCTGTTCTTCACATGAGAAAGGCAGCGGACTTAAGCGACTTTGACAAAGGCCAAATTGTAATGGCCAGACGACTGGGTTAGAGCATTTCCGGGACACAAGACTTGTGGGCTGCTCAAGGCGAGCCGTGGTTAGTATCTTCTAAAAGTGGTCCGAGGAGGAAAAAAACCACGAACTGCCGACAAGGTGGAGATGACTACGGTTCATTGATGCTAGAGGTGAGCGAAGGCTATTCCGTATGGTATGAGCCAACAGAAGGTATACTGTGGCGCAACTCGCCGGTAATTTAAATGCAAGTGACGGGAGTAATGTGCCACAAAACAAAGTACATCGAACCAGAGCCGCCCTTAAGGGTGTGCGACAGATGCGGTAGCACAGGGCCCCGCTCTTAGGGCGGGTGCACTCACACCCTAAGAAAAAAAGAAAGAAATTGAGAGAAGGAGAAAGAGCGAGGGAGCGAATTTCTTATTTTCGTACATACATATCACTAAGCTGTTCCCTGAGATTCAGAGGTTAGCTCCACAAAGAAATACAAACTACCAGATAATTTTTTTAGCACGTCTTTTGTAAAAAAAAGATCGTACTTCTGTTATCGGTTTGTCCGTCCGTCCGTCCGTCCGTCCGCCTGTACCCACGATATCTCTGCAACTATTAGTCCGATTTAAAACACTCTTCTGGCATTCGGAAGCTTGAAACATGCAAATGATAATCTCTTATTTCTTTTTTTTACGATGTACATTTCGCCGCTAGGGGCGTAAATGCAGATGATGTCGAATTCAAAAATATATTTTATTCAACATATTTGCATCAAAACAACCGACTGAAATTTTTTTTTATCTTTCAATTCAATTTATGTCGAACAGTATTTTAGGTATAGTTACTTTTTCAAATTACGCATAGATTTTCCGCTAGGGGGCGTAACAATAAATTACATTTTTCCCGATAACTCTTCTTCTAAAACTCCGATTTGAAAATTTTTTTCTTCAGCGGATACATCTCCTGATGGAAAATCTTTTGCATATAATTTCAAATTTTTGGTAAAAAATACTTTGGCCACCAGGGGGCGTAAGTGTTAATTTTTGCTTGTGATGTATTTGCCATAAAATCGGAGCTTCTAAAATATCGATTGAAAAAATTCTTTCGTGAACTGATGCCACTCACATCGATAAACCTTTTCGGAACATTTTCTTCTTAAAAAATTGCACAGTTTCTCCGCCAGGATCGTAGATGTGCATCTTTTTTGTCAATATCTCTACTTCTAGGAGTCCGATTTGAAAAACTCCTTCTTTGTTGGATAGTGTTTTCCGTGTGACATGTTTTTCATATAATTTCAAAATTTTCAAGTAATTCATAGACTTTCCGCTAGGGGCGTAAATGTAAATTGCGTCCCCCTATATCTCTGCTTCTAAATATACGATTTGAAAAATTCTTTCTGCACCGCATACAGCTCCTGATGGGAAATCGTTTGCACATAATTTCTAATTTTTGTAAGAAACGGTTTGGCCACCAGGTGGCGAAAGCCTTAATTTCCGCTTCTGTTTTATTTGCAGCAAAATATGAGCTTCTAAAATCTCGATTGAAAAAAAAGTCGTTTGTTGACCGATACTACTCATGTCGACAAACTTTTTAGGAAACTTTTTCTCCTTGAAAAAAATGCATGGTTTCTACGCCGGGGGGGGGTAGATATATATCTTATTTTTGTCAATATCTCTACTTCTAGGAGTACGATTTGGAAAATTCCTTCTTTGTTGGTCAGTGTTTCCGATGCGAAATGTTTTTCTTAGAAATTCAAAATTTTCAAGTAAATCATAGACTTTCCGCTAGGGGGCACAAAGGTAAATTGCGTTTTCTGCGTTATTTCTGCTCCTAAAGCTCTGATTTGAAAAATTCTTCCTGTATCGCATACAAAACCTGATGGAAAATATTTTTCACATAATTTCTAATGTTTGGTAAAGAATAGTTTAGCCACCAGGGGTTATAAGTGTTAATTTCTGCTTCTGAAGTATTTGTTGCAAAATATGGGCTCCTGAAAACCCGACTAATTTTTTTTTCTTGGACCGATACCGCTTATATGGATAAACATTTTGAGAATACTTTCTTCCTAAAATAAAGCATGACTTTCCTACCAGGGGACGTAAAGTCACATCTTAATTTTGTCGATATCTCTGTTTCTAAGAGTTCGTAAGCTCACGATTCCGTTTACAGTAATATCTGAGGGATTAAAAACCCGATTGAAAATCTTCTTTCTTTTGTCAGATCTATTGTTTTCCATACCGGTTCCATTGACTTTGAATAGCTTTGATAAATTTAATTTGCGTCAGAACGGATTCAAAAGACGTGCTTACTACACCCGAAAATTCGGTGTCATCTTTCTTGTTACTTACTGTTGCCGTATAAAACTTCTTCCATTTACAGTGATCTTGACATACAACTGGGGTTTCACTGACATCCATCACATGGCATACACGAGACCTTCTAAACTTCATACTCATAATCTTTTTCTCATGCAGACACTCCCGTATCTGATCCTCCCATGACTTCTTTGGCCTTCCTCTGCCTTTCCTTCCTGCCACTTGGGCTAAAAAGATTTTCTTAGTAAGCATCTCATCACTCATTCTTTCAACATGGTCAAACACCGAAGCATATTAGTCTTCACCTTGCTAACAACAGTTTGCTTCACATTACACAACTGCAACACATCTTCATTCCTCACACAATCAGAACGTGTCTTGCCACAACCCACAACCCCCCCGTAAGTAACGCATTTCTATGGCACACAAACGACTTCTATGTTTCTTCTGTAGTACCCAGGTTTCACTGCCATACATCAGAGTAGGAACAATTAAACTTTCACACACAGCCATGCGGGACTCTCTTGAGAACCCATCATTCATGTGAAAACCTCCCGAAGCAGTCATGACTTTCAATGAAGAATTCACTTGCCTACTAATTTCACCATCCAATTTATTCTCTCTGTCAAACATACTTCCTAAATACACAAACTCATTCACCTGTCCTGGTCAATCACTGTGCCATTTAGACTTATATTGCATTCGGTACTACCAGTTCCTCTCTCAAAAACCATATCTTTGGTTTTTCCCTTATTTATACTCAGTTTGAATTTCATGCAAACTTTGTACATCTGGAAAAACATACTCTGCAACTCACTTTTGCTCTCTACCAACAGGACTGTGTCATCAGTATACGGAAATCTGCACACACGGATATTACCCAAACATAAACCAGTATCGTCCATTTTGGCATCACGCATCCATAATTATATTAAACAGCCAGGATGACATTTACGCAAACTTGTCCGACTCCTGCACCAATAGAGAACCATTTTGATAAAACACCATTCACTCATACACAAGGTCTACTGTCAGCATACATGGCTTTTACACTGTGAAGTAGATTTCCAGTAACACCATATTAATTCAATACCTTCCACAAATGTCCTATTTACTCGGTCGTAAGCTTTCTCTAAATCTATGAAGGCAGCAGAAACTTTCTTACCAACAGCCAGATACTTCTCAGTCATCATGCGCAACGCAAAAATTTGGTTAATGCAGCCTTTACCAGGCATAAAACCACTTTGAACATCCCACACTTTATCTGATGTAAGACTCTGTACTTTTTCAGTAACGACCTTACCAAACACTTTCCCTGGCACACTCAGTAGGCTAATACCACGATAGTTCTTGCAGTCAGTCTGATCACCTTTTTCCTTATACAAGGGAACAATGATAGCATCCTTCCAATCCCGAGGGACCATTCCTAACTCCCAGCACAACTGGCAAATTTCAGTTAACCAGTTAAGTGAAGAGTCACCACCAAATATCACTATCTCGGCAGTTATGCCGTCAACTCCCGGAGCCTTACCATTCTGAAGAGATTTTAGAGCTTTACACAGCTCTTCTTTTGAGATCTCTCATGTGCTTCCATCCTTCCCTGTGGCATCATCTGCTACTGCCTCAGAATCGCCTTTGCTTTCCTGATCTAATAATTCACAGAAGTATTCACCCCATCTTTCACTTAACTCACTGGGCTCCCATATCATTTCCCCGATCCTATTCTTCACACAACTTACAACTTTGTTTCCCTATTTTTCTTGTCTCATGTACTTTCAGAAAGTCTTCCTATCTTTCCAAAAAGCCGATTCATGTCTTTCCACCTTCTCCTTCCTATATTTTGCTTTACTCTGGCGAACCAGCTTAGCGGCGTCACGCTTCTTACAGCAATATTAATCCAGAGAAACTCTAAATGGCAACATCACCAAATAGGCTTCCTTCTTTCTCTTTACTGCCTCTTCAATCTCACTATTTCACCAAGAATCATCTCTATTGTTACCCACTATTGTGGTGCCACAGACCTCTACAGTAGTAGTGACAACATAGTTCTTAAAACATTCCCACTTCTTTTCTACATCCCTCTCACAAGACTTCAGCTCCTTCAGTCATTCTCTGAGTAAGTCAGAATAACGCTGATGATCTTCAGGGAACCTTTCAACCTTTATTCTTTCCATCCTGTGCCTCTTCCTAATCCCTTTCCGCCAACCAACGTTCAGTTTCACTCCTGACACTACCAAGTAATGATCAGAACCAACATCCACACCTCTCATCACACGAGTGTCAACAACTAAGTGTTTCAGACGCTGATCGTAGACAACAAAATCTATCACACTCTTTTGATCAAGAGTACGATTTTCCCAAGTAAATGTGTGGATGTACTTGTGGTTGAAAAACGTATTAGATACACACAAACCATTCTCAATGCAGAGCTCAATTAATTTCTCGCCATTATCATTCACACAAGGATAATTAAACTTACTGAGAACATTGTCAGAAATTGTATTCTGCATACCCACTCTAGCATTGAAATACCCTGCTATTATAACATTATCTTTAGCACCAAACTGGCTCAAAACAACTTTCAGCTCATTTCAGAAATCGTCCTTCCTATCAGAAGGTTCCGAGTCAGAAGGAGAATACACTACAACAATTACTATTCTCTGAAGTTTCACTTTGAAACGAATCCAGAGAATTCTCTCACTTGTGCACCTATAGTGAATTAAGTTGTTCTTCATCTTTTCACTTAAAATCGCACCTGCACCAGCCTGTCCCCTCACACACTCACCGTTCTATTCACTTCTTCTATCCCAATTTCCTTCTTTTTAGTTTCACTTACACACATCATATTTAATCTATACTTATTCATCTCTTCAATCACCCCATTCACCTTGCCATTTATACCACTAGTATTCCATACACCAATCTTACACTCACTCAGCCGAGATCTCTTTCTGATTCGCCTTTATCCAGTTCCAGGTCGATACCGTGGTGTACCATCCTTCTCAAGTGTGGTAGGCCCACCATATCCCACACTTGAAACAGTTTTTGCATTTTATTTTGTCTTTTTAATCAGGTAAGTACATCAGTGTGGGAGATTAGCCCACAGCTGACGATTCCAGTTGGTCATTCAACCTAAGGATTCTGGAACAAAACCCAGTGAGTTGGGGTCTTTTCGCCAATCTCCCACAGAACTAGCTAGCACCTCTCCAAGATTCACAGAGGCCCTTGTTACTGTTCTGTGTGCCATTGTTCCCACGGAGCGCCCCGAGGCGGCAAACCCATCTCTCACTAAGATCGCCCGCTTAGTGAGAGATGGGTTTGCCTCCTCGATTATTCTAATTTCATTTTTTAAACTCCGTCTCGTTTAATTATTCTTTTATTTTAATATCGATTGCTGAATTTATATTTACCCAAATATCGGCTGCAAACTACATTATGTCTAGCGAAACATTAGTATTGAAGTCATATCTTTCAACGAGTACCGTGCACTGATAGTTATCGAAAAAGTTGTGCTACGTGAGTTACTTCCATCTGATGTCAAAACTGCAGCCGGTGCTTTAAGATACATGAAGAAAATTCAGAATTATTTCCCTAATGCCGTCATCGCCTACAGGATATTACTTACTGACCCAGTAACGGTGGCAAGCGTAGAAAGAAGCTTTTTACGTTTGAAGTTGATTAAATCTTATTTAAGATCTGTCATGTCTCAAGAAAGATTGATGTCTTTGGCAACTTTGTCAATTGAACAGGATAAAGCAAGCAAAATAAATTTTGATGATTTAATAGCTGACTTTGCTGGGATAAAAAGCAAGAAAAGTCCAGTTCTCATAAGGTGAGTTCAATAATGCAAGTACTGTCCCATAATTGGTAGAGACGGAGCCATTATGAGGGAAGGACGTATGCTGGTGTGCTTGTTTTATCTAAATCATTTAAGACATATACAAAATATCAGTAGTGCTCAAAAAATTTAAAATGCCTTCTTTCGTTATTGGTAAATTTCCGAACTTATTGACGTTCCGTTAAACTGTAAAGATAACTGTACTAAACTATGTTCAAGTCTAGTGTATGTTTTATGTCTAGTGTAGGGGAGAGGGTTAAAGCAAGGGCTCCACGGCTAGGTTCGCATCCGGCCCCGCAGCTGCTATGGGCGGCTCTGCGACGAACCTTATTGAAAATGGTGTTGTGTAGTCGCAGGCCCCTTTGAGTGCACATGCTAACCTTGGTTCACCGTCGAAAGAGCCTACAGTGGGCATGAGGCCATCAAAACTGGACGTGAATGACTGAAGCCGCCCCGGTGGCGCAGTGGTCTAAGCGATAGCCTCTGATCATTCGTCCGAACGGGGTCCGGGTTCGAATCCTGGTGAGGCATGGATGTTGTGTTTGTCTTACGGCACTGGCTCTCTCCCTTCCCTGGAACCAGTGACCCTAAATTAGGGACGGGCGACTGCTTATAGCCCATTGAGTTGCTCACGGTGGTCGTTAAACCTAAAACCAAAAGAAAAAAAAAAAAAAAGAATGACTGAAAGAAGGTCGCCAGGTCCGATGAATCTCGTTTGCTGTTGCATCATGTGGACGGCCGGGAACGTGTACGTCGTTTACGTGGAAAAGTGTTGGTACTAGGATGCACCGTGGGACGAAAACAAGCCGGTGGAGGAAGTGTAATGCTTCGGGCAATGTTCTGAGAAATCCTCGGTCCAGTCATTTATGTGCAGAAAACTATGACGTCTACTACCAACCTAAACATCATTGCAGACGAAGTACAACCTTTCATGGTAACGGTATTTCCCTTTAGCATTGCATTCTTTCAGAAGGATATAGTCAGGTTCACTATGTATTTTCGTTCATAATTTATGGAGATTAGGAAAGTGGCACATTTTTGGAATGCTTGTAACATCACAAATGTAGAAATCGATGTTTACATTTGCGCAGAAGTCCCTATGGCCGCCATCTTGGAATTTCAAAATGGCCGCCCTAAAACAATGATTTCCTGATATCTCAGCTTTAAAATGACACAGAAAGTTTATTTTAAATGCTTTTCCAATGATTTTTTACGTATTTCTAAATGTAGCTATTACAAACGGCAATTGCGAATGCTGTTGTGGAAAACACAAGAGGTTGTATGTTCCACCTATCATGAATAAGGGTACATTTGTCTTCTTCACCATTGACAATACAGACTTTGCTAATGACACTGTAGATGGCAAGGGAACCACACATCGCACAATAACAGCACTGTATCAGAAAGCTGATGCACCAGGAGAAGCCATCATCACACCGAATGTGGAACTTAGTAATGCTATAAACCTTACGGTGCTTCCTTATCATGTACTTATCAAACCATGTAATAAACCGAAACCGAGGCCGTATAAGAGAGAAACAGAATTCCAAGTGTCTTCAACCGGTGTTTCTGAATCATATAAAGTAAGCACTCTTGGTTGGATGACTGCATCTGCTATCTCGAGATCACAAGAAACTACATCTGAAGGTAAGATACCAGGCTAGGCTGGCTTCAAATCACTTGTGTCATCTTCTAAGGCCCCAACTCAGGTAGGTGCTTTGCCCCTACTGCCAGAGGTAGCAATGAGTGGTCTACAATGCTGACAGTAATGTTGCAAGTGTCATGGCGAAAATTTTAACCTCTGGTGAATTTCAGAAGGACCTGATCAATCTTTCTGTTGGTTTATCAGGGATTAATTAATGCAAAAATTTTCTCCCATGACATACGTTAGAAGAAAATTCCTGGTTGAAAGGCAGGGGAATTCGTGCGCAAAATTCGCTTGTCTTAATCACAACCAGGAAAACAAAATTTCATGTTAAAAAAAAAAGAAGAAAAAGATAATAATATCTGATTTAACTGACTTTGGGGTTTTGGAAATAATTATTTTATGTTCTTTTATCGCGATAGGAAAAGGCGAGAAGGTGTGCAGCTCAGAGAATCAAAATTAATTTTACTTTCACATCACGGAATGAAATAAAAAAAAAACGTTTCTGAAGAAAGAAAAAAAAAGTTGTAAGAAAAGGAAATCTTCTTTCAGATCGGCCATTTTAAGGGTCCTGTAGAAGTCGCTCAGAAAATGTTGCAGAAATGCTTTCTGTGGGTTGGCGCTGTTCTATTTCTGGGACAAGGTCACAGCCGCACATAGGAAGTTACTTGGTCCCTACGAGCGAAGGTCAAGGGTCTCCTGGCTGACCGAAGATGCCTTGTGCCTGGTAACATTTACTTTTTTTTTCCGTTGAGAGTGCTGGACGTTGCAACGATGCTTATGTGTGAAGGTCAGAGGTCACTCGAGGCGTGGGAGAGAACCGTGGCTTGCAGGGCTGCTGTTACTGGGGAAAATTTCATCCAATCAGGGGTCGGCATTTTCCAACACCCCAGAGTTCCTTTTTACACCTTGAGACGCTTGTCTCATTCGCACTTTTGCTCTTGTCTTGCTGGCCGGCAGAGAGAGGGGACGGCCGAGTTTTCTCCTCGCCTTTTGGTGGGGAGAGGACATACAGAAAAAAACGATTTTTTTTCTTGACTGCCTTTGCTGACCACCAGTCCACCACAATGGGACACTCTGGATCTGGGCTGCCTATTGAAAGTTTTGACGATGTAGAACGTGGATAAAGCGGCATTCCGCCGGCCGGGAACTTCGCCCTGGCAAGGAAAAAATGGCGGGGAGGCGACAGGCTAAGACGATGTCGCTCGTGGAGAGAACTTAGCCGAGACAAGAAAGACATGCCTCCTCCCTTATTGAAATCCCGCAAACCCAACGACAGCTTCTCCATTCTGTTGCTACTTCCAAAAGGAGGCCTGCGTCAAAGGCCGGAGGAAAGAAGCCAAAAAAAAAAAAAAAAAAAAAAAACCAGTTCCATCTCATTCCAAAGTTTGGGGAGGCTCTTCCCTGCAGGTCATCAGGAAGCAAATTGTTGCTAATCACCAGGTGGATATTGAAAGCTCTCTCCCTTTCATCAAGGTACCTCGAGTCTGCAGCTGCCAACGATGCCCTTGTTCAGGACAGAGGTGTCCACGGGGCCAATGGAGAAAAGAAAATACATGGAAGACGACCTACAGAGACTTTGGGGGCTCCAATGATATGAACTAGTGGGTGTGTTGTGTTGTAGAGAAAAAAAAAAAAACAGACGCCAGCTCAAAGGTAATGTTTTTAGTTCATATCTTTTAGTATTGATACATAACATCCCACGCAGGGTACCTAGGCTTCGAGCTGAGCATAAGGAAAAAGAAAGCAAGTTTTTTTTTTGCCTCTGATTGTGGCAGTGTTGTCGTTCAGTTTTCAAAAATAAGATTTATTAGTTCCTCAGGTATGAGTTCAGAAAAATGAAAAAAAAAAAAAAAAAAAAAAAAGGAGAGGGGGTTGAAAATGCTTTCATTTATATTTTCTTTTTTTTGTGTTGTCATGTCTGGTATTTTAGCAACTCCTCAGGCCAGTAAATTTTAATGTATCCGAAAAATTTGGTTTAGTGTTTGAGCACAGTGAATTTTGGTGCATCGATTACAGTTCAGTTGGGCATGTGATAATTGAAAAGCAGTGTTATTGTGATGCCGTGTGCGATAAAATTATTGTAAACATTTCTCTCTAGCCTTTTACAGCGCTGAGTTATTTTTTTTTATGAGTGAAGATAAATTATGGGATGATTTATATTGGGATTTTGGGAACATATGTATAGTGTGATGAAATTGGAAACCTAAAGTGCTGTTTACATTCTTGGAGTGTTGAGTGTCGAAATTAAGATTGTTGGTGTGTTGTTTGAGGACCAGTATTTTACATGCTCCAGATGAGTGTTAATCTCCCATTGGAAAGGGGTGATCTTAGGGCAAGCCGGGGAACTTGTCCTAGGGCAGAGGGCTCTGAGTAGGGAATTTTCACCAGGATGCGATATGTGCAAAATAGAAGTTAAGGTATTTGGGTTCTCAAGTTTAGTATTTCACAAAAAGAATGAACATCATGGGTTGAGAAGACACACTTTTGCTCACCAGTTCCAGTATTAATTGTTCTTTTCTTTGGCCTAAATTTTCTTGTTTTTACTAAAAAGTCTAAATGTAATTTTAATTTTCAATAAGGTGAAAATATTTAGTAGGTTATGTAAATGGTCAGTGTTATTGTCTGCAGTGCGACCTGCGCATTGCCATGGTACAGAAGAATTTCCTTGCTTGGTGATTTTTCCTGGGATATATAGAGATAAGTGAATTTTCCTGGGATATATGTGGATATGGTGATTTGGGATTTCTTGGGATATATAGAGATAAGTGAATTTTCCTGGGATATATGTGGATATGGTGATTTTGGATTTCTTGGGATATAGAGAGATAAGTGATTTTTTCCTGGGATATAGTTGTGTTAGTTCTGGGCCGGATGTGCCTGGAGTATTTTGGGTTGAAGTACGACAGGCTCTTGCAGGCGTGGTTGATCAAGGTGGGATCACGCATTGGTTCGAAAAGGGGGAGCCGTGAGGACGTGGTTTTTGGGGGAAACTTGTCTCCAAACCCCCCCCCCCCAGTAGTTTCGCTGCCCACGGAGATATGTACTGCCAGCGAGGGTCGGTCGGGCGTTGCTTCAATGGATGTTGCGAGATCATGTTAGAAGAAATTCTGTACCTGATGATGATGTATCGCACTTGAGGATTTTTTCCTTTCCCTTTGCCTAAGCTGAAATTGGATTCACGACCCAATTTTACGCCTTCAGCCTGACTGGTATTTTCTTCCTGTGTTGGTTCTCAAAACCCAGGGTAGTGTCTGAAGTGAGAGTATTTGCCTCACCGCTACCTCAGTAATTCACTGCAGGTGTTAAAATTAAGTTTGTTTGTGATTTAAAGTATCTAAATTAATTTGTTTATGATATGCTGTAGTGCTAGGGATGTAAATTCTAAATTCTAGTTGTTAGTGTTAGTGAACTTGATATTTAGTTTGGAAATTTAGTTAATTGGTATTTTGAGCTTTTGTTTACAGTATAGAGTAATTAAGTATCTTGAGCTATTGTGTGAAGTGCAGAGTGAGGTGATTTTTATGAGCAAGCTAGTGCAAGAAGATTGTTTGAATCTCTGAATTATGTTGATGATGTTATGAATAGTGATAATTTTTTTAGTTAGTTAGTGAGGTTTCTTTATAAGTGAAGTAGGTTCATTCAGGGTAGTTCTATAGGTTATGTAATGTTAATTAATGCTTGTGCTCAGTGTAAATTCTGTTTTGAGGATAATTTACTTGGTTTGTTTACTTTCAGATAGTAGATTTGGTTAAAGTATAATTTGTGGCTCTTATTATAACTGTAAATTTAATTAAAGTCTTTGAAGCTGGTCTGGGAGACTGCAGAGTTTGCTAAGATTGTTCAGGTGCTGTAAATTTAAATCAATAAGTGTAAAATTGTAAATTTGTCATTGAGCTAATTAGGTGAGGGAGAAGAGAGTACGTTTCAAAAAGAACAGAACTTGTCCACCTTGTGGAATTAAAATAAAAAGAATTCAGTAAATTTTTTGTGTAAATTATGTGAATCGTAGTATAATTCTGGATGCATAAAGAGTGTAAACTACGTGAATCATAGTATTATTTTGGATGCATAAAGTCAATGCCTAGTGTTCAAACCAACTGTGTTGAAATATGTCAAGTTGTGCTGTTCATAAGGCCAGTGGCCAAACAGATAGAAAAAAAGATTGAGATTCTGTTTTTATACTGCTGTGTGTAAGCAAACTAGAAAAGAAAGAAATACCACAACTGATTTTCCACTAAATTACCTTGTTAAGTTTTTAAAGAAAAAAAAAATACAGGCAGTAGCCTTTCAAAAAAAAGTCCAAAATTAGTGCAGTGTGAAAAATTTTGTGTGCTGTTGTCTCCCATGACTTGGTCCCATGTGTCCCCCTTAGCTTGACTAAGGCTATCGATCCGAACCCTGGTATTATAAGGTATTTCATAACTGTAATTTTTGTCCTGTCCTTTTAAATTGACTTTCATAGCCTCCACAAGTTGTTATTGAACGAGTACATTTTATCCTATGACTTATAGTGACACATTTTCATACACATGCAACAATATTCACTTATTTTTGCACTTTCAGATGACTCAACTCTGCGTGAACACAAACAACACAAACTTTTCAATAACTGCTTGTGGAATGTGAATGTTTAGATGCATTTTTGTTTAGGATGTTCATGGCCTTCTAATACTAAGAAAATATTTTTGTTTCGAAATGCATCTACCCATCTCCCAAAGTTAAATTTTAGTCCAAATTCAAAATTTCCCTTCAGATTTAATTTTGGCTATCTATTATAATAACCCTTATGTAAAGTGGCTAAGATAACCCCACAACACAAGCATTTAAACTGAAGAACTTAGTAGTTGGTAAAGACTATCCAACTGTGATAACTTTTGACATGGCACTGTACGAGAAGGCAGTGCAGCTGGTAGATGCAAGAGCAGACTTGAATAACGAAGTTGTTCTGAGACTTGGGGAGTTGCATGCTGTGATGGCGGCTCTGGGAACCTCAGTAGAAAATTCTGGTATCGATGATGCATGGATCGAAGCAGATTTATATAGGCCTGCTGCAACGAGACAGATCCTCAAGTGCAGCCACTACAAGAGAGCACTCCGTGCACACATCTCCACATATGTGGCTCTGCACGAACTTGCTCTGGAACAGTTCTTCACAGAGATGCCACATCTAAAGGAAGTGTGTATGATGCCAGCCAAATATTTACAGGAAGCCTGCATCAATACACATTTTGGTGAAACTAATGGATTAAGATGCATAAGGATTGCAAACGATAGATTGCTTGAAATCCTGTCCAACGAAGATGTCATTAAAGAACTGGAAAAGTAGAAAGATCGTAAGTCATCAAACGCTATGTTTAAGTCAATGATGAACTACATGTACCGGGTTGAATTAATCTTGTTCTTCGTTGAAGCTTCCAGAAATGGTGATCTTGCTCTACATCTAGAAGTTGCAGAAGCACTTAGTAAATTATTTTTTGCATTCAATCGAATAAAATACAAACGACTCTGGCCAAGGTACATCGCTGACATATATGAAATGAAGACAAACCATCCAGCTCCATGGAGAGAATTTGAACGTGGAAACATATCTGTCACCAAGAGTGACATCCCTTTTGTCTCAATAGGTGCAGACCACGAAGGTCCGTTCAGGCTTAATAGGCATTTCCAATAATACAAACGCTAGGCAGAGATTCTTCTTGGCTTCTCCACAAATGTCATGCATCTCTGCCGAGTTTAAAGGTCAGTTCGGTCTTCAACATAACATGCAAGGAGGACACCATGATCTACGACCCACTGTTATCAGGCAACAACATGAAGCTGTAGACAAAATCAAAGTTGCAATATTGAAGCATGGGAATCCATTTGCCGTCGAAGGTGACCGATTGCACAATTAAATCACACATGCATGTGTACCACAAGAATATATTCAGAATATATTGAATGCAAATGAACTCGGACAGAAGCTTTATGAACGTTATGTCACTGAACGCATCAATGGAGATGTCAGTATTTGGGCATCTGTCCACAAGCAAAACAACAAAATGTATATGTCTGGCAGCAAACAGTAAAGATCCGTAAATAGATAGTTGACCTCAGAGAATCCAAAAACTTATACGGTCGTCTGATGGTTTTGAACAGATCGAATAGGAACAT
The DNA here is from genome assembly GCA_039090855.1 of Macrothele yani. NCBI lineage: Eukaryota > Metazoa > Arthropoda > Arachnida > Araneae > Macrothelidae > Macrothele > Macrothele yani. The sequence continues at coordinate 62,182,040 of CM077017.1, read as the reverse complement.
TGACCAAAAGGATGCAATCGGTAACTTCGAGTTCACACTGACTCCAACAGCACTTTTTGCACAAGATGGATCAATGTTGTCATGCACTGACAAATCAAAACTAATGCACAACCTTCAGAACTTGGCAAACACCTATGAAAACAATGGACAGATAGAAACTACAGCAGACATTGTGCAAGGTCCATTATCATCAACAAATCCGAAATTCGCCATTGTTGATGGAATGGCTCTTGTCCAGAAAATGACAACAAAGGCAGGGACACTCACAACACTAAGGGGTCTGACACAGAGTTTCATTGACAGGCTCACAAGCTTGACAGTAGGATTCAGTCATGTTATTGTGGTCTTTGATACATACAAACCTGATTCCCATTACATAGCAAACTAGAGAGAAACGCAGAAAAGGAAAAGCTGCTATACAATATCACATTGCAGATGATACCAAGATTAAAGGCATATCGCTTACAAGGTTTCCATCACATGATAAAACAAAAGAAGACATGACAGAGTACCTTGCTAAAGCAATCCTCGACTACAAGAAAAATTCACCTGACAAAGTCATCACATCAGCATCAGGTCACACTAGAAGCAACAGAAACGTAGAGTATGAAGATAACTATCTCGAAGAAGCTGACACGATCGTGATCTGCCTGGCAGCGGAGGCTTCCAACCAGTATCCTGACGCACAACTGGCATTCTTCAGTAATGGTACAGATCAGTGGCGTATATTCGAGGCTAGCTAAGCTAGCTGCGAAGCCCAGAGAATGTACAAGTAAATGTCAATTAAATATACACAAATAAAAGTCAATTATCAACGGAATTAAGATATGTCGATGCTTTCGGTGCGAAAAAACACGAGCGGATTAGCTTCTTTTGATTATGAGAATCAGTCTGGCGAGCGATGACCGACGGCATATCACAAGCAGGTCTTCGAGAGTCTTCGCTGTTCTGATTCGAAGAACTTCGATACTATCGCCTCCTAGCGTTTCCATGACAACATGAATGAGTGTATGGAGGGGAATGGACTATTATTGCTTTGCACAACGGTTCGCTCAGAAAAGAGAAGACTTCGGACTACCTCAGTCCCTCCATTCTTCCAGCGCGTGCTTCGCGAGAGTTGTTTCAGTTTGTGTGAAGTGTCAATGAATAAAAATCAGTGATATTATATCTTAAATTCGTGGCTTTGAACTGTTTTGATAAATTTTGTGAAAGATTCCTTGAACATCTATTATCAGAGCTTAAAGAACTCTATGCTTCAAATTTTGATACAGCTTGATTAAAAAATGAACTGAGGAACTGAGGATATTTATATTGTTAAATAAATTTGAATAATTGTACATAGTGCTTATTGAGGTGTACGAATTAGCAGACCTAATATTAAAATTAGGTCTGCTAATTCGTACACCTCAATAAAGTTTCCATTAACAACTGCAACTGCCGAAAGAAGTTTTTCTGCATTAAAAAGAATTAAGATACATCTTAGAGCCACACAAGAACATGTACATTCGAGCAACTTGGCTGGGTTGTCAATAGAGAAAAACATAATTTTTAAATATGAAAAAGTACACGGAAGAAACATTTTTGTGAAAACGTAACACTGAAGCTCACACAAAAGGAAAGAAGAATGGAGTTCATGTACAAAAAATAAGTGTTCAAATCCTAATCCTCATAATTATTTGGTATCATGTTAAATAGCATGTACCTAAAATTTAGAAAAGAAAAATGCTACTTCATTACTTAACAATTAAAAAATAAACTTCGCAATTTTTAAGAAAGAGTACTGTGGGGAGGAGTGCGAGTGAGATAGCCCAGGTCTCGTACCCAATATACGCCACTCATACATATGTGTTGGTCCTTGCCCTGGACAACTATGACAAGCTTTGCAAATGGACGTCGATCTTGATGGCATCAGGAATGGTGGATGTAAGGACAATATGGATAGCTTTAGGCACAGAAAAATAAAAAGCTTTACCTGTATTCCACGTATTCACTGGAGCGGACAACATCGGAAAATTCTCCGGAATAGGTAAAACGAAATGGTTTCAAAAGTACATGGAAGCTTATGTTGAATTACCAAGAGCAATGATGAAACTATCTGTGGATCTAACGCAGGAGGTGAAAGACGAATTGGAAAAGTTCGTTTGCTCAATGTACTGTCCGAAGGGTATCTGCATTAATAGTATACTTGATCTAGATGGCATCTGTTCTGCAAACAACTCGCTGAAAGCAACAAGTTACCACCTCCACTTAGAGCACTTGAAGAACACATCAAGCGTGCGCGGTTACAAAGCCGGGTTTGGTGCCAAGCCACAGTCATGCAGCAGCAGCCTTTTGGCCCACTGCAATTCGGTTACCATAGGGACAAAGGTGGACAGACGCTGCCAGTCACTACAACAGATTTTCCCGCACCACAAGCCATCATCGAATTGATCATATGCCATTGTAGAACAAACTGTTCCGCACAAAGATGTTCATGCAGAAGGAATAACTTACCATGCAGCAAACTTTGCTTGTGCGACACGGAATGCAAAATTGATGTGGACTGTAACACTGAAATTGCTGACAGTGATGATGAAGACGATGGGGTGTAATCTAATGAAGTTGTTATGTTGTGTAATTTACAAAAAGTATCAATATCAATAAATTTTAAACAAACATATGTTTACTTTTTGATATTCATTTTTGTATACTTTTTGTTAGAAATAAATTATTTATCGTTTTTTTCTTGCTTTTTGGTGTTCTTTATAACTATCCTGATATCATTTGTGGATTGCTTAAAAAAGACAACATGCGCTTATCATTTAAAATGAACTTTCTATGTCATTTTAAAGCTGAGATATCAGGAAATCATTGTTTTGGGAGGCCATTTTGAAATTACAAAATGGCGGCCACAGGGACTTCTGCGCAAATTTAAACATCGATTTCTACATTTGTGATGTTACAAGCTTTCCAAAAATGTTCCACTTTCCTAATCTCCATAAATTCTGAACGAAAAGTCTTTAATTGACATAATGAACCTGGCTAATAATGTGCCATTCCATCTTGCCCGGATTGTTGGAGAATGGTTCGCGGAACATGAGGAAGACTTCCAGGTATTGCTCTGGCCTCCAAATTCCCTAGATAGCAATCAAATCGAGCATCGGTGGTTTTTGTTGGAACAGCAAATCCGATCTGCGGCGGCTTAACCACGTAACTTTCAAGAGTTAAAGGATCTGATGGTAATTGGTACCAGATACCACAAGACACTTTTAGAAATACGTAGCATCCATGCCTCGCCGGGTAAGAGGTATTTTGGTGGCACGTGGAGGACCAACATCATATTAGGCAGGTAGTCAAATGTTTTTGCTCTTCGGTGTATAATGTCAACATTGAATGAGGAGAGAGAGTTAAGCGGATTAGTAGATGCAATATAGTTGATGTTGAGTTGTCAAGAGATTTATTTAATATAGAGATATAGCGATTAATATGTCTCGAAATTTATGTACGAGAAAATATTATGAAGCGTTGTTATTGAAATCGATGTGATCAAACGAACAATATAATCATAAACGAATCTAATGTATTAGTGACCTGACTTTCCAATGACGGAGGAATAAGAGACGTGCAACTGTTTGTAAGTTATCATGTTGATTCTTTCCCTGGCCGTTTGGTTAGAACTTTGACAAAGTGGGATTTATGTGCAACGAATGCGCTACGAACACCAGCAGACACATATTAAAGAGCGTAAACTTAACAATCAAAAACTATTTTGGCAAATTCATTTCACCTATGCAATGACACAGAAAACCGAATGACTTCTTTTTCTTTCACGAACATTTTATTTTTGCTTTATTCATTTCATTATTGTAGTTGTAATTCCTTTATCTGACATTTGAAGAAGCACCTTCTCTGTTTTCCAACAATCAGTTATTATGCTACTCCGGATTTTCCAAATGCGTTGAGCAAAGACTAATGACGAAGGATTGCGGAATGATGTTATTGAGAAACAACGGTGCTTGCATAGAATCAGTATGTGCTCATTACTTCGGGGAAAGGATGAGAATACAAAGGCTTTTGAACAACCGAGAGAGAGTTAGAGGAGAGTAACAATAGTTTGTCGTTCGATCAAGCAGAGATTTCAGAATTGTTCTCAGCAGATAAATAAGGAACATTTATTCGAAGCAAACTTTCTTTTTGTTTGCCGTACATCTTTTGCTTTATTTTCACTAAACGCCAAGTTATTCAACCCCTTTCTTCTTTCGTAAAGAGTATGTCAGCTTACTCCTACACGCATTGCTAGTTAAAATCATATTGTTATTAGCACTAGTGTTAATCTATGTTTATTTAAGAAATTAGTGGCTTCGTCCTGTACTAGCTACGCTCAGAAACACCCAGCGGAGACTACAACTGTACAAGACTTCCGTTTTATTAGTACGTCTGTAAAACTAGTATGCGCTTATAGTACAACTTTGTCCGTCCGTCTGTGGACACAATATCTCGGCAACTATTAGTCCGTTTTGAAATGTCTTTTTACATCGGAAAGCCCGAAATGTGAGAACGATTATCTTTGCTTTACAGTTTTTGTCTGATGCACAACTTCGCCGCTAGAGGTCGTAAATGCAGATGCTATCCAATTCAAAATGTATTTTATCCTACAACATTGCTTCTAAATATCCAACTAAAAAAATCCTTTGTTCCTTCCGAAGCCATTTAAAACGAGGACTATTTTGAGTGGACTTTCTTCTTAAAGTAATGCATAGTTTTTCCGCTAGGGGGCGAAAAGGTAAATTGCGATTTTTCCGATATCTCTCTTTCTAAATGGTTGACTTGAATTTTTTCTTCTTTTTATCTGATAGATCTCCTGGTGGGAAATGTTTTGCATAAAATTAATTTTTGGTGAAGATCGGTTTTGCTATGAGGGGAGGTTTAGCCGTGAGTGTATATTTTTCTGTTTCTGATGTATTTACAGTAATATATGCGCTTCCGGAAGCTTGACTGAAGAAACTATTTTATGGTCGGATACCTCTCCTACGAATAATATTTTCAAAAATTTCTCTGCTTAAAATAACGCACAGTTTTTTCGCAAGGGAGCATAGATGTATGTCTTATTTATTTTAACATCTGTACTTCTAAGAGTCCGATTTGAAAAATTCTTTCTTTGTCGGAGACCATTTCTAGTGCTATATAAACAAAGACATCGCTCTTTTCGCTCTTTCGTATTTGGAGGATCTTCACTCTAGTGCTATATGTTTTCTATATAATTTAAAATTTTTCTTAACGCACAAGTTTGCCACCAGAGGGCGTGAGTTCACTTTTGCGTTTACAGTGCATTTACAGCAATATCTGTGCGTCTAAAAACCTGACTGAAAAAATCATATACTACTAACTACGAGAAATATTTGCGGGCATTTCGTTTCCAGAATACTGCACAGTTTCTATGCTAAGGGGCGCAGATACTAAATTTTATTTTCTAGATATAATCTGTGATCTTCTACTAAAAGTTGGACTTAAAAATTGTAACACCGGACACCATTTACGTTGTGGAACAGATTGCCTCTACTCGTGGGTTTTTGGAGTTTATAGTTCTGGCGCTAGATGGTGTTAGTGTGTATATCTCTTTACCGCTGTCTAAAAGTCTTATTGGAAAATTTCTTTTTTTTTTTTTACTGCATGCCATTAGCTACAGTAAAAATTGGGAACACATTATTGTCTTTAAATAATGCACAGTTTTCTTCCTAGGAGGCGTAAATGTCAAAACCTTTTCATCTCTATCTTTGCATCCAGGAGACGTATTTAAAACATTATTTTTCCTCAGCATAGCTTTTTCTATGAAGAATACTATACGCATATTTTCTATTTTTCCTTCATTTAAAATTCTTCCGTTAGGTGGAGTAAAACTACAAGGCTTGTCTGGCAAGTAATGAGACCACTTTTCCTGGGCCAATCAGAAGGGCCAGAGGGCGGAGTCTCCGGGCGTGACGAGTGGCGGGGTATGTTAGGTAAACGATCGATGCCTCGTCAGTTAGCTCTGAGCTTTTAGATTGGTAGCAGAGCACGTGGGACTCGCGAAATCCATTGTGCATGAAATCATCACGCAAGAATTGCAGATGCGGAAAGTTTGCGCCAAACTGGTTCCTAAGGTTTTGACCGATGAACAGAGGAACAACCGTGCGTCGATTTCTCGTGAGCTTGTGGACCGTGTGAGTAGTGAACCTGGTTTTTTTGGAGAAAGTGATAACAGGTGATGAAACGTGGGTCTTTGAGTACGATCCGGAGACGAAAAGACAGAGCTCAGAGTGGCACACTCCCGAGTCTCCTCGACCAAAGAAGGCTCGAATGTGCAAATCGAAGATGAAATCGATGTTCATTATCTTCTTTGACTGTAAATGTGTTGTCCATAAGGAGTTCGTACCACCCGGACAAACGGTCAACGCTGCATTTTACATGGAAGTGCTTCAACGGCTGAAGAAGAGAGCTGGGCGCGTCCGCCCGGAGATCACCAACACTTGGGTTCTTCACCACGATAATGCGCCGAGCCATGGGTCGCTGAGAGTGAGAGAGTTTCTGGCGAAACACAACGTGGCAACGTTGCCCCAACCTCCCTACAGCCCGGACTTGGCCCCGGCTGACTACTTTTTGTTTCCCCGGCTCAAATCCAGCCAGAAAGGACACCATTTTGGGACTGTTACAAACGTGCAAACTGCCGCGACGAGTTCTTTGAAAGCGATCCCTGTTCCCGACTTCCAGGCAAGCTACGCGGCGTGGCAGAACCGTTGGCAGCAGTGTATTGATGTTCGAGGATGTTATTTCGAGTAATTTTAATGTTATGTAAGTATAACTTCAATTAACCGTCTGTTATTGAATGAGTCTTTACTTTCCGGACAGACCTTGTATATCATGTATTTTCCTCTATATCTCTTGTTCTAACTGTTCGATTTGAAAAAAAAAAACCTTCTTTCTCTGATATCTTGTGCACAGTTTGTTAATTTTCATACCATACTTTTCAGCAGCTAGTGGGAGAAAGTAGCTGTTTCTATTTCGAGATGTTTTAACGATTGTAGAAACTCAGTTGGTTGATTTTTTTATTTAACTGGTTCCATTGACTATGAATGCCTTTAAAATATCTTTTTCGTGTCGGAAAGAATTCAAAAGACGCGCTCATTAGAACCGAAAATTCGGTGCCATCTTTTTTCTTTTTTTTTTTTCTTTTTTTTAAGTCCGGATATTTCATTATCCGAATATTTCGGACATCTAGATTTCCGGCATCCGAATATCAAAACAGTCAGGTATCTGAAATGCGAATCTAAAGTAATTCACCGATGCTGTCACACGTACGGTCATTCACAAACATAATTTTCAAATTGTAGGTCAAGATTAAAAACACTTTATTTACAATTAAAAACTAATATTTACACGCGAGATCTTTCGGGGCTGAACATAGCACCCATCATCAGGCTCAAGCGCCACGAAACACAGGAGAAGACATTATATACTGTTAAACACGACCCACAATTCACTCGGTTTTCTCAATCACCGGTGATGCCATCAACAAATCGTTAAAGTCCAAAAAATCAAGTCTTAATATCTTATCCTATAAAAACCTCTTCTTCAGAGTTGTGTGAGGAGGGGGCAACCATCTTTCTCCACTGTCTTGGAACAAATGTCGGGAGTTCAATGTTACAGCATGTTTCCCCATATGCAAGAATGAAGAGGCTTTCCGTAAGGAAGACAATAAATGCGAATGTCCAGATATGAAATGAAATGCGAATGTCCAGATATCTCAAATCCGAATATCCAGATATCGAAATTCATATTTTAAAACCGAACTAATAATAGTATCGAAAATCGAAAGTTTTTATTTCAATTCTGAATGTCAAAAGCGGAAGATGTCTTTCCGTATCCCTCACAGTAACTGTGATCCTATTCGCTCGTTAAGCGTTAAACACTAATAAACAAAACGTTGCGTTGTATAACTAAGAAACAAAAAAGAGTGCTTTCATCCCATCATCTTTTCCGTCTGCATTTACGAGAGAGACATCGGCAAAAACACATATTTCGAAGCAGACGGAACCATATATTCGTCTACGCGATGGCGAAAGGATTTAAGGCACTGGCCGTTGATCATTCGTCCAAGACGGACCCGGGTTTGAGCTCCAATAGGTGTTTGTCTTATGGCACCGGCTTTCTCCCTTCCCTGAAAACAGTGTCCTTAAATTAAAGACGAGAGACTGCGTACAGCTCTCACAGTTGCTCATGACAGCCGTTAACGCTCCAACTAAAAATGAAAAAAAAAAAAAAAAAGAAAAAAAAGAAACCCAATGTCTCACAATCATCTTCCTGAAGGTTGCTCCGCTTTACCGGAGATATAAAAAACGCTTATATGACGGATCACAATGTCAACAGTGAAACGATATTGATGCATAATTTTCGGGGTTATTAAATTAATTAGTCGAACGAAAGGTGGAGGCAAAACAAAACTTCTGTATACAGATAGGTGTAAATAAAATACAGTAAATGCTGGAATTAATTGGGCCACTTATGGGCTTGTGTATAGTGGAAGATAAATTACGAAGTTAATTGTGGGGAATTGGGAATGACGAAGAGTGTTAGAGGCTCAGAAAAAAAAAAAAGAAAAAAGAGATATCGATAAATAGTTTCCCACTTGGCCAGCAGGCCACTTGCGGGAAAGGAATTCGAAGTCCACGCAAGACACAAGGCGTAGGAGGAATAGTAGAAAGGATAAAGGGGACCGTTGAATGACTTTTTTAATTCCCATAAGGATACAAACGAGCGCCATCTTTCTGTCCCGCGGAAAGTTCTCTCTATGGGGTATCTCGAAAGGGAGTGAGAAAAGCGGCTGCTGATGATGTAAACACAAAGGTTTAGAACGAACATCAGTCGAGGCAATAAAATACTTGAGTATGGCGAGATGATGGGGTCAAACTATAATTCATAAACATTTCGCTGAAAAGGGGAAATCGGCAAAGTCACGCTAATGGGTCCCACGTGGTGGTAAAAGCCTTTTGCCATAAATTCGACACGTTTAAATGAGTAGGAGCGAGCACAAGTAAAATGCGCTAAAAAGAGGCAGTCTTGAATACAGCTCTCGAACTGAGCAGAGGCTCGTTTGGCTGGTCTGGGGGACTTTGTGTGGATTATGACGGGAAATATGTCCCAAAGGCCTAGGTACGGGTATATGGCCTGTGAGTGGCGTGTAGTATGAAAAAGAGCCACTTTGCTTAGACGAAGTGAAGTTGGTCGGCGTTTATGAAGTATAGACAAAGAGTCTCGATCTAGGAGGAAGAGGAGGAGATCTGATTAGATAGAAGCCGTGTGACTTGCGGATTCGTTGTAGGCTGAATTTCTGAGAGCCGACAGATTGGCGCTGGCTTTGGGCGAGCGGGATGAGAGGAGTCAAACCATCGTGTAAGGCTTAATGTAAACCAATTTGGCCGCCACGGTGGCTCAGTGGTCTAAGCGCTGGCTTATGACTATTCGTCCGAGAAGGGGTCCGGGTTCGAATCCCGGTCAGGGATGGATGTTGTGTTTGTCTAATGGCACTGACTTTCTTCCTTCCCTGGAACCAGTGACCCTAAATTAGGGACGGGCGATTGCTTATGGCTCATCGAGTTGCTCACGGTGATCGTTAAACCTTCAATCAAACAAACAAACAAAACCAATTTGTGACCCGTACTTTGAAATAGGAGGAAATACCTTGCTGAAAGAGGCACAAAGGGACGAGAGAGAGTTCCCTGAGTTAAAGGAAAGGACAGTGCTCTGGAAAGCCCTAGGCGGAAGGGTAAACTTTCGTCAACAACGTGCGTTTGATGCCGAAGTCAGACAGAGTAGAAGCTTACTGTGAGGAAAACATCACTATCTGAACGCCGGACAGAGGAACCCTTCGTACCTTTCGTTTCGTCTGCAGAGGAGCGAGGAGAGCTCTGGTGTGTGGCCCCCTCCCGTGCGGAAAGCGGAAAATTCTGTTGGCGAAGAAGCCTCAACTGCCAAGCAACAAAAGCGCTTGCATGTGTGTGTTATCTTCTGAAATTGTGTCGCCGTATATGTGTTTTGTGCGTGCGGGATTTCAAAACCCAGTGCCTGCAAGTGCGTCAAGCCAGCATGTGATCGAAATAAGCAGGTACATATGCAAATACGGAGCGATTTTTCTACAACAGACATCGGATTAAACCGTGCCAGCAGAAACTACAGCCCCTGTTTATTATTGGCATGACTGTTCTACCTGTCAGCTTTAAAAGCATAATTCCATTAGGACTAACTTGCATGACTAATTAGTTATACTAAATTTAATGAAAATTGCTTTATGCAAAGGTCAGCAATTAGACACTTCGTAGGCTAATACCCAAAGGAACTGAATCTGCAATGTAACAGATAAATAGTGAGGCCCTTCAGGGCCCATTTCTTAAATGTATGCGACAGTGAAGTCTTTTAAATCATACTTTATGATTTATTGTTTTTAATCGACGTCTGTCGTCTTGGGCCAACCCCTGAATTCGATTGAGTTATTCAGTGAAATTTGTTATTGATTGATTAATAAGTTTCACTTAGACATTCTCTCGCCCCAATAAGACTTCCGGTGATAAGAATCCCGGAATAATACATTCACTTGTTCTAAATTCTAATGTCCTCCTCCTGGGTATCTGTCTACCTTCTGGGTAATCGTCTGGCAAGCTACCATTCTAAATTCTTTAAATGTTATTTTATTTTAATTCGGCCACCTCAGGGCCGTAATAATATTATGAATATACCAAATGCATCAGGTTGATTAGTAAGATTCGCTACTCGACGATCGCATTCCCAGCTGTCAACCGCAACAAACAACAACTGGCGCTTGTAGAACATCTGGTCAAAAAAGGTCAAGGGGCAAACATTGCATTTGTTTTCGCATGATGCCCATTAAACAAAAGGGATATTTTGTGGCACTTTCATTGCGGCCAATGAACGTATAGCCGACGGCTTTAAGTGACAAAAGTTCGTAAATATGTAGAACCATGGAATAAATGAATAAAAAAGCTGACTGAACTTGGGAAATCACCAGTGATGAATCAAAATAAGTTGGATTCAATTTTTTGAAAAATTAACATTGACATATTTCTGTTCCTGAGGCAATTTTCCGTACCTCTATGTATTTCTCTTATATATACAAGGCCGTATCAGAATAATATATATAGCCCCGGAATCCGAGTGTACCCGCCCAGGCGCGTCACAAAGTGCACGTGACAAGGCCGATCACACGGAGATATAAGCGCCCGCCCAGGACACATGAGCCATGGTGCGTTACGTACGCACAATGGGCAGAGGTAATGATTTGACGGACGTTCAAAAAGGAATGATCATTGGCTACCGCGGCGAGGGTTGAAGCATCTAAGAAACAGCAGACTTCGTGGGATGTTTGCGAGGTGCTGTAGTAAGGGTGTACCAAGAATGGACCGCCAGCACACCGAGTACCACCCGACGTCATAACTGTGGAGCCCAAAGGCCATCGACCCCAGAGGAAAACGTCGCCACTGTCGACTGGTAAATGGAAATCGACGCGCAACAGTGCCGCAATTGACCACGCAAATGAACACTGGGGCACCCAGGTACGTGTTCCCGATAACAGTAGGGCGAATCCTGTTACGCATGAGTCTCGGGAGTCGACGAATGCGTCAAGGCGTCTATTGTAACCCAGGTCCATCGGCAACGAGGCCTGAAGTTTGCATGGGACTCATTGGATCATTGGACAGTGGAAGAGTGGAAAAAAGGTTGCCTTCTCCAACGAATCGGGATTTCTACTCCACAGAAGTGACGAGCAATGGCGGATACGGCCTCAGACACACGAGAACCAATATCCGGACACGCTTGTCGGTCAAGTACATCTCCTCCCAATACACCCAGATAACCGTGGATCCAGACGTCTGTGTGCATGTCTGGGGGATGCTTACCTGGTATGACCTAGGACCGCTGGTACCACTGGATGGGTCCCTGAACTCTCCATCCTCGCTGGCCACATGTATCCCTTCATGTTGGGCATTTACGTAGGTGGTGATGGTGTCTACTAACAGGACAATGCGCCGTGCCACGTAGCTAAGGAGGTGTGTGACTGGTTCCAGGAACACGACAGTGATGTCTCCATTCTCCCTTGGTCGGCGAAATCGCCCGACCTCAATCCCATAGAGCATTTGTGGGCCTATTTGTATCGACAGGTTCGACGTGCCGACTCACAACTACGCCATCTCCGGGACCTCGGTGCTCTGCTGCAGTCTGAATGGGCACGTGTGCCTCGGGCAACCTTCCAGCGCCTCACTGCGTCCATGCCACGCCGTCTCGCTGCTGTCATCCGGGCCAAGGGTAGTTGTTCCCATTATTAGGCAGGTGGTCATATTATTCTGATACGACTCAGGGAGAACAGAGACATCACTGTCGTGTTCCTGAAGCCAGTCACGCACCCCCTTAGCTACATGGCACGGTGCATTGTCCTATGGTAGACACCATCACCACCTAGGTAAACGTCCAACGTGAAGGGATGCACGTGGTCAGCGAGGATGGACAGGTAGCCATTGCCGTTCAGGGACCCATCCAGTGGAACTAGCGGTCCCAGGTCATACCAGGAAAACATCCCCCAGACATGCACACTATACTTGACCGACAAGCGTGTCTGGGTGTTGGTTCTTGTGTGTCTGAGGTCGTATCCGCCACCGCCCGTCACTTCTGTGGAGTACAAACCTCGATTCGTCTGATAAGGCAACCTTTTCTCACTCTTCCATAGTCCAATGACGGTAGTTCCATGTGAACTGCAGGCGTCGTTGCCGATGGACCTGGGTTAACATTGGAGCCTTGACGCAGCGTCGAATCCGGATGCCTATGCGTAACAGGATTCGCTCTGGGTGTCCCAGCGTTCATTTGTGTATTCATCTGCTGCACTGTTGCGAATCGATTCCCATTTACCAGTCGACAGAGACTACGTTCTCCTCTGGGGTCGATGGCCTTTGGGCTCCACAGTTATGACGTCGGGTGGTACTCGGTGTGCCAGCGGTCCATTCTTGGTACACCCTTACTACAGCACCTCGCGAATATCCCACGAAGTCTGATGTTTCTGAGATGCTTCAACCCTTTGCGCGGTAGCCGATGATCATTCCTTTTTGAACGTCCGTCTAATCACTACCTATGCCCATTGCGCTCACGTAACACAATATGGTTTACCTGTCTTGGCCGGCCGCTTATGTCTCCGTGTGGTCGACTTTGCCACGTGCACTCTGTGACGCACCTGGGCGGATACACTGTGATTCCCGGGATGGTAAGATTATTATGGTACGACCGTGTATACGTATATGTACTATATACACCGATGAGTCACTACATTATGACCATCCCCAGTCTAGAGAAATGGGGCGCGCCTGGAGACCGAACGGTGGTGCAGGTGAAGTTCACAGAGCAGTATATATAAAACCCGAGGACTAACTTTCGGTTAGTAGAGTGTTCCGAGTCAGAATGAGAAAGCTGCCGATTTATCGGAGTTTGATAAAGGGCAAATTGAGATGACAGGGAGCATCGGAACTACGATCTGGGAAACGGCGCGGTTCTTGTGTTGTTCACGTGCCGCTGTAGTGAGTACGTATCAAAAGTGGTGTACAAATTGCCAAATGATGATTCCGTCGTCAAGCCGCGTGTCGTTCGCAGCTCATCGATGCCAGAGGGGGAGCGGAGACTGCCGCGCATTGTTCACAGCGACCGCAGGGCCACAGTGCGACGAATCACCTGTAGTTACAACACTGGTGATCAGGGCAATGTGTCACAGCACACAGTTTATCGCAGCCTCCTGCGCATGGGCCTGCGTAGCCGAAGACCCAGCCGGGTTCCCATGCTCACTGTACGTCACCGCCAACAACGCATGAAATGGGCCCAAGATAATCGAGATTGGGCCGTGGATGATTAGAAGAAAGTGGCCTGGTCTGACGAATCAAGATTCCAGGTGCATCACGATTGACGGCCGGGCGCGTATACGCTGATTACCAACAGAGGCTATGGCACCTGGATTCACTGTTGAGCGGAAACAGGCCGGCGGCAGCGGTGTTATATATATATATATATATATATGAAGGAAAAAAATCCCAATACCAAGAAGGGGTTGCGTTAGATAAACGACAGTTGGTAGGCAGTGAGAGTACATCTGTAAGATGACTTCTATGCAAATTTCGAGCTCGGCGCATACGTGTGGCGCTTGTAGCGCCCCTCGGGACATGCAAAGCAGGTTTGCTGTAAATACGCGCTGTAACGTTCGTGAGCGTTAGTTATCGTTGAGTGTGTTGATGTTAGTCAAGAATGCCTTTAAGAAGACGAAGAAGCCATTATCAACAGCTCACGGAGTTTGAACGAGGTCGTGTAATAGGGCTACGAGAAGGTGGATTTTCTTTCAGCAATATTGCAGAACGACTTGGCAGGAATGTAGCCACTGTGCATGATTGTTGGCGGCGGTGGTCAAGGGAAGGTACTGCCTCAAGAAGACCGGGTTCCGTCCGGCCACGTGGCACTACTAAGAGGGAATACCGCCGTGTACGGCGTATGGCCGTGGCGCATCGTACTGCGTCTGCGGCAGCAATTCGAGCTGCAGTTGCCACCACAGTGACAAAACGAACTGTTACAAATCGGTTACTTGAAGGACAGCTCCGAGCCAGACGCCCTGTAGCGTGCATTCCACTTACTCCAAACCACTGCCGCTTGTGACGTCAGTGGTGTCAAGCTAGAGCTCATTGGAGGACGGAGTGGAGATCTGTTGTGTTTTCTGATGAAAGTCGGTTCTGCCTGGGTGCCGGTGATGGCCGTGTGTTGGTTAGAAGGAGGCCAGGTGAGCGCCTGCAACCAACCTGTCTGCGGCCGAGACACACTGGACCTACACCTGGAGTTATGGTCTGGGGAGCAATTTCCTATGACAGCAGGAGCACTCTCGTGATTATCCCACGCACCCTGACGGCACAGTTGTACGTCGGTCTGGTGATTCAACCTGTTGTGCTGCCATTCATGAACAGCATTCCAGGGGGTGTTTTCCAACAGGATATCGCTCGCCCGCATACAGCTGTTGTAACCCAACATGCTCTACAGAGTGTCGACATGTTGCCGTGGCCTGCTAGATCACCAGATCTTTCTCCAATCGCGCACGTATGGGACATCGTTGGACGACAACTCCAGCGTCACCCTCAACCAGCATTAACCGTCTCTGTATTGACCGACCCAGTGCAACAGGCATGGAACTCCATCCCACAAAGTGACATCCAGCACCTGTACGACACAATGCATGAACGTTTGCGTGCTTGCATTCAACATTCTGGTGGTTACACCGGTTATTAATGTACCAGCATTTCACATTTAAAATGGCTCTTCTCGCGCTTACATTAAGCTGTGATCTTGAAACCTTAATCGATTAAATATGTTACCTATACAAATGTATTGCCACCATTTCATTCCTCTACAACTATTTTTTCGCGGAGTTGGGATTTTTTTCCCGTCAGTGTATATATATATGTATCATCATCATCATCATCATCATCATTGTCAACCATTATCAATCCACTGCTGGCGAAGGTCTCCCCAAGTTTCCTCCACAATGGTCTGTCTTGTGCCAGTCTCCTCCATGTCACTCCTGCAAACTTTCGAATTTCATCCACCCATCTCCCATGTGGTCTTCTTCTGGGTCTTTTCCTGTCCCTTGGAATCCAATCTAAAATTTCGGCTGTCCATCGATGGTCTGTCCTTCTGGCAGTAAGTCCAGCTCATTGCCATTTCAGGGATTTAACTCTGATCATGATGTCTTCCACTCTTGTCATTTTTCTGATCCACGAGTTCCTCTTCTTATCTCTCCTGGTTACACCAAGCATGCACCTCTCCATGCTGCTTCGAGTTGTCTGCAGCCTTTGTATGTCTCTTTTAGTTAAGGTCCACGTCTCTGCACCATACGTAAGCACTGGAAGGATGCATTGATAAAACACTTTTCTTTTAAGACATAATGGCATATTGGTCTTGAAAATTATGCTGTTTCTTCCAAAAGCTCTCCAGGCAAGTTTTGTACGCCGATTAATTTCTCCATCAATGTGACCCTCACTTGATATCTGCTGTCCAAGATAAACGTACGTGTCTGTTATCTCCAGCTTTTCTCCATCAATCGATAAATCTTCATTTCTTGTAAAAGCATTGAACATCACTTTTGTCTTTTGAAAGTTCATTTTTAATCCCACTTCTTTACTCTTGTCAGCAAGTTCCTGGATCATACTCTGCAGCTCTGATGTGGTAGTTGCAAAAATGACTACGTCATCAGCAAAACGAAGGTGGGTTAGATAATCTCCATTTATCCTTATCCCCTTATTTTCCCAGCTCAGCGACTGAAAGACACCCTCCAATGTGGCATTAAAGAGCTTCGGAGATATGGTGTCCCCTTGTTTCACTCCCTTTCCAATTTTTATGCGTGTTGTATTTTCAAACAGGCGAATATTTACACTTGCATTTTTATAGATGTTATTAATAATATTAATGTATGCATCTTCAATACCGCAGGATTTCAGAGCCATTGTAACTGCTGATGGTTTCACCGAATCAAAGGCTTTTTTCATAATCGATAAAAGCCATGCACAATGGAAGTTCATATTCCCTCGCTCTTTCAATTAGTTCTCTCAGTACGTGGATATGATCTATTGTGCTGTAGCCACTCCTGAATCCAGCTGGTTCTCTCGGTTGAGCCATGTCCAGTGTCACCTTCAGGCGGTGTGAAAGAACTTTAGTGACGATTTTATAAACCACTGATAGGAGGCTGATAGGTCTGTAGTTCCTGAGATCCTCAATGTCACCTTTTTTATGTAGCAGGATCATTGTAGCGTTGTTCCAATCCTCAGGAATTTTCCCTTCATTAAGGCATCGAGTGAAAATTTGGGCGAGTACTGTTTCGATTTCTCCACTTGCTTCTTGTATGATGTCTACAGTAATTCCATCTTCTCCTGGAGCTTTTCCTCGCTTCATGTTCTTGATTGCATATGCAACTTCTGCTGGGAGGACTGGAAGAACTCTGGTACTGGTACCTTTCATGATGTCTGGAGTACATGTATCATCCCTTTCATATAATTTGGAGTAGAAATCTTTCACTCTTGTCAAAATTTCGCCTCTATTTCTTGTTACAGAACCATCTTCTTTTCTCAGTGCCATAATCTGTTTTCTTCCCTTACTGAGATGTCCCTTTGCTATCTTTAGGCTTTGGTTGTTTTCAATTGCTTTCCTCACTAGTTCACAGTTGAATTTCCTTACGTCTTCAGGGATACTTTTTCGTACTGTCTTGCATAGCTCTATATATTCCACTTTGGAAGACACATCTTCTTTAGTTGTCCTCATCTCTCTTCTTTTTTGCATCAACATTTTGGTTTTTCCTGATAATTTGTTCACATGCAACTTGTTCTTAGACCCAGCTAATTTTGTTGCTGTTTCCATAAGAGCTGTGGTTACTTTTCTGTTAACTTCAGAAATATCCACTTCTTCCGATGTTAGGCCTTCTAAAGCAGAGAATCTGTTCTTCAGTTCCAACTTGAAGGTATTATGGTGTTTTTTAAGGTTGGTTATGTCAATACATTTTGTTTGCCTTATGAGCTTGCCACGTTCGAGTTTAGTGTTGAGGTGCATCTTACATCTCACCAATCTATTGTCACTACCTGTGCTGAACTTGTTTAGCACACTGCAGTCTTCCATGACGAAATTTTTTGTTACACATAATAAAATCAATTTCACTTGTCGTCCCATTTGGATGCCTTCATGTCCATTTCATGTGTGGCTTTTTATTGAAAAAGGAGTTCAAGATGAAAAACCCTTCTGCCTCTGCAAACTCAACGAGAGTATTTCCACGCTGGTTTCTGTTGCCGTGACCGAATTTACCTACTGAAGTTTCATTCTGTTGCCGTTGCCCTATTTTTGCATTGAAATCTCCCATAAATATCTTTAAGTGCTGCTTACCTTTAATATTTAGATGACGAATTTCCTCATAAAATTCTTCAATTTCTTCTTCAGGATGACTTGTGGTGGGTGCATCAGTTTGAATAATCTGAGGTTGGTATCTTCTCGATAGTTGGATAACGAGTCGTGCAGCTCTGTCAGAGGAACTTTCAACTTCTACAACTTTATCCTTCAGTTTCTTGTTTATTATAAATCCAACACCACTAGTTCTGCCAGTATCCGTCTCACGATAGTAGAAGAGATGTCCACTTTTCAGTTCAATGAGATCTTCTCCTTTTCTCCTTACCTCACTTAGCCCCACGATGTCCCACTTGATCCTTTGTAGTTCCTCTTCCAATTCAAGAAGCCTTGAATCAGAAGATAGGGAGCGTCCATTGTACGTTGCCAAGGTCAGCATCAGATGGCAGCCTAGTCCGGTCCTCCGGGGATTCTTAGCACCCTCTGCCTTCATGTCGCACTGGCCGCTGCCTTGGCCAGGTACATTCCAGCTGCCGGAGACTGAGGGCCAAGATTTAAGTTGTGGAGTCATTTTGGAGGTGTTTGGCCATAACTCACCACGCTGGCCAAGCGGGTTGGTGAGTGTGGGATAGCATTTCCTCTAATCCCGATGGTATAGTTATACCGCTATTGGCGGTCGTCAGAGCCCCTTTAGTGGGAACAGGATGCACCACGAGAAGGCGGGGTTGACATTTGTCAAGGAGAGGCTGTGATGTTACGTATCACCTGACCTTACATCCCATATATATGTATGTATTTATACAAATAGGAATCACATAGCAATGCATGGTCGGAAACGCGATCTTCATGTGCTAGTGTACAGAGAGGACGAGAAATGAAAGAGCTGCACGTGAGAGAACAAAATGTTTTTTATTACTTACAAGACATTTGCGAAATGCATTGAGGTTACAGAAGGGATTCAAAGTTGCGACCATGAGCTGTAACACACGCTTGATATCATCGGTGTATGGAATCACGTTCATTTTTAAAAATTCCTAGCGTGTCTCAAGACTTCCGAAGCAGCTACAGAGATGCGTGCTACAAGGTCCTCAGCACTCTCAACGGGAACAAAAGTCCTGTGATGTAACCCCAGAAGAAGTAATCAAGGCATGTTAAGTCCGGCGATCATGCAAGCCAATGAACGGGACCACCACGCCTGATCCACTGATGTGCAAATATCATGTTTAAGTGATGACGAACGTCATTGCTGAAATGGGCGGGGGCCCCATCGTGCTGGAACCAGATTGCACGGCGCAGCGACTGAGGGACCTGCTGTTCGTTCAATAGCTCTTGCAAGACGTCCTCCAGAAATATCCGGTAACACCTTCCGTCCAGACGAGGAGGCATGAGGTATGGGTCAATTAAGTTGTCCCTGTCAATGCCGGCCCAAACATTAACAGCAAAACGGTTTTGTGCTGCACATGGTCGTACAGCATAGGGGTTCTCATACATGCGCGTTATGTGAATTGAAGCAACCTTCCCGTGTAAAGCACGCTTCGTCTGTGAACAGCACAGAAGCAGAAAATTGGGGCCTGCTGCAATCTTCTGCAGGTACCATTGCGCAAATGCAATGCGCTGAGGGTAATCCTCAGGGCTTAGTGTCTGAACGCGCTGCACATGATATGGATGCAATTGGTATTCGTGCAGAACCCTCCATACGGTGGATTGGGACAGACCGAGCCGATGGGCAATTGCTCGTGTGCTGGCATTTGGAGTGTCTGCTGCATGACTTAACACATTCCCTTCGATGGCAGAAGTGCGTACCCATCGTTCCCGACACCTGGCAGGCCCCTGGAAAGAACCAGTGTCGCATAACCTCTGATGCAGCCGTACAAACACTTGGTGGTTTGGCACTCGTCCCACCAGGTACTGTTCCTGGTACAGTCGCACGGCGGCTCGTCCGTTGAAGTCGGCTGCTCCGTTTGCGAGGTGCATATAAGCCATTTCCGCGTTCGTGAACTCAGCCATCTTACTACCTCTGCGGGCGGTTTACAAATGACGGTATCCTGAAAGAACGTATGAGCAGTCTCGCGGCCGAACAACGCCATCTACCGCATGAAGATGGCGTTTCCGACGCTGAATTTCTATGTGATTCCGATTTGTCTTTGTGTAACCTACCCTATCCCAGAAGTTTGTACATGCTTAGCTCAATTACCCAGTATATAATGCATTTCTTTTTTATGGAAATAATTATGAAAATTAAATTCATCTTTTAAGCTTCAGAAGGATAGTTCTAAAAATGATACCATGTTAGTTTAGATTAGATCACAGTGATTAATTCACATTCGTTTTCTTTTTACGGGGGAAGGGGTCAAAATTTAGGGGGCACGGGTTGCTACACTAAGAATATAAAAATATTTTGCTTATTATCTCATATTAAATTATTTGTAGGAATATATCAATACATATAATTACACCAGTATTACAGTGCTAAGCCTATGCACTAGTTTCTTGCACTTCCACAGAAGCGAATACAATTGCACCAATATTGCAGTGCTAAGCCTATGTCCTAGTTTCTTGTACATTCATAGAAGAAAATACAATTGCATCAATACTGAAGTGCTATGCATATGCACTAGTTTCTTGTACGTCCATAGAAGTAAATACAGTTACGTCATTATTGCAGTGCTAGTCATATGCGCAAGTTTCTTGAACTTACACAGAAGCAAATGCAATTGCACCAATATTGCAGTACCGAGCATATGCACTAGTTGCTTGTACTTCCACACAAGGGAAATCGAGGATGTGCTGGAGTCGGTTGGCACTGTTCGCGCTATCCGGCAACTGAAGTTTATGAAGGTTCGCTCAACTTGAAAGAAAGAACAGAACAAAGGAAAAGAAAAGTTCATTGGACATTGTTACTGTAAGCGTCTACCAGACGCTATTTATGCTACATTGAAGGTAAAACCCACACGTGAATGTTCCACAGGATGTGGGGAGAGGCCTGCACAGACGACTTCCAGATAAAAGTACTTGTCTCTTTACGTAGTGACGCTGGAAGTCCCCCCCCTCCAAAATCGCATACAAGCTCCAGAGTACTATGCAGACATGACAAAAAATTGCATACGGAGAACTGTAAAATAAATAAATAACAAAAGTAAGACTGAAAGATAAACAAAAAGGAAAGGAAGATGGAAAGAGGGGGGGGGGCTAAAAGGTAAAGGACAAACGAAATAAAGAAGGACAGATCAAAATAACGGAAAAAAACAAAAGAAAATGTACTAAAAGTAAACAGATCTGTTAAATATCTACTTCTAAATCCGGATTTCGGGTATCCTTACCTGAAATCCGGTTATTCAAACTCTAGAATATTAACACTACAATCGAGTTCCTTTCGCAGCATTTTGGATTTTTTCCAATCAGAACTCGCGATATTAAAATATTCGAATTTTGACAGTACTAATAGAAATGGCGTTGCGCACTCTGTCAAACCGCACAGTACAGAAATTACTGCACAACTTCACTGCACAGTACAGAAATAAAATCATCGATAAAACAACGTGTTTCTCCAAGACTGCTTTAAACACAACGGTAAGTACCTCTCTATTGTCAGCCGTACGTTTCGTGTTTAAGCAAAGTCGTGTTGCTATATCAACGGCTACGCACAGTTGACAGGACAGCACTATATTTCCTTATAGTCATGGCAAAGGCCAGTGTCATAGGAAACTGATTTCGTGTCAAGACGAAGTGCATGGCAGCATCCTCACACCAAGTTCACACATTATGACCACCTACCTAATAAGCAGGATAAAACAGCGGCCGCTCGACGAGGCATCGCTTCGATGACTTGGAGATAGCTATCCTGTGGTATCTGGTACCATAATGTCAACAGCAGGTCCTCCAGTTCCGTACATTTCGGGGTGGTGGTGATTTAGCGCGAACCCGCTTTTCCAAGTCGAACCATAAATGTTCTATTGGCTTTATGTCACGTGAATTGGAGGCCAGAGTATTAACAGAAAGTCACCAGCATGTTCCTCGAACCATTCCTTGACGATTCTGGCAGTGTGACATGGCGCATTATCCTGCTGGTAATTGCCATCACCAGCAGAGAACGTAGTTTCCATGAATGGGTGAACTTGGTCCGTAACGATGTCCAGATACCTGACAGCTGACAAGGATTTTGCTATTGGGATAATGTGGCCTAAAGTGTCCCAAGAAAACATCGCCCATAGCATAACACCGCTGCCGCCGGCCTGTTTCCGCTCAACAGTGATTCCAGGTGCCATAGCCTCTGTTGGTAATCGGCGTATCCGCGCTAGGCCGTCAACGTGATGCACCTGGAATCGTGATTCGTCCGACCAGGCCACTTTCTTCCAATTATCCACGGCCCAATCTCGATTATCTTGGGCCCATTTCATGCGTTGTTGGCGATGACGTGCAGTGAACATGGGGACCCGGCTGGGTCTTCGGCTACGCAGGCCCATGCGCAGAAGGCTGCGATGAACTACGTGCTGTAGCACATTGCCTTGATCACCACTTTTGTAGATGCAGGTGATTTGTCGCACTACGGCCCTGTAGTCGCTGTGAACAGTGAGCGACAGTCTTCGCTCCCCTCTGGCATCAGTGAGCTGCGGACGACACACAGCTGGACGACGGTTTATCGTTTGGCCATCTGTGCACCACTTTTGATACGTACTCACTACAACGGCACGTGAACAACCCACAAGCCGCGCCGTTTCTGAGATCGTAGTTCCAAGGCGCTGTGACATCACAATTTGTTCTTTATCAAACTCTGATAAATCGGCAGCTTTTCCCATTCTGAGTCCGAACACTCTACTAACCGAAAGCCGGTCAGCGGGTTCCATACATACTGCTCTGTGAACTTCACCTGCGCCACCGTTCGGTCTCCAAGCGCGCTCATTTCTCTAGGCTGAGGGGTGATCGTTATACAGAAGTAAGGCAATTGTCTCTTGCTTTATAAGAGGGCAATGACACTCCTGGTGTTATATTTGTATATGTCGGAAAATTTTCTGAGATGTTTAATCAGACGACACTGCTGTTCATTTCGATTGTGGCCGCGCTGTAAAGCATCTGTTTCTGTCCACGTAAAAGATTTAACACTTTTGCACATAATTGCATTTCGATAAGAATGTTACTGTATGTTTGTACATCAGTTCTGTATTGACTCATGGAAGACGGGTAGTAATTCATCATGTAAGGATTTACGGCCTGTATCAGAACGATTATCTAAAATACGTCACGTGTGTTCGACACACAGAGGCTTTGATAACACACTATATTTTTTTCTGCAGTCGGGTAAGTTTTGAGTATGGTTCACAAGCTGTAACAACATTAACAAGATGACATTTAATTTGATGTAAATAAAGCTGTGACCTCACAAACGGGGATTTTTTTTTTTTTTTTGATTGGAGGTTTAACAACCACCGTGAGCAACTCAATGGGCTTAAAGCAATCGCCCGTCCCTAATTTAGGGTCACTGGTTCCAGGGAAGGGAGAGAACCAGTGCTGTAAGACAAACACAACATCCATGCCTGACCGGGATTCGAATCCGGACCCCTTACGGACGAATGATCAGAGACAAGCGCCTTAGACCACTGCGCCACCGGGCGGCTTGTAGGAAATGATTGTGTTGTAATGACGGAAAGACGTATGAGTTGCTAACGTCAGATTTGTTCTGCGAAACGTAAATTACCTGACCATGGTGCATCGAAGCTACAAACTGTCACTGATTCACATTAAAGTAAAGTAGGCGTGCAAAAATGTTTGTCTCTGGCACAAATAAAAACACTACGTGGATTTCAGTTTCAGCTTCTTGTACCTAACGTGTGCTATAGCACCGCATATTTCACAATACTAGCTTTTTTTTTTTTTTTTTGATTGGAGGTTTAACGACCACCGTGAGCAACTCAATGGGCTATAAGCAGTCGCCCGTCCCTAATTTAAGGTCACTGGTTCCAGGGAAGGGATAGAGCCAGTGCCGTAAGACAAACACAACATCCATGCCTGACCGGGATTCGAACCCGGACCCCTTACGGACGAATGATCAGAGGCCAGCGCCTTACAATACTAGCTGACAGTTTAACAATATTACCTTTAATTATTTATTTAGGGGTTCAAAGACCACCGTGAGCAACTCGATGGGCTATTAGCCGTCGCCCGTCTCAAATTTTGGGTCATTACATCTAGGGAAGCAAGACAGCCATTGCCGTAAGATAAGCACAACAACCCTGCTTTACCGAGATCAGACCACGGACCCATCTCGCACGAATGGCAAATCTCGTTGGTTTGCGGGAAATCAAACTGAAAGCAATAAAGCTATACACTATGAGCCGTCGGGCATCTTAGGCAAATACACTGACGGGAAAAAAATCCCAACACCAAGAAGGGGTTGTGTTAGATAAACGACAGTTGGCAGGCGGTGCGAGTACATCTGTAAGATGACGTCTATGCAAATTTCGCGCTCGGCGCATACGTGTGGCGCTAGTAGCGCCCCTCGGAACATGCAAAGCAGGTTTGCTGTAAATACGCGCTGTAACGTTCGTGAGCGTTAGTTATCGTTGAGATTCGACGTAGTGTGTTGATGTCAGTCAAGAATGCCTTTAAGAAGAAGAAGAAGCCATTATCAACAGCTCACGGAGTTTAAACGAGGTCGTGTAATAGGGCTACGAGAAGGTGGATTTTCTTTCCGCAATATTGCAGAACGACTTGGTAGGAATGTAGCCACTGTGCATGATTGTTGGCAGCGGTGGTCAAGGGAAGGTACTGCCTCAAGAAGACCGGGTTCCGTCCGGCCACGTGGCACTACTGAGAGGGAAGACCGCCGCGTACGGCGTATGGCCGTGACGCATCGTACCGCGTCTGCGGCAGCAATTCGAGCTGCAGTTGCCACCACAGTGACACAACGAACTGTTACAAATCGGTTACTTCAAGGACAGCTCCGAGCCAGACGCCCTGTAGCGTGCATTCCACTTACTCCAAACAACTGCCGTTTGCGACGTCAGTGGTGTCAAGCTAGAGCTCATTGGAGGACGGAGTGGAGATCTGTTGTGTTTTCTGATGAAAGCCGGTTCTGCCTGGGTGCCAGTGATGGCCGTGTGTTGGTTAGAAGGAGGCCAGGTGAGCGCCTGCAACCAACCTGTCTGCGGCCGAGACACACTGGACCTACACTTGGAGTTATGGTCTGGGGAGCTATTTCCCATGACAGCAGGAGCACTCTCGTGGTTATCCCACGCACCCTGACGGCACAGTTGTACGTCGGTCTGGTGATTCAACCTGTTGTGCTGCCATTCATGAACAACATTCCAGGGGTGTTTTCCAACTGGATAACGCTCGCCCGCATACCGCTGTTGTAACCCAACATACTCTACAGAGTGTCGATATGGTACCGTGGCCTGCTAGATCACCAAATCTTTCACCAATCGTGCACGTATGGGACATCATTGGACGACAACTTCAGCGTCACCCTCAACCAGCATTAACCGTCTCTGTATTGACCGACCAAGTGCAACAGGGATGGAACTCCATCCCACAAACTGACATCCAGCACCTGTACGACACAATGCATGAACGTTTGCGTGCTTACATTCAACATTCTGGTTGTTACACCGGTTATTAATGTACCAGCATTTCACTTTTAAAATGGCTCTTCTCGCGCTTACAATAAGCTGTGATCTTGAAACCTTAATCGATTAAATATGTTACCTATACAAATGTATTGCCACCATTTCATTCCTCTACAACTATTTTTTCGTGGTGTTGGGATTTTTTTCCGTCAGTGTAGGTTATGTCATTCGTTGCAGTCACGTCACTACGGATACATAATCAAGTGAACGAGTACATTCTCAGTTGCAGTTCGGAATATGATCGACAAAACCAACCTTTATTGCTCAAAAAGCGAAATAAAAAATATTAAGAGGTTGAACTGTATGAAAAGAGTAAAAAACATGCTACAGATTGCCATTGATTCACATTGAAGCCAAGAAGGCGTACAAAAAAGTTTATCCGAAAAAAAAAAAAAGTCAGAAGACAAATCAAAATTTGTGCTAGAAATCTGTGCTGGAATCCTATAAGCACTCCTGCATTTAGAGTCCTGTTTCATCAACCATGATAAATATCGAATGGTCAGCGATGTGAAACAGTAGTAGAAGATCTCGTAGTGACATTGGATTGCTGAATGCAGAGAATGTCTGGGGTGGCGCAGTGGTCTAAGAGATGGCCTCTGATCATTCGTCCTTAAGGAGTCCGGGTTCGAATCCCGATGAGGCATGGATGTTGTGTTTGTCTTACGGCACTGGCTTTCTCCCTTCCCTGGAACCAGTGACCCTAAATTAGGGACGAGTGACTGCTTATAGCCCATTGAGTTGCTCACGGTGGTGGTTAAACCTCCAATAAAAAAAATGTCTGGGGAGATCCGCTTGAGCTCATTCATTAGCATGATGTCCGAAGGGGTGCCACAGAAATGTAGCCAAGTATTTTGAAGGTGCGGCTGGAGTGAATACAGAGAGTGATGTAAACAACGCAACTGCAGTTGACAAAAGAAATGTCATCACAGATCCTGGCAAATCAGAAGCCGCGAGCACCGCAGGTTGGGAAGACAGAAACAGTAGACATCAGAATCGTATGACGTGCTGACTCGACTTGATTCGTTGCTCTGCCCTGGTGACAACTGCAATAATTGCAGCTGTGGCAGCCATATTAGGAAGTATTCAGAAGAGATCCACTGAGCTTAACATACAAAACTTGTTAGTGCACTTGAATGAAGAACTAAAACTTAATTACTCCGCTAACTTTCAATAGGATATCAAAACACGTTTACCTCACTGTTAGCAAAAACCGCTACTAACACATCCAAAAACAGGTGTTAAAGGATCAACAACAAGTTCGCTCAGAAGTAAAATCGGTTCATGCGAATATCAGCAAAACTTCTGCACTTGTGGAATGTGAAAAAGTAATATTAGTACGAATGTGAAGAGCGGTTGACGCAGCAAAAGACGGGTAATGAGCGCATTACCTGCGGTCGAAAACGGCTGGTCGACGCCCACGATGAGCTGGGGGACAGCCAGATTTGCACAGACCAACAGACGCGCAGCAGTAAGTCAACTAACAACGGACCTGAATCAATAATAATGCAAAAAGGCATCCCAGAACACGATGAGCAGTACATTGAACCATCAACGTTAAAACAGCAGAAGATTTGTTCTTACACCATTGCTGTCTGCAACAAATAAGACAGAACGGCTCCAGTGTTCTATGGAGCACCAGAACTGAACCCTAAATGATTTCAAAAAAGGTCATGTGTTCTGACGAATCCCAATTTCAACTGCACTATGCTGACAGGAGGCTGAGAATTTAGTGGCAACAGCACGAGAGCACGGATCCATAATGCATAGTCATGACTCTTCAGGATAGCAAAGGAAGTGCAATTGTGTTGGCCATGTTTCCATGAGAGACTTATGGCTCCCCTGATTCAAGTGGGCAACACTGTTTAAATATGCTTGGACACCAGTGTTTTGATACACTTGGGTGTCCAAGCATATTTAAACAGTGTTGCCCATCAAGTTCATCAAACCAGAGTGCATTATGGATCCGTGCTCTATAATCCCGTCATAATGAATACTTCCAGAAGGACAATGCACAACGTCACAGTGTCCACATTGTCTCCGAGTGGTTTCAGAAACATGTGATGGGGACATTTCCCTGCTTCAATGGGCAGCTTAGTCTCCAGACCTCAGTCCCGTTGAGCATTAGTAGAATGAAGTCGATCGGGATAGCAGACGCCTGCATCCACTGTTATCTACGTGGATTGGGAGGAGATGTCACTCGACATGCTTGGGTCGATATTTCAGTGGAATGTTAGCAAAACGCAATCGAATAAATGCCAGCCGCCCCGGTGGCGCAGTGGTCTAAGCGATGGCTTCTGATCATTCGTCCGAGGTGAGTCCGGGTTCGAATCCCGGTGAGGCATCGATGTTGTGTTTGTCTTACGACAGTGACCGTAAATTAGGGACATATATAGCCAACTGAGTTGCTCACGGTGGTCGTTAAACACCCAATAAAAAAAAATGAATGCCAAGGATAAATATTGCAGCTTTAAAAGCGGAAAATGGTGCGATCTATTTTTAGATAGGTGGTCCTAATGAACTGGCCGCTGAGTGCAAGTCATACGGCTTTCAGTATTTAAAAGATAATAAGCCACGGTAAGCTGTGGATTACCTTTGGTCGAAGGAGCTTTAGTTTAGTCAGATTTGTCCCGAAGCTAGTTTTTTTTCACGACAAATATAAACGATTTTTCGCCCACTCCAGAGCGGCGAGATAAGGACAACAGTCAATGCCGTATTTCTTAACACAATTCGGCATTAAAGAGTTAAAATTCGAAGGGAAACCAAACAATGAACTAACCAAATAATAAAAGAAAGGAAAAGAAGCAACAACTTGACAAGTGCCATATTCATTTGCTTGTATTGTCCATTATGAAGTGTAGGCATGACTCAGCGAATCGTTGTGCCTCAAAAACAGCACACATTTTTTACCTTTCTAAAAATATGGAGCAACATCTGAGTTCCAGGAAGTGTTTCTACCACAGCAGACAATACTGGATAGTGTTCAAATGTGGCACAACAGTAACGACACACCCTACAAGTAATGACTCAGTTTTACAGAGGGTCTTGGAAACGAAAAAGCCTACGACGGCAATTAAAGTTTGAGGAGGAAAAAGAACACGCAAGCAGAAATACCACTGAGTACAGTTAGCGGATAAATGATATCTAGATACACAGCTGTCAGAAAAGTTTTAATAACAAGGCAGTGACATAAACAACACAGTACATTTACTGCGTGTTTCTCATCTAATTACATTTTTTAACGCCTTATTTGATTCCGTTAATCCGCTTGCTCAATCTGATGAGGCGAAAATGTGAGAGCCTACGATATTTTTTTACTCTTAGATACATTCTGAATCTAATTTGTCACCAGCACTTCTCTTCAGCTTTGTGTGTCAAGATCGCCGAAAACTGATATATTTAATACAAGAGCACTTATTAAGCGTGATATCAGCAGTAATTAAAATTTGATACATTGCCGTTTTACGAAGGGCTAACCTGTAAATCATAAAGAAAAATGAAGATACGTATGTATTTCGCTTTGAGGTAATGAAATGAAGATCTTTACAGTTAGGGAAAAACAGCTTGTGTATTGCGGAGAAGGTCAGAGAAGCAAACGGGGAACGATATAATCTGCGTGCCTTTTCAAGGAAATATATTTTAAAGCTGTTCTAAAGAAAAGCTGGTATATACAAGAAAATACGTTTACTCTATCTAATGCACTAATATTTAACGGAAGTTTACTTTTCACTGCATTATCACGGCACCATTGTGATGCAAAATATTTTCTATTACCGATTAAGTTAAAAAACTGAATAATTACGAAAGCTGGGGAAAAACTCCAAAAAAACTAGTCGTCTGTACGAACGTTTTTTCCTATTCCCGGATGAGACAGAATAATTTTGATGGAAATTTGATTGCATATGACTAAAAAAGAACGGAGAAATTGAGCAAACTACCAGTTTTTAAGTACCTACTTCTCTTTTTTTATTTTTGAGGCCCATTGAAAATCGTTATCACTCCTTCACGAGACAAGTTATTTATTACCTATTCTTCGAAGAGCTATAAAGCTGAATATCTGCTTTATTTAGTTATCCATGTCTCATCAAGAAAGGTAAAATTCCAAAAGGGAAAGTTTTTATTATCATTCTTTTTCTTTTGAACACGCCCTTCGAGTATATGCTTTGAACATTACTATGTCTGAGCGGTCGTCAGCTTGTGGCACCACATTTCTGAACCCATTGTACGTTTTATGTCAAACCACTCACAGTCCTTCCGCTAGGAGGCACAATTTAGATATTTTATTTTTCTCGATGTCTCTGCTTCTAAAAGTCCGATCGCAAAAATTCTATTCGCATCGTACAGCTTGCACTGAGAGGAATATTTTTCACAGCTCCAAGTTTTGCTTTTAGAGGGCCAAAGTGTGTATTTTTATTTGCACCCGTATCTTCGCTTTTAAAGATCGAATAAAAAGTTCTTTTTTGCCTAAATACCACTCAGTGCAAGACACATTTTCTGCATATTGTCTGCCCAAAATAATGCACAGATTTTCCGCTAGGGGGCACAAAGCTATTTTACGCTTTCCTCGATACCCTTGCTTCTGAAATTTCGATTCAAAATATCCTTTTTGCTTCGTACACCTTCCACTTTGAAGAACATTTTGCATATAACTAATTTTCTGTTACGTATAGTTTTACCGCTTGTAGACGTAAGTACATATTTCTACTTGAAAGCGTGTTTCCGATTCTTAAAATCCGGTTGAAAAATTCTTGTTGCACAGGGTACCATTTACTATGAAGCTCACCGCGAACACTTTGTATTTTAAATAGTGCGCGGTTTCTCCGGTAGAGAGTGACAATTCTTATTTGCTTTCTCCTATTATCTCCTCTTAATATCCGCTATGAAGAAAAAAAAAAGGTTTTGTCAGAAAACTTTTATGGGAAACGTTACGTGGATAACACACTATATTATCAAAAGTATTCAGACACTACCAAATATTTGCGTAAGGGCAAAGAACGGTTGCGCAGGAAAGTGCGCTGTGAGTGGGGACGTACGTAGCTGATAGGTTCTGTCGTGTTATCAGTAACTTTGTAATGGATATGCAGCGTGGACGTGAACTTTCTGAGTTGCATCGTGGGCTGGTCACAGGATGTCATTTGAGTAACGTTTCCATACGGAGAATTGGAGCTAAACTTAACATACCAAAATTGACTGTAAGTGATGCCGTGAAGAGATGGGAGCAGGACGGTTCAACTAGAGTAAAAAAAAAAAAAAAAAAAAAACCTTCAGGAAGGCCGCACAAACTGACGAAACGTGACAGAAGAACCATGGTAAAAAATGTTAGGAAATTCCGTTCTTCCTCTGCAGTTTCCATCACTGCTGAAGTAGGAAATGGTTCTAAATGGCTCGGTTAGTACCATAACTATCCGCCGAGAGTTGCACAGTGTAGGTTATTATGGCACATCAGCGGCACACAAGCCACTCGTCACTACAGTGAATGCGAAGCGCCGTTTGGAGTTGTGTGTCTCCGTTCCTTCCTGGACTGTGGGCGACTAGAAAACTGTTCTTTGGAGTGATGAGTCACACTTTGGACTCTTCCAATCTGATGGGCGTGCTAAGATTTGGCGGCAGCCCGGCGAACGATTTTTGGCGGACTGTGTTCTTCCAATTGTTAAGTTCGGCGGAGGCTCCATCATGGTATGGAGTTGCTTTTCGTGGATGGGATTCGGCCCGTTGGTTATTATACCACAATCCATGAACTCTTAAGTGTACCTCGACGTTGTGGATAATTCTTCCCTACCAACAATGTGGCAGTATTATGGAAATGATCGTTGTCTCTTTCAACGCGATCGAGCTCCCTGCCACACTGTACGGCGTGGGCAGGACTGGTTTCTTGAAAATGAGGTGGAATTGTTAGACTGGCCTGCTCAGAGTTTGATCTTCATCCCATAAAACACCTCTGGGATGAACTGGAGCGACGGATGCGAAATCAACCGCAACGACAGTCTTCACCCTCCACTCTGGCAGCAGCTTTGCAGGACGAATGGCGAGCCATTTCTGTCGAGACATACCAGAAATTGGTTGATAGTATGCCTGGACGTGTTGCCGCTATCATACAAGCAAAATGTGTAACTACTAATTGCGATAATTAAGTAATTTGTACCAAAACATTGTGGCGTCCGAATACTTTTGATAATATAGTGTATTTACTTTTCTATAAGGCACACATCTGTCGCTAAGTGGCAGAACACAGCCGCGGTGGCGCGGTTGTCTAAGCGCTGGCTTATGACCGTCCGGCCAAGTGGGTCCGGGTTCGAATCCGGAGCGAAGCATGGATGGCGCATTTTTCTTACGGCACGGGCTCCGTCCCCGCCTTAGAACCAGTGGCCCCAAATTAGGAACGAGCGACTAACGAGGGAGGTTAACAACCACTGTGGTAGTAACCCCCACATCCCAACAACAACAACAAAAAAGAGGTACAACACACATTTGCATCTGAACTCATGGTTTTGCATCAAAAATATCAACTGAAAGAATTTCTTATCTCTGCATTGGATACCCATCATTATTGCAAAGATTTACTTACATTTCCTACTTCTAATGATGCAAAAGTTTTCTAATAAATAGGCACAAGTGCGCTTATTTCTATTTGCTGCCACATTTCCATTTCAAAATTCAACCAAAAAGGTTTTATTCGTCCGATCGATTTCTTTGTTAATAAATATTTTCTATTGCCATAATTCAGTTTGCTGGTAGGGACACACACAGATATTTCCATTGCAACAGTTTCTCTACTTTTCTAAAAGTCTGATTTGAAAGTTTCTATTCCATCGGACTGCATGCTCGATGACGAACAGATGCTTGTTGTAATAAATCCTGAGTTCTGAAATTTCATAGGCCAATAAATTTGTTGGATATTTATTACATTTTATATTACAGTGTAACTTGGATAATTCGAAGTTGAAGGGACCACAAAAATAATTCGAATTAGGCAAGTTTGAATATGGGCACATTCAAGCACTGTAAAAAAAACATATTTATTCATAACATACAAAAAAAGTACAGTACGGTAAATTTGCATATTTTTTTGTAAAAAAAACGTGAAATTTTGGCCTGCTTCTTAGAATTTATGTTATGGGTAAGTGTAAATTCCTCAAGTTTATGAAGTGAATGAAATTGAGAGTTACTTACATTCTGCTGTCCCGCAACAAACTTCCTTAACTGTTGGAGGTGAATCAAGGCCTCTACTGAATTTGGAAGGCGCTCTTCAGGAAATTCTGGCCGTCCAGTTCTTCATCTAAAGATACACAGCAGGTCTTCTTATTCATAACATCAGCCAAGATCTCATCACATGTGAGCTCACCACAAACAGCTAAATTGTCATCAACTCACAAAAAAGCCTCATACGGTGCATCACGGCCTACGTCTTCCCAGTACTCCACAGTGGATATGATCTCCTCGCCACCATTACCTTGATGTAGTTGAGACTCACCATCGGGGTGCTGGAAGCCTGCTTTTCCGAAGCAGTTGGCTATAGTTTCAGGTTTAACTTGTTGCTTCATCCAAAACTCGGAACTTCATCCAGAACAGTACGTACCCATTTTAAAAGGTAATTGTTGAAAATACGAGATTACGAAAATGGGGTTTTCTTCGAATTAAAAAAAAAAAAGTTCGAATTAAAGGGTTTTTTCTAACATTATTTATATAGGAAATTCAAGGGACCAAATGAAAAATTCGAATTAACCAAGAATTCGAATTAAAAACGTTCGAATTAGACAAGTTACACTGTATCACATATTCGTTTGATTCACAAGACTTGTTCATTACCCCCGACAATTCTGTGCCATCCATTTTGTTTTACATTTTCGAATTCCATTAAAGCTTACTCATTCGCCTTCCATAATGATAAATATTTCTTACTTTCAGATGAGCTAGAGAGCTGTAAATTTGCATGCTAATTCTTCCTTCCTCATACAGAAAGGGAACATGGATGTTTTGTTGAAGCCATGCAAGGGAAAATGTCTGTATAGGAAAACAGTACGACCTGACTTCAAACACACGGAAGACCAGTGAAAGCCAAGACGTCTCCAAGAATAAGCAGAATGAGAAACAAAGACTATTTCTTTCTTTCTTTACTTGACAAACGATCATAAAAAAAAAAAAAGCTGACAACTTCGAAAACGCTGAAGTAACAACTTTCGGCTGGTGACATCCCACAAGTCTCTAAAGGAGACGAAATTCACACGTTGAAAGGAAAAAAAAACAACAACAAACAAACGAAAAGTTGGGTTTTGCTTCTTATGAAGCGACATAAGACAAAAACAGTTTGATATTTTATGAAACCACGTCGAAAATGCGGAAGAGTTCGACAAGACATAAGGGAAAATACTTCGATATGCTAAACCATTTAGGAAAAGAAAAACATACTTACTCTGTGCAAATCAGCCGCACTATTACTCAGTAAGTGAAATGAAGATGAATGAAGAATTTTAACGGAGACACAGTTTCCTGTAAGACTTGCTTCTGCCGTAAGTACTGATGAATTTCAGGATCAATCCAAACTTTCAGGTCTTTGTTTAGTCACGGTCATGCGTGCTTTGCTTTTTCAACACCTAATCGAGACAAGGAATTAAAGTTCAGATCGTAGGAAATAAAACAGAAAACAAATAAACAACGTGTTAAAGCACTAAATGCAGGCATTTATCGAACAGTTGCATCAAGAAAAGCCATGTGCTAATGAAACTAATATTGCATGAATAAATAAATTTTTGTTAAATTTTATGATTAGTAGTAAGTGGTTGTAAGTAATTTTTATAAAACTCTCCCCCCCCCGGCATTTTGACATAATATTTCTAAGACTGCATGAGTCGAATTGTTCAAGTGTGTGGTAACTAATTACTGTTTGTACTCGTGTACAAGCCCGTTCATGTAAAATCCGAAACCCTAATTTAACAGCTATAAAAAGAAACAAAACATCTGGATACATATAAGAAACCGAACCTTAATTTTAATGAGTTTGGGAAACATGGTATTTACTGAAATGATGGTAATGCCGAATCGTGCCTTCATGTCTAATAAATGTTCCTAATAAAATGTGTGTTTTCCCGTTCTTTCTTGTTATCAATCATTAGAGATAGTATTTTCCTTTGTTTTAAAGAGACACTTGAATTCAAAATGTGCACTTTCTCTGTCCGTGTATGGAGTTGTCGTAACCTTTTATGGGGCGTAAAGTTGTTTTCAAAGAAGAGCGGTTTCTTCAAGTGCACGTTTACCCATTCTTACAGCCTTTTCTTGCCATAAGAGTTAAAGCAACAAGCCTTTTTAAATGGGCAAGAAAAGTTCAAAATAGGTTCTGTCTGCTGTGAAAACACCAGTACCGGTAGTAAAGACAAGGACGGCCACAGTTAAGTACCGATTTTGGGTTTTAATTTAGCTTGAAAGAAAAAGGAAATGTTACGTTGATTGGCACAGAAAAGAAAAAGTATAAGAAAGAGGAAGCATGCATTTCATGTGGGAAAACTGACGAAAAAATATAAAGCCCAGCGCACCAGAGACCTGCACAGGTTTGGGCTCGATGTGGGGTGATTACGCGTAACTCGAGCCAAGCAACGTAAGTTGCTTCTTTGGGTGGGGTTTGGGTCGGGTTCGGCCAGCATTTTAATCATTTCACATAAAAATCAGGCCTTAACACCAGTTTTTTTTTCCATAACTTTTTTTTTTTGCTGAAGTTCGGTTTTAGAAATCTGGAAATAAGTTTCAAAGCCCGGCTCTGCCCACTGATGCACATCTTCGATATTATGTAGTTAAGGACTGTTGAGAGCATTAACCATCTTTCTGGCAGCTGAGAATGTTATCGCCTCAGGAAGCAACTGAAGTGAAGTTCTTCAAGAAAGACACGCTTGTTGGAGAAAAAAATACCAATAGGAATCTGTACAGCAACCACTCGTCAAGATGAGTAAAAGTAATTTCAGTGACTGGAAGGATATCAGCACAAAAGAGGAAAGATTCGTTGAACTAGCTCACTGCATGATTTTACCATATGACGAAAGTCACAGTGATTTGTTATCATAGTGGAATTGAAACCTATGTCCGTAACCAGCTAGAGTCACTAAGAATGCTACTACCTCAATCCCTTCCTCAAGTACAAGCAGCGAAATAAATATTGGTACTGCCGGAAGCACATTCGAAGAAAGAAATAATTTGAAGCCAAAGACTGTAGACAGCATTTTTCTTTATGATAATTTACGATGATGAATTGTATGCTCATATTAATTTAGATATATATCTACACGATAATTTCGAAATCCATTTTCTCTACATGTAATTCAAGACTAGCATTTCTTATAAACTTGCGGAAATTACATTACGAAGGAAGGCATGTCAATTATATTTTTTCTATTGCTCAGGGGTCCTGTTAAACGTGAACAATGGGACCCTAAAATGACTACTCATACTGAATCCATCTTCATTTAACATCGAATCCCTAGTTAGTACGCATTTAACATCGAATCCCTAGTTAGTACGCTTTCTTTTAAGCGCAGGAGCTGCCCTACCAATTCTTTTAAGATCTCTAGGCATGGGTGCAATAATAACACGTATGCAAAATTACAAATCAACCTCAACGTGTTTATCAGTTTACAACAGAAAAAACTGAGACTCCGTCACTTATGTCAACAGTATTTCTTTCCTCCTCTCACGTGGTACTCATATAAAATCAAAAAAATCAAAAGCAGTTGTTGCTGCGTTCAGCAAAATAATAATCATAGTAATCCCCCACAATCGGCCCCGACATCGTTCTGATCGACAAGGAGAAGACTCCTTTGCCGACCGTGACGGCAAGGGAGTCTTCTATACTCATTGCGCAACATCTAGAAGACGCATGGAGAGAAGCTGTCAAACTATAACGATGTAAGATACAAAGTCAAGGAAATGTGGGATATGCAGAACGTCACCTCTGTCTCCATAGTAATATCGGTCACAGTTGTACCTAAGACCATTTACAGCTCTATACAGACACTAGACCTTCAACTTAACACTTACATGGAGCAACAGAAGGCAGCTATCCTGAACACTTGTAGGATAGTAAGAAAGTTTCCGGGCAACTAAAAAAAACAAAAAAAAAAACTTCTCCGAATAGGGGGAATTTTTTTTTAAATTTCCTCACGTTATTATTATTTTTCTTCCTTCCACTTTTCGGGAAGGAAGAAAAAATCTCCCAGAAAGGGGTGGAATCTTCATGATGATGGTAATAATAATAATAATAATAATAATTTTGCACACCTGTCGACAAATAAGCTTCAGGACTCAGCAGATCCTGTTGAGGAACCAAAGCAGGCTGCTGCAGAGCTACTGAAACAAAACAAACGGTAAACTTGTACAGTTCCTGAAAAACGGGAAATCATGAAATGCTTTTACCCACCCACAAAACTGCAAAAAATAGCTTTACTAGGGACATCATACATGTATATATTACGCCGATAGATAATTTTGTTGTTTGTTTCTGTTTGTTATGGGCTGTGTTTCGTATTTTTCGAATAAAAGTAAATAATAATTATTTAGTTAAACATTATCTGCTAGTCAACAGAATGCTTCTGTGACAAATAAGCATATTCGTACAGATCGTAATAAGAAACAAGAATACAAAGAAATCGGGCAAAATTTCTTCGAGCTCGGGTAGGGGCGGGTTCAGTTATCGAACGTTTCGGGATTGGTCGTGTCGGAATATGACTGTGAATTTTCGGGCTGGGGCGAACCGAACTCTTAGCTGGGTGTTATCGCGTCGGGTAGGATCAAAAATTTCAGGGCCGGGGCGAACCGAACTCTTAGCGGGGTGTTATCGCGTCGGGTAGGATAAAAAATTTCAGGCCCGTGGAGGCCTCTAATCTGTACTACTACCCACTCAGGGCCGAATTAAGGGGGTCTATAGGGGCTGTAGCCTTGGGGCCCACCATGACCAAGGGCCCAGGAGGCATGCCTGAGCAAATAATAGATAGATAGGTAGAGAAACAGAGAGTGAGAGAGAGGGGTTTGTAAAATTGTTTCATTTTTGTCTCGTATGATTTCCACTTGGTCTGTAACAGGGGCTGATAGACGAACAGATTTCAAGGCAATGATTCATAAAGGGTAAAGATTTCATGTCGCTGTGTACGGTGGGGTCGGCCAAACAATTTCACCTTTCGTTATCATCATCCACCCACACCTAATTTGTACTTGGAACCGCTAATGGCCGAAGTACCTTGTGGCTTCACATTGCATAACAAAAATGATCCACCAAGAAAAGCATACAATGGCAAACCATTAAAAAAATTCGACAAAATTTAGGAATCTTAAGGTTTTGACTCATATTCTTATGAGAACAACAGAAAATACATTGACTTATTATGAAAGCTCTGCACATAATTTATTAGTTTGAAGAATGTACTACGTATTAATTACAAGCATATTCCTACAGTTTCGTGTTTTAACGGAGTTCATAATGATTCCCCGTCATAAGTTTTTTTGGGGCCCACTCAGATGTCTTAGCCTACGGGCCCACTAAGGTCTTAATCCGGCCCTGCTACCATTGACTTTTTTCAACTGGTTCGCTTATAAACCGAACTCCTCTTTTTTAAGAAAAAATTTGATGCGAAATTTTGGCTTATACTCGAGTATAAGCCAAAAACGATACTTGAAAAATACAGTTCATAACCGATGGGTTTAGTGAACCCTGAGGATCGTATGGAGGAAATGCTACTAGAAACGAAGTGTAACCAATACATCTACAGAAAAATATGAAGATTAACAATTTACACTTTATCATGCATTTCTTTTGACATTTCCCCCGTCCCTCCTCAAATATCTGAAGTGATGACCGTCAGGGGGTTGGTTATTATCACACACCAAATTTTCATAAAACGGAAATATGAAATTTAAAAGAGTTACCAATATCTGTACATCGTAAAGATTATCATTGTCAGTTTTATTAGAACTACGATTTTGAGCACATCTTTTGCAAAAAAGATCGTGCTTATGTTATCGGTTTGTCCGTCCGTCCACCTGTGGCGACCATGTCTCTGCAACTAACAGTTCGATTTGAAAAATTATTTTTGAACTGGGAAGCTAGAAATGTGCGAATGATGATCCATGTCTTCCTGTTTTTTTCGATGCAAAATTTTGCCGGTAGAGGGCGTAAATGCAGACGATGTCGAATTTAAAATACATTTTATTGCATATACAGTATTTGCTTCTAAATATCCGATTAAAATTGTTTTTTCTTCCACACGATGCCATTTATAACGAAGACTACTTTAGGCACAGTTTCTTTTTCAAGTAATGCCTAGATTTTCAGCTAAGCAGCGTAAAGTTAAATTACGTTTACCCCGATAACTCGGCTTCTAAACGTCCGATTTGAAAAATTCTTCCTGCATCGGTAACAGCACTTTATGGGAAATGTTTTGCATATAATTTCTAATTTTTGGTAAGAAATGTTTTGGCCACCAGGGGGCGTAAGAGTTTATTTCTGCTTCTGATGTATTTGCAGAAAAATCTAAGCTTCCGTAAAGTCGATTGAAAAATTTCTTTCGTGGACTGATATACCTCACCTCAAAAAACCTTTTGAGAATACCACCTACCTAAAATAGTGCGTAGTTTTGCCGCCAGCGGGCGTAGATGTATATCTTATTTTTGTCGATATTTCTACTTCTATGAGCCCGATTTGAAGTATTCTTTCTGTGCTGGAGAGCGCTTCATGTGCAAAATATTTACCACATAGTTTCAAAATTAACAAGTAATGCAAATATTTTCCGCTAGGGGCGTAATGATAAATTGCGTTTTCCCCGATATCTCTGCTTCTAAAACTCCGATTTGAAAAATTCTTCCTGCAGTCGATACAGATCCTGTTGGGAAATGTTTTGATTGTAATTTCTAATTTGTGATAAAACATATTTTTGGCCACCAGGGGGTGTAAGTGTTTATTTCCGCTTCTGATGTATTTGCAGAAAAATCTGAGCTTCTAAAAACTCGATTAAAAAAAAAATTCTTTCGTGGACCGACACCGCTTACCTCGAAAAATCTTTGCAGAATACTTTCTTCTTTAAATAATGCATAGTTTCCCGCCAGGGGGCGTAGATATGCATAATATTTTTGTTGATATCTCTGCTTCTAAGAGTCCGAT
Source organism: Macrothele yani (assembly GCA_039090855.1). NCBI lineage: Eukaryota > Metazoa > Arthropoda > Arachnida > Araneae > Macrothelidae > Macrothele > Macrothele yani. The sequence continues at coordinate 62,142,374 of CM077017.1, read as the reverse complement.
TCGAATTTTTGTTTATTTCTTTGTTGGAGAGCGTTTCCGCTGCGCAGTGTTTTTTATATAATTCAATATTTTCTTAACGCAGAAGTGTACCACTAGAGGGCGTAAGTTCACGTTTCCATTTACTGCAATATCTGCGGGACTAAAAACCCGATTGAAAAATCGTTTTTAAGTCAGGTGCTACTAACTATGAAAATTCTTTGGGTTTATTTTCTTTCCAAAATAATGCACACTTTCGCCGTTAGGGGGCGCCAAATCTTAATCTGTTTTTTCAATATCTCTGCTTCTATATGTGCAATTAAAAAAAATCAACACTGGATGCCATTTGCCTTATGAAACATTTTTGATTTGTATTTGAGGAGTTTTATAGTTCACAGTTCTGTCGCTAGGTGGTGCTTGTGTACTTCTGTTTGCAGGCGTATCTCCCCTTCTGAAAACCCTATTGAGAATTTTTTTTTTTGTACTGTATGCCATTCGCTATAGTAGAAATGTGGAACATGATCCTCTTTAAATAATGAACATATTTCCTGCTAAGAAGCGTAAATGTGAAAGCCTTTCTTTTCCTCGCTATCTTTGCTTCTGGAAGACGTATTTGAAAATTTCTCTTTCCTTTTTTTCCACGAAGAATATTTTTCGCCTATTTTTAACTTTTCCATTACGCAAAATTCTTCCGCTAGAAGGCGTAGAATTGTATCATGTTACCTTCTATATATTTTCTTTTAACTTTTCGACTTTAAAATCATTTTATCTCCGATACCTTCCTTCTGCTATGAGAAGCTTTTTGTCTGCCATTTGTTAATTTTCGTAACATACTTTTTAGCCGCTGGTGGAAGTAAGTAGCTATTTGTATTTCTGGATGTTCTATCGATTGTAGAAAGCAGTTTGATTTTGTCTAACCGGTTGCATCGACGTTGAACAATTTTGATAAATTTAATTCGCTTCAGAAAAAATCAAAAGACGTGATAATTACACCCAAAATTTCGGTGTCACCTTTCTGGTTTACTATGGGCTTTCTTTTACTGTTATTTCTGTGCAAATATTGGAAACCAAAATGGAGTTACCAATATCTGCACCGCACAGAGATTATTACTGTCGATTTTATTAAAACTTTTATTTCCACCAAAAGTTTTCTTTCACTGCGGTTAATTCATTCCAAACATAAAAAATGGAGATTCACAGCGCGCTGAATATGAGTACAAAAATAATTCGAACTTGAAAATAAAATACAAGTTGCTCGAAGAAGAATGGAGAGACTCTTGATGGTTATCACAGTAGGAAACAGAACAAGAATACTGCTCAAATGTGTGAAAGATCATAGATACAGAGATCAACCACATGAAAACTCACCACGAGGAAAAGAAAGAGAGGCATACCAAGGATTATATGAAGTGATAAATTCACAGAGTGACGGAAAGTATTGAATGAAAGCCAAAATATGATTGACGCAGCAGAAAATGGGGAGGCCTCCGTCCAGCGGTGGGTAGATAATGGCTAAAGAAGTTGAAATTTTGCCAATAGTTTGAGGAAATCATAAAACCCCGGTACCGAATTCTTTATACTAGGAGCATTAGAAACATTTTCTCCGTTTTCCAACAGTATTTAATTGCGGACTACACGTAAGAGTTAAAACGATCGCCATCCTCTAAATCAGGGTTACAATAAGTTCCAAGAGAATAATATATTATTGGCCAAGTGCCTCTAGACACGATAAATAAATTGCTAATGACGTGTATCTCGATTTCTCGAAGCAAATATTATAATGCGAGGTCTTAACGAGCTGACAGGGTTAATTGATTGTTTGCTGCTCCTGGATTCCTCCGCTCAGCAAATGTCACTACTCAATCTTTAAGGGCAGTCGTGCGAGTAACATGTTACGGTTAATACGTATTACGTCAAGAGCTTTATACGGTACGTCACGTGGTCGCTGAACTACACACAGCTTAAATCAAATAATGTCTATGTTAACTTGATGGTTGTAGAAATATACCATTTGCCTTCGTTACGATAAATCGTTTACAGGAGCCATCTGCTGGCGATATTCTGTGATCGTAAAAACTGAAGAACACATTGTGATTCCTCTGGCTTGGACACAGCAGGAAGCGTGACAAGTTTGGAATGACGCCACAACATGTGCAATGTTGTCTCCGTCCGGACAAAATTCTTAAAAACCGGCTGAAGATTATTTTTATCGACGCCGCACGCTATTCTTATGCCTTAATAATAAAATTCATGGGAATAATTTAAACGCACGAATAAGGGATGTGATCTATTGGTGACTGGGTTGAAAGCTGGTAGACTAACAAGATTCGAAACTGAAACTCCTATACATATCAAACCATATACATTACTTGGGTTTACTCTTCGGAAATAACATCTGCCATTTCAAAAATTTAAAAAAAAATGTATTCTTACTTTTACTTTATAATAAAATTATTTTTTATGCATTCACCTTGCTTTGAAGAGAATACCTAATAACAAACAAAAACTGGATATGGACTGTTAGGAATCGCATCTCTTACCTCCTCGTGGAAAATCTATCGCAACTTCAAGAAACTGCTATCTTCATTAACTTTGAATAATTCTTTTGACCTTTCCAGGTAATTTTTGACTTATTCGCTGTCCAAAATATGATGGATTTTAGTTTCTCTCTCCTTTCTCACAGTGAAGTTTAATTTGGACCTTGGCATAGTATGTATGGTTAGAAGGGTGTTTAAGCCGCTCTTGAAACATATTTCTTAAGTTCTTGCTGCCACATATTTGACAATTGCAATGGCTTTCTGCGAAAAATATCTTTGACTCGGTATCATAGAAAATTATCTCTAGTATACGTGCGGGCCTTATCGAATTCTTGGTTAGAAATGAGCTGTCTATGAAATGCCCAGGATTCGAAGAAGGATTACTAAAATTCTAATTCGGGCAAAATAAATCTAAAATTCAAAAGACCAAATGGTGTTTCCGCATATTGTGCAACCGGCCAATCATTTTCCTCGAGAGAGTATCATTTCATCAACGGCAATGCCACCTACATAAAAATTGCCGACACGTGGCCTTTTACTTCGAGTGTAGTACACACATCACGAGACAGTTTGAAAAAGTGTTAATGGCAAAGCTCCAGGGCACAACAAGGAGCGAAAACAGAAAAGGTCTCCCGTCTTGGAAAAACCGGATGAGGGAAGAACAGATAAAAATACCTTTTTACATCGAATTCAAGAAAGACATATGTTCAGTTGGAGCGAGGAAGCAAAACCGCAGGTACTCGTCAACAACACGCACCAAGAGACCACACAGCTTGTCACGGTCAATGCCACAAGACTAATTAGCACGTCTTCTGTAAAAAAAGATCGTGCTTCTGTTATCGGTTTGTCCGTGCGTCTGTACCCACGATATTTCTGCAACTATTGGTCCGATTTGAAAAATTCTTTTTGCATTGGGAAGCGTGAAATATGCAAATGATGATCCTTTATTTCGGTTTTTTTTTTACGATGTACAATTTCGCCAGTAGAGGGCGTAAATGCAGATGATATCGAATTCAAAAATACGTTTTATTCCACATATTTGCTTCTAAACATCCGATTGAATTTTTTTATCTTTCGATTCCATTTATGTCGAAGAGTATTTTAGATATAGTTACTTTTTGAAATTACGCATAGATTTTCCGCTAGGGGGCGTAAAAGTAAATTACATTTTACCCGATAACTCTTTTTCTAAAACTCCGATTTGAAAATTTTTTTCTTCAGCGGATACATCTCCTGATGGGAAATCTTTTGCATATAATTTCAAATTTTTGGCAAAGAATACTTTGGCCACCAGGGGGCGTAAGTGTTAATTTTTGCTTCTGATGTATTTGCCATAAAATCGGAGCTTCTAAAATATCGATTCAAAAAATTCTTTCGTGCACTGATGCCACTCACATCGATAAATCTTTTCGGAATATTTTCTTCTTAAAATATTCCAGTTTCTCCGACAGGGGCGTAAATGTACATCTTATTTTTGTCAGTATCTCTACTTCTAGGAGTCCGATTTGAAAAATTCGTTCTTTGTTGGATAGTGTTTTCCATGTGACATGTTTTTCATATAATTTCAAAATTTTCAAGTAATTCATAGACTTTCCGCTAGGGGGCGTAGCGGTAAATTGCGTTTCCCCCTACATCTCTGCTTCTAAATCTCCGATTTGAAAAATTCTTTCTGCACCGGAAACAGCTCCTGATGGGAAATTGTTTGCACATAATTTCTAATTTTTGTAAAAAAAATAGTTTGGCCACCAGGGGACGTAAATCTTAATTTCCGCTTCTGTTGTATTTGCAGCAAAATATGAGCTTCCAAATTCTCGATTGAAAAAAAACGTCGTACGTTGACCAATACTACTCATGTCGACAAACCTTTTAGAAACATTTTCTTCTTAAAATAGTGCATGGTTTCTACGCCAGGGGGCGTAGATGTATATCTTATTTTTGTTAATATCTCTACTTCTAGGAGTCCGATATGAAAAATTCCTTCTCTGTTGGATAGTGTTTCTAGTGTGACATGTGGTTCATATAATTTCAAAATTGTCAAGTAATTCATAGACTTTCCGCTAGGGGGCGTAAATGTAAATTGCGTTTCCCCTATTTCTCTGCTTCTAAATCTCCGATTTGAAAAATTCTTTCTGCACCGCATACAGCTCCTGATGGGAAATCGTTTGCACATAATTTCTAATTTTTGTAAGAAATGGTTCGGCCACCAGGTGGCGTAAGTCCTAATTTCCGCTTCTGTTGTATTTGCAGCAAAATATGAGCTTCTAAAATCTCAATTGAAAAAAAGTCGTTTGTTGACCGATACTACTCATGCCGACAAACCTTTTAGGAAAATTTCCTTCTTGAAAAATGCATGGTCTCTACGCCAGGGGGCGTAGATGTATATCTTATTTTTGTCAATATCTCTACTTCTAAGAGTACGATTTAAAAAATTCCTTCTTTGTTGGTCAGTGTTTCCGATGCGAAATGTTTTTCTTATAAATTCAAAATTTTCAAGTAAATCATAGACTTTCCGCTAGGGGGCACAAAGGTAAATTGCGTTTTCTGCGTTATTTCTGCTCCTAAAGCTCTGATTTGAAAAATTCTTCCTGTATCGCATACAAAACCTGATGGAAAATATTTTTCACATAATTTCTAATGTTTGGTAAAGAATGGTTTGGCCACCAGGGGTTATAAGTGTTAATTTCTGCTTCTGAAGTATTTGTTGCAAAATCTGGGCTCCTGAAAACCCGACTAATTTTTTTTTTTTCTTGGATTGATACCGCTTATATGGATAAACATTTTGAGAATACTTTCTTCCTAAAATAAAGCATGACTTTCCTACCAGGGGACGTAAAGTCACATCTTAATTTTGTCGATATCTCTGTTTCTAAGAGTTCGTAAGCTCACGATTCCGTTTACAGTAATATCTGAGGGATTAAAAACCCGATTGAAAATTTTCTTTCTTTTGTCAAATCCATTGTTTTCCATACCGGTTCCATTGACTTTGAATAGCTTTGATAAATTTAATTTGCGTCAGAACGGATTCAAAAGACGTGCTTATTACACCCGAAAATTCGGTGTCATTTTTCTTGTTTTTAAGCTCTGATAAAAAAAAAGAAAGGAAGCTGCAAATGAACCGGCATCATTAAGGGAACACGGGCACATTTCACACTAAAATTACATTGGCGCTGATCGATGCGCTTTTAAGGAGCTAAGGAAACCTACATTAAATAACATTCAAATAATTTATTTAAGGAGCGATCTCAGGCAACTATGACTAAATATGTTCAAAGTCCATGGATACTTCACAGTAAACAATATTCAAATAGTTCCATTGTTCTTAATGAGAATCTCACTTTCAGTTATACTGAAACTGGTCTGTGCCTTCTTAACGGGACACTGCTATCTCTTGTTACAAGAACAAACATGGCTCAATGATTTCATAACAAGCCAGAGGTACTTCAGCACTAAATAGCAATGTTTTCATAACGGGCACCTCATATCAAATAATATTATGAGCTCCAAGAGTTCATAACGAGCTTCTCACACTAAAAAGACTAGAAACGGATCCCTGCGTTTTCAATGAGATGAGGAAATCTTTAAATAAATAAATTAAGTCTAGCTCATGTTTTCTTAAAAGGGCCACTGGCTCTTACGAAATCCGTAGATTAAGCACATCCGTCAGTTCTTTGAAGGATACTGGCTTCTCGCACCATACAATGTGTGACGTACTACAGAGGTAAAAACATGTGTCAAGACGACAAATCTGTAGCGAGATATTCTGTCTGCTAGCTCAGTTGGCAGAGCGACTTACTCCGGAGTGAGGGGACACGGACAAACTTGTGTTTTCACATTGGCGCCCGATTGAGGAAAATGGATTCACTGGCCGTTGGGTTCTTCGAAAAATGTCTGATGTTTCTTCCACACATTGTTTGGAATTAATGAAAAGTTCCTACTTCGCTTCAACGACAAAAAAAAAAAAAAAAAAAAAATAAGAGGGAGATGATGTGACGCACTGCAGAGGTGAAAATGTGTCAAGACAGCAAATCTCCAGCGAGACATTCTGTCCGCGTAGCTCAGTTGGGAGAGCGACTTACTCCGGAGTGAGCGGACACGGTTTAGATATCCATCGCGGAAAAAACTCGTGTTTTCACGAATGTTAAAATACATATATAGGTCATCCAAATGAGACATAGATTCAGGAAGACGCGTAGCGCTTCAGTAACCACACATAAAAGAGCAATGAAGCGTGAGAAACATTTACTTGGTGCGACGCGTTGGATATGAGTAATATCAAAGAAACATAAACGACGTATCTCATGGATACCTACAAGCGGGCGCAGCGAAACGTGATCCAATTTTTGACGAAAGAGGGAATCAAATCAATTCGAAAGAAATCTTAAAACGCATGCAAGTGGTTCACGGAAATGCGTGCATTGCACGCAGTACGGTCTTGAAATGGTGCAAAGAATTTCAGGGTGTAGGTGAAATACCTATATGGGTCTGCCAAGACCTGGCAAAGCACACGCCCCATCACACCAGACACAACCGCAGGAGTAAACGAACTGGTGAAAGTTAACCGCAGAAAAAAGTCAGCGAGTTAGCAGCTGCAATGGGCATCTGCAGGAGCTCCATTGGTATAATACTCCACCAAGAACTAGGGTATTCGAAAGTGTGTGCACAGTGGGTTCCAAAGCACCTGACACAGGATCCATAAACTTATCAACCAATGGGACACCTGCCTAAATGTTAGGGGTGCCTACTTCTAGCACCCGTGTGTTATGCATACACTGAAGTGCCAGAAAAACTGGTACACCATACACCAGTATAATACTTGGTTGGTCCCCCACGGGAGCGCAGGACTGCAGAAATACGACGGGGCATGGACTCCACTAGCTTCTGGAAATACGCTGTAGGCAATGCACACCATACTTCCTGCAGAGCGTTCCACAATTCGGGTGTATTCCGAGGTTTCGGATTCCTGTGTTCGATAGCGCGTTGTATGGCATCCCAAATGTGTTCTATCACGTTCAGATCTGGGGACTTGGGTAAGAACGGCAACACCCCAGACTCAGATCAATGCTCCTCTAAGCATAATGTGGCATCCCGACACTTGTGTGGAGGTGCATTGTCTGTTGGAACAGGCCCAACCCCATCAGCATGAATGCAGGACATGAACGGGTGTACCTCGTCAGAAAGGATACGCACATAGCATTGGGCAGTCACAGACGTTTGTAGACGTACCAGGGATCCCAGTGAAGTCCAGCTAAACACCAGCCGGTACAGTTCCCTGTTGACAGGGAAACTGTACCGGCTGGTGGCGCAAACCCCATGTACCGGCTGTGTGGCACAAACCCCATGAAGCCATGGGATCCATGGCTTCATGGGGTTTGTGCCACACACGAATTCTTCCATCTGCCGATACAGTTGGAAACGCGACTCGTCAGACCAGGCTACTTGTTTCCAGTCATCAAGTGTCCAGTGGCGGTGTTGCCGTGCCCAAGTGAGGCGCATAGCTCGTGTCCTGCACCTATCAAGGGGACTGGAGTTGGGCGTCGGCTCCCAAAGCCCATATCTTGCAGGGTACGTTGCACAGTCCGGACGATGATGCTTGTTGAGGCTCCGGCATTGAATTCCGATGATATCTGCGAGAGTGTTGCACGCCTATCGCGTGAAACGATTCTGGACAGCCGACGATGGTCACGTTCACCCAATGTCTTTTTACGGCCACAGTGGTATCGTAGGTTGGAGGTTTTGCCGGAATTCTTGTAGTCACGGTACACCCTTGCAATGGTCGTCCGTGAAAATCCGAACTTCGTTTCTACCTCCGAAATACTATGGCCCATCTCACGAGCGCCAACTATGACACCACGTTGAAAATCGCTTAAATCGTTATTACTTGTCATTTTAATGCCGAAAACAGCTCTGACAGCTGACAAGGATGACTATCGCTTTATATACGCACTGGCGGACGAAACCGAGTACGCGCATAGGTGACGCTGCTATGTATTTAGCATAAGCTCGTCTGTACCAGTTTTTCTGGCACTTCAGTGTACATATTTACCTGTGTACACATACTTATGCTGTAATAAAGTACACTTAACTCCTACAGCTAGCCTATGTTTCCTTTGGACGACCCTTATAGATGAAGGCCTTTTACACTAAATACAGTACGTTGAAACTGGACCACGCATTCATAACTTACAGCACGTGCACTATCACTTCTGAATTGCTACAGTACCGGAGTTCAAAAGTAACACTCTTAAAAATTTTTTTTCGCCTATATTCTCTCTCTCTTTTTTTTGTTTCGGGGTTCATCCACCACCATGAGCAGCGCTACGAGCAATCACATGCTGTTGGTTCTAGAGAAGAGGAGAGGGCGCCGCAGTAATTGCACAATCCGTGCCTTATCCGCGACTCGGGATCACTCGAACGAATGATTCAAGAGATTAGCGGCCTCAACATTTCATAACAAGTAGGTAATTAACTTATTGATTCTGAGATCAATATTTTTGTACGCCAAAAGATTTTTTTTAGTTTCAGATGAGATACACTTCGTTACACCTGCAGCAAAGGAATGCGTTTATTAGGGATTTGCCTACAATTTGGGAAAACCAAAATTACACGGCACGAAAGACATAAATAATTATTTTTACTCTAGGGGTAAACAAGAATTAAGAAGTTTATTTAATAAATTAATAAATGGAAATAAACTATACTACAATACATAGCTGAAGATACAAGAATATGTGCGAATTTGCGGACGTTATTGGCAAAGAATTTGTTTAGACAGTGAGAAATAGCAGTGCTTAAGAAAAATGAGATGTTTCTAAAACTTTCTCCTCGAGGAAATGAATGAACATATATTCTGATTGCAATTAACACCTTAACTTTGTGTATATGCTTTATGACACTTCTTCTGCGTAACTGAGAGATATACTGTAAACTACTCCCCAAATTTTGATGTGAGAAAAATGAGGGCATTCGACGAGCAATGTCCACTTTTTACATTTGTTTCAAACTGAAAACTAAATTTCGTTAATCATATTTTAATGAATAGTTGTTGGCCTTCATTCTGCTTGAGTTCTTTCTTACTTTTCATGAGATTTTCAAACCCGCATTTAAAATTTCCGTTCAGTTTAGAATCAAAAAGATCATGATATCAAGTTTGAATGGTCTTACGATCAGTGTGGCTTGATTTGGTCAAATGAATGCGTTCTCTGTTTCACAAGGACAACCCGATGCCACATATAGCTCAGATGGGTGGAATAAAAATGCAACATTGTCCTGTTCGCCACATCTTGCACCATCTGGCTTCAGTTTATTCCAAAGATAACATCATTTGGATGCCGAAAAGTTTGCAGGTATAGAGGCTATCACACCCGAACACTTCCCTCTTTGATTTATAGCCAATGAATTTTATAAAGCTCGAACAGAAAATTTTCTGAAAAGTTAGGAAGAGGTCAACAAGGGCGTGTGAATAAAGAACTACTTCATAAAAATTTGATTGATGAGATTATAATTTCCTTTTGAAATAATATCTAAAAATTGGATACAGCTGTCGAATGACCTCAAAGTGAAATTCTGAATATCCGTACATATCAAATGAAGGACTCGGGTGTAAACCATGGTAACCAACACTTCTCTCGTTGTGAGATACGTAGATTACAAGTAGTAAAAAAATATAAACGTTTGCACTTACCATAAATTGAAAGTTGTATTGTGACGCCATATGTAGACATAAATGCATAATAAATACTCTAAAATGCTCAGATTACCACCTTAGTTGTTTTTCGTACGCAACTCATTTTTTTACAAAAATGTTGGTTACCATGGTTTTCGCCCGAACCCTTCAAATCTGAACTAGGTCTGGGTTCGAATTCCAAGGCAAGATATGGGACTTGTGTCTGTACTTCCTGTGCTTTACGGGTGTTGTTAAATACCGACGTAAACAAACAACAGAAATTCTACATATAGTTCATCTTTTCCATTTATTTTTAAACCAAAAGAGTAATATGCGTTAGCACGTAAGTTGTAGAGCTAACTTGTTTAAACGATACTATAAGTGCCATCCAGTGGCCAGTGTTGTAACTATACGCTATCAAGTCTGAATTAGCTTGGTGCCACGTTTCAGCAATGTGCACAAAGAGGTTGTACTGGAAATTCGTCTTTAAGTTGGTACAATAAAATCACCTGGTCATGGAGCAAGGAGTGACAATGAAGTTTAATTTTAAAGTTGGAAGAATTGCAAATGAAACAGTTCCAATGACTTATGGAGATTAAGCTATACACGATCCAACATTTTTCACTGGTATGGGCGATTCTCCGAAAAGCGGGAAGATGTTCGAGACAACGTGAGTCGCGGTCGGTTCTCCCAGTCTCGTACGGACACCAACGTCGACAGAGTTCTGCAGTTGCTGGAGAATCGTCGCCTGATCCCCCGAATGATAGCAAACGAGCTTCAAATCACAAAGGATATCGTGCGTTCAACTGCTGTCCAAGATTTCAGAAAAAGAAATGCGTTCGCACTTCGTACCGTATGCATTGACGGCGGAACGGAAAGGAGGAGCGAGTTATTACTTGTCGGAATTTGACTGAGGTGGCAGACAGTGATCCAGACTTTTAAAAAAATATATCATAATTAGCGAGGAATCCTGGTGCTTTGCGTATTACCTCAAAACAAAAAGATGCCCAACTGCATGGGTTGGAGAAATTTCGCCAAAGCCGAAGAAACTCCGAGTCCAAAAATCTCGAACCAAAACGATGTTGGTGATCTTTTTTGATTGGCCACGAGTTCTACATAAAGACTTTCTACCGTGCACTTGTTTGAAGTAGTTTTAGGATGGGAGTGTCTGACCCCAGGTCTAAAACTGCCCTTAGAAATTGGAAGCTAGGAGATATGAATAAGGAAACTCAATAGGAAAGATAAATGGAAAAATTTGGAGACAGGGAAAGGAAAATTTAGAGACATTTCGAGGAAAATTTCGAGACATCTTCGAAGCAAACTGCCACACCAGTCCGGCGGGGAGATGGGGGAGAGGGTTAAGGTAGGGGGAGTAACCGCCACAGATGGACAACCCCCATCATACCACAACCAGCCAGCCGCTGACACCACCGGGGAGGTGTGAAACTCACGAAAACCACATGAGGAGGCCGGAGCAGCGATCAGTACTCACCGTCTCACGACAACCTGAAAAAGAAAGGGGGCGGTGGTTTGTCTAACACCCACAAATTTCTACCGCAAGCACAGACTGAATTTTACAAAGGAGTGACGAATAGACTGTTGAAGAGAATTCGGCTGGTCAAGCCGCCGTCGCGCCGAGTCCCGAGACTGGTTCTTACTTTACGACAATGATCCTGCAAACAACATGACCAGTGCCAAGCAGAATCTCGCACGAAAGGGCGTTACAGTGCTTCATATATCATGTATTAGTCGGATTTGGCACTTGCTGATTCTTTTCCACCAAAGAGAAATCCCATCTAAAGTGGTACGATTTTCACAGCGTTTCAAAGATCGAAAACAGCTTGACAAGGGAAATAAACATGGTTCCACAAGCTCAGTTCCACAACCATGCAGAGCTAGAGAGTAAGACCACGCAAAAAGGTGTGAGTTCTGAGGGATATAATTTGAAGAGTAAATGTTTTTTTTTTCTTTAAAATTTCTGTTTTTTATGAATGTTGTTCTAAAACATTTCAGACACACCTTGTAGTAAGAGTTAACAGTAATTACGTTCAAATCTGAATATACCTTAGTTGATATTTTCAAAGCGAAAATTAACTAAAAATACTCAAAAGTTAAGTTTCTGGTTATAAAAATCTGCTGCATTTGTTTCATGTACGAGGCTTACTTCAAAATAGACAACATACTGCACAATTCTGTGTAAACTATGCAAACTACACTTTCAAAAGTCGTTAGTCAGAACTAGTTACAACTTCCGAAAAACAGTAGTTCGTTACAAATGTAACTACTTTTTCGCAACCACTTTTAAAAGTCCGCGTTATTAAACAGTAATTTTGGCAGTCATTTGCTCACAAAATAAATTGGATTGTAGAAAGAAATTAAAAATGAAAACTTCAGGGAAATACTGTAAATGAAGGAACAACAAAAACAAACGAAAACAGGAAAAAGTATGGAACTCTGTTTTGATAGGTCCTTGCTGCTGAAATAGTTGAAGTTTTTCTCATAATATTTTTTCGAGTTTCTCTTCAGATTTTAAGTACACTTTATTTAAAAAAGGCCGAAATTTCCAAAGCCACTAACCAGTATTCATTCCAAACTCTGTGTTGACGTTCCTTCTTTGCACGAACGCGGTATTTTGCACGCAAATCTGCAAAAGAAATATATTTCTTTGCACCGCAGTCTTCAGTACATTTCATATTTTGTTTTTGAGCAGTAAGGAGGAGATTTCTTCCACGATCACTTTTTTATGACGCAACGAGGACCAATAATTGTTTTACACTGCTGGCTTTTAACAGCTTAACCGTAAATCCCGGAAAATCTCTAGAAAAAACTTGCGTCTGAGGTCATTTCGACTGATAGGTAAAAGGGTTCATTTTGCCATGTCCCTAATACACCTCTCATCATTTTTCTGATTTTTCCGGTGAAAAAGAAAAAGTCGAAATGAGACGGAACGAACACAACGACGCGAGAAAACGATTCTGTGGACCGATGACAACCACGAGGGGAAACGATGACGGGCCGACAACAACTGAGCTTGGGCCGCCCCGGTGGCGCAGTGGTCTAAGCGATGGCCTCTGATCATTCGTCCAAAAGGGGTGCGGGTTCGAATCTCGGTGAGGCATGGATGTTGTGTTTGTCTTACGGCACTGGCTCTCTCCCTTCCCTGGAACTAGTGACCCTAAATTAGGGACGGGCGACTGCTTATAGCCAATTGAGTTGCTCATGGTGATCGTTAAACCTTAAATATCATCCCCCATCCCAACTAAACGTGGAGAGGCCGACGAAACGACGCAGGAAAACTATGATGGCGCCAATGGCAACGGTGAGGAAAAATAGATGATGGGCTGATGTGAATGTTCTTTTGCATCGTTGATATCTGTCCGTCTGTTTCTGATTTCCTATTTGTTTTTATATCGGAGAAATAAAAAAAAAAACCGTTTGTAAGCATCAAGTGTTCATTCAGGTCCCCCTACCAGCAGACCGGAAAACGTTTCTTTGAAAAATCCTAGAATATGATGTTTTACGACGTTTTTGAGGAGACAATAACGAAAACACGTGAAATGTATACTGCATTTTTACGACATTTGCTTTATTCCGTTTCTTACCTTCATGTGGGTGAAAATATGCTTAATGTGTCTGTTTACAAGAGAATTTGTGTCGTTTTAACCGTTACCAAAAAATGTAACACTTTTCACTACACAAAAGTCAAATATAGACTGATAAGTTACTTCTAAATAAACTAACACTACTCATATTCTCATGCATATTTCATGAAATGTGAAATTGCATATAGCTATCAGTGCCTGAAACAGATGTTACTTATGGGATAACATGATATATTCGATCAGAGAGTTTGCAATGCGTAAGCGGATGTGGAATACGACAAACTAACGCTACTCATATTCTCATGCATATTTCATGAAATGTGAAATTGCATATAGCAGGCCTATCAGTGTCTGAAACAGATGTTACTTATGGGATAACATGATATATTCGATCAGAGAGTTTGCAATGCTTAAGGGGATGTGGAATACGACAAGTGTGACCCAAGATCAACCGGCGCACAGGAAATTCGTGCGTATCCTATGTATGAACGCTACTTTCTAATACCGACATCAGGCTTTTAATACGAAAATGAAAAAATATTTTGATTTGGTATTTGGATAGAAAATCATCTTCACCTTTTCAAGGGGTGTTGATGGAAACTAGAGAAGAGTTAAAATTTACATACTGAAGGCTTATTATAGTGATGGATCATTCGTGAATGATTCGTTCACAACGAATGACTCTTTACCGTGAGTGGTGAATGGTTCGCTCTCACTGAAGTGAATGACATTTAATGCGACATTATTGCAACACTCACTGAAGTGGCTGCACGTTTAACTTTATTTCGCCCCCATGGGTTCGGAAAAAAATCCCAATAAGAAAAGTAATGTCGAGAATTAATAAGCATTAACCGTTATGTGAATGAAAAATCAGCGGTCAACTAGGTACTAATAGTGAAACTTAAGAATGGGAATAGGTACGGGGCAGCCCCGGTGGCGCAGGTTTATGACCGTTCATTCAAGTGGGTCCGGATTCGAATCCCGGTGAGGCATGGATGTTGTGTTCATCTTACAGCACTGGTTCTCTCCCTTCCCTGGAACCACTGGCCGAAAATTAGGGATGGGTGACTGCTTATAGCCGACTGAGTCGCTCACGGTGGTCTTTAAACAGCTATAAAAACGGGACGTGAATGCCATTCATTTGAACAGTATGCCCGAATTGTTCGTTCGTGGCAAATAATTCACTGTGAAATCTCAACATAGAATCCCTGCAACGAATGACTTACTCAGTGAGCGTACTGACAACCTGGAAATTGGATCATTCGTTTGAGAGTTCATTCATGAATGACTCTTGAGTGAATGATGAATGAACTCCCAGGGAGGACTCAATTATGCCATCACTACTCTGTACAGCTCATTCTTTTAAATCTGGCATTATATTTTACAGCGTTTTAATACTGAAACATATTCATTTGCATACTGCAAGGTTTCCATGGCAACTTCTATCAGCAATCAATTAGCGACGAATTCGGGAATAGCTTTATTTTATTTTCCTATGATATTCTGTTTAGTATTAGTATAATTCTGTAAACTTCAGGGAAGCCAAATGAGCATTAAATACAGGAAATATAACTAAAAGGTCAGGTTTACGGAGGGAAATTGAACACGGTCACTTTAACTAGAGGACACATGCCGAAAAATAAAATTATAAATGTTTATGGTGTACCATAGACAAAATCTTTATTCAACATTGTTGAATGATATTAAACGCTGTTTCTAACTGAAAAGCACACACCAAGGAAAAATGTTTAGAGCTAAAGCAATAAAACATAAGAGCAATAATATTTTGAAATTTATTTCTCGAAACACGAATCTTAAGTAAACTGAGGAGTTTTGTTCCTCGACAGAAGCTTTCACTTTATCACTGGTATTTTTCTTTCAAAGCACACAAAAGATAAAAGAAACATTGCTTGGAACGATGTTAACAAAACGTGAACAGAAAAAACTGGTTCATGTTTTTACTTTACAATTCAAAGTAAAAGCACGAACCAAAATGAAATTTCATATCGCTGCAAGTTGGATCGTAAGAAACTGAAGCATGCTAAAACGTTTATTTAGGTACATATTTTGTATCCACAGAGAAAACATTTTTGAATGAACCTGCAACTTCAACAGCGCACTAACAAACAGCTTATTAAAAACAAGAACGAACATAAAATTTCAAGAAACTCAAATGAATTTGCTAATACAAAAATATTCAAAGATCAAGTAGAGTTCGGGATATTTTGCAATAAAAAAGCATTCAGTTGCTAAACTAAAACTTGGAAAATTAAACTAGACAAAATATTTTTTTCATATTTATACTTCCTTTCATATTTTTTTATTTCTTTAATATTCATACTTTCTTTATTTTTTTAGTCTTGATTCTAAATGATTCATTCAGGAAAATACCTATTTTGAGAATTCTGGTCGAGTATTGGTGCTGGACAAATTAAATGAGCGTTAATGCTATCTTTTGAGCATACTCGACAATGGTGGAAACGGAAATTCATATTTTGGAATACAAAAAAATGAACCAAAAGCTTTGAAAATTGGTGACACGAGAAAAAAGGAACTAAAGTTTGCGTATGGTGAACAAACCGCGATAAAGCAGGATATTTATATGTGCAATAAGAACTGTAATTTAACGGTATGTGGCGCATCTACAACCTGAAAATTTGTTAGGAAGAAAATAAAATATAAAACTAATCGTTCAGCAAATGCTTTTCACCATAAGACATTTCAGAACTGCTTTTCTACAATTCACTGAAATTCATTATCTAAAATTTTATGACAATGTGAATTTTCAGTGTAGTTCCATTGGTTATATGGGGCTGCTTAAAGTCGAGATTTCTTTTGACCACACCCACCAGATGGCTGTTGTGTGTGTTTCACTTATGGTAATAAGTATTTACTGAGCATTTGTTTTTACATTTTATTTTCTTCCAAACGAAGTTTCAGTATGTAGATGGCACAACATACACTTAAATTAACATTATTATTACACATACAAATACCCTGAGCTTTCGCAGTTTCTACGTCACATGTTGAACTTTAGTGCATTTTTTAATGTGCCACCAATTTTCAAAGGTTTTGGTTCATTTGTTATACTCCAGAATGTGAATTTCTGTTTCCACCATTGGTTAGTATAGGCTCGAAAGACAGCTTTAATAGGTTATCCAGGAATTCATTTACAGTCGAAAGCATAGGTCTGAAATTTATACGCGTTTGGAGGGGGGGTTAACGACCAGCATGAGCAACTCGACGGGATATTAGCAGTCGCCTGTCCCTAATTAAACCGGGACATCAACACGCGCTCAGCGGTGCACGTATTTACAATTTATAAATAATAAAATTACATATTATAGGTTTAATACCCCCCCCCCCCCCCAAAAAAGCTTCTAAGTTTTGCATCGATCTCGAGGATGACCCAAATGATGACAGAAAAAGCGAAATAATCTCATGTATGAGTAAGAAGTGGTTAAGAAATTGAGAAACACGAATTTTATGGAGAATTAAATGTGAAAAATCGATACTGCCTTGCTCACTCTGCCGTGAAACAATTTTACGGGGCACGGAAACGGCACGGATTCTATCACGAAGAGATTAAATACCGATCTAGAAATTTAATTTCATTTAATAAAAGGGAAAGGGGTAAAAACGATTGCTCTTTATTGATCAGTTTTGAAGAAGTATGTATTAGTAGAAATAGGGAAACATGCATTTCGCCAGAAAAAAATTCTTAAAAAATACGAAGTCGCTCCTTTCACTGTTACCGAAGTTATTAAAAACGAGGAACATGATCTCTCTCTCACACACACACACACAGAGAGAGAGAGAGAGAGAGAGAGAGAGAGAGACAGAGAGAGAGAGAGAGAGAGAGAGAGAGAGAGAGAGAGAGAGAGAGAGAGAGAGAGAGAAAACAAAAAAATAAAAATAAAAATATAATCAGGCAGAAGAAAAAAAGAAGTCGAAAAAATATTTAATGTGCGGAAACGAAAACGACGTGACATTCTCATCGCTGCTAAAAGCAGTCATTTTCGGTGTAATTACGAACATTTGCGAGATCCGCCGACTTTTTCCCCGTTTTTTCAATCGAAACATCTTGAAAACACGAAAATAAAATTTTACACAGATGTCTAATAACGTTATTTCACTGAGATTTTCATAGCATACTCCATGTTTTCCGTAGTCCGTAGCGGACTGACGATTTCCATAGTAACTACCTAAAATCCGTAGTACTTGGAGTATAAGGCTCTCTTCCCACCGCACGGTCTTACTCAGCGTCAAACGGAACGGTGCGCACGGAGAATTTACTGTGCCAAAGTCCCGACGATGACGACGGGGCACGGCGGTTCTGGCGCACAATGGCGCAAAATTTGCCTTTTTGTAGCACGATGGCGCAAGATTTTTATTTTGGCGCAGAATTCGCATCCCTGCGCGAGGCACCGCACAAGCGCCGTGGATGTGCCGTCATACACCACCAGTACTTCAATCTTCCAAGCCACTGACTGTCTTGCTACCATCGCGGGGCTCACGCCCTTGGCGCTTGAAGTGCCGAGGATTAACAAAAAAATATTTGTCTGCATTCGTTACTGACTCCCACTGCCAGCGTTGACACTGGAGAAAAATGATCGCCGAGATCTTTAATGAGGGAAAAAATACCATGCATAATAAATAAATAAAAGAAAAAAAAAACACAAAACCGGATTTTTTTGTAAAAAAATCGGTTTTCCGGAAAATATTTTTTGAAATCGGACGGAATGCGGGTAAACCGGGACACTTGCCAGCTTTGCAACATCCATGCCTCACGGGATACGAACTGGGACCCATCTGGGACAAATGGCACTGCACCACAGGGGCGGTTACTACGCGTGCTTGAAGCTCATATATTTTATTGAAATTTGATAAAAAACAAACGTTTTTAACTTTCAGTGTTTTACTAAGTTAGCTTACTGTACCTTTTCTACAGAGCACTATCGCTAGCAAATCACTTGTCTTTATTGAACGAAGAATACACGGTCGCAATAAATGTTGAAATATTATTTTAATTCCGCCTGTTCGGAAAATGAATTCGTTCAACAAACAGCCTCCAGAAAAGCAGTGGTCTAAGCGACTGCTTCTGACCCTTCGCCCAACGGAGGGGTCTTGGTTCGAATCCCGGTAAGACATGGATGTCTGTGCTTGTCTTTCGGCACTGGCTCTCTCTGTTATTTGCAAATCTGGCATGCTATATCACATGTTCGATCTGTACTTTGACGATTTCGATGTATTGCATAATATTCGTACCCTGTGACGCACAATACTGTATTTGTCTGAATTCGAGATGTATGCGTTGACCACGACCAATGTATGAATTTAAGTTGCATGTGTTACCTGGTACCAATAAATATTTTTTTTAAACCTCCAATCAAAAAAAAAAAAAAAAAAAGCACCGAAAAGATATATTGACATACAGACTTTTCTTATGGCAATGCTGGAGGTCGAGTTATCGCCGCTTTTGTTTACATTTAATGACTTTTCCGATATTAAAACAACGAAAAAATTCCCGTTATTAAGCCCAAGCTTTAATTAGATTTGGCTTAGTGTCAAAAACAAAGACAGGCTTCTTCTGCCTGCCATTGTGCCTCTTTTATCGTGGCGGGAGAAAGTGTATCTGCCAACCGTTGTCTTAGCCTACGTCACTTTCAAAATCACTGGTTGTTACTGCTGACCTTGGCAAGTCTTACATGCTTATTCGTCATTCGGCCTTGTTGCGAAATGTCTGGCAACTACAGCTGATCTCTCTGTTTTCTCTTCCAGGGCCTGATTGCGTGGTAATGACCACCATGAATTTGCTTTCAATATGTCATATACTGCATGACATCCGGTGAGCTGATCACCATTGCATAATAAATTACCCGATGCGCAACGTTGCGTAAAACACCACTTTCGCCGTTTCCCTGCAGAATTTCTACTATGAAAGAAAAAAAAAATGAAGATATTTTTGTACGTATCAGTAATAGCACGCAAAGGATAATTTTTTGACGAAAACTACGAAGAAAATTTTACAAAAAGTTTTATATTTCAGCTTCCACTTTTGTTTGTGACTACATTACTGTTCAACTGATTCAAAACACCAAGATCAAGGGTCTAGGAATTTTCCAGACAGAAACAGATGCTGACGTGAAAAAACGGAGATAGAATATACACTAATGTTCAAAATTAAGAGAATTTGCACATTTTGTCGAATTTCTGGAAAACTAAGGGACACATTTTAATGAAGTTTGGTATGGATACACAGTTATATAAGAGAAAAAATTATACCATACAACATTCATGGTACGCACTCATGATCGTCAGTAAAGCTCATCAGCGTATTAATGTCCAAAATCCACGTTGCAAGATCGAACATAGAATGACTCTTATTAGGGGTATGGTCTCCTCTCACAGTTATACAGCTCTAACAGCGTGACGTCATACTGGAAACGAAGCAGTTGATGTGTATCTGTGGCAATCCGTCCCACTCTTGCAGCAACGCAGTTTTCAGCTCCTGGATGATTCTCAGAAGGGGATGGCGAGAGGAAATTGCCCTCCCAAGAACGTCCCACACATGTTCGATAGGGTTTTGGTCTGGCGATCTGGCTGGCCAATCCATCTGGCGATTATCCTCACTTTCAAGATAATCGTCTACCAGGTGAGCCCTATGTGGACGAGCGTTGTCGTCCATAAAAAGGAGCCGAGGGCCAACTGCGCCCCTGAAAAGTCGAACATAGGGCTGTAAGATCTCATCCCTATACCTCTCAGGAGTCAGGGAGCCTCTGTCAAACACATGGAGAGGTGTGCGGCCGTACAACATGATGCCTGCATAGACCATGACACCTCCGCTGCCATAGCGGTCCCTTTCTCGGATGTTGGAGGAAAGGTATCGAGTCCCAGGTTCTATCCAGATGAAGGTACATCGAGAATCAGTGTCCAGGCCGAATCGCGACTCGTCTGTGAAGAGAATGTTACCCCACTGAAGTCTGGTCCAAGGCTGATGTTGTCTGCACCATGCTAAACGCGCTCTCTTGTGTGCTGAAGTGAGCGGGACGCAAAAAGTGGGTCTATTGGCAAAAAACCCTCTCTGATGAAGCCTTCGGGAAACAGTAACCCTTGAAACTCGGGTTCCCCTAGCGACATGAAGCTCACGAGTTAGCTGTGCAGCTGTAGCAGTCCTGTGGTGCCTCGCTGGAAGTGCCAAAGAACGATCTTCATTGGCCGTCGTGGCTCTTGGACGACCTTGCCCAGGCCTTCTCGATATGGATCCGGTGTCCTTAAACTGTTTCCACAAATTCAAGACGACAATGGGCGTTACATAGAGCTGTGTTGTAACCCGCACTTGCGATTGCCCTGCCTCCAATCTACCAACGATTCTCCACTTCATTCCGTCATCAATACGTTCGTGGTAACTCATTTTACCTGATTGCTTATGAAATTGAACCAACTCCTGCAAAAAACACTACGAATGTCGCCGAGGAGTACGAGCGAACTAATCGCGGAAAAAGCCGCGTGTGCTTTTCATGCCCTCCGCTGTCACAGCTCCGCCCTCACGCACGTGTACGCTTACATAATCGAAACAGCAAATTTGCATTCTTATTCGGCGGCATAACTTGTACCTTTGGTTCCGTACTTTTTGTGAAAATCGACCAAATGTGCAAATTCTCTTAATTTTGAACACCAGTGTATATGTTTAATAGTAACAGATGAAGAGCATGGGTCGGGCCAGGAAGGTTAATGGATGCAAGCGAAATTGTTAACTAGTGCTAGGTCAAGCAACTCTACGGAGGACCTGACATATATATATTTTTTAAACTATTTTAGGTGGGAATGTTACTTGCATCTATGGCCTTGCAGAAACCCATTTCCAACTAGGTCTTTGTGGAAGTGAGAAAATGCAGAGTTTTTGCTGGTCCTTGATAAAGCCAAATAAAGCCAAGGCTCAGTATTCTCGACACCTTCTACATTCAGTTGTTTTATTTTATTTTTTTATCTTTTCTCCTTTTACTCACACAGGTAGATACATAACCTTTTCTATGTTGTACTAGGCGTGAGTCAAAATTATATATGTATTTTTTTTGCTTAGGTATCTTCTTTATAGAATAGGTATATATATATATATATATCATCATCATCATCGTCAACCATTATCAACCCACTGCTGGACGAAGGTCTCCCCAAGTTTCCTCAACAACGGTCTGTCTTGTGCCAGTCTCCTCCATGTCACTCCCGCATACTTTCGAATTTCATCCACCCATCTCCCACGTGGTCTTCTTCTGGGTCTTTTCCTGACCCTTGGAATCCAATCTAAAATTTCGGCTGTCCATTGATGGTCTGTCCTTCTGGCAGTATGCCCAGCCCATTGCCATTTCAGGGATTTAACTCTGATCATGATGTTTTCCACTCTTGTCATTTTTCGGATACACGAGTTCCTCTTCTTATCTCTCCTGGTTACACCAAGCATGCACCTCTCCATGCTGCTTTGAGTTGTCTGCAGCCTTTGTATGTCTCTTTTAGTTAAGGTCCACGTCTCTGCACCATACGTAAGCACTGGAAGGATGCATTGATTAAACACTTTTCTTTTAAGACATAATGGCATATTGCTCTTGAAAATTATGCTGTTTCTTCCACAAGCTCTCCCGGCAAGTTTTGTACGCCGATTAATTTCTTCATCAATGTGACCCTCACTTGATATCTGCTGTCCAAGATAAACGTACGTGTCTGTTATCTCCAGCTTTTCTCCATCAATCGATAAATCTTTATTTCGTGTAAAAGCATTGAATATCACTTTTTGTCTTCTGAAAGTTCATTTTTAATCCCACTTCTTTACTCTTGTCAGCAAGTTCTTGGATCATACTCTGCAGCTCTGATGGGGTAGTTGCAAAAATGACTATGTCATCAGCAAAACGAAGGTGGGTTAGATAATCTCCATTAATCTTTATCCCTTTGTTTTTCCAGTTCAGTGATTGAAAGACATTTTCCAATGTGGCGTTAAAGAGCTTCGGAGATATGGTGTCACCTTGTCTCACTCCCTTTCCAATCTTTATGGGGTCTGTATCCTCAAATAGCCGAATCTTTGCACTTGCATTTTCATAGATGTTATGAATAATACATGTATAACTGTGAGAGAAGATCGACGTGTAATAGTCAGACAGCTAGCAGAAATTTTGAGACTATCAATGGGAAATGCACACACTCCATGACCACCAGAGAGCGTGCACGTTGTTTTCCAAATATACCGACACTTCAGCAAAAGCTTGTTAGCGTTGAAGTTTGTCAGCAGCTATTAAGTAAGTTTGCTACTGAGGCTAAATCTACATTAATAAAATAATTGAATCCGTATGTCTATCTTCCTTAGAGTTGGTCGGTCGCAAACACGGAAACTACTGAACGTAATGACGTGAAATTTCGAAAATACACTGCTGGCCACCCAAAATGCAACACCAAGAAGGACACGAGAGAGCAAAGCCAGATTTACTGGACACATAACAACTGATACAAAGATGAAACGATTGAGCTTACAGGCCCGTGTGACTTGCGGAACACGCAGACATCAATAGTTTGTGTGGCTCCCATGGCTGGCAATAACGGCCGCTACACGCCGCGGCATCGAACGAAAGAGGCTTTGGATGTGGGCTTGGGGTATATCGGTCCAGGCTGCTTCCACACGTTGCCACAGTTCATCAGGCGTAGCCGCGGGTGGTGCTTGCCGGGCCACTCGGTTGCCGATCAGCGACCAGACGTGTTCGATGGGCGACATATCGGGAGAACAGGCAGGCCACGGCAACAGTGACACCTAGTGGGCCATTAAGAAATGTTGCACGATGCGTGCCACGTGCGGGCGCGCATTGTCCTGTTGAAACGTGGCCGCTGGCAGGTCCTGCGGGCAAGGGAGGACTACAGGCTCCAAAACGTCGGAGATGGTGGGGTGACTGTTGAGTGTACCAGCGATGCGTACCAAAGGGGTGCGGGTGTCATACCCAATTGCGCTCCAAACCATAACGCCAGGCGACGGACCAGTATGGCGATGCATAATGCAGGCGTCATACAGTCTCTCGCTGCGGTGCAGCCACACGCGGATCCGACTATCGTGGTGTTGCAGGCAGAAGCGAGATTCGTCGGTGAAGACAAAGTCGTGCCATTCCGTAGTCCAGGTGCGGCGTTCAACGGCCCGCTGCCGCCGCACTCGCCGGTGGTGTAACGTCAATGGTAATCGGAGCAATGGGCGCCGTGCGACAAGTCCCCGCTCCTGCAGATGACGTCGAACGGCACGTGCTGACACAGGTTGTTGCGCAACACACCCTAATTCCTGGGCTAATGTTCGTGATGTGGCGGTG
The DNA here is from genome assembly GCA_039090855.1 of Macrothele yani. NCBI lineage: Eukaryota > Metazoa > Arthropoda > Arachnida > Araneae > Macrothelidae > Macrothele > Macrothele yani. Next base: position 62,118,262 of record CM077017.1, on the reverse strand, counting down.
CAAGCCGTCAATGCCCGCCGCACAACAAGCCGGTCCTCTCGTTTGGTTGTGTGCCGCGGCTGCGGCAAACGCTCACGTTGGTCCGTCCGTCCGTCCTGCACCAACCGAATCCGTACTCGCCTCACTGTGGCTGGATGTCGTCCCACACGGGCGCCGATGTCTCGGTACGATAAACCGCTGTCGCGATAAGCCACTATTCATCCTCTGTCGAACTCCGAAACGTGCTGGAATGACTGCCGTGTTCTGCGACGAGGCATCAGGAAGCTTCCCACTCACAGGTCCGACAGCACAACACACTTCCACTACTTACACCCCGCCTTCTGTGCACCCTTCTTATAGTGCTTTTCGGTGGCGTGATTTGCATATGCCCTGCAATGCTAATCGTTTGCATGTCCTCTCGCGGGCGACGCATACTGCGAATTTCAGGCCAATCGGATGCTTCCTTCTTGGTGTTGCATTTTGGGTGGCCAGCAGTGCAGAAAGAGTGCAATGGGAAAATTTGAATTTGGGGATTTTTAATTAATTTATTAATTTTTAAAACATTCAGCCATTGTAGAAGAAACCATTGTTTAAATCTTATCTTTCGGCTTACTGCACCACAGGCGCACTCAACAATAGCTTATTTTATTGTTACGCAATATGCAATATCTTTACATACTGGCGCAACAATACTTTTGCCATTTTGAATAAACAGAACAATATTTCATGGCTTTATTGTGTTAAGGTACTTCACTTCCAAGGAGGTATGACGTATACACTAAATTAACTTTCATTTTTAGTTGCTTTCTCCATGTAAATTTGAGTTCATACTCTTTTAGTGTTTTCAACCTTAACTTTATATTTTCTTGCTTACGGAATGACGTTGGCAACAATTTTGAGGTCAGAGAGCGTGACGTATGCATGTTGACAGATAAGAACTAGAGATGTACACTGCCGGAAAGTGAAAAAAGAACACCAAGAAGGAATTGGCGGACGACCATGAAATTTACATATGTTAATGGGGTCGAGTTTACGTAGGTGTGATGTTAATTTCGGGACCAACCGGTGAGCGCTTACGCCACAGCACGGCATAATATGCAAATTATCGTCGGTGGTAGTTAAGGAGTACGGCGAAGTGAATATAATCAGTCGTCGGCGTACGGACACGTGCGATGACCCTAAAGAAGCTGCAATGCCTGGACATGGAAGACGTGTACGATGTCAGCAGTTATCGGACTTTGAGCGAGGTCGTCTAGTCGGACTCCGCGAGGCCGGGTGGTCGTATCGTCGTATTGCGGAGCGAATTGGACGGGAAGTATTGGTGGTGGTACGATGGTGGCGTAGATGGTCCGAGGAACATTCCCACACGAGAAGACGTGGAACCGGGAGTCACAGACGGACTGATTAGCGGACCGATCGACGCATAAGAAGAGCGGCGTTGTCAAGCAGAACATCCACTGCGACGTAAATCCGAGCTGCCGTTGCACGTGAGGTGACTGTGCGAACCATCCGCAACCGTCTACTGGATGCAGGACTACGTGCACGTGTGCTTCTGACATGTGTACCTCTGACTCCAGCCCACCGTCAGGAACGGCTGCAATGGTGTCGCCAACGTCTGCACTGGAGAACGCAATGGCGATCTGTCGTGTTCAGCGATGAAAGCAGATTCTGTTTGGGAGCCTCCGATGGCCGTATGCGTGTTCGTAGACGCACAGGGGAGCGTCTCCACCCTTCTTGCATCCGCCAGCGACATACAGGGCCTACTCCTGGTCTCCTGGTGTGGGGAGCGATCAGCTATCACTCCCGTACACAACTAGTGTTTGTACCGGGTACGTTAATCAGCACCTCCTACATCAACAACATCATTCAGCCCGTTGTTGTGCCATTTGTAAGGTCGGTCCATCGTGGTGTTTTCCAGCAAGATAACGCACGCCCACACACGGCACGTGCAACGCAACATGCACTTCAGGGTGTGAGACAACTTCCATGGCCTGCACGTTCACCGGATTTGTCCCCCATTGAGCACGTGTGGGATTTTCTGGAACAACGACTTATCCGGTCTCGATGGCCAGCCACGACCATTTCCGATTTACGCGTCCAGGTGGAGGATGCTTGGAAATCAATACCCCAAACTTACATCCAACATCTGTACGACAGACAACATGCCAGAATTGCACAATGTGACGCAGTTCATGGCGGTTCAACCTCGTACTAACCATGTTACATGGAAATGTTGTTTTTCAGTTTACCAGCAAATGCAGCTGTATTTTGCCATAATGTTTTGATCACGTTATCCTCTGTATTTCGTTATTATGCTGTATAAATTTCGTTGGTATCAGACGTCTCCTTCTTGGTGTTCTTTTTTCACCTTCCGCCAGTGTATAATGTTGAAGCAGCAGTCAAAATGTGTGGTGGAAGCTTTGCTAAGCCGAAGCTGTGTTTATTGGAGGTTTGCGAGTTCGAGCTGTTTTGTTATATATTGAGTGTTTGTGTGTGGAGTAATCAAGTTTTCTGCTTACAAACGTTAATCAATGTTGAAAGATTAAATGCTATTGTGATTAGGTCCTCGCGTATTTTGGAATGTTTCGAGCAAAGTGCTCACACGATGATAACGAAAAAAAAAGAAGTGAAGAGTAATTCTTTCTGAAACTTTATTTGCGTGCCTTTGTTTCACTTCGAGAAAGAGAGTGTAAATAAGAAGTAGTATTCCCAAAATATTTAGTGTTCTCCAGGACACAAATAGTAAAGAACGCTATAGAGTTTAGAATTCATGGGGTAAGCATGACGTCATAAACATGACGCTTTTTGAGCAGACGACGCTGAGCTGATTGTAACGCTCAGTGAGACGTTACGAGTACTTTTCCATCATTGTGGTACTACGGAAGAGACCTTTTATTGTCAAATACTTGTGATTTTTTCGAAATTAGATAGTACTGTGCATTTGCAGATGTCAACTTATCAACTAAAGCTCGGTTAGTGTAACTTTTCATCGGTAATTTTACATGGAATATTAATTTTTTTGTAATTTTTTTGTATTTTAAGAAGTAACTGGGGTGTCATTAAGAAACAGTGGATTCTGAAACACCAAATTTTTAGCTCACAAGAATTTAGCATAACCTTAACCTAAAAATCTCTGAACTATCTCAGACATGCGCGCATGTAATATAATAAACAAATGCCTAATATAGAGGGATAAATTAGGGGTCGTATGTTTAGCGCTTTTTATGTTCAGTTCCAGCAAACGTTTAAACGAAGATTTATTTGTAAAAATTAAGAAATGTCAAAAATTTCAATTGACTACCGTAGTTTTCGTATTAAGCGCTGCAGTTCATGTATTTTGAAGAGTTCGATTTTTAAAAGGTACGATACACAAACTGGTACGTAGAAAAAAATATACTCAAGGTATATTTATATACTCTTTGCAAGCACTCAGAAGGAATCATTTAATCGCGATGAAAAATGGTATGTGCAATGTGCATGTATAGGAAAGGAAGTGATTGCCATTTCAGAGCAGTTGGGTCATTTATTCGGATAAAACAGCTACACGAGTGGAACAAGTCAGTACGTTGTAGCGCTACCTCTGGCTCGGATACAAACGGTTACCCGGCGTGGCATAGACGCATACAGTTCACGAATACTGTACTGAGGTATAACATGCAAGATAGTGTTCAAATTGCGGGCCAGTTCGCCGACATTCCGGAATAGGCGTAGGTGGTGTCCCATTATGTCCCTAACATGTTCAATCGGTGGGAGGTCGGGCGATTGGGCTGACCATGGAAGGGTGTCGTCATTACGGAGGCAGGACTGGGAGAGTCGTGCCGTGCGTGGCCGGGTATTATCCTGTTGAAAAATTGCTCGGTGATGCTGCGACAAGAATGGTGACACAACAAGTCATAGAATGTCGTCGACGTACCGTTGTGCCGTGAGAGTGGTTCGGAGGACTACCAAGGGTATCCGGCTATCGCAGGAAATGGCTCCCCAGACAGTCACTCCCGGTGTGCGTGCCGTTTCACGGTAAAGGCAGAATCCGTGTGCTCTCCGGCTCGTCTTCAGACACGTATGCGCTGGTCATAGGTGCCAAGTGTAAACCGTGATTCATTACTGAAGACAACACTATGCCACTGGACACTATCTCACGTTAATCGGACCCGACACCACTGAAAACGGTGCCGGCGATGCTCGTTGGTAAGTGCTAGGTGGCGGAGTGGCCTGCTCGAATGCAGTCCCCGTGCGGCAAGTCATCTGGCAATGGTCCAGATGGCCACTTCCGTAGCTGTAGACGACGCAACATGTCCACGGATGGTTGAGAGCGACGAATTCGGCTCTGTTCGTGCGGCTCTCATAATCGCTCGATCCTCGCGTTCTGTCGTTGCCCTGGGCCGTCCACTGCCCGCGTGTCGCTGGGATGTGACCTCCTCGATCCATTGGCGCCAACATGGTCTCTTCGCAGCGTTGTTCCGACTCAAATGTCTGGCGATACGGCGACTTAACCAAACGGCCTATCTCAGCCAGTCCTCTCTCAAACTCGCTCATCTGCTCGTAGTGTTCACGGATTCGCCGTAGAGGCAACCCCACGGTCCGTGAAGGTTAATGCAACGGCAATCTTCTATCATAATTGTCCCTGCGTGAGAGTTTTGTTCTAGATATACCCTCATTAATGCGCGGTTCCCATGCGTTGTGGCGGGCCCCTATTTAGTCATCGGTCGTTATTTTTTAATCATTTGCATATTCAGCCCTGTGGTATGAGGAGTATCATCAGTATCGAACCTACGGATCGAAGGACTTTCTCGGGGTGTTTCGTTTTTTTTTTTTTTTTTTTTACGAAGATTGTATATACATGTCTGATGATCTAAGAACATCAGCCATCAATGAATGTGCCTGATGTTCAAAATCATCGATAAACATGTACATTATAATTGCAAACCTTGATGTCTCTTATGTTACCTAATAATCGCTATTTTTTTTACTGATCCACATGTTGAAATTTAAAGATACGAGTATGGAGAGAAAAATTCGGTAAACGACAGTTCCATCCTCAACGCAATGTCATGTTTTAATCTCAGTCGTCTCACCAACATGGCAACAGAGGCTGTGACGTCTTGATCGTGACGTTTTGCTGGCTTCATTTTGATGACACGAGATGAGTTGGTTGACCCTCACTCCAAACGTGATACAAGCTATTACAAAAATCCATGTTTGATTGGCGTAGTAGCTTGCTGTATATGTGCTAATCATTCACACACCTACGGATGGCTTTATCCAGGCAGACTAATACTACAAACCTATGCGGCAGAATACTTACGAGAGAATAAAAGCGACAGTATTAACAGATTGTGCCAAAATTTTCGGGATGCACTTCCGAAGTGTTACTGTAACCTTTCGCTACACTTGCCGAGGAGTTTGTTAAAGTTTGAAACTGAGGCTCTCTTTGCGTTACTACGCACTACAAATAGTTCCAAGTTATTTCTTTAGGAAGATTTTGACGAGGTTTCTTCAGTCATTGTTTCGAATTTGACAAAACACGCGCAATTCACAGTTTGAAATTTGATCTAGCTGTTTACTGTGTTAGACTTCCAATGCGTGTATCTTTCCGGCGCAACTACTAGCCGGTTTCTTTACGTTTCAGACGGCAGCTCTACGTGTGTTACTCTGCGCCCTACATAGTTCCATTAAAAAAAATATATATAGTAACGCGATTCTTTTATAGAGGAAATATATTTCAATGAAATGCAAATAAAATACAAGAAATGGAAAGTAAGAAAAATGTGAACTTTCTTACATTTCATTACTTCACATTGCCATTCCTCCATTCGCGCATTCTCCCACCTCATCTTGTCTGTTTTTTAAATCTTGGCATAATCTGGATTCACCAATAACCTGCAATGGAACACGACTGACTGTCAAGAAACGCATATAAAATGTCATCGAAGCCACCATCATGTCTCGCATGCTGCAGAAGACAATGTTTCTTCTGTTCCACGCATTCCAATTGTCCCATCTGACCTTCCATTTTAGGTTAAACTCCTACAGTTTCTTTTTGTTCCTAGTTTTGTCATGTCTATCAAGAAGACACAGGTTCAATCGTTAAAAGTTGTTGGACTCAAACTGTAAAATTCATGCTTTTCTCATGGCCTTATGTTGGTTGCTCCAGAGTTGGTAAAAATAAAAACCTCTTCCTCTTGGTTCCAAATAAAAGAATACTCAACGTCGTTGACTCAGAGACCCTTCAAGGATAAATTTACTTGCGCTTCAAATTAACTGTACATTACGTTGATCACAACACAACTGAAAAATGCAGATGTTTCAGATATTTCAAATTTCTTACATTCTCAGTTACTAGAGACTGCTGGTTAAGTCAACTGTGCCGGCACAAGTATGCACTTTGTTCGTTTCTTAAATCTTTTTCTTTTCATTACCGGAATACATTTTAGTGAGTGAAATGTTTCCGTGCAATATATCCCATTCATAAATTCAAGAAAGCTCGGAAAACGCTGGCCGAGAAGCTGATTCATGTTAGTTTTTTTTTTTGTTAAACTCGGGCATCGCCGGGTACCTTCGCTAGTCATAAGTAAGGTAATTCCCGTACATGAGACTTGGTTACCATTATGACCCAGAGGGTAAACAACAAAGTTCTGTTTGGAAGTCGCTTTCATTGCCGATACCGAAGAAAGCCAAAAATATGCCGTCTGCTGGTATAGTTATGGCAATCCCTTTCTTCGACGTGCAAGGAACGACATACCAGCATGCTGTGCCAAAAATACCATTGTTAGGGGGATCTACCACAGAGCTGTATGGCATACTTTGCGGGATCACATTCACCGCAAAAGACCACACTCACACGCAAGCGGACGGATGCTATGTCACGTCAATGCGTGACCTCACATTGCGTATGCCCTCGTCGATTATCTAGCCAAAATTGATGTCTGATGTGCTCCTCAACCACACTACAGTCCTGATCTTTTCCCTGTGATTCCGTTTTGTTTTCAAACTTAAAGAAGGAGCTGAGGGGTCAGCTATTTCATTCGTCAAATGAAGTTATTAATGCAGCGTAGGTGGTTCTCAAATACATGTCATAAATAGCTTCCATTCGGTTTTTAAAGAGTGGCAGAATTATGAAAGAAATACGGGATTACGCCATATAATACAAATTTTGAAGATGACAATCCGATTTTTGGCGTAAATGTGACAAGGATGGTAAGTCAGATAATATCCGAAAACTTGAAAATTTTCATCGTCCTGGAGCGGGACTCGAACCCGCGTCTCCCAGTCACATTTACGCCAAAAATCGGATTGTCGTCTTCAAAATTTGTATTATATGGCGTAATCCCGTATTTCTTTCATGATTTATCTGCTTCTCCGGGCAATCACGGGATAGGATTATTAACCTCCAGATTCGCTAAACATGAATGCCGGTTGCTTCGACTAGCGAATCCTGTGATGGTTAAATTCAAATTGATCGGAAACTTGAAACTTGGTCGTTCTGGGTGGTGTAGTGGTTAGCATACCTAGGCGTTTTCTGGGAGACGCGGGTTCGAGTCCCGCTCCAGGACGATGAAAATTTTCAAGTTTTCGGATATTATCTGACTTACCATCCTTGTCACATTTACGCCAGAAATCGGATTGTCATCTTCAAAGTGGCAGAATTGTTGGAATAAGTGCCTTATATCACATGAGAAGTATTTTGAAAAAGACCATCGAAATCTGGGTAATTAATAAAGGTACGTTGTGACGTACTACAGAGGTGAATCACGTGTCAAGCCGACAAATCTGCAGCGGTACATTCCGTCCGTGTAGCTTCGTTGGGAGAGCAACTTACTCCGGAGTGAGGGGGCGCGATTTCGATCTGCGTCACGGACAAACACGTGTTTTCATATTGGCGCCAGAACGTAAAAATGGATATACTGGCCATTGGGTTCTTCGAAAAATGTGTGATGTTTGTTCCACACATGGTCTAGAGTTAATGAGAATTCGTTCTTCGATTAAAAAAATAAATTAGGAGGAAGATGATGTGACGTACTACAGAGGTGAGTCACGTGTCAAGACGACAAATCTGCAGCGGTACATTCCGTCTGTGTAGCATTAGTTGGGAGAGCAACTTACTCCGGAGTGACGAGGACGCGGTTTCAATCTCTGTCACGGACAAACGTGTTTTCACAACGTTTTTTTCTAAAAATATGATCATGCTTCATTAAACAGCCCTCGATTTGTAAAAGATGAATAGAGAAAATTTTACTAAGATTTTTACCTATAGTGTTTGCAAATTATATGTCTATTTAAGAAAAAATATCACTTTACATCTGTGTAAGTCAGTTCTGAGGCTCCAAATATGCAAAAGTATTGGCAATTTTTTGGCATACCGAAAAAGCTTTCTCTAATTTGTGTTACACGAATGCGATATGTCTAAAATTCTGTACAACGCATTTACCATGAATGCGTCTACAGTTCTTTTAAATCTGTAATTCAGTGTTTGGCATATGTCAACGACTTCCCCTGCTCTGCTGATACCATAACAAACCATCGAACGTTACTCTTCCTCCAGCTTGCTCTTCGCAATTATTTTGCTTTCCTCTCGCATCGCTCATCTTTCGTTTTTGTCGGTGGATTTGAGTTAAAATTTTATTTTCTTAATGAGCTTTGGGCCCCAAATTCGCTTAACCACGCTTAATAATAGTTACACCCCTACAAGCAAAATAAGCTAGACCAGTTTTGCAAAGTTGTAAAAATTCAAAATATTACAAGAAAAATTACCGAATGACTTTTGCTTCTAAAGATCTATTTCATTCGTGTTCATAGACCGTGACTTAAATGAATCAGATGATCGGCCTGTTTTTAATAGAGCAACAGTTAAATATACGCTTAAACAAGTTTTTAAAAAGGCATATTTTATCAAACGTTTGGGCCTTTTTTGACTTAATGACTGTCATTCACAAAGACGGTCACCTGGTGAATTTCTTTTTTAGAAAATCAATGGAAATTTTTATCCGATGATACCGTGTCCGAGTTTACTACATCGATTAATTTTGTTCCTCCCACGTTTGTCATAAGAGTAACAGCACATTTTGTACCATTACACAGCCCTCTCAATGGCATTAGGTTTCTAAGCAGCATGATAAGGGCTCCGATGTTGTGTTCCACTTAATGAGGAGGCATGCCGATGCGAGTCTTTAGAAGGTTTAAGATTCTTCTGAAAATGTATGATGATCTGTAACAATAGCATCCACGCTTTCGAGAAGCATTTCAGCGTCATTAATAGAGCACAATACTTCGTTGTTGAGCTAAAGTGAGGCATCGTTTGCAACACTCAGTATTGCTGATGCTTTAAGCTGCCCAGAAGTAGCCATGGAAACGTCAATGCCACCGAATAGTTGCACAACAGCAACTTGCTTTTCTGCACACATTGCAAGGTTAATCATGTATAATTAAAAATTTTTGTTAACGGAGAATTGCTTACTGACTACATGGTGATGGGATAGCTGACGAGACAGCGAGTCTCTAGTTTTTCTCGAGATGTACATGCATGCTTAACTGTGCAATTCGCCCGTAAACTGCTACTGAGAAAATAGTTAACATTTGTAAATGATAATGTGAACGACAAAATTAATGAAGTATATAGAAGACTACATTCTTCTACCTACCTCACGTTAAAATATGAATTCGTGAGAATATTTTCCACACTATACATTACTGGGACAAGGTAAGGCCAAAGGAAGGTACGATAAACTATAACATGCCGAACAGAATATTATGCATTCATTCGATGTACTGAATGTATCAACCTCTCACAGATTAAGCCACGTATTAATATTGACATTTTAGGCTTAGGAACTAAACAGAAACATAAATAATATATCTGAAATTTTTTATCAATTAAGAAGAAATTATTCACTCTGAAGAATGTTGCATACCAAAGATATACGTAACTCAACCAACTAACAGAGAGTGAGAAATTACGAATTGGGAAAGCAAATTAGGGCATCAAGACTTTTTAACCCAACATAAGAACAATGAAGTTACACAAAAACATTTCTGCTTAAAAATTGCACCTATTAACCAAGCAGATAAAAATGTAACAGAAAAGATATTAAGAACACAGATAAAAGCAAAAAGAAAATACATTACGTTAGTCGCCGAACTCTAAAAGATAAAAAGGAAAAGTTAGCAGAACCGAATTATAATTAGTGGTACATAAAAAACATACCTTACTAGAACGGCATCTTCAAAGAAATAGAACGAGGCTAATCCCATAAGAACATCTTTATAAAAAAAAATGGCAGGAAAACCAAATTATCTCAGTAAGTCTAACATAAGCTTAAGTTATTTATGGAAAAAGGCACTGCAAGAAAAATCAAAATGTGTAAACAAAAAAGAGCTTGGAAAAATCAAGAAATACATCCACAATTTTAAAGAAATAATACGTCAGTTGCCCAATCCACAAGAAGAACCAGGTGGATACAAAATGAGTAGTGATATATATTAAGCAATGAAAAACAAAATGTAAATAAAAATAACCGATTAAAATACGAAAAAGAGGCTCTGTTAGGATTTAGAAAAGATTCCAGAGATTAACATTATAACAGTTGATCAGACAAATCAGACTGCTATTATTATGATTATTATGAATAAAGAAGAATATTTGAACAAAATCAATAAAGCCATAGCTGAGATAAAAACCAAAGTAACTCAGAAAAATCCTTCAAGAAGAATTATGCGAAATCTAACAATCTTTAAAACTATAAGCATCTACCTGACAACATGAAAAAGGGAAGCCTATCTAGCTGTAAATATAACTATTCCCCAAATACTTGGCAAATCAAAAATTCACAAAAATAATGATGCAATTAGAGCAACAGTTGAAATACATAAAAAAAAAAAAAACTTCAATACAGAATGAGCTCTATAAACACCTAAAATCTTTTTCATGAATGTTACAAATACGCAGTGATGAATGTCGTGAAAGCAATTCATCATATAGATAGCATTATTATTGCTAACCTCGATGTTTCTTCACTACATTCAAATTTATCCATCAAAGAAGCAGAGTCTGGAGCTTTAATAAAAACATTCAAATGTATTAATGACGATAATTACTCGTATTTTTATTCCCGCAATAAGCAACACAGATAAGTAGACGGTGCCCCATTTGGATCCTCTCCATCCGGAATACATGCGTTGTACTGCAGGATATTGAAAACAAAATATTTACGAAACGATCACAAAAGTAAGAATATAATTTTCTAACGACATTATGATTTCCTGGAAGTAATATCAAAAAGACCTAGAACTTTTATCTTCACCTATTCAAGCATATATACCACAATAAAAATCACATCTCAAATCAAATAGTTAACTAGCATATTTACATATCCTAATAACCAACGACGAAAATAAAAGCATACAATATGAAGTGATAAAAAACTAACATACATACTTACCTTGATCTCTGCCGAATCTAACCATACTATGAAATACAAAATCTTAATCTTTACAGCATTCATCAAAAGAGCTCATTCACATTTTTCAAACAAATAAAAAATAGAGAAAATCAAATGGATTAAAAACAACGATATTACAACAACAATTATAGTATGAAAGGCAGCACTGGTCTAATAAAAAAGTTAAAACCAAGATAATCAATAAATATAGCATTAAAAGAAAAGGAAAGTATTAACCTTTATGGAGCAATTTATATATGAAAGGTACTACCGAAGTTATGAAGAACACCAGTAAACATGCAGAATAGAATAGCCGCCCGGGTGGCATAGTGGCCTAAGCGATGGCTTCTGATCATTCGCCCGAGAGGGATCCGAGTTCGATTCCCGTTGAGGCATGGATGTTGTGTTTGTCTTACGGCGCTGGCTCTCTCCCTTCCCTGGAACCAGTGGTCCTAAATTAGGGACACTGAGTTGCTCACGGTGGTCGTTAAACCCTCAATCAAAATAGAAAAAAAAAAAAAAGGATACAGGATAAAGTACAAAAGACATCAGAAATGTGACATTAAAGAACCATGATAATAAGAGCATACTAAATAAGGTAGGTGTTTGCAAAATTCTCCTTAAGAATTAAGTTAAAAGCCCTTCTTACTATACAGAGAGTTCAAAAAGAAAGATGATCATAAGACTAACAGAACACAACAAACAACAACGAAACATAAGTTCACTAACATACACTGAAGAGCAATTGAATTACAGACAGCTGGCGTTATGCAAATGTGGCGCTGTGGGTGGCCCTGTAAACGGAAACGACATGACGTATGCAGCGATCCGACAATATAAGGAGTGATGCGACGGGAATCAGTAAGAGTCGGACGCAGTATGGGTAAGACGAAGGATCTAAGCACATTTGATCGTGGGCTAATTGTCGGGGCCCGACGAATGGGTCACTCCATCTCGGAAGTCGTGCAGGCACTGCGATTTTCACGAGCCACTGTGTCACGGGTGCACCGTGAGTACATCGAATCCGGTAAAACCATCCCTGCAAGGGCCAACTGCCTTGGACAACAGCGTGTGGATGAGCGGGGTCATCGTCGGCTAGCTCGCATTGTAACAGCGAATAGACGGGCCACAGTGCAAGAAATCACTCGGCAATTTAACGCTGGCGCACAAAAACGTGTAAGCAGCCACACCATCCAGAACCATATCCTCGGTATGGGGTACAGAAGCCATCGTCCCGTGAGGGTACCGCTGCTGACCGCACATCACAGGGTGCAAAGATTAGCATGGGCGCGGGAACATCGCCACTGGACTCTAGACATGTGGTAAAATGTTGCCTGGACTGATGAGTCGAGATTCACGTTGGTACATGCGGATGGCAGGATACGAGTACGGCGCAAACCACATGAAGCGATGGATCCTTCTTGCCAGCAGGGTACTCTTCAAGCTGGTGGGGGTAGCATTTTCGTCTGGGGACTGATTTCGTGGACTGAAATGGGACCCTGGTACGTGTGACATCGTCCCTCACAGGTCAATGTTACTGGGATATCCTGGACGACCATTTGCTCCCGTTTGTGCGTGTTCAACATCCCACTGGGGACCTCATCCTACAACAAGACAATGCACCGTGCCATCGCTCCGGAATTGTATCCGAATGGTTGGATGAACACTCCACCGACGTGACCTCGCTTCCTTGGCCAGCTAGGTCACCTGACCTCAATCCCATCAAGCACATCTAGGATGCCATCAAGAGAGATGTTCGAAGCTCTACCTACCTCCATCAAATCTTCGTGAACTGTGGGAACTTGTTAAGGGGTCGTGGATCCGTATGGCTTCCCAACGCTTCTGGTGTCTTGTCGAGTCCATCCCGAGACAAATCGCCGCCGTCATCAGGGCGAAAGGTGGTACTACACGTTACTAGACAGGTATCTCTAATTAAATTGCTCTTCAGTGTACTTCCTATTTAAATTATCGCTTTGAACCAGATTGGGAGCATACCAAAATAGTAACGCAACATAAAACCCACAACGATATATTAAGAGCCGAAGCGATACATACTGATGAAACAAAAGCTCACAACTCTAACATTAACGTACCGTTCGGAATGTCAAATGTATGGGAAAATGTCACTAAACAGATGGAGGAAAAGGAAAACAGCAAAGCTACCACCAAAACGTACCATAAATAGTGACACAGAAGTTGATACGGTCCAGGAAGATGACAGTGCATGAGTGTTTGCCGGGAAACAGAGAGAGCTCTGAGCCACTATGAGAATGCCTGAGATTAAGGCCGACGAAAAGCATGCGGACATTCGCTCCTAATCTCTGTGTTGGATTGAGCGCATATTTAAAAACTTTTAATCTGATTATCTATCCTTTGAACCTACATTTTAAACTTTTGCTCTTTAATATCTCCTCATCCCTATATATCTGTTCCTGAAGGCGAACTTAGCTCCAGCGTTCACGTATGTAGGGACACAATGACGACGAAGCCCATGAAAAACCTGCATTTAGAGGCAGAGATGTTGAAAATATTTTCCTGCATTATATACATCACTAGGTAAAGCTATACGGCCAAAAAAGAGATACGGTAAACAATAGCGTGCAGGACAGAATATCGTACATGCAGTCAATGTAATGTATGTATCAATCTCTCATAAAGCATCCGGAATAGCGCAACTGGAGAAATATGACTCTTACAGAGTTCTGAACACAGTTTCTTTTAAATCTTACGAAGTTACAGACGTTGCCCAACCGATTTCACCAGAGTTTGTAAACATTTCTGAGAAAATACTCCATAGATACTACTGAACATATCTCACACTGAGGTTCTAATTTCAATGCAATATCTGAAAGCATTATAGTATATGCATACCTTTGGAATGTGGATCACTTTTGATGAAAGTTTTCCCGGTTTAAGTCGTCATAACTAATCTGTGCGCGACTTTTAGAAGCACTTTTGTTACACATTTAGAAGTTAATAGAATTCATTTGCCTTGTTCCAAATTTAAAGTGAAATTCAACACAGAAAATGTGTGCAATTTTTTTAGGACCAAGTAAAATTATCACAGTATAAAATATCTTAATTTCAAGAACTCACTCCATTTTACTGATGCTGAAAAAAGAAAAGGTGACACAGAAGTTGATACGGTCCAGGAAGATGACAAAGTACACCAGGGTACTTTCCCAGATATGTCGAGACGTCTATACTGCTACAACAATGCTTCGAATTGTCGTCTGGTGAAAATCTGATCCGGACTTTACGCTGTGTGCTAATTGCATTTTACGGCGAATGCTCATGTACAGTTGCCGAATACTCATGTTTAGTTGCTGAATGCAACATCTGTCCTAACCCTTTCCCGAAATGTCTAGGGAAACGACGCACAAACATAATGAAGGGGAGGTCATTCTCCGTCGGTTACACACAACTTCCAAACTCCAACTTCGAGATTTTCTGGTCTTGTTTTCACCACAATTCGTACTGGTTGGATTTAGCTGTTACCTTGTTACTTTCACCCAATGCTACCAGGTTTACGATCTTAGTGCAGAATCAAGACGTCGTGTTACGATTGGTACATAATTTCATTTTTATGGCATCCCACCCACAGAAATAAGTATCCCAAAGTTTTTATAGTGTTACTATAATAACTATAAGGATTTTTAGGTGCTAAAAACAGAAAAAATAGGTATTTACTAAAAAATAAAAATGTATTTTCTTCAACGATACGGTAACTAGTTATTTTCTGGGATAAAAGGATAGTATTAGTACTGAACTTACTAATCACAGCTATACATTCGATGGAAAATATTCTTTGGAGACGCAATGGACAACTAATATCATCTCTAGATCTATGCCTACTGTCACGAAACAATGTCCGATATAATGAAAACGATTGTTCCATATCACAGGAAGTCAAACTTGCATCTTTTAAGAGGGGGATGCAACTAACACTTGAACAGTCAATTTCGCGTACAAGTTGGCCTTCTAAAACTTGAGCAATTCTACACATAGTAGTTTGAAATCCACTGTTTTTTTCTAACACACATATGAATTTGTTTCTTAGAACTCCTATTTTTGGACTCGAAAGTCTGTTAAGTTTCCTTTCAACATGATTCTTTGACTATTTCAGACAGTAGTTTTGTTGTTGTTTCTAATTTCTTCACCGAATGACATAGAAAACTTAAATTAGCTGATGTGTATGCCAAATCTCTTTTTAAAGTACATCATTTATTAAATGCTGAACAATCTCAACTGAAAAAAGCATCGTCTTTGTTCATTTCATTGACAACAGATCTAATGCCTTCAAAACGATCTACATAGTATATCACGGCACTAAGCCAGGTACCCCACCGTTTGTCTACCGGTGTAAGCGGCAGTGAGAGATCATGATTATTCTTTTTGAAAAGATTTATCCTTCTTGGTGACTGAACAAACACTTTTTTCCGTTCTATACTAAACTTGTCCACTTCAGGATAAAGGGTTCGGATATTTTCACACAACCTGCGCAAAGCATGAGTGACACACATTTAAGTGTACCATTTTCGCAAAGCTCAGAGGAAGACCGTCAGTGGTTATCTTCATGTACGCCACGGAATCCGCAAGCAAGGGTAATAATGTATTGTCATATTTCACACCATTCGGTCACAACAAGTACATAGATTCATTAAACAGTCTAACAATTGGGACATGATTTGCTGTGGAGATGTCTTTGCACGCTACGCGAAAAAAAGTTTGAAAAGCGTTTCGTCATTTTTTCAGCTGACTGATTATATTTCCCAGTTTTCTGCCACTGGAATCGGTAAGGTTTCATCAAGGCTCGCCCAGATTTTTTCATTTTCACACATGGACCTAATCCTAATGTTTTTTTCATAACACTTTGGAAGATAATTTTTCCTTAGGGTCGATTCATCAGAGGGGCCAATGTTCGTATAGTCGATAAGAAACCTGAATTATGGATTGTTAACTTAATTTAGAGAAATATCAGCGGAAACCAATGCCTTATATAAATTTATGGAACACTTTGAAGAGCTGGAATACGCGGATAGAACCAGTTCTCCTAGAAGAATTTGTCTAGGTGTCAGGAGCTGCGACGATGTGCTCATTGCTAAACAAATTCTGTGTTACTTCGGAACGTTGATCTGCTTTTATAGATTTACCACATGGTTGGAAAAATAGTACTTTTATGTCCGTAGTAAACGTGTTTTTAGATTCCTCGACGTTTTGTTGCAGACGTGAATTTACACTCGATTTCACTTTTGGCATTCTATTTCACTTCGTATTTTTATAAGCAGCTGGCCACCTGCTTAGAAAACTACGAAGTGAAATAGAATGAGATTACTGAGCGCCGAAACTAAAGACACTATAAGGCTAGACAAAATCCAAACTAACAGCTGGTGAAAATCATCATTTAGAAACCATGCTGTTATGTTTTTGTCACTTTTCTTGGGCTTCGGATTCGAAGGATACTTTTTCACGCACAAACTCGCAATGAAGGGGCAGAATACTCATGAAAACTCAACATAGAAATTTTATTCCGCATAGATATACTGCTTTTAGAAAATTTTAACTCAGTGTACTTACAACCTCACTTTAGCACATAATATAGGAGCAGGAAACTACCGCAGAAAGAAGAATATGCTGACCGCAGCAATTCAACAGAACCGCACGCATCAACAATAACGCAAGCGGAGTACAGATAGTCTCCGTGTTGGATTTTTTCCGGGAGAACTTCTAGTTTCGCTTCTCCGAGCGAGAAGAGGAATCGTTATCCGTCAACGCACTAGCTCCGATGGAACGAGTCCATAAATTCAACCCGCTCGTTACAGTACTGTTCCTTTTCTTTTGTTCCCTTTTTTTTTTGCTCAATTTTCATTTCGGTTTATTTACGCTAAAATAAATAAAAATGGAGAAAACATGCAAATTTATGCATTTATTACGGAATTATGAAAAGTTGTATTTACATATAAAATCTTCGAAAATATGCGTTTTTATGCGAAAATTTATTTATTTACTTAACAATCCGTTCTCCAATAGACACCAATGCAATGTAGACTATTTTTCAACGGGTAAGTATCCCTCTTTCATCACATTACAACATTTCATACAGATATCCCAATGGGAAAGTATCAGAAGAACTGCTGAACCATGTTCGATTGTCGCTGTTGCCAAGGGACAGATACAAATACGATAAACTTGAAATGGCGATACGACGGTACATCATACGGCCACAAGAGGCCAATAAGGGCTTTGATTTTTTTCTAGAGCGAGGCAGGAAAAAAAATCTTTAGCATTTACCGTGGCATGGGATAAATCGGAAAAGCTTTCCTTCTGTGATTAGATGACAGGCCAGTGGACTGTCATTTTACGCAACTACTTTCCCCTTGTGGACTAAAGGAACTCCTGGAAATTATCTTGTCTTAAGAAACACAATATCATTGTCCTCAATGGAATAACGCATATCAATGTAAGTATTTTCTTTGCTTGATATAATCTTATATATAAAACACAAAACGTCTGTTTGTCTGAAGCAGCAAAAACTCTCGAACGGCGAACTGTAGCATCGTGAAATTTGCATAGCTTATTAATACTGGGGTTTCTAGGTCAACTCAACTATTTTAAGATCTCTACACTGTTCCGTTCGCGAGTTATGAATAAATTAATAAGCTAATCAATAAAGTCAGCGTCGTTTGCTACGTCATCGTTATCTGAAAGCACGTTACTGCATTTATCACTGCATTTATCACGTTACTGCATTTATCAGCACATCCACAGGTGTTTCTATTCTTTGAAAAAATGCAAAAACAAACTTTGCGAAATCTTAACGAAACGGGCTGAAATTTGTATCAACACCATGAATTGGTAACAAGAGGAGTCCCTCAAAATTTCACCGTAATCCGGTCAAAACTTTTTAAAATAGGCATGGAATTTTTAATACATCGGTAAACAGAAATATATACGAAGAAACGGTTAATAAAATTTTGACGGCTAATTCAAAAAGTTGTTTACCAATTCAGGCGAAATTTGGAGGTCATGTTCCTATTAACGATTTATGGTGTTCATTAAAATTTCAGTCTGTTTCATAAAATATTAGCAAAGATACGTTTTTAACTTTTTTATCCCAGAGATTCGCCCCTCAAAGACGTCTGAAACTGAAAGCACGTGATGCATTTGATGCTTCTCACATGGACAGCTGTATGTTAGAATGTCAAAAGCAAAGGATCCAACAAAATTATATATTGTCGCCGATGAAGGATAAACCAAAAATGTTGTGTACGGCCATGTGCTGAAATAATCACACTAATTAATAAATTATGTGTAATGACCGAATTTGTGAAATCAGCTTTTTTCTTTCTTGCAAGCATCAATTTTCCCCCGATTTTTTCAGTGGCATAAGGGAATATGAAATTAATAAGCCTAAATCCCGGGCAAAGCCGGGTAGTAAAGCTAGTTGTTTATAAAACTGTTCGAAACGTCACATTCCCCTGGCAAAGATCACTATGAAATGTCCTCACGTACCGAAATAGAAAAGTTTTTCGTTAGAGAATTGTTAAATAAGATGGTCTCTGTATTATTCTTATCTGCATTGATACAGAAAAATAAGACGCAAGCACAAGGCAAATTCTCTGATCCAATATGAGGACACCAAAAGGCGACACTTCAAATGAAAAAAATTCTACATGATTTATTTCACCATCTCGAAACGTTAATTACACAACTTGATAAATTTCAGTTACTGACTTTCCGATTTTCTTGTTAAATTTCATGTACGAAAAATAATTCCATTTTACATCACTAACAGGAAGAAAGTATAACATACCAAGAAGTTTTTAAATGCTCTACAAAGCATGGAGAAGCGTAGTAAACACAACAAAACACCGGGATTTCGGACAGAAGTTTATACGTGTAAATGATAAAACCACATCTGAGATATTAGGTTCTCGTGAGGAATGAGTCAATCATAAAAGATTAAGGTAGCAATCTTAAAAGCACGATAATTAAAACGCTATGCAGGCTTCCGAGGAAGTGAATAACTTATTTAATGTATAAGTTGAAAGATTAAATATAAAGCCATAAGAACTTTCGGTCTTCCCAAAGCCCATCATCAGATGGAAGTACTGAAGTGAAAGTATTGAAGCTTCAGTACAGATGGGAGTATTGAAGCTTCAGTATCAGATGGAAGTATTGAAGCTTCAATACTTCCATCTGATGATGGTCTTTAGGAAGACCGAAATTTCTTATGGCTTTATTTTTAATCCTTTAACTTATACATTAAAAAAGTTCTTCACTTCATCGGAAGCCTGCGTAGTGTTTTGATTATCGTGCTTTTAAGATTGCTACCTTAAGCTTTTATGATTGAAACCACATCTGATTTACTACTTTCTTGACAAAATTTACCGCAGTAGATATATGATTAAAACATAGTTGAATTCATCAGCTTTCTGTTTCTTTATTTTCTTTTTCATGCCCGACTTTTTGAAAGCCAACCATGAGGTATTAATAAAGAATTTGTTCGGTTTTATGAATTTGTTTTCCTGTTTCACTTTTTTCATCAGCTTTCTTGTTAGTTATTAGGGCCACGCCACGAAGTTAAATACGTGCAATTTACTGGTCCAGGGTAGAGAATTTAGACGTTGTACTTCTCTGCAGCATACATAGCTTGGGTAAAGAAACACCGTTAGGTGTTTCTTACCAAGAAAACTGATGTATGCAAACAGGAACACCGTTAAGTGTTAAAGAAAAACCTAAAGGTGTTTCTTACCAAGAAAACTGATGTATGCAAACAGGAACACCGTTAAGTGTTAAAGAAAAACCTAACGGTGTTTCTTTACCAAGAAAGCTGATGTTTGCAAACAGGTTGTGAGGCCCACTATAGACAACGCTCTGCTTATAGACTGACAGCAATTAGAACAAGAAAGATGACATCGAATTTTCGGGTGTAATAAGCACGTCTTTTGAATCCGTTCTGACGCAAATTAAATTTATCAAAGCTATTAAAAGTCAATGGAACCGGTATGGAAAATAATAGTATCTGACGGAAGAAAGAAGTTTTGCAATCGGGTTTTTAATCCCTCAGATATTGCTGTAAACGGCATCGTGAGCTTACGGCCTCTGGTTGCAGACTTGTGCGTTAAGAAAAACATGAATTTATATGAGAAACATTTCGCACCGGAAACACTCTACAACACAGAAATAATTTTTCAAATCGGACTCTTACAAACAGAGATATCGACAAAAATAAGATGTGACTTTACGTCCCTTGGTGGGAAAATCAAGCATTTTTTTAGGAAGAAAGTATTCTCAAAACGTTTATACATATGAACGGTAACGGTCCAAGAAAAAAAATTAGTCGAGTTTTCAGGAGCCCAGATTTTGCTACAAATACATCAGAAGCAGAAATTAACACTTATGCTCCTGGTGGCCAAACCATTCTTTACCAAACATCAGAAATTATGTGAAAAATATTTTCCATCAGGTCTTGTATGCGATACAGGAAGAATTTTTCAAATCGGAGTTTTAGGAACAGAAATAACGCAGATAACGCAATTTACCTTTGTGTCCCTCAGCGGCAAATCTATGATTTACTTGAAAATTTTGAATTTATAGGAAAAACATTTCGCATCGCAAACACTATCCAACAAAGAAGGAATTTTTGAAATCGGACTCTTAGAAGTAGAGAAGTTGACAAAAATAAGATATACATCTACGCCTCCTGGCGTAGAAACCATGCATTATTTCAAGAAGAAAATGTTCCTAAAAGGTTTGTCGACATGAGCAGTATCGGTCAACAAATGACTTTTTTGCAATCGAGATTTTAGAAGCTCATATTTTGCTGCAAATACATCAGAAGCGGAAATTAAGACTTACACCACCTGGTGGCCAAACCACTTTTTACAAAAATTAGAAATTATGTGCAAAGGATTTCCCATCAGGAGCTGTATCGGACAACCTCCAGGTCGTTGTCTTTTGCATTGAAAACGTGACCTATCATGTTTTTAACATATATGTCCCCTGTGATGAGCGTCTGTTACCTGATCTTCTCCACACTCCGTACAGAGCTGTCATGCATCCCACCGTCTGAATATATTCTCATCGGCGGAGATTTCAATTGTACGTTGTTGCCGGCCCTTGACTTCCGCAATTCAACCGTTGGCGAATACCGCAGGCAACGTGTATTACAGATTTCTCAGCTAGTTGATGATTTTCAATTGGTTGATGCGTTCCGGCATCTACACCCGTCGGAAATCTCTTTTACCTGGCGCTCTTCCATCCATGGCAGCACTACGGCAGCACGGCTGGATAAATTTTATGTTTCGACTGCTCTTCTCCCGTCGATCGCAGCTGCTGCCCATCATCCTTCCGCCGCTTCAGACCACAGTATTGTCAGTCTGTCGGTGTGTGTTTCTCCTTCACCTTCAAGGTCTCGACGAGTATGGACTTTTCCGGACTCGCTCCTGGATGATCAACAGTTTTGTGTTGCTGTGCGTGAGTTCCTCCGTAGTCGTCAGCCCCTTCTTGATATTACGTCAGACGCGATGCAACTGTGGCTCAGTGTCAAACACGACTTGGTCCTTTTTGTACGGCGCTTCTCCCATGCCTCTCGGAATGAGAGCGATATGAAAATTGCGAATCTACGTGCTCTATTGTCGATGCTCTCTCTTGATGATCCGCAATACCCCGGCTATCTGGCAGATCTTCACGCCGTGCTTCTTCCTCGCGCATCCGATGCAGCCTGCAGGATGCATTTCTTGCATCTCTCCCCTACAGCTGATTCTCACGATTACTTAACCGCCTTGGAATCTCAACATCGCTCTGCTACATCTTTGCGTCATCTTCGCCTCCAGGATGGTTCCATCACTTCGAACCCATCGAAGCTATGCACTTTCACTAAACAGTATTTCACCGCCAAGTACAGTGCAGTAACGCAGTCTTCATTCTCATTAGCTTCTCCTCTTCTCTCCTCTCTTCCTCAGGTCCCCTCTACTTTATCTACTTCTTTACTTTCCCCTTTCTCTTCGCGAACTCCGTGAGGCGTTCGCTACTCTCAATCCTCATGCTGCTCCTGGACCTGACGGCCTTCCTCTGTCCTTTTACCGTGCTTTTCTACCGTGCCTTCTGCCTTTTCTGTCTGCGTGTTTCTCGTCTGCTTTTTCCTCTCCTGCGTTACCGCCCGACTTTACTTTGGCACACATCATCCTCCTTCCTAAGAAGGGTGACCTCTTGGATCTGGGAAACTGGCGCCCTATCTCCATCCTAAACACTGACTATAAGTTCTATACAAAACTCTTATCCCGTCGCCTTAATTCTGTTCTCTCTTTCGTTATTTCTCCCGACCAGACATACACTGTGCCTGGTCGGACTATTTCCACTAACGTTTCTCTTCTCCTTCATCTTCACTTCCTCGCTCGCTCTTTTGATGAACCTCTTGCCTTTCTCAATCTGGATCAAAAGTCCGCTTTTGATAACGTGTCTCACTTTTATCTCTCTGCTGTCCTTTCACGATTTGGCTTTCCTGCTGCCTTTTCTTCCGCTCTCTTGGCCCTTTATCAGGGCGCCAGTTTCCATGTTCGAGCGGCCACATTTCTAACCGCTCCAATTCTGTTTAGGCGAGGCATCCGGCAAGGATGTCGGCTCTCCGGCCAACTATTCGCTCTCGCTTTTGAGCCTTTCCCTGTTAGCAGCCCAAAGATCACTCCTGGATGTCCTACCGCCGACAGTGGCTAGTACTCGTCATCATCGGATAATTTTCACCGCCTATGCTGATGATGTGACCTTTTGTGTCCGGGATGAATCTCAATTTGATCGCCTGTATTCTGTATATCAACAATATGTTGCAATATCTGGAGCTGCGCTGAATGCCACTAAAAGTACTGGCTTATGGTGCGGGCATGGGCTGTCCGCACCGATGCTCCTTGGGGTGCGCAGTGGACAGCCACTACACAGAAGATCCTCGGTGCGTATGTCGGTTTGCCCTTGGCTTCTGCATCTGCCACCTGGACTGCTCTTCTTCCCCGGATACAACGGGCTGCTGCTCTACTGGAGTAAGGCCCGCCCTTTCACATCGTTCCGTCAACGAGCAGCCATTGTTCGTCGACAACTTATCTCCCTATGCGAATACTCTTGGATGTCGACGGTTGTTCCCGTGTCACAAATGATGACCATCACTCGCCTCTCAACTTCCGTCATCTGGACTTCACATCACTGGGTTAAACCTGCCGCGCTTCATCTACCAGCCTCATTAGGTGGCATCCAGCTTCCTAATCCAGCAGTCCTTTATAAAACACATCGCATTATTCATTTCATTCGCTTTGCCACTTCAACTGTTCCGTCCCTTACCGCTACCTTGAATGTTCTTGCTTCTTCTCGTGACCCATCTTTCACCTTCTTACTGTTTCTGAAGATGGATTCATACTCTCTTCTTCCGTCCCACCTCCCTTCTGTCCTGCGAGAGGGCCTTTCTCTCTTTCGTTCGCTTCCTCTTCTCCGTTCATTTCCTTCTTCAACTCTTGATCTTCTAGATGAACCTCTCTTCTTCTCTTCTCTTATTCACCCTCCTAACCTCCCCTTACTTTTACTTTCCTCATTGGATCCCGCTCTGGTGTGATAACTGTCCGTTCTCTCGTAACTTCTGATCTAACCTGGAGACCTCTTTTCTTCCCTGTTTCTATCTCCAACCATTACTCTTGCTAACGAATATCTTCTCCTTCGCACAGCGCTTTGGAGCCTCTTTCCACTCCTCGCTTCCCCTGATGGTCTCTTCTCGGTCCCCTCCGCCCTCTTTCTCTACCGTTCTTTCTCCTCATTCGTAGCTCCCGGTTCTAGTTACTTCTATCTCCTCCTCTTCTCTTTATTGGCTCCTTCTTTCCTCTCCCGCACTTCCACTTTCTGTTCATTCTGCTTCTCCTTCTCTTCTCCCCGCCATCTGGACAGCCTCTACCTCTCCCCTTTCCTCCCCTCTTGAACTCAATGTCCATTGGCAATTTCTTCACCTTCGTCTCCCCGCCCCATCAGTACTATTTCGCATGACCCTTCTCACCTCTCCACATTGTTCCTTTTGCCCTGAAGTCAGCGACGTCCAACATCAATACCTCTTCTGCCCCGTACTCCTGCCAGTCCTAAACACAGCATTTCGTCTTGCTGATCGAATTTGTGCTCGATCGTTACCATTTCTTGCATATGCTTGGCTACTCCAAACTAAGCATCCACCTACTCACTTGCCTCCTGTGTGCCGTTACATTTTTCTTCTTGTGAAGTTCACTGTATATGCTTTCCATCTTGAACAACGCCTCCCTGCTCTTACTCCACCTCCTCAGGAGGCAAGTGCTATCATTCGGAGACGCTTCCTAGCACGGTTAACCACTCGTCTCCGAATGGAGCACTCTCGTGCTGCCTCAACAAACACCGATAACGTTTTTCAATCCACCTGGGCCCAATCGTCTGGGTGGTTCCATATCCACAATTTGCAGCTACATCTCAACTTATAGGTGTGATTTTTGTTGTCGCCCACATTCACTGTCACAACTCATGATTTTACGTATTAATTTTGGTGGTATGAGGCTCCTAGGTGGAGTCTCCTTTTTCACCCACATGATTCGCTATTTGTGATTATTCTGTTTTATGTGCTATTGGAGATAGCTCACCATGTTTCCCATGATCTCTTCGATTTTGTTGTATTTTAATGTTGTATATAATTCTTTCTTCTGCACAGTTTACTGCACACGCAATGTCCCCTACATTATGTTGAATATATTTTGAAATTTTATTGTCCCTGTGTATATAATTTAATGTAAGAAGATGCTCTTCTGAGTACTTTTAGCGATTCTCCCCCTTGTCACTGAATACTTCTGTACATATGATGTAAATTTTGAGTGCAGCACCACTGTTACATTTCTGTTTTATGAGAAGCTGCCCTTCTGGGTATGCTTAGCGGCTTTCTTTTTGTCACTGTATTGTTCTGTACATATGATATGACACTTATGAATTGCATTCTTGTTCGATTTCTGTTTTTTTTGTAAAGTTGCCCTCCTGGGTCCGTTTAGCGTATTTTCTCTTGTCACTGCATAATTCTGTGCATATAATAAGTATTTGTGCTTAATTGTTTCTACCATTTCTGTCATATTTCTAAATACTGTTGCACCTGTTAGTTCCTTCTCACCCATGGTCTTTTATGTGAATTAGTACCTTGTGCATATTTAATCTTGAGTATGGTAGTAATACTTAATTGGAATTTGTGAATAGTATAGCATCATGTCTTTTCTTGTCTACAATACTGTAGTATACATTTTCATTTGCATCGCTCGTGCTTTATTGTCTGCCTCTCCATCGCCCTTCGGGGCGAAATAATTTTATGATTTTAACAATATTTTGTTTTACGTTTCACTGGAACTTTCCAGTTGTTGTATATACCACTGTATTTATTGGCAGAATTCTACTGTCATGTACATAGAAATGCTATTTTTTTATTTGAAGAATAAAGACAATTTTGAAATGTATCGGGTGCAGAAAGAAATTTTCAAATCGGAGATTTAGAAGCATAGATATAGGGGGAAAGCAATTTACCTTTACGCCCCCTAGCGGAAAGTCTATGAATTACTTGAAAATTTTGAAATTATATGAAAACCATGTCACACTGGAAACACTATCCAACAAAGAAGGAATTTTTCAAATCGGACTCCTAGAAGTAGAGATATTGACAAAAATGAGATATACATCTACGCCCCTGGCGGAGAAACTGTGGAATATTTTAAGAAGAAAATATTCCAAAAGGGTTTATCGATGTGAGTGGCATCAGTCCACGAAAGAATTTTTTCAATCGATATTTTAGAAGCTCAGATTTTATGGCAAATACATCAGAAGCAAAAATTAACACTTACGCCCCTGGTGGTCAAAGTATTCTTTACCAAATAATTAGAAATTATATGCAAAAGATTTTCCATCAGAAGGTGTATCCGCTGAAGAAAAGTTTTCTCAAATCGGAGTTTTAGAAGAAGAGTTATCGGGAAAAATGTAATTTACTTTTACGCCCCTAGCGGAAAATCTATGCGTAATTTGAAAAAGTAACTATATATAAAATACTCTTCGACATAAATGGAATCGAAAGATAAAATAATTTTTTCAATCGGATGTTTAGAAGCAAGTATGTGGAATGAAACGTATTTTTGATTTCGACATCATCTGCATTTACGCCCTCCAGCTGCGAAATTGTACATCGTAAAAAAAACGAAATGAAGGATCATCATTCGCATATTTCAAGCTTCCCAATGCAAAAATAATTTTTCAAATCGGACTAATAGTTGCAGAGATATCGTGGGTACAGACGGACGGACGGACAAACCGGTAACATAAGCACGATCTTTTTTTACAAAAGACGTGCTAAAAACGGCACAACCTTAAACAACCAACAGCGGGAGAAAGCGCTGTTTACTTGAAAAATAAATAATCACGAAATCACACATTCTAAATACTGTTACACGGCACTAGCAGTGTTCCTGCCGAGTCGGCCGGTAACGGTGCTTGGGACCTGAAGTACAATTTAGTTGGCCGCGGCACCAGGTGAGAATCTCAGGTGCACTGCTGCACTCAAAGATTCACACCAGAACATAAAAAATGAAAAGTTGAAGAATGACCCGAAGCACAAGGCTTGTGTGAATCCACCGTGTGAACAAAATAACAACAACAAATAAAAAATAAAATAAACTAAAAAAAATGATACTTTGGGATCAGAGTTGTGATGAGGTTCACCCGCAATCACCAATTCGTGACTGAGTGTAGTGGTCCGGATCTTACTCCGGTACATTCAATCCCGAACCAGCCAGTACAACACTCACTTTCGCAAATAACACATGATTCTCAAATACACAACACAACATTTAATAACGTTCTGCGAGATTTAAACAGATACGGCGCTCTCTAGGCGTATAGACAATTGCCCCTCATATGTGGGCAGCATACGGTGTCACACTTTACTGTCGGAAGACGCAGCCGACTGAGTCTCCACCGGACTATCTGAACAAGAGATACTACTCGTTTACACACTAAATAGAGCTGCAGGTGATATTCATATACAATTGCTTAGAGAATGAAAAAAATTATATGCAAACGATCACATTAAAAATACTCGCGACACAAAATACACAAGCACGTTAATTTGCGGTATACGATTATAGGTGCGAAATACTGCCAAAGTTAATTAACTAAATCTAATAAGCATGCACATGCAGATCCTTCCTCGCTAGCTTTGGCCCTGAACCAAAGTTAAAAGAAACTGTCCCGCCCAGCGGAATTTGTGGCCACACCTTCTCCCTTATTCATGTAAAAAAAATAATCAGGAAATGGGCCCGGTAAGAAATTGAAATCTGTATGTGCAGGTATTTCCTCTGAGGTTCAGTCACTCAGCATTACTGCATCTATGTCCATGCAGCTTTGGGTGTCGGGATGGCACAAGTTCGCAGATGTGCAAAGAAAGAAAAAAGGAAATATTCATCTACTTACAGTTTCGTGACTTTGCTGTGCAAATCCAGTGTGCATCACATAATATCACACGACAAAAAAAAACACGCACACACACACACAGACACTTGCGCCACGTGGCAGCACCGATGATTCAACACTTCACTTTGACGCTTGATGAAAATGAAGCACACAATTAAAATGGTGATATCACGCCGCACTTTGTTGCGCTGATGCGAGTGTACAGGGATCCACTCTTGTGAAGATTTAAAGGTGGCCGTTAAACAAAATAGCCCCTCTCACATCTGCTGTTGCAGTTTCGAGACTGATTTTCTGTGTTCCTGGGAAATGATTTTTTTGTTGTCGTGAAGAAATAATTCTGACCATCACTGCTTGGAGAGTGGAACCCCTCACTTCCGCTGCGGCTATAGTAGATTCCGTCCGTCGCTACCTTCCGTCCTTTTTGACCGTTCATTCCCAATTCGGTCAGTTCCTTTCCGTTAGCATAACATCTACCCTGCCTGAGTACGCAGTTCAAATATGCCACTCGCAGGTTTTGTTTCCATTTTTTTATCGAGTTGCGACCGCCAGCCCTGAGATTAATTTTCTCGGCCGAGCGAAATCAGACGTGCTTTTACCTTAAGCGTATATCGGCAACTGCTGACCGAAAACGACGCTCGAATTCACCCCCTATTCTTTTCGGCGATTCTATACTCTTAATTGCCCATTGTCCCTCGCATACGTCAGTCAGAGTATCTTTCTCGCTGACAGAGTTATGTGTCTGCTGAGGGTCTCTTGGCCCACCCACTGAAGTAAACATACGGACCACAGCGTTAAGCTACAAGCGGAAAGAAGAAAAGAAAGAAAAGTGAAAAACCACTTCGAACATTGCTGCTTCCATCCGCCTTCGAAAGCACATTTCCCTCGTTCGTTTTGCAGCCCCTCTAAGACACTTGAGATAGGAATTTTTATGTTTCACTTCAGGCTATGTGTGAGGTCTAGCAATTCAAAATGGCAAAAATATTGCGTTTCTTGCCTTCAAAAGCATTGGAGCGACTTCCCCAATTATCCCGCAATTTTGTTAATTAATTTAGAGAACAGCCGAAAGAAAAACAACGTAAATGAGAAATAAATAAAAAAAAACTGAACTGTAAAAGAACATGTGAGCCTGCCGAACTGTGCATTCCTAGCTGCCTCATACAATACGCGACATGGCGGACAAATTTTAAAGTTTTCTTCAGGTTTTAGGATGGGGGGGGGGGGGGATGTCCACTGTAACAATACAGAGTCATTCCACGCCAAATCGTCAGATGCTATCGACCACACCATCTCCGATTCTTACGATTTTATTTTTCATGAATAGATCACCCCAAGGTATGAATATCTTGAAAGTTTCTTTTTTTTAATTTTCCGTAGATTAGAAGATATTAATTTTCGAATTCTGGTGCATGCGGGCCTTAATCGCGTAAAAACGCAAATATCTCCATTGTTTGGATAAAAAGTACCAAAATCACCACTCCTTCGTAATTTCCCCCAAGGAATCGATTGGTGCATTGCACGAATTTCTATCTTCTTTAGTTTTTGAGTTACGTGCAACGGGAGAGCCTTTTTCAAAACGTAAAAAAAGCAATGTAGTACAGCACTTAGAAGATCGCAATTGTTTTTTGTTTTTAAATAAAAGTTTAGTCTAACAAATGAAAAAAAAACCCTGGGCTTTCGCGTGCGCGCTGAGATAAGAATTTTTAAATATGGTGCATGGCTCGTATTTTGCCACTGTGAGACCGCGCGCGGCAAATAGCGTTGGCAGTCAGCCAGCGGCAGCGGGAGTGGATGTTTGCCTTTGGACGGGCTGGAGATCAAGATACTATTGCACGCGTTGGTCAGATCGCACGATAATTTGATGTGATCAGAGGCGACTTTAGATCATTTGGAGCCCTAGGCGCTGAAAAGTTCAGGGGGCCCCTTCCCCTTCTTATCGCCTCAGAAACTTTCATAAAATGTTGTTACGCTATTTAAAATGCCATTCTATTTCGCTATTATTTGAACATTCTGTAAGGAACGGTGCTGGTGTAATCGGTTTGTCTGTCCGTGCACATCGAACTTTTTGTTTTTAGAGATATTTCAAAAAATATTTTTGCGGCTAATAGGAAATCAGAGGGCATTCATTTTTGGCACTTTAAATATCCATATACGTACTTCATGAATTTACGGCTAAGAGCTGTCAAAGTCGAATATTCAAAAAATTAAACTTCTATTATGAAGAATTATTCAACTTAGAGGGAAAACAAACAATTCTGTGCCTCTCAGATTAGGCTTAACCATTCCTTCTCAAATATTTAAATTTTCCAATTAGTTCGTTAATTTCCTGCTAGAGGCGCTAATTCCAAAGAATTTGGTTTTCACAGATTTTTGAAACATTATTTTTGCGAATGGTAGGACATTAACATTCATTAAATTTTGCCTATTCAAAATTTCACTACTAGTTTATAAATTTCCGCTAAGAGTTCTGAAAGCGGAAATTTAGTAAATTTTAGCTTTACGCATCGAAAAGACCATTTCAGTTACAGCAAAAGCTTTTTTTTTTTAATTTGATACTTTAGGCAAAACAGGTTACTTTAGCAGCTTTTCATTTGCAAGTTACTTGGCAAATTTAACGCTAAGGGCGCTCAAAATGGAATTTCTCTAAATTTATCAGTACGTTGCGTATTTGTCATAAAATTCGAATGCGTTTCATTTACAAAATGTGCATTTTCTATTGCTTCAGCTTTGGAAAATGATCTTGTTTTTACGTTATGAGCAACTTAGTAGGCAACGAGCATGGTAACAAAAAATAAAATAAAATACTTGAAGACACTGCCAACTGAAAAAGTCCTCCACATTAGAAAATTCGTGTAAAATGCAATTTGTGCTAAGTTACTTCACTTGGAAAGGGTGGATGACTTTTCGTGGAGGAGTTTTCCTGTGGCGAATAATTCCCTAAATCGAAGAGATTCAGTCATCCATAGTACAGACGATAGACCAAGAAAGCTGGACAATAAGAATTTCATCAGTCAGTGCAGGAAACGAGAATGTGAAGAGTTGCTTGAAAGCATTTCTTCTTATTATTTTCATCGTAAAAATTGAGAAGGTCTGCATTTTTTTTATTCTGTCAAAAAGATGCGTCAGATTTTTTTATACCTGCACTGCAGTTATCAGAAATAGAAGCATAAGAATTAAATGCAAAAGATCCGGTTTGAAAATGGAAAAGTAGGAACCACAGGTTTTTGAGTAAGAATATAATTGAAACTCTTTATTGCTTTTTCAAAAGTTAGTTTTACGTAGATTTAATAAATAGAAAAGGTAAGAGTACTTGATAATTACCAGTATTAAACCAGGGGAGGAGAAAGTAATATGAAAATGTTGTAATACAATATAAATTATTTTAACAGTATTAAATAAGAAAAAAAATAGCGTGATATTCTTGAATTTTTTTACTTTTTCAGCCTAAATATTAACTCTTTTGGTTTACGCTTGTTTAGAGGGATTAGGCATCAGGAAAGATTTTACAAGCACTCTTCATCGCAACTCGGGGCTTCCTGCACAAATGTGTTCCCTTGGCTGGAAGTAGTATGAAAGCAATTTATAGCACAGCAGGCTAGTTAAGAATTCGCTTTAAACAATGAAAAGTGTGGAATGCGAGAATGCTTCGTTTACCTACCACTAAAAGGAAAGCAATATTATTTTAACCGCCCCTTTCAAAATAAGTGCATCGATAAGAAATCGAAGATTCGGAGTATTAGCGACAGCAAGAAAAATATAGGTTACTAATATGAGAAAGTAAAATATCAATTGACAATACAAATCAGTCGCTTTAAGAATTGATTTGTTTCGGTCCGTGAAAACCAAAACAAAACTGGAAATCCAATATTACGTTTTCGGGGCCCCTCAAGCTGTGGGGCCCTAGGCGCGCGCCCTGTGCGCCTAGTCGGAAATCCGTCGCTGGATGTGATGCTTGAAGGAGGAAGGATAGTGAATTAATGTTATCTTTAAAGGCATTTCAAATAATATAACTGTAAATTAATAACTAAAGGGTCATTTCACGCCAAATCGTCAGATGCTACCCACCACATTCTTAGCCATTCGACGACAAGGAAAACTAATATAAACCATTTTCTCCGTACAGTTTACCAATATGAGCTATACCGTGAAAAAGGTTACACATAAATAACGCATAAAAATTATGCAACAGACGTCGGAAATATATTGGTATTCTTACCAATCAAAGACGAGAAGAACTAATATAAACTTTTTTCTCCCCGTAATGCTTAACGATATTCAGTACTGACGTTTATGAATTATGCAATTGACGTTGAAAACAGTTTTTGGAATATTGATTAATGATTTCTACAGCTCACGCAACACCCGACAGAATTTTTAGACATGAAATAGTTCTATTTCAGGAATTAATAAATTGTCTAGTTGTCCACGCCTGCCGTAAAAGAAAACGATCAAGGAATGACAGCTTGAGAAATAAAGTAATCGGGGATATATATCTCGGTGCCTATTCTTGCGAGGTAGAGGAGATATATACTGCGTTTTAGTTAACGTCAGATACTTGACGATCACAGATGATGACGTTAGCAAGGCTCAGCGTCGGGTTAGAAAAAAATGTTATTGCTTATTTTCTGGTAGATCTGGTACTTAAATGAACGAGTATATCTCGCAGTTGTCATCTTGCCTGTTTTTTATTTATTTATTTTTTTATTTCAGTTGCTTATTTAATGATTACGCGTCAGGTGGGAGCTCACGAAACTCTCAAAAGCTCATATGAAACAAAACGCACCACATCACCCTAAAATAAGAAAAACACAGTTTAACTGTTCGTGGTGTAGCCCAAAAATAGGAAAATACAGTTTGACGGTTACACTGAACGAAAAATTTTATGCCTCCTATAATCACATCCCGGTGTCAGAGTGGTAGCAATTGGATTTATTTCCGTTATTATTATTTTTTTTTATTAATCATGCCAATAAATTTTGAAATAATGAGAAACATTAACAGACCTCGAACGTATGAGTATGTTTTCGTTAATGTAATACCCAATGTATCGCAATTATTGATTAAGAATTTATGAAAAACAAGTATGGAACTCGTGTTACTATTTATCAATCGTAATTTCTCCGCTCTGTTTTATGAGCTTCTGTTTCTCTTTATCAGTAGCAACGCAGTTATCGTCCTCATATTGACAAGTTAATTTAACTGTCTCTTGAATTAAGAATTAGTTTTTTTTTGTTTTGTTTTTGTTTAGCGCATTACACCACAATAACAATGCACAAAGACGCTGAAAAACTAGGCAGAAACTTTCAAATCGCAAGAGAATAAAAAAGATCTGAGAAAATACACTACGGAGCTTTTCCACTTGCGGTGCTCTCTCTTAGAAATTCGTTCTCTGTTTGCCAGAGGTCGTAATTTAGGATCTGAGGGATTTGAGGTCTGGGGCTATCCTGTCTTTAAAAGATAAAAAAAAAAAAAAAAAAACTAGAAGCAAGCGTGTCGGCCATAGCACGGATAAAAAGAGTAAATCGTCTCTAAGAAAAATAAACAGTTCTACATCTGTGGCGAAAAGAAAACGTCATACCATAATGGCAAATAAGTTAACAAACGCAGGGCAGTGGCGACGCTAGCTGCTCAGAACTGGGTGGGCCATTAAGGAAGGGGAGGGGGCTAACGTGATGGGAGATGAGGCACACACTTTGAAGTGTTTGGCAGAAATTTTGCAAAAAATTCCGTTCATGCGCACTTTACTCGACGCTGATAATGTTATCCCTCGTCAAAAAAAGTTTTCAAGTGAATACGGTACGTAGTATTTATTCAAGGTATGTAGTATGGGAACCATGGATACGAATCTCTATGGCAAGTTACTATTCGCAATTTTAGCTTACTTAGATCTTTTTTTTTTTTTTTTTCTCTCTCTCTCTCCCTCTCTCTCTCATAAGGCTATTTATGAAGTACAGTTTGTAACCTGACAAGGAATCTCTCTCTCTGATCGTTTTCAACTACAATTCAAAACGCGTGTTTCTGCTGCTCTCTTAGAAATTCGTTCAGAGGACTCCCCCATCCTCCCATTTCCCTTCCATAAATGCAAAAACAAACAGCCATGTGGAATGCCATTTTGCTTTTTTATTTAAGAGGCTACAATTCATAAACTTCCAGAAGCCGAAAGTTTAGAACTGAATGGTTTATATCGGTGACACGAACATTAAATTTTCTCGCGGGTCATATTTAGTTTCCACGCTACAGAAAAAGTATATTACCTTCACAGAAAATAATCGGAGATTTTGCGTGGGCATATAAAATCTTCCTAACACTTTTTTGTCAACATCATTTTTCATCCTGCGGCGAATGGCAAGTTTATACTTTTTTTTATTTTTTATTGGAAGTTTAACGACCACCGTGAGCAACTCAGTGGGCTATAAGCAGTCGCCCGACCCTAATTTGGGGCCACTGGTTCCAGGGAAGGGAGAGAGCCAGCGCCGCAAGACAAACACAACATCCATGCCTCACCGGGATTCGAATTCGGACCCAATTTGGACGAATGATCATATTCATAAGCCATCGGTTAGACAACTGCGCCACCGGGGCGGCAAGTTTATACTTAAGGATATCTTTACGAGGAGCAATAAATTTGCGGGATGTTGATCAGACAAAGTGCGCAAAAGTTCTGGAGCGTCAGGTCATTTGCAGTAACCCTCTACAAACCACATCTAAAAAGGAGGGATGGTTCATTTCATCGCCGGCATGATAAATCTGAAAACTAAGCACGACGGAACTTTTTATCCATGTATACATACACATACATACTCGCCAGAATAAAAAAAAAGCTGATTAAAAAAAATACATGACGATTCCCAAAATTAGCCGAAGAAATTTCACCACGATCTCTCGTCTAGAGCGAAAGCATTGGCAGCAATCCCCCCTCCCTATAATTTTGGTTTTGCATCGATTTCAAGAAATGATTCAGATGATGACACAAAACGCGGGAAAATCTCGCGAACACTGTAAAACCTGTAGATGTTAAATTTTATGATAATCGCCAAATTCGTTATCGGAAAAAAAAAAAAGAAAAAAAAATGCGTTCCACGGAAGCTCAACTTCCTCTTGTCTGATTTGATTAAATATAATCAAAAACTGACATGGAAGTTGATCACAGCTTTGTGAGACATCGAAATATAAACATCGTTCATGAACTAATCATGCTTTTTTTAAATAAAGAATTCCTTTCATTCAAAACGTGAGTTCAACAATACATGCGTCTGCGCGATGGGGGTGATGGGTGGGATCGCTTCTTGCGTGCGGGAGGAATGCCGTTCTTCTTCCGGTACCAAGTCTCCGCACAGCCGTGGCCAGGACGCAGCGTGCTTCGCCGATTGCGCTGTCACCGTGGCAATGCACTGGCCATGCACCATGTTCAAAAATTCTTTTCTCGGCGCTCAGGCAAAAGCCCAAATTTTTTTCTTCATTTGATAGATTAAACCTTTCTTTGCAAAGAATAATAACTGCAGCTTTCTAAGTGCTGTACTACATTGCCTTTTTAAGCATTGAAGAAAGGCTCTCTCATTGCTCATAACTCAAAAACTAAAGCAGATAGAAACGCGTGCATTACACCAATGGATTCCTTGGTAAAAATTAAGAAAGAATGATGATTTATGTATTTCTTTTTATTCTAAATAATGGAGATATTTGCGTTTTTACGCAAAATATGTCCGCCATGCACCAAAATTCAAAAAATTATATCTTCTAAGCTATTGGAAATAAAAAATTGAAACTTTCAGGGTTTTTATAAGTTGGGAGTAGCTACCCATTAAAAAAATCGTAAGAATCGGAGATGTGTTGGTGGAAAATTAATTCAAAATCAGACGATTTCGCGTGGAATGACCCTACATAAAAAATTGCAAATATGCTTACACATAATTTTTTCCCGTCTTTCTTTCTGAAAAGCAGATACACAAATGTCCACTTGCGCCATTTGGGGAGGAAATTTTGTACCAGCAAAGCTGAAAATTATACTGATAAGTTTGGTTGATGTTTAGTTCTTTCAGGTAAAATTGAAAATTTTCCAATGAGACTTTCAGAAGCGATCTTTAGGAGGATGATAACGTGAACACGTCATTTTTCATACATTGGTGTTCAAAATTTAAGTCCGGAAGGCATTCGCAGGGATAAAAAGGAAAACATAGAACAGCAGGTAAGGACGTTTGGCATGTAAAGAGACATAATCATAAGAATAAATAACAAATATTTTATAACAACAGACAGATATTTGCACATTTTTTGTACAGGGTCACATTCGCAAATGTCACCAAGGTGAGACGTAAGAATGTAACCTAAAAATGTCTAAACGGGAATGTGATCACCTCGTACGGGCAGACAACTCTTACAACGACGATACATACTCAAACTTCAACTTCTACAAGAATCTATTGTCAACCGCTTTCCAAATCTTGCTTCCCCTCCGGACTGATCTATCTACCGTCTGCAACATTGCCTCTTCCGTTTTATTTACACATCAATCAAGCAATCATCTGTATACCACGCCTCACCACTAAAAGTTTCTACCAGTTTTTGCTGACGACAGAAATACAACCCGTTCCAATATTTGATCTACCTGATTTATCAATTCAACGTACTTGGAAAGCTGTCTCCAACCCGCTTTTGTCACCTAAAGACAAAGATAGTCACTGGCTTTTTCTCCGCTATCGTCTTCTTTCTCATTTCCGACTTCATCAGTTCCAAGTTCTACCTACTGATATACACTATATTGACAAAAGTCACCGGACACCTAGAAGATAAACACAACACAGCATTTATTGACATACATTAGTATGGTGTCGGTCCACCTTTGGCCTTAATGCATGCACTTGACCCTTCAAAACATGCTTTCGACAAGGTTTTGGAACACAGCGATAGGTTTGCGCTTCCATTCAGTACATAATGCTGCGGCTAACTGTTGCTTAGTAGAAGGCCTTGGTTACAAACTTCTTATGCGGCGCTCTAATTCATCCCATAGGTGCTCTATGGAATTAGGATCAGGGCTCTGTGCTGGCCAGTTCACACACGATAGGGAATTATCGTCAAACAACGCCTTAACAGTCCTTGCTTTAAGGCTCGGTGCATTATCCTGCTGGTACCAACAAGGCTCGGTTCCATAGTATTGCCACAGAGTTGGTAGGACATCATTGTCCAGAATATCAAGGTAGACGTGCTCGTTAACAGGTTTGTCCACGATAACCAATGGGCCGGGACCATACCACGAAAAACACTCCCACACGAGTACACTGCCAGCTCCAAACTTGACCGTTGGAAGTGTGATATGATCGCGGTCACTGTGGTAAATAGCGTTCCCCCGGCTGCCGCCATACCCACACACGGCCATCAGACTGATGGATCCTGTATCTGGATTCATCAGTCCATAGGACCAGTTTCCATTGATCTACGGTGCACGATAAATGTTCTTTACACCATGCTAAACGACGAGTAGCATTCCGAGTGAAGATAAGGCTTATGAGCAGCCGCACGACCACGGTAACCCATGGAATGAAGTTCTCTGCGAATGGTACGTGTACATACCTAGGTTCCAGCATTTTTACTCACCTGTACACTGAGGTCTTGTGCAGTACTCCATCGATTAGCTGCAACGACTCTCCTGAGGCTTCGACGTCCTCTACCACTGATTTCCTTTAGTCTACCGGTACGTTTTGCTGCTTCAGGCACGCCATGTGTCTTCCACTTATTTAACGCCTCTCGGTTTCTCTTATGGACAACCCACTAATTATAACACCCAACAATATTTCCTTTCTCAAAGTCAGTTCTTTCCCGCCGCGACATTTTCACTCAACCTCACAGTGCGATATGATCGCGGTCAGCTGCAGGCTTGTTTTTATACCATTTGCAGCTGTACCGCGCATCTTAACAACACAGCGGATCCGTTCATTTGCTTTTGAAGCGGTGTCCGGTGACTTTTGTCAATATAGTGTATGTCCATATTGCAATACCACTGGCTCCGTTCTTTATGTCTATACTCACAGTGTTCTCTGCTCTCATCACTCTTCAAGTTCATGTTCTGTATCACCTCATCTGTCTGCACTACCGTTCACTCTCTTCAGGACTATATGTTCGCACCAGCTTTTAACTCTGGAACTACCTATCATAGTTCACTCTGCGCTTTCATCTTTATTCTCGTCAAATCAGCAATCTACAGCTTCTTCCATGATCATGCCTCAGATGCGACTCCTCTGCCACTACATACTGCTCGTCATCGACTATTTCTTCAGTTCCGTACTTAACCAATCTGTCGACGTCAACTCGAACTCACAGCTGCTCGTGAAACTGCTCAACTCTCAAAATTCCATACAACCTGGAAGACAACCGCAGGATGGTTGTCCGTTCACCATAATCGTGTTCGTCTCCGGATACAA
Organism: Macrothele yani; assembly: GCA_039090855.1. Classification (NCBI taxonomy): domain Eukaryota; kingdom Metazoa; phylum Arthropoda; class Arachnida; order Araneae; family Macrothelidae; genus Macrothele; species Macrothele yani. The sequence continues at coordinate 62,079,954 of CM077017.1, read as the reverse complement.
ACCCTTCATGCCTCTAGCTCTTCTCTGTATTTTTTGTTCATTACACTACACATTCGCTTCAAATTATTCAATTTGGACATTCAAGCGAACTATTTCATGAAAATACCAAATACAATTTTTTAAATTTTACATCCTAGACATTTTGCCACGTAAACTGACATTGACTTTCTTGAGGATTTTCTTTCCTCATCTTTAGTTTTCATTGCCTGCTTTTTCTTATAGTTTGTTTTTATTCACTTTTATTTTTATAATGTTTTCCTCTTTTAAATAATTCTTGCTTGCTTATTAAATGCTATGAAATCACTAGGTTGTTGATGAACCCTGAAGCCAAAGCATTCCATTCCTCAATTACAGCGGTGTGTAGCTCGGGACGGGATCTGGGAGGGGCTGACGAGGTGCTACATGTCGTCCCAGAGCATCCCAGGCATGCTCTATAGGGTTCAGATCCGGCGACCTGGTAAATACCTTCGCTCTGTCGGAAATCATAGACAACCCGAGCTCTGTGGCGGGGAGTGTTATCATCCATTAAGAGGAACTGAGGGCGAACGGCTCCCCAAAAGTCTGACATAGGGCTCTAAGATTTCGTCCCTACACCGCTCGACAGTCACATTACCCCTGAGAACACGTGGAACGGTGTGCGGCCGTTGAATATAATACCACCTCATTCGAGCAGACCATCGCCTCTGAAGGAGTCTCGTTTGCGGACTTTTGCAGGATTCACAAGTTTCCTGTTTCTTTCAGATGAAATGCCAACGAGAACCCGTTTGTAGAATGAATCTCGATTTGTCTGAAAAAGAATACCGGCCCACTCGTCTGAAATCCAGGAACGATGTGGCCTGCACCAGTTAAAGCGAGCTCTCTTGTGCGATTTGATTATCAGGTCACAAAACAATGGGTCTTCCAGCATAAAGGTCAATTACATTAAAGTGGACGTCTAGTGATTTTGCTTCCTATGCTTCCAATGCGCAAACTTCTGTACATATTTTCTTCACAATTAATGCGTTCCCATGGATGAAAATTTGAACATCGATTGAAATAGCTTCATTTTATAACTTGGAATACTTAATATTTTCTAAAACATAACCATAATTAAGCAATCCAACACTTGGTTGTCTACTGACGTCATCAATGTACAGGTTGCGCCATCTTTTTTCTGGTCTCGACACCACCAAAGGAAAAGCTATTGTTTTTTAATATAATTATGGTTATGTTTTAGACAATATTAAGTATTCCAAGTTATAATATGAAGTTATTTTAATCGATGTTCAAATTTTCATCCTTGTGAACGCATTAATTGTGAAGAAAATGTGTACAGAAGTTTGCCCATTGGAAGTCATCATCATCATCATCATCATTGTCAACCATTATCAATCCACTGCTGGACGAAGGTCTCCCCAAGTTTCCTCCACAACGGTCTGTCTTGTGCCAGTCTCCTCCATGTCACTCCCGCATATTTACGAATTTCATCCACCCATCTCCCATGTGGTCTTTTTCTGGGTCTTTTCCTGTCCCTTGGAATCCAATCTAAAATTTCGGCTGTCCATCTATGGTCTGTCCTTCTGGCAGTATGTCCAGCCCATTGCCATTTTAGGGATTTAACCCTGATCATGATGTCTTCCACTCTCGTCATTTTTCGGATCCACGAGTTTCTCTTCTTATCTCTCCTGGTTATACCAAGCATGCACCTCTCCATGCTTCTTTGAGTTGTCTGCAGCCTTTGTATGTCTCTTTTAGTTAAGGTCCACGTCTCTGCACCATACGTAAGCACTGGAAGGATGCATTGATCAAACACTTTTCTTTTAAGACATAATGGCATATTGCTCTTGAAAATTATGCTGTTTCTTCCAAAAGCTCTCCAGGCAAGTTTTGTACGCCGATTAATTTCTTCATCAATGTGACCCTCACTTGATATCTGCTGTCCAAGATAAACATACGTATCTGTTATCTCCAGTTTTTCTCCATCAATCGATAAATCTTCATTTCTTGTAAAAGCATTGAACATCACTTTTGTCTTCTGAAAGTTCATTTTTAATCCCACTTCTTTACTCTTGTCAGCAAGTTCCTGGATCATACTCTGCAGCTCTGATGGGGTAGTTGCAAAAATGACTACGTCATCAGCAAAACGAAGGTGGGTTAGATAATCTCCATTAATCTTTATCCCTTTGTTTTCCCAGTTCAGTGATTGAAAGACATTTTCCAATGTGGCATTAAAGAGCTTCGGAGATATGGTGTCACCTTGTCTCACTCCCTTTCCAATTTTTATGTGTGTTGTATTTTCAAACAGCCGAATCTTTGCACTTGCATTTTCATAGATGTTATTAATAATATTAATGTATGCATCTTCAATACCGCAGGATTTCAGAGCCGTGGTAACTGCTGATGGTTTCACCGAATCAAAGGCTTTTTCATAATCGATAAAAGCCATGCACAATGGAAGTTCATATTCCCTCGCTCTTTCAATTAGTTCTCTCAGTACGTGGATATGATCTATTGTGCTGTAGCCACTCCTGAATCCAGCTTGTTCTCTCGGTTGAGCCATGTCCAGTGTTACCTTCAAGCGGTGTGAAAGAACTTTAGTGAAGATTTTATAAACCACTTATAGGAGGCTGATAGGTCTGTAGTTCCTGAGATCCTCAATGTCACCTTTTTTATGTAGCAGGATCATTGTAGCATTGTTCCAATCCTCAGGAATCTTCCCTTCATTAAGGCATCGAGTGAAAACTTGGGCGAGTACTGTTTCGATTTCTCCACTTGCTTCTTGTATGATGTCTATAGTAATTCCATCTTCTCCTGGAGCTTTCCCCCGCTTCATGTTCTTGATTGCATGAGCAACTTCTGCTGGGAGGACTGGAAGAACTCTGGTACCTTTCATGATGTCTGGAGTACATGTATCATCCCTTTCATATAATTTGGAGTAGAAATCTTTCACTCTTGTCAAAATTTCGCCTCTATTTCTTGTTATAGAACCATCTTCTTTTCTCAGAGCCATAATCTGTTTTCTTCCCTTACTGAGATGTCCCTTTGCTATCTTAAGGCTTTGGTTGTTTTCAATTGCTTTCCTCACTAGCTCACAGTTGAATTTCCTTACGTCTTCAGTGATACTTTTTCGTGTTGTCTTGCATAGCTCTATATATTCCACTTTGGAAGTCGCATCTTCTTTAGTTGTCCTCATCTCTCTTCTTTTTGCATCAACATTTTGGTTTTTCCTGATAATTTGTTCACATGCAACTTGTTCTTAGACCCAGCTAATTTTGTTGCTGTTTCCATAAGAGCTTTGGTTACTTTTCTGTTAACTTCCAAAATATCCACTTCTTCCGATGTTAGGCCTTCTAAAGCAGAGAATCTGTTCTTCAGTTCTAACTTGAAAGTATTATGGTGTTTTTTAAGGTTGGTTATGTCAATACATTTTGTTTGTCTTATGAGCTTGCCACGTTCCAGTTTAGTGTTGAGGTGCATCTTACATCTCACCAATCTATGGTCACTACCTGTGTTGAACTTGTTCAGCACACTGCAGTCTTCGATGACGAATTTTTTGTTACACATAATAAAATCAATTTCACTTGTCGTTCCAATTGGATGTCTCCATGTCCATTTCCTGTGTGGCTTTTTCTTGAAAAAGGAGTTCAAGATGAAAAATCCTTCTGCCTCTGCAAACTCAACGAGAGTATTTCCACGCTGGTTTCTGTTGCCGTGACCGAATTTACCTACTGAAGTTTCATTCTGTTGCCGTTGCCCTATTTTTGCATTGAAATCTCCCATAATTATCTTCACGTGCTGCTTACCTTTATTATTTAGATGACGAATTTCCTCATAAAATTCTTCAATTTCTTCTTCAGGATGACTTGTGGTGGGTGCATAAGTTTGAATAATCTGAGCCTGGTATCTACTCGATAGTTGGATAACGAGTCGTGCAGCTCTGTCAGAGGAACTTTCAACTTCTACCACTTTATCCTTCAGTTTCTTGTTTATTATAAATCCAACACCACTAGTTCTGCCAGTATCTGTCCCACGATAATAGAAGAGATGTCCACTTTTCAGTTCAATGAGATCTTCTCCTTTTCTCCTTACCTCACTTAGCCCGACGATGTCCCACTTGATCCTTTGTAGTTCCTCTTCCAATTCAAGAAGCCTTGAATCAGAAGATAGGGAGCGTCCGTTATAGGTAGCCAAGGTCAGCATCAAATGGCAGCCTAGTCCGGTCCTCCGGGGATTCTTAGCACCCTCTGCCTTCATGTCGCACTGGCCGCTGCCTTGGCCAGGTACATTCCAGCTGCCGGAGACTGAGGGCCAAGATTTAAGTTGTAGAGTCATTTTGGAGGTGTTTGGCCATAACTCACCACGCTGGCCAAGCGGGTTGGTGAGTGTGGGATAGCATTTCCTCTGATCCCGATGGTATAGTTATACCGCTATTGGCGGTCGTCAGAGCCCTTTTAGTGTTAACAGGATGCACCACGAGAAGGCGTTGTTGACATTTGTCAAGGAGAGGCTGTGATGTTACGCATCACCTGACCTTACATCCCCCATTGGAAGTATAGGAAGCAAAATCAGTAGACGTCCACCTTAAGCTTTCGTTATATCGTTTGCCTTGATCCCGTAGTCCCAGTAGTAGTTGAGAGCCCTGAAGACAATTGTCGGGATGTATAGAACCTATGACGCCTCGCGGTTAAAGCGATGTAACGGTCCTCACGATGTGTCGTACGCCTTAGACGATCATGGCTAGGCCTTCGTGACTACCACCGGTGTTGTCGAATTGCTGCCATTAACAAGAAACCACTTCGGGGTGGATATTCAAGTCCCTTGTTACCTGGGCCTGAGACTGGCCTGCTTCTAGTCGTCCTATCGATCGCCACTGCACAGCCTCAGATACACGTGTATGAGACGCCATACGGAAATCATTTGCAGTCACCGGAACGCTTCTTACACGCACTGTCAACGAGAAATGCAACTCAATTTACATATCGGACAGCATTTTGCCCACTGACATGCAAATTTCACTGCGGGAATTTGCTTCTCGTGTTCATTTGCATATGTCCCGTGAACACCGTAACATTTGATTGACCACTTTGGGTTATTTGCCCACTGTTGCCTGCCGTACTTTAATTTTGGACACTAGTGTATATACAGTATATCATTACATATAAAAATCTCGAAAGACGGGCTCAAAGACATAATTTAAACTGCGAACACATTCATCACTAAAGTGTTGTGATGTACACTCAAGAGCAATTGAATTAGAGACAGCTGGCGTTATGCAAATGTGGCGCTGTGGGCGGCCCTGTAAACGGAAACGACATGACGTATGCAACGATCCGACAATATAAGGAGTGATGCGACGGGAATCAGTAAGAGTCGGACGCAGTATGGGTAAGACGAAGGATCTAAGCGCATTTGATCGTGGGCTAATTGTCGGGGCCCGACGAATGGGTCACTCCATTTCGGAAGTCGTGCAGGCACTGGGATTATCACAAGCCACCGTGTCACGGGTGCACCGTGAGTACATCGAATCCGGTAAAACCATCCCTGCAAGGGCCAACTGCCGTGGTCTACCGCGTGTGGATGAGCGGGGTCATGGTCAGCTAGCTCTCATTTTAACAGTGAATAGACGGGCCACAGTGCAAGAAATCACTCGGCAATTTAACGCTGGTGCACAAAAAACGTGTAAGTAGCCACACCATCCAAAACCATCTCCTCGCTATGGGGTACAGAAGCCATCGTCCCACGAGGGTACCGCTGCTGACCACAAATCATAGGGTGCAAAGATTAGCATGGGCGCGGGAACAACGCCACTGGACTCTAGACATGTGGTAAAATGATGCCTGGACTGATGAGTCGAGATTCACGTTGGTACATGCGGATGGCAGGATACGAGTACGGCGCAAACCACATGCGATGGATCCTTCTCGCCAGCAGGGTACTCTTCAAGCTGGTGGGGGTGGCATTCTCGTCTGGGCTGTTTACGTGGACTGAAATGGGACCCCTGGTACGTGTGGCATCGTCCCTCACAGGTCAACGTTACTGGGATATCCTGGACGACCATTTGCTCCCGTTTGTGCGTCTTCAACATCCCACGGAGACCTCATCCTGCAACAAGACAATGCACCGTGCCATCGTTCCCGAATTGTATCCGAATGGTTGGATGAACACTCCACCGACGTGACCTCGCTTCCTTGGCCAGTTAGGTCACCTGACCTCAATCCCATCGAGCACATCTGGGATGCAATCGAGAGAGATGTTCGAGGCTCTGACCTCCCTCCATCAAATCTTCGTGAACTGTGGGAGCTTGTTCAGGGGTCGTGGATCCGTATGGCTTCCCAACGCTTCCGGTGTCTTGTCGAGTTCACGCCGAGACGAATCGCCGCCGTCATCAGGGCGAAAGGTGGTGCTATACGTTACTAGACAGGTATCTCTAATTCAATTGCTCTTCAGTGTACTACAGAAGGGAAAACATGTGTCAAGACGACAAATCTGCTGCAAGACATTCTGTCCGCGTAGCTCAGCGACTTGCTCCAGAGTAAGGGGTCACGGTTTCGATTTCCGTCGCGGACAAACTTGTGTTTTCACATTGTAATTAAGTAAATTTAGAAAATGAGTCTCACGTGTATTTTATTTTAATTAAGGTAACAGTGAATATCTTTTTTATTCTCTGTCGGCATGCAGCACTCTACAGCCGGCATGATTTCATCAGGTGCGTTATTAGTAAATTGAAATAAGAACCTCATTCACAGAAAACGTACTTCATTTCTGTATGCGAGTGAAAATATCATAACTGTAGCAGTACCGAGTATTTTTACTGGCGTACACAAAAGCAACTTAAATGTAGTAAAACCCGTTGAAGAAGGAACAGGCTCTTAAAATCAATTCTTCATGATAGCTGCTATCTTAAAAATTCGCATGAGTCGTTTTCGTTTCATTACTGAAATTTCAACTGTTTTTACACAGGGTGATTCAACACGATATTCACAATTTTGAAAACACGTTATGAAGAATCTGACAAACGGACAGCTACAAATTTAAGAGATAAACATTGAATTTTTATGCCACCCACAATGACTGTCTAGACATACACATGGCGCTGACGAAGCTGCTTCGAATTCTCGATATAGGATAGTTTTCTCCAACTGAGAAACAGCTTCGTGCGTTTGCTTGTGCAAGTGTATAGTTAGCGTTGAGTGAGATTTCCAAGTAAGTTCGAAGGAGATCCTGCATTCGCTAATGAAATAGAAACTTTAAAGAGATGGGATTTATCAGAATAGAAAAAACATCCAGGACAGCTAGTTACGAGTCAATTAGCTGTTGGTCGTATTTGAAAGTCCTTTCTTCGAGGCCTAAAACAAAATAAAACAAAAACAAATATGTTCGTGCTGGTCATAAATTACGAGGTGATTCATCACTACGAACCGTATGGAAAGCTCAAGAAAAGCATCTTTCCAGTCGTGTGCACAGGAAAACCTTGATATCCAGTATATATGGAGGAAAGCATAAACTCATTTAGATGTGTAAAGTTCAGAAAATTGCACACATACCCTATGTGAAAAAAAAGTCTCCGGACATACCCTTCCGCAACAAAAATGAAAGATTCCAATGAATCACGTGTGCTAATTTTCCTTTAAAACTGCTGGTAAACTCCTCATACGTCGTATATCGTCTACTCGTGAGACATGGCCACGTGTGTTGAACTTACTGACTTCCAGCGAGGTGTTACTGTCGGGTGTCATATCAGCAACCTGTCCGAGCGTGCGATTACTACACAATTACAACACCCACGCCACGGACAACTGTTCAAGAAGTTATAAAATGTCAATGGAAACGTGAGGAACTTACGACTGCCAAGAAACGTTCAGGAAGGCTAAGTAAATTGACGGAAAGGGATAAGAGAACTCTGAACCGCGTCGTACGTGGGTACCATTATTGCTCTGCACAAATCATCACCAAACAGTTTCAAGATTCAACAACGGTGAAAATGTGTGCACTAAGATAGTTCGCAAGGAACCGCACAAGTTAAATTTCCATGGCCGAGCTGCTGCATACAAGCCGTTAATAACTCGTACGAATGCGAGAAAGCGACTTGCTTGGTGCGAAGTGCATCTTCCATGGATCCTATACCAGTGGAAACGAGTGTATGTCGTTTTTTTGTTGCTGGTGTGGCACATGCTAGGTGAACGGCATCTGTCAGAATATGCCATTCCAACTGTTAAATTTGGTGGTGGAAGTGCCATGACCTGGGGATGTTTCTCGTGGTATAGACTCGGACCGTTGGTGGTTGTGGATAGAAACATGAACGCCACGAAGTACCGGGACATTCTAGACAACGCCTCACTGCTTGCACTTCACCAGTTTTACGGAGACGGGCCATTTTTGTTTCAGAAAGACAACGCGCCGTGCCATAACCATTGCGACATGGTTTGAGGATATGGGTGTACAGAATTTGGAGTAGCCAGCTCAAAGCCCAGACCTCAATCCTAAAGAGATCCTCTGAGATGAACTTGAACGTCGGATTTCGGCTCGAACGACACTTCCAACTTCTGTGTCTCAACTGACCACTGCTTTGCGGGAGAGGAATGGAACAATATTCCTGCACCCACTTATCAGAATCTTATTGAAAGTGTGCCAAGGAGACTGTATAATGTAATTGTCGCCAAAGGCGGGCCAACTCCTAATTGATTTTGCCATAAATGCAGTTTTGTATAAAAAGCACTGGTGTCCGGACACTTTTCTTTCTCAAATTTCTTTTTTAGTTTTTCTTTTCTGGCAAAGCTAGCTCTTTTTCTACGTTTTTTATTTCCTTATTTTTTATTTCCAAGATCAAGATGACTATTTCGAATCGTTTTGTTTACCGCACAAAACTGCTTAATGAAATGCTTATTTAGAAGGGATACAGTCATTTCTGATTCACACGAACAAAACAATAACGCCTTTCATCAATAACCACGAAGCAGCAATGAAAAGGCTTGCACATCTTCTTGCTGACTTATATTTACATACTGCTTTTAACTTGCTGGTTTTTCAAAATAAATTCAATATAACTGTTTTGAATAGATTTAAAAAAATTTCCTCATGAATCTAAGTGTTGTACAGCCTGATAATGGATAGAAGATTCTCTATTTATACGTTACCCTGTTTATGACATATGCTTGTCGGAAAGATCCTCATGTCCACTCCTGTCTCCACGAGTGGACGCGACCCACAGCACGCAGAAGTGACGTCACCGATCGGTGTGTAATATATATAGACGACACAGGCAGGGCGTGTCAGTTCTTCAGCCAGTACAAAGCTCTTTCAATGGGAAAAAGGAGGAGCTGCCGGAGGTTGTACCGTGGTGTTGAGTGGAGCCATACATGGTGACTGTGTATCCAGATGGCACTGGATTCTTTCAGAAACGCTGCCCCGCCTTTCAAGGCCCACACTGTGCAAGAATGGTTTGAGAATGATGTTTAAGCATTTAGTGTGCTCTCCTGGCTGCCGAATACCACCGACTTGAATACCGTCGAACATAAGTGGGACAGTGGAACTCATTATTCGCTGGGCCACCCTAGTGCCTCGTTCCGTCACCGTATTCCCGGGTATGTTCCTTTCCAGCTGATGCAGAATACCTGAGGACACCTTCTACGGTCTAGTGGAGTCGATGCCATGCCGGGTACAAGCAGTTATCGCTGCGAAACGCGGGCCAACACGCTATTAGGTAGGTGATCGCAATTTTTGGCTCATCAGTGTAAGTTCTTTATGTCGATAATAATAACAAGAGCTACTGACTTTCACTTTGGCAACAGTTGATTACCAAATGCATCAAAGCGAGGCGCAGACTCACAAGCAACAAATATTACGATGCGTTTGATAGCACGGTGGTGGAATTATTCGTTTCGAAGAATAGGTGGTGACTGACAGCAAAATCATAACTCTGTTGTCAACCCTTACGTAGTACGTCTGCCCTTGTCTGCACAGGTAAACCGGAAATTAGTTACTCCAACAGAATCACTTCCTTCTGCAAGTATGGCCCAGCAGAAAAATCAGTTAACTAGGTACTACTACTCACACATATAATCACCGTCTTTTGAATATTCATTTACGCAGGCATATTGCAACATAATGATTTTTTTTCACTAAGGAAAGAACCCCAGGACTTTAGAAAGAGTAAGGGCTAGCTCATCGAGCGTCTGAACATGGACCCCTCTCGCTTGGGAGTGTGACGTCACCGCGAGGACTGAGCAAAGAAACAGCTCAGCGGTTAAAGAGATATAGGTGCGCGTGGATATTCGTATTTGAAACTAGGTATATATAAACAATTTATCAATTTCGTTCCCCTTTATTGTGTCTATTTGAAAGTTCAATTATACACTGGTGTGCAAAAATTAAGGACGAAGAGGAGAAATTAGCATTACAGCGGAACGAGCAGGCAGAACAGACCGAACGACCACTCAGGAGATAGACTAGGGTCAGGTACGGTAGGGCATGTAAAAACGTCATGCAGCATGACGTTGGGGGAGTATCGGAAGGGTATAAAACACACGAGCAGTGCACGCTCAGCAATTCGGTGAAAGCTATTACACGGTGTACATCGGTTTGAACGACGTCTAGTTGCTGCCACCGTGTGATATGGCCAACATGCAATCCAGTAGACGACACCTGGATGACTTTACTCGAGGTCGCGTCATTGGGAAGTTGGAAGAAGATCGAAGTGTGACTAGTGTGGCCGAGGAGTTCGGGATCGCTCACAGCATCGTTTCACGAGCTTGGAGAGCATTTCAAACGACAGGAACAGCTGTCCGAGAGTTTAGCAGTGGTCGTCCACGAGCAACCACGGCGGCGGACGACCGGTATATTGTCCTACAGGCGAGAAGAGACAGACGGCAGACAGCGGGAGAAATCGCAAGGCGCATGCAACAGACAACTGGACGTCCGTTATCGCGTTCTACAGTGGCCAGGAGGCTGCACAAAGGTGGTCTATTTGCACGACGACCAGTACGGTGTGTGCCATTAACGCCTGCTCATCAGAGACGGCGGTTTATGTGGTACCAGGAACACAAGAACTGGACACATCAGCAATCGGGTCGAGTTCTCTTCACGGATGAGAGCCGATTTAGTCTGACGAGCGATTCTGGATGTATATACATCTAGAGAGAGCAGGAAACACGCAATCACACCTCCAACATTATCGAAAGGGGCCGGTTTGGAGGAGGCGGAGTTCTCGTTTGGGGCGGTATCATGCTTGGTAGCCGTACTGACCTCCACATCTTCCAAGGAGGTTCAGTCACTGGTGTCTGCTATTGTACCGAGGTTTTCCTGCCTCACGTGCGTCTGTTTAGAGATGCTGTGGGTCCCGAGTTCCTCTTCATGGACGAGCACGCTACACCTCATCGTACAGTGGCTGTCGCAGAGGTGTTGGAGAGTGAAGATATTCAACGCATGAATTGGCCCGCAAGGTCCCCGGACCTAAATCCAATCGAACACGTGTGAAACCTTCTCGGGAGACGCTTGGCAGTACGTCAGCAGCCGCCAGCAACGATTCCGCAGCTGCGATTGGCGCTACAAAAGGAATGGGCCACGATGCCTCAACAGCTCCTTGACAACCTCGTCCTCAGCATGGACAGACGTTGTAAATCCTGCAACGCCGTCAGGGGTGATACATCTGGAGAGAGCAGGGAACTATTGCACGACGACCAGTACGGTGTGTGCCATTAACGCCTGCTCATCGGAGACGGCGGTTTATGTGGTACCAGGAACACAAGAACTGGACACATCAGCAATGGGGTCGAGTTCTCTTTACGGATGAGAGCCGATTTAGTCTGACGAGCGATTCTGGACGTATATACATCTGGAGAGAGCAGGGAACACGCAATCACACCTCCAACATCATCGAAAGGGACCGGTTTGGAGGAGGCGGAGTTCTCGTTTGGGGCGGTATCATGCTTGGTAGCCGAACTGACCTCCACATCTTCCAAGGAGGTTCAGTCACTGGTGTCCGCTATTGTACCGAGGTTCACCTGCCTCACGTGCGTCTGTTTAGAGATGCTGTGGGTCCCGAGTTCCTCTTCATGGACGACAACGCTACACCTCATCGTACAGTGGCTGTCGCAGAGGTGTTGGTGAGTGAAGATATTAAACGCATGGATTGGCCCGCAAGGTCTCCAGACCTAAATCCAATCGAACACGTGTGAAACCTTCTCGGGAGACGCTTGGCAGTACGTCACCAGCCGCCAGCAACGATTCCGCAGCTGCGATTGGTGCTACAAGAGGAATGGGCCACGATGCCTCAACAGCTCCTTGACAACCTCGTCCTCAGCATGGACAGACGTTGTAAATCCTGCAACGCCGTCAGGGGTGATCATATCCCCTACTAAAGACTGGATTTTTCTTGGCAGCCGCCTGTCACATGGACGTTTTTGTCTTCTGTCCAGTTGTGCTCGAAGCAACTTTTTCAATAAAGTGCCTTTGTATGCTTTGGATTCCTTGTTTAGACAGTTTTGCGCACTTGTCCCATATTCTTACATCTTGGGGATCTTATGGTATGATTTGAGTCGATGTGGAGCACTTCTGCACGACGTTACATTCGAAAAACCGTCTCGTCCTTAATTTTTGCACGCCAGTGTAATAAAGAAATCTTCAAGAAAGAAGTGCGGTAAAAAAAAACAAAAAAACATACGATTCATGCACTTACCGACATGATGAAGATTCCTAATGTTAAACTAAATTTTTCTAATGATGAACATTATTCACTTTGTTTTCTTTTAATTAATTTTTCTTGTTGAAGCTACAGCTTTGTTGGGATTAACATGCCGAATTCGCATGAGTACGCAAACGTTCAGGAAATGTTTTTTTATAAGGTGTCCTTAGTTTTCGCATGATGCACTTTTCCCGAGAAAAATTTGTTCCATAGATTGACTGGAAAATTGTTTCAAATTATTCGATGATTTTAATCCAAGAGAGATAACATATTTACTTACTGACCAGAATTCAAATTTTCAACGTTCCTAGATATGGTGTCAAGAGACGCATTTTTGTCCCGTATATGACAGGTAACATAATCTGCAATAAAAGCCACGCTTGTTTCTCGACCTCACACTTTTAGTTTTGTAACGTATACTCTATATTCACTTTCCTTTTGATTTTACTATCTCTGGTTATTTTATTTTACTATGTAAATTATCTTCTTACTGAACGAAATATTATTTCACCCGATGAATGAGATCTGGCAATGAGTGTAAGTCATGACGTGGTGGTAGCTAGTATATAGGCGCGTTCATCGAGACTTAGGGAGAGCTTTTGTTGTTGTTATGAGAGAGCGTTGTTGTTTACGGAGAGCGTTTATAATACGAGGAGAGATTGTGTTGTTATGAGGAGAGATTCTTCATTAGTGTAAAACAAGTTGTGTGTGTGCTTTAGATGACCAAGAGTCTTATAATAAAGAAGTTTGTGTAAGTTAGTTTTTCTCAATTCATAGTTTTTGTCAGACCTCTGTCTGGCTGTTAGGTTTACAATTAGTTTCTTACCATAAATAACCAGCGTTAAGACTTTATTTACGTTCGTAATTAACTAGTAACAACACCCTTTTGAATTCACTACTTTGAAGCTTAGTACAAGTATATCATTAGCTAGCTGGTAGGTAGAGCATTATTCATTCATAATAATTAGCTTAGCGGAAAGAGAAAACAAAGCTAATTCATTATAGTTTATTTATTTTTCCCCATTGGCCCACTTTTCTAGCCATGGTTTACCACAATTTTTTCTAAAGCTATGTCTTCGGCATTTATGTACCCAGACAATATTGTCACTACCTTTCTTCATAAGATACAGAATGTTGTGGAGAATCCCTAGGCGACAAATAAATTTAGCACACCGTCGTTTTAACGTGCTTCCCCCATGGTAAAGTGATGTCAATTTTAACCTTCCAGAAATCATAAGCTTTTCTAGAAATAGCTCTAGTCACTGTGCCACCAGAAAGTTTCCTCTATCCACTTGTTTTTTTTTTTTTTTTACGATGCATTCTACCTGTGAAGGCGTGAAACTTCCTAAACGTTTATTGTAGCAGCTTTTTGCTTTTTAAATGTCCTTGTAATAGTTTTTTCCTTGCAAGCAAAAATCTCTGACCGGTTGTTTTTAAGCTCTACTTCTTGGCTCTCAAAATTCTGCGGAAATGCTTGCTTCTTTTTTTAAGCTACATATCTCTTTTTTCCCCATAACTGTTTCTGTGCGAATTTTGTTCTTTTCCATTTCTGAGTAAGATATGCGTATTATTGTAACTGTTATTTCCTCTTCTGAACGTTCTTTTTCATCGATAGTAACGTCCTCCTCAACGCGCACCATTTTTAGCACAAGTTTCATCATACGATGCAGAGCATTTCGACGAATTCATCTCTTCATTTGCCTGCGTTATCGTGCATTATCTAGTACATTGGTTCATCTTACACATTCTTAGTTCAAACTTGGTACAATTGTAGTTTCAGAAGTTTTCGTTCTGGAAGTCTAAGCAGGCGATTTTTCATATCATCTTCACAGTGTGAATTGTGGAAATGATCGCTAAAAATTCTTAGTGTTTCAGTTTTAAGGTGGATGTCTAGTGATTTTGCTTCCTATACTTCCAATAGGCAAACTTCTGTACACATTTTCTTCATAATTTAATGCATTCCCAAGAATGAAAATTTGAACATTGATTAAAATAACTTCATATTATAACTTGGAATACTTAATATTTTCTAAAATACAACCATAATTATATTAAAAATCAATAACTTTTCCTTTGGTGGTGTCGAGACCAGAAAAAAGATGGCGCGACCTGTACATTGATGACGTCAGTAGACAAACAAATGTTGGATTGCTTAATTTATGGTTATGTTTTAGAAAATATTAAGTATTCCAAGTTAAAATATGAAGTTATTTTAATCGATGTTCAAATTTTCATCCATGGGTACGCATTATTTATGAAGAAAATGTGTACAGAAGTTTGCCCATTGGAAGTACAGGAAGCTAAATCACTAGACGTCCACCTTAAAGCTATCAGCACGCTTGCATAACCCACTTGCCGATTTATACACCCTGCTAACCCCCCCCCCCAAATATCCCAATAAAATTCCAATACTGGTAATATAACTAATCTGCAACGGTTCCATTTGGAAGTGTTATATTTTTTAAATTTTTGTATTAGTCATTTTTGTTACCATATAGCACAGATGCCAACGGGAGTTTGCATGTATATACATGAATTCTTCAGTTTTTCTTATTTAAATCATATTCAAAGTCAATTAATACAACCATGAAACATATGTATCTCTTCATTTTAGTCTGTTACGGATTTTGCACATATATTTCCGAATCATTGCGGCATGTACAAAATTTGTGAAAACATCAATATCTACTGTTTCAGCAACCCATGTAATACCTCTTTGCTCTATCTTTGTTTAGGAAAACATTTAGACATGAGAGGTAAAAAATAAAATAAAAACAACACAAAAGTAAACTAACCGCGTGCAGTTTTAGGAAAGAAAAAAAAATTCCCTGATATAACCATCCTTAATTATAAAAATTTAAGCAGTCCACCATTTATTGAGATTCTTCCCATTTTAAATCTTAGGTTTAAAGCTTAAATGTATCATAATAAAAAATTTCATCCTTCGAAAAATTTCTTTCCACCCGAACCAGTACCATTCGCATAAGTTTTCAGCACACCCGCAAACACGCGGTCTATGGTTTCATCACATTTTAACAACTGGTCACAAGATGAAGGCATTTTGTAAAATTTTCGACAGACGTTATTTCCAAAGAAATGGGTGCAAAATTATTATTCCGTTCTCAGGTTTACTACCAAAAGATTAGAGACAGAGCACAGAGACGTGGAGAAAAGCGACTATCCTCGCCGTGACGTCACAGCGCCCACGAACCGCTACTCGTCCTACAACAAAGGAAAGATGGCCCAGCCCTGCTCTTTCTACAGCCCTGAACGAAACCGCGAAACGGGAAGAACTGCTCATTCAGCTAGACATTCCCGTTCTTGAGTGCGCAACTTCAAAGCTCTTATGCTACAGTTTGTAGATGACATGGACCAAGTGAATTGACGCACCTCTCAAAAGGAAATTATGCACAAATCTTACGTTGCACACGAGTCAGTGCAGGAAATAATTGCTGATTTCTTATACCGTACGATGTGAACACGTGAGTTCTCCAATTTCTTCAAGAAAAACTGATGTATTGAAGCGGTTGGACACCCGCGACCTGACAGTGTTACCGACACGAAGCATGAAGGGGTCAGTTTTTGTGCAGGAGTTTTACCGGGAAGCAAAAGCTTGGTGCATCATAATCGCGCAAGCGTCTTCGTTCGTTTTACCTGGAAGCAAACTTTGGTGGACTTAGGTAGCAACAACACATTCCATCGGTGTCAGGGTCGCTTCTAACGTTCGTTTAAATCTGAATATAATAATAATAAGTATTGTTTCTGAAAAACTAAGCAGTCGAAATACTTACTATAGCCGCCGCCGCCGCCGCCATAGTTTAGTAAATATTTACTTCTATGACTCACATACTCATGTTTTTTTTTTCTTTTCTTACGAAAATAACATTCATTAATCCACCTACCTAAGTACCGATCAATTTTAGGAATGAGTAAACTTTATTGTTAGCTATGTTTTTATTACCCTCAGTATGTACTGAAATATGGCTCTGTGTGGTCGTGAGTGACGCGAATAAATGCAATATATTGTACGTAAATAAATGTGTACTCTCGAATCACTCGTTTTATTTCACACCCACAAAGATCTTGTCATGCGAAAGATGCACAGCATAAATTATCTATAAAGGGTACCAGGGTACTCTCTCGATTTTTTCTACGTTTGTTACTTCCTTATTATTAATATCCAAAGTCAAGACGATCGTTTCGGATCTTACGGTTTACTGCTCAAAACTGCTTGATGAAATGATTATTTAAAAAAAATTATATATATATATATATATATATATACACTATCTACCAACAAGTAATTGGACACCTGTGATAGCAAAGGAAAACGAAGTTTATTCACCTTCAATAGTTGGTGTAGATTCCACGAGCGGCAATTACAGCTACGACCCTCCGGGGCATACTCTCAACCAGGCGTTGTACGAAGGCTAGCGGTATTTTCTTCCATTCGGCTTGGAGAAGACAGGTCAGTTCCTTCACCGATTTCGGACGGTGGAGGCACCCCTTAAGTCGACGCTCCAACTCGTCCCAGAGGTGCTCGATAGGGTTAAGGTCCGGGCTCTGGGCAGGCCAGTCCATTCGATTAACCCCATTGTCATCATACCAAGCCATGGCGGACCTCGCAACATGACAGGTGGCATTGTCATCCTGAAAGTAACATGGGTCCACCCCGTAAAACTGCCACAACGTAGGAAGCGCATGGTCATCCAAAATGGTGTAATAGGTCTCGGCGTTGAGTCTACCAGGAATTGCGACCAAGGGTCCCGTGCCATACCAGGAGAAACACCCCATAGCATAATTCCACCGCCGCCGAACTTCACAGTTGGCACAATACATTCCGGCAGGAGGCGTTCTCCAGGCAGACGCCAAACCCAGACCCTGCCATCCAAACGGCAGAGGAATAACCTTGATTCGTCGCTCCAGAGAACCTGTTTCCACTGTTCAACGGTCCACTGTCGACGTTCTTTGCACCACGTTAGCCGAGCAGCGCTATTGGACTTGGTGATCAAAGGCTTGTGGGCGGCAGCACGTCCATGATAACCGAGCAGATGGGCTTCCTTACGGATGGTATTCATCGAAAGAACACTCCGGGATACCTGTTGAAACTCCTCGCGGATGTGGCCCATCGATTTGGTGCGGTTATTCCGAATTTCTCTGGCCAGCACACGTCGGTCTCTAACTCCCAGTTTTGTGGGTCTGCCGGGTCGGGGCGCATTCCGACAGTCACCTCTCATCTTCCACTTGCCAATCACGTAGGTCACTGTCGATTTTGGGTACTTCAACTCGCTGGATATGTCACGTATGAATCGGCCATTTCTGTGATACCCGACGATTACACATTTCTCGAAATCAGAGAGCTCCGAACTGCGTGGCATCTTGCATGCGACTGCTTGCGCTATTGTTTTCCACACGATATTTAACGGCGGCGGCCGTGACGTATATCAGGACCGCAGATATCGTCGATTGCAGGGGTGTCCAATTACTTGTTGGTAGATAGTGTATATATACGACACAGGGACTTCTTATAGCCCCTAGAGCTGCTCGTGGCGATCATTAAACTTGGAAACAAAAACAACAACAACAACCGAAGATATCTCACTCCAACCTCTCAATAAATACTCGACATTTGCAATCGAATGTTCTCTTTAACTGTTTTAACGGTGACAAAATAAGTATGACTTTTGCGGTACCGTTGAACAGAGACATTAGTGTTTGTAGCGAAAGACAGCTATTTTTACGTTTATATGACGCTACAGAAATTACGCACTTTAGCCTTTATTAATAGTCAGTTATAACAGCAATGTCTGTAAAAGCCAATGCAGTTGCAAAGCAATAAATGTTGCAACAGAGGTAAATATAGCATGAAATTAAGTAAAGTTATAAAATGCATACAGAGCGAAGAAAATCGCAAACAGAGAAAGGGCTAAAATCAGACATGCTGCACACATATGATAAATTATACGTACATCTCAATACAGTAATCCATCCGTACTAAAGAGATACAAATGTACAAAATCTTTCCTACATACACAAGCACATGGAAATGCAAACAATAGGAGTAATATTCTCATAAGTATTCTGATCAATAATTTACGCCAGCAAAAATTAAAATCTTAAATATATACACGCAAAAGAATCTACATGAAATCTACTGTATCAGTAGGATAATCACATACATCGATTCCCCCGTCAAACAGACAACAGCATAGCTCAGATAAACGAAAATAGTTGAAGCAGTTCTCACTATGAGAAAAACAGAACTTCTGGTTCGACAACATAACTGTAGAGTCACAAAAAGTCTCTCCATCCCAACCCAATCAATGCACATAGCCTCAGGAGCAGAATAAATAACCGTCCACATGCCACATGAAACGCACGAATAAATACAACAGTGAAGTTACAAAAATTATTATGATTTAAAATATGTACAGTAATTAAAACACAATCACAAATGGGATTAATCGCAGCACCTAGTACTTCTTAATTCCCATTACATGTTAAATACAAACATCTAGTAACGAAGAAATTATATGCGGCACTTGTTTCTCTTTCATTCTCCTTAAATATCGACACACAGTTTTAATAAACTGGCTATTCTGGCAAAATCAATCAAGGCACCCGATAATAACCGGAAATATCTCAACCTCCCGAAATTTCTTCTTTATTAAGTAAAAGTAACAAACGATCCGGAGGTGTGCTGATGCGTATGATTATAACCTAAATGTGAGGGTTAGAACACAAGCGTATGTCCCCATCTTTTTCATGGTTTGACTTTAAACAAATATTTTTCTTTCTCGAAACATTCCCAAGGGCGGGATCAAAATTATTCGCGGGCAGCAGCATGAAGGACGCCAGACATCCTTGCTTTGAAATGTGCATGGGATTTCCACCCGTGGAAACCCTATTTATACCAGATATCGCTCGTTTGACGAAAAGCTCACTTCACCAAAGATCACTTCGCCGTAACTCACTTGACAGAAAAGTATATATTACCCAAAGGTCATTTTTCTGAAAGGTTCATTTTACCAAAGGGTCTTTTCATCGAATAAAAGTCACCTCACCAAAAGGACATTTTATCTAAACGATCATTTCACCTAAAGTTCATTTTATTGAATAATTTATTTCACTTCAAAAACAAAAGGAACAAAATAAATAAATAAATAAATAAAAGCACCTCCTTGCTCATCTGAGCCAAATATGATGTATTGAACAGGCGCTGTTCTGAAAATTCACGTACTTGATTGTTAGTGAACTTTAGGAAGTTCGAAACAAAACAAAACAAAACTCTTGTTTCTGAACTTGAATCTGCCAGTTAGATCCCATCTCTCAGGGCGAAATTAGCACTATTCATACTGTGGTAAAACAGCGCTAACTGCCATTTATCTTGCGACAAAAGATGTCACTTTTACGTACTAAAATGCTTGTGCTCAAATTCTTGTCTTAACAGTATATAATGTAGAAGGAATACACCATTTTAGTTTCGGTCTTTAATAAAGTGCACAGTTGTAAAATTTCGTAAGAATAAGTAAACCTACTGTGTTCCTGATAGCACTACCATAAACTTTTAAGTCATTAATTTCTAGTAAATTCTTTCTTCGAACTCGGTAAAAGCTTGTTTGCTAAACGGCATGCAGGTTGTAACATTAAATAATAATTCAGTTTGTGAGGAGTTCCTACGTTAATTAATGTGATGGTGGTGAAAGTACATTTTCATGAAATAATCATTGCAGTATTTTTTCAAATGGGTGCAATATGTTTATCGCATGATTGAGTTTTTATACTATATTATATTTTCAAGTGTGGTTCACCTCAATTTCTGTCGGAATACAGTTACTCAGAACATTCATAATAAATCTGGAGTAAGCAACTAATTTTGAATTTTATAGCTACTAAATGCACGTAATTTAATAAAATAATTAGCTATTATTAATTGATAATAATAGTAACCTTTTTTTTTTTTTAAAAAAAGGGAGATTTCTTTTAAATAAAAAGCCTTGCTTCAAATTATCGCGTTGAGCCTGGATCTAGACAATTTGTCTTTCAGTTAAATTTCAGAAAGGAAGTCCCCAACATCAAAAACATTTGGAGAGAAGAATTAAAACAACGACGCTTGTTTTATAAACATACCAAACGGAAGCACTTCATTCCAAGGTATCCTTTAGTAAAATACAAGCCACCCCCGGTGGCGCAGTGGTTTGAGCGATGGCTTCTGGTCATTCGTCCGAGATCGGTCCAGGTGCGAATCCCGGTGCGGCATGGATGTTGTGTTTGTCTTACGGCACTGGATCTCTCCCTTCGCTGGAACCAGTGGCCCTAAATTAGGGACGGGCGAGACCGCTCATAGCCCAATGAGTTATTCATAGTGGTCGTTAAATCCCCAATAAACAAAAATACAAACTTTTCGATGAGCTGACCCCTTCAGTGAAATGACCTTTCGCTGAAATAAAATTTTGGGTTAAGTAACTCTTTAATGAAACGAACGGTTCAATAAACTGACCAGGTGTTGAAATGAACAAATCGGCAAACATTTGGATCATTTCAATTCAATGACTTTTCGGTGAAGCTATCTTTTTAGTGAAGTGGTCGTCGGAGAAGTAACTACACCTATTTATAACAGATGCCCCTACACACAGTGCGTCAAAGAATTTTTAGGACTGGGTCTGTAAAATGAAATAGAAACAAGAAATTATAATTTGTTTTGGTTTGTTATTCAAAATAAGTCCCTCCGGTTTTCAATACACTTGTTACAGCGATTTAATAAGGATTCGAATGCCTGTTCCAGTTCACTTTGCGGAATTGCCTCCAAAGCACGCGTCAAAGCTGTTTCTATGGTCGAAATATCATCAAAATAACAATCTTTTAACGTCATTTTAAGTTTTGGGAATAAAGAAAAGTCGCAGGGTGCTAAATCAGGCGAATACGGTGGATGATTCAACACACAGACGTTATTTATTGCCAAAAATCTACGAACAAGAAGTGAGGTGTGACTGGGTGCATTATCGTGCAACGAACACCAACTGTTTTCATCCCGATATTCTGGACGAATGCGACGAATTCTGCCCATCAAACGCCTCAAAACATTTAAATAAAACTCACCAGTAATTGTTTGTCCACTTGGAACAAATTCTTTGTGGATAATACCCACCCTTACTATCGAAGAATGTAATGAGCATTGTTTTGATTTTCGATGGAACTTTTCTTGTTTTTTTGGCTTGTGGTGAGTTTTTTGACTTTCATTCCGCACTTTATTGCTTTGTTTTAGGATCATATTGAAAACACCATGTTTCATCACCAGCAACAATCGATTTTAAGAAGTTAGGATCATTTTCAGCGGCAGAAATGATGTCTCTGCAATGTGCACTTCTCCTTGATTTTTGTTCATTGGTTAACGTGTGTGGAACAAATTTAGCACAGGCTTTTGTTTTGCCCAAATCTTCATGCAGGATGGTTCAAATCGTTTCTTTGTTGATGTTTAAAAACACTTCTGTCATTCTTAGTGACGCACATCGATTTTTTGCCACGAAATCACGCACTTTTTCAATAATCTCAGGTGTCCTATATGAACTTGGTCTTCCGGTATGCTTATCATCTTTTAGCGTCTCTCTTCCGTCCAAAAAACGTTTGTGCGGCAGGAAAACATTTGATCTACTTAAACAAAACTCACCGTAAACTTGTTTCATCATTTGGTACGTTTCCGAGGCACTTTTACCAAGTTTTGCGTTAACTTTAATAACAGCCCTTTGTTCCATCTTAATAATTCAACATGAAAAAAATTTTACTTCTCTAATGAACGCCCGTTTCGTTTGAGTTACTTTAACAACTGCGCAGTACTTTTGGCAGAAAGCAAGTAGATGGTCATGGTTTATAACGCATTCGCGATTACACTGGTGGTGCCACCGTAGGCTGAAATCTAGCGCCAGTCTTAAAAATTCTTTGACGAACTGTGTAAGTAGGAAAGGGTAAATCTGTATCAAAAACACGAAACTCCGTGACTCGTACGCCGAGGTAAAAAAGAATTGCAAACGGAAAATACGACTGGAGTATTATGAGGAAACGCGTATCGGCAATTTTGAAGAACATCATGTGGTAAAAGTTACATTCGATCATTCATTCAAAGCCTGCTTGTCTTGTTATTTGCTTCATTTGCTCTAGGAAGGTGGTGACTATGACATCTGAACTGCGCGAGAAACTGATGCAGAATTTTATCCTTGATTTCGGCTCAGAGGTAAGTTCTCTTTATTTAATTAAGCAATGCCCAAGCAGAAGTGAAATTACCAGATAATTGCGCGAACGTGATTTCCAAAATGCAGCTGCCGTCTCAATAGTTACCTCACTGAGAAGCACATGTACACATTTCCGCGAAGGTGGGATTAGCAGATACATCACAACACCTGGGATTAGTATCATTCTCCAAAGCTATTCACCAACATTTTTCGCATTTATCTGCCTCAAATCACGGTGTGGTTTAGCAGTTCTTAAAGCGATTTGACTCCGTTCCATCCCACACGCGTGTGAGATTTTCCTTAATAGCGAACAAAAGGAGGATCTTTTCGATTTAAATGAAATTCAAGACGCAGTTTATGTAGTTTGGTGGCTTACGGACCACGTCTCTCTGGCCAAAGAATGTCACGCCGCCCCGGTGGCGCAGTGGTCTAAGCGATGGCCTTTGATCATTCGTCTGAACGGGGCCCGGGTTCGAATCCCGGTGAGGCATGGATGTTGTGTTTGTAATACGGCCCTGGCTCTCTCCCTTCCCTGGAACCAGTGACCCTAAATTAGGGACGGGCGACTGCTTATAGCCCATTGAGTTGCTCACGGTGGTCGTTAAACCTCCAATCAAAAAAAAAAAAAAAAAAAAAAAGAATGTCAGAGAGACGTAGATTGAGTATACAGAAGTGAAAAGAAAAACAAGAAACGCAGAAGTACGTTACGTAGTCGTACAGCAGTGCTGGACGCTTAAATTCAGAACCAGTCTGATAGGTGATGCAGTAAGGCGACCACCGAACAGCACCATTTTTGAACCAAACCGAAATTTGAGATGAAATAGCCTTAAAATTTCAGCTGCACTGCTCCCGTTGTGATTATTAGAAAAAGAGTATTAAACTTGAAACTTTATATAATTTTCTGGGTTTTGTCTTCTGCAGTAATACCACCCACCCACACACAAACAAAAGGACACACTACTCATGTTTTGACCTATAACAATTACCGATTTAACAGCAGTTGCCGCATAAAATATGACCACTTCTCATTTGACACGTCAAAGATCGAGAAAAAAAAAGTGGAGGTATTTCACGGTAGCCGGCGAGGGCCGTAGCTAGTGGTAAATTCTAGGGGAGGTTATTAGTAATGTAGGGGAGGCTAGAAAAAATTTAGTTACACTGCTGGCCACCCAAAATGCAACACCAAGAAGAACACGAGATAGCAAAGCCAGATTTACTGGACACATAACAACAGATACAAAGATGAAACGATTAAGCTTACAGGCGCCCGTGCGACTTGAGGAACACGCAGACATCAATAGTTCGTGTGGCCACCATGGCTGGCAATAACGGCCGCTACACGCCGCGGCATCGACCGAAAGAGGCTTTGGATGTGGGCTTGGGGTATGTCGGTCAGGCTGCTTCCACACGTTGCCACAGTTCATCAAGCGTAGCCGCGGGTGGTGCTTGCCGGGCCACTCGGTTTCCGATCAGCGACCAGACGTGTTCAATGGGCGACATAACGGGAGAACAGGCAGGCCACGGCAGCAGTGACACCTAGTGGGCCGTGACGAAATGTTGCACGATGCGTGCCACGAGCGGGCGCGCATTGTCTTGTTGAAACGTGGCCGCTGGCAGGTCCTGCAGGTAAGGGAGGACTACAGGCTCCAAAACGTCGGAGATGGTGCGGTGGCTGTTGAGTGTACCAGCGATGCGTACCAGAGGGGTGCGGGTGTCATATCCAATTGCGCCCCAAACCATAACGCCAGGCGACGGACCGGTATGGCGATGCATAATGCAGGCGTCATACAGTCTCTCGCCGCGGTGTCGCCACACGCGGATCCGACCAGCGTGGTGTTGCAGGCAGAAGCGGGATTCGTCAGAGAAGAAAATGTCGCGCCATTCCGTAGTCCAGGTGCGGCGTTCAACGACCAACTGCCGCTGCACTCGCCGGTGGTGCAACGTCGGTGGTAATCAGAGCCGTGCGACAAGTCCCCGCTCCTGCAGACGACGTCGAACGGTACGTGCTGACACAGGTTGTTGCGCAACACACCCTAATTACTGCGCTAACGTTCGTGATGTGGTTGTGCGAGCCGTCAATGCCCGCCGCACAACATGCCGGTCCTCTCGTTCGGCGCTGTGCCGCAGCTGCGGCAATTGCTCACGTCGGCCCGTCCGTCCCTCCTGCACCCACCGAATCCATACTCGCCTCACTGTGGCTGGATGTCGTCCCACACGGGCGCCGATGTCTCGGCATACGATAAACCGCTGTCGCGATAAGCCACTATTCGTCCTCTGTAGAACTCCGAAACGTGATGGAATGACTGCCGTATTCTGCGACGAGGCATCAGGAAGCTTCCCAGGCACAGGTCCGGCAGCACAACACACTTCCACTACTTACACCCCGCCTTCTGTGCACCCTTCTTATAGTGCTTCTCGGTGGCGTGCCGGGTGCACATGATTCGCATATGCCCTGGAATGCTAATCGTTTGCATGTCCTCTCGCGGGCGACGCGTACCGCGAATTTCAGGCCAATCGGATGCTTCCTTCTTGGTGTTGCATTTTGGGTGGCCAGCAGTGTATATATATATATATATATATACAACGGCCGTTCCTAAAAACTGAGAGTAAAATCACACAAAATGAAGAAATATAGGTACAGCACAATATATGTTATTCTTTCTCAAAGTATCTTCCCTTGGATGATATGCAACGGTTCCATTGTTCAGTCCCCTTTTCAAAGCATGTGGCGAAGGCATTTTGTGGAAGCTGCTTTACCGACTCCTGTAGAAATTGAATAACGTCAGCATCTGTTTTGAATGTTGCGCCACGGAACTTCTCCTTCATAGTTGGAAACAACCAGAAATCGCACGGGGCGAGGTTAGGACTGTAGGCAGGCTGAGGAATGATTTCAATACTGCATTTCGCAAGAAACTGTTGAGAACACAAGCAGCCACATGTGGGCGGGCGTAATCATGGTGTAAGGTCCACTTGGCCACCAGTTCTGGTCGCTTAATCGATATGTGTCATCGTAGACGCTTCGAGACTGATATGTAATACTCAGCATTGACAGTAATTTGTGAAGGAATGGCATGCTGGTAGACTACACCTTTATGATAAAAGAAAATTATCATCATCACCTTCCCAGCTGATTTGGTTTGGCGGACTTTTTTCAGAGGAGGCGAGTCTGTGTTTTTCCAGACACTCGTTGCGCGCTTCGTGAGGGGTCGAAATAGTGGACCCATGTTTCATCGGCAGGGTTTACTGTGTTTCGAAAGTTTGGATTGTTAGCAATCATTTGTTTCCACTCATGACACACCTGAACTCTGGCTAACAATTGTTCTCTCGGCAGGTGATGATGGACCCATGTTTCATCAGCAGTTATTACTGTGTTTAGAAAGTTTGGATTCTTTGCAATAATTTGTTTTCACTCGTGACACACCTGAACTCTGGCAAAGAATTGTTCTCTCGTCAGATGAGGGGGTACTCATCTGGAACACACACAATGCAGCAGTAATTTGTCGCGCAGAATGCGGAATGCCGACGTTTTTGCAATATTAGTTGACGCCGCTATGTTTTCACACGTCATTCGTCGATCTTCTTGCATGATTGCCCAAACAGTGCTAACAATAAGCTCCGTAGCAACACTTTGAGGTCGACAAGGCCTACGAGCGGGTTCTGCCGACAAACGCCCTTTTTGAAAATCATGGTGCCATCTAAAAATCGTTGACTCATCCAAACATTTATCTTTGTAAGTTTTTTCATTAAATCAACTGTTTCTGGAGCCGTTTTACACAAATGGTAGCAAACCTTTATCGCACAACGCATTTCACTTCTTAATTCTTTATCACTACCTCCATAGCTGTATGGTGAAATGCAGACGTGCCTTAAACAACTGCGCAATAACAAAACCAGAATCGTCTGCTCTGGGTAATAACTGTTACCATGGATATTTCCTTAATTCAGTTAGTCGTCTGCGTGGTTATTTTCCCCCTTCGCACTGTTGCCAACTTAAAAAAAAGATTTGGTTTTTATGGAACAGCCTTTGTATATACATATATCCCGGTATCACCTTCTCTTTTGGTGGACACCTAAAGAAAGAAGAGGTACTCTCGGGATGATTTTTTTAAAGAATGAAATGACTGAAAAAGTGTTTAACCGATAACGACAAAATTTGATATATCCAAGCTTTGTTTAAAAAAATGTTTATAGTCGGTTTAGTTGAAAATGGACAAACGTATCCTTTATGCGATACCGTTGCTTGGTTCGTCTAGGCTAGGTGATTTAAAAAAAATACGGACGAAATATTTTTGAGAAATCTAAAGGAAAATCATTCAAGGCAGACCGAAAGCAACATACTAATTATTTTTTACACGATGAATAGTTAATAAACTAAAAATTAAAAATTTTATTAAGCGGAAACTCTACAGAATTTAATTTATTCCACTGAGAAACGTGTATTTGAACTGATAAAGGTGTCTGAAAATACCACTCATGTCCAATAACGGGATGTTTTTTTGTTTTTTTGTTTTTTTCTGTTGTATGTTAACTTTTGAGACATGTAATTGCTCCTCGCTTCATGGAATAATATTCACGGTATAATCATTATATCCGTTTCATGTATTGGTTTCCCATTGTATAGTGCGATGTAGTTTCAATGTTTGGGTTCCTTTGCTTAGTATTTTTGCGTTTTATCATCGATACTTTTTTGTGCCTAAACATTTGCGACAGACCTCACTGAACGCAAAGCATTTCAAAAATGAGTAATCGTAATGAGTACTGGAAAATGGACGGATATACTGTGTACGATTGCAAGTTTATCATGGAAGTAAGAGCTACAAGTTGATCAACGAACTGTATTGCTATATCTTAAACAACCTTTTGCAGAAACATCTGAGTGTTTTAAATCTTCCAGTTTTCGTATTGATGGCTCGACGGACATGATCTTCAATCAGCTAATTTACGGGCTTTTCGTCTCAGTCCAATCGATATACGTATAGCACTTAAGTGTGATACTGAAATTTTTCGTTAATTTTGATTCCAGATATGGCATGTGCAAACTATTTTTACGTTCGATCAGTCTTTCATAAGGGAGGCTGAAAACTGAAAACTTTTCAGGAGGCTGCGGCCTCCCTGGCGTCCTCCAAGCCACGGCCTTGCAGCCCACACGAGAATGTAGTTTACTGAATACTGTATTACAATTAAAATCTTACTGTATTGCAATTAAAATCTATCTAGTATATGGCTCAGTCTAGTGACCAACTATGTTGCTAAGAGATTGCATGTTATTTAAATTACTGCAGTTTGCGACGTATGAACAGCCTTTGAAATGAAAATTAGCACATGTTAGAAATTTTAAGGAAAGCTCAAAATCTCATTTTTCACTTCTAACTCAGGAAAAACTAACCGAATGCAATACTAATTTTATTGCATCTGTGTAGGCCTACTGTTACTTTGTTGGAGAGCGTTTCCGGTACGAAATGTTTCTGATATAGTTTCAAAATTTTCAAGTAATGCATAGATTTTCCGTCAGGGAACGTAAAGGTAAGTTGCATTTTCCCGATATCTCTGCTTCTAAAACTCCGATTTAAAAATTCTTCCTGCATTGGACACAGCTCCTGATGAGAAATGTTTTGACTATAATTGGTAATTTTTCATAAAAAATTATTTGGTTACCAGGGGGCGTAAGCGTTTATTTCTGCTTCTGATGTATTTGCAGCAAAGTCGAAGCTTCTGAAAACTCGATTAAAATTTTTTTTTTGTGGATCGATACCGCTCATCTCGGAAAACATTTTCATAATACTTTCTTCTTAAAATAATGCATAGTTTTTCCACCAAAGGCGTATATGTATATCTCATTTTTGTCGACATCTCTGCTTCTAAGAGTCTGATTTGAAAAATTCTTTCTTTGTGGGAGAACGTTTCCGCTGCGAAATGCTTCTGATATAATTTCAAAATTTTTCAGTGCACAGGTGTGCCACTAGAGGGCATAAGTTCATGTTTCCGTTTACAGCAAAATCTGGAGGACTAAAAAACCCGATTAATTTTTTTTTTCAGTACGATACTACTAATTATGAAAATTCTTTGTGTGTATTTTCTTTCCAAAATAAGGCACGATTTCTCCGCTAGGGGCGCCAATGTTTAATCTATTTTTCTCAATACTTCTGCTTTTGCACGTGCGATTTAAAAAATTCTTTCAACACTCGACGTAATTCACCCTGTGAAACAATTTAAGTTAGTATTTGAGGAGTTTTATAGTTCACAGATCTGTCGCTACGGGGTGTTTGTGCACTTTGTTTGCAGCTGTATCTCCGCTTCTAAAAACTCTATTGAGAAATTTCTTTTTTACTGTATGCCATTCGCTACAATAGAGATGTGGAGCATTATAATTTTTAAACAATGCAAAGATTTCTTGCTAGAGGGCGTAAAGGTCAAAATCTTTTTCTACCTATGTCTGCTTCTGGGAGACGTATTTGAAAAGTTATTTTTCCTTAGCATAGCTTTTTCCATGAAGAATATTTTTTGCCTATTTTCAATTTTTCCATTATGCAAAATTCTTCTGCTAGAAAGCGTAGAATTATATCATGTTTCCTTTTATCATTCTTTTAACTGTTCGATTTAAAAATCCGTTTGTCTCCTACAGACCCGTCTGCTTCTGGGAGACGTATTTGAAAAGTTATTTTTCCTTAGCATAGCTTTTTCCATGAAGAATATTTTTTGCCTATTTTCAATTTTTCCATTATGCAAAATTCTTCTGCCAGAAAGCGTAGAATTATATCATGTTTCCTTTTATCATTCTTTTAACTGTTCGATTTAAAAATCCGTTTGTCTCCTACAGACCCTTCTGCTATGAGAAACCTTTTGTGCGACATTTGTTAATTTTCGTAGCATACTTTTTAACCGCTGGTGGAAGTAGGTAGCTGTTTCTATTTCTGGATGTTTTATCAATTGTAAAAATCCGGTTGATTTTTTTCTAACCGGCTGCATTGACTTTGATAAATTTAATTCGCGTCAGAATGGATTCGAAAGACGTGCTCAAAGATTCATTCGGTGTCATATTTCTTTTTATTGTATATGACCATCAGTTCTTTAGAAATTCGGTTAGCCTAACAGTCCAAAATAAGTGCATTAATATTTTTCAAATATTATATTGCATAATACCAGGTGAGGCAAGAGTTTGTGCCGTTTGCAGTTTAAAAGTTTAATGATGCAAGAAAGCCATGCACCCTCACCTCACTCTGCAAAGTACAGACCGTTGTTTTCTTATAGTCCTTTGCCAATATTCCACAAGAGCCACGATTTCACGGCGGTACCACTCAGCAGGTTTCGAGGACAGAAATTCTATGATCCCAGATTGCACATCCATCACTGATGCAAAGTGCCGTTCTGTAGGAAATGGGCCATGGAGCAAAACAGATAGGCAAAGCCAAGCTCCGGACTATATGGAGAAGATTCCAACCCCTTCCAATTTCTGTAGTTTTCGGCGAACCACTCTGAAGGTGTGACTTGTGGCACGATCCACTTGCAGCAATGCCCGCTTCCTCTTGATGGGCGCTGGGTAGCGTTGGCACACAGCATCATGAACCCATTGCAGCTGTTCGGAATATAAGTCCCCCTTAACAGTCTGGCCATCAGGCACGAGTTCCCAGTGCACAGGACCCTCACAATTTTGCCAAATGCACAGAATGACTGTCATGACGTAGCAATATCCAGCTTTCATCACCTGTGATGATACGAATCCAAACCCTTGTGAAACTGACAGCAACCACCGACAGAGAGCGACACCTTGTTCTGCCTGCTGGGGTGTCAATGCACGGGGAGTCATTCGTTGGCGCCCCGAATAGTAACCAAGCAGGTGCCGGAGACGAACGATGGTGGATTCAGAAGATTCCACCTCAGCCCAAAACCTCTGAAGATTAAGAAAGCCTCCGCACTGGTCTGTGAAGTCAGAGCTAGTGGGCCGACCGACTCCGGTCTCGAGCTCTCCGCTCCTGAAAACACCAACGAAGTACCGCGGTGTTTACGTAAGCTGACCAGAAGTCCCCAATTCTTGAGGACAGCCCTCAAATTTAATTTACTGTCCCCAAAAACGTCTGATGCCTTTGGGGACGCGAATTGTCCTAAAATTTTGATGTTTGTCCTCAAAAGTCCTAGAATTTACACTTCCTCATTAGCTCATTAGATTTCTAATGAATTTTTTTTTAAAAGTAGTTTTCGTTGTGCTAATTTTCCGACATGCTTCTTGTGAAAACAAATTTTGATTTTTTTTTCTTTCCGAGTTTAACGACCACCGCGAGCAACTCTAAGGACTATAAGCAGTCACCTGTCTCTAATTTGGAGACATTCGTTCTAGGGAAGGGAGAGAGCAATTGCTGTAAGACAAACACATCATCCATGTCTCAGTCGGGACTTGAACCCGTACCCACTTGTACGAATAATCAGTGGCCAGCACTAGGACACTGAACTACTGGCGCGGTCAAATTTTGACTCTACTTGATCTAAGTTTCTCTAAAAACTTTGGCAAAATGAAAAATTCGCCATGCAATTAGTTTGGTGTGCAGCTTGATCTTAATTCGGCACATATACAAGGTAAAGCATTTCACTTTTGCTAATATGTTCTCGCCATCATAATTCTACTTTGTCAATACAAATTACGAACATTATACAAGATATATCCTTTTAAGACATATATTTTCATATGTAATATCACACTTATTGAAGCAATGCAGTTTTGTGACAAAAACATTTGCATATTTATGTTGAGTACGTATATTGTCCCCAAATGAACTGCCGATTTGGGAACGCAACGCCCTTTTGTCCTCAAATAAGTGTTCTAATATCTGGTAACCTTATGTTTACGCAGAGAAATAATTTCTCGAGTGCGATACTAGACAATTTGCGCACACAGCAATAAATCGACCATGTTTTTTTTTTCTGTAATTTTTATCCTTAGATAACATCGAAAGATTACATCTTTAGCTTTCATTTTTTTCTCAGTTTACAGCAATGATACCTGTAAATCGAGGAATTCCAAAGTTTTGCTCTTGTGCTGGGAAATGATTTCATGTACGGGTCTTTAAACTAAATATTTCAGGAAACTTTTCCTTTTGTTTGCAATTTGGCTAAAGGAGCACAAACATAAGTTTTTTCACGCATAACGTGAAAAGTCCAGCATTTTACGTTAAGTATTTTTGCAACTACGATTTTTTAAAGTGCGTTAATGGCAAATTGGTAGGACTGTATGAACATAATCATTTCACTTAAAACTTTTAGAAATTCTCTTCGCGTTCGATTCACTAAAACGAAAGAAAAAAAAAAAGAGATTTATCCTTAATTGCGTAACGAACGCGAAAGGTAAATTTCCGATTTAGTGAGTATATTTACTGAAAATACGGTAAGATGTGTGCCCAAATCTTGCAAATATTTTCTAGAAGGTAAAAAAAAATAATAATACATTAGAATCATTTAAGAAAAAGTTCTTTGTCAAATGAACATGGAATGTATTAATTTGGATATCTTCGAATTTATGCACATAACACTCTAAATTTTATGCTGGAAAATCTGAATGTCACATTTTTTTTCATTTTTCAACATATGTAACGATATTGAAGATATCAATTAACACATATTAACAGACTCCCTAAAAGCGGAAAACACATGCATCAATAAATGTGTTCCTTCATTATGCATAAGTACTTTTTTTGCACGATGTTCTTCTTGCAGGGAGGAACGTTTCACTGCCAATATTTCTGAAACTATCCTTATACATGTGACTATGAATGTAACTAGGAATTAAAGTGCTGCTTTGCAAAAGAGTTCAGTGTAGACAATTCAAGTTCATAGTTCTCTAATCCGAACCTCAATCTCTACCACAACTTAATTTAAATTAAAAAATTGCACAATGTACATTCACAAACTTAAAAAATTTGTAAGCCCATGAATATATGTACATACATACATTTTAACTTCTCAGCCAGTAAACTTCAGGGATCGTGCTGAAGTTTACCGATATAAGTGAATTCTTTCGGACACATTCCAAACTTTCGGATACATTTGCTGGACATTCCAATAAACTTTTCTTTGGGCTAGCCTTCAGATTATCAGCGCATCAAGTAGTTCTGTACATTTCGTGCGAATTCTTGTTTTAATTAGGACACTGATAAACAGCAATTTTGTGAACAAAAATGACATTTGTTTTGCGGAAATGAAATGTTGATTAACAAATAGCGTAATTATTTATTTCCAGTTTATTTGCCTGGTTAACCTTAGTACTTGATGTGCTGATAATATCTGTACATCTCCTTTTTTTTTTTTTTCAGTTTGAACACTATTAACTACGACTTTTGTAAAGAAAAATAACATTTATTTTATAGAAATGAAATGTTGAATGGTAAGTAATATCATTATTTAAACCACAACAAGCAATGAGCTGATAATCGGAAGGCTAGCCCTTAAATTTTACTCCGTCAATCAAAATAACGACTAACAATTCACTAAATAAATTATAGTTGTATTTGCAACGAAAGCAGAACATGCTATCATGAGAACAATTAGGCTTCACTAACCTTTTTTTTTTTTTTTGGTTGGAGGTTTAACGACCACCGTGAGCAACTCAATGGGCTATAAGCAGTCGCCCGTCCCTAATGTAGGGTCACTGGTTCCACGGAAGGGACAGAGCCAGTGCCGTAAAACAAACACAACATCCATGCCTCACCGGGATTCGAACCCGGACCCCGTTCGGACGAATGATCAGAGGCCATCGCTTAGACCACTGCGCCACCGGGGCGGCAAACTAACCTTTGAATTCACGGTGGGTTCAAAATTCTTTATTCGTACGGAAGAAATCCATCTTCTTCGAAGGCTTTCACCTTCAGGAAAGCTGAAAACAGTGGCTTTTGGATG
The DNA here is from genome assembly GCA_039090855.1 of Macrothele yani. Lineage (NCBI taxonomy): Eukaryota > Metazoa > Arthropoda > Arachnida > Araneae > Macrothelidae > Macrothele > Macrothele yani. Next base: position 62,046,189 of record CM077017.1, on the reverse strand, counting down.
TGCTTTGTAATTAGATCTACATAAAAGCACTCAATATTTTCCAGGCATGTTGCATAAAAACGCTAACTCACGTGCACGACTACCGAAAGCTCAATACTGACCAATGCCGCATGAACGCGCAGCTAATATCGGCATTCCTTTTACGTTTGCCCTTTGACCTCTCTGGAGAGAGGGATTGCGATGGCCCTCCGACCGTGACGTCACACCCCTTCGCAGTTCCCGCGCTGGGGCTTGCTCTCCAGGGAATATTGCCTCAGCTGTCAATAATCGTGTACTGGTAGCAGAACTCTCTTGTCACAGCTTTGATCAGGCTGTCAGCGCTGGTGGCCTTTGAATGTCCTGAACTCGGCTTGTCTTCGAGACTGGTGACATCAACATCGAAACCCTGGAACCATTTCCGTTCGATACTGCTGTTCAGTGTTCTTGCCTTCAACCGCACAAATGGCTGTTGCGGCGTGAAATTCTTTTTTTTTTTTTTTCAATAATGGCGCACGAGCACCCGATCAGCACGTTTATTGACCTTCCTCCTATGCTCACTTGATAATGTAATGCAGCTCCATGTGAAATGCACGTCATCAGTGTTCCACGTTACCGCGGTACCCAGCCGATGCTAGAACGCGTTTCGCGCAGGAATGGAGTTCCATAGATTTTGTGTAGCTCAAAAAGGGACGAACTTCTGGCTAACCCTGGTACATACAAAATTCCAGAAAAACAGTCCGAAACTAAAGCAGAGACACCTACTTCGCACACCCAAATGGAGATGATGTTGGTGTAGAGTAAAACAATCAGAAACGGAACATCTCACACATGCTTCACTTTTACCCCTGAAAATTATTTTAACAGATGTTTTAAACATCTGTCAAATCAACAAATAGCTTTACGAACACTACTGAAACTGTGTTGCAAATGTTGTTAGCACTACTATAATTGCATCGAGCAGTATGAGTTCTTTAAAACTGAAAGTTTTAAAATTTCAGTTAAAACTGAAAGTTTTAAAGAGGTATTTACGAGTGTGTAGCTGAGCACTCTTTCTGTGATTTATTTTTTATTATGACCCAAGAAATCAAACATTTTAATACAAATAATTTTTTAAATTTTTTATCAAGATCGTAACAACAGGCTATTTGCAATTTACTGAAATAAGCAATGCTTGAACTTAAGTCTGTCTTTGGCATCCTGGAAAAGCAATATTGTTAGGAAATGTGAGATATAGTTTTGTTTTTTTACATCTTTTTGAAGATATTGTTCTTTCATTATTGACAAACTGTTAAAGACGGCCTAGAAATAAAAACAAATGGAAATCTATTGATTACAAAACACTGAAAAGTTGCGCTTTACGGTGAAAACACAATCGGATCACAGTTTTCAAGAGACGGAGACAAGACAATTATTGTTTTAAAGAAGAAAAAACAAAATGACACAAAAGTGATATTAAAAAGGCGCAACCAAATCGAAATATTATTATGACTAAATTACAAAAAGTTAAAGAAACGTCTAAGTCCGAACTCAAAGTACGAAAATTTTTAAACCTTTAGCAAAATTCAAGCGTTGAGGAAGATATAAAAAATAAAAATGTAAACCAAAAATAATAAACAGATTTTGACTCTTTTTATAGGATTATGCAGATACAGTGGAAAGAAATATAAACAACGAGGGGAAAAATAAAAATAAACTGATGATTACTGAGTGGGTATACACCCCATGTACACGAAAAAAAAAAAAAAAAAAAGTATGTGTTCAAAAGTTACAAATTTTTTCGAAAGTCAGACAGAGGTTTTCTTCTAAACGTTGTTGGAGTACTATCGAATCATTACCGAAGTCATCTTTTGCTTTCGGTTCGTAAGACGACCTACCAGCTCCTTTCTGATTCCATGGTGTTCAACATGGTTTTCGTTGAGTCTTGAGCCGTGGAATATGTACTTGTGCTTTGAACAGTTAAGAGATGGCGCCATGGAAGACAACTCTTTTCCTTTTCTATTTTTTGTTTATTTTGTGTCAGGGCGTAACGACCATAATAACCAACACAAAGGGCTATGAAAAGTCGCTCGTTCCTAATTTGGCCCGCTGGTTCCAAGGAAGTGAGTGAGTCAACGTCGTAAGACTAATACACCACCCATGCAAGACTAGCTCGGACAACTAGCCAGAAAGCAGCGCCTCTGATCACTCGGCCATTTTTCTTTGTTTGAGCGTAATGTTAATATATTTCCCAGATAAGTTATCACCTGAGGCTTCGATGACACAGTGGTCTAACCGCTAGCTTCTGACCGTTTGTCCGAGAGGGTCCGGGTTCGAGTCCCAAGTATGGGTGCTAGGTTTGTCTTACGGCACTGACTCTCTCTTCCCTGGAACCAGTGGCTCCACATTATGGACGGGCGACTGCTTATAGCCCTTAGAGTTGCTCACGACGGTCGTTAAACCCCGAAGCAAAATTAAAAAAAGAAAATAGTAATTACCATGAGCTACTTCGTGAAGTATATCGTTCCTCGTGTCTCTAGAACAATCACACTTTTGTATTCACTCCGTACCATTTTACGGTAAACTGCACAGGCCTGCGTAGGCCTGTGTGAGCCAAAACAGCAGTAGTTGCGTCACCAGGAAGTCAACTGATTCAGTCCAACCAATGAGCTATTTTTCGTTAACTCAGACATTAAGTTCTAAATATCACAAGACGTGATTTAAAATCTCGCTGGGCGACTGCTTATAGCCCACTGAGTTGCTCACGGTGGTTGTTAAACCTCCAATAATAATGTAACGACCTCGGCCGCTGCCACCAATGTAACGGTCGCGGCAGCTGCCACCAATGTAACGGTCGCGGCAGCTATCTCACCGCGGACAACCAATGTAACAACCGTGGCCGAGCAATTATTACATTTCTTTTCCACGGTCATTCGACGTTGTTCTTGGCACGAAGATTTTATTATATGGGCATACACTTAGACAATTCAAACCAATCACATTCTTACATATAAATAATGTGTTCTATAAATGCGCTGACTGCACTAAACAAACATTTAATTGGCTCTAACAATAACAATGGCACATATACGAATAAACATTAGTTGTATGCTGATCATAAGCGCTGGGTCGTCTCTGACCTAAATCTGTTCTCATTAGATAGTTTTAATGAACTTAATCCACAGTTCAGTTCTTACAATTTACCAGTTCAGTTTCTCTAACAATAGCGTAGCAGATGTAATAACAATAACAAAATGTTTCTACTTACTTGGATGGGGCTGTCATCATTGAGTCCAATACGTAATTAATATTTCACCTGTTAATTTGTTAGGTATCCAAGCCACTGCTCTTACGCTGCCGATATCTTTTGCGCGGGCTTCGTCTCCTCGCTTTCCCTCGAAGGAGTCGCACTGTTATCGTTGTTTCACACACACATGTTGTTGTTGACGGAGCTTCATCTCACCTCCTTTGCGTCATCTGTTAGGGGATGACCGTGCTGACGATTCACAACGCTGTTCTTAGCGTTTCCAGCCCGAGTTCCGTATCTTGGCGTCGCTTCTCCTTGGAGCGACCAACGCCGACTTCTTAATTTCTCTGTAGCTTCGCTTTTCTTACTGGGCCAACCAGTCGCAACTATTGTATGGTTTAGCAGCGGATATAAGCATTCCGCCGTCCCAATGGCTATCTAGTCTATCCAGATCCTCGAGTTGCTGTTCATTTTCTTAAAAATGCGGGAGGTTTGCTGCTTCATTTTCCCCAAATCTCATAGCAGCACCAAGACATCTCGCTTTTCACATCGGAGAGCGTACAGACAACTGAAATTTCTTCCTTATTTTCACGCCAAGTGCGCAATCTTGCTTTCTGACCGGACCACACAAAGCGAGAGCAATTGTTCTCAAAAATGCCCTAAACAATCGACGAATTTACGATTATTCGCTCACCCTCTTGTCTCCCATCTTCACTTATTTCTACAAGTGGCCCGCCAGGTCTTGCTTCGAACCGCACTTTCCAGTTGTTTAGACTGGACGTCAGCTGCGACCTACGATTTACGACTCAAAGCGCTAACTCCGACCACCCAGCCAGAGTGCGAATTCTTCGTATCTTTTCTTTCCTAACCTCCAGATAAAACTTTCTCTGCTGTTTACACTTTTTAACTCCAATACAGCCTCGAACTTAATTAATTAATAGCTAATTAATTTCATACATCCACCTCGCCCATTAATTCCTGAATTAATGACAGGGAGTGGGTCGTAACAATAATAAGAAAAAACCTCGCTACTTCTTTATATTTCAGACTAACATTGGTATTTCGTATCCTGCTGGAGCTGCTCCAGGATTTTCGTGAAGGGGGGGGGGCGCAAGTGTCGAGAATAACCGAGGGCCTTTGTGATATTTTCCCGTAAAATGAAAAAGTGTTCTTAGTATGTCTATAAATTCTTCCAATTATTTAACGGAAGTAATATGCTTTTAAGTAATACTTTCTTTCACGAAAAAATATTCAATTTGTTATTAAAATCTAACAAATCGAAGCTTTTCCTTGGTTCATGAAGCCCCCTACCCCACCCCCACCCCCACCCCGCTCTGAATCCGCCCCTGGTGTCCTGCCGCAAAATCTAAGGGAAAAAGATTATGACTTTCTAGGTGCCCAAGTGTCGGCCTTTTGTTTGGAGGTTTAACAACAGCCGTTAGCAACTCTAAGGGCTAAGAAACAGTACCTTGTCCCTAATTTAGGGCCACTGGCTCCAGGGATAAGAGAGAGACAGTGCCGGAAGACAAACACACCACCCATGCCTCATCCGGGGCCTGCGCGGACGAACTGTCAGACGCCAGCGCTTAGGCCACTGCGCCACAAGGAATGTGTTTTTAGTCTGAGCCAGAATTTCAGCATAACTTCCCGTCCTGTGTTTGTTCAAAAATACAGAACAGGCAGATAATATGATAACTGCTCACGTGAAAATAGAAATGCGCATCTCATATTAATATCTTTTTAATGCAAGATTGCAGGTACAATTTTTCAAGCACTTACAGTAACAACAATAACAAAGGCATCTTTAAATTGTCATAGACATCTGTTGGGCGTTTTTGCAATACGATTGATTATTTACTTATATACTTGTGACTCTCCTGCTTGAAGTTTTCCATACTGATAGTCGCCGCCATGTAGCAGTTATCGCATGCGTGGGATGAGGAATGATGGAATCTTGAAGTACTGTCCGTGAGGTCTGATAAACAGAGGTAAACCACTTCTCCAATGCAAATATTTATCTTTGAACTGACGATCATTAATGTAAAAAAGTGCGTACAATAAAAGTTCAGGTATTCAATTGGTACCTATGTAGTCATAAAAGTTCGAGTTTTATAAACTGCCAACGCACCATCGACTGATATTTTATGATGGAATTTTTTACTCACGCGTAGAAATAAAATTTACACATCTTTTACAGCGCTTTAATGCCGTTAATTCAACACCGCATCTTATTAAAATTTCTACGCAAGTACATTTGCTAATAGAAAATGACTGTTGTTTTTAATTTTTTTACATTATTACGGACTTCATTACATTAATTTTCTGAACTGAGAAATTTTAAACACTTTCTAATAGCTTCAATAAAAAAATATTTAAGGGAGAATGCAGGAGTCCTTCCCTTAAATATTTCTCTTACTTTCAGTTTCAAATTGTTTCATACAATCAATTTATGTTACGATCACTTTTTAACAGTGCTTTGTGCACTGGTTCTTCTCTTCTCGCTCGTAAAATTAATAAGCTTCAGCTGAAACTTTATAAATGAACTTTAGTATGCACGATGTTACACATTCGATATTTTTTTCAAAAGTCATTGCATTTTCTATCTATACGTTATTTCTCTCCGACTTACATATCTATCTCTCCGCTATAATACCTCAGCCTATGTTCCAGTGCTTACGTATGGTGCAGAGACGTGGACCTTAGCTAAAAGAGACATACAAAGGCTGCAGACAACTCAGGGAAGCATGGAGAGGTGCATGCTTGGTGTGGCCAGGAGAGATGGGAAGAGGAACACGTGGATCCGAAAAATGACAAGAGTGGAAGACATCATGATCAGAGTTAAATCCCTGAAATGGCAATGGGCTGGACATACTGCCAGAAGGACAGACCATCGATGGACAGCCGAAATTTTGGATTGGATTCCGGGGGACAGGAAGGGACCCAGAGGAAGACCACATGGAAGATGGGTGGATGAAATTCGAAAGTATGCGGGAGTGACATGGAGGAGACTGGCACAAGACAGACCGTTGTGGAGGAAACTTGGGGAGACCTTCGTCCAGCAGTGGATTGATAATGGTTGACAATGATGATGATGATGATGATGTGCTGCAGGTAAGTAGTGACATTCCACAGCCTGGCCTCGGAGCCGTAACATGTGTAACATACATCCCTAACGCATAGATATATATATATTTACATTCCAAAAAGCAACGGGAATCACCTTTGCTTAACAGATCAATTTACGATAATCACAACTGTTTTTCGCTCAAATATGATTTTTAATCCCAGCAAGTGGAGCCTTCAAACTGACCATAAAGGGAATTTTTTTCGTTTTGGGGTTTAAGGACCATCGCGAGTAACTGAAGGGCTACAAGTAGTAGCCTGTCCCTAACCTGGGGGAACTGGCAAATGCCGTGGGGCAACACACACCAAATGTGCATCATACGGGGATCGAGGAAGGGCCCATTGCAGACGACTAGCCAGAAATAAGCGCCTATGACCACTTGTCCACCGGCAACGGTTGGAAATCTGTATAAGGTTTTTGGGATTTTCTGAATAACTTCACATATCTTTTTTGAAAAGTTCTGTGGAACATGAGAAAACTGAAACCTTTTTTAATACGTTTCGTAGGTTGATCTAATATTCCAGAATAAACACAATTCATGCAATGAGCATATGTTTCTGAAAGTACGTAACGTTTCGGAGCTTGAAAGGCGCATGGACATCTTTCTAAGAATTGTGTAAAATTTATGAGGTCGGTGTAATGTTTCAGAATTTTGTTATTATTAATTTATTTGGTGTTACCAGCGTTCTTCGGAGTTTGTGTGACGTTTCGGAGGAGTTGCGAGAAACTTCTGACAGAATGTCAGTTCACTTGACGAAAAGCTAATGCCCAGTCTTTTAGCAAAACGTTTCACAGCTCATTGTAACTTTTAAGAATTCTTTCAATATCAGTTTCTTTTATAAATAAATTCCTGTGTAGAAGTTTATTTGGTGTGAAGCGCATTAGCATCTTTCTTTACCACTTTTCCCAATAAGCCTGGCGCAATATGTGAAAACACAAGTTTATCCGCGACGGGCATCGAAAACGTGTCCCCCCACTCCGGAGTAAGTCGCTCTCACAACTGAGCTACGCGGACAGAAAATCTCGCTGCAGGTTTGTCGTCTTAGACACACGTTTTCACCTCTGTAGTACGTAACAAATGTTTCAGATTTCTTCAAAAATTTGGGGAACATTTGCTGAGAATTCTTCTATAAAGTTTTCAATTATGCTGAAGCACCTAAGCTGCCTCCATTTTGTGTGTGCGTGTCTGTAGCTGTCTGTCCTCGTTCTTAGTACTACGTAAATGAGTATGCTAAATTAAAGGCAAATAAAAATATGAAATAGACAAAAACACTTTGTCCAACTATGTGATTTCGGTAAAATTTTCATTCCAAATTTGCACATTGCCCGCTGAAGAACAGTTGGTGATTTCCGGCTAACACAAGACCACTGGTACTAAGAAAAAGAAATACTTTTGCTATGATAAAGTAATTCCCCGCTCAGCGTATAGATTTCGTTGACTTTACTTTTGCACTAGAAATCTGTGCCTATCAAAGTACACTAATACGGAAATTCGCTACTAAGGTAGATTTGGAAAAAACAACATTTGTTTTGAAATTAACTAATTTGCATGGGATTTACATTAATTATCTCTATACTCTATTTATATTTATATTATTTTTAACATTTTCGTCAAAATGTGTTGTTTATTTGTAAATATAAGTAAATATAAATCATATTCAGAAGAGGGAGAGAGAGAATCTCGCACCCTTCTCGAAACGAAATCTTAGCTACCTCACGTATTCCATAGTACTTCAACTACTCTACCAACGAATGATTCAACAATTACACATATATGTACGACTTCAGTACTCAGCTATGTTTTATTTCAGGCGACAGTTACCCAATTTTATGCTAACATCACCAATTATGTAAACGAAAAAAAAAAAGTGTTCAACATTCAAATTTATCAAAATCCGTTATAGTGTAGTAAAATCCGTTTATTTACTGACGTAAAAAGGTATATAGAATCACCAAGCTTTCGCGCTCCGCTGGAGGGCTTTTTCAAGGCAATAGATAGACATAAAATGTAGAGAATTAGAACACGTAAGAAAGAAGGATGACTTTTTGAAAAAATAACGTGGATGATATTAGCGGTATTACGTGTATTTTTATCATGCAATTATACGGTCTTTATAGAACTACCAATAGTTTGGCATGCATTATTAAAGAATGGAAACACATTGCAACACACAGAACAATTGCATGATAAAAACACACGTAATATAACTCGTGAGACATCCACGTTAGTTTTCAAATCAGTCAGCCTTGTTTCTTACGTGTTCTAATTCTCTGCATTTTATGTCTATCTATTTTCTTGAGAAAGCCTCCCAGTGGAGAGCGAAAGCTTGGAAGAAGTAAAATTATGCGTAATTAACCGAAGGCTTTTTGCTAAATAACAAACTCTTTGCTAAAATAACTTTAGGATAATTAGCCCATCACAGAAGTCCTCCATAACAAAACTTATGCAGCAAAAGTTAGAAAACGGTTTTACAGTCCTAAATTAGATAAAACTAAATGCACTTTTTTTTACTTTTCATAGTCATTATAAATTAATCAGTGTGTTCTTTGATATAAAACAACATATACACAAATTGTAGTGATTTAGATAAATGTGTGCGACTACTGCAGCTGGAAAAAGTACCGTAATTCTTTAAAATATCTGAGCACATTTATTGACAATGATTAAAAATATCAAGCCATATTATCTACTAAATAAACTATACAGATTCATTTGTGCTTGCAGTTCAATCCCGATTATTAAACCTCAAGGGAAGCGGAGGACGGATATCAGGATAGTGAAAATGTAAGAACCTACATAATGATAATAATGAGAAAATAGGTTCGACTATTTACGGAACGTAAATTTTTATGCTGCAACTACACTGCATTTAATTTAATCTAGCTTCAATGCTACGCTTGGTTGCATGGCCGCTTACATACTTGAATAACATAAATTTCCCTTTATTTAATTTATTATTCATTATTTGCTTAATGAGGTTATATATAAAAACGATTGCTGCATGAGAATATCATTATAAAATAGCACAAACTTCACTGTTTCCGGAAAAAAACTGAACTTGGAATTTGCGTCCTTGTTCTATGCAACCGCAGTCGTCAACATTATCAGCAGAATATCATATATTTGATGTGGTTTAGAAAAAAAAAATCGTTTGAACAGGCGGAAAACTGTCGCAGAAATTTTTTTATCAATCGGCAGGCTGGTAGCAAAACGAACAAATTTTTTTGCAATACAGACATTCCGTATCTCTGGCATTTTCGATATTGCGTGACCACTGTGCATTTTGTTTACATGGCATTGGCGAGCGATTGGGCCAGCGTTAAATGCTTCAGGATATGAGAGTTGTACGTCACGCCACAGTTTACTAAGAGTTGATAAACAAAATGCTCGTACTTGGCCGATGCTTTTACCCAAAAAGTCGATAATCGCAGTCAGCTGTTCAACAAAAGAAAAATCGAAGAACGGCGTGTTTTTCCTTCAGAGATTACAGAATGTTTTCAGAACATTTTAACGAGATCCACTCGTGTGCAGCAATATCTGGCTACTTTCACAGGGAAACGATGCTACAGTATTTCACGCGAATGGGGCAATAACACCATCAGTGGTGAAATGAAGACATAAGCACTCAACATAAACAAGGTGTACTTACCCATTCAAAAAGGGTTTTGATGTCATTTACAGATCAAGCAGCTCCGGGATGGAACTTACACATCGATTGCGATTGCATTAGAACAGCTCCTTGCTTTTCAAGCAGTACGGGAAACGGTGGAAAACTACCGCAGAAATAAACGGAAAATATTAAAACCCCCGAATAAGCCAACTCCGACCAGCACGCTTTCGTAGTACGACTGACAACTAACCTGGCAATGGATGACGGAACAGCGATCGCGAACGCCACCTCGAGATCAGCGAACTACGTCACGAAGAACCCGGATGGAATGTTCGACCGCTGTGTAGCGGCAGAAGATGCCGGGGCGCCCACTCAACGCGCGATTTCGATTTCGACGTGCTTAGCAAATAGCCGCGAATGCAAACTAACAGTTCACCTGAATATCTGCCTTCTTTTTTTGTTTTTCAATTTAGAATTCTAAGAATTTTCTCTGGCAGTTTCCAGAATTACTTGAGCTATAAAAGCTCGCAATCGAAAGGGTTTCTGCTGAAGGATGTTTCTATTTCAAATCCAAACTTATGCTGAAAAAAAAAAAAAAAAAAATGCAACAGTAACAAATGTTGCGGGTAACAGTTCAGAGCGTACAGTTTCTTTACGGTCGGTCAATAATGAATGTGCGCTTCATGTGTAGTTTGGCATAAATCCGACCTGTAATTGACTCTTTCCGTAATTTGTACGCCAAAATTTTGCGAGTAACGTTTGACATCTGCGTACGTTTAGAATGCAGTGAGCGCAGTTGCTAACGACATCTAATGACAATTTTTAGCACGTCTTTTGTAAAAAAAGTTCGTGATTATAGTATTACTGTGTTCATCCGTCCGTCATGGACACCACATTTCTGCAACTTTCGTTCGATTTGAAAAAATCTTTTTGCATTAGGAAGTACGAAATTTACAGTGCATAACTTCGTCGCTAGAGTGCGTAAATGCAGATGCAATGGAATTCAAAATACATTTTATTCCACATCTTTGCTTCTAAATATCCAATTGGAAAAATTCCTGTTTTCCTTCGATACCATTTATTGCGAAGACTATTTTTTGGTAGTGTTTCGTTTTCAAGTAATGCACAGTTCTTCTGCTAGGGGACGTAAGGGCAAATTGCGATTTATCCAATATCTTTGCTTCTAAATGTTCTATTTGAAAAAATCTTTTTTCGGGTCGGATAGTTTCTGGTGGGAAGCGTTCTACTGCATGCAATTTCAAATTTTGGTAAAAGACTGTTTCACCACTAGGGGGCGTAAGTGCATATTCACATTTCCGATGTATATTCAGCAATATCTACACTTCTGAAAACTCGATTCAAAAAATTCAAAAAGCTCCTTCAAGGTCAGATACCGCTCACCACGGAAAACTTTTTGAGCTTACTTCTGCATAAAATGATGTGCAGTTTTTCTGCCAGGGGACGTAGGTACGTATATTATTTTTCTCGATATTTCTGTTTGTAGCAATCCGATTTGAAAATGTCTTTCTTTGTCGGACAGCGTATCTCGTGCGAAATGTTTTGCATATAATTTCAAAATTTTCTTAACGTACAAGTTTGTCTCTAGAGGGCATAAGTCACGTTCCCGTTTATAGCATATTTGCAGCAATATCTACACGTCTAACAACCAATTGAAAAAATCCGTTTCGGTCATATACTACTAAATACGAAAACATTTTATGCCCATTTTGTGCCCAAAATAATGCACGATTTTCCCGCTATAGGCCGCAAACTTTTTATTTGTTTTTCTCGATGTCTCTGCTTCTAAAAGCTCGAAAAAATACTTTCAACACCGTATTCCATTCACCTTGTGAAACAATTTGCATGCACTCGTGGGTTGTTTGTAGTTCACAGTTCTGGTGATGGTTAGGATTTTCAGAAGCGGAGATACATTGCTGCTGCATCTCCGCTTTTAAGAATCCTATTGAAGAATTTCTTTTATTTTGAATGTATGCCATTCGCTACGGTGAATATTGGGAACATTATCCTCGCCGCCTCGGTGGCGCAGTGGTCTAAGCGATGGCTTCTGATCATTCGTTCGAGATGGGTCCGCTGTAAAAGTGGTAACTGTAAATAACCTCTAATAATAGCGTAATTGAGCGGGAATGTTTATTTTATGAATTGTAATGTAATGTAAATATCTTCTAATTGTTGAATTTTAATGAATATGTAAATAATTAAGAATTCTTGTAGTTTTAGAATGTTTGAAAAGTAATTGTGGGAAACTTCTCAAGAATATATTTTTGAGTTCGATTTGGTAGAGTCAGTAAGTCACCGGAAACAATTAGTTTATCAGCGGACTTCCTGGAGATGGAAAACACACAGGATTTTCGTGGCTAGATAGCTACAATAGAAGATGGCATTTTTTAGAGTTTTAAAACGACTCATTAGAAAGGATTTCCGTTCTCGAGTAAGGGGTTTCCTTCGGGGGTGATGATTAGGCAGCGGACATTAAGACGCAGGAAAAAAAGTGTTTTTCGGACGGGAGGCTGGAGACGCGTTTTGAGAAGAGTTACGGAGACAGTAGGAGAACGAGACTTCGAAGGTAGGATTATTTTTGACGTCCGCGACCACTGTGACATCATTTGCGTCCGCGACTAAAGTTTTTTGATGTCGGCGACTTATTCGCGACTTATGCGCGATAAAAGTTTCATAAGTAATAAGTAAGAATTTTGAAAAACGTCAGGATTTTTCGAAAACCACTGGATTTTTCATAAGCGACTGAATTTTCCTAAGTAATAAGACATTACCTGGAATTCCGGACTTTTACTTCTGCTGCGATCTGGAGGAAGTTGCTGGCTGATGACGACGTCTGGATTTTTTCCCCCATTGGACTGAAAGAGGTGCAATCTGACTAGCGACGCAACTCAACTGAAGGAATTTGGCGTGGATGGAAACGGCGGGATTTGTGAAGAAATTTCCTTTATTAGAAGAGCCAAGACCGCAGGTGAAACTCCATAAAATCTCATGCAGGTTAAGCAGAACTTTTCAGCTGGAGTGATTCCTTTTTATATTATTCTGTGAAACTGTTTATTGCAACTACTTCTGGACTGGATTAATTGTTTACGTCATCAACAAGGAACAAGATTGTAAGTAGAATTTTTTTTTTAATTTTTTTTTTTTGCATGCCGTAGGAACTGTATTTATTCGTTTATTGGGCACAAGTGATTGGTCAAAAGCATTCTTTCATTTTTGCATCAGTTAATATTAAAACGTCGTAATCATGACTACACAAAAAAATTCACAGACTCAAAGTAACGATAACTATCGTGTTCCAACTTTCTTAGCTAGTTCTGCTCCGCTAATCGGAGAATTTAATCCGGCACACGAACATTTCACAGCCACTCATTTTTTTGAAAGTTTGGAGGAAGTTACTAATTTAGCAAACTGGCGAGATGTGGATAAACTTCTCATTGCAAAATCTAAACTTCGAGGAGCCGCGGCTGATTTTTTGGCTCAAAGTCCTGAACTGAGAGCCAAGACTGATTATAATTCTTTTAAAATTAGCTTTTTGAATCATTTTGAGGTGGATGGAAGAGCCACTTGCTGTCCGTCTATCTGCTCTAGCAAACTGCTATCAGAAAGAAAGCGAATCTATCAGAGAATTTGCTACGCGTTTAAAGGCAGTTGCTTACAAATATTTGCAAGAGAAGCCTGACGATCCTCCGCAGCTAAGAGCTATACATGATAAAACAAAAATGGCGCAATTTGTTCAAGGTTTGAAACCACAAATTAAGCGATTTGTATTAAGTGCGGAAAAACCTGATTTCGAGTCCTGTGTAAAATCAGCTATTGCACAAGAAATGTATGCTCAGATGTCATTCTATCCAGTGACGGTAGCCGCTACGGAGAGCCATTTACCTTAGCATGACACACACATTCAGCATAATTTGGAGCCAATTAACCACCAAGTAGGGGAAAACGATGAGTGTAAATTTATGTATGAAAGGTTGCTCCAAAAATCTCAGGACACACACGCGCTGTTACGCAGCTTAGCAGATGAGTTCCGTGAGTGGAAAATTCAGCATAACAAGGCCGAACAACGGACGAGACGGAGTCAACCTCACAGAACTGCTGGCGAGCAGCTACATCCGTCAACGGAATCCAGAGGACCTCTCTGTTGGTCATGTGGAAACGCAGGGCATTTTGCCCGTAATTGCCGCTTTAACCGCAGCAATCAGTATCCAGAGGAGCGCTCTCAAGATTATCAGCAGCGAAATTTCAGAAGCAATAACAGAGAACGAACAAATTTTGCTGCAAGTCGCAGAAATAATTACGCTGCAAACCATGTGAGCTCTTCTCAGAGAAAGAGTGATATAAACTAATTTCAGCGAAGTTCGTGGGCCTGAATTTCGCCATGAAGGATGCATTTTCATTATCTTTTTCTGTTGTGTATCCGATAGACGGCCCTCTGCCTGGTGTCGTGCGCGAAGCGGCCGTGTGCCAAGCGACCCTCTGGAAATCGTGCGCGAAGCGACCCTGTTATATTTTATCGTGGGCGAAGCAACCCTGCTAATCGAATCATTTTACTTATATATATATATATATTCATCATCATCATCATTGTCAACCATTATCAATCCACTGCTGGACGAAGGTCTCCCCAAGTTTCCTCCACAACGCTCTGTCTTGTGCCAGTCTCCTCCATGTCACTCCTGCATACTTTCGAATTTCATCCACCCATCTTCCATGTGGTCTTCTTCTGGGTCTTTTCCTGTCCCTTGGAATCCAATCTAAAATTTCGGCTGTCCATCGATGGTCTGTTCTTCTGGCAGTATGTCCAGCCCATTGCCATTTCAGGGATTTAACTCTGATCATGATGTCTTCCACTCTTGTCATTTTTCGGATCCACGTGTTCCTCTTCTTATCTCTCCTGGTTACACCAAGCATGCACCTCTCCATGCTTCTTTGAGTTGTCTGCAGCCTTTGTATGTCTCTTTTAGCTAAGGTCCACGTCTCTGCACCATACGTAAGCACTGGAAGGATGCATTGATCAAACACTTTTCTTTTAAGACATAATGGCATATTGCTCTTGAAAATTATGCTGTTTCTTCCAAAAGCTCTCCAGGCAAGTTTTGTACGCCGATTAATTTCTTCACCAATGTGACCCTCACTTGATATCTGCTGTCCAAGATAAACGTACGTGTCTGTTATCTCCAGCTTTTCTCCATCAATCGATAAATCTTTATTTCTTGTAAAAGCATTGTACATCACTTTTGTCTTCTGAAAGTTCATTTTTAATCCCACTTCTTTACTCTTGTCAGCAAGTTCCTGGATCATACTCTGCAGCTCTGATGGGGTAGTTGCAAAAATGACTATGTCATCAGCAAAACGAAGGTGGGTTAGATAATCTCCATTAATCTTTATCCCCTTGTTTTCCCAGCTCAGTGATTGAAAGACATTTTCCAATGTGGCATTAAAGAGCTTCGGAGATATGGTGTCACCTTGTCTCACTCCTTTTCCAATTTTTATGTGTGTTGTATTTTCAAACAGCCGAATCTTTGCACTTGCATTTTCATAGATGTTATTAATAATATTAATGTATGCATCTTCAATACCGCAGGATTTCAGAGCCATTGCAACTGCTGATTGTTTCACCGAATCAAAGGCTTTTTCATAATCGATAAAAGCCATGCACAATGGAAGCTCATATTCCCTCGCTCTTTCAATTAGTTCTCTCAGTACGTGGATATGATCTATTGTGCTGTAGTCACTCCTGAATCCAGCTTGTTCTCTCGGTTGAGCCATGTCCAGTGTCACCTTCAAGCGGTGTGAAAGAACTTTAGTGAAGATTTTATAAACCACTGATAGGAGGCTGATAGGTCTGTAGTTCCTGAGATCCTCAATGTCACCTTTTTTATGTAGCAAGATCATTGTAGCGTTGTTCCAATCCTCAGGAATTTTCCCTTCATTAAGGCATCGAGTGAAAATTTGGGCGAGTACTGTTTCGATTTCTCCACTTGCTTCTTGTATGATGTCTACAGTAATTCCATCTTCTCCTGGAGCTTTTCCCCGCTTCATGTTCTTGATTGCATGTGCAACTTCTGATGGAAGGACTGGAAGAACTCTGGTATCTTTCATGATGTCTGGAGTACATGTATCATCCCTTTCATATAATTTGGAGTAGAAATCTTTCACTCTTGTCAAAATTTCGCCTCTATTTCTTGTTACAGAACCATCTCCTTTTCTCAGTGCCATAATCTGTTTTTTCCCCTTACTGAGATGTCCCTTTGCTATCTTTAGGCTTTGGTTGTTTTCAATTGCTTTCCTTACTAGTTCACAGTTGAATTTCCTTACGTCTTCAGTGATACTTTTTCGTACTGTCTTGCATAGCTCTATATATTCCACTTTGGAAGTCACATCTTCTTTAGTTGTCCTCATCACTCTTCTTTTTTGCATCAACATTTTGGTTTTTCCTGATAATTTGTTCACATGCAATTTGTTCTTAGACCCAGCTAATTTTGTTGCTGTTTCCATAAGAGCTTTGGTTACTTTTCTGTTAACTTCAGAAATATCCACTTCTTCCGATGTTAGGCCTTCTAAAGCAGAGAATCTGTTCTTCAGTTCCAATTTGAAGGTATTATGGTGTTTTTTAAGGTTGGTTATGTCAATACATTTTGTTTGTCTTATGAGCTTGCCACGTTCCAGTTTAGTGTTGAGGTGCATCTTACATCTCACCAATCTATGGTCACTGCCTGTGTTGAACTTGTTTAGCACACTGCAGTCTTCTATGACGAATTTTTTGTTACACATAATAAAATCAATTTCACTTGTCGTCCCATTTGGATGTCTCCATGTCCATTTCCTGTGTGGCTTTTTCTTGAAAAAGGAGTTCAAGATAGAAAATCCCTTCTGCCTCTGCAAACTCTACGAGAGTATTTACACGCTGGTTTCTGTTGCCGTGACCGAATTTACCTACTGAAGTTTCATTCTGTTGCCGTTGCCCTATTTTTGCATTGAAATCTCCCATAATTATCTTCAAGTGCTGCTTACCTTTATTATTTAGATCACGAATTTCCTCATAAAATTCATCAATTTCTTCTTCAGGATGACTTGTGGTGGGTGCATAAGTTTGAATAATCTGAGCCTGGTATCTTCTCGAGAGTTGGATAACGAGTCGTGCAGCTCTGTCAGAGGAACTTTCAACTTCTACAACTTTATCCTTCAGTTTCTTGTTTATTATAAATCCAACACCACTAGTTCTGCCAGTATCTGTCCCACGATAGTAGAAGAGATGTCCACTTTTCAGTTCAATGAGATCTTCTCCTTTTCTCCTTACCTCACTTAGCCCGACGATGTCCCACTTGATCCTTTGTAGTTCCTCTTCCAATTCAAGAAGCCTTGAATCAGAAGATAGGGAGCGTCCGTTATACGTCGCCAAGGTCAGCATCAGATGGCAGCCTAGTCCGGTCCTCCGGGGATTCTTAGCACCCTCTGCCTTCATGTCGCACTGGCCGCTGCCTTGGCCAGGTACATTCCAGCTGCCGGAGACTGAGGGCCAAGATTTAAGTTGTGGAGTCATTTTGGAGGGGTTTGGCCATAACTCACCACGCTGGCCAAGCGGGTTGGTGAGTGTGGGATAGCATTTCCTCTAATCCCGATGGTATAGTTATACCGCTATTGGCGGTCGTCAGAGCCCCTTTAGTGGGAACAGGATGTACCACGAGAAGGCGGGGTTGACATTTGTCAAGGAGAGGCTGTGGTGTTACGCATCACCTGACCTTACATCCCATATATATATACAAATCGTAGTCAAATTATTTACATCATTAATTAGGTACCTACATCTGAATTTTGTAGCTAAAAATATATATATATATACGTGTATATACAAATCGTAGTGAAATTATTTATATCTAATTAATTAAGTACTTACATCTTCTGAATTTTGTAGCTTTAGTCCAACTTGGTAACATAGTTTAATGCTTTAAGGCATTTTTTAATGTCTTTAGAATTTCCAAATTCGACGTGTGATGCACAAACAACAATTAAAAGAATTAGGAGAACTTGGTCGAAAAAGGAAGAAGATGTATATACAAGTAGACGAACGCATCCGCAATATCATGGGGGAATTTGGAAATTCTAAAGTTCTTAAAAAATGCATGAAAGCATTAAGCTCTGTTACCAAGTTGAACTAAGGGCAGAAGCTACAAAATTCAGATGTAGGTACCTAATTAATGATGTAAATAATTTGACTACGATTTGTATATATATATATATACATATAAAATGATATTAAAGACTTGTATTTAGTATAAAAAACTTGATGTAAGTATTTAATTAATTAGATGTAATAATTTGACTACGATTTCTATATATATATATATATAAGTAAAATGATTCGATCAGCAGGGTCGCTTCGTCCACGAACGAATATAACAGGGTCGCTTGGCGCACGGTCGCTTCCCGCACGTAATCCCTCTGCCTTCCTTTCCTTGTGAGATTGCTGGACAGAAGATAAATACACTTCTAGATTCAGGAGCAATGGTCTCCTTGCTATCTCCCTCATTGGCCAGTAAAATTAGGAACAAAAAATGGTTTAGAGAATTTAAACCAAATGTGTTATTCGTGGAGTAACTGGTATACCCACTAGAACCACAGCTGCTTTAGAAATGCGCTTCACGTTGAACGGTGTTCTATGCGAACATGTTCTCTACGTAGCTGAATCTGATTTTCACCCCAGCTATAACCTAATATTAGAAAATGATTTTATGAGAAGCTACGGAGTTATTTTAAATGCCAAGGATGGAACGGTGATTATAAATACACCTAGGAAAAGAGAGAACAGGGCGGAAGAAAAATACAGGGAGAAGATAAAATAGAATTCCAACCCTCGGAAGATAAAAATGTAAAGAAATTATGTATACCTTCATATTCTCAACAGTGCCTACTCATTAGAGATTCGGACCTCTTACGAGAGAAAAGAGAAAATACGATTATTATCGAACCGAAAAATGTTGTACCGCACAATAGAAATCATACAGATCGGTCCACAACACATACTGATTCCAGGATGGGAAAGCAAAATGCTGTTGCAGAGTGCTTATCTTGAAATGTGATTTCCACATCAAACAGCAAGTGATTCAGAAGAGTATTTTAAACAGCAAGTTATTCAGAAGAGTATTTTAAACAGCAAGTGCTTCAGAAGAGAATTTTGATTCTGCTGATGTTTGCCCTACAGTTAAAGAAGATGAGATCGTTACTTCTATCGTTTCAGAAAATGAGCTAGCGGAAATGCAATTACAAGATCTTAAATTAGGACCGATTCTGCGTAGTCTTGAAGTTAATCAACCTGAGGCGATTACTAAAGTTACTGATCAATTTTTTTATGAGTAATGGTTTACTATACCACTGTACCACTCCTAATTCCAGGGACATGACAGAATAAATTACTGAACAGCTCTGTATTCCACAGTGTTTAGTGAAGTAAGTGATAAAGCTAATACATGAATCGAAATTTACGAATTCCCATCTCGGATTTGATAAATCTTTGCTAACAATTAGAGCAGAAGTATTTCTGGTTTAACATGTATGCTGATATTAAAGAATTTGTTGCTAGCTGTTACTCCTGTCTCGCAAAGAAAGGATTTAATCAAAATCAGGAAGAGCCTTTTATTAGTATGCCAGAAGTTTCACGAAAGAACGAAGAAATTAGGAGCCGAACCCCCAGAATTAATAGGTTCGTTCACAGCGACCGAATATTTCCAGTGCCGCGAAGAAATTGTTTTTATCCCGACGACAATGGGGAACAGCAAAATCCACATCAGCAGAATACCGATGATTTAACGGCAACCGTGGAAATCAGTCAAAATCCACGTATTCAACGAAGCTCTCACTCATGCAGGTGAGATAACACACCCCAACTGGTTAGTGACGGAAGAAACTGAGTATAATGCTTCCGCAAATGAGCTTTCACACACTCAACAGCAAAGTGCAACCGAAACTTCGGTTGAGTCCGAGTATAATCTTCGTCCTAGGAACTTGTACGGAAGAACAGGTGCGATAGCCGGTGGATATTATTAACAGGTGAGAAAAAGTGCTTCAACAGAAACACAAGAACTCACATGAATGTAAATAGAACAGAAACCCTAGAGCGAAGCGCTCTGAAATTGCAATTTCATTATTTTTTTTAATTGTGTTTTTTTTTCTTTTTTTTCACACGGGTGATCTTAGTGGTGGTTTTTACCCCATAAAACTATTATTACTTCAACGTACACAGACTATGTATCTAGAAGCTACCTGAAAAACTCTTTTAGCTTAGTAGTGAATTTTGATTTAGATTTTTTTTTCCCTTTTCTTTCAGTGCTTACATTTAGTGCAAAAACTCAACTCACGGTTGAACTCTAATTTAAGAAATAAGAACAAAATTACTCTGTGATTTACGCATAAGAACACTTATGATAGTCAAATTGAAGTGTACATTTAATTCAGCGTACACACTAGGAAGGTAAGCTGTGAGCGCTTACTTACAATAACCACGAACTGTTGAAAAAAAAAATGGTAGTTCTCCTTCTCAAAAGTGAGAAGATAAGACACAAACTTTGGTGTTATGATATATGTGTGTATCGAAGGACATTCATTATTGGGACTTTAATCACAAGTATTGATATGCTCTGAATTGCATTTAAGCTAAGAGTTTACATCATATGTGACCAGACTTATTGTTCGGTAAATGTTAATTGTTATGGTGGAACAAATTATTTTAGAATTATTTTCGTAGGGTATTTTTTTCGGCATACTCTCGAGTCGTGTAGTGTTGGTACATATCGTGCCCCTGGGATAGGCTTAGTTTTCCATCGGGTATCGGTGTCCGGAAATTATTGGTTCAGCGTAATGAATTTTCATGAGTATCTGATGTTTTAGGAAGCTAGGTAAGGTTTATTGTTCGGTAATTAATAGGAGGATAAGGTTGTGATGTATTTTGTGTCGTGTAGTGCAAAGGAATCAGGGAGTTATAGTAGGATGGATATTGAGTTCGGCTTTAAGGCACCTCGATAGTGTAAAAAAATATTCACCTGCGTTTCATATTTTTCTTTGTGAGAGGGGGAGAGATGTAAAAGTGGTAATTGTAAATAACCTCTAATAATAGCGTAATTGAACGGGAATGTTTATGAATTGTAATGTAATGTAAATATCTTTTAATTGTTGAACTTTAATGATTATGTAAATAATTAAGAATTCTTGTAGTTTTAGAATGTTTGAAACGTAATCGTGGGAAACTTCTTAAGAAAATATTTTTGAGTTCGATTTGGTAGAGCCAGTAAGTCACCGGAAACAATTAGTTTATCGGCGGACGTCCTGGAGATGGAAAACAAACAGGATTTTCGTGTGTTGTTAGCTACAATAGAAGAAGGCTTTTTATAGAGTTTTAAAGCGACTCATTAGGAAGGACTTCCGTGCTCGAGTAAGGGGTTTCCTTTGGGGGTGATGATTAGGCAGCGGACATTAAGACGCAGGAAAAAGAGTGTTTTACGGACGGGAGGCTGGAGGCGCGTTTTGAGAAGAGTTACGGAGACAATAGGAAAACGAGACTTCGAAGGTAGGATGATGACGTGTCTTAAGGGAGAATGCGACTGACAGTAGTAGAGAGACGTTGAGAGGTTTTCGGGGGCAAGGAGTAATTTCGAGGAGGGGAGGTTGTTTCCGTGTACGAGCGGCAGCATGAATGTAGCGAGGGTTAGGACATCCCACGGTTACCCGGAGTAATCATAAATTAAGCAAAATCACGAAAATAAAGGATTTTATCGAACGTCAAATCGCTTCTGTTGAATGATCTATTACTACTCTATTGATGTTTACAGTGCTCAAGGAACCTTGCAATCTTCTGATTATAACATATTTCGGTAATTAAGGAAATAGTTACAACAGCACTGTTACACCGGGTTCAAATCCCGGTGAGGCATGAATGTCGTGTTTGTCTTACGGCGCTGGTTCTTTCCCTTCCCTGGAACCAGTGGCCCTAAATTAGGGACGGACGACTGCATATAGCCCATTGAGTTGCTCACGGTGGTAGTTAAACCTCCAAACAAAGAAAGAAAGAACATTATCCTCTTTAAATAATGCACAGCTTTCCCGCTAGGGGACGTAAATGTTAAACTTTTTCTAGCTATCTCAGCTGTGAGGAGACGTATCTGAAAAACTCTTTTTTCATTAGCACAGCTTTTGCTATGAAGAATAGTTTTGGCATATTTTCTACTTTTCCACTATTCAAAATTCTGCCTCCAGGGGACATCAGCGTATAATTTTGTGTGAAAGACTTACTCGACTCTAAAAATCCCTTAGAAAAACCCATTTTTTGTAAGATACTCTTCACATACATATGTTGTATGTATATATATATCATCATCATCATCATCATTGTCAACCATTATCAATCCACTGCTGGACGAAGGTCTCCCCAAGTTTCCTCCACAACGGTCTGTCTTGTGCCAGTCTCCTCCATGTCACCCCTGCATACTTTCGAATTTCATCCACCCATCTCCCATGTGGTCTTCTTCTGGGTCTTTTCCTGTCCCTTGGAATCCAATCTAAAATTTCAGCTGTCCATCGATGATCTGTCCTTCTGGCAGTATGTCCAGCCCATTGCCATTTCAGGGATTTAACTCTGATCATGATGTCTTCCACTCTTGTCATTTTTCGGATCCACGAGTTCCTCTTCTTATCTCTCCTGGTTACACCAAGCATGCACCTCTCCATGCTTCTTTGAGTTGTCTGCAGCCTTTGTATGTCTCTTTTAGTTAAGGTCCACGTCTCTGCACCATACGTAAGCACTGGAAGGATGCATTGATCAAACACTTTTCTTTTAAGACATAATGGCATATTGCTCTTGAAAATTATGCTGTTTCTTCCAAAAGCTCTCCAGGCAAGTTTTGTACGCCGATTAATTTCTTCATCAATGTGACCCTCACTTGATATCTGTTGTCCAAGATAAACGTATGTGTCTGTTATCTCCAGCTTTTCTCCATCAATCGATAAATCTTCATTTCTTGTAAAAGCATTGAACATCACTTTTGTCTTCTGAAAGTTCATTTTTAATCCCACTTCTTTACTCTTGTCAGCAAGTTCCTGGATCATACTCTGCAGCTCTGATGGGGTAGTTGCAAAAATGACTACGTCATCAGCAAAACGAAGGTGGGTTAGATAATCTCCATTAATCTTTATCCCCGTGTTTTCCCAGCTCAGCGACTGAAAAACACCCTCCAATGTGGCATTAAAGAGCTTCGGAGATATGGTGTCACCTTGTCTCACTCCCTTTCCAATTTTTACGTGTGTTGTATTTCAAACAGCCTAATCTTTGCACTTGCATTTTCATAGATGTTATTAATAATATTAATGTATGCATCTTCAATACCGCAGGTTTTCAGAGCCATTGTAACTGCTGATGGTTTCACCGAATCAAAGGCTTTTTCATAATCGATAAAAGCCATGCACAATGGAAGTTCATATTCCCTCGCTCTTTCAATTAGTTCTCTCAGCACGTGGATATGATCTATTGTGCTGTAGCCACTCCTGAATCCAGCTTGTTCTCTCGGTTGAGCCATGTCTAGTGCTACCTTCAAGCGGTGTGAAAGAACTTTTAGTGAAGATTTTATAAACTACTGATAGGAGGCTGATAGGTCTGTAGTTTCCGAGATCCTCAATGTCACCTTTCTTATGTAGCAGGATCATTGTAGCGGTGTTCCAATCCTCAGGAATCTTTCCTTCCTTAAGGCATCGAGTGAAAATTTGGGCGAGTACTGTTTCTGATTTCTCCACTTGCTTCTTGTATGATGTCTACAGTAATTCCATCTTCTCCTGGAGCTTTTCCTCGCTTCATGTTCTTGATTGCATGTACACCTTCTGCTGGAAGGACTGGAGGAACTCTGGTACTGGTATCTTTCATGATGTCTGGAGTGCATATATCATCCCTTTCATATAATTTGGAGTAGAAATCTTTCACTCTTGTCAAGATTTCGCCTCTATTTCTTGTTACAGAACCATCTTCTTTTCTCAGTGCCATAATCTGTTTTCTTCCCTTACTGAGATGTCCCTTTGCTATCTTTAGGCTTTGGTTGTTTTCAATTGCTTTCCTCACTAGTTCACAGTTGAATTTCCTTACGTCTTCAGTGATACTTTTTCTTACTGTCTTGCATAGCTCTATATATTCCACTTTGGAAGTCACATCTTCTTTATTTGTCCTCATCTCTCTTCTTTTTGCATCAACATTTTGGTTTTTTCCTGATAATTTGTTCACATGCAACTTGTTCTTAGACCCAGCTAATTTTGTTGCTGTTTCCATAAGAGCTTTGGTTATTTTTCTGTTAACTTCAGAGATGTCCACTTCTTCCGATGTTAGGCCTTCTAAAGCAGAGAACCTGTTCTTCAGTTCTAACTTGAAGGTATTATGGTGTTTTTTAAGGTTGGTTATGTCAATAGATTTTGTTTGTCTTATGAGCTTGCCACGTTCAAGTTTGGTGTTGAGGTGCATCTTACATCTCACCAATCTATGGTCACTACCTGTGTTGAACTTGTTTAGCACACTGCAGTCTTCTATGATGAATTTTTTGTTACACATAATAAAATCAATTTCACTTGTCGTCCCATTTGGATGTCTCCATGTCCATTTCCTGTGTGGCTTTTTCTTGAAGAAGGAGTTCAAGATGAAAAACCCTTCTGCCTCTGCAAACTCAACGAGAGTATTTCCACGCTGGTTTCTGTTGCCATGACCGAATTTACCTACTGAAGTTTCATTCTGTTGCCGTTGCCCTATTTTTGCATTGAAATCTCCCATAATTATTTTCAAGTGCTGCTTACCTTTATTATTTAGATGACAAATTTCCTCATAAAATTCTTCAATTTCTTCTTCAGGATGACTTGTGGTGGGTGCATAAGTTTGAATAATCTGAGCCTGGTATCTTTTCGAGAGTTGGATAACAAGTCGTGCAGCTCTGTCAGAGGAACTTTCAACTTCTACAACTTTATCCTTCAGTTTCTTGTTTATTATAAATCCAACACCACTAGTTCTGCCAGTATCTGTCCCACGATAGTAGAAGAGATGTCCACTTTTCAGTTCGATGAGATCTTCTCCTTTTCTCCTTACCTCACTTAGCCCCACGATGTCCCACTTGATCCTTTGTAGTTCCTCTTCCAATTCAAGAAGCCTTGAATCAGAAGATAGGGAGCGTCCATTGTAAGTAGCCAAGGTCAGCATCAGATGGCAGCCTAGTCCGGTCCTCCGGGGATTCTTAGCACCCTCTGCCTTCATGTCGCACTGGCCGCTGCCTTGGCCAGGTACATTCCAGCTGCCGGAGACTGAGGGCCAAGATTTAAGTTGTGGAATCATTTTGGAGGGGTTTGGCCATAACTCACCACGCTGGCCAAGCGGGTTGGTGAGTGTGGGATAGAATTTCCTCTGATCCCGATGGTATAGTTATACCGCTATGGGCGGTCGTCAGAGCCCCTTTAGTGGGAACAGGATGCACCACGAGAAGGCGGGGTTGACATTTGTCAAGGAGAGGCTATGATGTTACGCATCACCTGACCTTACATCCCGTATATATATATATATATATATATATATATATATATATACTCTGAATTATGAAGAGTATTTTGCACCCATTTTCTTCTTTAAGTAAAGCACAGCTTTTTCGCTGTGGCGCGGAAAGTTATATCACGTTATACTCCATATCTTTTCTTGTAATTGTTCAATATGAAAATGTATTTTGCCTCTGACAGTTTCTACTATGAGAAACGTTTTGTGTATAATTTATTAATTTTCGTAACACACTCTTCAGCTGCTAGTTATTTGTATTTGTGGATGTTTTGTTGATTGTAGAAATGCGGTTATTTTTTCTTTTGTAACCGGTTATTTTCACTATGAACACCCCGCTCACACTTCGTGTTTTAAATTATGTGAGTTTTTTCTCCACGGTGGTTGGTGTAAGGGTATTTTTATTTTTTTATTTTAGCTGAATTTTTAGGATTTATAAAAATTTGCTTTGAATATTTGTTTCGTGTCTGAAAGGATATAAAAGACATGCGCATACATACAACTACATATCACTAAGCTGTTTTCTGAGATTCAGAGGTTATCTCCACAAAGAAATACAAATTACGAGATATATTTTTAACTGATAATTTACTTACTGTTGCCGTATCAAACTTCTCCATTTACAGCGATCTTCACACACAACTCGGGCTTCACTGACATCCGTCATACGACGTACACAAGACTTTCTATACTTCATACTCATAATCTTTTTCTCATGCAGACATTCCTGAATCTCATCCTGCCATGACTTCCTTGGCTTTCCTTTGCCTTTCTTTCCTGCCACTTGGGTTCAAAATTTTTTCTTAGTAAGCATCTCATACCCATTCTTTCAACATGACCAAACCACCTAAGAATATTAGTCTCCACCTTACTAACAACATTTTGCCTCACATTACACAACTGCAGCACATTTTCATCCTTCACACGATCAGAGAGTGTCTGGCCACAAAGTCCCCGTAAGTAACGCATTTCTCCAGAACACAAACGACTCCTATGTCCCTTCTGCAATACCCAGGTTTCACTGCCATACATCAGAGTAGGAACAATTACAATTTTATACACAGCCATTCGGGACTTTCTGGAGAACCCGTCATTCCTGTGAAAACCTCCTAAAGTAACTATGACTTTTAATGAAGAATTCAGTCGCCTACTAATTTCACCGTCCAATTTGTTCTCTCTGTGAAACATGCTTCCTAAATATACAAACTCATTCACCTGGACAATCACTGTGCCATTTAGACTTATCTTGCATTCAGTACTAACAGTTCCTCGCTCAAAAACCATAACTTTGGGTTTTCCCTTATTTGTATTCAATCTGAATTTCATACAAACTTCGTACATCCGGGACAACTACTCTGCGATTCGCGTTTGCTCTCTGCCAACAGGACTGTGTCTCGTCAGCATACAGCAATCTGCACACACGGATATTACCAAGACATAAACCAGTATTATCCATCTTGGCATCACGCATGCGCACATCCATAATTACAACGGCCGTTCCATAAAAACTGAGAGTAAAATCACACAAAATGAAGAAATATAGGTACAGCAAAATATATGTTATTCTTTCTCAAAGTACCTTCCCTCGGATGATATGCAACGGTCTCATCGTTCAGTCCACTTTTCAAAGCACGTGAGGAAGGCATTTTGTGGAAGCTACTTTAGCGACCCCTGTACAACGTCAGTATCTGTGCTGAATGTTACGCCACGGAACTTCTTCCTCATTATTAGAAACTAAGAAACTGTTGAATACAAGGAGCCACATGTGGGCGGGCGTTATCATGGTGTAGGGTCCACTTGCCCACAAGTTCCGGTTGCTTAATCGATATATGTCGTCGCAGACGCTTCAAGACTGAAATGTAATACTCATAATTGACAGCAATTTGTGGAGGAACGGCATGTTGGTAGACTACACCTTTATAATCAAAGTAAATTATCAACATCACCTTCCGAGCTGATTTGGTTTGGCGGACTTTTTTCAGAGGAGGTGGGCCTGTGTGTTTTCAGACACTCGTTGCGCGCTTCGTGAGGGGGTCGAAATAGTGGACCCATGTTTCATCGGCAGTTATTACTGTGTTTAGAAAGTTTCGATCCTTTGCAATCATTTGTTTCCACTCATGATACACATGAATTTTGGCTAACAATTGTTCCCTCGTCAGGTGTGGAGGTACCCATCTGGAACGCACACGATGCAACAGTAATTTGTTGCGCAGAATGCGGAATGCTGACATTTTTGAAATATTAGTTAAAGCTCCTATGTCTTCACACGTCATTCGTCGATCTTCTTGCAGGATTGGCCAAACAGTATTAACAATACGCTCCGTAGCAACACTTTCAGGTCGACCAGGTCAAGGAGCGAGCGAGTTCTGCCAACAAACGCCCTTTTTTGAAATCATGGTGCCATTTAAAAATCGTTGACTCACCCAAACATTTATCTTTGTAAGCTTTTTTCATTAAATCAACTGTTTCTGGAGCCGTTTAACCCAAACTATAGCAAAATTTTATCGCACAACGCATTTCACTTCTTAACTCTGAATCACTCATCTCCATAGCGGCATGACGAAATGCAGACGTACCTTAAACAACTGCGCAATAAGAAAACCAGAATCGTCTACCCGGCTAATAACTGTTGCCATAGATATTTCCTTAATTCAGTTAGTCGTCTGCGTGGTTATTTTTTCCCTTCGCACTATTGCCAACTTAAAAAAAATACTCTGAGTTTTTATATAACGGCCTTTGTATATTAAACAGCCATGGTGACATTACACGACCTAGTCTGACGCTTGCACCAATAGAAAACCATTTTGATACAAGAACATTCACTCGTACACAAGCTCTACCGTCAGCATACATGGCTTTTACACTATTAAGTTGATTCCCAGTAACAACATATATACTCAGTACCTTCCACAGTAGTATCTTATTCACTCAGTCGTAAGCTTTCCCTAAATCTACAGCAAAAACCATCTTACCAACAGCCAGATACTTTTCAATCATCATGCGTAATGCAAAGTCATTACAACCGCATACTCGGTGCTATCTTTCTGGTTTGGTTCTTTTCTTCGGGGGGGGGGGGACTAAACCACCACCATGAGCAACTCTGGGGGCTATAAGTAATCGCACGTTCCTAATTTAGTGCCACTGGTTTAAGGGAAGGGACGGGCTAGAGCCATCAGTCAAATGCACCACCCATGCAGTGTTAGCTACCGTAGGACGTTGCTGTGCAGTTGCACTAAGGCCCAGCAGCTTGAGGGGCCCATTGCCGGCTAATGTTAAGTTACGGAAAGGATGAAAGGTAGCAGTGGAAACTGATGATAATATGATAATTTAGGAAAGAAAACAATACAATAAAAATAACACCTTTCAATTCTTTCTGGTCACAGAAAGCATTTATATTACATTCTCAAAGGTAAAACACGAAATTCATCAGATAATAAGACAATGGTAATATAATAATCGTGCGTTATTGCGCTTATAGAACACTCGCCAATCGTCAGGTTAAATCAGTTATTTTTGTTATTACGAAAAGAACTCCAAAAATATACGTTTCTCCTGCATTTTCTCTCCCTCTTTTGATCCGTATTCTGCGATAAGGCCCATTATGTGCGATGTCACGCTATTAATCTTGCCGACTGTCAAGACGATGCTTCGATTTCATGCCACTCATACGCTTCCATACGTTCTAGCCGGCTACACAGTTGGCTTGCGGCAGCCGTATTGATAACAACTGTAAAATATTTTCTTAAATTTACGAGCCACTTTCCGTGAGTTAACGAAGCATATTTCTGATACAACTTTTCCAATGAAATGACGGAAAAAAAAAAAAAACTCTGAATTTCACGAAGTTTTCTTACGATAGGAAAATTCTAAATTTCAGAAACGTTTCCTCAATTCCTTTTTTTACATTGACGGTGAATTACCGTTTTCAAGATGTGTTAACGGAAAATTCTGAATTTTTGAAACCTTTCCACAATTCCTTTCTTCTATTAATGGAAAAACTCCGTTCTCACTTTTTCCGATATCCATATAACGAACAATAGGACAGATTCACGGGAACACTCGGCGGTTTGATTAACTGTTAAATTTCGATAGGCTGTCGAAGTATTTGATTTTGAAGTTCTGTAGAGAGATCGGGTATTGTGGATAGTATATGGCATGACTTTCAAGGGCGGCGGAAAGTGAGGTTCGTTGACCGGGCCCGATATTTCGAATCGTAGTGCACCCCCTTACCTTCCCGTTTCCCGAAACAAACAGAAGAAAAACAATGCCTAAGGAGCTTTGTTAGGGATTAGGACCACCTGACCACTTAGGGGGCCGTCCATAAAGTACGTCCGGGATTTTTTACTATTTTTAGACTCTCATCCATGTCACATTTTGTCCGATTGTTGACACCTCCCCCTGCCCCTAAAAAGTACGTCCTAATTCTCGCTACCCCCTTTATTTTTGACAACTGCTTTTAGAAGTCCGTTGAGAAACAGAAAAAAAACATGCAATTATTTAAAGGAATATTCCATATATTTACGTTTTTTTCTCCAGAAAATATTTATTATTTAAGCATTAACTTATTCCCAAACGCCATCCGAACTTTATCATTCTGAAATAAAGATCTACAAATGAACGCACGCATTCAAGGTTTTCAACACTCCCAATCGTGGCATGCACAAAACACGAAAGATTTGGTAGCACAAATACGAGAACTTAATATAAATTTTCTGATTTAGCTAAATATCATCTGAAATCTGAAATATTTCATACCTTTTTTTTTAACTATTCAAAGAAGAAAAGAAGAGAAAACAAAACGAAGACATACCATTCACTATATTTTTGCCGTTGGTTGCCCGAATTACTATACCTCGTCCCCCCTCCCCCTCATGTCACATTTGGTCCGGTTGTCAGGAACGGCCCCCTGTAATCTCGGACGTACTTTATGGACGGCCCCTTACCTTGAGAAACTTTCTAAGGCACATCCAACAAAAAAGCGCGCATTCGCCAGATAAAAAAAAAAAATAGAAATAAAAATCTTGGCTAAAATTATTGAAATTATTGACCGGGCCCGTGCCCGGGCGGTTCCCGCCGCCACTGATGACTTTTGGTTATTGTGGCACAGGATATTTCTTCTCCTCTTCCCCATTTTGTGCACCAGCTATCATATATAGTGTTACCGTAAAAAACCGGGTACTTAACTTACTGTACAGGTGATTGTACGATGTCTATGTATCAATCTGTGGAGTCCTTAAGACAAAAACTATATAGCTATCAAGAATACGGTTTATATTTAGAAGTTGTGTGAAATAATATTATAAAACAGTGCATTGAACCTCCTCTTAAAGATAATTGAAAGTTATTGTCAGTTGAAAAAAAGATCTCAAACCACAAATCCTTCTGTTGCTTCGAAAAATCACGATGAAAAAAATATGTAATTTGTAATAAGACCTCCTACAGAAAAAATGAAATTATTGTAAACGCATTCAAAAAATAATAAGCTCCAACAGAAAATAAAATGATTGATCGATCGCATTAATGAAAAAAACATCATAATCGCCCAATTAGTTTTTCCTTGAACGTGAGTTTGAGTCCCGTGACTTTCAGGCTCAGTGGTTAAGACGTGTGGCTTCAACCCAAATGACATGGGCTCGATCCCCGGCGCTTAAGGATTCTCTCGCGGAAGGATTGAAATATTTATTTTACGAAATTTCTGTCTAAATACGTAAAAATGTGAAACGGACTTTTTTGAAATAAACGGAATTACTGATTACGGAAAATCTGTGGAAACACGAAAGTTAAAATCAACAAAGGAAATTCCGTTAAAAGACGGACACTTACCGGCAAAATTTGCTGCACGGTATTTTCAGAAATTTTCCGTGAATTCACACCACCTATTTTTTACAGTGTACGTTCTAACCGGTTACACAGTGTACTACCGGTTGCCATTTTGATAACAAATATCCGCGTAACCGCGTGTCGTTCACTTTGAGGAAACAAAGAGATCCTTCTTTTAGTGTTGTTCCGAATATTGGTGTGTAAACAACCTTATGTTCTACAGCTATAATTTTGATTACATGATGAGAGATGAGCTGGGGTAAAGCATGTAAGAAATTCCGTATGCAAAAAAAAATTCGCGGCATTACGGTTAAGAATACTTGACTTAACTGTACGGTATTTCTACGGAACAACGGGGCCCTCAAAACGATTCTGCACCAGCAGGGCCCCAACATTACTAGCTGCAGTATTGCACCTGTCTCATCGGGGACTTAAACCCCGGCTCATCTCGGAAAATGACAGTTTCACCAAATTCAAATTAATATTTATCAAAATGGAATCACTTTAACACGAAATTCAATTTGTTGGATTGTGCCCAATTTCTTTTACAGTAATTTACGCGAAACTTTGAGATCAGGTCACCTGAAAATAAAGGCACTAGTGTTTGAAATAGTCAGTTTTAAGATACTAGCGATGCTAAGGAATCAGAGACTTTGTTTCTACAATATTTTTTTGATTGGAGGTTTAACGACCACCGTGAGCAACTCAATGGGCTATAAGCAGTCGCCCGTCCCAAATTTATGGCCACTGGTTAAAGGCAAGGGAGAGAGCCAGTGCCGTAAGACAAACACAACATCCATGCCTCACCGGGATTCGAACCCGGACCCCTTTCGGACGAATGATCACAGGCCATCGCTTAGACCACTGCGCCACCGGGGCGGGGCGGCTTACAATAATTTCGGAAATGTCCGAGAGAGTGCATAACCTGAGATTTACGAGGTGGAATCCAAATTTTCGGGGACTTGGCGTATAGTTCCTTACCTTGAATACCTTAAAACACCGATGCACAACCACCTTCAAAATAATCCCCTTGGGCGACAATGCACTTTTGTCAGCGCTCGTAAAGCTTCTGGCAGCACTGCTGAAAGCCATGTTTTGCAACCCCTCGTAATACCTCCGACGTTGCTGTTTTTACCTCATTTGTTGACACAAAACGACGTCCCTGCAGATTTTGTTTCATCTGTGGAAAGAGGTAAAAATCGCAGGGGGCTAAGTCGGGTGAATAGGCGGGATGTGGGAGAACATTAGTACGATTTCTGGCGAGAAACTCCGTGACCAGAGAGGAGTGATGTGCAGGCGCGTTGCCATGGAGAAGGTACTATTGTCTACTTCGCCACATCCACGGCCGTTTACGACGGATTGACTCCCGTAAGCGTCGTAAAATGTCCAGATAACGTTCCTTGTTAACTGTTGTGCCCTCAGGAATAAATTTGGAATGGACAATGCCGTGAGAATAAAAATTCTCTCCAGCATGACTTTCCCTTTGCTGCTATTCTGCCTGAATTTCTTTGATCGCGGTTAAGAGGGTGATTTCCATGTTGAAGATCCTGCCTGAATTTCTTTGATTGCGGTGAAGAGGGTGATTTCCATGTTGAAGACCCCGCCTGAATTTCTTTGATCGCGGTGAAGAGGGTGATTTCCATGTTGAAGATCTCGCCTGAATTTCTTTGATCGCGGTGAAGAGGGTGATTTCCATGTTGAAGATCGCGCCTGAATTTCTTTGATCGAGGTGAAGAGGGTGATTTCCTGAGCCGTTTACGACGGATTGACTCCCGTAAGCCTCGTAAAATGTCCAGAAAACGTTCCTTGATAACTGTTGTACCGTCAGGAATAAATTTGGAATGGACAATGCCGTGAGAATAAAAAATCACCTCCAGCATGACTTTCCCTTTGCCGCGATCCTGCCTGAATTTCTTTGATCGCGTTGAAGAGGGTGATTTCCATGCTGAAGATCCTGCCTGAATTTCTTTGATCGCGGTGAAGAGGGTGATTTCCATGTTGAAGATCCTGCCTGAATTTCTTTGATCGCGGTGAAGAGGGTGATTTCCCCGGCCGTTTACGACGGATTGACTCCCGTAAGCCTCGTAAAATGTCCAGATAACGTTCCTTGATAACTGGTGTACCGTCAGGAATAAATTTGGAATGGACAATGCCGTGAGAATAAAAAAATCACCTCCAGCATGACTTTCCCTTTGCCGCGATCCTGCCTGAATTTCTTTGATCGCGTTGAAGTGGGTGATTTCCATGTTAAAGACCCCGCATGAATTTCTTTGATCGCGGTGAAGAGGGTGATTTCCATGTTAAAGATCCTGCCTGAATTTCTTTGATCGCGGTGAAGAGGGTGATTTCCTTGGCCGTTTACGACGGATTGACTCCCGTAAGCCTCGTAAAATGTCCAGAAAACGTTCCTTGATAACTGTTGTACCGTCAGGAATAAATTTAGAATGGACATAGCCGTGAGAATAAAAAATCACCTCCAGCATGACTTTCCCTTTGCCGCGATCCTGCCTGAATTTCTTTGATCGCGTTGAAGAGGGTGATTTCCATGCTGAAGTTCCTGCCTGAATTTCTTTGATCGCGGTGAAGAGGGTGATTTCCATGTTGAAGATCCTGCCTGAATTTCTTTGATCGCGGTGAAGAGGGTGATTTCCATGTTGAAGATCGCGCCTGAATTTCTTTGATCGCGGTGAAGAGGGTGATTTCCCCGGCCGTTTACGACGGATTGACTCCCGTAAGCCTCGTAAAATGTCCAGATAACGCTCCTTGATAACTGGTGTGCCGTCAGGAATAAATTTGGAATGGACAATGCCGTGAGAATAAAAAATCACCTCCAGCATGACTTTCCCTTTGCCGCGATCCTGCCTGAATTTCTTTGATCGCGTTGAAGAGGGTGATTTCCATGTTAAAGACCCCGCCTGAATTTCTTTGATCGCGGTGAAGAGAGTGATTTCCATGTTGAAGATCCTGCCTGAATTTCTTTGATCGCGGTGAAGAGGGTGATTTCCCCTGCCGTTTACGACGGATTGACTCCCGTAAGCCTCGTAAAATGTCCACAAAACGTTCCTTGATAAATGTTGTACCGTCAGGAATAAATTTGGAATGGACAATGCCGTGAGAATAAAAAATCACCTCCAGCATGACTTTCCCTTTGCCGCGATCCTGCCTGAATTTCTTTGATCGCAGTGAAGAGGGTGATTCCCATGTTGAAGATCCAGCCTGAATTTCTTTGATCGCGGTGAAGAGGGTGATTCCCATGTTGAAGATCCCGCCTGAATTTCTTTGATCGCGGTGAAGAGGGTGATTTCCCCGGCCGTTTACGACAGATTGACTCCCGTAAGCCTCGTAAAATGTCAGATAACGTTCCTTGATAACTGTTGTACCGTCAGGAATAAATTTGGAATGGACATTGCCGTGAGAATAAAAAATCACCTCCAGCATGACTTTCCCTTTGCCGCGATCCTGCCTGAATTTTTTGATAGCGGTGAAGAGGGGGATTTCCATGTTGAAGATCCTGCCTGAATTTCTTTGATCGCGGTGAAGAGAGTGATTTCCATG
The DNA here is from genome assembly GCA_039090855.1 of Macrothele yani. Classification (NCBI taxonomy): domain Eukaryota; kingdom Metazoa; phylum Arthropoda; class Arachnida; order Araneae; family Macrothelidae; genus Macrothele; species Macrothele yani. The sequence continues at coordinate 62,011,306 of CM077017.1, read as the reverse complement.
TGGAAGATCCCGCCTGAATTTCTTTGATCGCGGTGAAGAGGGTGATTTCCCCGGCCGTTTACGACGAATTGACTCCCGTAAGCCTCGTAAAATGTCCAGATAACGTTCCTTGATAACTGTTGTACCGTCAGGAATAAATTTGGAATGGACAATGCCGTGAGAATAAAAAATAACCTCCAGCATGACTTTCCGTTTGCCGCGATCCTGCCTGAATTTTTTTGATAGCGGTGAAGAGGGGGATTTCCATGTTGAAGATCCTGCCTGAATTTCTTTGATCGCGGTGAAGAGAGTGATTTCCATGTTGAAGATCCCGCCTGAATTTCTTTGATCGCGGTGAAGAGGGTGATTTCCCCGGCCGTTTACGACGGATTGACTCCCGTAAGCCTCGTAAAATGTCCAGATAACGTTCCTTGATAACTGTTGTACCGTCAGGAATAAATTTGGAATGGACAATGCCGTGAGAATAAAAAATAACCTCCAGCATGACTTTCCCTTTGCCGCGATCCTGCCTGAATTTTTTTGATAGCGGTGAAGAGGGGATTTCCATGTTGAAGATCCTACCTGAATTTCTTTGATCGCGGTGAAGAGAGTGATTTCCATGTTGAAGATCCCGCCTGAATTTCTTTGATCGCGGTGAAGAGGGTGATTTCCCCGGACGTTTACGACGGATTGACTCCCGTAAGCCTCGTAAAATGTCCAGATAACGTTCCTTGATAACTGTTGTACCGTCAGGAATAAATTTGGAATGGACAATGCCGTGAGAATAAAAAATAACCTCCAGCATGACTTTCCCTTTGCCGCGATCCTGCCTGAATTTTTTTGATAGCGGTGAAGAGGGGATTTCCATGTTGAAGATCCTGCCTGAATTTCTTTGATCGCGGTGAAGAGAGCGATTTCCATGTTGAAGATCCCGCCTTAATTTCTTTGATCGCGGTGAAGAGGGTGATTTCCCCTGCCGTTTACGACGGATTGACTCCCGTAAGCCTCGTAAAATGTCCAGATAACGTTCCTTGATAACTGTTGTACCGTCAGGAATAAATTTGGAATGGACAATGCCGTGAGAATAAAAAATAACCTCCAGCATGACTTTCCCTTTGCCGCGATCCTGCCTGAATTTTTTTGATAGCGGTGAAGAGGGGGATTTCCATGTTGAAGATCCTGCCTGAATTTCTTTGGTCGCGGTGAAGAGAGTGATTTCCATGTTGAAGATCCCGCCTGAATTTCTTTGATCGCGGTGAAGAGGGTGATTTCCCCGGCCGTTTACGACGGATTGACTCCCGTAAGCCTCGTAAAATGTCCAGATAACGTTCCTTGATAACTGTTGTACCGTCAGGAATAAATTTGGAATGGACAATGCCGTGAGAATAAAAAATAACCTCCAGCATGACTTTCCCTTTGCCGCGATCCTGCCTGAATGTTTTTGATAGCGGTGAAGAGGGGGATTTCCATGTTGAAGATCCTGCCTGAATTTCTTTGATCGCGGTGAAGAGAGTGATTTCCATGTTGAAGATCCCGCCTGAATTTCTTTGATCGCGGTGAAGAGGGTGATTTCCCCGGCCGTTTACGACGGATTGACTCCCGTAAGCCTCGTAAAATGTCCAGATAACGTTCCTTGATAACTGTTGTACCGTCAGGAATAAATTTGGAATGGACATTGATGTGAGAATAAAAAATCACCTCCAGCATGACTTTCCCTTTGCCGCGATCCTGCCTGAATTTTTTGATAGCGGTGAAGAGGGGGATTTCCATGTTGAAGATCCAGCCTGAATTTCTTTGATCGCGGTGAAGAGAGTGATGTCCATGTTGAAGATCCCGCCTGAATTTCTTTGATCGCGGTGAAGAGGGTGATTTCCCCGGCCGTTTACGACGGATTGACTCCCGTAAGCCTCGTAAAATGTCCAGATAACGTTCCTTGATAACTGTTGTACCGTCAGGAATAAATTTGGAATGGACAATGCCGTGAGAATAAAAAATAACCTCCAGCATGACTTTCCCTTTGCCGCGATCCTGCCTGAATTTTTTTGATAGCGGTGAAGAGGGGGATTTCCATGCTGAAGATCCTGCCTGAATTTCTTTGATCGCGGTGAAGAGGGTGATTTCCATGTTGAAGATCCTGCCTGAATTTCTTTGATCGCGGTGAAGAGGGTGATTTCCATGTTGAAGATCGCGCCTGAATTTCTTTGATCGCGGTGAAGAGGGTGATTTCCCCGGCCGTTTACGACGGATTGACTCCCGTAAGCCTCGTAAAATGTCCAGATAACGCTCCTTGATAACTGGTGTACCGTCAGGAATAAATTTGGAATGGACAATGCCGTGAGAATAAAAAATCACCTCCAGCATAACTTTCCCTTTGCCGCGATCCTGCCTGAATTTCTTTGATCGCGTTGAAGAGGGTGATTTCCATGTTAAGACCCCGCCTGAATTTCTTTGATCGCGGTGAAGAGGGTGATTTCCATGTTGAAGATCCTGCCTGAATTTCTTTGATCGCGGTGAAGAGGGTGATTTCCCCGGCCGTTTACGACGGATTGACTCCCGTAAGCCTCGTAAAATGTCCAGAAAACGTTCCTTTATAAATGTTGTACCGTCAGGAATAAATTTGGAATGGACAATGCCGTGAGAATAAAAAATCACCTCCAGCATGACTTTCCCTTTGCCGCGATCCTGCCTGAATTTCTTTGATCGCGGTGAAGAGGGTGATTCCCATGTTGAAGATCCAGCCTGAATTTCTTTGATCGCGGTGAAGAGGGTGATTCCCATGTTGAAGATCCCGCCTGATTTTCTTTGATCGCGGTGAAGAGGGTGATTTCCCCTGCCGTTTACGACGGATTGACTCCCGTAGGCCTCGTAAAATGTCAGATAACGTTCCTTGATAACTGTTGTACCGTCAGGAATAAATTTGGAATGGACATTGCCGTGAGAATAAAAAAACCCTCCAGCATGACTTTCCCTTTGCCGCGATCCTGCCTGAATTTTTTGATAGCGGTGAAGAGGGGGATTTCCATGTTGAAGATCCTGCCTGAATTTCTTTGATCGCGGTGAAGAGAGTGATTTCCATGTTGAAGATCCCGCCTGAATTTCTTTGATCGCGGTGAAGAGGGTGATTTCCCCGGCCGTTTACGACGGATTGACTCCCGTAAGCCTCGTAAAATGTCCAGATAACGTTCCTTGATAACTGTTGTACCGTCAGGAATAAATTTGGAATGGACATTGCCGTGAGAATAAAAAATAACCTCCAGCATGACTTTCCCTTTGCCGCGATCCTGCCTGAATTTTTTTGATAGCGGTGAAGAGGGGATTTCAATGTTGAAGATCCTGCCTGAATTTCTTTGATCGCGGTGAAGAGAGTGATTTCCATGTTGAAGATCCCGCCTGAATTTCTCTGATCGCGGTGAAGAGGGTGATTTCCCCGGCCGTTTACGACGGATTGACTCCCGTAAGCCTCGTAAAATGTCCAGATAACGTTCCTTGATAACTGTTGTACCGTCAGGAATAAATTTGGAATGGACAATGCCGTGAGAATAAAAAATAACCTCCAGCATGACTTTCCCTTTGCCGCGATCCTGCCTGAATTTTTTTGATAGCGGTGAAGAGGGGATTTCCATGTTGAAGATCCTACCTGAATTTCTTTGATCGCGGTGAAGAGAGTGATTTCCATGTTGAAGATCCCGCCTGAATTTCTCTGATCGCGGTGAAGAGGGTGATTTCCCCGGCCGTTTACGACGGATTGACTCCCGTAAGCCTCGTAAAATGTCCAGATAACGTTCCTTGATAACTGTTGTACCGTCAGGAATAAATTTGGAATGGACATTGCCGTGAGAATAAAAAATCACCTCCAGCATGACTTTCCCTTTGCCGCGATCCTGCCTGAATTTTTTGATAGCGGTGAAGAGGGGGATTTCCATGTTGAAGATCCAGCCTGAATTTCTTTGATCGCGGTGAAGAGAGTGATTTCCATGTTGAAGATCCCGCCTGAATTTCTTTGATCGCGGTGAAGAGGGTGATTTCCCCGGCCGTTTACGACGGATTGACTCCCGTAAGCCTCGTAAAATGTCCAGATAACGTTCCTTGATAACTGTTGTACCGTCAGGAATAAATTTGGAATGGACAATGCCGTGAGAATAAAAAATAACCTCCAGCATGACTTTCGCTTTGCCGCGATCCTGCCTGAATTTTTTGATAGCGGTGAAGAGGGGGATTTCCATGCTGAAGATTCTGCCTGAATTTCTTTGATCGCGGTGAAGAGGGTGATTTCCATGTTGAAGATCCTGCCTGAATTTCTTTGATCGCGGTGAAGAGGGTGATTTCCATGTTGAAGATCGCGCCTGAATTTCTTTGATCGCGGTGAAGAGGGTGATTTCCCCGGCCGTTTACGACGGATTGACTCCCGTAAGCCTCGTAAAATGTCCAGATAACGCTCCTTGATAACTGGTGTACCGTCAGGAATAAATTTGGAATGGACAATGCCGTGAGAATAAAAAATAACCTCCAGCATGACTTTCCCTTTGCCGCGATCCTGCCTGAATTTTTTTGATAGCGGTGAAGAGGGGGATTTCAATGTTGAAGATCCTGCCTGAATTTCTTTGATCGCGGTGAAGAGAGTGATTTCCATGTTGAAGATCCCGCCTGAATTTCTCTGATCGCGGTGAAGAGGGTGATTTCCCCGGCCGTTTACGACGGATTGACTCCCGTAAGCCTCGTAAAATGTCCAGATAACGTTCCTTGATAACTGTTGTACCGTCAGGAATAAATTTGGAATGGACAATGCCGTGAGAATAAAAAATAACCTCCAGCATGACTTTCCCTTTGCCGCGATCCTGCCTGAATTTTTTGATAGCGGTGAAGAGGGGGATTTCCATGTTGAAGATCCTACCTGAATTTCTTTGATCGCGGTGAAGAGAGTGATTTCCATGTTGAAGATCCCGCCTGAATTTCTCTGATCGCGGTGAAGAGGGTGATTTCCCCGGCCGTTTACGACGGATTGACTCCCGTAAGCCTCGTAAAATGTCCAGATAACGTTCCTTGATAACTGTTGTACCGTCAGGAATAAATTTGGAATGGACATTGCCGTGAGAATAAAAAATCACCTCCAGCATGACTTTCCCTTTGCCGCGATCCTGCCTGAATTTTTTGATAGCGGTGAAGAGGGGGATTTCCATGTTGAAGATCCAGCCTGAATTTCTTTGATCGCGGTGAAGAGAGTGATTTCCATGTTGAAGATCCCGCCTGAATTTCTTTGATCGCGGTGAAGAGGGTGATTTCCCCGGCCGTTTACGACGGATTGACTCCCGTAAGCCTCGTAAAATGTCCAGATAACGTTCCTTGATAACTGTTGTACCGTCAGGAATAAATTTGGAATGGACAATGCCGTGAGAATAAAAAATAACCTCCAGCATGACTTTCGCTTTGCCGCGATCCTGCCTGAATTTTTTGATAGCGGTGAAGAGGGGGATTTCCATGCTGAAGATTCTGCCTGAATTTCTTTGATCGCGGTGAAGAGGGTGATTTCCATGTTGAAAATCCCGCCTGAATTTCTTTGATCGCGGTGAAGAGGGTGATTTCCATGTTGAAGATCGCGCCTGAATTTCTTTGATCGCGGTGAAGAGGGTGATTTCCCCGGCCGTTTACGACGGATTGACTCCCGTAAGCCTCGTAAAATGTCCAGATAACGCTCCTTGATAACTGGTGTACCGTCAGGAATAAATTTGGAATGGACAATGCCGTGAGAATAAAAAATAACCTCCAGCATGACTTTCCCTTTGCCGCGATCCTGCCTGAATTTTTTTGATAGCGGTGAAGAGGGGGATTTCCATGTTGAAGATCCTACCTGAATTTCTTTGATCGCGGTGAAGAGAGTGATTTCCATGTTGAAGATCCCGCCTGAATTTCTTTGATCGCGGTGAAGAGGGTGATTTCCCCGGACGTTTACGACGGATTGACTCCCGTAAGCCTCGTAAAATGTCCAGATAACGTTCCTTGATAACTGTTGTACCGTCAGGAATAAATTTGGAATGGACAACGCCGTGAGAATAAAAAATAACCTCCAGCATGACTTTCCCTTTGCCGCGATCCTGCCTGAATTTTTTTGATAGCGGTGAAGAGGGGGATTTCCATGTTGAAGATCCTACCTGAATTTCTTTGATCGCGGTGAAGAGAGTGATTTCCATGTTGAAGATCCCGCCTGAATTTCTTTGATCGCGGTGAAGAGGGTGATTTCCCCGGACGTTTACGACGGATTGACTCCCGTAAGCCTCGTAAAATGTCCAGATAACGTTCCTTGATAACTGTTGTACCGTCAGGAATAAATTTGGAATGGACAATGCCGTGAGAATAAAAAATAACCTCCAGCATGACTTTCCCTTTGCCGCGATCCTGCCTGAATTTTTTGATAGCGGTGAAGAGGGGGATTTCCATGTTGAAGATCCTGCCTGAATTTCTTTGATCGCGGTGAAGAGAGCGATTTCCATGTTGAAGATCCCGCCTTAATTTCTTTGATCGCGGTGAAGAGGGTGATTTCCCCTGCCGTTTACGACGGATTGACTCCCGTAAACCTCGTAAAATGTCCAGATAACGTTCCTTGATAACTGTTGTACCGTCAGGAATAAATTTGGAATGGACAATGCCGTGAGAATAAAAAATAACCTCCAGCATGACTTTCCCTTTGCCGCGATCCTGCCTGAATTTTTTTGATAGCGGTGAAGAGGGGGATTTCCATGTTGAAGATCCTGCCTGAATTTCTTTGGTCGCGGTGAAGAGAGTGATTTCCATGTTGAAGATCCCGCCTGAATTTCTTTGATCGCGGTGAAGAGGGTGATTTCCCCGGCCGTTTACGACGGATTGACTCCCGTAAGCCTCGTAAAATGTCCAGATAACGTTCCTTGATAACTGTTGTACCGTCAGGAATAAATTTGGAATGGACAATGCCGTGAGAATAAAAAATAACCTCCAGCATGACTTTCCCTTTGCCGCGATCCTGCCTGAATGTTTTTGATAGCGGTGAAGAGGGGGATTTCCATGTTGAAGATCCTGCCTGAATTTCTTTGATCGCGGTGAAGAGAGTGATTTCCATGTTGAAGATCCCGCCTGAATTTCTTTGATCGCAGTGAAGAGGGTGATTTCCCCGGCCGTTTACGACGGATTGACTCCCGTAAGCCTCGTAAAATGTCCAGATAACGTTTCTTGATAACTGTTGTACCGTCAGGAATAAATTTGGAATGGACATTGCCGTGAGAATAAAAAATCACCTCCAGCATGACTTTCCCTTTGCCGCGATCCTGCCTGAATTTTTTGATAGCGGTGAAGAGTTGGATTTCCATGTTGAAGATCCAGCCTGAATTTCTTTGATCGCGGTGAAGAGAGTGATGTCCATGTTGAAGATCCCGCCTGAATTTCTTTGATCGCGGTGAAGAGGGTGATTTCCCCGGCCGTTTACGACGGATTGACTCCCGTAAGCCTCGTAAAATGTCCAGATAACGTTCCTTGATAACTGTTGTACCGTCAGGAATAAATTTGGAATGGACAATGCCGTGAGAATAAAAAATAACCTCCAGCATGACTTTCCCTTTGCCGCGATCCTGCCTGAATTTTTTTGATAGCGGTGAAGAGGGGGATTTCCATGCTGAAGATCCTGCCTGAATTTCTTTGATCGCGGTGAAGAGGGTGATTTCCATGTTGAAGATCCTGCCTGAATTTCTTTGATCGCGGTGAAGAGGGTGATTTCCATGTTGAAGATCGCGCCTGAATTTCTTTGATCGCGGTGAAGAGGGTGATTTCCCCGGCCGTTTACGACGGATTGACTCCCGTAAGCCTCGTAAAATGTCCAGATAACGCTCCTTGATAACTGTTGTACTGTCAGGAATAAATTTGGAATGGACATTGCCGTGAGAATAAAAAATAACCTCCAGCATGACTTTCCCTTTGCCGCGATCCTGCCTGAATTTTTTTGATAGCGGTGAAGAGGGGGATTTCAATGTTGAAGATCCTGCCTGAATTTCTTTGATCGCGGTGAAGAGAGTGATTTCCATGTTGAAGATCCCGCCTGAATTTCTCTGATCGCGGTGAAGAGGGTGATTTCCCCGGCCGTTTACGACGGATTGACTCCCGTAAGCCTCGTAAAATGTCCAGATAACGTTCCTTGATAACTGTTGTACCGTCAGGAATAAATTTGGAATGGACAATGCCGTGAGAATAAAAAATAACCTCCAGCATGACTTTCCCTTTGCCGCGATCCTGCCTGAATTTTTTGATAGCGGTGAAGAGGGGGATTTCCATGTTGAAGATCCTACCTGAATTTCTTTGATCGCGGTGAAGAGAGTGATTTCCATGTTGAAGATCCCGCCTGAATTTCTCTGATCGCGGTGAAGAGGGTGATTTCCCCGGCCGTTTACGACGGATTGACTCCCGTAGGCCTCGTAAAATGTCCAGATAACGTTCCTTGATAACTGTTGTACCGTCAGGAATAAATTTGGAATGGACATTGCCGTGAGAATAAAAAATCACCTCCAGCATGACTTTCCCTTTGCCGCGATCCTGCCTGAATTTTTTTGATAGCGGTGAAGAGGGGGATTTCCATGTTGAAGATCCTGCCTGAATTTCTTTGGTCGCGGTGAAGAGAGTGATTTCCATGTTGAAGATCCCGCCTGAATTTCTTTGATCGCGGTGAAGAGGGTGATTTCCTGGCCGTTTACGACGGATTGACTCCCGTAAGCCTCGTAAAATGTCCAGATAACGTTCCTTGATAACTGTTGTACCGTCAGGAATAAATTTGGAATGGACAATGCCGTGAGAATAAAAAATAACCTCCAGCATGACTTTCCCTTTGCCGCGATCCTGCCTGAATGTTTTTGATAGCGGTGAAGAGGGGGATTTCCATGTTGAAGATCCTGCCTGAATTTCTTTGATCGCGGTGAAGAGAGTGATTTCCATGTTGAAGATCCCGCCTGAATTTCTTTGATCGCGGTGAAGAGGGTGATTTCCCCGGCCGTTTACGACGGATTGACTCCCGTAAGCCTCGTAAAATGTCCAGATAACGTTCCTTGATAACTGTTGTACCGTCAGGAATAAATTTGGAATGGACATTGCCGTGAGAATAAAAAATCACCTCCAGCATGACTTTCCCTTTGCCGCGATCCTGCCTGAATTTTTTGATAGCGGTGAAGAGGGGGATTTCCATGTTGAAGATCCAGCCTGAATTTCTTTGATCGCGGTGAAGAGAGTGATGTCCATGTTGAAGATCCCGCCTGAATTTCTTTGATCGCGGTGAAGAGGGTGATTTCCCCGGCCGTTTACGACGGATTGACTCCCGTAAGCCTCGTAAAATGTCCAGATAACGTTCCTTGATAACTGTTGTACCGTCAGGAATAAATTAGGAATGGACAATGCCGTGAGAATAAAAAATAACCTCCAGCATGACTTTCCCTTTGCCGCGATCCTGCCTGAATTTTTTTGATAGCGGTGAAGAGGGGATTTCCATGCTGAAGATCCAGCCTGAATTTCTTTGATCGCGGTGAAGAGGGTGATTTCCATGTTGAAGATCCTGCCTGAATTTCTTTGATCGCGGTGAAGAGGGTGATTTCCATGTTGAAGCTCGCGCCTGAATTTCTTTGATCGCGGTGAAGAGGGTGATTTCCCCGGCCGTTTACGACGGATTGACTCCCGTAAGCCTCGTAAAATGTCCAGATAACGCTCCTTGATAACTGGTGTACCGTCAGGAATAAATTTGGAATGGACAATGCCGTGAGAATAAAAAATCACCTCCAGCATGACTTTCCCTTTGCCGCGATCCTGCCTGAATTTCTTTGATCGCGTTGAAGAGGGTGATTTCCATGTTAAAGACCCCGCCTGAATTTCTTTGATCGCGGTGAAGAGGGTGATTTCCATGTTGAAGATCCTGCCTGAATTTCTTTGATCGCGGTGAAGAGGGTGATTTCCCCGGCCGTTTACGACGGATTGACTCCCGTAAGCCTCGTAAAATGTCCAGAAAACGTTCCTTGATAAATGTTGTACCGTCAGGAATAAATTTGGAATGGACAATGCCGTGAGAATAAAAATCACCTCCAGCATGACTTTCCCTTTGCCGCGATCCTGCCTGAATTTCTTTGATCGCGGTGAAGAGGGTGATTCCCATGTTGAAGATCCAGCCTGAATTTCTTTGATCGCGGTGAAGAGGGTGATTCCCATGTTGAAGATCCCGCCTGATTTTCTTTGATCGCGGTGAAGAGGGTGATTTCCCCTGCCGTTTACGACGGATTGACTCCCGTAGGCCTCGTAAAATGTCAGATAACGTTCCTTGATAACTGTTGTACCGTCAGGAATAAATTTGGAATGGACATTGCCGTGAGAATAAAAAATCACCTCCAGCATGACTTTCCCTTTGCCGCGATCCTGCCTGAATTTTTTTGATAGCGGTGAAGAGGGGGATTTCCATGTTGAAGATCCCGCCTGAATTTCTTTGATCGCGGTGAAGAGGGTGATTTCCCCGGCCGTTTACGACGGATTGACTCCCGTAAGCCTCGTAAAATGTCCAGATAACGTTCCTTGATAACTGTTGTACCGTCAGGAATAAATTTGGAATGGACAATGCCGTGAGAATAAAAAAACCTCCAGCATGACTTTCCCTTTGCCGCAATCCTGCCTGAATTTTTTTGATAGCGGTGAAGAGGGGGATTTCCATGTTGAAGATCCTGCCTGAATTTCTTTGATCGCGGTGAAGAGAGTGATTTCCATGTTGAAGATCCCGCCTGAATTTCTTTGATCGCGGTGAAGAGGGTGATTTCCCCGGCCGTTTACGACGGATTGACTCCCGTAAGCCTCGTAAAATGTCCAGATAACGTTCCTTGATAACTGTTGTACCGTCAGGAATAAATTTGGAATGGACATTGCCGTGAGAATAAAAAATAACCTCCAGCATGACTTTCCCTTTGCCGCGATCCTGCCTGAATTTTTTTGATAGCGGTGAAGAGGGGGATTTCAATGTTGAAGATCCTGCCTGAATTTCTTTGATCGCGGTGAAGAGAGTGATTTCCATGTTGAAGATCCCGCCTGAATTTCTCTGATCGCGGTGAAGAGGGTGATTTCCCGGCCGTTTACGACGGATTGACTCCCGTAAGCCTCGTAAAATGTCCAGATAACGTTCCTTGATAACTGTTGTACCGTCAGGAATAAATTTGGAATGGACAATGCCGTGAGAATAAAAAATAACCTCCAGCATGACTTTCCCTTTGCCGCGATCCTGCCTGAATTTTTTTGATAGCGGTGAAGAGGGGGATTTCCATGTTGAAGATCCTACCTGAATTTCTTTGATCGCGGTGAAGAGAGTGATTTCCATGTTGAAGATCCCGCCTGAATTTCTCTGATCGCGGTGAAGAGGGTGATTTCCCCGGCCGTTTACGACGGATTGACTCCCGTAAGCCTCGTAAAATGTCCAGATAACGTTCCTTGATAACTGTTGTTCCGTCAGGAATAAATTTGGAATGGACATTGCCGTGAGAATAAAAAATCACCTCCAGCATGACTTTCCCTTTGCCGCGATCCTGCCTGAATTTTTTGATAGCGGTGAAGAGGGGATTTCCATGTTGAAGATCCCGCCTGAATTTCTTTGATCGCGGTGAAGAGAGTGATTTCCATGTTGAAGATCCCGCCTGAATTTCTTTGATCGCGGTGAAGAGGGTGATTTCCCGGCCGTTTACGACGGATTGACTCCCGTAAGCCTCGTAAAATGTCCAGATAACGTTCCTTGATAACTGTTGTACCGTCAGGAATAAATTTGGAATGGACAATGCCGTGAGAATAAAAAATAACCTCCAGCATGACTTTCGCTTTGCCGCGATCCTGCCTGAATTTTTTGATAGCGGTGAAGAGGGGGATTTCCATGCTGAAGATCCTGCCTGAATTTCTTTGATCGCGGTGAAGAGGGTGATTTCCATGTTGAAGATCCTGCCTGAATTTCTTTGATCGCGGTGAAGAGGGTGATTTCCATGTTGAAGCTCGCGCCTGAATTTCTTTGATCGCGGTGAAGAGGGTGATTTCCCCGGCCGTTTACGACGGATTGACTCCCGTAAGCCTCGTAAAATGTCCAGATAACGCTCCTTGATAACTGGTGTACCGTCAGGAATAAATTTGGAATGGACAATGCCGTGAGAATAAAAAATCACCTCCAGCATGACTTTCCCTTTGCCGCGATCCTGCCTGAATTTCTTTGATCGCGTTGAAGAGGGTGATTTGCATGTTAAAGACCCCGCCTGAATTTCTTTGATCGCGGTGAAGAGGGTGATTTCCATGTTGAAGATCCTGCCTGAATTTCTTTGATCGCGGTGAAGAGGGTGATTTCCCCGGCCGTTTACGACGGATTGACTCCCGTAAGCCTCGTAAAATGTCCAGAAAACGTTCCTTGATAAATGTTGTACCGTCAGGAATAAATTTGGAATGGACAATGCCGTGAGAATAAAAAATCACCTCCAGCATGACTTTCCCTTTGCCGCGATCCTGCCTGAATTTCTTTGATCGCGGTGAAGAGGGTGATTCCCATGTTGAAGATCCAGCCTGAATTTCTTTGATCGCGGTGAAGAGGGTGATTCCCATGTTGAAGATCCCGCCTGATTTTCTTTGATCGCGGTGAAGAGGGTGATTTCCCCTGCCGTTTACGACGGATTGACTCCCGTAGGCCTCGTAAAATGTCAGATAACGTTCCTTGATAACTGTTGTACCGTCAGGAATAAATTTGGAATGGACATTGCCGTGAGAATAAAAAATCACCTCCAGCATGACTTTCCCTTTGCCGCGATCCTGCCTGAATTTTTTGATAGCGGTGAAGAGGGGGATTTCCATGTTGAAGATCCCGCCTGAATTTCTTTGATCGCGGTGAAGAGGGTGATTTCCCCGGCCGTTTACGACGGATTGACTCCCGTAAGCCTCGTAAAATGTCCAGATAACGTTCCTTGATAACTGTTGTACCGTCAGGAATAAATTTGGAATGGACAATGCCGTGAGAATAAAAAAAAACCTCCAGCATGACTTTCCCTTTGCCGCAATCCTGCCTGAATTTTTTTGATAGCGGTGAAGAGGGGGATTTCCATGTTGAAGATCCTGCCTGAATTTCTTTGATCGCGGTGAAGAGAGTGATTTCCATGTTGAAGATCCCGCCTGAATTTCTTTGATCGCGGTGAAGAGGGTGATTTCCCCGGCCGTTTACGACGGATTGACTCCCGTAAGCCTCGTAAAATGTCCAGATAACGTTCCTTGATAACTGTTGTACCGTCAGGAATAAATTTGGAATGGACATTGCCGTGAGAATAAAAAATAACCTCCAGCATGACTTTCCCTTTGCCGCGATCCTGCCTGAATTTTTTTGATAGCGGTGAAGAGGGGATTTCAATGTTGAAGATCCTGCCTGAATTTCTTTGATCGCGGTGAAGAGAGTGATTTCCATGTTGAAGATCCCGCCTGAATTTCTCTGATCGCGGTGAAGAGGGTGATTTCCCCGGCCGTTTACGACGGATTGACTCCCGTAAGCCTCGTAAAATGTCCAGATAACGTTCCTTGATAACTGTTGTACCGTCAGGAATAAATTTGGAATGGACAATGCCGTGAGAATAAAAAATAACCTCCAGCATGACTTTCCCTTTGCCGCGATCCTGCCTGAATTTTTTTGATAGCGGTGAAGAGGGGGATTTCCATGTTGAAGATCCTACCTGAATTTCTTTGATCGCGGTGAAGAGAGTGATTTCCATGTTGAAGATCCCGCCTGAATTTCTCTGATCGCGGTGAAGAGGGTGATTTCCGGCCGTTTACGACGGATTGACTCCCGTAAGCCTCGTAAAATGTCCAGATAACGTTCCTTGATAACTGTTGTTCCGTCAGGAATAAATTTGGAATGGACATTGCCGTGAGAATAAAAAATCACCTCCAGCATGACTTTCCCTTTGCCGCGATCCTGCCTGAATTTTTTTGATAGCGGTGAAGAGGGGGATTTCCATGTTGAAGATCCCGCCTGAATTTCTTTGATCGCGGTGAAGAGAGTGATTTCCATGTTGAAGATCCCGCCTGAATTTCTTTGATCGCGGTGAAGAGGGTGATTTCCCCGGCCGTTTACGACGGATTGACTCCCGTAAGCCTCGTAAAATGTCCAGATAACGTTCCTTGATAACTGTTGTACCGTCAGGAATAAATTTGGAATGGACAATGCCGTGAGAATAAAAAATAACCTCCAGCATGACTTTCGCTTTGCCGCGATCCTGCCTGAATTTTTTTGATAGCGGTGAAGAGGGGGATTTCCATGCTGAAGATCCTGCCTGAATTTCTTTGATCGCGGTGAAGAGGGTGATTTCCATGTTGAAGATCCTGCCTGAATTTCTTTGATCGCGGTGAAGAGGGTGATTTCCATGTTGAAGATCGCGCCTGAATTTCTTTGATCGCGGTGAAGAGGGTGATTTCCCCGGCCGTTTACGACGGATTGAATCCCGTAAGCCTTGTAAAATGTCCAGATAACGCTCCTTGATAACTGGTGTACCGTCAGGAATAAATTTGGAATGGACAATGCCGTGAGAATAAAAAATCACCTCCAGCATGACTTTCCCTTTGCCGCGATCCTGCCTGAATTTCTTTGATCGCGTTGAAGAGGGTGATTTCCATGCTGAAGATCCTGCCTGAATTTCTCTGATCGCGGTGAAGAGGGTGATTCCCATGTTGAAGATCCCGCCTGAATTTCTTTGATCGCGGTGAAGAGGGTGATTTCTCCTGCCGTTTACGACGGATTGACTCCCGTAAGCCTCGTAAAATGTCCAGAAAACGTTTCTTGATAAATGTTGTACCGTCAGGAATAAATTTGGAATGGACAATGCCGTGAGAATAAAAAATCACCTCCAGCATGACTTTCCCTTTGCCGCGATCCTGCCTGAATTTCTTTGATCGCGGTGAAGAGGGTGATTTCCATGTTGAAGATCCTGCCTGAATTTCTTTGATCGCGGTGAAGAGAGTGATTTCCATGTGGAAGATCCCGCCTGAATTTCTTTGATCGCGGTGAAGAGGGTGATTTCCCCGGCCGTTTACGACGGATTGACTCCCGTAAGCCTCGTAAAATGTCCAGATAACGTTCCTTGATAACTGTTGTACCGTCAGGAATAAATTTGGAATGGACAATGCCGTGAGAATAAAAAATAACCTCCAGCATGACTTTCCCTTTGCCGCGATCCTGCCTGAATTTTTTTGATAGCGGTGAAGAGGGGGATTTCCATGTTGAAGATCCTGCCTGAATTGCTTTGATCGCGGTGAAGAGAGTGATCTCCATGTTGAAGATCCCGCCTGAATTTCTTTGATCGCGGTGAAGAGGGTGATTTCCCCGGCCGTTTACGACGGATTGACTCCCGTAAGCCTCGTAAAATGTCCAGATAACGTTCCTTGACAACTGTTGTACCGTCAGGAATAAATTTGGAATGGACAATGCCGTGAGAATAAAAAATAACCTCCAGCATGACTTTCCCTTTGCCGCGATCCTGCCTGAATTTTTTGATAGCGGTGAAGAGGGGGATTTCCATGTTGAAGATCCTGCCTGAATTTCTTTGATCGCGGTGAAGAGAGCGATTTCCATGTTGAAGATCCCGCCTGAATTTCTTTGATCGCGGTGAAGATGGTGATTTCCCCGGCCGTTTACGACGGATTGACTCCCGTAAGCCTCGTAAAATGTCCAGATAACGTTCCTTGATAACTGTTGTACCGTCAGGAATAAATTTGGAATGGACAATGCCGTGAGAATAAAAAATAACCTCCAGCATGACTTTCCCTTTGCCGCGATCCTGCCTGAATTTTTTTGATAGCGGTGAAGAGGGGGATTTCCATGTTGAAGATCCTGCCTGAATTTCTTTGATCGCGGTGAAGAGAGTGATTTCCATGTTGAAGATCCCGCCTGAATTTCTTTGATCGCGGTGAAGAGGGTGATTTCCCCGGCCGTTTACGACGGATTGACTCCCGTAAGCCTCGTAAAATGTCCAGATAACGTTCCTTGATAACTGTTGTACCGTCAGGAATAAATTTGGAATGGACAATGCCGTGAGAATAAAAAATAACCTCCAGCATGACTTTCCCTTTGCCGCTATCCTGCCTGAATTTTTTGATAGCGGTGAAGAGGGGGATTTCCATGTTGAAGATCCTGCCTGAATTTCTTTGATCGCGGTGAAGAGAGCGATTTCCATGTTGAAGATCCCGCCTGAATTTCTTTGATCGCGGTGAAGATGGTGATTTCCCCGGCCGTTTACGACGGATTGACTCCCGTAAGCCTCGTAAAATGTCCAGATAACGTTCCTTGATAACTGTTGTACCGTCAGGAATAAATTTGGAATGGACAATGCCGTGAGAATAAAAAAAACCTCCAGCATGACTTTCCCTTTGCCGCGATCCTGCCTGAATTTTTTGATAGCGGTGAAGAGGGGATTTCCATGTTGAAGATCCTGCCTGAATTTCTTTGATCGCGGTGAAGAGGGTGATTCCCATGTTAAAGATCCCGCCTGAATTTCTTTGATCGCGGTGAAGAGGGTGATTTCCCCGGCCGTTTACGACGGATTGACTCCCGTAAGCCTCGTAAAATGTCCAGATAACGTTCCTTGATAACTGTTGTACCGTCAGGAATAAATTTGGAATGGACATTGCCGTGAGAATAAAAAATCACCTCCAGCATGACTTTCCCTTTGCCGCGATCCTGCCTGAAATTTCTTTGATCGCGGCGAAGAGGGTGATTTCCATGTTGAAGATCCCGCCTGAATTTCTTTGATCGCGGTGAAGAGGGTGATTTACCCGGCCGTTTACGACGGATTGACTCCCGTAAGCCTCGTAAAATGTCCAGATAACGTTCCTTGATAACTGTTGTACCGTCAGGAGAAAATTTGGAATGGACATTGCCGTGAGAATAAAAAATCACCTCCAGCATGACTTTCCCTTTGCCGCGATACTGCCTGAATTTCTTTGATCGCGTTGAAGAGGGTGATTTCCATGCTGAAGATCCTGCCTGAATTTCTTTGATCGCGGTGAAGAGGGGGATTTACATGTTGAAGATCCTGCCTAAATTTCTTTGATCGCGGTAAAGAGAGTGATTTCCATGTTGAAGATCCCGCCTGAATTTCTTTGATCGCGGTGAAGAGGGTGATTTCCCCGGCCGTTTACGACGGATTGACTCCCGTAAGCCTCGTAAAATGTCCAGATAACGTTCCTTGATAACTGTTGTACCGTCAGGAATAAATTTGGAATGGACAATGCCGTGAGAAAAAAATAACCTCCAGCATGACTTTCCCTTTGCCGCGATCCTGCCTGAATTTCTTTGATCGCGTTGAAGAGGGTGATTTCCATGCTGAAGATCCTGCCTGAATTTCTCTGATCGCGGTGAAGAGGGTGATTCCCATGTTGAAGATCCCGCCTGAATTTCTTTGATCGCGGTGAAGAGGGTGATTTCTCCTGCCGTTTACGACGGATTGACTCCCGTAAGCCTCGTAAAATGTCCAGATAACGTTCCTTGATAACTGTTGTACCGTCAGGAATAAATTTGGAATGGACAATGCCGTGAGAGTAAAAAATAACCTCCAGCATGACTTTTCCTTTGCCGCGATCCAGCCTGAATTTTTTTGATAGCGGTGAAGAGGGGATTTCCACGTTGAAGATCCTGCCTGAATTTCTTTGATCGCGGTGAAGAGGGTGATTCCCATGTTGAAGATCCCGCCTGAATTTCTTTGATCGCGGTGAAGAGGGTGATTTCCCCGGCCGTTTACGACGGATTGACTCCCGTAAGCCTCGTAAAATGTCCAGATAACGTTCCTTGATAACTGTTGTACCGTCAGGAATAAATTTGGAATGGACATTGCCGTGAGAATAAAAAATAAATTCCAGCATGACTTTCCCTTTGCCGCGATCCTGCCTGAAATTTCTTTGATCGCGGTGAAGAGGGTGATTCCCATGTTGAAGATCCCGCCTGAATTTCTTTGATCGCGGTGAAGAGGGTGATTTCCCCGGCCGTTTACGACGGATTGACTCCCGTAAGCCTCGTAAAATGTCCAGATAACGTTCCTTGATAACTGTTGTACCGTCAGGAATAAATTTGGAATGGACATTGCCGTGAGAATAAAAAATCACCTCCAGCATGGCTTTCCCTTTGCCGCGATCCTGCCTGAAATTTCTTTGATCGCGGCGAAGAGGGATTCCCATGTTGAAGATCCCGCCTGAATTTCTTTGATCGCGGTGAAGAGGGTGATTTCCCCGTCCGTTTACGACGGATTGACTCCCGTAAGCCTCGTAAAATGTCCAGATAACGTTCCTTGATAACTGTTGTACCGTCAGGAATAAATTTGGATTGGACAATGCCGTGAGAAAACAAAATAACCTCCAGCATGACTTTCCGTTTGCCGCGATCCTGCCTGAATTTCTTTGATCGCGTTGAAGAGGGTGATTTCCATGCTGAAGATCCTGCCTGAATTTCTTTGATCGCGGTGAAGAGGGTGATTCCCATGTTGAAGATCCCGCCTGAATTTCTTTGATCGCGGTGAAGAGGGTGATTTCTCCTGCCGTTTACGACGGATTGACTCCCGTAAGCCTCGTAAAATGTCCACATAACGTTCCTTGATAACTTTTGTACCGTGAGGAATAAATTTGGAATGGACAATGCCGTGAGAATAAAAAATAATCTCCAGCATGACTTTTCCTTTGCCGCGATCCTGCCTGAATTTTTTTGATAGCGGTGAAGAGGGGGATTTCCATGTTGAAGATCCTGCCAGAATTTCTTTGATCGCGGTGAAGAGGGTGATTCCCATGTTGAAGATCCCGCCTGAATTTCTTTGATCGCAGTGAAGAGGGTGATTTCTCCTGCCGTTTACGACGGATTGACTCCCGTAAGCCTCGTAAAATGTCCAGATAACGTTCCTTGATAACTGTTGTACCGTCAGGAATAAATTTGGAATGGACAATGCCGTGAGAATAAAAAATAACCTCCAGCATGACTTTCCCTTTGCCGTGATCCTGCCTGAATTTTTTGATAGCGGTGAAGAGGGGGATTTCCATGTTGAAGATCCTGCCTGAATTTCTTTGATCGCGGTGAAGAGAGTGATTTTCATGTTGAAGATCCCGCCTGAATTTCTTTGATCGCGGTGAAGAGGGTGATTTCCCCGGCCGTTTACGACGGATTGACTCCCGTAAGCCTCGTAAAATGTCCAGATAACGTTCCTTGATAACTGTTGTACCGTCAGGAATAAATTTGGAATGGACAATGCCGTGAGAATAAAAAATAACCTCCAGCATGACTTTCCCTTTGCCGCGATCCTGCCTGAATTTTTGATAGCGGTGAAGAGGGGGATTTCCATGTTGAAGATCCTGCCTGAATTTCTTTGATCGCGGTGAAGAGAGCGATTTCCATGTTGAAGATCCCGCCTGAATTTCTTTGATCGCGGTGAAGATGGTGATTTCCCCGGCCGTTTACGACGGATTGACTCCCGTAAGCCTCGTAAAATGTCCAGATAACGTTCCTTGATAACTGTTGTACCGTCAGGAATAAATTTGGAATGGACAATGCCGTGAGAATAAAAAATAACCTCCAGCATGACTTTCCCTTTGCCGCGATCCTGCCTGAATTTTTTTGATAGCGGTGAAGAGGGGGATTTCCATGTTGAAGATCCTGCCTGAATTTCTTTGATCGCGGTGAAGAGAGTGATTTCCATGTTGAAGATCCCGCCTGAATTTCTTTGATCGCGGTGAAGAGGGTGATTTCCCCGGCCGTTTACGACGGATTGACTCCCGTAAGCCTCGTAAAATGTCCAGATAACGTTCCTTGATAACTGTTGTACCGTCAGGAATAAATTTGGAATGCACATTGCCGTGAGAATAAAAAATCACCTCCTGCATGACTTTTCCTTTGCCGCGATCCTGCCTGAATTTTTTTGATAGCGGTGAAGAGGGGGATTTCCATGGTGAAGATCCTGCCTGAATTTCTTTGATCGCGGTGAAGAGGGTGATTCCCATGTTAAAGATCCCGCCTGAATTTCTTTGATCGCGGTGAAGAGGGTGATTTCCCCGGCCGTTTACGACGGATTGACTCCCGTAAGCCTCGTAAAATGTCCAGATAACGTTCCTTGATAACTGTTGTACCGTCAGGAATAAATTTGGAATGGACATTGCCGTGAGAATAAAAAATCACCTCCAGCATGACTTTCCCTTTGCCGCGATCCTGCCTGAAATTTCTTTGATCGCGGTGAAGAGGGTGATTCCCATGTTGAAGATCCCGCCTGAATTTCTTTGATCGCGGTGAAGAGGGTGATTTACCCGGCCGTTTCGGACGGATTGACTCCCGTAAGCCTCGTAAAATGTCCAGATAACGTTCCTTGATAACTGTTGTACCGTCAGGAGAAAATTTGGAATGGACATTGCCGTGAGAATAAAAAATCACCTCCAGCATAACTTTCCCTTTGCCGCGATCCTGCCTGAATTTCTTTGATCGCGTTGAAGAGGGTGATTTCCATGCTGAAGATCCTGTCTAATTTCTTTGATCGCGGTGAAGAGGGGATTTACATGTTGAAGATCCTGCCTAAATTTCTTTGATCGCGGTGAAGAGAGTGATTTCCATGTTGAAGATCCCGCCTGAATTTCTTTGATCGCGGTGAAGAGGGTGATTTCCCCGGCCGTTTACGACGGATTGACTCCCGTAAGCCTCGTAAAATGTCCAGATAACGTTCCTTGATAACTGTTGTACCGTCAGGAATAAATTTGGAATGGACATTGCCGTGAGAATAAAAAATCACCTCCAGCATGACTTTCCCTTTGCCGCGATCCTGCCTGAATTTTTTTGATAGCGGTGAAGAGGGGGATTTCCATGTTGAAGATCCAGCCTGAATTTCTTTGATCGCGGTGAAGAGAGTGATGTCCATGTTGAAGATCCCGCCTGAATTTCTTTGATCGCGGTGAAGAGGGTGATTTCCCCGGCCGTTTACGACGGATTGACTCCCGTAAGCCTCGTAAAATGTCCAGATAACGTTCCTTGATAACTGTTGTACCGTCAGGAATAAATTTGGAATGGACAATGCCGTGAGAATAAAAAATAACCTCCAGCATGGCTTTCCCTTTGCCGCGATCCTGCCTGAATTTTTTTGATAGCGGTGAAGAGGGGGATTTCCATGCTGAAGATCCTGCCTGAATTTCTTTGATCGCGGTGAAGAGGGTGATTTCCATGTTGAAGATCCTGCCTGAATTTCTTTGATCGCGGTGAAGAGGGTGATTTCCATGTTGAAGATCGCGCCTGAATTTCTTTGATCGCGGTGAAGAGGGTGATTTCCCCGGCCGTTTACGACGGATTGACTCCCGTAAGCCTCGTAAAATGTCCAGATAACGCTCCTTGATAACTGGTGTACCGTCAGGAATAAATTTGGAATGGACAATGCCGTGAGAATAAAAAATCACCTCCAGCATGACTTTCCCTTTGCCGCGATCCTGCCTGAATTTCTTTGATCGCGTTGAAGAGGGTGATTTCCATGTTAAAGACCCCGCCTGAATTTCTTTGATCGCGGTGAAGAGGGTGATTTCCATGTTGAAGATCCTGCCTGAATTTCTTTGATCGCGGTGAAGAGGGTGATTTCCCCGGCCGTTTACGACGGATTGACTCCCGTAAGCCTCGTAAAATGTCCAGAAAACGTTCCTTGATAAATGTTGTACCGTCAGGAATAAATTTGGAATGGACAATGCCGTGAGAATAAAAAATCACCTCCAGCATGACTTTCCCTTTGCCGCGATCCTGCCTGAATTTCTTTGATCGCGGTGAAGAGGGTGATTCCCATGTTGAAGATCCAGCCTGAATTTCTTTGATCGCGGTGAAGAGGGTGATTCCCATGTTGAAGATCCCGCCTGATTTTCTTTGATCGCGGTGAAGAGGGTGATTTCCCCTGCCGTTTACGACGGATTGACTCCCGTAGGCCTCGTAAAATGTCAGATAACGTTCCTTGATAACTGTTGTACCGTCAGGAATAAATTTGGAATGGACATTGCCGTGAGAATAAAAAGTCACCTCCAGCATGACTTTCCCTTTGCCGCGATCCTGCCTGAATTTTTTTGATAGCGGTGAAAAGGGGGATTTCCATGTTGAAGATCCCGCCTGAATTTCTTTGATCGCGGTGAAGAGGGTGATTTCCCCGGCCGTTTACGACGGATTGACTCCCGTAAGCCTCGTAAAATGTCCAGATAACGTTCCTTGATAACTGTTGTACCGTCAGGAATAAATTTGGAATGGACAATGCCGTGAGAATAAAAAAAACCTCCAGCATGACTTTCCCTTTGCCGCGATCCTGCCTGAATTTTTTGATAGCGGTGAAGAGGGGAATTCCATGTTGAAGATCCTGCCTGAATTTCTTTGATCGCGGTGAAGAGAGTGATTTCCATGTTGAAGATCCCGCCTGAATTTCTTTGATCGCGGTGAAGAGGGTGATTTCCCCGGCCGTTTACGACGGATTGACTCCCGTAAGCCTCGTAAAATGTCCAGATAACGTTCCTTGATAACTGTTGTACCGTCAGGAATAAATTTGGAATGGACATTGCCGTGAGAATAAAAAATAACCTCCAGCATGACTTTCCCTTTGCCGCGATCCTGCCTGAATTTTTTTGATAGCGGTGAAGAGGGGGATTTCCATGTTGAAGATCCTGCCTGAATTTCTTTGATCGCGGTGAAGAGAGTGATTTCCATGTTGAAGATCCCGCCTGAATTTCTCTGATCGCGGTGAAGAGGGTGATTTCCCCGGTCGTTTACGACGGATTGACTCCCGTAAGCCTCGTAAAATGTCCAGATAACGTTCCTTGATAACTGTTGTACCGTCAGGAATAAATTTGGAATGGACAATGCCGTGAGAATAAAAAATAACCTCCACCATGACTTTCCCTTTGCCGCGATCCTGCCTGAATTTTTTTGATAGCGGTGAAGAAGGGGATTTCCATGTTGAAGATCCTACCTGAATTTCTTTGATCGCGGTGAAGAGAGTGATTTCCATGTTGAAGATCCCGCCTGAATTTCTCTGATCGCGGTGAAGAGGGTGATTTCCCCGGCCGTTTACGACGGATTGACTCCCGTAAGCCTCGTAAAATGTCCAGATAACGTTCCTTGATAACTGTTGTACCGTCAGGAATAAATTTGGAATGGACATTGCCGTGAGAATAAAAAATCACCTCCAGCATGACTTTCCCTTTGCCGCGATCCTGCCTGAATTTTTTTGATAGCGGTGAAGAGGGGGATTTCCATGTTGAAGATCCAGCCTGAATTTCTTTGATCGCGGTGAAGAGAGTGATTTCCATGTTGAAGATCCCGCCTGAATTTCTTTGATCGCGGTGAAGAGGGTGATTTCCCCGGCCGTTTACGACGGATTGACTCCCGTAAGCCTCGTAAAATGTCCAGATAACGTTCCTTGATAACTGTTGTACCGTCAGGAATAAATTTGGAATGGACAATGCCGTGAGAATAAAAAATAACCTCCAGCATGACTTTCGCTTTGCCGCGATCCTGCCTGAATTTTTTTGATAGCGGTGAAGAGGGGGATTTCCATGCTGAAGATCCTGCCTGAATTTCTTTGATCGCGGTGAAGAGGGTGATTTCCATGTTGAAGATCCTGCCTGAATTTTTTTGATCGCGGTGAAGAGGGTGATTTCCATGTTGAAGATCGCGCCTGAATTTCTTTGATCGCGGTGAAGAGGGTGATTTCCCCGGCCGTTTACGACGGATTGACTCCCGTAAGCCTCGTAAAATGTCCAGATAACGCTCCTTGATAACTGGTGTACCGTCAGGAATAAATTTGGAATGGACAATGCCGTGAGAATAAAAAATCACCTCCAGCATGACTTTCCCTTTGCCGCGATCCTGCCTGAATTTCTTTGATCGCGTTGAAGAGGGTGATTTCCATGTTAAAGACCCCGCCTGAATTTCTTTGATCGCGGTGAAGAGGGTGATTTCCATGTTGAAGATCCTTCCTGAATTTCTTTGATCGCGGTGAAGAGGGTGATTTCCATGGCCGTTTACGACGGATTGACTCCCGTAAGCCTCGTAAAATGTCCAGAAAACGTTTCTTGATAAATGTTGTACCGTCAGGAATAAATTTGGAATGGACAATGCCGTGAGAATAAAAAATCACCTCCAGCATGACTTTCCCTTTGCCGCGATCCTGCCTGAATTTCTTTGATCGCGGTGAAGAGGGTGATTCCCATGTTGAAGATCCAGCCTGAATTTCTTTGATCGCGGTGAAGAGGGTGATTCCCATGTTGAAGATCCCGCCTGAATTTCTTTGATCGCGTTGAAGAGGGTGATTTCCATGCTGAAGATCCTGTCTAATTTCTTTGATCGCGGTGAAGAGGGGGATTTACATGTTGAAGATCCTGCCTAAATTTCTTTGATCGCGGTGAAGAGAGTGATTTCCATGTTGAAGATCCCGCCTGAATTTCTTTGATCGCGGTGAAGAGGGTGATTTCCCCGGCCGTTTACGACGGATTGACTCCCGTAAGCCTCGTAAAATGTCCAGATAACGTTCCTTGATAACTGTTGTACCGTCAGGAATAAATTTGGAATGGACATTGCCGTGAGAATAAAAAATCACCTCCAGCATGACTTTCCCTTTGCCGCGATCCTGCCTGAATTTTTTTGATAGCGGTGAAGAGGGGATTTCCATGTTGAAGATCCAGCCTGAATTTCTTTGATCGCGGTGAAGAGAGTGATGTCCATGTTGAAGATCCCGCCTGAGTTTCTTTGATCGCGGTGAAGAGGGTGATTTCCCCGGCCGTTTACGACGGATTGACTCCCGTAAGCCTCGTAAAATGTCCAGATAACGTTCCTTGATAACTGTTGTACCGTCAGGAATAAATTTGGAATGGACAATGCCGTGAGAATAAAAAATAACCTCCAGCATGGCTTTCCCTTTGCCGCGATCCTGCCTGAATTTTTTTGATAACGGTGAAGAGGGGGATTTCCATGCTGAAGATCCTGCCTGAATTTCTTTGATCGCGGTGAAGAGGGTGATTTCCATGTTGAAGATCCTGCCTAAATTTCTTTGATCGCGGTGAAGAGGGTGATTTCCATGTTGAAGATCGCGCCTGAATTTCTTTGATCGCGGTGAAGAGGGTGATTTCCCCGGCCGTTTACGACGGATTGACTCCCGTAAGCCTCGTAAAATGTCCAGATAACGCTCCTTGATAACTGGTGTACCGTCAGGAATAAATTTGGAATGGACAATGCCGTGAGAATAAAAAATCACCTCCAGCATGACTTTCCCTTTGCCGCGATCCTGCCTGAATTTCTTTGATCGCGTTGAAGAGGGTGATTTCCATGTTAAAGACCCCGCCTGAATTTCTTTGATCGCGGTGAAGAGGGTGATTTCCATGTTGAAGATCCTGCCTGAATTTCTTTGATCGCGGTGAAGAGGGTGATTTCCCCGGCCGTTTACGACGGATTGACTCCCGTAAGCCTCGTAAAATGTCCAGAAAACGTTCCTTGATAAATGTTGTACCGTCAGGAATAAATTTGGAATGGACAATGCCGTGAGAATAAAAAATCACCTCCAGCATGACTTTCCCTTTGCCGCGATCCTGCCTGAATTTCTTTGATCGCTGTGAAGAGGGTGATTCCCATGTTGAAGATCCAGCCTGAATTTCTTTGATCGCGGTGAAGAGGGTGATTCCCATGTTGAAGATCCCGCCTGATTTTCTTTGATCGCGGTGAAGAGGGTGATTTCCCTTGCCGTTTACGACGGATTGACTCCCGTAGGCCTCGTAAAATGTCAGATAACGTTCCTTGATAACTGTTGTACCGTCAGGAATAAATTTGGAATGGACATTGCCGTGAGAATAAAAAATCACCTCCAGCATGACTTTCCCTTTGCCGCGATCCTGCCTGAATTTTTTTGATAGCGGTGAAGAGGGGGATTTCCATGTTGAAGATCCCGCCTGAATTTCTTTGATCGCGGTGAAGAGGGTGATTTCCCCGGCCGTTTACGACGGATTGACTCCCGTAAGCCTCGTAAAATGTCCAGATAACGTTCCTTGATAACTGTTGTACCGTCAGGAATAAATTTGGAATGGACAATGCCGTGAGAATAAAAAAACCTCCAGCATGACTTTCCCTTTGCCGCGATCCTGCCTGAATTTTTTTGATAGCGGTGAAGAGGGGATTTCCATGTTGAAGATCCTGCCTGAATTTCTTTGATCGCGGTGAAGAGAGTGATTTCCATGTTGAAGATCCCGCCTGAATTTCTTTGATCGCGGTGAAGAGGGTGATTTCCCCGGCCGTTTACGACGGATTGACTCCCGTAAGCCTCGTAAAATGTCCAGATAACGTTCCTTGATAACTGTTGTACCGTCAGGAATAAATTTGGAATGGACATTGCCGTGAGAATAAAAAATAACCTCCAGCATGACTTTCCCTTTGCCGCGATCCTGCCTGAATTTTTTTGATAGCGGTTAAGAGGGGATTTCCATGTTGAAGATCCAGCCTGAATTTCTTTGATCGCGGTGAAGAGAGTGATGTCCATGTTGAAGATCCCGCCTGAATTTCTTTGATCGCGGTGAAGAGGGTGATTTCCCCGGCCGTTTACGACGGATTGACTCCCGTAAGCCTCGTAAAATGTCCAGATAACGTTCCTTGATAACTGTTGTACCGTCAGGAATAAATTTGGAATGGACAATGCCGTGAGAATAAAAAATAACCTCCAGCATGGCTTTCCCTTTGCCGCGATCCTGATTGAATTTTTTTGATAGCGGTGAAGAGGGGGATTTCCATGCTGAAGATCCTGCCTGAATTTCTTTGATCGCGGTGAAGAGGGTGATTTCCATGTTGAAGATCCTGCCTGAATTTCTCTGATCGCGGTGAAGAGGGTGATTTCCCCGGCCGTTTACGACGGATTGACTCCCGTAAGCCTCGTAAAATGTCCAGATAACGTTCCTTGATAACTGTTGTACCGTCAGGAATAAATTTGGAATGGACATTGCCGTGAGAATAAAAAATCACCTCCAGCATGACTTTCCCTTTGCCGCGATCCTGCCTGAATTTTTTGATAGCGGTGAAGAGGGGGATTTCCATGTTGAAGATCCAGCCTGAATTTCTTTGATCGCGGTGAAGAGAGTGATTTCCATGTTGAAGATCCCGCCTGAATTTCTTTGATCGCGGTGAAGAGGGTGATTTCCCCGGCCATTTACGACGGATTGACTCCCGTAAGCCTCGTAAAATGTCCAGATAACGTTCCTTGATAACTGTTGTACCGTCAGGAATAAATTTGGAATGGACAATGCCGTGAGAATAAAAAATAACCTCCAGCATGACTTTCGCTTTGCCGCGATCCTGCCTGAATTTTTTGATAGCGGTGAAGAGGGGGATTTCCATGCTGAAGATCCTGCCTGAATTTCTTTGATCGCGGTGAAGAGGGTGATTTCCATGTTGAAGATCCTGCCTGAATTTCTTTGATCGCGGTGAAGAGGGTGATTTCCATGTTGAAGATCGCGCCTGAATTTCTTTGATCGCGGTGAAGAGGGTGATTTCCCCGGCCGTTTACGACGGATTGACTCCCGTAAGCCTCGTAAAATGTCCAGATAACGCTCCTTGATAACTGGTGTACCGTCAGGAATAAATTTGGAATGGACAATGCCGTGAGAATAAAAAATCACCTCCAGCATGACTTTCCCTTTGCCGCGATCCTGCCTGAATTTCTTTGATCGCGGCGAAGAGGGGGATTCCCATGTTGAAGATCCCGCCGGAATTTCTTTGATCGCGGTGAAGAGGGTGATTTCCCCGTCCGTTTACGACGGATTGACTCCCGTAAGCCTCGTAAAAAGTCCAGATAACGTTCCTTGATAACTGTTGTACCGTCAGGAATAAATTTGGATTGGACAATGCCGTGAGAAAACAAAATAACCTCCAGCATGACTTTCCGTTTGCCGCGATCCTGCCTGAATTTCTTTGATCGCGTTGAAGAGGGTGATTTCCATGCTGAAGATCCTGCCTGAATTTCTTTGATCGCGGTGAAGAGGGTGATTCCCATGTTGAAGATCCCGCCTGAATTTCTTTGATCGCGGTGAAGAGGGTGATTTCTCCTGCCGTTTACGACGGATTGACTCCCGTAAGCCTCGTAAAATGTCCACATAACGTTCCTTGATAACTTTTGTACCGTGAGGAATAAATTTGGAATGGACAATGCCGTGAGAATAAAAAATAATCTCCAGCATGACTTTTCCTTTGCCGCGATCCTGCCTGAATTTTTTGATAGCGGTGAAGAGGGGGATTTCCATGTTGAAGATCCTGCCAGAATTTCTTTGATCGCGGTGAAGAGGGTGATTCCCATGTTGAAGATCCCGCCTGAATTTCTTTGATCGCAGTGAAGAGGGTGATTTCTCCTGCCGTTTACGACGGATTGACTCCCGTAAGCCTCGTAAAATGTCCAGATAACGTTCCTTGATAACTGTTGTACCGTCAGGAATAAATTTGGAATGGACAATGCCGTGAGAATAAAAAATAACCTCCAGCATGACTTTCCCTTTGCCGCGATCCTGCCTGAATTTTTTTGATAGCGGTGAAGAGGGGGATTTCCATGTTGAAGATCCTGCCTGAATTTCTTTGATCGCGGTGAAGAGAGTGATTTTCATGTTGAAGATCCCGCCTGAATTTCTTTGATCGCGGTGAAGAGGGTGATTTCCCCGGCCGTTTACCACGGATTGACTCCCGTAAGCCTCGTAAAATGTCCAGATAACGTTCCTTGATAACTGTTGTACCGTCAGGAATAAATTTGGAATGGACAATGCCGTGAGAATAAAAAATAACCTCCAGCATGACTTTCCCTTTGCCGCGATCCTGCCTGAATTTTTTTGATAGCGGTGAAGAGGGGGATTTCCATGTTGAAGATCCTGCCTGAATTTCTTTGATCGCGGTGAAGAGAGCGATTTCCATGTTGAAGATCCCGCCTGAATTTCTTTGATCGCGGTGAAGATGGTGATTTCCCCGGCCGTTTACGACGGATTGACTCCCGTAAGCCTCGTAAAATGTCCAGATAACGTTCCTTGATAACTGTTGTACCGTCAGGAATAAATTTGGAATGGACAATGCCGTGAGAATAAAAAATAACCTCCAGCATGACTTTCCCTTTGCCGCGATCCTGCCTGAATTTTTTGATAGCGGTGAAGAGGGGGATTTCCATGTTGAAGATCCTGCCTGAATTTCTTTGATCGCGGTGAAGAGAGTGATTTCCATGTTGAAGATCCCGCCTGAATTTCTTTGATCGCGGTGAAGAGGGTGATTTCCCCGGCCGTTTACGACGGATTGACTCCCGTAAGCCTCGTAAAATGTCCAGATAACGTTCCTTGATAACTGTTGTACCGTCAGGAATAAATTTGGAATGCACATTGCCGTGAGAATAAAAAATCACCTCCAGCATGACTTTTCCTTTGCCGCGATCCTGCCTGAATTTTTTGATAGCGGTGAAGAGGGGGATTTCCATGGTGAAGATCCTGCCTGAATTTCTTTGATCGCGGTGAAGAGGGTGATTCCCATGTTAAAGATCCCGCCTGAATTTCTTTGATCGCGGTGAAGAGGGTGACTTCCCCGGCCGTTTACGACGGATTGACTCCCGTAAGCCTCGTAAAATGTCCAGATAACGTTCCTTGATAACTGTTGTACCGTCAGGAATAAATTTGGAATGGACATTGCCGTGAGAATAAAAAATCACCTCCAGCATGACTTTCCCTTTGCCGCGATCCTGCCTGAAATTTCTTTGATCGCGGTGAAGAGGGTGATTCCCATGTTGAAGATCCAGCCTGAATTTCTTTGATCGCGGTGAAGAGGGTGATTCCATGTTGAAGATCCGCCTGAATTCTTTGATCGCGGTGAAGAGGGTGATTTCCCCGGCCGTTTACGACGGATTGACTCCCGTAAGCCTCGTAAAATGTCCAGATAACGTTCCTTGATAACTGTTGTACCGTCAGGAATAAATTTGGAATGGACATTGCCGTGAGAATAAAAAATCACCTCCAGCATGACTTTCCCTTTGCCGCGATCCTGCCTGAATTTCTTTGATCGCGTTGAAGAGGGTGATTTCCATGCTGAAGATCCTGTCTAATTTCTTTGATCGCGGTGAAGAGGGGGATTTACATGTTGAAGATCCTGCCTAAATTTCTTTGATCGCGGTGAAGAGAGTGATTTCCATGTTGAAGATCCCGCCTGAATTTCTTTGATCGCGGTGAAGAGGGTGATTTCCCCGGCCGTTTACGACGGATTGACTCCCGTAAGCCTCGTAAAATGTCCAGATAACGTTCCTTGATAACTGTTGTACCGTCAGGAATAAATTTGGAATGGACATTGCCGTGAGAATAAAAAATCACCTCCAGCATGACTTTCCCTTTGCCGCGATCCTGCCTGAATTTTTTTGATAGCGGTGAAGAGGGGATTTCCATGCTGAAGATCCTGCCTGAATTTCTTTGATGGCGGTGAAGAGGGTGATTTCCATGTTGAAGATCCTGCCTGAATTTCTTTGATCGCGGTGAAGAGGGTGATTTCCATGTTGAAGATCGCGCCTGAATTTCTTTGATCGCGGTGAAGAGGGTGATTTCCCCGGCCGTTTACGACGGATTGACTCCCGTAAGCCTCGTAAAATGTCCAGATAACGCTCCTTGATAACTGGTGTACCGTCAGGAATAAATTTGGAATGGACAATGCCGTGAGAATAAAAAATCACCTCCAGCATGACTTTCCCTTTGCCGCGATCCTGCCTGAATTTCTTTGATCGCGGTGAAGAGGGGGATTCCCATGTTGAAGATCCAGCCTGAATTTCTTTGATCGCGGTGAAGAGGGTGATTTCCATGTTGAAGATCCTGCCTGAATTTCTTTGATCGCGGTGAAGAGGGTGATTTCCCCGGCCGTTTACGACGGATTGACTCCCGTAAGCCTCGTAAAATGTCCAGATAACGTTCCTTGATAAATGTTGTACCGTCAGGAATAAATTTGGAATGGACAATGCCGTGAGAATAAAAAATCACCTCCAGCATGACTTTCCCTTTGCCGCGATCCTGCCTGAATTTCTTTGATCGCGGTGAAGAGGGGGATTTCCATGTTGAAGATCCAGCCTGAATTTCTTTGATCGCGGTGAAGAGGGTGATTCCCATGTTGAAGATCCCGCCTGAATTTCTTTGATCGCGGTGAAGAGGGTGATTTCCCCTGCCGTTTACGACGGATTGACTCCCGTAGGCCTCGTAAAATGTCAGATAACGTTCCTTGATAACTGTTGTACCGTCAGGAATAAATTTGGAATGGACATTGCCGTGAGAATAAAAAGTCACCTCCAGCATGACTTTCCCTTTGCCGCGATCCTGCCTGAATTTTTTGATAGCGGTGAAGAGGGGATTTCCATGTTGAAGATCCCGCCTGAATTTCTTTGATCGCGGTGAAGAGGGTGATTTCCCATGTTGAAGATCCCGCCTGAATTTCTTTGATCGCGGTGAAGAGGGTGATTTCCCCGGCCGTTTACGACGGATTGACTCCCGTAAGCCTCGTAAAATGTCCAGATAACGTTCCTTGATAACTGTTGTACCGTCAGGAATAAATTTGGAATGGACAATGCCGTGAGAATAAAAAATAACCTCCAGCATGACTTTCGCTTTGCCGCGATCCTGCCTGAATTTTTTTGATAGCGGTGAAGAGGGGGATTTCCATGTTGAAGATCCTGCCTGAATTTCTTTGATCGCGGTGAAGAGAGTGATTTCCATGTTGAAGATCCCGCCTGAATTTCTTTGATCGCGGTGAAGAGGGTGATTTCCCCGGCCGTTTACGACGGATTGACTCCCGTAAGCCTCGTAAAATGTCCAGATAACGTTCCTTGATAACTGTTGTACCGTCAGGAATAAATTTGGAATGGACATTGCCGTGAGAATAAAAAATAACCTCCAGCATGACTTTCCCTTTGCCGCGATCCTGCCTGAATTTTTTTGATAGCGGTGAAGAGGGGATTTCCATGTTGAAGATCCTGCCTGAATTTCTTTGATCGCGGTGAAGAGAGTGATTTCCATGTTGAAGATCCCGCCTGAATTTCTTTGATCGCGGTGAAGAGGGTGATTTCCCCGGCCGTTTACGACGGATTGACTCCCGTAAGCCTCGTAAAATGTCCAGATAACGTTCCTTGATAACTGTTGTACCGTCAGGAATAAATTTGGAATGGACAATGCCGTGAGAATAAAAAATAACCTCCAGCATGACTTTCCCTTTGCCGCGATCCTGCCTGAATTTTTTTGATAGCGGTGAAGAGGGGGATTTCCATGTTGAAGATCCTACCTGAATTTCTTTGATCGCGGTGAAGAGAGTGATTTCCATGTTGAAGATCCCGCCTGAATTTCTTTGATCGCGGTGAAGAGGGTGATTTCCCCGGCCGTTTACGACGGATTGACTCCCGTAAGCCTCGTAAAATGTCCAGATAACGTTCCTTGATAACTGTTGTACCGTCAGGAATAAATTTGGAATGGACATTGCCGTGAGAATAAAAAATCACCTCCAGCATGACTTTCCCTTTGCCGCGATCCTGCCTGAATTTTTTGATAGCGGTGAAGAGGGGGATTTCCATGTTGAAGATCCTGCCTGAATTTCTTTGATCGCGGTGAAGAGAGTGATTTCCATGTTGAAGATCCCGCCTGAATTTCTCTGATCGCGGTGAAGAGGGTGATTTCCCCGGCCGTTTACGACGGATTGAGTCTCCCGTAAGCCTCGTAAAATGTCCAGATAACGTTCCTTGATAACTGTTGTACCGTCAGGAATAAATTTGGAATGGACAATGCCGTGAGAATAAAAAATAACCTCCAGCATGACTTTCGCTTTGCCGCGATCCTGCCTGAATTTTTTTGATAGCGGTGAAGAGGGAGATTTCCATGCTGAAGATCCTGCCTGAATTTCTTTGATCGCGGTGAAGAGGGTGATTTCCATGTTGAAGATCGCGCCTGAATTTCTTTGATCGCGGTGAAGAGGGTGATTTCCCCGGCCGTTTACGACGGATTGACTCGCCTCGCCTCGAAGTGAAATCGCTCCAAATGTCAGACTCCCGTAAGCCTCATGTCCAGATAACGTTGATAACTGTTGTACCGTCAGGAATAAATTTGGAATGGACAATGCCGTGAGAATAAAAAATCACCTCCAGCATGACTTTCCCTTTGCCGCGATCCTGCCTGAATTTCTTTGATCGCGGTTGAAGAGGGTGATTTCCATGTTGAAGATCCTGCCTGAATTTCTTTGATCGCGGTGAAGAGGTGATTCCCATGTTGAAGATCCCGCCTGAATTTCTTTGATCGCGGTGAAGAGGGTGATTTCCCCGGCCGTTTACGACGGATTGACTCCCGTAAGCCTCGTAAAATGTCCAGATAACGTTCCTTGATAACTGTTGTACCGTCAGGAATAAATTTGGAATGGACAATGCCGTGAGAATAAAAAATAACCTCCAGCATGACTTTCCCTTTGCCGCGATCCTGCCTGAATTTCTTTGATAGCGGTGAAGAGGGTGATTTCCATGTTGAAGATCCTGCCTGAATTTCTTTGATCGCGGTGAAGAGGGTGATTTCCATGTTGAAGATCCCGCCTGAATTTCTTTGATCGCGGTGAAGAGGGTGATTTCCCCGGCCGTTTACGACGGATTGACTCCCGTAAGCCTCGTAAAATGTCCAGATAACGTTCCTTGATAACTGTTGTACCGTCAGGAATAAATTTGGAATGGACAATGCCGTGAGAATAAAAAATAACCTCCAGCATGACTTTCCCTTTGCCGCGATCCTGCCTGAATTTTTTGATAGCGGTGAAGAGGGGGATTTCCATGTTGAAGATCCTGCCTGAATTTCTTTGATCGCGGTGAAGAGAGTGATTTCCATGTTGAAGATCCCGCCTGAATTTCTTTGATCGCGGTGAAGAGGGTGATTTCCCCGGCCGTTTACGACGGATTGACTCCCGTAAGCCTCGTAAAATGTCCAGATAACGTTCCTTGATAACTGTTGTACCGTCAGGAATAAATTTGGAATGGACAATGCCGTGAGAATAAAAAATCACCTCCAGCATGACTTTCCCTTTGCCGCGATCCTGCCTGAATTTTTTTGATAGCGGTGAAGAGGGGATTTCCATGTTGAAGATCCTGCCTGAATTTCTTTGATCGCGGTGAAGAGGGTGATTTCCATGTTGAAGATCCCGCCTGAATTTCTTTGATCGCGGTGAAGAGGGTGATTTCCCCGGCCGTTTACGACGGATTGACTCCCGTAAGCCTCGTAAAATGTCCAGATAACGTTCCTTGATAACTGTTGTACCGTCAGGAATAAATTTGGAATGGACAATGCCGTGAGAATAAAAAATCACCTCCAGCATGACTTTCCCTTTGCCGCGATCCTGCCTGAATTTCTTTGATCGCGGTGAAGAGGGTGATTTCCATGTTGAAGATCCAGCCTGAATTTCTTTGATCGCGGTGAAGAGGGTGATTTCCCATGTTGAAGATCCCGCCTGAATTTCTTTGATCGCGGTGAAGAGGGTGATTTCCCCGGCCGTTTACGACGGATTGACTCCCGTAAGCCTCGTAAAATGTCCAGATAACGTTCCTTGATAACTGTTGTACCGTCAGGAATAAATTTGGAATGGACAATGCCGTGAGAATAAAAAATAACCTCCAGCATGACTTTCCCTTTGCCGCGATCCTGCCTGAATTTTTTTGATAGCGGTGAAGAGGGGGATTTCCATGTTGAAGATCCCGCCTGAATTTCTTTGATCGCGGTGAAGAGGGTGATTTCCCCGGCCGTTTACGACGGATTGACTCCCGTAAGCCTCGTAAAATGTCCAGATAACGTTCCTTGATAACTGTTGTACCGTCAGGAATAAATTTGGAATGGACAATGCCGTGAGAATAAAAAATCACCTCCAGCATGACTTTCCCTTTGCCGCGATCCTGCCTGAATTTTTTTGATAGCGGTGAAGAGGGGATTTCCATGTTGAAGATCCTGCCTGAATTTCTTTGATCGCGGTGAAGAGAGTGATTTCCATGTTGAAGATCCCGCCTGAATTTCTTTGATCGCGGTGAAGAGGGTGATTTCCCCGGCCGTTTACGACGGATTGACTCCCGTAAGCCTCGTAAAATGTCCAGATAACGTTCCTTGATAACTGTTGTACCGTCAGGAATAAATTTGGAATGGACATTGCCGTGAGAATAAAAATAACCTCCAGCATGACTTTCCCTTTGCCGCGATCCTGCCTGAATTTTTTTGATAGCGGTGAAGAGGGGATTTCCATGTTGAAGATCCTGCCTGAATTTCTTTGATCGCGGTGAAGAGAGTGATTTCCATGTTGAAGATCCCGCCTGAATTTCTTTGATCGCGGTGAAGAGGGTGATTTCCCCGGCCGTTTACGACGGATTGACTCCCGTAAGCCTCGTAAAATGTCCAGATAACGTTCCTTGATAACTGTTGTACCGTCAGGAATAAATTTGGAATGGACAATGCCGTGAGAATAAAAAATAACCTCCAGCATGACTTTCCCTTTGCCGCGATCCTGCCTGAATTTTTTTGATAGCGGTGAAGAGGGGGATTTCCATGTTGAAGATCCTGCCTGAATTTCTTTGATCGCGGTGAAGAGGGTGATTTCCATGTTGAAGATCCCGCCTGAATTTCTTTGATCGCGGTGAAGAGGGTGATTTCCCCGGCCGTTTACGACGGATTGACTCCCGTAAGCCTCGTAAAATGTCCAGATAACGTTCCTTGATAACTGTTGTACCGTCAGGAATAAATTTGGAATGGACATTGCCGTGAGAATAAAAAATCACCTCCAGCATGACTTTCCCTTTGCCGCGATCCTGCCTGAATTTTTTTGATAGCGGTGAAGAGGGGGATTTCCATGTTGAAGATCCAGCCTGAATTTCTTTGATCGCGGTGAAGAGAGTGATTTCCATGTTGAAGATCCCGCCTGAATTTCTTTGATCGCGGTGAAGAGGGTGATTTCCCCGGCCGTTTACGACGGATTGACTCCCGTAAGCCTCGTAAAATGTCCAGATAACGTTCCTTGATAACTGTTGTACCGTCAGGAATAAATTTGGAATGGACAATGCCGTGAGAATAAAAATAACCTCCAGCATGACTTTCCCTTTGCCGCGATCCTGCCTGAATTTTTTTGATAGCGGTGAAGAGGGGATTTCCATGCTGAAGATCCTGCCTGAATTTCTTTGATCGCGGTGAAGAGGGTGATTTCCATGTTGAAGATCCTGCCTGAATTTCTTTGATCGCGGTGAAGAGGGTGATTTCCATGTTGAAGATCGCGCCTGAATTTCTTTGATCGCGGTGAAGAGGGTGATTTCCCCGGCCGTTTACGACGGATTGACTCCCGTAAGCCTCGTAAAATGTCCAGATAACGTTCCTTGATAACTGTTGTACCGTCAGGAATAAATTTGGAATGGACAATGCCGTGAGAATAAAAAATCACCTCCAGCATGACTTTCCCTTTGCCGCGATCCTGCCTGAATTTCTTTGATCGCGGTGAAGAGGGTGATTTCCATGTTGAAGATCCCGCCTGAATTTCTTTGATCGCGGTGAAGAGGGTGATTTCCCCGGCCGTTTACGACGGATTGACTCCCGTAAGCCTCGTAAAATGTCCAGATAACGTTCCTTGATAACTGTTGTACCGTCAGGAATAAATTTGGAATGGACAATGCCGTGAGAATAAAAAATCACCTCCAGCATGACTTTCCCTTTGCCGCGATCCTGCCTGAATTTCTTTGATCGCGGTGAAGAGGGTGATTTCCATGTTGAAGATCCTGCCTGAATTTCTTTGATCGCGGTGAAGAGGGTGATTCCCATGTTGAAGATCCCGCCTGAATTTCTTTGATCGCGGTGAAGAGGGTGATTTCCCCTGCCGTTTACGACGGATTGACTCCCGTAAGCCTCGTAAAATGTCCAGATAACGTTCCTTGATAACTGTTGTACCGTCAGGAATAAATTTGGAATGGACAATGCCGTGAGAATAAAAAATAACCTCCAGCATGACTTTCCCTTTGCCGCGATCCTGCCTGAATTTTTTTGATAGCGGTGAAGAGGGGGATTTCCATGTTGAAGATCCTGCCTGAATTTCTTTGATCGCGGTGAAGAGGGTGATTTCCATGTTGAAGATCCCGCCTGAATTTCTTTGATCGCGGTGAAGAGGGTGATTTCCCCGGCCGTTTACGACGGATTGACTCCCGTAAGCCTCGTAAAATGTCCAGATAACGTTCCTTGATAACTGTTGTACCGTCAGGAATAAATTTGGAATGGACAATGCCGTGAGAATAAAAAATCACCTCCAGCATGACTTTCCCTTTGCCGCGATCCTGCCTGAATTTTTTTGATAGCGGTGAAGAGGGGATTTCCATGTTGAAGATCCTGCCTGAATTTCTTTGATCGCGGTGAAGAGAGTGATTTCCATGTTGAAGATCCCGCCTGAATTTCTTTGATCGCGGTGAAGAGGGTGATTTCCCCGGCCGTTTACGACGGATTGACTCCCGTAAGCCTCGTAAAATGTCCAGATAACGTTCCTTGATAACTGTTGTACCGTCAGGAATAAATTTGGAATGGACAATGCCGTGAGAATAAAAAATAACCTCCAGCATGACTTTCCCTTTGCCGCGATCCTGCCTGAATTTTTTTGATAGCGGTGAAGAGGGGGATTTCCATGTTGAAGATCCTGCCTGAATTTCTTTGATCGCGGTGAAGAGAGTGATTTCCATGTTGAAGATCCCGCCTGAATTTCTTTGATCGCGGTGAAGAGGGTGATTTCCCCGGCCGTTTACGACGGATTGACTCCCGTAAGCCTCGTAAAATGTCCAGATAACGTTCCTTGATAACTGTTGTACCGTCAGGAATAAATTTGGAATGGACAATGCCGTGAGAATAAAAAATAACCTCCAGCATGACTTTCCCTTTGCCGCGATCCTGCCTGAATTTTTTTGATAGCGGTGAAGAGGGGGATTTCCATGTTGAAGATCCTGCCTGAATTTCTTTGATCGCGGTGAAGAGGGTGATTTCCATGT
This sequence comes from Macrothele yani, assembly GCA_039090855.1. Classification (NCBI taxonomy): domain Eukaryota; kingdom Metazoa; phylum Arthropoda; class Arachnida; order Araneae; family Macrothelidae; genus Macrothele; species Macrothele yani. Next base: position 61,973,300 of record CM077017.1, on the reverse strand, counting down.
TGAAGATCCCGCCTGAATTTCTTTGATCGCGGTGAAGAGGGTGATTTCCCCGGCCGTTTACGACGGATTGACTCCCGTAAGCCTCGTAAAATGTCCAGATAACGTTCCTTGATAACTGTTGTACCGTCAGGAATAAATTTGGAATGGACAATGCCGTGAGAATAAAAAATAACCTCCAGCATGACTTTCCCTTTGCCGCGATCCTGCCTGAATTTTTTTGATAGCGGTGAAGAGGGGGATTTCCATGTTGAAGATCCTGCCTGAATTTCTTTGATCGCGGTGAAGAGGGTGATTTCCATGTTGAAGATCCCGCCTGAATTTCTTTGATCGCGGTGAAGAGGGTGATTTCCCCGGCCGTTTACGACGGATTGACTCCCGTAAGCCTCGTAAAATGTCCAGATAACGTTCCTTGATAACTGTTGTACCGTCAGGAATAAATTTGGAATGGACAATGCCGTGAGAATAAAAAATCACCTCCAGCATGACTTTCCCTTTGCCGCGATCCTGCCTGAAATTTCTTTGATCGCGGTGAAGAGGGTGATTCCCATGTTGAAGATCCCGCCTGAATTTCTTTGATCGCGGTGAAGAGGGTGATTTCCCCGGCCGTTTACGACGGATTGACTCCCGTAAGCCTCGTAAAATGTCCAGATAACGTTCCTTGATAACTGTTGTACCGTCAGGAATAAATTTGGAATGGACAATGCCGTGAGAATAAAAAATCACCTCCAGCATGACTTTCCCTTTGCCGCGATCCTGCCTGAATTTTTTGATCGCGGTGAAGAGGGTGATTTCCATGCTGAAGATCCTGCCTGAATTTCTTTGATCGCGGTGAAGAGGGTGATTTCCATGTTGAAGATCCTGCCTGAATTTCTTTGATCGCGGTGAAGAGGGTGATTTCCATGTTGAAGATCCCGCCTGAATTTCTTTGATCGCGGTGAAGAGGGTGATTTCCCCGGCCGTTTACGACGGATTGACTCCCGTAAGCCTCGTAAAATGTCCAGATAACGTTCCTTGATAACTGTTGTACCGTCAGGAATAAATTTGGAATGGACATTGCCGTGAGAATAAAAAATCACCTCCAGCATGACTTTCCCTTTGCCGCGATCCTGCCTGAATTTTTTGATAGCGGTGAAGAGGGGGGAATTTCTTTGATCGCGGTGAAGAGGGTGATTTCCATGTTGAAGATCCTGCCTGAATTTCTTTGATCGCGGTGAAGAGGGTGATTTCCATGTTGAAGATCCCGCCTGAATTTCTTTGATCGCGGTGAAGAGGGTGATTTCCCCGGCCGTTTACGACGGATTGACTCCCGTAAGCCTCGTAAAATGTCCAGATAACGTTCCTTGATAACTGTTGTACCGTCAGGAATAAATTTGGAATGGACAATGCCGTGAGAATAAAAAATCACCTCCAGCATGACTTTCCCTTTGCCGCGATCCTGCCTGAATTTCTTTGATAGCGGTGAAGAGGGGGATTTCCATGTTGAAGATCCTGCCTGAATTTCTTTGATCGCGGTGAAGAGGGTGATTTCCATGTTGAAGATCCCGCCTGAATTTCTTTGATCGCGGTGAAGAGGGTGATTTCCCCGGCCGTTTACGACGGATTGACTCCCGTAAGCCTCGTAAAATGTCCAGATAACGTTCCTTGATAACTGTTGTACCGTCAGGAATAAATTTGGAATGGACAATGCCGTGAGAATAAAAAATAACCTCCAGCATGACTTTCCCTTTGCCGCGATCCTGCCTGAATTTCTTTGATCGCGGTGAAGAGGGTGATTTCCATGTTGAAGATCCTGCCTGAATTTCTTTGATCGCGGTGAAGAGGGTGATTTCCCATGTTGAAGATCCCGCCTGAATTTCTTTGATCGCGGTGAAGAGGGTGATTTCCCCGGCCGTTTACGACGGATTGACTCCCGTAAGCCTCGTAAAATGTCCAGATAACGTTCCTTGATAACTGTTGTACCGTCAGGAATAAATTTGGAATGGACATTGCCGTGAGAATAAAAAATCACCTCCAGCATGACTTTCCCTTTGCCGCGATCCTGCCTGAATTTTTTTGATAGCGGTGAAGAGGGGATTTCCATGTTGAAGATCCTGCCTGAATTTCTTTGATCGCGGTGAAGAGGGTGATTTCCATGTTGAAGATCCCGCCTGAATTTCTTTGATCGCGGTGAAGAGGGTGATTTCCCCGGCCGTTTACGACGGATTGACTCCCGTAAGCCTCGTAAAATGTCCAGATAACGTTCCTTGATAACTGTTGTACCGTCAGGAATAAATTTGGAATGGACAATGCCGTGAGAATAAAAAATAACCTCCAGCATGACTTTCCCTTTGCCGCGATCCTGCCTGAATTTTTTTGATAGCGGTGAAGAGGGGGATTTCCATGTTGAAGATCCTGCCTGAATTTCTTTGATCGCGGTGAAGAGGGTGATTTCCATGTTGAAGATCCCGCCTGAATTTCTTTGATCGCGGTGAAGAGGGTGATTTCCCCGGCCGTTTACGACGGATTGACTCCCGTAAGCCTCGTAAAATGTCCAGATAACGTTCCTTGATAACTGTTGTACCGTCAGGAATAAATTTGGAATGGACAATGCCGTGAGAATAAAAAATAACCTCCAGCATGACTTTCCCTTTGCCGCGATCCTGCCTGAATTTCTTTGATAGCGGTGAAGAGGGGATTTCCATGTTGAAGATCCTGCCTGAATTTCTTTGATCGCGGTGAAGAGAGTGATTTCCATGTTGAAGATCCCGCCTGAATTTCTTTGATCGCGGTGAAGAGGGTGATTTCCCCGGCCGTTTACGACGGATTGACTCCCGTAAGCCTCGTAAAATGTCCAGATAACGTTCCTTGATAACTGTTGTACCGTCAGGAATAAATTTGGAATGGACAATGCCGTGAGAATAAAAAATAACCTCCAGCATGACTTTCCCTTTGCCGCGATCCTGCCTGAATTTTTTTGATAGCGGTGAAGAGGGGGATTTCCATGTTGAAGATCCTGCCTGAATTTCTTTGATCGCGGTGAAGAGAGTGATTTCCATGTTGAAGATCCCGCCTGAATTTCTTTGATCGCGGTGAAGAGGGTGATTTCCCCGGCCGTTTACGACGGATTGACTCCCGTAAGCCTCGTAAAATGTCCAGATAACGTTCCTTGATAACTGTTGTACCGTCAGGAATAAATTTGGAATGGACATTGCCGTGAGAATAAAAAATCACCTCCAGCATGACTTTCCCTTTGCCGCGATCCTGCCTGAATTTTTTTGATAGCGGTGAAGAGGGGGATTTCCATGTTGAAGATCCTGCCTGAATTTCTTTGATCGCGGTGAAGAGGGTGATTTCCATGTTGAAGATCCCGCCTGAATTTCTTTGATCGCGGTGAAGAGGGTGATTTCCCCGGCCGTTTACGACGGATTGACTCCCGTAAGCCTCGTAAAATGTCCAGATAACGTTCCTTGATAACTGTTGTACCGTCAGGAATAAATTTGGAATGGACAATGCCGTGAGAATAAAAAATAACCTCCAGCATGACTTTCCCTTTGCCGCGATCCTGCCTGAATTTTTTTGATAGCGGTGAAGAGGGGGATTTCCATGTTGAAGATCCTGCCTGAATTTCTTTGATCGCGGTGAAGAGGGTGATTTCCATGTTGAAGATCCCGCCTGAATTTCTTTGATCGCGGTGAAGAGGGTGATTTCCCCGGCCGTTTACGACGGATTGACTCCCGTAAGCCTCGTAAAATGTCCAGATAACGTTCCTTGATAACTGTTGTACCGTCAGGAATAAATTTGGAATGGACAATGCCGTGAGAATAAAAAATCACCTCCAGCATGACTTTCCCTTTGCCGCGATCCTGCCTGAATTTCTTTGATCGCGGTGAAGAGGGTGATTTCCATGTTGAAGATCCTGCCTGAATTTCTTTGATCGCGGTGAAGAGGGTGATTCCCATGTTGAAGATCCCGCCTGAATTTCTTTGATCGCGGTGAAGAGGGTGATTTCCCCGGCCGTTTACGACGGATTGACTCCCGTAAGCCTCGTAAAATGTCCAGATAACGTTCCTTGATAACTGTTGTACCGTCAGGAATAAATTTGGAATGGACATTGCCGTGAGAATAAAAAATCACCTCCAGCATGACTTTCCCTTTGCCGCGATCCTGCCTGAATTTTTTGATAGCGGTGAAGAGGGTGATTTCCATGTTGAAGATCCAGCCTGAATTTCTTTGATCGCGGTGAAGAGGGTGATTCCCATGTTGAAGATCCCGCCTGAATTTCTTTGATCGCGGTGAAGAGGGTGATTTCCCCGGCCGTTTACGACGGATTGACTCCCGTAAGCCTCGTAAAATGTCCAGATAACGTTCCTTGATAACTGTTGTACCGTCAGGAATAAATTTGGAATGGACAATGCCGTGAGAATAAAAAATAACCTCCAGCATGACTTTCCCTTTGCCGCGATCCTGCCTGAATTTTTTTGATAGCGGTGAAGAGGGGGATTTCCATGTTGAAGATCCTGCCTGAATTTCTTTGATCGCGGTGAAGAGAGTGATTTCCATGTTGAAGATCCCGCCTGAATTTCTTTGATCGCGGTGAAGAGGGTGATTTCCCCGGCCGTTTACGACGGATTGACTCCCGTAAGCCTCGTAAAATGTCCAGATAACGTTCCTTGATAACTGTTGTACCGTCAGGAATAAATTTGGAATGGACAATGCCGTGAGAATAAAAAATAACCTCCAGCATGACTTTCCCTTTGCCGCGATCCTGCCTGAATTTTTTTGATAGCGGTGAAGAGGGTGATTTCCATGTTGAAGATCCTGCCTGAATTTCTTTGATCGCGGTGAAGAGAGTGATTTCCATGTTGAAGATCCCGCCTGAATTTCTTTGATCGCGGTGAAGAGGGTGATTTCCCCGGCCGTTTACGACGGATTGACTCCCGTAAGCCTCGTAAAATGTCCAGATAACGTTCCTTGATAACTGTTGTACCGTCAGGAATAAATTTGGAATGGACAATGCCGTGAGAATAAAAAATAACCTCCAGCATGACTTTCCCTTTGCCGCGATCCTGCCTGAATTTTTTGATAGCGGTGAAGAGGGGGATTTCCATGTTGAAGATCCTGCCTGAATTTCTTTGATCGCGGTGAAGAGAGTGATTTCCATGTTGAAGATCCCGCCTGAATTTCTTTGATCGCGGTGAAGAGGGTGATTTCCCCGGCCGTTTACGACGGATTGACTCCCGTAAGCCTCGTAAAATGTCCAGATAACGTTCCTTGATAACTGTTGTACCGTCAGGAATAAATTTGGAATGGACATTGCCGTGAGAATAAAAAATCACCTCCAGCATGACTTTCCCTTTGCCGCGATCCTGCCTGAATTTTTTTGATAGCGGTGAAGAGGGGGATTTCCATGTTGAAGATCCTGCCTGAATTTCTTTGATCGCGGTGAAGAGAGTGATTTCCATGTTGAAGATCCCGCCTGAATTTCTTTGATCGCGGTGAAGAGGGTGATTTCCCCGGCCGTTTACGACGGATTGACTCCCGTAAGCCTCGTAAAATGTCCAGATAACGTTCCTTGATAACTGTTGTACCGTCAGGAATAAATTTGGAATGGACAATGCCGTGAGAATAAAAAATAACCTCCAGCATGACTTTCCCTTTGCCGCGATCCTGCCTGAATTTTTTGATAGCGGTGAAGAGGGGGATTTCCATGTTGAAGATCCTGCCTGAATTTCTTTGATCGCGGTGAAGAGGGTGATTTCCATGTTGAAGATCCCGCCTGAATTTCTTTGATCGCGGTGAAGAGGGTGATTTCCCCGGCCGTTTACGACGGATTGACTCCCGTAAGCCTCGTAAAATGTCCAGATAACGTTCCTTGATAACTGTTGTACCGTCAGGAATAAATTTGGAATGGACAATGCCGTGAGAATAAAAAATCACCTCCAGCATGACTTTCCCTTTGCCGCGATCCTGCCTGAATTTCTTTGATCGCGGTGAAGAGGGTGATTTCCATGTTGAAGATCCCCGCCTGAATTTCTTTGATCGCGGTGAAGAGGGTGATTTCCCCGGCCGTTTACGACGGATTGACTCCCGTAAGCCTCGTAAAATGTCCAGATAACGTTCCTTGATAACTGTTGTACCGTCAGGAATAAATTTGGAATGGACAATGCCGTGAGAATAAAAAATCACCTCCAGCATGACTTTCCCTTTGCCGCGATCCTGCCTGAATTTTCTTTGATAGCGGTGAAGAGGGTGATTTCCATGTTGAAGATCCTGCCTGAATTTCTTTGATCGCGGTGAAGAGGGTGATTTCCCATGTTGAAGATCCCGCCTGAATTTCTTTGATCGCGGTGAAGAGGGTGATTTCCCCGGCCGTTTACGACGGATTGACTCCCGTAAGCCTCGTAAAATGTCCAGATAACGTTCCTTGATAACTGTTGTACCGTCAGGAATAAATTTGGAATGGACATTGCCGTGAGAATAAAAAATAACCTCCAGCATGACTTTCCCTTTGCCGCGATCCTGCCTGAATTTTTTTGATAGCGGTGAAGAGGGGGATTTACATGTTGAAGATCCTGCCTGCTCAAATTTCTTTGATCGCGGTGAAGAGAGTGATTTCCATGTTGAAGATCCCGCCTGAATTTCTTTGATCGCGGTGAAGAGGGTGATTTCCCCGGCCGTTTACGACGGATTGACTCCCGTAAGCCTCGTAAAATGTCCAGATAACGTTCCTTGATAACTGTTGTACCGTCAGGAATAAATTTGGAATGGACAATGCCGTGAGAATAAAAAATCACCTCCAGCATGACTTTCCCTTTGCCGCGATCCTGCCTGAATTTTTTTGATAGCGGTGAAGAGGGTGATTTCCATGTTGAAGATCCTGCCTGAATTTCTTTGATCGCGGTGAAGAGAGTGATTTCCATGTTGAAGATCCCGCCTGAATTTCTTTGATCGCGGTGAAGAGGGTGATTTCCCCGGCCGTTTACGACGGATTGACTCCCGTAAGCCTCGTAAAATGTCCAGATAACGTTCCTTGATAACTGTTGTACCGTCAGGAATAAATTTGGAATGGACAATGCCGTGAGAATAAAAAATAACCTCCAGCATGACTTTCCCTTTGCCGCGATCCTGCCTGAATTTTTTTGATAGCGGTGAAGAGGGGGATTTCCATGCTGAAGATCCTGCCTGAATTTCTTTGATCGCGGTGAAGAGGGTGATTTCCATGTTGAAGATCCTGCCTGAATTTCTTTGATCGCGGTGAAGAGGGTGATTTCCATGTTGAAGATCCCGCCTGAATTTCTTTGATCGCGGTGAAGAGGGTGATTTCCCCGGCCGTTTACGACGGATTGACTCCCGTAAGCCTCGTAAAATGTCCAGATAACGTTCCTTGATAACTGTTGTACCGTCAGGAATAAATTTGGAATGGACAATGCCGTGAGAATAAAAAATAACCTCCAGCATGACTTTCCCTTTGCCGCGATCCTGCCTGAATTTTTTTGATAGCGGTGAAGAGGGGGATTTCCATGTTGAAGATCCTGCCTGAATTTCTTTGATCGCGGTGAAGAGGGTGATTTCCCATGTTGAAGATCCCGCCTGAATTTCTTTGATCGCGGTGAAGAGGGTGATTTCCCCGGCCGTTTACGACGGATTGACTCCCGTAAGCCTCGTAAAATGTCCAGATAACGTTCCTTGATAACTGTTGTACCGTCAGGAATAAATTTGGAATGGACATTGCCGTGAGAATAAAAAATCACCTCCAGCATGACTTTCCCTTTGCCGCGATCCTGCCTGAAATTTCTTTGATCGCGGTGAAGAGGGTGATTTCCATGTTGAAGATCCCGCCTGAATTTCTTTGATCGCGGTGAAGAGGGTGATTTCCCCGGCCGTTTACGACGGATTGACTCCCGTAAGCCTCGTAAAATGTCCAGATAACGTTCCTTGATAACTGTTGTACCGTCAGGAATAAATTTGGAATGGACAATGCCGTGAGAATAAAAAATCACCTCCAGCATGACTTTCCCTTTGCCGCGATCCTGCCTGAATTTTTTTGATAGCGGTGAAGAGGGGGATTTCCATGTTGAAGATCCTGCCTGAATTTCTTTGATCGCGGTGAAGAGGGTGATTTCCATGTTGAAGATCCCGCCTGAATTTCTTTGATCGCGGTGAAGAGGGTGATTTCCCCGGCCGTTTACGACGGATTGACTCCCGTAAGCCTCGTAAAATGTCCAGATAACGTTCCTTGATAACTGTTGTACCGTCAGGAATAAATTTGGAATGGACAATGCCGTGAGAATAAAAAATAACCTCCAGCATGACTTTCCCTTTGCCGCGATCCTGCCTGAATTTTTTTGATAGCGGTGAAGAGGGGATTTCCATGCTGAAGATCCTGTCTGAATTTCTTTGATCGCGGTGAAGAGGGTGATTTCCATGTTGAAGATCCTGCCTGAATTTCTTTGATCGCGGTGAAGAGGGTGATTTCCATGTTGAAGATCCCGCCTGAATTTCTTTGATCGCGGTGAAGAGGGTGATTTCTCCGGCCGTTTACGACGGATTGACTCCCGTAAGCCTCGTAAAATGTCCAGATAACGTTCCTTGATAACTGTTGTACCGTCAGGAATAAATTTGGAATGGACAATGCCGTGAGAATAAAAAATAACCTCCAGCATGACTTTCCCTTTGCCGCGATCCTGCCTGAATTTTTTTGATAGCGGTGAAGAGGGGGATTTCCATGTTGAAGATCCTGCCTGAATTTCTTTGATCGCGGTGAAGAGAGTGATTTCCCATGTTGAAGATCCCGCCTGAATTTCTTTGATCGCGGTGAAGAGGGTGATTTCCCCGGCCGTTTACGACGGATTGACTCCCGTAAGCCTCGTAAAATGTCCAGATAACGTTCCTTGATAACTGTTGTACCGTCAGGAATAAATTTGGAATGGACAATGCCGTGAGAATAAAAAATAACCTCCAGCATGACTTTCCCTTTGCCGCGATCCTGCCTGAATTTTTTTGATAGCGGTGAAGAGGGGGATTTCCATGTTGAAGATCCTGCCTGAATTTCTTTGATCGCGGTGAAGAGGGTGATTTCCATGTTGAAGATCCTGCCTAAATTTCTTTGATCGCGGTGAAGAGGGTGATTTCCATGTTGAAGATCGCGCCTGAATTTCTTTGATCGCGGTGAAGAGGGTGATTTCCCCGGCCGTTTACGACGGATTGACTCCCGTAAGCCTCGTAAAATGTCCAGATAACGTTCCTTGATAACTGTTGTACCGTCAGGAATAAATTTGGAATGGACAATGCCGTGAGAATAAAAAATCACCTCCAGCATGACTTTCCCTTTGCCGCGATCCTGCCTGAATTTTTTTGATAGCGGTGAAGAGGGGATTTCCATGTTGAAGATCCTGCCTGAATTTCTTTGATCGCGGTGAAGAGGGTGATTTCCATGTTGAAGATCCCGCCTGAATTTCTTTGATCGCGGTGAAGAGGGTGATTTCCCCGGCCGTTTACGACGGATTGACTCCCGTAAGCCTCGTAAAATGTCCAGATAACGTTCCTTGATAACTGTTGTACCGTCAGGAATAAATTTGGAATGGACAATGCCGTGAGAATAAAAAATCACCTCCAGCATGACTTTCCCTTTGCCGCGATCCTGCCTGAATTTCTTTGATCGCGGTGAAGAGGGTGATTCCATGTTGAAGATCCTGCCTGAATTTCTTTGATCGCGGTGAAGAGGGTGATTCCCATGTTGAAGATCCCGCCTGAATTTCTTTGATCGCGGTGAAGAGGGTGATTTCCCCGGCCGTTTACGACGGATTGACTCCCGTAAGCCTCGTAAAATGTCCAGATAACGTTCCTTGATAACTGTTGTACCGTCAGGAATAAATTTGGAATGGACATTGCCGTGAGAATAAAAAATCACCTCCAGCATGACTTTCCCTTTGCCGCGATCCTGCCTGAATTTTTTTGATAGCGGTGAAGAGGGGGATTTCCATGTTGAAGATCCTGCCTGAATTTCTTTGATCGCGGTGAAGAGAGTGATTTCCATGTTGAAGATCCCGCCTGAATTTCTTTGATCGCGGTGAAGAGGGTGATTTCCCGGCCGTTTACGACGGATTGACTCCCGTAAGCCTCGTAAAATGTCCAGATAACGTTCCTTGATAACTGTTGTACCGTCAGGAATAAATTTGGAATGGACAATGCCGTGAGAATAAAAAATAACCTCCAGCATGACTTTCCCTTTGCCGCGATCCTGCCTGAATTTTTTTGATAGCGGTGAAGAGGGGGATTTCCATGTTGAAGATCCTGCCTGAATTTCTTTGATCGCGGTGAAGAGAGTGATTTCCATGTTGAAGATCCCGCCTGAATTTCTTTGATCGCGGTGAAGAGGGTGATTTCCCCGGCCGTTTACGACGGATTGACTCCCGTAAGCCTCGTAAAATGTCCAGATAACGTTCCTTGATAACTGTTGTACCGTCAGGAATAAATTTGGAATGGACAATGCCGTGAGAATAAAAAATAACCTCCAGCATGACTTTCCCTTTGCCGCGATCCTGCCTGAATTTCTTTGATAGCGGTGAAGAGGGGGATTTCCATGTTGAAGATCCTGCCTGAATTTCTTTGATCGCGGTGAAGAGGGTGATTCCCATGTTGAAGATCCCGCCTGAATTTCTTTGATCGCGGTGAAGAGGGTGATTTCTCCGGCCGTTTACGACGGATTGACTCCCGTAAGCCTCGTAAAATGTCCAGATAACGTTCCTTGATAACTGTTGTACCGTCAGGAATAAATTTGGAATGGACAATGCCGTGAGAATAAAAAATAACCTCCAGCATGACTTTCCCTTTGCCGCGATCCTGCCTGAATTTTTTTGATAGCGGTGAAGAGGGGGATTTCCATGTTGAAGATCCTGCCTGAATTTCTTTGATCGCGGTGAAGAGGGTGATTTCCATGTTGAAGATCCCGCCTGAATTTCTTTGATCGCGGTGAAGAGGGTGATTTCCCCGGCCGTTTACGACGGATTGACTCCCGTAAGCCTCGTAAAATGTCCAGATAACGTTCCTTGATAACTGTTGTACCGTCAGGAATAAATTTGGAATGGACAATGCCGTGAGAATAAAAAATAACCTCCAGCATGACTTTCCCTTTGCCGCGATCCTGCCTGAATTTTTTTGATAGCGGTGAAGAGGGTGATTTCCATGTTGAAGATCCTGCCTGAATTTCTTTGATCGCGGTGAAGAGGGTGATTCCCATGTTGAAGATCCCGCCTGAATTTCTTTGATCGCGGTGAAGAGGGTGATTTCCCCTGCCGTTTACGACGGATTGACTCCCGTAAGCCTCGTAAAATGTCCAGATAACGTTCCTTGATAACTGTTGTACCGTCAGGAATAAATTTGGAATGGACATTGCCGTGAGAATAAAAAATCACCTCCAGCATGACTTTCCCTTTGCCGCGATCCTGCCTGAATTTTTTTGATAGCGGTGAAGAGGGGGATTTCCATGTTGAAGATCCCGCCTGAATTTCTTTGATCGCGGTGAAGAGGGTGATTTCCCCGGCCGTTTACGACGGATTGACTCCCGTAAGCCTCGTAAAATGTCCAGATAACGTTCCTTGATAACTGTTGTACCGTCAGGAATAAATTTGGAATGGACAATGCCGTGAGAATAAAAAATAACCTCCAGCATGACTTTCCCTTTGCCGCGATCCTGCCTGAATTTTTTTGATAGCGGTGAAGAGGGGGATTTCCATGTTGAAGATCCTGCCTGAATTTCTTTGATCGCGGTGAAGAGAGTGATTTCCATGTTGAAGATCCCGCCTGAATTTCTTTGATCGCGGTGAAGAGGGTGATTTCCCCGGCCGTTTACGACGGATTGACTCCCGTAAGCCTCGTAAAATGTCCAGATAACGTTCCTTGATAACTGTTGTACCGTCAGGAATAAATTTGGAATGGACAATGCCGTGAGAATAAAAAATAACCTCCAGCATGACTTTCCTTTGCCGCGATCCTGCCTGAATTTTTTGATAGCGGTGAAGAGGGGGATTTCCATGTTGAAGATCCTGCCTGAATTTCTTTGATCGCGGTGAAGAGAGTGATTTCCATGTTGAAGATCCCGCCTGAATTTCTTTGATCGCGGTGAAGAGGGTGATTTCCCCGGCCGTTTACGACGGATTGACTCCCGTAAGCCTCGTAAAATGTCCAGATAACGTTCCTTGATAACTGTTGTACCGTCAGGAATAAATTTGGAATGGACAATGCCGTGAGAATAAAAAATAACCTCCAGCATGACTTTCCCTTTGCCGCGATCCTGCCTGAATTTTTTGATAGCGGTGAAGAGGGTGATTTCCATGTTGAAGATCCTGCCTGAATTTCTTTGATCGCGGTGAAGAGGGTGATTTCCATGTTGAAGATCCCGCCTGAATTTCTTTGATCGCGGTGAAGAGGGTGATTTCCCCGGCCGTTTACGACGGATTGACTCCCGTAAGCCTCGTAAAATGTCCAGATAACGTTCCTTGATAACTGTTGTACCGTCAGGAATAAATTTGGAATGGACAATGCCGTGAGAATAAAAAATAACCTCCAGCATGACTTTCCCTTTGCCGCGATCCTGCCTGAATTTTTTTGATAGCGGTGAAGAGGGTGATTTCCATGTTGAAGATCCTGCCTGAATTTCTTTGATCGCGGTGAAGAGGGTGATTCCCATGTTGAAGATCCCGCCTGAATTTCTTTGATCGCGGTGAAGAGGGTGATTTCCCCGGCCGTTTACGACGGATTGACTCCCGTAAGCCTCGTAAAATGTCCAGATAACGTTCCTTGATAACTGTTGTACCGTCAGGAATAAATTTGGAATGGACATTGCCGTGAGAATAAAAAATCACCTCCAGCATGACTTTCCCTTTGCCGCGATCCTGCCTGAATTTTTTTGATAGCGGTGAAGAGGGGGATTTCCATGTTGAAGATCCTGCCTGAATTTCTTTGATCGCGGTGAAGAGAGTGATTTCCATGTTGAAGATCCCGCCTGAATTTCTTTGATCGCGGTGAAGAGGGTGATTTCCCCGGCCGTTTACGACGGATTGACTCCCGTAAGCCTCGTAAAATGTCCAGATAACGTTCCTTGATAACTGTTGTACCGTCAGGAATAAATTTGGAATGGACAATGCCGTGAGAATAAAAAATAACCTCCAGCATGACTTTCCTTTGCCGCGATCCTGCCTGAATTTTTTGATAGCGGTGAAGAGGGGGATTTCCATGTTGAAGATCCTGCCTGAATTTCTTTGATCGCGGTGAAGAGAGTGATTTCCATGTTGAAGATCCCGCCTGAATTTCTTTGATCGCGGTGAAGAGGGTGATTTCCCCGGCCGTTTACGACGGATTGACTCCCGTAAGCCTCGTAAAATGTCCAGATAACGTTCCTTGATAACTGTTGTACCGTCAGGAATAAATTTGGAATGGACAATGCCGTGAGAATAAAAAATAACCTCCAGCATGACTTTCCCTTTGCCGCGATCCTGCCTGAATTTCTTTGATCGCGTTGAAGAGGGTGATTTCCATGCGTTGAAGATCCTGCCTGAATTTCTTTGATCGCGGTGAAGAGGGTGATTCCCATGTTGAAGATCCCGCCTGAATTTCTTTGATCGCGGTGAAGAGGGTGATTTCCCCGGCCGTTTACGACGGATTGACTCCCGTAAGCCTCGTAAAATGTCCAGATAACGTTCCTTGATAACTGTTGTACCGTCAGGAATAAATTTGGAATGGACAATGCCGTGAGAATAAAAAATCACCTCCAGCATGACTTTCCCTTTGCCGCGATCCTGCCTGAATTTTTTTGATAGCGGTGAAGAGGGGGATTTCCATGTTGAAGATCCTGCCTGAATTTCTTTGATCGCGGTGAAGAGGGTGATTTCCCATGTTGAAGATCCCGCCTGAATTTCTTTGATCGCGGTGAAGAGGGTGATTTCCCCGGCCGTTTACGACGGATTGACTCCCGTAAGCCTCGTAAAATGTCCAGATAACGTTCCTTGATAACTGTTGTACCGTCAGGAATAAATTTGGAATGGACAATGCCGTGAGAATAAAAATAACCTCCAGCATGACTTTCCCTTTGCCGCGATCCTGCCTGAATTTTTTGATAGCGGTGAAGAGGGGGATTTCCATGTTGAAGATCCTGCCTGAATTTCTTTGATCGCGGTGAAGAGGGTGATTTCCATGTTGAAGATCCTGCCTGAATTTCTTTGATCGCGGTGAAGAGGGTGATTTCCATGTTGAAGATCCCGCCTGAATTTCTTTGATCGCGGTGAAGAGGGTGATTTCCTGCCGTTTACGACGGATTGACTCCCGTAAGCCTCGTAAAATGTCCAGATAACGTTCCTTGATAACTGTTGTACCGTCAGGAATAAATTTGGAATGGACAATGCCGTGAGAATAAAAAATAACCTCCAGCATGACTTTCCCTTTGCCGCGATCCTGCCTGAATTTTTTTGATAGCGGTGAAGAGGGTGATTTCCATGTTGAAGATCCTGCCTGAATTTCTTTGATCGCGGTGAAGAGGGTGATTTCCATGTTGAAGATCCCGCCTGAATTTCTTTGATCGCGGTGAAGAGGGTGATTTCCCCTGCCGTTTACGACGGATTGACTCCCGTAAGCCTCGTAAAATGTCCAGATAACGTTCCTTGATAACTGTTGTACCGTCAGGAATAAATTTGGAATGGACAATGCCGTGAGAATAAAAAATAACCTCCAGCATGACTTTCCCTTTGCCGCGATCCTGCCTGAATTTTTTGATAGCGGTGAAGAGGGGGATTTCCATGTTGAAGATCCTGCCTGAATTTCTTTGATCGCGGTGAAGAGGGTGATTTCCATGTTGAAGATCCCGCCTGAATTTCTTTGATCGCGGTGAAGAGGGTGATTTCCCCGGCCGTTTACGACGGATTGACTCCCGTAAGCCTCGTAAAATGTCCAGATAACGTTCCTTGATAACTGTTGTACCGTCAGGAATAAATTTGGAATGGACAATGCCGTGAGAATAAAAAATAACCTCCAGCATGACTTTCCTTTGCCGCGATCCTGCCTGAATTTTTTTGATAGCGGTGAAGAGGGGGATTTCCATGTTGAAGATCCTGCCTGAATTTCTTTGATCGCGGTGAAGAGAGTGATTTCCATGTTGAAGATCCCGCCTGAATTTCTTTGATCGCGGTGAAGAGGGTGATTTCCCCGGCCGTTTACGACGGATTGACTCCCGTAAGCCTCGTAAAATGTCCAGATAACGTTCCTTGATAACTGTTGTACCGTCAGGAATAAATTTGGAATGGACAATGCCGTGAGAATAAAAAATAACCTCCAGCATGACTTTCCCTTTGCCGCGATCCTGCCTGAATTTTTTTGATAGCGGTGAAGAGGGGGATTTCCATGTTGAAGATCCTGCCTGAATTTCTTTGATCGCGGTGAAGAGGGTGATTTCCATGTTGAAGATCCCGCCTGAATTTCTTTGATCGCGGTGAAGAGGGTGATTTCCCCGGCCGTTTACGACGGATTGACTCCCGTAAGCCTCGTAAAATGTCCAGATAACGTTCCTTGATAACTGTTGTACCGTCAGGAATAAATTTGGAATGGACAATGCCGTGAGAATAAAAAATAACCTCCAGCATGACTTTCCCTTTGCCGCGATCCTGCCTGAATTTCTTTGATAGCGGTGAAGAGGGTGATTTCCATGTTGAAGATCCAGCCTGAATTTCTTTGATCGCGGTGAAGAGGGTGATTCCCATGTTGAAGATCCCGCCTGAATTTCTTTGATCGCGGTGAAGAGGGTGATTTCTCCGGCCGTTTACGACGGATTGACTCCCGTAAGCCTCGTAAAATGTCCAGATAACGTTCCTTGATAACTGTTGTACCGTCAGGAATAAATTTGGAATGGACAATGCCGTGAGAATAAAAAATAACCTCCAGCATGACTTTCCCTTTGCCGCGATCCTGCCTGAATTTTTTTGATAGCGGTGAAGAGGGGGATTTCCATGTTGAAGATCCTGCCTGAATTTCTTTGATCGCGGTGAAGAGGGTGATTTCCATGTTGAAGATCCCGCCTGAATTTCTTTGATCGCGGTGAAGAGGGTGATTTCCCCGGCCGTTTACGACGGATTGACTCCCGTAAGCCTCGTAAAATGTCCAGATAACGTTCCTTGATAACTGTTGTACCGTCAGGAATAAATTTGGAATGGACATTGCCGTGAGAATAAAAAATCACCTCCAGCATGACTTTCCCTTTGCCGCGATCCTGCCTGAATTTTTTTGATAGCGGTGAAGAGGGGGATTTCCATGTTGAAGATCCTGCCTGAATTTCTTTGATCGCGGTGAAGAGGGTGATTCCCATGTTGAAGATCCCGCCTGAATTTCTTTGATCGCGGTGAAGAGGGTGATTTCCCCGGCCGTTTACGACGGATTGACTCCCGTAAGCCTCGTAAAATGTCCAGATAACGTTCCTTGATAACTGTTGTACCGTCAGGAATAAATTTGGAATGGACATTGCCGTGAGAATAAAAAATCACCTCCAGCATGACTTTCCCTTTGCCGCGATCCTGCCTGAATTTTTTTGATAGCGGTGAAGAGGGGGATTTCCATGTTGAAGATCCTGCCTGAATTTCTTTGATCGCGGTGAAGAGGGTGATTCCCATGTTGAAGATCCCGCCTGAATTTCTTTGATCGCGGTGAAGAGGGTGATTTCCGGCCGTTTACGACGGATTGACTCCCGTAAGCCTCGTAAAATGTCCAGATAACGTTCCTTGATAACTGTTGTACCGTCAGGAATAAATTTGGAATGGACATTGCCGTGAGAATAAAAAATAACCTCCAGCATGACTTTCCCTTTGCCGCGATCCTGCCTGAATTTTTTTGATAGCGGTGAAGAGG
Source organism: Macrothele yani (assembly GCA_039090855.1). Classification (NCBI taxonomy): domain Eukaryota; kingdom Metazoa; phylum Arthropoda; class Arachnida; order Araneae; family Macrothelidae; genus Macrothele; species Macrothele yani. The sequence continues at coordinate 61,956,437 of CM077017.1, read as the reverse complement.
GGGATTTCCATGTTGAAGATCCTGCCTGAATTTCTTTGATCGCGGTGAAGAGAGTGATTTCCATGTTGAAGATCCCGCCTGAATTTCTTTGATCGCGGTGAAGAGGGTGATTTCTCCGGCCGTTTACGACGGATTGACTCCCGTAAGCCTCGTAAAATGTCCAGATAACGTTCCTTGATAACTGTTGTACCGTCAGGAATAAATTTGGAATGGACAATGCCGTGAGAATAAAAAATAACCTCCAGCATGACTTTCCCTTTGCCGCGATCCTGCCTGAATTTTTTGATAGCGGTGAAGAGGGGATTTCCATGTTGAAGATCCTGCCTGAATTTCTTTGATCGCGGTGAAGAGGGTGATTCCCATGTTGAAGATCCCGCCTGAATTTCTTTGATCGCGGTGAAGAGGGTGATTTCCCCGGCCGTTTACGACGGATTGACTCCCGTAAGCCTCGTAAAATGTCCAGATAACGTTCCTTGATAACTGTTGTACCGTCAGGAATAAATTTGGAATGGACAATGCCGTGAGAATAAAAAATAACCTCCAGCATGACTTTCCCTTTGCCGCGATCCTGCCTGAATTTCTTTGATAGCGGTGAAGAGGGGGATTTCCATGCTGAAGATCCTGCCTGAATTTCTTTGATCGCGGTGAAGAGGGTGATTCCCATGTTGAAGATCCCGCCTGAATTTCTTTGATCGCGGTGAAGAGGGTGATTTCCCCGGCCGTTTACGACGGATTGACTCCCGTAAGCCTCGTAAAATGTCCAGATAACGTTCCTTGATAACTGTTGTACCGTCAGGAATAAATTTGGAATGGACATTGCCGTGAGAATAAAAAATAACCTCCAGCATGACTTTCCCTTTGCCGCGATCCTGCCTGAATTTTTTTGATAGCGGTGAAGAGGGGATTTCCATGTTGAAGATCCTGCCTGAATTTCTTTGATCGCGGTGAAGAGGGTGATTCCCATGTTGAAGATCCCGCCTGAATTTCTTTGATCGCGGTGAAGAGGGTGATTTCCCCGGCCGTTTACGACGGATTGACTCCCGTAAGCCTCGTAAAATGTCCAGATAACGTTCCTTGATAACTGTTGTACCGTCAGGAATAAATTTGGAATGGACAATGCCGTGAGAATAAAAAATAACCTCCAGCATGACTTTCCCTTTGCCGCGATCCTGCCTGAATTTCTTTGATAGCGGTGAAGAGGGTGATTTCCATGCTGAAGATCCTGCCTGAATTTCTTTGATCGCGGTGAAGAGGGTGATTTCCATGTTGAAGATCCCGCCTGAATTTCTTTGATCGCGGTGAAGAGGGTGATTTCCCCGGCCGTTTACGACGGATTGACTCCCGTAAGCCTCGTAAAATGTCCAGATAACGTTCCTTGATAACTGTTGTACCGTCAGGAATAAATTTGGAATGGACAATGCCGTGAGAATAAAAAATCACCTCCAGCATGACTTTCCCTTTGCCGCGATCCTGCCTGAATTTCTTTGATCGCGGTGAAGAGGGTGATTTCCATGTTGAAGATCCTGCCTGAATTTCTTTGATCGCGGTGAAGAGGGTGATTTCCATGTTGAAGATCCCGCCTGAATTTCTTTGATCGCGGTGAAGAGGGTGATTTCTCCGGCCGTTTACGACGGATTGACTCCCGTAAGCCTCGTAAAATGTCCAGATAACGTTCCTTGATAACTGTTGTACCGTCAGGAATAAATTTGGAATGGACAATGCCGTGAGAATAAAAAATCACCTCCAGCATGACTTTCCCTTTGCCGCGATCCTGCCTGAATTTTTTTGATAGCGGTGAAGAGGGGGATTTCCATGTTGAAGATCCTGCCTGAATTTCTTTGATCGCGGTGAAGAGAGTGATTTCCATGTTGAAGATCCCGCCTGAATTTCTTTGATCGCGGTGAAGAGGGTGATTTCCCCGGCCGTTTACGACGGATTGACTCCCGTAAGCCTCGTAAAATGTCCAGATAACGTTCCTTGATAACTGTTGTACCGTCAGGAATAAATTTGGAATGGACAATGCCGTGAGAATAAAAAATAACCTCCAGCATGACTTTCCCTTTGCCGCGATCCTGCCTGAATTTTTTTGATCGCGGTGAAGAGGGGGATTTCCATGTTGAAGATCCTGCCTGAATTTCTTTGATCGCGGTGAAGAGGGTGATTTCCCATGTTGAAGATCCCGCCTGAATTTCTTTGATCGCGGTGAAGAGGGTGATTTCTCCGGCCGTTTACGACGGATTGACTCCCGTAAGCCTCGTAAAATGTCCAGATAACGTTCCTTGATAACTGTTGTACCGTCAGGAATAAATTTGGAATGGACAATGCCGTGAGAATAAAAAATAACCTCCAGCATGACTTTCCTTTGCCGCGATCCTGCCTGAATTTTTTGATAGCGGTGAAGAGGGGGATTTCCACGTTGAAGATCCTGCCTGAATTTCTTTGATCGCGGTGAAGAGGGTGATTCCCATGTTGAAGATCCCGCCTGAATTTCTTTGATCGCGGTGAAGAGGGTGATTTCCCCGGCCGTTTACGACGGATTGACTCCCGTAAGCCTCGTAAAATGTCCAGATAACGTTCCTTGATAACTGTTGTACCGTCAGGAATAAATTTGGAATGGACATTGCCGTGAGAATAAAAAATAACCTCCAGCATGACTTTCCCTTTGCCGCGATCCTGCCTGAATTTTTGATAGCGGTGAAGAGGGGATTTCCATGTTAAAGATCCTGCCTGAATTTCTTTGATCGCGGTGAAGAGGGTGATTCCCATGTTGAAGATCCCGCCTGAATTTTTTGATCGCGGTGAAGAGGGTGATTTCCCCGGCCGTTTACGACGGATTGACTCCCGTAAGCCTCGTAAAATGTCCAGATAACGTTCCTTGATAACTGTTGTACCGTCAGGAATAAATTTGGAATGGACATTGCCGTGAGAATAAAAAATCACCTCCAGCATGACTTTCCCTTTGCCGCGATCCTGCCTGAAATTTCTTTGATCGCGGCGAAGAGGGGGATTCCCATGTTGAAGATCCCGCCTGAATTTCTTTGATCGCGGTGAAGAGGGTGATTTCCCCGGCCGTTTACGACGGATTGACTCCCGTAAGCCTCGTAAAATGTCCAGATAACGTTCCTTGATAACTGTTGTACCGTCAGGAATAAATTTGGAATGGACAATGCCGTGAGAATAAAAAATAACCTCCAGCATGACTTTCCCTTTGCCGCGATCCTGCCTGAATTTCTTTGATCGCGTTGAAGAGGGTGATTTCCATGCTGAAGATCCTGCCTGAATTTCTTTGATCGCGGTGAAGAGGGTGATTCCCATGTTGAAGATCCCGCCTGAATTTCTTTGATCGCGGTGAAGAGGGTGATTTCTCCTGCCGTTTACGACGGATTGACTCCCGTAAGCCTCGTAAAATGTCCACATAACGTTCCTTGATAACTGTTGTACCGTCAGGAATAAATTTGGAATGGACAATGCCGTGAGAATAAAAAATAATCTCCAGCATGACTTTTCCTTTGCCGCGATCCTGCCTGAATTTTTTTGATAGCGGTGAAGAGGGGATTTCCATGTTGAAGATCCTGCCAGAATTTCTTTGATCGCGGTGAAGAGGGTGATTCCCATGTTGAAGATCCCGCCTGAATTTCTTTGATCGCAGTGAAGAGGGTGATTTCCCCGGCCGTTTACGACGGATTGACTCCCGTAAGCCTCGTAAAATGTCCAGATAACGTTCCTTGATAACTGTTGTACCGTCAGGAATAAATTTGGAATGGACAATGCCGTGAGAATAAAAAATAACCTCCAGCATGACTTTTCCTTTGCCGCGATCCTGCCTGAATTTTTTTGATAGCGGTGAAGAGGGGGATTTCCATGTTTAAGATCCTGCCTGAATTTCTTTGATTGCGGTGAAGAGGGTGATTTCCATGTTGAAGATCCCGCCTGAATTTCTTTGATCGCGGTGAAGAGGGTGATTTCCATGTTGAAGATCCCGCCTGAATTTCTTTGATCGCGGTGAAGAGGGTGATTTCCCCGGCCGTTTACGACGGATTGACTCCCGTAAGCCTCGTAAAATGTCCAGATAACGTTCCTTGATAACTGTTGTACTGTCAGGAATAAATTTGGAATGGACATTGCCGTGAGAATAAAAAATAACCTCCAGCATGACTTTCCCTTTGCCGCGATCCTGCCTGAAATTTCTTTGATCGCGGTGAAGAGGGTGATTTCCCATGTTGAAGATCCCGCCTGAATTTCTTTGATTGCGGTGAAGAGGGTGATTTCCCCGGCCGTTTACGACGGATTGACTCCCGTAAGCCTCGTAAAATGTCCAGATAACGTTCCTTGATAACTGTTGTACCGTCAGGAATAAATTTGGAATGGACAATGCCGTGTGAATAAAAAATCACCTCCAGCATGACTTTCCCTTTGCCGCGATCCTGCCTGAAATTTCTTTGATCGCGGTGAAGAGGGTGATTTCCACGTTTCGTCACCTGTGATGATGTTATCCAAAAACGTAGGATCGCTATCGACTCTGCCGATTAATTTACCCGATATCCGCATCCGTTCATCCCTTTTGTTCTGAGGTCAAAAGGCGAGGGCTGCCAAAGGTGTGCTGCCCCACTCGGTGCTTGTTAAGATCTTCCGTCAAAATGCGCTGGCATGTGGTCTCCGATAAGTTAGTTGCGTTAGCGATTTCCTCAGTGGTTCGGCGACGATCCTGACGAACACACTGCGCCACCATCGTAACGTTTTCCTCACTCCGTGCAATCACAGGTCGACCACAGCGCTCATTATCAGCGATGGATTCTCGGTCCTCTTTGAAACGCCGATATCACTCGTACACCTTCGATCTCGCCATCGTAGAGTGACCGCACACCTTCAAAAGCATTTCTAAGGTCTGTGCAGCTGTTTTACCCAAACGCTGACAAAATTTAATGTTACAACGTTACTCTTCAAAAGCTATGTTTCTCACATCGCAGAAGACACACGAGTAACCACAGCAGCAAACGTTTGCGCGCGCATTCCAATCCCTTTCCATAAGCCAAACCATTCTGACTACGGAGGGGGAGGGATGGCGGGATGTACAATATTTCAGACGCTGTAACTCTAACTACATGCTTACGTTGTCACGGGTAGGCTCTGTCCCCGAACTTTTAGATTCTACTCCGTAAGTTGGAAGTAAGCCGAGCTAAACAATGAGCTCACGATGTATTAGTCGAAACACAAAAGAACTTAACTTCTAGGAGTGTTAATTGCAATAGTTGCTGTACCTCAATTTTGAGCCTTTCCTTCGACATACGAAAGAATACGCACGCTCGTGAATATCTTTGCGGGCACATCTATAAGCCAGGTATAAAAATTTTGGTTTCCATTCATTAGATAGTTAGCTTGAAGTATTTTTTTCCATTGGCTTGCGTGAAATATTCTTTTTCCATTGGCTAGCGCGAAGTCTTGCGCATTTGAGAGACCCACAATTTTACCGCTGGGGCGCTAAAATTGTGAGTGTGTGTGTGTGTGTCACTGTTTCTAAATATTCAGCAGAAAAATAATTTTTTTCGTTCGATACCTTTCACTGTGACGAATAACGAATATTTTGCGTACATTTTCTACTTCAAATAATGCGTAATTTTCTTGCATAGATGTATATTCTGTTTCCTTGTTTACTGCTACTTTTACAAGTCCGATTCGAAAAATTATGTTTTACCTCTGGCAGCTTGCACTATGAGGAACATTTGCACACATTTTTCACTTTTTATAATGCAAACGTTTACCGTCAGGAAGACTGACTTCATATATCAGTTTAAAGTTACATACCCGCTTCTAAAATGCCAAATTGAAAAATACGCCTTAAATCGGATACTTGTCACAGTTGCGAACACACGGTCGAGTCACATTATTGTGACTACCAGCTAATATCCAGGGTATCCGCCGTGTGCAGATCGGACAGCAGCTAGACGGGCTGGGAGTGGCTCAATAAGGTGCTGAAAGTTGTTTACAGGTATGTGGAACCATGCTGGCTGCAGAGCATCTCACCGCTGCTGGAGAGTGCGTGATGGAGGATCCATAGACCGAACAACAAGATCGTGGTGGTCCCACAAATGCTCAATTGGGTTGAAGTATAGGGAATTAGGGGTCCAGGGAAGTACTATGAGGTCTTCATCGTGCTCTTCCAACCACTCTCGGACATTTCTATCTGTGTGACACGTCGCATTGTCGTTCTGTAAGATCCCATCCATCCCAGGGAAGACAGTCAGTATGTATGGGTGTACGTGGTCTGCAAGGATGGATTCATAACGAATTCGGTCCATAGTGTCTTCCACAGGTATGAATGGACCCAGGGAATGCCACGAAAGCATTCCCCAGACCATAACGCTGCCCCCCCAGCTTGTGTTCTTCCAGCAATGGTTGAAGAGTGTTTGTTCTCCGATGTTTCTCACCTTATACGCCAATGTCCATCCGTTCGATGAAGCAGAAAACGTGACTCATCGGAGAAGGCAATACTTTGCCAATCAGCGGAGGTCCAATTCCGATACTGCCACGCAAATGTAAGCCTTTTCTGCCGATGCACCTTCGTTAGCATAGGTGCAGGGACCATTTGTCTGCATCGGAGCCCCATACGCAGCAGGGTTCGCTGAACTATCATATTAGACACACTTTCGGTAGCCACCTGGTTCATTCGGCCAGTGAGTTGCTCCATTGTAGCGCGTCGATCGGCCCTTACGCACCTTCGCAGCCGACGTTCACCTCTAACATCAATGGTACGTGATGCTCTGCAGTTTCCACGTTGCTTATTTGCAATGAAGCCATTTCTCCATTCACGATACACTTTAACCACAGCATAACGCGAACAGTTCCCAAACTGCGCTGTTTCAGACATACTGCCACCCTTGGCCCGAAAGCCGAAAATCATTCCTTTTTGCAAAACTGATAAATCTCCCCTTTTATCCGTGACAAGAACGAGTGATATGTTTACAGAATGCCTACAGCACACCTTACATACTCTCCAAGCCAGCTCACGACACGTGCCTTCTTTCATAGGCTACGCGCTGTTGACGTCAAAAGTAGGATGTGGTCACAATAATGTGACTCGACTGTGTATTACGTCCATGTTTTAAGTACGCACAACGTTTCTCCTGGGGGTTTAAATGTATACCTGTATTTTTACGCATTTGTCACTATACCTCCGCTTATAAAAGTCAGACCGAAAATGCTCTTTTTTGCGTCGTATTTATCAAGAACGTGTTGCATGTATTTTCTGCTTCCCGTAACGCGTAGTTTCCCGCAAGGGAGAGTAAATGTATAAACTTATTTGCGACCATCTTCGTTCTTAAAAGACAGATCGCAAAAAATTCCTTTGAAATCAGCATCGGGTTTGGACCATTGTCTTTGACGATAATTTTACGAACATTTTTTGGTTTTAACGTTTCGCACTTTTCTTGTTAGGGAAAGGAAATATGTTTTCGGTTTGTTGTGTTACCTTCACTTTTGAAAGACAAGTTCGAAAAATCCATTTCTCGTCGGATAAGATGTACTATGAAGAACATTCCATATACATTTTCCTTTTTTGCATTTTTCAAAGTTCTACCGCTAGAGGGAATAAGGCTACTGGCTCTCTCTGTGTAACCTAATCATTTGGCATACTGTATACCATGCTCTCTATGTACATTGTTGATGTATACTGAATATACTCTCTATGTCTGTCAATACTGTACAAGTATAAATAATTAATTTAATTTAAACCCTCAACAACAACAACAAAAACAAGAAAGATGACACCGAATTTTCTGATGTAATGAACACGTCTTTTGAATCCGTTCTGACGCGAATTAAATTTATCAAAGCTATTCAAAGTCAATGGAACCGGTTAGGAAAACAATCAACCGGTTTCAACAATCGACAAAACATCCAGAAATAGAAACATATGCTTAGCTGCACCAGCGGCTAAAAAAAGTTACGAAAATTAACAAATGGCGCACAAAAAGTTTCTCATAGCACAAGGAAGGTATCAGAGACAAAAAGATTTTCAAATCAAACAGTTAAAAGAAGAAATATACGAGAGAAAGAAACATTAATAACTCTATGCCTTTTAGCGGAAGAATTTTGCGTAATGGAAAAATTGAAAATAGGCGGAAATTATTCTGCATGGAAAAAGCCATGCTAAGGAAACAGAAGTTTTCGACCATTATGCTCCCTAGCGGGAAATCTGTGCATTTTTTAAACAGGATAATGCTCCACATCTCTAGGACAGCGAATGGCATACAGTAAAGAAGAAATTTCTCAGTAGTGTTTTTAGAAGCTGTGATACAGCTGCAAACTGAAGTACACAAACACCATCTACTGAGAGAACGGTGAACTACAAAATTCCTCATACACTAGCCTAAAGTATTCTACAACATAAATGGCATCCAGGATTGAAATAATTTTTTTAATCGCACATGTAAAAGCAAAGATATTGAGAAAAACAGATTATGCATTTGAACCCTCTAGCGGCGAAAATGTGCATTATTTTAGGAAGAAAATACGCACACAGAGTTTGCATAGTCAGTGGTATCTGACCGAAGAAAGAAGGTTTTCAATCGGCGTTTTAGTCCCGCAGATATTGCTGAAAATGGAAACTTGAACTTACGCCCTCTGGTGGCAGACATCTACGTTAAGAAACATTTGAAATTATATGAGGACCATTTCCCAGCGGAAACGCTCTCCAATAGAGAAGGAATTTTTCAAATCGGTCTCTTAGAAGCAGAGTTACTGACAAAAGTAAGACATGCATCAACGCCCCCTGGCGGAAACGCCATGCATTATTTTAAGAAGAAAGTATTCTCAAAAATTCTCAAAAGGGTTTTCGATGTGAGCGCTATCGGTCCAAGGAATAATTTTTTCAGTCGAGTTTTCTGGAGCTCAGATTTTGCTGCAAATACATCAGAAGCAGAAATAATCACTTACGCCTTCTGGTGGCCAAACCGTTTTTTACCAAAAATTCAGAAATTATATACAAAAAATTTCCCATCAGGAGCTGCATCCGCTTCTGAAAGAATTTTTCAAATCGGAGTTTTAGGAGCAGAGATATCGGGGAAAACGCAGTTTACTTTTGCTCTCCGTCGCGGAAAATCTATGGGTAACTTGAAAAAGTGACTCTAATTAAACTAGTCTTCGACATAAATGGAATCGAAAGGTAAAATATTTTTTTCAATCGGACGTTTAGAAGCAAATATGTGGAATAAAATGTATTTTGAATTCGACGCCATTTGCATTCACGCCCGCTGACAGCAAAATTGTGCATAGTAAAAAAAAAAATAAAAATAAATAAAAAGGAAATAAAGGGCCATCATTTGCCCATTTCTAGCTTCTCAATGCAAAAAGAATTTTTTAAATCGGACGATTAGTTGCAGAGATATGGTGTCCACAAACGGACGGGCGGACACACCGATAACATAAGCACGATCTTTTTTACAAAAGACGTGCTAAAAGTATATCTATAAAGCACGAGCAGCCTTTTCTGTGTCTTTGAGATTTCTCAAAGCGAAGTTCTTTTATTAGACGATATAGAAGTTGATTGCTTTTGTCAGAAAACGTTTGACTGCCCAGTTAAAAAACAAGTCTAGCTGCAATACTTTTGACATGCGGAATTCGAGGGTTTTGCTAAAATTAGTTATGATCACACCCATAACTACTTTTAACATTTTTTTTTTGCCATTCTTCCTCTTTCGAAGTGTGAAATTTCTCTGGGAATACTAGTATTCTTTTGCTGAAACGTTCTGATTTAAGGGGAGATTAATTCTGCACAAATTTTTTCACACGTCGTTTGAAATAACAAACAAACAAACAAACAGAACATTATGCCCGTCTATCCGGTTGTGGACATAATATCTCTATGCACCTATTATGCCCATATGAAAAATTCGGTTTCGATTGAAATGCTTGAACTGTGAGAACGGGGATCTATACAATTTTGGTTTCTTTCTGATATGTAACCTTGCCGCTAGGGGACGTAACAATTCAGTTCTCCTGCAAAGCTTTTTAGTACAAAGACCATCTAGTTTTTACTACAAGTATTTCACAAAACTTCCCCTAACTGAGGTCGTTGATGTACAGGTGATTGAAAACGGACTTTACAACTTTTGGAGGCGTTAATCTGAAGCAAAAGACATCAAGTTTTACCTCATGTAGTTCCATAGCACCGAATTCCATAACCGCGACCACCAGCGGCGTGCATTTCAAAATGGCTGCTTTTACAGGTGCTCGATGTGTGTTTTGGTTTGAAGAAACGAAATACGCGACAACAGTTCAACGGAAATTTCGCATCCAGTATCGTAAGGATACTCCCACTAGATCTACAATTTACTCTTGGCATACGAATTTTGTTGAGACTGATTGTTCTATTCGTCATGAGAAATCCCCTGGTCGCCCGCATGCTTCTGCTGCTGTCGCGGAACAAATGAGGGAGAGCTTCGTTCTTAGTCCCACGAAATCAGCGCGACGTACGTCTCGTGAGATTGGTACTTCACAACTGACAGTTACCAGTGTTACGAAAACGACTGCACTTAAAATCATACAGACTTACCATGGTTCAAGAAATTCGTAGCGCAGATTGCGTGGCTCGTTGGGAATTCTGTGCGGAATTGTTGCATCTCATAGAGGAAGACGGAACATTCCTGGACTAACTAATCTTCAGCGATGAGTCGACATTTCATGTCATTGGTAAGGTTAACACACACAACTGCAGGATTTTGGGCGCCGAAAAATGCACGCGAATCTCTGGAACATGTTCGCAAAGGTGAATGTGTTTTGTGCACTTAGCAAACATAAGGTTTACGGCCCCTTCTTTTTTTCACGAGGAAACCATCAACGGTATCGTGTATCTGGATATGCTCGAAAACTATCTCATTCCACAGCTGGACGATGATGACCAAGAAGGAAGCATTCACTTTCAGCAAGACGGCGCACCACCTCACTACTATACAGATGTCCGAGATTTCCTCAATAAACTATTCCGAGGCCAGTGGATTGGTCGAGCAGTGCAGATAGCCTGGCCACCTCGTTCTCCCGACTGGACACCTCTTGATTCTTTCCTATGGAATTTCATTAAAGATTGAGTGTTTGTTCCAATATTACATGCAAATCTCGCTGAACTCGAAACTCGAATCACTACCGCAATCGCAGAAGTGACAACAGATATGCTGCGGCGAGTTTGGGAAGAAAGTAACTTCAGGCGGGATGTCTGCCATATCACCAATGGCAGTCACATCGTCACATCGAATGGCAATCAACGTCTATGTGGAATCAAACTTGATGTATTCTGCTACAGATTAACGTCTCAAAAATTATGTAAGTATTTTGGATAAATTTCTACACGCTTTCAACGTTGTAAAGACCTTTTTGAGACACCCTGTATATAAGTATTTTTCCCGACATCGCTGCATGTAAAAGTTCGATTTGACAAATTCTTTTTGCGTTGGAGAACGTTAATGGTGAGAAAATTTTTGTGCATGATTTCTAATTTTTCGTAACGCACAATTCTGCCACTAGGGAGAGTAAATGTAAATTTTTATTTGCAATGTATTTATAACCGTATATCATCATTCATCATCATTGTCAACCATTATCAATCCACTGCTGGACGAAGGTCTCCCCAAGTTTCCTCCACAACAGTCTGTCTTGTGCCAGTCTCCTCCATGTCACCCCTGCATACTTTCGAATTTCATCCACCCATCTCCCATGTGGTCTTCTTCTGGGTCTTTTCCTGTCCCTTGGAATCCAATCTAAAATTTCGGCTGTCCATCGATGATCTGTCCTTCTGGCAGTATGTCCAGCCCATTGCCATTTCAGGGATTTAACTCTGATCATGATGTCTTCCACTCTTGTCATTTTTCGGATCCACGAGTTCCTCTTCTTATCTCTCCTGGTTACACCAAGTATGCACCTCTCCATGCTTCTTTGAGTTGTCTGCAGCCGTTGTATATCTCTTTTAGTTAAGGTCCACGTCTCTGCACCATACGTAAGCACTGGAAGGATGCATTGATCAAACACTTTTCTTTTAAGACATAATGGCATATTGCTCTTGAAAATTATGCTGTTTCTTCCAAAAGCTCTCCAGGCAAGTTTTGTACGCCGATTAATTTCTTCATCAATGTGACCCTCACTAGATATCTGCTGTCCAAGATAAACGCACGTGTCTGTTATCTCCAGCTTTTCTCCATCAATCGATAAATCTTCATTTCTTGTAAAAGCATTGAACATCACTTTTGTCTTCTGAAAGTTCATTTTTAATCCCACTTCTTTACTCTTGTCAGCAAGTTCCTGGATCATACTCTGCAGCTCTGATGGGGTAGTTGCAAAAATGACTACGTCATCAGCAAAACGAAGGTGGGTTAGATAATCTCCATTAATCTTTATCCCCTTGTTTTCCCAGCTCAGCGACTGAAAAACACCCTCCAATGTGGCATTAAAGAGCTTCGGAGATATGGTGTCACCTTGTCTCACTCCCTTTCCAATTTTTACGTGTGTTGTATTTTCAAACAGCCTAATCTTTGCACTTGCATTTTCATAGATGTTATTAATGATATTAATGTATGCATCTTCAATACCGCAGGTTTTCAGAGCCATTGTAACTGCTGATGGTTTCACCGAATCAAAGGCTTTTTCATAATCGATAAAAGCCATGCACAATGGAAGTTCATATTCCCTCGCTCTTTCAATTAGTTCTCTCAGTACGTGGATATGATCTATTGTGCTGTAGCCACTCCTGAATCCAGCTTGTTCTCTCGGTTGAGCCATGTCCAGTGTTACCTTCAAGCGGTGTGAAAGAACTTTAGTGAAGATTTTATAAACTACTGATAGGAGGCTGATAGGTCTGTAGTTTCCGAGATCCTCAATGTCACCTTTCTTATGTAGCAGGATCATTGTAGCGGTGTTCCAATCCTCAGAATCTTTCCTTCATTAAGGCATCGAGTGAAAATTTGGGCGAGTACTGTTTCGATTTCTCCACTTGCTTCTTGTATGATGTCTACAGTAATTCCATCTTCTCCTGGAGCTTTTCCCCGCTTCATGTTCTTGATTGCATGTGCAACTTCTGCTGGAAGGACTGGAGGAACTCTGGTACTGGTATCTTTCATGATGTCTGGAGTGCATGTATCATCCCTTTCATATAATTTGGAGTAGAAATCTTTCACTCTTGTCAAAATTTCGCCTCTATTTCTTGTTACAGAGCCATCTTCTTTTCTCAGTGCCATAATCTGTTTTCTTCCCTTACTGAGATGTCCCTTTGCTATCTTTAGGCTTTGGTTGTTTTCAATTGCTTTCCTCACTAGTTCACAGTTGAATTTTCTTACGTCTTCAGTGATACTTTTTCGTACTGTCTTGCATAGCTCTATATATTCCACTTTGGAAGTCACATCTTCTTTAGTTGTCCTCATCTCTCTTCTTTTTTGCATCAACATTTTCGTTTTCCTGATAATTTATTTACATGCAACTTGTTCTTAGACCCAGCTAATTTTGTTGCTGTTTCCATAAGAGCTTTGGTTACTTTTCTGTTAACTTCAGAGATGTCCACTTCTTCCGATGTTAGGCCTTCTAAAGCAGAGAACCTGTTCTTCAGTTCCAACTTGAAGGTATTATGGTGTTTTTTAAGGTTGGTTATGTCAATAGATTTTGTTTGTCTTATGAGCTTGCCACGTTCAAGTTTTGTGTTGAGGTGCATCTTACATCTCACCAATCTATGGTCACTACCTGTGTTGAACTTGTTTAGCACACTGCAGTCTTCTATGACGAATTTTTTGTTACACATAATAAAATCAATTTCACTTGTTGTCCCATTTGGATGTCTCCATGTCCATTTCCTGTGTGGCTTTTTCTTGAAGAAGGAGTTCAAGATGAAAAACCCTTCTGCCTCTGCAAACTCAACGAGAGTATTTCCACGCTGGTTTCTGTTGCCGTGACCGAATTTACCTACTGAAGTTTCATTCTGTTGCCGTTGCCCTATTTTTGCATTGAAATCTCCCATAATTATTTTCAAGTGCTGCTTACCTTTATTATTTAGATGACAAATTTCCTCATAAAATTCTTCAATTTCTTCTTCAGGATGACTTGTGGTGGGTGCATAAGTTTGAATAATCTGAGCCTGGAATCTTTTCGAGGGTTGGATAACAAGTCGTGCAGCTCTGTCAGAGGAACTTTCAACTTCTACAACTTTATCCTTCAGTTTCTTGTTTATTATAAATCCAACACCACTAGTTCTGCCAGTATCTGTCCCACGATAGTAGAAGAGATGTCCACTTTTCAGTTCAATGAGATCTTCTCCTTTTCTCCTTACCTCACTTAGCCCCACGATGTCCCACTTGATCCTTTGTAGTTCCTCTTCCAATTCAAGAAGCCTTGAATCAGAAGATAGGGAGCGTCAGAAGATAGGGAGCGTCCATTGTACGTAGCCAAGGTCAGCATCAGATGGCAGCTCTAGTCCGGTCCTCCGGGGATTCTTAGCACCCTCTGCCTTCATGTCGCACTGGCCGCTGCCTTGGCCAGGTACATTCCAGCTGCCGGAGACTGAGGGCCAAGATTTAAGTTGTGGAATCATTTTGGAGGGGTTTGGCCATAACTCACCACGCTGGCCAAGCGGGTTGGTGAGTGTGGGATAGAATTTCCTCTAATCCCGATGTTATAGTTATACCGCTATTGGCGGTCGTCAGAGCCCCTTTAGTGGGAACAGGATGCACCACGAGAAGGCGGGGTTGACATTTGTCAAGGAGAGGCTGTGATGTTACGCATCACCTGACCTTACTTCTAAAAGCTCGATTGCTAAATTTTTATTTTTGTCAGATACTGCTTGTCTAATGAAACGTTTTATGCACATTTCCTGCTGAAAATAGCATGAAGTTTTCCCGCGAATGGGCGTAATCTTAGTATTCTTGAAATCTCTGCCTCTGAAATTCCTATTTGAAAAATTCTTTTTGCGTTTCATAACGTTTATGGGGATGAATATTTTTCACATAATTTCTAATTTTGGGGAACGGGCCAGTTTGCTGGAGGACGCAAGAGCGTGTTTCTGTTTACAACTTATTTGCATCTGCCTTTGGTCATAGATTGCTCACCACGAAAAACTTTTGGTGTACGTCTCCTGATCAAAATAACGCACAGTTTTCCTACTAGGGTACGCAAAAGTATATTTTTGTTTTCTGTTTTCTTGATATCTTTTGTTTCTTTCTAAATGTCCGATTGGAAGAAATTCTTTTTACGAGGCCTGTTCAAGAAAGGCTTACACGGAAATTTATAAACATGTATGTACGAACCTCAACTACATATGGCTGTGGTCCTTTTCAAAGTAATCTCCTTCGGAGACAATGCACCTGTCCAAACGTCGCTACCATTCCTCAAAGACGTTCTGGCAGCCATCTTTCTGCAGCCCATTCAGAGCAGCATCTGAAGCTTTTACTACCTCTTCTGTTGACGCAAACCTACGTACTCGCATCTTTTTTTGGAGAGTTGAGAAAAGAAAAAGTTACAGGGTGCTAAATCTCGACTGTATGCAGGCTGTTGTGCCGTCCCAATATTTTTTCAGCCAAGATGGTAGTGATTTTCTGCGCTGCCTGAGAATGAGCATTATCATTGTGAAGTTTCCAACCATTTTAGTGAATTGTCAAAACAGACACGTAATAATCGGTATTAACCGTGGTATTCGGCGGTACGACGTTCTGGTGCACCATTCCTTGGTAATCAAAGAAAGTCACTACCATTATCTTCTCGACAGACTTTTCACATCTTGCCTTTTCTGCCTTTGGAAATGACGGAGTTTTCCATACAGTTGTTTGCCCTCTGGATCGTACTAATAAAGAAAAATTTCATGACCTGTAATCATTGACTTCAGGTAATCTTCGTTTGAAGCAATTTCTTGCTTCAAAAATTCACACACCCCAACACGCACTTGTCTCTGTTCAGGCATCAGTAACCGAGGAATCCATCTTGTACTGATTCCCGTCATGTGTAGCTTCTCACTGAGTTTATACACTGCTGGCCACCCAAAACGCAACACCAAGAAGGAAGCATCCGATTGGCCTGAAATTCGCAGCATGCGTCGCCTGCGAGAAGACATGCAAACGATTAGCATTGCAGGACATATGCAAATCATGTGCGCTCGGCACGCCACCGAGAAGCACTATAAGAAGGGTGCACAGATGGCGGGGTGTAAGCACTGAAAGTGTGTTGTGCTGCCGGACATGTACATGGGAAGCTTCCTGATGCCTCGTCGTAGAATACGGCAGTCATTCCAGCACGTTTCGCAGTTCGACAGAGGACGAATAGTGGCTTATCGCGACAGCGGTTTATTGTACCGAGACATCGGCGCCCGTGTGGGACGACATCCAGCCACAGTGAGGCGAGTATCGATTCGGTGGGTGCAGGAGGGACGGATGTACCGACGTGAGCGATTGCCGCAGCCGCGACACACCACCGGACGAGAGGACCGGCATGTTGTGCGGCGGGCATTGACGGCTCGCACCGCCACATCACGAACGTTAGCGCAGGAATTAGGGTGTGTTGCGCAACAACCTGGGTCAGCACGCACCTTTCGACGTCGTCTGCAGGAGCGGGGACTTGTCACACGGTGCCAATTGCTCCGATTATCATTGACGTTACACCACCGGCGAGTGCGGCAGCAGTGGGCCGTTGAACACCGCACCTGGACTATGGAATGGCACGACATTGTCTTCTCCAACGATTGCCGCTTCTGCCTGCAATACCACGATGGTTGGATTCGCGTGTGGCGGAACCACGGCGAGAGACTGAATGACGCCTGCATCATGCATCACCATACTGGTCCGTCGTCTGGCATTATGGTTTGGGGCGCAATTGGATATGACAGCCGCACCCTCTGGTACGCATCGCCGGTAAACTCAACAGCCACCGCTACATCTCCAACGTTTTGAAGCCTGTAGTCCTCCCTTACCTCCAGGACCTGCCAGCGGCCACGTTTCAACAGGACAATGCGCGCACGCACGTGGCCCGCTTGTTCTCTCCCGATATGTCGCTCATCGAACACGTCTGGTCGCTGATAGTTAACCGAGTGGCCCGGCAAGCACCACCCACGGCTACGCCTGATGAACTGTGGCAACGTGTGGAAGCCGCCTGGACCGACATACCCCAAGCGCACATCCAAAGCCTCTTTCGTTTGATGCTGCGGCGTGTAGCGGCCGTTATTGCCAGCATGAGGGCCACACGAACTATTGATGTCTGCGTGTTCCGCAAGTCGCACGGGCCTGTAAGCTCAATCGTTTCATCTTTGTATCTGTTGTTACGTGTCCAGTAAATCTGGCTTTGCTATCTCGTGTCCTTCTTGGTGTTGCTTTTGGGTGGCCAGTAGTGTATATAGTGTGGGCACTTCCAATTGAAATCTGTAAATGTTCTGCCATTTGTCTCACTGTGAGCCTATGATCCTCACGAATAATTGTGGCTGCAGTGCTTACCATCTGATCAGTAATGGCATTGGCAACACCCCAGATCCACCTAGCGCCTGAAACGATTCGCGGCCTTTGCGAAATTCCTTTAACCACCACTGTGCTGTACGATGTGGCACCACACTCTCACCATATGACTGCACCAACATGTGAGTCGGGCGTATGCTGTGATGATGTTTTGGTTCCACTATGTAGTTATACTATTTAAAGAACAACAACAACCGTGCATGTCTTTCTTGAAGAGGCCTCGTACATCGTTTACCAATCAACGCTGGGAAACATTTGCATATATTTGAAAAATTTCCACGCTACATAGTTCTGCCGCTAGATGGCGTAACTGTGTGTTTCTGTTTGCAACCGTATCTCCGTAAAAAAATCCGATTGCAAATATTATTTTTGAGGTGTATGCGATTTGCTATGGTAAAGATTGCAAATATTATCAACTTTAAATAATGCACAGTGTTCTCGATAGGGGCACATACGTACACTACTGTTTTTGAAAATTGCAATACCATGAAGGGTAACTGGTATTAGCTTGAAACCTACAGGATATATACAACACGTTGGAACACGCAAATGATTAAAATATCACTGAAAATGTGCATGCGGTTTAGCAGCATCGTCCTCTGAACTGTCCGGCCTTGGGTATAACCCTTTAACGACCATGACCCAAAAAATCATGTATCACTCTAAATATCATACTCTAAATACACTATCTACCAACAAGTAATTGGACACCTGTGATAGCAAAGGAAAACGAAGTTTATTGACCTTCAATAGTTGGTGGAGCCTCCACGAGCGGCGATTACAGATGCGACCCTCCGGGGCATACTCTCAACCAGGCGTTGTACGACGGCTAGCAGTATTTTCTTCCACTCGGCTTGGAGAAGACAGGTCAGTACCTTAACCGATTTCGGACGGTGGGGGCACCCCTTAAGTCAACGCTCCAACTCGTCCCAGAGGTGCTCGATAGGGTTAAGGTCCGGGAAACACCCCCATAGCATAATTCCACCGCCGCCGAACCCCATTGTCACCATACCAAGCCATGGTCGATCTCGCAACATGACAGGTGGCATTGTCATCCTGAACGTAACATGGGTCCACCCCGTAAAACTGCCACAACGTAGGAAGCGCATGGTCATCCAAAATGATGCAGTAAGTCTCGGCGTTTGTCTACCAGGAATTGCGACTAAGGGTCCCTTGCCATACCAGGAGAAACACCCCCATAGCATAATTCCACCGCCGCCGAACTTCACAGTTGGCACAATATATTCCGGCAGGAGGCGTTCTCCAGGCAGAGGCCAAACCCACACCCTGCCATCCGAACGGTAGAGGGTGAACCTTGATTCGTCGCTCCAGAGAACCTGTTTCCACGGTTCAACTGTCCACGGTCGACGTTCTGTGCACCACGTTAGCCAAGCAGCTCTATTGGACTTGGTGATCAAAGGCTTTTGGGCGTCAGCACGTCCATGATAACCGAGCAAATGGGCTTCGTTACGGATGGTATTCATCGAAAGAACACTCCCGAATGCCTGTTGAAACTCCTCGCGGATGAGGCCCATCGATTTGGTGCGGTTCTTCCGAATTTCTCTGGCCAGCACCCGTCGGTCTCTAACTCCCAGTTTTGTGGGTCTGCCAGCTCGGGGAACATTCCGACAGTCACCTCTCATCTTCCACTTGCCAATCACGTAGGCCACTGTCGATTTTGGGTACTTCAACTTGCTGGATATGCCACGTATGGATCGGCCATTTCTGTGATACCCGACGATTACACCTTTCTCGAAATCAGTGAGCTCCGAACTGAGTGGCATCTTGCATGCGACTGGTTGCGTTGTTGTTTCCCACACGATATTTAACGGCGGCGGCCGTGACGTGTATCAGGACAGCAGATATCGTCGATTGCAGGGGTGTCCAATTACTTGTTGGTAGATAGTGTATCATAACGCCCGAAACTGTCTGTTGTTTCACTTCTCTGTTTAATAACAACAATAGTGACTGAGGGTGACTTCTGCTGACCCCTTATAGGTTGAGAAAATTCGAAGAACAAGTAGGGCAGGAAATCTGACTCACTTTAGACAGGCGTTTCGGGTGGCTATGGCCGTTTGTACGTACGAGCGTTTTGGGCGTTATGGTCGTTTAAAAGATTAAGAGCTGGCTGAAACGAGGTGTTGCAATCAGTGAAGAGCCAACTCTGAGTCAAAAGGGTGTTTCTTGTGTCTCACTATGCCCCGTCGTCGAAGATGGCCGCATTATGAACACTTGACGGACTTTGAGCAAGGAAAGATTGTTAGAATGAGAGAAGCAGGGATTTCCTACCGCAAAATTGCCACTCGTACGGAGAGAAACGTCAGTACAGTGATGCGAACGTGGCGTTAGTAGACAGATGAGACTCGAACGCTCAGAAATCCTGGAAACGGGCTGCAAAATCGCACGACTGCACTTAATGACACGCGCCTCTACCGCATGGCAGCGACATATTGCACAACGGCATCGACGGTGTTAGCGCAGCAGTCGAGCACTATCACAGGCCAGGCTTTGTTCTGTAGCTCAGTTCGACGTCGTGTGCTTAACAGAGGACTGGTCGATAGCAGCCCAATTACTGCGTATTTCTTCGACATTCAACCACAGACACCTCAGGCTGCAATGGGGTCTTGAACACAGACATTGGAGCGCTGATGGGCAACAGCTCGTTTATTCTGACGAGTCACGATTCAACTTAATGCACCCCGATGGTTGTATACTAATTCGAAAAGATCCTGGTGAACGACATCTTGCAGTGTCATAGCGGCCCAACGCCAAGCGCCATGCACCCTCAACAGCCAGTGATACATCAGTGATGTTTTAGAGGCAGAAGTGATAACCTTCCTTCAGAGTTGTCCTGGCGCTATATTCCAGCAGGACAATGATCGGCCACATGTGGCCCGGAATGTCCAAAACTGCTTACATGCATGGTAGATACCGCTTCGTTCGCCGGATATGTCCTTGATCGAACATGTCTTGGACATGGTAGCTAAGCGACCGGCCCGTCAAGCTACTCAGCCAGTCACCACAAATGAACTCTGGCCTCGCATAGAAGCAACCTGACAGGCGATTTCAAAAACCTCTTCCATGCAATGCAATGTCGTGTAGAGGCTCTTATTGTTGCTCGAGATGGCTTCACACGATACTGAGGTTTGAAGCGAGAAATCCTTGCATTCCTCTACAAATGTAATCAGTCATTTCCTGTAACATAAGGAATTTGTGGAATATACACCCAAAATGCAACACCAAGGAGGAAGCATCCGATTGTTCTGAAATTCGCAGCATACGTCGCCCGGGAGAGGACATGCAAACGATTAGCATTGCAGGGCATATGAAAATCATGTGCGCCCGGCACGCCACCGAGAAGCACTATAAGAAGGGTGCACAGAAGGCGAGGTGTAAGTAGTGGAAGTGCGTTGTGCTTCCGGACCTGTGCGTGGGAAGCTTCCTGATGCCTCGTCGCAGAATACGGCAGTCATTCCAGCACGTTTTGGAGTTCGACAGAGGACGAATAGTGGCTTATCGCGACAGCGGTTTATCGTACCGAGACATCGGCGTCCGTGTGGGACGACATCCAGCCACAGTGAGGCGAGTATGGATTCGGTGGGTGCAGGAGGGACGGACGTACCGAAATGAGCGATTGCCGCAGCCGCGGCACACCACCGAACGAGAGGACCGGCATGTTGTGCGGTGGGCATTGACGGCTCGCACCGCCACATCACGAACATTAGCGCAGGAATTAGGGTGTGTTGCGCAACAACCTGTGTCAGCACGTACCGTTCGACGTCGTCTGCAGGAGCGGGGACTTGTAGCACGGCGCCCATTGCTCCGATTACCATTGACGTTACCCCACCGGTGAGTGTGGCGGCAGTAAGCCGTTGAATGCCGCACCTGGACTACGGAATGGCACGAACGGCATTGTCTTCTCCGACGAATCCCGCTTCTGCTTGCAACACCACGATGGTCGGATCCGTGTGTGGCGTCACCGTGGAGAGAGACTGTATGACGCCTGCATTATGCATCTCCATACCGGTCCGTCGCCTAGCGTTCTGGTTTGGTGCGCAATTGATTATGACATCCGCACCCTTCTGGTACGCATCGCCGTTACACTCAACAGCCATCGCTACATCTCCGACGCTTTGGAGCCTGTAGTCCTCCCTTTCCTGCAGGACCTGCCAGCGGCCACGTTTCAACAGGAACATGCACGCCCGCACGTGGTACGCATTGTGCAACAATTCTTCACGGCCCACCAGGTGTCAATGCTGCCGTGGCTCAGCTGTTCTCCCGATATTTCGCCCATTGAACACGTCTGGTCGCTGATCGGCAACCGAGTGGCCCGGCAAGCACGACCCGCGGCTACGCCTGATGAACTGTGGCAACGTGTGGAAGCAGCTTGGACCGACATAGCTCAAGCCCACATCGAAAGCCTCTTTCGTTCGATGCCGCGGCGTGTAGCGGCCGTTATTGCCAGCCGTGGGGCGGGCCACACGAACTATTGGTGTCTGCGTGTTCCGCAAGTCGCACGGGCCTGTAAGCTCAATCGTTTCATCTTTGTATCTGTTGTTATGTGTCCAGTAAATCTTGCTTTGCTATCTCGTGTCCTTCTTGGTGTTACATTTTGGGTGGCCAGCAGTGTATTTCATTTTAATAGCGCGATTCTTTCTTGGTCTTGCAATTTTCCGAAGCAATAGTGTATCTATAAACACTTTTGATTTTTTTGCGATGTCTGTTTTTAAAAGTCGTATTTGAAAAATTCTTTTTCCGTAGCTTAGCTGCCGTTATGACAAATATTTTGCTAATATTTTTACTTCTTCATTAATGCACAGTTCTGCCAATAGGAAACGTCAGTGTATATTTCTATTTCAAACATTTTATCCGGTTCTAAAAATCCGACTGGAAAATATTTTTCTTAGTTGAATACTATTAAGTATGAAGAACATTTTGCGCTCATTTCCTTTTTTAACTCTCAGTTTTCAACAAGGAGTGTGAAGCTCTTGTATTGGTCTACATATCTCTGCTTCTAATTACTCGATTTGAAAAAAAAAACCTTTTCTTTTAATATCTTTTGCGACGTGAAACATTTTCGTACAGTTTGTAATTTTTCCTAACATACATTTCTGCCGCCAATGGGCATAAAATGCTATTTCTGTTTATGAATGTTTTACTGATTCTCCAAAACCAGGTAAATAAAATATTCTTCTTGTAACTAGTTCCATTCGCTCTCAAAATTGATGCATATCGTGGATTTTTATTAATGCGCAATTTTCCGGCTACGGAGCAAAAAAGCATTTTCCGTTCCACTGATTTTATTCTTTTCTAAAAATCCGCTTTGAAAGATTATGTCGGAAATGTTTGAAAAACTTCATGTCCGTCTTGTTTTACCATTGATTTTATTATTGCGGGTAACTGATTTCGCAATAGCCGAAGTCCTGTAGTGCTCAACATGGAATCATTTTATAAAACGAGGAAATGTTTAAAGTGGTTTGAATTGCTGGTTATCGCGCAGGGATCCGGAAAAACCTCATTTGATTGAAAATTCTGAACAAGGAAGCGCACAGGCAATGAAACTTGAGGCGCACAAAATGGGAGAATTTAATAGTTTCGAGGTTCACTTTGCCGTTTTTCTGGGAGAAATAGAGAAATTTTTTGCCTTCTTTTGACATTTTATTGGAGTCACTGAGACTCAAGATTCTTCTTAATTCCGGCGCCTCAAGTTTCATTGCCCGTGTGCTCGGATTTTAGAGTTACCGAAGATTTGGAAACAATTATAAATCAACTATCGGTGAATTGTAAGGATAAAAATGATATTCAATTAATTTGCAGATTTAAAGCTTTCAACACAGAGAAAATATTGGTTGGTTAGCTGATTGGAGTTTATTGGCTCAAGGGCCTTAATGGGCCAGGAAGAAAGAAAAATTGGCTGTAAAGCCTGCAGCAGGTATCACGTTAATGACGTTACTAAAGTATCATGATTATTTAGTTCCTTTTTTTCTTTAGTGTTAGTAACCACCTACGCGGATTAATGAAAGTAATACAGACAGTGTTCAGAAAGTAATGCCTCCACATGTGACGTACCTGCCAGCAGGACGCACACGACATAAAGGCAGATAGGAATCAGAATAATCGTCTGCGTAGCTCAGTTGGTAGAGCGACTTGTTCCGGAATAAGCGGCCTCGGGTTCGAATCCCGGCGTAGACCAAAAATGACGGAGAAATTTACTTCGTTATAATGGCGCCCGAACTATCCGGATGACCCGGCCGTTCAAAATCTCGCATTGGTGTGATGTTATTTCCACACCGCGAGACAGGAAAAATCAGAGAATTCCTTCTCCAGCGCTTCGAAAAAAAAAAAAATGTGTGATGTTGCATTCCACACAGCAGATTGACTGGGAGTTCTCAAGTGCACGTTCTACAGTGGATGGCGGCCTGCAGCGATTCATGGTCACGGCTGACCCGTGGGCCATGCCCCCGGCCCTCTTTCGGGGGAGATGTGACGTACCTGCCAGCAGGACGCACACGACATAAAGGCAGATAGGAATCAGAACAAATGTCTGCGTAGCTCAGTTGGTAGAGCGACTTGTTCCGGAATAAGCGGCCTCGGGTTCGAATCCCGGCGTAGACCAAAAGTGACGGAGGGATTTGCTTCGTTATACACATTTATATACAAGCCCAGTGGCAGGGTATCAAATTGAAACAAAACAAGAACAAAGCTCAGAATTTCTACTTTAATTTACATATTTCATTTTTCTACGTAGTCCTCCTCACGCTCGATACAGATACGCCAACGTTTAACAAGTTTTTTAAACCCATCTCTACAAAAGTCTTCAGGTTGTTCTTGAAATCATTTCCTCGTAGCGGCTTGAACATCTTCGTCACAGGTGAATCCTTCTAGGTGGCTCTTGATAGCAGAAAACAAACAGAAGTCAGACGGCTCCAAATCTGGGCTTTAGGTAGTGTGTTCAAAAACTTCAAACCCGATTTCCTGTATGGCTCTGAAGTGAAAGGACAGGCGTTGGGTTTGGCGTTGTCGTGTTGCAGAATCATGGGCTCCCCCACACGCACGCGGTTTATTCTTTGCTTTTACTTTTTCAAGGTATGCACGTGGCTCTCAGAGTTCAAGTCGTACCTTTGGCCATGTACTCCTGATGAATAATGCCTCTGTAGTCCCAGAGTACAATGGGCATGTACTTACAGGCAGAAATTTGTGTTTTGAATCTTTTCGCTCGAGGAGAAGATGGGTATCCGTACTCCAGCGATTGATTTTTCAATTTTGGGTTATAATCGTGAACCCAACTATCATCACCAGTTCACAGTGCTTTGGAGAAAATAACTTCCATATTCTACATAGCGAGCAAGCAATCTTTGGCATGTTTCAAGTCTTGATTTCTTTATTTCAGTCTTTAGCTGGCCCAGTACTCAACGAACACACACTCTGTTGTATCCTAAAACGTAAACAATCTCATTAACACTACCTAAACTAATTTCATGTTCAGCTTTCTCTGAATTATTCTTGGATTTTCCCTGATGAGCTCATTGACGTTTTGCATGTTCAAATCGCAAGTTGTGATTACGGGCCTCCCACTCCGCGGCTGGCCCTTTACGGCCAACATTCCTCCTCCACTGTCCTTTGATTTGATCACCCAATGACGAACAGTACTTATGTCCAAATTTCCAAAGCCATAAATTGCCACTAATTTGCGGTGAGTTTCTTTGGGAGGTACATTTTCATGAGTTGAAAACTCTATAATTGATTGTTGTTTGACACACGTCGACACAATTGGAAAAGAATAATCCATTTTAAACACAATTAAATGCGAACAAATAGATGTGCGGAGTTCTGTTGCGAAGTAAAATGAATCTAATGGCAAAAAGAGTCGTTTGCTGTCTGATTGATTGCTAGGCAACACGTTATGCGCCAGACACTTGCGCTGAGGCATTACTTATTGAACACGCTCGTAAGTCACGACGATTAAAAATAAAATGTTTTGGTTATGATGATTGCTCTGGACCGAACATATTTTTTTTCTCAAAAACGATATTTCTCCTCTTTTGCTCACATTTTGGTTATTGAACTAAAGTATTTGACCATTATAGAGAAAAAAAAATCCTATGCGAATTGATAAATTATCACTGGGAAGCACAACTTTTGGGGCCTAAGATGTTAGACCCTTTTTGGGGTAAATTGGGGTCACAGATTCCGAAAATGGCATTAGTTTTTGTCCATCATATCTGCTTCTCACGATATGTCGTATGCAGAGAAATCACAAGAAGCCTAGAACACGAACAACAACACACAAGTTTCGTCATTGAGACGTGCTGCTGAACCCACGTTTCTGTGATTTCCTGCGATGCGATGTTCCTGGATATTCGCGGTGGATGTTTCAATAATAGCCCGCCATCATATGCGTATCCCATCGTCCACGATACCGTTCTTACAAGGCCCTTATTTCCTGGTGAAATCGCTCCCCTTGTTCATCGCAGATATCACTAAGATAATGTGGAAATCAATCCAAATGACTGTGGGTGTAACGCAATTTGATGCTCATGTTACAACCAAATGTGCAAAACGCAGTGAGCATATTCTCCACGAGTTTACGGTAGTTTGCGGCCTTATGGTTCCTAAGAAAATTCTATACAGCCATACAAAATGACGACCACGCACATGCCTCAATATTGTCCATTGTGTCTTGCAAACGCTGGTCTTTCCTGAGTTCTCGGATTTCTGGTCCATCGAATATACCTGCTTTTATTTTCTCCATGCTCAAAGCTGGAAATTTTCTACATATGGAGCCGAAACACATTCCATCTCTCTTAAGTGCCTTTACAAATTGTTTCATCAAACCAAGTTTGATGTGCAATGGTAGCAATATGATGTTTTCTCTGTCCACCAAAGGTTCTGGGATGATATTTTTCTCTCCAGCTACCATGTTTGCTCTCACAGGCTACTGTCTTCTCACCCAGTGTTGAACTTTAGCTCTACTGTCCCACAGACATACAAAGCACGGGAACTTGGTGTACCCGGCCTGCTGACCTAGGAGGAAATTCACCATTTTCAAATCCACACATATGACCCATTGGTGATCGCGGTATGCTATCTTCTCTAGGACTATGGCTATTGTCACCCGATCTTCCCGCATGCCAACTGATTGACCGATTGGAATTGATCTGAATCTGTTTCCGTTATGTAGAAGTACACATTGGAACATTGCTGCAGAAAACGAATGCGTTTTATTTTGTGAAGAATGGCAGAAACTCTTCCTTTCTGTTGCGATGCACTGTGATTTTTGTTCCCGGTAACAGTACTTTTTTTCTGTCAGCCTGAAAGCTAATAATTCAGCTGCCTTCGTTGGAAGACTTAGGTTCCTTATAAGGTCGTTCAATTCCGTTTCACTGAAACCTGATGAAGGTCCTTGGAAATCACTATCATGTTGCTCAGCATAGCTTTCTTTCTCACCAGCCGATTCATCCAACTCTTCGGAGAGCTCTGAAAGCCTGCTACATGTTGGGACAGGTATCTCTTCTGAATGTGGAACAGGGCGTCTAGCGGAGGCTAGATCAGGTTACATCCATTTACTCCAGTTCTTCCCATTGGTGCCCTTTATGTTCACCAGATAAAAATAACAGTCATCACTGTGGTTGCTCTGTTTGAGCCATACCATTGGTATACCAAATTTCATGCACTTCCTTTTCTCATTCACCCACTGTCGCAGGTGCTCTGTGCACGTTTTACACACAATATGCGGCCCAAGGCTTATCTTGGTCCCCTAGTTTTACTGTGAAGTAGGCAAAATAAGCTCTTTTCACAAAGTACGTTATAGCTTGTCTCTGTTGAGCGAACGTGTATTCTCCGCAAATATAACAAAATACATCCGGATGATTCACACATTTTCTTCGTGATTAATCCATGTCAACGCCTGAAATACCGAAATAAAACACGTCTGAACGTGTAATGTGCACACGCAAACACTGACAGCAACAGAAAATTCAAAGGTATGTATACGAACAGGTAACAAATGCTGGCGGGTAAATAAAGTAATACTAGGTAATAACGCCAACAATATCTCGAAAACTAGAGCTGCTAGAGCAAAAAGGATACCATTTCCGTAATCAGCGGCACAAAAATACCCAGAACCAGGTCGAAAATTACAGGCATCACGAAAAAATGTTTTTCGGTTCCCCAGTGTGATAGTTGTTAGCTTTGCTACAGATTTAAAATTCATTCCGAACTTTTGAAGGTTATTTGTAAATATAACAAACACTATACAAACAACGGGATGTAAGGTCAGGTGATCCGTAACATCACAGCCTCTCCTTGACAAATGTCAACCCTGCTTTCTCGTGGTGCAGCCTGTTCCCACTAAAGGGGCTCTGACGACCGCCAATAGCGGTATAACTATAACATCGGGATTAGAGGAACTGCTATCAAACACTCACCAACCCGCTTGGCCAGCGTGGTGAGTTATGGCCAAACACCTCCAAAATGACTCCACAACTTAAATCTTGGCCCTCAGTCTCCGGCAGCTGGAATGTACCTGGCCAAGGCAGCGGCCAGTGCGACATGAAGGCAGATGGTGCTAAGAATCCCCGGAGGACCGGACTAGGCTGCCATCTGATGCTGACCTTAGCTACGTATAATGGACGCTCCCTATCTTCTGATTCAAGGCTTCTTGAATTGGAAGAGGAACTACAAAGGATCAAGTGGGACATCATCGGGCTAAGTGAGGTAAGGAGAAAAAGAGAAGATCTCATTGAACTGAAAAGTGGACATCTCTTCTACTATCGTGGGACAGATACTGGCAGAACTAGTGGTGTTGGATTTATAATAAACAAGAAACTGAAGGATAAAGTTGTAGAAGTTGAAAGTTCCTCTGACAGAATTCCAAGACTCGTTATTCAACTCTCGAGAAGATACCAGGCTCAGATAATTCAAACATATGCACCCACCACAAGTCATCCTGAAGAAGAAATTGAAGAATTTTATGAGGAAACTTGTCATCTAAATAATAAAGGTAAGCAGCATTTGAAGATAATTATGGGAGATTTCAATGCAAAAATAGGTCAACGGCAACAGAATGAAACTTCAGTGGGTAAATTCGGTCACGGCAACAGAAACCAGCGTGAAAATACTCTCGTTGAGTTTGCAGAGGCAAAAGGGTTTTTCATCTTGAACACCTTTTTCAAGAAAAAGCCACACAGGAAATGGACATGGAGACATCCAATTGGAACGACAAGTGAAATTGATTTTATTATGTGTAACAAAAAATTCGTCATAGGAAAACTGCAGTGTGCTAAACAAGTTCAACACAGGTAGTGACCATAGATTGGTGAGATGTAAGATGCATCTCAACACTAAACTTGAACGTGGCAAGCTCATAAGACAAACAAAATGTATTGACATAACCAACCTTAAAAAACACCATAATACCTTCAAGTTGGAACTGAAGAACAGATTCTCCGCTTTAGAAGGCCTAACATCGGAAGAAGTGGATATTTCTGAAGTTAACAGAGAAGTAAGCAAAGCTCTTATGGAAACAGCAACACAATTAGCTGGGTCTAAGAACAAGTTGCATGTGCACAAATTATCAGGAAAAACCAAAATGTTGATGCAAAAAAGAAGATAGATGAGGACAACGAAAGAAGATGTGTCTTCCAAAGTGGAATATATAGAGCTATGCAAGACAGTACGAAAAAGTATCACTGAAGACGTAAGGAAATTCAACTGTGAACTAGTGAGGAAAGCAATTGAAAACAACCAAAGCCTAAAGATAGCAAAGGGACATCTCAGTAAGGGAAGAAAACAGATTATGGCACTGAGAAAAGAAGATGGTTCTGTAACAAGAAATAGAGGCGAAATTTTGACAAGAGTGAAAGATTTCTACTCCAAATTATATCAAAGGGATGATACATGTACTCCAGACATCATGAAAGGTACCAGAGTTCTTCCAGTCTTCCCAGCAGAAGCTGCACATGCAATCAAGAACATGAAGCGGCGAAAAGCTCCAGGAGAAGACGGAATTACTGTAGACATCATACAAGAAGCAAGTGGAAAAATCGAAACAGTACTCGCCCAAATTTTCACTCGACGCCTTAGTGAAGGGAAGATTCCTGAGGATTGGAACAACGCTACAATGATCCTGCTACATAAAAAAGGTGACATTAAAGATCTCAGGAACTACAGACCTATCAGTGGTTTATACAATCTTCACAAAAGTTCTTTCACACCGCTTGAAGGTAACACTGGACATGGCTCAACCGATAGAACAAGCTTGATTCAGGAATGGCTACAGCACAATAGATCATATCCACGTACTGAGAGAACTAATTGAAAGAGCGAGGGAATATGAACTTCCATTGTGCATGGCTTTTATCGATTATGAAAAAGCCTTTGATTCGGTGAAACCATCAGCAGTTACATTGGCTCTGAAATCCTGCGGTATTGAAGATGCATACATTAATATTATTAATAACATCTATGAAAATGCAAGTGCAAAGATTCGGCTGTTTGAGAATACAGCACACATAAAAGTTGGAAAGTAAGTGAGACAAGGTGACACCATATTTCCGAAGCTCTTTAATGCTACATTGGAAGGTGTCTTGAAGTCGCTGGGCTGGGAAAACAAGGGAATAAAGATTAATGGAGATTATCTAACTCACCTTCGTTTCTTCGTTTTGCTGATGACGTAGTCATTTTTGCAACTACCCCATTAGGGCTGCAGAGTATGATCCAGGAACTCGCTGAGAAGAGTAAAGAAGTGGGATTAAAAATGAACTTTCAGAAGACAAAAGTGATGTTCAATGCTTTTTCAAGAAATGAAGATTTATCGATTGATGGAGAAAAGCTGGAGATAACAGACATGTGCGTTTATCTTGGACAGCAGATATCAAGTGAGGGTCACATTGATGAAGAAATTAATCGGCGTACAAAACTTGTTTGGAGAGCTTTTGGAAGAAACAGCATAATTTTCAAGAGCAATATGCAATTATGCTAAAAGAAAAGTGTTTGATCAATGCATCCTTTGTAACGTACCAGGAGATGTGACGTACCTGCCAGAAGGACGCACACGACATAAAGGCAGATAGCAATTAGAATCAATGTCCGCGTAGCTTAATTGGTAGAGCAACTTATTCCGGAATGAGTGGACCCGGGTTCGAACCCCGGCGCGGATAAAAATGACGGAGAAATTCACTTCGTTATAATGGCGCCCGAACTATCCGGATGACCCGACCGTTCACAATCTCGCAATGGTGTGATGTTATTTCCACACCGCGAGATAGGAAAAATAAGAGAATCCTTTCTCCAGCACTTCGAAAAAAAAAAAAATAAAAAAAAAATAAGCGGGAGATGATATAACGTACCAGGAGATGTGACGTAACTGCCAGAAGGACGCACACGACATAAAGGCAGATAGCAATTAGAATCAATGTCCGCGTAGCTTAATTGGTAGAGCAACTTATTCCGGAATGAGTGGACCCGGGTTCGTACCCCGGCGCGGATAAAAATGACGGAGAAATTCACTTCGTTATACCTTCCAGTGCTTACGTATGGTGCAGAGACGTGGACCTTAACTAAAAGAGACATACAAAGGCTGCAGACAACTCAAAAAGCATGGAGAGGTGCATGCTTGGTGTAACCAGGAGAGATAAGAAGAGGAACTCGTGGGTCCGAAAAATGACAAGAGTGGAAGACATCAAGATCAGAGTTAAATCCCTGAAATGGCAATGGGCTGGACATACTACCAGAGGGACAGACCATCGATGGACAGCCGGAGTTTTAGATTGGATTCCCAAAGGGACAGGAAAAGACCCAGAAGAAGACCACATGGGAGATAGGTGGATGAAATTCGAAAGTATGCAGGAGTGACATGGAGGAGACTGGCACAAGACAAACCGTTGTGGAGGAAACTTGGGGAGACCTTCGTCCAGCAGTGGATTGATAATGGTTGACAATGATGATGATACAAACAACCGTTTTCAGATACCTCCTCATATGCAAAAAACAAAACAAAATGCATTTGCAGAACCAACCGAGAACGCGCTGGGTGTATTAGTCGCTGTATGTAAACGGAAGCGTTGTCACACCTGTTAGACGGCATTGGAAGCGTTGTCACACCTGCTAGACAGCATTGGAAGCGACTATTTAAAAGTTGAACTGACGGACTTCGAAAGGGGCATGGTGGTTAGATGCCATGTGAGTAAACAATCAGTCCGTAACATTGCTGCTATTCTGGGATTCTCCAAATCCACTGTCGCTGATGTTCTTCATTGATGGAAAGCAGGTGGTACTACTGCAATGAAGGAGAGCTCTGTGAGGTCACACAAACTGAGTCTCTCTTTATTTCGAAAGGCTTGGAGAATCCTGTCATGCTTGATTTGTCACTATCCTCTATTTTCCCCGTTGACTTGGAAAAAATTCTACGAAGGCGATTCGACTTAATACAACAATGATTCGTCGGTTTCTTGTAAAATCGAGCAAGTTACTTCAGTTCAAGAAACGGCAAAGTCATAGACTCTGAGGTTGGCTAAAAGCTTTGTCGAGAAGCTGTAAACCTACACTGCTGGCCACCCAAATTGGAACACCAAGAAGGACACGAGATAGCAAAGCCAGATTTACTGGACACATAACAACATATACAAAGATGAAACGATTGAGCTTACAGGCCCGTGCGACTTGCGGAACACGCATACATCAATAGTTCGTGTGGCCCCCATGGCTGGCAATAACGGCCGCTACACGCCGCAGCATCGAACGAAAGAGGCTTTGGATGTGTGCTTGGGGTATATCGGGCCCGGCTGCTTACACGCGTTGCCACAGTTCATCAGGCGTAGCCGCGGGTGGTGCTTGCTGGGCCACTCGGTTGCCGACCAGGGACCAGACGTGTTCGATAAGCGGCATATCGGGAGAACAGGCGGGCCACGGCAGCAGTGACATATGGTGGGCCGTGAAGAATTGTTGCACGGTGCGTGCCACGTGCGGGCGCGCATTGTCCTGTTGAAACGTGGCCGCTGGCAGGTCCTGCAGGTAAGGGAGAACTACATGCTCCAAAACGTCGGTGATGTAGCGGTGGCTGTTGAGTGTACCGGCGATGCGTACCAGAGGGGTGCGGGTGTCATATCCAATTGCGCCCCAAACCATACCTCAGGGGACGGATCGGTTTAGCGATGCATAATGCAAGCGTCATAAAGTCTCTCGCCGCGGTGCCACCGCACGCGGATCCGACCATCGTGGTATTGCAGGCAGAAGCGGGATTCGTCGGAGAAGACAATGTCGTGTCATTCCATAGTCCAGGTGTGGCGTTCAACGGTCCACTTCCGCCGCACTCGCCGGTGGTGTAACGTCAATGGTAATCGGAGCAATGGGCGCCGTGCGACAAGTCCCCGCTCCTGCAGACAACGTCGAACGGTACGTGCTGACACAGGTTGTTGCGCAACACACCCTAATTCTTGCGCTAACGTTCGTGATGTGGCGGTGCGAGCCGCACAACATGCCGGTCCTCTCGTTCTGTGGTGTGCCGCGGCTGCGGCAATCGCTCACGTCGGTCCGTCCGTCCCTCCTGCAGCCACCGAACCTATACTCGCCTCACTGTGGCTGGATGTCGTCCCACACGGGCGCCGATGTCTCGGTACGATAAACCGCTATCGCAATAAGCCACTACTCGTCCTCTGTCGAACTCCAAAACGTGCTGAAATGACTGCCGTATTTTGCGACGAGGCATCAGGAAGCTTCCCACGCGCAGGTCCGGCAGCAGAACACACTTCCACTACTGGCACCCCGCCTTCTGTGCACCCTTCTTATAGTGCTTCTCGGTGGCGTGCCGGGCGCACATGATTTGCATATGCCCTGCAATGCTAATCGTTTGCATGTCCTCTCACGGGCGACGCATGCTGCGAATTTCAGGCCAATCGGATGCTTCCTTCTTGGTGTTGCATTTAGGTGGCCAGCAGTGTATATACATTTGAATCAATCACCCTTTGCAAAAAACAAACAAAAAAACTAAGCACCCCAAGAAATTCGTTCGATCCTGATGAAACTTCTCATGCAAGTGTTATACTTCAGGGCCGAATATGCAAATTCTTAAAAATTAACGACCTATGACTAAATAGTGGCCCACAACCGCGAATGGGAACCGTGCATCCAGGAGAGTACATCAAGAGCAAAGCTCGCATACAGGGACGATTGTGACAGTGGATTGCGGTTGCAGTAATTTACACGGACTGTGAGAATGCCTCGACGTCGGATCCGTGCACTATATGAGCAGTTGAGCGAGTTTGAGAGGGGACGTATAAATTGAGCTGAGAGAGGCCAGTTGGTTAATTTGCCGTATCACCACACATTTGGGTCGGAGCGACGCGGCAATCGGACGATGTGGGTGCCAATGGGCCAAGGAGGGCACAATCCAGTGTCACGCGGGCAGTGGGCAACCGAGGGCAACGACGGAACGCGAAGATCGAGCGATTGTAAGAGCCGCACGTACAGAACCGAATACATCGCTCTCAACCATCTATGGCTAGGTTGCGTCGTCTACAGGTACGGAAGTGGCCATCCGGACAGTTGACTGACAACTTGCGGTACGGGGACTACCGTCGAGGAGGCCACTCCGCCGCCTAGAACTTATCAACAAGGATCGCCGGCACCGGTTACAATGCTGTCGGGTCCGATCAACGTGGGATAGTGTCTATTGGCGTCGTGTTGTCTTCAGTGATGGGTCAGCGTCGTGTTGTCTTCAGTGATGGGTCAGCGTCGTGTGGTCTTCAGTGATGGTGCACTTGGCGCCGATGACCAGCGCATACGTGTCTGGAGACGAGTCGTCCAGCTCACGGATCCTGCCTTTCCCGTAGAGCGGCACACGGCTCGCACAGACTCTCTGGGGAGCCATTTCCTTCGATAGCCGGACACCCTTGGTAGTTCTCCGTATCACCTTCATATCTCAACGTTACGTCGACGGCATTCTGTGATCTGTTGTGTTGCCATTTTTTTCGCAGCATCACCGAGCAAGTTTTCACCAGGATAATCCCCGGCCACACACGGCGCGTTTGTACTAGGCCTACCTCCGTAATGTCGGCACTCTTCCATGCCCAGATGGATCGCCCGACCTCTCACCGATCGAACATGTTTGGGACATGGTGGGACACTACCTATGCCCCTCCCGGAATGTCGGCGAAC
The DNA here is from genome assembly GCA_039090855.1 of Macrothele yani. NCBI lineage: Eukaryota > Metazoa > Arthropoda > Arachnida > Araneae > Macrothelidae > Macrothele > Macrothele yani. The sequence continues at coordinate 61,921,827 of CM077017.1, read as the reverse complement.
TGGCCCGCGATTTGGACACCATTTGGCATGCTATACCTGAGGACAGCATCCATGAACTGTATGCGTCTATGCCACGACGGGTAACCACTTGTATCAGAGCCAGAGGTGGCCCTACAATGTACTGACATGTTTCACTCGTGTAGCTGTTTTATCCGAATAAATGGCCCAACTGCACTGGAATCGCGAACATGTCTTTTCCTATATATATATACACTATCTACCAACACGTAATTGGACACCCCTGCAATCGACGATATCTGCGGTTCTGATACACGTCACGGCCGCCGCCGTTAAATATCGTGTGGAAAACAACAACACAACCAGTCGCATGCAAGATGCCACGCAGTTCGGAGCTCTCTGATTTCGAGAAAGGTGTAATCGTCGGGTATGACAGAAATGGCCGATCCATACGTGACATATCCAGCGAGTCGAAGTACCCAAAATCGACAGTCGCCTACGTAAGTGGCAAGTGGAAGATGAGAGGTGACTGTCGGAATGTGCCCCGACCCGGCAGACTAACAAAACTGAGAGTTAGAGACCGACGGGTGCTGGCCAGAGAAATTCGGAAGAACCCCGCCAAATCGATGGGCCTCATCCGCGAGGAGTTTCAACAGGCATCCGGGAGTGTTCTTTCGATGAATACCATCCGTAAGGAAGCCCATCTGCTCGGTTATCATGGACGTGCTGCCGCCCACAAGCCTTTGATCACCAAGTCCAATAGCGCTGCTCGGCTAACGTGGTGCAAAGAACGTCGACAGTGTACCGTTGAACAGTGGAAACAGGTTCTCGGGAGTGACGAATCAAGGTTCCGCCTCTACCGTTCGGATGGCAGGGTCTGGGTTTGGCGTCTGCCTGGAGAACGCCTCCTGCTGGAATGTATTGTGCCAACCGTGAAGTTCGGCGGCGGTGGAAGTATGCTTTGGGGGTGTTTCTCCTGGTATGGCACGGGACCCTTGGTCGCAATTCCTGGTAGACTCAACGCCGAGACCTACTGCACCATTTTGGATGACCATGCGCTTCCTACGTTGTGGCAGTTTTACGGGGTGGACCCATGTTACTTTTAGGATGAAAATGCCACCTGTCATGTTGCGAGGTCCACCCTGGCTTGGTATGGTGACAATAGGGTTAATCGAATGGACTGGCCTGCGCAGAGCCCGGACCTTAACCCTATCGAGCACCTCAGGGACGAGTTGGAGCGTCGACTTAAGGGAAGAAGAGTGGAAGAAAATACCGCTAGTCGTCGTACAACGCCTGGTTGAGAGTATGCCCCGGAGGCTCGCAGCTGTAATCGCCGTTCGTGGAGGCTCCACCAACTATTGAAGGTAGATAAACTTCGTTTTCCTTTGCTATCACAGGTGTCCAATTACTTGTTGGTAGATAGTGTATATTGCCAATACCGATTTTCATCTCGATTGGATGATTCCTTGTGGGTGCTTCGTTTTCTTTCTTGGCAAAGCGTGCATACGCCGAAGAGCCAGAACAATATGGCCAGTGCGTCTTTATGCAAATGTAAGCAACTGCAGTCAAACGACGGCGCGTGTGAAGGTCATGAAACGGTATAAATAACACCTCATACTGAGCTCTGTTAATCTGTGTTATTCTTGTTCTTCAGATGGTAAAAGCAGGGGACTTATGCGAATTTAACAAATTCTAAATCGCAATGGCCATACGACTTGATCAGAGCATTTGCGAGACGGCAAGGCTTTGGGGATGTTCACGGTCAGCCGTGGTTAGTTCCTTTAAAAAGTGGTTCGAGGAGAGACAACCACGAACTCCTGGCAAGGTGTGGGCCGACCGGGGCTCATCGATTCTAAAGGTGAACGAAGGCTATCCCGTATGGTACGAGCTGACACAAGGGATACTGTAGCGCAGCTCTTTGGTAATATGAATACTGGTGACGGGAGTAATGCGTCACAACGCACAGTACATCGAACCCTGCTGAAAATGGGGTGCATAGCCGCAGGCCGTTCCGGGGGACCATGATAACTTCTATTCACTGTCGAAAGCGCCTACAATGCGTTTTTAAGAAAGCGTACGAAATATAATATTCCGTTCACCGAGAACTTGTTCAAAAGCTGCTAAAACGGATATTTCTGTTCGACAGAAATATTAAAATCGCCGTGCCCGATTTTGAGTTGCAGCTGTCGAGTATAAATTGCATTCCTCTCGCGATCCCTCCAAGACCTTGTGTGTGGCATTCCCCTCTGGTTTTGCGAAGCCGCCAGAGCTACAATGGGTGCATCGCTACTAGCGAAGGCGGTCTTTTGCTCTGCCAATCTCTCAATCGTATCTGAATTAAAACCAAAATTGCTTCCATTTGCGTATCTTAATTTACTTCATGTTTCCGATTGAAATCAAGAGTTCTTTTGTCTTCTGGCTTGTTTTTTGTTTTTTGTTTTGGAGGTTTAACGACCACCGTGAGCAACTCAATGGGCTATAAGCAGTCGCCCATCCCTAATTTAGGGTCACTGGTTCCAGGGAAAGGAGAGAGCCAGTGCCGTAAGACAAACACAACATCCATGCCTCACCGGGACTCGAACCCGGACCCTTTTCGGACGAATGATCAGAAGCCATCGCTTAGACCACTGCGCCACCGGGGCGGCCTTCTGGCTTCAATCGGACTTTGTGAGAAAGCAGTGAACTATAACTCACGATGAAAGCATTACTCTGATTTTGCGCACATGTGTGACCGTATTATTACCTTTTTATCACCTTTGCGGGGCTGCTACTCCGACTCTTAAGGCAAAGGGAAGGATAGCGTCAGTTCGTAAGAAAAAATAAACACATAAAGCTAAATTTTTTTCGAAAAATAATGCGGAAGTTACTTCTCTTTCTTTTTCTTTAAATATTAACCAAAACGTTAAAAATATAGTTACAAAACTTCGGAACACTCACTGTATTTGATGTAGCCTCGTCTTATACTCAGGATCGAATTCCTTATGAATAAAGATAAGTTAATGGAGAAATTTAACCCATTCGACTTACACCGATTGGTACCATTATGTCAGCAGCAGGTCCACCAGTTCCCGTACATTTCGGGGTGGTGGTGATTTAACACGAACCCGCTTTTCCAGGTCGAACCAGAAATGCTCAATTGGGTTCATGCCAGGTGAATTTGGAGGCCAGGGCATTAACAGAAAGTCACAAGCATGTTCCTCAAACTACTCCTTGACGATTCTGGCACTGTGGCATGGCGCATTATTCTGTTGGTAATGGTCATCACCAGCAGGGAACACAGTTGCCATGATTGGGTGAACTTGGTCCGCAACGATATTCAGATACCTGACGGCTGTCAGGGATTGTGCTATTGGGATAACAGGGCCTAAAGTGTCCCAAGAAAACATCGCCCACAGCATAACACCGCCGCCGCCGACCTGTTTCCGCCCAACAGTGCATCCAGGTGCCATAGCCTATGTCGGTAATCGGCGTATCAGCTTTTGGTCGTCTAGACCAGGCCACTTTCTTCCAATCATCCACGATACAATTTCGATGATCTTGGGACTATTTCATGCGTTGCTGGCGATGGCATGCAGTGAGCCTAATGACCCGGACGGGTCTTCGGCTACGCAGGCCCATGCGCAGAAGGCTGCGATGAACTGTGTGCGGCGACCACAGATATCGTATAAGGGACTAGATTGGCTGTCTGCTCTGTTGAGCATGGGCTTGCGCTGTGAGAAGCATGGAGCCACATTGAGCGGGTCAAGATGGCGGTGGAGCATGGCACGTTACGCAGGATAGTTTGGACTTGGTTATTGTATAAATCGTGGTGAAAGCTTCCTCAGATAAAAATCTTACGCAGAGAGACGAAAATATAATTGCTGTTACTTATTTGCATCTTGCCCAATGCTGAAAACAATATATATATATATATATATTAAAATTTAAAGCTGGTATTGTATGCAAGTATAGAAAATTATTGGAAAACATTTTTAAGAAGGTAATGCGGCAAAGATTTAAAATAATGTAAACGCAAATAATTATTTATTTAAAATCAATAAGTAGCTATTAAATCCAGCAAACTATTGATTTGAACCCGAAAAAAAAAGGCTTCCACATGCTTTACATAGAAAAGCTGAAATAATGTGAATCTTTTTCCTTGTTGCTATTACCTCTGTCATTCTGATTTATTTATTATGTTTGCTCAAAAAGTTTTGAATTTCACCAAAAATTTTGATATTTCGTCTTGCTATGCACTAAGAAAAAATCAGTTTTTAACATTTCAAATTATTTATTTGTGCAATATAGCAACGAAATGGCGTATTAAATGTAAGCATTCATTAACAAAGAACGTCAAAATCATATCTCTCAGCAAATTAAAACCAGCGTGAAATTTTTTTATATCGCAGATACCGGAATGACTTCTCTGAAATTTAAGACGTGGCAGAATCTGAAATAATTCAATATTTTGCAAGACCCTTAGCATTCTAGTTAGCACTAAGGAATATTGATGTTTTTTACTTAAATTTTATAACTTCCGCCGCTAAATGGTTACTGACTGCTTTGAATCTCAATATAAATAGAAAATCACAGTACCAAACTCGTATTCCTTTGACTGAATGCAAAGTAGCCTTGCTTAAATGGATCGCGATGACCCGCTGAAAATGGCGCCTACCTTCTCACGCCTCATGTACTGGGTGTCCAATCTAGCTTCTTGTATATGATATCTGTGGCTGCGACACATTGCCCTGATCACCCCTGTTGTAGCTGCGGGTGATTTGTCGCACGGTGGCCCTGCGGTCGCTGTGAACAGTGCACGACAGTCTCCGCTCCCCTCTGGCTTCAATAAACTACGGACGACATACGGCTGGACGACGGTCCGTCGTTTGGCCATCCGTGCACCACTTTTGATACGTATTCACTAAATCGGCACGTGAACAACCCGCAAGCCGCGTCATTTCCGAGATCGTAATTCCGAGGAGCCGTGCCGTCACAATTTGTCCTTTACCAAACTCCGATAAATCGGCAGATTTTCCCAATCTGACTCCGAACACTCTACTAATCGAAAGCTGGTTCTCGGGTTGTATATAAACTGCTCTGTGAACTTCACCTGGGCCACCGTTCGGTCTCCAGGCGCGCTCACTTCTCTAGGCTGGGGGTGGTCATAATGTAATGGCTCAGCGGTGTATAAGCCGAAAAATAGGTTAGTAAAGGTTTCAACGGTCATCGGTGCTAGCATATCGAAATCAAGTGTGATGGTATTACAGCATTATTATAAGTTGTTTTTTCATCAGCGATGTCGTTGATTTACTCGTGGCAATGCACCTGTATCTATTACGATTTAATTCTAGAGATTTTGCCAGTAGATTACGAACATTACATTCAGCTTCCACCTCTTGATTTACAACGGTGCGGGAAATATTCTGGAGAGAAAAGGTTTATTTCCTTAATTTTCTCCAGTGAAATTTTGAATACGTTGAGATTATATTCAGAACCGTTTAATGTAGACACAATTTTTGCATAGATTTTCATCCATCTATAATAACTGCATCGCACAGAATAATCTAACAAGATAAATTATTACTTTTCGGACCTTCCCAAACACTGTATTTCTGTGACAGCTTAAGTCTTGATCCAGGAAATCCCGCAGCTTGTATTCGTTTGTATCTTTTTTCTGTGTGTTGTAATACAAAGTATTTCTCTGTACATTGTGAAACGAAGAGAATTAGTGGCAGTTTGTACATTGTTTACGTACAGATTAGGTCCTGTTTTTTTCTAAAAAAGAAACTGGGAAACAACTTCGATGGAAGCGCTTTTCCTGTAATATATTCAACGGCATTTCCACAAAGGATTATGCCAATTCAAGAAGTTATAAATGGAATTTTAATTTTATTGGTCTGCTATTGTGTTCCTTTAACATCAGCGCTTTTTTTATTCAAAAGCCCTCCCTATGTGCAGAGGTTAGACAAAATAATGTGAACACCATGATTATAGGGGTTAATACTATTCGTGTAGGCTACAATGAAAAACACTAACGTTGTAATTATCTTTTGTTATCTTTTCATTTGCATACGTAGTGCGATCAAAAAGTTCCGAGACTAGGTACGTAGTGCCACGGAGCGTTTGAGGGCAGTGACCTTCATGAGTCATTGTGCCGAGTGGTGTCGTTCTGTAAACATCGGGAGCTGTGCTACACGATATTTTGTGACCACGTGCAGAACACAGCTGCGATTTTGGTATGAACTGCAAACTAGAGCAGCGAGCGAACATCAAATTCTGCGTCAAACTCAGCAAATCGGAAACGGAGACGCATGAAATGTTGCGGCAGGCTTATGGCAATAAAGCAATGAGTCGTGCGAGGTATTTTGAGTGGCACTCGCGCTTCAAGGGCGGCATAACGGCACTGGAAGATGACGAGAGGTCAGGGCCACCGTCCACGAGCAAAGCCCTCGAATATGTGGACAAAATTAGGGAACTGGTGCATGAGGATCGTCAGAGAACCATTCAAGACATTGCTACCATCGTCAAAGTGTCATACGGAGCAGTGCATGAAATTCTGACGTCGGTTTTGAACATGCACCGCATTGCTGCAAAGTTTGTGCCAAAGATTGTGAACCCCGAACAGAAGGCCTCCCTGTCGACCTCTGTCAAGATCTTCTTCAGCAGGTGGTGAATGAACCAACGTTCCTGTCGCGGGTCATCACTGGCGACGAGACTTGGGTCTACGGTTACGTCCCGGAGACCCAACAGCAGTCGTCACAGTGGAAGATACCAGCATTTCCACGACCGAAGAAGGCCCGACAGGTCCGGAGCGCAACCAAAAACAATTCTCATCGTGTTCTTCGACATTCGTCGGGTTGAGCAACGTGAATTCGTCCCGCAGGGCCATACCGTCACCTCCCTTTTTTACTGCGATGTTCTGCGCGGCGTCTTAGGGAACACATTCGCCGCCAACGACCCGTAATGTGGTGCAGGGGCGATTTCCTGCTCAATCACGATAATGCAGCAGCTCACAAAGTGTTAGCAACACGCCAGTTTTGCAGCCACAACAGTATGACTACCCTTCCTCAACCGCCTTACTCGCCGGATTTGGCCCCCTGCGACTTCTTTCTGTTCCCGAAGATGAAGCTGAAGCTCAAGGGTAGCCATTTTGAAACCGTGGATGAGATCCAGCGCGAATCGCAGACGGTGCTTGACACGATTCGCGAACAGGACTTCAAGGGAGCGTTCCATCAGTGGCAAAAACGCTGGCAGCGGTGTACTTTGAGGGAGATGATAAGTAACGTAAGTACTTTGTTGTATATCGGCCTGGTCTCTGAACTTTTTGATCGGACCTCGTATATTCCCTGGCTTCTATGGGAGTGTAGTACAAGTTGTATTCAGCAGCGGTTCGTGCGAATGGTTGGTGAAACGGGTGACCTGTCAGACTTCCAAAGAAGATAAGTCATAGGAACCCGTTTGGTAGGAGCGTCTCTGATTATAACAGCCAAATTACTTAATGTTTCAAGGGCAACAGTCTCCATGGTTAGGGCTGCTTAGACAAAGCATGGCAAGACCCCGTCGGCGAAGAAGAAAAGTGGCGGAAAACCGAGATTGAATTAGAAGGACCGTCAAACATTAAGAACGATGTTGTCCAACAACACAGAATTACTGCAGCAAAAGTGACAGCGCAACTCAATATACACCCTGTTTCCATAAAAACAGTCTACAGATAATTTTACAAAGCCAACATCCATGAAAAAGCTGCAATTGCTAAACCTTTAACCACAGAAACCAACGCTGCAATGCGAAAAAGATGGTGTCATGAACATAAAACCAAGCCATCTGATGACTGGAAAAGTGTGATATGGTTTGATGAGTACTCATTTACATTATTACCAACAGTAGATCGAGTTTATGTATGGAGAACCCCTTGAGGAGGCGTACAATTCAGAATGTCTGGTTCCAACTGTCAAACATGATAGTGGATCTGTGATTATTGGGGTGGCCATATCTTGGCATTCGGCTGGCCCCATCATTATTACCCTACATGAGTTACTGCCAGCGAGTACTTGGCATTCTAGATGAACAGGTGCATCCTATGGTCCAAATGTTATTTTTCAATAATGAAGCCATATTTTTCAAGATGATAACGCGCCCATGCACAGAACCAGAACAGTTCAGTCTTGGTTTCGGGAGCACCAAGATAAATTTCAACATCTGCCATGACCAGCTTAATAACCTGATTTGAATATAATCGAATCACAGTGGGCAGTTTTGGAGAGCAGAGTGAGAAGCAGATTCTGTCTTCCAACATCTTTGAAGCAACTGGCTGATGGTGTTATTGACGAATGGTACAACATTTCACTGAAGACTATTCAAAAGCTCTATGAATCTATTCCAAGAAGGTTGGAAGCTGTATTAAAGGCAAATGGTGGTCCAACACCTTATTAATAAAGGCATAATTCCTATTTCCCAGGTGTTGACATTATTTTGTCCAACCCCTATAAACGAACATTGCACTAGGGCAGCGTTTTCAAAAATGTGGGTCGCGGCTGATTTTTGGTGGACGCCAAAAAGATTTTGAAATGTGAAAAGTTTGCAATTACCGTATTTCCCGGCGTCGTGAACGATATTTTTTCCAGAAAGAAGTCTCGAAAATTTACCGTGCGTCCTGGAGGTAAAAGACAAAAATCCACGTGGAATTCTTGTTCAAGTCCACCCAAAGAGGCGGATGGATGAAGAGGGTGTGTGACGTACCTGCTCCGCAGGACGCACACGACATAAAGGCAGATAGCAGCGAGAACGAACGTCTGCGTAGCTCAGTTGGTAGAGCGACTTGTTCCGGAATAAGAGGACTCAGGTTTGATACCCGGCGTGGGCCAAAATGACGGAGAAATTTACTTCGTTATAGGAGTGAAACCATGGTTGGATAAAGTCTGGTCGAGGCGTCCCGGTGGCCTCATTAAAAAAACCCATCCCAGGTATACCAGCTGGTACCCTGCTGGTATACAGGTAACAGTTTTGTGCCCACAGAACAAACACTACTAAAGAAAGAGTGCGGAGACTGAAAACGAAAGTGGCAGTAATCCCTGCTGGTTTGACAGGCCAATTACGACCACTGCACATATCCATCAACAAGCCTTTTAAGGCATTTATGAAAGAAGATTGGAATCAGTAGAAGCGGGTCACAGACAACGACCTAACCCTAACAGGTCGTTTGAAAAGGACAACAATTTCTCAGATGTGCGAGTGGATTCTAAAATCATGGAATGCTACGAAGACCGGAATAGTAGTAAAATCTTTTAAAAAATGTGGCATCAGTAGCGCGTTAGATGGCACAGAAGATAACATTCTGTTTGAAGATAGTGACACTTCGAACAGTATTGACGAACCTGATTATAACAATGATGTCAGTGATATGGATAATAATAGTGAATTTTCTGGATTTGAGGATATGGATGACTGAAATGTTTTTCTTTATATGTAGAGGTAAAATTTGTATCACTTTTAATCTTTATGAAAGTGTTGAGACCTTATTTTTATGTTTATAGTTTTTTCTCATACGTTTGCATTTTTAAATTGGGATGCATTCTTGATGTCGAAGCGTCCTTGACGCCGGGAAATACGGTGTTTGAAAAAAAGAAAGTGTATTTTGAAGCTCACTTTTTTGGGAGACATAAAATATTTTCGAATTAAACGAACCGCATTTGCACTTACAAGGAACGGAAGGAGCCGATATACATTGCTGGCCACCCAAAATGCAACACCAAGAAGGACACGAGATAGCAAAGCCAGATTTACTGGACACATAACAACAGATACAAAGACGAAACGATTGAGCTTACAGGCCCGTGCGACTTGCGGAACACATAGACATCAATAGTTCGTGTGGCCCCCATCGCTGGCAATAACGGCCGCTACACGCCGCGGCATCGAACAAAAGAGGCTTTGTATGTGAGCTTGGGGTATGTCGGTCCAGGCTGCTTCGACACGTTGTCACAGTTCATCAGACGTAGCCGCGGGTGGTGATTGCCGGGCCACTCGGTTGCCGATCAGCGACCAGACGTGTTCGATGGGCGACATATCGGGACAACAGGCGGGCCACGGCAACAGTAACACCTGGTGGGCCGTGAAGATTTGTTTCACGATGCATGCCACGTGCGGGCACGCATTGTCCTGTTGTTGAAACGTGGCCGCTGGCAGGTCCTGCAGGTAAGGGAGGACTACAGGCTCCGAAACGTCGGAGCTGCAGCGGTGGCTGTTGAGTGTACCGGCACCGCGTACCAGAGGGGTGCGGGTGTCATATCCAATTGCGCCCTAAACCATAACGCCAGGCGACGGACCGGTATGGCGATGCATAATGCAGGCGTCATACAGTCTCTCGCCGCGGTGCCGCCACACGCGGATCCGACCATCGTGGTGTTGCAGGCAGAAGCGGGATTCGTCGGACAAGACAATGTCATGCCATTCCGTAGTCCAGGTGTGGCGTTCAACGGCCCACTGCCGCCGCACTCGCCGGTGGTGTAACGTCAATGGTAATCGGAGCAATGGGCACCGTGCGACAAGTCCCCGGTCCTGCAGACGACGTCGAACGATACGTGATGGCACAGGTTGTTGCGCAAAACACCCTAATTCCTGCGCTAACGTTCGTGATGTGGCAATGCGAGCCGTCAATGCCCGCCGGAGATCATTCCGGTCCTCTCATTCGGTGGTGTGCCGCGGCTGCGGCAATCGCTCACGTCGGTCCGTCCGCCCGTCCCTCCTGCACCCACCGAATCAATACTCGCCTCACTGTGGCTGGATGTCGTCCCACACGGGCGCCGATGTCTCGGTACGATAAACCGCTGTCGCGATAAGCCACTATTCGTCCTCTGTCGAACTCCGAAACGTGCTGGAATGACTGCCGTATTCTGCGACGAGGCATGAGGAAGCTTCCCACGCACAGGCCCAGCAGCACAACACACTTCCAGTACTTACACCCCGCCTTCTGTGCACCCTTCTTATAGTGCTTCTCGGTGGCGTGCCGGGCGCACATGATTTGCATATGCTTTGCAATGCTAATCGTTTGCATGTCCTCTCGCGGGCGACGCATGCTGCGAATGTCAGGCCAATCGGATGCTTCCTTCTTGGTGTTGCAATTTTGGTGGCCAGCAGTGTAGTGGCAGTTCACGACTAAATTCGAGGTTTGATAAAAGAAAAAAAAAACAAGACTTGTGTTGTGGACGAAGAAGATTGAAGACCGAAAGAGTGACTGTTTTGAAAAATTTGAAACTTTTATAAACGAAAATGAGGTGAAAGGAGCTGATGGCATAATCTTCACGATCACCAGACATTTGAACACACTGAAAGAAAAGAAATGATTGTTACTTCTTTGAAAAGATGAAACACTGTTAGCAAAAGAGTGACTGTTTTGAAAAATTAGAAACTTTTATAAACGAAAATGAGGTGAAAGGAGCTGCTGGCATAATCTTCACGATCACCAGATATTTGAACACACTGAAAGAAAAGAAATGATTGTTACTTCTTTGAAAAGATGAAACACTGTTAGCAAAAGAGTGACTGTTTTGAAAAATTAGAAACTTTTATAAACGAAACTGAGGTGAAAGGAGCTGCTGGCATAATCTTCACGATCACCAGACATTTGAACACACTGAAAGAAAAGAAATGATTGTTACTTCTTTGAAAAGATGAAACACTGTTAGCAAAAGAGTGACTGTTTTGAAAAATTAGAAACTTTTATAAACGAAAATGAGGTGAAAGGAGCTGCTGGCATAATCTTCACGATCACCAGACATTTGAACACACTGAAAGAAAAGAAATGATTGTTACTTCTTTGAAAAGATGAAACACTGTTAGCAAAAGAGTGACTGTTTTGAAAAATTAGAAACTTTTATAAACGAAAATGAGGTGAAAGGAGCTGCTGGCATAATCTTCACGATCACCAGACATTTGAACACACTGAAAGAAAAGAAATGATTGTTACTTCTTTGAAAAGATGAAACACTGTTAGCAAAAGAGTGACTGTTTTGAAAAATTAGAAACTTTTATAAACGAAAATGAGGTGAAAGGAGCTGCTGGCATAATCTTCACGATCACCAGATATTTGAACACACTGAAAGAAAAGAAATGATTGTTACTTCTTTGAAAAGATGAAACACTGTTAGCAAAAGAGTGACTGTTTTGAAAAATTAGAAACTTTTATAAACGAAAATGAGGTGAAAGGAGCTGCTGGCATAATCTTCACGATCACCAGACATTTGAACATACTGAAAGAAAAGAAATGATTGTTACTTCTTTGAAAAGATGAAACACTGTTAGCAAAAGAGTGACTGTTTTGAAAAATTAGAAACTTTTATAAACGAAAATGAGGTGAAAGGAGCTGCTGGCATAATCTTCACGATCACCAGACATTTAAACATACTGAAAGAAAAGAAATGATTGTTACTTCTTTGAAAAGATGAAACACTGTTAGCAAAAGAGTGACTGTTTTGAAAAATTAGAAACTTTTATAAACGAAAATGAGGTGAAAGGAGCTGCTGGCATAATCTTCACGATCACCAGACATTTGAACATACTGAAAGAAAAGAAATGATTGTTACTTCTTTGAAAAGATGAAACACTGTTAGCAAAAGAGTGACTGTTTTGAAAAATTAGAAACTTTTATAAACGAAAATGAGGTGAAAGGAGCTGCTGGCATAATCTTCACGATCACCAGACATTTGAACATACTGAAAGAAAAGAAATGATTGTTACTTCTTTGAAAAGATGAAACACTGTTAGCAAAAGAGTGACTGTTTTGAAAAATTAGAAACTTTTATAAACGAAAATGAGGTGAAAGGAGCTGCTGGCATAATCTTCACGATCACCAGACATTTGAACATACTGAAAGAAAAGAAATGATTGTTACTTCTTTGAAAAGATGAAACACTGTTAGCAAAAGAGTGACTGTTTTGAAAAATTAGAAACTTTTATAAACGAAAATGAGGTGAAAGGAGCTGCTGGCATAATCTTCACGATCACCAGACATTTGAACACACTGAAAGAAAAGAAATGATTGTTACTTCTTTGAAAAGATGAAACACTGTTAGCAAAAGAACTGGATTACGAATCCCTTTCAGGACACATGGAGACTGGAATATCGACAAAGTTCGAAGAACTCATCGATCTGTCCTAAGACACCTCGTTAAAAATAAATTTCCACCGCAATAAAATTGAAACAATTCTGACTTTTTGTTCAATAGACGTTTCCGACTCTTTTTACTGAAGTTTTGAAAGTGTTGCTTCTCCCTTTCACATTGTTCATATTACATCTGTGAAGTTGAATTTTCGGGAATGGCAGGAATTAAAACCAAATTTCTAAATAATCTGGAATTGTCGAAATTCCTTGCGCTTGAAAATAACTCGCGTCGACGTGGATGTCAATGGTGTCATCAACAGAAATAGATAATAACAGAAGAGTCAGGAATCGTAAAAGCGTGCTACAGTACGTCACTGAATAAGTTTGTGACGGATTGTGGTTCCGGATGTGTTTTCAACGAATGGAACAATACTATTTTGTAAAGTGTGTGAAAAGCTTGTGTCCAGAGAAAAAAAAATTAGCGTCCCAACATCTCGAGGCGGCGAAACATAAGTCTTTGGCTAGCGGGAAGTTTAAAAGGAAATCTACCGCATTTCAAATAATGCGTCTACATCCACACGCAAGTCGAAGTTTTCTCTGCATCAATGCAAGGCTTTTATCGACGCAAAAATTCCACTATGGACGTTAGAAAATTCTTCCTTAAAAAATTGCTTGGAAAAATACACAAAAGAAATAGTTCCAAACGAATCAGCTTTGACAAAACGCTATTTAGAGAAATGTTATACGCAAATACCTTCAATAGTTCAGAGAAGTTTTACCAGAAAAAATTTGGATTTCAATCGATGAAAGCACAGATGCTGTAGATACGTATTGCGTTGGAAAGAAAGTAATGTCCGATGACGAGGTACCCGAAATCGACGCCCCGTTCACGGCGTACATTGGCCACTTAGATTGCGCAGCACTCCGTCATGACATCAGCAGGTAGGTGGCTTAAGTCAGTGGCAGTTAGTCGACAGAAGGCGAAGAGTGTAAGCGCCAGCCAAAATGGAAGTGGACAAAGAGCACTTCCGCCATTGCATGCTGTATGAGTTTCTTCGCGGTAGCACCACCGCAAATGCTGGGAGGAACATTACCAGCATGTACCCCAACGCCATATCACATCGTCAGAGCTGTTATTGTTTCGAAAGGTTTCGAGAGGGAACTTTTGCCCTGTCAGATCGTCTCAAAGCTGGAAGACCCGCACCAGTGGATATGGACATACTGAAGACCTTAGTAGGGACCGACCCACTTAGGACCACGCGGGATTTGGCAGAATAGCTGTGAGAATTACCCAGAGGAGCATTATCACGCACCTCCGTCAACTTGGGAAGCTGCACAAGAGAGGAGTTTTGGTACCCCATCAACTCACAGTTGAGCAGAAAGCAAATCACATGAGTGCATGCGTTACCCTGCTTGTACGTGACCAAGATGAACCGTTCCTGGGCCGCATTGTGACAGGCCACGAGAAATGGGTCTTGTATGACAAAGTCGGCGCCCGGAAACAGTGGTTGGATCCAAAACAGCAACCCATGCTGACCCCTACAGCCGGCTTACACCCACGTAAGGTCCTGCTGTCTGTTTGGTAGGATATGCGGGGTATAGTGTTTTTTGAGTTGCTGCCGGACAGCATCACTATCACCGTCGATGTGTACTGTCGTCAGCTCGACGATCTATCGCTCACGTCCAAACGACCACAATGCTGAACCGCAAGGGCGTCCTTCTACAGCAGGATGGAGCAAGACCTCACACGGCATGGGTGATCTGTCACAAGATAAGAGACCTGGGCTGGGAGCTACTGCCGTTTCCAGTCTCTTCCCCGGACATTTCCCAAAACGACTACCACCTTTTTCTGTCATTGCAGCATTTCCTGGACGGACAGAGGTTCACCAACCGGGACGATGTCGAACGTGCACTTACTCACTTCTTTGCGTCCAAACCAGCACAATTCTACAGGGACGGTATCCAACAGCTGTCCAGACGATGGGAGCAGGTTGAGGCAAACGATGGCGACTACATTTTAGACTGATTTGTATATACGGTAATTAGCACTTTTCTAGTGCTTTGTATTTGCAGACAATACTTTCTTTCCAACCCAATAGTAAATGCCATTATCGGAACTATGGACCCGGATAAACCGTCTTAAGCATTTCTACACTGCTGACCACCCAAAACGCAATACCAAGAAGGACACGAGATAGCAACGCCAGATATACTGGACACATAACAACATATACAAAGATGAAACGATTGAACTTACAGGCTCGTGTGACTTGCGGAACACGTAGACATCAATAGTTCGTGTGGCTCCCATGCTGGCAATAACGACCGCTACACGCCGCAGCATCGAACGAAAGAGGCTTTGGATGTGGGCTTGGGGTATGTCGGTCCAGGCTGCTTCCACACGTTGCCACAGTTCATCAGGCGTAGCCGCGGGTGCTACTTGCCGGGCCACTTGGTTGCCGAGCAGTGACCAGATGTGTTCGATGGACGACATATTGGGAGAACAGGCGGGGCACAGCAGCAGTGACACCTGGTGGGCGGTGAAGAATTGTTGCACGATGCGTGCCACGTGCGGGTGTGCATTGTTCTGTTGAAACGTGGCCGCTGGCAGGTCCTGCAGGTAAGGGAGGACTACAGGCTCCAAAACGTCGGAGATGGTGCGGTGGCTGTTGAGTGTACCGGCGATTCGTACCAGAAGGGTGCGGGTGTCATATCCAATTGCGCCCCAAACCATAACGCCAGGTGACGGACCGGTATGGCGATGCATAATGCAGGCGTCATACAGTCTTTCGCCGCGGTGCCACCGCACGCGGATCCGACCATCCTGGTGTTGCAGGCAGAAGCGGGATTCGTCGGACAAGACAATGTCGTGCCATTCCGTAGTCCAGGTGTGGCATTCAAGGGTCCACTGCCGCCGCACTCGCCGGTGGTGTAACGTCAATAATAATCGGAGCAATGGCGCCGTGCGACAAGTCCCCGCTCCTGCAGACTACATCGAACGGTACGTGCTGACACAGGTTGTTACCCAACACACCCTACCCTGATTCCTGCGCTAACGTTCTTGATGTGGCGGTGCGAGCCGTCAATGCTCGCCACACAAAATGCCGGTCCTCTCGTTCGGTGGTGTGCCGCGGCAGCGGCAATCGCTCACGTCGGTCCGTCCGTCCCTCTTGCACCCGCCGAATCCATAGTCGCCTCACTGTGGCTGTATGTCGTCCCACACGGGCGCCGATGTCTCGGTATGATAAACCGCTGTCGTGATAAGCCACTATTCGTCCTCTGTCGAACTCCGAAACGTGCTGGAATGACTGCCGTATTTTGCGACGAGGAATCAGGAAGCTTCCCACGCACAGGTCTGGCAGCACAACACACTTCCACTACTTACACCCCGCCTTCTGTGCACCTTTCTTATAGTGCTTCTCGGTGGCGTGCTGGGAGCACATGATTTGCATATGCCCTGCAATGCTAATCGTTTGCATGTCCTCTCGCGGGCGACGCATGCTGCGAATTTCAGGAAAATCGGATGCTTCTATCTTGGTGTTGCATTTTGGGTGGCCAGCAGTGTAATATGTGTCGAAGAATTAGAAAAATCTAACAGCAGTACTAGAGCTTAGCTGTTTACGAAATCTTTGAGCATCCTCTGTCGTGAGACAGTAAACTATGACGATTATTACTTTTCAGTACAGACGCTGCTACTTATATGCTAGAAGTCTTGCAAAGCTTCACATGTTTTGTTTTCAAATGCACTGCCGGAAAGTGAAAAAAGAACACCAAGAAGGAATTGGCGGACGATCATGAAATTTACATATGTTAATTGGGTCGAGTTTACGTAGGTGTGATATTAATTTCGGGACCAACCGGTGAGCGCTTACGCCACAGCACGGCATAATATGCATATTATTGACGGTGGTATTTAAGGAGTACGGCGAAGTGAATGTAAGCAGTTGTAGGCCTACGGACACGTGCTAAGACCCTGAAGAAACTGCAATGCCTGGACATGGAAGACGCGTACGATTTCAGCAGTTATCGGACTTTGAGGAAGGTCGTCTAGTCGGACTCCGCGAGGCCGGGTGGTCGTATCGTCGTATTGCGGAGCGAATTGGACGGGAAGTATCGGTGGTGGTACGATGGTGGCTTAGATGGTCCGAGGAACATTCCCACACGAGAAGACGTGGAACCGGGAGTTACAGACGGACTGATGAGCTGACCGATCGACGCATAAGAAGAGCGGCGTTGTCAAGCAGAACATCCACTGCGACGCAAATCCGAGCTGCCGTTGCACCTGAAGTGACTGTGCGAACAATCCGCAACCGTCTACTGGATGCAGGACTACGTGAACGTGTGCCTCTGGCATGTGTACCTCGGACTCCAGCCCACTGTCAGGAACGGCTGCAGTGGTGTCACCAACGTCTGCACTGGAGAACGCAATGGCGATCTGTCATGTTCAGCGATTAAAGCAAATTCTGCTTGGGAGCCTCCGATGGCCGTATGCGTGTTCGCAGACGCACAGGGGAGCGTCTCCACCCTTCTTGCATCCGCCAGTGACACACAGGGCCTACCCCTGGTCTCCTGGTGTAGGGAGAGAGCGATCAGCTATCACTCCCGTACACAACTAGTGTTTGTACCGAGTACGTTGAACAGTTCCTCCTACATCAACAACATCATTCAGCCCGTTGTTGTGCCATTTGTAAGGTCGGTCCATCGTGGTGTTTTCCAGGAAGATAATGCACCCCCACACACGGCACCTGCAACGCAACATGCACTTCAGGGTGTGAGACAATTTCCACGTCCTGCACGTTCACCGGATTTGTCCCCCATTGAGCACGTGTGGGATTTTATGGGACAACGGCTTATCCGGTCTCCACGGCCAGCCACGACCATCCCTGATTTACGCGTTCAGGTTGAGTATGCTTGGAACTCAATGCCCCAAACTTACATCCAGCATCTGTACGACAGACTCCATGCCAGAATTGCACAGTGTGACGCAGTTCATGGCGGTTCAACCTCGTACTAACCATGTTACATGGAAATGCTATTTTTCAGCTTACCAGCAAATACAGCTGTATTTTGCCATAATGTTTTGATCACGTTATCCTCTGTATTCCGTTATTATGCTGTATAAATTTCGTTGGTATCAGACGTCTCCTTCTTGGTGTTCTTTTTTCACTTTCCGCCAGTGTATGATCCATCTCACATGTTTGGCTCATGCGTTACACAGAGTTTCAGAAGTGGGGATATTATTTCCTGTCGTTGACGGATTGATATCAAGTGTGAAGAAAGTTTTCTTAAAAGCTCCCTCTCGAATTCAGTTATTTAAGGAAATGGCACCAGAATTAAATCTTCCACTATAGCCAGTTTTAACGAGGTGGAAAACATGGACTTCTTCTGAACTTAATTATACTTCGCACATGAAACGAATTTCAGATATCATGAATGCCCTTCCGATGGAGGTTTGTTCTATGATCGTTAGAGCCAAGTAACTCTTAAGAAAGTCAACTATCGTCAGTGAACTGGTACTTCTGAATTCTTATTTTCCCAAACTTCCGACAGTTGTATCTGCTTTTAAAGAAAGGAATGAAATTTAGTAAACTCTTTCCGGTGGCAGAAGACATCAAGAAAGCCGTTGAAAATATACTTGGTGTGCAAGATCAAGCAATATAAAAATATTCCAATGTGTTCTCTAGTTATGCTTATTTGGAAAAAAATTGAAAACAATTGCCAGAGGAGAAAATATTGATTGTAAAAATATGTCTCCCATTTTCACTGCGTGCTTTTAAATACGTACCAATCACCACAGCAAATGATTTTTTCTGTACATAAAAATATTTTAACCCACAAAAAGAGTATGTTTTTTGTTTCCAAAATATGAAAAAGCATTTAGTTATCATGTGTGATCGTGAAAATAGTCAAGAATAAAGTGAACATACATCTATATCTTGTACATACATGAATCCTACAGTAAAACTTTTAGGTATGTTAGATACGTATTTTGTCTATTTTAGCGCATGTTTGTTCCTTTTTTTGTGCATAAATACTTGCTTATTTTGGAGGTTTTTAATGTTTAAACATCCAGGCTTTAGTAATTACGAATTTTGGTAACAACTTTAAAAGTTCAGAAGCCCATATTAAACTTTATATATGAAATGGAAAAACTTGTAATATACTGGAGTGCATAGTTATTTCTAGGGCTAAGATTAGTATTTAATCAAATATTTAAAAAATATGTTTACATAATCATGTTTTTTTGCAGTTATTATACACATTTGCTATTTTACTACATATATTACATGTTTTCACATAATTTAAAAATATTTTTACATAAATCGACAGTTTTTACGCAAAACTACCAGATACTTTCTTCTGTAGAAACATGTGAGCTAACAGATGGCAAACACATCAAAACCGACAGATGGTAGCACCATACCGACACCAGAGTGCTTTCTCATCTCACATGATAGATGGGGAAAACAAACTGAGTCGTCTGTCATTTAATGAGTAGTTTCGTGTCCAGATTCTTCCTAAATCATTTCGGTCACGTCATTGTTAGAAGTTCATTTTTTTCTGTTCAAGTTGTTAAGTCAATGGACATGCCCATAATTAAATCAACTATATCATCCAAATTAAAGGTTTTTATTAACGAGTTTCATGATGAAGGATTGATAACCGACGGAAATATTTTGTTTTGTAGTGTGTGCACGCGTCTGCTGTTCCTTGTGACCAGCGTTTTCAAGTTTCGGAATACATTAAAAGTGATCGGCCAATCAAGAAATTATCTGGTAATTTGTATTTCTTTGTGGAGCTAACCTCTGAATCTCAGAGAACAGCTTAGTAATAAGTTATATTTATTAAGTTAAAATAATTATGAACGATATATTTCATACTAAAACGCATATCAAAAGTAAAAACTGCTTGAAATAATGACATATTTTCTAAAAGCACACTATTCATCTGAATGTTATGGCGAGATGGTGGTCAAGAACTGCTTGCACTTCAACACCTGCCTGGGTAACGGCTGGATGAAACTGAAGTTTTACAACTGCCTCTAAAATGGAAACACAAGAAGGAAGGGTAAATCATAACATATAATTCCTTAATGCACAAAATCAAGTAACAGTGCTGAAATTCTGGAATAACAAATTTTGAAATACGGGAATGTTCATCTCTTTTTTACATAAAGTAACATGCTCATATCAAATCTGAGTGGATAATCCAGTTCAGTGGTTCCCAAACTTTCTCGACTCGCGAACCCCTTTCACAAAGATATGAGTTCTGAGAACTCCTTATAAATATTCATAGCCACGCACGTAATTTTGTACCACATTTTTAGGAAATTTGGTTATTAATTGCAATCAAAATGTTTAAAACCTTTCAAATTTTCTTATATTTATTGTCACAATATTATCACATTTAATATGATTTTTTAAGTGGTACTGAAAATTGCTGGTTTGACATTACTGAGATACTTTCTGCAATCACAAAGTTCCATGCCGGTTTAAGTTTCAAAATTGCTTTCAAAAAGTTAATAGTTACTCACATTTTCACGTGACTTCAGTGAGAGAGATGCGCTTGCTTTGGATGGCACAGGGATTTAAAGTCAGGAACCACAAAATATAAATAAAGTCTCAAGTCATTTTCAGCATTGAGTCTGTTTCTGTGTTTATTTTTTAAATAGGCATATGAAGAAAAAGATTTCTCGCACAAATACGTGGAAGAAAATCGCAACAAGGTTGTAATTGCTTTATTCGCTAACACTGGGAGCTCCTTCTTTAAACTTAACCAGAAACGAATTAATGACAAAGATATAAAACTTTTCTGTAATTCAAAATCAGCGGAAATTTCAAGGAGCTGCTCTTTTACATTCACGCTTAATGTGGAGGATTCCAAAACTGCTATCTCTTCCAAGGGATTGCGAATCCAATTGTTGTTATTGGACATAGCAGGAAAATATTTTCTGAAGGTTTCTCCAAGTCCCTTCAAGTGTTCTATAACCATGTTCTTAACGTTTTCCTGCAAAGAGAGCTGACTTTCTACCAGGAAGTCGTGAAGGGTACCAAAGCACTCAGTTTGATTGCTAATTAAACACGTTGCCCAAAAGTTTATTTTTTTGATGAACGATTCGATACGGTCTTGCGCAATATAAGCATTAATATTTGATCCCTGAAGAGATAGGTTTAAACTGTTAATTTTGGAGATAATATCTGCCAAATACGCCAAAGCCTGGAGCCACACTTTATCTTGCATGCACTTTGCTTTGTGAAAGGCATGGTTGGTAAGAAAAACGAAAACTTCCTATTTAAGTTCAAACAATCTTGTAAGAGTTTTACCTCGAGATAACCACCTAACTTCAGTGTTAGACAATAAACAATTATAAATGCTTCCCATTTCCTCACAAAGTGCTGCAAAAATGTGGGAATTTGTAGGACGGGCCTTAATAAAGTTAACTATTTTAACTGCATCATCTAGCACAGTTTTCAATCCTTCTGGCGTGCGTTTGGAAACAAAAGCTTGTTTATGAATGCAGCAATGTGTCCAAGAAACATTAGGCGCTAGTGATTTCACTCTGGTAACAAACCCAGTAAGTCGCACCATCTGAACAAATCCCTACACAGTGAGTCCAGTTTATTGCATTTCAGTGAGTCCAGTGCATTACACTGATGACTCACAAGGGGACCCTAGTTGGAGCTGACTGAAATCGGATTACTAAAACCTTCCCCTCGTAGCGCATCAGTAAGAAAATCGTTGGCTTTTCGTCAACATACAACGACAACATGTTGCCTACCAGTTTGGGAATACAATACGGTAGCGCAGCATCGCGCCTGCTTTAAACCGCACGGGTATGCTACCTGAGAACCACAATCCTCCAGCCAAATACCAACCAACCATCAATCAACAAAATGACTACCCTCCAACCAACCAAACAATCAATTGTCAACTAAACACCAAGAAACTACCAACCACCACCAATTACCAAGGAACCACCAAATCCCCTCACTTGACAGTTATAGTGAAACAAGTTCATCATTTCACTTAAAATAACATTACACCAACTGGTCCTCTTACATCATTCAACACTCCAGAAAACATAGAAACACACCAACTACCAACCAACTACCAGCACGCCAACAAACCAACCACCAACCACTAGCCAACCTCCGACCGTCAACCCACTACCAACCCTCAACCCACAACCAACCCTCAACCAGCAACCACCACCAAAGCAACCAACCAACCACCAACTAGCCAATTTTCAAAGCCTCACAATATGCAAGAAACCAACCAACCAGCAACCATCACC
Source organism: Macrothele yani (assembly GCA_039090855.1). Classification (NCBI taxonomy): domain Eukaryota; kingdom Metazoa; phylum Arthropoda; class Arachnida; order Araneae; family Macrothelidae; genus Macrothele; species Macrothele yani. The sequence continues at coordinate 61,899,496 of CM077017.1, read as the reverse complement.
AAAATAACCAAACAAACACGAACAAAACACCAACAAACTACCAATCAACCACCCACCAGCTGACCACCAACCAACAAAACCCCAACAACCAAGCATATAACCTATTACCAACCACCAAAGAACTGATCACCGATTAATTATCCATCAACCAACCACCAACCACGAACAACCATTTGCCAACAAATACTTCACGACCAACCAGCAACCAACCAAACATCAAGCAGCATTTTCTAAGCAAGCAATCACCAACCACTAACCCACCACCAACCGATTAACCAACCAGAAACCAACCAATTGCGAACCAAATGCCAGGCACAAACCAGCCTCCAACCAATTAAACTAAACGATAATCATCAACCAACCAACATACTCTACATACTCTAACCAATTACTAACTGTCCTGGATATTATCCAGTCCATTACGTCAAACATATTAAAAAAAAATGGGTGGAATGTCCAATATTTCTACGAATAAGACAGCACGTGAACTTGTAATTGCAGCTATCGTCGACGGACCCCACCCTAACTACATGCGTAGAGTAATAGCAGAAAATGGCGACATGTTTGAGTAAATAACTTTGAAACATCACATGAATTCCTATGACATAATTCAAACGCATAAAAAACGCAGGTAATTTGAACCTAGATGACTAAATTTGAAAATCTTAAAGTAATTTAACTTGTCTCCTCACTTTCAGCAAAGATATTGAATGGAATCCTGAAACACGCATTTGAAATGCTAAAGGTAAGTAGACGTATATTGAAATTCCACACACGTATGTTTGCAAAAATAAGCAGTTTACCTAAATTTCTGGTGATCAACTGTATCAAAACGTAATTGTGATTGAAACTCGAATAATTAGGAATGTTTTAGTGCATTGTATCTTGTTTTTTGATAAGAAAAATTTATGTAAAATCATAACGATTCTAAACTGCGCCATCAGAGACAGGAAAGGGGTATGAGACAAATTCATCAGTTGCACATGATAATGTGTATGAAAATACTAAATATTTGATTCATATATGTTTTGAGACATGAGTTTCATTTTAGTGAGAAGGTGAAGTTCAAAATTTAAGTTTTCCGCTAACGGATATACTTTTTCTTATATGTTTTTTTAAGTAACTAACCTTATGATCCTTCTAGAAGAAATGTGGTGATCGACCAATCAGGTTGCGCCATTTGGGTGCGGTCGACGCGTTTGGATAACTTGCAAAAGTTGGCGAGCAGCCTATAGTGGGACACAGATACAACAACATCTACGTATTTTCCGTGCCGAAGATTGTTCAGCAGTTTTGGCAGCTCTTGCTGCTGGACCATGCCCTCTTCGCCTGCCCAACCAAAGGAGTTGAAGCAGTTTCTGAGACTGCTGTATAAACATGGATAGAGATTTTCCTTTAATAACGTTAGCAGAGATACAGCAAGGAACAACCATTCGCAATGCTTAGCGTTCGAAAAAACCTCTAACATTTCTGGGGAGGCGAGCCAGCCGAAGTGTGAATCATCGACCTCTCAGACGGCAGTAGGAAAGAAAAAAAGTATATTTTGTACGTAGAATAGATTCCCCTACCTGCTTTATCGTGAACCGTGGTCGGTTCCAGGGCTGAGGATCAGAAAGACTGTGGTCCAGAGATTGCAAGCCAGCACTTACTAGCATCGGAGACGATCTACTTCTCCATTTCCACGACATGAGTTGTGGAGATCGAGAGTATCAAACAGGTGGCATTAAAGGGGAGTTTTTAAAGCCTCGTTTTAATAGAAGTTTTACATGAATAGGGAAGTGTAGTGCAGCGTCACAAGTGCAGTGCAGTGTTACAAATGCAGTACAGTGTCACAAGCTACAGTTTGATAGATGAAGTATAGAAGATAATGCGGTAAATTTTTAAATTATCATCCTTTTGATCCGTTTACCTGTCCATCAAAAATGATCTGTCGACTTAGGTACAAACAAAAATATGTTAGTGTAAATCGACTGTAACTGGAGTGGATCTGGATTCTGGAAAAATGGGGGCCAACTGAAGTTAAATTTGTTTTGCTATGAATGCAACCATGATGATTGTGATGATGTAAAAATATTGAAGACAGGGAAAATGGAAAAAAATCCAAAATGGGAGGTGGAACGCCATTTTTTCCCTGTAGGAAGAAAAATGACTTCAGGTCGGCCATATTGTGTGCCTAGGGTCCCACGGAGAGGAGAAGGGGAGGGAAATTCTTTCCATGTGAATTCTACGCTGAGGCAGTTCACAGAACTTGGGGATGTCTTCCTAGCGCAGAAAGTTTCAAGCTGCTAGAGACAGCTGAGGAGGGAAGAGAGATTTACCACATGGCCTCTTGCTCCGAAGATGTGCACTTACGGGATTGGTTCTGCGCGCTCCGGGCTGCAGAGAGTTTAAGCGGGAAAAAGTTGTAACGAACTTTTAGGAAACTTTTTCTTTTTGCTCGAATAGGAAGAGGACGGTCGTTTTGTAGTCGTCGCTCGAGATGTACGTACGCTAGTCGGCTGCGGCTGACTAGAGAGTTAATTAGGTGCCAACCTGTGGGTTAAGGCCACTAGAGTATATACATTGCATTACCTGTGGGTAATTGTGTAATAATACTAAGCATATGTCAGACTGCGGTCTGCCAAGGAAATCCTCCACCTGATAAATCTAGCCACCTGTGAAGAGCATATAATTGCTATGTATAAATAACTTCTTGATGCTATGTGCACAAGTACAATGCAAAGACTGGACTGCGAATGAACTATGATCGTGCTGTAATGTCGACTTGCTTAAGTTCAAGAATCGTTTTTATCGTATGACATATATTCATCATACTCGTCAACAAGCTGTAAATAAAAAACTGTATATAATGTAGTACTGCTCAGTTCTGTACTCTAAAAGTCATCTTTTCCATCACCATGCCTCTGAGGAGCAAAACAACAGCGTAAGTTGACCATGACAGAGATATCCTGGTCTGGTGGCAGCGAATTACCATAAGCAAGTATATTAAATATATGTATAAGCATAACACCTCACACGCGAATATGACAGTGGTGGCAGCGGTGGGATAAAGATCTAGAAGGAACAGACGAAAGAATTTCCTTCCCCCTTCTCCTCTCCGTGGGACCCTGGGCACACAATATGGCCGACCTGAAGTCATTTTTCTTCCTACGGGGAAAAATGGTGTTCCACCTCCCATTTTGGATTTTTTCCCATTTTCCCTGTCTTCAATATTTTTACATCATCACGATGATTTTATTAGTTTAATTTTTCTTCCGGCAAGGGAGATCTTACAGACATCTCGGGGGATTAATATTTGTTTATTATTATTTTAGTAAGATGTTATGCACGAAGCGTCCCCGCCCCAGCTGTGGTTTTTATTTTTATCTATGTAATGCCTGTATATTGCATAAATTATTATATTCAGTTTGAGTCTTGGTGATGAAGCGACGGAGATCACAAAAAAAAAATCGTGTGGCGAAGAACAAGAAAGAAATAGGAACATTTATTGAATTAAACTCTAAACGATATCTCCTTTTTCTAAGTCAGGAAAGTAATGATTTTTTCGCTGCCTTTACTCTGAGAAGCCAGCAACATGTGGAACCATATATTAAACCCGTAGTTTACTTGTACGACATTATGAGCTCGAGAGCGTGCTGCGAGGTGACCTTCCGGGTCTTGTTTAGTTACTTTTGGAGGAGACGAAATGGGCTGCTAATGAAAGTTTACTTCTCTGAGCATTTCGAGAGTTGCTTCATAAACATTTATGCCTTTAGAAAAAAGGGATTTTTCTTGTCAGCACTATTAATCTATTTTCTATTTGAGATAATAGATACAGTTTCGATACTTTTTAGTGCTGATTCAAGGCGGCTGTGTGTCGCCCCGGTGGAGCAGTGGCTTCTGATCATTTGTCCAAAAGGGGTCCGGGTTCGAATCGCGGTGAAGCATGGTTGTTGTGTTTGTCTTACGGCACTGACTCTCTCCCTTCCCTGGAACCAGTGACCCTAAATTAGGGATGGGCGATTACTTATAGCCCATTGAGTTGCTCACGGTGGTCGTTAAACCTCCAATAAAAAAACAAAAAACAAAGCGGCTGTGGTTTCGTTCGAAATTTGTAATAATTCAGAGTATTTCGCATATTTAGTTAACAGCTGATAAATATATCTAATTAACAAGTGTTGTTGCTACCCAGTTTCTGATGCTTACCGATTTACGCGTAAACCAGAGGCTTACCGGAATCGTACAGCAGTTGCGTTAATTATGGTTCTATTAATTAGACACAATTGGTCGCGTGATAGCAAAACTGCGGTAGAAATGTATGCGATGAGAGCTATCATAACCTTAGTGGAATAGAATGTCAAGTTTTAGATTCTGTGTGAATTCTTTAGGGTATAAGTAAACTACTTGTGTGAAGTGAAACCTTTTAGGTAAACTTATCCGTTACGACAATTCAAAAGCTATTTCAAGATAGAAGTAAAATGGTGATTCTCCATTCATCTACCTATCTCCCTGTTTGGATAAAAGTGTGTGTACATTTTACAAGACGCTCTGCATAATTTAGCGTGTGTATATTATAACGAAGTAAATTTCTCCGTCATTTTTGGTCTACGCCGGGATTCGAACCCGAGTACGCTTATTCCGGAACAAGTCGCTCTACCAACTGAGCTACGCAGACATGTATTCTGATTCCTATCTGCCTTTATGTCATGTGCGTCCTGCTGGCAGGTACGTCACATCTCCCCCCCCCCGAAAGAGGGCCGGGGGCATGGCCCACGGATCAGCCGTGACCATGAATCGTTGCAGGCAGACAACCACTGTAGAACGTGCATTTGAGAACTCCCAGTCAATCTGGTGTGTGGAATGCAACGTCACACACATTTATTTTTCGAAGCACTGGAGAAGGGATTCTCTGATTTTTCCTATCTCGCGGTGTGGAAATAAAATCACACCAATGCGAGATTTTGAACGGTCGGGTCATCCGGGCGCCATTATAACGAAGTAAATTTCTCCGTCATTTTTGGTCTACGCCGGGATTCGAACCCGAGTACGCTTATCTCCGGAACAAGTCGCTCTACCAACTGAGCTACGCAGACATGTATTCTGATTCCTATCTGCCTTTATGTCATGTGCGTCCTGCTGGCAGGTACGTCACAATATATTTTGTTAAGAGTATAATTATTACTATTTTTCCACTAGATTGTTTTTCCTTTTTCTTGGTCAAAACGTACAAAAACTAGTATTAAATTTGTTGCATGCCAGAGGCATACAGAAATTGTTCTAGTATTAATTACTGATGGCAAATAAAATCATTTTGGGTATAGGATGAAACTTCAGCGAGAAATTGTGAAGTTAATTAGTTTTATAACCCAGGTTCGAATCCTGATCACGGCTTTGGTTTTTCTTATGCATTGTATGTGTGTTAAAGCATTTTAATATTGATGGTACGTACACGGTGTTTAAGTAATGAGATAATTCTTACGAACATACATATGTTAGTAGCCCACCTTCAGATCCGGCCTACTCCAGCATTTCAGTATATATGATTGATAGTTCAGTCTGACATAGTATTTGATAGTTGAATCCTACAGCATTATTTACATTCATTAACTGTACTTTAAACGGATTTGGAAAAGGAACTCACATATTTATCCTCGATATTGATGACTTTATTTTCCTTGCATATTGTGTGAACTTAGACAGAGAATATTAATCTGTGTGAATTACTTATGACAGGCAAGGTAGAAGAAATATTTCATGCTAAAAGAATATCGTTTGTTGGACTTAGTTGTCGAAGCACGATACTACAGGACACTCCTGCCTTAGTTGAAATACTTTAAAATTTAATGATTAAAATATATACAAGGCTAAAAACACACAAGATCTTTTACAAGGGCGCCCCGTGTGCATCATCAGGTGAAGAAAACTGGCGGAACAACGTGTCTACTGGTTTTATATATATAGGATGGATTCATGATGTGCATTTTGAATGCAGCGATCCTGGTGGACAGGGTAACAGTTGGTATAGTTCAAGATAAGCTGTAGTACCTACATAACTATACAACATGGCATAAGGTTGTTGAAAAAACTCATAACCCAAAATATAAGATGGGACTCGGGAAGGGTTTAATGGGGGAAATGACGGATTATTTAACATAATGAAACGTGGGAGGCGGGAGGGTTATGTGAAGTGGAAGAGGGATTGTTTGTATAAGATAAATTATTCAATAATTGTTTCTAAGATTGTTTCGAATGTTTTTCTGCATGAGAAACATTCGTGCACATGAACCATTAGGATAAAAAAAGTGTTGATAAAAAAAACAGAAAAGTGTTTGATCAATGCATCCTTCCAGTGCTTACGTATGGTGCAGAGACGTGGACCTTAACTAAAAGAGACATACAAAGGCTGCAGACAACTCAAAAAAGCATGGAGAGGTGCATGCTTGGGGTAACCAGGAGTGATGAGAAGAGGAACCCGTGGATCCGAAAAATGACAAGAGTGGAAGACATCATGATCAGAGTTTAATCCCTGAAATAGCAATGGGGTGGACATACTGCCAGAAAGACAGACCATCCATGGACAGCGGAAATTTTAGATTGGATTCCAAGGGACAGGAAAAAACCCAGAAGAAGACCACATGGGAGATGGGTGGATGAAATTCGAAAGTATGCGGGAGTGACATGGAGGAGACTGGCACAAGACAGACCGTTGTGGAGGAAACTTGGGAAGACCTTCATCCAGCAGTGGATTGATAATGGTTGACAATGATGATGATGATGATATAAACTTTCTGCAAACAGAGTCATAGATTTTGTTTTAGTCTTTAATAGTAGATAGGTGTCAGTCCATGATGGGTGGAATGTCCCAGTTTTGGTCAGGCGTGATAGCGAGGTAGCAGATGAGTTCATTCGAGGTAGCAGATGAGTCCAGTATAACGTCAGAATGAACTCATCTGCTACCTTGCTATCACGCCTGGCCAAAACTGGGACATTCCACCCATCATGGACTGACACCTATCTACTGTTAAGGACTAAAACAAAATCTATGACTGTTTGCAGAAAGTTTATATATACACTACAATATAAACCAATGTTGTAATGAAGAAACTCCTGTATTTGTTTATCCCCCTTGGAAACAATTATTGAATAATTTATCTTATATAAGCAATCCCTCTTCCACTTCACATAACCCTCCCCCTCCCACGTTTCATTATGTTAAATAATCCGTCATTTTCCCCATTAAACAATTCCCGAGTCCTATCTTATATTTTGCAATATGAGTTTTTTCAACAACCTTATGCTATGCTGTACAGTTATGTAGGTACTACACCTTATCTTGAACTATACCGGCTGTTACCTTGTCCAATAGAATCGCTGCATTCAAAATGCACATCATGAATCCATCCTATATATATAAAACCAGTAGACTCGTTCTTCCGCCAGTTTTCTTCACCTGATGATGCACGGGGCGCCCGTGTGAAAGATCTTGTGTGTTTTTAGTCTTGTATATATTTTAATCTTTAAATTTTAAAGTATTTCAACTAAAGCATGTGTATCCGGTAGTATCGTGCTTCGATAGCTAAGTCCAACAAACGATATACCCTGCCGGACAATTGCTAAGGACGGATGACAATAGCAACCATAAAATGGAAGTCAGGAAAATGTGGAAATTAGAATAAGTGCGGGATACAGTAAGACGTGTTGTGCGCATGCAAATTTTGGATTGCCGAACTTGTTCGTGACGTCATAGCGCTGATAAGAGATATAAAGGATTTGACGCGTATTGACCGTTGTTGTTCAAACGCAAAGTTGAAAGGGAAAGAATCAATTGACGAACTTGCAGTTTTCAGTATGTCTTCCCGACATCACCTTGATGATTTTACGCGGGGCTGTATTATTGGCCAGATTGAAGAAGGGCGAAAAATAACAGATATTGCCAGGGAGTTCGACGTCAGCCACAGTGTTGTTTCAAGGCTTTGGAAATCATTTCAAACAAATGGAGAGTGTAGCAAACGTCACGGGGCAGGTCGTGTTCGCAGTACGACACCTGCAGAAGATCGGTACATAGTGCTATCAACAAAAAGACACCGGCGCAGCACAGCTAGTGAGGTAGCAAATCAGTTTATGGCTGCTACTGGCAAGCGGATCTCCCGAAAAACTGTCGCCAGACGTTTGCATGAAGGAGGACTATACGCCCGCAGTCCTGTTGTGTGCATCCCATTGTCCAGACGTCACCGTACCGCCCGTTTGCAATGGTGCCATCAACATCGCAATTGGACTGATAACGACTGGTCTGCTGTCCTCTTCTCAGATGAGAGTAGATACAGTCTATCGTCTGATTGTCGACGACAACTGATCTGGCGTGATAGTGGTACTGCATATTGTCCAGCAAACATAGAGGAAAGGGACCGATATCCGACATGTAGTGTCATGGTATGGGCTGGCATCACGATCAATGGCCGTACGTCCCTCTATGTGCTTCCAACTGGGACTATGACTGGCCAACGATACATTAATGATGTTCTGCTACCTCATGTTCGCATGTTCCGTGGTGCTGTCGGTGATTCATTTTCATGGACGACAACGCAACATGTCATCTTACAGTCGCTGTCCAGGAGTGTCTTGAGAGCGAGGATATTCAACGCCTCGTATGGCCAGCACGTTCTCCAGATCTGAATCCCATTGAAAATGTGTGGGATGCTTTGGGGAGGAGTCTTGCTGGTCGCCAATGCCCTCCAATAAACAAGGACACCCTCATCCGTGCACTGACAGAGGAATGGGATAAATTACCCCAACAGCTGCTTGATAATGTTGCGCAAAGCATGACACGACGTGTGGAATCTTGCATCGCCCTCCATGGTGGCCATATCCCGTATTGACATCTTACGCCGGAACGCCTGCGGACGGTAATGGCATTTTTTTCACGTTTACGTATTCTGCACAAAATGGCCTGTTTGTCCCTTGAACACGTTCCAAAGCCTTCTGGATTTCAGAGCACAATAAATTGTCTTTCTTGTAATGTCCTGGCATTCTGACATTATTTTATTTCACTTGGCATCCAACCACACTTACTTTTTTATGGGCTATATAGCCGTTTATGATCCGTCCTTAGCAATTATCCAGCAGTGTACTTATAACAGACTGATAATGTAATGTAAATTTGTGTGAAACACTGAGAAATGACTTTTATTAAAAACAAAAACAATCAACAACTAAGATTTGTGTTATTGCTACCATAATGATAATTTCGCAAAATTAGGAACTGACAGAGGACTGATTTTACTAACCACCAACCAATAACCGACCGCCAACCTCAAACCAACCTCCAAGCAACTCTGGCCAGACGTCAGTCACAAACGGACGCCCAACCACCGCTCTCTAACCAACCAATTGTCAACTATAAACCAACATTCGAACCAACCAGCCACAGAACAACCAAACGTCGAACGTACCGTTAACGACCAGCCAAACAACATCCAACCACCAAAAAATCTATCACTGATTAACCATCCCCAGCCAAGTGCCAACCAATTGCCAACAAACCCCCAGCGACTGGCCAACATCCAACCAACTGCCAATCCCCGTCCAATTTCCAACCACCAACCAACCGATCACCGATTAACCATCCCTACCCAATCGCCAACCAACTCGCAACCACAAACCAACCAATTGCCAACAGAGCCCCAACGACAGACCAACATCCAACCAACTACCAATCAACAGCCAATCACCTACCACCAACCAACCGATCACAAACTATCCATCCCCAGCCACCCGCTAACCAACTGCCAACGAATCACCAACTTGCCACCAACCACACACCAACCAATCGTTAACGACCGACCAACATCCATCGAAGTACCAATCATCAGCTAACTAGAAATCAATGAACTGCCAACCACGGAACACCTAAACGCCAACCACAAACCGACGACTGACCACTGTCCTCTAACAACCCAATTACCAACCACCAACCGATCACCGATTAATCATCCCAGCAAACTGCCAAAAACAAACCATTTACCTGCCAGCCAACCGCCAACCAGTCGCCAACGACCGACCAACACGCAACCACCACATACCACCAACCAACCGATCACCGATTAACCATCCCCAGCCAACCATCAAAATACATCCAACCACAAACCAACCAATTGAAAACCAATCGAAAACCAACCGTCAACGACTGACTAACCCCACCCAAGTGCCAATCAACAGCCAACCATTACTCAATTACCTTCCACTTATTAACCCATCACCGATTAAACATCCCCTGTCAACCTCCAAAAACTGCCAACCATAAACCAGCCAACCGTCAACGACCGACCAACATCCAACCAACTGGCAATCGACAGCCAACCACCACTGAATTACCTACCACCGTCCAACCGATCACCGATTAACCGCCCCAAGCAAACGCCAACCCAAAATTAACCAATTGCCAACCAATCACCAACCAATCACCAACCAACATGCAATCACAAACCAAGCAATTTCCAAAAATCGCCATCCGCCCGCCAGAGACCGACCAACATGCAACCCACTGCCAACCAACAGCCAATTACCTACCAACAACCAACCGATCACCGATCACCATCCCCAGCTGACCGCCAACCAACTGCTAACCGCAAACCAAACATTGACAGGCAACTGCCAACCAACCGTCAACGGCCGACCAAAATCCACCTGCGAATCAACAGCCAATCTCCACCTACCAGCAGCCATCACCCTACCGATTATCCATCCACAGCCAACAGTCAACAAACCCGCAACCACGAACTAACCAAGTCCCAACCAACCGTGAACGACTGACGAACATCCATCCAATTACCAATCAACGGCTAACCACCACCCAATTATCTACCACCAACGAACCCATCGTCGATTAACCATCCCTAGTCAACCACCAACCACAAACCAACAAATTTCCAACCAACATCCAACCGACTGCCAATCAACAGCCAACCACCACCCAATTGCCTACCACCAACCGATCACCGATTAACCATCCGTAGCCCACCGCCAACTAAGTGCCGCCAACAACCGACCAACATCCATTGAAGTACCAATCAACAGCCAACCACCACCCAGTTACCTACAACGAACCAATAGATCACCGATTAACCATTCCTAGCCAACTCCCACCACATAACCATTTTCTAACTAACCAAATGCCAAACGTCAACGACCGACCAACATCCAGCCTTCTGCCAATTAACGACCAACCACCAACCAACCGATAACCGATTAACTGTTATAACGAAGTAAATTTCTCCGTCATTTCTGTCCACGCCAGGATTCGAACCCGGATCCCCTCATTCCGGAATAAGTCACTCTACCAATTGAGCTACGGGGACGTTTTATTCTGATTCCTATCTGCCTCTATGTCGTGTGCGTCCTTCGGGCAGGTACGTCACATCTCCTGGTACGTTACATCATCTCCCCCTTATTATTATTATTTTTTTTTTCGAAGTGCTGGATAAGGGATTCTCTGATTTTTCCTATCTCGCGGTGTGGAAATAACATCACACCATTGCGAGATTTTGAACGGTCGGGTCATCCGGATAGTTCGGGCGCCATTATAACGAAGTAAATTTCTCCGTCATTTTTATCCGCGCCAGGATTCGAACCCGGGTCCCCTCATTCCGGAATAAGTTGCTCTACCAATTGAGCTACGCGGACGTTCATTCTGATTCCTATCTGCCTTTATGTCGTGTGCGTCCTTCGGGCAGGAACGTCACATCTCCTGGTACGTTACACTGTTCCCAGTCAAATGCCAACCAATTGCCAACCAGAACGCATTTCCGACCAACATCCATCGAAGTACCAATCAACAGCAAACCACCAGCCAATTACCTACAACCAATCAACCAATCACCGAATAACCATTGCCAACCAAACCTCCCCCACATAACCATTTTCTAACCAACCATTCCCAACCGTCAACGACCGACCAACATCCAGCCAACTGCCAATCAACAGCCAACCACCACCCAATTACCTACTACCAACCAACCGATCACCGATTAACCATTCCTAGCTAACAGCCAGCCAGCTGCCAACCAGAAATCAACCAACTGCTAACAAATCAGCAACCAACCGTCAACAACCGACCAGCATCCATCGAAATACCAATTAACAGCCAACCACAACACAATTACCTGCAACCAACCGATCACCGACTAATCATTCGCCAAGAACGCCAACCACAAACCAACCAAATCCCAACTAACCGTCAACGACCAACACCAGATCCAACACATTACCACCCTTTCTAACCAAACAATTACCAACCAACCGATCACGGACTACTCATCTACCAACCAACTGCCAACCACAAATCAACCAATTAAAAAGCAACACCAGCCACTTACCGATAACCATCCAGCAACCAACCGCCAACCACAAACCACCCAAATGCTAAATACAACCGACGACCGACCATGGTCCTCTAACCATCTAATTACCAACCACCAACCGATCACCGATTAACCATCCCAGCCAACTGTCAACCAGAAACCGCCCAAATGCTAACCACAAACCGACGACCGACCATGGTCCTCTAACCACCCAATTACCAACCACCAACTGATCACCGAATAACCATCCCAGCCAACTGCCAACCACAAACCATCCAACTGCCTCGTGGTTGGCTGTCAGTTGGTAACTGGTTTGTAAAGGGTTAGCTGATATTTGGTGGTTCGTTAATTTGTCATTGGTTGGTAGTTGGTAATTGGTTGGCTTGTTCGCTATTCGTGAGGGGTTAGTTGGTAGTTGGCAGTTGGTTGGTGGTCAGTGGTTGGTTGGTGGCTGCTGGTTAATTGGTGGGGGTTTGGTGGTTAGTAGGGTGGTTGGTTGTTGATCGGCGGTTGGTTGGCGGTCGGTTGGTGGATGGTGGTCCTTTAATCGTTGGTTGGCCTTTAGTTGGTGGTTGATTGCTAGTGTGTGGTTGATAATTGTATGGTTGATACTTGGTTGGTAAATTGTTGGTCGGTGATTGGCTGTTAATTGATGGCTGGTTGGTGTTTTGTTTGTTGGTGGTTGATTGTGATTTGGCGGTTGTTCCTGGGTGGTTGTTTGGGTAGTGGTTGCAGGTTGGTTGCTGGTTGGTAGCTAGTTGATAGTTAGAGGTTGGCTGGATGGTGGTTGATTGGTAATTTGTTGGTTGGTGATAGGCGTTAATTGGTGGTTGGTTGGCGTTTTGTTTGTTGGCGGTTGATTGTGATTTGGTGGTTGTTGGTAACCACCAACAATCACTAAATTTTGGTGGTGGTTGCTGGTTGGAGGTTGGTAGTTGATTGGTAGTTGGTTGACGGCTGGTCGGTAATTTGTCGGTTGGTGGTTGGTGGTTGGTGGTTGGCAGTTGGTCGGTAATTTGGTTTGTGGTGGTTGCAGCAGTAGCGCACCCAGAAATTTCCCAAGGAGGAGAGGGCGTGGGACGTGCCACACTGCATTTCCCCGAGGTGAGGGTGACCCACCTAAATTTACCGGGAAAACTAGTCACGTGCCATAACAATTAAGGAGTGGGTTGACTATTATACATGTTTTCTTATCTATCCTGTTGCTAGTAATGTTGCAGTACAAGAAAGTTAAATGATTAGAAGAAACAGTACATGAAATATCTCTTTCTGGTTAGATTTTTCTAAATTTATTTAACAGAACTACTCCCTCTTAATTATTGTAAGCGATGGCCTCTGATCATTCGTCCAAACGGGGTCCGGGTTCGAATCCCGGTGAGGCATGGCATCGGTCAAACAAGAAAAATGGTTATCTAGTGTTTGTCTTACGGCACTGGCTCTCTTCCTTCCCTGGAACCAGTGACCCTAAATTAGGGACGGGCGACTGCTTATAGCCCATTGAGTTGCTCACGGTGGTCGTTAAACCTCCAACCAAAAAAAAAAATATTGTATCTTATATAATTATACAGCACATTTTTCAGAAGTATATGTAGATCGCGTATCGTGATTTTTGTTTCAAATTTCGACGTAATAATTTTTCGCTCTGTCAGCCGGGGAGGGGGACATCGGCCCTCCGTTTGGGGACGCCCCAGCATGTGTTCAATATGCGCTCCCTAGGAAACACCACATACATCCCAAAGATAGTCGAGATCGTGTCAAATCCTGTTCATCATTTCCTCGTCCACTTGCAAAATTGCTACTGAAATCTGGGGTTTCAACACAGCAGCCGTCCGACAGGGGTCCGGGTTCGAATCCCGGTGAAGCATGGCATCGGTCAAACAAGAAAAATGGTTATCTAGTGTTTGTCTTACGGCACTGGCTCTCTCCCGTCCCTGGAACCAGTGGCCCTAAATTAGAGACGGGTGACTGCTTATACCCTATTGAGTTGCTAACGGTGGTCGTTAAATCTCCAATAAATAAACAACAAAAACACAGCAGCGCTGCTGGACATCGGAGGCACGTAGATAGTATGCTTAACATAGGCTACAAAGCGAAATCCAGAGGTGATAAGTCCGGTGACCTTGGAGGCCATGGAACAGGTTCCGCTAGGCCGATCCGTTTTCCAGGGTAGTGGCAGTAGAGGAAGTTGCCAACATCCTTCAAGAAATGTAGCGGCACGCCATCTCGTTGAAATAGCATATCAAGCACATACAAAGCTTTTCGCGTGAGTGGATCCTTGACAATTTTTTTGGGAATCTAAGCTGAACTCCAGTCGCCAACTTTGTTTCGTTAAACCACAATACGCACTATGCCTTCTCTGCCCATTAAAATAACCATTTTTCTTGTTTGACCGATGTGCTGCCACCTTGTGGCTAACATACGAAACAGTCAGAGTCGAAGAAACTTGAGGTTATAATGCACACATTAATGCAGGTTTCATATCTGTACTTTATTATGGATGGATGCGATGTAAAGAAAAATGCAAAATTTGTGACCAAAGTTTGTAATTATGCTGTAGTCTTAAAAACTAAGCTAAATCCACAAGTATGGTTGGAAAAAACTTTTCCAAGGAACACAATGTTTTTAGCCATTGGAAAAAATTACGCACTTATAATATCACTATGCCTGTCCGTCTAAGACACCACCGTAGCGCTGCAGCTATTACTCCCATTTGAAAAATCCTTTTTGAAAAGGAAAGGCAGAATTGCAATATTAAAGATCCATAGTTTTTTTTTCCTGATGCAAAATCTTGGCGCTAAGAGGGGGTTGATTAACACAGGTGCATTTAATTAATACAGGTGCATTACACTATAACCACGGCAGCAAGCAATATATACACACTGCTGGCCACCCAAAATGCAACACCAAGAAGGACACGAGATAGCAAAGACAGATTTACTGGACACAAAACAACAGATACAAAACGATTGAGCTTACAGGCTCGTGCGACTTGCGGAACAAGCAGACATCAATAGTTCGTGTGGCCCCCATGGCTGGCAATAACGGCGGCTACACGCCGCGGCATCGAACGAAAGAGGCTTTGGATGTGGGCTTGGGGTATGTCGGTCCGGGCTGCTTCCACACGTTGCCACAGTTCATCAGGCGTAGCCGCGGGTGATGCTTGCCGGGCCACTCGGTTGCCGATCAGCGACCAGACGTGTTCGATGGGCGACATATCGGGAGAAGAGGCGGGCCACGGGAGCATTGACGCGTGGTAGGACGTGAAGAACTGCTGCACGATGCATGCCACGCGCGGGCGCGCATCGTCCTGTTGAAACGTGGTCGCTGGCACGTCCTGCAGGGAAGGGAGGACTATAGGCTACAAAACGTCGGAGATGTAGCGGTCGCTGTTGAGTGTACCGGCGATGCGTACCAGAGGGGTGCGGGTGTCATATCCAATTGCGCCCCAGACCATAACGCCAGGCGACGGAGCGGTATGGCGATGCATAATGCAGGCGTCATACAGTCTCTCGCCGCGGTGCCGCCACACGCGGAACAGCATCGTGGTGGTGCAGGCAGAAGCGAGATTCGTCGGAGAAGACAATGTCGTGCCATTCCCTAGTCCAGATGCGTTGTTCAACGGCCCACTGCCGCCGCACTCGCCGGTAGTGTAACGTCAATGGTATTCGGGGCAATGGGCGCCGTGCGACAAGTCCCCGCTCCTGCAGACGACGTCGAACGGTACGTGCTGACACAGGTTGTTGCGCAACATACCCGAATTCCTGCGCTAACGTTCCTAATGTGGCGGTGCGAGTCGTCAATGCTCGTCACACAACATGCCGGTCCTCTCGTTCGGTGGTGTGTCGCGGCTGCGGCAATCACTCACGTCGGTCCGTCCGTCCCTCCTGCACCCACCGAATCCATACTCGCCTCACTGTGGCTGGATGTCGTCCAACACGGGCGCCGATGTCTCGGCACGATGAACCGCTGTCGCGATAAGACACTATTCATCCTCTTTCGAACTCCGAAACGTGCTGGAATGACTGCCGCATTCTGCAGCGAGTCATCAGGAAGCTTCCCACGCACAGGTCCGGCAGCACAACACACTTCCACTACATACTCCCCGCCTTATGTGCACCCTTTTTATAGTGCTTTTCGGTGGCGTGCCGGTCTCACGTGATTTGCATATGCCCTGCAATGCTAATCCTTTGCATGTCCTCTCGCGGGCCACGCATGCTGCGAATTTCAGGCTAATCGGATGCTTCCTTCTGGGTGTTGTATTTTGGGTGGCCAGCAGAGTATATATACTCAATAATGTGCTGGAAGGTGTTCACAGGTGTGTGGAGCCATACTAACTGCAGTGCATCTGACAGCTGCTGAAAGCTGCGTGGTGGAGGATCCATAGAGCGAACAACACGATCGAGATGGTCCCACAGATGCTCAACTGGGTTTAAGTCCGGGAAATTAGGTGGTCAGGGAAGTACTTTGAAGTCTTCATCGTGCTCTTTCAACCACTCTCAGATATTTCTAGCTGTGTAATGTCGTTCTGGAAGATCGCATCTGCCCCAGGGAAGACCATCAGCATGTATGGGTGTACGTGGTCTGCAAGGATGGATTCATAACGAATTCGGTCCATATTGCCTTCCACAGGTATGAGTGGATTCAGAGAATGCCACGAAAACAGTTCCCAGACCACAACGCTGAACCCACCAGCTTGCGTTCTTCCAGCAATATTTGAAGAGTGTTTGTTCTCCGATGTTTCTTGCCTTGTATGCCAACGTCCATCCGTTCGATGAAGCAGAAAATATGACTCATCGGAGAAGGCAACCCTTTGCCAATCAGCGGAGGTCCGATTCCGATACTGCCATGCAAATGTAAGCCTTTTCTGCCGATGCACCTTCGTTTACATAGGTGCAGTGACCATCCGTCGGCATCGGAGCCCGATACGCAGCAGGGTTCGCTGAACTGTCGTTTTAGACACACTTCCGGTAGCCCCCTGGTTCATTCGGCCAGTGAATTGCTCCAACGTGTCGATCGGCCCGCATGCACCTTCGCAGCCGACGTTCACCTCTCACACTAATGGCAGGTGGTGCTCCGCAGTTTTCACGTCGCTAATTCGTATTGGTACCATTTCTCCAATCACTATACACTATAACCACGGCAGCAAGCGAACAGTTCACAAACTGCGCTGTTTCAGAAATACTGCCACCCTTGACCCGAAAGCCGATAATCATTTCTTTCTGATAAATCGCTCCTTCTATCCTCAGTAGCAACGAGTGATATGTTTTTGGAATGCCTACATCACACCTTATATACCATCCAAACCAGCTCACGACACGTGCCTTCTTTCATTGGCTACGCGCTGTTGACGTCAAAACTAGGAGGTGGTCACAATAATGTGACTCAACTATTCTTTAGTCGGGTTTGTTTCTAAGAACCCGACTGAAGAATCCTTTTTTGGTCGGATACCCTTGACTATGAAAATGGCTGGGCTCACATTCCTTCTTCAAATAATCTGCAGCTTTCCCCCTAGGGAGAAGTAAAGTTATGCTTTTCTGGATATCTATGGTTCTCAAAGTTTGATTTGAAAAATAAGTTTCTTTTTCTGATATTTTCCACAATGAGAATCATTTTGCGTGTTAAATTTTTCATAACGCCCAGTTGTACCGTTAATGGGCATAAGTGCACAATTCTGCTTTCAGAAGTAGTACCGCTTCCATAAATCCAGTTTAATTGTTTTTTTCGTACTGGATCTATTCATTACGGTGAACAATGCACAAATAGAATATTTTAAATAATGCGATATTGCGCTGCTTTCTAGGTAGAGGCGTAATTGCATATTCTTGTTCTTTGAATATTATATACTCTTCACAAAATTAGATATAAAGAATTCGTGGTTATATAAAAAAGCATCTATTATGGGCAACTTTTCGGGTATAGCTTTTTCTTTACCGTTGGGCACATGTCTGCGTTCAATGGGCGGAAATATAGCTTTGCTTCCGAAATATCAATCGAAAGAATTTCTTCTGCATAGGGTACCAGTCTCTTTGAAAATGACTTATTACATTTCTTTCATCTGATGATGCACAGTTTATTAACCAGGGGTCGAAAGTGTTTATTGTGTTGATTTCTATTTGCGAGCATGTCCCAGTTTCTGAAAGTAGAAAAAGAGAAATTTGCTTTACGTAACTGTTTTTGTGAATAATACACTGCTGGCCACTCAAAATGCAACACCAAAAAGGAAGCATCCGATTTGCCTGAAATTCGCAGCATGCGTCGCCCGCGAAAGGACATGCAAACGATTAGCATTGCAGGGCATATGCAAATCATGTGCGACCGGCACGCCACCGACAAGCACTATAAGAAGGGTGCACACAAGGCGGGGTGTAAGTAGTGGAAGTGTGTTGTGGTGCCGGACCTGTGCGTGGGAAGCTTCCTGATGCCTCGTCGCAAAATACGGCAGTCATTCCAGCACGTTTCGGAGTTCGACAGAGGACGAATAGTGGCTTATCACGACAGCGGTTTATCATACCGAGACATCGGCGCCCGTGTGGGACGACATATAGCCACAGTGAGGCGAGTATGGATTCGGTGGTTGCAGTAGGGACGGACAGACCGACGTGAGCGATTGCCGCAGCCGCGGCACACCATCGAAAGAGAGGACCGACATGTTGTTAGGCGGGCATTGACGGCTCTCACCGCCACATCACGAACGTTAGCGCAGGAATTAGGGTATGTTGCGCAACAACCTGTGTCAGCACGTACGGGTCGACGTCGTCTGCAGGAGTGGGGACTTGTCGCACAGCGCACATTGCTCCGATTACCATTGACGTTACACCACCGGCGAGTGCGGCGGCAGTGGGCAGTTGAACGCCGCACCTGGACTACGGAATGGCATGACATTGTCTTCTCCGACGAATTACGCTAATGCCTGAAACACCACGATGGTCAGTTCCACGTGTGGCGGCACCGCGGCGAGAGACTGTATGATGCCTGCATTATGCATCGCCATACCGGTCCGTCGCCTGGCGTTATGGTTTGGGGCTCAGTTGGATATCACACCCGCATCCCTCTGGTACGCATCGCTGGTACACTCAACAGCGACCGTTACATCTCCGACGTTTTGGAGCCTGTAGTGCTCCCTTACCTGCAGGACCTGCCAGCGACCACGTTTCAACAGGACAATGCGCACCTGCACGTGGCACGCAACGTGCAAAAATTCTTCATGGCCCACCAGGTGTCACTGCTGCAGTGGCTCGCCTGTTCTCCCGATATGTCGCCCATCGAACACGTCTGGTCGCTGATCGGCAACGTGGCCCGGCAAGCACCACCCGCGGCGACGCCTGATGAACTGTGGCAACGTGTGGAAGCAGCCTGGACAGACATACCCCAAGCCCACATCGAAAACCTCTTTCGTTCGATGCCGCGGCGTGTAGCGGCTGTTTATTGTCAGCCATGGGGGCCACACGAACAATTGATGTCTGCGTGTTCCGCAAGTCGTACGGGCCTGTAAGCTTAATCGTTTCATCTTTGTATCTGTTGTTATGTGTCCAGTAAATCTGGCTTTGCTATCTCGTGTCCTTCTTGGTGTTGCATTTTGGGTGGCCAGCAGTGTATTTCTCGTAAATTTTTTACTAGCGTAAACAGTGCAATTTTCAAAAGCAATTTACCATTATGTCTAAAAAGAAAAGTAGTTAATCAATGCATACAGTACTTCCAGTTCTTATTACGGTTCTACGAGCTTATCTAAAAAAGATATACAGAAGCCGCGGACATCTCAAATAATGGAGACATGCGTGCTTCGTGTAAACAGGAATTATACGTAGGAAGAGGAACACATGGATTAAGAAAATGACAAAGATGATGACATCATGATCAAAGTCAAGGCACTCAAAAGGCAATGGGCTGAATACACCGAAGTGCCAAAACATTATGACCAGCGAGTTTTTATGCAAATTTAAGCAACTACAGGAAACCGATGGCGCGTGTGAAGGTAATGAAACAGTACGTATAAAGTCTAATACTGATCTCTGTTAATCAGTGTTATTCTTGTTCTTCAGATGGGAGAGGCAGCAAACTAAAGCTGGTTCTACAAAGGCCAAATTAAAATGGCCAGACGACTGGGTCAGAGCGTCTCAGAGACGGCAAGGCTTTTGGTTTTTGATATGGTCAGCCGTTTGTCAGTGCCTTCATAAAGTATTCCGCGAAGGAAATGAACCACGAACAGCTAGCAAAGTGTGAGCCGATCACGGCTCATCGATTCTAAAGGTGAGCGAAGGCTATCCCGTATGGCACGAGCCAACACAAGGGATACTGTGGCGCAACTCGCCGATAATTTGAATGTGGGTCACGAGATTCATGTTTCACAATACACAGTACACCGAACCCTACCGAAAATGGAGCGGCGTAACCCCAGGCCGCTCCGAGTACCCATGCTAATCTCGGTTCAATGTCGAAAACGCCTACAGTGCGCACGTGGGCATTAAAATTGGACCTTGTATGATTGGAACAAAGTCGCTTGGTCCAATGAATCGCCTTTTCTGTTGCACCATGTGGACAGCTGGTACGCATGCATCGTTCACCTGGGGAAGTGTTGGCACCTGGATGCACCGCGTGATGAAAAGAAGCCGGTGGAGAAGTGCGATGCTTTGGGCAATGTTCTGCTGCTAAACCCTGGGTCCAATCATTCATGTGTAGGAAACTATGACGTTTACCACCCACCGAAACATCATTGCAGACCAGATATATTGTTTAATGGCAACGGCATTCTCCTCTAGTATAGTGCCTTCTTTCAGGACGATAATGCACCATGCCACACTGCTCGGGTTGTTCGAGAATGGTTCGCAGAACATGAGGAAAACTTCCAGATATTTTTCCTGGCCTCCAAATTCGCTAGATAGTAATTCATTTGAGCGTCAGTGGTTTGTGTTGGAACAACAGATCTGTTCTGCGGGGGCTCAACCACGAAACTTGCAAGGGTTAAAGGATCTGCTGGGAACATCTTGATACCAGATACTACAAGACACCTATAGAAATCTTGTAGCGTTCATACATCGCCGGATAAAAGCTGTTTTTTTTTTGCCCCTGTTGGTGACCGGCACGAGGAAGATCAACATCATATCAGGCATGTGGACATAATGTGTTGGCTCTTAAATGTATATTGCTAGAAGAACTAGCCACCGTTGGATAAATAAAATACTAGACTGGGCACCAAGAGGTAGAAAAAACCCAGAAGAAGAAGACCACGTGGGAAATGGGTGGATATAATTCGAAAGCATTCCGGAGTGACTTGGAAGAGACTGGCTCAAGACAAAAAGTTGTGGAAGAGACTTGGGGAGACCTCCATCCAGCAGTGGATTTAGAGTGGTTATTGATGATGACGAATTCAGTTTATTGGGACGAGCACGAATGGGTATTTCTATTTGAAATCGCGTCTCTGCTTCTGAAGATGAATTAAAAAAATACTTTTTACATCAGAATGCTTTCTTGATGGGGAACACTTTTTTATTTATCCGTCATGAAGAACACTTGTTTCATTTATCATAAACGCTTAGTTATAACTAAGAAGACAACAAAGTCATATAAGTCCGGGTTATGGCGTATAGCGAATAATATTTAATCAGTCCACAGATTTATATGACTTTGCTGTCTCCTTAGTTATTACTGGTGTACTTAATATCTTTTGGACATTTCCTTAAGATCCCTCTCAGTTATAAGATATACATTGAAGTGCCAGTTAAACTGGTGCACCAGTCTAATACTTGGTAGGTCCCCTACGGGAGCGCAGGACTGCAGAAATACGACGGGACATGGACTCCACTAGCTTCTGGAAATATGTTGTAGACAATGCACACCATACTTCCTGCAGAGCGTTCCACAATTCGGGTGTATTCCGCGGTCTCGGATTCCTGTGTTCGATAGCGCGTTGCATGGCATCCCAAATGTGTTCCATCACGTTCAGATCTGGGGACTTGGGTGGGAAGGGCAACCCCCAAACTCAGATGAATGCTCCCCTAACCATAATGTGGCGTCCCGACACTTGTGTGGACGTGCATTGTCCTGACCCAACCCATCAGCATGAATGCATGACATTAAACGGGTGTACCTCGTCAGAAAGGATGCGAACATAGCGTTGGCCGATCACAGACGTTTGTAGATGTAACAGGGGTCCCAGTGAAGTCCAGCTGAACACACCCCATACCATTACGGACCCCCCAGCCGGTACAGTGTCCTGTTGACAGGCGGGATCCATGGTTTCATGGGGTTTGCGCCACACACGAATCCTTCCATCTGCCTGATACAGTTGGAACCGCGACTCGTCAGACCAGGCAACTTGTTTCCAGCCATCAAGTGTCCAGTGGCGGTGTTGCCGTGCCCAAGCGAGGCGCATAGCTCTGTGCCGTGCACCCATCAAGGAGACTCGAGTTGGACGTCGGCTTCCAAAGCCCATATCGTGCAGGGTATGTTGCACAGTCCGGACGCTGGTGCTTGTTGAGGCTCCAGCATTGAATTCCGATGATACCTGCGAGAGTGTTACAGGCCTATCGTGTGAAACGATTCTTGACAGCCGACGATGGTCACGTTCACCCAATGTCTTTTACGGCTACACTGGTATCGTAGGTTGGAGGTTTTGCCGGGATTCTTGTAGTCACGGTACACCCTTACAATGGTCGTCCGTGAAAATCCGAAATTTCTTTTCTACCTCTGAAATACTATGGCCCATCTCACGAGCCCCAACTATGACACCGCGTTGAAAATCGCTTAAATCGTTATTACTTGTCATTCTCATGCCGAAAACAGCTCCGACAGCTGGCAAGGATGTCTATCGCTTTATATACGCACTGGCGGACACAACCGAGTACGCGCATAGGTGACGTTGCTATGTATTTTGCATAAGCTCGTCTGTACCAGTTTTTCTGGCACTTCAGTGTATAACGTACAAGTTTGACCGCGTCGGGCAAAACTTGTACGTTATATTGACGCCCGAACTTCCAGGATGGCGCACGGCTGTTAAGTTTCTCGCAATGATGTGGTTCTTTCCACACGGCGAGACAGGAAAAATGAGAATCCCTACTTCAGTGCTTCGAAAAAATAAATCAGTGTGATGTTACATTCCACACACCAAATTGTCTGGGAATTATCAACTGCACGTTCTTCATGGGATGACTGCCTACAGCGACACATTGTCTCGGCTGACCCGTGGGCCATGCCTCCGGTCCTCTTTCTGGGGAGAGGGGGGGGGGGGGGGGGGTGGGGAATGTGACGTGCCTGCACCGCAGGACGCACATGAGATAAAGGCAGATAGTGGTGAAACATTCTGTCCGCTTAGCTCAGTTGGGAGAGCGACTTACTCCGGAGTGAGAGAACACGGACGAAACTTGTACGTTATGTATATCATATGTTAATAAATGTTCGATAATTATTACACTTTTAATTAACATACATTCGTTTAAGTCAAAAGACGTTTTCCTTACACCCGACAATTCAGTGTAATTTTTCTTGTTTTTTTTTTGTAGTGACGAAACAAAAAGTTTAAAATCAAACCACGAAGCAAGATATGTTTAGTTTTGTTGCTTAACCCTCTAACCGGCTGGAATTAACTCGGGGCTAGCAAAATGGGCTGAAGTTAGCTCGAAGGATATATTCGCTGTCTGCAAAATGTGCGGAAGGTGGCTGTAATGAGTGAACCTCTGAGCATCAGGGGGCGTTGCTTTCACCTTAGATTTCAATGTGATCGTTTAAGTGGATGATTGACACTAAATGACCACTTTGTTTGTCCAAGTGTTAATTTAGGGTGATTTTTTATGCTAATGCTTCCTAACTGATTACCTGCTAAAAGAGCTATAACGACGTCCATTAACCTAAGGAAAGAGAGATGTTTGAGGCACTTCTTTCTTTCCAGTGGCATGTTGTCTTTATTACGTTGTCCTTATTATTGACATGATGGGCCCTACTCCATCATGTCTGGGGTCGTGAAACAGAGGATAGAGGTATATAGAAACGAGATCTAATAATTTTCAATAGGCTTAAGGTCTGTACTGTTGAGATGCCAGGAGTAAAGGATTTTTTTTGTCGTAGCTTTCGTAGAACCCAGTCGGTATATGAACATTTCTGTTTAGGAGCTCAGAAGAGATTCTGCACCATTTCGTTCACGTACATCGGCCGCTTAAAGGGTTAAGAATTTTGATCCAACCGAACCATTATGAATTTTTCACTCAATATGTTTTTTTTACTTAAAGTTTAGCTACCCTCGTGAGCATAGACTCCCGTTCCTAATTTGGAGGCATTAGTTCCGGGGAAAACCACAGTTGTAGGACGGGCGCACACCTATGTCTCATCCGGGAAACGAACTCTGACGACGAACTCAAAGACTGACCACTCGGATACCGGTGCTTCCAGTATGCTTTTTTTCACCGCTTCTATGAACCTGCTTCACGATGTACCTTATTCTTCACATAATTTCGACCTCAGGCCTCTAGTTTGGGGAATCTGAGCTCAGGTTTTATAATTCCTAAAGACATTTTTTTCCTTTATACACTGAGTGGCCACTTTATTATGACCACCTGACAGTTTTCAGCAAATGAGCTATGGCTTCACGCTGTTGCCGCCAGAGGGCGAGGCTAGTATAAAAAAGGGAAAGCTTAGTGCTTGCGACAGTAGTAGAAATGGTTTTTGGGTGACGAGATGGGTAAAAAATGCGATTTGACGGACTTTCAACGTAGAATGATTGTAGGAGCTCGGAGCCATGGAGCGAGTATCACCGAATCCGCCGCATTCGTGAAATGTCCCAGAGCAGCTGTTGTTAAAGTGTTTAAAGACTGGACTGTCAGCCAAACAACTAGGTTTCTACGTGCAACGTGTGGTCATCATCGACTAGTGACTGCTCGGGTGGAACGGAGAGGATCCAGACTGGTAACAGACAACACAAGGGCAACAGTGCAGCAAATTACAGACCATCTTAATCAAGGATTCCCCTCAAATGATCTCTGCACGCACTGTTCACTGTACACTGCATCGGATGGGATATGGCAGCCAAAGGCCTGTTCGAACACCTTTGCTGTCTGCAGTTAACAAGAGAAAACGTCTCCAGTTCGCACAGGAGCAAAAGGATTGGACAGTCGATAATTGGAAACAAATTATGTGGTCCGATGAATACCGTTTTCAGTTGCACTATGCCGATGGCCGAGTGAGAATTTGGCCGAAACAGCACGAAAGCATGGATCCCAAATGCATTGCTACAACCCTTCAAGCTGGTGGAGGCAACGTTATGGTTTGGGGAATGTTTTTCTGGCATGCTTTGGGCCCTTTAATTCGTGTTGATCAACGTTTGACTGGCACATCATATCTAAACATCGTTGCGGACCAAGTGCATCCTGTCATGTGGATGGTTTATCCCAATGGCGATGGCTACTTTCAACAAGATAATGCGTCCTGCCAGAGTGGTCGTATTGTACAGGATTGGTTTCAGGAACATGCCGGTGAGTTTACTTTGCTTAAGTGGTCCCCACAATCTCCAGATCTCAACCCCATTGAGAATTTGTGGGATGAAGTTGAACGAGCCATCAGACAGCTAGATCCACAACTCTGCAATCTCACACTCCTGGAAAGTGTTATTCATCAAGCATGGTCTCAGATTCCACAAATCACCTATCAACATCTCGTGGGGTTCATGCCACGAAGAATCGACGCCACAGTATTAAAGGCAAAAGGTGGCCCAACGAAGTACTGAGGGGATGGTCATAATAAAGTGGCCACGCAGTGTATACCACGTTGTGCAACATCTACGATCTGTGGTGAATGGTGTAGGAGTAATTTCGCAATGTATTTTTTAGATGATTTGTGCTGTAGAAGTTCCCGTCTTAAGGTTGTGATTTTCAGAGCACTGAAATTTTTTATCTAACATGATTTTATATACTTGGCTGCCTTCCAAACGTAAGAAGAAGAGCTAAACCTGTCACTTGTGTGCTTTTGAAGCAGGCTTTTTAATTTGTATCAATCTGTATCAGTACTATGGAACAAGAGAACGGACTTTGATGGTCGTGCTAGTTGGGCAGGCATATTTTTAAGACGTCATCACGTGTGATGTCAGTAAATGCCGTCAAAAAAGGGCCAAGACTCAAAGGAGATCCCATACTGAAGGATTTTATTTTGGGGTTTCATTTTTTATATGCGGTTTTGGGCTACCCTGTGTTACCTCCCGAAACCGCAAATAAAAATGTGTAACTTCTAAGTCTGCTAAGCTGATGTGATGAGAGGGAACAGCTGAGAGCAAGCAATTCCTGAAACAAGGTTTCAAAACAAACGGATCGAATTAACTCTTTCGAGTCCCGAAAAAGAACGTGATGCCAAAGCCCTATGTACACGCAAAGGAAAGACATACGGGCGAAATGCTGTCACTTTTTTTTTGGTTGGAGGTTTAACGACCACCGTGAGCAACTCAATGGGCCGCCCCGGTGGCGCAGAGGTCTAAGCGATGGCCTCTGATCATTCGTCCGAACGGGGTCCGGGTTCGGATCCCGGTGAGGCATGGATGTTGTGTTTGTCTTACGGCACTGGCTCTCTCCCTTCCTTGGAACCAGTGACCCTAAATTAGGGACGGGCGACTGCTTATAGCCCGTTGAGTTGCTCACGGTGGTCGTTAAACCTCAAATTAAAAAAAAAAAAACTCAATGGGCTATAAGCAGTCGCCCGTCCCTAATTTAGGGTCACTGGTTCTAGGGAAGGGAAAGAGCCAGTGCCGTAAGACACGCACAACATCCATGCCTCACCGGGATTCGAACCCGGGCCCCTTGCGAACGAATGGTCAGAGGCCATCGCTTAGACCACTGCGCCACCGGGGCGGCCTGTCACTTCAGCTATAATGAGTGGATATAACGCAGTTAATATAACAGGGAATGCGTTTTCTTAGACGCCCGTGATGGCGAGCGCTGGAAAGGAAGAAAGTGTTCAAAACTCTGTGGAAATGCTTCTGTTTAAATCATTCTTTAGTTGGTAAACTTTTTATTGACTGTAACAAGGTTTTTAAGCTGCGCCAGGAAAGGATTTGACTGTAAATGATACGGTTTCGAACGGATAACGAGGTTGCCATCACAAAACCGGAAAACAAACAGTTTTATGCTGCATTATTTACAGACAAGAACCGTGAAGGAACAGTTATGCACCATAAATCTTAGATACCATGGAATTTACTGCGAAGGAACAGTTACAAACCGTAAAATTGACAGCGCCAGCTCGGTGGCGCAGTTGCCTAAGCGCTAGATTATGACCATTCATCCGAGTAGGGTCTGGGTTTGAATCCCTGTGAGGCATGGATGTTGTGTTTGTCTTTCGGCACTGGATCTCTCCCTTCTCTGAAACCAGTGACCCTAAATTAGGGACGGGCGGCGGCTTATAGGCCACCGAGTTGCTCAGGGTGGTCGTTAACCCTTAACAAAAAATGACAGCTACATACCGTATAATGTACTGTATCCATATAACATTGGTCTTTCGCTCTTAAAAAATGCATGTTCTCTGTAGACATGAGATTTGAACGAATTATATCTTCTGCTGCACGATCTTCCGCCACAAGAAAATTCAACTTTATGAACATTTCAGTGAATTTTCTGGTGTTACATGTACGCCTTATTACATGTGTTGGAGAAAAGGATAAATTTTACAACTGTACAGGATCTACGCCTTCTTCCCAAATCAGCAAGAATTAACTGCATACCACACCAAGTGGAAGAGAAATATTTTACTTGTATGTACTTTATCCACTCTTTTGCTCTCAATAGTTCACTAATACTTCACGAAAAGTGCATATGTGCGCGCTATACGTTAGTAGCTACACCAACAACAGCTGAAGCAATAAAATGAGCATGAGCAGTTTTTTTTGCCCCTGTTGGTGACCTGCTCGTGTTCCCAACCCCATAGCTGCGAATTCTGCAGTGTAAACTGCTAAATATGAGTCCGACACTTTACTGCAGAGATAGGCAATAATTTTCAGTAAAAACAAATTTTTTTACAGTGTGACAAGTAACTCTTGTTATTTAGATTTCAGTACAGTTTGACTTAATTTAACCTGCAGTTCTGTGTGCCTTCAGAGTGTTTTCAACTGGCTCCTATGTTATCTTAAGAATCTCATAATAAGATTTCATACGGTGCTCTTCACCTACAAATTTGGACGTAAGATTGTTTCCATGCTCTGTCGAATTTGTAAATTTGTACGTCTCATCGTGAAATTCGACTTGGACATTCGTGCTGTTGCCAGCATAGTTTTTCTACTGTTACGAGCATTTATATAACACATACTCCACTGAGTCGCTTTCTTTTCTTTTTCTTTGCTAATTGTGGGTGTTAAAAATTTCTATTCGTAAAAATAATGCGATTCAAACAGCAACAGCAGCGCGACGCGGATATCCTTCCGTTACATTTTGCGAAATCGTGTGTAAGGAAATTTCTAGGAATGTCATTAAGAAGTAATCAGTTTTCAGTTCCGTAAATTTCTCTTGACCATACATTTTGCATTGACACCAGATACACAAACAAATGAGAGCTGAGTCGAACGGTTTCGAATCATTTATAGTAAATACAAAAATTAAACTTTCGTTGAAGTAATATCAAAGAATTTGAGACTAAAATCTCAGTCACTTTAGGGACAGCTTAAGAAACATTTCATTAGAGCCGTCAGTGACTTGAGGCTTAAGTCTAACTTAGCGCGAAATCTTTCTGTTTTGCCCCTAGGCGTCAACATATTTAGATTCCTAGGCTGCAAACATTTCTTTCAACACATTTAAGTGCGCATATACACTATATTGACAAAAGTCACCGGAAACCTAGAATAGAAACACAATATAGCATTTTTTAACATACGTTAGTACGGTGTCGGTTCACTTTTGGTCTAAGTCACGCTTTTCTGAGCTTCGTATTTTGTGCCTATTTGGTGTGTTTTATCGTGTGGTTCGTCAGTTTCCTTTTGTGTTCCTTCAAGCTGAAGGTTTGTGCTGTGTTTTGTTACATCTCCCAAGTTGGTGAGTAGTTTATTTTTTCTGTTATCATCATTTGAATTCTCGACCGAGCTGGTCGATTTCTCAGGTAGCCCTCGCCGTTAACAATGGCGGCGGCTGCTGATAAGAGCGATGTCCACGCCCATATCAGCGAGGCATTACCTCCCTCCTCCTTCTCGATACGAGACCAATCACCTACAATGCTTGATGGAGACGTCACTCGACCACTAGAGGTGGCACGTGACTCCTCGTCTACAGCTCAATATACACGCCCTGCGATGGCCAGTGGCGTCAGTTCGACGTTACCCACTGTCGTTGTAGATGAAGGAATGGATGTGTCTGACAGCGCTGCTAATTTACCCTCCACTTCAACTCAGTTCAAACAGCCTCTGCCAGACAACCGCGCTGCGTCGCAGCCCTCGCACACTAGCCCTGCCCCTCGGGCGTACTCTGCTGCCTTTACTGGAGCAAAAGCTCCTTCCAAGTTTGTCGCAGAAGTTCTACCAGACTCATACGTCAGTGTAGATGGCTCTACTGCCAACATTGAAATTACACAAGATTCCCCAGAGGGTAAAAAATTCCATTTTACCATGGACTTCGGAGTGTGTTTTGACGCACTACCCGACACAAAGTTGAAAGAATATAGTCTTGCTCTCAAGAAGTTATTGTCAATAGGAGGATTTCGTCGAAGTGCCAGAGTACTCTTTCCATCTGATGAAAACTTGCTTGCCTGCCCAAAGATTCTGACCGTTCGTTGCGGACAGCAACGGAGACGAATTGAAGTGAGCACCTCCCCACACTGCACTTATTGTCACGGGGAGAATCATTTACGTGTGCATTGCCCACATCTGGCATAACAGGCTCCTAATAATACTTCTACAGTTTCTGGCCCTCTTCGAAGCCGATCAACATCTTCAACCACTGCACAGAAAGCTCCGGAGACGAAAATTGCAAAAAAGTCGACTGCAGGGGTTGGTCAACGCAAGTCTTCGAATATTCCATCCCTGGACTTGCAACTAGAGTTTTCCTCACTCAGTTGTTCGATTCCCTTACGACGGCATTCTGCTTCAGAGTCCCTTACAGAGGGTCTTTCCCCAGCCCTCACCATCGACACCAATGATGATGAACTTTCAGGCCACACGTCGCGGTGCGATGAAAGTTTGTCTGCATTGAGAATTTGTGGGATGAAGTTGAACGAGCCATCAGACAGCTAGATCCACAACTCTGCAATCTCACACTCCTGGAAAGTGTTATTCATCAAGCATGGTCTCAGATTCCACAAATCACCTATCAACATCTCGTGGGGTTCATGCCACGAAGAATCGACGCCACAGTATTAAAGGCAAAAGGTGGCCCAACGAAGTACTGAGGGGATGGTCATAATAAAGTGGCCACGCAGTGTATACCACGTTGTGCAACATCTACGATCTGTGGTGAATGGTGTAGGAGTAATTTCGCAATGTATTTTTTAGATGATTTGTGCTGTAGAAGTTCCCGTCTTAAGGTTGTGATTTTCAGAGCACTGAAATTTTTTATCTAACATGATTTTATATACTTGGCTGCCTTCCAAACGTAAGAAGAAGAGCTAAACCTGTCACTTGTGTGCTTTTGAAGCAGGCTTTTTAATTTGTATCAATCTGTATCAGTACTATGGAACAAGAGAACGGACTTTGATGGTCGTGCTAGTTGGGCAGGCATATTTTTAAGACGTCATCACGTGTGATGTCAGTAAATGCCGTCAAAAAAGGGCCAAGACTCAAAGGAGATCCCATACTGAAGGATTTTATTTTGGGGTTTCATTTTTTATATGCGGTTTTGGGCTACCCTGTGTTACCTCCCGAAACTGCAAATAAAAATGTGTAACTTCTAAGTCTGCTAAGCTGATGTGATGAGAGGGAACAGCTGAGAGCAAGCAATTCCTGAAACAAGGTTTCAAAACAAACGGATCGAATTAACTCTTTCGAGTCCCGAAAAAGAACGTGATGCCAAAGCCCTATGTACACGCAAAGGAAAGACATACGGGCGAAATGCTGTCACTTTTTTTTTTGGTTGGAGGTTTAACGACCACCGTGAGCAACTCAATGGGCCGCCCCGGTGGCGCAGAGGTCTAAGCGATGGCCTCTGATCATTCGTCCTAACGGGGTCCGGGTTCGGATCCCGGTGAGGCATGGATGTTGTGTTTGTCTTACGGCACTGGCTCTCTCCCTTCCTTGGAACCAGTGACCCTAAATTAGGGACGGGCGACTGCTTATAGCCCGTTGAGTTGCTCACGGTGGTCGTTAAACCTCAAATTAAAAAAAAAAAAAAAAAAAACTCAATGGGCTATAAGCAGTCGCCCGTCCCTAATTTAGGGTCACTGGTTCTAGGGAAGGGAAAGAGCCAGTGCCGTAAGACACGCACAACATCCATGCCTCACCGGGATTCGAACCCGGGCCCCTTGCGAACGAATGGTCAGAGGCCATCGCTTAGACCACTGCGCCACCGGGGCGGCCTGTCACTTCAGCTATAATGAGTGGATATAACGCAGTTAATATAACAGGGAATGCGTTTTCTTAGACGCCCGTGATGGCGAGCGCTGGAAAGGAAGAAAGTGTTCAAAACTCTGTGGAAATGCTTCTGTTTAAATCATTCTTTAGTTGGTAAACTTTTTATTGACTGTAACAAGGTTTTTTAAGCTGCGCCAGGAAAGGATTTGACTGTAAATGATACGGTTTCGAACGGATAACGAGGTTGCCATCACAAAACCGGAAAACAAACAGTTTTATGCTGCATTATTTACAGACAAGAACCGTGAAGGAACAGTTATGCACTATAAATCTTAGATACCATGGAATTTACTGCGAAGGAACAGTTACAAACCGTAAAATTGACAGCGCCAGCTCGGTGGCGCAGTTGCCTAAGCGCTAGATTATGACCATTCATCCGAGTAGGGTCTGGGTTTGAATCCCTGTGAGGCATGGATGTTGTGTTTGTCTTTCGGCACTGGATCTCTCCCTTCTCTGAAACCAGTGACCCTAAATTAGGGACGGGCGGCGGCTTATAGGCCACCGAGTTGCTCAGGGTGGTCGTTAACCCTTAACAAAAAATGACAGCTACATACCGTATAATGTACTGTATCCATATAACATTGGTCTTTCGCTCTTAAAAAATGCATGTTCTCTGTAGACATGAGATTTGAACGAATTATATCTTCTGCTGCACGATCTTCCGCCACAAGAAAATTCAACTTTATGAACATTTCAGTGAATTTTCTGGTGTTACATGTACGCCTTATTACATGTGTTGGAGAAAAGGATAAATTTTACAACTGTACAGGATCTACGCCTTCTTCCCAAATCAGCAAGAATTAACTGCATACCACACCAAGTGGAAGAGAAATATTTTACTTGTATGTACTTTATCCACTCTTTTGCTCTCAATAGTTCACTAATACTTCACGAAAAGTGCATATGTGCGCGCTATACGTTAGTAGCTACACCAACAACAGCTGAAGCAATAAAATGAGCATGAGCAGTTTTTTTGCCCCTGTTGGTGACCTGCTCGTGTTCCCAACCCCATAGCTGCGAATTCTGCAGTGTAAACTGCTAAATATGAGTCCGACACTTTACTGCAGAGATAGGCAATAATTTTCAGTAAAAACAAATTTTTTTACAGTGTGACAAGTAACTCTTGTTATTTAGATTTCAGTACAGTTTGACTTAATTTAACCTGCAGTTCTGTGTGCCTTCAGAGTGTTTTCAACTGGCTCCTATGTTATCTTAAGAATCTCATAATAAGATTTCATACGGTGCTCTTCACCTACAAATTTGGACGTAAGATTGTTTCCATGCTCTGTCGAATTTGTAAATTTGTACGTCTCATCGTGAAATTCGACTTGGACATTCGTGCTGTTGCCAGCATAGTTTTTCTACTGTTACGAGCATTTATATAACACATACTCCACTGAGTCGCTTTCTTTTCTTTTTCTTTGCTAATTGTGGGTGTTAAAAATTTCTATTCGTAAAAATAATGCGATTCAAACAGCAACAGCAGCGCGACGCGGATATCCTTCCGTTACATTTTGCGAAATCGTGTGTAAGGAAATTTCTAGGAATGTCATTAAGAAGTAATCAGTTTTCAGTTCCGTAAATTTCTCTTGACCATACATTTTGCATTGACACCAGATACACAAACAAATGAGAGCTGAGTCGAACGGTTTCGAATCATTTATAGTAAATACAAAAATTAAACTTTCGTTGAAGTAATATCAAAGAATTTGAGACTAAAATCTCAGTCACTTTAGGGACAGCTTAAGAAACATTTCATTAGAGCCGTCAGTGACTTGAGGCTTAAGTCTAACTTAGCGCGAAATCTTTCTGTTTTGCCCCTAGGCGTCAACATATTTAGATTCCTAGGCTGCAAACATTTCTTTCAACTCATTTAAGTGCGCATATACACTATATTGACAAAAGTCACCGGAAACCTAGAATAGAAACACAATATAGCATTTTTTAACATACGTTAGTACGGTGTCGGTTCACTTTTGGTCTAAGTCACGCTTTTCTGAGCTTCGTATTTTGTGCCTATTTGGTGTGTTTTATCGTGTGGTTCGTCAGTTTCCTTTTGTGTTCCTTCAAGCTGAAGGTTTGTGCTGTGTTTTGTTACATCTTCCAAGTTGGTGAGTAGTTTATTTTTTCTGTTATCATCATTTGAATTCTCGACCGAGCTGGTCGATTTCTCAGGTAGCCCTCGCCGTTAACAATGGCGGCGGCTGCTGATAAGAGCGATGTCCACGCCCATATCAGCGAGGCATTACCTCCCTCCTCCTTCTCGATACGAGACCAATCCCCTACAATGCTTGATGGAGACGTCACTCGACCACTAGAGGTGGCACGTGACTCCTCGTCTACAGCTCAATATACACGCCCTGCGATGGCCAGTGGCGTCAGTTCGACGTTACCCACTGTCGTTGTAGATGAAGGAATGGATGTGTCTGACAGCGCTGCTAATTTACCCTCCACTTCAACTCAGTTCAAACAGCCTCTGCCAGACAACCGCGCTGCGTCGCAGCCCTCGCACACTAGCCCTGCCCCTCGGGCGTACTCTGCTGCCTTTACTGGAGCAAAAGCTCCTTCCAAGTTTGTCGCAGAAGTTCTACCAGACTCATACGTCAGTGTAGATGGCTCTACTGCCAACATTGAAATTACACAAGATTCCCCAGAGGGTAAAAAATTCCATTTTACCATGGACTTCGGAGTGTGTTTTGACGCACTACCCGACACAAAGTTGAAAGAATATAGTCTTGCTCTCAAGAAGTTATTGTCAATAGGAGGATTTCGTCGAAGTGCCAGAGTACTCTTTCCATCTGATGAAAACTTGCTTGCCTGCCCAAAGATTCTGACCGTTCGTTGCGGACAGCAACGGAGACGAATTGAAGTGAGCACCTCCCCACACTGCACTTATTGTCACGGGGAGAATCATTTACGTGTGCATTGCCCACATCTGGCATAACAGGCTCCTAATAATACTTCTACAGTTTCTGGCCCTCTTCGAAGCCGATCAACATCTTCAACCACTGCACAGAAAGCTCCGGAGACGAAAATTGCAAAAAAAGTCGACTGCAGGGGTTGGTCAACGCACGTCTTCGAATATTCCATCCCTGGACTTGCAACTAGAGTTTTCCTCACTCAGTTGTTCGATTCCCTTACGACGGCATTCTGCTTCAGAGTCCCTTACAGAGGGTCTTTCCCCAGCCCTCACCATCGACACCAATGAACCTGCTGATGATGAACTTTCAGGCCACACGTCGCGGTGTGATGAAAGTTTGTCTGCACCTCCGTTGAAACGACGAGGATCCTCTCGAAGACGACAATCGAAGAGGCTGACTTCTACTTCACCTAGATCCTCACTACGTGCTGGCGGTGCCTCGCGTCAAAACTCACCATCGAAAGCTGCTGCCTCTGCTTTTCAGGCTGATGAAGAGCCTCTTCCCAATTTTGATGAACTAGTCGATTATCTTAAGGATGCATCTGTTCCTACTGGGCCGATTTCATTTGATGATTTTCATCAATACCTGTCACACAAGACAGACTACTCCACAGCGCATTCATTACTTACTAAGTACGCATCGTTTCTCCCTCTTGTGTTAGATCAGATACAAAGCCTCTCCTACCTTCGCAAGGAACATCCGTGGGCTAAAACCTACTTCAATCGACTTAAGTCATTTTCTCCTGTTGTCAAGGATCTCCAGCAGGCACTAGCAGACTAAAGTGTTCAAGATTATATCCCTTAACTGTAGGGGATTCTCATCCCCACTCTCCAATGCCTTGGTAAATGAGGACCTCACTCCGCATGGAGCTGATATTCTCTTACTACAAGAGACAAATTGTCATTCCACTACGATTTTCTCACGATGGCGCAAATGGAACTACACGTTTCACCATGCCTTTCGATTATCACTCCATAGCGGTCTTGCTGTTGGAATCCGTCATACTTTTAACTCCATTATCACTTCGCTTTCTATTCGAAACCTATGTCGAGATGTATTACAGTGTGCTTCATTCACTATTTCATCAACATGCTATCATATCTCCAACATTTATATTCCAAGCTTTTCAACCTACTTGGCAATACTCTTTACTCGCCTTCGTCGTGCCCTATCTAGCATTCCTGCCACAGATCATGTCTTAATTGGAGGGGATTTTAATTGTACTCTTAATCCTACGCTAGATCGCTCTCCTTCCATTAGAGAACGCCGCGGCAACTTGGTGAATATCCTCCAGTCAATTGTATCCGACAACTCATTCATCGATGTGCATCGTCATTTCCATCCATTGTCGACAGTACATACTTGGCGCTCGCAGCATAATCAAAATCCGTTGACAGCTCGTCTTGATAGGTTCTACGCATCACCTACTCTTCTTCCAGCTGTTACTGAATCCACCATCACTCCCACAGCTTCTTCTGATCATTGTGCCATCGTTATAAGTGTTCAAGCTGCTCTAGTACAGCTCCGGACGATTTGTCCATGGCCATTTGACGACACTCTCCTTGTTGATCCAGACTTTTGTACTTCAGTCCACACTTTCCTAGAAGAAAGACGACCACAAATTCAATCAGCGCCTTGTGGTCTAACTTTATGGATGGAGATTAAACAGCAACTCGTTCTCCTTGTTCGCACCCTTTCTTTCAGAGCAAAGACGCTCCAAAACATGCGTCTCGACCATGTTCGCGCTCCATGCTCTCCATATTAAGCCTTAGTGATCCTCTCTTCTGCCCCTATCAAGAAGAATTGCGGCCACTCCTACTTCCTCTGGCTCAACAGGCCCTACAACGTCTCAGGCTTCAATATCTATCGCCGGACGCATCCAATTATGAGTTTCTAAAGTCCATGGAAGAAACAAGAACAGAATCGAATTCACTACGTCACCTCCGCCTTCCATCTGGCGAGGTGATTGATGATCCAATCACTCTGTGTTCCCAAGTCCAAAAGTTCTTTACTGAGAAGTACTGTGAACCTCATCCGCCATCCTCTTCTGCTATGGGATCTCTTCTTTCTAACCTACCACAAGTTCCCGCCCATCTTGTCTCTTCCCTCCTCCTTCCTCCCACACGCTCTGAACTGTCTTCTACGTTTTCATCTTTGAACTCTGGAGCCGCTCCGGGTCCAGACGGCCTCACATTCTCCTTCTATAAAACTTTTCTACCGCTCATACTACCGTTTCTCTTCTCTGGTTTTTCCGCTGCTTTTAATCACTCCCCGTTACCGAGGAGATTCATAGTAGCTCATGTAGTCTTATTCCCCAAGAAGGGTGATCTGCTTAACCTAGGGAATTGGCGCCCTATCTCCCTCATAAATTTAGATTATAAACTTTACACAAAACTTTTTCCCAACGCTTTAATCCCATTCTTACTCACATCCTTTCTCCCAATCAAACCTATACTGTTCCCAGCCTTTCACTCTCTCATAACATCCATCTACTAAATGATCTAATCCATCTTGCCCGATCTCGCTCTGAACCCCTCGCCCTTCTCTCTCTTGACCAACAATCCGCTTTTGATAATATCTCACATTCCTATCTATCGGCTACACTCCTTCACTTCGGTTTTCCTCCTTCCTTCGTCTCTCTTCTTTTCTCACTCTATCAAGACGCCGTTCTCCAGGTCAAGCTGCCCACCTTTCTCACAGCGCCCATCCCCTTCATCCGAGGAGTGCGGCAGAGTTGCCCTCTCTCCGGACAACTATTCGCCATTGCAATCGAACCATTTCTCCGCTCAGTACACCAATCCTTTCAAGCAGTTTTGCCACCACCTTCTGCCGGTACAAGACGCCATGCCACTACCTCTGTCGCTTATGCAGATGACGTTACTCTCTGTATACGTCATGACTCACAGTTTTCTTGCCTCCAACGTGTCTTCGCAGCCTACGCCTCATGTTCAGGGGCTGCGCTCAACTCCTCTAAAAGCTTTGGCTTATGGTGTGGCTCATGGACACATCGTGCAGACACCCCGTGGGGAGCGAGTTGGTCTTCCATCTCACAGCGCTTTCTTAGGGTACATCTTGGTTCCTTGCAAGCGGCCCCCTTGTAACGTGGAATGCCATCCACCCACGTTTGCTCAGGTCAACTGCCTCGTGGAGGAGGGCCCAGTTCTGCTCATCATTTTCCCAGCGAGCACGTCTTTCTCGAACGTATCTACTCTCCTTGTATACACACTCCTGGCTTGGTGTAAAATCTCTAAAACCGTTGTCTCACCTCTGTGATATGGACCTGCCACCACTGGGTCAGCGCTACAAAGCTTCGCCTTCCTCCAGACCACGGCGGCATTGGTCTCACTGATACACAGGAGTATTACAAGGCCGTCAGGATTACAACTTTTCTCCTCCGCTTCACGTCGCCAGTACTGGATGCCGTTGCAGCTCGGGACGTCATCGCTTCCCCGAGCAACCCGAACTTCTCCTTTCTCTCCTTTTTACTAATGGACCACAGACCCCTCACCCACGTTCGACTCCCCCTGTTTACCACGAAGCTCTAACATTCCTTCGTTCCCTCCCTCTTTCTCACTCCCCACCTGCTTCTACTACTGATCTCCTCTCAGAACCTTTCTTTTAATCCTCAATTATACATCCCTCTCATCTTCCGTACTTTGCCTATCCTTCCTGGCTCCGAGCAGGGGTTGTAACAGTTAGAGACCACACTAACCCCGACCTTTCCTGGCGACCCTTCGCCAACCTCTCTCCCTCTCTTCTCCTCTCTTCCTCCTCTCACGATGTCCACAACACTCTTCTTTCAACTATCATTTGTCAGTTTCCAGACATTGCTTCCCACTCGGGCCTCTACTTAGTTCCCTCTGCTTCTCTTCCCTTTCCTTTATTCTTGCCTGCTTCTGGGTCAGCTCTTCCAATTTCTTCTCTCTCGTTATCAGCTCTCTATCGGCTCCTCTCTGCGTCCCACTCTTCTCCCCCTCTCCCCATTCCCGACATTCCTCCCGCTTCCACCACAGCAGTTTGGTCCGCCGACCTGTCTCCTCTTTCTGCTCCTCCAGAAGTTAACACTCACTGGCTTTTCCTCCACCGCCGTCTTCCTGTTCCCTCTGTCCTTTTCCGAATGTCTCTTCTCAATTCCCCGCTTTGTCCTTTCTGTGCTCAGGAGGCTGATGTCTCCCATAGCTATCAACATTGTGTGATATTATTACCACTACTGAACTTGGCATTTACCATCGTTCAACGTTCCAGTACAGCAGATCTGACTTTTGACGCTTATGGGACTCTTCTCCTGAAGATCTCCCCCCAGTCAAGCTTCCATCAGTCTGTGCCTTTATTTTTGTTTTGGTGAAGCATGTAATTTATGTGTTTAACCAACGTTGCCGCGATAGGCCTACTCCTCTGACTGTACATGAAGCTTCTTCAGCTTTATTAAGTCACTTCCGCGACCGTCTGATATCTCGCCTTCGTCTGGAGCATTCCGTTGCAGTAGCCCAGCGTCGGTAGAGCCAGTTTCTTGCCACCTGGTCACCTGCTGACTCATGGTTTACCGGACCGCCAGCGTCATTGCGCATCACGATCAGTAGATCTGATATTTGAATTTCTAGATTTTGAAGTGATCTTGTATTTTCAACGATCTGTTTTTAAGATATTTGCTCAGCACTGAAATTAACCGCACTTATTTTATTTGATAATAAGCGTGAAGGGTGTACACAATTATTTGACACCCATTTTTTATTTTCCTTTTCATGACGTTCCAGCTTCGTTCGTCTTAAGGCCGCACTTTAATTTTTAATAATTGCAGTTTAGCATTTGCATTGTACTGAACATTACGTATATCTGAATTGTTAATAGTAACTAATGTACTTCTCCTTGTGTTAGGAGGCGCTATGTGTTGTCGTCACCTAACTTCGAATAATGTTAGAATTTCTATAGTATAATAAAACCGTGCAGGCTCTATTCATCAATCGCAAGCGTAATTTTTCTTGGTATTAGTGCTCCACTTTGTCAATTACATAGTACCGCAATTTTGTAAATTAGTTCTAATTCGGTTTATAACGTGTTTGCACAGTGCTGAATATGTGTACATTACTTAAGATAATTGCTGAACAAGTATTATATTTTATAGCATTCAGGATGTCCATGTTGATTCTTTTACTGAGATTCAACTTTCCTTTGATTTGTCCTAATACCAGTGTCTGAATTGCATTGTGCGGTACATCCTTGTAAATACGTTGTGTGAAATTTAATGATATTTTGCACCATCCTGCAAGAGACGAGTTGTCTCATGATTATTACTTTATTATATCTTTTGTACAAGTTTGCCAATCACATGTGTTACACTTATGAGTATCTTACTTTGTGAAAATTCTATTCCTATGTTGTACGTATGTGTTCAGAGTTGCTTTGTGTTGTCAATCCCCCATCATTGAATAATAGTAGTGCAAATATTGTAGTTTCAAGCTTTATTCATCGAGTGTTTTCTAATTTTACTTCTATATATATAATATTGATAATAGAATTGTGTCGCATTTTTGAAAATTGCTGTTTTCGATCACTAAATAGATTGCACTGTGCTGTAGATATGTACATTGATTTAAAATATTGTTGAACAAGAATTATGTTTCATTTGCTTCAGGATGCTCAAGCTTGTTCATCTCCTGAGTTCAATTTTTCATTGAATTGATTGATAACCAGTTTTTTTTATTCGCATTGTATTATAAATCCTTGTAAATACGTCGTTTTAAACTCTCAGAGAGATTGTACCGTATTGCAAGAGACGAGTTGTCTCATTATTCCTACTTTATGTTCTTAATTAAGTGTGTATTAGCACGGTTATGCATTTTTGAGTAACAGGTTTTTCAAATTTTTCAAATATGTTCTTTTGAGTTTGTAGAAGCCCAGACATGCTTGTCTATTTCATTGTTCATGAGCAGTGTGCATTGTTTCCTATTCTCCATTTTTCAATTTGTGCACTATGCTGTACATTTTGTAAATAGATTTTAGCGTTTGACGATCATAGATTGTATTTTAATGTGTTCTACCTTGAATAAAGATATTTTGAAACCACCTTTGGCCTTAATGCATGCACTGACCCATCGAGACATGCTTTCGACAAGGATTTAGAACACAGCAATAGGTTTGCGCTTCCATTCAGTACATAATGCTGACGCTAACTATTGCTTAGCAGTAGGCCTTGGTTACAAACTTCTTATGCGGCGCTCTAATTCATTACACAGGTGCTTTATGGGATTAAGATCAAGGCTCTGTGCTAGCCAGTCCACAAACGATACGGAATTATCGTCAAACCACGCCGCGCCGTAACAGTCCTTGCTTTATGGGACGTAAGTCGTGTCTGTTTTGAGCTCCGTGTTTCGCCGTCTACTGAGTGTGTTTTGTGTGCTCTGTCGTTTAACGTTTGTGCGTGCCTTCAAGACGAAGGTTGTATCTTTCATTTAAGACATCTCCCGAGTCGGTGAGTACTTTTTTCAATTAGCTATCAGCACTTTATTTTCTCGACCAGTTGGTCGTTTTTACTAAATTAGGCCTCGCCATCGGCGATGGCGACTGCTGATAAGAGCAGCATTCCCGCTCTCGTCACAGCTTCTCCTACTACGTCGATCCTTATCTCTGACGGAGCAAACCAATCAGCGTCCGTCCTTGATGATAGGGAATATCGTCCTCCTCCTGATGCCTATTGCTCTTCTTCTTCTACGCTTCAACTCTCTGACTCCACCACCCTCCTGGTGGTGAGGCTATGACGTTCGTTCCTGATGCTGCCGATGACGTAATGGATATCTCTGAGGGCGTTGCTTCTCTGCCCTCGGTAGCCTTGCCCAGCGTTGTGTCAGCTCCTTCATCCAGCGCTGCACCTCTGCCTTCCAATGGAGGATTGCCTTCCCGCTCTTATTCTAGCGTTACCTCAGGTGCGTCCCTACCGACGCAATCGACTCGCCTTCCCCTTGCAGATGCCCATGTCCAGATACATGGTGACTCACTTCAATTGGACGTTCCGCACTTCTCACCCGCTGCGCAGGAACTTCACTTCCCCCGGGAGTTGGGAGTGTGCCTGGATGCTCTTCCGAATACACCGCTGAAAGTCTATTGTGATACGCTCCTTGCTTTTCTTCCAGCCGGAACCATTACTCACCTCACCCGCCGGCCGCGGACGGTGATTGTTTATTTCACATCCAAAGAGCATGCAGACACGCTTCTAAACTTTGGTCTTGACCTGGGAGACCACCACCTGGAAGCTGAACCGACTGCCAGGCGCCCTGTTCAGGTCTCCTTGCATCCGGTGCCCCCCGAAATCTCAGATGCGATGATATGTACTGCACTTAGTAAGTGTGGTAAGATTGTTGGTCCTGTTATCACACATTCAGCTGCGCCCAAGGATCCTGCAAATAAGAATGTTCGTAGTTTTCGCCGGAGTGTTCGACTCATCTTTCCATCAGAGGAGCATCTCCGTAAGTTCCCACGGATCCTAAACGTCCGATGTGGGCAGCTCTCCTACAGAATTGACATGCTAACATCAGAACACTGTGCTAATTGTAAAGAACTTGGGCATCAGCGTGCTCGATGCCCCAACAACGAGTATCCAGCTCCCACTGCTTCTACAGTGCCTACCGCCTCTAAGCAGCCTCCTGCTACATCTCGCTCTCGACCTGCACCGTCTTCAAATGTGCCAACTGCCCCAGGGCCGAGTTACACAAAACGTATATCTACAGCCTCTCGTCCACGAGCGTCTTTTGATGCTTATCTCACCTCCCACCTTCAATTTCCAGTGCTCACCTCACCTATTACTCCTCATCCCGTGGCAACATCGGGAGACTTCGCCGCTGGTTTCCCACCAGTCTTCACTATTGGTGTCTCCGAGTGTGACGGCGGTGCCGATAACTCCTCTGACTCTGCGTCAGCTTCCCAAGCATCGTCGCTCCCTGGAAAACGAATTTCTGGCACTCGTACAGGTACCCGACGTAAGAGGAAGAAGAAGAAGAAATCTTCCTCTGCGGATGGGCAACCGTTCCGTACTACCAAATCTTCAGGAGATATTTCTCCCTCTCCTGCGCCAACAGAAATTGAAAGGGACACTGATGATGATGGGTCTCTTCCTTCGTTTGAGGTCTTTTCAAGTGTACTCTCCAAATGTGGTGCTCCTTCAGAACCTCTCAATCTTGGAGATTACTATCAGTTTTGCACCCACACCACGAACCTGGAGTCGACGTATGACTACCTCCGAGAGCGTGAAGACATTCTTCCCGCGCTGCTCCTGCAAGCCGGATGCATTGCTAAGTACCTTCGTGGGTTTGTTCATGACCCCCTGCACCACTCATGGACCCTTGGCTGCGTAAACCGATTACAACAACTCCTGAAAGTTGCTCCGCGACTCCTCCAACCAACGACTGACCAGTCCATTCAAGGTCACGACCCTTAATTGCAGAGGGTTCGCTAGCCCCTAGCGAATGCTCTTGTAATGGAAGACCTCTCGCCCCTCGGGGCCGATCTGTTACTACTACAAGAAACAAACTGCCATTCCTCCACTCTGTTTACTCGCTGGCGTGCTAGCGATTATGTGTTCCATCATGCTTTCCGCTACTTATCTCATGGTGGACTTGCTATCGGAATACATCAACATTTCCGATCCACCCTCACTGCACTCTCAGTGCAGAACTTATGCCGAGATTTACTCCAGCAAGTCTCCTTCACAGTTGACGGAGCTCGATTTCACATCTTTAATGTGTATATTCCATGCACCTCTATTCATTTATCCATCTTGTTCACCAAACTCCGTAAAGCTCTCTCGAAAGTCTCACCTTCGGATCGTGTGCTCTTGGGTGGAGACTTCAATTGCACCCTTGACCCGGCTCTGGATCGCTTTCCTTCGTCACGAGAGCGTCGGACGGATCTCGT
Source organism: Macrothele yani (assembly GCA_039090855.1). NCBI lineage: Eukaryota > Metazoa > Arthropoda > Arachnida > Araneae > Macrothelidae > Macrothele > Macrothele yani. The sequence goes on along the minus strand of CM077017.1, from coordinate 61,855,826 downwards.
CGCACTACTCCATGACCTTGTTGCTGATTTCTCCTTCACCGATGCTTATAGGCGCCTACATCCAAAAGAGACCTCACACACGTGGCGCTCGTCTGGGAGTCAGCTTCCATCAACTGCACGCTTGGATCGGGTTTACGTTTCCACACCGCTTCTTGCGTCTATTACCGAGTTGCAACATCAAACTACTGCTTCCTCAGACCACTGCACGGTCACTCTCACAGTGTTTGTTGCGGCGTCTCTCCCTCGGACTGTACGTCCGTGGACATTTGACTCCAATCTCCTCACTGATCCTAAATTTTGTGCCTCTGTCCGTTCTTTCCTCGCTGCTCGTCGCGCAGGGTTGCATTCCGCACCCTGTACCTTGACGTATTGGCTTCGTGTCAAGCATCAGCTCCTCTTACATATCAAGCAACTTTCTTTCACCATGAAGACTTCTAGTCAGATGCGCCTCGATCACGCCAGGCAGATGCTCACACTGATTGGGTTATCAGATCCGCTTTTTCCAGCATATCAGGCGGAGCTCCAGGCTTTGCTGAAACCTCTTGCGCAGCAAGCACTTTACGTCTGCGCATTAAACATCTCAATCCGGAGGAATGCACCTATGATTTTCTAACATCAATGGAATCTGCACGTAAGTCTTCTACCTCGCTTCGTCATCTTCGCCTCCTCTCTGGCGAAATCACATCTAATTCGGCAGCGATTTGCTCTCACGTTCGTCAGTTCTATACCACCAAGTTCAGTGAAACTCCTCCCCTTCTCCCTCTGCTCTCCCCCATCTTCTCAATAACCTGCCTCAAGTTCCGTCTCATCTTGCTCACACCCTGTCTATTTCACCCACATCCACGGAGGTGTCCGACACCTTCTCTTCCCTTAACCCCCATACCGCTCCAGGTCCGGACGGCCTCTCCTTTCCTTTTTACAGTGCGTTCTTGCCTCTTTTGTTGCCTTTTCTCCTCTCCGCTTTTTCTGCTGCATTTAACTGGTCCCCCCTCCCGAGGAGTTTCACGGACGCACATGTGGTCCTATTTCCCAAGAAGGGTGACCCTCTTGACTTGGGAAATTGGCGCCCCATTTCTCTTCTCAATCAAGATTATAAACTCTATACTAAGCTTCTTTCCCGTCGACTAAACTCCATCCTCCCTCACATCCTTGCTGACTCTCAAACCTATACTGTTCCTGGCCGTTCTCTTTCCTCCAATGTTCAACTTCTTCGCGATCTCATTTATCTTGCCAATACTCATTCTGAACCTCTTGCTCTGCTTTCCTTAGACCTCCGTTCCGCTTTCGCTTATATCTCACACGCCTATTTAACACAAACCCTGCTACACTTTGGCTTTCCTCCACAATTTGTCTCCGTTCTTCTCTCCCTCTACCGGGACGCCGTTTTCCATGTCAAGACGGCATCTTTTCTCACAGCACATGTTCCCTTCAAGCGGGGAGTTCGTCAGGGCTTCCCGCTTTCTGGTCAACTGTTTGCGATTGCCGTCGAGCCTTTTCTACGCTCTCTGCAAACATCTCTCCTAGCACAACTTCCACCACCAGTTGCCAGCTCACGGCATCACTCAGTCATTTACTCTGCTTATGCAGATGACATCACCGTCTGCATTCGAAGCGACTCACAGTTCCAACTGCTTCGTCGTTTGTTCTCCGCATATGCTTCATGTTCTGCAGCTGAACTGAATACGTCTAACAGCACTGGATTGTGGTGCGGGTCGTGGTCCAATCGCTTGGATGCTCCATGGGGGGCCACATGGTCATCCACTACCCAACGCTTCCTGGGTGTGCACTTAGGCGCACCACAAGCTACATCCAGTGCAACTCGCTCGAAACTCCATCGTCGCCTCCTCCGCACAGCTGCATTCTGGTGTCGTGCGCAGTTCTGTACGTCCTACTACCAGCGTGCAAATCTCACCAGGACATACCTTCTGTCCATCTGCAAGCATTCTTGGATTGCATCTACGACCCCGCTTTTCTGTCTCCAGGAGGTTACACGCTGCCTTACTCGAGTAATGTGGGCGGGTCATCACTGGATTAACGTCCACAAGCTCTGTGCTCCTCCCTCCTATGGTGGTGCTGGCCTACCTGATGTCCCGCTGTGCTACAAAGCAAGCCGAGTGATCAACTTCATTCACCTTTTCACGGCTCCAGTGGCTTCCGCAGTTCAGGTACGTGACGTTCTTGCCTCCATGCGTAACCCACATTTTTCCTTTCTTTCTTTAGTTCTCATGGATTGCTGTCCTTTCCCCCTCCAAACTCCCACCTGCATATTCTGAAGCCCTCACTCACCTTCGCTCTCTCCCCCTCATTCGCTCCCCTCCCACTTCAACTCTAGAGCTTCTTTCTGAACCCCTCTTCTTCAACTCCCTTGTTCATCCCCCATCTCCCCTGTTTTTCATTCCCCTCTTGGCTCCGAGCAGGTGTAGTAACTGTACAAGACCTCACTAACTCGGATCTATCCTGGCGCCCTTTCTCTGACCTCCCCCTGCTATTCTCTCGTCCCCATCCGCCCATTTGGTCTATGACTCTCTGCTAACTGCACTTCTTTCTGCTTTTCCCTGATCTTGTCTCCCCCACCGGTCTCGTCTTTGTCTTTTCTGCCCCTCTTCCGCTGCCGTTTTTCCTCCGACTCACAAACTCGGTTCTTCCTCTCTCCTCTCTCTCTCCTCTAAATCTCTTTATCGTTTTCTAGTGCACCTTGCCACCCCTTCACCGCTTTCTATTCTGGAGGTTCCCCCTGCTTCTCTTCCTCTTGTCTGGGCCGCTGCCCGCTCACCCTTATCTGCCCCTCTTGAAATTAATACCCACTGGCTCTTTTTGCATAATCGCCTCCCTGTTCCGTATTTTCTCTTTCGCATGTCTCTTCTCTCCTCCCCTCTCTGCTCCTTCTGCGCACAGGAGGCAGACGTTTCTCACGTCGACCTTTACTGTCCCATCCTGATGCCTCTCCTCCACCAGGCTTTCCGGATTGCCAGTCGCTCTTGTTCTCAAGATCTTCCATTCACTGCCTACAGACATCTTCTTCTGCGGGCTCATCCACCTACGCCTCTTCCATCAGTATGTGCCTATCTTTTCGTGCTAGTTAAACACGTTATTTACGTATACCTTCAACAACTCCGCAGCGTTTCCTCGCCGGTCTCTTTACACCAGGCCAGCGCAGCACTTTTGTGCCATTTTCAAGATCGATTGCTTTCTTGACTCCGCCTGGAGTACCAGTCGGCTTCTTTCCAGTCGTCGAGAAGCCACCTTCTATACTACCTGGGCGCCGGCCGCTCCATGGTTTGCGGTTGATTCTGGACTGCTACACCTATCAGTACCCTAGGACATTCTACACCTCCTTTGCTGAGTTCCGTGGCACCCTGGTGCACTTCCTCTACTCTACGACTCGTGCAATCCACACTACCGTTGAATTGTGAATGCTAATGCCATCTCAGGGTATTTTCATGCTTACTCGTGTACATTACTTACTTTCACCCCGCCTGTATTATGTTGCTTTGGTGCCCTCATTAAATAACTTGCACAATTGTGCACGCTGTGTTTTTATCTCATGTATGTAATGTTTTACCTTCACGGCGGTGTTTGTGCTGTTCTTTTTCTAATTGTGTACTATTGTTTCGCCTGTGTTATCCTGTAAATCATGCCCAGCCAATGTCATGTGACACGATGTGTTTCTCTCTGTCACTTCTGCAATTTTTATTCAATAAGCTTTGCTTGCAGCATTTGTTATTCATCCCAATTGTCATTGCAGTGTACATACCATCATGTTTTAACAGTTTTGTATTATTTCCCAGTTAGACGCCCAATACTGTACGTCTCCCTCTTATGTTTTCTTATGATAAATTAGAATAAAGCGATTTTGAAACCTTGCTTTATGGCTCGGCGAATTATCCTGCTGGTAACAACAAGACTCGATTCCTTAGTATTGCCACAGAGTTAGTAAGGTATAATTGTCCAGAATATCGAGGTAGACGTTCTGGTTAACAGGTTTGTCCACGATGATCAATGGGCCGGAACCATACCATGAAAAACACCCCCACACGAGTACACTGCCAGCTCCAAACTTGACCGTAGGAACAGTACACTGTGGTAAATAGCGTTCCCCCGGCCGGCTACCACCATACCCACACACGATTGATGGATCGTGCCATCAGACTGATGGATCGTGTATCTGGATTCGTCAGCTCATAGATAGGACTCGTTTCCATTGATCTACGGTCCACGATAAATGTTCTTTACACCATGCTAAACAACAAGTAGCTTTCCGAGTGGAGATGAAAGGCTTAGTAGCAGCTGCACGGCCACGGTAACCCATGGAATGAAGTTCTCTGCGAATAGTGCGTGTATATACCGAGGTTTCAGCATTTTTACTCACTGAGGTCTTGTGCAGTATACTCCATCGATTAGCTGTAACGACTCTCCTGAGGCGTCGACGTCCTCTATCACTGATTTTCTTTCGTCTGCCGGTACATTTTGCTGCTTCAGGCACGCCATGTGTCTTCCACTTATTCAGTACATACAAAACAGTTGACTTGGATATGTTTAAACACTTCGCGGTTTCTCTTATGGACAACCCACTAATATAACACCCAACAATATTTCCTTTCTCAAAGTCAGTTCTCTTCCGCCGTGACATTTTTACTCAGACTCACAGTGCGATATTCAGGCTTGTTTTCATACCGTTTGCAGCTGTACCGTGCATCTTAACAACGCAGCTGATCCTTTCATTTACTTTTGAAGAGGTGTCCGGCGAGTTTTGTCAATATAGTGTATATTGTCCAAAATTCGATATTTGTCGACTGATGTCCCAACCAAAATTCCACCAATTTGGCTCCCCAAAAGTAAAAAATTGTGAATTTCATATCTAAGTTCATAACACATGAGTGTATTTTTTAAATGGCTGTATTTTCAATGATGATAACCACGAGACTATTTTCTCGATTAAAGAGAATTTTTCGAATGAGATTTCTAGAACAGAAATGTCAGATCCACAGACGTACAGACAGATACGAACGTGAGGTTATCGTCAAGCGTTTGTACCCCGAAAGACATAGAAAAAATTAGCAAGAAGCAGAAAAATAATTTTTGTTTTATTTAAATAGGTTGAACGAAGAATGTGTATTGAAGGCTAAACAATCGTTTCAACGAACAAGACTGACAAGCTCTTGAACAAAATCACTAGTACATCTGAACAAAGTAAAAAACAGTGAGGCTTATTTCTGCCAGCAGGCTACTTTCAATGTAAAGGTTGAATACATGTACTGTCGAAAGAAATGTAGAGATTTTTATCCTGCACCTGCTATCAACGAGCAAAGACATAATACCACCTGTGTTAAGTCACAGAAAGAAAGTTGTAACGAGCATCGTTTCGTCGTAAATAATGACAGGATTCTGAGAGATCTGGGTAAATCACTGCAGAAAATTTGGTGTTCTGAGAAAAGCGTGTTCCGATATTATTACGGCTTTCAAACTGACTTACATCACTCACCTCAGGAAAGAACAGAAGATATCGCCGATTTGCTTTCAAAACATGAAAACGATGAATTGCTAATGATCTGAGTCTTCTTACGTTTCATTAAAGAACATCATACCAATAAAAAAAAAACGAAGCACTAATAATTTCAGATTTTTTCGGGGAGGGGGGGGGTCTCTTTAGTTTGCCATTTTGAATCTTAATTACTGAAAATGTTAGTGAATAATCGAACAAAACAATACGGAATCGAAAGAGATAGAAGTGAACATCCTCTAAATACGTGGCGTCAGTGAATAAACAAAGACATCGCTCTTTCCACGTTTAACAACGCACAGCAACCAAAAAATTGTTATTCTGCCGCCGCAAGGGAATTGAATTCCGGATCTCTCGATATTTAGTCGAGCAAGGCTTGGGAGTGTAAGGCTAACGCGCTCGGCTAGTTATCGAGAGATCCGGAATTTAATTCCCTGGCGGCGGCCGAATAGCAATTTTTCGGTTGCTGTGCGTTGTTAAACGTAGAAAGAGTTGTTATTCGAAAGATATCATATGAAGTTTATTCATATGATCTTTGTTTATTCGAAAGAGATCATATGAAGAGAACAAAAGAATCATTCGATGAAGAACCGATTTAGAGGTCATCCCCATTTCGATCAGGAAAACTTTGCACACTTCCGAAACTTAAACCAGTTGTACACATTCAATTGCTAAAAACTGTAAACGGGATGCCCATGACATTTATATTCTAATTTTATTCACTGCTCCTCAATTTATTTTCAGGTTTAATCCATCGGGCAGCAAGCTACTGAGAAAAAACGAGATATGCAGTACGTCTGGAAAGTTCTTCTTCTAAGCTCTAAATACCTGGAGATTTTTTTTTCAAATTAAGGGTCAAAGGAAGTCAGCCCGTACGCATCTCTTGTGCGAGATGTGACATACCTATCTTGATGTTTTGTGATTGTTAATAAAACCCCGTGCAAAAATTATGGAATTACTGCCACATGAACATGGAGGCATACACAGTGTGGCAAATAATTTTTAAGACTGGGACTGTAAAATGAAATAGAAACAAGAAATTATAATTTGTTTTGGTTTGTTATTCAAAATAAGTCCCTCCGGCTTCAAAACACTTGTTACAGCGATTTAATAATGATTCGAATGCCTGTTCCAGTTCACTTTGCGGAATTGTCTCCAAAGCACGCGACGAAGCTGTTTGTATGGTCGAAATATCATCAAATTAACACCCTTTTAAGGTTATTTTAAGTTTTGGGAATAAAGAAAAGTCACAGGGTGCTAAATCAGGCGAATACGGTGGATGATTCGGCACACAGACGTCATTTTTCGCCAAAAATCTACGAGCAAGAAGTGAGGTGTGACTGGGTGCATTATCGTGCAACAAACACCAACTGTTTTCATCCCAATATTCTGGACGAATGCGACGAATTCTGCCCATCAAACGCCTCAAAACATTTAAATAAAACTCACCAGTAATTGTTTGTCCACTTGGAACAAATTCTTTGTGGACTATCGAAGAATGTAATGAGCATTGTTTTGATTTTCGATGGAACTTTTCTTGTTTTTTTGGCTTGTGGCGAGTTTTTTGTACTTCCATTCCGCACTTTGTCGCTTTGTTTTAGGATTATATTGAAAACACCATGTTTCATCACCTGTAACAAACGATTTTAAGAAGTTTGGATAATTTTCAGCGGCTGAAATGATGTCTCTGCAATGTGCACTTCTCCTTGATTTTTGTAAATTGGTTAACGTGTGGGGAACAAATTTAGCACAGACTTTTGTTTTGCCCAAATCTTCATACAGGATGGTTCGAATCGTTTCTTTGTTGATGTTTAAAGACTTCCATCATTCTTAGGACGCACATCTATTGTTTTCCACGAAATCACGCACTTTTTCAATAATCCCAGGTGTCCTAGATGAACTTGGTCTTCCGGTATGCTTATCATCTACTAGCGTATCTCTTCCGTCCAAAAAACGTTTGTGCCACAGGAAAACATTTGATCTACTTAAACAAAACTCACCGTACACTTGTTTCATCATTTGGTACGTTTCCGAGGCACTTTTACCAAGTTTTGCGTTAACTTTAATAACAGCCCTTTGTTCCATCTTAATAATTCAACATGAAAAAAATTTTACTTCTCTAATGAACACCCGTTTCACTTGAGTTACTTTAACAACTGCGCAGTACTTTTGACAGAAAGTAAGCAGATGGCCACGGTTTATAACGTATTCGCGATTACACTGGTGGCGCCACCATAGGCTGAAATCTAGCGCCAGTCTTAAAAATTCTTTGACGCACTGTGTATAGTAGGTAGTGTGTAGAAACGACACAAAGGGAGTAGGCGAAACGAAAACATAGTTTAATGAAAGCTGCAAATATCTGAGCTACAGACAGCAGGAGTCATATACAGGAACGTATCTTATAATATCTTACTGAAATCCATAATGATGTGCAACAACATGTGTGGGAAATATTTGTAGACTTACCGACATCGGAGGAAAAATTAAAGAATCAACGTATAGGCTGTAAACGGAATCTGGTAAAAGCACGCGTTCGTAATAGGCAAATAAATATGGCGATAGAAAGGAGTAGTTGGGCTGTGAGTCGGCAGTATTACGCCGTAGCTTCAGTAACAGCATGGCGCCTAGGAGGGAGTTATGAGTGGAAACGGGAAACAGGATTGTTAAGCGTTTTAATAAGGAATATCGACAAGAGACGTGGCAAGAGATGTGGGTTGTTCGCAGTCAGCGGTCTCGAAAATTTGGTGGAAGTGTAAACAGAAACGGACGGTTATAAGAGGGAAACATACCGATCCCCCAAGGAAAACATCAAAGCGTGAGGACAGAAAATTAAAAGAAATATGTCTTTAAAACCGTAAATATACAACAACACAAATGAAAACAAAGTTGGCGAACACAAGTGTTGATGTCTGTGATAGAACAGTACGAAACTGTTTGAAGGATATGGGATTTTTTTACAGAAAAGAAAAACAGAAACCAGCTTTGACAACTAACCAAAAGAAAAGACGCTTACAGTGGGTCAAAGGAAAGCAATCATGGTCTGTAAAAGATTGGATGAAAGTGATTTTCAGTGATGAATCATGGATGTACGGTGGTCACGGAGATGTTGCTCGAACGTTTGCCTGATGACGCATTGATGATGTTTATAAGGATGACTGCTTAAAGAAAACAGTGAAGTTTCTCCATGCACTCATGATACGAGATTGCATGTCAGATGAAGGACCAGGTGAGATGACAATCAGACAATCATCACAGGAACCGTCAATGCGCAGGTATACATTGCCATTTTAGAACATATTTTTTATTCCATCAATTGAAAATGGTTTTGGCGATGATGAGGTCATATTTCAAGACGACAATGCCTCATGTCACCAGGCCAAACTTGTGCAGCAATTTCTTCACTAACGACATATAAGAACAGAGACATGACCAACAAACAGTCCGTATCTAAATCCTATTGAGAACAATTGGTGGAACTAGTCCAGCCGAAATCACCATGGTACAAAGCTGATTTGGTGACTGCTATTTGGGAATGCTGGGAAGAGTTTGATAGTGACTGTTGTTTTTCATTAGTGACATCTATGACTCAAATGATCCAATACCACATCCCATATGGACTGATTCCATAATTTTTTACTTTGATGTCCGTGAGTCTACAATTATTTCCCACACGTGTTGTTACACATCATTATGTATTTCGGTCAGATATTGTACGTTCCTTTATATGTATAAGTCCTGCTGTCTGTAGCTTAGATGTGCAGCTTTCATTAAACTATGTTTTCGTTTAGCCTAACTCCTTTATGTCGTTTCTACATACTACCTACTATGCGCCTCCATGTTCGTGTGGAGACGCATAGCAGGCAGTATGCGCCTCCACATAATTTCATAATTTTTACCAGGTGTTGTACGTGAACTACTAAACAAAACTTGACGCAAACAACACTATCATTCTTTTGTGTTTTCTAGCAGGGGAGCATTAGTGTCTTCCTACAGTACTCTATGAAATTAAATCTTAAATGATTGTGCGTTCAATAAATTCCCAAACATCGTTATCGCAGATGAGTGTGCTGGGGCAATCAAAATAAATGAATTAGTCTAAGTATGACAGAGACAGATCTACTTTGACAATATTTTATTGTTAACGTCAAAAAAGCATAGCCACAAATCATGCTTCTTCAAAAACTCACATGTAAGTCTTAGAACTCACATTTAAGTCAGAGAACCTTCGGAGCAACAGAGATATCAGATGATAATGCTGCATTTTTCTAGTATATTATATGTTACTTCCACTCAGAATGAAAGTGATTGCCAAAGAAACAAAAACTTCAAAACAGGTGTCATGCTTACCTCCGTGAGAACCACAAAGAATTATTTGCGTTATTTGTTTTCTAGAAACGGAAGTACAGAAGCGTACAAAGGTATAAGTTTATCGCATCTAACATCAGGAAAATGTACATCTGGGAAATATGGATTATAGTTTTATCTGTCTGCTGAAGGAATTCTTCAATACACCTCTTAGAGGCTGTAAAATCATGTGCAGGCGAGCGATGTATAAGGAAATCGATAGCATAAACCCGTCGTTTTTTGACTCACATATACTGTGTCGTCCCGGGAACCGAATGGTCTGAGGCGCAGGCTCCTGGTAATTCACCCGAGATGGGTCTGCGTCTGAGTCCCGAATGAGGCACAGCTGCGGCGTTTGTCTGATGGCGCTAGTTTTGTACCTTCCCTGGAAAAAGGGGCCCTAAATTAGGAATGGACGACTGCTTGTAGTCTTTTCAGGTGCTCACGGTTTTCGGTGAAACACGAAACAAACAAAGAAACACGTATACTTTGCAGCATTTCAGCATACTGTTTCGCTGTGGGTAGCAGTGACTTCCTCATTACGACTAATATTTTGGTTTTTTGTTTGAGGGTTTAACGACTACCGTGAGCAGTCCGTTGGGGATAAAAGCAGTCGTCCCTCCCTAATTTAAGGCCACAGGTTCCAGGGAAGGGAGAGAGCCAGTGCCATAAGACAAACACAACCTCCATGCTTCATCGGGTTTCGAACCCTGACTCATCTCGGACGAATGGTCAGAAGCCAGCGTTTAGAGCACTGCACCACCAGTGGTCAAACTAGATCACAGTTTGGCTGATGATATAACCTTCCACATTCGTTCCTTCCATTCATCTTATGCCAAGGTTAATCACAGCGCATTATCAATTCCGTTGCAAAGTTGCATTCTCCTTGAGCTGTGAAACTGAGGCTATTAATTTTTGTCGTAGAGGTGTTAATGATACAATGGATCCAAAATCCAATCCCTTGTAAGGAGCAGAAGAGAGAAATTTTTTTCTACAATTTCCGTGTTAGGCAAACACCTTGGCAAGCATTACCTTTCTATCCGTTATAGACCTCAGCATTTTTGTTAACTTCTCTTCGCACACTATATTATTGCCATATGATAACGGGCTTCAGAATGATGGTGGTATTTGTAATCAGAGGGAATTTTGTGCAGTTTAGCAGGAATTCAAACGTTTAATCTTCTGATTCATAACACAATCATGACATGCCGTGACAACAAAGGCTTTAGAACTATAAGCCGAATAGATACAAGTACCCATTGTACTGTAATTGAAGCTCCTGTTAATAAGTCTACATTCTCAAGCACTGAAACATTTGGAATTTATCCATCCAAACAGTCAAAATCTTTCCTTTGAGCAACTTTTAACACTATATAAACCGCCAGTTTGTTCAAGTCTGGTCTCTTCTTCAGCATGATCAGACTCACGTCTAAGTAGGTTGGAGGTCTGTTTCGGATCATACTGATGCAATCTTTCCTGTCTTGAGTCAATTCGCATTTCAGCTTCTCCTTCTTGTCATCGTTGACACAGTCCTTCATCTTTCCTTAGGTCTTCCTTTAGTTTGCTGTCCAGATAATCTCCATGTCCATGTACGTCCCGCACACTTCTTATCCCTTCTCAAAATATCTCCATACCAGTGTACTCTTAGTTCTTAGGCCTTTACTGTAACCTCCTTCACCCCAACTCTTGCCCTTATCCTTTAATTTCTTATCCAATACATTATGATGACATCACAAATCCACCTCAACATCTTTAATTTTCAGCAAAATTTATCTTGCTAACATCTTGTGATTGGCGAAGTCTCAGGACTGTACAACATTACTGGTCTTACTACAGCTTAGAAAACTCGACTTTTCAGCAAATTGGCATCGTTCTATCTAAAGTACACGTGTTGTTTTTATCCAGTTATTTCATCCTGCTTGCATTCTTTTGTTGCTATTCATCTATTCCTTCAGATCTTCTTCTCCAGAAAATTCTTCACTAGAAATGCGACATGAGCTGGCGCACCATCCTGCATAAGTATGTACAGCAGATTTGGTTCTTGCAAACATGGCATCACGTTTCCACGCAGAAGTTTTAAGCAGCGTTCGGTATTTACTGAGCAAGTCTTTCAGCCGTTTCTGGGGCACGGTTCTTTAAAGAGAAAAGGCCCAAAAATGACGGATGCAGTGAATCCAACCCACACCGTAATTTGTGGTGAATGCAGGGGTCTCTCTGTGCACGAATGGGGATTATCTGGGCCCATATTCGGCAATTAGACTCATGTAACGAAAACTGAGCTTCGTTTGCCCACAACACATTTAACAACAGCTGGGGACCCTCAGTGATCTTTGTGAGAGGCCATTTGGCAAATTTCTCCCGCTGTGTGGTATCCGTCGGTAACAGCTGGTGTAAAGTTTGCATGGGTATAGATTTAACATACCGTGAGAGATACGATTTGCCGATGCTCTCGGTATGCCGAAACATCTTGCTGCTTCACGAGCACTGTTTGTTCCACCTGTCATTTGAGATGCTAGTTCGTCCATTGGGGATGTCACAACATTCGAACGGGACTCACTTAAGCCTGATCACTCGCGTACGGGGCCAATAATCAAACTTCCAGTTTCCTCAAATTGTCTCACCAGACCTTGCAAACCGGCACAGGCGATAGGACCTTGGCCATTCTTTAGTCCTTTCTGTGTTCGGAACTTTCGCAAAGCTTCAGTTGCCGATTCTCCGCTTACATAAAAGCTTCACTAACAAAACTTTACCAGGAAAAAAACATCGTAGCAACACTCCTTTTGAACACCTTCTTTAATAACAAGAGAGGGATGAAAGTAATTCACAGACTATTAATCGCTGCAGCTTATCACGTAGTGCTTTTAAAGGCATCATATTTGCATATCTTTCATGGCTTACATGCGTGTAAAGCACCATCTCTTGTCGCATTTTTGAACTAAAAGTTGTTGTTTTTTTGTTGCCAAACAAAATCCCCCTGCTAGCTGATGCTTTTGGTGCAAACCGCACTGAAATACACGCATTTGTTCTTTTGCTACAAAATTTTTAAATTTAAAAGGACTTTTGAGCCACCCAGTACTTCTCCAAGAGTTGTCTTAGTGCAAGTATGGCATTCGTTGGACTTCCTCCTGGTATAAATCGAAACTTTTCCCTTGTTATTTTTATCTTTTCTCTCATTCTGTTATATCCAGTACCTTTTCCAATACCTTCATGGCATACGAAATTAGTTACTATATGCCCCAGTAGTCGTTGCAATTCTTAACATCCGCTTTTCTTTATAAGTTAGCGTCCAGTACTACTTTATCTATCTGATATAGATTCTAGCTCAAATGGAAAGCGTTTTCATCCAACATTTTCGCACTTCCACATACTTTTATACATTGCCTAGCCCAGAAGCCTCATTTTTTCAATGCTTTTATGAGATTTTCTGCTGTTGGTCTTACTTCTTTAACAACTGCTGCATTTTATTGCCCCTGTTCTCCAATTAACTTAAGTTTTTTTTCATTCTCGAGTCTTTCAAGGTATTCCTTCAAAGTAATTCTTATATGTCTTTGTCATTTGTCAGCACCACACCTGGCTGTTTTTTTGTTTATCGGATCTGAGTAACATCCTTTGTAGCATTACTTCTTGCCTTTGCACATCTTGTTTTGCCTCTCACTTGTACCCAGTTCTTCATAAATTCTCCTTAGATATTGTACGTATTTCAGAAATGCTAATGTTTACTAGCAGATTTTCTGGTTGTCATGTGCAGTTTCCAATCCTGTTCATCCTGTGTCACTAAACGTTCTTACATTTTTCTTTTTTATTCTTTCTTGTACTTTGCTATTTTACCACCAGGTCTCTTTTTTTAACTGTGTGTCTTCGAAAGTCACTCCCACGACCTTGCTCCTAGCCAGTATCAAGCCTTCAGCATTTTCCATCCACCATCCTTAAACAACTTCAAGCTTTTCTGGTCTTATTTCCTGAAGAATTTTTTCTTTTTTCATTTCATATGTAGAGGATTTTAGGAGAAGGGAGATTTGGGCTAGAGTGCCAGATAGGAAAGTGACACGGAAGCGAAGTAGAAAGGGGAGGAAGACGCCCTTACTTATTACCGGGGGACCAGTACCCGGGGTCCGAAGGCTTAACGTGCCCATCTGACGCACTGCGGATATTTAGTGGATCGAGCGTTCATACCTGCCTGGCATCGAACCTGAGGTCCTTTCCGTGGCAGTCACGAACGTTGCCCACTCGGCCACCAGCGGCCCAAGAAATTTTTCTATGAAAGCTGATGTATATTTATACCCCTTTTTTAAGAGACTCGAGGAGGGTTCTGTTCCTCTTACTCTCTGTTCTTTCTTTCATTTCCATGTCCAAGACCAGTACCTGATGCTGTTCCGTAATTCTTCCGCGAGATTGCTTTACGGTTTTTAATTTATTTACACTATGGTCTCTCGTCCAGCTCATAATCTATCTCTGACGTTCTTCCTCTACTCTCATAAGAAGGGCGCGGATTTTTATGACCTAAAAATGTCAAAAATATGCAAGCATATATGACCTTAAAGTCGTTTAAATATGACCAATTAGACCAAAAATATGACCATAAATTTTATAAAACTATCACCCAATTTTTAAAACTCAGTGCTTATACACTTATAGATTGTAGTTTTTAACAAAAAGGTTTATTCTTCATCACTTCTACATACTTAGAACTTGATGACTTCTATTTAATTAAACAATTAGTACTAATCACTGGAAAAGTGCAAGAGTTGAAGGAATCAAATGAACATTTTGAGAGTAAAATAATGGCCATACCTGGATTAGTTTTCGTCGATCATAGAATTTACTAGATGATTACGTGCATCTTCAGGTTATCAAACTCAAAACTCATTCTGTTGCTCGTCAGTATGTTCTGGTAATATAGAGAAACTCCGCTCGACATCACAAGAGATTACAGGGGCAAATTTGAATAACGCCAACTCAGCTGGAGAAAATTCTAGCTCGAAGTCATCAAATTTTGCTTCATTTCCACAAAGAATGTCTCTTATTTTGCAAAGTGTTGAATAACCTGTATTAGATAGCAGCACTCTTTGCAGTTTGTCACTAACTTTATCAGCTACTTTCCCCTTTGCTTGCTTTAACTCACCCACAGTTTGTTCCAAAATTTCTAGTTCATCGCTAAGTTTCATTCCTACAGTTTCAAGGCGAGTGATTGCACTAGATATTCCACTGAAGTTACATTTTATATATACCAAGTTTCCAGCCAAGGTATCAGAAAAGGAATCTTGCACAATTTTAACGGAAGAAGAATCACAACAGTCAAATTCTTTAATTGTCCTGTCTAAGGAATCATAATTTGTGCAATAATGCAAAGCCACACCCAGCCAGGTTCTCCACCGCGTTAGGACAGGTTAGGGAGGAAGTGCCAAAGTAGGGGCAATTTCGTTGAACTTCTGCACGCGAAGCGGAGCTTTTATGAACATTTTCTTCTCATTTGAAATTAGCTTATCTACATCAGGATAGTTGCTCCGAATCTCTTCGGCCACTCTGTGTAAACCATGTGCAAGGCATGTGATACGGACCATTTTCGGATAAAGTAGTTTCAGTCCCTTTGCTGCCTTAGTGATGTTGGACCGGCATCCGTTACAAACAAGAGGATTTTTTCTTTTTGTACATCATCTGGCCAGAGTAATTTCATTGAATCGTCGAAGAACATAGCAATAGTGGAATTGTTTACTTTTTGCAGATTTTCGCACTTTAGAAGAAATACTTCACCAGGCTTGTCACATTTCAGAGTGCCGATAATAACATTAGCTATGTATCTTCCATCTACATCACTTGTTTCATCTATTGATACCCATATTTTATTGTTGGCAACAGCAGATCTTATCTTACCTAAAACATCTTCATAGCAGGCAGGGATGTAATTTTTCCTAAGAGTTGATTAATTTGGAATCGGATGACTGGTGTACTTCTCAAAAAATCTCTGCAAGGCTACTTAATTTCCTTAAGGGAATATTAGAAGTAATAATCATTTTACAGAGTACAATATTCTGACTATTTCATTAACCTGCAGTTGAAGAAGATGTCTCGAAAAGGAGACGCTGCCTGTTCTCAGCGGAGGAAAATCTTGCTAAACAGCTCCGATGTTTCACCGTAGCACAGTGCTGTTGAACATTAAAACGCTTTTGTGCCGATACCTTGACTTCACACAATTTAGAAAATAAAATATTACCATCGCTACCGAAAATCCGCTCCCCGAACTCTTGAACAAAACGCCGTAATTTAACACTCATCTAACAGCCGCTTTTGCACATGTTGAGATCAAACTGAAGTTGAAGATCGGAGTTTTACTTTTAGCTTGGGTATCGACTAGCTGATGACCATTATCCTGTACCGTCCAAATGCGGACTCCACAGGGTTAGGAGAACTCTCTCAAAAGATTTTTGGTGACGGCGTTGCGAGTAATCCTGCCTGGATCCGACATTCCTCCATCCGGACAGGATCGGTCCGTGGACCTGCAGTGCGCTGCTACCCCCGGTTTCCGGCACTTCCCACCTCTCCTTCATGACCCGGGTGTGCGTGCCATTTGGGCAGGGGCTAGAAATTTTTTCTCTCTACCCCTGACTGGGAGAATAATTGCTGGCGCGAACTGTTTGGGGCATCTGCCCTTTATTCAAACAAACAGGTTACATACATGGTTACTTACACTGAGGAACCCATCTTCGCTTAGGAAACAAGTCCTTTGCTCAATGGGCCCTCTCACATTGAAATATTTACAGTATTTACATTACCACAGGACTAGGGTAGGTTCTGTGGTGACGACTCTGGGCTCGAGTCATCTGTTACCCTTCTTCGGTTCTTCATTCCTCTTCTTTTCTTCTTTCTTCTTCCTTCTTCGTTCTTCTTCGGTCACCGTTCTATTAGGTAGACCGCCTGTTCCTCTTTGAGGTACTTGACCATCTCGAGGAGCCCCTGTCTCGCTCTTGGGTGCGCGAGCAGGATCGAGAGGTCCCTCGTCTTTGTCAATTCTGGCACTAACGTTGCTGTCTTCCCTGCCAGAGAAGCACATTCTAGAATCATGTGTGCGACATCTGCGGTCTGGGCACCACACATGCACACTCGCTCCTTAACCGCAAATCTGCGGAAGTACTCCGGCGACACTCCGTGCCCGGTTAGTACTTGGTTGAGGAAGCCATTACTCTCAATGCGCCTTATCGAGATTCGGGGGAAGATACGGTATGTCCTTCTACCCGTATCCCCTTCATCCCATCTCTGCTGCCACTCCACCAATGTGGCTGATTTCAGTTGCGTCCGCACACTTTGCAGCGGCGTTCGCATCTGAAAATCAATCTCCTCTTTACCAGTAGCTTCCTTCGCTAGCTGGTCTGCACGTTCATTTCCAACTGTACCGACATGACTTCGGATCCAGTGGAAGGTAACCCTCCTACTCTCCATTGATTTGTATAGCACTTTTATCTCTCTGACCAGGGGAGTCTTACTCTCATATTGGCCAAGCGCTTTCAGGGCCGCTTGGCTGTCAGAGTTTATGCTATAGGCCCCTTCTCCGTTCATAGCAAGCACCCAACGCAGTGCTTCTCTGATCGCCAATAACTCTGCTTGAAACACAAAGGAATTGGACGAGAGTTTCATTCGTTCCGCGTGCATCTCGTTGCCATCCGAGATCACGCAGAAACCTGCGCCGACGCTACTTCCTATTTTGGAACCGTCCGTGTACAGTTCCTTCCCCTGACCTGTGGGGAGGGCTTTATCCCAACTCAGACAAAGCTCGTTGGCTGGGTGGCAAGTCCAGTCCATTCTCAGAAGTTCCACCTCGGACAACCGATACTGGTGTCCCAGGAAGGAAACATCTTCCCCGTAGCGGAGGGTCTGCATTGCTGCTTCCCTCGCTACGACCAGGTCCGCCGGTTCGCACCCAGCCAGCACTTGCAGCGCTGCTGTGGAGGTCGTTCGGAAGCACCTGGTCATGCCCAATAGCGCCCTGCGCTGAATTTGGTTAATACCATTTCTCATCCTGACCGTATCTGACCACCAGGCGGGACACGCATATGTTAATATGCGCTCCACCCCTCGCTTATAGAGCACCTTTTTGGCTGTCCCAGGCAGCCGCATTCCGTTGATCTTATTTAGAATGCTGGTGCATCTGTCCTTCAAGAAGCGAAGATGCGGTAGCCCTGACAATCTGGTGTTAAGGATGACCCCTAAGTACCGCATCTCTCTCACCGCTTTAATAGTATGCCCATTGAAGCGACACTTTGGTGGAGTGACCAGTTCCCCCTTTTTTGCTATTAGCATTAGTGTCGTCTTTTCGGGAGCGAAGCAGAGCTTACACTCCTTGCTCCAACTATTTAGCTGTGAGAGAGCGGTGTGTACCTTCCGCTCAATCACGTGCCTACCAGATGCTGACACTATTAGCATGAGGTCATCTGCGTAGGCTTGCAGTTGCACTCCGTCTTCCAGAGGAAGCGCAAGTGCGGAATCTGCAACCACATTCCACCACAGGGGGCCCGAGCAAGAGCCCTGCGGACACCCCTTGGTGTATTCCCTGCTAAAGGTCTTGTCTCCGACCTCGAACTCTACTCTTCTATGCGAGAGAAAATCGCTTATTAACAGGAACAGATTCCTGGGGATGCCAAGTCTTTTCAGACGGTCCAGGACCAGTGGCCACCAGACGTTGTTGAAAGCGCCCCGCACATCCAAAGAAACGAGACAGGTGTGCTTTCCTGTGCACGATTTTGCTTTACCTGCTGAGTAAGGCTGACCAGCGCTTGGCTGGTACACTTCTCCGGCGTGAAACCGAATTGGCGGCTGGAGAGCTTACCTAGGCCGACTAGGTAGTGGGTTGCTCGGGTCACGAGGACCTTTTCCAGCACCTTACTTCATGCTGTCAACAGGCAAATCGGCCTATAAGCTGCGGGATCTGCTCGGCTCTTGTTTTCTTTGCTGAAGAGGACAAGCAGCGCAGTTTTCCACATTGATGGGAAACAACCTCTTTCCAGGCATTTATTAAACAGGGCAACGAAGTACCCAGGGTTGGATAGAAACACCTCTCTGATGATCGAGAGGTCCAACCCATCTATGCCTGGTGCCTTGCCTTTGTTCAGGCTATTGATTGCAGCACCTATCTCCGCCTCCGTGAAGGGCGGGTCGTCAACCGTGTCTGGTGGTTCTCTGCAGTGCTCTCTGATCGATGTTTGATCCGGGGAGTCTCCCGTCTCCTCATCGGAAGGGAAGTGGTGGTTTAGGAGTACCTCCACTGTGTCTTCCAGGGTGGCGGTGTTGGTGCCACTCTCTGTTCTGACGGAAGCCAGTAACAGTGGGCCGGTGATCGAGCCCTTCGCCACCTTGTACGGTACCCCAAAGGGGTTGCCGACAGGGGTGGTCTCACACAACTGTCTCCAGTGCTCTCTCTTCGATGCTATCATTGCTTTGCGATACATTGCGTTGTGGAGATTATATTCCCTTTTCAGGCGCTCCCTCCTGTCTGGGTCAAATCTCTCACGTTGCATTCTACGTCTGCTGCGTCTGGCCTTCCCTCGCAGAAGGCTCAGATTTTCCGACCACCAGGGGAGCAGGAGTCTTGCCCTTCCCCCTGCTTTCCTGCAACCTTCACAGGTCTCTACTATCTCTTTGGTAAGATTACCAAGGTGTTGATTGAGATCTACCTCATCAAGATCTGCTGCTCTTCGTTCTTTTAGCAGATCTGATAGTCGGCCTTGGAGTTCCGACCACTTGAGGTTCCGGGCGTCGAACCTAGACCTGGGTTTTTTCCCACTTTTCTCAAACCCTATCGTGAAGGTTATAGCTAGGTGGTCGCTGCAGCTCACATCGTCCAGTACCTGCCAGTTCTGGAGGAGGTTGAGGACCGATGTCCTCGTGAGGGTGAGGTCGACCCACGACGTCCCAGTGGCAGCTTGGAACGTGGGAACACTGTCGGGGTCGTTCCTGATCGTCAGATCTGAGGAAATGACGAAGTCAAGGAATTCACTACCTCGCCCATCTTCTTCTTGGTCGCCCCATAGGGGACTCTTCGCGTTAAAATCGCCTGCAATGATTGTCTCGTGTTGCGGGTGGGAATCCAGCAACCGCGAGACAGTGTTTAGCACGTCCGAGAGAGCACCTGACGGTGAACAGTATGCGTTGACAAGCAATATTTTTCTGTTACTGCTCTCGATGCCCAATGCCACCACATTGGATGTGCATTCCAGCTCCAGAGCTCCCAGGTCCGGATCAAGAACGACTGTGGCTACCATTGGTTTTTCGCATCGAGGGTAGTACCTCCGTGTGGAGTTGGGAAACCCCGCTACCCTACCATGGGAGTGGTACGGTTCCTGTATCAACAGGATTTTAGCTGCGACTTCGCTGGCAGTTTTAAGAATCTGCCCTGTAGCGGCTCTCGCGTGGTGAGCGTTGAGCTGGAGTACTCTAAGACCGGTACTTGTCCTTGGCCGATCAACAATAATTGGTTCGGCTTCTCTGCTGCTCCAACTCCCTCAATAGGGAGGGACAAGTCTTAATGAAGCTAGAATGGGCGGTTTCCAGCTTCAGTTTAAACCGCTTATTCGCGGAAGTGCAGTTATTGCACTTCGGAGCAGCAGTGCAGTCCTTGTGCCGGTGACCTGTCTCACCGCACTGCCCGCACTTGTCCTCTGCTTCCTTGCAACCATTCCTAAAATGGCCGAAGCCGTTGCACCGGAAGCATCGGACTTCTCTCACAAACTCTTTCAAGCGCAGGATCGACCATCCCAAGTTGAGTCGACCGCGCTTGATTAATAGTCTGTAGGCCAGGGGTTCGGCTTCCACCACCCAGTGGACCTTACCCCCTTTGGCCTTAATGGCGAAATTCGCCTTAAATTCCCCTTCGAGGTCCGGGTTTTGCTCTTTAACCCCGGCCTCGAAGTCCTCTCGCGAGACCTCCCCGTCGACGCCGTATACGATCAGACGCGGGAGTCGCTTTTGGGGGATTTCGAGTGGGTGCAATCCTTGGTCAGGGATTGCTCCGCAGCTCGCCTTCAAGCTTGGCGATATCGTCGCTCTTCGAGCACTCTACCGCCACCCCTCCGTTCCGCACCTTGCGGACACCTTTAACTCCTATCTGCAGTTTCGCTGGCTGCACTGCGGATAGGAGAGTAGCCTTCACGTCGTCCGACGTTTTGCCCTCATCTGTGGGATAGATAAGGAGCACGTGTCTCCTATCTGGCACCACCTTCTTCGCTGCTTTCATTTTGGGTGCCGGCACAGACCTTTGCGCCTTCGTGGCACCCATCTTGGCTGCGGCGGCGTAGGACTTAGGTCCTACTGAGGGGGCCCTGCCGCTCCACCCCCACCTCGAGCTTGCCCTCCAGCTTCGAGGTCCGCAACCCTTGCTGATTGCAGGCGTCCTGGAATCTTTTCCAAGACCGCCGCAATCTTTCCCACCGCAGCCTTGCTTGCCGTCTTGGGAAGGGTGCCCAAGACCACTTTAATTTCTAAGACACATCCCCCCACCAGGGATAGAAACTCTCTGGTGGCCGCTGTTAGGGGAGTCTCATCCCCCCGTTTGGCCTTCGGAGTGGACTCCGAGGTCACCATCGGTGAGGCCGTTGGTGACTTGGAGGTGCCGGGCTTAGGAGATGGTGTCTCCGCCGCCTGGACCTCCGAGGGTTTCACCCTGGTGGGTAAGGCTGTGCCCTGCTTTGATTTCAAAGCATTTTTTGTGGGAACCCCCCTTCAACATCGCTCCCTTTTGGGAGGTTTGCATCTCTGTGAGAGAGATGCAAAGATTTTTCTGAGTCTTGAGTGGGCACCCTGGGGTTCTCCCACTCAAGGTAACGCTCAGAAAACCCGGGCGCGCTGGCTTCAGCCCAGTGACGGATCAAAAAGTCCTATCACTGACCGAACCGGCACGGCGTCGACGTACCCGCTCTTCGTCACAAACGAGTCTTGCGGTCAATTGGGACTTCGCCCTGACAAGGGCGTTTTTATTCTAAGTCCCTAATCGAACTGACTGCACCAAAACACTTTCAGTTTGAAAAAAAAGAAAAAAAATTTTTCTTGCGAGGGAGGAAGGAATCCTCTCTCGCAAGATGAGCGGTGCTCTTAAACGCTCTCACGCAACGAACTGAAAATCGCAATCAACTCACAACACTCGCTCCCCGGCTCGATGACGAATCGGCCTGTCTTAGCTTGGGTATAGTAAACCAAACATAAAAGAGAATTAAGCTCTGATTTACAAGTACGCGTGAGGACACCACCACACTAAGATCGTTTCAGTGTTTGGCAAAATGCCAATAATAATCCAAACGAGATACTAAGCAAAAAAAGATGTTTCAGGAAAACTTTCCCACGGGAAAGTCAGGTCGTTCGAAATGTTTCGGTTACGAGTCGTGGAGTCCTTATGACGTCATTTCGCATTCGCATAGCCAAAGAGTGGCTAAAATATAACCAAATATACCGTTAATTACGAAATTAGTCAAAAATATGTCCTAACATTTTCAAAAGATGAAAATATGACTTTCTAGGATGAAATATGACATGTCATAAAATTCCGCGCCCTACTCATAAGTAATAAGGTGCTCCATTTGCTTTGAAAGAAATTATTGGCTAGTACCATATCAAACAACATGGCGAAGTCTGTTTTCCTGTCCCATCCTGATTCATATGACAATAAACTCTTCTTCCATGACCTCACTGTAGATCTTCATTACTTTATCCAACATGACCATTAATATCTCTTCCAATCAACACTCGCTCACCTTCTGGTACATCATTTAATCCTTCTATCAGCTGCCAGAAATCCTTCCTTTTCCTGAAGCTCACAACCACTTTGTGGTGTAAAAGCAGAGAATGTGTTCTTTACCACTCTATTCAAAATAATTTGTGCACTCGTAAGAACACTGTATGATCAAAGATATCCGGACACCCCTTTTAAATAGTGGATTTGGTCATATACGTCACAGCCATCACCCCATACAGGTATAAAAAGATGCACGAGGCCTGACATATATTATAGACAAGCATGAACAGTAGAATGGGTTCTACGACGGAGCTCAGTGACTTTCAACGTGGCGCAGTCATAGGATGCTATCTTAGTAACAAGTCAGTTCGAGAAATTTCTGCTCTGGAGCAGCTGCCCCGATCCCCTGAGTTGATGTTATTTTGAAGTGGCGACAACAGTGCAGTCGCAACCTGGTAGGCCACGTAAAATGACAAGAGAGGAACCGTCGAATGTTGAAGCAGGTGGTGAGACAAAAATCCTTGTCCTCGGTTGTAACACTCAACACCGAGTTCCAAAATGCCTCTGGAAGCAACGCCAGCATCATAACGGATCATAGAGAACTGAAGGGAATCGGTTGCCAGGACTGTCAGTAAGATCAACGCAAAACGTCTGTTGGAGTGGTGCCCTGTGAACTCTGGAGCAGTGTAAAAACGTTCGCTTCACCATCTGGCAATCAGACGGACGAGTCTGGGTGTGGAGGATGCGAGGTGAACGCTACCTGCCCGATTGCGTTGTGCCAACTGCGGAGTTTGGTGGAGGAGGCATCATACTCTGGGAGCTGTTTTTCATGGTTTTGTCTGAGCCCCAAGTTTCAGTTCCCGAAAATCTTAACACTGCAGCTTATAATGACATTCTTGACAATTTTGTACTCTCAACATTATTGCTACAGTTCGGCGAAGGCCCTAGCTTTTACCGACAGAACAATGCTCTCGACCACAAACTGAGGTCTGTGTAGGAATAGTTTGATGAGATCAGTGTGGAAGAACTTGACTGGCCTGCACGGTGCTCCGGTCTCAACCCCATGAAACTCTTTTGGAATTAATTGGAACAATGCTTTTATGGTAGAAGGGAAGGCCATTTCCGCAGCAACGTAACAAAACTTAGTGAAAAGCCTTCACACCAGAGTGCAGACTGTGATAGCAGTAAAAGGAGTACCAACTGGGTATTAATTTTTTTCCTATTACAGGGAGTTTGTGGATAGGTAAGGGTTCGATACTTTTGATCAGATAGTATATATCCTTTCTCGTGACTTCAGAGATATTGTTTTCCAGATCCCTTGACAGGTTAATCCGTACTTCATTTCTACATTGACTATTGGAAGTACTACATATAAAAGGATTTGTAACCTGCATCCCGTTCTCTTGTTTTGTTCCCTTTCCACCTAGTTTTTGTTAATGCACATTAGTGGGATATTTGTCCTTTCCATAAAACATTCAATGTAGCCACTCTAATTTTTCGGAGTTGCTTCTTTATCCCTAATAGTCCTTGGTGCGTGTCGCTTAAGGGAAACTCTTGCCCTCCATCGCTTCTCCATAGATCCTTACTGCATGTGGTTGTAGCAAAATGTTTACGACCGGATGACCATTGGGTCGTAAACCCTATCTTTTGTCCAGGATTGGGATAGGTTAGGAATGGGTTGGGAATTGTCACCTCCCAGAAGAAATGTGGGAGAGCATTTCCTCATATCGGGATGTTATAGTTATTCCGCTCATATTCGAACATCTGGACCCCTTTGTAGAAAGAGGCTACACCCAGTGAAAACTTCTAATGGTCTAGTTAGCAAGGAGAAAATAATATTCTCTCCTGGTCCCCCAAATTTGTATTGGAGTTGTTATTGGGGTGGGGCACTCAAATCATTCCTAAACCTACCTAATGCCGTGAAGGAAGAGCAGTTCGCATGGATAAAAAACTCCGCACTTACTGTAACATTGCAATATGAGGAAACGTTATCTGACTCAAAAACAGTAGAGGAATGACCACCTTTTTTATTTAATTGTTTTACTTGTAACAGAAATACATCGATGAGCCATTATATTATGACCGTCCCCTGCCTAGAGAAATGAGCGTGCCTGGAGACCGAACGGTGGCGCAGGTGAAGTTCACAGAGCAGTATATATACAACCCGAAGACGACCAAATTTCAGTTAGTAGAGTGTTCTAGTCAGAATGAGAAAAGCTGTCGATCTATCGGAGTTTGATAAAAGACAAATTGTGGGGGCTTCTGAGTTGTTCACGTACCGCTGTAGTGAGTACGTATCAAAAGTGGTGCACAGATGGCCAAACGACGAACCGTCGTCCAGCCGTGTGTTGACCGCAGCTCACTGATGCCGGAGGGGAGCGAAGACTGTCGCGCATTGTTCACAGCGACCGCAGGGACACAGTGTGACAAATCACCCGCAGCTACAACAGTTGTGTTCAGGGCAAGGTGTCACAGCACACAGTCCATCGCAGCATTCTGCGCATGGGTGTGCGTAGGCGAAGGACTCCAGACTGGGTCCCTCATGCTCACTGCACGTTATTGCCAACAACGCATGAAATGTGCTCAAGATCATCGAGATTAGACCGTGGATGATTGGAAGAAAGTGGCCTGGTCTGACAAATCAAAGATACCTGGTGCATCACGTAGATGACCGAGCACGGATACGCCGATTACCAACGAAGGTTATTTCACCTGGATGCACTGTTGGGCAGAAACAGGCCAGTGGAGGTGTTATGCTGTAGGCAATGTTTTCTTGGGCCATTTTAGTCTCCATTATCCCAATAGCACAATCCCTGACAGCTGTCAGATATCAGAACATCGTTGCGGACCAAGTTCACCCGTTCATGGCAACTGCGTTACCTGCTGGTGATGGTCATTACCAACAGGATAATGCGCCATGCTACACTGCCAGAATCGTTAAGGAGTGCTTGGGGAACATGCTGGTGACTTTCTGTTAATGCCCTGGCCTCCAAATGCACCTGGCATGAATCCAATCGAACATTTGTGGTTCTACTTGGAAAAGCGGGTTCGCGCTGAATCACCAAAACCCCGAAATGTACGGGAACTGGAGCACCTGCTGTTGACATTATGGTACCAGATGACCCCGGATACCTATCGCCACCTTATCGAATCGATGCCTCGCCAAGTGAGCGCTGTTTTAAGGGTTAAAGGGAGTCCTACAGCTTATTAGGTAGGTGGTCATAATTTAATGGCTCATTGGAGTAAATACTGAGGTAAAAAATTTACTTCTTTCTCCTTTTCGGTTTACTTTCATTGCGAATTCTTAAACAGAGCTGTGGAAATACATTGCTGGCCACCCAAAATGCAACACCAAGAAGGACACGAGATAGCAAAACCAGATTTACTGGACACATAACAACAGATACAAAGATGAAACGACTGAGCTTACAGGCCCGTGCGACTTGCGGAACACGCAGACATCAATAGTTCGTGTGGCCCCCATGGCTGGCAATAACGGCCGCTACACGCCACGGCATCGAACGAAAGAGGCTTTGGATGTGGGCTTGGGGTATGTCGGTCCAGGCTGCTTCCACACGTTGCCACAGTTCATCAGGCGTAGCCTCGGGTGGTGCTTGCCGGGCCGCTCGGTTGCCTATCAGCGACCAGACGCGCTCGATGGGCGATATATCGGGAGTACAGGAAGGCCACGACAGCAGTGATACCTAGTGGGCCGTGAAGAATTGTTGCACGATGCGTGCCACGTGCGAGCGCGCATTGTCCTGTTGAAACGTGGCCGCTGGCAGGTCCAGCAGGTAAGGGAGGACTACAGGCTCCAAAACGTCGGAGATGGTTAGCGGTGGCTGTTGAGTGTACCGGCGATGCGTACCAGAAGGGTACGGGTGTCATATACATATGCGCCCCAAACCATAACGCCAGGCGACGGATCGGTATGGCGATGCATAATGCAGGCGTCATACAGTCTCTCGCCGTGGTGCCACCACACGCGGATCCGAGCATCGTGGTGTTGCAGGCAGAAGCGAGATTCCTCGGAGAAGACAATATCGTGCCATTCCGTAGTCCAGGTGCGGCGTTCAACGGCCCACTGCCGCCGCACTCGCCGGTGGCGTAACGTCAATGGTTATCGGAGCAATGGGCGCCGTGCGACAAGTCCCCACTCCTGCTGCAGACGACGTCGAACGATACGTGCTGACACAGGTTATTGCGCAACACTTTAATTCCTGCGCTCACGTTCGTGATGTGGCGGTGCGAGCCATTAATGCCCTCCGCACAACATGCCGGTCCTCTCGTTCGGTGGTGTGCAGCGGCTGCGGCAATCGCTCACGTTGGTCCGTCCGTCCCTCCTGCACCCACCGAATCCATACTCGCCTCACTGTGGCTGGATGTCGTCCCACACAGGCGCCGATGTCTCGGTACGATAAACTGCTGTCGCGATAAGCCACTATTCGTCCTCTGTCCAACTCCGAAACGTGCTGGAATGACTGCCGTATTCTGCGACGAGGCATCAGGAAGCTTCCCACGCGCAGGTCCGGCAGCGCAACACACTTCTAGTACTTACAGCCAGCCTTCTGTGCACCCTTCTTATAGAGCTTCTGGGTGGCGTACCGAGCGCACATGATTTGCATATGCCCTGCAATGCTAATCGGTTGCATGGGCGACGCATGCGGTGAATTTCAAGACAATCGGATGCTTCCTTCTTGGTGTTGAATTTTGAGTGGCCAGCAGTTACTGTGCTCCTTATGTGAATTTTCAACATTAATGATCCTAATAGAAAGTCAGTTCATATGCATACATTTCAAAGATATTTTCCAGAATTTTTCATTTAGACCACAAGAATGAAAAGTTACCTAAAAATTTTCACTCTCTTTCTGCATTGCTATGTGAAAGTCGGAAGATCGCTAAGTTTTTTTAGTATTGTGAAAAATGATTTTACTCACGAACTGGTCTTAAGATTCGCATAAAATTCTCAAGCGTACTGCAAATTCCTGGTTAATTTTCAACATTAGAAAAATATTGTGGTTTCATTGCTTTGCGCATCAGGATATGCAAAAAGTTTCAGCATTATTTAAATTTTAATTTTCCAGTTTTCTAATTGTTACGTTAAAGAGCTGAGAAAGCGAAACTCGCACGTGTTAATGCCTGTCAATAGGCTTTTTGTGGTTTTCATTCCTATATAACAATTTGTACCGACGTCTAGTTCCTGATACACACAGAAGATGTCGATTCATAGAAAATAAATCAAGCTTAGTTACCTTAATATGCAAAACCTCCGCATTGTTTTCATGTGTTGTAGCTGAAAAGATGACACAAGAAGGTGCGCACCTGTGCTCACTTCCTTTGCTCGTGGCATTCTATTTCGATCATTTTAAGCGTTCCTTTTCTTTTTCTGTGTTTTTAATTCGTTTTGAAGAGATGCCAGGTACAAGCTTTGAAGCATTTCGTACACCTAGGCTGTATTTTTGGAAAGTCAACAGCTGTTTTGGGGCCGAAAGGTCAGTTCGTGACTTTAGTCTGCTGTAGCAGACATGAGCCACTGTTCTTTCTTTCTTTTTTCTGCACATAATAAACGAAGTGTTCGCCGATTTGGCAAGAGGTATTTATTCACTTTGCAGGAAATGGCTTTCGGAAACACGCTGAGTTTGTGAAGGACGATGTTATCAGACTTTGCAAATTGCGCGGAACTTCACTTGAGAGCGTTTCCAATTAACTAAAGAATTCCTTTTTTTGTGTGTGTGGAGCAAATTAATGAAAACCGTGTAAAAACGCACGGATTCTTTTGAAAGTTAATACCCACATAAATATGATGAGGACTACAAAAGAAAAGGCGTTTCAATTTTATACGAAAGTGCAACAAATTCGTTGATTCTGATAATTTTTGTGATCGAAAAATCGTCGTCGGTTGCCAATTGTATAGGAAACTAAAATCGTCGCTTCAAAAAATTCTCGAACGACCAGTCTACCGTTTTAGATTTTTGGTCAGACTCACATTCCTTATTCATTCAGAAATATTGTACACATACATGACACTGAATTAGAATGTTTTATTCAATACCGGGTTGGACCTATTTTAACCTGAATCACAGCACGTATGCGGTTTGGCATAGATTCCACAATGTGTTGGCGTGCATCTACGTCTACAGAATACCAGACAGCTCTTTAGCTGGCTCAGATTTTACAGAACAGGACTTTATTTCCGGACCTGTTTTTCGAACATGCGCCATACATTCTCAATGGGGTCCAGATTCGGGTTTTCTGGTGGCCAGGGAAGAGGGTGCAAGTCGCTGTCGTGCTGGCTGAGCCACTGCTGAACAGATCTTGCGTGATGGATAGTAGCAGCATCACGGCCCATGAAACAACCGTCACCTGCTGGATAAAAATTCAACATTGCAGGATGGATAGTAGCATCCTGACCCATGAAACAACCGTTACCTGCTGGATACAAATTCAACATTGCAGGATGGATAGAAGCATCATGACCCATGAAACAACCGTCACCTGCTGGATAAAAATTCAATTGCAGGATGGATAGTAGCACCATGACCCATGAAACAACCGTCACCTGCTGGATAAAAATTCAACATTGCAGGATGGATAGTAGCATCATGGTCCATGAAACAACCGTCACCTGCTGGATAAAAATACAACATTGCAGGATGGATAGTAGCATCCTGACCCATGAAACAACCGTCGCCTGCTAGATAAAAATTCAATTGCAGGATGGATAGTAGCACCATGACCCATGAAACAACCGTCACCTGCTGGATAAAAATTCAACAAATTCATTCAGTAGCATCATGGTCCATGAAACAACCGTCACCTGCTGGATAAAAATACAACATTGCAGGATGGATAGTAGCATCCTGACCCATGAAACAACCGTCACATGCTGGATAAAAATTCAACATTGCAGGATGGACGTGATCGGCAACAATGTTCAGATAATTCTTGGAGGACACCCGACCTTTCGTAAATATCAGTGGACCCGTTCCCCACACCATGAAACCACCTCCCGAACTTTGTGCGGTGTTTATAGCGCAAGCAGGGTCCATTGCTTCTTGGGACTCCCGCCAAACTCTCTGCCTACCGTTGGTATAGAACAGTGTCTTTCAAACTTTGGTCGCTCATGGTCCACTTTAAGCATTTCTTTACTTATCACGGATCACCAAGCGGTTCTGGAGAATTTCCCTCAGAGAAACTTAAAACTGAAAAATATATTGTCTGATAATAAGGTTGTAAGGTTGCCAACCCTGGTTAATAATATCAGGACCTACCGCACACCCTCGTTGGCCGGTGAGTGATAACTCCCCGCTTCAGGATAAGACACAACCAAAGTATCCCCGATTTAGGAGATTTATAGGCGGGCTTATAGATATGAGCTGCGGCTCGATCTACCCTTCCTCCCTCGAAATGAAATTTTTAGTTAATTTTAGCTACTTTTGGTAAATTTTTAACTTTTTCCAGCAAATTTTCAGCTGTTTTTTACTTGAAAATAATACCTTTCCCAAATAGGGCCGGTAAGCAGTTGCTATCGGCCATAAGCAGAAAATCGCGAAAAATTCCGACCAAGTACTTAACCATTTAAGCTGCCGATTAATCTGAACTAAATGTTGCTCAAAACTCGACTCGACACGTTTTCCAAACAGAAATATTCACATAGCGTTTTGGTTTTACAAAAGCTGCCGCACAACAATTTCTTTTCCACTCTCACCTAATCAACACTGACCATGAACCTGTCACTGTTGAGAGGCATCTCACTAGTTTATAATGATATTCATCCCACTAATACGTGGTTAAAGTCCTTGGTGATTGGTATCCCACTAGTCCTTTCTTGGTGACAGGCTTTTAAAGTTCTTTATTCTCTGCTCCATAACCCAAGACATGACCGACCCATCATACCACTGGGTAATAACGAGTAACTGAAACATCTTCTCTCTCCTTTCTTAGGGTTTTCGTCATTGTTACAGCCCTTTTAAAAGGTAATGAGTCAGAAAGGTTTAATGTCAATCAGCTCCTTAAATGACTACTTTGAATGACATAGATAAAGGGGGAAGCAAATCTTTCTCATGAGCAAGTTGACTCGTTCCAACCGCTTTCGGTCCACTTCTTAGATAGTGAATATATCGGTGTGAGCTGATTTCAGCCCATTTTCCTAACCCCGAGTTAATTCGTTCCAGCCGGTAAAAAAAGGGTTAAAATACCAGTCGGTTGCCAACCCTATCTGAAACAAAGTAATTTTTAGAGTACCTATATTTGATAAGAAAGAAAGAAGAGTTTAGTGACTTATGATTGCATTTTGTCAGTTGTTTAAAAGTATTAAAATCAAAAGTTTAGTGAGTTATGATTCCATTTTGTCAGTTGTTTAAAAGTATTAAATTATTCGCTTAACTAAATAATTCGCAATGGGCGTAGTCAGGGGAGAGGGTTGGGGGAGGGGGTCAAACCCTCCTCGAAACTTCAAAAAGTAAGATTTATAACAGGTAATACTTATGGGAAATTACTTAAACCTCCGAAATTCGCACCCCCCCCCCCTCCTAAATTCTAGCTACGCCCATGAGCCACGGCAAAACATTTCACCATACAATTCAAGTTACATCATATGCAAACATACAAAATGCTATATAGACAATTATACTTTGATTTTCTCTTTTGATTTTAATACTTTTCTGAAAGTCCACGTATAAATTTTACGTAATTAATAACAAAAATAGTAACTACCACGTACAATAATAATTATTGATTATAATCATAGCATCTGTGAGAGGGATGCTGCTGCTTGCAATCTTTTACAAAGCTATCGATATCCGGTTGGACAACTGATAGTTTGAGTAGTAGAGTTGCTTTCACATCTAATCTATTTCTTTTCTTGCTCTTAATTTCAACAAAATTCGAAAATCCAAACTCACAGTTGTAAGTCGTCTGGAACAGAAGATGTTTAATGGCTCTATCTGATAGCTCTGGATATTCGTGTTGAGCATGTACTCAAAATTTAAGAGGAGGGATTCTCACATTCTTCATTCATTTTTCTTCTGAAATTTCCCGCGGATCACTTGATAGGCCACCGTGGACCACACTTTGAGAAACACTGGTAACAAGGTGTACTACGACGTCACGGTGTTCGTGACACCACTGTAGACGAATTTTCCGCTTCTTCTCCGAAATCAGTGGTTTTCATAAAGGCATGCGACTGCCAGTACCGATCTTCTTCAATTCCCTGCGCATAGTTCGCTGAGATATGGGTCGGAAACAGCGTTCATTGAATGCTTCGGTCAACTGCTGTACACAGGAAGTCCTGCTTCTTCGTACAGGCTTTCTCAGACGACGGCGATCCCGCTCCTGACAAATTGCCGTCACGTCACAAATCCACCTCTTAGGCAAACAATGTGGGTTACCTTTCCACGGATGAAAGACCCGGGATATCTCACCTGTTAAGAAACCAGACAGCTCTGCTGTTTTCAAAATCGTCGCTCCAGCCAGACGGCCACCAACAATAAACCCTTTATCGAACTCCGAAAGACCCTTTGTTTTTCACATTGTGATCAACATTGCTGACGATTACTGACGAATCGTCAGCAAATAGGTGCCTAGATTACGTGGTGACGTACGTGACCGCATATTTTTCATATACGCTGCGTAAGGAACGTTTATACGCTTCTGCATGAACGTTTCTAATTCAGTGACTGGTGTGTGTACATTTTACCGTATAGGGTAATGACCATCATCTCGATCGGGGATGTGGATTCGGTTCGAGCTCAAGGACGACGCAATTTTTAATACCCCTAAGACAGTGCTTCCCCAACTTTTATCAATGGAAGAACCCTTAAAATAATTTCTCACATTCCGAGGAACTCTTAAACAATTTTGCTTATCCTGAGGAACCCCTAAAATAATTTTTCTTATTCTGAGGAACGACTAAAATAATTTTTCATATCCCGACTATCCTCCCCTACCAATGAAAACTTTTACAGGCTAGTAAAAGTTGATAGAGGGGGAGCTATTATCTTATTCATTTTTTAGAATAAGTAAAATAATATTTTTCTTTGATTTGAATGTTCATCAGACATGAGAATGCATGATCATCTATGAAAGAACGAACAATCATAAGATGCACAAAACATCACTTACGAAATCCTTCCAGAAAATGTAGTATTGATGATGCAGAAGACATTTGAGGAACCGCACTGTCTACTGAAGAAGAACTTGGTCGCACGATCATTACTCTTGAAATAAAGAACCTCCTAGAACAATCTTCTAGCAGAGAAAGCAACAAAATTTGAATAGATACGCGGAGAAATCTGGTTAGCAGTCGGCAGGTGAAAGAGATTCTCGGAACTGGACCTGCAGATACAGACACCTCTTACAGGAAGAGTGTTCGCCTTGCTTCTTTTTTTTTCTCTTGGTTGCGCAGGGCTCGCCTTTCTGTTACCACCGGAGAGGCGATTCTAAAACAATACGAAACTATCGCAGGTACAACGCAACTAACCTTAAATACGAACTCAACAAACAAAGAAAAGAGACAGTTGGTAGCGCACACAATATTTGTGCAACAGCGTAGCTAAAATTTTCGTCAGATGATGCGTAAAAGTTGGGAGTCGGTAAAACCAGTCATCGATATACAGTACACTGAGTGATCACTGAATTATGACCACCTACCTAATACTTCGTAGTTCCTTTTTTCGCCCTCAGTATAGCAGCTATCAGACGCGGCATCAATTCAACAAGATGCCGAAAGCAGTTGTGTGGTATGGCCAATCAAGCTGTGTGTAATGCGGCCTTCAATGCAGGTATGGAGGTGACTGGTGTATCAAGACGCCTGATATGCCTTTCTATAGTGTCCCACAAGTGCTCTATGAGATTGATATCGGGGGATTTTGGAGGCCAACGGATATGCTGGAAGTCTGAACTTCGTTCCTCAAACCATTCCTGCACAACATTGGACCTGTGGCTCGGCGCATTGCCATCTTAGAAGACACCGTCGTCATTCAGGGAAAAAATGCAACATTGCTGAGTGCTCAGTGTCAACAAGAAATTCACGATAGTGCGCACTAGAGCTGAGTTTGGGCTCAATTTTCGGAGCCAGAGCCCGTGGTATACAAGTCCGAGCCCACCCGAGCCCGAATTTTATTTTGCAAGATAGAGCCCGGGCTCGAACGATCACGAAGACTGGCTAACCTGTTCAACCATTAATAAAAAACATCTCCTTTTCTACACTTCCACTCTCTCCTCCTCCTGCGATTAACCGAAGTATTTCTCAAATGGGGAGTGGGGAAGGGACTTCTATTTTTACAGTGTAACTGTACGATTTTTTTTGACAGTTCGTTTCCACCTGAAGTGCTTCGGGCTAACGGGCATCCAAAATGATCGGGCGCTGCTGCAATTGTATGTTACTCCAATAATGCTAATATTATCCCGCCCTAATGCCCTCCAATATGTACGTTGCTAAATAGAATTAGCAGGGAGTTACTGCGTGGAGATAGAGGGTGAATTAGCGTCTGCATCCTATCAACTATCCAATAGCTATATTACTTGAAAACATTTTTTTTTCTCTGCAGAAACACCCGAATGCGTGGCCTATGGCATTTTCTGTTCAAGCCCGGAATAAAGAGCAATCTCGAATGCCCGCTCCCCAACCAGAACCAGTTATCGACGAATTCCCTTCGCCAACTACACTGCTTACCACCTAAAATGCAACACCAAGAAGGACACGAGATAGCAAAGCCAGATTTACTGGACACATAGCAACAGGTACAAAGATGAAACAATTGAGTTTACAGGCCCGTGCGACTTGCGGAACACGCAGACATCAATAGTTCGTGTGGCCCCCATGGTTGGCAATAACGGCCGCTACACGCCGCGGCATCGAACGAAAGAGGCTTTGTATGTGGGATTGGGGTATGTCGGTCCAGGCTGCTTCCACACGTTGCCACAGTTCATCAGGCGTAGCCGCGGGTGGTGCTTGCCAGGACACTCGGTTCCCGATCAGCGACCAGACGTGTTCGATGGGGGATATATCGGGAGAACAGGCGGGCCACGGTAGCCGTGAAGAATTGTTGCACGATGCGTGCCGCGTGCGGGCGCGCATTGTGCTGTTGAAACGTGGCCGCTGATAGGTCCTGCAGGTAAGGGAGGACTACAGGCTCCAAAACGTCGGAGATGGTTAGGTGGCTGTTGAGTGTATCGGCGATGCGTACCAGAGGGGTGTGGGTGTCATATCCAATTGCGCCCCAAGCCATAACGCCAGGCGACGGACCCGTATGGCGATGCATAATGTAGGCGTCATACAGTCTCTCGATGCGGTGCCGCCACACGCGGATCCGACCGTCGTGGTATTGCAGGCAGAAGCGGGATTCGTCGGAGAAGACAATGTTGTGCCATTCCGTAGTCCAGGTGTGGCGTTCAACGGCCCACTGTCGCCGCACTTGCCGGTGGCGTAACGTCAATGGTTATCGGAGCAATGGGCGCCGTGCGACAAGTCCCCACTCCTGCTGCAGACGACGTCGAACGATACGTGCTGACACAGGTTGTTGAGCAACCCACCCTGATTCCTGCGCTAACGTTCGTGATGTGGCGGTGCGAGCCGTCAATGCCCGCTGCACAACATGCTGGTCCTCTCGTTCGGTGGTGTGCCGCGGCTGCGGCAATCGCTCACGTCGTTCCGTCCGTCTCTTCTGCACCCACCAAATCCATACTCGCCTCACTGTGGCTGGATGTCGTCCCACACGGGCGCCGATGTCTCGGTACGATAAACCGCTGTCGCGATAAGCCACTATTCGTCCTCTGTCGAACTCCGAAACGTGCTGGAATGACTGCCGTATTCTGCGACGAGGCATCAGGAAGCTTCCCACACACATGTCCGGCAGCACAACATACTTCCACTACTGACACCCCGCCTTCTGTGCACCCTTCTTATAGTGCTTCTCGGTGGCGTGCTGGGCGCACATGATTTGCATATGCCCTGCAATGTTAATCGTTTTCATGTCTTTTCGCGGGCGACGCATGCTGAGAATCATAGGCCAATCGGGTGCTTCCTTCTTGGTGTTGCATTTTGGGTCACATCACAAACGTTAGCGCAGGAATTAGGGTGTTTTGCGCAAAAACCTGTCACAGCACGTACCGTTCGACGTCGTCTGCAGGAGCGGGGACTTGTCGCACGGCGCCCATTGCTCCGATTACCATTGACTGGCGAGTGCGGCGACAGTGGGCCGTTGAACGCCGCACCTGTACTACGGAATGGCACAACATTGTCTTCTCAGACGAATCCCGCTTCGGCCTGCAACACCACGATGGGAGGATCTGCGTGTGGCGGCACCGCGGCGACAGACTGTATGCACCGCCATACCGGTCCGTTGCCTGGCGTTATGGTTTGGGAGCGCAATTGGATACGACACCCGCACCCCTCTGGTACGCATCGCCGGTACACTCAACAGCCGACGCTACATCTCCGTCGTTTTGGAACCTGTAGTCCTCCCTTACCTACAGGACCTTCAAGCGGCCACGTTTCAACAGCACAATGCGCGTCCGCACGTGGCACGCATCGTGCAACAATTCTGCACGGCCCACCAGGTATCACTGCTGCTGTGGCCCGCCTGTTCTCTCGATATGTCGCCCATCGAACACGTCTGGTCGCTGATCGGCAACCGAGTGGCCCGGAAGCACCACCCGCGGCTACGCTTGATGAACTGTGGCAACGTGTGGAAGCAGTCTGGACCAACATACCCCAAGCCCACATCCAAAGCCTCTTTCGTTCGATGCCGCGGCGTGTAGCGGCCGTTATTTGTAGCCATGGGGGGCACACGAACTATTGATGTCTGCGTGTTTCGCAAGTCGCACTGGCCTGTAAGGTCAATCGTTTCATCCTTGTAACTTTTGTTATGTGTCCAGTAAATCTGGCTTTTCTATCTCGTGTCCTTCTTGGTGTTGCAGTTTGGGTGGCCAGCTGTGTATATACCACGTCGGTGGACTAATCGCTGCCTCTCGGAAAGCACGTGGTCAACGGCTCGCATTCGTTTTTGATAGGGGTGGTCATGATTAAGTGATCTCTCCGTGTATTAGGCTATAGTAATTAAAAAAAACTGTAAAGACCTGTGTGACTTCATTGAGGGTATGGCGAAGACAGTGGGAGATTTTTTTTTATTTTAATTTTTCTTTGCCACACTACACCATTCACCACACAATGAAATCACAAATACAACTTCTGTGCAAAAAAAAAAAAAAAGAAACAAAAAAAAAGACAAAAAAAAAAAACATGCAAATACAAATATTATACAATAATATTATACATATATTGAAAAGTATAAATGAAGTAATAGGAACTACAAAAACACGTATGATAACATGAATAAATTTGTTTTTAGTTTTAGTTAAAGTAAATTGAAGCACCACTACAAGTTCTTAAACAAATCAGTACGGTGCACAGTGATTGTGCCAAGGGAACCAAGGAAAAAGGCTAACAGTAGCCTGACGGGCCCCTAGTCCCCCCCCCCCCCCAAAAAAAAAAAGAATCTAAATAGTCAAGCAAAAGAACAATTTAACCATTATGCAGTAAATTAAAGTAATAATGCGTAATATATAACCAAACGTTAATCAACTATTAATTTTGAAAGTCTTCAGTTGTTTTTTGAATACCTAGAAGTGTGTAATCGTCTTGAATTGAAGCGGCAACCCATTCCAGGACCTAGGGCAGGTCAAGTTAATATCATTAAATAATAAATTAGTGCGCGCTCTAGGTATTAAAAAACTATTATGTCCACAAGTGTCATGATAATGGGAACGGAAATGCAAGGTAATTAGATCTGAATATTTCTTAGCATATATACGTTCATGCATAAACAGTAATAATCGAAAGCTGTATAATTTATCAAATGACATTATCTGATAACTGAGAAAAAGAGAATGTACTTGTAAAGACGGATTCACCAAACGTAAAAATTTCTTTTGTAAAACATAAATTTCATTAATATTCCCAATAGTTGTGCGACCCCCAGCCAAGAGACAATAAGATAGAAATGGATAAATAAATGAAAAATACAATAGCAACTTAATCCTGGCAGGCGACAAACTTGAAATCCTATAAATGACACCAATGCGTGATCTGAGCCCAACCGCAATTTCACTAACATGTGCATCCCATCTCAAATTATCTTGTAAATATACACCCAAGAACTTTACAACAGCCTGAAAGTCAAGGGGCACTTCACCATATAATATCCCATTTGCAACATCCACTCTTCGCCTACATCGCGAGAATAGTACACTAGTAGTTTTGGAAAAATTTATTGTTAAGGAATTACAGCAAAATCACCGAAAGTAATCCTGAAGTTCCAGATTCACACGTGGGATCAACTCAGATATAGTGTCCCCGGAAAAAAATAGGCTTGTGTCATCAGCATATAAAATAGGAGTAGCACTTGAAGTAATAGTAAATAAATCATTAACATAAATTAAAAATAATAACGGGCCCAAAACCGATCCCTGAGGAACACCATGACGAACCATAAGAGCAGAAGATCGAACACCCTGTATTTGTACAAATTGCTTCCGATTTGTACAAATATGTGCAATTGCTTCCGATTTGTACAAAGATGCGACGGGGAAAAGGGCAGATCTCACCCAGCTTGCCAAAACCTTCCAAAACACTTGGGGAAGCATAGCAATATTTTCGGAAACGGAAACCTTTTACTACGGATATTTACGCTTCAGTAAACAAAGAAAAGTAAAACGAAAATTAGTAAAAATAATTTTATTACCAAGACGCTTGAATTACCCCAAGCCGAATGAGAGTCTGATTTATTGGTTGAGGGAGCAAGCAGCATATGCAACCACAGGCAGCCCAAAATAAGAAAGTTGAACACAACGATCAGTGCCATGGGAGAACGTCGGTTAAATTACACCCTGTGATTGGAAAGCCACGCAACTCGTATAAAAACATTTTCTGATGGCTAATTTCAGTCAGTTTGATTCATGAACATATGTAACACCGGAACTACGTCAGAACTCTTACAACTCAACCTTGAACTTTGAAAATAGAGAGCTCTGACTTCGGTCTCAAAAAGAAGGAAACTTATGTTTTTCTTTGGTGGGTTTTGAAGCACAATGCAATCTTCTCGCGCCCTGATCCAAAAACGTTGCACCGACTTACGTCAGACGTGAAGAAAAGAATGAAAGCAGGAGCTGATGAAGGCGATAGGCATTTCTAACACTGAATGTAATAGCTTTGTTTGTTTTGTGACTTTCATGTCGTGTATCTCTTGCCAAACATCGCATGACATTAAGGGTTGGTGACATTTCAGACACCCTGCATTTTGCATTTGGCAAACAACACACTACTCATCGCCAAGCTTGATCCAAGGGACATTGCTAATAATCTCACTTGACATGGCATTCCAATATACGCTGAAGTAGCAAATTATTGCGAACACGGACCTAATAATGTTTTGGGCCAACCTTGGCCTTCAAAACAGCCCGTTTTGATGAGACATGAATTCAATGAGGTGCTGATGTCGTTCAATAGTTCAGCCAAGCGGATGTGACGGATCCGTCAATTGCCAAATGTTCACTGAAGGTGGATCTTTGTTACGAATGGCTCTCTCAATCTCATCCCGCAAGTGTTCGATGGGTTAATATCTTAGGAATCTGGGGGCGATTTTAGCACTTTAAAATCCCTGTCGTGCTCCTGGAACCACTTTGTGACCATCCGAGCCTCGCGGCATGGCGCATTATCCTGCTGGAAGTAGCCCTCCCGATCAGGAAACACTATGAACATGCACTGGTGTGACTAGTCCGCAATCACGCGAAGATACCTTGTGGAATCCAAATCTATTCCAGAGGTATTAAGGAACCCAATGCCTGCCATGGAAGCAGACCCCAGACCATTACACCGCCTCTACCAGCTTGCGTATTTACCACTAAGCAACTGTGTTCCATCGATTTCTGCTGTTGACGTCATATTCTTGCACGGCCATCGGCGTGAATTTACTGAAAACGTTATTCATCAGACCAGGCGACCTGTTTCCAGTCTTCAAGGCTTCAGTTTTGGTGCTTCCGGGCCCACTGCAGACAAATAAGGGTCGTCTGCTATTGCAGCCCATTCTCGTCAATGTGCGGCGCGATGTGTACGTTGAACCACTCCTTTCGATACTGCTATTGTACTGCGCGATGTGTACGTTGAAACACTCCTTTCGATACTGCTATTGTACTGCGCGATGTGTACGTTGAAACACTCCTTTCGATACTGCTATTGTACGGCGCAGTTACTTGTCGCAACGGAGGCCATCTCGTACGATACTAATCAGCCGGCGTTGTTCTCGAACATCGATCAGTCGTTCCCTCTCACAGAAAGACCACTGACTTCTTGTTCTATTGTTTGTGCACCGCTCATTGTACACTCTCGATGCAGTTGATCTTGCATAGACGAGAAGATTTGCCGTTTCTGAGATGCTTGCACCTGACCACCTAGCTCCCATTATCATGCCTTTGTCAAAGTCGCTTAAATCACGAGTCATTCCCATATTACAGATATTTACTCTTCATAAACATCTGAATCTTTTGCAGTTAGGTGTTGTAA
This sequence comes from Macrothele yani, assembly GCA_039090855.1. Classification (NCBI taxonomy): domain Eukaryota; kingdom Metazoa; phylum Arthropoda; class Arachnida; order Araneae; family Macrothelidae; genus Macrothele; species Macrothele yani. The sequence continues at coordinate 61,815,710 of CM077017.1, read as the reverse complement.
AGCCATCTGAATGTCATTGTTGCCCACATAAGTGAGGCTGTCACGTGTATGATTGCTATTGTGTGTTGCTAATAATCTGCTACTTCAGTGTGCCCAACAACAGTTCTACACATATTAGATTTTTATTCCTCAGTCGTGTATATGCATATTATTATACGCAGAACCTTTGTGAAAGCGAGCTCTTTTGCAAGCTGTGGTGCGGTGAAGTTGGGCTATCTTTTCTTTTTCTTTTCTTTCGTGGTTTAATGTCCACCATGAACAGCTCTAAGGGCTATATTCAGTCTCCTGTCTCTATGTTGAGGCCACTGTTTCCACGGAAGGGGAAGAGCCACCGCCATCAGTCAAACACAGGAGACATACCTCAGCCGTGACTCGAACCTGGGCCAATCTCAAACGAATGTTCAGAAACCAGTGCCTCAGACCACTCTGACATCGGGAAACTCGGGCTATTTGCTTCCCTTTCACGTTTCCAGTCTCTGGATTTTTGTTTCGGGTTTTTTTCACCACGGTGAGCAACTTTAAGGGCTATAAGTGTGGCCTGCTCCTAATTTGGGGCCACTGGTTTAAAGGAGGGGAAAGAACCAGTGTCGTAAGACAGGCACAGTACCCATGACTAAGCCGGAACTCAAACCCTGGACCATACGGAAGAACGGTCGTTTAGACCACCGCGCCACAGGAGAGTCCCTTGATCTTCACCAACGTCTCTGAATAATGTTTATCGTAAAGAATCGGATACAACTGCTTTGTAAAATTTAGGCATTAGATAAAAAGCGTCCAGAGAGGCAATTGATACTTCTCAAGAGTTTTCGTTTTTAACCTTCATTCTTGCTCTTCTTTTACATTGCTGCCACCGAACAACTGCGCAAATGTATCTAGGTGCAACATTGAGAGGGCAGTCTTGTATATATGGAGTTAAATTTATGAGTTAATGAAAAATCATTCATTAGTCAGATTGAGTTACACTGACGGAAAAAAATCTCAACACCACGAAAAAATAGTTGTAGAGGAATGAAATGGCGGCAATACATTTGTATAGGTAACATATTTAATCGATTAAGGTTTCAAGATCACAGCTTATTGTAAGCGCGAGAAGAGCCATTTTGAATGTGAAATGCTGGTACATTAACAACCGGTGTAACTGCCAGAATGTTGAATGCAAGCACGCAAACGTTCATGCATTGTGTCGTACAGGTGCTGGATGTCAGTTTGGGGGATGGAGTTCCATGCCTGTTGCACTTGGTCGGTCAATACAGGGACGGTTAATGCTGGTTGGGGGTGACGCTGGAGTTGTCGTCCAATGATGTCCCATGCGTGCTCGATTGGTGAAAGATCTGGTGATCTAGCATGCCACGGCAACATGTCGACATTCTATAGAGCATGTTGGGTTACAACAGCGGTATGCGGGCGAGCGTTATCCTGTTGGAAAACACCCCCTGGAATGCTGTTCATGAATGGCAGCACAACAGGTTGAATCACTAGACCGACGTACAACTGTGCAGTCAGGGTGCCTGGGATAACCACGAGAGTGCTCCTGCTCTCATAGGAAATTGCTCCCCAGACCATAACTCCAGGTGTAGGTCCAGTGTGTCTCGGCCGCAGACAGGTTGGTTGCAGGCGCTCATCTGGCCTCCTTCTAACCAACACACGGCCATCACTGGCACCCAGGCAGAACCGGCTTTCATCAGAAAACTCAACAGATCTCCACTCCGTCCTCCAATGAGCTCTAGCTTGACACCACTGACGTCGCAAACGGCAGTGGTTTGGAGTAAGTGGAATGCACGCTACAGGGCGTCTGGCTCGGAGCTGTCCTTCAAGTAACCGATTTTTAACAGTTTGTTGTCACACTGTGGTGGCAACTGCAGCTCGAATTGCTGCCGCAGACGCGATACGATGAGGCACGGCCATACGCCGTACACGGCGGTCTTCCCTCTCAGTAGTGCCACGTGGCCGGCCGGAACCCGGTCTTCTTGGGGCAGTACCTTCCCTTGACCACCGCTGCCAACAATCATGCACAGTGGCTACATTCCTGCCAAGTCGTTCTGCAATATTGCGGAACGAAACTCCACCTTCTCGTAGCCCTATTACACGACCTCGTTCAAACTCCGTGAGCTGTTGATAATGGCTTCTTCGTCTTCTTAAAGGCATTCTTGACTAACATCAACACACTACGTCGAATCTCAACGATAACTAACGCTCACGAACGTTAGAGCGCGTATTTACAGCAAACCTGCTTTGCATGTTCCGAGGGGCGCTACTAGCGCCACACGTATGCGCCGAGCGCGAAATTTGCATAGACGTCATCTTACAGATGTACTCTCACCGCCTACCAACTGTCGTTTATCTAACGCAACCCCTTCTTGGTGTTGGAATTTTTTTCCGTCAGTGTATTTTATTTCGCTTTGTGTGACGCAGCGGCAGATACATCAGCGAGTCTCAAGTTTGGCTTGCGATGCTTGCATATACCTAACTACCACAGCGCATTTTATCGTAAATTACTACTAAGAAAACTAGCAAATGCTTTCGTAAGTGAGCGTAATTAAGGATGTAGGTGAGGTAAACTATAGATCAGACTCCACAATTTGGCAGCACTTGACTTCGGTGACGTTACAGTTCGTCTCCGTGGTGTTTTCCTGCGCTAGAAATCGTGGCAAGCACACTGCGCTCAAAGGAAGCTTCAACACGGGACCTGGGCAGTAGTTTGTCCCCTCACTCTTTCTGATGCCGAAAGTCGTTTATCCCTTTGATTTAAAAATTTGATCCTTGTTATCTAAGCACATGTTTTCTGTTATCATTTTAAAATCCTACTGAGATTTTTTTTATGTTTTTGATCGTAGTTTCAGTGGTCCTCAGACGCCGTTTAAGTTAGTGTTGCTGCATAGTCCATTGTTTCATCACCAACGTCCAGCAACCATCCCACGATTTCATTTTCACTTTCTATTGTTCAGTTACGTGAATGCCGTGCTCTATCAGTTTTTAATAATTGGTTCCTTTTCTCCAGTGTGTCTTTCAGCAAAACAAAAATAATGTACCTGCATGAGCTCACGGCCGTAGATACCAGGAGGGCAGGGAGGCACTTACCCACCCAGAATGGTCATACCAGGGGCGCAAATTCCTGCTATGAGGGGCGTAAAAAATAGAAGTGCACAACGTTTGATTAAATTTACTGAAAATTAGAAAATTGAAGTTATACACTTCAGTATTTAGAGAAAAATAGTTTTTTTAAAGAAAGTCATACACTTCAGGATTTTCTTGTGTTTTCACTCAAGACTTTAGTTAGCTCCATACAGTATTAGGCACAGCTAGTCAGGATACAAAGAAACCTATTGTTTTCTATGAGGTGCGGATCCCTCATGTGCACGAAAATAATTGTCCGAAACAACGGAGAGATGCATGTAAAACAATATGAGGATGTGACTAACCTCCATGAGATTTCCTAAAACACCATGGGGTTGAAGAGCCAATTAGTAGCCTGTTCTCTGCTGCAGAAAGCCCCTCTGCACGTTGAAGGGAATTTTTCCAAGCCCTACTTCGAAAGCATCTTTCTATTGTTATTTTTACTATGTGATGATGCTCATTCATTTTGTGCTGGTTTGTTTTTCATTCTGCATTTCTGAGGAGTGCTGTATTGTCGGTGTTCACATATCTTCTACATTTTACTTGATATTACCCTCACAGAGCTGTAGAGTATGACCCTAAACTTTGCTAACACGAGTAAAGAAGTGGGATTAAAATTAATTTACAGGAAACAAATACTATGTACACTATTTCTACAAGAACTGAAGAATTAGAGTTTCGTGGGGCAAATCTAGAACTAAAAGATGTCTACGTCTACCTTGGACAACCGATATCAAGAGAAAGCCAAAATTAATAGGCGTATAAAGCATGGATGAACAGCATTTTTTTTTATTGGAGGTTTAACGACCACCGTGAGCAACTCAATGGACTATAAGCAGTCGCCCGTCCCTAATTTTAGGGTCACTGGTTCCAGGGAAGGGAGAGAACCAGTGCCGTAAGACAAACACAACATCCATGCCTGACCGGGATTCGAACCCAGACCCCTTACGGACGAATGATCAGAGGCCAGCGCCTTAGACCACTGCGCTACCGGGGCGGCTGAAGAGCATTTGGAAGAAGCAATACAATTTTCAAGAGCAACTTACTGTTATGTTTTGAAAGGAAAGATTTATTTATGGATCAGAGACATGGATCTTAACTAAAAACGTTGTACAGAGGCTGTCAACAACTCAAAAGAAAAATGAAGAAATACATGCTTGGTGTAACCAGGAACGATAGGAAGATGAACTCATGGATTAGGAAAATGAGAAGAGTTCGCGGCTTCATAATCAAAATAAAGACCCTTAAAGTGGCAATAGCATGGACTTGCATGGTGAACTGACCACCGTTGGACAAGGAAAACTTTAGACTGGATTCCAGGGCACAGGTCAAGACCTAGAAGGAGATCACGTGGGAGTTTGTGGATGAAATTTGAAAGCATGCTGGAGTGACATGGAACAGAGTGGCTCAAGACAAAAAGTCGTGGAAACCATTTGGGCCGCCCCGGTGGCGCAGTGGTTTAAGCGATGGCTGCTGATCATTCGTCCGAAAGGGGTCCGGGTTCGAATCCCGGTGAGGCATGGATGTTGTGTTTGTATTACGGCACTGGCTCTCTCCCTTCCCTGGAACCAGTGATTCTAAATTAGGGACGGGCGACTGCTTATAGCCCATTGAGTTGCTCACGGTGGTCGTTAAACCTCCAATTAAAAAAAAAAAAAAAAAAAAAGAAACCATTTGGGAAGACATTTACTCAGCAGTGGTTTGATGATGGTTGACGATGACGACGACGACGACAGACACACACACGCGCGCGCGCTACAGAGAGAGAGAGAGAGAGAGAGAGAGAGAGAGGGAGGTTATGAATGTTATTATTATTAGCTTGGGGAGAAGTTAAGAGATACGAGAAGAGAGAGAGAGAGAGAGAGCGTGATAGCACATTTTAAACTTCCTTTCAGTAGAGGAGCAGATAAGACACATTCTTCAAAATTTTGGCGTGATATAGGCTGATTACCCACAGGCATTCAAATAAAAATCAGCAACTTATCCGTTGTTACTCACATGTTACACTGCCTGATACGTGAGTGTTGTGTTTGATGCCATACACGACAGTGGGAAACCAATCGGAAGCTTCGGGTTCCGCATGACATCACTAAAATAGGAAACTCATCTCTCTAACGTCATGACCTTGTATTATATTTTCTAGACGGCCTTGGTTGAACCCTGCGTCGCATCGCGGTGGAAACGCATCGAGATGCAACAGTTATCGCCCGAATGTGGCAACACTAGTTGGAGGAAGGTAACATGCGTCACCGCAGTGGAACAGGTGTAGGTAAACGGAAGTCCGAACGCATCGACCGCTGCATTCAACGGCAAGCTGTTGCAGCTCCACAATCCACAGCGGACGATATTAGACGAGGTGTACAAGTAGTTATGGACATCCCAATATCAACACGTACTGTGAATCGCAGTTTGGTTGAAGCAGGTTTTCCACTCCTCGCAGCTCATCGTCGTGCAAGGTTCCAGGGACATACGTGGTAGGACGAATGAAACAATGTCGTTATTCAGCTACGAGTCTCACTTCTGTCTCAACGATAGCGATCGCCGATTGGGAGCCTAACAAAACGACGTGGTCACCGGACAGATGACGCTGCCACCCGTCCCCTTAGCCTTGTGCCATCGTTTGAGGCACTATCAGTTTCAACAGTTGCTCAGCGCTCGCACGCATAGTAGGTACAATGACAGCATGACGATAATATGTCCATGAAGTGCTGCAGCCCGTTTTGTTGCCCTATCTCCGTGGTAAACTTCATGCCCAGTTTAAACAACATAACGCTCGCGCGCACACTGCCAACAGCAGCAGAGAGTACCTAGAAGGTGTCCAGGTGCTTCCCTGACCAGCGCGATTACCAAGTTTCTCCCTAATAGAGAACGGGTGAGACGTCATTGGCAAACTATTTAACGCCTCTGCACGACCACTGGCAATATCGAAAAATTATGGACAGGTAAACGAAGAATGGTCAGCGATACCTTAGACACAATCCATGGATTTTTCTACTCGATGCACGCTGTGTTGCCGAATGTATACCCCAGTATGTCGGTCATGGAACCTAATGACTCAGGCCATTATACTGTATCCTCGCCCATCGTATTCATATAACGCACCAAAACCGGCTTACAGTTCTTTCCCATCTACTTGTCAAAATGAGTATATATATTAGTGATGGCATAAATACACTCATCGTCAAAAAAATAGTTGCACCCAGAAGGACGTGTCGGATTGCAATGCGATTCGGGAGAAAGGTAAAGGTTACCAGCAACAATAAATCATTAAATATTGAGATATGGGCAATATGTATTGAGCTACACGCCAATAAGTAGTATCTCTCAGTATGGCGTCGGGCCGCCATGTTTGCTCACACAGCATGCCAGACGTCTCGGCATGGAGTTGTACAAGCTCATAATGGTGTCATGCGACAAGCCATCCCATGCAGCTTGAATCTTCTCATACAGTTCCTGCAGATTGTGCGGTAGCGGCGGAGTGTGGATATCGCGTTCAATAGCATCACACATATTTTCAATCGGCGATAGGTCTGGCGATGCGGTTGGTCATGGCAGAGTGTCAGTGCCTTGAAGGCAAGCTCTCGAGACAGCAGCAGTATGCGGACGAGTGTTGTTCTGTTGGAAAATCACACCGGAGTGAGCGTTCAGAAAAAGTAGGGCCACTGGTTGCAGGACCTCATTAAAGTAACGTTGGGCTCTCAGAGTGCCTGTAATGCACACCAGAGGTGATCTGGCATCGCAGGCAATTGCACCCCACACCATGACACCAGGCCTTCTAGACGTGTGACGCTCGACAATAAACCGTTCATCTTGGCGCTGAGCACGGTCCTTCACACACGGATCCTGTGGTCGTCTCCTCCAAGACAAAAGCGGGACTCGTCACTGAAGATCACCGGCATCCATTCTGCGTGGCTCCATGACCGTCTGGCACGACACCATTACAGTCTTTGGTGACGATGCACTGTTGTTAAGAGCAGTCATACGCGTGCGTGTAGTCCTACGTCGCGTAGCCGTCTGCCAATGGTGCTGGCTCTAATCGGACGGTGCATGGAGGGCACCATTACTCTCTGAATATTTACAATCGTGGCTGTTGGGTCACTCCGCGCATGTCGGACAACCCGTCGGTCCTCTCTCTCTCTGTGGTTTGTCGAGGTCTCCCAGACCCCTCCTGTTGCTGCTGTGTGTCTTGTTCTATTGACTGCCGCCAACAGCGTGCTGTGGTGATATCCGTACGACCGGTATGGCGCGCAATACGGCGATAAGACCATCCCGCTTCCCGGAGCCCGACGATGCGGCCGCTCTCGAACTCCTCCAACTGCTCGAATTGCTTCCGAACGTTTCTCCGAGGCATACTTGCCTTGCAAAGGATGCAACCAACACAACAGCACGAGTCAGAATCTCAATCACGCGCAACGGGACGTTGTTATATAGCCGGTCAGGCACAGCGCTACGACCCCTCCTTGCTTGCGTCATATGCGCGGCCGAGGGTGATATTTTAATAATTTGCATGTCTCACGATGTCAAACCTACCCAATAAGTTTCATTCCTGTAGGTTGCTTCTTTCTGGGTGCAAGTATTTTTTTGTAGATGAGTGTATATTCATGACACACAAGAAGAACGAACGACAGAGCTGTGAATGAGATCATTATTTTACCGACGTCTCACTGCCGACGTCTTACAGTAACTGACCCACGACAATAGTTGTGACGGTTGGCCACGTTATTGCGTGTTGTAAAAACAGAAATTTGCCAGTGACGAGGATCTAACCAAGCATCTTTCTGCTCCGGAGCCGAGTGCTTTCCCAATTAAGCTACACCGATAGAAGTTATCGCTGCATCTTTGCAGTCTTGACATGTGCTTCACCTCTGTAGTACGTCACATAATACATCCCCTTGAGAAAGGCGGGGGCACGAAATCGCAGTACCCCTGTGTAGAAGAAGGAATTCTCACTAATTCCAGACGATGTGTGGAAGAAGCATCACACTTTCGAAGTGAAGAAGGAATTATCATTAATTGCAAACGATGTGTGGAAGGAACATGACACATTTCTCGAAGAACCCAACGGCCATCAGATCCATTTCCACAATCGGGCGCCAATGTAAAAACACAAATTTACTGGTAATGGAGATTGAAGCTGCATCCTTCTGCTTTGGAGCCAAATGCTTTCTCAATTAAGCTACACCGACGGAATTTATCGCTACAACTTTGCCGTCGTGGCATGTGCTTCACATCTGTAGACAAATTAGACAAAAAGTGATTGGACATCTGCACGCAGGCGCAGTGGTGATTTAGACAACAAAACAGTAGTGATTTGTTTATTTGTAAACACATCCCTACAGATGGTATATCTAGTTACAGGAATTACTACAGTGATATTTACAGTGATATTTCATTGCCAAGTGATATTTACAGTGATATTTTCATTGCCAAGTGATATTTACAGTCTTCCAAAACAGGCTTTAGGAAAAAAATTCTGACTTACATTAAAAATATCCGGACATTCTTCAAGTGAGTTGTGAAGTCTATACATTTTGCATATCGCAGAATCTTTTCCAGTATCAGTCCTGCATAATGGCACTGCGAATAGTTCACATTTTGTCCTTGGAAAACGTGGCACATGGAAACTTAATTGGTTTACAATTTGAGTATCGTCTATCTCCCCATTAATGATACCGTACAGGAACTTGAACCGGATAGCCTCCATTCTCGATTGTGGAGAGGTCATCTTGAAGAATGACAGAAGGTCAGCCGTCGGGATGTCCACGATATAAACAACAGTCGATTTGTAAAAAAGGTGTCGAACAAATCTTTTCTGAACTTTCTCGATTTCATTTACCAGAGTTACGACGCTATGCCTCCAAATGATTGCCGCATACTCCAGTGAGGATCTGACCGTAGTCTCAAAAATGCGAATAAGTGTCTGAGGATTCAAAAAATAAATACTTGGAATGTCGCATGATGAATCCAAGATTTCTACAAGCTGTACGTACAATTCTGTTGATATGACTTTTAAAGTCCAAGTTCGAATCAAAAGTGACTTCCAAGTCCTGGATATCGATTGTCCAGCTTAGAAAATAGTCATCAGCTTTGTAGTGAAAAAGAATTGGGTTTCTTTTCCGCGAAAAGGAAACGACATGACACTTGGAGGTGTTGAGGTGGAGATGATTTAACGTACACCATGCACTGAAGCAGGTTATTGATGTCAGTTTAAAAAGCAAGATAGTCATCAGGAGTTTGTACATTGCGATAAAGCTTGAGATCATCAGGAGTTTGTACATTGCGATAAAGCTTGAGATCATCAAAGAACAAGAGACAAGAGCCATCAATGCAAAAAGGAAGGTCATTAGTGTATATGGAAAACAAAAGTGGTCCTAAATTAGAGCCTTGGGGTATTCCAGACGTGGCAAAATAGGGACCAGAAACATGGTTGTTATTAATAACAGACTGGGATCGGTTGAAAAGATAGGACTTGAAAAAGGTCATCAGATTATCATTGAAGCCAAGACAGTTCAATTTCTTGAATAAAATGCCATGATGAACTTTGTCAAAAGCTTTAGAAAAGTCAGTGTAAATAACATCAACTTGTGATCCTCTGTCAATAGATGACGAAATATCCTCTGTGATGTGGAACAGGGTGGAAAGCGTCGAGAGTTTCTTCACAACAAAACCATGCTGTGCGGAGCTGAAGACACGTTTGAAGTGATCATATAGCTTAGAAAAATTAAGAGACTCAACTACTTTCGCTAGGATAGAAATAATAGTAAGAGGTCGATAATTCTCAATAGAGTCTCGGCTGCCTTTTTTGAAAAGAGGCATAATTTTTGCTTTTTTCAGATCTGGAGGGAAAATTCCAGTAATGACAATTAAATTATAAAGATGAAGCAACGGCTTACTAAGCATCTCACCGTATCCTTTGACAATGTACGAAGGAATCATATGAGGGCCAACAGCTCTACTTCCTTTCAATTTCTTGATAGCATGTAGGATCTCATGCTCAATGAAGTGGTCAATATTAAGAATGTCAAGCTGTTCGTACCGACCTTCGGCAGTTACAGGGAAAATATCTGATTCGTGGGGAAAAGAATTCTCTGTAACGAAGACAGAACGGAAAAATGTGCAAAGTCATTAGCGATGTTCAATCCGGGTGTGATTGTGATTAAGTATATTGAGTGGTGCATCACTTGTTCTTAAGAACTGTAAATTCCCAGAATTTGTATAGATTGCGCGTGATTAGTTCTTCAGCTTCTTTCGTAAACGAGATATGCGCTGCTTTTACCGACTTTTTTAACTTCTGCATGAAGACTTTACAGTATACCGTCTGTAGTCATCAATATTATGTTTCATGAATTTTCTTGTGTAGTGATTTTTCAGAGCAAGAGATTTTATAATATGCCAATTGAACCAGGGGGTAGGTACTTATTAATGAAAGCTTTACACTTGGGAATACATTCATTGAAGATACTGTAGAACTTGTGATAAAAGCAGTTCAAGGCATCTACGCTATGAGTTTGATTATAAAGCTCACAGGTCTCTAATGAAGTACAGAGATGGTGTAATCACCGTTGCGGAATTTTAAGTGAATAAGCGGAGCATTACCTTGAAGCTTAGCATAGAAGACCCGAGCAAATTATAAAACTAAAGCTGGATGGTGTCCACTCTCTCTCAAGAGCGGAGAAGTAACAGGAGACACCAGACACTGATACCTGAAGCTGTTATAAAGAATTAAGTCCAAACATTTATTGTTCACATTCACAGTGTTGTTCAACTGGGACAAGTTAAGAGTGCTAGCGGATTCATTTAGAGCTTTTTTCTTTCACCGTACGTACGGAAATCCAAGTTAGTATACACCAGGTACATAAGACTGTACGTTGAAATTGCGAACAAATATCATATCCTCATTACATACAGCCAGATGACCGTAACAAGATTAAAGTAATCCGAATAAGTTTGCGAGTTGGAAAATGGGGGATGTAGATAGTGCTGATGAAAATTGATTTCGAGTGATTAACTTTGATGAAAATATTTGCGTTAAAATTAGAGTTTTCTAATTCACTCATTATGTAACTGTAAAAGTTGTTAACAGCAATTAAGACGCCTCCTCCACAATTCTTATCAGTAGCGTTTAAATTTTTATCTTTCCTATAGACAGTATAACGAAGTAAATTTCTCCGTCATTTTTGTCCACGCCGGAGCTCGAATCCGGATCCCCTCACTCCGGAATAAGTCACTCTACCAATTGAGCTACGCGGACGTTCGTTCTGACTGCTATCTGCCTTTATGTCGTGTACGTCCTGCTGGAAGGTACGTCACCCCCCCCCGAAAGAGGGCCGAGGGCATGGCCCACGGGTCAGCCGTGACCATGAATCGTTGCAAGCAGCCATCCGCTGTAGAACGTGCACCTGAGAACTCCCAATCAATCTAGTGTGTGGAATGCAGCATCACACATTTTTTTTATTTTTCGAAGCGCTGGAGAAGGGATTCTCTTATTTTTCCTATCTCGCGGTGTGGAAAGAACATCACACCATTGCGAGATTTTGAACGGCCGGGTCATCCGGAAAGTTCGGGCACCATTATAACGAAGTAAATTTCTCCGTCATTTTTGTCCACGCCGAGGCTTGAACCCGGATCCCCTCACTCCGGAATAAGTCACTCTACCAATTGAGCTACGCGGACGTTCGTTCTGACTGCTATTTGCCTTTATGTCGTGTGCGTCCTGCTTGCAGGTACGTCACAACAGCATACCGAGAGTCAAAGAGTTCAGAATCAAAATCCTGGAGCAATGTTTCAATTATACAAATAATATCGTAATCTTCAGCAAGAACGGAGGTGTAAAAGTCGTGAGTTTTGGATTTCATACCACCAATATTTGATAATAAATCCTTATATTAAGGCACAGTCATTTTGACTGCTCACCTGTTTTTTTCTGACTGAACCTCATCAGAGCACAAATTCTTCTCCGAGTTTAAGGAGATATTATCTGCGTTTGCGTTATTGCAATGCGTCCCAAGAAAGGCACAGAGAGTTCACTATTCACATTATGGGAATTTTTACTTTCCAGGAAATATGTATTCGGTTTACTTGCAGACTGGTCATTTTGATTTATTCTATGTTTTCTGGGAAAGCGGAATGGACGAACGATTATGTCAACTAGCCAAAAATAGCTATTTGATAATAAAAGTCATATTTCTCATTTTCTACAGTTATTCTAAATGAAGAAGCATATGCAGTTTCAGAACTCAGGCGTACACAATTTAAAACATTGATTCCCTCCGATTTAAGGTATAATCAGTGATATTTTCAGTTTTGGTGCTCTGGTTACATCTGCCAATATAAGTCTTTTTTTTTTTTTTTTTTTTTTGATTGGAGGTTTAACGACCACCGTGAGCAACTCAATGGGCTATAAGCAGTTGCCCGTCCCTAATTTAGGGTCACTGGTTCCAGGGAAGGGAGAGAGCCAGTGCCGTAAGACAAACACAACATTCATGCCTCACCGAGATTCGAACCCGGACCCCGTTCGGACGAATGATCAGAGGCCATCGCTTAGACCACTACGCCACCGGGGCGGCCCAATATAAATCGATAGGGCTTACTGAAGACGGGGAGCGGCAGAAATGCTGGCCGTGTTTGCATGGTGGTTTTAGTCGGTGGGATTAAGGGGGAGGCTCAGTTTTAGTGACCTAGGCGTACGAACGATGATTACGAGTAGCATTTCTTTCCCCCAAACGCTGCTTTCCTGGCGAGGAGGACAAAGTGACAAGCTCCTTGGGATCTGTAGCATGAGGGGCTGGCAGATGCTGTTGCTATATGTTGAGTCATTAAGGGAGGAGAAGGGGCTGCTGTTATTCATCTCGCCTTGCATAGAGCCAAAAACCCCTGAAGAATAAGGTGTTTTTGATAGAGCTCAGGGGCTTGTTGACACTTAAGCCTTGTGACTTTTCCAAGACGCGTTTCGAACAGATACATTCTTAGTACTATCAATTCGGTTTTGAGAACTTGCAATATAGATTTTAGTTTCGCAGATTTCGGCCTGGAGAGAGAGAGAGAGAGATAGAGCAGAGGATCTCTGATACACTCATAGTAGGTGTGATTCCATTTAGGCGCAAAGCATAGAATGTTGGTAGCTTACCATTTGAGTCGGCATCCGTCATGGCACATAAAATGTCCTCCATGTCCAACGCAACTCTGGGTCTCGTGCGATTTTACATTTTTGATGCATACTCAGCCGGTAGAGTTTCAATAAGATGTCCTTACCCAATCTCACCATCTTTTCACTATAAAAATGCGTACAAACATTTATAAGGTGTGACGTATATTCTAAATTAACGTTCCTTTTTAGTTTCTTTCTCTAAGTAAATCTTGAGTTTATTTTCAGTTATACTTCACTCTTAACGTAATATCTTTTCTCTCAAACGAATACTGTTGGCAACATAATTGAGGTTGAATGAACGTGACGTATGCCTGTTTTGATAAGAACGAGAGATATAAACTACGAGTAAACTGTTACTTAAAGAGCGTTGTGAAAAGAGCGTTTTGAAAAGAGCGTTGTGTTGGAGAGCGATTAATGTGGAACGTAGCGTTGTTGGTGTGTGGTGTGTTTAAATGTTGATACCGATTTATTATGGAAGTGCTACGTCCTGAATAAAGCATATTTTCCGTAAGTGCAGACGCTCCCCTTGTGCGTCTGCGAACACGCATACGGCCATCGGAGGCTCCCAAGCAGAATCTGCTTTCATAGCTGAACACGAAAGTTCGCCATTGCGTTCTCCAGTGCAGACATTGGCGACACCACTACAGCAGTTCCTGACGGTGGGCTGGAGTCAGAGGTACACATGCCAGAGGCACACGTGCACGTAGTCCTGCATCCAGTAGACGGCTGCGGATTGTTCGCACAGTCACCTCAGGTGCAACGGCAGCTCGGATTTGCGTCGCAGTGGATGTTCTGCTTGACAACGCCGCTCTTCTTATGCGTCGATCGGTCCGCTCACCTGTCCGTCTGTGACTCCAGGTTCCACGTCTTCTCGTGTTGGAATGTTCCTCGGACCATCTACGCCACCATCGTACCACCACCGATACTTCCCGTCTAATTCGCTCCGCAATACGACGATACGACCACCCGGCCTCGCGGAATCTGACTAGACGACCTCGCTCAAAGTCCGATAACTGCTGAAACCGTACACGTCTTCCATGTCCAGGCATTGCAGCTTCTTCAGGGTCTTCGCACGTGTCCGTACGCCAACGCTGTACTCCTTAAATACCACCGACGATAATTTGCTTATTATGCCGTGCTGTGGCGTAAGCGCTCACCGGTTGGTCCCGAAATTAACATCACACCTACGTAAACTCGGAAAACCAGGTCCCGACCAATGTACGCCATAGCACATGAGTTCTTGATGGCCACAGATGCTATGGTCTCCACCAAAACACTTCAAAGAGAGGCCCATGCACTCGGGTATCATGTCCGAGCAGCAGCTTAGAAACGTCTCATCACAAAGACCAATACAGACACTCGGCTACGATGGTGTCAACAGCACCAAAAATTGCCATTGGAGCAATGGCGCCAGATGTTATGGAGCGACGAATCCTGCTTTACATTATTCCAATATCGGAGGGACATGTCTGGGTTTGGCGATTACTCGGAGAACGTTTGCTTCTAGAGTGTACAGTGCCGACTGTGAAGCACGGAGGCTGTGGAGTTAGGGTATGGGGCTGTTTCAGATTGTACGGCGTGGGTGCACTGGTTGTTATTCATGGCAACATGAACTCTGGGCTGTATAGAGATATTCTGGGTAACGTTGTGGCAGTTCTACGAACACGACGATTGTTTCTTCCATGACGACAATGCCACTTGTCATGTTTCCAGGGCTACAGTGGAGTGGTATGAGGGAAGTCAGGTCTCGCAGATGGACTGGCCTGCTCAGACCCCGGATTTCAATCGCACTGAACACCTATGGGATGATATTGAACGACGTGTGAGGTCCAGTCCAACACGACCTTCTTCATTGACAGAGTTGGTCGATATTTTCAAGGCGGAATGAAAGAAAATCCCGCTCTCCATGGACTTGTGGACAGTTTACTTCGACGGATAGCTGCCATAATCTCTGCAAATGGAGGACCTACCCGCATATGACGTAAATACAATACACTGTGAAAAGAAATTATAAATACAATGACGTTTTCAACCGGCGAATTAGTACAACAAAAAAAAAAACAGTGCGGGCTTTGTTTATTTTTTTAAGAAAACGAGTGTTCAATAACTGAAAGCAAGTAAGGCTAAAAAATGATACTTAATTTTTAAAAATAGAAAATTCAGTCCAGAGTCATTGTAAGCATTAAACAACGACATATGCAAATTTTGCTTACGTAAGTTACGTTACTTATACTACGCAGATCCTCCTCATTCCTTTTGTTGCAAGTAAACAGCTTTCTACTACATTCTGCGTTAACGTGCCGAATGGTACGAAGTTACGTAAGGAAGTGGTCGGAAAAGTGTTGTTTTATCTTTGCCAAAACAATGTAATAGAGAAATTGCCAAGTTAGTCGGAAGATCTTTAGGAGCCCTGCAAAATATTGCAAGGGATAAGGATAATCACAATAAAACAAAAAGGACACAGGACGGAAGTCATCACTGAGTGCAAGAGGTAAACGACTTAGTTTTCATTTAGCAACTGTTGATAATATGTCTACAAGACAAATTGCTCGATCTTTGCATACGACAGTCGCGAAAATTTAAAACAAAACAAAAAATGCTGCGTACATTAAAATGTAAGTTAAGCCTACACTCACTGGAGAACAAAAACGCAGAAGATTGGATTGGACCAAAAACGTAATGACATGGTCTGAAAAAATGGACAAGTGTTGTGTTCTCAGATGAGAAAAACGTTTAATTAGATGATCTCCATGGAAATCTGCTCATCGTCAAAAAAATAAGTTGCACCCAGAAGGACGTGCCGAATTGCAATGCTATTCTGGAGGAAGGTAAAGGTTACCAGGAATAATAAGTGTTTATACATTGAGACTGATATGGGCAATATTCATTTAGCTACACGCCAATATGTAGTGACTCTCAGTATGGCGTCGGACAGCCATGTTTGCTCACACAGCATTTCAGACGTCTCGGTATGGAGTTGTACAGGCTCCTAATGGTGTCCTGCGATAAGCCACCCCATGCAGCTTGAATCTTCTCACGCAGTTCCTGCAGATTGTGCGGTAGGGGTAGATTGTGGATAGCGCGTCCAATAGAATTCCACTCATTTTCAATCTGCGATAGGTCTGGCGATGCGGCTGGCCATGGCAGAGTGTCAGTGCCTTGAAGGCAAGCTCTCGAAACAGCAACAGTATGCGGACGAGCGTTGTCCTGTTGGAAGACCGCACCGCAGTAATCGTTCAGAAAAGGTAGGGCCACTGGTTGCAGGACCTCATTAACGTAACGCTGGGCTGTCAAAGTGCCTGTAATGCACACTAGAGGTGATCTGGCATCGCCGGCAATTGCACCCCACACCATGACGCCAGGCCATTTGGACATGTGACGTTCGACAACAAACCGTTCATCTTGGCGCTGACCACGGTGCCTCCACACTCGGATTCGTTGGTCGTCTCCTCCAAGACAAAAGCGAGACTCGTCACTGAAGATCACCAGCTGCCATTCTGAGTGGCTCCTTGACAGTCTGGCACGACACCATTGCAGTCTTGGGCGACGATGCAAAGGTGTTAAGGGGCAGTCGTCGCAACGGTCGGAATGTGTGTAGTCCTACGTCGTGCAGCCGTCTGCCAGCGGTTTGGACACTAATCGGACGATACATGGAGGGCCCCACTGCTCGCTGAATATCCGCAATCGTGACTGTTGGGTCACTCCGCGCAAGTCGGACAACCCGTCGATCCTTTCTCTCCGTGGTTTGTCTAGGTAACCAAGAACCTTCTTGTCTCTGCTGCCTGTCTTGTTCTATCCACTGCCGCCAACAGCGTACTACGGTGATATCTACATGACCGGTATGGCGCGCAATACGGCGAGAAGACCATCTCGCTTCCCGAAGCCCGACGACGTGGCCTCTCTCGAACTCTTCCAACTGCTCGAATTGCTTCCGAACTTTTCTCCGAGACATACTTCAGTTGCAAAGGAAGCAGCCAACACAACAGCACGAGTCAGAATGGCAAGCACGCGCAACGGGACCACCTTATATAGCCGGTCAGGCACAACGCTACGACCCCTTCTTGCTGGCGTCACATGCGCCGCCAAGCGTGATACTTCAATCATTTGCATGTCTTACGATATCAAACATACCCACCAAGTTTCATTCCTGTCGGTTGCTTCGTTCTGGGGGCAACTATTTTTTTTGACGGTGAGTGTAAATGTTACTGGCATGATTTACGGAAGAATCCCAGACCAGACAAATGGGAGCAAGCAGTGTGATGGTGTGAGCGGCATTCGGTTATGGCGGTAAATCGGACATTGCCATTATCGATCGCCGTATGGCATTCAAGAGTTACCTGTCTACGCTATACGAACATTTAATTCCATTTGGACCTTTACTAGGTGGAAACAGTCGGAATTTTCAGCAAGATAATGGGCCCCTGCTATGCTTCTAATTCCACGAAACAATGGTTTACAAATGAAAAAATTGATGTAATGGACTGGCCATCTCGGAGCCCAGATTTAAACCCGATGGAAAATGTCGGGTCGTTACCTCTCAGGTTTGTATATATATATATATATATATATATATAAAAACAAGCAATATTCTTCACCAAGAGAATTGCAAGTCGCAATATATTGCTGTTGAGACAAAATGAACGTTTGCATGTTAGAAGACTTGATAACAGCAATGCCAAACAGAATTTATTCGATAATTACGGCAAATGGAAGTGCCTTAGATTATTAATTCAGAAAATATTATTTTCTGTTTGTAATATCTGATGTATATTTATTTCTTTACAGCAAAATGTGCTCGTTAGCTTTACTTTTACTTATGCTTAACGATGTAATAAACATCTTGAAATACTATACCGCCTAACATTCTTCTTTATTATAAATTACTTATACGTGAGATTTTTTTTGTGTTGCAACTATCATTCTGTAGCAGTTAATCAAGAAATAGCAGGAATATGTCTGTGTATTTATAATTTCTTTATACGGTGTACTGTTTTTCTTTTCACTTACAGTGTCCAATCACTTTTTCCCACATAGTGCACGTGACAGTGTTTTTCAGAAGTTGAATTGGGTGGTGGCATCAAGTTCAAACATCTTTGGGAATGGTGAAGGAACGCGTTTAAAAACTCTGGAAAGTTAAGGTTTTTTTTTTTTTTTCGTTTTCTATTTAATTTCTTGGTTTCTTTGCTTGTCGTTTGAAAATATTTCACACTGTCCGAGATATTTCCACTGTCTAGGAATTTTCTGGAAGGCTCGAAGTGATCGTATAACATTATGGTACGTTCTAAATTTAAATGCTGTTATCTCTGTTCAAAACACGTGCTCTTCAAACTTGCGACTTCAGCAACATCTTTCTTTCTTGTTTTCTAGTTTTGTGTGAGCATCAGAAATGAGCATCGGCAGAAGCAAACCCTCTAAGAGTTACAGAAAGTTCAGTGACCTATGATATTGCTGGTGTCTTTGCAAATAGACAACAGTAAAATTCCCAGGATATTATTTAACCTTGGCATTATGAGAGGCAAACAAGTAGTGTTCACCTGCAGCACGACGAGACGTCCTTGGGTGTGGAATCTTTAATTTGTTTTACTTCCTGTCTGGAAAAGAATTGTGTGTTACCACGCAGGGACATGAGGGTTCTCCAGGTGCTCGAGACTTCTGAAAATAACCTAGTTAATAGAAAATCCCACCGCGCGGATAATCATATTGCCTGTTTTCTGATCTTGCTTTTTTTTTCTTGATTTATTTTATCTGTTATTCAGTTCAACCACTAGCACGGCATACTGGCTGCTGACAGCTTCCATGTATAAGACTAGCATGGCTGACTGCCGAGATTCTCCATTTATTAGAAATTCATTTTTAACTTACGTTTCACTCAAAACAGAGGGGATTTCTTTCAAATTATCTCGGTAACTATAAATAAAACACCAAAGGATCGCTATTTACCCCTTGGGGGTCATTCGAGCTAAGCGAGTTTAAGTGAAAAATTTTACTGTTTTTTCTCTGCACTATTTTAAACAACATTCAAATCTACGCAGTGCAGCAATTAAGTAATGAGACTGAATTTCAAAAAGAAAGGCAAAGCAAGAAAACTTACGTGAATGTATTTTATTCGAAATATTGGGTGGGTGCAAAAGTTCTACCCGTTTTTGTAATAGATACAAATTGCGATTGGAGTAGTTACGTCACAGATAACGCTGCGATGCCGAATTTTCGGCCAATAAAACATAGAGCACATAGAGGCACTAGATTTGTCCGAGTAAGTCATTCGTAACGGAAATCACGGACGGTGTAACATGGCATGCCATAAGGAGCACATTAGACATTGTACGAATTCGATAAAGGCAGTACTGCAGTCGCGGCTTGCCACAACATCTGTCAAGTGTATGGGGAGGTTGCAGTTGACGATAGCACATGTTGCCGTTAGTTTCGGAAATTCTGGGACGGAGACAGAAGCTGTAAAAATCAACCACGTCCTGAACGTCAATCCGTGGTTTCTGACGAGGATGTGGACCAAGCCATAACAAATGACCCACATCCAACCGTTCAGGAATTAGCGGAAACGTTGTCAATACACAGAACAACAGTCGAAAGACGGAAGCATGCGTTTGGGTTGATCACCAAGTTCGATAACTGGGTTCCGCACCAGCTTTCTGCAAAGCAACGAGAAGAGAGAAACCGTACCTGTGCTTCTTTGCTTTCTGGTCACAGAAATGAACTGATTTTGGGACAAATTGCAACGGGTGATGAAAAATGGGTACTGTACCGTAATGTAATGGACTGTACCGTCGATGGACTAATGGGTACTGTACCGTCGATGAACTAATGGGTACTGTACCGTCGATGGACTAATGGGTACTGTACCGTCGATGAACTAATGGGTACTGTACCGTCGATGGACTAATGGGTACTGTACCGTCGATGGACTGTGTGTCAAGGTGCGGAGACTGCTCCATTGACCGCAAAAGGAGGACTGCATCCCAAAAATGTTTTGTTGAGTGTTTGGTGGGATGTCTAGGGAATGATCCACTGAGAGGTGTTAGAACCTAACCAAACAATAAATGCTGACATCTACTACCAACAGTTGGACAGATTGAGAAAACAACTGACATCGAAGCGGCCAGTACTCGTCAATCGCAAAAGCGTGATCCTTCATCATCATAACACCAGACCTCATGCTGCTTTAATCACTCGGCAAAAATTACTGGACTTTGGTTGGGAAGTGTTACCTCACCGGGTGTATTCCCCTGACCTGGCACCTACGGACTACCGCCTTTTTCGATCGTTGCAGAACGCCTTCGCTCTCCAAACCTTCGATGATGTGGACGATGTGAAAACGGCATTACATGACTTTTTTGAATCTAAAATACAGAAGTTTTTCTGGCGTGTGATTCACCTACTCATAGACAGATGGCAAGAAGTCATACAGAATGATGGCAGTTATGTGAAATCCTAGATACTTTATTTGTTGTGTTCTCCTCCTTTCTTTGTAGCCTGCAAAAACAGGTAGAACTTATGCACACACCAAATACGTTAATACAAGAAGTGGCACGATCAGCCAATGAAAAGAAGAGCTTTCAAATGTCATCTTTTGGTATGGAGTGAACAGCTAATGCCACCGTTCTTTGTATGTCTTCAATGTAATGAAACATTTTCTTTTTAAAGGCAGCTTTAATTTAAGGAATAGAAAGTAGCCATACGGTGACAAATCTGGAGAGTAAAGCAGATGGTTAAGTACATATACACTTGTTTTTGTTTCCGAAATTGCTGTACACTGGCTGGCTCTATGTGCGGGTGCGTTATCGTGAAGGAGTGTGCGAAAACACAAAAGTTTGTCCGTTACAGCCATTAAGGCCGTGTCCCCTCACTCCGGAGTAAGTTGCTCTCCCATTTGAGCTACCAGGAGTCTGGCAAACGCTTTCAACAGCTGCCCCTGTGGCGGGATGGTACGAAGCGTTAGTTGGCTTCTGATCATTCATAAGAAATGGGTTCGAGTCTTGAGTTTCGCATGGACGGTGTGTTTATCTTTATCTTACGGCACTGGCTCTCTCCCTTCCCTGGAACTAGTGCTGCCAAATTAGGGATGGGCGACTGCTTATAGTCCATTGAGTTGCTCACGGTGGTCTAAAGAAGAAAAAAATATTTTTTCGCAAATACTGCTATGTGGATATATTAGAACACCACTTGGTATCATGAAAGAATGACTTGATTTAGACGACTCAGAAAAGCAGCAAGCACTTTGGCTTCAAAAAAGAAACTTATGAGCGAACTTTCTTATCGGAAATCTCGCAGACCACCCCAAGCAAGATTATAGGAAAGGGACGCTCACATCCCTCTGACCTCCATCAGAGAGAAAGGACAAGACTTCGTCCTCACTGTTCAAAATTTTGTAGTACGTTGCACCAAAAAGTGGTACTACACCAGCTGCACAACTTTCCGAGAAAAATACATCATTGTCTGGTGCAAACAGAACCCAACAATATGGTGCAACCTTGCACCATAATGTGGTACAGCCTTGTACTGTAACATGGTGCGAAGTTGAACCATGTTGTTGGGGTTTTGTTTGCACAACACAATAGTGTATCCTTTCGTGAAAAAGTGGTGCAGCCGGTGTGTGTGTAGCACCACTTTCTGGTGCAACCTACCACGAAATTTTTAACAGTGTGCATACTGTATAGCAGAAGCTATTGCCAACGCTTTGGACGACATGATTTATCTGTCGAGTCGCAACTTTGTGGCAGATGGCCACGTAACAGGAGAAGTTTCTTCAGATTGTGAAATCTGTCCCCTTTTCCATGCAAATAGAGCCAATTAACGAACTTTTTGCATCAAAGATCAGATAATTAAATTAGCCTATATCGCTAACGTGTAGGGGAAAAATAGACGCAGTTGAGTTAGGTGCTTGGTCGGAGAAGAACGATTTACTTCGGGGATGTAACTAGAAGGGAAAAAGAGTGCGACCTTTATACGAAAAATAAACAAAATCCTATATGTCCCACTCCTCTCTGGAAGTAAAAAGTATTATGCCACATTAACATTATTCTGTGATCAGCAATTAAAGATTTAAAGTGCGAATTAAATTTATTGTTTTTCTCTCTTCTTTAAAGGGACTAGGGAGGTTTGACATTTAAAAAAGTGGCTTGTGATTAATTGTTTATAACAAGGCCGCGAATAAATATAAAACGTTTCGTCTGTGTAGGGGTATCATATGTAGTATAAAATAAAGTCCCTGGTAGGCGTCTGTCTGTTTGTTCGGGCTAATCTCGATAATCGCTGGACGGATTTTGATGCAGTTTTCACCGTTTCATAGAGCATTTGTCGAGGAAGGTTTAAGTGTATGAAACATTAATCTATCACAAAAGAGAGCCTAGCAGTAACGATTTTAGTGACAAGTCAAAGAAAAAAACGCCCTTCGCATTCTTTCGTGGCTTCCACTGCCTATGATGACGCAACAGACACGTGACTTTCTTCACGGCAACGAGCCTTAGTAACGTATTACGTAAGTGAAGGACAAACGATCCCCGTTGAAATGATGAAATGATAGTGTCTTACTTTGAAAGTTTAACTTTCGAGTACAAAATGCGGTATTTGGAAAAAATGAATAAGATTGAAGGAAAAGATCCCTATGTGCTGAATGTAAGTATCTTCGAAGGTGACGCGAAAAGTTTTCCAGAAGTGCAAATAGTAAATATTTTCTATTACTTCGTCTTTGGTCGAAGCGCCATTACCATACAACATTTAGAGGCATTAGAATCATATAAAATTATCGAAGCATATAACAATTTCTCATCGGGCATATTCTTTTACATGGTAATTTAGTGCGATCACTAATTAGTGAGCAATTAGTAACTCTTCAATAAAAAGTATTTTTCTATGCACTGGGAAGCGATTTTCAAGACTTAGGAAAATTGAGAGAAAAATCTGGTAATCTATATACAGTATATAAATGTGAAAGTTTGTGTATTTGTTTGTTTGTATGTTTGTTTGTTTGTCCGCTATACAAATCTACAGTTTTCAACTTAGAACCACCAAATTTGGTATACTATCTTACGGTACTCTAACATAGACCGCAAAAGGGTTTTTGGAAGGAATCGGAGCCGGGGGGGGGGGGGGGGGCGAGGGGCCCCCATATAAAATTTTTGTGTTGTTTTAGTTAAAATTTTTACAGTTTTTAATTTACAACCACTGAATTTTGTATACTAGGTCATGGTACTCTGACTTAGACCATAGACAGTTTTGGAAGATGTCGGAGACGGGAGGTGGGTGGGGTGAAAGGGCCCCCATTACAAATTTTCGCAAAAAGTTCTACAGTTTTCAATTTAGAACAACCAAATTTGGTATTTATCTCATGGTACTCGAACTTAGACCGTACACGGCTTTTGGAAGGGATCAAAGAGCACCCATACAAAATTTTCGTAAAACGTTCTACAGTTTTCAATTAACAATCACGAAATTTGGTATAGTATCTCATAATATTCTGACTTAGACCGTAGACAGATTTTTGGAAGGGGTCGGAACGGGGGTCAAGGGGCCCACCATACAAAATTTTCGAAAAAAGTTCTACAGTTTTCAATTTAGAATCATCAAATTTGGTATTGACGGGAAAATTACAGGAATATATTTTTCATTCATAAAATTTCATCCGCTGAACTTGGTGATTCCACGAATATTTACCCGGGAAATACCGGGTACCTCTGCTAGTTTAGTATAAAATGATAAAATAAGAAAATGTCGCGAAATTTCTTCCCAGGTGAATAATATTGGCGCTCTAACGTAATGAGGCAAACTATGTAAAATCTGATTTTACCACAATTACAGTCGAATGGATAAAGATTCCGGGAAATCCTAAGGATATTTCTTCTTCTTAGGCTTCCCTCTGTTGATTATACTTGAAAAATTGAAAATGAAAACAAAATGCAAAAAATAACGTCCCGATAACGAAAAATGTGGGAAAATGTGAGTCATTCGTTATTATAAAATGGTGAAAACATTTTCATTCGATCAAATGCCAGGTATAATTAATGCGTCATCGTGTTTTACAAGTCCGGTATAAATTCAAGTTGATATCTCCAGCGGTTTTTGAGATATCGTGGTAAAATCACCAAAACATGTAGTTTCGAGAAAATCGCGTCCAAATATTCGGTACAACATTTATATTAGAACAGTCTTACTTACGCGTTAAAAACTTCCTGCACTATAGAATGCAGTTCCCAAAGTACGTTCAGCTACAGTAGCAGCCCCAGAACGTCTGTTTTGTTTTTCCTTGTCGAGCCTGCTTTGTACAGCCGAGCTCCATTTTATCCGCGCCCGCTGAGCGAATACTGTCTTGCTCGCTGGACATATCGAAAGCACGCGGGCCCACTTGTAAATCTAATCCATTCATTATGTCCAGCAGACGAATGTAGCCATCACTGAAGATTACTAATGCAGTACATACACTGCTGGCCACCCAAAATGAAACACCAAGAAGGAAGCATTTCATTGGCCTGAAATTCGCAGCACGCATCGCCCGCGAGAGGACATACAAACGATTAGCATTGCAGGGTATATACAAATCATGTGCGCCCGGCACGCCACCGAGAAGCACTATAAGAAGGGTGCACAGAAGGTTGGGTGTAAGTAGTGGAATTGTGTTGTGCTGCCAGACCTGTGCGTGGGAAGCTTCCTGATGCCTCATCGCAGAATACGGCAGTCATTCCATCACGTTTCGGAGTTTGACAGAGGATGAATAGTGGCTTATCGCGACAGCGGTTGATCGTACCGAGACATCGGCAACCGTGTAGGATGACATCCAGAGTCAGTGAGGCGAGTATGGATTCGGCGGGTGCAGAAGGGACGGACGGACCGACGTGAGCGATTGCCGCAGCCGCGGCACACCACCGAACGGGAGCACCGGAATGTCGTGCGGCGGGCATTGACGGCTCGCCGCCACATCACGAACGTTAGCGCAGGAATCAGGGTGTGTTGCGCAAGAACCTGTGTCAGCACGTACCGTTCGACATCGTCTGCAGGAGCGAGGACTTGTCACATGGCGCCCATTGCTCCGATTACCATTGACGTTACACCACCGGCGAGCGCGGCGGCAGTGGGCCGTTGAACGCCGCACCGGGACTACGGAAAGGCAAGACATTGTCTTTTCCGACGAATCCCACTTCTGTCTGAAACACCACGATGGTCGGATCCGCGTGTGGCGGCACCGCGGTGAGAGACTGTATGACGCCTGCATAATGCATCGCCATACCGGTCCGTCGCCTGGCGTTATGGTTTGGGGCGCAATTGGATATGACACCCGCATCCCACTGGTACGCATCGCCAGTACACTCAACAACCACCGCTAAATCTCCGACGTGTTGGAGCCTGTAGTCCTCCCTTACCTGCAGGACCTGCCAGCGGCCACGTTTCAACAGGACAATGCGCGACCGCACGTGGCACGCATCGTGCAACAATTCTTCACGGCCCACCAGGTGTCACTGCTGCCGTGGCCCGCCTGTTCTCCCGATATGTCGTCCATCGAACACGTCTGGTCTCTGATCGACAACCGAGTGACCCGGCAAGCACCACCCGCGGCTACGCCTGATGAACTGTGGCAACATGTGGAAGCAGCCTGGACCGACATACCCAAGACCACATCGAAAGCCTCTTTCGTTCGATGCCGCGGCGTGTAGCGGCCGTTATACCCAGCCATGGGGGCCACACGAACTATTGATGTCTGTGTGTTCAGTAAGTCGCACGGGCCTGTAAGCTCAATCGTTTCATCTTTGTATCTGTTGTTATGTGTCCAGTAAATCTGGCTTTGCTATCTCGTGTCCTTCTTGGTGTTGCATTTTGGGTGGCCAGCAGTGTATGTAGCAATCTGTAGGATTTCAATGCCGCTGAATAATTCTTTTGTGGCTATTTTCCACACGACCGTATAGCCGACCGCGCGCCACTTCACGTTTTGTGATTCCCTGACCATAATTTTGTGAATTTTTCGAAAATTCAAATGGGAAGCTATTCTTAAAGGATTACAACATCGAAATATGCAAAAAAAAAAAAAAAAAAAAAAAAAAAAACAGACATCGATTTTTTCGATATTTCAAATTGCCCTACTCCTCCTAATGAGAAAGAACCTGTAAACCTTTCTAATGTCCAGTGTTAAACAAACACTTCGCCGCCCCGGTGGCGCAGTGGTCGTTGAACAGACAAGTCGCATATTTTTTCGGCTCCTGCGTAGAAGTCAACGTTCGTTAGTTTACTTGTTCTTTTTGTGGTATTTCGTCGTTTTGCGTTTTGGTTGCAGTGTTTCGTACCTCGCTTCACGAGCAGTGAGGCTGAGTGCCGAGTGGGTGCTCATTTTTTGTTTTTTTTTTTCATTTTCGTGTGTCGTCAGTTACGACGCATGAGTTTTGGTGGGCCAGTGGTCGAGAATGTCCACTACCACTGTGAATAAGTCATCGTCGTCTACAGCTGCTTCGTCGATTGCTGATATGTCTTCGCTTATTAGTTCTGTGCCTTCTTCTGGGAATGTTGCGTCGACTAGTGTTGCTGGACTTCCAGAAACTGTGCTTCTGGCCACCCGTGTGCCGGCTGCGTCTAATATTCCTGGTTCTGCTAGTTCTACTTCAACGTCGTTCGCACAAGCTGTGGGAAGTACCTCATATATTTCTAGTGATTCTGCACCACATTTTAAACGTGTAGCTTCGGCATTGAAAATTATTCTTCCAAGTGATTTCGCCGCAAGGTAAGCAGTTGTCGTCTGCCTTATTATTAAGTGTTTTCATTCCTGCTTTGCGTGACACCCCCTCCCCCAGTATCTGCATGCTGTGTCGAAGGTCGTTCCAGCCGAAAGCATTGTGTCCATTATTCGCTTGGGTGGAGGGGTGGTTGTTCACTTCACCCACCAGCAAGCAGTAGATTTAATTATATTTCATGGGGTTGATATTGGGTCCTTTCATCTACAACCTGTCGCTGCAGCCCAAAGACCAGTTACGGTGACCCTCTCTCCTGTACCAACGGCTGTTCCTGATTCTCTGTTGATTGATGCCCTCAACACGATGGGTCGTGTTGTGGGAGTGACCAAGATTCTTCCAGCTACAGCCCGTGATTCCCTCTGAAACATGTGCAGGGTGGGCGCCGCCAGTACCGGGTTATTTTTCCAACTTCTCAGTCAATAGCGGAACGCCCTGCAACTATGGAATTAGTCACTGATACCCGGACGTACATTTTTAATCTTTCTGCAGGGGTTCAGTGCTTCCGCTGTAAAGGGGAAGGTCATCTCGCTTCTGCTTGTTCTCATGCTACTCCTGGTGCTAGATCTGATTCTTCATTAGCTACTACAGTTCAGGTGGCCGCTGCCCCTGCGGATGTTGTGCAGGCCGCTGAGGCACCTGCTCACATTCTACCTTCATCAATTTTTCCTGCTGTTTCTCCAGTCGTTCCTTCCCTCCCGGTTCCTGTCGTCGTACTGAATGGTTTGGAACCCTCCAATGAGGATTTTCCATTGCTGGAAGTGTCTGCACCTAAATCACAACGTAAACGCCCCAGCTCACCTGGTGTTCCTACTCGCTCTTCTCGTTCGTCTCAACGTCTTCGGTCCAAGAAACCAGCCCATTCTACCTCGGGTTCACCTAGCCATCATGAGCCAAATTCTGAATTACTAGTTTCGAACCGATTCGCATGTCTCCAGGATGATGATGTTATGGACATGGTTGCCCCTGATCCTGATGACACTGCAATGGTTGACTCTGACGATGATTCTCCTTCTCCTACACTTCTTGACATTTCTACTATGTTTGAAGAACTTGCGGTGCCTTCGCACCCTCTTACCTTAACTGATCTGTATGCATTGACCACTCGCCCGCGTAAGGCGAAGTTGATCACACTGCCTTGCATTAAGAGTAAGCTTCACTTGCTGCCTGAAATGATTGCACAGCTAAACCAGTTCCATGCATTTATAACTAATGTTACTTTGCCTGGCGGGACTGAGCAATATGCTCGCCGTCTGGGATACTTACTCAAGATTTTGAGGGCTGAACTGGAAGGCTGGATGCAACCTACCAGTGATGTCCTTGTTAACACTACTTAGCTTTAATTGTAGAGGGCTTGCGTCTTCTGCGGCGAATGCTTTGGTTTACGAGGACGTTCGTTACCTGGGGGCTAATATCCTCCTTCTCCAGGAGACGAACTGTTCCTTGGATGCCGGGTGTTCCCGCTGGAGACTCTGGCCGTACATTTTTTATCATAATTACCGGACCCATCTCAGGTCTGGTACCGCTATAGCGTTTCATGTGCGTTTTCATTCTTCCCTTTCTGATCTTGTTGAGTCACAGAGTCTGCTGGGTTCTTTTCAACATATTTCTTTTTGTTTTTGTTCTAAACGTATTCATGTTTTCAATATCCATATTCCGCAATCTGCTACGGATGCAGAAACTCTCCTCCAACATCTTTCTTCTATCCTTTCGACCCTCCATCCAAATGATACAGTCATTGTTGCAGGCGATTTCAATTGCACTTTGCAACCCGGTTTTGACCGAGATGGTTCAACCGAAAGCCGTTCCGACCTTGTTTCCAATCTCACTCAACTCGTTGTTAATTTTGATTTGATTGATGCATTCCGTTCCTCTTCCCCGGCTGCTTCACGCTGTGTCGCAGCACGCCTAGATAGATTCTATGTTTCCAGTTTTCTCCATTCCTCTCTAGTTGAAATTACTCATCATCCTTCCGTTTCGTCAGATCATCGCCCCGTTCTTTTAAAACTTTTTTTGCATTCTTCCTCTGTTCCCTTTCCCCAGTCTGGTCGCTCGACGATTCAGTTTTAACTGATCCTGTTTTCTGTGCTGAAATTCGCTCTATGATCTCGTCTTCTGTGCAACAACTTTCTTCGTCTGACGACCCAGTGGCTCTGTGGCTTTCCACGAAAATTTCGATTATTTCTTTCGCACGTCAGTTTTCTTTCTCTTCACGTACTTCTCGCTTTCAAGATATTGATGTTCTCCGTCGTAAATTGCAGACTATTTCTCCTTCTGATCCTTCTTTTTCCCGTGTTTCAAGCTCAACTTCGTCGTATTCTGTTTATTTTTGCTTCAACAGCCATTACTCGTCTGAAATTCACTCACTTGCGGTTTCACGACGACCCCTTTTCTAGTTTGAAGTCGCTTGAGGAGCATCATGTTAAAAGCAACACAATTTCCTTTCTTTCACTACCTGACGGATCTACAGTTACCGACCCTTATCGTATCTGTGAACTTACTTTTTCCCATTATTCGGATCGTTTTCAACACCGACTCCTTTCTCCTGCAGATACCTCCCCTCTTCTTCATGTCCTCCCTCAGGTTCCACATTGTTTTTTTGATTCTCTTGTTTCTCCTATCTCTCCTTCTGAAGTCCGCTCTGCAATTTCCAGTCTGAATGACCGTTCTTCCCCTGGCGCGGACGGTCTGCCGCTCTCATTTTATAAGAAGTTTCTTCCTTCTCTCCTCCCGCTTCTGGTTGCTTGTTTTAATGCCGTTTTTACTTCTTCAAATTTTCCGTCTTCTGATTTCACGTTTGCTCTTCTCCGTCTCATCCCCAAAACCGGAAACCTTGGTCTTTTTTCTAACTGGCGTCCTATCTCTATTCTTAATACTGACTACAAAACCTTTGCTAAAATTCTCGCTTTTCGCCTCAATCCCGTCTTGCAGCATTTAATCCACCCCGATGAAACTTACACTATTCCCTCCCGTTCGATTACTACCAACATTTCCACCATTCGCAACTTATATTTTCTTGCTTCCCAACTTTCCGAACCTCTCGCAATTTTTAATATTGATCAGAAACAAGCTTTTGACTCCATTAATCACTCTTATCTCTTTGCTGTTCTTCGTCATTTTGGCTTTCCTACTCTTTTCTGTCAAGCTCTTATTAATCTTTACTCTCACTCTTCTTTTCCGTATTCGCACTTCCACATTCATGACAGCTACCATCCCCTTTGACAACGGGATCCGGCAGGGTTGTCCCCTTTCGGGTTAACTTTTTACGCTTGCCTTTGAACCTCTCTTAATTTGTCTGCGTTCTCGTTTGTTTTCTGTGATTCCTCGCAGTATTGCTCCTACTCGTCACCACCGCATAGTGTTGTCTGCGTATGCTGATGACCTCACTCTCTTTCTTCGCACTGAACGTTCTTTCGGTGTTGTCCTTTCTGCTTATCGTGAGTATGCTTCAATTTCCGGTTCCGAACTTAATATGTCTAAATCTGTCGGTCTGTGGGCCGGATCGTGGGTGGCACACGGTGATCGCCCTTGGGGTGCCCGTTGGTCATCCTCGGTCATTAAACTTCTTTTTGTGTACGTTGGAAATCCCGTGGCTGTTGCTGATGCCACATGGATTCCTTTGGTTCAGCAGCTCAATCGCCGTCTTGCTCCTTTTTGCCGGTTCAAACCTTTTTTGTCCTTTTTTAGCAGAGCACATCTGGTTTCTTCCTTTCTTCTTCCCATTTTGACACATTCGTGGTTCGCTTATTTTCCCTCGCCCATTTTTCTCCAATCCGCTCAACGTTTGATTACTGATTTCATCTGGAATAAAGTTCACTGGGTTCATCGTTCTACTCTCGTCCTTCCTCTGTCCTTTGGAGGTCTTGCCCTCCCAGATCTTTTTCAAAAATCTAATGCTATTCATCTTCAGACCTTTCTCCGTTCTTTTTCTCATCCTCAGATTTCATCGATTACTATTGTTAATACTTTACTTTTCCCTCGCAGTCCGTTTCTCACTCTCGCTACTTTCCTCCGTATGGATCTGTTCCCCCTCATTCCAGATCACTTTCCCTGATACTTATCGCACCGTTTTTTCCCTCTGGCATTCCTTATGTCCCGTCCGTCTCCCATCTACCTCAACTAATGATCTGCTTGCGGAACCTCTCCTTTACTTTTCTGCACTCCGTTCTCCCTCTTCACCGTACTTGTGCTTCTCCACCTGGTTCGCCAGTGGCGTGGTACAGGTATCCCAACTTGTAGATGCTTCTCTACGCTGGAAGTTTCTTTCCCAAATCGACCCCCTCTTGCTGACACTCCCTTACATCGCGCCCAACTCCGGTTGCTTCATTTTCAGCTTCAACGCCTTTACCCGTCCCTCGTGAATTCTCTTGGGTTAATATTTTCTTCTTCGGCGTCCCCTTGCCTTCCTTTTCTGGTTTATTTGAATGATGTTCCCTTTCTGGTGCATCAAGTTACTGCAAAACTATTGTACCGACACTTTCTTACTTATTTTCGAGCACCTCTCGCTATTCCTTTTGTGCCTCCTGATGAAACCTCTCAGACATGGGTCGATTCACACATTTCTCTGGCTTCCCCAAAAGCAACTGATATTCATTGTCTACATCTTCATCGCCGCTTACTCACACCACGAACTCTTCATCGTTTTGGTCGCCTGTCTTCTCCCTTGTGTTTTTTCTGTTCAACGCTCGGTGATGTTCATCACGCATATGACTCCTGTTTAGTTTTACAGCCTCTTTTTACCTTGATGCTTGCTCTTCTCTCCAAGGTTTGTCCTTCCTTTCACTCTGTTTCACATTACTATTTTCTTCGCCGTCATCATCCTTCCGCTGCTGTTCACAATCCAGTATGCGCGTTTTTAATTTTGCTGGCCAAACTGACTATTTATTTATACTATCATACCAGTGTTGATCGGCCTGCTCTTCGTCGATATCATCCTGCGAGAGTTTTTCTGTGCCGTAGGTTTCGTTCCTCGATCAAGTCCGTCATCCAACTTGAGTACGAGGTAGCTCTGGCCCGGCAGGCAGTTCTTGCTTTCTTCTCGATCTGGTCCCCCCAATTCCCCTGGTTTCGGGTTGAGCATGGGTTGATTCAATTCGTTTGATCAGTTGTTTTTTCTTGTTTTTGTTATGGTGTACTGGTTTCTTCACTTTGTTTGTTTTTGCTTTTCCGGGTTGTTGTCTTGTTCTGTTTTTGATTGAGCTGCAGGTTTTTCTTTTTGCCTTGTATTCATTCTTTTTTTCTAATCCTGTTGTTTTTCCTTTTTTTTTTTACCGTTTTCCTTTTCTTGTTTTTATGATGGCCCTTTGGTAATGTTGTACTGTTTTGCTTCCTTGAGATTCCGGTCTTTTTGTTGTTTTTTCCTCTGTGCTTTGTTAGCTCATTCTACTAGTCGGTATATTCTTTCTTGGATAGTGCTTTTCTACACTTTTCCTCTTACTAGCGGCCTCTGCCTCTTTGTCTGAATTTTCTTGTCGTTTTGCGCTGTGATTGGATGTTTTACAGCTAGTTGCTTTGACTTTTTTTCTGTCCGGAGTCCGTGGGCATTTGTGTTCCTGTGTTCTGTGTGTATTTTTTTCTGGTTCTTGGTGGTGCTGTGCAATCGGTTATTGTTTTTTGTGTCGGTATTTTTGTTGAGTTGTTTGTCTATGTATTATTGTGTGCTTGCTTTCTATGTTTTCGTCGGCCACAGTTGTTGGTCGACGCATTTCTTGTTGTGGTGTTTTGTTGTACTAGTTGGCCACCAATTGTTTGTGATCACTGTTATTGTTTGGTATTAGTGTGATGCTTGTTGGGTGTTGTTGTTTTCCGTTGGGCTAGTCTGTGTTGTCTAGTTTTGCAAAACTTTTTGGCGTGTTGTGTTTCTTTTGTGCTTGTTTGTTTGTTGTTGTTCCTGATCTTCTTTTTTGTACTGTGTTTCCTTAATGTGGTATTACCGTGTTTTTGTAATTGCTCTTGCTTTTTGCACGTGTTGTGCTTAGTTGTTCGGATGGCGGCTGTCCTACTCGCTCTGCTCCTGCGTGAGGTTCTACAATACTGTGATTGCATTTTACCTATACTGCTAATGTGATAATCTTGTTTTTTACTTGTTTGTGTATGTTCTACTTTCGTGTTTCAGTTGGCTCCGCAGTTTAGGGAGTCTTTTTTTTTCTCATGCCTTGTGTTTCATGTTCACTTGTTTTGTCTATTGGGTTACGTTGACCCAAGGAGTTGGTCAACGCTCTATTTGCCTTGTACTTTTTTTTACTGTGCCTCTTGTGTGTTCTTTTCTTCACTGTATGTGACTACATGTGTAGTGAAGTAGTCAGTTGAGGCAGTTTTGTCTTTGATTATGTTTTAAGTGCACTTTTTGTGTTTTCGTTTTTGTGTTTCTTTGCACTCAAGCTAGGGTTCTACGTCTTGCTTCGTGCTTCTCCTGTCCGGGTTTTTCCTGTAATATTGTATTTTTTCTCAGCACAGCCTTCTGTTGCCGTGCATGACTGGACGTACTTTGTGTTGTTTTCAATGTGTTATGATGCTATGCGATCTTGTTTCCGCGTGATTCTCTCTATAGCGCCACGTCGGCTTCTGGGGTTTGTCAACGCGCGTCTTCTTGTTTTGAGTATGAAATTTGAATTGAGTGCGATGTTTTTTGTGAACCCCGTGTGCCTGTTTGGCTACATTTATTTTGCATGATGCAGCGGTTTTTCCCCTTATTATCATGTATTCTTCTGTACAGTGTTCCTCCTGACTAACATGCGTCACTTCGTATTTCGTTTTTAGTTATAGCGGTTGGTTAACACCCTCTTTATGTGCACGGTTTTTTTTGTTTTTTTATGTTCTTCTTGTACTAATGTTTTGGCCGCTGCTGCATGTTTTCAAAAGTACAGTTTTGTTTCTACTGTCGCTGTCTTGCAGTGTCAGTCAATTTGTGTTGTGTTGTATTGTTGTTGTGTTTTTTACCTGTCACCTTTGTGTTCGCGCTGCTATGTACTAGTTTTTGAATGTGCTTTCCTTCCCTCACTCTGGGGTTTGGGTTTTGTAATGTGTGTGTTTTTCGTTTTTTGTTTTCTGTGTTCCTTTTTTATCTGTATATATTTTAATCTTGTTCTGATGTTACCAGTTTTCTTTCCTCCTTTCTTTTTGTGTTGAGACTTCTTGGCCTCGTCTCTTTTAATACAGTCTCATGTGACTGAAGGCGTATCACATGTACCTTGCTTTTAGACTAATAAAAGTTTATTTTCAAGGAAGTGGTCTAAGCGATGGCCTCTGATCAGTGGCGGCCCTTGCGGGGGCGATGGCTCTTCACGGGGTCCTTTGCAATCGCAATAACCCCAAACTCTTTTTTTCGTATATATTTTTTTCTCACACAAACCCTCACTTGGGGTAAATGTGATCACACAGCTATTTTTTTTATCGGTAATTGTGGTATTGATTTATATGAAATAAACACGATGTAATTGTTTAATTGTTTTACATTGTTTATTAGTATAATTAGGAATCCAAAAGATTACCTTTCCAAAATAACCTGTTATTAAATAAACAAGGATAGCTGTATAGTTGTAAGATAAGTCTATTATTTAAAGAATTCTATGACTTTTCTTGTGGCTTAAGTCTTCAATCAAATCAGTATAGTCCTGAGTAGATGCCACGTCGTTTTCTATGGACAGAAGAGCGAGTACATTGCAACCAGAGGCGGATTTCGTACTAGGCGCACTAGGCGCACTAGGCCCGCGAAAACGTATAACTGGATTGCCAGTTTTGTTTTGGTTTTCACGGACCGAAACAAATCAATCCTTAAAGCGACTACTTCGATATAGAATTATCAATTGTTATTTTACTTTCTCATATTAGTAACACATTTATTTTCTTGCTGTTGCTGATACTCCGAATTTTAGAGTTCTTATCGATGTACTTATTTTGAAAGGAACGGTTAAAATAACTTTGCCTTTAATCTAGTTGTAGGTAAAGCAAGTATTCACGCTTCCCACACTTTTCATTGTTTAAAGCGAATTCTTAGCTGTCTTGCTGTACTATAAATAGCTTTCAAGCTACTTCCAGCCAACGGAACACATCTGTGTTGGAACCTTCTCCCCTTCTCCTCGAGTTACGATGAAGAATGCTTGTAAAAACCTTTCTGATGATCAGGTGTGTTTGCTGTCAGTTTTTTTCCCTTCGGGGTAGGATAATGAAGTTCTTTCTCAGCTCTAATTACTCTAAACCAGCCTAAACCAAAAGAGTTAATATTTAGGCTGAAAAAGTAAAGAAATTCGAGAATAACACACTATCTATCTTTTTCCTATTTAATAGTGTTAAAAGTAATTTATATTGTATTGTAACAACATTTTCTGGTTACTTTATCCTACTCTGCTTTAATGCTGATAATTATCAAGTATTCTCATCTTTTTTATTCCTGAAATCGACATAAAACTAACTTTTGAAAAAGCAAAAAAAGAACTTTCAATGTTACTCTTACTCGGAAAGCTGGGGTTCCTACTTTTCCATTTTCAAACCAGATCTGTTTCTGATAACTGCAGTGCAGGTATAAAAAAATCTGACGCATCTTTTTGACAGAATAAACAAAATACTCAATTTTATATATCCTCAATTTTCCGATGGAAAATAAAAAAAATGCTTTCAAGGAACACGCTCTCGCTTTCCTGCACTGTCTGATGCAATTCTTACTGTCCAACTTTCGTGGTCCATGGCATTCGTCTACGCCATGGACGGCTTAATCTCTTCAATTTAGGGAATTGTTCGCCACAGGAAAACTCCTCCACGAAAAGTCATCCATCGTTTTTAAGTGAAGTACTGTGCAAAAATTGCATTTTACACGAATTTTCTAATGTGGAGGACTTTTCCGGTTGCCAATGTTTTCAAGTATTTTATTTTTGCTTGATACCATGCTCGTTGCTTACTGATTTGCTTATAACGGAAAAACAAGATGAATTTCCAAAGCTGAAGCAATAGAAAATGCACATTTTGTAAATGAAACGCATTCGAATTTTATGATAAATACGCAACGTACTTATAAATTTAGAGAAACTCCATTTTCAGTGCCCTTAGCGTTAAATTTGCCAAGTAACTTGCAAATGAAAAGCTGATGAAGTAATCGGTTTTGCCTAACGTATCAAATTCAAAAAGAACTTTTTCTGTAACCCAAATTGTATCTTCGAAGCGTAAAGCTAAAATTTACTAAATTTCCACTTTGAGAACTCCTAGCGGGAAATTTATGAATTAGTAGTGAAATTTAAAATGGGCAAAATTTAATGAATGTTAATGTCCTACCATTCGCATAAATAATGTTTCAAAAATCTCTGAAAACCGAATTCTTTGGACTTAGCACCGCTCTAGCAGGAAATTAACGAACTAACTGGTAAATTTAAATATTTGAGAAGGAACAGTTAAGCCTAATCTGAGAAGCACAGAAATAAATTTTCCCTCTAAGTTAAATAGTTTCTTCACAATAGAAGTTCAATGTTTTGGATTCTCGACTTTGACAGCCGCTAGCGGTAAATTCATGAAGTATATGGGATATTTAAAGTGCCAAACTTAATGTCTTTTTGATTTACTATTAGCCGCAAAAATAATTTTTGAAATATCTCCAAAAACAAGAAGCTCGATGCGCACGGACAGACGAAGTGATTACACTAGCACTGTGTCTTACAAAACCTTCTAATAATAGGAAAATAGAATGCCGTTTTAAAAAGAGTAAAACTACACTGGCGGAAAGTGAAAAAAGAACACCAAGAAGGAATTGGCGGACGATCATGAAATTTACAAATGTTAATGGGGCCGAGTTTACGTAGGTGTGATATTAATTTCGAGACCAACCGGTGAGCGCTTACGCCACAGCACGGCATAATATGCAAATTATCGTCTGTGGTATTTAAGGAGTACGGCGAAGTGAATGTAATCAGTCGTTGACGTACGTACACGTGCCAAGACCCCGAAGAAGCTGCAATGCCTGGACATGGGAGACGTGTACGATTTCAGCAGTTATCGGACTTTGAGCGAGGTCGTCTAGTCGGACTCCGCGAGGCCGGGTGTTTGTATCGTCGTATTGCGGAGCGAATTAGACGGGAAGTATCAGTGGTGGTACGATGGTGGCGTAGATGGTCCGAGGAACATTCCCACACGAGAAGACGTGGAACCGGGAGTCACAAACGGACTGATGAGCGGACTGATCGACGCATAAGAAGAGCGGCGTTGTAAAGCAGAACATCTACTGCGACGCAAATCCGAGTTGCTGTTGCACCTGAGGTGACTGTGCGAACAATCCGCAACCGTCTACTGGATGCAGGACTACGTGAACGTGTGCCTCTGGCATGTGTACCTCTGACTCCAGCCCACCGTCAGGAACGGCTGCAGTGGTGTCGCCAACGTCTGCACTGGAGAACGCAATGGCGATCTGTTGTGTTCAGCTATGAAAGCAGATTCTGCTTGGGAGCCTCCGATGGCCGTATGCGTGTTCGCAGACGCACAGGGGAGCGTCTCCACACTTCTTGCATCCGCCAGCGACACACAGGGCCTACACCTGGTCTCCTGGTGTGGGGAGCGATCAGCTATCGCTCCCGTACACAACTAGTGTTTATACCGGGTACGTTAAACAGCACCTCCTACATCAACAACATCATTCAGCCCGTTGTTGTGCCATTTGTAAGGTCGGTCCATCGTGGTGTTTTCCAGCAAGATAACGCACGCCCACACACGGCACGTGCAACGCAACATGCACTTAAGGGTGTGAGACAACTTCCATGGCCTGCACGTTCACCGGATTTGTCCCCCATTGATCACGTGTGGGATTTTATGGGACAACGACTTATCCGGTCTCCACGGCCAGCCACGACCATCCCCGATTTACGCGTCCAGCTTGAGGATGCTTGGAACTCAATACCCTAAACTTACATCCAACATCTGTACGACAGACTCCATGCCAGAACTGCACAGTGTTACGCAGTTCATAGCGGTTCAACCTCGTACTAACCATGTTACATGGAAATGATATTTTCCAGTTTACCAGAAAATACAGCTGTAATTTGCCATAATGTTTTGATCACGTTATCCTCTGTATTCCGTTATTATGCTGTATAAATTTCGTTGGTATTAGACGTCTCCTTCTTGGTGTTCTTTTTTCACTTTCCGCCAGTGTATTTACTGATGCTGAAACCAAAGACGAAGTCATAATTGCTTCACTGGGCTCCAATTTCTTGTAATGGAACTCTCTATTGGGGTGAATGTTGTGTTACTTAAAGGAATTTCCCTATGTTTCTCAACGGAAACATCTGTCTGAAGTCAGGATAGCTGTTTCTCTGCACGTTTGCATATTTCATGAATTTCCTTTTTTATCCTTTTTTTTATTTTTTTTCTTAATCTGACGAATGAAAATTTCTGAGGCGATAAGAAGGAGAGGGGGGGGGGGGGCTTAATCTTTTAGCGCCTAGGGCTCCCAAAAGATCTAAAGTCGCCTCTGATTGCAACTTACTACTTGTACCCGAAATTGCGGCAAAACTCCTATGAAAAATATCTTGAAAAAAATTAACTTTAGACATTTCTTCATATCTTTTCCGCTAAAAAAATGTATCTGTCCAGAAAAAAAAAGTTTCTAACAAAGTAACTTCTTGATGTCGCTAATCAAAAACAGTAAACAAATATTAAAACTGGTCATTTATTTGCATATGATCGTGAACTACAACAACAATATTTTAGGTGACGCCAGGCAGAAACTACTAATTAATTGGCGGCGGTGCGGGGCCCTGGGCGGGTGCCCATTATGCCCGTACCTGGGGCCGCCGCTGCCTCTGACCATTCGTCCGAAAGAGGTCCGGGTTCGAATCTCGGTGAGGCATGGATGTTGTGTTTGTCTCATGGCACTGGCGCTCTCCGTTCCCTGCAACCAGTGACCCTAAATTGGGGACGGGCGACTGCTTATAGCCCATTGAGTTGCTCTCGGTGGGTTAGTCGTGTTTATCTGTGCTCCTCAAGTTTTCGTTGGTGTGTTATTTTTCTTCGTTGTCAGTGTTCTATTTCGTGTGTGTGTTGTGTGTGAAGGTTCCGTGTTTCTTTTTATATGCCTGCCGAGCTGGTAAGTGCTTATTTTGATTAGTTTACCTTATTTTTCTGCCTTGGCCAAGCTGGCTAAGGGCTAAGCTTTTCCTCGCCATTGCAAATGGCGGCTTTCGGGGAGAATGACGTCCTAACCCTTGCTACCGGAAATGATGATCTCCCGATAACAGCTTCTCTAAATACTACTACCAATGACGAGTCAATCTCGATAAACCACTCCTCCTTGCAGCCTTCTGTTGCTGCCTTACCATCGGATATCGCCTCTTCTTCCAAGTCTCCCAGCGGCGATACGATGTCTTCTCTGAAAGCTAATGATGACGCCATGGATGTTTTCCACTCCATGCCGGAATCATCTCCAAAGCAACGTACAACTACCCTCTCATATGCTGACGTAACCGCATCTAAGTCGGGACCTTCCCAGTCTTCTTTTTCTCCTGGACAATATGAGATGACGCATAATGCTGAAGTCATTGAGGTTGTCCTTAAAGAAGATACCCCTTCTGGGCTGAAATTCCTTCAAACTATGGAGAATGGTGTTGTATTTCCGAGCCTGAGAAATACAAAACTTACTGCATATACTGCTGCTCTTCGAGAGATTGTTCCTGCATCAGCTATAACTCATGTGGGCAGGAAGCCTTACAAAGTAGTTGTTTACTTCTCTACTCCTGCCCATTCCCTACATGTACTGACCAAGGGCATCTCAATTGGTGATCGTCACATCCATGCCGAACCTGTTTCACAGAGTTCCGTTGTTGTAAGTTTCTCACCAGTTCCACCTGAAGTTTCAGATGATCTCTTGATTGCCGCTCTTCTTCCTTATGGCCGGATCATTGGAGGTGTAACTACCTACTCTTCGTTTCCAGAGGTGTCAGAAGATAGATACCTACTCGGGTTTCGCCGCAATGTTCGTGTGGTCTTCCCTTCAGAGGAGCACATGCTGCGTATTCCACCCACTTTACGTGTACGCTGTTGCACGCACATTAGAGAGATATTCATCACAGTAGGGCACGGGACATCCCCGCGCTCTATGCCCTCATAATGCGAACACTCTTTCCAAGTCAACAGCACGACCTTCTTCCTCTTTGTCACGCCAATCGGCATCCTCTTCTGGTGCTAAAGACCAGCAACAGCAGACTTCCTCAAAAAGTAATGATACAGTAGTTGGTCAACCGACGTCTACAAAAAGTAGTGAGACAGCCGTTGGTCAACCGACGTCTACAAAAAGTAGTGAGACAGCCGTTGGTCAACCGACGTCTACCAGAAGTAGTGAGGCAGCCGTTGGTCAACCAACGTCTACCAGAAGTAGTGAGACAGCCGTTGGTCAACCGACGTCTATGGGTAAACCCTCGACCTCGGGTGATGCATTGGCGCCCACTTTATCTCTTCAGTCAAATGAGGCATCAATTGTTAATCCAAAGTCTCCTATAGAGATGGTTGATGACGATTCTCGTCATACTGCTACACCGACCGTTGAGGTTGTTTCTTCAGTTCCTTTTAAACTGCCGGAAGTTCCAATTCCGGTTACAGCACAAAGTCGTGGACGGGCGAAGCGACGTAGAACTTCACGCGCTCAGAATAAGAAGTTTAGAATTACAACTACCCTTAAGGCAGGACGTGATTGTTCTAGTAGTCAGATGCTCACGTCTGAAGGCTCTATGGAATCTGATACAGATGAT
This sequence comes from Macrothele yani, assembly GCA_039090855.1. NCBI lineage: Eukaryota > Metazoa > Arthropoda > Arachnida > Araneae > Macrothelidae > Macrothele > Macrothele yani. Next base: position 61,775,010 of record CM077017.1, on the reverse strand, counting down.
GGAACAATTATTCCGATCTCCTGTGAAAACTTTTTACATATTCTAGAGGCATCCTCGCTTCCACAGACACCTGTGTCTGGGGAGAAGGTGTATGCGTTCCTAATAAGTCCCCGTAGAGACAAGCTGTCTCGCAATTTTTTGGAAGGATACTCCCACTGTCTGTCTGACACCATGAATCAAATGTTGGCGATACATTCTCATTTACGTACCGTTCCGGGCAGAGATCTGGGTGGTCCCTACTGGGCAAAGAAGTTCCGTAGCCGCCTCGCCAAGTTACAGAACGCGGCCGACAACATCCTCCAACCATCATCAGACTATTCTGTTCAAGACAGTCTCACTGAATAGTAGGGGTATGTGCACCCCTTTGGCGAATGCTTTAGTGTATGAAGACGTCCACCACCTCAAAGCAGATCTCCTACTTTTTGCAAGAGACAAATTGTCTATCCACTTCACCCTTCCATCGCTGGAGGAGATGGGACTATCAGTTTCATCACGCGTATAGGCTCTCTCTTCGTGGAGGTTTAGCGATTGGTGTACATAATAGATTTCGTCAAGCACTCTCCTCTGTTAAAGTTCATAACCTGTGCCGAGACTTATTGCAGCGACTCACTTTCGTCCTAGATGGACAACGATATTTAGTTTTCAACATATATATTCCATGTTCATCTACACATCTAACCTTGTTATTTTCGTCGCTCCGCACTGCACTTCAGTCAGCATTACCATCAGATCATGTGCTCATTGAAGGAGACTTTAACTGTACACTTCAACCAGAGCTCGATCGCGCTCCTTCGAGGACTGAACATCGTTCACGTCTTGTGGAGCAATTGCGATCATTAGTGTCTGATTTTGATTTACATGACGTGTTCCGACGATTGCATCCGACATCCATTTCACATACCTGGAGAGCTTCATCTGCATCCTCCTCTTTCTGCCAGGCTGGATCGATTTTACGCTTCTGCTCCGTTATTGCCCATTACAACGGATTGTATGCACTCTCCTACAGCTTCATCGGATCACTGTGCCATCACTATCTCCTGTAGCTCTTCATCTCGTCTGCATGTTAGGCCTCGGTCATGGACACTGGACACTTCTCTCCTAGCTGATGAGAATATGTGCACCGAGATCAGAGATCTTCTTGATCATATGCGAGAGGGCCTGTCCACTGCACCTTGTGCCATCAATTACTGGCTCGAGGTAAAATCTTACCTAATTTATCTTCTCAGACGTCATTCCTTCTCCGAAGGCACGAAGCGCTCCATGGAAGAGCAAAATCTCCGAAACATCCTGTTACAGCTTGGTGCGAGTCATCCCATGTATACAGCTTACCAAGCGGATCTTAGAGCACTTCTTGAGCCTCGTGCACGTCAGGTAATTCTTCGTCTCCGTCTACAACATATATCACCAGAGGACTGCTCTTTTGAGTTTCTGTCCGCGTTAGGAAGAAAAGCGCCGCTCGTCGCATCAGCTTCGACTACTTCGGCGGCCTGATGGTGAAATCATCTCTGATCCGGATGCAGTTTGCTCTCAGGTTCGTCGATATTTTACTATCAAATACAGTGAAACTCCTCAGCCTTCTGTTTCTGCTTCTGCTACTTTACTCTTTGCTCTTCCCCAAGTTCCTTCCAATCTCTCTGATTCCCTTTTACAACCTATTTCGCAGACTGAACTTCGGACCATTCTTGCCTCTCTAAATTCCCGTGCTGTCCCAGGTCCAGATGGCCTTCCGCTCCTTTTCTACCGTACTTTTCTCCCTTCGTTGCTTCCATTTCTTCTCGCCGCTTTCAATGCTGCTCTTTCTTCCTCTTCTCTTCCGAGGGGTTTCACAGAGGCTCATATGGTGTTATTCCCCAAGAAAGGCGATCTGCTTGACTTGGGAAACTGGCGCCCTATCTCGCTACTAAACATTGACTATAAACTCTTCACTAAACTCCTTTCCAATCGACTCAACCAAGTTCTTCCATTTCTTCTTTCTCCCGACCAGACCTACACGGTTCCTGGTCGGTCCATCACTTCTAATCTCAATCTCCTTCGAGATCTCCTACATCTGGCTCGTACTAACTCTGAACCACTTGCCCTCTTTAATCTTGACCAAAGAGCTGCTTTCGACAATATCTCACATTCGTATCTTTCTGCTGTTCTTATTGCTTTCGGCTTTCCTTTTGCTTTTGTTACCTCTATTCTTGCCCTTTATCAGGACGCTGCTTTCCATGTCAAGACGGCCGCCTTCTTGACTGCACCTATTCCTTTTCGGCGAGGCATTCGGCAGGGTTGCCCACTTTCTGGGCAGCTCTTTGCCATTGCTTTTGAGCCGTTTCTTCGGTCTGTCCATCGAGTCTTTATAGATGCACTGCCACCGCCTACTGCAAGTACTAGGCACTTTTCTGTGACATACTCTGCATATGCTGATGACGCGACCTTTTGTGTACGGACAGACGCTCAATTCGACATCTTGCTCCAGATTTACGATCAATATTCTTCATGTTCAGCGGCATCACTTAATACATCCAAGAGTGCAGGTCTATGGAGCGGAGCGTGGGCCTCTAGGACTGACACCTCGTGGGGCGCCTCATGGACTGCTTCATCCCAAAAATTCCTTGGAGTCCATCTCGGAGTCCGTCTTTCTGCTCAAAATGAAACATGGAATGCTCTCAGAACACGCCTTACTCGAACTGCTGCCTTCTGGCGAGGTTCCCAGTTTTGTACTTCTTACTTCTCAAGAGCTAGAATAGCTCAGACTTATATTCTTTCACCATGCCTATATGCATGGTCAGTTGAACGTATGCCCATTTATCACCTCAATGACATCACTCGAATCATCTCAACGATAATATGGAACAGGTACCATTGGATCCAGGTCTCCACTCTCTGTCGTCGAGTCACTGATGGAGGTATTACACTGCTGGTACCTACTATAAAGCACATAAAGTGGTTTCTTTCCTGCGGCTACTAAGTGCACCAGAGTCTCCAGTTACGCTCGTTAGAGATGTCATGATATCGCCTAGGAATTCCCGAATCACTTTCATCATGTATCTTCTAATTGATCAATCTCCTTTTTTCCATTCTAAACTTTCCCCTTTCTACAAAGAGGTCCTTTCCTTTCTCCGTTCTCTACCCCTCTTCCGTGCTCCACCGGCTTCCACCACTGAACTATTAGCTGAGCCCCTGTTCTTTTCTTCCATCCTTCATCCCACTAATGCTCCCTACTTTACTGACCTTTCCTGGCTCCCCGCCGGAATAGTATCTGTTCAGGATCTAATTTCTCCAGATCTTTCTTGGAAACCCTTCTCTGATCTTTCCCCCTCCTCCCCCCTACCTCTTCCTCTCTTTTGCTGTATGATTCCTTCCGTTCTTCAATCATTACCCTCTTCCCTAACCTTGCCTCTCAAGCTGGGTTAACTCTTGTTCCCTCTGCCTCTCTTCCTCTTCCCTTTATCCTTTCCGTTCGGGGCTCATCACTTCCTCTCTCCAGTTTTTCTATCTCGTCTCTTTACAGTTGTCTCATTGATCCACTATATGCTACACCATTGATGATTCCAGATGTTCCGAATGTCGCCCTTTCACAAGTGTGGTCCATGTCTAATTCGCCACTATCTATTCCAGCAGAAAGCAACATCCAATGGTTGTTTCTTCATCGGCGGTTACCAGTTCCTACCAAATTATTCAGGATGACGCTTGTTGATTTGCCTAACTGCATGTTTTGCTCTGCGATTGCGGATGTAGATCATGTGTATCAACATTGCACAGTGCTTCTTCCCTTGCTACATCTGACCTTCACTACTGCACAGTGCCTTAGTACTAATGATCTCTCCTTCTCAGCCTATAGTACGCTACTCAGTTCAAGTACTCCGCCTATTCCTATATCAGAGTCATGTGCTTATGTATTCATATTAGCAAAACATGTGATTTTTTGCTACTATCAACAGCTACGTTCTACCCCTATACAGCCTACCATCTTTCAGGCGGGAGCTGCGATGTGCAGTCAGTTCCGGAACAGACTGACTTCACGCTTGAGGCTTGCTTTCACTGTTGCTAAGGCAGCGAATCAGATCCCACACTTTATGTCAGTGTGGTCACCTTTTCGTCAATGGTTTTCTGGTCCATCAGAAGACCTTAGACTTTTGTTCTGACTTCTGTGAAATTGTTTGGACTAATTGAAGTATAGTTTTGTGATTATCGTGTTCTTAGGTGCCCTTGTCATCATTGCTTCTTAATGTTACTGCACGTTTGCATGTTTCTCACCAACAAGGTCCTGTAGGTGAGTTTCTTGTTATACCACAGGCACTTAGAATAAGTTTAAAGTTTTTTTTTTTTTTCGGCACTTTCCTTATGTCTGCCGGGCTTTATAATATATGGTTTTTGCTCACGGTGCTAAGCAACTGTTTGATAGTGTTTAAATTGTATTATTGATTTTGCACAGTGTGGTTTTTGATCATGTTACATGTACATAAAGGGATATGATCAGTCGATTACACCATGTTCTGCAAGGTTTAGCACTTTTGTAGGGCAGGGGGTAATTGTTCATCATTCGGTTATTTGTACTGTACCTGAAGTATAGTTGCTATGCCAAAAGCTCAGTTTTGTATATACTAATGTACTTTCCTAATTGCACTGTAAAATTTATGTTTGGCACATTTCGCGTGTTGGGTCACGATTACATGTCTTAAGTTTTATGCTCATGGTGCGGAGCAAACGCTTTGATAGTATTTCAATTATATGTTAATATTACACAGTGTGGTTTTTCTCATGTCACATGCTTCTAACAGGAAATAATAAGTCTATTAGATAATATTCTGCGCTGTGTTGCATATTTGCTGTACAAAGAGTCAGTTTCATATTTTCATTATTTGTATTGTACCCGAAGTATAAATTTTCTGTAAAACGCAAGTTCTGTTTGTACTAATATACTTTACTCTTTGCACTGTGAAACTTACAGTTGTACCATGGAATTGTAACTCCTGATTAGTGTCTTCCCCTATGCCGTTGCATGTTGTGTACATATGTTGCTGTTCATTACAAGTTAATCTATAGCACTGTGATTGAGGCACTTGTTTAAGCCTAAGTAATAGTTCTTTTTGTAATTTGACAGCGTTTCACAAGAGAGATATTGCATTCAATTTGTATAGAGTTCACACCATCATTGTGGATAGATCATTTATTCGCTTATCTTTCAGATACTGAAAAGTATAAACCTTCTGCTCTTTTCTTCTTTTTTCTCAAGATTGCTCAAAATATACATGTTTGTTTTTGCACTGTAAAATTTATAGTTATACCTTGTACTGGCACTATGCTGATGCACATTGAGAACATATGATGTACATCGAGTAAGTCAACCCTTCAGTCCAGTAGTGTCAGTGTTATGAATTTGCTTACATTGTATATAGTGCATCCACATAATGTAAATATCTCATTGTCATTGTAAATAGGTCATCTAATTGTTTATCTTTTGGTAACTGTTAAGCACAGGCCATCTGTATCTTCCTGTCCATGTTTGCTCCAAATAAAAATTGTTGAAGCTCATGGTGGTCGTTAAACCTCCAATAAAAACAAAACAAAAACACTTCACCAATTTCGAAACCTCTCCAATACAAATTGACACCACGCCAACAATACTGTTCGCAAGATATTGACGTCAATTTGTATGATGCAGAAGCTTGGTTTAACGGATTTTCTTAGTCGTCACTTGTTGGTACATGCCTGCCTCTGGTAGGCGAATCGAAAATATTCTTTTTGCAGTGCCATATAATACCAGCTCTCCATATATGTTACATTGTCTACTTCCAAAATTTCCGTGTAATTTTCGCCTTTTTCTCACACGCATTCTTCCAGCTTAGAAGCATAAGTTTGAGCTTGTGTTCTTCATAATATCTCTGATTCTCAGATATGGTTTCCAGAAAATTAGTTTTGCGTCTCAAAGAGAGATTGCTCTAACTAAATATTTCCACGTATTTTCCAGTTTTTTTGGGTGCAGAGTTTCTTCACTGGATGGCGTGAATGTATAATCGAATATCACGCAATTTTCACGTCACTACGAAAGATGACCTAAATTGTTTTTGGAACGATATGTGCTAGACATGACAGCAATAAAACAAGGAAGATGACACCGAATTTTTGGGTGTAATAAGCACGTCTTTTGAATCCGTTCTGACGCAAATAAAATTTATCAAAGCTATTCAAAGTCAATGGAACCGGTATGGAGAACAATAGTATCTGACGGAGGAAAGAAGTTTTTCAATCGCGTTTTTAATCCCTCAGATATTGCTGTAAACGGGATCGTGAGCTCAGGTCCTTTGGTTGCAGACTTGTGCGTTAAGAAAAACATGAACTTATATGAGAAAAATTTCGCACCGGAAGCGCTCTCCAACATAGAAATAATTTTTCCAATCGGACTCTTAGAAACAGAGATATCGACAAAAATAAGATGTGACTTTACGTCCCCTGGTGGGAAAACCATGCATTATTTTAGGAAGAAAGTATTCTCAATAGGCTTTTCCATTTGAGCACTATCGGTCCAAAAAAAAAAAAAAAAATTAGTCGAGTTTTCAGGAGCCCAGATTTTGCTACAAATACGTACATCAGAAGCAGAAATTAACACTTATGCCCCCTGGTGGACAAACCATTCTTTAGCAAACATTAGAAATTATGTGAAAAATATTTTCCATCAGGTCTGGTATGCGATACAAAAAGAATTTTTCAAATCGAAGTTTTAGAAGCAGAAATAACGCAGAAAACGCAATTACCTTTGTGCCCCCAAGCGGAAAGTCCATGATTTACTTGAAAATTTTGAATTTATAGGAAAAAAATTTCGCATCAGAAACACTATCCAACAAAGAAGGAATTTTTCAAATCGGACTCCTAGAAGTAGAGATATTCACAAAAATAAGATATACATCTACGCCCCCTGCCGTAGAAACCATGCATTATTTCAAGAAGAAAATGCTCCTTAAAGGTTTGTTGACATGATTAGTATCGGTCAACAAACGACTTTTTTTCAATCGAGATTTTAGAAGTTCATATTTTGCTGCAAATACATCAGAAGCCGAAATTAAGACTTACGCCACCTGGTACTAAACCATTTTTTACAAAAATTAGAAATTATGTGCAAAGGATTTCCCATCAGAAGCTGTATCCGGTGCAGGAATAATTTTTTAAATCGGAGATTTAGAAGCAGAGATATAGGGGAAAAGCAATTAACCTTTACGGCCACCTAGCGGAAAATCTATGAATTAGTTGAAAATTTTGAAATTATATGAAAAACATGTCACACTGGAAACACTATCCAACAAAGAAGGAATTTTTCAAATCGGAGATTTAGAAGCAGAGATATAGGGGGAAAGCAATTAACCTTTACGGCCACCTAGCGGAAAATCTATGAATTAGTTGAAAATTTTGAAATTATATGAAAAACATGTCACACTGGAAACACTATCCAACAAAGAAGGAATTTTTCAAATCGGAGATTTAGAAGCAGAGATATAGGGGGAAAGCAATTAACCTTTACGGCCACCTAGCGGAAAATCTATGAATTAGTTGAAAATTTTGAAATTATATGAAAAACATGTCACACTGGAAACACTATCCAACAAAGAAGGAATTTTTCAAATCGGAAATTTAGAAGCAGAGATATAGGGGAAAGCAATTAACCTTTACGGCCACCTAGCGGAAAATCTATGAATTAGTTGAAAATTTTGAAATTATATGAAAAACATGTCACACTGGAAACACTATCCAACAAAGAAGGAATTTTTCAAATCGGAAATTTAGAAGCAGAGATATAGGGGGAAAGCAATTAACCTTTACGGCCACCTAGCGGAAAATCTATGAATTAGTTGAAAATTTTGAAATTATATGAAAAACATGTCACACTGGAAACACTATCCAACAAAGAAGGAATTTTTCAAATCGGAGATTTAGAAGCAGAGATATAGATGGAAAGCAATTAACCATTACGGCCACCTAGCGGAAAATCTATGAATTAGTTGAAAATTTTGAAATTATATGAAAAACATGTCACACTGGAAACACTATCCAACAAAGAAGGAATTTTTCAAATCGGAGATTTAGAAGCAGAGATATAGGGGGAAAGCAATTAACCTTTACGGCCACCTAGCGGAAAATCTATGAATTAGTTGAAAATTTTGAAATTATATGAAAAACATGTCACACTGGAAACACTATCCAACAAAGAAGGAATTTTTCAAATCGGAGATTTAGAAGCAGAGATATAGGGGAAAGCAATTAACCTTTACGGCCACCTAGCGGAAAATCTATGAATTAGTTGAAAATTTTGAAATTATATGAAAAACATGTCACACTGGAAACACTATCCAACAGAGAAGGAATTTTTCAAATCGGACTTCTAGAAGTCGAGATATTGACAAAAATAAGATATACATCTACGCCTCCTGGCGGAGAAACTGTGGAATATTTGAAGAAGAAAATATTCCGAAAATGTTTATGAATGTGAGTGGCATCAGTCTACGAGAGAATTTTTTCAATCAATATTTTAGAAGCTCAGATTTTATGGCAAATACATCAGAAGCAAAAATTAACACTTACGCCCCCTGGTGGCTAAAGTATTCTTTACCAAAAATTTGAAACTATATGCAAAAGATTTTCCATCTGGAGGTGTATCCGCTGAAGAAAATGTTTTTCAAATTGGAGCTTTAGAAGAAGAGTTATCGGGGAAAATGTAATTTATTTTAACGCCCCCTAGCGGAAAATCTATGCGTAATTTGAAAAAAGTAACTATATTGAAAATACTGTTCGACATAAATGAAATCAAAAGATTAAAGAATTTTTTCAATCGGATGTTTAGAAGCAAATATGTGGAATAAAACGTATTTTTGAATTCGACATCATCAGCTTTTACGGCCCCTACCGGCAAAATTGTACATCGTAAGAAAAACGAAATAAAGGATCATCATTCGCATATTTCAAGCTTTCCAATGCAAAAAGAGTTTTTCAAATCGGACTAATAGTTGCAGAGATATCGTGGGTACAGACGGACGGACAAACCGGTAGCATAAGCACGATCTTTTTTTACAAAAGACGTGCTGAAAAAGGAACGAACGGTGCCTGGAAATGATACCATTGAATCTCACTGCTTCCCCACACCATGACATCCTTATTCTCACTTCTTTCATGACGATGCTGAGACATCTGTTTCACACTACCCAAAAGTGGGGGAAATTTTATTTTTAGCGCAGCTTGAGAAATAATTCATTTATTTCTATGAGGTTGTTTGTTTTTATTTACTCTTTCTTTCGAGGTGTATGTTCTTTGGAACTGTTTTACAGTCTTTTCAAAAGTGTTACGCATTTTGTATAATGACACAATTTTAATTTGCATCATCAAAAGTGACATGTGCGACTTTTTTATTAAACTTCAGGGCAACTTTACATCCCCCAACCGTCCTCCCGGTACCACATTTCCGATCTATCGACAAGGTGATCGGGAATAACACTAGTTAGGTTAGAGGGACGAAACTTACATTCTTTACGGGGATCGGGGACTTTTTCTTTTTCCTTACTCATGAACCCAAAGTTGATGGCTGTATTACGAAAAAATATTTATTAATTTTCACTGCGTTAATTTGATGGACCTCTTTCTTCGTTGTCTAAATAACGTTAAATATCTTTTATTAAAGATTTCATAGTTTGTGACGGAGATGACGCGCACGTCAATTCGGCAAGTAGCAATGATGTCGGTGTAGCTTAATTCGGAAAACATCCGGCTCCGGAGTAAAAGGCTACGTTCGAGTTACGTCACCTGCAAACTTAGGTTTCACATTGGCGACCAAATGCAAATATGGATCTACTGGTTCTTCGAAAAATGTGTGATGGAATTAATTAGAATTCCACCTTCGCTACGAGAATTGTGTGGCGCTTCTTCCACACATCTTCGGGAATTAGTGAGAATTCCATCTTCTACAAAGAGCTATTTCAAGCGTGGTTTGGTGCAGACCCGAAACCCACGAAATCGTTTCCCCGCCTTTCTCAAAAAGAGGGGGAAGGATATATGTGACGTACCGACCTTAAAGATGATGCACATGTCAAGATGACAAAGTTGCAGCGACAAACTTCGTCGGTGTAGTTTAATTGGGAACGCATTCAGCTCCGGAGCACAATGATTCAATTTCCACCACTGGCAAATTTGTGTTTCGCTATAAGTTTTATAAGTACTTTTGCATATTGTTACAATTCTGTTTTTCATTCGTTTAGGAGCTAGTATCCTTAAGGCAAGTTCACATTGTCAGCTTGACTTGAACATGTTGCTTTCAAGTCAACTTGAAAGCTTTTGAAACCGTACACACGCTTTGAAGTGTTTGTTTCAAGCTTCAGTCTCCTTGCGATATTCATGCTCTGTACGGAGTGATACCGAATAGTCCATGAAAACTATTTATGCACAATAGCTGATTCTAAAGAATATTTAGATGTCCTTTGTGTCCGCAAATCTGATCTTTTTGGAATCGCTAAAAAGAACTACCCATTTGTTTTCCATTTTTCTGATTTCGTTAACCTATAAATGGTCTGGTACATATATATACACACTATCTACCAACAAGTAATTGGACACCCCTGCAATCGACGATATCTGCGGGCCTGATACACGTCACGGCCGCCGCCGTTAAATATCGTGTGGGAAACAACAACGCAACCAGTCGCATGCAAGATGCCACGCAGTTCGGAGCTCTCTGATTTCGAGAAAGGTGTAATCGTCGGGTATCACAGAAATGGCCGATTCATACCTGACATATCCAGCGATTTCAAGTACCCAAAATCGACAGTGGCCTACGTGATGGGCAAGTGGAAGATGAGAGGTGACTGACAGAATGTGCCCCGATCCGACAGACCCACAAAACTGGGAGTTAGACCCCGACGGGTGCTGGCCAGAGAGAACCGCACCAAATCGATGGGCCACATCCGCGAGGAGTTTCAACAGGCATCCGGAAGTGTTCTTTCGATGAATACCAACCGTAAGGAAGCCCATCTGCTTGGTTATCATGGACGTGCTGCCACTCACCAAGCCTTTGATCACCAAGTCCAATAGCGCTGCTCGGCTAACGTGGTGCAAAGAACGTCGACAGTGGACCGTTGAACAGTGGAAACAGGTTCTCTGGAGTGACGAATCAAGGTTCACCCTCTACCGTTCGGATGGCAGGGTCTGGGTTTGGCGTTTGCCTGGAGAACGCCTCCTGCCAGAATGTATTGTGCTAACTGTGAAGTTCGGCGGCGGTGGAATAATGATATGAGAGTGTTTCTCCTGGTATGGCACGGGTCTCTTGGTAGCAATTCCTGGTAGACTCAACGCCGAGACCTACTGCACCATTTTGGATGACCATGCGCTTCCTACGTTGTGGAAGTTTTACGGGGTGGATCCATGTTACTTTCAGGATGACAATGCCACCTCTCATGTTGCGAGGTCCACCATGGCTTGGTATGGTGACAATGGGGTTAATCGAATGGACTGGCCTGCGCAGAGCCCGGACCTTAACCCTATCGAGCACCTCTGGGACGAGTTGGTGCGTCGACTTAAGGGGTGCCCTTACCGTCCGAAATCGGTGAAGGAACTGACCTGTCTTACCCAAGCCGAGTGGAAGCAAATACCGCTAGCCGTCGTACAATGCCTGGTTGAGAGTATGCCCCGGAGGGTCGCAGCTGAATCGCCGCTCGTGGAGGCTCTACCAACTATTGAAGGTGAATAAACTTCGGTTTCCTTTGCTATCACAGGTGTCCAATTACTTGTTGGTAGATAGTGTATATATATATATATATATATATATATATCACGAAGCTGTTCTCTGAGATTCAGAGGTTAGCTCCTCAAAGTAAGCTCATCTACCAGATTAAAGTTCAAAACTGACGGTGCTGAATTTAAATTAGGTTGATGTATCAAAAGTCTAAATTTACAGCGATCTTGGCGCACAACACGAGCTTCACTGATATCCTTCACACGGATTCTTTGTACAAAGGCCGTTCCATAAGAACAAAGACTAATTTTTTTGAGTTGGCAACAGTGCGAAGGGGAAAAATAACCACGCAGACGACTAACTGAATTAAGGAAGTATCTATGGCAAAAGTTATTAGCCGCAGCAGACGATTCTGGTTTTGTGATTGTGCAGTTGTTTAAGGTATGTCTGCATTTCGCCATACAGCTATGGAGGTGAGTGATTCAGAGTTAAGAAGTGAAATGCATTGTACGATAAAATTTTGCCATCGGCTCCAGAAACAGTTGACTTAATGAAAAAAGCTTACAAAGATAAGAGCTTGGGTGAGTCAACGATTTTTAGATGGCAACGTGATTTCAAAAAAGAGGTTTGTCGGCAGAACTTGCTCCTAGGTCTGGTCGACCTGAAAGTGTTATTACGGAGCGTATCTTTAACACTCTTTGGGAAATACCGCAAGAAGATCGACGAATGACGTGTAAAGACATAGCGGCGCCAACTAATATTTCAAAAACGTCGGCATTCCGCATTGTACGCGACAAATTACTGCTGCCACGTGTGTGTTCCAGATGGGTACCACATGACCTGACGACAGAACAATTGTTAGCCAGAGTTCAGGTGCGTCATGAGTGGAAACAAATGATTGCAAAGGATCCAAACTTTCTAAACACAGTAATAGCTGCCGATGAAACATGGGTCCACTATGTCGACTCCCTCACGAAGCGCGCAACGAGTGTCTGGAAACACAGAGGCTCGCCTCCTCCGAAAAAAGTCCGCCAAACCAAATCAGCTGGGAAAGTGATGATGATAATTTTCTTTGATCATATGGGTGTAGTCCATCAGCATGCCGTTCCTCCTCAAATTACTGTCCATGCTGAGTATTACATTTCAGTCTTGAAGCGTTTGGGACGACACATATCGATTAAGCGACCGGAACTGGTGGGCAATTGGACCCTACTCCATGATAACGCCCGCCCACATGTAGGTGCTTGTGTTCAACAGTTTCTTACAAAATGCAATATTAAATCATGCCACAGCCTGCCTGCAGTCCTGACCTCGCTCCGTGCGATTTCTGATTGTTTTCAACAATGAAGGAGAAGTTCCGTGGCGCGACATTCAACATAGATGCTGACGTTATTCAAGGTGTACAGGGGTCGCTAAAGCAGCTTCCACAAAATGCCTTCGCCCCATGCTTTGAAAAGTGGACTGAACGATGGGACCGTTGCATATCATCCGAGGGAAGATACTTTAAGAAAGAATAACATCGATCTTGCTGTACCTATATTTCTTCATTTTGTGTAATTTTACTCTCAGTTTTGATGGAACGGCAGTTGTACTTTATACTGATTATCTTCTTAGCACACGAACATTCCCGAATCTGATCCTTTCATGACTTCTTTGGCATTCCTCTACCTTTCTTTTCCGCTACTCGGAATGAATAAACCTCTTAGCAAGCACCTCACAACTAATTTTTTAACATGTCGAAACCACCTCAGAATATTTTCTCCACCTTACAACATTTTGCTGCACATTACACATTTGTAACGCATGTTCGTTCCTCACACGATCAGAATGTGTCTTGCTATGCATGTTCAAAACTGTCGTCAGAATTTCTTGCACTGTTCCGTATGACACATTGACGATGGTAGCAATGTTTTGAATGGTTCTCCGACGATCCTCATGCACCAGTTCCCTAATGTTGTCCTCATTTTCAGGGGTTGTGGACGGTCACCCTGACCTCTCGTCGTCTTCCAGTGCCATTCTGCCGCTCTTGAAGCGCGAGTGCCACTCAAAACACCTCGCACGAATCATTGCTTCATTGCCATAAGCCTGCCGCAACATTTCATGCGTCAACGTTCCCGATTTGCCGAGTTTGACGCAGAATTTGATGTTTGCTCGCTGCTCTAATTTGCAGTCCATACCGAACATTGGTAGCTGTGCTATACGATATTTTGGTCGCCAAATATCGTGTAGCACAGCTACCAATGTTCACAGAAGCGACGCCACTCGGTACAATGACTCATGAACGTCACTGCCCTCCACTGCTCGCGTATCAGCGTACTGCTATCTGTTGGCGCGATACGTACCTAGTCCTGGAGTTTTTTGATCGCACTACGTATTTCAGTTTCTTCATTCCCCTCAGTGTCTTATTTTTGAATGGATATCCGTCCCCGAATTTGCCGAAAGTTTAACCGTGTTTGATACCCTGCGAAGCTGGAAATTATCTCAAATGTTAATCGCAGTTCATCCACCATTAGAGTGCCTTACTGGTTTTTAGTCGCTTTTGAGAACAGTTGCTATAGTATACACCGAAGAGCCAAAAGTTATGACCAGCGCGTCTTTGTGCAAATCGAAGCAACTGCAGGTAAACGACGGCGCGTGTGAAGATCATGAAACGGTATAAATAGCACCTGATACTGAGCTCTGTTAATCTGTGTCATTCTTCTTCTTCAGATGGGTATAGGCAGATGACTCAAGCGAGTTCAACAAAGGCTAAATTGTCATGGCCAGACGACTGGGCCAGATCATTTCCGAGACAGCGAGGCTTTTGTGGTGCTTCCGGTGAGCCGTGGTTAGCCCCTTTAAGAAGTGGTCCGAAGAGGAAAAACTAATTGCCGGCAAGGTGTAAGCCGATCACGACTCATCGATGCTAGCTAGAGGTGTCCAAATTCTATCCCGCATGGTACGATCCAACAGAAAGGATCCTGTGGCGTAACTCACCGGTATTGTGAATGATAGTCCCGAGATTGATGTGTCACAATACACAGTACACAGAATCTTCCTCAAAATGGGTCTGCATTGTCGCAGGCTGTTCCGAGTGCCCATACCAATCTCAGTTCACGTCAAAAGCGCCTTCAATGGGTACGCGAGCATCGAAACATGTGAAGGAAATTATGATGTCTACGCTACCTGAACATCATTGCTCACCAGTTACATCCTTTCATGGCAACTGTATTCACCTTCAGTAGTGCCTTCTTTCAGGACAATATTGTACCATGCCACACTGCCCCGTATTCTTTGAGAATGGTTCGCGGAGTGGAAGACCTCGAGGTAATACCCTGGCCTCTATATTCCCCAGACATCAATCTAATCGAGCATCTGTGTTTTGTGTTGGAACAGCAAATCCGATCTGCGGTGGCTCAACCAAGTAAGAGGAATGCGTTATAGCTATGTTAATGCAATATTGGAATGTAGCTGTCTACAGCAGAATTCGAACCTACAGAAATACAATGGATTTAAAATACAGCTGAACATTTTGGATACAATAAACGTTTCATTAATTCAATATACAACAATCTTAAGAATAATCAAATTCAGACGAAACAAAAGAACATATATAAATCTTACATCTCCTTTCCGTACTTACCACCATTAAGTGACATATTAAAGAAAGAATGTGTTTCGAATGAAATAAATTTTGCAGAAATCATAATTGATAATGGCTCATTACTAACTTCTGGTAATAACAAAAAAACCCATCCTAGATCGATCAGGAGTATATGCCATTCTAACCAAGACAGACGATAATCAATAAGATTCCATTTATATCGGGAGTACAAAAAGACGTATGATTACGAGATTGAAAGAACGTATTCAAGATTGGCAAAAGAAAAGACCAAAGACAGCTCTAATACAACACTGCATGGAAAATAAATCGCAGCCCGACTGGGATAATAGTAGACTTTTAACATCTCACAGGACTCATAGACAAATCATAACATCAGAAGCTTCAGTCATTGCGAAATTCAGAAATAAATGCTGCAACACTAATTCGCCAATTGAATTACCTCATGACTGGCGATATCTGATCGAACATGAAAACAGTCGATTTCAAAAAACCAATAAACACAGGTTCAAAGATCGCAGGCGCGGAATGGCAGAGGTGGACCAAGAAGAACACAACGCCATAGATGTCGCCACTAACGGCTTGCGCAGTGATACACCATGGTCTGCGACGACAAAGGCTGAAGACAGAGCGATACAAGATATTTCATCAGTCTTCTGAAGATCGTCAACGAGGACTTTGTGCCGGCGTACACCTTAAACTTTCCATTGAAGAAGGCAAAATTCTTGCCGAAACATGTTTGGAAGTGTGTTGCGGTGGTGAATTGTGTTTAGGTCCATCTTTTATTCTTTTTTATCCTTTTTATTCATTTGGGTATTTAACTTTCACGTTTTTTAATTATCATTCCTTGCAAATACCTATACAAGGGTATAGAATTTTAATTCGAAATAGTGTTTCTTAATCAGTGAATCTTCCGTTCAAGCAGAACCTGGATCTCGTCTAAACAAGCTAATGTCCGTTCTGTCGAGCAGGTGCTTTGCCACAGTGACAAAAATGCCGACATATGATAAGCTTAAATTACTATGAGTAAATGAAATTTTTTTACCATTAATGTTCATTTTGTATTTTTCTAACTACTCCACCCTACATACTTAAACAAAATATACGTGACGAACAGTATTGTCGCTGTTTTGAATAGCAGTTCTACATTAAAGTCTTTGGCCACGTAATATCGCGCCATATGCCTTTTTGCGTATGGGAATGTAAGAATTAAAGGATCCGCTGGTTACGTGTTGCTACCAAATACCACAAGCGCCTTTACAAATAATGTAGCTTCACTATCTCGCCGTTAAAAGCTGTTTTGGCAGCACATGAAGGACCAACACTATATTAGGCAGGTGGTCATAATGTTTTGGCCCTTTGGTGTACACTTAGCCTTTTGATTGTCTACACGAAAAGGAACACCGAATTATCGAAGAACTCCTATGTGAGTTATTATTTTCGAGGCGCAATCCAATATAAATACTGTATATGTTCATGAAAGAATATGTTCATGTGATGGTTAAATTCAAATTGATCGGAAACTTGAAACTTGGTCGTTCTGGGTGGTGTAGTGGTTAGCATACCTAGGCGTTTTCTGGGAGACGCGGGTTCGAGTCCCGCTCCAGGACGATGAAAATTTTCAAGTTTTCAGATATTATCTGACTTACCATCCTTGTCACATTTACGCCAAAAATCGGATTGTCATCTTCAAAATTTGTACTGTATATGTTGCCGGAAATATCAGAAAGTCCTTATGTAGCAGGTTTCGTGCTATGCTGGAGTTTTGAATTTCCGTTATCAATTGAGGAAAAATACTGTCATGTTTTGATGCAGCAATGCTGCTTCATCAAAACGCTTCGTTGATGTAAACAGTGAAAAATTCTTTGATTAATTTTTCCGCTGTAACCGTTCGACCTGTCGTATTGGTAATGAAATATTTGTTAAAGTGTCATTCAGCAAGGACAGTGGTATCATTTTCAGGCATTACAGATTAATCTCAAACTAAATCTAACAAACCCTGTTGTAAAGCGTGTAACGTATGTGCTCTAATTGAACTTTTCATTTTAGTTCACTGTTGTTATTTAAATTAGGTTACTTCTCGTTATGTTTTCTTAACATAACGTCAGATCACCCACGAGCTTACATTCTCAGCAGTTTCTAGCAGACAGTCAAGTCAGTAGGACTAGATGAAAGATCAATGCTTGAGCAATGGGTGTGGTATGTGTTATCCGGCTATCGAGTTTATTGCTGTTTTGTCAACATACTGTAATCTCTTTGAAGCCGAATTATTGGTGTTGGCAAAACCGTGAATTACTATGTTTTCCTTGACCTAAGTGTTAATAGTCCTTATTCAGCTAGTCACCTATTTGTATTTTCAGCTTCAAGTGTGCAAGTTGGGACTGGGCAAGGACAATAAAGACAAGTGTAAGTTATCCTTCTTTCTTGTCTTGTGTAAATACAAGATACGATGAAACCCCCGTTAGGACGTAACATGTAATCAAAAATGCTGAAAACCAATTAAATGATATTTAGTTGTTTTTCGATTATTTTCGAAAGAGTTTTCAGCTGAGATTACTTTTTCTTCTCGTTTCTGAGTTCTTTGCCTTTCCTTTGGAAAGTTTCTCTCTCTCTTGCTTCGGAATCTTCTGACCCTTCTTCGTCCATCACTCACATCGAGCCAAAATCAGCTCTCATCAGTATATACTTCTAAATGCTGTTCCAGCCTCTGATTGACCTACATGATCCATACTATTGAAGACATTCATGACGATGAGAAGAAATGAAAGGAAAAGAGGGCAGTGGGAGTTAAAATCTCAGCCTCACTTTCAGCAACACGTTGAGAACTGTGCAATAGGCTAACTGGGACACAAGACTCCTAATACATGAGTAGAAGTACAGTCCGTCCCACAATTATATGGAAAAGTGTAAAAACAGAGTAAATGTACGATTAGTGAACATGTACGCAGCCCATTAACACAGTGGTGAAAATAAACCACATAGTCTTTGCAGACATATTCTGCGAATGAGAAAATAATAATTTCGGATATGTATTAAACGTTTTAAACATGTAGTGTACTGAAACTGTCTCATAATTATATGGAATTTCACACAAACGTGCGAACGCTAACGCTCATTGCTACGCAAATCAGCCTGGCGTCAGAGCAGGATAAATAGTCGGTAAACGTGATGAGGCTGATTCAGTTTTAATAATGCCACGTGAGAAAGAGCTGTCAGCGGAGGAGATAACACTGAATAACAATGGTTTTGTTACAAAAAAAACTTTAACGGCTTTGTATGTACACTGGCGGAAAGTGAAAAAAGAACACCAAGAAGGAATTAGCGGACGATCATGAAATTTACACATGTTAATGGGGTCGAGTTGACGTAGGTGTGATGTTAATTTCGGGACCAACCGATGAGCGCTTACGCCCCAGCACGGCATAATATGCAAATTATCGTCGGTGGTATTTAAGGGGTACGGCGAAGTGAATGTAATCAGCCGTCGGCGTACGGACACGTGTGAAGACCCTGAAGAAGCTGCAATGCCTGGACATGGAAGACGTGTACGACTTCGGCAATTATCGGACTTTGAGCGAGGTCGTCTAGTCAGACTCCGCGAGGCCGGGTGGTCGTATCGTCGTATTGCGGAGCGAATTGGACGGGAAGTATCGGTGGTGGTACGATGGTGGCGTAGATCGTCCGAGAAACATTCCCACAAGAGAAGACGTGGTACCGGGAGTCACAGACGGACTGAAGAGCGGACCGATCGACGCATAAGAAGAGTGGCGTTGTCAAGCAGAACATCCACTGTGACGCAAATCCGAGCTGCCGTTGCATCTCAGGTGACTGTGCGAAGAATCCGCAACCGTCTACTGGATGTAGGACTACGTGCACGTGTGCCTCTGGCATGTGTACCTCTGACTCCAGCCCACCGTCAGGAACGGCTGCAGTGGTGTCGCCAACGTCTTAACTGGAGAAAGCAATGGCGATCTGTCGTGTTCAGCGATGAAAGAAGATTCTGCTTGGGAGCCTCCGATGCCCGTATGCGTGTTCGCAGACGCACAGGGGAGCGTCTCCACTCTTCTTGCATCCGCCAGCGACACATAGGGCCTACACCTGGTCTCCTAGTGTGGGGAGCGATCAGCTATCGCTCCCGTACACAACTAGTGTTTGTACCAGGTACGTGAAACAGCACTCCCTACATCAATAACATCATTCAGCACGTTGTTGTGCCATTTGTAAGGTCGGTCCATCGTGGTGTTTTCCAGCAAGATAACGCACGCCCACACACGGCACATGCAACGCAACATGCACTTCAGGGTGTGAGACAACTTCCATGGCCTGCACGTTCACCGGATTTGTCCCCCACTGAGCACGTGTGGGATTTTATGGGACAACGAGTTATCCGGTCTCCACGGCCAGCCACGACCATCCCCGATTTACGCGTTCAGGATGAGGATGCTTGCAACTCAATACCCCAAACTTACATCCAACATCTGTACGACAGACTCCATGCCAGAATTGCACAGTGTGACGCAGTTCATGGCGGTTCAACTTCGTACTAACCATGTTGCATGGAAATATTGTTTTTCAGTATACCAGCAAATGCAGCTGTATTTTGCCATAATGTTTTGATCACGTTATCCTCTGTATTCCGTTATTATGCTGTATAAATTTCGTTGGTACCAGACGTCTCCTTCTTGGTGTTCTTTTTTCACTTTCCGCCAGTGTATTTACTGATGCTGAAACCAAAGATGAAGTCATAATTGCTTCAATGGGCTCCAATTTCTTGTAATGGAACTCTCTATTGGGGTGAATGTTGTGTTACTTAAAGGAGTTTCCCTATGTCTCCCAACGGAGACATCTGTCTGAAGTCAGGATAGCTGTTTCTCTGAGAGTAGACATACTGGCGCCATTATTTCTTGTTGCGCAATTCCTTCTGGGAAGGGGCAACAAAGAAACATTTTTGTCATTCGAATGCATTTAATCGGTATTGAAGGACGTGCATTTTCTCGTGGTTTTAAAAAGTAGTATGGATTGTGCAAAGCGTACGTTAAATAATGCCGCATACTTGTGTGAATCATCCAAGCAGTTTCTGCTACATTTGTGGACAATTTACTTTGAAGTCTCAAAGGCGACATTTCACACCGTTGATTAGAAAATCGTATGAACTTCATTTCTAGTGCAAAATGGGTGATGAACATAAATATTGGTCGCCTCACATTTGGTGTAATTCATGTGTAACTTTGTTGACTGGCTGGTTGAATGGATCACGTCAAATGCCATTTGCGGTACCAATGGTTTGGAGAGAGCCTAAAAGACCACTCAACAGACTGTTACTTCTGCATCACTAAGTTATCTGGAATTGCAGCTAAGACAAAAGACACGATTCAGTATGCCAGTATTCCTTCGGCCATAAGACCTGTTCATCATGGTCCAGATCTTCCTGTTCCTGTACCTCCACACTCATGGAGTTTAGATGATACTGATGAAATAAATCCTCACAGCGAAGAAGATATTGAAAGACAACAAGACCCTGATTTCTAGGAAGATTCTGTGCCTCACGTTATAAGTCAGGAAGAATTAAATGATCTAGTTCATGACCTTCATTTAGCAAAACGTCACCCGAAGTATTGGCTTCAAGATTGAAGGGGTGGAATCTTTTACAACCAAGTACAAAAGAATGTAGTTTTCGTCGACGACAGCAAGAGTTTGAACACTTATTTTCGAAGAGTGGGGATCTTGTGTACCGCAATGATATAGACTTATTATTTGAAGCCTTAGGACAGCAACACAAACCTAAAGAATGGAGACTTTTTATAGATTCCTCAAAAATAAGCTTAAAAACTGTCCTTCTTCATAACAGAAACATGTATCCGTCAGTACCTGTTGCATATGCTGCATACACGAAAGAAACATATGAAAATATGAAAGCCTATATGGTGGTCTAAGCGATGGCTTGTGATCATTCGTCCGAGATGGGTCCGGGTTGGAATCCCGGTGAGGCATGGATGTTGTGTTTGCCTTACGGCGCTGGCTTTTTACCTTCCCTGGAACCAGTAGCCCTAAATTAGGGACAGGCGACTGCTTATAACCTAATGAGTTGCTCACGGTGGTCGTTAAACCTCCAATGAAAAAAACCTGTTGCTTCAAAGTATATTATACAAAATACACTCATGGAATATTTGTGGCAATCTTAAAGTGATAGCTTTACGCCTTGGTCTACAACCTGGATACACAAAATACTGCTGTTTCCTCTGTGAATGGAACAGTAGGGATAGAAATTCTCATTGCATTAAAAAGACCTGGCCTAAAAGAGAGTCCTTAATTCCAGGTAACAAAAATGTTGTTGCTGAGCCTTTAATAAGTCCTCAGAACGTGTATTTACCACCGCTTCACATCAAATTGGGTTTGATAACTTTTTTTTTCTAAAGGCATTGAATAAATATGGAGAAACGTTTCGTTTTCTAAAGAACAAGTTGCCCAAAATATGGAAAGCCAAAATTAATCAAGGCATTTTTATTGGTCCACAAATAAGGGAACGTATGCATGATCTTGCATTTGAAGACACTTTGAATGAGACTGAAGCTGCTGCATGGAAGTCCTTCAAAGATGGGGTACTAAACGTTTTAGGTAACTGGAAGGCAGAAAACTTTAAAGAATCTGTTACTGAGCTTCTAGAAAACTATTAAGGCCATGGGATGCAATATGTCCTTTAAAATACATTTCCTTTACTCACATCTAGACTTTTTCCCAAAGAACTTAGGAGCTGTAAGCGATGAGCACAAAGAACGTTTTCATCAGGACACATGTACCATAGAAAACAGCTATAAAGGAAAATGGAGCCCTAAAACGCTAGCTGATTACTGTTGGACTCTAAACAGGGATGTAGTACAACCAAAATACAGAAGAAAATCTAAAATAACTACTTTTTAAGGTAAGTATAATTAATTGCTTGTAGCGAAATATACATGCCAAAATGAAGACTTATTGTACAATGAAACAACAGGTTACTCGAGAACTATGCCCGATAGTACACTTTAGCAAGCAGATTTGTAATCAGCATGATAAATACTGTATGATTCAGCATATGCAGTCTGTAATAAACAAAAAGTTTATTTTTGTTGTTCAGTGTAATCACGTTCAGGAATTGCAGCATAAAGGAATGAATAAAAGTAATATTTCAAACAAATTAAAACGATTAAAATCTTCTATTTAGTCTATAACGTTTTAAGTGGTTGCAAAAAATATCCAGCTCAGAAACGAACTGGACGGAATAGTAATGTTCCGCATCGAATGAAATAACATATCGGAAAGCTCGCTGAGTTCGATAATCTGTCTGTACGAAATGTAAGTCAACATGGAAACTTGAGAATGTCGAAAAGTACGGTTCACAGGGTTTTGCAGAAGATACCCCTCCTGAAATATGCAAGACTGTTAAAGAAACCGCATTTAACTGCACAGCACACACAAGATCGTTTAAACTGGGCCAAAGACCATATGTCATGGAAGGACGAATGGCTCCAAATATTATTTAGTGATGAAAAGAAATTTAATTTAGATGGCCCAGACGGTGCGAAATATTATTGGCATGATATGAGAACAAACAAATGCTCAGCCGACAATAAGGAGGACGTTTCGTGATGATTTTTGGATTTAATGGGCAAGGTAATATTAATATCTGCGTTTTGTCAGGACGTCAAAATGCCGTAACATAACAGGAAATTTTAAAAGACAGTTTGCTCCCAGCTGCTGGTGGTCCTGATAGGCTGTCCTGATCGATTTGTCCAGCAGGACGACGCGAGCATTCAGAGAGCAACCTGTACGATGGCCTATCTGAGATCGAACAATGTCAAATTACTGCGGTGGCCAACTCGCAGCCCGGATCTCAACCCAATTGAAAATTTTTGGGGAATTTTGGTTCGAAGTGTTTATGCTAATCACAGGCAATTTTCAAACGTTAAAGATCTAGAAACCGAAATCATGAACTGTTGGTATAATACTGACGGTACAATCATGCATCATTTAATATACAGTATGCCAGAACGCATATTTCAGTTTTATTGCGCGTGGGGGAAAGTCCATTAATTATTAATTGTGTTTGCCATTTAAATATTTCTCTTTTTTTTTTGTTTCCATATAACTCTGGAACGCTGTTACATAGTTTGATTTCATAAAGCTAGAATATTATGTTAAGTATATGTTGTCAACAGCGTTTGACGTGGGTATATTTTGTTGCTGGCCATAATACATAATGTTCCACTAGAAGTCTTTGTTATTTTCTGCGTGCAACTGTTTTCGTTTACAAAACTATGTTTCCATATATACGTATACTATATTGACAAAAGTCACCGGACACCCTTCAAAAGCAAATGAACGGATCTGTTGCATTGTTAAGATGCACGGTACAGTTGGAAACGATATAAAAACAAGTCTGCAGCTGACCGCGATCATATCACACTGTGCGATTGAGTGAAAATGTCACGGCGGGAGAGAACTGACTTTGAGAAAGGAAAGATTGTTGGGTGTTATATCAGTGGCTTGTCCATAAGAGAAACCGAGAGGCGTTTAAACTTACCCAAGTCAACAATTTTGGATGTACTGCATAAGTGGAAGACACATGGCGTGTCTGAAGTAGCAAAACGTACCGGCAGACCAAAGGAAATCAGTGATAGCGGATGTCGAAGCCTCAGGAGAGTCGTTACAGCTAATCGACGGAGTACTGCACAAGACCTCAGTGTACAGGTGAGTAAAAATGTTGGAACCTCTGTATGTACTCGTACCATTCGCAGAGAACCTCATTCCATGGGTTACGGTGGTCGAGCGGCTGCTCATAAGCCTTTCATCTCCACTCGGAATGCTACTCGTCGTTTAGTATGGTGTAAAGAACATTTATCGTGGACCGTAGATCAATGGAAACGGCTCCTATGGACTGATGAATCCAGATACACGATCCATCAGTCTGATGGCCGTGTGTGGATATGGTGGCAGCCGGGGGAATGCTATGTACCACAGTGTACTGTTCCTACGGTCAAGTTTGGAGCTGGCAGTGTACTCGTGTGGGGATGTTTTTCGTGGTATGGTCCCGGCCCATTGGTTATCGTGGACAAACCTGTTAACCAGCTTGTCTACCGCGATATTCTGGACAATTATGCCCTACCAACTCTTTGGCAATACTATGTAACCGAGCCTTGTTGGTACCATCAGGATAATGCACCGAGCCATAAAGCAAGGACTGTTACGGCGCGGTTTGACGATAATTCTGTATCGTGTGTGGACTGGCCAGCACAGAGCCCTGATCGTAATCCCATACAGCATCTATGGGATGAATTAGAGCGCCGCATAAGAAGTTTGTAACCAAGGCCTACTACTAAGCAACAGTTAGCGGCAGCACTATGTACTGAATGGAAGCGCATACCTATCGCTATGTTCCAGAACCTTGTCGAAAGCATGTCTCGAAGGGTCAGTGCATGTATTAAGGCCAAATTTGGACCGACACCGTACTAATGTATGTCAATAAATGCGATGTTGTGTTTCTCTTCTAGGTGTCGGGTGACTTTTGTCAATATAGTGTATATGGGACGGACTGTAGATGATCTGTTATCTAAAGTCATACATTGGTAACTTTCATTTTTGCCCCTGGGAGGACCTGCGCTTGGTTTTCGAACACGTGTGCCTGTCCCTTTCCACTGTATCAAAAACAGATGAACTGTAGACATCTTCTTGCTAATACTTTTACTGACATCGTGGAGCGACATTATTCCCCATCGGAAGCCTTTGTTCACAATCAGATTTATAGCAGTTTTAGTACTGAACCGAATTCCCTGGGAACTTATGCATTTGATCTCCGAAATTCTTCTTAACATGGCCATAAAATTTCGCCATAATCAGCCATAGGGTTCCATGCAACATAGAACAGTTCCTAAATAATAATATAAAACAGTACGATTAATTTCATTTCGACATTAGACAAACTGTTGAGTAATAGACCTACTAAACTAATTTTTCATTGAAATATAGCTTTGCTATTTAGTTTAAGGAGCTTTACCGAGTTCTAACTTTTGAAAACTGTAGTTCAAATGAATAAATAATTATCTAAGTAGCAAACTAATGTTCGCAGAGGACTTATTCGAACATATACATTCTGTAGCAAAAAAATCCGCGCACCTGGAAAAATGGTCCGTTCATGATGAAATTTAGCATGAGTAATGAGGAGACTAAGAGAACGAAATGATTCAAATTTGAGAGCAATCCCTCTATTTATTGAGCATATTAGGTTCAGAACCGTTACATTTTAGTAACATGTATGGCCGCCCCTCTTGGCGATGCATGAGGAATTTCGGCCCGGCATGGACTCATACAGACGTCGAATGCTGTCCTGCGGAAGTTGCTGCCAGATCCGCTGTAACTGCGCAGCCAGTTCACCCACGTTATGCGATAACTGGAGCCGGCGTCCTACGAGGTCCCAAACGTGTTCGACTGGGGAGAGATCCGGCGATCGGGCAGGCAAAGGGAGGGTTGTCACACCACGCAAACAATCCATGGAGATGTTCACCGTGTGCGGTCGGGCGTTATCTTGCTGAAAGATGGCCCCGGCAGACTCGACAGCATTAGCAATACCACAGGTCGCAGGATCTCGTCGACGTATCGACGGGCCGTCACGGTGCTGCAAAGGATTACTAACGGCGACCGGGTATCGTAGGCGATGGCTCTCCAAATGGTAACGCCAGATATTATGGACGTATGCCACTCCACAGAGACGTGGGGTGAGCAGCGTTGGCCAGAGCTCCTTCACACACGAATTATCCAGTCATCCGAGGCCAGTGAAAACCGGGGTTCATCGCTGAACACTATTCGGCTCCAATCCATTACATTCCAACCTGCGCGGTCGCGACACCAGACTAAGCGTTGCTGGCGATGTCCAGGTTCTAGTGGTATCCGGCGCAACAGTGGTCGACAACGGAGTCCAGCCTCTGCGAGCCTTTTTCCAATGGTGCTGCGTGATACTACACGTCCAGGAGATGTGGGTAAGTGCCTCTGAATGGAAGATTACGAAGCTGTCGGTGTGTGTCTGGCAGCACGTACTATCGCACGATCCTAGCGAGAATTCGTCATTCGAGGCCTGCCGCTGCCCTCTTGATGGTTATGGACGCCCTGTTGGAACCACTGGTAACAACATCGTTTGACTGTGTCATCGTTCCGACCCTCATGGCGAGCGATACGTCGGTACGATCCGCACGCTTCCCGGAGTCGGGAGTTGCGCCAACTGATTGTAACGTCGAAGCCCTGGTCGGATGGGTCTTCGAGACATTCTCATTTGCTACTGCTAACAACTGTACCAAAGCAGCCGTCCGAATTGACGCAGCGGCCGAGCAATGGACCTTAAATGTGTGCTGGGGTACGCGTTTCCGATGCGCGTTACATACGCTCTGAGCGTTCATTGGCTGTGCATTTTGTATAATTTGCATGTCTGGCTCAGAGGTATTTGCATGTTAAGTTTCGCGCTTGTCGGATGATTATTCACGGTGCGTGGATGTTTTTGTTATAGAGTGTATTTACACTTCTGGAATATTTAAGTAAATACGATGGCCAGGTAGAAAGAATAAGTAAAAAGATTTACGTAAAATGATAACCTTTTTCTTTATAATTCCACTCACGATGAGCTCAAAGGGGCATCAACTTAATCCACAGATGCCGCCCCGCTGGCGTAGTGGTCTAAGCGATGTCTTCTAACCAGTCGTCCGAGATGGGTCCGGGTTCGAATCCCAGTGGGTCATGGATATTGTGTTTGTCTTACGGTGCTGGCTGTTTCCCTTCCGTGGGACCAGTGGCCCTAAATTAGGGATGAGCGACTGTTTATAGCCTATCGAGTTGCTTACAGTGGTCGTTAAACCCCAAATAAAAAGAAAAACCACTGACACAATGCACTCTCGTTGGTATCAACATAGATTTAATCATGTGACAACAATTCTTATTCATCGATCACATATATATCAAACAGGGTTTAATTAATATCTTTCGCAAAATCAGTGCTCGAAATCCCTCTGCATCTGCAGAAACCTCTTCTCTCCCAATCAGTGTTGTCATTTTATGTTGTTCTGACTCACTGCCAGTGTTGCCAAACTGTACAAGCTGTTCGGAAAATTAATGTACCGTTCAGTTTGAAGATGTTGAACTCAGAAAAAACGAAATTTGCATAAGAAAACAGAAACTCAAAAGGTAACTTAAATTAAAGATATACGATACGGCTCTTTATGTGAACGGGGATATCCTTGTTACCGTGGAGCATATATATTAGGAATTTTTGCGAACGATTATGTCCTCAGAGTCATGAAACCAAAATATTAACGACTCCTTATGTATTCTCATAAGCAGTCGTGAACAGAAATGCCACACACTGAAGTGCATCTCTATAATATTTGTCATATTTTGGAAATATGTACCTGAACGAAGTCCAAGCAACCTCCCAATTTGACCAAATTCCTGAATAGCTAAAGCAATTCGAATGATGCCGTAAATTTGCTTTCTCTCTTCGAAACACATTTTATATCATAAACACACAAAAAATATACTACGGAAACAGGAAAAACTCAATAAAAGCACTTATATAAAATATTCTCAATTGTTGATATGTATATATTTCAGATCGTGTGAAAATTTTCACGTGGAATCGAGATTCTGGAACGTCTCCGAAAGTCTTTGAATGTTAAGCATTGGAGAAATCCGGATGGGAACCTCCTTTTCAATGACCCTTTGTTCTTTCATTTCCCAAATACCTTAATTGAGAAGTGCTTAAAACTGAGAATCCAAAAGCTCAGTCTCGTCTTCAGAAGAAACCACGCGCAATCTGGTCGATTTAACATCCCAATCACAGATCCGCAATACATTCGTAACTGTGAACAAAATGAGCACAGAGTTTTACTCAAACTCCCTGAGAGCTTCATTTCAAACTTTGTGAAAATAGAACATCATTTGCAGGTGATGGCATTCAAACCCACATCTGCTTTCTCCGGAGTCGACTGTTCTACCGATTGAACTACACCGACAAAGATCATCGTGCAACTTCGCCGTCTTGACATGAGCGTCATCTCTGAGATACGTCACATGTGTCACCCCTTAAGGAAAGGGCTGTGACGAAATTGTAGGTTTCCGGGTCAGCCGACAAACCATGCTTTAAGTAGCTCGCTGTAGAAGGAATTCTTATTAATTCCAGACAATGTGTGGAAGAATCATCACACAATTTTCTCGAGCCTCACGGCCACGAGATTCATATTTACGTTCGGGCGCCAATGTGAAAATAAACGCTCAATGCTTCCCCGGTGGCGCAGTGGTCTAAGCGATGGCTTCTGAACATTCGTCCGAGATGGGTCCGGGTTCGAATCCTGGTGAGGCATGGATGCTGTGTTTGTCTTACGGCCCTGGTTCTCTCCCTTCCCTGGAACCAGTGGCCCTAAATTAGGGACGGGCTACTGCTTATAGCCCACTGAGTTGCTCATGGTGGCCGTTAAACCTCCAATAAAAAAAACCAAAAAACGCTCATTTGCCGGTGATGGGATTGAAATTCACATCTGCCTTCTCCGAAGTCGACTGTTATACACCGATGAAGGCTTATCGCTGCAACGTGCTGTCTTGACATGTACATCACTTCCGAGGTAGGCACGTCTCAACTTCTTGAACAGTTTTAACGGCATCCAAAATGCAGAATGATATCCAGAATCTTTAAACTGTTGGTCCATCTTTTATGTGAAAGGCTTCTAATTTACTGTTAGAAATCCCTCCATAAATAAAAACTAACAAAAAAGCCTTGTGGGATGCGTTGGCCTCTCGTTTCATTGTTTGGAGCAATGCAGTCGTTCTGCTAAGTCGGAAAAAAATTGTATTCCGTATTCGCATGTTGAAGTAATTTGGGATTACTTTGTTAATTATTTAATAAAACGAGCAACGTAGTAAAATGCAAAGTCGTTTTTGGCGCAGTCGTTTTTTGCACCACAGACAAAAAACAAAATTGCGGGCGAACTAATCTTTAAAAGCAAATGCATTCGCCCAGCTTCGAATTTTGATTCCCAAATAAACCGAAAGGCTCCTAACGGGTTTATACTCCCATGTATTCTCATCACGGTAGATAAACATCGACGCAGTCAATAGAAACATGCAGGAGGATTCTTCAATAACGTAGTCAATCGATTTTTACCCTGAGCATTTTCATTTCTTCTATCACGACATAAGTTCTAGATAGCATTTTCTGCCCGTAAAGCCGTTATCAAAATACAGCATGAGACACTATCAAAACATACAGGTGAGTGAATTTATTTCATTTTTTTGAGACTATTTTCCATGCAACTGAGTACTGCCGAGGAAAGAAGTGCGGAACGATTTTCAACTTCCCCTTCTTTAGAATAACACGTGAAGTCTACGTTATATCTATCCATTGTAAAATGAAATTTGCAGACACGAATATCGGAGGTTTTTGGAGTTACAACTCATGAAAATAGAAGTATAACGAAGTTAACTTCTCCGTCATTTTTGTCCGCGCCAGGATTCGAACCCGGGTCCCCTCATTCCGGAATAAGTCACTCTACCAATTGAGCTACGCGGACGTTTTATTCTGATTCCTATCTGCATTTATGTCGTGTGCGTCCTTCGGGCAGGTACGTCACATCTCCTGGTACGTTACATCATCTCCCCCTTATTTTTTTTTTTTTCGAAGTGCTGTTCTTATTTTTCCTATCTCGCGGTGTGGAAAGAACATCACACCAATGCGAGATTTTGAACGGTCGGGTCATCCGGATAGTTCGGGCGCCATTATAACGAAGTAAGTTCTCCGTCATTTCTATCCGCGCCAGGATTCGAACCCGGGTCCCCTCATTCCGGAATAAGTCACTCTACCAATTGAGCTACGCGGACGTTTTATTCTGATTCCTATCTGCCTTTATGTCGTGTGCGTCCTTCGGGCAGGTACGTCACATCTCCTGGTTCGTTACATCATCTCCCCCTTATTTTTTTTTTCGAAGTGCTGGAGAAGGGATTCTCTTATTTTTCCTATCTCGCGGTGTGGAAAGAACATCACACCAATGCGAGATTTTGAATGGTCGGGTCATCCGGATAGTTCGGGCGCCATTATAACGAAGTAAATTTCTGCGTCATTTCTATCCGCGCCAGCAGGATTCGAACCCGGGTCCCCTCATTCCGGAATAAGTCACTCTACCAATTGCGCTACGCGGACGTTTTATTCTGATTCCTATCTGCCTTTATGTCGTGTGCGTCCTTCTGGCAGGTACGTCACATCTCCTGGTACGTTACAGAAGTATTATCGAAATCGGGGAGAAGTTTGTATTTTTGATGCTATACATCTTTCCCAACAGCAGTAAAGTGCAAAAAATTTCAATGTAACGGAAATACTAGTGTCCGTGGACGGACAAGGGATCTGCCTAATTCGTATCTAATTAGGCGCTCGGAGTTGACCAATCGCGTAGTCATCTCAAATACATAGCGCCGAGGCTTGCCTACGAAAAGTAGCAGTTTTTGATGCTGTGCATCTTTTTCGACAGCAGTATAGTAAGTCCGATGCGAAAAAAAAAAAAAATCGATGTAACGGAAACGGGTAAGGAAGTAGTCAAAACTACTGTTGATATTAGATTTTTGAATGCTGTTCCATGAAGTGACGCAACAACAGTTAATTTCATTCTTACTCAACAACATGTTTTACTAAACTAACACCAAACAGTATTTCATCAGTTTTACATAAACACACACACACACCTGTATAGACCAAAAGTTACCACTCTGATCATTCGTCCGTAAGGGGTCCGGGTTCGAATCCCGGTCAGGCATGGATGTTGTGTTTGTCTTACGGTGCTGGCTCTCTCCCTTCCCTGGAGCCAGTGACCCTAAATTAGGGACGGGCGACTGCTTATATCCCATTGAGTTGCTCACGGTGGTCGTTAAACCTCCAATCCAAAAAAAAAAAAAAGTTACCACTTCCCCTCACTAACTCACTTGCGACTCAGCATTTCTTTCTATCTATCTTAAGGTCATTTTTGAGTTCGATGGACTTTGTAGCTCCATCACATTTCATCGGCGTGTAGGTCTTTTCTTACGTTCTTCTAAATCTGGATAATATAAATAAAAATAACAAATAGTGTTTCTGAAAAACTAAACAGTCGAAATACATACTATTGCCGCCGCCATAGTTTAGTAAATATTTACTTTTATCACTCACATATCTTCTTTCATTGGTTTTACGACAAATACATTCATTAATCCACCTACCTAAATGCCTCTCAATGTCAGGAATTAGCAAACCTTATTTTTAGCACGTCTTTTGTAAAAAAAGATCGTGCTTATGTTATCGGTTTTGTCCGTCCGTCCGTCCGTAGACACGATATCTCTGCAACTATTAGTCCGATTTGAAAAATTCGTTTTGCATTGGGAAGCTTGAAATATACGAATGATGATCCTTTATTTCGTTTCTTTTTTTACGATGCACAATTTCGCCGCTAGAGGGCGTAAATGCAGATGATGTCGAATTTAAAAACACGTTTTATTCCACATAATTGCTTCTAAACATCCGATTGAAAAAATTCTTTTATTTTTCGATTACATTTATGTAGAAGAGTATTTTAGGTATAGTTACTTTTTTCAAACTATGCATAGATTTTCCGCTAGGGGGCGTAAAAGTAAATTACGTTTTCCCCGATATCTCTTCTTCTAAATCTCCGATTTGAAAAATGTTTTCTTTAGCGGTTACAGTTTCTGATGGAAAATCTTTTGCATATAATTTCTAATTTTTGGTAAAGAATGCTTTGGCCACCAGGGGGCGTAAATGCTAATTTTTGCTTCTGATGTATTTTTCATAAATACTGAGCTTCTGAAATCTCGATTGAAAAAATTCTTTCGTGGACCGATGCAACTTACGGCAATAAACCTTTTCGGAATATTTTCTTCTTAAAATATTCTATGGTTTCTCCGCCAGGGGGCGTAGATGTATATCTTATTTTTGTCAATATCTCTACTTCTAGGAGTCCGATTTGAAAAATTCCTTCTTTGTTAGATAGTGTTTTCAGTGTGACACGTTTTTCATATAATTTCAAAATTTTCAAGTAATTCATAGACTTTCCGCTATACGGGGCGTAAAGGAAATTGCGTTTCCACCCTATATCTTTGCTCCTAAATCTCCGATTTGAAAAACTCTTTCTACACCGGATACAGCTCCTGATGGGAAATCCTTTGCACATAATTTCTAATTTTTGTAAAAATAGTTTGGCCACTAGGGGCGTAAGTCTTAATTTCCGCCTCTGATGTATTTGCAGCAAAATGTGAGCTCCTAAAATCTCGATTGAAAACAAATTGTTTGTGGATCGATACTACTCACGTCGATAAACCTTTTGGGAACATTTTCTTCTTAAAATAATGCATGGTTTCTACGCCAGTGGGCGTAGATGTATATCTTATTTTTGTTAATATCTCTACTTCTAGGAGTCCGATTTGAAAAATTCCTTCTTTCTTGGATGGTGTTTCCGATGCGAAATGCTTTACATGTAAATTCAAAATTTTCCAGTATATCATAGACTTTCCGCTAGGGGGCAGCAAGGTAAATTGCGTTGTGTTCAATATATCTGCTTCTAAAACTCCGTTTTGAAAATTTCTTCCTGTACCGCATACAAGACCTGATGGAAAATACTTTTCACATAATTTCTAATGTTTTGTAAAGAATAGTTTGGCCACCAGGGGGAAAAAGTGTTAATTTCTGCTTCTGATGTACACTATCTACCAACAAGTAATTGGACACCTGTGATAGCAAAGGAAAACGAAGTTTATTCACCTTCAATAATTGGTGGAGCCTCCACGAACGGCATTACAGCTGCGACCCTCCGGGCGTACTCTCAACCAGGCGTTGTACGACGGCTAGCGGTATTTGCTTCCACTCGGCTTGGAGAAGACAGGTCAGTTCCTTCACCGATTTCGAACGGTGGGGGCACCCCTTACGTCGACGCTCCAGCTCGTCCTAAAGGTGCTCGATAATGTTAAGGTCCGGGCTCTGCGCAGGCCAGTCCATTCGATTAACCCCATTGTCACCATACCAAGTCATGGTGGACCTCGCAACATGACAGGTGGCATTGTCATCCTGAAAGTAACATGGGTCCACCCCGTAAAACTGCCACAACGTAAGAAGCTCATGGTCATCCAACATGGTGCAGTATGTCTCGGCGTTGAGTCTACCAGGAATTGCGACCAAGGGTCCCGTGCCATACCAGGAGAAACACCCCCATAGCATAATTCCACCGCCGCCGAACTTCACAGTTGGCACAATACATTCCGGCAGGAGGCGTTCTCCAGGCAAACGCCAAATCCAGACCCTGTCATCCGAACGGTAGAGGGTGAACCTTGATTCGTCGCTCCAGAGAACCTGTTTCCGCTGTTAAACGGTCCACTGTCGACGTTCTTTGCACCACGTTAGCCGAGCAGCGCTATTGGACTTGGTGATCAAAGGCTTGTGGGCGGCAGCACCTCCATGATAACCGAGCAGATGGGCTTCCTTACTGATGGTATTCATCGAAAGAACACTCCCGGATGCCTGTTGAAACTCCTCGCGGATGTGGCCCATCGATTTGGTGCGGTTCTCTCTGGCCAGCACCCGTCGGTCTCTAACTCCCAGTTTTGTGGGTCTGCCGGGTCGGGGCACATTCCGACAGTCACCTCTCATCTTCCACTTGCCAATCACATAGGCCACTATCGATTTTGGGTACTTCAACTCGCTGGATATATTACGTATGGATCGGCCATTTCTGTAATACCCGACGATTACACCTTTCTGGAAATCACAGAGCTCCGAACTGCGTGGCATCTTGCATGCGACTGGTTGCGTTGTTGTTTCCCACACGATATTTAACGGCGGCGGCCGTGACGTGTATCATGACCGCAGATATCGTCGATTGCAGGGGTGTCCAATTACTTGTTGGTAGATAGTGTATTTGTAGCAAAATCTGAGCTCGTGAAAACTTGACTGAAAACATTCGTTCGTGGTCTTATACTGCTCAAATCGGAAAAAATTTTGAGAATACGTTCTTCTTAAAGTAACGCATGTTTTTACCGCCAGGGAGCATAGATTCATATCTTATTTTTGTCGATATCTCTGTTTCTAAGAGTCCGATTTGAAAAATGCTTTCTGTGTTGGGGAGCGTTTCCGGTGCGAAATGTTTCTCATATAAATTCATATTTTTCTTAACGCACAAGTCTGCAACCAGAGGGCGTAAGCTCACGATTCCGTTTACAGCAATATCTGAGGGATTAAAGACCCGATTGAAAAACTTCTTTCTTCCGTCAGATACTATTGTTTTCCATACTGGTTCCATGGACTTTGAATAGCTTTGATACATTTAATTTGTGTCAGAACGGATTCAAAAGACGCGCTTATTACACCCGAAAATTCGGTGTCCTCTTTCTTGTTTGTAGTTATGATTTAATTCCGTCTATAGTATGTGCCGGACTGTTGCTCGGTGTGGTTGTGAGTGACGCGAATAAATGCAATGTATTGTACGTAAGGAAATGTATACTCAGGAATCACTCGTTTTATTTCACATCCACAAAGATATTGGCATGCAAAAGATGCATAGGGTAGTCTCCCGATTATTATTATTTCTTTTGTGTCGTGAAGCAAGTTTTGATAGATCTCCCCCAGTGTATATTACGACCTATCATTCCAGAATAAGGCACTAGAAAGCCACTGAATTCTTCAAGCTGTGAAAAAAAAATGCTGACAACAAACCTCAGCAGCACAGTTAGTTACCTTCCCATCGTTTGTAGCCCACTTTTCGAAAGCCGAAGATTTCACAATGGAAATAAAACTTTAAGGTGTAAAAATTTTACATCCGTTTCAGTGTTGTTATCATTTTTTAATTTCTAACATCCTCTGGACTTCTAGTGCTTTAAGAACTATTACAAAATACAAGAACATCAATCTTTATTGGAAGCGTAATGGATGTGAGTCAAATTTTTGCACATCTACGAAAGGTTTACACAAGACAAACTAATACACTGGCGTTCGAAAATTAAGGACGAGACGGTTTTTCGAATGTAACGTCGTACAGAAGTGCTCCACATCGACTCAAATCATACCATAAGATCCCCAAGATGTAAGAATATGGATACAAAGGCACTTTATTGAAAAGGTAGCTTCGAGCACAACTGGACAGAAGACAGAAACGTCCATGTGACAGGCGGCTGCCAAGAAAAATCCAGTCTTTAGTAGGGGATATGATCACCCCTGACTGCGTTGCAGGATTTACAACGTCTGTCCTTGCTGAAGACGAGGTTGTCAAGGATCTGTTGAGGCATCGCGGCCCATTCCTCTTGTAGCGCCAATCGCAGCCCATTCCTCTTGTAGCGCCAATCGCAGCTGCGGAGTCGTTGCTGGCGGCTGGTAACGTGCTGCCAAGCGTCTCCCAATGGAAATAAACCGAGAAGGTTGCACACATGTTCGATTGGATTTAGGTCCGGGGACCTTGCGGGCCAATCCATGCGTTGAATATCTTCACTCTCCAACACCTCTGCGACAGCCACTGTATGATGAGGTGTGGCGTTGTTGTCCATGAAGAGGAACTCAGGTCTCACAGCACCTCTAAACAGACGCACGTGAGGCAGGAGAACCTCGGTACAATAGCGTACCCCAGTGACTGAACCTCCTTGGAAGATGTGGAGGTCAGAACAGCTATCAAGCATGATACCGCCCCAAACGAGAACTCCGCCACCACCAAACCGGTTCCTTTCGATGATGTTGGAGGTGTGATTGCGTGCTCCCTGCTCTCTCCAGATGGGTATACGTCCAGAATCGCTCATCAGACTAAATTGACTCTCATCCGTGAAAAGAACTCGACCCCATTGCTGATGTGCCCAGTTCTTGTGTTCCTGGCACCACAGAAACTGCCGTCTCCGATGAGCAGGCGTCAATGGCACACACCGTACTTGTCGTCGTGCAAATAGACTGCCTTTTGTGCAGTTCCTGGCCACGGTAAAACGCGATAACGGACGTCCAGTTGTCTGTTGCATGTGCCTTGCGATTTCTCCCGCTGTCTGCCGTCTGTCTCTTCTCGCCTGTAGGACAATATACCGGTTGTCCACCGCCGTGGTTGCTCGTGGACGACCACTGCTAAACTCTCGGACAGCTGTTCCTGTCGTTTTGAATGCTCTCCAAGCTTGTGAAACGATGCTGTGAGCGATCTTAAACTCCTCGGCCACACTAGTCACACTTCGACCTTCTTCCAACTTCCCAATGACGCGACCTAGGGTAAAGTCATCCAGATGTCTTCTACTGGATTGCCTGTTGGCCATATCTCACGGTGGCAGCAATTCGACGTCGTTCAAACCGATGTACACCGTACAATAGCTTTCACCGAATTGCTGAGCGTATACCGCCCGTGCGCTTTATACCCTTCGACACTCACCCCCCCTCCCTACGTCATGCTGCATATATGCGCATGCCCTACCGTACCGGACCCTAGTCTGTCTCCTGAGTGGTCGTTCGGTCCGTACTGCCTGCTCGTTCGCTGTTATGCTAATTTCTCCTCTTCGTCCTTAATTTTTGCACACCAATGTACAACTAAACCTATGCAGGAGAGACCAGAATGTGAGAAATGTTACATTGAAATTAAAGTATTTGAGCCGAATTATGATTGATATGGCATGCGAGAAGAAAGATTAGAAAAAAAAGCTAATAAAAGATCTAAATGGTTCATCCACAGCTGATGTAGTTCCGGCGAAACGGAATCGCTGCATGCATTCTGTCCTATACACACACTTATGTTCACAAAAAACAGAACACCTGAAAGGAGTGGAACTATAACTTTTATTTCTACAGGATATGTTCATTAAGCAATACAGAACAAATGATTACCATCTCATCACGCGAATACACTATTGTCGATGCACGATTTTAAATTAAATATGAAATCAAAATGACACAAACATTGATGTTTAATAATGTCATAGGTATACACGTAAAATGTTAAAAAATTAAAATCATTAAAAGCATTAGATCTTACGGATTAGCAACTATTCCATCATCAGGTGTAACACTACAGACGAAGTTTTAAAGTTCAAGCCATTATATAGTTTTAAATAAAGTTCAAGCCATTATATGGTTTAATGCTTTTAATGATTTTAATTTTTTAACATTTTACGGTAATTCACCACTCAACAGGACACAGCGCAGACTCTGAAGAATTACATTTAGGTCCACAATAGTCAAGCATCGCCATTTGGTGGGTGTCTTAGCATGTAGGGCCAAGTACCGGATTCGGTTCTGTCTGTAAGAGATTTCCAAGGTTGAGGAATGGTATATGGTGAATCGTTGTCATATGCAAAATCATTGAATTTATAAATAAATAAAGATTCTGTAAATAGTGTTGATCTTTTATTTTTGGGTGTAGCTAACACAAATGAATTCTTCCAAATTGGAGCATAGGTGCCTTTAATAGCAAGGCGAGAAAGAGCTGTCGAGGTAGATCCAGTTTTAATATTATATTTATGTTCTGCCAGTCTTGTACGTAAAGAGCGCTGGGTGAATCCTATATAGAATTTATCAGTATCAGTTGGGTCGTTACATTTCAACGGAATGCAATATACACCATGCCTATTAATAATTGGGTCGGCGTCTCGATCGCTACGAACCATAGCAAATAAATTGGCTGTAGTTTCACCAAAGTCGATGCTATGCTTTCTGCATGCATTTCGCAATTTAGTTGTCACCTTGGGGAGGTGAGCCATGGAGTCTACACATTGTATATGGGTAACATTTCTAACCAATATTGAACTTGTCCTGCACCAGAGCTTTCTAATGATATCCGAAATACATTGTCTCGGATATCCGTGAGTTTCAGCAATGGCTTGGTTTTTCTGTAATTCAAGATGACGAACTTGAGCGTTTGATGAGTGCGAAGACGCACATCGCACCATATGGTGTATCACTGCAAGTTTATATTTCATGGGGTGGAAGGAACTCGTGGGGATAGTGACAGGTGTGAAAGTGGGATTCCTAAAAACAGAATACGAGATGCCATGCGTTAAAGGGTTACGACATAGAAGAAAGTCGAGGAAGGGAATCGAGCGTGATTCCTCTATTTCTACAGTAAATTTAATTGTTGGGCCCTGAGAAGACATCCGGTTTGCAAAGTTCATTAAATCTTCATGGGCGTAGGTCCAGAATAGCAAGACATCATCGATATAACGTATGTAGAAAATGGGTTTAAGTTGACTTTCGGTCAATACCTGTTCCTCCAACGATTGCATTATTAATTCAGCTAAAATAGCCGAAAAGGGGGAGCCCATGGGTGTTCCTTCTGTTTGCTGATAAATAACGTTGTTGAACTTGAAATATGTGCTTCGCGCTATAAGTCGAAGTGCGCTCAAAACTGCCTGAATCTCTGAGATTGAGAGATAATTTAGGGCATGGAGCTTGCTCTCAATAGTTTCATGGACTAAGATGACAGGGACACTTGGGTACAAAGAAACAACATCTAGCAAAACCATTATGAAGGATTACTATACCGTGCAAATTAATTGGAGCAAGCTATTTTATTCTCAGAATTGTAATGTGATCGCCAGTTGATGTCGAAAACCTACGTAAACCGGTTTTATCAGCTGTGAGGTGGTGTGACTCTTAGAACTTGATAGTAAGAATGTGGTTTGACCGGTTTCAAACAGGAAATAGGCACTTCAGCTTCAGTTGTGAGCTTTCGCGTGTGACAGGTGGATGTTAGTTTTTGCTCTCTGTGAGTACGTGTTGCTTTCGTGTATTGAAAAATGGATATTTCCTCAAGGAAGCGTGCAAAAATAATTGCTCGGAAGGATCACACTTCTATGACAGTGAGAGATATCGCCTCTGCAGTTGGTGTAGGCAAATCAAGTGTATCAAGACTGCTTACGCGATATAATGCATCTGGATTATCATCTCCAAAAAGAAGAGGTAAATGTGGAAGAAAACGAAAAACAACTCCACGAATCGATAAATATCTAATAAGAAATAGTGAAATCAATCCAAAAAAAAAAAAAAAAAAAAAAACAAGCACCGACCTTCAAAGATATTTATTTGCTAGTAGTTGTGATGTTAGTGATTCAACTGTACGCCATAGGCTTCTGGAAATTGGTCGGAAGGCAAGAAGACCAACGAAAAAACAATATTTGAATACGAAAATGAAGATAAACGTTTAGCATGGGCCAAAAATTATAAATCATGGACTGCTGACGACTGCAAAAAGGTAATTTTCAGTGATGAAATTAATTTATTTGTTCAGGGTTACCAAGCAAATGTCGTTAGACGAAGCAACTGTGAACCCTTAAGACCTGAGCATGTCAAACAAACTGTAAAACACCCTCTGAAACAGATGTTTTGGAGGTTTTTCACATCAAATAGCACTGAAAGCTTAGTTCCTGTTCAAGGTATGATGAATTCAGCCAAGTATGTAGAAATATTACAACGTAGGATTGTTCCATTCTTGCAAACTTTTGACGGAACATTTCAACATGACTTGGCCCCATGTCACAATTAGAAATTGGTCAAGAATTCCATGCTGGAAAATCAAATTCATTTGCTTGATTGGCCTGGAAATTCACCAGACTTAAATCCCATAGAAAACTTGTGGAATATTTTGAAGAGACGTTTAGGTAAAATGGACTGCACAACCAAAGAACGCATGATAACGAATGTTATAAAAGTGTGGTTCCACGATTATGAAGTCAAAAATATGTGCACCCAATTAGTAGAGTCAATGCCAAAACGAATGCAAGAGGTCATTTCTGCTAAAGGAGGACATACTTCATACTAAAACAGGTATTTATCAATGTATATCAAAGCATAGAATGATACAGTATAAAGGCATAGTTTTGGAAAAAAGAGTGATTTTTTACTTTGTCCCAATTAATTTGCACATTGTAGTAGCATCTCAGTGACATACATTCCAGGTACGTCGATGTAGTTAGTAATGGTGTGGCCGCCTCTGACTTGTATCACCTGCGGTACCCGTTGAGGCATCGAATCAAATAATGTGTTAACGGTGTCCTGTGGAATAGCCATCCAGGCTGTATTGAGCCGCGTCCAAAGTTCATCAAGAATTGCTGGTGGATGGTCGTACAGCTGCCACCTGTTGCTTGAGTATGCCTCAGGGATTTTCTATGGGTAATAAATACGGCGATCTAGACGGCTACGGCAGAAGTGGAACGTTGTCATCTCTGAAGAAGGTCCATGTTGTCGCTGCAACATGCGATGTGTCATTGTTTTGCTTAAATATAGCTCAGGGACGTCCTGCCGGTAAGGAAGGCGACCAACCGCAGAATGTGACTGACGTAACGGGCACTCGCTATGGTGGTACGGATTCTCACGAGGGGTGATCTGCTTTCGTACTCATTAGCACTCCAGGCCATAAAGCATCGTTTTTGTACGGTATTCCTGGTGCGAATCTCCTCCCGATGTCACTCCCGTGTCGTCGGCGGACGTATATGCGTCTATCATTATCGCCTAAACAGAAGCGTGTTTCTTCGGAGAACACGATATTGCGCCACTCAATTCGTTCGATGCATTCTGGTAGTCCGTTGCTGCGGTGTCATAGGTAGCCTGAGGAGAGACCGACGAGCCTGCAGTCCGAACGGCAATAACCGGGAACGTACTGTTACAGCTGACATGGGAGAATGCATCACAGTTCGCCACTGCTGCGCCAACGCCGTTGATGATGCAGAACGGTCACTCAAACACATCCTCATGAGATGACCATTGTCCCTCGGCGTTGTCTGTGTATGACGTCCAGAACCTTCTCTCCGTGTCCTACGCTCTTCTTCGTACCATTCCCTACTCACTCTTACCACGCGCCTCACGGGACCGGCAATCTTCCGAAGGGAAGCATTTCAGTCTCTCATGACGATAATGCAACCTCTGTCGAACTTGCTGATGTGTCTGTACGACTGTCTTACACGACAACGAGGCATCGTTACTCACTGGTGACCAAGCATTGACATGCCAACCGAGCAACGCGGCGCTTATAACAGAAAAACGGCCGCTTTCCGGTCTGTGACGTTGCGCGATCTGATTTGTCCAGACGCGGTACGCATGCACCCATGATCCCAAAATGCTAATCATTTCTGCGATATTGCTTGATTAGCATATACTGTAAAAATCAAAGACATGGCTCGACTCCGTATTGTGTGTCACCTTATATAGTGTACGGAACTGTACATCGAATTCTTCTCCACGGAGGCATCTCGTCTTCGAATATAACTTCTCACGAAAGGGCCGAGCTGAGAGGTCCATTTTTCACATTTCCTTTGTGTTCGGCTATCCGGGCACTAACTGGCCTTTTAGTCATTCCAACAAACAGTGATCCGTCAGTGGCGATGTCAGGATGCCAATGGCTAGTCCTCTCTTCTTTAAGGCTGTCTTTCGAGGCTAAGCTCACCAATGGTGAACGCGAAGATTCTCATTCAGGAATATAACGAATGTACCAAAAGCTTTGAAGATTATTGACATTATAGTAAATGTACTAAAGTTGAACGCATGACGTAAAAACTGCGAAAAATTAGGGGATTTATGTGTGTAATAACAATGTTAATTTAATTGTTGTGGCGCCATTTACATTCTAAATTTAGGAAGAAATAAGATATAAAAATAAACGCTCAGTAAATACTTATTACCATAACTGAAACAACACATTGGTAGTGTCATCCAGAAACCTAGATTTTTAGCATCCCTTTAGTAACAATGGAACTACATTGCAAATTCACATTCTCATTAAATTTTAAATAAAGGAAAATTATGAATTTCATCGGCTGTAGGAAAGCAGTTCTTCAGTGACTTGTGGTGATAGGTATTTACTGAAAGATTAGTTTCATACATATTTTATTTTCTTCCGAAATAATTTCCAGAATGCAGATGGCGCCACATACCGTTAGATTTCAAATATTTGTGCACATAAAAATACCCTGCTTCTTCGTGGTTTGTTCCCCATGCTCTCAACTTTAGTGCATTTCCTATTTTGTCACCAATTTTAAAAGCTTTAGGTTCATTTGTTATAATCCAGAATGTGATTCCGCTTCCACCATTGGTGAGTATAGGATCGAAAGACACCCTTAAGGCATTTCTGAGGAAGTATGTGAAGCCAGGTACGAATGAAAGCGATCCGACGGAATTTAAGAGATATTTTCCAGTTGCTGGTCCTTCATTTATGCTGTTTATGACGTTATCTAGGATAGATCTTATCAGGTTCACAATAAAGCCAGTAGTAGACAGCGCTTGAGGAAAATACATGTAGTTTTCATTTCCCTTTCCTTCGTTTCGTTATCTAAGGA
The DNA here is from genome assembly GCA_039090855.1 of Macrothele yani. Lineage (NCBI taxonomy): Eukaryota > Metazoa > Arthropoda > Arachnida > Araneae > Macrothelidae > Macrothele > Macrothele yani. Next base: position 61,732,408 of record CM077017.1, on the reverse strand, counting down.
GATTAGAAATGCTCTTTCTGAGGCGTACTTGGGAAACGCTGGTCATATACACTGATGTTAAAACTTAAGAGAATTTGCACATTTTGTCGAATTTCTGAAAAACTAATGGGCACATTTTAATGAAATTTGGTATGGATACACAGAGACATAAGAGAAAAAATTATACCAAACAACAGTCATGGTACGCACTCATGATCGTCAGTAAGGCTCATCAGCGCAGGAATGTCCAAAATCCACGTTACAAGATCGAACGTAAAAAGACTCTAATATGGGGTATGGTCCCCTCTCACCGTCATACAGCTCTTACAGCGCGACGTCATACTGGAAACGAGGCAGTTGATGAGTCCCTGTGGCAGTCGGTCCCACTCCTGCAGCAACGCAGTTTTCAGCTCCTGGATGGTTCTCGCAGGGGGATGGCGAGAGGAAATTGCAGAGCATCCCAGAGATGTTCGATAGGGTATAGGTCTGGCGATCTAGCTGGCCAATCCATCCGGCGAATATCCTCACTTTCAAGATAATCGTCGACCAGGTGAGCCCTATGTGGACGAGTGTTGTCGTCCATAAAAAGGAACCGAGGGCCAACTGTGCCCCTAAAAAGTCGAACATAGGTCAGTAAGATCTCATCCCTATACCTCTCAGCTATCATGGAGCCTCTGTCAAACACATGGAGAGGTGTGCGGCCGTCCAACCTGATACCTGCCCAGACCATGACACCTACGCTGACATAGCAGTCCCTTCCTCGGATGTTGGAGGAAAGGTATCGGGTCCCAGGTTCTCTCCAGATGAAGGTACGTCGATAATCAGTGTCCAGGCTGAATCGCGACTCGTCTGTGAAGAGAACGTTACCCCACTGAAGTCTGGTCCAAGGCTGAGGTTGTCTGCACCATGCTAAACGCGCTCTCTTGTAAGCTGAAGTGAGCAGGACGCAAACAGCGGGTCTTCTGGCAAAAAGCCCTCTCTCATGAAGCCTTCGAAAAACAGTAACCCTTGAAACTCGGGTTCCAGTGACGGCATGCAGCTCAGGAGATAGCTATGAGGCTGTAGCAGTCCTGTGGTGCCTCGCTGAAAGTTCCTAATAACGATCTTCATTGGCCGTCGTGGCTCTTGGACGACCTTGCCCAGGCCTTCTCGATATGGATCCGGTGTCCTTAAACTGTTTCCACAAATTGCAGGTGACACTGGGCGTTATATTGAGCTGTGTAGCAACTTGCACTTGCGATTGCCCTGCCTCCAATCTACCGACGATTCTCCACTTCATTCCGTCATCAATACGTTCGTGGCAACTCATTTTACCTGATTGCTTATGAAATTGAACCAACTCCTGCAAGAAACACAACGAATGTCGCTGAGGAGTACGAGCGAACTAATCGCGGAAAAAGCCACGTGTGGTTTTCATGCCTTCCGATGTCACAGCTCCGCCCACACGCACGTGTACACTTAGGTATTCGACACTGCAAATTTGCATTCTTATTCGGCCGCATAATTTGTAAAGCAGCACCAGAAATGGAAGGTGCAAGTGGCAGGTAAAGTCACAGTTAGCGCAACTGGTAAGTGTAAGAAGCAGTTCTGAGGTCATGGAAGACACACACAGACAGGCATAAACAGAGCATAGTGATGAATGTGCATGGAAGAACGTGAATGCAAGCCGGTACAGATGTACAGAAGAGCAAGTGAAAATGTAAGGGGACAATTAGCGCCATACGATAGACAGTCACGTTGAGGGGCGTGGAGTCAGGGAGGTGACACTAGACGCCAAAACTGCAGGGAATAGGAAGAGCCACTGTGTGTGCAAACAGAATGCAGCATACAAAGGTCACAGTCCAAACTAGGCAGACGTGCAGTTGAGACATGTAGCGCGACCATCATGGGGGTTACCGAGGTAGCAAAGCACACAGACCAAGCATGAAGGAAGGAGATCAGATCGTGAGTCGGAGAATTCCATGTGAAACAGGGAACCACTGGATGTGTGGGGACCAGATCCGCTAGAAGTCCGGTTCGCGATCACGGGAGCGTGTAGACACAAACTCCAGGCGAAGACGAGATGTAAGTCTGTTCCTGAAGTGTAAACACAAGATGTCACCAGCCTGAGGAAGCGACATCGGAGAGGTGCGGAACGAAGCTGTTGATAAAAGCAATATATAATGTACTTCACTAGGACGAAAACATACCAACACAAAGCTGGTGGGTACACAGGTGGTGAAGCGCAAAGAAGGAGAGTGCGGTGCGCAGTGAAGGGGACATCGGCGGAGCAAAGACGATGAGTAATATTGTAGGCGAGGTGCAGCACTGGAAGAATTGCCGGACAATATAGATAAACATGTTCGACATCGGCAGTCTGTGCGCAAAAAAGTGCAAGCAGGACGCTGGAAAATTGACAACCTGAAGAGAATCGGTGGAACCGGGAGACGGTTGTGAAAGAAGAGCCAATGCGTATTGCGTTCAAGTGGAGAGGAGAGAGATGATGCAGCTGCGGATCAAACATGGAAAAGAGTGGCAGAAAAGACTCCGAGAATAGGACGAGGAGCAAAAGAAGAAGAAATACAGAGAAACTGATAGAATAGTTTAGTTGAAAAGGCCGAAAGAGGGAGAACGGAGCCGTGAGAAGGAAGAAAGAGGGGAAGAAGGAAAAGAGGCCTAAGCTACAGAAAGCAGACCGGAGGAGGAAGCAAGAGAGAGAGAAAGAGCGCGATGAGAGAGGAGAGAAGAGAGTCATAGATGGATAGCGTAGCGGAAGACGAAGGAAGGGAGGAGAAAGATCGGAAAAAGATTTCCAGGACAGATCAAGAGTTCCTAGGTCACGGTTTGTTACAAGCCCAAAGTACGGAAGAAAAGGATGAAGAAAAGTGGAAAAGAAAAGGGGCTCTGCAAGAAGGTCGAGAGTAGAGGAAGGAGGAGAGCGTGAAACCCAGACAGAGCGAACGAAGGAAACTGCTTCAGTATAAACAGCGGGAAGGCGAGAATGAAGAAGAAGACGGCGATATATAAGGAGAAACGTCGAGAAAGAGAAGAGAAGATTGTGGAGAGATATCAAAACATCACGAACGGTTTGCGCAGAAGAAATCGGCGTACACAGCCGACGAAGAAAGGCGACAATACGGGTGGCGCGATAATAAAGCGACACGTCGAAAAAATTGATATCACCATGGGATGGTGGCAAGCAGAGCGTCGAGATGTTCACTCAATGGCCATGAGTCCAGATACGTGACGTAAGACGACGGGCAATATCGGTGAGGCGATAATCTGGAACAGGGAAGACAGTCCATGAATGTAGGCATTTAGACAGCAGATATGTACGAGCCAGGAGGGCACGTTGAGAGAAGGAAGCACAGAATGGCGCTCAGCACCAGAAGGCTGAAGACTTCCAAAGGCGGCGATGGAGGGCAGTCCAGGAAGCGGTGGAAGAGGCAAGTGGAACACCCAGATGGATTCCAAGAATCTTTTCAGTGGTGGAAGTTCAGGTGACCCCCCAGGAGCGTCGGTGGGAGATGACCACGCGCCACACCAGAGTCCAGTACTTTAAGCGGTATTCAGCGTAGCCGTGGAGCAGTCGCCATCAATTTAATAAAGATGAAGGATATGAGTAAACTGAGTGTCGGAAGGAATACAAAACGTGGAATCATCCGCATACGCCGTGTAGATGATAGAATGATGTCGTGTGGTGGCAGTAATGGGAAGAAGAATGGCGCAGAAAGCATGCAGAACAGAGCATGGAAACGGTTCAAATGCGATGGTAAACAGCTGCCGGGACAATGGGCAGCCTTGACGAATACCTTTGTAGAATGGGATTGGAACTGTGAGAAAGGAGGAACGTGGGAAATGACATCCCGATAGAGTGCGAGGAGAAGAGAAGCAAATGACGGAGGAGAGCCAAAGCTGAGAAGTGATAGGCTTGAGAAACGTTATCAAAAGCGGAGCGTTGGTCTAAGTTAAGAAGAGCAAGAGATTCAGAGCGAGGGCTGGCCAAATGAAGTAAATCGCGGAGAAAGTTAATGCTGTGAGAAATAGAGCGGCCTGGGACAGTGTAAGTTTGATCAGGAGAAATGATAAACGGAAGAACAGAGTTCAGACGTAGAGAAAGGAGTTTAGTGAAAAATTTGTAATCTAGGTTTAGTAATGAAATCGGGCGCCAGTTTCCCAAATTAAGCAGGTCGCCTTTCTTGGGAAAGAGAACAATGTGGGCTACAGTGAAACTCGAAGTAAGACAGGAAAAATGTAGAGCAGACGAGAAAGCACAAAGGAGAAAGGGAAGTAGAAAGGAGAAGAAAGTACAATAGAAAAGATGAGGAAGGCCGTCAGGTCCAAGGACGGTATGAGCGTTACGAGAGGCGAAAGTGTCAAGAGCTTCGGCAGCTGAGAAAGGGCGAAGAAGAGAATCGCAAAGATAAGAGAGTCGCTAGTTAAGCTATTTTCCTTCCGGAGTGATGGAGTAAAATCCTTCCTTCTCAAGGCAACGAGACTTAGTTTTTCCCTCCCTTCGTCTTTAGGAAAACTTAAAGTAGGAGCGACAAAGTAAAACACAAGATTCATACGACAAATGTATTAAAAACTAAAACTGTCTTTCCACTATTTAGGTGACTGTGACCAAGGCGTTTGTTTGATACGGCATTTGTTTGGGGTTTAACGACAATCGTGATCAACTCGATGGGCTAGAAGCAGTCACCAGTCCTTAATTTAGGGTCACTTGTTCTAAGAAAGGGAGATAGCCGGTGCAGTACGACAAGCACAACCCCCTTGCTTCACTGGGATTCGAACCTGGACTCATCTCAGACGAATGGTCAGAACCCAGCTCGTAGACTGCTGCGCAACCGAGGCGGTGACAAGGCGTTTGGTGTTAAATTTGGAGATGACATCAAAATGTTGTACTCAAGTAATTGCCATAATACATATAGTATATTTAATCATTCAAATCGTTTCTCACTAGTTACAAGTTGTAGAATTTTCTTTAACGTAAAGCTTCGAGTAGCCATAAGCACAGCACGAGGTAACCTTTTTTGCCTCAATGTCACGTGACTCGACACCTTTGAATTGGAGCCAGAGGTTGTAACGTCATGAGCAGTCTACCTGTATAAATAATAATGGAAGATGTACACTGACAGCTAACTGAATTACGATCACCTTCCTAATGATCCACTGGCCTTTCTTTCGCTAGGAAAATGGCCACCATCCTGCGTACCATCGACTCCATGGGATGTCTGTACGCTTCTGTGGGAATCTGAAACCAATCTGTTTGTATCGCGGTCCGTAGTTACGGTATGGATCGAGGTTGTGTATCCAACTGCATTACTTGGCGTTCCACAATATCCCACATATATTCAGTTGGGTTCAGGTCAGGAGAGTTTGGTGTCTATTGGAGATATCTGATGCCAGCACAGTGTTCATCGAACTACTGTATTTCTGCACGAGGCGGGCCCAGTGGCATGAGACCAACCCATCTCTTTCTGGGTGGAGGTACCACAGTGTCGGGTGTACATGGTCCCTGGTAGCAATTTGCGTTGATATGTTTTCCACAAAAAACAAGGGTCCCAGTTCAAGCCCTCTAAATATACCGCTGGCCACCCAAAAAGCAACACCAAGAAGGAAGCATCCGATTGGCCTGAAACTCGCAGCATGCGTCGCCCGCGAGAGGACATGCAAACGATTAGCATTGCAGGGCATATGCAAATCATGTGCGCCCGGCACGCCACCGAGAAGCACTAAAAGAAGGGTGCACAGAAGGCGGGGTGTAACTAGTGGAAGTGTGTTGTGCTGCCGGATCTGTACGTGGAAAGCTTCCTGATGCCTCGTCGCAGAATACGGCAGTCATTCCAGCACGTTTCGGAGTTCGACAGAGGACGAATAGTGGCTTATCGCGACAACGGTTTATCGTACCGAGACATCGGCGCCCGTGTGGGACGACATCCAGCCACAGTGAGGCGAGTATGGATTCGGTGGGTGCAAGAGGTACGGACGGACCGACGTGAGCGATTGCCGCAGCCGCGGCACATCACCGAACGAGAGGACTGGCATGTTGTGCGGCGGACATTAACGGCTCGCACCGCCACACCACGAACGTTAGCGCAGGAATTAAGGTGTGTTGTGCAACAACCTGTGTCAGCACGTACCGTCGGACGTCGTCTGCAGGAGCGGGGACTTGTCGCACGGCGCCCACTGCTCCGATTACCATTGACGTTACACCACCGGCGAATGCGGCGGCAGTGGGCCGTTGAACGCTGCACCTGGACTACGGAATGGCAAGACATTGTCTTCTTCGACGAATCCCGCTTCTGCCTGCAATACCACGACGGTCGGATCCGCGTGTGGCGGCATCGCGGCGAGAGACTGTATGACGCCTGCATTATGCATCGCCATACAGGTCCGTCGCTTGGCGTTATGATTTGGGGGCAATTGGATATGACACCCGCACCCCTCTGGTACGCATCGCCGGTACACTGAACAGCCACCGTAACATCTCCGACGTTTTGGAGCCTGTAGTCCTCCCTTACCTGCAGGACCTGCCAGCTGCCACATTTCAATAGGAGAATGCGTGCCCGCACGTGGCACGCATCGTGCAACAATTCTTCACGGCGCACCAGGTGTCACTGCTGCCGTGGCCCGCCTGTTCTGCCGATATGTCGCCCATCGAACACGTCTGGTCGCTGATCGGCAACCGAGTGGCCCGGAAAGCAGCACCCGCGGCTACGCCTGATGAACTGTAGCAACGTGTGGAAGCAGCCTGGACCGACATACCCCAAGCCCACATCCAAAGTCTCTTTCGTTCGATGCCGCGGCGTGTAGCGGCCGTTATTGCCAGCCATGGGGGCCACTCGAACTGTTGATGTCTGCGTGTTCCGCAAGTCGCACGGGCCTGTAAGCCCAATCGTTTCATCTTTGTATCTGTTGTTATGTGTCCAGTAAATCTGGCTTTGCTATCTCGTGTCCTTCTTGGTGTTGCATTTTGGGTGGCCAGCGGTGTATAAGTCCCATATCATACAACCATCCCCACTGTTCGAATCCATGTATGAAGGATCCGTAGCCTTATGTGACAGGACCATTACAGGATGGGGTACATATCAAGAATAGTCGGACTAGTTCATCTGTAAAATCCGCATGCTGTTGACAAAAGAAGAGTCGTTTACGTCGATGTACTGTTGTTAGGAGAAGGCGGCTTACAGGGTATCTGCTCTTGTAGGCCATCCGTGTAAGGGTTGACGTACATGGTTGCACAGGATACTGTTCCTGCTTAGCACATATTGTATTCGGGTGTTAATTGCGAAACTTTGTACAGCCGATTGCCCTGTACAAGGCAACGCACCCGTCATTCACCTCTTTAATCTACCTTCTACCATCGTTTACACTTGTTTCGCTATTTGGTTGTTCCACCATTTTGACACTACTCCTGGTACTCTTTTACCTCAGAGGCCCTCGAATAACGCGCAAGTGTGGCCCTTTCCAAAACGGACGCATCAGCCCTTCAGTATTCCCACAGTTGGCTTTTCGTAAAACTCCGGTAAATAATCGATTTTACTCATCGCCTCTATAATTTAGCGCTCCAATGAACCACCAAAACCCTATATCCCATTAGCCTACAGCCTACAGTTTTAGGCCGTAGGCTAATGGGATATAAGACAGTGTACGAGCAATGTCTGGGAAGATGAAAATAGATGTAACGAGAATCATAAGTGTGGCCCCAGAAAACATTAAAAGTCATTGTGTTTTACACCGACAAGCATCAACTGAAAAAATTCCAAACTATTTCGAAATTATACTAGGTGAATCATGGGAAGATTTTCAATTTTGTCATAAGTCTATCACTTCAATGATGTTGTTCAATATCTGAGGGGCCGCCTTGGTGGCGCAGTGGTCTAAGCGCTGGCTTATGACCATTCATCCGAGATGGGTCCGGGTTCAAATTCCGGTGAGGCACGGATGTTGTGTTTGTCTTACGGTACTGGCTCTCTCGCTGGAACTACAATATCTGTGGATGGATATCCTAAAGTCTTGAGCTACGCACAATTCCTATCTTTCCAGATTTTTTATCCTGGCCTTTCACATGCAGCCCCAAGCTTAACTCAACTCAACTCAAATATTTTATTTTCAGATTTCAGATGTGATACTTCTCATATGTCTCTCTCTCTTGCATAGGTTTTGTTGCATTAGTTTGCATTGAGAAAGCCATCCGTACGTATGCGAAAGCTTGTGGCTTATCCATTACTACATCAATGAAAACGGATGTTTTTGTAATCATTTTTATCGACTTGGTGTATAATAGTGCTTCTTGTTATTTACTTATTCCTTCCGCTTTGGCTGAGTTCTATTCTTTAATCGTATCTTATTAGCTGCTTTTATTCTTCTTATTTTCCACTCTTTTTGTTCTGTATCGAGCTGCGGAACTCCTCGTACCCCGCTCTTTGGCCCTCTAGCGTAAAGCAATCGACTTGTTTCCTGAAGGATCTCAAAGATTCGATCGATTTTGGAGTCAGGAACATGGGCGTTACATTCCCAGACGCAAAATTCTCCAACCCCGAACATTTGTATTATCACAAATCACTTGCTCTCCATCAAAACCATACTCAGTTGCGGTGATGTCATCTGCAGGCATGCGCATTTCTTTCCTTATCTAGAGAATTAGAATGAACTATTTCCCACGCGACTACAATTTGAATCAATAACCATCTAAGAATTCCAGCTGCTCCTGAGCGAACTGATGAAAGGAACGCGTGCGTGACTGGAGAACATACCACAACACTTGACTCCATCCAATGCGATGCTACTGGAAGGAACAGACTTTGAATGAGGACAAAAACTCCCACGTTTGCGATTGAAATTCACTTCAGTCAAGAGCGTATGCGTTTCGTTCTGGATTCCCATTAAGAAATCCCGACGGCCTGAAGCAACTCAATAGGGATTAAGCCGTAATAGAAATTGAAAAGAAATACCCAAGGATGTTCAACTTGGAATTGGAATAAATGCCGGTAATACCATGTCGAGAAATTAGGTTTGTACGATACATAACCAGAATGAAGATATAGCTCAGATTCGTGTTTACGGTATGTACAATGTACATGTGCCAGTCATGATCCCTTCCAGATATTCCAACTCGCTCGATGTGAGTCTATTTTAATGCAATCTCATAAAACTTGGAATACAGATCCTTCCCAAAACTTGGCAGCTGAAATTGATTTCACTAGTGACGGGGCAGGGGGATTAAAACCTTGACACACGGGAATGATGACATTCACACCCTTTCGTAATTACAGAAAGTGTGCAAGTCGCCATGATGTATTTATCTTCTTAACAAAACTGGACATACATAGGCATACATGCGAGTAACTATTGGTTGTCGGAAAAGTCATGGCGTATTTTAGCCATGTTTTGCAAAGGCCATTTGTTGATAGAAAGAACAAAGATCAATCAGTGATATAATGCCCGTTTTGTTCGATAACCTTTTGCCATCTTTCAGTGAGCTACAGAATGCCTGGTTCGTAAAAGGACCTGTCTTTCATGGCGAAAAACGGTACAAGGTGTTGATTTACAGCCTCATCTGAATTGAACGTTATACCACGCAAGGACTGTTGAAGAGAGAGAAACAAGTGGAAGTCTGACGACGGAAGGTCAGGCGATTATGCTGGGTGTGGCAACACATCCCACCTAAGCTCCAATAATCTTTGGCAGGTGATCAAACCTGTGTGTGGTCTCGCGTTGTCGTGATGGAACAGAACACCTTTGCGATGAACGAGTTCTGTGCGTTTCTGGATGATGGATTCGGTCAAACTGTCCAATTGCCAACATTACACATTCGAATTGATTGTTTGGTTTCGTGGTAGGAGCTCGAAAACCACGACACCTCTAAAATCCCACCACACTGAGATCAGAACCTTCCGCTGATGAATGTCTGCTTTGGATGTCGTTTGAAGCGAAGCAGCTCGTCGGGGCCAAGACCGTTTCCGCAGCACATTGTTGTACACAATCCACTTTTCGTCACCAGTTATCGGTCGCTTAAAAAAAGTCGTTTTCCTCATGTTTAATGAGCATATCGCATATGATTATACGCGCCGTGAATTGAGCATCTTTCAGTTGATGAGGAACCCACAAATCGAGTTTGCTTACGTATCCCAGCTTCTTCAGGCGGTCCTGAACACTTGAATGATAGATGTGCAATGTGTCTGCAATCCCTCGGGTCGTGTAACGTGGGTTTGACTCGATCAATGCCTTGATTTGGTCGTCATCAACCTTGGTGGGCCTCCCGGACAGAGGAGCATCGTTCAAGTCAAAATCACCAGCACGGAAGTTTGCGAACCACCGCTGGCGCTGACGTTCTTGTAGAGCGTTATCCCCGTACACTTTACGCAACTTTTCACAAGCTTGACGCGCGTTCTTCCCTTTACGGAAGTGAAACAGTAAAATATGGCGAAAATGCACAGTTTGGTCTTCCATCTTCAACTTGATGTCAAATCTCCGCAAATCAATCGAATCGCTTACTATTCTTTTCAGACTGCAGCTAGAACTGGCACCTGTCGAATGCCCTAGCGATAACAGATCTGCGCATGCCACTAGTACTTCCAAAACCGCCCAACCGCCATCGAGTGCCAAAGTAAGTCACGACTTTTTCGACAACCCAATAGAACCCCATTTCTTTCTGAGCTTCTGTTTACAGTTGCTGCCTTGCAAGTTTAGCGGTACGTAAACTGCTAGAAAAAAAGTCAGGTTTATTACGTTTTAGAGCTGCAGTGTGAGTGTATGTAAATTCTGTCAGGTCAGAATGGTAGCTGTCAGAGTGCCAAACGCAACGGTATGCGAGTTTCCGGTTCTGCAGTGAGCGCAGACGCAAGAAGGACGCACAAGGGATAAATGGATTTCGAAGCAATCAGTGTCCTAAGGTACGCTTTGAAATAATGAAAAACAGCCATTTTTAGAGCTAAATTCCTAATTAAAATTTCGATTAAATTATTAGTTAATAAAACAATTTTTCACAAATAATAATCTCCGCCTTTGTGCCACCGCAGTGGAGCAGTGGTCTAAGCGTTGGTTAATAATCATTCGTCCGAGATGTGCCCGGGTTCGAATCCTGGCGAGGCATGGATTTTGTGTTTGTCTAACAACATTGGCTCTCTCCTTCCCCTGGAACCCGTGGCCCTAAATTAGGGGAGGGCGACTGCTTATAGTCCATTGAGTTGCTCATGGTGTTCGTTTAACGTTCAATCAAAAAAAAAAAAAAATCTCTCGCTTTGCTCCATCTCATTTTATTTTAAAGAGAAAAATATTACATTCATGAAATCTAGCCTTTACTTTAAATTGTTTTTTTTTCTAGCTATAACTTTACTTCTTAACATCACATGATGTGTTATTTCTATAAATAAATCCATCGCTCTTTCCACGTTAAGCAACGCACAGCAACCGAAAAATTGTTTTTCAGCCGCCGGTTGCTGTCGGTTCCTGCTTAACGTGGAAAAAGCGATGGAATTATTTATTCAACTGATGCCACGTATTTAGATGATTTTCACCATGTTATTTCTATTTCACTTCTTTCTTCCGCACTTTTTCTTTCTCCTTTCCTGTTGGGTATTCTCATTGACTCTTATTTTCGATGTCTGTGGCCTACGCAGCCAGTGAGTCTTTTTTTGTCTGTCAAACCCTAACCGTAGGTTTGAATACAGGCAACTAAACTTTTGAGGGGGTTTCGTTCGGTCAGTGTGCTAAGGTGTGTGTAACCGGTGCGCGTTTGTCATGCTGTGAAAACATGATAGTCTGTGAACACGATACGGCCATTTTTTTGACGTAGAATTACGTCTTTTTCCCTGCTGGGTAAGGGGTAACTTCAAGAGCACGGATGCAACGAAAACATGTCACACTTTGAACGCTTATATCTTCGAAACTAGTAATCTTATAGTAATAAATAATACATCATTAGATAGTTTATAGAGTCCCACTTATAACAAAACAAGTTTCAACCCTCCACACCCTTAACTTTTCGATACAGTAGCGTTAGAAAGTTGAGCTAAATTTCGCGTGATTTTGTTTCTCAGCATGCCGTTTTGAGGTTGATAACTAGTGGATAGATAACGATAGCGATTACCTCAGCCCCGCATTCCGTAGACGACGGTCAGAGCTAACGGACGTATGCGATAAACCGAAATAAAGTGGATTTAAAATTTATTTATTTTTTTAGATAAAAGAAATTTGGTGACGAAAATTAAAAAATGCCAGGAAAATCCAGGGAGAATTACTGTAAGAACCAAGGAAAGTTGAAGAAATAGCTAGAGGAGAACGAGAGGAATCCGAAAAGGCCCAAGTCGTCAACGAAAGGTCACGGGAATGTAAGGAGCGTCAAAAGTCAGCGCGCCAAGACGCGTTTCACTCGAGATCGACTCTAGAGAAACAACCTTCCATTTCAACAGCACAGATTGAGCCTGGATAGATGCGGATTGATGTCATCGATCCAAATTTTCAAATTTGCACATCAAGCAATGAATACCAGTGCATGTACATCGCCAGGCTTCACAAATTCGCTGGATAATGAACGTATTACGTCTCAAACCTTTACACCGTAGATGCATTCTAAACCTAGACAATAACAAGAGCAACAAGAAGAAGAATACGTTAGGCCCAAGACGTATCGCCAAACGTATACAACAAGACAGCTAAGAAGTTTGAAAAATTGTTTCTGTGTGTGTGTGTGTGTGTGTGTGAAGAGAACGATTTCTTCAGAAACAATTTGATAACTACTGACAACGATGATACTACGTCTTCTACTTCTACTAACATTAATTTATAATCAGCACGAGTTACTATGAATTGTATATGTATAGTATACGTTGCTTTTAAGTAAATAAAGTAAAACATTTTTTTCGTTTTACTTCTAAAAGTTTATATCTGAAAAAAATCAAAGGGGCACAGTAGCAACTGTGCCGCAACCTACAACGTAGGGCCACACCAACTGTCCTTCATTGAACACTTTAAAGACGTAGAACTAGTGAGATAGTGCCATGAAATAGTGACAGTTGACGTAGTTGAACGTTGTAGGCTGCGGCACAGTTGCCACTGTGCCTCTTTGTTCTTTATTCTGAGTTTAACGGCCAGTCTGAGCAACTCTGAGGGCTATAACAATCACCCGTTCTAAGGACGATCACTTCTTGGCCCCTAGACAGTCAGCGCCATAAGGCAAGCAGGGCATTCATGCCTCATCCGAGATTAGAACCCGGTCCTGCTCGGACCACCATTCAGAAACCACTCTGACACAGGGCGTCATAGAGCCATTTGAATGTTGCAATAATCTCTCAGATGGACAAATATTGAAGCAGCTCTTAATGTGCCCAAAAGTGTGATGAGTTGACTCCATACAAGTCGTGGGGAGAATAGCGATGTCGCACAATGGCCAACAAGTGATCGCCCGAGGTCAACTACGGTCGGCAAGATCAATATCTCACAATGTTCGCTAGCAGCAAATTCATAATATCCAGCTTCCGCATACCAGATGCTCTGAGAAATGCCACCGGCGTCCGGTCAATGATCAAACGATCAGCAATAGATTGCATCAGGAAACTCTACGGTTGAGACATCCATTGCACCGAATTTTACACTCTACGGTAACCCGGAACATGTGAGTGGAACACGAGGGCGAAAATGCTTATGTTATATTCACATTCAAATTACTTTCCCGCAAACCTATAAAGTGTAAGCGAGGAGCAGGTAAAGTGATTTCACCAGGACATTAAGGAAACAGAAAAGTGTCCACAACGGTGAAATGGAAATATAATGACAGATTACTGTTCGATATTAGAGAAACCATTCTAGTAAAGAGAACGGATATGCACGAGAATATATATGAAAACGGAAAATATCCATCTTAGAGCTACACTTTACAGAAAAATGTCTAAATCTATGGCCAACAACTCAAGTTTATCTTGTAAATAAGTTTTCAGGAGCCAACGTAATTGAAGGACTCGGGTGTAAACCATAGTAACGAACACTTCTGTCGTTGTGAGGTACGTAGATTACAAGTGGTAAAAATATAAACGTTTGCACTTACCATAAATTGAAAGTTATATTGTGGCGCCATCATCATCATCATCATTGTCAACCATTATCAATCCACTGCTGGACGAAGGTCTCCCCAAGTTTCCTCCACAACGGTCTGTCTTGTGCCAGTCTCCTCCATGTCACCCCTGCATACTTTCGAATTTCATCCACCCATCTCCCATGTGGTCTTCTTCTGGGTCTTTTCCTGTCCCTTGGAATCCAATCTAAAATTTCGGCTGTCCATCGATGATCTGTCCTTCTGGCAGTATGTCCAGCCCATTGCCATTTCAGGGATTTAACTCTGATCATGATGTCTTCCACTCTTGTCATTTTTCGGATCCACGAGTTCCTCTTCTTATCTCTCCTGGTTACACCAAGTATGCACCTCTCCATGCTTCTTTGAGTTGTCTGCAGCCTTTGTATGTCTCTTTTAGTTAAGGTCCACGTCTCTGCACCATACGTAAGCACTGGAAGGATGCATTGATCAAACACTTTTCTTTTAAGACATAATGGCATATTGCTCTTGAAAATTATGCTGTTTCTTCCAAAAGCTCTCCAGGCAAGTTTTATACGCCGATTAATTTCTTCATCAATGTGACCCTCACTTGATATCTGCTGTCCAAGATAAACGTACGTGTCTGTTATCTCCAGCTTTTCTCCATCAATCGATAAATCTTCATTTCTTGTAAAAGCATTGAACATCACTTTTGTCTTCTGAAAGTTCATTTTTAATCCCACTTCTTTACTCTTGTCAGCAAGTTCCTGGATCATACTCTGCAGCTCTGATGGGGTAGTTGCAAAAATGACTACGTCATCAGCAAAACGAAGGTGGGTTAGATAATCTCCATTAATCTTTATCCCTTTGTTTTCCCAGTTCAGTGATTGAAAGACATTTTCCAATGTGGCATTAAAGAGCTTCGGAGATATGGTGTCACCTTGTCTCACTCCTTTTCCAATTTTTATGTGTGTTGTATTTTCAAACAGCCGAATCTTTGCACTTGCATTTTCATAGATGTTATTAATAATATTAATGTATGCATCTTCAATACCGCAGGATTTCAGAGCCATTGTAACTGCTGATGGTTTCACCGAATCAAAGGCTTTTTCATAATCGATAAAAGCCATGCACAATGGAAGTTCATATTCCCTCGCTCTTTCAATTAGTGGCGCCATATGTAGACATAAATGTATAATAAATACTCTGAAATGCTCAAATTACCACCGCAGTCGTTTTTCGTGCGCAACTCATTTTTACAAAAATGTTGGTTACCATGGTTTAAGCCCGAATCCTTCAATTCATTTTTATTTCCTTTGTACAATATACACCGAGTGATCACTGAATTATGACCACACCTATCAAAAGTTGATGAAAACAGTTAACCAGGTGATTTCCGAGAGGGCGCGATTCGTCGACCAACGTAGCATATGGAAGTTGTGAGTGGAGCAGTAGGTAGTAAAATTCGGAGAGTGACGAGTAAACGGGAGGATTTGTGGGACTTTGAGAAAGGACAGATTCTGGGAGCTCGGAGAGCGTGTGCTTTCAATTTTCCGAACGGTTAAACTGGTGGGTTGTTCGGGAGCCGCCGTAGATAAAGTGTATGAGAACCGGCGTGAAAATGGTCAAACAACGACCCGGAGGCAAAAATGCACAGGTCAGCGAAAGGTTGATGTGAGAGGTGAGCGCTGGGTCCGACGACTCGCACAGGACCACAGATGTAGCATTGTTTGACAATTTATAATGAATAAGGTTTTACTGGTTGTTGTGTGGTAGTAATTATATCATGAATAAAGTTTTATGCCTGGACTTAATGAAGACACTTAATGCAAGAGACCTAACTGCCAGACAGAGGTCTGACAATAATTGAACAGAGAAAAATGTACTCACTTTAAAACCTTTTATTGGAAAACTCCTGGTATCATCCAACACACATTCTACTAATCACACTACTACTGAATATCCGAACCTTCGTAGAATCGCATCACAATAATGAAGAAGAACCTAATCACATAAAACGAAGCTCTCTGCACAAAATAACGTAGCTCTTTTCACATCAAACAAAACCTCTCCACATATAAACAAAAGCTCTCCCTTGGTATCGTTGAACGCGCCTATTTATACTGCCTACCACCACGTCATGACTTACACTCATTTCCACATATCATTCAGCGGGAGAAATAACATCTCATTAAGTGAGAAGATAATTTACATAGGAAAATAAAATAACAAGAGATAGTAAAATCAAAAGGAAACTGAATCTAGAGTATACGTTACAAATTGATTACCCAATACAACAGAGGTTAAGCCGGAACAGTACCAGTCATGAGTATGCATCGCACGCTCGCACGTATGGTCTATAACAGAAGACGACCCCAACAACATCCTCTCCTAACTACGGTTCATCGAATCAAAAGACGCCTGGTGCAAAGATCATGCAAATTGGACGTGGGATGACTGCAAAGAAGTGTGCTGTAGAGGTCTGCACAGGGTCGGGTCTTTGCTCATTTCTAAGTGGGAAAACGGGCCGGACCGGGCCTTCAATATTTAATGTAAAACAAACACGGCCCGAGCAGTGTTTTTTATGAGCAAAACAATCGCCGTACGATGCCTTTCTCGTTCGGAAAACTCGTAACATACAGCAGCTGGATAAGATTGAATAATTTCCGCTGATGGAAAAAATAAAAGTTTTACGACATCCTCCCCTCCTACAAAACAATTGGAGTGGGTCAGCTCCCTTAGTTTTTCAGTGTGAATGTGGTCCCTTCTCTCTCTCCCTAGCTTTCACCTTCCTATCATGCTTGAGGGCAGGCTATTAACTGCAGCATTTCTAAACCGAGCCACCCGTTTGCAGACCAGGGCTGTCGTAGACGAATTTTTTTATTGTTCTGGTCGGCGGCACATTGTTCTCTAGATGTGTGAAAAGCTTTTAAGTTGTCTTAAATAGCACGGGAGAAATTGGCTGGGAGATACTTCTGTGTATAAATATGTGCCGTATTTCCCCCATTTGTACTATCAGGCAGCCGTTTTCAAAACTTCTGTGACACTGATTAGCTGGGCAGCCTGTCGTTGTTTTCCCTTAGCATATGCTCAGTTCAGTGTTGCTGATAAATACTCTTCCATACTTATTATGGAGTTTAAGAAAGCGAAAGATTTTCGCGTAAAAATCGCTTCCGGAGAATATGTGCTTGTAGACAATGTAAAGGGGAAAAGCGACATTTGGAAATATTTTAAAATACTGTCCCGTTCTGAAACTAGTCGGCCTGAAAACGTTGTGCAGTGCACTAAATGCAAAAACTTTTTG
Organism: Macrothele yani; assembly: GCA_039090855.1. Lineage (NCBI taxonomy): Eukaryota > Metazoa > Arthropoda > Arachnida > Araneae > Macrothelidae > Macrothele > Macrothele yani. Next base: position 61,715,114 of record CM077017.1, on the reverse strand, counting down.
AGTTACGATCGCACAAAATCTGGAACATCGCATCTTAAGCGGCACAAATGTGCTCCTCCCCACACACACACGAGAGACATATTGGGTTCCAGCGATATGATATGCCAGTAGAGATAGGTGCAGTTTATAGAGCCATAAAATCTTCTCCCAGTAAAACGATGGGACTTATAATTCTGGATATTTCGTACTGTTCGAATTAGCCCCCTCCGCCTCCTTATCCCCAAGGTTATTTCCGGGTCCGGCGGTAGGGAATGATAATTTGAAAACCCAGAAAATTTGAACGGCATGGAAATTGTCCTTTTCCTGCAATATTTTTGAGTATACAAGTCCCCCCCTTCCTCCTCGGACGGACGTCACGTGACTTATACAGAGTCTCAAAAATATTCTGAATTAACGTTTATTGTAATTGAATACACGTAGCCATTAAGAAAACGAAAACTCTTCAGGAGTCGAATGACCGAGTGCACTAGGTGTCAAATTCGTGTTATGGTGATTGTTGAAATTTTACGGGCCGGCCCAGGCCGGGACTTGGACGTGCGGGCTTGGGCCGGGCCGCGCTTTCCAAATTAGGTCCTATGCAGACCTCTAGTGTGCTGGTCTGACAAGTCGCGTTTTTTACTCCACCACATGGATGGTCGTGTACGTATTTAGCGCAAACAGCATGAAGCACTCGATCCATCCTGCACGGTCTCCACAGTGTATGTGGAACAACGTATGACTGATGCCCACTATCGTGAATTGCTTGCTGACTCTGTACACTTAGCAATGTGGCACTTTCCCACCGAATGGTGACGGTGTCTTCTAAGATAACAATGCACCAAGCCACGGGTCCAATGTTGTGCAGGAATGGTTTGAGGAACACAGTTTATTGGGTTGTCGGAAAAGTCATGACGTATTTTAGCCATGTTTTGCAAAGGTCATTTATTGATAGAAAGAACAAAGATCAATCAATGATATAATGCCCGTTTTGTTCGATAACCTTTTGCCATCTTTCAGTAAGCTGCAGAATGCCTCGTTCATAGAAGGACCTGTCTTTCGTGGCGAAAAACTGCACAAGGCGCTGATTTACAGCCTCATCTGAATTGAACGTTATACCACGCAAGGACTGTTGAAGAAGGAGAAACAAGTGGAAGTCTGACGGCGCTAGGTCAGGAGAGTATGCTGGGTGTGGCAACACATCCCACCCAAGCTCCAATAATTTTTGGCGGGTGATCAAACTTGTGTGTGGTCTCACGTTGTCGTGATGGAACGCAACACCTTTACGATAGACGAGCTCTGGACGTTTCTGGATGATGGATTCGTTCAAACTGTCCAATTGCCAACAGTGCACATTCGAATTGATTGTTTGGTTCCGTGGTAGGAGCTCGAAAAACACGACACCTTTAAAATCCCACTACACTGAGACCAGAACCTTCCGCTGATGAATGTCTGCTTTAAATGTCGTTTGAGGCGAAGCAGTACGTCGGGACCAAGACTGTTTCGCAGCACATTGTTGTACACAATCCACTTTTCGTCACCAGTTATCAATCGCTTCAAAAAAGAATCGTTTTCCTTACGTTTAATGAGCATATTGCAGATGTTTATACGCGTCGTCAATTGAGCTTCTTTGATTTCATGAGGAACCCACACATCGAGCTTGCTTACGAATCCCAGCTTCTTCAGGTGGTCGCGAACGCTTGAATGATGGATGTGCAATGTGTCTCCAATCTCTCGTGTCGTGTAACGTGGGTTTGACTCGATCAATGCCTTGATTTGGTCGTCATCAAGCTCGGTGGAACTCCCGGACCGAGGAGCATCGTTCAGGTCAAAATCACCAGCACGAAATTTTGCGAACTACCGCTGGCACTGACGTTCTTGTAGAGCATTATCACCGTACACCTTACGCAACTTTTCACAAGCTTGACGCGCGTTCTTCCCTTTACGGAAGTAAAACAGTAAAATATTGCGAAAATGCACAGTTTGGTCTTCCATCTTCAACTTGATGTCAAGTCTCCGCAAATCTATTCCTTTTAGACTGCAGCTAGAACTGGCACCTGTCGAATGCCGTAACAATAACAGAGCTGCGCATGCCTCTAGTACTTTTTTTTTTTTTGATTGGAGGTTTAACGACCACCGTGAGCAACTCAATGGGCTATAAGCAGTCGCCCGTCCCTAATTTAGGGTCACTGGTTCCAGGGAAGGGTTAGAGCCAGTGCCGTAAGACAAACACAACATCCATGCCTGACCGGGATTCGAACCCGGACCCCTTACGGACGAATGAACAGAGGCCAGCGCCTTAGACCACTGCGCCACCGGGGCGGCCCTCTAGTACTTCCAAAACCGCCCAATCACCATCGGGTGCCAAAACACGTCATGACTTTTCCGACAACACAATAGAATTTCAGCATATCGATCGGCCTCCGAGCTCCCCCGATATGAAACCCACAGAGCACTTGTGGGACACTATAGAACGGCTTGTCATGCGCATGGATACACCAATTGCCGCCATATCTGCACTGAAGGCCGCATTACACACAACTTGGTTGTCCAAACTTTCCAACTGCTTCTGGCGTTTTATTGAATCGATGCCATGTCGGATAGCTGCTGTACTGAAGGCGGAAGGAGGACCTGCGAAGTATTAGGAGGATGGTCAAAATTCAGTGATCATACATCCCCTATGTCTGCCTCCTTATTTCTCTTTTTCTTCTCCACTTTGTAAATTTCTGTGACGTGATGAAGAAAAACTGAGGCAATTTTTGAAAAAAAAGCGGCCAAAGAAGATTTAATAATTATCGATTGCATTTCAATCATCCGAAAATTTTCCAAAAAATGTAAACCAGTATGATAGAAACGACATCTTCTTTCGGAAAATTCTCTACTGTGATGGCTTTGGGTTATGCGGTGTAGCGCAACATCGGAATTCATCACAATAGTGTGAAAACTATTGTTCATTAAAATTTTTATTTATTCAATTAATATTAATTCGCAATTAAATTTCTGTCCCAGTAAGCATCCTGGAGATTCAGCAAAAATCTCAGAAAGCACTTTGAAATTGTACTGAAAGAAGAATTTTTGGGCTTGTGTGCATTCTGTGCTGGGAACGCTGTAACAATATCCAAGGCAGCTACTTCGAAGGGGATTAGGGTGTCTGATCAGATAAATTTAACGTGATTTGATTTTCAATACATGTTGCCAGTGCATGGTGTTCATAGCAAAGGCTATATAGAAATGTAAAAATCTTTGATTTTGACTGATTACATGTAGTCGTATGATCACCGTAACATTTAAATCTTGAAATGATAAGTTTCATTGACATGATGTCCGCACTAGAGGGAAACCTACATTGGGCTCAAAATTTTGGACGCCAGGTTTTAGGGAGACACTGACTGAACACACAGTCACAAAACTTGATATGGGGAAAATTAAATATGAAGTACATATATTGCATACTGAATTAGAGACTTTTATTAAATACCGGGTTGGATCTCCTTTAGTCTGACGTACAGCACATATACGGTTTGAAATACATTCTGTAACGTACCAGGAGATGTGACGTACCTGCCAGCAGGACGCACACGACATAAAGGCAGATAGGAATCAGAACAAATGTCCGCGTAGCTTAATTGGTAGAGCAACTTGTTCCGGAATGAGGGGTCCCGGGTTCGAACCCCGGCGCGGATAAAAATGACGGAGAAATTTACTTCGTTATAATGGCGCCCGAACTATCCGGATGACCCGACCGTTCAAAATCTCGCATTGGTGTGATGTTATTTCCACACCGCGAGATAGGAAAAATATGAGCAGCACTTCGAAAGAAAAAAAAAGAAAAATAAGGGGGAGATGATGTAACGTACCAGGAGATGTGACGTACCTGCCAGCAGGACGCACACGACATAAAGGCAGATAGGAATCAGAACAAATGTCCGCGTAGCTTAATTGGTAGAGCAACTTGTTCCGGAATGAGGGGTCCCGGGTTCGAACCCCGGTGCGGATAAAAATGACGGAGAAATTTACTTCGTTATAATTCCACAAGGCATTAAAGTGCATCTAGACCTACAGCATAGCAGGCGTTCACTAGACAGCCCTTTAACTGCTGGCTCAGATTTGACTGAAGATGACTTTGCTCCCGGATCTGTTTCTCTAACGTGTCCCATTTCTCAATGGGGTTTAGATCTGGGATTTGTGGTGGCCAGGACAGATGGCGGAAGTCTCTTCCATGCTCGTTAAACCACAGCTGAAAATAGCTTGCGTGGTGGACAGTAGCATTGTCGTCCATGGGACAACCATCCCCTGCTGAATGAAAAGCCAACATTGCAGGATGGAATAGATTGGCGGCAATGTTCAGATAGTCCATGGAGGGCACCCGACCTTCTAGAAATATCAGACGACCCGTTCAGTACCGACAGAACGTTCTGCTCACCATGACACCACCTCCAGAAACTTGAGTTGTGTTTACAAGGCGGTCTTCCAGTGTCCAGTCACTGTGTTTCTGACACCACTGTAAACGAACTTTCCGGCTCTTCGCAGAAACAAATGGTTTCCTTGGCATGCGACTGCCAATACCAATCCTCTTCAATTCCCTTCGCAAAGTTCGATGAGATATGGGTCGGGAACAGCCTTCATTGAATGCTTCGATCAATTGCTGCACACAGGAAGTCTCGTTTCTTCGTACAAGCATTCTGAGGCGACCGCGATCTCGTTCCTGACAGATTGTCGTCGCGCCACAGTTACGCCTCTTAGAAAAGCAGTGTGGGTTATGTTTTCGCTGATAAAAGACACGGGATATCTCATCTGTTGCGAAACCACTCAGCTCTGCTGTTTTCAAAATCGTCACTCCAGCCAGACGGAAACCCACAATAACCCCTTTATCGAACTCCGAAAGATCCTTTTTTTCCCATTGTAATCAACACTACTGACGAGCGGCAGTCTTAAATACACTGCTGGCCACCAAAAATACAACACCAAGAAGGACACGAGATAGCAAAGCCAGATTTACTGGATACATAACAACGAACACAAAGATGAAACGATTGAGCTTACAGGCCCGTGCGACTTGCGGAACACGCAGACATCAATAGTTCGTGTGGCCCCCATGGCTGTCAATAAAGGGGCCCCTACACACCGCGGCATCAAACGAAAGAGGCTTTGGATGTGGGCTTGGGGTATGTCGGTCCAGGCTGCTTCCACACGTTGTCACAGTTCATCAGGCGTAGCCGCGGGTGGTGCTTGCCGGGCCACTCGGATGCCGATCAGCGACCAGACGTGTTCGATGGGAGACATATCGGGAGAACAGGCGGGCCACGGCAGCAATGACACCTGGTGGACCGTGAAGAATTATTGCACGATGCGCGCAACGTGCGGGTGCGCATTGTCCTGTTGAAACGTGGCCGCTGGCAGGTCCTGAAGGTAAGAGAGGACTACAGGCTCCAAAACAGTCGGAGATGTAGCGGTGGCTGTTGAGTGTGCCGGCGGTGCGTACCAAAGAGGTGCGGGTGTTATATCTAATTGCGCCACAAACCATAACGCCAGGCGACGGACCGGTATAGCAATGCGTAATGCAGGCGTCATACAGTCTCTGGCTGCGGTGCCGCCACACGCGGATCCGACCATCGTGGTGTTGCAGGCAGTAGCGGGATTCGTCGGTGGTGTAACGTCAATGGTAATCGGAGCAACGGGCGCCGTGCGACAATTTCCCGCTCCTGCAGACGACGTCGAACGGTACGTGCTGACACAGGTTGTTGCGCAACACACCCTAATACCTGATGTAGCGCTATCGTTCGTGATGTGGCGATGCGAGCCGTCAATGCCCGCCGCACAACATGCCGGTCCTGTAGTTCGGTGGTGTACCGCGGCTGCGGCAATCACTCACATCGGTCCATCCGTCCCTCCTGCACCCACCGAATCCATACTCGCCTCACTGTGGCTGGATGTCGTCCCACACGGGCGCCGATGTCTCGGTACGATAAACCGCTGTCGCGATAAGCCACTATTCCTCCTCTGTCGAACTCCGAAACGTGCTGGAATGACTGCCGTATTTTGCGACGAGGCATCAGGAAGCTTCCCACGCGCAGGTCCGGCAGCACAACACACTTCCACAACTTACACCCCGCCTTCTGTGCACCCTTCTTGTAGTGCTTCTCGGTGGCGTGCCGGGCGCATATGATTTGCATATGCCCTGCAATGCTAATCGTTTTTGCATGTCCTCTCGCGGGCGACGCATGCTGCGAATTTCAGGCCAATCGGATGCTTCCTTCTTGGTGTTGCATTTTGGGTGGTCAGCAGTGTAGTTGCTTAAATCACGTGGTGAGGCACGTGACCACGTGTTTCGCACATAAGTGAGATTTACGTGCTTGTGGTTTCCAATTCAGTGACCGGTATGTGTACACAAGCATTATATATGATGCAGGTGAATGGATTTGTTAAGCGCTCATTGAAAAGGACAATAATATATTTTAACGACATGCTTCAAAGTAACGTACTTTTCAATAATTCTTGCAAATTTTATTTAGAGCTTCCGGCTGACGATTCATAGGATTTGAACATATAATATATTTTCAACCCGGAACGATTTATACGTAACCAGCTCAACTAATTTTTTAGCCCAACTTTTGAAGTGGCTTTTAATTTTGGTATAAAAAATCGGGGATCTGGATCAAGGCCACAAAAAAAAAAAAAAAAAAAGAAAAAGAAAGTACTTTCTCAACTTAAAAACCGAAAACCGCAGGGTAGTTATCTTTCTTGTTCACACTAAGGCAATGAATGAGATAAAATCAGAAACAGCGCCCTTTGTGAACCGTTCATTTTGTTGTTACATGCCACTCCAGACCCAGAAGAATGTATACTCCCTCTGAGACACGTCTAGAGAACGTGTATCCGCAGAAAAAATCATGTTGGAATTTTCGGCACGCTCACTTAGGCCTCGAGGTCTTTAATCTTCATCTGTTGTTCGGAGAAAGTCTCTAAACGCTGCGCAAACCCGATTTCGAAGAAATCTCCTCGAATGCTACTTTTACTTTTAACGAGCTCCACACCAATATCATTAAACGCCGTAAGTGCTCTTGAGCCATAACCATGCATCCAATTGACTTCATGATCTATCTCGATGCAGGAAAAATGTATCAGGCGAGCAGTTTGAAGCAAATCTAAAGCAGACAATTATTAATTCGTTTTGTTTCTTGAAAACAATGATTTTTCCTTTTCATTTAACTTTACTTAATATTTCGTTTTATTGTTTTCGGAATATCGTACTTTCAACATAAAGTACACTGCTGGCCATTAAAAGTTGCAACACCACGAAAGACAAGAGATATCAAAGTCATATTTATTGTACAGAAAGCAGAAGATACAGCAGTGAATCGATTACAAATACAGCACGGTGAGCCGAGTATATGGTGTAGCCACCTTGGGCGGCAATTACAGCTTCTACACGGCCTGGCATCGAGAGGAAGAGACGTTGAATGTGTTTGGGGAATGTCCGTCCATACAGCTTCGATACGATGACACAGTTCCTCCGTTGTAGCCGGGGGTGATCGCTGGTGTGCCAGTCGTTCGGCGATCATGGACCTCACGTGTTCAATAGGCGAAATCTCCGGAGACCACGCAGGCCAAGGAAGACGTGGTACATGGTGGCGATCCAGGAAGTCTTGGACGTTGCGTGCGATATGTTGTCGTGTATTATCTTATTGGTAAATGGCACCAGACAGTCCCTGAAGATATTATACAACAACAGCGCCATCCTTACATCACTGAGGTGATGTAAGGATGGCCGTTGAACGTACCGGTAATGCGGACGAGGCGCGTGCGGGAGTGAAATCCAATGGAACCCCATACCATACCGCCGGTTCCCGGGCCGGTATAGCGCAGCATAATGCAAGACTCACTCAGCCTTGTCGCCACGGTACCGCCAAACACGGATTCGCCCAGCACGGTGCTGCAAACTGAAGCGGGATTCGTCGGTAAACACGATGCCTTGCCATTCGTTTCTCCACGCGTGATGTTCTTGGCACCATTGCAGTCGCAGACGCCAGTGTTTTACAGTCCGAGGTAGCCGAAGCAATGGGTGTTGTGCAAAAATGCCCTGCTGCTGCATACGATATCGAACAGTCCGTCTGGAGACTGGGTGTTGTGCTACACACCTGAACTGGGTTGCGACGGTGGTCGATGTGGCTGTTTGATCAGTCAGAGCCATGAGCACCAGGTGTTGGTACTCTCGTTCGGTGGTGTGATGGGGACGTTGGGATCCCGCACGTCGGCGTGTTCTTTCCTCCACTACCTACTGACACATATTCCCCCACCGATGCCGCATGCCGTCCCACATGAGCACTGATGTCTCGGAGTGATAATCCGCAATCACGATATGCCACAATTCTCCCGCCGTCGAAATCGGAAATCTGCTGGTAGTCTTCCACGGAGCATGCTGCAGCTGTTCGTGGCCAGAAACGGCGAGCAAACACACTTCGGTGCTTAACACGAGCTCCTTGTTCACCCCTCTTATACGACTTCCAGAGGTCGTTTCTGTCCCACATGATTTCCATATATGCTGCCCGGTTAATCATTTACATGTGCGCCCATGTTCTACCAACTTTCGAGCCCCTGGAATGCGATCTTCCTGGTGTTGCACTTTTAATGGCCAGCAGTGTATGCCACATGATATGGAGAAATACGATGAATAGGGAATTTACTTCATTTGATTTCCATTTCCTCTTATTTTTCCAGTAATTTTGCTATGACTCTCAATTTGAAATAATCCTTTCTTTTCTTTTGTTTAACGATCTTAACAAGCATCCAATTCTTGCAGAAATCCTCCGTTACTAATTTATGGTCACTGATACCACGATGTGAAATAGTGCCGTAAGAATGAACAGAAATATCATGCCTTACGTAAGACTCGAATCCGGACCTAGGACTATGAGGAGTAAGAATCCGTATCTTAGATCGCTCCATCACTTGGGTGCAATCGATTTTGACGCTATCAATTTTCAAAGAAATGTAATGTTCATACGCAGCAAAAACAATCTTGCTGGGCCAGCACTCAATCCAGCTCTGGCAGCCAACAGCGGCCTAGCACTATGGTGTCGGTGCCCAAAAGTCAATAAAATGTCTCGGCGGCCAACACATGGGCCAACAGTTGGGGACAGCAGCGGGCCAACAGCTGGCACCCAGAAGTTGTCATATGCCACAACAGCGCCATTAGTTATCCATGCCAGAATAACATCGGAAGAAAATTATAAAGAAAAAAACACAGGATCACTAATGTTCAACTTTTCTCGGACAGCGTCATTTTTGTGTGTACCACGTGTTAGGTGTTCCGCCATATTGGATCGCATCACTGTTTTAGTTGATGATGATATCCCAATTCCTCAACGTTTCCCCGTCAGCGCCATTTTCCCCGCTCCACGAGGTCGATGTCACGACCCAGTCGGTGGCATTTGTCCCCATCAGGAAATTTTACTACATGACGGCACATCGGTGGGAAAATTTCCTCTCCCGATTTCAAAACATCCGCTGCGATCAGGCTGGGATCGAATTCACGACAGCTTTGCTGTAAAGCGGATGCTATAACCACAACACCGCGTTTCTTGTTGGGCGAGCCTGTACCTCTTTTTTGCGCGATGTGTGAAACTAAGACGTCACTTCTAATTTTACAATATTGCGAGTTATTTTTTGTAAATGTCCGTTTTATGTAATTTTTAAATTTATTTTTTCAACGTAATGATTTTTTTACGTTGAGATAACTTCACTCATTTTCAACGGGTGTACAACTTAAAAACGTTTTTTCGAAGTTCAGTGCTGTGCTTGTGGTCTTAAAACGCGATTGTTTGATTCATTTATGTGTACATGTCACATTCTGCTTGAATGTAGTGACGGTTTTTATTGCCTCAACTTACACGTGCCTCTCTTACTTTTTAAGACGTCGCTGTCTAAATGAAATGCCAAAGAAAAATGTTCATATTATTATACTGCAACTGAAATAAATCGATAATCGGCTCACCAGACAGAACAAATTTTGGCAAAAAGTATGATCCAGCTTTTTAAGTAAGCTATTCAAATATTCTTAGATGGAAACTAACATCGTTTTTAAGAGCATGGGGATTAAAACAAAAGAAAAAACCTCTTAGGTTTCATTTGTTTGAGCCATTATGGCAATAATCTTCAGCACAGAAGTACCTACTACAAATACACGACGCCGTCAACGTCAACTAACAGGCACGAGAGTCCATGCACATGTTGCTTTTGCTTTTGCGCAGTCCCGCGTCTTGTATCGGGTCTTGGCGTTGAATCGGTTGCCAGTTTCCGACCAGCCGTGTTACCAGCTTGGAGACCCATAATTCATAGCGATGTGTCAGGGCCATCAGTTGTGTACTATAGGCTGCCAGCAACGGCAGCGCCATTAGTTGGCAGCTGAAATTTTCCGTGAACGGCAAATTTCAGCCAGCAGTGACCCATCACTGCCAGCTGGTGACCAGCAGTTTCCCAACACTTGTGTTTCTGCTGGGTAGTCTGTTTCGGATTTCGCAGTTATTACTTAGAATATCCGTTCATTAAGAAGATGCCTACAGGTATAATTTTGGGGGCTCTCTACATGAGAAGGGCTTAGTTCTGAGGCATTTTGATGACATTAATCTATATGTAATAGTTAGCTTTTATTTGTTGTATCAAGAACGAATGAATATATGTTTTGGTTACAAAATTTTCATTTTATTTCATTCATTTGCAAACTTTTCTAGCGAGTGATAAGGTTCAGGCGAAGTAGCAATACTTCATGAAATTTCTCTTTACATTTAATGGAATCTGACGTGAGTGTCATGATTACGTTATAAACATACTGAATTAATTCCTTATTATGTGTTCTTAAAAGACCCATTACGACATTGAAAACATTTTGCGTTTCCTTGCAGTTAAAAATTCAAGTTTTTACATCCACAACCCATGAACAACTTTGAATTCTACTTCGGGTCCGGGTTCGAATCCCGGTGAGGCATGGATGTTGTGTTTGTCTTACGGCACTGGCTCTCTCCCTTCCCTGGAACCAGTGACTCTAAATTAGGGACGGGCGACTGCTTATAGCCCATTGAGTTGCTCACGGTGGTCGTTAAACCTCCAATCAAAAAAAAAAAAAAAAAAAAAAACCTCCAATCAAAAAAAAAAAAAAAAAAAATTCTACTTCCTGTGAGCCAATCTACTCCTGCTCCGACCCAGGGACATTTGAGCATGCGCAATTATGCGCTCGGCTGACAGTTAGCCGGAGTTTGGTAGAAATGCATCTGAGCAAATTTCCACCGTGCCTATTCTCATTTTGTTACCAGGAAAAAAAAAAAAAAAAAAAAAAAACAATCGCTCACTCTGATCTGTCTTGCGTTAGTTACTGAATCGTTTTAGTACCATTCTTCTGTTTCATCTGTGGAACAGTGTCCGTGATTGCTTAATATCCTTATATAAATAATAAAATGTGAGAAGCTAAATGTGTGTGTGTTTGTTTTTAAAATAGCATAACTATACTAGTAATCCGAATTTCTTGGTGTAGAATAGAAACCAAAGTTTCCAAGCTTTCGCACATCAACCAGATGGCTTTCTCAAGGAAGGTAGACAGCAAACTTCAAACTGAATAATAGAACGCATCAACAATTTGAACGCGGTGACTTCACTTGACGACAAACGAACAGATGCGAATGTAATTATTCATTCAAAGACACGAGACGTCATGCTCCTTTAGCACCCGGAATCGTAGAAAGAAAATAAAATGCATTCAGTATTTGAAGAACTGGTTCCAAACTCGTGGTAACTCCAGCGAGACGTTATCATTTTTTTTTGTTTGGAGGTTCAACGACCACCGTGAGCAACTCAATGGGCTATAAGCAGTCGCCCGTCCCTAATTTAGGGTCACTGGTTCCAGGGAAGGGAGAGAGCCAGTGCCATAAGACAAACACAACATCCATGCCTCACCGGGATTCGAGCCCGGACCCCGTTCGGACGAATGATCAGAGGCCATCGCTTAGACCACTGCGCCACCATGGCGGCGAGACGTTATCATTGAATTATTCGCTGTTGGTAATAATTTCCAAAGCTTCGCGAATGGCAGTAGATTTTAGGGTGGAGTGGGAAGCTCATTTCTTTATGTCATTCCAGATAGGGGCACCTGTCTTGAACTTAACCTCTCTGGATAGGGCAGTGGTTCTTTTACCGTTCTTTACACTGAAGAGCAATTGAATTAGAGACAGCTGGCGTTATGCAAATGTGGCGCTGTGGGCGACCATGTAAACGGAAACGACATGACGTATGCAGAGATCCGACAACATAAGGAGTGATGCGACGGGAATCAGTAAGAGTCGGACGCAGAATGGGTAAGACGAAGGATCTAAGCGCATTTGATCGAGGGCAAATTGTCAGGGCCCGACGAATGGGTCACGCCATCTCGGAAGTTGTGCAGGCACTGGGATTTTAACGAGCCCCTGTGTCACGGGTGTACCGTGAATACATCGAATCCGGTAAAACCATCCCTGCAAGGGCCAACTGCCGTGGAAAACAGCGTGTGGATGAGGGGTTCATCGTCGGCTAGCTCCCATTGTAACAGCGGATAGACGGGCCACAGTGCAAGAAATCACTCGGCAATTTAACGCTGGTGCACTAAAACGTGTAAGCAGCCACACCATCCAGAACCATCTCCTCGCTACGGGGTACAGAAGCCATCATCCCACGTGGGTACCGCTGCTGACCGCCCATCACAGGGTGCAAAGATTAGCATGGGCGCGGGCACATCGTCACTGGACCCTAGACAAGTGGAAAAATGTTGCCTGGACTGATGAGTCGAGATTCACGTTGGTACATGCGGATGGCAGGATACGAGTATGGCGCAAACCACATGAAGCGATGGATCCTTTTTGCCAGCAGGGTACTCTTCAAGCTGGTGGAGGTGACATTCTCGTCTGGGGACTGTTTACTTGGACTGAAGTGGGACCCCTGGTACGTGTGACATCGTCCCTCACAGGTCAACGTTACCGGGATATCCTGGGCGACCATTTGCCCCCGTTTGTGCGTCTTCAACATCCCACTGAGGACCTCATTTTGCAACAAGACAATGCAGCTCCCGAATTGTATCCGAATGGTTGGATGAACACTCCACTGACGTGACCTCGCTTCCTTGGCCAGCTAGGTCACCTGACCTCAATCCCATCGAGCACATCTTGGATGCCATCGAGAGAGATGTTCCAGGCTCTTACCCTCTCCATCAAATCTTCGTGAACTGTGGGAGCTTGTTCAGGGGTCGTGGATCCGTATGGCTTCCCAACGCTTCCGGTGTCTTGTCGAGTCCATGCGGAGTCGAATCGCTGCCGTCATCAGGACAAAGGTGGTGCTACACGTTACTAGATAGGTATTGCTCTTCAGTGTATGTCCCTTTTATGTTCGTTGACTATAATTCTAAATGAACGTTTGTTCATTCCAATGTAACAAGTATCGCTTGAAGCTGTTCGAATATTGTAGAGGTATGGAATAAACACCTGCTCCATTGGAAGGTGGGAGCTTGTAGGTGTTTTCAGTAAACGTGGCATATACATTTATTCAACACTCGGAGTACAGAAGGAAGGAGAAATGAATCATGAAATGACTATATACAAATGGACACCTAACAATTATGCAATGAATTAAAACTATATACACTTACTAAAGCCTAAGATAGAACGGGAGGATGACAGGTGAACAACAATATGAATGTCAAATAAAGATGACAGAGTGTTCAAAACAGTTCATACTATGAGGGAGACTCTCAGACCATCAATCTGGAACGAGATGAGGTATGGATTCCATAGTTTGTAAAAGTTGGGAAGAGTTTCTGTATTAACAGCGTGATCATGCGCTAACTGTAAACGGAGCTTTAGTCGAGCTGTGAAGTAATGAATAAGCATTATGCTTGCCTCCGTAAGAGTAGATGCAGTGGAGTTTTCCGGATGCGTCAGATGATGAAGGTAAATTACAATTTTTAACAAGCGTAAAAATACACACACACACAGGTGGGAGAGGAGAAGCAGGATGAAGATCCTGTAGTAGAGTGTAATATGAGACAGCACCCAGATTTCCTGGGCAAAGATGGTATGCAATACGGAACACGAGATTAAACACAGGTAGCAAAGCAGGACAATACCAATGGACATATTCAATGTCTGCCGGGATATTACAGTAGGCGCATTGTGGAAAAACAACAAGCGTCATCCGATGTAAGATTTGAGGAACAGGGAGGCAGCGATGTAGAAACAGCCAATGGACATTCTTCTCGTGAGGTGCAGCAGGAAGAGGGGATGCTGCAGCAGACCAAACAGCCACCAGGGAGGCAGGCGGAATAGTAGGGAGAGGCATTGGTGGCTGGGGCGTACAGGTGCGAATAATTTCACTTAAAGTCTTCTGTGAGCATGGTTCAGGAAGAAAAGATTTCATACGGAGTTGCACCAAAAACGGGAAAAGTCGCGATGCTGTTGCAACCTGTAGAATTCCTTCAGGAGAAAAGGCTAATGATGGATATAAACGGATGATCGACCATTTTATCGACGTGTAGAGTGTCCGAGATGAGACGGAATCATGAAGATGAGCAGATAGGCGAGAAAAGTCCTTCCACGTAAGGCTTTGGCTCACAAAAGCATATAAAGATATCAGAGACCTGATGCCGACACCCAGGTTCATCTTCTTGAGCGTGTTCTGGAGCTGATAGGAAACGTTCGGTGTGTAGGGAATTGAGCCCAGGTAACGAAGCTTCGGCATAAAAAGTTTAATTTGAGTTGTTCTGGTTTTTCCGATATAGTTACACACCAGGTTCGGAGCGTACATTGCTTCAATGGCCGATTCGATAACGTTTTTTAATTCGCATTGTCTAGAAGAAACACCGGAGGAGACTGCAAAGGTGCATATCTATAACTGGAAAACCTAGACCACTCAAATTAAACTTTCTATGCCGAAGCTACGCTACTTGGGCTCAATTCCCTACATAAAAAACGTTTCCTATCAGCTTTAGAACGCGCTCAAGAAGATGAACCGCGGTGTCGGCATCAGGTCTCTGATATCTTTATATGCCATGCTTACTGGAAACACCTACAAGCCCCCACTTTCCAAATGAGCAGGTGTTTATTCCATCCATTTACAATACCCGGACGGCTACAAGCGATACTTACTACATTGGAATGACCAAACGTTCATTTAAAATTAGAGTCAACGAACATAAAAGGGACATGAAGAACGGTAAAGGAACCACTGCCCGATCCATAGAGGTCAAGTTCAAGTCAGCTGCCCTTATGGTGGATGACGTAAAGAAATTAGCCTCCTACACCACCCCAAAATCTACTGCCATTCGCGAAACTTTGGAAATCATTACGTAATTTTAATTTTTAATAAGGTGAAAATATTTAGTGGGTTATGTAAATGGTCAGTGTTATTGTCTGAAGTGGACCTGCGCATTGCCATGGTGCAGAAGAATTTCCTTGCTAGTGATTTTTCCTGGGATATATGTGGATATAGTGATTTAGGATTTCTTGGGATATAGAGAGATAAGTGAATTTTTCCTGGGATATATGTGGATATAGTGATTTAGGATTTCTTGGGATATAGAGAGATAAGTGAATTTTTCCTGGGATATATGTGGATATAGTGATTTAGGATTTCTTGGGATATAGAGAGATAAGTGAATTTTTCCTGGGATATATGTGGATATAGTGATTTAGGATTTCTTGGGATATAGAGAGATAAGTGAATTTTTCCTGGGATATATGTGGATATAGTGATTTAGGATTTCTTGGGATATAGAGAGATAAAGTGAATTTTCCTGGGATATATGTGGATACTGTGATTTAGGATTTCTTGGGATATATACAGAGATAAGTGAATTGTTCCTGAGATATAGTTGTGTTAGTTCTGGGCCAGATGTGCCTGGAGTATTTAGGGTTGAAGTACGACAGGCTCTTGCAGGCGTGGTTGATCAAGGTGGGATCATGCATTGGTTCGAAAAGGGGAGATCCTTGAAGACGTGGTTTTTGGGGGAAAACTTGTCTTCAAACCCCCCAGTAGTTTCGCTGCTCACGGAGATATGTACTGCCAGCGAGGGTCGGTCGAGCGTTGCTTCAAGAAATGTGGTGAGATCATGTTAGAGGAAATTCTGTGCCTGATGATGATGTGTCACACTTGAGGATTTTTTTTCTTTCCCTTTGCATAGGCTGAAAGTGGATTCACGACCCAATTTCACGCCTTCAGCCTGACTTGGTATTTTCTTCCTGTGTTGGTTCTCAAAACCCAGGGTAGTGTCTGAACTGAGAGTATTTGCCTCACCGCTACCTCAGTAATTCACTGCAGGTGTTAAATTTAAGTTTGTTTGGTGATTTAAAGTATCTAATTTTATTTGTTTATGATTTGCTGTAGTGCTAGGGATGAAAATTCTAAATTCTGGTTGTTGGTGTTAGTGAACTTGATATTTAGTTTGGAAATTTAGTTAATTGGTATTTTGAGCTTTTGTTTACAGTATAGAGTTATTAAGTATCCTGAGCTATTATGTGAAGTGCACAGTGAGGTGATTTTTATGAGCAAGCTAGTGCAAGAAGATTGTTTGAATTTCTGAATTATGTTGATGTTATGAATAGTGATAATTTTTAAGATTAGTTAGTGAGGTTTCTTTATAAGTGAAGTAGGTTCATTCAGGGTAGTTCTATAGGTTATGTAATGTTAATTAATGCTTGTGCTCAGTGTAAATTCTGTTTTGAGGATAATTTACTTGGTTTGTTTACTTGCTGATAGTAGATTTGTTAAAGTATAATTTGTGGCTCTTAAAATAACTGTAAATTTAATTGAAGTCTTTGAATCTGGTCTGGGAGATTGCGGAGTTTGCTAAGATTGTTTTAATTTAAATCAATAAGTGTAAAATTGTAAATTGGTCATTGAGCTAACTGGGTGAGAGAGAAGAGAGTACGTTTCAAAAGAACAGAATTTGTCCACCTTGTAGAATTAAAAATAATCCAGTATTTTTTTTAAGCTATGTGAATCATGGTATAATTTTGGATGCATGCCTAGTGTTCAAACCAACTGTGTTGAAATATGTAAAGTTGTGCTGTTCATAAGGCCAGTGGCCAAATAGAAATAGAAAGTAAATTGAGATTCTGTTTTATACTGCTGTGTTTAAGCAAACAAGAAAAAAAGGAAATACCATCTGTTTGTCCATTAAAATTAACTGGTTAAGTTTTTAAAGAAAAATAATAAATACAGGCAGTAGCCTTTCAAAAAAAAGTTCAAAATGAGTGCAGTGTAAAAGTTTTTGTGTGCTGTTGTCTTCCATGACTTGGTCCCATGTACTCCCCCTTAGCTTGACTAAGGCTATCGATCCGAATCCTGGTTTTCTAAGGTATTTCATAACTGCAATTTTTGTCCTAACCTTTTTAAATTGACTTTCACGCCTCCACAAGTTGTTATTGAACGAGTACATTTTATCGTATGACTTATAGTGACACATTTTCATACACATGCAACAATATCCACTTATTTTTGCACTTTCAGGTGACTCAACTCTGCTTGAACACAAACAACGCAAACATTTCCAATAACTTCTTGTGGAATGTAAACTTTCAGATGCATTTTTGTTTAGGATGTTCATGGCCTTTTCTAGTACTTAGAAAATATTTTTGTTTCGAAATGCATCCACCCATCTCCCAAATTTAATTTTTCTATTGAATTAAATTCAAACTTTTTCCACCAAAACACATTACCAACAGCGAGTCATGCAATGATAACGTCTCGCTGTAGTTGCCACGAGTTTGGAACCAGTTCTTCAAAAATGACCTTTGTTTTCCTTTTATGATTCCGTGTGCTAAACGAACCTGACGACTCGTGTCTTTGAATGAATACTTACACTCGCATCTGTTTGTTTATCGTCAAGTCAAATCACCGCGTTCAAATTGTTGATCCGTTCTATTATTCAGTTTGGAGTTTGCTGTCTGCCTTCCTTGAGAAAGCCATTTGGTTGATGTGCGAAAGCTTGGAAACTTTGATTGCTGTTCTACACCAAGAAATTCGTATTATAAGTATAGTTATACTCTTTTAAGTATAGTTGGTGTACAGTTCCTTGTTATTAATTAGTGAGTGCTTGTATTCTTAATCATGAGTACTGTTGATTATTTGCCGAAACATTTGTTCTTCTCACCCTCGTAGGAACAGTAATTAAAAATTAAAAGTCTGTGAAGACCTACGCCAGATCTTAAATTACAGCAAAACTGTAAAGATAAAAATACTGAGCAAATCAAGAATTTCAATTCCGAAACATATAATAATAAGAATGAATATGCGACGGTGACATAAAAATTCTATGCTTTGCTTCGCATGTTTATGACATTTTGTAGACAAAATTCAGATGCATAACGTGTTTTCTGGCCGCAAGAATAATGCACTGATTTTGGCTGTATTTGGCAGTAGAAACATAAGATGGAAAACTCTACCGTAAAACGAAAAAGTAAAAAAACAATCGACTTATGCTGTGTTGGCGCATTTGAACTTGCTCTGCAAGAACGTGACGAATAGGACTCGGGCCCAATTCCGGATTTTTTTTTTTTGGTATCTTATTTCTTAAGGTAATTTTAATAACCATTGGAAAGCACATACAGTTCTCACTACGTGATCTAGATTTACCTGCTTGTTAAACCACGACCTGCCACTGATAATAGCCATTTTTTTCTTAAATATTTAATAGTTTTTGATAATTCAAGCAGCCGCCTCGGTGGCACAGTGGTCTAAGGCGCTGGCCCCTGATCATTCGTCCGTAAGGGGTCCGGGTTCGAATCCCGGTCAGGCATGGATGTTGTGTTTGTCTTACGGCACTGGCTCTCTCCCTTACCTGGAACCAGTGACCCTAAATTAGGGACGGGCGACTGCTTATAGCCCATTGAGTTGCTCACGGTGGTCGTTAAACCTCCAATAAAACAAAATTCAAGCATCTGAGCACAGTTAACGAAAGGTTCACCTTTTCAGCAGAGTGGTTGAGGACATTTTGCTCCAACTTCACTGAATTTTGCTTTACACCCATTCAGTCACATTTCTTCTTGTTTCTTGCCAGAAGACGAGCATGTTACTTGCAATTGATGTAGTGTGGCATCAGCTGCGATTTTGGTTGAGTTTCAGTAATTTTTAATGCACCATTAATAAAACATGCACTAGAGGGCCTCGATACAAGCACTCCGCAACCACCTTTTGGCGAATGCAGCGATCTCAACGAAAGACTGAGGCAGAGAAAGAGGACAGATTCTTGAGCAAATGAGATTCTTCGTTTCATCTCCAGGATGCACTTGCAGCTCGCGTCTACGTAATGCTTTGACCTTTGCTCTTTCGGACGACTCTCGGATCTCCGTAGGCTGATGACGATGGCATTTCTTTTCGATGATAAAGCCTTTCGTCCCACTAATCACATAAACTACATCGAAAAGTGTGACCGTCATCACCATAAATTTTTGTTGTTATTGTTGTTGCTACCATGTGGGCTTGAATGTTTCTTGTCTATAGGTACGGAGAATAAAGTGCACTTCATACTTCGAATGCGGTTCAACATATTTCTCATTTCCATTTTTCACTGAGATTGATTGATCTCTTATAGTAAGAAAATTTCAAATGGTCAAGGACGAATTGGCTAACACATTTTTCTTTATTTCTCCCCTTAAAATGTTTTTGTTTTTATTTGGGGGTTTAACAACCAATGAGCAACTCGGAAGGCTATAAGCAGAGTTGGAAACTGGTAAAAAAGTTTGAACCTGGAGCCGATCCGGATCTGTAAGTGACCCGGACTCGACCGTAAAAATCTGCTTTAAACTATAATTAATAATACATTGAGTGGCAAATTTATAATCACCACCTGACAGTTTTAAGCAAATGAGCTATGACTGTACGCTGTTGCCACCAGAGGGCGAGGCTAGTATAAAAGGGAAAGCGTAGTGCTTGCGACAGTAGTAGGGTGATTTTTGGGTGACGAGGTAGGTAAAAAATGCGATTTGACGGACTTTCAACGTGGGATGATTGTAGGAGCTCTGAGCCATGGAGCGAGTATCACCGAAACCGCCGCATTCGTGAAACGTTCTAGAGCAGCTGTTGTTAAAGTGTTTAAAGACTGGACTGTCAGCCAAAAAACTGGGTCTCTACGTGCAACGTGTGGTCGTCATCGACTTGTGACTGCTCGGGCGGAACGGAGAGTGTCCAGACTGGTAACACACAACAGAAGGTCTACACTGCAGCAAATTTCAGCCCATCTTAATAAAAGATCCCCTCAAATGATCTCTGCACGCACTGTTCGCGTACACTGCATCGGATGGGATATGGCAGCCAAAGGCCTGTTCGAACACCTTTACTGCCTGCAGTTAACAAGAGAAAACGTCTCCAGTTCGCACAGGAGCACAAGGATTGGGCAGTCGATAATTGGAAACAAATTATGTGGTCCGATGAATCACGTTTTCAGTTGGACCATGCCGATGGCCGAGTGGGAATTTTGCAGAAACAGCACAAAAGCATGGACCCCAAATGCACTGCTACAACCCTTTAAGCTGGTGGAGGCAACGTTATGGTTTGGGGAATGTTTTCCTGGCATGCTTTGGGCCCTTTAATTCGTGTTGATCAACGTTTGACTGGCACATCATATCTAAACATTGTTGCGGACCAAGTGCATCCTGTCATGTGGATGGTTTATCCCAATGGCGATGGCTACTTTCAACAAGATAATGCGTCCTGCCATAGTGCTCGTATTGTACAGGATTGGTTTCAGGAATATGCCAGTGAGTTTACTTTGCTTAGGTGGCCCCCACAATCTCCAGATCTCAACCCCATTGAGAATTTGTGGGATGAAGTTGAACGAGCCATCAGACAGCTGGATCCACAACTCTGCAATCTCACACTCCTGGAAAGTGCTATTCATGAAGCATGGTCTCAGATTCCACAAACCACCTGTCAACATCTCGTGGAGTCCATGCCACGAAGAATCGACGCAGTATTAAAGGCAAAAGGTGGCCCAACGAAGTACTGAGGGGTGGTCATAATAAAGTGGCCACTCAGTGTATAAGCACCCAGATTCGTCTTTCTGGAACGCTTGACGTCTAGGTCTGCATTGTTGCGTCATCTCTTATCGATCGATTCTTGTGTGCTCCCGAGATGTCAAAATGATTGCATACTATGTAACAGCACGAGATCACTTTCAGATGTCAAGGTGATCGCGTGCTAATTTAAAAACATTGGATTATCAATGACTCGAATTCTGTTTTTCAGATCTACAAAATTCGAATTGAATTCTTAATGGCACAGCAAATTGATTTTGCACGCGATCACATTGAGATGTCAAGGTGAACGCGTGCTAATTTAAAAACACTGGATTGCCAATGACTCGAGTTCTATTTATCCGATCTACAAAATTCGAATTAAAGTCCTAATATCGCGGCAAGTTGCTTTTGTATATTAATTTAATTTAACATAATTCGAACATTAATTTGTAGTCTACGCTTTAATCATCTTTTTCTTTTTAATTTAACTAATTTTCCGAGTTTAGTGCTGATTATATTATACATTTTGCAAAATATCGGTCTATATAAACGCTCTAACCTACAATAAAAACTGAAATCTTGCTATGTCAAAGTGAGCAAGATTGCATCTAAAAGCAGATGTCGCCCCAATAGCACATTGTCGAGAATTTATAGTTACGATTTGTAATACCAGATGTCGCATTATTTTGTAGAAAAAGCTTCGGCATGAAGATTCAAACTAAACTTTGTATAGAACAGACTAAAACAAGCCGTGAACGGAACAACATGTGCGCCGGAGAAAAAGTAATTTAACGCAAAAAATCAAAGCAAAAGTTATTAAGGTAAGTTTTCACGAAAACAACTGGACTACACGAAAAATTACTGAACAACAACAAATATTTCTCGCAGAATATTTATCGCGAGGTCTTTTGAAAAACGGAAATAAATAGCATATACACTGAAGAGCAAATGAATTAGAGACAGCTGGCGTTATGCAAATGTGGCGCTGTGGGCGGCCCTGTAAACGGAAACGACGTGACATATGCAGCGATCCGACAATATAAGGAGTGATGGAACGGGAATCAGTAAGAGTCGGACGCAGTATGGGTAAGACGAAGGATCTAAGCGCATTTGATCGTGGGCAAATTGTCGGGGCCCGACGAATGGGTCATTCCATCTCGGAAGTCGTGCAGGCACTGGGATTTTCACGAGCCCCTGTGTCACGGGTGCACCGTGAATACATCGAATCCGGTAAAACCATCCCTGCAAGGGCCAACTGCCGTGAACAACAGCGTGTGGATGAGCGGGATCATCGTCGGCTAGAGCGGATAGACGGGCCGCAGGGCAAGAAATCACTCGGCTATTTAACGCTGGTGCACAAAAACGTGTAAGCAGCCATACCATCCAGAACCATCTCCTCGCTATGGGTACAGAAGCCGTCGTCCCACGAGGGTACCGCTGCTGACCGCACATCACAGGGTGCAAAAATTAGCATGGGCGTGGGAACATTGCCACTGGACCCTAGACATGTGGAAAAATGTTGCCTGGACTGATGAGTCGAGATTCACGTTGGTACATGCGGATGGCAAGATCCGAGTACGGCGCAAACCACATGAAGCGATGGATCCGTCTTGCCAGCAGGGTACTCTTCAAGCTGGTGGGGATGGTATTCTCGTCTGGGGACTGTTTACGTGGACTGAAATGGGACCCCTGGTACATGTGACATCGTCCCTCACAGGTCAACGTTACCGGGATATCCTGGACGACCATTTGCTCCCGCTTGTGCGTCTCCAACATCCCACTGGGGACCTCATCCTGCAACAAGACAATGCACCACGCCATCGCTCCCGAGTTGTATCCGAATGGTTGGATGAACACTCCATTGACGTGACCTCGCTTCCTTGGCCAGCTAGGTCACCTGACCTCAATCCCGTCGAGCACATCTGGGATGCCATCAAAAGAGATGTTCGATGATCTGACCCCTTTCATCAAATCTTCGTGAACTGTGGGGGCTTGTTTCGGGGTCGTGGATCCATATGGCTTCCCAACACTTCCGGTGTCTTGTCGAGTCCATGCCGAGACGAATCGCCGCCGTCATCAGGGCGAAAGGTGGTGCTACACGTTACTAGACAGGTATCTCTAATTCAATTGCTCTTCAGTGTAATTTTCAGTTCTAACATGAATGAGTTTTTACTAAATAAGATTTTACTCTATTTTAAAATAAGAGTGAGTAAAACCATACTACAAAAAAGCGTTCAGTAAGTAAACCCACAGAACTTATTAACTGTGTCCTTAATTTGATGACCGATGATAAAAATAATAAAACGAACTCTAATTTGAGGAAGAATAGGGAATAAAACTTATTGTTTTCATAAGGCATCTTTGCCACTGATTTCAGTAACTCAGGAAGCAATATTTAATATACGCATCAAATGTCCAGAATGTTTCTTAAAATTGCATGGAGGAAGAAACAATTTTGTGAATTCTTCAAACTACACTGGCGGAAAGTGAAAAAAGAACACCAAGAAAGAGACTTCTGATGCCAACGAAATTTATACAGCATAATAACGGAATACAGAGGATAACGTGATCAAAACATTATGGAAAAATACAGCTGTATTTGCTGGTAAACTGAAAAATAACATTTCCATGTAACATGGTTAGTACGAGGTTGAACCGCGATGAACTGCGTCACACTATGCAATTCTGGCATGGAGTCTCTCGTACAGATGTTGGATGTAAGTTTGGGGTATTGAGTTCCAAGCATCCTCAACCTGGACGCGTAAATCGGGGATGGTCGTGGCTGGCCGTGGAGACCGGATAGGTCGTTGTCCTATAAAATCCCACACGTGCTCAGTCGGGGACAATCCGGTGAACGTGCAGGCCATGGAAGTTGTCTCACACCCTGAAGTGCATGTTGCGTAGCACGGGCCGTGTGTGGGCGTGCGTTATCTTGCTGGAAAACACCACGATGGACCGACCTTACAAATGGCACAACAACGGGCTGAATGATGTTGTTGATGTAGGAGGTGCTGTTTAACGTACCCGGTACAAACACTAGTTGTGTACGGGAGTGATAGCTGATCGCTCCCCACACCAGGAGACCAGGTGTAGGCCCTGTGTGTCGCTGGTGGATGCAAGAAGGGTGGAGACGCTCCCCTGTGCGTCTGCGAACACGCATACGGCCATCGGAGGCTCCCAAGCAGAATCTGCTTTCATCGCTGAACACGACAGATCGCCATTGCGTTCTCCAGTGCAGACGTTGGCGACACCACTGCAGCCGTTCCTGACGGTGGGCTGGAGTCAGAGGTACACATGCCAGACGGTTGCGGATTGTTCGCTGCAACGGCAGCTCGGATTGTTCGATGCAACGGCAGCTCGGATTTGCGTCGCAGTGAATGTTCTGCTTGACAACGCCGCTTTTCTTATGCGTCGATCGGTCCGCTCATCAGTCCGTCTGTGACTCCCGGTTCCACGTCTTTTCGTGTGGGAATGTTCCTCGGACCATCTACGCCACCATCGTACCACCACCGATACTTCCCGTCCAATTCGCTCCGCAATACGACGATACGACCACCCGGCCTCGCGGAGTCCGACTAGATGACCTCGCTCAAAGTCCGATAAATGCTGAAATCGTACACGTCTTCCATGTCCAGGCATTGCAGCCTCTGCAGGGTCTTCGCACGTGTCCGTACGCCGACGATTGATTACATTCACTTCGCCGTACTCCTTAAATACCACCGACGATAACTTGCATATTTTGCCGTGCTGTGGCGTAAGCGATCACCAGTTGGTCCCGAAATTAGCATCACACCTACGTAAACTCGACCCCATCAACATATGTAAATTTCATGATCGTCCGCCAATTCCTTCTTGGTGTTCTTTTTTCACTTTCCGGCAGTATATTATCACGAAAGACGCTGGTTTGCCCGCAACCTAGTTCAAAAACAGAGGCAGGATAGGTATTGAGTGAAAATCATGCACGTGATAACGGATGACTTGATCGTTTCTTAAATTGGTGTAACATTTTGTATGCAAAGGTCATTGGGGAGACTGCTTCTGCAGGCACACTACTGTTTGTAAAAATTGTCACACAATGGAGGACTGATGGTATTAGATTGAAACTTATAGGATATGTTCAACAAGCTGGGACATGCAAATGATTAAAATGTCAGTGAAAATGCAGACTCGGTTTCGGAGCAGCGCCTTCTGAACTGTCCGGTTTTGGGTATAAAGAGCCGTCTCAAACGAGATGTTGCAGTCAGTGAAGAGCCGACATTGAGGCAAAAGCATGTTTCTTGTGTCTTACCATGCCCCGTCCCCAAAGAAATTCGCATTATGAACACTTGACGAACTTTGAGCGAGGAAGGATTGCCGGGATGAGAGAAGCTGGATTTTCCTACAGCGAAATTGCCACTCATACAGGACGTAACGCCGGTATAGCGATGCGAACGTAGCGTTAGTGGACAGATGAATCTGGGACGCACAGAAATCATCCGGGAAATGGATCACAAAATCGCATAACTGCACGGGATGACAGACAGCTCTACCGTATGGCAGTGACTGATCGCACAACGACATCCAAGGTGTTAGCGCAGCAGTAGAGAACTATTACAGGACAGGCTTTATCCTGCAGCCCAGTTCGACTTCATCTACATAACAGAGGATTGGTTGCTGCAGCATACTACTGTGCATTCCTTTGACCCTCAACCACAGACGCCTCAAGCTGCAAAAGGGTCTCGAACACAGACATTGGCGCGCTGATTGGCAACAGGTCGTGTTTTCTGACGAGTCACGATTCAACGTAAATGCACCATGATGGTTGCATACATATTTCAATGTGTCGTGGTCAACGGCACCTTGCAGCGTCATACTGGCCCAACGCGAAACGTCAGGGTTTGGAGAGCCATTGTCTTCAATTTGCGATCTCGCCTGATACGAATTGAGCAAACGCTCAACAGCCGGCGATACATCACGGATGTTTTAGAGGCAGAAGTGATGTCTTTCCTTCAAATTTGTCCTAGCGCTATATTCCAGCAGGACAATGCTCGGCCACATGTGGCCCGGAATGTCCAAGACCTCTTCCATGCACCGCAGATACCGCTTCTTCCCTGGTTTGCATGTTCGCCAGATATGTCCCCGATCGAACATGACTGGGACATGGTAGCTAAGCGACTGGCCTGTCAAGAGCCTCCGCCAGTTACCACAAGTGAACTCTGGTCTGACATAGAAGCAGCCTGACCGGCTATTTTCCAGGGCGATATCAAAAACCACTTCGATTCAATGCCTCGTCGTGTAGAGGCTGTTGTTGTTGCTCGAGGTGGTTTTAACGATTATAATGAATTAGTTCTTACTGGTTGTTGTTGTTGTTATTATATCATGAATAAAGTTTTACTGGTGGTACTTAATGAAGACACTTAATGAAAAGAGACCCAACGGCCAGACAGAGGTCTGACAGTACTATGAACTGAGAAAAACGTACTTACTTAAAACAACCTTTTATTTGCAAACTCCTGGTATCATCCAACACACACACACTACTAGTCACAGTAATCGTATCACAATAACGAAGAAGAACCTAATCACATAGAACGAAGCTCTTGGCACAAAATAACGTAGCTCTACTCACATAAACGAAGCTCTCCCTACACATAAAACAAAAGCTCTCCTCGCACATAAACAAAAGCTCTCCTCGCACATAAACAAAAGCTCTCTGCATATAAACAAAAGCTCTCCTCATATAAACAAAAGCTCTCCTAGGTATCGTTGAACGCGCCTATTTATACTGCCTACCACCACGTCATGACTTACACTCGTTGCCACATATCATTCATCGGGAGAAATAACATCTCGTTAAGTAAGAAGATAATTTACATAGGGAAATAAAATAACGAGAGATAGTAAAATCAAAAGGAAACTGAATCTAGAGAATACGTTACACGATACAGATTTTTGAAGCGAAAAAAATCTTGTATAGCTTAACACATCTTATCAGGCACGCTCCGGGACGAAGAAATGTTGAAGTTTTCGGATATTATCTGACTTAGCATCCTTGTCATATTTACACCAAACAACGGATTCACATCTTCAAAATGTAATCATTTTTCTCCTGTAACATGAGATATAAATTTGATTTGAATAGCGCAATTTCTTCTTGGTTTTACAATTTTTACAAACAGTAGTGTACACAAACGGCAAGTTAATAGGTTAAAAGTGTTTGAGCGAAATGTAATAAAGGTTACTGAGAAGACAACACTCGATGTTTTTGTTTAGTCTGATCCCATCCACAGCTTTAAGGTGGACGTCAAGTAATTTTGTTTCCGATACTTCCAATGGAAAAACTTCTGTACACATTTTCTTCACAATTAATGCGTTCCCAAGGATGAAAATTTGAACATCGATTAAAATAGCTTCATTTTATAACTCGGAATACTTAATATTTTCTAAAACATAACCATAATTATATTAAAAATCAATAACTTTTCCTTTGGTGGTGTTGAAACCACAAAAAAAAAAAAAAAAGGGAAGACCTGTACGTTGATGACGTCAGTAGACAAACAAATGTTGGATTGCTTAATTATGGTTATGTTTTAGAAAATAATTAGTATACCAAGTTATAATATGAAGTTATTTTAATCGATGTTCAAATTTTCATTCTTGGGAACGCATTAATTGTGAAGAAAACGTGTACAGAAATTTCCCCATTGGAAGTACAGGAAGCAAAATAACTTGAGGTCCACTTTAAACTGAAAGGTAAAAGAAATGACATTTTCAAAAGGTCTACAAAACATTTAGCAAGTTTTTTTGCATATGAATAAGTCCGGAATCAGTACGCATAAATGATTGTAACAGAAGTTTGTACTTAGGAAATTGAACAGAGAAAAACAAATTATTTGAAGAGAAAGTTTTTATCTTTGCATTTTCATCTCACTAGTCTTATGATATTGCTACAGAAAGTTTCTTGTGCGTTATTTACTCAATATCCATAATATCTGAGTTTTAATGTAGTTTTTTTCATAATAAATTTTTCGTGTTGTTTCTTAGACTTGAAGCCAAATTGCAAATCATGATTTAACGTTAAGATCAGTACGAAAATATTTGCCAAAGACGAACATACAAGCGAATAAAGCACTTCACTGTCATTTAACGAGCGACTTGGCGTTTTGCTTTTCAACAGAAATCGAATCTTAAGGAAAAAGTATATTCCGAGAGTACAGTTAGAATCGTAGAATGATCTTTATCACGCAAACTCCTTTCCCACGATGATGAGACGAAGAGCTTCATTAGCATCGGGGATAAAATATTTGTACTCATTCCGCACGAGATCATCAAATTTTATGAAATAATCGAATTTACAAAAACAGAGTTTCAGAATTTTTGTATTGCGGGTGGGCTTCTTTCAGGTTGATCGTGTCACGCTTATGGAATGAATATTCAGAGCTCTCAGCTCAAGATTCGTGTTTCTCATAATAATGTTCATTACCGTAGGAAAACGCTTAGAGGAGGCTTGAGGGAAGCTGAAATAAAAATTTTAGATAGTGGAAGAATAAAAACAGAACGAATAGTTTTCAAAGGAAAAAAAATCACGATCCTAATAAAGTTCACAGTGCAGAACAAACTGACATAGCAATCACTTGAGAAAAACAAAATGAAATGCACGACATTCAGAATATTTTTAGGAATACACGACGGTTAGCGATAACACGAAGGTATCTGTTTTTTTAACGAAAGTTCTTTAAGAGCGAATACTTCAAGCAAACAGTTTTTGCCGCTTTCCAACGAAGTTATTAGATACAGAATATTATGGGTCTGGTTCACTTCGTCGACAACTCATTTCGTCCACCGGTACATTTCGTCGACACTCGCTTCGTCGACACTATACAATATATGGGATGTAAGGTCAGGTGATGCGTAACATCACAGCCTCTCCTTGACAAATGTCAACCCCGCTTTCTTGTGGTGCATCCTGTTCCGACTAAAGGGGCTCTGACGGCCGCCAATAAAGGTATAACTATACCATTGGGATTAGAGGAAATGCTATCTCACACTCACCAACCCGTTTGGCTAGCGAGGTGAGTTATGGCCAAACCCCTCCAAAATGACTCCACAACTTAAATCTTGGCCCTCAGTCTCCGGCAGCTGGAATGTGCCTGGCCAAGAGAGCAGCCAGTGCGACATGAAGGCAGAGGGTTCTAAGAATCCCTGGAGGACCGGACTAGGCTGCCATCTGATGCTGACCTCGGTTACGTATAATGGACGCTCCTTATCTTCTGATTCAAGGCTTCTTGAATTGGAAGAGGAACTACAAAGGATCAAGTGGGACATCGTCGGGCTAAGTGAGGTAAGGAGAAACGGAGATCTCATTGAACTGAAAAGTGGACATCTCTTCTACTATCGTGGGACAGATACTGGCAGAACTAGTGGCGTTGGATTTATAATAAACAAGAAACTGAAGGATAACGTTGTAGAAGTTGAAAGTTCCTCTGACAGAGCTGCACGGCTCGTTATCCAACTCTCGAGAAGATACCAGGCTCAGATTATTCAAGCTTATGCACCCACCACAAGTCATCCTGAAGAAGAAATTGAAGAATTTTATGAGGAAATTCGTCATCTAAATAATAAAGGAAAGCAGCACTTGAAGATAATTATCAGAGATTTCAATGTAAAAATAGGGAAACAACAACAGAATGAAACTTCAGTAGGTAAATTCGGTCACGGCAACAGAAACCAGCGTGGAAATACTCTCGTTGAGTTTGCAGAGGCAGAAGGGTTTTTCATCTTGAACTCCTTTTTCAAGAAAAAGCCACACAGGAAATGGACATGGAGACATCCAAATGGGACGACAAGTGAAATTGATTTTATTATGTGTAACAAAAAATTCGTCATAGAAGACTGCAGTGTGCTAAACAAGTTCAACACAGGTAGTGACCATAGATGGGTGAGATGTAAGATGCACCTCAACACTAAACTCGAACGTGGCAAGCTCATCAGACAAACAAAATATATTGACATAACCAACCTTAAAAAACACCATAATACCTTCAAGTTGGAACTGAAGAACAGATTCTCTGCTTTAGAAGGCCTAACATCGGAAGAAGTGGATATTTCTGAAGTTAACAGAAAAGTAAGCAAAGCTCTTATGAAAACAGCAAAATAATTAGCAAGGTCTAAGAACAAGTTGCATGTGAACAAATTATCAGGAAAAACCAAAATGTTGATGCAAAAAGGAAGAGATATGAGGACAGCTAAAGAAGATGTGACTTCCAAAGTGGAATATGACAGTACGAAAAAGTATCACTGAAGACTTAAGGAAATTCAACTGTGAACTAGTGAGGAAAGCAATTGAAAACAACCAAAGCCTAAAGATAGCAAAGGGACATCTCAGTAAGGGAAGAAAACAGATTATGGCACTGAGAAAAGAAGATAGTTCTGTAACAAGAAATAGAGGCGAAATTTTGACAAGAGTGAAAGATTTCTACTCTAAATTATATGAAAGGGATGATACATGTACTCCAGATATCATGAAAGGTACCAGTACCAGAGTTCTTCCAGTCCTTCCAGTAGAAGTTGCACATGCAATCAAGAACATGAAGCGGGGAAAAACTCCAGGAGAAGATGGAATTACTGTAGACATCATGCAAGAAGCAAGTGGAGAAATCGAAACAGTACTCGCCCAAATTTTCACTCGATGCCTTAATGAAGGGAAGATTCCTGAGGATTGGAACAACGCTACAATGATCCTGCTACATAAGAAAGGTGACATTGAGGATCTCAGGAACTACAGACCTATCAGCCTCCTATCAGTGGTTTATAAAATCTTCACTAAAGTTCTTTCACACCGCTTGAAGGTAACACTGGACATGGTTCAACCGAGACAACAAGCTGGATTCAGGAGTGGCTACAGCACAATAGATCATATCCACGTACTGAGAGAACTAATTGAAAGAGTGAGGGAATATGAACTTCCATTGTGGATGGCTTTTATCGATTATGAAAAAGCCTTTGATTCGGCGAAACCATCAGCAGTTGCAATGGCTCTGAAATACTGCGGTATTGAAGATGCATTCATTAATATTATTAATAACATCTATGAAAATGCAAGTGCAAAGATTCGGCTGTTTGAGAATACAGCACATATAAAAGTTGGAAAGTAAGTGAGACAAGGTGACACTATATCTCCGAAGCTCTTTAATGCTACATTGGAAGGTGTCTTGAAGTCGCTGAGCTGGGAAAACAAGGGAATAAAGATTAATGGAGATTATCTAACTCACCTTCGTTTCTTCGTTTTGCTGATGACGTAGTCATTTTTGCAACTACCCCATCAGAGCTGCAGAGTATGATCCAGGAACGTGGTGACAAGAGTAAAGAAGTGGGATTAAAAATGAACTTTCAGAAGACAAAAGTGATGTTCAATGCTTTTACAAGAAATTAAGATTTATCGATTGATGTAGAAAAGCTAGAGATAACAGACACGTACGTTTATCTCGGACAGCAGATATCAAGTGAGGGTCGCATTGATGAAGAAATTAATCGGCGTACAACACTTGCCTGGAGAGCTTTTGGAAGAAACAACATAATTTTCAAGAGCAATATGCCATTATGTCTTAAAAGAAAAATGTTTGATCAATGCATCCTTCCAGTGCTTACGTATGGGGCAGAGACGTGGACCTTAACTAAAAGAGACATAAAAAGGCTGCAGACAACTCAAAAAAGCATGGAGAGGTGCATGCTTGGTGTAACCAGGAGAGATAAGAAGAGGAACTCGTGGATCCAAAAAATGACAAGAGTGGAAGACATCATGATCAGAGTTAAATCCCTGAAAGGGCAATGGTATTGGTATTGGTAACTGTGGGTACCATAGTGGTACCCAGTTTATTGCTATAACGAAATTCAGACATAGGAGATTCATTAAAAGCTGCAGTACAGAAAACAACAGTGCGGAAAGTCAGTATAGCTACGATGCAGCACAACGTTACACAGAAAGGAAATGGATATGCACACGAACAATGAATGGCCTAACAGCATGTCAAACACTATAACACATGTGCACAAATGCATGAAATGTACTATGCTACGATAAATCAACCGAATGGAACTGAAAGGTGGTTAGAGCGCAAAACAACATTGAGTACCTCAGCAACTTTATAAAAATAACAAAGGTAACAAACGTACCACTATAATAATCCGCAATAGAGGAAAGCACTAACACAGCAAACACTCACAATTATAGGTAATTTAAAAAACAGGCACAAATTCAGGAAACAACAGATAAGATAATGATACTGAGACAATGAGGAGATCACACAAGTAACGAGACCGATTAGTTGTGAAAACACAGCAAAAACACGCAATTATCGCAACTTTAAAATAAAGCAAATTTACAATACATTAAATAAAGCAAATAAAGCAAATTTACACACAAATAAAGCAAATTTACAATACGTTACTTGTGAATCACAGTAAAAACACACAATGAAAACATCAGAATCAACATGCACTAAGTCTGCAAAACCAGGGCATCTGCGAACGGGTTCGCAAATCCCCTAGCATTGAGAGAACAAAAAGTAATCGGTGTGAGAAAGAGAGCTAAAGGTCATCGGTAAAAGGATAGAAGGTATCACATATATGCTTCTCAACGAGCTCCTTCAAGGAGACGAGACGGCGCGTGTAACGTCTCAAAAAAGGCTGATACCGAGGATTGGTGGCACACAGAGATTTAAAAAGTGACACATAAGCTTCGAATTGCGTTACCGCTGCATACAGGTCCAGATCAGGTGAGTGAAGGAATTCTACAGAACCAACAATCGTACGTGCAGGTTAACAAAGACGTAACAGTTGCTGTCTGGACAGTGGTCCAGGAACTGGAGGAAACGTATCAACGGCCTGTAGAACCTCAGCATCAGAGAGAGGATTGACAGGACCTGAGCGGAGACGCATACTGTTTGAAGAATCATCAGGTGGAGAAACACCGGAACCGGAAACCTCGGGAACACTAGACGAATCCTCAGAATGTGGCACAGAATGTTGTTTTAACTTTTTCTGTTTTACAGTGCCTTTGGAAGTTCCAATCCGCTTCGAAGAAGAAGCTGAGGCGGATGTATCCATTAGTGGATCAGGCTCACCTCCCAAGTCAGGAGACGAGGAAACGACCGTCGCCAGAAGCAGTACGAAGCTGAGCTGCCTTAGTGGAGACTGGTACAACAGCCGAGGCTTCAGGAAAATGTTGCAACAAGGGTATGGTAGACAAGGTTGTAAATGGAGATCCGATATCCGAGAGGCTAGGAGAAGAGCCAGACGGCCGATCTGCCAAACCACCACTCAACACACCCGGATCGGAACACTCCGCTGTAGACACATCTGTAGTCGAAGACAACTCTGTCAATCTTGAAGGTGGATGCCCAATCTTACGGGTCGGGAGAGGAGGAAAGGCAGCATTGTCCGTGACGGAAATGTTCGTCTGACGGAGAAACGAAGAATTCGCGTCAGGCAAACTACCGGTAGTGGGGATAGTAGAAAGACCAATGTGTTCAGCAGTGGGATGCGAACTTGATGAACGTCCACGTCGAACGCGGTCACAGGAGGCAGTGGTGTGATTCTGTGTTAAACAGTGTGTACAATAGTGAGCAGTGAAAATCTTGAAACTGTACGTTCGTGCGCCAATTTCAACAGTAGCTTCTGTAGGGCAATCCGCCAAGGCTTTCTCCGTGGGAAAGACGACCAATAACTGACGGCGAGGTCCGGTAGCATGTGCAAATCGAGTTCCGCGGGGAGCATCAGAGAGGGGACGGACCTTGCCAACAATTTTACAAACATGACTGACAAGGAGAGGAAATGCAGTATCAGGCACTTCCTGTGGAACAGGATAAAACGTGATGTTCACCGGTCGCTCGGAAAGAGGCGACGGGATGAGATGGTTTGTCCCAATCGAAAGTCCGTTTGCAAGAAAAAAGTCAGCGTCCTCCTTGTGATTGAACTGTACCGAAATACCCCGAGGAGTACGGGAAATTCCTGCAATGGACGCAGACGACACATGTCCAGAGAGGGTTTCCATGTAGCGTGGCAATGGAGTATTTGGTAAAGCATGAAAGAGCACACCTCTATCCAGGAGGTTATGGAACTCGCGGCCAATCTGCGAATTGTCATCTATCGTTACCTTCACCTTGTGGTTGGATACCTGAATAATAGGTGTTGCTTTCAAAAGACCATCTGGTTGAGAGGAATCGGACTTAGAAGTAGCGCCTCGTTGCACTTTAGAGGCAAATGACATCCTTGGAAGAGAAGTCTGTTCGGATCCGTCAGGCACAGAAGTCTGTGAGGGAAGAGAAGCACAGGCCGAAGGCAAGGCAGTTGAATCAGTAGTACCCAGGGACGGCACCGAGGCAGGTGCAGGAGCTGAAGAAGAAAGCGGAGCCAAGTCCAGTGAAGGCACCGGTGCAGGAGTACTAGAAAGCTGGGAAGGTATCTGAGCAGACACATCTGAGGACGAGAGTATGTTAACTTCCATTAACGTGGGAAGTGTGACGTGACGTGCATCCGCCACGCCCATAGATGATAAGGAAATACCGGAAGCCGCCATGTTGGCAGCTTCCAAACGTAAACAAACGAGCAAACGAGCAAACGATAAGAAAACGGATGAATATGAACTAATATGAGGATGAGAACGCTAGAAAAGTAGCTCAAAACGTACACAGTACCTTTAGACAGCCGGGCCACGCAACAGGTGAGTGAGGGACGAGGTATTCCACACTAAAATGCATAAACCATTGGAGCCACCAACACTACGTCTGTCACGAACGAGCAATGAGCTGGACATACTGCCAGAAGGACAGATCATCGATGGACAGCCGAAATTTTAGATTGGATTCCAAGGGACAGGAAAAGACCCAGAAGAAGACCACATGGGAGATGGATGGATGAAATTCGAAAGTATGCGGGAGATGTATGGAAGAGACTGGCACAAGACAGACCGTTGTGGAGGAAACTTGGGGAGACCTTCGTCCAGCAGTGGAGTGATAATGGTTGACAATGATGATGATGATGATACAATATATGCAAACAGCGATTCCTAAAAAACCGAAAACATGTTCAGAACCACCAAATTTGGTATACTATCTCGTGGTACTGTAACTCAGATCGTTGACGGTTTTTGGAAGAGGTCGGGCCCAGCCAGAGCCGTAATGAGCTTTTGCGGGCCCCGGAGCGAAATTTCATTTCTGGCACCAAGAAATAAATCTCATATTTTAATAAAGTTGTTGCGTGAAAAATATCCGTAAAGAACACACAAGATGTGAAGTTCACAAATTTCACTGTGACAACGAACCCTCACCCCTCTACTCCGGAGCCGAATGCTTTACCAATTAAGCTAACCGACGGAATTTATCGCTGCAAATTTTCCGTCTTGCCATGTGCTTCACCTCTGTAGTACGTCATAACGAAAACTATCATAAAGACAAAATGTTTATCCCAAAAAAATATTTGCTTCAAGCTTAAGAAAAAGACCATAATATGGATTGAAAGTTCCGAGCGAGAGAGAAAATAAGAACTGTTAAAATCTACGATTTTCTTTCCGGGAAGATGGGTTTGAGGTTGTTTTATGACTCTTATAAAAACTTCTTCACAAAATGATAAAAAGATCCCTGCGTAGCGAAAATTTTGTATTGTGAATACTTCAGAGTAGGAAATAATCAGGATTCCTCTAAAATATATTCATATAAATAGTTTTTTCCCTGATACATGTTTTAGTGATTAATTTTTAATGCAAAATGGCATAAAAATCAATCAGGGATCTTGACTGATTTTTAAAACTTTTTGAAACTTTTATACGCGCTCATATATGATTATTTTTTTAATTTCTAGTAATGTTTTTTAAAGTCACTAAATAAATGGCCTCCATGTGTAGCCCGAAACCAACTTTGATATTGTTCGTTTTATTTATCTAAATTTAAGTATCTAGTTTGCACGCAAATTGTGAAATATTAAAAGTATGGGCAACAAAATGATGAAATTTACTTTGCTATTTTGTGAATGCGGAAAATATTAAGTTACTTACAATAATTACTTGAAATTTGCTGATCTCAGTATTTGTACGGCGAAGGGCGATATTCTATTCGAAAATAAGGAAATTGGAAACAATAAAATTAAAAAAAACAAAACAAAAAAAAACATCTTTTTAAGGGCCTCGCACCCGAAAACTTACCCACAAAAAATATTGATTGTAAAAAATTCTACCGTAAATAATTTTTTTCCAAAACTTTGGGGCCCCTTGAAGGCGCGGGGCCCAGGGAGACTGCCCTGGTGGCCCCTATGGTCCAGCCGGCCCTGGGCCCAGCGTGAAAGGGGCCCCATACAAAATTTTCGTAAAATCTACAATTTTCGATTTAGAACCACCATATTTGGTATACTATCTCATGGTACTCTAACTTAGACCGTACACGGTTTTTGTAAGGGTCGGGGCCCGGGACCAAGGGGGCCCCATACAACATTTTCGTAAGATCAACAGTTTTCAATTTAGAACCACCAAATTTGGTATATACTATCTCATGGCACTCTAACTTAGCTCGCAGATAGGGTATTAGAGTGCAGAATTGTGTTGCAGTTCTTAAGCAAAAACTGGAAATATTTGAGAAAATTTTGTATGGGGCTCCCTTTACCCCGGGCCCCGACCCCTTCCAAAAACCGTGTACGGTCTAAGTTAGAGTACCATGAGATAGTATACCAAATATGGTGGTTCTAAATCGAAAACTGTAGATTTGACGAAAATTTTGTATGGGGGCCCCTTGACCCCGGGCCCCGACATCTTCCGTCTATGGTCTAAATTGCTGTATGTGTACAATGAGATAGTGTACCAAATTTGGTGGTTCTAAATTGAAAACTGTAGATCTTACGAAAATGTTGTATGGAGCCCCCTTGACCCCGGGCCCCGACCTCTTCCGTCTATGGTCTAAGTTGGTGTAAGAGTACATTGAGATCGTGTACCAAATTTGGTGGTTCTAAATTGAAAACTGTAGATTTTATGAAAATGTTGTATAGGGGGCCCCTTGACCCCGGGCCCCAAACTCTTCCGTCTATGGTCTAAATTGGTGTAAGAGTGCAATGAGATAGTGTACCAAATTTGGTGGTTCTAAATTGAAAACTAGATTTTACAAAAATGTTGTACGGGGCCACCTTGACTTCGGGCCCCGGGTCCCGACCTCTTCCTTCTATTGTCTAAATTGGTGTAAGAGTACAATGAGATCGTGTACCAAATTTGGTGGTTCTAAATTGAAAACTGTAGATTTTACGAAAATGTTGTATGGGGCCCCCTTGACCCCGGGCCCCGACCTCTTCCGTCTATGGTCTAAATTGGTGTAAGAGTGCAAAGAGATAGTGTACCAAATTTGGTGGTTCTAAATTGAAAACTAGATTTTACGAAAATGTTGTATGGGGCCACCTTGACTTCGGGCCCCGGGCCCCGGGCCCCGACCTCTTCCTTCTATTGTCTAAATTGGTGTAAGAGTACAATGAGATCGTGTACCAAATTTGGTGGTTCTAAATTGAAAACTGTAGATTTTACGAAAATGTTGTATGGGGCCCCCTTGACCCCGGGCCCTGACCTCTTCCGTCTATGGTCTAAATTGGTGTAAGAGTACAATGCGATAGTGTACCAAATTTGGTGATTCTAAATTGAAAACTGTAGATTTTACGAAAATGTTGTATGGGCCCCCTTGACACCGGGCCCCGACCTCTTCCGTCTATGGTCTAAATTGTTGTAAGAGTACCATGAGATAGTGTACCAAATTTGGTGGTTCTAAATTGAAAACTGTAGATCTTACGAAAATGTTGTATGGGGCTCCCTTGACCCCGGGCCCCGACCTCTTCCGTCTATAGTCTAAATTGTTGTAAGAGTACAATGAGATAGTGTACCAAATTTGGTGGTTCTAAATTGAAAACTGTAGATTTTAGGAAAGTTTTGATAAATCGACTGTTTGCATATATAGTGTCGACGAAGTGGTGTCGATGAAATGAACGAGTCCGAATAACATACACATTGAATTTTTGTTGGCGAACTTTTGGAGAAGTGGACAGTATTGGTGTCGCTTTGAAACTTTATTTATAACAGTGCTACTTTCTTAATGCGTACTGTAGTGCTGTTCTCGACTTAGTGAAGCGTATGCTCTTGCAGTAACTGTCGTACACGTTGAAGCTCTTCATAGTGCGTGCGTTAAAAGTGGGCTAGTGCAAAGGTAACGACATTCGTAGCATCATGTAATTCAACGATTAACGTGGTCTACAGGTGGGCTGAAAAGTCATGGTGTTATACACTCATTGCCATAAAAATGCGCGCACCAAGAAGGAGGCGTCGGACTGAAATAAGATTTTAGTAGTGAGATGATACATACCAAGAACAGAAGTGATTACAATAGCACAGCAGCAGGACGATTTCCCGCGGACATGCGGTACACATTCCGGTCAGCGTTAGTACCGCATCGGACCGCCTCGAGCTCAAATACATGCGGTGATACGGTCCCACATGGAGTCAATGAGACGCCGTACGTTACCCTGGGACAGATTGGCCCAATCTTCTTGCAACTGACGCTCTGAATCCCGAACACTAGCACATGGAGAAAGCTGGCGTCCCATCTGGTCCCACACGTGCTCGATGGGCGAAAGATCAGGCGATCTGACAGGCCACGGAAGCCTCGAAGCATGACGTAGACAGTCCTGGGTAACCAGAGCCGTGAGCAGACGGGCGTTATCTTGTTGGAAAATGGCTCCAGGCCGCCCCGCCAGGAAAGGCAGCATATGGGGCCGCAGAATCTACTGTACGTAGCGCTAGGCTGCCAACGTCCCTCGGCTCACTGCGAGGGAAGTCTGGCTGTCATACGCGATGGTTTCCCAGACCATCACGCCTCCAGTTCACGACGTGTGCCACTGTACAGTGAGGTTGGGATTGTAGCGCTCACCTGCGGTCCTCCACATTCTGACACGGTGGTCACCCGTTCCCATACAGAAGCGGGATTCGTCGCTGAACACTATACGTCGTCAGCCCATAGCATTCCACATTGCTCGTTGCTGACACCAATGCAATCGACGCCGACGATGATCAGGCGTTAATGGCAGAAAACATAAGGGCCGTCGAGAGTGCAGATTCACCTCTACCAGGCGTCTGGAAATGGTTGTAGAGGACACAGGAGTCCCTTGTACAGCCGCCACATGTCTCTGGATATTAGGCAAGGACTTCGCTGCATCTGTGCTTGTCGCTCTCACAATCCCATGGTCCTCTTAGCTGGTGGTGCTTCCGGGTCGTCCAGAGCCAGTCTTCCGTGTCTGGGTGCCATCCAGTGTCCATTGCTCCCAACACGATCGAATCGACCAGCCCAAATGGCGGCCGATTCGGCGCGCCGGCCACCGTGAGTCTCTCATCCTGACAATACGACTTCGTTGAAACTCCGTCACTTGCCGGTACGCACATCTACAGCGGCTTCTTGGCATGTCTATCGCTCAGCGATCTCACCTGACTCTTACCGTGCACTTCGGCACGATTGTGGAGTCCCCTGCGCGGCGCCTTATAAGCTCCAAGAATTGCAGCTCTAGTCTTGGACGCGCGGGCTTGCGGAGTCGCGCGAAACTTTAATTATTTGCTTGTCTGCCCTCCCCGAAGCTAATCGCCGAGTTTCGCCTCAATCACACGGTTTTTTTCTTGGTGCGCGGATTTTTATGACAATGAGTATATATTAGATAGAGCAGTTTTATAAGAAATCGTAGAAGGTGTAAGATAGGCACCAATTGTAGAAATCTGTGGGTAAAAACGGGCAAATGTACACTGAGGAGAGAGAATTATTCAAGGACATTTTTAAACAGTGCAAAATAATTGGATTTTTTTCTGGTGATGGAAAGACCACTAAATAGTATAGGGAATATACATCGTGACACTGGAATACCTGTTCTTCCCTTTCGTAAGAAACTTCCGGGCAGCTTACGTCAGTTGCAATTTCCATACGCTCGCTTGTCGTAATGACAGTTTCGTACGAACGAGGAGGAGGGTTTCCAGTGTCACGATGCATTCACTTCTCCGTTCAGGGGTCCTTACATCTCTTTTTTTTTTTTTTTGATTGGAGGTTTAACGACCACGGTGAGCAACTCAATGGGCTATAAGCAGTCGCCCGTCCCTAATTTAGGGTCACTGGTTCCAGAGAAGGGAGAGAACCAGTGCCGTAAGACAAACACAACATCCATGCCTCACCGGGATTCGAACCCGGACCCCGTTCGGACGAATGATCAGAGGCCATCGCTTAGACCACTGCGCCACCGGGGCGGCCGTACATCTCTAGACAGCAATCCAAGGATATTGCACCCTCATAGAAATGCCCTTAGATACACTATCTACCAACAAGTAATTGGACACCTGTGATAGCAAAGGAAAACGAAGTTTATTCACCTTCAATAGTTGGTGGGGCCTCCACGCGCGGCGATTACAGCTGCGACCCTCCGGGGCATACTTTCAACCAGGCGTTGTACGACGGCTAACAGTATTTTCTTCCACTCGGCTTGGAGAAGAATGGTCAGTTCCTTCACCGATTTCGGACGGTGGGGGCACTCCTTAAGTCAACGCTCCAACTCATTCCTGAGGTGCTCGATAGGGTTAAGGTCCGAGCTCTGCGCAGGCCAGTCCATTCGGTTAACCCCATTGTCACTATACCAAGCAATGGTGGACCTCGGAACATGACAGGTGGCATTGTCATCCTGCAAGTAACATGGGTCCACCCCGTAAAACTGCCACAACATAGGAAGCGCATGGTCATCCAAAATGGTGCAGTAGGTCTCGGTGTTGAGTCTACCAGGAATTGCGACTAAGGGTCCCGTGCCATACAAGGAGAAACACCCCCATAGCATAATTCCACCGCCGCCGAACTTCACAGTTGGCACAATACATTCCGGCAGGAGGCGTTCTCCAAGCAGACGCCAAACCCAGACCCTGCCATCCTAACGGTAGAGGGTGAACCTTGATTCGTCGCTCCAGAGAACCTGTTTCCACTGTTCAACGGTCCACTGTCGACGTTCTTTGCACCACGTTAGCCGAGCAGCGCTATTGGACTTGGTGATCAAAGGCTTGTTGGCGGCAGCACGTCCATGATAACCGAGCAGATGGGCTTCCTTACGGATGGTATTCATCGAAAGAACACTCGCGGATACCTGTTGAAACTCCTCGCGGATGTGGCCCATCGATTTGGTGCGGTTCTTCCGAATTTCTCTGGCCAGCACCCGTCGGTCTCTAACTCCCAGTTTTGTGGGTCTGCCGGGTCGGGGCACATTCCGACAGTCACCTCTCATCTTCCTCTTGCAAATCACGTAGGTCACTGTCGATTTTGGGTGCTTAAACTCGCTGGATATGTCACGTATATATCGGCCATTTCTGTGATACCCGACGATTACACCTTTCTCGAAATCAGAGAGCTCCGAACTGCGTGGCATCTTGCATGCGACTGGTTGCGTTGTTGTTTCCCACACGATATTTAACGACGGCGGCCGTGACGTGTATCAGGACCGCATATATCGTCGATTCCAGGGGTGTCCAATTACTTGTTGGTAGATAGTGTATTTCTGCTTTCCTAGCGTACCGCCTAAATACGCTCCTTGGTTCCATTTTTTACGTATCAAACGAAAGATGCCCTTCAGCTTTTGCGATTGACATTTTTGCTCCGCCTATCATACTTTCAGAGTTCTGGGAGCGAATTTCACGAATTCGACGCTAAAAGAGCGGACAGTGTAGACCCTTTAGCACTGACACTAATCCCGTTCGCTCCACATCGTTACTTCGCTCCGTTCGCCTGTGAAACAGTTAGTGCGCGACTTTAGTGTACATCCTGATATGATTATCGCTTCATCTTCAGATGATGGAGGTGTGAATGCGTAGAATATGATTATGAAATGAGAATCGATGCAATGGAAACAACGCGGCAACTGGGGTACAAATGGGGTAGCGGAGAGAGCTGTGGCGTAATGTGTCCTCTTCCTAATGTAGGGTCATTAGCATTATTCATGCCCTCACCTCCGAACAGCATTATGATACAGCATCACCATAAATTCCCTTTGATACACTTGCTTTACCAGTGCACAACATAAATTTGTCATTCAACCTTCACCTTTTTTGACGGATTTGTAGCAGACAAATGATACATTCGAGCTATGCAGTTCACATTTTGCAGTTCCTATCATGCCGCCCCGGTGGCGCAGTGGTCTAAGGCGTTGGCCTCTGATCATTCGTCCGAAGGGGTCCGGGTTCGAATCCCGGTGAGCCATGGATGTTGTGTTTGTCTTACGGCACTGGTTCTCTCCCTTCCCTGGAACAAGTGACTCTAAATTAGGGACGGGCGACTGCTTATAGCCCATTGAGTTGCTCACGGTGGTCGTTAAACCTCGAATCAAAAAAAAAAAAAAAATAAAAGTTCCTATCATAATTTTGGAGAACATGGGGTCTAACTTTAAAGATTTACCTTAGAGGGCACAAATGTCGAATCACGGGTTCGGCTCGCTGACCCTTGCACCAGTTGTGTCCGTTTTACATCGTTAACAGCCTCCGTTTGCCGGATGTTGCGCGCACTCTGGATATGAAGAGATAAGTTGGTAGGTTGGTTGTTGTGAAATAATGAATCACACATTGCTTTTTGAAACGAATCGAAAAGAACTGATATTAAAAGCCTTATCGCCGCCCCGGTGGCGCAGTGGTCTAAGCGATGGCCTCTGATCATTCGTCCGAACGGGGTCCGGGTTCGAATCCCGGTGAGGCATGGATGTTGTGTTTGTCTTACGGCACTGGCTCTCTCCCTTCCCTGGAACCAGTGACCCTAAATTAGGGACGGGCGACTGCCTATAGCCCATTGAGTTGCTCACGGTGGTCGTTAAACCTCCAATCAATCAAACCTCC
The DNA here is from genome assembly GCA_039090855.1 of Macrothele yani. Classification (NCBI taxonomy): domain Eukaryota; kingdom Metazoa; phylum Arthropoda; class Arachnida; order Araneae; family Macrothelidae; genus Macrothele; species Macrothele yani. The sequence goes on along the minus strand of CM077017.1, from coordinate 61,672,229 downwards.
AATCAAAAAAAAAAAAAAAAAAAAAAAAAAAAAAAAAGCCTTATCACGACTCTTTCGGAAGTTTTGAAATTTCACACAAGGTGGTGGACTACGACTGCACAACTCAGAAACGCTTTAAAAAGCATGGACACGCCTTGCTGAAAATTCAGCTGGTTTAATGTTATCGACTTGATAACATGCACGATCTTTCCTTTGCTTTGCACATCTAGATGTAAACATGACGTAAAATTCCCCATCGGAGTGATTTCATCTGATTACTAGCTATTTGGTAATGTCGATTCGTTGCTATTCCTACGCAATCTTCTTATCAGCACCGTGTTGCTTTTCTATGAATCATTAGGTAAATTTCCCACGCCCATGCATATCGCTTAGTAGTCTGCAATGTAAATATGAGGGTCTTGCCGTTGGAAACTTTTTATCAATTACGCTGCGTATGACTAAGAATGCAAATACTGTTACGAGTTTAATTCTCAGTATCAATAGATTTGAAGTGACAAATAGTGTCAACTTTTGCGATTGACATTTAAGGCAAAGAAAAACTATTGCGGAACATTCGTTCTAAAAACAAAAAACTTAGGCAACTGATTTAGTACATTGCTTATTTATCTTCATTAATGCAACAAATTTTATAGCAAATTTTCTATGTTGCACCGGCCATGTCCCTGTTTTGACAAAACTCGAGCAAAGAAAGTCAGAAACTTAGCCGTCAGTAAACGAAATTACTGTGAACAAAATGTAACATCTGTACTCTCGACGTAGGAAGCTACTTACATTCAACAATTAACAAGTTTAGCACCTATAACGAAGCAAATTTCTCCGTTGTTTTTGTCCACGCCGAGGCTCGAACCCAGTCCCCTTACTCCGGAATAAGTCGCTCTACCAACTGAGCTACGCGGACGTTCGTTGTTGCTGCTATCTGCTTTTATGTCGTGTGCGTCCTGCTGGGCAGGCACGTCACATCCTCCCAACTCGAAAGAGGGCCGGGGGCATGGACCACGGGTCAGCCGTGACCATAAGTCGTTGCAGGTAGCCATTGGCTGTAGAACGTGCACCTGAGAACTCCAAGATAATCTGGTGTGTGGAATGCAACGTCACACACATTTATTTTTTGAAGTGCTGGAGAAGGGATTCTCTTATTTTTCCGCTCTCGCGGTGTGGAAAGAACATCACACTATTGCGAGATTTTGAACGGCCGGGTCATCCGGAAATTTTTGGTGCCATTATAACGAAGCAAATTTCTCCGTAATTTTTGTCCACGCCGAGGCTCGAACCCGGGTCCCCTCATTCCAGAATAAGTCGCTCTACCAATTGAGCTACGTGGACGTTCGTTGTTGCTGCTATCTGCCTTTATGTCGTGTGCGTCCTGCTGGGCAGGCACGTCACACACCCATTAAGAAATTGACACCGAAAAAGTGAGTAGTAATGAGAGAAATGGTGGTGAGAGATGTGGTTTCAAGAGTGGGGATGGTGTTAAATTTTTTCCGTAAACTTGCTTGCAGCAATTAGAAGAACTGCAGAACGAATACACAGTCTAGTCAAAACATTACGACCACCTACTAGTATGAGGTATGACCTCCTCGTGCCGCCAATATCACATATACACATATATGCACGGCGTGGCATTGATTCAATAAGGCGTCAGAATGTTTCTGTAGAAATGCTATACCATGCAGACACCAGAGGTTCTCGCAGGTCATCAAGAGTCATCGGTGGCCGATCCATACATCAAACTAGTTGGTCAAGGTAGTCCCACAGATGTTCAATGGGATTGTTTCCAGTCGAGTACGGTGGCCAGGATAGTAAACTAAAGTCACCGAATGTTTCGCAAACTATTCCTTCACACGCATAACAACATGGCAAGAAGCATTACCTTGTTGGAAGCAACCCATGGTATCAGGATAAACAGTCATCATAAATGGGAGCAGCTGATCCACCACAATGGATAGGTAGCCTGAAGCGTTCATCGTGCGATCGTGGGGGATGATTGCTCCCAATGATTCTCAAGAAAACGTGGCCCACACGAGCACACTGCCACTTCCTGCCTGTTTTTTCTCGAGCATCGTGTCGGAATGAGATCTGTCAGCAGTAATTCGTCATACTCTCCATCAACTACCCACGCGATAAAGCAGAAAACGTAATTCGTCTGAAAAGGCGAGTTTCTTCCACTGTTCAATGGTCCAGTGCCTCCTCTCAGATGCAAATTCGCGCTGTAATCGTCGATGTCTGGCCTTCGGCATGAGTATCTTTCAGTTGACGGCGGCTCCGGACACTCATAGGAAGCAGAGTTCGTTGGACTCTGCTCTCTATGGGTCTCCGGAATTCGTTGCACCCTGCTCTCTATGTGTTCTCTCTACGGGTCTATTGGTCTGTGGTCTGCGATACGCTCCTCGATCCGCCTGCATTAAATGCTCTGGCCAGTTGTGTCCCACTGTGGTCCATCTGTTTGATCGTACTAATCGGGATAGCCGTCGCTGCCCACCCTCAATTCTTGGAACACTTTAACAACTGCACCACGTGAACAGCCCACATTATCGGCCATTTCTGTAATGCTACCACCCTTCAGTCGGCAGACAAAACAATAATTCTTTTTCAAACTCTGTTAGTTCACATCCTTTTCACATTTTCACGCGAAACTGCATACCGACTGCGAGTTCGTGTCCTTTTAAATGCCTTACATTATTTGCATATGTAGCTACTAATGCCATCTGGCTGCTGGTTACTATTCTTTCTTATATCAGCTGTGGTCATAATTTTTGACCGGACTTAAAGAGTGCTTCAATGTATTGTAATTCCGAAATCTACTCTTGCGTTAGAATGCTAACGAAAATGATACACGGTGCGCTCCCAAATTAACGATGAAGATGGGCTAATGTTTATATCAAAACTTGACACGCCGTCCCGATGGTGGAATGGTACAAGGTGCTAGCATCCATTCGTTCGTCTGAAATGAGTCCGGACTGAAATCCTGGGTGAAGCATATGTGGTGCGCCTGCCCCACGGCATTGACTTCACCTGGAGTCACTGGTCCCAAATTAGGGACGTCTGTCTGTTTATACAGTATAGCTCAGCGAGCTGCTCACAATGGTCGTTAAGCCCCAAACAAAGGAAGATGACCTTACGATCAAAGACCTGCATTATTATTAAAAGCACATATAACTGTTCACTTATTTACTAGAGACTATCATGTATTCCGTTACAGCTAAAATGAAATATTGCTCAATGGCAAGAATCAGAACGGGACTAAATAACATTTGACAAGATGCTGAACTTTGCGTTCTAATTTACGGGGTCAGTAACAAGTACGGTATATCGGAGCGAGATAGATATGTCGAAATGCGCATTCTGATTTCCAGAAATGTGTATATCACTTATCTAGCGGCTCTGAGGATGGGTTTTTTTTCGAGCTTTTAGTATTTGTTAATTAGAACATCACTTTACTGAATTTTGCGCTTTAGGAAAATGGCAACACGATAAATAATTTGTAGCACCAGCAACAATGCACTCTGTTCGTTTTTCATATCTGGTCATATGACCCTGTGAAATTTACAAATTTGCCGGTGACGCGATCGAAACCGCGTCTCTTCGCCCCGGAATGAGTTGTTCTAACCGATTAAACTACACCGACGGAATGTAACCCTGCAGATTTGTCCTCTTAACACGCGCTTCACCTCTGTAGTACATCACAGCCCTGAAAATTTCTATACAAACCACTTCCAGACGTTCGGAAACCCCTGAACAAACGCAAATTAAACTATTTGAAAAATGTCCAAACTATTCAGTACGTGGAAAAGGTTATTTGGATAACTTAAGAAAAGGAAAATACAGTTAGTCGACCAGATAACATAAACTACTTTAGCACATAATTCCACTGCTAATAAATTTACAAATTTAGTTAGCTTGAGAGAGACACTATGAGACAAATACTTGACTGAGTGTAAAAATAAAATAACTTTTGTCAAATTGTTGACCACTGCTAAGGAACCGGTCGCCTGAATCACGTTTTCAGTTAATACATGCCGATGGACAGACCAGAATATGGCGACAACAGCACAAATCAATATCTGTACAAAGTCGTAAAGGTGGCGTAATGATCTGGGGTCTGTTTCCATGGCAGGCATTGGGTTTTTTAAACCCTGTGGAGCAGCATTTGAATTCTACGAGGTATCTTAACATAATTGTGGATCAAGCACACCCGTACACGTGCATGGTGTTTCGTGATGAAGAGGGCTATATTTTTAGCTGGATAATGAGTGACGTCAAAAGGCTCGGATCGTTAGTCAATGGTTCCAGGAGGACGACAGTGGCACATCAAAGTGTTAAAATCGTCCCCAGAGATACACTGGCCACAAAAAAGTTAGGGATATTGTGGTTTCGAAGGTAAAACGTGGTGATATGCAAATTTAGCTACTACTGGAGATCGGTTATCAGCGTGGGTAACCACGTCACATGTATATTAGCATCATGACAACACAGCTCGTGGCGTGTGAGTTCCAATAAAAGTACCTTGCAAGAAGTGGAAATCCGGTAGTTTCACCTTTTGGTCTAGAAGTTTGCTGAATGTATTGCCTTCAATGTGGTATTAACCTGAAATGACGTCTAGGAAACGTTTAAGCATTGACAACAGAAAAAGGGCTGTTGGTATGTTAGAGGCATTCATACGGAAGATCGATTGTGGCTCCTGCTTTTTAGTGTAGTAAGTCGGTTACACACAAGATTTCTGCGGCATGGAAATGATGCAGATCGACCCAGGAGTGGTCGTCCGAAAAAAAACACTAGGACGCAAGATCGCTACCTGATAGTAAGTGCGCGGAGAAGGCCTAGTATCACCAGTAGCCAACTCCGGGAATCACTTCGAGCTGCTTCTGGTGTCACAGCATGTACTCAAACGATACGAAACAGTCTTCACGAGTACGGACTTTGAGCAATGAGGCCGCTGAGATGTATAACATTGACATCAGCTCACCGTCGTCAAAGATGTATCTGTGTCGTGGAATACAGAGTGGCACCATGTACTTTTCACAGACGAATCCCGTTTCGCTCTTTATCTTGATACTCGACGAGGACACGTGTGTGCAGGAGATCTGGCACCCTTACCAGCGGTAGTCTGTTAGTTCTACTACCCGTCAGTTCTGGTCTGGGCCAGAGTGCGTTATAATATCCGTACTTCTTTGCATTTGTCAAGGCAACACGAATGCCTCAGTGTACCGAAACAAGATCATTGTGCTCATTGTGACACTGTTTCATGCTGCTATTGGACATGCATTCCGTTTCTCGATGGCAATACAACCAGTCATCATAACTGGAACGCACTTCAGGAACTGGAAAATCATGGGATTGAATTGTTACAGCTGCCTCCGTGGTCTCCTGATCTTAATCCTATTGAGGACATTTGGGACGCTGTAGAGTGACATTTAAATTGCCACGATCCATACTCCTGTACACTGGCAGACCTCCGTATAGTGTTGCTTGCAATATGGGACGAGCTGTCCGAGGTACTCGTCAATAATGTCACTGAAAGTATGCCTCGTAGATGTCAAGACGTTCTTCGACACAGAAGCAGTGTTGGCCGGTAAAAAAAATCGAGAGGTACGGACGCTTTCCGAATTTACTGTTTTGTCTACAGGGTGCATCGGAAAGTCCCTTTAGCCTGGAATAGCTTGCGAACGGAGAGAGGTACAGTCATGCAAGTGAGATAACGGTATAGTAAAGCAACTACTCCCGATCGAATGCAACCAATAGCAGCGCCCTTAGTGGCGAAATGCGGAAGTTAGCCATGGCAAATCGAAAACAAAAAGAGATAGAGCAACATTTCCAATTACAAAGTTGTAGAACATCAATTAATTAGTACAAAATGACATTTGTTTTACACGGATAAGATAAATTGTCGCCTGAATACCATACAATGTCCGACATCGATGCGTGACGATTCGAATCTGCATATTCACATTTCGCAAATGTAGCCGAATGCAAAAGCAGATTGTGACGTTGTACCGTACCTACGATATAAAAACCAGCAGCAGGATGTACCCTGATGAGAAGTTCAGGTCTACGTAGGCTGTGTGAGAATGGCGAGCTTGGATTTCTGGGGTTACGTAAAAAATCAGGTGTATGCAACAGAGCCAGAAGTCTGCTGGATCTACGTCGTCGTGTTACAGATGCTTGCAATAGTGTGACACCTTCTATGCTGAGAAATGTGCATGCAGAGTTACTTTCACGAATACAAATGTGTATCGTGGTTAATGGCGAACTCTCCGAACATACTCGGCATTAACTTTATATCACTGTGCGCCAGTTTGCCATTTTTGTTTTTGTGTTGTCTGACGTCATCAAACTGTATTGACATAAGTACGCATTTATGCAATAAATTGTGTGTATTTGCTCATACCTATGCTTGTTCCCTTCAAACGTTCACACAAAAAGTAGCGCATCAATTTCGGACATTTTCTGGTGTTCAAGCGACAATTTATCTTATCCATGTGAAACAAATGCGTTTTGTACTAATTAATTGATGCTCTACAACTTTGAAATTGGAAATTTTGCTCTATCTCGTTTCGTTTTCGATTTGCAATGGATAACTTCCGCATTTCGCCACTAGGGGCGCTGCTATTGGTTGCATTTTATCGGGCGTAGTCGCTTTACTATACCGTTATCTCACTTGCATAACTGTACCTCTCTCCGTTCGCAAGTTATTCCAGGCTAAAGGGACTTTCCTATGCACCCTGCATATTGTAGTGCTACTGTGTTGTGTGCAGAAATTGCACAATAAACAGTTGTTGTAAACATGCTCCGCTGGGAATTCGGCCTCGCTGAGCTCTTTTTACGAGAATCGAGACAATTAGTTGCTCGGGCATAGTTACGAGATGACAAATCCGATCACCGTGAGTTTTTGCGTGCGATTGAAGATGGTCCATGGTCAGGTTTTGACGTCTTCCGATTCTCAAAATTCCGTTTTATTGAGGAATAATCGTCCAAAAACTTGCATTTTCAGGGTTTTTTCCTGGTTTTGAAAAGGGGTCGTTTGTTACCCATCTTCTCCAAAGATCTTCAACCGATCGCGGTGGCACTTGCCACAGAGAAAGGGAGGGCCATGGTGAGTGACATGGGGTTGGTATGATGGTGATTGGTCGTGTCTTATAAAAATAATGACCACTAAAAATGACCAATTTTAACGATAGTTGAAAAAATCCGCTCTCTATATGAGACTCGGGACAATTAGTTGTTCGGGCATATGTACGAGATGGCACATCCGATCGCCGTGATTTTTGGCATGCGATTGGACATCGTCCATGATCAGGTTTTGAAGCCTTCTGATTCCCGAAATTCCGTGCCATTAAGGAATTTCAATTAAAATTATTAAAAGTGGTCCGTTTTTTGATAGTCATTATTCCTATAAGGCACAACCAATCACCATGATACCAAGCCTATGTCACTAATCATGCGCGAACATTGCATTACAATTGTTTACATTCGACAGTCGCAATTTTTCACGACGTAACTTGCTCGAGTCTTTTAGTTCTTTTGCCGTCAATTTGAAATTATTTTCGTTCAGACTAATGAAAAAGGAAGTGGAGCACATTGTGGACACAAGAAAAAACGTTAGAATTGGCACCTGTAAGCTTTTGTTTTTGTTTTGTTTTCTGTCTTGCTTTTTTTTTTTTTTTTAACTGTAACTGCTGAAGTGGTGGTCGAGGCCAGCAATATGGCGTCAATGACGTCGCTTGTCGGTTCGGTGAATCTTGATGAAAAACGTGGTTCCCGATCTGAGTGTGTCTTTCCGCTTCGTTTTCATGCAACCTGATCACAACCAACGTGAAGGCGTGAAGAAAAGTAGTTCACGATAAATTTTAGGCATTTCATTTTTAGAATGCTTCGTACTTTTGTTCTGGAAGTCATAAATTTTACGCGTTCGTTTTTTTAGAATTTCTTATAATAGACGCCTTAATGAGTTTAGATTTTGCAATAGCTTCGCTCAAAATTTGCCAACTGTACCCGAGTCATCGGTTACCATTGGCGGCTTGTCCTAGTTCATAATATACACGGACGGACAATGAAATTTGCGCACCTAGAAGCAACAACCGCGAAACTTTGCAAATATCTAGAGTACGCGCTGGTATGCAAATGATCCACGTTTGGCGCGATTGCGCATGACCGCACATCCTGTGGTGGCGCTGCAAGCACGAATCGACAGCCTTTTAAACCAGCAGGTAGTCGATGCCCCATGAAAGCGAAAAGCAGCGGCCGACGCAAGCAAGAGTACAGAGTGCCAAGAATGCCGGGTAGACGCCAAAGACGTCCATTTACGCAACGGCGCGCCGTATAGCCCGCCACTTGGATCGTTCTGACCATACCGTCCTACTGTGTTGGGAGCAGCGGACACGTGACGGCAATGCCACACGGCAGAGCGTCTCCCGATTGACCAGGAGGACCACCGGTAGAGAGGATCGACGGATCGTGCGCCAGACACGAACGGATCCCACGGGTACCCGGTCGACTATACATGCAGATGTAGCAGCTCCTATGTGCCCAAGAACCATTTCCCGACGCCTCGCGGAAGTTAATCTGCGATCCGAGGGCCCCTTACGTGTGCTGCCACTAACACTGGAACATCGCCGGCTCCGTATGCAGTGGGGCCAGGCTAGAGGGACGTGGAACGCCACAGACTCGCGACGTGTGGTGTTTGGTGATGAGTACCGCTTCGTTTTGGGGACAGATGATCATCGTGTCCGGGTGTGGAGTTCCCCGGGTCAACGGCACAATCCCAACATCGCTATCGAGCGCCACACCTCCCCCCCCCACTGCAGGCATTATGGTCTGGGGAGACACTGCATACAATAGCCGATCAGCCCTAGTAGCGGTACGTTGTTCATTGACTGGCCAGCGATATGTTGATGAGATCTTACTGCCCCATGTGCTCCCATTCGTGACCGGGATTCTAGGTGCGCTATACCAGCAGGATAATGTCCGCCCACACACGGCTCGGGTTGCCCAGAACTTCCTACGTCCTGTCCAGACACTTCCATGGTCTGCCCGCTCCCCGGTCATGTCCCCTATCGAGCATGTGTGGGACCAGTTAAAACGCCGGCTGCCGCCGTGCCGCACTATCCGGTATTTGGAGCACACAGTCCAACACGTGTGGGCCAGTCTGCCGCAGGACGACATTAAGCGTCTTTTTCTCCTGCGTACCACACCTTATTGCAGCATGTATCTCCTCACGAAGCGGTGCGACGTGCTATTGAAGATGACCGGACTGCGTGCCACAGATCTCTTTGTAACTGTCCTGAAGCTCTGTTTTTGCCATCATGTGTGTCATTCATCTGTATCAGTACGACCATAAAATTTTAGTTCAATCCGATGCTTCCTTCTTGGTGCGCAAATTTCATTGTCCGTGAGTGTAGATCTTCCTGCAGCGAACGGACACCATCACATTTGCTTAGCTGAACATATCTGTCGAACGATATCAACATCTCGTTGAATCCATGCTACATAGAATGGAGGCTAGTTTGAAGGTCAAGGGCTTTCCAATACGTTATTAGGCAGATGTTTCTAATAATTTTCTACTTCAGTGTATGCACACGTAGTAAAAGACTTGTGTTCATAATGCACTCATAGTTTAAGAAGACTCCACATGAACACATGGGTTGTACTTAAAGCCAGACCCAGATCCAATTACTAGGAATTATGAATATTTGACGTCGTATCGAATTCGTGTAAATCACGCAACGTGAGCAACGTTCCTTGCTTCTTCACTCCGCGAATCAATAATAAGCTGCATGACAGCGAGCTGTAACGAAACACGCAAAACCAATTAACAAAGGAAAGCAGTTCCCTTGCTCCATGGAGAGTTATCTGAAGAGGATGAATTAATAATGTATTGATAAACAGTTAACACAAGAGGAGAATATCCAGAAACCTCAATATCAGCGCCTAACGAAATTGCCTTTCATGTATCACGCGTAAGAGGAAAATTCATTTCACGTGTTGATAAAAAAAGTGGCATATTATGTTTCTCGGCTGACGACGTGTTTCGAAATATTATGTACTAGGCACAGAATTTACAGCTGAAGATTGAAAGTTATCACAGGGCAATTTTCTGTGCCACTCGTACTTATCAAAGTGGTACATTACTCGCATCTAGCTTGTTCAATGGGATACGCACAGAAACGGGAACAACAGCTGAAGAACTTAATAAATATTAAGTGTTAAAGTAATTATATTAATCAACAAGTTCACATTAAGATTTAAAACATTTATTTATCAGCAACAACTGGGAGCTTACGGCTTTGAATGGAGTGCTAGGAGAATAATAAGAAGGCAGTGAGCAAGTTCAAGTAACGTCTTGTGCAGTTTTATGCGCTACTGTCACAAAATGGAATAGTCAGGGAGCAGCGCAGTGTGATGTGTTGACTCCGTTGTATTCCTCTTAAAAGCAGGCAGAATTGCGCGTTAGTAAGATCAGGAATCAGGGTATTCTACCCATCATACGGTATTGGTTACGAACCAGAAGTTCGCATAACTTGGCACTTTGACAAATCAATACAAAATGGTGGAAAGCGTAAAGCTGCTTGTGCTTAAGAAATTTTTTTAGATTGGGGGTTTAACGACCACCGTGAGCAACTCAGTGGGATAAGCAGTCGCCCGTCCCTAATTTAGGGCTACTGGTTCCAGGCAAGAGAGGGAGAGAGCCAGTGCCGTAAGACAAACACAAGATCCATGCCTCACCGGGATTCGGACTCGGACCCATCTCGGACGAATGATCAGAAGCCATCGCTTAGACCACTGCGCCATCGGGATGGCACTTAAGACTTTAAAAATAGATGAAGAGTTTAATACTTTCACATGGAACTGATGAAGATTGACTCATCGGAACATGCCAGCTCCTGAATACTCTGTTTTGAGACTCCCATGTGCCTTTCAACCTGTTCTAGTCCTATCTATAAACATACGCAGTGTTTTTTTATTTTTTAAAAGATTATGAATGCAAGAGATACCGTGACAGCGTTCGTGACCGCGAGGCTGCACATCCAGGTGGAAAATCAATTTTCGAATTTATTTATTCATTTATTTATTTATCTATTTTTGAATTTGGGTAATGCATTTTTGTGGAAGGAGTACGTTTTATCTATAAATTTTTCTTTTTTTTATTTGCCATTTGCCCCGCGTCGTCAGTAGGGATTTCCAGAGCTGAACAAGCCCCAATTTCGGATGATTCTTTTTTTTTTTTTGTCTACCTCCCTCTCCCAGCCGTCCCTTCGTAGAGCGAGAAATGGTGGGATGAGCGTTTTGACCGGCAGCGGCATACCCCATCCCCCCTATTGGGTAGTTAGGTAACGCTGTGGGCCTCCGCGCGAGCATCGCATGGCGTAAGAGAAGAAGAAGAAAGCGGCGGCGTTGGGGTCTTCAGCAATGGATCGGCTTTTTTGCCCCGCGTCGTCAGTAGGGATTTCCAGAGCTGAACAAGCCCCAATTTCGGATGATTCTTTTTTTTTCTTTTTGTCTACCTCCCTCTCCCAGCCGTCCCTTCGTAGAGCGAGAAATGGTGGGATGAGCGTTTTGACCGGCAGCGGCATACCCCATCCCCCCTATTGGGTAGTTAGGTAACGCTGTGGGCCTCCGCGCGAGCATCGCATGGCGTAAGAGAAGAAGGAGAAAGCGGCGGCGTTGGGGTCTTCAGCAATGGATCGGCTTTGTAAGAGTGTTTTATGGCGGTCATCAAGGTGTCTGGTCATCTAGTCTGTACATCTACAAAGAGTTTGAGCGACCGGCAGACTTGCTGGAATCGAAAGTAACACTTTTATTGAACCAGGATTTATGGCCTGATGTCTTATGTCACACGCACTAACGCAACTTAAGGTGTTTTTTTCCAACGACGGCGATTGTTTTGGATTAGAGTACTGGATCGGATACCCATTTTGACACCCTAACAAATAGATGGATCCAATGCTAATTTTCCGATCAGTAAAATTTGGACTTGGAGATTTAATTCAGGGGAGGCCTGAGTTCCCCGACTCGGGATTGGAGGTGGCATAATTTGAGGTGTAGTTGGTGGATCCCGGGAAAGTTGTCGAAAATTTCGAGAAGAGAAGGAGGTGATCACTACTTGTTGCTTTTTTCTTTCTTGACTTGGTCACTGCTTCACTTGTCACTTTTTTCTTGACTGTCACCTAGGTATTGCCATGTAAACATGGGAATACCTAGGTGAAAGGGTATTCCCATGTTTACATGGCAATACCTAGGTGACAGTTTTCCCCCTTGGAAACCTCTGTTGAGATGGAAAATCTCAACAGAGGTTTCCAAGGAGGAACCCTGCTAAGGACGATGAAGGCCCACACCAATTGTAGCGGCTGCGTGAAAGAAGAATTACGGACCGCGACACTTAGCTGAGTAGTCAATGAGCACGTGGTGGGTCCTGTCAGAAACGTCGGTATTATTATTACTATTATCGTACGTTTTTTTCAGCGAAGTGTTAATATATACACTGCCGGAAAGTGAAAAAAGAACACCAAGAAGGAATTGGAGGATGATCATGAAATTTACATATGTTAATGGGGTCGAGTTTACGTAGGTGTGATGTTAATTTCGTGACCAACCGGTGAGCGCTTACGCCACAGCACGGCATAATATGCAAATTATCGTCGGTGGTATTTAAGGAGTACGGCGAAGTGAATATAATCAGGCGTCGTGTAACGTACCAGGAGATGTGACGTACCTTCCAGAAGGACGCACGCGACATAAAGGCAGATAGTAGTCAGAACAAACGTCCGCGTAGCTCAATTGGTAGAGTGACTTATTCCGGAATGAGGGGATCCGGGTTCGAATCCTGGCGCGGATAAAAATGACGGAGAAATTTACTTCGTTATAATGGCGCCCGAACTATCCGGATGACCCGACCGTTCAAAATCTCGCATTGGTGTGATGTTCTTTCCACACCGCGAGATAGGAAAAATAAGAGAATCCTTTCTCCAGCACTTCAAAAAAAATAAAAAATAAGGGGGAGATGATGTAACGTACCAGGAGATGTCACGTACCTGCCAGAAGGACGCACACGACATAAAGGCAGATAGGAATCAGAATAAAACGTCCGCGTAGCTCAATTGGTAGAGTGACTTATTCCGGAATGAGGGGATCCGGGTTCGAATCCTGGCGTGGATAAAAATGACGGAGAAATTTACTTTGTTATAGTCAGCGTACGGATACGTGCGAAGACCCTGAAGAAGCTGCAATGCCCGGACATGGAAGTGGTGTACGATTTCCTCAGTTATCGGAATTTGAGCGAGGTCGTCTAGTCGGACTCCACGAGGCCGGGTGGTCGTATCGTCGTATTGCGGAGCGAATTGGACAGGGAGTATCGGTGGTGGTACGATGGTGGCGTAGATGGACCGAGGAACATTCCCACACGAGAAGACGTGGAACCGGGAGTCACAGACGGACTGATGAGCGGACCGATCGACGCATAAGAAGAGCGGCGTTGTCAAGCAGAACATCCACTGCGACGCAAATCCGAGCTGCCGTTGCACATCAGGTGAATGTGCGAACAATCCGCAACAGTCTACTGGATACACGACTACGTGCACGTGTACCTCTGACTCCAGCCCACCGTCAAGAACGGCTACAGTGGTGTCGCCAACGTCTGCACTGGAGAACGCAATGGCGATCGGTCGAGTTCAGCGATGAAAGCAGATTCTGCTTGGGAGCCTCCGATGGCCGTATGCGTGTTCGCAGACGCACAGGGGAGCGTGTCCACCCTTCTTGCATCTGCCAGCGACACACAGGACCTACACCTGGTCTCCTGGTGTGGGGAGCGATCAGTAATCACTCCCGTACACAACTAGTGTTTGTACCGGGTACGTTAAACAGCACCTCCTACATCAATAACATCATTCAGCCCGTTGTTGTGCCATTTGTAAGGTCTGTCCATCGTGGTGTTTTCCAGCAAGATAACGCACGCCCACACACGGCACGTGCAGCGCAACATGCACTTCAGGGTGTGAGACAACTTCCATGGCCTGCACGTTCACCGGATTTGTCCCCCATTGATTGTTGTGGGGTTTTCTTAGCCACTTTATATAAGGGGTATTATAATAGATAGCCAAAAGTAAACTTGAAGGAAAATTTTGGACTAAAATTTAACTTTGGGAGATGGGTAGATGCATTTTGAAACAAAAATATTTTCTAAGTATTAGAAAGGCCATGAACATCCTAAACAAAGATGCATCTAAAAAATTACATTCCACAAGAAGTTATTGAAAAGTTTGCGTTGTTTGTGTTCACGCAGAGTTGAGTCATCTGAAAATGCAAAAATAAATGAATATTGTTGCATGTGTATGAAAATGTGTCACTATAAGTCATAGGATAAAATGTACTCGTTCAATAACAACTTGTGGAGGCTGTGAAAGTCAATTTAAAAGGACAAGACAAAAATTACAGTTATGAAATACCTTATAATACCAGGGTTCGGATCGATAGCCTTAGTCAAGCTAAGGGGAATACATGGGACCAAGTGATGGAAGACAACAGCACACAAAATGTTTCACACTGCACTAATTTTGGACTTTTTTTGAAAGGCTACTGCCTATATTTATTTTTTTCTTTAAAAACTTAACAAGGTAATTTAGTGGACAAACAGATGGTATTCCCTTTTTTATTGTTTGCTTAAACACAGCAGTATAAAAACAGAATCTCAATTTTTTTCTATTTCTATTTGGCCACTGGCCTTATGAACAGCACAACTTGACATATTTCAACACAGTTGGTTTGAACATCAGGCATTGAATTTATGCATCCAAAATAATACTATGATTCACATGGTTTACACACTTTATGCATCCAAAATCATACTATGATTCACATAGCTTACACACACAAAAAAAATACTGGATTCTTTTCTATTTCAATTTCACAAGGTGGACAAGTTCTGTTCTTTTTGAAACGTACTCTCTTCTCCCTCACCTAATTAGCTCAATGACAAATTTACAATTTTACACTTATTGATTTAAATTTACAGCACCTGAACAACCTTAGCCACTCTGCAATCTCCCAGACCAGCTTCAAAGACTTCAATTAAATTTACAGTTATAATAAGAGTCACAAATTATACATTAACCAAAGCTACCATCTGCAAGTAAACAAACCAAGTAAATTATCCTCAAAACAGAATTTACACTGAGCACAAGCATTAATTAACATTACATAACCTATAGAACTATCCTGAATGAACCTACTTCACTTATAAAGAAACCTCACTAACTAACTTAAAAATTATCACTCTTCATAACATCATCAACATAATTCAGAAATTCAAACAATCTTCTTGCACTAGCTTGCTCATAAGAATCACCTCACTCTGCACTTCAAATAATAGCTCAAGATACTTAATAACTCTATACTGTAAACAAAAGCTCAAAATACCAATTAACTAAATTTCCAAACTAAATATCATGCTCACTAACACTAACAACCAGAATTTAGAATTTACATCCCTAGCACTACAGCATATCATAAACAAATTAATTTAGATACTTTAAATCACAAAACAAAACTTAAATTTAACACCTGCAGTGAATTACTGAGGTAGCGGTGAGGCAAATACTCTCACTTCAGACACTACTACCCTGGGTTTTGAGAACCAACACAGGAAGAAAATACCAGTCAGGCTGAAGGCGTGAAATTGGGTCGTGAATCCAATTTCAGCTTAGGCAAAGGGAAAGGAATAATCCTCAAGTGCGACACATCATCATCAGGTACAGAATTTCCTCTAACATGATCTCGCAACATCCATTGAAGCAACGCCCGACCGACCCTCGCTGTCAGTACATATCTCCGTGGGCAGCGAAACTACTGGGGGGGGGGGAGTTTAGAGACAAGTTT
Organism: Macrothele yani; assembly: GCA_039090855.1. NCBI lineage: Eukaryota > Metazoa > Arthropoda > Arachnida > Araneae > Macrothelidae > Macrothele > Macrothele yani. Next base: position 61,656,365 of record CM077017.1, on the reverse strand, counting down.
CCCTCCAAAAACCACGTCCTCAAGGCTCCCCCTTTTCGAACCAATGCATGATCCCACCTTGATCAACCACGCCTGCAAGAGCCTGTCGTACTTCAACCCAAAATACTCCAGGCACATCCGGCCCAGAACTAACACAACAATATCCCAGGAAAAAAATCACTTATTTCTCTATATCCCAAGAAATCCAAAATCACCATATCCACATACATCTCAGGAAAAATCACTTATCTCTATATATCCCAGGAAATCCAAAATCACAATATCCACATACATCCCAGGAAAAATCACTTATCTCTATATATCCCAGGAAATCCAAAATCACAATATCCACATACATCCCAGGAAAAATCACTTATCTCTATATATCCCAGGAAAATTCACTTATCTCTCTCTACATATATCCCAGGAAAAATCACTTATCTATCCACATATATCCCAGGAAAAATCACTAAGCAAGGAAATTCTTCTGTACCATGGCAATGCGCAGGTTGCACTGCAGACAATAACACTGACCATTTACATAACCTACTAAATATTTTCACCTTATTGAAAATTAAAATTACATTTAGACTTTTTTTGTAAAAACAGGAAAATTTAGGCCAAAGAAAAGAACAATCAATACTGGAACTGGTGAGCAAAAGTGTGTCTTCTCAACCCATGATGTTCATTCTTTTTGTGAAATACTAAACTTCAGAACCCAAATACCTCAACTTCTATTTTGCACATACCGCATCCTGGTGAAAATTCCTTACTTAGAGCCCTCTGCCTTAGGACAAGTTCCCCGGCTTGCCCTAAGATCACCCCTTTCCAATGGGAGATTAACACTCATCTGGAGCATGTAAAACACTGGTCCTCAAACTAACACACCAACACTCTTAATTTCGACACAGCACTCCAAGAATATAAACAGCACTTTAGGTTTCCAATTTCATCACACTATACATATGCTCCCAAAATCCCAATATAAATCATCCCATAATTTATCTTCACTCATAAAAAGAAAATATAACTCAACGCTGTAAAAGGCTAGAGAAAAATGTTTACAATTATTTTATAACCCACGGCATCACAATAACACTGCTTTTCAATTATCACATGCCCAACTAAACTACAATCAATGCACCAAATTTCACTGTGCTCAAACATTAAACCAAATTTTTCGGATACATTAAAATTTACTGGCCTGGGGAGTTGCTAAAATACCAGACATGACAACACACAAAAAAAAAAAAAAAACATAAATGAAAGCATTTTCAACTCCCCTTTCTTTCTTTTTTTCTGGACTCATACCTGAGGAACTAATAAATTTTAATTTTGAAAACTGAACGACAACATTGCCACAATCAGCGGCAAAAAAGAAAAACTTGCTTTTTTTTCTTATGCTCAGCTCGAAGCTTAGGTACCCTGCGTGGGATGTTATGTATCAATACTAAAAGATATGAACTAAAAACATTACCTTTGAGCTCGCGTCTGTTTTTTTTTCTCTACAACACAACACACCAACGCGTTACTATCACTGAATCCCCCAAAGTCTCTGTAGGTCGTCTTCCATGTGTTTTCTTTTTTATTGGCCCAGTGGCCTCCTCTGTCCTGAACAAGGGCATCGCTGGCAGCTGCAGACTCGAGGTACCTTTTTGATGAAAGGGAGAGAGCCTTCAATATTCACCTGGTGATTAGCAGCAATGTGCCTCTTGATGACCTGCAGGGAAGAGCCTCCCCAAACTTTGGAATGAGATGGAACTGTTTTGGGCTTCTTTTCTCCGGCCTTTGAAGCAGGCCTCCCTTTTGGGAGTAGCAACAGAATGGAGAAGCTGCTGATGTGTTTGCGGGATATCAATAAGGGAGGAGGCATGTCTTGCCTTTCTCGGCTAAGTTCTCTCCACGAGCGACATCGTCTTAGCCTGTCGCCTCCCCGCCATCTTTTTTCCTTGCCAGGGCGAAGTTCCCGGCCGGCGGAATGCCGCTTTATCCGCGTTCTACATCGTCAAAACTTTCAATAGGCAGCCCAGATCCAGAGTGTCCCATTGTGGTGGACTGGTGGTCAGCAAAGGCAGTCAAGAAAAAACTTTCTGTGGGTCCTCTCCCCACCAAAAAGGCGAGGAGAAAACTCGGCCGTCCCTTTTTCCTGCCGGCCAGCAAGAGCGAAGACAAGAGCAAAATTGAATGAGACAAGTGTCTCAAGGTGTAAAAAGGAACTCTGGGGTGTTGGAAAATGCCGACCCCTGATTGGATGAAATTTTCCCTAGTAACAGCAGCCCTGCAAGCCACGGCTTTCTCTCCCACGCCTCGAGTGACCTCTGACCTTCACACGTAAGCATCGTTGCAACGTCCAGCACTCTTAACGGAAAAAAATAAATGTTACCAGGCACAAGGCATCTTCGGTCAGCCAGGGGAAGATGAACCCTTGACCTTCTCACGTAGGGACCAAGTAACTTCCTATGTGCGGATGTGACCTTGTCCCAAAAATAGAACAGCGCCAACCCCCTAAGAGCATTTCTGCAAAATTTTCTGAGCGACTTCTACAGGACCCTTAAAATGGCCGATCTGAAAGAAGATTTCCTTTTCTCACAACTTTTTTTTTCAGAAACGCTTTTTTCTGATTTGGTGATGTGAAAGTAAGATTAATTTTGATTCTCTGAGCTGCACACCTACTCGCCTTTTCCTATCGCGATAAAAGAACAGATAAAATAATTATTTCCAAAACCCCAAAGTCAGTTAAATCATTATTCTCCTTTTTTTTCTTTAACATGAAATTTTGTTTTCCTGGTTGTGATTAAGACAAGCGAATTTTGCGCACGAATTCCCTGCCTTTCAACCAGGAATTTTCTTCTAACGTATGTCATGGGAGAAAATGTTTGCATTAATTAATCCCTGATAAACCAACAGAAAGATTGATCAGGTCTTTCCGAAATTCACCAGAGGTTAAAATTTTCGCCATGACATGAGCACGTGTGGGACTTTATGGGACAACGACTTATCCGGTCTCCACGGCCAGCCACGACCATCCCCGATTTACGCTTCCAGGTCGAGGATGCTTGGAACTCAATACCCCAAACTTACATCCAACATCTGTACGACAGACTCCATGCCAGAATTGCACAGTGTAACGCAGTTCATGGTGGTTCGACCTCGTACTAACCATGTTACATGGAAATGTTATTTTTCAGTTTACTAGCAAATACAGCTGTATTTTGCCCTAATGTTTTTATCACATTATCCTCTGTATTCCGTTATTATGCTGTATAAATTTCGTTGGTATCAAACGTCTCCTTCTTGGTGTTCTTTTATCACTTTCTGCCAGTGTATATACATATATAGTCAATAAGCAACTGCAAGTTTAATATGTATATGTCAACTTACATTCTCACATTCTTAAGGCTATGAGTAAAAGGGTCCTAATCTATTACGTTTTTTTTTCTTATTATTTGCCAAAACAAGACCAATAAATTGTTTGCATGTTAGTTTGTCTAATATATTATCATGAGTGTTTCTATAGTTGCAAATTTTGTGCTAAACCCTGGACATATGGAAATAATATTTTTCTACGGCAGGGACTCAGCAATATTTTATCATATGTTTTAAATTCTAGACGGACTAACATTATTGCGGCACACAGCAGAATCTTTGCCTCCCAAAGGAAAATCTGCTGTGTGAATCACAACGCCCCGTCAGCGGATCCTGAAGATGCGTCAGCCCTAAATCAGGGAATCGCAGAATCACAATCCACTCGACCTCCCCCCACCCCGGTTACAAATATTACGTCGGGCGAACCCATTCAGGAACCCGCGCGATAATAATACTAGAGCAAAAGAGAAATAATTAATAAAGAAATATATCTTCTCTCCGTAATGGAAAGAGTTGTCTAAGAGAGAAAAGAAGGAACGGAAGAAAGAGAGAAAACGAGAGACAGAGCATATAAAAGAGGGCGAAGTAGACTGCCCAGATGTAGAGCGAACATATAAATAGGGATAAATAGACAGACCAGGTCTGGTTCCAAATTTTTGTCATTTATTAGGCCGAATAAAGAAAGACCTATGGAAGAAACAGCTAAGGAATAGGTACTTCAAATCCACAACAGTAGTTTGTCAGAATGATGCAATGTCTGAAACAACACACCCTAAACTTTTACGGATGAGATATGGAACACTTGTTAATCCACTGGAACAAGGGTTTCAGTAAATTAGCAAATTACGAGTAAAACATACTTTCTATATAGAGATTTCATTTTCTGTAAAAGAAAACATGAAAATCATCCCATTTCTTTAAACAGGATCAGTGACATTAATATTTGACTGACATCCAGATGAACAAAGTGAGAGCTCAAACACCTGGTTTATTTTTCCAAATTTTTCTACGTAAAAATGTGGAAAAACAAACCAGGTGTAATTTAAATGCGCAATTTGGAACTTCATCCTGCATGATGTTTTAAGTTTCAACACTCATTGAAAGGAAGGCATCAAAACAAGAAAGACTTACAGTTCGTGGCCTCACTTACATGTTTATTCCGTGTTTCAGTACGATTAACCAGAAATAGAAATTGAAGACAGTTCTTCACTGAAAAAAAAAATTGCTGCTACAGCAAAAAACTTGCTACTGCAATAAATTTTGCCAGCGAATATAGGCTCAGCAAAAAGGTTTGCTGGCAATACTAATGAATTCTGCTTTGCTGCAGCAGCAAGATATCCGTTTCCTCTGGCAAGTTTTTATTGCTCATTTAGCAAACCACCTTTGCTACTTCAGCAGATATTTCTGCTACAGAAGCCGATCTCCAGCAATGTCAATTTGCTAGTCTAGCAAACCAACTTTTCTACTTTAGCAAATATTTCTGCTACAGAAGTCGATCTCCAGCAACGTCACTTTGCTCGTCCAGCAAACCAATTTTGCTACTTCGGCAAATATTTCTGCTAGAGACGTCAATCTTCAGCAATGTCAATTTGCTGGTCTATCAAACAAACTTTGCTACTTCAGCAAATATTTCTGCTACAGATGCCGATCTCCAGCAATGTCAGTTTGCCGATCCAGCAAACAAACTTTGTTACTGTAACAAATATTTTCTGCTAGAGCGCAAAATTCTTTGCAATGTTGAATTTCTACTTCACCCAAGATGTAATGCTACAAACACAAATCTATAGTAATTTTGATTTCCTTGTTAGAATTTACTAAATTCCATTTATTCCTTGATTTCCTATCCTGGCAAATCAACATTTCCGGTGATTTATCTGTACATATAGCAGATATTCTTTGTTAAAGTAGTATAAAAATAATCCTTCCAAAATTATGGGTCCTCAAACAATCACCATTTTTTGCAAACATTTCCTGCAACAATTCCAGCAATCGCTACAGGGATTGCGGTACCAATAAAATTTATAAAAGTAAAGCAATTAGTGATAACGTTGAGAATCCACCAGCCATGGAATTAATACACTATAGGTTCTATACATATATATATATATCTGATCCCTCCCCCTCCATATGTATACACACTCTATCAAATTGTTTGCAAAATAAAAAATAAATAAGTAAATAAATAAATAAATAAAACAAAATAAATTAAAAATAAGTTTTTTAGGATCATTTTAACAAATAAAACTTTTTAGGATCCCACAATAATTAAATTATTCCTACACACAAACAAAACATTTCCCCAGCAAATGAACTGCTTTCAGCAGCTGTATGAAAACATTTGCAATCACCCCAAAGAATTTATAGAACTCTAAAATGCCAGCTGTTTGCAAAATTCCATGAGCAGTGCAACAAAATCAGAGGATGGAGTGGGCACATCACTCTACTAAAAGTATCTATAAATTTGGAATTTGACTACACAGTCTGCCTTCTAAGGAAAGTGGCCAAGGTAGATTACATATAGTTCAACAGTTTCCATACAGACAATTTCTACAAACTTTATGAAATTGCTGGTTACACCATCTGCCACTTATTGTCTGGACAGCTATAAGCTGTTTCGATGAGAAGGAATATTCAGCAGAAGAATTCTAAAAAAAAAATTATTAATTGTGATGCTGATGGACATTGCATGAGTGGGAAGTCATTTTTGGTTTACTTTTTTCCCCCCAACCTTCAAGCCAGAAAACAGGAAAAGCACCTTCTTGTGATAGTGATGCTTTTGTCAAGACTGAAGACTTTAAAATGTGATGCATAAACACTTTAGAATGTGATCCCAAATTTGAATGCACACACATTTAGGATCAGGTACTTGTTAAACTTAGAGAAAATGGAGGCTCAAAGACACAAGATCTATTCTCGGATCTAGTTTATTTAATTAAAATCAGTTAAGCCAGAAAAAAATAGCACCACGCTTATTTTGTACTATTCAGGCATATACAACCTGTACATAGCTGATATCTAGTGTAATAAAAGAAAAAATATCCGCTTTAGAAAACAGTTCCATGCTTCAGTCTACTTCATTGTATTTCAGCAAGCAAGATACTACATCTGGGGTTCATTACATTTCTTCATTAGAATCTTTCTTTTTATTCAAGTTATTAGATCCTGAACATTTCTTCTCGTACAGATGTTCTGATAATTTTAGGGGAAGTAGTTCATTTATATGGTAGCATGCTCACTTCATATAGTCACTGTTCAGAACCTTCTGGCATCAAACTGCACACACCGTACTTCAGAATGACTGAAATCCCAATACCCAAGGAATTGTTTTCAAATGGAAGCTGTATACTTCATTTTTCATTCAGTGAGTGTACTGCTGCTATTACTCATTGTTAGAGGACACAAGTCAGGCTCACATACAGGGCCGGATTGAACGTTTGCGGGGCCCAGGGCGACATTTCATATAGAAGGCCCTAGAAAATGAATCTCATAGTTTAATGAAATCATTGTATGAAAAATGAAAATAGACAACAATTATCATAAAGGAAAATTATTATCTCAAATTATTGTGAGCTTAAGAAAAAAGATCATCATATGGATTGGAAATTCAGAGAGAGAGAGAGAGAGAGTAAACAGTTTCTTTATGATAAATTCATGTATTTTCATTTTTCAGAGACAGACAGACAGGTAGAGTGTGTGAGAGAGAGACAGTCCGACAAACAGAGCGAGAGAGGGAGACAGACAGACATTGAGTGGGAGAGAGACAGATAGTGAGAGAGACAGACAGACAGAGTGAGAGAGACAGACAGACAGAGTGAGAGAGACAGACAGGCATTGAGCGAGAGACAGAGTGAGAGAGACAGAGAGATAGACAGACAGACATTTAATGAGAGAGACAGACAACAGACAGATAGACAGACAGAGAGAGACAGACAGATAGACAGACAGAGAGAGACAGATAGACAGATATTGAGTGAGAGAGAGACAGACAGAGAGACAAAGAGACAGGCGGACAGACAGACAGGCAGACAGAAAAAGAGAGAGGAAGAGAACCAAAAGTGCTGAAATCTACGACTTTCTTTCTGGAGAGGAGGAAGTTTAGGTTGCTTTATTATCTTAATAAAAACGTTCCTACAAAATGATAAAAAAGATAGTTTTAACTAATCTGCGTAGCGAAAATTTTTCCATAGCAAACAATTTTGCGTATTGAATAATAACGATCCCTCTTAAATAAATTCGTATATATATATTTTTTTCCTGGTGCATGTTTTAGTGATTGATTTTTGATGGAAAGTGGAATAACTGGTAAATTAATTACTTTATTCACCTCTTATACGCGCTCATGTATAAAAATTGCCTTATTTTTTTTTTATTTCGAACACTGTTTTTAAAGTCACTGAACGATCGCCCTCCAATATAGCCCAGATACAACTTTGATATTGTTCTTTTTATTGTGTTTAAATTTCAGTACCAGGTTTACACACAAATTGTTGAGTATATAATAGGGAGTCACAAAATGTGATAACATTTAATTTTTTAATTTCTTATATCATGAATGTGGAAAAGTGTAAGGTTTAAATAAGTTGGGGGGGGGGGGTATAAACTGAAAAAAAAATATAACAGATTAGTAAAACCATGCAATGCATTGATTATGATACGCTTTTCAACATACCAGAAGTCGCGCGCAGACAAAATCTCCTCCCAACCCTGACTATTGATTCGTTCAGTATGCCTCCGGAACAACATACTAAAGTTTTGTCGCAATAGAAGCATTTTTAGTCAAGTTATTACTCAAGTTATGAGGATAATGGCTGTGGAATAAATCTCGCTCCAGCGCCCTGACCTGTGATCCCATTTCGATGACATTTATCATAACCTGTTCAGTTTACTTCCGAAACAACATGATAAAGCTTTGTCGTAATCGAAGCATTTTTACGTAAGTTATGACGCATAAGAGCGATGGAATGGATCCCGCTCCTATGTCCTGACCTGTGACTCCATTTCGCTTATTTTCAGTAGGGTTCGTCCCCAGGTTGTCCCCTACCACATACTAAAATTTAATTGAAATTGAATAATTTTTACGCGAGTTATCGGGTGGACAGACAGACGGACAAAGCTGGAGCATATACGCTTCTTCAACCTAAGGTTGGAAAACGTAAAAATAAATTTTTGAGGGCCTTGCGCCCTAAAACTTAAAAAGTAATAATAAATATGGAGAATTCTAGCAAAAACAATTTTGTTTTAGTTTTGTAAAGTGCGGGGCCCCGGTTGCCCCTGTGGTCTAGCCGGCCCTACTCGCATATATCATAACACATTCATAATAGCAGTGTGTGTGTGTGTGTGTGTGTGTGAAGGAAATTTGCATTTGAGTCATCTGGGATGCATGTAGTTGGATGGCATGAACTTATGTTCCTTCTTTACACACATATCACACAGTGTATGAAGGAAATTTCGATTCTAATAATCTGTGAAGCAGTTAGGTGGCATGAACACTACTTTAAACAAGATGGTGGTAGAGCCCATCTCATTTTCAATTGTCCTGGTGGGATCAGTGTTTGATGATACGGTGACTTCTAACTGGCAGTGGCCACAATACCTTACTTTTGTTAGAAATTCTAAAAGGTTCGCGCGTTGATCTCAAATGACGGATTCAACAAACGAAAGAGAATTCTTGAACTCACAGAGCGAATGGTCGAAAGCATAAAGAGTACTTACCACCTTTAAATAGATAATCCTTTATTCTTTAATCAAATGAGTATATTCACATCACATCAAACTGAACATCTAAGAACAATGTAGGTTGAAAACACAAGCTATCCAATTTTATATTGGTTTTTGGAACAACATCACATACGCAGTACGTTCACACATAACTACATCTTTTTATTTTCGGTTCTTACGGGAACAGTTTTCCTTTTCTCATGTCGAAGGTCAGCACTTCACGACTTCTTGCGTTTTAGTAATGAGAGAGACAGACAACAGACAGATAATGAGAGAGACAGACAACAGACAGATAGACAGACAGAGAGAGACAGACAGATAGAGTTTTCTTTCTTTTTCAAATAGGTTCGCTTAACGCAGCAACTGTTCTTTTGGGTGGAACTTGTACGGACACATCGCACTCTTTCCAACAACTTTTACTTCGGACTTACCTTCAAATCGTACTACACTGCCGGACAATTGCTAAGGACGGATGACATTAGCAACGATAGCAACCATAAAATGGAAGGCAGAAAATGTGGAAATTAGCATAAGTGCGGGGTACAGTAAGACGTGTTGTGCGTATGCAAATTTTGGATTGCCGAACTTGTTCGTGACGTCATAGCGCTGATAAGAGATATAAAGGATTTGACGCGTATTGACAGTTGTTGTTCAAACGCAAAGTTGAAAGGGAAAGAATCAATTGACGAACTTGAAATTTTCAGTATGTCTTCCCGACATCACCTAGATGATTTTACGCGTGGCCGTATTATTGGCAAGATTGAAGAAGGGCGAAAAATAACAGATGTTGCCAGGGAGTTCGACGTCAGCCACAGTGTTGTTTCAAGGCTTTGGAAATCATTTCAAACAAATGGAGAGTGCAGCAAACGTCACGGGGGAGGTCGTGTTCGCAGTACGACACCTGCAGAAGATCAGTACATAGTGCTATCAACAAAAAGACACCGGCGCAGCTCAGCTTGTGAGGTAGCAAATCAGTTTATGGCTGCTACTGGCAAGCGGATCTCCCGAAAAACTGTCGCCAGACGTTTGCATGAAGGAGGACTATACGCCCGCCGTCCTGTTGTGGGCATCCCATTGTCCAGACGTCACCGTACCGCCCGTTTGCAATGGTGCCATCAACATCGCAATTGGACTGATAACGACTGGTCTGCTGTCCTCTTCTCAGATGAGAGTAGTTACAGTCTATCGTCTGATTGTCGACGACAACTGATCTGGCGTGATAGTGGTACTGCATATTGTCCAGCAAACATACAGGAAAGGGACCTATATCCGACATGTAGTGTCATGGTATGGGCTGGTATCATGATCAATGGCCGTACGTCCTTCTATGTGCTTCCAACTGGGACTATGACTGGCCAACGATACATTAATGATGTTCTGCTACATCATGTTCGCATGTTCCGTGGTGCTGTCGGTGATAGATTCATTCTCATGGACGACAACGCAACATGTCATCGAACAGTCACTGTCCAGGAGTGTCTTGAGAGCGAGGGTATTCAACGCCTCGTATAGCCAGCACGTTCTCCAGATCTGAATCCCATTGAAAATGTGTGGGATGCTTTGGGGAGGAGTCTTGCAGGTCGCCAATGCCCTCCAATAAACAAGGACACCCTCATCCATGCAATGACAGAGGAATGGGATAAATTACCCCAACAGCTGCTTGATAATGTTGTGCAAAGCATGACACGACGTGTGGAATCTTGCATCGCCCTCCATGATGGCCATATCCCGTATTGACATCTTACGCCGGAACGCCTGCGGACGGTAATTGCATTTTTCACGTTTACGTATTCTGCACAAAATGGCCTCTTTGTCACTTGAACACGTTCCAAAGCCTTCTGGATTTCAGAGCACAATAAATTGTCTTTCTTGTAATGTCCTGGCATTCTGACATTATTTTATTTCACTTGACATCCAACCACACTTACTTTTTTATGCGCTATATAGCCGTTTATGATCCGTCCTTAGCAATTGTTCAGCAGTGTATAACGTCGTTCCCGAAACCCCAGTTGTTCAGTCGATCTCGTACATCACACATTTCCATGCACATATGAAGTCGTCGGTTTCTTCCAAATTATTCTTTCACATTTCTTTATAGAACACAACATGCACACCACACCACAACCAGTTGGATATTCTTTGCCCCAACAACAGACCAGACCGCCCATGAGACCGCCATCATGCTGGAATTCATGAACGGTTATTAGTACATTTAGCCAAACTTTCTTCGCGGTACTAGCGTTTTCAGCTGTTACCATCATCTTGAATTTTGCTGAATATTACAGACACGTTTGCTGCAATTACTCATTTTTTACGCTTTCCAACCGTAGGTTGAAGAAGCGTATATGCTCCAGTTTTGTCCGTCTGTCTGCACGATAACTCGCGTGAAAATGGTTCGATTTCGACGAAATTTTAGTATGTGGTAGGGGACCACCTGGGGACGAACGCTATTGAAAATGGGCGAAACAGGGTCAAATGTCAGGACATAGAAGCGGGATACATTCCATTGCTCTTATGCGTCATAACTTGCGTAAAAATGGTTCGATTTCGATGGAATTTTAGTATTTGGTAAGGAACCACCTGGGAACGAACCCTATTGAAAATGGGCGGAATGGCGTCAAAGGTCAGGACATAAAAGCGGGATCCATTTCATTGTCTTTATGCGTTATAACATACGTAAATATGGTTCGATTTCGATGAAATTATAGTATGTGGTAGGGAACCACTGGGCACGAACCCTATTGAAAATTGGCGAAATGGGGTCAAAGGTCAGGCAGGGCATAAGAGCGGGATTTATTCCATTGGCCTTATGCGTCATAACTTGCGTAAAAATGGTTCGATTTCGATGAAATTTTGGTATGTGGTAAAGAACCACCTGGGAACGAAACCTATTGAAAATGGGCGGAATGGGGTCAAAGGTCAGGACATAAAAGCGGGTTACATTTTATTGCCTTTATGCGTCATAACATGCGTAAATATAGTTCGATTTCGATGAAATTTTAGTATGTGGTAGGGAACCACCTGGGCACAAACTCTGTTGAAAATGGGAAAAATGGGGTCAAAGGTCAGGGAGGACATAAGAGCGGAATTTGTTCCGTTGCCCTTATGCGTCATAACTTGCGTAAAAATGGTTCGATTTCGATAAAATTTTAGTATTTCGGTAAGGAACCACCTGTGGACGAACCCTGTTGAAAATGGGTGAAATGTGGTCAAAGGTCAGGGCATAAAAGTGGAATCCATTCCATTGCCTTTATGCGTCATAACATGCGTAAATATGGTTCGATTTCGATGGAATTTTAGTATGTGGTAGGGAACCACCTGGGGACGAACCCTATGAACCAAATGGGGTCAAAGGTCAAAACACTGGAGTGGGATCCATTCCATTGCCTTTGTGCATCATAACTTACCTAAAAATGTTTCGATTGCGACAAAACGTTATCATGTTGTTCCGGAGGAATAGTGAACCGGTTCTGTTGAATATCAACGAAATGGGGTCAAAAGTCATAGCACAAAAGCAAGATTTATTCCACAGCCATTATTCTCATAACTTGCGTAAAACTGCTTCCATTGCGACAAAACTTTAGTATGTTATTCTTGAGGTGTACTGATACCGGTTCTGTTGAATATCATCGAAATGGGGTCAAAGGTCAGGACACAGGAGCGAGATTTATTCCACAGCCATTATCCTCATAACTTGAGTAATAATTTCTGGTATGTCGGAAAGCGTATCATAATCAATGCATTGCATGATTTTACTGACTTGTTTTTATGGCAGCTGGTGTGGCAGACATAGCAATAGCATTTGGTTGTTTCAGCAAAGTGATTCGTACGGCCAACAAAATTTCTGCTGTAGTAAGTAAATTTCTGTCAGCAAAAAAAATTTGCTCAAGTACCTAAATAGGCTTTGCTATAACCCCCCCCCCCAAAAAAAAAGTTGTTGTTTGCAAGAGCAACAAATATTTTGGCATTTCGAGCAAAACTCAATGCAGCAAAATTGGTTTTTGCTGCTCCAGCTGAGTTTGTTTTTTTAGTGCGCACTCGCAGAGTACAATAACAACTCCAAAACAGAGCGAACAGCCGCCCCGGTGGCACAGTGGTCTAAGGCGCTGGCCTCTGATCATTCGTCCGTAAGGGGTCCGGGTTCGAATCCCGGTCAGGCATGGATGTTGTGTTTGTCTTACGGCACTGGCTCTCTCCCTTCCCTGGAACCAGTGACCCTAAATTAGGGACGGGCGACTGCTAATAGCCCATTGAGTTGCTCACGGTGGTCGTTAAACCTCCAATCAAAAAAAAAAAAAAAAAACAGAGCGAACAATTAATAACAATGTTAACAAGTAGTTTTACTGCAAAATCACATTGGCCACCCCGGTGGCGCAGTGGTCTAAGCGATGGCCTCTGATCATTCGTCCGAACGGGGACCGGGTTCGAATCCCGGTGAGGCATGGATGTTGTGTTTGTCTTACGGCACTGACTCTCTCCCTTCCCTGGAACCAGTGACCCTAAATTAGGGACGGGCGACTGCTTATAGCCGATTGAGTTGCTCACGGTGGTCGTTAAACCTCCAATAATAAAAAAAAAAAAAATCCCATTGTAACAGAACAGACTAACGTGACAATCCTCGTAACAATCAAATGGCAAGTAAGCTTACCGCTGAGAACATACCACCAGTAATACCAAACACACAGCGACATCTGTTTTTTATCTGTTGCTTTACCTGTAACCTGACCAATTGCCAGCCTTGTCACATCAACAGAAACTGATGGGAGTTCAGACCTGACGTGAAGTTTGGAAAGTCTAATTAAGAGACAAACAAAACTTACATAAGAGACAGCAACACAAACATAAAGTTAAATAAGTTATATACGTCACAGCTGTTTATATGCGTATTTGCAGTTTTTTTCCTTTTCAAGGTGCAACGACTACCGTGAGCAACGTAAAGTGCTATAACCAGCTGCCCATCCGTAACTTGGAGCCACTATTTTTGGGGAAGGGGAGAGCCAGCGCAATAAGGCAAGCATGCCAACTATTCGCCACCCGGAACTCGAGCCCGCACCCAGCTCTATCGACTAATCAGAAACCTACGCCTTTGCACACTCGCCTACCGGGGAAGCGCATTGGCACTTCGGACAACGTGCATTCCCTCTCTAAACAAGTCTTTATTTATTTATTAAACATTTTGATCTTTTCTGCTTAGAGCGTTTGTTTTTGATATTAGTATTGATTTAAAGTGTTTTAAAAAATAAACTGTTATTAGTTTTGGTGAAGATAAATCGCGAAAAAACATTTATTATTTATTTATACGAATTTAAAGTCAAGTCATATTTTTTGTGCCTTCAAAAAATTCGTTAATAGACTTTTTACTCCCACGCGAACTGCATTTTGGAATCAACTGCTCTAGATAGCTGCTGTTAGTACAACAATACTTGATAAACTAATGCTACGGAATTTGGCCTTGCTGGATTTTATTTTGCTAACATGAGCTGAAATAATCTGCATTTCTACGGAACAGAAATATTTGGTGATGCCCACATGTGTAGTTTTAATATTTGTCCCGATGTATTCTAGAAATTGATAGAAAAAAGTTCCTAGTACGTTTGCACGATCCCTGCGAGATTTATTGATTCACCAAAAGACCTTCAACCTTTGTTGCTTCTGGTGCGCGAATAATTCCTTTACCCAAAGGAATTAGTTCCACTTTTCAGCGATGGAAACGCATTCTAAATATAACGGCTTTTAAAGCAAATAGTTTGGCACAAAGAAGCCTTGAACTCGATGAAAACTCATTGTTCTGTTACACTCGGCAAAGAATAATTTATCGCACAGACTGTGTGACGTACTACAGAGGTGAAGCACGAGATATCGCTGCTGATTTGTCAAGACGACAAATCAGCAGCGATACATTGCGTCGGTATAATTTAGACGGTTAGAACAACTGGCTCCGTAGCTAGGAGGCGCGATTCCGATCACCGCCACAGACAAATTTGTGTTTTCACATTGGCACCCGATTGTGGAAAGTGGATCGACTAGCCGTTGGGTTCTTAATAAAATGTGTGATGTTTGTTCAACATATCGTCTGGAATTAATGAAAATTTCTTCTTCTTTTTCTTTTTGATTGAAGACTTAACGACCACCGTGAGCAACTCGATGGAATATCCCGCCCCTAATTTAGAGCCAATGGTTCCAGGGATCGACTGGCCGTTGATTCTTCGAAAACTGTGTGATGTTTGTTCCACACATCGTGTGGGATTAATGAAAATTTCTTCTTTTTCTCCTTTTTCTTTTTGATTGTAGGTTTAACGACCACCCTGAGCAACTCAATGGGCTATAAGCAGTCGCCCGAGCCTAATTTAGTGGTTCCAGGGAAGGGAAAGAGCCAATGCCCGCAAGACAAACACAACATCGATGCCACACAGGGATTCGAACCCAGAATTTCACGAACGAATGATCATAAGCCAGCACTTAGACCACTGCGCAATCAGGGCAGCATTCCTTCTTCGCTTAAAAAAATAAAATAATAAACATTTAGAGGGTGATGAGATGGGTGACGTACTGCAGAGTTGAAGCCTGTGTCAAGACGAAAAATGTGCAGCGATACATTCCGTCGGTGTAGTTTAGTCGGTTATAACAACTGGCTCCGGAGCGAGGAGGGTCGGATTCGATCACCGACAAATTTGTAGTTTTACAACTGCCGCTTATAAGACTTAAATTTGTGACTGCTCGTTTTAAATTTTTGATGATTGAAGGTTCGAAAGGACACTAAAAGAAAACACAGTCAATAAGTTGATAGGTCTGCGGAGTCACTAATTTATTCTTAGAGTTACTAGAACTTCTAGTAATGCTGAGGAATTAACAACACTACAAATTCGTAGCAAAGTAGAACATTTAACAACAGTACACACTCCCTCGTAGTAAAGTTGAAGTCGAGTAGCCGCCCAGGTGGCGCAGTGGTCTAAGGCGTTGGCCTCTGATCATTCGTCCGTAAGGGGTCCGGGTTCGAATCCCGGTCAGGCATGGGTGTTGTATTTGTCTTACGGCACTGGCTCTCTCCCTTCCCTGGAACCAGTGACCCTAAATTAGGGACGGGCGACTGCTTATAGCCCATTGAGTTGCTCACGGTGGTCGTTAAACCTCCAATCAAAAAAAAAAAAAAAAAAAAAAAAGAAGTCGAGTAACAGAATATCTAGCATATCATAGAACACACAATACAAACTCAGAAACGTAGAAGCTGAAATACCGATCTACATAGAATAGAATGCACCGATCAAAAGAATTAAGTGAGCAAGGGATATTATAAGGAAAATCATGTGCGACTGAAGCTGTTGAGCATGAAATATTATTTTTATGTAATGTACATGAAAATATTCAATAATTTGGGTAAGATTATAGAACAATAATTACAATAGGTATATCTGTCCAACAAGAAAAAATGACTTTTCGAAGGTGGTAACTGACCTCCATTAGGGTGTGTAGTCCCCCTCAGAAAAGGAGGATAGAATACGAGGAGGGAGCACGTGCTCTCACCATCGAAGCCACCTGACTTGATTTTTTTATTGGAGGTTTTAACGACCACCGTGAGCAACTCAATGGGCTATAAGCAGTCGCCCGTCCCTCATTTATGGTCACTGGTTCCAGGGAAGGGAGAGAGCCAGTGCCGTAAGACAAACACAACATCCATGCCCGACCGGAATTCGAACCCGGACCCCTTACGGACGAATGATCAGAGGCCAGCGCCTTAGACCACTGCGCCACCGGGGCGGCCCACCTGAGTTGTATAACCGGCATGTTGTATTATCCTCAATTGCTGATTTGTGCATTCTAAGTTATGGGAGTAAACGTAGCGTAGTTCAAGTTTAGTGTTTTTTTTGTTTGTTTTTTTCTAATTTTCAATTTTGTTTGCGTTTCTTTTTTTTTTCTAATTTTTAATTTCGTTTGCGTTTTTTTTTTCTAATTTTCAATTTTGTTTGCGTTTTTTTTTTCTAATTTTCAATTTTGTTTGCGTTTCTTTTTTTTTCTAATTTTCAATTTTGTTTGCGTTTTCTTTTTGTTTTTCTAATTTTTAATTTTGTTTGCGTTTTTTTTTTTTTTTTTTTTTGGCGCAAAAGGAGCTTCTTAGAATCACGTTTCACGGTGAGTCTAATACATCTAATATTCTAATTTTCAAGTTCAATGTAAAACGTAAAAAACATGAAGTCAATACTGTATAAGGCCATGTTACTTTTAACTGATTGGTAGTTATTTTATAAACTGTAAGAAACAAGATCAAGCAATTAACAGAGGAAATTGACAAAAAACCGTGGTCTGCATTGCATGATGGGTTATACGAGTATTTCAATGCTGTTATTCATTTACGATGCGATGAAGTGAGAGTTGATATTTTCAGTAAAAAAACCTCCCCATGGATTCGGAGCAAATTGTTGAATTGCAGCAATGAAAAGCTCACAATCGCCCATCCACAATTTGAATGCGTTTTGCTACAGGTGTCAGAATTATCAACCTACGTACATCTTCTCAAGTTTTTTTTTTTTTTTTTTAAGGTTTAGCGACCACCGTGAGCAACTGAATGGGCTATAGGCAGTCACCCGTCCCTAATTTACGGTCACTGGCTCCAGGGTAGGGAGAGAGCCAGTGCCGTAAGACAAACACAGCATCCATGCCTTACCAGGATTCGAACCCGGACCCTTCACGGACGAATGATCATAAGCCAGCGGGACGGCATCAAGTTTTGGAACTGGAAACATTGTACTTTGAAAATGCCTATGTTTTCTTAAAAAAGGCTGGGGGCAATGCTTACAGCGGGTTGAGAGAATCTTCCTTCAGTGCTTTTAAATGGCTGAAGGAAAGTTATTTTTATTATGTTATTGTTGTTCAACAAAAATCAAAGAGTTGAAGCAAGAGATGAGATTTGTTTTTCACAGCACTTAATGGCCTCTGTAGTGGTATGACAATTCTTAAACTTAACTATGGTGAATGTATATCACAATCGAATAGTGTGAGTTATATTTTACTAAAGAGTTTGAGAACTGCTGCATGCATTACTTTAAATAGCATGCACTATTCGTGTGGTTAGTTAAATCGATTTTTGTCGTACGCACCCGTAAAACCTGATCTTATACGTATTACTTTGAAAGAAAAGAAAACGGTGGGGATATTATAGAGTTCACTGAAGAGCAATTGAATTAGAAACAGCTGGCGTTCTGCAAATGTGGCGCTGTGAGCGGCCCTGTAAACGGAAACAACATGACGTATGCAGCGATCCGACAATATAAGGAGTGATGCGACGCGAATCAGTAAGAGTCGGACGCAGTATGGGTAAGACGAAGGATCTAAGCGCATTTGGTCGTGGGCAAATTGTCGGGGCCCAACGTATGGGTCACTCCATCTCGGAAGTGGTGCAGGCACTGGGATTTTCACGAGCCACTGTGTCACGGGTGCACCTTGAGTACATCGAATCCGGTAAAACCATCCCTGCAAGGGCCAACTGCCGTGGACAACAGCGTGTGGATAAGCGCGGTCATCGTTGGCTAGCTCGCTTTGCAACAGCGGATAAACGGGCCACAGTGCAAGAAATCACTCGGCAATTTAACGCTGGTGCACAAAAACGTGTAAGCAGCCACGCCATCCAGAACCATCTCCTCGCTATGAGGTACAGAAGCCATCGTCCCACGAGGGTACCGCTGCTGACCGCACATCACAGGGTGCAAATATTAGCATGGGCGCGGGAACATTGCCACAGGACCCTACCCTAGACATGTGGAAAAATGTTGCCTGGACTGATGAGTCGAGATTCACGTTGGTACATGCGGATAGCAGGATACGAGTACGGCGCAAAACACATGAAGCGATGGATTCTTCTTGCCAGCAGGGTACTCTTCAAGCTGGTGGGGCTGGCATTCTCCTCTGGGGACTGTTTACGTGGACTGAAATGGGACTCCTGGTACTTGTGACATCGTCCCTCACATGTCAACGTTACCGGGATATCCTGGACGTCCATTTGCTCCCGTTTGTGCGTCTTCAACATCCAACTGGGGACCTCATCCTGCAAAAAGACAATGCACCGTGCCATCGCTCCCGAATTGCATCCGAATGGTTCGATGAACACTCCACCGACGTTACCTCGCTTCCTTGGCCAGCTAGATCACTTGACCTCAATCCCATCGAGCACATCTAGGATGCCATCGAGAGAGATGCTCGAGGCTCTGACCCCCTCAATCAAATCTTCGTGAACTGTGGGAGGTTGTTCAGGGGTCGTGGATCCGTATGGCTTCCCAACGCTTCCGGTATCTTGTCGGGTCCATGTCGAGACGAATCGCCGCCGTCATCAGGACGAAAGGTGGTGCTACAAGTTACTAGACAGGTATCTCTAATTCAATTGCTCTTCAGTGTATATCCATAAATGTAAATTACATTTATTGTTTTTTTCGCAAGAAGGCTTCAAAGTGTTAACCAGACTAACTTAGCTAAGTACGCAATTCGAGTCAGAAGTGTAACCTAAGATGGCTGCCGCTCAGGAGCGTTGGCTTCAGAGAGTTACGTAGAGGCTGCTTGTTCTGCTCCCTCCCCTTATTCTATCCGCCTTGCCCTAGAACGGTTAAGATAGCTGCACATCTGTGTACAAATGTTAAAGGGCGTCCAAAATGTTCTCATTCGACCAGGGGATCCCAAAGTTCTTAAAGTCTGGCTGTGTTGTATTTGGGTTGTTTAACGTCCACCGTTAGCAACTCGACGGGCTATTAGCAGTCGCCTGTTCTTAATTTAGGACTACTGGTTCTAGGGAAGGGAACGAGCCAGTGCCGTAAAACAAATACAACATTCATGCCTCACCAGGATTCTAACCCCATCTAGGACAAATAATCAGAAGCTCCCTCTTAGACAACCGTGGCACCTGGCGCCAAAGTCTGGCTGCCTCCAGCGCAAAGGCAACTAGGATGTCAAATGGCTTATGCTTCCTTAAGAACAGCTTTTTTGTGCGATACCTGCTCTGTTTAACTCGTAAGGGAATACTTCCAAAAAGTTTACCCTGGAATGATCATATAAGGTTCCGCAGTTTACACGTCGCCTCTGACGATACAATGTTTTTCTAGCATGTTGAGTCTTTCAAGCATGTTCTTGCTATTTGGACTTCACAGTACTCTTGGATGTTGTACAGGTCAAAAAGAACTTCGATGTCTTTTAAAAATTTAAGAGACCCCCTATTTTCACTGCTAATCGTGCTAGCATGGGGCACGTAATGGCTTAAAATAGAATTCCTCGTTGTCAATAGAGACGGGGTAAACAGGTCGAGAGTGAAGTTCTTGGGGTGTATCCCCAACTTCAGATTCCGTATCACGAAGCGAGGTATAGCAAGTGCGATCGAATAAAGATGTATTCTATCTGTATTTTGCTGATTAATATTTGTTTTTTGATTTCGGGCGCCACTATAGAATAATAAAGGTTTGATGACCTAAAAATTTAAGGTTTAAGTTATTATTTAGATGAACTAAACTATTTGAAGTACTATTATATTTTAATTTCTATCGTTCGTGTAGAAGACGAAGCTGAAAACTTAATTACACATACAGTGAAGTGTCAAAAGTCACGGGATACGTACCTAGTATAGTGTAGGACCTCCTCTAGTCCGGCGAAGTGCAGCAACTCGTCGTGACATCGATTCCACAAATGGCCAGGAACTACTGGAGTGATGTTGAGCCATGCCGTCTAAATAGCCGCCTACAGTTCCCTGGTATTTGCCAATGCAGGGCATTGGGGACGAATGGACCTTTCCACCATGTCCCATAAGTGCTTTATTGGGTTCATCTCGGGCAAACGTGGTGACCACACCATCCGTCGGGACTCTCCAGAATGCTCCTCGAACCAATGTTGGACAACTTGCGCACGATAACATTGTGCATTGTCCGAGTGGAAAATCCCATCGTTGTTGGGGTACATGAAGTCCATGAAGTGCTGCAAATGGTCACCCAGCAGAGCAACAAAGCCATTACCGGTAAATGACGTGTTTACGAGGATTTTTTTTTTGATTGGAGGTTTAACGACCACCGTGAGCAACTCAATGGGCTATAAGCAGTCGCCCGTCCCTAATTTAGGGTCACTGGTTCCAGGGAAGGGAGAGAGCCAGTGCCGTAAGACAAACACAACATCCATGCCTCACCGGGATTCGAACCCGGACCCCTTCGGACGAATGATCAGAGGCCAACGCCTTAGACCACTGCGCCACCGGGGCGGCATTACGAGGATCAGAGGACCCAAGCCGTGCCACGTAAAGTCACCACACACATGTATGAAACCACCACCAGCTTTTACAGTGCCTTTTTGGCAGCTCGGGTCCATGGTCTCATGGGTCTGCTCCACATCTGAACCCTACCATCAGCTCGTAACAACTGGTAGCATGACTCATTGGACCACGTCACATGTTGCCAGTCTTCCAGGGTCCAATTACCGTGATCTCGAGCCCAGGTGAGGCAGTGTGTCCAATGTCGTAGTGTCAACAAAGGCACTGTGGTGGGTCTTCTGCTCTCATACCCCATGGACCCTAAATTTCGCTGCACGTACCTGGAGGATATGCCTCTGATACCTCCTGCATTGAATGTGGATGCTATTTGAGCCAGTGTCGCTTGTCTGTTAGCATGGACAATCCTGGTCAGACCCCGCTGGTCACGGATTTTCAGCACCCATGGTTGGCCACTGCGTTGTCCACGGTGGGTGGTAAAGCCTTCCATGAGGATGAGGTATTCTCGGTACACACGTGACACCGCGGATCGAGGAGGGTTGAATGCTCGCACAACTTTGGAAATTGAATGTACCATCCGTCTGGCTCCCTCTACCATGCCTCGTTCAAACTCCGATAATTCACGTCGGCTTGCCACAATCTTACTTGCGGTTGTTCAACCTGACTCACGAGATTATACCTCGCAACTGATAAAAATCGTAGGGTGCGTCGAAGCCTTTATAAAAATTTTCATACTGCTATCCCATGACGTTTGGTACTTCAGTGTATAATAGATTATTCAAAGCCAATACGGTTCAGGGTTCAGGCATCACAGAATTCGGTACTTATAAGTTCAATGTTCTTTTATCTCCAAGCACGTCAAGTATGCCGCACATCTATATTACATGGCTAATAACAATAAGACGGAAAGACTAAAATACTATTTTTTAATAATATACTTTTGACAATTATCGCTCGCCGTCTTCAAAAAAATCCACATAGATTAAATCTTACGCAACTTTCAGATCTTATCTAAAATACAGCCTATTTTAATCTGAACATCACATATCGAATTCCATACATAGCTGTCCACTTATTTAGAATATCATTCTCTATTACCTAGCGCTATCTTCTATCTTTCACTTATCTTTAATTGCAATTTGACGCACGGTCAATTTGCAGACTTAAAAAGCTCGTCGAATAAAAAAATGTGTCGTTAAGTGAGCAAATATTTAACCAGAAGAAACCAAATTTAGATGAGAATAGAGAAATTCAAAGAGAAGGTTAAATTAGATTTATATCTGATAAGGTAGAAAATGGGGTCTCTCGCGCTATGTTTAGCATACTGAGCAAATCTTAAAAACCAGAGAGGTGGCTTTCAGGAAGAATAGTGCTTCGTGCAATAATAAAACTCCACTTCTCTACCTTAAATCACACAAAGTTGTTGATTTGAATGTTAGAGCCAAGAGTTATGACGTCTTATGAAGTCTACCAGGATCTATATGGTCAAAGGTGTCGATAAATCTCACACTTTTCGACTCCACGTATGCGTAGTTACACTGCTGGCCACCCAAAATGCAACACCAAGAAGGAAGCACCCGATTGGCCTGAAATTCGTAGCATGCGTCCCCCGCGAGAGGACATGCAAACGATTAGCATTGCAGGACATATGCAAATCATGTGCGTCCGGCACGCCACCGAGAAGCACTATAAGAAGGGTGCACAGAAGGCTAGGTGTAAGTAGTGGAAGTGTGTTGTGCTGCCGGACCTGTGCGTGGGAAGCTTCTTGATGCCTCGTCACAGAATACGACAGTCATTCTAGCACGTTTCGGAGTTCGACAGAGGACGAACAGTGGCGTATCGCGACATCGGTTTATCGTACCGAGACATCGGCGCCCGTGTGGGACGACATACAGCCGCAGTAAGGCGAGTATGGATTCGGTGGGTGCAGGAAGGACGGACGGACCGACGTGAGCGATTGCCGCAGCCGCGGCATATCACCGAACGAGAGGACCGGCATGTTGTGCGGCGGGCATTAAAGGCTCGCACCGCCACATCACGCATGTTAGCGCAGGAATTAGGGTGTGTTGCGCAACACTCTGTGTCAGCCCGTACTGTTTGGCATCGGCTGCAGGGGTGGGGACTCGTCGCACGGCACCCATTGCTCCGATTGCCATTGACGTTACACCACCGCCGAGTGCGGCGGCAGTGGGCCGTTGAGCGCCGCACCTGGACCACGGAATGGCACGACATTGTCTTCTCCGATGAATCCCGCTTCTGCCTGCAAAACCACGATGGTCGAATCCGCGTGTGGCGGCACCACGGCGAGAGACTGTATGACGCCTGCATTATGCATCGTCATACCGGTCCGTCGCCTGGCGTTATGGTTTGGGGCGCAATTGGATATGACACCCGCACCCGTCTGGTACGCATCGCTGGTAAACTCAACAGCCACCGCTACCATCTCCGACGTTTTGGAGCCTGTAGTCCTCCCTTACCTGCAGGACCTGCCAGCGACCACGTTTCAACAGGACAATGCGCGCCCGCACGTGGCACCCATCGTGCATCAATTTTTCACGGCCCACCAGGTGTCACTGCTGCCGTGGCCCGCCTGTTCTCCCGATATGTCGCCCATCGAATACATCTGGTCGCTGATTGGCAACCGAGTGGCCCAGCAAGCACCACCCGCGGCTACGGCTGATGAATTGTGGCAACGTGTGGAAGCAGCCTGGAACGACATACTCCAAGCCCACATCCAAAGCCTCTTTCGTTCGATGCCGCGGCGTGTAGCGGCCGTTATTGCCAGCCATGGGGCCACACGAACTATTGATGTCTGCGTGTTCCGCAAGTCGCACGGGCCTGTAAGCTCAGTCGTTTCATCTTTGTATCTGTTGTTGCGTGTCCAGTAAATCTGGCTTTGCTATCTCGTGTCCTTCTTGGTGTTGCATTTTGGGTGGCCAGCAGTGTGTATAAAAAACCGAAATTTAATCTCGTTGATTTCAACAGATTTCTCTGTGTTCTATTGACTCTGCTCAATTTTCCCTGCTTTCATTTTCTTCTCCGTCTATGACAAGGAACGCCTTGTAGATGTAAAACTAAAGTGGTGGGGAACTCAAAGTTTTAAAATAGAAAGGTGTGTCATTTGGCACGCCATACGGAAGCCTTTCTTTGAAGCAACCCAGCTGAAAAGTTTTTTTTGGTTTACATATCTGCAAATTGGTGAAACACTAGAACTCACAAAATGTTGCAAGATAGGTGTTCTTCGGCAATAGCCAAAAGTCCTTGAGGAAATTCAAGTAAGGTTGTAAAATTAAAGGCTGCCGGTAATGAAAGAAGATTTGCAGGAAGGATACAGCATAAGAGTACCTCTCAATCCAGCGATTCTCCAAACTACGGAACAGCATCAAATGATTAATGGTCAGTAATAGTTAACAGTACATGCAGTTATACACTATTAAAACTATTGGAATTGACCATGTTTGGTAGCGACACACATATTAAATTTCAATATCGCATACGCTGATACTCATACAACACGAAGAGTGCCCCAGCTGATTTTAATGGTTTTATAATACACTGATCGGCATAGAAAATGCCACACTACTTTAGGACGCCATGCAAATTTGTAGGCATGTGTTGACTGTTGGATTATATGAATGATTACAATTGAGTACCAATCACCGGCTCAGCGTACTAAGTTTGGTCATACTAATCAGAGAGCATGGAAAACTGGTAATCTCGGTAGCGGAAGCACGTGCAAGGAGAGAAAATACCTGGGTGATGTAATCGGGAATCTTATCATCACCCGGACGCCTTTACTAGAGACTTCATCATGGTGTTACGTACGAGTGGTTGGTACACGTGTCGCTTCGCAGTCGAAACGCATCAGGATGCAACAGCTATCGACAGAATGTGGCGGCAGTGGTTGACGGAAGGTAACGTGTGTGCTGTAGTTGGACTAGTCCACGTAGGGGAGTCCAATGTCCGCATTCGACGGCAAGCTGTAGCAGCCCCGCGATCCACAGTGGACAACATTCGACGAGGTAGACAGGCAGTTATGAATGTACTCGTATCGACACGGACTGTGAATCGCAGATTGTCTGAGGCTGGTTTGGCTTTCATCCGCCATTGCAACGACTGTCACTCACCGCAGCACATCGTCACGCAAGGCTCCAGTGGTGTCGTACTAGACATGCGTAGCCAGACGAATGGAACCATGTATTCAGCGATGATTCCCGCTTTTGTCTCAGCGTCGAAGTGCACCGATTGAGAGTCTGGAGACAACGTGGTCACCAGACCCAAATATTGCTGTCATCCTTAAGCGTGATACAACTCCTCAGCGCAGTGTCATACGCGCTGGCAGTTTCAACAAACATTCACCGCTCGTACGCATAGTGGGTACAATGACAGCACGACGATGCACCGATGAGGGGCGGCAGCCCGTTCTGTTGCCGTATCTCCGTGGTATTCCAGATGCTAGCTTTAGCAACATAGCGCCCGCTTCCGCTCTGCTAATGACAGCGGACAGTACCTACAAAATGTCCAGGTGCTGCCATGGAAAGCGCGATCCAATCCCCAGTCTTCTTCTCAACAGAGAACGTATGGAACATCACTGGCGGACTCCCTCACAATGCCAATGAAATGCAGACACAAGTCAACGACGGACGGTCAGCAGTACCTCAGGACAACATCCGGGGAGTTTTCCACTCGATGCAACACCGTATTGCCGAATGCATAAAGCTTGCAGGGCCGTACGATCTGCTCACTCAGGCTACACTATACTGTTTCCTTGCCCATTGCTTTCATGTTATCTCTCACAAATTAAGTAATTTCTTTCTTACATACTTTTCTATGCGTGTGGAAAGCTTTGTAACATTCCATGCATTCTTTCATGGTGTAGCATGTCCTATGTCGAACATAGTATATGCAATCAGTAGACAAACCATTAGAGATAGGGGTGATGGGCAGTTGACATGGGCATCCCTCGCGCAGAGTGGAACAGACCCAAACCAAACGCTGGAGATAAATAGGGGGATAGCAGAGCTTCCCAATAGGGTATCGCCATAAACGAAAATGGGTAAACGTGGTGTTCTGGGCAACTCTGATTGTGGACATATTGTCGGCGAAGACAGATGGGCCATTCTATCGCCCAAGTGGTAAGAACGCTAGGGTTCCAGAGGGCAACTGCATCAAGGGTGTACTGCGAGTATACCACCGATGGACGTACCAGCGCCCAGAGAGCAAGCGGTGGCCGATCACACGCCACTGATGACCGCGGTTGACGTAGACTATCCAGGCTCGTACAGATCGATACCTTGGCAACGGCGTCGCAAATCCCATCCAGGTAAAATGTCGGAGGCCCAAGCAGACTAAACGAGCGAACAGTATGGCGCACGCTACTTACATTGGGATACGGGAGCAGACCCCTCTCCTGGTGCCGAGAATATCAAATCAGGACCTCTGCAGAGCGCCGCGCGTGATGTGGTCAGATGAATCCCGTTTTTAGCTGAACCGAGCTGATGGGAGGGTGCAGGTGTTGCATCGACAAAATGTGGCCATGGCCCCGTCATGCTAGGTCGGCTATGTTCAAGGCGGTGGTGGCTATGTGATGGCTTGGGGAGCCTTCTCATGGGACGCATTAGGTCCGTTAGTGTGTCTAGAGAGGTTCATAACCGCTACGCTTTACCAGCATGTTCTGGCTGATCCCCTACACGCTTTCATGACCTTCACCACCCAGTGGCCTCCAAGGTCGCCGGATTCAAACCCTGTTGAAGCTCTCTGGGATGTCGGGAAGCGAAACATCAGATCCATGGATCCTGGACCGACGTCTCGGGCGGAATTCTGGATAATGCTGCTATGGGCATGGCTGGCATTACCTCCGAAAACTCGCCGGCATCTGGTAGAGTCGCTGCCTTGACGTGTGAAGGCTGTTACTCAGCGCCAGAGGAACCAACGCGCTATTAGGTGGGTATCTCTAACGCTTTGTCCATTGAGTGAGTATATATAACTTAATTTTATGAAATTACGCATACATGGAATCAAGATGTGAGAGATCTACCAGCACATTTGACCAAATAGATGCTAGACCATATGGTTATAGATGTAGATATGTATTGATTTGTAAGTCAGCGTTGGCATCCACGAACAGCTCTGGTGAATTAGATCGTATCTTTTTTTTAAATGAATACAAAACAGTCCATTTACTTTTCCTTCAGTAAAACGCAATAAAGCACTTTTTTCCTGAAATACTTTATCCAACTTACTAAAAATAAATTGAACGCTATAATTACATATTTCTCAGCTGTCACACTAGGTTTTTTTGGGGAAAGGGGTGTCAGCGAATACCGTGGGTGGCTTTAAGAACTTGGGACTGTCTTAGCGTCGTTGGTTACACGGAGGGGAAGGGCCAGTGCTGTGAGGCAGTCGCACTTCACTTCCCTCATCCGCAACTCCGGACTGCTCAGCTGAACTGTCAGAAGCAAGCGTTTAACCCACTGCGCCAACGGGGCGGTATACTGGACCACAAGTTTCTGTACATGTAGCGAGTGGTTCTGTGCAATTAAATGGGGATTCCTGGATGACTAGCCATAAATACCCCATCGACCAAATACTTTACTATGCCTGATAAAAGTTGCTTCGTTTGCAAATAGGTATGCTGACGATTCAGGACATGCGGAAGAGATTTCGGAGAAAAAAAAGTTCCAAAAGTCACCGCCAGGGGATTTCAGGCGCTGCAAGCTGCAATAATATAGACAATTTTCGGCTCTACGAGGGAAATGATTCTTTGTGGTGCAACGAGCGACAAGAAAGCGTATCATTTGCATAAGGCACACGCGCTACAGGCGACTCCAGGGTATAAAACTGTCCTAGGCATGGTGAATGCCATTCATGGGGCCGCGGGTGGCCTAGTGGGCAACGTTCGTGACTGCCACAGAAAGGACCACAGGTTCAATCCCAGGCAGGTACAAACGCTCGATCCACTAAATATCCACCGTGCGTCGGATGGGCACGTTAAGCCGTCGGATCCCGGGTACTGGCCTCTCGGTAATAAATAAGGGCGTCTTCCTCCCCCTTTCTACATTGCTTCCGTGTCCCTTTCCTATCGGACACTCTAGCATCCTATTTCTAAGGGTTGTTTAAGACCTGGGGTCAGATACATTCTTCCTAAAAATCCTCTACATATGATCATTTGAATGCCATTCGTATTCCATCAACCGCAATGGGCATCACCTTGCCAGAACGCGCTCTTCTTGTGAAGCTGTTTTATGAAAACGCGAGCAATGCTGCCGCTGCGCTTCGAGAATTCCGACGTCGTAAGAATTTGCCCCAAGGTCCATTGACTCCATGTGCTCTCAGAAGAATGATTGCTCGTTTCGAGGAAACTGGATGTCTATGTGTTCAACCAGGGAGAGGGCGCAAACCTATAGCTCCAGAAGTTTTTGAAGATATCACCACGGCGCTTGTGGATTACTCCAGGGATGATGTGTACCAACTTTCAGTCATGCACGCGCAGTGTCACGAAAGCTGGATGTGCCCTACACCACCGTGTGAAAGACACTGAGAAAGGTGTTGCGTTTTTTTCCATACAAGATCAGACACACCCAACAGTTGATTGACGGTGACAAAGACACCCGACTGACCTTTGCATTGACCTTCCTTGATAGAATGGAAGTGGACGATGCGTGGCCATAAGAGATTTTGTGGAGTGACGAAGCACATTTTCACCTCAATGGAACAGTCAACAAGCATAACTGTCACATTTGGGCATAAACTCAGGACCACAGCACCTCTAAACAGACGCACGTTAGGCAGGAGAACCTCGGTACAATAGCGGACACCAGTGACTGAACCTCCTTGGAAGATGTGGAAGGTCAGTACGGCTACCAAGCATGATACCGCCCCAAACGAGAACTCCTACACCTCCGAACCGGTCCCTTTCGATGATGTTGGAGGTGTGATTGGGTGTTCCCTGCTCTCTCCAGATGTGTATACGTCCAGAATCGCTCGTAGACTAAATCGGCTCTCATCCGTAAAGAGAACTCGACCCCATTGCTGATGTGTCCTGTTCTTGTGTTCCTGGCACCACAGAAACCGCCGTCTCCGATCAGCAGGTGTTAATAGCCCACACCGTACTGGTCGTCGTGCAAATAGACCACCATTGTGCAGCCTCCTGACCACGGTAAAACGCGATAACGGACTTCCAGTTGTCTGTTGCATGTGCCTTGCGATTTCTCTCGCTGTCTGCCGTCTGTCTCTCCTCACCTGTAGGTCAATTTACCGGTCGTCCGACGCCGTGGTTGCTCGTGGACGACCACTGCTAAACTCTCGGACAGCTGTTTCTGTCGTTTGAAATGCTCTCCAAGCTCGTGAAACGATGCTGTGAGCGATCCCGAACTCTCCGGCCACACTACTCACACTTCGACCTTCTTCCAACTTCCCAATGACGCGACCTCGGGTAAAGTCATCCAGATGTCGTCTACTGGATTGCCTGTTGGCCATATCACACGGTGGCAGCAACTCGACGTCGTTCAAACCGATGTACACCGTGCAATAACTTTCACCGAATTGCTGAGCGTACACCGCCCGTGCGCTTTATACCCTTCCGACACTCCCCTTCCCCCTACTTCATGCTGCATATATGCGCATGCCCTACCGTACCGGACCCTAGTCTATCTCCTGAGTGGTCTTTCGGTCCGTTCTGTCTGCTCGTTCCGCTTTTATGCTAATTTCTCCTCTTCGTCCTTAATTTTTGCACACCAGTGTATATACAGTGCGGCAATTAAGTAATGAGACAACATCAACAAATGGAAAAGCAGGAAAACTTTTGTGAATATATTACATTCCTGAGTGGTCTTTCGGTCCGTTCTGTCTGCTCGTTCCGCTGTTATGCTAATTTCTCCTCTTCGTCCTTAATTTTTGCACACCAGTGTATATACAGTGCGGCAATTAAATAATGAGACTACATCAAAAAATGGAAAAGCAGGAAAACTTTTGTGAATATATTACATTCCTCATGCGTTAATACAAGAAGTGGTACGATCAGCTAACGAAAGGAAGGACTTCCAGAGGTCATCTTTTAGTATGGAGTGAAGAGCTGATGTCAGAATACTTTGTATATCTTCAATGTTTTGAAAAAAAAATTCCCTTTAAAGGCAGTTTTAATTTAGCGAATAGAAACTAGTCACATGATCACAAATCTGGAGAATAGGAGGATGCTTGAGTACACATACACTTGTTTTCGTGGCAGAAATTGCTGTACACTGACTGCTCTGTGTGTGGGTGCGTTATCGTGAAGAAGATACCATTGCCCGTTTTTGTGCTCAGCCTGACACGAACAATTCTCTTCCACAATCGTTCCAAAAGTGTTGTGTAAGCACTGCCAGTGACAGTTGAATCTTGAATGAAGTCGTGATGCAGAATACCCTTGCTATCGTACAGGCGAACAAGCATTGTCTTGACTTTGGACTTCTGTAAACTGATCCTCTTTCCTTTGGGTGACTGTGGAGACTTCCACTGAGCACTCTGACGCTTCGATTCAGGATCATAACGAAAACACCATGTTTCGCCACCTGCCACAATGCTTTGGAGCGAATTTTGCATTGTTTCTGCTGTCTCCAGAATGACTTTTGCGTACTCCACTCGTGTATGTTTCCCGTAGTCTGAAAAAGCTTGCGGAACAAAACGAGCACAAACTTTTTTCTCCAAATTTTGCACTAAAATTTGACGAATTGTCTCCTTATTGACACCGAGCTTACATGCCAGTATCCTCAAGGTCACAAACGATCACTTTTCATAACCTTTCGCGAACTTTCTCAGTGAGTTCAGACGTGCGCACTGAAATCGGCGTCCGGGCCTTTCGTCACTTTCCAAATCTTCCCGCCCATCCTTGAAACGTGCATAACATCGGAATATTTGTGAACGAGATAGGCAATGAGCCCCATACTCATCACGCAACAACTCAACTGTCTCATATGCAGCAGTTTTTGCCGATTTTCAAACGGAACCGGATACTTGCTCTTTGCTCCATGGCAGAGCAGTGACAATGTTCATCCATCGAATGACGTCATGCACAGCGTAAATAAACAACTTTCCAAATTTCACGCAAACGCTGTTGCCACCACATAGCTGATAAATGACTTATCAAAGAAACGAAGCCTTCCCGACCTGTGTGTTTCACCTGGAATTTCTAAGGAAAGTTAGTCTCATTACTTAACTGCCGCGCTGCGTATCGTCCTTTCCACTGAAATATCTGAATTCGACATTCTTGTTCGGTTTCTACTGCAACATTCATGGTTTCCATGGAAGGATGAATTAAACTGAGGAATGTTTTTGCTGAATGCTATGGCCTCTAGACATCCAAAGATTGAAACTGCTGGTTTGGTTCGGATACATTCTCACCACTCCGGTGTGCACGTAAATAATGAGTGCAATCAACCTATGCCGTTTGCTGAATTTAATTCAGGAACATCGGGATTATTTTAAGAATTTGAATCGACTGAAAAACTGCAACAAAGATAACTCTGAAAATTTACAAGAAAACTCAAATAGTTCTGATAGCAGATAATAGACCAAAGACAGTTTAATTACAAATTATGAAACAAATTGTGGCAAAAATACAGTTGGGTAAAGGAAAAAAAAATCTTACTAATGCAGCACGGCAAGAACTTTATTCCATACGATTAAAGCACCACAATTCGCAAATTTAAGCGCCACAATTCGCAAATTCATGCGCCACAATTCGCAGATTCATGCGTCACAATTCGCAAATTCATGCGCCACAATTCGCAGATTCATGCGTCACAATTCGCAAATTCATGCGCCACAATTCGCAAATGACGTATGATTTCTATAATACTGCGACCAAAAGCTTCCAAAGAAAATCCCTAATAAATTTACTTGCTTTTATTTTGATATTTTATGTATTACCAATGAAAATGTCGATCTTAACATTTTAAGCTCTGATATTTTGTTCGCCACGAAGATGAAAAAACGTTTGCTTCAGTTCTAATATCAAATGTGGCACTTGATGATCTTCCAAAATTTCCATTATTTTCTGTGTTAGGGAATATTTGCACCTTTACTTCGTTCTTCATATACAAGGTGTACTTCCTACGTCATAAAACAACACGGCTATCTTGGTATTTCCAAAAGCACAACCAGCGACACTAGGATATTTCTCTGTGGACCAGTTGAAAAATGGACCACTATCTTTCGTATCCTCTTTGTCTGGATTTTTTTGAAAGAATGAATAGTTATTTCGGTACTTATGACTAAGAATCGTGAACTTCATTTAAGCTTTATATTAGCTGTCTGAAACGTTATTGTTTTTAAAAAAATGGGCGTTTCATTCAATTATGTATACATATATGTTGTGTGTTTGCTCTAAAATGACAAAGAAAAATTATCTCTACTTCAGTGAAAAATTTGCTCCCAGACCAAGCTCACTGTTATAAATACGAGTAAATTAAACTAACTACGGTTAATCGTAGGTCGTTGGACTGGGAGCCAAAGAGACATTGGTAGCACCTATAATCCTTTTTTTAATCTTAAAGGACGTATTAGAAACAATTTTGATGGTTCATCATCCCCACACCCTTCTCCACGTATAGATATAAAGAGAACACAAAGCGGTTCTTCGGAAGAGATGTTCCGAAATCCATGTCCCACACACATGTATCTAAAAAGATACAACGATTTACCGATGCTGGTTCATGGTTCAAAACGGTAGTTCATGAGTCAAAATACAGCCATTTGCAAAAGTTTAAAACCACCTGTTCGTATTAGGAGAGTTCTGCCGATTGCGTCAGCTACTGTCTGTATTACTCAACTTCCTGTCGGTGTTGCATCATCCTACAGCGGCAGCTGTTGATAGAGTTGGAGGAAGCATGCGAGCGTCAGTTTGCTTCTGGTTTTAATGCTGAGAGGTTTTGGAAGTATTTTCTATATAGCCAAAAATGGGCAAAAGAGCGTCATTAAGTGTTACTCAGAGGGCACAAATAGTGACTTTATATCATGAAGGATACTTCGAACGTGACATAAGTTGAAAGGTGAATGTGAGAAAGACTACTACTCATAATACGATCATGAAATATGGAGAAAAGGTGAATTTAGCGACCGAAAGAGAAGTGGACGTCCAAGGAAAACAACCCCACGTGACGACAATACCATAAGGCGAATAGTTATGCGTTCTCCGAGAAGTTAGTACAAGAAAATCAAGGTCTTTCTACATTGAAAAGGGTCTGATATTAGTATCAGCACTGTTTCCCGACGTCTTAGCAAAGATTTTGGATTAGTCTTATAAACCTGCATATAAACCTTGACCAACCCCTATCATGAAAAAGAAGAGACTCCAGTTTGCGAAGCGTCATCAATCGCGGACTGCTGAAAATTGGAGCCAAGTTCTTTTTTCTGATGAATCAACTGTGCGTCAATTTGAATTACGTGAAGCACATGTTCGACGACCAAAAGTCGAAAGGTTTGATGAAAAATACACCGTTAGCACCGTGAGACTAGTCAGATGATATGGGGTGCTACGTCAGCATCCGGTACTGTTTCATTATCCTTTTTGCCGACCTGCACTATCATGAATGGTCCTTTTTATGTGGAAACGTTACGTGTGAAGCTGTTAACTCCTATGCAAGTGCGTAGATGCACAATCTTTATGCATGATGGTGTTCCATGCCACAGATCAGAGACAGTAAAGGACTACCTGAGAGGAAAAACATAACTGTGATTGACTGGCCCGGTAATAGACCCGACCTTTAGCCCATCGAAAATTTGTAGACCATTTTAAAAGACAAGGTAGCAGAAACACAGCCATCAAATTCCCAAGCTTTGATTGAGGCGATAAAGTACGTGTGGTGCAAAGACATTTCAAATGACTACTACAAATCCCTCATTGAGAGCACATCATATTCTGTCCGTTATAAGAAACAAAGGTGGCCACACAAAGTATTGATTTCGGTCTTTTTGTGTTCTAAAGAATCTAAGTATTCATCTGTAGTGTCATTTTTCAAATATCTCTCACTAATAATTAGTTGTTTCTTTGAAAATCTTAATTTTAAATAAATTGACAGGTGGTCTTAAACATTTGCAAATGACTTTAATGGGTAGACTTAAAAAAGGCGTCTATTCAAGGAGGTGGTAAGAATACCGTTGCGCAGTAGATTATCAGGGACCAAATAAATATGATTATTTGATACAGCACCCGTTTTGATCGCATTTGATATGCTACATTTAATCACGAGTGCATTTTTAAAGTTCTTTCACCCTTAAATTGCTGCTAAAATTTATTCACGACTTATTTAGTTTTACAATGCATATTTCAACAGTTCTCTTTCATTCAGGAGTTAAAAGATTTTTTTTTCATGAGGGAATTTATGAAATGTTCCCTTGTGGGTACATGTGCTTCTATAGCGGACCACAAGACTGAAATTTCCGGACTGGTTTAGACGACCCAATCCGCCCCTGAGCACAACACAGAACAATTAGAAAGTACCTTTTTCTGGACTCTGTAGAATACCACGCATCATCTCTTTGAATCTGAAAAGTCTGCTCCAAGACATAGAAGGAATGACTCCGGTTTTATAGATACGGAACTTTCCATTTGGTTTACACGCCTGCCACAGAGAGAAAGAACAGTACTTCTATGAACTGATGCCATGCGTGTTCAATTTTCTGAATATTTATTTTCCTGTGCACAGACTCGCGATATTTAGTAACATTTCTGACAGGAAAACTGTTTAAAGGAAATCCATCAGTATCTCTCTAAAATAATATTGGAGGCGTATTAACAAAGAATCAGCAATTTGTCGTAAGAACACTCAGCCTATAAGTACTCTCATTTTCATGTGTGCGAACCTGGCAGGAGACCAAAAACCTCCGTTTTTCAAACAAGTTGCTGACCTACTTGGCATTGCTATTCGTTCCTGTCATGAATATTCGACTCACTGTAAAAGAGTTCCACTTAACCTCCATTTCAAAACATTGGAACGTTTTCATAAGAAAATCTCTTCTTTTTTTTACTTTTTGATGCACGTGTTCTGTTTCTAGAATTGCTTTTACTAAATGTGGCTTTCTTTGTCCGTCCAAGTCCCTGTACTTAAAGCTGGGACCTCGTCGTCATGTGTAATAATAATAATAATAATACAAATAATAAAAAGTGTAATGATTTATTAGAACGATGTGGATTCGCTGTGTACAACAGTTGTGGAAAAAGTAATTACGGTATGGTCCATGAAAACCATAAATGGCAGACGTCGACCGTGGGGTAATTTTTGAAAACTGTTAGATAATGTGATAAGAAAGATAACGCAAAGGTATAGGGTGTAAAGAGCACGTCTTTTGAATCAAAAGAATATGCAATAATATAAAATATAATATTCATCGAAAGCTTATGGGAATATGAAATTTCAAATACTGACGGCTTGTAACAATGTACTCGCTGTCCGAAGAATAAATTAACAATATGCTCTCTGTCCAAGAATGCTGTCCGATGAAAAAAGAATGTCTTAAATCGGTTATTTAGAAGCGGTTGTACGGTTGTAAATCGGGATATCTATTTGTTCCTCTAACAAAAAATCGAACCACGCTAGTAAAAAATTCAAGCAACACGTGATTGATAGTAAAGAGTATCTGAAGCAAAAATTCATTTTTCCGTCGATATTCAGAAACGAAAATGTCTTCACAAATGATAAGAACACTAACGTCTCTAGAAGAGAAATTATGTGTCATTAGATTAAGGATATGCTCGTAAACCTTTTTTATAGTATAACGAAACTGCCCTTTTCTGCCGGGGAAGATATTCAAACTCACATCTTCTTAGTCCGTAGCGACTGTTCTACCGATTAGACTACGTCGGCAAGGCTTATCGCTGTAACTTGACGTTTTGACTAGCGTCACCTCATTGGAACGTCAAAATAGTGACTGGCATCTTATACTAAAGAAAATCTTTGCCGCCCCGGTGGCGCAGTGGTCTAAGGCGTTGGCCTCTGATCATCCGTCGGAAGGGGTCCGGGTTCGAATCCCGGTGAGGCATGGATGTTGTGTTTGTCTTACGGCACTGGCTCTCTCCCTTCCCTGGAACCAGTGACTCTAAATTAGGGACGGGCGACTGCTTATAGCCCATTGAGTTGCTCACGGTGGTCGTTAAATCTCAAAAAAAAAAAAAAAAAAGAAAATCTTTTATTTTAAAACTGTAGCAATGACTTTAGATGTAAATACACGTATGCTTTGCCGCTTAATAGTGGAAATGTGCGTTATGGAAACAAAACGAAATGTCTAAAGCTGATTTTAAGAAGAGGAGATAATCATAGAAACATGCATTTGCACCCCCTAGATGAAATACTGCGCATTAATTAAACCCACAATACGCACAGAGTTCTGCGTAGTGAATGCAGTTTTTCTATGCAGAATTCTTTAAGATTTTTAGAAGCGGAAATACATTTACACGTAAAAATATGCACTTACGCTCACAACGGCATAGCTGTGCATTATACATTCAGAAAATATGCGCAAAATGCTCTTCGTAGTAGAAAAAGTAACTTTCCAACTGAACCTTTAGAAGTGGAGTGTCGAGGTAAACATTCTCTAAATTTAAGCCTCTACTGGGAGAAATAATGTTCACAGTCAAGGGTATCCGATCCGGAAATAATTTTTTCAGTAGTATTTTCAGATGTAGAAATACTTTTGAAAATAGAAATACGCGCTCACGCGCCTAAGCCACAGACCTGTGTGTTATGTAACAGTAAAAAATGCAAAGAAAATATTGGAAGAAGCTACGCGAAGAAAAAAGAATTTTTCAAACACGACTCGTAAAATCAGAGACAGCAAGGAAATAAAATATTCGAATGCGACCTATAGTGTAAAACCTGGAAAATTACTTATTACTTGAAGTTAGCAATCTTCAACACAGCGGATAGAATTCAATGCAAAAGCAGTTTTTTAAATCGGAACTTTAGAAACAGAGATGCACTTTTAAAAATAGTAATACACGCTCAAGCTCATCTATAACGGCAGGACTTCGCAATATCGAAAAACGGAAAATTTATGGAAAATGTCCCTCGTCTAGAGAGTTGTCTGGGCAAAAATAATTTTTCAAATAGGTATTTGAAAATTAGAGACATTGAGGGAAACAGAGGCGACTTTAGATCTTTTGAGACCCTAGGCGCTAAAAGATTCAGGGGGCCCCCTCTCCCTTCTTATCGCCTCAGAAATTTTCATCCGTTAGATTTTACAAAAAATAGTCAAGAAAAAGGTGTTTACACTTTTTGAAAAACTATTTTATCTTCCTATGTTTAGAACGTTTTGTGAGAAACAGTGCTAGTGTAATCACTTTGCCCGTGCACATTGAACTTTTTGTTTTTAGAGATATTTCAAAAAGTATTTTTGCGGCTATTAGGAAATCAAATGATTTTAAATTTAGCACTTTAAATATCCCGTATATTTTATGAATTTACCGATAAGGGCTGTCAAAGTAGAAAATTCAAAAAATTAAAGCTCTGCTGTGAAGAAACTATTCGACTTAGAGGAAAAAATTATTTTTGTGCCTCTCAGATTAGGTTTAACTGTTCCTTCTCAATTATTTAAATTTTTCAATCAGTTCGTTAATTTCCTGCTAGAGGCGCTAAGTCCAAAGAATTAGGTTTTCACAGATTTAAAAAAAATTATTTTTGGAAATGATAGGACATAAACATTCATTAAATTTTGCTCATTTTAAATTTCACTACTAGTTCATAAATTTCCCGCTAGGAGTTCTCAAAGTGGAAATTTAGTAAATTTTAGCTTTTCGCTACGAAGAGATCATTTCAGTTACAACAAAATTTCTTTTTGAGTTAGATAATTAGGCAAAACTGGTTACATTAGCACCTTTTCAGTTGCAAGTTACTTGGCAAATTTGTCGCTAAGGGTGTTGGAAATGGTATTTCCTTAAATTTATCAGTACATTGTGTATAAATTGTCATAAAACTGGAACGAGTTTCAATTAAAAAACGTGCTTTTTCCATTGCTTCAGCTTTGAAAAATCCACTTGTTTTTACGTTATGAGCAAATTAGTAGGCAACGAGCATGGTATCAAGCAAAAGTGAAATACTTGAAGACATAGGCAACCGGAAAAGTCCTCCACATTAGAAAATTCGGGTAAAGTTCAATTTGTGCACGGTACTTTACTTGAAAAGGGTGGATGATTTTTCGTGGAGGAGTTTTCGTGTGGCGAACAATTCCCTAAATCAAAGAGATTACGCCGTCCATGGCATAGACGAATGCCATGGACCAAGAAAGTTGGACAGTAAGAATTTCATCAGTCAGTGCAGGAAAGCGAGAATGTGTTTCTTGAGAGCATTGTTCTTACTATTTTCATCGGAAAATTGAGAATGTCTGCAGTTTCTTTTATTCTGTCAAAACGATGCGTGCGACTTTTTTATGCCTGCACTGCAGTTATCAGAAATAGAAGAATAAGAATTAAATGCAAAAGATCCGGTATTAAAATGGAAAAGTAAGAACCACAGCTTTTGGAGTAAAAGCATCATTGAAACATTTTATTGCTTTTTCAAAAGTTAGTTTTATGTCGATTTAATGAATAGAAAACGTGAGAATACTTGATAATTATCAGTATTAAACCAGGGGAGGAGAAAGTAATAAAAAATGTTATTGCAATACAATATTTTTTTGAACACTAGTAAATTAGAAAAACATAAATAGTGTGATATTCTCGAATTATTTTATTCTTTCATCCTAAATATTAATTCATTTGGTTTAGACAAGTTTAGGGGGATTAGGGCTGAGAAAGAACTTGATTACCCTACTTACAATCCAGTTATACGTTGTCGGGGCCGCTGAAGCTCCTGGGCCTTACGCGCGCGCCTAGCCGGAAATCCGCCCCTGGAGGGAAATGGATCATATATTCACGCCTTCTAGCGGGCAAACTGTTCATTATTTTGAGCACAAATTTTGTTCAAAATACACGCTTTGCAAAAAAAAAAAAAAAAAACACCCCAAGAAAGTCATTTGATCTTGATGAAACTCCACATGCAAATACCTCATGGCCGAATATGCAAATGATTAAAAACTACCGGCCAGTGACTAAATAGTGGCCCGATACAGTGCATAGGTACCGTGCATCGAGGAGGGTTTATCAAGAGCAAAGCTCGCACGCAGGGACAACTGTGACAGAGCATTGCTGTCGCATTAACTTCCACGAGCTGTGAGGATGCCTCAACGTCGAATCCGTGCACAATACGAGCAGCTGAGCGAGTTTAAGAGAGAACGTACAGTATAATTGGACTGATAGGACGGTTAGTCAAGTAGCCGCATTCCCAGGCATTTGGATCGGCGCGACACAGCAATCGGTCGATGTTGGCCTCAATGGGTCAAGAAGGGCACAACCCAGTGGCACGTGGGCAGTGGACGGTCGAGGGTAATGACAGAACGCGAGGATCGAGTGATTATGAGAGCCGCAGGAAGACAGCCACCCGTGATAATGTTACACTGTTAAAACTTTCGTGGTAGGTTGCACCAAAAACTGGTGCTACATCATCTGCGCAACTTTTTGAGAAAAGATACAAAATTGTGTGGAGCAAACAAAACCCAACAACATGGTGCAACCTTATACCATAATGTGGTGCAACCTTGTGCTACAATATGGTATAAATATGAATCACTTTTTCGGGTTTTTTGCACCTCACAATAGTGTATCTTTTCTCGGAGAATGGTACAGCTAGTGTAGCACCACTTTTTGGTGCAACCTACCACAAAATGTTTAACAGTGTACGCCAGTCTACAGGTACGGAAGTGAACATCGGGACAGTTGCCACACGACATGCGGTACGGGGACTACATTCGAGGAGGTTACTCCGTCGCCTACCACTGACCAGCGAGAATCGCCTGGCACCAGTTGCAGTGGTGTCGGGATCAATCAAAGTGGGATAGTGTCAAGTGTTCTCGTGTTGTCTTCAATGATGAATCACGGTTTGCACTTGGCACCAATGACCAGCGCATACGTGTCTGGAGGCGACCCGGCCAGCGCACGACTCGCACACTAGGAGTGACTGTCTGACTGTCTGGGGAGCCATTTCCTACTAGAGCCGACATCCTTGGTAGTCCTCCATACTACCACCCTCACGGCTCAACGGTACGTCGACGATATTCTACGACCTGCTGTGCATTCGTGTCGTAGCACCACCGAGCAATTTTTCAACAGATAATGCCCAGGCACACACGGCACGGTCGTAATGTTAACACCCTTCCATGGCCAGACTGATTGGCTGACCTCTCATCGATTCAACATGTTTGGGACATGATGGGACGTCACCTAGGCCAATTCCTGAATTTCGGCGAACTAGCCAGCAATTTGGACATCATCTGGCATGCTATAATACCTCAGGACAGTATCCGTGAACTCTATGCGTCCGTGCCACGCAGGGTAACTGCTTGCATCTGAGCCAGGCCCGTAGCCAGACAAGCAAGTTGGGAGGGGCGGCCGATGATTGAGATTGGGAGAAGGATATAAAGTGGTCGGGCAAATGATGTGAAAGAGGTCGAGCACTATACTGTTGTGTGAGTCGCTAGGACGGGCAAAAGGAAGCACAGGTTAGGGTCAGCCGGCCTGGCCCTCCCCTGCCTACGGCCCTGATCTGAGCCAGAGGTGGCGCTACAACGTTCTTACTTGTTCCACTCTTGTAGCTTAGCTATTTTATCTGAATAATGGTCCAACGGCTCTGGAATTGCAAATATTTTCTTTCCTGTTCATGTACACTGCACATACCTATTTTATCTCGATTGGATGATTCCTTTTGGCTGCTTCGTTTCTTTTTCGCAAAGAGTGTATTTTCCGTAGTGAGTGGTATTTTACAAAAAAAAAAAAAAAAAAAATCGATCGTGACGCAGAGATACTTTTCCAAATAGTAATATGCACTTACACCTCCTGCTGGCAAAACTGTGAGTTATGAGAAATCAGAAAATTTATGAAATTTTTTTTCTCATTTTGGAAGCTTCATGACGCAAAACCCACCACTTTAATTTCCCAAGATTATTTAGCTTGGAAGTCAACTCAGGGAAATAATTCCTTTGTGGGTGGTGACCAATGCTACCCACCAACCTTCGGGTTGAGGGAAAAAAGAGAGGGAGAGGGATGACGCAAAAAGAATGTTCAAATCAGATATTTAAAAGCAGCGACAGAGAGAAAAATATAATATTTATTTACGTACACACCCTAGCGAGAAAATTTTTCAGTAGTGGAAAGTGTGCACAAAATTGCGAGAGGTATTCGAATGAGATGGGAAGTTCTTTAATCCGAATTTCAGAAGAAATTATTTGGGTAAAATATCTGTCGAGGTCATTAGCATACATAAACTATGTTGACAAAAGTACTCTAACACTTACGTCTAACCGAAAAAATATAATTTATTAGCCGAAATCGGTATATACGTAGTTGGCCCACGTTTGATCTCAGCGACCCTCCTAAACATGGTTTCTACGAGATACTGGTAGATCCGCAACGAAAATTTCCTTCATTCCACCCTCAGAGCTTCTGTTAGAGTTGTCGCAAAAGCAAATCTAACCAGCCGAGATCGGATTAGCATTCTAGCTCGTCCCACAGGTATTCTGCTATATATAAATCGGGACTTTGGGCTAGGAAATCGAACACTTGGACGTTCTGCTCCTCAAACTAGGCCTAGACAGACCTTGTAAAGTGACAAGGGGCTCGATCTTGCTGAAACAGGCAAGGGATACGTGCCGAAGTGCTCCACAGTGTAGATACTGCAGAATTGTTCAAAATGTCTTTGTATTTGTGGGCCATTAGGCTAGAAGGCACCACAACCAAAGGACCAAGTAATTTGCTGCAGAAACTGCCCCGCGCTATAAAAGAGGCCTCTCCAAACTTGACTAGGGATAATGTAGTTCCTCTGTTACTGTTTCCATGCCAAATGCTAACCCAAATACTTCCATCTTAACGAAAGATTGTGTAGCGTGATTCGTCACTTCACATGATCCTCTTCCACTCTTATGTCGTTCCTGGGCAATGTAGTTCTTGTT
Organism: Macrothele yani; assembly: GCA_039090855.1. NCBI lineage: Eukaryota > Metazoa > Arthropoda > Arachnida > Araneae > Macrothelidae > Macrothele > Macrothele yani. The sequence continues at coordinate 61,614,070 of CM077017.1, read as the reverse complement.
TTAGTGTTCCCCTGCCAAATGCTAACCCAAATACTTCCATCCTAACGAAAGATTGTGTAGCGTGATTCGACACTTCACATGATCCTCTTCCACTCTTATGTCGTTCCTGGGCAATGTAGTTCTTGTTTTAGTGTTCCCCTGCAAATGCTAACCCAAATACTTCCATCCTAACGAAAGATTGTGTAGCGTGATTCGACACTTCACATGATCCTCTTCCACTCTTATGTCGTTCCTGGGCAATGTAGTTCTTGTTTTAGTGTTCCCCTGCCAAATGCTAACCCAAATACTTCCATCCTAACGAAAGATTGTGTAGCGTGATTCGACACTTCACATGATCCTCTTCCACTCTTATGTCGTTCCTGGGCAATGTAGTTCTTGTTTTAGTGTTCCCCTGCCAAATGCTAACCCAAATACTTCCATCCTAACGAAAGATTGTGTAGCGTGATTCGACACTTCACATGATCCTCTTCCACTCTTATGTCGTTCCTGGGCAATGTAGTTCTTGTTTTAGTGTTCCCCTGCCAAATGCTAACCCAAATACTTCCATCCTAACGAAAGATTGTGTAGCGTGATTCGTCACTTCACATGATCCTCTTCCACTCTTATGTCGTTCCTGGGCAATGTAGTTCTTGTTTTAGTGTTCCCCTGCCAAATGCTAACCCAAATACTTCCATCCTAACGAAAGATTGTGTAGCGTGATTCGACACTTCACATGATCCTCTTCCACTCTTATGTCGTTCCTGGGCAATGTAGTTCTTGTTTTAGTGTTCCCCTGCCAAATGCTAACCCATATACTTCCATCCTAACGAAAGTTTGTGTAGCGTGATTCGTCACTTCACATGATCCTCTTCCACTCTTATGTCGTTCCTGGGCAATGTAGTTCTTCTTTTAGTGTTCCTTTGCCAAATGCTAACCCAAATACTTCCATCCTAACGAAAGATTGTTTAGCGTAATTTGTCACTTCACATGATCCTCTTCCACTCTTATGTCGTTCCTGAACGGCTGGCCGCGCACCGTTGCAGTCGTCGTCTGACATTGCCTGCGGTGATGCAGAGCTTGTGCGCAGCTCACCTAGCTTGTTAACCGTAGGTACGCAGTTCTCGTCGGACCGTTCTGATGAAAATTGCTGTTCCAGAGGCTTGTGCGAGGTCGCCAGGCAGTTCCAGTGTTTTCTTCGTATTCCATAGCTTCGTTTGACACAATCACTCAGTTTAAGCTGCCTTCGAAAAGCCTGGCTTTGCTGTAGTGACACTATGTGCTTTCCATGGATGAGAAACATCAGCGACACCGGATTTTGTAAAACTCAGAAGGGCGGCAATACTACGCACTTATTTCTTACTCAGGCGGCATCCAACTCTCTTGCCCTTTTCGAAATCCGTTTGCTTCTGGCATAGTCGCTTCTAATGTGGTCTGACAGGTTGTGCCTGCACTCCCCATTATGTACAGTACCGAGCACACACTGCGCGTGCACGTCTGCTTCTGCGAACTGATGTTTATTTGCATATGCGGAGGTTTCCGAATACTTTTGTCTACATACTGCATATACGTTTACACCAATTATGAGAAAACTATGCATCGGGAAAAGATTAAAAAGAATGATCGTCATTTTCTCAGTTCAAACTTCCCCAACACGAAAGGAATTTTTCAAATTGCACTAACAAGTTTAAAGAGGTAGTGCTCAATTTTCAAGTTTTCGGTTATTATCGTACTTAACCACCATGTCATATTTACACCAATAAACGGATTCACATCTTCAAATCTGCATTGTACATTTTTGTAATCCCGTATTTCATTCATTCATATTCTGCGCCTCCGGGTAGTCACGGGAATGAATTTAAAACCTTCAGATTTGCTATACGTGCACCAATGCCGGTTGCTTCGACTAGCGAATCCTATGATGGTTTTATTCAAATTAATCGGAAACTTGAAACTTGGTCGTTCTGGGTGGTGTAGCGGTTAGCATACTCGGGCGCTATCCGGGAGACGCGGGTTCGATTCCCTCTCCAGGACGACGAAGTTTTCAAGTTTTCGGATATTATCTGACTTAACATCCATGTCATATTTACACCAATAAACGAATTTACATCTTCCAAATTTGTATTGTACATTGGTGTAATCCCGTATTTCATTCACTGAATGTTAAAAATCTTTAAATTGTTACCTTAACACATCAATTTGAAATAAAGGAAAATATCTCTATATTGATGAAAACAAGGTTATCAGAGGATGTTCAGACATTTTTAAAACGTTTTTGATAAGAAATTACAGAAAATAAAGAATTGAAAATGGCAACAGCGTGTTAGATGAACACCAAAAGAACATCTGATACAGTTAAATATCGTCTGCTAAGAAAATAGCGCACGTAAATCAGCTGTGAATAGAATGCTATGTTTTTGCTCTACACGAACAGAAATATTCGTATTCTGTAATTAATAAACTATGTGAAAATCATAGAATTAGCAATTCTAAATGTAAAATAAACAATATTATGAATAATAGAGGAAAAAAACGTCAATCATTGCTTTTAACAGGAAAAAGAACAAACGAATATCAAAAGAAGGTACGTACTTTTACGATTATTTCAAAAATAAGTTCTCCGGTCTTAAAAGAAAATCCACCCACAAAAAAAGCAATCGCTAACTTGTGACTTACTAGAGAGGTGAAAACACGTGTCGAGACGACAGATCTACAGCGACGCATTCTGTCCACGTAGCTCAGTTGTGTTTTCACACTGACGCCCGATTGTGGAGAATTGATCCACAGGCCGTTGGGTTCTTCGGAAAATGTGTGATGTTTGTTCCACACGTTGTTCGGAATTAATAAAAAATTGCTACTTCGCTTCAAAGAAAAAAATTAAGAGGGAGATGATGTGACGTACTATAAGGTGAAAACATATGTCAAGACGACAAATCTACAGCGACACATTCTGTCGGCGTAGCTCAGTTGGGAGAGCGACTTACTCCGGAGTGAGGGGACACGGTTTCGATGTCCGTCGTAGACAAACGTGTGTTTTCACAAACTCATTAAAAATCTCTGTATCAGCTGTAAACAAGGTAAAAAAATACAAAAATCTGAATAAAAAACAAAAAGCATAATGTTCACCGCCTTTTGCCTGGGAACATGACTGAGCGCAGAACACGGTGTAGACTTCTTGATAAAAATCCCTTACCCGAAAACATATGTGTATTTATTGTGACTATTGATGAAGCATTGAACTATCTAAACGACTGTAACAAAAAAGGTCGATATACTACCGCAAAAGAGCAGAAAAAGATTTACAAACTTGGGTCCAAGAATCCGAAGGAAGTTCAGTATACTAATGATGATTATTGCTGGTTTCTCGTACTATGGGAAATTAAAGTTAAGAAAAGTTGAAAAGAATGTCAAAATCAATTCTACATATTACCAAAGTAATGTTTTTACTCTTATATTCAAAGAGGAAATAGCATTCCTTTGTCCACAGAGCTTTCAAAGAGTAGAATTACATCAGGATAAGACTACCAGTCATATATCCAAGTCTCCCACACTCTATTTCTTGAACAAATGAAAAAAGAGACGGATGTCAAATTTATACCTTTTGATCATATCCCTTTAAAGTATCCTTATGTGTCACCAATGGATTATTTTGCATTGGTGGCACATCAGGCTACATGATGTGCAATAATGAAGTACCCTGATGTGCCAGCAATGGACTACAAAAAGAGCGTTTTTAAACGCAGACCTAAAACAATGATTGGACTCTGGAAAACAGTGGAAGAGGAGTGAAATAAAATACCACTACCAATTTTAAGAAATGCCCTGTTATCTTGGAAATCTAGATGTAGGTTCATAGTTTAGAGAAAGGGCTATCAGACAGAACATTTAAGAAAAACAATATGTTAAACATTAACTATATTGCTGAAAAATCGCTCTAAAAATGTGTGAACATCTTTGTACAAGCATTTTTCTTTCTCCATGCTATAAAAACATGTTTGTATAAAAAAATTGAAACACATAAAGTTTCTTCTGATGAGAAGCACATCTATATTTCTTTACATTTGTGCAGCCGAATAACCCCTCGTGGAGGGCTGAAGCTCTTGTGAGTAGCACCACAAGAAGTTTTCTGCAATAAAATAGCAGTTCTTATTTCGAATAACTCATGGTCGTAATGTTTCTTCAAGACTTATCCTAGATGGAAACTTCATGGAGTTGATATTTCTCGAAACCCGCTTGTAAAAGAACTCAAAGGAACAGAAAATTTCTGTTATTTACGGATTTCAGTTTATTATACGTTCTTTATTAAAAAAATACCATAGAGGTACGTTCCTCAAACTTTTCTGATAACTCTGAAACTAATGGCATGACTCAGACTACACAAGTACACTAACATGAAAGAACCTTATCATAAACGTTTTAGTTTTCTCAGCCCTCTCTCAGTGCAAATTCTCCAAAATGATACTTCTGCGTGCACATATATGCTCCACTTTCTTCAAAAGCCCAATAGACAGTTCTTATAATATTGGTGCCGAAACGAGGGTTTCACTGGATATTCGTGCTCTGCAGATACACTATCTACCAACAAGTAATTGCACACCTGTGATAGCAAAGGAAAACGAAGTTTATTCACCTTCAATAGTTGGTGGAGCCTCCACGAGCGGCGATTACAGCTGCGACCCTCCGGGGCATACTCTCAACCAGGCGTTGTACGACGGCTAGCGGTATTTTCTTCCACTCGGCATGGAGAAGACAGGTCAGTTCCTTCACCGATTTCGGACGGTGGGGGCACCCCTTAAGTCGACGCTTCAACTCGTCCCAGAGGTGCTGGAAAGGGTTAAGGTCCGGGCTCTGCGCAGGCCAGTCCATTCGATTAACCCCATTGTCACCATACCAAGCCATGGTGGCCCTCGCAACATGACAGGTGGCATTGTCATACTGAAAGTAACATGAGTCCACCCCGTAAAACTGCCACAACGTAGGAAGCGCATGGTCATCCAAAATGGTGCAGTAGGTCTTGGGGTTGAGTCTACCAGGAATTGCGACCAAGGGTCCCGTGCCATACCAGGAGAAACACCCCCATATCATAATTCCACCGCCGCCGAACTTCACAGTTGGCACAATACATTCCGGCAGGAGGCGTTCTCCAAGCAGACGCCAAACCCAGACCCTGCTATCCGAACGGTAGAGGGTGAACATTGATTCGTCCCTCCAGAGAACCTGTTTCCACTGTTCAGCGGTCCACTGTCGACGTCCTTTGCACTGCGTTAGCCGAACAGCGCTATTGGACTTGGTGATCAAAGGCTTGTTAGCGGCAGCACGTCCATGATAACCGAGCAGATGGGCTTCCTTACGGATAGTATTCATCGAAAGAACACTCCCGGATGCCTGTTGAAATTCCTCGGGGATGTGGCCCATCGATTTGGTGCGGTTCTTCCGAATTTCTCTGGCAAGCACCGTCGGTCTCTAACTCCCAGGTTTGTGGGTCTGCCGGGTCGGGGCGCATTCCGACAGTCACCTCTCATCTTCCACTTGCCAATTACGTAGGCCACTGTCGATTTTGGGTACTACAACTCGCTGGATATGTCACGTATGGATCGGCCATTTCTGTGATACCCGACGATTACACCTTTCTCGAAATCAGAGAGCTCCGAACTGCGTGGCATCTTGCATGCGACTGGTTGCCTTGTTGTTTCCCACACGATATTTAACGGCGGCGGCCGTGACGTGTATCAGGACCGCAGATATCGTCGATTGCAGGGGTGTCCAAATACTTGTTGGTAGATAGTGTAGCTTCAGATACGTAACACGAAATTCAGTAGTTTTCTACAAAATGAAAATGTCCGAAGCTTCTCCTGTTTCTTTGAGATTGCCATATTTTGCGCTGCATATGTTTAATGATGTTTACTTTTTGTCATCGTTTATTTCGTCGTTAATTTTTCCCCATTGTCCGAGTAGTCCTCTTCTGCGTGAACAACAAACTATAAGTCACGGCATTATTACCAATTGTAAAGTTGATGTTTTGCTCTGGGACTTTTAAACTAGCCCCATTTAGAACTGAATGAAAATCTTGAATACGTTGTTTTTGTCATAAAAATCCTAGCAAAAGAGAGAAAAACAGAAAGCACACACAGGTTGTGTGAGAGAAAATTTGTATTTTCACGTTGCGACAGGCACAGAAAGAAATATTTCATGTTCTATGAAGAAAGAAGATCCCGATTCAGTCTTGGTGATTTATGATCTCATGGCAAGTTCACGGTAGTTCAGTGTGAAAAATTTGGCAATTTGTCCATGGGTTGATCTCACTCATAATTCTGAGTGGAGAGCACGCAAGTTACACGTTGGGAAGTTTAATATGAGGATGACTCATAGCTTTACCAAAAAATAGGAAACTTTGCATGTTGTTGTTCATTCTTTGCATTAAATACCATTCTTCCCTGACATGAAATGTCATCCGTGCCTTCTTGTAGAAACTTCAAACAAAAAAAAACATTTTCTTTATGTCGCTGTTCTGTGACATGATACATGCTTTAAGTTAACTTTCAATATTGGTTGTCTGTTCTTATTTAGATTACTTTCTATCTCGTTAGCTCTTTTCACCTCAGCGTCGTATCTGACCTTCCAAGACAGCCTACTTTTTAGCAACCCGTGGCAGGCTGTCAAGTCAGAAATACACAGATGTGTCATGAGCGATGAATGTGGAATGTGTGATCCATCTCTCGATTTTGTGACTGATTGAAGACTTAATTTAACTCCTCCAGAGCCGAGACATCATTATTAGCAAAATCGTTTCTTTTTACATTCAAGTACTGATATTAGCTACTGAGTTTATCTGTCCGCACGTTGAGTACATTACAGTCTCTGTACAGGGTAAGGACAATAAAGAAAAAGCGACAAATTATTTTCATCTTAATCTGTTATTTTCTGTGTGTTAAAGAGTGATTCGAATCCGTTAGGGCGTTTTAGTTGTTACAAGAACGTGGCCTAGAAATCTTAATGTGTAACTTGAAGGTTTTCTGAACTACCTAATCATTAAGCCACACACAGGAAAATTTTTAAATTCTACTTAAATACTTTGAATATTTAATATGCATCGTATGCAAAAGTCCACGATGAATCTGTCCACTTGCTTCGATATACAGGGGTTGGACAAAATAATGTGAACATCTGGGAAATAGGCGATATATCTGTATTAATAAGGTGCTGGACCACCATATTACCTTTAATACAGCTTTCAGTCTTGTTGGAATAGATTCATACAGCTTTAGAATAGTCTCCAGTGGAATGTTGTATCATTCATTGATCAGAACATTAGCCAATTGTTAAAGAGATTTTGGAGGAGGGAATCTGCTTCTCACTCTGCTCTCCAAAACTGCCCACAATGATTCGATAATATTCAAGTCAGCTGATTGAGCTGGCCACGGCAGATGGTGAAGCTCATCCTGGTGCTCCTCAAACCAAAACTAAACTGCTTTGGCTGTGTGTATGAGCCCATTATCATCTTGAAAAATGGCACCATTGTTAAGAAACAACATTTAGACCATATGTTGCACCTAATCACCTAGAATGTTCACATAATCGCTGGCAGTTACTCGACCGTGTATGGTAATTATGAGGGCGAGGGGAAGATGAATACCAAGATATGGCAGCTCAAATCATCACAGATCCAACCACATGTTTGACAGTTGGAACCAGACATTCACAACTGTACGCTTGCTTGGTGAATTCTCCATACATAAGCTGTTGGTAATAATGTAAATGAGGACTCCTTGAACCATATCACACGTCTTCAATCATCAGCTGTTCAGGTTTTATGTTCATTACACCATCTTTTTCCCATTGTAGCGTTGGTTTCTCTGATGAAAGGTTTAGTAATTGTAGCTCCTCCATGGATTTTGGCTTTGTGAAGTTCTCTACGGAAACAGTGTCTTCCAGGTGGATATTGAATTCCGTTGTCACTTTTGCTGCAGTTGTCCTGTGTTGGTTGAGCACAACCCTTGTTAGTGTTTGACGGTCCCTCTCATTCAATCTCAGTTTTCGTCCACTGTTCTTCGCCGATGATGTCCTGCCATGCTTTGTGTACGCAGCCATAACCCTGGGGACTGTTGCTCTTGAAATACTAAACAGTTTGCCTCTTATAATTACAGACGTTCCTGCTAAACGTGCTCCCATGATTTGTCGTCTTCGGAAGTCTGAGAGGTCACCCGTTTCAGTGACCGCTCGTACGAACCGTTGCTGAACACAACTTGCAGTACACTGACATACAACCTAAGAAATGTATATAAAGAAAGGATACACAAAAGGTAATCACAACGTTTGTTTTTTCCAGTGTAGCCTATAATCATTGACCCTTTTAATCATGGTGTTCACTTAATTTTGGCACATCACTTGGCCTGCAGAGCAGTACGAATTTGTCCGGATATGGAACGCACCAGATCTTGGAAGCGTCGTGCAGCATTGCTGTCCCATGAAAAAATGACTGAGCCGCGCAGTTGCTGAAAATTTGACGCCGACACAGTTTCCCTGTGAACATTCGGTTCCACCTCATCTCACAGGTGCTAGATGGGGTTTAAGTTCGGAGACCGCGCCAACCACTGGAGCAAGCAAGGAAAACTCGTAGGCATGTTATTGGAACTATTTGCTAACGATGCGAGACTTGTGAGGGGTTGCGTTATTCTGCTAGATGTGCCCATTTCCTTGAGGGTAAACCGCAGACATGAAGGGATGAATTTGGAGAAGGGATGAATATGAAGGGCAGCGTGAGCCGCTGGACCAAGGAAAACTTGTAGGCATGTTATTTGAACTACACTGGCGGAAAGTGAAAAAAGAACACCAAGAAGGAGACGTCTGATACCAACGAAATTTATACAGCATAATAACAAAATACAGAGGATAACGTGATCAAAACATTATGGCAAAATACAGCTGTATTTGCTGGTAAACTGAAAAATAACATTTCCATGTAACATGGTTAGTACGAGGTTGAACCGCCATGAACTGCGTCACACTGTGCAATTCTGGCATGGAGTCTGTCGTACAGATGTTGGATGTAAGTTTGGGGTATTGAGTTCCAAGCATACTCAACCTGAACGCGTAAATCGGGGATGGTCGTGGCTGGCCGTGGTGACCGGATAAGTTGTTGTCCCATAAAATCCCACACGTGCTCGATGGGGGACAAATTCGGTGAACGTGCAGGCCATGGAAGTTGTCTCACACCCTGAAGTGCATGTTGCGCTGCACGTGCCATGTGTGGGCGTGCGGTAACTTGCTGGAAAACACCACGATGGACCGACCTTACAAATGACACAACAACTGGCTGAATGATGTTGTTGATGCAGGAGGTGCTGTTTACCGAACCCGGTACAAACACTAGTTGTGTACGGGAGAGATAGCTGATCGCTCCCTACAACAGGAGACCAGGTGTATGCCCTGTGTGTCGCTGGCGGATGCAAGAAGGGTGGAGATGTGCGTTTGCAAATACGCATACGGCCATCGGAGGCTCACAAGCAGAATCTGCCTTCATCGCTGTACACGACAGATCGCCATTGCGTTCTTTAGTGCAGACGTTAGCAACACCACTGCAGCCGTTCCTGACGGTGGGCTGGAGTCAGAGGTACACATGCCAGAGGTACACGTGCACGTAGTCCTACATCCAGCAGACGGTTGCGGATTGTTCGCACAATCACCTCAGGTGCAACGGCAGCTCGGATTTGCGTCGCAGTGGATGTTCTGCTTGACAACGTCGCTCTTCTTATGCGTCGATCGGTCCGCTCATCAGTCCGTCTGTGACTCCCGGTTCCACGTCTTCTCGTGTGGAAATGTTCCTTGGACCATCTACGCCACCATCGTACCACCACCGATACTTCCCGTCTAATTCGCTTCTGAATACGACGATACGACCACCCGGCCTCGCGGAGTCCGACTAGACGACCTCGCTCAAAGTCCGATAACTGCTGAAATCGTACACGTCTTCCATGTCCAGGCATTGCAGCTTCTTCAGGGTCTTCGCACGCGTCCGTACGCCGACGACTGATTACATTCACTTCGCCGTACTCCTTAAATACCACCGACGATAATTTGCATATTATGCTGTGCTGTGGCGTAAGCGCTCACCGGTTGGTCTCGAAATTAACATCACACCTACGTAAACTCGTCTCCATTAACATATGTAAATTTCATGATCGTCCGCCAATTTCTTCTTGGTGTTCTTTTTTCACTTTACGGCAGTGTATTTGCTGACGATGCAAGCCTTGCGAGGAGTTGCGTTATCCTGCTGAACGTGCCCATTTCTTGGAGGATTAACCGTAGACATGAAGGGATGAATTTGGTTCACAACAATGTTCAAATAAGCAGTGGCGCACTGATATCTTTCGATGCGTATAACGGGGCTTAATGCGAGCCAGGAAAACATTCCCAATATTCGCCACACCAACATAACTCCGCCAACGGTCTGTACTATTGACACCTGATAATATGGCTCAATGTCCTCAAGTTTCTTATCCCAAATTCGAATCCTGCTATCTGCATGATACAGAAGAAACCTTGATTCTTCCGTCCAGTCGACCTTTTCCCAGTCCTCAAAGATCCAGTGTCTATGCTCCCGCGTGCACTGTAGGATCGCTTGCATGTTCTGCGCTGGCAACATCGACACTGGACATGGTGGGACGTACAACAGAGGTGAAGCATATACTGTATCAAGACCGGCAAAGTTGCAACGATAAATTCCGTCGATGTAGCTTAATTGAGAAAGCTTTTGGCTCTGGAGCAGAAGGATGCAGGTTACAGTCTTGTCATCCGCAAAAATGTGTTTTCACATTGTCGTCCGATCATGGAAGTGGATCTACTAGACGTTGGAGTCTTCGAAAAATGTGGATGAGACTCATTAATTCCCTAGTCTGGATCTAATGAGAATTCCTTCTTCGCTTCAAAGATGTGTGTTGTTTCTTTCACACATCATCTGGAATTAGTTAGAATTCCTTCTTCTACAAAGAGTTCCTTCAAGCATGATTTGCGGCGGACCCGAAACCTGTGATTTCGTGATCCCGCCTTCCTCCTGGAGGGGGACATATGTGACGTACTACAGAGATGAAACTCGTGTCAAGACGGCAAAATTGCAGCGATAAATTCCGTCGGTTTAGGTTAACTAGGAAAGCATTCGGCTCCGGAGCAGATGGAGGCGGATTCTATCCTCACCACCGGTAAGTTTGTATTTTTACAATGGGTGCCGGTTGCTGTAGCTCATTCTCGACATGGTCTGAATGGTACATTCGGCCCACCAATGTTAAATTCTGCAATGATTTCCCGAGTTGTGGTTGGTCTATTAGCTTGGAAGTTCTCACCAGCCTTTTGACGTGGATACGTCTTTAAATTCGGTACTATGGAGGAAAACTTGATTGACACCTCTAGGAAAACTTGATTGACATAATTTCTTACGATTGATCAAATACGTATACTTTCTAAATCATAACAAATAGCTAAAATCTAATAACTGACATACCAATAATTCTAAAAACATGAACTTCAAGGTCATGCGCATGCGCGGAGAGAGAGGAGGGCGTCGGCCATTTTGGGGTCGAATACGCTGAGTCAAGCCCCTTGAAATCAGTGTAACTCAAGATCGCGTAGAGGTAGATTCGTGATATTGGTCTCAAACAATTCGTTTGAATGAGATCTATCTAAAAGCCAATAATTCACAAACATTTAATAAGTACTTTATAAGTTGTAAGTGCTAACATTTAATAAGTACTTTATAAGTTATAAGATTTGTGAGAAAATCAAAATGTCTAAATATTTGAAGCAAAATTCCGACTCAAAATTCTACATACGTATATCAGAAGAAAGAACTCAAAAGTAATCGAATAAGCACAAAACGACTAATGCATAACGATGTAAGGCTTAAAGACTGAAGAAGAAAGCCGAAGCGGCGCAACACGTGGAGCCACAACCAAACACTTTTACAGCTAGTACGTACATATGAACCAATGGACTACTTGGCCGTGAGTGAAACTCAGATGAATGATTCTAGTCCCATACATTTACCCGGTTTCGAATTGAAAGCAAAAAGAAATAGAGCAATAGCCCAACACAAACCATCCACTTCCAAACGTACTACTTCGCCCACAAAACGAACTGTGGGGGAGTCGCCAAGTGTCTATAGTTGATGTGACAGTGTCTGCTTAAACTTGCTTCATACTTGGTTTGGTTTACATTCAACCCAACGTTTCACAAACATCACTAGAGCTCTTCATATTCCGGATGATATGCGATTACTGTGAAAACATCAAGAAAATCATACCAAGTATAGTATCGGTTACCCAAGTGCCTATCATTCTCATTGGTGACTTTAACATTAATGTACAACAGAACACCAACTTGAAAGAGCTCCTTTATGAAAGAGAATTTCGGCTTGACTTATATAAATTCTCCACCAACTACCTTAGGCAATACTTGTATCGACTTAACCTTTGTACGAAACATACACTATATAGACAAGTCACCGGACACCCCTTCAAAAGCAAATGAATGGATCCGCTGCGTTGTTAAGATGCGCGGTACAGCTGCAAACGGTATAAAAACAAGCCTGCAGCTGACCGCGATCATATCACACTGTGAAGTTGAGTGAAAATGTCGAGGCGGGAGAGAACTGACTTTCAGAAAAGAAAGATTGTTGGGTGTTATATTAGTGTGTTGTCCATACGAGAAACCGAGAGGCGTTTAAACATACCCAAGTCAACTGTTTTGAATGTACTGAATAAGTGGACGACACATGGTTTGCCTGAAGCAGCAAAACGTACCGGCAGACCAAAGAAAATCAGTGATAGAGGACGTCGAAGCCTCAGGAGAGTCATTACAGCTAATCGACGGAGTACTGCACAAGACCTCAGTGTACAGGTGAGTAAAAATGCTGGAACCGCGGTATGTACACGTACCATTCGCAGAGAACTTCATTCCATGGGTTACCGTGGTCGTGCGGCTGCTCATAAACCTTTCATCTCCATTCGGAATGCTACTCGTTGCTTAGCATGGTGCAAATAACATTTATCGTGGACTGTAGATCAATGGAAAAGGGTCCTATTGACTGATGCATCCATACACACGATCCATCAATCTGATGGCCGTTTGTGGGTATGGTGGCAGCTGGGGGAACGCTATTTACCACAGTGTACTGTTCCTATGGTCAGGTTTGGAGCTGGCAGTGTACTCGCGTGGGGGTGTTTGGAGCTAGAAGTGTACTCGTGTGGGGACGTTTTTCGTGGTATGGTCCCGGCCCATTGGTTATCGTGGACAAACCTGTTAACCAGCACGTCTACCTGGATATTCTGGACAATTATGCCCTACCAACTCTGTTGCAATACTATGGAACCGAGACTTGTTGGTACCAGCAGGATAATGCATCAAGCCATAAAGCAAGGACTGTTACGGCGTGGTTTAACGATAATTCCGTATCGTGTGTGGACTGATCAGCACAGAGCCCTGATCTTAATCCTATAGAGCACCTATGGGATGAATTAGAGCGCTACATAAGAAGTTTGGAACCAAGGCCTACTACTAAGCAACAGTTAGCAGCAGCTTTATGCAATGAATGGAAGCGCATACGCTGTGTTCCAAAAACTTATCGAAAGCAGGTCTCGAAGGGTCAGTGCATGCATTAAGGCCAAAGGTGGGCCGACACCGTACTAATGTATGTCAATAAATGCTATGTTGTGTTTCTCTTCTAGGTGTCCGGTGAACTTTTGTCAATACAGTGTAGATGTGAACTGTTTGTCATATGTTTGTTGTTTCTGATATCATTGCCCTTTAATAAAAAAAAATTATAGTGTAGCTGCACTCCTCTTTCGTTTATCAACATACTTCTACCTGAAACCCCTTGCTGTCAAACACGTATCCACGTAAATAAAACCTGCTGGTGTGTCCCGGACGCAGCCTACCCCCAATGTTTTGATCCATCTGATCCGCTAGCTGTTCCAGAGGATCACCGATCGCTGGAAGTTTTTCGTGTCTCGCACCATTCACGGTAAACCCTTGCTATAGTTGTGTGTGAAAATTCCAGGAGGACGGACATTTGGCGTCAACCATCATGTCACGTCTAAAGTTACTCGTTTTGCCCCTTCCAACTCCCAATCAAACACTAACTGATGCTCGACAAGCTCGTCTGTCTGATTTATACCACACACCGCGCTGACGTGTGGTCTTATTTGTTTGAGTGGGTCATTAATGTGACGAGGGTAGGTGTACCTAATAAAATAATATCTCGGAGTATTCATACTTTAGTTTTCAAAGGAACAAGATTGGGAAGATCAAAAACCTTCTTAATATTTTGACTCTTTAAGTAAACAATAAATACTGACTTGAAGAGAACGAAAGTGAGAAACAGAGTAAAAGGATTTAATGTTTTTAACACCGAAGAATCTATGTTTCACAATAAACAAAACCTCGAAGAAAAAGATATTCCGTTCCTGCAGACTTAAATGAGCACCTAATTAAAAATACGCCATTCTAATCCTCGAAACGACCAGAAAGTAAAGAAGAGTTTGTGTAACTTTAGCTTGCAGTTCATTAATGAATGGCACCAGAAAAAATCAGCTTTCGGCATTCAGTTTTTTCTGTGTGCTTCTGGAATTACGTTCTTGATTAATCAATGTTACATGTGATCTCTTAGCGAGATTCCACTAAACTGAAAAAAAAAGTAACAAACAAGACAGATGGCACCGGATTTTCGGTGGTAATGAGCACGCCTTTTAAATCCTTTCTGATGCGAATTAAATTTACCAAAGTTATTCAAAGTTAATGGAACCGGTTAGGCAAACAATCAACCAGGTCTCTAAAATCAATAAAACATCTGGAAATAGAAACACCTACTCACTTCCACCAGCGGCTAAAACATATTTTACGAAAATTAACAAATGGAACACAAAAAGTTGCTGACAGCACGAGGAAGGTATCAGAGACAAAGAGATTTTCAAATCAAACAGTTACAAGAAAAAACATAGAAGGAAACATGACATAAGTCTATGTCTGCTAGCGAAAGGATTTTGCATAATGGGAAAGTTTAAAATAGGCAAAAAATATTCTTCACGGGGAAAAAGTTATGCTCAGTAAAAATAACTTTTGAAATACGTCTCCCGAAGCAGAGATAGGGAGAAAACGGTTTCAACCTTCACGCTCCCAAGCCATGTATATTTTTAAGAAAAAATCTGTGCATTCTTTAAAGAGGATGATGCTCCATATCTGTATTGCAACGAATGGCATACAGTAAAGAAGAAATTTCTCAGCAGGGTTTTTAGACGCGGAGATACAGCTGCAAACTGAAGTACACAAACACCACCTACCGACAGAACTGTAAACTAGAAAACTTCTGATATACTGACATAAAATGTTCTACTAGGTAAATGTCATCCGGCGTTGAAAGAATTTTTCAAATCGCACATGTAGAAACAAAGAAACAGTGGTGTGCAAAAATTAAGGACGAAAAGGAGAGATTAGCATAACAGCGGAACGAGCAGGCAGAACGAACCGAAAGACCACTCAGGAGATAGACTAGGGTCCGGTAAGGTAGGGCATGCACATATATGCAGCATGATGTAGGAGGGGGTGTGTGTGTCGGAAGGGTATAAAGCACACGGGCGGTGTACGCTCAGCAATTCGGTGAAAGCTATTGCACAGTGTACATCGGTTTGAACGACGTCAAGTTGCTGCCACCGTGTGATATCGCCAACAGGCAATCCAGTAGACGACATCTGGATGACTTTACCCGAGCTCGCGTCATTGGGAAGTTGGAAGAAGGTCGAAGTGTGACTAGTGTGGCCGAGGAGTTCGGGATCGCTCACAGCATCGTTTCACGAGCTTGGAGAGCATTTCAAAGGACAGGATCAGCTGTCCGAGAGTTTAGCAGTGGTCGTCCACGAGCAACCACGACCGTGGACGACCGGTGTATTTTCTTACAGGCGAGAAAAGACAGACGGCAGACAGAGGGAGAAATCACAAGGCACAGGCAACAGACAACTGGACGCCCGTCATCGCGATTTACCGTGGCCAGGAGGCTGCACAAAGGCGGTCTATTTGCACGACGACCAGTACGGTGTGTGCCATTAACGCCTGCTCATCGGAGACGGCGGTTTCTGTGATTCCAGGAACACAAGAACTGGACACATCAGCAATGGGGTCGAGTTCTCTTTACGGATGAGAGCCGATTTAGTCTGACGAGCGATTCTGGGCGTATACACATCTGGAGAGAGCAGCGAACACGCAATCACACCTCCAACATCATCGAAAGGGACCGGTTTAGAGGTGGCGGAGTTCTCGTTTCGGGCGGTATCATGCTTGGTAGCCGTACTGACCTCCACATCTTCGGAGGAGGTTCACTCACTGGTGTCCGTTATTCTACCGAGGTTCTCCTGCCTCACGTGCGTCTGTTTAGAGGTGCTGTGGGTCCTGAGTTTCTCTTCATGGACGACAACGCTACACCTCATCGTACAGTGGCTGTCGCAGAGCTGTTGGAGAGTGAAGATATTCAACCCATGGAATGGCCCGCAAGGTCCCCGGACCTAAATGCAATCAAACACGTGTGGGACCTTCTCCGGAGACGCTTGGCAGCACGTCACCAGCTGCCAGAAACGATTCCGCAGCTGCGATTGGCGCTACAAGATGAATGTCTCAACAGCTCTTTGACAACCTCGTTCTCAGCATGGACAGACGTTGTAAATCCTGCAACGCAGTCAGGGGTGATCATATCCCCTAATAAAGACTGGACTTTTCTTCGCAGCCGCCTGTCACATGGACGTTTCTGTCTTCTGTCCAGTTGTGCTCGAAGCTACCCTTTCAATAAAGTGCCTTTGCATCCTTTGGATTCCTTGTTTGGACGGTCTTGCTCACTTGTCCCATATTCTTATATCTTGGGTATCTTATGGTATGATTTGAGTCGATGTGGAGCACTTCTGCACGACGTTACATTCCGAAAACCGTCTCGTCTTTAATTTTTGCACGCCAGTGTATTAAGAAAAACAAGTTAAACATTTGCGCCACCCAGCGGCGAAATTGTTCATTAATTTGGGAAGAAAATACACACATAGACTTTGCATAGTTAGTTGTATCTGACCTAAAAAGAAGATTTTTAATTGGGTTTTTAGTCCCGCAGATATTGCTGTAAACGGAAATTTGAACTTCCGTCCTCTGGTTGCAGACTTTTGCGTTAAGAAAAATTTTAAATTTATGTGAGAAACATTTCGCACCGGAAACGCTATCCAACAAAGAAATAACTTTTCAAATCGGACTCTTAGAAGAAGAGATATCGACAAAAACAAGATATAGGTCAATGCACCCTGGCGGAAAAACTATGCATTATTTTAAGAAGAAAGTATTCTCACAAGGTTTTCCGAGGTGAGCGGTATCGGTCCACGAATAGATATTTTCAATCCAGTTTTCAGAAGCACAGATTTTGCTGCAAGTGCATCAGAAGGAGAAATAAACACTTATACCCACTGATGACCAACCCATTCTTTACCAAAAATTAGAAATTATATGCAAATCATTTCTACATGAGGAACTGCATCCGATACAGGGAGAATTTTTCAAATCGGACTTTCGGAAGCAGAGATATCGGGAGAAACGCAATTTACATTTACGACCCTAGCGGAAAGTCTGTGCGTTACTTGAAAATTTTGAAATTACATGAGAAAGATCTCGCACCGGAAACGCTATCAAACGAAGAAGTATTTTTCCCAATCGGACACTTTGAAGCAGAGATATTGACAAAAATAAGATATACATCTACGCCGCCTGGAGGGGACACCATGTATTATTTTAAGAAAAAAATTCCGAAATGTTTTATCGATATGAGCTGTATCGATCCACGAAAGAATTTTTTTATCGAGCTTTTAGAAGCTCAGAGTTGGCTGCAAATACATTACAAGCGGAAATCAACATTTAAGTCCCCTGGTGGCCAATCCATTCTTTACAAAAAATCAGAAATTATATGCAAAACATCTCCCATCAGGAGCTGTATCCGTCGTAGGAAGAGTTTTTCAAATCGGAGTTTCAGAAGCCGAGATTTTTGGGGGAAAACGCAATTTATTTTTACGGCCCCTAGTGGAAAATCTATGCGTAACTTTAGAAAGTGATTGTGCCTAGAATAGTCTTTGATATAAATGAAATTGAAAGGTAAAATATTTTTTTCAATCGGATAGTAAGAAGCAAATATACCAAATGAAACGTATTTTGAATAATTCGATATCATCTGATTTATGCCCTCTAGCGGCAAAATTGTGCATCGAAGAAGAAAAAAAAACGGTATGCAAAGATCATCATTTTCACATTTCAAGCTTCCCAATGCAAAAAGAATTTTTCAAATCGGTCGAATAGTTGCAGAGATATGCTGTCAACAGACAGACAAACCGGTAACATAAGCACGATCTTTTTTACAAAAGACGTGCTAAAAATGATGAAATCTTTCTTTCTTCTTTAGTGATGTTGAAAGCGATCTCGGAAATATTTTGTACGAACAGACATTAATTACTAAAGCAAAAGTTACCAGCGTCAAGAAAATTTGAAACCACTAGGCTGTAGTATTACTTCAAGACAAAACAAAAAGAAGACAGTTTTGTAAGAGGGAATATAAAACTTCTTCAAAATATTTACATCCGCTCTGGCGGAGCAATGGTCTAAGCGATGGCCTCTGACCATTCGTCCAAGATGGGTCAGGGTTTAATCCCGCTGAGGCATGGATGTTGTGTTTGTCTTACGGCACTGGCTCTCTCCCTTCACTGGAGTCTGTGAACTGAACTTAATGACGGATGACTGCTTATAGCCCACGGAGTTGTTCACGGTAATCTTTAAAACCCCAATGAAATAAAATTACGTTCATTTAAGGAAAAGCTCCCACATCGTTTGAATTATGCATTTCAGTTATTCAGATGGAAGATGAGTTGTCAAAACCATGTGAATTATTTCATTCTTTTCTAATCGTGAGATAAAATTGTAAACAGTTAAATGTAAACTACGCAATCAAACAACAACAATGTAATTTCTGAAACAGGCAGTTAATTTACATTCCCGTTAAAGCGAACTGATCAGAAATTTGTAATTGTAAACATAATGGGGTGAATACTTGAAGAAATTGTGAAAATGAACATTGTTTTGTGCTTGACAATTCGTTAAGCGCGGAACAAAATGAATGTTTCCCACTGACAGCTCAACTATGTCATTTAGTTGGAGTGCATTATGTTGGAGTTTGGATAGGAGTTCCTCTAAGGAATTTATCAGTTGTCTTTTTAATTAATAACGGATTCGGAAATCTATACTCCAAGCATGAAACCCAATCATTTCAATAGGAATGAGAGTAGCTATGTGTTCAGGAGCGTTCTGTTAGATAGCTAATACACACTGCTCAAAATAATTCGGGGAACATGTGACTTTGGCGACATTATGCAAGCCAATCGTGTGATACCTATATCTTACCGAAACATGGAAAACGCAAGTCAAGTGTAACGTAGTGAGCCGAATCGTGCACGCAAATTAGCTTCTGTGAAGTCAGAATGCATAAACCACAGATTGAGATAAAAACGAAGGTTTTCCGGCAGTTATGCCGCGTTAATCGTGACATTTTGTTTCTTGAAGTCTTCAGTTCGAACGATGTATCAACAGCATGATTTATCGGAACCAACGGTGTGGAGAGCTATTGGGAGGCTGGAAGCATGCTTGACACAGTAGGCGGTAACACAAGCCGTTGGAGTATCACGAAGTGCCATTTTCCGACTGTGGACACGATTCCAGGATACGGGAAGAGTTCGGAGAAGGAAAGGTCATAGCCGTCCAAGAAAAATTACAGCAAGAGACGACCGTTATCTATTGTTTCAAAACCCGACGGAACAGGTGGCGAAATGCTACTCAGCTCCAGTGAGAGCAAGACGCAGGCTGTCAACTCAAACTATAGTTTGAGATGATTGCGGATAGCAATGAGCAATCACACCCACTAAGGTGACCTTTATGAACGTAGACCAATGGTGAGTGTACCTTGAACCGCACGACACCGTACTGCTCGTAGAAACTGGAATGAGGAGCATCGTGGTTTGTGACACGACGAGTGAAGTCGAGTGCTCTTATCTGACAGCCGAGATTCAATATGGAGGCTGACAATAGACGAGTTCTTATCTGGAAGAAACCGGCACACGAAATAAGCTATCTTTTGTGAAGGAAATACCATATTACGGTGGACATGGATTGATGGTGTGGGCAGGTATATCGAAGGCCGTCAAGACCAGTACGTCATCTGAGATGGCAGTCTGACGGCCCAGAGATACAGAGACGAGATTCTGAGACCTCAACGTTATTTTAAATACATTAGACTGTGAATACTCAAGAAACGCATATAGCGTATAAAATCCCTTTATTTTTGGGGTGATATAAGCACAAAGTTTTGCCAAGCCTTCGTATAAAAATTCATGTAATGTGCTCGTGCTGTCACCCACGTTTTTTATTAAAAAAATCATCTTTGTTTCTTACGTGTTCTAATTCCCTGCATTTTTATGTCTGCCATTGTCTTGAAAAACCCTCCTAGTGGAGTGCGAAAGCTTGGAGAATCTTTGTGCTTAATACACTACAAAAATAAAGGAATTTATTACGCGATATGCGTTTCTTAAGTATTCTCAGACCTATTATCATGCCCTATTCTGCAGCCGAGGTGATTCGTTCTTTTTCGTGGACGTTAACGCTCGCCCTCATAGAGCTCGATTAGTGGACAGCATGCTTCAAGAGGAGGGAATCGAGCGCATGGAATGGCCAGCTTGCACCACTGACTTAAATCCAATTTAGCGTACCTGGGACGCACTTGGCAGACGCATTGAAGTGCGGCCAGTACCTCCGGTGACTCTTCATGAACTGGAGCCTGCTCCTATTGAGGAGTGGCGAAGATACACCCAAACCCTCCTCGATAACCTCATCAATTCCATGCCACATACACTGAAGAGCAATTGAATTAGAGATTCCTGTCTAGTAACGTGTAGCACCACCTTTCGTCCTGATGACGGCGGTGATTCGTCTCGGCATGGACTCGACAAGACACCGGAAGCTTTGGGAAGCCATACGGATCCACGACCTCTGAACAAGCTCCCACAGTTCACGAAGATTGGATGGAGGGGGTCAGAGCCTCGAACATCTCTCTCGATGGCATCCCAGATGTGCTCGATGGGATTGATGTCAGGTGACCTAGCTGGCCAAGGAAGCGAGGTCACGTCGGTGGAGTGTTCACCCAACCATTCGGATACAATTCGGGAGTGATGGCACGGTGCATTGTCTCTGCAGGATGAGGTCCCAAGTGGGATGTTGAAGACGCACAAACGGGAGCAAATGGTCGTCCAGGATATCCTGGTAACGTTGACCTGTGAGGGACGATGTCACACGTACCAGGGGTCCCATTTCAGTCCACGTAAACAGTCCCCAGACAAGAATGCCACCCCCACCAGCTTGAAGAGTACCCTGCTGGCAAGAAGAATCTATCGCTTTATGTGGTTTGCGCCGTACTCGTATCCTGCCATCCGCATGTACCAACGGGAATCTTGAGCCATCAGTCCAGGCAACATTTTTCCACATGTCTAGGGTCCAGTGGCGATGTTCCCGCGCCCATTCTAATTTTTGCACCCTGTGATGTGCGGTCAGCAGCAGTACCCTCGTGGGACGATGGCTTCTGTACCCCATAGCGAGAAGATGGTTCTGGATGGTGTGGCTGCTTACCCGTCTATCCGTTGTTACAATGCGAGCTAGCGGACGATGACCCCGCTCATCCACACGCTGTTGTCCACGGCAGTTGGCCCTTGCAGGGATGGTTTTAACATATTTGATGTACTCACGGTGCACCCGTGACACAATGGCTCGTAAAAATCCCAGTGCGTGCACGACTTCCGAGATGGAGTGACCCATTCGTCGGGCCCCGACAATTTGCCCACGATCAAATGCGCTTAGATCCTTCGTCTTACCCATACTGCGTCTGACTCTTACTGTTTCCCGTCGCACCACTCCTTATATTGTCGGATCGCTGCATACATCATGTCGTTTCCGTTTACAGGGCAGCCCACAGCGCCACATTTGCATAACGCCAGCTGTCTCTAATTCAGTTGCTCTTCAGTGTCGATATGCAGCAGTCTTTTCTATTCGAGGGGACCACGCATCCTACTGGAGGTCAGTTATACCTTCAGAAAGTCATTTTTCTTGTTGTTCAGATATGCATATTGTTGTATAGCATATCGCATCATGTGCATTTAATGATAATATTGCATAAAAATTCGCTAATGTGCTTTTTCTTATGTAACGTACCAGGAGATGTGACGTACCTGCCAGAAGGACGCACACGACATAAAGGCAGATAGGAATCAGAATAAAACGTCCGCGTAGCTCAATTAGTAGAGCAACTTATTCCAGAATGAGGGGACCCGGGTTCAAATCCTGGCGCGGATAAAAAAAATGACGGAGAAATTTACTTCGTTATAATGGCGCCCGAACTATCCGGATGACCCGACCGTTCAAAATCTCGCAATGGTGTGATGTTATTTCCACACCGCGAGATAGGAAAAATAAGAGAATCCCTTCTCCAGCACTTCAGAAAAAAAAAAAAAAATAAGGGGGAGATGATGTAACGTACCAGGAGATGTGACGTACCTGCCAGAAGGACGCACACGACATGAAGGCAGATAGGAATCAGAATAAAACGTCCGCGTAGCTCAATTGGTTGAGCAACTTATTCCGGAATGAGGGGACCCGGGTTCGAATCCTGGCGCGGATAAAAAAAATGACGGAGAAATTTACTTCGTTATACTTACCTGTATCTTACTTAAAAATAGTATTTTGCATTCAACAACGTCAATCGCACATGATTTTCCTTAAAATACATATACCTTGCTCTCCTAATTCTTTTGAGCAGTGTAGCATCTGTTCGCGGTAAAACCATAGGAAAACCATAAACAGTGTAGAAGTTTGATTCTGCCAGATCTAACACCCCATCCGAAACATCAAATCTGACAGAATGAAAGTTACTCCCTGTCAACTGCGATATGATGGCCCGATAATTATTGACTAATGTTTGTGAAAATTGCAACACGATGAAGGAATGATGGTAATCACCTGAAACTTACAGGATACGCAGAGCAGGGTCGGGGATGCAAATGATTAGAAGTGCAGAGTCATTGCGCATGTCTGGGCCCGGCAGCACCCTCTGGACAGTCGAGTGAGGGGTATAAAGAGAGAGAGCTGTTTAGGATACACACCAGCAGTGCATCGCGGACAGTGAGTTGTAAAAGTGTCTCCAGGATTCAATAATGCCTCGGCAACGACGAAGGACGCAATATAACCATACGACAGAGTTTGAACAGGGACGTATGATTGGTCTGTGTGAAGGTGCAGTTTCGCACCGCGACATTGCTGCTTGCAAGGGACGACAGTGATGCGCGTGGTGGTGGTGCAATTTCGTACCGCGACGTTGCTGCTTGACGCCACAACAGTGATGCGCGTGTGGTAGCAGTGGACCGAGGAGAACCAGGTGCACACCGACAATCTGGTAGTAGACCGAAGAGAACCAGGTGCACCGACAATCTGGCAGTAGACCGAGGAGAACCAGGTGCACCGACAATCTGGCAGTAGACCGAGGAGAACCAGGTGCACCGACAATCTGGCAGTAGACCGAAGAGAACCAGGTGCACCGACAATCTGGCAGTAGGCCGAGGAGAACCAGGTGCACCGACAATCTGGCAGTAGACAGAGGAGAACCAGGTGCACCGACAAGCTGGCAGTAGACCGAGGAGAACCAGGTGCACCGACAATCTGGCAGTAGGCCGAGGAGAACCAGGTGCAACGACAATCTGGCAGTAGACCGAGGAGAACCAGGTGCACCGACAATCTGGCGGTAGACCGAGAAATGTGACGACACCACGGGATGACCGACATCTCGTCCACATGGCACTGACGAACCATTCCGCATCTTCGCAAGTGTTTGCACAACAGTGAAGCACTGCAACAGGTTTGGCATTGTCTGCCTCTACAGGTCGACGCCGTCTGCTGCACAGAGGACTTGTTGCATGCATTCCTTTGCGATGGATTCCTTTGACCCTGAACCATGGACGCCTCAGGCTGGAATGGGTTTTTCAATACAGACAATGGCGTGCTGATTGGCAACATGTCGTGTTTTCGGACGAGTCCGATTCAACTTGGACTCCCATGATGGCCGCATACGGATTAGACGACAATGTGGTGAGCCCCTTCTTCCAGCATGCATTGTCGAGCGTTATCAGGCCAAACGCCAAGAGTGATGGTGTCGGGTGCCATTGGGTCCCGTTTGCGATCTCGGCTGCTACGACTTGAGGGCAATTTCAACAGCGACCGCTACATCAGGGAAGTTGTACAGGCCGAAATAATACCCTTCCTTCATAACACTTTTAGCCGTATATTCCACCAGGACAACCCGACCACATGTTGCCAGGAATGTTCAAGCCCTCTCTCAGCGCAGCAGATACCGCTTCTACCCTGGCCTGCACGTTCGTCAGACATGTCGCATATTGAACATATCTGGGATATGGTCACTCGGCAACTGGCACCACAAAGTCTTCCAGCGGTCAGTACCAATGATCTGTGGACTCGCACACATATCGCCTGGCAAGCAATTACCCAGGACACCATCCAACGCCTTTTCGATTCAATGCCATGCCGTCTAGAAGCTCTTATTGCAGCTCGCGGAGGCTTCACGCGATACTGATTTTTCAGGTAAAAATTGGTGTATTCTTTTGAAAATTAAACCACTTATGTACAGTCATATCAGTAATGTGCGGTATAAACTTCATTCGAATCGCATGGTTCCTTCTTAGTGTTGCAATTTTCACAAGCAGTAGTGTATATGCACTGTGTTCCTTGAAAGACACAGCGAAGAAAGAATACATCATTGTCGCACGGATACTCTTCTCCGAGACGAAGCCGTTCTTTCATTAACATCTGCCAACATAAATATTGCTATAATGGAGGAAGTGTATTTTCAAGTTCGTAACTATGAAGAGAGAAACCTGCCCTGATCTCGCACAATACGGAGGCTCGTCAGTTATCTGGACAAAGCGTTTTACACAGGCAAATACGTATCATAACTAAATTAACTATTACAATTGGTTTCTACTTTGCAATCTTCTTCATTGCAAGTTGCGACGTTTGCCAGAAAAATATTTTATTAACTATGATCACGAGAATCATGGACAAATCGAGCCACTGGGATCCAAGTTTCGGTATTCTTCCGGAACGTTAGTACATATCGTGGTACATAACGCTTTGGGTCGAAGCTTTTGGAATGCCTGTTACCTTACCAAAGACAGGAAGCCGCAGTTTATCGCATTTTTAAATTGTCGATTACGATTTCAAGCAGGGAATAGAACAAATCTTGTACTAGCGATCTGGAGAGAAGGAAGGAATGGCGCAATTCCTCAGCGTGACGATAGAATCTAGTAATGAACTTTTAACGGCCCAGCACATTTTCGTACACTTCGCCTAAGGGCCGCTAATCCAAAAGTAGTAACTGTCACAAAGACATTGAAGAAGTGGGTCATGTGTCTGGCCAGCTGCAAATACATACTCATTCCCCATAGCTACCGAAATTTTTCAATTTAACAATACTTGACTACGGTTACTACTCAAATTCTCAGTTCTCTCAAGGGATTTGTAGGAACGGAACTTCGCGTTTATGGGTCTGGTACGATTCGTCCAACGACGATTGGCCCAATGCCGATTAGTACAATGCTGATTCGTCCAAAGGTACAATTGGTCCAAAGGTACGATTCGTCCAATTGTACGATTCGTCCAATTGTACGATTGGTCCAATGCCGATTCGTCCAAAGGTACAATTGGTCCAAAGGTACGATTCGTCCAATTGCACGATTGGTCCAATGCCGATTCGTCCAAAGGTACGATTCGTCCAATTGTACGATTGGTCCAATGCCGATTCGTCCAAAGGTACAATTGGTCCAAAGGTACGATTCGTCCAATTGCACGATTGGTCCAATGCCGATTCGTCCAAAGGTACAATTGGTCCGAAGGTACGATTGGTCCAATGCTGATTCGTCCAATGGTACGAGTAGTTGCAATTCCGTCTGATCTGCCTGAAGTGCAAACACAAATCTCATCTGTTCTGATTTACTAGCGAGAAACAAATCTCATCTGTTTCGATTCTTCTTCGATGTTGTATGTAAGTACCAGTAGTCCAAAGAATGTAAAATAAATTTACATTTCATGCGTAATATTGTGGTTACCGATTTATTTTTCGGAATCGCTTTTTTCTTGTTATACTGTCCTCGCTGCCGTACTGATGTACCAGCCATTCAATCAACTTTGATGTTTCTCTCTTCTGTTAAATAAAAGTTTCCCGTTTCTGTTAAACACTAGTTTCCCCGTTTTTGTTTGTAGCATACTGTGCTGTTTGGCTAAGTGGCCACTGGAAACTAGAGGGGTTCGGACCTAGGCCTTTTTAACAGTTTTTATTCTACCGCGTTTATGGAACTTTGCGTTTTATTAATCCCCAGACATCAATCCAATCGAGCATTCTACCGATGTCATATTCATAACGTTTACATATCAAATCAAGTGAATAATATTGCGATTTTACTTAGGCACTAAATATTAATTCATGAACCCCAGATCTAGGCCTTTTTAACAGTTTTCATTTTGCCTATTTCATGTTCACAACGTTTACACATCAGGACCAGTTAATAATATTGCACTTTTACTTAGGCACTAAATATTTATTATTATTTCATATGCCCTAGGACCAGGCTTTTTTAACAGTTTTTATTCTACCGATGTCATGTTCACATTGTTAAAACATCAAATCCAGTTAATAATATTGCGCTTTTACTTAGGCTCTAAATATTAATTCGTAGGTCCTAGGCCTAGGCCCTTTTAACAGTTTTTATTCTACGGATGTCATATTCGCAACGTTTACGCATCGCCGCCCCTGGTGGGGCAGTGGTCTAAGCGATGGCCTCTGATAGTTCGTCCGAAAGGGGTCCGGGTTCGAATCCCGGTGAGGCATGGATGTTGTGTTTGTCTTACGGCACTGGCTCTCTCCCTTCCCTGGAACCAGTGACCCTAAATTAGGGACGGGAGACTGATTATAGCTCATTGAGTTGCTCACAATGGTCGTTAAACCTCCAATAAATAACAAAACAAAAAATGTTTACGCATCAAGTAGAGTTAATAATATTGTAGTTTTACTTAGACACTAAATATTAATTTACAGGCCCTAGGCCTTTTTAACAGTTTTTATTCTACCGATGTCACATTCACAACATATCAAATCAAGTTAATACTGCCCTTTTACTTAGGCACTGAATATTAACTGATGGGCTCTAAGCCTAGGCTTTTTAAGTTTTTATTCTATCGATGCACGCGGCCTAGGTGCTCTGTAAAGAGTTGAGAAATAACCCGCTGAGTGCCTTTTATTAGGTTTTGTAAAATGTCTACAAATATCAATTATCTAGGTTGTAACTTAAAATCTTCTAAAAAGGCCCGCGGCCTTGGTGTCGTGTAAAGAGACGAGAAATAATCATTTGAGTGCTTTTTATTAGGGTTTATAAAATGTTTAAAAATACCAAATATCTAGGTTGTAACTTAAAATCTTCTAAAAAGGCCCGCGGCCTAGATGTCTTGTACAGAGCTGAAAAGCCTTCAGAAATGATCCGCTAAGTGCCTTTTATTAGGTTTTATAAAATGTTTATAAATACCAATATATGGAAATCATTTTTCAAAAGGATATAAGACGAGAATAACTTAAATTATTATTCCTTTCTTTAAAAAAATGGCCGTTGGTAGGATAATATCATTGGACGAACCGGCATTGGACCAATCGTACCATTGGACGAATCGGCATTGGACTAATCGTATATTGGACGAATAGTCCATTCAACCAAACGGCATTGGACCAATGCTCCCTTCGGACGAATCGGCATTGGATTTATCGACACTGGACGAATTGCCGTGACCGCGCGTTTATATGAAAAAGTATACACCGAAAAGCCAAAACATCATGTCCAGCTCGTTTTCATGCAAATCGTGGCAAATTCAGGTAAACGACGGCGCGTATAAAAGTCATGAAATGGTAAAAATAACACCTGATACTGAGCTCTGTTAATCAGTGTCGTTCTTGTTCTTCAGATGGGAAAGGCAGCGTACTTAAGCGAGTTTGACAAAGGCCAGATTGTAATAGCCAGACGACTGGATCAGAACATTTCCTAGGCGGCAAAGCCTGTGGAGTGCTCAATGTCAGCCGTGGTTACCGTATTTTTCCTTGTACAAGACGATATTTTTTTCCAAAATTTTAAGACCAAAAATTGGTGGTCGTCTTATACACGGGGGTTACCGTTTGAGAGAACCCTGCGGTTACCGCGGCAAAACTGCCAGTATCTCTTATCCCCTCTCCCTACTACGATTTACAAGCAGTTATTCCTGGTGGACTTACAGGTCAGCTACAGCCTCTAGCTGTTTCCATCAACAAACCCTTCAAATCCCTGATGAAAGAGGAATTGAATAAATGGATGCAAAAAGCTGGTAATAACTTGAGACTGACAGGGAGAGTGAAAAAACAACCATTACTGAGGTCTGCAACTGGGTCCTAAACTCATGGAATGGAGTCAAGCAAGAGGTGGTTGTGAAGTCCTTCAAGAAATGTGGAATCAGCAATGCTATGGATGGAACTAAGGATGATCTAATATATATAGACAGTGACTAAGACGACAGCAGTGATGCAGTTGAGGTTGAAAAAAAGTGATATGTCTGGAACTAATAGTGCTGAAGAAAGTGATGCATAATTTCATAGTTTGTATCTTAAAAATATTACCTAATTTCTAAAGAATATAAATTTGCAAACTTCTTTTTTATATACACTGCTTGACAATTGCTAAGGACGGATCATAAATGGCTATATAGCGCATAAAAAAGTAAGTGTGGTTGGATGCCAAGTGAAATAAAATAATGTCAGAATGCCAGGACATTACAAGAAAGACAATTTATTGTGCTCTGAAATCCAGAAGGCTTTGGAACGTGTTCAAGGGACAAACAGGTCATTTTGTGCAGAATACGTAAACGTGAAAATAATTCAATTACCGTCCGCAGGCTTTCCGGCGTAACATGTCAATACGAGATATGGCCACCATGGAGGGCGATGCAAGATTCCACACGTCGTGTCATGCTTTGCACAACATTATCAAGCGGCTGTTGGGGTAATTTATCCTATTCCTCTGTCAGTGCACGAATGAGGGTGTCCTTGTTTATTGGAGGGCATTGGCGACCAGCAAGACTCCTCCCCAAAGCATCCCACACATTTTCAATGGGATTCAGATCTGAAGAACGTGCTGGCCATACGAGGCGTTGAATATCCTCGCTCTCAAGTCACTCCTGGACAGCGACTGTTCGATGACATGTTGCGTTGTCGTTCATGAAAATGAATCTATCACCGACAGCACCACGGAACATGCGAACATGAGGTAGCAGAACATTATTAATGTATCGTTGGCCAGTCATAGTCCCAGTTGGAAGCACATAGAGGAACGTACGGCAATTGATCATGATTCCAGCCCATACCATGACACTACATGTCGGACATCGGTCCCTTTCCTGTATGTTTGCTGGACAATATGCAGTACCATTATCACGCCAGATCAGTTGTCGTCGACAATCAGACGATAGACTGTATCTACTCTCATCTGAGAAGAGGACAGCAGATCAGTCGTTATCAGTCCAATTGCGATGTTGATGGCACCATTGCAAACGGGCGGTACGGTGATGTCTGGACAATGGGATACACACAACAAGACGGCGGGCGTGTAGTCCTCCTTCATGCAAGCGTCTGGCGACAGTTTTTCGGGAGATCCGCTTGCCAGTAGCAGCCATAAACTGATTTGCTACCTCACTAGCTGTGCTGCGCCGGTGTCTTTTTGTTGATAGCACTATGTACCGATCTTCTGCAGGTGTCGTACTGCGAACACGACCTCCCCCGTGACGTTTGCTACACTCTCCATTTGTTTGAAATGATTTCCAAAGCCTTGAAACAACACTGTGGCTGACGTCGAACTCCCTGGCAACATCTGTTATTTTTCGCCCTTCTTCAATCTTGCCAATAATACGGCCACGCGTAAAATCATCTAGGTGATGTCGGGAAGACATACTGAAAATTGCAAGTTCGTCAATTGATTCTTTTATTTTCAACTTTGCGTTTGAACAACAATGGTCAATACGCGTCAAATCCTTTATATCTCTTATCAGCGCTATGACGTCACGAACAAGTTCGGCAATCCAAAATTTGCATACGCACAACACGTCTTACTGTATCCCGCACTTATGCTAATTTCCACATTTTCCTGCCTTCCATTTTATGGTTGCTATCGTTGCTATTGTCATCCGTCCTTACAATTGTCCGGCAGTGAATTACCACAGACTTCGTCTGTGATATCACCTAATTTCTAAATGTACTGCAATGATATTACCTAATTTCTAAATGTACTTCAATGATATTACCTAATTTCTAAATGTACTTCAATGATATTACCTAATTTCTAAAAAAACATCAAATGTGTTCTTTTTCGCCATAAAAATATTGATTTCTTAATTTTAGGTTCGAAAAAGTAGGGGTCGTCTTATACATGGGGGCGTCTTATGCACGGAAAAATACGGCAATACCTTTAAAAAGTGGTCCGAGAAGGAAATTCCACGAAACGTCGTCAAGGTGTTTGCCGATCAAAGCTCATCGATGCCAAAGGTGATCAAAGACTACCACGTATGGTACGAGCCAACACAAAGAATACTGGGGTGCAATTCTCCGGTAATTTAAATGCTGGTGACGGGAATAATGTGCTACTATACGCTGTACATTGAACCCTGCTGAAAACAGGGCTGTGTAGCCGCAGGCCACTCCAAGTGCCCATGCTAACCACAGTTCACTGTCGAAAACGCCTACAATGGGCACGCAAGCATTAAAACTGGGCCTTGAACAATTGGAAGAAGGTCGTCTAGTCCGATGAATCTTGTTTCCTGTTGGACCATGTGGGCAGCAGGGTACGTGTGGGTCATTTAGTTGGGAAAGTGTTGGCACCAAAATACACCGTGGGACGAAAACAAGTCGGTGAAGGAAGTGTAATGCTTTGGGCAATGTTCTGCTGGGAAACTTTGACGTACATGACCTACCTAAACAATATCGCATATCAGGTACATTCTTTCATGGCAACGGTATTCCCCTGTATTAGTGCCTTCTTTCAGCAGGCTAATGCGTCATGTCACACTGCCCGGATTGTTCGAGAAGATTCGCGGAACAATAGGAAGACTTCTAGATTTTGCCCTGGCCTCCAAATTCCCCAGATATCAATCCAATCCAGCATCTGTGGTTCGTGCTAGAACAAAACAGAAGACACGGCCAATTGTAAAAAAGTCTATGCTTTTTTTTCCTCAGCCACACAGCTACGAATAATCAGAATATCAAGCATCATGAAAGTGGCGGACTATATTTTTATATTGTTTTTTCAATGTTTTTGGCAAAGGAGTGGGTCTGTCTTTCTAAATCATTTCCCTTCTCTCTCTCCTTAAAATTTCTGGCAGAAAACGATTTATTCAGCGGACTCGTAGCTGCAGAAGCACATTTTACACACTATATTAATAATCGACGGACCCGAAGCAGATGAAGTATTGCCAATCGCTTTGGTTGTTCGAAGCACAACTTGAGGATTGAGATAAGTAAAAATAATTCGCTAAGCAATAATAAAACAGTTGTCCACATGCAGTAGGTAGCTCATAAAACAAGCACGAGAAAAGCACTGAAATGAAAGTATAAGAAAATACTCAACGCGCGTTTTTCTAAATACAACTGTGAGACAACGAACGTATGGTCTGCGGATTACAGTGACGTCCCAGTTCCTGCTGTCTGTTCGGATTCAGGTGCAAGCGCAGTATGCAGAACTCGCAGTGTCTTGTAACCACAATTGAAAGTATCAATGCTTGAGCTTGCTTCTTGATGGTTTCACTACCTACTCCTTCCGAAAGCCAATCATGGCGCGATATCTTTTCTTACGGCTAAAATGGTATGAACGACGTCGTGCTCAATTTTAACAGCATTACAGTTTGATATTTATGAGTAAATTATTTCTAGTTTTGTTTTAACTGTTTCCTGTGGTGACTTTGGATAAGAGCACGCTTTGCCTGTGTTTATGAGAGTTATCCCGAAGACCGTACTCCAGCAAGATAAGTCTCAGCAACATACCGCTAGCATATCCTGATCGTACCTATGAGGAGTCCATATGCTTCCACGGCCAGTAAGATTTCCGGACCTATCACCAATCGAGCGTGTATGGACCTAATTATACAACACTTGCATGCCTCTCATCGACGGCCAGCGGAATGCCACTGAATTATGGGACCAGGTAAACGTTGCTTGGTCCCAGGTACCTCAGGACTCCATTTAGAGGGCTGTATAAATCATGCCATGCTGTGTGGATTACTTTGCACAACACGATGTCATACAAGGTATTTACGGCTGTCACGTGATCCTGTCTTGTAGCTCATCTAATCGATGTACTGTTATCATGTCATGTATTATACTCCCTACATTCTACGTCTCTGGTGATTTGCTGCTCGTTGTTTGGCTTATTCTTTCCGGGTGGGGAAATTTCAGTGCTAAGCAGTGTAGATTAAGAATAGTAATTAGATTAATGTGACCGCTGTGAATTTAAAAGACTATGTCTATCGCAAAGAGTCAACTTGTTAAGTGCGTAAATCATGTTTTCTGTATAGTTACCAGAAACTAGTCATAGCTGGAGTTACGTCACTAGGTCTTGCTGCAAACGAAATTTATCATGCGACGTCTGCTATGAAACGTATCCCGTGAACACAGTTACCGAAAATACTAACCCTGTAGAAGTCCGGTAATTCAGTGGTCTAGCAGGGCGCCTTCTGGCACAGTTGTCCCAACTGTAAGACATGAATATCGTATTTCTCCTTGCAAGAATAGTTCTATCTCATCCCTAGAACCAGTAATCTTTAATTAGGAATCTAAGGCATACTTATGAGGGTGGTTTAACGGTCATTACTACCCTTAAAAATCTTTCCTTGAAGAATGTTCAGTGATTATAAATATAAGAATTAAATGCTTTAGGTAAACTTTTTTATTTATACATAGCGTTGTTTGAGTATGAGAATGTACTGACTATACAGAACTTTCCGCTTCCTGCTGAAGCTTAGTAGGAGTCCAATAACACCTGGCACAGCACAGAGTTGTACTTTTATAATAACCTTTGAAAACGGAATAAGAGAGTTTTACTAAAACTGCGCATAAATTGTTTTTCATTGTAATTTTCTATGAAAGAAAGCTTTTATAGTTGAACGAGTCCCGCTTGCCTCTTCAGACGTCAATCTTCTCTGAGTTTGGATCCAGAACACTTAGACAGCCAGAACAATAAATCTAACAGCCTATCTGTGCCTCATTTCCACCTGCTAGCATTCGATACCAAGATTTTAGTTTTAAACCTCTAAAGTTGCATTCCTTATATTTTGCCCTTTTTAGCTGTCGTTCAAATCGTACTGCTTCGGAAAAAGCAAATGTCTTAACGCTCTGTAGTGCTTGAAAAATTACTAGAAACAGGCTAATGCACTCAATGGACAATGCAGTAGATATACCTACCTAAAGCGCGTTGGCGCACCGCTAGCGCGAATAACAGCCTGTACCCGCCGAGGGATCAACTTCACCAGATGTCGGAGGTAATGCCAGCCATGCCTGTTGCAGCATTGTCCACAACTCCGCCCGAGACGTGGGTCAAGGATTAATGGATCTGATGTCCCATGGCATCACGGAAAGCTTTCACAGGGTTTAAATATGGGAACCTAGGGGCCATTGGATAGTTCTAAATTCAGATTAATGTTCCTCGATCCATGCCTGGGTGGTTGGGGCCCGGTGGGACGGCGCATTGTTCTGCTGAAACAGACCCTCTGCGGCTGGATGCGCGAAGGCCATAAAAGCGTGTAGATGATCAGCCAGTACATGCTGGTAGTGCACAGCGGTTAAGGACCTCTGCGGCTGCGCTAAGGGACCTAATGTGCTCCATGAGAAGTCTCGCTAAACCATCACCGAGACACCGCCTCCTTGAACAGAGCCGACCTGGCACGACGGGGCCATGGCCTCATGTTGTCGACCGTATACCCGCACCCTCCCGTGAGCTCGGTACAGCTAAAAATGGGATTCGTCTTACCATACGACGCTGCTCCACTCTGCATAGGTCAGGTGTGATGTTTCTGGCAAGAGGCGAGGTGTAATTTCTGATGATGAGCAGTCAACAATGGCACATGAGTAGGGCGTGGCTCCCGCAGCCCAGGAAATGAAAGGTGTGGTGTACTGTTTTCTTGCTGAATCAGCTTGAGCCTCCGACATTTAACCAGGATGTGATTTGGATTTGTTCCTTGGTTACCAAGCAGTCGGCTTGTACCAGCGTGGATAATCTACGTCGAACGCGGCCATAAATGGCGTGTGTTGGTCAACGTTTGGTCTCTGGGCGTTGGTACGTGTGTCGATGGTGTACTTATTGTGCACCCTTGATACGGTTGCCCTCGGGAACCCTAGGGTTATTACCACTTGAGCGATACAATGACCCATCTGTCTTGCGCCGACAATGCATGCACAATGAAAGTCGCTCCGATCACCACGTTTACCTCTGTTCGTCGATTGCGATACACTGTTGGGAAGTCCTGCTGTCCGCCTATTTTTCGCCTGCGTTCGGTTTGGGTCTGTTTCACTATGAGCGAGGGATGCTGATTTTAACTGCCCATCACCCCTATTATGACGTAGAAGTCTTTTCTTACTTCTACGTTATTTAAAAAAACATAACTATAAGATGAAATAGTTCCTAAATTAAACCTTAACGGCCAGACGAAACATGTAAACAACAGAAGTCAAACTTACGGAAAAAATGCTTTATTCAAGGATGTAGCCAACACATCGTAACATAGCAGAGCATATTGCAGTAAACGCTCCACACACCACACAACTCTTAACACAACGCTCTTTTCACAACGCTCCTTTCAATAATCAGTTTACAACACAACGCTCTCCAGTAACCTCGCTTGACAACGCTCGCTAAGCAACAGTTTAATCGTCGTTTTTATCTCTCGTTCTTATCTTATCTCAGGCATACGTCACGTGCATTCAACCTCAATTGTGCTGCCAAACGTATTCGTTTGACAGAAAAGATATTACGTTAAGAGTGAAGAATAACTGAGAATAAACTCAAGATTTGCATAGGGAAAGAAACTAAAAAGGAAAGTTAATTTAGAATATACGTCACACTATCTGTAATGCATTGTCTACTTAGTGTACATACCTTCGTGAATTCTCCAGAAAATGCCAAATATGTTCGAAATTCAAAATAGTGTGTGCACATGTGCCTGCTGTAGCATATTTTCGAAAACATGCATGTAACCAAAGAAATTCAATGAAAAATGATTGCAAACGTTTGGATTATTTATGCTTGACGTAATACTTAATCATGAACTTTTTGCTAACTTGTGAAAGATTAATGCTCGTTGGGGCATTAATTTAAATCTGTCACTTAAATTTTTTTTCAGAAAATGAGTTATGTGATATTTGTTCCGAAAACATAGATTATGCACTGGAATATTTACATCTCAACCTGCGCCAACGTATTTAACAGCTATAAAGAAGACTAAATTTAGAGTATATCTCTGCAGTGGAATCACGCCAGAAGAAGATTAATAAATAAAATCAAGAATTCCCTTCATTTCTTAAAGCAGCAACACAGGTTTGTAGTCATTTACTCAGCTTATTACCCGAGAAATAAAAAGATGTACCAGATAAAGTTTCAGTTCATTAGTGAAAAGAGAAAATCGATATTTGTCTTTCTTTTTGATATGTTTAATGCCCTTCCAGAATTTCACCATTTATTAATAACTGGTTTCGTATAAGATTTCTGTCAGCACATTCTTGTTTGCGGAAATAATAAAAGCCTCCGCAGTTACATTCTTGATACTGAATGCTGTTGAACAAATATCAGCAATCACCGAACACAAAGTCATGTTCTTCGAGAAAACTGATGCCGGAAAGAAACAAAAAAGATTACGCCGAGTATTCGGTTACAATGAGCACGTCATTTAATCCTTTCGAACACGAAACAAATTACAGTAAAACCCGGTTATAACGTTCCTCAGGGGACTTAAAAATAATGATCGTTATATGCAATGCCTGTTATAAACGATCTGAAATCCTACTGAAAAACAGAACGGAAAAAAATCCAAACACCACGAAAAAATAATTATAGAGGAATGAAATGGCGGCAATACATTTGTATAGGTAACATATTTAATCGATTAAGGTTTCAAATCACAGCTTATTGTAAGCGCGAGAAGAGCCATTTTAAATGTGAAATGCTGGTACATTAATAACCGGTGTAACCGCCAGAATGTTGAATGCAAGCAAGCAAACGTTCATGCATTGTGTCGTACAGGTGCTGGATGTCAGTTTGTGGGATGGAGTTCCATGCCTGTTGCACTTGGTCGGTCAATACAGGGACGGTTAATGCTGGTTGGGGGTGACGCTGGAGTTGTCGTCCAATGATGTCCCATACGTGCTCGATTGGTGAAAGATCTGGTGATCTAGCAGGCCACGGCAACATGTCGACACTCTGTAGAGCATGTTGGGTTACAACAGCGGTATGCGGGCGAGCGTTATTCTGTTGGAAAACACCCCCTGGAATGCTGTTCATGAATGGCAGCACAACAGGTTGAATCACCAGACCGACGTACAACTGTGCCTTCAGGGTGAGTGGGATAACCACGAGAGTGCTCCTGCTGTCATAGGAAATTGCTCCTCAGACCATAACTCCAGGTGTAGGTCCAGTATGTCTCGGCCGCAGACAGGTTGGTTGCAGGCGCTCACCTGGCCTCCTTCTAACCAACACACGGCCATCACTGGCACCCAGGCGGAACCGGCTTTCATCAGAAAACACAACAGATCTCCACTCCGTCCTCCAATGAGCTCTAGCTTGACACCACTGACGTCGCAAACGGCAGTGGTTTGGAGTAAGTGGAATGCACGCTACAGTGGCGTCAGGCTCGGAGCTGTCCTTCAAGTAACCGATTTGTAACAGTTCGTTGTGTCATTGTGGTGGCAACTGCAGCTCGAATTGCTGCCGCAGACGCAGTACGATGCGCCACGGCCATACGCTGTACACGGCGGTCTTCCCTCTCAGTAGTGCCACGTGGCCGGCCGGAACCCGGTCTTCTTGAGGCAGTACCTTCCCTTGACCACCGCTGCCAACAATCATGCACAGTGGCTACATTCCTGCCAAGTCGTTCTGCAATATTGCGGAAAGAAAATCGACCTTCTCGTAGCCCTATTACATGACCTCGTTCAAACTCCGTGAGCTTTAGATAATGGCTTATTCGTCTTCTTAAAGGTATTCTTGACTAACATCAACACACTACGTCGAATCTCAACGATAACTAACGCTCACGAACGTTACAGCGCGTATTTACAGCAAACCTGCTTTGCATGTTCCGAGGGCGCTACTAGCGCCACACGTATGCGCCGAGCGCGAAATTTGCATAGACGTCATCTTACAGATGTACTCTCACCGCCTACCAACTGTCGTTTATCTAACACAACCCCTTCTTGGTGTTGGGATTTTTTTTTCCGTCAGTGTATTTTGTATCTAGTAAAAATAACTTCTTTTGGAGCTGTAGTATGGTATTAATTAATCCAATTATTGTACAGTAGCGATAAATATATTTACTTAGGTACTGTATGTATAAATTGATACACATAGAAATTATTGCCAATTTAGTCCGAGAAATAAAAAACAATACGCGAATTATTGCCAATTTAGTCCGAGAAATAAAAACAACAACAAATCGCGAATTGTCAGTTGTTTCATACTTTTTAGTTTCACTTCTTGCACAGTTATTTCTGCGGAATATACATGAAGGAGACATTAATTAATTCATACCCTCGACGTGGATCTGGAACACCAAACAGAAGTCATTGCTCTCTCCACGTTAATAACAGAGTCACGGAAGGAGAAAGTCTTCATCTTCTACAACATTCGTTTCGAAAACTTACTGTAAAGTTGCAATTGATTCTAAAGCCTTCATTATTAGACTTCAGATGGCCGTTATAGGTAAGTTTGCCTTTATTTCCATCTTCATTACAACAGAGTTCATTTATCATTGGGTTACAGGTAATTTTGCCGGGACCAACAGTTTTTGGCCATTACAGCCGAGTGCTCGTTACATATGAGCTAGTTATAAGCGAGTTTTGCCGTATTTCAGAGCAGATTTTTAGAAAACCAAAAAAACTCAGCTAAAAGAAAACTACGCTTAACACCACCTAAGGAAAAATTCGCACAATTTAAAATACGCAATGTGAGCGGGGTTATTCATTAGGAATGAAATCGGTTACAAGAAAATAAACTGCTGGCCACCCAAAATGCAACACCAAGAAGGAAGCATCCGATTGGCCTGAAATTCGCAGCATGCGTCGCCCGCGAGAGGACATGCAAACGATTAGCATTGCAGAGCATATGCGAATCATGTGCGCCCGGCACGCCACCGAGAAGCACTATAAGAAGGGTACACAAAAGGCGGGGTGTAAGTAATGGAAGTGTGTTGTGCTGCCGGACCTGTGCGTGGGAAGCTTCCTGATGCCTCGTCTCAGAATACGGCAGTTATTCCAGCACGTTTCGGAGTTCGACAGAGGACGAATAGTGGCTTATCGCGATAGCGGTTTATCGTACCGAAACATCAGCGCCCGTGTGGGACGACATCCAGCCACAGTAAAGCAAGTATGGATTCGGTGGATGCAGGACGGACGGACGGACCAACGTGAGCGATTGCCGCAGCAGCGGCACACCACCGAACGAGAGGACCGGCATGTTGTACGACGGGCATAGACGGCTCGCACAGCCACATCACAAAAGTTAGCGCAGGAATTAGGGTGTGTTGCGCAACAACCTGTGTCAGCACATACCGTTCGGCGTCGTCTGCAGGAGCGGGGACTTGTCGCACGGCGCCCATTGCTCCGATTGCCATTGACGTTACACCACCGGCGAGTGCGGCGGTAGTGGGCCGTTGAACGCCGCACCTGGACTACGGAATGGCACGACATTGTTTTCTCCGACGAATCACGCTTCAGCTTGCAACACCACGATGGTCGGATACGCGTGTGGCGGCACCACGGCGAGAGACTGTATGTCGCCTGCATTATCCATCACCATACCGGTCCGTCGCCTGGCGTTATGGTTTGGGGCGCAATTGGATATGACACCCGCACCCTCTGGTACGCATCGCCGGTGCACTCAACTGCCACAGCTATATTACCACGCCCCTCGACTGTGAACGTGAACCGCTGTGTCGGCAATTCGCCACAATGGAATATTTATTACTATTAACTACTTCTGGAACTTACAGGTTAAATAAAAATGAAATCGCCTAGAAAATTAATAACTTTGAGGTCGGATTTCCTATCCCTTATAGGAATTCCGTGCTCAAAGTTGCGGACAATTTACGTGTTGTGTTTCACCTAAATCGTAGCGGGTATTCCGCTTAAACTTAGGTGCCGCAAAAGTTAAGTTAAGATCAGCAGATAGCATGCTACTAGAACGTAAATACTCATATATACAGTATTATGCACAACATAAAAAATGAAAGACTGTAGAAATAAAAGTTACGACAAAAGGTTAACGTTTAAATAAAATGTTTATTCTGAATAAATGCTGCTTAAAACTAATACATGTTTTCGGTAGAAGTGATTAATTTATTTAAACCAATTTCTAAAGAGTTATTACTTTTAAAATTATTACTGTCCTGACTTCTAGCAAACGTTCAGTTACAATGTTGTCATGGTGCACGTATTGAGAAATTTTCCATTTAAGATGGGAAGGGATATGATACCTCGCATAGAACATGCAGTAGAGGGAAACTGACAGTGAAAATTCATCTTACCCAATCTCTAGGTCATCGACGTCTTGCTTGAAGGTCTTCAAATGGACGAGTGTTTTCCACGTAAAAATTTAAGACAATTCCCAGGTTTACTTCAGCATCTCTCCTCTCCCACGCATGTCCATCTCCATAGCCGTAAAAAAAACTCTCTCCAAAAAACTCTCTCTCTCTCTTTCTTTCTCCTTCCGCTTTCTCTTTTCCTCCCTCTCTCTCTCTCTTTTCTTCTCCAAACCCATTCCCTTAGAATTTTGATTGGAAGTTACCCTGTTTCCCAGGCCCGCGATTGGCTAGCAAACTTTCTATGGCAGTTCTATGGGGTACAAGGGGATCGGTCGCCATTTACCTGGTCTGTCACCTTACGTACTTTTTCCTGTTGTGGAGTTTTGGGAATTTAAACGGCCTGCCACTCCTAACAAAAGAAAAGAGACGCACCTACTCGTTTGCTTAAATCGAGTGCCCAAGCTGGGTTAAAGGGAAAGTGTCACTACATTGTTATTTCGCTGTTTAGTGAAAGAGTCGATGACTGCTCCTTCATAGCCCTTCCCTGTCCAAGTAATCACTGGGCGATATGCCACTTTTGTTCATGTCACGTACACGGTTTCCTGTGCTTTTGTTGTTGTGTTCCTTGGCGCTCAAGAAATAAAAGGATGCTATATGGGGATGACAGCTGCGTGCCTTAACGAGTAACTATCCGGGTCTTGGGGGTTTTTTAGCGAAAGAAAAAAAAAGTGTTTCAACATTTCTACTCCGGGCCTAATGCAAAAACAATAATAATAATAACAAAATTAAGAGTGCTTAAATTTATTCTCTTAAATTTAGTCTTTCCTACCAATGAATGAGAAAAAATGGAAAACCGATTGTTTAAATTAAATTATGAAATCCGTGGAGCGGGTTCCTGAAGAAAACCGGAAGTTGGGACATTAAATATTTAAATTGCCGGTTACTTAGGAATCGTAATGAATATTTAAATTACTTGTTAATGGGAAATCGGGAGATTTCGCGGTAACAGTTACATCTCTGACGTTTTGGAGCCTGTAGTCCTCCCTTACCTACAGGACCTGCCAGCGGCCACGTTTCAACAGGACAATGCGCGCCCGCGCGTGACATGCATCGTGCAACAATTCTTCACAGCCCACCAGGTGTCACTGCTGCCGTGGCCCGCCTGTTCTCCCGATATGTCGCCCATCGAACACGTCTGGCCGCTCATCAGCAACCGAGTGGCCCGGCAATCACCACCCGCCGCTACGCCTGATGAACTGTGGCAACGTGTAGAAGCAGCCTGGACCGACATACCCCAAGCCCACATCCAAAGCCTCTTTCTTCCGATGCCGCGGCGTGTAGCGGCCATTATTGCCAACCATTGGGGCCACACGAACTATTGATGTCTGCGTGTTCCGCAAGTTCGCACGGGTCTGTAAGCTCAATCGTTTTATCCTTGTATCTATTGTTATGTGTCCCGTAAATATGGCTTTGCTATCTTCTTGGCGTTGCATTTTGGGTGGCCAGCAGTGTATTAATCGCATTTCCACAATAGATAAAACATTTAGAAATAGAAATTGCTACTTACTTCCAGAAGAAACTATGACGAAGTTAATTTCTCCACGATCTTTGTCCACGCCAGACATCGAATCCGGGTCTCCTCACTTCGGAGTAAGTCGCTCTCCCAACTGAGCTACACGGACATGTGCTCTCATTGCTATCTGCCTATATCTCATGTGCGTCCTGCGGGGCAGGCACGTGACCCCCCCCGAAAGAGGGCCGGGGCATGGCCCACGGGTCAGCCAGGACCACGTGTTGTTGTAGGCAGTCATCTCATGAAGAACGTGCATTTGAGAAATCCCAGACAATTTAATGTGTGGACCGTAACATCACACACATTTATTGTTTGAAGTGCTGAAGAAGGGATTCTCATTTTTCCTATCTCGCGGTGTGGAAAGAACATCACATCATTGCGGGAAATCTAACAGCCGTGTTATCCGGAAAGTTCGGAAGCCAATGTAACGAAGTAAATATCTCCATCATCTTTGTCCGCTCCGGGCATCGAATCCGGTTCCGCTCACTCCGGAGTAAGTCGCTCTCCCAACTGAGCTACGCGGACATGTGCTCTCGCTGCTATCTGCCTTTGTCTCATGTGCATCCTGAGGTGCAGGCACGTCACAAAGCTTAAAAGTGTGTTACCAAAGTTAAGAAATTGGGCACAAAATGTTTTTCATAGCACAAATTATCAGAGGCAAAAGAGATTATAAAATTGAACGATTAGAAGGAAAGATGTAGTGTTGTATAACGGGATATAACTTTACGCGCCGTAGCAAAAAAAGAAGAAAATGGATGCAAAATACTCTTCATAATGAAGGTCATAGATACAAGAAAAGTACTTCTCTAAGAGATATTTAGTAATAACGTCTTTTGCATAGCAATATGTGCAGAGGTCCCCTGTGGAGGAATTTTAAATAATAGAAAAGTAAAAAATATGAGAAAATTGTTCTTGATAGTAAATGCTATACTAAGGAAAAATAATTTTTCAAATAAAATTAAAAATTCTTTTTCTTAGCATAGCAAAAATTCTTTACTTAGCTTAGCATAAAATATAAAAAACATTTTTCAGCAAAGTAGGAAATATGAGAAAATTATTCTTGGTAGCAAACGTGAAAAAGGTTTGGACATTTACTTGTCCTAGCAGGAAATCAACGCATTATTAAAAGAAGATAATGTCAACCTTCCCTGTGGCGAATGGAATACATTTAAAAAATTCTTCAATAGGATTTTTAAAAGCAAAGATACAGTTCCAAACAGAAATACATACTAAAGTGACCTAATGCCAGTACTGTGAGCTACAAACAACCCATGTGTACATGCAAAATGATCCACAAGATGATTGGTATCCGGCTTTGAAAGAATGTTTTAAATTGGTCTTTTATAAGTTCAATTTAAACATGCTTCAAAAATATTTTATTATTTTGGGCAGGAAATGAATAAAAAATGTTTTCATAGTAAGTAGTATCTGAAAAAAACAACAACAGATTTTTTCAATCGGCTTTTTAGATGGGTAGATATTGTTCAAAATATGCTGTAAATGGAAACGTGATTTATGCCCACTAGTGACAAACTTGTGCTTTAAGAAAAAAATTTGAAATTATGTGCATGGGATACGCTGTCCGAAAAAGAAAGAATTTTTCAAATCGGACTCTTAGAAGCAGGGATATCGAGAAAAATAAGATATACATCTACGTTTCCTGCAGAGAAAAAAACTAGTGTTTTAAACTGAACATATTCGCAAAAGGTTTTCCTTGGTAAGCGGTATCTGATCTCGAAGGAACTTTTTTCAGAAGCGCAGATATTGTTTGGTGTTAAATATTGCTAAGATATTGCTAAGTGTTAAATGGTGTTAAATTGCGCATTTTTAACAAATGGAGTAATGCGCTTACATTATTCTACTATTAACATCCTGGCGTCTGCATGTCTACAAATAAATTTTAATTACAGAAATTGAATATTCTGTGATGAAACCTTTGGCCCTTACAGCAGCCCCTGGTGTTCGTGG
This sequence comes from Macrothele yani, assembly GCA_039090855.1. Classification (NCBI taxonomy): domain Eukaryota; kingdom Metazoa; phylum Arthropoda; class Arachnida; order Araneae; family Macrothelidae; genus Macrothele; species Macrothele yani. Next base: position 61,570,569 of record CM077017.1, on the reverse strand, counting down.
AATATTCTCCATCAATATTTTGTAAATGCCACCCGATAAGTTCCACAATTTGTCCTTCAAAGTAGTGACCAGTTGAAATTTGCTCGTTGGACAATCTCTTCTAGGCATCTGACGATCAGTTTGTCGCAGACATTCTCTGTATGCACCGAAGAACCAAAACATTATCACCACCAGGCAAATATGATGCTGGTCCCCCCAAGTGCCACCAAAATAGCTCTTACCCTGCCAATCGTGGACACTACAAGATTTCTAAAGGTGTCCTGTGGTATCTGGTACGAACACGTTACCAGCAGATCCTTTAACTCTTGAAAGTTACGTGCTTGAGATGCTGCAAATCGGAGTTGCGGCTCCAACACAAACCACAGATGCTAGATTGCGATGATGTCTGTGGAATTTAGGGGCAAGGGCAATAACCTGGAAATCTTCATGTTCCACGAACAATTCTCGAACAATCCGGGCAGTGTGTCGTGGCGCATTATCCTTCTGAAAGAAGACAGTACTAGAGCGGAATATCGTTGCCATGAAAGGATGTACCTGGACTGAAACGATGTCGCGGTTGGTGGTATACGTCATAGTTTCCCGCACATGAATGAATGAACCGAGGGTTTCCCAGCAGAACATTGCCCGAAGCATTACACTTCATTCACCGAGTTGTTTTCGTCTCACGGTGCATTCTGGTTCCAATACTTTCCCGGGTACACAATGCACACGTACTCACCCGCTCACATGGTGCAACAGAAAACGAGATTCACCGGACTAGACGATATTCATCTTCCAGTGAATAAAGGTCCAGTTTTGATGCTCGCGTACCCATTGTAGGCGTTTTCGACAGTTCAGAGGTTAGCATGGGCACTAGGAGCAACCTGCCGTTATGCAGTCCAACTTTTAGCGAGGTTCGGTGTACGGTGTGACACACTGCTCTGGTCACCAGCATTCAAATTACCGGCGAGTTGCGCCACAGTATTTCTTCTGTTGGCTAGCACTATACGTGATAGCCTTCCCTCATTTCTGGCATCGATGAGCCTTGGCCTGCCAACACCTTCCCGGTCGTTTGTGGTTTTTTCGTCGGACCACTTTATAAAGGTACTAACCACGGCGAACCGCGGGCACCATACAAGCCTTGTCGTCTCGGAAATGCGTTGACTCAGTTGTCTTGCCATTACAATTTGGCCTTTGTCAAATTCGCTTTAGTCTGCTGCATCTCTCATATGAAGAACAAGAATAATAGTTATTAACAGATAGCAGTATCAGGCGTTATTGATATATTTTGATGTACTTCACACGCGCCGTCGTTTGCCGGTAGTAGCTTCGATTGCATAAGACGCGCTGGTCATAATCTGTTAGCTCTTTGGTGTGTGGCTTCGGCCAGGATCCTCGTCTGGCCAGTCCAACTTTTCGAAGCTCATGTCCTCAAACCAATATGTAACAACGCCGCTGAAGTATGAAACAGTGCTGATGATAGACATATGAGCCTTCACAAAAAGTTATTCCCCCAAGTTAGCACTGTATAATTACCCAAAACGTCTAGGTAAAGCCCAGCATTAATGGTTTTGTCCAAAACGACAATGCGCCTCAAGTGAACCACGAAGAACAACATACCATTACGCTGCCTCCACCTCACTTCATTGTCTGGACGATACGGTACAGAAGGTACCTTTCTTTCGGCACCTGTCACAAGCAGAACCGTCATCAGACGGGTGGTGTGTGCATCGTGACTCGTCAAACCAAAGAGCAGTTTTCTGTTGGTCTACACTCTAAGATCGACGTTCTTTGTACCCAGCTAATCGGCGTGTGGGATTCATCGAAGTGATTAGTGGCTTGTGGATGACTGCTCCATCGTGGTAGCCGTGTCATGTAGCTTCCTTTGCACTGTACTAATGCTACTACCAGTACGGATAATCTCACTTTGAATTAGCGTTATTTTGAGATAATGTTGATATGAGTTTTGAACGGACAGTCCTTTTTGCAGATCTTTTCCGTCACGTTCTGTAAGCTACTCAGGTTTACCAGGTCGTTTCTTTGTAGATTCAGCTAGAGATCTGCACGGGCTTGCCCCGGCCTGGAACGCACGACCCCGAGCCAGCCCGGGCATCTTTTCCATCCGTTAAGTGAAAATTTCCTGGTTCGGCCAGGGTCTGTGTTGAAAATTTAAACACTTTGCTCCTGGATCCAAAAACAACTTTTCGTCTTACAAAACGAAGACAGGCTTGTTAAATAATTAGATAGCAATGCTCACTGGACAAAACGAAAGACCCCGTTCACCATCCTATGCATTGATTAATTACAGCTGAAACTCATAGCTGGCTGTAAACCTAGACCTAGATGACTTCTCCTGGGTCGCCATTCTGCTGGCTCTGCAGGGACTAGTGAGACCTATTTAAGAAAATTGTTTTTAGGGAAGTAGTTGTTTAGAGATCCCGCAAGGATCCGCTCGGTGCTTCTTTCTGGATCGAATTGGACGAGGGACCTACCGGCGCGAGCAGCCCCATGGAACCACTACCATCCACTCCAACTCAGGAACCGCCAATGAGACGTGCTCATAGGCTAGGACTGAAAATGTGGGCGATTAGGAGATTCATCCGCCTACGCTACTTTGTTCTTGGGTCTCTTTGGACTTTTATTAAAACCGCAGAAAGTACATGTTGATGTATTTTACTTTAATACTCATTTTCTTTTCGTATATGATACTTTACTTTTCGATCATGAGTATTTTACATAGAGGAAATTACGCTGAACTCACAACAATGACTAATTACAACTATCTACACTAATTACACCCTTCCTTAGCGATGGGCAGTCGCTAGTCTGATCCTGGGCTGGGGTCATCTCCTACGTCATGTCCATCTTTCAGTCTCCGATCCCGTCTCTCTTGGGGATCTCCTTTCTAGTTCGACGTCTTGATTCGTCGCTAGTTCCTTTACCATCTCTGCTGTGCGTCCTCTGGCTTTGGGTACGCCTAATGGCTGTGTTATTCGTTTTACTTACTTATGGGATCAGGAACTTTCTTCTCGCTGAAAGAGATTGATAGTAAGATGAATACCTGAAATAGAACGGTTTATTTCTTTAAGGGTTCAAATTAAATTCCGGTTTCACTTTGCTGACTTTAGCGACTAAACCAAATGGCTCTTTTTGCTTTCCGAGAAATGTTTACGTAAACAGAAACTTCAGTTTCACGAAACCAAAACCGAACTAGCTTTTGGCACGATTCGTTGCTAGAACGGAGAAAATCTTTGTTTACATGTAACTTAACTTTCGAGAAAAGAAGCGACACAGTTAACAAGATATCTATGTTACAAAGAATTCAAAAGTAGGTACCTAATGTACCTACATTTTTAGCAGTTTTTAAAAGCTTCAATTATAAATTTGTCGCAGCATAGCTCATAGCAGATCTGAAACTTGTCTATGTATCCAAGGTACCTGGATATTCGTTTTTTCGTTTCGGAAACGCATTAAAAAGGGCAGTTAGAAAGTGATCCGTGGGCCACGAGGTGAAGACCCTTGCTGTAGAGAAAGCCTTGCGTAAATGCAGAAGCCTCTGAAGAAAGCAGTCTTGTAAAAATGTTTGATAAAAGTTTGAAACGGGTCGGGCCGAGTTTTCTAAATTAAGGCCAGTGCATACCTCTAGATTCAATTCCAGTCCGTTCCCATTTGCTTACCACATCACAAAACACCTACCTAGTGAACCTTAATGCTGTTGAAAAGTCACTTACGGAGTGATTATTGGGTTGGAAAGAAAGCAATGTCTGCAAATGCAACGCCACAGAAAAGTGCTAATTACCCTTAATACAAGTACAAATCAGTCCAAAATGTAATCGTCATTGTTTGCCATGGCCTGCTCCCATCGTCTGGGCAACTGTTGGATACCGTCCCTGTAGAGTTGTGTCGGCTTGGACGGAAAGAAGTGAGTAAGTGCACATTCGACATCGTTCCGATTGGTGAATCACTTTCCGTCCAAGAAATGTTACAACGACCGAAAAAGGTGGTAGTCGCATGGGGCAATGTCCGGTCAATAGTCTGGGTGCAGCAGCAGCTTGCAGCCCAGGTTCCTGATCTTTTGACAGGTCACCCGTGCTATGTGAAGTCTCGTTCCATCCTGCTGTAGGAGGACGCCTTTGCAGTTCAGCAGTGCTGGTCGTTTCCACGTGAGCGATGCTTGCAGATCATCGAGCTGACAGCAGTACGCAACGGTATGCAACGGCGGTGATAGTGGTGTTGTCCGGCAGTAGCTCAAAAAACACGACATCCCGCATATTCCACCAAACAGACAGCAGGACCTCACGTGTGTGTAAGCCGGGTTTGGGGATCGGCATGGGCTTCTGTACTGGGTTCAACCACTCTTTTCGGGCGCTGACATTATCGTGCAGGACCCATTTCTCGCCACCTGTCACAATGCGGTCCAAGAACGGTCCAACGTGGTCACGTGCAAGCATGGAAACGCATTCACTCATGCGATTTACTTTCGGATCAACTGTGAGTTGATGGGGTACCCAAATTCCCCTGTTGCACACTTCTCAAATTGACGCAGGTGCGTGATAATTCTCCTGTGGGTAGTCCCCAAGGTTCGGCAAACTCAAGCGTGGTCACACATGGGTCTGTCTCCACTAAGGTCTTCAGCATGTCCATATCCACTGTTGCGCGTTTCCCGGCTTTGGGACGGTCTGGCAGGTGAAAAGTTCCCTCTCGAAACCTTTCGAAACAATGACAACTCTTATGATGTGATATGGCATTGGGTTACATGCTGGCAATGTTCTTTACAGCACTTGCGGTGGTTCTACCACGAAGAAATTCATACAGCATGCAATGGCGGATGTGCTCCTTGTCCACTTCCATGTTGGCTGGCGCTCACACTCTTCGCCTTCTGACGGCTAATGCCACTGGCTTAAGCCACATACCTGCTGATGTCACACCCGTGTGCTACGCAGTCTCAGTGGCAAATGTTCGCCATGGCCGGGGTTTCGACTTTGGCTATCTCGTCATCGGGCATTACTTTCTTTCCAACCCAATACTTATTTGGCACCATAGTGCCAAACCGCGCATGAAATCAGTAAACTATGTCGATCGAGGTATCTTGTGTTTACAAGCATGCTATTGTTTCATAATAGCACTATGAGTATAGATTCTAGTTAGGTTTATGACGTGGGCTTGCGTATGCCTGAATTTACTACCTATAGAGGGAGGGTGTCTGCATATTAAGGGGACTAGGGATGTTTGAAATATCGAAAAAATCAATTTCGGGTTGTTGTTTTTTGCATATTTCGATAGTGCAATCCTTTAAGAATATCTTCCCGTTTGAAGTTTCGAAAAATTCACAAAATTGTGGTCAGCGAATCATAAAACGTGATGTGGCGCGCGGCCGGCCGAACACAGGTAGTCGCGCAGCCAATGCTACCTCCCTTACCCGAGTAGAATAGAACGGTCCTGTAGGCTTTCAACAAAAGTGCCGGAATTCTTTAGTGCAGGAAATTTTTAACGCGTAAGTAAGACTGTTCTAACATAAATGTTGTACCGAATATTTGAACACGATTTTCTCGAAACTACATGGTTTGGCGATTTTACCACGATATCTCGAAAACCGCTGGAGATATCAACTTGAAATTTATACCGGAGTTGTAAAACACGATGACGCATTAGTTATACTTGACATCTGATTGAATAAAAATGTTTTCACCATTTTATAAAAGCAAATAACTCACAGTTTTCCACATTTTTTTGTTATCTGAACGTCATTTTTTGCATTTTGTTTTCATTTTCAATTTTTCAGGTATAATCAATAGAAGGAAGCCTAAGAAGAAGAAATATCCCTGGGATTTTCCGAAATCTACATCCATTTAACTGCAATCGTGGTAAAATCAGATTTTACATGCAGTGCCAATATTTTTCACTTCGGAATAAATATCGCGACATTTTTTTTAATTTTATCATTTTATGCTAAGTACCCTTACACAGACAAAACGTTTTATATTTAGGCGTGGCCTTATTATAAACTATTAAACGCAAGCCACTTTTTGAAATGTCAAACCTGCCTAGTTCCCTTAATGTACAATATGCTATTCCTATCTATCTCTGACTTCAAAACAGTGAAATTTTTATGGTAAGTATTAAATAAATGTCAATACTTACTTTGTTTTGCATGATATGACAGAGATTTTAATGCAAGTCACATTTACCACTTCTTGTAAATACAAATTCCTATATCATGAAGGAAACCGTTTCTAATTCACAACTCTAATAGAAATAAAATGTGTGCATTCAGTAACCTTTGTACAATCAGTAAAGCCTGGCTGGAGTTAAACAGAGACGTTAGAATGAAAATGTTCTACATGTGGTAGGGAATAGAAGAAACTACCATGGTAACTGGAGAATTGGTGTGGAGGAGAAATCTAAGTTGCGGGAGGAAGACGCGTGGCAGACACACACACACACACACACACATACAGATAATTATTGGCTTGTCGTTTTCAGATGTTAAGTAACAGCTAGAGCCATGTGTGTGTAGACGAAATGAACCTGGAATTTAAATGGAAAAGTGTCCTAAATTATAGGAAATGTAGACATGAAAACAAAGACAGTAAAACTTCAGTTTTTCCTGACATCTGCTATGGATTATATGAAGCTCTAATGTGGAAAATGGAGTTACAAAACCTGCTAGGTCTAATCCTACATAAACGAATTTATCCAAAAAGATTAATGAATTCCGGAAAGATCAATTGCGAGGCATGCAGATTATTTGTACAGGGTGACTCACTTGAAATGAACACTTGTTATGTGGAATATACGTATGAGATGGGGATATACGATGAGCGTGAAACCCAAACGGAAAGGCTCTTTATTCCGTGACGAAGCAGTCAACATGCATTACCTGTGAATAAAATGTCTCCCCGACAGCGGAGTGGCGCCACCCTGACGCACCATTTCTGCACCCGCCGGATTTTGCAAAGCGATTGACATATTGTCAATGGTTTGCCAAATGTTTCGCCGAAAACCCGGCCCTGTTGGACATAACATGGTTTACTGACGAAGCATGGTTCTATTTATCTGGCTATGTAAACACACAAAATACACGGGTGTGGGTCAGTAATAATCCCCACGCCATCCATGAAGAACCAGTGCATCCAGTGAAAATCGATGTCTGTTGTGCGGTGTCCCGACGTCGTATCATTGGGCCAATCTTTTTTAAAGACACGGTGAATACCGACTGATATTTGGAAATATTTAATGAGTCTGCGAACGAGCTGGATGATCAGGAACTTGAAGATTGTGACTTTCAATAGGACGGTACAACGTGCCACACCTTCAATAAGAGCATGGCAGAAATTTGCAGCTTTTTCCAGGACAGGATTATCTCCAAAGACCTGTGGACGCCTAGGCATCCCGAGTTGACACCCGGAGATTTCTTTCTCTGGGGACTTTTAACAAGATAGTAAAATCATGCAATGCATTGATTGTGATACTCTTTTCAACATACCAGAAATCATTAATCAAGTTATTATTCAAGTTATGAGGATAATGGCTGTAAAATAAGTTTCGCTCCTATGACCTGACCTTTGACTCCATCTCGATGATATTCAACAGAACCGGTAAAATATATTTCCGGAACAACATGATAAAGTTTTGTCTCAATCGAAGCATTTTTACTTAAGTTATATACCATAAGGGCAATGAAATGGATCCCGCTCCTATGTCCTAACCTTTGACCCCATTTCGCTCACTTTCAATAGGGTTCGTCCCCAGTGTGTCCCTTACCACTTACTAAAATTTCATCGAACTCGAACCATTTTTACGCAAGTTATGACACATAAGGGTGGTGGAATGGATCCCGCTCCTATGTCGTGATCTTTGACCCCATTTCACCCATTTTCAATACGGTTCGTTCCCACTTGGTCCCTACCACATACTAAAATTTCATCGAAATCGAACCATTTTAACGTGAGTTATCGTGCGGACAGACGGACGGACAAAGCTGGGGCAAATACGCTTCTTCAACCTACGGTTGGAAAGCGTAAAAAAGCAAGGTTTATGCCAACAAGCCAAGGTCGATTGGGAAACTGAAAGAAATAATCACATGTGAAATTGCTGCCATCGACGTCACTACGCTACAATGCACATTCGCCAATATGGAGCGTCGGGTGAATATGTGCCTGGATGCTGGCGGTGGTCACTTCCAGCATCTTCTATGAAACATTCCTTTTTGTAATGGATCAAGGTATGTTTTATATTAATTTCATTCAAATGTGCCTTTGCAATCGTGAGTTAATTAAAAAAACTAAGTTTTCAGTCCCCAAGTGAATCACCCTGTATTTGAAGAGTTACTTTATGATTTGAGTGTTAAACAGTTGTTCACAAAAAAGAAACACTTATCTGATTACAGCACTCAGTTTAACGGGATTTAGTTTGTTAGATTCGTTCGTAAAAACAGGTTGATAACTTTATCTATAATTCTGGGTTCCCTAATTTTCAATCAGAACTACCTATTACGATTCTGATAAATCGTACGTGTATATTGGAAATCGTGCGAATCAAAAAACTGATGTGAGACGTTCACAACAAATTGACATTTCAGAAATGGGATATCATAATATTTTATTAAGCATTCACTTCTACGTATTTGCTGATCGAAGACAACTATTAATTTTTGTAATCATTTGGATAAGCAAAATATCTGCAGGCCATTTTGGAAAATGTTCACTACATATTGCTGTAGCAAGAGATAAAACGGCAATGTTCCTTCTGCAGGAGTGCCTTTTTATAGCTTACTGCGAAAAGAATAGACATTTTAACGCCGTGAAATGGTTCTTTTTTTGTTTATTTTATCATCGCCTCATTTCCTCCTCTCTCCCTAAAAAAAAAAAAAAAAAGAAAGAAAAAGAAATAAAGCCAGGCTTCTGTTTCTTTCTTTTCACATGTTAAAATTTCCTATTGGGTGCTTACGTATTTATGAAGGATCCGTGGTCTACTGAGCATCGTGCGAATCAAAAAACTGATATGAGACGTTCACAACAAATTGACATTTCAGAAATGGGATATCATAATATTTTATTAAGCATTCACTTCTACGTATTTGCTGATCGAAGACAACTATTAATTTTTGTAATCATTTGGATAAGCAAAATATCTGCAGGCCATTTTGGAAAATGTTCACTACATATTGCTGTAGCAAGAGATAAAACGGCAATGTTCCTTCTGCAGGAGTGCCTTTTTATAGCTTACTGCGAAAAGAATAGACATTTTAACGCCGTGAAATGGTTCTTTTTTTGTTTATTTTATCATCGCCTCATTTCCTCCTCTCTCCCTAAAAAAAAAAAAAAAAAAAAAAGAAAGAAAAAAAGAAATAAAGCCAGGCTTCTGTTTCTTTCTTTTCACATGTTAAAATTTCCTATTGGGTGCTTACGTATTTATGAAGGATCCGTGGTCTACTGAGCAATTTTACACATCACTTCTGTTTGAACAAAAATCCAGAAACCGTACTCCGGAAAAGGTTGAACCGGAAGTCTTTCATCGAAAGGACAGAAAGAATTGTAAAAGGAAAGCAGCAAAAGTAAAAGCGATGCAATCTGTCAAGGTTGTCTGCGGGTAAGATAGAAAGGGATTATTCCATCAGTTTTTATACCACTTCGAGGTCAAAAACCCGCGTTATCTTCAACATTAGTATTAAAAATTGCAACTTACTTTTGTTCTGTATATTTCCTGCTGCTGTGATATGAAACAAACTCAAACACCAAGAAAAGAAGAAAGAAATAATGTGCTTTTAAGATTGCAATTCGTTTTACTTTGAAGGAGAAGTTTCGGAAATTTCTGCTGTATTTGTGACATCATTAGCAAAACCGATTCTACACAATTTAATTTTTCAGATTCATGCTACCTTGAAAGAAAAGCTCCGTCTGATCTCATATCCTTTGTTTTATATCACGTCCTAAAGCATGGAAAAAGTACATAACTGAAGTTAAAATTCAACCTGTCTAAAGGAGCTCACAACAAAGCCAAATAAATGTTGAAAGACAATTTTCAAGAAAATCTACAACGAATTATGATGGAAGAATAAGGGCAGGACCGAATACAGAATATTTTTCGGGAAGCAGAAAACGGAAATTTTTGAAATCCATCAGGTCAAAACAAAACTTAATGGAAAATATAAGAAAAAAAATTAAAGCATTATTTTCTAATGCAGCTGATGCATTTTTATTAAATTAAAGCACCTTTTTCTAATGTAAGTTGTATTGTAACAAAAATAAAAAAATAAATAAAAAATGAAACACTTACGGCGGAGGGCAAAGCCTGTTTGGCCGCTCCTCTGAATATGCCCCTGGATAGTGGTATACTAACTAAGCGCACGAAGTTAACATTAGCTGATATTTGATCCCGATAATATGAGAACTTCAGGGATATTTTCTTCTGATTTTAAGTAACTAGTTTGCAATGACTCCTGTGGAAAAGCTCATTCTTGCCCTAAAAGAATGTAAATAAATTATATTCAAAATAGTATAACTATACTAGTAATCCGAATTTATTGACGTAGAACAGAGATCAAAGTTTGTCTACCTTCCTTGAGAAAGCCGTCTGGTTGATGTGCGAAAGCTTGAAAACTTTGATTTCTATTCTACGCTAATAAATTCGGATTACTAGTATAGTTATACTTTTTTGAGTATAGTTATACTGTTTTGAGTATAATTGGTGTACAGTTTCCGGTTATTAATTAAATATTCATAAATTATGTTTTGTAACCAATCTCAGTCTTTTGAAATGTTAAATTTCCTACATACATACATACATACATATCACTAAACTGTTCTCTGAGATTCAGAGGTTAGCTCCACAAAGAAATATACAAACTACCAGATAAATTTTTAACTGACTATTTACTTATAATTGCCGTATCAAACTTCTCCATTTACAGCGATCTTGACATTCAACTCGGACTTCACTGACATCCATCACACGACGTACACAAGACCTTCTATGCTTCATACTTATAATCTTTTTCTCATGAAGATATTCCTGAATCTGATCCGCCCATGACTTCCTTGACCTTTCTCTGCCTTTCCTGCCTGCCACTTAGCCTAAAACATTTTCTTAGTAAGCATCTCATCACTCATTCTTTCAACATGGCCAAACCACCGAAGAATATTAGTGTCCGCCCTGCTAACAACATTTTGCTTCACATTACACAACAGCAACAGATCTTCATTCCTCATACGATCAGAACGTGTCTTACCACAACCCCCTCCCCCCAGTAAGTAACGGAGTTCTCCAGCACACAAACGACTCCTACGTCTCTGCTGTAGTACCCAGGTTTCACTGCCATACATCAGAGTAGGAACAATTACACTTTCATGCACAGCCATGCGGGACTCTCTTGAGAAACCATCATTCCTGTGAAAACCTCCCAAAGCAGCTATGACTTTTAATGAAAAATTCACTCGCCTACTAATTTCGCCATCTAATTTGTTCCTCTGTCAAACATGCTTCCTAAATACGCAAATACACAAACTTATTCACCTGGTCAATCACTGTGCCATTTAGACTTATATTACATTCAGTGCTAACAGTTTCTCTCTCAAAAACCATAACTTTGGTTTTTCCCTTATTTATACTCAGTTTGAATTTCATGCAAACTTTGTACATCCGGGACAACATACTCTGCAACTAACTTTTGCTCTCTGCCAAAAGGACTGTGTCATCAGCATACAGCGATCTGAACACACGGATATTACCAAGACATAAACCAGTTTTTTCCATCTTGGCATCACGCATGCACGCATCCATAAATACATTAAACAGCCATGGTGACATTACACAACCTTTTCTGATTCCTGCACCAATAGAAAAACATTTTGATAAAGCATCATTCACTCGTACACAAGCTCTACTGCCAGCATACATGGCTTTTACATTATCAATTAAGTAGATTCCCAGTAACACCATATTTATTCAATACCTTTAACAAAGATATTAAATTATCTGATACTAATTTATTTCAAACTAAAGGTTCGACAGTGGATAGTGCCATTTTGAGGTTTATTTTGGAAACAGAAAACGTTCTGTGTAACTTCAATTTATACATCACTATGTAGCTTCGATGCTCTTTTATTCTACTTGCTGTTCATTTTGTATGAAACATTCATTTGGTGTTTGCTTTAACTTTCAGTTTCATGTACGTTTTTTAGCTAAATAAGATTTAACTAGCCCGGAAGCTTACGGAGGGAATTATTAATATAACAACGCATGGGACAAAAAACTGCTAGTGAAGTTACAGCCCAACGATTATTGACCTTGAAATACAGGATTATCGAAAGTGTCCATCTAGCGTGGATTACATTCCTGTAACTTCTACCTCAGCTATCAGGAACTATTACTCACTTAAGACCCGTAAGAGAAAAAATCGTCTTATTACGAAACGAAATCCTACCATTTTCTACAGTTTTAAAATGTGCATACAATAAAACTGTATTAAGAAAAAATTTAGATACAAAATGCAGCCATTAACACGTGAGTCTTGATCTTTTCCAAATTACTCATATTAAAACATCATTTAATTGCATCAATGATTTCACACTATCGGTTTCTACGTTCGATGTTTTCCGCAGCGTTATGTATTTCGCTACGTTTCTGTTCATTCATGACTTAAACTTTGAGGAATATAGTATAATACCATCAAAAATAAATCTTTATTCGTGTAGTGTATATAGTCATTGCTTTAGGCAAATGTTTGACAAAATGAAAGCTATGTTTTAGTGTGATCGTAGGCGTACCTATTCCTGACTCCTGCTCTGGCTGAAGTAAGTTAAGGGTAAATGTTGTGAGAACTTCCAAAAGAATTTAATGCAAGTACAGCTATACTTTTTCAGATTATCATTGCAGTTGGAAGGGTTATGCTCTACCAGTATAAGTGATTTTTCATTAACGGAAAGCCTCGAAATGAAATGTAAGGCAGCTCGAAGGGAATAAAGATAAACTGCTTTCGGATTTAACCGTGGCACATGATTAGAATATAATTTCTTTTACAAGCAGCTACGCCGTAACCACGACTCACATCAAGGCATCTAATTCAATTCTTAACCCTAAGAACGTGAAACAAACTGTCATTCCTGAGTAGTCTGAAACTGACGTGACCAACTTATACTCGAGGCAAAGCCTGATTATGGAGTTGAAGGTGCGGAGTGTGTACTTTCATTGCATAGTATACACTGAGGTAAGTGGTCATAATATACACTGAATTATGACCACCTACCTAATACTTCGTGGGTCTTAATCTCTACCTGAGTACAGCAGTTATCCGACGTGGCATCGACTCAATAAGATGCCGGAAGCAGTTGGAAGGTATGGCCAACAAAACTCTGTGTAATGCGGCCTTCAATGCAGGTATGGAAGTGACTGGTGCAAACACATGCCTGATATGTCGTTCCATAGTGTCCCACAAGTGCTCTATGGGATTGACATCGGGGAGCTCAGAGGCGAATCGATATGCTGGAAATACGAACTATGTTCCTCAAACCATTTCTGCACAACATTGGACCTGTGGCTCAGAGCTTTATCATCTTGGAAGACACCGGTGCCATTGGGTAAAAAGTGAAACATTGCTGGGTGTACAGAGTCAGCAAGGAATTCACGATAGATAATTGGACATATGGCTCGGCGCATTGTCATCTTGGAAGACATCGTCGCCATTCGGGAAAAAGTGCAACATTGCTGGGTGTACAGAGTCAGCAAGCAATTCATGATAAATAGTTGGACCTGTGGCTCGGCGCATTGTCATCTTGGAAGACACAGCATGTAAAATGGTTTTCTCCATTCTTTGCTGTCGATGTCTGGAGGATTGCAATTTCGTTAGCAATATCTCATTTCTTCGTGAATACTTCATAGCCCCCTGTCCCCTCATGTCAGTTTCGCTGAGGTCAGTGAGCATAACAGTAGCATGCGATTCCTCGTATTGCTGGGTGTACAGATTCAGCAAGCAATTCACGATAGATAGCTGGACCTGTGGCTCGGCGCATTGTCATCTTAGAAGACACCGTCGCCATTCGGGAAAAGGTGCAACATTGCTGGGTGTACAGAGTCAGCAAGCAATTCACGATAGATAGCTGGACCTGTGGCTCGGCGCATTGTCATCTTGGAAGACACCGTCGCCATTCGGGAAAAAGTGCAACATTGCTGGGTGTACAAAGTCAGCAAGCAATTCACGATAGATAGCTGGACCTGTGGCTCGGCGCATTGTCATTTTGGAAGACACCGTCGCCATTCGGGAAAAGGTGCAACATTGCTGGGTGTACAGAGTCAGCAAGCAATTCACGATAGATAGCTGGACCTGTGTGCTCGGCGCATTGCCATCTTGGAAGACACCGTCGCCTTTCGGGAAAAAGTGCAACATTGCTGGGTGTACAGAGTCAGCAAGCAATTCACGATAGATAGCTGGACCTGCGGCTCGGCGCATTGTCATCTTGGAAGACACCGTGGCCATTCGGGAAAAAGTGCAACATTGCTGGGTGTACAGAGCCAGCAAGCAATTCACGATAGATATCTGGACCTGTGGCTCGGCGCATTGTCATCTTGGAAGACACAGTCGCCATTTGGGAAATCGTGCCATCTTGCTGGGCGTACAGAGTCAGCAAGCAATTCACGATAGTGGGTACCAGTCATATGTTGTTACACATGCATGAACCTTTCCCTGTCCTGTGCAGTCTTGCCTTCGGGTCATTATTTGACCATTTTCACGCCAGTCCTGAGACACTTTACCTACGGCGGTTCGTGAACCCACCAGTTCAGTAGTTTGGAAAATCGAGGCACCCGCTCTCCGATCTCTCGCAATCTGTCCTTTCTCAAAGTCCGATAAATCGTTTCGTTTATCCATCACGCTCCGAATTTTTTTACCTACTGCTCCACTCACACTTTGCATATGCTATGTCGGTCGACTAATCGCGCCCTCTTGGAAATCATGGTCGGCACCCGCTTTTGATAGGGGTGGTCATAATTCAGTGATCACTCGGTGTAGTTCCAGTCTAAAAGCTCGTATTCGAGCTTGAACTGTGCCTAAAAAGTACATACATGTTCCAAACGTTGTGCGTACGGTGTTTAAAAAATGAAGGTCGTAGTTTCGGTCGTGTTTTTAAAAATTCAGATATTCGCGCTTTGGAGACATCATTGTCACTTGTTTGCCTGCATGTGCGTTACAGGGGCTAAACCCGGAGGATATTCATTGCTGGTGGGAAGTAAGGAAACAATTAAGTGGTTTTTTCTGGAGGGGGCCTAAGCGTTGCTCCTTTATTCCTGGGGGAAAAATCACTGATAGCACATTGAGCGGGAAATTTATGAATAAATAAATCCATCGGTCTTTCCACGTTAAGCAACGCACAGCAACCGAAAAATTGTTATTCGGCTGCCGTCGGGGAAACGAATCCTGAATCTCTCGATATCTAGCCGAGCGCGTTAGCCTTACACCACAGCGGCCTACAATTCACGGCGCTATGCGTGTTTTTCTTTTTCAGTCAGCATCTGAAATTAATTTTTACTCCCGTCCTGGTGGTGCTCCCTCTCCCGCCACAAAGGTATATATTGCACCTTGGCCACCCGGTGGCGCAGTGGTCTGAGCGATGGCTTCTAACCATTCGTCCGGGAGGGGTGCGGGTTCGAATCCCGGTGAGGCAGGGATGTTGTGTTAGTCTTACGGCACTGGCTCCCTCTCTTCCCTGGAACCAGTGGCCCTAAGTTAAAGACGGGTGACTGACTGCTTATAGCCCATTTAGTTGCTCACGGTGGTCGTTAAACCTTCAATCATGTAAAAAAAAAAAAATATTGCACCTCATTGGTGGGGAGAAATACTGAGAAATCATGATATCTTTTCTGTGAATTGGTCTTTTCATCTTCCAACCCATAGTGAAGTTAAGTTTGCCCGGAGTATAGTCTAATTAAAAACTGGAGAAACCACCGAAAAGAAGAAATGTCGTGGACTGCATATTGGTTACCAAAATTTCCCGATTAAGAGGCGTCGTTGATAACTTCTTCCCACTGACCTGACATTGCACACATCGTACTGCAAAAACCGAGCCAGATGGGCTAAGAATTTTTTCTCCTAACCGGGCTATCAGAAGACTTATTACCTACTCATAGCTGCTTCTTCAAGTGTAAGGGCAACTATCTCCAGGTGAAAACTTTTTCCATCTTGCGTGTTAGTTTAGACTACTTAATCTCACCGAAATTTTCTAGAATCCAGCAAATGAAAAATAAAATTAAAAATCTATCTCATATTAAAAATAAATTAAATATTCATCTCATAAGTTAAAATCATTTCCCTTTCCGTTAGTATTTTGGGAAGGCTTTGAGATGGTTCCGTGCTAGAGGGGAATGGCCACTTCCTTCGCTGCTTCTGACGTTCGGAGAAAACACTAGTGCTAGCAGTCGCATGCATCTCAGTGTTAGAGGGAATGGTTTAATGATATGATTTTATGGTCAAAAGGTCCCTGTAGGAAGAGTTCGAGCGCACAGCATTTCTTTCAACTTTAGATTTTAATGAGGTATTTCTCACGAGAATGGTAAGAACCGCGATAATGAGCATTCGGCAACTTCCCAGATGGTACGAGACATGGTATTAGCCAAATGAAAGTAACCCGCGCATTTCATTATCATTAAAAATTCATCTCATAAGTTTAATCATTTGAAGGGAAAAAATAAAAGGGGTCTTGATGAGCACTGAAAGGAAGGGGAGGTAGTTTTGGTGATTCTTCGTGCCACAAAGACAGCTTTTTGGATCCCCTAGAAAAAAAAAGGGATATATTAAAAATGTCCATTCCCCAGATTGGAGATCAGGGCAGAAAATATGTTGGAAACTGCGACTTGACAGCGAGGTAACGTAGAAAAAAACCTGACGCAATAAGTATCACCAATGTCTAAACGATAAAAAGAGTAATATAAAAATCAGGACAAGAAAGTCCGTAACCTTTCCCATATACTGATTGAATAAATAGTACCATTTGCAGAAGAGAGAGCTCTCATTTAGCAAGTAATTCGTCCATTTCATCATCGGTTAAAAAAATAGCCCAAACTCCGGAACGGCTTAATTATCTTAAAGCGAAGGTCTGACGAACCGACGCGAGAGGGCACTGAACTAAACACAGTGAACTGCCCTGTAACCTTTGTTTAACAGCAAAAATAACTTGAAGTTCAAGTTTTAGATTAGAAAACAGCAAAATGCTTTTCGACTGGCAGAAATAATTTGGTAGTACCCTTTCCAGCTACATAGTCGAATGAATTTCATTCTGATACAGCGGTGGTATATTAACTAGTTTACCTTGTCTTTGTGCAATAGCGTGGCTAAAGATTTTATACTTCGATCAGTTTCCTTTGGCTACCTGTCTGGACTCTACAAAATTCCCTCAGAATTAATTCCTTAAAAATGATATTGAGGTTACTGCCGTTTGGCGTTACAACCTTAATGGGTGGGTGGGTCTTATTTAGCGCTGCAGCAGCTGTCCTGTTGGCGTGTGCATCGTCTATCGCAACTTAACGGTCGATAGCATGTAAAACGGTTTTCTCCATTCTTTTCTGTCGATGTCTGGAGGATTACAATTTCATTAACGATATCTCACTTCTTCGTGAATACTTCATAGCCCCCTGTCCCCTCATGTCAGTCTCGCTGAGGTCAGTGAGCATAACAGTAGCATGCGATTCCTTGTATTGCCATGTGCATATTTTTTGTTCGTTTTTTTACTAAGAACTGCTGAATTCAATTATTACTTACCATCTATACTACACATCATATGCGCGTACTATTTTCAGGTACATCAGGGATACTATTCCACTGCTACTGCAAATGACGTATTTGAGCGGAAGAAGGATGTAGTCAAAAAACTGTAAATGTACAAATACACCTACTCTACAGATATATAGATTTAGATTTTACACCTTGCAAATGATTTTTTCTTTACCTTTTGGGGGAAGGGGATCTAAATATTATTCTGAGTTGTTGCGACGAAAGAGAGATTAAAAAATTTCTTTTGGCGACACTGGTTAAGATAAACAGGGACCCCGTAACACGGTTCTTGCCCGAGGCCCTCTAATTTCTGGATCCGAAACAGATTAAAAGGAGAAAGTGTTGTTTCCACAACAGGTGCTCATATCTCAGATCTGTTCAACGCTTTGAAAGATGCCGGTAAACATTAACAAACTGCGTGTAAAACTCTAGTAGCACGTTGATCCATAATAACCATGTACACCGATGACCCATTATATTATGACCACTCCCAGCCTAGAGAAATGAGCGCGCCTGTAGACCGAACAGTGGCGCAAGTAAAGTTCACAGAGCAGTATATATACAAATCGAGGACCAGCTTTCGGTTAGAAGAATATGTTCGGAGTCAGAATGGGAAAACCTATCGATTAATCGGAGTTTCATAAGGGACACATTCTGGTGGTACGGCGCCTCGGAACTACGATCTCGGAAACGGCGCGGATTGTTAGCGTGCCGTTGTAATGAGTACGTACCAAAAGTGGTGCACAGATGGTAAAACGACGAACTGTCGTCTAGCCATGTGTCGTCCGCAGCTCATTGATGACAGAGGGCAGCGGAGACTGTCGCGCATTGTTCACAGAGACCGCACAACCACAGTGCGACAAATCACCAGCAGCTACAACAGTGGTGATCAGGGCAATGTGTCACAGCACACAGTTCAACACAGCATTCCGCACATGAGCCTGCGTAGCCAAAGACCCAGCCGAGTTCCCATGCTCACTGCAAGTCATCGCCACCAACGCATGAAATGGTCCCAAGAACATAGAGATTGGACCGTGGATGATTGGAAGAAAGTGGCCTGGTATGACAAATCAAGATTCCCGGTGCATCACGTAGACGGCCGAGCGCGGATATGCCGATTACCAACGTAAGCTATGGCACCTGGATGGACTGTTGGGTGGGAAAAAGGCCAGCGACGGGGGTGTTATGTTGTGGACGATGTTTTCTTGGGATACTTTAGGCCCCATTATCCCAATAGCACAATACCTAACAGCTGTCAGGTATCTGAACATCGCTACAGACCAAGTTCACCCATTCATAGCAACTGTGTTCCCTGCTGGTGATGGCCATTACCAACAGGATATGCGCCATTCCACCCTGCCAGAATCGTCAAGGAGTGGTTCGAGGAACACGCTGGAGACTTTCTGTTAATGCCCTGGCCTCTAAATTCACCTGACATGAACCCAATTGAACATTTATGGTTCGCCTTGGAAAATCGGGTTCGAGCTAAATCTCCAGCACCCCGAAATGTGCGGGAACTGGAGGACGTGCTGTTGACATTATGGTACCAGATACCCCAGGATGCCTATATCTATTTCATTGAAGCGATGTCTCACCGAGTGGCCGCTGTTTGGGCAAAAGCGGGTTCTTCAGTTTGTTAGGCAGGTGGTCATAATGTAATGGCTCATGGGTGTATAATGTATGACTATTTATGATTGCGAAAAAGCTTTTGATTCAGTGAAACCATCAGCAGTTATAACGTCCTTGAAATCCTATGGTAGCATATGTTATGAAAGAGCAGATTTGTTTGTGTGTACCACAGTATTGATATTTTACTTAAAACCCCAAGCCTAAATGTATGAGTATTGGAATATGAGTTATACGTTTTCCTAGGAAATATGGCCTTAAAAACGTATAAAAGAAATTTTCTTCGAAAGATAGCTACAAAGATTTCTTTGTAGCTATCTTTCAAAGAAAATTCCGAAGTTTCACAAGTCTGGTTTTCAGAAAAGGAGAAGCGTTCACTGCATTTCACTGGAGCATCCTGTGAGATGTGAAATCGTTTTTTTTTTTTTTCTTCCTTGGTACAAGAGGATATCGAAAATCTTCACTAGAGAAAAATGGTGTTAAAGGATGTCGTACATCAGTTTGAACACAGAATAAACCTTTAACAAAGTGTCGAGCAATTTTTTTCCGTAGGAAGTTACGGAAACATGGAGACGAAATTCGAACACAATCCCTAAGGGATTGGGAAATCCTGTTCAAGAAAAGTGCGAAATTTCCTTTCTTTCTTTTTCTTACTTTTTTTTTTTAGCTGGGGAGATAGAGAGAGTATGTAGCCATAAGTTAAATTCAAAAGAAAACATGGTTTTGAACTTTAGAAAACGGACCAACGCCTGCTTCGGTTAAATCTTTGCACAACGCTATTCCATGTTTATCCAAAGCATATTAAAACAAATTTCATAACACTGCCCTTTGAACCTCCACAAAGCGGAAATTAGCACGCTGGGATGCTTAGCACGTGATTAACAAACGTTCCCTAATGCCTGATATAGTTGTTCCTTCCATTTTGGTTTTGACAAACTTGTTTGCGTCGCTAAGGGGAACATTAAAATTCCATTTAACATACGTTGATTCTTTAGCAACTTTTATGAATTACATTTCCTTTTAAAACGGTTGTTAAGAGATGGCTGATAACATCTATGGTTTTTAGCACATATTTTGTAATAAAAAAAATCGTGCTTATGTTATCGGTTTGTCCGTCCGTCCCTCTGTACCCACGATATCTCTGCAACTATTAGTCCGATTTAAAAAATTATTTTTACGTTGGGAAGCTTGAAATATGCGAATGATGATCTTTCATTTTTTTTTTTTACGATGTACAATTTCGCCGCTAGAGGGCGTAAATGCAGATGATGTCGAGTTCAAAAAATACGTTTTATTCCACATATTTGCTTCTAAACATCCGATTGAAAAAAATCTTTTATCTTTCGATTCCATTTATGTCGAAGAGTATTTTAGATATAGTTACTTTTTTACCTTACGCATAGATTTCCCGCTAGGAGACGTAAAAGTTAATTACATTTTTCCCGATAACTCTTCCTCTAAAACTCCTATTTGAAAAAACTTTTCTTCAGCGGATACATCTCCTGATGGAAAACCTTTTGCATATAATTTCTAATTTTTGGTAAAGAATACTTTGGCCACCAGGGGCCGTAAGCGTTAATTTTTGCTTCTGATGTATTTGCCATAAAATCTGAGCTTCTAAAATATCGATTGAAAAAATTCTTTCGTGAACTGATGCCACTCACATCGATAAATCTCTTCGGAATATTTTCTTTCTGAAATATTCCGCAGTTTCTCCGCCAGGGGGCGTAGATGTATATCTTTTTTTGTCAATCTCTACTTCTAAGAGCCCGATTTGAAAAATTCGTTCTTCGTTGGATAGTGTTTTACGTGTGACACGTTTTTCATATAATTTCAAAATTTTCAATTAATTCATAGACTTTCCGTTAGGGGGCGTAGCGGTAAATTGCGTTACCCCCTATATATCTGCTTCTAAATCTTCGATTTGAAAAATTCGTTCTGCACCGGATACAGCTCCTGATGGGAAATCGTTTGCACATAATTTCTAATTTTTGCAAATAATGGTTTGGCCACCAGGGGGCGTAAATCTAAATTTCCGCTTCTGATGTATTTGCAGCAAAATATGAGCTTCTAAATTCTCGATTGAAAAAAACGTCGTTTGTAGACCGATACTACTCATGTCGACAAACCTTTTAGGAACATTTTCTTCTTAAAATAGTGCATGCTTTCTACGCCAGGGGCGTAGATGTTTATCTTATTTTTGTCAATACCTCTACTTCTAAGAGTCCGATTTGAAAAATTCCTTCTTTGTTGGATAGTGTTTCCAATGCGAACTGTTTTTCCTATAAATTCACAAGTTTCAAGTAAATCATAGACTTTCCCCTAGGAGGCACAATGGTAAATTGCGTTTTCTGTTCCTAAAACTCCGATTTGAAAAATTCTTCGTGTATCGCATACAAGACCTGATGGAAAATATTTTTCACATAATTTCTGATGTTTGGTAAAGAATGTATAACGAAGTAAATTTCTCCGTCATTTTTGGACTACGCCGGTATTCGAACCCGAGTCCGCTTATTCCGGAACAAGTCGCTCTACCAACTGAGCTACGCAGACGTTCATTCTGAGTGCTATCTGCCTTTATGTCGTGTGCGTCCTGCTGGCAAGTACGTCACATCTCCCCCCCGAAAGAGGGCCGGGGGCATGGCCCACGGGTCAGCCGTGACCATGAATCGTTGCAGGCAGCCATCCACTGTAGAACGTGCACTTGAGAACTCATAGTCAATCTGGTGTGTGGAATGCAACGTCACACACATTATTTTTCGAAGCGCTGGAGATGGGATTCTCTGATTTTTCCTATCTCGCGGTGTGGAAATAACATCACAACATTGCGAGATTTTGAACGGTCGGGTCATCCGGATGGTTCGGGCGCCATTATAACGAAGTAAATTTCTTCGTCATTTTTTGTCTACGCCGGGATTCGAACCCAAGTCTGCTTATTCCGGAACAAGTCGCTCTACCAACTGAGCTACGCAGACGTTCATTATGATTGCTATCTGCCTTTATGTCGTGTGCGTCCTGCTGGCAGGTACGTCACAAATTGTTTGGCCACCAGGGTACATAAGTGTTAATTTCTGCTTCTGATGTATTTGTAGCAAAATCTGGGCTCCTGAAAACTCGACTATATATTTTTTTCTTGGACTGATATCGTTCATATGAATAAACCTTTTGAGAATACTTTCTTCCTAAAATAATGCATGGTTTTCCCACCAGGGGACGTAAAGTCACATCTTATTTTTGTAGATATCTCTGTTTCTAAAAGTTCGTAAGCTCACGATTCCGTTTACAGCAATATCTGAGGGATTAAAAACCCGATTGAAAAACTTCTTTCTTCCGTCAGATACTATTGTTTTCCATACCGGTTCCATTGACTTTGAATAGCTTTGATAAATTTAATTTGCGTCAGAACGGATTCAAAAGACGTTCTTATTACACCCGAAAATTCGGTGTCATTTTTCTTGTTTTTATTCATAGCGGTTTGCATATTACTTATGTATACATTGGTATTGTATAAGTTAGGGAAGCAGGAAATTTTCCGTAACATACTAAATCCTTCATAAAAGGAAAATGCACTTTTCTTTAAAACAGTTGCTTTGTATTCGTTCTTTCCGTTCAATAAAATGTCAGCATTTGTCACTGATTACACAAATCTATGTCTTGTTTTTTTAATTCTGAGAAATATGTAACCAGAGGTAGAGAAAAAATATTTTAAAGTCGCATTCATTTTTTGAATATCTCCACTTTCGATAAAAGTCCATATAACATGTATTTGAAGTCATTTTTTATCGAAAAGAAATCTCTGTCTACGTGAATTCTTTTACATTCGTTATGCTGAGTAACTGTTACGTTGTTGTAGTTTTTAAACAGAAGGGTTTTTTAAAAGAATTGCGACTCATACACAGAATTGAAATCAAAAATAATCAGAAAGACTGTGCTGAGTAATCCGCAGTTCTTTTTTCCAGATAATCGCATGGTCTCCGATGATTTCTGGATATTAAAAATGAAGTAGGGTCCACGATATTTTAAACAATGAAAGTACCTTTTCATTTCCATTAAATGAATGAAATACACTGTTTTAGGACTTAAAGTGGTAGTTTATACTCTCAAAAACCTCTGTGACAGGTAATATCGAGCATTACAAAAAAAAAAAAAAAATTGCTTGTGGGAAGCACAGGATTCAGAAAAACGTGGCCTCAGTTAAACGAAGTTCAGTTTCCCTTTATTAAATACACAGTCGAGTCACATTATTGTGACCACCTTCTACTTTTGATGTCAATAGCGCGTAGCCAATGAAAGAAGGCACTTGTTGTAGGCTGGCTTGGAGGGTGTATAAGGTGTGCCGTAGGCGATCTGAAAGCATATAACTCGTTGCTGTCATGGATAAAAGAAGCGATTTTTCAGATTTGCAAAAAGGGATGATTATCGGCTTTCGGGCCAAGGGTGGCAGTATTTCTGAAACAGCGCAGTTTGTGAACTGTTCGCGTGCTGCTGTGGTTAAAGTGCATCATGGTTGGAGAAATGGCACCATTGCAAGTAAGTGACGTTTAAACTGCGGAAGCACCACATGCCATTGATAGAAGAGGTGAACGTCGGCTTCGAAGGTGCGTGAGAACCGATCGACACGCTACAGAGAAGCAACTCACTGGCCGAATAAACCTGGTTGCTACAGGAATTGTGCCTAAAACGACAGTTCAGCGAACCCTGCTGCGTATGGTGCTCCGATGCAGACGGATGGTCACTGCACCTATGCTAACGAAGGTGCATCGGCAGAAAAGGCTTACATTTGCACGGCAGTATGGGTATTGGACCTCCGCTGATTGGTAAAGTATTGCCTTCTTCAATGAGTCACGTTTTCTGCTTCATGGAACGGATGGACGTTGGCGTATAAGGCGAGAAACATCGGAGAAAAAACACTCTTCAACCATTGTTGGAAGAATACAAGCTGGTGTGGACAGCGTTATGGTCTGGGGAATGTTTTCGCGGCATTCCCTTGGTCCACTCATACCTGTGGAAGGCACTATGGACCGAATTCGTTATGAATCCATCCTTGCAGACCACGTACACCTATACATGCTGATTATCCTCCCTGGGGCGGATGGGATCTTCCAGCACGACAATGCGACGTACCACACAGCTAGAAATGTCCGAGAGTGGTTGGAAGAGCACGATGAAGATTAGACTTCAAAGTACTTCCCTGTCTTTCTAATCTCCCAGACGTAAACCCAACTGAGCATCTGTGGTACCACCTCAAAGGTGTTTTTCACTCTATGGATCCTCCACCACGCACCCTCCAGCAACTGTCAGATGCACTGCAGTCAGCATGGCTTCACACACCTGTGAACACCTTCCAGCACGTTACTGAGTCACTCCCAACCCATCTAGCTGCTGTCCGCGGTGCACACTTCAGTTACTCTGGATATTAGCTGGTGGACACAATAATGTGACACGACCGTGTACAAAATAGGTGTGATAACCCATGAATAATTATTTAATGCACATATTAGTAATTTAACTAGAACTGTATTGAAATCAGAATTAACTTGGCTCGAGTTTACACTAAACATTATGCGTGACCTCTCATTTTAATGAATAAACAGTTCTCTACGGAGGTATGAAAACTTGTGTCTTAAAAATACTTTTGATCAGTTTTTTCGAGCACGATTCATGTGCCATAATATTGCTAACTTTCTTAAGCCACTGAAAATGAACTCAGCTGAGTTCACTTCGCGTTGTCTTTTTCTGTCTTTATTTTCTGTAATCTTAGCGATGATTGCAGTTTTGTTTCTAAAGTTTTGCTTAATGTAGTCCGTACAACACTGAGTTTCAAATGAGCATCCTTTTGACTGCATTTCAGAAGCAGATCGTAGATCTTTAGAATATGTTTCCTCGACATCTTAAAACGCGTGTTTGCTAAACAATGTCATGGACAATTCACTATACTGTAAGTGAATTCCGCTCTTTCCTAAAAGTACAAAGGTGGCTTTTGTACTCTTAGGCTTAAAAGTATGAAATATCTCATTCCGTTCACAGAAAGTCATGCGACGTTCTGTTTCCAGGAATTAAGCAGAGGAAGAACAATTTACCACGGACATTTAACAGACTCCCAAAACACCCTCCTTCACCGACTCAGCTTATTCTTGCTGCTGAGATATTCTTTCCTTCCCTACTAAGAAGCAGGTTTAATTGAAGGTTAGTATCACTAAAGTAAGATAAGAAAGAAGGGAAAAAAGTGACCCAAGGCTATAAGTACAGGTGTCCTTTAGCAGTAAAGGTTTCTAAATCGTACTGTAAATTTATCTCCTGTACAGAAGTTAGAAACACTAATTTTTAAGGAAAATTCCCTGAATATGCTGAAAACAGTCTCGTTTGTTAAAATTTTTAAATGGCAACAAATGCATACAAACAGAAAAGCTTATTCCTAAAAAGAAGTGTCCTATCTATTGAGCCAAATATACAGCAAAAGTGACTCTTATAAGCGGTTGGGGTGCGGGTAGCTCTGTGATTAGAGCAGCCAACCTCCCAACCAGATGGTTGTGAGTTCGTTCCCAGCGTGACTGCCTAAACACTTATAATCCACCGTGCTTCGGAGAGCACGTTAATGAAGGCCCCAGAGTTTTGAACCTCGTCACAAATAAGTTCATCTGTTTTTAGCTTTCTGTAGTCCACTTATATATGTCTTTCATATTGCGCACTCTACCTTAAGATCCTCTCCAACGTCATTTATTCATTCTTATCAGCGGAGGTTTTGGCATGGAAAAGCTCAGTTTGTACTGGGATTTCCAGTTCTGAGTCTTAGTGGACCTTAGAAGCAGTAGTCACTGTAACTGAAAGTTTAAAACGAACTAGCGGCAACGTTATAAGCTTAGAAAAGTGCGTGCTACCGACTATCTGCTGTGATAGCCGAAATCAAAAACGATGTTGGTAAGAAAAATATATGTGGATTTTTGATTTCTAATGAAATACCGTATGTCAAGGATAAAATATAGGAAAAGTGCAATGTGTACAATCACATCATGTGCTGAGGACATTATAATCCTGCACATTAGAAGGAAACCAGAGAACAAAGGAGGTCAAATACGTTAGTAAAAATGCATAATAGCCCCATTTAAGTAATAAGCACCATTTACTGCATTCAGAAACCTGTATGGAAGTAATAAGCATCATTTACTGCTTTAGAAACCTAAAAAAGTGCTTATCACCCCTTAAGTAATAAGCACCATTTACTGTATTTAAAAACTTAAGGCCTAGCATGATTGTTCCATTTTTACAATGCATATAAATGGAACAATCACGCTAGGCCTTTTACACAGTGTGTTTGAAATGGTACTGAAGCTGAGCTTGTCAAACGAAGAAAGAAAGGATATTAACTTGGGTGGAGTTTAACAGTGAAGCTTATCAAGTTCTTACGAAACTTTAATACCTGCTTAAGAAATAAGACAAGAAGTGGTTTAGCACTTCTATTCATTAAATATAACAGATGACAAAACTTTCAGAAAAATAAAACCACAATAACTGTTTTCAAAACAAATTGTAAGAAAGGCCGTAATATGAAACAGATGAAATTCTGTACATGATGTAACGAAAGAGACCATGTGAAAAATGAGCACACACTGAACACATTTGTATAAAGTTACCTATTAAACTTGAATTTGAGAGAGCAAGAATGAAAAAATGACATAATGACATTGAAGTAAAAGAGAAAAGGTTTTCGCTTAAGGCTGTCTTTGAATGAGTGTAACAGAAATTCTGTCCTGTATCTGTAACGCAAATTCTTTTGTACACATTTTCGTGAAAACTATTACTTTGTAGAGTTTGAAATTTTGAGCACAAATAAAAACGACCCATATATAATAGGTGTCGCAGTTATTTTCCCGAAAAATTTGTTATAATTTTGTTTTAATTTAATTTATCTGACTCGAAAATATTCCGATTTGGCGCTAGATGGCACAGAAGTTAGCTTGGCAGTGTTTCTGTGTGGAAGAAACAAAATCGCTCATCTCTGTCTGATTTTTTTAATTATCTAGGCCAAATAGAAATCAAAGAATGGGCACTGAAGTGAGATTGGAATCTTGTCTTCTATAGGTCATCTTAAATTATACTGTACGTTCATTTTTTGAAGAGAAAATGTGTACATTACCATAAAACACTTGAATTTGAGACAGAAACTACGCTTACCTACTAAGCTCCATCCCCAAACAATATCATTAGTTAAAACGTAACAGAGCGTATTTTGTCTTTTCACTGTGAAGCCAACGAGAGACTGCTGCCATTCTGAATATGGTAAGGTCTTCAGTCATTCGCTGACGCCAACTGCTGGAACAATCCCTCAAGACGTAAAAGCCACACCCATGGATTGATATTTTGCGCCATCTATCGCAGAAGATGAAACCGAACACTCATACAAAGACAGCCTTAACGCAAACTTGAAAAAATAAAAAAATATGCAGAATAGTCAGTAGTTTTCGGGATAAAAATTATATAACAGACAGAGAAACGTTTTTCATAGAACTTAAAGTTGATAAAACAGAACTGAATGCTGAAATTAATGGTCCAGAGACAGAATATTTCAGCGTGGGAAATGTTTTTTTTTTAACTGATAAAAGTAGATTTCATGAAACAGATATATACTAATATACTGATTTCATTGTCCCGTTCCGCCAATCTGTCTTGGCTCCTCGGGGACTTATTGAGCACCTTGGATGTTATTTTGACATGTTGCGACAATTATCCTGCCTTGAGACGCCGGTTCGGACCCTGGCCACCCCAATGGCCAAGAGACCAGCCCGTGGTGACGTGCTGGCAGGCGACCTAGTATACCTTGTCTGGGTTCCCGCTCTGTCTGGCGGGATAGGTCGTTTCTTACTTTATCGTTGACTGGAAGATTCCTTGCCCTCGAACATTTTTTGGGGAATAATTTCCCTTTATTTTCTTTTTCAAAACATCTACACACATGTATGCACTGTCCTCATGCTTAGGACTTACAACATCAAGAGATAGCAAAAAAATTTATTTACAGAATATTTACATTGGTGGTCTCTTCGTCTGCTTTCCCACAGACTTCTACCCTCATTCATCTTCCGAATCGCTTTCGGTGTGCACGTTCACCTCCTGCGTTTCGGTCCCCGTTTGATTGGGGAAGATGGTATGTTGCTGGAGGGTTAGCCTTTCAACCAAGGCTATTATCCCCCTCCTGTTAACGGAAGATTGGATGAGCAGATCCAATCTTCGCGTTCTTTGCACACCTGGGATCAGTGTGTTTCTCCATTCGGCGAAGCCACTGCATTCAAGTACGCAGTGTTCTATGCTTGCCGTTCTCTTTCCACAGGGACAAGTGCAGTTCCTGATGGCAAATCTGCCTAGGTATTCAGGGCTGATGCCATGGCCACTGAGTATTTGATTCAGGAACTTATTTGTCTGTGCTCGTTTGGTCGAGACCTTCGGAAACACTCTGTGTGTCTTCCGCCCTGTCTCTCCCGTGTCCCATCTGACCTGCCATTCGGTCATGGTCCGACGTGCTAATGCTGCGCGAGTACACCTTCGCGGCGTTCTGCATTGCACGTCGACCGTCTCTTTCAGCGTGGCTGCCTTCGCCAGCTGATCTGCCCTTTCGTTTCCTAGGGTTCCGACATGGCTTCGTACCCAGTGGAAACTAACTGCCCCATCTCCCTCTGCCCTCAAGAGGGTTTTGATCCTCTGGACGATGGGGTTTCTTCCCCTGAATCTACTCAGAGCCTGCAGTGCTGCCTCACTGTCCGAGTAGAGTTTTATTCTTTCTTCACTACGCCTGGGGAGTGCCCAGGTGAGTGCCATCTCTATCGCCAGAAGTTCTGCCTGGAAGACAGAAGCGTTCTGCGATAATTTCACGCTTCCTGCAGTGGCTTCGTTCCCGTCCGAGAACGCACAGAAGCCTGCCCCCACTTGTCCCTTCAACTTTGAGCCGTCCGTGAACAGCTCATGCCCAACTCCCGTGGGTTTCTCCTTGTCCCACGGTGGGCAAATTTCCTCGGCAGGGTGGATCTGCCAGTCCACGCTTTCCATCTCCATGTCGGAGGCTCGATGCGGCGCACCGAGAAGGTAGGCGTCCTCGCCTGACCTTAGGCAGTGCATTGCTGCCTCCCTTTCCACTACTAGGTCTGCCGGCTCGCACCCCGCCAGCACTTGGAGTGCTAGGGTCGACGTTGTGCGAAAACAACCGGTTATCCCTAGTAGGGCCAACCTTTGGATTTGGTTTATCCCCTTCTTCATTCTGACTGTGGGAGTCCACCATGCTCCACTTGCATACGTCAGAATTCTTTCAATTCCTCTCTGATAGATGGCCTTCTTGGTTTTGCCCGTTAACCTCATGCCATTCAATCTATTGAGAATCACCGTGCACCTTGTTCTAAGGTGCCTCAGGTGTGGCAGCCCTGATAGACTCTGATCCAGGACCACACCCTAAGTATTTCATTTCACGCACCGCCTTGATAGTGCACCCTTGGAATCTGCACTGGGGTGGTGTTTTCATTACTCCTCTCTTAGCTATTGCTAGCAGAGTGGTCTTCTCAGGAGCGAAGCACAGTTTGCTTTCTCTGCTCCAATTTTCTAGCACATCCAAGGCCCTATGTGCTTCTCTTTCGATCACGTGTCTCCCTGAGGCGGAGACCACGAGAACGAAATCGTCCGCATAGGCTTGAATCTCCACTGCGGGCCCCAGGTCTAGGTTCAGTGCTGAATCAGCAACTATATTCCACCAGAGCGGCCCGGAGTTGGATCCTTGCGGACACCCTCTATGGTACGAACGCGAGGATTGCCCATTCCCAGCTTCGAACTCGACTCTTCTATCAGACAGGTAGCTGCTGATCAGTTTGAACAGGTTCCTTGGACAGCCAAGTTCTTTAAGTCTGGTTAAAACCATTGGCCACCAGACACTGTTGAATGCCCCCCTCACGTCTAGTGAGATGAAGCAAGTATGGAGCCCCCTCCGCTTTGTTCCTCTCTGCCCTCTCTCGGAGGCTGCGAATTGCCTGCGTTGCGCAACGCCCCGGAAGGAAACCAAATTGGTTCCTGTTTAGCTTTCCCTGCTCCATGAGAAAGCCAAGCGCTCTGTTCGTTGTGAGCTTGTCCAGCACCTTGCTCCACGCCGAGAGGAGGCAGATGGGCCTATAGGCTGCGGGATCATTTTTGTTCTTTCCGGTCTTGTTGAAAAGAACTAGCACCGCTGTTTTCCACAAGTCTGGGAAGATTCCCCTCCCGAGGTATTCGTTTAGGAGCGCCACAAAATACCCGGGATTTGCATAGTAGATTTCTCTGACTATGCTGAGGTCGAACCCATCCTTGCCTGGTGCTTTGCCCGTATTTAGACTGGAGAGGGCATTCTCCACTTCGTCTCTCGTGAAGGGGGGTCCTCACCAGTGTCCGGCGGGATCCGACTTTCTTCCCTTATTTCTTTTTGTTGAGGGGAGTCCCCTTCTCCCTCGTCTCCTTGGAAGTGGTAATCCAAGAGACTTTCTACGGTACTATCAAGAGTCTTTGATAGGCTACCGTCTGCCCTTTCTACCGCTGCCAGTTTTAGCGGTTCGGTTATGGATCCCCTCGAGATCTTATAGGGGATCCCGAAAGCGTCAGCCGGAGTTTGAAACTCACACAGTTTTCTCCAGTAGGAGATTTTCGAGAGATTCAGTTCTCTCCTGTATGCTGAACGAGCCTTTTTATGCATATATAAAACTTGTTACAATTGTTTCTGAGATGGAAATAAATTTCTTATCAGTGAAAAAAATGACTGAAAAGTCATGTGAAATTTTGTACAAGCATCAATAAAGTGATAACCTCAGAGCAACAAGTTTTAGTTGGTACAGAACAGCTGCCGTAAGATTAACATTAACGATAATCCCGAACAACAAAACCTCTTAAGAGCAGTCAACAGACACTCCACTCAGTCTCCAAGTAAATCAAACGGATATCTTGTCCCGTAGGTTTTTACGCAGCTCCTTCGGCACTTCAGCAAAAGAACATAGGGACAAATCATATTGCTAAATGATTTGTGCCTCGGGCAGGATGGGTTGGATTATGGGGGTTACAATGGTATGCTCAAGTGAAAAGAAAGGAGTTCAGGTTTAGTTCTGCGTGAAGCGAGCTCCAAATTCCGTGTGTGTTTCAGTTGGACTCAATGGCTGTGGGAATGGTTGCTGGTGCCTGGTGTGTTACCAATTTACGAAGGTATTTCTTGGTTCGGTCCTCGTAGATTCTGTTCCCGTTGTCCGCTGCTAACTATGCAGTTCCACTTCACTGTCTAACACTTTCATTTTTTCTTTCCTGTAGAGTACCCTAACCCTAATCACATAGCTTGCTATTTCTAAGGGCTGTTTAAAATTAGACGCCAGACCCTGGTTTACCAAAATCCTCTACATCATATTTCTTTTTTTATATATTACATTGAGTTTTATTCAGCATCTAAAGAAAGCACTGCATCCGTTTCCTTTGTGTATGAGCTTCATACACCTAAACTGCTTTTGTACAAACGTAATGGACTAGCAATGCTATGTAACCTGTGCATCAATGTTTGTCAGGAATGAACTTAGGTAACCATTTTGAGAATAGTGAACTTAAATAATCTTTCCTTTGCTTAGCGAATTTTTTCCATTTCGATACAGCTGGTCAGTGAGCATGGCTCTCACTTCTTAGCCGTCCCGTCCGAGGGAAAGTTAGATTTATGGGTTTTTGTTGCTATGCGAGGGCTAAAGTGAACAGTGGTATTCGAGGGGTCACAGAGAAGCCAATTAAGGAACATCTGCGCCTTCTAGTAATAACAGGACACGCTATTACTTTTTAGCCGTCTCAATCGAGGGGAAGTGGGTTTTACGTTTTCACTTTTCTGCGATGAAATGGGTTTTACGTTTTCATTTTACTGCGAGGCCAAAGAGAAAGGGGACAAGCAAAAAGAGGAGAGCGAGTTGGAAGTAGGTAGAGAGCGAGGTGGCCAGAATTTTTGGCTCCTCTGTGTGAAACCGAGATAATGCTGTTCATCAGGAGAAATTGGAAAAATAGGAAAGAGAATATTGGCCGCGAAGGAAGACCAGCGTGTTAATGATATAGAGAATGAATGGAAATCCGAACAATGCTTGAGACCTTCGCCATAACATCTGAATAATTACATTCCTCACTGCAAGAGCGAGTTATAACTTTAGCTGATATTTTATTTATTAGCTCTAGTCGGATAAAGTACGGGTTAAACTTCCGATACAAAAAAAAAACTCTCTGCAAGCGAAACATCAGCGAACCCTTCACACAGGGCACTGGAATGTTATTCAGTAACAAGCCTTGTAACAGCTAAACTAGGCCTAAATTCCGA
Organism: Macrothele yani; assembly: GCA_039090855.1. NCBI lineage: Eukaryota > Metazoa > Arthropoda > Arachnida > Araneae > Macrothelidae > Macrothele > Macrothele yani. The sequence continues at coordinate 61,537,882 of CM077017.1, read as the reverse complement.
AAAATGGCCGCATCTCAACAACAGTCACTTTTTTCTGGTTCGAACATTGACCGTTATTCGGAGGTTTCAGTGTAATATTACACATGCAAAAATCGCTGCAGATACGAGTATAATGGGCACGGATACTTTGCATAACTTCAAGAAACAAAAAAGAAACAACATTCAACGACATTCTGTGTAAAGAGAAGTTGCTTAATTAAACTTGTGCTTCTTGAGTCTAAAACATAAAGGACGTGGTGTCTTAGTTAAATAATTTTAAATAAACACTTTAACCCTAACAGTCCAAAAACGGGAGCACTAAAAAATTAAATTACAGTTTTCTTGTAGACAAGCACATCTTATTCCACTTGTTGCACGAAATACCTAGAGTATGGCAGGATCTCTTATTATACACAACATTTATACTTTCACAAAGCACACAACGTAGCAGGTTGAAGACTTCATCAACGTAGCGTAACAATTCCGTAACGTTAACAAATATTATTGCAGATTACCAACGACTCATTACCAGCTGCTAAAAAACAGAAATTCGTCGTCACAATTAAATAGCAAAAGAGCATAACGTTGACAGCATCTCACTACCTCTCACCTAACACATATCGATCTTAGATTTTCATCTGTTGCTTGCCCTCTCATTGACTGCCAGTGCTGCCACATGAAGAGAAACTTGGGGTGTTCAGACGTGACATTAAGTTCCTTAAGTCTAATCGAGAGATATACAAACGTTTTATAAGAGATAGAGGCGAAAACGGAAAGTTAAATAGGTTATATACACTCATTGTCATAAAAATCCGCGCACCAAGAAAAAGACCAGGCGATTAACGCGAAACTCGCCGAACAGCTACAGGGAGGGCAGACATGCAAATGATTAAAGTTTCGTGCGATTCCGCATGCCCGCGCATTCAAGACCGGCGTTGCAATCGCAATCCTTGGGGTTTATAAGGCGCCACGCAGGGGACTCCACATGCGTGCCAAAGTGCACTGTAAGAGTCAGGTGAGATGCTTGAGCGATAGACTTGCCGAGGAGCCGCCGTAGATGTACGTACGGGCAACCGACGGAGTTTGAACGAGGCCGTATCGTCGGGATTAGAGAGGCAGGGCGGCCAGCGCGCCGAATCGGCCGCCATTTGGGCCGGTCGGACAGTACGGTGTGATCGTGGTGGGAGCAATGGACACGACGGCGGACTGGCTCCGTACGACTCAGACACACCACCAGCAGAGAGAACCGTGTGATCGTGAGAGCGGCACGCACAGATGCAACAACGTTCTTGTCCAATATCTAGAGACATGTGGTGGCTGTACAAGGGACTCCTGTGTCCGCCAGAACCATTTCCAGACGCTTGGCAGGGGCGAATCTGCCCTCTCGACGGCCCTTGCGTTTTCTGTCATTAACACCTGACCATCGTCGGCGTCTATTGCAGTGGTGTCCGCAGTGAGCAACGTGGAATGCTACGGACTGGCGACGTATAGTGTTCAGCGACGAATCCCGCTTCTGCATGGGAACGGACGACCAACGTGTCAGAGTGTAGAGGACTGCAGGTGAGAGCTACAATTCCAACCTCACTGTACAGCAGTACACGTCCCGAACTGCAAGCGTGATGGTCTGGGGAGCCATCGGGTATGATAACGGGACTTCCCTCGCAGTGATGCGAGAAACGTTGACAGCCCAGCGCTAAGTACAGGAAATCCTGTGGCCCTATGTGCTGCCTTTCCTGGCGGGGCTGCCCGGATCCATTTTCCAACAAGATAACGCCAGTCCGCATACGGCTCGGGTTTCCGAGGACTGTTTAAGCCAGGCTTCAATGCCACCGTGGCCCGCCAGATTGCCTAATCTCTCTCCAATCGAGCACGTGTGGGACCAGATGAGACGCCAGCTTCTCCATGTCCCAGTGTTCGTGATTTAGAGCGTCAGTTGCAAGAAGTGTGAGCTAATCTGTCCGAGGATAACATACGGCGTCTCTTTGACTCCATGCCGGACCATATCACCGCATGTGTCCGAGCAGGAGGCGGTCCGACGCGGTACTAACGCTGACCGGAATGTGTTTCGTATGTCCGTGGGAAATCGTATTGCTGCTGTGATATTGTAATCACTTCTGTCCTTGGTATGTATAATCTCACTACCAAAATCTCATTTCAATTCAACGCCTCTTTCTTGGTGTGCGGATTTTTATGACAATGAGGGTACGTGAGGTGACGCATTAGTCAAAATGGCAAGTTGCAGCGATAAGCCTTGCCTGCTAGTTCAGTCGGGAGATTATTCCGCACCGGAGTAGGAAGATGTGAAATCGAGTTCACCCCACATTCATTATATAGTACAAAAATCATAAAACAAATTTAAATAAATGACTATGTTAGAGAGAGAAATGACGTTATCGAATCGTGATTAAGAATAAAACCATGTGTTCTGCATAAAGAGGAGATTTAAACAAATTTCTTCATCTAAAAAAATCGGTTAGTGGCAAGAAAATTTTAGAGTTAAGACATACACAGACACTTCACGTTTCGTAGAGTATACAATTGACGTCTCAAGTAGTAATGGAATTTTTTATAATGTAACACACAGTCATTCAACATGGATGAACCTACTTAGAGTAAATCGAAATGAGTAATGCAACACTGCTAGATGCAGCCACATACCCTGCCGAAAAAAAAAATTTCAACACCACGAAAAAATAGTTGTAGAGGAATGAAATGGCGGCAATATATTTGTATAGGTAACATATTTAATCGATTATGGTTTCAAGATCACAGCTTATTGTAAGCGCGAGAAGAGCCATTTTAAATGTGAAATGCTGGTACATTAATAACCGGTGTAACCACCAGAATGTTGAATGCAAGCACGCAAACGTTCATGCATTGTGTCGTACAGGTGCTGGATGTCACTTTGTGGGATGGAGTTCCATGCCTGTTGCACTTGGTCGGTCAACACAGAGACGGTTAATATTGGTTGGGGATGACGCTGGAGTTGTCGTCCAATGATGTTCCATACGTGCTTGATTGGTGAAAGATCTGGTGATCTAGCAGGCCACGGCAACATGTCGACACTCTGTAGAGCATGTTGGGTTACAACAGCTGTATGCGGGCGAGCGTTATCATGTTGGAAAACACCCCCTGGAATGCTGTTCATGAATGGCAGCACAACAGGTTGAATCACCAGACCGACGTACAACTGTGCCGTCAGGTTGCGTGGGATAACCACGAGAGTGCTCCTGCTGTCATAGGAAATTGCTCCCCAGACCATTACCCCAGGTGTAGGTCCAGTGTGTCTCGGCCGCAGACAGGTTGGTTGCAGGCGCTCACCTGGCCTCCTTCTAACCAACACACGGCCATCACTGGCACCGAGGCAGAACCGGCTTTCATCAGAAAACACAACAGATCTCCACTCCGTCCTCCAATGAGCTCTAGCTTGACACCACTGACGTCGCAAACGGCAGTGGTTTGGAGTAAGTGGAATGCACGCTACAGGGCGTCTGGCTCGGAACTGTCCTTCAAGTAACCGATTTGTAACAGTTCGTTGTGTCACTGTGATGGCAACTGCAGCTCGAATTGCTGCCGCAGACGCGGTAATATGCACCACGGCCATACGCCGTACACGGCGGTCTTCCTCTCAGTAGTGCCACGTGGCCGGCCGGAACCCGGTCTTCTTGAGGCAGTACCTTCCCTTGACCACCGCTGCCAACAATCATGCACAGTGGCTACATTCCTGCCAAGTCGTTCTGCAATATTGCGGAAAGAAAATGCACCTTCTCGTAGCCCTATTACACGACCTCGTTCAAACTCCGTGAGATGTTGATAATGGCTTCTTCGTCTTCTTAAAGGCATTCTTGACTAACATCAACACACTACGTCGAATCTCAACAATAACTAACGACCACGAACGTTACAGCGCGTATTTACAGCAAACCTGCTTTGCATGTTCCGAGGGCGCTACTAGCGCCACACTTATGCGCCGAGCGCGAAATTTGTATAGACGTCATCTTACAGATGTACTCTTACCGCCTACCAACTGTCGTTTATCTAACACAACCCCTTCTTGGTGTTGGGATTTTTTTCCGTCAGTGTATAATAAATGCCTAGCTGAAGCAGTATCAGCAGCTTAAAATGTGACTAAGAGAGTTCGTACATATAGGCAACCTGAATGAAAAATATAAAGTCTGAACGATGTATTCCTATCTTTATTTACAGCAAGGTGTTTGTTTCAGTGGTCAATGTACACTGAGTGCTCAATGAATTACGACCATTCCTGTGCAGAATGAGTTATATCCGATACTGGCGTAATGAGGAGGAGGAGGGCGTGGCCCGTAAGGGTGTATGAGATTGAGGGGTGTATGGAGTGTATAAGAGGTGCAAGAGGTTGGTGGTTCAGTTGAGAACAAAGTTACTGGTATCGGTAAACCCAACGATTTATTAGAGTTTACGAAAGGTCAAATTGTAGACACACGAAGTGTTGGTTCGTCCACTTCAGAAACGGCGACACTTACAGGTTGTTTGAAGGACTCCGTGATTAAAGTGTAACAGGTGTGGTTCTAAAATAGCGAAACAACAAACTGGCGACACAGTTGTAAAGGGCGGGGTAACGTCGATTCTAGAGGTGATCGACAGGTGCTTAGCATTGTACGGGGCAATCGGTGCATCACGGTTTCGTTGTTGATGGCCCAATGCAATAAGGTCAACCAGAAAAGATATCCTGCGCGACTGTGCGTCCCACGCTGTCACAGATGGGCTACAGGGCAGACGTCCTATTGCAGGTCTGCACGGGCCTTAATTTGGAGAGCCCGGTCCGTCGGGGTACGAAATGTAGGTACCCGGCCCGACCTGGTCCAGCCCTACCCATTTTAGACTTTAATAAAGAGTTCTCCGCCATTCATTGCAAATAACGCAATTCTTTCATTTGTCTTACGGCACTGGTTCTCTCCCCTTCCCTGGGACCAGTTGCCCTAAATTAAGGACGTCCGACTGCTTATAGCCGATCGAGTTGAACACGGTGGTCGTTAAACCTTCAATCAAAGAAAAAAAAATAGTAAATGCTTTTCCTGTTCTACATTTAAAAACAAACAAAGTAACCCTCGATTTCCAAATATGTAAACAAATAGTTCGAATTTCCTCATCTCCAGAGTGACAACCAATGGCTCTAAAAGTTCGTTTTCGTTTTGGTTTCGAGTTGCGGATAACTCTGTTCATGTGATCATTTCTCGGAAAAGGAAAAAAAAGCCACGTGTTTTGGTCGCTAAAGCCAACGAAGTGAAACGGAATTTGATTTCAACCTTAAAATAAATAAACCATCGCAGTTTAAACTCTCATCTTACAGTCCGAACTTGTCGGTTTAATCTGTAATTGCCGCCCCGGTGGCGCAGTGGTCTAAGGCGCTGGCCTCTGATCATTCGTCCGTAAGGGGTCCGGGTTCGAATCCCGGTCAGGAATGGATGTTGTGTTTGTCTTACGGCACCGGCTCTCTCCCTTCCCTGGAACCAGTGACCCTAAATTAGGGATGGGCGACTGCTTATAGCCCATTGAGTTGCTCACGGTGGTCGTTAAACCTCCAATCAAAAAAAAAAAATCTGTAATTAATCAATGCATTCTCTTGCAGATTCCTTTCACTCAGTGAACTTCGCAGTCTAATTAAATTTAGCACGCCAGTCTTCGTTTTGTGAGACGAAAATATTTTGTTTCACTGTAAGAGCAAAATGCAAAAGCTTCCACTACAGGCCCAGACCGAGGTAAGTTCAGGCCGTACAGACCTCTACGTCCTATACGATACACTCTCCCAGCAGGAGTCCATCGATGTAAATGACTCGTCTGATGGCAACAGCGTGCGGGCTGAACGACAGGAAGATTGGGAGCAGGTGTTCTGGTCCAACGAATCGCGATATGTAACTTCATTCTGCAGACCGTTGAGTCAGTTTTTGGCGTAAGCTTCATGAGGCTGTGGATCCTTCAAGCATGACATAAACCATCCAGGACGGTGGGGGCGGTTGTATGATATGGGGAATGTTCAGCTGTCACGAAATGGGAGCTCTGGTTCGTATGGACCAACGTATGGACGCCGGCTGTTAATATGAACTGCTTGCGGAACATGTACCTTCGGCAATGAGTTCTTCCATGATAATAATGCCCCATATCATTGGGCCCACTTAACGCAGGAATGGTTCGACGAACACAATTCCAATATGGGATGTCTCGAATGGTATTCAATTACGCTTTGATCTCAACCAAGGCCGTCTAGAAAGTAGAAGGGTATGACATTAGAGAGATGAATTACCTCCGTTTGTGGCGTCAATTTCATGTTACATGGCCTGATCCGTTGATGTGGTATTTGACGTCATACATAACAGCGTTAGAAACCAATCAAAAGCCTTGCTTTTCGTTAGACGTCACTAAAAGAGGGACCTCATCTCTCCATCTCTCTAATGCCATGGCCTTGTATTTTCTAGACGGCCTTGTCTCAACACAGCTGAACAACTGAGGTATGTTGTTGAGCGCCAGGTGAGGCAGTTGGAGGAGCAATACCAGAGCTTTGGATCGCAATACAAGAAAATTAGCTGCAGATATCCACACGAGTGTACAGACATATCGTGGAATTGATACCACGGAGGGCGGTGGCCAATCTCCACGGGAAAAAGGAAGGCCCACTATGTGTTAAATAGGTGGTCATAATTCAGTGAGCATTCTGTGTATGTGTACCAAGGCAAGAGAGAAAAATGCTTTATAGTCATAAAGCACAAGAAGAAATTCTTATAGGGTGTGATGGGAGTATGGAATCTCGATTACTTTAACAAATGGCTTTGTGAAAACAACAGATCGATCAAACTTTTCACAGGAGGGAAACCGAAACCTAATGCAGAGCCATTCAAATGTAAACGTGAAAAACATGCGAAGACGAAAACCATTAAAAATACGGAAAGTGATACAGTAATCGAATAAACAGAACTTGAACGATTTTCAAGAATTTCCACAGCTGAAAATGGAAACACAATAAACGAAAAAGAAAACCCTGCAAAACTAGAAAGAAGTTATGAATAGTTCCGAGATGATGCTTTGAAGTTTCAATAGGATATTTTAATTCGTTAAATGAAGCCGATTTCAATGGATTACCCTACGGCAGAAAATTCATCAAAACTGAATAGGAATGGCAAGATGTTACATAATAAACCGAGACTTGGAGCCTGGGGTACACTCAGCAATTCGAACAACATTAAAAAAAAGAAATTCGTTAGTAATGAATCATAAAATAAGAAGAGTTGCAACCTTTAGTCGTACGATATACAACAAGTTCGCTTCGTGATATCCTAGAAGCCCATATGATTCAATCAAAAATATTTCAAGAACCAGGAAAACGACAGAAAAGCCTGTAACCCGAAAGTTAACGTGCATAGGTTGAAACAATCTAATTGAGATGAAAAAAAAAATAATGCAGAATTTTTATCTGACGATATTGTCAAACACAGCGCAGAAGATTGATGGTTTTATTATTTGGAGATAAAAGGCAAGAATTCATAAAAGGAATTTCGCGTAGGCGATGTACTGACATTACTGTATTTATAAAATAAATACTAAGAAAGCAACACAAATGCTAGAAAATAAATTCGAAATTAAAAATTTAGATGCCACATTTTGCCTTGGCATTCAGCTGGAGAAAGGAGCAGACGGGAAGCTTTTCATCTTACCAAAGCAACAAATAACGAGAAATTAGCAATACGTATGATAATACACCAATGAGTCATTACATTATGAACACCTGCCTAGTAAGCTGTAGGACACCCCTTTCGAAAACAAAACAGCGCCCACTCGGGGAGGCATTAATTCGATGAGGTGTCAATGGCTATCCTGGGGTATCTGGTACCATAATATCAACAGCAGGTCTTCCAGTTCCCGTACATTTCGGGGTGGTGGTGATTTAGCGCGAACCTACTTTTCCAAGTGGAACCACAAATGTTCGATTGGGTTCATGTCAGGTGAATTTGGAGGCCTGTGCATTAACAGAAAGTCACCAGCATGTTCCTCGAACAACTCCTTGACGATTCTGGCACTGTGGCATGGCGCATTAATCTGTTGGTAATGGCCATCACCAACAGGGAACACGGTTGACATGAATGGATGAATTTGGTCCGCAACGATGTTCAGATATCTAACAGCTGTCAGGGATTGTGTTATTGGGATCATGGGGCCTAAAGTGTCCCAAGGAAAATCGCCCACAGCATGACACTGCAGTCGTCGGCCTGTTTCCTCCCAACAGTGCATCCAGGTGCCATAGCCTCCGTTGGTAATCGGCGTATCCGCTCTCGGCAGTCTACGTGATGCACCGGGAATCTTGTTTCGTCAGACCAGGCCGCTTTCTTCCAATCATCCACGGTCCAATCTCGATGATCCTGGGCCCATATAATGCGTTGTTGGTGATGACGTGCCATGCGCTGAAGGCTGCGATGAACTGTGTGCTGTCCCTGATCACCACAGTTGTAGCTGCGGATGATTTGTCGCACTGTGGCCATGCGGTCGCTGTGAACAATGCGCGACAATCTTCGCTCTCCTCTGACATCAATGAGCTGCGGACAGCACACTGCTGGACGACGATTCGTTGTTTGGCCATCTGTGCACCACTTGTGATACGTACTCACTACAGCGGCACGTGAACAAGCCGCGCCGTTTCCCAGATCGTAGTTCTGAGGCGCCGTACCATCACAATTTGTTCTTTATCAAACTCCAATAAATCGGCAGCTTTTCCCATTCAGTCTCCGAACACTCGACTAACCGAAAGCCAGTCCTCAGGTTGCACATATGCTGCTCTGTGAACTACACCTGCGCCACCGTTTGGTAAAGAATCGTTGTAAGTAAAGAATCGTTTGTTTTACTGCTAGAAGCTTTTGAATCATTTTCGTTTTGCTAAAAAAATAGTTTTATTGAAGAAAAAGCATTTCCATGATGAAATATCATGAGTGAGTATACAACGGCAAAAAAAAAATATATATATATATAAGGAGAGTCTTATATGGGAGTATGAGCCAGTATTTTCAAGGACTTTTATCTGATTATATACGGTACATTGTTTTGCCGCTTTGTTTTAAATACACTGCCTGACAGAGAAAATGCCACATCATGAAGGAATGCTCGAAAACAGACCAAACTTCACGCACAGATAGCCAAGCAGATCCTGAAGAAATGATTTAATTGTCGCATACAGAATACACACCAGTAGCCGAATATACAGAATGATCAATAAGGAGTGTGGTCCCCATTTTGGGCGATACAGCGTTGAATCCGACGTGGCATCGAGGCAATGAGAGTCCGAATAGAGTCCTGCGGTACCGTGGACCACGTGGTGTTGATCCGAGTCCACAGTTCATCTTCATTTTGCAGGGGTGGAAGGATACTCAGCCTACGTCCAATCCTGTCCCACAGATGCTCGATGGGCGAGAGGTTCTGGGGATCGTGCTGGCTACGGAAGCATCCGCTCCCCGTGTAAAGCATCCAGGCTTAAAAAACGGCGTTTGGGATGACCTGAAGATACGGTAGCGACACGGGCAGTGCACCAGCACCTCGTCAACATAGTGGCGTGTCGTCAATGTGCCCATAATACGTACCAGCGGTGAGCGGCTTTTGGCGCTGATAACACTCAACACCATGGTACCACGTTGCCGGATCATGTGGCGCGGCACAATGGCTGAGGAATCCGCCCGTTTGCCACGTCGCTTCCAGACTTTCACACGGCGATCATCCGTGGTGAGACAGAACCGCGATTCGTCGCTGAACACTATACTGTTCCATTCAGCACCCCACGCAGCTCTGGAGCGACACCACGCAAAACGGTGATGACGATGGCTCGCTGTTAAGGGTAGCCTTCGCTACGAACGGTTGGGCAGCAAACCTGACGCCGGCAATCGGCACGACACTGTCCGCGTCGATATCAAAGCATCCAAGCGTCCCCGTACACTCCGCAAAATGTTGCCCGTTGTGGCCTGGGGGTACTCTACGGCATGACGTTGGGTGCGACGATCGGTGCGCGCGGATGTTCGTCTCCGTGCTCCGGTCACCCTACAACGTTGTACTGATCCTTCCTGGGACCACTGTCTCCAAATGCGACAGAACGTTGTGGCATCACGTTGCGTTTCTTCCGCAATACGACTCAAGGACCATCCTGCGGTATGAAGGCCTACGATGTTACATCTCGTGAACTCATTGGTTTGACGAAATCGCGTACTACGGCGTCTTAACGGCATTAGAATTCGTTCCCCAGACATGGTTACAGCACAACCACTCACTTCTCGCTGCCGTGACGACGTCTTGACTGCTGGCCTCTCGGGCTGGTTGTCCCCTTATGACCCACGCGCCGTTCGTGTGATTGACCTGCAAATGCCAGCATTTGCATAACTTGTACGTGTGCACCTACCCTGCAATTTGCATAGCTCTGCGTTCAGGTCTTCGTGGTGTGGCGTTTTCTTTGTCAGACAGTGTATAACCTTACCATCGATGACTATGTTAAATCATTTTAAACTTAAAACCTACCATGAAATAATTGAAAAAAAAAGAAACCTTCCTTTTCCTCGTACATAGTGTAAGACGTTGGGCAATGCTAGTGCAATTAGGTTGTGTTTTTGTTACATTTAAAGAGTTATACTGACCAGCTTTGATACACTTTTTCCTTGCTATCCTTATCTCTATAGATTAAAGTGCTAAAAGTCATATGATAGCAGTATGCGAATTTTTAACTGGCGCTGTCGTCGTATAAAAGCTTCGTCGCACGCCACGATGTTTATCTGTTGTGAGGTGTAATCTCGTGAGTCAGGTTGAACAACCGTCAGTAGGACTATGGCAAGCCGACATGAATTACCGGATTTTGAACGAGGCATGGCAGTGGGAGCTAAACGGATGGGACATTCAATTTATGAAGTTGTGCGAACATTCAACATTCCTTGATCCACGGTGTCACGTGTGTATCGACAATACCTCATGGAAGGCATTACCACACACCGTGTACAGCGCAGTGAACGACCACGGGTGCTGAATGACCGTGACAGGCGGCATCTGACTAATATTGTCCATGCTAACATGCAAGCGACACTGGCTCAAATAACATCCATATTCAATGCAAGAGGTACCAGAGACACATGCATCAGGTCAGTGCAGCGTAATTTACCGTCCATGGGGTATGGAAGCAGAAGACCCATCAGAGTGCCTTTGATAACATCACGACATCGGACACAGCGCCTTACCTTGGCTCGTGAACATGGTAATTGGACCCTGGAAGACTGGCAACATGTGTCGTGGTCCGATGAGTCACGTTACCAGTTGTTACGAGCTGATAGTAGGATTCGGGTGTGGCGCAGACCCCATGAGGCCATGGACCCAAGCTGTCAATAAGGCACTGTGTAAACTGGTGGTGGTTCCATATATGTGTGGGGTGTCTTTACGTGAAACAGTTTGGGTCCTTTGGTCCTCGTAAACATGTCATTAACCTGTAATCGCTTTGTTGCTCTGCTGGCAAAACTGAGACGGAAAAGTACTACAGGCAGTTGGCAATGGTCTTCACACAGGTAAAAGTGTGCAAAGTTCGCTCTAAACCCTACCAAGATGTTTAATACAAAGAACTATATACCCGGAAACCCGTACACTAGCTACCATTATCCAAGTTCCATCTCACAGCCCGCCATCAGTGGTGTAGGTGTCACGTTTACTGGTCTTCAGAAATGGGTCAAGTTTAGGCTCACAGGTGAAAGCCGCTTTAGTCTTTCGTAGGACTCCAAGCAGCACTTGATTTGGATGAAACGTAGGCGGCGTATGATGCCAGGAAGCATCGTTGAGCGGGACCGATATAACGGTCGTGGCATCATGGTGCGTCCCAGTATCATGATTAGTGGACGTACCGAACTGCAGGTGATAGATCAAGAGGCAATCACTGGGCAGTGGTATTGGAATGGTACTCGTATGATTCTTCATTACGTTCGTCTGCTCCATGGTGCTGTAGGCGTGGATTTCAATTTTATGGAAGATAACGCTCGTCATCACTGCAGAGGAACTGTTTGTCGGCTGGTTGATTTGTGTTTACTAGCGAAAGAGACTCAATGGGCCAAAGAGTAACTGTATATGAAGTATTCGCTATTGAGGCTATCCGTCGGATGGGGTGGCCATCACGCTCCCCTGATCTCAGTCCAATCGAACATGCTTAAGACAATCTGGGGAGATATACTGCTCAAAGGAATCCCCTACCAAAAATAATTCCAGTACTTTTCAGGGCTTTTTTTTTATTGGAGGTTTAACGACCACGATGAGCAACTCAATGGGCTATAAGCAGTCGCCCGTCCCTAATTTAGGGTCACTGGCTCCAGAGAAGGAAGAGAGCCAGTGCCGTAAGACAAACACAACATCCACGCCTGACCGGGATTCGAACCCGGACCCCTTACGGACGAATGATCAGAGGCCAGCGCCTTAGACCACTGCGCCACCGGGGAGGCTTTCAGGACTCTCCAGCAGGAGTGGGAAAATTTACCCCAAGAACCTAGACCACTTTGTGCTAAACATGACACACCGGTGCCAAACTACAGACGAATCCCCTACTGAGGACTTTGCCCTGTAGTCTGTTTATGCAGTAATGGTAAAAGAGTGTCATTAGACGACAGGTGATCCCATACCTCCCTCGTAACACTTTGTTCTGCTTCGATCTCTATTACGTATTACTCATAATTTTGGATGTCATGCGTGCTTTTTACTCATGATGTTACCATCCACGTCGCATATAGCTGAAAAAAAACGCAGTTTCAGATTTTGACTGGTCAAAATGTAACTCGTCCTTAATCTTTGGACAGCTGTGTATTTGTAATTTTTCGGTGCTTTTCGTCAGAGTAAGACCCCCGCGCTAATTTTTCTAATTCTAATAAATGAACAAAGAAATGGGATGATAGATTTGCCAACTGTAAGAAAAAGTTTACAGTCGCGCCTTCTGTGAGTCTTCAGATTACATTCATTTAGTCATTTAAAACTAGGTCTACATGGACTGCAAAAATATGACAAAGAAAATGCCACACCTCGAAGACGTGAATGCAGCGCCATGCAAATTGCAGGATGGGTGCACACGAATAAGTTTTGCAAATGATTGTATTTGCATTCCAATCGCACGAACGGCGCGCGGGATTAAAGCTGACAAACAGCCCGTGAGGCCATCAATCTAAACTGTGTCTGGAGAACGAACAAGGGGTGCCAATTCCGATAAAACGCCGTCGTACGCGAGCGATTTCGTCAAACGGATGAGTTCACGAGAGGTGTCATCGTAGGCTTTCGTACCACCGGATGGTCTTGCGTCGTATTACGGAAGAAACGCAACGGGATGCCACAACCGTCGGCCGCATTTGGAGACAGTAACCCTGGAAAGGATCTGTGCAACGTCGTAGGAGGACTTGAGCAGGGAGACGGACGTCCGAGCGCACTGATCGTCGCATCCGATGTCATGCCGTAGCGGACCCACAGGCCACAACGGGCGAAATTTTGCGGAAAGTACAGGGAGGCTTGGATGCTCCGAAATATCGACAAGGACAGTGTCCCGCCGTTTGGTTGCGTCTGGTTTGCTGTCCAGCCGCCGTTGCGAAGGTTACCTTTAACAGCGCGCCATCGTCGTCACCGCTTGGGGTGGTGTCGTTCCAGAGCTACGTGGGGTGCCGAATGGGACAGTGTCGTGTTCAGTGAAGAATCGCGGTTCTGTCTCACCACGGATGATCGAAGTGCGAGAGTCTGGAGGCGACGTTGCCAACGGGAGGATTCCTCCGCCATTGTGGAGCGCCACAGGACATGGCAACGTGGAATCATGGTGCGGAATGCTGTCAGTGCCAACAGCAGCTCACCGCTGGTACACATTACGGGCACATTGAAGGCATGCCTCTATGTTGACGTGGTTTTGCGGCCTGTGGAACTACCATATCTTCAGGGCATCCCAAACGCCGTTTTTCAGCAGGAAAACGCCCGGCCGCATACCGCTGGGATCAGCCCAAATGCTTTACACGGTGTGCGGATGCTTCCGTGTCCAGCACGTTCCCCCTGACCTCTCACCCATCGGGCATCTGTGGGACACAATTTGACGTAGGTTGAATACACTCCTACCCCAAAAAATGAAGATCAACTGTGGACTCGGATCAACACCACATGGTCCCCGATACCCCAGTACTCTGTTCGGACTATCATTGCCTCGATGCCACGTCGGATTCAACGCTGTATCTCCCAAAATGGGGGCAAATTGCTTATTGATCAGACTGTATGTTCGGCCAGTGGAGCCTAGTCTGTATGTGACAATTAAATCATTTGTTTAGGACCTACTTGGCTATCTAGGAGTGTGGTTTGGTCTGTTTTCGAGTATTTCTTCATGGTGTGGCATTTTCTCTGTCAGGCAGGGTATTTTAGTATAACGATTTAGATAACTAGTTCTTTGCTACGAAATAAGTAGGAATGATATGGAAGAGAAGCACAAAAGGAATATTTTTTCTAGGTATGCTGGTACACTTATCTTCTTTCCGTACTTCCTTTAAAAATTAAATTTAAAATGTAAAGATTCTCGAATTACGGTTGTTACTGATGAGGTATTATAGCATTATACGTGTTACTGTCGAATTTCTTTGATGTACACAGCTCGATATAGAAAATGCCACACCAGGAAGTACTTGTCGGAAAGTCATGCAAATTGTGGTGAGTGTGTGTCTACATTTGGGTTATGTAAATGGCTGCAGTTCGAACCAATCACGTTATAGGGGAGAGAGATAAAATGGCAAAACGGCTCAGGATAGCTACGTCTGATCGTCCTCACCTGGGTGTTTGGACCACTGCATCAGAGGGATCTCGGTGGTGAAACACGTGTAAGGAGCGAGAATGCCTGGGTGACGTCATTGGGAATCCTACGATCACGCGGACTCCTTTACCAGAGGCCTCATCAAAGGGTTACGTAAATCTGGTTGATTCCTTCGTCGCTAAACGCATCGGGGTGCAACAATGGTCGGCATAATGTAGCAAGAGTGGTTGGAGGAAGGCAACGCGCGTCACCATAGTCGGACTGGCGCACGCCGGCGGAGGCCCGAACGCATCGATCGCCACATTCGACTGGAAACTTTAGTAGCCTCACAATCCACAGCGGATGACATTCGACTAAGTGTACAAGCAGCTATCAACAACCCTTTATCGAGAAGGAATGAGAATCACATATTGGGTGATGCAGGTCTGATCTCTAGGCAGCTGTTGCGAAGACTGCCGCTCACCGCAGCACATCGTCGCGCAAGGTTGCAGTGGGGCCGTACCAGATATGCGTGTGGGATAAATAGAAACTTGTATTCGGCGACGAGTCTCACTTCTGTCTTAGCACCGACGATCGCCGATTTAGAGTCTGGAGACAACTAGGTCGCCGAGCTTATAATTCTGCCATTCATGAGCGTAATAATGCTCCTCAGCCTAGTGTCATGGTTTGGGACGTTATCAGTTTTAACAGCCTTTCAACTACCATACACATAATGAGTGCAATAGCAGCACCACGATACGTCGATGATGTACTGCAGCCCGTTTTGTTGCCGTATCTTCGTGGCATACCTGTTGCCCAGTTTGAACAAGAAAACGCCTGCCCACACACCGCCAACTTTAGCAGGTAGTGTCTAAAAGGTGTCAAGGTGCTGCCAAGGTCAGCGCGATCTTACTGGAGAACTTGTTGGACGCAATTAGCTGACGATTTAAGGCCCCTGTACGAAACCCTCGAAATGTAGACGAATTGTGGACATAGGTCGGAAGTTAAATCACTTCCTTTCCACCTATACTTGTCGACATGTGTGGTACGCTTCGTCTCATTTTGCGCATTTTTTCATGAATAAAATATCTCAGTAGGACCACAATTTCGGGACCTCGTTGATAAGTCACACCTAAAATTCCCAGTAACATAAATTATGCACTAATGGATTAAATACAATTACGTACCTTCAATCCTTAGTCCACTTGAGGCACATTGTTGGTGTGTAATTTTTCGTTGTTTATGGAATTATTGACACCTCTCAATACATGTCGTGTAATTCCAAAAATAATTCCTTGGGAGATGAAATATTAGTTTTTTAATTTTTTCTTCTATGTACAAACACTATTACACTCTGGTTTCAGCTGTTTAAAAGTAGTAATCACTATATAAATGTTGATACATTGTCTTATTTCATCAATGTTCTCTGTACTTACAGTCCAATAGCTCAATTTGAAGTTTACAAATTTTTTATCAGTGAAAGTCACATTCCATCTATGTACACTGTACCTGTTGCACCAGTAGTTAAACTCGAAATTTAAAATATTTGACTGTTAAAATCCTTTTCTTTTCTGTACACTATGTACAAACACTATTACACTCCGGTTTTAGCTGTTGAAATGCAGAAACACTATATACATGTTGATACACTGTCTTATTTCATCAATGTTCTCTGTACCTATAGTACTAATAGTTCATTTAAGGTTTAAACTTTTTATCAATAAAAATCATATTCCACCTATGTTCACTGTACCTGTTGCACCAGTAGTTAAACTTGAAGTTTAAAATATTTGAGTGTAAAATCCAACAAAAGTTTAAAATCACCGCATGCTTGAGATCATCAACCCTTTAATCAAACACCTGAAAAATATTGAACAATCTGTAACAACATTGTCAACAATGATAAATAATACAAGACAAACAGTTCGCGACTTACAAAATGAAGGAGTATATAGAACACCTTTAGAACATGAGAACAACCAAGAATTAAAAAGAAAAAGTATATATTATTATGGATCAACCAAACATAGACTTATAAAAAGAAGAAATCAACATATTAAAAATTGGGAAAAGGGAGAGAAAGTTACTGCAATGGTACAGTACTGTATTGAAGAAAATGCGAAACCAAAATTTGAAGAAATTCAGATCAAAATCGGATATAAAAGTGAATGGGAGTTGAGGTACTCAGAGCCTCTCACCATAGAAAAAAATAAACACAGAGCCTGTAATAATAATGAACCTATCATCATAGCAGAACCATGGAAAGCATTGATAAAGAAAGAAAAATAATATAAAGAACGTCAATGGAGAATGAAAGGAGGGGTGGAAAGGAAAGAAAGGGGAGGGGAGGGGGAGGAAGAAAAAAAAGAAAAAAAAAGGAATGAAAGAAACATAGGGGAATTAGACTGCAAATGAAATATAGATGGCAGCACAGTACCAGAAAAAGGAAAAACATGAAACTTAGGAATGCAGGGAGGAGCCCGTAATCCTGTAGCCCTTTCGCACACGTAGAGAGACCCCGTAGGGAATCATCTAGTGCACATTGGTAGTCTGCAACATCGTAGTTTGGACGGATGTTCCGAGGATGACTATAAAAATAGTCGAAAAGCTTCAACAGCTGTTTGATGGAAGGGTTGGCGATCTCAAGCGTGCCGTGATTTTAAACTTTTGTTGAATTTAACATTCAAATATTTTAAACTTCAAGTTTAACTACTGGTGCAACAGGTACAGTGAACATAGGTGGAATATGATTTTTATTGATAAAAAGTTTAAACCTTAAATGAACTATTAGTACTATAGGTACAGATAATATTGATGAAATAAGACAGTGTATCAACATGTATATAGTGTTTTTGCATTTCAACAGCTAGAACCGGAGTGTAATAGTGTTTGTACATAGTGTACATAAAAGAAAAGGGTTTTAACAGTCAAATATTTTAAATTTCGAGTTTAACTACTGGTGCAACAGGTACAGTGTACATAGATGGAATGTGACTTTCACTGATAAAAAATTTGTAAACTTCAAATTGAGCTATTGGACTGTAAGTACAGAGAACATTGATGAAATAAGACAGTGTATGAACATGTATATAGTGATTACTACCTTTAAACAGCTGAAACCAGAGTGTAATAGTGTTTGTACATAGAAGAAAAAATTAAAAAACTAATATTTCATCTCCCAAGGAATTATTTTTGGAATTACACGACATGTATTGAGAGGTGTCAATAATTCCATAAACAAAGAAAAATTACACACCAACAATGTGCCTCAAGTGGACTAAAGATTAAAGGTACGTAATTGTATTTAATCCTTTAGTGCATAATTTATGTTATTTTTTCATGATGTTGCATTTTCTGTGTCGAGTAGTGTACTAACAGCCATGTCATAGTTTTCTACTACACCTGTAACCGTTACCAACACTGATTTTTTTCCATAAACTAAATATAATAATCAATCGCTCAGGAGCAATTAATTACATGTGCTATTGTTGATATTAGTTGAGAATAAGTTGAGAAGAAACTTGGTCAAAATAAGTTAGTCTGTGCTTTCACTAAAAAGAAGGCTGGAAGAGTTAGTTTGAAATAATATGAGTGGTTTCGCAATTATGGAAACAATTCAACAACACCGGTGGGGTGTAACTGAGGCCTGACTGTCACCTAAGACGTGCGACACCTCCTGAGGATCGTTATGTTTCTTTAACCGCATGGCGTCATAAATCCTATACAGCCTGTGAGTTTTCCTTGGAGCTCTCCGCTGCCACTGGGACTACGGTATCAAGGCAAACTATGTATCGAGGCTTAAAGCAATTGGCCTTTATGCCAGGAAACCCAGAGTTTCTGACCCCCGAACCGAATCTGGCAGGAAAGCTCACTTGAACTGGTGCAGCTAATATCGCCCCTGGAACCCAGACGAGTAGGGCGGTGTTCTTTCTACAAACGAGTCGAGATTTAGTCTAAGAACATATTCTCGTCGGCATTTTATGTCGAGGGAACAGGAAACCCGTAATGATTCTGCAAACGTCCGCAAACGAGACACCTTCGGAGTCTGGTCTGCTCATGGGGTGGTGGCATTATATTCAACGTCTACACAGCACTCCATGCCGTTCCATAAAAACTAAGTATAAAATCACACAAAATGAAGAAATATAAGTACAGCAAAATATATGTTATTCTTCTTTATAATAAAAGAAAATTATCATCATCGCCTTTCCAGCTAATTTGGTTTGGCGAACATTTTCGGAGAAGGCGAATCTGTGTGTTTCCAGACACTTGTTGCTCGCTTCGTGAAGAGGTCGAAATAGTGGACCCATGTTTCATCGGCAATTATTACTGTGTTTAGAAAGTTTGGATCCTTTGTAATCATTTGTTTCCACTCAAGGCACACCTGAACTCTGGCTACCAATTGTTCTGTCGTCAGGTCATGTGGTACCCATCTGGAACACACACGATGCAGCCGTAATTTGTCGCGTAGAATGCGGAATGCCGACGTTTTTGAAATATTAGTTGACGCCGCTATGTCTTCACACGTCATTCGTCGACGATTTTACTGCAGGATTGCCCAAACGGTGTGAACAATACGCTCCGTAACAACACTTTCAGGTCGATCAGGCCTAGGAGCGAGTTATGCATAAAAACGTCCTTTTTTGAAATCATGGTGCCATCTAAAAATTGTTGGCTCACCTAAACATAACATTTATATTTGTAAGCGTTTTTCATTAAATCAACTGCTCCTGGAGCCGTTTTATTCAAACCATAGCAAAATTTTATCGCACAACACATTTCACTTCTTAATTCTGAATCACTCACCTCCATAGCTGTATGGCGAAATGCAGACGTACCTAAAACAACACCGCAACAACAAAACCAGAATCGTTTGCCACGGCTAATAACTGTTGCCATAGATACTTCCTTAATTCAGTTTGTCGTCTGCGTGATTATTTTTCCCCTTCGCACTGTTGCCAACTAAAAAAAATTACTCTCAGTTTTTATGGAACGGCCTTTGTGTATATACTGTAAATAAAGATAGAATGACAAATGGGGGCGCAATATTTTTTGGTTTAAAAACACCTAGTTAATCCTCTGATGTCTCTTATCTCTTGTGGTTATCACGATGGGACCGAAACTCCGTTCGGTCCTGTCGTGATAATCTCCCATCGAGCATACGTTCTTTTATATCATCCCTCAATAATTTGCATAACATAATACACGGATAGTTAGTGTACTGTGATTCTGGAGGAGGTCCTCGTGACTTTTCTCTAGAGAGTGCATGTGAGTGTGTAGATATCTGAAATTAAATCACAACATTATTGTCCAGTTGAAAATATCTGCATTTGTTCAGTGGCATTCTGAATCTTCCAGAAAATGTATCGCTTGAAAGAATGCAATCTTCCGTCCTTAAGTTAGGCCACTGGTAAGTGAGAAAGCTAGAGCTGTCAGAAGGTTCACAATTTGATGTCTCACTTAGGATTCGTGCCTTGGTGCAAAAGTACGAATGGCCAGAGGCCTTTTCGTTAACCGATCGACACACTACGTTCAAATGAATCATAACAAAAAGTAAGCAAAATGAAATTTAATTGCAAATTTAGTGCACTTTAAGTGAAAGATCTCAACTTGATGTACGAGAATAAACAAAAACTCAGAAAAGTGAAGAGAAAGCACAAATCAAGGATCTGTACTCGGGCGAGTGGTCACCTTTTAGTGCCAATACAGCATCAGATCCGTGTGGCATCAGAAAACGGGTTATCAAGGATTTGGGGGATCCTTAGCCACTCCTCCAGGTCATTTTTTTTTTTTTTTGGTTGGAGGTTTAACGACCACCGTGAGCAACTCAATGGGCTATAAGCAGTCTCCCGTCCCTAATTTAGGGTCACTGGTTCCAGGGAAGGGAGAGAGCCAGTGCCGTAAGACAAACACAACATCCATGCCTCACCTGGATCCGAACCCGGACCCCGTTCGGACGAATGATCAGAGGCCATCGCTTAGATCACTGCGCCACCGGGGCGGCCCTCCAGGTCATGGTTTAGCTCCTGAAGAGAAATTGGATATGTTTGACGAGGTGCAACACGTCTGCTTAGAGAGAGAGAGAGAACTTTCAAGCTTGTTCTACTGGGGTAAGGTTAGGCGAGCATGCAGACAAATCCATGTGCGCAATGTCCTAATCATCAGGAATGATGATAACCAGCTGGGCCCTATGGGAACGAGCGTTATCTTTCATGAAGGGGAATAAATATCTGATTGTTGCCGCATAGGGAAGAGCAATGAGTAGAAAAATCACATTTCTGTACCTTATTTCTGTCGGGGATCCATTCCTGGTGATGCAGAGTTGTATGCTCGCCGGTACTGATGCTTCTCAAACCATAACTCCATCTCAGACAAAATGACGCAGTTCCTGAAAAAAAGAGTACTTGTGGAATGTCCGTTGTTAACGCCATATGAGGCCTAGTAGATTATCAAGCTGAAAGCTGAACCGCGACTCGCCACTGAATAGTTCTGACCGCCAGGGGTCACTGCTCCAATCTCAGTGTTCTTCAGCATATTCTCTGCGAGCTCTAATATGAGAAGGGTTAAAGAAATGTATGGCATCTTGCGTAGGGAATAAAGTCTTACATGGTGAAGGCGTTTGCGTATTGTTTTATTGTTTGCGTGAATATGCATCTTTCCATGGCTGTAATGAATGCAAGTAGCAGCTCCGTAACTTTCAGAGGCGATTTCGACCGATCATCAGAGACAAATAGCTGTCATCTCTTGGTGTCGTTGATGGTGGACGACCGTCACCTGGCCTTCAAACTGTTCCTGCTGCTCAGAAAGGAATCCACAATCTTTTTGTGACCCTCCGAAGTCCTACGAAATAGCCTACTCTGTCTTACCAGCTTCTAATCTTATCCATTCTGTAGATCCCGGCTAATCACAATGAGTTATCATCGTTAACTTTCGACCAAAAATAAACAATCGAATTTTTTCATGTACAGTACAATGTGAAAGAATGATCGCGAGGGCTGTACTTACTGTATACTGAGTTTTCCTTCAACACAAGTGACGTCGACAAAATTGTCGCTAATGATAATTTTCATATTCTCTGCTACATTTTGTAGCATACACGCCTCATTTAGACCAAAGCTATGACGTTTAGTTCTCCGATTTGGTTGCGAAATAATGTCGACATAGTATTATATCCTAATTGCTTTGACAAGTGTATTTGTTTGTGCTGAATATATCTAGACTGAGCCAGATGCTTCTCTGTTGAACTGGGAATAGCGAGAAGGATTGGAACGAGTAGGTAGCATTTCCCCCCCACTTCAGATTATTGAAAAAAAACCCAATCATTTCTCAGTTGAGAATATGTCTGGGCTCTCAAAACCGGGTGCTACATTTACTAAATCATAAAATTGTAAATCGGAGTGCACAAGCAAAATGCTAATTAGTTTCTTACTATCCTTAATTTCAACACTCAGTAGCTTTTCTGCTTTGAGAAAATGTCATATTATGCATTAGCTATAAAGCATTGCTTTCAATAGAGCGCCAAACAGGACGCGTTGCTTAGCTCTTTATGCGAGATGGAAAAGAAAATCAGTAATGCTAGGGGCTAACGGTTTTGCCTGAGATTTTGATGGTTGTGGTGTGAAAACACAAATTTGTCCGTGGTGGAGATCGAATTCGCGTTCCCTCACTCCGGAGTAAGTTTCTCTCCCAACTAAGCTACATGGACGGAATGTATCGCTGCAGATTTGTCGTCTGGACACGTGCTTTACCTGTGTAGTACGTCACAAAATCTCCCCCTTATTTTGTTTTAAAGCGAAGAACGAATTTTCATGAATTCCAGACAATGTGTGGAACAGACATCACACATTTTTCGTAGAACCCAACGGCCAGTGCGTCGATGTTTACGTTCGGACGCCAATGTGAAAATATAAATTTGTCCGTGACAGAAACCGCGCCTCCTCACTCCGGAGTAAGTTGCTCTCCCAACTAAGCTACACGGACGGAGTATATCGCTGCAGATTTGTCGTCTTGACACGGGCTTTACCTGTGTAGTACGTCACAGTGGAGCTGTCAGCCCGAGCAGACGATTCACTTTCATTTTTAGTACAGATTTTTTACTAATTCCTGTTTTATCCCTCTCTTAGGTTCAATATCAACCCCGTTTTACGTAGCGTGGGGTTATAGTCGAAACGCTTGAAACCCCCATCTTGATGTTCTAATTATGCAGATTGCCTCTGAAAAGTTTTAGGAGTGATTTTATTTAAACGATACTTCTACTGCCATTCATTGGCCACTCACTGTTGGGAATATTTACTAGGAAATCTGAATTGGCTCGGTTCCAAGTTTCAGGAGTGCACACAAAGCGATTCTACTGGAAAGTTATGTTTCAGTTGGTTCAGTAAAATCACCTTGTTGCACATTCAAATACAGAGCGAAGAGTAGAAATCAAATTTTGTTTTATAGCCTGGAAAATGCAACTGAGACACTTGCAGCAAATCGAGATGATACACTACCACGATCCAAGTTTTCTTTGGCATGCGCAATTCAGCCGCGGGTGGTGATTGCCGGGCCACTCGGTTGCCGATCAGCGACCAGACGTGTTCGATGGGTGA
This sequence comes from Macrothele yani, assembly GCA_039090855.1. NCBI lineage: Eukaryota > Metazoa > Arthropoda > Arachnida > Araneae > Macrothelidae > Macrothele > Macrothele yani. The sequence continues at coordinate 61,514,554 of CM077017.1, read as the reverse complement.
CATATCGGGATAACAGGCAGGCCACGGCAGCAGTGACACCTGTTGGGCCGTGAAGAATTCTTGCACGAAGCGTGCCGCGTGCGAGCGCGCATTGTCCTGTTGAAACGTGGCAGCTGGGTGGGTCCTGCAGGTAAGGGAGGACTACAGGCTCCTAAACGTCGGAGATGTAGCTGTGGCTGTTGAGTGTACCGGCGATGCGTACCAGAGGGGTGCGGGTTTCATATCCAATTGCACCCCAAACCATAACGCCAGACGACGGACCGGTGTGGCGATGCATAATGTAGGCGTCATACAGTCTCTCGCTGCGCTGCCGCCACACACGGATCTAACCGTCGTGGTGTTGCAGGCAGATGTGGGATTCGTCGAAGAAGACAATGTCGTGCCATTCCGTAGTCCAGGTGCGGCGTTCAACGGCCCACTGCCGCCGCACTCGCCGGTGGTGTAACGTCAATGGTAATCGGAGCAATGGGTGCTGTGCGACAAGTCCCCGCTCCTGCAGACGACGTCGAACGGTACGTGCTGACACAGGTTGTTGCGCAACACACCCTAATTCCTGCGCTAACGTTCGTGTTGTGCCGGTGCAAGCCGTCAATGCCCGCCGCACAACATGCCTGTCCTCTCGTTCTGTGGTGTGCCGCGGCTGTGGCAATCGCAAAGGTTGGTCCGTCCGTCCCTCCTGCACCCACAGAATCCAAACTCGCCTCACTGTGGCTTGATGTCGTCCCACACGGGCGCCGAAGTCTCGGTACGATAAACCGCTGTCGCGATAAGCCACTATTCATCCTCTGTCGAACTCCGAAACGTGCTGGAATGAATGCCGTATTCTGCGACGAGGCATCAGGAAGCTTCCCACGCACAGGTCCGGCAGCACAACACAATTCCACTTCTTACACCCCGCTTTCTGTGCACCCTTCTTATAGTGCTTCTCGGTGGCATGCCGGGCGCACATGATTCGCATATGCCCTGCAAAGCTAATCGTTTGCATGTTCTCTCACGGGCGACGCATGCTGCGAATTTCAGGCCAATCGGATTTTTCCTTCTTGGTGTTGCATTTTGGGTGGCCAGCAGTGTATTTGGAAATAAAGATTTATCGTATTTTTATAACAAACATTATATGGAAAACATCGGAAAAAATATCTAAAATAAATTACAGTGATTTAAATTTCCACGACTGTATAGCGTGTCAGTCACGAAAAGAATGAAAAAAGTGTGGTGTATTGTCTTCAGGGAAAGCTAAGTTTTGAATCGTCGCAATAGTCATTGTCGTTGCTTGGAGTCGATTCCATAGAGGATAAATACTTCCAGGAAATAGACACCCTCTTCAGAAGAATGAGAAAAAGAATGTAGTAAGAATTTTCAGTTCTGTGCCTTCCGTAACTAAAATGACTTTATTGATTGTGGTAAGTGCACTATGTGCCTCCGGAATGGAATTTTTATGTACGGTTAAAGCAATATTTATCTGCCGCTTCCATTTAATGAACTTTAACTATTTCAGCTGAAATAGACTTGGGTAAACAAAATCATCTAGTTTTCTTCAAAATTCAGTGAGATAGAAAATTGACAGGTTTCACACCTAATAGTTGTTGAAGACGATAAAATATAGAAAAGAATCGCAGTTAAAGTGGTGTTTCCTAAAAATTCTTTAAAAGTTTTCACCGTTTCCGGGAGAAAATTCATGCAATATGCAATAAATGGGATGTGTATTGGTACAGGAATTCGTTATTTTCTAAACTGCACACTTAAAATTTTTAGTCCTTCGTGAGAAACGCCTAAAATATCTGGAATGTAACGGATGGGTACTACAGTAAAATGAATATTTTTTTAAGTTATCACCTGTAAAAGGAGCTTTTCGTAAAGTCTTGAAAAAACAGGAAGAAGCATACTTGTACAGATATACCTCATTTTATTGCGTTTCGCAGTTAAGTTACCGCGTTTTTAGCAAATTGAAGGGTTGTGTCAACCCTACGTCGAGTACGTCTATCGGCGCCAGTTTTCTAATAGCATGTGCTCACTTCGCGCCTCTGTGTCCCTCACAGTTTGGTAGTTCTCGCAATATTTCAAACGTTTTCACTATTATTATACAGTATCTGTTACAGTGATGTGATCACTGATCTTTGATGTTACTATTGCAATTGTTTTGGGGCGCAACGATCCGCGCTCGTATAAGAAGTCGAACTTAATCGATAAATGTTGTGTGTGTTCTGACTGCTCTACCGACCGGCCGCTCCCTGTCTCTCTCCCTCTCCTCGGGCCTCCCTATTCCCTGAGACACAACAATATTGAAATTAGGCCAATTAATAACCTACATTAGCCTCTAGGTGTTCAAGTGAAAGGAAGAGTCAATCGATGCGGCAAACTTCATTGTTGTCTTATTTCAAGAAATTGCCTCAGCCACTCCAACCTTTAGCAACCACCACCCTGATCAGTCAGCAGCCATCAACATCGAGGTAAGACCCTCCATCAGCAAAATGATTGCGACTCACTGAAGGCTCAGATGATGGTTACCATTTTTTAGCAATAAAGTATTTTTAATTAAGGTATGTACATTGTTACTGCACACTTAATAGACTACAGTATAGTGTAAACATAACTTTTTTGCCGCCCCGGTGGCGCAGTGGTCTAAGGCGTTGGCCTCTGATCATTCGTCCGTAAGGGGTCCGGGTTCGAATCCCAGTCAGGCATGGATGTTGTGTTTGTCTTACGGCACTGGCTCTCTCCCTTCCCTGGAACCAGTGACCCTAAATTAGGGACGGGCGACTGCTTATAGCCCATTGAGTTGCTCACGGTGGTCGTTAAACCTCCAATCAAAAAAAAAAAAAAAAAAAACATAACTTTTATACGCACTGGCAAACCAAAATATTCGCGTGACTCGCTTTATTGCCGTGGTCTGGAACCTAACCCGTAATATCTCCGAGGCATTCCTGTAGTAATCATTGAGTCCGTCCAGTAGTGGGTCCCATATCTCTGCAACTATTATTCCGATCTGAAAGTTTGAATTGTGAAAACGAAGGTCATATCTTCTGATATGTTTTCAGTTTATAACCGTACTGTAACAGGGCCTAAATGCAGACGCCATTGAATTGAAAATACATTTATTCCATATTATTTCTTCTAAAAATCCGATTGAAGCAATTATTCGTTTTGTTAATACCTTTTACAACGAAACCATTTTGTGCAGTTTCTTCTTCAATAGCACACATGTTTCGCGCTAGGAGAGCAAAGATATACTGTATACAATATAAGCATATTTCAGAAACTCTTGCTAAAGCTATGAGACTCAGACTGCTTTGCACCTATTTTAGAAAACAAAAAAAGTGAGCATAAGAAAAAAATAAAGCGCTGTTGTGGAAAGCTTGCTTTAGTCCTGTAATTACTTACGGCAGTGCCATTTGGGGTGTATGTTTGCACCAAAAAGTAAAAGAAGAAAATCGTTACTTTTCAGAATAAAACACTCAGAATGATGACAGCACTTGATGGTTTCTAATTTCATAGAAAAATTTCATTCTTTGTCATAGTACCTCTCTGTTAGTTCGTACTGAATTCACTACACTGTGTACGAACTAACAGAGAGGTACTGTGATAAAGTAATGGATCACATGAACTCATTAGTCAAAGATGCCCTTAATTGCGACATTAAGGACCTAGCAAAATGTAAAAGACCTAAATTTATTCTGGAAAATATATCAGAAAAAATCCTTCAAAAACTTGCCCTAGAAACCCAGCAGCTATTTGGGACTAACATATAACTACGATAACTTTCAAATAATCGGGCTGCTGGAAACGTTTTCGCCAGAGTTTTGGATTAATGTGTATGAAATGAAAAGAGGTACCCAAAAGGAGTCATGAAAATGTCGACTTTTACGTCAAGTTGACGTGAATCGCGGTTTTTATGAACTGCCACTTTGAAGAGTGAAACCCATCACAGGTAAAAGTGGAGCGTAAAATGGACAGCATCAATCTCTAACCAAAATTCAGATATTATTTACTGTTGGGTGGTGGTTTAACGATCGCTGTGAGGAACTCGATGAGCTATAAACAGTTACCTGTCCCTAATTTAGGGACACTCTTTCCAGGGAACGGAAAGAACCCGCGCCGTAACACAAACACAACATCCATGCCTTACCGGCACTCAAACCCGGACCAATCTCGGAGGAATGATCCGAAACTAGCGCTTAGACAACTGCGCCACCGGTGACGCCTAAGTTCCTTGGTCTATGTTTTGGGGTTTAATGACAACCGTAAGCAACGTAATAGGCTATAAGCAGTCGCCCGTCCCTAATTTGGTTCCAGAGAACGGGAAGAACCCGTGCTGTAAGACAAACACAATATCCATGCATCACTGGGAATCGAAGCCGGACCAATGGTCGGAAGCCAGCCCTTAGACCACTGCGCTATCGGAGTGGCCCAGATTCTTCTTCTTTTGTGTTTTGGGGTTTAACGACAACCGTAAGCAACTGAATAGGCTATTATAAGCAGTCACTCGTCCCCAATTCGTTGCCACTGGTTCTACGGATGGGAAAGAGCGCTAGTGCCGTAAGACAAACACATCATGTATAGGTCACCTGGGATTCAAACCCGCACCGATCCCGAGCGAATGGCCAGGAACCAGCACTTAGACCACTACGTCACCGAGGAGCAAACCTAGATTCAAAAAGCTAAGCTGCATGTCGGGTGGGATTGTCAATCTCACTACAAGTTATTTTCTACTGTTACAGGAGGTAAAAATGCTTTGCTTATTCGCCAAATTTGACGGAAATCTGGACCTTTAATGATGGGATACATCCAAATTTTATTTGTCATTTTAGGAAGCTACGGCTTTACCCAGTATTTTTATTGAGGAGGGGGTGGGGGGATTTAACAACCACCCCATGAGAAACTCGGGGGCATTTGGTCCGTCGCATGCCCTTAATTTGCAAGACCTGGTTGCAGGTTTGTTCCAGCACTTTGGGGCGAGTGCATTGCCTATGCCTCTCGCGGCTCTCGAACTACTAGCCAATAAACAATGCTTCTGACCACTCCTCTACAAGACTGAACATGATGGGATCTCCAAAAGTTTCCAAGTTTAGAGAGTAGTCCTGACATACAAAAGATGGCTAGTTTTCAGCATTGAAAAATGCAGTATAAAATCGGGCTTTATGGTTTTGGAGGATTCTGTTATTTTCTTTTTTTGATTGAAGGTTTAACGACCACTGTGAGCAACTCAATAGGCTATAAGCAGTCGCGTGCATTCTGTTAACCAGAGTATGACTACAGACTTAAAAATAAGTTTAAATATGGGTATATAAATAAGTTTTGAGGGATTTGAGGTGAACAAAACACGTTGTTGGAGAACAGAAACAATATTTTAATATTAATCGAAGTATGCTTACTCTGAAGCTACAACTTTACCCCATCTTTCGGGCAGTGAACGTATGCCCCGAAGGAAGAATTCCGGTTCCTTGGAAGAGATGCAGTTGTCCAGCCAATTTTTGATGGCTTAATAAGAACTAAACCGTTCCCAGAAAGTGCTAACTGCATCGACCGACAGAAACGGTAATCCGATGGCGCAATACCAGGCGAATATGGCGGGTGGGGTAGAAATTCCCAGTCAGATCCTTCTAAGTACTTTTTCACACGTCGATAAACATGTGATATTGCGTTGTCATGCTGTAAGATAACTTTGTTGTGTCTATTCTCCCATTCGGGCCGTTTTTGCGTGAGAGCTCGTTTTAAACGCATTAATTGGGTTCGATACGGATCACCAGTAATAGTTTCTGACGGTTTCAGCAGTTCATAGTGGATCACACCCTTTTGGTCCCACCAGATACACAGCATTACCTTTGAACCATGGATATTGCGTTTTGGCGTTGAAGGACCTGGTTCACCTGGCTTCACCCATGCTTTCTGCCGTTTAGGGTTATCGCACCATATCCATTTCTTGTCGGCAGTAATAATACGATGCAAACAAAAACTTTCTTTTTTGCCTTTGAAGCAGCAATTTGCAAATGGTTTTCGACGTTCAAGGTCTCTTTCCCGCAAAGCATGTGGAACCCAATTCTCTTCTTTTTGCACCATTCCCATGGCAGCTAAACATTGTGAAATGCATGGCTGACTAACATTTAATGCTGCTGCTAGTTCTTTTTGTGTCTGGCACTGATATTCGTCGAGTAAAGCTTCCAATTCGGCATCAGCAATATTTTTGGGTGGTCCAGAACGTTCTTTATCACTGACATCGAAATCGTCCCTTTTGTATCGTCTAAACCAATACTCACATGTTTTTATGGATGGGGAATGTTCACCATAGATTTCTGATACTAAGTGATAGCTGTCGGCAGCACTTTTCTTGACAATACAACACTTCCTGCAAATGCTGTTTTGTCGGGACGAAAGTTGCCATTTTCCATCGAGTAAAACAAATACGTCTTCGCACCTCAATCAAACATCGTATACTGACTCTGACAGCTGGCGTCTCGTACTGCGATATCGCAGTTTTGCCACCTTAAAATACATGCGAGTAGTAATAAGTACGACACCGAACGGATATCCCTCAAAACGTATTTATATACCCAATATTTCTGCCTCTAAAATCTCAGCGGATATTACAAAGCTGAAATTTATTACGACGGCAGGTTTGAAACTGTCGGAAAAGTCATGACGCATTTTGGCACCCGATGGCGGTTGGGCGATTTTGGAAGTACTAGAGGCATGTGCAGCTCTGTTATCGCTATGGCATTTCACAGGTGCCAGTTCTAGCTGCAGTCTAAAAGGAATAGTGAGCGATTTGGTTGATTTGCGGAGATTTGACATCAAGTTGAAAATGGAAGACCAAACTGTGCATTTTCGCCATATTTTACTGTTTTACTTCCGTAAAGGGAAGAACGCGCGTCAAGCTTGTGAAAAGTTGCGTAAAGTGTACGGTGATAATGATCTACAAGAACGTCAGTGCCAGCGATGGTTCTCAAAATCCCGTGCTGGTGATTTTGACTTCAACGGTGCTCCTCGGTCGGAGAGGCCCACCGAGGTTGATGACGACCAAATGAAGGCATTGATCGAGTAAAACCCACGTTACACGACACGAGAGATTGCAGAAACATTGCTCATCCATCATTCAAGCATTCATGACCACCTGAAGAAGCTGGGATACGTAAGCAAGCTCGATGTGTGGGTTTCTCATGAACTCAAAGAAGTTCAATTGACGGCGCGTAAACATCTGCGATATGCTCATTAAACGTGAGGAAAACGATCCTTTTTTGAAGCGACTGATAACTGGTGACGAAAAGTGGATTGTGTACAACAATGTGCTGTGCAAACGGTCTTGGTCTTGACGTGCTGCTTCGCCTCAAACCACATCCGAAGCAGACATTCATCAGCGGAAGGTTCTGGTCTCAGTGTGGTGGGATTTTAATGGTGTCGTGTTTTCGAGCTTCTACCACAGAACCAAACAATCAATTCGAATGTCTACTGTCGGCAATTGGACAGTTTGAACGAATCCATCATCCAGAAACGTCCAGAGCTCGTTAATCGTAAAGGTGTTGTGTTCCATCACGACAACGCGAGACCACACACAAGTTTGATCACCCGCCAAAAATTATTGGGGCTTGGGTGGGATGTGTTGCACCACCTAGCATACTCGCCTGACCTTGCGCAGTCAGTCTTCCACTTGTTTCGCTCTCTTCAACAGTCCTTGCATGGTATAACGTTCAGTTCAGATGAGGCTGTAAATCAGCACCTTGTAGAGTTTTTCGCCACGAAAGGCAGGTCGTTCTATGAACGAGGCATTCTGCAGCTCACTGAAAGATGGGAAAAGGTTATCGAACAAAACGGGCATTATATGATTGATTGATCTTTGTTCTTTCTATCAATAAATGGCCTTCGCAAAACATAGCTAAAATACGTCATGACTTTTCCGACAACCCAATATATATCGAAACACAGAGCCAAATCCTTGCTTTCGTGTTTCGAAGCATTGAACAAAGTTGGAACTTAGTATTTAAATATCTTTGAGACTATGCTATGAGAATCCAAAGAACTTCATCTCAAAGTTGAAGTTAATCATGTAAACTGGATTTGCATTTTAAGGAACAGAAAAATAATATAAATAAAAAAACCTTTGAAATAAAGGTTCCCGACGGTTATTTCAATAGTGAAATTCAACGTGTAGATTGGTTTCTGTACTGCGTCAACAAAAATAAAGGCAATTTCTGACTTTAAATTGTTTCGAAGATGAAATTTTATACGAAGATAAGCTTTGGGCCGATAAATTAGGAAACATTTCTGACTTAAATCTTTGTACGATAAAATGCACTAGAGTTTCGCATGTACGAATCTTTGCGGTTGTGGTATAAGAAAAAGATAAGAATTATAAGTTTCTGACTTCATGGTTTTGGCGACACTACAAGCAAAGAATTAATATTCTGGATTTTGGAAATACTTGTCTCACTTTCAAATGTTTCGAAACTTCTTCTACTGCTTGAATTTTTCATAATTTTTGTGATAAAAATTGCAAAATAGCAATTTAATAAATTTTAAGAACCTAAGCTAAGAGACACAAAATACATGTGTTGCAAGTTTTGTATGCCTTTTAACTAAGTTGATTTCCACAAATGTGGTTATAATTATGTGCAAAATACACTGAGTGATCACTGAATTATGGCCGCCTCCCTAATACTTCGTAGGTCCTCCTTCCCCCTCAGTACAGCAGCTATCCGAAGTGGTATCGATTCAATGATATGCCGTAAGAAGTTGGGAGATATGGCCAACTAAGCTGTGTGCAATGCGACCTTCAGTGCAGTTATGGAGATGATTGGTGTATCCAGACGCCTGATATACCGTTCCATAATGTCTCATAAGTGCTCTATGGGATTGATATCGGGAAAGTTAGGAGGCCAATCAATATACTGGAATTCTGAACTGTGTTCCTCAAACCATTCTAATACAACATTGGACCTCTGGTTCGGCGCATTTTCGTCTTGGAAGACATCGTCTCCATACGGGAAGAAGTGCCACATTGTTGGGTGTACAGAGTCAGCAAGCAATTCACGATAATGGGCACCAGTCATACACCATGGGTCGAAGTTCCTGCCAGGCAATACCGCAGCCTGCACTGTGGTGACCATGCAGGATGCATCATGTTATTTGCGCCAAATACGTACACGACCATTCACGGAGTGGCCATCCACAGTGCAAGCTGTGGTGACCATGCAGGATGCTTCATGTTGTTTGCGCCAAATACGTACCCGACCATCCACGGAGTGGAATAAAAAAAACGCGACTCGTCAGGCGAGAACACTTTTTTCCATTCATCCGAAGTCCAACTTGAGTGATGCCTCAGGCGAGTCTTTGCGACCATGAACCATGGTTAGGAGAGTATGTCGTCGGGGTCTTCTGCTGTTATAGCCCATGCATGTGATGCATGGGGGTCTGGTTCATTTGCCCGACGTTTGCTTCACCGAAGGGTCACTTGACCGAAAAGTTCATCGCATAGAAAGGTCATTTTATCGAAAACTTTGGAATTCATTACAGGATCTGTTGAAGCATGGTGCAAGTTCGGCAGACAGACAACCGAAACGTTAGGGGATTATTCTCAAATTGCACTTTTGAATTCTCCGTGTCACGGAGAACACAAAGATTTAGTTTTAAGAAAAATCTGTTTTTTTAATACAATAGGCCTCGGCTTAGGCCTTTTTAGCAAATTTTAATCGTGCAAACTCATGTTCATAAGGTTTACATAATAAGGCAAGCTAATAATGTTGCACATCTTTTCAAGCAAAAAGAATCAAGTTTAGGGCTCTAGGCCTCGACTTAGGCCTTTTTAGCAGATTTTAACAGTGCGTGCTCATGTTCATAAGGTTTACATAAAAAGTTACTTTACATTTTATCTAATGTTTAGTAGGATTAAAATATGTTAAAATGGCCTGAATCTAGGCCAACGGTCAAAAAATTTATGTTTTGTGGTTGAGTAAAAGTGGAACGTTACTTACTTGATTTGCTATGTAACCCTTATGAATATGAGCTCGGAGGATTAAAATTTGACAAAAAGGCACAGATCTAGACCTCATAATTAATGTTATATTTCGAAAAACTTACTTATGGGGAGGTGTTTCATAGAAATTAAAAGTGTATTTTTATACAATCCGATAATGTTTAGGTGGTCAGTTTTTCAAAAACCCGCACCTCACTCCAACAGATCTCTAACAACAAAATTCTAAGTTTTCGGTAAACTGACCATTCGGTGAAATGATCTTTCGATATAATGAACTTTTAGGTAAAGTAATCCTTCGGTGAAATGAACTTTTCGATCAAATGTCCTTTCGATTAAATGAACTTTTAGGTGAAGTGACCTTTCGGTGAAATGAACTTTTCGGTCAAGTGACCCTTCGGTGAAATGTACCTTTCGTTCAAGTGATTTTCGGCGAAGTGATTTTTGGTCAAGTGACCTTTCGATCAAGTGAACGATACCCGATGCATGGTCATGACAGATACTGTTATGGGTTGACTTCTATTGTATCGAGTAGTCAACTGTTGAACAGTGCTGCGTCTGTTGGTCTGCACGAGTTTTCGGACCCAGCGCTCCTCTCTCACATCAACCCTTTGCTATTCTGTGCAGTTCTGCCCGCGGGCCGTTGTTCGACCATTTTTAGACCAGTTCTCATACACTTTAACTATGGCGGCTCGCGAACGACCCACCAGTTCAGCCGTTATGGAAATCGAGGCACTCGCTCTCCGAGCTTCCACAATCTGTCCTTTCTCAAAGTTCGATAAATCCTACCGTTTACCCACCACGCTTCGAATTTTACTACTTAATGCTCCACTTATATTGGGTTGTCGGAAAAGTCATGACGTATTTTAGCCATGTTTTGCAAAGGTCATTTATTGATGGAAAGAACAGAGATCAATCAATGATATAATGCCTGTTTTGTTCGATAACCTTTTGTCATCTTTCAGTGAGCTGCAGAATGCCCCGTTCATAGAAGGACCTGTCTTTCGTGGCGAAAAACTCTACAAGGTGCTGATTTACAGCCTCATCTGAATTGAACGTTATACCACGCAAGGACTGTTGAAGAGAGAAACAAGTGGAAGACTGGCGGCGCAAGGTCAGGCGAGTATGCTGGGTGTGGCAACACATCCCACCCAAACTCCAATAAATTTTGGCGGGTGATCAAACTTGTGTGTGGTCTCGCGTTGTCGTGATGGAACACAACACCTTTACGATGAACGAGCTCTGGACGTTTTTGGATGATGGATTCGTTCAAACTGTCCAATTGCCGACAGTAGACATTCGAATTGATTGTTTGGTTCTGTGGTAGGAGCTCGAAAAACACGACACCTTTAAAATCCCACCACAGTGACACCAGAACCTTCCGCTGATGAATGTCTGCTTTGGATGTCGTTTGAGGCGGAGCAGCACGTCGGGACAAAGACCGTTTGCGCAGCACATTGTTGTACACAATCACTTTTCGTCACCAGTTATCAGTCGCTTCAAAAAAGGATCGTTTTCCTCACGTTTAATGAGCATATCGCAGATTATTATACGCGCCGTCAATTGAGCTTCTTTGAGTTCACGAGGAACCCACACATTGAGCTTGCTTACGTATCCCAGCTTCTTCAGGTGGTCATGAACGCTTGAATGATGGATGTGCAATGTTTCTGCAATCTCTCGTGTCGTGTAACGTGGGTTTGACTCGATCAATGCCTTAATTTGGTCGTCATAAACCTCGGTGTGCCTTCCGGACCGAGGAGCACCGTTGAAGTCAAAATCACCAGCATGGGATTTTGCGAACTATCGCTGGCACTGACGTTCTTGTAGAGCATTATCACCGTACACTTTACGCAACTTTTCACAAGCTTGATGCGCGTTCTTCCCTTTACGGAAGTAAAACAGTAGAATATGGCGAAAATGCACAGTTTGGTTTTCCATCTCCAACTTGATGTCAAATCTCCACAAATCAACCAAATCGCTCACTATTCCTTTTAGACTGCAGCTAGAACTTGCAGCTGTCGAATGCCATAGCGATAAGAGAGCTGCGCATGTCTCTAGTACTTCCAAAACCGCCCAACCGCCATCGGGTGCCAAAATACGTCATGACGTTTCCTTTCATTTCATTTATTGCATTTTAGTTGTTACAGACATGATATTACGTAATCATAAATATAGAGCACACATTATATTTTGTAACAACAGGGAATGAGGAGGGAAAAGGCCTGATAGGCCTGACGTGCCCTCTTCTCCCAAAGCATTAAAATTTTCATGAAAACAAAAAATAGAAAAAAAACCATAAACAAGTCAAGTTCACACATAATATTAAACAGAGCTAGGGTGGTACTATAAATTTATAAAAGTACTAATATATTATGAGCTTTTGGTCCGTAAGAAATACCTGAGTTTTCGTTTAAATATATTAATATTATTAAGTGATACAATATCAGTAGGAAATGTTTTCCATAATGCCGGACCAGTATAATTAACAGATGATCTAAATCGTTCTGTTAGTGGAAACATGGGGATTAGTGTTGTTTTTTGTCTTGTGGAATAATCATGACCACGAGTACTTATTGAAATTAAATCTTGGTAGTAACCATTTTTTATTCTCAAAAACATCAGTTTACCTATACTATAGATATGCAATTGTTGAATCGTTAGTATATTAAAATCATTTGGACTGAGTCTAGCCTGAAAGACTGTATTTGAAAATTGAGTATATTGTAATTTAAATTGTATTAGTCTCATGAATGCTACGTAGGTCGACTAACGCGCCCTCTCGGAAATCACGTGGTCAACGGGCCGCATCCAGTTTTGATAAGGTTTTTCATAATTCATTGTTCACTCGGTGTACAATATTTTGAATGGTAATCATACTGACTCTTGGAAACATGTCAATTTTTGAAGCTAATCTTCAGATCTGCAACATCGCTTACAAAACTCCAGGAAATATATTGAAACTTATGCGTACTCAGTATGATTGATGAAAATGCACGAATTCATATAACTGATGAAATAAATTGTACTAGGACACGGATATTATACGTACTTACTAAAAATCTCGGCGCGTTTGTTTTTCGTTTCCTTACCATTTTCGTTTGTCCTGCACTTTTAAAGTGAGAACGTTTTTTGTGAAGAACAGAATCAAAACATGCCTGCGAATGCAAAGCAGTTCGAGGTAAATAAATTTGTAGGGAAAATAGAAATCTGTAACTGGACCTTTCTAATCGATGCAGTAACTGAAGATGGAACAATGACCTGAGTCAAAATTTTCCCGGCCTTTTGGTAAACATGTTTATGAGACTGGGATCATTATCTTGGGAATCATTACATTTCAAAGTAAACATGTTTTCATGTTCATATTACCCTAAGATTATTTGGAAAGAATATGTTATAGCAATCCTGCTTTTTTTTACTGTAATACGACACAAGCTATTTTTGTCATGGCTTGAAACTCTTCTGTATTTTAATATAATTGCAAACCACTATGTTTACTGTTTCAAGTGGAACGTTTCAAATATACAATTAAAACTTCCCTGTTTGTTCGTTTTGTGTTTGTTGTTTTCGTGCTCCAGCATTTATGTTATCCTCTGACGTTCACGTTGGCATGGTAACAGAGGGCTGTGCATAGATAGCGAAAGCGAGAAGGAGATAAAGAAAAAAAAAGGGGAGAAAAACAATTGGAAAACAACACATACGATTCGTATTATGTGCATACTAAACAAAAACAAGGAATGCCGATTACTGTTTCTTTGTTTGTGAGAAATTTACATAAGCGAGAAATGAAAAACAAAAAAGCTTTGGAGTGAAAAAAAAAAAAAAAGATGCAAATAAAAAATTTAAATAATGACACATGGCAATACCATGAATCCGCTTTAAGTAAACAGTCCTGATTAATTAATATTTCTTTTATTTATTTTTTGTAGCTGAATGTGAAGCGAATTGCTTTTTTTTCCCTAAAATATTTTATCGTTTTAATAGAAAACCAAAAATTACGCGTTATAGGAACTTAAAAAAAAACCTGGGTAAAAGTGGATGTCCATTTGGCATGTACACATGCTGAGCCGCCATTGTGCTGTGACAACTCTCAATTTATGACAGCTGAAAAAAAAGCCCTCACAGTCAATGGAACATTTTAAAGAGAAGTTTCCGGAGAAGCAATGTACAGAGGTCATGCTGAATTCGGGACAAATAAATATGTCTGCTATTTATTGCATCTGAGAAAATATGGAAGCTTACATGTTTGGTACCGATGTCTCCAAGAGATAAATTTTCTCCCTTGATTCGAGCAAAACTTAAAAACATTGTCCATCCATGGCTTCGGTTGCACAGACAAGACCTTGCTATATTCCCATAATGTTAATCAATCAATTTTTTTAATTGGGTGTTTAACGACCACCGTAAGCAACTCAATGGGTGATAAGCAGTCGTCCGTGCCTAATTTAGGGCTACCGGATCATGGGAAGGAAGAGAGCCAGCCCTAAATTAGGGCTACTATGTGTGAGCCAGTAGCCCTAAATTAATGCTACTGGCTCACACATCAAACACATCACGCATTCCTCATCCGCTATTCGAACCCAGCCCCATCTCGGACGAATGGTCAAAAGGCCCAGTGGTTTCTTAGATCATTGGGCTTTGGGGAGAGTAGGCGCAATCCAAATATGAGAATAGGATATGTGACACAGAGAATTAATTTAGTGGATAAAAGTTGGCATGTTCTTGAAATAAGATATGTAAATGGTAAAACACTGAGTGCTTTATGAGATTTGATTAATAAGCAACTTCCTAATTACAAAAAAAATGTATTAGAGCCTCATACAAAGGACTTAGGGCAATGAGTATAGAACATAAATCTTGTTTCATCCTTATAATCACCGAATCGGTTTAGACACTTGTCCCACCGATGCACCAACTTGTGGACATCTTGCGCGAAGAACTCAGCGTCAAATATCAGCGTCCAACGCTTCACTTTAGCTACCACTTCGCAGTCACTGAAGAAATATTTTCTTTCAAGGTGCTTTTGTTAGGGTAAAAGTTCGAGGGTTCAAGTGCTGGGGCTGTACAGGTGGTGCAGAAAATGTTGCAACCTAACGTATTCACAATGTGCGACTTGCGATATGGGAACGACCGTTGTCGTGCATAAGGATCAGCCATCTTGTAAGCATGCTAAGGCATTGTCTACGGATTGCTTTCATTAAACTCCTCAGACTGGTGCGTTAATGGTCGGCAGTGATGGTTGTCCAGTGGTCCAACAGGATAATTCGCTAAACATCCGAAAATGCTGTCAACATCACCTTCCCAACAGCTTGCAAAGTCCTGATTTTCTTCCTCAGATTCCTCACAGAAGATGCTGTGTGCTTCTATTCATTGTCGCTGTCTTTGACGTCTGCATGAAGTGGCGCACCAGCGTTTTCTCTAGTGAAATGGCGGTTAAGGAATTCGGGCCGTTCTTCAGCTTAGCGTTGCAGGTGTGAGAGGAAACGTTTTCTGTTCTGCCATCAATTGCGTAGGCACCGATTTCGCTGAAACGTTTCGATATTCCAATGTATCGTGAACGATGTGACGCACCTTACCGAAAGAAACATTTGCAGCAATCAGACACGAAGTCACCCGTTTTTGTCCTTAGCACAGAGAATGCTCATACGCTACGTTTCTGTCTGTTGAAGTTGAAAGCCTGCCACTACGTCTCTCATCCGTCAAGCCATTGAAACTGTGCGCGAATTTTGAACACTCTTCTGACACGTTCCGACAGGTTATGAATTGAGGACCATAGACTTCCTGCAGTCGTAACAGAAGTTACGCTGCTGGCATTTTCTGTGCCCAGGGAAACCCAATCACGCGCGTGCCTCTGAGTAAGACATGCTTTCAGGCGGCTAACCATTTTCACTTAAATGTGTTCACAGAACGTTGCCTTTTCCCTTTTATTCAAAATCATGTGCCAAACATTTTCCTCTATTGAGCATGATGTAATAACGTTGGGAGACACCGACTTACACTGTAGAGCAATTGAATTAGAGACAGCTGGCGTTATGCAAATGTGGCGCTGTGTGCGGCCCTGTAAACGGAAACGACATGACGTATGCAGCGATTCGAAAATATAAGGAGTGATGCGACGGGAATCAATAAGAGTCAGACGCAGTACGGGTAAGACTAAGTGCATTTGATCGTGGGCAAATTGTCGGGGCCAGACGAATGGGTCACTCCATCTCGAAAGTCGTGCAGGCACTGGGATTTTTACGAGCCACTGTGTCACGGGTGCACCGTGAGTACATCGAATCCGGTAAAACCATCCCTGCAAGGGCCAACTACCGTGGACAACAGCGTGTGTATGAGCGGGGTCATTGTCGGCTAGCTCGCATTGTAACAGCGGATAGACGGGCCACAGTGCAAGAAATCACTCAGCAATTTAACGCTGGTGCAGAAAAACGTGTAAGCAGCCACACCATCCAGAACCATCTCCTTGCTATGGGGTACAGAAGCCATCGTCCCAACGTGGGTACCGCTGCTGACCGCACATCACAGGGTGCAAAGATTAGCATGGGCGCGGGAACATCGCCACTGGAACCTAGGCATGTGGAAAAATGTTGCCTGGACATATGAGTCGAGATTTACGTTGGTACATGCGGATGGCAGGATACGAGTACGGCGCAAACCACATGAAGCGATGGATCCTTCTTGCCAGCAGGGTACTCTTCAAGCTGGTGGGAGTGTCATTCTCGGCTGGGGACTGTTTACGTGGAGTGAAATGGGACCCCTAGTACGAGGGGCATCATCCCTCACAGGTCAACGTTACCGGGATATCCTGGACGACTATATGATCCCGTTTGTGCGTCTTCAACATCCCACTGGGGACCTCGTCCTGCAATAAGACAATGCAGCTCCCGAATTGTATCCAAATGGTTGGATGAACACTCCACCGACGTGACCTCGCTTCCTTGGCCAGCTAGGTCACATTTGGGATGCCATCGAGAGAGATGTTCGAGGCTCTGACCCCACTCCACGAAATCTTCGTGAACTGTGGGAGCTTGTTTAGGGGTCGTGGATCCGTATGGCTTCCCAACGCTTCCGGTGTCTTGTCGAGTCCATGCCGAGACAAATCGCCGCCGTCATCAGGGCGAAAGCTGGTGCTACACTTTACTAGACAGGTATCTCTAATTCAATTGCTATTCAGTGTATACTGTCCTAATCCACAGCAAAGATCACCAGAAGTTACTTATGCATCAGCGTTCATACGTGGATTTTGTTTGGTTCAGTAGTTCTCGCCTGTGACTGCTGTTTCAATAATTACACCACATATGAATTAGAGATGAGAACGAACTAATTTTCTTGAGTCCAAAATTCCGGAAATGTTGAGCCCAGGCAAGCTCCGGTATGTTAGATCGCTGTTCGGCTGGGGCTCAAGTGCAAACTTTTTGCACATCTTTCTCATATGAGCATGGAAAAATTGGAGGATACTGCATAATTCCTTTCTATACTTTCATCATCGGATAAGAGTATTATTTTTTCTCAAATGTCGTTCAAACAAAAAACAAACATACTAAAACAAAACCAGGCTCCGTTTTTTCAGTACCATTCAATATACATAAAGCAATTTGTGACTATACTTTCCATAACGTCAAATTATTACCTCCAATTTATTTAGCACGTCTTTTGTAAAAAAAGGTCGTGCTTCTGTTATCGGTTTGTCCGTCCGTCCGTCCGTCCGTCTGTACCCACGGTATCTCGGCAACTATTAGTCCGATTTGAGAAATTCTTTTAGCATTCGGAAGCTTGAAATATGCGAATGATGATCCTTTATTTCGTTTTTTTTTTACGATGTACAATTTTGCCGCTAGGGGGCGTAAATGCAGATGATGTCGAATTCAAAATTACGTTTTAATCCACATATTTGCTTCTAAACATCCGATTGAAAAAATTATTTTGCCTTTCGATTCCATTTATGTCGAAGAGTCTTTTAGATGTAGTTTCCTTTTTCAAATTACGTATAGATTTTCCGCTAGGGGGCGTAAAAGTAAATTACATTTTTTCCGATAACTCATCTCCTAAAACTCCGATTTGTTAAAATCTTTTTTTCATCGGGTACATCTCGTAATTGAAAATCTTTTGCATATAATTTCGAATTTTTGGTAAAGAATACTTTGGCCACCAGGGGGCGTAAGTGTTAATTTTTGCTTCTGATGTATTTGCCATAAAATCTGAGCTTCTAAAATATCGATTGAAAAAATTATTTCGTGGACTGATGCCACTCACACCGATAAATCTTTTCGGAATATTTTCTTCCTAAAATATCCTACAGTTTCTCCGCCAGGGGGCGTAGATGTATATCATATTTTTGTCAATATCTCTACTTCTAGGAGTCCGATTTAAAAAAATTTCTTCTTTGTTAGATAGTGTTTTCCGTGTGACATGTTTTTCATATAATTTCAAAATTTTCAAGTAATTTATAGACTTTCCGCTAGCGGGCGTAAATGTAAATTGCGTTTCGCCCTATATCTCTGCTTCTAAATCTCCGATTTGAAACATTCTTTCTGCACCGGATACAGCTCCTGTTGGGAAGTCGTTTGCACATAATTTCTAATTTTTGTAAAAAAAATGGTTTAGCCACCAGGGGGCGTAAATCTTAATTTCCGCTTTTGATGTAATTGCAGCAAAATAAGAGATTCTAAATTCTCGATTAAAAATAACGTCGTTCGTGAACCGATACTACTCATGTCGACAAACCTTTTAGAAACATTTTCTTCTTAAAATAGTGCATGGTGTCTACGCCAGGGGCTGTAGATGTATATCTTATTCTTGTCAATATCTCTACTTCTAGGGGTTCGATTTGAAAAATTCCTTTTTTGTTGGATAGTGTTTCCAGTATGACATGTGCTTCATATAATTTCAAAATTTTCAAGTAATTCATAGACTTTCCGCTAAGGGGCGTAAAGCTAAATTGCGTTTCTCCCTATATCTCTGCTTCTAAATCTCCGATTTGGAAAATCCTTTCTGCACCGGATACAGCTCCTGATGGGAAATCGTTTGCACATAATTTCTGATTTTTGTAAAAAAATGGTATTTCCACCAGGTGGCGTAAGTCTTAATTTCCGCTTCTGATGTATTTGAAGCAAAATATGAGCTTCTAAAATCTCGACTGAAAAAAATCTTTTGTTGACCGATGCTACTCATGTCGACAAACCTTTTAAGAGCACTTTCTTCTTGAAATAATGCATGGTTCCTACGCCAGGAGGCGTAGATGTATATCTTATTTTTGTCAATATCTCTACTTCTAAAAGTCCAATTTGAAAAATTCCTTCGTTGTTGGATAGTGTTTCCGATGCGAGATGTTTTCCCTATAAATCCAAAATTTTCACGTAAATCATTTAAGACTTTCCGCTAGGGCACATAAAGGTAAATTGCGTTTTCTGCTCCTAAAACTCCGACTTGAAAAATTCTTCCTGTATCGCATACAAGACCTGATGGAAAATATTTTTCACATATTTTCTAATGTTTTGTAAAGAATGGTTTGGCCACCAGGGGTCATAAGTGTTAATTTCTGCTTCTGATGTATTTGTAGCAAAATGTGGGCTCCTGAAAACTCGACTAAATTTTTTTTTCTTGGACCGATACCGCTCATATGGATAAACCTTTTGAGAATACTTTCTTCCTGAAATATTGCATGGTTTTCCTACCAGCAGACGTAAAGTCACATCTTATTTTTGTCGATAACTCTGCTTCTAAGACTTCGTAAGCTCAAGATTCCGTTTACACCAATATCTGAGGGATTAAAGACCAGATTGAAAAACTTCTTTCTTCCGTCAGATACTATTGTTTTCCATACCGGTTCCATTGCCTTTAAATAGCTTTGATAAATTTAATTTGCGTCAGAACGGATTCAAAAGACGTGCTTATTACATTAGAAAATTCGGTGTCATCTTTCTTGCTATATTTGTCTTATTATTTAGCGCCAAGACGCCGATTATGTTACTTTAGTTTAGTTGCAGAAAAACTGGAATTTTACAGTGATATGCAAAATATACACTATGTGGACAAAAGTGATTGTAGACCCCCACTTAGGCGCAATGGTGTGGTCCCGCAGCAAACATGTTGATAAGGTATAAGAATGGCAGCGGGAGTACACTCAGATCAATCGCTGATAAAATGGCTAGCAGGAGAGAGCACTCCGAATTTTAAAAGGGCGTTACAACAGGCTGCTCAGTTGGAAATATCAGCATAAGAAGCATTGCTTATGTCAGATAGGTCGCTAAATCAACTGTGGCCTTTGTAATCATCAAGCGGAAGAAGACGTCACGTTGCAGGAATCGCCCTGGAAGACCCACGAAACTGCAACCGAGGGATCGGAGGGTGCTGCAGAAGGAGATCCGAAAAACCAGGTCCTGAACAATGCAAGCCATAGCACATGAGTTCCAGATGGCCACAGATGTTATGGTCTCCACCAAGACACTTCGAAGAGAGACCCATGCACTCGGGTAATCATGGCCGAGCAGCTTACCCATAATATTATCATCACAAAGACCAATAAAGCTACGCGGTTGCGATGGAGGCAGGTGTTATGGAGCAACGAATGCTGCTCCACATTATTCCGATCAGATGGAAATGTGTGGGTTTGGTGGTTACCCGGAAAACGTCTGCTTCTAGAGTGTACAGTGCTGACTGTAAAGCACGGAGGTTGTGGAGTTAAGGTATGGGGCTGTTTCAGCTGGTACGGTGTGGGTCCACTGGTGGTTTCTCATGGCAACATGAACTCTGTGCTGTATAGAGATATCTGGATAACTAAATGCTCCTAACGTTGTGGCAGTTCTACAGACACGACGATTGTTTCTTCCAGGACGACAACGCCACTTGTCATGTTTCCAGGACTACAACGGAGTGGTTTGAGGAAAAGTAGGTGGACTGGACTGCTCACAGCCCGCACCTCAATCCCATTAAACACCTATGGGATGAATTTGAACGACGGCTGAGGTCTAGACGAACGCGACATTTTTACTGACAGAGTTGGTCGATGAATTTGGAGGAATATCCCGATCTCCGTACTCCATGGACTTGTGGAGAGTTTACATCAACGGCTGGCTCTGCAAATGGAGGACCTACCCGCTACTGATATAAATACAATACTGATTTTCTACTTACTTACAGTGTCCAATCGCTTTTGTCCACATAGTATACACTCAATGAACGAAACATTAGAGATATTTACCTGATAGCATGTTAGTCTTTCTCCACCGCGAATAACAGCATGCACACGTCGAAGCACCAACTCCACAAGATGTCGGATGGTTTGTGGAGGTAATACTAGCGATGCCTGTTTTAGCATTGTCCACAAACTCCGCTCAAGACGTCGGTCCAGGATCCATGGATCTAATGTTCTGCTTCACAGCATTCCAGAGAGCTTCCACATGGTTTAAATCCGAGGACCTTCGGGGCCACTGGATGGTTTAAAATCAGATGAGTGTTCCTCGAGACACGGCTGGGTGGTTGCGGACCCATGCGGCTGCGCATTATCCTGCTGAAGCAAATCATCGGCCGCAGGATGCGCGAAGGCTATGAAAGCGCCTAGGTCATCAGCCAGCACATGCTGGTAGCACGCATTGGTTAAGGACCTTTTCATACACACTAACGTGCCCTCTAGAGGACCTTGAAACGACCACAGAACCACCACCCACTTGAACAGAGCCGACCTGGCACAACGGGGCCACGTCCTCATGATGTCGACGCCACACCCACACTCTCCCGTCAGCTCGATACAACTAAAGAAAGATTCATCTGACCACACGAAGCCACGACACTCTCAAGAAGTCGAGTTTTCATGTTCTCGGCACCAGGCGAGGCGTGATGACTAATGACGAGCAGTGAACAGTGGCACGCGAGTAGGGCGTTAGTTTCCGTAGACCAGGATACGCAGCGCGAGCCGTATCGTTTTCTCCCTGACGCTGCTTGGGCGTCCGACATTTAACCTGGATGTAATTTGTGCTGTCGTTGCTGAGGGTCGGTCTGTACAAGCCTGGATAGTATACGTCGACCCCGGTCATCAATGGCGTGTGGTTGGCCAGCGTTTGCTCTCTGGGCGCTGTTACGTCCTTCGATGGTATACCCGCGGTACACCTTTGATACAGTTTCCCCCAGGAGCCCTAGGGTTCTTACCACTCGGGCGATAGAATGACCCACCTGTCTTGCGCCGGCAATACGTCCATGATCAAATTCGCTCAGATCACTACGCTTACATATGCTCGTTGATTGCGATACACGGTTGGGAAGCCTTGCTGTCCGTTTATTTATCGCCTGTGTTCGATTTGGGTCTGTTCCACTCTGCGTGGTGGGTGCCCATGTCAACTGCTCATCACCCCTTCTCTAATGTTTTGTCTTCTGAGTGTACGCTACTGAGTAAAAAAATACAGATATCTATACTGAACTAAAATTTCTTACATAAAATGACCCATCTGTCTTCCGCCGACAATGCGTCCACGAAATAAATTTCCAAAACCTGTCAAACTGACTTCTATGTAGATCGTCTCGTATTTCTCAATAACCGGGTAGTTTCTAAATCTTAAGGACTTTGCGTCTATCCTCTTTCTCTTAACACCATATCTGCTGCACTAAAGACCCACTTATCTGGAACACTGCCAGCTTATATGCAAAATAAACCTCTTGAAACACACGCTGATCTAGAAAATTTAGTATTTTTTCATTAATGACGCAACTCTATAGTCTGTAAGAGATTTTCTCCTGTGCTCGAATTGATATATTGTGGGAACCGGAAAGTAATGTCTTTTTTGAGGGGCTAAGTTTACGGAGCAGTTGTGAGGTATTTATGTATGTTCAACGTAAATGTACAAGTGAATGAACTATTCGTCTTTAACTTATGTAGGTGTTTTTGTCTTTAAGATTTACAGAACAAAATGAGTGACATAAAACCCGAGGAGAGCCATGTTCGTCATTGTATGCTGTTATGAATTTCACAAGAGGAACAATGCAACCGTGGCCACCAATAATATTTGCGCTGTTCATCCGAATGCCTTAAATGTCCGCAAGTGTCAGCTCTGGTTCGCCCAATTCCGGTTGGGCAGTTTTGACCTCTCTGATGCCCTTCGTGCAGGAAGGCCCATGGAGCTTGACAACGACATGCTGCGTGCAGCCTTTCAGGCAGATCCATGTCAAACCGTTGATGAATTATCCTAACATCTTAATACATCATGGCCTACTGTTCAATAGCACCTGCAACAGATAGGGAAGGCCTATAAGACAAGGAGTGTGAGTCCCGCACCAACTTTCACCTGGCAACAAAGCCCAGCGTCCCACCATCTGCAACTCTTTACTCGGCCAACAGAAAAAGAATCAATTTCTTCATTGAATTGTCACTGGAGATGAAAAGTGGATTCTTTACGTGAACAACAAACACAAAAATCGGTGGCTTTCTCTAGATCAGACACCAGTTCCTTTGCAAAAACCAGGCCTACATCCCAAAAAGTTTTGCTCTGTGTTTGGTGGACTACCGCTGTAATAGCTCACTTTGAGCTCTTGGAACCCGGACGAACCGTAACGACAGACATCTATTGTCAACAACTGGACCGTTCGAAGCAAGCTCTTACTGTAAAACATCTAGCACTGGTCAACAGAAAAGGTGTCATCCTCCAGCATGACAACGTGAGACCTAACACGGCGAGACGGACCCAACAGACGATCAGAGATTTTGGCTGGGAAGTTCTGCACCATCCCCATTATTCCCCTGACATTGCACCATCTGATTACATAAATATTGTGGGAAAAGATTCCACAATATTGATGATGTCAAAACGGGGCTCTCGGACTTCTTTGCATCACAACCAACGTCTTTTCACAAATCAAATAGAAGTCATCGCTCTTTCCACGTTTATAAGTGAGTCACGGAAAAATTTTCTCATCGGCCGCCACCGGGAAACGAACCCAGGGTCTTCCAGTTATGCCGGACATGCTGCCACTGCACCACAGCGGCCTCCAAATTCTCCAGACTCACAAACGACAAACTGCCAAACCACGTGGCAGGGTTGCTTCTTTGGAGCCCCGCACAATGCTAGGGATTCGCCACAAATGTGCAGCAGCAACTGGACAAATAACTCGAAGGCGAATGAATGATAAATGCACAATTGACGTGGACCAGGAACATCAAATAGAAGTCATCGCTCTTTCCACGTTTATAAGTGAGTCACGAAAAAATTTCTTATGGGCCGCCACCGGGAAATTTTTCCGTGACTCACTTATAAATGTGGCAAGAGCGATGACTTCTATTTGATGTTCCTGGTTCACGTCAACTGTGTATTTATTATTTATTGTCTTTTTATAAAGACGGCATTGAAAGTTTGGTTTCACGATCAGCAAGTGTGATCGATAATGATGGCGATTATACAGTTGATTAAGAAATAAATGTCTTCTGTTAAAAGCAGTGTTTCTCTTCTTTTCCAAAAACGGGATTACTTTCCTGTCCCCCCAATAGTTATGAACTTGATTTTCCTCGGGATCATCCACACAACTTCAGCTTCCAGTTCAAATATACTTGATGACGTAGGTTTCTCCGCGAATGGTTTCATAAATATTCGACGCCGAAGAAGATATACGTGTACTTCTTATGTTTCCTCTATCAAAGAGAGTGTTTGTGAATGCATATTTTCATTTTCCCATAACATTTGAATTCGGATAAATCGATGATTCATATCGACTTGAATTCGGATAAAGAAAGGTTACAATTTTATGTAAAATCGCTGCCTACTATTTTACGGATCTCTTTTTTCTGTCTTTTTATTGAGAACTGTTACAGTATTTGAATCCGTGGAAACAGCGCAGTGCCACAGGAGCAGGTGATACCGTAGGAGTATCATATCTAAAGCGGAATGGAAATATCTCTGAAGATGGCTAGACGCTTCTTCAAATCGTTTTAGAAAATTTGTCAAAACAGACAAAATATTAGAATCTAAACATTCTATGCGCAGGGTTTCGTTTTCTCTCAGCCAAAACATTCTTAATATCCCTTCATGGGTTGTTTACGGATTCTAACATGCGGCGCAAGGTATTTTTAATCATCCAGTTCTGCACATTCTGCTGCATACGACGATTTTTGTATGGTTAAAAATTAATTCAAATTTGAGAAAGAGTAAATTCCCTTGTGTCTGTGCCCAGATGAAATAAAGTTATTTGATATGAAAGCTCGCCAGAGTCTGAGGCCGCTCCGTGCTCATCTCTATTGCGAATGTTCCCTTCCATAGGCATAACACAGTAGTGGACAAAAGTTGGTTTACAAACATAAAACTTGACATAGCAGCGTACCAACTGCATAGTGCATAGACTTTAATGCTATTCAAGTGCGTGGTACATGAGATCATGAAAGAGAGCGTGTGCAAGCATGAGATGAATAAATGTGGATGACCAGTAACAACACTGATGCGTCAGAAAAAGTCTTTCACTTGTGGTAGCAGAAACGAACTGCTCCTCTGATCAGTAGTCAATAAGGAGTATGATCTCATCTGATCGCCAAAATGTGGTGTACAAAGATCATGCATGCTGGTAACAAAATGACGGAAGAGATTTGATGAAAATAAAAGCCAATGTTCTGTTAGCGCAGATCGCAGCTAAAAAAGGCTTCTGGGAGACAGCTGAAGAGCAGCAATGCTTCTTCCCATAGGGTACCAGACCTGCTGAATTGGAATAAAATCCAGAGATCTGTTGGCCACTCCATCCTGTGGATATCTTCATTCTCGAGGTAATCGTCGACCAGCCGATCCCTTCGACGACCAGCTTAAAAATAAACTCGAGGTCTACAGCACGCATTTAAAGCTTTACATAAAGCTCAAGTATTTGCTCTATGCATCTATGACAGTAATGATCTTATTCCCGGTTGTTGCCGGGATGGTTGCGTCTTCTGAGTTTCCTCCAAATAAGCCTATGTTGAAAACCCGTAGTTGCACTATAACGAAGTAAATTTCTCCGTCATTTTTATCTGCGCCGGGGTTCGAACCCGGGTCCACTCATTCCGGAATAAGTTGCTCTACCAATTAAGCTACGCGGACATGTATTCTAATTGCTATCTGCCTTTATGTCGTGTGCGTCCTTCTGGCAGGTACGTCACATCTCCTGGTACGTTACATCATCTCCCCCTTATTTTTCTTTCTTTCGAAGTGCTGCTCATATTTTTCCTATCTCGCGGTGTGGAAATAACATCACACCAATGCGAGATTTTGAACGGTCGATTCATCCGGATAGTTCGGGCGCCATTATAACGAAGTGAATTTCTCCGTTATTTTTGGTCTACGTCGGGGTTCGAACCCGGGTCCACTCATTCCGGAATAAGTTGCTCTACCAATTAAGCTACGCGGACATTTGTTCTGATTCCTATCTGCCTTTATGTCGTGTGCGTCCTTCTGGCAGGTACGTCACATCTCCTGGTACGTTACAGCACTTAAACGGGACTTATCAGCGAACAGCACATACATTGGTGTTCGATCCAGGCGTGATGCTGCCTGCACCGAACAGCACATACATTGGTGTTCGATCCAGGCGTGATGCTGCGTGCACGAAGTCCTTTAGGCTCCTCTTTGAGAGGAGGTGAGAGAAAGGCAAACTATGGGTCTTTTAGCAAACGGACCTCTCTCACAAAGTCTTTCGGACAATAGCTCTCCTTGATACCATCTTGCATGAAGCCCAGCCGACCTCCACAGCAAATTATCTAGTTTTCATCTCTTTTTCGCCTTTGTTGTTAAGGTCAGATGCCAGTCCTCCTGCTATGTTGTAAACTTTCAGAGGCACGGTATTGGTCGTTGAGACACATTCGTGGATTCCTGATGTCGTCGCCATAGCCTGAAGATGACCACCCGAAAGGTATTATACGCTCCCGCTACCTCAGCTTGGGTCTGTCCTGCCGACATCCTGCCGATCGCTATCCACCTCTCCGAATCCTTCAAGCAACTCCAGGTGCTCATCTGCATGTTCTCCAACACCTCTTGTAACCTGAAGGGCTCTGGAGAGTGTTAGGTAGAATATGACGAGTGTCGTATCTGAGCAGTCTTTATGGTGTATTATGTGTGCGTGGCGTTTTGTAAGCACACCAGACAAAAAATTAGTCACCCCTGTTAGAACTTACATAATAACGGGGAAATCGCCTCTTGCCTTGATAACAGCATGAATCCGGTGTCGTAGAGACTCCACGAGGTTTTTGGATGTATTGAACATCGTCAATTGGACCCGAAGTTCCGCCAGAGTACGTGGGTGTCTATTCTGGCGTTTCACCTTCTATTCCAAATGATCCCATAGATATTCAATAGAATTTAAATCTGGGGATTTGGTGGGCCAGTCGAGGTGAAACTGTGTTGCTGATTGTTCGTCGTGCCACTCAGACACAGTTTTAGCCCTGTGCACACGGCAATCTAGATTTAGCCCTGCGCACACGTCTTGGAAGACAGGAGTGGCAATGTGATGCTGCTCCTGGAGAAGTAGGGCAAAGGGCAACACTTCGTCATTCAGAATGCGGAGGTACGCACGCTGGTTTAAATTCATCGTCACTGCAACGAGAGGGCCATATCGTGGTACAAGAAACATCTCCAAAATATCCCAGAACCCCCTCTAGCTTGAACAACACCTTCGACACAATCAGAATTTTAAAACCTTCATTGGGCCTGCGATGTACTTGTCGCCTCCAATCATTGGAGTACAAACAAAAACGAGACCAAAGTACTCGTTTCCAATTCTACCCAATAAAGTTTAGGTGCCTCGGAGCCCATTGATAACGTCTGACTTTGTGACTTGCTGTTAAAAGAGGTCTCTTCCGTGGTACTCTGCTCCAGATCTCCATCGCATGCAGTTCTCATCGCAATGTCCTTTCGGAAATTGGTCGGAGAGGAACTTTCATTGAGTGTTTGGAGGAATTGTTGCCTGGTTTGAAACCGATTTGCAGTTCTTAGGCGTTGAGCATGTCGGCGGTCCCAGTTGGTGAGAGTCATTTTCCGGCCACAGTTACGTCACCGATTTTCAGTTGACTGTAAACTACACCACTGCTTGTAGACCCGCTAGACAGTACGCTTCGGTACACCAACAAATTGGGCGACTTCATTCATTTTTGTGTCTGTGGGCACGGACAAACATGATGGCTCCTTTTTGCCACTCAGTAACGTCTGCCTTACGATGCACATTGTAGACTTAATTCAACACACACGTTGCTCTTCACCACTGCATGAGACAGAAATGATCCCATAGTCAAGGTCAGGACTAGTTATCTCCCAACAACGCTATCACGGCGCCCTCTGTGCAACCGGTAACATCCTACTGTCATTTCTGTTAAGGGGGACTAATTTTTTTGTTCGGTGTGCTTATACAGCATACATGCACAGTTCACGTGTTATTCCCTTTTGCATATGCTTTTCTCATAGTTTGATGTACCTCTGTGCCGAATTTCATTAAGTTCTAACCAGTCGTTATGTTGATATATCAATTTTTATTTTTGTAACTTAGCTTTTGCTTGCCTGTAGTGCTCGTAATACAGAGCTGAGCCGTGAGTGGGGCCATTTTTGTTTATGATATTTCAAAATGTAAGTTTTGGTGTCTATATTTTTTAAATTTGTTTGAAAACGCCTGTTCACCGCCGCTAAAAGCGGCAGAAGTGTTCAATTTTGAACCAGCATTCTCAAGAAAAAAAACTCTGTTACTTAGGAAATATTCGCTTCTTGCTTGTTGAATCATTAAAACTGAGTTTTGAACCCTTTGAATTAAATCTCTCGTTAATGGCGTCCTAACTGAATGAAAATATCGCTAGTGATTCACAGATGTAGTGCTTGGAATTATCGCTAGTGATTCAGAGATATAGTGCGGCCGGCAGTAGGAGGCACACGAAAGACAGGGTAATCTCACCACCCATGCCTTATCGAAGTGTCGAACACGGGTCAATCTTTTTGAAGTAATTTTGAAACTTAAGTTTTGGCGTTTCCATAGTTGTTTTTTTATATGTTGCTTGAAAATACCTGTTCACCGCTGCTACAAGGTCTCTCTATTCATTAGACAATCACGGTGGTAAACAATTCAAAATGTTGAACTGATATCAAAAGATCCAATCACTAGAAAAATGTTCTTAATTTTTTGACAAAGTAGTTAAAAACTTGGAGAGGGATTATGAGTTAGCTGAAAAAAAAAAAAAAAAAAAGATTTTAAACCTCTGACCGGTTTGAACGTCTTAGACGCTTCCAAGGTCCCACTTTTCTAAAACAGCTTGAACTTAGGTGATTCGTTCTCGCTCTGCTACCCCGAAAGCGGGTTGCTTGTACCAGGATTCGCTTGACTACTTCGTGAAGTGGTTTGCACGTGTTGAATGCATTCGCTGTTGCCGTGGGGATTGCCAGATTGGCCGCCCCTTACGCTTTCCTACCTCAGGAATAAAACGTTTTTAGTTTTGGGCAGTAAGAGCGAGCTGTAATCTCTGCTTTGTGTCCTAAAGGTTACTTACCCAATTGCCTTAATTTATATTTTTTCAAACGAGTGTGAGTCAATTTGCGGTATATTCTTCTCGTAACTAGACAGCACTTAATTCATCTTGCACATCTAGAATTACCTCCGCATAGAAGGAACATAATTTGTATAACTTAATTTTATTAAATTGGAAGGCTAAATATTATTTTATTCACAAACATCCTCCAATCTAAATTTAATGTACAGCTAAAAAAACTAGTAAAATTCCCATCGGTAACTCCACTTCGAGGAAGGCATTTATAAATTTACATATTTCTTTTTTAACGCTGTACAGTATCTTTATGAGAAGTTTTTTTACCGGTACGATAGCTTTATAATAGGTCATGCATTTTAAGTAAAAGATACTTAAACGTATTTTGAAACTGTTGTTAGAAAACACTAAATTATTTCAACGACAATTATTTAAGTGTTTCACTTATGTCAAAAAAAGAAGTTTCAGTGCATGTTTTGACCTGAGAGTTACATCGCTAGCCTTCGTGTAATGTAATACATAAATTTTAAAATACTGAATTCTGCATTGAATGAATGTTAAACTTATTTTTAGACGTGTCGAACTTCTCTAAAAGGATAACACGTGATTCTGCTTTACGCAAGTTAACAAATCTCGAATCAGGGTTTTGCTGAAAAGCAGACCGTAGCAACGGGTGGCAATTTCACTCTGCAATACAAGTTTTCGAGCTGACGAAACTTGACGATTTCATTTGTGAAATTCTTGACGCGGTTGCTGCTCTTCTGTAGTGGCGTTTTCGAAGCGGCGGGATCAGATTTCGCGACCCAGTCGGAGAGTTAATAGCTTCTGAACAGAACGTGAGTTTCCTATGATGCAACATTGACTGCAAGTTTGAAGCACAAATGTTCAATATGGATTCCTTTCGTCAGTCAACAGGTGTCCCACGTGTAAGGGATTTCTTCCCAAATCCCACGACAACTATAAGCATCCACTTTTGTGACTCACTGCATTCACAATGTGTGAGTGTAACTTTCCAAGTCCAGAAGGAAATTCTTTTACATAACACATTTCGTTCAATATGGTGTGCGATAATCAATTCTCGTCTAGAAAGGGCCGTTGACTTCCGATGGCTTCTCTGATACGCGTGTCTTACAGTTGCTACTACCTCACGAATTTATAAAAAACTCCAAACCCCACTCCCCAAATTTCGTCAGATATCCCCATAAGCAGATCTCAGCACTCTTCACTTGAAGGCGTGTAACACAAAGACAAGCGCGCGCGCACCCGCACACAGATATCCACTGCCCTACAATTAACATCCAAGCCACATAAGCAATCGTTCAGTACGTGATGTTTCAGCGATATTAAAGATACCTAATTCGATGGATGGTGATCTGATATACAAATGAAAGCGGACAGGAGCTGAATCTGCCAAAAAAAAAAAAAAAAAAAAAAAAACGACCCGGTTAACCTTCGAAACTAACAGAACATGACAGGGGAACTCTGCAAAGGACTGTTCGCTCGAAACGCAAATTAACATTGTTTCAAATCACGCAAACTCTGTGTGTGTCTATTGGAACTAGTGTTAGCACAAGCACAGTGCGCAAGACGTTGCACGACGTGGGTTCCCACGAGTGAGCAGCCATCTACAAGACATAAGCACTCGACTAATGACATATGCTAATTAGCGTGGCGTGAACAACTTCGATCTTAGACTGTGGACCAAACTGTGGTTTGGAATGATAGGGACGGAACATAGTCTACCAGTGTGATGATAATTTCTAAATGCCGCGGATGTCGGAAGAAACGTAACTTCCCAACTGAATCGTCTCGACAACCAAGTTTGGTGGAGGCAAGGAGGAGCTTTTCGTGGTTCGGCTTGGTCACATTTATCGTTCTAGACGAAACCAAGAATGCTGAGTCTTAGCTAGACGTCTTGGACAATTATGCAATATCAGTGTTGGAGCAATACTTTAGGGATGGCCCAAAACTCTATGAATAAGACAATGCACTATGTCATACTACTTCCGTTGTTACAGATAGGTTTGAGAACATGGGCGACGAAAAGTTAGACTGGTCAGCCTAGAGTCCTGATATGAACCCTATGGGGAATCTCTGAGGAAAATTGGATAGTCGGGAGCGTAGAAGAAGAGATTTCACAAGAAACCAAGTTAAACTGGTCACTGGTTTGAAGGCCGAATGGCGCAGAATATCGGCGGACATTTAGAACAAGAAAGGTGATACCGAGTTTTCGGTTGTGATGAGCACGACTTTTGAATCCGTTCTGACGCGAATTAAATTTATCAAAGCTATTCAATGTCAATGAAACCGGTATGGAAAACAGTAGTATTTGATAGAAGAAATAAGTTTTTCTTTCGGGTGTTTCATCCCGCAGATATTGCTGTAAACGGAAACGTGAACTTACTCCCTCTGGTGCAGGAACATTGCCAAGGGGATACGATGATAGGCTTGAGCCCACCCTGAAATTTGTCTTGCCCCCGCTCCCTCCCACCCAGTTCAAAATATGCCACTTTTCAATATATTTAACTTTAATATATAATCTGCACTTTGCCAAGTAATAAGTCTTGTGTTTTATTTCATCCAGCCCTACGTATTTCCCCCTAGGAAGTGCGTTGTTTACGTCTCCAAAAAAGGTTATCAAAATATTAGGAGTACAAATAAGTTTAAAAGCGTTTCGTTGTGTGACGTATGCCGCTAATTTACATATCTGACATTCCCCCGAGTTGTTGTCATGTGACCGTAACTGGTCCAGAGTATAAAATGGGGCACATAAGATAAGTTTGCCCAACAATCAGAGGCCGCGGGTGGCCTAGTGGGCAACGTTCGTGACTGCCACGGAAAGGGCCTCGGGTTCGATCCCAGGCAGGTACGAACGCTCGATCCACTAAATATCCGCCGTGCGTTGTATGGGCACGTTAAGCCGTCTGACCCCGGGTACTGTCCCCCCGGTAATAAATAAAGGCGTCTTTCTCCCCCTTTCTACCTCACTTCCGTGTCACTTTCCTATCGGGCACTATAGCCCAAATCTCCTAGCTTCCTATTTCTAAGGGTTGTTTAAGACCTGGGGTCAGACACTCCCTTCTTAAAATCCTCTACATATGATCATGATCATGCCCAACAGTCAAACGCACTTGCACATAGGTAAGTGAATGATGGCAAGCGATACTGCATTTATTCGACACTACATTCGTTACGAATTTCATCAAAGAAAAAGTGCTGCAAAAAGCATGTGCGTCGATCTGTTCTGTTCTGGGGAAGAATATTGTATCGAAAAGCACGTGTGAGTTTTGGTTTAGACAGTCTAAAGCAGCCGATTTTGATGTTAGCGATTGAGAACGTAGTGGCGCCCCCAGAAGGTTGCACACGAGGAACTGCAAGCATTGCTGGATAAAGACTCGTCTCAAACGCAAAAAGAACTAGCTGAACAACTGGGGGTAAGTCAACAAACCATTTCCAATCGTTTGCGCGCAATGGGAAAGATTCAGAAGGAACGAAAATGGGTGCCACATGACCTGAGCCAGAAGAACAAGGATGAGCGTGTCATGAAGTGTTTGAATCTGTTAAATAAACAACACAGAAAGTCTTTCCTGTGGAAAATCGTTACGGGTGATGAAAAGTGGATATGGTACAATGACCTCGAACGCAAAAAACACTGGGTAGACCCCGGTGAAGCAACGACTTCGACACCGAAACGCAATATTCACTCCAAGAAAGTTCTGCTGTACATCTGGTGGGATATGAAGAGGGTGCTCTGTTGTGAACTATTGGAACAGGATCAAACTCTCACTGCTGATCGCTACAAGCAACAATTGCTGCGATTGACCATGAAATCTGTCGGAAACATCTATTCACAGGCAGAGGATTGCGTTCCGTGAAATTACTGCATGACAACGTTAGGCCGCATGTCACAAAATCCGTCACGCTTGGCTGGGAAGTTTTGGAGCATCCGGCGTATAGTCCCAACATAGCCCCTTCAGACTATCATTTGTTCTGGTCTATGCAACATGGTTTGTCTGCTGAACAGTTCCGGACATGTGACGAACTGCAAAAATGAGTTGACGACTTCATTGCATCACACGACGAAGTATTCTTCATGGCTGGAATCCGTCAGCTGCCCGACCGATAGCGGAAAGTAATAGATAATGACGGAGCATCTTTTGATTCGTAAAAGTATTGTTTTCCCTCGGATTACATGTTACGTTGTCTTCAAACTCTTTAAAACTTATTTGTACACCTAATAGCATCCCGGGGCCATAAAAATCCAGTTGTTCTCCACTCTTCGGATTACTTAGTTTATGCTTCTTTTTCATTTTTTATGGCCAGAGTGTTAATGAGAAGGGTAGACAAGAATTCACTGAAGGGGTCACTACTAAACGTTCTGTTTGTTTGCTTTGCAAAATAGCGGATTCCAAGACGGAAAGTGGAGTCTAAAGCTACACTAGCGATCTTAAGACTGCCCTGTGACAGTGAAAGTGCAGACAGTGGCTGAAAACTGCTTTGTAGGAGAGGAGTGCAAGGCAAAGTCGCTGGCTTGAAGGAAGAGGATCAAGGAGGGGGGAGGTATTGTGTCTGCGTGGCACGACGTTTAAATTTAATTTAGATAAATAAACACGACATTTTCTTTTAAACAAATTGTTCAAGTACACCACTATTTCCTTTAGCAAAATAGAAACATTTTGAAAAACAATTCAAGACAATGAATTCAGAGCAAGCAAAAAGTTGAAGGCGACATTCTACCAAGACCTGTATCTTACAACAGTGACGTAACTAGTCAGATCCGTGTATGTATGTGTGTCCAGGTGGAGGGGTTCGGATTTAACTAATTCCTTTGTAGCCGGTAGTGAAAAGCATTAAAGTCGTCCCAGTGGCGCAGTGGTCTAAGCGCTGGCTTCTGACGTTTCATTTCCGATGGGTCCGGGTTCCAGTCCCGGTGAGGCATAAATGTTGTGTTTGTCTTACGACACTGGGTCTCTCACTTCCCTTGAACCAGTGGCCCTAAATTAGGGACGGGCAATTGCTTATAACCCATTCAGTTGCTCACGGTGGTCGTAAAACTTAAAAAAAAAAAAAAAAACACAACAAAAAAAAAAAACATCAAAAATTCGTTCTTTCGACATCCCTGCTCTGGTGGCGGACTTCTGCGTTAACAGAAATTTGAAATTACGTGAGAAACATTTCGCACCTGAAACGCTCTCCAACAAAGAAAGAATTTTTCAAATCGGACTCTTAGAAGTAGAAATATCGACAAATATATGATATTCATCAACCCCCCCCCCCCTGGGAAAACCATGTATTATTTTAAGAAGAAAGTGTTCTCAAAAGGTTTTCCGATGTAAGCGGTATCGGGCGACGAAAGAATTTTTTAAATCGAGTTTTCAGAAGCTCAGATTTTGCTGCAAATACATCAGAAACAGAAATTAACACTTACGTCCCCTGGTGAACAAACATTCTTTACGAAATAATAGATATTATAGTCATTTTTGCAACTACCCCATCAGAGCTGCAGAGTATGATCCAGGAACTTGCTGACAAGAGTAAAGAAGTGGGATTAAAAATGAACTTTCAGAAGACAAAAGTGATGTTCAATGCTTTTACAAGAAATGAAGATTTATCGATTGATGGAGAAAAACTGGAGATAACAGATACGTATGTTTATCTTGGACAGCAGATATCAAGTGAGGGTCACATTGATGAAGAAATTAATCGGCGTACAAAACTTGCCTGGAGAGCTTTTGGAAGAAACAGCATAATTTTCAAGAGCAATATGCCATTATGTCTTAAAAGAAAAGTGTTTGATCAATGCATCCTTCCAGTGCTTACGTATGGTGCAGAGACGTGGACCTTAACTAAAAGAGACATACAAAGGCTGCAGACAACTCAAAGAAGCATGGAGAGGTGCATGCTTGGTATAACCAGGAGAGATAAGAAGAGGAACTCGTGGATCCGAAAAATGACGAGAGTGGAAGACATCATGATCAGAGTTAAATCCCTGAAATGGCAATGGGCTGGACATACTGCCAGAAGGACAGACCATAGATGGACAGCCGAAATTTTAGATTGGATTCCAAGGGACAGGAAAAGACCCAGAAAAAGACCACAGGGGAGATGGGTGGATGAAATTCGTAAATATGCGGGAGTGACATGGAGGAGACTGGCACAAGACAGACCGTTGTGGAGGAAACTTGGGGAGACCTTCGTCCAGCAGTGGATTGATAATGGTTGACAATGATGATGATGATGATGATATGCAAAACATTTTCCATTAGGAGCTGTATGCGATACAGGAAGAATTTTTCAAATCGAAGTTTTGGAAGCACAGATATCGAGGGAAACGCAATTTATCTTTACGCCCCTAGCGGAAAGTTTATGAATTACTTGAAAATGTTTTAATTAAATGACGCACCGGAAACTCTATCCAACAAAGGAATTTTTCAAATCGAACCGTTAGAAGCAGAGATATTGACAAAAATAAGATATACATCTACGCCCCCTGGAGGAGAAACCACGCAATATTTTAAGAAGAAAATATTCCGAAAAGGTTTATCGACGGGAGTGGCACCGGCCCATGAAAGAATTTTTTCAATCGAGATTTTATAAGTTTATTTTTCTGCGAATACATCAGAAGCAGAAATTAACATTTACGCCCCCTGGTGGCCAAACCATTTTTTACCAAAAATTGGAAATTATATGCAAACGATTTCACATCAGGAAGCTGTATCTGCTATAACAAGGAATTTTACAAATCGGAGTTTTAGAAGCAGAGATATCGGGGAAAACGGAACACGCAATTTACTTTTACGCCCCTAGCGGAAATCTATGCGTAACTTGAAAAAGTGACTATACCTAAAATAGTCTTCGACATAAATGGAATCGAAAAGTAAAAAAAAAAAAAATTAATCTGATGTTTAGAAAGAAATATATGGAAGAAAATGTATTTTGAATTCGATATCATCGGCATGCCCTGTAGCGACGAAATTGTGAATCGTAAAAAGAAAAAAAAAAAAAAAAGAATCATCATTCGCATATCAAGCTTCTCAGTTCAAAAAGAATTTTTCAAATCAGACTAATAGTTGCGGAGATATGGTGTCCACAGACGGACGGACGAACAAACCGGTAGCATAAGCACGATCTTTTTTACAAAAGACGTGCTAAAATACTATAGAAAGCATTGTACAATGACTAGAGGCCGTCATAAAGGGTCAACGGTTTCAGCACACAGTACTACATTTTCTGTAATTAAAAATTACTTCTAGACATGCAAATGTTAGGATATTAATGGTAGGCAAGTGTACACTCAGTAGATAAAACATTAGAAATAGGGGTGATGGGCAGTTGCCATGGGCATTCCCCGCACAGAGTGGAACACACCCAAATCGAACGTAAGCGATGAATGGGGCAAACACCACGGCTTCCTAATAGTGTATCGCAAAAGACGTACATGGGTGTACGTGGTGATCTGAGCGAATTTGATCGTGGACGCTTTTTTTTTTTTGATTGGAGGTTTAACGACCACCGTGAGCAACTCAATGGGCTATAAGCAGTCGCCCGTCCCTAATTTCGGGTCACTGGTTCCAGGGAAGGGAGAGAGCCAGTGCCGTAAGACAAACACAACATCCATGCCTGACCGGGATTCGAACCCGGACCCCTTACGGACGAATGATCAGAGGCCAACGCCTTGGACCACTGCGCCACCGGGGCGGCCGTGGACGCTTGTCGACACAAGACAAAAGAGTCATTCTATCGTCCGATTGGTAAGAACCCTAGGGTTCTCAAGGGCAACCATATCAAGGGTGTACCGCGAGTATACCATCGATGGATGTACCAGCTCCCAGAAAGCAAGCGCTGGACGACCACATGCCATTGATGACCGGGGGAGACACACACTATCCTGGCTCATACAGACCGACAGCTAGGCAACAGCGGCGCAAATTGCATCCAGGTTAAATGTTGGAGACGCAAGCAACGTCAGCGAGTGAACGGTACGGGGCGTACCCTGGGCTACGGGAGCATACGCCCTATTCGTGTGTCACTATTGACTGCTCGTCATTAGACATTATGTCTCGCCTGGTGCCGGGAACCTCAAAACTAGACCTCTGCAGAGTGGCGCCGCATCGTGTGCTCAGATGAATCCCTTTTTCAGTTGTACCGATCTGACGGGAGGGTGCGGGCGTGGAGTCGACAACATGAGGCCATCACCCCGTCGTACCAGGTCGGCTCTGTTCAGCGCAGTGGTGGCTCTTTGATGGTTTGGGGAGCCTTCCCATAGAACACATTAGGTCTCTTAGTGTGTCCAGAGAGGTCCCTAACCGCTGTGCGCTACCAGCATGTGCTGCCTGATGACCTACGCGCTTTCATGGCCTTCGCGCACCCTGAGGCCAATGGTTTGTTTCAACAGGACAATGCGCCGCCCCATGAGACCGCAACCCTCCTGGCATGCCTCGAAGAACACTCATCGGAGTTCGGAACCATCCAGAGGCCTCCAAGGTCTCCGAATTTAAATCCTGTGGAAGCACTCTGTGATGCCGTGGAGCGAAACATCACATCCATGGACCCTGGGCCGGAGGTGTTGAAAGTGGCGCAACAGGCATGGCTCGAAATGCCTACGGAAATCCTCCGACATCTGGTAGAATCGATGCATGGGCGTGTACAGCCTGTTGTTCGGGGTAGAGGAGGACCAATACGCTATCAGGAAAGTATTTCTAATGTTTTCTCCATTGAGTGCATGTACACTACTGTTTGTGAAAATTGCATCACCAGGAAAGAATCGCGCTATT
The DNA here is from genome assembly GCA_039090855.1 of Macrothele yani. Classification (NCBI taxonomy): domain Eukaryota; kingdom Metazoa; phylum Arthropoda; class Arachnida; order Araneae; family Macrothelidae; genus Macrothele; species Macrothele yani. The sequence continues at coordinate 61,476,375 of CM077017.1, read as the reverse complement.
CAAAACAAATTTATATCAGAGGTTTCTCATGTTACTGGAGATAACTGGTTACATCTGTAGAGCATACCAATTTTTTTGCTTCGAAACTCAGTATCCTGCGAAGGCACTTCGATAAACAATAACGGCCTCTGCCCGGCGTGGCACTGAATGGAAGAAGATTTTTATATCATCCTGGAGTTTTATGTCTCCAGGCTGCTTCAATGTGAGACCAGAATTCATGTGTGGTTACTGGCGAAGGCGCTTTATGGGCCAGACATACTCGATCGGGGACATATCCGGCGAACGGGCAGGCCAGGGAAGATGCAGTATCTGTCGTGCACGGAAGAGGCATTGGACATTCCGGGCCACATGTGGCCGAGCATTATTCTGATGAAATATAGCGCCAGGACAATCTCGAAGGAAAGGGTATCACCTCTGCCTCCATAAGTTCTGTGATGAATCGTTGGCTTTTGAGGGTTCTGTAAGGTGGCAGAGTCGGGTCCCACTAATTATTTCCATGTGGTAATATTTTCTGTCTCATTTCAAAGGCAATGTAATGTAAATTCAAACGCACGTGTTGGCACGTGGTACGTTTCCTTTGTATGACGGATTGTGTAACACAGAACGAAGCACGTGACTAGCAAGATTTGTTGACTTTGACCGGCTCGACGGGTCTGATGTATAGGTCAAAGGTCACCATTTCCGGTGAACGGCTAACTCCACAACAATATGATTCCCAGTGGCGGAAAGTGGAGAGGGGGGAGAGGATTAAGGATACAAAAGGAAGCGACACGTTCGCTAGAGAGGCTTTTCGCGTTTTACCTTCCACGAGGTCGGACGTCGTGTTTTACGCAGAGAGTGTCGGTTAGACCTCTCGGAGTTTTACGTTTTCACTGACGAAATAGTCAGGGTTTTTCGGCGATAAGAGATCGGCCAGGTTTTAAACGGAACGACTCAAGTCAACGTGGCGGAGGGTCTTCCGGGATATCGGTGAGATGGTGAAGTGTTCGCTAGCTGGAAACATGTTGGCACGTGGAGATAGCCAATCAAACGGAACTTATTCTTTCATCTATTAAATTTTGTTTCGTCCAACCAAGGACTTGTTATTAGAGTTCCTCATTATCGTAGATCTTAAGAATTGCTGACTATGCGTTTCAGTTTTTTCCAACGATCGAATTTCACTCGACGGCACTCAAAAGAACCTGCGTCAGGCCCGTTTCAGAAGTTCGGTTTCAATAAGGCCTGGTGGCATATCGAACTCAGCGGGACCTGACAGGTTCCTTCATTTTGTGTCAGGCTAGAACGGGAATTGAACCCAATGGCGCTCCAAACCATGATGCTTGATTGCGTTGGTCCAGTATGACGCAGTTCACAGGATATCTTCCAACACGTAAGCGACCATCATAGTGCATCAAGTTGAATTGTGACTCGTCAGAAAATACGAAATGTTGCCAATCAGCGCTCCAATGTCTGTGTTCGAGACACCATTCCAGCCTGAGGCATCTGTGGTTAACAGAGTCAAAGGAATACGCAGCAATGGGCTGCTAGCGATCAGTCTTCTGTTAAGCAGACGACGTTGAACTGTGCTGGAGGACATAACCTAACCTGTGACAGTGTTCCAATACTGCGCTAACACCGTGGATGTCGCTGTGCGATCAGTCACTGCCATGCGGTAGAGGTGTATCTCATCCCTTGTAGCCTATTTCCCGAATTTCCGTGCGCCCGAGCCTCATCTGTACATTGACACCACTTTCGCATCACTGCACTAGAGTTTCGTCCCATACGAGTGGCAATTTCGCGTTAAGAAAATACAGCTTCTCGCATCCAAACAATCCTTCATCGCTAAAAGTCCGTCAAGTGTTCACGGTGCATCCTTCGGCGACGGGGCATAGTGGGACACAAGAAACACCCTTTCAACTCAATGGCGGCTCTTCACTAATTGCAGCATCTCGTTTGAGCCACCTATGTACACTGAAGAGCAATTGAATTAGAGATACCTGTCTAGTAACGTGTAGCACCACCTTTCGCCCTGATGACGGCGGCGATTCGTCTTGGCATGGACTCGACAAGTCACCGGAAGCGTTGGGAAGCCATACGGATCCACGACCCCTAAACAAGCTTCCACAGTTCACGAAGATTTGATGGAGGGGGTCAGAGCATCGAGCATCCCAGATGTGCTCGATGGGATTGATGTCAGGTGACCTAGTTGGCCAAGGAAGCAAGGTCAGGTCGGTGGAGTGTTCATCCAACCATTCGAATACAATTCGGGAGTGATGGCACGGTGCATTGTCTTGTTGCAGGATGTGGTCCCCAGTGGGATGTTGAAGACGCACAAACGGGAGCAAATGGTCGTCCAGGATATCCCGGTAACGTTGACATCTGAGGGACGATGTCACACGCACCAGGGGTCCCATTTTAGTCCACGTAAACAGTCCCCAGACAAGAATGCCACCCCCACCAGCTTGAAGCCTACCCTGCTGGCAAAAAGGATCCATCGCTTCATGTGGTTTGCGCCGTACTCATATCCTGCCATCCGCATGTACCAACGTGAATCTCGACTCATCAGTCCAGGCAACATTTTTCCACATGTCTGGGGTCCAGTGGCGAGTGGCGATGTCCCTGCGCCTATACTAATCTTTGCACTCTGTGATGTGCGGTTAGCAGCGGTACCCTTGTGGGACGATGGCTTCTGTACCCCATAGCGAGGAGATGGTTCTGGATGGTGTGGCTGCTTACACGTTTTTGTGAACCAGCGTTAAATTGCCAAGTGATTTCTTGCACTGTGGCCCGTCTATCCGCTGTTACAATGCGAGCTAGCCGACGATGACCCCGCTTATCCACACGCTATTGTCCACGGCAGTTGGCCCTTTCAGGAATGGTTTTACCAGATTCGATGAACTCACGGTACACCCGTGACACAGTGGCTCGTGAAAATTCCAGTGCCTGCACGACTTCCGAGATGGAGTGACCGATTCGTCGGGCCCCGACAATTAGCCCACGATCAAAGGCGCTTAGATCCTTCGTCTTACCCATACTGCGTCCGACTCTTACTGATTCCCGTTGCATCACTCTTTATATTGTCGGATCGCTGTATACGTCATGTCGTTTCGGTTTACAGGGTCGCCCACAATATCATATTTGCATAACGCCAGCTGTCTCTAATTCAATTGCTCTTCAGTGAATACCCACAACCGGTCAGATTAGAGGGCGTCTCACATTTTCACTGAAATCGCATGCATATTTTCCCTGGAATTTTAATCATTTGCATGTCCCAACCTGTTGTACATATCCTGTAAGTTTCAAGTTAATACCAGCAGTCCTTCATGGTGTTACAATTTTCACAAACAGTAGTGTATGACTTTAAAGGTTGCTGAATTTAAAATGAAACCATAACCGTAATTATGGTAATGACTAGTTGTGCACGAAAACTTCTTATCACTAGTATTTTAGAGTTGTCTCTTTGGTTTTTTACGCTTTCCAAACGTAGGTTGAAGAAGCGTATATGCTCCAGCTTTGTCCTTCCGTCTGTCCGCACAATAACTCACGTAAAAATGGTTCGATTTCGACGAAATTTTAGTATGTGGTAGGGGACCACCTGGGGACGTACCCTATTGAAAATGGGCGAAGGAGGGTCAAAGGTCAGGACATAGAAGCGAGATCCATTCTATTGCTCTTATGCGTCATAACTTGCGTAAAAATTGTTCGATTTCGATGAAATTTTAGTATGTGGTAGGGAACCACCTGTGGACCATCCCTATTAAAAATGGGTGAAATAGGGTCAAAGGTCAGGACATAGGAGCTGGATCCATTCAATTGCCTTTATGCGTCATAACTTGCGTAAATATAGTTCGACTTCGATGAAATTTTAGTATGTGGTAGGGAAACACCTGGGCACGAGCCCTATTGAAAATGGGCAAAATGGGGTCAAAGGTCAGGCAAGGCATAAGAACGGGATATATTCCATTGCCCTTATGCGTCACAACTTGCGTAAAAATGGTTCGATTTCGATGAAATTTTAGTATGTGGTAGGGAGCCACTGGGGACAAACCCTATTGAAAATGGGCGAAATCGGGTCAAAGGTCAGGATACTGGAGTGGGATCCATTCCATTGCCCTTGTGCATCATAACTTACCTAAAATGCTTGGATTGCGACAAATCTTTATCATGTTGTTCCGGAGGTACAGTGAACCAGTTTTGTTGAATATCAACGAAATGGGGTCAAAGGTCATTGCCCAAAAGCCAGATTTATTCCACTGCCATTATTCTCATAACTTGCGTAAAACTACTTCTATCGTAACAAAAATTTATCATGTTGTTCCGGAGGTATAGTGAACCGGTTCTGTTGAATATCAACGAAATGGGGTCAAAGGTCATTGCCCAAAAGCCAGATTTATTCCACTGCCATTATTCTCATAACTTGCGTAAAACTGCTTCTATCGTAACAAATCTTTATCATGTTGTTCCGGAGGTATAGTGAACCGGTTCTGTTGAATATCATCGAACTGGGGTCAAAGGTAAGGATACAGGAGCGAGATTTAATCCACAGCCATTATCCACATAACCTGAGTAATAATTTCTGGTATGTTGGAAAGCGTATCATAATCAATGCATTGCATGATTTTACTAACTTGTTGGATATTAGTCTTTCTATTATCATATTGGCAAATAGCAGTTTACATTTATATGAATTGCTGAGCTTTATCTTAATTTTTTTCTACCATGATGCAATAATTTTACCTTTTCTAAATTTTAAGTCTATGTATACTAATATAATAGTCTAATGTTTCTTAGTTTTCCTGGATTATCTTTGAAGTCAGTTATGGCATCCACAACATATAGACGTATCTCATCATTTTAGTCTGCTAGAGCGCTCACAAGATTTCTAAGAATATCACTACCTACTGTGTAAGCAACCCATATTAAGCTTTCTTTGCTTTAGCCTTGTTTCAAGAAGCATGTACACATGAGAAATGGAAAATGAAAATATGACAAAAACAAAACAACTGTGTGTAGCTTCGGAAGAAAGATTCCTAGTTCCAACCATTTTTAACTATATAAAATATTCAACAGTTCCCCATTTTTAAGCTTTCGCGATTTTCAATCCCATGTTTAGAGCCTAAATATTTCGCCATAAAATTTTCAGCCTTCGAAAAAATTGTTTACATCTAACGACTTCCCTCAAGACCTTTATAGTACCACCCAATTGAAATTCCTGGATAATCCTATGTACAAATTCCTAACGAAGAACGGCAAGACTAGACTTCAAGGAAACACCATTGCTGGTTGGTACACAATCTTTACTGACACCGGATGTGTAGCGCACAGGGTAAAGGGGCAGAGAAGATGGTACAGGGATTGGTGTTTCCTTGAAGTGGGTCTTGCGTACTTCGTTCTTAACCTCTTCTGCACAGTCGTGCTCGAATTTCTTTCATGAAACTACAGACAACACTGTGCGGGCTATGAGCAACTGTAAACCTCTACGTTTACTAACCGTCGAGTCAGGGGCGCTTATCTCCCACAAGATCTGGGGCTGCAAGGGAATTCATCGAAAACGAATTCATCGAAAGCGAATTCATCGAAAACGAATTCATCGAAAGCGAATTCGTCGAAAACGAATTCATCGAAAGCGAATTCGTCGAAAACGAATTCATCGAAAGCGAATTCGTCGAAAAGCGAACGAAAACGAATTCATCGAAAGCGAATTCGTCGAAAAGAAATTCATCTAAAACGAACGAAAACAGATTCCTCGAAAACAAATTCATCGAAAGCGAATTCGTCGAAAACGAACGAAAACGGATTCGTCGAAAGCGAATTCGTCGAAAACAAATTCATCGAAAGCGAATTCGTCGAAAACGAACGGAAATGGATTCGTCGAAAACGAATTATCGAAAGCGAATTTGTCGAAAACGAATGAAAACGGATTCGTCGGAAACGAATTTATCGAAAACGATCGAAAACAAACGGATTCGTCGAAAACGAATTCATCGAAAGCGAATTCGTCGAAAACGAATTTATCGAAAACGGATTCATCGAAAAGCAAATTCTTTGAAAATTAGTGCTTCGCCGCCCCGGTGGCGCAGTAGTCTAAGCGATGGCTTCTGACCATTCGTCCGGAAGGGGTCCGAGTTCGAATCCCGGTGAGGCATGGATGTGGTGTTTGTCTTACGGCACTGGCTCTCTCCCTTCCATGGAATCAGTGACCCTAAACTAGGGACGGGCGACTGCTTATAGCCCATTGAGTTGCTCACGATGGTTGTTAAACCTTCAACCAAAAAAAAAAAAAAAAAAAAAATTAGTGCTTCAGGTGAATTCATCGAAACCTAATTCATCGCAAGCAAAATCACCGAAAGATAGAGTATCCTAGGGTAAGCTTTAGCCGAAAACTCTGACTATAATTGGAATATGGCTAAGTGACCACAAAAGGATTTGGGGAACGTATAAAAAATTCTTTTTTTATTTATTAGATTACACTTTCATGTAAGATGACAACAAAACCGTTAGGGAGTTTAATAAGAATCAGTTTTTATTCCGCCTTGATCATATTCATAAGGTTTGGACACTCGGACAAGTTAGCTCTTTTTCTTCTGCACTAAAAACAAATTAACATGCCTAGGCCCAAGCTGAGGCATTTTTAACAGTTTTTATTCCATCGCGCTCATATTCATAAAGTTTACACACCAAGTCAAGTTAGTATTACTGCGCTTTTACTTAGGCATTAAATATTGGCTTAGGCCTAGGCGTTTTTAGCAGTTTTTCTTCCATCGTTTTCATATTCATAAGATTTAGACACCAAATCAAGTTAGTATTATTGCGCTTTTACTTAGGCATTAGATATCAATGAATAGGACCTAGTCCTAGGCCTTTTTAACGGGTATTATTCCATCTTGCTCATATTCATAAGGTTTAGGCACCAAGCCTTTTAAGTAATATTGCGCTTTTACTTAAGCAGTAAATATTAATAAATAGGCCTTGTGCCTAGGCTTTTTTAACAGTTTTTATTCCGTTGTGCTGGTATTCATAAGGTTTGGATACCAAATCAAATTAGTATTATTGCATTAAATATTAAAAAAATAGGCCTAAGCCTCTCTGACACATTTTATTCCGTCGTGCCCATTTTCGTAAGGTCTAGTTTGTAATTTTGCGCTTTTACTTAGGCATTAAATATTAATCAATAGGCCTTAGGTTCAGGCCTTTCTGACAGATTTTGTTCAAGTGTATGAAATATTTATTCTTAAGTAAAAGCGGAATATTACTAACTTTACTTGATGCAAAGCTTATAAATATGAGCACGACGAAATGAAACTGCTAACAAGGCCTAAGCCTAGACCAAGGTATTAATATTTATTGCCTAATAAAAGCGCAATAATACTAACTTTACTTGGAGTCTAAACCTTAAGAATATGAACACGTTGGAGTAAAAACTGTTAAAAGGTCCCAGGACTAGGCCAAGGTATTAATATTTAATGCCCAAGTAAAAGCCCAATAATACTAACTTTACCTTGTATCTGAACCTTATGAATATGAGCACAATCAAATAAAAACTCCTAAAAAGGCATAGGCCAAGGTATTAATATTTGATGCCTAAGTAAAAGCGCAATAATACTAACTTGACTTGGTGCCTAAACCTTATGAATATGAGCACGGCGGAATAAAAATTGTTAAAAAGGCCTAGGCCTGCTTATTAATATTTGATGTTTAAGTAAAAGCGCAGCATTATCAGTTTGATTTATTATGTAAACGTTATGAATATATTGCGTCGTTCTCAGATTCATAAGGCTTAGACACAAAGACTAGTATTATTTCCCTTTTACTACGACATTAAATATTAATCCGAAGGCCTTTGCGCACGTCTGAAACCAAGAAACTGCAATTTTTATATGTCCCTAAAGTGGGTGTCTGCACTTGCCGTTTTGGAGTTGTTTAGTGAGTGGCTAGTTGTCTTAAACTCCATTTCAATGAATTCATTAAATTTTTTTCGAAAAAGTCGCCTTTCCATAAATTGCTCGTTCGATAAATTTGTTTTCAATGAATTCGCATTGGAGGAATTCATTTTCGATGAATTCACTTCACTTTTTTCGAAAAAAGTCGGCTTTCGGTAAATTGTTCGTTTGATAAATTTGTTTTCGATGAATTCGTTTTCGATGAATTCGCCTACTTTCAAGATCTGGTACGTCAACGTAGCGTTGGAGCTCAGTTCGGTCGGAGTTGAGAAATTCAGGTCATCCTAGGGTTATATACCGAAAAGCCGAAACGTTATGACCACTTGCCTAATATGATGTTGGTTTTCCACGTGCCACCAAAACAGCTCTTACCCGGCAAGGCATGGACGCTAAAAGATTTCTAAAGGTGTCTTTTGCTATCTGGTACCAACACGGTACTAGCACATCCTTTATTTCTTGTAAGTTACGTGATTGAGCCGCCGCATATCGGTTCTCTTGTTCCGACACAAACCACAGATGCTCGATAGGATTGATGTCTGGGGAATTTGGAAGCCAGAGCAATACCTTGAAGTCTTCTTCATGTTCCGCGAAACATTCTTGAACAATCCGGACGGTATGGCATGGTGCATTATCCTGCTGAAAGAAAGCACTACTAGGGGGAAATACCGTTGCCATGAAAGAATGTACCTGGTCTGGAATGATGTTTAGGTAGGTGGTAGACGTCATAGTTTCTGGCACATGAATGACTGGATCCAGGTATTCCCAGAAGAATATTGCCCAAATCATTTCAGTTCTCTTACCGGCTTGTGTTCGTCCCACGGTTCATCGTGGTGCCAACACTTCCCTAGATAAACAACGCTCATGTACCCGGCCATCCATATGGTGTAACAGGAAACGAGATTCATCAGACAAGACGACATCCTTCCAATCATTCAAGGTCCAATTTTGATGCTCCCGTGCCCATTGTAGGCGCTTTCGACCGGGAACTGAGGTTAACACGCGCACTCAGAGCGGCCTGCGTCTACGCAGCCCCATTTTTTCATAGCAGGATTTGATGTACTGTGTGCTGTGACATTAATCCCGTCACTAGTATTCAGATTACCGGAAAGCTGCGTCACAGCATCCCTTCTGTTGGCTCATACCATACGAGATACCCTTCAGACACCTCTAGCATCGATGAGCCGTGGTCGCCTCACACCTTGTTGATGGTTCGTGGTTTTCCCTCCTCTGACCACTTTTCAAAGACCCTAACCACAGCTGTCCGTGAGCACCCCACAAGTCTTGTGCCATCAAGGTAATGCTGTGACGCAGACGTCTGGCCATTACAGTTTGACCTTTGTCAAACTCGGTTAAGTCTGATACCTTTCCCATCTGAAGAGAAAGAATAACACTGGTTAACAGAACTCTGTATCAGATGTTCTTTATACCATTTCATGACCTTCACATGCGCCGTCGTTTACCTTAAGCTGCTTCGATTTGCATGAAGATCTGGTTATAATGTTTGGGATCTTCGGTGTAACTGGAATGTGTAATTTTTTTTCTAGCGATTTTTCATTTGCTACCAATATTATCGTTTGGCCTCGCCAAAATTTCTCATAGAATGAAAAGATATAATCTGTGGATGATTTGCATAATTCTGCTATTAGAGATTTTCTTGTATTGGGGGGAAAATGTGCTGTTTTCCCCCATTCTCAAGGCTTCCCTTTCACATTTTCTTAGTTGAAGAATGGAATCTGGTGTTGGGCCCTGTAGCTTCGCTGCCAAAATTATTTTCTTGTCTTCTTACATGTGAAATTCTTGAGATGTGGTTTTATCTCTTTTCTAATTCCTTTTTATGTGTGTGCTGCTCACATGTGAATTAGGAAATCGTGTCATGTTTCACATATTAGTCTTTTAATTTCCACTTTTTCTAAAAGTGCTCAGGAATGCTCTCACCAAAGTGGGACTACCCAGCAAAAACAGTCTTGCTGGCGCAGCACTATGATGCCGCTGCCGAACAGTCAATAAATGTCCGGGGCGGTCGACAGAAGGGCCAGCAGTTCAAGCCAACAGCTGGCCAACAGTTGGCACCCCATCAGTTGTCATATGCCGCAACAGTGCCATCAGTTATCCATCACAGGCAGTAGCTGACACAAGTGGCCCTTCAGCGGCCCTGCAAGCACGTGCCAGAAATGATGGCTAGCCTAATGTGGTCTGCTAGTTTGCCGGTAGTGGCAGCCGGCAACCACGTGACGTAACTGGTGGCTTGCCGAATCTTGTCCGCCAATTTCCCAGTAGTAGCGATAAAAAAAGAATTAAAGATAATAGCAGTTTCCCAAAGCTACAACTTTTTTTTTCTCCCGTTACGAAATTTGTGAATTATAGCACTGCGCTAGGGAAATTTTCTCAACAGACCGGAAAAACGCCTGTTTGGATCTCGGTGGGTATGAACCAGGGCCGTCAGCGTGGGAGCTGAGCTATCTACCGACGGGACTAATTTGCCACGCACGAGCGTGTGCTTGAAGTTGTCTGTTTCGTGCGGAATGTGTAATCAAATGGTTCCCTCTTCCCTCTTTCATTTTACAATATTGCGAGGTATTTTTCATAAAAGTCAGTTTCATATAATTCATAAATTTATTCTTTCAACGTAACGATAGTTTTTTTTTTTTTACCTTAGGGGAACTTCACTTATTTTCAAGGAGTGTACCAACTTAGAGTCGCTTTCCAAAGCTTTGTACTGTCCTTGTCGCCTTAAAAGGAGATTGTTGAATTAATATATATTTACCCGGGTTCATGCCACATTCTGTTACATTTTTAACGTTGCATCTTTCCTTTCCGTTGTCCGTAGCTACATTTGTTTTAAAGAGGAAAGATATTTTATTTTACTTCTCGTTATTTTTAGAAGCGAATTCCTTACAGTCTTGTGTATTCAACCCATGAATGAGTACATTATATCCACATAGCGTTGCATTTTTTTCTTTCAAATAATTAATAAATTTTGTACGCGTATAATTCTTTTTTTTTTTCGACAAACGTTTTTTTAATGGTTTTCCAGAACATTTGTTTCAAGCGGTTTCAAATTTTTTCTTGTAATATTCACCCACTCCATTCCATGAATTGTTATCATGGGAATGGTGGAGTGGGTGTATTTTATGGCTGCAATCTAGCAATACATGGCTTAATCTGATATCTTCGTCGACGTGGAATTTCATTAGGAAATTAATTCGCCTCTCTACATATGGATTTTTTTTCTTAACATCCACTAAAATGGCGATAGCGTCGTCTTCAACTAACTGGTACCATGAAAGACACAGCAAGTGTTGCTTCTGCGCATGCGCAGTCCCGTTGCTTCCACCTGCTGTTGGGGTTGCATTGGTTGCCAGTAACGGGCCACTAGTGGCATTTGCTTGAAGGCCCACAACTCACGGCAATGCTGCAGGGCCATCAATGGCTCGCCAACTGATAGCGCTGCCACCAACGGACCGCTACCGGGCCGTGAGCGGTAGATTTCAGTCAGCATTGACCCATCACTGCCAGCTGGTGGCCAGCAGTTTCCCAGCACTTGTGTTTTTGCTGGGTAGTCTTTTACGCCTGTTTTTTTAGGTGTTCTTATTATTCGCCTAGTGTAGTGTCTGTTTATTTTCAAATATCACCTGTTTCGATAGCCTGATCCTCGTTTATCTCCACATTTCTGAATTTTTAAGAATCTGCATATCTAGTTCCATTGAGTTCTCGTCTAGTCAAGTTAAGCAGCAATATCCGGGGCAATCTATGGGTGGGTATGCAGTCAATGTCTATATTTTCTTTCTGTATCTTAAATCATTGCGTATTTCACTGAATAGGTCCTTTTTTACGCATTCCAACCGTAGGTTGAAGAAGCGTATATGTTCTAGCTTTGTCCGTCCGTCTGTCTATCGGCACGATAACTCGCGTAAAAATGGTTCGATTTCGATGAAATTTTAGTATGTGGTAAGGGACCACCTGGGGACGAACCCTATTGAAAATGGACGAAATGGAGTCAAAGGTCAGGACATAGGAGCGGAATGCATTCCATTGCTCTTATGCGTCATAACTGGCGTTAATATGGTTCGATTTCGATGAAATTGTTGTATGTCGTAGGGAACCACATGGGAATGAACCCCATTGAAAATGGGTGAAGTGGGGTCAAAGGTCAGGACATAAGAGCGGGATGAATTCCTTTGCCCTTATGCGTCATAACTTGCGTAAATATGGCTCGATTTCGATGAAATTATATTATTTCGATATGGTTCGTCCCCAGGTACTTTTAACAGTACCTGGGGACGAACCCTATTGAAAATGGACGAAATGGGATCAAAGGTCAGGACATAGGATCGGGATCCATTCCATCGCCCTTATCCCATACTGTTAAAAGAGCACTTCTTGTATGTATGTAAAATTTATTTTGAAAACGGCTCTAAGAATTTCGATGAAAGTCGTTTAACTACCGTTTTCTGGTACTAGAGATCAATTTAGCTTCATCTCGACTTTACACGTTTAGTGGGTTAAATAACCACCCCGAATTATCACGTTTTTGGTGTCATGGCGTTGTCCCATTAATGTTACCCACGCTTAGAAATCTTATGACGTCACAATCTCGCGTTTTAGATGTTGGCGCGCGGTCACGCCATCTGTTTCATTACGTCACGCATTGTGTGTGGATCCTATTAAAGTTTTATGACGTCACACTCTTGCGAGCAGATGGTCGCGATTCCCATCTGCCTCATTACGTCACGCGTTGTGTGCGTATGCCCGTCCGCACGATAACTCCAGTAAAAATCGTTCGATTTCGATGAAATATTCGTATGTGGTAGGGGAACACTTGGGAAGGAACCCTAATAAAAGTTAACGAAATGGGGTCAAAGGTTAAGACCTAGGAGCAAAATCACTTCCATCGCCATTATGCATCATAACTTACATAAAAATGATTCTATTTGGATGAAATGTTAGTATGTTGTAGGGGCCTGTCTGGGGACGAATTCTATTGAAAATGGGCGAAATGGGGTCAAAGGTTAGGACACAGGAGCGGGATTTATTTCGGAACCCTTATGTATCATAACTTACGTAAAAATGCTTCGATTGCGACAGAACTTTATGTTATTTCGGAGGTATAATGAACCGGTTCTGTTGAATATAATCGAAATAAGATCAAAGGTCAGGGCACAGGATCGAGATTTATTCCACAGCCATTATCCTCATAACTTGAGTAATGATTTCTGGTATGTTGGAAAGCGTATTATAATCAATGCATTTCATGATTTTACTAACTTTTTTAATATTAGTGGAGTTTTTTCTTCATGTTCTCGAGGGGTTTCTCCATATATAATTTGTAATAGATTATGCTTTATCTTTTCTTGTTGCATATTTACTTTTGGCACACTCTCATTTTTGCTTTATTGGAGTGTCTGGATTCCGAGAAGAGTTTCATCTGGTAGCCTTCCTTTGATCCTTTTTGGAGGGCGGGGGGCGCTATGTTATTTGAAATTTCGGGGTTTTTTTTTATATTCCCCGCGGAACTGGTTAAACGAAATTTTGTTCGATAGGCTTCTACTAATTTTGTCTGCGTTTTTTAGGCCTTTTACTTTTATTTATTGGAGACATTCTGAGCTCACCATCCAATTTTTATTTTTCTGTTGCAGAGAGTCCTAAGCTAACGTCTTTCTTGATCCCGCTATAATTAAACTTTGTTTTTTAGCATTCATTGGTGGATATTGAGGGGTATTTTTTTCTTCAGGGATAGGAGATGCAGATTATTCCTTCAATTTTTTAGTAAAGTCCTTTAATTCTCTTTCATGGTCGCCTCTTTCTTCTTCATGGCGAAGGCAACGCCACCTACACCGCACAAATAACCCCCCCCTCTTCTAGCCACCTATCTCAGATGAACCACACGCAAGAAGCGCGAATGCAGATATACTTCGTAGAATTTAAGACGAAATCTGTTACAAGTGAGATACCTACTGAGAGACGAAAAGAATCCATATTGGACATTTGTGATTAAAAGTTGTAGATATATTGCATCTGGAAAGTCACTTTCTGTGTTTATCATTTTTTTTCAGAAGTTATTAAAATCTCTCTTTGCTAAAATAATTTTTAATAACCCTGTACATTTTCATTAACAGTCACCAATGTGCTTGAAGTAGCGTTGAAATCTGAAATCAACAAATCCTCGAACGGTCACTTTAGAAATAAAATGTAATGTGCGTTTGAAAAAATTTAAGATACAAACTACAAAAAAATATTGAGATATTTAAAAAATTGTTATTCTTCAAAATATACTCCTTCTAGATTTATACACGTATTTTCACTCTTATGCAATGTTTTATGTTTTTGCAGAAAGCCTTTTTCGAATGCTGTTGAGTTCCCTTACAACCTCATCTTGTATTTCCGTTATGGATTGGAAATTCAGATCTTTCGGGGCAAATTTGTGTATGGGGAAGAGCAAAATAATCGGTGGAGAGGAAGTCGGACGATTAGAGTGTGTGATGAAGCAGAGAAACATTCCTGTTAGCACAACCGAGCTCACGATCGCAGCATTATGTGGTGGTGCATTGTCGTGCCACGTGAATCAATCTTTCTATCGGTACAGGGCCACCTTCACTCCATTTATTCCTTTTAAGAACTGTTCCATTCCATAACGTCTAGTTAATGCTCTGCATTAGCAGTTTGTCCCTCTGGAAGGAATTATCGGTGGACGATCCCCTGCGTCGAAAAAAGACATGAACATCATATTTAGGTGAGATTTTTGGAATCACAATTTTTCAGCTTCGTAGAAAATTTTCCCCATCTACTCTGTACTCTGTCTCTATATTTCAGGATCGTACTCAATTAGAGACGGGTCGAAAATCAAGTCACCGTTACTAAAAATTCACTGTCACCTTCATGACTAGTAGCAAAAAGTAGCAGTTCCAAATTCGCTGATAACTTCAAAATCGCTGATAGCCACCGTTAGCTGTGTCCGAGAATTGCGCGGGGTCCAAAATCCCTGTTATTATCCCACAGTTTCGTTTTTTTTTTCTGTTGAAACACCATAGAGGTCGTTAATAATGTGAGCTATAACGTAAGCCTTTTTCGTGTGCGAGATTGGTGTTACGCTATGTCTAAAACCACGACTAAGGAAATGTTGAAGTAAATGAGAATACGATGCAATAGTTGAACTTTTACAGCCAAACGAAACATATACAGAAGTCAAACTTACGATAACCTTTTATTGGTCCAGCAATATTTGATGAAATCCAACATACAGCACTGCTAGCTTTACACTTAACATATAATGCGTATAATCTATCTTAACAAAGATCGAACACACACACACACACTAAGCAACTGCTGTATCGTCCTTTTTATCTAACGTTCTTATCACATTCATACGCCACTCTCTCTGACCTCAAAAGTGTTGCCAACCTCATTCATGGGAGAGAGAAGATATCACGATAAGTTTGGAAAGTGCAAAAGGGAACAAACTCAAATTTACACAGGAAAATGAACTAAAAATAAAAGTTAAATTAGAACATACGTCACAGAGCTTTCTTAACGTCTCCCCCTTTTCCACGCCTTAAGGTAGTTTTTGATTTAGATTTTGCTATGCGTTCGCTGGCAAACAATGATTTCAAAACGAGCAGATTGTAACAGTAATTTTTTCCCTGTTACTAGTAAGACGGTGACTCGTTGTTCCGTTTCTGCTCCGTTACCCCTGTTTTAACAGTGATTTTGCCACTGTTACTAGTAAACGGTGACTCGTTGTTCCGTTACTGCTCCGTTACACCTATTTTAACAGTGATTTTGTCACTGTTACTAGTAAGACGGTGACTCGTTGTTACGTTTCTGCTCCGTTACCCCTGTTTTAATAGTGATTTTGCCACTGTTACTAGTAAACGGTGACTCGTTTTTCCGTTACTGCTCCGTTACACCTCTTTTAACAGTGATTTTGTCACTGTTACTAGTAAGACGGTGACTCGTTGTTACGTTTCTGCTCCGTTACCCCTGTTTTAATAGTGATTTTGCCACTGTTACTAGTAAACGGTGACTCGTTGTTCCGTTACTGCTCCGTTACACCTCTTTTAACAG
Source organism: Macrothele yani (assembly GCA_039090855.1). Taxonomy (NCBI): domain Eukaryota; kingdom Metazoa; phylum Arthropoda; class Arachnida; order Araneae; family Macrothelidae; genus Macrothele; species Macrothele yani. The sequence goes on along the minus strand of CM077017.1, from coordinate 61,460,395 downwards.
TGATTTTGTCACTGTTACTAGTAAGACGGTGACTCGTTGTTACGTTTCTGCTCCGTTACCCCTGTTTTAACAGTGATTTTGCCACTGTTACTAGTAAACGGTGACTCGTTGTTCCGTTACTGCTCCGTTACACCTCTTTTAACAGTGATTTTGTCACTGTTACTAGTAAGACGGTGACTCGTTGTTACGTTTCTGCTCCGTTACCCCTGTTTTAATAGTGATTTTGCCACTGTTACTAGTAAGACGGTGACTCGTTGTTCCGTTACTGCTCCGTTACACCTCTTTTAACAGTGATTTTGTCAATGTTACTAGTAAGACGGTGACTCGCAGTTCCGGACTCTGTACAGCTCCATGACAGCTGTCGTAAATTGTGATTGTGTTGCCGTTTAAAGTCACCGTAACCTCCGTGGAAATGTCACCGTTGTCGTTGTGACAGGAAAATCGCTGTTAACCGCCCCCTTTATACTCAATACACCATGATTCGTCAGCTGTAACGATTTTTGAAAAATATATTTTCGTCCTATGTCCTGGAAAGAAGGTCTTGACACGAAGCAATTCTTTCTGCTGTTTCTGCTCCTTCGCTAATGAGCGTGGAACAAATCTCGCTCCTTTCTCTCCCCTAAAGTTTGCTGCTCTCTCTTTCGAATGGCATTCTTGTTGATGTTTAGAAGTTCTGTAGTTATTCAGAAGGAGATGCGATGTTCGTCAATTAGCAGGCAACGACCTGCTTTGGTGTTTGCATCTGTATGCGCGGTGTAACGGCGGCAGCTTTTGATGTCATTTTTCACGCCCTTCTTTCCTTCAGCGTAGGATCAGAAAACGTTGAAATGACTGAGCGTACTGCTACCATTAGCATTACAAATCATTTACAGTGTTACTGGAACATTTTTATAAGTTTTACGCAAATCTTAATCACTACTTTTTCTTCATCCATAATTTCAGTCACAACGCATAAAAAAGTAATTTACTAAGCACATGACAGTTGAACAGCGAATAATCGTAGACTGATAAAACTTAGCTCCGTGTTATTCGGAGGTTGATACGAAATATTTCTAACTTTTCCGAATAGATGGCGCTGTAGTACTTTTGCGATAAAAACTGTCCTAAAAATTTTCAAGCAGACCCCTTGTGTTATTTCATCTGAAATTTCTTTTTTTACCTGATATGCCTTATAGAACTACTAAGATTAGTAACCATTGCTGAAATTATAGACAAGTTCTGAAAACAGATGTGGGATATGAAAGAATGAAAATAATAAACTTTAATTATTCCAAATTTCATAACGTGGCTGAGAAGTCTTAGAGGTGGCGCAGTGGTCTAAGGCGCTGGCCTATGACCATTCGTCCGTAAGGGTCCGGGTTCGAATCCCGGTCAGGCATGGATGTTGTGTTTGTCTTACGGCACTGGCTCTCTCCCTTCCCTGGAACCAGTGACCCTAAATTAGGGACGGGCGACTGCTTATAGCCCATTGAGTTGCTCACGGTGGTCGTTAAACCTCCAATCAAAAAAAAAAAAAAAAGTCTTAGAACCGCCCCGGTAGCCCAAGCATACATGGTGTGCTTGTCTTATTCAGCTGGCTCTTCCCTGGAACCAGTGGGACCAAGTTAGAGATAGGTGGACTATTTATAGCCCATAGAGTTCCTCATGGTGGTCGTTAAATTCATAAAAAAGTAAAAAAAAAATAGTATCTCTCCAGTCATTTCCATCGAAAATGTAAATTGATTTAGAATATCTCGGCGAATGAGGTCATTAATGTTTAACTGCTACTTTACAAGACAGATTTCCAAATCAATGAAATTTGTAGTACATAGGCCAAGGACAAACTGAGTGGCAAAAACCACAGCAGCTTTAAGATTATTCCAATGCGAATCGGCGGAAATGTTACCCAAATCTGAACAAGATAAGGACGAGTCTGGATTTCTCATTTTGGCGTTTTCGGGGAGTTGCTTCTGATGCTGCGACTGTACACACTGCTCAAAAAAAAATTAGGGGTTATTGTGATGTTAGCAAGAAGTAACAAAACATCGACGGCCTGCAAGTGCGTTATGAAATGTCACCCTCTGAGCTGCACATGTCAACAGTAAGAAAGGTGTCAGAACATTTCTGACGTACCTGCCAGCAGGACGCACACGGCATAAAGGCAGATAGCAATCAGAATGAACGTCTGCGTAGCTCAGATGGTAGAGCGACTTATTCCGGAATAAGCGGACTCGGGTTTGATTACCGGCGTAGACCAAAAATGACGGATAAATTTACTTCGTTATAATGGCGCCCGAACTATCCGGATGACCCGACCGTTCAAAATCTCGCAATGGTGTGATGTTATTTCCACACCGCGAGATAGGAAAAATCAGACCAGCACTTCGAAAAATAAATGTGTGTGACGTTGCATTCCACACACCAGATTGACTGGGAGTTCTCAAGTGCACGTTCTACAGCGGATGGCTGCCTACAACGATTCATGATCACGGCTGACCCGTGGGCCATGCCCCCGGCCCTCTTTCTGGGGGGTGGATGTGACGTACCTGCCAGCAGGACGCACACGAGATAAAGGCAGATAGCAATCAGAATGAACGTCTGCGTAGCTCAGTTGGTAGAGCGACTTATTCCGGAATAAGCGGATTCGGGTTCGATTCCCGGCGTTGACCAAAAATGACGGAGAAATTTACTTCGTTATACATTCAAATGACCACTACTACTTGGACTTGGGCATTTTACCAAAGCACAAAGCAAACTAGTTGCAAGTATAGCTCTCCTTTAGTCGTTTTCATTAAGCAGGAATGTGAAGCTGTAGGCGTGTTTCAATTGAATAAAATCTCAGCAACACAATTTACCAGAATTGACAGCCTAAAGAGCAATCAAACGGCTAGAAGCTGGTCGGACACACGAAATAGAAGCAAAATGGGTTGGAAGCTGGAGTGTCTCAAAACGCCATCAGCTGACTGTGGAGGCCTTTCCAGGAGACCAGAACAGTACGAAGAATACCAGAGCAAAGTCAGCCAACATCAACAACAACATAAACAACAGGTATATGAGTTTACGGGCTTACAGGAACTTCCGTCGCAATGTAATTGAACTGCAACGTTTATTTACTACCACCACAGTACCACTCCTATCTACACAGACCACACGCAATCGGCTCCAACAAACAGGACGGTATGCCTGGCGATCAATGGTGTACGAGCCGCTCTCTGCGGATTACCAGAGAGCCCGTACAGAGTGGGATAAAGACTATCGTAGTTTTGACCGTGGAAAACAGTCTTCCGTTCTTTTTATGGATCAGTTTTGGTTCTGCCTGCAGTTCGATAATCGTTGTATCCTTTTGTGGCTTGAACGAGGAACATGGAGTAATCCGGCCTTCATGCAAGTGATGCTTTCGGTGGTGGGGAAATCCTCGTGTGAGTGGGCATCAGAATTTGTATAGATATCTACGTCATCCTGACAGCTGCCAAAAATCGAAATAAGATCCTGAGGACTATAGTTGTACCCTATGCCGCATCAGTTGGGGATATGTTCCTCTTAGTGGATGGTAACACACGTCGGCATCGAGCCCAGCTGGTGGAACACGAGCTTCAAGAAGCGTCTAGAATGGCCTTCGCGCTCTGGAAGCTACAACAGACGTGTTGTAGCTTGCTCATCACCCTCCTATGAGAAAAAAAAAAAGAAGATGGAATGGGAGAAGACGAAAAAATGTTTATCTTGGTAGGGAGAAGGTTCTTTTTATTTCTGTTTTATTCCCATGATACTTGATGAGGATCATGTTTTTACGAGAAAAAGTTTGAGACGAACCTGATGGAATACAGGATGTCCACAAAGTCTTTTTACAAGTTTAAAAATGTATTGCAATTAATTGGATAACTTGAACGTATTGGTTGCCATATACTAAGTGGTTATCAAAGTTTTTATTGACATTACACTGGCCTAATTTCAGGTACCCGTTGATTTGACTATTTTTGTTAAATAAAACGAAGGGTTACTCCTCTAGAAAAAGCGCAATACGCAGCTTGGTTTTTCTGAACAAAATTTAATACGCAGACTCAATGGAATTACAGGACTAAGTATGAAAAAGACCCACCGTCACATCCGTCGATTCGCAAGTGGCACAAAACATTTATTGAGATTAGGTCGGTGTAGGATAAAGAGAGAACTGGTCGACGAAGAACATCCGATGAAAACATCGATCGTGTGCGTGAATCATTTGTTCGTAGCCCGACAAATTCCATCCGTGCTGCTACCAGACAGTTACAACCAAGGTACTTAGAAAGAGGAGAGGTAGGTCCAATAGCCTTTGTTTACGTGCCGCAGGCGAGCTGTCACCCTACGAGCTGGAGTGTGGCGTCACAGTGGCCGTAAACGATCTCTTGAGCATTCGGAGCTTGTGCTGTAGTGTCGATTACTCGCTGAATTTCTTTGTCAATTTTAGTCCTGCTTTGTTGTTTCATTCATTTTTTTCTTCATTTGTTTTCTCTTTACAACTATCTCGAAAATACCTGGATACGCTGTTGCACTTTGTCGTAATAACAGTTCAAAGGAAAGGAAGTTAGATGTTACATACCATGTTTTCCCATCGGATAGAGATTTCTTGAAGCAATGGGTAGCGAAATGCTGTCGAAAGGATGTATTCGATGCAAATAAAAGCACGAATGTGTTCAGAACACTTTGATGTCTCGAAGTAAGAGCGAGATCTTAGAAATGGATTGCTGAACTTGCCTCCCAGAAAAAAACTGAGAAAAGATGCCGTGCCTACAAAAAATATGCCTTAGCAGATGGAGGAGCAAACTTCTGTTCGAAGTGAACGGGTTAAGACCAGAAAGGTAAGAAAAAAATGCATTAAATCGAATTGAAAGTATATCTCCAATTAAACGTCAAATCACAGGTTACAATGAAAGTGACATCATTCCTGACCAACATTTGTTATACCGTCAACGTTATGTGAGAAGTGCAAATGTCTGAACAAAAATATAATGCAACTGAAGAGTGAAAATAATTCACTACGGGAAGAATTATCAAACGTAAGAAAACAGTTGGTAACGGTAAAACAATGTTTTTGCCTTGAGAAAAGAAGCCTGAAAACGGAAATTAATATTATGAAACGCAAATGCAAGAATAGAAATTTGCTGAGCAGCAGTGAAAGGTGGCCAGCTATCATAAATTTGCTTGGCCATTGTTTCACTGAAGTGCAAATTCAAACTCTTGTGTCAAAAAAGAGACCAGCAAAAGAATGAAGAAGATATAAGTCAACCACTTGTTTTGTATGCTATTTCTCGGAAAGTATATCGTTTCATCAAAAATAAAATGCACATACTGCTTCCAAGCATTTCCTCTCTGAAACGGTGGTGTGGTAAATTTGTGTTACCGATGGTTTAATTGAGGCCGTTTTAAAGGTGATGGAAAATGAATGCTGTACACCTAACCGAATTTGACAAAGTTTCAGTTTTATCTTTTGGTGAAATGAGCGTTGATTGCCGATATTGTTATGATGCTGCTGCAGATAAAACTTTAGGACCGCATAGTAACGTTTTAGTAGTTATGCTGAGATGCTTCTGGAAAGCTTGGAAACAACCATATACTGTATTATTCCTTTGATAAGCAGATGGATCAAAAGCTGTTAACTGACATAATTCGAGCCGTTGAGCAATCAGGTTATTTAGTGCATGGAGTGGTACCTGCTCTGGGGAGGGGGAGATATCAAAGTTTGGAGGCAGCTTGGAATAACCAATATTGTCTTCTTTTCTAAATCCAGTAAATTAAAATCGAAAAATATGGATGTTTGCCGATGTGCCCCATCTAATTAAACCTCCGAAATCATATATTTGATCGCGGAACACGCTGTAATGTGGAACCATCACTCGCCAGATATATGACCTTTTGCTGGAACGTAATAACTCAGAATTAAAAGTGTTTCATAAAATAAAATGAATCCACACAAATGTAAGAGGCCCCATGAGACAGAATTAGTTTTAGTGTCCCAGATGCAATCTAACAACGTAAGCAAATCTGTAGAGTATTTTTTTCCCTGAAAGAAAACAAATTGCTAATTTTATAAAATTGGTAATTCGACGTAATGAAATGTAGATTTCCCAGCTCCAAAGAGCCATTGCAGTGTGCTTTTGGAAAAAAAAAAAAAGAAAAGATATTCAGCAAAAAAGCATCGAACAGTATTCATGTCACATTCCAGTTTTTTTCCCAGTATATATATATATATATATATTTTTTTTTCTTTTTACTCTATTTTGAAAAATAGTTGGATGTTTGTACAATTTTTACTTAAAAGTTATTTACTCAAAACTAGCTTTGTTATTTCGATTGAAAATTCACAGAGCACACGACACTTTCTCGGTATGGCTCCGTGGGCGTTACAGCTTCGCTTATGGACACCGTGACGTCACAGCGCAGAGAAGAGAAACGGGAAGACGGCGCCGTTACGATGGACCTATTTCTCCTCCTTCTAAGTACCTTGGTTACAACTACCATGCAGGTTCAACAGTGCGCAACGTCCTACACAAAGAAGCATTTGCGACTATACGCATACAAATTACAACTCGTACAGGCACTTGAACCAAATGATAAACCGAGATTAAAAGAGTTTGCAGTTCATATGCAGGAACGAATTTCTGCAGATGTAGACTTCCTCACCCGTGTTTGCTTTACAGATGAGGCAACCTTTCATGTCTCAGGGAAGCTGAACAAACACAATTTGGGGATCAGAAAACTCTCATGTGACATGGAAGGTTCAACGGGATAGTCCAAAGGGGAATGTGTGGTGTTGGATCATGTTCAATCGAATCACTGGGCCATTTATCTTCGTAGAAAAAAACAATTTTTGCAGATGTTTACTTTGATGGTTTGACTGAACATGTGGTACCACACAGCTGGAAGACCTTCAACCAGCCATCATCCTCCAGCAAAATGGTGCACCTCTTCATTGGAGGACTGCGTGTTCGTGAGTTCCAAACGTACGCATTTCCAGACCGGTGGATTGAAAGGGATGGCCCCATTCCCTGGCCACCTCGTTCCTCAGATGTCAGTCCCATGAATTTCTTCCTATGGGGCTATGTAAAGGTTATCGTGTATCAAATCCAGGTACGGAACATCAACGACATGAAACAAAGAATCGATGACGCTATCGATGAAGCTCAGTTACAGCGAACATGAGAGAAATCGATGTGATTCTTGCAAGAAATGGTGCCCAAGTAGAAACGTTTCAGATAACGCGAAAAACACTAACATTTACTCATGGTTATGTAAGCAATGACGCAGGCTTTTCTGTTCACTTCTATTTGTAATAAATGTTTAAAGTTGTAAACAGACTTTTGTAGATACCCTTCAGTTTTCATTAACCAATCAACATTATGTCAATAATCTCATTTGTCTTCAAAAGAAAAAAACTCTGAAAGGTAGCGAAAACAGCATTCTAACTTAATTTTCTTCTGAAAAAATCAGCTCCCAGTATGGGAAAAAAAGTAGTAATAAACAGTCTTCTACTTGAAAAAGTGCAATATTTTTATGATTTACTCCATTCGACCTTTTCCACTTTCGTATGTGTGTAAGTTAAAAAAAAATTAGCAACTCTGGGCATAAGTTATTATGAGATAAAATCTTTATTATTATTCAATTTCTACTAGGTCAAATAGCTAAAGCAAATTTCCTCAATTTTTGAGAAATCTGTCTAATGCCAGCTTTCACTTTCCAGGTGATAGCAGCAACAAAAACAAAATGGCTGAATACAAAACTTGAAACTGATGCCAAGCAGAGAAATCAAGATACGCCCTTGACTTGTTAAATTGTTGATGACACACATCTTCTTTCATAAAATTCAATCAACAACCTTTCTTAAATTCAGGAATGCTATGTACCACCTCAAGCTTACACAAATACATTTATCGTAAAATTCCCTAGTATTTCTGAATCCATGCTACATTTTATCAATATTTTCATTCATAACTATACTATTTTTCTGAAGAAAATTTCGCAAATGCAGCAGGAAACGCTGAGTAAAGAATAGGAATGGTTATTTAATTTCTGCGCAACTCTTTGTAGCAGTTTTATTTTCTTTTTTTAAAGTGGAAGAATGAGTACTTGCTGTCAGTCACTAGGTGCAAAGTCGATTTCCTATACGAGCGTAGTGATTGGATGAAGCCATCGAACTCTTTTGAACAACATACCGAAAGCTTATTAGATTTTAACTGTGGAATAGGTAGGGCACTGATCACATAATGTCTCCGACATTTCACCTTGTTTTTGTTTTTTTTTTCATTTCGCTGTCTTCCTATTCGAGAGGAGGAATTTATACATCTCGCTGATCTCCAACTCTGTCAACTTTACATGAGAGGACACCCCTCTTTACTTCTGACCACCTGATAGTGAAATGGTTATTTATATCACAATGCGATTACAATTGGTCACAAAATATTACAAGATATATTCTTTCATGTCACACTGCAGCCACAGTGGCGCAGTAGTCTAAGTGATAGCTACTGACCATTCCTCCGCGTTGGGTCCGGGTTCGAATCCCGGTGAGGAATGGACGTTGTGTTTGTATTACGGCACTCGCTCTCTCCCTTTCCTGGAGCCAGTGACTCTAAATTAAGGACGGGTGACTGCTTATAGCCCACTGAGTTGCTCACGGTGGTCGTTAAACCGCAATCGAAAAAAAAACAAAAAAAACATGTCACATGATTCATTTATAGGGAAAAAGAAAAAGGTGTGAAAGCCAAAGATGAGATATATAAATCATCCCACCATCGATTTCATATAAGATTTATAAAAGCACCGTATATATATGTATCATCATCATCAACCATTATGAATCCACTGCTGGATGAAGGTCTCCCCAAATTTCTTCCACAATTGTCTGTCTTGGGCCCGTCTCCTCCATGTCACTCCAGCATACTTTCAAATTTCATCCATCCATCTCCTATGGGGTCTTCTTCTGGGTCTTTTTCTGTCCCTCGCAATCCAGTCTAAAATTTCGGTTGTCCATCAGTGGTCCGTTCTTTTGGTAACATGTCCAGCGCATTGCCATTTCAGTGATTTCACTCTGGTCATGATGTCGTCCACTCCTGTCATTTTCCTTATCCACAAGTTCCTCTTCTTATCTTTCCTGGTTACACCAAGCACGCATCTCTCCATGCGTTCTTTGAGTTGTCTGCAGTCTTTGTATGTCTTCTTTAGTTAAGGTCCATGTCTCTGCTCCATACGTAAGCACTGGCAGGATGCATTGATTAAACACTTTTCTTTTGAGACATAATGGCATACTGCTCTTAAAATTGTACTGTTTCTTTCAAAAAGCTCTACATCCAAGTTTTATACGCCGACTATTTTCTTCATCAATGTGACCCTCACTTGATATCTGCTACCCAAGATATATACTCGTATATATACACTGAAAAGCAATTGAATTAGAGACAGCTGGCGTTATGCAAATTGCGGCGCTGTGGGCGGCCCTGTAAACGGAAACGACATGACGTATGCAGCGATCCGACAATATAAGGAGTGATGCGACGGGAATCAGTAAGAGTCGGACGCAGTATGGGTAAGACGAAGGATCTAAGCGCATTTGATCGTGGGCAAATTGTCGGGGCCCGACGAATGGGTCACTCCATCTCGGAAGTCGTGCAGGCACTGGGATTTTCACTGTGTCACGGGTGCACCGTGAGTACATCCAATCCGGTAAAGCCATCCTTTCAAGGGCCAACTGCAGTGGACAACAGCGTGTGGATGAGCTGGGTCATCGTTGGCTAGCTCGCATTGTAACAGCGGATAGGCGGGCTACAGTGCAAGATATCACTCTGCAATTTAACGCTGGTGCACAAAAACGTGTAAGCAGCCACACCATCCTCCTCGCTATGGCGTACCGAAGCCATCGTCCCACGAGGGTACCGCTGCTGACCGCACATCACAGGGTGCAAAGATTATCATGGGCGCGGGAACATCGCCACTGGACCCTGGACATGTGGAAAAATGTTGCCTGGACTGATGAGTCGAGATTCATGTTGGTACATGCGGATGGCAGGATACGAGTACGGCGCAAACCATATGAAGCGTTTGATCCTTCTTGCCCGCAGGGTACTCTTCAAGCTGGTGGGGGTGGCATTCTCGTCTGGGGACTGTTTACGTGGACTGAAATGGGACCCCTGGTACCTGTGACATCGTCCCTCACAGATAAACGTTACCGGAATATCCTGGACGACCATTTGCTCCCGTTTGTGCATCTTCAACATCCCACGGGGGCCTCATCCTGCAACAAGACAATGCACCGTGCAATCGTTCTCGAATTGTATCCGAATGGTTGGAAGAACACTCCACCGACGTGACCTCGCTTCCTTGGCCAGCTAGGTCACTTGACCTCAATCCCACCGAGCACATATGTGATGCCATCGAGAGAGATGACCCCCCTCCATCAAATCTTCGTGAACTGTGGGAGCTTGTTCAGGGGTCGTGGATCCGTATGTCTTCCCAACGCTTCCGGTGTCTTGTCGAGTCCATGCCAAGACGAATCGCCGCCGTCATCAGGCCGAAAGGTGGTGCTACACGTTACTAGACAGGTATCTCTAATTCAATTGCTCTTCAGTGTATGTACACCGAAGAGCCAAACACGCTATGACCACATGTCTAATATAATGTCGGTCTTCCACGTATCGCCAAAACAACCGTTCTTTCTCGGCGAAGTATAGACACTACAAGATTTCTAAAGGTGTCTTGTGCTATCTGGTACCAACACCTTACCAAACGACCTTCTTCCGATCCTTTAACTCCAGTTAAGTACGTGGCTGAGCCACCTCAGATCAGATTTTCTGTTCTAGCGCAAACCACAGATTCTCGATTCGATTCATGACCCAGGAAATTTGGTGACCACAACAATACTTAGAAGTCTTCCTCATGATCCGCGAATCATTCACGAAGGGTCAGGGCAGTGTGGCATGGCGCATTATCCTGCTGAATGAAGGCACTGCTAGGGGGAATGTCATTGTCATGAAAGGATGTACGTGGTCTATAATGATGATTATACCGGCGGTGAACGTCATAGTTTCCTGTACATGAATGACTGAACCCAGGATTTCACAGCAGAACATTGCCAAAAGCATTATATACCTCCTCCACCGGCTCGTGTTCATCCTACTGTGCATCCTGACCCCGACATTTCTCCAGGTACGCGACGCACGCGTACTCGGCCGTCCAGATATTGCAGCAGCAAAACGAGATTCGTCGGACCAGAAGACCTTCGTCCAATCCTTGAAGTTCCAATTATTATGATGGCGTGCCCATTTTAGCGGTAAATCGAGGTTAGCGTGGGCACTTGGAGCGGCGTGCGGCTACGCAGCCCTATTTTCAGCAGATACATTTTTTTATTGGAGGTTTAACGACCACCGTGAGCAACTCAATGGGCTATAAGCAGTCGTCCGTCCCTAATTTAGGGTCACTGGTTCCAGGGAAGGGAGAGAGCCAGTGCCGGAAGACAAACACAACATCCATGCCTCACCGGGATTCAAACCCGGACCCCTTATGGACCAATGATCAGAGGCCGTTGCTTAGACCACTGCGCCACCGGGTGGTCTATAAGTCTGCGCCACCGGGTGGTCTATAAGTTCGTGGGTTTTTTTGTATATGTTACTTTTGTACTAGTTTTTGGAAATGAATGAAATTATTGGATTTTTATGTGTAATATGCCATTTCCTAGCTGTTGACTTGCTTTTTGCTGGAGTATATTTCAGTTGATTAACTAATTATATTCTATCGCATTATTACTTTAGAAAGAAATATGGAAAAATTGGAAATTGGAAACTAGTGTACCTTTTACTTCTACTGCAAATAGAACTTCAAAGTGTCTTCAGCGGCGAAAAAAATACACGAAGTGGAAGGCGTGGGTGTCGTTACAATTCGTGCAGCGCACAAGTGGTTCAAAAAGTTCAAAGACGGCAAGACCAGTCTCAAAGATCAGCCACGTTCCGGTCGCCCTGTGACAGTAAATTCTGAAGTCATTCGCGAAGCCGTCGAGGCGAATCCATCAACCAGCACTTGCCAATTGTCCCACGAATTTTACATTCCGCGGACATCGGTTTAGTTGCTTAAATTTACATAAAGACGCGCTGGTCATAATGTTTTGGCTCTTTGGTGTATGTGTGTGTGTGTTTTAGAGTAGTTCAAATTGTAGAACACACAAGAAGATTTAACTCACTGTTCATCGGTTGACTTCCACTAGTATCACAGCAAACCCTTTATCGTTAGTAATAGCCCTCGGCTCTAACCTTATCTCGCCGCCCCGGTGGCGCAGTGGTCTAAGGCGCTGGCCTCTGATCATTCGTCAGTAAGGGGTCCGGGTTCGAATCCCGGTCAGGCCTGGATGTTGTGTTTGTCTTACGGCACTGGCTCTCTCCCTTCCCTGGAACCAGTGACCCTAAATTAGGGACGGGCGACTGCTTATAGCCCATTGAGTTGCTCACGGTGGTCGTTAAACCTCCAAACAAAAAAAAATAACCTTATCTCCTTTTGCTGTTCGAGTGAATTACTGCTCGCGCAACACGACGGCTTCTGAATGAGCTAAGTCCAGATTGTATCAGAATCCGATAGCTGAGGAAAGAATTCTTTGAAATCGTTGAAGACACAATTCTCGATTTGAGACGGTTTCTCTAAGATCTGTAATAAAATAGGAGCAGTCGAAAATCACAAAAGAAGTTAACACAAAGCGAGATGTCACGAAAGACTCACAAACACCGTAATAATACCACGAGTATCAGGTGAGAGTAAGAGAATGTCTGCAGCTTGCCAGAACAGGATCGATCAGGTGTATTATTTTCGGCACGGAAGCACCATGTTTCACTAGTTCCCATGGATTTCTACCGCATGAGAAAAGCTAAGAAGTGTACAGCACTGGAATGGAACTCACTCCCCGGTTTACGTTCGCGCATCCCACCGTTTCATTAAGGATGACAACGGGTTTTCAAGCAATTCAAATTTAGAAACCAGAAAAAACTTCAGATGTGCGCTTGTCGGAGCATCCGATGACTCCTCGTAGGATCGACGATTATTCTAATCGAGTAAACAGATCCCCGTCAAGAATCAGCTATTCAGATGCAGAGGTTCATGCATTTTCAGAACGTTTTGATAAGAAATTACCGAAAATAAAAGAAGTTGAAGGAATTGAAACTGGCAACCGCGTGGTAGATGAACACGAAAGGCCGCCCGGTGGCGCAGTGGTCTAAGCGATGGCTACTAATCATTCGTCCGAGACGGGTTCGAATCCCGGTGAGTCATGGATGTTGTGTTTGTCATACGGCACTATATTTCTCCCTTCCCTGGAGTCAGTGGCCCTAAATTAGGGGCGGACGACTGCTTATAGCCCATTGAGTTGCTCACTGTGGTCGTTAAACTCTCAATCAAAAAAAAAAAAACACGAAAGAAACATCTGCTGCAGTTAAATATCGTCTGCTAAGAAAATGGCGCACGTAAACAAAAGCTGGGGATAGAAGGTTATGTTTTTGCTCTTTACGAAGAGAAATATTCGTATTATGCAAGTAAAAAACGCTGTGAAAATCATGGAATTAGCATTTCTAAATGTAAAATAAGCAACATTAATAATAGAGGGAAAATAATCAAGCATTGCTTTTAATAAGAAAAAGAACACGAACGAATATCCAAAGAAGGTACGTTCTTTTACGACTATTTCAAAAGTAAGATCTCTGGTCTTAAAAGAAAATCCACCAACCCAAAGAGCAACCGCTAAGTTTTAAAAAATCTATGAATCAACTGTAAACAAAGTAATAAACAAATATTTGAATCTGAAAAAAAAACACAAAAAAAAAAAAACCATAATGGTCATGGCCTTTTGTCTAGGCGCGTGGCTGAGGGCAGAACACTGTGTAGAGTTCTTTATGAAAATGGAAATCACTTAGCGGGAGGCAGATGGAAGCTTATTGTGACTACTGATGAAGCATGGATCTACCTATCGCAAAAGAACAGAAAAAGACTTACAAACTTAATTCCAAAAATCCAAAGCTTTCAGTAATGGATTCATGATTATTGCTGGTTTTTTGTAAAATGGAAAGTTAAAGTTAAGAAAAGTTGAAAAGAATGTCAAAATCAATTCGACATATTTCCAAAATAATATTCTAACTCCTATATTTAAAGACTAAATACCATTCCTTTATCCACAGAGCCTTCAAAGAAGAGAATTTCATCAGAATGAACAACCATTCATACATCGAAATCTACCACCCTATTTCTTGAAAACATAATAAAAGAGACGGGTATCAAGTCTATACCTTTTGCTTATATTCCTTCAAAGTCCCCTGATGTGTCACCAATGGACTATTGTGCATTTGGGCTGTTCAAAAGAGCGCTATCTAAACGCAGACCTAAAACAATGATTGGAGTATGGAAAGCAGAGGAAGAAGAGTAGAATAAAATGCCACTACCAATTTTTAGAAATACCTTGTTATCTTGGAAATCTAGACGTATGTTCATAGTCTAGAGAATAGGATATCAGATATATAACGAAGTAAATTTCTCCGTCATTTCTGTCCACGCCAGGATTCGAACCCGGATCCCTTCATTCCGGAATAAGTTGCTCTACCAATTGAGCTACGCTGACGTTTTATTCTGATTCCTATCTGCCTTTATGTCGTGTGCGTCCTGCTGGCAGGTACGTCACAGATAGAAGATTTAAGAAATAAATAATTTTATTTAAAAAATTGAATATGTTGCAGGAACGTCATTCTAACACTTGTGAACATCCTCTGTAATATCAGAAAGTTATAATGAATGAATCTTTTCAAGTGCATCAAAAGGCATATTGTTTTCTGCACAGAAGCGCTTTATTTTACTGGTGAAATAAGGTGCTTCTGTGCCTAAAATAACATACTTGCATGCTTGCCATTCGTTTTCATTGATTTCGCTGACACTAAGAAAAGGTAAAGTTTTAATGTTTTGATTATTATAACTGTAATCATAAAAATTTGAATTTCATTTTCGAAAACAGTTACGAGCATCGTGACTAGCTGCGTTAAACAATTGCTGCTCTCTTTTTATGAAAACAGTTATTGTCTGAGAATTCTTTTATTCTTCCACAAACAAGAAATGTCTCGTTGTTCCACACTCTCTCGACATCTGTTGCGAAGGAACAATAGAAGACGTCATGTTAATACATAATTTAAGAAACTTCTTCTTCTTTGCTCTGGGCTCTCCACACACCTCTAGAGACAGCAATGTACATTGTACCGAGTTTGCCTGCAGTCTTCAGTTGGCTGTTACGAAATAAATTAATAACGCTGAATATCTGATCGAATAACCACACGTTCAAGTTCTCAAGAGGAGAAAAGCCATCCATCATCATATGGCTTGTCGCAGTCTACTTTTTCCACACGAGAAGGGGAAACTTTTTTTTATGCATAGTGATAGTTGGCCTCTTTTCAATGTCATTAACAGATTTATTCGCAAAAACAAATTTAAACTTTTACTAAGTTCTGCTTTTGATAATTCTCATAGACCTTCTAAGAGCAGCTTTTTCGACGAATGAAGCAATCTCATTGCTGGTCAGTTCAATGGAAAAGTAGGACAAGGAAAAGAGAAAGAAGAAAGCTATTTCCGTGGCATTCCATGTGGGAAGCTAAATTTTCATTCCGTCTTTCTTTCTGTCTTGAGCCTTCCTTTTTTTTTTTTCTACAATTTGTGACTTGAGTTACCATGAAAAGGAAAACCCCACAAACTAGAGAAAAATACATTGATTTTGCCATTCAAATGAATGACTCAGAGAGTAGGGAGACGACATTCTTATGAACTAGATATCTCTCTTCCGGAGCAAGAGGGGCTTTTCTTTATTCGTCGAATTTACAGAGTGGCGGCTGGTCTGTACTCGCGTTTTCCGGGTTTTTTTGTGAAAAATTATGACATCATGAAAGCAGTTTTTTCAGAAAATCCCCTGATTGCATGAATCTTTCAGCTTGGTCAGGCTCAAGAGGGTACGGCTGACATCCTGCGCAACACATTGCATGATCAAAGAATAAAAGAACTAGATTGGAAGGAGAAAAAGAACTAGATTGATTTGCATTCCGTTCGCTACGCTCACTAACATAAGGAGGACTCGGAACTACTCCTCTCGGCAACGACAGCATTCAGGAGAAATGAAAAAAACATCGCTAAACCTGTTTGAGGCCAACTTTATTCGATGCTTTCACTTGTGCTTCCATCAGTAGAGGGTGACCATTTAAACATGCAATTCTGATCTTCAGTCACACGGAATATAATTATGGTAATAATATTTCCTACACGTAGCAAAATGATGCTGTATTGCCCTTTTCCCGAGTAACAAGACAAATTAGGTATCTCTCAAATGACAAATACAAAAACATTCTTCATAATTAAGAGAACAAAAAAAGGAAGAAGAATTTCATCTGGCGTTGTGTAGCGCGCAGGATGAGTACATTCGTATTAATGAAAAAAAAACCCCAACAAAATCGGCCACCCGGTGGCTCAGTTTTAAAATCCGCTTTATTCGAAATAAGGCGAGACGAACAAAGCTTGAGCGTCTCAAATCATACAAGAGGTAAGTACAACTAGTTACATTAAATGACAAAATGAGATATGTACAGATGAATGACTATAGACAAGATACATGTAAAATTTACAGCAGAAAATGGCCAGATAGGCTCGCACGGTAACAACGTCTGAAGGAAACAGGAGTGAAATATACAGACATTATGCAGACAGCTAATAGAATGATTCATGAATAAGTGGCAGTGGCATATCAGAGGCAACAGGTGGATTGAAGGGCCGTCATTAATGTACGTAAGTAGCACCAGGAATGGAAGGTAGAATGGGCAAGGAAAGTCAGTCAGCGTAACTAGTATGTATTAGTAAAATCATGCAATGCCAGCGTAACTAGTATATATAAAAAATTAGTAAAATCATGCAATGCATTGATTATGATACGCTTTCCAACATACCAGAAATCATTACTCAAGTTATGAGGATAATGGCTGTGGAATAAACCTCGCTCCTGTGCCCTGACCTATGACCCCATTTCGATGATATTGAACAGAATTGGTTCAGTATACCTCCAGAACATGATAAAGTTTTGTCGCAATCGAAGCATTTTTACATACGTTATGACGCATAAGGGCGATGGAATAGATCCCGCTCCTATGTTCTGACCTTTGACCCAATTTCGCCCATTTTCAATAGGAAATAGGGTTTCCCCAGGTTGTCCCCTACCACATACTACCATTTCATCGAAATCGAACCATTTTTACGGGAGTAATCGTCTGGACAGACAGACGGACAAAGCTGGAGCATGTACGCTTCTTCAATCTACGGTTGGAAAGAGTACAAAAGCAGTTCTTAAGTCATGTAAGACATACAGACAGACAATAAGCTGAACAAAGTGAAGGACGTTCACTGAAGAATATGCACGCATGCGGATACAGTTGGACAGAATATCATGTGACAAGATCAGGGAATAATTAGCTCCATTAGATAAACAGTCATGGAGAGCAGAGTGGAGGGAGTGAGGCGACACAGAATATCAGAACTGCAAGTGGTAGGCAAGAGCCACTGTCGGAGCAAAAGGGATGCGATAGACAAAGTTCACGGTCTAAACCAGGCAGACGTGCAGATGAGACAGGCAGAGTGAACAGCACGGGCTACCGAGGTAACACAGAACACAGATGAAGCTTGTAGGAAGGAGATCAGATCGTGAGACTGAGAATGCATTGCGAAACAGTGAACCACTGGGTGTGAGGGTACCAGATTCGGTAGAAGTCCAGTTCACGACCACTGGAACGGGTAGACACAAGCTCGAGACGAAGACGAGTTGTAAGTCTGTTCCGGAAATGTAGACACAAAATGTCCCCAGCCTGAGCGAGTGACATCAGAGAGGTGATAGAACGAAGCTGTTGATGTAAGCTGTGTATGATGTGCTTCACTAGGACGGAAATATACGCACACAAAGATGGTAGGTACACAGTTGGTGAAGCGCACAGAAGAAGAGTGCGATACGCATCGGAGGTGACATCGGCGGAGCAAAGACAGAGAGGAATAGTGAAGGCAAGGTGCATCACAGGAAGAATGACGGGACAATATGCACTGACGGAAAAAAAATCCCAACACCACGAAAAAATAGCTGTAGATGAATGAAATGGAGGCAATACATTTGTATAGGTAACATATTTAATCGATTAAGGTTTTAAGATCACAGCTTATTGTAAGCGCGAGAAGAGCCATTTTAAATGTGAAATGCTGGTACATTAATAACCGGTGTAACCGCCAGAATGTTGAATGCAAGCACGCAAACGTTCATGCATTGTGTCGTACAGGTGCTGGATGTCAGTTTGTGGGATGGAGTTCTATGCCTGTTGCACTTGGTCGGTCAATACATGGACGTCTAATGCTGGTTGGGGGTGACGCTGGAGTTGTCGTCCAATGATGTTCCATTCGTGCTTGATTGGTGAAAGATCTGGTGATCTAGAAGGCCACGGCAACATGTCGACACTCTGTAGAGCATGTTGGGTTACAACAGCGGTATGCGGGCGAGCGTTATCCTGTTGGAAAACACCCCCTGGAATGCTGTTCATGAATGGCAGCACAACAGGTTGAATCACCAGACCGACGTAAAATTGTGCCGTCAGGGTGCGTGGGATAACCACGAGAGTGCTCCTGCTGTCATAGGAAATTGCTCACCAGACCATAACTCCAGGTGTAGGTCCAGTGTGTCTCGGCCGCAGACAGGTTGGTTGCAGGCGCTCACCTGGCCTCCTTCTAACCAACACACGGCCATCACTGGCACCCAGGCAGAACCAGCTTTCATCAGAAAACTCAACAGATCTCCACTCCGTCCTCCAATGAGCTCTAGCTTGACACCACTGACGTCGCAAACGGCAGTGGTTTGGAGTAAGTGGAATGCACGCTACAGGGCGTCTGGCTAGGAGCTGTCCTTCAAGTAACCGATTTGTAACAGTTCGTTGTGTCACTGTGGTGATAATTGCAGCTCGAATTGCTGCCGCAGACGCGGTACGATGAGCCACGGCCACACGCCGTACACGGCGGTCTTCCCTCTGAGTAATGCCACGTGGCCGGCCGGAACCCGGTCTTCTTGATGTAGTACCTTCCCTTGACCACCGCTGCCAACAATCATGCACAGTGGCTACATTCCTGCCAAGTCGTTCAGCAATATTGCGGAAAGAAAATCCACCTTCTCGTAGCCCTATTACACGACCTCGTTCAAACTCCGTGAGCTGTTGATAATGGCTTCTTCGTCTTCTTAAAGGCATTCTTGACTAACATCAACACACTACGTCGAATCTCAACGATAACTAACGCTCACGAACGTTACAGCGCGTATTTACAGCAAACCTGCTTTGCATGTTCCGAGGGGCGCTACTAGCGCCACACGGATGCGCCGAGCGCGAAATTTGCATAGACGTCATCTTACAGATGTACTCTCACCGCCTACCAACTGTCGTTTATCTAACACAACCTCTTCTTGGTGTTGGGATTTTTTCCGTCAGTGTAGATAAACATGTACGACATCAGCAATCTGTGCACAAAAAGGGCAAGCAGGAGACGGGAGGATTGACAGCCTGAAGAGAATCGCTGGCCCTGGAAGACGGTTGTGCAAGAAGAGTCAGTGCGTACTGCGTTCAAGTGGAGAAGAGAGAGGTGATGCAGCAGCAGACCATACGCTGAGAAGAATGGCAGAAGAAACACCGAGAATAGGACGAGGAGCAGAAGAAGATGTACAGAGAAACCAATAGAGTAGTTTAGTGGAAAAGGCAGAGACAGGTAGAACGGAGCCGTGAGAAGGAAGAAAGAGGGGAAGAGGCAGAGAGGCAGAAGGTACAGAAAGCAGACAGGACGAGGAAAGCAAGAGAGTGAAAGAGCGGAAAACGCAGCAGAAAACGAAGGAAGTAGGGGAGAAAGATCAGAAAGAGGTTTCCTGGACAGGTCAAGAGTTGCGAGGTCACGGACTGTTACAATCCCAGCACGAAACCAGGAAGGATGAGTAAAGTACGGAAGATGAGGAGGATGGAGGACAGTGGAAAAGAAAAGGGGCTCCGCAATAAGGTCGAGAGTAGAGGAAGGAGGAGAGCATGGAACCGAGAGAGAGCGAATGAAGGAAACCGCTTCAGTATAGACAGCGAAGAGGCGAGAATGAAGAAGAGGATAGCGATCCATAAGGAGAAACGTCGAGAAAGACAAAACAGGATTGCGCGGAGAGATGAGAACATCCCGAACGGTTTACGAAGAAGGAACTGGCGTACACAGCAGGCGAATAAAGGTGACAATACGGTGGGCGTGACTATAAAGTGACACTTCGATAAAATTGATACCACACTGGGAAGGTGTCAAGCAGAGTGTCGACATGTTTATCCAATGGTGGCGAATCCAGATAATTGAAGTAAAATGACAGGTAATATCGGTGAGTTGATAAGCTGGAACAGGGGAGACAGTCCATGAATGTAGGCATTTAGACAGCAGATCAGTACGAGACAGGAGGGATCGCTGAGAGGAGGCGCAGAATTTCACTCGCCCCCAGAAGGCTGTAGACGTCAAGAGGTGACGACGGAAGGCAGTCTAGGAAGCGGTTGATGAGGCGAGGGGAACACCCAGATAGGCTCCAAGAATCTTTTGAGTGGTGGAGGACAATGTGGCCCCCAGGGCGCGTCGGAGCGAGACGACCACGCACCGCACCAAAGTCTAGTGCTTTAAGCAGTACTCAGACAAACCACAAGCAGTCGGCATAAATCTGGTATAGATGAAGGAGGTGAGGAAACTGTCCGTCGGAACGTATGCAAAAGGTCACATCACCCGCATACAGCTTGAAGATGATAGAATGACGTCGTGTGCTGGCAGTAATGGGATGAAGAATGGCGCAGAAAGCATGCTGAACGGAGCGTAGAAATGGTTCAAATGCGAGGGTAAATATCTGCCAGGACGGCAGCCTTGACGAATTTCTCTGCGGAATGGGATGGGAGCTGTAAGAAAGGAGGCCGACGTAACGTGAAAAATGGCGTCCCGATATAGTGATAGGCGAAGAGAAGCAAAGGACGGAGGAAAGCGAAAGCTGTGAAAGGTAGCAGGGAGATAGGTATGAGAAACGTTATCAAAAGCGGAGCATTGATCTAAGTTAAGAAGAGCAAAAGATTCATAGCGAGAAAGGGCAAGATGAATTAAATCGCGGAGAAGGTCAATGTTGTGAGAGAGAGATAGAGCGTAATGGGACAGTGTAACTTTGATCAAAGGTAATGATAGAAGGAAGAACAGGGTTCAGACGACGAGAAAGTAGTTTAGTGGAAAGTTTGCAATTTAGGTTTAGTAAAGAAATCGGGCGCCACTTTCCCACGTTAAGCAGGTCGCTTTTCTTTTAAAACTATGTGAGTTACAGTGAAAATCAAAGTAATAGATAAGAAACGTAGAGCAGCCGAAGAAGCACAAAGGAAAAAGGAAAGTAGAGAAGAGAGGAGGAAGGTAAGATAGAAAAGATGAGGAAGGCTGTCAGGTCCAGGGACGGCACAAGCGTTAAGACAGGCGAAAGTATCAAGAATGTCGGTAGCTGAGAAACGGCGAAGAAGAGAGTCGCAAAGATGATTAGAGACCTTGGGAAGAGAAGAAAGGAGAAACGAAGAAGTAGCAGAAGGAGGAGGAGTTTAACTGTGTTTAGCTGTAAAATAGCTAGAAACGTGCGAGCAGAGAACAGCGGGATCTGATGAGATGTCTCCATTGGGAAGACGTATCTGACGAAGAGAGTTCGATATCCGACGTGAAGCCTCGAAAGAGAAAGGAAATCAAAGGAGCAATCTTCTGTATTGAGATGTTGGAGCAGAAGTCGTAGAAGAGTTTGTCGAGCAATCGGTTCGAAGAGTGACTTAGTTCTGCGAGATAAGCCGAGTATAATGTATCAGTGATATCCAGGAGAGATAGCATGTGGAAAACATTTCGCAAATTTATCGTCCGGAGAGCTGAAGCAGTGGACGAATACTTCCTAACGAAGAGAAGAAGCCGGCTCTTGAACTCTAGCCAGTAAGCCAGAGCACACGGTGCTGATGGAAGGTCATGACAGATATCATCGAGCAAGGCTCGCACCTCAGCGTAGAAGACCGGATCGTCGACAAGGGAGGTGTCAAAGGTCCAAGAACTAACCGTTCGACGATAACGAGAAGAAGCACCCACAGTTAGGAACACCGCACAGTGATATGAGGAATCAAGATAATGAGTGATGGCAGGAAGAAGAGAAGACGTAGCATAAAAACGATCCAGGCGAGCGGTCAAGGTGGAGGGAGTAGCAGGAGTTCACCAAGTATGACAGATCATATCGATGTGATGTGAGCGAAACTCCTTGGGAGTGGGAGCTCGATCTAACTCAGGATGTAACGTTCAATTATAGTCACCACCGACTAAAATATAATCTGACAGCGGGACGTTAGCGAGATCAGTGCGAAAACGGGACAACAAGATAGAGAGATACATAGCGGCCCATGGAACATGTATGTTGAATATATGGTAGCGGACGCCATCCAGACAAAACGTGAGCTGTTGAAGGAGGTCCTGGCGGAGATTACGTACTCGGATAGACTAAATCACACTCTGAAAGCAATGACTTATGCCAATCGCAATACCGCCAAGGACTGAAAGTCGGAAGGCATGGCGAAACGTAAATTCCTAAGTCCTCCAGCTTTGGAAAAGAGTGGTGAAGACACAATTTGTCTCTTGAAAGAGAACAAGATCGGCATCCAAATGATGGAGATCCTCATAAAGAAGAGCATTAGTGAGGGGGTTAGCAAAACCCCTACAGTTGAGTGTCACTATCTTGAACTGGCAAATCCTCAGTCGGCTGAAGGAGCTGATCTGCGGCAGTATGAAGAGGCCGAAGTCGGCCAGTAAAGTACTTTATCCATGGTTGATTCGAGCAATCATCGACAATAGGGGAATTGATGCAGACATGGAGTGAATCAGTTTGTCCAAGCACTTGAAGGATGGTATCTAAGTACTGCTGAAGAAAATTACGGGCCAGAGTACGAGTCCTGGGAGCGGTGAGGTAGTGATAGAGAACATCACCAGAGAGTGGCTCCTGAGGAAGCGAGGTACTAGACAGGAGGTGAAGAAACTCGTCACGAGACGGGCAAACGTCCATGCTCGCCTCAGACTCCGACGTGATATAGTCATCATACGATTTGGCCAGGCGACCCGTTGAACGGTCCTGAAGTGTGACACGCGTCGGGGAGGGAATACACTGTTTCTTAATCTTGAGCGGGAGCCCCTCCGGCGTTTCGGGTGCTGACATTGGGCACCTGGAAGGAGTTGAGAGACACCGGGCATTTCCTCACACGTGCTAGATCCAGAAGCATCGCCAGCAGAGGGTTCAAGGGTAACATCTGTAAGGAAAGTATTAGCCGGAACAACACGTTTCATTGGTTTCTGGTATTAGAAACGGATAATTCTCAGTTGTAAGAGCTGGGGCCGCCAGATCAGTTGTAACATACACGTCCAAAGACGCGCGTTGAGCAACTTCTAGAACTGACTTTTACTGAGAACTCAGTCCGTGATATAGAGGAGGGTCTGCAGACGCACTAGTAGTAGGATGAGAAGACGGCACTGAAGCAGTAAAAGCAGCCTGGGGAGCGTGAGGGCAGGTAGCACGGAGATCGCCAGATCCTTACAACGGGAGCAGTGTACAGCTGTGTTGATATCATTGCGACGATAATATGGCCCGCAACGCACTGTAGGACACTTAATGATATGGGCTTCAGAAGGAAAGATGGCTTTCACCTGACGACGGAATCCTCGGAAAGACTGATCTTCTGGTTCGTTCGGAAATGAAGAAAGAGCGGAAACAGAGCCCACCAATCGCCCACACATGCTGCTGGCCTCTAAAAATATCGCATCAGACACCTCCAGCGGTACAGAATGAAATGAGAGAAGTAATGGACGCTGAGATACATGCTCCGCCACCAAATGATGGTTTCCAATCGTGATGCCACGAGAGAGGACGCTATGAGCATATTCCGATTTTGAAAAATACGCTAGAACAGTACGAGGCTTCCTGGTCATATGGATAATGTCCCCGGGAGGCAAAAGAGCCTTCAGTGCATTTTTATACAGCTTGATCGCGGTGCCAGGTAAAACATCAAAGCAGATCCCAAGTTCCATGGTCGAATTAAACTGGAGCTCAGCGGGAGAGTCTTCTGGGAGAATTAGATGTATCTCACCTTCGGAAAGAGAGACATAGTGGGCGAGATGATGTGTCGAAGACCGCATAGCTGGGGCGGCAGCACCACAAAGAACTGAAGAGCACGTGAGGGTAGAGGAACGCTGCGGAGAAGGCAGTACAGCAACGCTGGAGGTAATATCCATGGCTTCCACAGGGGACGCCCTCAACGTCGACGAATCGGAGCCACCAGCAGAAACAGAAGAAGCACAGTTGGGCAATCCAGAAGCACATAGCACGTTGGCAGAGCCAATAGACGCAGCCGAAGCAGCGGGGGAAGGCACAACATCACCAGCGGGCGCA
Source organism: Macrothele yani (assembly GCA_039090855.1). Lineage (NCBI taxonomy): Eukaryota > Metazoa > Arthropoda > Arachnida > Araneae > Macrothelidae > Macrothele > Macrothele yani. The sequence continues at coordinate 61,435,896 of CM077017.1, read as the reverse complement.
AAGGAGGAGGTGGGAGGAGTTCCGGCTACGTAAGCTTCAGCAAAGCCCACGCCGGAAGCCGCCATTTGCAATGGCGATTTAATATTTACAATCCGACCAACTCGGCGGTGAGATGAAAAAGAGAAATAATAAATGTGAATTCACACTCACCATCTCGGGAGGTACACCAAAATAAAGCCCAAACCTTTAGACACTATTCAAACACAAAATAAATCTTCAGGAAGAACAAAAATCCCTCGAAAGCACTCAAAATTGCGGAGCGCAAAAAATACACGTGCAGCAGTATCAGAGGCGGCTCAGAGGTTTAAGCTCAGGCTTTTGTTCATTCTTCCGAGATGGGTGCGGTTCAAATACCGGTGAGGCATGGATGTTGTGTTACGGCATTGGCTGTCTCCCTTCCCTGGAACCAATAGCCCAAAACTGAGGACGGGCGACTGCTTATAGCTCATTGAGCAGCGCAGAGGAGGTGAGAGAAGTTCCACCTAATACAATGATTGACATATCGGAAAGAGTCCGACATGACAACGCCAAGCAAGAGCAGGAGTATTCTGCCTCAATAAATTGAGCTGACCAATGGTAGCCCAAGAGGAGCGCGCATTCTTCAGAATGAGTCACAGATCAGGTGGTAGACAGGAAATTCAAAAGGCCGGAGGGGGACGGGAAGATTGATTGGAAAATGGAAAACGAAATTCGCGACAAAGGGAGAGGGTGGGAAGAGAGTTTGGTAAACGGAATTCTGATACACGGTACCACAATTTAATGTATTCCTGTAAATGGAAAGAAAGCTAATGCTATTAACGTATGATTGATGAAATTTAACATTAAGGTCAATTGAGAATTTTTGAATCGCGACATTTTACCCATAAATGAGAAAAACAACAAGTGAGAAACGTGTAAACGGGGTTCTACTATATATACTTTTTAATTTTTAATTATTAAACCTTTCTATTTTCTATAGCACAGTTGTAAATATCAGTTAGCATTTACATGAATTCTTCAGCTCTGTCTTTAAGTACCATCTACAATAACACAATATATATTTTTTTAATTTGAAATCCATGTACACGTTGCAATTTAATGTTTCTTTCTTGTTTAAAGTGAGTCATTACAACTGCAAAACGTATACGTATCTATATGTCTGTATTTTGCAGATATAGGTACTTCTGAGTTATTTGAGCAGTATGCACAATATTTGTGTAATTATCAATATCTGCTGTTCTAACAACTCGGTTAATGTTTCTTTGCTTTTATCTTGTTAATGGAAGCATTCCAATAAAAAAAATAAGGGCAGAACAAAAACAAAATAATCGTGTTTAGTTTTGTAAGCAAGTTAGTAAAATCAATGCAATGCATTGATTAATTATAATACGCTTTCCAACATACCAGAAATCATTATTCAAGTTATCACTCAAGTTATGAGGATAATGGCTGTGGAATAAATCTCGGTCCTGTGCCCTGACCTTTGATCCCATTTTGATCATATTCAACAGAACCGGTTCAGTATACCCCCGAAATAACATGATAAAGTTTTGTCGCAATCGAAGCATTTTTACGTAAGTTATGATGCATAAGGGCTATGGAATAGATCCCGCTCCTGTGTCCTAACCTTTGACCCCATTTCGCCCATTTTCAACAGGGTTTGTTCCCAGATAGCTCCCTACCACATACTAAAGTTTCATCGAAATCGAATCTTTTTTACGTTCGATATGACGCATAAAAGCAGTGGAATGGATCTCGCTCCTATGTCCTGACCTTTGACTCCATTTCGTTCACTTTCATTAGGGTTCTTTCACAGGTGTTCTCCTACCACATACTAAAATTTCATCGAAATCGAACCATTTTTACGCGAGTTATCGTGCGGACGGACATACGCACACAACGCGTGACGTAATGAGGCAGATAGGAATCGCGACCATCTGCTCACAAAAATGTGACGTCACAAAAGTTTAATAGGATCCACACACAACGTGTGACGTAATGAGACAGATGGCGTGACCGCGCCAACATCTCAGTCGCGAGATTGTGACGTCACACGATTTCTAAGCATGGGTAACATTAATGGTACGACGCCATGACACTAAAAACGTGGTAATTCAGGGTGGTTATTTAACTCACTAAACGAATTTTCCTAAAGTCGAGATCAAGCTAAATCGATTTCTAGTACCAGAAAACGGTAGGTTAACGACTTTCATCAAAATCCTTAGAGCCGTTTTCACAATAAAATTTACATACATAAACAAAGTGCTCCTTTAATTGTATGGGATAAAGTCGATGGAATGGATCCCGATACTATATCCTGAACTTTGACCCCATGTCGTCCATTTTCAATAGGGTTCGTCCCCAGTGGTCCCCTACGACATACTACAATTTCATCGAAATCGAACCATATTTACGCAAGTTATGACGCATAAGGGCAATGGAATGGATCCCGTTCCTATGTCGTGACCTTTGACCCTATTTCGTCCATTTTCAATAGGGTTCGTCCCCGGGTGGTTCCGTACCACATACTAAAATTTCACCGAAATCGAACCATTTTTACGCGAGTTATCGTGCCGACAGACAGACGGACAGACAAAGCTGGAGCATATACGCTTCTTTAACCTACGGTTGGAAAGCGCAAAAAAGATTCCTCGTTTTAAACATTCTTAACAATGAAGAATTCGACAGTTCTCGATTTCCCCCATTTTAATTCTAGGTTTAGAGCCTAAATATTTTATTATAAAAGTTTTATCCTTCAACAAATTTGATTTCATCCAACACCCCCGCCTCAATTTTTTTCAAAACTCTCCCAAATTTCTGCAACTTACCCCTTCCCCCTCCCTTCCTAGTATGAAATTCCTATTAAATACAAGCCTGCTCTAATGACACGTCGTGAAGTCATGTGTTGTAGAGGCCTGCACGGGCCTGAATTTGGAAAGCCCGTCCCGTTTCAAATTTTTAATTAAAGCCTGGCCCGTATATTTTTCCTGTTACCAAGGCCCGGTTCGGCCCGTAAAATTTCAACAATTACCAAAACACGAATTTGACACCTGGTGCACTCGGTCATTCGACTCCTGAAGAGTTTTCCTTTTCTTAATTGCTACACGTATTCTATTACAATAAACGTTAATTCACAATATTTCTGAGACTCTGCATAAGTCACGTGACTTCCAAGGACGGGGGGACGGACTTGTATACTCAAAAATGTCGCATTAAAAGGACAATTTCCATGCCTTTCAAATTTTTCTGGGTTTTCAAATTATCATTCCCTACCGCCGGACCCGGAAATATCCTTGGGCATAAGGAGTAGAGAAGGGGGGGTAATTCGAAAAGTACGAAATATCCAGAATTAAGAGTCCAATCGTTTTACTGGGAGAAGATTTTATGGCTTTATAAACTGCACCTATCTCTACTGGCATATCATATCGCTGGAACCCAAGATGTGTCTCGTGTGTCGGAGGAACACATTTGTGCCCCTTAAGATGCGATGTTCCAGATTTTGAGCTATCGTAACTCAAAAACGTTTTGCATTTAGTGCACTGCACAACGTTTTCCGGCCGACTAGTTCCAGAACGGGACAGTAATTTACAATATTTCCAAATATCGCTTTTCCCCTTTACATTGTCTACAAGCACATATTCTCCGGAAGCGATTTTTACGCGAAAATATTTCGCTTTCTTAAACTCCATAATAAGTATGGAAAAGTATTTATCAGCAACATTGAACTGAGCATATACTAAGGGAAAACAACGACAGACTGCCCAGCTGACCAGTGCCACAGAAATTTTGAAAACGGTTGCCTGAGAGTACAAATGGCGGAAATACGGCACAGATTTATACACAGAAGTAAGTTTCTCCCAGCCCATTTCTCCCGTGTCATTTAAGACAACTTAAAAGCTTTACACACATCTGGAGAACAAAGTGTCGCCGACCAGAACAATAATAAAGATCGTCTGCGAGCTGGTGGCTCGGTTTAGAAATGCTGCAGTTAATAGCCTGCCGTGAAGCACGAGAGGAGGATGGAAGTTAGAGAGAGAGAGAGAGAGAGAGAGAGAGAGAGAGAGAGAGAGAAGGGACCACATTCACATTGAAAAACTAAGGGAGCTGACCCACTCCAATTATTTTGTAAGAGGGAAGGATGTCGTAAAACCTCTATTTTTTCCAACAGCTGAAATAATTCAATCTTATCCTGCTGCTGTATGTTGCTAGTTTTCCAAAGGAGAAAGGCACCGTACAGCGATTGTTTTGCTCATTAAAAAAAAACCTTGCTCGTCATGTGTCTGTTTTACATTAAATATTGAAGGTCCGGGCCCGTGCAGACCTCTAATGTGTTGTAGCATAACATTTTTTGAAATTATAAACTCATCTACTCCGATTATTTCTTTTCTTTATAACTATCCGGGCTCGCTTTTCGCAGAGCGGGAATTTACTTTTATCCTGTTTGGTTTAACATTTTTTTTTCTGTTTCTTTTCGTCAATGCTTCATTTGCCTATAGCGTAAAAGCCATTTGCCGGTGGCGCGATAGAATTCACATTCTTCTGCTCCGGAGCCGAATGCTTTCCAATTATGCTACACCGACGGAATTTACAGCCGCAACTTTGCCGTCTTGACATGTGCTTCGCCTCTGTGGTACATCACATACAGTAGAGAAGAAATTAATCCGAGCACTAATAATTTAAATAAAAGTTGAAATTTCGCAAAAAATAAGCACAGAAACTAAACTCCAACATTACCTAATAAGTTATATGTACTTCTCTGTTCCAAATAAGTTCGTTAATTTGCTTAGGTATGGACTCCACCATAGTAGAACACATTTTTCTTATTTCTGCGTCTCTTAAACAGGCCTTTGTATTGGATTCTATTAAGTTATCCTTTGTTTCACAATTAAGTTTTCCAAGTCTCTTTTTCACCATGGCCCACAAATTTTCTATTGGGTTAATGGCAGGAGAGCTACACGGCCACCGGAGCATTTGAAGGCTGTAATTTGTGAAGAAGCCTTTCACAATTTTCTAAGTGTGGCATGGCGCAAGATCCTGTTGGAAGAAGAGTTATTTGCCTTTCTTGATCTGTGGGACCACTCTTTATCCAATATTTTCATGTATTGTCACTTTTCATCATAACGTCAACAGGCACAAGTGATCCTGGACTGGAAGTGTAAAACAACTTCAGGACATCCGTTTAGCTGAGTGTTTAGGTGCTTATTGACAGTGGGCTAAAGAAATCCTATCAGCCGCTGATTTGCAGACATAGGTTACTCGCTCTCCTTGGACGAAGAAATGGCTCTCATATGAGAATAGGACCTTCTTCCACTTCTCAACAGTCCAGTCTTTGTGCAATTTTGCCCACTGAAGCCTCTTTCTGCATAGCCTCGGTCAGCAGTTGTTTCGTTTTTGGTCTGCGGGTAGTCCTCCCTGTTTCCAACAATCTTCAACGGACTGTGACACCAGAAACAATAATCCCACTAGCTGCCAATTCTCTATTTAAATCTATAGCAGACAATCTTGGATTCATTTTGCTTTTCCTAATTAGTAAGCGATTTTGAGCACATGTAGCTTTCCTTTTTCGCCCCAAATTTTCTTTTCTGTCAGAAGAAAAGGCATCTGTTTTCCTACAACTCGTAAACTGGAACCAAATCCAAAATTATTGTGAATTAAAATAAAAAACCAGACCCAAACCAAAGACTTGATGAAAATTTCAGCTTGTCCGGATTAATTTGTTCGCTACTGTATCCCCCCCCCGCCACCTTGAGAAAGGCTGAGACGGATTTATTAGTTTCCGGGTCATCCGGCAAACCACGCTTGAAGGAAGCTCACTGTGGAAGGAATTCAGACTAATGCCAGATGATGTGTGAATGAACATCACACATTTTTCGAAGAACTCAATATCCAGGAGATTCATTTTACGTTTCGGCGCCAATATAGCGTAAAAGCCACTTGCCGATATTTGCCGCATCATTCTGCTCGGGAGCAGAATGCTTTCCCAACTAAGCTACATCAACGGAATTTATCGCAGTAACTTTGCCGTCTTGACAAGCGCTTCACCTTTGTAGTTCGTCACATGCTATTAAAGTAATATTATCAAAAATAATAAACCAGATGTCACTAACAACTAGCTTATATTTGCTTTCCATGGTGTTGCAAGAGGCAGCTGTTTATCATCGCGTTTGGCTTGCAAGGGTTTTCATGTTTTGAGATAATATAAACAGACAGTTTGCTGTCATTACTTCTTGAGTTTCACAAATATCTTTGCGTGCGTCGCCGCATGAAATAATAACAGAAAGATCTACATAACTATTATGCTATACGGAATTAGGAAATGTTGTCCGCTGCACCATATTTCTTTGATGTGAAATAAATTTATGTGCTTCCGTGACTAGGCTGAACGTTTTTGTGCCGTCTCGGGATTGTGGTAAAAATCTTGTGTCAGAGGAAACCTTGCTGAGATTACGTGCCTGTGAGTAGCTGTCGGAATCTGACTTGGTCTAATTTGTTGGTAATGTGGAGTGAAACGAAACAGAACGTTCAAAACATCAGTGTTCGTGATTTACATTTTCCACTGCAAACACACACATACCGATATCTGCAATTTGGAATTCACAGTCTGTGTTTCCCAAGAGGCCGAATTGATTCGTTTGGCGTCAGCTTCTATCGAAATAATGCATGTTGTTTACTTCCGATGAGAATCTCACTTGTTTACACGAAGTCCAGTAATTGAAGGTTAGTCACGCTTGCTCAGATGTATTTTTGCTCTTCTAGGAGTACACAGCAGCTTTTGGCTAGAAGGAGCTCTCGGGCGGTCGATAAACCAGCTTTCGAGGACTCTCGTAAATAAGGCAGAAGGAAATAATAGTAGTCACCTCCATAAGAGAAATTCCGAAACAGCTTAGGCACTGCCTCCCTAGGAGGCGTTAGACGAAAATAATGGCTCGTGGTCTGGTAATGGCTCAGAAACGTTGGGGGAAAATATGACCAGGTTTATAGCTACGGCTTTTATTCTTTTTGTGTGTGCCTGTGTCTGAAAATAAAAATGCAAGAAAAGATAAGTATTGCAGAAGGAATGCCGTTTTTTTTTTCTTTTGGTGGAAAAGGGTTGACTTATTCGAATGCTAATGATAAAAACTGGAATTATTTTCTCGATGGCTGAGGTGCTTGCACAGGATTTTTAAAGATGTAAAATTATAATAATTATAATATCTGCAAAGCTAAAAAATACTTATTTATCACAGTTTGCTTTGGGTAAGAAGATTATTATGAGCTATTTAACACGGCATTAAAAGAAAAAGAGTTGGACGTACTACAGAGGTGAAAACATGTTTCAAGACTACAAATCTGCACGGGACATTCTTTCCGCGTTGCTTAGTTGGGAGAGCGACTTACTCCGGAGCGAGGGGACATAGGTTTGATACCCATCGCGGTCAAACTCGTGTTTTCACACAATACGTTACAAGAAATTTCCGAGTAGGGTATGGTGACTCAGGGTTTAAAAGTACTCTAACAAAAATAAGTTGATTTATAACTAAATCTTGGGAGACACAGGTATAGAACATTTAACACCTTTGCAACTCTCAATTCAATCGAAGATTTAACAGCATATAATTGAACACTTTCATAGATAGACCGAACACTAACATAAGAAAGGAGCCTAATCAGTCAGATTAGTTCAAGTGCTGGTAATGAGATCAGATCAGATATAGAGGATTTTAGGAAGGGAATATCTGACTCCAGGTCTTAAACAACCCTTAGAAATAGGAAGCTAGGAGCTTTGGGCTAGAGTGCCCGATAGAAAAGTGACATGGAAGCGATGTAGAAAGGACGAGAAAGACGCCTTTATTTATTACCGGGGAGCCCGTAACCGGGGTCCGACGGCTTAACGTGTAAATCCGACGCATGGCGGATATTTAGTGGTTCGAGCGTTCGTACCTGCCTGGGATCGAACCTGAGGTTTCTCCGTGGAAGTCACGAACGCTGACCACTAGGCCATCAGTGGCAAAGAATAGTTCGTTCCATGGCCCCTGTATTTATATCAGTCAGCATGACTTGACTGACTGCCAGTCATTGCCCAGAGAAGAAAATCTCATGGGAGTTCAGACGTTTTCGGTCACACGTCAGTTTCTCTCGGCAAAATTCAACGGGTTTACTACCCTTAGTTACATTCAAATGAGATCAATGAAAGCCGCCCCGGTGGCGCAGTGGTCTAAGCGATGGCCTCTGATCATTCGTCCGAAGGGGTCCGGGTTCGAATCCCGGTGAGGCATGGGTGTTGTGTTTGTCTTTCGGCACTGGCTCTTTCCCTTCCCTGGAACCAGTGACCCTAAATTAGGGACGGGCGACTGCTTATAGCCCATTGAGTTGCTCACGGTGGTCGTTAAACCTCCAAACAAAAAAAAAAAAAGATCAATGAAAACACATAGCTCCAGTTATGTTTATGTATCCGTGTCCTTCTTGTGCCAGAAGGCTAGCTCTCCGAAATTCCGGGTTATAATGATTCTTTGGGTATCTCTTAGAGGAAAGGGTATGCATCAGACTATGCCTTCTCTCATTCATCGGTCAGAAAATCTTTGTCTGTCCGTCTGTAGACAGGATGTTTCCGCTTCACAAGGTTGGACTAAGGAAACTGAAATTCTTCCTGAGTCTGATACAGGAAGGCATATACACAACATTTTCGATATGTCAGTGCTTTTGTTTATCACGCCAGTTTGTATCATATATTGAAGAAACGATATCCTCTTTCCTAATTGTCGGATTGTGCATAAGATTATCGATATGTAAATTCTTTTGCGCATGCGTCAGTCGCTATACTTGCAAAAGTGATACCTGCGTTTCTGAAGGTCAGACCCCAGTATTTAGATTTTACGCATATCTTTCCTTACGTTCATTTGTTAGTCAGCTATATTTAAATAGATCTCGTCGAGAACTTTAAAACGATACCACGCACAGTCGTGTTGCGCTCACGGTTGCCGAGATAGACTGAGTCAAACGCGGCGGCACACCCAGAAATATTGCATCATCTCCCCCGCGCACATGGAGCTAGGGGAGCGTCGCGCGCACGATGTATTGCGCAGTACGCGAATCGGACTCCATGCTGTTTACGAATATGCTAATACGATGTGTGCGGAACGTATTTTTTAACGCTATAAAGATTTCAGTTGGGACCTATTTTGGTCACAGGTGGTCGGCCGTAAGTCGCCGCATACTATCCGTGAAGGTAGACGTAGTCTTACGTCAAAACGTTTGTAGCAGTTGGGCGTGTGTGTGTGTATAAATTCTTGCATGTGGTGGTAATGAAACAAATGGTCTGAGTAAAACTATTGATGAGAGTAACCAAAAAGAGATAGAAGGTTGTCCCAAAACTGAGTGGCAACCATTATTTTCAGTCTCATAAGTGAATAGGTTGTGAGGATGAAGGATGACCGTTATAATGATGACGTATTCTTAACGGAAAAACATAAATTACACCATTTGTTGAGATGAAACTGGGCTGCCCCGCCAAATGCTGTTATCCAAGTGAGTTCACGCAACACCTATTTTGTGTGCAGTTGATTTAGTGTCTCATTAATACCTTTTCAGTCATTCATTTCTATTACATTGAAACTATGGAATTCTTTGCTATGCTTCATTTTCTACAAAAGATATAACCCTTCAGTTGCTAAAATGAAGAGAAAACTAACCTATTTTCAAAAGTTTCACATTTTCAAATGGGAAAACAAATTGGATCGTGGCATATGATAGGTTTTGCATTTCATGGTCAGTTCTGTAGAATGAAATTCTTCAGCCTCCTTCATAATTTATCCTCAGTATGTACATTTCTCATTCTTTTTATCATTTCTTTTTTGATGTTAATATCTTAACCTCGATTCGTTCACATGACTTGTGTTTTGCTTCTACTCATCTGTAATCCTATTTAACTTCTGACACATGTACGAGAACCTTTGCACTGTTCCTTATCAACTGCACACGCTTCTAAGGTAATTAATTATTTTCGGTCTAAGCATCGAAGTTTCGTACTTGTTCCTGAAATAAATCCATACTGTTATCCTCTCTACAACCTTCACCTTTTCTCCCCGTCTCCTTAAATTCACTTTTCTATGTTTTCATGGCACACGAAATCAGTTTTTGCGCTCTGTCAAATGTCGCAATACAGTACATTTCTTTTTTACTAGAAATGAGTATCGACTTTGCCCCTCCATTCATCTGCAAAAACTTCTTGCACTGGCGAATTTTTTTTTTTTTTTGATCTTACAAGATGTCAGTTGTTTTGCATTTGAGGCATTCCACACTTTCACAGTTACGTATTGCTTAGCCAACAAGCATTCCAATTTTCCACGCTATATTTAAGCATTAGAAATGGCAGAACGTCATTACTCTCACAGTTACTGCTTCATTTGGTTTTGTGTCATTGTCATATTAATCTTTATCTTCAAGTCACTCAAAGTGTTCTTTTGATCTGGTCCTCATGGCCTAGTCATTTGTTTACAAAATACCTAGTAATTTCCCTACTATATGATACAGCCTTATTTCTTTCTTTAACAGTTTTAAAAATTCTTGTCTCTTCTTCTTGCTAAGTACATACAGCGTGCCACAAAATATACCTACCAAGAGTAAGGCGATATGACTGAGGAATGAAGAAGACCAAAAAGAGGAATCTGAGTGTGTAGGAATCTTTAATGCCAGGCTTTTACATGATAACACGTTCAGTGTGTCTGTCTTCGACTGCAATGACATTACGTATTGGCCGGATAAATTCGGAAGAACCGCATCAAATCGATGGGCCATATCCGCGAGGAGTTTCAACAGGCATCTGGGAATGTTTTTTCGATGAATACCATCCGTAAGGAAGCCGGACCGTAGTACAAAATTGGAGACCACACGGTCCACGAGGTTAGTGGAAATGGCGCATATTTCATGTTCAGTAGCTGTTCAGAGTATAGCTGCCACCCTATTTTCCGGATACATACGTGATATTATACTATCATGTATATATCCGGAGAATAGGGTGGCCTATCTACTCCGGTGCCATAGTGTTTGCGACAGTCCAAGGCAATGACACGTTCTCCGATATGTTCGTGTGGAGCAGTGCCAATACCGGTGTTGTACGATGCGGAGATGCACCGTCTCGCATGAAAAAGTGACCTTGCTGGTCACCACCAGTAAAACCCTGAAGACATAGAATGAAAGCCGTTTCCAACGCTGTCTGATATATCGCCGATGTTATAGTTTCATTGATGAAGATGGGCCCAATGATTCCGCATCGTGACAAGGCACACCAAACAGTCACACGCTGTGGATGAAGGGTTGCAGAAATAGCAAGATGTGGGTTTGTGAACCCCTAAAGCCTCCAGCCCTATTTCTTGTCAAAGCCGTCGAGGTGGAAATGATCCTCATCCGAAAACCAGATAAGCTCTTGTCGATATTTTGTGTCTCAATTCTGTTGAGCATTGTCTCGGCAAATGCCAGCCTAGCACCTGTATTCATTGCTCTTAGAGGCTGATGTGTCTGGATCTTGTACGGGAACAGATGCAGATCTGTTGAGAGAATGCAATGAACACTGTTGCGTGTCAGCCCCAACTGTCACGCAGCCCGTCGGGTAGACTTTTTCGGGTTTCTGTCAAATGTTTCTTGCACCCTTTCAACGTTGGTTTCCTTCCTTGATGTGGAAAGCCTGCCACTTCAGATCCGACTGTCCAACACGGACTCCATTGTGTGAAGTTCGGTGACGATGTTCCTTAGAGTCTGTCTGTATGGTGCGGCGTTGACGCTGAACTTCTTCTGGAACGCCCTCCTCACTTTTTCCGGACTCTCCGATGATCAATAACACTGGGGAACACAACTTTTGGTGCTTAAGATGTTAGACCTTTTTTGGGGTATTTTGGGATCACAGATTACAAAAATGACATTAGGTTTTACCCATAGGATCTGCTTCTCACGATATGACATATGCAGAGAAATCCCAAAAAACCTAGAACACGAACAAAAACACACAAGTTTCTTCATTGCGACATGCTACTGAACCCGCGTTTCTGTGATTTCCTGCGATGCGATGTTCCTGGACATTGGCGGTGGATGCTCCAACAATAGTCCGCCATAATTTGCGTATCCCATCGTCCCCGGTACCGTTCTTTCATGGCGGCCTCTATTTCCTGGTGAAATCACTCCCCTTTTTCACTGCTGATATCACCAAGACAATGTGGAAATCGATCAAAATGACTGTGGAGGTAACGCAATTTGATGCTCATGTTAGAACCAAGTGTACAAAACGTAGTGAGCATATTCTCAAAGAGTTCACGGCAGTTAGTCGTCTTAGGGTTCCCAAGAAATTTCTGTACAACCATACAAAATGACGACCACGGACATGCTTCAATATTGTCCATTGAATCTTGGAAACGCTGGTCTTTCATGACTTCTCGGATTTCTGGTCCATCGAATATACTTGCTTTTATTTTCTCCATGTTCAACGCTGGAAATTTTCTACATACAGTATGTAGCCGAAACACATTCCATCTCTCTTAAGTGCCTTTACAAATTGTTTCATCAAACCAAGTATGATGCGCAGTGGTGGCAATATAATCTTTTCTCTGTCTACCAAAGGTTCTGGGATGATATTTGTCTCTCCAGCTACCATGCTTTCTCTCACAGGCCACTGTCTTCTCACCCGGTGTTGATCTTTAGCTGTACTGTCCCGCAGACATACAAAGCACGGGTACTTGGTGTACCCGGCCTGCTGTCCTAGGAGAAAGCTCACCATCTCAATTCCACACAGATGATCGCGGTATGCTATTGTCGCCCTATCTTCCCGCATACCAACCAAGTGACCGATTGCCATTGACTTGTATCTGTTCCCGTTTTGTAGAAGTTCACATTTGAGGCTGCGTTTGGAGCTATCAACATGTATGAATCACCATCATTGACTGGATGTGTATTCCCGTAAGCCCAATATCATCAGCAATCCTAGCACATTGCTGCGGAAAACGAATTCGTTTTCTTTAGTGAAAAATGGCAGACACTCTTCTTTGTGGAGATGCACTGACTTTTGTTCCCGGTAACACTGCATTTTTTCTGCCAGTCTGGAAGCTAACAATTGAGCTGCCTTCTTTGGAAGACTTAGGTCCCTTATGAGGTCGTTCAATACCGTTTGACTGAAACCTAATGCAGCTGATTAAGGTCCTTGGAAATCACTATCATGTTACTGAGCATAGCTTTCTTTCTCACCAGCCGATTCATCCAACTCTTCGGAGAGCTCCGGAAGCCTGCTACATGTTGGGACAGGTATTTCTTCTGAATGTGGAACAGGGCGTCTAGCGGAGGCTAGATCAGGATGCATCGACTTACTCAGGTTATTCCCACTGATGCCCTTTATATTCACCAGACAAAAGTAACAGTCATCACTGTTGTTTCTCTGTTCGCGCAATACCATTGGTATACCAAATTTCACGCGCTTCATTTTCCCATTCGCCTACTGTCGCAGGTGCTCTGTACACGTTTTACACACGGCATGCAGTGCCCAAGACTTATCTTGGTCCCCTAGTTTTACTGTGAAGTAGGCAAAATAAGCTCTTTTTCACGGTCCGTTATAGCTTGTCTCTGTTGAGCGAACGTGTACTCTCCGCAAATGTAACAAAAAACATCGAGTTGATTGACACATTTTCTTCGTGTTGAATCCATGTTAACGCCTTAAACAGAAATGAAACACGTCTGAACATGTAACGTGCACACGCAAACAAGGACAGCAACAGAAAATCCAAAGGTATGTATACGAACAGGTAACAAATGCTGGCGGAAAAATAAAGTAATACTAGGTAATAACGTAACGCAAACAATATCTCGAAAACTAGAGCGGCTAGAGCAAAAGGACACCATTTCCGGAATCAGCGGCACAAAAATACCCGGGCCGCCCCGGTGGCGCAGTGGTCTAAGGCGCTGGCCTCTGATCATTCGTCCGTAAGGGGTCCGGGTTCGAATTCCGGTGAGGCATGGATGTTGTGTTTGTCTTACGGCACTGGCTCTCTCCCTTCCCTGGAACCAGTGACCCTAAATTAGGGACGGGCGACTGCTTATAGCCCATTGAGTTGCTCACGGTGGTCGTTAAACCTCCAATCAAAAAAAAAAAAAAAACCCGGAATCAGGTTCAAAATTCCACGCACCACGAAAACAAATTTTTTGCAGGTAACAAATGCTGGCGGGAAAATAACGTAATACTCGGTATTAACGCCAATAATATCTCAAAAACTAGAGCTGCGAGAGCAAGAAGAGCACCATTTCCGGAATCAGCGGTACAAAAATACCCAGAATCAGGTTGAAAATTCCAGGCACTACGAAAACAAATTTTTTTGTTCACCAGTGTAATACGCTTCCACGATGAAGATACTCTGTTCTGTCGTATAAGTTGTAATTTTCTCGATTCCCGCAAAGAAACAGAAACACTGATATATCACAAATTCCAACTATCTCTGAGTACAATGTTAACATTTCTTTACATTCTCTGCAGCCGTTGTGGTGTTATCTCCGTTTAAACTTGGTAGGTATCTTTTGGGACAGTCAGTACATTGCCCTACAATTAATAACCGGACACACCTGCGTGAAAACAAGTAATCGCTTTTACAAATAAATAAATATTGTGTGCTGAAACCCTTGCTCTTATGACGGCCTATGTTCTTCGTGGAATATTCTCCACCAGTTTTTTTTTAAAGTACGCGGATGTGTTCCGTCATTTGGTCTTCAAAGTAGTGAGCAGCTCAGCTTTGTTTGTTGAATGTTCTCTTCTACCACGCACTTGACAATACAATTCGTCTCAGAGATACTTCATTTGGACTTGTCAGCCCAGGTAAGGACTCTGGGCTGACAAGTCCAAATATCCGACGCCCATGTCCTCAGCCCAATCCCTTACAACGCGGGTATAGTGCGATGTCACTCCGGACAGAGTTATGAGCACTGCCACAACGTTGGTAGTCCAAAATTTTCTAGGCCGTTTAGGTAGAGCTCGGCATTCATGATTTTTTCCCAAGCGACTGATGGGCCCTAGCCAAACCCCCCAAAAAACAGCTCCGTACAGTAACACTGCCCCACCAAACTTCATTGCCGGGACGATACAGACCGAAAGGTACCTTTCTCCTGGCATACTGCACACCCTGGAACGATAATCATTCTGGTAGACTGTGCTGTGTACAGTGCCTCGTCAGTCCAAATCACAGTTTTCCATTGTTCTACAGTCCAAGATCAACGTTCCTGACACCTATATAATGAACGTGTGGCATTAGTCGAAGACACTGGAGGCTTGCGGGTAGCTGCTAGAGCATGGCAGCCCATGTTGTGCAGCGTCTTGTGCGGTCTCTTGCGGCAAACGTCTGTCCCAATGGCCTCACATAGGGTCTACGTGATTTGAAACAATGCTGATTTGCGTTCTCAGTGGATAGTCTTTTGCAGCGTTCCCCTGTCACGTTTTGTCAGCTTCGGAGGTTTACCGAGTCCTTTTTCGGCAGATTCGGCCGCAGCCCGATGCCGTTTGCACATCACATCACCAACCGCCGTTCTAGGGATCTTCAATGCCGCTGAAATGTCACGTACGGAGTGACAGCTTATATGGAACCCTATTATCAATCCACGCTGGAAATTAGTTAATTCTGGCAATCGAGGCGATTCACAGTCACGCTATTCTCTCATCATAGCTGTACGAGCATATTTATAGTCAGGTCTGGGACGTTCTTCTTGCGTAAGACTAAATTCATTATCAATAGAGGGGTGTCTGGATATTAACAGTAGGGCAGTGTAGACTCTACTCAAATATTGCACTTTTGTAATTCATCTTGTTTATTTTGCTCCTTTATAGCTGTTTTGAGGACCGTTATGTGTACCCTGTGTTTCAGTTAGTTTCCATTTCCTTTACGTTCTACTGCATTTCACCATGCACTCCGATATTCCTTGGGCCCCCAAAGACATTCGTAGAATCTCTTTTCCTGACAGTAAGACCGCTTCAGCATTCTTTCTTCACTGTCTTTAAAAATCCCTGCGTTCTGATATCCTCGAGCATTTTGTCTTTAAAAACTGACTTATATTTCTTTTGCATTAGTCTGGAATTGCGATAACCCAGTAGTTGGAGCAGTCGACCAACGGAACGTTGGTCAAGGTTTCGATCTCAGCTTGGCCACTGCGACCAGTAAAGACACATCGTGCTTCGGAGGGACGTTGAGCCCGCGCCCCCGGGGGGTATTGGATGCTTCGTTAAAAACAAGGTCATGTGTTCCTTCCTCTAGAAGTGCACCCTCTGCTTTGGTATCGTTTGGAATTCTGCCACGGTGTCAGTTAGCCCTTCCCCGTCTGACATTCTGAACCGTGTCTACCAGTTTCCTATCAGGGTCTGTAGACCATCACTTCCACTTCTAGTACGCGGCGTATAGACCCTGGGGCTGAGGTAACTACGCCTACACCTTCCTTGGGTGAAGACCCTTCGAGAAACAGTTGCATAATTGAATTGAAAACAAAATTGCCTCAGTCCTCACCGTTTGAGCTCTGCCAAATTTAAAGATATACTGGGTTGGGGTGTTGGTGCGAATAAAATGTCCGGCGCGAACGAGCAGTGGAGACAGGCCCCCACCACAGCGGAATGGAACCAACCACAGGTGTTGCGGGTATTACGTCACAGAGTTTCTATAAATACCTAGCACGTGTGTGAAGAACAAGGTTCAAGCGTGGTTTGTTCGGACGTAACGTGGCTTGCAAAATAACATGCAGATGCCGGATTTGAGAGTCATCTTCCTGTATGAATTTAAACTGGGCCATTCTGCAGGAATTGCCGCTCGAAACGTTAAAACAAAGCGTTTGGGGAGAATACAGCCAACGAACGAACCATTCGGCGATGGTTTGGGAAGTTTCGAAGCGGAGATACGGACCTGCAAAACGAAGCACGTGGTCACCGATCTGCTGCTGTTTCTGACGATGTTCTGTTACGTGTGGTTGAAGTGGACCCCCGAAAAACGTGTCGCGAGATAGCGGTAGAGGTAGATGTCCACCACACGACAGTTGTTCGGCGTCTGGCTGTGCTGGATAAGGTCAAAACGCTGGTAATGTGGCTACCGCATGAGTTGACAACTACCAACAAGACTAGGTGTTTGGAAGTCTGCACCTCGCTGCTTGTCAAGAATAAATAGAAGCCTCTACTGCATCGAATCGTCACCTGCGACAAGAAGTGGGTCCTTTATGATAATCGGAAACGACCTGCACAGTGGTTAAGCAAGGCACAGCCTGCTGGACGGCATCCTAAGCCACCCCTACACACCAAGAAGATGATAATCCTTGTCTGTGGTCCACAGCCGAAATGATTCATCGGAGTTTCTTGGCAAGAGGCCAAACCATAACTGCAGAACGTTATTGGGCTGAATTACACCAGATGCACCGGATATTGCAGCAGAAACAACCGGCTTTGGTCAACAGACATGGTGTTCTTCTGCTCCAGGACAATGCCCGCCCTCATGTCGCACAACGAACGATGCTGACACTAAGTGCCTTAGGCTATGAAGCACTGCCTCATCCTGCATAATTCCGGACTTGTCTCCAACAGACTATCGTCTGTTCCGTCGCCTGAATCACATTCTGCCCGGGAAACCGTTCACGACAGGCAACGAGGTTCAACGTGCAGTTGGTGACTTCTTGGAGTCCCAGATACAAGACTTTTTTCGTTCCGGGATCATGGCCTTGCCGGACAGATGGCAACTATGTGTTGATGCCGAGGGAGATTATTTTGCTTAGGTAAGTTGTCCTACTTTTCCGTTCTCGGCGTCGACGGGTGCTGGTCCTTTGCCCGACATTTCATTCCCACCAACCCAATAATTATGTGGTGGAGAGCGGATCTCATAAATTTGAAGGAATGCTGGTTTTAAATGTTTGAGAAAAAACGCATTCATCTCTGGAAACATAAAGAATTTGTAAACTTTTTAATTTATCCACAGATATTACATAAGAGACAAATAATTGAGGTGTTTCAAAATTAATATTCATTGTATGCATATTTTTATGCCTATGTGTTGTTTCTAATAACATTGAGAGTAGCCATAATGCTTGTGCATTTCTGATGTATTCTCAATTAATTTATACTCTGTATAATTCCAGAATGCATATCTCTTGCATGCTTAAATCGATTAGAACGTCTCCATGCATGATTGCCTCTAATCATATAAATCATCCTCGCGTTAATCTCAGTCCAAAACAGTTCGCTAAACTCCAGAGCTCATCTTTATTTAATTCTTCCTGAGCAAGTCTCATAACACGATTTCCTGGAACACCGCATTCATCCCACTTCCGAATTCAATTAAATTTCTCAGCAGAGCAAAAACTTTTTTCTGTCGGAATAATCGCACATACCGATACTTCCAGGAAACCATTGTCGTGGTCGATAGTCTAGGTATCTTGTACAGAGGATATGCAATTAACGTGAAGGCACTGTTAGCCCTGGGAAATGCAGGCTCCTGTCTTCAATAATTAAGTACACAGTGTTCTTCTAAAATTCGGAGCCAACTTTCTCAGAAAACTTCATTTCACATTAATTTTCACAGAAGAGTTAACGATGATCTTGCGTCCACATTGAGATGATCTCGCTGATCAAAATGAATTAAAAGCACTGTTGCGGTAAAACCTAACGAAATTATCTGAAGGATTTGATGACATCTTTTCTATGTACGCAATTCTTCTCCTGCGTCATCAACCACTCCGACGTGATTTCAAAAACAAAATTAATCATATCGTGCACAAATAATAAATTTAGTTGGTTATTCTGGTAGTAGTTGTCATCCCTTCTACTCAAATGCTTTTTAGCTTTGGCGTTCAAAATTTGTTGTTTATAATATTCAAAACCCACAACATACGCAATGCGGCAATTAAGTAATGAGAATGAATTATAAAAATAACAAGAAAGATGACACCGAATTTTCGGGTGTAGTAAGCACGTCTTTTGAATCCGTTCTGACCCAAATTAAATTTATCAAAGCTATTAAAAGTCAATGGAACCGGTATGGAAAATAATAGTATCTGACGGAAGAAAGAAGTTTTGCAATCGGGTTTTTAATCCCTCATATATTGCTGTAAACGGAATCGTTAGCTTACGCCCTCTGGTTGCAGACTTGTGCGTTAAGAAAAACATGAATTTATATGAGAAACATTTCGCACCGGAAACGCTCTCCAACACAGAAAGCAATTTTCAAATCGGACTTATAGAAAGAGATATCGACAAAAATAAGATATGACTTCACGTCCCCTGGTGGAAAAACCATGCATTATTTTAGGAAGAAAGTATTCTCAAAAGGTTTTTTCCATATGAGCACTATCGGTCCAAGAAAAAAGAAATTAATCGAGTTTTTAGGAGCCCAGATTTTGCTACAAATACATCAGAAGCAGAAATTAACACTTATGCCCCCTGGTGGCCAAACCATTCTTTACCAAACATTAAAAATTATGTGAAAAGTATTTTCCATCAGGACTTGTATGCGATACAGAAACAATTTTTCAAATCGGAGTTTTAGAAGCAGAAATAATGCAGAGAACGCAATTTACCTTTGTGTCTCATAGCGAAAAGTCTGATTTACTGGAAAATTTTGAATTTATAGAAACATTTCGCATCGAAAACACTATCCAACAAAGAAGGAATTTTTCAAATCGGACTCCTAGAGGTAGAGATATTGACGAAATTAAGGTATACATCTACGCCCCCTGGCGTAGAAACCATGCTTTATTTCAAGAAGAAAATGTTTCTAAAAGGTTTGTCGACATGAGTAGTATCTGTCTACAAACGACGTTTTTTTCAATCTAGAATTTAGAAGCTCATATTTTGATGCAAATACATCAGAAGCGGAAGTTAAGACTTAAGCCACCTGGTGGTCAAACCATTTTTTACAAACATTAGAAGTATGTGCAAAGGATTTCCCATCCGGTGCAGAAAGAATTTTTCAAATCGGAGATTTAGTAGCAGAGATATAGGAGGGAAAGCAATTTACCTTTACGTCAAATAGCGGAAAGTCTATGAGTTACTTGAAAATTTTGAAATTATGCGAAAAAAATGTCACACTGGAAACACTATCCAACAAAGAAGGAATTTTTCAAATCGGACTCCTAAAAGTAGAGGTATTGACGAAAATAAGAAATACATCTACGCCCCTGGCGGAGAAACTGTGAAATATTTTAAGAAGAAGATATCCCTAAAAGTTTTATCGATGTGAGTGGCATCAGTGCACGAAATAATTTTTTCAATCGATATTTTTGAAGCTCATATTTTATAGCAAATACTTCAGAAGCAAAAACTAACACTTACGCCCCCTGGTGGCCAAAGTATTCTTTACCAAAAATTTGAAATTATATGCAAAATATTTTCCATCAGGAGGTGTATCCGCCGAAGAAAAAAGTTTTTAAAATCGGAGTTTTAGAAGAAGAGCTATCGGGAAAAATGCAATTTACTTTAACTCCCCCTAGCGGAAAATCTATGCGTAATTTGGAAAAGTAACTATATCTAAAATACTCTTCGACATAAATGGAATCGAAAGATAAAAGAACTTTTTCAATCGGATGTTTAGAAGCAAATATGTGGAGTAAAACGTACTTTTGAATTCAACATTATCTGCATTTACGCCCTCTAGCGGCGATATTGTACATCGTAAAAAAAAAGGAAATAAAGGATCATCATTCGCATGTTTCAAGCTTCGCAATGCAAAACGAATTTTTCAAATTGGACAAATAGTTGAAGAGATATCGTGGGTACAGGCGGACGGACAAACCGGTAACATAAGCACGATCTTTTTTTTTACAAAAAACGTGCTAAAAACGGAAGACCAGGAAGTTTTTCGTGAACATATTTTATTCGAAATACATTCCTCCTGCGTTAATACAAGAAGTGGCACTATCAGCCAACGAAAGGAAGGACTTGCAGAGGCCATCTTTTAGTATGAAATGACGAGCTGATGTCGCAGATCTTTGTGTCTTCATATCTTGAAAATCTTTTCCTTTTATAGGCAGCTTTAGTTTATGGAACAGAAAGTAGTCACACGGTGACAAATCTGGAGAATAGGCGGGATGGTTGAGTACACACACTTGGTTTCCCTGCAGAAATTGCTTTACAAGTGTGCGGGTGCGTTATCGTGAAAAAGGAACCATTGCCAGTTTTTGTACTCAGGCCTGACACGAACAACCCTCTTCCACAATCGTTCCAAAATGGATGTGTAAACACTACCAGGGACTGGAATGAACTTGTGATACAGAATTCCTTTGCTGTCGTAAAAGCGCACAAGCATTGTCTTGATTTCGGACTTCTGTAACCTGATCTTTTCTTTGGGTGACTGTGACGACTTCCACTGAGCACTTTGACTCTTCGATTCAAGATCATAACGAAAACACCCTCTCTTGTCACCTACCACAATGCTTTGGAGAAAATTCTGCATTGTTTCTGCAGTCTCCAGGATGTATTTTGCGTACTGCGCTCGTGCATGTTTCTGGTCGTCTGACAAAGCATGCGGAACAAAACGAGCTCAGACTTTCCCCCGCCAATCTTCCACTAAAATTTGACAAATCGTCTCATTAATACGGAGCTCATATTCCAGCATCCTCAAGGTCACACAACGATCACATTTTATCATTTCGCGAACTTTCTCAATGAGTTCAGACGTGCGCACTGAAATCGCGCGTCCGGACCGTTCGTCATTTTCCAAATCTTCCCGCCCATCCTTGAAACGTGCATACCATGGGAATATGTGTACATGTGATAGGCAATTAGCCCCATACACTTCGCACAACAATTCAACTGTCTCAGATGCAGTTTTACCGATTTTCAAAGAGAACCGGATATTTGCTCTCTGCACCATGACAGAGCAGTGACCAATGTTCTTCCACCGAATGGCATCATGTATACCGTTAATAATCTTCTGCGCAATTCACACGCAATAGCTGTTGCCACCGCATAGCTGATGCACGACTTATCAAAAACTTATGCCTTCCCTACCTATGTGTTTTACCGGGATTTAAAAAAAAATCAGTCTCATTACTTAATTGCCGCATTGTGTATGTATTTAATGAGTGTTGTATTTTAAAACCCAAGAACATAGGCAAAACTTGTTTCTAAATTAACGGCGACGCAAAGTAGGCAATGTCTCCATTTTGTTTTTTCTTACATTTTTTTACAGGCCAAAATATATTTTTTGGCACATGTATCTCCCACCACTGAAACTTAGCAGAACATATAGTTTTCCGGTTTCGATAGATGCAGTGGAATTCGCTTATAACGATCTCGTATTTAACGAGAAAAACAGGAACTTTTGTTTGGTATAACGTTAATTTAAAGCGAATTTAATCGATTTTAATGAACAAAATTTAATGAAACTCTGGAATTAACGAGGCGGAGAAAAGCTTAAATGATCATTTTTAACAAGCGAAGTACCAAAATTTAATAAAATTCTATATTTCAACGAGACGAAAAGAATCTGATGCGCACTGTCCTGGAACTGAGGAAGCAAATGGTTCCATACAGAACAAAATTGCAACAGCGCAGAAGAATCTTTGTGTGCTAGTGGAAGAATGCGGATAGAAAAGCTATGGGGAGGAGTACATCAATGTTTTACGAGTGAGTTATGGAACAGACCCTCTCTGTCACCCCTTAGAGGGGACTTCTCTGTCACCCCTTAGAGGGGTGACAGAGAAGATCTCCTTGGGAGTATTTTTCTCAAATGTTTCTACATGACGACTGCTCCAGGATTTGCTGCTACTGTGCATTCATGTAAGACTAATTTCATTTTAATTTGTACTACTGTAGTTTTTGTGTGTGTGTGTGTGTGTGTGTGTGTGTTTTAAGGTTTAACGACAACCGTGAGCAACTTAGTGGGCTATGAGCAGTCGTCCGTCGCTAATTTAGAGCCACTGGCTTTAGGGAAGGGAAAGAACCATTGCCGTAACACTAACACAATATCCATGCCTCACTGCGATTCGAACCCAGACCCTCTCGGACGAATGGTCAGAAGCCAGCGCTTAGACCACTGGGCTACCGGGGCATCCTACTGTAGTTAATTAATTAAATCTATCAAGTATAACCAATTGTTATGAATTTATAACATAAACGTATATGTATACTATCACGTATGTATGTTTTATGGTGAGAATTTTCACCCTAAAATGCATTTAGCAAGAATTCTCCTCGTTGTAAGCGGGTTCTACTGTTTTAAGCTCTTAAAATATTAGGTGCACAAATAAGTTTTAAAGCGTTTTAAGACAACGCAACATGTAATTTGAGAGAAAACAACAATACCTTTACGAATAAAAATATGCGCCGTCATTATCTATCACCTTCCGCTATCGGTCGGGCAGCTGACGGATTCCAGCCATGAAGAATACTTCGTCGTGTGACGCGATGAAGTCGTCAACCCATTTTTGCACTTTGTCACATGTCTGGAACTGTACAGCAAACAAACCATGTTGCATCGATCGGAACAAATGATAGTCTGAAGGGGCTATATCGGGACTATACGCCGGGTGCTCCAAAACTTTCCAGCCAAGCGTCAATAACGTTTCCTTGACCAATTTCGCGACATGCGGCCTAGCGTTGTCATGCAGTAATTTCACGGGACGCAATCCTTTGCCTGTTTTTTTTTTTTGGAGGTTTAACGACCACCGTGAGCAACTCAATGGGCTATAAGCAGTCGCCCGTCCCTAATTTAGGGTCACTGGTTCCAGGGAAGGGAGAGAGCCAGTGCCGTAAGACAAACGCAACATCCATGCCTCACCGGGATTCGAACCCGGACCCCTTTCGGACGAATGATCAGAGGCAATCGCTTAGACCACTGCGCCATTGGGGCGGCCAATCCTTTGCCTGTGAATGGACGTTTTCGACAGATTTCCTTGTTCAATCGCAGCAATTCTTGCTCGTAGCGATCAGCAATATTAGTTTGACCCTGTTCCAATAGTTCATAATAGAGAAAACCCTTCATATCCCACCAGATGCACAGCAGAACTTTCTTGGAGTGAATATTGCATTTCGGTGTCGAAGTCGTTGCTTCACCAAGGTCTACCCAGTGTTTTTTGTGTTTGAGATTGTCGTACTATATCCACTTTTCATCACCCGTAACGATTTTCCACAGGAAAGACTTTGTGTTGTTTATTCAACCGATTCTAACACTTCATGCCATGCTCATCCTTGTTCCTCTGGCTCAGGTCATGTGGCACCCGTTTTCCTTCCTTCTGAATCTTTCCCATTGCGCGTAAACGATTGGAAATGGTTTGTTGAGTTACCCCCAGTTGTTCAGCTAGTTCTTTTTGCGTTTGAGACGAATCTTCGTCCAGCAATGCTTGCAGTTCCTCATGTGCAACCTTCTGCGGGGCGCCGCTACGTTCTCGATTGCTAACATCAAAATCGCCTGCTTTAAACCGTCTTAACCAAAACTAACACGTGCTTTTCGATACAGTATTCTCCCCAAAAACAGAACAGATCGATGCACATGCTTTTGCAACACTTTTTCCTTGATGAAATTCGTAACGAATGCAGTGTTGAATAAATACAGTATCGCTTGCCATCTTTCACCTACCGATGTGCAAGTGCGTTTGTCTGTTGGGCAAACTTCTGTGTCACGTTTTATACTCTGGACCAGGTACGGTCATATGACAACAACACAGGAGAATGTCGGATATGTAAATTAGCGGTATACTTCACAAAAATCACTTTAAAACTTATTTGTACACCTAATATATATTTTCGTCTTTAAAACAAATAATCGGGATTCGATTAATAAAAGTAACTTAAAACAATAATGCAGGCACAAAAATATAGCACTGACATTAATCAGGAGACTCAATTCTTTCTTAAGAAACTTTATTTTATTTACTTTCTTTTCTTCAATTTTAAATGCGTTGATACAGCTATAGTAGATCATCGATTATCCGGCGCCTCGGGAAGGAATAGTCGCGTGATTATGAAAAAGCTGTATAATCTCATTTTTTAGCACGCCTTTTGTAAAAAAAAATAATAATAAAAAAGAATGTGCTTGTAGTATCACTTTTCCGTGCGTGTTTCCATCCGTTTATGGATACCATATCTCTGCAACTATTAGTCGGATTTAATATATATATATTTTTTTTGCATTGGAAAGTTTGAAATGCAAGAACAATGATCCTTGCTTTCCGTGGTTTTTTTCCGATGCATAACTTCGCCGCTAGAGGGCGTAAATGCAGATGCCATCGAACTTAAAATACATATTATAATTTTATACTTCAAAATATCCGGTTAATTTTTTTCCCTTTCTTTTGATGCTATTTATAACGAAGACTATTTTGGGTGCAGTCTGTTTGAAGTAATGCATAGCTTCTCTACTTGGGAGCGCTGTGATTTTTTTTTTTTTTTTTTGATTCAAGGTTTAACGACCACCGTGAGCAACTCAATGGGCTATAAGCAGTCGCCCGTCTCTAATTTTGGGTCACTGGTTCCAGGTAAGGGAAAGAGCCAGTGCCGTTAGACAAATACAACATCCATACCCTACGGGGTTCGAATCCGAAACCTTCTCGGACGAAAGGTCATATTGCCGCCCCGGTGGCGCAGTGGTCTAAGGCGTTGGCCTTTGATCATTCGTCCGAAGGGGTCCGGGTTCGAATCCCGGTGAGGCATGGATGTTGTGTTTGTCTTACGGCACTGGCTCTCTCCCTTCCCTGGAACCAGTGACCCTAAATTAGGGACGGGCGACTGCTTATAGCCCATTGAGTTGCTCACAGTGGTCGTTAAACCTACAACCAAAAAAAAAAAAAAAAAAAGGGTCATAAGCCAGCGCTTAGACCACTGCGCCACCGCGGCGGCGGTTGTGATTTCTCCGATATCTCCGCTTCGGAAAGTCCTATTTGAAAATTTCTTTCTACACCGCATACAGCTCCTAGTGGGAAATATTCTGCATATAATTTCTGGTAGAGAACGATTTTACCATCAGAAGGCGTAAGTTTTTATTTTTGTTTTTGATGTATTTGCAACAAAATCTGAGATTTTGAAAACCCGACTGAAAAAAACTCTTTCGTGGACTGATACCTCCCACTTCGGAAAACCTTTTGCGAATACCTTCTGCTTAAAATAGTGCATAGTTTTTCCGCCAGGGGCGTAGATATATATCTTATTTTTGTCGATATCTCTGCTTCTAAGTGTCAGATTTGGAAAATTCTTTCTTTATCGGAGAGCGTTTCCGGTGCGAAATGTTTCTCATATGATTTAAGTTTTTGTTTCTCGCACAGGTATGCCACTAGAGGGCGTAAGATCACTTTTTCCGTTTCCCGCAGCAATATCTGCGGGACTAAAACCCGATTAAAAAAATCATCTACAGTTAGATACTACTAACAATTAAAAATTTCGTACTTATTAGCTCCCCCAAAATAATGCACAATTTGTCCTAGGGGCCGCAAATATTTAATCTGTTTTTCTTGATATCTCTGTTTCTAAATGTCCGATTTAAGAAATTCTTTTAACACCGGATACCATTTAGCTTGTACAACATTGTAGGTTTGTAATTCGGGAGATTTTTTGGTTCTGTCGCTAAGTGGTGTTTGTGTACTTCTGTTTGCATCTGTATCTCCGCTTCTAAAAACCCTATTATTTTTAGCACGTCTTTTGTAAAAACAGATCGTGCTTATGTTATCGGTTTATCCATCCACCTGTAGACACCATATCTCTGTAGCTATTAGTCCGATTTGAAAAAACTTTTTGCATTGGGAAGCGTGAAATATGCGAATGATGATCCTTTGTTTCGTTTTTTTTTACGATGTACAGATTCGCCGCTAGAGGGCGTAAAGGCAGATATTGAATTCAAAATACATTTTATTCCATATATTTGCTTCTAAACATCCGAAGCATCCGATCGATTCCCTTTATGTCGAAGAGTATTTTAGGTATAGTTACTTTTTCAATTTACGCATAGATTTTCCGCTAGGAGGCGTAAAAGTAAATTACATTTTCCCCGATATTTCTTCTTCTAAAACTTCGATTTGAAAAAAAAATTGTTTCAGCGGATACAACTCCCGATGGAAAACATTTTGCTTATAATTTCTAATTTTGGTAAAGAATAATTTGGCCACCAGAGAGCGTAAGCGTTAATTTTTGCTTCTGATATATTTGCCATAAAATCTGAGCTTCTAAAATCTCGATTGAAAAATTTCGTTCTTAGACCGATGCCACTCACGTCAATAAATCTTTTCGGAATATTTTTTTCCTAAAATATTGCATGGTTTCTCCACCAGGGGCTTAGATGTATATCTTATTTTTGTCGATATCTCTGCTTCTAATGGTCCTATTTGAAAAATTATTTCTTTATTGGATAGAGTTTCTGGTGTGACATGTTTTTCATATAATATGAAAATTTTCAAGTAATTCATAGACTTTGCGCTAGTGACGTACATGTAAATTGCGTTTCCCCGATATCTCTGCTTCTAAAACTCCGATTTGAAAAAATTCTGCACCGGATGCAGCTCCTGATAGAAAATCGTTTGCATATAATTTCTAATTTTTGGTAAAACGTGTTCTGGCCACCAGGAGGCGTAAGTCTTAATTTCCACTCCTGATGTATTTGCAGCAAAATCTGAGCTTCTAAAATCTCGATTGAATAAAATTCTTTTGTGGACCGGTACTACTCACGTCGACAAACCTTTTAAGAATATTTTCTTTTTAAAATAATGCACGGTGTCTACGCCAGGGGGCATAGATGTATATCTTATTTTTGTCAATATCTCTACTTCTAAGAGTCCGATTTGAAAAATTCCTTCTCTGTCGGATAGCATTTCATATGCGAAATGTTTTTCATATAAATTCAAATTTTCAAGTAAACCACAGACTTTCCGCAAGGGGGCGTAAAGGTAAATTGCGTTTTCCCCGATATTTCCGCTTCTAAAACTCCGATTTGAGAAATTCTTACTGTATCGCATACAGCTCCTGATGGAAAATGTTTTTCATATAATTTGTAGTATTTGATAAAGAATGATTTGGCCACCAGGGGCATAAGTGTTAATTTCTGCTTCGTATTTGCAGGAAAATCTGAGCTCCTGAAACTCGACTAAATTTTTTTTTCTTGGATCGATACTGCTCATATCGAAATACCTTTTGAGAATACTTTCTTCCTAAAATAATGCATGTTTTTCCCGCCAGGGGGCATAGACGCATACCTTATATTTCTCCACATCTCTGCTTCGAAAAGTCCGATTTGAAAAATTCTTCCTTTGTTGGAGAGCATTTCGGCTGCGAAATGTTTCTCATAAAAATTCAATCTTTTCTTAACGCACAAGTCTGCAACCAGAGGGCGTAAGTTCACAATTCCGTTCACAGCAATATATGAGGGATTAAAAACCCGATTGAAAAACTTTCTTCCGCCAGATACTATTGTTTTCCATACCGGTTTCATTGACTTTGAATAGCTTTGATGAATATAATTTCAAAAACGTGCTCATTACACCCGAAAATTCGGTGTCATCTTTCTTGTTTTTTACTGTATGCCATTTGCTACAACAAAGATGGGGAACTTTATCTCCTTTAAATAATACACAGCTTTCGCAGTAGGGACGCGTAAAAGTCAAAACCTTTCTCTCGCTATCATTGCTTCTGGGAAACGTATTTGAAAATTTATTTTTCCTCAGCATAGCTTTTGCCGTAAAGAATACTTTTCGCATATTTTCAACTTTTCCATTATTCAAAATTCTTCCGCTAGGAGGCGTAGAGTTATATCAAAATTTCCTGTATATTTTTTCTTCTACGTGTTCGATTTTAAAAAATCTTTTTGTTTCTGATACTTTCCTTCTGCTATGAGAATTTTTTTGTACACATTTTTTTTATTTTCGTAAGATACTTTTTAGCCGCTGGGGAGAGTAACTAGCTGTTTCTATTTTTGGACGTTTTATCGATTGTAGAAATCTGGGGATTTTTTCGAACTGGTTCGATTGACTATGAATAACTTTGATAAATTTAATTCGCATCGGAAAGGATACTGTAACGTACCAGGAGATGTGACGTACCTGCCCGAAGGACGCACACGACATAAAGGCAGATAGGAATCAGAATAAAACGTCCGCGTAGCTCAATTGGTAGAGTGACTTATTCCGGAATGAGGGGATCCGGGTTCGAATCCCGGCGTAGATCAGAAATGACGGAGAAATTTACTCTACCAATTGAGCTACGCGGACGTTTTATTCTGATTCCTATCTGCCTTTATGTCGTGTACGTCACATCTCCTGGTACGTTACATCATCTCCCCTTATTTTTTTTTTTTCGAAGTGCCGGAGAAGGGATTCTCTTATCTTTCCTATCTCGCGGTGTGGAAATAACATCACACCAATGCGAGATTTTGAACGGTAGGGTCATCCGGATAGTTCAGGCGCCATTATAACGAAGAAAATTTCCCCGTCATTTTTTTATCCGCGCCGGGGATTCGAACCCGGATCCCCTTATTCCGGAATAAGTCACTCTACCAATTGAGCTACGCGGACGTTTTATTCTGATTCCTATCTGCCTTTATGTAGTGTGCGTCCTTCGGGCAGGTACGTCACATCTCCTGGTACGTTACAATACAAATGACGTACTCATTAAAACCGAAAATTCAGTGTCATTTTTCTATTTTATCTTCTCAATTTATTTTTCACACTTTGTCAAAACTTGTTATTTATCGTTAATGTGACATTAATTTTAAATTTTCACACACTCGAAAATGCATTATAAGAAATAGCTTCCTAAACAGGAAAGTATGCAAGGTATCACTGGTTTCCATTTATCTGGGGATAGCACCCAACGAACCGATAGTGTAATTGACTACCAAACCCATCACTTAGATACTTCATTCATCCCTTGAGAGTTGAGAGCCCCATGCACGAGCTTACCTGGTGACTGGCACTTTTTCTTTGCCCGCGTGTATTCTACGGCTCAGTCAATGTTCCGGCATCGGCGATTTGTTTTTCGCACTCTTTCTATCTTTACGTATAAGTTCTCTGCTACTAAGTTCTAAATTACATTCAAAGCCTGTCGTTCTATTCTTAATTTCTTGTTTCCCTTACTTGTCTTCATTGTCTTCGCTGGTTTTTCCTGGCTTAGTTATCTAAATTTAACTGCATGCTCACGTAACGTGTAAAAGGGAATCGTGGTGAATATGGTTCCTGGTGTTCATGGCATAGTTTCCGTCAGCAACTAGCACTGCTTAGCCCACTGCTGCACTTCAAACCTACATTATCTACCAACAAGTAATTGGATACCCCTGCAATCGACGATATCTGAGGTGCTGATACACGTAACGGCCGCCGCCGTTATATATCGTGTGGGAAACAACAACGCAACCTGTCGCATGCAAGATGCCACGCAGTTCGAAGCTCTCTGATTTCGAGAAAGCTGTAACCGTCGGGTATCACAGAAATGGCCGATCCATACGTGACATATCCAACAAGTTGAAGTACCCAAAATCGACAGTGGCCTACGTGATTGGCTAGTGGAAGATGAGAGCTAACTGTCGGAATCTGCCCCGACCCGACAGACCCACAAAACTGGGAGTTCGAAACCGACGGGTGCTGGCCAGAGAAATTCGGAAGAACCGCACCAAATCGATGAACCACATCCGCAAGGAGTTTCAACAGGCATCCGGGAGTGTTCTTTCGATGAATACCATCCGTAAGGAAGCCCATCTGCTCGGTTATCATGGATGTGCTGCCGACCACAAGCCTTTGATCACCAAGTCCAATAGCGCTGCTCGGCTAACGTGGTGCAAAGAACGTCGACAGTGGACCGTTGAACAGTGGAAACAGGTTCTCTGGAGCGACGAATCAAGATTCACCCTCTACCGTTCGGATGGCAGGGTCTGGGTTTGGCGTCTGCCTGGAGAACGTCTCCTGCCGGAATGTATTGTGCTAACTGTGAAGTTCGGCGGCGGTGGAATTATGCTATGGGGGTGTTTTTCCTGGTATGGCACGGGACCCTTGGTCGCAATTCCTGGTAGACTCAACGCCGAGACCTACTGTACCATTTTGGATGACCATGCGCTTCCTACGTTGTGGCAGTTTTACGGGGTGGACCCATGTTACTGTCAGGATGACAATGCCACCTGTCATCTTGCGAGGTCTACCATGGTTTGGTATGGTGACACTGGGGTTAATCGAATCGACTGGCATGCGCAGAGCCCGGACCTTAACACTATCGAGCACCTCTGGGTCGAGTTGGAGCGTCGACTTAAGGGGTGCCCCCACCGTCCGAAATCGGTGAAGGAACTGACCTGTCTTCTCCAAGCCGAGTGGAAGAAAATACCGCTAGCCGTCGTACAACGCCTGGTTGAGAGTATGCCCCGGAGAGTCGCAGCTCTAATCGCCGCTCGTGGAGGTTCCACCAACTATTAAAGGTGAATAAACTTCGTTTTCCTTTGCTGTCACAGGTGTCCAATTACTTGTTGGTAGATAGTGTATAACTAGAGGCTAACCCCTTCTTAGTCAATAAAGTCTATGTTACATTTCATGATACCAAACTTATTACCATTTTTTTAACTGAAAATTCGGGAAAGGTTACAGAATTATATTTTACAATATTTTGTCTACCTTAAAATCGACATTTCGGTCTCAGTAACAACAACTAAAATTTCTGATTCGAGATCCTTAATTCCAGTACATGTGACGTCAACAGTCATTAGCTATTAATAAAATCACCACCGACAGAGAAACGTATCGATTTATTCAGTAAAACAAAAGATTATGCATAACACGATGATGGATTTTTTTTTTTTTTTTTTTTTGGATTGGAGGTTTAACGACCACCGTGAGCAACTCAATGGGCTATAAGCAGTCGCCCGTCCCTAATTTAGGGCCACTGGTTCCAGGGAAGGGAGAGAGCCAGTGCCGTAAGACAAACACAACATCCATGCCTGACCGGGACTCGAACCCGGACCCCTTACGGACGAATGATCAGAGGCCAGCGCCTTAGACCACTGCGGCCACCGGGGCGGCAACACGATGATGAGCATAGTTATACACTACTGTTTGTGGAAATTGCAACACCAAGAAGGAACCATGCGGTTCGAATGAATTTATACCACTCATTACTGATACGACTTTACATAACTGATTTAAATTTCAGAACAATATAACAATTTTTACCTGCAAAAATCAGTATCTTGTGAAGCGTCCGCAAACTGGAATAAGAGCTTCTAGACTGCATGACATTGAATCGAAAAGGCGTTGGATGGTGTCCTGGGTAATTTCTTGCCAGGCGACATGTATGCGAGTCCACAGATCATTCGTACTGACCACTGGAAGACTTTGTGGTGCCAGTTGCCGAGTGACCATATCCCAGATATGTTCAATATGCGACATGTCTGGCGAACGTGCAGGCCAGAGAAGAAGCGGTATCTGCTGCGCTGAGAGAGGGCTTGAACATTCCTGGCAACATGTGGTAGGGCATTGTCCTGGTCGAATATAAGGCCAGGAGTGTTCTGAAGGAAGGGTATGATTTTTGCTTGTACAACTTCCCTGATGTAGCGGTCGCTGTTGAAATTGTCCTCAAGTCGTAGCAGCCGAGATCGCGAATGGTACCCAATGGCACCCGACACCATCACTCTTGGCGTTTGGCCTGATGACGCTCGACAATGCATGCTGGAAGAAAGCGCTCACCACAATACCGTCTAATGCGTATGCAGCCATCATGGTATTCCAAGTTGAATCGGGACTCGTCCGAAAACATGACATGTTGCCAATCAGCACGCCATTGTCTGTATTGATAACCTGGTTCCATCCTGAGGCGTCCATAGTTTCAGGGTGAAAGGAAACCGCCGCGCAGGGATGTATGCAACCAGTCCTCTGTGCAACAGACGGCGTCGAACTATGGAAGCAGCTAATGCCACACCTGTTGCAGTGCTCCACTGTTGTGCTAACACTTGCGAAGGTGTGAAAAGTTTGGCACTGCCATGCGGTCTAGGTGTCGGTCATCCCACGGAGTCATCACATTTCTCGGTCCACTGCCGGATTGTCGATGCACCTGGTTCCCCTCGGTCCACTACCGCCAAACGCGCATCACTGTCGTGGCGTTATGTCCCGTCCGAGCCGCAATGTCGCGGTACGAAAATGCACCTTCACGCAGACTAATCATTCGTCCCTGTTTAAACTCTGTCGTATGGTGATATTGCACCCTTCGCCGTCGCCGAGGCATTATTGAATCCTGAAGACACTTTTACAACTCGCTGTCCGCGATGCACTACTGGCGTGTATCGTAAACAGCCCTCTCTTTATACCTTTCACTCAACTGTTCAGAGGGCACTGCCCGGCCCAGACATGCGCAGTGACTCTGCCCTTCTTATCATTTACATGTCCTACGCTGCTCTGCATATCCTGTAAGTTTCACGTGATTACCATAATTCCTTCATCGTGTTGCAATTTTCACAAATAGTAGTTTATAATACTTCTGTGCTGAGCTGTCTTTAGAAACAGGATATGTACAACGTTGCGTCATTTTTTTCCTTTTCATCAAACTAATTATATGGTGCAAAAGGGGTGCCCTTCTACACCTTATTCGCACGTGTTCGGGGCTCTCTGTTCGGCGTTTTACCCTTTCTTTCTCAGTTCTGAGAAGACAAGTGCTGTGACTAACTGACTTCACAGCAGGACTTGACTATCCCTACTTAGGATTCATGTCTTCTCGGCAGCTGCTTGTTGGTTTGTAGTGACGTCACTTTTTTTTTTCTAGTTGAACAATCCCACCATGAACAAGGCTATAGGAAGCCACTCCTCACTCCATTGGTTTGACATACAGAGCCGTAGGAAAGGCGCATTTGCCCCGTACCTCATCTGGTAATCGAACCCAGACAATGCTCGAAGGATTTGCCAGAAGCCTGGTTCTTTGATCACTCGGCCAGAGGAGCCGCCAACCCGGATTCGTCGGCATTCATCTGACACGTCCCTTACAGGCTTCCTGATTCAAGGTAGACCATTTTTTTCACTGTTTGTCGTCTTTCAAGGAAGGGTGATTATTAGGGATTTTGGAAACTTCTCAAGAAAGGGATGGACGCGGAAAGGTCAGCGTGAACTCTAAGAATGTACAAGGGTTAATCAACAGATTACGTAGTTCGTTCAAAAACGATAGAGACTGACGTCATAGCGTCAAAAAAACAAAGCCACGCAGAAATATACAACTGCTTGTGTCGAAACACCTGAAAAATCAGTCACGTGACGACGCGGCGTTAGAGCGCTCCTGCTGGTTCATTTCTGTAGTAGACTGCATAGAGCTCAGACGTGTTTTTGTAACCCAATATGGATTTAAAACTGGAGCAAAGAGTAGCTATAAAATATTACGTGCGTTTGAATAAAACCGCAGCAGAAACGCACGAAATGATTAAAACAGCCTATAAAGAAGGTGCTTTGTCCCTGCAAGAGCTTTTGAGTGGCACAAGAAATTTATGAATGGTGAAGAGTGTTTGGAAAGTGCATCACGTTTCAGTAGGCTTTCGATATCGACTACGAACGTCAGTATCATAGAGGCACTCCTGCGTGAAGATCACCGAATGACCATTGAGGTGGTTGTTAATGTGATGCAGATGTCCGTCGGTTCCGTTGATCCGCTGATGACATTGTGAGAAACCATTTGGGGTACCGAAAAGTCGCTGCAAAGTGGATTCTTCACTTGCTCACGGATAAACACAAGGCAAATCGTGTTATCACTTATCACCAACGGAAGTGCCGGCTACGACGTGAGCCACAATTTTCGGATCGAGTAGTAACATGGGATGAAACATTTCTTCACCATTTCGATCCAGAAACAAAACAACAGAGCATCCAATGGAAACACCCACAGAGTCCCCCGATCCAAAGGTTCAAGAAAGTGCAGGGAAAGTCATGCATCTGGTTTTCTTCTATAAAAAAGAAATTGTGTATGACTATGTTCTTCCACAAGGGAAAACTGTTGCTGGTGTCTATTATTCTGAAGTTCTCAAAGATCCTCTAAATAACAAAACTTCCCCAAAACGACCAGAATATGCACATACTAGTCGGATTTTGCATCAAGATAATGCCCCTGCACATTGTGCTTTTCTTACCCAGCAGGTTATCCAAATCTAGGCATCGAAATGATGGCGTACCCTCCGTATTCACCGGAACTCGCGGCGTGTAACTCACACCTATTCCCTGAAGTGAAGAAACAAATTTGTGGGCTGCGGTTTGTATCAAATACTGAACTGAAAAATGCTTTGATGGGGATCCTGAACCTCATGCCGAGTAAGGGTTTCGAACACACCTTCCGGAAGTGGATAGAAAGGTGAGACCGGTGCATTCAGGTAGAGGGAGAATACTTCGGTAGTATGTAAGTGTGTGTATGTTTACAGCATTACACTTCTGCCCCACGTAAAACAGGTCCCGTTACTTTTTGAACGACCTTAGTACACTGCTGGACAATTGCTAAGGACGGATCATAAACGGCTATATAGCGCATAAAAAAGTAAGTGTGGTTGGATGCCAAGTGAAATAAAATAATGTCAGAATGCCAGGACATTACAAGAAAGACAACTTATTGTGCTTTAAAATCCAGAAGGCTTTGGAACGTGTTCAAGGGACAAACAGGCCATTTTGTGCAGAATACGTAAACGTGAAAAAAATGCAATTACCGTCCGCAGGCGTTCCGGCGTAAGATGTCAATATGGGATATGGCCACCATGGAGGGCGATGCAAGATTCCACACGTCGTGTCATGCTTTGCACAACATTATCAAGCAGCTGTTGGGGTAATTTATCCCATTCCTCTGTCAGTGCACGGATGAGGGTGTCCTTGTTTATTGGAGGGCATTGGCGACCAGCAAGACTCCTCCCCAAAGCATCCCACACACATTTTCAAAGGGATTCAGATCTGGAGAACGTGCTGGCCATACGAGGCGTTGAATATCATCGCTCTCAAGACACTCCTGGACAGCGACTGTTCGATGACATGTTGCGTTGTCGTCCATGAAAATGAATCTATCACCGACAGCACCACGGAACATGCAAACATGAGGTAGCAGAACATCATTAATGTATCGTTGGCCAGTCATAGTCCCAGTTGGAAGCACATAGAGGGACGTACGGCCATTGATCATGATGCCAGCCCATACCATAGCACTACATGTCGGATACCGGTCCCTTTGCTGTATGTTTGCTGGACAATATGCAGTACCACTATCACGCCAGATCAGTTGTCGTCGACAATCAGACGATAGACTGTATCTACTCTGATCTGAGAAGAGGACAGCAGACCCGTCGTTATCAGTCCAATTGCGATGTTGACGGCACCATTGCAAACGGGCGGTACGGTGACGTCTGGACAATGGGATGCACACAACAGGACGGCGGGCGTATAGTCCTCCTTCATGCAAACGTCTGGCGACAGTTTTTCGGGAGATCTGCTTGCCAGTAGCAACCATAAACTGATTTGCTACCTCACTAGCTGTGCTGCG
Organism: Macrothele yani; assembly: GCA_039090855.1. Classification (NCBI taxonomy): domain Eukaryota; kingdom Metazoa; phylum Arthropoda; class Arachnida; order Araneae; family Macrothelidae; genus Macrothele; species Macrothele yani. Next base: position 61,399,526 of record CM077017.1, on the reverse strand, counting down.
CCGGTGTATTTTTGTTGATAGCACTATGTACCGATCTTCTGAGGTGTCGTACTGCGAACACGACCTCCCCCGTGACGTTTGCTACACTCTCCATTTGTTTGAAATGATTTCCAAAGCCTTGAAACAACACTGTGGCTGACGTGGAACTCCCTGGCAACATCTGTTATTTTTCGCCCTTCTTCAATCTTGCCAATAATACAGCCACGCGTAAAATCATCTAGGTGATGTCGGGAAGACATGCTGAAAATTGCAAGTTCGTCAACTGATTCTTTCCCTTTCAACTTTGCGTTTGAACAACAACGGTCAATACGCATCAAATCCTTTATATCTCTTATCAGCGCTATGACGTCACGAACAAGTTCGGCAATCCAAAATTTGCATACGCACAACACGTCTTACTGTATCTCGCACTTATGCTAATTTCCACATTTTCTTGCCTTCCATTTTATGGTTGCTATCGTTGCTATTGTCATGCGTCCTTAGCAATTGTCCGGCAGTGTATATGCGCCTACTAATCCTTACTGATTTCTATGTCTCTGGGCCTTAACGGGTTTCAAATTTGGTCTTTTTCGGTTTCATCTTGGATGAGAGTATCAGCTGACGAATTTTGATATTGCATGTGATTCCATGTCATTCCATAACGATTCCTGTACCATTTTACATTCTAAGATGGCAATTCGTGTATGTTCTGGCATCACACACAGAAGGCGCTTTGTATCTGACACATTATCTCATCCAGCTACACGTCGTCTGATCACGCATTCACTAGACAGAACTAAAAATCTCATCACCTCTTCGCTGATAACAATACGTTTAGATGTGCGTGAGGGGCACACAAAATGTAAAGAAGCTGTCATTGGATTATTTTGTTGAGACTTTGAGCTCAAATCTCGGTTAGTTATAAAAACTTCCTACTTCGGGGATGTCCCACTAGAGATATTCCATAAAAATAGTTAAACTCTTCTCGAGTTGTCGAGAAGAAACACGACTTGTTGGAAATCTCTGAAGGAAACGACCACAGTGATCTCAACGTTTAAAATTTAAGCATGACTGGAAGATGGTACCATCAAGAATTAGTAATGACCTTCGACTCACCAACATTTTCCAGTTCCATAAAAGCTGGGTACTTACATTGTTAAGTGAGGCTTCTTATTCCAAATCTTGTACGGCGTTCGCGATTACTACGAGTACTCCCACAAGAAGTCTGGCCGTAGCCGCTTGTAAGGCCTACCTTTCACTTGGCCGTAATATGGGTAACTACTCGACATCAGCTCCCTGTGCACATATTTTATTTTCGATTGGAGATTTAATGACCACCGTAAGCAGCTTGATAGGTTAAAAGCAGTCGCCCATCCCTAATTTAGGGCCACCGGTTCCAGGGGAGGAAAGGATCCAGAGCCGTAAGACAAACGACATCCATGCCTCACCGAGATTCGAACCCGGACTCATATCGGATGAATGGTCAGAAGCCAGCGCTTAGATCACTGCGCTACCGGGGTAACCAAAGCGCATATTACGAAGAACAGTTGGCAAAAAATGCGACCTATTGAAATGACCACCAGATGTATGAAGAAAGGGGAAGGGTCAAAATTTTGGAGAATGTCTGTTTTCCAGAATCTTAGAGAATAGTTGTTCAACCAGCATCTAGAATACGATCAACTCTCTTTGTGGTTACAGCAAAGTGGATGTTACTTTACCAGTTGTTGTGTGAGGAAATCATTGTTAAACATTGGAATTTGATACACACCAGCTTTATTTAGTATACTGGTATTGTCAGTATTTCACTGAAGTATTCTGCTATTATCAGTGACTGTATCAGCAATAAGTAGATTAGCCTTACTACATTTCTTTTTAATAATTCTAGATATTGGTGGACAGTAAGGAAGTTTTCCACAAAGCTTCTTTTGGTCAGAAATTGGCTGGTTTGGTTTATTTCTATCATTAATGAACTGACGGTATATGTGGACAATTATATTGCTATTATCTCCGGAGTTAATGGCAAGATCTCTAATCCATTTAATTTTTTTATTTGTTGCTTGCTGGTTAGATAACATTGTGATGGTTCTTCTAATGAAATATCTAAAAGCTGCCATTTTATATTTCCATGGATGATTGGATTGAAATGGTATAATGTTAGGCACATATGAAGGATTACGATGGACCTGATACTCAATTTGTCGATTGTTGTTGATTAGCAAAACGTCGAGGAATGGTAATTGGCTGTTATTTTCCCATTCGGTTGTCAGTGAAGAGCCGACATTGAATCGGGAAAGGGAACATACTTTTTCCAGCCCGTGCAGTCCTAAGATATTGCGGTCCATTTACCAGATTTCTGTGCGTCCGAGCCTCATCTGTCCACTGATGCTACGTTCGCATCACTGTACTGGCGTATCGTTCCGTAGGAGTGATCATATCGCGGTAGGAAAATTCAGCTTCTCTCATCCCAACAATCCTTCCTCGCTCAAAGTCCGTCAGGTGTTCATAATGCGACCTTCTTCGTCAACTGGGCATAGTGAGACACAAAAAACAACCCTTCCGATTAAATGTCAGCTCTCCACTGATTGCAACATCTCGTTTCCGCCAGCTCTTTATGCCTAAGGCCGGACAGTTAACAGGGCGCTGCTCCGAAATCGCATATGCCCGTCGATTTTCGCCCCCCACTGTGTGTCTTCGTAGATATATATTGTTCCGTTTCTGGGCCGAAAATTACATTATAAATGCTTTATAACCAACTTTTGGGCAATTTGAGAACGTGACCGGAAAAGAGTTTGTACCAATAAATCAGATGCAACTAAGAAGACAACATCACTCAAACAATTATTCGATTTTTTTTCGACACAAAGCACACCTTGTTTCATTTACCACAATCACCAGTGCACATTATAAGACACTTTGCGTAACACATTACTTCGAGGATATTACTAAAACTTAAGTCTTTTATTTGTCGTTCTGCATTGCATAAGGTCACTTGTTTAGAACAAACACCAAAATTAACTAATACGAATAAATGTCGCCAAATTTTGGTAACGAAAAGTCTCCACATATATGTAATAAAATAACTAAACTCACATGAACAATTATTCAATCTGTAGGAGATGTACCAGCGCATGAAGTTAACCAACACTTCAACTCAATGAGAGGCAACGTAGTTTAAAAGAAAACACTCATAACGCGGGTGCACCTCTTTAAAATTGCCCTTTTGAAATGCCCTTTGAAATTGCATGCTGCAATTTCAAAAGGGCATCGGGAATACGCCATTTCCGGAATAACACCATATCGCGGTCAGCGCTGTGGACGGAAAAAGCTGGTGGATGAACGTGGCTGTCGACGTCTGTCTTGTATAGTTACGACGAACCAGAGAGCGACAGCGGCACAAATCACCTCCGACTTCAACGAGGGAGGTGCCAGAAATATCTTCACCAAAACCATTGGGCGACCATTAACCGCAACAGGTATGAGAACGGCAGACCCACCAGAAGGTCATTGCTGACACCTCATCACTGGACTGTACACCTTAACTGGCGAAAGAACATCGGCACTGGACCTGGGATGATTGGAGACGGGTCTCCTGCTCCGACGAGTTCCATTTCCAGTTACTTCACGCAGACGGGAGGGTGTGGCTAAGACAGAAACTGCACGAAGCAATGGACTATGGTCTGGGGGCATGTTCATCTAGTGCACGTTGTGACCTCTGGTAAATTTAGATGCATCTCTTAATGGTCCATGCTATGTGTCCATTCTTGCAGACCCTCTATCCATTCATGTTCATCATGCGCCCACAGAGAAATGGACTCTTCTAGCAGGATAATGCTCCTCCTCATAGAGACTTGGTGACTAGAATATGGTTAGAAGAGCACTCCGCAGAAGTCCCCACCCTAGAATGGCCTTCCCGTACACAGGACATGAACACTGTAGAAGGACTTCATGATGACATGGAAAGGTCCGTTCGAGCTTTCGACCCTTCATCCAGAAATGCGACGGAAATATGGACAGCGGTGCAGCAAACATATGTGATGATGCCTAAACACTTTCGTGACTTAGTGGATTCAATGCCTCGCCGTATGACTGCCCTGACCCGGGCGAAAGGTGGATCTATCCTTTACTAGGTAGGCATTTCATGATTTCTGTACATTGAGTGTATATAAATGCCTCACCTCACATTGCGGCACCCGGATTTTGATAATTATCAAAGATTGCTCCAATGTTACACAGCGTCGCACACACACGCACTGTTAATACAGATAGCATAAATGGAAATACTTTTGCTCGTTATTTATGAAAATGATGCTGTAAAAAAAGCAACGACTTGTATTTCATAATTTGGTTCACCCTTGCTCGTATTAGCACGAATTAATGTGATCTTAGAGTAATTTAAGATAAATTTTACTTTTGATAACCCAGCATTACTGAGCATAGTGTTGCCGCGAAAATTCTTCTAATTTCGGGCACATTGCTTCTGGTAAAGAAATACCCAAATTCGGGATTTAATTACCCAACTAATTGTGTTAATTATGTTAATTAATTTACATAATTAATTATTTATTAATTAGAGTAACTCCTAATTCGGTGCAGGAAACATTATCTCGACCCAAGCCGCATAAGGATTCGCTGGTTTCTTTTCTCCTTGCTTTCCCTTCGCGTGGGAAAGAGATCGAAACGCAAACGCTAGGCCAGGTTATAACGAAGTAAATTTCTCCGTCATTTTTGGTCTACGCCGGGAAACGAACCCGAGGCCGCTTATTCCGGAACAAGTCGCTCTACCAACTGAGCTACGCAGACAATTGTTCTGATTCCTATCTGACTTTATGTCGTGTGCGTCCTGCTGGCAGGTACGTCACATATCCCCATTATAACCATTATAACGAAGTAAATTTCTCCGTCATTTTGGGTCTACGCCGGGAAACGAACCCGAGGCCGCTTATTCCGGAACAAGTCGCTCTACCAACTGAGCTACGCAGACATTTGTTCTGATTCCTATCTGCCTTTATGTCGTGTGCGTCCTGCTGGCAGGTACGTCACAAGGTGCAAAATTCCGCAAACGAAGTGAAAGGTATTTTTCATTTCTCGGCATTACCGAAGCAACTGCACTGCAGATTACATAATGCAACCCTAGCTAATAATGGGTCAGTGGTGACTATACGGTGGAAGTCTAAGATAGAATCCTAAATCTGGTAAGAACGAAATGCTAGGTCACCCAAACTCTGTGTCGGGGTGCTGAGGGGGGCTTTTGGATTGCCCCGCGTCATTATTAGTAATAAGGGTAATCACTCGAATCTCAAAAACTATGTTTTCCCAGTATTAGAGAAAACACAGGCTCGCTATTCGAGGATGGGCGTTGTGTTTCACCCAGCCGACGTTCCGTGTATCGGGGTCCGCTGAGTGCCGCAATGTTTTAAAGTAATCGTCTAGCTTTTCATTTCTTTTTGAATAATTCGTTAACTTACAAATTTTGATTTGTTTACTAGCACTGATGCGTAAGTTACTCAGTATTGCACTGGAGGATTTTTCTGAACATTCATCCCAAATCATTTATTCACACATCCAACACTCAATCGTTATTAACCCTTTTTTATTTTACTTCACAAAATTGTACACTCAAATGAAATGTAGCCGACTCATAATAACGGGAAAATAAAATATGTTTATTTTGCCTGATGAAGGCTTGAAATCTAGTAAAATATACACTCATTCATATGAAAATGTTTGAAGACCCTTTTAGCAAAATTATTTATTTAAAGGTTAACTTTAATTTCTTATTTTCATTTAATATAATTCTGAAATATTTCGAAACATAATTTACTAAAAATGATTCCCTATACTACACAATTTCCTGCTCTGATCAATGGTATTTACTTTACTCAACCATTTCATTATTCTTCTATTTCTGCCCTACTTTTCTCAGCATTAGTTTAGAGCTGGTTTTACTTTCAACCTTAACTTAGTCTACTATGCTCTTCTTTAATTTTCGGTTCAACAAACTAATTATGTAAACAAGAGGAAACTTTAATGTCGGATTATCCTACCTTCTATCCCACGATGAGGGCTGGAATATCATTCTAGCGAAGTTTTTATGCTATCTCCTCTCTTCCTGAAGTATTCATTCCGACTCTGACTTCTGTCATCCTTCTTTCGCAGTATTCATGCCGACTCTGACTTCTGTCATCCTTCTTTCGAAGTATTCATGCCGACTGATATATTTCTCTCGCTCCTCTTCCTGTCCTACCAAAAATTTGTTCTTCCCGGATCCTCCTACCAATTTACAGATTGGTCAAACAATTATCATTTCCCGATCTGATTTGCTCTGGGTTTCCCGCCATTTCTCTGACTTGCCATCCTTCGCCCCGTCCAAAATCTGTGTCCGCCCTCAAATTCTAGGAACTTCGTTGCCTACGGATCTCTGAGGTCGTAAATCTTACTATCATAAAACTGCTATAGTATTCCTTGGCCTGGCGTCAAGCTATTCTTTTCTTCCAGACCTGGTGCATCAAATCTCAAGACGACTGGCGCCGAGCTCCAATAAAATGTCTACCCGCTATTTCTCTGATTTGAATTACTATGTCTTACCCAATATTGCTGGCTCGTAGCAGTTAGGGAAAGGATGCCCCGCGGTCCCATGCCACAGCAAGCGGACTGCTGGAAACCCTTCGACTCTGAGAGAAAGAGAGAGAGGGTGGGGTGGGGGTGAAGGGGAAGAGCGGTACTTTCCTGACCTTCCTAGGCGCGAACCCACGGAAGAAAAGCTAAGGGGAAAATTAAATTGTGAAATGCAGAGCGTCTGAAGAGCGTGAAGTTTATAAAATCCTTATTTTAATAATTCTTACACCAGCTCCCCAAAATCTCTCCCATTCATTTGATTAATTTTTTTTTTCCATTTCTTTTCCGCTTTTCCGATTACTTCTCAATTTCCAATACAGTGAAAAGGTGCGCACTCGCTCCCGAGTGATGCAACATTATCTCCCTTCGCAGAATTGAAAGACTGAAATCAGGGCAAGAAGACCCTGAGTTAGAATATCCCGTCTTCATTATTTCTGCCGATGCCCTACGTTGATCAGAGCAAGTAAATAACATAATCACATACATCACACTGCAATACATAAATGCACAATTTTTAGAGTTAAATGACTATAAAGAATGGTTATTAGGGTCTTGCATAAATAATTGAAATATATGTACAGGTAGTCACTTTTTTTTTTTTTCATTAGTAATTGACGATGACAAGTAACACACTGCTTAGGTATGAATCATCTAAAAAGTTTTTTTTTTTTTTTTTTTCGTGAACGCACCATGCGCTTATCAGCATCGCACAACAATTAGAGTAGTGTTTTTTTTTTTTTTTTTTTTTTTTTCTTTCACTTTATCTGGTGCTCAGATTCAGCACAGAATTCGAAATCAGTGGACACTACGGTCACACTTGGAATGTCACACCACCTATTCCATAAATTCCAGGATAAGTGTACTTCACAGTTTTATAATACAATGTCCAAGACCACCACATTGAGTGGTCCGAGGTAACGTCATCTCCGTTGCTCAGTTCCACACAGGATACACGAAATTGTCCGTTCCAGTCACTCTGAGTAACATTTGCCGTATTCCGTCCGTACCTTCCCGCAGTTCGTTGATCAGTTTGAATGCAGCGACGGTTGTTCAGTTCGAATGAAGCGTCGGTAACTTCAAGTGCCGCTGAAGTTCCTGGTTATTGTTATTTGCACAAATTTATAGCACTCGCTCCTTCAGGCGAAGCCTTTTTTTTACGAAAACCGCAGACAGTATATCGTCTACACCAATGACAGTAGAGGTCCTTTATACCTCCACAAATAGCAGTAACAACGCGAACTGATGCTGCCAACACTACATAGTTCATGCACTGTTGATTCCGAACGGCTTGCACAACACTATTATCGTAATATTTCTACTGGAAGCTCCTTCTTTCGACGCTTTTCCGTCCTCGGATATTGACTGTCAGAGGAAAGAAAATTTTCCTCTTTTCTTTTCGCTGCGTCCAGAGTCCTGGCAGACTCACTGCGCTTTGTACGCAAATTCCACTGAGAGGATGAGATCACTCACTTTCACAAGTCCCTTTGTCATCTCTCTGTGGCGCTTCCACTGTCCCCACAATAGTGGTAGGAACGCTCACACTCTGGAGAATTGATTCTTTCATTCATAAGCAATGTCTGTCAAAGGGCATTGTCCCACAGGAATGTATATTTAGTGTTCTTTTCTTTTTTTTTTTTTCTTTCAAAGCAGCGGTCCGAATACCTCGACACGGACAGCTATTGGGATGAAGCTGCTATATGTGTCTGCACATAGTCTCTGCTTTGCATGTAGCCACTACTCTGGTTATTGCTGACCTAGCCCTGTAAAAAAAACTTCAGCATAGAAATAGGACACTCCGCCATACGGTTCCTCTTTTTTTTTTTTTTTTTTTTTTTTTTTTTTTTTTTCTCGATTATTGTTAGAATTATGCCTAATCTGTTTAACCTTTCCTTCTGGAAATCAATATGAGCATAGTAGAACAAGCTTATATCAAACTAACACATATCTCTTTTTTTTTTTTCGTGAATCCGTGGATTCTTAACATTACCTTGGCGCACGGCCACTAATCTCCTCGTTTTGACTCGGCTCTCCTTTTCTCTTTGCTTCTATTTTATTTTATTCACTTATTTCTTTTTATTATTATTATTATTATTATATTGTATTTTATTTTTCTTTTATCCTTTCATGTAAGTGTGCATTTTTGCGATTACGATTACAAGGAAATGACAAGAAATTTCGATGCTCTATAATTAAGCCAAAATCACTCAATCATTCACACACACACATCCATTTCACACATCACCTTCACCTAAACAAAAATTTATTCCTGAAACTCCCATCGTCGGCGCGCAGAATGTACACGACCATGCTTCCGAATCAACACTGAATTTTCGCATAAGACACTATTTCTTCCATTTAACTACTTTCCCCTTTTGTGATTTATACTTTTACTTTAAAATATTCTCCTTTATTTGTTTTACTAACTGCTTAAGTGTTTAGCCCTCTACATCGATTTCGCTCTAAACACCCTTTTCTTTAGCTGGGTCTGAGAGAAACCCCTTGCTTGCGTTCGGGGGGTCATATGAAGTCACCCCTTTCGCTCAGGTACTCACGCCAAAAGCTGGGAGTCAATCTTGACCTTTCCACCCAAGGTTATTACAACCCGTTTCCTGCTTGCCTTTTCTGGTCCATTGGGGCTTGGGGGTGTAGGAACGATAGGAATTACTTCCTGTCGCCGTTTCCTGTTTTTTACTCCTTCTTCCAGAAAGGAAGCCCCGTTGACTCTGCCACGCTTTTTTTCTTCATTCTTCTAAAAGACACGCCGCATGGTCTTACGCTCTTGTACGTTATGGTCAGATACCCTTTGCCAAAGTGCCTTGACCATAATGTCACCCAATATATATTTTTTTTCTTTCTACCTTATTTCCCTTACACATGTTTTTTTTTTTCTTTTTTTTTTTTTTTTTTCAGCTACATTATTTGGATTACACTGGATACACACAAGGTAAGTGAACCTTTATTTTTCGTAGGGTATCCCAGGCGTGCTCCGAATTATTATCTCTCCCATTCATTATTCTTAGCCTAGTGAAACCACTATTTTCGGCTTAACTGCCCTAAGCAAATCTCCCAAAAGGTAATACTCTCCTGATATCCTCTACTCACGTGCTTGTCAAGAAAATTACTAATTTGCTTTACAATACCGAGAATATATATCATTACTGAACTGATTGAAGAATTAGCGATGAATTATTCATTCGCTACTGTAAACTGCGAAATGCTGTCGAGAGTTGACATCGCTAACTATTCTTACTATCTTTATTACTCAAAATTGATATGCAACTGAATGTGCTAACTTTTAATAAGTATTGGTGACAATTATTATTCTATTATATAAGTGCCTCCCACAGCAGAATGTCCATCTAATAAAATTCCGAACACTACGGATACTACTCTGATGCGAATTACTGTTATTACCTTTATTCTTATCTAGGTAACTGAAATTTACGCATAAATAAGTTGATACTACTTAACCTATTTGGACAATTATGTTAATCAATAATCAACGTAGCGAACATAATTTTAACCTGAAAGCACTGAACTCAATCATTTTTCTCCTGCAACTAAAGTACCTAAACTATTCCTGGCTGATGAGTACTTGCCTTTCACGCAATCAATATATGCACTGATAGAACTGTTGGCTATTCAAAGTTACACCTTCCCAATTAATCGCATGAGAATTAACAATTACAAGTGATATACGCAGTGAATTAGAAGAAATATACCTGAAGTAAAGTGACAATTATCATAAAGTGTGAACAAATCATTAACATTATTTGCAAAAATGTTTTCAGAGGAAAAAAATATTTTCTCTAAATTTTATCCCACAAGTTACCCAACCTTTACGAATGCGTCCGTGAAGACAAAATAACTCTGACACACAGGTTTTTTTTTTATACAATGAAATTTGACACCATACTCTGGTTATCAATAATACTCTGCTGTGCTAAACCTGCTGAATTGCCAATACTGAGTGCGATTAAAATGTAGGCTTCTACTGATTTTGATTTTCAGCGTTCACAACCAAAATTGAGCACTCAAGTTTTTTTTTTTTTTTTTCCGGCTCTCCGCTTCTGCCTAGCTCTCCATGCTATACCCAAGATTCCTGGGATGTTCGTCGTACCTCAGCATACTTCGGATACACATACCGTACAGTATCATCATTCGAATTTTCTGCTGTCGAGTTCTCGCTTACGTTCTGAATATCCTGTAAGCAATTTTCCGCCTGCTCGATCCACGATTCTCCCGATGATTTAGGTGCTAGCTTCAGTTGAGCAATAAATTTCCCTATTAACTCAGCCTTGTCCGTGGCTCCAAACTTTTGATTCCTTTTAGCCATCTCCTGCTGCTCTGGTTTTGTGACACTCACACCTTCCGGTATATTGCTATATACTGGAGTATACACCGTTTTAGGCTTCGTAACATGATTCACGGTCGGCTCTGGTTGCGAGTTACGGTTTCTCAGCATGTACGGTTCTCTAAGGAACGGCGTCCTTCTCACCTTTTCGGCGATCGGATTGCTAGCTTGCTGAGGCGTGCTCTGCACTGCCACCGCTGTCGGTGTAACCTCCAAATCAAATTGAGGAATAAATTCGTACTCTTCTGTCGAATCCGAATGAGCTGTTAAATCTTCTAACTCCTCATTATCGTTTTCTGCTTCTTCGACGTGCTCTCGCTCCGGTGAGTTATTCTCTAGGTGATGTCTCCGTAGAGGTGCTTTGAATACGCGGTTCTTATGCACTACCTGTTGTTTCCTCTCGTCCTTCAAAGATACTAGTCGCACATTGACGGCTGATGGAAAAGACACAATTTTCCACTCACCGCTGTTTTTTCTGGCAATTTTATCAGAAAGACCACGGTCGATATAAGGCGTATGCAAAAATACTCTGTCACCAATTCTCAGGTCCTTTTCTCTGGCAAACCTGTCTGCATACTTTTCCTGCTTTGCTGCAGCCTCCTGCAGATTTCCATGAACCAACTCGTAGGCTTTTCTCATCTTATTGTTGAATGCCTCTACATAATCCTCTTCACTATAATATGTTTGTCGGCGAGGCGGAAGTAAAATGTCGGATGGAACCGTTAAATCTCTCCCAAACACCAAATAGCTTGGAGCATATTTGGTTGCTGAATGGTTTGTAGTATTATATGCTAGTCTTATCATAGGAATGTAGGTGTCCCAGTCGTCTTGTCTCTCATTAACTAGACAACTTAATGATTTGTTAAGAAACCTGTGGCTAGCTTCGTTTTGGCCATTACTCCAGGGTGCAAAGGATGTCGTATTCAATCTTCTTATGCCCAATCTTGCCAATAAATTGGTGAATACCTCAGAGATGAAGCATCCACCGTTATCTGACAAATTAGTTTCCGGCGTACCATAAATACTTATGACATGGTCGAAATATGCCCTTGCGACTGTAGTTGCTTTTTGGTCTGGCATAGGCACTAAAACAGCATACCTGGTGAACGAATCAATCATGACAAGTAGGTATTTATTTCCGTCAGCAGTTGTAGGATACGGGCCACAAATGTCTAAAGAAATTTTTTGAAAGGGGTAAGAACCCGTTTCCACTCGCTGCAGTTTCTCTACTCCTTTTAGTTTGTGGTTTGTCCTTTCATTACATTTTTCGCAAGAAGCTACATAATTTTTAACATCCGCATACAAGTTTATCCAAAAATAACGTTTTCTAACATAGGAGACAGTTTTGTCTCCGCCGAAGTGTCCTACCGAGGGAATATCATGACAACGTTTTAAAACTTCATGTATCATAGCGTGAGGAACTACAAGCTGCTCCCAAAATTCATCTCCAGATGCGCTCCTGTCAGGATATTGGAAATGATATAACAATCCTTCAGAGTTTAGGAAAAAACTATCCTTAACCCTATGTTTGCCTACTGGGATGCGTTGTTTTTCCAGCATGTCAATGATCGGAGCGAGATCGGCGTCTGCTCTTTGCAGTGCTTTAACACGAGCTGTTTCTGATTGGTCCTCTTCAGCGGTCAGAAGAGACACGCCCCTGATTTCTCCTTCAGCGCTCTCCGGTGACTCAACTCCGTGCTGCCTGCTCAAATAATCAGCCACGACATTTTGCTTCCCTTGTTGATACAAAATTTTGTAAGAAAATTCACTAAGAGCCATTCTCCACCGATTCAATCTGCTATTTGCGTCTTTGATATTTTGAAGATACGTAAGAGGACGATGGTCGCTAATCACATAGAACTCTTTTCCTAGTAAATAATGTCTCCAATGCTTTAGGGCACAAACTACGGCCAACATCTCCTTTTCGATAACTGGGTAGTTCATTTCGGCTGGATTTAATTTCCGTGACATAAATGCGATTGGCTGCAATATGCCATCAGATGAGTATTGTTCCAAGACCGAGCCCACTCCTGTATGACTTGCGTCACAGTGAAGGTAAAAAGGTTTGCTGTAATCAGGATGAATTAATACCGTGTCACTTAATAGACAATTCTTGATTTGAAGAAATGCTCGGTTGGCTTCTGGTGTCCAATTAAATTTCCCTTGTTTTGTCAAGTCGGTCATGGGTGCTACAATGTCAGAATAGGATGGTATAAATTTCCGGTAGTAATTGCATAAACCCAAAAATCCCCGTAAGCTCCTGAGAGTCTTAGGAGTTCCAAAAATATTGACCTTATGCAGATTACTGGGATCTGGACGAATTCCTTCTCCACTAACCACATGACCCAAAAATTTTACTTCCGTTTTCATAAATGAGCACTTGTCCGGCGTTAACTTCAAATGGTGTTCTCTGAGACGTTTAAAAACAGCTTCCAATTTGATAAGGTGTGTCTCTTCATCTTTTGACGCGATAAATATATCATCTATGAAACACATTATGTTAAAATCTGCCAATCCGTACAGAAGAGCATCACTCAATCTCTGAAAGCTATTCGGAGAAGTTTTGTAGCCAAAACACAACCTCTCGAATTGAAACAAGCCCCATGGGGTAGTGAATGCTGTTTTGTGCTTGTCGCGCTCCGCTATCTCCATCTGATTAAAGCCTGCTTTCATATCTAACGTGGTGAAGAATTTGTTGCCCTGAGCCTGCTCTAATAAGTCTTCTATTCTAGGCAAGGGATAGCTATCGGGTATAGCTGCTTCATTTAAAGCCCTGAAGTCTATACATAAACGAAATTGATGGGATGCTTTTTTAGCAACGAGCAACATTGGTGCTCTGTAGGGTGAAGCGCTCTCCGTAATAATGCCGGCATCCAACAAATCCTTGATTTGCTGTTGAGCTTCCTGCCTGAGGTGATGTGGAACTCTATACATTTTTCCTACGATTGGCACGTCCGTGTTCAGATTGATCTCATGGTAGAGTAAATTGCATTTACCCAACTCGCTCATAGAACGGGCAAAAACGTCTCTATAATTCATTATAAGAGAAGCGAGTGGTCGCCTCCACTTTGGATCCACTTCTTCAAGATTAAAATCCTTAGGAGTAAGCGGAGGTAATTTTTCTCTTTTACCCTCCTGGAGCGTCCCCGCATCAACGATAGGCTGAATGTACACTAACTTCGTGCTTTTGTTAAGGTGGAAGGGTTGCTCTGTTAAATTAGCCATTAAAACTGGAATTTTACCCGAGGTTCCTAGAGTATTCACTGAACGCCCTACCCTAACACATCCTTGACTAAATTTTTCCACTGGCTGCACTAACACTTGCCCTAAATAATTCCTCGAAAAAGGTGGGCAATTGACCCAAACGATTTTCTCTGCGCTCGGAGGAATTATTTCCTTCCTAATTAGCTTTCCTGCTTTGGTTTCATCCGGAGGATAAGTAATCTCTTTCCTCTTTATCTGCTCTTCTCTTCTCACCACTGGTGCAATCTTATTCACACGAGCTGCCCTACGGTTCTCTTCTCTACGCTGCTTACGGGCCCTCCTCTTCGATACCGGCGTTCTTCTCTCTAAAATCCCTGACCCTGCATCAAATGCAAAACCGTGGGCCTTTAGAAAATCCCACCCCAAGATAAGCGAATAATCTGGGTGCAACTTCTTCCGAGTAACGTGATAGGTATGTTTAACAACATCCTTCCCTATCTGTATTGGTAACTCATAACAGGCTGCTATTTCTAAAGGGGTTCCAGTTATTCCTGAGATTTTCATTAATGATTCCTGAGGCCTGCACTGCATTCTCTTACAAATCTCCTGCAACGCTGTAGGACACAAAATTGACACCCCTGCCCCAGAATCCAGTAAACTGCGATATCGATGTCCTGCAATTTTTACTTCAATCAGTGGCAAAGCTTCGTGCTCCTGGATTGAACAAGTGGTTAACACTACAGAGACCTTTTTCTTTCTATTTCTCCGGCCGAGAACGGTCCCGTTATCACGACCTCCACCTAGTTTAAATTCCTCTGTCCTTGCCTCCTATCATTTGCTCTGCCAGAATAATTATCCTGGAAGTGCACCTGCTGATTCTGCCTACTATATCTTTCCACATCATTTCTCCTTGAATCGTATCCTCTATCCCGGAAATTTTCGTGTTCTGCTCCTCTATCGTAATTCGCCCTGCGCCCGCTAGGATAGCTGCTGCGTCCTCGAGTTCCTCTTACATCTGGCGGAGGAGGCGAATGCACCGAGCGCCCTCCCGTAGGGAAATCCTGCTCCCGATGGCTGCCTTGGCTTAATGGGTTAGCCGTTCGCCTTTCCCCGGAAAAACCTTGCTCCCTAAAATTATTGTCTCCGGCATATCCATATCTCCTTGAATTATTTCCTACGTATCTATTACCAAAAGATGTTGGATTGCTAAGAGAACATTCCTTTAAAAAGTGGTTTGGGCTTCCACACCTAAAACAAATTTGGTTCGGATCCCTTCTATCTACTCTTTGCTGATTATTGTTTTCCTCTAGCCTTCTAATTCTTTGCACATGCTCCCGGTGTGTCCTCTCCGCTTGTTCTAACCTCCTGTTTAACTCCGTTGCTTCATTTCTCAACGTATTGACCTGTGATTCGTGGTCGGCCATCTGACGGGCAAGCAAGTTGCATAATTCAGATACCGCACTATCTGTGTTATCTTTCGGTACTCCTCTCCGAACTCTATCTTGGTTCCACTCTTCGGTGTCTGTTACGTTTACACTAGAGGCAATAAGTTCATTATTCTGCTCCTCTAAGGTCGCCCGCTTGACTGCTTCAGCGAAAGTGTTCGGTGCAAATGATAATACCGATCTTTTTAACTTCGGGTCTAGCCCGTTAAGGAATTGGGACATTTTTGCCTGGTCTGCCATTTCCCTTACCTCACGGTTCGACTGATCTACCTGCCCTAGGTATTGGTGAGCTAGCCCCCTCAATCTGGTCACGTATTCCGAAACTTTTTCTCCTGCTCTTTGACGGCACGTTGTAAACTTATGCATACGGACCATCACCGGTTGCTGGGATTCGAATCTTTCAATAATGGCTTCTTTGAACTTCTTATAACTGGTCTCCCTCCTGATATCAGCTACGTCTGTCAGAAATTGGCTCGCCGCTGCCCTGCATTTTGCTTTCGCCGCCAGAATTTTAACGGCGTCCGTCCATCCTGCTACCTCAGCCACACTATCAATCATCTCGAAAAATTGTTTTGCATTGATTCCCTCATCGGTATTTCCTGAAAAATTTGGCAAATAAGATAGCATTCCCGCCATTGATTGGATGGTTCTTTGAGTATTTCTAGTTGCGTCTACTTGTCTATTGCTGTCTTCTTGAATCTCGTTACTTTCTGCTCCCCTAGCTTCGTATGAATTTTCCTCACCATCACTATCCCCCATCTTGATACAATTAGAATTCTTACTGTTCCACCGACACTTTATTCAATAACAAAATTCCTTGCTACTCACTACCACATTTGCTACGCATATAAATACTCTGCAGTTACTACCCAACTAACTTCCTGCCTTGCTTACTAGTACCCAATTATTTTTCTCAATACTTACCTGAGGATCAAAACATAACTCTTAGGTCACCCCTAACCCAATTCGACATCTGGGGAAAATTCCCTATACTTATCATGAAGTACTGCACTTTACACACTATACAGAAATACAAATTATATACATACACTTATCAACTGAATGAAAAATTGAATTTTTCTCTTCTCGTTAACTCGTCGCCTATATATTTCCATTTAATCTTCATTTGTTATTCCTATGTTGATTATTCCGAACTATTATCGTGAACTGTATTCTCATCACTAATATCAACCAACAAACAAATTTTTATTTTTTACTTTTAACTTCTAATATTTCCTTTCCAGTCCGCTATAAGTCATGGTTCGAAAAATCCTGGTGACATGGCACCATTTAATGCAGTGGGGGGGGGGGGGGGCTTTTGGATTGCCCCGCGTCATTATTAGTAATAAGGGTAATCACTCGAATCTCAAAAACTATGTTTTCCCAGTATTAGAGAAAACACAGGCTCGCTATTCGAGGATGGGCGTTGTGTTTCACCCAGCCGACGTTCCGTGTATCGGGGTCCGCTGAGTGCCGCAATGTTTTAAAGTAATCGTCTAGCTTTTCATTTCTTTTTGAATAATTCGTTAACTTACAAATTTTGATTTGTTTACTAGCACTGATGCGTAAGTTACTCAGTATTGCACTGGAGGATTTTTCTGAACATTCATCCCAAATCATTTATTCACACATCCAACACTCAATCGTTATTAACCCTTTTTTATTTTACTTCACAAAATTGTACACTCAAATGAAATGTAGCCGACTCATAATAACGGGAAAATAAAATATGTTTATTTTGCCTGATGAAGGCTTGAAATCTAGTAAAATATACACTCATTCATATGAAAATGTTTGAAGACCCTTTTAGCAAAATTATTTATTTAAAGGTTAACTTTAATTTCTTATTTTCATTTAATATAATTCTGAAATATTTCGAAACATAATTTACTAAAAATGATTCCCTATACTACACAATTTCCTGCTCTGATCAATGGTATTTACTTTACTCAACCATTTCATTATTCTTCTATTTCTGCCCTACTTTTCTCAGCATTAGTTTAGAGCTGGTTTTACTTTCAACCTTAACTTAGTCTACTATGCTCTTCTTTAATTTTCGGTTCAACAAACTAATTATGTAAACAAGAGGAAACTTTAATGTCGGATTATCCTACCTTCTATCCCACGATGAGGGCTGGAATATCATTCTAGCGAAGTTTTTATGCTATCTCCTCTCTTCCTGAAGTATTCATGCCGACTCTGACTTCTGTCATCCTTCTTTCGAAGTATTCATGCCGACTCTGACTTCTGTCATCCTTCTTTCGCAGTATTCATGCCGACTCTGACTTCTGTCATCCTTCTTTCGAAGTATTCATGCCGACTGATATATTTCTCTCGCTCCTCTTCCTGTCCTACCAAAAATTTGTTCTTCCCGGATCCTCCTACCAATTTACAGATTGGTCAAACAATTATCATTTCCCGATCTGATTTGCTCTGGGTTTCCCGCCATTTCTCTGACTTGCCATCCTTCGCCCCGTCCAAAATCTGTGTCCGCCCTCAAATTCTAGGAACTTCGTTGCCTACGGATCTCTGAGGTCGTAAATCTTACTATCATAAAACTGCTATAGTATTCCTTGGCCTGGCGTCAAGCTATTCTTTTCTTCCAGACCTGGTGCATCAAATCTCAAGACGACTGGCGCCGAGCTCCAATAAAATGTCTACCCGCTATTTCTCTGATTTGAATTACTATGTCTTACCCAATATTGCTGGCTCGTAGCAGTTAGGGAAAGGATGCCCCGCGGTCCCATGCCACAGCAAGCCGACTGCTGGAAACCCTTCGACTCTGAGAGAAAGAGAGAGAGGGTGGGGTGGGGGTGAAGGGGAAGAGCGGTACTTTCCTGACCTTCCTAGGCGCGAACCCACGGAAGAAAAGCTAAGGGGAAAATTAAATTGTGAAATGCAGAGCGTCTGAAGAGCGTGAAGTTTATAAAATCCTTATTTTAATAATTCTTACACCAGCTCCCCAAAATCTCTCCCATTCATTTGATTAATTTTTTTTTCCATTTCTTTTCCGCTTTTCCGATTACTTCTCAATTTCCAATACAGTGAAAAGGTGCGCACTCGCTCCCGAGTGATGCAACAGGGGAACATAATTCAGTCGGGCATACGTGCCTGCGAGCATGCTTAAAGATTTAAAAAAGGCTTTTCTCGGATGGTCCGATAATAGAACTCCGAAACAGGGTGACAGTTAGGGCCAAATAAATTTTTAAAGGGCTTAGTTCAGCAGATGGTCAGCTGGCCAGGAGAGCATTTGCTTGAAGTAGCCACTGGTCAACATCCACTGGACGGCAGGCCACTTATGAACGAGGGGGGGACCGGAAACCAATGAAGGTGCGAGTTACCCCTCCGTGAGGGAGGGACACGCTTAGCAGTATGATTGTAAGCGAAAGCGAAACTAAAATAAAATGGAAAAACTTAGAGAAATCAGGGTGGTTGTCATCTGTAGAAGTCGATGGAAGTTGTCGTCGAGGGAGTCGGAAGTGGATAGAAGTCAGTGGTTGTCGGTTGGCAAGAAATGCCTTGCTGTACGTATGTCAAGAAGTCGGACCCAAATCCGGTAGGATGTTAGGTACCCAAGGAAGGCAGTAGAGAAGTTTTACGTTTGTCGAGAGCTCTCGGGCTGCGTTTTATCCACGCAGGATACCAGCCCCAAGATCGCGGACGCAAGAAGACTCGCTCCCTCATCAACCCTCGGATCTGTGTTGAACAGTAGAAGATTTTAGGGTAAGACATCATCCAAATATTTCAATCCCTTGCATGCTGAGTATTCATTGTAATTTAGAAATGAAGTATTGCTCACCTCGTACTAGTTTGATAGGGACGTTTCTATTTCTATAAATTTTAGTATAAACCGTAACTATTTTGCAGCGATGTCTTAATATAGCTTAATCTGGTCCCACCATTAATTTGTTCATAAATTAAGAAATATGCTAAAATAAATTCTATATTTGTTTCTTTAAACAACGTGTTTTTCTTCTTGCTGCTCTGCAAATGAGTACAAGTGTCGGGTTTTGGTTCAATTAAAGTAAACAGTTTTCTTTCTTTAAAGATACCACGATTTCAAGCATGATACTGAGATGTTAGTTTTTAAACTTAATTTCTTTGCGGCATATGAGTTCTTGCGACAACCTCGTACGAGCTCGTATGAAACAACGCTTTCAGGTCCCAACAATGAGACTGGGTCGCCTATACTCGGAAACCCAATATAATTGTTGCCACTTAGTCGATCGAAATTCATTAACAAAATTTATGCCCTCAAGTTCCTAAACGGGGCTCGGCGCGGTAATAATAGCATCCTATGTCATTAACTGTACTAGAAGAGTAGAGATTTTAAGCTCCCATTTTCCTCTCAGTTTATTTCTCTGGCTAAGTAGCAGAATTGTTACTTAGCCTGAGAACTTTACTGTTAAACAATCTTGAAGAAAATTCTCAAGACTAGCACTGTGAAGGACATACACCTTTTCGTTCATGCAACTGATAAAATATTTCATTTGATCAAGAGCAACTTGATCAAGAACACTGGACAAACCACGACTTTTGATGATTCGTCCGTAATTGTTTTCAAACTTTTCGCTGATAAACATAGTATCTCCAGCAAATTATTGTTCGAAGTCAGCCGATGACCCAGAGGTCAGAAGTCCACAATTGTGTGTGTGTGTGTGTGTGTTTAGTTTCCGGGGTTACACGTATTATTCTATCCTCTCCTAAGCGGTAAAATGATATGTGTAAAAATGACGTGCGAACATTCAGACACATTTGCCTGCAGATTTTTACATGAGATCATGAGTACGTCCTGGCAAGCTTAATACCTGAATTAATAGTTGTGCAAAATCAATGACATAAAAAAGTCAAAAGTTGTTCCTGTAAAATCCCCCAATTCTTTACCCGGAAAAAACTTACATGGTATTATAACTTGAACTTTCTCACACATTAGCGCTAATGAGTTCTTTTAGCTTTGTTTCAAGGCAGTCGGAAGCTCCTCTTTGTCGTGAGCTATTCCCGCGGTTTCCACGAAAAGGAAACAACCCTAAAAACAAAACTGAGAACAAAACTTAAAACATAATCAGTCAGAACTGTTCATTCTTTGCATCTTCAAAGACAATGCCCATTTGTTCGAAAATTCGTGGAACGTTTTCCTTTTGTTACGTTTATCATTATTCTCGTAGATTATCGCAATAAACGAAGAGAGATCATTTCTCCTTCAGCTGACCTTGAGCTTCATGTTTTCGCATAGGTGAAAGGAAAAAAAACAACAAATAGATAAACGGGGAGAGAGAAAAAAAAAGGTGCAGTAGATGCTACGCGTCGTTGCGTGAGTCGATGGGTTTTGTAGACAAGTCAATAAAATCTCCCCAAAGGCAGGTGCAAATGGCTTTGCGGACAATGGCAAGTGAAACATGGTTAACACAAAGGAAGAGAAAAAGACAGAAACTCGACTCTCATGAATAGTAATATTCTACTACAGAGATAAACAGCACAGCCCTAGATACCTTATGCAGCGTGAACTCTCCTAGATTTCACGCAGACTTTCTTTCACGTTGATGTACGGGCGTTCATTCAAATATTGAATCTGTTTTGATACAAAGGAAAGACATTTAGCTTCGGTTTAATTGTTAGCCTCAATATAAATTAGTTTACACTAATGCGATATACATGTATAATAAAAAAAAACATTTAAATCTTACTCAAAATAAATTTGGCTTTCACTGGGACGAACATCTGCAACTAATTTTTGAAGCGAGATAGTTAAACTGCGGTTTTAAGCACTAATCCATAGCGTGCGGTCAGATTACCATTTAGCCAAACGAAACATCAGGTGAAATATAATAATAATTTTGTTTACCCTTTTCCCTTGGGGCTTGATGAAACCCTTGCACTCCTCTCTTTCTATTCTACGAATATGATTGAGTGTTTATGGTAATATTTTGAGCAGCTAAACATCCATGAACCATGAGTGACAAAAACAGCGAAACTCAGTGGGGCGCAAAACCGGAAAATCGGCATTGAAAAGAGACAGAAGGAGGCTAAGCAAAGCTTCAGGAGTGGACAGCTTTTTTTAAGCAAAGAACTAAAAAATGATAGCAAAAATAACATCGAAGATCCTAATCGAACTGCTAGTTGCTTGGACAGTTAAACGGCAAGTGGGAGTAGAGAAGATCAAATAAAATGTGTCGACTCCTCTTCAACCTAATCTAGTGTAGACCTACTGTCTCCGTCTGGACTTAGCGCTTCTTCATCCGGGAGCGATTTTGTTAGCGATGACCCAGTGGAATGCTCACTTGATGAATGAACAACCGACATTCTTTCTAATCACGGAAGACGAATTGGAAATAAAACAAGTTTTGTTGTTGTTGTTGTTGTTGGAGGTTTAACGACCACCGTGAGCAACTCAATGGGCTGTAAGCAGCCGCCCGTCCTTAATTTAGAGCCATTGGCTCCAGGGAAGTGATAGAACGGTGCTGTAAGATAAGCACAAGATCTATGCCTCACCGTGATCCGAACCCGAACCCATCTCGGACGAATGGTAAGAAGCCAGCGCTCAGACCAATGCACCACCAAGGCGGCTCGTTCTTTGTAGAAAATCTTTGAATGGTGAAACGCATACCCAAGATTATCTAGTGTACTCATGCAGCACAAGTTCAGTTTATTGTTTGTTTATTGGTTTAACGACCACTATAAGCAACTCGGAGGACTTTAAGCAGTTTCCTGTTCTACTTAAGTTCAGCGAAGGGTGAGAGCTGGTGATAAGGCAAACATACCACCCATTCTTCATATGGGCCAGAACCCGGCCGCATCTCAACGAATAATTGAAATCCAGCGCCTCAAACCACGTGACCACCAGGGCGTCCGGTCCAGTTTATTGTGCACCGTGTAGGATGCGTATGCTGTTGGGCCTAGTCTTGTAACTAACTGCTAATTTGACTGTAAAACCACTTCATATATTTTGTCTCAACACGAAAATTTACAAGATCATAAGTACAGTGTTGACACTGAAAACACTAAGGAAAACTCCTCGAAGGTTAGAAACAATTTTTGGGTCACAAGTACAGATTCAACAGAAATATAGTTGAAATGTTTTAACAAGGGGTTTCTTGGTAATTAAAAAGTTAGCATGCCACGGACTTCCATTTCGAGGACATGAAAAAATATTTGAATTTTTACATAATCGAATCTATACGTCTTTAGAGCTGACGGCCGAACCTGGTCCTTTTCTAGCCGACCATATTCAGTGGTACGGAAATCAGGGTTCGCGAAAAACATCCTTTTATTGTAAGAACACGTGACAAAGTAATTGAACTGCTTGCCTTAAGATTGCAAGAAAATATTATTGACGATACAAAATACGTGAAATGTTTCTCCATCATACTGGATTCTGCACCCAATAATACGCACATTGATCAGTTCTCTTTCGGAATTAGGTTCGTGAATAGAAGAGGTGAACTCGTTGTGTCATATTTATTAGTTTTGCCGAATCCTGGTCTGACAGTTTGGCAGGTGCAGTCGTGAGTGTTCTAGATTCCGATTCTATATGTCAGGGGCTGTTGTACGACAATATGCAGAATAATGGTTAAATTATGAATGCTTGTAGTAGCAGCTATTACCTTAACGTTAAGTTTGTTTTTGTGTAAAACACTGAACTCTGAACTAGTTAAAAACTGTAAAACAAATTCCGAAATTCACGAGCCACTTTTCGTGATTCCTTTCGTAAACTAACGAAGCCTATTTCTGATACAACCTTCTCCGTGAAATGAGGGGGTGAAACCTGAATTTCACGAATGTTTCGTACCTCAAGAAAATTCCGAATTTTCAGAAACCTTTCTCCAATTCCTTTCGTGCATTAACGATAAATTGCCGTTTTTAAGAGGTGTAACGGAAAATTCTGAATTTTCAGAAACTTTTTCCAATTCCTTTTGTAACGTACCAGGAGATGTGACGTACCTGCCAGAAGGACGCACACGACACAAAGGCAGATAGCAATTAGAATCAATGTCCGCGTAGCTTAATTGGTAGAGCAACTTATTCCGGAATGAGTGGACCCGGGTTCGAACCCCGGCGCGGATAAAAATGACGGAGAAATTCACTTCGTTATAATGGCGCCCGAACTATCCGGATGACCCGACCGTTCAAAATCTCGCATTGGTGTGATGTTATTTCCACACCGCGAGATAGGAAAAATGTGAGCAGCACTTCGAAAGAAAGAAAAATAAGGGGAGATGATGTAACGTACCAGGAGATGTGACGTACCTGCCAGAAGGACGCACACGACACAAAGGCAGATAGGAATCAGAATAAAATGTCCGCGTAGCTTAATTGGTAGAGCAACTTATTCCGGAATGAGTGGACCCGGGTTCGAACCCCGGCGCGGATAAAAATGACGGAAAAATTCACTTCGTTATAATGGCGCCCGAACTATCCGGATGACCCGACCGTTCAAAATCTCGCATTGGTGTGATGTTATTTCCACACCGCGAGATAGGAAAAATATGAGCAGCACTTCGAAAGAAAAAGAAAAATAAGGGGGAGATGATGTAACGTACCAGGAAATGTGACGTACCTGCCAGAAGGACGTACACGACATAAAGGCAGATAGGAATCAGAACAAATGTCCGCGTAGCTTAATTGGTAGAGCAACTTATTCCGGAATGAGTGGACCCGGGTTCGAACCCCGGCGCGGATAAAAATGACGGAGAAATTCACTTCGTTATAATGGCGCCCGA
Source organism: Macrothele yani (assembly GCA_039090855.1). Classification (NCBI taxonomy): domain Eukaryota; kingdom Metazoa; phylum Arthropoda; class Arachnida; order Araneae; family Macrothelidae; genus Macrothele; species Macrothele yani. Next base: position 61,375,212 of record CM077017.1, on the reverse strand, counting down.
ACTATCCGGATGACCCGACCGTTCAAAATCTCGCATTGGTGTGATGTTATTTCCACACCGCGAGATAGGAAAAATGTGCGCAGCACTTCGAAAGAAAGAAAAATAAGGGGGAGATGATGTAACGTACCAGGAGATGTGACGTACCTGCCAGAAGGACGTACACGACATAAAGGCAGATAGGAATCAGAACAAATGTCCGCGTAGCTTAATTGGTAGAGCAACTTATTCCGGAATGAGTGGACCCGGGTTCGAACCCCGGCGCGGATAAAAATGACGGAGAAATTTACTTCGTTATACTTTCGTACATTAACAGAAAAACTCTGTTCTCGTTTTTTCCGTATCCACATGAAGAAAATTTTCCGGTACTGACAAAGGAAACTAACGGACCTCCCGACGACAATCGTCACGGAACGTTCTACGGTAGACAAGCATTTTTTTTTATTGGAGGTTGAACGACCACCGTGAGCAACTCAATGGGCTATAAGCAGTCGTCCGTCCTTAATTTAGGGCCACTGGTTCCAGGGAAGGGAGGGAGCTAGTGCCGTAAGACAAACACAACATCCATGCCTCACCGGGATTCGAACCCGTACCCCTTTCGGACGAATGATCAGAGGCCGGCGCGTAGACCACTGAGCCACCGAGGCGGCGGTGGACAAGCATGACTCCAAAGTAACAGGTGTGAAGTACAACATTTCGCAATCGCCCGCAACCCCTAGAATATGGCTTATAAAAGTGGAACGCCCACCTGTAGTGCATGCAACCATAAAGTGTCAAACAACATGTAAATGTGGGTGTGATGTGATTGGGTGAAACTACGCATGCCTGGAAGGTGTCCTGCGTTGTGAACGTCAGTGACTGTTAAACGTGAGTAGTGTGAGACAGCGCACGGGCCTGTTCGTACGCATACAAATATTGTGTTGTGTGTTTTAAGAAAATGGCTTGTGACCATCATGCTGTAGTACAGATACTAGTGAATGAGGTGACGCAGAAATACCAAGCGAACAACACGGCTCCAACGTACATCGACAGGTGAATTGCAAGGTAGTGTTTTGGAGCAACATGTCATTGGAGGCGCTGACATGCTTGAAGGACAGACATTGTGGCGTGATAGTGATGAAACGTCGGACACGTTATCTAAACATAGTGATACACTGGGTACTCCAGCACACAACGTGCCAAGCAGTTCGAGTTCCTATGAACGATCACCCCCAAAGTGAAACGGAAAAGCATTCACGAAAACTTTTCCGGACAAACCATGCAGAGTGTCCATGACAATGTGAAGGTCGCAAAAAAAAAACGTTGCAGCAACTGCCCGTAAATACAAGATATCACCAGAAAAAGTGCGGCAAAAAGTAACGGCTGTTGAGAGTGGTGGTACGATGGAACACAAAACTTCACGCATTCGCCAGCATATATACACCAAATTCCAAGATGCGCGTAACATGGGACTCTCAATTCACTACTGGCATTTAAAGACGTGGGTGAAGGAAGCAGTTAACGCAATGGGTATCCCCAATTTTAAAGCCAGCACATATTTCCTGGACAAATTCAAACGCCGCTATAAAATCTCATCACGCAAGATCACGAGGTTCGTTGCAAGGCGGGATATTACCCTTGACACGGCCGTAAGGAACAGAGCGTTGGAGTTTGTACGAGATGTTGCGGACTACATTGCTGTCAATGCAACTGATGCCGACATGGTGTTCAATACAGACCAAACTCGATTTGAATACGAACTCACGTCAAACAGGATGCTATCACTGATTGGAAAGAAGACAACTGAAACTGTTGTGCAATCCGTTGCATCGACTACTCACTCCTATACCATTCAGGTGCTTATGATGTCCATGCCTAGAGTTGTACCTAGAAAAGGATTGTTTTCTTTGCCTTGCAAGGAAACTGTACATCTGCTTTCAGGAAGCGGGTGGTAAGTTTGGTAAACGTGTTTCCGAAACAGTACGACGTAACCAACCTCCAAATATAGAATGTGACTGCAGCACCAGTGGTAAGACGTCCACAGCTCTCGTTCTGTCCTGTATGCGCAAGGTACTGGAACCAGAGCTAACAGGACCTTACCTTCTCTAACTGGATTTGTGGTCTGGTCAAGCCCGTACTACACTGCAAGCCACCCAAAATGCAACACCAAGAAGGACACGAGATAGCAAAGCCAGATATACTGGACCCATAACAACAGATACAAAGGTGAAACGATTGAGCCTACAGGCCCGTGCGACTTGCGGAACACGCAGACACCAATAGTTCGTGTGGCCCACATGGTTGGCAATAACGGCCGCTACACGCCGCGGCATCGAACGAAAGAGGCTTTGGATGTTGGCTTGGGGTATGTCGGTCCAGGCTGCTTCTACACGTTGCCACAGTTCATCAGGCGTAGCCGCAGGTGGTGCTTGCCGGGCCACTCGGTTACCGATCAGCGACCAGACGTGTTCTACGGGCGACATATCCAGAGAACAGACAATCCACGGCAGCAGTGACACTTGGTGGGCCGTGAAGAATTGTTGCACGATGCGTGTCACGTGCGGGCGCGCATTGTCCTATTGAAACGTGGCCGCTGACAGGTTCTGCAGGTAAGGGAGGACTACAGGCTCCAAAACGTCGGAGATGGTGAGGTGGCTGTTGAGTGTACCGGCGATGCGTACCAGAGGGGTGCGGGTGTCATATCCAATTGCGCCCCAAACCATAACGCCAGGCGACGGACCGGTATGGCGATGCATAATGCAGGCGTCATACAGTCTCTAGCCACGGTGCCGCCACACGCGGATTCGACCATCGTGGTGTTGCAGGCAGAAGCGGGATTCGTTAGAGAAGACAATGTCGTGCCAATCCGTAGTCCAGGTGCGGCGTTCAACGGCCCACTGCCGCCGCACTCGCTGGTGGTGTAACGTCAATGGTAATCGGAGCAATGGGCGCCGTGCGACAAGTCCCCGCTCCTGCAGACGACGTCGAACGGTACGTGCTGGCATAGGTTGTTGCGCAACACACCCTAATTCATGCGCTAACGTTCGTGATGTGGCGGTGCGAGCCGTCAATGCCGGCCGCACGACATGCCGGTCCTCTCGTTCGGTGGTGTGCCGTGGCCGCAGCAATCGCTCACGTCGTTCCGTCCGTCCCTCATGCACCCACCGAATCCATACTCGCCTCACTATGGCTGGATGTCGTCCCACACGGGCGCCGATGTCTCAGTACGATAAACCGCTGTCGCGATAAGCCACTATTCGTCCTCTGTCGAACTCCTAAGCGTGCTGGAATGACTGCCGTATTCTGCGACGAGGCATCAGGAAGCTTCCCACGCACAGGTCCGGCAGCACAACACACTTCCACTACTTACACCCCGTTTTCTGTGCACCCTTCTTATAGTGCTTCTCGGTGGCGTGCCGGGTGCACATGATTTACATATGCCTTGCAATGCTAATCGTTTGCATGTCCTCTCGCGGGCGACGCATGCTGCGAATGTCAGGCCTCTCGGATGCTTCCTTCTTCGTGTTGCATTTTGGGTGGCCAGCAGTGTAGTTTACCAGCCAAGGCCTTCGGTGACATGGACATCAATTTACACACAAAAAAATCATACCACCGAAAGCCATCAAATACTGCCAGCCCCTTGATGTGTATTTCTTTCGACAATACAAACTGCTTGCACGACTCACGGAAGAGTACACACGTTCTGATGAAGTGCATGGCGTCAACTTGCATAACAGAATCTTCATCTTCAAGTTGCATTCATTTATATACAACTAGTTGTGTGCACCACAGTACCAACCTATGCTTCGCTGTTCGTGGAAGGCGTCTGGATACTTGCCACGCGAAACGCCTGTTCCGTTCCGTAATGCGTTGGACATCAATTCTGCTGTGCATGACACGTGCAACGCTCCTGACTGTGATTTCAGTGCCATCTTTATCTGCTTGTAGTGCGAGATTCACCTTTGCTTGCAGCACTGCCTTCTCATAGCACATTACCATGACGTGAGTGAGGTATGCAGGCTATATGACATTTGCGACTTAAGGGTGTTGTACGTGGTCTCTCTCGACATTTAGGTGCCTCATATCTAACAGGTAAATGTTGTTTGACACTTTATGGCTGCGTACATTGCAGGCGGGCGTCCCACTTTATTAAGCCATGTTCTAGGGTTTGCGGGATATTGCGAAATGCCGTACTTCACACCTGTTACTTTGGTGTCATGCTTGTCCACAACAGAACGTTCCGTGACGATTGTCGTCGGGAGGTCCGATAGCTTCCCTTGTGAGTGATTAGTGAGAATACTTGAGGTTTGATTAACTGTTAAATTGATTGTATGATGTCTACATATCGGTTTGTGGGTCACTTAAGACAAAAGCTGTTATAGTTATCAAGAGTAAATTTTATATTTAGGAGGTTTGTGAAATAATTTTATAAAGCAGTACATTTCCCTTTTTCTTTAAGACAATCGAAAGACATTGTTAGTTTTATAAGATCTCAAGTTTCGAATCATTCTGTTGCTTAAACAAATTCACGATGAAAACAAAAATACGTATTTTTTATAAGTCCTCCTACAGAAAAAAATAAATTATTACAAACGTATTCAGAAAAATAATAAGCTCCAACTGAAAATAAAATGAATAATTCACCCATATTAACAACAACAAAATTTCATCTTCGACCAATTAGAGTTGTACTTAGAAAGGGATTGTTTTCTTTGCGATTTACTGGCTTAAAGGTAAGGCACGCGCTTCCCGTTCAGAAAGTAGCTGGTCCCACCAGGGACGAATAAGAAAAGGTCCAATTCCCACCAGGGACGAATAATAAAAGGTCCAATTCCCACCAGGGACGAATAAGAAAAGGTCCAATTCCCACCAGGGACGAATAAGAAAAGGTCCAATTCCCACCAGGGACGAATAAGAAAAGGTTCAATTCTCACCAGGGACGAATAAGAAAATGTCCAATTCCCACCAGGGACGAATAAGAAAAGGTCCAATTCCCACCAGGGACGAATAAGGAAAGGTCCAATTCCCACCAGGGACGAATAAGAAAAGGCTCGTTAAGTTCTTAATACGCCAGGACAGAAAAGGTCGCAATCGAAGATTTTGCAAAATTTCAGTAAAAATATGAAAAAATCCGAAACGGATTTTTCTGAAGTAAACGGAATAACTGACTTCGGAAATTCTGTCAAAATACACTAGTTAGAAGAAACGGAAATTTCGTTAAATGGCGGACATCTACCTGCAACTTTGCTGCATGTTATTTTCAGAAATATTCCGTGAATTCACCCTACTTATATTTTACAGTGTAGGTTTACGTTAAGGGCTATCGGCTTCACCGTTATGCTTTAAAACTTATTACTGGCTTAATTTTATGACTTAAAGCTTTTTATCTCGTTTCAGCCTGATAGCTTCACTCTTCACGCAGCTGAAAATCTTAATTATGTATGAAATAGCTAATTAAGCACTTCAAGAATAATAATGTCCAGGTAAAACCAGAAAGCAATACTTACAAAGTCCGCTAATTAAAGTAGTAGCACGCCACTATAGTACTTACAAAGTCGGCTTGTAACGTACCAGGAGATGTGACGTACCTGCCAGAAGGACGCACACGATATAAAGGCAGATAGCAATTAGAATCAATGTCCGCGTAGCTTAATTGGTAGAGCAACTTATTCCGGAATGAGTGGACCCGGGTTCGAACCCCGGCGCGGATAAAAGTGACGGAGAAATTTACTTCGTTATAATGGCGCCCGAACTATCCGGATGACCCGACCGTTCAAAATCTCGCATTGGTGTGATGTTATTTCCACACAGCGAGATAGGAAAAATAAGAGAATTCTTTCTCCAGCACTTCGAAAAAAAAAAAAAAAAGAAGAAGAAAAATTAAGGGGGAGATGATGTAACGTATACTCTATATTCACTTTCCTTTTGATTTTACTATCTCTGGTTATTTTATTTTACTATGTAAATTATCTTCCTACTGAACGGAATATTATTTCACCCGCTGAATGAGATCTGGCAATGAGTGTAAGTCATGACGTGGTGGTAGCTCGTATATAGGCGCGTTCATCGAGACTGAGTTGTGTTGTTGCGTGGAGTTGCGTTGTAGTTGTGTTGTTGCGTTGTAGTTGTGTTGTTGCGTTGGAGTTGAGGGTGGTTGGTGTTGCGTTGCAGTGTGTTGTTATGTAGTAGTGATATATGAGTGCCTTAGTTGACCAAGAGTCTTCATAATAAACAAGTTGTTCTGTAAGTTCAGTCTTTCTCAATTCTTAGTTTTGTCAGACCTCTGTCTGGCTGTTAGGTTTATGACTTTGATTACTTAATATAAATAACCAGCGTTGAGACTTTGTTTAAGTTCATAATTAACGAGTAACAACACCCTTTTGGGAATTCATCATTTTGAAGCTTAGAGCATTATTCATTCATAATAATTAGCTTAGCAAAAGGTTAAACAAAGCTAATTCATTATAGGCTCTAGTCAAGTAGCATGCCACTTTTGCGACACTTGACTCAATCAACAATAACACTTGTGTTCACAACAAATATCAAACCAGCATAATCCTCTCTGCTCTTTAACAATCAGCAGTATACAACTCTGCGCTCGCTATTTAACAATCGTAAGTGGCAAAACTTTGATCGTGATATAATTTAGAACTCAATAAACACAGTATCAAATAACATAGTGAGCAGCAAAATGTGTGTCAAAACATTTCAAACAGCATCTGCCGCCCCGGTGGCGCAGTGGTCTAAGCGATGGCCTCTGATCCTTCGTCCGAACGGGGTCCGGGTTCGAATCCCGTGAGGCATGGATGTTGTGTTTGTCTTACGGCACTGGCTCTCTCCCTTCCCTGGAACCAGTGACCCTAAATTAGGGACGGGCGACTGCTTATAGCCCATTGAGTTGCACACGGTGGTAGTTAAACCTCCAATCAAAAAAAAAAAAAAACAGCATCTCTTATCTTCGGAGATTCGTTACGTCACTGCACACTGATCTGTTATCAGGTATTGCCAGATTTAATTTCATAGAGAGAAAATGTGATGTTAAGCTTAGAAAAACGTTTAACGAGAGTAAACCGGATTTACATAAGAACACCGATGCTCAAAAGGTAGGTTATATTAGAGCACTCGTCAGAAATATCAATAATATGTCCCAAGCATATAGCGAAGCCCGTATTAAAGAAAAGCATACGTGTCCTGAGTTGAACATTTACTGAATTTAGTAGGTACTAGCACAAAAAGAAGTTGTTAAGAAGCGTGTTCATTTTTTGTTTTGGTGCAAGGTGCGTACAATTTTTTAACGGCTTGAACCAAACTTTGGGAAGCATTTGCTTTCCTTTATGGAACATGGTAGCATAACAATTAAAAGCTTGTTGACAATGAGGAACTGTACACCAGCTATACACCAAATAGTAAAACTATGCTAGTAATACAATTTACTGGCGTAAAAATGCAAATATACGTTTCCAAGCTTTCGTACATCATGGCGAAACAAGGGAGGTTGACAGAAAAACGCAATCTGAATAATAGAACGCTTCAACAATTTGAACGCAGTGACTTGACTAAAATTAAACAAATAGATGCAAATATAATTTTCATTCAAAGACACGAGGCGTCATTTTTGTTGGGCACGTGGTAACTTGGAAAGAAAGCGGCGTTATTTGAAGAACTGGTTCCAAACTCGTGACAACTCTAGAGAAACGCGATCATTGCAAGCTTCGGTGTTGGTAAGGGTCTCCAAGGTTTCTTGGATGACTGTAGATTTTGGGTGGAGAAGGAAGCTAATTTCTTTATATCATCCCAAATATGAGTAGAGAGCCTGAATTTGATTGCTCTGGATTGACTTCTTTGCAGTACTTAGTGTCTCTTTTATGGGTTTTGTAAGGCATAAACACCTGCCTCGTTGAAAAGAAGGGAGGGGGGATTGTCAATATTTCCCTTAAGCATGGAATAAAAGGGTACAGGAGACCTCATGCTGGTACCGTAGCTCATCTTGAATACATTCTTGCGTTGGTAGAAAATATTTTATATGTAGGGAATTGAGCCTAGTTAGCGTAGCTGCGGCATAGAAACATTAGAACGTTTCGTTTTATTTTGGATTTTTCGACAAAGATATGTATCTGGTTCGAGGTGTATCCTGGATCAGTGACCAATTCGATGATGCCTTTTAGTTCGCCTGGTCTAGAACGGGCATCGGTGGAGACGGCGAAGGCTCTTCTAATTCGAGAATGGATGATAGATAGCGGTTTTTCATTCTGAGCGACAGAATGGGCTGCATGCAGTGCTTGTGGACCCACGTAGGTTTATAATATATAACGAAGTAAATTTTTCCGTCGTTTTTATCCGTGCCGGGGCTCGAACCCGGATCCCCTCATTCCGGAATAAGTTGCTCTACCAATTGAGCTACGCGGACGTTTTATTCTGGTATCCGCGCCAGGATTCGAACCCGGGTCCCCTCATTCCGGAATAAGTTGCTCTACCAATTGAGCTACGCGGACGTTTATTCTGATTGCTATGTGCCTTTATGTCGTGTGCGTCCTTCTGGCAGGTACGTCACATCTCCTGGTACGTTACATCATCTCCCCCTTATTATTATTTTTTGAAGTAATCAAAAACCTGATTTTTTTTTATTTTTTTTTTCAAAACTAATAAAAATGTCTTCAATACAAAAGTTTTCACCTTTAAACTTTTTTCCTTCCCATGTTAACAACAAATAACTAAACTGGTCTTTGACTCAGTCTATGCAAAAATATCCTGAGAGAATTCCACCTGTTTGCTCCTCCTGAAAAACAGACACATTCCACAGTATTTCCATACTAAGCATGCAACTCAGAATAAATGTCCCATCAACTAGTTTTTTGGTTCAGCCATCTTTTTAAGTGACACTACATATTTTGCTACAGTCTTTTTCTTTTCTTCTCCATCTGAAGCAGACAGTGTTGTTCTGTGCTTGTGCTTACGTTCCTCATAAGAAATCACTAAATGCTTGTGGCCTTCTACAATCATCCTCTCTTTCCACTTTATAATTTGATTTTCAAACCTTTGCTTTTCTTCTTTAGCTCTTTCATAATAAACCTTCCTTTCTTCCTCTGGTGTAACTTTCCATTCTTTAGCAACTTGTGTAATGAAATTTGGACCACTCCTTATTTCACCAATTTCTTTAGCTCTGGCCTGTACAAAGAGTGTATATGCACTTCTGGCAGGATGAGGAATACCTGATTCTTTCATAGCCTTTTTTAATTTCAGCACTCTTTTACTTTCCTTTTTTTCAGCTTTTAATTGCTGCATGGCATATCTTTGCTCCTCAGTCAAATTTTCATAAAATTCTTTATGGAGTTTCCCATAAACAATAGTACTATCCCTTGCACTTTCTTCATATGGCCGTTTCAATGATGGCGTTAAATTTGTCCATTTCTCAGCAAGAGCTCTGATTAGTTCGGGACCCTTGAGATCTGGCTTTTCCTTTGCAACTGCATGGCGTTTTCTTTGCAGAAAATCATATATGCTGAAGGTGGGAGTTTAGGAGGTAATGGAGCATTAGCTTCAGTAGAACAGAACACAGCACAATTTTTGAAATGTCAGAATGCAAATTTAATGGCCATTTTGTACGGTTGACAAAATTTTCTGCCACACATATCACATTTCGCAAAGCCATCATCATACTAAATTCTAACTATGAGATACTTATTCTACAGTTGAAAATTTCAAAAGCACACCACATTCATGCCGTATTATAACGAAGTAAATTTCTCCGTCATTTCTATCCGCGCCAGGATTCGAACCCGGATCCCCTCATTCCGGAATAAGTTGCCCTACCAATTGAGCTACGCAGACGTTTTATTCTGGTATCCGCGCCAGGATTCGAACCCGGATCCCCTCATTCCGGAATAAGTTGCTCTACCAATTGAGCTACGCGGACGTTTTATTCTGATTCCTATCTGCCTTTATGTCGTGTGCGTCCTTCTGGCAGGTACGTCACATCTCCTGGTACGTTACAAATAGGCTTTTGTACAAATGCGGTTGTCAGGCGATTTGCTTAGTAAAATATTCAAATAAGGTACGGCACCATTTTGTTCAAGTTCCGTAGTGAAACTGATCGTAGGGTGTATATCACTGATTTTATGGAGGAAAAGCGGGAGTCTCCTTTCCGTAAGGCCGTATGAAAAATACGTCGTCCGCATATCGTTGCCAGGTGGTAGCCGTTGGAGTGATGCTGGAGAATATATCTTTCCAACGAGACAGGTGTTTATGCGATCCGTTTACAATATCCATAAAAGAAACACAGCGTACGGTAAAGTAACCGCGACCCTATCAAGAAAGGTCAAATTCAGGTCCACTACATATTAAAAATAACTGATTCAGCCTGACGATCGGCGAGTGTTCAACAAGAGCAATCATCATCATCATCATCATTGTCAACCATTATCAATCCACTGCTGGACGAAGGTCTCCCCAAGTTTCCTCCACAACGGTCTGTCTTGTGCCAGTCTCCTCCATGTCACCCCTGCATACTTTCGAATTTCATCCACCCATCTCCCATGTGGTCTTCTTCTGGGTCTTTTCCTGTCCCTTGGAATCCAATCTAAAATTTCGGCTGTCCATCGATGATCTGTCCTTCTGGCAGTATGTCCAGTCCATTGCCATTTCAGGGATTTAACTCTGATCATGATGTCTTCCACTCTTGTCATTTTTCTGATCCACGAGTTCCTCTTCTTACCTCTCCTGGTTACACCAAGCATGCACCACTCCATGCTCCTTTGAGTTGTCTGCAGCCTTTGTATGTCTCTTTTAGTTAAGGTCCACGTCTCTGCACCATACGTAAGCACTGGAAGGATGCATTGATCAAACACTTTTTTTTAAGACATAATGGCATATTGCTCTTGAAAGAGCAATAATGCACGATATTTATATTACCATTATCTTCCATTGACTTAGTGTGGGATGAATTTGATATTTCACCTTTAAGAATGTCTTATAAGTCTTTCTGTAACCAGACAGAAATGAAAGGTTATTATCTCATACTACCATCAGTTCATCGCTACTTTCGTCATTTCCGTAGCTTCTCATTAGCCGGCAATGGGCCCCTTAAGCGGCTGGGCGCTAGTTCAAATTCACCATTTTGCCCTACGGTAGCTACGCCATTGTCTCTTCATATTAAAGCTGAACTACTAAGAGAATGGATATAGCGATCTTATTGATGAATTTTCCATCCTGAAAGCAAGACGTAGGTTTTTCTGACAAACGTCTTTTCCACAGCGCGCCTATTGTTGGTAAAACTGCGTAGATAAATAATCTTTTCTTCTAAAATTTCATTTTTGCTTTACATAAATTTGTTGCAATTAAGTGTTAAAGAATTGTATAAAAAATTTGTCCGTGAAAGAAGGGAGGAGGATGTACGCGCTAGAAGGATTTGTGCCTATAGAAGCACCAAATACTTAAATCTGCTGCAACTTATGTTTAAAAAAATTAATTAGTGCACTTTGATAAATCATCTTCATATGAAAAATTTTCAAACAAGGACTAGCAATTCCTGTTACATAAAAGTAGGAGCATCAGGGGTATTGGCTAAGCCGAACGCATAAAATATTCAGTGCGTCAGGAACAAAAGCGATTGAACTTACTACGTAGTATTTGTATTTTAGTATTTTTTTCTTATGCCAGTCATGCGCGGGCTACTTCGCTGTGTGAAGTTCGTGCACTCTGGGATCATTAGACATATCAAAGATGAGGAAGTTCAAGAAAAAGGGAAATGTACTTTTGGTAGTTAACTGAACCGAATTCTTTATACACTGGCGGAAAGTGAAAAAATAACACCAAGAAGGAGACGTCTGATACCAACGAAATTTATACAGCATAATAACGGAATACATAGGATAACGTGATCAAAACATTATGGCAAAATACAGCTGTAGTTGCTGGTAAACTTAAAAATAACATTTCCATGTAACATGGTTAGTACGAGGTTGAACCGCCACGAACTGCGTCACACTGTGCAATTCTGGCATGGAGTCTGCGCCACGAACTGCGTCACACTGTGCAATTCTGGCATGGAGTCTGTCGTACAGATGTTGGATGTAAATTTGGGGTATTGAGTTCCAAGCAACCTCAACCTGGACGCGTAAACACCAGGAGACCAGGTGTAGGCCGTGTGTGTTGCTGGCGGATGCAAGAAGGGTGGAGACGCTCCGCTGTGCGTCTGCGAACACGTATACGGCCATCGGAGGCTCCCAAGCAGAATCTGCTTTCGTCGCTGAACACGACAGATCACCATTGCGTTCTCCAGTGCAGACGTTGGCGACACCACTGCAGCCGTTCCTGACGGTGAGCTGGAGTCAGAGGTTTGGAGGTTTAACGACTACCGTGAGCTGGAGTCAGAGGTACACATGCCAGAGGCACACGTGCACGTAGTCCTGCATCCAGTAGACGGTTGCGTATTGTTCGCACAGTCACCTCAGGTGCAACGGCAGCTCGGATTTGCGTCGCAGTGGATGTTCTGCTTGACAACGCCGCTCTTTTTATGCGTCGATCGGTCCGCTCATCAGTCCGCCTGTGACTCCCGGTTCCACGTCTTCTCGTGTGGGAATGTTCCTCGAACCATCTACGCCACCATCTTACCACCACCGATACTTCCCGTCCAATTCGCTCCACAATACGACGAGACCGGATAAGTCGTTGTCCCATAAAATCCCCCACGTGCTCAATGGAAGACAAATCCGATGAACGTGCAGGCCATGGAAGTTGTCTCACACCCTAAAGTGCATGTTGCGTTGCACGTGCCGTGTGTGAGAGTGCGTTATCTTGCTGGAAAACACCACGATGCGCCGACCTTACAAATGACACAACAACGGGCTGAATGATGTTGTTGATGTAGGAGTTGCAGTTTAACGTACCCGGTACAAACACTAGTTGTGTACGGGAGTGATAGCTGATCGCTCCCAACACCAGGAGACCAGGTGTAGGCCGTGTGTGTTCCTGGCGGATGCAAGAAGGGTGGAGACGCTCCGCTGTGCGTCTGCGAACACGTATACGGCCATCGGAGGCTCCCAAGCAGAATCTGCTTTCGTCGCTGAACACGACAGATCGCCATTGCGTTCTCCAGTGCAGACGTTGGCGACACCACTGCAGCCGTTCCTGACGGTGAACTGGAGTCAGATGTTTGGAGGTTTAACGACCACCGTGAGCTGGAGTCAGAGGTATACATGCCAGAGGCACACGTGCACGTAGTCCTGCATCCAGTAGACGGTTGCGGATTGTTCGCACAGTCACCTCAGGTGCAACGGCAGCTCGGATTTGCGTCGCAGTGGATGTTCTGCTTGACAACGCCGCTCTTCTTATGCGTCGATCGGTCCGCTCATCAGTCCGTCTGTGACTCCCGGTTCCACGTCTTCTCGTGTGAGAATGTTCCTCGAACCATCTACGCCACCATCTCACCACCACCGATACTTCTCGTCCAATTCGCTCCACAATACGACGATACGACCACCCGGCTTCGCAGAGTCCGACTAGACGACCTCGCTCAAAGTCCCATACCTGCTGAAATCGTACATGTCTTCCATGTCCAGGCATTGCAGCTTCTTCAGGGTCTTCGCACGTGTCCGTACGCCGACGACTGATTACATTCACTTCGCCGTACTCCTTAAATACCACCGACGATAATTTGCATATTATGCCGTGCTGTAGGGTAAGCGCTCACCGGTTGGTCCCGAAATTAACATCACACCTACGTAAACTCAACCCATTAACATATGTAAATTTCATGATCGTCTGCCAATTCCTTCTTGGTGTTCTTTTTTCACTTTCCACCAGTGTATTTAGCGCAAAAAAGGTTTTGTTGTGCTTTAAGAGCGCCCTAACTGCCCGGCAATCAATATCTTTTCTGACGGAATAGTTCTGAAAACGGAGTGTTCAGAAACAAAAATCCCCAGTATGGCAGAAAACTTCAGATGCTTACACTAAAAGATGGAGAAATGCGTTTATTTCTCAACCGTTCAACATCAGCATTGAATATCTCAATCAGTGCAAAGAAATAAGTCTATCATGCAAGCAGAATTCTGGCAGAGCCAAGTTCAATGATAATATGAGTACTTTGTTTTAATATATTTTATTTCAGTGGACTAGCTTCAATGCCTACTCAATTCAAATGGTTAAGAAAAGAAGGAGTATGCAGTTTTTTTTAATAGGTATTTCATCTTCTTGATTGCCTTTGATTAATTTGGCTTCCTTTATTACTCCTGATTTAAATGAATGAAGGTTGTTGCGTGTTCAGGAAGAAATGTATCTAGGTAAAGAATTCCAAACTTTTGATGAAGGAGATTGTAAAGTAATTAGTGTGGATTCATCAGGACATAAAGTAAGTGCTAGGATATCACGAGCCTTGCAAAGCGCCGGAAAACTTCAGGACATGGGAAACTGACTGACAACTCCAAGCAATATCAAGTATTCATGAAAAATCAGAATGGAGGTAGAACTCTGCTCACGTTACTGGAATAACTGCCTCCATTTATAACTGCCTCCTTTTTAAAAGAAAATTCTTCGGTTTGTTTGGGTTCCCACAAAATACAAAAGTCTAGCTCTACATTCGGAGACGAGAACCTATTCGAGGTTATACTGATAAAGCGGAAATATGTTGTACAGTCAGTTGACCCACCCTATCTTCGGACAGTCGGGGACTAAAGAGGTTATAAGGGAGAGGAGATGGCATCAGCAGCCACCGGTGAAGCCAATTCTGATCATCTGGTTTCTTGCGCCCTCTGGGTGGGGAGGGTTCAGTGACGTGACGTCACTTACTGAAGACCTGTGCTGGAGCACTGGTTGATAGCGGCCGTCTCTTACTCTCTGCAGCAGGCCCTGAAGGTCAACAAGGCTCCCACAGCTTTAGCAAGGCCATAATTGATTAATACAATCACGGCCTTGCTAAAGCTGGGGAGCCTTGTTGACCTATGCACTTACGCAATATGCAATATACACTTCCGCTCGGCGAAGCATAATTCTGTTTAATTTTTTTAGAAAATACTTCTCTAACTTTTTGCAAATTTTTAGTTATGTGCATGTATACTTCGGTCTCATTTTTTCCTAACTGTACAGGCTGCACGAGTGCCTCTAAAACTTCTTCAAAGCCAACGATTTCCCTATAGAAAAGTATAGAAGCAGCCCAAGTTGGGTATGCTGGGCATACACCGCTGATACGAAGTGGAGTGCACGGAAAACGCAGGGCGTGCGGCTGATGCCATGTCCTCTCCCTTCTAACCTCCTACCTCAGCTCAGAAATCATTTGAAGAAAAACATTGTTGGCATTTTTAAAATTGGTAAAAGAAAAAAAAACCTTAAAATAAATTTTACATGTTTTTGTTACTTTTGTAAGACAATTGAGTTAGAAATTCACACAGATCTGTGCATTGTATATAATAATGTCGCGCCTACGAAAGCTAAATAAACGAAATAAAAAATTATCTAGAGAAAAAAAAATTCTGTAATTAACTATAGTTTGCTTCATTTTAGCATTTCAGGCGTCTTATTTTGCCAGATAATCTGACTAAATGAAATTTAAATTAGACTTCAATACTTTGAAAAATGCATGGGTAATTCGATTAAAAATTTCCGGAACCCCCAATAATTTTTCAAGTCGGCGCCTATGCCATATGGGGTTCCTGGGATCGCCATACGTAAGATATGTATATCGGTGTAGTGACTGCAATAATTTTTCTCTGTGTTTTGCAATTTTTCAACTCTAGAGTGATGGGTAGCAACGTAGTGCCGGACGAAAGCTGCACAATAGAGGTACCAAGAATAATGTTGGTGAAGTCACTCAATGGCCGCCCCGGTGGCCGAATAGTCTGACGCGCTAGTTTCTGACCATTCGTGGAAGATGAGCCCTAGTTCCAGTTCCTGATATGTCATGGTTGTGTTTATCTGATGACCGTCCCTTCCCTGGAACCAGTTGCCCTAAATTAGGGACAAGCGACCGTTCATATAGCTCTATGAGTTGCTTGTGGAGGTCGTTACACCCCGAAACAAATAATGGTCGCTGGATATCAGCAGGAGTTTTATACACAGCTTGTGTGGACAACTTCAAAATAGAGGTGCATTTCACCAGCCCACCCACCACGGAATTTTTTAATTTTTCAGACACCATTCGTTTGTACCACGTATGAACCGGAATGAACTCGGTTTTTTTCGTTTGAACCGCAAAAGTTTTGGAGATATTTAAAAAACAAAGTGGGGGGGCTGGTGAAACGATAGCCCCCCCACCATGGAATTTTTAAATTTTTTTTGCACCATTCGTTTGTACCACGTATGAACCGGAATGAACTCAATTTTTTTCGTTTGAACCGCAATAGTTTTTGAGTTATTTAAAAAACAAAGTGGGGGCTGGTGAAATGGTACCCCCAAAAAATAGATATTTCAAATTTCAGCATAGCCATTCGTTAATAAATCGTATGAACCGGAATGAACTCCATTTTCATCGTTTGAACCACAATAGTTTTTGAGATATTTAACAAATAATATTGAGAATTTGCATATAATTATAGGAGGCCGACCATTTCACCAGCCCCCACCATGGAAATTAAAAATTTCGAAATAGCCATTCGTTAGCAAATCGTATGAACCGGAATGAACTCCATTTCTATCGTTTGAACCGCAATAGTTTTTGAGATATTTAACAAATAATATTCAGAATTTGCATATATACAGAAAGACCGACCATTTCACCAGCCCCCAACCATGGAAATTCAAAATTTCAAAATAGGCATTCGTTAGCAAATCGTGTGAACTGAAAAGAACTCCATTTTCATCGTTTGAACCGCAATAGTTTTGGAGATATTTAAAAAATAATGTTACAGGCCTATCATTTCACCCCCCCCCTCATCATGGAAATTCAAAATTCCGAAATAGACATTCGTTAGTAAATCGTATGAACAGGAATGAACTCCATTTTTATCGTTTGAACCGCAATAATTTTTGAGATATTTAAAAAAGAATGTTACAGGCCATTTCATCCCCCTCCCCCCTCATCATAAAAATTTGAAATTCCGAAATAGCCATTCGTTAGTAAATCGTATGAACAGTATTGAACTCCATTTTTATCGTTTGAACCACAATAGTTTTTGAGATATTTAAAATATAATATTGCGAATTTGCATATATACAGAGAGACCGACCTTTTCACCAGCCCCCCCCCCCCCACCATGGAAATTCAAAATTTCAAAATAGCCATTCGTTAGCAAATCGTATGAACCGAAAAGAACTCCATTTTCATCGTTTGAACCGCAATAATTTTTGAGATATTTAAAAAAGAATGTTACAGGCCATTTCATCCCCCTCCCCCCTCATCATGGAAATTTAAAATTCCTAAATAGCCATTCCTTAGTAAATCGTATGAACAGGAATGAACTCCATTTTTATCGTTTGAACCGCAATAGTTTTTGAGATATTTAAAAAAGAATGTTACAGGCCATTTCCTCCCCCCTCCCCCTCATCATGGAAATTTGAAATTCCGAAATAGCCATTCCTTAGTAAATCGTATGAACAGGAATGAACTCCATTTTTATCGTTTGAACCGCAATAGTTTTTGAGATATTTAAAAAATAATATTGCGAATTTGCATATATACAGAGAGACCGACCATTTCACCAGCCCCCCCCCCCCCCCACCATGGAAATTCAAAATTTCAAAATAGCCATTCGTTAGCAAATCGTATGAACCGAGAAGAACTCCATTTTCATCGTTTGAACCGCAATAATTTTTGAGATATTTAAAAAAGAATGTTACAGATCATTTTATCACCCATCCCCCCACCTCCTCATGGAAATTTAAAATTCCGAAATAGCCATTCGTTAGTAAATCGTATGAACAGGAATGAGCTCCATTTTTATCGTTTGAACCGCAATAGTTTTTGAGATATTTAGAAAATAATATTGAGATTTTGCATACATACAGAGAGACCGACCATTTCACCAGCCCCCCACCATGGAAATTCAAAATTTCAAAATAGCCATTCGTTAGCTAATCGTATAAACCGAAAAGAACTCCATTTTCATCGTTTGAACCGCAATAGTTTTTGAGATATTTAACAAATAATGTTACAGGCCTACCATTTCACACCCCCCCCCCTCATCATGGAAATTCAAAATTCCGAAATAGCCATTTGTTAGTAAATCGTATGAACAGGAATGAACTCAATTTTTATCGTTTGAACCGCAACAGTTTTTTTTATTGGAGATTTAACGACCACCGTGAGCAACTCAATGGGCTATAAGCAGTCGCCCGTTCCCAATTTAGGGTCACTGGTTCCAGGGAAGGGAGAGAGCCAGTGCCGTAAGACAAACACAACATCCATGCCTGACCGGGATTCGAACCTGGACCCCTTACGGACGAATGATCAGAGGCCAACGCCTTAGACCACTGAGCCACCGGGGCGGCCATACGATTTACTAACGAATGGCTATGAAATTTCGAATTCCATGGTGAGGGGGGGGGGTTAATAGTGTAGGCTTGTAACATCCTTTTTCAATA
The DNA here is from genome assembly GCA_039090855.1 of Macrothele yani. Lineage (NCBI taxonomy): Eukaryota > Metazoa > Arthropoda > Arachnida > Araneae > Macrothelidae > Macrothele > Macrothele yani. The sequence goes on along the minus strand of CM077017.1, from coordinate 61,356,729 downwards.
CCTCAAAAACTATTGCGGTTTAAACGAAGAAAATGGAGTTCTTTTCGGTTCACACGATTTGCTAACGAATGGCTATTTTGAAATTTTGAATTTCCATGGAGGGGGTGAAATGGTCGGGCTCTGTATATATACAAATTCGCAATATTATTTATTAAATATTTCAAAAACTATTGCGGTTCAAACGATAAAAATGGAGTCCATTCCTGTTCATACGAGTTACTAACGAATGGTTATTTCGGAATTTTGAATTTCCATGATGAGGGGGGGGGGTGAAATGGTAGGCCTGTAACATTATTTGTTAAATATCTCAAAAATTATTGCGGTTCAAGCGATGAAAATGGAGTTCTTTTCAGTTCATACGATTTGCTAACGAATGGCTATTTCGGAATTTTGAATTTCCATGATGAGGGGGGGGTGAAATGGCCTGTAACATTCTTTTTTAAATATCTCAAAAATTACTGCGGTTTAAACGATGAAAATGGAGTTCTTTTCAGTTCATACGATTTACTAACGAATGGCTATTTCGGAATTTCAAATTTCCATGATGAGGGGGGGGGGGAGGCGGGATGAAATGGCCTGTAACACTCTTTTAAATATCTCAAAAATTATTGCGGTTCAAACGATGAAAATAGAGTTCTTTTCGGTTCATACGGTTTGCTAACGAATGGCTATTTTGAAATTTTGAATTTCCATGATGAAGGGGGGGGGTAAATGGTGTAGGCCTGTGACATACTTTTTTAAATATCTCAAAAACTATTGCGGTTCAAACGATGAAAATGGAGTTCTTTTCGGTTCATACGATTTGCTAACGAATGGCTATTTTGAAATTTTGAATTTCCATGGTGGGGGGCTGGTGAAATGGTCGGTCTCTCTGTATATATGCAAAAACTCAATATTATTTTTTAAATATCTCAAAAACTATTGCGGTTCAAACGATAAAAATGGAGTTCATTCCTGTTCATACGATTTACTAACGAATGGCTATTTCGGAATTTTGAATTTCCATGATGAGGGGGGGGTGAAATGGTAGGCCTGTAACATTATTTGTTAAATATCTCAAAAACTATTGCGGTTCAAACGATAAAAATGGAGTTCATTCCTGTTCATACGATTTACTAACGAATGGCTATTTCGGAATTTTGAATTTCCATGATGAAGGGGGGGTAAATGGCGTAGGCCTGTGACATTCTTTTTTAAATATCTCAAAAACTATTGCGGTTCAAACGATGAAAATGGAGTTCTTTTCGGTTCATACGATTTGCTAACGAATGGCTGTTTTGAAATTTTGAATTTCCATGGGGGTGGGGGGCTGGTGAAATGGTCGGTCTCTGTGCGTATATGTAAATTCTATTTTTTTTTTAAATATCTCAAAAACTATTGCGGTTCAAACGATAAAAATGGAGTTCATTCCTGTTCATACGATTTACTAACGAATGGCTATTTCGGAATTTGGAATTTCCATGATGAAGGGGGGGGGGTAAATGGTGTAGGCCTGAGACATTCTTTTTAAATATCTCAAAAGCTATTGCGGTTCAAACGATGAAAATAGAGTTATTTTCGGTTCATACGATTTGCTAACGAATGGCTATTTTGAAATTTTGAATTTCCATGGGGGTGGGGGGCTGGTGAAATGGTCGGTCTCTGTGCGTATATGTAAATTCTATTATTTATTAAATATTTCAAAAACTATTGCGGTTCAAACGATAAAAATGGAGTTCGTTCCTGTTCATACGATTTAGTAACGAATGGCTATTTCGGAATTTTGAATTTCCATGATGAGGGGGGGGGGTGAAATGATAGGCCTGTAACATTATTTTTTAAATATCTCCAAAACTATTGCGGTTCAAACGATGAAAATGGAGTTCTTTTCAGTTCACACGATTTGCTAACGAATGCCTATTTTGAAATTTTGAATTTCCATGGTAGGGGGCTGGTGAAATGGTCGGTCTTTCTGTATATATGCAAATTCTGAATATTATTTGTTAAATATCTCAAAAACTATTGCGGTTCAAACGATAGAAATGGAGTTCATTCCGGTTCATACGATTTACTAACGAATGGCTATTTCGAAATTTTGAATTTCCATGGTGGGGGGCTGGTGAAATGGTCTGCCTCCTATATTTATATGCAAATTCTCAATATTATTTGTTAAATATCTCAAAAACTATTGTGGTTCAAACGATGAAAATGGAGTTCATTCCGGTTCATACGATTTATTAACGAATGGCTATGCTGAAATTTGAAATATCTATTTTTTGGGGGTACCATTTCACCAGCCCCCACTTTGTTTTTTAAATAACTCAAAAACTATTGCGGTTCAAACGAAAAAAATTGAGTTCATTCCGGTTCATACGTGGTACAAACGAATGGTGCAAAAAAATTTAAAAATTCCATGGTGGGGGGGCTATCGTTTCACCAGCCCCCACTTTGTTTTTTAAATATCTCCAAAACTTTTGCGGTTCAAACGAAAAAAACCGAGTTCATTCCGGTTCATACGTGGTACAAACGAATGGTGTCTGAAAAATTAAAAAAATCCGTGGTGGGGGGCTGGTGAAATGCACCTTCAAAATAGTGGGAATGTTACGAGACGATCTGTAACTAGAATACCAAAGATTGTGATTTTAAAATATGATATGTACTGTATTTGGCTCAAATCTGAAAACTTAGTAGGACCACGAGATCCTGACTATCTGCCTTTGGATATAACCTCCTAAGTAAGATGACGTGTACTGTTCAAAACATCGAGAAAAAGGCAGTGCAGCTGGTCCAAACAGCAGATGGCCAATCGTCAGTGTTCCATTGAGAGCGTTTTTCACGTACCGACAAAATCGCAACCGGACGCCTAACAAATGACGCAATATTTTACTGTTGATTAATGTAAGCTTTCCAGCAGACAAGCTCTCTTAGAAGGGAGCGGTAAACCCGATATCAGCCACTACCAATGGATGAAGGAGATCGATTGGGAGCTGGCATTCGGCTGGAGTGGGGTGGCATAATACCCTACGTGTTTCCGACATCGAATCGATCACTGCTCAGAGGTACCGGAAGGGAATTTTGGAATGATATGTTAATCTAATTCGAATGCCATGCTACCTAAATTCCGTTTAATGAACGATAACAATCTTCTTCATAAAGCAAGCCTCGCAAATGTGTACATCTCTGAAAGATATTTAGAGCTAGTACTGTTCAATTACAAATTTTGAAGAGGACGATTTTTGGTGTAAATGGGACAAGGATGGTAAGTCAGATAATATCCGAAAACTTGAATATTTCATCATCCTAAACATGAATGCCGGTTGCTTCGACTAGCGAATCCTGTGATGGTTATGTTCAAATTAATCGGAAACTTGAGACTTAATCGTTCTGGGTGATGTAGTGGTTAGCGTACCCGAAACTTGAGACTTGGGCTGCTCCAGGACGATGAAATTTTCAAGTTTTCTGATATTATCTGACTTACCATCCTTGTCACATTTACACCAGAAATTGGATTGTCATCTTCTAAATTTGTATTAAATGGTGTAATCCCGCATTTCTTTCATGAACTGTTCTATTATTTTGTTTGAGCTGCTAGAACAACCAGATTTTGGGAAGCGAATATTTTTTACTTGTGATGCAACTTTCAGCTTGTCTGACGCTGTGAACACGCATAACAATGAGATCTGAGTCTCCAAAAATTCCAAAACGTGTTATGTAAATTGAAAATGCCTTCAGAATTTTTACGCGTCACGATCATTTCATGATGAGGTAATAATATCATTCTGTTTCGCGGAGAAAGTCATCAGAGGATGAACCAGGTTTGTAGCTGTACATGGTTTGCAGTTCGTATAATGCATGAAACAATTTTTCAGTGAAATGAGGTAGTTGCTCGATGGATTCTTGAAGTACATCTTATTTTGGACAAATATTTACTAGACCAGGATCTGCACAGGAGGTTTGATCGATTGACCGTCTCAGTCCATCAAATCAATAAATTCACTTTTTGCAGAAAATTCAATGATTTACAACAACGAATCCCAGTCATGGTATATATACGGTTTCTCCCCCAGAATTTCCGGAATAAACTCCAAAAGAACTGAATTCCAGCTTCAATGCTTTATGCATTATACCGAAAGTGCAATTTCAAAAGACCAGATAAAATTGTCAAAGAAAATGTACAATCATGTGTCTCTTATTTCGATGAAAATTTAACTGTTTCATTTTCAGTAATCATACGGTATCAGCGAATTAATTCGTATCAGGTTAGGTAAGTACCCTGTGTGTAAAAAAATGTTCAATAACATTTTGTGCTCTCTGGATTTAAATACTATCAGGAAACTTTAAAATGACTGAGTAAATTCACAAAACGACATTATACGAATCGGTAAAATGAACAGATTTCCAGCTTTCCCCAAACTATGGTTTAAAATATACTATTTTCCATAAATTAAGGAAACAAGAGAAAAATCACGATAACTCAGAAAAATATATGATGAAATGTGAAAACCTGTATCATATCGTACGTCAGAGAAAGACCCTGAAACATTTCGCAAGAAACACTTCATTCCGACAAAAATGATCACATACAGAACAAGGTGAAAAATAAGGTGTCAAAATGAAATAGCCAAAGTACCACCTCCCAGCAATGCAGGCCTAATAGCGGTTTTATGCTGTTGTTGATGGTGGTGTCTGGGAGCTCAGTAGGTAGCAACGAGACCATTGTTCATACAAAGCCCGTCTAAGGCCCTCGAGGTCTTGCGGAGAAGTGCTGCGGGAAGCGTCATAAATCTGTAAGGCATCCCAGGCATGCTTGATCGGATTAAGATCGGGAGACTTGGTTGCCCAATCCATACAATGCTCAGCTCTTTAAGATATTTTTCTACCAGCCTCGCACGGTGGGGATGAGTGCTATCGTCATGTAGGAGAAATGTCTCCTATGGCACCTGCATAAGGGCGAACATAAGGGTCCAGAACACAATCCTGATAGCGTCTAGGTATTCATGGTTTCTATTGGAAGCACCCAGCTCGCTACCACCACAATAAGAGTCCCTTTTACGAGTTATAGGGGGATGATGGCGTGTCCCTCGCTCTTTCCGTATCCCAGCACGCCTAGAATCGCTCTGACAAGCAAATTTGGACTCGTCTGTGAAGAGCACTGTCCTCTAATGGTTTTCAGTCCAATCAACGTGAAGTATTTATAAATTTAAAGGTTCTCCCATGTAACCGGGTTAAGGGGCACGCAGAGTTCTGGTTGCCTAGTATAAAGACTTTCTTCGTGATGCCTTCTTTGCACAGTGGAAGCAGATACCATCGTTCCTTGTAGCCGCAACAAAGGCAGATCGCAGCTTTATCAGGGTAGTAGTCCTTTTCTTCCGCGCAGTTAATCGGAGATATAAGTCATCCTTCGCTGTACCTTCTGGAAGTCGACTGCGCATTTTAAATTGGATCTGCAATCTGTGAACCACAGGAAGACTAACATGCAACCATGTTACAATTTCCACCTGATTTTTGCCTGCTTCTAGTGTTCCGATCGCTCTCCACCTCAGTTCATCTACTAAATGATGTCGCTCAGCCATTACAACAAATCTGCTATCTCAAAATACTTTCTTCATACTTCGCAAATGACGTCACGCACACCTCCGCAACGATCCTTTTTATGATGCGGCTCATTTGCATACGATACTCCGCATTACATTCACGTCATATGCCAAAGTTTTGTGCATTTCAAACACTTTTTTTTTTACAAATAATCGCGATTTTTCTTGCTTTTTCCTTAATTTATGGAAATAAGTGTATTTTTATACAGCGCAGATGATAAAGCAACAATTAAAGTAATTCCAGATATTTGAATTATAACCTGGATTACATTTTCCTTCTCGAGTATAACCCAAAACACATGTTGGACATTATCATCCGGGACATGTCCTAGTTGGAGTCCCAGATGAGCCGTGGGTGGTGTGTCTGGCTTACGTGCGCTCGCTGTCTCCTTTTCCTGAAAGCAGAGACCTCAAATTAGGGAAGGACTACTGCTGACAGCGACAGAAGATGTTAACATATTTTTAGAACGATTTTCCAGCAACATAATTAATGTTTAAAATAAAATTATTTCTTTCCTAAATGTTCCATCTCTGGACTGTGAACCTACATCTAGATTTCCAAGATAACAGGGCATTTCTTAAAATTGGTAGCGGTATTTTATTCTGTTCCTCTTCCACTGCTTTCTATAGTTTAATCATTGTTTTAGGTCTGCGTTTAGAAAGCGCTCTTTTTAACAGTCCGAAGGCATCCATTAGTGGATTATATAATCCATTCTCTTTATTTGTTAAGTGCGAGATTTGGATGTATGACCGCATGGAGTTCTACTCATTGAAAGCTCTGTGGATAAAGGAATGGTATTTCCTTTTTAAATATAGGAGTTAAAACATTATTTTGGTAATATGCCGAATTGATTTTAACATTCTATAACGAAGTAAATTTCTTCGTCATTCTGGTCCACGCCGGTGATCGAACCCCAGTCCTCTTATTCCGGAACAAGTCGCTTTACCAACTGAGCTACGCATACGTATCTTCTCGCTGCTATCTGCGGGGCAGGCACGTCACAATTATTCAAAACTTTTCCTAACTTTAATTTCTCATTGTTTGAGAAACCAGCAATAATCATGAATCTTTAAGCGAAACTTTCTTTAGATTCTTGAAGCCGAGTTTGTAAGTCTTTTTCTGCTCTTTTGCGAAAGTAAATTGACCTTTATTTGTTACAGTCGTTTAGCTAGATCCATGCTTCATCAATAGTCGCAATAAATTTCCATCTGTCTCCGGCTAAGTGATTTTCATAAAGGAGTTTACATAGTATTCTACTCTCGGCCACGAGCCTAGGCAAAAGGCGGTGAACTTTATTTTTTGTTTTATTTTTTCAGACACAAATCTCTGATTTTACCTTGTTTATAGTTGATACAGAGATCTTTAATGACTTAGGGGTTGCTCTTTGGGTCGGTGGATTTTCTTTTAAGACCAGAAACCATACTTTTGAAATAGTCGTAAAAGTATGTACCTTCTTTGGATATTCGTCCGGTGTTCTTTTTCGTGTTAAAAGCAATTATTAACTATTTTTCGCCGTATTATTAAAAATATTGCGTATTTTACATTTAGAAATGCTAACTCCATGATTTTCGGGGCGTTTTTTAATTACAGAATACGAATATTTCTCTTCGTAAAGAGCAAAAGCATAATCTTCTATCCACAGCTTGCTTACGTGCTCCATTTTCTTAGCAGACGATATTTAACTGCAGCAGATGTTTGTTTTTTTGTGCTCATCTAACATGCTGTTACCAGTTTCAATTATTTGAACTTCTTTTATTTTCTGTAATTTCTTATCAAAAACGTTCTAAAAATGTGTGAACATCCTCTGCATTTGCGTTGCTCACGATGGGTTTTAAACAGCCTAGAAATTCTGGTGATTATCTTTTTTCCAGAAGAATAGAAGAATAAGTTCCAGAAGAATAAGTTAACTTAATCTTGTAGAAAACGGATAAAAAATTAAATATTCGCACCGAATGCTTGTTGATTGCACAAGTGATTTTCATTGAAGTTTCCTATTGTCTTTTAAGGGATGCCGGATCATTACATAAATACTTTAAGTGCATATGCGAACAGCTTTCACACGCATTCACATGTATACACCCTCTAGTAGTTATGAACTGGTTAATGCTCATGCTTCGCTCCCACCATCATTTCAGGCATCTGAAAGGTAAATAAGTATTTTTCGAAATTAAATTTTGCTATCTGGTATTTTAGCAGTTAAAAGATCGTAGGAACCTTTTAGAAAACTGCGAGCCTTAGAATGCGCATTGTCGCAATAAAACGACAAAACTTGGGGAATGTTCCTCACATGATGCAACATTATTCCAGCGACAAGATAAATTCATTTGCAGAGAGTTAAGTAAGTCGATGGATCTTTAGAACTGGCGGAATTGAGGAGGAAAGGAAAATGCGTTATTGCTCCAGTGGATTATTTCAGCGTTATCGACTTTGTGAGGAAGCCACATTTTGTGTGACTAAGGTATTACAGCGGAGACGTTGAAGACCATTCTTTGTAAGCTGTTGTTAGTCTTTTATCAATTGTCTCGGTATTTTGTTTAGCATTACGTCTCCTCGTAAGAGTTTCCTGAGGTTGGAATTACTATGAAAAATTTTATACGTGTTCATTGAATATTATCCTGCTCAGCAATAAGTGCAATACTTGAATTAAAACAAATAAATATATTTGTTAAGTATTAGCATAAATAGCGAAATAACTGAGCTTGTTGACAAAGGTGAGGGTAACAATGATATCTTTCGTGTTTTGAATATTTTGTACATTGCGTGCAATTCGCTCGCAAGGCACAAAATGAGAGACAGAGAGAGAGAGTGAGAGACAGACAGAGAGAGAGTGTGTGAGAGACAGACAGAGAGAGAGAGAGAGAGAGAGAGAGAGAGAGAGAGACAGAGAGAGAGAGAGAGAGTTGCAAACTTGCAACACCAGTGACTCTAAAAGGTCTGAATGCACTTTGTAGGTCCATCCTGGTGTAAAGTACAGTGAGGAAGCTGGTCACGTAAGTCACACTGCACATCTAAAGAAAACGTGCTGACTATTCCAGAAAAGAATAAGATATTGTAGGAAGCCAGAAAATTTGAACTGTATGGTATCGAGGCAAACACTACTCACTGCAAACAGCAATTGGTTTATCTCACTTAAAAGGAATACAAATTTTACATACTACACTGTAAAAATAACTGGAGAGGATGCTGTCTACACGAAAGATCTGAAAGATTACCTCCTATATGAAGGCTATCACTGAAAAAGGTGGTTACTTGGCTATGTATGTTTCAGTTTAAACGAAGTACAACTTGATTGGAGACACACGGAACAGATAGACATACACATTGGGCGATGCCTTATCGATTGGTGTATCTCTTCGACTGTGAGCTAAGCCACCTCGGTAGCTAAGTGGTTTAAGACTCTGGCTTCTGACCATTCGTCCGTGATGGTTCCTAGGTTCGAGTTCCAGATGAAGCAGCATAAGTCTTGTGTTTGTCTGATGGCGCTGGCTTTTTCTTTTCCTAGAGCCAACGGCCCTAAATTAGGAACAGGCGATTGATTTTAGCCCGAAGAATTGCTCATGGTGGTTCTCAAACCATGAAAGCAAAAATAAAACTGCGTCACGTGATTACAAAGTACACGTTAGCTGGAAGTTGCCATACGTATTCTAGCAGTGGTTACAACCTTTTTAATTGACAACATCGTGGCAATGAAGACGAAAACAGAGACGAATACTTCGACTAAACAGGGCATGGCTTCCAGTTGTATGGTCATTCGTATTTTCACAGCATTTACCCGTACCCGCTAATGTGAATCGGGACGACAACAGACTCACGTATAGAGTTCAAAACGTTCTTCAGGATCTCAAGTCCTTTTAGGGGTGCCACCGTGAGATCTATCTCGCCTCAATTGATGAAAAAACACTGGGTTTCATTGTCAGGGATTGTACAAGCCCCTGCTCCCACCCTCTCGCCGAGTGGTCAGAGGTATAGGTTTCTGACTAGACATCCGAGATGGACTCGCGTGGGAGCCCTGAATAAGGCGTGGGTGGTGTGTTTGTCTTATGGCTTTGCCTCTCTCCGTTGCAAGGAACCAGTGGTCCCTAATTAGGGACAGCCGATTGCTTATAGCCGTTAGCGGTCGATAAACCCCAAAATAAGAGCCAAAAAATGGTACATGCAGCTGGGGTTGTAGGCCAAATAAGCAAGAAGAAGGAGAAAGTGAAATAACCCATATGATATCCGGCACTTGGACCCAAGTTGTACGAGCACCAAAACCAGATATACTGTTTGTTTATGTTGTCTTGTGACGTATATTCTAGTTTAACTTCCGTTTTTAGTTCCTTTTCCTATGTAAATTTGAGTTGTTCTCTTTTTCACTTCCCAACTTAACGTGATATCTTCTCTCTCATATGAATGGAGGTTTGGCAACACCCCTGAGGTCAGTACGCAAGTGACATATGCATGTTGATAAGAACGAGAAAGGATATGTATATTTTGCGACGCAGTTGTTTGGGGTAGAGATGTTATATCTTTGCTCAGCTTATTGATTGTACGAGAGCTACTAACGTATGTGAAGTTATATTTTTATTGCCGTCTGCATAACTACTTTGTGAAATTGTGAGTGTTATACTACTGATTGACTACCAGTTGTGGATTAACGACGTTGGAATATACCACCATGCTATATTGAAGTTGGATACAAATAAAAGATTTGTAAGTCCCAAACTTTGACGTTATTTTTTTATTGGAGGTTTAATGACCACCGTGAGCAACTCAATGGGCTATAAACAGTCGCCCGTTCCTAATTTAGGGCCACTGGTTCCAGGGAAGGAAGAGAGCCGGTGCCGTAAGAAAAACACAACATCCATCTCGGACGAACGATCAGAAGCCATCGCTTAGACCACTGCGCCACCGGGGCGGCGACGTTATTTCGAGTGAACGCCGATTTTATTATTGGTGAACTTGACGTTTAGCACATGTAGTGTTTAGCTAGTTAGAAACTTAGGAATAGATTTTACACTACAGTTACTATATTACTACGGTCTCCTCGGATATGGCATCTCGTTTTGATGGGGTTCAGGGCAGTGGTGTAGCGATTTATATTAAACAAACTTTATTTATGATTTTCTCTTGATAAAAAATATAAAGTTATTAACGAAGATAATGAGATGATTTCAGTAGAACTAAATAATTCAGTAATAAGTGTAACTTATCATCCACCTCAGGGGAAACTGAGTTTTTTCCTTGATTTCTATTCAGATATTTTGGATTTCATAAATTTCCATGGGAGGATTCTTCATTCTTTTGGGGACTTTAATATTAATATGGCTCTATTGATAATAATGCTTCTTCTTTATTCAATGATATAGTTCTTGCTTCTGGGATGACTAATGTTATTACTATTCCATACGGTGTTACAGTTAATTCCTCGTCTACATTGTATTTGTTCATCACAAATATTCATAACTCATGTTCGGGAGTACAATCGTATGATTTCAGTGATCATTTACCGCTATTTAATTTGATGAACGTAGAGTAGGATCAGTTTCTGAGTCTCTGTTTATGAGAAATTTTAGTCGTAATGATCTTCGGGCTTTAAGATTGCTTTGCATTCTATTGATTGGACATGTTCTTGTACTAGGTAGCACTGTTGAATCTTATAATGTGTTTCGGAGGGTTTTCTCGGTCTCTATTAGAGACATTTCCCTATGCGAACTGCTTCTTGTAGTGCGCGTTGTAGGAAACCTTGGTTGACTGCTAACCATTTAAGGTACAAATTTTGTATATAAATAAGAAAAATAAGCTTTTTAAATTATTTCTTCGCACTAAAGTGACAATTGACCTTACCAAGATTCGTAGGTATCGTATGCCTCAACGTAGGATTTAATTGGTTTAATTCTAAACTGAGGCTTACTAAAAGAAATTTTTATTATAATCACTGTGCCTCAACTACTGACGGCACGAGGTTATGGCGTTCCATCAATGAGCTTTTGACAAATTTCAAAAGTGATGATAAACCCGTTTTAATTGGGCATAATAGGATTCGAGGACTCTTTTGTTGAATGATGCCGCGGTTGTTGATTTTTTTAATGATTATTTTATTGAATTACCAGGTAACTTAATTTCTAATATACCTACTTGTTCTAAAAGTTATACTGACTGATTGACATCGTCCTCTTCTTTTTCATTTTTTCTTAAGCCTATTGCGGATGATTTATTGTTGGTGATGAATGAACTAGATCCTTCTAAGTGTACTGGACCTAACAACATTCATCCAATGGTAGTGTTGGTAGTGAAATTTATAACTTCAGAATTATTCATTCCAGTAACTCATATTTTAATAGTATTCTGCATACGGGTATTATATACCTGCACCGTTTAAACTCAGTAGAGTCAGTGTTATTAACAAAAAGAGATCTAGGACTGATGTCTCAAATTATCGTCATATATATGTCATTTCTGTTTTTGAAAAAAATTTTACTAATGTTGATCCATAGTCGGTTGTAATCTATATATTTATTCTATAAGTTTTTTTACTGTAAGACCTATTTTGAGAGAACGGCTGAACGTAAAAATATGGATCAAAATGAAGGCCTTACCATGTAGATGTGCCAGTCGAAGAAAAAAATGAGATTAGGGCAACGGTTCGGGCATTGTGGGGCGGCAAAGTTCCCCTGTAAAGTCTATGGAGAAGCGTGCGGTTGATATTCGATCGCGTGCGGTTGACTGAAACAACTCTCGCGAAACACGCGCTGTTAAAGACAGAAGCATGGAGGGACTGAGATAGTCCAATGATCAAAGTCTTCTCGTTTCTGAGCGAACCGTTGCGAAAAGCAATGGTCCATTAACCTCCATACGCTGATTCATGTTGTCATGGAAACGCTAGCAGACGATCGTATCGAAGTTCTTCGCATCAGAGCAGCGAAGACTCTCAAAGACCTGCTTGCGTTATGCCGTAGGACTGTGTGATGTATATATAAAATTTAATATTCATTCGGTCGAGTTTATTCACGTAGGTAAGACGTTTCCCATTATGTAAAAATGTAAATAAACATTCTGTTAACCATTGTTAATGAAAATATTTAGAATGCACTTATTGAGTTGCGCCATCTATATATTAATTCTATAAGGTTTTTTACTGTGAGACCTATTTTGAGAGAACGGCTGAACGTAAAAATATGGTTAAGGTATCAAAATAAAGGTCTTACCATGTAGGTGTGCTGGTCGAAGAGAAAACTGAGATTGGAGAAACAGTTCGGGAGAGGCGGAGCGGCAAAGTCTCCATGTAAAGTCAATGGCAGAAGCGTGCGGCCCTTATCTACATCAGGCGCTCAGTTCAGTGTCAGACGTGGGGAGTGCATGGTGTTCTATGATCATCCTAAAGTAAGTAAATACTTTATTGCATACGTACCTTTAACAGAATGTCTCTCCCGCAGAAAAAAAGAAAAGAAAACGTAAGAGCCTTACTGGAAGGCGTGAGCGATCAATGGGTCGCAACTATATGTCTCAGACAAGAGAGAATGAAGAGTATTCGCAACGCGAATCTCATTCCAACAACATTTACAAACACAGTTGTGACTGAAGATGAGAGTGAAAGAGTGCGCTATCCAGTTGAATTTTTGCACACGATTCAGATGAGTGGACTTCCGCCTCACATTCTACGACTGAAAAAGGGCGCAGTCGTGATTCTCATCATGAACCTGACCGCCCCGGTGGCGCAGTGGTCTAAGCGCTGGCTTATGATCATTCGTTCGTAAAGGGTCCGGGTTCGAATCCCGGTGAGGCATGGATGTCGTGTTTGTCTTACGGCACTGGCTCTCTCCCTTCTCTGGAACCAGTGACCCCAAATTAGTGACGGGCGACTGCTTATAGGCCATTGACTTGCTCACGGTGGTCGTTAAACCTTCAGTCAAAAAAAAATCACGAACCTGGACGCAAGGAAATGTTTATTCGACGGCAAATGTATGATCGTAAAGTCGTTCTTCCAAAATACAATATCTGTAGAAATTTTGTGCGGAGAACGCATGGGGCCGTTGCACGCATTCCGCTGACTCCAAGCGACAGCACTTTCCCTTTTACGATCAAACGGATTCAATTTCCGATCATATTGTTCTTTGCGATGACAATAAGTCAAGGACAGACATTTGCTAAAATCTGAATATACCTGCCAGAACAAGCTTCTCACATGGTATGGCTCTACGTTGCCCTATCTCGAGCAAGATCAAAGGATTCTTTTGCAGTAAAGATCCCTCACGAAGATGCACCTGGATTACCTGTCGCAAATGGATGGACTCAAAATATTGTATTTAGTTCACATTTGTTGCTTGATATGAGTTTATTCTTAAAAAAAAAAAACTAACTGTCGATTTTGACAGGTTTCGACTAGTCTTATATTGAAACTAATAATTTGCTAAATAGAAAGCAATATGGATTCCGTCGTGCCAGTACTACGGAGACAGCCATTTAGATGACTGATTTATTTACAATGATAAAGGCTTAGGTGAGTCTTTTGCGATTTACCTCGTACCTTCAATACTGTCATTCATAACATTCTGATATCTAAACTTGAACATATTGGCATTAGGGGAGTCGCCAGGACTCTTTTTGAAAATTATCTTTTTGGGAGTGGGCAGTACGTTCAGTTTCGGAATCTTTGCTCTAATATTAAAACTGTTCTTTTTGGAGCTAAACCGGGCTCTGTCCTATGGTCATTATTATCTTTTATTTGTTTTAATGATATATTTGTTATGTTCGTTCCAGTGCATATACGCTCTTTTTTGCTGAGGACATGAGTATTTTTTTCCGGTCTGCGGTGTCTGACTTGATACCTCGTTCGTGTTAACCACGCTTTAAGGAATATCAGACTTGGTTTCGTTGTAATTTTTTAACTCTTAACATCACAAGAAAGAATATATGCTGTTTCTAGTCGAAATACTCGAGCTGAGACTCTTCCAGAAGTGATTCTAAATGATATTCCTTTGGTTTTCAAAAAAGGGTAAGGCTTTTGGGAGTTTTGTTTCAGGAAAATCTAAAGTGGGTTGATCATTTTGAAGTTATTTCGAGGAGTTGAGATTGCGAATAGGAGTTCTATCTAGAGTTTCGAGTCTATTATTAACACTAAAGATAAAATTAATATTTTATTATTCTTTCACTTATCCCTATTTATCTTATTGTCTACTTCTTTGGGGTAGAATAACTAAAAGTAACATTAATAGAACTTTTTCTTTACAAACATTTTTTTCGGTTGTTGAATCCATCGGAAAATGTGAAGGTCTTGTTTAGTTGCTATAAATTATTGATATTTGAAAAACTGTATAGTTAGCAACTCATGTTAATGCATGAGCGTGTTTACCCAAATAAGCAGCTCAATCTAATAAATATATGTTATCCTGCACACAGTTATCAAACTCGTGAGTATAACATAACCTTTTGATTCCTAGGTGTTGTACAAATGCACCGTATAATTAACACAGGAATCAGACATATCTGAATTACCTGTATTTACTGTTTTTCATGTAACATCAATCACTTCAAGAAACTTGAAAGTTTCATCGCCCTGCAGGGGGAATCGAACCTCATCTCCCGGTTTCCGTTCGAGTACGCTCGACCTTTCGATTCCTAGGTGGCGTACAAATGAGCAGTATAATTTTGAACATGCTCTAACGTAAATCGGGAATTCGGGTTCGATTCCCAATATAGGGCGATGAAATTTTCAAGTTTTCGGATGTGATTGATGTTACGTGAGGAACAGAAATGCAGTCAATTCAGAGATGTCTGATTGCTGTGTTAATTATAGTGACGTATTTTCTACGTATTATGAGAAGAATATTTATTCCTCACGATATGCGCAGTATTTTAATAATAAAGCTCATTGCCCCCGGCTATTTATATAAAATCACTTGTGAATATTGCATCGTTTAAAAGAGCACGAAAGGAATACGGTGTTTTTAGTTAAATTACATTTACTTCAATTATATTGTATGGTATTGTGATTATGTGTATATAAGTTGAAAAAAATGTAAATTACTTGAATTGACGTTTTGCTTTGTTTAGGAGCCAGGGATATCGTCTTGTTTACAGACGTAATCAGGATTACATTTGCCGTTTTCTCTGGATCCCTTCTATGTTGAACTATGGGTGTTTATAAATGTGTTTCTAAAAAGTATTTACCGTGATTTTCCTTTGGGTTGTTTATTCCTGTCTTATCAAAGATTTATAGTTTATGTTCTTAACTGCGTGTAACATGGCATATAAATAAATAAATAAATATTTGTTTCTCCTTTCCCTGCCAGAAACGATGCTAAAGTAGGGATTTAAGACTTCGACTGGCTCGGATTTCCATAATGGACAATAAACAAGACGATATTAGTTTGAACTGAAACCTATACATGTTCATTTATAGTTCCACCGATTTTTATTTTCCTTTCTGTAGGTTTCTAACAGGGTCAGGGGAAAAAAGTAAAAGAGTAAAAGCGTTCGTCTCTACAACCAGATATTTTATCAGGAAATAAAACTGTGAGATTCAGTTAAAATGTATTTGCTATGATACCCTTTACATCGTTACGAACTTTTCACAAAATGGAAATAAAAGATGAATTTTTAAAGGTTTTTCTCTCTACAAGTGAAATTTCTGTTATCGCACATCAAATGCACTCTCCCTCTTATCCATGCCCAAGCCGGACTACAGTGCGATATTTGTGGCCCCATAAAGTTATATCAATTGTGATGTCTATCTGCTGTTTGCTTGGACAAGAAACCATATGAAGGGACCACTTGTTGTTAAATGCCACGTGATGTGACGTTCTGGCAACATAAAAACTGGCCTCACCTCGTTGCTTGTCTAGCACGGATAAGGACAGGACACATGCCACGTTTAAAGTGCCCAAGTGCGTAATGTTGAAGTTTGATGAAAATATGAAAACACATATTATAAAATCACCTTTCATTTGCATATTGTGAAAGCTCACAATTACGCGATAATTCAAATAAAAAGTGCTGGTACAGACTTTTTGATTTACTATCGTACCATTAAAATCTCCGCACACCGATAATTTAATATAATAATTTTAGCCGTGGTGGAAGATTTTACTCTGCGTAGGTGTCTTCACCACAATTCAAAGTAAGGCTAAATAAAAAAATGTCTTTTCTCAGAATTCAGCATTTCAATTTTGCCCAATTTCCTTTAATAAAAAAAAATCTGAAAGCAGAGGAGGAAAAGAGAGTTTCAAAAAAAAAACCCAAGAAAAAAAAATTCACTGGGCTAGGAATAAATTTACTACCAATCTTCCTTCTCATGACATTCTTCGAGTGTAAAGGTTTATTTATAGGGAGTTAGGCAATGTGTTGTTCAAAGATTCTGTTCCTTTTACTCGGTGCTGAGTGAGAAATTTGTCGAGACATCGATCTTCAAGATGGCAAGCAACCTAACACCGGGATTTGAACTTTCAGGAATAGAAGAAAGCCATGAAGTCGGGTATTCAAAACAAGTCTCATTTAACAACAGCGCTACCGCTGTTGCCTTTGCGATGTCCGCTGTGATAGACGGCTGCGTGACAAGTAGAAAAATTGTTGTTGTGACTGGCTTAGAGATTCTCGGAATGTACTATATCCAGAGAAGCATCATTTATTTGGAATGAGAGTTAACGAGAGAGCTGTTTCCAGCGTTACGCAAGTGAGGCATTGACACTGGCTTGGCAGACTTTGAAATTTATGTAATTTCTTTCTCTAGAGTGGGATATTTCAAGCTCGTTAATGAACGCCTTATTGATGAACCATATTTTACAGATGCCAAGCGTATGTTGCGATGTCCAGTCTGGAGTTCCGTGCTTATTCATCCGGCTGGTGTGGTAATCTGGTCATGTCCATCAGCAGTGACCTTGCTTGCAGTACGTACTAGAAGTATTTAATTTATCCATAAGATACTGTAACGTATACTCTATATTCACTTTCCTTTTGATTTTACTATCTCTGGTTATTTTATTTTACTATGTAAATTATCTTCCTACTGAACGAAATATTATTTCACCCCGCTGAATGAGATCTGGCAATGAGTGTAAGTCATGACGTGGTGGTAGCTCGTATATAGGCGCGTTCATCGAGAAGTAGAGTGTTGTGTAGTAGTTGCGTTGTAGTTGTGTTGTTGCGTTGTAGTTGTGTTGGTGGCGTTGGAGTTGTTGCGTTGCAGTGTGTTGTTATGTAGTAGTGATATATGAGTGCCTTAGTTGACCAGGAGTCTTCATAATAAACAAGTTGTTCTGTAAGTTCAGTCTTTCTCAATTCTTAGTTTTGTCAGACCTCTGTCTGGCTGTTAGGTTTATGACTTTGATTACTTAATATAAATAACCAGCGTTGAGACTTTGTTTAAGTTCATAATTAACGAGTAACAACACCCTTTTGGGAATTCATCATTTTGAAGCTTAGAGCATTATTCATTCATAATAATTAGCTTAGCAAAAAGATAAACAAAGCTAATTCATTATAATACAAATAACACACAAACACACACACAGCGCTGTCGTGTGAGGTATGAGGTAAGGCGCACATGCACATAACTTTGATTTCATGGTGCGACATTCATTAGATTCAGTTGTAACGTACCAGGAGATGTGACGTATCTGCCAGAAGGACGCACACGACATAAAGGCAGATAGGAATCAGAATAAAACGTCCGCGTAGCTCAATTGGTAGAGTGACTTATTCCGGAATGAGGGGATCCGGGTTCGAATCCTGGCGTGGACAGAAATGACGGAGAAATTTACTTCGTCATACAGTTTTAATAAAGGTGCATGACTTCTATACGAATCACACGGTCCGCTTGAATTGCATTGAAATCACATCTACGCAGCCGTAATAAAAGAAATTAACAACCCCTGTCTCATTTAAGGCTACCGTAATAGATGAAATCGTGTACACCATAATAAATGTGAAAATTCTCCAAATACGTGGCGTCAGTAAATAAATAAATACATCGCTCTTTTACCGTTCCAGAAACACACAGCAACCGAAAAATTGTTATCAGCCGACGCCGTGGAATCGAACCACGGATCTCTCGATATCTAGATACGGATCTCTTGATATCTAGATATCGAGAGATCCGTGGTTCGATTCCACGGCGTCGGCTGATAACAATTTTTCGGTTGCTGTGTGTTTCTGGAACGGTAAAAGAGCGATGTATTTATTTATTTACTGACGCCACGTATTTGGAGAATTTTCACCTTGGATCTCGCCTTTTGGATTTAATTGCTATAATATATATATAGCCAGTGCCGTTGTTAATGCCCACCAGATGGAGACGTCTCAGTAACTGAGCCCATCTTACGGATTTATGATGTCAGAAGCTGACTTAAAAATACACATAGCACCGTGGATTGTTGCCTACCGTGGTGTAAATGTACCGCGCTCGGTTAGATATCGAGAGATCCCTGGCTCGATTCCTCGGCGGCGGCTGATAACAATTTTTCGGTTGCTGTGTGTTTCTGGAACGTGGAAAGAGCGATGTATTTATTTATTTACCGTAATAAATTTACAGTTTATGGAAGGCACAATGGGATGAAGTCCTTTTTGCAGGTACCTGAATATCACAAAGAACAACACAACTGTGATGTAGCCGAAATCTCGGGTATAGTGAAAGCGTTATATTTAAAAAAAGACTAATATTTATAGTACCTTATGCACAATATTGTTAGATATAACGAATTATTCTAGAGAAACCCAAACCAAAACAGATAGTGCTCCTGCAGGCAGAGAAGATCTGGGGCACTTTCAACCCTAATTGCAGAAAGGTCCTGATCAGGGTGCGACGGATATCCTGGTACCACGAAATAATCTGCGGGGAAGACACTGGGCAACACAACAACTGAGTGCGAAAAGCAAAAATTTGCGCAGGTAAAAATTACAAAAAATGAGCCCGAGAATGAAAACGAGAGTCCAAGAATATCCGTCCAACCTCCGTTATCGGAAATTCTTGCCTCTGATTTCAAGCTAACGTTTATGGAATAAAATGATATTTAGCAACAATACTGATCAGAGGAATCATTGCGAGAAAAAAAATTACGGCGAGAAATCTTTGCTCCGTAAACTTCCGCTTACAAGAAATTTAGTCCTCCATTTTCAGTCTTAAATGCATCCATTTTTGTAATGAAATGGTATTTAACAACAAAGTAGGACAGGAAAAGGAACATCGTGAAAAAAATTAGGATCACAAAGAAATAAAATTTTGCTTCCTTCAGCTTCCATTGTCGGAAATTTTTGCCTTTATTTTTAAGGTGAAACTCAAACATTTCAAAAATGATATTTAACTACAATATTTGAACAGAGGAAACATCACGGGAAACCAAATTACGATCATGAGATTATTCTTTGTTCCGCCCAGCTTCCGTTTTCGGAAACTTTTCCTCCATTTTCAAGCTTAAATACAAGTATTTATGGAATAAAACATTTAGCGACAGTACAGAGCAGAGAGGGTATCGCGAAAAAATAAATTAAGATTATAGAGCTTCGTCTTACTTCCGCTTTCGGAAACTTTTCCTTCATTATCAAGCCGAAACGCAAATATTTACGGAATACAATACTTAGCAATACAGAGCAGAAGAGGCATCGCGAAACAAAAAATTAACAGTGTTCCGCCTAACTTCTGTTTTTGGAAATTTTTGCTTCCATTTTCAAGCTAAAACACAAACATTTATGCAGTAAAATTTCAAACATTTATGCAGTAGATATTTAACAGTAACATGGAGAGAAGGAGCATCCAAGAGGGAAAAAACCAAAACAACTATGTAGATTATGGGAGACATCATTACTTCGTCTAATTTCCGTTTTCGGGAAGTTTTGAAAGACGGAATTCCGTCCCCAGGTTGAAAACTTGCGCTCATGATCGCAAGTTTGCAAGAGAGGATTAAAAAGGGTTTTGGGGATGTAATAAAGGTGCTGAGGATGGTGAAAATCTTCCAAATACGTGGAGACAATGTGAATAGACAAAGTAATCGCTCTTTCCCCGTTTTTCTTAATTAACACACAGCAACCAAAAAATTGTAATACACTGTAAGGCGAACTCACTCGGCTCGTTATCGAGAGATCTGAGGTACGATCCCAGCGGTGTCAGGATAACAATTTTTCGGTTACTGTGTGTTAATTAAAAAACGTGGAAAGAACGTTGACTTTGTCTTTTCACATTGTCTCCACGTATTTGGAAGATTTTCACTATCACTCTCGCCATTTGAAGTTATTAGCTATAATTTAATAGCTTGTGCCGTTAAACCCCACCAGATGGAGACAATTCCGTAGCCCATCCCTACGGAATTGTGAAGTCAGATGCTGACAGATAAACACACATAGCGCCGTGGATTGCTGGCCACCGTAGCGTAAGGCGAACGCACTCGGTTAGTTATCGAGAGATCTGGGTACGATACCCGCGGTGCCCGAATATAAAAAAATTTGGATGCAGTGTGTTAATTAAAGAAAAACGTGGAAAGAGGTTCTGGGGTTCTCGTTTTTGTCTGATGGTACGGCGCACGCTGCATACCCTCGGCTACTCGTGAGGCACTGTTGACTGTTACTTGACGGTACGGCTACTCGTATGCCACTGTTGACCGTTACTTGACGATACGGCTACTCGTGTGGCACTGTTGACTGTTACTTGACGGTACGGCTACTCGTGTGACACTGTTGACTGTTACTTGACGGTACGGCTACTCGTATGTCACTGTTGACTGTTACTTGATGGTACGGCTACTCGTGTGCCACTGTTGACTGTTACTTGACGATACGGCTACTCGTGGGCCACTGTTGACTGTTACTTGACGATACGGCTACTCGTGTGCCACTGTTGACTGTTACTTGACGATACGGCTACTCGTGTGCCACTGTTGACTGTTACTTGACGATACGGCTACTCGTTTGACACTGTTGACTGTTACTTGACGATACGGCTACTGGTGTGCCACTGTTGACTGTTACTTGACGATACGGCTACTCGTGTGCCACTGTTGACTGTTACTTGACGATACGGCTACTCGTGTGCCACTGTTGACTGTTACTTGACGATACGGCTACTCGTGTGCCACTGTTGACTGTTACTTGACGATACGGCTACTCGTGGGCCACTGTTGACTGTTACTTGACGATACGGCTACTCGTGTGACACTGTTGACTGTTACTTGACGGTACGGCTACTCGTGTGCCACTGTTGACTGTTACTTGACGATACGGCTACTCGTGTGCCACTGTTGACTGTTACTTGACGATACGGCTACTCGTTTGACACTGTTGACTGTTACTTGACGATACGGCTACTCGTGTGACACTGTTGACTGTTACTTGACGATACGGCTACTCGTGTGCCACTGTTGACTGTTACTTGACGATACGGCTACTCGTGTGCCACTGTTGACTGTTACTTGACGATACGGCTACTCGTGTGCCACTGTTGACTGTTACTTGACGATACGGCTACTCGTATGCCACTGTTGACGGTTACTTGACGATACGGCTACTCGTGTGCCACTGTTGACTGTTACTTGACGATACGGCTACTCGTGTGCCACTGTTGACTGTTACTTGACGATACGGCTACTCGTGTGACACTGTTGACTGTTACTTGACGATACGGCTACTCGTGTGCCACTGTTGACTGTTACTTGACGATACGGCTACTCGTGTGCCACTGTTGACTGTTACTTGACGATACGGCTACTCGTTTGACACTGTTGACTGTTACTTGACGATACGGCTACTGGTGTGCCACTGTTGACTGTTACTTGACGATACGGCTACTCGTGTGCCACTGTTGACTGTTACTTGACGATACGGCTACTCGTGTGCCACTGTTGACTGTTACTTGACGATACGGCTACTCGTGTGACACTGTTGACTGTTACTTGACGATACGGCTACTCGTGTGACACTGTTGACTGTTACTTGACGATACGGCTACTCGTGTGACACTGTTGACTGTTACTTGACGATACGGCTACTCGTGTGCCACTGTTGACTGTTACTTGACGATACGGCTACTCGTGTGCCACTGTTGACTGTTACTTGACGATACGGCTACTCGTTTGACACTGTTGACTGTTACTTGACGATACGGCTACTGGTGTGCCACTGTTGACTGTTACTTGACGATACGGCTACTCGTGTGCCACTGTTGACTGTTACTTGACGATACGGCTACTCGTGTGCCACTGTTGACTGTTACTTGACGATACGGCTACTCGTATGCCACTGTTGACTGTTACTTGACGATACGGCTACTCGTGGGCCACTGTTGACTGTTACTTGACGATACGGCTACTCGTGTGACACTGTTGACTGTTACTTGACGGTACGGCTACTCGTGTGCCACTGTTGACTGTTACTTGACGATACGGCTACTCGTGTGCCACTGTTGACTGTTACTTGACGATACGGCTACTCGTGTGCCACTGTTGACTGTTACTTGACGATACGGCTACTCGTGTGCCACTGTTGACTGTTACTTGACGATACGGCTACTCGTGTGCCACTGTTGACTGTTACTTGACGATACGGCTACTCGTGTGCCACTGTTGACTGTTACTTGACGATACGGCTACTCGTGTGCCACTGTTGACTGTTACTTGACGATACGGCTACTCGTGTGCCACTGTTGACTGTTACTTGACGATACGGCTACTCGTGTGCCACTGTTGACTGTTACTTGACGATACGGCTACTCGTGGGCCACTGTTGACTGTTACTTGACGATACGGCTACTCGTGTGACACTGTTGACTGTTACTTGACGGTACGGCTACTCGTGTGCCACTGTTGACTGTTACTTGACGATACGGCTACTCGTGTGCCACTGTTGACTGTTACTTGACGATACGGCTACTCGTGTGCCACTGTTGACTGTTACTTGACGATACGGCTACTCGTGTGCCACTGTTGACTGTTACTTGACGATACGGCTACTCGTGTGACACTGTTGACTGTTACTTGACGATACGGCTACTCGTGTGCCACTGTTGACTGTTACTTGACGATACGGCTACTCGTGTGCCACTGTTGACTGTTACTTGACGATACGGCTACTCGTGTGCCACTGTTGACTGTTACTTGACGATACGGCTACTCGTGTGACACTGTTGACTGTTACTTGACGATACGGCTACTCGTGTGCCACTGTTGACTGTTACTTGACGATACGGCTACTCGTGTGACACTGTTGACGGTTACTTGACGATACGGCTACTCGTGTGACACTGTTGACTGTTACTTGACGATACGGCTACTCGTGTGACACTGTTGACTGTTACTTGACGATACGGCTACTCGTGTGACACTGTTGACTGTTACTTGACGATACGGCTACTCGTGTGACACTGTTGACTGTTACTTGACGATACGGCTACTCGTGTGACACTGTTGACTGTTACTTGACGATACGGCTACTCGTGTGACACTGTTGACTGTTACTTGACGATACGGCTACTCGTGTGACACTGTTGACTGTTACTTGACGATACGGCTACTCGTGTGACACTGTTGACTGTTACTTGACGATACGGCTACTCGTGTGACACTGTTGACTGTTACTTGACGATACGGCTACTCGTGTGACACTGTTGACTGTTACTTGACGATACGGCTACTCGTGTGACACTGTTGACTGTTACTTGACGGTACGGCTACTCGTGTGCCACTGTTGACTGTTACTTGACGGTACGGCTACTCGTGTGCCACTGTTGACTGTTACTTGACGATACGGCTACTCGTGTGCCACTGTTGACTGTTACTTGACGATACGGCTACTCGTGTGACACTGTTGACTGTTACTTGACGGTACGGCTACTCGTGTGCCACTGTTGACTGTTACTTGACGATACGGCTACTCGTGTGCCACTGTTGACTGTTACTTGACGATACGGCTACTCGTGTGCCACTGTTGACTGTTACTTGACGATACGGCTACTCGTGTGGGCCACTGTTGACTGTTACTTGACGGTACGGCTACTCGTGTGCCACTGTTGACTGTTACTTGACGATACGGCTACTCGTGTGCCACTGTTGACTGTTACTTGACGATACGGCTACTCGTGTGCCACTGTTGACTGTTACTTGACGATACGGCTACTCGTGTGGCACTGTTGACTGTTACTTGACGGTACGGCTACTCGTATGCCACTGTTGACTGTTACTTGACGATACGGCTACTCGTGTGACACTGTTGACTGTTACTTGACGATACGGCTACTCGTGTGACACTGTTGACTGTTACTTGACGATACGGCTACTCGTGGGCCACTGTTGACTGTTACTTGACGATACGGCTACTCGTGTGACACTGTTGACTGTTACTTGACGATACGGCTACTCGTGTGACACTGTTGACTGTTACTTGACGATACGGCTACTCGTGTGACACTGTTGACTGTTACTTGACGGTACGGCTACTCGTGTGACACTGTTGACTGTTACTTGACGATACGGCTACTCGTGTGACACTGTTGACTGTTACTTGACGGTACGGCTACTCGTGTGCCACTGTTGACTGTTACTTGACGGTACGGCTACTCGTGTGCCACTGTTGACTGTTACTTGACGGTACGGCTACTCGTGTGCCACTGTTGACTGTTACTTGACGATACGGCTACTCGTGTGACACTGTTGACGGTTACTTTACGGTACGGCTACTCGTGTGCCACTGTTGACTGTTACTTGACGATACGGCTACTCGTGTGCCACTGTTGACTGTTACTTGACGATACGGCTACTCGTGTGCCACTGTTGACTGTTACTTGACGATACGGCTACTCGTGTGCCACTGTTGACTGTTACTTGACGATACGGCTACTCGTGTGCCACTGTTGACTGTTACTTGACGATACGGCTACTCGTGTGACACTGTTGACTGTTACTTGACGATACGGCTACTCGTGTGACACTGTTGACTGTTACTTGACGATACGGCTACTCGTGTGCCACTGTTGACTGTTACTTGACGATACGGCTACTCGTGTGACACTGTTGACTGTTACTTGACGATACGGCTACTCGTGTGACACTGTTGACTGTTACTTGACGATACGGCTACTCGTGTGACACTGTTGACTGTTACTTGACGATACGGCTACTCGTGTGACACTGTTGACTGTTACTTGACGATACGGCTACTCGTGTGACACTGTTGACTGTTACTTGACGATACGGCTACTCGTGTGACACTGTTGACTGTTACTTGACGATACGGCTACTCGTGTGACACTGTTGACTGTTACTTGACGATACGGCTACTCGTGTGCCACTGTTGACTGTTACTTGACGATACGGCTACTCGTGTGCCACTGTTGACTGTTACTTGACGATACGGCTACTCGTGTGCCACTGTTGACTGTTACTTGACGATACGGCTACTCGTGTGCCACTGTTGACTGTTACTTGACGATACGGCTACTCGTGTGCCACTGTTGACTGTTACTTGACGATACGGCTACTCGTGTGCCACTGTTGACTGTTACTTGACGATACGGCTACTCGTGTGCCACTGTTGACTGTTACTTGACGATACGGCTACTCGTGTGCCACTGTTGACTGTTACTTGACGATACGGCTACTCGTGTGCCACTGTTGACTGTTACTTGACGATACGGCTACTCGTGTGCCACTGTTGACTGTTACTTGACGATACGGCTACTCGTGTGACACTGTTGACTGTTACTTGACGATACGGCTACTCGTGTGCCACTGTTGACTGTTACTTGACGATACGGCTACTCGTGGGCCACTGTTGACTGTTACTTGACGATACGGCTACTCGTGTGCCACTGTTGACTGTTACTTGAGGATACGGCTACTCGTGTGCCACTGTTGACTGTTACTTGAGGATACGGCTACTCGTGTGACACTGTTGACTGTTACTTGACGATACGGCTACTCGTGTGACACTGTTGACTGTTACTTGACGGTACGGCTACTCGTGTGCCACTGTTGACTGTTACTTGACGATACGGCTACTCGTGGGCCACTGTTGACTGTTACTTGACGATACGGCTACTCGTGTGACACTGTTGACTGTTACTTGACGGTACGGCTACTCGTATGCCACTGTTGACTGTTACTTGACGATACGGCTACTCGTGTGCCACTGTTGACTGTTACTTGACGATACGGCTACTCGTGTGCCACTGTTGACTGTTACTTGACGATACGGCTACTCGTGTGACACTGTTGACTGTTACTTGACGATACGGCTACTCGTGTGCCACTGTTGACTGTTACTTGACGATACGGCTACTCGTGTGACACTGTTGACGGTTACTTGACGGTACGGCTACTCGTATGCCACTGTTGACTGTTACTTGACGATACGGCTACTCGTGTGCCACTGTTGACTGTTACTTGACGATACGGCTACTCGTGTGACACTGTTGACTGTTACTTGAGGATACGGCTACTCGTGTGCCACTGTTGACTGTTTTTTGTTGTTACGGCGCAAGCTCCATACCGTCGGCTACTCGCGTGCTACTGTGGACTGTTTATTGACAGTACGGTGCACGCTGCATACCCTTGGCTACTCGTGTGCCACTGTTGACTGCTATTTGACGGTGCTGCTGCTCGTGTGCCACTGTTGATTGTTCGTCATCGGACATTACGGAAGCATCAAAACTGGACCTCTTAAGAGTGGCACCGTGTCGTCTGGTCAGATGAATCCAGTTTTCATCTGTATCGAGCTGACGTGAGGGTGCGTGTGTGGCATCCACAGCTTGAGGCCATGGCCCTGTCGGGCCAAGTCGGCTCTTTTCAAGGCGGTGTTGGCACTGTGGTAGTGTGGGGAGCCTTCTCGTGGGACACATTAGGTCACTTAGTGTGTATCGAGAGGTACTTAACCATTGCGCGCAAGCACCATGTGCTGGCTGATCACCTACACGCTTTCAATGCCTTCCCGCATTCTCCGGCAAGGATCTGTTCCACCAGGAAAATGCGCCGCTCCACAGAGCCGCGACCACCAGGGCATGCTTCGAGGAACACTCATCTGAGTTTGGAGCCATCCAGTGACGAACAAGGTATTCGAGTTTAAACCTCTGGAAGCTCTCTGGTAGGATGCCGTGAAGTAGAACATGAGATCATGTATACTGGACCGACGACTCTGGTGGTGTTGTGCGCAATGCTGCAACAGGCATGGCTGGCATTACCTCCGGAAATCCTGCAGCATCTGGTGAAGTCGATGCTTCGGCATGTACAGGCTGTTATTCGTGCAAGAGGAGGACCAGCACGCTATCTGGTAGGTATCTCTAACGTTTTTCTCACTGAGTGTCTATCATCATCATCATCACCATCATTGTCAACCATTATCAATCCTCAATCAATCCACTGCTGGACGAAGGTCTCCCCAAGTTTCCTCCACAACCGTCTGTCTTGTGCCATTCTCCTCCATGTCACTCCCGAATACTTTAGAATTGCATCCACCCATCTTCCATGCGGTCTTCTTCTGGGTCATTTCCTGTCCCTTGGAATCCAATCTAAAATTTCGGCTGTCCATCGATGGTCTGTCCTTCTGGCCGTATGTCCAGCCCATTGCCATTTAAGGGATTTAACTCTGATCATGATGTCTTCCACTCTTGTCATTTTTCTGATCCACGAGTTCCTCTTCTTATCTCTGCTGGTTACACCAAGCATGCACCACTCCATGCTCCTTTGAGTTGTCTGCAGCCTTTGTATGTCTCTTTTAGTTAAGGTCCACGTCTCTGCATCATACGTAAGCACTGGAAAGATGCATTGATCAAACACTTTTCTTTTAAGACATAATGGCATATTGCTCTTGAAAATTATGCTGTTTCTTCCAAAAGCTCTCCAGGCAAGTTTTGTACGCCGATTAATTTCTTCATCAATGTGACCCTCACTTGATATCTGCTGTCCAAGATAAACGTACGTGTCTGTTATCTCCAGCTTTTCTCCATCAATCGATAAATCTTCATTTCTTGTAAAAGCATTGAACATCACTTTTGTCTTCTGAAAGTTCATTTTTAATCCCACTTCTTTACTCTTGTCAGCAAGTTCCTGAATCGTACTCTGCAGCTCTGATGGGGTAGTTGCAAAAATGACTACGTCATCAGCAAAACGAAAATGGGTTAGATAATCTCCATTAACCTTTATCCCTTTGTTTTCCCAGTTCAGTGATTGAAAGACATTTTCCAATGTGGCATTAAAGAGCTTCAAAGATATGGTGTCACCTTGTCTCACTCCCTTTGCAATTTTTATGTGTGTTGTATTTTCAAACAGCCGAATCTTTGCACTTGCATTTTCATAGATGTTATTAATAAAATTAATGTATGCATCTTCAATACCGCAGGATTTCAGAGCCATTGTAACTGCTGATGGTTTCACCGAATCAAAGGCTTTTTCATAATCGATAAAAGCCATGCACAATGGAAGTTCATATTCCCTCGCTCTTTCAATTAGTTCTCTCAGTACGTGGATATGATCTATTGTGCTGTAGCCACTCCTGAATCCAGCTTGTTCTCTCGGTTGAGCCATGTCCAGTGTTACCTTCAAGCGGTGTGAAAGAACTTTAGTGAAAATTTTGTAAACCACTGATAGGAAGCTGATAGGTCTGTAGTTCCTGAGATCCTCAATATCACCTTTTTTATGTAGCAGGATCATTGTAACGTTGTTCCAATCATCAAGAATCTTCTCTTTATTAAGGCATCGAGTGAAAATTTTGGCGAGTACTGTTTCGATTTCTCCACTTGCTTCTTGTATGATGTCTACAGTAATTCCATCTTCTCCTGGAGCTTTCCCCCGCTATGTCTATATATATATGTATATATATACACACAGTCGAGTCACATTATTGTGACCACCTCCTACTTTTGACGTCAACAGCGCGTAGCCAATGAAAGAAGGCACGTGTCGTGAGCTGGCCTAAAGGGTATATAAGGTGTGCTATAGGCATTCTGAAAACATATCCCTCGATGCTGTCATGGACAAAAGGAGCGATTTATCAGATTTGCAAGAGGAATGATTATCGGCTTTCGGGATAAGAGTGGCACTATTTCTAAAACAGTGCAATTTGTGAACTGTTCGGGTGCCGCTGTGGTTAAAGTGTATCGTGATTGGAGAAATGGCACCATTGCGAATAAGAGACGTAGAAACGGCAAAGCACACGCTACAGTGGAGCAACTCACTGGCCAAAAGAACCAGAGGGCTACCGGAAGTGAGTCTAAAACGACAGTTTAACAAACCCTGCTGCGTATGGGGCTCCGATGCAGACGGATGGTCACTGCACCTATGCTAACGAAGGTGCATCGGAGAGAAGGCTTACATTTGCACGGCAGTATCGGAATTGGACCACCGCTGATTAGCAAAGGCTTGCCTCCTCCGATGAGTCACGTGTTCTTCTTCATCGAGCGGATGGACATTGGCGTATAAGGCGAGAAACATCGGAGAACAAACACTCTTCAACCATTGCTGGAAGAATACAAGCTGGTGGTGCCATCGTTATGGTCTGAGGAATGTTTTCGCGGCATTCCCTGGGTCCACTCATACCTGTGGAAGGCACTATGGACCAAATTCGTTATGAATCCATCCTTGCAGACCACGTAGACCCATACATGCTGATTTTCTTCCCTGCGGCGGATGGGACCCTGCAGCACAACAATGCGACGTGTCACACAGCTAAATATGTCCGAGAGTGGTTAAAAGAGCACGATGAAGACTTCAAAGTACTTCCATGGCCCCCTAATTCCCCAGAATTAAACCCAATTGAGCATCTGTGGGACCACCTTGATCGTGTTGTTCGCTGTATGGATCCTCCACCACGCACCTTTCAGCAGCTATCAGATGCACTGCAGTCAGCATGGCTCTTCGTACCTGCGAACACCTTTCAGCACCTTATTGAGTCACTCCCAGCCCATCTAGCTGCTGTCCGCGCTGCACACGGCGGTTGCTCTGGATACCAGCTGGTGGTCACAATAATGTAACTCGACCATGTATATATATATATCCAATCTATAATTTCGACTGACCATCGATGGTCTGTCCTTCTGGCAGTATGTCCAGCCCATTGCCATTTCAGGGATTTTACTCTGATCATGATGTCTTCCACTCTTGTCATTATTCGGATCCACGAGTTCCTCTTCTTATCTCTCCTGGTTACACCAAGCATGCACCTCTCCATGCTACTTTGAGTTGTCTGTAGCCATTGTATGTCTCTTTTAGTTAAGGTCCACGTCTCTGCACCATACGTAAGCACTGGAAAGATGCATTGATCAAACAGTTTTCTTTTAAGACATAATGGCATATTGCTCTTGAAAATTATGCTGTTTCTTCCAAAAGCTCTCCAGGCAAGTTTTGTACGCCGATTAATTTCTTCATCAATGTGACCCTCACTTGATATCTGCTGTCCAAGATAAACGTATGCACCTGTTATCTCCAGCTTTTCTCCATCGATCGATAAATCTTCATTTCTTGTAAAAGCATGGTACATCACTTTTGTCTTCTGGAAGTTCATTTTTAATCCGACTTATTTACTCTTGTCAGAAAGTTCCTGGATCATACTCTGAAGCTCTGATGGGGTAGTTGCAAAAATGACTATGTCATCAGCAAAACGAAGGTGGGTTAGATAATCTCCATTAATCTTCATCCCTTTGTTTTCCCAGTTCAGTGATTGAAAGACATTTTTGAATGTGGCATTAAAGAGCTTGGGAGATATGGTGTCACCTTGTCTCACTCCCTTTCCAATCTTATGTGTGCTGTATTCTCAAACAGCCGAATCTTTGCACTTGCATTTTCATAGATGTTATTAATAATATTAATGTATGCATATTCAACGCCGCAGGATTTCAAAGCCATTGTAACTGATGATGATTTCACAGAATCAAAGGCCTTTTCATAATCGACAAAACCCATGCACAATGGAAGTTCATATTCCCTCGCTCTTTCAATTAGTTCTCTCAGTACGTGGATATGATCTATAGTGCTATAGCCACTCTTGAGTCCAGCTTGTTCTCTTGGTTGAGCCATGTCCAGTGTTACCTTCAAGCGGTGTGAAAGAACTTTAGTGAAGATTTTATAAACCACTGATAGGAGGCTGATAGGTCTGTAGTTCCTGAGATCCTCAATGTCACCTTTTTTATGTAGCAGGATCATTGTAGCATTGTTCCAATCCTCAGGAATCTTCCCTTCATTAAGGCATCGAGTGAAAATTTGGGCGAGTACTGTTTCGATTTCTCCACTTGCTTCTTGTATGATGTCTACAGTAATTCCATCTTCTCCTGGAGCTTTTCCCCGCTTCATGTTCTTGATTGCATGTGCAACTTCTGCTGGGAGGACTGGAAGAACTCTGGTACTGGCACCTCTCATGATGTCTGGAGTGCATGTATCATCCCTTTCATATAACTTGCAGTAGACATCTTTCACTCTTGTCCCAGAAGAAGGCCACATGAAAGATGGGTGGATGAAATTCGAAAGTATGAGGGAGTAACATGGTGGAGACTGGAACAAGACAGACCGTTGCGGAAGAGGCTTGGAGAGACCTTCGTCCTGCAGTGGATTGATAATGGTTGACAATGATGATGATGATGATGGTGATATATATATATACACGGTCGCGTCACACACACATATATATGTACACTATATTGACAAAAGCCATCAGACACCCCTTCAAAAGCAAACGAACGGATCCGCTGCTTTGTTAAGGTACGCGGTACAGCTGCAAACGGTATCAAAACAAGCCTGCAGCTGCCCGCGATCATATCGCACTATGAAGTTGAGTGAAAATGTCGTGGAGAGAGAGTACTGTCTCTGAAAAAGGAAAGATTGTTGGGTGTTATATTAGTGAGTTGTGCTTAAGAGAAACAGAGAGGTGTTTAAACATACCCAAGTCAACTGTTTTGGATGTACTGAATAAGTGGAAGACACATAGCGTGCCTGAAGCAGCAAAACGTACGGCAGACCAAAGAAAATCAGTGATAGAGAACGTCGAAGCCTCAGGAGAGTTGTTACAGTTGATCGACGGAGTACTGCTGAAGACCTCAGTGTATAGGTGAGCAAAAATGCTTTAACCTCGGTAGGTACACGTACCATTCGCAAAGAACTTCACTTTATGGGTTACCGTGGTCGTGCGGCTGCTCATAAGCGTTTCATCTACACTCGGAATTCTACTCGTCGTTTAGCATAGTGTAAAAAACATTTATCGTGGACCGTAGATCATTGGAAACGAGTCCTATGGACCGATGAATCCAGATACACGATCCATCAATCTGATGGTCGTGTGTGGGTATGGTGGCAGCCGGGGGTACGCTATTTACCACGGTGTACTGTTCCTACGGTCAAGTTTGGAGCTGTCAGTGTACTCGCGTGGGGGTGTTTTTCATTGTATGGTCCCGGCCCATTGGTTATCGTGTACAAACCTGTTAACCAGCACGTCTACCTCGATATTCTGGACAATTATGCCCTACCAACTCTGTGGCAATACTATGGAACCGAGCCTTGTTGGTACCAGCAAGATAATGCACCGAGCTATAAATCAAGGTTTCAAAATCGCTTTATTATTATTATTATTCATAAGAAACATAAGAGGGAGACGTACAGTGTTGGGCGGCTCACTAGGAAATAATACAAACTGTTCAAATGATGGTATATACACTGGAATGATAATGGGGATGAATAACAGATGCTGCAAGCAAAGCTTATTGTAAAGCATAGTACGACACGCAGAAGAACAATACTAACGATAAAATCACAATGATATGTACACTGAAAACGAGAAAAAACTGGGGTATTACAGCACAGGCTGTAGCACGATCACAGGACATACATGGAGACGAGTCGTAGAGTGGAAGAGGGGCACCAGGGTGCCACGGGACACAGTAAAGGAGGTGTAGAATGTCCTAGGGTACTGATAGGTGTAGCAGTCCAGTATCAACCGCAAACCATGGAGCGACCGGCGCCCAGGTAGCATAGAAGGTGGCTTCTCGATGACTGGAAGAAGCCGACTGGTACTCCAGGCGTAGTCGGGATAGCAAGCGATTTCGGAAATGGCACAAAAGTGTTGCGCTGGCCTGGTGTAAAGAGACCGGCGAGGAGACGCTGCGGAGTTGTTGAAGGTACACGTAAATAACGTGTTTAACCAGCACGAAAAGATACGCACATACTGACCGAAGAGGTGTAGGTGGGTGATCCCGCAGAAGAAGGTGTCTGTAATGCAAAAAGAGCCAGTGGGTATTAATTTCAAGAGGGGCGGATAAGGGTGAGCGGGCAGCGGCCCAGACAAGAGGAAGAGAAGCAGGGGGAACTTCGAGAATAGAAAGCGGTGAAAGGGTGGCAAGGTGCACCAGAATACGATAAAGAAATTTAGAGGAGAAAGAGAAGACAGGAAGAACCGAGTTGGAGAGTCGGAGAAAAACGGCAGCGGAAGAGGGGCAGAAAAGACAGAGACGAGACCGGAGGGGAAAGAAGATCAGGGAAAATCGAAGGAAGTGCAGTAAGCAGGGAGTCATAGACCAAACGGGCAGAGGTGGACGAGAGAATATCAGGGGGAGGCCACAGAAAGGGCGCCAAGATAGATCCGAGTTAGTGAGGTCTTTACGGTTACTACACCTGCTCGGAGCCAGGAAGGGAATGAAAAGCAGCGGATGGGGGGATGAACAAGAGAGTTGAAGAAGAGGGGTTCAGAAAGAAGCTCTAGAATTGAAGAGGGACGGGAGTGAATGAGGGGAGAGAGCGAAGGTGAGTGAGGGCTTCAGAATATGCAGGTGGGAGTTTGGAGGGCGGGGGGAGGACAGCAATCCATGAGAACCAAAGAAAGAAAGGAAAAATGTGGATTACGCAAGGAGGCAAGAATGTCACGTACCTGAACTGCGAAGCCACTGGAGCCGTGAAAAGGTGAATGAAGTTGATCACTCGGCTTGCTTTGTAGCACAGTGGGACATCAGGTAGGCCAGCACCGCCATAGGAGGGAGGAGTCAGTATGTGCTTGTTGACGTTAATCCAGTGATGACACGCCCACATTACTCGAGTAAGGCAGCGTGTAACCTCCTGGAGACAGAAAAGCGAGGTCGTAGATGCAATCAAAGAATGCTTGCAGATGGACGAAAAGTATGTCCTGGTGAGATTTGCACGCTGGTAGTAGGACGTACAGAACTGCGCACGACACCAGTACGCAGCTGTGCGGAAGAGGCGAGGATGGAGTTCCGTGCGAGTTGCACTGGATGTAGCTTGTGGTGCGCCTAAGTGCACACCCAGGAAGCGTTGGGTAGCGGATGACCATGTGACCCCCCATGGAGCACCCATGCGATTGGACCACGACCCGCACCACAATCCGGTGCTCTTAGACGTATTCAGTTCAGCTGCAGAACATGAAGCATATGGAATTGTGAGGCACTTGGAACTGTGAGTCGACGAAGCACTTGGAACTGTGAGTCGCTACGAATCCAGACGGTAATGTCATCTGCATAGGTAGAGTAAATGACTGAGTGATGCCGTGTGCTGGCAACTGGTGGTGGAAGTTGTGCTAGGAGAGATGTTTGCAGAGAGCGTAGAAAGGGCTCGACGGCAATCGCAAACAGTTGACCAGAAAGTGGGCAGCCCTGACAAACTCCCCGCTTGAAGGGAACAGGTGCTGTGAGAAAAGATGCCATCTTGACATGGAAAACGGCATCCCGGTAGAGGGAGAGAAGAACAGAGACAAAATGTGAAGGAAAGCCAAAGTGCAGCAGGGTTTGTGTTAAATATGCGTGTGAGATATTATCGAAAGTGGAACGGAGGTCTAAGGAAAGGAGAGCAAGAGGTTCAGAATGAGTCTTGTCAAGATGAATGAGATCGCGAAGAAGTTGAACATTGGAGGAAAGAGAACGGCCAGGAACAGTATAGGTTTCAGATTCAGCAAGGATGTGAGGAAGGACAGAGTTTAGTCGACGGGAAAGAAGCTTAGTAAAGAGTTTATAATCTTGATTGAGAAGAGAAATGGGGCGCTAATTTCCCAAGTCATTGGGAAATTGGCGCCCCATTTGATTCCTCCCGAGGAGTTTCACGGACATGTGCGTCCGTGAACCTCCTCAGGAGGGAGGACCAGTTAAATGCAGCAGAAAAAGCGAAGAGGAGAAAAGGCAACAGAAGAGGCAAGAACGCACGATAAGAAGGAAAAGAGTGGCCGTCCGGACCCAGAGCGGCATAAGGGTTAAGGGAAGAGAAAGTGTCGGACACCTCCGTGGAGTGGGTGAGAGAGGCAGGGTGTGAGCAAGATGAGACGGAACTTGAGGCAAGTTATTGAGAAGATGGGAGAGAGCAGAGAGAGAAGGGAGAGGAGTTTAACTGAACTTGGTGGTATAGAACTGACGAACGTGAGAGCAAATCGCTGCCGAATCGGATGTCATTTCGCCAGAGGGGAGGCGAAGATGACGAAAGCCGCCCCGGTGGCGCAGTGGTCTAAGCGATGGCCTCTGATCACTCGTCCGAACGGGGTCCGGGTTCGAATCCCGGTGAGGCATGGATGTTGTGTTTGTCTTACGGCACTGGCTCTCTCCCTTCCCTGGAACCAGTGACCCTAAAATTAGGGACGGGCGACTGCTTATAGCCCATTGAGTTGCTCACGGTGGGTTAGTCGTGTTTTTCTGTGCTCCTCAAGTTTTCGTCGGTGTGTGTTATTTTTCTTCGTTGTCAGTGTTCTATTTCGTGTGTGTGTTGTGTGTGAAGGTCCCGTGTTTCTTTTTATATGCCTGCCGAGCTGGTAAGTGCTTATTTTGATTAGTTATCCTTATTTTTCTGCCTTGGCCAAGCTGGCTAAGGGCTAAGCTTCTCCTCGCCATTGCAAATGGCGGCTTCCGGGGAGAATGACGTCCTAACCCTTGCTACCGGAAATGATGATCTCCCGATAACAGCTTCTCTAAATACTACTACCAATGACGTGTCTATCTCGATAAACCACTCCTATTTGCAGCCTTCTGTTGCTGCCTTACCATCGGATATCGCCTCTTCTTCCAAGTCTCCCAGCGGTGATACGATGTCCTCTCTGAAAGCTAATGATGACGCCATGGATGTTTCGCACTCCATGCCGGAATCATCTCCAAAGCAACGTACATCTACCCTCTCATATGCTGACGCAACCGCATCTAAGTCGGGACCTTCCCAGTCTTCTTTTTCTCCTGGACAATATGTGATGACGCATAATGCCGAAGTCATTGAGGTTGTCCTTAAAGAAGATACCCCTTCTGGGCTGAAATTCCTTCAAACTATGGAGAATGGTGTTGTGTTTCCGAGCCTGAGAAATACAAAACTCACTGCATATACTGCTGCTCTTCGAGAGATTGTTCCTGCATCAGCCATAACTCATGTGGGCAGGAAGCCTTACAAAGTAGTTGTTTACTTCTCTACTCCTGCCCATTCCCTACATGTACTGACCAAGGGCATCTCAATTGGTGATCGTCACATCCATGCCGAACCTGTTTCACAGAGTTCCGTTGTTGTAAGTTTCTCACCAGTTCCACCTGAAGTTTCAGATGATCTCTTGATTGCCGCTCTTCTTCCTTATGGCCGGATCATTGGAGGTGTAACTACCTACTCTTCGTTTCCAGAGGTGCCAGAAGACAGATACCTACTCGGGTTTCGCCGCAATGTTCGTGTGGTCTTCCCTTCAGAGGAGCACATGCTGCGTATTCCACCCACTTTACGTGTACGCTGCTACACGCACATTAGAGAGATATTCATCACAGTAGGCTCCGTCTGTCCGAATTGTAAAGGCACGGGACATCCCCGCGCTCTATGCCCTCATAATGCGAACACTCTTTCCAAGTCAACAGCACGACCTTCTTCCTCTTTGTCACGTCAATCGGCTTCCTCTTCTGGTGCTAAAGACCAGCAACAGCAGACTTCCTCAAAAAGTAGTGATGCAGCAGTTGGTCAACCGACGTCTACAAAAAGTAGTGAGACAACCGTTGGTCGACCAACGTCTACCATAAGTAGTGAGACAGCCGTTGGTCAACCGACGTCTACCATAAGTAGTGAGACAGCCGTTGGTGGGCCGACGTCTACCAGATGTAGTGAGACAGCCGTTGGTCGGCCAACATCTACCAGAAGTAGTGAGACAGCCGTTGGTCAACCGACGTCTACGGGTAAACCCTCGACCTCGGGTGATGCATTGGCCCATCATCTCTTCAGTCGAAAGAGGCATCAATTGTTAATCCCAAGTCTCCTATAGAGATGGTTGATGACGATTCTGGTCATACTGCTACACCGACCGTTGAGGTTGTTTCTTCAGCTCCTTTTAAATTGCCGGAAGTTCCAATTCCGGTTACAGCACAAAGTCGTGGACGGGCAAAGCAACGTAGAACTTCACGCGCCCAGAATAAGAAGTTTAGAATGACAACCACCCTTAGGGCAGGACGTGATCCTTCTAGTAGTCAGATGCTCACGTCTGAAGGCTCTATGGAATCTGATACAGATGATGGAACAATTATTCCGATCTCCTGTGAAAACTTTTTACATATTCTAGAGGCATCCTCTCTTCCACAGACACATGTGTCTGGAGAGAAGGTGTATGCGTTCCTAATAAGTCCCCGTAGAGACAAGCTGTCTCGCAATTTTTTGGAAGGTTACTCCCACTGTCTGTCTGACACCATGAATCAAATGTTGGCGATACATTCTCATTTACGCACCGTTCCGGGCAGAGATCTGGGTGGTCCCTACTGGGCAAAGAAGTTCCGTAGCCGTCTGGCCAAGTTACAGAACGCAGCCGACAACATCCTCCAACCATCATCAGACTATTCTGTTCAAGACAGTCTCACTGAATAGTAGGGGTATGTGTACCCCTTTGGCCAATGCTTTAGCATATGAAGACGTCCACCACCTCAAAGCAGATCTCCTACTTTTGCAAGAGACAAATTGTCTCTCCACTTCACCCTTCCATCGCTGGAGGAGATGGGACTATCAATTTCATCACGCATATAGGCTCTCTCTTCGTGGAGGTTTAGCGATTGGTGTACATAATAGATTTCGTCAAGCACTCTCCTCTGTTAAAGTTCATAACCTGTGCCGAGATTTATTGCAGCGACTCACTTTCGTCCTAGATGGACAACGATATTTAGTTTTCAACATATATATTCCATGTTCATCTACACATCTAACGTTGTTATTTTCGTCGCTCCGCACTGCACTTCAGTCAGCATTACCATCAGATCATGTGCTCATTGGAGGAGACTTTAACTGTACACTTCAACCAGAGCTCGATCGCGCTCCTTCGAGGATTGAACATCGGTCACGTCTTGTGGAGCAATTGCGATCATTAGTGTCTGATTTTGATTTACATGACGTGTTCCGACGATTGCATCCGACATCCATTTCACATACCTGGAGAGCTGCATCTGCATCCTCCTCTCTTTCTGCCAGGCTGGATCGATTTTACGCTTCTGCTCCGTTATTGCCCATTACAACGGATTGCATGCACTCTCCTACAGCTTCATCGGATCACTGTGCCATCACTATCTCCTGTAACTCTTCATCTCGTCTGCATGTTAGGTCTCGGTCATGGACACTAGACACTTCTCTCCTAGCTGATGAGAATATATGCACCGAGATCAGAGATCTTCTTGATCATATGCGAGAGGGCCTGTCCACTGCACCTTGTGCCATCAATTACTGGCTCGAGGTAAAATCTTACCTAATTTATCTTCTTAGACGTCATTCCTTCTCCGAAGGCACGAAGCGCTCCATGGAAGAGCAAAATCTCCGAAACATCCTGTTACAGCTTGGTGCGAGTCATCCCATGTATACAGCTTACCAAGCGGATCTTAGAGCACTTCTTGAGCCTCGTGCACGTCAGGTAATTCTTCGTCTATGTCTACAACATCTATCACCAGAGGACTGTTCCTTTGAGTTTCTATCCGCGTTAGAAGAAAAACGCAGCTCGTCGCATCAGCTTCGACTACTTCGGCGGCCTGATGGTGAAATCATCTCTGATCCGGATGCAGTTTGCTCTCAGGTTCGTCGGTATTTTACTATCAAATACAGTGAAACTCCTCAGCCTTCTGTTTCTGCTTCTGCTACTTTACTCTCTGCTCTTCCCCAAGTTCCTTCCAATCTCTCTGATTCCCTTTTACAACCTATTTCGCAGACTGAACTTCGGACCATTCTAGTCTCTCTAAATTCCCGTGCTGTCCCAGGTCCAGATGGCCTTCCGCTCCTTTTCTACCGTACTTTTCTCCCTTCGTTGCTTCCATTTCTTCTCGCCGCTTTCAATGCTGCTCTTTCTTCCTCTTTTCTTCCGAGGGGTTTCACAGAGGCTCATATGGTGTTATTTCCCAAGAAAGGCGATCTGCTTGACTTGGGAAACTGGCGTCCTATCTCGCTACTAAACATTGACTATAAACTCTTCACTAAACTCCTTTCCAGTCGACTCAACCAAGTTCTTCCATTTCTTCTTTCTCCCGACCAGACCTACACGGTTCCTGGTCGGTCCATCACTTCTAATCTCAATCTCCTTCGAGATCTCCTACATCTGGCTCGTACTAACTCTGAACCACTTGCCCTCTTTAATCTTGACCAAAGAGCAGCTTTCGACAATATCTCACATTCGTATCTTTCTGCTGTTCTTATTGCTTTCGGCTTTCCTTTTGCCTTTGTTACCTCTATTCTTGCCCTTTATCAGGACGCTGCTTTCCATGTCAAGACGGCCGCCTTCTTGACTGCACCTATTCCTTTTCGGCGAGGCATTCGGCAGGGTTGCCCACTTTCTGGGCAGCTCTTTGCCATTGCTTTTGAGCCGTTTCTTCGGTCTGTCCATCGAGCCTTTATAGATGCACTGCCACCGCCTACTGCAAGTACTAGGCACTTTTCTGTGACATACTCTGCATATGCCGATGACGCGACCTTTTGTGTAAGGACAGACGCTCAATTCGACATCTTGCTCCAGATTTACGATCAATATTCTTCATGTTCAGCGGCATCACTTAATACATCCAAGAGTGCAGGCCTATGGAGCGGAGCGTGGGCCTCTAGGACTGACACCCCGTGGGGCGCCTCATGGACTGCTTCATCCCAAAAATTCCTTGGCGTCCATCTCGGAGTCCGTCTTTCTGCTCAAAATGAAACATGGAATGCTCTCAGAACACGCCTTACTCGAACTGCTGCATTCTGGCGAGGTTCCCAGTTTTGTACTTCTTACTTCTCAAGAGCTAGAATAGCTCAGACTTATATTCTTTCACCATGCTTATATTCATGGTCAGCAGAACGTATGCCCATTTATCACCTCAATGAAATCACTCGAATCATCTCAACGATAATATGGAACAGGTACCATTGGATCCAGGTCTCCACTCTCTGTCGTCGAGTCACTGATGGAGGTATTTCACTGCTGGAAATTCGCACCTACTATAAAGCACATAAAGTGGTTTCTTTCCTGCGGCTACTAAGTGCACCAGAGTCGCCAGTGACGCTCGTTAGAGATGTCATGATATCGCCTAGGAATCCGAGAATCACTTTCATCACGTATCTTCTAATGGATCAATCTCCTTTTTTTCATTCTAAACTTTCCCCTTTCTACAAAGAGGTCCTTTCCTTTCTCCGTTCTCTACCCCTCTTCCGTGCTCCACCGGCTTCCACCACTGAACTATTAGCTGAGCCCCTGTTCTTTTCTTCCATCCTTCATCCCCCTAATGCTCCCTACTTTACTGACCTTTCCTGGCTCCCCGCCGGAATAGTATCTGTTCAGGATCTAATTTCTCCAGATCTTTCTTGGAAACCCTTCTCTGATCTGTCCCCCCACATCTCCCCTACCTCTTCCTCTCTTTCGCTGTATGATTCCTTCCGTTCTTCAATCATTACCCTCTTCCCTAACCTTGCCTCTCAAGCTGGGTTAACTCTTGTTCCCTCTGCCTCTCTTCTTCTTCCCTTTTTCCTTTCCGTTCGGGGCTCATCGCTTCCTCTCTCCAGTTTTTCTGTCTCGTCTCTTTACCGTT
Source organism: Macrothele yani (assembly GCA_039090855.1). NCBI lineage: Eukaryota > Metazoa > Arthropoda > Arachnida > Araneae > Macrothelidae > Macrothele > Macrothele yani. Next base: position 61,315,268 of record CM077017.1, on the reverse strand, counting down.
GTCTCATTGATCTACTGTATGCTACACCATTGATGATTCCAGATGTTCCGAATGTCGCCCTTTCACAAGTGTGGACCATGTCTAATTCGCCACTATCTATTCCAGCAGAAAGAAACATCCAATGGTTGTTTCTTCATCGGCGGTTACCAGTTCCTACCAAATTATTCAGGATGACGCTTGTTGATTCGCCTAACTGCATGTTTTGCTCTACGATTGCGGATGTAGATCATGTGTATCAACATTGCACAGTGCTTCTTCCCTTGCTACATCTGACCTTCACTACTGCACAGTGCCTTAGTACTAATGATCTCTCCTTCTCAGCCTATAGCACGCTACTCAGCTCAAGTACTCCGCCTATTCCTATATCAGAGTCATGTGCTTATGTATTCATATTAGCAAAACATGTGATTTTTTGCTACTATCAACAGCTACGTTCTACCCCTATACAGCCTACCATCTTTCAGGCGGGAGCTGCGATGTGCAGTCAGTTCCGGAACAGAATGATTTCACGCTTGAGGCTTGCTTTCACTGTTGCTAAGGCTGCGAATCGAATCCCACACTTTATGTCAGTGTGGTCACCTTTTCGTCAATGGTTTTCTGGTCCATCAGAAGACCTTAGACTTTTGTTCTGACGTCTGTGAAATTGTTTGGACTAATTGAAATATAGTTTTGTGATTATCGTGTTCTTAGGTGCCCTTGTCATAATCGCTTCTTAATGTTACTGCACGTTTGTATGTTTCTCACCAACAAGGTCCTGTAGGTGAGTTTCTTGTTATACCACAGGCACTTAAAATAAGTTTAAAGTTTTTTTTTTTTTTTCGGCACTTTCCTTATGTCTGCCGGGCTTTATAATATATGGTTTTTGCTCACGGTGCTAAGCAACTGTTTGATAGTGTTTAAATCGTCTTATTGATTTTGCACAGTGTGGTTTCTGATCATGTTGCATGTACATAAAGGGATATGATCAGTCGATTACACCATGTTCTGTAAGGTTTAGCACTTTTGTAGTGCAGGGGGTAATTGTTCATCATTCGGTTATTTGTACTGTACCTGAAGTATAGTTGCTATGCCAAAAGCTCAGTTTTGTATATACTAATGTACTTTCCTAATTGCACTGTAAAATTTATGTTTGGCACATTTCGCATGTTGGGTCACGATTACATGTCTTAAGTTTTATGCTCATGGTGCGGAGCAAACGCTTTGATAGTATTTCAATTATATGTTAATGTTACACAGTGTGGTTTTTCTCATGTCACATGTGCCTAATAGGAAATAATCAGTCTATTAGATAATGTTCTGCGCTGTATTGCATATTTGCTGTACAAAGAGTCAGTTTCATATTTTCATTATTTGTATTGTACTCAAAGTATAAATTTTCTGTAAAACGCAAGTTCTGTTTGTACTAATATACTTTACTCTTTGCACTGTGAAATTTACAGTTGTACCATGGAATTGTAATTCCTTATTAGTGTCTTCCCTATGCCGTTGCATCTTGTGTACATATGTTGTTGTTCATTACAAGTTAATCTATAGCACTGTGATTGAGGCACTTGTTTAAGCCTAAGTAATAGTTCTTTTTGTAATTTGACAGCGTTTCACAAGAGAGATATTGCATTCAATTTGTATAGAGTTCACACCATCATTGTGGATAGATCATTTATTCGCTTATCTTTCAGATACTGAAAAGTATAAACCTTCTGCTCTTTTCTTCTCTTTTCTTCTTTTTTTCAAGATTGTTCAAAATATACATGTTTGTTTTTGCACTGTAAAATTTATAGTTATACCTTGTACTGGTGTTCACCTATTAGAGATGGCACTCTGCTGATGCACTTTGCGAACATATGTTGTACATAGAGTAAGTCAACCCATCAGTCCAGTATTGTCAGTGTTATGAATTTGCTTACATTGTATATAGTGCATCCACATAATGTAAATATCTCATTGTCATTGTAAATAGGTCATCCACTTGTTTATCTTTTGGTAACTGTTAAGCACAGGCCATCTGTATCTTCCTGTCCATGTTTGCTCCAAATAAAATATTGTTGAAGCTCACGGTGGTCGTTAAACCTCCATTCAAAAAAAAAAAAAAAAGATGACGAAGCGAGGTAGAAGACTTGCGTGCAGATTCCATTGATTTTAGAAAAACATAGGTGTATTCCTCCAGATTGAGATGTTTAATGCGCAGACGTAAAAGTGCTTGCTGCGCTAGAGGTTTCAGCAAAGTCTAGAGCTCCGCCTGATATTCTGGAAACAGCTGATCTGACAACCCAATCAGTGCGAGTATCTGCCTGGCGTGATCGAGGCGCATCTGACTGGAAGTCGTCATGGTGAAGGAAAGTTTCTTGATATGTAAGAGGAGCTGATGCTTGACATGAAGCCAATACGTCAAGGTACAGGGTACGGAATGCAACCCTGCGCGACGAGCAGCAAGGAAAGAACGGACAGAGGCACAAAAGTCAGGATCGGTGAGGAGATTGGAATCAAACGTCCACGGACGTAGAGTCCGAGGAGTGAAACCGCAGCAAACACTGTGAGGGTGACCGTGCAGTGGCCTGAGGAAGCAGTCGGTTGATGTCGCAACTCGGTAATAGACGTAAGAAGCGGTGTGGAAACGTAGACCCGATCTAGGCGTGCAGTCGATGGAAGCTGACTCCCAGACGAGCGCCACGTGTGTGAGGTCTCTTTTAGATGTAGGCGCCTATAAGCATCGGTGAAGGAGAAATCAGCAAAAAGGTCATGGAGTAGTGCGACGAGATCTGTACGACGCTCTCGTGACGAAGGAGAGCGATCCAGTGCCGGGTCAAGGGTGCAATTGAAGTCTCCACCCAAGAGCACACGATCCGAAGGCGATACTTTCGAGAGAGCTTGACGGAGTTTGGTGAACAAGATGGATAAATGAATAGAAGTGCACGGAATATACACGTTAAAGTTGTGAAATCGAGCTGCGCCAACTGTGAAGGAGACTTGCTGGAGTAAATCCCGGCAGAGGTTCTGCACTGAAAGTGTAGTGAGAGTGGATCGGAACTGCTGATGTATTCCGATAGCAAGCCCACCATGAGATGAATAGCGAAATGCATGATGGAACACATAATCGCTAGCACGCCAGCGAGTAAACAGAGTGGAGGAATGGCAGTTTGTTTCTTGCAATAGCAACAGATCGGCCCCGAGGGGCGAGAGGTCTTCCATTACAAGAGCATTTGCTTAGGGGCTAGCGAACCTTCGGCAATTAAGGGTCGTGACCTTGAATGGACTGGTCAGTCCTTGATTGGAAGAGTCTCGGAGCAACTTTCAGGAGTTGTTGTAATCGGTTTACGCAGTCAAGGGTCCATGAGTGGTGCAAGGGGTCATGTACAAACCCACGAAGGTACTTAGCAATGCATCCGGCTTGCAGGAGCAGCGCGGGAAGAATGTCTTCGCGCTTTCGGAGGTAGTCATACGTCGACTCCAGGTTCGTGGTGTGGGTGCAAAACTGATAGTAATCTCCAAGATTGAGAGGTTCTGAAGGAGCACCACATTTGGAGAGTACACTTGAAAAGACCTCAAACAAAGGCGGAGATCCATCATCATCAGTGTCCCTTTCAATTTCTGTTGGCGGAGGAGAGGGAGAAAGATCTCCTGAAGATTGGGTAGCACGGAACGGTCGACTATCCGCAGGGGATATTTCTTCTTCTTCTCCTTACGTCGGGCACCTGTACGAGTGCCAGAAATGTGTTTTCCAGGGAGCTACAATGCTCGGGAAGCAGATGCAGAGTCAGAGGAGGGATCGGCGCTGCCGTCAAACTCGGAGACACCAACAGTGAAGACTGGTGGGAAACCAGTGGCGAGGTCTCCCGATGTTGCCACGTGATGAGGAGTAATAAGTGAGGCGAGCACTGGAAGATAAAGGTGGGAGTCAGCATCAAAAGACACTCGTTGACGAGAGGCTTTAGATATACTTTTTGTGTAAGTCGGCCCAGGGGCAGTTGGCACACTAGAAGACGGTGCAGGTCGAGAGCGAGATGTAGCAGGAGGCTGCTTAGAGGCGGGAGGCGCTCTAGAAGCCGTGGGAGCTGGATACTCATTGTTGGGGCAGCGAGCACACTGATGCCCAAGTTCTTTGCAATTAGCATAATGTTCTGATGTCAGCATGTCAATCCTGTAGGAAAGCTGCCCACATCGGACGGTTAGGATCCGTGGGAACTTACGGAGATGCTCCTCTGATGGAAAGACGAGTCTAACACTCCGGCGAAAACTACGAAAATTCTTATTTGCAGGATCCTTGGGCGCAGCTGAATATGTGATAACAGGACCAACAATTTTACCACACTTACTAAGCGCAGTACATATCATCGTATCCGAGATTTCGGGGGGCACCGGATGCAAGGAGACCTGAACAGGGCGCCTGGCGATGGGTTCAGCTTCCAGGTGGTGATCTCCCAGGTCAAGACCAAAGTTTAGCGTGTCTACATACTCTTTAGATGTGAAATAAACAATCACCGTCCGCGGCCGGCGGGTGAGGTGAGTAATGGCTCCGGCTGGAAGAAAAGCAAGGAGCGTATCACAATAGACCTTCAACGGTGTATTCGGAAGATCATCCAGGCACACTCCCAACTCGCGGGTTGAGTGAAGTTCCTGCGCAGCCGGTGAGAAGTGCGGAACGTCCAACTGAAGTGAGTCACCATGTATCTGGACATGGGAATTCGCAAGGGGAAGACGAGTCGCTTGCGTCGGTAAGGACGCACCTGAGGTAACGCTAGAATAAGAGCGGGAAGGCAATCCTCCACTGGAAGGCAGAAGTGCAGCGCTGGATGAAGGAGCTGACACAACGCTGGGCAAGTCTACCGACGGCAGAGAACCAACGCCCTCAGAGATATCATTTACGTCATCGGCAGCATCAGAAGTGAACGACGTAGCATCACCACCAGGAAGGGTGGAGTCAGAGAGTCGAAGATCGTGATCATGATCATATGTAGATGATTTTAGGAAGGAGGTGTCTGACCCCAGGTCTTAAACAACCCTTAGAAATAGGAAACTAGAAGATTTGGGCTAGAGCGCCCGATAGGAAAGTGACACGGAAGCCAAGTAGAAAGGGAGAGGAAGACGCCCTTATTAGCTTGGACAGCAGACATCAAATGAGGATCACATTGATGAAGAAATTAATCAGCGTATAAAACTTGCCTGGAGAGCCTTTGGAAGAAACAGTACAATTTTCAAGAGCAATATGCCATTATGTCTTAAAAGAAAAATGTTTGATCACTGCATTCTTCCAGTGCATACGTATGGTCCAGAGACGTGGACCTAAACTAAAAAAGACATACAAAGACTGCAGACAACTCAAAGTAGCATGAAGAGATGCATGTTTGGTGTAGCCGCCCCGGTGGCGCAGTGGTCTAAGCGATGGCCTCTGATCCTTCGTCCGAACGGGGTCCGGGTTCGAATCCCGTGAGGCATGGATGTTGTGTTTGTCTTACGGCACTGGCTCTCTCCCTTCCCTGGAACCAGTGACCCTAAATTAGGGACGGGCGACTGTTTATAGCCCATTGAGTTGCTCACGGTGGTCGTTAAACCTACAATAAAAGAAAGAAAAAAAGAAAGAATGTTTGGTGTAACCAGGAGGGATAAGAAAAGGAACTCGTGGATCAGAAAAATGACAAGACTGGAAGACATCATGATCAGAGTAAGAACCCTGAAATGGCAATGTGCTGGACATATTGCCAGAAGGGCAGACCATCGATGGACAACCGAAATTCTAGATTGGATTCCAAGGGACAGGGAAAGACCCAGAAGAAGACCACAAGGGAGATGGGTGGATGAAATTCGAAAGTATGCGGGAGTAACATGGAGGAAACTGGCACAAGACAGACCGTTGTGGAAGAAACTAGGGGAGACCTTCATCCAGCAGTGGATTGATAATGGTTGTTGCTGCTGATGATGATGAAGATGATATATATATATATATATATATATATACACGGTCGAGTCACATTATTGTGACCACCAGCTAATATCCAGAGTAACCGCCGTGTGCAACGCGGACAGCAGCTAGACGGGCTGGGAGAGAGCCAATAAGGTGCTCGAAGGTGTGCAGACATATATAGAGCCATGCTGACTGCAGTGTGTCTGACAGCTGCTGGAGGGTGCGTGGTGGAGGATCCATACAGCGAACAACACAATTGAGGGGGTCCCAGTGACAATGTCTAGCTAGAAGTTTTCACCTTGCTAATGATAGCGTATCAAATGTGCGGCGGAGTGACCCGTTGGTTTTGTTTTTTGTTATTGTCGTTGTTTTGTTTGGGGTTTAACGACCACTGTGGTCAACTTGATGGGCTAGAAGCAGTCGCCCGTCCCTAATTTAGGGCTACTGATTCCAGGAAAGCGACAGCCTTAAGACAAGCACACCATCCGTACCTCACTGGATTCGAACTCGGGGCCCCTCTCAGATGAATAGTCAGACGCCATCGCTTAGACCACTGCTGAACCGAGACGCCCCCTCCCACATTGGTCTTGTCTTATGACCTTCCTTGAGATTTTTAGGTACCCAACTCGCTTAAACTTTTCGATTACGCAGATAGTCATGCACAACACTGAGGAGACTATACACTAAAATTTGCAGTTCATAAGCGAGTTTTCTGTCCGTAATGCATGCGTTGTCTCGAATAAAAATATCGAACTTACCTCGCAAATGGCGATCGTTGGGCACCCAGGTTGGTGTGTGTCCTTAATGTCTGTTCTTTCATCCTTTCCACACTTGTTTCCAAAACATACTATACTGTGCACATTAATTGGGACAAAGTAAAGAATCACTGTTTTTTCCAAAACTATGCTTTTATATCATTCTATGTTTTGATATACACTGATAAATATCTGTATTAGTATGAAGTGTGTCCTCCTTTAGCAGAAATGACCTCTTGAGTTCGTTTTGGCATTGACTCCACTAATTGAGTGCACATATTTTTGACTTCATAATCGTGGAACCACACCTTTATAGCATTCGGTATCATGCGTTCTTTGGCTTTTACCAAAACGTCTCTTCAAAATATTCCACAAGTTTTCTATGGGATTTAAGTCTGGTGAATTTCCAGGCCAATCAAGCAAATGAATTTGATTTTCAAGCATGAAATTCTTGACCATTTTCGAATTGTGACATGAGGCCAAGTCATGTTGAAATGTCCCGTCAAAAGTTTGCAAGAATGGAACAATTCTACATTGTAATATTTCTACGTACTTGGCTGAATTCATCATACCTTGAACAAGAACTAAGCTTCCAGTGCCATTTGATGTGAAAAAACCCCAAAACATCTGTTTCAGAGGGTGTTTTACAGTTTGTTTGACATGCTCAGGTCTTAAGGGTTCACAGTTGCTTCGTCTAACGCCATTTGCTTGGTAACCCTGCACAAATAAATGAGTTTCATTACTGAAAATTACATTTTTCCAGTCGTCAGCAGTCCATGATTTATATTTTTTGGCCCATGCTAAACGTTTTATCTTCATTTTCGCATTCAAATATTGTTTTTTCGTTAGTCTTCTTGCCTTCCGGCCAACTTCCAGAAGCCTACGGCATACAGTTGAATCACTAACATCACAACCACTAGCCAATAAATCTCTTTGAAGGTCGGTGCTTGTTTTTTTTTTTTTTTTTTTTTGGATTCATTTTACTATTTCTGATTAGATATTTATCGGTTCGTGGAGTTGTTTTTCTTTTTCTTCCACATTTACCTCTCCTTTTTGGAGACGATGATCCAGATGCATTGTAATGCGTAAACAGTCTTGATGCACTTGATTTGCCTACACCAACTGCAGAAGTGATATCTCTCTGTCATAGAAGTGTGATACTTCAGAGCAATTACTTTTGCACGTATCCTTGGGGAAATATCCATTTTTTTTTTCGCCGCCCCGGTGGCGCAGTGGTCTAAGCGATGGCTTCTGATCATTCGTCCGAAAGGGGTCCGGGTTCGAATCCCGGTGAGGCATGGATGTTGTGTTTGTCTTACGGCACTGGCTCTCTCCCTTCCCTGGAACCAGTGACCCTAAATTAGGGACGGGCGACTGCTTATAGCCCATTGAGTTGCTCACGGTGGTCGTTAAACCTTCAATCAAACAAACAAAAACAAACAAATATCCATTTTTCAATACACGAAAGCAACACGTACTCACAGAGAGCAAAAACTAACATCCACCTGTCGCACGCAAAAGCTCACAACTGCAGCTGAAGTGCTTATTTCCTGTTTAAAACCGGTCAAACCGCATTCTTACTAACAAGTTCTAACAGTCATACTACCTGACAGCTGATAAAACTGGTTTACGTGGGTTTCCGACATCAACTGGCGACTACATTACAATTCTGAGAAGAAAATAGCTTGTCCCAATTAATTTGCACGGTATAGTAACATTTTCGCAGTACAAATCCCTTAACTGGCGACGGATTTCCTCTGGAGCTACAACTTTTGTATGAAGAAAACGAATTACGTTTTGCACTTCCTCATGTGACCATGTTGACAGTAACACTGCTATCTGTCAACAGACGTTTCTTGTAAACTAAAGGGCGCAAAGCCCTCTGATGGCAAAGTAATGCTCCTGGCTTCCAGAACGTGTGCACCAAATTTAACTTTTCTCTGGCGCGCCATGGACTTTGATGCCGGACGTCTTTTCACTTTATTTATTGAGCGACACGTGTAGTGTTTATATTTGCAGCTACAAAACTAAAGAGAAAATCAGTTGATAAACAAACCCAGTATAATTCTTCACGAACGGTAGGTAAAATGATTTTCCCAACTCAAGGAAATGTGTGAAAGACCACGGTGAAGCACAGAATCGGGATAGTGACGAAGATTCGTCGCCACCAAACGTTTTGACTGCAGCTGGAATCACAATTCCCAAATGGAGGAAACTATTTTGCAACCCTTGATGCACCCCGTAATAGAAGCATTCTTATGATGGCGCTAATCGGCGGCTACAAGGTCATATACTCTACAAGGTCCTAATACTCGACCTTTAATAAATTTTAGAACGAAAGTATATCCTAATAAATGTAATATACTTACTGTTACTCAACTCTAATTTACAGAGGCCCTCAATGCTGGAATTCTTTACCTAGCAACCTGACTCACTTAAATAATTTTAATTTATTTAAAAAGAAATTCAAACTCTATCTTCTTCAATAATTAAAAAACAAGGAAAAGATTGGCAAAACGTCTTCTGATTGTCTGACTTGATGTGTCTATCTGTTGTTTCGTTTGTTTCTTCTACGGGGAGTATGGGGCTATGTCAGGCCATTTTGGCCTTTTCCCTTGTCTTCCCTGTTGTTACAATCTATGTTCATCATTTATGTACTGTCAATTTTTTTCTCCCACTCTTTTTTTTTTCTTTTTTCTTTCTCTTATGCTAAGAGCATGTAACAACAAAAATAAATGAATAAAATAAATAAATATACACTTTCCACCTGTCCAGTTCATAACTTCCTGGTTTCCGTAGAAATTACACGGTAAATAATTTATTTCCAAAAACGTTTCTTGTCTTTTCCAATTTCGGCCTGAAACCAGTCACTGCAACTCAGACAACAAGGAAAGACAATCTGTCAAATCTTGAAGTTTTTCACATTTACGCGATGAGTTGTGGCTGCTACAGACAGATACACACACGTACACATGCCGGCCAGGTGGCCAAGTGATCTGATGTGCTGCCTTCTGATCAGTTGTACGAGAAAGGTCGGGTTGTGTGCTTGTCATAGGTTGCTGATACTGCCCTTTCTATGGAACCAACTGCCCTAGATTAGAAATGGGCGATTGCTTTCAGAGTTGCTTATTTTTAAAAGGTTGTTAAACCTTTAAACAAGAACAATAAAGAAGTACAAACACACCCACGACCATTCTTTCTTTCATGATGATAGATACTTTTTGTCGATTCAACTGATTGCATTTTACTTCTTTATAAATGCGTGATTGACAAATTTCGTCACCCCAAACGTGTTAATGTTTTTAAACCGGTGATAATGTAACTACACTGGCGTGCAAAAATTAAGGACGAGACGGTTTTTCGAATGTAACGTCGTGCAGAAGTGCTCCACATCGACTCAAATAATATCATAAGATCCCCAAGATGTAAGAATATGGGACAAGTGAGCAAAACCGTCCAAACAAGGAATCCAAAGGATACAAAGGCACTTTATTGAAAAGGTAGCTTCGAGCACAACTGGACAGAAGACAGAAACGTCCATGTGACAGGCGGCTGCCAAAAAAAAATCCAGTCTTTAGTAAGGTATATGATCACCCCTGACTGCGTTGCAGGATTTACAACTTCTGTCCTTGCTGAAGATGAGGTTGTCAAGGAGCTGTTGAGGCATCGCGGCCCATTCCTCTTGTAGCACCAATCGCAGCTGCGGAATCGTTGCTGGCGGTTGGAGACGTGCTGCCAAGCGTCTCCCGAGAAGGTCCCACACGTGTTCGATTGAATTTAGGTCCGGGGACCTTGCGGGCCAATCCATGCGTTGAATATCTTCACTCTCCATGAGCTCTGCGACAGCCACTGTACGATGTGGTGTAGCGTTGTCGTCCATGAAGAGGAACTCAAGACCCACAGCACATCTAAACAGACGCACGTGAGGCAAGAGAACTTCGGTACAATAGCGGGCACCAGTGACTGAACCTCCTTGGAAGATGCGGAGGTCAGTACGGCTACTAAGCATGATACCACCCCAAACGTGAAACTCCGCCACCTCCAAACCGGTCCCTTTCTATGATGTTGGAGGTGTGATTGCGTGTTCCCTGCTATCTCCAGATGTGTATACTTCCAGAATGATCGTCAGACTAAATCGGCTCTCATCCGTAAAGAGAACTCGACCCCATTGCTGATGTGTCCAGTTCTTGTGTTCCTGGCACCACAGAAACCACCGTCTCCGATGAGCAGGCGTTAATGTCACACACCGTACTGGTCGTCGTGCAAATGGACCACCTTTGTGCAGCCTCCTGGCCACGGTAAGACGCGATAACGGATGTCCAGTTGTCTGTTGCATGTCACTTGCAATTTCTCCCGCTGTCTGCCGTCTGTCTCTTCTCGCCTGTAGGACAATATACCGGTCGACCGCCGCCGTGGTTGCTCCTGGACGACCACTGCTAAACTCTCGGACAGCTGTTCCTGTCGTTTGAAATGCTGTCCAAGCTCGTGAAACGATGCTGTGAGCGATCCCGAACTCCTCGGCCACACTAGTCACACTTCGACCTTCTTCCAACTTCCCAATGACGCTACCTAGGGTAAAGTCATCCAGATGTCGTCTACTGGATTGCCTGTTGGCCATATCCCACGGTGGCAACAACTCGACGTCGTTCAAACCGATGTACACCGTGCAATAACTTTCACCGAATTGCTGAGCGTACACCGCCCGTGTGCTTTATACCCTTCCGACACTCCCCCCACGTCATGCTGCATATATGCACATGCTCTACCGTACCGGACCCTAGTCTATATCCTGAGTGGTCTTTCGCTCCGTTCTTCCTGCTCGTTCCGCTGTTATGCTAATTTCTCCTCTTCGTCCTTAATTTTTGCACACCAGTTTACCATACCGCATGAAAGAGCAAAACTCGTAGCACGTTGATTGCCACCAAGGGCAGAGCGATGGCACGGAAAATATCAGCTTCAACTGTACTTCGTGGAATTTCAGATAATAAAGGGGATTATGAATGCACAAAAACAAGAAAAAGGAAACAAAATACAGAAAAAGGAAGAAATCGCGAGAAATTAAAATAATATTTACCTGCACTCGGGATTGTTTTTCTTTCCAGAATTACCAAAAGTACACTGTGCTATTTGTGGGCATTTACGAAGTGATTAAACCAGGTAAGCTTGTTCGTCACTTCAAGACAACGCCCGGAATTCCTAAGTCGGATGAATTATTTTGGCTTGAAAAGAAAGTTCTAAAATGCAAATAGGAAAAAATTAATTAATCAGTCAGGCTTCTACAGTTGACATACCTCTCAATTCGAGATACAATAAAACCCGTTTATAAGGAGGAGCTTGGGAGCGAGAGAAACCCACGCTAAATCCAGGAGCTCGTAAAACCATTTTTAGATGAAAATTCCTACCATGTAAGAATATGCATACGTGATGACATGTGCATGCTTTTATATTATACTCTATATGTATAACAATTTGATATATTTGAAAGATTTAATTACGCGACTATATCAGAACTACAGCTAATTAATTGTCTTTCAAGTACGGCATATTCAACTTGGTGGTCACGTGAGATTCACTACACAACACACATGAAACAAAAACAGCACCAATCCTCTCAATACAACACTCACTTGGAGGGTGAAAGGGCTAATGGACACAATTCCAGGAGATTTCGTCTTCTGCTTACCCTCAGGCAACGTACCCATTCCATTACTCTATTTCTCTATCTTTCTCTGCAGTCGTCGCTCAGAAATTCACTTACATATGCGTGAACTCCACCCGTCATCTTTTTGCCTAGGAGCAGGAGTCCTGTTCTCAACTTTGCTGACGCGATACTCCCAAGACGTAGCTCCTTTAAGTAGGTGGGGGACAGAGTCTCTCGAACAACTCGTTTGTTCAGCATTTGATGTACTCCCTCCCCATTGCTTTTTTATCAACATTCTTCCACTAGCAGACAAGGAATGCCCTGTACTCGCTTATAATTTCGTCCTGTATGCCACAATCCCATACCTTCATTCGTGGACAGTGAGCACCACAATCTCTCTGCCGCGTTAACATCGGAATTTCTTTAAATTTTGTTACTTTGCTTGTCAAAAGAGATAATCTTAGCTTTTATCTCCCACGTTAAATTCGGGGACTTCATTACATATTGCCCGTTAAAAAAATCAAATTAGCTTTGAATTAACATACCAAACAAACGTTTTCAGTTTTTCCGTTAAATCGAGATATCTCGCTTAATGCGGGCTCTTTATAAGCAGGTATTACTGTAATTGCAAACTGCTATACATAAGCAACCTTATGCAGCTAGCGAAAAGCTGTAACTGTGGTTTTGCAGTGAAACTCAAAATGCCATTCGCAATGAAATGGCCGCTAAATCCACCACGAAAACTTTTAAGTGATTGTGGCGTGGCATTCTTTGGCGTCACAAGATAATTCCAAAAAATATGGAAATTTAAGAAGAAATACACTCAATGGGTAAAACATTAGAGATACAAACTTAATAGAGTGTTCGTTCTCCTCTAGCATGAATAACAGCCTGTTCACGCTGAGGCATCGACTCCACCAGATGCCGGAGTGTTTCCGGAGGTAATGCCAGCCATGCATTCTCCACAACACCGCCGAAGACATCGCGGTCCAGATTCATAGATCTGATGTTCCACTTCATGGCATCCCAGTGAGGTTCCACAGAATTTAGATCCGGGACCTTGTGCGACACTGGATGGTTTCAAACTCAGATGAGTGTTCCTCGAGCCATACCTGGGTGGTTGCTGCTCGGTGGGGCGGTGCCATGTCCACAGACCATCTGCCGCAGGATGTGTGAAGCCCATGAAAACGTGTAGATGATCAGCCAACACATAATGGTAGCGGTAAGGGACCTTTCTAGACACACTGAGGGACCTATTGTGTTCCATGAGAAGGTTTCCCAAATCATCACAGACAACCACCACCTTGAACAGAGCCAACCTGGCACGATGGGACCATGCCTCATACTGTTGACGCCAAACCTGCGCCCTCCCATCAATTCGGTACAGCCGAGAACGAGTTTTATCTGACCACACGATGCGGCGCCACTCTGCAGAGAACCAGTTTTGATGTCTTGGGCACCAGGCAAGGCGTAATTTTTGATGACAAGCAGTCAATAGTGGCACACGAGTAGGACGTCGGCTCTCATAGCCCACGGTATGCAACGTGCGCGGCACCGTTTGCTCGTTGACGCTGTTTGGGCCTCCAACATTAAACCTCGATGTGATTTGCGACGCCTTTGCCAATCTGTCGGTCTGTACGAGGCTACGTCGACCCCGGTCATCAATGGGGTGTTGTCGGCACTAGGGGCATAGCAATTCAAAAATTATGGGGGTGGGGCTCAAGTAGTTTCAACACCGAAAATAATTGGTAATCTAGGATAATCAATTAATAATTAAGCGTTAATTATCAATAATTCCTTATTTGGAATAATTACACTATCTACCAACAAGTAATTGGACACCCCTGCAATCGACGATATCTGCGGTCCTGATACACGTCCCGGCCGCAGCCGTTACATATCGTGTGGGAAACAAGAACGCAACCAGTCGCATGCAAGATGCCACGCAGTTCGGAGCTCCCTGATTTCGAGAAAGGTGTAATCGTCGGGTATCACAGAAATGGCCGATTCATACGTGACATATCCAGCGAGTTGAAATACCCAAAATCGACAGCGTATAACGAAGTAAAATTCTCCGTCATTTTTGGTCTACGCCGGGATTCGAACCCGAGGCCGCTTATTCCGGAACAAGTCGCTCTACCAACTGAGCTACGCAGACGTTTATTCTGATTCCTATCTGCCTTTATGTCGTGTGCGTCCTGCTGGCAGGTACGTCACATCTCCCCCCGAAAGAGGGCCGGGGGCATGAGCCACGGGTCAGCCGTGACCATGAATCGTTGCAGGCAGCCATCCACTGTAGAACGTGCACTTGAGAACTCCCAGTCAATCTGCTGTGTGGAATGCAACATCACACATTTTTATTTTTCGAAGCGCTGGAGAAGGAATTCTCTGTTTTTTCCTGTCTCGCGGTGTGGAAATAACATCACACCAATGCGAGATTTTGAACGGCCGGGTCATCCGGATAGTTCGGGCGCCATTATAACGAAGTAAATTTCTCCGTCATTTTTGGTCTACGCCGGGATTCGAACCCGAGGCCGCTTTTTCCGGAACAAGTCGCTCTACCAACTGAGCTACGCAGACGTTTATTCTGATTCCTATCTGCTTTTATGTCGTGTGCGTCCTGCTGGCAGGTACGTCACAAGCGGCCTACGTGATTGGCAAGTGGAAGATGAGAGGTGACTGTCGGAATGCCCCGACCCAGCAAACCCACAAAACTGGGAGTTAGAGACCGATGGGTGCTGGCCAGATAAATTCGGAAGAAGCGCATCAAATCGATGGGCTACATCCGCGAGGAGTTTCAACAGGCATCCGAGAGTGTTCTTTCGATGAATACCATCCGTAAGGAAGCCCATCTGCTTGGTTATCATGGACGTGCTGCCGCCCACAAGCCTTTGATCACCAAGTCCAATAGCGCTGCTCGGCTAACGTGGTGCAAAGAACGTCGACAGTGGATCGTTGAACAGCGGAAACAGGTTCTCTGGAGCGACGAATCAAGGTTCACCCTCTATCGTTTGATTAGCAGGGTCTGGGTTTGGCGTCTGCCTGGAGAACGCCTCCTGCCGGAATGTATTGTGCCAACTGTGAAGTTCCGCGGCGGTGAAATTATGCTATAGGGGTGTTTCTCCTGGTATGACACGGGACCCTTGGTCGCAATTCCTGGTAGACTCAACGCCGAGACCTACTGCACCATTTTGGATGACTATGCGCTTCCTACGTTGTGGCAGTTTTACGGGGTGGACCCATGTTACTTTCAGGATGACAATGCTACCTGTCATGTTGAGAGGTCCACCATGGCTTGGTATGGTGACAATGGGGTTAATGGAATGGACTGGCCTGCGCAGAGCCCGGACCTTAACCCTATCGAGCACCTCTGGGACGAGTTGGAGTGTCGATTTAAGAGGGGCCCCCACCGTCCGAAATCGGTAAAGGAACTGACCTGTCTTCTCCAAGCCGAGTGGAAGTAAATACCGGTAGCCGTCGTACAACGCCTGGTTGAGAGTATGCCCCGGAGGGTCGCAGCTGTAATCGCCGCTCGTGGAGGCTCCACCAACTATTGAAGGTGAAAAACTTCGTTTTCCTTTGCTATCACAGGTGTCCAATTACTTGTTGGTAGATAGTGTATATAAATTCATTTATAAATTAACAATTTTATTGATAATTAAAATACTGATTTGCAAATACAAAGCCTTATGTAATGTGGGAGGGGGGGGCTACATATTTATTGAATGTGATTAATGTAAAATAGAGTATTTCTCCCTCAGTATTCAATTTCTCGGAGTTATTTATAAAGGCGCATTTTCAAAATTAGTTATTTTATGAAATAAATAACAGTGCAGAATATTGAAAATGTGAAGCTTTGCTAGTACTTTAAGAAAATTGTTCTTACATATCATAGCACGATTGTACAAGGTAACTGCGCTTCACGCACCACTGCCTTCAAAATGTGGATCATGTATTTATTTCTACTTCTCGATGAATGTTCAGCAATGCAAGTCCAGGAAGTCGAGAATATAAGTTGCTTCGAAGATACATTTTCTGGTGCCTGAGAGTAGGAAATGTATTTTCCGTAGTGGCTGTTGAGACAAGAAGCGTTGATAGAATTTTGAGTAATTTCTTGATATGGGGTAAAAAAAAAACCCAAAAAAACAGTAGCTTTACAACTTGATAAAGATTCTATCGCAGTGTTTAGTCTTTCCTCTTGTCAAATTGTTAACTAGCCTGTTGTACCCGTCGTTGACGGGCTAGTGATAGCATAAAGTAGAAGCTATATCGGCAAATAAATTAAGACTGGTAAATCAAGCTTTATACAACTTTGTAGTACAACTTCCTGGAATAAAATATTAGGATAAAAAAGTGTATTTCAATTATTTATTAGTTGTCACGTCCAATGTAAATAATTCAAAAAGTTTGAAAGCAGAAGGCTTATGCAATGAAATTGATTGAGATGAAAAGTACCTTATTCTTGTAGAGCCTCGGGATAAACAATATTAACAGTCCTTCCGTTCGGAGCAAAAATGTAAAGATGTTTCCCATTTCCGACTCTGGAACAACCAACGTACAGTTGACCATGGGAAAAACATGGACTTTGTAGATCCAGTCCAACAGCTTTTAGAGACTGCCCTTGTGACTTATTGATGCTCATGGCGAAACTCAAACGAATCGGGAATTGAAGACGTTAAAATTAAAACGGGGACATCAGATGGGATGATCGGGGTTCTTGGAATAAAAACGTTTTTGCCTGCTGCATGTCCAGTCATTATAGTAGCTTCAATAACATTCTTCATTAGTTCCTTGACAGATAATCTCGTGACGTTGATTTTCTCTATCCATTATTTGTGTTCATCTTACACATTGTTTCTTTCTGGGAGTTGAGGCATAGTATGATGACCTTCTGACGTATGACCCTTTTCAATCAATAACGGAGATTGAAAAACAACGTTATATTTTCTTTTTTCTTCTCCGCCCTCAAAGTCATAATACAATTGGCAAACAACGCTTAACAAAAAACATGTGCTTTTCCGCTTTCTTTACATGCAACCTGATCACACCCAACGCGAAGGCGCGAAGATAAGTATTTCACGATAAATTTCAGCCATTTCTTTTTTAGAATTTCGTTAAAACAACGTTCTATTTTCCATCTCACAACGTCGTCACAGTATGATGACCTTCTGACGTATGACACTTTTGAATTAATAACGCAGATTGAAAAAATACGTGCTATTTTCTTTTTCTTCTTCTCCGCCCTCAAGGTCATAATACAATCGGCAAACAACGCTTACAAAAAAGGGCGTAATAAATGTATTTACGAATGAAAATAGTCGTAACGGAATTCTAAAAAAGAAAAGCCTAAAATTTATGGTGAACTACTTTTCTGCACGCCTTAACGTTCGGTGTGATCAGGTTGATGTCAACAAAGCGGAAAGACACACTCAGATCGGGTAGAAACGCTTAACATTAAATAACTAAAAGTCAAATTCAAATAAAAAAAATGGCTTGGAGGTGCACCAGAACATGTCTACAGGTACCTTCATAACAAATTTCGTCGCTCTAGGTCGCCTAATTCTATGTGAAATCCGACCGACAGACACACACACACAGTCTGTTTTATATATAGAGACAAGATAATGGCCTCTTCAACGAGTGTGAGTGACAGCGAGTGAACCGTGCGGGTATGTTGCTTGCACGTGAAACCAATCAAACGAATTCAAAGGGATTCGAAGAAATCCGCAACTTCGTAGGGAAAAAAATGGGATTTTAGTCAGTTTTTTCTCGGTTTTTCAGACTCACCTAGATAATTTTAATGAGCAAGATTTCAAATTCGACTTTAAAAGAGAAAAAGAAATCATGTGATTCGGCGTTTAAGAGAAGAATGTGTCTTGATATCCAAATGGGGGGTGGGAGAGGCTTTTTCCTTCGCCAATGGACGGCACCGCTTGCTCTCTGGGTGCTGGTACGGAAATTACTCGAACGGAAATCGGAAGAGAATAATTCAATTCGCATTGGAGAGCAATGAAATATTCAAGTTTTCGTATATGATGTTACATGGCGCATGTAGTAAACTCGAGCAATTCAGTGTCATAATCTGATCGCTGCGAAGTATCTCAATTCCAAGGAGGATTTTTACTACTGCAAAAAATGCAGACGTTCAAATTATTAAGAACATAAAAAATTTTAATAGTTCGTAATACACTGAAGAGCAATTCAATTAGAGATACATGTCTAGTAACGTGTAGGACCACCTTTCGCCCTGATGACGGCGGCGATTCGTCTCGGCATGAACTCGACAAGACACCGGAAGCGTTGGGAAGCCATACGGATCCACGACCCCTGAACAAGCTCCCACAGTTCCCGAAGATTTAATGGAGGGAGGTCAGGGCCTCGAACATCTCTCTCAATGGCATCCCAGATGTGCTCGATTGGATTGAGGTCAGGAGACCTAGCTGGCCAAGGAAGCAAGGTCACGTAGGTGAAGTATTCATCCAACCATTCGGATATAATTCGGGAGCCATGGCACGGTGCATTGTCTTGTTGCAAGAAGAGGTCCGCAGTGGGATGTTAAAGACGAACAAACGGGAGCAAATGGTCGTCCAGGATATCTCGGTAACGTTGACCTGTGAGGGACGATGTCACACGTACCAGGGGTCCCATTTCAGTCTACGTAAACAGTCCCCAGAAGAGAATGCCACCCCCACCAGCTTGAAGAGTACCCTGCTGGCAAGAAGGATCCATCGCTTCATGTGCTTTGCGCCGTACTCGTATCCTGCCATCCGCATGTACAAACTTAACTCTCTACTCATCAGTCCAAGCAACATTTTTCCACATGTCTGGGGTCCAGTGGCGATGTTCCCGCGCCCATGCTAATCTTTGCCCCCTGTGATGTGCAGTCAGCAGCGGTACCCTCGTGGGGCGATGGCTTCTGTGCCTCATAGCGAGGAGATGGTTCTGGATGGTGTGGCTGCTTACACGTTTTTGTGCACCAGCGTTAAATTGCGGAGTGATTTCTTGCACTGTGGCTCGTCTATCCGCTGTTAAAATGCGAGCTAGCTGACGATGATCCCACTCATCCAGACGCTGTTGTCCACGGCAGTTGGCCCTTGCAGGGATGGTTTTACCGGATTCGTTGTACTCACGGTGCACCCATAACACAGTGGCTCGTGAAAATGCCAGTGCCTGCACGACTTCCGAAATGGAGTGATCCATACGTCGGGCCCCGACAATTTGTCCACAATCAAAGGCGCTTAGATCCTTCGTCTTACCCATATTGCGTCCGACTCTTACTGATTCCCGTCGCATCACTCCTGATATTGTCGGATCGTTGCATACGTCATGTCATTTCCGTTTTACAGGGCCGCCCGCAGCGCCACATTTGCATAACGCCAGCTGTCTCTAATTCAATTGCTCTTCAGTGTAGAGCTAGATGTACCTACAAATATTAACAAAGGTTTGTGCGTATGCTGTTTAAAAGATAAGTTGACAAGAGACACCTCAAAAGAGTGAAGATCAACCTGAATTGCTGGAAGTCACTGCAGACCCACCAAATGGTGAGACAGAACTGGTTTCTAGGCAGTTTAGTCGTGTCATACGATAAGAATAATTGACCATGCTACTCCAACACGTAATTTAGAAACAAAAAGTAAACCCTAGAATCCGTCGAAAGATAACAAAAATGGCACATCATCACGCGGTATGTGTTTTATTCTAATGACAATTCACCTTGGAAACATAAAATATTTCTCTTTGTTATATTTGATAAAAGTTTTGTATATTTTAAAGACGAGCATTTCGCTAATCAGTTTCAACTGTTGAAATCACAAAGGCTTAATATACATAACCAGTAAATCAAGAAGAAGCTACTAAGTCAAATTATGTTTCGATAAGATTGATGAAAGCTGTCAGAGTTAAGTGTTTCAATTTCTTGCTTTATCCATTAAAACGAATTTAATTCATTGCATTACAGCGAATTAACAATGAAATTTTTGGAGTAATAAATAAATTCTTCAAAGGATAGCAATGCGATGGCAAAATTGTATTAGTTTGCGAAGGGTATGATTGAAACACTTTCGAAAATGACCAAAAAAGTTTAAGTAGTTACTAACAGCAGCCTATTGCAAATCCATTACTTCTTTCACTGAGCAGAATTTAACAACAAAGCGATTTAGTACCAGAACTTAGTGAAGTACTTTTACAATTAAGTAATTAAATTCATAAGATAGAGATACAATCGAATAACCTAGATGGTAATAAATGTGAAGTACTTAATATTTCATATGCAGATGATACAATTTCATTATCGTGGGATTTTCGTGAGGAGGTTTCTCAAAGTACTTGCAAACTTGTAGAGGCAAGTAAATATACGGACCTTGTTAGTAATTAAGATGAAACGAAGTACATATGCATTTCAAGAAATGAACAAGATCCTGCTGGCCTCTCAGTTGGGAACTATGTATTCGAGAAAGTACATCACTTGAGAAACCTGGAAGTAAAAGTCAGTAACAATTATGATACGCATTAGGAAATTACGGAAAAGCTGGCTAGCGTTATTAAGTCGTATTTTAGTGTTATAAAATCCTTAAATCAAAATTATTATCAAAATGATCAAAAGAAATATTACACATAAGCTAACTGCCTGTGCTAAAATACGTAAGGCTGTGAAATCTGGTCAATTACAAAAGCTGTTGACAGACGTCTTATGATGTCTGAAAGAAGAGTATTGCGAAAGATATATGGCACGCCATACAGTGTGGAAACAGGAAGATACGAGGGAAGACATAATAATGAACTTCAACAGCTTTATAGAAGTCAAAATATCCTCTCATTTGTCCGACGGAATAGTTTGGACATGTGTGGAGAGCAGATGGATTAATTCTGAAGGAGGTGCTGGTAAAATAAACATGACAAGACCGAGAGGAGGACCAAGACAATAGGTAAGTGGATGTGGTGTTTGCTAATCTGAGAAGGATGAATGCAAGACCTGAGAAGACATACGATCGAGAGCGATGGAGAGACTTGGTAGTAGCAGTTGTGGGCCTAAATGACCTATTAGGCTGCTGATGATGGTGATGAAACAAATTTATAAAGAACAAAGCGGGAACAACATACTTCTTGGAGCTGTTTAGTTAACAAACGAGAGCTGATCTCCGCCAACTTTTGTGTCATGATACCTGAAGTAAGACGAAAAGTTTAAATGTTATAAATGGAAAAGAAATCGGATTTATTGATAACTTTTAGTGAAAATAGTAAAACTATAATAGTGATCCGCTTTATTGTCGTTGGAATATATAAATAAGCGTTTCCAAGCTTTCGCACATCAACCAGATGACTTTTTCAAGGACGTTAGACAGAAACTGCAATCTGAATATAATTCAGATATATAATTCAGATTAAAATTCAGATATATAATTCAGATTAAAATTCAGATATATAATTCAGAATAAAATTCAGATATATAATTCAGATTAAACTTCAGATATATAATTCAGATTAAAATTCAGATATATAATTCAGATGAAACTGCAATCTGAATATAATTCAGATTGCAGTTTCTGTCTAACTTCCTTGAAAAGCCATCTGGTTGATGCGCTTATTTATATTGGAAACGCTTATTTATATATTCTTACGCCAATAAATCGGATCACTAGTATAGTTTTACTATTTTCTACATAATTGGTGTACTGTTCCTCGTTATTAATTAACTTTTGTTAATCTTGAGTGAGTGACATAACTTCCGTATTTAGTGATATTTTTCATGAATTCAAGTTAAATCTAAATGTACTGGGACACAGCGACATTATTTACTTAATGGAACAAAATCAAAACGCTGAAGATTAAAATTCGTCTTTCGAATATGACAATCTTCGACAACTTTGAAACCATTCCGAGAGTAGCAATTTTAGCATCACAGTAGTTGCTCACCTTGAATCATTAGGGTGAGGCACGAGATTTTAATACCATTAGTGACTTGACCTTAATATTATCTCCAGTGCTTTTGACGAATACTTTCTCAAGGATTGGAGAAGCCAGGAAAAGTACATGTAGGTAGTAATTTCTGAGCGATCTTAATATCATTAGTGACTTGGCCTTAATATTCTTTGCGATGATTTTGATGCTACTTTCCGAAGGATAGGAGAAGCCACAAAGCGTCAGATGTAGGTAGTAATTTCGGACTGCAGGTTCACAGTCCTATTCCTGGGAGAGTGCGAACAGGTGATTGATGTATGTTCTGTCTCACACCTTAATGTCAAATTTGCAGCAACCAGTCCCACATATTTCTTGCAAAAAAAGAATATCAACAGTAAGCAGAGAATGCTATCAAAATATTATTCTGCTTCTGCCTTTGCAGACAGAGCTTCTTTGTCAGCAATCGTCTTAAAAACCAAAGAAAGTTGACTGACTTAAAACTGCCTAAACTTTTCTTGTATAACATTTCATCCCAGAGTGGGTATGTCCATTAAAATTAAAAAGCACTTTTCACCATGTACGTTTTTAACCGTTTTATCTATCCCTGAAGTTTTCTTAAAATGCGACTGAAATTTGCGTTATGGTTTCTGTGAATGTTTCAGTGATTATTTATATATCAGGTAACCGCAAAAGCGTTTACCGTTTTCGGAGACTGAGACAAGTGTAACATATACGTAGTAGAAAAGCAATTTATTAATTAAAAGAATTACCATGGGCATCAACAACGTTATGCCAACGTGTTAACAACTTATGTACACTGAAAAGCAATTGAATTAGAGACAGCTGGCGTTATGAAAATGTGGCGCTGTGGGCGGTCCTGTAAACGCAAAAGACATGACGTAGGCAGCGATCCTACAATATAAGAAGTGATGCGACGGAAATCAGTAAGAATCGGACGCAATATGGGTAAGACGAAGGATCAAAGCGCATTTGATGGTGGACAAATTGTCGGGGCCCGAAGAATGGATCACTCCATC
Organism: Macrothele yani; assembly: GCA_039090855.1. Taxonomy (NCBI): domain Eukaryota; kingdom Metazoa; phylum Arthropoda; class Arachnida; order Araneae; family Macrothelidae; genus Macrothele; species Macrothele yani. The sequence goes on along the minus strand of CM077017.1, from coordinate 61,292,042 downwards.
TCGGAAGTCGTGCAGGCACTGGCATTTTCACGAGCCACTGTGTCACGGGTGCACCGTGAGTACATCGAATCCGGTAAAACCATCCCTGAAAGGGCCAACTGCCGTGGACAACAGCGTGTGGATGACCGGGGTCATGGTCGGCTAGCTCGCATTGTAACAGCGGATGGACGGGTCACAGTGCAAGAAATCACTCGGCAATTTAACGCTGGTGCACAAAAACGTGTATGCAGCCACACCATCCAGAACCATCTCCTCGCTATGAGGCACAGAAGCCATCGTCCTACAAGGGTACCGCTGCTGACTGCACATCACAGGGTGCAAAGATTAGCATGGGCGCGGGAACATCGCCACTGGACCCTAGACATGTGGGAAAATGTTGCTTGGACTGATGAGTAGAGAGTTAAGGTTGTACATGCGGATGGCAGGATACGAGTACGGCGCAAAGCACATGAAGCGATGGATCCTTCTTGCCAGCAGAGTACTCTTCAAGCTGGTGGGGGTGGCATTCTCGTCTGGGGACTGTTTACGTGGACTGCAATCGGACCCCTGGTACGTGTGACATCGTTCCTCACAGGTCAACGTTACCGGGATATCGTGGACGAGCATTTGCTCCCGTTTGTGCGTCTTCAACATCCCACTGGGGACCTCATCCTGCAACAAGATAATGCACCGTGCCATCGCTCACCGAATGGTTGGACGAACACTCCACCGACGTGACCTCGCTTCCTTCGCCAGCTAGGTCACCTGACCTCAATCCCATCGAGCACATCTGGGATGCCATCGTGAGAGATGACCCTCCTCCATGAAATCTTCGTGAACTGTGGGAGCTTGTTCAGTGGTCGTGGATCCGTTTGTCTTCCCAACGCTTCCGGTGTCTTGTCGAGTCCATACCGAGACGAATCGTCGCCGTCATCAGGACGAAAGGTGGTACTACACGTTACTAGACAGGTATCTCTAATTCAGTTGCTCTTCAGTGTATATACCCCTGCGATAAAATGCCGGGGCATGGGAAGAGAAAAAGTTTTGTAGGGCAGTGTGCAAGTCGTATCCACGCAAATGATTGTCGAGTGAAAGAAACAATTGATAGTCTGAAGGAGAGATGCCTGGTGAGTAAGCTGGATGAGTTCCCACCCAAGTTCTTTAATAGTGTTTCTGGTCAATGAAGTGGAGTCGGCACGAGCGTTATCTTAAAGGAGCATAACTGCCTTTCTGTTGACCAGTGTTGCTTCCTTCTTTTTCAGGTTCTCATGCGCACATTTCAGTTGTTCATAGAAAACTGCAGCGGTGATCGTTTGGCCGCGTTGCTAGAGTTCATAATGAACATCACCACGTGCCGCCCATCACACACGCAGAATAATTTTACATGGATGCAGTGCTGGCTGGCTTCGATGTGTGAGGAATTGAGTCACTGGTGGACAACCAATGTTTGGAACGTTTTGGGGTGCTATACTGGACCCACTTCTCATCATATATGACTACCCTATCCAAAACTGAAAGGGAATGCAAGACAAGCTGAGACACGTTGATGTTTGTTCACTGCAGACAATTCGTGGGGGACCCACTTAGATTATTTGTATACCTTACCAATTGCACGCAGATGTCTTCGGTAGGTTTCATCACCAACACCAAATGACTGGGCTAGTTCCTGGCATGTTTGGGTACTGTCCTGTTCAGTAGCAACTTTTAGGGCTTCTGTGTAGAGGCTGACAGGACGACCACTCCTAGCTTTATCTTGAAGGGATCATCTCCGTCTCTGAAATTTCAAAACCAATTCCGAGTTGAGCGTTCCTTCACAGCTTCGGCCCCGACTGCTAAGCAAATGCGACCAGTTGTTTTTGCAGCAGATGAACCGAGTTTAAATTCGTATAACAAACATCTGCGAATAATCTCCACTGATACCGACATCGTGACCGCTCATCTTTCCACTACCAAACTGCTTACTCCTCTGATTCATATGCGCAGTGCATTTTAGAATTTCAGCTGACGAAATACCTCAGGCGGAAAGCCATCTCTTCGCAAATTCAATCATTACAAGGTGTTTCTTTTGCTCCCTAGAAATACGGCAAATACTTTTGTAGTTACCTGATACCTTAATTTTATTTCTGATGTAAAATTTTCATCAAAAAAAAAAGTTATTACTAGCATTATTAAAAACATTTTGTCAAAATATTCCATTTTATTTCTATTTTGCTTAACTGACACACAAAGGAGTAAAAAAGCAATGGTGTACTTCATTCTAGAAGTCAAAATTTAATAAAGAAATGCGCATAAAGCTTTTCTTTCCTTTTTGCATTTTTGCTTATTTCAAGGTATTTTACTGCAACACTTCTCGTGAGAAAGATAATGAGGGAAGGGAAAATATTTCTCTCTCTCTCTCTGTCTCCGGCAACGAAAATATTGTCGGTTAAATTGCTTAGTGACGAAATGGCGAACTCTAGGAACCACTGCTATGAATCATACTAAATCGGAGCTATTTTTAACTGTGAGTTACGTTCCACGTTAACCACTGATATTATCACTGGCATTCCCTTCATGTCACTCTCATGTTGACTGCACGCACAAATACTGGAGTTCCGAATGCTTTTGACAGTGCAATATAAAGCATGTTGCTGAAAGCATTAGGACACCAGAGCAGCAGTCAGTGATCGAAATACGAAGTCCGATCAAAAAGTTCCGAGACTAGGCCTGTGTGCAACAAAGTAGTTACGTTACTTAAGTCTGGCTATGATCTCCCTCAAAGTAGTCTCCTTGGGCAGCGATACACCGCTGCCAGCGTTTTTGCCACTGTTGGAACGCTCCCTGGAAGTCCTGTTCGCGAATCGTGTCAAGCAGCGTCTGCGATTCGCGCTGGATCTCGTCCACGGTTTCAAAGCGGCAAACCTTAAGCTTCTGCTTCATCTTCGGGAACAGAAAGAAATGTTATATTGAAAGTTTTGAGGTTATTAACAAAAGACTAGTTTTATGCTAATATTGAAATTTCTAAGTAAATTATAGAAAATTTAAATTTGGGAGATGGGTGGATGCATTTCGAAACAAAACTGAAATTTTGAATAAGGCCATGAAACAAAATAGAAGAATAAAATGCACCACTGAATTTGGAACTCCCAAAAGTTACTATTGTATTGTTTTCGTTGTTTGCGTCAGATGAGTAGATACACCTGAAAGTGGAAGAAAGGTAACAAATTTGGCATGTGTACCAAATTTGTAAACACTAAAATTTAATGGTATACAATGTACATGTGTAATAACTTTTGGAGGTAAAGAAGTCAAATATAATGGTTAGGACAAAAAACATTGTTTTTACACCACAATTAAGTAACTCAGATTTCGTTTCCCACCTCAGTCATTGCTGAGGGGGAGGCAGTTGAACCATGTGATGAAAATTCACCCTAAAAATATCTAAAACTTCACTGCACTAAGGTTTAGGTTTTTGAAAGGCCACTTGGCCTATATTTATTTTAAAACTTAACCAAAAACAACAACAAACACAATAACAAAGTGTTTCAAGAAGTCGGATAATTACCCAGACAACCATGTGTTTTTGTTTTCGAACACAATCGGCTTTTAACATTTTTTGTCAATTCCACTTTTGGCAACCAGGCCTTATAAAAGCAAACAAAATCAGATGACACTCACTTGTTGTATTTATATCAACCATAAAAGGAAGAACACATATTTTTGCCAGAAAATCAAGATTTGTAAAAACACATAAATACTCTTGACTTAGGGAATATAACATAAACACTGTGGATGAGTTTGGACAGCTATAACGAAGTAAATTTCTGCCCACGCCAGCAGGATTCGAACCCGGATCACCTCATTCCGGAATAAGTCACTCACCAATTGAGCTACGCGGACGTTTTATTCTGATTCCTATCTGCCTTTATGTCGTGTGCGTCCTTCGGGCAGGTACGTCACATCTTCTGGTACGTTACATCATCTCCCCTTTTTTTTTTTTTTCGAAGTGCTGGAGAAGGGATTCTCTTATTTTTCCTATCTCGCGGTGTGGAAATAACATCACACCAATGCGAGATTTTGAACGGTCGGGTCATCCGGACAGTTCGGGCGCCATTATAACGAAGTAAATTTCTCCGTCATTTCTGTCCACGCCAGGATTCGAACCCGGATCCCCTCATTCCGGAATAAGTCACTCTACCAATTGAGCTACGGGGACGTTTTATTCTGATTCCTATCTGCCTTTATGTCGTGTGCGTCCTTCGGGCAGGTACGTCACATCTCCTGGTACGTTACACAGCTGAAGTGCAATCTCTCTCTCTCTCTTCATAAATTTAAAGATTATTGTATACACAATACAGATTTCATTTCCTTTCGAACACACCCCTCAAACCAGTTTCCTTAACCAACATTAATTTTAAAATTGTAATAACTGAGTAAAAAAAATTATAAATAACCAAAAGTTACTTCCGTAAACACTCCAACACTACCAGGAAAATTTGCATTAAAACTTAATATACTCAACATTCTAGCATTACTTGATACAAAATCACTCTAGTAAACACACTGTACTAAATACCTTACTCAATTACCTCAAAAGTTATCATTACACAATAATGCTGACAAATATACTTAAAATTCACCCTATCATCTGGAAAAAATTCAAAATACTTCACTATTCAAACTTGCTCTGAGTACACAATATCCCACTATGTAAACAAAACGCAAACACTAACTCTCAACACTCTTGGACACAGATTCATACTTATCTGCACTCCCACTGTTCACAACAATTTAAAATTTACACCACTAATTCTCACCATCAATTTATCAACAACTTAATCGAAAATTTTAAACTAGTACCATGTAAGCTTGTAGTAATTTTTACTAACTCATGTAGTAAGCCACTGAGGTAACGTGTAGGCCAAACATCTCAGTCAAATTACTAAATTTCACTTAAAAACAAAATTCTCACTGGGAGGAAATATTATTGTGGCTGAAGGTGAGATTGGGTCGTGAATCCAATTCGACCTATGCACCGAAATGGTAAAATATGTGTGACTATCACCCTGTATTGGTTCTTCACTCTGATTTTGGGACAACATCGCATCACTCCCTGATAAGTACCACCTCCTATGAGCCAATGAGCTTACTCAGGCAGAAAACAAATCCCCCAATCTGTTTTCATGCACCCTTTCAGACCCGAGGCATGACCACATAGGGAAAAGCATTCCATCAGAGTTCTCTTGCCCCCAAAATATCTCATTCTCTATTTTCCAGAAAACTCAATATATCACCCCTTTTTCCCAGAAAATCACTTCATATATTTCCAGAAAATCACTTCATATATTTCCAGAAAATCACTTCACATCCATATTTCCAGGAACACACTGTACTCACTCATCTCCCAGAAAATCGCTATACCGCAGAACCACTTATTTCCAGAAAAATGCAACACCTATCGCAAATCTATCTATTTCCAGAAATCAATTTCTCCTGAAGAATTCCAACGTTATACAAGGGTAATGTACAGTACAACACTTTATTAACCTAGTCAGCGTGCATGCCCTTTTTAATGTCTCCCACTCATTAAAATTAATTTTCCAGATCCATCTGCTGATATGGTCCCTAGTCACACTAACTATTAAATGGTACAAACAATTTTACACCCCTTTCTTGCTAAACTAAAAAATCACCACAACCTGCCTTTAAGACAAAAAAAACTTGCTATCAGACTCTTACTTTATACTTACTACTACCAAATACAATTTATACAATATTAAAATTTACCAAGCACACAGAGTTAAATTTCAATAGTAATAATAACTGGTTTGAGGAGTTGCTTTTTCATGATAGATTATACACAATTTGGATTTCAGATATTCCTTACACATGTAAAAACTTACCCAGCATAACACTATCATAAAAAAAACCTGAATGGAAAAACATTTACATTTTTGTTACTTTAGTTTTACTGACCCAAGCATGGATTATAACTGAAACCACTGTCAAAAACTCACATGTTAAATATTTTAGAATAACCCTAACATATCTCTTTCTTTGCAACATATTTTTTTCTCGACAGCCCCATTTTAAAACCCACTCGTTTCATAATTTTAAAGAAACCGCAACATAATACAAAAAAATATGCCAAGAGAAATTTACCTTAAGGACTTGGGCAGCAACACTTCTGAGCACCCTGCCTACCGATGGTAACAAGCAAATTTCACCTCACCATATTTAAGTCTCTTCTTGAGAGAACATCACTGTCCCGGGAGATTTTCCTCCCTTTGTTTTCTCTTTCACCTCAAAAAATGTTTTTTCTCTGACACCGCGTGCCTGGCCATCGAAACAGGAAACGGGCATTTTTGAACCATGCTGGTGGACACTTGTGGTAATCAGTAGGGGCCCAGCTCAACGATTCAGCAGTTCAAGGCGATATCGTCCACAAAGCCGTGCATGCCCATTTTCCGGAACTTCCGGCGTCGGGTTGAACTGGCTTGAAGAGTCCCTTCCATATTGAACCGAGCGGTAACAGCATTCGGGTTGCGCTGGTAGAAAATTCTCTTGCGGAGGCCAATTCACGGTAGTTACCAATTTTCTTTCAATTGCAGCTCAATACTGCGGTCGTCCTCTAGGAGAGTAGGAGAGGGTTGAATCTGAGAGCATTTCCTCTCCAGTAATGAGATCCTTGAAAATCATCATTTTTGCTGTTGTCATCTTTTAGATTTCCATGCGAAATTTTCCTTCTGACTGCCTCCTCCCCGTCAAAAAGGCGAGGAGAGAAAATTTAGCTTTCCGCTGTCAACTGCCGACCAGCTAGCGCAGCGAACCAGAAACAAAAGTGTCCTCTCTCAACGGAAAAAACTCTGGGGTGCTTGAAACCGCTGACACCTCATTGGCTAACAGCTTGCCAACGGAAATTCTCTCGCACGCCTCGAGAGTGACCTCTGACCTTCGGGCAGGGGAGTTCTGCCATTCCAAGCTAAAAATAGATTTGCCGTTGGCCTGCATGAGCATTTCTGCAACACTTTTTCCCTGATGCTTCCAAATCCCTTTGCCTTAAATGGCGGACTGGAAGAAATATTTTTGGGCTTTTTCACAACCTCTCAGAAATGCTTTTTCCTCATTCCGTGATTAATACAAATAATTTTGCTTTCACAAAGGGGTTGATGCTGTCTTTTGCTCGCCCTTTTTTTTTTTTTTTACTTTCTGAAGAGAGAGAAAAAAATGAATCGGGCCAAAAGAAAAAAAAAGAAGTTTAATGCTTATTATTTCCCTTCCTTTTAAGAAATTTTTGTTTGCTTAGTCAGGGCTGTGAAGTAAATGCACATGGCCATTTATTCCCCTATCTCACTGCCTCTTCCAAACACAATTTTGAAACGCGGACTGTCAAGTATTTTCATTTTGTGTTTTTTATTTAATTATTTTCTATCATTTTTGTTTTTCGCAAATCTCAGTGAAGTGATAAGGTTCCCCAAGATTTACGAACATGACAACTCTCGACAGGACAGAAGTCGCAGGGGGCCAAATCTGGCGATTCAGGCCGGTGAGGAAGGGTAGTCATGCTGTTGTGGCTGCAAAATTGGAGTGTTGCTAACGCTCTGTGAGCTGCTGAACTGTCGTGATGGAGCAGGAAATCGCCTCTGCGCACATTTCAGGTAGTTGTCGGCTAATGTCCTCCCCAAGACCCCGCAGAACATCGCAGTAAAAACAGGCGGTGACGGTCTAGCCGTGGGGGACGAATTCATGGTGCACAACCCCACAAATGTCGAAGAATACGATGAGCATGCTTTTGGTTGCGCTCCGAACCAGTTGGGCCTTCTTCGGTCGTGGAGATGCCGGGATCTTCCACTGCGACGACTTTTGCCTGGTCTCCTGGTCGTGACCGTAGATCCAAGTCTCGTCCCCAGTGATGACCCGCGACAGGAACGTTGGTTCCCGATTTGCCGAGTTTGACGCAGAATTTGATGTTAGCTCGCTGCTCTAGTTTGCAGTCCATACCGAAATCGCAGCTGTGTTCTGCATGTGGTCACCAAATATCGTGTAGCAGAGCTTCCGATGTTCACAGGACGACGCCACTCGGCACAACAACTCATGAAGGTCACTGCCCTCGACCGCTGCTCGCGCTTCCGCGTAGTCATCTGTTGGCGCGCTACGTACCTAGTCTCGGAACTTTTTGATCGCACTACGTACAGTCGAATCTTCATATCTCGAATCCCTCGATATATCGAAAAAATATGTTTTCCCTTCACTTTAGGCATTAATTCCGTGTATTTTCCATTGTTATCTCAAATTACTAGAGACTCCTGTGCCGGAGAAATGCAAGGCGTTTACAAACAGGTGTTCAGATGTCTTTGTGTTCATCGTTCATTTCCTTTAAGGGGATGAGAGTCTTTAGTTTGAATCTGAAAGGAATGCGTTCTAAGAATTCCGTTCGGGTGTGAGTGTGTGTGTGGGGTGGGTGGGGGTGGGGGGGTTTATTCCCTAACTAAGTGAATCTTTCTTTGAGCATGAATAGAGAGAGCGTGATGTCACTCGGACTGCTTGGAACCAGTTCCACTGTGGGCCATCTCTGGTTTCACTCCCTTCTTGCGAATAGGAGCCCACGTAACCACGTGACCAGGACAGCGTTAGTTTTCTTTCCCTCTTTGTTCGTGGAAATCGTTTCAGTGTGCAAAGTCCATGGCTACAGTAAGACATGCCTGGATGTTCCTTGAGTGTTTGTGCGCGTGTAGTCAGTGGCCACCTTAAGGGATTCTAACGTTAAAACACGACAATGGCAGGAGTAAAACGAAAGTTAAACGTGCTTCCGATTGAAAAAAAAGTAAAAATCTTGCAAGTTTTGGATGAAAACACAAAAATTAAGAAAAGCGAAATTGCTGCAAAGTTTGGAACACGTTTGAGTACGCTTTCAACAATCGAAAAAAAAATAGAGAAACTTTCGAAAGAAATATGGCAAAAACAAAAAAGAAGTGAAGAAGATTTGGAAAATCGGCATACCCCGAAGTGGAAGAGTGTGTGCGGAAGTGGTTTGTGCCATGCCGCGATCAAGGAGTTCCTGTCAGCGGATCATTGTTGCAGCAGAAAGCCGAGGACTTTGCTAAGGGGCTTGCCTACAGTGAATTCAAAGCTAGCAAGGGGTAGCTAGAAAACTTCAAAAACAGGCAGAATATCATCTTTAGGAAGCTTTGTGGCGAAAGTGCGTCGGCTAACCAAAATGTTTGTGAAGAGTGGTTCAAAGAGCTTCCTTCTCTTTTACAAAGATATGACCCAGATGATGTGTTTAATGCCGACGAAACAGGGTTATTTTTCCAGTGTTTTCCAAACAGATAAAACAACTACATTCAGAGGAGAGGAGTACCGTGGCGGTAAACAAAGCAAACTACGTGCGACTATACTCTCAGCAGAATATCAAAGTGGTAGAGAAAAGCTCCCGCCGTTAATGATTGGGCGATTAAAAAAACCCAGGTGTTTCGCTAAGGTTAAATCATTTCCCATGACGTACAAAGCAAACAGGAGAGCCTGGGTGACAAGCAAAATTTTTGGTGATTGCCTGAAGGAGTTGACAAAGCTATGGCTCTTTTAAAAAGGAAAGATTCTCCTTTTTATTGACAACTATAATGTCCACTCCAATCTTCCAAGCCTAAAAAATATCACTGGAAAAATTTTGCATCCTAAAACGACATCGAAGTTACAACCTCTCGATCAAGGTATCATCCGTGGCTTCAAAGTCGGATACAAGCAGCAGCTGGTTAGGAAACTTGTAGACATTATTGGTGAAGGTAAAGTTCTCTCCACCATCAATATCTTGAATGCAATGCGGATGGCTGACTTCGCTTGGAGAAATGTTACTAAGGAAAAAATAAAAAAATTTTTCATCAAAGCAAGATTCGGAGAAAGAAGCCAATAATGAGGGGGAAAAGCAGACTGCCGATTTAAATGTAGTCTAAGCTCAAAACGGAGATAGCGTAAATTCGGAGCAGTGGATGGTCATCAAACAGAACCTAAATCTTGCCATTTCATTTGATTTCTTGGAAGTTGAAACTTACCTTCAAACATGTGGTACTTTAACGGATGCAGCGATTGTATCGTATGTAAAAGCAACATCAGACGAAGAAGATGATGAAATGGAACAGCAGGGAGAGGGCCAGAAAGTGACTGCGAAGGAAGCAGAAAAAGCTGCTAATACGTTGCGAACCTTTCTGGAATCCTCGGAAAATATAGGTCCCGAATCATGTGCCTCAATTGCTGCCTTAGAGAAAGTTGTTCAGTCTCAGAAAGACTTAGCCGATCATCAGAATTTATTGAGGGATTATTTTCGTTAAGGAATGTTGTATGGGTACATTTTTGCAAACTATAATGCGTAATGTATTATTGATCTGAAAAGCTTTATTTAAAATAGAACCTTGATATCTCGAAAACTCTTTTTCTCGAATTTTTTTTCTGTTTCCGTGAGATTCAAGATATCGAGGTTACACTGTATTACCAATTTAATATGGTGTCGACACATATTTGGCCTGTATCGCAGCTTTTAGTATTTTGGGTAAACTTTCGAAGTGATAAGCTTCAGGGTATATTAGCTACCTATCTTCATGTCGGTCTGTCTCCAATTAATTCTGCCAGTAATGTCGGCCTCCAGTTCATCCTACAAGTATATAGCGGACTTTACACAAGATACCTGTATCTGCTGGCCATGCTCTTAGCGACGCGTTATTATCCCCAAACCAAGCCGTAGTCAATCTTTGCTATTCGGGTATTGTCTTTCTCTAATAGGTATTGTATTTCGTCGTATCATTCTGCAACGCAGAAAGTGCCACGCTATCCAGACATCTGAGGTACAACTCTCTATTCAAGGTAGTACACAAAAACTAGCGGATCAAATCCATACCTTAAAAACAATCTTCCACTTCAATCCCGCTTCCAATATGCTTGACAGTTGGAAAGATGGACTCCTGCTAGTAAACTAGTGGATCAAATCCATACCTTAAAAACAGTCTTCCACTTCAATCCCGCTTCCAACATGTTTGACAGTTAGAAAGATAGACTCCTGCTAGTAACTTTCGCCTGATAGGCTAGGTGCGGCAGCTGCTTCCAGCTTAGGTTCCTGATATTGTGACAGGACACCCGTGCTGTATGAGATCTCGCTCCATCCTGCTGTAGGAGAACGCCCTTGGGGTTCAGTCGTGCTGTTCGATTCGACGTAAACGATGCGTGCAGATCGAGCTGACGGCAGTACACAAAGGCGGTAATAACAGTGTTGTCCGGCAGCAGCTCAAAACACACGATCCCCGCATATCTCACGAAACAGACAGCAGTACCTTGCGTCGGTTTAAGCCGGATTTGGGGATCGGCATGGGCTTCTGTTTAAGGACCAACCACTGTTTCCGGGGCTGACATTGTCATACCGGACCCATATCTCGCCACCTGTCACAATACGGTTCAAGAACGGTTCAACTTGATCACGTGCGAGCAGGGAAACGCATTCACTCATGCGATTTGTTTTCTGCTCAACTGTGAGTTGATGGGGTACCCAAACTACCCTCTTGTTCACACTTCTAAGTTGACGCAGGTGTGTGATAATGCTCCTGTGGGTAATCCGCAGCTATTCAGCAAACTCCCGTGTGGTCACACGTGGATCGATATCCATTAGGGTCTTCAGCATGTCCATATTCACTGTTGCGGGTCTTCTGGCTTTAGAACGGTCTGACAGATCAACATTTTCCTCTGTAATCGTTCGAACCAACGACAGCACTGACCATGTGACATAGAGTTGGGATACACATTAATAATGTTCCTAACAGCACTTGCGGGGTGCTATCGCAACGACACTCAGACAACAGACAATGGCGGATTTGCTGCTTGTCCACTTCCAGGTTGGCTGGCGCTTACACTCTTCGCTTTCTGACGGCTAACTGCCACTGACTTAAGCCACCTTCCTGATGTCATGACGGTGTGCTGCGCAATCTCAGTGACCAATGTGCGCTGTGGCCGGAGCTTCGACTTCTGGTACTTCGTTATCGGACATTACTTTCTTTCCAAACCAACATAAGGGAAGAAGTCTTCAATGCACCACTCTACATACACTGGCGTGCAAAAATTAAGGACGAGACGGTTTTTCGAATGTTGTGCAGAAGTGCTCCATATCAACTCAAATCATACCATAAGATCCCCAAGATGTAAGAATATGGGACAAGTGGGCAAAAGCGTCCAAACAAGGAATCCAAAGAATATAAAGGCACTTTATTGAAAAGGTAGCTTCCAGCACAACTGGACAGAAGACAGAAACGTCCGTGTGACAGGCGGCTGCAAAGAAAAATCCAGTCACTAGTAGGGGATATGATCACCCTTGACTGCTTTGCAGGATTTACAACGTCTGTCCATGCTGAGGCCGAGTTTGTCAAGGAGCTATTGAGGCATCGCAGCCCATCCCCTCTTGTAGCACCAATCGCAGCTGCGGAATCGTTGCTGGCGGCTGGTGACGTGCTGTCAAGCGTCTCCCGAGAAGGTCCCAAACGTGTTCGATTGGATTTACGTCCGAGGACCTTGCGAGCCAATCCATGCGTTGAATATCTTCACACTCCAACAGCTCTGCGACAGCCACTGTACGATGAGGTGTAGCGTTGTCGTCCATGAAGAGGAACTCAGGACATACAGCACCTCTAAACAGACGAACGTGAGGCGGGAGAACCTCAGTACAATAGAGGACACCAGTGACTGAACCTCCTTGGAAGATGTGGAGGTCAGTACGGCTACCAAGCATGATACCGCCCCGAACGAGAACTACGCCCCCTCGATACCTCCCCGAACGAGAACCCTGCTCTCTCCAGATGTGTATACGTCCAGAATCGCTCGTCAGACTAAATCGGCTCTCATCCATAAAGAGAACTCGACCCCATTGCTGATGTGTTCAGTTCTTGTGTTCCCGGCACCACAGAAACCACCGTCTCCGATGAGCAGGCGTTAATGGCACACACCGTACTGGTCGTCGTGCAAATAGACCACCTTTGTGCAGCCTCCTGGCCACGGTAAAACGCGATATCGGACGTCCAGTTGTCTGTTGCATGTGCCCTGCGTTTTCTCCCGCTGTCTGCCGTCTGTCTCTTCTCGCCTGTAGGACAATATACCGGTCGCCCGCCGCCGTGGTTGCTCGTGGACGACCACTGCTAAACTCTCGGACAGCTGTTCCTGTCTTTTGAAATTGTCTCCAAGCTCGTGAAAGGATGCTGTGAGCGATCCCGAACTCCTCAGCCACACTAGTCACACTTCGACCTTCTTCCAACTTCCCAATGACGCGACCTCGGGTAAAGTCATCCAGATGTCGTCTACTGGATTGCCTGTTCGCCATATCACACGGTGGCAGCAACTCGACGTCGTTCAAACTGATGTACACCGTGCAATAGTTTTCACCGAATTGCTGAGCGTACACCGCTCGTGTGCTTTATACACTTCCGACACTCCTCCCCCTACGTCATGCTTCATATATGCGCATACTCTACCGTACCGGACCCTAGTCTATCTCCTGAGTGGTCTTTCGGTCCGTTCTGCCTGCTCGTTCCGCTGTTATGCTAATTTCTCCTCTTCGTCTTTGATTTTTGCACACCAGTGTATATAATACTTTATTAACAAAAGTACTGGAAAACATACATGATGCAAAGATATAAGTTCTTTGTTTTTGGAATCTAATCGTAAGCAGCTCCATGTGCTATAGGCAATCGTCTGTCCCTAATTTGAGGCCACTGGTTCCAGGGAAGTAATAGATCCGGTATGGTAAGGCAAGCGCATCCCCCATGCCTTATCAAGGACTTGAGCCAGGGGCCGTCTCGGACAAACGGACAGATGTCAGCGCTTAGACCACTCCGCCGCCGGGACAGCATGGGCGTAAATGACGTTCTAACAAGCTACATGCACGTGCATAATGCAGACGTCGGCAAAAACCACTTTCAATTTCAACTACAATTCTACATGTAATAGAACTTAACAACCATAGATGCGGACGAATCGCCGGATGGTTTCTGAAGCGTTTAATTTCCCCACAGCATAAGTATGGAACATTTTACGCAAGTAGGCATACAGTGGAAACGGCAGAACGGTTTTCACAGAAAGGAGTCTAAGGACTGTAGGAAGCCTTCTCTCAAGAACTGCTTTTACGAATCTACGAATCCCCCTTGACGCCCAGAATTGTGCATCAGAAGTGAGTATCAGTGTACGAACACTGTGCAGATCTTTAATCTTTAACCTGTCCAGACCTTTAACCACTGCCTCAGGGGCATAAACCACAAAAACAAAAATCTGGACAACTGATACCAACTCCTTTGGAGAGATGGATCTTATGACAATCTGGCGCCGGCACCCCGGACATTGCCCCAAGCAAATACCACCTTTTTCGGTCGTTGCGGCATTTCCTCGACGGACAGTGATTCACCGACTAGGACGATGTGGAACGCGCACTTATTCACTTCTTTGGGTCCACGCTGCCACTGTGCTACAGGAACGGTGTCTAACAGCTGCTTAGACGATGGAAGAAGTTCGTGGAAAACGATGGCGACTATATTTTGGACTGATTTGTACTTGTACACTGAAGAGCAGTTGAATTAGAGACAGCTGGCGTTATGCAAATGTGGCGCTGTGGGAGTCCTTGTAAACGGAAACGACATGACGTATGCAACAATCCGACAATATAAGGCTTGATTCGAAGGGAATCAGTAAATGTCGGTCGCAGTATGGGTAAGACGAAGGATCTAAGCACATTTGATCGTGGGCAAATTGTCGGGGCCCGACGAATGGATCACTCCATCTGGTAAGTCGTGCAGGCACTGGGATTTTAACGAGCCACTGTGTCACGGGTGCACCGTGAGTAAATCGAATCCGGTAAAACCATCCCTGCAAGGGCCAACTGCCGTGAACAACAGTGTGTGGATGAGCGGGGTCATCGTCGGCCAGCTAGCATTGTAATAGCGGATTGACGGGCCACAGGGCAAGAAATCAATCGGCAATTTAAACCTGGTGCACAAAAACGTGTAAGCAGCCACACTGTCCAGAACTATCTCCTTGCTATGGAGTACAGAAGTCATCGTCCCACGAGGGTACCGCTGCTGACCGCACATCACAGGGTGCAAAAATTAGCATGGGCGCAGAAACATCGCCACTGGACCCTAGACATGTGGAAAAATTTTGCCCGGACTGATGAGTCGAGATTCACGTTGGTACATGCGAATGGCAGGATACTAGTACGGCGCAAACCCCATGAAGCGATGGATCCTTCTTGCCAGCAAGGTACTCTTCATGCTGGTTAGGGTGGCATTCTCGTCTGGGGACTGTTTACGTGGACTGAAATGGAACCTCTGGTATGTGTGACATCGTCCCTCACAGGCCAACGTTACCGGGATATCCTGGACGACCATTTGCTCCCGTTTGTTCGTCTTCAACATCTCACTGGGGACCTCATCCTGTAACAAGACAATGCACCGTGCCATCGCTCCCGAATTGTATCCGATTGGTTGGATGAACACTCCACCGACGTGACCTCGCTTCCTTGGCCAGCTAGGTCCCCTGACCTAAATCCCACTACCCCCTCCATCAAATCTTCGTGAACCGTGGGAGCTTGTTCAGGGGTCGTGGATCCGTATGGCTTCCCAACGCTTCCGGTGCTTTGTCGTCTACACTGAAGAACAATTGAATTAGAGATACCTGTCTAGTAACGTGTAGCACCACCTTTCGCCCTGATGACGGCGGCGATTCTTCTCGGCATGAACTCGACAAGACACCGGAAGCGTTGGGAAGCCATACGGATCCACTACACCTTAAAAAGCTCCCACAGTTCACGAAGATTTGATGGAGGGGTCAGAGCCTCGAGCATCTCTCTGGATGGCATCCCAGATGTGCTCGAAAGGATTGAGGTCAGGTGACCTCGCTGGCCAAGGAAGCGAGGTCACGTCGGTGGAGTGTTCATCCAACCATTCGAATACAATTCGGGAGCGATGGCACAGTGCATTGTCTTGTTGCAGGATGAGGTCCCCAGTGGGATGTTGAAGACGCACAAACGGGAGCAAATGGTCGTCCAGGATATCCCGGTAACGCTGACCTGTGAGGGACGATGTCACACGTACCAGGGGTCCCATTTCAGTCCACGTAAACAGTCCCTAGACAAGAATGCCACCCCCACCAGCTTGATGAGTACCCTGTTGGCAAGAAGAAACCATCGCTTCATGTGGTTTGCGCCGTACTCGTATCCTGTCATTCGCATGTACCAACGTGAATCTCGACTCATCAGTCCGGGCAACATTTTTCCACATGTCTAGGGTCCAGTGGCGATGTTTTTGCGCCCATGCTAATCTTTGCACCGTGTGATGTGCGGTCAGCAGCGGTATCCTCGTGGGACGATGACTTCTGTACACCATAGCGAGAGATGGTTTTGGATTGTGTGGCTGCTTACACGTTTTTGTGCACCAGCGTTAAATTGTAGAGTGATTTCTTGCACTGTGGCCCGTCTATCCGCTGTTACAATGCGAGCTAGCCTACGATGACCCCGCTCATCCACACGCTGTTGTCCACGGCAGTTGGCCCTTACAGTGCTGGTTTTACCGGATTCGATGTACTCATGATGCACCCGTGACACAGTGGCTCGTGAAAATCCCAGTGTCTGCACGACTTCCGAGATGGAGTGACCCATTCGTCGGGCCCCGACGACAATTTGCCCACGATCAAATGCGCTTAGATCCTTCGTCTTACTCATACTGCGTCCCATTCTTACTGATTCCCGTGGCATGACTCCTTATATTGTCCGATCGCTGCATACGTCATGTCTTTTCTGTTCACAGGGCCGCCCACAGCGCCATATTTGCATAACTCCAGCTGTCTCTAATTCAATTGCTCTTCAGTGTATATGCGATAATTAGCACTTTTCTGTAGCCTTTGGTTTGCAGCCATTACTTTCCTTCCCACCCAATACTAATAAAAATGCTATTAGCGTAATACCACTAAACTCCTTATTTGAGGGTGTAATAACTGAATATGGAATCTTATAGCGAGGTGCAAGTTTTCGTTCTTATTGTCAACGAGTTCTAAACCCACAGGTATTAACATAGTACACATTACATTTTTGCTGCTGTGCGGCAGTACTCATGCTAAGTAGAATTACCGATTTTTCTAGATCATTTCTGCCTTTCAAGTATGACGGCACATTGGAGATAAGTGGAGGCTTATCTCTTTCCATTTCCTATTTCTTGCTGCTTTGACTGACGCGTTTTTCTCGAGGTAGGGACACCATGTACATTGCTCCTCCAGGGAATATTCCCTTTCTGAACAGATGAGGACGAGGATAATAAAAGAAGAAAGAAAGACAGGCTTACCATCGAGGCTATCGAAAAGGAGATATCGTTTGGCTATACAGCGGTGGCAGCAGAGATCATTTTTGTCTGAAGATTAGCGAGCGATGAAACATGATATGAGTAAGCAGATTGCAAATAGCTCAGCACCGTGATTATTGATATTTTGTTCCGCTTCTACACGCAATAGAACGGACTGCCTTCAGAATCCACTTTGTTCCTGATCTTTGATATTCGATACTAACTGATCTGAGGCAGAAATGCCCATCGTTTAAAAATAAATCAAAGAACGAGAACGTACACTTTCTTGCAAAAATTAAGCAGGGAACTTTTCGAGTAATTTCATCGCAGAAAGAGCAATATGACACTGCATGTGGAAAAGCAAATGACCATCTTTGATATACAGTGACGTATTTAAATCAGCATCATTTGGTTGCAAACGTGTAAATGAACTGTGTTGTAGAAACGATGTAAAGCTGGAGATAAATGGTTAAAATAGGATTTCAATTACCATCCGCTGGACAGCTAAGACAGGGAAGTTGCAGGTAAAAAATATTAAACAATTTAATTTTGCACTAATTTTAGGTTCGGTTTCTGATAAATATTGTTTTGTTAACTGTTTGCTTTCGGTAAAATCATGTGCCATTCTCCCAGTTTACTTTTGTAACGTACCTACTTCAGAGATGACGCACATGTCACGATAGCAGTGATAAGCCCTTGCCAGTGCAGCTTAATTCGGAAAGCATTCGGCTCCGGAGCAGAAGGATGTTGTTTCGAGTCTCGCCAGCGGCAAATTTGGGTTTCACACGTTCTGCAGCAACAATTAGAAAACAAGACAGATGACACGGAAATTTCGGTTGTAATAAGCAAGTCTTTTGCATCCTTTTCGAAAAACCATATGCACTCATCGTGAAAAAATAGTTGCACCCAAAAAGAAGCAACCGACAGGAATGAAACTTAGTGAGTAGGTTTGACATCGTCAGACATGCAAATGATTGAAGTATCAGCCTCGGTCGGCCGCGCATGTGACGCCAGCAAGGAGGGGTCGTAGTGCTGTACCTGCCCTGCTATATAATGTCGTCCTGTTGCGAGTGCCTGCCATTATGACTCGTGGTTGCATTTTTTGCAAGTGAAATAAGCCTCGGAGAGAAGTTCGGAAGCAATTCGAGCAGTTGGAGGAGTTCGAGAGGGACCGCATCGTCGGGCTCCGGGAAGCGGGGTGGTCATATCGCCGTATTGCGCGCCATACTGGTCGTGGTGCGGATATCGCCATAGCACGCTGTTTGTGGCAGTGGATAGAACAAGACACGTAGCAGCGACAGTAAGGGTCTGGGAGATTTAGACGAACCACGGAGAGAGAGGACCGACGGGTTGTTCTACATGCGCGGAATGACCCAACAGCCACGATTGCGGATATTCAGCGAGCAGTGGTGGCCTCCATGCATCGTCCGATTAGTGCCAGCGCCATTGGCGGTCGGCTGCACGACGTAGGACTACACGCACGCAGACCGTTACGACGACTGCCCTTAACACCACACTGTAAAAACATTACTGTAGATTTTACGGTTTTAAACCGTTTTCCAGGGTGCCAACACAAAACTGTAGATTTTGCGGTGTGTTGATTCAGATTTTACGGTGTGTTGATCCAACACGGCATAAAACTGTAGATTTTACGAATGTGTTGATTGTGTTGGAGCAAAGCTATAGCTTTGCTCCAACACAATCAACACATTCGTTCCAGCCAAATTTTTGTGTTTTCGTGATTATTTGGACTGTGACTCGCTCCAGCCAAATTCTGTGCTGTTTTCTTCATTAAATGCGGTGTTGGAGCAAAGCTATAGCTTTGCTCCAACACGGCATAAAACTGTAGAGTTTACGGTTTTGTGTTGGCACCCTGGAAAACGGTTTAAAACCGTAAAATCTACAAAAAATTTTACAGTGCAGTGCATCGTCGCCAAAGACTGCAATGGTGTCGTGCCAGACTGTCAAGGAGCCACTCAGAATGGCAGCGGGTGATCTTCAGTAACGAGTCCCGCTTTTGTCTTGGAGGAAACGACCAACGAATCCGTGTGTGGAGGCACCGTGGTCAGTGCCAAAATGAGCGGTTTGTTGTCGAGCACCACACGTCCAGAAGGCCTGGTGTCATGGTGAGGGGGGCGACTGTCTACGATGCCAGATCACCTTTGGTGTTTATTACAGGCATTTTGGCAGCCCAACGTTGCTTTAATGAGGTCCTGCAACCAGTGGCCCTACCTTTTCTGAAAGCCCACTCCGGTGCGATTTTCCAACAGGACAATGCTCGTCCGCATACGGCTACTGTCTCCAGAGCTTGCCTTCAAGGCACTGATAATCTGCGTTGGCCAGCCGC
Organism: Macrothele yani; assembly: GCA_039090855.1. Classification (NCBI taxonomy): domain Eukaryota; kingdom Metazoa; phylum Arthropoda; class Arachnida; order Araneae; family Macrothelidae; genus Macrothele; species Macrothele yani. The sequence continues at coordinate 61,272,392 of CM077017.1, read as the reverse complement.
ATCGTCAGACTTATCGCCGATTGAACATGTGTGGGATGCATGTTCAATCGGCGATAAGTCTGACGCGCTATCCACACTCCACCCCTACCGCACAATCTGCAGGAACTGCGTGAAAAGATTCAACCTGCATGGAATGGCTTATCGCAGGACATCATTAAGAACCTGTACAACTCCATGCCGGGACGTCTGGAATGCTGTGTGAGCAAACATGGCGGCCCGACACCATACTGAGAAACACTACTTATTAGCGTGTAGCCCAATAAATATTGCCCATATCAGTCTCAATGTTTAAATTTATTGTTCCTGGTAACCTTTACCTTCATCTCCAATAAATAGCATTGCAATCTGACACGTCTTTCTGGGTGCAACTTTTTTTGACGATGAGTGTTTCACACTCATCGTTTTTTTGACGATGAGTGTATATCACAAAGCAGATTTTTAGAAAATCTAAAAATTCAGCAAAAAAACAAAATACAGTTACCTCACCTAAGGTAAAACTGCGCATAATTTAAAATACGTATGGTGAGCAGTGTTATCCATAGTCAATGGAGCCTGTAAAAAAGTTTTAAAAAATCAACCAGATTTCTACAAGCGATAAAACATCCAGAAATAAAAATAGCTACTTACTCCCATTAGCGACAGAAAAGTATGTTATGGAAATTAACAAATTGTACACAAAAATTTTCATAGCGGAAGGAATTTATTGCTGCCCCGGTGGTGGAGTGCTCTAAGCGATGGCTTCTGATCATTCGCCTCAATGGGTCCTAGTTCGAATCCCGTGAGGCATGGATATTGTGTTTGTCTAACGGCACTAGCTCTCTCCTTTCCCTGGAGTCTGTGGCCTTATATTAGGGACGGACGACTGCTTATAGCCCATTTAGTTGCTCACGGTGGTCGTTAAGGCCTCAATCAAAAAAGAAAGAAAAACAAGGAAGATATCAGAAACAAAGGGGTTTTCAAATGATATGTTAGAAGAAAAATATATTCGAAAACATAACATAACTTCACCCCACCAAGCGGAAAACCTGTGTTTTACCTAAAGAAGAGAGCTGGTTGAGAACACTCTTCATAATGAAGAATACCCTGCCCGAAATGGAATTTTCTAACGGATTTTAATAGAATTGAATCTTTCAAATACAAAACTTACATTTAAGCTCTCTCTCGGAAGAATAAAAAAAAATGGAAAACTAGAAAATATCCTAAAAGTATTCTTCATAGCAAAAGCTTTGCTAAGGAAAAATAAACTTCAAATTCGTCTCTTGGAGTACAGATAACGATAATTTTTTTTAGATATTTACGTCCCCAAACGGGAAAACTGTGCATTGGTTCAAGATGAAAATGTTCTCCACCTTTACTGTAGCGAACGGCATACAGAACAAAAAGAAAAAAAAAATAGAATTTTAGAAGCGGAGAGAGAGAGAGGGAGATGGTTGCAACCATAAATACACACTAACACCACCTAGCCCGCAGAACTAGTATGAACTAAAAAATCTACTTGTACTTGTAAAGTGTTCCACACGGTGAATGGTATCTGGAGTTAAAAGAATTTTTGAAATCGAACTTTGAGAAGTAGAGATATAGAGAAAAAAACCTGTTAAATATTTGTGCCCTCTGGAGGAGAAATTGTGCGTTTCTTTGGGCAAAAAGTGCACACGAAATGTTCTTGTATTTAATAATATCTGACCGAAAAAAGATTTTTTAAATCGGGAGTTTAGCGGCCCAGGTATTGCTGTAAATACAAGGTAAACGAAAACGTGAACTTATACTGTATAACGAAGTAAATTTCTCCGTCATTTTTATCCACGCCGGGGCTCGAACTCGGATCCCCTCATTCCGGAATAAGTCACTCTACCAACTGAGCTACGCGGACGTTCGTTCTGACTGCTATCTGCCTTTATGTCGTGTGCGTCCTGCTGGCAGGTACGTTCCGCAATAAGTCACTCTACCAACTGAGCTGCGCACTCTACCTCATTCCGGAATAAGTCACTCTACCAACTGAGCTACGCGAACGTTCGTTCTGACTGCTATCTGCCTTTATGTCGTGTGCGTCCTGCTGGCAGGTAAGTTCCGGAATAAGTCACTCTACCAACTGAGCTACGCACTCTACCTCATTCCGGAATAAGTCACTCTACCAACTGAGCTACACGAACGTTCGTTCTTACTGCTATCTGCCTTTATGTCGTGTGCGTCCTGCTGGCAGGTACGTCACATCTCCCTCCCTCCCGAAAGAGGGCCGGGGGCATGGCCATCGGGTCAGCCGTGACCATGAATCGTTGCACGCAGCCATCCGCTGTAGAGCGTGCACTCCCAGTGTGTGGAATGCAACATCACACATTTTTTATTTTTCGAAGCGCTGGAGAAGGGATTCTCTGATTTTTCCTATCTCGCGGTGTGGAAAGAACATCACACCAATGTGAGATTTTGAACGGCCGGGTCATCCGGAAAGTTCAGGCGCCATTATAACGAAGTACATTTCTCCGTCATTTTTATCCACGCCGGGGCTCGAACCCGGATCTCCTCATTCCGGAATAAATCACTCTACCAATTGAGCTACGCGGACGTTCGTTCAGACTGCTATCTGCCTTTATGTCGTGTGCGTCCTGCTGGGCAGGCACGTCACAACTGGCAATCTTGTTAGTTACGAAATCGTTTGAGATCATATGCAAAACATTTCGCACCAAAATAGCTCTCGAACAAAGAAATATTTATTTTTCAATCGGACTATTAGAAATGGAGACCATGAACGATGGATCACTGAAAACGATGGATCTTGCACTGTAGAGACCATGAACGATGGATCGAGTGCTTTATGTTTGCGCCAAATACGTACACGACCATCCATGGAGTGGAGTAAAAAACGCGACTCGTCAGATCAGCACTCATTTTCCCAGTCATCCGACGTTCAACTTACATGATCTTTGCACCAGGCGAGTATTTTGCGCTGATGAACCGTGATTACGAAAGGATGTAATTGGGGTGTGTCTGCTGTTATAGCCCATACGTGTGGGCGTGCAACGCACGGTCCTGGTTGACCTCTTTTGTATAGGGTAGTCAACTGTTGAACAGGACTGCGTATGTTGGCCTGGACGAGTCGTCGGATCCAACGCTCACCTCTCACATCAACCTTTCGTTGTCCTGTGCAGTTTTGCCTCCGGATCGTTGTTTGACAGTTTTCACGCTAGTCCTGATACACTTTAAATACACCAGCTCGGGAACAACCCACTAGTTTCGCGTTTTGGAAATCGAAGCATCCGCTCTCCGAGCTTCCACAATATGTCCTTTCTCAAAGTCCGATAAATCCTTCCGTTTACCCATCACGCACCGAATTTTACCACCTGTTGCTCCACTCACATCATATACGTGCTAAGTTGGTCGATTAAATGAGCCCTCTGGAAAAAAACGTGTTCAACGGGCCGCATCCACTTTTGATAGGGGTGGTCATAATTCAGTGATCACTCAGTATATGTATTAACCCTCCAGGTGGCAAGCACGCATATATACGTTCGGAAATTTCTGTGCCCAAAGCGGTGACGACGCAATAATACGCTCATCGAAAACCTCTCGAACGCCGCGAGAACGCAGTATTGAGTCGAAAGAATTTTCAGGCCCTTAGTGGCGAGAACGACTATGTGCGTATCTTAACACCGACGAATACTACAGAAAGAGAGTACGCTTTTAGGGCAGTCTCGTATTATGTACACTGAAGAGCAATTGATTTAGAGACAGCTGGCGTTATGCAAATGTGGTCCTGTGGGCGGCTCTGTAAACGAAAACGACATGACGTATGCAGCGATCCGACAATATAGGGACTGATGCGACGGGAATCAGTAAGAGTCGGACGCAGTATGGGTAAGACGAAGGATCCAAGCGCATTTGATCGTGTGCAAATTGTCGGGGAAGGACGAATGGGTCACTCCATCTCGGAAGTCATTCAGGCACTGGGATTTTCACGAGCCACTGTGTCACGGGTGCACCGTGAGTTCATCGAATCCGGTAAAACCATCCCTGCAAGGGCCAACTGCCGTGAACAGCATGTGGATGAGCGGGGTCATTGTCGCTAGCTCGCATTGTAACAGCGGATATACGGGCCACAGTGCAAGAAATCACTCGGCAATTTAACGCTGGTGCACAAAAACGTGTAAGCAGCCACACCATCCAGAACCATCTCGTCACTATGGGGTACAGAAGCCATCGTTCCACGAGGGTACCGCTGCTGACAGCTCATCACAGTGTGCAAAGACTAGCTTGGGCGCGGGAACATCGCCACTGGACACTAGACATGTGGGAAAATGTTGCCTGGACTGCTGAGTCGAGATTCACGTTGGTACATGCAGATGGCAGGATACGAGCACGGCGCAAACCCCATGAAGCGATGGATCCTTCTTGCCAGCAAGGTACTCTTCATGCTGGTGAGGGTGGCATTCTCGTCTGGGGACTGTTTACGTTAACTGAAATGGGACCTCTGGTATGTGTGACATCGTCCCTCACAGGCCAACGTTACCGGGATATCCTGGACGACCATTTGCTCCCGTTTGTTCGTCTTCAACATCTCACTGGGGACCTCATCCTGCAACAAGATAATGCATAGTGCCATCGCTCCCGAATTGTATCCGATTGGTTGGATGAACACTCCACCGACGTGACCTCGCTTCCTTGGCCAGCTAGGTCACCTGACCTCAATCCCATCGAGCACATCTGTGAAGTCATCGAGCGAGATGACCCGCCTCCACCAAATCTTCGGGAACTGTGAGAGCTTGTTCATGGGTCGTGGATCCATATGGCTTCCCAACGCTTCCGGTGTTTTGTCGAGTCGATGCCGTGACGAATCGCCGCCGTCATCATGGCGAAAGGTGGTGCTACACGTTACTAGACAGGTATCTGTAACTAAATTTATCAGTGTAATACATGTGACAAAATTCCCCTTTCCTCTTCCAAAGCTCCTGCCACCTGGAGGGTTATTACCAATGTAGCAACATCTCTTACGTTTTAGGTCAAATAAATATGTTTTTAATTCAGTAACAGTTAAATTATTTTCATTATTATCCCAAACAATGTTTCAGTTTCAGGAATGTGTATATTACAGGGCTGAAGTAAAATGTCAGGTAACGAGCAACAACTTTTAATTGAAAGTTCGTTTGAGCTAAAACAAAAGGGAAATAGAAAAAGAAACAACAAGGAAATATAAAAGAGAGGCGCATTCCTTCTCACGATGATGCACTTAGCTTCTGAAAATATTGAGTTTTCCTTGTGTACAGCTTTCTTAACTGCACACTTTTGTTTTCTAGAAAAGTTATTGAAGTCTAAATAAAATTACTCATCAGGAGTTGAAAAGAAACTTCAATTCTTCTTTTCCGAACCGCACTTCCCAGAACGCGATTCTTTTGTCCACTGTTATTAGTATTTCATAACTCACTGTACATGGCCATTTCGATAAAATTCTGTCTCATGGTTTCTGAAGGCGAACATCCAAACATCACGTCTCTAATAATAGCTTTCGATCTTCCTGTGTCAGCAGGTAGGTTGGCAAGAGTTGCAGCTCGGGCTTTTGTGACGGCGACCAACGTTCTTTTAATATGTCAATGTGGGATCCGCTTGACAGTGTAGTCTTTCACCATCGTCTTTTTCTGGTGTTCCTTAGAAAAGAGTGCAAATCTCCTATTTGAAGAGTGAAAAAGAAAATACCTTTTCTGAGACTTTTTGAGAGCACAGGAAAACAAAAATTGTGCATGACAGAAAGAAAGCTACCTGACATTTGGATTCTGTTGTAAATAACAGGCTTCCAACAAATCATGAAAATGGAAGTGACAGCTTGAATTTATTCTCTCTTGGCACTTTTCGGAAAAACGCGACTGACGATTTTTCACTTGACTTGATATTATGGAGCAGCAGCAAATGACAAATTTACAAAAACTGCTCCTCTGCGATCTAGTGCATTTTAGCTTTTACCGTTTTTTGATGCTAAACAAAACTAAAGGTTCCATAAAGAATTGGGTGATTCTTCGACGAGCACGGTTTCTGACTTTGTACGTAAGACAGAGGCACATAAGTACGAATGTTGTACCAAAGGTAATACATAAGTGGGCATAACGTTTTTATTAACTGACAGAGGTCATTCAAATTGCGCGTGTTGCTAGAGTAACTCTTCCTCTATAGTAACCCTTGTTCTTCATTGCAGATTTGAAGGAGAAAAGGTGGAAGTCTGCTCTGATCGGTTGGACGCGCTTGAAGCCAATGAAGGCACGTTTGTTTCAATCTGGTGACAGGGGATGAAACATCGGCGCATCTTTACGATCCGGAAACTAAGAATCAATCCATGGAATGGCGTCCTCTTCACCAAGGCCCAATAAGTTCAAGAGCCAGCGATCAGCACAGGAAGTCATGGTGATTGATTTTTGGGATGACAGGGGTGTCATTCTCCTTGATTTTCTGGGAACGTGGCTGTACTCAAGAAGCTTAAAGAAGCCATAAGCAGGAAGGGACCGAACAAGAATCTGAAAAGCTTCCACATTCACCATGACAATGCGAGACCACACACATCTTTGACAACAAATCAGGCGATCAGAAAATTAAGCTGGTCGGGGGTACCCCATCCACCGTACAGCCCAGATCTGGCGCTCTCCGACTTTTACCTATTTCAGTGTCCGTGGACAACGATTTGATGACACAGACGAGGTGAAAGTGGCAATGAAGGAGTATGTACAACAGTCCATACCTGAATTTTTTTCAAAGAGGATTCGAGAGCTGGGTTCAACGATGGCGCAAATGCATCGCTTGTGATGGAGACTAGGTCAGTAGTACCTTTGTATAGAGAATGAATTACTCTACCAACATGTGCAATTTGACTCTGTCAGTTAATGAAAAGGTTACGCCCACCTTTGCATTACTTTCGATACAACCCTCGTATCATGCTTTCTCACCCGTGAAGAGGCTTAGAAGGAATTCACCAAAATATAGGTATGAAGGACTGAGCCTGATTGAATCATTAGGAATGGGTTTTATTCACTCCTGGGTCAGATTATTATGATCACCCATGTTTCCAGAAGTGGACGCGTCTCACAGCATGTACCAATGATATCCCCAGCCGGTACTAAATATATAAAAAACGACGCACCGTGGGCGTGTCGGTTTGCCAATACGAAGCCCGTGCAATGGGGAGTGAGAAGGATTTGCTTTATTGTCACAAGAAGAGATGGCCCAGGTTCTCAGAAATTGCACACAGCGACCCTCCAACGGCCAAAAAAATTAGCTGTGTAGTGAAGGTGTAGCAGAAACAGCCCGAAAAGGAACATACATCCACCAACGTAGCGGAAAGGAACAACCACCGCTGGTTGACAATTGAGGTGATCGTCGGTTGGCACATGCTGTCCGGGACGGCAAACTGGTACGATCCCTCAGTTAAAGGCAGACTACAATCAGGGAGGCGAACAGAGAAACGTTTCCGAGCACACAACCCAGTGGATGCAGTTGCGGGTGGGCCTGATGAGCTGGAGACCATTTCAGGTGCTCATCCTGACGAAACGTAGATAGTTTCACCTGCAAAGGGCACAAAAATACCATGACTAGCGTTGGATAACTGGAAAAGATCCTCTTAATCACATCAGTCTTGATTCGAGCTCCCATGTGCCAAAGGACGAGTCCGTATTCCACAACGAGCGGGTGAATGACTGCAACCGGATCACACCGTTAGACGGAAACAGGCCAGCGGCATCATGGTATGGATATTGTTCTCATGCACACCACTAGATCCCTTCATCCTTGTTGAACACACAGTCACGGCCAAATCCTACATGTCTATTGTTTTGGACCAAGTGTTGCCCTACATGGTGACTGTGTATCCGGATGGTACTAAAATTTTTCGGAAAGACAACGCCTCGTGTCACAAGGTTCACATTGCGCAAGAATCGTTCGAAGTTCATGTCTAATCATTTCGTGTGCTTTTCTGGCCTCCAATTTCCCCTGATTTGAATCCCATCAAACACTTTTTTAGTGCAGTGGAACAAGGCATCCTCGTGTACAAGCCAGTGCTCAGCTTCGTCACCGAACTTTGGGACGTCATCCTGTACTGTTGGAAAAGAATACCTGAGAGCACCTTCACGGTCTAGTAGAGCCGATGCCTTGCAGGATGCAACACGTGGTTAAGTAGGTAGTCATGAAGTTATAGCTGGTGAGTGTAAGTGAATAGGTTAACGACTGAACTACCCCTGAAAGGAAATTTTAGAATGAGAGAGAGTGAATTTTCGAAAAGCAAAAGTGTTCCGCCTTAGATTAATCTTGCTGGCTATAACCTTGACTCAATTGCTCGATTATCTGTATTCAAGAATCTCCAACAGGTATGAAGAGAAGTTATGCCACAGAAACGAGATATGTTTCTTAATTCTGACTGAACAATTTTAAGATTATGAATTTGTGTATAGGTTCAGTAAACAGTTTCCTATTTGCATATTTCATAAGCAAGCCGGCTGCATTAATTTGCCGCATAATTGTCTTTGCCGGACTCAACCCGCCATGGGAGGACGAGATAGGTGGATGGATATTTTCATAAAATATATGCATTAAGCTTCCAAAGCAGGAAAGGAAAAATGTTTCAAGTTCCTTCATGCGTTGTACTTCCTCGTTAGATAAGCTTCTGACGCACCTAAGAGACTATGCCTACAGATATTAATATTTGTTATACATTATAACACATACTACGGATTAGCTCAATCAATAAGCCGCATTGCGAATCTCTGTCTGATAATTAGACAAAAATGATAATTATATTCCCGCAGAATACGGAAACGCCCTTTTTAATTTCTTCATTGTAAAACCCACGCTCACATAGATGGGTTCAACTTGGCTGGCCATTGGGAAGAACTTTCCTTCAGTTTCCTTTGAGGAATGCTCAAACCTTAAGTCACCATGCATCAGCGCAACGATCATACGGCAGGAGGGAGGGCGCAGTGATTGCCGCCCCGGTGGCGCAGTGGTCTAAGGCGTTGGCCTCTGATCATTCGTCCGTAAGGGGTCCGGGTTCGAATCCCGGTCAGGCATGGATGTTGTGTTTGTCTTACGGCACTGGCTCTCTCCCTTCCCTGAAACCAGTGGCCCTAAATTAGGGACGGGCGACTGCTTATAGCCCATTGAGTTGCTCACGGTGGTCGTTAAGCCTCCAATCAAAAAAAAAAAAAAAAGGGCGCAGTGACGTAGCGTTAAACGTGCCCCCCCCCCGCAAGATTTACTTCAGCACCCTTAAGCACAGTAGTTTTCCTAGGATTTCGAACACGAGGGGGGATGCATTTTTCTCGGTGTGTGTGTGTATGTGTAGTGGTTGGGGGGGGGTAGGAAGTCAGGAAGAGTGTCTGCAAAAGTAATGGTGCTACCTAGAGCCCTGTGGTTTTAACTTTTTAAGTAATAGATTCGACAATACGTGAAATGGCTTTGTCCAAAACTAAAATAAATTACTTGAAGAAATCGCCCTCTTACATATGGCAGATCTGCGGCTGCTGTGAATAAATGTTGACGCCTGTCGTGCACGTAATCCTAGGTAACTGTCTGTTTTCCCACATCCTCCACGGGTAATCCCACTGTAGCCTCGCGCTTTTTTCTCAGCAGCGCCGAGAGAGGACGATCGGAGAGCGATCATATTATTTATAATCCATTGCATAGCAATCGCATTACATCCCGAAATCAAAGAGCCGAACACTTTCAATCTATAGAACAGACATTCAGTGTTTTAAAAGTGAAACTAGGCATTTATTTAGGCAAAGATAAATATATCTTAAAGCAAAATTTGAATCTTTGGGTTAATTATTGTGCGGGTTCGAATTTTTCCATAAAACTATAACTGGCACCTGCAGTACGCCCCTTCGTTACCTGCGCTTCGGGGGTGCTAGTTGCGCCACTGACACAGTGGTATGACTTAAGACCCCCAAAATTGAGGCTCCAACAGTTTCTTTACTATTTAATGCCAACAACAAAGCAAAGTGGGCTAAGAAAATTTTCAAAATGTACAGTGTGGCAATTAAGTAAGGAGATTAATTTTTTTTTTAAATCCCGGTAGAACACACGGGTCGGGAAGGCATGTTTTTTCGCTAAGTCATTTATCAGTTATGCGGTGGCAACAGCATTTGCATGATAATTCCGGAGATGATTATTTATGCTGTGTATGATGTCTTTCGGTGGAAGAACATTGTCACTACTCTGTCATGGCGCAGAGAGCAAATATCCGGTTCTGTTTGAAAATCGGTAAAACTGCATCTGAGACAGTTGAGTTGTTGCGCAAAGTGTATGGGGCTAATTGCCTATCTCATGCACAAATATTCCGATGGTACGTACGTTTCAAGGATGAGCGGAAAAATTTGGAAAATGACGAAAGTTCCGGACGCACGATTTCAGTGCGCACGTCTGAACTCATTGAGAAAGATCGCGAAATGATAAAATGTGATCGTTGTGTGACCTTGAGGATGATGGAATGTGAGCTCCGTATCAATAAGGAGACGATTTGTAAAATTTTAGTGGAAGATTGGTGGGGGAAAAGTTTGTGCTCGTTTTGTTCCGCATGCTTTGTCAGACAACCAGAAACATGCACGAGCGTAGTACGCAAAAGACGTCATGGAAACTGCAGAAACAATGCAAAATTTTGTACAAAGCATTGTGGTATGTGACGAGAGAGGGTGTTTTCGTTATGATCCTGAAACGAAGCGTCAGAATGCTCAGTGGAAGTCGCCACAGTCACACAAAGGAAAGAAGATCAGGTTACGGAAGTCCAAAATCAAGACAATGCTTGTGTGCCTTTTTTTACGACAGCAAGGGAATTCTGCATCACGAGTTCATTCCTGTCACTGGCAGTGCTTACACATCCATTTTGGGGAATGATTGCAGAAGAGGTTTGTTCGTGTCAGGCCTGAGTACAAAAACTGGCAACTGTTCCTTATTCACGATAACGCATCCACACACAGAACAGTCAAAGTACAACAATTTCTGGCGCGAAAACAAATGTGCATACTGAACCATCCCCCTATTTTCCAGATTTGTCCCTGTGTGACTACTTCCTATTCGCAAAATTAAAGCTGCCTTTAAAAGGAACAGTTTTTCAGGACATTGAAAATATAGAAAGAACTGTGAAATGAGCTCTTCACTCCAAAATGACCACTGCAAGTTTTTTCTTTTCTTTGGCTGATCGTGCGACATCTTGTATTAACGGGGAGGAATATACTTCGAATAAAATATATTCATGTAAGTTTTCCTGCTTTTTTCATTATTTTTTTAAAACTCAGCGTCATTATTTAATTGCCGCAATGTGTAGAACAAAAGGACAGATCCAAAAATCTCCCAATTTTCCTGTGCAGTAAAGTACTGGATGTAGATGAATGGAAAAGGAATGCATCTCATGGTTCGAAGCGTAGGGCTATGAAGCAGTCGTATCAAACCCCTTTATAGAAACAAAATGAGGCTGATGGAGTCACTTAGTTCATTTTTTTTTCTTGTTGAAGTAGACTCACTTAGGCAAAACTGCATGACAGGGTTAAAGGGTCTCCTTTTTTTCATGACCAACAATTACCAAACTGGACAAGCTTCCTTTTCGCACAAAAAAAAAAAGAAGCTAAAAGACGTTACATTAAATTACACGACGAAAGAAATTCGTTTCCTAAGAGAAGTTCCTCTAATTGCCGAGAACAGACTTCCCGTTGAAGTGAGGGGATGAGAAAACTCTGACTAAACATGCCTGCTTAAGAGAAGCTTCTGCTCTTCCTGAAGTTCTTTGACAAGAGACAAGAAAATGATAAATACATACACGAGAACAAAAACCTTACTGCCTTATTACGAAATATGCTATTATTTTTGCATCGAAATGAAATTTCAAGTGAGATTTGGCTATTTTCCAAACGGAGGCGAGAGATTTCCATTCGGACTGCCTAACGGAAAGTTATGCCGTATCCTTCATGGAAAAATCGAAATTAAAAAAAAAATGAAAAAAGTAAATGGGGTTTACAGGCAACTTCTGTTTATCCTATCGTAAAATGAAATACCTGTAAGCGTACGTATATATGAATTTCTGCATTTAAAAGTGAAATAAAAACAGAGAATTGTCTTCGCAGAAGAAGGTTGAATATATATATATATATATTCTACGCACAACCATGAATACTAATAAGATTATTCTTAGATACGGATAGCAATTTCATTCTTTCTCCCGGATCTAAGCTTGGCGAAAGATAATAAAGCACGCAAGAAATAAACACATGAATTGTCCTATCTTGAAAACGGCACACTAACGCGTAAGTCAGGAAAAGCGAAGGATGGTGCAAGAACAAATAAATAAGAGAGAGAGAAATATAGCAGAAGGCAAATTTACATATTTACTCTTTTACATCACGCATTTCATTCACGAGGACTCGAGAAGGAGCACCGCATACAGCAAAAGCCAGGATTTTGAGTATTTTTCTTAGTCTGCATACACCTGCATTTCATTCTTTACAAAACGAAGGTGGGAAGAAGAAATATTTCTTATCACATTTTACCAGAGAATGCGTGGGCGTGACGCTTGTTCTGAAAAGCTATTATTAATAATAGGTAACTACGTAGTAAACTTTAGCCTAACTTGTCTAAAAACCTAGAGACACATTTTTTCCCCAGAAGAAAAACACAATTTCCCGTAAATGTCAGATCTTGTTTTTGAGCTGGAAGTATTTTACATATTTTTGGATACCCGAAGCGCATGGAAGATCGTCGGGCCGACATGTCTGAAAGATAAATACCACCGCAAAGATTTTATGCTAATAACACGGCCCTCACCCTCCGAAGAAGCATACACCTGATTTAATGCCCGCAGTACACTGGCGTGCAAAAATTAAGGACGAGATGGTTTTTCGAATGTAACGTCGTGCAGAGGTGCTCCACATCGACTCAAATCATACCATAAGATCCCTAAGATGTAAGAATATGGGACAAGTGAGCGAAACCATCCAAACAAGGAATCCAAAGGATACAAAGGCACTTTATTGAAAAGGTAGCTTCGAGCACAACTGGACAGAAGACAGAAACGTCCATGTGACAGGCGGCTGCCAAGAAAAATCCAGTTTTTTGTAGGGGATATGATCACCCCTGACTGCGTTGCAGGATTTACAACGTCTGTCCATGCTAAGGACGAGGTTGTCAAGTAGCTGTTGAGGCATCGCGGCCCATTCCACTTGTAGAGCCAATCGCAGCTGCGGAATCGTTGCTGGCGGCTGGTGACGTGCTGCCAAGGGTCTCCCGAGAAGGTCCCACACGTGTTCGCTTGGATTTAGTTCCGGGGACCTTGTAGGCCAATCCATGCGTTGAATATCTTCACTCTCCAACAGCTGTGCGACAGCCACTCTATGATGAGGTGTAGCGTTGTCGTCCATGAAGAGGAACTCAGGACCCACAGCACTTCTAAACAGACGCATGTGAGGCAGGAGAACCTCGGTACAATAGCGGGCACCAGTGACTGAACCTCCTTGGAAGATGTGGAGGTCAGTACGGCTACCAAGCATGATACCGCCCTGAACGAGAACTCCGCCACCTCCAAACCGGTCCCTTTTGGTGATGTTGGAGGTGTGATTGCGTGTTCCCTGCTCTCTCCAGATGTGTATACGTCCAGAATCGCTCGTGAGACTAAATCGGCTCTCATCCGTAAAGAGAACTCGATCCCATTGCTGATGTGCCCAGTTATTGTGTTCCTGGCACCACAGAAACCGCGGTCGACGATGAGCAGGCGTTAATGGCACACACCGTTCTGGTCGTCGTGCAAATAGACCACCTCTGTGCAGCCTCCTGGCCACGGTAAAACGCGATAACCGACGTCCAGTTGTATGTTGCATGTGCCTTGCGATTTCTCCCGCTGCCTACCGTCTGTCTCTTCTCGCCTGTAGGACAATATACCGGTCGTCCGCCACAGTGGCTGCTCGTGGACGACCACTGCTAAACTCTTGGACAGCTGTTCCTGTCGTTTGAAATGCTCCCCAAGCTCCTGAAACGATGCTGTGAGCGATCCCGAACTCTTCGGCCACAATAGTCACACTTCTACCTTCTTCCAACTTCCGAATGACGCAACCTCGGGTAAAAACATCCAGATGTCGTCTACTGGATTGCCTGTTGGCCATATCACAAGGTGGCAGCAACTCGACGTCGTTCAAACCGATGTACACCGTGCAATAGCTTTCACCGAATTGCTGAGCGTACACCGCCCGTGTGCTTTATACCCTTCCGACCCCCACCCCCCCCTTCGTCATGCTGCATATATGCGCATGCCCTACCGTACCGGACCCTAGTTTATCTCCTGAGTGGTCTTTCGGTCCGTTCTGCCTGCTCGTTCCGCTGTTATGCTAATTTCTCCTCTTCGTCCTTAATTTTTGCACATCAGTGCATATGATTTGGCCGACAATCAAAGGAAATGTGTTATCTTTAGAAATTAGTCGAGGTCAGCACTTCAAAGCGGTTCCGATTGTGGCAAGATATACATCATCATTCAATCATTGAACTGGGAAGACAAGGGGATAAAGATTAAGGGAGATAACTTAACCCACTTGCGTTTTTGCTGACGACATAGTCATTTTGGCAAGTACCTTGAGCTGCAAGCTGCGGAAAGCTGACAAGAGTACAGAAGTGGACTTAAAATGAAATTACAGAAAACAAAATTGAGATGTACAGTGCTTTTACAAGAACTGAAGATTAGTGAATGTAGAGCAATTCTGGAAGTAACCGATGCCTACATTTACCTTGGACAATAGATATCAAGCAAGAGCCACATCGAAGAAGAAATTAATAGGAGTACAGAATTGGTTGGAGAGGAAATGGAAGCAACACTGCAATTTTAAGAAGCAATTTACCATTATGTCTTGAAAGAAAAGTGCTTAATCATGCATGTGCTCAGTTGTTACTTATGGATCAGATATATACCCGATGGACAAAACGTTAGAGATATGTTCCTAATAGCGTGTTGGTCCTCACTTAACGCGAATAACAGCCTGTATACGCTGTGGCATCGGCTGCACCAGACGCCGGACTGTTTCAAGAGGTAATGCGCTCCCGCCAGCCATGCAATGCTGCAGCATTGTCCACAACTTTTCCCGAGACGTCGGTCCAGGATCCATGATGACCGCTACACGGCATTCCAAAGAACTTCCACATGGTTTAAATCCGGAGATCTTGGGGCCATTGGATGGTTCCAAGCCCTGATAAGTGTTTCTCAAGCCATGCCTGGGTGGTTGCGGCCTGATGGAGCGGCGCATTGTTCCGCTGAAATGAACCGTGGGCCACAGAATGCGCGAAGACAATGAAATCGTGTAGGTGATCATCCAGCACATGCTGGTAGCACACAGTTGGGAAACATTTCTCCAGACACACTAAGGGACCTAATGTGTCCCACGAGAAAGATCCCCAAACTATCACAGAGCCACAACCGCCTTGAACTGACCACACCATGCACGATTGGGTCTCACCCGTCAGCTCCGTGCAGTTGAAAACGGGATTCATCTGACCACGCGGCGCGGCGCAACTCTGCAGAGGTTCGGTTTTGATGTTCCCCTCACTAGGCGAAGCGTAATCTCAGATGAGGTGCAGTCAACAGCTGCGAACGAGTACGCGTCGACTCCCATAGCGCAGTTGCGTCACACCGTTCGCTCGCTGACGCTGCTTGGGGCTCCGACATTTAACCTGGATGTGATTTGCGCCGACAATACGTCCACGATCAAAGTCGTTCAGATCACCACGTTTACCCATTTTCTTCGATTGCGATGCACTGTCGGGAAGCTCTGCCGTCCACCTGCTCATCCCTTGCGTTAGGTTTGGGCAAGTTCCACTCTGCGCGGGGGATGCCCATGTCAACTGCCCATCACCCGTATCTCTAATGTTTTGTCTACTGAGTTTATAAATTGCACCTTAAATAAATACGACACCCAAGGACTGGTGTGATTTGCTAACAATCACTGAATATTCGCCGTGCATGGGACGAGCACGTTAAGTGACGGCTCCCAGGCTGGACCCAGTGGTTAAATTGGTATCCTTTCCTATGCCCCCCCCCCCCGAAATTCTCTCACCCCTCTATGTGCAACATCGTATTTGTACGGTGGCGCCATCTACTGTACTCTAATCTCACTACAAACTGTTCTGTCAAAGTCACTAGACTTACTCTCATTCCTTCCGTTTCTGTGTCCTGCCCAAAAAGCGAACTCGCTGTAGGTGGCCGGGACCTAAAATATACTCACTGTGGACGGAAGTCCTACAAGAAAATGACTCATACGTGGATGTTGATTGTTTGATTGATTGCAAACTACTGAAAGAATCATGGAGAAGTGCATGCTTGGTATAATCAGAAAGGATAGGAAGAGGAATTTATGGGTCAGGAAAATGACGGGAGTCGATGACATCATAATCAAGGTAAAATCTCTCAAATGGAAGAGGGCTGGGAATAGTGCTAGAAGAACTCAACACCGTTGGACAACAGAAATACTGGATTGGATTCCAAGGGATAGAAAGGGCCCCAGAAGGCCATGAGGAGATGTGTGGATGAAATTTAAAAGCGTGTCGTAGTGACATGGAGGAGACTGCTTCAATACAAACTGTTGTAGAAAAAACTTGGGGAGACTTTCATCCAGCAGTGGAATGAAAATAATGATATCATCATTCAGAGAATGTTCCTTGAATCATGATATCATCATTTCATAAGCCACATATCAATCATATAGCAGCAACTAATAAAAGAAGGAGACAAGTATTCGAAGGTACGTGAATCTTTGAAAGTCTACAAGGGAGGAAAGCCACCTGGTCAGTTTCCTGATTCACTTTTCCTCAACATGCTGTCAGTGATCTCAAAATTAAATGAATAGAATGTCAACAGCTCCACCTTACGTGCACCCTGGGTATGTCACTTCTTATGGGCATATTCTTAGCAAATCTTTTACAAAGAAAGTGCATGCCAGTAGTAGAAATACACTATATTGACAAAAGTCACCGGGCACCCCTTCAAAAGCAAATGAACGGATCAGATGCGTTGTTAAGATGCGCGGTATGGCTGTAAACGGTATAAAAACATGCCTGCAGCTGACCGCGATCATATCGCACTATGCGGTTGAGTGAAAATGTCGCGGCGGGAGAGAACTGACTTCGAGAAAGGAAAGATTGTTGGGTGTTATATCACTGGGTTGCCCATAAGAGAAACCGAGAGGCGTTTAAACATACCCAAGTCAACTGTTTTGGATGTACTGAATAAGTGGAAGACACATGGCGTGCCTGAAGCAGCAAAACGTACCGGCAGACAAAAGAAAATCAGTGATAGAGGACGTCGAAGCCTCAGGAGAGTCGTTACATCTAATCGACGGAGTACTGCACAAGACCAAAGTGTACAGGTGAGTAAATATGCTGGAACCTCGGTATGCACAAGTGCTATTCGCAGAGAACTTCATTCCATGGGTTACCGTGGTCGTGCGGCTGCTCATAAGCCTTTCATCTCCAGTCGGAATGCTACTCGTCGTTTAGCATGGTGTAAAGAACATTTATCGTGGACCGTAGTTCAACGGAAACGGGTCCTATGGACTGATGAATTCAGATACACAATCCATCAGTCTGATGGCCGTGTGTGGGTATGGCGGCAGCCGGGGGAACGCTATGTACCACAGTGTACTGTTCCTACGGTCAAGTTTGGAGCTGGCATCAGTGTATTCGTGCAGGGGTGTTTTTCGTGGTATGGTCCCGGCCCATTGGTTATCGTGGACAAACCTGTTAACCAGCACGTCTATCTGGATTTTCTGGACAATTATGCCCTACCAACTCTGTGGCAATACTATGGAACCGAGCCTTGCTGGTACCAGCAGGATAATGCACCGAGCTATAAAGCAAGGATTGTGGCGTCGTGATTTGATGATAATTCCGTATCGTGTGTGGACTGGCCAGCATAGAGCCCTGATCGTAGTCCCATAGAGCACCTATCGGACGAATTAAAGCGCCGCATAAGAAATTTGGAACCAAAGCCTAATACTAAGCAACAGTTAGCGGCAGCATTATGTACTGAATGGAAGCGCATACCTATCGCTGTGTTCCAAAACCTTGTCGAAAGCATGTCTCGAAGGGTCAAGTTTTCACACAGTATTTATTAGAAGAAAGATACAGGAGATGTGCTTGAATAAATCATCTCAAATGATGTATGACAAAAAAATATTTACAGATGCTTGTAGCTTACGCTACTGCTTATTTACACGGTTCTGTACATTGATGATAGTAAAAAAACAGTTAATTACACTCGAGTGTCTGGTGAGGCAACAAAAGTCTCTGACAAAGCAAAGAACAGGAACAATTCAGCTTGAAGAGCGTTATACAATATTAATTTTGCACAGTATTGATGCAAGGAATAATACAGAATTCGAGCTTGCAGACATAGATTCAAAAGACAAATGATGAGAAATTAACAGATGTGTGCAGCTTGCGCTACGTTAATTATAGGATTCGGTGCAACGTTTGCATGACAACAGTTAAGTGCAGTAGAAATCTGGCGAGGCAATATGAATCTCTGGTAATACAGAGAGTAAAATCAATCCAGAATGATGAGCACTATAGAGTATAAATTTTACACAATATTGATGAAAAAAATAGTTCTGACCGAAAGGTGATACATTGTGGGTGACCAGGAAAACCAGGAGGTTGCAGGTGATCAAGGAGACAAACATGAAATCAAAAGTTCGAAAGACAGATGATGAAAAATTTACAGATGAATGTGGCTCGCGGTACTACATGTTACATACAACGGTGATATGAAAAATAGTTATATACAATAATTTTTCTGAGAATACAAAAGAAAGAATAATCTCTGAAAATACAGAGAGAAGACACAACTCATCACAGTGAGTATTGGAGAACACAAATTTACACAGTTGAAAAGTAAAATTACACAGTTGAATCAGGAATTGAAGATAAGAATATACTGTAAAAACGACAAAGTTTACAGATGTCTGTGGTTCGTGAAACGAACCACAGACATCTGTAAACTTTGTACATGATTCTGTACAATGAGAAGTTACAATTTATGATTCTGTACAATGAGAAGTTACAATTTATATATATTGGTTTGTCAGAGGTGGTAAAAAGAAATCGTCTCTGACATCGCAGAGAGAATACATAATTCAGCAAGATGAGTAATTAAAAACAAAAAAAATTACACATGAGTTATACACGAAGTGATACATGTGAAGAGGATGAGAACAGAGTCTTAAAAAAAGCGTGAAAAGAAATTGACAATTGTAAGTAGCTCATGCTTCGAACAATTCATAGGATTCTATACAATAATTGATCTACTAAAAATGATGTACAATAGTGAGACTAACAAAAAAATTCTGATAAAATAGAGAGTACAAATAATATAGTACAGTGAATGTTGAGGAACAAGATTACACTCAGTTGCGAAACAAGAAAAAAAAAACAGGAAATGTGTATAGGAAAATCGTCTCAAAATGACATATGAAAAGAAGATTTACAGGTGCTTGTAGCTGACGCAACGACCAATTCACAAAGCTCAATATAGTGGTGAGAGAATACAATTTATGTATGATAATTTGTCGGGAAAGACAAAAAATAGTCTCTGGTGAAGCAGAGATTGAAAACAAATCAGCATGGCAAAAATTGTATCTATCAGGAGGTAGGTGAAACAAAAGTTCCGACTGTAAGGTGAAGCGTTGTGGGCGACCCTGCAAACCAAGTGGTTGCTGGTGACCAAGTTGATAGGAACTGTGGTTCACTGCAGCGTGCAACTGTAGTGGTAAGTTCTAGTCGAAGGCGGGAGAGTAGGCGATTACGAAAATGACAAAGTAACGCAGTACTGACTTTATTTATGTCAGTAGAAGCTTCGGGGGGACGCTGAAGATGATACACGTGAATTATATGTTTTACAAGCACGAAGATGTAGGAGCAGACTGCCGGAAGGTGAATAGGGCGAGAAGAGTTCAGAAGTAGTGTTCGGTAGGCGCTAAAGGTGAGGACGATCTCACAGGATCGTTGCGCTAGCGTGAAAGCGAGATGGAGTATTGGCAATAATACTGTCCAATACATGAAGACATGCTGGACGTCAGCCTCCTCGCCACAATACGGACAGGAGGGTGAAGATAAAATGGTCATGCGATGTAAAATCGACGGCACAGGGAGGCGGTTGTGTAAGAAAAGCCAATGTGAATTGGCTTCAAGGGGTGATGAAAGTGGGGAAAGAGCATCGGACCACACTGCGGAGGTAGAAGAAAGTGGAATGCCAGAAATGGGAAGAGGTGCGGAAGAGCGAGAAAGAAAACGGTAGAGATCAGCTGTTGAGAAAGAGACAAGAGGAAGAGGTGGACCATTGGACGACAGAAAAAAATGGGAGAGGGAGAGAGGCAGAGTGGACAGAAATGAGACCTGAGGGAGTAGCAAGCTCAAGGAACAGGGAGATTATAGTAAAAATAAGAGAGTTGTGAACAAAGTAAGCGTTGGCATTGAAACGGGGAGCAGAGGGTAGAGAAGAGAAGGGGAGCCAGGAAAGATCGGTGTTAACAAGATCGCTGACTGTAACGACTCCAGCTCGGAGCCATGAAGGAAAAGCAAAACATGGGAGATGGGGAGGGTGTAGCAGAGAAGAAAAAAAAGAGGTTCGGAAAGTAGGTCATTTGTGGAGGCAGGGAGAGAGCGAGAAAGAGGGAGGGAACGAAGAAAGGAGATAGCCTCTTTGTACACAGGAGGGAAAAGTGTGAGAAGGGGACAGTGGTCCATGAGTAAGAACGAAAGGAGAGTAAAGCGTGGGTTATGCGGAGAGACTATGACATCACGAGCAGCAACTGCAGAGGGAGCAGGTGCCGCAAGTGATCGTAAAAACGTAGACACACGATAAGCCTTGTAATAGGATCTGACGTCGGGTAGACTAATGCCTCCGTTGGAAGGAGACAGGCTGAGTTGAGGTGCTCCGACCCAGTGATGGCCGGGCCAGGTAACCTGAGTTTGACAGCGGGTGAGTTCAAGAAGACGTAGTGCTGGTGGCTTCGAAGCCAACCAGGAATACGTGCACATTGAAAGCAGGTAAGTGTGCGTTAGACGTGCTCTTTGAAAGACGGAGGTGCAGAATTGTGCGCGCCGCCAGATTGCGACCGAGCGATGTGGGCGTGGCCGGAGAGTCGTCCAGGTGACGAGTGAAGCAGTTGCTGGTTTTCCAAGGTGGACTCCTAGGAATCGTTGAGAGGTGTTGGACCACTCTGGTCCCCAAGGAGAGTCAGTGCGGTTAGTCCACGAACCGGTCCATAAGCCTGTGCTTTTCGTTGTGTTTAGCGCTGCTCCGGAACATGAGGCGTAGGTATTGTAGAGATTATGGAGATCGTGAAATTGTGAGTCTTGCCGAATGCAGAATGTAATATCGTCGGCGTAGGCAACATAGGTAGCAACATGATAACGTGTGCTGGCTACCACCGGTGGTAGTGAAGCAAAGAAGGATCGATGGACTGCGCGTAAAAAGGTTCTATTGCGAGGGCGAAGAGCTGCCCGGATAAGGGGCAACTCTGACGCACGCCGCGACGAAAGGGTATGGGAGCTGTGAGAAGGTTGAGCAGCTTGACGTGGAAAACTGCGTCCCGGTGGAGGGAGATGAGAAGAGAAGCAAAGGAAGGAGGAAAGCCGAAATTTAGTAATGTAGCAAGAAGGTAATCATGAGAAATATTATCGAACGCTGAGCGTTGATCGAGGGAAAGAAGAGCAAGGGGTTCTGAGCGAGAGCGGGCGAGGTGAATTAGATCATTAAGAAGTTGAATATTATGGGAGATGGAGCGGCCGGGTACAGTATAGGTTTGATTAGTGGAGAGAATATGAGGGAGTATGGGATTAAGCCGGCTGGACAGAAATTTAGTATAGAGTTTTTAATCAGTATTTAAGAGTGAGATGGGACGCCAATTCCTCAAGTCAAGCGGATCACCCTTCTTGGGAAAAAGTACAACATGTGCGAGCGTGAAACTCCTTGGAAGAGATGTAAGAGGCATGGCAGTAGAAAAAGCACAGAGGAGAAATGAAAGGAGGGCAGGAAGAAAAGCCTTATAGAAAGAAACAGGGAGACCGTCCGGGCCAGGTGAAGCCCGGGGTTTGAGGGACGAGAAAGTGTCAGAGAGCTCAGTTAAAGTGGGAGGATGAAGGAGGCTGGCTGAAAGATGAGAAGGGACCTGAGGCAAAGAAGAGAACAGAAGCGCAGAAGCCTTAGGGGAGGGAGGAGGAGTTTCACAAAATTTTGAAATGTAGTAATTACGTACCATAGAACAAATTGGAACTGGTTCGGATGATACTACTCCAGTTGGAAGACGAAGGTGCTGTAGAACAGAAGAGGATCGGCGAGTTGACTCAAGTGACGTAAGGAATTCGTACGAACAAGCATCAGGTTTCAGGTGTTGTAGTTTAAGGCGTTGAAGGGCTTGCTTTGCAAGCGGCATCAAAAGTGAATGTAATTCTGCCTGGTAGACTTGAAATAGGGTATCAGCAAGATTGAGCAAAGAAAGCATTTGCCTAGTATGATCAAGTCGCATCCTCCGTTGTGTCATGATCGAGTATGACAGGTTTCGTACCAGTAGTATGAGGTGGCGTTTTACTTCCAACCAAAAGTTGAGGGGCACGGTGCAGAATGAAGCCTTGGACGCCAATCCGCAAGAAAATCTCGCACCGATGAGCAGAAGGCTGAGTCATCTAAAGGAGTGTCGTCAAAAGTCCAAGGCCGGATTGTACGTGGCTGTGTTGAAGTAACAAAAACTGTTATGGCAATGGCGCAATGATCCGAGGAAGCTGTGGGTGTACAGCATGAATCTGATATTGCTGGTAGAAGAAGAGAAGTTGCATAAAAGCGATCCAATCTTGCTGTAGGAGGATCAATGGCTTTTGGTGCACGCCATGTATGTGTAGTCTGGGTTGGTGACAAATGGCGTTGAACATCTACGAGTGAGAAGTCTGAAGTGATAGACTGTAAAAGATGTACTACATCCGTACGGAGTTCTCTGGAAGAGCGATCAGTTAGGGGACGTAGAGTGCAATTGTAGTCACCTCCGATAAGTACCCGGTCGGTGATGGGAATACGTGACAGAGCCCGTCGAAGTTTTGCTAACAGCTCTGGCACGTTAGTAGGAGTGCAAGGAACATAAATGTTGAATACATGAAATTTTTCAACTGCGACGGTGAAAGAGACCCTTTGTAATAAGTCTCGACATAAGTTTTTCACTGAGAAGGAGGAAAGAGTTGAACGAAAACGTGAGTGAACACCAACTGCCATGCCACCACGCGACAGTTGGCTGTAGGCGTGATGGAAAAATATGATCCCACTGACGCCATTGATGAAATTGAGTGGTGGAAGTACAGTTTGTTTCCTGCAGAAGTAATATATCAGCATTCAGCGGAGCAAGATCCTCTCGTACCAGCGCATTCGCAAGAGGTGTCGCAAAACCGCGACAATTAAGTGACACCACCTTGAATGTCTAGGTTAGTTGTGGGATGCAGTAGGAATTGACTGGCTGTAGTGATGGAGTGGAGTCGACGGAGAAAACAAGCACTCCACGGGACCTCGTCCGCAGTGCGCCGAAGAGTGTTTTCAAGTGAGTGTAATTGAACCAGCACTTGTGGAAGAGCTGCTTCATACTGCTGAATGGAAGTGCGTGCTGAGGAAGGGCTAGAGGACCCTAAAAGGCAATCCAGCACGTCCTCGTATGGCAGAGGCTCAGCAGGGAAAGCATTTTCAGCAAGAAAAGTTGTGAATTCATCTAGTGAGGGAAAGGCACCCTCACATGCTGTCTCAGAGGAAGTGTGTAGAGGCGACTTGGAGAACGGTCGTCGAGAGCTGACGGAGCGAGTGGATGAGCGGGTAGAAGAGCGAGATGATCTTCGGGACGCCAGAGTCTTTGACTTCTTCGTCTTGGGGCGAGTAGCACCACTGCGTTTTCCAGCAACCACTAAAGCTTCATGATCGTCTGGAGAGTCTGAACCCGAAGCGTTACCTGTGACTCGTGTCATGGAGCCAACGGTAAAAGCTGAGGAGTGGTCAACATGTACATCAGCAGTGGTTGTAAAAGTACTAGGGGGAGTCGATTTTGGAAGCCTGGGAAAATTCTTAGGATCAGCAGGAGGTGGAGGCATCAAAGTCGTTTGTTGACCAATGGCAGTAAGCTGACTTTTGGAAGATCTTGATTCCGCGACTTTCCTCGAATAGGAAGAAGTCTGTGAAGCGTTGGTGGACAAAGTAGAAGAAGATGTAGTGTGTGGAGCTGTTTGCAGGGAGGCACGTGGGCACTGAGCCCTTATGTGACTTTCGCTCTCACAGATAGTGCAATACTGTGAAGTGATTACCTCAACTCTTCGGCGTTGCTGTCCACAGCGGATGTGCAAAACATTCGGAACCGCTTTCAGCTGAGCATCAGATGAAAAGAGGACTCGAGCAGTGCGGCGGAAACCCCGAATCGATTTGTCTTCAGGGTCTCTGGGAGCCGCAGAGAGAGTTGTTATGGAGCCAACAACTCTGCCGTACCTGCTGAGCCAGGTGCAGAATGCAGCGTCGGATACTTCTGGTGGTACGGAGTAGAAGGTCACCTGCACCGGGGGTGCGCAACCGGTTGTGCTAACAGATGCACGTCATTGATGGTTAGACCTTCCGTAAGGACCTGGTCAGCATGCGTTTTATCCTTAAAATAGACCAAGACAGATCTGGGGTTTCGAGCTACAAAGTCTATTGCATCCTTTGGTAAGATAGTTTTGAGGGCTCGGCTATATTGCCACAGCTTAGTGTCGGGAAGCGCATCAAAATAGATGCCCCGTTCCATAGTGGAGGAAAAAGTTGACCAGCTCGGGAATCCTCTGGTATGTCAATTGTAGCAGTAGAACCGACGACAGTGACATAGGATTCACGAAAAGGCATAGCAGATGAAACTGGGAGTGTGAGGACCCCAGAAGTTGCAGAAGCATAGGACGCTTGGGCAGACATGGGTCGAGAATTCGATGAAGCGGCCCCTAGCAGTGAGGGCGGATCAGAAAGTTGATGAGAAGTAGAAGCTATGAGCTCAGTATTGCTGATAACGGATACGTCATCATCTGCTGAGATGTAGATAGGAGACTTGGCACCACCGCACTTGGTGAGAGTTATAGCTGGAGAAGAAGAGGTGTCCATGACGTCGCAATGACGCTCGGGAGCCACCTCATTAAGCTGAGCAGGAGCTACCGCGGTAGAAGAAGAAGAGGAAGCTGGCTGATATGCCAAGATAAGGATGTGGGTGTCACCCTTGTCTGCCTCCGCCATCGAAGCAATGGCGAGACTTTAACGAAAAAAGACCAGCTTGGTTGAAAAATAAAACAGTGAATAATGAAAAAATATGGCACTCACCAACCTGGGAGATACACGAACGTAAAGTGTAGAACTTCAACTTGAAGATACACGCAACCACAGAAACTAAAGCACTCAATAAACACCTTATAGCAACGGAAATCACGGAGCTCAAAACCCAACCACTTCGAGCTTCGAAGGGTCAGTGCATGCATTAAGGCCAAAGGTGAACCGACACCGTACTAATGTATGTCAATAAAAGCTATGTTGTGTTTCTCATATGGGTGTCCGGTGACTTTTGTCAATATAGTGTATGTCCGTCCGCGTGTCTGTGGAAACCACATCTTTTCAACTATTAGTTCTATTTGAAAAATTCTTTTTGTAATCCAAAATCTGAACTGTGAGAACGATGACCGTTTTGACATTTTTCCGATGTATAACCTCGCCACTGGGGGTGTAAATGCACATGATTTTACTCTTCACAATTGCTTAAAAAAGACGATTAAAAAAATTATTTTCCCCTTGCGATCCCATTTACCACGAAAGCCATTTTGCGCAAATTTTCTATTTGAAATAGTGCTTGGTGTCCCCGTTAGGGAGCTTAAATGCATATTGTATTTTCCCTGAAATTATAATAAATGCATATTGTATTTTCCCTGAAATCATAATGATTTGTGACGAAACGCTTTGCCTGTAGGAGATACGATAGCAAGTCTGCAATCGTATCTCCTCTTCTAAAAACCTAAGTGAGAAAACTCTTTTTCAGTCAGATGCCACTTCCCTCGAAAAACATTTATGAGTACTTTTTCTCAAAATAATGTTTAGCTTTCCGCTAGGGTGCGTTTATGTAAATCTCTGTAATGACAACTCCCCATCTAAAAGCCAGAGTTAAAAAATACATTTTGCTACTGATAGCGTTTGTGGGCGAGGAATATTTTCCGTGCCATTCTTATACCACAGTGTTCACTTCTATTAAACCAAATGTGATACTAAGGATATTAGTATCGTTTGATCAAAACGTGTTATAGAAATATATAATATTAACATTACACAACTTAACAAGAAGTGTGTATGTTTGTGTAAAACTCCTCACACGTTGTTCTAAGGACATTTTTGTACATTCAAGCATATTACATCTAATGCATGAGATCAATAATATCTGCGACCATTTGCAATAGGCTGACTTATTACTGACATAATAGTATCTGCGATCATCTGCTACAGGTTGACTTTTTTTTATATAACACAATCACTACGTAAATTCTAGTACATTAAATATTTATTTTCCATAACTTATATCTTTAAAACTTACAATACTATTTTTGACGTATATTTAACCAGACATAACAAATCGCTTGGAGATAATGTTATTAAAAGTCAAGTGTATTTAAATATGTTCAGTCAATATATAAAAATTCTTCTTTAGTATCTCATATGATATTGAAAGTCAGATGAAATTAAATATGCTAAGTCCAAATACGAAATAATCTTCTTTGCTGTCACAAATGATTAAGTTGGATGTATGTCACAATTCCAGGTAATTTATATTTTCTAGGATTCAATCATATGGTTCTATGTGATGAAATATCCTCTAATAAAATCTTTAAAATATTTATGAAAACATCCCAAACATAATCCTAGGGTTGATGTTGTCACAAATGATTAAGTTGGATGTATGTCACAATTCCAGGTAATTTATATTTTCTAGGATTCAATCATATGGTTCTATGTGATGAAATATCCTCTAATAAAATCTTTAAAATATTTATGAAAACATCCCAAACATAATCCTAGGGTTGATGTTCAGTAATGGTTTATATAAACATCCCAAAAATAATCCTAGGGTTGATGTTCAGTACTGTGGAAATTTCCCGTATGTTCCAAAAATAAGTAACTACTTAAAAAAAGAGTGTAAACTCCAAAATAAAGGAATAGGTACACACATACAGAGATTTAGTGTTAAAAAATAGAGATAAAATAAGAGTTCTCGACCAATCAGGTGTATATCGTATTCCCACCACTCACAACTTGGCAATTGAAAATAAGTATTATATAGGAAGTACTAAAAACCGATTAAGTAAACGATTAGGACAGCATGTAAATAATTGGAAAAACAAAAAAAATGTTCACGTCCTTAATGGAATATTGCTGTAAAACAGAAACAGTACCGGATTTTGAAAATATAGCAATTGTATGCAGACATAAAACTGAACGTGCCATACGTTATGCTGAGACGATCGTTATCGAACAGACTAAAGAGAACAACTGTAACAAAAATGACCCAATAGATTTGCCTTTACCATGGAGAATGTTAGTTGAGGAAGAGAGAGTGCCGAAATTATTTTAAAGTATATAAAATTGTAATTCAGGGAATGGTATCGAATTGCTGTAGTAAGTAATGTGATTTATAGTTGATTAAAAAACTGCATTTAGTAAACTACAGGAACATATCGATTAGCATGGAATAATTCAGTTTCATCAACGTGGGCGGCGCGCATTATAGTGGTCATATAGGTATATAAGGGCCTTTCACAAGGCTCTTGTGTCCTTCAAATGATGACAACTTCTGCCTGAGGATGGTGTTTATACACCGAAATGCATAGCAATCTATGAAGATCATCAACTACTACTTGAGAACGCTATCGTCATAAGGTATGTTTTCATAAATATTTTAAAGATTTTATTAGAGGATATTTCATCACATAGAACCATATGATTGAATCCTAGAAAATATAAATTACCTGGAATTGTGACATACATACAACTTAATCATCTGTTACAGCAAAGAAGATTATTTCGTATTTGGACTTAGCATATTTAATTTCATCTGACTTTCAATATCATATGAGATAGTAAAGAAATTTTTTTATATATGGACTGAACATATTTAAATACGCTTGACTTTTAATAACATTATTTCCAAGTGATTCGTTATGTCTGGTTAAATATACGTCAAAGAATAGTTTTGTCAGTTTTAAAGATATATGATATAGAAAATAAATATTTAATATACTAGAATTTACGTAGTGATTGCATTATATATATAAAAAAAAGTCAACCTGTAGCAGATGATCGCAGATACTATTATGTCAGTAATAAGTCAGCCTATTGCAAATGGTCGCAGATATTATTGTTCTCATACATTAGATGTAATATGCTTCGATGTACATAAATGTCCTTAGCTACTCAAGAACAACGTGTGAAGAGTTTTACACATACATACACACTTCTTGTTAAGTTGTTTAATGTTAATATTCACTTCTATTTGCACCAGATTTGGAATTGCATCTTTGTTTCTAAAATCCCGATTTTTAAAATCTTCTTTGTCTTGGATATCTTTCGTTATGAGAAATGTTTTGCGCCCAGTTTGTGATTTTTCGTAGCATACATTTCAGCCTTTAGTGATAGAAAGTAGATATTTCTATTTGCGGATGTTTCACCGATTGCATTGAAATCCGTTTGATAATTCTTTTTATCAGGTTCGATACACTATGAAAAATACTGCTCATATTGCGAATATTAAATTACGCTTAATTTTTCTTTAGGAAGTGTAAATGCATTTTCCTTTTCGCTGACTATTTTGTTTCTAAAAATCTGCTTTAAGATATTTTTTCTTGTTGAAGAAATATGCAAAATACGTGCTCTTTGCAACCGAGAATTCGGTGTCATCTTTCTTGTTCCTGTTCTGAACAGCTTTCTCACACTGCATCGATCTCGGTATATATTTGAGATACGCTACGTAAAAGGTATTAGAGTTGCGGATAGCACCCTAGATACGAACGAAGACGGGCAAATAGAAACTGATCGAAATAACTGTGTGGGATTAAATACCATTTAAGTGCACTGTGATCCGTCATCTAAGTAAGTCTCGGTTGATTTGAAGGAAATGTGAATTACAAAAATCAAATGAATAATAACCAGAACTACACAGAGTTATCAACATATGGTAGACAATTTACTGTAGCACTGACAAGAATAAATCCGATATACAATTCCTGCACTACACAATTTAATCTGTAGAAACGACGCTGTTACTGCACGATTAAACAAGTTAGTAAAATCATGCAATGCATTGATTATGATACGCTTTCCAACATTCCAGAAATCATTACTCAAGTTATCACTCTTGGAATAAATCTCAGTCCTGTGCTCTGACCTTTGATCCCATTTCGATTATATTCAACAGAACCGGTTCGGTATACCTCCGAAATAACATGATAAAGTTTTGTCGCAATCGAAGCATTTTTACGTAAGTAATGATGCATAAGGGCTATGGAATAGATCCCGCTCCTGTGTCCTAACCTTTGAGCCCATTTCGCCCATTCTCAACAGAATTCGTCCCCAGTCAAGCCCCTACAACATACTAACATTTCATCCAAATCGAAGCATTTTTACGTAAGTTATGACGCATAATGGCGATGGAAGTGATTCCGCTCCTATGTCCTGACCTTTGATCCCATTTAGCCCATTTTCAATAGGGTTTGTCCCAAAGTGGTCCCCTACCACATACTAAAGTTTCATCGAAATCGAACATTTTTTACGTTAGTTATGACGCATAACAGCAGTGGAATGGATTCCGCTCCTATGTACTGCCCTTTGACGCCATTTCGTTCACTTTAAACAGGGTTCCTTCCCAGGGGATCCCCTACCAGATACTAAAATTTCATCGAAATCGAACGATTGTTACGCGAGTTATCGTGCGGACGGACATACGCACACAACGCGTGACGTAATGAGGCAGATGGGAATCGGGACCAACTGCTCGCAAAAGTGTGACGTCATAAAACTTTAATAGGATCCACACACAACGCGTGACGTAATGAGACAGATGACGTGACAGCGCGCCAACATTCTCAAACACGAGATTATGACGTCATAAGATTTCTAAGCATTGGTAACATTAATGGAACGACGCCATAACGTTAAAAACGTTATAATTCGGGGTGGTTATTTAACCCACTGAACGAATTCTCCTAAAGTCGAGATCAAGCTAAATCGATTTCTAGTACCAGAAAACTGTAGGTTAACGACTTTCATCAAAATTCTTAGAGCCGTTTTCAAAATAAAATCTACATACATACATACAAGAATTGCTATTTTAAGGTGGACGTCAAGTAATTTTGCTTCCTATACTTCCAATGGAAAGACTTCTGTACACATTTTCTACACAATTAATGCGTTCCCAAGGATGAAAATTTGAACATCGATTAAAATAGCTTCATTTCATAACTTGGAATATTTAATATTTTTAAACCATAACCGTAATTATGCAATCCAACATTTATTTGTCCACTGACGTCATCATACCACAGGTCGCGCCATCTTTTTTCTGGTTTCAACACCACCAAAGGAAACGTTATTGTTTTTTAATATAATTATGCTTATGTTTTAGAAAATGTTAAGTATTCCAAGTTATAGTATGAAGTTATTTTAATCGATGTTCAAATTTCCATCCTTGGGAACACACTAATTGTGAAGGAAATGTGTGCAAAAGGTTTTCCATTGGAAATATAGGAAGCAAAATTACTTGACGTCCACCTTAATAGTGTGGGATAAGGGCGATGGAATGAATCCTGATCCTATGTCCTGACCTTTGACTCTATTTGTCCCATTTTCAATAGGGTTCCTCTCCAGGTCGTCCCCTACCACATACTAAAATTTCATCGAAATCGAACCATTTTTACGCACCTTATGACGCATAAGGGCAATGGAATGCATCCCGCTCATATGTCCTGACCTTTCACTCCACTTCACCCATTTTCAATAGGGTTCGTCCCCAGGTTGTCCCCTACCACATACTAAAATTTCATTGAAATCGAACCGTATTTACGCAAGTTATGACGCATAAGGACAATTGAATGAATTCCGCTCTTATGTCGTGACCTTTGACCCCACTTCACCCATTTTCAATAGGGTTCGTCCCCAGGTGGTCCCCTACCACATACTAAAATTTCATCAAAATCGAACCATTTTTTACGTGAGTTATCGTGCCGACAGACAGACGGACGGAAAAAGCTGCAGCATATACGCTTCTTCAAATTACGGTTGGAAAGCGTGAAAAACATGTTCACACACTGGCTGTAAGTTAAAAGATTTAATATACTTTAAAATATATACATATTAAAATTAAACTAGATCTTTCGGGTGGGCGGCCCCAACCCATCTTCAGGTTTAACACTGCAAACGAACGCAAGACATCAGGATAATACATATACATGGAGACGAAGCTATATGATGTAAGAAAGCAAGTAAAGCGCATGCTTCCTGACTGAGAAAAAAGTTCAGAATAGTTCACTTACCAATATTATGACAAATTACGTAATATTTTCAGCCGGTCTGTATCTAAAATCCATCACAAGTTGTTTCCATGGCTGAGGTAAGTAAGTGGGAAGATCTTCGTTACACCACTTGTCTCCAAATCGGGAAATGACCAACCTTTCAGCTAGGTGCATTGATCTTTTAGTCCTCAAAGTCAGCAACTCGTAAGCATCTCCCCAATTCCCACCTTACATAAACACGGTGCGTCTACTGCATTCCTTTAAGATGTAATGAATCTGAATCTGAAAACCAAGTGTATATCAGATCCACACTGCGTACACTGGTAGTCCGTCTGTCGGAACACAAGAATAACATCAGATGCCACTCCTCTACCACTGCTCTTTTGCGGTTAGTTGGAAGTGTTTGACAGATGAAATTGTAGCACTGACAAAGGCGAGAGAGTATGAAAAGAGCAAAAGCGGCGTACATGATTTTCAGGCATTTTAGATGTTCAGATCTGGATCTATTGAAGAGGAAACTTTAAAAAAAGATGTCGAGGTACAGAATTAAATATCATCACTTAGCGCCGGTTTTGAGAACCATGCTTTCTAAGTGTTCTTTCAAGGTTTCCCATTCAGCGCGAAATCAAAGAAAGCAAAGGACCATATACACTAGTGTCCAAAATTAAAGTCCGGAAGGCAATAGTGGGCAAATAATCCAAAGCCCTCAATGAAATATTACTATGTTCACAGCAAATGGACACGAGAAACAAATGTCTGCAGTGAAATTTTCATATCAGTGAGCAAAATGCTGTCCAATATGTAAATTGGATTACATACTTAAATCCCACGGGGAACGGCAGTGACATTTTGCGTTGACAGCACGTGTAAGAAGCGTTCCGGTGGCTCCAAATGCTTTCCTTATCTCTCATACACGTGCATCCGACGCTGTACCGTGGCAAGCATCAGGATGACAAGAAGATGCCCAGTCTCAGGCCAGGTTGCAAGGGACTTGAATATCCACCCCAGAGTAATTTCATGGCAATAACAGCAAATCAACAACACCGGTGTGGTGTCAGAAAGGCATGGCCAAGGTCACCCAAGGCGTACGACACCTCGTGAGGACGTTATATCGCTTTAACCCCATGGCGTCATAGGTCTCATACTGTCCGGCAATCATATACTCTCTGTGCCACTGGGATTACGGTATAGAGGCAAACGACATATCATAAGCTTAATGCAATTGGCTCTTACGCCAAGAGTACCATGGTTTGTGTCCTGCTAACAGCATCTCACAGGACAGCTCGCTTGAACTGGTGCATGAAACACCGTTCCTGGAGCCCAGACGAATAGACAGGTGTTATTTTAGTCGAGATTCAGTCTATAAATGGATTCTCGTCGGTATTTCATCTGGAGATAATAGAGAACCCTCAATGATCCTGCAAACGGCCGCAAACGAGACTCCTTCGAAGGCGGTGGTCTGCTCGTGTGAGGTAACATTATGCTTAACGAACACACACCACTCCTGGTGTTGTTCGCACGAGGCAATGTGAATGGTAAGCGTTTGGGGGACGAGATCCCAGAGCCTTATGTCAGATTTTTTCCGGAAGTTGTTGGCTCTCAGTTCCTTTTAATGGATAATAACGCTCGTCCGCACAGGGTTTCAGCTTGTTGATGATTTTATGCAGAGCGCTGACATTCGGCATATGGACTGGTCAGCCAGACCTCCGGACCTGAACCCTATAGAGCATTCCTGAGATGCTCTGGGAAGACACGTAGCAGTTCGTCAGCTCCGTCCCATAACCTTTACGGAGCTACACACTGCCCTCATCGAGGAAAGGAATTCTTTGGCTCGAGAGTTCATCAATAACCTGGTAATGAGTATGTATCGTCATTGTGAGAGTCGTCTGTCCATGCGAGGGGATCACATTCTTTATTAAAACTTTTTTAAGTTACATTCTTACATCTCACCTTGGTGGCATTTGCAGATGTAACCCTATACACGCGAAATGGGTACATATTTATCTGTTATAAAATGTTTATTACCTTATGATCATGTCTGTTTATGTCCCAAACGTTTCTACTTCCTGTTACGTTTTTTTACATTTCATAACTGCGAATACCTTCCGGACTTTAATTTTGAACACCAGTATAGTTGCCAAAAATTCCTCCAAGTAAGTTACGACAGGTATCGCAAGCTTTATAAGACACTAGCTGTGCCCACGGCTTCGCTCGCGTGGAAGATATCACTGAAAAACAGGGCTATGATAACACGTGTAATCCGATCCATCCATAAGAACTGTAGTTGAATTTCATATAGCAACCGATGGAGGAAATTGGCCGAAAGACTAAATGGTAGGCAGTTTGTTTTTAACGTGAAATAAAATTATAATTAATTTTTACATAAATTTAAGTACATAATTTTTATCTTATTTTTTGAAAAAAATTCATAATGTCTATGCATATGCAAATTCTTTGTCTCGTTTCTAGTTGATATCAAAATAAATTGATTATCTGAACTGCCGGCTCTCGATAAGCAGACGTATAACTGTCCGTGAGAGAAACATTCTTGACGCAAATCCAATCCCACATGTTTGTAAGTTTGGTTCTGGGATTTATTGACCGTTATAGCGAAGGATAGTTTAAAAGGAAACTGTAATCTTTTGAACGTGAAAGGCAAGTCCGTAGAATTCATCGGGATCCTGGGTATATGTGCCATTTTTCCAGCTGCTGGCCAAGTTAGTATAATGGCTTCAATAGTATTATTACGCAGCGCTGTGACCTGTAATCTTGTACCATTGCGCAGGTTTGGAGGATTCAGGTTCCGTAACAATATTACAGGAATGCCAACTTTCAATTTGAAACAATGCGGTGGGGTCCTGAGGGATTTAAATAATTTAAAAATTCATGTGGATAATGCACTGTATCTTCCAAGTTAACGACAGTATCCATTGATGTGTAAATTCTGTATTCGCCGGGCAGTTTTTGCAAAACAGCATCGTTTATTTCATCAGCAGATGCATTCTTTGGTGACACGATAGCTCGTTCACACATCCAGTTGTGCCTTCTTTGGAGCAACTTTTCTACAAAATAATAGAAAAATAAACGAAATAGCCTATGTCCACCAGAAAGAAGTAAGCTTCCCAATGGTGAAAGAATTATCCAAATCGGTTCAGTAGTTTTCGAGATTAGTAAAATAAAATCCGTATATTATCGTGAACTACTTTCTTTCACGTTGGGTGTGACCAGGTTGTATGTAAATAATGTGGAACGATACACGGGAAATCGGGAGCCACTTGAAAGCATTCTGATTCGGTAGTACAGCCAAAAATAATTAAAGATAATAAAAAATGAACGAAATAGCCTATGTCCACCGGAAAGAAATAAGCTTCCCAACGGTGAAAGAATTATCCAAATCGGTTCAGTTGTTTTCGTGATTACCTCAAACACACAAACAAAATTTTTCTCTTTATACACTGAGTGGCCACTTTATTATGACCACCCCTCAGTACTTCGTTGGGCCACCTTTTGCCTTTAATACTGCGTCGATTCTTCGTGGCATGGACTCCACGAGATGTTGATAGGTGGTTTGTGGGA
Organism: Macrothele yani; assembly: GCA_039090855.1. Classification (NCBI taxonomy): domain Eukaryota; kingdom Metazoa; phylum Arthropoda; class Arachnida; order Araneae; family Macrothelidae; genus Macrothele; species Macrothele yani. The sequence continues at coordinate 61,237,262 of CM077017.1, read as the reverse complement.
TCTAAGACGATGCTTGATGAATAGCACTTTCCAAGAGTGTGAGAGTGCAGGATTGTGGATCCAGCTGTCTGATAGCTCGTTCAACTTCATCCCACAAATTCTCAATGGGGTTGAGATCTGGAGATTGTGGGGGCCACCTAAGCAAAGCAAACTCACCGGCATGTTACTGAAACCAATCCTGTACAATACGAGCATTATGGCAGGACGCCTTATCTTGTTGAAAGTAGCCATCGCCATTGGGATAAACCATCCACATGACAGGATGCACTTGGTCTGCAACGATCTTTAGATATGATGTGCCAGTCAAACGTTGGTCAACACGAATTAAAGGGCCCAAAGCATGCCAGGAAAACATTCCCCTAATCATAACGTTGCCTCCACAAGCTTGAAGGGTTGTAGCAATGCATTTGGGATCCATGCTTTCGTGCTGTTTCCGCCAAATTCTCACTCGGCCATCGGCATGGTGCAACTGAAAACGTGATTCATCGGACAACATAATTTGTTTCCAATTGTCGACTGTCCAATCCTTGTGCTCCTGTGCGAATTGGAGACGTTTTCTCTTGTTACCTGCAGACAGCAAAGGTGTTCGAACAGGCCTTCGGCTGCCATATCCCATCCGATGCAGTGTACGGCGAATTGTGCGTGCAGAGATCATTTGAGGGGATCCTTGCTTAAGATGGCCTGTAATTTGCTGCACTGTTGCCCTTCTGTTGTCTGTTACCAGTCTGAACACTCTCCGTTCCGCCCGAGCAGTCACTAGTCGATGACGACCACACGTTGCACGTAGAGACCCAGTTTTTCGGCTAACAGTCCAGTCTTTAAACACTTTAACAACAGCTGCTCTGGAACATTTCACGAATGCGGCGGTTTCGGTGATACTCGCTTCATAGCTCCGAGCTCCTACAATCATCCCACGTTGAAAGTCCTTCAAATCGCATTTTTTGCCCATCTCTTCACCCAAAAATCACTTCTACTACTGTCGCAAGCACTAAGCTTTCCCTTTTTATATTAGCCTCGCCCTCTGGCGGCAACAGCGTGCAGCCATAGCTCATTTGCTTAAAACTGTCAGGTGGTCATAATAAAGTTGCCTCTCAGTGTATATTAGTATGGATGAAACGAAGCTCCTGGTAAAAGCTATAGCAAATGAAATCCTCCCTCTGACAAAAGCTAACAGAAAGCTGCTTCTATTTTTTATTTCTGTGTTAATGTCTCCTAATAACCCTTATAAGTTTCGAAGCTTAGGAATAATCTTTGATCCCAGACTTTTATTGTTTAATTAGTTTCTTAATGACCACTATAAGAACAGGAGCTTAGAAGGAAGAAGATTAACTTCAAGCTTTAATTTTTAGGACTGCTGGCACCGAGGAAGAGATGAAAAAGAAAATACAACCTCCTTGTCTCTTAAAGGACTAAAGCTTGACACCATGAAAGGAAAAACTCATATTATAATTGGGTGATGAACGTGTAATGCAAACAGTCAGTTTCCCGTGATAGAATATGACGCATTTTTATCCTGAAGGTAAGAAACGTTACAAAATACAGAACAGATAGGGTGAAGAACGTGTGCGTGAGTGCACACACGCGTCAAAAATTCGTCGTTTGATGTCTTGTGACGTACCTGCCAGCAGAACGCACACGACATAAAGGCAGATAGCAGTCAGAACGAACGTCCGCGTAGCTCAATCGGTAGAGTGACTTCATCCGGAATGAGAGGATCCGGGTTCAAGCCCCGGCGTGGATAAAAATGACGGAGAAATTTACTTCGTTTTAATGGCGCCCGAACTTTTCGGATGACCCGGCCGTTCAAAATCTCGCAATGGTGTGATATTATTTCCACACCGCGAGATAGGAAAAATAAGAGAATCCCTTCTCCAGCGCTTCGAAAAATAAATGTGTGTGACGTTGTATTCCACACCCCATATTGACTGGTAGTTCTCAAGTGCACGTTCTACAGCGGATGGCTGCCTGAAACGATTCATGGTTACGGCTGACCCGTGGGCCATGCCCCCGGCCCTCTTTCTGGGGGGGGGGGAGATGTGACGTACCTGCCAGCAGGACGCACACGACATAAAGGCAGATAGCAGTCAGAACGAACGTCCGCGTAGCTCAATTGGTAGAGTGACTTATTCCGGAGTGAGGGGATCCAGATTCGAGCCCCGGCGTGGATAAAAATGACGGCAGTACGCACACGACATAAAGGCAGATAGCAGTCAGACGAACCTCCGCGTAGCTCAATTGGTAGAGTGACTTATTCCGGAGTGAGAGGATACGGTTTCGAGCCCCGGCGTGGATAAAAATGACGGAGAAATTTTCTTCATTATAGTCTATCTGGGCAAGAATACAAGAAACTTGCTCTTCCAAATACAGTAAAATGTCTTTAACGGGCACTCCCGTATAGCGGACACCTCCATTTAGCTTAGTTTTGTGATCACTAGTACCAAAGTACTATATACGGTTCTGTATATTTAACCCACAATGGCGGACCCTCCGAATAAGAGACTGTGATCTTGCTTCATAAAACAATTAAAAACATGAAAGTTCAACGAATTTTTGCCCAAAGCTTTTGTTTAGCTTCTTTGCACGAAAACAGGGTTCATTTTGTTCTTCAGATTCCCATTACAAAAACTACTGATCTGTGGTTTCAATATGGCCAATCTATTTTTAGAAGTGGGCAAAACAGCTTCTTTCAAACAAAATGTGGTATTCGTTATCAATAGAAAAAAAAAAGGATTTAAACACCATTTTCGAACTAATTACGCTTTTAAACAGCGAAGGAAATCCAAACGATTTCATTGTGGTAGATGAAGCTCTGTGTATCGAAGAGGCAACAAACGACGTGCACGAGTTCGTTGCTTTCAAAACATCGGAAGAAAATAATTTGATTGAGAAAGCATCTAATGCAGTTGCAGAAGAGGTATATGCTGGCTTTTTTTAAAGACGTGAAATGTATTGCAGAGGTAAAAAAGGTTTTTGTAAACAAAGGGGCTTACGGGAGTATTTTCACTATTGAAGAATTTAAAAATATATTTCGAAAAACATTCTGCGAATTGCAAAAAGAACTCCTTTTTTATCATATTTTTGCAGCCCAAAACTGCTGACTGATTTAATTATACTATAATGAGTGGTAATTATATGCGTTTTGAGTGTACACTGATGTGCAAATTAAAGGTGTGTCATATTTTATTGTTACGCATCGAAATACGTACATTGCATGTACTGTGTGTGTTTTAAAACGAAAATTCTGTACATGCACTGTAATGTATCCACGCGTGTCGTATGGTTTCTCACATACGAGAGGATGCGGATAAGTTCTCGACCTCACCAAAAAGGAAATGGGCAAAAGCCATGAAATTTACAGACTATTCCACATATTCACCCCAAATTTCAACACACCTGGCACAACGTTTCTGGAGTTTCTTTAACCCTTCCAAAAGACATTCTGAAGTTTGATCACTCAGATACTACTCTGCTGCTGATATCACCTCCGAAACATTCGAAAAATGCTTCCTTTTAAAACTTTTTTTTTAAGGTTTGGGAACAGAAAATAGTCCGATGGAGCAAGGTCTGGTGAGTAGGGTGGATGGTACATACACTTAAACCACAGATCCCCGAAAACATCCATTGTCTTGCCAGCCTTGTGAGCCGACGCAGTGTCTGCAAAAAGAGAACAACTTTCCGCAGTTTTCGTCGCCTTTTTTCCTTCAACGCCTCCTTTAATCGGAACAGGAAGTTGGAATAGTATTCAGCATTTATTGTTTGGCCCTTCGGGAGATAGTCAGTCAATAAAACGTTTTCCGAATCCCAAAAAACCGTTGCCATGACCTTTCTTGCAGACCTTTGTGTCTTGAAATTGTTTGTCCGTGGAGAACCCGAGTGCCGCCATTGCAGGGAGTGTTGCTTCGTCTCTAAATCGTAATGATGTAATTACGTTTCATCAACAGTGACAAGTCGCTGCAAAACATTATCTCGAGATCTCTCAAAATGCTACAAAACCGATTTGGAAGTGTACACTCGTTTTCGTTTCCCATCGGCATTCAAACATTTGGGCACCCCCTTCGCTGACATCTTCTGCATATCAAAGTGCTCATGAATCATGAGCCCAACACGTTCCCTGATATCTCCAGTATCTCTGCTATTGTTTTAGCCGAAATCCGCTGATTTGACAAAATCAAGTCATGAACACGATCAACAGTTTCGGGTGTTGTCACTGTAGAAGGCCTCCCAGATCTTGCTGCATCTCCGGTCTCAAAGTCTCCACGCTGAAAGTTGGCACAACATTTCTTCACAGTGGAATATGAAGGGCACATGTCACTTAATGTTTGCGTCATACACTCATAGATTTCCTTTGTAGTTTTCTTCTGCAGGAACGGAAATTTCATTACAGCCCGGAGTTCCACATTCGAAAATTCAACACTTTGCACTGACATGATTCAGTTCAGGATGTCAAACATCTGCAAAAAAAAAAAAAAGAGCCTAAATGAGCCAGATGGGCTCGGAAGTCAACCTCCCAAATAGCGGACAAACGTTGAAGTCCCAAGGACTTCCCCGGTGGAGCAGTAATCGGTGGCTTCTGACTATTCGTCCGCGATGGGTCCGGGTTCGAAACCCGGTGAATCATGAATGCTGTGTTTATCTTACGGCACTGGTTCTCTCCCTTCCCTGGAACCAATTATCCTAAATTAGGGACGGGCGACTATTTATAGCCGACTGAGTTGCTCGCGGTGGTCGTTAAACGTCCAACAACAACAACAACAAAAAAAGAAGTCCCAGGATCTTCGCTGTTCCAAGGATTTACTGTAATAATCGATTACTCTATCACCGTACGCTACAGAGGAAACCATTTGCAAAAAGCAATGAGCCGCCCCGGTGGCGCAGTGGTCTAAGCGATGGCCTCTGATCATTCGTCCGAAAGGGGTCCAGGTTCTAATCCCGGTGAGGCATGGATGTTGTGTTTGTCATACGGCACTGGCTCTCTCCTTTCCCTGGAACCAGTGACCCTAAAGTAGGGACGGGCGACTGCTTATAGCCCATTGAGTTGCTCACGGTGGTCGTTAAACCTCCAATCAAAAAAAGAAAAAAGCACGATGATTATGTCACATTCAGAGGAACTAGTCGTCACAGGTACATGTAATGACGCAGGCTGAGACGAGCATATTGACAAAAAAATATTATTTTGCTTACGTAAATCACGACCAGTATATGAATCCTTGATATTGTATTCCAAAACTTGCTCTTACCTTTCACCGTATACTGATGTCCAAAACTTAAGAACGAAGTGGGAAAGGTAAAATAACGCCGTAAATAGCCGCAGCACCCAAACGCAGATTAACTCAGGACCGTGTCTGGGACAGGAGCAACTGCACATGCGTAATAATGGATTATGGTATGTGGTTTGCGTGACGTGAGCACAAAATGCGCACACGCAGTCCAGTAGCATCAGTTATGTCACCGGATAGTGTGCATAAGCGTTACAGACGTTCGATTGTGTTTGCTGTGTGTTAGAGACGACGAAATGGCCCGTCGAGAACATCTTGATAATTTTACTCGTGAAAGCTAAAGGAGAGACGAACTGGGATGAGTGTAGCTCAAGAGTTAACAACATCGTATAGCATCGTATCGCTTGGAAGACCACTGGTGGTCGTCTACCAAAAACCACCCCCAGGGAAAAGTACTATCTGTTCCAACAACTCAAGAGGCATCGATACCAGACAGCAAATAACCTTGCAAAACAACTGCATGTGATCACAGGGTGCACAATGTCGCGGTTTACAGTGGTCAGGCGACTACACAAGGGTGGACTGTTTGCCCGACGACCAGTACGCTGTGTTCAATTAACAACTGCTCACCGGAGATACCGTTTACAGTGGTCCAGTGAAAATAAGGACTAGACAGCAGAACAGTGGGGTACGGTGCTCTTTACTGATAAAAGTAGATTTAGTCTCTCTGACGCTTCTGGACGCCAGCTAATCTGGCGTGCGGTAGGCACACTCTATCGCCCAAAAAGCATCAATGAAAGTGATAAATATGGCGGCCGCGGTGTTCTCGTATGGAAAGGCATTCCGATTGGTGGACGACGTACGGAGATCCAGATACTGGAAGGAGGTACTGTAACCGGTGTGCGATACTGTAATGAGGTAATCCTTCCCCATGTTCGTCTATTCCGAGGTTACGTTGGTCCACAGTTCGCGTTAATGGATGATTACGCCACACCCAATCGTACGGTGGCTGTTGATGAGCTGTTGAAAAGTGAAGACATTTAGCGGATGGACTGGCCACCGAGTTTCCCCGACCTAAATCCCATAGAACATGCTCTGGGGAGACGCGTTGCGGCATGTCAACACACACCGGAAACTGTCCCCACAGCTGAAGACGGCGCTGATGGGAGAATGAGCGATGTTACCGCAAGAATTCATCAACTACGTACCTAGTGCAAAGTATGGACAGACGGTGCAAATCATGGATCGACGTTAGGAGTGATCGTATCCCATACTAAAGATATCCTCTTCCCTTCGTACCGTATTTGGCAGTGATGCATTTGTATTATGGCACACAGTGTGTGACGTATATTCTAAATTAACTTTCATTTTTAGTTCCTTTTCCTATGTAAATTTGAGTTTGTTCTCCGCTATACTTCCAAACTTAACGTGACATCTTCTCTCTCACGAGAATACTGTTGGCAACACATTTGAGTTCAGAGAGAAAGTGATGTATGACTGTGATAAGAATGATAGATAAAAAGGGCGATACCACAGTTGCTCATGTAGATGTGTGTGTGTGTGTGTAGACGTTCAATTAGATAAATGCAATCTGATATCTGCTGTCTTATATTGTGGAGTCCTACTGAAATTCGTGCTGGACCAATAAAAGGTTATCGTAAGTCTGACTTCTGTTTATGTTTCGTCTGGCCGTAAAAGCTTAATGAGGAACTATTGCATCGTATTCTTGTTTATGGTTTTAGACATAGCGTAACACCGGTCTTGCTCACGAAAAAGACATTACTTTATAAGTGCTATGTAGCCAATTATGAATAAAGCTGCACTATATTCTTTAGTATCTGTAACTGTATCAGTGTTGTTTTCGTCATCATTTCGGTAAGTAATGGAGTTCCTGTGGTTTGAATTTGACATATCCAGGCAGTTCCTGCGCAACGCTACAAGGCAAAACTTGGCTCGTCCTTAAGTTTTGCTCATCGGTGTATTTCTTCTGAAGTGCTCGATTAAGGTGGTTCCACCTAAAATCTCTGCCTTATGTTTCCAATGGTAAAATTTATTTACATATTTTCTTCGCAATTAATGTATTCCCAAGGATGAAAATTTGCACATCGATAAAACTAACTTTAAGTTACAGCATGGGATACTTAATACTTGCTAATACATCATCACAATTATATTAAAAATCAATCATTTTTCTTTAAGTAATGTCCAGACCGGTTAACAGATGGCGCGACCTGTACATTGATGACTTCAGTAGACAAACAAATGTTAAATTGCTTAATTATGGTTATGTTTTAGCAAGTATTAAGTATCCCATGCTATAACTTGAAGTTAGTTTTATCTACACTGCTGGCCACCCAAAATGCAACACCAAGAAGGAAGCATTCGATTGGCCTGAAATTCGCAGCATGCGTCGCCCGCGAGAGGATATGCAAACGATTAGCATTGCAGGGCATATGTAAATCATGTGCGCACGGCACGCCACCGAGAAGCACTATAAGAAGGGTGCACAGAAGGCGGGGTGTAAATAGTGGAAGTGTGTTGTGCTGCCGGACCTGTGCGTGGGAAGCTTCCTAATGCCTCGTCGCAGAATACGGCAGTCATTTCAGCACGTTTCGGAGTTCGACAGAGGACGAATATTGGCTTATCGCGACAGCAGTTTATCGTACCGAGACATCGGCGCCCGTGTGGGGCGACATTCAGCCACAGTGAGGCGAGTATGGATTCGGTGGGTGTAGGAGAGACGGACGGACCGACGTAAGCGATTGCCGCGGCCGCAGCACACCACGGAACGAGAGGACCGGCATGTTGTGCGGCGGGCATTGACGGCTCGCACCGCCACATCAGGAACGTTAGCGCAGGAATTAGGGTGTGTTGCTCAACAACCTGTGTCAGCACGTACCGTTCGACGTCGTCTGCAGGAGCGGGGACTTGTCGCACAGCGCCCATTGCTCCGGTTACCATTGACGTTACACCACCGGCGAGTGCGGCGGCAGTGAGCCGTTGAACGCCGCAGCTGGACTACGGAATGGCACGACATTGTCTTCTCCGACGAATCCCGCTTCTGCCTTCAACACCACGATGGTCGTATCAGCGTGTGGCTGCACCGCGACGAGAGACTGTATGACGCCTGCATTATGCATCGCCATACTGGTCCGTCGCCTGGCGTTATGGTTTGGGGCGCAATTAGATATGACACCCGCACCCCTCTGGTACGCATCGCTGGTACACTCAACAGCCACAGCACCATCTCCGACGTTTTGGAGCCTGTAGTCCTCCCTTACCTGCAGGACCTGCCAGCGGCCACGTTTCAACAAGACAATGCGCGCCCGCACGTGGCACGCATCGTGCAACAATTCTTCACGGCCCACCAGGTGTCACCGCTGCCGTGGCCCGCCTGTTCTCCTGATATGTCGCCCATCGAACACGTCTGGTCGCTGATCGGCAACCGAGTGGACCGGTAAGCACCACCCGCGGCTAGGCCTGATGAATTGTGGCAACGTGTGGAAGCACCCTGGACCGACATACCCCAAGCCCACATCCAAAGCCTTTTTCGTTCGATGCCGCGGCGTGTAGCGGCCGTTATTACCAGCCATGGAGGCCACACGAACTATTGATGTCTGCGTGTTCCGCAAGTCGCACGGGCCTGTAAGCCCAATCGTTTCATCTTTGTGTTCGTTGTTATGTATCCAGTAAATCTGGCTTTGCTATCTCGTGTCCTTCTTGGTGTTGCATTTTGGGTGGCCAGCAGTGTATGTGCAAATTTTCATCCTTGGGAATACATTAATTGCGAAGAAAATATGTAAAGAAATTTTAACATTGGAAACACAAGGCAGAGATTTTAGGGGGAACCACCTTAAACCGTGAGACTGAAAAGTTTTAAAATTTGCTCATTCACACGCCTGTTTAAGACCTTTCGAGGAAGGACGGATCATACTGTGAAATGAAGTGCGCTTTCTTTTAGAATGTAAGCATCAGTGTCTTTAAAATTAGCGGACATCGAGTTTTCCTTTACGAAAGCTATTGAGGCACATAAAAGACATTCAAAGCTTTTCTTGTATAGAAAAAACTCGCGTATCTTGCTACTTTTTCACGGGTTTAAATTAAACGAACTTCTCATTTCAAGGAAAATATTCATTTTCAGTGATTATCTTAATTCGGAGAAGCGAACACATGCAGCTAAATGACTTCAAAGGAAAACTTGAAGGAAAGCTATTAATAAAATCTACGTATATTACATACGTACATTACTTGCAAGGTATGAAGCCAACATTTTATTCATTGCTGATAATCAAGATTCATGTCTTCCAGAAAAAATCTTAGTTACTTCAACATTGCAAATGATAGTCCGAAATTCAGTTTTAAAGTTGAAAAGAGGGTAAAATTAAATTTCTGGACTTGACTTCTTTTATAGGGGCATTAAAAGTTTTACTAACATTTAAAAAAACACGAACACCAGTAAAGGGTTATATGAGCTAACAGTGCATCATGACACCTGACTATAAAAGCCAAATTCAGGTCATCTAGAGATGCTGTTTGTTACTCTCGAACGCCCTTAGACAGGTCAACTACAGACACTAGTTGTATCCTGAAATGCTTTTTAAAGCATCGAGGCCATCATTCTTGACATATTCAACTGGTCGCATTGGTTTGATGCTGGCCTGATTTACCATCTTGAGCTTTTAGTTCTTGGGACAGTAAGATGCATTTGTACTACCAGCTCATGTGCATGTTTCGTGATTAAAACATTTTTGCCTGGGATTTGTGCGTGCACTTCGTTACCATACAGATACCTCATTTTCTTATACTTAAGTTATTATTTGAAAATATGATAAAAAGTGGACTTGCCCTTGAAAGAAATTGTTGCTTATTTAATGCTCTCGGAGTTGTTAGAAACAGGACCTGGAGGTAATCTGCTGTCAGTGGAACAACAACATATAGTGAATGAAAATCATTTTGCTTTTGTTTGTTTAACTTGACACGTGCGTATTTTCCTGTGTTAGTTTGATCAGTTCCCATCTCCTGTAGGCGTAGAAACCGCCATAGGAAGTAAATGAAAATGTAACAACATACAAAAAGTTTTACTCACTCCCGACATTTGTATCTCAGCAACAATCCTTCCGTGTTTTTCTAAGAAACCCTTCAGTAAAAATAATTACGCTAAGCTCTTTGTCTACTCTTAAGAAGGCCATATCCATTAGCATATTATGCAAATCGTTTCGCTATGGTGTTTTTACCTCGGAGAAATGTGAAGACGAAGTGCTACATACCGTGTAGCCTTGAGTTGTCCTTCTTTTTGCTGATGTTTTTGTTCGGAGATGAATAATCAGTGATCCAATACCTGAGTGGTTCATGAGTCACAAGCCAAAGATGTTGTTACTATCGGGCATTTGCTTTTACTAGCGTAATTTGAATAGAAATCTAAAATACTGCATTTCAAAATATGCGATGGCCAATCGTTTATGAACACGAATATGACATCAGAAATACATATGCTTTGGGGTAATTCCTTAAACCGGATAGCATTTTTAGTGAATTATCTCAACTCTATTATTTTCGGCAAAGCGCCGTATTTCACTGTTTTCTGTTAAGTCAGCTCCTCAAAGGCTTGAAAACTGCATCGCTCTTGAGAGCGAATCGAACCCATATCTCCCGATTTCCATTGAGTATGAAGTACGCTTCCATTTACACCACCCAGGACAATGAATTTCCAAACAACCGAAATTTAGGAATCTAAACTGACTTTAGATTTGCTCGAGTCGACGCATTCTCATGCCTCCACTTAGCATTGACCGCTATTCCAAACCAGGAACCCACTAAGGTCATGAATCACCAAATCTTTAATTGCGTATTACCTCAGAAATTACTAAATTTCTTGGCAGGTATACATGCTAATTATTTGCGGCACAGAAGCTCTTTATTCACTGTTTTGTATTTAGCCGTCGTCTCCTCGGGAGACTTCAAAATTGCATCGCCCTGAAGTGATGCAATTTTCACGTCTTCTGGAAAGCTGGAGAGCAGTGAAATTTTCAAGTACTGTGGGGAGATGATTATATGAAAAACAGTGAAATACGGAGCTTCTGTGACGAAATAATAAGCTTGTACATCTGGCATAAAATTTAGAAGATTTATTTCCCGTTAATTTCTGCGATATTTTTCAGCATCTGTGGCAACAACGTATATAAAATGTTCATGTGACTAATCTGTATTTGGTTGCAAACTGTGCTATTAATTTTCGGTATGTTAAATATTCGTGTTAAATGGGGTAAGTTTCCTCAACATTTTAGTAATTCTCATGCAAGATCTAAAAATAAGCTAAACTGATTTTATAAAAAAATATATTTCTTTATAAACTCACCGTTGACTGATGACTTCTTACACATATTCTAACATATTACAATATGTGGAAGAATTGCTGAGTCACATGAGGCAAGCGTAGATGAATGTGGCACATGTATGCAATTACGCTGGCAGTTTTTTGTTTCCTTTTTCCAATTTGACATCGCCTTGGCACACACTTTTTCCATGTTCAGATCTCTGGTTAAAATCCCTAACAGTTTCATAGTATCTTTATTAATGCTCACTTCAGTTGATTCTCGAAGTGAAAACCGTGATAATTTCTCGCTAAAGAATAATCAACTTCAATATTTAAATCTGCTATTGAATTTTCCGCAGCGCTATGTGGCCTTCCATTTTCAACGACTTTCTCCCTTCGTGACAGATTTTAATCAACACAAAAATGTTGGGATCTGCGTCTTTTCTCAACTCGACAAACCTGTTACATTATTTTGTAAATATCCATGGCATGTTTTCCCTATTTCACGAAAAATATAACGTTGAGTTTTTGTTCTAACAGTTTACTACAAGCTTAGTGACAAACGCTGGAAACATCTAATAAGATGTTGTTCCACTATGTTGTTTTCCTGGTAGTTGAGAAAGCTAAAGCCTGAGCTTCTGGCATGTACCAATCGGCCCTAGTTCTAATCCTCCGTTAAGATGTGGATGTTGTGTTCTTTTCCATAATACTGGATCTTTCACTTCTCTGAAACCAGTGTCGCTAAACTAGGAATGTGGGTGATTCCTCTTCTCCCTCACATACGTTTATGGGAGTAGTTAAACCTCGAAGCAGATAACGTCACCTCTGCTGACCGCCATTAAAAAGAATTGTTTCTTGCTATATCTTACACACCGTTCTAAAAACATCTTCGGTATTGAACTTCGAAGCCATTGTTGTTTTGCCATACACTACTGTTTATTGAAAGCACAAAATCAAGAAATATGGAGCCAAAATGATCGAATCTTGCAGGGTAGAACTGTGGTATCGCTAAAAAACTGAACTAATGATTTCGACATTTGACATCTGGTATAAATACAGAAAAATAAAATAAAAACAGAAATCCAGTGAAGTTACTTGGAAGTATGTGTTCAGTGCTCTCTTTGAATTTTAAAATGGTGCAACGAAGTCTGTACTCTCATAAAATGATGGAGGGAAGAGCATAAATCAGTCTTCTGATGACGTAAATGGGTTTACTAATCTCAATTTCTCAAATATTGGGTTGTCAGATAAGTTTGTTCGGTCTATTTCCAATTATTGAAATCCTTATTTTTCATGAAAACGTTTTCACAAATCAGTCAATAATATATATTTCCTTCATTGTTAACGATCTCTTGCCAACGTTCCACTAGGTTGCCAATGCCTCGACGGTAGAAATCCCTGGGTTTTGACACGAAGAAGTAATCGAGTCACAGTTTCAGCTCGACATAGTTGTTAAACGATACGCCTTGAAAACTGTTAGAGAGCGACCGGAAAAAGTGATAATCTGAGGGCGCTAGATCAAGAGAATATGGTGGGTGCGGGAGAACTTCCCAACCGAGATCTTGAATAGCAGTTTTGGTCAGATTAGCGACGTGGGGACGAGCGTTGTAGTTTTGAAGAAACACACCGTGCCGCCGGTCGGGCCGTTTTAGCTGAATTGCCTCGTTGGGCCAGTGCATTTTCTGTACATAAAGCTGTACATTGATCGTGGTGTTCTTTTCAATTAGTTCGTAGTGGATTACACCTTCCCAATCCCACCAAACGCAGATCATGGTCTTGCGTGGATGCAGCTTGGTCTTGGCTCGAGGTGTTGTTTGCTTGTGAGAACTCAGCCATTCTTTCCTCTGCTTCATATTGACATAGAGACACCATTTTTCATTGCCAATGACGATGCGGTAAAGAAATCTCTGTTTGTGTGCACGAGTAGCCTGCTGTCGAGAGAGTAAACTGGCGGCGATAGTGGAGCGCTGGAGTTTGTTTCTTGCGTTCAGAGAATGTGGCACCCATGCACCGAGTTTTTGGACCTTACCTATCGAGTGAAGGTGACGGACGACGGTATCATGAAAGCATCCCATCTGCTGGGCCAATTCCCTAGTGGATGGACGCGGATCCTCGTGGATGAGCTCATTCAATCCATCCTTATTGAACTGAACAGTTATGCCGCAACGCGGAGAGTCTGTGAGCCCGAATTTCCCCTTCTTGAAGCGTGAATACAATTTCGGTGCAGTTCTGTCAGTAATATCGCCTTCTCCATACACAGCACAAATGTCTCGCGCAGCTTTGGAACCTTGATTGAAAACGAAGAGAAGCAGGTGTCGAAAATATTCATTTCTGTCTAGCTGGCACTCTATCTTCATATGGCTAAAAAGAGTTAAACCATATATAAAATCACAACCGATGAACAAAAGTTCTACAGGAAGAACAGAGCTACAAAAAAACATGTAAAACTGTGATCAAAATATTGTTCGTGTTCCTTCAAATAACATTGGAAAAAACCGAACGAACTTATCTGACAACCCAATAGGTGTTCAGTGCTCATTTTAAATTTTAAAATAGTCTGTACTCATAAAATGATGGGGGGGGGCATATTTCTGAAAGGTAAAACGAAACTGTCATTGCAAGTCATCAGTGTTTTAGTGCATTTCTTGCAAGATGCTCGGTGGCCGAGTAGTCAGAGGTCCTGGTATGTGGATTACCAGGGGCTCTAAATTAGGGGCAGGCGGCTGCTTACAACACTTAGAGTTATTCTTCCTGGTTTTTAAACCAAGATAAAAAAAGTACTTGCAATGCTGTTTCCGAAATTTGAAAAACAAAAAAGCATTGCCTTCATAGAAGAAACGGTCAGGTGGTTATGTGCTCAGTTTCTTCAATCGAAAGCTATTTTTCAAGTGATAGAAAGGCATCCGATATCACCTTATCAAATATCTTATATACCGTTTCGTAAAAGTCAGAAAAAGAATTCAACACTGTGAACTTAAATTTTCATTGGTTCCAGGTGCAATTATTTTAATTTTCTTATTTATAGACCAGCGTTTGCCTTTTTTTCTTTTGGACTGCAGGGTGTGATTGAACCTTATTAGTTATGTTGCTGGATGGGAAACATTAATTAACTGAACCAGAGTTTTAGGTTCGATGCATTAGAAATGTGACTCAGACCGCGGCCATTAGTATGCTGGTAGTATTCCTCCTATCGTTCCGATGCTGCTTCCACGGATGTTTAGTTTTCAGTTTTCGTTATGTAGTAGTGTGTTCTTGAATAGGAAATGGCGATTTTCACATTGTAATAGCTGATTTCGGCTCTGAATTTAAAACAAAGGATTACAAAGAGGAGGAGGAGAGTGTTGCTTTTCTTATACGCAATCAACCCAAATAATTTCGATTTACCTAACTTACATGTTAACAGACAAGACGATCGCTTAGGGGCATTACCTTCGCAGGGTCATTAGAAGACTGTTCCATAGGAATGGTTATTCACGAACAAATGTATTACCACTATAAAGCTACGAAATGTTTAACGCCTGAGAATTACTTCGATTGTCGGCAGTGGAATTTATCTGGTGTGGATGTTCACGTTGGAAGGCTGCCAAATTGCTGTGTTTTAACAGTTTAAAACTGGCTTCTGTAAGTGCTCGTTCATGAAAATTTTATGCTAGCTTAGAAGACTAAAGGTTTCTTGCGATTGAAACTAACCGAGTATTAATCCTATACAACAATTCAGCAGCCTAGAAAAGGAATTTATCTGTACATTTGTCTTCCGGATCAAGTGAAAGAGATCAATTTACCCAGATGCTATTATTGCTGAAATATCGTTCAACAGTTTGTTCCACGAAAGGAAAATCACTTTCAGTAAGACTTTTGAAATTCAAATTCTGCTTTCTTTTAAAATAAAGTAAAAGCACATACGAAAGAATCAAGTTGGACTTGTGATATATATTTTCAACAAACATTTTAGTGGAAATTTTATATAGCGATAGCTTTATTTTATTCAAATGTTAGCACTTGAAACATTTTACTTTCTTTTCGCAATAAATATGTCCTTTTTTACTATCTATGCCATCATGTAATTTTACTACAAATAAGTAAGTCAAAGTACACTAAATGATCAAAAAGCACCCCTTTGAGTAGTGGATTTGCCCATATACGTCACAGCCACGGTCCATAAAAAGATGCATGCGGCCTGGAAAAGAATAATGGACAAGCATAAACAGCAGAATCGCCGTAAGGTAGATCTCAGTGATTTTCAACGTGGCATGGTCTTAGGATGCCATGTTAGCAACAAATCAGTTCCAGAAATTTCTGCCATGCTGTAACTGTCCGATCAACTATAAGTGATGTTATTGTGGAGTGGAAACGCCTAGGAGCAACAATAGCGCGCAATGGTGACCTGATAGGCGACGTAAAATGATTGAGCGGAATCGCTGAGTGCTTAAACGAGGGTGCCACAAAATCGCCTGTCCTCAGTTGTAACACTCAACAACGAGTTCCAAATTCCTTCTGGAAGCAACCCCAGCACCATAACGGTTCATCGAGTACTGAATGGAATGGGTTTCTATGGCCCAGGTAGCGTCACACAAGCCTAATATCAGCAAGATCAACGCTAAGCATTAGTTGGAGCGGTGTAAACCTCGGAGCCAGTGAATCCTGGAGCATGGAGCACTGGAAAGGCGTTCTCTTGATTGATGAATCATGCTTCATCAACTGGAAGTCAGACGGACTAATCTGGATCTGGAGCATGCCAAGTGAATACTATCTGCCGGACTGTGTTTTGTTCCAAGTGTTAAGTTTGGTGCAAAAGACATCACGCTCTGGAGATGTTTTTCATGTTTTGGCTGAGATCCTTAGTTCCAGTACCTGGGGATCTTAAACGCTTCGGCCTATAATGACATTCTCGACAAATTTGTGCTCCCAAAATTATGCCAATAGTTCGGTGATGCCCTTTCCTTTACCGACAAACAATGCCTTCATTACAAAACAAGGTTTGTGCAGTAATAGTGTGATGAGATAGGTATGCAAGAACTTAACTGGCCTGCGCAGACCCTCCATCTAGCCCCAGGAAACATTTTTGGGATGAATTGAAACGCTGACTCCGAGCCAATCCGAACCACCAGATAGCGGTGGCCGAACTGAATAATTTTCTTGTGGCAGAATGGAAGGCAATTTGAACCAAAATCTAGTGGAAAGCCTTTTCGGCAGTGTAGAGGTTGTAATAGCAGCAAAAGGAGGACCAACTCGATATTATTTCATTTCCTGTTACAGGAAGTTTGTGAATAGGCAAGTGTTCGGATATTCCAAAAGAGTATTTTACTTTGTGCTAAAAGTATAGATAGTTACACCAGGTACAAAACCGTCTTTTCTCGATTAAACTTGAGATTAAAATACACCAAGTCAAGAACGCTAAATGAGTAAAAATAAAAGATGTTTAAAGTTTAAGACCTTTCGGGTTCCACATTGGACCCATCCTCAGAAACAATGACTGCGAATATACAATGGTACACTTATATACATCTTCAAAGAAATGACGTAACACCTTCTTAATGAGCGTGCTCACTAACCACTGGCGTGGTCCACCGGTACGCCAGAGAATTGGATCTGAGGATGGGTCCACTTTGGACCCGAAAGGTCTTAAACTTTTAACATCTTTTATTTTTAGTCATTTAGAGTTCTTGACTTGGTCTGTTATAATATCAAGTTTAATCGTGCAAAGACGGTTCTGTTCCTAGTGTAATTATCTATGTTCGGATATTTTTGATCAGATTACGCATATTTTCTAACTGTAATGCCTAAGTTATGTATCCACAGTCCGCACTGTGATCAAACACACCATTATCAAAATGTAGCCACTATGCGTAGAGTTAAGCAGAAAAAGGTGGCAATATTAGATGAATTTCACTTAGTCTCATATCTGTTTCAGATCTAGTTTTGGCTGATTTCGGTTGCATTATAAATGTACACTGAAAGGACAATTTGATATACACAAACACCTCTTTAAAACGTATGGGCCAACCTTTCGCTCCATAACATCAGCAACACGTCGTTTCTACCAAGTGCTGGAAACGTTCAGGTAGAACTGCGGTACATTATTATATATACATACATCACAGCAGTACGCAAAGCACCGAGAGACGACGGTGGTAGGTTTCGGGCTCCACTTCGTCCCATAGATTCTCAATAAAGTTCAAATACAGAAAGTGAGAGGGGCATTCGAGGGTTGCGAATTCACTAGAATTCTCCTCCAGCTAGTCCTTCGTCAAATGAGAATGATGAGATGGAGTGTTGTCTAGTTGACACAAGGAATCGTTCTGTGGGAAATAAATAACCTTGAACGAGTGTAGTTGGTTGGTGGGTACTTCAACATAATCTTATGCAGTGATTGGAATCTCCTTAGGTATAAGAGGCAGCGAACAGGCCAATATAAACACTCCCAGTATATTACACCACCTCCACTGGTCTGTAACTTCCCATTCAACATTTAGGGTCCATGTCCTCTTGTAGTCTACCCCGACACACAACATTCTGCCAGAGTGTTGTAGTTTGAACTTCGATTCGCCGGACCAAACTATTCGTTTCCAGTCTACTGCAATCCATTGGAGATGTTCCTTCGCCAGCTGCAGACTCATAACCTAATGATGTGTTGTTAACCAGAGTACTCGATGTGAGCGTCTTTTGTCAAAGCTGAATCATGCAATTTACGTCGAATGGTCTTTGCACAAATCTTCTTTGGCGTTCTTTCTTTGAATGCTGACGTTATGATATGGAGGAGGAGGTGCTCACTTCGAAAATTAACAGCCGGTTTCCGACCACATTTTTACCATCAGTTGCAGGTTTTAATGTAGTCCTTTAACACACGTGTAATGGTCGGAGGCGGAAATCCCAGATGTTCTGCAGTCCCAGAGGTGGATCACCCTTTTTACCTGGCATCAGGTATTTGCTCGCGATCGAACTCGTCCAGGTTGCCACGTTTCCACACCAACACCCTCACGGCTACGTTCTGCAGCAAGATGGTACAAGGGTTGGACAAAGTACTGTGAACACCTGGAAAATAGGCTATATATGTCTTTAATAATACGGAGTTGAACTACCAATTGCCTTGGAATAGATCCATACAGCTTTTCAATACTCTGCAGTGGAATGTTGTACCATTCGTCGAACAGAACATCAGCCAATTGCTTCAGAGATGTTGGAGGAAAGAATGTGCTTCTCACTATGCTCTCCAAAACTCCACACGATGATATTCAAGACAGGTGATTGAGCTGCCCAGGGCAGATGTTGAAGTTCATCTTGGTGCTCCGCAAACCAAGACTGAACTGTTTTGGCTGTGTGTATGGGAAAATTATCTTGAAAAGGTTGAAATACTGTTGGGAAACAACATTTGGACCATAGGATGCATCTGATCACCTAGAATGTCGAAGTAACCTCTGGTGGTAGATCGGCCATGCAGAGAAATGATGGGGACAGCCCAATACCAAGATATGGCCGCCAAACCATCACAGATTCATTTGACAGTTGGAACCAGACATTCCGAATTATTCCCTTTCTTGAGGGTTCAGCCTAGAAATAAAAAACTTACTAGTGGGAATAAGGTAAATAAGGACTCACGGACCATATCACAAGTTCCCAGTCATCAGCTATCTAGGTTTTGTGCTGATGACACCATCTTTTTCTCCTTGTAGCGTTATTTGTGCGATTAAAGGTTTAGGAATTGCAGATCTTCCATGGATCTTGGCTTTGTGAAGTTCTCTGCGGATATTTTACCACCGCGATCATTCTGATGCAGTAGTCCACACGCATAGGCCAGGACGGCCGATCTTAGCTACGCTGATCATTTACACTCTTTACACGTACTTTCGCCACCAAGATCACTCCGATGCATTGGTCCACACACCCAGGTGAGGACGGCCAAATTTAGCTACGCTGATTATTTACACTCCTTACACGTGCTTTTGCCACTGAGATCACTCCGATGCAGTGGTCCACACGTCCAGGTGAGGACGACCAAACTTAGCTACACTGATTATTTACACTCTTTACACGTGTTTTCGCCACCGAGATCAATGCGATGCAATGGTCCACATGCCCAGGTGAAGACGACCAAACTTAGCTGCGCTGATTATTTACACTCCTTACACGTGCTTTCGCCACCGAGATCACTGCGATGCAATGGTCCACATGCACAGGTGAGGACGACCAAACTTAGGTACGCTGATTATTAACACTCCTTACACCACAGAGATCACTCCGATGCAGTGGTCCACACGCCCCAATGAGAACGACCATACTTAGCTACGCTGATTATATACACTCCTTACACGTGCTTTCGCCACCGAAATCACTCCGATGCAATGGTCCACACGTCCAGGCGAGGACGACGAAACTTGCCTAGGCTGATTATTTACACTCCCTACACGTGCTTTCGCCACCGAGAGCACTCTGATGCAGTGGACCACACGCCTAGGTGAGGACGGCCAAACTTAGCTACGATGATTATCCACACTCCTTAAACGTACTTTCGCCACCGAGATCACTCCGATGCAGTAGTCCACACGTCCAGGTGAGGACGATCAAACTTAGCTGCGCTGATTATTTACACTCTTTACGCGTGCTTTTCACACTGAGATCACTCCGATGCAGTGGTCCACACGTCCAGGTGAGGACGGCCAAACTTAGCTACGATGATTATCTACACTCCTTACACGTGCTTTCGCAACCAAGATCCCTCCGATGCAGTGGTCGACACGCCCAAGTGAGGACGACCAAAATTAGCTACGCTGATTATTTACATTCCATACATGTGTTTTCACCACCGAGATCACTCCGATGCAGTGGTCCACACGTCTAGGTGAGGACGACCAAATTTAGCTACACTGATTATTTACACTCCTTACACGTGCTTTCGCCACAGAGATCACTCCGATGCAATTGTCCACATGCACAGGTGAGGACGACCAAACTTAGCTGCGCTGATTATTTGCACTCCTTATACGTGCTTTCGCCGCCGAGATCACTGCGATGCAATGGTCCACATGCGCAGGTGAGGACGATCAAACTTAGGTACGCTGATTATTTACACTCTCTACACCACCGAGATCACTCCGTTGCAGTGGTCCACACACCCCAATGAGGACGACTATACTTAGCTACGCTGATTATATACACACCTTACACGTGCTTTCGCCACCGAAATCACTCCGATGCAGTGGTCCCCACGTCCAAGTGAGGACGACCACATTTAGCTACGATGATTATCTACACTCCTTAAACGTACTGTCGCAACCGAGATCACTGCGATGCAGTAGTCTTCACGTCCAGGCAAGGACGACAAACTTGGCTACACTGAATATTTACACACCTTACACGTGCTTTCGAGACCGAGATCACTCCGATGCAATGGTTCACCTGACCAGGTGAAGACGACCATACTTAGCTGCGCTGATTATTTACACTCCTTACACGTGCTTTCGCCACCGAGATCACTGCGATGCAATGATCCACATGCACAGGTGAGGACGATCAAACTTAGGTACGCTGATTATTTACAATCCTTAGACCACGGAGATCACTCCGATGCAGTGGTCCACACGCCCCAATGAGGACGACGATACTTAGCTACGCTGATTATATACACTCCTTACACGTGCTTTCGCCACCGAAATCACTCCGATGCAGTGGTCCCCACGTCCAAGTGAGGACGACCAAATTTAGCTACGAAGATTATCTACACTCCTTACACGTGCTTTCGCAACCAAGATCCCTCAGATGCAGTGGTCGACACGCCCGAGTGAGGACGACCAAAATTAGCTACGCTGATTATTTACATTCCATACACGTGCTTTCACCACCGAGATCACTCCGATGCAGTGGTCCACACGTCTAGGTGAGGACGACCAAATTTAGCTACACTGATTATTTACACTCCTTACACGTGCTTTCGCCACAGAGATCACTCCGTTGCAGTGGTCCACACACCCCAATGAGGACGACTATACTTAGCTACGCTGATTATATACACACCTTACACGTGCTTTCGCCACCGAAATCACTCCGATGCAGTGGTCCCCACGTCCAAGTGAGGACGACCACATTTAGCTACGATGATTATCTACACTCCTTAAACGTACTTTCGCAACCGAGATCGCTGCGATGCAGTAGTCTTCACGTCCAGGCAAGGACGACAAACTTGGCTACACTGAATATTTACACACCTTACACGTGCTTTCGAGACCGAGATCACTCCGATGCAATGGTTCACCTGCCCAGGTGAAGACGACCATACTTAGCTGCGCTGATTATTTACACTCCTTACACGTGCTTTCGCCACCGAGATCACTGCGATGCAATGATCCACTTGCACAGGTGAGGACGATCAAACTTAGGTACGCTGATTATTTACAATCCTTAGACCACGGAGATCACTCCGATGCAGTGGTCCACACGCCCCAATGAGGACGACGATACTTAGCTACGCTGATTATATACACTCCTTACACGTGCTTTCGCCACCGAAATCACTCCGATGCAGTGGTCCCCACGTCCAAGTGAGGACGACGAAATTTAGCTACGAAGATTATCTACACTAGTTAAACGTACTTTCGCAACCGAGATCACTGCGATGCAGTAGTCTACACGTCCAGGCAAGGACGACAAAACTTGGCTACGCTGATTATTTACACTTCTTACTCGTGCTTTCGCCACCGAGAGCACTCCGATGCAGTGGTCCACACGTCTAGGTGAGGACGGCCAAACTTAGGTACGCTGATTATCTACACTCCTCACACATGCTTTCGCCACCAAGATCCCTCCGATGCAGTGGTCCACACGCCCAAGTGAGGACGAACAAACTTAGCTACGCTGATTATTTACATTCCTTACAAGTGCTTTAGCCACCGAGATCACTCCGATGGAATGGTCCACACGTCTAGGTGAGGACGACCAAATTTAGCTACACTGATTATTTACACTCCTTACACGTGCTTTCGCCACCGAGATCACTCCGATGCAATGGTCCACATGCACAAGTGAGGACGACCAAACTTAGCTGCGCTGATTATTTACACTCCTTATACGTGCTTTCGCCGCCGAGATCACTCCGTTGCAGTGGTCCACACACCCCAATGAGGACGACTATACTTAGCTACGCTGATTATATACACACCTTACACGTGCTTTCGCCACCGAAATCACTCCGATGCAGTGGTCCCCACGTCCAAGTGAGGACGACCACATTTAGCTACGATGATTATCTACACTCCTTAAACGTACTTTCGCAACCGAGATAACTGCGATGCAGTAGTCTTCACGTCCAGGCAAGGACGACAAACTTGGCTACACTGAATATTTACACACTTTACACGTGCTTTCGAGACCGAGATCACTCCGATGCAATGGTTCACCTGCCCAGGTGAAGACGACCATGCCGCCTCGGTGGCGCAGTGGTCTAAGGCGTTGGCCTCTGATCATTCGTCCGTAAGGGGTCTGGGTTCGAATCCCGGTCAGGCATGGATGTTGTGTTTGTCTTACGGCACTGGTTCTCTCCCTTCCCTGGAACCAGTGACCCTAAATTAGGGACGGGCGACTGCTTATAGCCCATTGAGTTGCTCAAGGTGGTCGTTAAACCTCCAATCAAAAAAAAAAAAAAAAAAAAAAAAAAGAAGACGACCATACTTAGCTGCGCTGATTATTTACACTCCTTACACGTGCTTTCGCCACCGAGATCACTGCGATGCAATGATCCACATGCACAGGTGAGGACGATCAAACTTAGGTACGCTGATTATTTACAATTGTTAGACCACGGAGATCACTCCGATGCAGTGGTCCACACGCCCCAATGAGGACGACGATACTTAGCTACGCTGATTATATACACTCCTTACACGTGCTTTCGCCACCGAAATCACTCCGATGCAGTGGTCCCCACGTCCAAGTGAGGACGACCAAATTTAGCTACGAAGATTATCTACACTAGTTAAACGTACTTTCGCAACCGAGATCACTGCGATGCAGTAGTCTACACGTCCAGGCAAGGACGACAAAACTTGGCTACGCTGATTATTTACACTTCTTACTCGAGCTTTCGCCACCGAGAGCACTCCGATGCAGTGGTCCACACGTCTAGGTGAGGACGGCCAAACTTAGGTACGCTGATTATCTACACTCCTCACACATGCTTTCGCCACCAAGATCCCTCCGATGCAGTGGTCCACACGCCCAAGTGAGGACGAACAAACTTAGCTACCCTGATTATTTACATTCCTTACAAGTGCTTTAGCCACCGAGATCACTCCGATGGAATGGTCCACACGTCTAGGTGAGGATGACCAAATTTAGCTACACTGATTATTTACACTCCTTACACGTGCTTTCGCCACCGAGATCACTCCGATGCAATGGTCCACATGCACAAGTGAGGACGACCAAACTTAGCTGCGCTGTATATTTACACTCCTTATACGTGCTTTCGCCGCCGAGATCACTGCGATGCAATGGTCCACATGCACAGGTGAGAACGACCAAACTTAGGTACGCTGATTATTTACTCTCCTTACACCACCGAGATCACTCCGATGCAGTGGTCCACACGCCCCAATGAGGACGACCATACTTAGCTACGCTGATTATATACACACCTTACACGTGCTTTCGCCACCGAAATCTCTCCGATGCAGTGGTCCCCACGTCTAAGTGAGGACGACCTAATTTAGCTACGATAATTATCTACACTCCTTAAACGTTTTTCGCAACCGAGATCACTGCGATGCAGTAGTCCACACGTCCAGGCGAGGACGACGAAACTTGGCTACGCTGATTATTTACACTCCTTACACGTGCTTTCGCCACCGAGATCACTACGATGCAATGGTTCACCTGCCCAGGTGAGGACGACCAAACTTAGCTGCGCTGATTA
Organism: Macrothele yani; assembly: GCA_039090855.1. Lineage (NCBI taxonomy): Eukaryota > Metazoa > Arthropoda > Arachnida > Araneae > Macrothelidae > Macrothele > Macrothele yani. The sequence continues at coordinate 61,212,832 of CM077017.1, read as the reverse complement.
TTTACACTCCTTACACGTGATTTCGCGACAGAGATCACTCCGTTGCAGTGGTCCACACACCCCAATGAGGACGACTATACTTAGCTACGCTGATTATATACACACCTTACACGTGCTTTCGATACCGAAATCCCTCCGATGCAGTGGTCCCCACGTCCAAGTGAGGACGACCACATTTAGCTACGATGATTATCTACACTCCTTAAACGTACTTTCGCAACCGAGATCACTGCGATGCAGTAGTCTTCACGTCCAGGCAAGGACGACAAACTTGGCTACACTGAATATTTACACACCTTACACGTGCTTTCGAGACCGAGATCACTCCGATGCAATGGTTCACCTGCCCAGGTGAAGACGACCATACTTAGCTGCGCTGATTATTTACACTCCTTACACGTGCTTTCGCCACCGAGATCACTGCGATGCAATGATCCACATGCACAGGTGAGGACGATCAAACTTAGGTACGCTGATTATTTACAATCCTTAGACCACGGAGATCACTCCGATGCAGTGGTCCACAAGCCCCAATGAGGACGACGATACTTAGCTACGCTGATTATATACACTCCTTACACGTGCTTTCGCCACCGAAATCACTCCGATGCAGTGGTCCCCACGTCCAAGTGAGGACGACCAAATTTAGCTACGAAGATTATCTACATTAGTTAAACGTACTTTCGCAACCGAGATCACTGCGATGCAGTAGCCTACACGTCCAGGCAAGGACGACAAAACTTGGCTACGCTGATTATTTACACTTCTTACTCGTGCTTTCGCCACCGAGAGCACTCCGATGCAGTGGTCCACACGTCTAGGTGAGGACGGCCAAACTTAGGTACGCTGATTATCTACACTCCTCACACATGCTTTCGCCACCAAGATCCCTCCGATGCAGTGGTCCACACGCCCAAGTGAGGACGAACAAACTTAGCTACGCTGATTATTTACATTCCTTACAAGTGCTTTAACCACCGAGATCACTCCGATGGAATGGTCCACACGTCTAGGTGAGGACGACCAAATTTAGCTACACTGATTATTTACACTCCTTACACGTTCTTTCGCCACCGAGATCACTGCGATGCAATGGTCCACATGCACAGGTGAGGACGACCATACTTAGCTACGCTGATTATATACACTCCTTACACGTGCTTTCGCCACCGAAATCACTCCGATGCAGTGGTCCACACGTCCAAGTGAAGACGACCAAATTTAGCTACGCTGATTATTTACACTCCTTACACGTGCTTTCGCAACCAAGATCAGTCTGATGCAGTAGTCCACGCGTCCAGGCGAGGACGACGGAACTTGGCTACGCTGATTATTTACACTCCCTACACGTGCTTTCGCCACCGAGAGAACTCTGATGCAGTGGTCCAGACGCCTAGGTGAGGACGGCCAAACTTAGCTACGATGATTATCTACACTCCTTAAACGTACTTTTACCACCGACATCACTCCGATGCAGTAGTCCACACGTTCAGGTGAGGACGACCAAACTTATTTACACTGATTATTTACACTTCTCACACGTGCTTTCGCCACCGAGATCACTCCGATGCAATGGTCCACATGCACAGGTGAGGACGACGAAACTTAGGTACGCTGATTATTTACACTCCTTACACCACCGAGATCATTCCGATGCAGTGGTCCACACGCCCCAATGAGGACGACCATACTTAGCTACGCTGATTATATACACTCCTTACACGTGCTTTCGCCACCGAAATCACTCCGATGCAGTGGTCCACACGTCCCAGTGAGGACGATCAAATTTAACTACGCTGATTATTTACACTCCTTACTCGTGCTTTTGCCACCGAGATCACTCTGATGCAGTAGTCCACGCGTCCAGGCGAGGACAACGAAACTTGCCTGCGCTGATTACTTACACTCCCTACACGTGCTTTCGCCACCGAGAGCAGTTTGATGCAGTGGTCCCTACGTCTAGGTGAGGACGGCCAAACTTAGCTACGATGATTATCTACACTCCTTACACGTGCTTTCGCCACCAAGATCCCTCCGATGCAGTGGTCCACACGCCCAAGTGAGGACGACCAAACTTAGCTACGCTGATTATTTACATTCCTTGCACGTGCTTTCGCCGCCGAGATCACTCCGATGCAGTGTTCCACACGTCTAGGTGAGGACGACCAAATTTAGCTACACTGATTATTTACAATCCTTACACGTGCTTTCGCCACCGAGATCACTCCGATGCAATGGTCCACAAGCACAAGTGAGGACGACCAAACTTAGCTGCGCTGATTATTTACACTCCTTATACGTGCTTTCGCCACCGAGATCACTGCGATGCAATGGTCCACATGCACAGGTGATGACGACCAAACTTAGGTACGCTGATTATTTACACTCCTTACACCACCGAGATCACTACGATGCAGTGGTCCACACGCCCCAATAAGGACGACCATACTTAGCTGCGCTGATTATATACACACCTTACACGTGCTTTCGCCACCGAAATCTCTCCGATGCTGTGGTTCCCACGTCTAAGTGAGGACGACCAAATTTAGCTACGATGATTATCTACACTCCTTAAACGTACTTTCGCAACCGAGATCACTGCGATGCAGTAGTCCACACGTCCAGGCAAGGACGACGAAACTTGGCTACGCTGATTATTTACACTCCTTACACGTGCTTTCGCCACCGAGATCACTCCGATGCAATGGTCCACACGCCCAGGTGAGGACGACCAAACTTAGCTACGCTGATTATTTACATTCCTTACACGTGCTTTCGCCACCGAAATCACTCCGATGCAGTGGTCCACGCGCCCAGGTGAGGACGGCCAATCTTAGCTACACTGATTATTTACACTCCTTACACGTGCTTTCGCCACTGAGATCACTGCGATGCAGTGGTCCACACGTCCAGGTGAGGACGACCAAACTTAGCTACACTGATTATTTACACTCCGTACACGTGCTTGCGCCACCGAGATCACTCCGATGCAATGATCCACATGCCCAGGTGAAGACGACCAAACTTAGCTGCGCTGATTATTTACACTCCTTACACGTACTTTCGCCACCGAGATCACTGCGATGCAATGGTCCACATTTACAGGTGAGGACGACCAAACTTAGGTACTCTGATTATTTACACTCCTTACACCACCGAGATCATTCCGATGCAGTGGTCCACACGCCCCAATGAGGACGACCATACTTAGCTACGCTGATTATATACACTCCTTACACGTTCTTTCGCCACCGAAATCACTCCGATGCAGTGTTCCACACGTCCAAGTGAGGACGACCAAATTTAGCTACGCTGATTATTTACACTCCTTACACGTGCTTTCGCCACCAAGATCACTCCGATGCAGTGGTCCACACGCACAGGTGAGGACGACCAAACTTAGCTACGCTGATTATTTACATTCCTTACACGTGCTTTCGCCACCGAAATCACTCCGATGCAGTGGTCCACGCACCTAGGTGAGGACGGCGAAACTTAGGTACACTGATTATTTACACTCCGTACACATACTTTCGCCACCGAGATCACTCCGATGCAGTGGTCCACACGTTCAGGTGAGGACGACCAAACTTAGCTATGCTGATTATTTACACTCTTTACACGTGCTTTCGCCTCTGAGATCACTCCGGTGCAGTGGTCCACACGCCCAGGTGAGGACGATTAAATTTATCTACGCCGATATTTTTCGCACTTTTATTTCCCTCATCTGTCACGTGATTAGTTCCCTCCTTCAGTCATTCGCATATCGCAACTGTCGGCACATACTCACCAAATCGCATGGCGCTCTGATAAATACTTCCTGTCGGGCATTTTTTATGTCGAGCAGTGTATGCAAAAAACCTTTGACGTGAAGATATCTGTTCCACGAAATAAAAAGTCTATTATTTGGAAATAGAGGTACTATGAAAAGTCTAAATGCGCACTTACGCCATTCAGAGGAAAATTATGAAGGGAGAAAAAAGAAAAAATATTTTGAAAACCTAGCTGTACAATTACCTAATTTTTTTCAAAATTATTTCCTAACTTTCTATAGCGTGTGCAAAATGAGTGGAACGGTTAGATTGAAGGACGGCTTACGATGCAATTCTTACTGTTAAGATTAAAAAACTGTTATAACAGATTAAGTCAAAAGCGATGTTTTTCTTTAAAATTAATGCAAAAGTAAATCTCCTTTCCTCTCTTTTTGTTCGCAAAGAAAAGAGAAAAACAAATTCGTGTATTTTTCTCTTATACAGCGTTTATTTAAAATGGATGCAAAAGCGTTTGTTTAAAATGCTTCCCCGCTGAAGGAAATAAAGGAAAATAAACGATCTCATAAATTGCCAAATAGAAAAAAGAAATATAAAATGACGTGGCAAGTATTTTTGCGATGCTGTGGTTCCTCCAAACCGGAAAGAGAAGTTCCTATCCGAAGGAAATCTACACTCAAATTAAAAAAAGGAAAGTAACAGTAAAACATTTTCCAAATTGAACACAACAGTTTCCGGGAAGAAAAACCTTGAGGTCAATCACTTGCCGCCTCTGAGTAACAAATAACAAAAACTTCTGTTTTTCCTGCTGTCATAATTTTCTCCGATAGCGGAATACCTCAGCAGATTCAGTAAAGCCTCCAACCCACTGTTGCTGAATAAGCATCCCAAACAACTGAGCGTTATTTATACTCGAAAGCAAAAATGATTATCTGATAAGGGCATTCTATCTGTTTGTAGGTTGGACAAAGTTGACGTTTTCGATTAAAGTTCTTTACGAAACCCCATATACACTCAAGGACAATGAAATTTGCGCACCTAGAAAAAAACACGCTACAACCGCGAAACTTGCACATAGCTAGAGTGCGTGCTGGTATGCTAATGATCCACGTTTGGTGCAAGTGCGCATGACCACACACCCTGTAGTGGCGCTGCAAACCCGAACCGGCAGCCTTACAAACCGGCGTCTAGTCGATTTCCCATGAAAGCGAAAAGCACCGGCCGACGCAAGCAAGAGTACAGAGTGACAAGAATACCGGGTAGACGCCAGAGACGTGGATTTACTCAACTTACGGACTTTGAGAGAGGCCTGATCATCGGGCTGAAAACCGCAGGGTGGTCGGCGTGCCGTATAGCCCGCCACGAGGATTGTTCTGACCCTTCCGTCCGACTATGTTGGGAGCAGTGGACATGTGACGGCACTGCAACACGGCGGAGCGGCTCCGGATGGACCAGGAAGGCCACCGGTAGAGAGGATCGACGGATCGTGCGCCAGACACGAACGGATCTCGCGGGGACCCGGTCCACTATACAGGCAGATGTAGGGGCTCCTGTGTGCCCACGAATCATTTCCCGACGCCTCGCGGTTGCGAATATGTGATCCCAGCGCTCTTTACATGTGCCGCCATTAGCACCGGAACATCGCCGGCTCCGTGTGCAGTGGTGCCGGGCCAGAGCGACGTGGAACGCCACAGACTGGCGACGTATGGTGTTTAGCGATGAGTGCCACTTCGTTTTGGGGAAAGCTGATCATCGTGTTCGGGTGTGGAGGTCCGCGGGTCAACGGCACAATCCCAACCTCGCTATCGAGCGCCACACCTCCCGCACTGCAGGTATTATGGTCTGGGGAGCCATTGCCTACGATAGCCGATCAGCTATAGTAGTGGTACGTGGATCATTGACGGGCCAGCGGTATGTGGATAAGATCCCCATGTGCTCCCATTGCTGGTCGGGATTCCAGGTGCGCTATACCAGCAGGATAATTCCAGCCCGCACACGGCTCGGGGTGCACAGGACCGCCTACGTCATGTCCAGACACTTCCATGGCCTGCCCGCTTCCCGGACATGTCCCCTATCGAGCATGTGTGGGAGCTGTTGAAACGCCGGCTGCCGCCGTGCCGCACTATCCGGGATTTGGAGCACACCGTCCAACACGTGGGGGCGAGTCTGCCGCAGGACAACATCAGGTGTCTCTTCGCCTCCATGCCGGACTGTATTGCAGCATGTATCGCAGCACGAGTCGGTGCGACCAGCTAATGAAGATGACCGGACTGCGTGCCATAGATCCCTCTGAAATTGTACAGCTCTGTTTTTGTCATCATGTGTATCATTTATCTGTGTTATTACGTCCATAAAATTTCAGTTTAATCCGAAGCTTCCTTCTTGGTGCGCAAATTTCGTTGTCCGTGAGTGTACAATAGATGTTAAAAACTATACTTTGTAGCGTATTATCGATAGCAGAGAGAAAGCGCGAAGACCATACGTACACTGTCAGCAAGGAATGCAGGAACCAATTTTAGCGTATACATGAAAGAAATTTACAGAGTTTTATGGAAACTATCTACATAGGTGCCGCACCAGCGAAAGTTCTAAGTGGAAGCGCACGAAGTTCGCGAGCTGTTGCGAACCATATATATTAAGAGTTCGTACATGTAACAAACGCCAGCGCAAACCGTGGCAAAGTAGATTGACCGATAGTTAGAAAGCCCCGTTCGCCACTCATAAGGGAACCATGATCAGGGAGTCTATTGAGATTATCACAAGAAGTGATGTATGCAATGATGGGGTATCCTTTGAACTGCCATCACCGTGGACTTCCATTTCCCGCAGGCTTTGAGACTGAGACTAGCATAAAATATGACATGATGTCTTTTTTACGCTTTCCAACCGTAGCTTGAAGAAGCGTGTATGCTCCAGCTTTTTCCGTCCGTCTGTCCGTTCGTCCGCCTGTCTGTCGGCACGATAACTCACGTAAAAATGGTTCGATTTCGATGAAATTTTACTATGTGGTAGGGGACCACCAGGGGACGACCCTATTGAAAATGGGTGAAGTGGGGTCAAAGGTCACGCCATAAGAGCAGGATCCATTCAATTGCCCTTATGCGCCATAACTTGCGTAAATATGGTTCGATTTCGATGAAATGTCAGTATGTGGTAGGAAACTACCTGGGCACGAACCCTATTGAAAATTGGCAAATTGGGGTCAAAGGTCAGGCAGGGCATAAGAGCGGGGATTTATTCCATTGCCCTTATGCGTCATAACTTGCGTAAAAATGGTTCGATTTCGATGAATATTTGGTATGTGATAAGGAACCACCTGGGAACGCAACCTATTGAAAATGGGTGGAATGGGGTCAAAGGTCAGGACATAACAGCGGGATCCATTTCATTGCCTTTATGCGTCATAACATGCGTAAATATGGTTCGATTTCGATGGAATTTTAGTATTTGGTAAGGAACTACCAGGGGACAAACCCTATTGAAAATGGGCGAAATGGGGTCAAAGGTCAGGGCATAAAGGTGGAATCCATTCCATTGCCTTTATGCGTCATAACATGCGTAAATATAGTTCGATTTCGATGAAATTTTAGTATGTGGTAGGGAACCACCTGGGCACAAACCCTATTGAAAATGGGCGAAATGGGGTCAAAGGTCAGGACACTGGAGTGGGATCCATTCCATTGCCCTTGTGCATCATAACTCACCAAAAAATGTTTCGATTGCGACAAAACGTTATCATGTTGTTCCGGAGGTATAGTGAACCGGTTCTGTTGAATATCAACGAAATGGGGTCAAAGGCCATTGCACAAATGCAAGATTTATTCCACAGCCATTATTCTCATAACTTGCGTAAACTGCTTCTATTGAGACAAAACTTTAGTATGTTATTCTTGAGGTGTACTGAACCGGTTCTGTTGAATATCATCGAAATGGGGTCAAAGGTCAGGACACAGGAGCGAGATTTATTCCACAGCCATTATCCTCATAACTTGAGTAATGATTTCTGGTATGTTGGAAAGCGTATCATAATCAATGCATTGCCTGATTTTACGAACTTGTTGATACATTACGTGGACATTGGACTCATGCAATGGGTAATGCCAGTCACGTGTTTATAATGCATTATATTTATGTTTAATACGCGTGGTATTGTCTGATTTTAAACTTCAAACGGATCGTTGTGGTAGAGTAAGTTCGCCTTGATAAAGCCTCCCGTTGGAAGGCGAAAACTTGTCATGATTAAATATTTTTTGCTATATACACCATCTTACGGATTTGTATGACTTTGTTGTCTCCTTAATTATTACTGGTGTACTTAATATCTTTTGGATTTTTCGTAAAGATCCCTCCTATGTAACCACATTTTCTAAAGATAGATATAGCAACACAACAATCACTTAGTGATGTAGCATATACTTATCGATAAAAGGACTGTAACGAGAAGTCTTAGAATATACTTGCAAAACATGCGGGTAGGAAGTTTTGAGAGTTTCTCTCTTGCAGAGCTGAATTTTACCCAAATTGGACTTCTTGTGGTATGCGCTACTCGCATCTGGATGAGAAAAAGAATGTGTCTCAGATGACTAGATAGCATCTGGTAAATGGAAAAGGGACATTAAGAGAATCTGTAAAGCTGAGAACCAACATGTACTGAATCCATTAGTGCCCGGCTGGAGTTTGCACCAGCGTGGAGTTCATTTAAAAACCACTAAAAAGCAGAGAGTGAGGTCAACCAGGTTCACAGCCGAACGTTATTTTGTGGATATGTCCGCAATTACTGCCAATCAGCGAAGGAAACTTCTGTAGCTGGGATGAAGATTGACTGAACCCAGCGACATCAGAAAACAGGTTAGCTGCTTTTTCCAAAATGAGAAATGTATTTATTCACTCACACTGTATTTTGAAATGATATAAAAGTATGTACATTAAATTGAGGGCCTTGGAAAAAAGGTGATATATTGATTACGTAGTACAAAATTTAAATACACACTCTAAATCCAAACAATATCACAATCTGCATCAGTAATAATTTAATGAATCTTACATATAGCATATATACATATATATGTATGCATTTATGCGTTTTGTGTTTATATGCATTAATGTGCATGTATGTATCAACACAACACTAACAATTTGTTGTACCAACCATTATATTCAAAACAAAAGCTACTTTTTGTTATAATCTCTGGGCTTTAATTCCGTACAGAGAGGGTCCAACAGGACAATGTATTTTTATATTTTTCAGTTCTGGCAAAATGTATTGTCATCTTATCCTAAAATCTGATATTATATCCTACGATGTATATCAATCAGATCTTCATTAATATCCTTATATGAAATAATGTTGTATATCTACCAATATCAGATGTACAACATTACCCCTTCTCCTACATCACTTCGTTAGAAATCGGTACGGAACCCCTCTTACTAAAACCTCTGCGGAACTTGCACTGCGTTAGAAATTTTCAATCCAGTTGCACGAAAATAGCATGATATTCGTCTTGTACATAAATCGCACTTACGTGTCTAGGATAACACCGGACGGTAGTATGAAGTCACTGAAACTTCTTTTCCTAAGAGGGAACTAATTTCCATATCTGTTATCAAACATTTTTACGCACGTGAGATGAGCCGACACTAGTAAGCCAACATGTGCGCGAAGCGCAGTTCGTCCAAATTAGAAAAATTGGTATGTTTATACGGCCAAACCAATTTTATTTTTACTGTTTATATTATGAACAAGAAGCCGCGTCAAGACTGTAAGTAAGCTTTAATATTTTGCACGTTCTTCTGTCATCTCGAAATGAACCAACCTCAGAAATTTACATATAGTTCTCGCTGAGCAGGACAGTCTCCTGCTGAAACGGAACGTATCCAAGGTGCATAGGAAAGTCCCTTTAGCCTGGAATAACTTGAGAACGAAGAGAGGTACAGTTATGCAAGTGAGATAACGGTATAGTAAAGCGACTACGCCCGATTGAATGCAACCAATAGGAGCGCCCCTAGTAGCGAAATGCGGAAGTTAGCCATTGCAAATCGAAAGCGAAAAGAGATAGTGCAAAATTTCCAATTACAAAATTGTAGAGCAGCAATTAATTAGTACATAACGACATTTGTTTTACACGAATAATATAAACTTTCGTCTGAATACCCGCAAATGTCCGAAATCGATGCGCGACCTTTTGTGTGAACGTTTGAAGGGAACAGGCATAGGTATGAGCAAATACACACAATTTATTGCATAAATGCGTACTTATGTCAATACAGTTTGATGACGTCAGACAAAACAAAAACAAAAAAGGCAAACTGGCGCAAAGTGATAAAAAGTTAATTTCGAGTATGTTCGAAGAGTTCGCCATTGCCCACGATACACATTTGTATTCGTGAAAGTAACTCTGCATGTACATTCCTCAGCATGGAAGGTGTCACACTATTGTAAGCATCTGTAACACGACGACGTAGATCCAGCAGACATGTAGGCGCTGTTGCATACACCTGATTTTTTACGTAACCTCAGAAATCCAAGCTCGCCATTTTCACACAGCGTACGTAGACCTAAACTTCTGATCAGGGTACATCCTGCTACTGGTTTGGTTTTTATATCGCAGGTACGGTACAACGTCACAATCTGCATTTGCATACGGCTACATTTGCGAAATGTGAATATGCAGATTCGAATCGTCGCGCATCGATTTCGGACATTGTAGGGTATTCAGGCGGCAATTTATCTTATCCTTGTGAAACAAATGTCGTTTTGTACTAATTAATTGATGCCCTACAACTTTGTAGTTGGACATTTTGCTCTATCTCTTTCCGTTTTCGATTTGCAATGGCTAACTTCCGCATTTCGCCACTTGGGGCGCTGTTATTGGTTGCATTCGATTGGACGTAGTCGCTTTACTATACCGTTATCTAACTTGCATAACTGTACCTCTCTCCGTTCGCAAGTTATTCCAGGCTAAAGGGACTTTCCTGTGCACCCTGTATATAAAACTGCTCCTTTTTTTGAAGTAGGTGAGTATACTCCCCGCGTTACTCCTTAAGAATATCTTCAAATATGTGTACATTTCCTGTTATAAATAATTTGTTAATAGTGTAAATAATGAAAGTGCTTTGCGTTTATCTTTGGTCTTGAGCCTGTTACTAATTGAGTAAATTAGCATGCTTGCCCTAGCCTGGCCTGTACCTTGATCTCTATCCGAATCCATGGTTCAGAATGTACTATTTGACCTGGAGTAATCTCGAGTGCGACATCTATGGAGATAAGATATCAACAATGCACTGTTAAAAATTTTGTGGTAGGGTGCACCAAAAAGTGGTGCTACCCCAGCTACATCACCTTCCGAGAAAAGATGTACACCACTGTGTGGGGCAAACAAAACCCAACAACATGGTTTGACGTTGCTCCACGATATGGTACAAGGTTGTACCACATTATGGCGCAAGATTGCTCAATGTTACCCTGTTCTGTTTGCACCACACAGTGGTCTATCTTTTCTCAGAAGGTGGTGCAGCTGGGGTAGCACCACATTTTGATGCAGCCTACCACAAAATTTTTAACAGTGTAGATCAGGCCATCCTAGACCAACAGTCGTAATAATATCTTCTGCGTATTGCGGGGACAAAGGAAAATTACGCACGAAAGAGATAGGTGAGAGGACTACGCCACTCAAAAACATCAACTTCCAGCATTCGGGATGTTATCTAAAAAATGCAACACTTTGTAAATGGTGAAAACACGGCAAAAGCACGCCGAGTCCTCGCAGCATGTAAAAGCCACTGAAAGTCGGAAGATTGGGGTTTACGAAGGTAACAGAACAACCGTGTTCACAAGCTTAGTATACATCACCTTGCAGAACAAACTACAGTTAGCTGGAAGCTCAGGGAGGTATATCTGACGACTAGAAGTTTCGGATCACTCTCCATGAAGGAAGGGCGCACCTATCAAACTTCACGTGATGCGAAGTGCTACACAACTTGTGGCGGAGAATCTAGCGAACATTCGGGATATGAGTTCACAGTGGTGGCCAGTTTTGCCTATAATGGGAAACTCGAAGTCCACAAGGTTGATTCGAACTTTAAGATAAAACTCTGCTGACAATTATACTGCAGTTTTTGAACCACTTTAAAAATGAGAAATCCCTGCATTTTATAGTGATGATGCCGCAAAGGTCTGGACTAACCATGACAAAGCGTTAAGCCATAGGACAGGTCTCACCATTTAAAATGTATGCGAGAAATAAATGCCCATTCTATACTCCTCGGTGACATTCCAGTAATCATCAAGAGGTTCCAAAAGCTCGTCTCAGCAGTCCAGTTGTAAAACTGGGTTGATGTACAACTGAAATCGCTTGATGCTGGACTTCTGTACAACTAAAACCGCCTGAAGCAGCATCAAGATGTGCCAGTTGCACAACTGGACTGCTGAGACAAGCTTTTGGGAACTGTCTGCCTTGTACGGTGGACGGATTATGAAAAGTATGTCGTTAGAGGAATGGGATAACTTTGAACGGATTCTTCAGCGACACGCACTTTTACAGTCAAAATTGCACAGCATAGATGTTGTCCGCACGTGGGAGAAACAAACTGAGAGCAATCTGGGCTGCAAATGAATGGATTTTCTGAAGAAGGTAAAACTTGACAGTTTGTTTTCACGAAAGTAAATCAACCTCAGTACAAATACACAGAAACCGATTTGGATTAAATCTGGGTAAGAGAACTTTATAAGTCCAAAACAGTGGTTTGAGCTGTGTTGAAACTTAGGTGCGGTATACAATGAAGAGCAATTGAATTAGAAATACCTGTCTAGTAACGTGTAGCACCACCTTTCGCCCTGATGACGGCGGCGATTCGTCTCGGCATGGACTCGACAAGACACCGGAAGCGTTGGGAAGCCATACGGATCCACGACCCCTGAACAAGATCCCACAGTTCACGAAGATTTGATGGAGGGGGTCAGAGCCTCGAACATCTCTCTCGATGGCATCCCAGATGTGCTCGATGGGATTGAGGTCAGGTGACCTAGCTGGCCAAGGAAGCGAGGTCAGGTCGGTGGAGTGTCCATCCAACCATTCGAATACAATTCGGGAGCGATGGCACGGCGCATTGTCTTGTTGCAGGATGAGGTCCCCGGTGGGATGTTGAAGACACACAAACGGGAGCAAATGGACATCCAGGATATCCTGGTAACGTTGACCTGTGAGGGACGATGTCACACGTGCCAGGGGTCCCATTTCAGTCCACGTAAACAGTCCCCAGACGAGAATGCCACCCCCATCAGCTTGAAGAGTACCCTGTTGGCTAGAAGGATGCATCGCTTCATGCAGTTTGCGCTGTACTCGTATCCTGCCATCCGCATGTACCAACGTGAATCTCGACTCATCAGTCCAGGCAACATTTTTCCACATGTCTAGGGTCCAGTGGCGATGTTCCCGCGCCCAAGCTAATCTTTGCACACTGTGATGTGCGGTCAGCAGCGGTACCCTCGTGGGACGATGGCTTCTGTACCCTATAGCGAGGAGATGGTTCTGGATGGTGTGGCTGCTTACACGTTTTTGTGCACCAGCGTTAAATTGCCGAGTGATTTCTTGCACTGTGGCCCGTATATCCGCTGTTACAATGCGAGCTAGCGACGATGACCCCGCTCATCCACATGCTGTTCACGGCAGTTGGCCCTTGCAGGGATGGTTTCACCGGATTCGATGTACTCACGGTGCACCCGTAACACAGTGCTCTTGAAACTCCCAGTGCCTGCACGACTTCCGAGATGTAGTGACCCATTCGTCGGGCCCCGACGATTTGCCCACGATCAAATGCGCTTAGATCCTTCGTCTTACCCATACTGCGTCCGACTCTTAGTGATTCCCGTCGCATCACTCCTTACATTGTCGGATCGCTGCATACGTCATGTCGTTTCCGTTTACAGGGCCTCCCACAGCGCCGTATTTGCATAACGCCAGCTGTCTCTAATTCAATTGCTCTTCAGTGTATAAATAACCGAATCAAGTGCATAATCTCAGCATCACGCAGACCTGTTCGTGTGGTTTCTCACTCACATCATCAAGCAATATAGCAGGTAGAGTTTCACTTAACGCCGAAGTGGTCCACACGTTCACATCGTTCGATGAAAATGACGGTTGTTTTCTTAGTTCATGCTTTATTCCTCAGAAACGTTAGTTCAAAGAACAAAGAATTTCATGAGGCTGCAATTCTTCTTAACTTTGTTTCACATGGTAACAAGAATCAACCGTGCTCATCTCTTTATATGTACTTCTCTCGGATCTTTTGACGTTCTTACGTGATCGCGTCCGCCTAGTATTGTGCTGCATTTTAGCAACTTTTTTTAAAACAAGTATGCTCTTAAAGAATCACGCTCTTCATTTGCAGACTGGGTAGTTTTGCGTTGGTGAGCTGGATTCGAAAATGTTTTTTTGCACTGGACGCATATGTCATGAGGGTGATGATTGCAATGCATAGAAATTTCTGTGATGTACACGTTTCTCATTAAGTGGTGCAAAAATAATTTTATGTTTGTAAAATAAGCGTTTTTATTGAGGTTCACTGAATTGAACTTTAAGCTGACCTCAGGCTTAGTGAATTAGTTTCACTTTGATACCCGGATTCCTTCAATTCGTTTGTTCGTTGTAGCTGAAAATCTTAATTAGACATTGAATATCACTCTCAATATAACGGCCAGATTTCAACAACAGAATGCTGCATACAGGGTCCAAATCCTTCCATTAGAATCCAAACAAGTCTTTCGTAACATAATGAGCTGAACAGAGCTCAATCAATGATACCTCACAATAAACGTGGACTCGTATCACTCTTCAAATGCAATCTTCTCATATCATCATTGCCCATTCAAGAATCGCTCTATTCTTTGCGTATATCAACGCTGCACACTGAGTTCTTATCTCAAAACACTTTATTTACGTTGATTACCCTTTGACCGGCTGTCAGAATGCCAACTTCAAACTCGTTGAGAGAAACTTTGTGGCGTTAAGTTAGAAAAACCTTAACGAGGAGAAACCAAATTTACTTAAGAACACTCGAGAGGAAAGGTTAAATTAGAGGTATTACATGTAGCAAAAGTTAAAAACGAATAACTCTTTCTGAATTGAATTTCCTGTTTTACATAATACACAGCCTTTTCGCCGTTCGGCGAAAAGTATGTTTCTGTGAGGTGGTGTAAAAATACGTTTGCGTTTGGCTTAGGATCTTCTCTATTAAATATACGATTTGAAAAATTCTATTACGCATCTGATATCTTTGCTAACGGCCGAAATGTTCATCTATTTTTAAGCTTTTTCTAGCGGAATTTTACGGCGAGGTCAAAATGCAGATTATGTTTTATTATCTGTTCCGCAACATATCTCAGCTTCTACGGCTGGAATTGAGAAAGGCCTTTCAACATCGTTAACTTGACCATGACCACCATTATTCACAAGCTTTATTACCTCCGTGTTTCATAAATTTTCTGCCAAGGGGTAAAATGCAGCACAACAGCATTTAGCACTGCATCCGTGCTCCTTAATGATCCATTTAAGCGTTCATTTATTTATTAATTTATTTGTGGGCCTAGCGGCTATGAATTCGACCACTACTTTTCTTTGCGCTTTTGAGGGTACCTAATACAAACTTTTCCTGTTATGTGAAGTTCAGATTTTTTATTTTGACATTATCTCAGCTTCTGCAGGCTTACTTGATGAAACTGATCCATGATGCATATTATCTACATGAAATCTGTAAGGAAGTGACAGTTTCAGTCAGTTATTTATTGGTTAGATATACATATTTACATAACGCCGAACTTTCGCGCGTTGACCCGGCGGCTTTTTCAAGACTATCAACTTAATTAGATGATAAACAATGCAGAATAAACAGAACTGAAATTCGTTTTCATATTCATCGTTTTGAAAATACTCATTTGAAATAAAGCACGCGTCATCACGTTCAGTTAGCCCCGCGTGTAAAGCAGCACGGTTTACACAGTAATAAAATATTATACTAAATATAATACTTATCTAAAGACACGCCACATAGATGCCAGCTCGTATGATACGTTTTCATTGCAAGCCCCTGGTCTCGTCAAGATCTCCATAGTCCCCCACACACACCAGCTTCTTTTTGGGTGATATATTTGGCTATCCATCCTTCCACACAGGGACGGCTACATTGAACAAGACCTCCCTAGCAAGGACAGAAGCAGGTCTTCCGTCTTTAACGCCCCTGCCATGCTCTTTTGTTCTGGTCCCGATGGATCGCTTGGTAATTCTTACATAAAACTTTACGGGTCCATCTTGGTGCTGTAAAGGAATGGCATTGATCCCAGCGTAGTCGCCAGTGTCGTATCTCATTCTGCTACTTGCTAAAAGTGTGCTAATAGATTTAAGAGATTTAATCATAACATCGTAACCAGTATTTCGAAGTTAAATAGTAGGGAAACCCTATGATAGAATTGTTTGATGTGAATAACTAAGCAGCTTGGCAAACAAGCCAACAAATATAGGACGACGTGAACAAATTCTGATAAAATATTTGCATATTTTGAATAGCGTAACACCCGTCAGGGGCGGATTTCCGACTAGGCGCACTAGGCGCGCGCCTAGGGCTCCACAGCTTGAGGGGCCCCGAAAACGTATAATTGGATTTACGGTTTTGTTTTGGTTTTCACGGACTAAAACAAATCAATCCTGAAAGCGACTACTTTGTTCTTAAATAGTATAACTATACTAGTGATCCGAAATTTCTTGGCGTAGAATAGAAATAAAAGTTTCCAAGCTTTCGCACATCAACCAGATGGCTTTCTCAAGGAAGATAGACAGCTAACTGCAAGCTGGGTAATAGAACGGTTCAACAATTTGGACGTGTTTGCATGACAATAACGAATAGATGCGAACGTAATCAGGTATTCAAAGACACGAGGCGTTATGCTCGTTTTGGCACGCGGAATTCTGGAAGGAAAACCAAGACGCAGTCACTATTTGAAGAAATGGTTCCAAACTCGTGGCAACTTCAATGGGACGTTATCATTGCACGACTTGCTGTTGATTATGATCTCCAAAGTTTCGCGAACGGCAGTAGATTTTTGGGTTTTAGCAGCTTTTTATGATAGCCTCTCACTGAAGTTGCCACGAGTTTGGAACCAGTTCTTCAAATAGTGACTGCCTCTTGCTTTTACATCCAGGATTCCGCGTGCCAAAACGAGCATAACGCCTCGTGTCTTTGAATACCTGATTACGTTCGCATCTATTCGTTATTGTCATGTCACCACGTTCAAATTGTTGAACCGTTCTATTATCCAGCTTGCAGTTAGCTGTCTATCTTCCTTGAGAAAGCCATCTGGTTGATGTGTGAAAGCTTGGAAACTTTTATTTCTATTCTACGCCAAGAAATCTCGGATCACTAGTATAGTCATACTACACTGCTGGACAATTGCTAAGGACGGATCATAAACGGCTATATAGCGCATAAAAAAGTAAGTGTGGTTGGATGCCAAGTGAAATAAAATAATGTCAGAATGCCAGGACATTAGAAGAAAGATAATTTATTGTGCTCTGAAATCCAGAAGGCTTTGGAACGTGTTCAAGGGACAAACAGGCCATTTTGTGCAGAATACGTAAACGTGAAAAAAAATGCAATTACCGTCCGCAGGCGTTCCGGCGTAAGATGTCAATACGGTATATGGCCACCATGAAGGGCGATGCAAGATTCCACACGTCGTGTCATGCTTTGCACAACATTATCAAGCAGCTGTTGGAGTAATTTATCCCATTTTTCTGTCAGTGCACGGATGAGGGTGTCCTTGTTTATTGGAGGGCATTGGCGACCAGCAAGACTCCTTCCCAAAGCATCCCACACATTTTCAATGGGATTCAGATCTGGAGAACGTGATGGCCATACGAGGCGTTGAATATCCTCGCTCTCAAGACACTCCTGGACAGCGACTGTTCGATGACATGTTGCGTTGTCGTCCATGAAAATGAATCTATCACCGACAGCACCACGGAACATGCGCACATGAGGAAGCAGAACATCATTAATGTATCGTTGGCCAGTCATAGTCCCAGTTGGAAACACATAGAGGGACGTACTGCCATTGACCATTATGCCAGCCCATACCATGACACTACATGTCGGATATCGGTCCATTTCCTGCATGTTTGCTGGACAATATGCAGTACCACTATCACGCCAGATCAGTTGTCGTCGACAATCAGACGATAGACTGTATCTACTCTCATCTGAGAAGAGGACAGCAGACCAGTCGTTATAGGTCCAATTGCGATGTTGATGGCACTATATTGCAAACGGGCGGTACGGTGACGTCTGGACAATGGGATGCACACAACAGGGCGGCGGTCGTATAGTCCTCCTTCATGCAAACGTCTGGCGACAGTTTTTTCGGGAGATCCGCTTGCCAGTAGCAGCCACAAACTGATTTGCTACCTCACTAGGAGTGCTGCGCCGGTGTCTTTTTGTTGATAGCACTATGTACCGATCTTCTGCAGGTGTCGTACTGCGAACACGACCTTCCCCTGGACGTTTGCTACACTCTCCATTTGTTTGAAATGATTTCCAAAGCCTTGAAACAACACTGTGGCTGACGTCGAACTCCCTGGCAACATCTGTTATTTTGAGCCCTTCTTCAATCTTGCCAATAATACGGCCACGCGTAAAATCCTTTAGGTGATGTCGGGAAGACATACTGAAAATTGCAAGTTCGTCAATTGATTCTTTCCCTTTCAACTTTGCGTTTGAACAACAACGCTCAATACGCGTCAAATACTTTATATCTCTTACTTGTTGAACGGGATTCACACCTAAATAATATAGCAAACAAATCTACACAAACTCCGTGATATACTCGCCGGACTTGTTAGTAACGTCTGCAACCCTTGAGAAAGCCTCCCGGTTGGAGAGCGAAAGCTCGGGAGATACAATTTTCCCTTGTATTCATTCTTTAATTATACTTTCACACCAGTAAACGGAGTTTGTGTAGATTTGTTTGCTATATACTTTATATCTCTTATCAGTGCTATGACGTCACGAACAAGTTCGGCAATCCAAAATTTGAGTACGCACAACACGTCTTACTGTTTCTCGCACTTATGCTAATTTCCACATTTTCCTGTCTTCCATTTTATGGTTGCTATCGTTGCTATTGGCATCCGTCCTTAGCAATTGTCCGGGAGTGTATTTAAGTACAATTGTATTGTTCCTCGTTATTAATTAGCGACTACTTTGTATTGTCAATTGATATTTTACTTCCTCATATTAGTAACGCATATTTTTCTTGCTGTCGCTGATACCCCGAATTTTCGAGTTCTTAACGATGCATTTATTTGGTAAGGAACGGTTATTATTCAGATGTATTTATTTTGAAAGGAACTTTTATATTCCTTTAATAGACGTATTCGCGCTTTCCACACTTTTCATTGTATAAGGCGAATTCTTAACTAGCCTACTGTGTTATAAATTGCTTTCATGCTACTTCCAGCCAAGGGAACACATGTGTGTTGGAACCTCCCCCATCCCTTCCCCCGAGTTGCGATGAGGAGTGCTTGTAAAAACTTTTCGGATGATCGGGGATGTTTCCTGTTAATTGTTTTTTTTTCCTTGGTGGTAAGATAATTCAAGTTCTTCCTCAGCCGTGATTTCTCTAAACCAGCTTAACCCAAGAGTTAATATTTAGGCTGAAAAATTAAAGAAATTCGAGAATACGACACTATCTATCTTTTTTCTTATTTAATACTGTTAAAAGTAATTTATAATGTAATGTAACAAGAATTTCTTATTACTTTCTCCTCCCCTGGTTTAATACTGATAATTATCAAGTATTCTCACCTTTTTTATTCCTTAAATCGACATAAAACTAACTTTTAAAAGAGCAATAAAACTCCCAATGATACTCTTACTCAAAAACCTGTCGTTCCTACTTTTCCATTTTCAAACCAGATCTTTTGCATTTAATTCTTATGCTTCCGTCCCTGATAACTGCAGTGCAGGTATAAAAAAATCTCACGCATCTTTTTAACAGAATATAAAAAATGCAGACCTTCTCAATTTTTACGATGAAAATAATAAGAAAAAATGCTTTCAAGAAACTCTTCACATTCTTGCTTTCCTGTACTGACAGATGAAATTCATACTGTCCACCTTTCTTGGTCCATGGCATTCGTCTATAATAGCATGAATGACTGAATCTCATTTAGGGAATTGTTCGCCACAGGAAATCTCCGCGAAAAGTCATCCACCTTTTTCAAGTGAAGTAATGTGCACAAATTACACTTTACACGAATTTTCTAATGTGGGTGACTTTTCCGGTTGCCAATGTCTTCAAGCGTATATGGATTTTTTTTTTTCTGGGAGGAAGGGCCGACCGAAAATGGAAGTTTTTAGAAATCTACCAGGACAAAGTAAAAGTTAATGAAAAATAGAAGAAAAAATAAAAGCATTATTTTCTATTGTGAGTTGATGCATATTTGCTAAATTAAGATATTTTTTCTAATGTAAGTCGCATTTTAACAAAGAAATGAAACCCTTTCGGCGGGGGCGAGGCCTTCCCCTAGATACTCCCCTGTCTTCAAGTATTTTATTGTTGGTAGATACCATGCTCGCTGCCTAGTAATTTGTTCATAACGTAAAAACAAGATGATTTTTCAAAGCGGAAGCAATAGAAAAAGCACGTTTTGTCGGTGCAACGCATTCGAATTTTATGACAAATACGCAACCTACTGATAATTTTAGAGAAATTCCATTTGCAGAGTTCTTAGCGTTAAATTCGCTGAGTAGGTAACTTGCAAATTAAAAGCTGCTAAAGTAATCATTTTTGCCTTACGTATAAAATTCAAAAAGAACTTTTGCTATAACTGAAATGGTCTCTTTCGTAGCGTAAACCCAAAATTTGCTAAATTTCCGCTTTGAGAACTCCTAGCGGGAAATTTATGAACTAGTAGTGAAATTTTAAATGGGGAAAATTTAGTGAATGTTAATCTCCTACCATTCACAAAAATAATGTTTCAAAAATCTGTGAAAACCAAATTCTTTGGATTTAGCGCCTCTAGCAGGAAATTAGCGAACTAATTGGGAAATTTAAATATTTAAAGAGGAACAGTTAAGCCTAATCTGAGAGGTACAAAAATATCTTTTTCGTCTAAGTTGGATAGTTTCTTCATTAAATAACTTTAATTTTTGACTTTGACAGCCCTTAGCGTTAAATTCATGAAGTACATGGATATTTAAAGTGCCAAACTTAATGTTCCTTTGATTTCCTATTAGCCGCAAAAATAATTTTTGAAATACGTCTAAATACTAGATCTAAATACACCAGTGTGCAAAAATTGAGGACGAAGAGGAGAAATTAGCATAACAGCGGAACGAGCAGGCAGAACGGACCGAAAGACCACTCAGGAGATAGAATAGGGTTCCGGTACAGTAGGGCATGCGCATATATGCAGCATGACGTAGGGGGGGGATGTCGGAAGGGTTAAAGCACACGGGCGGTGTACGCTCAGCAATTCGGTGAAAGCTACTGCACGGCGTACGTAGGTTTGAACGACGTCGAGTTGCTGCCACCGTGTGATATAGCCATATGGCCAACAAGCAATCCAGTAGACGACATCTGGATGACTTTACCCGAGGTCGCGTCATTGGAAAGTTGGAAGAAGGTCGAAGTGTGACTAGTGTGGCCGAGGGGTTCAGGATCGCTCACAGCATCGTTTCACGAGCTTGGAGAGCATTTCAAACGACAGGAACAGCTGTCCGAGAGTGTAGCAGTGGTCGTCCAAGAGCAACCACTGCGGCGGACGACCGGTATATTGTCCTACAGGCGAGAAGAGACAGACAGCAGACAGCGGGAGAAGTCACAAGGCACATGTAACAGACAGCGGGACGTCCGTTATCGCATTTTACCGTGGCCAGGAGGCTGCACAAAGGTGGTCTATTTGCACGACGACCAGTACGGTGCGTGCCATTAACGCCTGCTCATCGGAGACGGCGGTTTCTGTGGTGCCAGGAACACAAGAACTCGGCACATCAGCAATGGGGTCGAGTTCTCTTTACGGATGAGAGCCGATTTAGTCTGACGAGCGATTCTGGACGTATATACATCTGGAGAGAGCAGGGAACACGCAATCACACCTCCAACATCATCGAAAGGGACCGGTTTGGAGGTGGCAGAGTTCTCGTTTGGGGTGTTATCATGCTTGGTAGCCGTACTGACCTCCACATCTCCCAAGCAGGTTCAGTCACTGGTGTCCGCTATTGTACCGAGGTTGTCCTGCCTCACGTGCGTCTGTTTAGAGGTGCTGTGGGTCCTGAGTTCCTTTTCATGGACGACAACGCTACACCTCATCAAACGGTGGCTGTCGCTGAGCGGTTGGAGAGTGAAGATATTCAACGTATGGATTGGCCCGCAAGGTCCCCGGACCTAAATCCCATCGAACACGTGTGGGACCTTCACGTCCCATATTCTTACATCTTGGGGATCTTATGGTATGATTCGAGTCGATGTGGAGCACTTCTGCACGACGTTACATTCGAAAAACCGTCTCGTCCTTAATTTTTGTACGCCAGTATACAAAATGTTCGATGTGCGCAGACAGACAAAATGATTACACTAGCACTGTTTCTTACAGAACGTTCTAATAATAGGAAGATAGAATGGTATTTTAAAAAGCGCAAAAACGTTTTTCTTGACTTCAAATTTTTTTTTTATCTGACAGATGAACATTTTTGAGGCGATAAGAAGGGTGAGGGGCCCCTGAACCTTTTAACGCCTAGGGCCCCAAAAAATCTAAAGTCGCCTCTGACATCCGTAGTGTTTTATTGGGTTGGAAAGAAAGTAATGTCCGATGACGAGGTATCCTAAGTCGAAGCCCCGGCCATGGCGCACATTGGCCACTGAGATTGCGCAGCACACCGGCATGACATCAACAGGTAGGTGGATTAAGACAGTGGCAGAAAGTCGTTAGAAGGCGAAGAGTGTAAGCTCCAGCCAACATGGAAATGGACAAGTAACACATCCGCCATTGCGTGCTGTATGAATTTCGTCGCGGTAGCATTCCCGCAAGTGCTATAAAGAACAACACCTGTGTGTACCCCAATGCCATATCACATCGTCCGTGCTGTCGTTGGTTCAAACGGTTTCGAGAGGGAAAATTTGACCTGTCAGACCGTCTCGAAGCCGAAAGACCAGCAACAGTGGATATTGACATGCTGAAAACCTTAGTGCAGACCGACCCATTTGTAACAACGCGGGAGTTGGCCGAACAGCTGGGGGTTACCCGCACGAGAATTATCACGCACCTGCGTCAACTTGAAAAGGTGCAGAAGAGCGGAGTTTGTGTACCCCATCAACTCACAGTTGAGTAGAAAGTAAATTGCATAAGTGCATACGTTTCTCTGCTGGCACGTGACTAAGTTGAAACGTTTTTGGACCGCATTGTGACAGGTGACGAGAAATGGATCTCGTATGAGAATGTCAACGCCCGGAAATAGAAGTTCTACCCAAAACAGAAGTCCATGCCAACTACCAATGCCTGCTTACACCCATGTAAGGTCCTGCTGTCTGTTTGGTGGGCTATGCGGGGTGTCGTGTTTTTTTTGTTGTTGTTTTTTCGAGCTACTGCCGGACAACGCCACTATCACCGCCGTTGTGTACTGCCGTCAGCATGACATTCTGCACGCATCGCTCACGTCGAAACGACCAGCACTGATGAACCACAGAGGCGTCCTCCGACAGAAGGATGGAGCGAGACCTCACACAGCACGAGTGACCTGTCACAAGGTCAAGGACCTGGGCTGGGAGCTGCTGCAGCACACAGCCTATTCCCCGAACATTACGCCCCAAGCGACGACCACTTTTTCCGGTCGTTGCAATATTTCCTGGACTGACAGCGGTCTACCAACCGAGATGAAGTCGACCGCGCACTTACTACTTTGCGTCCAAGCTGCCACAGTTCTACAGGCACGGTATCCAACACCTGCCTATACGATGAGAGCAGTTTGTGCCAAACGATGGCGACTACATTTTGGACTAATTTGCACACTGGTGTGCAAAAATTAAGGACGAAGAGGAGAAATTAACATAACAGCGGAACGAGCAGGCAGAACGGACCGAAATACCACTCAGGAGATAGATTAGGGTCCGATACGGTAGGGCATGTGTATATATGCAGCATGACGTAGGGGTGGGGGAGTGTCGGAAGGTTATAAAACACACTGGCGGGGTACGCTCAGCAATTCGGTGAAAGCTATTGCACGGTGTACATCGGTTTGAACGACGTCGAGTTGCTGCCACCGTGGGATATGGCCAACAAGCAATCCAGTAGACGACATCTGGATGACTTTACCCGAGATCGCGTCATTGGGAAGTTGGAAGAAGGTCGAAGTGTGACTAGTGTGGCCGAGGAGTTCGGGATCGCTCACAGCATCGTTTCACGAGCTTGGAGAGCATTTCAAACGACAGGAACAGCTGTCCGAGAGTTTAGCAGTGGTCGTCCACGAGCAACCGCTGTGGCGGACGACCGGTATATTGTCCTACAGGCGAGAACAGACAGACGGCAGACAGCGGGAGAAATCGCAAGGCACATGCAACAGACAACTGGACGTTCGGTATTGCGTTTTACCGTGGCCAGGAGACTGCACAAAGGTGGTCTATTTGCACGACGACCAGTACGGTGTATGCCATCAACGCCTGCTCATGGGAGACGGCGGTTTCTGTGGTGCCAGGAACACAAGAACTGGGCACATCAGCAATGGGGTCGAGTTCTCTTTACGGATGAGAGCCGATTTAGTCTGACGAGCGATTCTGGACGTATACACATCTGGAGAGAGCAGGGAACACGCAATCACACCTCCAACATCATCACATCATCGAAAGGGACCGGGTTGGAGGTGGCGAAGTTCTCGTTTGGGGCGGTATCATGCTTGGTAGCCGTACTGACCTCCACATCTTCCAAGGAGGTTCAGTCACTGGTGTCCGCTATTGTACCGAGGTTCTCCTGCCTCACGTGCGTCTGCTTAGAGGTGCTGTGGGTCCTGAGTTCCTCTTCATGGACGACAACGCTGCACCTCATCGTACAATGGCTGTCGCAGAGCTGTTGGAGAGTGAAGATATTCAACGCATGGATTCGCCCGTAAGGTCACCGGACCTAAACCCAATCGAACACGTGTGAGACCTTCTCGCGGAGAGGCTTGGCGGCACGTCACAAGCCGCCAGCAACGATTCCGCAGCTGCGATTGGCTCTACAAGAGGAATGGGTCGCGATGCCTCAACAGCTCCTTTACAACCTCGTCCTCAGCAAAGACATACGTTGTAAATCCTGCAACGCAGTCAGAGGTGATCATATCCCCCACTAAAGACTAGACTGTTCTTGGCCGCCGCCTATCACATGGACGTTTCTGTCTTCTGTCCAGTTGTGCTCGAAGCTACCTTTTCAATAAAGTGCCTTGTATCCTTTGGATTCCTTGTTTGGACGGTTTTGCTCACTTGTCCTATATTCTTACATCTTGGGGATCTTCTGGTACGATTTGAGTCGATGTACAGCATTTCTGTACGACGTTACATTCGAAAAACCGTCTCGTCCTTAATTTTTGCACGCCAGTGTACTTGTATATACGGTAATTAGCACTTTTCTGTTGCTTTGCAGACATTACTTTCTTTCCAACCCAATATCAAAATCTTTGATATAAGAAATGTATTATGTTCCTGTTTTAAACTGCGCTGGATCCAATAATTACATTATGTTTGTTTTTCAAAGTTATATTGGATGTCTTTAATTTATTGTTCATTACATCAAGCTGCTATTTTCTCATTTCTTTTATTCAGTTTTTTTTCCTATCTTTATGGTCTAGAATAAAACAGCACAAGAGTACTACGAAAGAAAATCTTCCATTAACGAATTATTTATGAAGAATGTAAATTTTGAGTATTGTTTCTACTGAGGTAGGTGCCGTGAACTTCAGTTCATTTATCTTGTTCTGTGATCAGTTTTCACGAATAACTAAAGCCCAAATGTTCCAGCAAAATGCTTATTTTGCATATTTTTGCATATTTAGCAACTTTGTGGAATAAAAGCATATAGTGCATAATTTTACATATATCTTGAAAATTTTCTAGAAAGGCACTTTTGAAAAACGAAATGATCGTTTTTAGACTTAACTCTTAACAGCATCGTGGTACAATAGCGAAACCACTTTTCAAAATGTTCTCCCCCATTGAAGAATGATGGTACTTAAATCAATCCACCAATCAAAAGATAAATTCTTTGTTTATTCTTTACCAAACGACTGCGCCCCTAAGGTGAATGTTTCTTTTTATGTATAGGAAGTCACGTTTTGCTGAAATCCTAGCTTTCTACTCTAAAGGCCCGTGTGCCGCCCCGGTGGCGCAGTGGTCTAAGCGATGGCCTCTGATCATTCGTCCAGAAGGGGTCCGGGTTCGAATCCCGGTGAGGCATGGATGTTGTGTTTGTCTTACGGCACTGGCTCTATCCCTTCCCTGGAACCAGTGACCCTAAATTAGGGACGGGCGACTGCTATAGCCCATTGAGTTGCTCACGGTGGTCGTTAAACCTCCAAACAAAAAAAAAAAAACAAAAAAAAGGCCCGTGCTTGTAAAGATTAACACTGAACTGTTCCAGCCATCAAAATCCATGAGCCAGACAAATTGTTTATCGAAAGCGGCGCCGAACTTTTAGCAAGAGCCCAGCAAAAACAGTGCTGCTGGGCCAGTACTGGCAGCCAGCAGTGCCACAACACTATGTTGCAGCTGCCCAACCGTCAATAAAATGTACCGGCGGCCACCACATGGGCAGGCAGTTCAGGCCAGCAGCTGGCGAACAGTTGGCACCCCATCAGTTGCCATATGCCTGAACAGAGCCATTAGTTATCCATCACAGGCAGTGGCTGCCACAAGCGGCCCTGCAAGCACGTGCAATAAATGTTGGCTAGCCTAATGTTGTCCGCTTCTTTCTCGGCAGTGGCAGCCGGCAATCACGTGACGTAACTGATGGCTTGTCGAATCTTGTCCGCCAATTTCCCAGTAGTAGCCATAAATAAAAAAAGTTAACCGCAGTTTCCCAAAGGCACAACTACTTTTTCTTTACTCCCTACGGAACTTCGCTGGGGAAATTTTTTCAACAGGTCCGGAAAAACGCACGTCTGGATCTGGCTGGCTTCGAACCAAGAACAGTACGTTTGCGAAGCGGTCGCTCTACCAAAGACACTGGTTGGCCACGTATGAGCCTTTACTTGAGGCTGAGCCTCTTTCCTGCGCGATGTGAAACTAACGGTTCTCTTTTTGATTTCACAATATTGCGAGGTATTTTTCATAAATGTCCGTTTCATATAATTCATAGCCGCCCCGGTGGCGCAGTGGTCTAAGGCGTTGGCCTCTGATCATTCGTCCGAAGGGGTCCGGGTTCGAATCCCGGTGAGGCATGGATGTTGTGTTTGTCTTACGGCACTGGCTCTCTCCCTTCCCTGGAACCAGTGACCCTAAATTAGGGACGGGCGACTGCTTATAGCCCATTGAGTTGCTCACGGTGGTCGTTAAACCTCCAATCAAAAAAAAAAAAAAATATAATTTATTTTTTTAACATAACAATTGTTTTTATTTACCTTAAGGGAACTTCACTCATTTTCACCGAGTGTACCAACTTAAAGGCGCTTTCCAAAGTTTTGTGCTGTCCTTGTGGTCTTGAAAGGCGATTGTTTAATTAATATAATATTTATCCGTTCATGTCACATTCTGTTACGTTTTTAACGCGTATCTTTTCTTTACACGGTCCGAAGCTACATTTGTACTAAAGAGGCAAGATATTTTATTTTACTTGTCGTTATTTTTAGCAGCGAATTCCTTCAATCTTATGTATTCAACCCATGGATGAGTACATTATATCCACATAGCGTTGGGGTTTTTTTTTTCAAATAACTGATAAATTTTGTACGTTTATATTTCTTATTTTTTTTTCAACATAACGATCCTTTAATGTCTTTCCGGAACTTTTGTTTGAAGCGGTTTAGTGTATGTTAAAACGAAAGATTACACAGAAATTATTTCTTGTTATTCATGGGAATGGAGTGGGTGTAATTCATGGCTGTCAGTATTCTCGATTCTTTGTGTGTTAGTGCAAAAATTTTGCTACGAACATCTGTAAATACATGAGAGTAATTGACTATAATAATTATTTATATAATTTTCTTCCGATGGTAATCTTCGTCGACGTTGTATTTCATTAGGAAATTAATTCGCCTCTCTACGTATGGCTTTTTTTCTTAACATCCACTAAAATTACACGATGGCGATAGCGTCGTCTTTATCTAACTGGCACCACGAGAGACACAGCACGTGTTGCTTCTGCGCATGTACAGTCCCGTTGCTTCCACCTCGTGTTGGGGTTGCCAGCTATGGACCACTTGTGGCACTTGCTTGGAAGCCCGCAATTCAAGGCGATGCTGCAGGGCCATCAATGGCTGCCAACTGATGGCGCTGCTACCAACGGACCGCTACCGTACCGTCAGCGGCTGATTTCAGCCAGCAGTGACCCAACACTGCCAGCCGGTGGCCAGCAGTTTCCCAACTCTAGTGTTTTTGCTGGGCGAGAAGGCAAGCAGTGCATGGCAAAGTTACTAGATATATGGAATAAGGTTGGGTCCACTACGAAGTCAGCCTGCCGTTGTCTATTGAAATGAGATTATGAAGGGTGCAGATATCATGGCGGTCGTTAATTTACACGTTGTAAGCGAGCCCCCTTTCCTAGTGCATTGGGTAAGGTTAAGCAGATCATCGGATCACTCCGCGAATGTCATGTTACTAGTATTTTCCTTTTGATACCGTATTTCATGAACAAGCAATTGGAACTACTGTATGTGTAATCGTGCTTCAGATTTCCATTGATTCATCAAATTCACATGAAAGAGTTCTGTGTGGTGACTCTCAAGGACAATTTCTGACCCTTCTGTTATTAGTGACTGGTAAGTGCATGGTACTATTAGGGGTATGCAAAAGTTTCCGCAGCTCTAAGGAGAAAGCACACATGTATTCAACGAAATAGGCCGTTAGCATCAATGATATTTTGCCATTTTTCAGGTAACAAATGAATGCCCATGTGATAGAAGGACTCGGGTTTTGAGCTGAACAACGCAGTAAAGAAATTTTTGACCTCTGGAACTGTCGTGAACTGCTGTTGGGCTAGGGCATGTTGCATAGAGCGAAACAGATGAAAGTTTGAGGGTGCAATGTCCTGGAAGTAAGATGGGTGCGGCAACACCTTCCACTGTAACTTTCAAGGGTTGATTTCGTAGTGGCACCGACATGTGGTCAAGTATTATCGTGTAACAGGATGACTGGGCTACATCCTTTACCTTTCCATGGCCGTTTTTGCTCGATTGCGGAGTTCAGTTTCATCAACTGATCGCCATATCGTTCTGCTGTGATTGTTTCGCCCGGTTTCAACAGTTCGAAGTACAGCACTCCATGCATAACCCACCACACACACAACAGAACCTTTTTCCGATACCCTGTTTTGCAGTGAATGTTAATGGCTGTCCTGGGTCGACCCAGGATCGCATGCGTACGGGGTTGTCTCAATAGACCTATTTTTCATCTCCGGTGACAACCTTCAACAAGAAATTCTTCCCTTGAAACCTCTTCAGCAACGACATGCAGATGCCCAATCGTTGACCAACATTATGCTCCATTAAAGTATGCAGAACCCACTTACCAATCTTCTGGATCTTCCCCAAGGCCTGTAGACGCCGTACCACCGTCAACTGAGCCACTTTCAAAAGTTTCGCCAGTTGCGTGGTCGATTGCGTGGCATCCTCTTGCAACAGTGATTCCAGCTCCTCGTCTGCAAATTCCTGCGGTCTACCTGCACGTGGCTTGTCTTCCAAGCTTAGATCACCTTTCTAAACCTGGCAAACCGTTCTCGACACGTCCGCTCACCCATAACCGTTTCGCCATACGCCTGACATATTGAACCGTATGCTTTACTCACACTTTTTTTTTTTTTTTTTATTGTAGGTTTAATGACCACCGTGAGCAACTCAATGGGTTATACGCAGTCGCCCGTCCCTAATTTAGGGTCACTGGTTACAGGGAAGGGAGAGAGTCACTGCCGTCAGACAAACACAACATCCATGCCTCACCGGGATTCGAACCCGGACCCCTTTCGGACGAATGATCAGAGGCCATCGCTTAGACCACTGCGCCACTCGCACTTTTCCCTAAATTAAACATGAATAATAAACAGTGCCGCAAATGAACTTTATCGACCGCCATGCTTGGCTTCATGCACGAACTGACAGTAAGGGTCGCCGGCCGGTTAGACTCCTACAGCGCCCGCTAGCAAGGGCGGTGGAAACTTTTGCATACCCCTAATATTTAATATGTTTAAAGTAAAAACTCGCGACAATACGAGACTGAATAAGTTTGTGAAGGGGTTCTGGTCAAGATGTATTTTCAACGGATGGAACAATATTGTCTGGTAAAGTGTGTGAATCGCCTGTTTCTGGTCAAACAAATTTAGCGTTTCTGAACATCTCGAGACGGCCAAACATAAATCTTTGGCTAGCCGGAAGCCCAAAGCGAAAACATGCCTAATTTGGGACAGTATGCCTCTCACTTACACTGCGTGCTTTAATTTAAATACGCACCGATAACCTCTGTGGATGCGAGAAAAGTATAATAATTTTTCTCTGTATAAGAATTTTTCTCTGACAGAAGGCATGGTTTTTCTTTCGAAAATATAAAAGAGCATTCAGTTATCAGGTGCAATCGTGAAATTATTCAAGAGTAAAGTGTACTGTACATGTACGTCACGTAAACGTATTAATCCGAGTAGTAAAACTTTCAGATATGTTGAATGCACATTTCTTCTATTTTAGCGCACACTTCTTGATTTTTTGGTGTGCATAAAAAATTGCTTATTTTGGAGGTTGTAACGTACCAGGAGATGTGACGTACCTGCCAGAAGGACGCACACGACATAAAGGCAGATAGGAATCAGAATAAAACGTCTGCGTAGCTCAATTGGTAGAGCAACTTATTCCGGAATAAGGGGGATCCGTGTTCGAATCCTGGCGTGGACAAAAATGACGGAGAAATTTACTTCGTTATAATGGCGCCCGAACTATCCGGATGACCCGACCGTTCAAAATCTCGCAATGGTGTGATGTTATTTCCACACCGCGAGATAGGAAAAATAAGAGAATCCCTTCTCCAGCACTTAAAAAAAAATAATAAGTGGGAGATGATGTAACGTACCAGGAGATGTGACGTACCTGCCAGAAGGACGCACACGACATAAAGGCAGATAGGAATCAGAATAAAACGTCCGCGTAGCTCAATTGGTAGAGCAACTTATTCCGGAATGAGGGGATCCGGGTTCGAATCCTGGCGTGGACAAAAATGACGGAGAAATTAACTTCGTTATAAGGTTTTTAATGCGCAAACATCCGGGCTTTACTTATAACAGTACCCATTATCAAAACAAAAAATGGTGATTTACGAAATCATTACTAAAAACTAAACTTTGGTAAATGATTCTGAAAATGAGTGAATTAAAGCATTGAAGTATATTACTTTATTGTAACGAGACTGGGTAAGATAAGTTTCTAAAATCTTGTTTCTGTTAGTGATCCTTATGAAGCATTGCATATTAATTTTTATTCTTCCTGTAAACAGTTTTTAAAGAGAATCATTTAATTAGGAAGGAAGTTTCCCAGTCGGAACAGGCGCCAGAGTTCCGGTCGACCTCTTTGTGGTTCTAGAATAGAAAGCCTTATAAAGTTCCACCTCTCTCAAGTAGTTTTCGTTTACCCCAGAAAAATAAAACTGATGGTTAAGTTTCCATTTCCTGAAAATCAAAGAGTACACATCCTGATCTCTATTATACCAATTCCGTGACCTTCTGGTACGTAATGCTTACGAAAGCAAAATTTCTTGCAGAAATAAAAATATATATATATTATTCAAACGTCTCCAATTCAACTAGCTTAAGCAACTCGGAAATCTGCTTTCTTTGGGTTGTTTTTCATGGAAATTTAGACACACACACACACACACATTCAGCCTTGTCTGTCGCCCACTCAACGGCAGGTGTTCAGTTTAGCTCGTGACTGCATGCGCAGATCGTGACAGCTTCAAAACCTCTATTGTTAAATAAGAACCAGTTTCTTTTTTGGATCCTGCGCTTGCTTTCCCCCTCGTCGTCGTCGACCACACAGCTTCAAAGGAAGTAGCTGTCACTGGACAAATGCCAGTTGTTTCGAAAATATCTCGAGAAACTTCGTGTTCGAGAATTATTTTTAAAAAAGCTGTAAAAGAAAAAGGAAAAATCGGAAAATGACATAGACAAATAGCATTTTTCTTTGGGAGAAAGTCCCGTGTGACAAGTTGCCATTATGTATCGTTTTCTTTCACAGGCTAAAGGTGTTTTTGCTGACGTTTAACAAACAGCTACTTTCTCTGTTTAAATAAAATGAAAAATGATGCGCATTGTAAATTAATTCGTGTTTGATTGCTTTAGGTCGTAAGCTGTCGTAATTTGTTGCTGAAAGTTCTTATCGTTCAAAGACAGCAAAGAGTTGCGCTTTCCATATTAAAAGCATTTCGTTAAGCACGATTTACTTTTAATTCAAGGAAGTAACAATAATTTGTTTTTATTCTTGCAATTGTTTATCAAATAATCTTCCTGCCCAATATAAAGTGCTAGAGAAATGGCTATTTTAAGAAATATGTTTCTCAATTTCTTCTATTAAAAAGTGTCAAAACTCACTATACGAAGGTAGGGATTAAAGTAGAATTGGTTGAGAGGAAGAGCCTGTACATTTTCACAAGCTGATAGTGAGCTAGAGTAAAATAAGTAGACGACGTTGAATGCGAATACTGTAGAGTTTATACAGCAAAAGTGATGAAGCTTGTTAGATTTCTATATGAATCTATGGATACTTTATGAATACGTTTTTTATACATGACTGAGAATTATATGCTGATATATGATTGCGAATCATATGTTGATACAAGAGCTATTTAGTATCAGTGGATAACTCACAACTTGAAGATAATATTGTATTGATGACCTGAACTTTCAGTGAGTAGAAACTAAAAATCAAGTTGATCTAACACGTAAGTGCTTCTTCTTCCAACCTGGCCGTTATGATTATTATTCACTTGGTCATTTCCAAAGTGAAATGTATGCTCAACGAAATTATTTTTTTAATTAAGTTACTACGTTCAAAACTTAAAAACACTACAAACTTTAAAAACAAGTAGCATAAATGAGGCAGACCACAAAATATAAAGGGCTTCCTTATTAAGTGCAAAAAATCGCGTGGGTCAGTTATCTTTTTTCTGTTAAATGCATTTCTAGCAAGTTATTTCCAAGATGCAAATCAATTTAAATACAAGAAATTTAACCAAAAATATCTTATACTGAAATTGTGGTACTCTACTCTTGCAAAATGGATACACATTCTTTTTGCTTTGCAAACTATATATCTTCTTTTGGAACGCGAACAGTTTACCGATCCGTGGTTACTTTTTAATAAAGACAGTGTGCTTAAAAATACACTAAGCTTATTATCATGGTAAAACTACGCCGTAAGATAGATTCGAAGACGATCGTCGATCGAAATAATAATATCATGAACAAAAAATTTCGCCCAGTTCTGCTGAATGAAATCTTGTCAAAACACCCAATTTATCTACGAGCAATGTATCTCACATACACTATATTGACAAAAGTCACCGGATACCTAGAAGAGAAACACAACAAAGCATTTATTGACATACATTAGTACGGTGTCGGTCCACCTTTGACATACACGTGTCTTCACGAGCTCCGTGTTTGAGTGCTTCTTCACGTACGTGTTTTGTGTGTCCCATCATTGTTCTTCTGTGTGTGTGCCGAAGTTAAAGGTCTGTGCTTTCGTTTAAGCCCCCTCACAAGTTGGCGAGTGCTTATTTGTTTTTTCATTATCAGTGTTTTAATTTCAACACCGAGCTGGTCCTTTTCTTCGTTAACCCTTGCCATTGATTATGGCATCTGCCGATGAGGGCGCTGTTCCCGCCCGTATCTCTGCAGCTCCTCGCGTCGCCTCTTCAACGACAGACGCAGCCGATCAATCGTCTTCGATTGCTAGGGGAGAGCCTCTTAATTTTCCTCCTGTTATTTGCACGTCTTCTCCTGCTCAGGTCTCGGACTCTGCCATTGAAAACGTGCATGTAACGTCCCTGGCCTCTGCTGACGATGATGAATTTATGGACGTCTCTGTTGGTGTCGCTAATCAGCCCTCTACAGTTTCTACTGCCTCTGCTTCCAGTACATTGTCTTATGCTGCGTCAATGCCTTCCAGAGGAGGCACTTCTGCACGCACTTATTCTGCGGCTGTATCTGATATTTCACTGGCTTTCTCCTCGTCTTTTCTGCCCCATATGGATTCGTACGTTACTCTCAACGGTGACACCATCTTATTAGACATTCCCGAGAACTTTCCTGCTGGTCAACGTCTTCATTCGTCCCTCGAGTTGGGGGTTTGTTTTGATGCACTGCCCAACACTCCTTTGAAACAGTACAGCTCCGCTCTCAAGAAGATGCTTCCTTCTGGTGCCATAACCCACCTCACCCGAAAGCCACGAACTGTATTTGTTTATTTTTCGAAGAAAGAACATGCCGAGCTTGTCTTGTCTTGGGGCCTATCAACTGGCGATCGTCACCTCTTAGCCAAATCCATCGCCCACCGTCCTGTTCTGGTCTCTCTACATTCGGTCCCGCCGGAGATCTCTGATGATATGCTGTGTGCTGCACTTAATCGGTGCGGCACAGTAGTCGCCCCAGTGAAGACTTTCTCCTCTTCTCCCTCTGACCCCGATGATAAACATATACACCATCTACCAACAAGTAATTGAACACCTGTCATAGCAAAGGAAAACGAAGTTTATTCACCATCAATAGTTGGGGGAGCCTCCACGAGCGGCGATTACAGCTGCGACCCTCCGGGGCATACTCTCAACCAGCAGGCGTTGTACGACGGCTAGCGGTATTTTCTTCCACTCGGCTTGGAGAAAACAGGTCAGTTCCTTCACCGATTTCGGACGGTGTTGGCACCCCTTAAGTCGACGCTCCAACTCGTCCCAGAGGTGCTCAGTAGAGTTAAGGTCCGGGATCTGTGCAGGCCAGTCCATTCGATTAACCCCATTGTCACCATACCAAGCCATGGTGGACCTCGCAACATGACAGGTGGCATTGTCATCCTGAAAGTAACATGGGTCCATCCCGTAAAACTGTCACAACGTAGGAAGCGCATGGTCATCCAAAATGGTGCAGTAGGTTTTGGCGTTGAGTCTACCAGGAATTGCGACCAAGGGTCCTGTGCCATACCAGGAGAAACACCCCCATAGCATAATTCCACCGCCGCTTAACTTCACAGTTGGCATAATACATTCCGGCAGGAGGCGTTCTCCAGGTAGACGCCAAACCCAGACCCTGCTATCCGAACGGTAAAGAGTGAACCTTGATTCGTCTCTCCAGAGAACCTGTTTCCACTGTTCAACGTTCGACTGTCGACGTTCTTTGCACCACGTTAGCCGAGCAGCGCTATTGGACTTGGTGATCAGAGGCTTGTGGACGGTAGCACGTCCATGATAACCGAGAAGATGGGCTTTCCTTACGGATGGTATTCATCGCAAGAACACTCCCGGATGCCTGGTGAAACTGCTCGCGGATGTGGCCCATCGATTTGGCGCGGTTCTTCCGAATTTCTCTCGCCAGCACCCGTCGGTCTCTAACTCCCAGTTTTGTGGGTCTGCCGGGTCGGCGCACATTCCGACAGTCATCTCTCATCTTCCACTTGCCAATCACGTAGGCCACTGTCGATTTTGGGTATTTGAACTCGCTGGATATGTCACGTATGGATCGGCCATTTCTGTGATACCCGACGATTACACCTTTCTCGAAATCAGAGAGCTCCGAACTGCGTGGCATCTTGCATGCGACTGGTTGCGTTGTTGTTCCCCACACGATATTTAACGGCGGCGGCCGTAATGTGTATCAGGACCGCAGATATCGTCGATTGCAGGGGTGTCCAATTACTTGTTGGTAGATAAGTGTCTGTGGCTTCCGTAGAACTGCTCGCATCATCTTCCCGTTGGAAGAGCAGCTCATAAAGTTTCCACGGTTCCTCGATGATCGTTGCGGTAACGAGCACCGCCGGATTGAGCTCCTCACCTCTCTCATTGCTAACCTTGCAAGGCTTACGGCCATCAGCAGGCTCAATGCCCCCATGCAGAGCCACTGACTCCTGCAGTTCCAAGGCAGCATTCTACCTCTTCCTCCGTTTCTGCTGCCATGCCTCCTCTTGCGTCTGCGCCTCCTGGACCCAGTTCAGCCGAAAATCTGATTAAAGCCTTCGATCAACACGTGTCTTCCGATGTTGCTTTCTCCACTCTGTTGGGTGTTCCTCCGCTTGACTCCTCCTTACCTTCCTGTGTTTTCTCTCCATCAGAGGACATCACGGCTGATCTTCAAGCTTCATTCACCGTCGACACTTTTGCTCCCGGTGACGAGGTGGACCTTTTCCTCTGATTCCACATCTCGTGTGTCATCGATCCACGGCAAACGTCGCTCTACTACCAGTACCGAGGCCCGGAGGAAAAAGAATAGATCACCGTTTCCGACTGGCCGCCCACATCGTTCCACCCTTCTAGCAGGCTCCAAGTCTCCCCTGTCACGTTCTACCTCTTCCTCTTCAAAGTCCAAGGGTCCTCTGCCGACGTTTGAAGATTTCTCAACTCTGCTTTCCGATGCCTCTCTTCCTTCAGAACCTGTCTTCTTTGAAGATCTTTACGAGTTTCTCACTCATAAAACAAATCGGGAGGCTTCTCTCATCTTTTTACAGCAGTTTGAAGCAGTTCTTCCCGAGGTCTTCGACCAAGCAACCTCTATCCTCAAATTTCTCCTGCATAATGCCAAGCAACCCGACTACGTCTTGTGGTGTTGTGGTATCAACAATCGCCTCGACACATTCCAGAAAGCTTCCATGGTTGCCCTTCATCCAACGTCGGACTTACCCATTCAAGGTCGCCACTCTGAATTGTAGGGGGTTTGCTAAGCCCCTCGCTAACACTCTCGTTCTGGAAGATCTCTCGCCTCTTGGGGCCGACTTACTCCTTCTGCAAGAGACGAATTGCCACTTCTCGACACTTTTTCATAGATGGCGCACTTGGGACTTCACCTTTCACCATGCTTTCCGTTACTTTGTGCTCGGTGGTACAGCAGGAGAATCAGTTTGCCATCTCCGCATGCCGTGAAAGCTCCTTCTATGCTACGTGGCCACCAGTGATCCCGTGGTTCGCTGTTACACCAAGTCCGTTACATCTCACGGTGAGTTAAGACTGCATTAATTTTTTGATGTTCTTTCGCACTGCGGTGCCCCGCCTGTGATCATTTTGTTCTTCCTCAAGCATTGCTCTGTTTCCACCACGTTGTAAATTTCTCATTATTCATTCAATGTACATATCATCGCTTTTATCAGTTTGTGTCATTCCTGTTCTTTTTTTCTTTGAGACGATTCCTTGTTGCTCGTCTCCTCTGTTTTGTTACATTAAATCGATTCTGAAACCCCCTTTGACCTTAATGCATGCACTGACCTTTCGAGACATGCTTTCGACAAAGTTTTGGAACACAGCGATAGGTATGCGCTTCCATTCAGTGCATAATGCTGTCGCTTACTGTTGCTTAGTAGTAGGCCTTGGTCCCAAACTTCTTATGCGGCGTTCTAATTCATCCCATAGTTCCTCTATGGGATTAAGACCAGGGTACTGTGCTGGCCAGTCCACACACCGATACGGAATTATCGTGAAACCACGCCGTAACAGTCCTTGCTTAGTTTATGGCTCGGTGCATTATCCTGCTTGTACCAACAAGGCTCGGTTCCATAGTATTGCCACAAAGTTGGTAGGGCATAAATGTCCAGAATATCGAGATAGACAAGCTGGTTAACAGGTACGTCAACGATAACCAATAGGCCGGGGGACCATACCACGAACCCCCCCCCCCCACACACACACACACACACGACCAGCTCCAAACTTGACCGTTGGAACAGCACACTGTGGTAAATAGAGTTCCCCGGCTGCCGCCATACCCACACACGGCCCATCAGACTGACGGATCGTGCATCTTGATTCTTCAGTCCATAGGACCCGTTTCCATTGATCTACGGTCCACGAAAAATGATCTTTACACCATGCTAAACGACGAGTAGCAATCCAAGTAGAGATGAAAGGCTTATGAGCAGCCGCACGACCACGGTAACCCATGGAATTGAAGTTCTCTGCGAATGATACGTGTACATGCCGAGGTTCCAGCATTTTTACTCACCTGTACACTGAGGGCTTGCCTCAGTGTACAGGTGAGTAGTTGTAACGACTCTCCTGAGGCTTCGACGTCCTCTATCACTGTTTTTCTTTGGTCTGCCGGTACGTTTTGCTGTGTTTCAGGCATGCCATGTGTCTTCCACTTATTCAGTACATCTAAAACAGTTGACTTGGGTATGTTTAAATGCCTCTCGGTTTCTCTTATGGACAACCCACTATTATAACACCTAACAATCTTTCCTTTCTCAAAGTCAGTTCTCTCCTGCCGCGACATTTTCACACAACCTCACATTGCGATATGATCGCGGTCAACTGCAGGTTTGTTTTTATACCGTTTGCAGCTGTACCACGCATCGAATTCGTTCATTTGCTTTTGAAGGGGTGTCCGGTGACGTTTGTCAATATAGTGTATATTATATTTTCCATCTTCTCCTGACGCACAATATTCTCGGAGATGGCTTAAATGCATATCTATATATGACATTGTTTTTTCCCTCTAATCCATAGGTTTTCCTATCGGACAGAGGTGTGCGTGACCAACATTTCAAGTTTTATGTAGCACTGGATTGTCTCCGTAGGCAGCAGTTATCGATTATTAAGAAACTTTGCTATCGCTAGAGTGAAAAGTGCTCTATTCTCTTCATTATACTCATGAACTGACTTCCAAAGACTTTCATTTATTTAGTCCGCAAAAGGAGGATTTGCTGGTCAACATTTCACAGGAAATGAGGAAGTGAAATTTACTGTTCCTTGTTGGTTTAGAGAACAGCTGGTAGTATTTTACTGCACAGACGCTGAAATATTATTGGGACGACAGGGCTAATTCTCAGCAAAATTAGAAGATATATACCGATCAGATATAACATTAAAACCAACCTCTGCTTTTTTAAATAAGTGCGCGTGCATCCAATCAGCAACACGTGCCAAGGTCGCGAATGATATATACACTGCCGGACAATTTCCAAGGACGGATGACAATAGCAACGATAGCAACCATAAAATGGAAGGCAGGAAAATGTGGAAATTAGCATAAGTGCGGGATACAGTAAGACGTGTTGTGCGTATGCAAATTTTGGATTGCCGAACTTGTTCGTGACGTCATAGCGCTGATAAGAGATATAAAGGATTTGACGCGTATTGACCGTTGTTGTTCAAACGCAAAGTTGAAAGGGAAAGAATCAACTGACGAACTTGCAAGTTTCAGTATGTCTTCCCGACATCACCTAGATGATTTTACGCGTGGCTGTATTATTGGCAAGATTGAAGAAAGGCGAAAAATAACAGATGTTGCCATGGAGTTCGACGTCAGCCACAGTGTTGTTTCAAGGCTTTGGAAATCATTTCAAACAAATTGAGAGTGTAGCAAACGTCACGGGGGAGGTCGTGTTTGCAGTACGACACATGCAGAAGATCGGTACATAGTGCTATCAACAAAAAGACACCGGCGCAGCACAGCTAGTGAGGTAGCAAATCAGTTTATGGCTGCTACTGGCAAGCGGATCTCCCGAAAAAACTGTCGCCAGACGTTTGCATGAAGGAGGACTATACGCCCGCCGTCCTGTTGTGTGCATCCCATTGTCCAGACGTCACCGTACCGCCCGTTTGCAATGGTGCCATAAGCATCGCAATTGGACTGATAACGACTGGTCTGCTGTCCTCTTCTCAGATGAGAGTAGATACAGTCTATCGTCTGATTGTCGACGACAACTGATCTGGCGTGATAGTGGTACTGCATATTGTCCAGCAAACATACAGGAAAGGGACCGATATCCGATATGTAGTGTCATGGTATGGGCTGGCATCATGATCAATGGCCGTACGTCCCTCTATGTGCTTCCAACTGAGACTATGACTGGCCAACGATACATTAATGATGTTCTGCTACCTCATGTTCGCATGTTCCGTGGTGCTGTCGGTGATAGATTCATTTTCATGGACGACAACGCAACATGTCATCGAACAGTCGCTGTCCAGGAGTGTCTTGAGAGCAAGGATATTCAACGCCTCGTATGGCCAGCACGTTCTCCAGATCTGAATCCCATTGAAAATGTGTGGGATGCTTTGGGGAGGAGTCTTGCTGGTCGCCAATGCCCTCCAATAAACAAGAACACCCTCATCCGTGTACTGACAGAGGAATGGGATAAATTACCCCAACAGCTGCTTGATAATGTTGTGCAAAGCATGACACGACGTGTGGAATCTTGCATCGCCCTCCATGATGGCCATATACCGTATTGACATCTTACGCCGGAACGCCTGCGGACGGTAATTGCATTTTTTTTCACGTTTACGTATTCTGAACAAAATGGCCTATTTGTCCCTTGAACACGTTCCAAAGCCTTCTGGATTTCAGAGCACAATAAATTGTCTTTCTTGTAATGTCCTGGCATTCTGACATTATTTTATTTTACTTGGCATCCAACCACACGTACTTTTTTATGCGCTATATAGCCGTTTATGATCCGTCCTTAGCAATTGCCCAGCAGTGTATTATACCTGGGTCGGAGCTCTGTTAGTCAGCATTTCGTTTCGTCTCAACATGGGTAAAGCATCTGATTTCGACACAGGTCAGATCGTTAAGTCAAGATGCCTTGGTAAGATCATCTCCGAAACAGCGACGCTGGTAGGCTGCACAAGCTATGCAGTATCTAGTACCTATGAAATATGGTCCGAAACAGGTGATACTTCGAACCGTCGACAAGGCGTAGTCAGGCATTGATGCCAGAGGTCAGCGCAGGCTATGGCGTCTTGTCCCCAGCAACAAGAGGACTACTGTGGCTGACGTTACCCATAATTTCAATTGTAGGGATGAGCTCAATGTGTCCGATCACACAGTTAATCGCACGCTCTTTGATATGGGTCTCCCCAGCCGCAGATCCATTCGTGTGTCTATGCTCATAGCCGTTCAGCGTGGTCAACGCTTGCAGCGGGCGAGTAATCATCGACATTGGACCAGAGAAGACTGGAAGAGGGTCTCGTGGTCAGACGAATCCCGTTTTCTGTTACACCATGTCGACGGACGAGCCCATGTGCGACGTTTACCCAAGGAAGCCTTCTCACCTGGATGCCCTGTGAGACGTATCCAGGCGGAGATGGCGTCTCTCAACAAGACATTGCTCCATGCCACACGGCGAAGAAGGTTCAGGAATGGTTCCAAGAACAGGAAGAGGAATTTCATTGATTGTCATGGCCCTCGAATTCGCGAGACATGAATCCAATCGAGCATTTGCGGTTGGAGAAATGGGTACGAGCAGCATTACCCCAAGCACGTAATTTAAGGAAACTGCGGGATTTTGTGTTGCAGTCATGGTACCAAATATCAAGAGACACCTACCAACATCTCTTTGAATCTATGGCTCATCGGGTGAGAGCTCTTTTGGTGGCGAGAGCAGAACTTACATCCTATTAGGTAGGTGGTTTTTATGTTTTGGGTGATCAGTGTATTGAAGAATTTGTGAAGTACATTTGCAACTTTTAATTACATATTACAAAACATCCATGAAAGTAAAATTTCACCCGGAAACAATATTGGCAAAGACTTTATGATTTATCATTCTACAAAAGCTGCATCAACATATGAGAAATAGTCCCCCTGAAAAAAGAAAAGAAATTAAAACATACAAAAAAAGCTATGCCATGTCACAGCTTCGGAGAAAATTGACATCGATTGCAGCTAATGCGTAGTGTCTATGCTCATAACGTTCCGTACGAATTTGTGCAGTGTGTTGTTCACGAGTATTTATGGA
Organism: Macrothele yani; assembly: GCA_039090855.1. Lineage (NCBI taxonomy): Eukaryota > Metazoa > Arthropoda > Arachnida > Araneae > Macrothelidae > Macrothele > Macrothele yani. The sequence continues at coordinate 61,170,923 of CM077017.1, read as the reverse complement.
ATTTACTTCTTGATATGTGTATTCCTCCTTCAATTAATATCCGCTGTTGTTTACATCTGAAAGAAAGATGGGTTCTGTGAGAGGATAAATACATTTCGGGTGTTATGAAATTGGGGCATCGTTACGATTCCTCATTAGTGAAATACAATAGCGACTAAAACCAACGAAAAATATATTTAAAACATAACGAAGGAGAGCCCAGTGAAGGGACCATGAGGTAGGAATAAATTATATGTAAGAATGGAGTATATGCAAATTTTTATTTGATATCACTGCCCTAGATGGAAAATCCCTTTTCGGATCTAGCTAAAATAAATGGGTCTAACAGAGAGACTTTCCTAATGCACAATGTTTGAACGAGACAGCGGCATAAATTAATATTTGCTTTGCGAAAGATATCTCTGTTTCTAGAGGTCGGATTAGAAAAATTAGCATTGAACTTCTAAAAAGAGGGGTGTCTAAAGTATATTTCTATATATTCTCACCACAGAAATTTCGCTCTAAATGTCAACACAAAAAAGAAAGAAACAAAAAGGAAACACACGATATCGTTGGCTTGTGGATAAAATATCCCCGTTACTTTGGAATGTTTTAGAAGGTTCCACATTTTCTGAAATACTGTGGAATAGTTATTAATTAGCATTAGTTGAATATGTAATCACGGTTACATGAACTGTATGTCTTCACAAAGCTAACAATATTTTCTGCGAAAGAAATATTCTTCTCATAATACGTGGAAATAGGTCAGAACTGTTAACACAGCAATCAGATATATCTGAATTGCTTGCATTTGCTTTTCATTACGTAATTACGTAACATTAATCACATCAGAAAACTTGAAAATGACATCACCCTGGAGCAGGAATTGAACCCGCATCTCCCGATTTCGTTCGAGTATGAGTAGAGGAAAAGGGGGCATTCTAGCGCAGGATCAGCCCTCCATAGACTTAACATTGGCTGATCACGAGGCTGATCCCGTGGCTGCCCCAGCTGTCCCCTTGTCAGAATTTTCGTCACGTGTTCGTCTCCATGATGTGCTGCCCCTAGCGGTGCTTCTTGGAACTTTCGATGAATCTTTGTTTTTGAGAGATGGCAACGATCGAGTGGGAAAGGGGGTGGATATGGGGGATGTCAACTCAATGTTTTGCCCCCTAGCGGTGCTTCTTGGAACTTTCGATGGATCTTTGATTTTGAGGGATAGCAACGACCGAGTGGAAAAGTGGGTGTCAACTCGATGTGCTGCCCCCTAGCGGTGCTTCTTGGAACTTTCGATAGATCTTTGATTTTGAGGGATGGCGACAAATGAGTGGGGTCCGTTGGGATTTTTTGTATTTATTCCAGTGGTTTTCAAGCGGGATTCCCCCCCCCCTCTTCGATGCTATTTTTCCCCGGAGGAAATTTTTACGTAACGATGCTGCGGAATTTTCTTTCCAATTAAATAAAAATGCTCTGATGGTCTTAGTGAGGTCCTAACTCACGATGATTTGGTTTCAAAAATTGGTCAGGTGGTCTCGTGTACTACGTATTCACTCTATTTTTTTTAAGTACTTTTACGTTATTTCATCATGTAGTTTTTATATTTTTTGTATGTTTTGAGGGAGTTTTTTCGTGTAGATGTAATGAATTTTCTGGGGAACTTTTCTTTTTCCTTTATTCAATTTTATTACAGATCATGAGACGAGGAAATGCTTCTTTAGAAACGATTTCGTTCCTGTTCGCAGTAATTATTGGACTTTGTCATTTTTTTGGGAAATGACTTCATGCTAATTCTGAGCCTTTCGCCTATGCAATATTATTTTCTCGTAATTTTTTCGTGTGTTCAAGAACTCTACAGGTCTTTCACAGTTAAAATTCTGATGAAACAATATTTTCTTACTTTATTTCGCATATCATTATAGCTTCCCAATTTCGCTATTTTACTTCATCTTTTTTTTTTTTTTTTTTTTTTTTTTTTTTTTGAAATTTCGTAAAACTTTTCAGTATGTCAGTAATTTTTTTCTTACTTGGTCAAACTTGTGACTCCTTTTATTTAGACTCTTTTTTTCATTTCATTTCAACAAAACTATTATTTTAGATGTAGCAAATCATCAGATTTTTGTTTCCTTAAATAGCATATTTTCAAACTTGCTGAAAAATATCCCTCAAAGCTTGCATATAGTTAAATATGCATTTTTTTATTCTTTCCTAGTTTGCTATACTTTCCGTGGACTGTCCCAACAAGAAGGCATTCATTGTCAAGACAGACAATCTAAAACCTTTTTTCTTACGATAAAATTTGTATTCTTTGGGCTGTATATTTTTCTGTCTCGTCCGAAAAAACATTCATTCTAGAGGCAAAGCTAGTGATTCCGTTCTTCCCATAAACATTTTTTTTTAACGTTTTACTAACTCACCAGAAAAGCAGTTATTCCCCACCCCCATAGCGAAAATAAAGAAATTCTTACTTCTTTTCCATACATATCGACTCAATCTATTTCTTTTCGAAATGCTGGTCATGACATTTCAACTAAAATTTCATACTTTCACCAAAAATCATATTCTTAAACGAGCTATTTTTTTTTACTTTATTTCATGTATAACTACATTTTTATTGTTTCCTCACCTCATCACAGTTAATAAGAACTCCCCTAATCTCATTCCTTTCCTTCATTTAGTTCGCTTTAAATTGAGATGTTTCAAAACTTCGCGTATATTTCTTTCACTAAATGTCCAGTTCTCCCGTATCTGTCCCATAATTTTTAACTTCTGTGCCTGCTGCATTTTTCTTTAGACGTTTAGTTTCATTGACCTTTTCTTTCGTTTCAATTAGGTTTTCATTAGCGTATTTTTTATTCATTGTCTCAGCAGAAAAAGCTTTCATTCTGGAGACCTAGCGACTAAGTCCGTACTTCCTCTAAACATTTTTATTTCACGTTTTACTAATTCGTAAGAAAAGCAGGTGTGTCCAAACTCTCATAGGGAAAATATCGTATTCCCCTTATTTTACTTATTATATTTTCCCTTCTATTCAGTGTTTTATGATTCTTAAAACTTTGGTTTATTTTTATGAAACTTCTTTTTTTTCTTAGTTTTTTTCTGATTCAACCTATGAATCTTTTCCTATCGATTTAATTTCTCTTATTTTTCCATTCGACTTTACTTTTGAACAGAAATTTATCTAAAATCTTCAGATGTATTTTAGTCTCTAAGGCCGATTCTTCACTATTTCAAATAAAGTCATTGTAGGAGTTTAGTGCAAATGCCCCTAAATCTTTAGAACTTCCTTTTCATAGTTAGATACTAATTCCTCGAGGTTTAAATTAAAACATGAAAGAAGAGTGTTTTTACGCTCTCTCCAGTGAACGAAGAGTTTTTACGCATTCCCCAAGAAATTAACTTTGAAATCTCCCTTCTTTCTACCGGAAAATGACTATCTTGTGCTACTGTTTTCACGCGTCTACTGCTTGCTGGAAAACCTCATATGACATGAAATCACTTTGCTTGGTAGATTAAACTAAATTCTGGTTTTGAACTTTAAACGCAAACTCAAGCTTGCAAAAGCATAGTTTTCTGAACGAACTTAAACTGTCTAAGATGACAAAAATCCAAAACTGGTGACTCAATGGGACAGAGCGTTTGAACTTTGCCGTTCATTTAAGATTTAAGAGATCCGTAGTGAACCACTACAAGGGAAATAAGCAGACCCTGATTTAGTCCACTGTTTCCAAGGAAGGTAGAAAGCTAGTGTCGTAATTCAAAAGCTCATAACTCAAGCTTCCCCAGGATTCAATTTCGGACGGACGATTAGTCAGATTCAATGCTTAGACATTGAAAAATTACTTCAGACAAATATGTTCTTACTTAAAAGTGCTTCAAGTCAGAATTTGTATTACTTAAGATTTCCCTTAGTCAATATTTTTCTATCTTAAAAACTTCTAAAGGGTTGATTTTGAAAAAAAAAAAAAAACGAGTTCTCCCCAAAACGTAAAATTTCCCCAGAATTGTATGAGGAACCAAAAAAATTGACGAAGCTTGAATGTTAAGTCTTTCAACCCATTTCTTTCTCTTCATTTTTCATTCCATAATCTTTCTTCAAATTCCTATATATACAAGAATTTTGTTAAATGTCCCAGTTCGACTCCCCAGAAATTTTCTGAAAACGATAGTTTCTCTTTTAAAAAAAAATTCCAAAATAAGAATCGCTTCAATGAAACAAGAAATACCTATTCAAAGCATTCCATCACTCTTTCTATTTCAAATACTCTCTTTGTAAATCTAAAGAGCTATTTTTGTTTTTGGGTTTTTTTTTTTTTAATATTCATATATTTTCCCTCTAATTTTTGAAGATATTTTCCCAAAATATATGTACATATTACGATAGTAAAACATCATACAACTGCTTGATGTTCAATTCACTTCACGCTGTCTTAAGGAAATTCTTTCATTTTCTCATAACACATAGACATGTTATTTTTCTTCCCATTCACTTCAAAGACTTGAGATCAACTTAATGGAGTCCTTTGAGAAACACTTTCATAGAAAAGCATAAATGTACTGAAAATGTCAGTTTTCTTAAAGAAATCATAAGAATAAGAATTTTTTTACTGAAACAAGTTTCCCCTGTTCAAAGCATTAAGTGGCTCTTTTCGCATCAAATTCTGTATTTCCGTATGTAAACTTTATTCTTTTTCTACTTCATATCGTCTTTCGTTTATTGTTTTTCCCTATGTAACTTAAAACTTCTTTTCTTAATCTATTTTTCATAAAGTATCATTCTTTTGAGTTGATTTTCTGTCTCTCTCTCTCTCTCTCTCTCTCTCTCTCTCTCTCTCTCTCTCTCTCTCTCTCTCTCTTTTAAATGCATTCCTAAGTTCATATTGAGAAGGGTTTAAATTTTGATTGAAAAATGTTTGCAAAGATCGTTTTAGGAAAAGTTGAAAACAGATAAGGTTCGTTTCGGAAAAGTTGAAGACAGATAATGTTCGTTTCGGAAAAGTACATTCTCTTATAGGGTTAAAAATGGAACACTTCATATTTTCTTAGGGGCGGTTTTGATAAAATACGTTTCAGTAAAAACAGTGAAATTCCCTTTGAATAACATGGGGAACTATGAAATTTAAGAAGCACGTTTTCGTTCAAGGAAAATATTTTAAAGGTCTATTTTCGATTCAGTTGAAAACGATTCAGGTAGAAAACAGAATGCAGTAGAAACAGTCACAGCAAGTTCCTGAAAGTTGAAAATAGATGAGGTTGAAAATGGATGTACTAAAAGTGTCTTAGGAAAGAAATTTTTATGAAACCCAGACTGTTTAGTTTTCCCAGGCTAGGGGGTCTTCAGTGAGAGCGCTTCATCTTTTCAACTCAAAGAATAAAGCGAGTCAGTTTGAAACATTTCAAACTCCCCGAAAATAAGCCGTGTACTCTGGTTTCGACTCAATACAGTAAAGCATTGCTCTCAGACCAGTCGGAATTCCGCACCGATTGGTTGCCTTATGGAAAACCTCAGACCCATCTCCAATAAAAATACCCAAATATCCTTAAGAAAAGTCTAGCAAAAAAGCACTAGTTCCCCATTAAATCAATTACATTCATCCTGTTACTGTTTTACACAATTTAAAAAAAGAAGTTTACATTCTCACTTTTACTTTAAAATTCTTGAAAAACTCAATATTTTGACTCATTTCCATAAAAAAGTAATTTCCCTTCAAATTAATTTAAAAAAATAATAATTACTCTTAAAATTTATGCCTTAAAACTAAAAAATATTTACGCATAATATTTCAATAAATAATAAATATTCACAAACTCACCTTCTACCATGCCAATAAAAAATTAAAAAAAAACTACATTCATTTCTGAATTTATATAATCGAAATCATTATTTCTCCAAGTAGTTCTTTTCCCATGATTGTAGAGAGGAACTCTTCTGAAATCTTCCCTTTTCCACATGTGTTCGACCCAGACTGTTTAGTTTTTCCAGGCTAGGTAGTCTTCAGTGAGAGCGCTTCTTCTTTTCAACTCAAAGAAAAAAGCGAGTCAGTTTGAAACATTTCAAACTCCCCGAAAATAAGCCGTGTACTCTGGTTTCGGCTATATATTGTAAAGCATTGCTCTCAGACCAGTCAGAAATCCCCCGATTGGTCACCTAATTGAAAACATCAGGCCCAATAACAATACCCAAATTTCCTTAAGAAAAGTCTAGCAAAAAGCACTAGTTCCCCATTAAAACAATTGCATTCATCCTGCTACTGTTTTAAACATTTCGAAAAAGAAATTTCTTTTACTTTTTAAAATTCTTGAAAGCTTAAATTTTTGTCTCATTTCAATAAAAAAATAATTTCACTTAAAATTTAATTTAAAAAACATTACTCTTTAAATGTATGCCTCAAAACTAAAAATTATTTACGCTTAATATTTCAATAAATAATAAATATTCCCAAACTCACCTTCTCACTTGCCAATTAAAAAAAAAACTACGTTAACAATTCTCCAGTCCACTTGAATTCCCTAACATAAACTTTCATTACAGAAGAAAATACGGAAACAGTCATAAAAAGATTTCCTACTAAATGAAAATAATGTTCTGGAATTGATTCCAGCCTGAATCCAATAGGACAGCTTTTCTCAGGTTGAACCTCAAGAATACAAGTGGAGACGAATGAAAACTCATCACAATTTTCAGATGGAATCAAAGCATTTGAACAGCTGGGGGAACCGACACACTGCTTCTTAGCGAAAGAAACAGAAACGTCTGGAAGATTCATACTGCTTCTTTCCCAATGAATAAATGTGGAAAAAATAAAACAACGTTAGCCAGCTGATGGAAACAGAATTTGAAAGACTTGATGACGTCTTACTTTATTCAAACTTAGAACAGAACTAAAATTCACTCAGCGTTTCCTTTGCATACTGTGACCAATGCATGACCCTTATCACAGCACGTGTTGGTGTGTCACCATGCGTCAGCGCTTCACGGTGACTATACCCTTATCTTGTCATTTCGTGACGGAACACTATCGACTGACAAAGCGAACTACAGCTCAGGGCTTATTTTCAGGTAAATTCTTAGAGAAAAACGGAAGGATTTCATTATAATTAGTTTTCATATCTTGAGAAAATAAAACTAAAATGTATTCGGTAAGAAATTCTTCAATGTTGAATTTTCCTCAAAATGAGAGAGGAATACGGAAAGCGAAAGAATTTAATCAGACACCTTGAAAGAATTCATCTCAGATTTAAAGACGTTTTTGAAAAAAAAAAAAATCCCAGTAAACTATGAAACACTTTGTTCTTCACATAAAGAAAACACGGTGTACGATTCCAATATTCCCTTTTTTCTTAAAATTTCTCCAACGTAATGACTTAGGTCAACTGAGTCCAGAAATGCTTCGTTTACTTTAGTATTTCAATTGCAAGGAGTTCTTTCCGATACTGTTAAGCTATTTTCTGAAAATCTGGTTGTAAAATAATTTTGGTCATGTTTATTTGATTGTCGTCGTAGGAGAATTCCAATCCGTTCATGTCCACCATGTCATACATTGTATCCCCAAGAGTTTCTTCAAGCAGAAAAAAGCCATCATTCCACAGAAATTCTTCTTTTGGTGTTTCTTCTTTGGTGTATCCTTCTTTTGGTGTAAAAAAATTCCATGAAAAATATTGGAGGGCGAAAGATTTCCCACATCGTCTTCAATTCCTCCCAAAATTTAACGAAGTCCATTAAATCTCAGTTGTCAATACACGTATTTGTTTAATTTTGGGTGGAGTGGAAGACGATGTGAGATATCTTTCGCCCTCCAATATTTTTCATGGAATTTTTTTATATATAAAACTTATATTTTTTATGTTTTTCGGGAATCCTGCCTATGCATTATTTATTTAATTCTTATATTTTTCCTCTCTCCAATTTTAATCAATGTTGATTTTAACCGTTGCCCCCTTTCATGAGAGCGATTCCCCACTCAAAGGAATGCATAAGTCGAGATTTTCACCATGTATTGGATTTCACTCAGGAAAAAGTGGGTCAGGATGGTGAAATTTTGAAATCTGAAATTTCTCCGTGCGGAGAACATTGGACTAAAGTGGTTGATAAGAAATCTACTATGTTAAGAGTCATACAATAGACGTTTCTTCGTTCCATTTCGTTTTCAGCTTTAATTAAGAAAGCCATGGAAAAAAATAATAATTTGACTTGGAAACATTACAAACACCAAAAGAAGAATTTCTGTGGAATGATGGCTTTTTTCTGCTTGAAGAAACTCTCGGGGGCACACTGTATGACATGGTGGACATGAACGGATTGGGATTCTCCTACGACGACAATCAAATAAACATGACCAAAATTATTTTACAACCGGATTTTCAGAGAATAGCTTAACAGTATCGGAAAAAACTCCTTGGAATCGAAATAATAAAGTAGACGAAGCATTTCTGGACTCAGTTGACCTAAGTCATTACGTTGGAGAAATTTTAAGAAAAAAGGGAATATTGGAATCGTACACCGTGTTTTCTTTATGTGAAGAACAAAGTGTTTCATAGTTTACTGTTTTTTTTTTTTTTTTTTTTTTCAAAAACGTCTTTAAATCTGAGATGAATTCTTTCAAGGTGTCTGATTAAATTCTTTCGCTTTCCGTATTCCTCTCTCATTTTGAGGAAAATTCAACATTGAAGAATTTCTTACCGAATACATTTTAGTTTTATTTTCTCAAGATATGAAAATTAATTATAATGAAATCCTTCCGTTTTTCTCTAAGAATTTACCTGAAAATAAGCCCTGAGCTGTAGTTCGCTTTGTCAGTCGATAGTGTTCCGTCACGAAATGACAAGATAAGGGTATAGTCACCGTGAAGCGCTGACGCATGGTGACACACCAACACGTGCTGTGATAAGGGTCATGCATTGGTCACAGTATGCAAAGGAAACGCTGAGTGAATTTTAGTTCTGTTCTAAGTTTGAATAAAGTAAGACGTCATCAAGTCTTTCAAATTCTGTTTCCATCAGCTGGCTAACGTTGTTTTATTTTTTCCACATTTATTCATTGGAAAAGAAGCAGTATGAATCTTCCAGACGTTTCTGTTTCTTTCGCTAAGAAGCAGTGTGTCGGTTCCCCCAGCTGTTCAAATGCTTTGATTCCATCTGAAAATTGTGATGAGTTTTCATTCGTCTCCACTTGTATTCTTGAGGTTCAACCTGAGAAAAGCTGTCCTATTGGATTCAGGCTGGAATCAATTCCAGAACATTATTTTCATTTAGTAGGAAATCTTTTTATGACTGTTTCCGTATTTTCTTCTGTAATCAAAGTTTATGTTAGGGAATTCAAGTGGACTGGAGAATTGTTAACGTAGTTTTTTTTTTTAATTGGCAAGTGAGAAGGTGAGTTTGGGAATATTTATTATTTATTGAAATATTAAGCGTAAATATTTTTTAGTTTTGAGGCATACATTTAAAGAGTAATTTTTTTTAAATTAAATTTTAAGTGAAATTATTTTTTTATTGAAATGAGACAAAAATTTAAGCTTTCAAGAATTTTAAAAAGTAAAAGAAATTTCTTTTTCGAAATGTTTAAAACAGTAGCAGGATGAATGCAATTGTTTTAATGGGGAACTAGTGCTTTTTTGCTAGACTTTTCTTAAGGAAATTTGGGTATTGTTATTGGGCCTGATGTTTTCAATTAGGTGACCAATCGGGGGATTTCTGACTGGTCTGAGAGCAATGCTTTACAGTATTGAGCCGAAACCAGAGTACACGGCTTTTTTTCGGGGTTTGAAATGTTTCAAACTGACTCGCTTTATTCTTTGAGTTGAAAAGGAGAAGCGCTCTCACTGAAGACCCCTAGCCTAGAAAAACTAAACAGTCTGGGTCGAACACATGTGGAAAAGGGAAGATTTCAGAAGAGTTCCTCTCTACAATCATGGGAAGAGAACTACTTGGAGAAATAATGATTTCGATTATATAAATTCAGAAATGAATGTAGTTTTTTTTTAATTTTTTATTGGCATGGTAGAAGGTGAGTTTGTGAATATTTATTATTTATTGAAATATTATGCGTAAATATTTTTTAGTTTTATGGCATAAATTTTAAGAGTAATTATTATTTTTTTAAATTAATTTGAAGGGAAATTATTTTTTTATGGAAATGAGTCAAAATATTGAGTTTTTCAAGAATTTTAAAGTAAAAGTGAGAATGTAAACTTCTTTTTTGAAATGTGTAAAACAGTAACAGGATGAATGCAATTGATTTAATGGGGAACTAGTGCTTTTTTGCTAGACTTTTCTTAAGGATATTTGGGTATTTTTATTGGAGATGGGTCCGAGGTTTTCCATAAGGCAACCAATCGGTGCGGAATTCCGACTGGTCTGAGAGCAATGCTTTACTGTATTGAGTCGAAACCAGAGTACACGGCTTATTTTCGGGGAGTTTGAAATGTTTCAAACTGACTCGCTTTATTCTTTGAGTTGAAAAGATGAAGCGCTCTCACTGAAGACCCCCTAGCCTGGGAAAACTAAACAGTCTGGGTTTCATAAAAATTTCTTTCCTAAGACACTTTTAGTACATCCATTTTCAACCTCATCTATTTTCAACTTTCAGGAACTTGCTGTGACTGTTTCTACTGCATTCTGTTTTCTACCTGAATCGTTTTCAACTGAATCGAAAATAGACCTTTTAAAATATTTTCCTTGAACGAAAACGTGCTTCTGAAATTTCATAGTTCCCCATGTTATTCAAAGGGAATTTCACTGTTTTTACTGAAACGTATTTCATCAAAACCGCCCCTAAGAAAATATGAAGTGTTCCATTTTTAACCCTATAAGAGAATGTACTTTTCCGAAACGAACATTATCTGTCTTCAACTTTTCCGAAACGAACCTTATCTGTTTTCAACTTTTCCTAAAACGATCTTTGCAAACATTTTTCAATCAAAATTTAAATCCTTCTCAATATGAACTTAGGAATGCATTTAAAAAAGAGAGAGAGAGAGAGAGAGAGACAGAAAATCAACTCAAATGAATGATACTTTATGAAAAATAGATTAAGAAAAGAAGTTTTAAGTTACATAGGGAAAAACAAGAAACGAAAGACGATATGAAGTAGAAAAAGAATAAAGTTTACATGCGGAAATACAGAATTTAATGCGAAAAGAGCCACTTAATGCTTTGAACAGGGGAAACTTGTTTCAGTAAAAAAAATCTTATTCTTATGATTTCTTTAAGAAAACTGACATTTTCAGTACATTTATGCTTTTCTATGAAAGTTTTTCTCAAAGGACTCCATTAAGTTGATCTCAAGTCTTTGAAGTGAATGGGAAGAAAAATAACATGTCTATGTGTTATGAGAAAATGAAAGAATTTCCTTAAGACAGCGTGAAGTGAATTGAACATCAAGCAGTTGTATGATGTTTTACTATCGTAATATGTACATATATTTTGGGAAAATATCTTCTAAAATTAGAGGGGAAAATATATGAATATTAAAAAAAAAACCCAAAAACGAAAACAGCTCTTTAGATATACAAAGAGAGTATTTGAAGTAGAAAGAGGGATGGAATGCTTTGAATAGGAATTTCTTGTTTCATGGAAGGGATTCTTATTTTGGAAATTTTTTTTAAAAGAGAAACTATCATTTTCAGAAAATCTCTGGGGGAGTCGAACTTGGACATTTAACAAAATTCTTGGATATATAGGAATTTGAAGAAAGTTTATGGAATGAAACATGAAGAGAAAGAAATGGGTTGAAAGACTTAACATTCAAGCTTCGTCAATTTTTTTGGTTCCTCATACAATTCTGGGGAAATTTTACGTTTTGGGGAGAACTCGTTTTTTTTTTTTTTTTTCAAAATCAAACCTTTAGAAGTTTTTAAGATAGAAAAAATATTGACTAAGGGAAATCTTAAGTAATACAAATTCTGACTTGAAGCATTTTTAAGTAAGAAAATATTTGTCTGAAGTAATTTTTCAATGTCTAAGCATTGAATCTGACTAATCGTCCGTCCGAAATTGAATCCTGGGGAGGCTTGAGTTATGAGCTTTTGAATTACGACACTAGCTTTCTACCTTCCTTGGAAACAGTGGACTAAATCAGGGTCTGCTTATTTCCCTTGTAGTGTTTTCACTACGGATCTCTTAAATCTTAAATGAACGGCAAAGTTCAATCGCTCTGTCCCATTGAGTCACCAGTTTTAGATTTTTGTCATCTTTGACAGTTTAAGTTCGCTCAGAAAACTATGCTTTTGCAAGCTTGAGTTTGCGTTCAAAGTTCAAAACCAGAATTTAGTTTAATCTACCAAGCAAAGTGATTTCATGTCATATGAGGTTTTCCAGCAAGCAGTAGACGCGTGAAAACAGTGGCACAAGATAGTCATTTTCCGGTAGAAAGAAGGGAGATTCCAAAGTTAATTTCTTGGGGAACGAGTAAAAACTCTTCGTTCACTGGAGAGAGCGTAAAAACACTCTTCGTTCACTGGAGAGAGCGTAAAAACACTCTTCTTTCATGTTTTAATTTAAACCTCGAGGAATTAGTATCTAACTATGAAAAGGAAGTTCTAAAGATTTAGGGGCATTTACACTAAACTCCTACAATGACTTTATTTGAAATAGTGAAGAATCGGCCTTAGAGACTAAAATACATCTGAAGATTTTAGATACATTTCTGTTCAAAAGTAAAGTCGAATGGAAAAATAAGAGAAATTAAATCGATAGGAAAAGATTGATAGGTTGAATCAGAAAAAAAAACTAAGAAAAAATAAAAGAAGTTTCATAAAAATAAACCAAAGTTTTAAGAATCATACAACTCTGAATAGAAGGAAAAATATAATAAGTAAAATAAAGGGAATACGATATTTTCACTATGAGAGTTTGGAAACACCTGCTTTTCTTACGAATTAGTAAAACGTGAAATAAAAATGTTTAGAGGAAGTACGGACTTAGTCGCTAGGTCTCCAGAATGAAAGCTTTTTCTGCTGATACAATGAATAAAAAATACGATAATGAAAACCTAATTGAAACGAAAGAAAAGGTCAATGAAACTAAACGTCTAAAGAAAAAATGCAGCAGGCACAGAAGTTAAAAATGATGGGACAGATACGGGAGAACTGGACATTTAGTGAAAGAAATATACGCGAAGTTTTGAAACATCTCAATTTAAAGCGAACTAAATGAAGGAAAGGAATGAGATTAGGGGAGTTCTTATTAACTGTGATGAGGTGAGGAAACAATAAAAATTTAGTTATACATGAAATAAAGTAAAAAAATAAATAGCTTGTTTAAGAATATGATTTTTGGTGAAAGTATGAAATTTTAGTTGAAATATCATGACCAGCATTTCGAAAAGAAATAGATTGAGTCGATATGTATGGAAAGGAAGTAAGAATTTCTTTATTTTCGCTATGGGGGTGGGGAATAACTGCTTTTCTGGTGAGTTAGTAAAACGTTAAAAAAATAATGTTTATGGGAAAAACGGAATCACTAGCTTTGCCTCTAGAATGAATATTTTTTCGGACGAGACAGAAAAATATACAGCCCAAAGAATACAAATTTTATCGTAAGAAAAAGGTTTTAGATTGTCTGTTTTGACAATGAATGCATTCTTGTTGAGACAGTCCACGGAAAGTATAGCAAACTAGGAAAGAATAAAAAATGCATATTTAACTATATGCAAGCTTTGAGGGATATTTTTCAGCAAGTTTGAAAATATGCTATTTAAGGAAACAAAAATCTGATGATTTGCTACATCTAAAATAATCGTTCTACTGAAATGAAATGAAAAAAAAAGAAAAAAGAGTCTAAATAAAAGGAGTCACAAGTTTGACCAAGTAAGAAAAAAATTACTGACATACTGAAAAGTTTTACGAAATTTCAAAAAAAAAAAAAAAAAAAGATGAAGTAAAATAGCGAAATTGGGAAGCTATAATGATATGCGAAATAAAGTAAGAAAATATTGTTTCATCAGAATTTTAACTGTGAAAGACCTGTAGAGTTCTTGAACACACGAAAAAATTACGAGAAAATAATATTGCAAAGGCGAAAGGCTCAGAATTAGCATGAAGTCATTTCACAAAAAAATGACAAAGTCCAATAATTACTGCGAACAGGAACGAAATCGTTTCTAAAGAAGCATTTCCTTGTCTCATGATCTGTAATAAAATTGAATAAAGGAAAAAGAAAAGTTCCCCAGAAAATTCATTACATCTACACGAAAAAACTCCCTCAAAACATACAAAAAATATAAAAACTACATGATGAAATGACGTAAAAGTAATTAAAAAAAATTGAGTAAATACGTACACGAGACCACCTGACCAATTTTTGAAACCAAATCATCGTGAGTTAGGACCTCACTAAGACCATCAGAGCATTTTTATTTAATTGGAAAGAAAATTCCCCAGCATCGTTACGTAAAAATTTCCTCCGGGGAAAAATAGCATCGAAGAGGGGGAAATCCCGCTTGAAAACCACAGGAATAAATACAAAAAATCCCAACGACCCCACTCGGTTGTTGCCATCCCTCAAAATCAAAGATCTATCGAAAGTTCCAAGAAGCACCGCTAGAGGGCAGCACATCGAGTTGACACCCACTTTTCCACTCGGTCGTTGCCATCCCTCAAAATCAAAGATCCATCGAAAGTTCCAAGAAGCACCGCTAGGGGGCAGAACATCGAGTTGACATCCCCCTATATCCAACCTCCTTTCCCACTCGATCGTTGCCATCTTTCAAAAACAAAGATCCATCGAAAGTTCCAAGAAGCCCCGCTAGGGGCAGCACATCATGGGGACGATCTCGTGACAAAAATTCTGACAAGGGGACAGCTGGGGCAACCACGGGATCAGCCTCGTGATCAGCCAATGTTAAGTCTATGGAGGGCTGATCCTGCGCTAGAATGCCCCCTTTTCCTCTACTACTATGCTAACCGTTACACCACCCGGGCCGAATGAGTCCCAAGTATCTGAGGGTTATGAATGAGAACATTCGCAGCGTAGGTAAGTAAATCATCAGCCTCTCGGGTATACACTGCGAGGAAGCAGAATTTGTTGTGACTGGCGAAAATCAACAAATGTTCCGATTCATAACACTCAGATACTTGAGACTTAGTCGTCCTGAGTTATGTAACGGATAGCATACTCGAACGGAAATCGGGAGATGTGGGTTCGATTCCCGCTCCAGCGCGATGTAATTTTCAAGTTTTCTGATGTGATTCGTGTTACGTGAAGAACAGTAAATGCAAGCAATTCAGAGATGTCTGATTGCTGTGTTAACAATTCTAACAATACCTTTGAACATTAAGTTTTGGCTTATTAGCACGTCTTCAATCATAGGAATGCACGGTAGAAAGCCGCGTTCTTATAGCATTGCAGCATTTATAAATCGGATTCAGAAAAGTACCTTTGCGTTTGATAAATAGGATTATGAGAATGATGATCTTTTTATTTTCTGCTTTTTCTAAGTATGTTTTTTTCCTACATCAATGGTTTGTACTTGAGAGGATGTCTCTACTTTTTAAAATTAAATTCGAAAAATTCCTTTTTGCATCGGATAAAACTGGAACGATGATCAAAACTTTCCATTCATTTCTTGCTTTGAACGGTGCGTAAATTTTGTGTTTAGTGGGTTGTTGCGATGTAAATTAAGCTTTTATTTGCATTTGGCTCGATATCTCAGTTCCAGTAGTTCAATATAAAAATATTTTTCGCACGAGATATCCGTAACCTTGATAAAAAAATTCTATTAACTTTCCAGTTTTCTATGAGGTAATGTTCTTGCTGAATTTTCATATTTAGTCTCGTGTGGTATCTTAGATTCTTTAGAAAGAACTGCAAAATTTCTTTTAATGTCAGAAAGCAGCTAAGATGATCGATATTATCCACACATTTTCTTGTTTAGAGTGGCATCATATCGACCTTTAAGAAAAATTCTACGCTCTTAAAAGCTCCGTATCAGAGATCTTCTTGAAGTGCATACCTAATGCCATTGCTAAGATTCCATATACATACATATTTCCTGCGTTTCTTGATGCAACTGTGGCCTGCTGTGTTGCTAAACATAACATATTTTTGTATCACGAAAGATATCGCGTTCCCTCGATCTCAGTAATTTCTATTTTCGAGGGATGGCTGTAAACATGAATAAAATGGATTGTGCTTTTTCCCAGCATTTTCTGATGACAAATTTTACCGTTATGTGGCTCAAATACATATGCGCATTTTTCATGATAACTCTGCTACTACTCGGTGGGCTGAAAACGTTCTTTTTATGGCTTATATGTAGATTAGAACGTGCCCAATATTATGTATACGTTCTTCAGAATATCTTCAGTTCTTATTGGGGTATTGATTACATGTCTTAAAATACCCTTAAAATGCAGACATTCAAATATTTTATCAAAAAAAGTAATCATTACATCCGAAAATTCGATAATATCCTGCTTGTACTTTTAAATTCCAGCGAAATTGCAATGCTTTGTGATAATGTGAAATCAAAAGTACACTGGCGTGCAAAAATTAAGGACGAGACGGTTTTTTCGAACGTAACGTCGTGCAGAAGTACTCCACATCGACTCAAATCATAACATAAGATCCCCAAGATGCAAGAATATGGGACAAGTGAGCAAAATTGTCCAAACAAGAAATCCAAAGGATACAGAGGCACTTTATTGAAAAGGTAGCTTAGAGCACAACTGGACAAAAGACAGAAACATCCATGTGACAGGCGGCTGCCAAGAAAAATCCAGTCTTTAGTAGGGGATATGATCACTCCTGACTGCGTTGCAGGATTTACAACGGCTGTCCATGCTGAGGACAAGGTTGTCAAGGAGCTGTTGAGTCATCGCGGCCCATTCCTCTTGTAGCGCCAATCGCAGATGCGGAATCGTCGCTGGCGGCTGGTGACGTGCTGCCAAGCGTTTCCCGAGAAGGTCCTACGCGTGTTTGATTGGATTTAGGTCCGGGGACCTTGCGGGCGGGCCAATCCATACGTTGAATATCTTCACTCTCCAACAGCTCTGCGACAGCCACTGTACGATGAGGTGTAGCCTTGCCGTCCATGAAGAGGAACTCATGACCCACAGCACCTCTAAACAGACGCACGTGAGGCAGGAGAACCTCGGTACAATAGCGGACACCAGTGACTGAACCTCCTTGGAAGATGTGGAGGTCAGTACGGCTACCAAGCATGATACCGCCCCAAACGAGAACTCCGCCATCTCCAAACTGGTCCCTTTAGATGATGTTGGAGGTGTGATCGCGTGATCCCTGCTCTCTCCAGATATGTATACGTCCAGAATTGCTCGTCAGACGAAATCGGCTCTCATCCGTAAAGAGAACTCGACCCCATTGCTGGTGTGTCCAGTTCTTGTGTTCCTGGCACCACAGAAACCGCCGTCTCCGATGAGCAGGCGTTAATGGCACACACCGTATTGGTCGTCGTGCAAATAGACCACCTTTGTGCAGCCTCATGGCCACGGTAAAATGCGATAACGGACGTCCAGTTGTCCGTTGCATGTGCCTTGCGATTTCTCCCGCTGTCTGCCGTCTGTCTCTTCTCGCCTGTAGGACAATATACCGGTCGTCCGCCGCCGTGGTTGCTCGTGGACGACCACTGCTAAACTCTCGGACAGCTGTTCCTGTCGTTTGAAATGCTCTCCAAGCTTGTGAAACGATGCTGTGAGCGATCCCGAACTCCTAGGCCACACTAGTCACACTTCGACCTTCTTCCAACTTCCCAATGACGCAACCTCGGGTAAAGTCATCCAGAGGTCGTCTACTGGATTGCCTGTTGGCCATATCACACGGTGGCAGCAACTCGACGTCGTTCAAACCGATGTACACCGTGCAATAGCTTTCACCGAATTGCTGAGGGTACACCGACCGCGTGCTTTATACCCTTTTGACATCCCCCCTTCCTCCCGTACGTCATGCTGCCTATATGCGCATGCCCTACCGTACCGGACCCTAGTCTATCTCCTGAGTGGTCTTTCTTCTGTCCGTTCTGCCTGCTCGTTCCGCTGTTATGCTAACGTCTCCTCTTCGTCCTTAATTTTTGCACACCAGTTTCCTATGATGAAATTGAGGCTACACAGACTGAAGGGTCTAAGTGGATTAAAGAAAAGTAATAAACATGTGAAATCATGTTATAAGTCTTCGTTCTATACCCTTAAGTTTTGATCTAAAAATGAATTTACTCATTACTTTTAGTATGACAATATATTTTATTCATTTAAGCTAAGTTCTCTTAAATGAATGATTTGGCAGCACTTTCGAAAAGGAACTGACGCTGAATATTAAAACGCAGCTTTGTAACGGATATTTGAACCAAAAGTTGATGAGCTTGAAATTTAGCAGGTAAATAAAATAAACCTTTTGCCTTCTTCATTTTATCCGATAATATTACACTTTTTGTTTCTAACTTCATTTTATTACAGAAGAGCCTGAAATTTAATCTTAATAATATGAAAGTGACTTTTTGGAAAGCTAAATTTGTTTGAAATTGGTTTAGAAATGGGAATTCGAAAGAAAGTAGCAAATAGTGTTTCCGAACATGATGTTTGCTCTGCTAGAAGACAGAACCGTTTGCGAAAAATCCTAAATATTGTGTTAAATGCTCCACGCGCGACAGCAAACATATCAGAATTCATGCGTCCTCTTCGAAAAGCGCGCTTGGTGGCCACGAGATTAAAAGCTGTTACAGTAAAATATTGGATGAAAAGGTTTGCTCTTTTCGTGCTTGCAGAGGTAAACAGCCTTTAAGAAGAAAAGTAATTAAACTGAGGAAAGGTAACGATTTGTCGCTCATGATGTATGATTCATTTTCAGAATTTTGAGATGAAGGAGACTGGACTTGCAAAATGGAATTTCTCGGAGAGAAGCAAAACAGACACGACAGAAAGAGGTTGAGAGAGCAAGGCTCGATAGGGGCCTTCCCTTGTCAGGTCGACGTCGTGGCCAACGGGAGTATTGCAACAGACCCTGTATACCGTAATACATTTTCTGAAATTAACGAGCCACTTTCCGTAATTCCTTTTGTGAATTAAGGGGACTCTGTACCCTTCATTTCACACAAATTGACAAAAAATATCGATTTTCTAATATTTACCCTAAAATATACTTTGAGACCTCTAGTATATTGTGACGAAATTTTGAGTTGATCGGAAGCATATAACACGAGTAAAAATATTTCTACTAGTGAGATGTCCCTGGAAAAGCCACGCCCCCTTTAATGTTTACGCTTTTTTTTTTTTTTTTTTTTTTTTTTTTTTTTTTTGACACACAACATGCCTCACTTGTTTTGCGAAGAAGAAAGATTTTCCGCTCGTTTGTTGTGCGTCAAATATGCGTGATATGATGAGTTGGTATGCATTCAATTTATCAATCTAAAAAAACATAAAACGGTAGGTCATCATTATTCAAAAATATGTGATTTGTGTATTATATTAAAAATTCAGTTGTTGAAATGACACAGGCAAATTTCAGGGATGGTGTTGACCATTGAATCTCACAGAATAAATATGACATTTCAAAAGAAATATGCATCACTACTATATTTACTTTTCCCTCCTGCTCGCAAGCCCCTGACTTTGCCTCGTACATGAACCTTCAGTTTTGCATAACACAATTTCAGGTTTTTGTGGGGTTTTTTTTTCTCTCTTACATAAATATCTGAAAATCTCCACAACCCTTCCTCATTAATTAATTAATTATTTTCAATGTAGCTGTTTATTTCCCCCACCATTTCTAGTTCTGTGATTTAGGTGATAATTGGTTTTGGATAAAGAAGCAAAAATCGTGAAATAGGCAAATTTATACGCAGACACTATAATTATTTTATGCATTAGTGTGTTCCTTCGGAATGTTTCTTATGGTGCAAAAAAAGCATGAGCAAGATATTTTTGACAACACTTTTTAGCCATTATTTTCAATTCTTCAGATTTTGTTCCTCACCGCAAGCTGATGTGATGCTGTAATTAGTAGACTAAAAACTGAGATTGAGGTGGGTAATGTGATCAAGACTCACTGTAGTAGCTGTACATTTGTATGTATGTGTATTGTGAATGCACAAAAAAATCATAAAGGAAACTGATTGTGGTTATACAACATTTCTGCAAGAATGAAATCTTTAAATTCATTTATCTCTGTTCGCATTTTCCTGACAAGTCACTCCATTAAAAGTACTAACACTTAAACATAAATTTATCAAACCACTTGGAAATTTTTTGGTAGTTTCCCTAGTACCTAATTAATAGATTTAGGGATGGAATTTGCAATAAAATAAAAACAAACTAATTTAAAAATTTAAATGTAAAATATACTTACTTTTTTCCTGATTTTGTACATATATATGTGGTTTTTATTTTTCCTCTGCTAAACTATTTTGTCTGTTTAAAATCAAATCCCAAAAGTTACAGAATATATACTCGTAAAAAATCTAAAAAAGATCATTGCAGAATGATTAAAAATAAAGAAGAATGGTTTTCTAAATAGCTACAATTAAAAAAAAAAAATTCAGAAATTGTAAACACAATATGCTTTTTTTTCTTTTGTCAAAATCAGTTCATAGTATCGCCCTACTTATAAAAATGTATGAAAAACAGAAGTTAACTTCTTAAACAAAAAAAAAAAGTTTTAAGGGAACACAGTCCCCTTAACGAAGCATATTTCCGACACAGCTTTTACCGGAAAATGGTGGAAAGAATCCTGAATTTCACGGATTATTCGTACGCCAGGAAAATTCGGAATTTTCAGAAACCTTTCCGCATTTCCTTTCGTATGTTAATGGGAAAACTCTGTTCGCACTTTTTCCTTATCCATATGACGAAAATTTTCCCAGTAATGCGGGCGATTCGCGGGAATTCTTAAGGTTTGATTAACTGTTAAATTTCAGTCGTCTGTCGTAAGATCTGATTTTAAAGTTCTGCAGCGATATCTGATATTGTGAATAGCATATCGCATGAAATGTTGGTTAGTGCTGTACCGGATATTCCTTCCCCTCTCCTCCATTTTGTGCTCCAGCTATTGTGTTACCACAATAAACCGGATACTTAAATTATTGTACAGGTGATCGTATGATGTCTACATGTGTATGTGTCAGTTTGTGGACTTATTAAGACAAAAGATATTATAGCAATCAAAAGAAAATTTTATATTTAGGAGTTTTGTGAAATAATATTGGGTATATAAATAAGTTTTGAGGGATTTCCGTTCGGTGTCGTACTTATTACTGCTCGCATGTATTTTAAGGTGGCAACACTGCGATATCGCAGTACGAAACGCCAGCTGTCAGAGTCAGTATACGACGTTCGATTGAGGTGCGAAGACGTATTTGTTTTACTGGATGGAAAATGGCCACTTTCGTCCCGACAAAACAGCATTTGCGGGAAGTGTTAGTGCATTACTTTATTGTCAAGAAAAGTGCTGCCGACAGCTATCGCTTAATATCAGAAATCTATGGTGAACATTCCCCATCCATAAAAACATGTGAGTTAGACGATTCAAAAGGAACGATTTCGATGTCACAGATAAAGAACGTTCTGGACCACCCAAAAAAATTGCTGATGCCGAATTGGAAGCTTTACTCGACGACGAGGATCCACGCCAGACCCAAAACGAACTAGTAGCAGCATTAAATGTTAGTCAGCCATGCATTTCACAACGTTTAGCTGCCATGAGAATGGTGCAAAAAGAAAGGAATTGGGTTCCACATGCTTTGCGGGAAAGAAACTTTGAACGTCGAAAAACCATTTGCGAATTGCTGCTTCAAAGGCAAAAAAGAAAGGGGTTTTTGTATCGTATTATTACTGCCGACGAGAAATGGATATGGTACGATAACCCTAAACGGCAGAAAGCGTAGGTGAAGCCAGGTGAACCAGGTCCTTCAACGCCAAAACGCAATATGTATGGTTCAAACGTAATGCTGTGTATCTGGTGGGACCAGAAGGGTGTGATTCATATGAACTGCTGAAACCGTCAGAAACTATTACTGGTGATCGGTACTGATCCCAATTAATGCGTTTAAAACGAGCTCTCACGCAAAAACGGCCGGAATGGGAGAATAGACAAAACAAAGTCATCTTACAGCATGACAACGCAAGACCACATGTTTCTCGACCTGTGAAAAAGTACTTAGAAGGATCCGAGTGGGAAGTTCTACCCCATCCGCCATATTCGCCAGATATTGCGCCATCGGATTACCATTTGTTCCAGTCGATGCAGTCAGCTCTTTCTGGAGAACGGTTTAGTTCTTATGAAGACATCAAAAATTGGCTGGACAACTGGATCTCTTCCAAGGAACCGGAATTCTTCCTTCGGGGCATACGTTCACTGCCCGAAAGATGGGGCAAAGTTGTAGCTTCAGAGGGAGCATACTTCGATTAATATTAAAATATTGTTTCTGTTCTCCAACAACGTGTTTTGTTCACCTCAAATCCCTCAAAACGTATTTATATACCAAATATTACAAAACAGCACATTTTAGCTTTTCTTACAGAAAATTGAAAGTCGTTGTCAGTTTAAAAAAATCTCAAGTTCCAAAGCATTTTGTTGCTTCGAAAAATCACGAAAAAAATATTTAGTTTGTGACAAGTTCTCTTACGGAAAAAAATAACATTATTATTATAAATTTATTCAAAAAACTCATAAGCTCCAAAAGAAAAGAAAATGACTGATTCACTAGCATTTAATAACATTTATCATTACGCAATGATAAAATGGTTTTTTCTTAAACATATATCATTGCTCAATTAGAATTTTACTTGGAACGTGACTGTGACTTTTAAGTCTTTCTGGCTCAGTGGTTAAGACGCTCGGTTTCTGTTAAGCCAACCCAAACGACCTCGGTTCGAATCCCATCAGGGGAAAATGGTTATCTGGTGTCATCATCATCATCTACCATTATCTCCAAGTTTCTTCCACAACTGTCTGTTTTGAGCCTGTGTTCTCCATGTCACTCCAGCATACTTTCGAATTTCATCCATCCATCTTACAAGCGGTCTTCTTCTGGGTCTTTCCTGTCCCTTGGAATCCAGTCTAAAATTTCGGTGATCCGTTCTTCTGGAATCCGAAACGGAATTTTCTGAAATAAACGGAATTACTGACTACGGAAATTCTGTGAAAATACGGAAGTTAAAAGAAACGGGAAATTTTAAAAACGGAAATTTCGTTAAAAGACGGACATCTACAGGCAACTTTGCTGCACTTATTTTCAAAAATTTACCGCGAATTCACACCACATTTTTTACAGTGTAATGGAAATCAGCAGCCGAGAGATACTTTAGCGGCCGTCGGCAACAAAACAGCAGCCGAGAGATACTTTAGCGGCCGTCGGCAACAAAACAGCAGCCGAGAGATACTTTAGCGGCCGTCGGCAACAAAACAGCAGCAGCTACACTGAGTAAACGTCCATCCATAGAGAAGGCCTAAGACGTCTTGGAGGGAAGGGAGACTTAAATGCTGAAGGCTTGGCGATGAATGTGGAAAGCAGTATCGCTGCCGTATTGTGCTTCAACGAAAGGAAGTGTTTCTACGACGCATAACTCTGACCTGCATGTATCATTTGTGTGCTTACGTCTTTGTTTTGTATGTGTAGTGTCCATCAGGTGTTCAGCGTGAGCAACGTATCGTCTGTATGCGCAGTATTGGTGCGTGAGCTAAACTGCACTCGTTGCCATAAAAATCCGCGCACCAAGAAGGAGGCGTTGGATTAAAATGAGATTTCAGTAGTGAGATGGTACATACCAAGGACAGAAGTGGTTACAATATCACAGCAGCAGGACGATTTCCCGCGGACATACGGTACACATACTGGCCAACGTTAGTACCGCGTCGGACCGCCTTCTGCTCGGATACATGCGATGGTACGGTCTGCCATGGAATGAAAAAGACCCCGTATGTTATCCCGGGACAGATTGGCCCACACTTCTTGCAACTGACGCCCTAAATCACAAACAGTGGGACATGGAGAAGGCTGGCGTCCCATCTAGTCCCACACGTGCTCGATGGGTGAGAGATCAGGTGATCTGGCAGGACACGGAAGCGTCGAAGCTTGACGTAGGCAGTCCTGGTAAACCCGAGCCGTGTGCGGACGGGCGTTATCTTGTTGGAAAATGGCTCCGGGCCGCCCCGCCAGGAAAGGCAGGACATGGGGCCGCAGGATCTCCTGTACGTAGCGCCGGGATGTCAACGTTTTTAGGATCACTGCGAGGGAAATCCGGCTATCATACATGATGGGTCCCCAGACCATCACGCCTGCAGTTCGGGACGTGTACCGCTGTACAGCGAGGTTGGGATTGTAGCTCTCGCCTGCGGTCCTCCACACTCTGACACCTTGGTCGTCCGTTCCCATACAGAAGCGAGATTCGTCGCTGAACACTATACGTCGCCAGTCCGTAGCATTCCACGCTGCTCGCTGCTGACACCACTGCAATAGACGCCGACGATGGTCAGGTGTTAATGGCAGAAAACGTAAGGGCCGTCAAGAGTGCAGATTCGCCCCTGCCAGACGTCTGGAAATGGTTCTGGCGGACGCAGGAGTTCCTTGTTCGACCGCCACAAGTCTATGGATAATGGACAAGGACTGCATCTGTGCTTACCGCTCTTACGATCCCACGGTCCTCTCTGTTGGTGGTCTGTCTGGGTCGTCCAGAGTCAGTCAGCTGTGCGTGTCCGGGTGTCTTCCCGTTTCCATTGCTCCCTACACGATTGTACCGTACTGTCCGACAAGCCCAAATGGCGGCCGATTCGGCGCGCCGGCCACCTTGACTCTCTCATCCCGACGATACGGCCTCGTTCAAACTCCGCCAGTTACCAGTACGCACATATACGGCGGCTCCTCGGTATGTCTATCGCTCAGGTATCTCACCTGACTCTTACCGTGCTCTTCGGCACGAATGTGGAGTATACTGCGCGGTGCCTTATAAGCCCCAATGATTGCCATTGCAGTGCCAGTCTTGGACGTGCGGGCATGCGGAATCACACGAAAATTTAAAAGTTTGCATGTCTGCCCTCCACGTAGCTATTCGCCGAGTTTCACGTTAATCGCAAGGTGTTTTCTTGGTGCGCGGATTTTTACGACAATGAGTGTATTTTTGTTTGGGGGTTTAACGACCACCATGAGCAACTCAATGTCCTAGGAGCAGTCGCTCGTCCCTAATTTATGTCAACGGGTTCCAGGGAAGGGAGAGAGCCAGTGCTGTAAGACGTACACAGCATCCATGCTTCAACGAGATTCGAACCCAGGCTCACTTGGACCAACGGTCATAATACAGCGCTTAGACAATGGCGCCACTTGGGCGGCTGAGGGAAACTTCCAACGATAGGAGTTTGTGCGAGCCAATGTAGCAAGCGGTGTGTCTATTGTTCTCAGAAGTGTGCGAGTTAGGCGCCATTGTAACAATGTGTAATGTTGGCGTGTGTGGTGTCTTCATAATATTTATTCGTCAGTTAAGGGTACAACAGTGTTTGCGAAGATATAAAACCGTAACTTTTCACTTTTGTCATATTTCTCGGGAAGTGAGATGCATCGTGAAGGAGCAAGCAATATTCATTCCAGCAGAGTTCCCTAGGCGTTGCGGATTGAGTAATGAGGCACTGACTGTCAACAATGTAATTTAAATTTCTGCATGCACTGAGGAGCAAAATTTCACCCAGAATGCGTTACTTTTTTGTGAAAGTAGCGCCATATAACCAGTCGATGTACGAAGTAACAGCGTGTATTACCATTTATTGAATTCATTTAATCCCGTTTAATCTCATATTAAAGCATTTATGCTCGCTAACCTGTGCATCCTATTAATTGAGTAGAACGCTCTGACTGACTAGATTTAGTGGTACTTCTGTAATGTTTATTTTAGTAGCGCCTGGATCTTGATGCTCTAGTTCCAGTGCTCCAAATCATGACCGGTTGGGAAGTTATCCTGATTCAAAGTGAAGTACAACTAAATTTCTGCGGAAGTAGGATTTTAGTTGGTGTCAGATTGACGTGATATTTTTGGTAATAACTTTAATATTGGATTCGTGGAGATGTAATATTTTTGGGGGCCCGGAATAGGGTCCAACGTAAACATTTTGGTTTCAGAAGAAGCATTCGTACTTTACAAGGGGCCCAGAGTGAGCCCCATATCATCACATTTTCTGTTATCGTACATACCATAAGAGGATGCAGCATTTGAAACGCCGAAACAATTTATGAATACCAATTTCATTTTTTTCAACTCCGATAAGGTGGCGCAGTGGTCTAAGGCGTTGGCCTCTGATCATTCGTCTGTAAGGGGTCCGGGTTCGAATCCCGTCAGGCATGGATGTTGTGTTTGTCTTACGGCACTGGCTCTCTCCCTTCCTTGGAACTAGTGACCCTAAATTAGGGACGAGCGACTGCTTATAGCCCATTGAGTTGCTCACGGTTGTCGTTAAACCTCCAATCAAAAAAAAAAAACTCAGATAAATTTTTCTTACTGTATTTCACAGCAGAAGATATGTGCAGGACTAAAAAACAACAACAGTTAAATCGAATGTTTATGAAAATGCCTTAATTTAAATAAATTGTCTCTATTTCATGGCAGTAATGTGCACAAATATAAAACAGTTATATAATTTATAATTAAAATGATTTATTTAATAGGAAAGTTCCCCGCGATGCAATGTGGACCGAAAAATTTTGGCTTTCCACACTGTAAAACTTTTTCTGAAATTAGAACCACTTCATCGTGATCCCTTTCGTTAATTTTTTTTTTTTTTTTTTTGATTGGAGGTTTAACGACCATCGTGAGCAACTCAATGGGCTATAAGCTGTCTCCCGTCCCTAATTTAGGGTCACTGGTTCTAGGGAAGGGAGAGAGAGCCAGTGCCGTAAGACAAACACAACATCTATGCCTCACCGGGATTCGAACCCGGACCCCTTTCGGACGAATGATCAGAGGCCATCGCTTAGACCACTGCGCGGCTCAGCGTTAATTTCCTATTTAATATTTTCCGTGAAATAACGGGAAAAATCTGAATTTCACGTATTTTTTATTCGTGAATTGACAGAAATACTCCTGTTCAACTTTCTCCGGTTAATAACGGAAAATTGCCGTTTTTAAAAGGTGTTAACGGAAAATTATGCGTTTTCAAGAAACCCTTCCGTGACTCCGTGTAATAACGGAAAAATTATATTCTCACTTTTTCTATATTCATATGTCGGAAACTTTCCGGTAATAAGACCAGTTAGCGGGGATACTTGAAATACTTGGAAGTTGATTAACTATTAAATTTCAATCGTCTGTCGGTGGACCTGATTTTGAGGTTCTATACGACGCTGGATATCACGGATAGCAGATGGCATGATATTGATCTTGTGGCAACAGATATCCCTCCGCCACTCGGTGTACCTGCTATTGTGTGTTGTGTTACCGTAAGAAATCGGGTAATTGAAGTGTCGTACAAGTGATTTATTGTAATCAATCTGTGGACCCCTGAACACAATAGCTATCAAGAGTAAATTTTGTATTTAGGGGCTTTGTGAAAAAATATTTGAAATAATACTGTGCAGCAGTACATTTCACATTTTCTTAAAAATAATTTAAAGTCATTGTTAGTAAAAGAAAACCTTTAGATCCAAAAGAGTCTGTTGCTATAAAAAATCATGATGAAATAAAAAAAAAAAAAATTTGTGATAAACCAACCTACAGAAAAAAAAAAAAAAAAAAAAATACAGGTAGACTCAGTTCTGAATTGAGCTGTTAGTTTGGAAAGTACGACTACGACTTGCAGAACGGAGAGTTGAAATGAACTAGTCGAGTATGGTTTCAAAGCATTTATTTAATTTGCAGCCAACACAGGTCTACGACATGAAAAGCAGCTTACATAATTTTTACAAATAATGCTGGATACATTGCGAACACAAAGCAGATCGATACACGAACTACTCAACATGGTGCTCTGTCTTCTTGGGCTTCTTACATTCCTCATCACCTGTTCTTGCCTCTCGTTTTGATTTTCTTCACTTTTGGTTGCATTCAACCCTTTTCACAAGAATTTTAAACCACTGCGATATGTTCTTTATATATTTGAATAGATCTCGTCGAGAGCTTTAAAACGATACCACGCACAGTCGTTTTCTACTCCTGTGTTGTCTAGATGAACCGCGATATTGTCAAAAGTGTTCACCGGTTCACAAGAAAACAATTTTTAAAATGTTCAATTCAAACCAGTGCGAAATGTTCGTATATTTGAATAGATCTCGTCGAGAGCTTTAAAACGATACTTTCGCACAGTCGCGTTGCGCTCACGGTTGCCGAAATAGACAGCTTCAAATGCGGCGGCACACCCAAAAATATTGCATCATCTTCCCCGCGCACAGGAAGCGAGCGGAACGTCGCGCGCACGATGTACTGCGCAGTACGCGAATTGGACTCCATGCTGTTTACGAATATGCTAACATGATCAGTGTGGGCACGTATTTTTAACGCTATAATGATGTCAATTAGGACCTTTTTTTGTCACAGGCGGTCGGCCGTAAGTCGCCCCGTACTATCCGCGGAGTTAGACGTAGTCCTACGTCAGAATAAAATTATTATAAACTTATACATGAAAATTATAAGCTCCTACACAGTTAATAAATTGACTAATTAACCAGTATTCATAGCGAAAAATATTTCATCATTGAGCCAATGCAGTTCTCTTCGTTTCTACCTTAAACATTAGCTGGTGGTAAGTGTTGCTAGCTCAGAGGGTAGCACTACTAGTTGGCGTTTAACCCTTTAACGACGATTACGCCCTAAACGTTCTTACATCCAAACTACAACGGCAGCCCTTCTAGAGTGAGTAGAATTTCCTACCCGGACCTGTGCTTCGAATTTTTACGGCCTCTACGGGATTAGCAGAAGCCGCCCTCAATCCCCGTTATTGTCCCTAAACAAATAAGTAAAGCAGGTGTTGGTATCTCCCAGGGCGATATTATTTAATCTCATGACATTGCATGATTTTTCCGTCAACGAATGCAGTGATCTCTTCCTGGCAACGTCTGACAGTCAATGCGCATCAAGATTACAGATCAGAAGTTTCGTGTGGTAATGGAGCACTAATCTTTCTTTGTTAAATTGCAAAGGGGAGAGGAGAGATTTTGAAAGAAGCAACAGACAGTTTCGGGCTTTATGGTATTCTGAGCGACACAAGATTTCAGGGTCAGGTCGTTAAAAGTTTAAACCATCATTGGCTTGATATCCATCGCGAGGAAGGATTCCTTCACCTCATATGTCAGGACAAGTCCCTGTAATGCGTTTGGTGTATTTAGGCTTAAACAAAGTGGTAAAGAAAGTTTCTTCTGTAAAAGGACTGAAAAAAATCAAAATCGAAGTTTTGGGAAACTGGAAATTTTGTATGAAAACGAAAAATCTTAAACTGACATTATTTAAAAAACCGGAATTACAAAGGAAAATTGGTCAAGATATTGAAGTTTACACAGAATTTTTTTTCAGAATGGAAATTTCGTTAAAAGTCGGAGACCTACGGGCAACTATGCTGCACATTATTTCCAGTGAATTCACGCCACTCATTTTTAGAACGTCTTTTGTAAAAAAAGATCGTGCTTATGTTACCGGTTTGTCCGTCCGTCCGTCTGTACACACGATATGTCTGCAACTATTAGTCCGATTTGAAAAATTCTTTTTGCATTGGTAACCTTGAAATATGCGAATGATGATCCTTTATTTCGTTTTTTTTTTTTACGATGTACAATTCCGCCGCTAGAGGGCGTAAATCCAGATGGTGTCGAATTCAAAAATACGTTTTATTCCACATATTTGCTTCTAAACATCCGATTGAAAAAATTCTTTTATCTTTCGATTCCATTTATGTCGAAGAGTATTTTAGATATAATTACATTTTCAAATTACGCATGGATTTTCCGCTAGGGTGCGTGAAATTAAATTACATTTTTCCTGATAACTCTTCTTCTAAAACTCCGATTTGGAAAAAAAAAATTCTTCAGTGGATACACCTCCTAATGAAAAAACTTTTGCATATAATTTCAAATTTTTGGTAAAGAATACTTTGGCCACCAGGAGGCGTAAGTGTTATTTTTTGCTTCTGATGTATTTGCCATAAAATCTGAGCTTCTAAATATCGATTGAAAAAATTCTTTCGTTGACTGATACCACTCACATTGACAAACCTTTTCGGAATATTTTCTTTTTAAAATATTTAACAGGTTCTCCGCCAGGGGCTTTTGAGAATACTTTTTTAACGAAATATCTTATTTTTTTATTACCTTTTGAGAATACTTTTTTAAAGAAATATCTTATTTTTTTATTGCCTTTTGAGAATACTTTTTTAACGAAATATCTTATTTTTTTATTACCTTTTGAGAATACTTTTTTAACGAAATATCTTATTTTTGTCAATATCTCTACTTCTAGGAGTCCGATTTAAAAAATTCCTTCTTTGTTGGATAGTGTTTCCAGTGCGACATGTTTTTCATATAATTTCAAAATTTTCAAGTAATTCATAGACTTTCCGCTAGGGGGCGTAAAGGTAAATTGCTTCCCCCTATATCTCTGCTTCTAAACCTCCGATTTGAAAAATTCTTTCTGCACCTGATACAGCTCCTAATGGGGAATCCTTTGCACATATTTCTCATTTTTGTAAAAAATGGTTTGGTCACCAGAAGGCGTATGTCTTAATTTCCGCTTCTGATGAATTTTGCAGCAAAATATGAGCTTCTAAAATCTCGATTGAAAAGAAAGTCGTTTGTGACCGATACTACTCATGTCGACAAACCTTTTAGGAACATTTTCTTCTTGAAATAATTCATGGTTTCTACGGCAGTGGGCGTAGATGTATATTATCTTATTTTTGTCAATATCTCTACTTCTAGGAGTCCGATTTGAAAAAAAATTCTTCTTTGTTGGATAGTGTTTCCGATGCGAAATGTTTTTCCTATAAATTCAAAATTTTCAAGTAAATCATGGACTTTTCGCTGGGGGGCACAAAGGTAAATTGCGTTTTCTGCGTTATATCTGCTTCTAAAACTCGAATTTGAAAAATCCTTCCTGTACCGCATTCAAGACCTGATGGAAAATATTTTTCACATAATTTCTAATGTTTGATAAATAATGGTTTGGCCACCAGGTGGCATAAGTGTTCATTTCTGCTTTTGATGTATTTGTAGCAAAATCTGGGCTCCTGAAAACTCGACTAAATATTTTTTCTTGGACCGATAGTACTCATATGGAATAACCTTTTGAGAATACTTTCTTCCTAAAATAATGCATGGTTTTTCCACCAGGGGATGTAAAGTCACATTTTATTTTTGTAGATATTTCTGTTTCTAAGAGTCCGATTTGAAAAATTCTTTCTGTGTCGGAGAGCGTTTCCGGTGCGAAATGTTTCTTATATGAATTCATGTTTTTCTTAACGCACAAGTCTGCAACCAGAGGGCGTAAGCTCACGATTCCGTTTCCATTAATATCTGAGGGATTAAAAACTCGATTGAAAAACTTCTTTCTTCCGTCAAATACTATTGTTTTCCATACCGGTTCCATTGACTTTGAATAGCTTTGATAAATTTAATTTGCGTCAGAACGGATTCCGAAGACGTGCTTATTTCACCCGAAAATTCGGTGTCATCTTTCTTGTTTACACTGCAATAAATGAGCCAAAGTATTTTTATTTTCATAATTTTTTTTTCTCATCTTTCTATTCTGGGTCGAGGTTTCTTGGTCAATGTGGGTTTTGTAAATGCAAGTCCTCCCTTCTTGATACACATTGCAGCAATTAAGTAATGAATCTGAATTTCTTAAAAAAAAAATGGAAAAGCAAAAAACCTTCGTGAGTATGTTTTATTCTAAGTACATTCTTCCTGTGTTAATACAAGACGTGGAGCTATCAGCCGACGAAAGGAAGGACTCGCAGAGGTCATCTTTTGGTATGGAGTGAAGAACTGATGTCACATCTTTGTATGGCTTCAATGTGTTGAAAAATGTTTTCTTTTAAAGGCAGCTTGAATTTTAGGAATAGAATAGAAATTAATCACATGGTGACAAATCTAGAGAATATGTGTCTGGTTGTGTACACACACTTGTTTTCGTGCCAGAAATTGTTGTAAACTGACTGATCTGTGTGCGGGTGCGTTATCGTGAAGAAGAAACCATTGACCGTTTTTGTACTCAAGCCTAACACGAATAACCCTCTTCACAAATCATTCCAAAATGGATATGTAAGCATTGCCAGTGGCAGTTGTACCTTCCAGAGTGAACTCGTGATTCAGAATTGCCTTGCTGTCGCAAAAGCACACAAGCACTGTCTTGATTTTGTACTTCTGTAACCTGATCTTTTTTCCTTTGGGTGACTGTAGCTACTTCCATTGAACGTTCTGACGCTTCGTTTCACGATAGTAACGAAAATACCTTGTCTCGTCACCTGACACATAACTTTGGAGAAAACTTCGCATTGTTGCTGCAGTCTCCCTTTGTGTACTCCACTCGTGCATGTTTCTGGTCTTCTGACAAAGCATGCACCACAAAACGAGCATAAACTCTTTTCCCCCAAATCTAGCACTAAAATTTGACGAATCGCCTCCTTATTATCACCGAGCTCAATTCCAGCATCCTCAAGGTCCCAAAACGTTAACTTTTTATCCTTTCGCGAACTTTCCCAATGAGTTCAGAAGTGCGTGCTGGCCTTTCGTCGTTTTCCAAATCTTCCCGCCCATCCTTGAAACGTGCATACCCTCGGAATATTTGTGCGCAAGATAGGCAATGAGCCCCATACACCTCACGCATGAATTCAACTGCCTTATATGCAGTTTTACGGATTTTAAAACAGAATCTGACATTTCTACCCTGCTCCATGACAGAGCGGTGACACCAAATGACGTCATGCACTGCGCAAATAATCATCTGCCCAATTCTCACGCAAACGTTGTTGATAAATGACTTATCAAAAATTCCATGCCTTCCTGACCCGTGTGTTTTACTGGGATTTAAAAAAATCAGTCCTTTTACTTAATTGTCGCGCCGTGTATGCTGATCAAAAACGCATTCTTTTTCCCGTATTCGTATTCGCACTACACAATAAGTAAAAATTCAGCTTTCTGAATGACCACTAAGAGTTTTAATTTAAAACAAAAAAATTTGGTTGGTTGGTTGGTTGTTTGATTTTTATGGCGCAAGGGCCATGTTTAGCCAAAGAGCGCCAGACATAAGACAGACAAACAAACAGTATTAAAAATGTGCTATGAAGCTTAAAATATGGCTGATCAAATAAAACTGAAGAATGAGAACGATGGAAGGGCTAAAAAAGATAATGAAACAAACAGTATTATAAACATGATACAATGATTAAAATCTAGCTGATTCAGTAAAAATGAGAAATGAGGATGATGATAAAGCTAAAATCTAGATACGTTTAAAATAGTCAATTTCCTTAAAAAATGAAAACACGGCAACAGTATCACAGTGGTCATCGAGAAGCCGCTGCAGTGTAGCGGCGTCCTCGGTCAACAAATGAGAATGAAAATAGTGAAAACGTACATCACGAAAACGAACACAGCTACACAAAAGATGAATGACAGTGAGTCGGCAATTGCACG
This sequence comes from Macrothele yani, assembly GCA_039090855.1. NCBI lineage: Eukaryota > Metazoa > Arthropoda > Arachnida > Araneae > Macrothelidae > Macrothele > Macrothele yani. Next base: position 61,137,403 of record CM077017.1, on the reverse strand, counting down.
TCTCACACATCGGTGCAGTGTCGCCACACAGCAAAAAGCAGTGAGTGAAACGACAATGCCCAATGCGGAGACGCGCAAGCACCACTTCCTCCCAGCGGTTCCGACGAGATGAGGAGTTCCAGATTTCAAGAATAGGTTTTATACGATGCAGTTTATTTTCCACCTGTTGGTCCCACAGACCCTGCCACGTTCGTTTGATATGAGCACGAACAAGAAATCGAAAATCGCGATGAAAGAGTGGCAAGGGTGTGACGACCAAAGAGGAAGCAGATCTAGCAGCCGCATCAGCACACTCGTTACCCGAGATTCCAACATGCCCAGGAATCCAGCAGAATTGAATCTGGACACCGGCCTCGAGGAAGGAACGAAGAAGCCTTCGTACGTTCAAAAGAAATGGATGATTACAATAGTCCAGCGATGTCAAAGACTGCAGGACACTTAAGGAATACGTATAGACCATAGCACTATGATGAGAACTCGACTGAACTTGGAGAAGTGCAAGATACACAGCATGCATCTCCGATGAAAACACCGTGGCCTCAGCTGGAATCCGCGCTACTGACACGTCATCAACACAGACAGCTGCGGATCCAACGACTCCATGCATCTTGGAGCCATCAGTGAAAATGGGAGTGTATTCAGTATTGAGGGCACGGTGCTCAGCGAAGAGCTGCTGGTACACCGACGCAGGGGTTGAGGATTTGTCGAAAGACGTAAACGTGGTATCAACCATGACACCAAGTGGGTGCCATGGAGGATCCCCAAAGTCCCTGGTCGCTGCAACAAGTGACAAGTCGAGCCCTGCATCACGAGCTACGGCCGCAATACGAAGACCGAAGGTTGGAATGCACGAGGGCCGGTTCTCAAATAAACGAGCATGCTGAGGATGGAAAACTGCACCGTACAAAGGATGGTCTGGAAGAGACGGAAGTTTTAAGTAAAAGTGAACAGACAGCTGCAGACGGCGTAATTCAAGCGATGGTTCGTTCGCATCAGCGTAAAGGCTGGGAATCGGAGATGTTCGAAATGCTCCCGTACAAAGACGCAGCGCCTGATGATGAACAGCGTCCAAAGGCCGGAGAACGGAAGGACGAGCCGAGCCATACACGATACAGCCATAATCCAGTTTCGACCGAATTAAGGAGTGGTAAATGCGAAACAAAGAGATCCTGTCTGCGCCCCACGAAACTCTCGAAAGGATTTGTAGAAGAGAAAGAGCACGCAGACAGGAAATCTTCAGCCGCCGAACGTGCGCACTGAACATAAGCGCACGGTCGACGGCCAGTCCAAGGAACTTGGTCTCCGGCAAACCTGGAATGGCTGCACGGTCTAAATACAGCTCGGGGTCAGGATGTAGGCCACGCCTCCGGCAGAAATGAACACACGCTGTCTTGTCTGGAGAAAGAACGAAACCATTGCTATTCGCCGCTTTAAAAATCTGATTAATTGCAGACTGCAACTGCCTTTCAATAAAATGCATGCTCGATGACGAGCAGAAGATGTGCAAGTCATCGACATACACAGTAGCCGAAACCGCAGGAGGAAGATTTGTGAGGAGACAATTAATGCGCAGGATGAACAATGTGACAGATAAAATGCAACCTTGAGGAACACCTTGTTCTTGATGGAATGTTGCCGATAGCGTCGTACACAGGCACACCTGGAACACCCGATTGCGAAGAAAATTTAAAATAAATGTCGGAAGATTTCCTCGCAATCCGCATGCGTGGAGGTCACGGATAATACCGTGCCGCCACGCACGATCATAAGCTTTCTCGATGTCAAAGAATACAGACACCAGGTGCTGCCTACGCAGGAACGCCTCGCGCACAGATGTCTCAAGGTGCAGGAGATGATCGTGAGGTGAACGATGACGCCGAAAACTGCTTTATGATGGTGAAAGTAATTGATGATGTTCTAAAAAGGAATTAATCGTGAGTTAACCATGCGTTCGAGAACTTTACACAGACAGCTAGTGAGAGCAATTGGGCGATAACTAGAGGGAGACTTAGGATCCTTGCCAGGCTTCGGAAAAGGTAGAACAAGCCTTTCGCCAAGACTCCGGGAAACTGTGTTCTAACCAGATGCGATTGTATAAGATTAAAAGGTGTCCGAGAGACGACTGCGAGAGATGACGGAGCATGTCGTAGTGGATGTCATCGGGACCAACAGAAGTAGCCCCGGACCGATGCAAAGCCACCCGAAGTTCACACATGCTGAAGGGGGAGTTATAACCAGTGTCGGTATACGGCGCAAAAGAGATTCTCTGGCGTTCCGCGGTGGATTGAATCCTATGAAAGGAGGACGGATACGCCAGATCACTCGAAACGGAGGCAAACGCCTCCCCCAAACAATCTGCAATCTCCCCGACTTCAGCATATGTGCAGCCGTTACTCTCGAAAATGGCAATCTGATGAGAGCTGTAGTTACCCCGGACCTTACGAATCGTGTCCCACACACTTTTCGAACTGGCACGTGAAGTGAGAGATGACACATACTGGATCCAAGACTCCCTCTTGCTACGTCGACGCACCAACCGAGCATAGGATTTAGCTCGTTTAAAAGCAACGAGATAAGCATCGGTTGGATAACGCCGAAAAGTAGACCAGGCCTTATGTTGAGCTCTCCTAGCCGCTGCGCATTCAGGGTTCCACCAAGGTTTCGGAATTCTGGGGAGCTTCGTAGATGTTTTAGGAATTGAAAGATCAGCTGCTTGAAGAATACAAGTTGTAACTTCAAGTACAGCTGCGTCGATTGACTCTTGGGTCACCATTTCAGAAGATATCACCGCGGACGATGTGAAGACCTCCCATCTGGCACGATCCATCCTCCATCGAGGTGGGCGGGAGGCAGAAGATGGCACGTTTGCATGGTGCCAGAGGGCGATTGGGAAGTGGTCGCTCCCGTGGAGATCCTTACACACCGTCCACGACCAGTCAGCAATAATCGATGGTGAACCCAAGGTCAAATCGATCGCACTGAAGGATCTTGTCGGCTCATGGAAGTAAGTGTCAGCACCGGTGTTTAAAAGGCACACAGAGGCCGAGCACAGAAGATACTCTATGCGACGACCTCTCGCGCTGGCGCTGACACTACCCCACAAAGGATGATGAGCATTAAAGTCACCCAAACGAAGGAAGGGTGAAGGCAGCTGATCAATCAAGCTCTCCAGAACAGAGATGCTAACATCCTCATCCGGTGGCAGATAGACACTGCAAACAGTAAGAGGCACAGGCATAGAAATACGAACGGCCCCGGCATGCACAGTTGTGGAAACCGCGACGGAAGATGCCGGAACCCTGTGGGGGACGAGAATAGCGACACCCGCACAGGCTATATTTCCAGACGAGTTATCTGTCCGAAATGCACTGTAGCCTCGAACTGAAAGCAGGTCCGATGGTTTAAGCTTTGTCTCCTGGAGACAAAGGCACACCGGAGAGTACGAATAAGGCAGATGTTTCCGTCATCAAAACTGGTGCGAAAACCTCGGCAGTTCTACTGAATTATTGAACCCATGGGTAAAAATGAAATGAAAAAGGAAATGGTTAAACTTGGTCAGCCTCCAGTTTCTCTGATGAGTGTTCCCCCAGATTTGGGGGTGTGTGACCAGAGGCCAAGATTAGTGAATGCTTTGTCCCAAGTGTCTTAGCGGGATTCACTTGCCGTTGATTGTTTGGCTGAGACCTTGGAGGAGAAGAAACGCTCTTCTTATCCTTGACCTTTGTGTTGGTGTTGGTGTTTTTGCCAGAAGAAGTGGCCTGAGTTCCCTTGCTGGTGTTGGAGTCAGTCTGCTTCGGTGAAGTGGCGGGTGCCGCTTTCAGACCCCTAGCTCGCGACTGGAGTGCCTCCAGTCCGGCTGCGATGATTTCTTCTACATTGTATGGACATTTAGGGGGTCTGAATGTCGCTCTGAATGGCAACCGTAGATTTGGCAACCACCACTGAAGCGTATGATCGCCGATCAGATGTAACAGGAACCACTCTTCTTCTGGCCTCAGGATAGGAAATATTTTCCACCGTTTTGAGCCTTTGGATTTCCTTCTCCTCCTTCCACTTGGGACAATCTTTGGCTGATGCTGGGTGTGAACCCTTGCAGTTCACACAAAACTCGGCCTCGGCCACACATTCTGAAAGTAGATGCTCTGTGGCACCACAGCGTCCACACCTAGGAGTACTCCTACATGACTGCTGAGAGTGGCCATGCGACTGGCACCTAAAACATCTCAACGGGTTAGGAATGTACAGTCGTACTTCGAGGTGGAGATACCCTGCCTTGATGGATGTAGGCAGAGAAGGGCTGTTGAATGTCAAGATGAAGTTCCAGGATGGGACAAACTGCCCATTCCTCCGGAGAGAAATACGCCGAACACCCGTAACATGTTGGCTCCTCAGTTCTTCGAGAAGTTCATCCTCGGTACATTCAATAAGATCCCGAGAGGAGACAACACCTCGAGAGGAATTTAGGTAACCGTGTGGTGTTATGTTGACCGGAGTCTCAAGCAGCATGCTGGTGTTGATAAGTGTGGAACTGTAGGCCACAGTAGACATCTCAACAAGAAGATATCCAGACTGGAGCTTCTTGACACTCTTAGGAGAACTTGCGATTGATTGAAGTGCTTTATGGATCCAAAATGGACTTATGGCACTCAAAGGCTTTGTAGGGTCCAATGAGTGCACAAAAAAGAATCTAGCATTGGAAACATCAGCGACAAATTTTTTGGCGGAAGGACCTGAACCTTCCTCCATACCTCTTTTAGTTTTGCGTTCGTGAGAAATTTCATTGAGAGCCATGAAAAAAAAAATAAAGGATTCATCCGCCGACGTCCCCACCCACTACCGAGCCCAACAGGGGAGAGCCGGAGGTCCGCAAGCCCAAGTGGACGCAGGACACGACTCTAGGAATAGCAAGCGGATATAGCAAGTTGATAGGGCAGACATGCGCTCGGCGAGCACCCAGACTTTCCCATGCCTAGGAAACACCCCTTTGGCATGCCCACCCTATCCCCAGACTCACCCTGTCGTACGAGACGACAAGCCGTTAGAGGTCTGGGCTCCACTCGGCGACAGACCTTATTGACTAGGAGTGGGTTAGTTCCCAGCCTCCCGTTTAGGGTGAAGCAGGGGGCAAAGAGGAGTGTTGGCAACTGACGACAACAACACCCTGGCCTCCAGAAACCTCAGCCTCCAGCATCCCCTTTTCCACCTTACGGGTCACCGCACACGGCAAACGTGCAGGTAGGTCTAGCTAACCAGCTCGGAAAAACAAAGAAAGGAACATGAAATGGAGAAGACAGGAAAGAAAACGAAAAACTACACTGACGGAAAAAAATCCCAACACCAAGAAGGGGTTGTGTTAGATAAACGACAGTTGGTAGGCAGTGAGAGTACATCTGTAAGATGACGTCTATGCAAATTTCGCGCTCGGCGCACACGTGTGGCGCTAGTAGCGCCCCTAGGAACATGCAAAGCAGGTTTGCTGTAAATACGCGCTGTAACGTTCGTGAGCGTTAGTTATCGTTGAGATTCGACGTAGTGTGTTGATGTTAGTCAAGAATGCCTTTAAGAAGACGAAGAAGCCATTATTAACAGCTCACGGAGTTTGAACGAGGTCGTGTAATAGGGCTACGAGAAGGTGGATTTTCGTTCCGCAATATTGCAGAACGACTGGGCAGGAATGTAGCCACTGTGCATGATTGTTGGCAGCGGTGGTCAAGGGAAGGTACTGCCTCAAGAAGACCGGGTTCCGGCAGGCCACGTGGCACTACTGAGAGGGAAGACCGCCGTGTACGGCGTATGGCCGTGGCGCATCGTACCGCGTCTGCGGCAGCAATTCAAACTGCAGTTGCCCCCACAGTGACACAACAAACTGTTACAAATCGGTTACTTGAAGGACAGCTCCGAGCCAGACGCCCTGTAGCGTGCATTCCACTTACTCCAAACCACTGCCGTTTGCGACGTCAGTGGTGTCCAGCTAGAGCTCACTGGAGGACGGAGTGGAGATCTGTTGTGTTTTCTGATGAAAGCCGGTTCTGCCTGGGTGCCAGTGATTGCCGTGTGTTGGCTAGAAGGAGGCCAAGTGAGCGCCTGCAACCAACCTGTCTGCGGCCGAGACACACTGGTCCTACACCTGGAGTTACGGTCTGGAGAGCAATTTCCTATGACAACAGGAGCACTCTCGTGGTTATTCCACGCACCCTGATGGCACAGTTGTACGTCGGTCTGGTGATTCAACCTGTTGTGCTGCCATTCATGAACAGCATTCCAGGGGGTGTTTTCCAACAGGATAACGCTCGCCCGCATACCGCTGTTGTAACCCAACATGCTCTACAGAGTGTCGACATGTTGCCGTGGCCTGCTAGATCACCAGATCTTTCATCAATCGAGCACGTATGGGACATCAATGGACGATAACTCCAGCTTCACCCCCAACCAGCATTAACCGTCCCTGTATTGACCGATCAGGTGCAACAGGCATGGAACTCCATCCCACAAACTGACATCCAGCACCTGTACGACACAATGCATGAACGTTTGCGTGCTTGCATTCAACATTGTGGCGGTTACACCGGTTATTAATGTACCAGCATTTCACACTTAAAATGGCTCTTCTCGCGCTTACATTAAGCTGTGATCTTGAAACCTTAATCGATTAAATATGTTACGTATACGAATGTATTGCCGCCATTTCATTCCTCTACAACTATTTTTTCGTGGTGTTGGGATTTTTTTCCGTCATTGTATAATCCAGAGCTGGCGCATAATCACAACCTCAGCAGCCTACAACTGAGGCGGGAGCGTGTCAAGTGAAAAAAAAAACAAAAAACATAAAAAATGTGAAAATCATCACATATAGCACATGTCGGCTATGGCCGTGGGGACGCCATCCCCCAGCAGCTGGATGAAGAGCTGTCCCTTCGGTTACATAATCGTTCAAGACGAAATGATAAATTGATCCGTCACAAGGTCAGCTCGGGCCGTGGGGGCGGTTCCCCAAATAACTGGAAAACCAGTTATCCCCGTGCGGGGCAAAAAATTTTGCTCCCTATACAATCGAACTCGCCTAATGAAATGGCCTATTTGTTATAAGAAAATATTCCAATAAGCAGGATATTCCATTATCCGGGATCTCTCCAAATAAATTCACATACGAACTCAAGTACAGTACGTTTAACTACGTAAATACGTTGTGAGGGAATTTTTTTAAACAACGGATAAAAGCTAAGTTAAACGTTGCTTTATAGCGACTTAAAATTTTATACAGCACATATAATAGCGTACAATTTGATAAAATACAGAACAGTACATATGCGCAATACTGTAGGTATAACATTCATGGCTTGGCAAAATAATCAGTTATTTTACATTACTTTTTTTAGGAATTTAATAAATTTGTTACCTGATTTTCCAAAAAGCGTCTTAAAATGCTACATGCGTTATTCACTTTGGTATGAGAAGGTACTTCAATATCCACATGATCATCATGATCTTCTATAATCTCATTTTGCAGATTTCACAATTATTAGATATCTTTCCAAACACCTCTAAGTCATTAACAAAGTTTACGAAGTTAGAAAAGTAATATTCCATCATTCCCTCAGGTGCGAGATTGAGGAGAGGTAAATTCACTTCTTCAAGAGTAGCATCTACCAAAAATTTACACTTAAGAAAACAATTTTTTATGCTTTCTGTTGAAATTGCTTTCCCTGATTTATTTATCATGGGAACCGCAGTAAATAATGATATTTGCTTAATAATGTCACCAGCCGCAGCAGCATATCATTAAAATCAAAACAGGCAACGAACATTTTCACCGCTTCTGAGATAAGGTCGACGTCAAGTCTGGGGGGAAATAAACACTTTAAACTGACTATTGTTTACAATTGGGAGGGGCCCCAGTTCTTAGCTCACCACACTTTGTATGTGTCTGTGAACAATCGTAACATAAATTCCAAGAAACATGCCTTGGATAAAGAAACTGCTTTTCTCCTTTGTAACCTTGAAAGAGCAAAAATTTATTCCAATAACCAGGATTAATTGAATATTCTTATTCTATTCACCGGAGCGTTTTATCGTTATGTACAAAGGTTGCGGTTTGGGACACAGGAATTTTATTCTTTTAAGCGGGATATTCCACTATCCGATATTCCATTAAGTGGGTTCAACTGTACCTCAGGTTTTAAAAAAGAAAGTATTTTAATTTGCATTTTTCGTTATTCGCAGTTGTTTGTGATTAAGGGAACTTTCTAATATGTTCACATGAAATCAGTGCTCCCCTACAATTTTTGTTGAGGTGTGGCACGAAATTCTATTATGAATTCTAAATTCCTTATTAACCTACCAGACTCTAGGTAGGAAAACTTTTCACTTTAACAGCAAAATACCCAAATAGAGGCGTACGTTTGACAAGATTCGATGTTCCTTGGTGTCCGGTAAAATGTTCAAAATTAGATCGAAGGTGAAATGTGGAGATTCTTTTTTCAAAAATAAATGAAAGTAAAACTAATGGTTCTATTAAAATCTTGCAATAAAATTTTGAAATAAAACCAAGAACAAAATGTCCCCACATTTTTAAGTCGCTAGTTCAAGTGTTCCGTTATAATTTTTAGGGCCCAAAAAAAAGCAAAGCAATACAAAAAACCTGCCATCGTTTCGCCTGTTTTTAAACAATATTAATTTCTGCTATTAACATAATCAAAATTATTTAAATTTTCATTTATAATTACCTATAAAAATATCAAATTATAAAATTTATAAAAAATATAAAAATATTAATACATTAATTATTCATAAAAATATATAAAATATAAAATTCTTATTTATGAAAATCTTAAATTCGCTTTTACCATTGTTGGGGTGAGCCTATCGCCCGTGTTCTAAATCCCGCCTCCACTCAGGAGGACGTCAGCTTATTTTATTAGCCCCTACCCACACACCAGCAAATTTAATGAGGTTCGTCCATACATAACTTTCGTATGTAAAAATAATGCCCAGGCGCTCTCTTCCTCAGCTTTACTTAGGTTATCTGCTAATCGAGGAAGGGAGGGAAAGTTTTAAATAAGGCATTGGATCCTAGATGCAGTAATCACTCCATGGTAGAGAATCAATAAATTTATTAAAGCAAATTCAAAGTCTTAGAGTCTGATTTCTCACGAAGAGCGGTTTCGTTGGAAGAATACCTATGGTTTATCTAGTTCGACGCATTCTTACTCCAACCTGCTTTCTTCTAATCGGCATACCTCTTTCAGACACCTACATTTGGAATCTATCCGATTCTCTTGACACGTTCTCCGTGCTTTTTCTACTGCTCCTGTCGGGAAAACTTCGGTGTATCCGCACACCGATCGTACACGATTTACCGCAACTCCGAGTCTTCGCTCATGAAGCACTCGGCTTCTTTCCTACTCTCAACATTTGATATGGGAGCTCCTAACGCTCCAGAAACACTCCCCACGTCCTAACGCTCCAGAAACACACTTTACTCTTCTCCGGTTGCCCAGGTGACTTGCTTCTCCCTCTTGGGAGAATACCCAGCATCTCTCTCGGTTCGCTGCCCCTAGGCGCTGCGACCTGACGTTGCAAATTCCTGATCCCCCGTAACTTACGCCATCAGGCTATAATGGCTCCAAACTTGGATGACCACCCCTGGCTGCACCCCCGCCCCGATTACGCGCACCTGCCGTTCTTATCGCATGTCGGGATCACCATGCGGCATTTCAATTCCCGCCGCCTCCACTTGAAATCACACTCTCTACAGATACATTAATACAAGGCAAACATTAGCTACATGCTATAAGTATAAAAAAATATTACAATCTACCAGACCTACTGGCGACCTTTCACATCGAGCTTTTTCTAGCTCTACTTAGAAAACCTCTAAATGAAAGATTTCCAGTAGCCACTAATGACTCTCCGGAATCTCGTAATTCCGTTGCGATTGTTCTCATTGTAATCCGTTGGCGCCATTAGACCCACGCCAGACATTTGCAGTTTTTAACAATGCGTTGAGATAAAGAAAGTTAATTCCTCTGTGGGAGAGAGAAATCCTTCCCCGAGGGGAAATTCAGTTTCTCATAGGCGAACATGTGGCATAGTTTCTTCATGAATATGCATAAATTAAAATAGTTTCATACATTATCGAATATACTTTGAATTATTCATTTTCCCCCTTACAACCTTCATCAAAATTCGGTGAAAAACGCCAGCTTTTCAGTCAAAAACGCTCTGATTATCCGTTTAGAAAATGTTATACATGGAAAGCCCAGCCGGTGTCCATAATAAGATAATGAAAAACGGATTGACTACATGGTAATGAATAAAAAAAACTGAAAACATCATATCCATGCAGCTGTTTCAACTATAACGATTTTAGCGATAACTTAAACCTTTTTGAACTGAAGCTAATGGAGAAGAGAGGGAGCACAAAACTTCGATTTCTGAAGCACACAAATGGAAAGATACTGACAAAGAACTTAACTCCGAAATGAAAGAAGCTTTCATTTAAAAAGAATTAGCAAATTTCCATTTTCTCTTCAATCATGGAACCAATGACCCTAAATTCTGGAAGAGTGCTACCCTGGAACCAAATACCCTAAATTCTGGAAGAGTCCTACCCTGGAACCAATGACCCTAAATTCTGGAAGAGTGGCTTTCTCTTCCTACCCTGGAACCAATGACCCTAAATACAAAAAATCCACTCCCTTGACTCACGGTATTTTCTCATTGAACATTTTGATGTAGTTTGGGTTACTAGTTTTTTTTTTTTTTTTTTTTTTTTTTTTTGTACCTTAGCGCTTAGCATATTTATATAAGTATATATATAAAGAACTTAACTCCGAAATGAAAGAAGCTTTCATTTAAAAAGAATTAGCAAATTACCATTTTCTCTTCAATCATGGAACCAATGACCCTAAATTCTGGAAGAGTCCTACCCTGGAACCAATTACCCTAAATTCTGGAAGAGTCCTACCCTGGAACCAATGACCCTAAATTCTGGAAGAGTGGTTGCTTATATCTTTAGACACTCACGGTGGTCCTTAAACCCCCGAAACAAAACAAGAAAATTAAAACAAAAAATCCACTCCCTTGACTCACGGTATTTTCTCATTGAACATTTTGATGTAGTTTGGGTTACTAGTTTTTTTTTTTTTTTGTACCTTAGCGCTTAGCAGATTTCATTGCTTAACTTTTAGAAAGAACTCCTGTAATGCTACACTTTGCTTTGTAATTCTTCTGCGGTACATTGCAAACATTTAATGCCTATCTGAATGCATTTAGATCTGCAAAGGTGAGCAACTTTTTCACTTTTATGTTATGCAAATAGACCAGGAACAGCTATTGTCCCAGGATTGTCGTCTACGGGGATCTCTCGACAAACGTTCTAATGCGCTCCAAGCTCTGTTAACCCTAACAGCAAAACGCCTGTCCCATAGGTCGGAGACAGTCCGCCAAACACTTATACCCTTCTCTAGAAACTCAGATGTTCTAAGTAGCACCATTTTTAATCGGCCACCCTCAGTGAATCTCATAAAATAAAAAGAGTTCACACGTCCATTCTTTAGAAAAGACTCAGACTTACGAACACTGGAGTATATGACGATCTCTTAAGAAACTTATTGTTGAAGAGTCCTGTTGAGTGGTCCATGTAATTTGAAAACGCATCCACATCACACAGTTATCGAAAGTTTTATGCTTAGTACTTCCTAAACCTTCTCCATGCCGACCGAGTGTCATAGGCGTGATCTTCTAGGTAATCGTCCAATCTGGGCACGACCTCAAGTTCTGGATGACGCATGATTACCATGTTTGTTTTAGGGCGCTGGTTCAACCCCTTCCCCGGGAATCAGTGGGCTGTCCCGGTGGTGCAGGTGTCTAACCTCTGGCTAGTGACTGTTCGTCCGAGTGGACCCGGGTTCGAGTCCCAAATGAGGCGTGGGGGGTGAGATTGTCTTACGGCACTGTCCCTATCCCCTACCCAGAAGAAGTAATGATCCCAAATTATGGACAGTTGACTTCTTATAGCACCTGGAGCTTCTCACGGTGGTCGTTAAACCCCTAAAACAAGAAAAAGAAAACAGTGGCCCTAAGTTAGAGACGAATAACTTTCCTTCGCCTTAGACACGCACGAAGATCATTAAACTCGGAAGGAAAGAAACAATCTTTATGATTTTGCAAGAATTGTGATGGGATAGGACATCAGTTAGAATTTCCATTGGCGTTTGTAAGCACAAAATTTTTCTGGACAATCTGAGAATGATCGATCACACTCTGATCTCACGCAATGTGGAAGATTTCCTGATAACTGAAATTAATTAAAGATTAATCAATTTGCAACGTTTCAGGTATTTATAGCCTGATAATCCTAGTCACGTGACGGACCGGATATCAGCCTGGGAATAAGTAGGTCTTGTTTATTCAGTTTCCATTAAGTAACATTTTAATTTCAACATGAGACTGAATATGTAGTCATTAACAACTTTTATAAGCTCCGCTCCACAGTACTAAATCAAAAGTTTAATTGGTATTTGTAGGAGGAGTTCATTAAAGTAAGCGAATTTTTATACGATCAACCTCCTAGCGCAGTTGGTAATCGCCAGCCCCATGAGGTAGGCGACATTTCAGGAGCTCGATTCCCCGCCGTCGTCCATCCAATTCGGGGCCCATCTACACTGCTGGGCACCCAAAATGCAACACCAAGAAGGACCAGAGATAGCAAAGCCAGATTTACTGGACACATAACAACAGATACAAAGATGAAACGATTGAGCTTACAGGCCCGTGCGACTTGCAGAACACGCAGACATCAATAGTTCGTGTGGCCCCCATGGCTGGCAATAACGGCCGCTACACGCCGCGGCATCGAACGAAAGAGACTTTGGATGTGGGCTTGGGGTATGTCGGTCCAGGTTGTTTCCACACGTTGCCATAGTTCATCAGGCGTAGCCGCGGGTGGTGCTTGCCGGGCCACTCGGTTACCGATCAGTGACCAGACGTGTTCGATGGGCGATATATCGAGAGAACAGGCGGGCCATTGCAGCAGTGACACCTGGTGGGCCGTGAAGAATTGTTGCACGATGCGTGCCACGTGCGGGCACGCATTGTCCTGTTAAAATGTGGCCGCTGGCAGGTCCTGCAGGTAAGGGAGGACTACAGGCTCCAAAACGTCGGAGATGTAGCGGTAGCTGTTGAGTGTACCGGCGATGCGTACTAGAGGGGTGCGAGTGTCATATCCAATTGCGCCCCAAACCATAACGCCAGGCGACGGACCTGTATGGCGATGCATAATGCAGGCGTCATACAGTCTCTCACCGCGGTGCCGCCACACGCGGATCCGACCATCGTGGTGTTGCAAGCAGAAGCGGGATTCGTCGGAGAAGACAATGTCGTACCATTCCGTAGTCCAGCCGCACTCGCCGGTGGCGTAACGTCAATGGCAATCGGAGCAACGGGCACCGTTCGACAAGTCCCCGCTCCTGCAGACGACGTCGAACGGTACGTGCTGACACAGGTTGTTTGCGCAACACACCCTAATTCCTGCGCTAACGTTCGTCATGTGGCGGTGCGAGCCGTAGATGCCCGCCGCACAACCTGCCTGCCCACTCGTTCGTTGGTGTGCCGCGGCTGCAGCAATCGCTCACGTCGGTCCGTCCGTCCCTCCTGCACCCATCGAAATCATACTCGCCTCACTGTGCCTGGATGTCGTCCCACCCGGGCGCCGATGTCTCTGTACGATAAACCGCTGTCGCGATAAGCCACTATTCGTCCTCTGTTGAACTCCGAAACGTGCTGGAATGACTGCCGTATTCTGCCACGAGGCCTCAGGAAGCTTCCCACGCACAGTTCTGGCAGCACAACACACTTCCACTACTTACACCCGGCCTTCTGTGCACCCTTCTTATAGTGCTTCTCGGTGGCGTGCCGGGCGCACATGATTTGCATATGCCCTGCAATGCTAATAGTTTGCATGTCCTCTCGCGGGCGACGCATGCTGCGAATTTCAGGCCAATCGGATGCTTCCTTCTTGGTGTTGCATTTTGGGTGGCCAGCAGTGTAGTTCCCTTGCCCAACGTGAATGCGCACTTAGGCCAATCTAGTCCCAACGTGAATGCGTGGATGGGGCCTCACATACCGGCCTCTTCCCACGGCTGCCTCTCCGGCGATGCTGACCCCCGCCCCCATAAACGGGCCAGCCACCCACATCTGGAGCATTCCCAGCTGAATAACCAAGTAGTTGGGCTGCATCTCCGTTAAGGGATAAAAGAAGCTTGAAATTCCTGATAAAAAAAATATGTCATTTGTTTGTCTAAAAAATGGAATATCAGACTCGCAATACGTGAATTTTGAGAGTTACGATAAAAAAAAAACCACACTATTTCGCTCTGAAGAGTGGGGTCGATTTGCCAGTAATTGTCGAGACCATTACTTGTGTTTGTACGCGCATGTAGGTATCGGTGTCTTTGAGTATGTTGGAAAGGACGGCAGAGAGAGAGAGGGAAAGAGATATAATACAAAGAAGGAAATAAAAACATGAAGGGGAAACTCAATTCTGGGAGAATGTTATTTGAGTGTTTCTGTTTTTAGGAGTTCAAAGGAAGTATAAAAAAAAAAGAAAAAGAAGCATTATTTCCAAGAAAGTCAGTACTAGCAAACATCCCACCGATGTCGTATGACTAGCTTCTTTCTGAGAGAGACACTCTTTGTTTCGTCAGCTGCTTGTTCTGGGTACAGTGACCTATTGTATTAAACGAAATTCCCGACGACACTCTTATTTGCTGTGGAATAGATATGCTCCTGTTTACCAGGGAAGCTCTGGTCCCGGAAATGAGCTCGAAAAACAAATTAAGTATCAACACATCTTTCTGCTGAAAAAAAAAAATGTCTACGCTTTGTTATTTGCAAATTAAGCAACAAATGCAAATCTCATCATGGATCTACTTCGAAGAGGACCATAATACTGCACATAAAAAAGCACTTAGCTGGAACTAACTACTGCGGTCGACCGTTTTACGTGCAAACTATCACTCGTAACTGAAAACAACAACGACGAGTCATCGACCGCTTTTGTGAGTTCAGCAGGAGATTCATCCAACAGCATTCCCGGCCTTTCAGTTCATGTGAGGCTCAGCAATATTGCTCACAGAAATGGAAAGTGACGTAGCAAGTAAATGCAGAGGTCTCCCCGTTTTTCTCGTAATTTCCTCTTTCACTCAAGATAAACAGGAATTGCCCTATGATAACGGATTGCAAGAAAACATGCACAAAGGTTTCCTATACATTAAGAAAGCATCAATACTGCTCAAAATAAAGGAAGGAAACAATTATAATCAGTAAATGTGTAGTAAGCTACGTCGGATTCATGTTTGACTCTTTCAATGACAAAATACAGAATTCATGAATTATCATAAGTTTATTCTTGAAAAAACAATTTTTTGTCTTCATTTCAGCAAAATCATGACATTTTTGTAATCCAGATTTTCTCATAACGTATGTTATATTGACAGTAATGCCAAATTAGATAACCTTTTTTGAGTCATTGTAGTTGTAAGATCGTTTTTTATTATTTTTATTACTTTCAATGAAGAGCAACTTCACCACCATCAATTGCTAGAATGCCGTCGTTGCACGATATAAGATGAAATTCAAATTTAACGATGGAAAATTGCCTTTTCATTACACTGAATCAAAAGCTAAAAGTCAAAATCACATCAATAGATCTTTCATGCTGGCTCCCAGCACATCCTCAGGTGAATTCTAAAACAGGTATCGTAAAAATTTGAAAAAGAGTCCACCGTGGAACGTCGCTTTTGTTTATATACATCGCGTTCAGCACACGAATGACTTCAAAAAACGTCACCATACTCTGACTTATGATTGTTGTGTCTTAATTGTTATTGGGTGAGTTCCGAAATCAAGTTCGAGTTATTGGTTTATTTGCATCTTCTTGTTCGAAATTAACTGCATCCAAGTTGGAGGTATGAAACTGGGTATTTCATCGTTACAACATTTATCAGCGTTATTGACGATGTGTAAACTCTCCGCTAGCAAAGTCGCATTTTTGTTTTTGTGAGAAGAAATAACTCTTGCCTCATTCCACAGAGGGATGTGAGCTCCCTGGTTAACTAATCTTGCAAGTGCTGTAGAGTTTGAATGTGTTTTGACACTGTACTTGTGTTCCGCAATACGAAAGTTCAAATTCCTCATGGTGGATCCAATATAAATTCGATCTATGTCAACAGTATCCAGGGCCTGTAAAGGTATTTTGTAAACTCCGAATCTGCTATTACTCGGAATTGGGTCCCGATCTTTTTTAATAGTTGACATTAGGTTGTTTGTTTTAATTCCAAAATTCAAGTTGTATTTTCTACAGGAAGATTTAAGTATATTCATAACTTTCGGAATATAATCCAGTGACCCAACATATTTGCGTTGACTGGATTCTTTAGTTAATGTAGAAAAGTTTGCGCTTCTTATTTTTCAATGGATCCGGTTTACAATATTTCTGGGGTACCCATATTCGTCTGCTATGGCATTTATTTCATTTAATTCTCGTCTCCTAGCAGTAACGCTTGAGCAATGTGTGTATGCTCTACGGATGAGAAACTGGAATGCAGATAGTTTATATGTATTAGGATGTGCTGAATAATATGGTATAATTGCTGATGTTGCACTGGGCTTGCGGTATACTGAAAAAGAAATAATTTGTGATATAGGGTTTCTCTTTAACAGAAAGTCTAAAAAAGGGATAGTACAATTCTTTTCTAGTTCAACTGTAAAATTAATTGAGGTAATCTGCGAAGACAACAGTTCAGCAAATTTATATAAGGAATCTACGTCATGGTTCCAAAAGACAAGAATATCATCTATGTATCGTAGATATAGGCACGGAGCTACAGGAGTAAGTTGTAAAACTATTTCCTCTAAATCTTGTAATACAATCTCTGCCAGGAAAGGTGAGAGTGGGGAGCCCATAGGTGCTCCTTCCTTTTGTTGGTAAATGACACCTTGAAATTTGAAATAAGTTCTTTTGTAAATCAATTTCAGTGCTTCCAGGAAAGCTTGGATTTCCAGATCATTCATGGTTCCCAAGGATTGTAGTTTTTCTTCTATTAACTCATGTGCATATGTTATCGGTACACTTGGGAACAATGACTCGACGTCCAGTGACGCAAACCAAAATGGAGAGCTCCCTGGTACAAAGTCTTTAATTTTCTTTAAAGCTGCAACAGAACTGGATACTGAATAGGTTGAATTAGAAGTTAAAGGTGATAACAATTGTACTAGAGCTTTTTCAAGCGGTCTCAGAGGGTTAGTGACACCTGAGACAAGTGGACGAATCGGGTAACCAACTTTGTGGATTTTTGTCTTCCGAAAAGTTCTGGGATTCTTGGTCCAATTGTTGGGTATAAAGTTCGGGTGAACGATGTAGGTAAATTACTATGATTTCTCAATCTGCTTAAAGCATTCACAGTTGCTGCTGTAGGATCTGATTTTATGACACTATGAGGAATTTTGTTGATGGCTTCTAAGACCTTAGTATGGTAATCCTTTCTATTCATAATAACGATTTTATTTGTTTTGTCGGCAGCTACTATTGCTATGTCAGGTTGATTTTTCAAGTTCTTGAGTTGAAATTGTTCCTTGGCAAATTGTGTATTGCGGTCCCTTGTTGTACTTCTTTGTTTCAGGTTTGTGATAGCTTTTGCTATCTTGATTCTGACTGAGTCCTGATCAGAAGAAGGTAATGTACTGATGATATTTTCAACTTGAGGAATAGTTTTAAACAAATTAATATGCATCTTGGGAAAAGCGAATTTTGGGCCCCTTTGTAATGCTGAAGCTTGTAAGTCATTAAGTTGCAAGGAACTAAGGTTTACGTAGGTTGAATGGACTGACCGGTTAACTGGTTGATACATGGAATGCCTAGATTGTACTTCGTCAGCGACTAGATTTCGAAGTTTATGAATTTGACGACTCTCATAACGTTTTGCCTCTGTGCTGAAAGTGGCTAAGTAAGATATTAGTAGCCGGTCTAAAATAATCGG
Organism: Macrothele yani; assembly: GCA_039090855.1. Lineage (NCBI taxonomy): Eukaryota > Metazoa > Arthropoda > Arachnida > Araneae > Macrothelidae > Macrothele > Macrothele yani. The sequence goes on along the minus strand of CM077017.1, from coordinate 61,119,365 downwards.
ATGGGTGGTCCTACAAAGGTGGGAGTAAGCCACATAAGCTTTTCGTGAAAGATAATCTATTAAACCTCTTTTTAGTCGAATTTCGGCGGATAGTCTTTTGGTCCGTGCTTTAGACAAAATGGCTGCATCACGTCTTGATAAAGGTTTATAGCTCAAAGTTAAATATTTAGGTGTTACTTTTAAGTCCCTGCAGTTCAGAAGAAATGCCAGGTGGGTGTGTTCCAGAGTCAGTCGTCGCCGGAAGCGGTAGAATATTTTTGCTGCTCGAATGCCGTCGTTGCACGATATAAGATGAAATTCAAATTTAACGATGGAAAATTGCCTTTTCATTACACTGAATCAAAAGCTAAAAGTCAAAATCACATCACTAGATCTTTCATGCTGGCTCCCAGCACATCCTCTGGCAGAGTTGGAAACGGGTCAAAAATTTTGGACCCGAATGTCATAATTTGGTCCGACCCGGACGTTACGTAATTTGACCCGACTCGAACCTGACCAGGAAAAATCTGCTTGGAACTATAAATTCGAAACTCAATTTATAATTATGCATAATTATATATATATATCATCATCATTGTCAACCATTATCAATCCACTGCTGGACGAAGGTCTCCCCAAGTTTCCTCCACAACGGGCTGTCTTGTGCCAGTCTCCTCCATGTAACCCCTGCATACTTTCGAATTTCATCCACCCATCTCCCATGTGGTCTTCTTCTGGGTCTTTTCCTGTCCCTTGGAATCCAATCTAAAATTTCGGCTGTCCATCGATGGTCTGTCCTTCTGGCAGTATGATATATATATATATATATCATCATCATCATCATCGTCAACCATTATCAATCCACTGCTGGACGAAGGTCTCCCCAAGTTTCCTCCACAACGGTCTGTCTTGTGCCAGTCTCCTCCATGTCACTCCCGCATACTTTCGAATTTCATCCACCCATCTCCCATGTGGTCTTCTTCTGGGTCTTTTCCTGTCCCTGGGAATCCAATCTAAAATTTCGGCTGTCCATCGATGGTCTGTCCTTCTGGCAGTATGTCCAGCCCATTGCCATTTCAGGGATTTAACTCTGATCATGATGTCTTCTACTCTTGTCATTTTTCGGATCCACGTGTTCCTCTTCTTATCTCTCCTGGTTACACCAAGCATGCACCTCTCCATGCTTCTTTGAGTTGTCTGCAGCCTTTGTATGTCTCTTTTAGCTAAGGTCCACGTCTCTGCACCATACGTAAGCACTGGAAGGATGCATTGATCAAACACTTTTCTTTTAAGTCATAATGGCATATTGCTCTTGAAAATTATGCTGTTTCTTCCAAAAGCTCTCCAGGCAAGTTTTGTACGCCGATTAATTTCTTCACCAATGTGACCCTCACTTGATATCTGCTGTCCAAGATAAACGTACGTGTCTGTTATCTCCAGCTTTTCTCCATCAATTGATAAATCTTCATTTCTTGTAAAAGCATTGTACATCACTTTTGTCTTCTGAAAGTTCATTTTTAATCCCACTTCTTTACTCTTGTCAGCAAGTTCCTGGATCATACTCTGTAGCTCTGATGGGGTAGTTGCAAAAATGACTATGTCATCAGCAAAACGAAGGTGGGTTAGATAATCTCCATTAATCTTTATCCCTTTGTTTTCCCAGTTCAGTGATTGAAAGACATTTTCCAATGTGGCATTAAAGAGCTTCGGAGATATGGTGTCACCTTGTCTCACTCCTTTTCCAATTTTTATGTGTGTTGTATTTTCAAACAGCCGAATCTTTGCACTTGCATTTTCATAGATGTTATTAATAATATTAATGTATGCATCTTCAATACCGCAGGATTTCAGAGCCATTGCAACTGCTGATGGTTTCACCGAATCAAAGGCTTTTTCATAATCGATAAAAGCCATGCACAATGGAAGTTCATATTCCCTCGCTCTTTCAATTAGTTCTCTCAGTACGTGGATATGATCTATTGTGCTGTAGCCACTCCTGAATCCAGCTTGTTCTCTCGGTTGAGCCATGTCCAGTGTCACCTTCAAGCGGTGTGAAAGAACTTTAGTGAAGATTTTATAAACCACTGATAGGAGGCTGATAGGTCTGTAGTTCCTGAGATCCTCAATGTCACCTTTTTTATGTAGCAAGATCATTGTAGCGTTGTTCCAATCCTCAGGAATTTTCCCTTCATTAAGGCATCGAGTGAAAATTTGGGCGAGTACTGTTTCGATTTCTCCACTTGCTTCTTGTATGATGTCTACAGTAATTCCATCTTCTCCTGGAGCTTTTCCCCGCTTCATGTTCTTGATTACATGTGCAACTTCTGCTGGAAGGACTGGAAGAACTCTGGTACTGGTACCTTTCATGATGTCTGAAGTACATGTATCATCCCTTTCATATAATTTGGAGTAGAAATCTTTCACTCTTGTCATAATTTCGCCTCTATTTCTTGTTACAGAACCATCTTCTTTTCTCAGTGCCATAATCTGTTTTTTCCCCTTACTGAGATGTCCCTTTGCTATCTTTAGGCTTTGGTTGTTTTCAATTGCTTTCCTTACCAGTTCACAGTTGAATTTCCTTACGTCTTCAGTGATACTTTTTCGTACTGTCTTGCATAGCTCTATATATTCCACTTTGGAAGTCACATCTTCTTTAGTTGTCCTCATCACTCTTCTTTTTTGCATCAACATTTTGGTTTTTCCTGATAATTTGTTCACATGCAATTTGTTCTTAGACCCAGCTAATTTTGTTGCTGTTTCCATAAGAGCTTTGGTTACTTTTCTGTTAACTTCAGAAATATCCACTTCTTCCGATGTAAGGCCTTCTAAAGCAGAGAATCTGTTCTTCAGTTCCAATTTGAAGGTGTTATGGTGTTTTTTAAGGTTGGTTATGTCAATACATTTTGTTTGTCTTATGAGCTTGCTACGTTCGAGTTTAGTGTTGAGGTGCATCTTACATCTCACCAATCTATGGTCACTGCCTGTGTTGAACTTGTTTAGCACACTGCAGTCTTCTATGACGAATTTTTTGTTACACATAATAAAATCATTTTCACTTGTCGTCCCATTTGGATGTCTCCATATCCATTTCCTGTGTGGCTTTTTCTTGAAAAAGGAGTTCAAGATGAAAAACCCTTCTGCCTCTGCAAACTCTACGAGAGTATTTCCACGCTGGTTTCTGTTGCCGTGACCGAATTTACCTACTGAAGTCTCATTCTGTTGCCGTTGCCCTATTTTTGCATTGAAATCTCCCATAATTATCTTCAAGTGCTGCTTACCTTTATTATTTAGATCACGAATTTCCTCATAAAATTCTTCAATTTCTTCTTCAGCATGACTTGTGGTGGGTGCATAAGTTTGAATAATCTGAGCCTGGTATCTTCTCGAGAGTTGGATAACGAGTCGTGCAGCTCTGTCAGAGGAACTTTCAACTTCTACGACTTTATCCTTCAGTTTCTTGTTTATTATAAATCCAACACCACTAGTTCTGCCAGTATCTGTCCCACGATAGTAGAAGAGATGTCCACTTTTCAGTTCGATGAGATCTTCTCCTTTTCTCCTTACCTCACTTAGCCCGACGATGTCCCACTTGATCCTTTGTAGTTCCTCTTCCAATTCAAGAAACCTTGAATCAGAAGATAGGGAGCGTCCGTTATACGTCGCCAAGGTCAGCATCAGATGGCAGCCTAGTCCGGTCCTCCGGGGATTCTTAGCACCCTCTGCCTTCATGTCGCACTGGCCGCTGCCTTGGCCAGGTACATTCCAGCTGCCGGAGACTGAGGGCCAAGATTTAAGTTGTGGAGTCATTTTGGAGGGGTTTGGCCATAACTCACCACGCTGGCCAAGCGGGTTGGTGAGTGTGGGATAGCATTTCCTCTAATCCCGATGGTATAGTTATACCGCTATTGGCGGTCGTCAGAGCCCCTTTAGTGGGAACAGGATGTACCACGAGAAGGCGGGGTTGACATTTGTCAAGGAGAGGCTGTGATGTTACGCATCACCTGACCTTACATCCCATATATATATATATATATATATATATATATATATATATATATAACGGACAATAATATTTGCGTACCGAGAAGGAAGCATCGGATTCAACTGAAATTTTATGGACGTAATGATACAGATCAATGATACCCTTGATGGTAAAAACAGAGCTACAGGACAATTTCAGAGGGATCTTTGGCACGCAGTCCGGTCATCTACAACAGCGCATCGCACCGCCTCATGCGGTGATACATGCTGCAATACGGTCCGGCATGGAGGCGAACATACGCCTGATGTTGTCCTGCGGCAGACTGGCCCACACGTGTTGGACGGTGTGCTCCAAATTCCGGATACTGCGGCACGGCAGCAGCCGGAGTTTCAACTGGTCCAGCACATGCTCGACAGGGGATATGTCCGTGGAGCGGGAAAGCCATGGAAGTGTCTGGAAATGACGTCGGCAGACCTGGGCAATCCGAGCAGTATCCGAGAGGGCATTATCATGCTGGCATAGCGTACCTGGAATCCCGGTCAGGAATGGGAGCACATGGGGCCGTAAGATCTCATCCGCATGCTGCTGGCCCGTCAATGATCCACGTACCACTACTAGAGCTGATCGGCTATCGTAAGCAATGGCTCCCCAAACCATAATGCTTGCAGTGCGGGAGGTTTGGAGCCCGATAGCGAGGTTGTGATTGCGCCGTTTACCCGGAGACCTCTACACCCGGACACGATGATCATCTGTCACCAAAATGAAGCGGCACTCATCGTTAAACACCGCACGTCGCCAGTCTGTGGCGTTCCACGTCGCTCTGGCCTGGCACCACTGCACACGGAGGCGGCGATGTTCCTGTGTTAATGGCAGCACACGTAAGGGGCGCTGGGATTGCAGATTCGCCTTCACGAGGTATCGGAAAAGGGTTTGTGGGCAAACAGGTGGCGTTACATCTGCATGTATAGTGGACCGGGTTCCCGTGGGATCCGTTCGTACCTGGCCCACGATCCGTCGATCCTCTCTAGCCCTCCTGGTCCGTCCGGAGCCTCCCTGCCGTGTGGCAGTGCCGTCGCGTGTCCACTGCTCCCAACACAGTCGAACGGTATGGTCAGAACGATCCACGTGGCGGGCCATCTATACAGCGCGCCTACCACCCTGTGGTTTTCAGCCCGATGATCAGGCATCTCTCAAAGTCCGTAAGTTGCGTAAATCGACGTCTCTGGAGTCTACCCGGCATTCTTGCCACTCTGTATTCTAGCTTGCATCGGCCGGTGCTTTTCGCTTTCATGGGGCATCGACTACACGCCGGTTTGTAAGGCTGTCGGTTCGCGCTTCGAGCGCCACCACAGGGTGTGCGGTCATGCGCAGTCTCACCTAACGTGGACCATTTGCATACCAGCACGCACTCTAGATATTTTGCAAGGTTTCGAGGTTGTAGCATGTTTTCTTCTAGGTGCGCAAATTTCATTGTCCGTGAGTGTATGCCCGCAGAAATGTTTTAAGGCTGTTCCACCTAATTTTGATGGGGCTAGAATAAAAATTTTAAATTAAGTAACTCGTTTTATATTTCATTTCAGTTTTTGCTGTTTTTTTCTATAACACATCAAGCTTCAGAATATGTTTCACAGCCACACCAATTTTCACCAGCTTCTGATGAGATGAAAGTTACCAAAATGACGATGTTGATTTCAATATTGCGCCTCAGAAGGAAGGAACACTCATGAAATCAACATTCCCATTTTGGAAACTTTCAACTCGTCAGAAGCTTGTGAAAATTGGTTTTGCTGCGAAATATAATATGGTTTCTTAATGAGACGAAATACAGTAACTTCCAGCATTCACTCTTCCCTTTTCGTCTTCAACAAACACATATTTGTTGTCCTCGACGCTTTTTGCAATCTCCTTAATATTACATTGTTCCATATTAACAAATAAAGCATAAATTCCGACACGACATGTAATGGAAGCATGTCAAACGAAAACCTCTGAATGCTTAATGCAAAAGATGCGATATAAAAAGTTACTCTGTCTTACAATATGACACGCGAGGTGTAAGCGAGTAAATCGACAGAGTAGCAGGTAACAGGAGTTTTTCTGTGCCTTGCTCAGGGCAATCGCACTGAAAACAAACGCAAAGGAAGTATCGTTTTACGATATAGTGTCGGTGAGTGTATCGTCGGCGCTGTATCGTCGGTCGGTGGAAATCTTCTTTGCTTTAAGAAAGAGACGGCAATATTTTTGTATGACAAATCATTTTTCACTCCGCTGGCATCAGCATCGAGCACAAAATTCCACAGTATACATTTTCTTTGAAATATTTTTTTCTTTTGAAAACTAAAATGGCAATAAAAGTCCAGTCGAAATCAGGTCAGAAACACCTTGACCCGACCCGTTTGATCCACAAGAAATTGTTCCCGGCCTGCCCGGGTCTGAGGGCGACCTAGATGGTCACAATGTCATGGGTACGTTTCACGAAATCACGACACTAACGAAATAATCCAGAGAGATGAATATGTCCTCATAAAATATAATGAAAATAAGGCGGCAGTGGGGTAGTGAAGTGTTCCACTGTGCAGTATCATGACTTTAACAGCATAAATAAATGAAATAAAGGGAGATTAGCTTGTGAGTTCAATCGTTTCCCCATGATGCTTTTATATTACTCAAACCCACTGACAACGACGTAAACACTTGAGCTTCTAGCCAGCCGCTCTTTCACGCACCCAAGCACTCCTCCCAACAAGTTTCTGTTGTATTTCTTCATTCACACACAATAAACTCGCACAACACATTTTTAAACAGCTGTCGTGCTCTTGGATTTTGAAACCTTGCACAGAGCAATGCTGTTTTTTGTGCTGACGTTTACTATTCTCCCCTTTCCGCAGGAGCTGTTCACGAGATTTGAAGAATCCAACACGATAACAAAAAGCTATGAAATGTGTGGCATACGGTGATAGGGGTAAGGGGTTAACGCATACCACTTGACCAACATTAATTGGTAATCATAGAGAGCTGTACCCGCCAAATGAGGGATTGCTTACCTCCCATAAGGCCGTCCTGAGAAAGTCAGTGACATAAGTACACGAGATCAAAGTCCATTTGGGCACCCATGTGTCCGAGTGGTATGAAGTGTTTGCTTCTAATCATTCGTCCTAGAAGGGCCTGAATCCTGGGTGAGGCAGTGATGGTGTGTTTGTCTTACGGAAGTGGTTTCTTTTCCTTCATGGAACCAGTGGACTGCTCACTGTGGTCGTTAAACCCCAAACAAAATAAAAACCAAAAGTCCATTTGAAGGGGAACTGCTGCAGTCTGGAAGAACATCACGCACAGGTTGCATTGTTAGTGGCCACCGCAACGAATACCACAGTGACTGTGAAGGAGCACGGTATCATAAGATTCTGAATGGCTTAGTCATGTTTTCTGAGATGACTTATTTGCGAGTGCTTCATTCAGTGTTAAGCGAATCTATTCGTAATGTACGTACTTGAACGAACGTACAAGACAAAGTAAAGGAGAAGCGACATTTAGGGGAGTGTGTTTCATAATCTACAGGTATTCACGCTGAATATGTGCTTAAAGCTTTGTGTGTGTATTTTAAGAAAGGGGGATCCAGCAAGCCAAGCTACCTTCTGACACCAAAGTGCTTGTAACGATTACACAGAAATACACTGAAGTGCCAAAAGTCGCGGGATACGTACCCTAGTATCGTGTAAAACCTCCTCTAGCCCAGTGAAGTACGGCAACTCGACGTGGAATCGATTCCACGAGTGGCCGGAAGACTTCTAGAGAGATGTTGAGCCATGCCATCTGAACAGCCGTCCACAGTTCCTCAGTATATGTAGTGGCAGGATCTTGGGGGCGAACGGATTTTCCCACCACGTTCCATAAGTGCTCTATTGTGTTCATGCCGGGTGAATGTAGTGGCCACACCATATGTCGGAACTGTCCAGAATGCTCCTCGAACCAATTTTCGACAACTTGGGCCCGATGACATGGTGCATTGTCCGCCTGTAAAATTCCATCGTTGTTGGGGTACATGAAGTCCACGAAGAGCTGTAAATGGTCACCCAGGAGAGCAACAAAGTGATTACAGGTTAATGACGAGTTTAAGAGGACCAGATGACCCAAACCGTGCCACGTAAAGACACCCCACACATGTACGGAACCACCACCAGCTTGCACACTGCCTTGTTGACAGCTTGGGTCCATGGCCTCGTTGGGTCTGCGCCACACCCAAACTCTACCATCAGCTCGTAACAACTGGCAACGTGACTAATTGGACCACGTCACATGTTGCCAGTCATCCAGTCTTCCAGGGTCGAATTACAGTATTCACGAGCCCAGGTGAGGCGCTGTGTCCGATGTCGTGGTGTTAACAAAAGCCCTCTTGTGGGTCTTCGGCTCCCATACCCCATGGACGCTAAATTACGCTGCACTAACCCAATGAATATGTCTGTGGTACCTCCTGCATTGAATGTGGATGTTATTTGAGCCAGTGTCTCTTATCTGTTAACATGGACAATGCTGGTCAGACGCCACCGGTCACGGTCATTCAGCACTCGTGGTCGGCCACTGCTCTATTCATGGTGGGTGGTAATGCCTTCCATGAAGTATTCTCTGTACATACGTAACACCGTGGATCGAGGAATTTTGAATGTACATACGTAACACCGTGGATCGAGGAATTTTGAATGTGCATACGTAACACCGTGGATCGAGGAATTTTGAATGTACACACAACTTCGAAAACTGAATGTCCCATCCGTCTGGGCCTCACTACCATGCCTCGTTCAAACTTCAATAATTCACGTCGGCTTACCATAATCCTACTCGCAGTTGTTCAGCCTGACTCACGAGAATACACCTCGCAACTGATAAAAATTGTGGCCTTCGTCGAAGCCTTTATACGACGGCAGCGCCAGTTAAAAATTTGCATTCTGCTATCCTATGACTTTTGGCACTTCAGTGTATAAAAACCATACATTTAATGACTTCAGAAAAACTGACTTTTGGGTTATAATAATCAGCAGGATTAACAAACTGAGATTGTGTTAACTTCACTGATTCACAAAAAAAAAAAAAAAAAAAAAAGTAAAGGGCCGAAAGAACAAGAAATGGTAAAAGCTTGGTCTAACATAATCGCCGTCTGTCATTTTTCGAAAATTAATACAAGTTAGTTAAATCATGCAATGCATTGATTATGATACGCTTTCCAACATACCAGAAATCATTACTCAGGTTAGGAGGATAATAGCTGGGAAATACATCTCGCCCCTGTGCCCTGATCTTTGACCCCATTTGGATTATATTAAACAGAATTGGTTCAGTATACCTTCAGAACAACATACTAAAGTTTTGTCACAATAGAAGCATTTTTAGTCAAGTTAAGAAGATAACGGATGTGGAATAAATCTCGCTCCTGTGCCTTGACCTTTGACCCCATTTCGATGATATTCAACAGAACCAGTTCCGTATACCTCCGGAACAACATGATAAAGTTTTGTCGCAATCGAAGCATTTTTACTTAAGTTATGACGCATAAGGGCGATGAAATAGATCACGCTTCTATGGCCTGACCTTTGATCCCATTTCGCCCATTTTCGATAGGGTTAGTCCCCAGGTTGTCACCTACCACATAGTAAAATTTCATCGAAATCGAACCATTTTTACTTTAGTTATCGTGCGGACAGGCAGACAGATAGACGGACAAAGCTGGAGCATGTACGCTTCTTCAACCTACGATTGGAAAGAGTAAATAAAGCCACAAGAGCTTACTATTTTTTATAGCAAAGGTTTTCACATAGTTGATCGCCAATTTGAGTGTACAGAATAGGCTGAAAATTTTTTCCTGTAGTAGATCATCACAAACAATGTAATTTCCTTTGTTTGAACGTTTGAACATTTATACCACTTTGATTGCGCAGTGGAAAGAGAGCTTGCTTGTTTTAATTGTCGAATCCATGCTTCAACCAATATACTTTCTTTATTGTTGTAATGTTCATGAAATATAAATACTTTCACATTTGGACACACATCACAAACAAGAATACCTGGTTACTAAAAAATTACTCTACATACCTCATATTACCCCGTCATTACTGACGGGTTTTCACTTAGTTTAATACTAAATCATTACATACGATTAAGAAACAATCAAACACACACCGGCATTCTTAAAAGTGGAGCTTACCCTTCTATAAATTAGAGATAGACTTGATGCAGGCATGTTTATATTAACCAACACCAAGCCCTCCCTTTGCTTAATGGCTGCGCAGATTTACTGCTACGTAGTTAGCGACCCGGTAATTTATGGGAGATGTCATGATTTGGCACATGACTTCATGCAGAAACAAAGCACCAAAAACGCTCGAGTTTTTTTATGTGTTTGCCTGAAAGAATTCTAGCTATGCAATTTATTTTGAAAGGAGAAATCTCGAAATGTGAGTATAATGGGACGTACAGATTTCTCCGTGGTTAGTCCAGCTGACGAAGTACACCGTTTCAAATTTCTTTCAAGTTCAGTGCTCGCTTCTTTCTTGATTTCAGGCTATTTTGAATGTATTTAATGAAATACTTCGATAAAATATCAACGAAACGTACTATGGAGTCCTTTGACTTTTTAGCATATACAAAATTGAAAGTTGAATCTTCAAGGTTCTTTTAATAATTTTGCTTGCAATGGTTCACATATGAAACATGGTATCTTTCTTGTCCATTTAGACGCAGTAGATACCAGCCAGAAACCATAAAAACCAAACAACATCGTATTTGCTTTCTGGTATGGGTACTAGGGTGCCGGTTAAATACATGATGGGGAGAAGTTTCATTTTTATTGGTCGCACCCCTTTATTTTTTTCGTTTTTATATGAAATTGATTATCCCAGATTTGTTAGCTCTATTTCAAAATTTAGTGGTGCCTCGAAGCCCAGGTACTTTAATTTTTGTTGGCATATTATATTAGAAATGTGAGAGTGTGGTTGAATGTATTTTTTACTAAATACCTCTATTCTTTTTAGTGTGTCAATGGCACGCACTGATATTTTGATGCAGTGTCGTGGCATTTGGTTGGTAGGTTGAGCTAGTGAGTATATGACCGGAAGCAAGTTACCCTGAAACTCTCAAGTTTTAAGCCTTTTTGACGTAGGACTACGTCTAACTGTGCGGATAGTATGGTGCGACTTACGGCCGACCGCTTGTGACAAAAATAGGACCCATTTGAAATCATTAGAGCGTTAAAAATACGTAACGCCCACTAATCGTGTTAGCATATCTGTAAACAGCATGGAGTCCAATTCGCGTACTGCGCAATACATCGTGCGCGCGACGCTCCCCTCGCTCCCTGTGCGCGTGGGAGATGACGCAATATTTCTGGGTATGCCGCCGCGTTTGACTCAGTCTATCTCAGCAACCCTGAGCGCAACACGACTGTGTGTGGTATCGTTTTAAAGCTCTCGACGAGATCTATTCAAATATACGAACATTTCGCACTGGTTTGAATTGAACATTTTAAAAATTGTTTTCTTGTGAACCAGTGAATACTTTTGACAATATCGCGGTTTATCTGGACAACAGTGAGTGCAAAACGACTGTGCGTGGTATCGTTTCAAAGCTCTCGACGAGATCTATTAAAATTTATAAAGAACATATGGCAGTGGTTTAAACTAAAATTAAAAAAACATTTCGTGTGAACGGGTTAACATTTTCGACAATGCGGTGGAATTCGCAGAACGAATGCAAGCAAAAGTGGAGAAAATTAAAACGAGAAGCAAGAGCAAGTGATGAGGAATGTAAGAAGCCCAAGAAGACAGAGCACCATGTTGAGTAATTCGTGTACCGATCTGCTTTGTGTTCGCAATGTATCCAGTATTATTTGTAAAAATTATGTAAGTTACGTTTTCATATCATAGACCTGTGTTGGCCATAACAAATTAAATAAACGCTTTGAAACCATACTCGACTAGCTCATTTCAACTCTCTGATCTTCAAGTCGTAGTCCTTCGTTCCAAACTGACGGCTCAATCAGAACTGAGCCTACCTGTATTTCTTTTTCATCTACACGTCATTGAGAAGCGAACGATTCAAGACTGTGCTACAGAGACTGCAAAAGAAGTTCTAACTCTCTGGGAGAAAACACGAATCCCAATCAGACAAGAGTATCATAATAATGCAGAAGTAATTTCTACTATACTCAAGGTATGTCCCTTAGATATTAATAGTTATGATTTTGAGAACCTATATACTAATCTGCCTCTATCAGATATAATCACTACCTTTAAAGAGCTGTATGCAGAATTTAAACTTAACCAATTTGTTAATGTAGGAGCTTGGAACTCTTATCTCAATTGCTGCATAAAAAATAACCATATCTTATATAATAATACTCTCTATAAGCAAGTGAACGGTATTCCCATGGGAACATCAACCTCCACGAATATCGCTAATCTATTCCTGTTCTTTAAGGAATATAAATTCATTAAAAATCACCCCACCTGCTCAGATAACTACCTTTACACATTTAGATATATTGATGATCTGCTGTGTATCAATAATTCAGAAGTTATAGAGAGTGATTTTGATAATATCTATCCTAGCTCTCTTAACTTATGTAAAACCAACCACAGTAATCAGGAACTTGAGTTCCTAGACTTAAGCATTAAGCTCAACAGAGGTAACCCATCTATTAGCCTCTTTGATAAAAGAGTTAATTTTCCTTTCACAGTAATTAAATATCTACACTGGAATAATAACATATCAACCAAAGTAATTGAGAATGTACTAATTTCTCAGGTCCTAAGAATTTCAAGAATTTGCAGCAACAATTTGGACTTCAATTACCACATTAATATACTATTAGATAGTTTTCTAGAGAACGAAATTCCTTCTTCTTTCATCAAAAGAACTTTAAGAAAAATTATTCTGAATAATAGAGTAGGGTTGGCAGATCTGCTTTAATTTTCTACACAGTTAATAATATGACTCTGACCAATCAAAGCCGTAAGGAAGTTGGCTAGAGGATGCCTATTAACTACTAAAAGGAACCTTATTGCTATGGATATGAAGGTCCTATTAAAACAAAAAATTAAATAATATAGACAAATTCACAAAAAAAGCTTAAAAATCTGTTTATAAAAGAAAATGAAAACAAATAAAAAAGAAAACTGGTTATTCATCACTAGGATAGCTATACTAAAAATAGTAAAACTAACATTAAAATTAATAAGATTCTGATTAATCTATAGAAGCTCATTAAGGTGATTTAATACATGCAAAGATTATTAAATACACCACTCGTGTATTTTATAATATTTCTCGTGTATTCTGGAGAGTTAATTCTGCTCTTTCTGATCATACAGATCCACAGTCTTAAGTATATATATTTTTTTCTCTGGTTAAAATCTCCGCGAGTTGGTTTCTTTCAGTATGAGGAGGCCATCAGCCCCACCCACACTGCCCCCCAGCGACTAGGGAGTGGCAGAAGTGTTAGGACGCGTGGGGAAGAGGTCAGCCATGTTTTTCTCTTGTGTGGAGAAAGTTTAGTTGCACAAGAGGTAAGCTCTCTTCCTTGTCTTTGGGTTTTAGGTTTTATAAGTTCAATGTTTGTACTTCATGTACTTTTTTTCTCTGTTGATTATTTGCTTTTCAGCTTTTAGGCACTGGCTTGTCTGTTAACATTTTTGCGGGTTTTAACTCTTTCTTTTCTTGGTAACTTTGAGCGTCTTTTAGGGAACTTAGGCACAGCAGATGGCTAAGCATAGTTCCTTTTCTTTGCGCTGTATTTTCAAAGTAGCTAAGTTCTTAATAACTACTTAATTATGCACTTAAAGCACTGCTGAAATACTTTGTACATATTGCAACTAATTGTTTAAGTCATATAACTTTCACAAAGCTTTTCTTTAGTTAATTATTGTCTTTAACTTATTCTCGTTTTTGTGTTGTCAGAAGTTGTAGAGTAGGGGGTTTTAGAATCAAGTTTTCTTTCAAAAATCTGATTTTTAAAAAAATTAATATTTCCTTTTTTAATTGCAATGTAAAAATTTGGATTTCTTTTGCATTGTTTTTCAGGTTTAAATTCTCTCTCAGGCGAACTTGGCATTTCGTTATAGCTGAAAATTATTTCTAATTATAATGTCACTCTCACAGCTTGAGTTCTCTTTAATCTTCTTCTCTCTGTTTAATAGTAACAGATGAAGAGCATGGGTCGGGCCAGGAGGGTTATGGATGCAAGCGAAATTGTTAACTAGTGCTAGGTCATACAACTCTGCGGAGGACATGACATATATATATTTTTTAAAACAATTTTTGGTGGGCTCGTTACTTGCATCTATGGCCCTGCAGAAACCCATTTCCAACTAGGTCTTTGTGGAAGTGAGAAAATGCAGAGTTTTTGCTGGTCCTTGATAAAGCCAAGGCTCAGTATTCTCGACACCTTCTACATTCAGTTGTTTTATTTTATTTTTTATCTTTTCTCCTTTTACTCACACCGGTAGATACATAACCTTTTCTATGTTGTACTTGGTATGAGTCAAAAATATATATGTATTTTTTTTTTTGCTTAGGTCTCTTCTCAATAGAATACGATCAACAGTTACACACTTGCATTCTCATTGGAAAACCCGGGAAAACAGTGCCTCCAGAAGGGCAGAGGCACAGCGGAAAAAGGAAGCCGCTTTTGCTGACATGCTTCAGGACTTGTTTGATGTAGCTCATGCTAACACCATGTCCCAAATCGTATTACAGAGAACAGAGAATTTTCAATGGCTCAGCGAGAAAGGCGAAGAATATGTTGCATGAGCTCTGTTGATATGAAACTTGCTGATCTGGAGGAAAAGCGTAAGGAAAGAATGTCCTTAAAGGAAACTAGAAAAAGGGAAAGAAGATGATAGATTAAAACGTGAGTCACAATCGTCGTCGTTGAATCTAGATCTGAGCATCAGTGAAGAAAATAATGGTGAATCACTTGACGAAACAGTTATGCCTATAAAAAGCCGTTCCATAGGTAAAAAAAAATAGAACTACCAACATGATCCGTCCTGAGTTAGCATCTGCGTTAGGCCGAGGCAAAATAACTAACAGGAAAGCTACATATGCCCGAGTCACCACTGATCAGTCATATGGTGAAAACTCTCAACGGATCAGTCATATGGTGTAGCCTCTCAACGGATCAGTCATATGGTGCAGACTCTCAACGGATCAGTCATATGGTGTAAACTCTCATCAGGCATATGGTGTAAACTCTCAACGGATCTGTCATATGGTGTAAACTCTCATCAGTCATATGGTGTAAACTCTCAACGGCGAGTTTACACCCTATGACTGAGAACTCCTCTCAACGGAGTCTATCAGACAGGCACAGGCATAACCGAAGGGCCATGACATTTGAAATACAAACTTCATTTGTTCTCGATGTACCACTAAATATACAGTGGAACGGGAAAAGGCTCCCTGCTCTGTCTAACAAGAAAACTGTTGATCGGCTAGCATTACTTGTGTCTGGGAAGAGGTTTATGAATTTTTTGTGTGTTCCGAAACTACCAAATGGAACAGGAACAGCATAAGCAACGGCAGTATTCTAATTACTTCAGGACTAGAATTTGACTGAAAGAGTTCAGTTAATGTCATTCCACAACACCATAAGCAATACAGGTCTGAAAGGTGGAGCATGTACCTTGATGGTGTAGAAACTAAGAAAAATTCTTGTGAGCCTGGTTTGCCAACGTTATATTCTAACAGTCATCATTGAATGCTTTTGCGCAGTAAACTGATACGGGCTTCAGGTGGGCCAAACATCCATCGTTTTCAGAGGTTTGCTAATTCTTGGAGTCACCTTAATAAAGATGTGTATGTGTTGGGTGTAGAAGATGAAGTTACTGCTTGTCGATTAGAACCAATTAAAACTGACTTATTTGCTTTCATTCGTTGATAGATGTCTGAATGTCACTCAAGGGATGACTACAAAGAGATGTTGCAACTCTCATTGCTCTTTCGTGACGAAACACTTACACCGAAGTGTTCCATACATTCTCTCGGTGCTTTACACAGAGCTCGGTGGGTGGCAAAACTGATACACTCTTTTAAGATCATACTTGTTTCATCTAAGTTTCACCTAACTCCTCAAACACTGTACGGCCTTCGTGAGTGTCACTTGTTTTTGGTGTAGCTGTAGGTTTATTAACATTGAAAATTCCACATTTATTTTGAGTAACACCTTATGCACGCCCACAAGCAGCACACTGTGTTTGAAATGACATAATGGCACCTTCAGCGTTTTCAGGAGCCTGAAAAAAGTACATACAGTGAAACCTCTGTTAACGGACACCTCCGAACAACGGTAACCTCAATACAATAGTAAGTTTTGGTTGGTAAAGAACAATTGGGGCTAAGATTAACGTTAGCAATAGCCTTCGAACAACGAAACCTTTTATCTACGGTCGTTGGACTCATCAGTCAGTCTAACGGATAACGTATCCCTTTGGGTTTTACTTAGCTCCCTCGGCGCTGAATAACATGGGGACAAAGAATGTTGCTAAAGAAACTGTGCCTCGGGCAGGATGGGTTGCGTTACGGCTGGCACAGTGACGTGTTTGAGTGAAAAGAAAGAAGTAAAAGTTTACTTCGATGTGTGACTGTAATTATTTGAGACGAGATCTAGCTCCTGCTTATGTCTCAGCCCCATAATGATACCGGCGGAGATGGGTGCTGGTGCCTGGAATATGGCTAGTCCATGGCGGCGTCTCATGGTTTGGTCCCTGTGGATTCTGTTCCTGCTTTCATTGGGCGTTGTTGCTTAATTGTACGGCCACAGCTTACTGTCTCTAAAATTGTTATATCTAAGAGTACCCTAATCTCCTAGTTCCCTAAGAGTACCCTCCTAAGAGTACCCTAATCTCCTAGTTTGCTATTTCTAAGGGTTGTTTAAGAACAGCGGTCAGACACTAACTTCTTAAAATTCTCTACCCCATAACCAGTTGTTAAAAATTAGCAACAGGTTATTCAATCTAGTGAACAATAGGTGAATACAGCGCGATAAAATCTTGCATTTAAACTGCTATTGCTAGTTCAAAAATTCAGCAGTAAGCAATCAGATATATTTACTGTTCTAAATCTGAGTATTCTTACTCTTGAACTATGCTTACGGTTCTGTGGGATAACAGTTTGTATTCTGATCTTCGCATAGCTACAATCGCTGACCACAACTGTCTCTAATTCCGAATTTGCTACTGGGATTTGCTCAGCACAAACACAACTGACAAACAATATAAATTTAGGCCTAACCTACGAACAAGCACCTACTAATGACGGCCACTTTTTTCTGGTCTGAGCGGTAACCTTTATCGAGAGGTTTCACTGATAAATACAGTTCGTATTACAGATTCACCTTTCATTTATGCACCCCGAACTATATGTAAAAAACAATGTTCCAAATGAAACAAGAAAGATGACACCGAATTTTCGGGTGTAATAAGCACGCCTTTTGAATCCGTTCTGACGCAAATTAAATTTATCAAAGCTATTCAAAGTCAATGGAACCGGTATGGAAGACAATAGATCTGACGAAAGAAAGAAGATTTTCAATCGGGTTTTTAATCCCTCAGATATTGCTGTAAACGGAATCGTGACCTTACGAACTCTTAGAAACAGAGATATCGACAAAAATAAGATGTGACTTTACGTCCCCTGGTGGGAAAACCATGCATTATTTTAGGAAGAAAGTATTCTCAAAAGGTTTATCCCTATAAGCGGTATCGGTCCAAGAAAAAAAAATTAGTCGAGTTTTCAGGAGCCCAGATTTTGCTACAAATACATCAGAAGCAGAAATTAACACTTATGACTCCTGGTGGCCAAACCATTCTTTACCAAATATTAGAAATTGTGTGAAAAATATTTTCCATCAGTTTTTGTATGTGATACAAGAAGAAGTTTTCAGATCGGAGCTTTAGGAGCAGAAATAACGCAGCGGAAAGTCAATGATTTACTTGAAAATTTTGAATTTATAGGAAAAACATTTCGCATCGGAAACACTATCCAACAAAGAAGGACTTTTTCAAATCGGACTCCTAGAAGAAGAGATATTGACAAAAATAAGATATACATCTACGCCCCCTGACGTAGAAATCATGCATTATTTCAAGAAGAAAATGTTCCTAAAAGGTTTGTCGACATAAGTAGTATCGGTCAACAAACGACTTTTTTTCCAATCGAGATTTTAGAAGCTCATATTTTGTGGCAAATACATCAGAAGCGGAAATTAAGACTTACGCCACCTGGTGGCCAAACCATACTTTTACAAAAATTAGAATTCATGTGAAAACGATTTGCGTCAGGAGCTGTATGCGGTGCAGAAAGAATTTTTCAAATCGGAGATTTTTTTTTTTTGATTGTAGGTTTTACGACCACCGTGAGCAACTCAATGGGCTATAAGCAGTTGCCCGTCCCTAATTTAGGGTCACTGGTTCCAGGGAAGGGAGAGAGCCAGTGCCGTAAGACAAACACAACATCCATGCCTGACCGGGAGTCGAACCCGGACCCCTTTCGGACGAATGATCAGAGGCCATCGCTTAGACCACTGCGCCACCGGGGCGGCTCGGGGATTTAGAAGCAGAGATATAGGGGGAAACGCAATTTACATTTACGCCCCCTAGCGGAAATTCTATGAATTACTTGAAAATTTTGAAATTGTATGAAAAATATGTCACACGGAAAACACTATTCAACAAAGAAGGAATTTTTCAAATCGGACTCCTAAAAGTAGAGATATTGACAAAAATAAGATGTATATCATCGCCCCCTGGCGGAGAAACTGTGGAATATTTTAGGAAAAAATATTCCAAAAAGGTTTATCGATGTGAGGGGCATCAGTCTACGAAAGAATTGTTTCAATCGATATTTTAGAAGCGCAGATCTTATGGCAAATACATCAGAAGCAAAAATTAACACTTACGCCCCTGGTGGCCAAAGTATTCTTTACCAAAAATTTGAAATTATATGCAAAAGATTTTCCATCAGGAGATGTATCAGGTGAAGAATTTTTTTTTCAAATCGGAGTTTTAGAAGAAGAGTTATCGGGAAAAAATGTAATTTACTTTTACGCCCCTAGCGGAAAATCTATGCGTAATTTGAAAAAGTAACTATATCTAAAATACTCTTCGACATAAATGGAATCTAAATATAAAATAATTTTTACAATCGGTTGTTTAGAAGCAAATATGTGGAATAAAACGTATTTTTGAATTCGAGATCATCTGCATTTACGCTCTCTAGCGGCGAAATTGTACATCGTAAAAAAACCGAAATGAAGGATCATCAATTGCATATTTCAAGCTTCCCAATGCAAAAAGAATTTTTCAAATAGGACCAATAGTTGCAGAGATATCGTGGGTACAGACGGACGGACGGACAAACCGATAACATAAGCACGATCTTTTTTTACAAAAGACGTGCTAAAAATGATGGTAAAGACATTTTGGTTTACCATCGTATTTGGAGGTAGAAAACAATAATTTTTCATAACGCAAGTTGGATTTGTAGATGTGTGCGATCGCTTTAAATATACGTACAGTGGGTCGGCTCGTTGTTTTATGTAACACCAGTAGCCTCGAATTAACTTCAGATGTCGCATCCAGGCAAATCGGTCTCTCATCGATGCATAATATCTGAAAATGCTCAGTTGAAAGCTATTTTCTCTAAATTTTTGAAAACATCATGATTAGAGTACATCTGTCTTTCTGGCCTAAAATTGTCATCTTGTTCAGCTGCTTGGGGATAAAATAACCTATAAGTTGTACTCGTCATCTCAATTATTGTATAAATCGGCGAATTTTCAGACTGATATATACACCAAAGAGCTAAAACATTATTACCATCTGACTAATAGGATGTTAGTTCTCCATGTGCTGCCAAAACAGCTCTTACCTGGAGAGACAAGGGCGCTAAAACACAAATTTGCCGGTGACAGTGATTGAGATCG
The DNA here is from genome assembly GCA_039090855.1 of Macrothele yani. Lineage (NCBI taxonomy): Eukaryota > Metazoa > Arthropoda > Arachnida > Araneae > Macrothelidae > Macrothele > Macrothele yani. The sequence continues at coordinate 61,099,437 of CM077017.1, read as the reverse complement.
AACCCCTCTGTCCAGTGCCGATTGCTTTACCAATTAAGCTACACCGACGGAATTTATCGCTGAAACTTCGCCGTCTTAACATGTGTTTTCTCTCTGTAGTACGTCATACACGTTACCAGCAGTCATTTAACTCTTCTAAGTTACGTGGTTGAGCCGCAGCAGATCCGATTTGCTCTTCCAACATAAACCACACATGCTCGATTAGATTGATGTCTGGAGAATTTGAAAGCCAGGGCAATCAATAACTGGAAGTCTTTCTCGTGTTCCGCGAACCATTCTGGAACTTTGCGAGCAGTGTGATATGGCGCATTATACTTCTGGAAGAAGGCACTATTAAAGGGGATTACTGTTGTCATGAAAGGATGTACACTGAAATGCCAGAAAAACTGGTACACCAGTCTAATACTTGGTAGGTCCCCCACGGGAGCGTAGGACTGCAGAAATACGACGGGGCATGGACTCCACTAGCTTCTGGAAATATGCTGTAGGCAATACACACTATACTTCCTGCAGAGAGTTCCACAATTCGGGTGTATTCCGAGGTCTCGGATTCCTGTGTTCGATAGCGCGTTGCATGGCATCGCAAATGTGTTCTATCACGTTGAAATCTGGGGACATGTGTGGGAATGGCAACACCCCAAACTCAGACGAATGCTCTTCTAACCATAACCATAATGTGGCGTCCCGACACTTGCGTGGAGATGCATTGTCCTATTGGAACAGGCCCAATCCATTAGCATGAATGCAGGACATGAACGGGTGTGCCTCGTCAGACAGAATGCGCGCATAGTGTTGGCCGGTTACAGACGTTTGTAGACGTACTATGGGTCCCAGTGAAGTACAGCTAAACACACCCCATACCATTACGGACCTCCCCCCCCCCACCACCACCACCAGCTGGTACATTTCCCTGCTCACATGCGAGATCCATAGCTTTATGGTGTTTGCGCCACACGCGAATCCTTCCATCTGCCCGATACAGTTGGAAACGCGACTCGTCAGACCAGGCTACTTGTTTCCAGTCATCAAGTGTCTACTGGCGGTGTTGCCGTGTCCAAGCGAGGCGCATAGCTCTGTGTCGTGCACCCATCAAGGGGACTCGACTTGGGCGTCGGCTCCGAAAGCCCATATCGTGCAGGGTTCGTTGCACAGTCCGGACGCTGATGCTTGTTAAGGCTCCAGCATTGAATTCCAATGATACCTCCGAGAGTGCTGCACGCCTATCGCGTGAAACGATTCTTGACAGCCGACGATGGTCAGGTTCATCCAATGTCTTTTTACGGCTACACTGGTATCGTAGGTTGGAGGTTTTGCCGGAATTCTTGTAGTCACGGTACACCCTTGCAATGGTCGTCCGTGAAAATCCGAACTTCGTCTCTACCTCCGAAATACTATGGCACATCTAACGAGCGCCAACTATGCCACCGCGTTAAAAATCGCTTAAATCGCTATTACTTGTCATTCTCATGCCGAAACCAGCTATGGCAGCTGGCAAGGATGTCTATCGCTTTATATACGCGCTGGCGGACGCAACCGAATACGCGCATAGGTGACGTTGCTATGTATTTTGCATAAGCTCGTTTGTACCAGTTTTCTGGCACTGTACTTGGTCTCCAATGATGTTTAGGTAGGCGGTAAACATCATAGTTTCCTGCACATGAATGACTGGGCCCATGGTTACCCAGAAAAACATTGCCAAAAGCATTATTACACTTCCCGTACGGGCTTATTTTCGTCTCACGGTGCATGCTAGCGCCAACACTTTCCCGGGTAATCGACGCTCACATGCCTTGCCGTTCACATGGCGCAACAGGAAACGAGATTCATCGGACCAGACGGCCTTCTTCGAATCAGTCAAAGTCCAGCGTTGATGCCGGCGTGCCCATTATAGGGGCTTTCGAGTGTGAACCGAGGTTAGTATGGGCACTCTCAGAGGCCTGCAACGACGCAGCCGCATTTTCAGCAGGGTTCGATGTACTGTCTATTGTGACACATTATTGCCGTTACCAACATAACAATTACCGCCGAGTTGCGCCACATTATACAAGATAATCTTCTCTCACATTTAACATCGATGACCCGTTATCAGCACACGCCTAGCCGGCAGATCGTGGACTTTTCCCCTCCTCGGACTACATTTAGAAGGTATTGGGTTGGAAAGAAAGTAATGTCCGATGACGGGGTACCCGAAGTCGAAGTTCCAGCCGCGGAACACATTGGCCACTGAGATTACACAACACACCGCCATTACATCAGCAGGTAGGCAGCTTAAGTTTGTGGCAGTTAGTCGTCAGAAGACGAAGAGTGTAAGCGCGAGCCAACATGGAAATGGACAAGGAGCACATCCTCCATTGCATGCTGTATGGGTTTCGTCGCAGTAGCACCCCCGCAAGTGCTGTTAGGGACATTTATAATGTGTACTACAATACCATATCACAGCGTCAGTACTGTCGTTGGTCCGAACGGTTTTGAGAGGGCAATTTTGATCTGTCAGACCGTCCCCAGGACGGGACATCCGCAACACTGGATATGGACATGCTGAAGACCTTAGTGGAGACCGACCCGCATGTGACAACGCGGAAGTTGGTAGAACAGCTAAGAACTACACACACGAGCATTATCACGCAGCTGCGGAAAACGCCACTATCACCGCCGTTATGTATTGTCGTCAGCTCGATCATTTGCACGAATCGCTCACGTCAAAACGCTCAGCACTGCTGAACGGCAAGGGTGTCCTCCTACAGCAGGATGGAGCGAGACCTCACACAGCACAGTTGACCTCACACAGCATCAGGGACCTGGGCTGGGAGCTGCTTCCGCACTCAGCCTATTCGCCGGACATTGCCCCAAGCGACTCCACTTTTTCGGTCTTGCAACATTTCCTGGACGGACAGCGGTTCACCAACCGGGACGATGTCGAATGCGCGCTTGCTCACTTCTTTGCGTCCAAGTTGCCTCAATTCTACAGGGATGGTATCTAACAGCTGCCGAGACGATGAGAGCAGGTCGTGGCAAACGATGGCGACCACATTTTGGACTCATTTGTACTTGTGTATACGGTAGTTAACACTTTGCTGTTGCCTTGCATTTGCAGATATTACTTTTTTTAACCCAATACCAACCACTGCTGACCATGAATACCCCACAAGCCTTGCTGTCTTGGAAATGCTTTGAACCAGTCGTCTGGCTATTACAATTTGTCCTTTGTCAAACTCGCTTGTACACTGCTGGACACCCAAAATGCAACACCAACAACGACGCGAGATAGCAAAGCCAGATTTACTGGACACATAACAACAGATACAAAGATGAAACGATTGAGCTTACAGGTCCATGCGACTTGCGGAACACGCAGACATCAATAGTTCGTGTGGCCCCCATGGCTGGTAATAACGGCCGCTACACGCCACGGCATCGAACGAAACAGGCTTTGGATGTGGGCTTGGGGTATGTCTGTCCAGGATGCTTCCACGCGTTGCCACAGTTCATCAGGCATAGCCGCGGGTGGTGCTTGCCGTGCCACTCGGTGCCGATCAGCGACAAGACGTGTTCGATGGGCGACATATCGGGAGAACAGGCTGGCCACGGTAGCAGTGACACCTGATGGGCCGTGAAAAATTGTTGCACGATGCGTGCCACGAGAGGGCGCGCATTGTCCTGTTGAAACGTGGCCGCTGGCTGGTCCTGCAGGTAAGGGAGGACTACAGGCTCCAAAACGTTGGAGATGTAGCGCTGGCTGTTGAGTGTACCGGCGATGCGTACCAGAGGGGTGTGGGTGTCATATACAATTGCGCCCCAAACCATAACGCCAGGCGACGGACCGGTATGGTGATGCATAATGCACGCGTCATACAGTTTCTCGCCGCGATGCCGCCACACGCGGATCCGACCATCGTGGTGTTGCAGGCAGAAGCGGGATTCGTCGGAGAAGACAATGTCGTGTCATTCTGTAGTCCAGGTGCGGCGTTCAACGGCCCACTGCTGCCGCACTCACCGGTGGTGTAACTTCAATGGTAATCGGAGCAATGGGCGCCGCGTGACAAGCCCCCGCTCCTGCAGACGACGTCGAACGATACGTGCTGATACAGGTTGTTGTGCAACACACCCTAATTCCTGCGCTAACGTTCGTGATGCGGCGGTGCGAGCCGTCAATGACCGCCGCACAACATGCCGGTCTTCTCGTTCGGTGGTGTGCCGTGGCTGCGGCAATCGCCCACGTCGGTCCGTCCATTTCTCCTGTACCCACCGAATCCATACTCGCCTCACTGTGGCTGAATGTTGTCCCACACGGGTGCCGACGTCTCGGTACGATAAACCGCTGTCGCGATAAGCCACTATTTGTCCTCTGTCGAACTCCGAAACGTGCTGAAATGACTGCCGTATTCTGCGACGAGGCATCAGGAAGCTTCCCACTCACAGGTCCGGCAGCACAACACACTTCGCCTTCTGTGCACCCTTCCTATAGTGCTTCTCGGTGGCGTGCCGGGCGCACATAATTTGCATATGCCCTACAATGCTAATCGTTTGCATGTCCTCTCGCGGGCGACGCATGCTGCAAATTTCAGGCCAATCGGATGCTTCCTTCTCGGTGTTGCATTTTGGGTGGCCAGCAGTGTATCGGCTGCCATTTCCGTCTGAAGAACAAATGTAACACTGATTAACATAGCTCAGTATCAGGTGTTACTTATACCTTTTCATGACCACACGCCCCATCGTTTACTTGTGGTTGCTTCGAAATGTTATCTGCAGGTATTATTTTGCACCAGTAGCTGGTTGAGTGTGAGTTATTGTATTTATTTCTTAGGTTTTGGGGTTTTTCCCAATCTCCTTTTGAGATTTGGAATTCGGAGCAGTGATTTTTACAGATTTACAGTCCTTTTGAGGTCTCCGAAAGTGCTATTTTGTATTAGTAACCATGTTTTTGGTTTGAAGTTGCACTCATGCTTTTCATGCTTAGGTCTGTTTTTCAACCTTTAGGATTATTTGAGCATTTTTTTGTAAATTCGTTAACTTTTTGTAGCAATGCTCTCCTTTATATTCTTTGTTACATGGTTGTTCTTAGTGGAAATGTGGTGTGGTTAACGTTTTTAATTCTTTAGTAATGTTTTCTGCAGGCTTTATTTTGCAGCAGTAGCTTGTTGAGTGTGAGTTGGGTAAATGGTTATTCAGCTTGCTCCGATGGGTTTTTATCTTGTTTTTTTTTAATTTAACATGCTTCTTAAGTGTTAGTTTATTCGGGATTTTTTGTGGAGTTTGGGTTTTTCTCTAATGGGGGATAGCTCAGATGGTGGCATTTGATGAAGTAGTTAAGAGTTTTAACTTTAATCCTTAATATCTTAATTTTTTCTTTATGAATAGGGCAGAAACCCACACTTTCTGGTCTCTGCAGGTGTACGAGAGATGTTACCCATGACTTCTTCTGTCGAAGCCATGAATGATATTTGCCATATGTTCTGCAATCCTTGTCCTATCTCTTGGTTGAATTTTTGCTTTTTCGAATCCATGTCTGCATTATTTAGTTTTTATTTTATTTATTATTTTTATTATCATTTTTATTAATTGTTTGTTTTTTAATTTTTGCTTTGCTTGTCCTGATATATACACTGACGGAAAAAAATCCCAACACCAAGAAGGGGTTGTGTTAGATAAACGACAGTTGGTAGGCGGTGGGAGTACATCTGTAAGATGACGTCTATGCAAATTTCGCGCTCGGCGCATACGTGTGGCGCTAGTAGCGCCCCTCGGAACATGCAAAGCAGGTTTGCTGTAAATACGCGCTGTAACGTTCGTGAGCGTTAGTTATCGTTGAGATTCGACGTAGGGTGTTGATGTTAGTCAAGAATGCCTTTAAGAAGACGAAGAAGCCATTATCAACAACTCACGGAGTTTGAACGAGGTCGTGTAATAGGGCTACGAGAAGGTGGATTTTCTTTCCGCAATATTGCAAAACGACTTGGCAGGAATGCAGCCACTGTGCATGATTGTTGGCAGCGGTGGTCAAGGGAAGGCACTGCCGCAAGAAGACCGGGCTCCGGCCGGCCAGGTGGTACTACTGAGAGGGAAGACCGCCGTGTACGGCGTATGGCCGTGGCGCATCGTACCGCGTCTGCGGCAGCAATTCGAGCGGCAGTTGCCACCACAGTGACACAACGAACTGTTACAAATCGGTTACTTGAAAGACAGCTCCGATCCAGACGCCCTGTAGCGTGCATTCCACTTACTCCAAACCACTGCCGTTTGCGACGTCAGTGGTGTCCAGCTAGAGCTCATTGGAGGACGGAGTGGAGATCTGTTGTGTTTTCTGATGAAAGCCGGTTCTGCCTGGGTGCCAGTGATGGCCGTGTGTTGGTTAGAAGGAGGCCAGGTGAGCGCCTGCAACCAACCTGTCTGCGGCCGAGCCACACTGGACCTACATCTGGAGTTATGGTCTGGGGAGCAATTTCCTATGACAGCAGGAGCACTCTCGTGGTTATCCCACGCACCCTGACGGCACAGTTGTACGTCGGTCTGGTGATTCAACCTGTTGTGCTGCCATTCATGAACAGCATTCTAGGGGGTGTTTTCCAACAGGATAACGCTCGCCCGCATACCGCTGTTGTAACCCAACATGCTCTACAGAGTGTCAACATGTTGCCGTGGCCTGCTAGATCACCAGATCTTTCACCAATCGAGCACGTATGGGACATCATTGGACGACAACTCCAGCGTCACTCCAACCAGCATTAACCGTCCCTGTATTGACCCACCAAGTGCAACAGACATCCATCCCACAAACTGACATTCAGCACCTGTACGACACAATGCATGAACGTTTGCGTGCTTGCGTTCAACATTCTGGCGGTTACACCGGTTATTAATGTACCAACATTTCACATTTAAAATGGCTCTTCTCGCGCTTACAGTAAGCTGTGATCTTGAAACCTTAATCGATTAAATATGTTACCTATGCAAATGTATTGCCGCCATTTCTTCCTCTACAACTATTTTTTCGTGGTGTTGGGATTTTTTTTCCGTCAGTGTATATATGTACTCGAACTCAGCTAATTAATACTTTTCCGTATGAATATGTAATGCTGCACACATGCAAGTGCCGTCACTTCAGCTGTGTCAACTATTGCGAAAAATTGCACTGTTGTGATATTTTACCGTTGCGCCCATATTTTTTGATTTTGAGACCCACTTGATTACTAACAGAGGTATGATTTTCGCGACAGCTTTATAATATAGACTTATTTCTTATTAGACGAACACACGATTTTCGCTGGTATGTGACGTTCGTGTGTTTTTTAGCACATCATTTGAAAAAAAGATCGCGCTTATGTTACCGGTTTGTCTGTACCCACGATATCTCTGCAACTATTAGTCCGATTTGAAAAATTCTTTTTGCATTGGGTTGCTTGAAATATGCGAATGATGATCATTTATTTCGGTTTTTTTACGCTGTACAATTTCGCCGCTAGGGGGCGGGGCGTAAATGCTAATGATGTCGAATTCAAAAATATGTTTTATTCCACATATTTGCTTCTAAACATCCGATTGAAAAAAATCTTTTATCTTTCGATTCCATTTATGTCGAAGAGTATTTTAGATATAGTTACTTTTTTAAATTACGCATACACTTTCCGCTAGGGGCGTAAAAGTAAATTACATTTTTCCCGATAACTCTTCTAAAACTACGATTTGAAATTTGTTTTCTTCAGCGGATGCATCTCCTGATGGAAAATCTTTTGCATATAATTTCAAATTTTTGGCACCAGGAGACGTAAGGGTTAATTTTTGCTTCTGATGCACTTGCTATAAATTCTGAGCTTCTAAATATCGATTGAAAAACTTCATTCGTGGACTGATGCCACTCACATCTATAAACCTTTCCTCAATATTTTCTTCTTGAAATATTCCACTGTTTCTCCGCCAGGGAGCGTAGATGTACATCTTATTCTTGTCAGTACCTCTCTTCTAGAAATCCGATTTCAAAAATTCTTTTTTTGTTGGATAGTGTTTTCAGTGTGATATTTTTTTCATATAATTTCAAAATTTTCAAGCAATTCATAGACTTTCCGCTAGGGGGCGTAGGGATAAATTGCGTTTCCCCCTACATCTCTGCATCTCAATCTCCGATTTGAAAAATTCTTTCTGCACTGGATACAGCTCCTGATGGGAAATCGTTTGCACATGATTTCTAGTTTTTGTAAAGAAAAAAATGGTTTCGCCACCAGGGAGCGTAAATCTCAATTTCCGCTTCCGATGCATTTGCAGCAAAATATGAGCTTCTAAATTCTTGATTGAAATAAAACGTCGATTGTAGACCGATACTACTCATGTCAACAAACCTTTTAGAAACATTTTCTTCTTAAAATAATGCATGGTTTCTACGCCAGGGGACGTAGATGTTTATCTTATTTTTGCCAATATCTCTACTTCTAGGAGTCCGATTTGAAAAATTCCTACTTTGTTCGATAGTGTTTCCAGTGTGACATGTTTTTCGTATAATTTCAAAATTTTCAAGTAATTCATAGACTTTCCGCTAGGGAGCGTAAGGTAAATTGCCCCCCCCCCCTATAACTCTGCTCCTAAATCTCCGATTTGAAAAATTCTTTTCTGCATCGGATGCAGCTCCTGATGGGAAATCCTTTGCGCGTAATTTCTAGTTTTTGTAAAAAATGGTTTGGCCACCAGGTGGCGTAAGTCTTAATTTCCGCTTCTGATGTATTTGCAGCAAAATATGAGCTTCTAAAATCTTGATTGCGAAAAAAGTCACTTGTTGACCGATACTACACATGTCGACAAACCTTTGAAGAACATTTTCTTCATGAAATAATGCATGACTTCTACGTCAGGGGGCGTAGATGTATATCTTATTTTTGTCAATATCTCTTTTTCTAGGAGTCCGATTTGAAAAAAATCCTTCTTTGTTGGATAGTGTTTCCGAGGCGAAATGTTTTTCCTATAAATTTAAAATTTTCAAGTAAATCATTGACTTTCCGCTAGGGGGAACAAAGGTAAATTGCGTTTTCTGTGTTATTTCTGCTTCTAAAACTCCGATTTGAAAAATTCTTGCTGTATTGCACACAAGACCTGATGGAAAATATTTGTCACATAATTTGTAATGTTTGGTAAAAAATGGTTTGGCCACCAGGGGGCATAAGTGTTAATTTCTGCTTCTGATGTATTTGTAGCAAAATCTGGGATCCTGAAAACTCGAATGAATTTTTTTTTTCTTGGACCGATACCGCTCATATGGAAAAACCTTTTGAGAATACTTTCTTCCTAAAATAATGCATGGTTTTCCCACCAGGTGACATAAAGTCACACCTTATTTTTGTCGATATCTCTGTTTCTAAGAGTCCGATTTGAAAAATTATTTCCGTGTTGGAGAGCGTTTCCTGTGCGAAATGTTTCTCATATAAATTCATGTTTTTTTTTAACGCACCAAGTCTGCAACCAGAGGGCGTAAGCTCACGATTTCGTTTACAGCAATATCTGAGGGATTAAAAACCCCATTGAAAAACTTCTTTCTTCAGTCAGATACTACTGTTTTCCATACCGGTTCCATTGACTTTGAATAGCGTTTATACATTTAATTTGCGTCAGAACGGATTCAAAAGACGTGCTTATTACACCCAAAAATTCGGTGTCATCTTTCTTGTTTTGTTTTTGTTTTATTGAAGGTTTAACGGCCACCGTGAGCAACTCAGTGGGATATAAGCAATCGCCCGTCCCTAATTTAGGGTCACTGTAAGACCAACACAACATCCATGCCTCACGGGATTCGAACCCGGAGCCGTCTCCGACGATTGGTCAGAAGCTATCGCTTAGACCACTTCGCCACCGGGGCGGCCTTACGTTCGTCTGTGTACCTGCTGTAAAGAATTGCAGGAATGTGTTTAATCTTATAACGCTAGGGCTCGTAAATCAGAGGACTAATCCCAGGGCGGTAACTAACAGCGGGGCTAGAGGAGGTTCATCCCCCTGCAAGGCAAGCAAGCCCCACCCCAGAAAAAAACACGTTGTGGTAAATTCTTTGAACTTTCATTTCCGTTGGTTTATGAAAATAACTTTTGTACTGCATTATAGGCATAAATACTTTTCCTTATTTTGTCGTGCACTATATTTTTTAAAAAGAATAAACATTGAAGTGATACCGCACAAACGATTAATAACTACAGAGAAATTATTTTTAAATTTGAATCAGTAGGAGCGGCTGCGCCAATGATTCCCTACCACAAGGTGATATGCCTTGTGGTGTTTCCAGCCAGGGAAGAGAGAAATCCCCCCCTTTTCGGAGAAACGTAAAATTTTAAAGATTACCAAAAAAAAAGTAAAAAGTAAAAAGAAAGAGTGATGAAGGTGGAGACGTAGTTAGGCAGAAGGCTACGGTATGCCTACACCTCCGTCACTCTAGACTTGGGTATTCGGTAAGTGACTAAGCTGCTGTTTAAAATCTTCCAGGTAGTTCGTTCACAACAAAGCAGTGCTGTCATGGAAACATTTTGACTTAATGTATCCTTCTACGCTTTGGAAAATAGTGCTAAATGGAAATTCTTGCGCGTGCGCGAGAACGAAAGATCTTTCAGCATCTTCTTGTTCACTGTTTTTAGTCCGGTAAGAGCGGTTTTACAGTGCTTGTGCTGGAGAAAAAAATTTCTTTTTTTTTTTTTGCATGATTTTGGCGCTTTTAGTTTTTGAGAGGGAAAGGAGGTATGGCTATTGACCATGGTGAAGAGAGCTTAGCATCCAGAACCAGCGAAGGAGAATACGCGATTAAAGATGGAAAAAAAGTGGAACCGTAGGAGTAGAAAAAGTTAAAGTATTACATCGGTAAATCACCGATGCCATTGCGTGGATGATCCACGGAAAAGAGACCAGAACAGTAAACTAAAAAAAATTCACGCCAGTTAGTTAAAAAAATCACGCTAGTTCTTTTGACTCCAAAAATAAGGAACGCACAGCTCAACCACCATCAAGTAAATTCAAAGAATTTGATTTGTTTTCAATATTTTAAGAGAGTTCTGTTTTCTTTCTCCCTCTTTTTTATTTTATATTTTGTATTTCATCTAATTGTTTTTACTTTTTGGCATAATTATTCGCCAATGAAGTTAATTAATAAAAGGAGATTGAAAACAAAGCAGAAATTGCGTCTGTATTCGTGGGAAAATGCACTTTGTAGTAAAGCCCCAGATGACATTTCAGCCTGTGACGTACACTGAAGTGCCAGAAAAACTGGTACACCAGTCTAATACTTGGTAGGTCCCCCACGGGAGCGCAGGACTGTAGAAATACGACGAGGCATGGACTCCACTAGCTTCTGGAAATATGCTATAGGCAATGCACACCATACTTCCTGCAGAGAGTTCCACAATTCTGTTGTATTCCGAGATCTCGCATTCCTGTGTTCGATAGCGCGTTGCATGGCATTCCGAATGTGTTCTATCACGTTGAGACCTGGGGACTTGGGTGGGAATGGCAACACCCCAAACTCAGGTGAATGCTCCTCTAACCATAATGTGGCGTCCTGACACTTGTGTGGAGGTGCATTGTCTGCTGGAACAGGCCCAACCCATCAGCATGAATGCACGACATGAACGGGTGTACCTCGTCAGAAAGTATGCGCACATAGCATTGGCCGGTCCCAGACGTTTGTAGACGTACCAGGGGTCCCAGTGAAGTCCAGCTAAACACACTCCATACCGTTACGGACCCCCCCCCCCCACCAGCCGGTACAGTTCTCTGTTGATAGGCGGGATCCATGGCTTCATGGGGTTTGCGCCACACACGAATCCTTCCATCTGCTCGATACAGTTCGAAACGCGACTCGTCAGACCAGGCTGCTTGTTTCCAGTCATCAAATGTTTAGTGGCGGTGTTGCCGTGCCCAAGCGAGGCGCATAGCTCTGTGTCGTGCACCCATGAAAGAGACTCGAGTTTGGCGTCGGCTCCCAAGCCCATATCGTGCAGGGTACGTTGCACAGTCCGGACGCTGATGCTTGTTGAGGCTCCAGCATTGAATTCCGATTATACCTGCGAGAGTGTTGCACGCCTATCGCGTGAAACGATTCTTGACAGCCGACGATGGTCAGGTTCACCCAATGTCTTTTTACGGCCACACTGGTATCGTAGGTTGAAGGTTTTGCCGGAATTCTTGTAGTCACGGTACACCCTTGCAATGGTCGTCCGTGAAAATCCGAACTTCGTTTCTACCTCCGAAATACTATGGCCCATCTCACGAGCGCCAACTATGACACCGCGTTGAAAATCGCTTAAATTGTTATTACTTGTCATTCTCATGCCGAAAACAGCTCTGACAGCTGGCAAAGGATTTCTATTGTTTTATATGCGCACTGACGGATGCAACCGAGTACGCGCATAGGTGACGTTGCTATGTATTTTGCATAAGCTCGTCTGTAACAGCTTTTCTGGCACTTCAGTGTATACTCTAATTTAACTTTCATTTTTAGTTTCTTTCTAATTTAACTTTCATTTTTAGTTTCTTTCTAATTTAACTTTCACTTTTAGTTTCTTTCTAATTTAACTTTCATTTTTAGTTTCTTTCTCTAATTTAACTTTCATTTTTAGTTTCTTTCTCGAGCAAGCACCGAAAAGGTTGAGGGACTCCATGCCATACTGCGAAGAAGGATCAGGGACTCCAAGCCATACTGCGAAGAAGGTTCAGGGACTCCCTTCCAAACTGCGAAGAAGGTTCAGGGGACTCCGCGACATACTGCGAAGAAGGATCAGGAACTCTATGGCACACTGCGAACAAGGTTCACGAACTCCCTGCTAAAGTGCAAACAAGGTTCACGGAATCCATGCCATACTGCGAACAAGGTTCAGGTACCCCATGCCATACTGCGAACAAGGTTCAGGTACCCCATGCCATACTGCGAACAAGGTTCAGGTACCCCATGCCATAATGCGAACAAGGTTCAGGGTCTCCATGCCACACGGCGAGAAAGAAACTAAAAATGAAAGTTAAATTAGAATTTTGAGTTTATTCTCTTTAAGCGTTTCAACCTTAAACGTTATATTTTCTCACCAGCAGAATGTATGTTGGCAACAGTCTTGAGATCAGAGTGCATGACGTGTGCGTGTTGACAGATAAGAAGGAGAGATATAATGTTGGAGCAAGCACCGAAAAGGATTTTGTTGGTGTGGTGTAATCGTGGTAGCTGCATTACGCTGAAGCGGTGTCTGCGTGTTTGAGTTGTGCTGTTATATATTTGGTGTTGGAGTTTATTTAATCTAGTTTTCTGTGTACTAACTTACATTAATCAGCTTTAAAGTATTAGTGTTGTTATGAATTAGTTCTTTACGAGTGTTGGAATATCCGTGTGAAGTGCTCATGCGATTTTTGATGGAATAAAAAAGCGAACTGTAAGTCTTTCTGGAACTTTCAGTGACTTTCTTTCACTTCGAGTGAGTGAATAAGTAGTGTTCTCAAAAGCTACATGTACACGTTTCAAACTGTAAAGAACGCTACAAGCCCCGGAATGACTCTTTAGCCTACCTACCACCCCCGATGAGCCTCCTTGGTCCTGGGACTTAGCTATGGCCCTGGCTAATTCTGATAGTCCCCGACTTTACCGAAGAATCTGATAACTACCGATGAAAAACTGCTTCGGTCGGACAGCATTGCATAGTTATTTTTTTTTATTAATAAGATTCATTGCATCTTATTCGCGCTTTCCAGGTGTCTAAGTGGTCAGAGGTGTAGGTTTCTGGCCAGTGTTTCCAGCTCGAGCAGCGAATGAGGCATGGGTCGTGTGTTTTTCCTATAGCGCCGACTCCGCTTCTGGGTACGAGCGGCCCCTAAATTATGTAACTGCTTGCAGCTCTTAGAGTTACATATTTTGGTCATTAGACCGCGAAACAAAAGGAAAAGAAATCCGATTCGTTCTCTACCTACACATAAACTACATTCGGGTAATTCCGCTGTAAGTTTTTACTTGGCACAACGAGACGACGTATACAAAGGACGTGGGTAACAGTTTCACACGTCCCACGCATGAGCGATATTGCCCCATATAAATAGCGGTGGGCGAGCGAAACGACAATTGTAGAAACTCGCTAGAACAAATACGGGATTAGCTGGAGAAAATATTTTTCTAAAATATTTTCTATTTTCGAAAATATTTTCTATTTTCTAAAGGTCTATTTTCCTATAAATATATTGCGTGGGAATTGTAGTTTTTTTTTTTACGAGAGATGTATTGACGAGCGTTTCCCCTTTGTAACTCAGTGATGCGCTACAATGTGCCTTTGTTTTGCTGCTGCAATTGGATCAGCAGGCTTTCTGGAAGCCAGCTTTCGTGAGCAGCAAATATATTAAAATTTTCCCGAGAGATAAATTTTGCTTTATCGGGTGACATGTTCATTAGCTGATTAAGCCTTTTTTAATTTTTCCGGAAGTGCATGTTGTTCTTTCAACCGGGGTACAATTTCTGTGCAAATATTTAGTTACTCGAACAGCAGAAAGCTATAAATAATATACTCTGCCCGTGAAAAGCTAAACAAAAAAAACAAGCATAGTTCAAAAAAATAATATATTAATTTATGCTAAACTTCACTGTACGGCATGGTGATGTGTATTGGTTATGTGTCTGACAAATCTGAAGCAGTGCTAACACAAATGAACCGAAAAATACATGCCTTAAGAATACAATCTCAAAATATAGTGAACGTGTAGTATACGAAATGTATAGTCAGTTTTGTATGTTACCCTCTTCTGGAAATAATTCAGGCTTGCCACCGACAAATATTAAACATGATCAAGAGAGTGTATGAAAACAATAATTGCCACCGGCGAATGAGATCTCTTTTGAGGTCTTGGAGGGTTCTCGAGGATGTTGAAGAGCGTCAATATTCCTTCCAAGCGCATCCTATAGATGTTTAATGGGACTGAGATCCGGAGAAAACATAAGCCACTCCATTCGATATACACCCTTTTCTTCAAGATATGCCCCGACGACCTTGGCCTTGTGGAGATGTGCGTATTATGCGTTAGGTCGAAATATAAGCCAACTGCACTGGCATTTGACCACACGTAGGAATCGAGAATCACATCCAGGTCCTTAACGGTAGTCAGAGAACCTTCAGAAAAAAAAAACAGAGGTCTGCACGGTCACTCGCTGAAAGGGCAGTCTACGCAGTTCATTACCATTACCAAAAGCACTTTGTCTCACGATGTTACGATACGCGTTGTGAGTTCTAACCTGTCGACCGACAAGTAGACGGCTGCTATCCACTTCCAGACAAAAACCGACTCATTCATAACCAGAACATTGCGCCAATTTTCCCAGGTACGGTTAACACGATCGTGACACCATCTTAAGCCTTGTCTTGTGTCTGGCGCTCTTTAGCCAAACATGGCAATTGCGTCATAAAAGTCCACCAACCAACCAACCAACCATCTTAAGCCGACGCCCTTGTGTTTGGCACTTAACGCATCACCTGCAGCAGATTTACTGCATGGAGTACTAACTTATGCTGCTTTGTGATCACAGTAGAAACGGGTAGCAGGATTCTTGTGGCTATTATCAGGTTCTAAGGCAGGATACATGTTATTGCTTTCCAATTCTACCTGGCCAATAATTAGACGTAACGGTCATCTTGTTGGATGTGTCACTCTTGGAGAGCTCGGAACAGTGCTATGGGCGAGTACTCCACTTACCTAAAATTGATACCACAGCCTTGAGATCATAGAATCGTTGACACAAAAGAAGCGAATTACCTTCTTGGTTGATTGGTCGCCCTCTAATATCCAGGAGCTCTGTATCATTAACAATCTGCCAAACGTCTGCTTCGCGGCATGACGAGAAAATGGCCATTTTTAATACATGCTGGAGCATTTTAAATTGTTTTATAGCAGCCAATGGAAAGTAATACTTTTATTAAGCGTTCTGGTTTGCATATTACTCTTTGTACGAATCAAAATTCAACATGTGTTTTGGCACTTACCAATTTTAACACAACAGCACAGTGAAGATAGAGTATAAGTCTCCACTGCTTTTTTTATTATTCACACTTCGTGCTCAACTTTTGCTTTTGACTGGAGCACATACATTCGTATTGTATCATTTTTGCTGTTACCTCTCATTGAGCTTCAGGGAATTGTCCATTCATATAAGCCGCTCGACTCGACACCATCAAGGAGAGCACAAATTGAGACGAAATTTATCGCACATGTAGACAAGAAGGTCGAAAAGAAGTAATTTAATTTTTGAGATGTTACAAGAATGTGTTTTGGCGAAGAGACAGTAGGTATAATGTGGCTTGAGTCTGTAGGTCGTACAATAGCCATGCTGGGCTATACATTCAGCAACACAGCGTAGCATCGAATGGAAAAATCCCAAGTGTGTGTCCTGTGATATCGCTCCGGACACAATCCGAGGATTCTTAAGCCACACTGCAAAGAAGGTTCAGGGACTCCATGCCATACTGCGAAGAAGGTTCAGGAACTCCATGCCACACTGCCAACAAGAATCAGGAACTCCCTGCTATACTGCAAACAAGGTTCACGGACTCCATGCCATAATGCGAACAAGCTTCAGGTACCCTTTGCCATACTTCGAACAAGGTTCAGGGACTCCAAGTCATACTGCGAACAAGGTTCAGTTACTCCATGCCATACCGCGAAAAAGGTTCAGGGACTCTATGCCATACTGCGAAGAAGGTTCGTGTTATCCATGCCATACTGCAAAAAACTTGCAGGAACTCTATGCCATACTGCGAATAATGTTCAGGAAATCCATAACATAATGCGAAAAAGGTTCATGAACTCCATGTCACACTGCGAAGAAGGTTCAAGGACTCCATGCCGTACTGCGAAGAAGGTTCAGGGACTACATGCCATACTGCGAAGAAGGTTCAGGAACTCCATGCCATACCGCGAACAAGGTTCAGGGACTCTATGCCATACTGCGAACAAGCTTCAGGTACCACATGCCATACTGCGAACAAGGTTCAGGAACTCCATGCCACACTGCGAACAAGGTTCGGGGGCTCCGTGCCATACTGCGGACAAGGTTCAGGGACTCCATGCTATACTGCGAACAAGGTTTAGGTACTCCATGCCATACTGGAAAGTAGGTTCACGTTCTCCATGCCATATTGCAAAGAAAGTTCAGGAACTCCATGCCATACCGCGAACAAGGTTAAGGGACTCCATGCCATACTGCGAAGAAGGATCAGAGACTCCAAGCCATACTGCGAAGAAGGTTCAGGGACTCCCTTCCAAACTGCGAAGAAGGTTCAGGGACTCCGCGACATACTGCGAAGAAGGATCAGGAACTCTATGGCACACTGCGAACAAGGTTCACGAACTCCCTGCTATAGTGCAAACAAGGTTCACGGAATCCATGCCATACTGCGAACAAGGTTCAGGTACCCCATGCCATACTGCGAACAAGGTTCAGGTACCCCATGCCATAATGCGAACAAGGTTCAGGGTCTCCATGCCACACGGCGAACAAGGTTCAGGGGCTCCATGCCACACTGCGAACAAGGTTCAAGGGCTCCATGCCATACTGCGAACAAGGATAAGGGACTCCTTGTCATACAGCGAATAAGGTTCAGGAATTCCATGCCACAATGCCAACAACGTTCGGGAACTCCATGCTATACTGCAAACAAGGTTCACGGACTCCATGCCATACTGCGAGCAAGGTTCAGGAATTCCATGCCGCACTGCGAACAAGGTTCAGGAACTCCCTGCTATACTGGTTGGTTGGTTGGTTGGTTGTTGGATTTTATTGGCGCAAGGGCCAGGTTTGGCCAAAGAGCGCCAGACCAAGAACTATCAGCCACAGATTTTTAAAAGACGTGGAAAATGATTAAGAGCAGACAGGCTTGGTAAAAGTTGAAAAAGAGTATGATGAAAGCTGTGAAGACAAGGTAGTTAATTAGGTTTATATAAAAATTTATTAATTGACTATTATAATTATAATTTTTTTTTTTTTTTTTTTTTTTTTTAAACAGAACTACACAAAGGATGAGTCACTCTCCTCCCCCCACACTCCCCTGCAATGCTGGCAGAGGGCGGGGACGAACTGTCACTCTCTTCTCCCCCATGTTCCTCTGCAATGTTGTTTGAGGCTGGGGACGAACTGTCACTCTCCTCCCCCCTATGTTCCTCTATAATGTTGGTTGAGGGTGGGGACCTCGCTGAGGCCGAGACAGTTGGATGGACACTGCACACCTTTGCGGATTGAGGGCCGGGTCGTCCGCACGTGCAGGCTTTCTGCTTTAAACTGGAAGAGAGGGTCGGCTGCAAAAGAGAAGGCCCAGAATCAGGTAGTCGAAAAATCGCGAGCTCGGGGAAAAACACCTGTGTCGCTTGGTCAGCTGTAGATCGCTTGGCAAGCGCTGCGAGAGCTACAGGGCGCGGAACAAAGGGCTGCACGGGTTGTGGCAGAGACTTAACAACTGCGGCAAAACTACGCTGTCGGGTGTTGGGAATACCCAACTTGGCTTTGGCAGCAGGGTACGAGAGGCCTTCCAGGGTCTTGAGGCGCTGGATCGCCATCTCGTCCTTCCATTTCATACAGTTGCGGGAGTAAGCTGCATGGGCCTCACCGCAGTTAACACAGCAGGCCGCAGAAGTGCAACCTTCCCCGTCATGTTCACCGGAGCCACAATTAGCGCAACGAGCGGAACTCTTACAGAATCGTTGTGAATGCCCGTACCTCTGGCACCTGAAACAGCGCAGAGGACTGGGAATGTACGGGCGAACTGCACAGACCAAGTAGCCTGCTTTGATTTCTGTCGGAACTTTCGGGGAGTCAAAAGTCAAGATGACTTTTTTGACTTAATCATGGAACCATCACGCCGGAACATCATACGACGTGCAGCAATA
Source organism: Macrothele yani (assembly GCA_039090855.1). Taxonomy (NCBI): domain Eukaryota; kingdom Metazoa; phylum Arthropoda; class Arachnida; order Araneae; family Macrothelidae; genus Macrothele; species Macrothele yani. The sequence continues at coordinate 61,080,588 of CM077017.1, read as the reverse complement.
ACACCTTGATCAGCAAGTTCAGTCACGAATTCGTCTTCACTGCATGGCAAGAGATCAAACTCCGAAATAACACCCCGAGAGGTGTTAAGAAACGGGTGAGGTGTCACTTTCACAGGAATGCCTTGAAGACTAGTGAGGTTCAGAAAAGTGTTACTCTGAGAAACACTGCAAGTTTGGACAAGCAGGTCCCCAGAGCGAAGCTTCCTCACAGACTTCAAGGGGCCAACCGCAGCGTCCAAAGCTTTAGAAATGAAAAAGGGAGATCTGGTGGACAGTCTCTCATTCGGATCGATGGATTCTACAAGCAAGTGAGTAGCATGCGTAGTCACAGCAATTGAGGGGAGACGACGCTTCGGAGCGACTGGTACAGCTGCCGAAGAAGAGGTTCCACATTCTTGGTCCAGGTCAAGGTCTAAAGACCGTTTAAGGGTATGAGACTTGGTAGGTTGAGAAGACGAAGGAGTGTCGTTGGCAACTATCATTTTGTCAGGTGACTTAAATTTGGAGTTTTTGTTCTTTTTACCCATGGAAAAAAAGGAGGAAGATTCGTCTGCAGACTACTCCACCCACCACCGAGCCCTACAAGGGAGAACTGGAGGTCTGCAAGCCAAGAAAATGACGCTGGACACAGTTCTGGAGCTTATACGTTGCAGATATAGTCCGTTGGCTGTGATCACACGCACTCGGCGGACACTTCGGCCTCCGGGTACCGTCATGCCAACGCCTTTGGCATGATCCCACAGCCCCCGGGCTCACCCTGCCGTGCTATACGACAAAAAAGCCGCTAAAGCCGTGTACACAACTTGGTACAAGACTTCTGACTAGAGGTGGGTTAGTCTCTAGCCTCCCGTTTACAGCGAAGCCGGGGTCGAAGAGGAGTGTTGGTACACAGGAGGCACTTATCCGGTCTCCTGCGACCTCAGCCGCCAGACATCCCATTTCCGCCTCACGGGTCTCCGCACGCGGCAAACATGCAGGTAGGTCTAGCACCCAAACCAGCGAAAAGGAAAAAAGAAATCCAAAGAAGACAAATCCTGTCAGGGAACCTAAACGGAATCTCAGCAACCTACGAACTGAGCGGTTAATATAAATCAGTTAGTGGTGGAGGGTAACAAAACCACAAGACCGGGGTGTTAGTGCATAACGTGGTAGCGATTAGGTAAAGTATACAACACGGGCAACTAGCCAGTGGAGAAAATAAATAAAAACGAAAAAGCGAGACACAAGACCAGCTCGGGAACGTGGGGCCGCGACTCCCCAACAGCTGGATGAACAGCTGTCCCTGCAAACACCAAAATAAAAAACAAGCGGTGGCGTGACATCAGATGGTGACCAGTCACAAGGTCAGCTCGGGCCGTGGGGGCGCCGCTCCCCAAATAACTGGAAAACCAGTTATCCCCGTGCAGGCCCTGCTATACTGCAAAAAGGGTTCACGGACTCCATGCCATACTGCGAACGAGGTTCGGGTACCTCATGCCATACTGCGAAGAAGATTCAGGGACTCCAAGTCATACTGCGAACAAGTTTCAGGGACTCCAAGCCATACTGCGAACAAGGTTCAGGGACTCCATGCCACACTGCGAACAAGGTTCAGGGGCCCCATGCCACACCGCGAACAAGGTTCAGGAACTCCATGCCACACTGCGAACAAGGTTCATGGACGCCATGCCACATTGCGAACAAGGTTCCGGTTCTTCATGCCATACTGCAAAAAAATTCAGGAACTCCATGCCATAGTGCGAAGAAGGTTCAGGGACTCCATGCCATACCGCGAAGAATGTTCAGGAAGTCCATGCCATACTGCAAACAAGGTTCTTGAGACTCCATGTCATACCGCGAAGAAGGTTCAGGAACTCCATGCCATACTGCGAATAACGTTCAGGAACTCCATGCCATGCAGCGAACAAGGTTCAGGGACTCCATGCTATACCGAGAAGAAGGTTCATGAACTCCATGCCACACTGCGAAGAAGGTTCAAGGACTCCAAGCCATACTGCGAAGAAGGTTCGGGTACTACATGACAAACTACGAAGAACGTTCAGGGACTCCATTCCATACCGCGAAGAAGGTTCAGGAACTACATGCCATACCGCGAAGAAGGTTCAGTAACTCCATGCCACACTGCGAACAAGGTTCCGGTACTCCATGCCATACTGCGAACAAGGTTCAGGAACTCCATGCCACAATGAGAACAAGGTTCAAGGACTCCCTTCCAAACTGCAAAGAAGGTTCAAGGACTCCATGACATAATACGAAGGAGGTTCAGGAACTCCATGGCACACTGCGAACAAGGTTCAGGAACTCCCTGCTATAGTGCAAACAAGGTTCACGGAATCCATGCCATACTGCGAACAAGGTTCAGGAACGGAATGCCATACTGCGAACAAGGTTCAGGGTCTCTACGCCGCACTGCGAACAAGGTTCAGGGGCTCCATGCTATAGTGCGAACAAGGATCAGGGACTCCTTGTCATACAGCGAACAAGGTTCAGGAATTCCACGCCACACTGCGAACAACGTTCAGGAACTCCATGATACACTGCGAACATGGTTCAGAATCTCCATGCTATACTGCAAACAAGGTTCACAATCTCCATGCCATACTGCGAACAAGGTTCAGGGACTCCAAGACATACTGCGAACAAGTTTTAAGGACTCCATGCAATACCGCGAACAAGGTTCAGGAACTCCATGCCACACTGCGAACATGATTCATGGACTCCATGCCACACTGCTAACACGATTCATGGACTCCATGCCACATTGCGAACAAGGTTCGGGTTCTCCATACCATACTGCAAAAAAATTCAGGAACTCCATGCCATATTGCAAACAAGGTTCTTGGGACTCCATGCCATGCCGTGATTAAGGTTCAGGAACTCCATGCCATACTGCGAACAAGGTTCAGGGACTCCATGCCATACCGCAAACAAGGTTCATCGACTCCATGCCATACTGCGAAGAAGGATCAGGGACTCCAATCCATATTGTGAAGAAGGTTCAACGACTACATTCCACACTGAGAAGAAGGTTCATGAACTACATGCCATACCACGAAGAAGGTTCATGAACTACATGCCATACTGCAAACAAAGTTCAGGGACTCCATGCCACACTGCGAACAAGGTTCAGGGGCTCCATGCCATACTGCGAACAAGGTTCGGGAACACCATGCCATACTGCAAAGAAGGTTAAGGAACACCATGCCATACTGAGAACAAGGTTCAGGGACTCCATCCCATACTGCGAAGAAAGATCGGGGACTCCAAGCCGTACTGCGAAGAATGATCGAGAACTCCATTCCTTACCACGAAGAATGTTCAGGAACTCCATGCCATACTGCAAACAAGGTTCATGGACTCCATGCCATACTGCGAAGAAAGTTCAGGAACTCCATGCCATACTGCAAACAAGATTCATGGACCCCATGCCATACCGCGAAGAAGGTTCAGGAACTCCATGCCATACTGCGAAGAAGATTCAGGAACTCCATGCCATACTGCGAACAAGTTGATGACTTCCATGCCATACTGCGAAGAAGGTTCAGTAACTCCATGCCACACTGCGAACAAGGTTCAGGAACTCCATGCCATACTGCGAAGAAGATTCAGGAACTCCATGCCATACTGCAAACAAGTTCATGAACTACATGCCATACTGCGAAGAAGGTTCAGTAACTCCATGCCACACTGCGAACAAGGTTCAGGGACTCCATGCCATACTGAGAACAAGGTTCAGGGACTCCAAGCCATACCGCGAACAGGGTTCAAGGACTCCTTGTCATACAGCGAACAAGGTTTAGGAATTCCATGCCACACTGCGAACAACGTTCAGGAACTCCATGATACACTGCGAACATGGTTCAGAAACTCCATGCTATACTGCAAACAGGGTTCAAAATCTCCATGCCATACCGCGAACAAGGTTCAGGGACTCCATGCCATACTGCGAAGAAGATTCAGGGACTCCAAGCCATACTGTGAACAAGTTTTAAGGACTCCAAGCCATACTGCGGACAAGGTTCAGGGACACCATGCCACACTGCGAACAAGGTTCAGGGGCTCCATGCAATACCGCGAACAAGGTTCAGGAACTCCATGCCACACTGCGAACATGATTCAAGGAACTCCATGCCATACTGCAAACAAGGTTCATGGAACCCATGCCATACCGCGAAGAAGGTTCAGGAACTCCATGCCATACTGCGAACAAGTTCATGAACTCCGTGCCATACGGCGAAGAAGGTTCAGTAACTCCATGCCATACTGCAAACAAGGTTCATGGACCCCATGCCATACCATGAAGCAGGTTTAGGAACTCCATGCCATATTGCGAAGAAGATTCAGGAACTCCATGCCATATTGCGAAGAAGATTCAGGAACTCCATGCCACACTGCAAACAAGGTTCAGGGGCTACATGCCATACTGTAAACAAAGTTCAGGAACTCCAAGCCATACTGCAAAGAAGGTTAAGGGACAAAATGCCATACTGAGAACAAGGTTCAGGGACTCCATGCCATACCGCGAACAAGGTTCAAGGACTCCATGCCATACTGCGAAGAAGGTTCAGGGACTCCAAGCCGTACTGCGAACAAGGTTTAGAGACTACATGCCAAACTGCGAAGATCGTTCATGAACTCCATTGCTTACCGCGATGAATGTTCATGAACTCCATTGCTTACCGCGATGAATGTTCATGAACTCCATTGCTTACCGCGAAGAATGTTCAGGAGATCCATGCCTTACTGTAAACAAGGTTCAAAGACTCCATGCCATACCGCGAAAAAGGTTCAGGAACTCCATTCCATACTGCGAAGAAGGTTCATGAACACCATGCCATACCGCGAAGAAGGTTCAGTAACTCCATGCCACACGCGAACAAGGTTCAGGAACTCCATGCCACAATGAGAACAAGGTTCAAGGACTCCCTTCCAAACTGCGAAGAAGGTTCAGGGACTCCATGACATACAGCGAAGAAGGTTCAGGAACTCCATGGCACACTTCGAACAAGGTTCAATAACTCCCTGCTATAGTGCAAACAAGGTTCACGGAATCCATAAAATACTGCGAACAAAAGTTCAGGAACTGAATGCCATACTGCGAAAAAGGTTCAGGGTTTCCATGCCACACTGCGAACAAGGTTCAGTGGCTCCATGCCATACTGCGAACAAGGATCAGGGACTCCAAGCCATATTGCGAACAAGTTTCAGGGACTCCAAGCCATACTGCGAACAAGGTTCAGGGACTCCAAGCCATACTGCGAACAAGGTTCAGGGACTCCATGCTACACTGCGAACAAGGTTCAGGGGCTCCATGCCATACCGCGAACAAGGTTCAGGAACTCTCTACCATACCGTGAAGAAGGTTCAGGAACTCCATGCCACATTGAGAACAAGGTTCAGGGACTCCATGCCACACTGAGAACAAGGTTCACGGACTCCATGCCATACTGCGAAGAAGGTTCGGGTTATCCATGCCATATTGCGAATAATGTTCGCGAACTCCATGCCATACTGTGAACAAGTTTCAGGGACTCTATGCCATACCGCGAAGAAGGTTCATAAAAACCATGCCATACTGCGAAGAAGATTCAGCGAATCCAAGCCAAACTGCGAAGAAGGTTCAGGTACTCCATGCCATGCTAGGAAGAACGTTCGAGAACTCCATGCCATACTGCGAAGATAGATCAGGGACTCCATGCCACACTGTGAACATGGTTCAGGGTCTCCATGCCATACTGCGAACAAGGTTCAGGTACTCCATGCCACACTGCGAACAAGGTTCAGGGGCTCCATGCCATACTGTGAACAAGGTTCAGGAAATCCATGCCATACTGCAAAGAAGGTTCAGGAATACCATGCCACACTGAGAACAAGGTTCAGGGACTCCATGCCATACTGCGAAGAAGGTACGGGTTCTCCATGCCATATTGCGAATAATGTTCGCGAACTCCATGCCATACTGTGAACAAGTTTCAGGGACTCTATGCCATACCGCGAAGAATGTGTATGAACTCCATGCCTTGCCGAGAAGAAAGTTCAGGAACTCCATGTCATACTGTAAACAAGGTTCAGGGACTCCATGCCATACCGCGAAGAAAGTTTATAAACTCCATGCCATACTGCGAAGAAGATTGAGCGAATCCAAGCCAAACTGCGAAGAAGGTTCAGGGACTCCATGCCATGCTAGGAAGAACGTTCGGGAACTCCATGCCATACTGCGAAGATAGATCAGGGACTCCATCCCACACTGTGAACATGGTTCAGGGTCTCCATGCCATACTGCGAACAAGGTTCAAGTACTCCAAGCCACACTGCGAACAAGGTACAGGGCTCGATGCCATACTGTGAACAAGGTTCAGGAACTCCATGCCATGCTGCAAAGAAGGTTCAGGAACACCATGCCACACTGAGAACAAGGTTAAAGGACTCCATGCCATACCGCGAACAAGGTTCAGGGACTCCATGCCATACTGCGAAGAAGGATCAGGGACTCCAAGCCGTACTGCGAACAAGGTTTAGAGAATACATGCCAAACTGCGAAAAATGTTCATGAACTCCATTGCTTACCGCGAACAAGGTTCAAGAACTCCATGCCACACTACGAACAAGGTTCACGTGCTCCATGCCATCCTGCGAACAAGGTTCATGAACTCCATGCCCTACGGCAAAGAAGGTTCAGGAACACCATGCCAAAGTGAGAACAAGGTTCAAGGACTCCATGCCGTACCGCGAACAAGTTTCAGGGACTCCATGCCGTACCGCGAACAACTTTCAGGGACTCCATGCCGTGCTGCGAAGAAGGATCAGGGACTCCAAACCGTACGTCGAAGAATGTTCATGAACTCCATTCCTAACCGCGAAGAATGTTCAGGAACTCCATGCCATACTGCAAACAATGTTCATGGACACCATGCCATACCGCGAAGAAGGTTCAGGAACTCCATGCCATACTGCAAACAAGGTTCATGGACCCCATGCCATAGCGCGAAGAAGGTTCAGGAACTCCATGCCATACTGCGAAGAAGAATCAGGAACTCCATGCCGTACTTCGAACAAAGTTCAGGTACTCCATGCCACACTGCAAACAAGGTTCAGGGGCTCCATGCCATACTGTGAACAAGGTTCAGGAACTCCATGCCATACTGCAAAGTAGGTTCAGGAACACCATGCCATACCGCGAACAAGGTTCAGGGACTCCATGCCATACTGCGAAAAAGGATCCGGGACTCCAAGCCGTACTTCGAACAAGGATTCGAGACTACATGCCAAACTGCGAAGAACGTTCAGGGACTAAATTCCATACCGCAAAGAAGGTTCAGGAGCTCCATGCCATACTGCGAAAAATGTTCTTGAACTCCATTCCTTACCGTGAAGAATGTTCGGGGACTCCAAGCCATACCGCGAATAATGTTCAGGAACTCCATGACACACTGCGAACAAGGTTCGGGGACTCCATGCCATACCGCGAAGAAAGTTCAAGAACTCCAAGCCTCACTGAGAACAAGGTTCAGGAACTTCATGCTATACTGCGAACAAGGTTCAGGGATTCCATGCTTTACTGCAAACAAGGTTCGAGGACTCCATACTATATCGTGAAGAAGGTTCAGGGACTCAATGCTACACTGCGAAGGAGATTCAGGGACTCAATGCCATACTGCGAACAAGGTTCAAGAACTCCATGCCACATTACGAACAAGGTTCAAGGCCTCCATGCCATCCTGCGAACAAGGTTCATGATCTCCATGCCATACTGCAAAGACGGTTCAGGAACACCATGCTAAAGTGAGAACAAGGTTCAGGGACTCCATGCCGTACCGCGAACGAGTTTCAGGGACTCCATGCCGTACTGCGAAGAAGGATCAGGGACTCGAAGCCGTACTGCGAAGAATGTTCATGAACTCCATTCCTTACCGCCAAGAATATTCAGGAATTCCATGCTATACTGCAAACAAGGTTCATGGACTCCGTGCCAAACCGCAAAAAAGGTTCAGGAACTTAATGCCATATTGCGAAGAAGATTCAGGAACTCCATGTCACACTGTGAACAAGGTTCAGGTACTCCGTGCCATAATGCGAACAAGGTTCAGGAAATCGATGACACACTGCGAAGAAAGTTCAGGGACTCCAAGCCATAGTGCGAACAAGGTTCTGGGACTCCATGAAATACCGTGAAGAAGGTTCAGGAACTCCATGCTATACCGCGAAGAAGTTAATGAACTCCATGCCATACTGCAAACAAGGTTCAGGTATTCCATGCAATACCACGAATTAGGTTCAGGAACTCCATGCCACAATGCGAACAACGTTCAAGGACTGCATGCCATACTGCGAAGAAGGTTCATTTTCTATATGCCACACAGCGAACAAGGTTCAGGAACACCATGACACACTGCGAAGAAGGTTCCGGGACTCCGTTCTAAACTGCGAAGAAGGTTCAGGTTCTCAATGCTATACTGCGAAGAAAGCTCAGGAACTCCATGCCATGCTGCAAAGAAAGTTCAGGAACTCCATGCCACACTGTGAAGAAGTTTCGGAGACTCCACGCCATACTGCGAAGTAGATTCAGGTACTCCAAGCCATACTGCGAACAAGGTTCAGGGAAACCATGCCACAGTGCGAAAAAGGTTCAGGGGCTACATGCCATACTGCGAACAAGGGTCAGGAACTCTCTGCCATACCGTGAAGAAGGTTCAGGAAATCCATGATATACTGCGAAGAAGGTTCGGGTTCTCCATGCCATATTGCGAATAATGTTCCCGAGCTCCATGTCATACTGTGAACAAGTTTCAGGGACTCCATGCCATACCGCGAAGAAGGTGCATGAACTCCATGCCTTGCCGAGAAGAAAGTTCAGGAACTCTATGCCATACTGTAAACAAGGTTCAGGGACTCTATGCCTAACCGCGAAGAAGGTTCATGAATTCCATGCCATACTGCGAAGAAGGTTCAGGGACTCCATGCCATGCTAGGAAGAACGTTCGGGAACTCCATGCCATACTGCGAAGATAGATCAGGGTCTCCATGCCCCACTGCGAACAAGGTTCAGGGTCTCCATGCCCTACAGCGAACAAGGTTCAGGGACTCCATGCCACACTGCGAACAAGGTTCAGGGGCTCCATGCCATACTGCGAACAAGGTTCAGAAACTCCATGCCATACTGCAAAGAAGGTTCAGGAACACCATGCCATATTGAGAACAAGGTTCAAGGACTCCATGCCATACCGCGAACAAGGTTCAGTGGCTCCATGCCATACTGCGAAGAAGGGTCAGGGACTCCAAGCCGTAATGCGAACAAGGTTTAGAGACTACATGCCAAACTGCGAAGAACGTTAAGGGACTCCCTTCCATACCGCGAAGAAGGTTCAAGAAATCCATGCCATACTGCGAAGAATGTGCATGAACTCCATTGCTTACCGCGAACAAGGTTCAAGAACTCCATGCCACACTACGAACAAGGTTCAGGGGCTCCATGTCATACCGCGAACAAGGTTCAGGGACTCCAAGCCGTACTGCGAACAAGGTTTAGAGACTACATGCCAAACTGCGAAGATCGTTCATCAACTCCATTGCTTACCGCGATGAATGTTCATGAACTCCATTGCTTACCGCGAAGAATGTTCAGGAGCTCCATGCCTTACTGTAAACAAGGTTCAAAGACTCCATGCCATACCACGAAAAAGGTTCAGGAACTCCATTCCATACTGCGAAGAAGGTTCATGAACACCATGCCATACCGCGAAGAAGGTTCAGTAACTCCATGCCACACGCGAACAAGGTTCAGGAACTCCATGCCACAATGAGAACAAGGTTCAAGGACTCCCTTCCAAACTGCGAAGAAGGTTCAGGGACTCCATGACATACAGCGAAGAAGGTTCAGGAACTCCATGGCACACTTCGAACAAGGTTCAATAACTCCCTGCTATAGTGCAAACAAGGTTCACGGAATCCATAAAATACTGCGAACAAAAGTTCAGGAACTGAATGCCATACTGCGAAAAAGGTTCAGGGTTTCCATGCGACACTGCGAACAAGGTTCAGTGGCTCCATGCCATACTGCGAACAAGGATCAGGGACTCCAAGCCATATTGCGAACAAGTTTCAGGGACGCCAAGCCATACTGCGAACAAGGTTCAGGGACTCCATGCTACACTGCGAACAAGGTTCAGGGGCTCCATGCCATACCGCGAACAAGGTTCAGGAACTCTCTACCACACCGTGAAGAAGGTTCAGGAACTCCATGCCACATTGAGAACAAGGTTCAGGGACTCCATGCCACACTGAGAACAAGGTTCACGGACTCCATGCCATACTGCGAAGAAGGTTCGGGTTATCCATGCCATATTGCGAATAATGTTCGCGAACTCCATGCCATACTGTGAACAAGTTTCAGGGACTCTATGCCATACCGCGAAGAAGGTTCATAAAAACCATGCCATACTGCGAAGAAGATTCAGCGAATCCAAGCCAAACTGCGAAGAAGGTTCAGGTACTCCATGCCATGCTAGGAAGAACGTTCGAGAACTCCATGCCATACTGCGAAGATAGATCAGGGACTCCATGCCACATTGTGAACATGGTTCAGGGTCTCCATGCCATACTGCGAACAAAGTTCAGGTACTCCATGCCACACTGCGAACAAGGTTCAGGGGCTCCATGCCATACTGTGAACAAGGTTCAGGAAATCCATGCCATACTGCAAACAAGGTTCAGGAACACCATGCCACACTGACAACAAGGTTCAGGGACTCCATGCCATACTGCGAAGAAGGTACGGGTTCTCCATGCCATATTGCGAATAATGTTCGCGAACTCCATGCCATACTGTGAACAAGTTTCAGGGACTCTATGCCATACCGCGAAGAATGTGTATGAACTCCATGCCTTGCCGAGAAGAAAGTTCAGGAACTCCATGTCATACTGTAAACAAGGTTCAGGGACTCCATGCCATACCGCGAAGAAGGTTTATAAACTCCATGCCATACTGCGAAGAAGTATGAGCGAATCCAAGCCAAACTGCGAAGAAGGTTCAGGGACTCCATGCCATGCTAGGAAGAACGTTCGGGAACTCCATGCCATACTGCGAAGATAGATCAGGGACTCCATGCCATACTGCTCACAAGGTTCAGGTACTCCAAGCCACACTGCGAACAAGGTACAGGGCTCGATGCCATATCGTGAACAAGGTTCAGGAACTCCATGCCATGCTGCAAAGAAGGTTCAGGAACACCATGCCACACTGAGAACAAGCTTAAGGGACTCCATGCCATACCGCGAACAAGGTTCAGGGACTCCATGCCATACTGCGAAGAAGGATCAGGGACTCCAAGCCGTACTGCGAACAAGGTTTAGAGAATACATGCCAAACTGCGAAGAATGTTCATGAACTCCATTGCTTACCGCGAACAAGGTTCAAGAACTCCATGCCACACTACGAACAAGGTTCAGGGGCTCCATGCCATCCTGCGAACAAGGTTCATGAACTCCATGCCCTACGGCAAAGAAGGTTCAGGAACACCATGCCAAAGTGAGAACAAGGTTCAGGGACTCCATGCCGTACCGCGAACAAGTTTCAGGGACTCCATGCCGTACCGCGAACAACTTTCAGGGACTCCATACCGTACTGCGAAGTAGGATCAGGGACTCGAAGCCGTACTGCGAAGAATGTTCATGAACTCCATTCCTTACCGTCAAGAATATTCAGGAATTCCATGCTATACTGCAAACAAGGTTCATGGACTCCGTGCCATACCGCAAAAAAGGTTCAGGAACTTAATGCCATATTGCGAAGAAGATTCAGGAACTCAATGTCACATTGTGAACAAGGTTCAGGTACTCCATGCCATACTGCGAACAAGGTTCAGGAAATCGATGACACACTGCGAAGAAGGTTCAGGGACTCCAAGCCATAGTGCGAACAAGGTTCTGGGACTCCATGCCATACCGTGAAGAAGGTTCAGGAACTCCATGCTATACCGCGAAGAAGTTAATGAACTCCATGCCATACTGCAAACAAGGTTCAGGTATTCCATGCAATACCACGAATTAGGTTCAAGAACTCCATGCAATACCACGAATTAGGTTCAGGAACTCCATGCCACAATGCGAACAACGTTCAAGGACTGCATGCCATACTGCGAAGAAGGTTCATTTTCTATATGCCACACAGCGAACAAGGTTCAGGAACACCATGACACACTGCGAAGAAGGTTCCGGGACTCCGTTCTAAACTGCGAAGAAGGTTCAAGTTCTCAATGCTATACTGCGAAGAAAGCTCAGGAACTCCATGCCATGCTGCAAAGAAAGTTCAGGAACTCCATGCCACACTGTGAAGAAGTTTCGGAGACTCCACGCCATACTGCGAAGTAGATTCAGGTACTCCAAGCCATACTGCGAACAAGGTTCAGGGAAACCATGCCACAGTGCGAAAAAGGTTCAGGGGCTACATGCCATACTGCGAACAAGGGTCAGGAACTCTCTGCCATACCGTGAAGAAGGTTCAGGAAATCCATGATATACTGCGAAGAAGGTTCGGGTTCTCCATGCCATATTGCGAATAATGTTCCCGAGCTCCATGTCATACTGTGAACAAGTTTCAGGGACTCCATGCCATACCGCGAAGAAGGTGCATGAACTCCATGCCTTGCCGAGAAGAAAGTTCAGGAACTCTATGCCATACTGTAAACAAGGTTCAGGGACTCTATGCCTAACCGCGAAGAAGGTTCATGAATTCCATGCCATACTGCGAAGAAGGTTCAGGGACTCCATGCCATGCTAGGAAGAACGTTCGGGAACTCCATGCCATACTGCGAAGATAGATCAGGGACTCCATGCCACACTGTCAACATGGTTCAGGGTCTCCATGCCCTACAGCGAACAAGGGTCAGGGACTCCATGCCACACTGCGAACAAGGTTCAGGGTCTCCATGCCCTACAGCGAACAAGGTTCAGGGACTCCATGTCACACTGCGAACAAGGTTCAGGGGCTCCATGCCATACTGCGAACAAGGTTCAGGAACTCCATGCCATACTGCGAACAAGGTTCAGGAACACCATGCCATATTGAGAACAAGGTTCAAGGACTCCATGCCATACCGCGAACAAGGTTCAGTGGCTCCATGCCATACTGCAAAGAAGGATCAGGGACTCCAAGCCGTAATGCGAACAAGGTTTAGAGACTACATGCCAAACTGCGAAGAACGTTAAGAGACTCCCTTCCATACCGCGAAGAAGGTTCAAGAAATCCATGCCATACTGCGAAGAATGTGCATGAACTCCATTGCTTACCGCGAACAAGGTTCAAGAACTCCATGCCACACTACGAACAAGGTTCAGGGGCTCCATGCCATACCGCGAACAAGGTTCAAGGACTCCATGCCATACTGCGAAGAAGGTTCAGGGACTCCAAACCGTACTGCGAACAAGGTTTAGAGACTACATGCCAAACTGCGAAGATCGTTCATGAACTCCATTGCTTACCGCGATGAATGTTCATGAACTCCATTGCTTACCGCGAAGAATGTTCAGGAGCTCCATGCCTTACTGTAAACAAGGTTCAAAGACTCCATGCCATACCACGAAAAAGGTTCAGGAACTCCATTCCATACTGCGAAGAAGGTTCATGAACACCATGCCATACCGCGAAGAAGGTTCAGTAACTCCATGCCACACGCGAACAAGGTTCAGGAACTCCATGCCACAATGAGAACAAGTTTCAAGGACTCCCTTCCAAACTGCGAAGAAGGTTCAGGGACTCCATGACATACAGCGAAGAAGGTTCAGGAACTCCATGGCACACTTCGAACAAGGTTCAATAACTCCCTGCTATAGTGCAAACAAGGTTCACGGAATCCATAAAATACTGCGAACAAAAGTTCAGGAAGTGAATGCCATACTGCGAAAATGGTTCAGGGTTTCCATGCGACACTGCGAACAAGGTTCAGTGGCTCCATGCCATACTGCGGGTGCCGGTCAAAACACCGACACCCAAAACACCGACAGGACAAAACACCGACACCCAAAACACCGACACCCAAAACACCGACAACCAAAACACCGAAAGGACAAAACACCGACAGGACAAAACACCGACAGGACAAAATACCGACAGGACAAAACACCGACAGGACAAAATACCGACAGGACAAAACACCGACAGGACAAAACACCGACATCTCGTTTCTATTTTGTTTCTCCAACAGCAGTCGGCGCTGTATGTCAAGGATCAAGTAATATCAGAAAGTTTGCACGACGGCTTTTAATGGCAAAACAAAAATTTTGCGGCATTACTGTTTTCAATTTAGAACTACCAAATTTGGTGTACAATCTCATAGTACTCCAAGTTAGACCGTAGACGAATTTTGGAAGGGGTCCGCACAAAATTTTCTTAAAATCTACAGTTTTCAGTTTAGAACCAAATTTGATATACTACCTCATGGTACACTAAGGTAGACTGTAGATGATTTTTGAAAGGGATCGGGGTCAAGGGGGCCCCATACAAAATTTTCATAAATTCTGGTTTTCAATTTAGAACCACCAAATTTGGTATACTATCTCATGGTGCTCTAAGTTAGCCCGTAGACGGTTTGAGGAAGGGTTCGAGGCTGGTCAAAGAGGCCCCCATACAAAATTTTCGTAAAATCTACAGTTTTCAATTTAGAACCACCAAATTTGGTATACTACCTCATGGTACTCTAAGTTAGACCGTAAACCCTTTTAGGAAATGATCGGGGTCAAGGGGCCCCCATACAAAATTTTCGTAAATTCTTCAGTTTTCAATTTAGAACCACCAATTTTGGTATACTACCTCATGGTACTCTAAGTTAGACGGTAAACCCTTTTTGGGAAGGGATCGGGGCTCAGGGTCAAGGGGCCCCCATACAATATTTTCGTAAATTCTACAGTTTTCAATTTAGTACCACCAAATTTGGTATACTATCTCATGGTACTCTAAGTTAGCCCCTAGACGGTTTGAGGAAGAGGTCGGGGCCCGGGGTAAAGGGGCCCCCATACAAAAATTTCGTAAAATCTACAGTTTTCAATTTAGAACCACCAAATTTGGTATACTATTTCATGGTGCTCAAAGTTAAACCATAGACCGTTTTTGGAAGTGGTCGGGGCCCTGGGTCAAGAGGGCCCCATACAAAATTTTCGTAAATTCTACAGTTTTCAATTTAGAACAACCAAATTTGGTATACTACCTCATGGTACTCTAAGTTAGACCGTAAACCTTTTTTGGGAGGGATCGGGGCCCGGGGTCGAGGGGGCCCCATGCAAAATTTTCGTGAAGTGTACAGTTTTTAATTTAGAACCACCAAATTTGGTATACTATCTTATGGTGCTCAAAGTTAAACCGTATACCGTTTGTGGAAGTGGTCGGGGCCCGGGGTCAAGAGGGCCCCATACAAAATTTTTGTAAAATCTACAGTTTTCAATTTAGAGCCACCAAATTTTGTATAACAGCTCATGGTACTGTAAGTCAGACCTAAACCCTTTTTGGAAGGGATCGGGACCGGGGTCAAGTGGGCCCCATACAAAAATTTCGTAAAATCTAGAGTTTTCAATTTAGAACCACCAAATTTGGTACAATATCCCATGGTGCTCTAAGTTCGACCGTGGACAGTTTGAGGAAGCGGTCGGGGCCCGGGGTCAAGGAGGCCCCATACAAAATTTTCATAAAATCTACAGTTTTCAATTTAGAACCACCAAATTTGGTATACTACCTCATGGTACTCTAAGTTAGACCGTGAACCATTTTTGGAAGGGATCGGGCCCAGGGTCAAGGGGCCCCCATACAAAATTTTCCCAAAATCTACAGTTTTTAATTTAGAACCACCAAATTTGGTATAATATCTCGCGGTGCTCTTAGTTAGACCGTAGACAGTTTTTGCAAGGGGTCTGGGCCCGGGGTCAAGTGGGCCCATACAAAATTTTAGTAAAATCTACAGTTTCTAATTTAGAACCACAAAATTTGGTTTACTATCCCATGGTGCTCAAAGTTAAACCGTTGACCGTTTTGGGAAGTGGTCGGGGTTCGGGGTCTAGAGGGCCCCACACGAAATTTTCGTAAAATCTACAGTTTTTGATTTAGAACCCCCAAATTTGGTATATTATCTCATGGTGCTCTAAGTTAGCACCTAGACGGTTTGAGGAAGGGGTCGGGGCCCGGGCTCAAGGGGCCCCATACAAAATTTTCGTGAAATCTACAGTTTTCAATTTAAAACCACCAAATTTGGTATACTATCTCATGGTGCTCAAAGTTAAACCGTAGACAGTTTTTGGAAGTGGTCGGGGCCCGGGGTCAAGAGGGCCTCATACAAAATTTTCGTAAAATCTACAGTTTTCAATTTAGAACCACCAAATTTTGTATATTACCTAATGGTACTGTAAGTTAGACTTAAACCCTTTTTGGAAGGGATCGGGGCCTGGGTCAAGGGGGCCCCATACAAAATTTTCGTAAAATCTACAGTTTTCAATTTAGAACCACAAATTTTGCATACTACCTCATGGTACTGTAAGTTAGACTTAAACCCTTTTTGGAAGGGATCGGGGCCCGGGGTCAATGGGGCTCCATACAAAATTTTCGTAAAATGAATTAAAATTTATTGGCTAAGTAAAAGAGCAATGCTATTAACTTGGTTTGATGTGCAATTATGAATATGACATTGGTATAGTAAAAATATTAAAAAGGCTTAGACCTTAGGAATTAATATTTCGTTCTTAAGTAAAAAAGCGCGATATTATTGACTTGATTTGATAGGTAAACGTTATGAATGTGACATCGGTAGAATAAAAACGGTTAAAAAGGTCTAGGCCTTGGCCTTATGAATTAATATTTCGTGTTTAAGTAAAACCACAATATTATTAACTTGATTTGATATGTAAGCGTTGTGAATATGAAACCGGTAGAATAAAAACTGTTAAAAGAGCCTAGGCATAGGTCCTGTGAATTAATATTTAGTGCCTCAGTAAAAGCGCATATTAACCTGATTTGATACGTAAACGTTATGAATATGAAGTCGGCGTATTAAAAGCTGTTAAAAAGGCCAAGGTGTAGGGCCTATGAATTAATTAAGTTACAAAAAATATTACAAGCTGGACATGTTATGTAAATACTTAACGCCTAAGTAAAAATTCAACGTTTTTAAAAAATCCCACCTTATCGTCCTTTTCTGAACACAGCGTGAGTCGTGCTGTAGTTCCGTCGAACACTGCACACCGTAGTTTAAAGAAATGTACGGAGTCCGGCAATTTATTTCGTCAAATTAAAGTACAGTTCTCGTTTGGCTTACATAATATAGAGTTCCCAATTCAATTCTCAATATAGTCCAAGAAATAGCAATCTTTATACCCCCCCCCCCCCACCTTCCCCGAACTTTTATGGCCAGTTGTGAGTCGGCATGAAAATTCAGACAAACAAAAGAGCTCCTTTCCGTCGTGAGGCCGCTTGGAAAACTGCCACACATAATTCGGAAACTTGGAAAACTGCCTGACTGAAAATATGCTACACATTCAAAGTGTTCCCCAAGGGAACAACAATTTGTGGCCAGCCCCTTAGTAAAAAACATGTGGCAATTTTCCTGTGTGACACTTTGTCAATGTGTGGCAGTTTTCCACGTTGCTGAAAGATGTGTGGCGGTTTTCCTGTGTGTCAGTTTACAGTGAACCGCATTTGTGTACGACGGCCCCTTAGTGAAAACTATGGGGCAGTTTTCCTGGGTAACAGTGTTCCAATGTGTGGCATTTTTCCAAGTTGCTGAAGAATATGTGAAGCTTTTCTTGTTTGACGGTTTACCGGATATCTTGTAAAACATCTGAAAGTTGCGGGAAAAATGGAAGTGCCGATCCCGGCAATTCAGCCTCCACATATTTGTTTTAAGCAGCGTGAAAATGAAAATCACCAGCAAGCCCAGAAATCTCCCCCACATTCGAGGTTTTGAGTAAAACGCAATTTGTGCGCTATACCTGACTCAAAAAGATGGGGGAGATTCATGTGGGGGAATTTTCCTATGTGGGGGACTTTTTCGTGCACCTGTATGCAACATATTGCCATTTATTATTTTGCCATATATTATTTATATTGCCATATATTATTTTGCAGTGGAGCCATTAGCAACGTCTCCACTGCAAAATAATTTTTGCCGAATATTTTCGTTGGTTGCCGGAAAACCGCCACACATAAAAATTGCGACACGTTTTTCAGTAACTTGGAAAACTTCCACCCAGGAAAATTGCCACATGTTTTTCATTAAGGGGCGGGGCACTAATTGCCGTACCTCCGAGGAAAACATTGAATGTTCAAGGGGGGGGGTATAAAGATTGCCGTTTGTTGGCCTATATGATGGAGAATTAGATTGGGGACTCGAAACAAATTTCGAGAAAACTTTCTATGTAAGACAAGCGAGAAATGTACTTTAATTTGAAGAAATAAATTGCCATGACTTAGTACATTTCCTAAAACTACAGTGCCACCCCCCCCCTCCCCTGCTGGTGGTGCAGGCATATGACCAATCGTCCAAGTAGGTCCGGATTCGAATCCCAGTGAGTCATGGATGTTGTGTTTGTCTTATGCAGAAGCGCCGTAGTAGTCGGCGCAAGGCGAATCTTGCCCTCAATAATTTTACTGGAAGAGAAGTGCCCACCTAGTGTCTTTCATTCTGTTCAACTAAATAATCGCTTGGTTCTCATAAAGTAGACCAAACTCCATTTATGAGGCCAAAGCTCTTTATTTCCAAGAAAATAATAAATAGCAAAATAAGTAAAAACGTTTTTTACATATTCAGTATTGCTCATTTGATAGGAAACTTGATTGCCATCCCCGTATTGTGTTTGATATGTTCTCACGATGTGTGGGAAATGTTTAAAACAATTATCATAAATAAAATAAATAAAAATACAGAAACGGATAACCTCTTGCGTCTTTATTTCTCAATTTATTTTTTGTGCTTCTCGTTCTTTGTAGGAGTAACCTCACTAATTTCTCACTTTTTTTTTTATAAATATTTGGAAATAAAGCATTTCTGGATATTTCTATAAAATCACAGGCTCAATTTTATTTTTAAATAAAAGAATATTTCTGTTTCCTTGTGCATTTACTAATGAACAATTACAATTGTGTTTTAAAATATACGACGTTGACGTAGTTTATCTTTTTGCCTTTTTTTTATTGTTATTTTGAGAATAGAAGAAGCGTGCCCCCTCCAATTTGGTGAAGCCCCCCCCTGGTTTTACGGAACTGGCTCGCTCCCTTCCATGGAACCAGTGGCATTAAATTAGGGACGGACGATTGCTTATAGCCCACTGAGTTGAGTTGCTCTCGGTGGTTGTTAAACTCTCAACAACAACAACAACAACAAAAAAAACCTTATATGAGAAAGTGTAAGAGTTTATCGGTACAAAACTTTTTCCATATAGAATTTTTTCGCCAAACGTCCAAAACCACATCGTGAGAACTTACAGTACCAATGTGCCTCTCTCCCCCAATCACTTTAATACTGATATTTTTCATTTTTGCACTGATAAGGTTTTAGTTTCAATTTTATTGGTTTTCAGCATAATGAATTAAATATCCCTTTCTAGAGATTTGGCTATTTAGAAGAAAAGCGAAAAGGAAACATACATGTGTAAGGTTTTTTTTACAAAAAGTAAAGCAAATTGTTCAGTTTACGTGAAAGCATTCCGAGTAGTGAACTACTCGGCATTCTTCGCGGTTTAATAAGAAAAAGACGAACTGTTAGCTCCCCATCCATTCATATGGATGGACGGAAGAGTCCCCCACCTCTTTCAGTCAGGGACCGTACACAAATTGCCTTTGACACAAAATATCGAACGTGTAGAAATTTTTGGGGTCGGCTTTTCCTTATTTTCTAATGCAACCTACATATGTTTACCACTTTTACAGTAGTTTATGTTAGCAAGATGGGGTGGGGGAAATTTCCGGATTAGTATTTCGACTAGTATCGCGGTTTTCAGTGAAAAACGATCTTACAATTAGTAGGCTGATGGGGTAGGGGAAAATTCCGGTTTTGGTAATTCCGTATTCACTGCAATCTACAGATGCTTTGTAAGTAGTAGAAAAATGTGGGAGACATTTTCGGGGACGGCACTTCGACTTTTATTCTACTGTAGTTTGTAGCAAAAAAAACGATATTACAAGTAGCAGGATGGGGTGGAAGAAATTTCCGGGGTCGGTTATTCTTTCTTGAGGTCTGCAATGTCGTTATACTGAAAGCCATGCGCAACAGCCGAATAAATTAAAATCAGGTTATCCTCTGAATCGATGGCGCGCACATTTATTTCTTCTCGAAAGTTTTCGGTTGCAATTTTTTTGTTGTTTGAGGAGTTGCCATTGTTTCACGATTTTGATAGAATCACCTGAAATTTCAGGATTCGTTAGAATATAAACATTGCATCCGTCGGTTCGCTTGCGTTCACTTACGAAACATGTGGTGTTCATAAACTCTGTATTTGATATAGATGTAGCCATTAGCGCACTCACGGAGGGGGCTTAGGGCTCTTAAACGCCCTCCAAGGAGATTATGAGCGACGTACGTCACAAATTAAACATTCAAAAATATTATTTTACTAGTTCAAAAAATTACATAGTGTCTGACATAATGTCTTCCATTACATGGTGTCTTCTTTCCAAAGCCACAAGGAGATTAAGAGCGACGTACGTCACAAATTAAACATTATTTTACATGTTCAAAAAATTACATAGTGTCTTCTATTACATGATGTCTTCTTCCCAAAGCCCCAAAGAGATAAGGAGCGACGTACGTCATAACCGTATATAAACAATAGACGTACACTATATATATATATAAATGTGTTTACACACATTGTGTGCGTATACTATATATACGTATATATAGCCCCTCCGATACATGTACTCCAGACATAATGAAAGGTACCAGTACCAGAGTTCTTCCAGTCCTCCCAGCAGAAGTTGCACATGCAATCAAGAGCATGAAGCGGGGAAAAGCTCCAGGAGAAGATGGAATTACTGTAGACATCATACAAGAAGCAAGTGGAGAAATCGAAACAGTACTCGCCCAAATTTTCACTCGATGCCTTAATGAAGGGAAGATTCCTGAGGATTGGAACAACGCTACAATGATCTTGCTACATAAAAAAGGTGACATTGAGGATCTCAGGAACTACAGACCTATCAGCCTCCTATCAGTGGTTTATAAAATCTTCACTAAAGTTCTTTCACACCGCTTAAAAGTGACACTGGACATGGCTCAATCGAGAGAACAAGCTGGATTCAGGTGTGGCTACAGCACAATAGATCATATCCACGTACTGAGAGAACTAATTGAAAGAGCGAGGGAATATGAACTTCCATTGTGCATGGCTTTTATCGATTATGAAAAAGCCTTTGATTCGGTGAAACCATCAGCAGTTACAATGGCCCTGAAATCCTGCGGTATTGAAGATACGTACATTAATATTATTAATAACATCTATGAAAATGCAAGTGCAAAGATTCGGCTGTTTGAAAATACAACACACATAAAAATTGGAAAGGGAGTGAGACAAGGTGACACCATATCTCCGAAGCTCTTTAATGTCACACTGGAAAATGTCTTTCAATCACTGAACTGGGAAAACAAAGGGATAAAGATTAATGGAGATTATCTAACCCACCTTCGTTTTGCTGATGACATAGTCATTTTTGTAACTACCCCATCAGAGCTGCAGAGTATCATCCAGGAACTTGCTGACAAGAGTAAAGAAGTGGGATTAAAAATGAACTTTCAGAAGACAAAAGTGATGTTCAATGCTTTTACAAGAAATGAAGATTTATCGATTGATGGAGAAAAGCTGGAGATAACAGACTCGTACATTTATCTTGGACAGCAGATATCAAGTGAGGGTCACATTGATGAAGAAATTAATCGGCGTACAAAACTTGCCTGGAGAGCTTTTGGAAGAAACAGCATAATTTTGAAGAGCAATATGCCATTATGTCCTAAAAGAAAAGTGTTTGATCAATGCATCCTTCCAGTGCTTACGTATGGTGCAGAGACGTGGACCTTAACTAAAAGAGACATACAAAGGCTGCAGACAACTTAAAGCAGCCTGGAGAGGTGCATGCTTGGTGTAACCAGGAGAGATAAGAAGAGGAACTCGTGGATCCGAAAAATGACAAGAGTGGAAGACATCATGATCAGAGTTAAATCCCTGAAATGGCAATGGGCTGGACATACTGCCAGAAGGACAGACCCTCGATGGACAGCCGAAATTTCAGATTGGATTCCAAGGAACAGGAAAAGACCCAGAAGAAGACCACATGGAAGATGGGTGGATGAAATTCGGAAGTATGTGGGAGTGACATGGAGGAGACTGGCACAAGACAAACCGTTGTGGAGGAAACTTGGGGAGACCTTTGTCCAGCAGTGGATTGATAATGGTTGACAATGATGATGATGATGATGATAGCCCCCTCCAACAAGAATTCCTGGGTGCGCCACTGGATGTAGCCATGTAAAGCTACTTTAATTCCCCGCGTATGTTAAAGAATTTTTCCATTGCTAAGGATGTGGAGTCTCTCAACTAAATGAACGACCGGAAAGTCAGGACTCGGGAAAACTATGGGGAAACCGGATGTCCTCATCAAGGACACAGAATTTTCGGGTGTAGGAGAAGTGGCCACTCGGAGAACTGACCACAAAAACTTTTAGGGGTCGTATAAAAATTGCGTTTTTGACCGCTTCATGCCCACGACACCCAGAGGTTGGTTATCTGAGTCATATAAAGTTTCCGTAATTTCGTCTTTTCTTAATTGCGATAATTAATAATTTTTTTATAAAAAAATTTATGATCTACATTTCAACAGAAGATTTCAGGGTTTTCAAACTACAAGTCTTCAAATTATCTGAGCGCATGTGCTGACTCAGGAAACTTTTCGGGGGGAGGGGAGGTGTACCAAAAGTATAAAATATAAAGCATTTCTCGACCGATCCGAAGATTTTCAGCATTTACAAGCTACAACTCGACACATTATCTGAGCGTATGTGCCTACTCTGGAAACCTGTGTGTGTGTGTGTGTGTGGTGGTGGTGGAGGGGGGGTAATACCAAAAGTGTAACATATGAAAAATTTCTCGTCCGATCGGAAGATTTTCAGCATTTATAAGCTACAACTCGGCAAATTTTCTGACGGCATGTGCCTACCCAGCATACTGTCAGGGGGGGATTACCAAAACTGTAAAATATGAAAAATTTCTCGTCCGATCCGGAGATTTTCCGCATTGAAAAGCTACGTACAACTCGACACATTATCTGAAGGCAAATGCCTACTCTGCAAAACCGTCGGGGGGGCAAGGGGTTAGTACCAAAAGTGCAAGATATGAAGAATTTCTCGTCCGATCCGAAGATTTTTAGATTTTTAGCATTTACAAGCTACACCCCCCCCCCGACAGGATTCCTGAGCAGGCACATGCCTTCAGATAATGTGTCGAGTTGTAGCTGCTAAATGCTGAGTATCTCCCGATCGGACGAGAGATTCTTCATATTTTACACTTTACAGTTTTGGTATCCCCCCCCGGA
Source organism: Macrothele yani (assembly GCA_039090855.1). Classification (NCBI taxonomy): domain Eukaryota; kingdom Metazoa; phylum Arthropoda; class Arachnida; order Araneae; family Macrothelidae; genus Macrothele; species Macrothele yani. Next base: position 61,057,037 of record CM077017.1, on the reverse strand, counting down.
GAGGTTTAATGAGTGGGCACATGCCTTCAGATAATGTGTCGAGTTGTAGCTGCTAAATGCTGAAAATCTCCCGATCGGACGAGAGAATCTTCCTATTTTACACTTTTGGTATGCCCCCCCACACCCACACACACACAATTTTGCTGAGTAGGCACATACCCTCAAATAATTTGTCGAGTTGTAAATGCCAAAAATCTGCCGATCGGACGAGAAAATCTTCATATTTTATACTTTTGAAATTACCCCCCCCCCGGACAGGTTTGCTACGTAGGCACATGCGTTCAGAACAGAAAATTTGTCGAGCTGCAGCTTGTAAATACTGAAAATCTCCCGATCGGACCAGAAAGTCTTCATATTTTACACTTTTGGTATCCCCCTTCCCCCTCACATACACAGGATTGCTGAGTAGGCACATGCCTTCAAATAATGTGTCGAGTTGTAGCTTGTAAATGCCAAAAATCTCCCGATGGGACTAGAAATTTTTGATATTTTACACTTTTGATACCCCCCCCCCCCCCCAACGCCGACAGGTTTCCAGAGAGTGCACATGCGCTGAGAAAATTTGTCGAGTTGCAGCTTGTAAATGCTGAAGATCTCCCGATCGGAAGAGAAATGAGAAATTTTTGATATTTTACGCTTTTGGTATCTTTTTTTTTTTTGATTGGAGGTTTAACGACCACCGTGAGCAACTCAATGGGCTATAAGCAGTCGCCCGTCCCTAATTTAGAGTCACTGGTTCCAGGGAAGGGAGAGAGCCAGTGCCGTAAGACAAACACAACATCCATGCCTGACCGGGATTCGAACCCGGACCCCTTACGGACGAATGATCAGAGGCCAACGCCTTAGACCACTGCGCCACCGGGGCGGCACTTTTGGTATCCCCCCCCACACACACACACTACTTTCCTGAGGCAGCAGACGCCCTCAGGCAGGCAATTCGATGACTTGTAGCTTGTAATGTCTGAAAATCTATCTATCGGACCATAAATTCTTTATACTTCATATTTTAGGTTTTAAGTCCCCCCCTCCCCACCCGACAGGTTTCCTGGGTTTGCTCATACTCGCAGAGAATTTGTGTAGTTATAGTTTATAGAAAAATATCGTAAATAAAAAAATACGAAATTACGGACATTTTATGTGTGTCAGATAACCAATCTCGGGGAGACAGAGCAGCCCAGAACACAATTTTTGTACTGCCCCTTAAAATTTTTGTGGCCAGTTCTCCGCTTAGTCTTAGCCCCGAAAATCATGGAAATGTCTAAATTTCTTGCTGAAAATGAAATATTAAAAAAAAAATTATGAACAATAGTTGCTCAAGTAGTGGAGAATATAGCCACACGAAATTTATCTATGCAGAACAATTTTATGGCACTGAATTTGCAATGTTTCCAGTTCTCCGGTGGCCACTTCTCCGGGGGCCAGTTCTCCGTACCCGAGAATTTTCAGCATTGGAACTAAAATTACCAGTAGCAAAACCTTCGACTGCGATTAAGAAAATGTGTGGTGTTACTTTTTCCACAATCCAATATACCCGTCAGAATCCTGTGGGGATGGGGGGGGGCTTTACTGGTAATATCAGTCTACTGATGGGGAAGAAAAGAATTTTTCTTTCTTCCGCGAAACTATACTCTGAGCAAAGGTAAGCTGATTACACTGTCAACGCTGTGAAACCGATTCACCCACGAGTTCGTATCTCTTGTTTATCTGTATTTCTCCCCGCACCCTTCCCCTTAGGACCCTAAGGGTGATGGGAGGAAAGACAAAAGGAATCCTCCCGCTCATGCTTCCCTCAACTAACAACCACCTGACAAACGATTTTTTCGTTTTCAAAAACACATCTGGGTGGATAAGATACACCTTCGTTAAACATATTCCTTACTATTCCATTTCATCAGTTATACATAAACTTTAGGTGTTCCAAAGATATTTTTTTAGTTACATGTTGAACGTGTATGCAGTACGCATTTTTTTATTATTTTTTTTTAGAAATACAGTGGACTGCGCTGTTATCTCTGTGCGAAATGATATTTTATTTATTATTTAGCTAAAAAAAGTTTTTGAATGAATGAAATGGGAAATCCACTGTGCAAATGTTGTATAAAGCACAGAAATTTCTCAAAGGTTTTCGAATGTATTATTTGGTTTTTAGCACGTTACAGTGATACGGAAACTCCTGGATTCAGGATTATTTCTTAATACATACTCTCAGGGCCGCCTGGACGATCGGTGCAGTCGCCCAGGAAGCGCACTTACGAGGCCCTGCAGTTAAAAAAATTAAAACAAAACCTTTTTGGGGAGACTTTCTCATTTATTATTATTACGTTTTTTTAAGTTTTATGTAATGTTTTCTTAGTTGCAAATCGCCCCGACTTTCAAATTGTTATCGCCCTTTGTCATACAAATACCGAAATTTGCAGATTTTGAATTATTATTATAACCACATTAATCGTTTCCCCATTCGTTAAATAGCAAATTAAACGTGTGGCTTCCTTCTGATATATTCTACAATTTGTGTGTAAACCAGGTACTTGAATTTAAGAAAACGAAAAGAATAGTATCAAAGTTGTTTGGAAGCTATTGCAGTATTATATATGGAGGCCAATTTTTCAGTGACTTTAAACATATTACTGGAAAATTAATATATATATATATTATAACGAAGTAAATTTCTCCGTCATTTACTATTACTGTTTAAAGACCTAGGCTTTTTAAACAGTATTTATTCTACCGATGTCATATTCATAACTTTTACGTATCAAGTTAATCATATTGACATAACTGGGAAGTATAAGAAGAGGGAGGTCCGGACTAAAGCCCACAGGACACTTGCCCACCGGACACATGCCCACTACGGATAATTTGTAGATAATGCGTAACGTCTGAGGACGTTTCCGACCTAGTGTAAGAAAACTGATCAAATAAATATTTATGAACCTTATTAAAATTGCACTTTGTTTTAGAAATGTTGAAATTTAAGGGCGTTACCCCCAAACCTAAACTAATATATATCACCTTTCTTATGGGTTCAAGAAGCTCAAACTTAAAACATTAGACAACGCTATCAATAGACGAAAGAAAATTTTGAATTAAGGGGGTGTTAAACCCCTAAAGGTAAACTAACATATATGATATTTTTCATGGGCTCTAAAAGCTCTAACTATATCTAGGTTGTAACTTGAAATCTTCTAAAAAGGCTCGCGGCCAAGGTGCTTTGTAAAGAACCGCAAAATAATTTGTTCAGTGCTTTTTATTAAGTTTTATAAACTGTTAACAAGAATATCTAAGTTGCATAACAAATATCTAAGTTGTAACTTAAATCTAAAAAAGGCCGGCTGCCTAGGCGCCTTGTAAAGAGCTGAGAACTGATCCATTGAAATAATCTGTTCAGTGACTTTTATTATGTTTTATTAAATGTTTACAAATACGAAATATCAAGGTTGTAATTTAAAATCTCCGAAAAAGGCCCGTAACGTGGGTATCTTGTCAACACCTGAAGATCGATTTGTTGAGTCCCTGTAAATTAGCCTTTATTGCTTGACATGCGAAATATTAAAGCCATAACTCAAGATTTAGTGAGTGGCAAAGCTTCTACATAAACCTTGTGTCGTTATAATCTTACAAACGCATTTATATCCCTAGGAAAACTCGTACATTTCGTTTTATTCTATTAGGAAAACTTCCACACTTTGACAAGATCTGTGAAAGAAACGCAATTGCGGTGTATGCATTTTGTAAATGACCCCGTAACGTCGCTGACTCGGGGCGGGGGCAATCTCCCTGGTACGAATTTGCCATTTCCCGTAGAGATCTGGTGTGTTGTTTTTGTTTTGCATGGCATTTGCTTTATTTTGGGATCCATCCCCCTCCCCCCAGTTGAGACAAGTCGGATTCTTTTTCATAACGTGTGTTGGGTCACACTACATGCAAATTAAAAATTCGGCGGGTGTACAAATCCCGTATGTGTACATCATGTCCCAAACGTGCGTTGGGCCACACGGCATATACGAAATTAAAATTTCGGCGGGTGTACACCATATCCCAAATTCAAAGCAGGTTCTGATGCTTAAATTTCGACAATATGATAGCACATACCTGCCAAGTTTTACGATTTACCCGTAAAATTTACGGAACTTTTTTTATTTAACTTAATCCATTCAAAGTAAAGCGCCGATGTAAGTTACGAATAACTTTTCAGTTACATGTGTTTATGTGGGAACATTTGCAGCAGTTTTTCCACGGTTTAGGTTTATTGTTTTGCGTTGTTTCAGACACTAAATTAGTAAAACTTGCGCCGCGCTTAAACTGGACTGCACTAACTAAGTGGTCTTGTTTAATCTTGGGCTTGGTTCTGTCCATCTCTCTCTATTTCTCTCTCGCTATGCCCCCCCCCCCCCTCCTCTCCTTTTCTTTTTTTTTTTTTTTTTTTTTTTTTTTTTGATTGGAGGTTTAACGACCACCGTGAGCAACTCAATGGGCTATAAGCAGTCGCCCGTCCCTAATTTAGGGTCACTATTTCCAGGGAAGGGAGAGAGCCAGTGCCGTAAGACAAACACAACATCCATGCCTGACGGGATTCGAACCCGGACCCCTTACGGACGAATGATCAGAGGCTAGCGCCTTAGACCACTGCGCCACCGGGGCGGCTCTCCTTTTCAGACAATGCGTTGTTCGTCCCCAGGGTCGCAACTTCTCAGTAGGCCAGCGCGGGGTGTGTTTTGCATTCCAGCACCTGTCTATTTCTCCCAGTTCAAAATTCTATTTCAGAACGTAGTTATCGTAGAAAAAAATTCAAACGGATTTTAAATCTGTGGAATTTTTAAGCCCAGATCGATACCCAACATGACGAAATTAAGCAAAAGCTGCCAGTTTTGTGAAATTAAGAATGCGTTGGGCATGGTTTCGTAACTTCTTCTCTTGCAATAAATTTGACCTAAAGAAAGAATGTTACTATAAGAGGAAGTTAAAAAAAAAAAAGAAAAAGTAAATCCAATGTTCATTCGAGCCACTGCTTCTTAAGTTTTCTACGCTTTCCAACCGTGCTTTGTTCGTCGCTCGTTAACGTGCATAAAAATGTCTTGGTATATTCAATTAATAGGTTGGGGTACTATTTTTTCTTCTGCAAATTGCATCTCTTTAAGCGGTTATTGTTTTACTATATCAGTTTTACTTGCATTTTTTTTCAAGTGTCAATAAATTTAATATTAGTGATTCGCTATGAGCAGCAATATAAAGGGGGATTGAGGGGGGATTACTATAAAATATTCCGTGATGCGTGTTCTGCGGAATTCTCGTGTATTGCAAAATCTTCAAAAAAATGAAAAACATGCATTTTGCACTACGTGTTGATGTAATTTCAGCGTTTCGCGTGGTGGAAAGAATGATATTGCTAATGATGGACGGAAAAGTCTCTCACAGGAAAACTTCCCCACAGGAAAACTCACACTCAGGAAAACTGTCCCTCATTCGGAAAAGTTCCCGACATTGAAAAAGTTTCCTTAGGAAAAGTCCCCTACCTTTTTCAGTCAGGGACCGTGCACAAATTGCAGTTTACACAAAATATCAATTGTGGGAGAGATTTCTGAGGTAACTGTAGGGGCGAACGTACCCAGCTAATTATGTGGCCACGCCCTAAATTATGTTTAGCAGTCGTCTACGTTATAGGACTCCCTCACAGCCAATAGAAGCACCAGGTTCGTTCATATGAACTTACCCCAATATTAATATTGAGTGAACGGACGCTCCTCCTACTTTACTATAAAGAATATCTGTGAACCAGGAGGATAGATTGAGACTGCCGAAAAACTACAGATAAAAACTACCAATGACTACAAAGTAATTGCTGAAAGATTTGATTGAAATGTAACAACATTTAATGAATAATATGGGAGGCTTTTGCAGGTAAGCTTGTCCGTAGAAAAAGAAACGCTCTCCGTAGTGATAAATCAAATGTCTTTCTTCCAGTGGAAAGAGAAAAGTTTGTAATCGGCCAACCTATAAACTGGCGCCTATCATTTACCGATACTCGTGAACTAGAGAGTCTTTCTCGATAATGCCTAAAACCTGTATCTCTCCGTGGTTTCCTATCTACCTGAAGAACAACGCAATCGGTGAGAGTTCCCGTCTCGGGGACCTGTTTCACCAAATTTCTAAGTTACGCTCTGCGGCTAACGGGAGAAATCGCGAGAGTCTGTCTTCCTGAGACCTGTGCCGCCGATTTTCCTTAACCTAGAAAATAATAGTTCCATCACCGTATATGGTATGACTGGACCATCTCGTACCTTTACTCTGAGTACACACGCACCCGAAAAACCTTCGAGTCGCGTCAGCTGAAGCTTCCCTGATCCTCTCCGTTCGTTCCGCGAACAACCGACAGACTACCCTTTTCGCTTTGCGCTCTGTCTTCTTTCGCTTCCTCACTGTACGTACGTTACTGCCGCTTCCTAGGCCCGAGGGCCTACTACTACTCTCCCTGTTGGCAAGCGAGGTCCTCGTTGCCAGCGCGTTTGCTCCTTTTCCCCTCGATGGCGTCGACGTTCCTATCCGTTCGGCGGGCGTTTATTCTTTCCACTGGATAGCCCGATCGTTTGATCGGTGGCGTTTCTTAGACGGGCTTAACCTACCGCAAAAGATACAAGCATATATATGAACGCAATACATTTTCCTGCCCACATACAATGCTGATGTGTAGACAGCCAGACTTCTCGGCGTCTGTTCTTCGTTAAACAAAGTTTGCCGGATGCCATTATCTTAATGGGTCGATCTTTATCGTACTCGAGAAAGGTGTATCTTTTCCTGAGCGTGAGTACTTCTGGCTTTCTTTGTAGCCTTCAAATATTTTACAAAATGTTCTGGAACTTTCGAAAGTTCTTTGTCTTTGTGGAATACATTCTAGGTTCCATTAGAAAAATACATATATGGAGGTTTTTCGTCGTACACCCATACAACATACATTAATTTTTGTATTACATTATAAAACCTAATGTATTTTTTACTAGTTCATTTCATGTGTGATTTCCTGATTACACAGGCGTAATGTTCCATTAATTATGTGTCGTGCATCAGTGAAGTTCCCGCTCTCAAAGTAACCATTTTCATGCTGTTTAAAACAAGTTGCATCCGTTCAACGATCACAAATATGTGGGAGAATTTTCCGTGGTCGTCATTTCAACTTTTACCGCCGTTTATACAAAGTAAAAACAGTCTTACAATTAGCTGGACCGGGTGGGGAATTTCCGGTGTCGACATTTCCCTCACCCAACCCTGCTAATTGTAAACCGATTTTTACTCTAAACTGCGGTAAAAGTTTGAAATGCCGACCGCGGAAATTTCCCCCACATAATTGAGCACTTTGTACGGCTGCAACTTGTTTTAAACAGCGTGGGAATAGAAATGATGACCCCGGAAATCTCCCCCACGTTCGATATTTTGTGTCAAATGCAATTTGTGCATGGTCCCTGACTGAAAAAGATGAGGGACTTTTCCTGTGAGGGGCATTTCCGATGGGGGACCTTTTCGATGTGGGAGAGTTTTCCTGTTGGGGACTTTTCTGATTGCCTAAGGTGAACACATCCCCCTGTGCAAATTTCTACTGTCTGAAACAGTGGCTTGAGAGAAAAGATCGTTTTCCGAACTTAAAATCATGAAAAATTACTTTTGATCTAATATGAAACAGAAACGACTTTCAAATATAAGTATCGTTAATACTGAAAATAAAATTGCCACGAATTTGGGAAAAGTTTGCAACCGGAAAAAAAAAAAAAAAAAAATTAGAACAGTTCATTTTAGCTGAAACTACGCATAATTGCTTGCGGGCTTTCTTGAAGCCTCAGTTTTCAGTTTATGGTTATTTAATATCAAAACCAGTAATTTCCAATTCTGTTTTTAGTTTTATACAATTGATTAGTATATGTCCCCATATGAGATATTTTTTGGCTACAATAGTTAAGGAGACGCCCGTCATGTATGTTCAATGTTTTATATATATATTCTTGTAGAAATGGCGGCATATCTGGGCTTGCGTGGGCGCTAAGTGCTCCTCACTTTTCCTCATTTTTATCATATCCCTAAATGGGAAGTCAGATAAATATTTTAAATCCTGTATTTCCTGCCATTTAAAATTCCGTATGATAAAGCTAAAGAGTATTATTTTCTATTTCAATTGCTTAATCTTCTAAAACTTTGAATGTTTTAATGAAATCCCTAAGACACGACTCTGAAAAAAAGGCTCGCTGCCTATAGGTTCCTTGGAAAGACCTGATAAATGATACGACGAGTGATTTATATTAGGTTTTATAACATATTTACAAATACCAAATATCTAGGTTGTAACTTAAAAACTTCCAAAAAGTCCCGCGGCCTAGGTGCCTTGTAAAGACCTGAGAAATGATACGATGAGTGCCTTTTATAAGGTTTTATAAAAGGTTTACAAATACCAAATGTCTAGGTTGTAACTTAAAAAATATTGTAAAAAGGCCCGCTCCTAGGTGCTTTGCAAACAGCTGAGAAATGCTCCATTGAGTGCCTTTTACCAGGTTTATGTAAAATGTTTACAATTACCAAATATACGGAAATGCTCTTTCAAAAGGATATAATGAGCAGAAAAATTTAAATCATTATTCCTTTCTGGAAAATAGAATAGTTTATCGTTGGTAAGATGATAAAATTGGACGAATCGGCGTTGGACCAATCGTACTATTGGACGAATCGGCATTGGACCAATCGTACCATTGGACGAATTGGCATTGGACGAATCGGACATTGGACCAATCGGCATTGGACCAATCCTCGTTGGGCAAATCGCCCGGAACTGGTTGAAACACATTCGTCCAGTAGGGCCGACCTTTGCACATGGGTCACGTAGAATGACAAATCGTAGTCCTATTCGGCAGAGACAGTAGAGAAATTTCTTGGTAAGCGAGCCGTTGCTGCATTGAATAACCCACCGTATTATCCTGATCTGGCGCCGGCTCAGTGAGTGATCCCCTCCCCTTCGATATCAGCACTAAAAAGAAGAAATTCATTGATATTTCTAACATTCAAACGGCGTGACAACCCAGCTGAAGAAAATAACGAAAGAGGCCTTTTACCACAGCTTTCAGTAATTATACGAACGACGTCAAAAATGTATTGTTTGTAATCGGCCAAATTATAAACTGGCGCCTATCACCATGAAGGAATGCTCGAAAACTGACCAAACTGCACACACAGATAGCCAAGTGGGTCCTGAACAAATTATTTAACTGTCACATACAGACAAAAAAAAAATTATAAAAAATGATTTAATTGTCACTGTTACATTCGGCACCCTACGCAGCCCTGGAACACCCTCCAGTGGCCGAATATACAGGATGATCAATAAGGAGTGTGGCCCTCATTTTGGGTGATACAGCGTTGACTCCGACGTGGAATCAAGGCAATGAGAATCCGAATAGAGTCCTGGGGTATCGTGGACCATGTATGTGGTGTTGATCCGAGTCCACAGTTCATCTTCATTTTGCGGGGGTGGTAGGGTACTCAACAGACGTCCAATCGTGTCCCACATATGCTCGATGGGCGAGAGGTCGGGGGATCGTGCTGGTCACAGAAGCATTCGCACACCGTGTAAAGCATTCAGGTTGATCCGAGAGGTAGGCGGCACGGCGTTATCCTGTTGAAAAACAGCGTATGGGCTGCCCTGCAGTCAATGTTCAGTATTACGTACCAGCGGTGAGCAGCTGTTGGCGCTGATAGTCCTCCACAATGGCAGAGGAATCCGCCGTTGGCCACGTCTTCTCCAGACTCTCACACGGCGATCATCCGTGGTGAGACAAAACCGCGATTCGTCATTGGACACCACAGTGTTCAATTCGGCACCCTACGCCGTCCTGGAGCGACACCACGCCAAGCGGTGGCGACGATAGCTGGATGTTAAGGGTAACCTTCGTAATAGACGGCTGGACAGCAAACCAGACGCAGCCAATCGGCGCGACACTGTCCTCGTTGATAGCGGAGCATCCAAGCCTCTCCGTACACTCTGCAAAATGTCGCCTGTGGGTCCGCACGGCATGACGTTGGATGCGACGATCGATGCGCTCGGACTTCCGTCTCCGTGCTTCGGTCCCCTACGACGTTGCACAGATTCTTCCTGAGACCACTGTCTCTAAATGCGACCGTCGGTTGTGGCATCGCGTTGCGTTTCTTCCGCAATACGACGCAAGGACCATCCTTTGGTACGAAGGCCTACGATGACACTTATCGTGAAATCATTCGTTTGACGAAATCGCGTAGAACAGCGTCTTAACGGCATTGGCACCCCTTGTTCGTTCTCCAGACACGGTTGCAGTAGAACCACTCACTTCTCGCGGGCGTGTCGACGTCTCGACTGATGGCCTCACGGGCTGGTTGTTCGCTTGTATCCCGCGCGCCGTTCTTGCGATTGGCCCGCAAATGCAATCATTTCCGTAACTTGTACATGTGCACCCACCCTGCAATTTGCATGGCACTGCGTTCACGTCTTCGTGGTGTGGCATTTTCTCTGTCAGGCAGTGTATTTAGAAATCATTTTCGCGGTTTTAGTTTATTAACACTGGATGGCGGAAAAGCATCAGTTCCAGAGGGCTTGAGGGTGTTGGTCAACTGCACTGACTCCATTACGAAAAGAGTCAGCTGCTCTCCCGGCTAATGGGCTAACTGGCCTGGACGCAGACATCCTACTCCACTCCACCCCACCCAAAGTGTCCATCCCCCAGAGATTACTGCACTCAGAGAACACGGAATTTCAGGTGTGTTTCAATTACCTTTTCTTGGGAGTCCGCATTCTTCATCCGAATTAGGACGAACATTGTGATTTGAGAGCAATTCCCTGAAAATGAAATTGATATAAGAGGTTGACTCTTTATCTAAACTTAGTATGCGGGTCTCAGAAAAATACGCTGATTTCTTTGCCTTTATCCGCTTAGCGGACGTCCGGTACTTTCACTATTTATTACTGCATGTTTTATATTTTTAAAGATCGGACATGTCTTGAACTATTGATAAGTCTATTGCAATAAAGTACATTGATATTTTTACTAGTTGTGAAATCTGAGGAAACATTTGCTAGAACAGTGAACCTCGACAGAGTCTATGGTAAAATCAACAGAGTTTATTATCGTTACCAAGGGGGATATCACGTGCAGATTGTCTCTTCATGCGCCAAAACATTTTTTTTTTTTAATTTTCTTCTATCATTTTTTTCTCTCATTTTAATTTTTTTCTTTTTTTACTTTCTTTTTAATTTCTTTTCTTTTTTAGATTATTTATTTTTCTCTTATTTTAATGTTTATTGTTTTTTAGCTTTTTTTTTATCTCTCATTTTAACGTTTTTATTCTTTTTTTTTAGCTTTTTTTATTTTCTTTTTCAAATTCGTTTCTTTTTCTTAGCACTAATATTCCATTGTTGCTATTTATTTTTTCAATCAGTAAACAGTTATTTCCCGCAGTTGTATGATCAGTTTTAATGGCCGTTCCGAAATATCCTCTATTGCTTTTCGTTTAACGCTAATTGATACGCTCAGTTTTGGTGGCTCATGGTTGTGACACAAGTTGAATTGTAAAATAACCGAGTCACTACTATCCAGGTACACTTTTGCCAATCATTTGCGTTCTGTACAACGCCACTTCCACCTTATCTCTGCTTCTACATCTTTATAGAATTTGGGCCCTGAATGTATCAATAAGTTTTTCCCTCTTTGGCTGTACATAAACTACATGTAACCTCTGTAATTGCTGTCTGAAGAATGATGCAATGCAACCACACCACTGTTTTGCAAAGACTCGGTGGCGCATTGTCCAGCAGAGAGCATCTTATGCCGGGAGCTCCCTGTCCCCCTTCCCCTAGAGGGGGAGGGCAAAAATGTGTGGATCTTCTCCCTGGGGTCTTCTGTTTCCACCTCTCCCTCCTGAAGCCCCCCCCCACACACACACACAGACTTTTACCTTCGCGCGGATTACGGTTGACCACCTGTGGTCGCTTGAGAGATCGTCCCCCTGACTAGGTTTGACCACTGCCACAAAAATATACAAAATATCGTTTTACCTTTCCGTACAAAAGAGCAGAACTTAAGCAGTAAAAATTTCTGCAAATGAAAAAAAAAAAAAAAAAAAGAAAGAAAAAAATAAGGATAAAAAAAAAAAGAAAAGAAAGAAAAGTATATATAAACGAATTTTCAACTGCAGAGTGCCGAAGGCGAAAAGGGACATAGAAAAATGTTTCTCTGAAAAACTTAGACTACATTGTGCTTAGCGTATGCGTACTGCCCGACTTTCTACGACGAAACTCAAAAAGTACATATATGCATCGTACCATTGTGACTTGCAAAAACAAACTAAAAATTCTACCGACGCAGCTAAACAAAGCCGTAATACGTATTTGGATTATTCTAATAAGAGATGGAAAGTACCTTGGCGGGACCAAATGGTAGTAAATGCCTAATTTAGAAATGTTAAATGTTGGGGTGGTCAGGGAAGTTATTGTTGGTGATTCTTTCAATCCGAAATATGTTAGTATGAAAATTTGGAAAATGTCTTAAATAAATTAATAGAAATATTTTGGATATCCACTATTTTATCTATTTTTATAATTATTATTATTCTTTTTGATATTACAGAAATGTTTGAATGTGTTTACAAACGTAACAGAAATCTATGCTGGTGAAACATTTTCACAGTAAATTACTGCTTCAAACAGGGTCGGCTGGAACATAGGGGCAACCGGGCCGGTCGCCCTGGGCCCCGCGCCTTCAGGGGGCCTCGCAGTTAAGAAAACAAAATAATTTTCGGTAAAAAAAATTTAACTACATTTTTTTTGTAACTATTGGGGCGCAAGGCCCTTAAAATATATTTTTGAACTTATTCGTTTGTTTCCAATCTCCTCATTTTCGAACACGTTATCCCCCCTATTCGTCGTACGGACACTGAAATTTGCAGATTCAAAATTATTTTTGTAACCACCTTAATCTTTTCCGCATTCATGAAATAATGAACTAAATTTCATCATTTTGTGGTCCCCTACTTTTATATATCCAACAATTTGTGTGAAAACCTGATACTTGAATTTAAGGAAATAAAAGAACAATATCCAAGTTACTTTCGGACTACACATGGAGGTCACTTTTCCAACATTACAAGAAATTGAAAAAAAAAAAAAAAAAGGCAACTTTCATATATGAACGCGTATAAAAGTTTATAATGTCACTAATTTGTCAGTTACTCCACTGTGCATTAAAAATCAATCGCTAAACATGCATCAGGAGAAAAAACTGTTTATACCAATTTATTTTAGAGGGATCTTTATTACATTTCCTATACAAAAATATTCGCTAAGCAGGTATCGTTTTATCATTTTGTGAATAAGCTGTTATAAGAGTCTCAATGCAACCTAAACATATTCTCCTGGGAAAGAAAATCGTAGATTTTAACACTTTTTACTCTTTCTCTCTCTCTCCCTCTCCCTCTGTTTTTCTCTTTTTCTTTCTCTATCTCTCTAACCTCTCTTTTTCTCTCTCTCTTCCCTCCTGTCTCTATTTCTCTTTCTTTCTCTATCTTTTTTCTCTCTTTCTCACTCTATTTCTCTTTCTTTTCTCTCTCTCTTCCCTCCTGTCTCTATTTCTCTTTCTTTCTCTATCTTTTTTCTCTCTTTCTCACTCTATTTCTCTTTCTTTTCTCTCTCTCTATCTCTCTCTCTCTCTCTCTGAACTTTCAGTCCGTATTATGGTCTTTTCTTAAGCTTAAAGCAAATACATTTTTGAGATAATCATTTTATCTTCCTCACGAACGATAATTTTCCACAATGAAATTTCGTCCAGGGCCCCGCAAGAGCTCCATCCGGCCCTGGCTTCAAATTAAATCACGTTCTCATTTTTCAGCTACTTATTCTTTTATAAGGTAATTTAACAAGGACAAATTTGTATTGGTTGTATCGAAGCTCAGAAATGGTGGTACAGATTCTGTGATTCTGTATGTATATACATATAAATTATAATAGTTAATACCATACATTACAAGATTTACTTAATTTTATTAATTAATTTATTATTAGTTGAAATATTTAAAACAATAAATATAATATATTATTCGTTGTTATTTTGCGTTATTTATTTTTATTTCTATCATTTGACTTAAATTTTTCAAAAAAGGATTTTTTTTTAAGAAAAGGAAGGTGTGTAATTAAAAATAGGCACATCTTTATCTGACAAACAAAACAGAAGGAAAAATATGAAAGAAAAGAAAACTGTTAAAAAATATTGCGGTAAAAGAAACAGATTCTAAACAATGAAATGGTTTCGGAGCCCTCTTGGAAGGGCGGGGCAAAAGCAATATGGGTTAGCACACCTTTCTGTTGATAAGGCCCTGACATGTCAACAATTGAGAACTGAAACAACAGAACTGAGTACTTTACTTGAGAAAAGGAAACTTAGTCCATCCACTCTTGTCTTTGTATAAGTTTGCACTTTACACTGAAGTGAGAGAAGTACCATAATGTGCACTCGCACGACACCCTCCCACCAGTATACGAAGATAGTTGCAGTGAACCCGTAAGTGCACTTTGGCTGATTTTTGCCAAAATCACCGAAAACACAGTGCCTCCCCTCCTCTATGAATATTGCAGTTATGAGGTCAGATCGGCAGGTGATACAGTCACACCCCTTATACACACACCACGGTTCCACAATCAAAAGCACATGGACCCCCGATACATGCTAGCAAAGAGAAGAACTCTCAAAGGCCCATTTCATCCCACCCAGCGGTGACTCTCACCTCCGCCAGGCCTCACACACATTCTGAACCGGCACACCACACCCATCATAGTTCCCACTTTCAGTCACAAACATTCAAAAAACAAATAAATGAACAAACACACACGCACCCCCAGGAATCCTTAACCTGAAAAAAAGAGGCAAGCTTATTATTATTAGTAATGCATGAAAGAAAATTAGTTATTTACGTTTTCATAAAAAAAACTGGTTTTCTACGCCAAGTAAATTGCTAGTAAATTACCCGTAATTTGCGTAAAATAAGTGACGAGTAAATTACCTTGCCAAAGATGTGCAGCACATGCAAAAACTTTTATTAGAGTGATCATATTTAAATATCACCTTTTTTTTTAACTTCACAAATTTAAATTATAGGCTATGCCTCTACAAAATTCAATAATCGTGCGTTCCTCTCGGCTGTTTACAATTCTTCGAATTCTTTCTTCGCGGGGAATCAAACTTTTCTTAATTCTAAGCGGAGCTTCTCCGCGCATTATTGTTTCTATTTCTCTTTGGACAGAAGCTTCTTCCTTTCGCAGTTCCCTTATTAACCGAAAACACGAAACATGGGCACGCCCAATCAGAAGCTTCCATCGTCGATGCCACGCTTCAACTTTGTTCTGAGTGCGTGGGATCACTCCTGAATTCACTGACCACAGAGTTGGTGGGAAGAGTGGCTCGTTTCGTCGTTCTTCACCGCTACGTGTTGTACGACGAACTTTTCCCAAGACATAGTACTCTTCAAACCATTTGACTAAGTCTTCCGCTTCGTCATCAAGCAATAGTTTTATCTCGTTAAAGGCATTATCAATATCTTCAGGAGGAAGAAAAACAAGCGCCGGAAGATGTCGAACTATCAAGCTGAACTCTTCATTACTACAATATCTTGATTGAAGACCAGGAGTAGCCTGAACTTTGCGCCAAATGTTTTGCACAAGATGAAAGAAGCATCCGTGGTGTCTAGCGCCTGGAAAGGCGGCCCTTACAGCATTGATAACTGACATCTCAAAATCAGTGATCGCCCACTGTGGATCTAAAATAATATCTTTCTGAGTGGCAAATGTCTTTAGCTCTTCAAAGAATGAGAAGTAACTGGTTAGCGATTTGCTAGTCATCAGAGCGTAAACTAACGGCAAAACTCTACAGTTGTTCATAGGACCCACGGGACCGTGAATGGAATACAGCTGTTTAAAAATATTGGGCACTGTTTTAAAAGTCCCATCCATCACCCAAAATGCAGCTTCACTCAACATTTTGAGGTTAGCTTCTGTTGAAAAAATTAAACTTTTTTCATTCCTCTCATAGAAGTCTTTTAATAGGAATAATTCCCCGTCCTCTGTGTATTTTAAGAACTCAGGTATATTTAGTATTTCCACAGTTGCAGGTTCAGGTGGCATTTCAACCCTCCTAGTTCTTTTTATCAATTTCCTCTGTGCTTCTTTCGACGGCATGCTCTGATGAGCCACAAGAGACATTTCGGAGGCTACATCCTGTATAATTCGCAGGGGAAAATCTTTGGTGGTTCTGGCCTTCTCTTTGATGTCCGCAATCTTCTGGGCTACTTTAGATCGAGCACTTTCAGGAGCATGGTTATGCTCGGACGCACTTATAAGATAATGTTCTTCACCTGCAAGTGATGTAATTGCTCTACTTCTGCAGCCATTACTCTTCTGATCGCATATCCAGTAAAATTTATTACACCGTTGTCTTTCTTTAAGAAAAAGAAATCAATTTAAACTCAGTTTTTTCCCTCCCTTTTGTGAATCGACAAACGTACATATTTCCGACATGGTTGTGCTTGGAACTTCTTCAAAACCTCTGTTACTCATGGAACTGAGAAACAGACTGATTACAAAACGACTAGTGCTCTTAGATAACGTGATTTTTCCTCGCTCCGAGGATCTGGGTTCGGTCCAAGGTTAACGAATTTAATAACCTGCTCCCCTCTCACCTTTCCGTAGGAGTGTAAGTAAATGAAGGTCATTAGATAGTTGGGAGGCAGCTCTGGGTGGGGGTAATAGCTTTCATTGTAAGACAATTTTTCGGCCACAGTTTATTGCTTATCTCTATCATACCAACAAAGCGCATTGTGAGGCTGGGAGAAACTGGGTTTCTCCCAGGGTTTTTTCCCGTGGTTAAAACTTGCAGTACCCCGCAGCACCCTGGGTGTTGTACGTGGGCAGTGATGTCTCTGGGGTGTTTCCTGCTAGTCCTTGGCTGAAGGGAGACATCTTATTCTTTCTTCAATACATTGGCTGCTTATCTTTTCTATTACATCTCTGCGCTTTCGTAAAGGTGGCGACATACCAAGGCTATAGAAAAAGAAGGGCTGGGTCGTTCCTTTGTTTTAAGATTAGTATTCTAAGCTTCTGCAAAGAACGGTTCATGGGGGCTGTGACATCATAGCGAGAACCAGAGATGTGCCAAGTAGCCAAATTCCAAGGGTAGGCAAGAATCCCAAATAAAATTTTACGTTTAATAAATTAATAACAGAGACATGGCAAAAGCTATAAAAACGTTTTATTGTGAAAAATGGAAATGCTACGTGGCACGTTGATTTTTTGTAAAAATTTACGTCATTATATAATTCAATAGAAAACGACTTAAAATCAGAGCAAAATGATTTATTCTTTTGTTCACTAACGGATACCACGGGCAAAGGACTAACATTTTATTTTCAATTTTTTTTTTAATTTTGAAGATTTCAGCTTTCATGATATGCGTGGCCAGGTCCAATATGATGGAATAAATGGGGGCCAGTATGAAGGAAAAACACAATGGACTTAAAAAAAACATAATTTTTTTTTTGATTGGAGGTTTAACGACCACCGTGAGCAACTCAATGGGCTATAAGCAGTCGCCCGTCCCTAATTTAGGGTCACTGGTTCCAGGGAAGGGAGAGAGCCAATGCCGTAAGACAAACACAACATACATGCCTCACCGGGATTCGTACCCGGGCCCCTTACGGAGAATGATCAGAGGCCATCGCTTAGACCACTGCGCCACCGGGACGGCCATAATTTTTGGACAATCACTTAGGCATTTTATGTACGTTTAAAAGCATTAACATGTCTTGCTATATAAACGTTATGAACATGAGTACAGGTGATTAAGAATTGTTGAAACTGCCCAGGTCCCCGCGATTAAAAAATACGAAATTAAAAACGTAACCTATGTAGCTGAGAAAAATCTGCAAAACCGAGGTAATTTATATCTCAAACTAGCAGGGGTACCCGGTATTTCCCGGGTAAATATTACTATTCGTGGAAACACCAAGCTCACCTGGTAAAAGTTAATATATTAAAAAGGTATTCCTGTAATTTTCCAGTAAATTTATTTTAATTCATTTAGGTTATTGCTTTTTGATAAACTCTACTTTTAGTTTATCAATTGGGAGCAAAAATGTAAAGAGTTTCAGGATTGCCAACCCTTGAGCACGCAACGTTAAGTTGTCCATGTGAAAAGCAGG
The DNA here is from genome assembly GCA_039090855.1 of Macrothele yani. NCBI lineage: Eukaryota > Metazoa > Arthropoda > Arachnida > Araneae > Macrothelidae > Macrothele > Macrothele yani. The sequence continues at coordinate 61,038,797 of CM077017.1, read as the reverse complement.
GTTCTTCCAAATTAATGCCCGCCAATGCCAGTGTCTGGCTGATGCAGTAGTATTTCTGCAAAAAAAAAAAAAAAAAAATAGGAGCAGGGATGGCTAAAATTGTGAAAAAAAAAATTGATTTACTTAATTTACTTATACGAAACAAAAAAGAAAGGAAAAGGAGTGGAAATATTTACCTTCGAAAAGACATTTATAGAAGAGCCGTGCACTGGCGTGCGCTTCTGAGAATCCAGCGACACTGAAATGCAATGTACCTATGACACGTCGAGTGCATGCGACTTGACATTGGCATTGATCATCCTTTTGTTTACCATTTTGAATATCTGGAACTCACTTTTTACATTACATTGTATTTCTGCCTGATGAAGCAGTCCGTTGGTGGTGAAAACTAACGTTTACTCATTTGTGTTTTTAATACACCATTAAATAGATATTTTCTCACTCTATTGTTATCTACGGTCACCAACTTAGACCGTACATCGGATATTGGAGTGCTAAATTGCGTTGAAGTTCTTAAAAGTACAAAATGGAACTTTTTACGAAAATTTTGTATGGTCCCCCTTCACGCCGGGCCCGACCCCTTCCAAAAACCGTCTACGGTAAAACTCAGAGTACCATGATATAGTATACCAAATTCGGTGGTTCTAAACTGAAAACTGTAGATTGTATGGAAAAGTTTGGGTGGGCGCCCTGTGACCCCGGGCTCCGACCAATACAAGGCTCCAACTCCTTCCCCAAACCATCTACTGTGTAAGTTAGGGCAGCATGAGATAGTATATAAAATTTGGCGGTTCTAAGTTGAAAACTGTAGATTTTACGGAAATTTTGTATGGGCCCCCTTGATAACGGGCCCCGACGACCCCTTCCCCAAACCGTCTAGGGGCTAACTCGGAGTACCATGAGATAACCAAATTTGGTGTTTCTAAATTAAAAACTGTAGATTTTACGAAAATTTCGTTTGGGGTCCCCTTGACCCCGGGCCCCGACCACTTCCAAAAGTTGTCTACGATTTAACTTTGACATGAGATAGTATACCAAATTTGGTGGTTCTAAATTGAAAACTGTAAATTTTACGAAAATTTTGTATGGGACCCCCTTGACTCCGGGCCCCGATCCCTTCCAAAAAGGGTTTACGGTCTAACTTAGAGTACCATGAGGTAGTATACCAAATTTGTTGGTTCTAAATTGAAAACTGTAGAATTTACGAAAATTTTGTGAGGGGCCCCCTTGACCTCGATCCCTTCCAAAAAGAGTTTACGGTCTAACTTGCAGTACCATGAGGTAGTATACGAAATTTGGTGGTTCTAAATTGAAAACTGTAGATTTTACGAAAATTTTGTATGGGGTCCTCTTGACCCCGGGCCCCAACCACTTCCCAAAACGGTCAACGGTTTAACTTTGAGCACCATGGATACTAAACCAAATTTGGTGGTTCTAAATTGGAAACTGTAGATTTTACTAAAACTTTGTATGGGCCCACTTGACCCCAGGCCCCGACCCCTTCCAAGAACTGTCTACGGTCTAACGTACAGTACCACGAGGTAGTATGCGAAATTTGGTGGTTCTAAATTGAAAACTGTAGATTTTACGAAAATTTTGTACGGGGCCCTCTTGAATTCGGGCACCGACCACTTCCCAAAACGGTCAACGGTTTAACGTTGAGCACCATGGGATAGTAAACTAAATTGGATGGTTCTAAATTGGAAACTGTTGATTTTACTAAAATTTTGTATGGGCCCACTTTACTCCGGGCCCCGACCACTTCCAAAAACGGTCAACGGTTTAACTTTGAGCACCATCTGATAGTATACCAAATTTGGTGGTTCTAAACTGAAAACTACAGATTTTACGAAAATTTTGTATGGGCCTCCCCTTCACCCCGGGCCCCGATCCATTCCAAAAAGGGGTTACGGTCTAACTTAAACTACCATGAGGTAGTACACCAAATTTGGTGGTTCTAAAATGAAAACTGTAGAGTTTGCGAAAATTTGCATGGGGACCCCTTGACTCCGGGCCCCGATCCCTTCCAAAAAGGGTTTACGGTCTAACTAGAGTACCATGAGGTAGTATACCAAATTTGGTGGTTCTAAATTAAAAACTGTAGATTTTACGAAAATTTTGTATGGGCCCCCTTGACAACGGGCCCCGATGACCCGTTCCCCAAACCGTCCAGGGACTAACTCGGATTACCATGAGATAACCAAATTTGTGGTTCTAAATTAAAAACTGTAGATTTTACGAAAATTTCGTATTGGCTCCCCCCTTGACTCCGGGCCCCGACCACTTCCAAAAACTGTCTACGGTTTAACTTTGAGCACCATGAGATAGTATACCAAATTTGGTGGTTCTAAATTGAAAACTGAAAATTTGACGAAAATTTTGTATGGGACCGCCTTGACTCCGGGCCCCGATCCCTTCCAAAAAGGGTTTACGGTCTAACTTAGAGTACCATGAGGTAGTATACCAAATGTGTTGGTTCTAAATTGAAAACTGTAGAATTTACGAAAATTTTGTGTGGGGCCCCCCTTGACCCCTATCCCTTCCAAAAAGAGTTCACGGTCTAACTTACAGTACCAAGAGGTAGTATACGAAATTTGGTGGTTCTAAATTGAAAACTGTAGATTTTACGAAAATTTTGTATGGGGTCCTCTTAACCCCGGGCCCCAACCACTTCCCAAAACGGTCAACGGTTTAACTTTGAGCACCATGGATACTAAACCAAATTTGGTGGTTCTAAATTGGAAACTGTAGACTTTATTAAAATTTTGTATGGGCCCACTTGACCCCGGGCCCCGACCCCTTCCAAAAACTGACTACGGTCTAACTTACAGTACCACGAGGTATTATACGAAATTTGGTGGTTCTAAATTGAAAACTGTAGATTTTACTAAAATTTTGTACGGGGCCCTCTTGAACCCGGGCCCCGACCGATTCCCAAAACGGTCAACGGTTTAACTTTGAGCACCATGGGGTAGTAAACCAAATTTGGTGGTTCTAAATTGAAAACTGTTGATTTTACTAAAATTTTGTATGGGCCCACTTTACCCCGGGCCCCGACCACTTCCCAAAACGCTCAACAGTTTAACTTTGAGCACCATGCGATAGTGTACCAAATTTGGTGGTTCTAAACTGGAAACTGTAGATTTTACGAAAATTTTGTATGGGCCTCTCCTTGACCCCGGGCCCCGATCCATTCCAAAAAGGGTTTACGGTCTAACTTAAAGTACCATAAGGTAGTACACCAAATTTGGTGGTTCTAAAATGAAAACTGTAGAGTTTGCGAAAATTTGTATGGGGGCCCCTGGACTCCGGGCCCCGATCCCTTCCAAAAAGGGTTTACGGTCTAACTAGAGTACCATGAGGAACTATACCCAATTTGGTGGTTCTAAATTGAAAACTGTAGATTTTACGAAAATTTTGTATGGGGCCCTCTTGACTCCGGGCCCCGACCACTTCCCAAAATGGTCAACGGTTTAACTTTGAGCACCATGAGATAGTATACCAAAATTGGTGGTTCTAAATTGGAAACGGTAGATTTTACTAAAATTTTGTATGGGCCCACTTGACCCCGGGCCCCGACCCCTTCCAAAAACTGTCTACGGCTAACTTAGAGCACCACGAGATATTATACCAAATTTGGTGGTTCTAAATTGAAAACTGTATAATTTACGAAAATTTTGTATATGGCCCTCTTGACCCCGGGCCCCGACCACTTTCCAAAACGGTCAACTGTTTAACTTTGTGCACCATGAGATATTATACCAAATTTGGTGGTTCTAAATTGAAAACTGTAAATTTTACGAAAATTTTTTATGGGCCCCCTTGATCAACCCGGGCCTGCCTCGATCCATTCCAAAAAGGGTTTATGGTCTAACTTAGAGTACCATGAGGTAGTATACCAAATTTGGTGGTTCTAAATTGAAAACTGTCGATTTGTATAGCGGACATACAAACAAACAATTTTAAATATACAGGAAAAACTGAAATTTTTATATAGCTCCTTACTGCAGTTTTAACAAAGGAAATTTTGCATTGGTACTGCAGCGCCGACTATTGTCAAAGAAGTACGATACAAGGCTTGAAGTTTAAAACTGTTGAAGTAAAATGTTGACAGTTTGTCGGTGTTTTGTCCTGTCGGTGTTTTGTCCAGTCGGTGTTTTGTCCTGTCGGTGTTTTGGCCTGTCGGTGTTTTGGCCTGTCGGTGTTTTGGCCTGTCGGTGTTTTGTCCTGTCGGTGTTTTGGTTGTCGGTGTTTTGGGTGTCGGTGTTTCGGGTGTCGGTGTTTTGTCCTGTCGGTGTTTTGGGTGTCGGTGTTTTGACCCAGACCCCCATACTGCGAACAAGGATCAGAGACTCCAAGCCATACTGCGAACAAGGTTCAGGGACTCCATGCTACACTGCGAACAAGGTTCAGGGGCTCAATGCCATACCGCAAACAAGGTTCAGGAACTCTCTACCACACCGTGAAGAAGGTTCAGGAACTCCATGCCACATTGAGAACAAGGTTCACGGACTCCATGCCATACTGCGAAGAAGGTTCGGGTTATCCATGCCATATTGCGAATAATGTTCGCGAACTCCATGCCATACTGTGAACAAGTTTCAGGGACTCTATGCCATACCGCGAAGAAGGTTCATAAAAACCATGCCATACTGCGAAGAAGATTCAGCGAATCCAAGCCAAACTGCGAAGAAGGTTCAGGTACTCCATGCCATGCTAGGAAGAACGTTCGAGAACTCCATGCCATACTGCGAAGATAGATCAGGGACTCCATGCCACACTGTAAACATGGTTCAGGTACTCCATGCCACACTGCGAACAAGGTTCAGGGGGCTCCATGCCATACTGTGAACAAGGTTCAGGAAATCCATGCCATACTGCAAAGAAGGTTCAGGAACACCATGCCACACTGAGAACAAGGTTAAGGGACTCCATGCCATACTGCGAAGAAGGTACGGGTTCTCCATGCCATATTGCTAATAATGTTCGCGAACTCCATGCCATACTGTGAACAAGTTTCAGGGACTCTATGCCATACCGCGAAGAATGTGTATGAACTCCATGCCTTGCCGAGAAGAAAGTTCAGGAACTCCATGTCATACTGTAAACAAGGTTCAGGGACTCCATGCCATACCGCGAAGAAGGTTTATAAACTCCATGCCATACTGCGAAGAAGATTGAGCGAATCCAAGCCAAACTGCGAAGAAGGTTCAGGGACTCCATGCCATGCTAGGAAGAACGTTCGGGAACTCCATGCCATACTGCGAAGATAGATCAGGGACTCCATGCCACACTGTGAACATGGTTCATAGTCTCCATGCCATACTGCGAACAAGGTTCAAGTACTCCAAGCCACACTGCGAACAAGGTACAGGGCTCGATGCCATACTGTGAACAAGGTTCAGGAACTCCATGCCATGCTGCAAAGAAGGTTCAGGAACACCATGCCACACTGAGAACAAGCTTAAAGGACTCCATGCCATACCGCGAACAAGGTTCAGGGACTCCATTCCATACTGCGAAGAAGGATCAGGGACTCCAAGCCGTACTGCGAACAAGGTTTAGAGAATACATGCCAAACTGCGAAGAATGTTCATGAACTCCATTGCTTACCGCGAACAAGGTTCAAGAACTCCATGCCACACTACGAACAAGGTTCAGGGGCTCCATGCCATCCTGCGAACAAGGTTCATGAACTCCATGCCCTACGGCAAAGAAGGTTCAGGAACACCATGCCAAAGTGAGAACAAGGTTCAGGGACTCCATGCCGTACCGCGAACAAGTTTCAGGGACTCCATGCCGTACCGCGAACAACTTTCCAGGGACTCCATGCCGTACTGCGAAGTAGGATCAGGGACTCGAAGCCGTACTGCGAAGAATGTTCATGAACTCCATTCCTTACCGCCAAGAATATTCAGGAATTCCATGCTATACTGCAAACAAGGTTCATGGACTCCGTGCCAAACCGCAAAAAAGGTTCAGGAACTTAATGCCATATTGCGAAGAAGATTCAGGAACTCCATGTCACACTGTGAACAAGGTTCAGGTACTCCGTGCCATAATGCGAACAAGGTTCAGGAAATCGATGACACACTGCGAAGAAAGTTCAGGGACTCCAAGCCATAGTGCGAACAAGGTTCTGGGACTCCATGCCATACCGTGAAGAAGGTTCAGGAACTCCATGCTATACCGCGAAGAAGTTAATGAACTCCATGCCATACTGCAAACAAGGTTCAGGTATTCCATGCAATACCACGAATTAGGTTCAGGAACTCCATGCCACAATGCGAACAACGTTCAAGGACTGCATGCCATACTGCGAAGAAGGTTCATTTTCTATATGCCACACAGCGAACAAGGTTCAGGAACACCATGACGCACTGCGAAGAAGGTTCCGGGACTCCGTTCTAAACTGCGAAGAAGGTTCAGGTTCTCAATGCTATACTGCGAAGAAAGCTCAGGAACTCCATGCCATGCTGCAAAGAAAGTTCAGGAACTCCATGCCACACTGTGAAGAAGTTTCGGAGACTCCACGCCATACTGCGAAGTAGATTCAGGTACTCCAAGCCATACTGCGAACAAGGTTCAGGGAAACCATGCCACAGTGCGAAAAAGGTTCAGGGGCAACATGCCATTCTGCGAACAAGGGTCAGGAACTCTCTGCCATACCGTGAAGAAGGTTCAGGAAATCCATGATATACTGCGAAGAAGGTTCGGGTTCTCCATGCCATATTGCGAATAATGTTCCCGAGCTCCATGTCATACTGTGAACAAGTTTCAGGGACTCCATGCCATACCGCGAAGAAGGTGCATGAACTCCATGCCTTGCCGAGAAGAAAGTTCAGGAACTCTATGCCATACTGTAAACAAGGTTCAGGGACTCTATGCCTAACCGCGAAGAAGGTTCATGAATTCCATGCCATACTGCGAAGAAGGTTCAGGGACTCCATGCCATGCTAGGAAGAACGTTCGGGAACTCCATGCCATACTGCGAAGATAGATCAGGGTCTCCATGCCCCACTGCGAACAAGGTTCAGGGTCTCCATGCCCTACAGCGAACAAGGGTCAGGGACTCCATGCCACACTGCGAACAAGGTTCAGGGGCTCCATGCCATACTGCGAACAAGGTTCAGAAACTCCATGCCATACTGCAAAGAAGGTTCAGGAACACCATGCCATATTGAGAACAAGGTTCAAGGACTCCATGCCATACCGCGAACAAGGTTCAGTGGCTCCATGCCATACTGCGAAGAAGGGTCAGGGACTCCAAGCCGTAATGCGAACAAGGTTTAGAGACTACATGCCAAACTGCGAAGAACGTTAAGGGACTCCCTTCCATACCGCGAAGAAGGTTCAAGAAATCCATGCCATACTGCGAAGAATGTGCATGAACTCCATTGCTTACTGCGAACAAGGTTCAAGAATTCCATGCCACACTACGAACAAGGTTCAGGGGCTCCATGTCATACCGCGAACAAGGTTCAAGGACTCCATGCCATATTGCGAAGAAGGTTCAGGGACTCCAAGCCGTACTGCGAACAAGGTTTAGAGACTACATGCCAAACTGCGAAGATCGTTCATGAACTCCATTGCTTACCGCGATGAATGTTCATGAACTCCATTGCTTACCGCGAAGAATGTTCAGGAGCTCCATGCCTTACTGTAAACAAGGTTCAAAGACTCCATGCCATACCACGAAAAAGGTTCAGGAACTCCATTCCATACTGCGAAGAAGGTTCATGAACACCATGCCATACCGCGAAGAAGGTTCAGTAACTCCATGCCACACGCGAACAAGGTTCAGGAACTCCATGCCACAATGAGAACAAGGTTCAAGGACTCCCTTCCAAACTGCGAAGAAGGTTCAGGGACTCCATGACATACAGCGAAGAAGGTTCAGGAACTCCATGGCACACTTCGAACAAGGTTCAATAACTCCCTGCTATAGTGCAAACAAGGTTCACGGAATCCATAAAATACTGCGAACAAAAGTTCAGGAACTGAATGCCATACTGCGAAAAAGGTTCAGGGTTTCCATGCGACACTGCGAACAAGGTTCAGTGGCTCCATGCCATACTGCGAACAAGGATCAGGGACTCCAAGCCATATTGCGAACAAGTTTCAGGGACTCCAAGCCATACTGCGAACAAGGTTCAGGGACTCCATGCTACACTGCGAACAAGGTTCAGGGGCTCCATGCCATACCGCGAACAAGGTTCAGGAACTCTCTACCACACCGTGAAGAAGGTTCAGGAACTCCATGCCACATTGAGAACAAGGTTCAGGGACTCCATGCCGCACTGAGAACAAGGTTCACGGACTCCATGCCATACTGCGAAGAAGGTTCGGGTTATCCATGCCATATTGCGAATAATGTTCGCGAACTCCATGCCATACTGTGAACAAGTTTCAGGGACTCTATGCCATACCGCGAAGAAGGTTCATAAAAACCATGCCATACTGCGAAGAAGATTCAGCGAATCCAAGCCAAACTGCGAAGAAAGTTCAGGTACTCCATGCCATGCTAGGAAGAACGTTCGAGAACTCCATGCCATACTGCGAAGATAGATCAGGGACTCCATGCCACACTGTGAACATGGTTCAGGGTCTCCATGCCATACTGCGAACAAGGTTCAGGTACTCCATGCCACACTGCGAACAAGGTTCCAGGGGCTCCATGCCATACTGTGAACAAGGTTCAGGAAATCCATGCCATACTGCAAACAAGGTTCAGGAACACCATGCCACACTGAGAACAAGGTTCAGGGACTCCATGCCATACTGCGAAGAAGGTACGGGTTCTCCATGCCATATTGCGAATAATGTTCGCGAACTCCATGCCATACTGTGAACAAGTTTCAGGGACTCTATGCCATACCGCGAAGAATGTGTATGAACTCCATGCCTTGCCGAGAAGAAAGTTCAGGAACTCCATGTCATACTGTAAACAAGGTTCAGGGACTCCATGCCATACCGCGAAGAAGGTTTATAAACTCCATGCCATACTGCGAAGAAGTATGAGCGAATCCAAGCCAAACTGCGAAGAAGGTTCAGGGACTCCATTCCCATGCTAGGAAGAACGTTCGGGAACTCCATGCCATACTGCGAAGATAGATCAGGGACTCCATGCCATACTGCGAACAAGGTTCAAGTACTCCAAGCCACACTGCGAACAAGGTACAGGGCTCGATGCCATACTGTGAACAAGGTTCAGGAACTCCATGCCATGCTGCAAAGAAGGTTCAGGAACACCATGCCACACTGAGAACAAGCTTAAAGGACTCCATGCCATACCGCGAACAAGGTTCAGGGACTCCATGCCATACTGCGAAGAAGGATCAGGGACTCCAAGCCGTACTGCGAACAAGGTTTAGAGAATACATGCCAAACTGCGAAGAATGTTCATGAACTCCATTGCTTACCGCGAACAAGGTTCAAGAACTCCATGCCACACTACGAACAAGGTTCAGGGGCTCCATGCCATCCTGCGAACAAGGTTCATGAACTCCATGCCCTACGGCAAAGAAGGTTCAGGAACACCATGCCAAAAGTGAGAACAAGGTTCAGGGACTCCATGCCGTACCGCGAACAAGTTTCCAGGGACTCCATGCCGTACCGCGAACAACTTTCAGGGACTCCATGCCGTACTGCGAAGTAGGATCAGGGACTCGAAGCCGTACTGCGAAGAATGTTCATGAACTCCATTCCTTACCGCCAAGAATATTCAGGAATTCCATGCTATACTGCAAACAAGGTTCATGGACTCCGTGCCATACCGCAAAAAAGGTTCAGGAACTTAATGCCATATTGCGAAGAAGATTCAGGAACTCCATGTCACACTGTGAACAAGGTTCAGGAAATCGATGACACACTGCGAAGAAGGTTCAGGGACTCCAAGCCATAGTGCGAACAAGGTTCTGGGACTCCATGCCATACCGTGAAGAAGGTTCAGGAACTCCATGCTATACCGCGAAGAAGTTAATGAACTCCATGCCATACTGCAAACAAGGTTCAGGTATTCCATGCAATACCACGAATTAGGTTCAAGAACTCCATGCAATACCACGAATTAGGTTCAGGAACTCCATGCCACAATGCGAACAACGTTCAAGGACTGCATGCCATACTGCGAAGAAGGTTCATTTTCTATATGCCACACAGCGAACAAGGTTCAGGAACATAATGACACACTGCGAAGAAGGTTCCGGGACTCCGTTCTAAACTGCGAAGAAGGTTCAGGTTCTCAATGCTATACTGCGAAGAAAGCTCAGGAACTCCATGCCATGCTGCAAAGAAAGTTCTGGAACTCCATGCCACACTGTGAAGAAGTTTCGGAGACTCCACGCCATACTGCGAAGTAGATTCAGGTACTCCAAGCCATACTGCGAACAAGGGTCAGGGAAACCATGCCACAGTGCGAAAAAGGTTCAGGGGCTACATGCCATACTGCGAACAAGGGTCAGGAACTCTCTGCCATACCGTGAAGAAGGTTCAGGAAATCCATGATATACTGCGAAGAAGGTTCGGGTTCTCCATGCCATATTGCGAATAATGTTCCCGAGCTCCATGTCATACTGTGAACAAGTTTCAGGGACTCCATGCCATACCGCGAAGAAGGTGCATGAACTCCATGCCTTGCCGAGAAGAAAGTTCAGGAACTCTATGCCATACTGTAAACAAGGTTCAGGGAATCTATGCCTAACCGCGAAGAAGGTTCATGAATTCCATGCCATACTGCGAAGAAGGTTCAGGGACTCCATGCCATGCTAGGAAGAACGTTCGGGAACTCCATGCCATACTGCGAAGATAGATCAGGGACTCCATGCCACACTGTCAACATGGTTCCAGGGTCTCCATGCCCCACTGCAAACAAGGTTCAGGGTCTCCATGCCCCACTGCGAACAAGGTTCAGGGTCTCCATGCCCTACAGCGAACAAGGTTCAGGGACTCCATGTCACACTGCGAACAAGGTTCAGGGGCTCCATGCCATACTGCGAACAAGGTTCAGGAACTCCATGCCATACTGCAAAGAAGGTTCAGGAACACCATGCCATATTGAGAACAAGGTTCAAGGACTCCATGCCATACCGCGAACAAGGTTCAGTGGCTCCATGCCATACTGCAAAGAAGGATCAGGGACTCCAAGCCGTAATGCGAACAAGGTTTAGAGACTACATGCCAAACTGCGAAGAACGTTAAGAGACTCCCTTCCATACCGCGAAGAAGGTTCAAGAAATCCATGCCATACTGCGAAGAATGTGCATGAACTCCATTGCTTACCGCGAACAAGGTTCAAGAACTCCATGCCACACTACGAACAAGGTTCAGGGGCTCCATGCCATACCGCGAACAAGGTTCAAGGACTCCATGCCATACTGCGAAGAAGGTTCAGGGACTCCAAGCCGTACTGCGAACAAGGTTTAGAGACTACATGCCAAACTGCGAAGATCGTTCATGAACTCCATTGCTTACCGCGATGAACGTTCATGAACTCCATTGCTTACCGCGAAGCATGTTCAGGAGCTCCATGCCTTACTGTAAACAAGGTTCAAAGACTCCATGCCATACCACGAAAAAGGTTCAGGAACTCCATTCCATACTGCGAAGAAGGTTCATGAACACCATGCCATACCGCGAAGAAGGTTCAGTAACTCCATGCCACACGCGAACAAGGTTCAGGAACTCCATGCCACAATGAGAACAAGGTTCAAGGACTCCCTTCCAAACTGCGAAGAAGGTTCAGGGACTCCATGACATACAGCGAAGAAGGTTCAGGAACTCCATGGCACACTTCGAACAAGGTTCAATAACTCCCTGCTATAGTGCAAACAAGGTTCACGGAATCCATAAAATACTGCGAACAAAAGTTCAGGAACTGAATGCCATACTGCGAAAAAGGTTCAGGGTTTCCATGCGACACTGCGAACAAGGTTCAGTGGCTCCATGCCATACTGCGAACAAGGATCAGGGACTCCAAGCCATATTGCGAACAAGTTTCAGGGACTCCAAGCCATACTGCGAACAAGGTTCAGGGACTCCATGCTACACTGCGAACAAGTTTCAGGGGCTCCATGCCATACCGCGAACAAGGTTCAGGAACTCTCTACCACACCGTGAAGAAGGTTCAGGAACTCCATGCCACATTGAGAACAAGGTTCAGGGACTCCATGCCACACTGAGAACAAGGTTCACGGACTCCATGCCATACTGCGAAGAAGGTTCGGGTTATCCATGCCATATTGCGAATAATGTTCGCGAACTCCATGCCATACTGTGAACAAGTTTCAGGGACTCTATGCGATACCGCGAAGAAGGTTCATAAAAACCATGCCATACTGCGAAGAAGATTCAGCGAATCCAAGCCAAACTGCGAAGAAGGTTCAGGTACTCCATGCCATGCTAGGAAGAACGTTCGAGAACTCCATGCCATACTGCGAAGATAGATCAGGGACTCCATGCCACACTGTGAACATGGTTCAGGTACTCCATGCCACACTGCGAACAAGGTTCAGGGGCTCCATGCCATACTGTGAACAAGGTTCAGGAAATCCATGCCATACTGCAAAGAAGGTTCAGGAACACCATGCCACACTGAGAACAAGGTTAAGGGACTCCATGCCATACTGCGAAGAAGGTACGGGTTCTCCATGCCATATTGCGAATAATGTTCGCGAACTCCATGCCATACTGTGAACAAGTTTCCGGGACTCTATGCCATACCGCGAAGAATGTGTATGAACTCCATGCCTTGCCGAGAAGAAAGTTCAGGAACTCCATGTCATACTGTAAACAAGGTTCAGGGACTCCATGCCATACCGCGAAGAAGGTTTATAAACTCCATGCCATACTGCGAAGAAGATTGAGCGAATCCAAGCCAAACTGCGAAGAAGGTTCAGGGACTCCATGCCATGCTAGGAAGAACGTTCGGGAACTCCATGCCATACTGCGAAGATAGATCAGGGACTCCATGCCACACTGTGAACATGGTTCAGGGTCTCCATGCCATACTGCGAACAAGGTTCAAGTACTCCAAGCCACACTGCGAACAAGGTACAGGGCTCGATGCCATACTGTGAACAAGGTTCAGGAACTCCATGCCATGCTGCAAAGAAGGTTCAGGAACACCATGCCACACTGAGAACAAGCTTAAAGGACTCCATGCCATACCGCGAACAAGGTTCAGGGACTCCATTCCATACTGCGAAGAAGGATCAGGGACTCCAAGCCGTACTGCGAACAAGGTTTAGAGAATACATGCCAAACTGCGAAGAATGTTCATGAACTCCATTGCTTACCGCGAACAAGGTTCAAGAACTCCATGCCACACTACGAACAAGGTTCAGGGGCTCCATGCCATCCTGCGAACAAGGTTCATGAACTCCATGCCCTACGGCAAAGAAGGTTCAGGAACACCATGCCAAAGTGAGAACAAGGTTCAGGGACTCCATGCCGTACCGCGAACAACTTTCAGGGACTCCATGCCGTACTGCGAAGTAGGATCAGGGACTCGAAGCCGTACTGCGAAGAATGTTCATGAACTCCATTCCTTACCGCCAAGAATATTCAGGAATTCCATGCTATACTGCAAACAAGGTTCATGGACTCCGTGCCATATCGCAAAAAAGGTTCAGGAACTTAATGCCATATTGCGAAGAAGATTCAGGAACTCCATGTCACACTGTGAACAATATTCAGGTACTCCATGCCATACTGCGAACAAGGTTCAGGAAATCGATGACACACTGCGAAGAAGGTTCAGGGACTCCAAGCCATAGTGCGAACAAGGTTCTGGGACTCCATGCCATACCGTGAAGAAGGTTCAGGAACGCCATGCTATACCGCGAAGAAGTTAATGAACTCCATGCCATACTGCAAACAAGGTTCAGGTATTCCATGCAATACCACGAATTAGGTTCAAGAACTCCATGCAATACCACGAATTAGGTTCAGGAACTCCATGCCACAATGCGAACAACGTTCAAGGACTGCATGCCATACTGCGAAGAAGGTTCATTTTCTATATGCCACACAGCGAACAAGGTTCAGGAACACCATGACACACTGCGAAGAAGGTTCCGGGACTCCGTTCTAAACTGCGAAGAAGGTTCAGGTTCTCAATGCTATACTGCGAAGAAAGCTCAGGAACTCCATGCCATGCTGCAAAGAAAGTTCAGGAACTCCATGCCACACTGTGAAGAAGTTTCGGAGACTCCACGCCATACTGCGAAGTAGATTCAGGTACTCCAAGCCATACTGCGAACAAGGTTCAGGGAAACCATGCCACAGTGCGAAAAAGGTTCAGGGGCTACATGCCATACTGCGAACAAGGGTCAGGAACTCTCTGCCATACCGTGAAGAAGGTTCAGGAAATCCATGATATACTGCGAAGAAGGTTCGGGTTCTCCATGCCATATTGCGAATAATGTTCCCGAGCTCCATGTCATACTGTGAACAAGTTTCAGGGACTCCATGCCATACCGCGAAGAAGGTGCATGAACTCCATGCCTTGCCGAGAAGAAAGTTCAGGAACTCTATGCCATACTGTAAACAAGGTTCAGGGACTCTATGCCTAACCGCGAAGAAGGTTCATGAATTCCATGCCATACTGCGAAGAAGGTTCCAGGGACTCCATGCCATGCTAGGAAGAACGTTCGGGAACTCCATGTCATACTGCGAAGATAGATCAAGGACTCCATGCCACACTGTCAACATGGTTCAGGGTCTCCATGCCCCACTGCGAACAAGGTTCAGGGTCTCCATGCCCTACAGCGAACAAGGTTCAGGGACTCCATGTCACACTGCGAACAAGGTTCAGGGGCTCCATGCCATACTGCGAACAAGGTTCAGGAACTCCATGCCATACTGCAAAGAAGGTTCAGGAACACCATGCCATATTGAGAACAAGGTTCAAGGACTCCATGCCATACCGCGAACAAGGTTCAGTGGCTCCATGCCATACTGCGAAGAAGGATCAGGGACTCCAAGCCGTAATGCGAACAAGGTTTAGAGACTACATGCCAAACTGCGAAGAACGTTAAGAGACTCCCTTCCATACCGCGAAGAAGGTTCAAGAAATCCATGCCATACTGCGAAGAATGTGCATGAACTCCATTGCTTACCGCGAACAAGGTTCAAGAACTCCATGCCACACTACGAACAAGGTTCAGGGGCTCCATGCCATACCGCGAACAAGGTTCAAGGACTCCATGCCATACTGCGAAGGAGGTTCAGGGAATCCAAGCCGTACTGCGAACAAGGTTTAGAGACTACATGCCAAACTGCGAAGATCGTTCATGAACTCCATTGCTTACCGCGAAGAATGTTCAGGAGCTCCATGCCTTACTGTAAACAAGGTTCAAAGACTCCATGCCATACCACGAAAAAGGTTCAGGAACTCCATTCCATACTGCGAAGAAGGTTCATGAACACCATGCCATACCGCGAAGAAGGTTCAGTAACTCCATGCCACACGCGAACAAGGTTCAAGAACTCCATGCCACAATGAGAACAAGGTTCAAGGACTCCCTTCCAAACTGCGAAGAAGGTTCAGGGACTCCATGACATACAGCGAAGAAGGTTCAGGAACTCCATGGCACACTTCGAACAAGGTTCAATAACTCCCTGCTATAGTGCAAACAAGGTTCACGGAATCCATAAAATACTGCGAACAAAAGTTCAGGAACTGAATGCCATACTGCGAAAAAGGTTCAGGGTTTCCATGCCACACTGCGAACAAGGTTCAGTGGCTCCATGCCATACTGCGAACAAGGATCAGGGACTCCAAGCCATATTGCGAACAAGTTTCAGGGACTCCAAGCCATACTGCGAACAAGGTTCAGGGACTCCATGCTACACTGCGAACAAGGTTCAGGGGCTCCATGCCATACCGCGAACAAGGTTCAGGAACTCTCTACCACACCGTGAAGAAGGTTCAGGAACTCCATGCCACATTGAGAACAAGGTTCAGGGACTCCATGCCGCACTGAGAACAAGGTTCACGGACTCCATGCCATACTGCGAAGAAGGTTCGGGTTATCCATGCCATATTGCGAATAATGTTCGCGAACTCCATGCCATACTGTGAACAAGTTTCAGGGACTCTATGCCATACCGCGAAGAAGGTTCATAAAAACCATGCCATACTGCGAAGAAGATTCAGCGAATCCAAGCCAAACTGCGAAGAAAGTTCAGGTACTCCATGCCATGCTAGGAAGAACGTTCGAGAACTCCATGCCATACTGCGAAGATAGATCAGGGACTCCATGCCACACTGTGAACATGGTTCAGGGTCTCCATGCCATACTGCGAACAAGGTTCAGGTACTCCATGCCACACTGCGAACAAGGTTCAGGGGCTCCATGCCATACTGTGAACAAGGTTCAGGAAATCCATGCCATACTGCAAAGAAGGTTCAGGAACACCATGCCACACTGAGAACAAGGTTCAGGGACTCCATGCCATACTGCAGAAGAAGGTACGGGTTCTCCATGCCATATTGCGAATAATGTTCGCGAACTCCATGCCATACTGTGAACAAGTTTCAGGGACTCTATGCCATACCGCGAAGAATGTGTATGAACTCCATGCCTTGCCGAGAAGAAAGTTCAGGAACTCCATGTCATACTGTAAACAAGGTTCAGGGACTCCATGCCATACCGCGAAGAAGGTTTATAAACTCCATGCCATACTGCGAAGAAGTATGAGCGAATCCAAGCCAAACTGCGAAGAAGGTTCAGGGACTCCATTCCCATGCTAGGAAGAACGTTCGGGAACTCCATGCCATACTGCGAAGATAGATCAGGGACTCCATGCCATACTGCGAACAAGGTTCAAGTACTCCAAGCCACACTGCGAACAAGGTACAGGGCTCGATGCCATACTGTGAACAAGGTTCAGGAACTCCATGCCATGCTGCAAAGAAGGTTCAGGAACACCATGCCACACTGAGAACAAGCTTAAAGGACTCCATGCCATACCGCGAACAAGGTTCAGGGACTCCATGCCATACTGCGAAGAAGGATCAGGGACTCCAAGCCGTACTGCGAACAAGGTTTAGAGAATACATGCCAAACTGCGAAGAATGTTCATGAACTCCATTGCTTACCGCGAACAAGGTTCAAGAACTCCATGCCACACTACGAACAAGGTTCAGGGGCTCCATGCCATCCTGCGAACAAGGTTCATGAACTC
This sequence comes from Macrothele yani, assembly GCA_039090855.1. Lineage (NCBI taxonomy): Eukaryota > Metazoa > Arthropoda > Arachnida > Araneae > Macrothelidae > Macrothele > Macrothele yani. Next base: position 61,021,607 of record CM077017.1, on the reverse strand, counting down.
CATGCCCTACGGCAAGAAGGTTCAGGAACACCATGCCAAAGTGAGAACAAGGTTCAGGGACTCCATGCCGTACCGCGAATAACTTTCAGGGACTCCATGCCGTACTGCGAAGTAGGATCAGGGACTCGAAGCCGTACTGCGAAGAATGTTCATGAACTCCATTCCTTACCGCCAAGAATATTCAGGAATTCCATGCTATACTGCAAACAAGGTTCATGGACTCCGTGCCATACCGCAAAAAAGGTTCAGGAACTTAATGCCATATTGCGAAGAAGATTCAGGAACTCCATGTCACACTGTGAACAAGGTTCAGGTACTCCATGCCATACTGCGAACAAGGTTCAGGAAATCGATGACACACTGCGAAGAAGGTTCAGGGACTCCAAGCCATAGTGCGAACAAGGTTCTGGGACTCCATGCCATACCGTGAAGAAGGTTCAGGAACTCCATGCTATACCGCGAAGAAGTTAATGAACTCCATGCCATACTGCAAACAAGGTTCAGGTATTCCATGCAATACCACGAATTAGGTTCAAGAACTCCATGCAATACCACGAATTAGGTTCAGGAACTCCATGCCACAATGCGAACAACGTTCAAGGACTGCATGCCATACTGCGAAGAAGGTTCATTTTCTATATGCCACACAGCGAACAAGGTTCAGGAACATAATGACACACTGCGAAGAAGGTTCCGGGACTCCGTTCTAAACTGCGAAGAAGGTTCAGGTTCTCAATGCTATACTGCGAAGAAAGCTCAGGAACTCCATGCCATGCTGCAAAGAAAGTTCTGGAACTCCATGCCACACTGTGAAGAAGTTTCGGAGACTCCACGCCATACTGCGAAGTAGATTCAGGTACTCCAAGCCATACTGCGAACAAGGGTCAGGGAAACCATGCCACAGTGCGAAAAAGGTTCAGGGGCTACATGCCATACTGCGAACAAGGGTCAGGAACTCTCTGCCATACCGTGAAGAAGGTTCAGGAAATCCATGATATACTGCGAAGAAGGTTCGGGTTCTCCATGCCATATTGCGAATAATGTTCCCGAGCTCCATGTCATACTGTGAACAAGTTTCAGGGACTCCATGCCATACCGCGAAGAAGGTGCATGAACTCCATGCCTTGCCGAGAAGAAAGTTCAGGAACTCTATGCCATACTGTAAACAAGGTTCAGGGAATCTATGCCTAACCGCGAAGAAGGTTCATGAATTCCATGCCATACTGCGAAGAAGGTTCAGGGACTCCATGCCATGCTAGGAAGAACGTTCGGGAACTCCATGCCATACTGCGAAGATAGATCAGGGACTCCATGCCACACTGTCAACATGGTTCAGGGTCTCCATGCCCCACTGCAAACAAGGTTCAGGGTCTCCATGCCCCACTGCGAACAAGGTTCAGGGTCTCCATGCCCTACAGCGAACAAGGTTCAGGGACTCCATGTCACACTGCGAACAAGGTTCAGGGGCTCCATGCCATACTGCGAACAAGGTTCAGGAACTCCATGCCATACTGCAAAGAAGGTTCAGGAACACCATGCCATATTGAGAACAAGGTTCAAGGACTCCATGCCATACCGCGAACAAGGTTCAGTGGCTCCATGCCATACTGCAAAGAAGGATCAGGGACTCCAAGCCGTAATGCGAACAAGGTTTAGAGACTACATGCCAAACTGCGAAGAACGTTAAGAGACTCCCTTCCATACCGCGAAGAAGGTTCAAGAAATCCATGCCATACTGCGAAGAATGTGCATGAACACCATTGCTTACCGCGAACAAGGTTCAAGAACTCCATGCCACACTACGAACAAGGTTCAGGGGCTCCATGCCATACCGCGAACAAGGTTCAAGGACTCCATGCCATACTGCGAAGAAGGTTCAGGGACTCCAAGCCGTACTGCGAACAAGGTTTAGAGACTACATGCCAAACTGCGAAGATCGTTCATGAACTCCATTGCTTACCGCGATGAATGTTCATGAACTCCATTGCTTACCGCGAAGCATGTTCAGGAGCTCCATGCCTTACTGTAAACAAGGTTCAAAGACTCCATGCCATACCACGAAAAAGGTTCAGGAACTCCATTCCATACTGCGAAGAAGGTTCATGAACACCATGCCATACCGCGAAGAAGGTTCAGTAACTCCATGCCACACGCGAACAAGGTTCAGGAACTCCATGCCACAATGAGAACAAGGTTCAAGGACTCCCTTCCAAACTGCGAAGAAGGTTCAGGGACTCCATGACATACAGCGAAGAAGGTTCAGGAACTCCATGGCACACTTCGAACAAGGTTCAATAACTCCCTGCTATAGTGCAAACAAGGTTCACGGAATCCATAAAATACTGCGAACAAAAGTTCAGGAACTGAATGCCATACTGCGAAAAAGGTTCAGGGTTTCCATGCGACACTGCGAACAAGGTTCAGTGGCTCCATGCCATACTGCGAACAAGGATCAGGGACTCCAAGCCATATTGCGAACAAGTTTCAGGGACTCCAAGCCATACTGCGAACAAGGTTCAGGGACTCCATGCTACACTGCGAACAAGTTTCAGGGGCTCCATGCCATACCGCGAACAAGGTTCAGGAACTCTCTACCACACCGTGAAGAAGGTTCAGGAACTCCATGCCACATTGAGAACAAGGTTCAGGGACTCCATGCCACACTGAGAACAAGGTTCACGGACTCCATGCCATACTGCGAAGAAGGTTCGGGTTATCCATGCCATATTGCGAATAATGTTCGCGAACTCCATGCCATACTGTGAACAAGTTTCAGGGACTCTATGCGATACCGCGAAGAAGGTTCATAAAAACCATGCCATACTGCGAAGAAGATTCAGCGAATCCAAGCCAAACTGCGAAGAAGGTTCAGGTACTCCATGCCATGCTAGGAAGAACGTTCGAGAACTCCATGCCATACTGCGAAGATAGATCAGGGACTCCATGCCACACTGTGAACATGGTTCAGGTACTCCATGCCACACTGCGAACAAGGTTCAGGGGCTCCATGCCATACTGTGAACAAGGTTCAGGAAATCCATGCCATACTGCAAAGAAGGTTCAGGAACACCATGCCACACTGAGAACAAGGTTAAGGGACTCCATGCGATACTGCGAAGAAGGTACGGGTTCTCCATGCCATATTGCGAATAATGTTCGCGAACTCCATGCCATACTGTGAACAAGTTTCCGGGACTCTATGCCATACCGCGAAGAATGTGTATGAACTCCATGCCTTGCCGAGAAGAAAGTTCAGGAACTCCATGTCATACTGTAAACAAGGTTCAGGGACTCCATGCCATACCGCGAAGAAGGTTTATAAACTCCATGCCATACTGCGAAGAAGATTGAGCGAATCCAAGCCAAACTGCGAAGAAGGTTCAGGGACTCCATGCCATGCTAGGAAGAACGTTCGGGAACTCCATGCCATACTGCGAAGATAGATCAGGGACTCCATGCCACACTGTGAACATGGTTCAGGGTCTCCATGCCATACTGCGAACAAGGTTCAAGTACTCCAAGCCACACTGCGAACAAGGTACAGGGCTCGATGCCATACTGTGAACAAGGTTCAGGAACTCCATGCCATGCTGCAAAGAAGGTTCAGGAACACCATGCCACACTGAGAACAAGCTTAAAGGACTCCATGCCATACCGCGAACAAGGTTCAGGGACTCCATTCCATACTGCGAAGAAGGATCAGGGACTCCAAGCCGTACTGCGAACAAGGTTTAGAGAATACATGCCAAACTGCGAAGAATGTTCATGAACTCCATTGCTTACCGCGAACAAGGTTCAAGAACTCCATGCCACACTACGAACAAGGTTCAGGGGCTCCATGCCATCCTGCGAACAAGGTTCATGAACTCCATGCCCTACGGCAAAGAAGGTTCAGGAACACCATGCCAAAGTGAGAACAAGGTTCAGGGACTCCATGCCGTACCGCGAACAACTTTCAGGGACTCCATGCCGTACTGCGAAGTAGGATCAGGGACTCGAAGCCGTACTGCGAAGAATGTTCATGAACTCCATTCCTTACCGCCAAGAATATTCAGGAATTCCATGCTATACTGCAAACAAGGTTCATGGACTCCGTGCCATATCGCAAAAAAGGTTCAGGAACTTAATGCCATATTGCGAAGAAGATTCAGGAACTCCATGTCACACTGTGAACAATATTCAGGTACTCCATGCCATACTGCGAACAAGGTTCAGGAAATCGATGACACACTGCGAAGAAGGTTCAGGGACTCCAAGCCATAGTGCGAACAAGGTTCTGGGACTCCATGCCATACCGTGAAGAAGGTTCAGGAACTCCATGCTATACCGCGAAGAAGTTAATGAACTCCATGCCATACTGCAAACAAGGTTCAGGTATTCCATGCAATACCACGAATTAGGTTCAAGAACTCCATGCAATACCACGAATTAGGTTCAGGAACTCCATGCCACAATGCGAACAACGTTCAAGGACTGCATGCCATACTGCGAAGAAGGTTCATTTTCTATATGCCACACAGCGAACAAGGTTCAGGAACACCATGACACACTGCGAAGAAGGTTCCGGGACTCCGTTCTAAACTGCGAAGAAGGTTCAGGTTCTCAATGCTATACTGCGAAGAAAGCTCAGGAACTCCATGCCATGCTGCAAAGAAAGTTCAGGAACTCCATGCCACACTGTGAAGAAGTTTCGGAGACTCCACGCCATACTGCGAAGTAGATTCAGGTACTCCAAGCCATACTGCGAACAAGGTTCAGGGAAACCATGCCACAGTGCGAAAAAGGTTCAGGGGCTACATGCCATACTGCGAACAAGGGTCAGGAACTCTCTGCCATACCGTGAAGAAGGTTCAGGAAATCCATGATATACTGCGAAGAAGGTTCGGGTTCTCCATGCCATATTGCGAATAATGTTCCCGAGCTCCATGTCATACTGTGAACAAGTTTCAGGGACTCCATGCCATACCGCGAAGAAGGTGCATGAACTCCATGCCTTGCCGAGAAGAAAGTTCAGGAACTCTATGCCATACTGTAAACAAGGTTCAGGGACTCTATGCCTAACCGCGAAGAAGGTTCATGAATTCCATGCCATACTGCGAAGAAGGTTCAGGGACTCCATGCCATGCTAGGAAGAACGTTCGGGAACTCCATGTCATACTGCGAAGATAGATCAAGGACTCCATGCCACACTGTCAACATGGTTCAGGGTCTCCATGCCCCACTGCGAACAAGGTTCAGGGTCTCCATGCCCTACAGCGAACAAGGTTCAGGGACTCCATGTCACACTGCGAACAAGGTTCAGGGGCTCCATGCCATACTGCGAACAAGGTTCAGGAACTCCATGCCATACTGCAAAGAAGGTTCAGGAACACCATGCCATATTGAGAACAAGGTTCAAGGACTCCATGCCATACCGCGAACAAGGTTCAGTGGCTCCATGCCATACTGCGAAGAAGGATCAGGGACTCCAAGCCGTAATGCGAACAAGGTTTAGAGACTACATGCCAAACTGCGAAGAACGTTAAGAGACTCCCTTCCATACCGCGAAGAAGGTTCAAGAAATCCATGCCATACTGCGAAGAATGTGCATGAACTCCATTGCTTACCGCGAACAAGGTTCAAGAACTCCATGCCACACTACGAACAAGGTTCAGGGGCTCCATGCCATACCGCGAACAAGGTTCAAGGACTCCATGCCATACTGCGAAGGAGGTTCAGGGAATCCAAGCCGTACTGCGAACAAGGTTTAGAGACTACATGCCAAACTGCGAAGATCGTTCATGAACTCCATTGCTTACCGCGAAGAATGTTCAGGAGCTCCATGCCTTACTGTAAACAAGGTTCAAAGACTCCATGCCATACCACGAAAAAGGTTCAGGAACTCCATTCCATACTGCGAAGAAGGTTCATGAACACCATGCCATACCGCGAAGAAGGTTCAGTAACTCCATGCCACACGCGAACAAGGTTCAAGAACTCCATGCCACAATGAGAACAAGGTTCAAGGACTCCCTTCCAAACTGCGAAGAAGGTTCAGGGACTCCATGACATACAGCGAAGAAGGTTCAGGAACTCCATGGCACACTTCGAACAAGGTTCAATAACTCCCTGCTATAGTGCAAACAAGGTTCACGGAATCCATAAAATACTGCGAACAAAAGTTCAGGAACTGAATGCCATACTGCGAAAAAGGTTCAGGGTTTCCATGCCACACTGCGAACAAGGTTCAGTGGCTCCATGCCATACTGCGAACAAGGATCAGGGACTCCAAGCCATATTGCGAACAAGTTTCAGGGACTCCAAGCCATACTGCGAACAAGGTTCAGGGACTCCATGCTACACTGCGAACAAGGTTCAGGGGCTCCATGCCATACCGCGAACAAGGTTCAGGAACTCTCTACCACACCGTGAAGAAGGTTCAGGAACTCCATGCCACATTGAGAACAAGGTTCAGGGACTCCATGCCGCACTGAGAACAAGGTTCACGGACTCCATGCCATACTGCGAAGAAGGTTCGGGTTATCCATGCCATATTGCGAATAATGTTCGCGAACTCCATGCCATACTGTGAACAAGTTTCAGGGACTCTATGCCATACCGCGAAGAAGGTTCATAAAAACCATGCCATACTGCGAAGAAGATTCAGCGAATCCAAGCCAAACTGCGAAGAAAGTTCAGGTACTCCATGCCATGCTAGGAAGAACGTTCGAGAACTCCATGCCATACTGCGAAGATAGATCAGGGACTCCATGCCACACTGTGAACATGGTTCAGGGTCTCCATGCCATACTGCGAACAAGGTTCAGGTACTCCATGCCACACTGCGAACAAGGTTCAGGGGCTCCATGCCATACTGTGAACAAGGTTCAGGAAATCCATGCCATACTGCAAAGAAGGTTCAGGAACACCATGCCACACTGAGAACAAGGTTCAGGGACTCCATGCCATACTGCAAAGAAGGTACGGGTTCTCCATGCCATATTGCGAATAATGTTCGCGAACTCCATGCCATACTGTGAACAAGTTTCAGGGACTCTATGCCATACCGCGAAGAATGTGTATGAACTCCATGCCTTGCCGAGAAGAAAGTTCAGGAACTCCATGTCATACTGTAAACAAGGTTCAGGGACTCCATGCCATACCGCGAAGAAGGTTTATAAACTCCATGTCATACTGCGAAGAAGATTGAGCGAATCCAAGCCAAACTGCGAAGAAGGTTCAGGGACTCCATGCCATGCTAGGAAGAACGTTCGGGAACTCCATGCCATACTGCGAAGATAGATCAGGGACTCCAAGCCACACTGCGAACAAGGTACAGGGCTCGATGCCATACTGTGAACAAGGTTCAGGAACTCCATGCCATGCTGCAAAGAAGGTTCAGGAACACCATGCCACACTGAGAACAAGCTTAAAGGACTCCATGCCATACCGCGAACAAGGTTCAGGGACTCCATGCCATACTGCGAAGAAGGATCAGGGACTCCAAGCCGTACTGCGAACAAGGTTTAGAGAATACATGCCAAACTGCGAAGAATGTTCATGAACTCCATTGCTTACCGCGAACAAGGTTCAAGAACTCCATGCCACACTACGAACAAGGTTCCAGGGGCTCCATGCCATCCTGCGAACAAGGTTCATGAACTCCATGCCCTACGGCAAAGAAGGTTCAGGAACAATATGCCAAAGTGAGAACAAGGTTCAGGGACTCCATGCCGTACCGCGAACAAGTTTCAGGGACTCCATGCCGTACCGCGAACAACTTTCAGGGACTCCATGCCGTACTGCGAAGTAGGATCAGGGACTCGAAGCCGTACTGCGAAGAATGTTCATGAACTCCATTCCTTACCGCCAAGAATATTCAGGAATTCCATGCTATACTGCAAACAAGGTTCATGGACTCCGTGCCAAACCGCAAAAAAGGTTCAGGAACTTAATGCCATATTGCGAAGAAGATTCAGGAACTCCATGTCACACTGTGAACAAGGTTCAGGTACTCCGTGCCATAATGCGAACAAGGTTCAGGAAATCGATGACACACTGCGAAGAAAGTTCAGGGACTCCAAGCCATAGTGCGAACAAGGTTCTGGGACTCCATGAAATACCGTGAAGAAGGTTCAGGAACTCCATGCTATACCGCGAAGAAGTTAATGAACTCCATGCCATACTGCAAACAAGGTTCAGGTATTCCATGCAATACCACGAATTAGGTTCAGGAACTCCATGCCACAATGCGAACAACGTTCAAGGACTGCATGCCATACTGCGAAGAAGGTTCATTTTCTATATGCCACACAGCGAACAAGGTTCAGGAACACCATGACACACTGCGAAGAAGGTTCCGGGACTCCGTTCTAAACTGCGAAGAAGGTTCAGGTTCTCAATGCTATACTGCGAAGAAAGCTCAGGAACTCCATGCCATGCTGCAAAGAAAGTTCAGGAACTCCATGCCACACTGTGAAGAAGTTTCGGAGACTCCACGCCATACTGCGAAGTAGATTCAGGTACTCCAAGCCATACTGCGAACAAGGTTCAGGGAAACCATGCCACAGTGCGAAAAAGGTTCAGGGGCTACATGCCATACTGCGAACAAGGGTCAGGAACTCTCTGCCATACCGTGAAGAAGGTTCAGGAAATCCATGATATACTGCGAAGAAGGTTCGGGTTCTCCATGCCATATTGCGAATAATGTTCCCGAGCTCCATGTCATACTGTGAACAAGTTTCAGGGACTCCATGCCATACCGCGAAGAAGGTGCATGAACTCCATGCCTTGCCGAGAAGAAAGTTCAGGAACTCTATGCCATACTGTAAACAAGGTTCAGGGACTCTATGCCTAACCGCGAAGAAGGTTCATGAATTCCATGCCATACTGCGAAGAAGGTTCAGGGACTCCATGCCATGCTAGGAAGAACGTTCGGGAACTCCATGCCATACTGCGAAGATAGATCAGGGTCTCCATGCCCCACTGCGAACAAGGTTCAGGGTCTCCATGCCCTACAGCGAACAAGGTTCAGGGACTCCATGCCACACTGCGAACAAGGTTCAGGGGCTCCATGCCATACTGCGAACAAGCTTCAGAAACTCCATGCCATACTGCAAAGAAGGTTCAGGAACACCATGCCATTTTGAGAACAAGGTTCAAGGACTCCATGCCATACCGCGAACAAGGTTCAGTGGCTCCATGCCATACTGCGAAGAAGGGTCAGGGACTCCAAGCCGTAATGCGAACAAGGTTTAGAGACTACATGCCAAACTGCGAAGAACGTTAAGGGACTCCCTTCCATACCGCGAAGAAGGTTCAAGAAATCCATGCCATACTGCGAAGAATGTGCATGAACTCCATTGCTTACCGCGAACAAGGTTCAAGAACTCCATGCCACACTACGAACAAGGTTCAGGGGCTCCATGTCATACCGCGAACAAGGTTCAAGGACTCCATGCCATACTGCGAAGAAGGTTCAGGGACTCCAAGCCGTACTGCGAACAAGGTTTAGAGACTACATGCCAAACTGCGAAGATCGTTCATGAACTCCATTGCTTACCGCGATGAATGTTCATGAACTCCATTGCTTACCGCGAAGAATGTTCAGGAGCTACATGCCTTACTGTAAACAAGGTTCAAAGACTCCATGCCATACCACGAAAAAGGTTCAGGAACTCCATTCCATACTGCGAAGAAGGTTCATGAACACCATGCCATACCGCGAAGAAGGTTCAGTAACTCCATGCCACACGCGAACAAGGTTCAGGAACTCCATGCCACAATGAGAACAAGGTTCAAGGACTCCCTTCCAAACTGCGAAGAAGGTTAAGGGACTAAATGACATACAGCGAAGAAGGTTCAGGAACTCCATGGCACACTTCGAACAAGGTTCAATAACTCCCTGCTATAGTGCAAACAAGGTTCACGGAATCCATAAAATACTGCGAACAAAAGTTCAGGAACTGAATGCCATACTGCGAAAAAGGTTCAGGGTTTCCATGCGACACTGCGAACAAGGTTCAGTGGCTCCATGCCATACTGCGAACACGGATCAGGGACTCCAAGCCATATTGCGAACAAGTTTCAGGGACTCCATGCTACACTGCGAACAAGGTTCAGGGGCTCCATGCCATACCGCGAACAAGGTTCAGGAACTCTCTACCACACCGTGAAGAAGGTTCAGGAACTCCATGCCACATTGAGAACAAGGTTCAGGGACTCCATGCCACACTGAGAACAAGGTTCACGGACTCTATGCCATACTGCGAAGAAGGTTCGGGTTTTCCATGCCATATTGCGAATAATGTTCGCGAACTCCATGCCATACTGTGAACAAGTTTCAGGGACTCTATGCCATACCGCGAAGAAGGTTCATAAAAACCATGCCATACTGCGAAGAAGATTCAGCGAATCCAAGCCAAACTGCGAAGAAGGTTCAGGTACTCCATGCCATGCTAGGAAGAACGTTCGAGAACTCCATGCCATACTGCGAAGATAGATCAGGGACTCCATGCCACACTGTGAACATGGTTCAGGGTCTCCATGCCATACTGCGAACAAAGTTCAGGTACTCCATGCCACACTGCGAACAAGGTTCAGGGGCTCCATGCCATACTGTGAACAAGGTTCAGGAAATCCATGCCATACTGCAAACAAGGTTCAGGAACACCATGCCACACTGAGAACAAGGTTCAGGGACTCCATGCCATACTGCGAAGAAGGTACGGGTTCTCCATGCCATATTGCGAATAATGTTCGCGAATTCCATGCCATACTTTGAACAAGTTTCAGGGACTCTATGCCATACCGCGAAGAATGTGTATGAACTCCATGCCTTGCCGAGAAGAAAGTTCAGGAACTCCATGTCATACTGTAAACAAGGTTCACGGACTCCATGCCATACCGCGAAGAAGGTTTATAAACTCCATGCCATACTGCGAAGAAGTATGAGCGAATCCAAGCCAAACTGCGAAGAAGGTTCAGGGACTCCATGCCATGCTAGGAAGAACGTTCGGGAACTCCATGCCATACTGCGAAGATAGATCAGGGACTCCATGCCATACTGCGAACAAGGTTCAAGTACTCCAAGCCACACTGCGAACAAGGTACAGGGCTCGATGCCATACTGTGAACAAGGTTCAGGAACTCCATGCCATGCTGCAAAGAAGGTTCAGGAACACCATGCCACACTGAGAACAAGCTTAAAGGACTCCATGCCATACCGCGAACAAGGTTCAGGGACTCCATGCCATACTGCGAAGAAGGATCAGGGACTCCAAGCCGTACTGCGAACAAGGTTTAGAGAATACATGCCAAACTGCGAAGAATGTTCATGAACTCCATTGCTTACCGCGAACAAGGTTCAAGAACTCCATGCCACACTACGAACAAGGTTCAGGGGCTCCATGCCATCCTGCGAACAAGGTTCATGAACTCCATGCCCTACGGCAAAGAAGGTTCAGGAACACCATGCCAAAGTGAGAACGAGGTTCAGGGACTCCATGCCGTACCGCGAACAAGTTTCAGGGACTCCATGCCGTACCGCGAACAACTTGCAGGGACTCCATGCCGTACTGCGAAGTAGGATCAGGGACTCGAAGCCGTACTGCGAAGAATGTTCATGAACTCCATTCCTTACCGCCAAGAATATTCAGGAATTCCATGCTATACTGCAAACAAGGTTCATGGACTCCGTGCCATACCGCAAAAAGGTTCAGGAACTTAATGCCATATTGCGAAGAAGATTCAGGAACTCCATGTCACACTGTGAACAAGGTTCAGGTACTCCATGCCATACTGCGAACAAGGTTCAGGAAATCGATGACACACTGCGAAGAAGGTTCAGGGACTCCAAGCCATAGTGCGAACAAGGTTCTGGGACTCCATGCCATACCGTGAAGAAGGTTCAGGAACTCCATGCTATACCGCGAAGAAGTTAATGAACTCCATGCCATACTGCAAACAAGGTTCAGGTATTCCATGCAATACCACGAATTAGGTTCAAGAACTCCATGCAATACCACGAATTAGGTTCAGGAACTCCATGCCACAATGCGAACAACGTTCAAGGACTGCATGCTATACTGCGAAGAAGGTTCATTTTCTATGTGCCACACAGCGAACAAGGTTCAGGAACACCATGACACACTGCGAAGAAGGTTCCGGGACTCCGTTCTAAACTGCGAAGAAGGTTCAGGTTCTCAATGCTATACTGCGAAGAAAGCTCAGGAACTCCATGCCATGCTGCAAAGAAAGTTCAGGAACTCCATGCCACACTGTGAAGAAGTTTCGGAGACTCCACGCCATACTGCGAAGTAGATTCAGGTACTCCAAGCCATACTGCGAACAAGGTTCAGGGAAACCATGCCACAGTGCGAAAAAGGTTCAGGGGCTACATGCCATACTGCGAACAAGGGTCAGGAACTCTCTGCCATACCGTGAAGAAGGTTCAGGAAATCCATGATATACTGCGAAGAAGGTTCGGGTTCTCCATGCCATATTGCGAATAATGTTCCCGAGCTCCATGTCATACTGTGAACAAGTTTCAGGGACTCCATGCCATACCGCGAAGAAGGTGCATGAACTCCATGCCTTGCCGAGAAGAAAGTTCAGGAACTCTATGCCATACTGTAAACAAGGTTCAGGGACTCTATGCCTAACCGCGAAGAAGGTTCATGAATTCCATGCCATACTGCGAAGAAGGTTCAGGGACTCCATGCCATGCTAGGAAGAACGTTCGGGAACTCCATGCCATACTGCGAAGATAGATCAGGGACTCCATGCCACACTGTCAACATGGTTCAGGGTCTCCATGCCCCACTGCGAACAAGGTTCAGGGTCTCTATGCCCCACTGCGAACAAGGTTCAGGGTCTCCATGCCCTACAGCGAACAAGGTTCAGGGACTCCATGTCACACTGCGAACAAGGTTCAGGGGCTCCATGCCATACTGCGAACAAGGTTCAGGAACTCCATGCCATACTGCAAAGAAGGTTCAGGAACACCATGCCATATTGAGAACAAGGTTCAAGGACTCCATGCCATACCGCGAACAAGGTTCAGTGGCTCCATGCCATACTGCAAAGAAGGATCAGGGACTCCAAGCCGTAATGCGAACAAGGTTTAGAGACTACATGCCAAACTGCGAAGAACGTTAAGAGACTCCCTTCCATACCGCGAAGAAGGTTCAAGAAATCCATGCCATACTGCGAAGAATGTACATGAACTCCATTGCTTACCGCGAACAAGGTTCAAGAACTCCATGCCACACTACGAACAAGGTTCAGGGGCTCCATGCCATACCGCGAACAAGGTTCAAGGACTCCATGCCATACCGCGAACAAGGTTCAAGGACTCCAAGCCGTACTGCGAACAAGGTTTAGAGACTACATGCCAAACTGCGAAGATCGTTCATGAACTCCATTGCTTACCGCGATGAATGTTCATGAACTCCATTGCTTACCGCGAAGAATGTTCAGGAGCTCCATGCCTTACTGTAAACAAGGTTCAAAGACTCCATGCCATACCACGAAAAAGGTTCAGGAACTCCATTCCATACTGCGAAGAAGGTTCATGAACACCATGCCATACCGCGAAGAAGGTTCAGTAACTCCTAGCCACACGCGAACAAGGTTCAGGAACTCCATGCCACAATGAGAACAAGGTTCAAGGACTCCCTTCCAAACTGCGAAGAAGGTTCAGGGACTCCATGACATACAGCGAAGAAGGTTCAGGAACTACATGGCACACTTCGAACAAGGTTCAATAACTCCCTGCTATAGTGCAAACAAGGTTCACGGAATCCATAAAATACTGCGAACAAAAGTTCAGGAACTGAATGCCATACTGCGAAAAAGGTTCAGGGTTTCCATGCGACACTGCGAACAAGGTTCAGTGGCTCCATGCCATACTGCGAACAAGGATCAGGGACTCCAAGCCATATTGCGAACAAGTTTCAGGGACTCCAAGCCATACTGCGAACAAGGTTCAGGGACTCCATGCTACACTGCGAACAAGTTTCAGGGGCTCCATGCCATACCGCGAACAAGGTTCAGGAACTCTCTACCACACCGTGAAGAAGGTTCAGGAACTCCATGCCACATTGAGAACAAGGTTCAGGGACTCCATGCCACACTGAGAACAAGGTTCACGGACTCCATGCCATACTGCGAAGAAGGTTCGGGTTATCCATGCCATATTGCGAATAATGTTCGCGAACTCCATGCCATACTGTGAACAAGTTTCAGGGACTCTATGCCATACCGCGAAGAAGGTTCATAAAAACCATGCCATACTGCGAAGAAGGTACGGGTTCTCCATGCCATATTGCGAATAATGTTCGCGAACTCCATGCCATACTGTGAACAAGTTTCAGGGACTCTATGCCATACCGCGAAGAATGTGTATGAACTCCATGCCTTGCCGAGAAGAAAGTTCAGGAACTCCATGTCATACTGTAAACAAGGTTCAGGGACTCCATGCCATACCGCGAAGAAGGTTTATAAACTCCATGCCATACTGCGAAGAAGATTGAGCGAATCCAAGCCAAACTGCGAAGAAGGTTCAGGGACTCCATGCCATGCTAGGAAGAACGTTCGGGAACTCCATGCCATACTGCGAAGATAGATCAGGGACTCCATGCCACACTGTGAACATGGTTCAGGGTCTCCATGCCATACTGCGAACAAGGTTCAAGTACTCCAAGCCACACTGCGAACAAGGTACAGGGCTCGATGCCATACTGTGAACAAGGTTCAGGAACTCCATGCCATGCTGCAAAGAAGGTTCAGGAACACCATGCCACACTGAGAACAAGCTTAAAGGACTCCATGCCATACCGCGAACAAGGTTCAGGGACTCCATTCCATACTGCGAAGAAGGATCAGGGACTCCAAGCCGTACTGCGAACAAGGTTTAGAGAATACATGCCAAACTGCGAAGAATGTTCATGAACTCCATTGCTTACCGCGAACAAGGTTCAAGAACTCCATGCCACACTACGAACAAGGTTCAGGGGCTCCATGCCATCCTGCGAACAAGGTTCATGAACTCCATGCCCTACGGCAAAGAAGGTTCAGGAACACCATGCCAAAGTGAGAACAAGGTTTAGGGACTCCATGCCGTACCGCGAACAACTTTCAGGGACTCCATGCCGTACTGCGAAGTAGGATCAGGGACTCGAAGCCGTACTGCGAAGAATGTTCATGAACTCCATTCCTTACCGCCAAGAATATTCAGGAATTCCATGCTATACTGCAAACAAGGTTCATGGACTCCGTGCCATACCGCAAAAAAGGTTCAGGAACTTAATGCCATATTGCGAAGAAGATTCAGGAACTCCATGTCACACTGTGAACAAGGTTCAGGTACTCCATGCCATACTGCGAACAAGGTTCAGGAAATCGATGACACACTGCGAAGAAGGTTCAGGGACTCCAAGCCATAGTGCGAACAAGGTTCTGGGACTCCATGCCATACCGTGAAGAAGGTTCAGGAACTCCATGCTATACCGCGAAGAAGTTAATGAACTCCATGCCATACTGCAAACAAGGTTCAGGTATTCCATGCAATACCACGAATTAGGTTCAAGAACTCCATGCAATACCACGAATTAGGTTCAGGAACTCCATGCCACAATGCGAACAACGTTCAAGGACTGCATGCCATACTGCGAAGAAGGTTCATTTTCTATATGCCACACAGCGAACAAGGTTCAGGAACACCATGACACACTGCGAAGAAGGTTCCGGGACTCCGTTCTAAACTGCGAAGAAGGTTCAGGTTCTCAATGCTATACTGCGAAGAAAGCTCAGGAACTCCATGCCATGCTGCAAAGAAAGTTCAGGAACTCCATGCCACACTGTGAAGAAGTTTCGGAGACTCCACGCCATACTGCGAAGTAGATTCAGGTACTCCAAGCCATACTGCGAACAAGGTTCAGGGAAACCATGCCACAGTGCGAAAAAGGTTCAGGGGCTACATGCCATACTGCGAACAAGGGTCAGGAACTCTCTGCCATACCGTGAAGAAGGTTCAGGAAATCCATGATATACTGCGAAGAAGGTTCGGGTTCTCCATGCCATATTGCGAATAATGTTCCCGAGCTCCATGTCATACTGTGAACAAGTTTCAGGGACTCCATGCCATACCGCGAAGAAGGTGCATGAACTCCATGCCTTGCCGAGAAGAAAGTTCAGGAACTCTATGCCATACTGTAAACAAGGTTCAGGGACTCTATGCCTAACCGCGAAGAAGGTTCATGAATTCCATGCCATACTGCGAAGAAGGTTCAGGGACTCCATGCCATGCTAGGAAGAACGTTCGGGAACTCCATGTCATACTGCGAAGATAGATCAGGGTCTCCATGCCCCACTGCGAACAAGGTTCAGGGTCTCCATGCCCCACTGCGAACAAGGTTCAGGGTCTCCATGCCCTACAGCGAACAAGGTTCAGGGACTCCATGTCACACTGCGAACAAGGTTCAGGGGCTCCATGCCATACTGCGAACAAGGTTCAGGAACTCCATGCCATACTGCAAAGAAGGTTCAGGAACACCATGCCATATTGAGAACAAGGTTCAAGGACTCCATGCCATACCGCGAACAAGGTTCAGTGGCTCCATGCCATACTGCGAAGAAGGATCAGGGACTCCAAGCCGTAATGCGAACAAGGTTTAGAGACTACATGCCAAACTGCGAAGAACGTTAAGAGACTCCCTTCCATACCGCGAAGAAGGTTCAAGAAATCCATGCCATACTGCGAAGAATGTGCATGAACTCCATTGCTTACCGCGAACAAGGTTCAAGAACTCCATGCCACACTACGAACAAGGTTCAGGGGCTCCATGCCATACCGCGAACAAGGTTCAAGGACTCCATGCCATACTGCGAAGAAGGTTCAGGGAATCCAAGCCGTACTGCGAACAAGGTTTAGAGACTACATGCCAAACTGCGAAGATCGTTCATGAACTCCATTGCTTACCGCGAAGAATGTTCAGGAGCTCCATGCCTTACTGTAAACAAGGTTCAAAGACTCCATGCCATACCACGAAAAAGGTTCAGGAACTCCATTCCATACTGCGAAGAAGGTTCATGAACACCATGCCATACCGCGAAGAAGGTTCAGTAACTCCATGCCACACGCGAACAAGGTTCAAGAACTCCATGCCACAATGAGAACAAGGTTCAAGGACTCCCTTCCAAACTGCGAAGAAGGTTCAGGGACTCCATGACATACAGCGAAGAAGGTTCAGGAACTCCATGGCACACTTCGAACAAGGTTCAATAACTCCCTGCTATAGTGCAAACAAGGTTCACGGAATCCATAAAATACTGCGAACAAAAGTTCAGGAACTGAATGCCATACTGCGAAAAAGGTTCAGGGTTTCCATGCCACACTGCGAACAAGGTTCAGTGGCTCCATGCCATACTGCGAACAAGGATCAGGGACTCCAAGCCATATTGCGAACAAGTTTCAGGGACTCCAAGCCATACTGCGAACAAGGTTCAGGGACTCCATGCTACACTGCGAACAAGGTTCAGGGGCTCCATGCCATACCGCGAACAAGGTTCAGGAACTCTCTACCACACCGTGAAGAAGGTTCAGGAACTCCATGCCACATTGAGAACAAGGTTCAGGGACTCCATGCCGCACTGAGAACAAGGTTCACGGACTCCATGCCATACTGCGAAGAAGGTTCGGGTTATCCATGCCATATTGCGAATAATGTTCGCGAACTCCATGCCATACTGTGAACAAGTTTCAGGGACTCTATGCCATACCGCGAAGAAGGTTCATAAAAACCATGCCATACTGCGAAGAAGATTCAGCGAATCCAAGCCAAACTGCGAAGAAGGTTCAGGTACTCCATGCCATGCTAGGAAGAACGTTCGAGAACTCCATGCCATACTGCGAAGATAGATCAGGGACTCCATGCCACACTGTGAACATGGTTCAGGGTCTCCATGAAATACTGCGAACAAGGTTCAGGTACTCCATGCCACACTGCGAACAAGGTTCATGGGCTCCATGCCATACTGTGAACAAGGTTCAGGAAATCCATGCCATACTGCAAAGAAGGTTCAGGAACACCATGCCAC
The DNA here is from genome assembly GCA_039090855.1 of Macrothele yani. Classification (NCBI taxonomy): domain Eukaryota; kingdom Metazoa; phylum Arthropoda; class Arachnida; order Araneae; family Macrothelidae; genus Macrothele; species Macrothele yani. The sequence goes on along the minus strand of CM077017.1, from coordinate 61,003,529 downwards.
ACTGAGAACAAGGTTCAGGGACTCCATGCCATACTGCGAAGAAGGTACGGGTTCTCCATGCCATATTGCGAATAATGTTCGCGAACTCCATGCCATACTGTGAACAAGTTTCAGGGACTCTATGCCATACCGCGAAGAATGTGTATGAACTCCATGCCTTGCCGAGAAGAAAGTTCAGGAACTCCATGTCATACTGTAAACAAGGTTCAGGGACTCCATGCCATACCGCGAAGAAGGTTTATAAACTCCATGCCATACTGCGAAGAAGATTGAGCGAATCCAAGCCAAACTGCGAAGAAGGTTCAGGGACTCCATGCCATGCTAGGAAGAACGTTCGGGAACTCCATGCCATACTGCGAAGATAGATCAGGGACTCCAAGCCACACTGCGAACAAGGTACAGGGCTCGATGCCATACTGTGAACAAGGTTCAGGAACTCCATGCCATGCTGCAAAGAAGGTTCAGGAACACCATGCCACACTGAGAACAAGCTTAAAGGACTCCATGCCATACCGCGAACAAGGTTCAGGGACTCCATGCCATACTGCGAAGAAGGATCAGGGACTCCAAGCCGTACTGCGAACAAGGTTTAGAGAATACATGCCAAACTGCGAAGAATGTTCATGAACTCCATTGCTTACCGCGAACAAGGTTCAAGAACTCCATGCCACACTACGAACAAGGTTCAGGGGCTCCATGCCATCCTGCGAACAAGGTTCATGAACTCCATGCCCTACGGCAAAGAAGGTTCAGGAACACCATGCCAAAGTGAGAACAAGGTTCAGGGACTCCATGCCGTACCGCGAACAAGTTTCAGGGACTCCATGCCGTACCGCGAACAACTTTCAGGGACTCCATGCCGTACTGCGAAGTAGGATCAGGGACTCGAAGCCGTACTGCGAAGAATGTTCATGAACTCCATTCCTTACCGCCAAGAATATTCAGGAATTCCATGCTATACTGCAAACAAGGTTCATGGACTCCGTGCCAAACCGCAAAAAAGGTTCAGGAACTTAATGCCATATTGCGAAGAAGATTCAGGAACTCCATATCACACTGTGAACAAGGTTCAGGTACTCCGTGCCATAATGCGAACAAGGTTCAGGAAATCGATGACACACTGCGAAGAAAGTTCAGGGACTCCAAGCCATAGTGCGAACAAGGTTCTGGGACTCCATGCCATACCGTGAAGAAGGTTCAGGAACTCCATGCTATACCGCGAAGAAGTTAATGAACTCCATGCCATACTGCAAACAAGGTTCAGGTATTCCATGCAATACCACGAATTAGGTTCAGGAACTCCATGCCACAATGCGAACAACGTTCAAGGACTGCATGCCATACTGCGAAGAAGGTTCATTTTCTATATGCCGCACAGCGAACAAGGTTCAGGAACACCATGACACACTGCGAAGAAGGTTCCGGGACTCCGTTCTAAACTGCGAAGAAGGTTCAGGTTCTCAATGCTATACTGCGAAGAAAGCTCAGGAACTCCATGCCATGCTGCAAAGAAAGTTCAGGAACTCCATGCCACACTGTGAAGAAGTTTCGGAGACTCCACGCCATACTGCGAAGTAGATTCAGGTACTCCAAGCCATACTGCGAACAAGGTTCAGGGAAACCATGCCACAGTGCGAAAAAGGTTCAGGGGCTACATGCCATACTGCGAACAAGGGTCAGGAACTCTCTGCCATACCGTGAAGAAGGTTCAGGAAATCCATGATATACTGCGAAGAAGGTTCGGGTTCTCCATGCCATATTGCGAATAATGTTCCCGAGCTCCATGTCATACTGTGAACAAGTTTCAGGGACTCCATGCCATACCGCGAAGAAGGTGCATGAACTCTATGCCTTGCCGAGAAGAAAGTTCAGGAACTCTATGCCATACTGTAAACAAGGTTCAGGGACTCTATGCCTAACCGCGAAGAAGGTTCATGAATTCCATGCCATACTGCGAAGAAGGTTCAGGGACTCCATGCCATGCTAGGAAGAACGTTCGGGAACTCCATGCCATACTGCGAAGATAGATCAGGGTCTCCATGCCCCACTGCGAACAAGGTTCAGGGTCTCCATGCCCTACAGCGAACAAGGTTCAGGGACTCCATGCCACACTGCGAACAAGGTTCAGGGGCTCCATGCCATACTGCGAACAAGGTTCAGAAACTCCATGCCATACTGCAAAGAAGGTTCAGGAACACCATGCCATTTTGAGAACAAGGTTCAAGGACTCCATGCCATACCGCGAACAAGGTTCAGTGGCTCCATGCCATACTGCGAAGAAGGGTCAGGGACTCCAAGCCGTAATGCGAACAAGGTTTAGAGACTACATGCCAAACTGCGAAGAACGTTAAGGGACTCCCTTCCATACCGCGAAGAAGGTTCAAGAAATCCATGCCATACTGCGAAGAATGTGCATGAACTCCATTGCTTACCGCGAACAAGGTTCAAGAACTCCATGCCACACTACGAACAAGGTTCAGGGGCTCCATGTCATACCGCGAACAAGGTTCAAGGACTCCATGCCATACTGCGAAGAAGGTTCAGGGACTCCAAGCCGTACTGCGAACAAGGTTTAGAGACTACATGCCAAACTGCGAAGATCGTTCATGAACTCCATTGCTTACCGCGATGAATGTTCATGAACTCCATTGCTTACCGCGAAGAATGTTCAGGAGCTACATGCCTTACTGTAAACAAGGTTCAAAGACTCCATGCCATACCACGAAAAAGGTTCAGGAACTCCATTCCATACTGCGAAGAAGGTTCATGAACACCATGCCATACCGCGAAGAAGGTTCAGTAACTCCATGCCACACGCGAACAAGGTTCAGGAACTCCATGCCACAATGAGAACAAGGTTCAAGGACTCCCTTCCAAACTGCGAAGAAGGTTCAGGGACTAAATGACATACAGCGAAGAAGGTTCAGGAACTACATGGCACACTTCGAACAAGGTTCAATAACTCCCTGCTATAGTGCAAACAAGGTTCACGGAATCCATAAAATACTGCGAACAAAAGTTCAGGAACTGAATGCCATACTGCGAAAAAGGTTCAGGGTTTCCATGCGACACTGCGAACAAGGTTCAGTGGCTCCATGCCATACTGCGAACAAGGATCAGGGACTCCAAGCCATATTGCGAACAAGTTTCAGGGACTCCAAGCCATACTGCGAACAAGGTTCAGCGACTCCATGCTACACTGCGAACAAGGTTCAGGGGCTCCATGCCATACCGCGAACAAGGTTCAGGAACTCTCTACCACACCGTGAAGAAGGTTCAGGAACTCCATGCCACATTGAGAACAAGGTTCAGGGACTTCATGCCACACTGAGAACAAGGTTCACGGACTCCATGCCATACTGCGAAGAAGGTTCGGGTTATCCATGCCATATTGCGAATAATGTTCGCGAACTCCATGCCATACTGTGAACAAGTTTCAGGGACTCTATGCCATACCGCGAAGAAGGTTCATAAAAACCATGCCATACTGCGAAGAAGATTCAGCGAATCCAAGCCAAACTGCGAAGAAGGTTCAGGTACTCCATGCCATGCTAGGAAGAACGTTCGAGAACTCCATGCCATACTGCGAAGATAGATCAGGGACTCCATGCCACACTGTGAACATGTTTCAGGGTCTCCATGCCATACTGCGAACAAAGTTCAGGTACTCCATGCCACACTGCGAACAAGGTTCAGGGGCTCCATGCCATACTGTGAACAAGGTTCAGGAAATCCATGCCATACTGCAAACAAGGTTCAGGAACACCATGCCACACTGAGAACAAGGTTCAGGGACTAGATGCCATACTGCGAAGAAGGTACGGGTTCTCCATGCCATATTGCGAATAATGTTCGCGAACTCCATGCCATACTTTGAACAAGTTTCAGGGACTCTATGCCATACCGCGAAGAATGTGTATGAACTCCATGCCTTGCCGAGAAGAAAGTTCAGGAACTCCATGTCATACTGTAAACAAGGTTCAGGGACTCCATGCCATACCGCGAAGAAGGTTTATAAACTCCATGCCATACTGCGAAGAAGTATGAGCGAATCCAAGCCAAACTGCGAAGAAGGTTCAGGGACTCCATGCCATGCTAGGAAGAACGTTCGGGAACTCCATGCCATACTGCGAAGATAGATCAGGGACTCCATGCCATACTGCGAACAAGGTTCAAGTACTCCAAGCCACACTGCGAACAAGGTACAGGGCTCGATGCCATACTGTGAACAAGGTTCAGGAACTCCATGCCATGCTGCAAAGAAGGTTCAGGAACACCATGCCACACTGAGAACAAGCTTAAAGGACTCCATGCCATACCGCGAACAAGGTTCAGGGACTCCATGCCATACTGCGAAGAAGGATCAGGGACTCCAAGCCGTACTGCGAACAAGGTTTAGAGAATACATGCCAAACTGCGAAGAATGTTCATGAACTCCATTGCTTACCGCGAACAAGGTTCAAGAACTCCATGCCACACTACGAACAAGGTTCAGGGGCTCCATGCCATCCTGCGAACAAGGTTCATGAACTCCATGCCCTACGGCAAAGAAGGTTCAGGAACACCATGCCAAAGTGAGAACGAGGTTCAGGGACTCCATGCCGTACCGCGAACAAGTTTCAGGGACTCCATGCCGTACCGCGAACAACTTTCAGGGACTCCATGCCGTACTGCGAAGTAGGATCAGGGACTCGAAGCCGTACTGCGAAGAATGTTCATGAACTCCATTCCTTACCGCCAAGAATATTCAGGAATTCCATGCTATACTGCAAACAAGGTTCATGGACTCCGTGCCATACCGCAAAAAAGGTTCAGGAACTTAATGCCATATTGCGAAGAAGATTCAGGAACTCCATGTCACACTGTGAACAAGGTTCAGGTACTCCATGCCATACTGCGAACAAGGTTCAGGAAATCGATGACACACTGCGAAGAAGGTTCAGGGACTCCAAGCCATAGTGCGAACAAGGTTCTGGGACTCCATGCCATACCGTGAAGAAGGTTCAGGAACTCCATGCTATACCGCGAAGAAGTTAATGAACTCCATGCCATACTGCAAACAAGGTTCAGGTATTCCATGCAATACCACGAATTAGGTTCAAGAACTCCATGCAATACCACGAATTAGGTTCAGGAACTCCATGCCACAATGCGAACAACGTTCAAGGACTGCATGCTATACTGCGAAGAAGGTTCATTTTCTATATGCCACACAGCGAACAAGGTTCAGGAACACCATGACACACTGCGAAGAAGGTTCCGGGACTCCGTTCTAAACTGCGAAGAAGGTTCAGGTTCTCAATGCTATACTGCGAAGAAAGCTCAGGAACTCCATGCCATGCTGCAAAGAAAGTTCAGGAACTCCATGCCACACTGTGAAGAAGTTTCGGAGACTCCACGCCATACTGCGAAGTAGATTCAGGTACTCCAAGCCATACTGCGAACAAGGTTCAGGGAAACCATGCCACAGTGCGAAAAAGGTTCAGGGGCTACATGCCATACTGCGAACAAGGGTCAGGAACTCTCTGCCATACCGTGAAGAAGGTTCAGGAAATCCATGATATACTGCGAAGAAGGTTCGGGTTCTCCATGCCATATTGCGAATAATGTTCCCGAGCTCCATGTCATACTGTGAACAAGTTTCAGGGACTCCATGCCATACCGCGAAGAAGGTGCATGAACTCCATGCCTTGCCGAGAAGAAAGTTCAGGAACTCTATGCCATACTGTAAACAAGGTTCAGGGACTCTATGCCTAACCGCGAAGAAGGTTCATGAATTCCATGCCATACTGCGAAGAAGGTTCAGGGACTCCATGCCATGCTAGGAAGAACGTTCGGGAACTCCATGCCATACTGCGAAGATAGATCAGGGACTCCATGCCACACTGTCAACATGGTTCAGGGTCTCCATGCCCCACTGCGAACAAGGTTCAGGGTCTCTATGCCCCACTGCGAACAAGGTTCAGGGTCTCCATGCCCTACAGCGAACAAGGTTCAGGGACTCCATGTCACACTGCGAACAAGGTTCAGGGGCTCCGTGCCATACTGCGAACAAGGTTCAGGAACTCCATGCCATACTGCAAAGAAGGTTCAGGAACACCATGCCATATTGAGAACAAGGTTCAAGGACTCCATGCCATACCGCGAACAAGGTTCAGTGGCTCCATGCCATACTGCAAAGAAGGATCAGGGACTCCAAGCCGTAATGCGAACAAGGTTTAGAGACTACATGCCAAACTGCGAAGAACGTTAAGAGACTCCCTTCCATACCGCGAAGAAGGTTCAAGAAATCCATGCCATACTGCTAAGAATGTGCATGAACTCCATTGCTTACCGCGAACAAGGTTCAAGAACTCCATGCCACACTACGAACAAGGTTCAGGGGCTCCATGCCATACCGCGAACAAGGTTCAAGGACTCCATGCCATACCGCGAACAAGGTTCAAGGACTCCAAGCCGTACTGCGAACAAGGTTTAGAGACTACATGCCAAACTGCGAAGATCGTTCATGAACTCCATTGCTTACCGCGATGAATGTTCATGAACTCCATTGCTTACCGCGAAGAATGTTCAGGAGCTCCATGCCTTACTGTAAACAAGGTTCAAAGACTCCATGCCATACCACGAAAAAGGTTCAGGAACTCCATTCCATACTGCGAAGAAGGTTCATGAACACCATGCCATACCGCGAAGAAGGTTCAGTAACTCCTAGCCACACGCGAACAAGGTTCAGGAACTCCATGCCACAATGAGAACAAGGTTCAAGGACTCCCTTCCAAACTGCGAAGAAGGTTCAGGGACTCCATGACATACAGCGAAGAAGGTTCAGGAACTCCATGGCACACTTCGAACAAGGTTCAATAACTCCCTGCTATAGTGCAAACAAGGTTCACGGAATCCATAAAATACTGCGAACAAAAGTTCAGGAACTGAATGCCATACTGCGAAAAAGGTTCAGGGTTTCCATGCGACACTGCGAACAAGGTTCAGTGGCTCCATGCCATACTGCGAACAAGGATCAGGGACTCCAAGCCATATTGCGAACAAGTTTCAGGGACTCCAAGCCATACTGCGAACAAGGTTCAGGGACTCCATGCTACACTGCGAACAAGTTTCAGGGGCTCCATGCCATACCGCGAACAAGGTTCAGGAACTCTCTACCACACCGTGAAGAAGGTTCAGGAACTCCATGCCACATTGAGAACAAGGTTCAGGGACTCCATGCCACACTGAGAACAAGGTTCACGGACTCCATGCCATACTGCGAAGAAGGTTCGGGTTATCCATGCCATATTGCGAATAATGTTCGCGAACTCCATGCCATACTGTGAACAAGTTTCAGGGACTCTATGCCATACCGCGAAGAAGGTTCATAAAAACCATGCCATACTGCGAAGAAGATTCAGCGAATCCAAGCCAAACTGCGAAGAAGGTTCAGGTACTCCATGCCATGCTAGGAAGAACGTTCGAGAACTCCATGCCATACTGCGAAGATAGATCAGGGACTCCATGCCACACTGTGAACATGGTTCAGGTACTCCATGCCACACTGCGAACAAGGTTCAGGGGCTCCATGCCATACTGTGAACAAGGTTCAGGAAATCCATGCCATACTGCAAAGAAGGTTCAGGAACACCATGCCACACTGAGAACAAGGTTAAGGGACTCCATGCCATACTGCGTAGAAGGTACGGGTGTTCCATGCCATTTTGCGAATAATGTTCGCGAACTCCATGCCATACTGTGAACAAGTTTCAGGGACTCTATGCCATACCGCGAAGAATGTGTATGAACTCCATGCCTTGCCGAGAAGAAAACTCAGGAACTCCATGTCATACTGTAAACAAGGTTCAGGGACTCCATGCCATACCGCGAAGAAGGTTTATAAACTCCATGCCATACTGCGAAGAAGATTGAGCGAATCCAAGCCAAACTGCGAAGAAGGTTCAGGGACTCCATGCCATGCTAGGAAGAACGTTCGGGAACTCCATGCCATACTGCGAAGATAGATCAGGAACACCATGCCACACTGAGAACAAGCTTAAAGGACTCCATGCCATACCGCGAACAAGGTTCAGGGACTCCATTCCATACTGCGAAGAAGGATCAGGGACTCCAAGCCGTACTGCGAACAAGGTTTAGAGAATACATGCCAAACTGCGAAGAATGTTCATGAACTCCATTGCTTACCGCGAACAAGGTTCAAGAACTCCATGCCACACTACGAACAAGGTTCAGGGGCTCCATGCCATCCTGCGAACAAGGTTCATGAACTCCATGCCCTACGGCAAAGAAGGTTCAGGAACACCATGCCAAAGTGAGAACAAGGTTCAGGGACTCCATGCCGTACCGCGAACAAGTTTCAGGGACTCCATACCGTACCGCGAACAACTTTCAGGGACTCCATGCCGTACTGCGAAGTAGGATCAGGGACTCGAAGCCGTACTGCGAAGAATGTTCATGAACTCCATTCCTTACCGCCAAGAATATTCAGGAGTTCCATGCTATACTGCAAACAAGTTTCATGGACTCCGTGCCATACCGCAAAAAAGGTTCAGGAACTTAATGCCATATTGCGAAGAAGATTCAGGAACTCCATGTCACACTGTGAACAAGGTTCAGGTACTCCATGCCATACTGCGAACAAGGTTCAGGAAATCGATGACACACTGCGAAGAAGGTTCAGGGACTCCAAGCCATAGTGCGAACAAGGTTCTGGGACTCCATGCCATACCGTGAAGAAGGTTCAGGAACTCCATGCTATACCGCGAAGAAGTTAATGAACTCCATGCCATACTGCAAACAAGGTTCAGGTATTCCATGCAATACCACGAATTAGGTTCAAGAACTCCATGCAATACCACGAATTAGGTTCAGGAACTCCATGCCACAATGCGAACAACGTTCAAGGACTGCATGCCATACTGCGAAGAAGGTTCATTTTCTATATGCCACACAGCGAACAAGGTTCAGGAACACCATGACACACTGCGAAGAAGGTTCCGGGACTCCGTTCTAAACTGCGAAGAATATTCAGGTTCTCAATGCTATACTGCGAAGAAAGCTCAGGAACTCCATGCCATGCTGCAAAGAAAGTTCAGGAACTCCATGCCACACTGTGAAGAAGTTTCGGAGACTCCACGCCATACTGCGAAGTAGATTCAGGTACTCCAAGCCATACTGCGAACAAGGTTCAGGGAAACCATGCCACAGTGCGAAAAAGGTTCAGGGGCTACATGCCATACTGCGAACAAGGGTCAGGAACTCTCTGCCATACCGTGAAGAAGGTTCAGGAAATCCATGATATACTGCGAAGAAGGTTCGGGTTCTCCATGCCATATTGCGAATAATGTTCCCGAGCTCCATGTCATACTGTGAACAAGTTTCAGGGACTCCATGCCATACCGCGAAGAAGGTGCATGAACTCCATGCCTTGCCGAGAAGAAAGTTCAGGAACTCTATGCCATACTGTAAACAAGGTTCAGGGACTCTATGCCTAACCGCGAAGAAGGTTCATGAATTCCATGCCATACTGCGAAGAAGGTTCAGGGACTCCATGCCATGCTAGGAAGAACGTTCGGGAACTCCATGCCATACTGCGAAGATAGATCAGGGACTCCATGCCACACTGTCAACATGGTTCAGGGTCTCCATGCCCCACTGCGAACAAGGTTCAGGGTCTCCATGCCCTACAGCGAACAAGGTTCAGGGACTCCATGTCACACTGCGAACAAGGTTCAGGGGCTCCATGCCATACTGCGAACAAGGTTCAGGAACTCCATGCCATACTGCAAAGAAGGTTCAGGAACACCATGCCATATTGAGAACAAGGTTCAATGACTCCATGCCATACCGCGAACAAGGTTCAGTGGCTCCATGCCATACTGCGAAGAAGGATCAGGGACTCCAAGCCGTAATGCGAACAAGGTTTAGAGACTACATGCCAAACTGCGAAGAACGTTAAGAGACTCCCTTCCATACCGCGAAGAAGGTTCAAAAAATCCATGCCATACTGCGAAGAATGTGCATGAACTCCATTGCTTACCGCGAACAAGGTTCAAGAACTCCATGCCACACTACGAACAAGGTTCAGGGGCTCCATGCCATACCGCGAACAAGGTTCAAGGACTCCATGCCATACTGCGAAGAAGGTTCAGGGACTCCAAGCCGTACTGCGAACAAGGTTTAGAGACTACATGCCAAACTGCGAAGATCGTTCATGAACTCCATTGCTTACCGCGAAGAATGTTCAGGAGCTCCATGCATTACTGTAAACAAGGTTCAAAGACTCCATGCCATACCACGAAAAAGGTTCAGGAACTCCATTCCATACTGCGAAGAAGGTTCATGAACACCATGCCATACCGCGAAGAAGGTTCAGTAACTCCATGCCACACGCGAACAAGGTTCAGGAACTCCATGCCACAATGAGAACAAGGTTCAAGGACTCCCTTCCAAACTGCGAAGAAGGTTGAGGGACTCCATGACATACAGCGAAGAAGGTTCAGGAACTCCATGGCACACTTCGAACAAGGTTCAATAACTCCCTGCTGTAGTGCAAACAGGGTTCACGGAATCCATAAAATACTGCGAACAAAAGTTCAGGAACTGAATGCCATACTGCGAAAAAGGTTCAGGGTTTCCATGCCACACTGCGAACAAGGTTCAGTGGCTCCATGCCATACTGCGAACAAGGATCAGGGACTCCATGCTACACTGCGAACAAGGTTCAGGGGCTCCATGCCATACCGCGAACAAGGTTCAGGAACTCTCTACCATACCGTGAAGAAGGTTCAGGAACTCCATGACACATTGAGAACAAGGTTCAGGGACTCCATGCCCCACTGAGAACAAGGTTCATGGACTCCATGCCATACTGCGAAGAAGGTTCGGGTTATCCATGCCATATTGCGAATAATGTTCGCGAACTCCATGCCATACTGTGAACAAGTTTCAGGGACTCTATGCCATACCGCGAAGAAGGTTCATAAAAACCATGCCATACTGCGAAGAAGATTCAGCGAATCCAAGCCAAACTGCGAAGAAGGTTCAGGTACTCCATGCCATGCTAGGGAGAACGTTCGAGAACTCCATGCCATACTGCGAAGATAGATCAGGGACTCCTTCCCACACTGTGAACATGGTTCAGGGTCTCCATGCTATACTGCGAACAAGGTTCAGGTACTCCATGCCACACTGCGAACAAGGTTCAGGGGCTCCATGCCATACTGTGAACAAGGTTCAGGAAATCCATGCCATACTGCAAAGAAGGTTCAGGAACACCATGCCACATTGAGAACAAGGTTCAGGGACTCCATGCCATACTGCGAAGAAGGTACGGGTTCTCCATGCCATATTGCGAATAATGTTCGCGAACTCCATGCCATACTGTGAACAAGTTTCAGGGACTCTATGCCATACCGCGAAGAATGTGTATGAACTCCATGCCTTGCCGAGAAGAAAGTTCAGGAACTCCATGTCATACTGTAAACAAGGTTCAGGGACTCCATGCCGTACCGCGAAGAAGGTTTATAAACTCCATGCCATACTGCGAAGAAGATTGAGCGAATCCAAGCCAAACTGCGAAGAAGGTTCAGGGACTCCATGCCATGCTAGGAAGAACGTTCGGGAACTCCATGCCATACTGCGAAGATAGATCAGGGACTCCAAGCCACACTGCGAACAAGGTACAGGGCTCGATGCCATACTGTGAACAAGGTTCAGGAACTCCATGCCATGCTGCAAAGAAGGTTCAGGAACACCATGCCACACTGAGAACAAGCTTAAGGGACTCCATGCCATACCGCGAACAAGGTTCAGGGACTCCATGCCATACTGCGAAGAAGGATCAGGGACTCCAAGCCGTACTGCGAACAAGGTTTAGAGAATACATGCCAAACTGCGAAGAATGTTCATGAACTCCATTGCTTACCGCGAACAAAGTTCAAGAACTCCATGCCACACTACGAACAAGGTTCAGGGGCTCCATGCCATCCTGCGAACAAGGTTCATGAACTCCATGCCCTACGGCAAAGAAGGTTCAGGAACACCATGCCAAAGTGAGAACAAGGTTCAGGGACTCCATGCCGTACCGCGAACAAGTTTCAGGGACTCCATGCCGTACCGCGAACAAGTTTCAGGGACTCCATGCCGTACTGCGAAGTAGGATCAGGGACTCGAAGCCGTACTGCGAAGAATGTTCATGAACTCCATTCCTTACCGCCAAGAATATTCAGGAATTCCATGCTATACTGCAAACAAGGTTCATGGACTCCGTGCCATACCGCAAAAAAGGTTCAGGAACTTAATGCCATATTGCGAAGAAGATTCAGGAACTCCATGTCACACTGTGAACAAGGTTCAGGTACTCCATGCCATACTGCGAACAAGGTTCAGGAAATCGATGACACACTGCGAAGAAGGTTCAGGGACTCCAAGCCATAGTGCGAACAAGGTTCTGGGACTCCATGCCATACCGTGAAGAAGGTTCAGGAACTCCATGCTATACCGCGAAGAAGTTAATGAACTCCATGGCATACTGCAAACAAGGTTCAGGTATTCCATGCAATACCACGAATTAGGTTCAAGAACTCCATGCAATACCACGAATTAGGTTCAGGAACTCCATGCCACAATGCGAACAACGTTCAAGGACTGCATGCCATACTGCGAAGAAGGTTCATTTTCTATATGCCACACAGCGAACAAGGTTCAGGAACACCATGACACACTGCGAAGAAGGTTCCGGGACTCCGTTCTAAACTGCGAAGAATATTCAGGTTCTCAATGCTATACTGCGAAGAAAGCTCAGGAACTCCATGCCATGCTGCAAAGAAAGTTCAGGAACTCCATGCCACACTGTGAAGAAGTTTCGGAGACTCCACGCCATACTGCGAAGTAGATTCAGGTACTCCAAGCCATACTGCGAACAAGGTTCAGGGAAACCATGCCACAGTGCGAAAAAGGTTCAGGGGCTACATGCCATACTGCGAACAAGGGTCAGGAACTCTCTGCCATACCGTGAAGAAGGTTCAGGAAATCCATGATATACTGCGAAGAAGGTTCGGGTTCTCCATGCCATATTGCGAATAATGTTCCCGAGCTCCATGTCATACTGTGAACAAGTTTCAGGGACTCCATGCCATACCGCGAAGAAGGTGCATGAACTCCATGCCTTGCCGAGAAGAAAGTTCAGGAACTCTATGCCATACTGTAAACAAGGTTCAGGGACTCTATGCCTAACCGCGAAGAAGGTTCATGAATTCCATGCCATACTGCGAAGAAGGTTCAGGGACTCCATGCCATGCTAGGAAGAACGTTCGGGAACTCCATGCCATACTGCGAAGATAGATCAGGGACTCCATGCCACACTGTCAACATGGTTCAGGGTCTCCATGCCCCACTGCGAACAAGGTTCAGGGTCTCCATGCCCTACAGCGAACAAGGTTCAGGGACTCCATGTCACACTGCGAACAAGGTTCAGGGGCTCCATGCCATACTGCGAACAAGGTTCAGGAACTCCATGCCATACTGCAAAGAAGGTTCAGGAACACCATGCCATATTGAGAACAAGGTTCAATGACTCCATGCCATACCGCGAACAAGGTTCAGTGGCTCCATGCCATACTGCGAAGAAGGATCAGGGACTCCAAGCCGTAATGCGAACAAGGTTTAGAGACTACATGCCAAACTGCGAAGAACGTTAAGAGACTCCCTTCCATACCGCGAAGAAGGTTCAAAAAAATCCATGCCATACTGCGAAGAATGTGCATGAACTCCATTGCTTACCGCGAACAAGGTTCAAGAACTCCATGCCACACTACGAACAACGTTCAGGGGCTCCATGCCATACCGCGAACAAGGTTCAAGGACTCCATGCCATACTGCGAAGAAGGTTCAGGGACTCCAAGCCGTACTGCGAACAAGGTTTAGAGACTACATGCCAAACTGCGAAGATCGTTCATGAACTCCATTGCTTACCGCGAAGAATGTTCAGGAGCTCCATGCATTACTGTAAACAAGGTTCAAAGACTCCATGCCATACCACGAAAAAGGTTCAGGAACTCCATTCCATACTGCGAAGAAGGTTCATGAACACCATGCCATACCGCGAAGAAGGTTCAGTAACTCCATGCCACACGCGAACAAGGTTCAGGAACTCCATGCCACAATGAGAACAAGGTTCAAGGACTCCCTTCCAAACTGCGAAGAAGGTTGAGGGACTCCATGACATACAGCGAAGAAGGTTCAGGAACTCCATGGCACACTTCGAACAAGGTTCAATAACTCCCTGCTGTAGTGCAAACAGGGTTCACGGAATCCATAAAATACTGCGAACAAAAGTTCAGGAACTGAATGCCATACTGCGAAAAAGGTTCAGGGTTTCCATGCCACACTGCGAACAAGGTTCAGTGGCACCATGCCATACTGCGAACAAGGATCAGGGACTCCATGCTACACTGCGAACAAGGTTCAGGGGCTCCATGCCATACCGCGAACAAGGTTCAGGAACTCTCTACCATACCGTGAAGAAGGTTCAGGAACTCCATGACACATTGAGAACAAGGTTCAGGGACTCCATGCCCCACTGAGAACAAGGTTCATGGACTCCATGCCATACTGCGAAGAAGGTTCGGGTTATCCATGCCATATTGCGAATAATGTTCGCGAACTCCATGCCATACTGTGAACAAGTTTCAGGGACTCTATGCCATACCGCGAAGAAGGTTCATAAAAACCATGCCATACTGCGAAGAAGATTCAGCGAATCCAAGCCAAACTGCGAAGAAGGTTCAGGTACTCCATGCCATGCTAGGGAGAACGTTCGAGAACTCCATGCCATACTGCGAAGATAGATCAGGGACTCCTTCCCACACTGTGAACATGGTTCAGGGTCTCCATGCCATACTGCGAACAAGGTTCAGGTACTCCATGCCACACTGCGAACAAGGTTCAGGGGCTCCATGCCATACTGTGAACAAGGTTCAGGAAATCCATGCCATACTGCAAAGAAGGTTCAGGAACACCATGCCACACTGAGAACAAGGTTCAGGGACTCCATGCCATACTGCGAAGAAGGTACGGGTTCTCCATGCCATATTGCGAATAATGTTCGCGAACTCCATGCCATACTGTGAACAAGTTTCAGGGACTCTATGCCATACCGCGAAGAATGTGTATGAACTCCATGCCTTGCCGAGAAGAAAGTTCAGGAACTCCATGTCATACTGTAAACAAGGTTCAGGGACTCCATGCCGTACCGCGAAGAAGGTTTATAAACTCCATGCCATACTGCGAAGAAGATTGAGCGAATCCAAGCCAAACTGCGAAGAAGGTTCAGGGACTCCATGCCATGCTAGGAAGAACGTTCGGGAACTCCATGCCATACTGCGAAGATAGATCAGGGACTCCAAGCCACACTGCGAACAAGGTACAGGGCTCGATGCCATACTGTGAACAAGGTTCAGGAACTCCATGCCATGCTGCAAAGAAGGTTCAGGAACACCATGCCACACTGAGAACAAGCTTAAGGGACTCCATGCCATACCGCGAACAAGGTTCAGGGACTCCATGCCATACTGCGAAGAAGGATCAGGGACTCCAAGCCGTACTGCGAACAAGGTTTAGAGAATACATGCCAAACTGCGAAGAATGTTCATGAACTCCATTGCTTACCGCGAACAAAGTTCAAGAACTCCATGCCACACTACGAACAAGGTTCAGGGGCTCCATGCCCTACGGCAAAGAAGGTTCAGGAACACCATGCCAAAGTGAGAACAAGGTTCAGGGACTCCATGCCGTACCGCGAACAAGTTTCAGGGACTCCATGCCGTACCGCGAACAAGTTTCAGGGACTCCATGCCGTACTGCGAAGTAGGATCAGGGACTCGAAGCCGTACTGCGAAGAATGTTCATGAACTCCATTCCTTACCGCCAAGAATATTCAGGAATTCCATGCTATACTGCAAACAAGGTTCATGGACTCCGTGCCATACCGCAAAAAAGGTTCAGGAACTTAATGCCATATTGCGAAGAAGATTCAGGAACTCCATGTCACACTGTGAACAAGGTTCAGGTACTCCATGCCATACTGCGAACAAGGTTCAGGAAATCGATGACACACTGCGAAGAAGGTTCAGGGACTCCAAGCCATAGTGCGAACAAGGTTCTGGGACTCCATGCCATACCGTGAAGAAGGTTCAGGAACTCCATGCTATACCGCGAAGAAGTTAATGAACTCCATGCCATACTGCAAACAAGGTTCAGGTATTCCATGCAATACTACGAATTAGGTTCAAGAACTCCATGCAATACCACGAATTAGGTTCAGGAACTCCATGCCACAATGCGAACAACGTTCAAGGACTGCATGCCATACTGCGAAGAAGGTTCATTTTCTATATGCCACACAGCGAACAAGGTTCAGGAACACCATGACACACTGCGAAGAAGGTTCCGGGACTCCGTTCTAAACTGCGAAGAAGGTTCAGGTTCTCAATGCTATACTGCGAAGAAAGCTCAGGAACTCCATGCCATGCTGCAAAGAAAGTTCAGGAACTCCATGCCACACTGTGAAGAAGTTTCGGAGACTCCACGCCATACTGCGAAGTAGATTCAGGTACTCCAAGCCATACTGCGAACAAGGTTCAGGGAAACCATGATACAGTGCGAAAAAGGTTCAGGGGCTACATGCCATACTGCGAACAAGGGTCAGGAACTCTCTGCGATACCGTGAAGAAGGTTCAGGAAATCCATGATATACTGCGAAGAAGGTTCGGGTTCTCCATGCCATATTGCGAATAATGTTCCCGAGCTCCATGTCATACTGTGAACAAGTTTCAGGGACTCCATGCCATACCGCGAAGAAGGTGCATGAACTCTATGCCTTGCCGAGAAGAAAGTTCAGGAACTCTATGCCATACTGTAAACAAGGTTCAGGGACTCTATGCCTAACCGCGAAGAAGGTTCATGAATTCCATGCCATACTGCGAAGAAGGTTCAGGGACTCCATGCCATGCTAGGAAGAACGTTCGGGAACTCCATGCCATACTGCGAAGATAGATCAGGGACTCCATGCCACACTGTCAACATGGTTCAGGGTCTCCATGCCCCACTGCGAACAAGGTTCAGGGTCTCCATGCCCTACAGCGAACAAGGTTCAGGGACTCCATGCCACACTACGAACAAGTTCAGGGGCTCCATGCCATACTGCGAACAAGGTTCAGGAACTCCATGCCATACTGCAAAGAAGGTTCAGGAACACCATGCCATATTGAGAACAAGGTTCAAGGACTCCATGCCATACCGCGAACAAGGTTCAGTGGCTCCATGCCATACTGCGAAGAAGGATCAGGGACTCCAAGCCGTAATGCGAACAAGGTTTAGAGACTACATGCCAAACTGCGAAGAACGTTAAGGGACTCCCTTCCATACCGCGAAGAAGGTTCAAGAAATCCATGCCATACTGCGAAGAATGTGCATGAACTCCATTGCTTACCGCGAACAAGGTTCAAGAACTCCATGCCACACTACGAACAAGGTTCAGGGGCTCCATGCCATACCGCGAACAAGGTTCAAGGACTCCATGCCATACTGCGAAGAAGGTTCAGGGACTCCAAGCCGTACTGCGAACAAGGTTTAGAGACTACATGCCAAACTGCGAAGATCGTTCATGAACTCCATTGCTTACCGCGATGAATGTTCATGAACTCCATTGCTTACCGCGAAGAATGTTCAGGAGCTCCATGCCTTACTGTAAACAAGGTTCAAAGACTCCATGCCATACCGCGAAAAAGGTTCAGGAACTCCATTCCATACTGCGAAGAAGGTTCATGAACACCATGCCATACCGCGAAGAAGGTTCAGTAACTCCATGCCACACGCGAACAAGTTTCAGGAACTCCATGCCACAATGAGAACAAGGTTCAAGGACTCCCTTCCAAACTGCGAAGAAGGTTCAGGGACTCCATGACATACAGCGAAGAAGGTTCAGGAACTCCATGGCACACTTCGAACAAGGTTCAATAACTCCCTGCTATAGTGCAAACAAGGTTCACGGAATCCATAAAATACTGCGAACAAAAGTTCAGGAACTGAATGCCATACTGCGAAGAAGATTCAGGAACTCCATGTCACACTGTGAACAAGGTTCAGGTACTCCATGCCATACTGCGAACAAGGTTCAGGAAATCGATGACACACTGCGAAGAAGGTTCAGGGACTCCAAGCCATAGTGCGAACAAGGTTCTGGGACTCCATGCCATACCGTGAAGAAGGTTCAGGAACTCCATGCTATACCGCGAAGAAGTTAATGAACTCCATGCCATACTGCAAACAAGGTTCAGGTATTCCATGCAATACCACGAATTAGGTTCAAGAACTCCATGCAATACCACGAATTAGGTTCAGGAACTCCATGCCACAATGCGAACAACGTTCAAGGACTGCATGCCATACTGCGAAGAAGGTTCATTTTCTATATGCCACACAGCGAACAAGGTTCAGGAACACCATGACACACTGTGAAGAAGGTTCCGGGACTCCGTTCTAAACTGCGAAGAAGGTTCAGGTTCTCAATGCTATACTGCGAAGAAAGCTCAGGAACTCCATGCCATGCTGCAAAGAAAGTTCAGGAACTCCATGCCACACTGTGAAGAAGTTTCGGAGACTCCACGCCATACTGCGAAGTAGATTCAGGTACTCCAAGCCATACTGCGAACAAGGTTCAGGGAAACCATGCCACAGTGCGAAAAAGGTTCAGGGGCTACATGCCATACTGCGAACAAGGGTCAGGAACTCTCTGCGATACCGTGAAGAAGGTTCAGGAAATCCATGTTATACTGCGAAGAAGGTTCGGGTTCTCCATGCTATATTGCGAATAATGTTCCCGAGCTCCATGTCATACTGTGAACAAGTTTCAGGGACTCCATGCCATACCGCGAAGAAGGTGCATGAACTCTATGCCTTGCCGAGAAGAAAGTTCAGGAACTCTATGCCATACTGTAAACAAGGTTCAGGGACTCTATGCCTAACCGCGAAGAACGTTCATGAATTCCATGCCATACTGCGAAGAAGGTTCAGGGACTCCATGCCATGCTAGGAAGAACGTTCGGGAACTCCATGCCATACTGCGAAGATAGATCAGGGACTCCATGCCACACTGTCAACATGGTTCAGGGTCTCCATGCCCCACTGCGAACAAGGTTCAGGGTCTCCATGCCCTACAGCGAACAAGGTTCAGGGACTCCATGCCACACTGCGAACAAGTTCAGGGGCTCCATGCCATAATGCGAACAAGGTTCAGGAACTCCATGCCATACTGCAAAGAAGGTTCAGGAACACCATGCCATATTGAGAACAAGGTTCAAGGACTCCATGCCATACCGCGAACAAGGTTCAGTGGCTCCATGCCATACTGCGAAGAAGGATCAGGGACTCCAAGCCGTAATGCGAACAAGGTTTAGAGACTACATGCCAAACTGCGAAGAACGTTAAGGGACTCCCTTCCATACCGCGAAGAAGGTTCAAGAAATCCATGCCATACTGCGAAGAATGTGCATGAACTCCATTGCTTACCGCGAACAAGGTTCAAGAACTCCATGCCACACTACGAACAAGGTTCAGGGGCTCCATGCCATACCGCGAACAAGGTTCAAGGACTCCATGCCATACTGCGAAGAAGGTTCAGGGACTCCAAGCCGTACTGCGAACAAGGTTTAGAGACTACATGCCAAACTGCGAAGATCGTTCATGAACTCCACTGCTTACCGCGATGAATGTTCATGAACTCCATTGCTTACCGCGAAGAATGTTCAGGAGCTCCATGCCTTACTGTAAACAAGGTTCAAAGACTCCATGCCATACCGCGAAAAAGGTTCAGGAACTCCATTCCATACTGCGAAGAAGGTTGATGAACACCATGCCATACCGCGAAGAAGGTTCAGTAACTCCATGCCACACGCGAACAAGGTTCAGGAACTCCATGCCACAATGAGAACAAGGTTCAAGGACTCCCTTCCAAACTGCGAAGAAGGTTCAGGGACTCCATGACATACAGCGAAGAAGGTTCAGGAACTCCATGGCACACTTCGAACAAGGTTCAATAACTCCCTGCTATAGTGCAAACAAGGTTCACGGAATCCATAAAATACTGCGAACAAAAGTTCAGGAACTGAATGCCATACTGCGAAAAAGGTTCAGGGTTTCCATGCCACACTGCGAACAAGGTTCAGTGGCTCCATGCCATACTGCGAACAAGGATCAGGGACTCCAAGCCATATTGCGAACAAGTTTCAGGGACTCCAAGCCATACTGCGAACAAGGTTCAGGGACTCCATGCTACACTGCGAACAAGGTTCAGGGGCTCCATGCCATACCGCGAACAAGGTTCAGGAACTCTCTACCATACCGTGAAGAAGGTTCAGGAACTCCATGCCACATTGAGAACAAGGTTCAGGGACTCCATGCCACACTGAGAACAAGGTTCAGGGACTCCATGCCATAATGCGAAGAAGGTACGGGTTCTCCATGCCATATTGCGAATAATGTTCGCGAACTCCATGCCATACTGTGAACAAGTTTCAGGGACTCTATGCCATACCGCGAAGAATGTGTATGAACTCCATGCCTTGCCGAGAAGAAAGTTCAGGAACTCCATGTCATACTGTAAACAAGGTTCAGGGACTCCATGCCATACCGCGAAGAAGGTTTATAAACTCCATGCCATACTGCGAAGAAGATTGAGCGAATCCAAGCCAAACTGCGAAGAAGGTTCAGGGACTCCATGCCATGCTAGGAAGAACGTTCGGGAACTCCATGCCATACTGCGAAGATAGATCAGGGACTCCATGCCACACTGTGAACATGGTTCAGGGTCTCCATGCCATACTGCGAACAAGGTTCAAGTACTCCAAGCCACACTGCGAACAAGGTACAGGGCTCGATGCCATACTGTGAACAAGGTTCAAGAACTCCATGCCATGCTGCAAAGAAGGTTCAGGAACACCATGCCACACTGAGAACAAGGTTAAAGGACTCCATGCCATACCGCGAACAAGGTTCAGGGACTCCATGCCATACTGCGAAGAAGGATCAGGGACTCCAAGCCGTACTGCGAACAAGGTTTAGAGAATACATGCCAAACTGCGAAGAATGTTCATGAACTCCATTGCTTACCGCGAACAAGGTTCAAGAACTCCATGCCACACTACGAACAAGGTTCACGGGCTCCAGGCCATCCTGCGAACAAGGTTCATGAACTCCATGCCCTACGGCAAAGAAGGTTCAGGAACACCATGCCAAAGTGAGAACAAGGTTCAGGGACTCCATGCCGTACCGCGAACAAGGTTCAGGGACTCCATGCCGTACCGCGAACAAGGTTCAGGGACTCCATGCCGTACCGCGAACAAGGTTCAGGGACTCCATGCCATACTGCGAAAAAGGATCCGGGACTCCAAGCCGTACTTCGAACAAGGATTCGAGACTACATGCCAAACTGCGAAGAACGTTCAGGGACTCCATTCCATACCGCAAAGAAGGTTCAGGAACACCATGCCATATTGAGAACAAGGTTCAAGGACTCCATGCCATACCGCGAACAAGGTTCAGTGGCTCAATGCCATAGTGCGAAGAAGGATCAGGGACTCCAAGCCGTAATGCGAACAAGGTTTAGAGACTACATGCCAAACTGCGAAGAACGTTAAGGGACTCCCTTCCATACCGCGAAGAAGGTTCAAGAAATCCATGCCATACTGCGAAGAATGTGCATGAACTCCATTGCTTACCGCGAACAAGGTTCAAGAACTCCATGCCACACTACGAACAAGGTTCAGGGGCTCCATGCCATCCTGCGAACAAGGTTCATGAACTCCATGACATACTGCAAAGAAGGTTCAGGAACACCAAGCCAAAGTGAGAACTAGGTTCAGGGACTCCATGCCGTACCGCGAACAAGTTTCAGGGAATTCATGCCATACTGCGAAGAAGGATCAGGGACTCCAAGCCGTACTGCGAAGAATGTTCATGCACTCCATTCCTTACGGGGAAGAATGTTCAGGAACTCCATGCCATACTGCAAAGAAGGTTCAGGAACACCATGCCATATTGAGAACAAGGTTCAAGGACTCCATGCCATACCGCGAACAACGTTCAGTGGCTCCATGCCATACTGAGAAGAAGGATCAGGGACTCCAAGCCGTAATGCGAACAAGGTTTAGAGACTACATGCCAAACTGCGAAGAACGTTAAGGGACTCCCTTATATACCGCGAAGAAGGTTCAAGAAATCCATGCCATACTGCGAAGAATGTGCATGAACTCCATTGCTTACCGCGAACAAGGTTCAAGAACTCCATGCCACACTACGAACAAGGTTCAGGGGCTCCATTCCATCCTGCGAACAAGGTTCATGAACTCCATGACATACTGCAAAGAAGGTTCAGGAACACCACGCCAAAGTGAGAACAAGGTTCAGGGACTCCATGCCGTACCGCGAACAAGTTTCAGGGAATTCATGCCATACTGCGAAGAAGGATCAGGGACTCCAAGCCGTACTGCGAAGAATGTTCATGAACTCCATTCCTTACCGGGAAGAATGTTCAGGAACTCCATGCCATACTGCAAACAAGGTTCATGTACTCCATGCCATACCGCGAATAAAGTTCAGGAGCTCCATGCCATACTGCAAACAAGGTTCATGGACCCCATGCCATGCCGTGAAGAAGGTTCAGGAACTCCATGCCATACTGCGAACAAGGTTCAGGAAATCGATGACACACCGCGAATAAGGTTCAGGGACTCCATGCCATACCGCGAAGAAAGTTCAGGAACTCCATGCCACACTGCGAACAAGGTTCAGGGACTCCATGCCATACCGCAAAGAAGTTCGTGAACTCCATGCCATACTGCAAACAAGGTTCAGGAACTCCATGCAATACCGCGACTTAGGTTCAGGAACTCCATGCAATACCACGAATTAGGTTCAGGAATTGCGTACAATACCACGAATTAGGTTCAGGAACTGCATGGCACAATGCGAACAAGGTTCAGGGACTCCATGCCATACTGCGAAGAAGGTTCATGGACCCCATGCCATACCGCGAAGAAGATTCAGGGACTCCAAGCCATAGTGCGAACAAGGTTCAGGAACTCCATGCCATACCGCGAAGAAAGTTCAGGAACTCCATGCCACACTGCGAACAAGGTTCAGGGACTCCATGCCATACTGCGAAGAAGTTCATGAACTCCATGCCATACTGCAAACAAGGTTCAGGGACTCCATGCAATACCGCGAATTAGGTTCAGGAACTCCATGCAATACCACGAATTAGGTTCAGAAACTGCATGCCACAATGCGAACAAGGTTCAGGGACTCCATGCCATACTGCGAAGAAGGTTCATGGACCCCATGCCATACCGCGAAGAAGGTTCAGGAACTCCATGCCATACTGCGAAGAAGATTCAGGAACTCCATGCCATACTGCGAACAAGGTTCAGGAAATCGATGACACACCGTGAAGAAGGTTCAGGGACTCCATGCCATACTGCGAAGAAGATTCAGGACTCCAAGCCATAGTGCGAACAAGGTTCAGGGACTCCATGCCATACTGCAAACAAAGTTCAGGGACTCCATGCAATACCGCGAATTAGGTTCAGGAACTCCATGCAATACCACGAATTAGGTTCAGGAACTGCATGCCACAATGCGAACAAGGTTTAGGGACTCCATGCCATACTACGAAGAAGGTTCATGGACCCCATGCCATACCGCGAAGCAGCTTCAGGAACTCCATGCGATATTGCGAAGAAGATTCAGAAACTCCATGTCACACTGCGAACAAGGTTCATGGACCCCATGCCATACCGCGAAGCAGGTTCAGGAACTCCATGCCATATTGCGAAGAAGATTCAGGAACTCCATGTCACACTGCGAACAAGGTTCAGGTACTGCATGCTATACTGCTAACAAGGTTCAGGAAATAGATGACACACCGCGAAGAAGGTTCAGGAACTCCATGGCATACTGCGAAGAAGATTCAGGGACTCCAAGCCATAGTGCGAACAAGGTTCAGGGACTCCATGCCATACCGTGAAGAAGGTTCAGGGCCGCCCTGGTGGCGCAGTGGTCTAAGGCGCTGGCCTCTGATCATTCGTCCGAACGTTGTCCGGGTTCAAATCCCGGTGAGGCATGGACGTTGTGTTTGTCTTACGGCACTGGCTTTCTCCCTTCCCTGGAGCCAGTGACCCTAAACTAGGGACGGGCGACTGCTTATCGCCCATTGAGTTGCTCACGGTGGTCGTTAAACCTCCAATCAAAAAAAAAAAAAAGAAGAAGTTTCAGAAACTCCATGCCATACCGCGAAGAAGTTCATGAACTCCATGCCATACTGCAAACAAGGTTCAGGGATTCCATGCAATACCGCGAATTAGGTTCAGGAACTCCATGCAATACCACGAATTAGGTTCAGGAACTCCATGCCACAATACGAACAAGGTTCAGGGACTCCATGCCATACTGCGAAGATGGTTCATTTTCTATATGCCACACGGCGAACAAGGTTCAGGAACACCATGGCACACTGCGAAGAAGGTTCAGGGACTCCGATCCAAATTGCGAAGAAGGTTCACGTTCTCAATGCTATACTGCGAAGAAAGCTCAGGAGCTCCATGCCATACTGCAAAGAAAGTTCAGGAACTCCATGACACACTGTGAAGAAGTTTCGGAGACTCCTCGCCATACTGCGAAGAAGATTCAGGTAGTCCAAGCCATACTGCGAACAAGGTTCAAGGAAACCATGCCACACTGCGAAAAAGGTTCAGGGGCTACATGCCATACTGCGAACAAGGGTCAGGAACTCTCTGCCATACCGTGAAGAAGGTTCAGGAAATCCATGATATACTGCGAAGAAGGTTCGGGTTCTCAATGCCATATTGCAAATAATGATCACGAGCTCCATGCCATACTGTGAACAAGTTTCAGGACTCCATGCCATACCGCGAAGAAGATTCAGGGACTCCATGCCGTACCGCGAACAAGGTTCAGGGACTCCATGCCGTACCGCGAACAAGGTTCAGGGACTCCATGCCATACTGCGAAAAAGGATCCGGGACTCCAAGCCGTACTTCGAACAAGGATTCGAGACTACATGCCAAACTGCGAAGAACGTTCAGGGACTCCATTCCATACCGCAAAGAAGGTTCAGGAACACCATGCCATATTGAGAACAAGGTTCAAGGACTCCATGCCATACCGCGAACAAGGTTCAGTGGCTCAATGCCATAGTGCGAAGAAGGATCAGGGACTCCAAGCCGTAATGCGAACAAGGTTTAGAGACTACATGCCAAACTGCGAAGAACGTTAAGGGACTCCCTTCCATACCGCGAAGAAGGTTCAAGAAATCCATGCCATACTGCGAAGAATGTGCATGAACTCCATTGCTTACCGCGAACAAGGTTCAAGAACTCCATGCCACACTACGAACAAGGTTCAGGGGCTCCATGCCATCCTGCGAACAAGGTTCATGAACTCCATGACATACTGCAAAGAAGGTTCAGGAACACCAAGCCAAAGTGAGAACTAGGTTCAGGGACTCCATGCCGTACCGCGAACAAGTTTCAGGGAATTCATGCCATACTGCGAAGAAGGATCAGGGACTCCAAGCCGTACTGCGAAGAATGTTCATGCACTCCATTCCTTACGGGGAAGAATGTTCAGGAACTCCATGCCATACTGCAAAGAAGGTTCAGGAACACCATGCCATATTGAGAACAAGGTTCAAGGACTCCATGCCATACCGCGAACAACGTTCAGTGGCTCCATGCCATACTGAGAAGAAGGATCAGGGACTCCAAGCCGTAATGCGAACAAGGTTTAGAGACTACATGCCAAACTGCGAAGAACGTTAAGGGACTCCCTTATATACCGCGAAGAAGGTTCAAGAAATCCATGCCATACTGCGAAGAATGTGCATGAACTCCATTGCTTACCGCGAACAAGGTTCAAGAACTCCATGCCACACT
The DNA here is from genome assembly GCA_039090855.1 of Macrothele yani. Classification (NCBI taxonomy): domain Eukaryota; kingdom Metazoa; phylum Arthropoda; class Arachnida; order Araneae; family Macrothelidae; genus Macrothele; species Macrothele yani. Next base: position 60,977,514 of record CM077017.1, on the reverse strand, counting down.
ACGAACAAGGTTCAGGGGCTCCATTCCATCCTGCGAACAAGGTTCATGAACTCCATGACATACTGCAAAGAAGGTTCAGGAACACCACGCCAAAGTGAGAACAAGGTTCAGGGACTCCATGCCGTACCGCGAACAAGTTTCAGGGAATTCATGCCATACTGCGAAGAAGGATCAGGGACTCCAAGCCGTACTGCGAAGAATGTTCATGAACTCCATTCCTTACCGGGAAGAATGTTCAGGAACTCCATGCCATACTGCAAACAAGGTTCATGTACTCCATGCCATACCGCGAATAAAGTTCAGGAGCTCCATGCCATACTGCAAACAAGGTTCATGGACCCCATGCCATGCCGTGAAGAAGGTTCAGGAACTCCATGCCATACTGCGAACAAGGTTCAGGAAATCGATGACACACCGCGAATAAGGTTCAGGGACTCCATGCCATACCGCGAAGAAAGTTCAGGAACTCCATGCCACACTGCGAACAAGGTTCAGGGACTCCATGCCATACCGCAAAGAAGTTCGTGAACTCCATGCCATACTGCAAACAAGGTTCAGGAACTCCATGCAATACCGCGACTTAGGTTCAGGAACTCCATGCAATACCACGAATTAGGTTCAGGAATTGCGTACAATACCACGAATTAGGTTCAGGAACTGCATGGCACAATGCGAACAAGGTTCAGGGACTCCATGCCATACTGCGAAGAAGGTTCATGGACCCCATGCCATACCGCGAAGAAGATTCAGGGACTCCAAGCCATAGTGCGAACAAGGTTCAGGAACTCCATGCCATACCGCGAAGAAAGTTCAGGAACTCCATGCCACACTGCGAACAAGGTTCAGGGACTCCATGCCATACTGCGAAGAAGTTCATGAACTCCATGCCATACTGCAAACAAGGTTCAGGGACTCCATGCAATACCGCGAATTAGGTTCAGGAACTCCATGCAATACCACGAATTAGGTTCAGAAACTGCATGCCACAATGCGAACAAGGTTCAGGGACTCCATGCCATACTGCGAAGAAGGTTCATGGACCCCATGCCATACCGCGAAGAAGGTTCAGGAACTCCATGCCATACTGCGAAGAAGATTCAGGAACTCCATGCCATACTGCGAACAAGGTTCAGGAAATCGATGACACACCGTGAAGAAGGTTCAGGGACTCCATGCCATACTGCGAAGAAGATTCAGGGACTCCAAGCCATAGTGCGAACAAGGTTCAGGGACTCCATGCCATACTGCAAACAAAGTTCAGGGACTCCATGCAATACCGCGAATTAGGTTCAGGAACTCCATGCAATACCACGAATTAGGTTCAGGAACTGCATGCCACAATGCGAACAAGGTTTAGGGACTCCATGCCATACTACGAAGAAGGTTCATGGACCCCATGCCATACCGCGAAGCAGCTTCAGGAACTCCATGCGATATTGCGAAGAAGATTCAGAAACTCCATGTCACACTGCGAACAAGGTTCATGGACCCCATGCCATACCGCGAAGCAGGTTCAGGAACTCCATGCCATATTGCGAAGAAGATTCAGGAACTCCATGTCACACTGCGAACAAGGTTCAGGTACTGCATGCTATACTGCTAACAAGGTTCAGGAAATAGATGACACACCGCGAAGAAGGTTCAGGAACTCCATGGCATACTGCGAAGAAGATTCAGGGACTCCAAGCCATAGTGCGAACAAGGTTCAGGGACTCCATGCCATACCGTGAAGAAGGTTCAGGGCCGCCCTGGTGGCGCAGTGGTCTAAGGCGCTGGCCTCTGATCATTCGTCCGAACGTTGTCCGGGTTCAAATCCCGGTGAGGCATGGACGTTGTGTTTGTCTTACGGCACTGGCTTTCTCCCTTCCCTGGAGCCAGTGACCCTAAACTAGGGACGGGCGACTGCTTATCGCCCATTGAGTTGCTCACGGTGGTCGTTAAACCTCCAATCAAAAAAAAAAAAAAAAGAAGAAGTTTCAGAAACTCCATGCCATACCGCGAAGAAGTTCATGAACTCCATGCCATACTGCAAACAAGGTTCAGGGATTCCATGCAATACCGCGAATTAGGTTCAGGAACTCCATGCAATACCACGAATTAGGTTCAGGAACTCCATGCCACAATACGAACAAGGTTCAGGGACTCCATGCCATACTGCGAAGATGGTTCATTTTCTATATGCCACACGGCGAACAAGGTTCAGGAACACCATGGCACACTGCGAAGAAGGTTCAGGGACTCCGATCCAAATTGCGAAGAAGGTTCACGTTCTCAATGCTATACTGCGAAGAAAGCTCAGGAGCTCCATGCCATACTGCAAAGAAAGTTCAGGAACTCCATGACACACTGTGAAGAAGTTTCGGAGACTCCTCGCCATACTGCGAAGAAGATTCAGGTAGTCCAAGCCATACTGCGAACAAGGTTCAAGGAAACCATGCCACACTGCGAAAAAGGTTCAGGGGCTACATGCCATACTGCGAACAAGGGTCAGGAACTCTCTGCCATACCGTGAAGAAGGTTCAGGAAATCCATGATATACTGCGAAGAAGGTTCGGGTTCTCAATGCCATATTGCAAATAATGATCACGAGCTCCATGCCATACTGTGAACAAGTTTCAGGGACTCCATGCCATACCGCGAAGAAGGTTCAGGGACTCCATGCCGTACCGCGAACAAGGTTCAGGGACTCCATGCCGTACCGCGAACAAGGTTCAGGGACTCCATGCCATACTGCGAAAAAGGATCCGGGACTCCAAGCCGTACTTCGAACAAGGATTCGAGACTACATGCCAAACTGCGAAGAACGTTCAGGGACTCCATTCCATACCGCAAAGAAGGTTCAGGAACACCATGCCATATTGAGAACAAGGTTCAAGGACTCCATGCCATACCTCGAACAAGGTTCAGTGGCTCAATGCCATAGTGCGAAGAAGGATCAGGGACTCCAAGCCGTAATGCGAACAAGGTTTAGAGACTACATGCCAAACTGCGAAGAACGTTAAGGGACTCCCTTCCATACCGCGAAGAAGGTTCAAGAAATCCATGCCATACTGCGAAGAATGTGCATGAACTCCATTGCTTACCGCGAACAAGGTTCAAGAACTCCATGCCACACTACGAACAAGGTTCAGGGGCTCCATGCCATCCTGCGAACAAGGTTCATGAACTCCATGACATACTGCAAAGAAGGTTCAGGAACACCAAGCCAAAGTGAGAACTAGGTTCAGGGACTCCATGCCGTACCGCGAACAAGTTTCAGGGAATTCATGCCATACTGCGAAGAAGGATCAGGGACTCCAAGCCGTACTGCGAAGAATGTTCATGCACTCCATTCCTTACGGGGAAGAATGTTCAGGAACTCCATGCCATACTGCAAAGAAGGTTCAGGAACACCATGCCATATTGAGAACAAGGTTCAAGGACTCCATGCCATACCGCGAACAACGTTCAGTGGCTCCATGCCATACTGAGAAGAAGGATCAGGGACTCCAAGCCGTAATGCGAACAAGGTTTAGAGACTACATGCCAAACTGCGAAGAACGTTAAGGGACTCCCTTATATACCGCGAAGAAGGTTCAAGAAATCCATGCCATACTGCGAAGAATGTGCATGAACTCCATTGCTTACCGCGAACAAGGTTCAAGAACTCCATGCCACACTACGAACAAGGTTCAGGGGCTCCATTCCATCCTGCGAACAAGGTTCATGAACTCCATGACATACTGCAAAGAAGGTTCAGGAACACCACGCCAAAGTGAGAACAAGGTTCAGGGACTCCATGCCGTACCGCGAACAAGTTTCAGGGAATTCATGCCATACTGCGAAGAAGGATCAGGGACTCCAAGCCGTACTGCGAAGAATGTTCATGAACTCCATTCCTTACCGGGAAGAATGTTCAGGAACTCCATGCCATACTGCAAACAAGGTTCATGTACTCCATGCCATACCGCGAATAAAGTTCAGGAGCTCCATGCCATACTGCAAACAAGGTTCATGGACCCCATGCCATGCCGTGAAGAAGGTTCAGGAACTCCATGCCATACTGCGAACAAGGTTCAGGAAATCGATGACACACCGCGAATAAGGTTCAGGGACTCCATGCCATACCGCGAAGAAAGTTCAGGAACTCCATGCCACACTGCGAACAAGGTTCAGGGACTCCATGCCATACCGCAAAGAAGTTCGTGAACTCCATGCCATACTGCAAACAAGGTTCAGGAACTCCATGCAATACCGCGACTTAGGTTCAGGAACTCCATGCAATACCACGAATTAGGTTCAGGAATTGCGTACAATACCACGAATTAGGTTCAGGAACTGCATGGCACAATGCGAACAAGGTTCAGGGACTCCATGCCATACTGCGAAGAAGGTTCATGGACCCCATGCCATACCGCGAAGAAGATTCAGGGACTCCAAGCCATAGTGCGAACAAGGTTCAGGAACTCCATGCCATACCGCGAAGAAAGTTCAGGAACTCCATGCCACACTGCGAACAAGGTTCAGGGACTCCATGCCATACTGCGAAGAAGTTCATGAACTCCATGCCATACTGCAAACAAGGTTCAGGGACTCCATGCAATACCGCGAATTAGGTTCAGGAACTCCATGCAATACCACGAATTAGGTTCAGAAACTGCATGCCACAATGCGAACAAGGTTCAGGGACTCCATGCCATACTGCGAAGAAGGTTCATGGACCCCATGCCATACCGCGAAGAAGGTTCAGGAACTCCATGCCATACTGCGAAGAAGATTCAGGAACTCCATGCCATACTGCGAACAAGGTTCAGGAAATCGATGACACACCGTGAAGAAGGTTCAGGGACTCCATGCCATACTGCGAAGAAGATTCAGGGACTCCAAGCCATAGTGCGAACAAGGTTCAGGGACTCCATGCCATACTGCAAACAAAGTTCAGGGACTCCATGCAATACCGCGAATTAGGTTCAGGAACTCCATGCAATACCACGAATTAGGTTCCAGGAACTGCATGCCACAATGCGAACAAGGTTTAGGGACTCCATGCCATACTACGAAGAAGGTTCATGGACCCCATGCCATACCGCGAAGCAGCTTCAGGAACTCCATGCGATATTGCGAAGAAGATTCAGAAACTCCATGTCACACTGCGAACAAGGTTCATGGACCCCATGCCATACCGCGAAGCAGGTTCAGGAACTCCATGCCATATTGCGAAGAAGATTCAGGAACTCCATGTCACACTGCGAACAAGGTTCAGGTACTGCATGCTATACTGCTAACAAGGTTCAGGAAATAGATGACACACCGCGAAGAAGGTTCAGGAACTCCATGGCATACTGCGAAGAAGATTCAGGGACTCCAAGCCATAGTGCGAACAAGGTTCAGGGACTCCATGCCATACCGTGAAGAAGGTTCAGGGCCGCCCTGGTGGCGCAGTGGTCTAAGGCGCTGGCCTCTGATCATTCGTCCGAACGTTGTCCGGGTTCAAATCCCGGTGAGGCATGGACGTTGTGTTTGTCTTACGGCACTGGCTTTCTCCCTTCCCTGGAGCCAGTGACCCTAAACTAGGGACGGGCGACTGCTTATCGCCCATTGAGTTGCTCACGGTGGTCGTTAAACCTCCAATCAAAAAAAAAAAAAAAAAAAGAAGAAGTTTCAGAAACTCCATGCCATACCGCGAAGAAGTTCATGAACTCCATGCCATACTGCAAACAAGGTTCAGGGATTCCATGCAATACCGCGAATTAGGTTCAGGAACTCCATGCAATACCACGAATTAGGTTCAGGAACTCCATGCCACAATACGAACAAGGTTCAGGGACTCCATGCCATACTGCGAAGATGGTTCATTTTCTATATGCCACACGGCGAACAAGGTTCAGGAACACCATGGCACACTGCGAAGAAGGTTCAGGGACTCCGATCCAAATTGCGAAGAAGGTTCACGTTCTCAATGCTATACTGCGAAGAAAGCTCAGGAGCTCCATGCCATACTGCAAAGAAAGTTCAGGAACTCCATGACACACTGTGAAGAAGTTTCGGAGACTCCTCGCCATACTGCGAAGAAGATTCAGGTAGTCCAAGCCATACTGCGAACAAGGTTCAAGGAAACCATGCCACACTGCGAAAAAGGTTCAGGGGCTACATGCCATACTGCGAACAAGGGTCAGGAACTCTCTGCCATACCGTGAAGAAGGTTCAGGAAATCCATGATATACTGCGAAGAAGGTTCGGGTTCTCAATGCCATATTGCAAATAATGATCACGAGCTCCATGCCATACTGTGAACAAGTTTCAGGACTCCATGCCATACCGCGAAGAAGGTGCATGAACTCCATGTCTTGCCGAGAAGAAAGTTCAGGAACTCTATGCCATACTGTAAACAAGGTTCGGGAACTCTATGCCATACTGTAAACAAGGTTCAGGGACTCTATGCCTAACCGCGAAGAAGGTTCATGAATTCCATGCCATACTGCGAAGAAGATTCAGCGACTCCAAGCCATACTGCGAAGAAGGTTCAGGGACTCCATGCCATGCTAGGAAGAATGTTCGGGAACTCCATGCCATACTGCGAAGATAGATCAGGGACTCCATGCCACACTGTGAACATGGTTCAGGGTCTCCATGCCACACTGCAAACAAGGTTCAGGGGCTCCATGCCATACTGCGAACAAGGTTCAGGAACTCCATGCCATACTGCAAAGAAGGTTTAGGAACACCATACCATACTGAGAACAAGGTTCAAGGACTCCATGCCATACCGCGAACAAGGTTCAGTGGCTCCATGCCATACTGCGAAGAAGGATCAGGGACTCCAAGCCGTAATGCGTACAAGGTTTAGAGACTACATGCCAAACTGCGAAGAACGTTCAGGGACTCCCTTCCATACCGCGAAGAAGGTTCAGGAACTCCATTCCATACTGCGAAGAATGTTCATGAACTCCATTGCTTACCGCGAACAAGGTTCAAGAACTCCATGCCACACTACGAACAAGGTTCAGGGGCTCCATGCCATCCTGCGAACAAGGTTCATGAACTCCATGACATACTGCGAAGAAGGTTCAGGAACACCACGCCGAAGTGAGAACAAGGTTCAGGGACTCCATGCCGTACCGCGAACAAGTTTCAGGGACTTCATGCCACACTGCGAAGAAGGATCAGGGACTCCAAGCCGTACTGCGAAGAATGTTCATGAACTCCATTCCTTACAGCGAAGAATGTTCAGGAACTCAATGCCATACTGCAAACAAAGTTCATGTACTCCATGCCATACCGTGAAGAAGGTTCAGGAATTCCATGCCATACTGCAAACAAGGTTCATGGACCCCATGCCATACCGCGAAGAAGGTTCAGGAACTCCATGCTATACCGCAAAAGAAATTCAGGAGCCCCATGCCATACTGCGTGGAATGTTCAGGAACTCGATCCTATACTGCGAACAAGGTTCAGGGACTCCATGTCATACTGCAAACAAGGTTCGAGAACTCCATACTATGCCGCGAAGAAGGTTCAGGTACTGCATGCCACACTGCGAAGAAGGTTCAGGGACTCCGTGCCATACTGCGAAGAAAGTTCAAGAATTCCCTGCCACACTGCGAAGAAGGTCCACGGACTCCATTCCATGTTGCGAAGAAGGTTCAGGGACTCCATGCCATAATGTGAACAATGTTCAGGGACTCCATGCCACACTGCGAACAAGGTTCAGGGACTCCATGTCGTACTGCGAAGAAGGTTCAAGAACTCCATGCAACACTGCGAAGAATGTTTAGGGACTCCATGCTATACAGCGAACAAGGTTCGAGGACTCCAAGCCATACTGCGAACAAAGTTCATTGAGTTCATGCCATAATGTGAAGAACGTTCAGGGACTCCATACCATACTGCGAACAAGGTTCAGAGGCTCCATGCCATACCGCGAACAAGGTTCAGGAACTCCATGCCATACTGCGAACCAGATTCAGGGACTCCATGCCATACCACGAAAACGGTTGAGGATCTCCATGCCACACTGCGAACCAGGTTCAGGGACTCCATGCCATACTGCGAGCAAGGTGCAGGGACTCCATGCCATACTGCGAACAAGGTTCAGGAACTCCTTGCCACACTGCGAACCAGGTTCAGGGACTCCATGCCATACTGTGAAGAAAGTTCAGGAACTCCATGACATACTGCGAACAAAGTGCAGGGACTCCATGCCATACTGCGAACAAGGTTCAGGGACTCCACGCGATACTTCTGACAAGGTTCAGGAACTCCCTACCACACTGCGAACAATGTTCGGGGACTCCATGCCGTACTGCGCAGAAAGTTCAGCGACTCCATGCCATACTGCGAAGAAGTTTCAGGAACTCCATGCCATAATGCGAACAAGGTTCAGGACCTCCATGCCACACTGCGAACCAGGTTCAGGGACTCCATGCCATACTGCGAAGAAGGTTCAGCGACTCCATGCCATACTGCGAAGTAGGTTCAGGAACGCCATGCCACACTGCGAAGAAGGTGTAGAGACTCCATGCCATACTGCGAAGAAGGTTCAGGGACTCGGAGCCGTACTGCGAAGGTAGTTAAGGGACTCCATGCCACACTGCGAAGAAGGTGTAGAGACTCCATGCCATACTGCGAAGAAGGTTCAGGGACTCCGAGCCGTACTGCGAAGGTAGTTAAGGGACTCCATGCCACACTGCGAATAAGTTCAGGAATAGTTTCAAGAACATGGAGAGGAATTCCACTTATTGCCATGGCCCCCAAATTCGCCGGACAAGAATCCTATCAAGTACTTGTGGTTTGAGTTGAAGAAACGGGTATGAGCAGCATCACCCCAACCACGTACTTTACGGGAGCTGTTGGGGATCTTGTTTTGCAGTCATGGTACAAAGCATCAAGAGACACCTACCAACATCTCGTTGAATCTATGCCTTATTGAGTGAGAGCTCTTTTGGTGGCGAGAGGAGGACCTGCATCACATTAGGTAGGTGGTTTTAATGTTTTGGCTGATCGGTATATAATCATCCAATTTGTGGAAGCACATGTGTTTCATTTTTAAATTAAGCAAATAATTATTTGCTACCATCATACATATACAGAAGCACCGTTCGTTTTCTTATTCAGTCGTCTTTGAAAATAACGTTCTGATAACTTTTCAATCAGTGAGATGTTTCCGACTTCGCTCATGCGTATTTCAGTTACGCTTGTCATTTGCTTTATTCAGTATGTAGAGAAACGGTAGATCGGTGAATAGGTGGAGATGGGAAAGTAACTTTAGAACTGAAAAATGAAATTAGTTACAATGAGGGATTATTAAGAATACAAAACGTGATATCAGTGAACTAGAAAATCAGCGTAACACTGGAAATAATGAAACCGAACGAGATCTTTGGTTGGAAATGGCTTTAGCGATTGTAAACCTTATAATTTTTGAAATATAATCTGCTTTTTTCCGGTGAAATTTCTATATATATGTCTCCTAAAGAATTTACTTGTAGTATCAAACCTGTCCATGGCAAACGTGTTTAGATACTGAATCCTGAAAAACAATTTTTGCTGAACTGCACGGTTGGGAGACATGATTTTAAAAAATCCTTAATGCAGCATACCTTCATGCTATGCCTAAATCTAAGAAACAAACCGTCGCACAAAAGCGGACTAATACCATTTTTCCATATTTTTATAAAATTTTCTACAGATCAAAGGTTGAGTAAATAATTATCTGCAAGTGAATATGTCCAACATATTTTCTATTATGTACCATGTTGTATATAAGGCAGTGATAACAGCACTCGTGCAGAGGAACCTGTAATACTGTATGTGTCTTGGAACTGAATGAATTTTTAGATTTTCTTTTAAAGATACAAAAGTAGGGTTGAACACGTGCCTATTAATGAAAGTATAACTGGTTGGCATACACTGTATAGTGTTTATTTATAAGTACGGACTTCTGGTCGTCCTAGGTAACAATAATGTCTCAAAATCATCCGGCAAAGTTGTAAAAAAATTATTTCTACAACTGGAAGCATATTCTTGAAAGATGCGAACGTTGGATGTCCTGTTGGAAGCCCCTGTGTGAAAAGACGTACTGTCGTGGGTTTGTTTGCCTCTGTAACATTTTGAAACACCTATTGTTTGGCTTTACCATCTTGAAACATCTTAGAGTTTTGGGCACGACGCACAGTGGTTCCAAATACAAATTTAGCTGGAGAAAAGGTATAATTGTTTGAGCTTCAAAATAACTGAAATACTGTCATCCTAAATGGTTGTGTAGCTACGACTCACAACCAGTTTTACAAAAGAAATAATTGGGTCTGAGCAGGAGCATGTAGATGTCACGTATTTAGGGCAACCATCGTTTTCTCGTTAGCATCGCCCAGCAGTTGCCTTCGAAACTACGATCTGTGTACACGTAATATAATATCGATCCTATTCGGGTCTTCGACGAATAAAAGTACAGGCATCCTCCTACATTTTAAGTGCATTTTAAAACTTTAACATTCTGTTATTTAGTTCTTATGTTCATTCATTAAAACAGACATATTCCATGAAATTGTTTTAAGATGTAATTGAAGTAACAGGTTTGCAAAAGCAAAGGCCGTAAAACCAGGGCCCGACTTAGGTCAGTCGAGGCCCTATGCACATCCTATATCTGGGGCCCTCTCGATTAACATTTTCAGCCAACAGCTGAAAATAATATTTTCTGGTACATATTTATTTTATTGCAAGCAGTTTTTCTAGTCGTAAAACATTAAAACACATCCCACATGCTAGTCAACTGTATAGCCAATGTGGCTTGTAATAGACAAACATTCACACCACTTGTACTTCCACGCACAAGCAGAGCTTACAACTGCAACATTAATTACTGTGGGATTCTATTTTTGTTTTATAGTATCATTTACGAAGCAAATAGCTATCCTCCCAGAGATATAATTCAAAACCTCTAGTTTACCATAAATTTAATGGAAATGATGAACTGATAGTAGTTTAACCTGTAAGAAGTACACTGCTGGACAATTGCTAAGGACGGATCATAAACGGCTATATAACGCATAAAAAAGTAAATGTGGTTGGATGCCAAGTGAAATAAAATAATATCAGAATGCCAGGACATTACAAGAAAGACAATTTATTGTGCTCTGAAATCCAGAAGGCTTTGGAACGTGTTCAAGGGACAAACAGGCCATTTTGTGCAGAATACGTAAATGTGAAAAAAATGCGATTACCGTCCGCAGGCTTTCCGGCGTAAGATGTCAATACGGGATATGGCCATCATGGAGAGCGATGCAAGATTCCACACGTCGTGTCATGCTTTGCACAACATTATCAAGCAGCTGTTGGGGTAATTTATTCCATTTCTCTGTCAGTGCACGGATGAGGGTGTCCTTGTTTATTGGAGGGCATTGGCGACCAGCAAGACTCCTCCCCAAAGCATCCCACACATTTTCAATGGGATTCAGATCTGGAGAACGTGCTGGCCATACAAGGCATTGAATATCCTCGCTCTCAAGACACTCCTGGACAGCGACTGTTCGATGACATGTTGCGTTGTCGTCCATAAAAATGAATCTATCACCGACAGCACCACGGAACATGCGAACATGAGGTAGCAGAACATCATTAATGTATCGTTGGCCAGTCATAGTCTCAGTTGGAAGCACATAGAGGGACGTACGGCCATTGATCATGATGCCAGCCCATACCATGACACTACATGTCGGATATCGGTCCCTTTCCTGTATGTTTGCTGGACAATATGCAGTACCACTATCACGCCAGATCAGTTGTCGTCGACAATCAGACGATAGACTGTATCTACTCTCATCTGAGAAGAGGACAGCAGACCAGTCGTTATCAGTCCAATTGCGATGTTGATGGCACCATTGCAAACGGGCGGTACGGTGACGTCTGGACAATGGGATGCACACAACAGGACGGCGGGCGTATAGTCCTCCTTCATGCAAACGTCTGGCGACAGGTTTTCGAGAGATCCACTTGCCAGTAGCAGCCATAAACTGATTTGCTACCTCACTAGCTGTGCTGCGCCGGTGTCTTTTTGTTGATAGCACTATGTACCGATCTTCTGCAGGTGTCGTACTGCGAACACGACCTCCCCCGTGACGTTTGCTACACTCTCCATTTGTTTGAAATGATTTCCAAAGCCTTGAAACAACACTGTGGCTGACGTCGAACTCCCCCTGGCAACATCTGTTATTTTTCGCCCTTCTTTAATCTTGCCAATAATACGGCCACGAGTAAAATCATCCAGGTGATGTCGGGAAGTCATACTGAAAATTGCAAGTTCGTCAATTGATTGTTTCCCTTTCAACTGTGCGTTTAAACAACAACGGTCAATACGCATCAAATCCTTTATATCTCTTATCAGCGCTATGACGTCAGGAACAAGTTCGGCAATCCAAAATTTGCATACTCACAACACGTCTTACTGTATCCCGCACTTATGCTAATTTCCACATTTTCCTGCCTTCCATTTTATGGTTGCTATCGTTGCTATTGTCATCCGTCCTTAGCAATTGTCCGGCAGTGTAATAATCCCTCACAATGTTACAGCTGACCACACACATTGTGGGATAAATTATTGCAGTCTACGTAAATTATTACAACAGCCTTTTAATAAAGTAGTGTAAATTGAACTTTTTTCATATTTTTATTTATGCAATAATAAAAACTACATAATTATGAATATTGATTCACAAAACTTGTTCTCACAAAACTAATATCAATAATAAAAGTATTTTTAGCAAATTCTATATGTATTGCTGAAATGCTTTTCATGTATACCATACCGTATTGCTCCGAATATAGGCTTCACCCGAGATATGAGATCTCAGGGAAAAAACGAACCATACCTACATGTTGTTATTGGATTGTGATAATAAGTCACACCCCGTTTTAAAACAAACGCCATTAGAAATGTATGAATAAACATATTTAAAGAATACCTGATCATTTTTAACTGTAGAACTGGTAGCAGGACATTAAAAAAACGTTTTTTTTTTTCTAACTTTTGTGGCTGCAAAATCATCAATTATATCGTCAAAACTTAAATCTGCTGTTACGTGACTTTCAATGGTCAATATATCAAAAGCATCAATTGACTCTTCTTCTAAACTGTATATGCTTAGTTCTTTTCACAACCGTAAACGAGAGTTCACTTGAACATTGTTAAAACAAATCCTGAGGTATGTGTCAATATTGAGAAAAATATGAACTAAATTCAACTTTCCAAAGCAAATGAGGGAATCTGTGCTCTCAATTAATTTCTTTGTCAGCATTTGAAACCGAAGGAACTCTTCAGAAAAGATCAGATCAGATCATATGTACAGGATTTTAGGAAGAGAGTGTCTGACCCCAGGTCTTAAACAACCCTTAAAAATAGGAAGCTAGGAGATTTGGACTAGAGTGTCCGATAGGAAAGTAACATGGAAGCGAGGTAAAAAGGGGAAGGAAGACGCCCTTATTTATTACCGGGATCAGAACCCGTGGTCCGACGGCTTAACGTGCCCATCCGACGCACGGCGGGTATTTAGTGGTTCGAACCTGAGGTTATCTCCATGGCAGTCACGAACTCTGACCACTAAGCCACCCGCGGCTCACTCTTGAGAAAAGTATTTTTCAAATTCATTTGAATACTGCTTTCGCAACAATTCAGCTGCTTCTGTCACATCACTTAGGTCATTCTTGTGGGCAAATCCAAATGTAGAGTCCAATTCCTCATATGACTTCTTTTTCGTTTGCAGCTGTGAAACAAGATTATTATAACATATTACGTAAAACGTTTGACTGATGACGAAATCTCGATTATTAAAAACAACATCTGGAGTTGATGAATCATCTAGAAGTCGCCTCTTTGGTATTTTCTTCCTTCTTGAGGATTCATAATCCATTTCTCTCCCTAGCAACTGGTTGGATTCATTTTCGAACAGTTCGAAGCTTTTTCTCACAAAATTCAGGATGAAGTCAATGATTGACTCATATAATGGCAGAACTAATGACAAATTGTCCATAGAAGATTGCAGGGAAGTGCTCACTTTGTTGATTCGTTTCAGTGCTGTCCCAGATAATTCTTAACAAAGCAGTCACTTTCTTTATTAATTTGACATGAAGAAACTTAAAAAATATTTGATTTTTTGGAGGTAATTTAGAGGGTTCCCAAATTCTGATGCCCTGTGCACTTGCAGAAATCAGGCCCTGCGTAAAAGTCCGTTGTGAAAGTATATTCAGCGTTTAAGTTAGTCATTTAGGTATGTAATTATAACTGTTTTATGACCAACTTGAACCAACTTCTTTTTCATTAATATTTTAGTGATGGCGGACGGAATTCCAATAAGAAAGCTGTTTGATGTTTGGCGGAATGAAAAGAATATTTAAAAGAGATTATCCTGTGTGTGTTATCACATATTGACGAAATGTGGCTTGGAAGATCCTGAGGGACATATTCGTGAACTAATGCAGAAAAAAAAAAGTGCTGAATTTTGTAAGAAACTTAAGGAACGGTGGACTAACTGTCACTATGTATTGAAAGAATTCTTACGAAAAAACAGTGATTGGTTGAGTGTTAAATTACTTTTTTAGAAGCAGACAGTGCTGAAGAAAAACAAACATAGATGGTCCACGAAAGCTGTTCCATGAGTGTGCCGGTATTAGTCGAAAAAGGAAATTGAAACCATTGTTGGAAACACACACTGTTGGTGAGAATGTTCTTGTCGCGGAAATGGGTTTGCGATCTTCAGGCAGGGCTGATGCAGGCCAAATAGTAAAGCAAGTGTCAAGTTTTTCTCCAGAAAGGGCCACGAAAATAAAAAATATCCTATCAATCTCCAAGTAACAAAGAGCCCATTCAAATGATATGTTATAATGAATTAGCTTTATTTTGCTTTCCGCTAAGCTAATTATAATGAATAAGCTCTTTCTACCAGCTAGCTAATGATAATAATGAAGCTTTCCTACTGAGCTTCAAATAGTGAATTCAAATGGTTGTTGTTACTAGTTAATTAAGAACGTGAATATAGTCTCCTGCTAGTAGTGTAGTAATTAGAATGTATAAAGTCTTAACGCTGGTTGTTAATGGTAAAAAACTAACGATATAAACTTAACAGCCAGACAGAGGTCTGACAAAAACTATTAATTGAGAAAGACGTACTTACTCAAATCTTTTATTATCAACTTCAACTGGTATCAACACACACAGCTACTCAAATAACGCGCAGCTCCTTGCACATGAACGGAGCTCTATACTCATAAACAAACGCTCTCTTTCACATAAATCAACACTCTCCGTACAACACCAAACGCTCTCCATACAATAATAAACGCTCTCTATACAATAATAAACGCTCCCTATACAATAATAAACGCTCTCCTTTCGCTATCGATGAACGCGCCTATATACTAGCTACCACCACGTCATGACTTACACTCATTGCCAGATCTCATTCATCGGGTGAAATAATATTTCGTTCAGTAAAAAGATAATTTACATAGTAAAATAAAATAACTAGAGATAGTAAAATCAAAAGGAAAGTGAATATAGAGTACACGTTACAATGTGAAGAAGCTTTAGCCTTTTGTTGTGGATAAAAAACTCACAAAGGACCAGTACATCTCTATGCGTCAGATTGGCATAGCTCACAATGCTAATACATTTTCCCAAATTATCATATGCTTCTTGAGGCAAAAAAGCGATGCTATCCAAATAAAATGGAGATCACTGACTACTCTGCAGAGGTACAACTGCAGTCATTTCTTAATCCTACTATACACCGTTTAGTGTCAGTACAGCTGGAGGTGTTACAGCAAGTGTGAGCAGGCATAGGCACACCTCCAAAACTTAATATGGTCGTCAAATGAGGCTGTGGTGGCGGCTCTGAACAAAGTCAGTATAAGCAACTATATTCGTCAACGCAAGAGAGTGTTTATGATTCGTATACATTTGTTATATCAATGGTACCACTGCAGATGACCACGTATTCTTCCTTTGGTGGTAGTACAAGTCCAGAGTTTAGTAGTTTTGGGGCAAAATCCTTTGCCTTCGTCGACAAAATACTGTCAGCCTATCAAAGTTATTCTAAAGAAAGAAAGTCCAAAGTTAACAAGGAAAGAAATCGACAATATAAAATCACAAATAGCTGCATTATCTTCCGCTGTTGTACACGTAGAATGTCGTGAAATTCTTGGGAGGCAGAAATTTGTTCTTACTATGATCGACGGAAAGATTTGTAGTGTGCTCTCAAATCAAGCATCACAAAATTGCCATGTGTGTGGGCCAACTCCTTCACAAATGAACAAACTTAGCCTTATTAGGACAAAATATCCAAATGAAACAGCACTGACCCTGGGCTTATCTAGCCTTCACTCGTGGATTAAATTTTTCGAGTGCACCCTGCATATATCATATAGATTAGACACTGAATCGTGGAAAATACGAAAAAAAAACCAAACTCAGGTTGAAGAACGAAAAAAAAAATACAATATCGTTTCCACGAAGAAATGGGGATGCTTGTTGACATACCCAAACCAGGATTTGGTACGACCAATGACGGAAATAGCGCCGGAGGTTCTTTGGAGATCCAGTTTTAGCGTCAGATATTACTGGCGTAGATGAAGAGCTGATTCGACGATTTGGAACCATCATTAAAACAATCGCCAGTGGGTACAGCATTAACAATGGAGAGTTTGAAAAATACTGCTTCGACACAGCAGAATTATACATCCAAAAATATAAGTGGTATTATATGCCACAAAGTGTGCATAAGATACTTATCCATGGTGCACAGTTGATAAAGGAAGCCGTACTTCCAGTTGGGATGATGTCCGAGAAAGCTCAAGAAGCCCGGAATAAGGACTATAAGAAATTCAGGGAACATCATACTCGTAACTTTTGTAGAGCCGATACAATGACGGGCTTGATACACACACTATTAATTTCCTCGGACACGATTGTAAGCAGTCTTCTAGTCAAACGTCAAAAGAGAAGTAAAAGTATATGTCCTGATGTACTGAGACTACTCCAAGATTAGGTGGTAGCGATGCTGATGATGACGGAAAATGAATACATGTACATCTCTCTAAAGCCTGTAAATATTTGAAATATGTGTTTATTTGACCACAATTGGTATTTTGTTTAAATCCTATTAATTTGTTATTTTGTTCAAATAAGAACAAAGACTTAAAAAAATATTTGCATTAAATCTTACAAAACTATACGAATATTTCGTTGATATTTTTACCGCAATAAACAAATAATTAGAAAATGCAACTTGTACTTTCGTGCAAAATTCTATGACAATCTGTTTTATAGGAGGGGTAGGTTGGTGAATTTTTATGGCGCAAGGACCATGTGTGGCCAAAGAGCGCCGTTTTATAGAAGAGGGGTTATTAATTTTGTCCAGCTAGATTTGTATTTGGAACCACTGTACGACATCGGTTGACATACACAGATATTCTTCAAGGTAAGATCTTTGTTCAAATCCTATAAAAGATCTGTAAAACAGTTCACCTACTTATGTTCAGTTCTGCTGATTTTTAACTGCAAATCGAAAGTCAGTTGTCACCGTCTGATAACTTTCAAATAAATACATGCATGAAGCACGGAAGAGAAGAATGAGTCAGCTGGAAAAATCGGATCTGAGACAGTTCTTTGTGAAAATGATTGAAGTATCCAATCTTAAATTAAAACTACTAAAATTTTAACTGATTTTTATCTAATTTCCGTAGAAACACAGAGAAACAAAAATATCTAAAATGGACGCTACCGATAGATCACAGCACATTTACTCTGTCGGAAAGCAGGTTCGACTGCTTAGTTCTTAAAATAAAGAGTCTGTTATATTTTTTTCGTTTATTGGCTATTTTAAGACATAATTAAATATGTACGTCACTTTTTTTTAAAATAGTTTACTACCACATAAAGCCATGGGGCATAGCTGTGGTGGGTCCTACTGTGTGAACAACATACATGTTTTCATTTTTTTAATGGCAATACGGCCGTAATTAGTACATATTGAAAAAAAATTATATACCTGCGACAGTTAGTCCCTCGACATATTCTCCAACTTCGTGGAGGACCCGTTGCCAAACGTCTGTAAGGCTTCGACGCCATCGGCAGCGTAGTTTTGGACCAATGTCTGCAAACAGTGCCCTAACACAGAAACGATGCTGTCGTTAATCCGGATGCGCTTATCTCTAAAGAGTTCTTTCTTTCTTCGGATAAAGCCAGGGTCGCGCGGATTCATATTCGCTGAATATAGTGGATGTTCCTAAAACTCCCACTACCATTTGCCCAGCAATATCTTCACTGTTGATGTGTCGTCATAATGTCCCATCTTCTTCAAAACGTCGTACACAGTCAAAGGTGCGATGTTGATTTCGGTACTCAGTTCTTGGCATATCTATCAACGATCATGCTCCTGTAACCCCCTTACAGCTTCCACCTGGTGTTCATCTGTCTCGTTCATAGGATGTCCACCATCGTGCTCAAAATCAGTGTTCTCGTTTTCATGCCGAAAATCATCCACCCACCTGGCGAAGATAAGACATAGCAAAGCGTAATCGACACATGCTTCCCGTAGTCCTTTGTGGCAATTACGAACATTTCTCCCTCGTGCGATCTGAATTTTGATTAAACTTCGCTGCTTTTATCGAGCCAATATCACTTAAGGCGGTAACGAAGAACCTTGCGCCTTTCGACCTTCGAAAGGCACAAAGGTCTTCGGGACCGCCTTAAGTTTGGTCACGAAGACCCTTGTCTTGTGGAAGACGCCACCTCCGCCAGGGAATACAACCACTATAAAGCGGTGTACTTGTTCAGCCACGATGTTCAGGTGCGTGACAGCTGTCAGAGTTCGCTCTGCAGGGATAAGGGGTCCAAGTGTTCCTCAAGAAAATATTGCCAAGACCATCACACTCCCTCCATCCGCCTGGATCCGTCCCACAGTGCAACCAGGTGAGAAGGCTTCCTTGGGTAAACGACGCAATCGAGCTCGTCCGTTGACATGGTGTAACAGAAAACGAGATTCCTTTGACCATGAGACCCCCTTCCAGTCTTCTACGTCCAATGTCAATGATTACGTGCCCACTGCAAACGTTGACGACGGTGAACGGCAGTGAGCATAGGTACACGAACGGGTCTGCGGCTGCGGAGACCCATATCCAAGTGTGTACGATGAACTGTGTATTCGGACACATTGGGCCCTTCACCACAATTGAAATTATGGGTAATGTCAGCCACAAAAGCCCTCTTGTTGCTGCCGACAAGACGAGATAGTCAGTGCAGACCTCTGGCATCAATTAGAGGCGTGGCCTGCCCACGCCTAGTAGACTGCTGGAAGTGTCACCTGTTTCGGACAATCTCGGACAGGTACCAACTAACGCTGTTTCGGAGATGCTCTTACCAAGGCGACTTACCATAACGATAAATCCTTTGATTTTCTCACGTTGAGACGATACGAAATATTGACCGAGAGAGAACTCCGACGCAGGTATTATACAGTATACACTGTTTATACAGGGTGCCCAGTAAAGTCCTTTCTCAGCCCCGCAACTGTCGAACGCCGACAGCTATAGTCATAAAAATGGTGTCTAGGTATAGTAAAGTGGCAATGCGCTATTCGATGAGACCGCTTACAGCGCCTTCTATCGGCAAAGTCAGGAGTTAGCGTGCCGATCTCGAAAACTATACGAGATACGGGAAAATAGTGAAATACAAAGTTGTAGAGCAGCATTGATTTAGTACGAAAAGACACCTTGAGCACATGAATGCAAAGAAAAGAACGTGTACAATACTCGTTTGTTTGTTTGCGATGTCGAACACTATGACGTCACGAAACGCGCTGTAAAGGAGATAATATCACCTTCCGCAAAGCACTAGCCCGACTCAACTGCTGAATGTTTGGTTCCAGCATGACGGCGCCCCTCCTCACCAGCCAGGAAACGTAAGAAGGTACCTGGTCGAGACATTCGAGCAACAAATCATCGGCTATGGTGGTTGCACAGAGTGGCCTTCATGCTCACCGGACCTCGCCCCATTGGACTTCTTCCTGTAGGGCTACCTCAAAGAGCAGGTGTATCATACCCTTCCGACAACGTTGCAGGATCTTCGATGCCGTACAACTGATGCTTGTTCCAGCGTGTCACCTGACACGCTGCAAAATGTGCAACGTGAGATTCAATCTAGAGTCCAAATGTGTATTGTGGCTGACGGAGAGCACATTGAGCACCGACGGTAAATGCGCCTAGCGATAATTAATTGCTCCTTTCTGACGCGTTTCGTGACGTAACAGTGTTCGACATCGCGAACAAACAAACAAGCGTTGTACGAGTTCTATTCTTAGCATTCATGCGCGCAAACTCAATGCGGCTCTACAACTTTGTAATTGATCATTTTCCCGTATATCGTATAGCTTTCGAGATTGGCACGCTAACTCCTGACTTTGCCGCTAGGGGGCGCTGTAAGCGGTTTCGTCGAATAGCGCATAGCCACTTTACTATACCTAGACACCGTTTTTATGGCTATAGCTGTCGGCGTTCGAAAGTTACGGGGCTGAGAAAGGACTTTACTGGGCACCCTATATATCATTCGCAACCTTGGCACGTGACGCTGATTGGCTGAACGTGCGCTTATTTGTATAAAGCAGAGGTGGTTTTAATGTTTTGGCTGATCAGTGTATATACACTGCCTGACAATTGCTAAGGACGGATGACAATAGCAACGATAGCAACCACAAAATGGAAGGCAGGAAAATGTGGAAATTAGCATAATTGCGGGATACAATAAGACGTGTTGTTCGTATGCAAATTTTGGATTGCCGAACTTGTTTGTGACGTCATAGCGCTGATAAGAGATATAAAGGATTTGACACGTTTTGACCGTTGTTGTTCAAACGCAAAGTTGAAAGGGAAAGAATCAATTGACGAACTTACAATTTTCAGTATGTCTTCCCGACATCACCTAGATGATTTTACGCGTGGCCGTATTATTGGCAAGATTGAAGAAGGGCGAAAAATAACAGATGTTGCCAGGGAGTTCAACGTTAGCCACAGTGTTGTTTCAAGGCTTTGGAAATCATTTCAAACAAATGGAGAGTGTAGCAAACGTCACGGAGGAGGTCGTGTTCGCAGTACGACACCTGCAGAAGATCGGTACGTAGTGCTATCAACAAAAAGACACCGGCGCAGCACAGCTAGTGAGGTAGCAAATCAGTTTATAGCTGCTACTGGCAAGCGGATCTCCCGAAAAACTGTCGCCAGACGTTTGCATGAAGGCGGACTATACGCCCGCCGTCCTGTTGTGTGCATCCCATTGTCCAGACGTCACCGTACCGCCCGTTTGCAATGGTGCCATCAGCATCGCAATTGGATTGATAACGACTGGTCTGCTGTCCTCTTCTCAGATGAGAGTAGATACAGTATATCGTCTGATTGTCGACGACAACTGATCTGACGCGAGAGTGGTACTGCATATTGTCCAGCAAACATACAGGAAAGGGACCGATATACGACATGTAGTATCATGGTATCGGCTCGCATCATGATCAATGGCCGTACGTCCCTCTATGTGCTTCCAACTGGGACTAAGACTGGCCAACGATACATTAATGATGTTCTGCTACCTCATGTTCGCATGTTCCGTGGTGCTGTCCGTGATAGATTCATTTTCATGGACGACAACGCAACATATCAACGAACAGTCGCTGTCCAGGAGTGTCTTGAGAGCGAGGATGTTCAACGCCTCGTATGGCCAGCACGTTCTCCAGATCTGAATCCCATTGAAAATGTGTGGGATGCTTTGAGGAGGAGTCTTGCTGGTCGCCAATGCCCTCCAATAAACAAGGACACCCTCATCCGTGCACTGACAGAGGAATGGGATAAATTACCCCTACAGCTGCTTGATAATGTTGTGCAAAGCATGACACGACGTGTGGAATCTTGCATCGCCCTCCATGGTGGCCATATGCCGTATTGACATCTTACGCCGGAACGCCTGCGGACGGTAATTGCATTTTTTTCACGTTTACGTATTCTGCACAAAATGGCCTGTTTGTCCCTTGAACACGTTTCAAAGCCTTCTGGATTTCAGAGCACAATAAATTGTCTTTCTTGTAATGTCCTGGCATTCTGACATTATTTTATTTCACTTGGCATCCAACCACACTTACTTTTTCATGCGCTATATAGCCGTTTATGATCCGTCCTTAGCAATTGTCCAGCAGTGTATTAAGGAAACACAGCATTACTCACAAATATTTTATTTTTCAGGTTGACCATGGTCTCGCTCGGCTCTGGCTCAGCTTCATCAGGATGAATGGCACGTAAATATTCAAATCGCATATGACATCATCTACGCTGTTTACAGTCACTGGTTTTAGCTATTTGCTTCCACACGCTTGGTAGAAATGGTGTGGATGCCATGTCGTTAACAAGTTAATGAGACAAATTTGCAAAAACAAAATAGTTTCACTTTCCATGGAACGTTGTATGAACAGATGGAAAGCCTAGCCCACTGTCACCTACATCATGCGAAATTTACATGCGTCAATTTAAAGAAAAGCCTTTTCCAGCTCCTGAAATTTAATTTATGTAAACGATATGTAGAAGGTACTTTCGTTCTATCGAAAGGAAGAGATTCTGAAATTTCAAAATTAGTCAAACTTATAAATTCCATTGATCCTCACATTCAATTCAGCTACCAGACTGAAAACAACAGTAGCCTACCATTCCTTGACGTTTTCGTTACACGCTGAAATGGATCTCTCGTAACTACAATTTATCGGAAGACTTTCGCTTTTTCTCTCTTCCACATGCCAAGTCCGATCACCCTTGGCAACAAAAACTCAGCGCCTCCAACAGTTACGTATATCGCGCGAACATATATGAAGACGGTTTCAAAACAGAACTTGATTTCCTTAAACGTTTTGCAGTACAGCGAGGATACAAACCTTTTATTATAGACAAGGCTCTAACAAAATTCCGGAAACCGAAGCCTATCTCCGCGTTAACTCCTGTGATGCACCCATTATGAGAGAATTTTTCCCACTGACTACAAAAAACATGTATAAATACGGAAGTTCAAAAAAAAAAACGGGCACTTTTAGAAACGGAAATTTCGTTAAGAGATGGACACTTACCGGCAACTTTGCTGCACTTTTTTTTTCCAGAAGTTTTCTGTGAATTCACACCACTTATTTTTTACGATTTGGAAAATAGGTATTATTTGGTGTACATTTCGTGTGAGTGAAGAAATTCACTTTCGTATGATTTTTGTTTGCTGTCTAAGGAAATGCTGTAAAGGCATGCATGTTCTTTTAGAAAACAGTACATGCATTCCAAGAGGAGTGGAATGGGAGGCGCCTTTCTCTTCCCTTTCTGTGGAACATTTTTTGAGAAAATGAATAACTATAACATCCATCCGTAAAGAAGAAACATAAGGAACTTCAAATGCATTGTTTCAGAAAAATGAAGAACGTAACAAAAATCAGGAGGTCAAGCACGAGGTATGTCTATTAAATAACGCGACTGATGCTATAGCTTCAGCAAAATAACAAACTTACAGTTTGGTTGGTTGGTAAACTTACATTTTGGACTCTTATCACCGTCCCCTTCCGCATCAACCAGTGTTGCCATTCTACTGATTTTGAACTCTGTCTACTGATAGATTTTCGTAATCTACTGATTTTCCTGCATTTTAAGACCGCCTGCGTACTCGGGGGCATGCTGTCTAAGAATGTCTGCATTTTTTCAGAACTCACTGTCTACTGATCCAATCGACAAGACTCACCTCAGAGCTCATCTGAAGAGAAAAAGCTGACGAAACTTGAAATTATTCAACACCTATTATTTTTTTAAATTCAGACTGGTTGTCATACAATATTTTTTTCTATTCTAGATAACTGATTGTTCTGTTATATGCAGATTTTTCCTAGTTTTCTTAAAACGCAGAATATCAGGGAAATGTCTATAGTACGATATTTGTGTTTATGATACTTTTTTGAGTATAGCACTTATTTCACGTACTTTCGGAACATCCGGGTATCGTTCAGTAAGAAGTGTAAGTATATAACTCTTTATTTTTAGGAAGACAACAAGTGGGAACTATCCAGCTGTGGCAGCATTAAAAGGCTAATGCCATGATTTGCACTAACATTAATTTGTATCATGAGCATCATTTAATAAAGCTCATCATCAGTAATATCTTATAAACAAGAGACTCAGGATTGTATTGGTTTGAATTTTCATTCCGCTGTTTAATAGTAGTTTGTGGAATACTGGTAATATTTAGCATACCAGTATATTTAGGCGCTGTGTACTGACATTACATCCAGAACTACACTGAAGAGCAACTGAATTAGAGATACCTGTCTAGTAACGTGTAGCACCACCTTTCGCCCTGATGACGGCGGCGATTCGTCTCGTCATGTACTCAACAAGACACCGAAAGCGTTGGAAAGCCATATGGATCCAGGACCCCTGAACAAGCTCCCACAGTTCACGAAGATTTGATTGAGGGGGTCAGAGCCTTGAACATCTCTCTCGATGGCATCCTAGATGTGCTCGATGGGATTGAGGTCAGGTGATCTAGCTGGCCAAGGAAGCGAGGTCACGTCGGTGGAGTGTTCATCCAATCATTCGGATAGAATTCGGGAGCAATGGCACGGTGCATTGTCTTGTTTCAGGATGAGGTCCCCAGTGGAATGTTGAAGACACACAAACGGGAGCAAATGGTCGTCCATGATATCTCGGTAACATTGACCTGTGAGCGACGATGTCACACGTACCAGGGGTCCCATTTCAGTCCACGTAAACAGTCCCCAGACGAGAATGCCACCCCCACGAGCTTGAAGAGTACCCTGCTGGCAAGAAGGATCCATCACTTCATGTGGTTTGCGCCGTACTTGTATCCTGCCATCCGCATGTACCAATGTGAATCTCGACTCAACAGTCCAGGCAACATTTTCCCACATGTCTAGGGTCCAGTGGCGATGTTCCCGCGCCCATGCTAATCTTTGCACCCTGTGATGTGCGGTCAGCAGCGGTACCCTCGTGGAACGATGGCTTCTGTACCCCATAGTGACGAGATGGTTCTGGATGGTGTGGCTGCGTACACGTTTTTGTGCACCAGCGTTAAATTGCCGAGTAATTTTCTTGCACTGTGGCCTGTCTATCCGTTGTTACAATTCGAACTAGCCGACGATGACCCCGCTCATCCACACGCTGTTGTCCACGGCAGTTGGCCGTTGCAGGGATGGTTTTACCCGATTCGATGTACTTACGGTGCACCTGTGACACAGTGGCTTGTGAATATCCCAGTGCCTGCACGACTTCCGAAATGGAGTGACCCACTCGTCGGGCCCCGACAGTTTGCCCACGATCAAATGCGCTTAGATCATTCGTCTTACACATACTGCGTCCGACTCTTACTGATTCCTGTCGCATCACTCCTTATATTGTCGGATCGCTGCATACGTCATGTCGTTTCCGTTTACAGGGCCCCCCACAGCGCTATATTTGCATAACACCAACTGTCTCTAATTCAATTGCTCTTCAGTGTACATTACATTTGTAAGGTGGTGCATATTTCAAGCAAACAAATCTGACCTGCTGATTTCTACTGATTTTTTAGCTGTCTACTGATTTCAGGTAAAAGTCTCTGTCAACACTGGCATCAACACACCTCTGCGTTCTGATGTTCCATCGGAAAAAGCAGTGCCGTAGCTTATCTAGTGTGAGCCCTTTGAGAAGCTTGGTAGTTCTCTTCTTCACCACAGTAACTGAATCAAAATGTTTCCCTTGAGTACAGATTTGACTTTAGAAAAAAGAGAAAAGTCGCGCGTGGCCCAATCTAGCGAGTTTGCAGGATGATTAAACACTGTAATGCGTTTATACGCCAAAAACTGCTTCACTGAGACCACTGAATGAGCTGGTGCGTTGTTCTAATGAAGGATGAAGCCATTTTACCATAACTCTGGCCTCTTTCTTCTGACTCGCTCTCTCGAAGTCACCAGTAGCTGTTTGTAGATGCTGTTTCACTGTTGCTCCATCGGGAACCTAACTCACTCTGCCAAAATTGCACCCTTAGTGTCAAAGAAACCAATTAACATGGCCTTGAACTGGCGTTGGCGGTTTCTTATGCATCAACTGTCTTTTTGTTTTAGGGTCGTATTGGGAAGATCCAGGTTTCATCGCAAGTAAACTTTCTAAAAAGTTGGGTGGGGCTCGCTTGAATTTATCCCCAGAATGTCAGCCCAAATTCGCTTGCGATTTTCCTTTTTGTTCAGGCATGAGAAGCTTCGAAGCTTTATCTTTGCCCAAACCCTTGTCATGTTCATATTTTCATGTAAAATTTGCCTCACAGTCTCTTTTTGGTGTTTAATATTTCTGCTATCATTCTAACACTCAGCCGTCGATTATTTCGATCAATTTAACATTTTTTGTCCACATTTTCTTCTGTTTTTGAAGTGCTTGGGTGTCCCAGACGTTCGTCGTCTCCAGAGTCCTTACATCCATCACTGAACTACTTATTCCAAGCAAATATATGTAGACGTGATATCATTCTTCCCCGTAAGCATCACTTAACATACGAAAATATTCGATAGGGTTTTTCTTTAATTTAACCAGTAATTTAACGCTTATCCGTTGCTTATTTCTTATACTTAGGATTTTCCCGACGCGCGATAGACAACACGTCTAATTTCATTGACACGTTCCACCGAACTAACGCAGAGAATAAGGTGCATTTATTTCCGATTACGGACAGTTCTAAGTCAATGTTTCCCTCTCACTTTCGAACGTTTCAATTTTCCACAAGCACAGTGCAGTTATTTTATAGCACCTCGTATATCTACTAATCTAAACTTTAAATACGGAATGTAGTATATGTTCAATGTTAAAGACCAGAACCGACATTAAATAAGAACAAGAAGGGTAACAGGTGATTCTATGGACCTGTGAGCACGTCTTTTGCAGTTTTCAAACATATAGTACGCCTGGCTAATAAAAAACATTTTCCCCATAGGACATAAACAATGCTTTTAAAATTAACTGAAGGAAAAGCATATTTTAAAATTACGACTTTTTGAAGCTCAGGTATGGTGTAAAATGCAAATACCTAAATTGTTATGGCCCCAGTGAAAAACCAATTCATTTGGCAAATGAGAAAGTATGCGGTACTGATCGCGGCTGCATCAGAAAAAGCTATAGTCCTATAATGACAGCGACTGCATCACAGAAAACTTGCAAACGGCATAAAAAAAAACGTTTAAAATCGGAATTTCAGAAGGGCAGATGAAGAGATAAAGATAGATAACGCCCACTAGTGGGAGAATTTGAAAATCAGATCGCTCTGGATTATGTTGACCATGCCTAAAGCCATCGAGCTTACATTAGGTGGAGACACCACTGGCTTTGCCGCCATAGGTCACAGCAAATCTTTGGAGTGACGTCCCATACAGACAAAAACAAATTTAATTATACAGTTGATAAAACAGCAAGCTTGTTAAATTGATAACGATTATTAAACTCATCATTTTATCTGTCTACACGCCTCGGAGCTTTTGTTCCATTTGTTTCAGTAGTTTTAAAGCAGCTTTTGGCTGGATGTGACGTCACCTCACTGGCGCCAACTACGGGGGTGCTCAGGGGCTTGAGCACACCTTGAAATCTTTTGGGGGGGGGGGTGCTCCGCATCCCTCCGAATTTTTGTTATATGTACTGGATTAATACTTAACTATTTAGTTCCACTTTACATAAATTTAAATAAGATAATCGGAATATATCACAAATATATGGTTTCTTTAAAAATATCAATATCTTCAAAAAAATCGCGTTTAACTACCGATACCAAATAAACACTTAAGAAATAAGACAACCAAGCAAGCGAGAAATCAGGGGTGTGGGATGCGGTTTGTACCCTACCTTCCTAATTGTTTAAAGCTCCCGATTTTTTTTTCTGAATCACGTTCCTTGCACATCAGTAAGTTGTCAGCAGCTCACCATGCAGGCATTGAGCTTTGGAAGGGTCATAAAGCCATAAATGTCAGAGCGGGAGTAAAGAGTGACCGTCCGAGAGCAGAAGACACACAGCAAGACTGCGAATGATCTTTTCTCGCTCAAAGGATAATTTTGAAGGGTTTTTTTTTGCTGTCGTTGTTGCAGCTATTGTTTGTTTGTTTGTTTGACATAATTCTGTTGAGGCTTTTTTTTCTCCCTAGCTTTATAAAACATATAAGCAGTCACTAATAGTAACACCAATCAATCCACGGAGGGGTGATATGCCAAAGCGATAACAACCGGTTCACATAGACTGCAAGATGAATGATGGCGGGGTGGGGGTGGAGATTTCCAAGATACACTTGTTGATCGAAGCAAAACTTTCACTGTAATATACGCTGCGTTATACACTAAATGCTAACAATAACAAGTACGGAAAATATTAAAGTGCAATGATTATGAAGCGCGTTCCATTACAACACTGAACACGTCAGTTTGTTTGCTACTGCTGAAGCGAGCTCCTCAATGGTATTGCTATTAGCCTGCTGTCTGTTCTGACTAATGATATATACCGCCAATCTCAGCTTTTCTCAACAGGTTTGATTTTATGGTAGTACTAACCAACAAAATTCTCAAATTTTGTCCAAAAGAAAAAGGCATTATAGGAGCTCTTGTGCGCACTTTACACAAAATTAAATCGGAAAATTTAAAACAATGTTCAAGAATTTGGTTGCTCTAAAAAATGTAATATCTTTATCATGAAATCATGTATCGGTTTGTTTGCGTTTACACTGGAGACAAGGTCCATTTAAACATACAAAATTTCAACATTGGAAACGGTACCTGCCTTTTGAATTTCAGCAGCCCTCGAAATTTTCAGAAGTCGGCCCTTTGAGTCACCTGCAGCATGGGCGGTTACTTATGGCGGCCAGTGATGCGTGGATAGGATTGGTGACTCCAACTAATGTAAACTCGATGTCTAAAGCTAGCAAATGTCAAAAGTATTTCCCCATTGTGATGTATATTCTAAATTAACTTTCCTTTTTAGTTTCTTTCCCTATGTAAATCTTGAGTTTGTTCTCAGGTATACTTCACATTTAACGTGATATCTTTTCTCTCAAACGAATACTGTTGGCAACAATTGAGGTTGAATGAACGTGACGTATGCCTGTTATTAGATATGAACGAGAGATATAAACTACGATACAACAGTTGCTAGCGTGGTGTCTGAAGTGTTTAATGTGGAGTGTTGATACTGATTTGTTATCGTGAAGTGCTATATCTGTGCTGGAGAAATAAAGCATCATTTCTGTAAGTTTGACTTCTGTATAAATGTTTCGTCTGGCCGTTAAGGTTTAATTTAGGAACTATTTCATCGTATGGTTATGTTTTTAAAATAACGTATCAGTACGAAAAGACATTTACGTTATACCCTCTTATAGCTAGAAGCAGAGATATCGTTGTGCTGAAATTCCACGTTTATGTCACAAAATAAGAACATTCTACATCATAAAAAGAATGCATGAAGACTTTTCGTCGTAGTGACAACTATCGGATGCAGGAGGTGTTTTCTCATCGGACTTTTAGAAGCGGAGACGTAGTATCAAATGCAAAAAGACACGTACGTCACCTAGCAAAAATACACGCTTACCTAGGTAAAACTTCGCATCGGGCAAAGCGGATATTGAATGCAAAGTTTCACACGTAATTTTTCTATCGAGCGTAAAAGAACTTTTCCAATCAAAATTTTACGCCACCTCGTGGGGAGATTGTTCATCACAATCGTTCTCATGATTACGATTTGTCAAATTCAACTTGAACCCTTGAGCCGGCTGGAAGGAATTAACTCGGTGTTAGCAAAATGGGCTGAAATCAGTTCAAACGAATACACCGAAGTGTCAAAACGTTTTGACCACCTGCCTAATATGATGTTAGTCCTCCACGTGCCGCCAAAACAGCTCTTACCCGGCGAGACATAGGCACTACAAGATTTCTAAAGATGTCTTGTGATATCTGGCACCAACACATTACCAGCAGATCCTTTAACTCTTGTAAGTTACGTGGTTGAGCCGCCACATATCGAATTTGCTGTTCCAATAAAAACCACAGCTTCTCAAATTGGATTGATGTCTGGGAAATTGGGAGACCAGGGCAATACCTGGAAGTCTACCTCATGTTCCGCGAACCATTCTGGAACAATTTAGGCAGTGTGGGATTGCACATTATTCTTCTGAAAGGAGGCACTGCTAGAGGGAAATACCGTTGCCCTAAAAGGACGTACCTAGTCTGCGATGATGTTTAGGTAAGGGTATAATGAATAAACTCTTTCTACCAGCTAAGTATAATGAATAAAGCTTTTAACTAAGCTAAGTATAATGCTTCTGCTACTGAATTATATGCTTGTACTAAGCTTCTAATAGTGAATTCAAATGGTTGTTGTTACTAGTTAATTAAGATCATGAATAAAGTCACCTGCTAGTAGTGTAGTAATAGTATTGAACAAACTTATAACTGGTAGTAATGTTGTAGCAGTAATTAGGATGAATAAAGTCTTAACGCTGGTTGTTAATGATAATCAACTAATAACATACACCTAACAGCCAGACAGAGATCTGACAAAAACTATGAATTGAGAAAGACGTACTTACGACAAAGCTCTTTTATTATATAACTCTGGAATCATCCAACGCACACACACAACTCGTTTCACAATAATGAAGAATCAAGCTAATCACATAGAACGAAGCTCTCAATACAACAACAAACTCTCTCCTTCACATAAACCAACGCTCTCCGTACAACAACAAACGCTCTCCGTACAACAACAAACGCTCTCCTTGGGTATCGTTGAACGCGCCTATTTATACTGGCTACCACCACGTCATGACTTACACTCATTGCCAGATCTCATTCAGCGGGTGAAATAACATCTCGTTCAGTAAGAAGATAATTTACATAGAAAAATAAAATAACCAGAGATAGTAAAATCAAAAGGAAAGTGAATATAGAGTATACGTTACAAGGGGTAGACGTCATAGTTTCCTGCACATGAATGACTGGACCCAGGGTTTCCAAGCAGAACATTACCCAAAGCATTACACTTCTTCCACTGGCTTGTTTTCTTCCCACGGTGCAACCTGGTGCCAACACATCCCAAGCTAAATGACGCATGTACCCGGCCGTCCACAGGGTGCAACAAGAAACGAGATTCATCGTACTAGACGACCTTCTTCCAATCATTCAGGGTCCGGTTTTGACGCTCGCGTGCCCTTTGTAGGCGCTTTCGACGGTAAACCGAGGTTAGCATTAACACTCGGAGGTGCCTGCGGCTACGCAGCCCCATTTTTACCTAGGTTCGATGTACTGTGTGTTGTGGCACATTACTCCAGTCACCTGCATTCAAATTACTGGCGAGTTGCGCCACAGTATACGTTCTGTTGGCTCATACCATACGGAATAGCCTTAGCTCACCTCTAACATCGATGAGTCGTGGTAGGCCCACACCTTGCCGGCGGTTCGTAGATTTTTCACCCTCGGACCACTTTTTGAAGGAACTAACCCCCGCTGACCGTGAGAATTCCACAAGCCTTGCTGTCTCGTAAATGCTATGGCTCAGTCGTTTGACCATTGCAATTTGGCCTTTGTCAAACTTGCTGCCTTGCTCATATGAAGAACAACACTTATTAACAAAGCTTAGTATCATTTGTTATTTATACCGTTTCATGACCTTCACACGCGCCGTCGTTTACCTGAAGTTGTTCCGATTTGTATGAGGATGCGTTGGTCATAATGTTTTGGCTCTTTGGTGTCTATTTGCTGCTTAAGAAGTGGGGCGAACGCAGCTGGGACTAGTCAACCTGCGCATCAGAAAGCGTTGCATTCCCCTTAGCTTTCTTATACAAAGTGGTCATTTC
This sequence comes from Macrothele yani, assembly GCA_039090855.1. Taxonomy (NCBI): domain Eukaryota; kingdom Metazoa; phylum Arthropoda; class Arachnida; order Araneae; family Macrothelidae; genus Macrothele; species Macrothele yani. Next base: position 60,945,625 of record CM077017.1, on the reverse strand, counting down.
GGATGAATAATTGACGCTCATCCTTTCTGATTGATCACTTGCTAAAGTGTCTAAAACAATGTCGTCGAACCTAACAAAGGAGAAAGAAAATGTCTGTTCACTTGTATTTTACCCATTGTCGTGGTGTCCATTTCAAGAGGACTAGCACTTCCCCATCATGCGTTGGATCATGGAGCAAAGAATACCCGTGACAGATTTATGGTCGGCACTGCTGAAATGAGAGGAGAAACGTCATGTTTTGCCACAGACATGGTAAAACCCGACCGTTATGGGAATATTTCTGTCTGGGAAGCGCAAAAGATTTGGGGCTCCATTTGTTCCACGGTATAAATAACAAATGATACTGAGCTTTCTTAATAAGTGTTGTTCTTCATATGAGCATGGCAGCGAGTTTGACAAAGGCCAAATTGCAATGGTCAAACGACTGAGCCATAGCATTTACGTGACAGCAAGGCTTGTGGAATGCTCACGGCCTCTTATAGGGTTAAGACGGGAAGATACATATCTTTCCTGAAGAAGGGCAAAATGGTAATAATAAGCATATAGTTGTATTTGTTCACTAAATGTTCTAAGGACATGAATCTTCAATTTTTAATACCCTGCAACGTTAGGTGGTTTCTGCTCCTCATGTTGGTGCTATCCAGTACTTTCCACCGATCGTCAATGTACTAAAAAATTATTGTTCTAAATTTCATCTTTCCTGTGGAGTTCGATCTACAAATATCTTTACTCTCGTTCGTAAAGAAACCTCTTTCTAGGTTTGGAATTTATAGGGCGCCGCTTGTTATTTTTTTTTGGGGGGGGAAGGTTTAACGACCACCGTGAGCAGCTCAATGGGCTATAAGCAGCTGCCCGTCCCTAATTTAGGGTCACTGGTTCCAGAAAAGGGAGAGAGCCAGTGCCGAAAGACAAACACAACAGCCATGCCTCACCAGGACTCGAACCCGGACCCCTTACGGACGAATGATCAGAGGCGCCACCGGGGTGGCGCGTCGCTTGTTTCCACCACACATGAGGTACTTGATACTAGTTATATAGTCTCCACATTACGTACGCTTCAAATCCGCCTGTCAGAACGTAAGTACGCCTTACGTGGTGGACTGACTTCCACTGCTCTGACACGTACATGAACCTGATTGGAACCTTCTGGTTTGCATGAACCTGGTTGGAACCAGACAGTTATCTTGACTACAACTTCAAATCGACATTCCCTTCTGTTTACGGAAAGTTTATTTATCATTAAAGCTTCATCAAGTAGCTGTAACGAAGACCTGCCTATGTTCGTATCCCGCCCCTGGCTTACACTTCTCAAGAGACTTTGCACCCCCACGAATGACTTAGCCGAAGATTAGACTGTTAACCTTCTTTATTTTTCATGGTTTCTTTTTGTATGTAGCAACACTGATGTTATCCACAATTCAACGAACTGTATTTCTGACTGTATATGTCGTCCTGTCTGGGACATCCGGCACTTGCGGCCTGAGGATGGAACTAAGGTAGTTCTGAAAGATCTCGCCCTACTAAGTTTTTAACTATGTATTTTAATCTGTAAATAAATTAATATCTTTTACTGTGAGACTTAAGGGGTTTTCATCGTGCATTCGGCAGTTTGTAGTCATTCCCTATGGACACGAATCTAGTGAAATAAGTAGATATCCTGTTAGTCCTTTCTCTGAGATTCAAAACCCTCGATTTATTTTTCCTATTTGAGTAATCGATTTGTTTAGTCAATCAAGAGTTGCGTGTGTGTTTGCCATTATTTGCGTCTGTAATTTCTCTGATTGTGTATTCGTTTAAATGCTGCTTTGATAAACTGGCTTGTCCACATTCTTAGGAGCATTAGATGAAGAAAAGTAATCAGGGCTTTCCTGGTAATCGAGCTTTCCAGTGAGTCTGTCCTGCGTCAGATTTCTGTCCCGTGACACAAACAATCTTTATCGCACTCTTCTCCGCAGAGGCTGGTATTGTCAGCCTGGTTGCCTAGCAACAGAAACCGTCGTATTCCAATTCAGTTGTGTTTTGCAACATGCAATTGATTGATCGGCGTGAAATCTTCCCCCACATTTACAGCTTTCATCATTACGTTACGTTGATCGCAGACAGTTATAAATAATTCATTCTATGGAGGAAAAGAGATTTAACCAGCTTTAGAAATTATTAATTGTGTGAGTTTTCTTGGGCAAAGCGCAACTAATCTCAGAAAAAAAACAAGAAAAAAAAAACGAAATCTGTGTTTTAATGTTTCAATGTTAACACATTAAGGTCACGTACTTCGTTACTTGCGTGCTGAACAAGAAATTAGCAAGACATAAGTTAGTGTATTAAAACTTGCAAAACTTATCTTATTTACATCCTAATGCTCTTTAAAAACCCACAAATACGTCTTTAATTTATCCTCAATTTTTGTTTTCACTTTGAATAGTTTCAGCACATCTCCAGTGTTACAACTTGTCAACAGCACAACTTTGCTATACGACGAAACGTATTTAGTTTGCCGTCGGATTTTCGCTGTTGTTTTTCGTTTGAAGTAATACAATTGTTCAATTTATGTTAGAGGCATCTTTTTCATTTAAGTAATTTTTCATTGCGCTATCAATGCTTATTTCGGGGTTTTTTTTTTATGGTGTGTTTTACGACCACTGTGAGCAACTCAATAAGCAGTCGCCTGTCCCTAATTTAGAGCCACTTGTTTCAGGGAGGGGAGAAAGCCAGTGCCGTAAGACAAACACAACATCCATGTCTCATAGGGATTCGAACCCGGACCCGTCTCGGATGAACAGTCAGAAGCCATCGCTTAAACCACTGCGCCACCGAGGCGGCTTTTTGGGTCTTAAACCTTCAGTGTTACTTTTGCACTGAAGAACAAATCCTAGGAAATTTATTGCTGCAGAAATGAGGTCTAAGATCTAAAGGACTAAGGTCGCGTTCCAGAGAAAATGGGACAAAAATCTTCTTAAATAATAATAATAATAATAAAAGACTAGACGCACCAATGCGTTTACAAAAACTTCACTAGAGTATACTCATCGTCAAAAAAATAAGTTGCACCCAGAAGGACGTGTCGAATTGCAATGCTATTCGTGAGGAAGGTAAAGGTTACCAGGAACAATAAATGATTAAACATTGAGACTGATACGGGTAATATTTATTGAGCTACACGCCAATATGTAGTGTATCTCAGTATGGCGTCGGGGCGCCATGTTTGCTCACATAGCATGCCAGACGTCTAGTCATGGAGTTGCAAAGGTTCCTAATGGTGTCTTGAGATAAGCCATCCCATGCAGCTTGAATCTTCTCACGCAGTTCCTGCAGATTGTGCGGTAGAGGTGGAGTGTGGATAGCGCTTCCAATAGCATCCCACACATTTTCAATCTGCAATAGGTCTGGCGATTCGGTTGGCCATGGGCGAGTGTCGGTGGCTTAAAGGCAAGCGCTCGAGACAGCAGCAGTATGCGGACGAGCGTTGTCCTGTTGGAAAATCGCACCAGAGTGAGCGTTCATAAAAAGGTAGGGCCACTGGTTGCAGGACCTCATTAACGTAACATTGGGCTGTCAAACTGACTGCAATGAACACCAAAGGTGATCTGTCATTAAAGGCAATTGCACTCCACACCTTGACACCAGGCCTTCTGGACGTGTGATGCTCGACAGCAAACCGTTCATCTTGGCGCTGACCACGGTGCCTCACACACGGATTCGGTGGTCGTATCCTCTATTACAAAACTGGGGCTCGTCACTGAAGCTCATCCGCTGCCATTCTGAGGGGTTGCATGACAGTCTGGCATGACACCATTGCAGTCTTTGGCGACGATGCATAGCCCTATGTCGTGCAGCCGTCTGCCAATGGTGCTCGCACTAATCGGACGATGCATGGAGGGCACAACTGCTCGCTGAATATCCGCAATCGTGGCTGTTGGGTCACTCTGCGCATGTCGGATAACCCGTCGGTCCTCTCTCTTTCCGTGGCGCATCTATGTCTGCCAGACCCTTCCTGTCGCTGCTACGTGCCTTGTTCTATCCACTGCCTCCAACAGCGTGCTATGGTGACATCCGCGCGACCGGTATGGTGCGCAATACGACGACAAGACCATCCCGCTTCCCGGAGCTCGAATTGCTTCCGAACTTTTCTGCGAGGCATACTTTACTTACAAATGGTGCAACAAACACAATAGCACGAGTCAGAATGGCAAGAACGCGCAACAAGACGACCTTATATAGCTGGTCAGGCACAGCGCTACGACCCCTTCTTGCTTGCGTCACATGCGCGGTCGAGCGTGGTACTTGATTTGCGTGTCTCATGATGTCAAACCTACCCACCAAGTTTCATTCCTGTCGGTTGCTTCCTTCTGGGTGCGACTATTTTTTTGACGATGAGTGTGTATATCGCCCGCAGACTAGGCATGGTTTCACTTAGAGAGCAGGATATAGCATTACTTCATAATTATTTTCTAGATTTCAGCTTGTAGGGGTCCCACAGTCGCAGCGGATCCAGAATTTTTTTTTAAAGGAGGAAAGAGTTCTCTTGTGTTTTTTAATCTATACACTGAGACAAAAGGTTTATCACGCACACCTCGCCACGTGTAAGACTGCATGTGAGCGCGGAGTACTATATGAATCAGGCAGACTGGTTCGTCTAGCATGAGTTAACATGGCATTGAAGATCGGAAGGGGAAAATAAGTGATCTGAAAGACTTTGAACATGGCGTGATAGTTGGCGATAGCGTTTTTGTTCGAGGATATCTCAAGCAGGCGTCCTCCTGGGCTTTTCACGCACAGTTTTAGCAAAGGTTTACCGTGAACGGTGCGATAAGCGAAAAACTTCCATCAAACGGGGATCCCGTTGGCGAAAACACCTTCTAGATTAGACGGGTGAAATGAGACTTGCGAGAATTGTGCAAGCGAACAGTCTGGCCACAGAACTTTGCAACCCTGCTTGAGATATCCTCTGTTCGAGGATATCTCAAGCAGGCGTCCTCCTGGGCTTTTCACGCACAGTTTTAGCAAAGGTTTACCGTGAACGGTGCAATACGCGAAAAACTTCCATCAAACGGTGATCCCGTTGGCGAAAACACCTTCTAGATTAGACGGGTGAAATGAGACTTGCGAGAATTGTGTAAGCGAACAGTCTGGCCACAGAACCTTGCAACCCTGATTGAGATATCCTCTGTTCGAGGATATCTCAAGCAGGCGTCCTCCTGGGCTTTTCACGCACAGTTTTAGCAAAGGTTTACCGTGAACGATGCGATACGCGAAAAACTTCCATCAAACGGTGATCCCGTTGGCGAAAACACCTTCTAGATTAGACGGGTGAAATGAGACTTGCGAGAATTGTGCAAGCGAACAGTCTGGCCACAGAACCTTGCAAATCATGGAAGAATTCACGGTGCCGAGAGTGATTTTTGAACGCACCAAGAATCGGACCGTGTCACGAATGGACTACAACAGCCGACAACCATGTCACTCCTAGAATTCGCCAGCAGTTTTCGTTCACAGGATCGTCGTTTTGGGGAAATGTTTTGTGCGTCACACCATGCATGGAAAATTCTTGCTACGCTTGTTCGTGAGAAGGCTCAGAGTTACGGCCGTTTGGAAAATGAGCACGCCTGGAAGCAAAGTTCAGGCCACGTTTAACGTCGCTCAGATCATTTATTTTGCCCATTCCAACCCTCAATCGATACCGAACTGATGTTCAACTCGCTGATCTGATCTGCCTGATTTATATCAAGATCACGTGGCGTCTTAAGTGTTGGAATGAGCCTTTTGTGCGATGAGGGCAGGTGCACCTGAAAAGCTGGTATCATTGTATATGTAATATTAATTACATTATGGATGCTGTAACGCATTACAGAGGTGAAACACGTATCAAGACGACAAATCTGCAACGATACATTCTGTCGTTGTAGCTTAGTTGGTTAGAGCAACTCACTCCGGAGCGAGGAGACGGGGATTTGAATGTCGTTACCGACAAATTCCTGTTTTCACATTGGCGCCCGAACGTGAAAATGGATCGACTGGCCGTTGGGTTCTTCGAAAAGCGTGTGATGTTCGTTCCACACATCGTCTGGAGTTAACGAAAGATTTCAAATTCTTCGTCTAAAAAAAAAAACTACGGAGGTGAAGCACATGTCAAAATGACTAATCCGCAGCGATGCATTCCGTCGGTGTAGCTTAGTCGGTGAGAGCAACTCAATCCGGAGCGAGGAGCGCTGGTTTGATCCCCGTCACCGACAAATTCTTTTTTTCACGATACATACTTGCATATATGCTACCGCCCCCCCCCCGTTGTTCAAATGGTCAGAGCAGTTGGTTTATGGCTAGTCGTTCGACCCGAGACCCGGATGAAGCGTGGGAGGAGCTCCCCCTCCACCCCCCGACAGCGCTGGCCCTGAATACGGGACAGATTACTGCCTATAGCCCAAAGAGTTGTTCCTAATTTTCTTTCAAACAGTGCACGTGTGTGTGCGTGTTTCATCATCATCAACCATTATCAATCCAGTCCTGGATGAAGGTCTCCCCAAGTTTCTTCCACAACGGTCTATCTTCCGCCAGTCTCCTCCATGTCACTCCTGCATGTTTTCGAATTTCATCCATTCATCTCCCATGTAGTCTTCTTTTGGGTCTTTTCCTGCCCCTTGTAATCCAGTCTAGAATTTCGGTTGTCCATCGGTGGTCCGTCCTTCTGGTAACATGTCCAGCTCATTGCCATTTCAGGGACTTCACTCTGATCATGATGTCTTCCACTCTTGTCAATTTCCTTATCCATGAGTTCCTCCGCTGATCAATCCTGGTTACACCAAGCCTGCATCTCTCCTTGCTGCTTTCAGTTGTCTGCAGTCTTTGTATGTCTTTTTTAGTTAAGGTCCACGTCTCTTCTCCGTACGTAAGCACTGGAAGGATGCATTGATTAAACACCTTTCTTTTAAGACATAATGGCATATTGCTCTTAAAAATTGTACTGTTTCTCCCAAATGGTTTCCAGCCAAGATTTATACGCCGATTAATTTCTTCATCAATGTGACTCTTTTGCTTGATATCTTCTGTCCAAAGTAAATGTAGGTATCGGATATTTCCAGCTTTCCCCCATCAATCGATAACTGGCTACGTCATAAGCAAAACGAAGGTTAGGTAGGTAATCTCCATTAATCTTTATGCCTTTGTTTTCCTAGTTCAATGATTGAAAGGCATTTTGTAATGTGGCATTAGTGAGTTTGGGAGATATGGTATCACCTAGTCTCACTCCCTTTCTAATTTTTATTGGTGCCGTATCCCCAGATAACCGAACCTTTGCACTTGCATTTTCATAGATGTTACTAATAATATTAATGTATGCATCTTCAATATCGCAGGGCCCGGTGGCGCAGTGGTCTCAGCGATGGCTTCTGATCATTCGTCCGAGATGGGTCCGGGTTCGAATCCTGGTGAGGCATGGATGTTGTATTTGTCTTACGGCACTGGCTCTCTTCCTTCCCTGGAGCTTGTGGCCCTAAATTAGGGACGGCCGACTGCTTATAGCCCACTGAGTTGCTCACGGTGGTCGTTAAACCTCCAATAAAAAAAATTATATCACAGGATTTCAAGGATACTGTAACTGTTGATGGTTTCATTTTCTGCATAGAATCAAAGGCCTTTTCATAATCGATGAAAGCCCTACGCGTGCATAATTATAGTTCATATTTCCTCGTTTTTTTAATTAGTTCTCTCAGTACATGGATATGATCTGTAGTGCTGTAGCCATTCCTGAATCTAGCTTCTTCTTTCCATTGAGCCATGTCCAGTGTTACCTTCAAGAGATGTAAAAGAACCTTGGTAAAGATTTTGTAAACCACTGATAGGAGACTAATAGGCTTGTAGTTCCTGAGATCTTCAATGTCACCTTTTGTATGTAGCAGGATCATGGTAGCATTGTTCCAATCCTCAAGAATCGTCATTTCCTAGAGACATATAGTAAAAACTTTGGTGAGTCTAGTTTCAATTTCTCCTCTTGCTTCTTGCATAATATATACACTCATTGTCATAAAAATTCGCGCACCAAGAAAAAACCGTGCGATTAACGCGAAACTCTGTGAATAGCTACGGGGAGAGCAGACATGCAAATGATTAAAGTTTCGTGCGATTCTGCATGCCCGTGAGTGCAAGACTAGTGCTGCAATCGCAATACTAGGGTCTTATAAGGCACCGTGCAGGGGACTCCACATGTGTGCTGAAGTGCACGGTAAGAGTCAGGTGAGGTCCCTGAGCGATACACAGGCCGAGGTGCCGCCATTGATGTGAGTACCGGCAACTGACGGAGTTTGAACGAGGCCGTATGGTCGGGATGAGAGAGACAGGGTGGCCGGCGCGCCGAATCGGCCGCCATTTGGGCCCGTCGAACAGTACAGTGCGATCGTGTTGGGAGCAATGGACACGGGAAGGCACCCGGACATGGCAGACCGGCTCCGGATGACCCAGCTACGCCACCAGCAGAGGGGATCGTGGGATCTTGAGAGGGGCACGCACAGATGCGACAACGTGCTTGTCCAATATCCAGAGACATGTTGCGGCTGTACAAAGGACTCCTGTGTCCGCCAGAACCATTTCCAGACGTCTGACAGAAACGAATCTGCACTCTTGACGGCCCTTACGTTTTCTGCCATTAACACCTAACCATCGTCGGCGTCGATTGCAATGGTGTCAGCAGCGTGTAACGTGGAATGCTACGAACTGACGACGTATAGTGTTCAGTGACGAATCCCGCTTCTGTTTGGGAACGGACGACCACGATGTCAGAGTGTGGACCACGGCAGGTGAGCGCTACAATTCCAACCTCACTATACAGCGGCACACTTCCCGAACTGCAGGCGTGGACAATCCGTCCCAAGATAACATACGGCGTCTCTTTGACTCCATGCCGGACCTTATCACCGGATATATCCCAGCACGAGGTGGTCCGACACGGTACTAACGCTGACCGGAATGTGCACCGTATGTCCGCGGGAAATCGTCCTGCTGCTGTGATATTGTAATCACTTCTGTCTTTGGTATGTACCATCTCACTACTAAAATCTCATTTCAAATCCGACGCCTCCTTCTTGGTGCGCGGATTTTTATGACGATGAGTGCATACATACATTGTATATACAGTATATATTGTCATCATCATTGTCAACCATTGGAAAGTGTGGATGTTCGTTCTTATGTTCCTCAAACCATGATTAGACATTCCGAGTTCTATGAATTGGATTGTTATCATCTTGATACGTAGATGGCCTCCCCTGCTGGAAATTCGGCCAAAATGGTTTCATACTCCTTGCCAGTCATCCGTCCTTTGAATGTGATCAGGGGACTTGCTGAAAACCATGATATCACCGCCGAGAACATGACAGAACCACGACCATGCTGCCCTCCTATGAGCAGACAGTCTGGGTTGTGCGCTTCTGATAGTTTTCTCCACGCGTAAACACCTCCTATGGGGGGGGGGGGGAATAGTGTGAATGTGGATTCATCCGACCACATTACATGCTTCCATGCGTCGGCAGTCCACGCTGTGTGATTCTGGTAAGACTGACGTCGCCGTTGTGCATTCACCCAGGTCACCAGAGGTTTTGCAGTAGCAACTCTCTGCGATGAATATTTTGTCTATGCAGTTCCCTGTGCACTGGTTTTGTTGATTCTGGGGTCTGAAAATGCAGATTGCGTTCCGCACTAAGTTTCGGCGCCGTGGTCTTCTTCTTACAGGTTATAACGAAGTAAATTTCTCCGTCATTTTTGGTCTACGCCGGGGTTCGAACCCGGGTCCACTTATTCCGGAATAAGTTGCTCTACCAATTAAGCTACGCGGACATTTTATTCTGATTCCTATCTGCCTTTATGTCGTGTGCGTCCTTCTGGCAGGTACGTCACATCTCCTGGTACGTTACAAGGTAACAATCCCCTTCAACCCTTTGACGATCAAAACGCACGAAACGCCTTTACATCCAAACTACCGTGACCGCCCGAAAACGACCGTCTAGAGTAAATAGGATTTCTTACCCTACCTGTTCTTTGAAATTACACGGCGTCTAGGGGATTAGCAGAAATCACCATCAGTCACAATTGTCGCTAAATAAATCAGTAAAGCAAACGTTTGGTATCTTCCTATGCGATATCATCTGCTATCATGACATAGCATTCCTTCTTTGTGGAAGAATCCAGTGAACACCCCCGGAAAACATCTCAAGGTCAATGAACATCAATACTACAGATTGGAAGTTTCGTGTGATGATCGAGCACTTTTGTTAACTTGTAACGGGGAGAAAAAAAATCTGAAAGATGCAACAAACAGTTTTGGACGTTATGGTATTTTGAGCGACACAAGATTTCAGGGCCCTGGTCGTTAAAGGGTTATTGCTCTCCTGTCTCTGCCAGTCAGGGTCGTTTTCCAGCCGTTCTTGTTTTTCGCAGATGAGGTTTTCCCACGAGCCCGGTATGCTGTAAAGACGCTAGACACAGTAGCTCCCGATAGCCCCCTACCCTGACGACTGCTTTAACGAAAGCACCAACTAGCCGGCCACCAACAATTAGACCTCTTTCGAAGTCCGCTAGGTCACTCATTTCGTCGTCTCCCTGAAAGACGTTTTGCAACAAGGCACTTTAAATGAACTTAAACGAGACCTATAGGTTCTGAACACATCTATTACAACCAAAAAGTGATGGATTCGTTCTGCGACGTACGCAGGTGCATTAAAAGTCACGTCTCTGAGAGTGGTTTTCACATTATTCTGTCCAACCCCTGTATATATGTATATATACACGGTCGAGTCACATTATTGTGACCAGCAGATAATATCCAGAGTAAACGTCGTGTGCAGCGCGGACAGCAGCTAGATCGACTGGGAGTGACTCAAAAATATGCTGGAAGGTGTTCACAGGTATGTGGAGCCATGCTGACTGCAGTGCATCTGACAGCTGCTGGAGGGTGCGTGGTGGAGGATTCATAGAGCGAACAACACGATCGAGGTGGTCCCACAGATGCTACATTGGGTTTAAGTCTGGGAAATTAGGGGGCCAAGGAAGCACTTTGAAGTCTTCATCGTGCTCTTCCAATCACTCTCGGACATTTCTAGCTGTGTGACACGTCGCATTGTCGTACTGGAAGATCCCATCCTCCCTAGGAAAGACAATCAGCATGTATGGGTGTACGTGGTCTGTAAGGATGGATTCATAACGAATTCCGTCCATAGTGCCTTCCGCAGGTATGAGTGGACCCAGAGAATGCCGCGAAAAAATTCCCCATACCATAACGCTGCCCCCACCAGCTTGTGTTTTGCCAGCAATGGTTGAAGAGTGTTTGTTCTCCGATGGTTCTCGCCTTATACGCCAACGTCCATCCGTTCGATGAAGCAGAAAACGTGACTCACCGGAGAAAGCAATCCTTTGCCAATCAGCGGAGGTCCAATTTCGATACTGCCGTGCAAATGTAAGCCTTTTCTGCCGATGCACCTTCGTTAGCATAGGTGCAGTGACCATCCGTCTGCATCGGTGCCCCGTACGCAGCAGGGTTCACTGAACTGTCGTTTTAGACACACTTACGGTAGCCCCCTGGTTCATTAGGCTAGTGAGTTGTTCTACTGTAGTGTGTGGATCGGCCCTCACGCACCTTCGAAGCCAACGTTCACCTCTCACATCAATGGCACGTGGTGCTCCTCAGTTTCCATTTTGTTTATTCTCAATGGTGCTATTTCTCCAATCACGATACACTTTAACCACAGCAGCACGCGAACAGTTCACAAACTCCGCTGTTTCAGAAATACTTCCACCCTTGTCCCGAGAACCAGTAAACGTCCCTTTTTGAAAATATGATAAATCGCTCCTTTTATCCATGACAGCAACGAGTGCTAGGTTTTCAGAATGCACACGTTTTTCAGAATGCCTACACTTTCTTTTGAAGGGGAATGATGAAAACTAAATCCACATTTTGAAAACTTTCAACACTTCACAAACTTGCGAAAATTGGTTTTGCGGTGAAACATATTCTGAAGCTTGGTGTGTTATCAAGAAAACAGCAAAAATTGGTATTAAATATACAAGTTGCTTAATTCAAAAATTTTGACTATAGTGCCATCAAAACTAAGTGTAACAGCATTGACTTTACTGCAGAGGGACTTTTTCACTCTCGCATATGTGTTTGAAAATATGTATAAAAGCAAGTCATGTCTTGCAAATGAAAACCGGCAGTTTCAATACTTCCTGTAAGTGAGTTAATTATACTTTCCCATACCACATTAACACATTTGTTCGATTACGATATAACATATGATACTCACTGAGCACCATCTTTCGCCCTGATGACGGCGGCGATTCGTCTCGGCATGGACTCAACAAGACACCGGAAGCGTTGGAGAGCCATACGGATCCACGACCCCTGAACAAGCTCCCACAGTTCACGAAGATTGGATGGGGGGGGCGGTCAGAGTCTCGAACATTTCTCTCGATGGCATCCGAGATGTGCTCGATGGGATTGAGGTCAGGTGACCTAGCTGGCCAAGGAAGCGAGGTCACGTCGGTGGAGTGTTCATACAACCATTCGGATACAATTCGGGAGCGATGACACAGTGCATTGTCTTGTTGCGGGATGAGGTCACCAGTGGGATGTTGAAAACGCACAAAGGGGAGCAAATGGTCGTCCACGATATCGCGGTAACGTTGACCTGTGTGGGACGATGTCACACGTACCAGGGGTCCCATTTCAGTCCACGTAAACAGTCCCCAGACGAAAATGCCACCACCACCAGCTTGAAGAGTACCCTGCTGGCAAGAAGGATCTATCGCTTCATGTGGTTTGCGCCGTACTCGTATACTGCCATCCGCATGTACCAACGTGAATCTCGACTCATCAGTCCAGGCAACATTTTCCCACGTGTCTAGGGTCCAGTGGCGATGTTCCCGCGCCCGTGCTAGTCTTTGCACCCTGTGATGTGCGATCATCAGCGACACCCTCGTGGGACGATGGCTTCTGTACCCCATAGCGAGGAGATGGTTCTGGACGGTGTAGCTGCTTACACGTTTTTATGCACCAGCGTTAAATTTCCGAGTGATTTCTTGCACTGTTGCCCGTCTATCCGCTGTTACAATGCGAGCTAGCCGACGATGACCCCGCTCATCCACACGCTGTTGTCCACGGCAGTTGGCCCTTGCAGGGATGGTTTTACCGGATTTGATACACTCACGGTGCACCCGTGAAACAGTGGCTCGTGAAAATCCCAGTGCCTGCACGACTTCCAAGATGGAGTGACCCATTCGTTGGGCCCCGACAATTTGCCCACGATCAAATGCGCTTAGATCCTTCGTCTTACCCATACTGCGTCCGACTGTTACTGATTCCCGTCGCATCACCCTTTATATTGTCGGATCGCTGCATACGTCATGTCTTTTCCGTTTACAGGAGCGCCCACAGCGCCACATTTGCATAATGCCAGCTGTCTCTAATTCAATTGCACTTCAGTATATACGAAGGCACGTGTCGTGAGCTGGCTTGGAGGGTATATAAGTTGTGCTGTAGGCCGTCTGAAAACATATCACTCGTTGCTGTCATGGATAAAAGGAGTGATTTATCACATTTGAAAAAAAGGGACGCTTATCGGCTTTCGGGCCAAGGGTGGCAGTATTTCTGAAACAGCGTTGTTTGTGAACTGTTCGCGTGCTGCTGTGCTTAAAGTGTATCGTGATTGTAGAAATGGCACGATTGCGAATAAGCAATGCGGAAAATGCGGAGCACCACGTGCCATTGATGTCAGAGGTGAACGTTGGCTTCGAAGGTGTGTGAGGGCCGATCGACACGTTATAGAGGAGCAACTCACTGGCCCAATGAACCAGGCGGCTACCGGAATTGTGTCTAAAACGACAGTTCAGCGAACCCTGCTGTGTATTGGGCTCCGATGCAGACGGATGGTCACTGCACCTATGCTAACGAAGGTGCATTGGTAAATATCGGAATTGGACCTCCGCTGATTGGCGAAGGATTGCCTTCTCCGGTGAGTTACTTTTTTTTGCTTCGTCGAACGGATGGACATTGGCGTATAAGCCCAGAGAGTGGTTGGAAGAGCACGATGAAGACTTCAAAGTACTTCCTTGGCCCCCTGATTCCCCAGACGTAAACCCAATTGAGCATCTGTGGGACTACCTCGATCGTGTTGTTCGCTCTGTGGATCCCTCACCACGCACCCTCCAGCAGCTGTCAGATGCACTGCAGTCAGCATGGCTCCACATACCAGTGAACAGTTTCTAGCACCTTATTGAGTTACTCCCAGCCCGTCTACCTGCTGTCCGCGTTGCACACGGCGGTTACTCTGGATATTTAGGTGGTGTTCATAATAATGTGACTCGACCGTGTATATATACAGTATATAAACTGAGTGGCCACTTTATTATGACCACCCCCTCAGTACGTCATTGGGCCACCTTTTTCCTTTAATTCTACGTCGATTCTTCGTGGCATGGACTCCACGAGATGTTGATAGGTGGTTTGTGGAATCTAAGACCAATTGGACTGATAACGACTGGTCTGCTGTCCTCTTCTCAGATGAGAGTAGATACAGTCTATCGTCTGATTGTCGACGACAACTGATCTGGCGTGATAGTGGTACTGCATATTGTCCAGTAAACATACAGGAAAGGGACCGATATCCGACATGTAGTGTCATGGTATGGGCTGGCATCATGATCAATGGCCGTACGTCCCTCTATGTGCTTCCAACTGGGACTATGACTGGCCAACGATACATTAATGATGTTCTGCTACCTCAAGTTCGCATGTTCCGTGGTGCTGTCGGTGATAGATTCATTTTCATGGACGACAACGCAACATGTCATCGAACAGTCGCAGTCCAGGAGTGTCTTGAGAGCGAGGATATTCAACGCCTCGTATGGCCAGCACGTTCTCCAGATCTGAATCTCATTGAAAATGTGTGGGATGCTTTGAGGAGGAGTCTTGCTGGTCGCCAATGCCCTCCAATAAAGAAGGACACAATCATCCGTGCACTGACAGAGGAATGGGATAAATTACCCCAACAGCTGCTTGATAATGTTGTGCAAAGCATGACACGACGTGTGGAATCTTGCATCGCCCTCCATGGTGGCCATATCCCGTATTGACATCTTACGCCGGAACGCCTGCGGACGGTAATTGCACATTTTTCACGTTTACGTATTCTGCACAAAATGGCCTGTTTGTCCCTTGAACACGTTCCAAAGCCTTCTGGATTTCAGAGCACAATAAATTGTCTTTCTTGTAATGTCCTGGCATTCTGAAATTATTTTATTTCACTTGGCATCCAACCACACTTACTTTTTTATGCGCTATATAGCCGTTTATGATCCGTCCTTAGCAATTGTCCAGCAGTGTATCTTGTTAAAAGTAGCCATCGTCATTGGGATAAACCATCCACATGACAGGATGCACTTGGTCAGCAACGATGTTTAGATACGAGTCAGACGTTGATCAACACGAATTAAGGGGCCCAAAGCATGCCAGGAAAACATTTTCCAAACCATACCGTTGCCTCCACCAGCTTGAAGGGTTGTAGCAATGCATTTGGGGTCCATGCTTTTGTGCTGTTTCCGCCAAATTCTCACTCGGCCATCGGCATGGAGCAACTGAAAACGTGATTCATCGGACCACATAATTTGTTTCCAATTATAGACTGTCCAGTCCTTGTGCGAACTGGAGACGTTTTTCTTGTTAACTGCAGACAGCAAAGGTGTGTGAACAGGTCTTCGGCTGCTATATCCCATCTGAGCAGTGTACGGCGAACAGTGCGTGCAGACATCATTTGAGGGGATCCTTGATTAAGATGGTCTGTAATTTGCTGTACTGTTGCCCTTCTGTTGTCTGTTAGCAGTCTGGACACTCTCCGTACCGCCCGAGCAGTCACTAGTCGATGACGACCACACGTTACACGTAGAGACCCAGTTTTTTGGCTGACAGTCCAGTCTTTAAACAATTCAACAACAGCTGCTCTGGAACCTTTCACGAATGCGGCGGTTTCGGTGATACTCGCTCCATGGCTACGAACTCCTACAATCATCACACGTTGAAAGTCCGTCAAATCGTATTTTTTACCCATCTCGTCACCCAAAAATGACTGCGACTACTGTCGCAAGCACTAAGCTTTCCCTTTTCATACTAGCCTCGCCCTTTGGCTACAACAGTGTGCAACCATATTTCATTTGCTTAAAACTGTCAGGTGGTCATAATAAAATGGACACTGAGTGTATATATATATATGTATAAACACTGAGTTAGATTTGTTAGATCTGCATTAGTAACACCTACCTAATAACGCGTTGGTCAACCTTTCTGTGCAATCACGACTCGAAGACGCCTAAGAACAGATTCTGCAAGATGTCCAACAATTCTAAATGCGTAATTTGACCCATGTCAGCTGCAGCAGCTTCGTCAGTTTACGCTCATTCCTTGGAGAAGGATCAGCAGCTCTCAGTCTCTGTTCGAGCATGTCACACAAATGTTCAATTGGGTTACCGTTAGGGGAATTTGGGGAGCCAAGGCAATGTGGGAATTCGTTCCCGTGTTCCTGCAACCACTCAGTATTTGTACGAGTCCGATTACACGGTGTGCTGTCCTTTTGAAAGATGGGACTCTGGTCCAGGTAAACTTCCAACAGATATGGATGGAGATGGTCGCCTAACAGGTTCTTGTAGAGTCCACCATTCAGTGTTTGTGAGATGATAACCAACGAACCTAGGGCTTGCCTGACAGAAGCTCCCTTGGTCAGAACACCATCTCCACTGCCCTGTTGAACCCCAAATGTGCAACCAGAAGATAGGGCTGCACGCTGTTTACGCCATGTACGAACCCTTCAATAAATATGGTGCAGCAGGAAACGGGACTCATCTCTCCAGACGACGTTCTTCTACACTGGAGTGCAAAAATTAAAGACGAAGAGGAGAAATCAGCATAACAGCGGAACGAGCAGGCAGAAGGGACCGAAAGGCCACTCAGATAGACTAGGGTCCAGTACGGTAGGGCATGCAATCCAGTAGACGACATCTGGATGACTTTACCCGAGGTCGCGTCATTGGAAAGTTGGAAGAAGGTTGAAGTGTGACTAGTGTGGCCGAGGGGTTCAGGATCGCTCACAGCATCCTTTTAACGAGCTTGGAGAGCATTTCAAACGACAGGAACAGCTGTCCGAGAGTTTAGCAGTGGTCGTCCACGAGCAACCATGGCGGCGGACGACCGGTATATTGTCCTACAGGCGAGAAGAGACAGACGGCTGACAGCGGGAGAAATCGCAAGGTGCATGCAACAGACAACTGGACGTCCGTTATCGCGTTTTACCGTGGCCAGGAGGCTGCACAAAGGTGGTCTATTTGCACGACGACCAGTACGCTGTGTGCCATTGACGCCTGCCCATCGGAGACGGCGGTTTCTGTGGTGCCAGGAACACAAGAACTGGACACATCAGTAATGGGGTCGAGTTCTCTTTAGGGATGAGAGCTGATTTAGTCTGACGAGCGATTCTGGACGTATGCACATCTGGAGAGAGCAGCGAACACGCAATCACACCTCCAACATCATCGAAAGGGACCGGTTTGGAGGTGGCGGAGTTCTCGTTTGGGGCGGTATCATGCTTGGTAGCCGTACTGACTCCACATCTTCCAAGCAGGTTTAGTCGCTGGTGTCCGCTATTGTACCGAGGTTCTCCTGCCTCACGTGCATCTGTTTAGAGGTGCTGAGGGTCCTAATTTCCTGTTGATGGACGACAACGCTACACCTCATCGTACAGTGGCTGTCGCAGAGCGGTTGAAGAGTGGAGATGTCAACGCATGGATTGGCCCTCAAGGTCCCCGGACCTAAATCCAATTGAACATGTGTGGGACCTTCTCGGGAGACACTTGGCAGCACGTCAGCAGCCGCGAGCAACGATTTCGTCGCTGCGATTGGCGCTACAAGAGGAATGGGCCGCGATACCTCAACAGCTCCTTGATAATATCGTCCTCAGCCTGGACAGACGTTGTAAATCCTGCAACGCAGTCAGGGGGGATCATATCCCCTAATAAAGACTGGATTTTTCTTGGCAGCCGCCTGTCACATGGACGTTTCTGTGTTCTGTCCAGTTGTGCTCGAAGCTACCTTTTTAATAAAGTGCCTTTGTATCCTTTGAATTCTTTGTTTGGACGGTTTTGCTCACTTGTCTCATATTCTTACATCTTGAGGATCTTATGGTATGATTTGAGTTGATGTAGAGCACTTCTGCACGACGTTACATTCGAAAAACCGTCTCGTCCTTTATTTTTGCACGCCAGTGTATCTGCTGAGGGTCCATTCCCGACGTTCGGCCCATGCGAGGCGTTGTTTGCGATGACTAGGCACCATCATGTGTACCCTGTTTGGTCTCCAGCTGTGGAACTCCCAGGTGAAGCATGGTACGGAGCATGGTGCATGTGAAAATAGGTCGAACTACACCGCTGTTGTACTGGTGGGTGAGCTGGGTGACTGCTGCTCATCATTCATTAATCCACCTACCTAAGTAGCGCCAAATGTCAGGAATTAGTAAACCTTGTTTTCTAATGCCTGACATTGGAATTGTCAGGAATTAGTAAACGTTTGTTGTTATGATTTAATTCCATTAATGTATGTACCAGACTGTGACTCGGTGTGGTCGGTGTGTTTGATGTGGGCCGTTATTGCATCCTGTAGCTCTTGACGTGTATGGGGATTACCTGCGTACACCTTTCCGATCAGTGCTCCCCACAGAAAAAAGTCAGGCGGTGTCCGATCCGGCGATCGAGCAGGCCACAGTCCCCGGGAGATGATGCGATTTCCGAAGAATTCCTTCCGAAGCTGAATTGATACGCCAGCTGTGTGAGCAGTTTCACTGTTTTTCGGGAACCATTCTTCGTTGATTTCCTGTTCCGTGACTTCGGATATGAATATTTGGGTAGTCTGAGTTAAATGGTAAGAAAATGGGTCCAATAATGCAAGTACGAATCCTGGCACACCAAACACCGACCTTCTGATTGTGGAGAGGCACTTCTTTAAATTCGTGGGGATTTTCAGTACCCCACAGACGAGTGTTTTTGCTGTTGATGTACCTGGACAAGTGGAACCGTGCCTCATCTGTAAAGAAACTTACATCGAGAATGTCCTCACCTTCTTCAGACAGGAATTCTTGGAAGCAGCTGCAGTTCCGAACACGGGTCACGTGGTCTGTTTCTTTCAGCTGATGCACGACAGACACTTTGTACGGGTGGAAACTCAACTTCCTTTTCAGGATATCGTGGGCTGTACTCTTTGGCATATTTGCTTGTTGTGACAACCGTCTCACGGACTTGTGTGGACTACTCTGTGACCTGTCCTGAATATCCTGTACAGTCTCGTCCGCCGTGGATGGCCTACTATCCACGGCAGACGAGAACACTGCCAGTTTACCCGAAACTTTGTTATGGGCTGACATACCACATTACAGTGTGGAACGTCTGCATCACGAAATTTCCTAGCGAACTGCTTTTGCACCGCGTCCGTGTACTTGTCGTGACGGCGAAAGACACGTTCCACCAAAAACAGTCTCTGTTCAACTGTCAACACCATTGCCCTTATGCCGAGACGAGTGATCAATCGACTCGTCTGCCTCCGTCGACCAAGCGCTCGGGATTGACCTTCGCTCGGAATGACAGCTGATCGCGTCTCGGGGTGGCGAGACATGAAGGTTACCAGACACGGAGTGGTGGGTCACTTCCACTGCAATTCCATTCAAAATTTATTTTTTATGCGTGCATTCGGTGCTCAGTCATTATTCGGACACACTGTATAGTCTCGAATCACGTTTTATTTCTCACCCACAAATATCTTAGCATGCGAAAGATGCATAGCATACACTTTCTGCAAAGAGTATCAGGTTACTCTCTCGATTTATTTATTTTTAAGTGCCGCTTGGAATGGCTAGTTTTTGACATAAAAAGATGGTGGTTTTACCGAACAGAATTTGCATGGCATACCCTATCTCATAACAAAAAAGAACGTCAAGATTCTGACAGATTGGTGGCATCCTCAAAGTTCTTTTAGTACACATTTCGATTTCGAAGTTTGTAATTTCACCGATGATTCAAGAAAGGGCGACCACAAGAAGACAGACAGATCGACACGAACCCCCCTGTTTTATTATGATTACACATCTACTTTTCTCGAAATGACGACACGATAGCGTAAATTTATGGGGGCACAAAAAAAAGTTAAGTGAAAACTCGAAATTTCTTCAGCTAATGCTATATTTTAGTACAAATCGCTCACGGAGTTTTGTCACACTATGTAATTCTTGTTCGTTTCATGAAATATTAGATTTAAAATCCGAAAACGCAAAAGCAAACGTACGAATTTAAACTGACAAAAATTAAATACAAGAAAGACGACACCGAATTTTCGGTTGTAATGAGCACGTCTTTTAAATCCTTTCCAACACGAATAAAATATTTCAAAGTCATTCATAGTCAATGGAACCTATTACATAAAATACGAATAAAAAAGAATCAATCGCATTTCTACAATCGATAAAACATCTAGAAACAGAAACAGCTATTTACCCAAGCTAGCGGTTGAAAAGGTCGTTTACGAAAATTAACAAATTGTGCTCGAAACATTTCTCGTAGCTAAAGAAACATATCAGATACAAAGCGATTTTTATATCAAACAGTTAGAACAGATTATAACGTAAATGTCTTTCGTACTGAGCTTTTATCGCTCTTCTTACGTTATTTTAAAACATCACCACACGATGAAAGAGTTCCTAAATTAAACCTTAACGGCCAGACGAAACATTTAAACAGAAGTCAAACTTACGGAAATTGGCTTTATTCCAGATGTTTTCACTAATACATCATAGCACTTCACAGTTTACAAACCCAACGCTCCACACTCCACACGAGCAACTGTTGTTTAGTAGTTTATATCTCTGGTTCTTATCTCATAACAGGCCGCCCCGGTGACGCAGTGGTCTAAGGCGCTGGCCTCTGATCATTCGTCCGAACGGGGTCCGGGTTCGAATTCCGGTGAGGCATGGATGTTGTGTTTGTCTTACGGCACTGGCTCTCTCCCTTCCCTGGAGCCAGTGACCCTAAATTAGGGACGGGCGACTGCTTATAGCCCATTGAGTTGCTCACGGTGGTCGTTAAACCTCCAAAAAAAAAATCTCATAACAGGCATACGTCACGTTCATTCTACCTCAATTGTGTTGCCAACAGTATTCGTTTGAGAGAGAATATATCACGTTAAGTGTGAAGTATAACTGAGAACAAAATCAAGACATACATAAGGAAAGAAACTAAAAAGGAAACTTAATTTAGAATATATGTCACAAGAATATACGTACAGAGGAAAACATAATCTAACTTTACGCCCCCTAGCGGAAGACTTTTGAATAATGGAAAAGTAGAAAATCTGTGAAAGGTAATCTTCACAGTAAAAGCTATATTAAGAAAAAATAATTTTCAAACAATGTCTCTTGGAAGCAGAGATAGCGAGAAAAATGTTTTGATATTCCTTTCCTCTAGCGGGTAAACTGCGCACTACTTTAAAAATAAAATTTTAAGATAATTTCCCATCTTTACTGTAACGATTGGCATACAGGAAAAAAAGTAATTTTTCAGAAGAATTTTCAGAAACAGCGATACAGCATCAAACATAAATACACACTGCCACCACCTAGCATCAGAACTGTGAAATACAAAACTCCACGTCTAAAGGCAAAGAGTTCCACAAAGTAAATAGTATACAGTGTTCAAATAATTTTTTAAATCGAACTTTTAAAAGCAGAGATATTAACAAAAACCGATAAGACCTATGTACTCCTAGCGGGAAAATTGTGCACTATTTTTGGTAGTAAATGCACACAAAATGTTTTAGCAGTTAGTACAGTGGGTGAGTCGAACGTTTTGCAATATCTGCATAAACGCATGTGCTGCGGCGGGTATGTCACGTGTTTAAACTAGTTCAACTCGCGCACTGCAGTCAGTCGAAAGGGATATAAAGTGGTAGTCGTTGCTGTGAACAGCATTGCATGTCGTCGCTCTGTTTGTGATTCGGACGCCTATAAGATAAACAGCCACAACCGGCTAATTAGGTAACATTTGCTCTACGAGTTTGAACTCGGCCATAACGCTGCTCAAGCACCACGAAGCATTTGTCATGCGAAAGCGGAAGGTTCCGTGTACCACAGCACCGCAACCAGATGATTCAAAAATTCTCTCACGTGACAGAAACCTCGACGATCAGCCAAGGTCATGTAGGCCACCAACCGTGGATTTGAAGGCCATGAGCCTGGCCGTAGAGGCAAATCTGACAACCAGCACTCGGAAATTATTAGGCGAGCTGAGCATATCACAGACCACCGTGGCTCGTTACCTTCCGGCACTCGGCAAGATCTACAGGAGCTGCCGCATTGTCTCTCACGAACTGACGCCAGCTGAAGCAAACCGCCGAGAAACTCAGAAGAAAACCTGCGCGATGTACGTTTCATCAAGAGAATTGTTACGTGCGATGAAAAGTGGGTCTATTTCCGTAACACTAACACACAACGGCAGTGGTTGAGCCCAGGCCAGCTTCTTGAAGCTGTTGCCAAGCTTGGGCGCTTCGAGCACAAGATGATGCTCTGCGTCTGGTGGAATTTCGAGGGGATAATCCATTACGAATTTGTTCCAGACGGTCGGAACATCAACGCCAGCCTCTACTCTGAACAGCTGGATCGGGTGAATGCCGTTTTGGAGGAGAAGTACCCGACACTAGTGAACAGAAAGCGCGCTCTCCTACAGCAGGACAATGCTCGGCCTCATACCGCGCGAACGACCCGGGCAAAACTCACGGAACATGAGGGCATCGAACTCATGCCACACCCAGCATATGGTCCGGACCTTGCCCCGTCGGATTATTACTTGTTCCGGCCCACGGCCCACTTTCTTCGCGGAGGGCACTTCAACAACCAGAAGGAGGTGGCGGCTGGGCTGAAGGAGTTCTTCGCCTCGAAGGACAAGAACTGGTACAACCGCGGAATCGAAGAACTGGCAGGCAGATGACTAAAGACAGTGCAACACGATGGCCTAATTGAATGCTAGTCAGCTTTCGTCGTAAAGGTACGTATGTAGACATAAAGTGATGTAAATATTGCAAAACTTGCGACTCATCCTCTGTAGTATCTGACCGAGAAAGGAATTTTTCAATCGGGTTTTTAAACGCGCTGATGTTGCTGCTAATATGCTGCAAACGGAAACGTGAACTTATGCCCTCTAGTGGCACACTTGTACGTTAACAAAAATTTTAGATTATGTGCAAAACATATCGCACCGGAAACCCTCTCAGACAGCGAAAACATTTATCAAATCGAACTGTTAGAAGCAGAGATATTGACAAAAAGGAGATATGCATCTACGCTCCCTGACGGAAAAATTAAAAACAATTTTCAGCATAAGATATTTTCAAAAAGCTTGCCATGGTGAGTGGTATCTGCCCGCAAAATATTTTTGTAAATCGAGCTCTCAGAAGCGCAGATATTGCTGCAAATATATCACAAACAAAAATGTACTCTTACGCTCCCTAGTAGCTAAACCAATCTTCACAAAAATTTGAAAGTATATGCAGAATATTTCCCACTATGAGCTCTCCATCTGACACAAAAAATAATTTTTCAAATCGGATTTTTAGAAGCAGAGGTATCGGGAAATCGCAATTTAACTTTACTCCCCCTAGCGGAAAAAGTATGCAATACTTGAAAAAAAAATTCTACCCAAAATAGTTGTCCTTATAAATGGTATCAATCGGATGTTCAGAAGCAATTATGCTGAATAACAAGAAAGATGACACCGAATTTTCGGGTGTAAAATGCACGTATTTTGAATTCGTTTTGACGCAAATTAAATTTATCAAAGCTATTCAAAATCAATGGAACCGGTATGGAAAACAATAGTATCTGACGAAAGAAAGAAGTTTTTCAACCGGGTTTTTAATCCCTTAGATATTGCTGTGAACGGAATCGTGAGCTTACGCCCTCTGGTTGGAGACTTGTGCGTCAAGAAAAACATGAATTCATATGAGAAACATTTCGCACCGGAAACGCTCTCCAACACAGAAAGCAATTTTCAAATCGGACTTATAGAAAGAGATATCGACAAAAATAAGATATGACTTTACGTCTCCTGGTGGAAAAGTCATGCATTATTTTAGGAAGAAAGTATTCTCAAAAGGTTTTTTCCATATGAGCACTACCGGTCCAAGAAAAAAAATATTAATCGAGTTTTTAGGAGCCCAGATTTTGCTACAAATACGCCAGAAGCAGAAATTAACACTTATGCCTCCTAGTGGCCAAACCATTCTTTACCAAACATTAGAAATTATGTGAAAAATATTTTCCATCAGGTCTTGTATGCGATACAGAAACAATTTTTCAAATCGGAGTTTTAGAAGCAGAAATAATGCAGAGAACGCAATTTACCTTTGTGCCTCATAGCGGAAAGTCTGATTTACTTGAAAATTTTGAATTTATAGAAACATTTCACATCGAAAACACTATCCAACAAAGAAGGAATTTTTCAAATCGGACTCCTAGAGGTAGAGATATTGACGAAATTAAGATATACATCTACGCCCCCTGGCGTAGAAACCATGCATTATTTTAAGAAGTAAATGTTCCTAAAAGGTTTGTCGACATGAGTAGTATCGGTCTACAAAAGACTTTTTTTCAATTGAGATTTTAGAAGCTCATATTTTGCTGCAAATACATCAGATGCGGAAATTAAGACTTATGGCCCCTGGTGGCCAAAGTATTCTTTACCAAAAATTTGAAATTACATGCAAAAGATTTTCCATTAGGATGTGTATCCGCTGAAGAAAAGATTTTTCAAATCGGAGTTTGAGAAGAAAAGCTATCGGGAAAAATGTAATTTACTTTTACGCCCCATAGCGGAGAATCTATGCGTAATTTGAAAAAGTAACTATATCTAAAATACTCTTTCGAGATAAATGGAATCGAAAGATAAAATAATTTTTTCAATCGGATGTTTAGAAGTAAATATGTGGAATAAAACGTATTTTTGAATTCGACATTATCTGCATTTACGCCCTCTATCGGAAAAATTGTACATCGTAGTAAAAAAACGAAATAAAAGATCATTATTCGCATATTTCAAGCTTCCCAATGCAAAAAGAATTTTTCAAATCGGACTAATAGTTGCAGAGATATCGTGTCTACAGACGAACGGACAAGCCGATAACATAAGCACGATCTTTTTTTACAAAAGACGTGCTAAAAATGTACTTTGAAGTCGATGGTATCTGCATTTACGCCCTCTGGTGGCGAAGTTGTGCATTATGGAAAAACGGGAAAGCAATGATCATCGTTCTCATATTTCGAGCTTCTCAATGCAAAAAGAATTTTTCAAGTAGAGCTAATAGTTGCAGAGATATGTTGTCCACAGACGGACGGACAGACAAAGTGATAACATAAATAAGCACGATCTTTTTTTACAAAAGCGTGCTAAATGAAAGATTAAAGCAACGTGCAATAATTTGTAAATAAGTAATGCAGCTTAGCATATTTGTTTCCCAAAAGTTTCATTAATTCCTGCTATTTTTGAATAATTTCTACGGCTAACAGCGCAGGTTTTTGCTTCATAAGAATAATAGAAAAAATAGTTGTTTACACCTTTCAATACATGTTGTTGATGTGTGAAAGCAGGTGACAGCTGGCAGTTTTTAAAACTGCAATCGATCTCATGATGATACGTAGGCGAAAACAAGTCTGTTTTCCAAGAAAAGTACAGGAAAATAATCGCCTGCTCTCAAATTCTCATGACAATATGTACACCAGGCTCGTTCGTTTTGGGGGAACAGGAAAGGAATATTGTTTGTTCAACTAATGCGCAATCATTTTTATTTTTAACTCCTTTCCTTTTTTTAAATTTTAACTTCTACATGTTCGATCAGTCGTGCTTCATATCCTTCAAGCTGATTTTTCTGCATCATCAATTATTGGGAATGGATTTTTGTTTTATTTTTTGTGCGAGTAATGACTTGAAGAAAAACATCTGCGCTCCTGTTTTCAAACTCGCTGGTGTCGGTGACTTCAAAGGAAATCCTTGTTTACAATTATTTCGATTTATGCTCGCGGCTAAAAACGGAATGCGGAACAGGGACAGAATATAATATTTAACTTTTAATTATACAAATTGCTTTTAACTCATCGTTTTTCGATCTTTTACGGAAATAATGATGTTTAGTTTATTCAAGTTACGCACAACAAAAGTAAGCCTGCATTCACGTGTCTTGCGCAGTTGCATTTATATTTTATGATACTCGCAGTTCAAAGCAATCTGTTTCAGATCGGATCCCGGCAACGGAATTTTGACCTACTTCCATCTCTGGTTCCACCTTATCTTGCGGCACCTCGGGATTTATCAGTTCTTCAATAGTTGAAATGGAAATTATGGTAACACTGATAGTGTTGAATATGAGAGATTTGAGTAAAATGTATCAATATAAATTGATGTTTTAGCACGAAAAATACACGAGTTTCCAAAATATGTTTTCAATTGCAAAACCAATTGAAAATGCGCATATAAAATAGACGTTTTTATACATCAGTATGATACTAAGATTTTGTATACTTATGTCTGACACCAGATAAAACTATTTCGAGATGAAATATTTCCTTTAGTCATTATTTGGTAGATCAGTTTTATACATCACTTATAGAAAGTTCAAAACACACAAAACATAGTTGCACAGTCAACCTGCAGCGTATATTGTAATTAACTTTCCTTTTTGGTTCTATTGTCGTGCGGGTCCCAGGGGAGGTGCATCCGACGTAATATTGGTAACCAAGGGAAGGGGGGGTGTCAAGTGGATTGTGACTCTGAGATTCCCTGAATTAGGGATGACGCAGCTTCAGGATCCACTGACGGGCGTTGTGTTTCACACAGCAGATTTACCTTTGGGAGTCAAAGGGTCTGCCGTGTGCCGCAATAATTTTAGATTGTCTAGAATTTAAACCATATGGTAAAGAATAGCTAAGTCCTAGCCGTAAAGATATTATTTCCGTATATCCAGCGTTGAGCACAAAAGTTGCAACTGTAGAAACACTCATGAGAATATATTAGATAAATTAACACATAAAACAATTTATTGGTCTCGTCTTGGCAAATAACAAGAAAAAACAAATATAGTAGATCAGGACCCCTTTTGCTCATAATCTTAAGAATGTGAGAATGTAAGCTGTCATGTATGGATTATTAAACTTGCAGTCACTTATTGATTTTATATATACACCGAGTGGCCACTTTATTATGCCCACCATTTCAGTACTTCGTTGGGCCACCTTTTGCCTTTAATACTGCGTCGATTCTTCGTGGCATGGACTCCACGAGATGTTGATACGTGGTTTGTGGAATCTGAAACCATGCTTGATGAATAGTACTTTCCAGGAGTGTGAGATTGCAGGGTTGTGGATCCAGCTGTCTGATGGCTCTTTCAACTTCATCCCACAAATTCTCAATGGGGTTCAGATCTGGAGATTGTGGGGACCACCTAAGCAAAGTAAACTCGCCGGCATGTTCCTGAAACCAATCCTGTACAATACGAGCACTATGGTAGGACGCATTATCTTGTTGAAAGTAGCCATCGCCATTGGGATAAACCATCCACATGACAGGATGCACTTGGTCCGCAACGATGTTTAGATATGATGTGCCAGTCAGACGTTGATCAACACGAATTAAAGGGCCCAAAGCATGCCATGAAAATATTCCCCAAACCATAACGTTACCTCCACCAGCTTGAAGGGTTGTAGCAATGCATTCGGGGTCCATGCTTTCGCGCTGTTTCCGCAAAATTCTCACTCGGCCATCGGCATGGTGCAACTAAAGCGTGATTCATCGGACCACATAATTTGTTTCCAATTATCGACTGTCCAATCCTTGTGCCCTTGTGCGAACTGGAGACTTTCTCTTGTTAACTGCAGACAGGAAAGGTGTTCGAACAGGCCTTCGGCTGCCATATCCCATTCGATGCAGTGTACGGCGAACAGTGCGTGCAGACATCATTTGAGGGGATCCTTGATTAAGAAGGAGTGTAATTTGCTGCACTGTTACCCTTCTGTTGTCTGTTACCAGTCTGAACACTCTCCGTTCCGCCCGAGCAGTCACTAGTCGATGACGACCACACGTTGCACGTAGAGACCCAGTTTTTTGGCTGACAGTCCAGTCTTTAAACACTTTAACAACAGCTGTTCTGGAACATTTCACGAATGCGGCGGTTTCGGTGATACTCGCTCCATGGCTCCGAGCTCCTACAATCATCCCACGTTCAAAGTCCGTCAAATCGCATTTTTTACCCATCTCGTCACCCAAAAATCACTTCTACTACTGTCGCAAGCACTAAGCTTTCCCTTTGTATACTAGCCTCACCCTCTGGCGGCAACAGTGTGCAGCCATAGCTCTTCTGCTTAAAACTGCCAGGTGGTCATAATAAAGTGGCCACTCAGTGTATAAACACTTCCTTAAAAATATACTATAATAATAATGATACCGACTTTCCCGACAGGAACTATCACGTGCTCATTGACTACTCGCTTATTAAAACCTTATTGATTTTTGCGGAAAACTTCAGTATGTATCAATCGCTAATACGCTGATATTTTGAAGGGACACCAAAAAGAAAAAATAGGATGGAATTCATACCTTAACATCCACCTGGACTGGAGACCGCACTGCTGTTCCCACACCACCCGAAATATGGAACAATATAGAAAGTCTGTTATTCTTGACGTCACTTAAGTATAGAGTCCATAGAACAATACAATTTTTAACACTAAGGCACTGGCATCCTCGTCATAACCACATCTCCCCGTCTGCCGCAGTAGTCCTTGGACTCCTGGTCCCGCTGACCACTCCTGGTCCCGAAATAGTAGCCGATCCACCTAGGTGTCGCTGTCCATCACGCTCCTCACTGGCAGCCGTCTCGCTTGGCTTGGGCCCACTTCGTTATCAGTAGAAGGTTTCCCAGAATTTCAGTATCGCTCGATGGCAATTTTGGTGTGCAGCCACCTCCTGCTATAATTTCCAGCTAACGCACGAGGAAACATCCGTAGGCTCGGAGGCTTCACATGCCTCCCTTTCTGACCGGATATATGGTGGTACGAACCCATCGGAAGATTCCGAGGGCTAATTTCTAAGTGCCTGGCTGATAGAATTAAGTCCAAGCTGAAGTTACCGAGTCAATGTCACGCAACGAGTGCTTTCATAACGGTGGATAAATAACATGTTGAAGTGACCTAGTCAAAATCTAAAAGTGAAGTGTCAAAAAAAAAGTAACAAGTGATTCTCATCTCGACATCTTCGACAACTTCTCCGGGATCCACCCACTACACATCAAAATTATGCAAGTTCCAATCTCGTGCTGGGGAACGCAGGTCTCCCCTGAATTAAATCTCGAAGTCGAAATTTCACTGGTAGGAAAATTAACATGAAATCAACTGATTCGTTAGGGGCTAAAAATGTGTGTCCGATTATTTCCCGCTTCTTAACCAATCGACGTTCTTGAAAAAATTCCTGAAGTTCCGACGTCTTCGGGTGATGTAACCGCAGTACCAATAAATTTTCCAGTCATAAAAGTGTCTCCTGTGTCGCCAGTCAGACTCGGACAGCTCGAGCCTTTTGAAAATGCAAAGAACGGCTGACACTTTCACAGCCCCCCCCCTCCCTCCCATAAAACATCTCACAATGCTCAAAAGATTTCCGAAACTTGGATCTGCCTTCCAATATTCATACGCAACCCGGAAATGCCCCTTGCCTGGATTACGGCAACGCTGCCAGCCACCGAAAAGTGGGAAGGGGGGGGGCATGTCGCTGTACGGCGGATTCGACCTGCCGGTCAACGATTTGTCCTGCAGCTTTGCCTGACATCCAACAATTGCTTGCTCTACGGAGAGACGGCTGTAAGAGGGGGAGAAGAAAGCGAGAAAAAGAAATCATCCGAAATTGGGGCCTACTCAGCCCTGGCAATCTGTGCTGACGACGTGGCGCAAATGGCAAAACAAAAAAAAAGAAAAATATATAGATAAAAAACGTACTCCTTACACAAAAATTCATTGCCCAAATAAATAAATAAATAAATTCGGAAATTGGGTTTTCACCTGGATGTGCAGCCTCGCGGTCGCGAGCGCTGTCACAGTTCCTGTACTCTTTGTAGGTTTTGGTTCATTCTCCTTAAGCTTCTCGTGAAGTTGATGCATACACCCTTGGCTGAAAGCCTCTTCAGTAGTGAAATTTTTTTCATCAGAGAAAGAGATCTGTCAGTGGCGATTCTCTGCTTTGCGCTGCAGCAAACGTTTCGCTTTTAGCACCCTCTGCTGCTTCAGTTATGGGGTGATGAAGTGCCCTGTACGTCACTGGTAAGCTCTCACCATTAGGTCACTCCGCAGCACACGTGACATCGACATTCTTGAAATGTTCAGCTCACGAGCCATCACTGATTGTTTACTGACAGGATTTCGTCGAATACGGGCTGTCACTGCTTTCACCAGGCGATCAATCCTCACTGTATGCGGCCGACCCTTTCTTTGGGGGTCAGCGATGGTTCCAGTTTCAAGAAACCTTAAAAATTCGGCTGATTTTCAGCCTTTTGAGCACGCTGAAAACCTCGGAAGCTGATTTTCCAACTTTGTGCAGCACTATTACAGCAACACGGTTCTCATAATTGCCCCATTCCATGGCAAGTACTTCACGAAACAGGTTATATCCTCTGTGAATGAACGCATAATGATTTACTAGCTGCCTCATGCCTCCTAGCTGGTCGGTGATGTTGCACACCGGTTGCGCGCCGTTTGTCGAACGTTTTTAACAACATTTATGCTAAGACTGGGTAGTTTCGCGATCTTAATGTACTAACAAACAAGTACCACTGCCTCTCCTTTTTTGCCACTATTTGAAATGGAATTGAATTCCAGGTGCCAGTTTGCCAGTATTCTCTTAACTTCATATTTATGTCTGCTAAACTGTTCGTTTACATTTTGAGGAATATTCTTCGATCTTATGCCAATAATATCTTCCTCATGTGCAACGTATGCATTCACGTCAGCAATATTAAGTGGCCTGGAAAGCAGTTTATACTGCTATTGGAATATTTCAATCGGATTGGCTGACTTTCATTTCGTAAAACACATCTATTCCCGTGCCCAGGTTTTGTGTGTTACTCACACTTGTAATAATGCCGGCTGTGCTAAGTTTAGTATGAAAACTATTCCTTCACCAGAATCTACACTAGCGCCCAGCTGGCTGCGTCATTGAAATGTATCCATAATAATCGGGGTCTTCCTCTTCATCATCCAACGGCAAGCTATCAGTCAAACGCAACAAAGTAATTTCATTATACGGAGTGAAGACGTAAACCGAACAACGTGGAAAGCCCAAAAGTAAAAACCCACTTTTAGAAAATGTGAACTGTTTTGATATTTCTGACACACACATGGATATTTTTGAAAGGTCGACCACACTGAGGAGGTTACTTAGAGTGCGCGATGGTTGCTTTGGCTGCGAGTTGGAGCCCCTGTGACCGGAAAGCTTGCCAATCATCTAGAGCTGAAAAGTTATACTATATGCCATTATGTTTATGTCCATGTGTTTCGAAGAGTCAACCTGACAACTGAAAACTCCACCTAGTGCGAATCATCTCCAGAAGATCTTTTGCAAACCAAAAAGATCCGGACTGAATGATTAACTTGAAAACGAGGATCATTATAACCCGAGAAATTGAGGACATAATAAAATTGTCGTACTTACCCGTTGAATTATGTTTCTGCGAACAGAATGTTTTCGGTCTAGAATTTGTGTTTGGGTATCTTATTTTCCACCTCTTAGCTTGCTGCTATTTTAAGAATCCCATGCCGCAGGAAAGAATACTGTCTTGGTTGTACAACTTTTGATCTCAATTAGCTCTCAACACCGCCATCTCTTGAAAACGCAATACAATTATCTTACACGAAGAAGTATGTGTACTTCTAAATAACTTTACTTTTCAGTTTTTGTTTCCTTATGTAAATTTAGTTACTGCTTGATCAAAAGTTTTCTAACTGAAAGACACATTACTTTTCTGAAGAGCTTTTTCTATTTGGCAACACTGACAATGGGTCACGGCGCTATAAAATTAAACAGTGAATGAAGTAAAAGGCAGATTGTACGTGGTGTAGATGATGGACATTGATTAAGCAGGTAACAGATTGAAAAGATAGCAGATTGTGGAGTTGTCAAGATTATGTACTTGGAGTTATAAATATTACGAATAGATGTTACATGTTGAGATTGTAAAACGTTAATACAAAGCTTGTTGAGTTATACAAGGTGTTACGTAAATGGCGCATAATAACCTCAGGGGGGGGATTCCTTGGGGAAATGCAAGCAAAAAGTGTTCGGTGACATTTTGCCACTTAGGGACTATGTACCGTGATGTTAACCCCTGAAGTTTGGTGACGTTATATCCACAAATACCATGAAGCGCGTTTCTCAACAAGACAGGCAAACACCTCACAGACGTATGCAAATGAAGCTTACTCCACATAACTACGGCCATGACAAAGGCCACTGAGTCACATGGGAGATAATCATTTGAACGGGTTACGTCTGCCATGCGAACAAATTGCTTGGATGTGTACGATTGATGGTCATTGGGGCAACATTGACATAGAAAAAATGGCATACACCTTGTTGGTGAATACTTAAATTACTATACTTTGATTGCTTCCATGTCTTGAGTCTTGTGGTAGCAGCTTCTTTAATATATGCCATTATTCACATGCTGTTTGGTAAATTCCAAGCAATGGGATTCAAAGGTTGGGTCAGCGGATGCGCGAAATCGGTAGCGTGATGCCTACCACATCAAGTGATACAAGGCTCCCGTATTCAACACAAGCATCTAATGTGGAAAAACTTATTCTGGATATGATACATGTGGATCCAAAGCTAAGTATACGCCAAATTATCCGATGATCTGGTGTAAATCAGCACACTGCGCACTTCATTCTGCGAGATCATGGCCATCTGCGTACCACTACACAACAGTTCACCACTTGCGGCCGGCTGATTACCCTCGCCGCATACAATGTTCTATATGGCCTCTGAAGCGACAGCAGTAGGATCCCAGTCTCACGGGACGCATTCTGTGGTCCAACGAAGCTCGATTCACACTTGAGGAGATGTTTAATGTCCACAATAGCCATGTGCAGGCATGTGTGAATCCACATGCCACAAAGGACCGAGGTTACCAGTTCCGCTGGGGTGTGAATTTGTGGGTGGGTGTAGTTGGGTACATCGTCATTGGTCCGTATCTACTGCTGCACCGTCTGAATGCAGCACGATACGAAGTATTCTTGCATTCAGTGTTACCACAGCTATTAGATGTTCAACTGACCGTTCGTCGAAAACTCTGGCTACAGCTTGATGGAGTATTTGAACATTACGGTGTTGAGGTCCGTCGTTTTCTTGATGAAATGTTCCCTGGTCGATGGATTGGACGTGGTGACCCTGTGGAGTAGCTGCCACAATCGGCTGACCTCAATCCCCAAGACTTTTTTGTTTGGTGCCACCTGAAAGAACTTATTTCCAGGACCCTACCAAACACTCTAAACAACCTGGTGGCATACCTGCAAGCAGCCTTTAC
This sequence comes from Macrothele yani, assembly GCA_039090855.1. Lineage (NCBI taxonomy): Eukaryota > Metazoa > Arthropoda > Arachnida > Araneae > Macrothelidae > Macrothele > Macrothele yani. The sequence goes on along the minus strand of CM077017.1, from coordinate 60,911,961 downwards.
CACTATCAATAGGGATATGCTGCAGCGGCAGCAGAGTCGTGTTCGTCGTGCAGCTGCTTGTTGCCAGATGGACGGTGGCCATTTTCAGCACCTCCTCATGTAGCGGGGATCAAGGTGTCATGTGTCTGGGAGCCAATTGTAATTCACGTTATGTGCACCAAGTAGTATGTTTCTGTTCCGGCCCAAGTGTGGCCATTCATTTCAGTCAGTTGGTACACCGCTATCGTATCACATACCGTGCTTTCGGCATATTACCTTTTCTGTAAGCATTTCGACTATGTTTTCTGTAAGAATGGGGTGATGTAATGCCCGTCTGATGTACTTGTGTATCTTTTCCAGCCGATTAAAACATAAAAAAATGTCTCTTGACGTGTTTGTGGCTTCATTTGTGTTTGCCTGTTTTGTTCGGAAACGAGTTTTATGGTAGTTGCGGCTATGACGTCACCAAACTTTAGGGGCTGATATCTCGGCAAATAAGCCCTAAACGACAAAATGCCACTGAGCAATTTTGTATGTATTTCCCTAAGGAATCACCCCTGGGATTATTATGCGACATTTACGTAACATCCTGCATATGCTACCAACAATTACTATCATTGGATCGAATTCTATGTGAAGACCTGAGAGTCACGATATATCAGTGGAATTGATCTTTCAGTCAATGAAGGAATAAAATTAATGGTCATAACGTAAGTCTAATCTTGCTAATTCTTATCGCTGGGCGTTTGGTAATTTGCTACAAAGTGCAATTTATGTGCAACACAGCTATTCAATCAGATTAGCCAATTATTCAATTAACCAATTATATCTAAAACAGTGAGTTAAATAATCTCCATTAAAAGGGATAAAGATTAATGGAGATTATTTAACTCACCTTGGTTATGCTGATGACGTAGTCATTTTTGCAACTGCCCCATCAGAACTGCAGACTATGTTCCAGGCACTTGCTAACAAGAGAAAAAAGTGGGATTAAAAATGAACTTTCAGAAGACAAAACTGGTGTACAACACTTTTAGAAGAAACGAAGATTTATCAACTGATAGGAAAAAGCTGGAGATAACCGATGCCTACATTTACCTTGGATAGCAGATATCAAGCATAGCTCACATTGCTGAAGATATTAATCGACGAATAAAACTTGGTTGGAGAGCTTTTGGAAGAAAACAGTACAATTTTTAAGAGCAATATGCCATCATGTCTTAAAAGAAAAGTGTTTAATCAATGCATCCTTCCAGTGCTTACGTATGGAGCAGATACGTGGACCTTAACTAAGAAAAGACATGCAAAGACTGCAGACAACTGAAAGAAGCATGAAGAGATGCATGCTTGGTGTAACCAGCAGAGATAAGAAGAGGAGCTCATGGATCAGGAACATGACAAGAGCGGAAGACATCATGATCAGAGCAAAATCCCTAAAATGGCAATGAGCTGGACATGCTGCCAGAAGAACAGACCACCGATGGACAACCGGAATTGTTGACTGGATTCCAAGGCACAGGAAAATACCAAGAAGAAGACCACATGGGAGATGGGTGGATGACATTCGAAAGCATTAAGGAGTGACATGAAGGTGAGACTGGCGCAAAACAGACCGTTGTGGAAGAAACTTGGGGAGACCTACATCCAGCAGTGGATTGATAATGGTTGATGATGATGATGGTCTAAAAATACAGTTATAAAAGAATTGAAACTCCATAGTAGTTATTTTATTTACTGTTTTCTAAAGTTCACAAATAATTATTTGCTTGTACTAGTGGCGTTTCATATTTTTCACGCAGTTTACTTATCGAGCTTACGAAGTAGTGGATTTTTGTTTTCGGGTTTTAACGACCATCATGAGCAATTCTAAATGCTATAGTCGCCTGTCCCTAATTTAGAGCTACTGTCTCTGGAAAAAGAAAGAGTCAGTGCTGTAAGACGAACACACTGCTCACGCCCGGGCCTAGCTCAGACGACTAGGCCGAAACCAGGTGTTCTGACCACTCAAATGTGTGTGTGTGTGTGTGTGTGTGTGTGTGTGTGTTATCTTTGATTAAAGCTTCACATATGTACACCGATAAGCCATTACATTATGACCACGTATCTAATAATTAGCTGTAAGACCCCCTTTAGCCCGCAAAGCAGCGGCGACTCGGCGAGACATCGATTCGATGAGGTGGCGATAGGTATCCTGGGGTATCTGGTACCATAATGTCAACAGCAGGTCCTCCAGTTCCCAGTACATTTCGGGGTGGTGGTGATTTAGCACGAACCCGCTTTTCCAAGTCGAACCACAAATGTTCGATTGGGTTCATGCCAGGTGAATTTGGAGGCCAGGGCATTAACAGAAAGTCACCAGCATGTTCCTCGAACCACTCCTTGACCATTCTGGCAGCGTGACATAGCGCATTATCCTGTTGGTAATGGCCATCACCAGCAGGGAACACAGTTGCCATGAATGGGGGAACTTGGTCCGCTACGATGTTCAGATACCTGATAGCTGAGCTGTCAGGGATTGTGCTTTTGGGATAATGGGGCCTAAAGTGTCCCAAGAAAACATCGCCCACAGCATAACACCGCCGCCGCCGGCCTTTTTCCGCCAAACGGTGCATCGAGGTGCCATAGCCTCTGTTGGTAATCGGCGTATCCGCGCTTGGCCGTCTACGTGATGCACGAGGAATCTTCATTCGTCAGACCAGGTCACTTTCTTCCAATCATCCACGGTCCAATATCGATGATCTTGGGCACATTCCATGCGTTGTTGGCGATGACGTGCAGTGAGCATGGGGACCCGGCTGGGTCTTCGGCTACGTAGGCCCATGCGCAGAAGGCTGCGATGAACTGCGTACAATGACACATTGCTCTGACAACCACTTTTGTAGCTGCGGGTGATTTGTCGTACTGTGGCCTTGCGTTCGCTGTGAACAATGCGCGACAGTCTCCGCTCACCCGCGGCATCAATGAGCTGCGGACGAAACACGACTGGACGACGGTTTGTCGTTCGGCCATTTGTGCACCACTTTTGATACGTACTCACAACAGCGGCTCGTGAACAATCTACAAGCCGCGCCATTTCCGAGATCGTAGTTCCAAGCCGCCGTGCCATCACAATTTTTCCTTTATCAAACTCCGATAAATCGGCAGCTTTTCCCATTCTGACTTCGAACACTCTACTAACCGAAAGCCGGTCTTCGGGTTGTATATATACTGCTCTGTGAACTTCACTTGTGCCACTGTTCGTTCTCCAGGCGCGCTCATTTCTCTAGGCTGGGGTGGTCATAAGGAAACGGCTTATCGGTGTATCTACATACACATACTGAGAGGTACAGTAATTGTTCTATATCTTCAAATTAATATAAGCAAAATCGGAATTAAATACAACTCACCTTTTAAATGACGGCTGTCTTCCAAACACGGGCTGTCTTCCAATGACGGCTGTCTTCCAAATGACGGCTGTCTTCCAAACAGATTTCCAGGAGGGGCAAGGGGAGCACTTGCCTCCCCTGGAAATCTGACTGTCATTAAGGTACTACAAAGATTTTCGCCATAATATTACCACCCCCTACTCGATGTGAGGGCGAACGATATGCTGCGTCCTATTCGCTGCAGTGGGATTAATTATAAAGAAAAAACCGTTAATTTTCGTAACACTTTATCTTCTATTATCTTCCGCCTATGAGTGTCTACCGTGACGTTGGGTTCCCTAATTGAGGGTCTCCAAGCTCAGGGTTGACGGGTGCATTGCGTTGTGTTTCATATGGGAGAACATGGGAAACCCATATTCCTCCACATGCCGCTTGAAATTTAATAAACTCGTGATGTCAGATTTGGACTTTTTATCCTGCGACTGGGGCTTGCTAAATGCAAAAAGTTACTTTCTTCTTAAGATCTTGGAGTTGCTACTCTATCAAAACTTTGCGATTGTTCTACTTAATTATTCAGGTTAAAATCAACAAAGATTCCCTTATTTTGAATTTTCAAAGATTGGAGAAACTCGGGTAAATTTCATTATAAAATACAGAATTTATTTTCATTAGTGTTTCCTTAAAATCTATTACACTGATCGGTGGAGATTTCTATTAACTTAAACCAAAATATATTTTAAGTTCATTATGCTTTTTGATATTCGTAATCATATTTTAAAGTTCATCTTTCGCAAAATATAAGACACATTATGTTATTCAGCACTTGCAAGAGATTAAAAATGTCTTTTCTACCGAGGATGTATAGGAGATAAAATCATGATCATGCTAACGAGATATTGGGAATTATAAAATTAATCTTACCAAATCCTTTTCTGTTCATCACATTCGTTGTCGTCCGGTATTACTTATAAGTATAAAGTCTATGGTTGGGACCTCATCCGGTCCTGCTGAATGCACACTGTCCGCATGAGATAACTCGATGCTTCACCCAAAAATTGTGGAAAGTCCTCTCAGGGAAAACATCATACTTCCCTTCACCTGGAAATCATCTTGCTCAATTTTGAGCGTCCTCTCAGGAAAAACCTCCTAACTTAATTCTCTCTGCGATATTCTGCCCAGGATTCATCTAGAGTCCATTCTGTCCTCTCTGCAAATATCTAGTCAGCTTCTCTCTGCAAAATCAAATCTTCTCCTGTGTGAATATTCTCTCTCTTCCGTCTATGCTCAAGGGGGTGGGGGTGTTCCTGTCCTACCCAAATGGCTCTCCCCTTATTGGCTGGGCCTCTTTTCCTCGCTTCGGCATTGGTTTACATCCCTGTATGGGAATCCCTCCGATTCGTTGGCAAAGGCTTGAGAACATGGAGTTTTCTTGAAGATGAATATTCCTTTATCTTGTCAACTGCTCCGCGGGATGTCCGCGTTGCCTTAGAATTTTCACGTACGCTTCCTGCGTGACCCTTTCTGTTGGTTTCAATCAATTACGCCCACTACGAGAAATATGCCCTGTTCGTTCCCCGCTAGCGTGCGTAAAACGTGACTTCGTTAATAGAAGATGGTCCAGTAAATTGGCCCCCACCTGTGATTGCGAGCATTTCACTCTCGTAGCGTTGCTTGTTGTAACCTCCGAGTTTTCCTTTTACTAACCAAGGGGTGTGTTTCGTGCCTATCCCTACTTTAATTTCCGGCGAGCTCGGGGAACACAAAAAAATAAAAAAAAAACAGCAATTCAAAAGAATGATATAAAAAAAATTTCCTCCTAAAGAAAGAAATCTGCTCAGCCAGGTCTTAGAATAATTACGAAATATGTATTATAATTATCCTCTTAGAATGCCTGTCCGCATTATGCTTCTCGGATTTTTTTTCCCAATTCCCGCGCTCTCTAAATTGTCTACTTGGTAACTACTCTTCCTCGTTTAACTATTTCCTCGTACTATGCGATACCGTAGGAATTATTTGGTGAATATATTGCTTTCCTACACTTACTAATTTGTAGGCCCCCTTTCCGAAATCCATACCTACGAAATCATGGTCCTCCAATGTTGCACGATATTCCGGAGGACATACGGGTAACATTACCAAACACGGGCTGTCTTCCAATGACGGCTGTCTTCCAAACAGATTTCCAGGAGGGGCAAGGGGGGGCACTTGCCTCCCCTGGAAATCTGACTGTCATTAAGGTACTACAAATATTTTCGCCATAACATTAATTCTGATTGTTATTTCTTTAAGCTCAACTTTTCTGGAGGTATGTTTGCATTATAGTAAAAACCCTGGGAATTTGCAGTAGAAAGAAATAATATTGAAATTCACCACTGCATGTTGGAGCACACCATACATGAATACAGTGTGCATTGTGCATTGGGAAACACAAAGGCATACATGAGTGCATTGGGAAACACAAAGAACTGAAAAACACATCAACCTCTACAACGGCCATTTGCTGCTGGACAAAAAGTTCCGCAAGCTTTTTTCAAAACTTGTCTTGGGGGTGTTTTCTTCCTCCTTGATGATAAGTTGAATGATCAGTGGAGTTCTGTAGTGCATGGGACACAAATGGCCAAAAGGCACAAAGCTCAGAAGAACAACAAATATTTTTTTATTGTCCCAATATGCTGTCGAACTTCATTTATCAGTCTTTTTTTATGTAGTTTCTGTGCCATCTGGTTTTCAATTAAATTTATCTAGATGTTTGGTAAAAAAACGGCACAGTAGTTTACATGAGATGTTTGTTTATGCTATTTGGGTGTACAATTTCTATTTTTGCTCCGTCCTGAAAACTAAGCTACGGACACCCATGCTTCCAAACCCTCAATATCTTGTTCTTTATATTCAATATGCAAAATAATATTTACAACACGTGTAAAGTAAAGCGGCGATAACAACAAATGCAGCTTTAGCATTATCAGTTCGATGAACATATCATGTGTGGGGGCACCAGTTATTTGTTTATTTTCCGGAGACACGTGCATTTCGCTCTCCAACAGTTTTAACGTCACGCCTCGACTGCTGAATACATAATTCTCTGAGAGAGTTCATTTATCAAATCACACGCAAAACATTATTGGCTAACAGCTAACCGGTGTTTGCTGTGATCACCGTGGATTGCTATTCTTGCGAACAGAAACAGACCGAGGAGAATCAAGCTTTCAACCCCGAGTGAAGAACAACGAACAAGCACGTGAAATAGTGAATTTCAACTACTGCCTCCCGGCATAACATAAATATATACTTGGATGATGTTCCACTTAAGCAAGTGCTTAAGCTTTTCCGCCCTTTAGTCTCCTCTTTTTAGTAGCGATTTTCAGATTTTGCGCCCCGCTGAGTTATGTGTTTTTCTCACGCACGGCACATAGATAAGTTTCACTGCTCAAAACATTACCATAATCTCTCAATCAAATCCATCGAATAGGAGGGGAGAACAAGAGTTTCACTGAGGTTAAGCTGCGAAGCAAAGGAATAACTATGATCGTGTTTCATCTGATAAATGTTTGCTTGGATTAAAGGTTAACCCGACTACACGCTATAAATTGAGACTTTAAAAACGCAGTTTAACTCCCAGTCCAAAGTTCTTCTCGTTTTTAGCTACACGTATTATTGGGCCTCCATTCTTGTGAGAAACGTGCGCCAGGGTCGACTCTGTACTGCGATAACATGGAACACATGAAGCTGATGACGTGCGTTTGGCACCGAGCCACAATGCGCTGTAAGGTGTGAGCAGAGGATGGAAACCTGCTGTTAGGGTGCTCATAAGAAATTATTGAGAAAAAAGATATAAACGCGGCAGAAACAGCAGCGAGTGACATTTGTGTAGCTGAAGGCGAGGAAACAGTGGACAGCAGTGTATAATGCCGCAATTTACACCTCCAGAGTAGTCCGCCAAAAACTACAGGAATCGGAAGGGGTTGAGATCCTACCTCATTCTCCATACAGTCCGGATCTTACCTCATCCTCCATACAGTCAGGACCTTACCCTATCCTCCATACAGTTCGGATCTTACTCCATCCTCCATACAGTTCGGATCTTACTCCATTCTCCTGTTACAGGACTTTTCGTTGAATTATGTTTCAGTGCCCAGTATCATGGATTCGTAGACCTTCGCCTGTAAAGAATTTAGAGTTCCGGGTTTTTGATGATGAAACAAATAAATAAATGAAATACCTGCTAAAGTTAATAGCCGTTCCTTTTCAGAGAAGAATCTGTTAATTCCGTGAAGTAATGGGAATGAACTCTCAGCTTTGTCCCGATTTCTTTGTTTTATTGACTCGAGGATCCGTTTTTCTTCAGTTACCTGCTGCTAAGTTTTCGTTTCCAAATTTAGGTTCCGCTCGGTCTCGCTTTTCGGCATCGGACATTCTAAACCTCCGTTTTCCCTCTCCCGCCGTCTTCACGACTCGGAAAAAAATCTTATCAACAGCTTTCTTCCAGAGCCCTGATCCGAATTCCTTTGCATTGTTCATTTTCATCTCGGCCATTCCGTGACTCCTATTTTTACCCCCTGCTCAGCTCCTCACAAAAGGCGCGAAAGTTACTTTTAATTGTCTTCTCTCTGTCTCTCGGACACTTTAGCGTGACTCCTACTCTTACACCCCTATGTTAATGCCTTATTTTCTGTGCATCCCCTGACCTATCAACTGTTCTTCGACCAACCGTGAGAACTGACTCCATTAAGCTGAAGATGCGAGAATTTCTTGATACCTCCCTACAAACAGGGCGGTAGCCAGGAAGGGGTTTTGCGGGTTTAAACCCTCCCCGAAATACTGTATTTGAAGAAAGATAGGGTAGATAGACCCATATACTTCTGTAAGTAGTATAGCATGCATGTAAGTCGGTATTTGAAAAATGGGCAGTATTAAATAAAAAAAATCATGTGCAAGTAAAATGTGACAGAGAAAAAATTAACATATGTATAACGTACGGTGAAATTTGATTTTCAAATTCAGAAATCCTCACCGAAAACTCTTTCTAGCTATGGCCCTGCCTACAAAGATCATTATCACTCACAGCCCCCCCCTTGCAGAGCCATAAAGATAGAAAATCGAACTCGGCGATTCCCTCGGATAGATAGCGAAGAAACGGTAAAGAGTGTCCTGCATCATTAACGCACCAGCACGGAATTGGAGGAAAAGGACCGTCTCCAAATAATCACTAAGAAAAAAAGAGATGATTTAAACTCACCATATTCAGAATGGTTATTAAAGTTTACTCTTGTTAAATCTATGATCCCCTGGTTATTTTTTTTTTTTTTTGATTGGTGGTTTAACGACCACCGTGAGCAACTCAATTGGCTATAAGCAGTCGCCCGTCCCTAATTTAGGGTCACTGGTTCCAGGGAAGGGAGAGAGCCAGTGCCGTAAGACAAACACAACATCCATGCCTGACCGGGATTCGATCCCGGACCCCTTACGGACGAATGATCAGAGGCCAGCGCCTTAGACCACTGCCCCACCGGGGCGGCTCCCCTGGTTACACTCCATAGAGTCCGGAACATGCCCCCTGCCGACTATCACCTGTTTCGCTCCATGGCCTATTTCTTATTAGGACGTCTCTTTGCTTCAGTGTTGGATATGGAATCTAGCAGAGAGTTTCAGTCATGGAAGCCTGCCGGGTGGTGTGGATGGGTGTTGAAAGATGCCTTGCGACAATGTCCGATACATGTTCTACTGGGTACAGGTGCGAGGACCTTTCTGGCCATTTCAGGACATGACAGCACTTAGACTTCCCCCTGGATATCTTTGCAGCATGCGGACGAGCATCTTGGTGATACATTCTGACAAGTGCTTTCTTATGAAAACTATAGCAGCAGCATTCAGGATATTCTCCAAGTGTTACAGAGATGTCAAACTGCCTCCGAGGTATTATAGAAATGTTCGATTTTCATTGCTGATTGCTCCCTGAACCATGACCCTCTGTCGTTCGCGCTCTGTGACGAAAGACAATTACTCTTGAACTGGTCCGTCCGCCCCGTCGGCTGTCGTCTGCATACGTGAAACTGCCACCATCGAACGCCAAACAAAAACGAGATTGTCGAAAAGATAGCAGAGTGGTAAGAGGCCTAGGTTTCTGGCTAGTCATCCGAGGTGTCCTGGTTCGAGTCCCTGGTGAGGCATGGGTGGCGTCTTTGTCTAAAGGTTCTGGCTCACTTCCTTCCCTGGAACCAGTGGCTCCAAATTAGGAATGAGAGACTGCTTATAGCTCATGGTGGCCATTCAACTCCGATACAATAGAAAGCTAAAATATAGCTGTTCACACGACGCTATTCTGTCGGCCAGTTCAAGTGTGCACGGCATTACGCCTGACGATAGCGACGATGATAATTGGATAAGGGCAGGTATCGCAATGAACGCCGTGCGTGAAGACCTTCCTCCGCCAATCTTCGGTGTGTCTTGTAACGTGAAGACTTGAAACAACATTTACCGCTCTTTTGATGATGGAGAGAGTTGTTGTAATGGCAGCAGAAGCTTGTCGTTCGATAAAACGGTCTGCCCTTCCAGCGGTGTAGTCGTCCGGCGTGCTCCAGTTAGAGGCCGATGAGAGTTCGTATTTTCTTCCCAAAACTGCTACCAGTATCGATGTACTGTTGCTTTGTCAATGACCAAATGCTGCGCAACTCTCCTCTCAAATATACTCAGCTGGATACATAGTGGGCTAATTTGATGTCTTTGAAATTTGTGCCTAATTCTCTCAAACCTAGGAATCGCAGCTAAAAGTTGGAAGACCCTTTTCAGGAGAAAATCAGTCTTAGTTGCGACGTTAAAGCAAGGACATTCTCTCTTATATCGACAAATGCTGCAATCCGATTGGTCCCAAGTTTAATCATGTACATACCTCGCCTTAACTTATCAGCTTACTAATTTGCATGCGCTTCCGACCATTCCTTCAAGGAGCTGCAATTTCAATTTTACGGAGTGTAGGCCAATTTCTATTTTTATGAGACAACGTTCAGTCCCACAATTTTCAGGAAGTACCCTACAGTAGAAACCGCTTATAACGAACCGATATATAGCGAGATCTCGGATTTAACGAACAAAACAGGAACTTTTATTTGATATAATGTTAATTCAAAGCTAATTTGGTAATATCTAACGAACACAATTTAAGGAAATCTTCGTATTTAACGAAGGAGAGAAAAGCTAAAATCACACTTTTAACAATCAAATGAACAGAATTTCCTGAAATTCCATATTTAACGAGGCAGAGAAAATCATTTGTTCACCGTCGTGGAATGGAGGAATAGAAATTCTGGCATACAGAACGAAACTGCAACAGCTCAAGAAAAGATCGGCGTGCAAGCGGAAGAAAATGATATAAATCAGTGATGAGGAAGTACATCAAATGCTGAACAAGCGAGTTGTGCGAGAAACTCTCACTCTCACGTCAGCAGAGTTAAAAACAGGCGACCTACTTCCTAGACAACATGAGGATGGATGAGGTTCACGTACATGAATTAAATGGATTTCCAGGCAACGATAGCAGAAAGATATAAGGGAGTACTGAAAGTGTTATTCCGCGAAAATTAAAGGAAAATAAATGTAAAATAAAATAAACGTCATTGGATTATTTTGCTTAAAAATGTCTCCACATGACGACTGCTTCCGGATTCGCTGTTATTATGTATTCATGAAATTATTTATTTTATTTTAGGTTGAGCTACTTTAGTTTATTAAAGAAATCTTTCAACTGTATCCAATTGTTATGTGTCATGGCGAAAATTTTAACCTCTGGTGAATTTCAGAGAGACCTGATCAATCTTTCTGTTGGTTTATCAGAGATTAATTAATGCAAAAATTTTCTCCCATGACATACGTTAGAAGAAAATTCCGGGTTGAAAGGCAGGGGAATTCGTGCGCAAAATTCGCTTGTCTTAATCACAACCAGGAAAACAAAATTTCATGTTGGTGAAAAAAAAAAAAAGAATAATATTTGATTTAACTGACTTTGGGCTTTTGAAAATAATTATTTTATCTGTTCTTTTATCGCGATAGGAAAAGGCGAGTAGGTGTGCAGCTCAGAGAATCAAAATTAATTTTAGTTTAACATCACGGAACGAGAGAAAAAGAAAATTAAAAATTAGTGATTTTCTGCAAAGCAAGAATTCGCCATTTTTCGTTCCTCGTTTCCAAACGTCGAGAAAAGTCGCCCAAAAGTGCAACATCTTTTCGTCTTTTGGGTAAGGAATTCAGCAACAGAATCTATTTTTAGAAATCAGGGTCAAAAGCGGGGTCCCTACGTGTGAAGGTCAGTGTGTCACCCCTGGCTTGCGAGGGAGTGAAATTCCGTTGGGGAGTCGTTAGTTGCTAGGCTGAAGTTTCGACCAATGGGAGGGGTCAGCGGTTTCAAGCACCCCAGAGTTTTATCCGTTGAGAAAACACTTTTGTTCTGGTCGCTGCGTTAGCTGGTGGACAGCGGAAGCAAAATTTTCTCTCCTCGCCTTTTTGGCGGAGGAGGGGGCAGCAAGAAGGAAAATTTCGTATTGAAATCTAAACGGACAACAGCTAAAATGATGATTTTCAAGGATCTCATTACTGGAGAGGAAATGCTCGCAGATTCAACCCTCTCCTCCTCTCCTAGTGGACGACGGCAGTATTGAGCTGCAATAAAAAGAAAATTAGTAACTACCGTGAATTGGTCTCCGCAGGAGAATTTTCTGCCAGCGCAACCCGAATGCTGTTACCGCTCGGTTCAATATGGAAGGGACTCTTCAAGCCAGTTCAACCAGACACTGGAAGTTCCGGAAAAAGGGGCATGCACGGCTTTGTGGACGATACCGCCTTTAACTGCTGAATCGTCGAGTTGGGCCCCTACTGATTACCACAAAGGTCCACCAGCATGTTTCAAAAATGCCCGGTTCCTGTTTCGTTGGCCAGGCTCGCCGTGGCAGAAAAAAGGGAAAGAAAAAAAAGCACCTTGGAAGTGAAGTGAAAATCAACCGGGACAGTGGTGTTCTCTCAGGGAGAGTTTTTTTTATTTATTTATTTTATCTATTATTAGGCTGTGAAACCTTTTTTTATTATTATTATCGACGGTTAGTGTGCTTGTCAGGAAGTGTTGCTGCCCCAGTCCTAAAGGTAAATTTCTCTCGGCATTTTCTTTTTTGTATTATGTTGTGGTTTCTTTAAAATTATAAAACGAGTTGGTTTTTAAAATTGGGGGCTGTCGGAAAAATATATTGCAAAGAAAAAAAGAAGGGGAGTTGTAAATGTTTTCATTCAGGTTTTTTTCTTTTTTTTTTTTTTAGTGTTCGGTGTGCTTAAAGAATGAAACCACCTGATTTAATCTTAGGCTGTTTAAATAAATTTCATGTCATCTTCTGTGGATAGGTAATTGAAAAACAAAACGAAACAAAGAAGTGGAAGTGGATAATTTTCTGGGTCATGTAGGGATAGATGATATAATAAGAATATTAAGTTATTTCGGAACGAACACCTCTCCAGACCAGTATTTCTCTTAGGTGAAATTTAACTCTTTTTGTGCTCGGTGATTTTTGTATTTGTGAAGTAGAATTTGTATTTATGAACTTAGCGTAGGTGCCATGTAGTTGGGAATTTTTCTTGTAGGCTGGTAATTATTTTGGTTTAGTGTTTTGGTAAATTTAGGTGCTAAATTACTCTTTAAAATTTAATTTTTGTATTAGTGAGGGCTAATTTCTAGTTTCAGCCCGTAGATTAGAAAAACAGGTTTTTATGGGGAAAAGAATATAAGAATTGGGCATACAGGCAGATATGAGCATATGTATAGTGTGACTAAAAAAAAAATAACCCGAATAGCTGTTGTGTTTCTTCAAGAAGTGATGATTTTTTTCAGGAAAAGAGTGATCTAGGAAGTATGGTGATGTATAGATTTTTCAGGAAATAAAGTAAGATTTGGTATAGTGTGTCAAGTATGGTGTTATTGAGCTTTCTGGGAAATGAATATGTACAGTGTGTTCCTGGGAAATAAAGATAAGTGATTTTATGGGAAATGAGTGTGTTCCTGGGAAAATAAGGATATGAAGTGTGTTCCTGGGGAAAATAGGATAAGAAGTAATTTTCTGGGGAAAAGGGTGATGTATTGAATTTTCTGGAAAATGTACGAAGAGATATTTTGGGGACAAGAGAACTCTTGTGGGATACTTTACCCTATGTAGACAATGCCGCGGGGTCTGAAAGGGTGCACGAAACAAATTGGGGGATTTGTTTTCTGCCCAAGTAAGCTTGTTCGGTCCATAGGAGGTGGTACCTATGAGGGGAGTGATATAGGTTGTCCCCAAATCAGAGTGAAGGAACAGAAAAGGGTTAGGTCGCACTTTGCTCCACTACACTGTATAAGCTGGGAATGGATTCACGACCCATTCCCGCCTTCAGACTCAAACTTTGTTGTTCTCCCCGGAAAATAGTGTTTTTCTTGAGATGTGGGACTCATTGGTTGAGATGATTGTTTGGCTTTATGCCCGAGTTGATTATTACATGGGTGCCAGTTGACTGGAAAAATTATAGTATGGAATTTTGAAATGTTGGATTTTCATGATGATGGTGTAAGTAAGATTCTCTTGTCGGTGTAGCAATTTAATGATAACTTTGTGTAATTTGAATAAGGTATCTAGTGCATTAGGTTTTGGTATGGTGTATAGAATGGGTTGAGTATCCGGTAATGCTAGAAATGTTGATTGTAAGACAAATGTTGATTTAAGACAGGGTTATGCTGATTTTAAGACAAATTTTCCTGGAAGGGTAGAATCTTTTATTAAATTAACTTTCATTATACGTAGAATTTTGGCAGTTGTTATAGTAGTTTAAAATTAAAAGTGGATTCGGAAGTCTGGTCTGAGAAGGTTGGTTCGAGCGATTTAATTAGAACAATATAGTGTACACATATGCATATAATATTTTTTTTGAGAGAGAGTGTGAGATATTTTCACTTCAAATACTTAAGTTGTACACCATGTTAAATCAAGTGTTGGTGCTGTGAAGTACAATGAAATTCTTGTGTTTATTATTTTTATCAGTAGTGTCCCTGGTGCTAATTTTTCTTGGAAAGAAACTAACCTGTCACCCGTTTATTTTTATTGGGCCCTGTGGCCAGGCATAAAATCTGTGACCTAAAAATTTAACTTGTTAAGTTTTTAAAATAAATATAGGCCAAGTGGCCTTTCAAAAACCTAAACCTTAGTGCAGTGAAGTTTTAGATATTTTCAGTTTAAATTTTCATCACATGGTTCAAGTGCATCCCCCTCAGCAATGACTGAGGTGGGAATGTAATCTGAGGTTATAGCCGTAAAATCAATGTTTTGTCCTAACTAGCTAATTTGTTCATCGCCACTTCCAAAAGGTTATTTACACGTGTACATTGTATACCATTAAATTTTATTGTTTACAAATTTGGTACACATGCAAACAAGAGTTACCTTTTCTTACACTTTCAGGTGTATCTACTCTTCAAACGCAAACAATACAATAGTAACTTTTGTGAGTTACCAAATTCAGTGGTGCATTTTATTTTATTTTTCTATTTTGTTTCATGGCCTTATTCAAAATTTCAGTTTTGTTTCGAAATGCATCCACCCATTTCCCAAATTTAAATTTTCTATAATTTCCATATAAATTTTAATACCAGCATAAATATAGCCTTTTGATAAATAACTTCAATCAATCAATAAATAAAGTAAATTTTTTTTTCCTCACCAAAACATATGGATATGTACACTGGCGTTCAAAAATTAAGGACGAGACGGTTTTTCGAATGTAACGTCGTGCAGAAGTGCTCCACATTGACTCAAATCATACCATAAGATCCCCAAGATGTAAAAAAATGATACAAGTGAGCAAAACCGTCCAAACAAGGAATCCAAAGGATACAAAGGCACTTTATTGAAAAGGTAGCTTCGAGCACAACTGGACAGAAGACAGAAACGTCCATGTGACAGGCGGCTGCCAAGAAAAATCCAGCCTTTAGTAGGGGATATGATCACCCCTGACTGCGTTGCAGTATTTACAACGTCTGTCCATGCTGAGGATGATGTTGTCAAGGAGCTGTTGAGGCATCGCGGCCCATTCCACTTGTAGCGCCAATCGCAGCTGCGGAATCGTTGCTGGCCGCTGGTGACGTGCTGCCAAGCGTCTCCCGAGAAGGTCCCACACGTGTTCGATTGGATTTAGATCCGGGGACCTTGCGGGCCAATCCATGCTTTGAATATCTTCAGTCTCCAACAGCTCTGCGACAGCCACTGTACGATGAGGTGTAGCGTTGTCGTCCATGAAGAGGAACTCAGGATCCACAGCACCTCTAAACAGACGCACGTGAGGCAGGAGAGCCTCCGTACAATAGCGGACACTAGTGACTGAACCTGCTTGGAAGATGTGGAGGTCAGTACGGCTACCAAGCATGATACCGCCCCAAAGGAGAACTCCGCCACCTCCAAACCGATCCCTTTCGATGATGTTGGAGGTGTGATTGTGTGTTCCCTGCTCTCTCCATATGTGTATACGTCCAGAATTGCTCGTCAGACTAAATCGGCTTTCATCCGTAAAGAGAACTCGACCCCATTGCTGATGTGTCCAGTTCTTGTGTTCCTGGCACCACAGAAACCACCGTCTTCGATGAGCAGGTGTTAATGGCACACACCGTACTGGTCGTCGTGCAAATAGACCACCTTTGTGCAGTCTCCTGGCCACGGTAAAATGCGATAACGGACGTCCAGTTGTCTGTTGCATGTGCCTTGCGATTTCTCCCGCTGTCTGCCGTCTGTCTCTTCTCACCTATAGGACAATATACCGGTCGTCCGCCGCCGTGGTTGCTCGTGGACGACCACTTCTAAACTCTCGGTCAGCTGTTCCTGTCGTTTGAAACGCTCTCCAAAGTCGTGAAACGATGCTGTGAGCGATCCCGAACTCCTCGGCCACACTAGTCACACTTCGACCTTCTTCCAACTTCCCAATGGCGCGACCGCGGGTAAAGTCATCCAGATGTCGTCTACTGGATTGCCTGTTGGCCATATCACACGGTGGCAGCAACTCGACGTCGTTCAAAGCGATGTACACCGTGCAATAGCTTTCACCGAATTGCTGAGCGTACACCGCCCGTGTGCTTTATAACCTTCCAACACCCCCCCCCCCCGGTCATGCAGCATATAAGACCATGTCCTACCGTACCGGACCCTAGTCTATCTCCTGAGTGGTCTTTCGGTCCGTTCTGCCTGCTTGTTCCGCTGTTATGCTAATTTCTCCTCTTCGTCTTTTATTTTTGCACACCAGTGTAATATAAAGGTATATGAATATTGTGACATCTTCACGACTCATAAACAAAACTTATTAATGATTTAATTCAACTTAAGAACACATAACATTTAACCAAATATACTGTACACCGAAATATACTTATTTATGCTACGTCGAACTTACTACAAATCATACTTTCGTGCGTCACAGTTCGAAGCACAAATAATGCTGAAGGAATATGCTGTTCCCAATCGGGTGCTGCTTCCAAACACAAGACTCGCAGTATACGTTTAATTGTACAATTAAATCTTTCAACAGGGTTACTCTGGGGATGATGAGCCGAACTATGTTTTACTTTTATCCCAAATCGTTTCAAAAACTCTGTTGTTAAAGCACTCAAAAAAGAAGTTCCTTGGACACACTGTAGTTCTTTAGGAAACCCCATACAACTAAAAATCTGCCGTAATGCATGGATCACTGATACGGACCCAATGTCTGTCACAGACACGACATCAGGATATTTTGAAGACAAACACATTGCAGTGATAATATATCTTTTTCCCGTAGGTGATAAAGGACCACACGCATCCACACTTATCTTTGAAAAAATTCCTCGATAACTGGTACTAGTTTTAAGGGAGCTTTTTTCTCATCGCCTGATTTTCCAACTCTTTGACAATTTTCACAAGATCGCACATGATCTTCTACTTCTTTATAACGTTTAGGCCAGAAAAAATATCGGAGCATTCAGTCCTTATTGTTCGTCACACCTAGGTGAGCTGAGGTTCCTTCATGACATAAAGCTTTAAGGCGTTCTCTATATTCTTCATATATAACTACGAGTAGTTATTTCTCAACACCAGTCTTGTCTACCCTCCGTTTCAATAATGTGTTCTTCAAAATATACGATTCCTTCGACAAATCAGTGGAAAATTTCTCGAATAATGGTTTCAAATCTTCGTTTCGACGCTGTGCAGCAGCATAAATATCAGAATCTATTTCTAAAAGCGAACATATTGGATCGAGATCATTTTGTGTAGCTGGCAATAATACACCATCTTCCTCGTTTGGCTCAGTCTCCATTCCCGACACGTCAACATTACTAAGTGAGCTCTCATTTTTTATAATCTTCAAGCTCTTTTTCACTACTTTCTGGAACATTAGACTGTTCCTGCAAACCTTGCTGTGACCTAATCTGCACGGCATTTAATTCATGATGAATTAATCTTTTATTGTGCTTAATCTGATCCAATAAAGCAGCAGTACGATTTTCCAATAAATATTGGCCCTGGTCAAGCTCGTTTCTGATTACAGCTGCTTCTGTGACGATATGACCAAAATCCCCTGTCAGTTGAACTTGAGCCAAAGGTAAACAGGTTGGTGCGACATCAAGGGGCTTCTGAAACCAAACATGTTATCTTGTTAATATTTGCGATGTGATATGCTTCTGACAAACAATATCAATAGTCGCTCCAGAATTTGGTAAGATAGGCATTTTAACCCGTTTGCTTTGCCTATAGTGGTAAACGGTGTCAGCAATTCATCCTCCGTCACTTCTGAAACTCTATTTACAGTTGCAGAAATTACTTCTTGATTTTCATTTAATTTTGGACATTGAGGTCTAAGATGGTTATACGATCCACATTCAAAACACTGTAATCTCCTCCGGCGTTCAAAATTCCTAGAAGTTCTAGAAACGTTAGGCTCTCCATGAGCTCGATCTCTTTGAGCTGTGATGGGCTCACATCTACTGCTGTTATCGTACAAGCTTTTTGTTCGCCATTTGGGCACATTCTTCTTTTTTCGCTGAGTGTTTACTGAAGCATTTTTTATACTTCCCCGGACATTGTCGTAATCATCCAACATCTTAGCAAATATGGACGGTGATGAAATTTGCTACCATTCATCAATAAAATGCTCACACACTTCTATTTGTACTCGACGTTTCATCTGATCGGTCACCATTAGATCCAGTAACTGTTCCAAAGTACAAATTTCAAGATCTGTAATCCATTCAGTGCAATAATTTCGAAGTTCATAGCTAAAATCACGCCATGACAACTCTGCTTTCTTTTGATGTTTCACAAGCATTTGCTTAAATTTTTCTGGATTAAGCTTAAATCTTTTTAGCAACAGAACTTTTACATAATCATAATGTCTACCTCTTCTTCCGGTTTTCTTGCTATAAGCTGAGTAATCTCATACAGCAATAATTCCAACAAATGCGAAACCCAATCTATTTCTTTTTCTTTGTGCTTTACGCACTTGCCTTTCGAACAATACCAAATATAGACTTATGTCGCCTTCCTTAGAATCAGATTTTGGTATTTGATAATGTAGATCAATTTTAGGTCTTCCTATCATTCCTCCTACAGTTTGTTCTGAAACATTAGGTTGTGTTCTACTTGTAGCTTCAATTCGTCTCACCTCTAATTCAAATTCTCTTTCCTCTTTTCTCTGCTGTTCTTCTATTTCTTCTTCACTTTTCCGTTCGTCTAGTTCTTTCCTTTTTCGTTCGTCTAGTTCTTCTTTCCTGTTCCGTTCCTCGAGTCCTTCTTTATCTATTCTCACACTTATAATTGTAACTAACAATTCTTTCACGAATTCTTCTTCATACTCTTGACTTCTTAAAATTAATTTCTTCAAATCCACTATCTTATAGTCAGGAGATACTTTCTCACCTAACTCTTCTGCCAAAAGTCGTAAGTCTTCTTTTTATGCCTTCGCCAAAAATGCCATTTTGCGACACTTAACAGTAAACTTAAATTCAGCAAACTTATCAACCTACAAGAATTTGTAATTCTGTCGATCAGTACTAGAGTACAAAAAATTTTCAATATCAGTGTACTGCAACTTTTATACTGGCTTATACGTATATATACAGGGTGCCCACTAAAGTCCTTTCTCAGCCCCGTAACTTTCGAACGCCGACAGCTATTGCCATAAAAACGGTGTCTAGGTATAGTAAAATGGCTATGCGCTATTTGATGAGACAGCTTACAGCACCACCAAGCGGCAAAGTCAGGAGTTAGCTTGCAGATCTCGAAAACTATACGAGATACGGGAAAATAGTGAAATACAAAGTTGTAGAGCAGCATCGATTTAGTACGAAAAGACACCTTGCGCACATGAATGCTAAGAATAGAACGCGTACAACGCTCGTTCGTTTGTTCGCGATGTCGAACACTGTTACGTCACGAAACGCGTCGTAAAGGAGATAATATCACCTTCCGCAAAGCACTAGCCCGACTCAACTGCGGAATGTTTGGTTCCAGCATGACGGCGCCCCTCCTCATTAGCCAGGAAACGTAAGAAGGTACCTGGTCGAGACATTCGAGCAACAAATCTTCGACTATGGTGGTTGCGTAGAGTGGCCTTCACGCTTACCGGACCTCACCCCATTGGACTTCTTCCTGTGGGGCTACCTCAAAGAGCAGGTGTATCAGACCCCTCCGACAAGGTTGCAGGACCTTCGACGCCGTATAACCGATGCTTGTTTTAGCGTGTCATCTGACATACTGCAAAATATGCAGCGTGAGATTCAATCTAGAGTCCAAATGTGTATTGTGGCTGACGGAGAGCACATTGAGTACCGACGGTAAATGTGCCTAGTTACAACTAATTGCTCCTTTCTGACGCGTTTCGTGACGTAACAGTGTTCGACATTGCGAACAAACAAACAAGCGTTGTACGCGTTTGATTCTTAGCATTCATGTGCGCAAGGTGTCTTTTCGTACTAAATCGATGCTGCTCTACAACTGAGAAATCGAGAAGGCCAGAACCAGCGGTGCTAATAACATTTCTATGCCGCAACTTCGCTACCTGGGCTCTATTCCCTACACACCAAATATTTCCTATCAACTCAAAAACGCGCTCAGGAGGATGAACTTTGGTGCCGGCATAAGGTCTCCGGCATCTTTATACAAGATGCTTAAGAGAAATATTGACAAGCCCCCTCTTCTCAATGAAGCAGGTGTTTATGCCATCCCACTAAAATACCCGGACGGCTCCAGGCGATACTACATCGGAATGACCAAACGTTCGTTTGGAATTAGAATCAGCGAACATAAAAGGGATACAAGAGACGGGAAAATAACTACTGCCCTATCAAGAGAAGTCAAGTTCAAGTCCACCGATCCTATATGGAGTGATGTAAAGAAATTAGCTTCATACTCCACACCCAAATCTACCGCCATTCGCGAAACCTTGGAAATCTTGACCAGCTGCGAGACTTGGAATGATGGCGTTTCTCTGGAGTTGCCACGTATTTGGAATCAGTTCTTCAAATAATGCTGAGTTCTCTATCATTGTACCGCGTGCCCAATCAACGTGACTTCGTTTCTTCGAAGTATCACGTTTACTTCTAATCATTTATTGTCTAGTCAAGTCACCGCGTTCAAAATGTTGAAACGTTCTATTATCCAGTTTGCAGTTAGCTGTCTACCTTCCTTGAGAAAGCCATCTGGTTGATGTGCGAAAGCTTGGAAACTTTTATTTCTATTCTACGCCAAGAATTTTCGGATTTTTAGTATAGTTTTACTATTTTGCAGTTGACTATTTTTCCGCATCTCGTATAGTTTTCGATATCGGCACGCTAACTCCTGACTTTGCCGCTAGGTGGCGCTGTAAGCTGTCTCGTCAAATAGCGCATAGCCACTTTACTATACCTAAACACCGTTTTTATGGTAATAGCTGTCTGCGTTCGAAAGTTACGGGGCTGAGAAAGGACTTTAGTGGGCACCCCGTAGTAACCATGTTTCCAGTCATAGCTTGGCGGATCCATTGTTTAAATATTACGCAGTTAGATCAAAGATGGCGGCCATAATTATTTTTTCCATGAAGAAAAAACGATAGGCTGTCGTATCTCACCTAGCTGGCACCAATTATACATATTAAAGCTGTGACGTCTTCACGACTCATAAACAAAACACATTAATGATTTAATTCAACTTAACACATAACATTTAATTAAATATACAGTACACCGAAATGTACTTATTTATGCTCCGTCGAACTTGCTACAAATCAAAACAAACTCTCTCTCCACTCAACGCATGCTCGCGTCTGCTCTCTCAAACTCAATGCTCTGACGTAAGTTCTGACGTCAGCTATGTCGTCGGCTCTGACGTCCAGGACTGGGAACGGGACAATATTATTATGTGCGCATATTTTTAAATGGTGGGATTTTTCACATCAAAACGGATTTAACGAGGATTTTCGTCCGTCCTGAGCTTATAAGCGGGTTTTAATGTATTTTAATCTGTTCACAGTAATTTACTTGACATTAATACAATCAGAGGATTTGACTCACTAGTAAACACTAACCCACCATGTAGATGGATTTGACTCACTAGTAAACACCTAGTCGTCATGTAGATGGATTTGACTCACTACTGAACGCTTACTCGTCACGCAAATGGATTTGAGTCACTACCTATACCCGCCAGGTAAACGGATTTGACTCACTACTAAACACCTACCCGCCATGTAGACGGATTGACTCACTACTAAATACCTACGCACGATGTAGATGTTAATTCGTTTTTCAATCCAATTCATCCGCTGAAAAAAGAAAATGAAAATACAGTATGTATAGGTTGTCTCCTCTCAAGCACAAAACAATGAAAGGCACATCCGTCATTGCGCTAGTCATTCTGTAATGATTAAGTAAAACACGAAACAATGCTATAGTACTAAACATGCTTTCTATGTTTGTGTAAATTATGTACCTAACAAAAAAACTAAATAGTTTTTTTTTGTATAATTCTGTTAATTAGATAGTTGCAGGTAAGAAAAAGTGAAGGGTTAGGGATTGTCTAATAAGTACATTTTTATCTATCGTCGAAAGACACAACTGAATTGTAGACCGAGTTGTGCAATAATGTATGGAATTACTACACTCATGTTCATAAAAAAACAGAACGCTGAAAGGAGTGGCGCTACGACTTTGAATTTTACAGGATATTCTATTCAGGTAATATCGCAGAAATGATTAGCATCTGGGCGACATAGGTGCATGCGTACCACGTCTAGGCAAACCAGATCGCGCAACGCCGCAGACCGGAAACCGGCCGTTTTTCTTTTATAAGCACCGGGTGGCTATGTTGGCATGTTAGTGCTTGGTCACCAATGGGTAAGGATGTCTCGTCGTCGTGTAAGACAGTCGTACAGTCACATCAGCTAGTTTGACAGAGGTCACATTATCGACATGATAGACTTCAGTGCTTCCCTCCGGAAGATTACCGGTCGTGGGAGTGCAGTATGTTCGTCGTGGCAAAGGTGTGCAGGGAATGGTATAAAGAAGGGCGTAGGTCACGAACAGAAGGTTCTGGACGTCGTACACAGACAAAGCGAAATGACAACAGTCATATCATGAGGATGTTTTTGAGTGACCGTTCTGTGTCATCAAAGGCGTTGGAGCAGCAATGGCGAACTGTGACGCATTCTCCCATGTCAGCTGTAACAGTACGTCGCCGGTTGATTCAGTTCGGACTGGATGCTCGACGGCACCTTCTCAGGCTACTTTCGACACCGCAGCAATGTACGGCCAGGCCGCAATGGTGCATCGAACGAAAGTAATGGCGTAACGTATGGCACAATATCGTGTTCTCGAAAGAAACGCGCTTCTGTTTAGGCAAAAATAATGGCCGCATCTTTGTCCGCCGACGGCATGGGGAGAGGTTCGGGAAAAGGGTATTCGCACCAGGCATACCGCACCAACAGGAGCCATTATGGCCTGGGGTGCTATCGGGTACGAAAGCAGATCCCTTCTCGTACCACCATAACGATTGCATGCTACGTTAATGACATTCTACGGCCGGTCACCCTTCCGTATCTGCAGGACGTCCCTTGGGCCATACTTCAGCAAGACAATGCCACACCGCATGTCGTAGCGACAACGCATGTCTTCTTCAGGAATAAAAACGTTCCACTTCTGCCGTGGCAGACTAGATCGCCAGATTTATCACGCATATAAAATCTCTGGGACATGCTCAAATGACAGGTGCAGCTGTACGACAGTTCTCCAGCAACTCTTGAACTTTAGAAGCGGGTCAAAGGGCCTGGATGGATATACCACAGAACATCGGTCACAGATTGCTTGATTTGATGCGTCAGCGCGTACGGCAAGCGATACAAGCCAGAGGTGGTCACACCGATTATTAACTACATCGAAGCACCTAATACGTATGACACCAAGATGCTAATCATTTGTTCTGTATTGCCTAATGAAAGTAACCTGTAAAAATCAAAGTCGTAGCTCGACTCCTTTCAGGTGTTCTGTTTATTACTAACATGAGGGTAAATTCAGTTATTCCTCAGCTATATGAAAACATAAGCCAGCATTTAAAGTGTAATAAATATAGAATGTATGCGACAGGATGTGATGTCATCAGTTGGTAACAGGATACCAGCTGGATTAAATTCGTTCAAATTATTGTTAAGCCTATGAAGAGAAATTGCTTTTTAGAACAGAAGGACACTATGTTTGACTTTACAAGATAAAATATTGTAAGCACCCCGGACAAAAAAATTACGGAATTCTGTCATCCGGAGGAACAGTTGGAAACTGGTCAGGCAGAGAAAAATGCGTGTATATAATGGAATGGAAAGTATTGTGTGTTACTTGTTACTTTTTCAGCTTTATAAGACGTGCATACCTAATCAGTTTTATTGCTGCTTGCAGGTAGTACCATGGGCAGAAAAGGTGGCGAAACAGAGTGGCAAAAGGGAGCTATCGTCTTTGGTCGTGAACATGGTCATTCGCTGAGGGAGGTGGCGGAGTTCGTTGGCGTGTCCAAGTCCACAGTCAGTAGTGTTCATTTAGCGTGGAAGGAGTCGGCCAGAGACAATTCCTGTCGGAGCAGCTGCGGCAGAAAAACCATAATGAGCAACCGTGATCGTCGACGTCTGGGGCGATGATCAACCGCAAAACGGTTCCAAACCTGGCAGGAATTGCTGCAAGAGTACAATGCGGGACCCAGTCAGCCTGTTTCCAAACGAACGCTTCGACAAGAACTGCATGGTGTAGGAATATTCAGTCGTGTAGCTAGGGTACGCCCCAAGCTGTCTGCCATACACAAGAAAAAGCGGCTGGAATGGGCGAGGGAACACCGACACTGGAGTGGCGACGCATCATCTGGTCGGACGAATCCAGGTTTGGCCTGTATTCCAATGATGGTCGATCCAGGTTCATGCGGAAGGCCGGAGAAGCCTTCAACGCAGAGTGTGTGCAAAGGGCTGTACAGAAGGAGGGTGGAAGTGTCATGTTTTGGGGGTGTATATCCAGTGCTGGGGTGGGTCCTTTAGTTCACGTGTCTAATGGCATGAAAGCGGTGGACTACCTGAAACTGTTGGATAACGAGGTATTGGCATATGTCCAGTTCCTGCAAGATGCTGCCATTCCAGATCCACGTTATGAAGACGACAACTGCACTGTCCACCAAGCTGTCATTGTGTAGGATTGGTTTGCAGAACATGAGGTCGACGTCATACATCTCACCTGGCTCGCCAATTTGCCTGATCCCATATTGACAGCATGCCAAAGAAAATCAAGGCTATGCTTCGAGCTCGTGGTGATGTAACCCCATATTAACCAATAAAATGAGCATTCCGTAATTTTTGTCCGGCGTGCTTACAATTGCAAAACTTCTTAAAACAATGACGAAATCTGATATTTTGCTTGGATTGAATAACCTTCTCATTATTAAACCCGAACATTTTGGAAGCACGTGCTTTAATCTTCTTGAAGTGAAAATAAATTTGTATTATATAATGACCTTTTAAAAATTATTTATTTAAATATTAAATAAGCATTAACAGTTGCGTTTAAGTGATGCCTGTATAAAATAGTTTTAAGATCTCCAAATTGCATATTTGCTGGAAGCATACCGCTCTGATTTGCATATAACTTTCTAAAATAATTTGTTATAAACAAAAATAGCAGATAAGTCGCCAAAGCAGATTTCTCTAATTACAAAGGTCTATAAGAAAAGCTTTGTACATAACAAAGCTCAAGCTGATGATGAACCACTTCTGTTTCGTTGAGTACTACATTTTATCTCAGTGTTCATTTTTCTTTATCTCTAATACCTCATTCCATGTACTAAAAATGTGATGCCTCATTTTGTTTTTATCATAAATACAAATAGAGAATCAAAGTACAATACTTTTATATGCTTACTCTGAACGCGGCCTTCTTTTACCCAGCAGTCTGGAGATTTCGAACAACAGAAGGAAATGCCTTTTCCCTGTATCCTGAGGGAAATGGTCGAAATTGCGTTTGCTTGAAGCTGTAGCTTGTTATGAAATTGCTTTTCCTGGAAGTTTCGGACTGAAAGAGAAAAAAGAATCTTATCCTTGATATTTCGGAAACATTTTTTTAACCATTCTTAAAGCTTAAAAATCTAAGACTCCCGTAGGATGAAGCTCTCTAAATATCGGAAATATAAGTCGTTTTGAAAGAGCTTTATATGCACCATGCATCTGGTGTGTAAACAAACTCTCTCTTATGTTTCAGCATTTCCTGTGTTTACCTTTCGATTGGAACACGGTGTCCTCAAATGCGTGCCGTAATGCAATTTTTCGTTCGAGCTGTACAGTGCTCTAGAGCGGAGCACGTGAAACATTCCGCGAAGAAAGCATCTACGACATCTTGGGCCTGTCTAACCGTGTTATTTACTTTATTTTTATTCAGCAAAAAGGAATAAATTCATGTGTATGTACCGTAGATATTCCGTGGAAAACTCTTGAAATGACAAGGTGCTCAGGAATGTAAGAAATATTTCCCTCTTCCTTCGAAATAAGATAATATCCCAAAAGTTTGCACAAAACAACAAAATTTTGTGTCCATCCATGAGTTTTTCTTGTAGACTTAAATTTTTGTATCACTGAACATGAATAGCGCATTACTCAATAACTTTAAACATCCACAATCCTGACATTTTAGAGACCCCCTCTGATAGAAATTTCAGTGTTTGGAACAGAATTTTTAAGTTGAGCTCTCCTTCGGAGAAGTTTTCCTACGAAAACGTAGTTTAAAAATTTACACCATTGTCTTCATGTCTTCCGACACTATTTCCAGCGTTTTTCTTTTCCTGTCTGTATACGGTAATAACTAGATGGCATCTAAATGGTGAATTTCGATTCTCAAGGCAGCTAAAAACAATAGTTTCAAAGATATGATTGAAAAGAAAGGTTCCCACAAACCAAACAAGATTTTATTTGTTTAGACATAGAATCTGCATTAGCATAATGTCAATGATTTTTTTTTTTATTGGAGGTTTAACTCAATGGGCTATATATAAGCAGTCGCCCGTCCCTAATTTAGGGGCACTGGTTCCAGGGTAGGGAGAAAGCCAGTGCCATAAGACAAACACATCAATGCCTCACTGGGATTCGAACCCGGACCCCTTTCGGACGAATGGTCAGAAGCCATCGCTTAGACCACTACGCCACCGGGGCGGCGCAATGAAATGCACATTTGAAGATCAATGTCGTTTAGTGAGCTACGATAAGTATATTATAACATGAAATTCTGAAGCCACAAAGCGGATATTGTTCAAAACCTCTTGCACATACAGAGTGGCCTTGTAACGTACCAGGAGATGTGACGTACCTGCCCGAAGGACGCACATGATATAAAGGCAGATAGGAATCAGAATACATGTCCGCGTAGCTCAATTGGTAGAGCAACTTATTCCGGAATGAGGGGACCCGGGTTCGAATCCTGGCGCGGATAAAAATGACGGAGAAATTCACTTCGTTATAATGGCGCCCGAACTATCCGGATGACCCGACCGTTCAAAATCTCGCATTGGTGTGATGTTATTTCCACACCGCGAGATAGGAAAAATAAGAGAATCCTTTCTCCAGCACTTCGAAAAAAAAAAAAAAAAATAATAAGGGGGAGATGATGTAACGTACCAGGAGAGGAGATGTGACGTACCTGCCAGCAGGACGCACACGACATAAAGGCAGATAGGAATCAGAACAAATGTCCGCGTAGCTTAATTGGTAGAGCAACTTATTCCGGAATGAGTGGACCCGGGTTCGAATCCCGGCGTAGGCCAAAAATGACGGAGAAATTCACTTCGTTATAGCCTAAACAAAACTATACTCATAGTGGCCCAAACAAAATTATACCAAATGAGCAAATCAAATAAGCACAAGTTTTATTTGATGTCATAGTGTCCAAGACAGTTCGTACAGTAGGTGTTGCAAATGAGCGCCCTCATTATTACGGCACAGGTCGGTTCTTCGCAGCATGTTTTCAAACTCAGTTTGAAGTCGTTATGGTGTAATCTCAGCAATTTCAGCGGAGATGTTGGTTTGAAGCTCATCAAGAATTCTCGGGTTTTCGGAATACACGTGACCCTTCAGTGCACCCCACAAGTAAAAGTCACACATAGACAGATCACAGGATCAAGCAGGTCAAAGATCACGACTCACAACACGGTCTTCCTCAAATACCTCAAAAATCGTATTCAGTGAATGGTGGGCAGTATCAGCTGTAGCTCCATCTTGCTGAAAGTAACAATATGTCTTCTCCTCGTTGGTAAGCTGATTGACAAATGGGTTGAAAATGTTTGCGATATATCTAGCTGAGTTTATGGTTTCGTGGGAAAAAATGGTAATAATCCTACGTGCTGACACAAAAGACCTCACACCAAGTTTCTGCGCATGTAGAGGGGTCTCCACAAATTGATGTGGATTTTCTGTGCTCCAATATCGACGATTCTGGGAATTTACATATCCACTTAGATGGAACCATGCCTCATCACTCATGAAGTAGAGATTCATGTCCAGCATCCCAGATGCAATTTCTTCCTGTAACCACCGGCAGTATCGCACACGTGCGGGTTTATCTTGAGGTTGCAACTGTAGAAATTTTGTACGGTTTAGCACCCATATTGAGTTTCAATATTCGATGGCACGAAGAGATAATCGACGTGTAGATTTCTTGTTGAGATAATCGACGTGTAGATTTCTTAGGAAACTGTAAGATTCGCTCGCGAATGTTCTCAATGTTCTCTGGAGTACGTACGCACTTGGCATAATTTCTGGCAGCATTTGTCACTGAACCACTTGCACGCCACTTCTGTACCAGATCATTGATTGCCACCTTCGTTGGTGGTCGAATTTTAAACCTTGTTTGAAACTCCTGTTGACACATTTTAAAGGACGTATGCTCCACATATGCTTCGACGAGGACAATTATGTGCTGCAAAGTCAGGACCATCTTCTCTGCTGCTGGGAAACTCCTCACAAGTAAACTGATATGTAGATCGATGGATTGTCAACACCTGCAACCAAAAAAGTTATAATTAACAAGTAACAAACTGTTCCGTTAACACTATAGATTGTCAGTACCTGTAAACAAATAAGTTATCATTAAATTGGGCTACCATGGGTATAAGTTTGTTTAGGCCACTATAGGTATAGTTTTGTATGGGCCACCCTGTATATCCGTAACTAACGTAAAAGGACCGTTTGCGTATTGCAGTTTGTCGCTGAAATACGACCTCAACCGGCTGGAACGAATTAACTCGGGGTAAGCAAAATGGGCTGAAATAAGCTCGAATATATTACCTGTCTACGAAGTTGGCAGAACGCGACGGGAACTCGTGAACTTTTGCATCATAAAGCGTATCTCTCCCCTTAGTTTTGTTAACCAAAGTGATCATTTAGGGGAATTATTCTTTACGACTGATTATGCTAAAAGGGCTATGACAATGGTGAGGAACCTAAGAAAAAAAGAGAAAAGACATTTGAGGTGATGGCGTAGAGAAGAAAGGACTACAAGCGAGCACTTATCACGATTGACAGATTTATGGTCAGTACTGCTGAGATGAGAGCGGGAAAGGGATTGGTTTTCGTGAAAACCGGCTGCTTTGTGAACACTTTTATTTGGGGAGCGTGGAAAATTTTGGCCACCATTTGTTTCAGATATATTGCTCGCTCAAAGGGTTAACACCAACCTTTCCCGAAAAATGGCTTCCGAAGATATTTTGACTGGACACTTTACTGGTTCCTAGGGAAAGGGCTAATGTTTTACCGCTCTTTTAATAAATACACTGGTCACAAAAAGTTAGGGATGTTGCATGAAATGAAGGATGTATGCATCTGACTTAAACTAATATGCATTGAAATAACATCAGTGAGGCTACGTAACACACACGATAAAGAGTGCATTCAAAAAAGCAATTTATAGTGAAATTTCTGCACGCACAAAAGTAGCACTACAATATAAACAAAATGATAAATTCGGAGAATGTCCATACTTCTCGATTTCAGTACCCGGTAACACCACCTCTGTGCCGAAAAACGTCTTGACATCTACGAGGCATACTTGCAGTGACATTATTGATGACCGTCTGGCGCAGCTAGTCCCATATCACAGGCAACACTTTACGGAGGTCTAGCAGTGTACTGAGGTATGGAACGTGGTTATCTAGACATCGTTGTACAGCGTCCCGAATGTTCTCCATAGGATTAAGGTCAGGAAACCTTGGAAGCAGCTGTAACGATTCAATCCAATGATTTTGCAGCTTCTGAAGCACGCTCCAGGCACGGTGATTGGTTGCATTGTCATCGAGAAAACAGAATGCACGTCCAATAGCAGCGTAAAACAGTGTCACAATAAGTGCAATGATGTCGTTTCGGCACACTTAAGAATTCATGTTGCCTTGACAAACATACAAGGAAGTACTGCCATTAAAACACTCCTGCCCAGACCAAAACTGGCTGTCGCTGGTATGGGTGGGCGGACAGCACATAGTGTGGTTGCATTCGTGTGCCGGATCTCCTCCACACGTGTCTTCGTCGAGTACCAGGTTAAAGAGCGAAACGGGATTCGTCTGTGAAAAGTACGTGGTGCCATTCTGTATTCCATGACATGGACCCGGGTACATCTATGACAACGGTGAGCTGATGTCAATGCTATACACCTCAGTGGCCTTCTTGCTCTGCGTCCGTACCCGTGAAGACTGTTTCGTATCGTTTGAGTACATACTGTGACACCAGACGCAGCTCGAAGTAATTCTCGGAGTTGCCTAGTGGTGATACTATGCCTTCTCTTAGCCCTTTTTGTTCTCGTATTGATCGTGTCTTCTGGTGGTTATCTTCGGGCGACAACTCTTAGGTAGATCTACAACGTTTCCATGCCGTAAAAATCTTGTGCGTAACTGACTTACTACCCTTTGCGAAACTCCTAAATCAGCAACCACATGGTTCTTTTTTTTTGATTGGAGGTTTAACGACCACCGTGAGCAACTCAATGGGCTATAAGCAGTCGCCCGTCCCTAATTTAGGGTCACTGGTTCCAGGGAAGGGAAAGAGCCAGTGCCGTAAGACAAACACAACATCCATGCTTGACCGGGATTCGAACCCGGACCCCTTACGGACGAATGATCATAGGCCAACGCCTTAGACCACTGCGCCACCGGGGCGGCCACACATGGTTCTGCCGTACACCAGCCTGTAACATGTCAACAACCCTGTCTCTGTTGTCAACGCTTAAACGTGTCGTCTGGACATCATTTTATGTTAATCCCTCACTGAAGGAAATACATTCAGGAAACTTCTAGACCACACAGTGAAACGACCTGTTTTGCACTTCTCGCAGGGTATTTTTATCGGACCTCGCACGCCTAGTGCTGAGTTGTCATAATGCTAATTTACATATCACGTAGATACCCACGCTGAAAACCGATCTCCAGTAATCACTAAATTTGCATATCGCCACGTTTTCCTTTCGAAACCGCAATATCCCTAACTTTTTTGTGGCTAGTGTATTGATGGTCACTCATTTCTGTTTTTTAATACAACAAAAAGAAATTACACCGACATCGCTCTGTCTCTTTTTTGATTACTTCGTTTTTATCTCCGTAACAAGAAAACTGTATTAGAGAACATCAAATATGTGAATAAGACGACAACGTTAATCTTTTCATTAACGAATTAAAATACTCCGTTGAAATAACCCCGACCGCCGTTTTTATATGAAAATTTCCTTGGTTTACAGATTGAAGGGTTAAGAGAAAAGAGAAATGCACAAGCAGTGACAGTACTATGGAATCAACGGTCGCTACGAAACTACGAAAAAAGCGGTCGCTTTTAATTACCCATTAAGTGTAGTGAACCTTGAGTAGCTGTTTGATGAATAAGGCAAGAACGCCTGCTGCCTAATTAAGACAACGCAGAAAGAACGCTTAATGAACCTGCCAAGAACGATCGTTTCTTGCGTCATGTACTCATTCATGAGCAGTTAATGTGATGGAGGAATGAACAACGCACATTTACTTTTTTCATCAAACTACTAGAGGAGTGAGCTAATAAGTGGAAAGATTTAATTGCGTACCGAAAAAATGACCGCACAGTCTCGCGTATAGTCACACAGAATGAGTTCAGAAAATGAAAAGTCGTTTAGCATATAAGTAAAGAGTCATCTCGGGCCATAATAACCTAGAGTATGCCATTTAACATTGCACGCATAAATTTATGTGCAGTTGGAAAGTGTTAAAATTTTTCAAATGAAAGGGTCACGTTGGGAATTCCTGTGGAAAATTTCTCCTCGTCAAGAACTGTTCGCTTCTAAATTTCACGCAGCGCTTACAGAATCCCTTGTGGACAATGAAAGTACACACACGGGCCACTGAATTAGAAAACTTTATGCAGATGTACGTACTCAGCGTATATGAAAAATATGTGGTCATGTGCGTCACCATGTGAGCTACTCGTCTGTAGTGTCGATCACAATCGGAAAAACCAAGGATCTTTCCGAGTTCGATAAAGTGCTTACTGTGGCTGCTCTTCTGGCTGAAGCGACGATTTTGAAAGCAGACTGGTTTCTCAAAAGGTGAGATATCCCGAGTCTTTAATAAGTGGAAAAATAACCAACATTGCTTGTCTAAGAGGAATAACTGTGGCACGACGACAATCTGCCAGGAACGAGATCACCGTCACCTGAGAAGGCTTATACAGATAAACAGCACTTCTTGTGTGCAGCAATTGACCGAAGAATTCAAAGAAGGCCGTTCTCGACTCATATATCAGCGAACTATCCGCAGGTAATAAAAGAGGATCAGTACTAACAGGCACATGCCTACACGGAAACCACTGATTTCTGCGAAGAATCTAAAGGTATGTCTACAGTGGTGCCAGGAACACCCTGACTGAACGCCGGAAGACTGGAAAAAACTCATGTGGTCCGTCAAGTCGCGATACATCTCGTTGTTTACCGACGGTGGGCAGAGAGTTTGGAGGCAGCGCCATGAAGAAATTGACCCAGCTTACCTTGTGAACACAACTCAAGTTTCTGGAGGTGGTGTCCTGATGTAGGGCACGTTTTGTTGGTACGGAACGGGTCCCTCTGATATTACTGGAAATTCGGGTGTCTTCGAAGGAGTATCTGAACATCGTTGCCGATCAAGTCTATCCTGCAATATTGACTTTTTATCCAGCAGGTGACGGCTGTTTCATGGACCACAATGCCACTGTCCATCACGGCTGCACACATTCAGCAGTGGTTCAGCGAGCATGATTGGAGCTTCCACCATCTTCTTGGCCACCACAATGACCGTATCTGTTCCCATTGAGAAAGCATGGGACATGTTAGAAAAACAGATCCAGGAGCAAAGTCCTCTTCTCTCCAATCTGAGCCAGTTAAAGGACTCTCTGGTGAACGCCTTGTATGCTCTATACGTGGATGAATTCCAACACCTTGTGGAAACTACGACAAAGATTTGACATTGCCTGACCTGTTTATAGTCTCTCCCTCCCCCCGTGGACTATAAATAAGTCAGGTACCAGTGACTGTGATGGTAGTTAAACACGACCATCTGAGAGAGCTCAATTGTGGGCAGATAGTCACTGCGAGATAATGAACCTCCGCGATTGCAGAACGTCTGGTATTTCCTCGTGCGATCGTCGCGCGTCTGTACCACGACTACATCAAAACCAGCAAAACCGACGGACGCTGGGGAAAATGTGGCAGTTGATGTTGAGATAAGTGTCGCCTTTCCCGTATCATAATGTTAGAACGGAGGGCTGCAGTGGAGAGGCTAACGTCAGTATTCTACAACAGGTCACCAATGAAGGTTTGTGCAAAGACTGTTTGACCAAGCTATGACACTGCAGAGGGCGAAGTAACATCGCCACTGAACCGTGGAAGACTGGAAACGGGTAGCTCACTCCGATAAATCGAGGTTCCACCTATAAAACGCTGGAGTGAGGGTGCGTGTTAAGAGTAGATCACACGATGCCATGAACACCAACTGTCAACTTGAAGTGTTAGAAGCCGGTGGAAGTGGTATAATGTTTTAGAGTGTGTATACACACACTGTTGATACTCCAATTTTCCATTCAAAAGCATTGCTGCACTTCGTCAGAAGTGTTAAAATAAGCCCCTTGTGCCTAATGATACCTATGTTGATGTACTTGCCGACCAACAACACCCATTCATGGCTATCCATTTCCCATAACAGAATTGTTAGGTCGCACTGACCCGGCACAGCAAGCCTAGCCTCAGGTTCTTTTTTCCACAATGCTTTATTGAATTACTTCTTCGGAATTCGGAATGATTCACTTCATAGAAAAACAAATTATAATTGAAGGATAAGATAAATTTAACAACTGCTTATCGGGTTCCAGTAAATGTACAATTAGTCTCTTCATTTTTTTCTCTGGTAGTCTTACTGCGAAGAAGTTCAAGTTGCTAATTTAATAAACCATGAGTATTGGTAACATTTTCACCAGCAGACATCTGACATAATGGATGGATATGCAACGAATGGTTTTGCTTGCAAATTTAGACCGGAATCCAATACAAGACCGGGGATGGAAGTCGCGATTCCAGTTCTCTATCCGAAATCACACACTGGCATTCAACTATGCATGAGTATTCATTGCATCCACTGGGGACGACTAACCACTCATCCACTGGGAACAGGGGTAAAGGGTAGACCTTTCTTAAGACTTCTATCTGTCGATTCTCCGGGAAAACTGATGGCTCACCCTTAAGTCAGTTTTTATCTTACTTATATTCACTTGGTCGCTCATGTTGATACTCTAAATTTCCGCATTTCTTCATATGAGGTTCCTGTTACCTGTTCCCATACTCAATTCTATCTCATTACGCCCCACATTACATCCCTGTTCAAAGTCTATTCTCCTCCCCATATTTGATACCCTTCGCTCTTGAAGCATTCCACGCTCTAACTTTGTGAGTGGAATTTAAGTTTTTCTTAGAATTCTTTCTTCCTAGATGCTGGAGGTTTTTCTTTAGACCCAGAAATGCTGTCACTGTCATTTTTCCCTTTGCTATTTTAGCTTCTCTTTGATGATTCTAGACAAATTCCAAAAATCAATGGTTAGAATGATTCGATAGAGCCGCTCTGACAAAATGCCTTTTCAACAAGACAAAGCCTTGTCTTATTGCTCCGTTTGAAGACGGACTGGGTGGAGAGCACTCCAGTGTGCTCACAGTCCTGGAACGGCCATTCCACTATCTAGATTTGAACCTCATTGAGCATCTATGGGACGAAGTGCAGCAATGCATTCGAGCCGGAAAGCGTTCGACAGCAACACTCGGGGCTTTACGGACAGCCGTCCTGGAATGATGAACCGTAATACCACCCGGTTTCCAACACATGCTACAGTCTATGCCACGACGATTTGTGGCGAAAAGTGAGCCCACGCAAAATTAGGCAGGTGTGCATAATAAATTGTTCTTTCGGTGTATATAGCATTGAATAGCTTAAACAAAGCAGAACATTACAATCTCTAATTAGATGAGGTAGAAATAACCAGACTGCTAAACATGTTATGTATATACACCGATGAGCCCTTACAGTATGACCAACCCCAGTCTAGAGAAATGAGCGCGCCTGAAGACCGAACGGTGGCGCAGGTGAAGTTCACAGAGCAGTATATATACAACCCGAGGATCGGCTTTCAGTTAGTAGAGTGTTTGGAGTCAGAATGGGGAAAATCTGCCGATTTATAGGAGTTTGATAATGGTCAAATTGTGATGACATGGCGCCTCGGAACTACGATCGCGGAAACAGCGCGGCTTGTTGGTTAGTCACTTGCCGCTGTAGTGAGTACGTATCAAAAGTGGTGCGCAGGAGCCAAACGACAAACCGTCGTCCAGAGTTTGCTGATACCAGAGGGGAGAGGAGACTGTCGGCCATTTTTCACAGCGACCTAAGGTCCAGAGTGCGGGAAATCGCCCGCAGCTACAACAGTGGTGATCAGGGCAATGTGTCACAGCACACAGTTCATCGCAGCCTTCTGCACATGGGCCTGCGTATCCGAAGACCCAGCCGGGTCTCCATGCTCACTGCACGTCATCGCCAACAACGCATGAAATGGGCCGAAGATCATCGAGATCGGACCGAGGATGATTGGAAGAAAGTGTCCTGGTCTGAGAAATCAAGATTCCTGGTGCATCACGTAGACGGCCGAGCTCGGATACTCCGATTACTAACGGAGGCTATGGCACCTGGATGCACCTCTGTGAGTAAACAGGCCGGCGGGGGCGGTGTTAAGCTGTGGGAGATGTTTTCTGGGACACTTTAGGCCCCATTATCCCAAAAGCACAATCTCTGACATCCGTCAGGTATCTGAACATTGTTGAGGACCAAGTTCACCCATTCGTTTCAACTGTGTTCCCTGCTGGCGATGGCCATTATCAACAGGATAATGTGTCATGCCACACTGACAGAATCGTCAAGGAATGGTTCGAGGAACATGCTGTTTACTTTTTGTTAGTGCCCGGGCCTCCAAATTAACCTGGCATGAACTCAAACGAACATTTGTGGTTCGACTTGGAAAAGCGGGTTTGCGCTAAATCACCACCACTCCTAAATGTATGGGAGCTGGAGGACCTGCTGTTGACATTATGGTACCAGATACCCCAGGATACATATCGCCACCTCATCGAATCGATGCCTCGCCAAGTGACCGCTGTTTTGCTGGCTAAAAGGGGGTCCTACAGCTTATTAAGCAGGTGGTCAAAATGTAATAGCTCATCGGTGTATATAAAATATTTCTGCCGTAGTCCCTACCTCACACCGCTTAATTTAGTACGCCGCTAGCCGGTAAAATATTCATATTAGATGATATAGTCATCTAATATGAATATTTACCGGTTAAACAATTTCAACAGTAAACAGTTGCTATAGAAATCAGCTCAAGAGAGAACTCCCAACTTTACGGCTCGCAGTCTTTATCTGCGATGAAAAGTTGTTTCAATTCAAATCTTCGCACGTAATTTGAAGAATCTTCCAAACAATGTCAATAAAAGAATATCCATTCCGGTCATGTTCAACAGTTCCTCGAAATCGATGGCAACAACCCCTTCAAAATTCGTTGTTGTTATAAAACCTTGTGCTTTGAATGTGTTCTAAACACATGTTAAAATATTACATATATAGTACTCTCCAATAAATACCCGGACGCACCTAAAATCGTAGTCCAATGGAAATTCCCGTCCAAACACCTGACTTATACATGTACATAAGGAAGGCCTACAAAATGGAACATTTAGTGTTGCCCCTCTACGGCCAAACAGCCGCCATGGTTAACATGGTTAACCAACAGCTTAACATAAGCAATGTTAAGCTGTTGGTCCCATGTTTCAGATTCTTCGTCAATAAAAGACAGTTTTTCATCTTGCCTTTGAGGAGTAGTTCGGTCCTTAACCCATTAGCTTCTGAGAAGGTGACGCCCATTCCAACTAAGCCAAAAAGATTTCAGCCAATCTTTCGAAGTTACATACATGAAATAGATGTGCCCCGGATAGCGTAATTGCTACTGTACGCAAGTTGGGGGTGAAAGTCCCAAGGTTTGTGTCCCGCTGCCTCCAAACCCTGTGACTCGAAAGCCTCTTCAAGCCTTTGGTTTAGGTTGACAGGCCCCTCGTTGTAAATATATCTACGACTTTCCAATAATGATGCCCTTTACCATATTTCAATATTACCATTTTTCCGACAAAAAAAACCTCCGTGAGATGAAGAAAGTCTGAACTCGTCGGAACTAAATCTACTGAGAGAATTAATCCCTTTTCCGTTATACAGAAGCTTATTACACTTTTCGTATCATATAGAGCCGAGCTAAAAGATTTTGCTATAGATGTTATGTACAACTGTCACAAGCCTTGCTTGTTGATTTGTGCAATTGCAGTCATCCAAAAACTCTATCGTCGAGATTTTATTTAGGAAATAGGAGAGTGAGTCACCAACGTCTGAACAATGCACAGAAAGACCTTGAAAATTCAATCCACGTGTCTGAAGAGTTCTTGGAAGGGTGGTACATCATCCTCACGAAGCATTAATTAGGAGTTTCATGAAGGGTACGAGCGTACTGCGCACCTAGCTCCACAGCTTTATACGACAGTGGCAGAGTTGTTAGTCTTAATATCGTCAATCGCAATCAACGGTCTCGTAATGTATGAAGCAAATAACGGTGTAATTGGTCCCCACAGTATAGAAGTGACAGTCGGTTCCGTGGAGTGACAGATCATGATGGGCTCTTGTGATTGACGTCTGGATAATGTCCGTTGTCATAGGACATCGTGCAAGCAGCGAAGTTACGAGGTGATGTGAGGACAGCTTTTTCTCATGTTACGGCCTCGGAAGTTTAGTGGTTGGGCAGAGAACGTGAATGTTGAAGCTTGCCGTAACATCGTGGACAATTCTGCACTCTTTGTTGATGTGGCACTTTTTTATAGATCCATGTTTATGTCAACAGGACAGTTCTCCCTGTCATTATCGCAGGTACAGTGACGTATTGATCCACGGATATGAATAGGCCACAGGCACAGAATCTCGGACACTTAGATTCTATGCAACGTCCATGAGATGAACTCAGACGCTAGACGAGAGATATGCCAACACGTCTCACATTGTAGCTGAACTGGACATGTTTCTGTAGAGGAATGGTGCAATGGTGCAATGAATGGGCATAAATATGTCGCTCTTTGGTGAAATGCCTACCCAGGACGGTGAAATGTGTCGTAGGCCAAAAGAGGACCCACATGCTATTGAGGCTACTGGCAGTGACGTCAGTGTGGTGAAACTGGCATGTGCTCGAATACATTTTCCAGGTAGGCTATTTCAAGATAATATACTTAGTGTTAATGGCGCAAAGTACGTGCATTCGCTCCACAGATCGTTACGCATGTAGATCAGCTACGATGAAAATATACACTGGTGATCACTGAATTATGACTACATCCCAAATTCTTCGTATGTCCTCCTTTCTCCCTCAGTACAGCAGTTATCACACATGGTATCGATTCAATAAAAAGCCGGAAGCAGTTGGAAGGTATGGTCAACCAAGCTGTGTGTAATGCTGCCTTCGACGTAGGTACGGAGATTATTGGTGTATCAAAACGGCTGATATGCTGTTCCATAGTGTCCCACAAGTACTCTGTGGGATTGATATCAGAGGAGTTCGGAGGCAAGTCGATATACTGGAAGTCTGAACTGTGTTCCTCAAACCATTTTTGCACAGAATTGGACATGTAGTTAGACGCATTGTCATCTTGGAATATACCGTCTCCATTCGGGTAAAAGTGTACCACTGCTGGGTTTACAGAGTCAGCAAGCAATGCCCGATAGTGGGCACCAGTCATAGGTTGTTCTACATGCACCAGGGGACCACGTTCCTACCAGGTAAACATACCCCACACCAAACAACCGCCTCCCCCGGCTCACAGTGTGAACACCATGCGGGATGTTTCGGGTGCCTCAAGTTGTTTGCGCCAAATATGTACACGACCATCCCCGGAGTGGAGTAAAAAACGCGACTCGTCAGACCATCACACTTTATCCCAGTCATACGACGTATAACTTGCATGATCTTTGCACCAGGGGAGTCCATTGCGCCTATGAACCGTGGTTAGGAGAGGATGTCGTCGGGGCCGTCTGCTGTTATAGTCCATATGTGTGAGCGTGCGGCACATGGTCATGACAGATACTTTCCCAGGTTAACCTCTGTTATATTGGGCAGTCAACTATTGAACAATGCTGCGTCTGTTGCCCTGTAGGAGTCGTCGGACCCTGCGCTCACCTCTCACATCAATCTTTCGCTGTCCTGCGCAGTTTTGTTTCAGGATCATTGTTTGACCATTTTCACGCCAGTCCTGATGCACTTTAACTACCGCGGTTCGTGAACAACCCACCAGTTCAGCCGTTTGAGAAATCGGGACACCCGCTCTCCGAGATTTCACAATCAGTCCTTTCTCAAAGTCCGAGAAATCCTTCCGTTTAGCCATCAAGCTCAGAATTTTAATACCTGCTGGTCAACTCACACCTTTTATATGCTACGTCGGTCAACTAAGCGCACCCTCACAGAAGTCACGCGGTCAACGGTCCGCATCCACTTTTGATAAGGGTGGTCATAATTCAGTGATCACTCGGTGTGTACGTATTCGTTTTCATCACTGATAACCTGTGACGTATATAAGCTATTTAACTTTCCGTTTCTCTTTACTGCCCCTTATATAAGATTTGGTCATTTTGTTATACTTTCCGAAGTTAACGGCATATCTGGACTTTAAAAGGTTTCTGCTGTATATGGCAAAACTGACAGTCAATCAGGTCAAGACTTAGATTAGATAAATACACTGACGTACAAACATTAAGGACGAGACGGTTTTTCGAATGTAACGCCGTGCAGAAGTGCTCCACATCGAC
The DNA here is from genome assembly GCA_039090855.1 of Macrothele yani. Taxonomy (NCBI): domain Eukaryota; kingdom Metazoa; phylum Arthropoda; class Arachnida; order Araneae; family Macrothelidae; genus Macrothele; species Macrothele yani. The sequence continues at coordinate 60,871,667 of CM077017.1, read as the reverse complement.
TCAAATCATACCATAAGATCCCCAATATGTAAGAATATGGGACAAGTGAGCAAAACCGTCCAAACAAGGAATCCAAAGGATACAAAGGCACTTTATTAAAAAGGTAGCTTGTAGAACAACTGGGCAGAAGACAGAAACGTCCATGTGACAGGCGGCTGCCAAGAAAAATCCAGTCTTTAGTAGGGGATATGATCACCCCTGACTGCGTTGCAGGATTTACAACGTCTGTCCATGCTGAGGACGAGGTTGTCAAGGAGCTGTTGAGGCATCGTGGCCCATTCCTCTTGTAGCGCCAATCGCAGCTGCGGAATCGTTGCTGGCGGCTGGTGACGTGCTGCCAAGCGTCTCCCTAGAAGGTCCCACAAGTGTTCGATTGGATTTAGGTCCGGGACCTTCCATGCGTTGAATATCTTCCCTCTCCAACAGCTCTGCGACAGCCACTGTACGATGAGGTGTAGCGTTGTAGTCCATGAAGAGGAACTCAGGACCCACAGCACCTCTAAACAGACGCACGTGAGGGTCAGGAGAACCTCGGTACAATAGCGGACACCAATTACTGAACCTTCTTGGAAGATGTGGAGGTCAGTACGGATATCAAGCATGATGCCACCCCAAACAAGAACTTCACCACCTGCAAACCGGTCCCTTTCGATGATGTTGGAGGTGTGATTGTGTGTTCCCTGCTCTCTCCAGATGTGTATACGTCCAGAATCGCTCGTCAGACTAAATCGGCTCTCATCCGTAAAGAGAACTCGATCCCATTGCTGATGTGTCCAGTTCTTGTGTTCCTGGCAATACAAAAACCGCCGTCTCCGATGAGCAGGCGTTAATGGCACACACCGTACTTGTCGTCGTACAAATAGACCACCTTTGTGCAGCCTCCTGGCCACGGTAAAACGCGATAACGGACGTCCAGTTGTATGTTGCATGTGCCTTGCATATTCTCCCGCTGACTGCCGTCTGTCTCTTCTCGCCTATAGGACAATATACTGGTCGTCTACCGCCGTGGTTGCTCGAAGACGACCACTGCTAAACTCTCGGACAGCTGTTCCTGTCGTTTGAAATGCTCTCCGAGCTCGTGAAACGATGCTGTGAGCGATCCCGATCTCCTCGGCTACACTAGTCACACTTCGACCTTCTTCCAACTTCCCAATGACGCGACCTCGGGTAAAGTCATCCAGATGTCGTCTACTGGATTGCCTGTTGGCCATATTACACGGTGGCAGCAACTCGACGTCGTTCAAACCGATGTACATCGTGCAATAGCTTTCACCGAATTGCTGAGCGTACACCGCCCGTGTGCTTTATACCCCCTACGTCATGCTGCATATATATGCGCATGCCCTACCGTACCGGACCCTAGTCTATCTCCTGAGTGGTCTTTCGGTTCGTTCTTCCTGCTCGTTCCGCTGTTATGCTAATTTCTCCTCTTCATCCTTAATTTTTGCACACCAGTGTATGTACAACGTGTACGAGGTTTGAAGGATGTGATAGGTGTTATGAATTTTCAACCCTACATTTGTCTGATATTTTCTACTTAAGATATACGACGTTACCATGTGGTTATCTTGTTCTTGTTAGTTATTCAGTACGATGCTATCTTGTTGGTACCAGATTCATCGCTGGTTAGTCCAGTAATCTCGTTAATGTGTTAACTTCTTTTATTATTTATTAACATATTTAATTTTTCATATTTGTGTCTGAGCGTGTCCTCAAACTTCGCAAGTTCAGCATTGTGTCCTCAAACTCGCCCTCAAACTTCGCCAAGTTCAGCGGTACTGTCTTGAAGGAGCCAAATAAAGACGTTAATCTGGACGCTAATAAGTGCTTTTAGTTTACATTCATTATTCGGAGTGTGTTAAAATGTTATAGTCGGTAAAACGGTCTCGTGTATATGCAAGTCATTCATAGCCGTAGATTATCACCCGATAAAAGAAAGAAAAAGGGAAATATTTTCATGACGTTACAAATATGTCACTGGTGTGACATGTTACGCAGACCTCTAAAGGGGAATTTTTCAATTACTTGTAATGACTAATTAGGAAACCGAATGAGATTGCAGAATAATGATAACAATTTATGTCTAAATGCCGTTTAATGAAAACTCGAAATAGGTAAAAAAAAATAAATAAATAAAAGGAAATAATTGGATCTTCCTTTTATTAGTACAATAAGCAGGAAAGTTAATAATAGTTCTCCAACGAAGAAAGTTTTCGTAACGCCCTACTATTGCACAAAATAGTAGAAGGAATTCTGTAGGTACGTACACGCGTAAGGATAAAGCGTTGTTGATGTCATCCAAGCTCATTAGTGTAAGTTCAGCAAGTCACTGATCCTCTAAAACGGTTTAACACATTTTTAAAATCTTGCCAGCCACAGTCGAAAGTGAAAACTCGTACTACAACGCAATCCTAAGTTTCACGTAATGTGACGGTGCGGATTGAAGTGGATCTAAACGCTAAACACAATATCCCTTAATAGCAGAACAAATAGGTTTCTTAATTCTTTTTTTTTATGTGTGCCCTATAGTTTCGTTTCCGACTTTTGATTTTCATTATTTTCTCAAATGATTTACTGTCATACAAGACCTATGTCATTTTTGGCACGTCTTTGGCGAAAAAGGTATGTGCTGATAGTATTACTTTGTCCGTCCGTCTGTGGACACATCCGAAATATACACTGAAGAGCAATTGAATTAGAGACAGCTGGCGTTATGCAAATCTGGCGCTGTGAGCGGCCCTGTAAACAGAAACGACATGACGTATGCAGCGATCCTACAATATAAGGAGTGATGCGACGGGAATCAGTAAAAGTCGGACGCAGAATGAGTAAGACGAATGATCTAAGCGCATTTGATCCTGGGCAAATTATCGGGGCCCGACGAATGGGTCACTCCATCTAGGAAATCGTGCAAGCACTGGGATTTTCACGAGCCACTGTGTCACGGGTGCACCGTGAGTACTTCGAATCCGGTAAAACCATCTCTGCAAAGGCCAAGTGCCGTGGACAACAGCGTGTGGATGAGCGGGGTCATTGTCGGCTAGCTCTCATTGTAACAGCGGATAGACGGGCCACAGTGCACGAAATCACTCGGTAATTTAACGCTGGTGCACAAAAACGTGTAAGCAGCCACACCATCCAGAACCATCTCCTTGCTATGGGGTACAGAAGCCATCGTCCCACGAGGGTACCGCTGCTGACCGCACGTCACAGGGTGCAAAGATTAGCTTGGGCGCGGGAGCATCGCCACTGGACCCTAGACATGTGGAAAAATTTTGCCTGGACTGATGAGTCGAGATTCACGTTGGTACATGCGGGATGGCAGGATACGAGTACGGCGCAAACCACATAAAACGATGGATCCTTCTTGCCAGCAGGTAATCTTCAAGCTGGTAGGGGTGGCATTCTCATCTGAGGACTGTTTACGTGAACTGAAATTAGACCCCCGGTACGTGTGACATCGTCTCTCACAGGTCAACGTTACCGGGATATCCTGGACGACCATTTGCTCCCGTTTGTGCGCCTTCAACATTCCACTGGGGACCTCATCCTGAAACAAGACAATGCACCGTACCATTGCTCCCGAATTCTATCCGAATGATTGTATGAACACTTCACCGACGTGACCTCGCTTCCTTGGCCAGCTAGGTCACCTGACCTCAATCCCGTCGAGCACATCTGGGATGCCATCGAGAGATGTTCGAGGCTCTGACCCTCCTCCATCAAATCTTCGTGAACTGTGTGAGCATGTTCAGGGGTCGTGGATCCGATTCGTATGACTTCCCAACGCTTCCGGTGTCTTGTCGAGTCCATGCGGAGACGAATCGCCGCCGTCATCAGGGCGAAAGGTGGTGCTACACGTTACTAGACAGGTATCTCTAATTCAATTGCTCTTCAGCGTATTTTATTCCATATATTTGCTTCTAAGTATCCGAAAAAAATTATTTTTCTTTTCGATGCCATTTATAACGAAAACTATTTTGGGTACGGTTTATTTTTAAAGCAATTCATAGATTTTCGGCTACGGGGTGTAAAGTTAAATTGCGATTTTGCCGCTATCTCTGGTTCTAAAAGTCCTACTAGAAAAAAATGTTTGCATCGGATACAGTTCCTGGTAGGAAATGTTCTGCTTGAAATTTCTGATTTTTGGTAAATAATGGTTTGTCCACCATTGAACGTGAGCGTTAATTTCTGTTTCTGATGCATTTGCGGCAAAATCTACGCTTCTGAAAACTCGATAAAAAAATTCCTTCGTGGACCGATAACGCTCACTAGGTGAGCGGTATCGGTCCACGAAGATATCGATTGAATAAGAAGCCGGAAGCAGTTGGTAGGAGAAAATTCTAGTGGCGGAAAAACTATGCACTGTGTTAAGCAGTATACCGTCTGCTCAAAATAGTGCATAGATTTTCCGCCTGGGGGCGTAGATGTATATCTTATTTTTGTCGATATCTTTTCTTCTAAGAATCCGATTTGAAAAAACTCTTTCTTTTTTCGGAGAGCGTTCCCGATGTGAAACGTTCCGCGTATAATTTTCGAAATTTTCATAAAGCACAAGTGTGCCACTAGAGGGCGTAAGTTTAATGTTTCCGTTTGAAGCAATATCTGCGGGACTAAAAACCCGATTGAAAAAATTTGTTTTCGGCCAGATATCGTACTAAATATGAAAATATTTTGCGTGTATTTTCTTCCCAAAATAATGCACAATTTCCCCGCTATGGAGCGCAAATGTTCAATCTCTTTTCCTCGATATCTTTTCTTCTAAATGTCCGATTTAAAAAATTATTTGAACATCGGATACCATTTACCATGTGGAACGCTTTAGGCTTGTACTTGTGGAGGTTTTTTGTAGTTCATAATTCTGTCGCTAGGTGGTGTTTTTGTATTTCTGTTTGCAGTGGTATCTCTGCTTCTAAAACCCCTATTGGAAAATTTCTTTTTTCCTGTATGCACATTTCTACAGTAAAGATGGGGAACATTATCCTCTTTAAAAATGCATGGCATTTCCCCGAGGAAACGTAAATGCCAAAAATGATTTTCGCTATCTCTTCTTCCGGGAGACGTATTTGAAAAATTACTTTTCCTTAGCATAGCTTTTGCTATGAAGAATACTCTTCGCATATTTTCAACTTTTTCATTATGCGGAATTCTTCCGTTACGAGGCGTAGAGTTATACTATGTTTCCTTCTATTTTTCTGCTTTTAACGGTTCGATTTGAAAATCGCTTTGTCTCTGGTATCTTCCTTCAGCTATGAGAAACTTTCTGTGCATTGAGAAACATTTGAACAATGCGAATGAGAGAGACATTTGTTCATTTTTGCAACATACTTTTCAGCCGCTGGTGGGAATAAGTAGCTGTTTCTATTTCTGGATATTTTATCAATTGCAGAAATCCGGTTGATTTTTTTTAATGAAAAATTTTATTCGCATCAGAAAGGATTCAAAAGACGTGTTCATAACAACCGAAAATTCGATGTCATCTTTCTTGTTTTACATGCTGAAGAAACCGCTGTATTTTAAAATTCTTTTCCATTCTAAACTTCCGTGCATTCTTCGTAAAGTGCTCCTAATCGCACAGCATTCTTGTTTGGTGAACGAAATCACAGATATGTAAACAACATATCTGTGGCTTCCCAAAATACTCTATATTGACAAACGTCACCGGACACCCCTTCAAAAGCAAATGAACGGATCGGCTTACTTGTTAAGATGCGCGGTACAGCTGCAAACGGTATAAAAACAAACCTGCAGCTGAACGCGATCATATCGCGATGTGAAGTTGAGTGAAAATGTCGTGGCGGTAGAGAACTGACTTTGAGAAAAGAAAGATTGTTGGGTGTTATATTAGTGGGTTGTCCATAAGAGAAACCGAAAGGCGTTTAAACATACCCAAGTCAACTGTTTTGGATGTACTGGATAAGTGAAAGACACATGGTGTGCCTGAAGGAGCAAAACGTACCGGCAGACCAACGAAAATCAGTGATAGAGGACGTCGAAGCCTCGGGAGAGTCGTTACAGCTAATCGACGGAGTATTGCACAAGACCTCAGTGTACAGGAGAGTAAAAATTCTAGAACCTCGGTATGTACACGTACCATTCGCAGTGAACTTCATTCCATGGGTTACCGTGGTCGTGCGGCTGTTCATAAGCCTTTCATCTCTACTCGGAATGCTACTCGTCATTTAGCATGGTGTAAAGAACATTTATCGTGGGCCGTAGATCAATGAAAACGGGTCGTATGGACTGATGAATTCAGATACACGATCTATCAGTCAGATGGCCGTGTGTGGGTATGGCGACAGCCGGGGAAACGCTATTTACCACAGTGTTCTGTCCCTGCGGTCAAATTTAGAGCTGGCAGTGTACTCATGTGGAGGTGTTTCTCGTGGTATGGTCCCGGCCCATTGATTATCGTGGGCAAACCTGTTAACCAGCTCGTCTACCTCGATATTCTGAACAATTATGCCCTACCAACTCTGTGCCAATACTATGGAATCGAGCTTTGTTGGTACCAGCAGGATAATGCACCGAGCCATAAAGCAAGGACTGTTACGGCGTAGTTTCACGATAATTCCGTATAGTGTGTGGACTGGCCAGCATAGAGCCCTGATTTTAATCCCATAGAGCACCTATGTGATGAATTAGAGCGGCCCATAAGAAGTTTGGAACCAAGGCCTACTACTAAGCAACAGTTAGCGCCAGCATTATGTACTGAATGAAAGCACATACCTATCGCTGTGTTCCAAAACCTTCTGGAAAGCATGTCTCGAAGGGTCAGTGCATGTATTAAGGCCAAAGGTGGACCGATACCGTACTAATGTATGTCAATAAATGCTATGTTGTGTTTCTCTTCTAGGTGGCTGGTGACTTTCGTCAATATAGTGTATATCTAATTAGTTATTGCCTATAAGATGTTACCAGCTTATGCTCATCTACAGTAGCGCCATCTTCTGAGTACAGAACCTATAACTTGAAATGTTTTAAACAATATTGGTACCATTAAGCACTACAACTCGTTTGGTCTTGCGGACGAGCTTGGTTAGGATTGAAATTCAGCCCTCGGCACTCTCCCGATATGCTCCAAGGAAAGGATGATAATTGCTTGTGCTCAAACATAAATGGTTACAACTCCTTCCCCATTCTCATTTTTTGAGAGAGATCCGAACTGGGCCGATATCTAAGAAAGTCCAGAACTTCAAGAGACGTACAATCGATACAATTCTTACCTGTCCCTCCTTCAAATGCATTAGAGGAAAGTCCTGCATGATTAGCTAAAAATGGCTAGCAGTGGTAGAATTGGCAAACTTTAACTGCGGGGATATCCCTGCAGTGTCCCCGTAGTTGAAGATTAACTAAGAGCATGTTTCCTTTTCCTTTTCTTTTGACTAGGGAGATGCTTTTTTCTATTCTTTTAACTAGGTGTATGGCATGCCCCATCTCCTTTGTCCTATTCGACCACTGACGTCTAGCAGCAGTTCATTCTGCATAGTAGGAGCAGGAAGTTCGGAGTATTGGCTCCATGGAAGGAAAACAATCAGAACAGGAATGAACGCAACACGCATCTACAAGTATCTCACTCGGAATCAGATCCAGTTTCCAGACGTAAGAAACAAGCACAGTGACTATTCGTCCGTCAGCTACCAATCAAATTGTCTTCACATCATATATTTATTTGTTATCGTGTTTTACAGCATTTATTAAATAGAAACGGTCTTTTCATAAACTGGCAATGCATTCAAATTTCATTTATTTTGTTTTGTTGTGTGTTTGCTGTATAATTTCTGAGTTCTTGACCCGTTGCTAGCCTTACCTGATTATAGATCCTAGCGGAAGACACACAAGTGCAGCGCCCAGAATAGTATTCGTAAGACATACAGGGTGTATATAAAATAATGTCACAAAGGGAAAAATTTGTAAAAAAACCCAAACAAACGTTGTAGCTATCGTTATTTGGTTTCTTGCTCTTCACCCATTTATGCCTAGCGTCCTATATGTAGGACGTTTTCAAAATGCTCGCCAATTTAAACACCAGATACCAAAAATAGATGGCGCCGGATATAAGCATACGGTTATTCCCCAGAAATAGCAAACCAGATGCGCTCATTGTCATCAGAAAGCCACAACCAGATGCGAAAAGTGTGACAAAGGACTCCACGAAAAATGTTTCAAAGATTATCACACTGCATAAACGTAGCAGAAAACATGTTATGAATTCCTGGCATCCTTCATATAGGACACACTCCTAATGTTGTTCAAAATTATGAAAAAATAAATATAAATTTTTTGTTACCTTCAAGAAGGTGCAATAAATATAATTCATGGTGATTTCTACAAAAAATTCAGTATTACCACTTTAGGCATAAATGGGTTAATATAACAAGAATAGGAGTTTTCCATTAGTTCTAACAGATGGCGCTGCATATACCAGAGGAATAGTGCAGTGAAAAAGAAGCTAACGAACATTCCAATAGAAATAGCGTTATCCGCGCAGCTGAAATCTATGTGTGTGAAATAGTTCATCGAGGCCCAATAATCTACGCAAAAAAAGCGAAATTTTATTCGAACGTATCCAGTGCGTAATCCACCATCAAGACGTGACATAATAAACTAGTACGATGGCTTCGGCAGCGGATAATATTTCGAAAAACTCCTCCTCAGGAAAGCAAAGTGTCGCTGACGGGAAGCTGGAATCCATTAGACAATCACGACAACGTAGCACAGGCAAATAGACAAGGCGGACATCTCGGGTATTTCAAATACCACACTGAACTGTCCAGAATGGGCTCCGTAAATTACTAATATTGTCTGCTTACAAAATGCAAATTTTGGAAGCTCTCCACACACAGGACAAACCTAAATGAATGAACTTTTCCGTAGTGCTTTTGGATAAAATTGATAACAATAACACGTTTCTACAGAGTGTAATGTTTTAAAACGTGTCATGTGTCAAGTTATGTTAACCCCCAAAACATTTGAATATGGGCTTCTGAACCCCCCACATGCTCTGCGCGAACATGAGAGAAGGCAGTGCAAATATCAATGTCTGGTGTGGTGTCATGCATGACCGGAAAATCGGGCCTTTCTTTTTCGTCGAAAAGACAATGAACGGGGCTGCTTATCTTGGCATGGTATAACAATTCGTTTTATCACAGCTTCAGGAACTGCAACGTGACATCTTGTTCCAACAAGATAGGGCTCCCCCATACTGGTCTCTGTATGTGAGAGAGCTTCTTGATAAGGAGTTTCCGGGTCGATGGATTGGCTGAGGTGGGGCTGATATTTTGGCTGCTTCGTTCTCCAGATTTTACCCCACTGGCTTTTTTCTTGTTGGGATATGTGAAAAACATCGTGTACTCTATACCAGTGAAGGACACTCAAGAACTTCGAATCAGAATAACCGATGGCATAGCCATGATCACGCCTGATGTTCTTGAACGCACTTGGAATGAACTAGAATATCGTTTAGATGTCGTTCAGGCAAATAAAGAAGCTCCCTCATCTGTCAGCTGTATATATCCTACAATAAAATTCATGTGAGTCACTTTACGAGTTTTATTAATTTTTCCTTTTGTAACATTCTCTCCTTTTTTTTATGTGCATAACATTATCATCATCATCAACCATTATCAATCGACTACTGGATGAAGGTCTCCTCAAGTCTCTTCCAAAACTTTCTGTCTTGAGCCAGTCTCCTCCATGTCACTCCGGTGTGCTTTCGAATTTCATCCACCCATCTCTCATGGGGTCTTCTTCTGAGTCTTTTCCTGTCCCTTGGAGTCCAGTCTAGCATTTCAGTTGTCCAACGAAGGTCTGTTCTTTTAGCAATATGTCCAGCCCATTGCCAGTTGAGGGACTTCACTTTGATCATGATGTCCTCAACTCTTGTCATTTCCTTAATCCACGTATTCCTCTTCCTATATTTCCTGGTTATACCAAGCATGCGCCTCTCCATGTTCTTTCAGTTGTGTGCTGCTCTGAATATCTTTTTTAGTTAACGTCCATGACTCTGATCCATAAGAAAGAACTGGAAGGATGCACTGATTAAAGACTTCTCTTTTGAGACATAATGGCAAATTGAACTTGAAAATTGTACTGTTTCTTCCAAATGCTCTCCACCAAAATTTTATACGCCCTATTAATTTCTACGTCGATATGGCCTTCGCTTGATATCTGTTGTCCAAGGTAAATGTAGGCATCAGTTACTTCTAGATTTGCTTCATCCATTGCTAAATCTTCAGTTCTGGTAAAAGCATGGTATGTCAATTTTGTTTTCTGTAAGTTCATTTCTAAGCACACTTTTTTACTCTTGTCAGCAAGTTCTTGGACCATAGTCCGCAGCTCTGAGGGAGTACCGGCAAAACTGCCTATGTTGTTAGTAAAACGAAGGTGGGTTAAACAATCTTTATTATTTTTTATCCTCTTGTCTGCCATTCCAGATCAAAGATCAGATTAAGAAACATATTACAATTTGGCATTGAATAGCTTAGGAGATATGATGTCACCTTGTATCACTCCCTTTCCAATTTTCATAGGATCTGTCTGTTTCATCGAACAGTTAAATCTTTGTACTTACCTATTCATAGATGTTATTAATAATATTCATTCGTGTATGTTCAATACGGCAGGATTTCAAAGACATTATAATTGCTGATTATTTCGCGGAATCAAAAGCCTTTTCATTATCAATAAAAGTCATTCATAATGGGAGGTCATACTCATTCGCTCTTTCAATAAGTTCTCTCAGTACACGGATGATCGATAGCGCTGTAGCCACTCCATAATCCAGCTTGTTAAGGTTGTTGAGCCATGTGTGTCCAATATTTTCTTCAAGAGATGTGACAGTATCTTAGTGAAAATCCTATAAACACTGATTGGAAACTAATGGGTCTGTAGTTACTGAGTTCCCCAAGGTCCCCTTCTTTATGTAGCAGGATCACGGTAGCATTGTTCCAGACATCAGGAATCCTCCTCCGTATATATACAACAGGTGATAACTGAATTGTAACCACACCTATCAAAAGTAGATAAGAACCGTTGACCACGTGAATTCCGAGAAGGCACGATTAGTCGGGTGACGTAGAATATACACTAAGTGGCCATTTTATTATGACCACCATTTCAGTACTTCGTTGGGCCCCCTTTTGCCTTTAATACTGCGTCGATTCTTCGTGGCATGGACTCCACGAGATGTTGAAAAGTGGTTTGTGGAATCTGAGACCATGCTTGATGAATAGCACTTTCCAGGAGTGTGGGATTGCAGGGTTGTGGATCCAGCTGTCTGATGGCTCGTTCAACTTCATCCCTCAAATTCTCAGTGGGGTTGAGATCTGGAAATTGTGGGGGCCACCTAAGCAAAGTAAACTCACCGGCATGTTCCTGAAACCAATCCTGTACAATACGAGCACTATGGCAGCACGCATTATCTTGTTGAAAGTAGCCATCGCCATTGGGATAAACCATCCACATGACAGGATGCACTTGGTCCGCAACGATGTTTAGATGTGATGTGCCAGTCAGACACGAATTAAAAGGCCCAAAGCATGCCAGGAAAACATTCCCCAAACCATAACGTTGCCTCCGCCAGCTTGAAGAGTTGTAGCAATGCATTTGGGGTCCATGCTGTCGTGCTGTTTCCGCCATCGGCACGGTGCAACTGAAAATGTGATTCATCGGACCACATAATTTGTTTCCAAGTATCGACTGTTCAATCCTTGTGCTCCTGTGCCAACTGGAGACGTTTTCTCTTGTTAACTACAGACAGCAAAGGTGTTCGAGCAGGTCTTCGGCTGCCACATCCCATCCGATGCAGTGTACGGTGAACAGTGCGTGCACAGATCATTTGAGGGGATCCTTGATTAAGATGGTCTGCAATTTGCTGCACTGTTGCCCTTCTGTTGTCTGTTACCAGTTTGGACACTCTCCGTTCCGCCCGAGCAGTCACTAGTCGATGAGGACCAAACGTTGCACGTAGAGACCCAGTTTTTTGGCAGACAGTTCAGTCTTTAAACACTTTAACAACAGCTGCTCCGGAACATTTCACGAATGCGGCGGTTTCGGTGATACTCACTTCATGGCTCCGAGCTTCTACAATCATCCCACGTTGAAAGTCCGTCAAATCGCATTTTTACCCATCTCGTCACCCAAAAATCACTTCTACTACTGTCGCAAGCACTAAGCTTTCCCTATTTTTACCAGCCTCGCCCTCTGGCGGCAACAGCGTGCAGCCATAGCTCATTTGCTTAAAACTGTCAGGTAGTCAAAACAAAGTGGCCACTGAGTGTATAAGGTGTGAATGGAGCAGTAGGTAGTAAAATTCGGAGCGTGATGGATAAACGGAAGGATTTATCGGACTTTGAGGAAGGACAGCTTGTGGGAGCTCGGAGAGCGGGTGCCTCGATTTTCCAAACGGCTAAACTCGTGGTTTGTTCGCGAGCGGCCGTAGTTAAAAGTGCATCAGGACTGGCGTGAAAATGGTCAAACAACGACCCGGAGGCAAAACTGCACAGGACAGCTACAGATTAATGTGAGAGGTGACCGCCGGGTACAGGCCAACAGAAGCAGCACTGTTCAATAGTTGACTACCCAATGCAACAGAGAACAGCATCTGTCATGACCATGCATCGCACGATGGGCTCTAACAGGAGACACCCCGACGACATCCTTTCCTAACCACGGTTCATCGGAGCAAAAGAGTTGGTGCAAAGATCATGCAAGTTAGACGTCGGATGACTGAGAAAAAATGTGCTGGTCTGACTAGTTGCATGTTTTACTCCACTCAGTGGAAGGTCGTGTACGTATTTGGCACAAATAACATGCGGCACTCGATCCATCCTTCATGGTCTTCACAGTGCAAGCTGGCGGAGACAATTGTATGGTGTGGGGCATGTTTATCTGCCTGGAACTCGGACTCCGGGTGCATGTGGAACAACGCATGGCTAGTGCTCACTGTCCTGAATTGCTTGCTGACTCTGTACACCCAGCAACGTTGCACTTTTTCCCGAATGGCGACGGTGTCTTCCAAGAGAACAATGCTCCGAGCCACAGGTCAAATTTTGTGCAGAAATGGTTTGAGGAACACAGTTTAGACTTTCAGCATATCAATCGGCCTCCGAACTCCCCCGATATGAAACCCATAGAGCACTTGTGTGACACTATAAAACGGCATATCATGCGTCTGGATACACCAATCACCTCCATACCTGCATTGAAGGCAACATTACACCCTGCTTGGTTGGCCATACCTCTCAACTGCTTCCCGCAGCTTATTGAATCTATGCCACTTCGAATAGCTGCTGTATTGAGGGCGAAAGGAGGACCTACGAAGTAGTAGGTAGCTGATCATAATTTTTTTTTTGGAGGTTTAACGACCACCGTGAGTAACTCAATGGTTTCAAATCGATTTTATTTTCAAGGTAGAGTTCAGGAAGCGAACTAATTAGAACGTCCTGATACAAGTTAAATACATTAAAATAGGCAAAATTCTGAAAACTATGTACATTTAAATACAGCACGGTGCAATGATCTACAAAGGAGCATCGTAGTGAAGGGTGCATTCATATTTTGCACGAGAACATAAGAGACTGGCGTAACAGTGCGTCTCGGAGTAAAGGTACAAATTCAGTGCTGACAGATAACAGTGCAGGTGTACAGTAATTGAGCACTGTGCGAAAAGAAATTACTGAGGACAAAGAATACAAAAAAAATGTAATCATCTGAGACAGACGGAATTAGAATATCTCAGTACTGGGGGATTTTGTATCATGCATAGTAAATACAAGAATTATATACACATGTACAGCATTGTGCAATTGAGGTAAACATTGGAAATAAGAAATCAACGTGCTATTGTAGTTTGAGTTAGATGACAATCTGGCTAGTATATCTGGATACAAGTGAAATACAGTTTAAAATGTAACAAGATTCTAAATTTTGTACAGTTTATGTTCAGCACGGTGCAATGGTCAAAATAAGCAACATAATGATGAAGGCACTCATAGTGATAAACTGATACAAGAGATGGACGAACGTGACATTTCATGGTAACTGGCGCAGTCATGCGATAGGAAACAACAGAACGTATTTACAAGATATGTACTACTTTGTGCAATTCACAACTGAAATGAAGATAGCGATAATGTGAAAACATGAGACTGACGTGACTTGATCGTTTTAACACATGAGCACATTACATAAACGTGGAAAAACTTGAGCCAAAACGGAACTAAGATATCGCAATCAATAATAGTGAAGGCGATAACTAATTACACATGTACAGCATTGCGCAGTTTAGAAATACATTCGGTATAAGAAAGCAACTTCATTAAAGTATGATTTAGGAAACATTCCGACGAGTATTACGTAATACAAGTAAAATGTAGTAAAGAAGTAACGATATTCTAAACATTGTACAATTTATATACAGCACATTGCAATGACCAAATTAAACAAAAGAGTGAAGAGGGCGCACATATCGATGAACAAATGAAAGAGACGGACAAACAGGCCGTCTCAAAAGAAAGATGCAATATTGTGAAAACAAACAACAGAACGAAATTATAATATAAGTACAACATTGTGCAAATCATTATGAGAACAAAGAAAGCATTAATGTAAAAACATGAGACAGACGGGAGTTGTTCGTCTCAACATATGAAAGATTCACGTGGAGGATAGAGACTACAATAATTAAACACATAAAACGGTATTGCAAGAATTACATAGGATTCAAATTGAGGAGAAACAACACGAAAGGTCTAGTGCAATGGTGATCATGAAGATTCAAACAAAGCTCATCAAAAGCAAGTACAGTCGAAGTCATGGTCGGCCAACCGTCAGTTGTAGCGACATCGGCGAGCCAGCAAACCAGGAGGCTGCCGGAGACCATGTGGAGAGAAACGTACTCTCGCAGTGCTGAGTAACAGCTACTTGGTTCTCAAAGCGGAGACGAGAAAGAAGGCAGTCTCGAAAGTGACACAGTAACATCTCAGAAGCTGGAGGGACTGTATAAGGAGTGGTAATATCTCGGCAGCGTTGGTGAAACACGTAGATAACGTGCTTTACTAAAACAAAAATGTAGGAACAAACTAATGGTAGCTTGACTGGAGGAGAAACTTGAAGCAGCAGTGTCTTGTAAGCGTCGAAAGTGATATCAGCTGTAACTGAGCGTTGAACGATGGAAAATGCTAAATGCAGGAGCGGCAGTAAGATGACACAATTTAGGTATACATGAGAGACATCAGATTCCTGAGCACAGAAGGGGCAAAGAGGTGAATCAAGAAGTGTCATGCGGTGGAGGATGGAAGGGACGGGAAGACGGCGGTGAAGAAAAAGCCAATGAGTGTTGATCTCTAGTGGAGCGGACAGAGGAGAGAGGGCGGTGGACCACACAGCGGTGGTGGAGGATAGGGGGACGTCAGGAATGGGGATGGGAGAAGAGGAGTGGGACATGGAAAGGAAACGGTAGAGAGCCGACGTCGACAAGGAATAGAGGGGAAGAGTTGTGCCGGCGACGGACAGAAAGAAGGGAACAGGAAGGGAAGCAGACGGGACAAAGGTAAGGCCAGAGGGAGTGGCGAGGTTGGGGAACTGGGAGATAACAGTAGAAAGGAGGGAGTCATAGACAGAGCAAGAGGAGGGGGATAGAAGAAGAGTGGAGGGAAGACTGGCATAAGGACGCCAGGAAAGGTCGAAAGTAGTGAGGTCTCTGACTGTTACGACTCCTGCACGGAGCCAGGAAGGATAGGCAAAGTGCGACAGACGTGAAGGGTGGAGAAGAGACGAGAAAAAGAGGGGTTCGGCGAGAGGTTCCGTGGTAGAATCAGGCGGGGAGCGAGAAAGGGAGAGAGAGCGGAGTAAAGTGAGAGCTTCTCGGTAGACAGGGGGACAACGGGAGAGAACAAGAGATCGACGGTCCATGAGTAGTAGGGAAAGGAAAGTGAAGCTGACGTTGCTCGGATTAGTGATAACATCTCTTACAGAAATAGCATCAGGTACAGGTGACGTGATGAGGCGAAGGAACGTAGTAATCTTGAAAGCCTTGTAATACAGAGCTTTGGGGCGCTGATCCAATGATGACCAGTCCAGATTACGGAAGTGAAGCAACGGGTGATATCTTGAAGACGAAGGAGTGGAGTTTTGACTGCGTGCCAGGAGTGAATACATAAAGAAAGTAGGTAAGTACGGGTGAGACGTGCTCGTTGGAAGTAGGATGAGCAGAACTGGGCTCTGCGCCGAAACGCAGTTAACTTGTGCAAGCGTGGATGAATGGTATTCCACGTGGTAAGGGAGGCATCGCCCGGTATACCAAGATGGACGCCAAGGAAGCTTTGTGAGATGGAAGAGCAGTTGGCACCCCAAGGAGAATCCATACGATCAACCCAGGAGCCGCAACACAGGCCTGTGCTTTTGGAAGAATTAATCGCCACGCTGGAGCACGAGGCGTATTCTGTGAAGAGACTTTGCAGTTGAGTGAACTGTGATTCGAGACGAACGCAAAAGGTTACGTCATCTGCATATGCAACTGAGGTGATGCCATGATGTCTCGTGCGGCCGATGAGTGGTGGCAGAGTAGTTTGAAAGGAACGGTGCACTGTGCGAAGAAATGGTTCGATGGCTATTGCAAAGAGTTGGCCGGAGAGTGGGCAGCCTTGCCTCATTCCACGGTGGAAGGGAATCGGCGCTGTAAGAAAGGTGGGCAACTTTACCTGAAAACCGGCGTCCTGATAGAGGGAGGAGAGGAGGGAAACAAAAGAGGGAGGAAACCCGAAAGAAAGGAGTGTGTCAGAAAGATATGAATGGGAGATATTATCGAAGGCTGATTGTTGATCTAGTAAGAGGAAGGCGAGGAGTTCAGAGCGGAGTCGAGCGAGGCGGATCAGGTCGTTAAGGAGGTGGATGTTGTGAGAAAGAGAGCGGAGTCGAGCGAGGTGGATCAGGTCGTTAAGGAGGTGGATGTTGTGAGAATGAGAGCTGCCGGGGACTGTGTAAGTTTGGTTGGGGGAGAGAATGTGAGTGAGGATGGGATTGAGTCGTTGAGAAAGAAGCTTAGTGTAAAGTTTGTAATCAAGATTTAGTAGGGAAACGGGGCACCAGTTCTGCAAGTCAAGGAGATCACCTTTCTTGGGGAAAAGGACTACATATGCGGCTGTAAATCTCCTCGGGAGGGGGAGACAGTAAAGGCAGCTGAAAAAGCAGAGAGAAGAAACGGAAGAAGTAGAGGTAGAAAAGTTTTGTAAAAGCAGAAAGTTAGGCCGTCCGGACCTGGAGCGGCACTGGAATTCAGGGAAAGTAATGTGGAGGAGAGTTCGGAAAGTGTGGGGGGGGGGGAGAAGGACAGTGGTAGCAAGATGGGGTGGAACTTGTGGTAAATCAGAAAGGAGAGATGCCATAGCTGTGGGGGATGGCGGAGGAGGTTCACAGAACTTTTCAGTATATTGCTTACGGACATGAGAACAAAGAGTGATCGGGTCGTCTGACACCTCACCAGAAAAAAGGCGGAGGTGATGAAGTGCACTCGATGCTCGTCGTGTCTGTTCCACTGATGTAAGAAACTCATAATTATGCGCGTCTGGCGTCAGATGTTGAAAACGGAGTCGACACAGAGCTTGTTGAGCCAGTGAAAGAAGAAGAGATCGAAGTTCTGCTTGATAGGAGGAGAAGAGAGGATCACTTAGGCTAAGAAGAGAGAGCATTGAGCGAACATGGTCAAGACGCATGTTCTGAATCGTCTTTGCCGTGAAAGAAAGGTTGCTGACATGAAGAACAAGGTGTTGTTTGATCTCCCTCCACAAAGTTAGACCACAGGAGGCAGATTGGAGTTGTGGTCGTCTTTCCTCTAGGAATGATCGAACTGACGAGCAGAAATCTGGGTCTGAGAGAAGAGCATTATCAAAAGTCCAAGGACGAATTGTCCTGAGTTTTGTCCTATTAGTATGGACGGTGAGAGCAATAGCGCAGTGATCAGAAGAGGCTGTGGGATGCATGCACGATTCAGTCACAGCTGGAAGAAGGGTACTTGAGGCATAAAACCTGTCAAGACGGGCTGTAGAAGGACTGTGGTCATGGGATGAGCGCCAGGTGTGAAGAGTCGTCGTCGGATGGAAGTGGCGGTGAACATCAGTGAGTGAGTTGTTTGAAATAATTGACTGCAGAAGATTCACCAAGGTGACTCGGTGCTCTCTGATGTAAAGGGACCGATCAAGTTGAGGATTGAGGGTACAGGTAAAATCACCTCCTATGAGAACGTGATCTGTAGGAAGGATGCGAGATAAAGCACGACGAAGACGGGTGAATAGCATCGACAGGAAGGTTGTAGAACATTCCAAGCTGTAGGAGATCTCGACACAGGTTGCGAACTGAAAAGGAGGTGACAGTAGAGTTGAAGGTGTTGCGGACGCCAATTGCGAGGCCACTATGAGTAGATAATCCAAATGCATGGTGAAACGTATAGTTCCACGGCCACCATCTAGGGAAGAGAGTGGTAGATTTGCAATTCGTTTCCTGGAGTAGGAGAAGATCTGCCCCTAACGTGTTGAGGTCTTCATAAGCCAAGGCATTATTGAGGGGGGATGCGAATTCCCTGCAATTAAGTCATACGATCTTGAATATGAGGTTCAGTTAATGCTTGCTGAAGATCTTTCAGGACTGGAGGAAAAGACTTGAGTCGGTTGAAAAACGTTTTCGTCCACGGGTGGGCAGGTATGTTCTGACAGCAAAAGTTTGACAGGTTACAGATCTGATCTGGCACGAGATGGAGAAGTGAAGGATTCTTCGTGGCTAAGGCATGTGCGATGGTGTAGCCGGTCTTGTTCGTTAAATATGCATGGAGATCTTCATAGGAGAGTGATACGGGAGGCATATTGGCTTTCTGGAGAGATGCAGCAAAGTCTTTAACCGTGGGGAAGGAGACTTCAGCCTGGATGGGGAGGTATGGCGGGTAGAACTGCCGGATCTGGGTGAAGTTGAGTTCTGCTTCTTCGCTGATCGCCGACGGGAGGAACCACGGCGCTTCAACGGAGGCTCAGTCGAATCATCATCACCTTGAGACTCTCTTCCAATGGACTCTGTATCTGCTGCGACGGAGGTACCAGTAGTAAAAGCGGACTGAAAACCCTCTGAGGGGGATTCAGAAGCCGAATGACGACGTTGAGGAAGTGTTGAGGCAATCGTTGGAAAATCCTCTTGTAAATCATAGGAAGCGGCTGTGGAAGCTTCTCGTTGACCAACGGCTGTAAGTCGACGAATGTTGTCAGATCTCAGCTCTAGGGCTTGCTCTGCTGAGGTGGATGGTGGGGTTCGCTTCGATGGAGGTGCAGAAGCTGATAGAGAGCTAGTTAGAGTCGGTGGAACTTGATGGGGTCAAAGCACTCGAAGATGAGTTTCGCCATGACATAGTGTGCAGTGTAGGGATGTTATCACGTCGATTCTCCGACGCTGTTGTCCACAGCACACATTGAGGATTTTCGGGCGCGCCAGCAGATGTTCATCCGACGGAAAGATGACGCGGGCACTACGACGAAACCCTCCAATGGTTTTGTCATCTGGATCTCTAGGCACCGCTGAGAGAGTCGTCACCGGTCCCACTACTCGGCCGAATTTGCTAAGTAAGGTACACAGTGCAACATTAGAGACTTCAGGTGGAACTGGATGAAAAGAAAGCTGGATAGGCCGCTGCACAACAGACTCAGATAGAAGATGAACATCTTTGATGGACAAACCGTCAGTCATTACGAGATCGGCATGTTCCTTACGAGCAAAGTACACCAATACGACCAGTGGTTTTTTTTGTTTTTTTTTATTGAAGGTTTAACGACCACCGTGAGCAACTCAACGGGCTATAAGCAGCCGCCCGTCCCTAATTTAGGGCCACTGGTTCCAGGGAAGCGAGAGAGCCAGTGCCGTAAGACAAACACAACATCCATGCCTCACCGGGATTCGAACCCGGACCCCTTTCGGACGAATGATCAGAGGCCATCGCTTAGACCACTGCGCCACCGGGGCGGCGACCCGTGGTTTGCGGGCCATATGAGTAATGTGGGCTCCAGCGGGAAGCATCTGCTTAAGTGCAAGACTGTACTCTTTGAACTTCGTGTCAGGTAGGGCATCGAAACAGACGCCGAAATCCATGGTAGACATAAATTGTTTTCCTGCTGGAGAGTCCTCCGGGATGTCAATGGTAGCGGAATTGCCATCAACACTGAGGTAGGAGACTGGAAAGACTGTCGCCACAAACTTAGAAAGAGCTTTCGCTCCGAAGGTAACCTTGGAATATATACAAGAAGGAGAACCGACGAGAGAGGGCTGCGACGCAGCGCCAGTTGCTGGAAGCGGCTTTTGGAACTGAGTGGAAGTGGAAGGCAGCGGATCTGCGCCGTCAGTCACATCCATGGCCTCGTCTGCAGTACCAGAGACATGCGTCAAGGCGACGTCATTATCCTGGACACGGCAAGCAGCTTGAGCCTTTACAGAGAGTCGCGCGCCACATCCTGTGTGCACACTACGTCACTGACAAGCATTGGAGATAATTGGTCTCCAGAGGTTGAGGAGGAGGTTAAAGGAGCCTTGCTGATAAGGGCGTGAACATCACTCTTATCAGTTGCCGCCATTGCTAATGGCGAGGGTTAACGAAAGAATCGATCAGCTCGATCGAAAATTTAAATGCTGATTACAGAAATAATAAGTTACTCACCACCTTGTGAGACGAACCAAAAGAAAGCTCTCACCTTCGTCTTGAAGGGACACACAACAGAAATGGACGACACACTCTGGAAACACACTAATTCAGGCACAAAACTGGAGCACAAACAACGAGCAACTCGATGAGCTATAAGCAGTCTCCCGTCCCTAATTTAGGGTCACTGGTTCCAGGGAAGGGAGAGAGCCAGTGCCGTAAGACAAACACAACATCCATGCCTAACCGAGATTTGAACCCGGACCCCTTTCGGACGAATGATCAGAGGCTATCGCTTAGACCACTGCGCCACCGGGGCGGCGATCATAATTCAGTGATCATTCAGTGCATATTTATACACTCAGTGGACAAAACATTACTTACCTACCTAATAGCGTGTTAGACGTCTTGCTTGAAAATAACACTGGACATGGCTCAAAGGAGAGAACAAGCTGGATTCAGGAGTGGCTACAGCACTGTGTCTGTAGATCATATCCATGTATATATCGCCAGAAGGGCGGACTACCGATGGACAATCGAAATTCTAGACTTGATTCCAAGGGACAGAAAAAGACCTAAAAGAATACCACATGGGAGATGGGAGGATGAAATTCGAAAGCATGATGGAATGACATGGAGCTCAAGACATTATGTTGTGGAAGAAACTTGCGGAGGCCTTCGTCCAACAGTGGATTGATAATAGTTGACGATGATGATGATGATATATATAAATTTGGTAAAATCTGAGTTGTGGCTTATCTTATCATATTATGTGAATCAGTAACTATGAAAATTGTAGCTCTTAAGTAAAACTAACTTGAATTCAAAGATATCATATTGTAGTGAATGAGTGAATTCTTGCAGTTTACGTAGCAAGAGTCAAGTTTGACCATAAGGTGTAAAATACAAGAATGGTTATTTAAACACAGTCAGCTCGAGAAGTGTGGATTCCACCATCCAACCCATTGTGAGTGATTGTAAGCTTGAACACGTGTTTCTTTTTAAGATCCCTAGAAATTACACATGAACACGGGTTCTTCCTTTTTCGCTGGATTTAAGTGACGTCTGATTAATTCTGTGGAACAGATCTTTGTGCATGTTATCATTGACTTTTTTCGAATTTTGTTTTCCTGGCTCTTATTTTTGGAGATATAGATTCAGTAGGGTACTGAAACAATAAATCGCTCGATATCATCCGTTGGTTTAAATATTTGTTGTTTGCGTGGTCATGTGATCTAGGGTTGTATGCCAGTACGATATACGTATCTCATATGTTCGTCCTTATGGTACTGGTCCCCCCCCCCGCCTTCTCTGACATCAGCTTACCTAAATTAGAAACCGGAAGCACTTTCTAGTGTTAGATAAGCATGGAATCCTTTAATTAAAAAAAAAATACGGAGTGTTTGTTGATCATAAGAATTGGAACCTGTAGCTTGCATACCGCGTTCAGTTTTATCTTCCTTTGCTGAATAAAACAGAATCAATCGAAACAGCATATTTTAAGAGATGTAATTGTAATCATCAAACAGAGGTCATCGCTCTTTCCACTTTTATATGTGAGTCACGGAAAAATTCTCATTGGCCGCCACCGGGAATCGAACTCAGGGTCTTCCAGTTGCGCTCCGGATATGCTTCCACTGCAGTAGTTGCAATTTTTTGGAAAATTGTATAACCACGGAAGGAATTCCAAAGTTTTAATCTAGTAGAAATTAATTATGTGGAAAAGCAGTTGAAACGGGACGTAATTATCTGCACCCGAAATGAGGATTCGGTGCGACAGAAAATGGAGGACAGTGAGTGGGACAGATCTTGGGAACAGAACCCATGACAAGAAGATACACTGAACGTTTATGTAAAGCACAGAAAATCATCCATCGGCGAGTGCTTGGTCGAGCCGAACAGCACTTTTCTGCACAGCATCAAGAAGTTTTAAGAATTAAATATTTGGGTACACTACGCAAAATGAGGGAACATGACTTCAGCGTTTGAAAAATTTTGCAAAGGAATTCTCAACTTTCTCAAGCAATTTAGCAATAAAAACATTTGGTTACGCCAAGAAAAGACGGGCGCAAAGAACAAAAAGCAAAAAGCTCAAAATGAGAAGAGAAATTTTCTTAACCCCGAAAGTTTAAAACTGTGGTAAACTTTTCAAGAAAGAATTCTCTTGTTCTAATTAATATAGATTTTTACGTATATTCTTGCTTTTTGGGGTAGAGTTTTCCCGTTAGATGGCGTTAGTATACTTTCCAATGTGTAATGAGATCTCTATGAGACCCATTGTAATTTTTTTTGAATAGTGTTGCTGCAAGCACGACCACGATTTTTCATTTGTTTCCTTTTACATGGAATGTTCGCAATTTTTATGCAACAACTCATATCACACTTAAAACAAGTTAGTAAAATCGTGCAATGCATTGATTATAATACGCTTTCCAACATACCAGAAATCATTATTCAAGTTATCACTCAAGGTATGAGGATAATGACTGTGGAATAAATCTCGGTCCTGTGCCCTGACCTTTGATCCCATTTCGATGATATTCAACAGAACCGGTTCAGTATATACCTCCGAAATAACATGAGAAAGTTTTGTCGCAATCGAAGCATTTTTACGTAAGTTATGATGCATAAGGACTATGGAATAGATCCCTCTCCTGTGTCATAAACGTTGACCCCATTTCGCCCATTTGCAACAGGATTCTTCCTGCGGTCGGCCCCTACAATATACTAACATTTCATCCAAATCGAAGAATTTTTACGTCCGTTATGACGCATAATGGCGATGGAAGTGATTCCGCTCCTACGTCCTGACCTTTGACCCTATTTCGTCCATTTTCAATAGGGTTTGTCCCCAGGTTGTCCCCTACCAGATACTAAAATTTAATCGAAATCGAACCTTTTTTACGTTAGTTATGACGCATAAGAGCCGTGGAATGGATCCCACTGCTATGTCCTGACCTTTGACCCCATTTCGTTCACTTTCAATAGGGTTCCTTCCCAGGTGTTCCCCTTCTACATACTAACATTTCATCGAAATCTGACGATTTTTACGCGAGTTATCGTGCAGACGGTCATACGCACACAACGCGTGACGTAATGAGGCAGATGGGAATCGTGACCATCTGCTCGCAAGAGTGTGACGTCATTAAACTTTAATAGGATCCACACACAACGCGTGACGTAATGAGACAGATGGCGTGACCGTGCGCCGACATATCAATCGCGAGATTGTGACGTCATAAGATTTCTTAGCATGGATAACATCAATGGGATGACGCCATGACACTAAAAACGTGTTAATTCGGGGTGGTTATTTAACGCACTAAACGAATTTTTCTAAAGTCGAAATCAAGCTAAATCGATTTCTAGTACCAGAAAACGGTAGGTTAACGACTTTCATCAAAATCCTTAGAGCCGTTTTTAAAATAAAATTTACATACATACAAGAATTGCTCCTTTAAGGTGGACGTCAAGTAATTTTGCTTCCTATACTTCCAATGGTAAAACGTCTGTACACATTTTCTTCACAATTAATGCGTTCCCAAGGATGAACATTTGAACATCGATTAACATAGCTTCATATTATAACTTGGAATACTTAATATTTTCTAAAACATAACCATAATTATAAAATCCAACATTTGTTTGTCTACTGACGTCATCAAAGTACAGGTCACGCCATCTTTTTTCTGGTTCCAACACCACCAAAGGAAAAGTTATTGATTTTTATATAATTATGGTTGTGTTTTAGGAAATATTAAGTATTACAAGTTATAATATGAAGTTATTTTAATCGATGTTCAAATTTTCATCCTTGGGAACACAATAATTGTGAAGGAAATGTGTACACGTTTTTCCATTGGAAGTATAGGAAGCAAAATTACTTGAAGTCCACCTTAATAGTATGGGATAAGGGCGATGGAATGGATCCCGATCCTACGTCCTGATCTTTGACCCCATTTCGTCCATTTTCAATAGGGTTTGTCCCCAGATGGTGCCTACCACATACTAAAATTTCATCGAAATCGAACCATTTTTGCGCACGTTATGACGCATAAAGGCAATGGAATGCATCCCGCTCTTATGTCCTGACCTTTGAGTCCACTTCACCCATTTTCAGTAGGGTTCATTCATAGGTGGTCCCCTTCAATATTGTGACAACCCCCCCCCCCCTCGCATAATTAATTGTCGAGAGGCGTGGCTAATTCACGGTAATTGAAACTTGATTGGGGGTTTTAATTAACAGAGAATTATAATTTAAACACTTGCGACGGGCGGTATATAAAGAAAAGATCTGCTGGAACTTTGAATTCAAGTGGCGAGTTGCAGGTGTTTGCCACGAGAACAAAGAGCCCATAAACGGAAATGGGACGGGTCAGAGTTTAAAAGCTATTTCCTATGACTCAAAAGTGTTTGGACGGCAAAAGCCTTTGAAGCTTTTGTCTGTGCCGCGCGCGAAACAATGGGAAAGCTCTTGGACTTGAAGAGCGGTTTATAATAAATATGTCACAGTTTCAAGTGTAAGAATTCACCGCTTACCAATTTCTGGGAGACGGGAGATTGTTGTTGAGAGTGACAGAGTCCGATTGAGAGCCGAGAGAATGAGGAAGGATTTTGTCTCTCGCTAGAACAAATGCTTGCCCTCTGCGTGCTTTTGCGTTCTGAACATAAGAAGGGAAATCAGCTAAAAGCATAAGCTGATGAATAACTGGCACGAACTTTACCTGAGAACTTTCTTCACCTTGCCGGACCATCGATACCTGCCGTAAGGAGCCAGTTCAAAGGAAATGCAAAGAGAGAAAATAATCACGGCATCACCTCGCTCACACAGAGAGAAGCGATAACCAGCACCAGGAACCACGGAGGACCCCCCCCCCCTGTAGAGATAGAACGTCTGAAGTTACCGCTAGCATCTTCGTGTCAAGGAGAGGAGAAAAATCTTGTGTGTGTGTCTGATTACGTACCTCCAGTGACCGGGGAACGACATCGTTTTAGCCATAGCAAAAAATGAGCGGTGATGGAAGTTAAGATCAAACTACCCGTAGTGCCAACATATTAGTGAAGTGAGTAAGTGTTGTGTTTTTTTTTTTTTTGGTGTCATCAATACTGTGGATACTCAAGGACCTATGTAAGTACTTTTTTTACCAGTATTTTATTTGCGACCCATTGTGAACGAACAGACGTTTCGTTAGGACATATTTTCTGAAACACCGAAGAGGGCCAAAGCTGGCCGGAAATTATAACTTTCTTAATTAGATGAACAATCCGGTGTAATTCATGCATATATCTAATAAATCCCTGTTTTAATTGTTATAGTGTGCCTCCATTGGTTTATTAGTGTACTGTGTCGGCTAATTGGCTAACGAGGTATTGGCGGATCCAGTGATTAAAATCGCAGTCCGGAAAATAATTGGGCATCCTGACATCTAAGGCCCAAAGGTCGCAACAATATATTAAAATTTCATCGACATCAAACCGTATTTACGTAAGTTATGACGCATAAGGGCAATGGAATGGATCCCGTTTCTATGCCGTAACCTTTGACCCCATTTCGTCCATTTCAATAGGGTTCGTTCCCAGGTGGTCCCCTACCACATAATAAAATTTCATCGAAATCGAACCATTTTTACGCGAGTTATCGTGCCGATAGACGGACGGACAAAACTGGAGCATTACGCTTCTTCAACCTACGGTTGGAAAGCGTAAAAAAGCATGACATGACCTATCAACGGATTTGAAATTATCGTTGTGTTGGAATTACCTACAGGAGCGGAGTGGCCTGGAATGCTAGGGTGCGATCGCACTCCGGGCCTTTACCTCCACGGGCCCTAGAGAAAAAAACAACGCACCTAAGATACGTATTCGGTAAGTTTATATATAAAAATAATTTCTTGAAAACTGATAAAACGCACAGCTACTCAAATTGGCCAAAATAATTGGCCTATTTTTGTCTCCAACCCTGCTAGGTGCATATGTACTATGTGTGAGTCCATCTCCCTCGCATCTCGTGTCCGTCTATCTATCTCCCTTGGATCTCGTGTGCGAAATGTAAGTCCTCTCTACCTCGACTACACTGTAAAACATTTTCTTAAATTCCGTCATTTCTTTCGTGAATTAACGAAGCATATTTCTGATACAACCTTTTCCATGAAATGACGGAAAGAAACCTGAATTTCACGGATTTTTCATACCACGGGAAAATTCTGAATTTTCAGAAACCTTTCAGCAGTTTCTTTCTTGTATTGACGTTAAATTGCCGTTTTAGAGATATGTTAACGGAAAATTCTGAATTTTCAGAAACCTTTCCGCAATTCCTTCCGTATATTAACGGAAAAAAAAAACTCCGTTCTCACTTTTCCCGTATCCGTATGACAAAACATTTCCGGTAATAGGAACGATTGCTGAGAAAGGTTTGATTAACTTCTAAATTTCAATCGTGAGTAGTAGGAAATGGCGGGTCCGGCGTCAAGGGGCAGCTCCTTCTAGAGAAGGAGCAGGGGGCGTGGCCTACCGCCGAAAGATGGGGGGCGTGACTTGCGGCAGAAGGATGGGGGCGTGGCGTGTACCCGCAGGATGTGGGGGCGTGGTAGATGACGCTAGTGTGTTGGGTCGATGCTGCCCCTAGCGGTGATTCTTGGAACTTTCGATGAATCTTTGAGAGATGGCAACGACCGAGTCGGGGAAAGGAAATGTGCTGCCCCTAGCGGTGCTTCTTGGAACTTTTAATGGATCTTTGAGGGATGGCAACGACCGAGAGGGAAAGGGGGTGACATAGGGGGATGTCAACTCAATGTGCTGCCCCCTAGCGGTGCTTCTTGGAACTTTTAATGGACCTTTGAGAGATGGCAACGACCGAGTGGGAGAAAGGGGGCGGATATAGGGGGATGTCAACTCGATGTGCTGCCCCCTAGCGGTGCTTTTTGGAACTTTTAATGGATCTTTGAGAGATGGCAACGACCGAGTGGGGGAAAGGGGGTGTACGTTGCCCCCTAGCAGAGCTTTTTCGAACTTTTCTCGGGAGATTTATTGGACGTCGACAAATTTTTGAAGGAAGTTTTTTAGTCGTTTCCAATTTTTTTACTCGTCATTTTTTTTGTCCTATTTTTTCTCTCTAATTTATTTTATTAAATTTATATTTTCAGGAATTCCCTGAGGTATTATAATTTTTATAGACGTTGCATTATTTTTTTAATTTTCTCGGGAGATTTATTAGACTTTGTCAAATTTTTGAAGGAAGTCTTTCCAATATGTTTTTTTTTTATTAAATTTATATTTTCAGGAATTCCCTGAGGTGTTATGATTTTTATGGACGTTGCATTATTTTTTTAATTCCTATATTTGTCCTCCCTCCAATTTTAATTTAGGCGAGGAAAGGCTTTGTTTGAAAAGATTTCGTTCCCGTTTATTCATGTTCCGCCATTTTAGTTTCACCACGGTGCCTTTTTGTGAGCCATGTGTTTTGGGATGAGTCACCATTTTCTCTTTGACTCAGAAAATTTTGTATGACACGTGTTTTGGGATGAGTCATTATGATGAGTGACGCATTCGTGATAGCAGACATGACATCAGCCAACGTCGTTTTCTCCTCAGCGGGGTCGGCTTTATTTATTTTTTTTTTATTTTCTCGGGAGATTTACTGGACTTTGTCAAATTTTTGAAGGAAGTTTTTTCAATCGAAGCATTTCCTCAAATTTGTTTTATTAAATTTATATTTTTAGAACTCCGTGAGGTGTTATAATTTTTATAGACGTTGCATTATTTTTTTAATTCTTATATTTTTCTTCCCTACAATTTTAATTTAGACGAGGAAAGGCTTTGTTTGAAAAGATTTCGTTCCTGTTGATTCATGTTCCGCTATCTTTTGTGAGCCATGTGTTTTGGGATGAGTCATCATTTTCTCTTTGACTCAGAAAATTTTGTATGACACGTGTTTTGGGATGAGTGACTATGCCGGGTGACGCATGTCGTGATAGCAGACATGACATCAGCCAACGCCATTTCCTCCGCGGGGTCGGCGGTTGACGTCATTTGAGATTCTGTAGCCACATTAAGTTCCAAGACTGATTTTTTTCAATAACTTGTTCACTTTGCAACGAATTTATTCATAATTTCCCATTTTATATTCATAATTTTTCAACGTAACGGTTTTTTTATTTTCTTTAAGGAGACTTCACGCATTTTCAACGGACGTTCCAACATAAAGACGTTTTCCAAAGTTTTGTGCTGCAGACATAATCTTAAAACACGATTGTTTATTAACGTATTTACGTGTTTATGACATTTTGTGTTACATTTTTTAACGTTGTACCTTTTTCCGCCATACAAAGCCGCAATGTTTTATACATAGTTAAAATACTTTTTTTATCTTTCCGTATTTTCTTTTATGATTAATCAGTGAAATGTACCTTCTAATCCATTATCTTAATCTACTTTTTTTCTAAATGCTTGCATACTCGTTAAACTTCTCGATGTACCATCATTATTTTATTTTCAAACTAACAACTATTTTTATCGAGGCTTTATTTTTTCTGATTTAAACAAGCAAACGTTTCTTCATTATTATTTCTTTTTCCTACGCAAAGAACTTTTCTTACTTGTTTTTAATGTATGACTTAATCTGGTTTTTTACATAGATGTTTCATGTTTGCGCAAGAAATATACAGATCTATAGCAGATATACATAAAATTCGTTCCTAACAGTATCTTTTTTTTTTTTTTAGATTTAACCCAGCATACGTTTCTTAAAGACTTGATATCTGTTCCACTAGGTGTTACAAAACTTCAGATTTTTAATTTTTTCCCTCTGAAACTGTTTTTTTCTTACTTGCTTTTAATGTATGGTTTAATCTATTTTTCTATCTTATTACTTTTCTATATGTGTACAAGAAATATACGAATCTATAGTAGTTAAAATTCGATTGAAACAATATTTCTTCATTCTTACTATATTTTTCCATTTCTTTCATCTATAGTAGTTAAAATTCGATTGAAACAATATTTTCTCCATTCTTACTGTATTTTTACATTTCTTTCCAACAGACGTTTTTTTCTTCTCAATTCCCGCTATCTAACTTAATCTATGTTTTGAATATCATTCTATGTTCGCGTATTCGTCCATTATTTTATTTCAAACTTTGCTAACTACCTCATACTTATATTCTGACTTTATATTTTTCATTTCAACCAACGTTTCTTAACGACTTGAATTTCCGGATGTGACAAAACTTCAGATTTATTTTTTCTCCTCTTAAACTATTTTTTTCTTACTTGCTTTAAATGTGACTTAATTTATTTTTTACATCGCTGTTTCGTGTATGTACGAGAAATATACAGATTTATAGTAGTTAAAAATTCGACTGAAACAGTATTTTCTTTATTTTTACTTTATTTTTACATTTCTGTCTGACAAACATTTTTTTTTCACATTTTCCACATATTTAACTTAATTTTGTGTTTTTGAATATCATTCTATGTTCACGTATTCTTCCATTGTCTTTTTTTCTAACTTTACACTTCATTCTTACTGTATTTTTCCATTTCATTTCAACCAACGTTTTTTAACGACTTGATATCTGTTCTACAAGATGTGACGAAACTTCAGATTTTTAATTTTTTCCCTCTGAAACCGATTTTTTTCTTACTTGCTTTTAATGTATGGTTTAATCTATTTTTCTATCTCACTTTTCTATGTGTGTACAAGAAATACACGGATCTATAGTAGTTAAAATTCAATGATTTCTTCATTCGTACTGTATTTTTCCATTTCTTTCATTTACAGTAGTTAAAATTCGATTGAAACAATATTTTCTGCATTTTTACTGTATTTATACATTTCTTTCTAACATACGTTTTTTCTTCTCAATTCCCGCAATCTAACTTAATCTATGTTTTGAATATCATTCTATGTTCGCGCATTCGTCCATTATTTTATTTCAAACTTTGCAAACTGCCTCATATTTATATTCTGACTTTATTTTTTTCATTTCAACCAACGTTTCTTAACGACTTGAATTTCCGGATGTGACAAAACTTCAGATTTATTTTTTCTCCTCTTAAACAATTTTTTCTTACTTGCTTTAAATGTGACTTAATTTATTTTTTACATCGCTGTTTCGTGTTTGTACAAGAAATATACAGATCTATAGCAGTTAAAAATTCGATTGAAACAGTATTTTCTTTATTTTTACATTTCTTTCTGACAAACATTTTTTTTTTCGTATTTTCCCCTATTTAACTTAATTTTGTGTTTTGAATATCATTCTATGTTCACGATTCAGACTTTATTTTTTCATTTCATTTCAACCAACGTTTCTTAACGACTTGATATCACAAGATGTAGCAAAACTTCAGATATTTTTTTTTTTTTTGTTTCTTCATGTAACGTAATATTTTTTCAAAACTCACTTTTAAGTATTCCTAAAAGCTTACATTTATGAGAAATATACAGATCTGTAGTGGTAAAAATTGGACTGCAACAGTAGTTTCTTTATTCCAACTTTACTTTTCTATTTCTTTTCAACAGGCGTTTCTTCATTATTATTTCTTTTTTCATATGTAAGCAACTTTTCTTTCTTTCTTTTAATGTATAACTTAATAATTTTTTCTATCTTACCTTTTCGTGGGTATACGAGAAATATACAGATCTATGACAGTTAAAATTCGATTGTATTAGTATTTTCTTTACTATGACTTTATTTTTTCATTTCATTTGAGTAAACGTTTCTTAACAAATTGATATCACAAGATGTACCAAACACTTCAGAATTTTTGTGTCCCTCACTTTCCAACTCACTTAAGTATTCCTAAAAACCTGCATGTATGTGAAATATTCATATTTTTTCATTCTATCCTAATTTGCTATACTTTTCTTTAACTGACCCAACAGGAAAAGCACTCATTGTCAAGACATTCATTCTAAAGCATTATTTCTTACGATAAAATTTATATCCTTTGCAATATATTTTCAGTATATTTTTTCTAAATCAACAGAAAAAACATTCATTCTGGAGACATAGCGACCAAGTCCGTACTTCCACTAAACATCGTATTCTTAGCAAACATTTTTTCTCCTACATAGCAATTTCCTAACTCACCAGAAAAGCAGCTATTCTCAACATGTAGCTAAAATATCGAATTTCTCCAAACAAATGTAATAATTTTTTTTAAGAAAGACTTAGTTCTTTTCTCTGTATAACGACTTAATCTATTTTTCGAAAAACTTTTCTACGTTTACGTATTTTGTTTAACTTTGCTTTACACTGTACTTCGATTTTTTTCTTTGTAGTACTTTTTTCCTGTTTCATTCCAACAAACTTGTTTCTTTTCGACTCGATCACTCTCACATTTCCATACAAACTTTCCTAATATCAGAAATGTAACAAAAACTTCAGATATATTTTTTAACTTTAGAATAAGTCTCACCGACATTTATTTTCATGACATAAACTAAAATTTCATACTTTTCCCAAAAATAGTTTTCTTAATGAGTTGTTTTACACTTTTTTCATAATTGGCAAAGACTATTTTTTTTATAAGGTTAGTTTCGAGAAAGTTAAATTTCGTCTAGTGTTAATCGAACAGAAGAAATATACATCAAGGAAAGAAAACTGAAATTATACATATGCAAAGAATTTGCTACGGCTGAAGGTCCCCCGAGTGAGTTATTCAACCAATGCTCGTATTACCCATTCAAAGATGGAGGTATCAGGATGACCAAATCCCTCGTTGTTGCCTTCTTGTAGCAAAAGAGGTGGTGAACTTCACCAAACATGGTTCCATAATATTGGAGAAACACATTAAGGTTTACGGAGCAATTAAGCCCACGCCAGTGACCTTCTTCGTTCACATACACTCACATTCAAACAGAAAAAAATATAAATGAATGACAAAAAATAATGAAATAAAAGTAGTCCTGAAAAGGACTGATGTTTAGTCGTAAAAAGTACTTTTTTTTTTTTATTCCTCAAAAGAACTTTTTCTCTCATCTGGACCCTAAATTGCTCCAACGTATTCCACATTCTTGAGCTTCCACAAGAATTTTCTTCACATTAATGTTCTCGAAGAAAAAGTGAGTAATGGTGGGACGTATCAGCGATTGAAGGCGCTCACCAAAGTATTTCCCCAAAGTTTTGGGTTCAACAAGAGCAAATGCTTCGTCAAAGCATAGAGTCCATTTGTCTTCTTCTGTTTCGTTAAAGCACCTATGCCCCAGCTGATTGTTTGGCATGAGATTAGGATGCAAATGACATTCTCTGCAGTAATACACTTTTGCAATGTTTTTTCCAACCGCATCGACCAGAGCAAGTTTAAGAGCATTGGTGTCTTGATCAGATATCGTATGTTCGAGTCCAAATTTACTGCATACCAATCTCACTGCATCACGAAAAACTGTTCCAAACTGTAATTGCAGAATACCGTCCCACAGCTTTTCAGAAGCATCACGAAGCGTGTTGAATTGTTCCCAGGTTAGGGACACAGAAGCACAATTCAATTGCAAGACATCATTGGAGCACGTGAACAGTTGTTGAAAGGTGTACACAGGCCCATCAGATGAAGGTGAACAGTTCATCAACAGTTCTTTATTGATCACTTTGATTTTGTTGAGAGCGTCATAACAATGCGAGCGGTCCATGAACTTCTTGAATGTTCTAGCAGACATTGTCACGCCATATTTGGTAGGAAACAGTTTTTCTCCTTTGGTAGTGTAGCTGCGAATGTGCACTCTCACAGTTCCAGAAAAATCAGTCACTTTAGCAACTTTGTTTCCCCCGAGGGACACATGATGAAGAGGCATGCTTTCTAATGAAATACCGTAAGGAGGAGGTTCGGCAAACGGATCAGGACATCCATAGTTTAAAAGCTTCCATCGTGCTTCCATTAAGCGCGGATCATCACTCACTTTTTTCTTGGCATCAGAAACATCTGAAGACGAAGAAGTTCGCTTCATGTTTAACGCAGATCGACGAGGAGGTAGGTAACACAACGTGCACAGAATTCGAAGGCAGAGAACAGAATGAGTGAGCTGGTCTGTCCTCGGCCAAAACTGATAACAAATTGTTGTTGACGCATGCGCGTTGTTCACTGTGTGATGACGCGATTGTATAGCCACGTGATAAAGGAGCCTCTGTTATCATCTTTCTATAGGTCAGATTTAATCGAACATCAGGTGCATTTTTGCAACGTGGAAGGTCGTGAAACCATGACTCATTCGTCTTGTTCACGCATGTGTGTTGTTCGCTTCTTGATGACGTGATTGCATAGTCACGTGATAAGGGTGACCCTGTTATCATCTTTCTAAATGTGAGATTTAGACGAATATTGGGAGCATTCTTGCAACGTGACAGTCCATGATACCATGACTCATTCGTGGGGGGTAGCATTTGTAAAAGGGATCCACATTCCAAAGCTATGACGACAGGCTGAAAACCATCTCTTTTAAAAACAAAGTCCCTTGTTTGGCCTAGAGAAACTGAGGCAATGCATGAATTTTTTTACAGTTTCACATTCGTCATCTCTGTGAAAACCAATACAGGGATTTCCATTTTTATACTTATTAATGAAAACAAAATTGAATATTTCTCCACATACATTCTCAACAGCATCCTTGATTTCACGAAGTACTGGTATCCAAGGTTTAGCCAGCACACTCAATCCACTGAATGAGTAATGGAGATGATTATCACCGTAGACCACATGTTGTCTAGGAATTTTATGTTTTTCCATAAATCTTAATTTTGCTGAGATCATCACTGATATATTCTACTTCATTTTCGAGGTGGTTAAGATAATCTGTAGCTTCAGAATAAAAAAATAATTTCTCATAGGAAAAAGGGAGGTCATCCTTATGATACATCTTAGAAGAATACATTTCTTCAGACGAAAGAAAATGTAGCAGTAATTGAAAAAAGCAGTATCTTCACACCGAGCAACGAAGCGAGAATGAAACAGACAGACTTGAGATAAGACATACGATTAACGAGTGCGTGAGTCATCGGCGATGCAAGCACGAGCACGTTACGGACATGTGTAAATGATCAAGAATTTAGCATGTTCGTTTAAAACCAGTGTCAAATAATCAGGCAAAAAGTACAATTTCCGAAGGCGTGAAAATGAAATTGACTACATGTGAGAAAACAAAATGGTGGTGATCGTGAAACGTCGACCCCAGCCCTCCCCCCCCAAAAAAAAACGAAAATGGCGACGACAGCTAGTAGGATGGCAACATCCAACATGGCAACTCACCCACACACGTGGCGTACAAATCACATCTCAAAAAAGTAAACTTCCATCTTCTTATATTGCCACCATTCACAAAAATTTGTAAAATCAGTGTTACTATCTCCATTGTTCCACCCTCAGATTTCATTTTTCCTATGCGAACAGAAACGAACGTGAACCATTGTCATAGAAGACGACTCGTCCGCATTTTCCCCCTCGACTCACACAAGACTAATGTCGTCGCCTAACCCTGGCAGTAGTTCACCAAATTTAAAGTACATGACCTATTAATAAAGAACATACTGCTGGGGTTAGGCGACGACATTAGTCTTGTGTGAGTCGAGGGGGAAAATGCGGACGAGTAGTCTTCTATGACAATGGTTCACGTTCGTTTCTGTTCGCATAGGAAAAATGAAATCTGAGGGTGGAACAATGGAGATAGTAACACTGATTTTACAAATTTTTGTGAATGGTGGCAATATAAGAAGATGGAAGTTTAATATCTACTTCTTTGAGATATGATTTGTACGCCACGTGTGTGGGTGAGTTGCCATGTTGGATGTTGCCATCCTACTAGCTGTCGTCGCCATTTTCTTTTGGGGGGAGGGGGGTCGACGTTTCACGATCACCACCATTTTGTTTTCTCACATGTAGTCAATTTCATTTTCACGCCTTCGGAAATTGTACTTTTTGCCTGATTATTTGACACTAGTTTTAAACGAACATGCTAAATTCTTGATCATTTACACATGTCCGTAACGTGCTCGTGCTTGCATCGCCGATGACTCACGCACTCGTTAATCGTATGTCTTATCTCAAGTCTGTCTGTTTCATTCTCGCTTCGTTCCTCGGTGTGAAGATACTGCTTTTTTCAATTACTGCTACATTTTCTTTCGTCTGAAGAAATGTATTCTTCTAAGATGTATCATAAGGATGACCTCCCTTTTTCCTATGAGAAATTATTTTTTTATTCTGAAGCTACAGATTATCTTAACCACCTCGAAAATGAAGTAGAATATATCGGTGATGATCTCAGCAAAATTAAGATTTATGGAAAAACATAAAATTCCTAGACAACATGTGGTCTACGGTGATAATCATCTCCATTACTCATTCAGTGGATTGAGTGTGCTGGCTAAACCTTGGATACCAGTACTTCGTGAAATCAAGGATGCTGTTGAGAATGTATGTGGAGAAATATTCAATTTTGTTTTCATTAATAAGTATAAAAATGGAAATCCCTGTATTGGTTTTCACAGAGATGACGAATGTGAAACTGTAAAAAAATTCATGCATTGCCTCAGTTTCTCTAGGCCAAACAAGGGACTTTGTTTTTAAAAGAGATGGTTTTCAGCCTGTCGTCATAGCTTTGGAATGTGGATCCCTTTTACAAATGCTACCCCCCACGAATGAGTCATGGTATCATGGACTGTCACGTTGCAAGAATGCTCCCAATATTCGTCTAAATCTCACATTTAGAAAGATGATAACAGGGTCACCCTTATCACGTGACTATGCAATCACGTCATCAAGAAGCGAACAACACACATGCGTGAACAAGACGAATGAGTCATGGTTTCACGACCTTCCACGTTGTGAAAATGCACCTGATGTTCGATTAAATCTGACCTATAGAAAGATGATAACAGAGGCTCCTTTATCACGTGGCTATACAATCACGTCATCACACAGTGAACAACGCGCATGCGTCAACAACAATTTGTTATCAGTTTTGGCCGAGGACAGACCAGCTCACTCATTCTGTTCTCTGCCTTCGAATTCTGTGCACGTTGTGTTACCTACCTCCTCGTCGATCTGCGTTAAACATGAAGCGAACTTCTTCGTCTTCAGATGTTTCTGATGCCAAGAAAAAAGTGAGTGATGATCCGCGCTTAATGGAAGCACGATGGAAGCTTTTAAACTATGGATGTCCTGATCCGTTTGCCGAACCTCCTTCTTACGGTATTTCATTAGAAAGCATGCCTCTTCATCATGTGTCCCTCGGGGGAAACAAAGTTGCTAAAGTGACTGATTTTTCTGGAACTGTGAGAGTGCACATTCGCAGCTACACTACCAAAGGAGAAAAACTGTTTCCTACCAAATATGGCGTGACAATGTCTGCTAGAACATTCAAGAAGTTCATGGACCGCTCGCATTGTTATGACGCTCTCAACAAAATCAAAGTGATCAATAAAGAACTGTTGATGAACTGTTCACCTTCATCTGATGGGCCTGTGTACACCTTTCAACAACTGTTCACGTGCTCCAATGATGTCTTGCAATTGAATTGTGCTTCTGTGTCAATAACCTGGGAACAATTCAACACGCTTCGTGATGCTTCTGAAAAGCTGTGGGACGGTATTCTGCAATTACAGTTTGGAACAGTTTTTCGTGATGCAGTGAGATTGGTATGCAGTAAATTTGGACTCGAACATACGATATCTGATCAAGACACCAATGCTCTTAAACTTGCTCTGGTCGATGCGGTTGGAAAAAACATTGCAAAAGTGTATTACTGCAGAGAATGTCATTTGCATCCTAATCTCATGCCAAACAATCAGCTGGGGCATAGGTGCTTTAACGAAACAGAAGAAGACAAATGGACTCTATGCTTTGACGAAGCATTTGCTCTTGTTGAACCCAAAACTTTGGGGAAATACTTTGGTGAGCGCCTTCAATCGCTGATACGTCCCACCATTACTCACTTTTTCTTCGAGAACATTAATGTGAAGAAAATTCTTGTGGAAGCTCAAGAATGTGGAATACGTTGGAGCAATTTAGGGTCCAGATGAGAGAAAAAAGTTCTTTTGAGGAATAAAAAAAGTTATTTTGAGGAATAAAAAAAGTCCTTTTTACGACTAAACATCAGTCCTTTTCAGGACTACTTTTATTTCATTATTTTTTGTCATTCATTTATATTTTTTTCTGTTTGAATGTGAGTGTATGTGAACGAAGAAGGTCACTGGCGTGGGCTTAATTGCTCCGTAAACCTTAATGTGTTTCTCCAATATTATGGAACCATGTTTGGTGAAGTTCACCACCTCTTTTGCTACAAGAAGGCAACAACGAGGGATTTGGTCATCCTGATACCTCCATCTTTGAATGGGTAATACGAGCATTATTTGAATAACTCACTCGGGGGACCTTCAGCCGTAGCAAATTCTTTGCATATGTATAATTTCAGTTTTCTTTCCTTGATGTATATTTCTTCTGTTCGATTAACACTAGACGAAATTTAACTTTCTCGAAACTAACCTTATAAAAAAAAATAGTCTTTGCCAATTATGAAAAAAGTGTAAAACAACTCATTAAGAAAACTATTTTTGGGAAAAGTATGAAATTTTAGTTTATGTCATGAAAATAAATGTCGGTGAGACTTATTCTAAAGTTAAAAAATATATCTGAAGTTTTTGTTACATTTCTGATATTAGGAAAGTTTGTATGGAAATGTGAGAGTGATCGAGTCGAAAAGAAACAAGTTTGTTGGAATGAAACAGGAAAAAAGTACTACAAAGAAAAAAATCGAAGTACAGTGTAAAGCAAAGTTAAACAAAATACGTAAACGTAGAAAAGTTTTTCGAAAAATAGATTAAGTCGTTATACAGAGAAAAGAACTAAGTCTTTCTTAAAAAAATTATTACATTTGTTTGGAGAAATTCGATATTTTAGCTACATGTTGAGAATAGCTGCTTTTCTGGTGAGTTAGGAAATTGCTATGTAGGAGAAAAAATGTTTGCTAAGAATACGATGTTTAGTGGAAGTACAGACTTGGTCGCTATGTCTCCAGAATGAATGTTTTTTCTGTTGATTTAGAAAAAATATACTGAAAATATATTGCAAAGGATATAAATTTTATCGTAAGAAATAATGCTTTAGAATGAATGTCTTGACAATGAGTGCTTTTCCTGTTGGGTCAGTTAAAGAAAAGTATAGCAAATTAGGATAGAATGAAAAAATATGAATATTTCACATACATGCAGGTTTTTAGGAATACTTAAGTGAGTTCGAAAGTGAGGGACACAAAAATTCTGAAGTGTTTGGTACATCTTGTGATATCAATTTGTTAAGAAACGTTTACTCAAATGAAATGAAAAAATAAAGTCATAGTAAAGAAAATACTAATACAATCGAATTTTAACTGTCATAGATCTGTATATTTCTCGTATACCCACGAAAAGGTAAGATAGAAAAATGTATTAAGTTATACATTAAAAGAAAGAAAGAAAAGTTGCTTACATATGAAAAAAGAAATAATAATGAAGAAACGCCTGTTGAAAAGAAATAGAAAAGTAAAGTTGGAATAAAGAAACTACTGTTGCAGTCCAATTTTTACCACTACAGATCTGTATATTTCTCATAAATGTAAGCTTTTAGGAATACTTAAAAGTGAGTTTTGAAAAAATATTACGTTACATGAAGAAACAAAAAAAAATATCTGAAGTTTTGCTACATCTTGTGATATCAAGTCGTTAAGAAACGTTGGTTGAAATGAAATGAAAAAATAAAGTCTGAATCGTGAACATAGAATGATATTCAAAACACAAAATTAAGTTAAATAGGGGAAAATACGAAAAAAAAAATGTTTGTCAGAAAGAAATGTAAAAATAAAGAAAATACTGTTTCAATCGAATTTTTAACTGCTATAGATCTGTATATTTCTTGTACATACACGAAACAGCGATGTAAAAAATAAATTAAGTCACATTTAAAGCAAGTAAGAAAAAAATAGTTTAAGAGGAGAAAAAATAAATCTGAAGTTTTGTCACATCCGGAAATTCAAGTCGTTAAGAAACGTTGGTTTAAATGAAAAAAATAAAGTCAGAATATAAATATGAGGCAGTTTGCAAAGTTTGAAATAAAATAATAGACGAATGCGCGAACATAGAATGATATTCAAAATATAGATTAAGTTAGATTGCGGGAATTGAGAAGAAAAAACGTATGTTAGAAAGAAATGTATAAATACAGTAAAAATGCAGAAAATATTGTTTCAATCGAATTTTAACTACTGTAAATGAAAGAAATGGAAAAATACAGTACGAATGAAGAAATCAATTGAATTTTAACTACTATAGATCCGTGTATTTCTTGTACACACATAGAAAAGTGAGATAGAAAAATAGATTAAACCATACATCAAAAGCAAGTAAGAAAAAATCGTTTTCAGAGGGAAAAAATTAAAAATCTGAAGTTTCGTCACATCTTGTAGAACAGATATCAAGTCGTTAAAAAACGTTGGTTGAAATGAAATGGAAAAATACAGTAAGAATGAAGTGTAAAGTTAGAAAAAAAGACAATGGACGAATACGTGAACATAGAATGATATTCAAAAACACAAAATTAAGTTAAATATGTGGAAAATGTGAAAAAAAAAATGTTTGTCAGAAAGAAATGTATAAATAAAGTAAAAATAAAGAAAATACTGTTTCAGTCGAATTTTTAACTGCTATAGATCTGTATATTTCTCGTACATACACGAAACAGCGATGTAAAAAATAAATTAAGTCACATTTAAAGCAAGTAAGAAAAAAATAGTTTAAGAGGAGAAAAAATAAATCTGAAGTTTTGTCACATCCGGAAATTCAAGTCGTTAAGAAACGTTGGTTGAAATGAAAAATATAAAGTCAGAATATAAGTATGAGGTAGTTAGCAAAGTTTGAAATAAAATAATGGACGAATACGCGAACATAGAATGATATTTTTTTTTTTTTTTTTTTTTTTTTTTTTTTGATTGGAGGTTTAACGAACACCGTGAGCAACTCAATGGGCTATAAGCAGTCGCCCGTCCCTAATTTAGGGACACTGGTTCCAGGGAAGGGAAAGAGCCAGTGCCTTAAGACAAACACAACATCCATGCCTCACCGGGATTCGAACCCGCACCCCTTTCGGACGAATGATCAGAGGCCATCGCTTAGACCACTGCGCCACCGGGGCGGCTAGAATGATATTCAAAACATAGATTAAGTTAGATAGCGGGAATTGAGAAGAAAAAACGTCTGTTGGAAAGAAATGTAAAAATACAGTAAGAATGGAGAAAATATTGTTTCAATCGAATTTTAACTACTA
Organism: Macrothele yani; assembly: GCA_039090855.1. Lineage (NCBI taxonomy): Eukaryota > Metazoa > Arthropoda > Arachnida > Araneae > Macrothelidae > Macrothele > Macrothele yani. Next base: position 60,830,716 of record CM077017.1, on the reverse strand, counting down.
TAGATGAAAGAAATGGAAAAATATAGTAAGAATGAAGAAATATTGTTTCAATCGAATTTTAACTACTATAGATTCGTATATTTCTTGTACACATATAGAAAAGTAATAAGATAGAAAAATAGATTAAACCATACATTAAAAGCAAGTAAGAAAAAACAGTTTCAGAGGGAAAAAATTAAAAATCTGAAGTTTTGTAACACCTAGTGGAACAGATATCAAGTCGTTAAGAAACGTATGTTGGGTTAAATCTAAAAAAAAAGATACTGTTAGGAACGAATTTTATGTATATCTGCTATAGATCTGTATATTTCTTGCGCAAACATGAAACATCTATGTAAAAAACCAGATTAAGTCATACATTAAAAACAAGTAAGAAAAGTTCTTTGTGTAGGAAAAAGAAATAATAATGAAGAAACGTTTGCTTGTTTAAATCAGAAAAAATAAAGCCTCGATAAAAATAGTTGTTAGTTTGAAAATAAAATAATGATGGTACATCGAGAAGTTTAACGAGTATGCAAGCATTTAGAAAAAAAGTAGATTAAGATAATGGATTAGAAGGTACATTTCACTGATTAATCATAAAAGAAAATACGGAAAGATAAAAAAAAAATATTTTAACTATGTATAAAACATTGCGGCTTTGTATGGCGGAAAAAGGTACAACGTTAAAAAATGTAACACAAAATGTCATAAACACGTAAATACGTTAATAAACAATCGTGTTTTAAGATTATGTCTGCAGCACAAAACTTTGGAAAACGTCTTTATGTTGGAACGTCCGTTGAAAATGCGTGAAGTCTCCTCAAAGAAAATAAAAAAATCGTTACGTTGAAAAATTATGAATATAAAATGGGAAATTATGAGGAAAAAATAAGGAATAAATTCGTTGCAAAATGAACAAGTTATTGAAAAAATCAGTCTTGGAACTTAATGTGGCTACAGAATCTCAAATGACGTCAACCGCCGACCCCGCGGAGGAAATGGCGTTGGCTGATGTCATGTCTGCTATCACGACATGCGTCACCCGGCATAGTCACTCATCCCAAAACACGTGTCATACAAAATTTTCTGAGTCAAAGAGAAAATGATGACTCATCCCAAAACACATGGCTCACAAAAGATAGCGGAACATGAATCAACAGGAACGAAATCTTTTCAAACAAAGCCTTTCCTCGTCTAAATTAAAATTGTAGGGAAGAAAAATATAAGAATTAAAAAAATAATGCAACGTCTATAAAAATTATAACACCTCACGGAGTTCTAAAAATATAAATTTAATAAAACAAATTTGAGGAAATGCTTCGATTGAAAAAACTTCCTTCAAAAATTTGACAAAGTCCAGTAAATCTCCCGAGAAAATAAAAAAAAATAAATAAAGCCGACCCCGCTGAGGAGAAAACGACGTTGACTGATGTCATGTCTGCTATCACGAATGCGTCACTCATCATAATGACTCATCCCAAAACACGTGTCATACAAAATTTTCTGAGTCAAAGAGAAAATGGTGACTCATCCCAAAACACATGGCTCACAAAAAGGCACCGTGGTGAAACTAAAATGGCGGAACATGAATCAACGGGAACGAAATCTTTTCAAACAAAGCCTTTCCTCGCCTAAATTAAAATTGGAGGGAGGACAAATATAAGAATTAAAAAAATAATGCAACGTCTATAAAAATCATAACACCTCAGGGAATTCCTGAAAATATAAATTTAATAAAAAAAAACATATTGGAAAGACTTCCTTCAAAAATTTGACAAAGTCTAATAAATCTCCCGAGAAAATTAAAAAAATAATGCAACGTCTATAAAAATTATAATACCTCAGGGAATTCCTGAAAATATAAATTTAATAAAATAAATTAGAGAGAAAAAATAGGACAAAAAAAATGACGAGTAAAAAAAAATTGGAAACGACTAAAAAACTTCCTTCAAAAATTTGACAAAGTCCAGTAAATCTCCCGAGAAAATTAAAAAAATAAATATTGGAAAGACTTCTTAAAAATTTGTCAACGTCCAATAAATCTCCCGAGAAAAGTTCGAAAAAGCACTGCTAGGGGGCAACGTACACCCCCCTTTCCCCCACTCGGTCGTTGCCATCTCTCAAAGATCCATTAAAAGTTCCAAAAAGCACCGCTAGGGGGCAGCACATCGAGTTGACATCCCCCTATATCCACCCCTTTCTCCCACTCGGTCGTTGCCATCTCTCAAAGATCCATTAAAAGTTCCAAGAAGCACCGCTAGGGGCAGCACATTTCCTTTCCCCGACTCGGTCGTTGCCATCTCTCAAAGATTCATCGAAAGTTCCAAGAATCACCGCTAGGGGGCAGCATCGACCCAACACACTAGCGTCGTCTGCCACGCCCCCAATCCTGCGGTCACACGCCACGCCCCCATCCTTCTGCCTCAAGTCACGCCCCCCCATCCTTCGGCGTCAGGCCACGCCCCCTGCTCCTTCTCTAGAAGGAGCTGCTCCTTGACGCCGGACCTGCCATTTCCTACTACTATCGTGTCGAATTTTGTAATTCCGTAGCGAGATCGGATATTGTGGATAGCATATCGCGTGAAATTTTGCTTACTGTGGCACAGGATATTTCTTCTCCTCTCCCTGTTTTGTGCACCAGCTATTTATTAATATTATATATTGCGTTACTGTAAGAAACCGGGTGCTTAATTTATTGTACAGGTGATTGTACAATGTCTATGCATCAGTCTTTGGACTACTTAAGACAAAAGCTATTATAGCTATCAGCAGTAAATTTTATATTTAGTTTTTTTTTTTGTGAAATAATACTCTAAAAAAGTATATTTCACCTTTTTTAAAGATAACTGAAAGACATTGTCAGTTTAAAAAAACCAAGTTGCAAAGCATTTTGTTGCTTTCAAATATCACGATGAAAAATGCTTAATTTGTGAAAAGTCCTCCTACAGAAAGAAAAATATATTACAAACCTATTCAGAAAAATAATAAGCTCCAATAGAAAATAAAATGACTAAATCACTCGCATTAATGACAAAAAAAATTCATCGTCGCGGAATTTGTTTTACGATGTACGTGACGCGGGCTGCTGAGCGTTAGTGACTCAGTCGTTAAAGGCACGTGTTAACTGTTGAGTCAGTTAAGATGTCAGGGCTTCGGTCCTGACCTCAGCGGGAGGATTATCTGCAGTGAGGGCTGAAAAGTACATTGTCGCGGAATTTCAGTTTAAACACGGGAAAACCTGAAATCGACTTTTCTGAAATAAACGGCATTTCTGTCTACGGAAAATCTGTGAAAATAAGGAAGTTAAATTGAACGGGCACTTTTAAAAACGGAAATTTCTGAAAAACACATATACCTACCGGCAACTTTGCTGCACGTTATTTTCAGAAAATTTCCGTGGATTCACACCACTTATTTTTTACAGAGTACCTCTCTTTCTCCTTGCTTCCCCCACCCTCAGCTCCGTATCCCCAAATAATACCGTCTAATTTGTTCCAAAAAAAAAAAGGAAAAGCCCCTGAGAAACTCTAGCATGAGAAGTCGGCAAATCATGTGAACGCAACTTTCCGTTATTTACAGAATTCTTCTCATGTTAACGTTGATCATCTCAACACAGAGGTTGAAAAAGTCGTTAAAAATAACCGCGAAATATTAAATCGGGTAATTAATATCATACTTATGCTCGCGAAACAAAATGCAGCCTTTAGAGGTAAGCGAAACGACGCTGCTTACGATTTAACAAATTTACAAAAAAAAACAAAAAAACATGGACATTTTTTGGAAGCTGTAAACTTTACGAGTTTACATGAACCTATTATGAAAGTTCATGTTGAAACAGTCTCAAAACAAAGCGTTGTTGCAAAAAAAAACGCAGGAGAAGATAGTGCGACCCAGAAACACGGACGAGGTGCATTAATTACTCTCTTATCGAAAACGACTATTCGCAAGATCATTATTTTAATGGGAAATATTACAAAAGAATCAATTGCTGCGGATGTTATTTCTGCCGGGCAATTCTCATTGGAGGTAGACTCGACCTAAGATATTGGTGTAAAAGATGAAATGTGCATTTGCGTGAGATTCGTTAATGTATACAGTGAAAACGTAGTGGAAGAAGAGCCACTATTTAAAAAAAAAAATAGTGGCTTTTTCGTTTTTAGTAAACCCAAGAGCCACTTTTTTTTTTTTTTTTTTTTTTTGAAAATAGTGGCTCTTGCGTTTGCAACCAGTGATACTCAGCATAAAACTGTTAAGCAAGAACTGAATGATTTGAACATCGGTTTAAAAATGATAGTTAGCGATTCCTTTGACGGCGCTTCTAATATGAGCGGCAAATATCGGGTGTGTGCGTAAGTTCTACCCGTTTCTGTAGGCTACAAAGGAAGGAGGAGAACACAACAAATAACGTACCTAGAATTTCACCTAATTGCCATCGTTCTGTATGACCTCTTGTCATCTGTCTATGAGTAGGCGAATCCTACGCCGGAAAAACTCCTGTATTTTAGAGTCAAAAGAGTCATGTAATGCCGTTTTCACATCGTCCACATCATCGAAGGTTTGGAGAGCGAAGGTGTTCTGTAACGATCAAAAAAGGTGGTAGTCCGTAGGTGCCAGGCCAGGGGAATACGCCGAGTGAGGTAACACTTCCCAACCAAAGTCGAGTAATTTTTGCCGAGTGATTAAAACAGCATGAGGTCTGACGTTATCATGACAAAGGATCACGCCTTTGCGATTGACGAGTCCTGGCCGCTTCGATGTCAGTTGTTCTCGCAATCTGTCCAACTGTTGGCAGTAGAGATCAGCATTTATCGTTCGGTTAGGTGCCAATACCTACCAGTGGATTATTCCCTGGACATCCCACCAAACTCTCAACAAAACCTTTTGGGATGCAGTCCTCCTTTTGAGGTTGATGGAGCAGTCTCCGCATCTTGGCATACAATCCGTCGACGCTTTACATTACGGTACAGTACCCATTTCTCATCACCCGTTACAATTCGTCCCCAAAACGGTTCGTTTCTGGGATGAGAAAGCAAAGAAACACAGGTACGGATTCTCTCCTCTCGTTGCTTTGCTGAAAGCTGGTGCGGAACCCAGTTATCGAACTTGGTGATGAACCCAAGCGCATGCTTCCGTCTTTTGATTGTTGTTCTGTGTACCGACAACGTTTCCGCTAATTCCTGAACGGTTGGATGTAAGTCATTTGCTATGGCTTGGTCCACATCCTCGTCAGAAACCCCGGATAGACGTCCAGGATGTGGTTGATCTTTACAGCTTCTGCCTCCGTCCCGGAATTTCCGAAATCAACGGCGGCATGTGATATTATCAACTGCATCCTCCCCATACACTTGACAAATGTTGTGACAAGCCACAGCTGCAGTATTGCCTTTATCGAACTGGTACAGTAAACAATGTCTAATGTGTTCCCTATCGCATGCCATGTTACACCGTCCGTTATTTCCGTTACGAATGACTTACTCGGACAAACCTAGTGCCTCAATATGCTCTACTGCTCCACGCTTTATTGGCCGAAAATTCGGCATCGCAGCGTCATCTGCGACGTAACTACTCCGATCGCAATTTGCATCTATTACAAAAACGGGTAGAACTTTTGCACACAGCCACACACACAATATAAAAGTCTGCAAAATGTATTGCAAATAGATGTGCCCAATTCTATTTTTACTCATTGTCACACGCATGTATTAAACTTAGTCATTCAGGATTGCGTGCAGGGCTGCAGTCCAAAACCTATTCGGCCTGATTCAAAAAACCGCTGTTTTCTTTTCGGAATCATACAAACGAGCAAATATTTGGACAACTATTGTCAGTGAAAATGAAACAGGTGGTGATAAATTGCGAAACTGAAAAAAAAATGGCGCTTCCAGGTGGAACAGTGCTGATGCGGCGTCAAGAAGTATTTTTAACTCATGGTCCGATAAAAAAGATGAAATTTCCAAAGATAATTTTAATTATGCACCAGATGCACTTCATATGATCGTTTATGCTGAAGAAACGGATTCTAAAATAACCACTGAGGCAAGGGGGCTAATTACAAATTGGACCTCGTATGACACCATATGTGTGCGTACAGCTTTTATTTTCCTTCAGCTGTTCAATGAAATAACTCCTTTGTCAAAATACCATCAAACAAAGGGACTGGATTATATTGCTGTCTGGAATCAAATAACTAATCTGATGGACAGATTGAAGGAACTTTCCTAAGAAAAGCACTATGTTGCTCTTAAAGTAAGAGTTTGTACGTACTTTCATCACAGGCATGATTGAGTAAACCGAAAAATTTTAAAATATTTTTATTGAAGAAAATTTTCCAGTTACTCGAATTCACAGAGTAAGAAAAATGTCTGGCGAAAGTATATCTGACTCAGCTGCAAATTTTTCGCTTGATCGAAGTTTTCGAGAAACGTGTTTTGTAGAGTCTATGACGTAACGCAAACGGCAATGAAAGAAAGGTTTATTTAAAACAAAAAGTCGATTAATTCTCTAGCTTATTTAGATCTGCGACGTTTTGTGAAAATTCCTTCGAAATTACAAATTGATGGTTAAAAGTCATGTTTGGCTGAAAAAGCTCACTTAAATTATGGGAAGCTACAGGAAGAGCTTTGTCATTTTGTACGTTTATATAAAACTGTAAGAAGAAAAAACTCATTCAATCGCCTCTCCGCAAAGTAAAAAGACAAGTGAATCTGACATTGAGCAACTTTACGATGACGATGAATATGTGTCCAATGTCTAAAGCCAAACTACACGAGAAAGAAAGAAAAAAAAATGTGAGGATTGCATACGGTGTGTTTTCAAATTTTTGCAGAAGTATAATTTACACTCTACGGCCTACTCACACTTGTATACGATTTATAAATCTGTTCTAACACTAGCTTTCACTCAAACAAACTGTGAAAATTATTAAAAACACATTACGATGAGTTATGGAGCCAGATCTTCTGGAAGCTTAACTCCTTCTCAACGATAGAAAGTGACTACGTTCCAGATACAGAAAAAATAATTGATGTATTTGCCGGATGTTCTACTCTTTTGTCTCAACTTCTCTAAAATATGTTCCAAAGGGAATAACAATTTACCAGAATTATGCAGTAATAAAAATATGAATCGATGGCATGGTGCTATAAACTATAGCCTGCTTGATGTTCATTATTTCAAGGCATTGCATTTATTTTCGTGCTGACTAGAATAATGAATAATAATAATTTTAGGGGTGGACAATTGGTAAATATTTTGATATTTGATTGTTTAATATCCAGGCCCTGAAGTGTGGTGGAAAGATTATATTATGTTGAAAAAATCAACAGTAGAGATAATTTTCATATTTCTCTGTGTCCACCATAATATATTTGTTATAGATTTTTTTTCACGACGTGTGGTTATGGTCTTGAAACCCAACTGCCCATTTAAGGCTTAAGGCCGGGCCTTATCCCCAAGGTATTGGGGGGGGAGATACACACACACACACACACACACACACACAGTAGTCTGGGCCCCTAGTAGTAAGCAGCACTTCATTCCTTTTTGTCCCAGTCTGCCACTGATTACCTACAAAGGTTGTCCTAAAAGAACTGAGAATGTTTCTATAAAAAAATAGGCGTACCTTAATTATCAAAAAAGTGGTCCTCTTTTTCGAAATACTTTCCATTGCATTGAACACAGGTGTCGCAATGTTCCACATTTTTAATGCATTCTGGAATTCTTCGGAAACACTGTTGAAGCACCTCTGTAATAAGTTATCGATCAGTCTCAAATTATCGTCCTCATAATGTATTTTTTTTTTAATGAGGACAAGTCTGGACTATATGGAGCTTGGGGCATCAACTTAATATTCATTTGCTCCAAATAAGAAACGACAGAACTGGACATGTGCGGCCTTGCATTATCGTGGTGTAACACCCAATTCTTTTTCAGATGTGGTCGTTTTGTTGTCACATGTTTCTGCAGATTCTATAGTACTGTTTCGTAGTAGTCGGCATTTATCCTAGCTTTTGGAGAAACAATGTGTTGATAAATCATACACTGACAATCAAAGAACGCAACCAGCATGACCTTTCCCGATGATTTTGATTGACGAAATTTTTTCGTTTTAGGTGACGACGGCGATTTCCAAACATAGCTTTCTGCTTTGGTGTGTGAATCAAAATAGTGTAGCCAAGTTTTGTCGCCTGTAATAACCCGTTGCGTGACTTCTGGATCTTCGGTTAACATTTGCTTTTATTGTTGACAAACTTCAACTCGACGATCCCTTTGCTCCTTTGTCAAGAAATGGGGAACACAAGTTAAATGAAATTGTTTCATGTCCAAATGCTCGGTTAAAATTTTGTGAATTGAGGATTTTGAAAAATGTGAACCACATCTTCGATATCTCTAATTGGTAGGTGTCTGTCTTCCTGTATAATAACACCTATTGCATTGATGTTTATCTCTTAACACTCGTTGAAGGTCTTCCTCCATGCGCGATTAAAGCCGCCGACTCACGACCATCCATAAATTCTTTAAGCCATCTGTAAATTGTTGATTTTCTTAGACATTCATCTTTATAAGCCTGTTGCACAAGACGGAAAGTCTCTCCGACAGACTTCTCAAGTGACAGCAAAATTTAATGGGCATCTTTGTTCTTCTTTCACATCCCTTTGTTCGAGAAATCACAGCGCAAAAACACTTGTTAGGGGTTCACGAAACAACGCTTTTCAAATTGTGTCCTACCGACGACGCATGCATGATAAACAGGTGTGGCTGGCTGCTATGCTTACTACAACGACTACCGTTTTTTTTGAGACTCGTGCCAAGGTCGAACGCAGTATTGCACATTTTTTTATAAAAACATTATCAGTTGTTTTGGGACAAGCTGTTACTTTAAAAGCCCCAAAATTGGTAAACTCAAGATTTGACCGGTAAATTCTAGCATTTACCATACTAAGGTGGTAACAGTCAGGGAAATAATTATAAACGCTTTCATTCCGGGCTTTTACCAAATCATTTCGGTAAATACCAGCATTTACCAACACCAATTGGTAAAAGTGCGTTTTGTTTGTAAGTTTGAAAATATTGAAACAGTCATTTACGTTGCATACCTTTTTTATATATGATACCTGTTGTACTGGGCCCATATTTTTAATTATCTCTGTTTATTTAAAAATTGTGTAATTGGAATAAGAAATTAGAATAGCCTTATATATTATGAGATGAAATTCTATATTTTTCACTTCTAAACTAATACATTATAATAATTTGCCTTTGTCAATTTAAATTTCAAACATAATGTCCAGAATAACATGAAATATGACTGCGTTATTATTTTACTACATTTAATCAATGTATACCAAGAAAATGTTCATGATATAAAAGTAACTTATTAATCAGGATTTCCGTCAACATTAATTAAACTATCTTATTACAGCAAGGTTGACTGTTATGACATTTGGAGCACAAAAAACAAACTGATTCTAGATCGTCGCCGCTCAAACCCGCATATACTCGTACAAAGTAAGGCTACAACTGAACTGTTAGGTACGCGAACAGCTAGAAGAGTCACGAGCATGTTGAGACCTGCGCCCTACGCGCTCACTTACGTTGGCACGTGCGCACTACAGGCTTTGACAGACTCGTCGCTTATTTCGGACTTTTACCAGTTGGTGTTGGTAAATGCTGGCATTTACCGAAATGGTTTGGTAAAAGCCCGAAATGAAAGCGTTTACAAGTATTTTTCGGACTGTTACCACCTTAATATCGTAAATGCCAGGATTTACCATTTTCGGGCTTTTACAGTAACATATACATTGAAGTGCCAGAAAAACTGGTACAGACGAGCTTATGCAAATTACATAGCAACGTCACTTATGCACGTACTCGGTTGCGTCGCCAGTGCGTATATAAAGCGATAGACATCCTTGCCAGCTGTCAGAGCTGTTCTCGAAACGAGCGGAACGAGCAGGCAGAACGGACTGAAAGACCACTCAGGAGATAGACCAGGGTCCGGTACGGTAGGGCATGCGCATATATGCATCATGACGTAGGGAGGGGTGGGGGAGTGTCGGAAGGGTATAAAGCACACGGGCGGTGTACGCTCAGCAATTCTGTGAAAGTTATTGCACGGTGTACATCGGTTTGAACGACGTCGAGTTGCTGCCACCGTGTGATATGGCCAACAGGCAATCCAGTAGACGACATCTAGATGACTTTACCGAAGGTCGCGTCATTAGGAAGTTGGAAGAAGGTCGAAGTGTGACTAGTGTAGCCGAGGAGTTCGGGATCGCTCACAGCATCGTTTCACGAGCTTGGAGAGCATTTCAAACGACAGGAACTGCTGCCCAAGAGTTTCGCAGTGGTCGTCCACGAGCAACCACGGCGGTGGACGACCGGTATATTGTCCTACAGGTGAAAAGAGATAGACGGCAGACAGCGGGAGAAATCGCAAGGCACATGCAACAGGCTACTGGACTTCTGTTATCGCGTTCTACCGTGGCCAGGAAGCTGCACAAAGGTGGTCTATTTGCACGACGACCAGTACGGTGTGTGTCATTAACGCCTGCTCATCGGAGACGGCGGTTTTTGTGGTGCCAGCAACACAAGAACTGGACACATCAGCAATGGGGTCGAGTTCTCTTTACGGATGATAGCCGATTTAGTCTGACGAGCGATTCTGGACGTATACACGTCTGGAAAGAGCAGGGAACACGCAATCACACCTCCAACATCCGCGAAAGGGACCGGTTTGGAGGTGGCGGAGTTCTCGTTTGGGGCGGTATCATGCTTGGTAGCCGTACTGACCTCCACATCTTCCAAGGAGGTTCAGTCACTGGTGTCCGCTATTGTACCGAGGTTCTCCTGCCTCACGTGCGTCTGTTTAGAGGTGCTGTGGGTCCTGAGTTCCTCTTCATGGACGATAACGCTACACCTCATCGTACAGTGGCTGTCGCAGAGCTGTTGGAGAGTGAAGATGTTCAACGCATGGGTTGGCACGCAAGGTCGCCGGACCTAAATCCAATCGAACACGTGTGGGACTTTCTCGGAGACGCTTGGCAGCACGTTACAAGCCGCTAGTAAAGATTCCGCAGCTGCGATTGGCGCTACAAGAGGAATGGGCCGCGATGCCTCAACAGCTCCTTTACAACCTCGTCCCCAGCATGGACAGACGTTGTAAATCCTGCAGCGCAGTCTGGGGTGATCATATCCCCTACTAAAGACTGGATTTTTCTTGGCAGCCGCCTGTCACATGGACGTTTCTGTCTTCTGTCCAGTTGTTCTCGAAGCTACCTTTTCAATAAAGTGCCTTTGTATCCTTTGGATTCCTTGTTTAGACAATTTTGCTCACTTGTCCCATATTCTTACATCTTGGGGATCACACTGCACCACGTTACATTCGAAAAACCGTCTCGTCCTTAATTTTTGCACGCCAGTGTATAATGTTTGTTTCTTTATTCACTTATTTATGCTTTCCAACCGTAGGTTGAAGAAGCGTATATGCTCCAGCTTTGTCCGTCTGTCTGTCTGTCCGCACGATAATTCGCGTAAAAATGGTTAGAATTCTCAGTATGGGGTAGGGGACAACCTGCGGACGAACCCTGTTGAAAATGGGCGAAATGGGGTCAAAGGTCAGGACATAGGAACGGGATCCATTCCATCGCCCTTATGCGTCCTAACTTACGTAAAAATGCTTCGATTGCAACAAAACTTTATCATGTTGTTTCGTAGGTATACTGAACCAATTCTGTTTAATATCATCGAAATGGGGCAAAGGTCAGGGCACAGGAGCGAGATTTATTTCACAGTCATTATCCTCATAATTTGAGTAATGATTTCTGGTATTATAACGAAGTAAATTTCTCCGTCATTTCTGTCCACGCCAGGATTCGAACCCGGATCCCCTCATTCCGGAATAAGACACTGTACCAACTGAGCTACGCGGACGTTTTATTCTGATTCCTATCTGCCTTTATGTCGTGTGCGTCCTTCTGGCAGGTACGTCACATCTCCTGGTACGTTACAGTATGTTGGAAAGCGATAATGAATGCATTGCATGATTTTACTAACTTATTTTTATCTGTCATATTCAAAACAAGAAGCAACAGAATTCATGATGAATAAGTACTTGAAAATGTAAAGTAAGTACTGCGAAGGTATAAAGAAAAGATATGCTGTTCATCCTGTAGGCTATTTAAAAATCTCTAAATAAACTCATGATACATTTACTTAAACACACACACACGCGCACACAAAGATACAAAAGCTCAAAAACAGCCCCCAGAAACAAATGCTAAACAAAATTTTAATATCAGCTTCCGCAAACTTTTCTTGAGCCTTCTCGTTCTTTTAAACAAACAGGTAAAAAATAACGAAAGAAAGAAAAAGACGGTAAACACGTAAGCAAAATAATTCTTCGTGTTATTTAGCAAGTTAGACGAAACACATCTTTCATTGAAAAGACGTCTTTCTATTTTTAAATAAGTTTTTGCAAATCCTTGTGCTAAGAAATTCTTTTGAATTCATAGCATCCACGATAAGTAAATAATAAAATTAAGAATAAAAATGAATAATTTCATGTTTTTGCATAAATGTTTCAGATGCAATGAAATGTGAATAAACAAATTTTTTTAAACGCTAAGTCGGACTTGTTTGCTCTGCGCTCACATTTCTTAAACGCAAAATCTATATTTGTTTAAGGAATAAAAAACAAAAAGTTGATATTTGTTCATGAAATAAATTACGACTTAATTATAATAATATGAAACCCAGCATAGCTTTACTCAAATACGGCCGCGGTTGGGGGGTTGAATTAATGAAGGTAAACTCATCGGTAGTTACGCCAGCTTTTTTTTTATTATGTTTAAATTCGTACTTTCAGCTTTGTTCTTTAATAAAGCCACGCATGCTACATCGGATTTTGTACGTTTATTCTGAAAGTGTCTTTCAGTTATTTGTAAATATGTTTACATAAATGTTTTAGATGCAATGAAATTTGAATAACCAAATTTGTTTAAATGTCAATATACACTGGTTTCCATAAATTAAGCAACAAATGAAAGAATCGTGATAATTCAAAAAGAAATTTGGGGGTACGTTTTATCAGACCAAATGCAACAAAAAAAAAAAAAAACGTAAAAACATGTGATACAAAGCATTTACATTTTGTATGAGTGATACAAATATGAAAATACAGAAATATAGGAATCAAGATTAAATAAGAAAAGGTACTCCAATACGGAGTGTGGTTCCCCCGAACAGCAATACAAGCCCGACGGCGATGTCCCATGCTGTAAATTATGGTGTCGAGCAGTTTCGTGGGAAGCTGCGTCCATTGCTCGTGCAAAGCAGTGCGGAGCCCCTGCAGGGTTCAGGTAGAGGGCTGGAGGTCAGCAACACGCCTCCCAAGAGCATCTCAGACATGATCAATGGGACCGAGATCGGGAGAGCGTGCTGGCCACTCCATACGGACTATAGTCTTCTGTTCCAGGTACTGGTACACGAGGCTAGCTGTGTGAAAGCGGACGTTATCCGCATGCAGTACAAATGTATCGACAATTGCGGCCGCATATGGATGTCGTCTCTATACCTCTGAGCATTGAGGTTTCCATGTGGCAACACATAGAGGTCGGTACGGCCGCCTAACGATATGCCTGCCCACACCAGAACACTACCACCCCCATAGGTGCCCCTTTTCTGGATATTAGAGGTGAAGATAGCGAGTACCAGCCTCTCTCCAGATGTAAGCTCGGCGAGAATCACTCTGTAAGCAGTATCATGACTCATCAGTGAGCAGAACGGACCTCCACTGATTTTGAGTCCAGTTCACATGCATTCGTGACCAACTGAAAAGCCCCCTCCGGTGGTAGGGGTGAGGGGCACGCATAATACCGGTCGCCGAGCATACAGTCCTCTTGCATGTAACCTTCTGCGTACTGTCGAAGCTGATACCGTCCGTCCGGTGGCTGCCGCAAGCACAGATCTGAGATGAGTCGATATATCCGTCCTGTTCCGCCGTGCCGAAAGCCGCAAATACCGGTCATCCGCGGAGGTCGTCACCCTTGACCTACCTTCGCTGTACCTTCGGGAAGCTGCACCCGTGACTTGAAACTGCTGGCACATCCTGCTGACCACAGAACGATCGACGTTGAGCCGTCTTGCGACGTCCGCCTGCCGTTGCCCTGCTTCGAGCCGGCCTGTCGCTCTGTGGCGTAACCCCACTGGTAAATGACGTCTCGAAGCCATGTTAACAAAATCGCTATCTCGAAATCTTGTCGTTCACGCCGCACATGAACTGGCGATTCCCTCCGAAACGACTGGTTTTAAGCTCCTGCGCATTTGCATAAAGCATTGCCAGCGTCACTCATTTGCCTTCGCTCGTAACATATGCCGATTTCGTGCAATTTGAACTATATTTCGCCCAATAATCGCGGTTTTTTTTCTGTTTGTTGCTTAATTTATGTAAACCAGTATATATAACATCAAACAGAGGTCATCGCTCTTTCCACGTTTATAAGTGAGTCACGGAAAACTTCTCATTGGCCGCCAACGGGAATCGAACCCAGTTACGCGCCAGATATGCTTCCACTACACCACAGCGGCCTCGAATTCCTCCAGACTGACACACGCTAACTGCCAAGCCAAGTTGGCAGGTTGCTTCTTGGAGCCCCGCACAATGCTGGGGATTCACCAAAGACGGTACGCAGCATCTGAAGAAATAATTAGAAGGTGAATGGATAATTAATGCAGACATTTGACGTGGACTAGGAACATGAAACAGAGGTCATCGCTCTTTCCACGTTTATAAGTGAGTCACGGAAAAATTCTCATTGGCCGCCACGGGAATCGAACCCAGGGTCTTCCAGTTACGCGCCGGATGTGCTTCCACTACACCACACCGTGGTGTAGTGGAAGCATTTCCGTGACTCACTTGTAAACGTGGAAAGAGCGATGACCTCTGTTTGATGTTCCTAGTCCACGTCAAATGTCTGCATATATAACATTTAAACAAATTTGTTTAAATGTTTTACAGTTTGGACGAAATGAAAGTTTTACGCGGAATTATGTTCTTCCAGTCTGTGTTATAATAATAAACGGTTAGTCTATGATTTGCAGACTAAATACTTTTAGCAAAATAAATTTGGCAATTTTTGAATGCTTCTAGTTCTTCGCGGTTAGATTTCCAGATAATTTGGTTGGACAATGTTTTATTTTACATCGCTGTTCTAAAACACTATGAAAAATATTTTTTCTTTCAACGTGAAAAATCTCACCGAGTAGATCATCGTTATCATCATTATGAACCATAATGAATTCACTGCTGGATGAAGGTCTCCGAAATGTCTTCCACATCTTTATGTCTTTAGCCAGTCTACTCCGTGGCACATTTACTGTGACGTACTACAAAGGTGTAGCACGTGTTAAGATAACAAATTTGCAGCGATACATTCCGTCGGTGTAGTTTTGTCGGTTGGAGCACAACTCACTCCGGAGCGAGGAGACATGGCTCCGATTTTCGTCACCGACAAATTTTTGAATTTCACATTGGCTCCCGGATGTAAAAAAGGGTTTACTGGCCGTTGGGTTCTTCGAAAAATGTGTAACGCTTGTTCCACACATTGTCTGGAATTAAAGAAAAAACCTTCTACGCTTCAAAAGGAAAAAAAAAGAAAAAGAGAAAAGCATGGTGCATCAATTTTGCTTTCTGTAAATTCAATTTTGCTTTCTGTAAATTTGTACTACAGAGGTGAAGCACGCATCAAGACGACAAATCTGCAGCGATACATTCCATCGGTGTAGCTTAGTCGGTTAGAGCAACTCACTCCGGAGCGAGGAGATGCGATTTTGATTGCCACTGACAAATTCCTGTTATCACACTACATGCTTTCGAATTCCATCCACCCATCTCCCATATGATCTTCTTCTGGTTTTTTCCTGCAATCTAGTCTAGTATTTCAGTTGTCCAACGGCAGTGAGTTCTTATAACAATATGTCCGGCCCATTGGCATTTCAGGGATTTTACCGTGATCCTGATGTCATCAAGTCCCGTCATTTTCCTGATCGACGAGTTACTCCCCCTATCCTTCTTGATTATATCAAGTATGCGCCTCTCCATTTTGCTTTCAGCAGTTCGCAGCGTGCAGATGTATTTTTTAGTTAACGCCCGTGTCACTGACTAATAAGTAAGAACGTGAAGGATGCATTGATTAATTAATTTCCTTTTAAGACATAACGGTAAATTCCTCTTGAAAATTGCCCTGTTCTTTCCAAATGCTCTCCAGCCACGTCTTATACGCCTATTAATTTTTTCTTTGATATGGCCCTTGCTTGATATCTGTTGTCCATGGTAAATATAGGCATTGGTTACTTCTAGAATGGCTCCATCAATTGCTAAATCTTCAGTTCTTCTAAAAGCATGGTGCATCAAATTTGTTTTCTGTAAATTCATTTTTAAAAACATTTCTTTACTCATGTCACCAAATTCTTAGGCCATACTCCGTTGCTCTGAGGGGGTACTTGAAAAAATGACAACAAAACGAAGGTGTGTTTAATATACTGTATATACTGTATATACAATATATATATATACACTATACTGACAAACGTCACAGCACACCTAGAAGAAAAACACAACATAGCATTTATTGACATACATGTGTATAATGTCGGTCCACCTTTGGCCTTAATGCATGCACTGACCCTTCGAGACGTGCTTTCGACAAATTTTGGAACACAGCGATAGGCATGCGCTTCCATTTAGTTCATAATGCTACCACTAACTATTGCTTAGCAGTAGGCCTTGGTTCCAAACTTCTTATGCGGCGCTCTAATTCATCCCATAGGTGCTCTATGAGATTAAGATCAGGGCTCTGTGCTGGCCAGTCCACACACGATAAGGAATTATCGTCAAACCACGCCGCAATAGTCCTTGCTTTATGGCCCCAAGGCTCGGTTTCATAGTATTGCCACAGAGTTGGTAGGGCATAATTGTCCAGAATATCGAGGTAGACGTGCTGGTTAACAGGTTTGTCCACGATAACCAATGGTCCGGTACCATACCAAGAAAAGCACCCCCACACGAGTACACTACCAGCTCCAAACTTGAGCGTAGTAACAGTGCACTGTGGTAAATAGCGTTCCCCTGGCCGCCACCATACCCACACACAACCATCAGACTGACGGATCGTGTACCTGAATTCATCAGTCCATAGGACCCGTTTCCATTGATCTACGGTTCACGCTAAATGTTCTTTACTTTATCCTAAACGACGAGTAGCATTCCGAGTGGAGATGAAAGGCTTATGAGCAGCCGCACGACCACGGTAACCCATAGATTGAAGTTCTCTGAGAATGGTAGGTGTGCATACCGAGGTTCCAGCATTTTTACTCACCTGTACACTGAGGTCTTGTGCAGTACTCCGTCGATTAGCTGTAACGACTCTCCTGAGGCTTCAACGTCCTCTATCACTGATTTTCTTTGGTCTGCCGATATGTTTTGCTGCTTCAGGCACGACATGTGTCTTCCACTTATTCAGCACTGTTAAAAATTCCCGTAAAAAAGTCTTGTTGCCCATGTATTTTTACGATCAAGGCTCGTTTCTGCAGTTTCAAGGCGATGCCCGTATTTTAACGGGCATGGATATGTAGGACAACTGTTCCAAACCGTAATTTTACGGGCGTTGCTAAGAGGCACGGGCTAGCCAATGAACGATAATGACAGAAAAGGAATGCTGCATGCGTCGCTTTCTGCTATTGGTCAGCGAGTCGTCACGTGATTTTACGGTGGCTGCTCGTCTTTTTACCAAGACGAAGGGATGGACGATATTTTCAAAAGTATGATATCTTTAAATATTTCTGAGACCGATATATTGAATCGAAAATATCTGTATTTAAAGATCAATATATCGGATTGATTTTTCGATATTTTTCAATACTTCTGATCTCAATAAGACTGATACTTCGGTTTATTCACTGCATACTGCATTTGGGTTATTACTGAATCCGATCCAATGTTGTGTTAAGTATTGGCTATTGGGAACTTGGGACTAATTGGCTGTTGGCTTGTTCGCACAAATCTCAGCCAGTACTAAATTATCCTGCAGCTTGAAAATATAGCTGCAATCAAGTTTTGTTAATACCATTAAAATAGTGATATCTCAGAAAAGTAATGTATATTACTAACTTCGTACCTTTTACAAGACGGTCGCTGTACTTGGAAATAAACGTAGTGCGTTTATTTTGCCATTTCAGTCGTTTTGTTGTGTAAATAATTATTTCCGATAGCGGAATTGATATTTAACGTTTTTTTACAAGACCGACGCCATGGGTTTTACGACTTTAAAACTCGTTAAAAACTTAGTGCTTTTATTTCGCCCTTTTACGTTGTTTTGTTACGTAAATAAATATTTTCGACAGCGGAATTAACATTTTACGTTTTTATAATTCATAAAAATTCGCTAAAAATATATCTTGTATGCTGAGCTGGAAAGCCAACATCAGGGTTGTTTACATCGTAGCCATGGTAATGTAAGGGCGTATTTATATTATATATTTTATACATTTATGTAATGTAAGGTGGCATATATTTATGCCCACTCCCCCCCCCCCCCCCCAAAGTGTTTAAATGTGTTTTATTTATTGTTAAAATGTGCCTTACATTGGAAACAAAAATGCTTAATTTAATAAAAAAATTCATTAATTTACGTTAAAATTTTTTTTTTTTTTCTATTCTCATTCTTTTATTTTGTCCTGGTGGATTTAATTTTTTTCATTTCATTGGCACGGCACGCCCTCAGAAAAAATCTATATATGCCCCTTGTTGCATTTCTTAATGAAGGGGCAGAGCACAGATGGGATGGAAGTGGCCAAAGGGCAGGAAGTTGTCACATAAATTTACAGAACATAAATGCGGAAACTGTTTTTTTTTTTACCAAAACATGTTATCATGATTCTCTGTACTTAACATTGCTACCTATGCAAGATTGTTGATACAGCGAGACAAAATTAGTCAAAAAGCAATCATAAAAGTGTTGTGCACTTTTGTGTTTATATAACATCTGCACTCCCCTTCCACTAATGGGGGGGGGCTGTGGCTGTGGATAGTATCAACTGTCACCAACGATATTTGAAGGTTTTGGTTATCATTTGAAAGTAAACAAATTAGATGTCAACTTTCCTGTTAAGCACACTCAACATCTTTGTAAAGAATATACATGAATAAAAAAACACACTTGAAATGGAATTTGTGGCAGAAATATTTTGCTACATAGAAGACCAGTAAACCACAGGCAATTGGGTAAATAAGTCTCATTGATTTGATTATTCTACACATGTTAAGGTTTTTCCATTATTCGAAATGTTTATTTAAGTACAAAAGCGGAGTAAAATGCCTAAAACAAAATCACTGGGTTACTTCTGTCTGAAACATTACCCCCTTAGCCTGTAATCACAGCATATAATTGCAATTTCTAATGCAGAATGTTCTGCAAAGTCATAATATTGTTGAGAGGTAAATGGCTAGAGCTTTTTAATGCAATTTTGAAGAAGTTTGCACACATACATGAAAATATATTATTTCAAAGTTAGTGTGCATATACATTGTAGATACATATATAATTTTTTTTGTAAAAAAAAAACAAAAAAAAACAAACTGAAAATACAACAAACCTTGTTAACAGGTTTCGGCCTAATTTGCCTAGTGTTATCCATTTTGTCATTATGTCTATTTCACTCTTGATAATAACTGTGAACATATTTTTTTTTTTTTTTTTTTTTTTTGTGAAAACTGTTATTCTTAAACGGAATGGCATTAACAAAATTCTGTTGTCCAGAAAAGTTTTAATGTGCAGTGCTCTTCCTCATTTGATTTCTCTAGTGTTTCTTTACAGTATACAAAGTTACTTTTTTCAAAATTCTTTTGCTGCTAAAATCTAATAAATGTGCAATGTAAAAATTGCATTTGTACTCATAAATATGGGTTCTTGGTTTGATTAAAAGGCAATACATTGTGCCAAATGTTTGACACTAGCTGTAGGAAGGGAGTTCTTAGACTACCATTAAAGATTATATGAATACCTTGCATTGCACCCATCGGTTTTACATTTGTTCAAGTTTGCAAAAATTGTATGTGATTTTATACCTGCTACAACTGATTCAGCATCAATATCAGGAAAATTCTAATACAAAAAGATTACTTCTTCCTCAGAAACTGCTAGAAAACAGTCAAATTTTCAAAATAAGAAGCACTGTTCATTAAATGTGAAAATCCTCCAAATATGTGGCGTCAGTGAATAAACAAAGATGTCATCTCTTTCCAGGTTTTAGCAATTAAATGTCATGAAATCTATTCAGTCAAGAAATCTATTTATTAAATGTCATGAATAAAATCTATTCAGTCATGAAATATTCATTAAATGTCATGGAAACTATTCAGTATCTAAATAATCATGGAAAATGTGCCTACCAAGTGGTAAAATACATAAAGAAGTTGTTCCTGTCTTGTCTTTCCTGGAACCACTCGCCCTAAATTAGGGACATGTGTCTGCTTATGGTGAATCGAGCTTCTACACATTCGGGAACAACTTTAGATGCTCATGGAGATCAACACACACACACACACACACACACACACACACACACCACTTCACGCATTTTTTTCCAGTTCTCAGTCCATTTCTTTGGATTTCTCATCTCCATTAAAAACTTGTACACAATAAATATCTGAAGTATTCTTTATCAAGTCTAAAACGCCTGAGGAGCTATCTTCGATATCATATCATTTTTTTTTTTTTACATTTTAAATGCGCATTGGTGGAGTCTATCCTTAAAATTAAGGAAGTCAGCAGATTTAAAATTTTTTTTTACAGTTTTGAACTCAAATGGGATATAACATTTAATGTTTCACTTATTAACACCAAAACAACACAAAAATAAGTACTGATTTCTCACCTCTAGTTATATTCAACTTGCTGTAGATGAGGGATTTTCTCTTTACATGCATATATATCACTAAGCTGTTCTCTAAGATCATAGGTTAGTTTCTTGATGAGAGCTTATCTGCTGGATTAAAGTTTAAAACTGATGGCAATACATTTTATTTACTCTTGATGTATCAAACATCTGCATTTACAGTGATCTCAGCTCACAACTTGAGCTTCACTGACATCCATCACACACAAGACCATTTGTACTTCACATTTATTCTCTTTTTCTCATGCAGGAATTCCTGAATCTGGTCCTCCCTTGATCTTCTACATTTTCTTCCTGTCACTTGTGCAGAATAAATTCTCCTAGTAATCATCTCACCACTCATTCTCCAAACCACCAAAGAATATTTGTCCCCACCTTACAAACAATATTTTGCTTCACACTACTCATCTACAAAACATCTTCATTCCTCACATGATCAAAACATATCTTGCCCCCACCCCCATAAGTAACACATCTCTACAGCTCACAAATCACTCCTATGTTTCATCTGCAGTACTCCACCTTCACTGCTGCACATCAGAGTAGGAACAATTACTGTACTTTTTCACACACAACTATTAGGGACTTTTTTGAGAACCTATCATTCATCATTTATTCAAAATCCTCCTGAAGCAGCTGTGACTTTCAAAGATGAATTTACTAGCCTACTAATTTCACCACCTAATTTGTTTCCTCTGTCAAACATGCTTCCTAAATATGTAAATTGATTTACCTGGTCAATCTCTTTGCCATTTAGACTGATCTGTTTGATTTAATACTAACAATTCATCTGTCAAAAACATAACTTTGGGTTTTTCCTTTCATATACTAAGTTTGAAATTCATACAAACTTCATACATGTGGGACAACATACATTGCAACTCACTTTTGCTCTCTGCCAACAGGATTGTTTCATCAGCATGAGCAAACATAATTGAGTAACTACTCTCCACAGATAGCATTTACATAGTCTAATGACGACTCAACCATATGTGTCTCTTAAGACATAAAAATATTCTTTACCTTAAAAAATTGTTTTGGTAATAAGTAATAACTAATTATAATACACAAGCTTGGCAGTGAATGTGGGGAATAAATATCCTACCAGTTTTCTCAGATAATTTCTTAGAAACATCAGCTGAATTTTTTTTTTTACAAGAGCTGCTTTCTCCTGCTAAAAGGGAGCAATTTTATTTGTCCTTTATTATTACATTTTATAGCTTAAAACTATCTTTATGCAAGATTGCAGCTCTCAAGCTGTATTTTTAGTGATATGAAAAACACATAAAATATTGTTTTTCAGATCCTAAAATAAAAAAATATATAGCAGAAAAATTTGATGCAAAAATAAATAAAAAAATCATGCAACAGAAGTGAGCTTGTAATCTGCAGAAATGCTGAATATACTTTCCAAAACCCAAAAGGTGATTTTCTTGTTTCATGTGTGGGCATTGCTCGACGAGCAGGGATATGGTTTCTGCTAAGAAGTTTCCAAAAATCCCAGTTGCAAAGGAATGTTTTCATGAGTTTTTCATCAATGTGAGATTACGAGAAATATGTATTTCCAACATTTCGAAAAAGGTAAGTTGAAGCTTCAGTATGGCATAAATGACAAAAAAACAAAAGTACTTATTAATCCCAGCAGACTGGAATCTTAACCATCAATTAACGTGGGAATAACTGAATTATAGAAAGAATAACTATTTTTGTTGGGATGCAAATGTCAAAGTTAACATTATATTAGCTTGCAAGGAAATGTTATGGAAAAAAATCTTTAAAAAAACTTTGTTATTGTAATTTTTAGAGCATTTTGTATACATTTATATTTTTCAGAAGGTGTGAACAATGTTTGCTATTTTTTTTATCGTTTAAGACAGAACACAATGTTAATGGAGTATACAGATATAATTACTTCTATGGTGTAAGCAAAAATAGTTCCCATGGCATAAGCAAAAAAATTAAAGTGCTTATAATATGTTTACAAGTGACATTTTTGTTAAAAACAGTAATTAGAGTACGAATAATTTGTGATGGCCTTTTCATAGAAAGCAATTATTTTTCCAGAAAGATATTTAAAAAAATGCTAACGATTATTAGTCCTCCATTAAAATATGATTATAAAAATAAAAACATAAAAAATATCGTAATCCAAATTAATCAAGTATATATATTTACTAATTAATTAATGAAAGCCATACTAATTAATGTATGAAAAATATAAAAAAATATCATAATCCAAATTCATCAAGTATATATTTACTAATTAATGTATGAAAGCCTGTCTCTCCTAGATAACAAAAAAACGAATGGACAATCAGAGGAAATAACATGCTGTAAGTGTGGGAAAATCAGCAGATCAAGACGAAAGCTGTTATGCTCATATTTTTACCAGATTATATAATTACTTCAGGAAGTTTCACTATGTATTAACAAGATAATTGTCAAAGGATGATAAAAAAAATTACGTCTGATATATACATAGCCTGAATTACAACAAACTTTATACTACATAACTTGTAAGACATCAAGAAAACTCTCGAAAAGCTGTTTTGCATTTCCTTACATAGCTGTTAAGATCTACATACTTTATCACTAACAAAAAAAACAAAAAAATGCTTCACTTCAAATTGTGTGTCATTGGTATGTATTTAATTTTGGTCAAAGTGCCAGTTTACTTCAAACATAATACTCATAGGCAAAAGAACAATCTGCTATCAACCGTTCGTTAAATTTGTTTTCTGGGTGCCTACTGTCAACTAATAGTTAAAATTTTCAACCATCGAGGTTTTCAACACAGCAGATATTTTTCCTTGTAAAGTTCTAGAAATCGGAAGGTGACATAATATCATGTGAATCTCGATAATGAGATCGCAGTTTGATAGTCCTCAAGCAACATAATTTTCGTGACATGCCAGAGGAAAGAACACAGATTTCATTCCACAAATTAAATCACATCAGCCATGGGCTGATATATTGAATATCGCACCGATATAGTGATTTTCTGATATATCGTAACTTGGATATCAATACTATATATCGAAATATCGGACAAAAATATCGATATTTTGAGATATTGATAAATATCGCCCATCCCTAACTGACGAACACGAAGCCACGAACATGTGAAAGGAAGACGCCATGAAAACATGTGAGTAGACATTTTTTAAAATTAAGTTTATTATGATATGTAAAAGTAACGAAATCAATTACACACATTTTTGTTTGATATTAAGCTCACGAACTGTGTACGTATATATATATATATATATATATATATATATAAAATTTTAAAAGTTTCACCACCAAACGAGGGTGGCTGAAGCATTGTCACACAGGAAAATCTATGTAGTAGCTAAGATTTCATTTGACTGGGGTAGGGGCATAAATCTCACATCCATATATGTTTTACCATCAATATGATACAGTGCTTTACTTTCTGTGCAAGTCTTTATCGCCAGGTATATACCTAGCGTTGACTAGGATGTCGAATAAATTCGATCTGTACATGCTGATTTGGGAATTACGTAGGGCAGCATTCTTCGTATGTTTGTAGTCTGAAATGAATTCCATTTTGCAATATAACACGCATAAATATTGTCTTATCGTTTTGTGCTTTTTTTTTTTTTTACGGCATAGTGTTCAACTCCTGAATTTAGACAGAATTATTTCTAAAGCACAAACTGGCTGAACAATACTTTGGGTTTTTT
The DNA here is from genome assembly GCA_039090855.1 of Macrothele yani. Classification (NCBI taxonomy): domain Eukaryota; kingdom Metazoa; phylum Arthropoda; class Arachnida; order Araneae; family Macrothelidae; genus Macrothele; species Macrothele yani. Next base: position 60,806,075 of record CM077017.1, on the reverse strand, counting down.
TTAAGACTCCTTTTCATTTGCTCATGTACTTAAGAACTTGTGAAGTATTATATTTGCACCAATGAATACAAAGATTAGCTATGGAGTACAGATATGTACAGGCATATTCTTTAATGAAAAGTTTATTCCAGTGTGTTTATGTGGGTATAAAATATATAAAAAATACAAATACACAGGTATATTTGCTAAAATTACATACACTGATGTCACAGAAATTGCACAAATGGCTAAAAAAAAAAATCAAATAAAACTGGTCAAGTCATTTGTTTAGTATCAGTAAGATGTATGAGCTCATTTACTCTTGCAAAGTTCATCAATATTTTGAGTTTTCTTGCTTATGTACAAACAAGTTATCTTCAACATCCAGCTTATTTCAATATTTAGTTTTTATGGTGGTTAAGGATAAAACACTAGTTTCACATAAATATGTAGTTGTAAAAGGCAACAAATACTTAAGGCAGTGCTCGACAATGTTGGAAATTCTTTTTCCATTGGAATCCAAAAACTAGTCGCCGCCCCGGTGGCGCAGTGGTCTAAGGCGCTGGCCTCTGATCATTCGTTCGTAAGGGGTCCAGGTTCGAATCCCGGTCCGACATGGATGTTGTGTTTGTCTTACGGCACTGGCTCTCTCCCTTCCCTGGAACCAGTGACCCTAAATTAGGGACGGGCGACTGCTTATAGCCCATTGAGTTGCTCACGGTGGTCGTTAAACCTCCAATAAAAAAAAACCAAAAAAAAAAAAACTAGTCAGTGATTTCAAAGAACAAATGCTTTTCAAACCAACCAGAGTTAAAAGATGTCTCATAAGTTTTTTATTTGGCAATAGAAGATTACACATTTCTGCATTGTATGTGAATGAGTAACTAGTTCATTCAGTGGGAATGGGAAATACTGCCTTGTAAATGTTTGGAGAGTGCAGAGATGGACGATTATTAGCTGTTTAACATCAAGTTTCCAATTGTTTGCTCATTTTCTGATGATAATGAATTCAGTTATGAAAATTGGTCAGAGCTGTTCCCTGTAATTTGGTTTTCTCATAAAGTTTTTTGGTCATTGCTTGTGTTTTGTTTTTTCAACATTGAACAGATTGTTTTCACCCTGTAATGAGAAGTTCCACTAGTTCATTTTTTAGAAATTTCAGCTAAATATGCTAAACTTCACCACACATCCTACCAGCACTAGACATAAATTCAGATTAATTTTGTTTTGAAAATTGGTTCACTATGTGACTCGGTATGGTTGCTAACAAATCCGCATATGACCCCCTATTATTTTAGTGAAACCCACTTTGAGAACTATTGGTCTAGAGGATGTTCAAGCCGTTCTGGTATCAGAGTTGGTTGTACATCAAGGTTTTTGGGCTAGCAGTCACAATTTAACATATGGTTTGAGTCCCATATGAGGCATTAGTTTTGCCACCCTGGTGGTGCAGTGGTCTAAGCACCATCTTATGATTGTCTGTCCAAGTGGGTCCGGGTTTGAATCCCGGTATGGCATGGATGTTGTGTTTGTCTTACAGCACTGGCGTTTTCTCTTCCCTGGAACCAGTGACTCTTAAATTAGGGACGGGGACTGCTTATATCCCATTTAGTTCCTCACATTAGCCGTTAAAACCTTTAAAAAAAGAAACCTGTTTTTTACATAACATAACAGCTTTGGCTTTCTCCTTCCCTAGAACCAGTGGCCTCAATTTAGAGGCGGGAAAAAAGTTTCATGTGATGAAATGTCACATTTTCGTTCAGGAAACACATTTGTGATTCTCCCTGACTGCTACATGGTTTTGATTGCTTTTAGGAATACCATTTCACTCGCATTCCTTAGTATATAATTATCAATCATTTTGTGACTATGGTATATTCAGTTAACTCATAGGCATCCCTAGCTTAGTTTTCAGCAGGAAGAAGCAAACAATGGAAATCTGCATATATACAAACCCCATATGCCTCTCATTGAAAACAGCTTTTTTACCACTCAACACATAAATTACATAAATTTAATTGGAAACCAGAAGAGCCAAAAAATATATATTTTTTAATTATATTTATAATCACCTCATCATCACATGTATACAGTAATATTTCACATATGTCAGCGTAAACCAAAGCACGCATAAATAAGAGCGCAGCATAAGTAAAAGTTAGTGTAATTCCAGCCAAAATTAAGTTTAAAAAGTAATTAACATGAGAATAACATGCAAAATAAGAAAAATATCAATGATTGAATTTACTTAGTTAAATTTAACACTTTAAAGCTTAGATTACTCAAAAATGTAAATTACTTGATCTCAAAATTTTAATTACATACCTTTTTTATATTTATGGCTTTTTAAAGTTATGTAAAATTGAAGACTGTTTCTGCTGTTGCCTCTCATTGAAAACAGCTTTTTCAAGTTTGTTTAAACAGGAATGTGTGGCAATTAGATGTATCGGTGAGTTGTATGTAGTGACAGTGTTTCCAAAGCTTCTACACTGCTTTCTTGACAGTCTGGGGATCTTTTGTTAATTCTTTGTTATGTCTCTTCATCATCATCCTGAATTTCATTGGCTATTTCTTGAATATCCCTCAATTCCCCAATAATGCATTTTCATTGATTTCTACAAACTCTTTAAAACTACTGAATCCACCTGAAATGGCACTCCAATCTTCATCATTGGCAGATTATTCGGTAAATGTGTAGATTAGCGTCCTAAATTATTTTGTCGGAAACTTGTAATATTGACTTGCGAGTGCGACGCTGTGGTAGGCCTAACACATCACTACGGCAACGATGTGAAGATTTGCTTTGTTGAAAGGAAGATTCGCTTCGCCGTGCAATTCACGTGCGGATGACTACAAGTCCAAGCAAGTACCTTCTTGCCAGGAGAGCGAACCATTTTATACTCATATGCTACACAGTGTAGTTTGTTCATGTTTTGTAATTGTTTTTAAAGCAGACGTGAAATTTTTCATTCTTTCGCATATGATTCCCTGATCCGAAATAGAAAGTTTGGTAAATGTGTACTTTAGCGTCTAAATTATTTCGTCGGAAAAATGTAACTGTGTGGGAAAAGTGTGACATACAATATTTTAAGCATGCAAAATAATGCGAAAAGGTGCAAAAATATAGTATTTTTAGATAAAAGGAAATAAGTTTTCCAAAGTATTTACCTGAGAGTGCGATGGTTTGGAAGAGTACGTGCGGTATAGGCATAGGACGAGAGAGCGGCAACGGCATCAAGGTGGAGTCCGGTGAATGGAAGCTTCGTTGAGAAGGGCAAGTAACGGGCGGAAGAATTAAGAAGGAAGCGGTTTAGCAGTACGTAGTCATCGAAAAGTCTTGTAGGCATATGCAGAAAGAAAGAGGTTGAATTTGTGCAGCATTGTAAGTTTTTGTTTTTTTTAAGGGTAATTTTGAGAAAGCGGAAGTACAAAATCGTCAGTCATTTCGGATTTCGTCAGGGCTTAAAATTTCATTATCCGCCACAATACAAGAAGCTGTCTCCCTGCCATAGTGCGATATATGAATTGAAGAAAATTGCTTATTTTGAAAAATATCCATGTCACGAGGAAAAAAATGTGAGCTACGATGTACTGAATAACAGCAGAACTGCAAATGAAGTGCTTGAAGAAATCACCTACCTGTGCACATCTTCCAAACCAAAACTAAAACTTTGGGTTCAACCGGAACCAAAACGTCTTCCTCAAAACTTCTGTCGTACATAAATTATTTTACATTCCTTAATTTCTTTCCATTCGGAGACACTGTGAAACCACTAATAACGACATTCTGCACATATCTTTCTCAAAAATGAATAAAACAGGTTTGAACTACTTCTGCGCACAATTACACGATACTCGTCCGAAAAATATACCCTACTGCTGTCGTATTCTTCCACACATTTGCTACCAACTCGTACTTCGCTCCGTCGCACAGCACCTTCACGTGGTGGCCGTTAGCATCGCTTCAGCCTCCCGCACCACCTGCTACAAACCATCGTACTCGCAGGTTAATACTTCAGAAAAATTATTTCCTTTTTATTTAAAAATATAATTTTTCACCTTTCCCTATTATTTTGCATGCTTAAAAAAATGTGTGCATCGAACTTTTCACCCACAGTTAAATTTTTCCAACGAAATAGTTTAGGACGCTGAAGTACACATTTACCGAAAGTACTAATATGCTTTTCTATGTTGTACAGAAAACTGGGGAACTATAAATTTCGGTTTTGGTTTGAACAGATTTGCTGTGTCTCTGCACTTTTGGTTCTTCTGTTAATAGCTTGTTCGCACGCGAGTTTCTGTCTTACTCATATGTATCTTTTGCAAATCGAAAAGGTTTTATCCGGTTTTTCCTGCCAACAACGTACAGGATACAACAAAAGAAAGGGTGGCTGCTGTGGACCTATTTTCTGTAGCGTATCACTACAACATTTATTGCTCTTCTGCCAATAACGTAAGTCCTCTTTCTCTTGTACCCGTCATTTCCACACAGCAACAAACCTTCCTTTTAACGGACCAAAGCTTCACATCTTCACTGGAGCGATGCATTATTCCTATCGCAGCTTCTCTTCACAGTGTCAGACTCACAGGTCCATATTACAATAAAAATCTTTAAAACACGTTTAAAATATGAAATATCTGAAAAAATATGAAATACATTAAAATATGAAAAATATGAAGTTTTAACCCTTTGTCAATAAACACAAGAGGCTAGTTCCATCAGAGGCATGCATTCAGTCACTGACTTTAAACATTTGGAGCAAAATTACATATGCTTCCAATTTATGGACCTAAAGCATAATAATTAAAGAAGGTGATATTCTTCTGTCCTTGGCACTGCGTAACAATAATACAACTTCCAGTGATTAGCAGTGAAAAGCAACATGACATGCGATGACTGTCTTTTTTCTTGTAGTAGAAAATTATATTCTGAACTTCATTTTTAGATTTAATTGCCCAGTCTGGCACCTAGGGCAACTAGATTATTTATTTACCTGCCCAGGTCAATGATTCACACGACTCAGGCATGGTATTTTTCAAACCCTGATATGTATAAGTAAAAATATATACAGTACATAATTTCATACATACATATTAATTAAAGCTTATATATTTCATTATTACTACTTCAGCAAAAACTTCCCATTACAAAAAAAATTACCTTTGCTTGTCCTGTGGGCACTATTTCACTTTTACAGCATTGCAATCTTATGCGTAATGAAAATTTCTGTAGTACATACTAACTTTTTAATGAAAAATTTGTAATGTTTTAAGAACAATACGTTGCTACAATTTTATTTTTTGTCCCCCTTGAATTTCATTATAACGAGTTTCGACGGTTATTCTTTTTTTACTGAATCTGGTAAATGCTGGCCAAGAAAATGACAGTGAAAATATATCATGAACAGTTTCTTTGCTTTGCAAATGTAGTAATTAAAGTTAAATGTAAAAAAGAATTGATTTCATTCTAAATTTCTGCGAGTGAAATCTTTCACCTGTGTCACTTTAAGCAGGGCTTGGAAAATATCCGAAATGTTACATGCGCAGCTGGGTATATACATAAATTATTTACCTACCCAGGTAGTAAAACCTGGATGCCCAGGAAAATTTATATTTTAAGATAAATCAGAAGCCACTTTTTTTTTTAAGTTAAAAAATATGAAATTTTTTTACACATTTTGTAATTCCTATTTTAAAGGTCTATTCAAAATGTTCAATATGCAAAGCATGTATTTCATGTTTTAAGATGATAGTGCTGAAATTGGTACAAAATGATGTGATGAAATTGTTTTTTGAGAAATTTAAAGATTCTGCCGTGTTCTTTTCCTTTGTCACTAAACACCTGATTTGCACATCAATAAAAATTGTTTCAGTATCTTCAGGTATTGCCAAGATATTATAAATACAACTATTTAATAGTTTTCCAAAAAAAAATTTGTGCTCCAAAATGGTTTCCTTGTGGCAACACAACAATGAAAGAACAGGTTTAGTCACTGAAGTCATTTCTAAAACATTCCAAACAGGAAAATTTAATATTTTAGAAATATTGATATGCATTAATGTTCTACAATGACTCAGTTAGAATCAGGGTCTAAACAAGTGTTTCTTCTTTTGGGTGGGGGGTCTGAGATTTGAAATTATGCCCTATCAAGTTCAAAAGCTCTCATTTCCATTCAAGTATTTTTTTCTTTTCTTTCTGATACCTTAATTATGGGGAAGCAGTGTGATCTTTCAAAAGCAGTACTTCCAGTTTTTGACATAATTTTACTAAACATGTGAAAAGTAGGTAAATATCCAAAAATTAGAGATGGGAAACAAGACAGTAAAAGTTCTGGGAACACTGACAACACAGTGCTCAGTAGAATGTAAAATGAACCAGCACACAAGGCAGTGAATGTGAAAACAAAAAAAGCATGATTCAACCCTATGTCAAATGTAATACTAGCCAAAACCTACATGAAAAACCAACTTTGACACCATTGTGGATTGAATACCCTTATAGACGCAATGTACTCGGATGCCAGTTCGTAGTTCTGTTTGTCATTGATATAACATATAAATACAAGAATATGCCTGTACATATCTTTACTACATAACTGCCCTTTGTATTCATTCATGCAAATACTACATAAGTACGTATGTGCAAATTAAAATGTCTAAAAGAAACTAAGTATTGTTCAACCAACTGTGCTTTAGAAATAATTCTCCAATTAAAACATGTCTAAAAGAAACGTAAGTATTGTTCAACCAACTGTGTGTACAGAGTTCGTAAAGCCTAATGTTAAACAAATCTGTGTGTAACTGATGTCATTATTTATCATATTGTAATAAACCTGATTTTAAGATATGAAAATATCATTACTCACATTTAGAACTGAATTGATTCAGTTATAATGTAAGTATCCAACAATTTCACACTCACACACTCTTCCACAAAAAACATGCATTTACTTGCACACTCTTCCACAAAAAATGCATTTATGTAAAAGTCGGTGACTACTTGCCGTGAGGCTTAACCGAATATGGCCAAACTTCATATTTACAGGGATTGCATTTCAAATTACAGCTTAAGTTAATACGGTCAAACTTATTTTTTCGGGTATAGCCCTTCAAATTATGGCGTAGCTCAATACGGTCAAACTTATTTTTTTATGGGCAATGCCCTTCAAATTATGGCGTAGCTCAATACGGTCAAACTTATTTTTTTGTGGGCGTTGCTCTTCAGATTATGGGCTTAGTATTTAGGGTTCAGACCGTAATTTCATGGGCTTTCACAAAAATGGGCCAAGCCGTAGTTTTATGGGCAACGGCCGGGCCCCCAGTTGCCGTCCATTGCCCGTAATCTAACTGTGAAATTTTTAACAGTGAGTACATCCAAAACAGTTGACTTGGGCATGTTTAAACGCCTCTACGTTTCTCTTATGGACAACCCACTGATATAACACCCAACAATCTTTCCTTTCTCAAAGTCAGTTCTCTCCCGCCGCGACATTTTTACTCAACCTCACAGTGCGATATGAACGCGGTCAGCTGCAGGCTTGTTTTTATACCGTTTGCAGCTGTTCCGCGCATCACTATATATACTGTATATACACTGCTGATCACCCGAAATGCCACACCAAGAAGGACACGAGATAGCAAAGCCAGATTTACTGGACACATAACAACAGATACAAAGATGAAACGATTGAGCTTACAGGCCCGTGCGACTTGCGGAACACGCAGAAATCCATATTCCGTGTGGCCCCCCATGGCTGGCAATAACGGCCGCTACACGCCGCTGCATCGAACGGAAAAGGCTTTGGTTGTGGGCTTGGGGTAAGTCGGTCCAGGCTGCTTCCACACGTTGCCACAGTTCATCAGGCGCGGGTGGTGCTTGCCGGGCCACGCGGTTGCCGATCACCGACCAGACGTGTTCGATGGGCGACATATCGGGAGAACAGGCGAATCACGGCAACAGTGACACCTGGTGGGCCGTGAAGAATTGTTGCACAATGCGTGCCACGTTTTTGGGCGAGCATTGTCCTGTTGAAACGTGGCCGCTGGCAGGTCTTGCAGGTAAGGGAGGACTACAGGCTCCAAAACGTCGGAGATGTAGTGGTGGCTGTTGAGTGTACTGGCGATGCGTACCAGAGGGGTGCGGGTGTCATATTCAAATGCACCCCAAACCATAACGCCAGGCGATGGACCAGTATGGCGATGCATAACGCAGGCGTCCTACAGTCTCTCGCCGCGGTACCGCCACACGCGGATCCGACCATCGTGGTGTTGCAAGAAGAAGCGGGATTCGTCGTAGAAGACAATGTCGTGCCATTCCGCAGTCCAGGTGCGACGTTCAACGGTCCACTGCCGCCGCACTCGCCGGTGGTGTAACGTCAATGGTAATCAGAGCAATGAGTGCGGTGCGACAAGTCCCCGCTTCTGTAGACGACGTCAAACGGTACGTGTTGACACAGGTTGTTGCACAACACACCCTAATTCCTGCGCTAACGTTCGTGATGTGGCAGTGCGAGCCGTCAATGCCCGCCGCACAACATGCCGGTCCTCTCGTTCGGTGGTATACCGCGACTGCGGCAATCGCTCACGTCGGTCCGTCCGTCCTTCATGTACCCACCGAATCCATACTCGCCTCACTGTGGCTGGATGTAGTGCCACACAGGCACCGATGTCTCGGTACGATAAACCGCTGTTGCGATAAGCCACTATTCGTCCTCTGTCGAACTCCGAAAGGTGCTGGAATGACTGCCCAATTCTGCGACGAGGCATCAGAAAGCTTCCCACACACAGGTTCGGCAGCATAACACACTTCCACTACTTACAGCCCGCCTTCTGTGCACCCTTCTTATATTGCTTCTCGGTGGCGTACCAGGCGCACATAATTTGCATATGCCCTGCAATGCTAATCGTTTGCATGTCCTCTAGCGGGCGACGCATGCTGTGTATTTCAGGCCAGTCGCATGCTTCCTTCTTGGTGTTGCATTTTGGGTGGCCAGCAGTGTATATATATATATATATATACACACTATCTACCAACAAGTAATTGGGCACCCCTGCAATCGACGATATCTGCGGTCCTGATACAAATCACGGCTGCCGCCGTTAAATATCGTGTGGGAAACATCTCTCTGATTTCGGGAAAGGTGTAATCGTCGGGTGTCACAGAAATGACCGATCCATACGTGACATATCCAGCGAGTTGAAGTACCCAAAATCGACAGTGGCCTACGTGATTGGCAAGTGGAAGATGAGAGGTGACTGTCGGAATGTGCCCCGACCCGGCAGACCCACAAAACTGGGAGTTAGAGACCGAAGGGGGCTGGCCAGAGAAATTCGGAAGAACCGCACCAAATCGATGGACCACATCCGCGAGGAGTTTCAACAGGCATCCGAGAGTGTTCTTTCGATGAATACCATCCGTAAGGAAGCCCATCTGCTCGGTTATTATGGACGTGCTGCCGTCCACAAGCCTTTGATCACCAAGTCCATTAGCGCTGCTCGGCTAACGTGGTGCAAAAAAAACGTCGACAGTGGACCGTTGAACAGTGGAAACAGGTTCTCTGGAGCGACGAATCAAGGTTCACTCTCTACCGTTCGGATAGCAGGGTCTGGGTTTGGCGTCTGCCTGGAGAACGTCACCTACCGGATTGTATTGTGCCAACTGTGAAGTCCGGCGACGGTGGAATTACGCTTTGGAGGTGTTTCTCCTAGTATGGCACGGGACCCTTCGTCGCAATTCCTGGTAGACTCCACGCCGAGACCTACTGCACCATTTTGGATGACCATGCGCTTCCTACGTTGTGGCAGTTTTACGGGGTTGACCCATGTTACTTTCAGGTCCCCCTGGCTTGGTATGGTGACAATGGGGTTAATCGAATGGACTGGCCTGCGCAGAGCCCGGACCTTAACCCTATCGAGCACCTCTGGGACGAGTTGGAGCGTCGACTTAAAGGGTGTCCCCACCGTCCGAAATCGGTGAAGGAACTGACCTGTCTTCTCCAAGCCGAGTGGAAGAAAATACCGCTAGCCGTCGTACAACGCCTGGTTGATAGTATGCCCCGGAGGGTCGCAGCTGTAATCGATGCTCGTGGAGGCTCCACCAACTATTGAAGGTGAATAAACTTCGTTTTCCTTTGCTATCACAGGTGTCCAATTACTTGTTGGTATATAGTGTATATATAATCTCCATTTATTTTTGTATCCCTAGTCTCATTCTTACCAGTTGAATGATTGAAGATTGAAAAGCATTCTGGCCGCCCCTGGTGGCGCAGTCGTTTAAGAGATTGCTTCTGATCATTCGTCCGAGATGGGTCTGGCTTCGAATCGGGCCCGGTGAGGCATGGATGTTGTGTTTGTCTGTCTCCCTTCCCTGTAGCCAGTGGCCCTAAATTAGGGACGGGCGACTGCTCATAGCCCACTGAGTTGCTCACGGTTCTCGTTATACCTCCAATCAAACAATCAAAAAAAAAAAAAAAAACGTTCTGGAATGTGTCATAGCATAGATATTTGTTTCTATCCATTGCGTCGTAACCTGTCATAGTCCCGATAATCTCTCTAGGAAAGTTCAGTGGGAATGAAACTAAATCTTTACCCATCCGGTGGCTCAGGGGTCTAAGAGTCTTAAGATCGTTTGTACGAGATGGACCCAGACCTGAATCCTTGATGAGGTATGGGTGTGAGGTTGTCTTACGGCACAGGACCTTCCCCTCCCTGGGAACAAATACCCCAAATTAAGGACAACAGACTGCTTATAGCCCATAGAGCCGCACACGGTGGTCGTTAAACTCCGAAATAAAAAAATTAAAATTACTGATAGGGGAGGATTTGATCATAGGGTAAGAAATTTTAAGGTTGACACTTGTAAGATACACCGATGAACCATTTCTTTATGACCACCCCCAGTCTAGAGAAATGAGCGCGCCTGGACACCGAGCGGTGGCGCAGGTGAAACTCACAGAGCAGTATAAATACAACCCGAGGACCGGCTTTCGGTTAGTAATGTGTTCGGAGTCAGAATGGGAAAACTTGGCGATTTATCGGAGTTTGATAAAGGACAAATTCTGATGGCACGGCCCCTCGGAACAACGATCTGGGAAATGGCGCGGCATGTGGGTTGTTCACGAGCCGCTGTTGTAAGCACGTATCAAAAGTCACGCACAGGTGGCCAAACTACTAACTGTCGTCCAGCCGTATGTCGTCCACAGCTCACTGATGCCAGACGGGAGCGGACACTGTCGCACATTGTTCACAGCGACCGCAGGGCCACAGTGCGACAAATCACCCGCAGCTACAACAGTGGCGATCAGGGCAATGTGTCGCAGCACACAGTTCATTGCAGCCTTCGGCGCATGGGCCTGCGTAGTTGAAGCCCCAGCCGGGTCCCCACTCTCACTACGCGTCATCGCCAAAAACGCATGAGATGGGCCCAAGATCAGCAAGATCGGACCGCAGATGATTGGAAGAAAGTGACCTGGTCTGACGAATCAAGATTCCTGGTGCATCACGTAGACGGCCGAGCGCGGGTACGCCGATTCCCAAAGGAGGCATGGCACCTGGATGCACTGTTGAGCGGATACGCCGATTACCAACGGTGGATATGGCACTTGGATGCACTGTTGAGCGGAAACAGGCCGGCGGCGGTGGTGTTATGCTGTGGGCGATGCTTTCTTGGGACACTTTAGGCCCCATTATCCCAATAGCACTATCCCTAACAGCTGTCAGGTATCTGAACATCGTTGCGGACCAAGTTCTCTCATTCATGGCAACTGTGTTCCCTGCAGGTGATCCACCATCACGGAAAGTCAGGGATCTTGTACAGCAATTGCAAGACTGTTGGTACATTCTCTCACAGGACAACATCAGAGTTTGTTTTGTTTTTTTAACTTTATGCGAAGCCATGTATCAGCGTGCATCGCAGCCAGAGGCGACTTTGTATTTAATGTGTAACAATTTTGCTGCGACTCTTCTGAAATAAAGAGTTCTACTGCTGTGATATTGTAATCACTTCATCTCTTCCTCCACAATGCGATGTTAAGTTTCATTACTATGAGGCTTTGAGGTGTGCCGAAGTGTCTAAGAGTGTATTTGCACTCAGTTCACCAGTTTATTTCTACAGTCTGTAACGTATACCAGGAGGTGTGACGTACCTGCCAGCAGGACGCGCACGACATAAAGGCAGATAGGAATCAGTAGAAAACGTCCGCGTAGCTCAATTAGTAAAGTGACTTATTCCGGAATGAGGGGATCCGGGTTCGAATCTGGCGTGGACAGAAAATGATGGAGAAATTTACTTCGTTATAATGACGCCCGAACTATCCGGATGACCCGACCGTTCAAAATCTCGCAATGGTGTGATGTTATTTCCACACCGCGAGATAGGAAAAATAAGAGAATCCCTTCTCCAGCACTTCGAAAAAAAAAAAAAAATAATAAGGGGAGATGATGTAACGTATACCAGGAGATGTGACGTACCTGCCAGCAGGACGCACACGACATAAAGGCAGATAGGAATCACAATAAAACGTCCGCGTAGCTCAATTGGTAGAGTGACTTATTCCGGAATGAGGGGATCCGGGTTCGAATCCTGGCGTGGACAGAAATGACGGAGAAATTTACTTCGTTATAAGTCTAAAAGATAACGTAGTTTTTAAATTAAATTTTTTTCTTAATTTCTTGAAATCAGGGCATATTTTTATAAATAACTCCTAGTTTGCCGATAAGTATGCACTGAAACACGGACCATGCCCTTGATCGCATGCTCCATATTACCCTGATTTTTCATTGCTTGAATATTAGTATTTTACCCAAAACCTTCAGCAAATAACTTAAATATTTGATATCTAACACTTTTCTTGGTTAATTTTATTTGAATAATTTCATTTCCCGATAGAAATCCTTTCTTCGAGCTTAGCTTTACAAAATCATGATTGTTTTTGTAAATATTAAATTAACTTTTTTTATCCATCACTTAAAGAAGTACTCTTCATTATTGCAAGTCTTTTTTTTTTTTTTTTTTTACCAGTGGCTGATAGAACCTATTTTACGGTCTGGGATAAAATTTGGATGCTGCGACTTTTCTGCAGCATAATGGGCCTTCCGTATTCTTCTGTCCTACAGGTATACAAAAAAGGGCGGAAAAAGTACTTTCTGTGTAGGTGCGTTTCAGACTAAGGACCTAAATCAATCTTAGACCTTCAAAACCGATTGCGCTTATTGACTTGGTGCAAGATAACAGGCATTTTGTTGATATAAGCTGAAAGACAGCTAGATAGTCAGATCAGCTTTAAATAAAGTTGATGCACTAAATATACACCTGATGGATGGTTTCGTTTGAAGTTCAACGCAGATTAAAATGATACACTGGCCAGTAAAGATATTCTCATTCACAAAGGTCGACTGGAAAGACCTGAAAGGTAATAGATAATGTGTTTCTCGTGTTTGCGTCTCATTAAAGTTGTTAAGATGTTCACGTTTAACATTTATTACCAAATTACCGTATATAACGGAGCGGCACAACTTCATTTTACAAACATGCAGCTCTGAAATGCGGCGTTTAACCAAATGTGGCTTATAATCGTTTTTAGTAACATTACAAAGCTCGTACTGTCTTTCACGATATTAAAACAAATCGTTTCGTGAATCGTTTATGGCAGACACTGATCCACAAAGCCCGTTCCATAAAAACTGAGAGTAATTTTTTTGAGTTGGCAACGGTACGAAGGGGAAATATAACCACGCAGACGACTAACTGAATTAAGGAAGTATCTATGGCAACAGTTATTAGCCGCAGCAGACGACTAACTGAATTAAGGAAGTATCTATGGCAACAGTTATTAGCCGTGGCAGACGATTCTGATTTTATTATTGCGCATTTCGCCATACAGCTATGGAGGTGAGTGATTCAGAGTTAAGAAGTGAAATGCGTTGTTCGATAAACTTTTGCTATCGTTTGGGTAAAACGGCTCCAGAAACATTTGATATAATGAAAAAAGCTCACAAAGTTAAATGTTTGGGTGATTCAACGAATTTTAGATGGCACCATGATTTCAAAAAAAGGGCGTTTGTCGGCAGAACTCGCTCCTAAGCTTGGTCGACCTGAAAATGTTGTTACGGAGCGTATTGTTAACACTGGGCAATCCTTCTAGAAAATCGACCCGAAAATGGCGTGTGAAGACATAGCAGCGTCAACTGATAATTCAAAAACGTCGGCAACACTGTTCGGGCAATCCTGCTAGAAGATCGACCCGAAAATGGCGTGTGAAGACATAGCGGCGTCAACTAATAATTCAAAAATGTTGACATTCCGCATTCTACGCGACAAACTACTGCTGCATGGCGTGTGTTCCAGATGGGTACCTCATCACCTGACAAGAGAACAGTTGTTAGACAGAGTTCAGGTGTGTCATGAATGGAAACAAATTATTGCAGAAGATCCAAACTTTCTAAACACCGGAATAACTGCTGAAGAAACATGGGTTCACTGTTTCGACCCCCTCACGAAGCGCGCAACGAGTGTCTGCAAGCACACAAGCTCGCCTCCTCCGAAAAAGGTCCGCCAAACCAAATCAGCTGGGAAGGTGATGATGATATTTTTCTTTGATCATAAAGGTGTAGTCTACTAGCATGCCATTCCTCCACAAATTACTGTCAATGCTGAGTATTACGTTTCAGTCTTGAAGCATCTGCGACGAAACATATCGATTAAGCCACAGGAATTGGTGGGCAAGTGAACCCTACACCATGATAACGCCCGGCCACATGATAACGCCCGTCCACATGTTTCTTACCAAGTGCAGTTTTGAAATCATGCCACAGCCTGCCTACAGTCCTGACCATTGTTGCTTCCAACAATGAAGAAGTTCCGTGGCGCAACATTCAACACAGATGCTGACGTTATTCAAGCTGTACAGGAGTCGGTAAAGCAGCTTCCACAAAATGCCTTCGCCCCATGCTTTGAAAAGTGGACTGAACGATGGGACCGTTGCATGTCATCCGGGGGAAGATACTTTGAGAAAGAATAACATATATTTTGCTGTACCTATATTTTTTCGTTTAGTGTGATTTTACTCTCAGTTTTTATGGAACGGCCGTTGTATACCTAAGGAATTTGGAGTGCGGACTCTTCATTGATTACACTGGTCTACAAATAGAAACATTTCTGGCACCCAATAAATCATATGTGATTTAAATAGGACTTTTTATGATGAAGTCAAATGTGATATTATTTTTTATCACGTAAGATTTTTAGTGACACGGAGTTTAAGTCTGAATAAATCGCATGTTTGCATGCACTTATAAACCATAAATACAGTAAATTACCTCAATGGAACAATCGATCACTTCCTGGTGAATTTCGCCTGGGGGATGCCTCTCTTGAGTGTGTAGTTGTAAGCAGCCAGCAATACTAGGACTCCAGTTGCCCTGGTACTACTTTTCCATACTCGAAATATCTTTATGAAATCACTCACCATATCCGCCGCTGACAGCCCCTAGATTCTCCTGAAAGAAATCCAAGTGGGAGTCCAGGAAACGCATTTTAAGGGACATATGACATCACATAGTTCTGTATGAATCCAAAGAGTTCACACACTAAATCACCACAATTTTCTTCCTTAAAATTTCCAGAAAAGTTTTTAGTGACGCTTTTGAAAGATTTCCAAGCTGCTTGTTTTAACTTGGCTCAACTTCTCAAATTTTTCATCTCGTGTCAACTTCTTTTTTAAGGGCCTACAAAAATCCCTTCCTCAATTTTGGCGACACTAATTCTAGATCATTTTTCTTTTAAATACACTCACGGACAGTGAAATTTGCGCACCAAGAAGGAAGCATCGGATTGAACTAAAATTTTATGGACGTAATGATACAGATGAATGATACACATGATGGCAAAATTAGAGCTGCATGACAATTACAGAGGGATCTGTGGCACGCAATCCGGTCATCTTCAATAGCACGTCGCACCGCCGCTTGCGGTGATACATGCTGCAATACGGTGCGGCATGGAGGCGAACAAACGCCTGATGTTGTCCTGCGGCAGACTGGCCCACACGTGTTGGACGATGTGCTCCAAATCCCGGATAGTGCGGCACGGCGGTAGCCGGTGTTTCAACTGGTCCCACACATGCTCAATATAGGACGTGTCCGGGGAGCGGGCAGGCCATGGAAGTGTCTGGACATGACGTAGACAGTCCTGGGCAACCCGAACCGTGTGCCTGCGAGCTTTATCCTGTTAGTATAGCGCACCTGGAATCCCAGCCAGTAATGGGAGCACATGGGGCAGTAGGATCTCATCTACATACCGCTGGTCCGTCAATGATCCACGTACCACTACTAGAGCTGGTCGGCTATCATAAGCAATGGCTCCACAGACCATAATGCCTGCAGTGCGGGAGGTTTGGCGCTCGATAGCGAGGTTGGGATTGTGCCGTTGACCAGGGGACCTATACACCCGGACACGATAAACATCTGTCCCCAAAACGAAGCGGAACGCATCGCTAAACACCACACGTTGCCAGTCTGTGGCGTTCCACATCGCTCTGGTCTGGCACACACTGCACATGGAGCCGGCGATGTTCCGGTGTCAAAGGCAGCACGCGTAAGGGCGCTGGGATCGCAGATTGGCTTCCGTGAGGCGTCGGGAAATGGTTCGTTGGCACACAGGAGCTGATACATCTGCCTGTATAGTGAACCGGGTCCCCGTGGGATCCGTTCGTGCCTGGCGCACGATCCGTCGATCCTGTCTACCGGCGGCCCTCCTGGCCTGTCCGGAGCCACTCCGCCGTGTGGCAGTGCCGTCACGTGTCTACTGCTCCCAACACAGTCGGACGGTATGGTCAGAACGACGATCCACGTGTCGGGCTATATAGCGCGTAGACCACCCTGTGGTATTCAGCCCGATGATCAGGCCTCTCTCAAAGTCCGTAAGTTGCGTAAATCGACGTCTCTGGCGTCTACCCAGAATTCTTGTCACTCTGTACTCTTGCTTGCGTCTGCCGGTGCTTTTCGCTTTCATGGGGCATCGACTACACACCGGTTTATAAGGCTGCCGGTTCGTGCTTGCAACGCCCCTACAGGGTGTGCGGTCATGCGCACTCGCACCGAACGTGGATCATTTGCGAAACTTTGCAAATAGCTAGAGCAAGCACTCTAGCCATTTGCAAAGTTTCGCGGTTGTAGCAAGTTTTCTTCTAGGTGCGCAAATTTCATTGTCCGTGAGTGTATGTGAATCCAGCACTATTTTCTTCCATTGCTTTGACAAAGTTTTTCGTAATTCCTAGTTTAATGTGTAGGGGGAGTAAACATTTTCAGAGTTGCAGGGACGAAGTAAGTGTCTCTGACGACATGGGCACAAGACAAGATGGCACCCCTCCCCACCACCACCGCCGCCAAATTTGTTCCTTTGCTAAACGGTGCGGTCTCATGACGTGTATGTGTCTGTTTGTCTGGAGTGTGTTTTACTGCTTTATGTAAGTAATTTTGGCAAAATTGTCAATTACTGACGAGTAGTCTATACCCATTACTGACGAGTAGTCTTTTCTACACACATCACAAGTGAGTTAAACTTTTTTTCTCCCAGTAAAGTCGTTCTTTAGCACGAATTTTGACTAAAAAGATCGTGCTTATGTTACCGGTTTGTCCGTTCGTCCGTCCGTCTGTACCTACGATATCTCTTAAACTATTAGTCCGATTTGAAACATTCTTTTTGCATTGGGAAGCTTGAAATATGCAAATGATGATCCTTCATTTGGTTTTTTTTACGATGTACAATTTCGCCACTAGTGGGCGTAAATGCAGATGATGTCGAATTCAAAAATAAGTTTTATTCCACATGTTTGCTTCTAAACATCCGATTGAAAAAATTCTTTTATCTTTCGATTCCATTTATGTCGAAGAGTATCTTAGATATAGTTACTTTTTCAAATTACGCATAGATTTTCCGCTAGGTGGCGTAAAAGTAAATTACATTTTCCCCGATAATTCTTCTTCTAAAACTCCGATTTAAAAAAAATTTCTCCAGTGGATACACCTCCTGATGGAAAATCTTTTGCATATAATTTCAAATTTTTGGTAAAGAATACTTTGGCCACCAAGGAGCGTAAGTGTTAATTTTTGCTTCTGATGTATTTGCCATAAAATATGAGCTTCTAAAATATCTATTCAAAAAATTCTTTCGTGGACTGGTGCCACTCACATAGATAAACCTTTTTGGAATATTTTCTTCTTAAAATATTCCACAGTTTCTCCGCCAGGGGGCGTAGATGTATATCTTATTTTCGTCAATATCTCTACTTCTAGGAGTCTGATTTGAAAAAATTCTTCTTTGTTGGATAGTGTTTTCAGTGTAACATGTTTTTAATATAATTTCAAATTTTCAAGTACTTCACAGACTTTCCGCTAGGGGGCGTAGCGGTAAATGGCGTCTCCCCCTGTATCTCTGCTTCTAAAGCTCCGATTTGAAAACTTCTTTCTGCACCGGATACAGCTCGTGATGGGAAATCGTTTACACATAATTTCTAATTTTTGTAAAAAATGGTTTGGCCACCAGGGGAGTAAATCTTAATTTCCGCTTCTGCTGTATTTGCAGCAAAATATGAGCTTCTAAATTCTCGATTGAAAAAAATTTCGTTTGTAGACCGATGTACTCATGTCGGCAAACCTTTTCGAAACATTTTCTTCTTAAAATAATGCATGGTTTCTACGTTAGTCGGCGTAGATGTATATCTTATTTTTGTCAATATCTCTACTTCTAGGAGTCCGATTTGAAAAAATCCTTCTTTGTTGGATAGTGTTTCCAGTGTGTCATGTTTTTCATATAATTTCAAAATTTCAAGTAATTCGCAGACTTTCCGCTAGGGTGCGTAAAAGTAAATTCCTTTTTTCCCTATATCTCTGCTTCTAAATCTCCGATTTGAAAAAACTTTCTGCACCGAATACAGCTAATGATGGGAAATCCTTAGCACGTAATTTCTAATTTTTGTAAAAAATGGTTTGGCCACCAGGTGACGTATGTGCTTATTTCCGCTTCTGATGTATTTGCAGCAAAATATGAGCTTCTAAAATCACGATTGCAAAAAAAGTCGTTTGTTGACCGATACTACTCATGTCGACAAACCTTTTAGGAACATTTTTTTCTTGAAATAATGCATGGTTTCTACGCCAAGGGGCGTAGATGTATATCTTATTTTTGTCAATATCTCTACTTCTAGGATTCCTATTTGAAAAATTCCTTCTTTGTTTTATAGTGTTTCCGATACGAAATGTTTTTCCTATAAATTCAAAATTTTCAAGTAAATGATAGCCTTTCCGCTAGGGGGCACAAAGGTAAATTGTGTTTTCTGCGTTATTTGTCCTTCTAAAACTGCGATTTGAAACATTCTTCCTGTATCGCATACAAGACCTGATGGAAAATATTTTTCACATAATTTCTAATGTTTGGTGAAGAATGGCTTGGCCACCAGGGGGCAAAAGTGTTAATTTCTGCTTTTGATGTATTTGTAGCAAAATCTGGGTTCCTGTAAACTCGAATATTTTTTTTTCTTGGTGCGATACCGCTAATATGGAAAAACATTTTGAGAATACTTTCTTCCTGAAATAATGCATGGTTTTCCCACCAGGGGACGTAAAGTCACATCTTATTTTTATCGATATCTCTGTTTCTAAGAGTCTGATTTGAAAACATGTTTCGGTGTTGGGGAGCGTTTCCGGGGCGAAATGTTTCTCATATAAATTCATGTTTTTCATAACGCACAAGTCTGCAACCAGAGGGCGTAAGCTCACGTTTCCGTTTAAAGCAATATCTGAGGGATTAAAAACCCGGTTGAAAAACTTCTTTCTTCCGTCAGATACTATAGTTTTCCATACCGGTTCCATTGCCTTTGAATTGCTTTGATAAATTTAATTTGCGTCAGAACGGATTCAAAAGACGTGCTTATTACACCCGAAAATTCGGTGTCATCTTTCTTGTTATTCTTGAGACTGCTGAAAAGGATCTTTCATCAGAACAATTCGTGACTGGTAAGATTAAAAACATTCTCGAAGCTATTTCAAAATTTTGGATTTGGAAATGTAATCTGAAGATTATTATCAATGATGAAAGTGTACATATCACGTGGTGTGTTCAAGTCTTCGGCATTCATATATGACTGGAAATGTAGACATTCGTTGCTGGGAAAGTTTTCTATGTCTCATCGGTACCTATGAACAAGTTTATTTGATGTAGCCTCTATGTCACGAGCACTGGTCTCTTTCCAATCCCTTAAACGTTCAAACCTTTCCAGAACAACTTCCTGTGATTTCCTCCTATTTGCTAAATTACTGATTAAAGAATCCATAATCTTAAAAGACGTGTTTACTCTTGCTCAGTTAAAGCTCTACGTCCACGCATATGGAGTGACGACGACAAATAATATGAGTTTTAAAAATTAATAATAATTTTTGTAAAATTATTTAAGTAAAAATTTTCTTGGGTGGTGGTGCTAAAATATTCATAAAAAAAACTTCCAGTTTGGAGCCCCCTGAATCGGCGTCCTGTGCCCGTTGTTTAAATCGGCCCTGCAGAGTTGACCAGTAGAAGGTTTACAGTTTTTCTTCATGGAGTTTGTGACTCACGTTTCCGTTCAGCCCTTTCTTTTATAATGACTTCTATCTTTCCTATCCCACTCACACAGGAAACCACCCAATTTTGTGCATCCAAGCTGCAAAGGAAGCAAAAGAACAATGACATTCAAACCACCATAGATGTTCCAAGCATATTTTTCATACTGGATTTTTTCTAAAAGTAGTTTCATATTTTCATATGACTCTTTCATGTCGGTGGTGTCCGTTAAGGGCACTGAGTGAAATTTATTTCCGCTGTGAAGAAGCACAATTTGCAAGCTAACTTTAGAGGAGTCAATTAACAAGTGTCACTCTGTTTTATCATCCTTATTACCCCAATGCTCCATTACAGAGTAAACGTCATCACAAAATACTAAATTTCTTTCTCGTGAAAAGGAATTTTTAAATTCAACCTGACAGATAAATTGCGAAAACAAAACATACTTTAGTATCTCGGTGGAGCAGAATCCATCCTTTAAACCTGCATCCTAAAAGTAAAAACCGCGTCAGTGCGTAAATCGTCCCTGACTGTGGCTAAGCACATACACTAATCTAATGTCTTTATTATAATAGACTGGGGTTTTTTTCACACTACAGAGGGTGAGTCGAAAGTTTTGCAATATTTGGATCACTTTATGTCTTCATATGTACCTTTACGACGAAAGCTGACTGACATTCAAAGTATAGGCCATCGTGTTGCACCGTCTTTAGCCATCTGTCTGCCAGTTCTTCGATTCCGAGCAGGTTTCTTACAGTATCGGTATCAGGTCTTGTCCTTCCAGGCGAAGAACTCCTTCACCCCAGCTTCCACCTCTTCTTGGTTGTTGAAGTGCCGCCCGCGAAGGAAGTGGGCCATGGACAGGAACAAGTAATAATCCGACGGGGAAAGATTCCGACTATATGTTGGGTGTGGAATCAGTTTGATGCCCTCAAGTTCCTGGAGTTTTGCCCTGGACGTTCGCGCGGTATGAAGCCGAGCGTTGTCCTGCTGAAGGAGAGCGCGCTTTATGTTCACAAGTGCATGGTACTTTTTCTCCAAAAGGCATACATCCGCTCCAGCTGTTCAGAGTAAAGGTTGGAGTTGATGGTCTGACCGTCTGGAACAAATTCGTAATGGATTATCCCCTCGAAATTCCACCAGGCTCAGAGCATCACCTTGTGTTCGGAGCGCCCACGTTTGGCAACAGGTTCTGGAAGCTGGCCCGGGCTCAACCACTGACGTTGTGTATTAGGATTACGGACATAGACCCACTTTTCATCGCACGTAATATTTCTCTTGATGAAACGTACATCGCGCAGGTTTTCTAGGAGTTTCGTGCATACTTCCACTCAGCGGTATGACTCAGCTGGCGTCAGTTCGTGAGGGACAATGCAGCAGATCCTGTAGACCTTGCCGAGGTCCTGAAGGTGACGAACCACGGTGGTCTGTGATATGCCCAGCTCGCCTGATAATCACCGAGTGCTAGTTGTCGGATTTGCCTCTAAGGCCTGCGCACGGCTTCCGAATCCACAGTTCACGGCCTACCTGACCTTGGCTGATCGTCAAGGTTTTTGTCACCTGAGCGAAATTTCTTGAGCCATCAGGTTGCGGTGCTGTTGTCCACGGAACCTTCCTCTTTCGTGTGAAAAATGTTTCGTGTTGCTTGAGCAGCGTTATGGCCGAGTTTAAACTCGTAAAGCAAAAGTTCTCTATTTATCCGGTTGTGGCTGTTCATATTTTAGGCGTCTCAACCACAGACAGAACGACGGGATGCAATGCTGTTCACAGCAACGACAACCATTTTATTTCCCTTTCGAGCGACTGCAATACGCGACTTAAACTAGTTTAAACACGTGACATACCAGCTGCAGCACATGCGTTTATGCAATATCGCAAAACCTTCCACTCACCCTCTGTATATTCGAGATAAAATACAACAAACAATTATTGAAAAACATGTTTTATGTACATTAGTTCTGTTGATATACGAGAAGTAACGAGATTGGTTTTATATGGGGCAGAAGTGTAATGCAGCAAGCAAGAGTCATTTTCTTGTAGGACTTCCGTCCACAGTCAGTAGAGTTTAGGTCCCAGCCACCTACAGCGAGTTCGCCTTTTGGGCAGGACACAGAAACGGAAGGAAAGAGAGCAAGCCTAGCGACTTTGACAGAACAGTTTGTAGTAATATTAGAGTACAGTAGATGGCGCCACCGTACAAGTACGATCAGAGGGGTGAGAGAATTTTTTTTTTTTTTTTTTTTTTTTTTGAGATTTAACGACCACCGTGAGCAACTCAATGGGCTATAAGCAGTCGCCCGTCCCTAATTTAGAGTCACTGGTTCCAGGGAAGGGAGAGAGCCAGTGCCGTAAGACAAACACAACATCCATGCCTCACCGGGATTCGAACCCGGACCCCTTCCGACGAATGATCAGAGGCCAACGCCTTAGACCACTGCGCCACCGGGGCGGCAGAGAATTTCAGGAGGGGCATAGGAAAGGATACCGATTTAACCAGTGGGTCCAGCCTGGGGGCCGTCACTTAACGTGCTCGTCCGATGCTCGGCGAATATTCAGTGATTGTTAGCAAATCACACCACCTTCGCAAGATCAGCCCAGGATCAAACCTGAGGACCTTGCATTGGTAGTCTGAACTGCTAACCACTCAGCCATTCACGGCTTAAGTGTAATGCAGTAAAGGTACTTACTCTTATATACTTTCCAAGGGAGAGTATTCTTCCTCTACCTGAATGCACCTGTCCCGTCTTTCTATCCACTTCCGAAAGGTGTGTTCGAAGCCCTTCCTCGACATGTGGTTCAGGGTACCCATCACAGAATTGTTCAGTTTAGTATTTGATGCAAACCGACGCACACGAATTCGTTGTTCTTTCACTTAAGGGAATAGGTGGAAGTGGCACGGTGCCAGCAGGTCGTAGCCGGCACTTCCATTAGTGACAAGTGATAACACGATTTGCCTTGTGTTCATCCGTGAACAAGTGGGGAATCCACTTTTCAGCGACTTTTCGGTACCCCATCCGGTTTCTCACAATGCCATCAGCTGATCAACGGAACCGACGGACATGTGCATCACATTAGCAACGACCTCAATGGTCAATCGGCGATTTTCGCGCAGGAGTGCCTCGATGGTATTGACATTGACCCGACACTGTCTGTATTGAGCTGAAACTCATGACGTCATGAAGTCGACTGCAGTGCACCCGCGACCTAAAACAGAACTACAGTTTATTGACAGCTGGGCTTCCCAGGAATCACCGCGAACCTCATGAGACATGACTTTGTCCATTTGAGCTTTGACCGCCGTGCAGAGTGGAAGACGACGTGTACGACATATACCTAAGGTGACCAGATATTGAAACATTGATTTCAGGACAAAAGGGCGTGGCGTCCCCAAATCTGCAGTTCATTTGGGGGCATATACGTACTCAAAATAAATATGCAAATCTTTCTGTCACAAAACTGAATTGCTTCAATACATATGAAAATTTGTGTCTTAGAAGGATATAACTTGTAGAATGTTGGTAACTTGTATTGACAAAGTAGAATTATGATGGCGAGAACATATTAGCAAAAGTGAAATGCTTTACCTTGTATATGTGCCGAATTAAAATCAAGCTACACACCAAACTAATTGCATGGCGAATTTTTCACTTTGCCAAAGTTTTTGGAGAAACTTAGATCAAGTACAGTCGAAATTTGACCGCGCCAGTAGTTCAGTGTCCTATTGCTGGCCGCTGACCATTCCTACAAGTTGGTACGGGTAGAGTCCCGAATGAGGCATGGATGGTGTGTTTGTCTTACAAAACTTGCTCTCTCCCTTACCTAGAACGAATGTCTCCAAATTAGAGACTTTCTAATTTCTTCACCATTAGAGACACGTGACTGCTTATAGTATTTAGAGTTGCTCGCGGTGGTCGTTAAACTCGGAAAGAAGAAAAAAAAGTCAAATTTGTTTTCACAAGAAACATGTCGGAAAATTAGTAAAACGAAAACTATTTTTAAAAACATTTTTCATTAGAAATCTAACGAGCTAATGAGGAAGTGTAAATTCGAAGACATTTGAGGACAAACATCAAAATTTGAGGACAATTTGCGTCCCCAAAGGCATCAGACGTTTTTGGGGACAGTAAACTAAATTCCAGGACTGTCCTCAAGAATTGCGGACTTCTGGTCAGCTTACATATATAAACTCGGAAAGAAGAAAAAAAGTCATCTTCCAGTTTCCTGTAGCATTCTAATAAGTGGCATTATTCTTGCTTATTCCTCACTGTTAGTTAACTTTTGCTTTGTAAATTCCATTACTTATAGGCTTCTACGTGTTTTTGTTGCATATTTCATTCACGCATACTTTGTCATTGTTTTCTTCACAATACAGCTTTACGTTCAATTCTGATTTGTATTCCATTGTCATCTGTTTCGATATCTACGTGTTTGGCTTCAATATCTATGGATATTTCGTTATTGTCATCTTTCCGATGCCTCACTTGGCTTAGATTGGGACAGCAGTTGAGGACAAAGGTCGCGGGGGGGGTCAACGGATGGGTGGCGCAGGGCAGCTGCTCCTCCTCACCACCCCAGCAATGGTTGCTATGGCAACCATTGCCGACGGGATGGATCACGTCACAGTTTGGTTCTGTTTTAGGTCTGTGGGGGCGCCACTTTCTATGGGAGGAGTTTCCACGGGCTCCTATGTCTGTTTCCACTCAATAATCCTTCCTTTATGCATTGACCTCTGTGGTCGAAGTCAAGGGATTACCGGAGCGTGGCGAGTCTTCCAGACCAGTTTTGCCAGATTGGGCTACTTGTAGCAGATTGGGCTTCTTTAAAAAGCAATCTGCTGCTGTTTTTTTTTTCTGTCTGCTACTTGGCTACTTTTTGTGCTACTTTTTTACCTGCCTGTTTTAAGTATTTTTCTTTGTAGATTATTTAAAAATCTCTAGTAGATAACATAATATTGAGCAGCCCTCGGTGGCATAGTGGTCTAAGCGTTGGATTTTGACCATTCGTCTGAGATGGGTCCGAGTTCGAATGTTGGTGAGGCATG
Source organism: Macrothele yani (assembly GCA_039090855.1). NCBI lineage: Eukaryota > Metazoa > Arthropoda > Arachnida > Araneae > Macrothelidae > Macrothele > Macrothele yani. The sequence goes on along the minus strand of CM077017.1, from coordinate 60,780,465 downwards.
GATGTTGCGTTTGTCTTACGGCAGTGGCGCTGGCCCTTTACTAGAACCAGTGATTTTAAATTAGGGACGATTTTTTCCCCAAAGAGTTGTATACAATAATTAGTATGCTTCAATTTCATTTATTTACCAATCATATAATAAATTAATTAAATAATAAAAAAATAATTTAAATTATGTTTTTTTTATTTTGAAATAAATTTTTACCTCATTTGTATATATGTTTTTTAATTGGACACAGATTTTTGCTGAACTATGTTCCATATACATATGAACATATTGATAAACGTCTTTTTTTTCCCTTTTCTCTCTCTCTCTCTCTCTCCTCTTTTTTTTTTTTTTTTTTTGATTGGGTTTAACGACCACCGTGAGCAGCTAGCTATAAGCAGTCACTCGTCTCTAATTTAGGGCCACTGGCTCAAGGGAAGGGAGAGAGCCAGCACGGTGAGACGAACACAACAACCACGCCTCATCCGGATCCGAACCCGGACCCTTCTCGGATGAATGGTCATAAGCCAGCGCTGAAACCACTGTGCGACCAGGGCGGCCATAAATATCTATATGGACTACTATGTACAATCAATAGACAGCTTAGTAAAATTTGATATTCTACAACAGGTAATTTTTACTATATTTATCCATTTTATTTCGCCTGTAAAGTTCTTAAAAACTTTACATTTATATTCGCCTGTAAAGTTTTTAAAGAATTTGGATTTGTAATGAACAAAGGAGATTTTAATTTTTTTATTGAAGAAACAATAATAAAAATTGGGCTACTTTTCGAATTAATTTGGCTATTTTTCAAAGCTAAGTCTGCTGCTTTCTCATTAAACTGTCTGGCAACACTGTTCCAGACACTCTTCACCATTCACAAATTTTTTGTGCCCCTCAAAAACTCTTTCACGGGACAAATCATCTTCCTTATAGGTTGTTTTAATCATTTCTTGCGTTTCTGTGGCGGTTTTATTCAAACGCACGCAAATTTTATAGCTGCTCTATGCTCCAGTTTTAAATTCATACTGGGTTACAGAAACACGTCTGAAATCTACACCGTTTTCTTTATGTTTTCAACAAGTTCTGAAATCGTGATTTTCAGTTCTAAAGAGTCATTTACAAAATTAAAAATATCAGGAACAAAAAAGACTGTTAATTAATCTCCATTCATCTTTATTATATTGCACTCCCGATTCATTAATGAAAAATATTTTGCAGGGTAGCACTGTAAAGCTTGAATCACACTGTTTTACCACAGTTACAGATTTTTCATATTTTATGTCCTCAACAAATCTAACTTGTTTTCTGTAGGCATTTATTGCTATATGAAAGAAAAAAACTCCCCTTCCGAATATTGTTTAACAGAAAAAAAATTTAAGAAAACAGATCGTTTTGTTTATACATACTACCGGTCTGGTTCACTTCGTCGACAACTGATTTCGTCGACAGGTACATTTCGTCGACACTCACTTCGTCGACACTATACAGTATATGCTTTCGTAAAATCTACAGTTTACAATTTAGAACCACCAAATTTGGTATACTATCTCATTGTACTCTTACACCAACTTAGACCACAGACGGAAGAGGTTGGGGCATGGGGTCAAGGGGGCCCGGTCCCATACAACATTTTCGTAAAATCTACAGTTTTCAATTTAGAACCACCAAATTTGGTATACTATCTCATTGTACTCTTACACCAACTTAGACCACAGACGGAAGATGTTGGGGCATGGGGTCAAGGGGCCCGGTCCCATACAACATTTTCGTAAAATCTACAGCTTTCAATTTAGAACCACCAAATTTGGTATACTATCTCATTGTACTCTTACACCAACTTAGACCACAGACGGAAGAGGTCGGGGCCCGGGATCAAGGGGCCCCGATACAACATTCTCGTAAAATCTACAGTTTTCAATTTAGAACCACCAAATTTGGTATACTATCTCATTGTACTCTCACACCAACTTAGACCACAGGCGGAAGAGGTCGGGGCCCGGTCCCATACAACATTTTCGTAAAATCTACAGTTTTCAATTTAGAACCACCAAATTTGGTATACTATCTCATTATACTCTTACACCAACTTAGACCACAGACGGAATTACTCGGGGCCTGGGGTGAAGGTGGTCTCATACAACATTTTCGTAAAAATCTACAGTTTTCAATTTAGAACCACCAAATTTGGTATACTACCTCATAGTGCTCTAACTTAGCTCGCAGATAGGGTATTGGAGTGCAGAATTGTGTTGCAGTTCTTAAGTAAAAATGGAAATTTTTGAGAAAATTTTGTATGAGGCTCCCTTTACCCCGGGCCCCGACCCCTTCCAAAAACCGTGTACGGTCTAAGTACAATGAGATAGTATACCAAATTTGGTGGTTCTGAATTGAAAACTATAGATTTTACGAAAATGTTGTATGGGGCCCCCTTGACCTCGGGCCCCGACCTCTTCCGTCTATGGTCTAAGTTGGTGTAAGAGTACAATGAGATAGTATACCAAATTCGGTGGTTCTAAATTGAAAACTGTAGATTTTACGAAAATGTTGTATGGGACCGGGCCCCTTGACCCCATGCCCCAACCTCTTCCGTCTGTGGTCTAAGTTGGTGTAAAGAGTACAGTGAGATAGTATACCAAATTTGGTGGTTCTAAATTGAAAACTGTAGATTTTACGAAAATGTTGTATGGGACCGAGCCCCTTGACCCCATGACCCAACTTCTTCCGTCTGTGGTCTAAGTTGGTGTAAGAGTACAATGAGATAGTATACCAAATTTGGTGGTTCTAAATTGAAAACTGTAGATTTTTACGAAAATGTTGTATGGGACTGGGCCCCGACCTCTTCCGTCTGTGGTCTAAGTTGGTGTAAGAGTACAATGAGATAGTATACCAAATTTGGTGGTTCTAAATTGAAAACTGTAGATTTTACGAAAATGTTGTATGGGACCGGGCCCCCTTGACCCCGGGCCCCGACCTCTTCCGTCTGTGGTCTAATTTGGTGTAAGAGTACAATGAGATAGTATACCAAATTTGGTGGTTCTAAATTGAAAACTAGGTTTTACGAAAGCATATACTGTATAGTGTCGACGAAGTGAGTGTCGACGAAATGTACCGGTCGACGAAGTGAACCACTCCCTATACTACTATATACAGCTGCTTTGTGCGATACCTTTCCTCAAGAACTTTACGTGATACCGAAACTCAATGAACATGGTTGAAATCAACCTACAAAAATCTATTTAACATCTTTTAGAACAAAAACTACGTTCAATGGAATTTTCATATTGTGAATCACGCTCTTGCGAATTCTACAAATGCTACCTGTTCATTGTGCTCTGCACTAATGACCGCATGAATCATTCCCTCTCGGGAGTTCATTCACTGACAAGTCATTCACAAATGTATTATTCCTTGCTCCTATGGCGCAGTGGTCTAAGCGCCGGCTTATGATCATTCGTCCGAGAAAGGGTCCGGGTTCGAATCCCTGTGAGGTGTTATAAACATTTATTTTAGAACATTGTAATCATAGGAATAATCATATGTTATAAACAAATATTTAACCAATTCACCATAGTTATCTTCAAACGTTAATCGGTACCAACGTTACATTCTAATACAAAACACGTGTTAAAGTTATGAACAATGGAACTTTTGTTGATGCTATTCATTGGAACACGTGTTACTGTCATCAATGTTACATACAAGGTGTTAATTTTATTGTTATATTTATTATTATGAACAAATTACAGGTGCATCAATTACAGATCATTTACCGATTAAATTTACTTTATCGTGCCTTTTTATAACTATGGGACTTTTGTTCTACAGTGATCGTATATGGACAAAAACGTGCCCCTTATATGTACTGGCATATAATAAAGCACGGCGTTGTGATTCACCTTTATCCCGTCACTGGAATGGTGGGGGAATAAAGGTGCCGCTCGTGAAAGAAATTAGAAACATAAACACATATTTCAACTTACACATACCTTAACTTATGTCTTGTGTGGTTATAAGGAAAACAAACAGGAGTCTTATGTGGAAGTAATAAAAATGGTTTAATACGTGAGATTTAGGAACACTAAGGTACCACGTGCGTGGGTGCAGCCGTTAACAATACCTTACACATAAAATTTACTCTTATTACGATTTTTCTCTATAACGTCTCCGATCATTTCTGCATACATCTATCTATATATATAAGTGCAAAGCTTAGTGATTCATTTTACTTCTAGTTCCTTTTCTCCTATGCTTTACTTAAATGTTTTACCTAGCTAACTGGGTTTTCATTGTTTGATCATGACCAATACACACGCCACGTGCTCTAAATAGGGTTATGAATTAATTTAAGCAAGTACATGCAATAACAGGGAAAAGGAAAATAACTTATCTGGTATCTCCATATGTCTTTCAGGTTTTCAACACTGGGCATATACACCTAATTGAGCTGACTGGCGCTATCCGAACTCGGCTCTCCGTTTGTCAACGCTGGGCATACTTCATCTCTCTCTGGTCATACTCGGCACTCACTACCCACGTCTGTCCCTTGCCGCTACTCGCACTCTACTCCTCTTGACCAGTGAAGACCTCTGACCTTCTGAGCTTCACCTTGTCCGCGGATGCCAAGGTCACTTGACCAGTCTGGGATTCATCTAATCCGTCAGGTGAACGTCACTTCGCTCCCTTCTTGGGAACTGACCCTTTAACTTTTCCGACCCCCCTATATCCCCTGGGACCTAAGTATCGTCACAAGGCCTGAGATTGCCTCCCGCTATCCCATGGGGCTATCTATGCACGTGCATGTTGGACTAAATTTATTTTAAATAATTTTATTTCCAACATTCCTCCCTTACCAGATGTAATCTTTATGGGGGCCAAAAGGAATACTGGTGGGAAAGACTACACGCACAGATTGACTACTCCATCCTTACCTAGTAATCCTCTATCTTTTTCCTCATGTGCACTTATATATACATATAGCAATGAAATTATATAAAATATTCATAATCACACATATACACAATACACTTTTCAAACACAAAAATTAATTAACTGTTACGGTCCTGCACCCACAATACATATCTAAAAAATATCAATTCAGTGATACTGCTGGCATCTGAAGCTTACATGCACGTGTCGTTTAGTACACTTTGAGCTGTTGCTGACCAAGTATCAGTAACACATTTAACTGCCAAACGCTTTTCCGTTTGTTTTTATATTCTTTTTTTTTTTTTTTGTCGTTGTCCACGTCCATTGATTCTTGAGTTTTATTGTTTGACTTAATTTTTTTTTTTTTTGGTGGAAAGTAAGACAAGGTGAAATTGTTCGATTTACGTTCAGTTCTGCGATTCACACACAATTCACACAAAAAGTTATCAGACATCAAATCAATATCACTGGCAGTTCGCAATATTTGGAGAACATTGTCACCTGATTTGTGCTTTTTATATGCTGGTAATAAAATTAGCTGTAGAACACTTAGCTCTGTACGTATATGTTTATCTAGGTATTATTCGTCCACAGTCACCTATAACATGGGTTATTCACAAAGGTCTCTTTGACCCTGGAACACAATAACAGCAAAATCATTTCACCTGTGTTTTATTCATCTCGGCATGCGCCCTCATGGACACTGTCCTTTGTGCTTTTAAACACCACACCGCTCATCGGCCATACCGTTTTCACTACCTGTTGACCACATAGCCCAACAAAGTCTTCGCTGTCAATGTAGCACTTTATTTAGTCTGTAGATCATCCACATGAAAAAAATGCGTTGCATTCACAGTAATTACGACCGTCCTTGGATACACCAGCACGCTTACATTACGCATGCCACGTGCGATCCGTTCATTATTTTCAAAAGCTTGCATCATTACTTGAATATCCTCCTGTTGTTTGAGTTTGGGAAAAGAAAACGGTGTTTCAATCACTGCTGCACTCTAGTTCCCGTAGGAAGCATAGTTCTTTTGTTCACCAACGCATGGTTCTTTTTGTTCACCAACACGTGGTTCTTTTTGTTCACCAACACAGGGTTCTTTTCGTTCACCAACACGTGGTTCTTTTTGTTCACCAACACGTGATTCTTTTTGTTCACCAACACGTGATTCTTTTTGTTCACCAATACTTGGTTCTTTTTGTTCACCACCACATGGTTCTTTTTGTTCACCAACACGTGATTCTTTTTGTTCACCAACACGTGATTCTTTTTGTTCACCAATACTTGGTTCTTTTTGTTCACCACCACATGGTTCTTTTTGTTCACCAACACGTGATTCTTTTTGTTCACCAACACGTGATTCTTTTTGTTCACCACCACATGGAACACACTGACTTTACTCACACTTTGATTTATTTTTTTTTCTTCTATAACCTTCTCTCTTCCCCTGATTACGCACTGTACCGCTCTGTCATTACCCAGACTAGACGCGGCAGTGTGATCCGTCAATCGAAACAAAGTCAATTACCCAGTGGTTTAATTTTCATTTACCCTTATCTACATTCATTATCATTATTATTATTTTTCAGAATAGTTGTATATCTAATACCTTAGATTTACACTATTCTTTCCTTCCCAAGCAAAGATAGATCCGCTCAACCCAATAAATCATTACCTTCACGCTGCACCTAAACATTATTGACATTAATATTTAAAATTACACTTGCCAATATCAATATTAAATTTTTATTTGACGAAGTTTTCGTGCATACACCTCCACAAGAGATAACCAAGTGTTCCTGGGGGAAATATTCTGATAGAACATAACGTTAGTTAACCAGTTAAGAAATTTCTTTTTTTTTTTTTTTTTTTTTTTTCACCTTTCTATGAACTAACCACACACAGACTTGAAACATACTTGAAATACGGACTGGAAAATAATACCCGAACTCGAGAAAATTTTATACATATCATCATCATCATCATTGTCAACCATTATCAATCCACTGCTGGACGAAGGTCTCCCCAAGTTTCCTCCACAACGGTCTGTCTTGTGCCAGTCTCCTCCATGTCACTCCCGCATACTTTCGAATTTCATCCAGCCATCTCCCATGTGGTCTTCTTCTGGGTCTTTTCCTGTCCCTTGGAATCCAATCTAAATTTATACATATATACTACACAAAATACTAGTGAATTTTCCACCTTTTGCTTTAATATTATGAGATATGCTAATCAAATGTAAAAAAAATTCTGCCTCATCTAATAACTTCCGTTTAAAATGCTGGGTTATTCACTTGGATAAATGGATTTGTGGTTCGGATATTTTTTATTTTTTTTTAGTATCAGTTCATATTATTGATCTGATGCCTAGGATTTGGAATTTTTTCTCTTGGGCGTAATTCATACCTATGCGTGGGGTTTTCCTGGTGCCTGTCATCAGTTTCCTTATTGTGCATTTTGGGGAGTTCTTCGTTGATTCCTGGCTCAACCCACAACTGCTCCCAGTCGTACACTATGGTTTCGTCACGTTCTTCACCGGCGGACTGGTGTTCTCTAATCCGCTTAGGGCTGGTGTGCACTCCTGGAGTACTCGTGAGTGGGGTGCTGTTGTTTCGGTGTTCCTCCCTATACACATCAATATTTTGCGAGGCCCAAAAATTAACCGGATTAAATTCGTTGTCCGAATCGTCCGTGCTGTCGCTGAATGATTGAGTAGGGAATTCTTCGTCCGAACTTAGATTCTCTTCGGTTTCCTTGTGGAATTCTAACGATGGTTTCCTTGGCGGGAAGGTCGTAATTCGGTCTATGTGTACCGTTTGCTCCACGGTTCTCCCCGTAGTTGACCGAATTTTTACATTAACTGGGGTGGGGAATGATAATATTTCCCACGGCCCTGAATTGAATTTAGTCAATTTTCTGGATCTTCCGATTCGGGTTTTGGGCGTATACAGATATACTAGTTGTCCTTGTTGCAGATTCTTATTCTTGCAATGCTTTAATCTATATGCTTCTTTCTTTTCTGCTGCCGTATACAAATTCTGTTCTAATAAGTTATATGCTTGTCTTAACCTGGCTACTAGGTTTTCAGAATAGTCGTCATAGGAGAAATACTGTTGTCTTGGGGGTTGGTTGACTAAATCGATTGGGATAGAGATATCCCTGCCATATAGCAGATATGAAGGAGCAAATCTCGTCGCGCAATGAATGGATGTCCTGTATGCAAGCAAAAATGCCGGGATATGGACATCCCAATCACGTTGATTCTGGGCAACGAAATGTGATAAATAATTCTCAATGCTGAAATTTAATTTCTCGTTGATTCCGTTGGCATGCGCGCAATATGGCGTTACCGAAACAGACTTCACTCCCAATTTCTTCATTAATGATTTAAATATCTTTGATTCAAAATTTTGCGCTCTATCGTGAAGAAGGATGTTACAAATTCCATGACGCGCAAACACGTGCTCGAATATTGCATCGGCCACTGTAGTACTCTTAGCGTCCTTTAACGGAGCTATCTCCGCATAGCGGGTATAATGATCTACAGCTACCATCAAGTACTGGAATCCATTCTCTGTAATTGGCAAAGGACCGATAAGATCCACACTGACTTTGTCGTAAGGATGTTTTGGCAACTCCGGCCTCATTAACGGTGCTTTATGTTTTGGCTTGTAACCGCGCCTTTCTATGCATGACTTGCAAGAATCAACGTAGTTACGTACTTCGCTAAACATATTTTTCCAAAAATGTTTTTCTCGCACTCGTGCAAATGTTTTAGTAAATCCAAAATGACCTGAGAAAGGAGCGTCATGGCAAAGAAATAAAACTTCTCCTTTTAATGCTTCAGGAACTACCAGTTGTTCAAAATATTGCTCTTGTGAGGAATTTCTATCTGGTGCCTGAAAATGGTATAACAGACCTTCTTCGGATAAGAAAAATTATCCTTTATCTTAGCGTTGCCAACAGTATACTGTTTCTTCCGTAAATCTTCTATGCCGTTTCGTAAATTTGGATCTGCCCACTGTAATTCCTTTATACGCTGCACTTGAGATGCATCCGGGGTAAAGGTTAATGCGTTAATACCTATCTCATTATCAATATGATTTTGTTCTCCCGATGAAAAATTTTCTGGAATTCTGCTCAGATAATCGGCTACGTAGTTGGTCTTGCCAGCTTCATATTTTATGTCGATGTCATATTCTAATAAAGCCATGGCCCATTTTGCTAACCTGGCATTCTTATCACTAAATTTGTGTAAATATAGCAGAGGTTTATGGTCACTTTTGATGAATATCCTATTGTCTAACAAATAATGCCTCCAATGTCGGACGGCATTTACTATAGCCAATAACTCTCGCTCTATTGTAGGATAATTCTGTTCTGCCGGGTTTAATTTCCTCGACATGAATGATATTGGCACTAAATCGCCTTTGTCATCCTCCTGGCTAAGAACCGCTCCTAACCCATGTTGACTTGCATCGGAATGAATCATAAATGGCTTGTCGAATGAAGGATAAAATAAAGTAGGAAGCTTCAGAAGTTTTTCTTTAATTTCGTGGAATGATTTCTCCGCGTCCGGAGTCCACTTAAACCTCGTATTTATCTTCTTCAGAAGATCTGTTAATGGCTTTGCCAAATCCGAATAATTTTCCAAGAATTTCCTGTAATAACCTGCCATGCCTAAAAACTGGCGTACATTTTTCACAGACCTGGGCTTGGGAAAATCTTTAACTTTATTAACATTATTCTCGTCCGGCTGAATGCCGTTTTTATCAATCACATATCCCAAATATGTTAAACTCTGTCGCATAAACTTACATTTCTTGGGGAAAATTTGACGTTATGATCTCTGAATCTCTTAAATACTGCTTCTAATTTTTGTAAATGGGACTCGGGATCCTTCGATGCCACTACGATGTCGTCAACATAACATAGGATTGAAAACTGATTTAATCCAATTAATAAGGCATCCATTAACCTTTGAAACGACGCTGCCGAATTTTTCAATCCCATTGGCGACCTTTTATATTGAAATAGTCCACGATGTGGCGTAATAAATGCTGTCTTATGGCAATCTTGGGGGGCAATCTCCTGTTGATGAAATCCCTTGGTTAAATCCAAAGTAGAAAATATGTTATTTCCCCTTAATTGATCTATTACTTCGTCGATTCTGGGCAGAGGATAAGAACATGGAATGGTAACTTTATTAATACCTCTCATGTCAATACACATCCTATAACTATTGTCTTTCTTTTTCACGAGGATAAGGGGCTAGCGTATGGCGATGAACTTTCTTCGATAATGCCAGCCTCTAATAATTCATCCAACTGTTGATCCGATTCCGCTTTTAATTTCTCGGGCACGGGGTACGGACGAGATCTTATGGGAACATCCGACGTGAGGTGTCGTCATCATCATCATCATTGTCAACCATTATCAATCCACTGCTGGACGAAGGTCTCCCCAAGTTTCCTCCACAACGGTCTGTCTTGTGCCAGTCTCCTCCATGTCACTCCCGCATATTTACGAATTTCATCCACCCATCTCCCATGTGGTCTTTTTCTGGGTCTTTTCCTGTCCCTTGGAATCCAATCTAAAATTTCGGCTGTCCATCTATGGTCTGTCCTTCTGGCAGTATGTCCAGCCCATTGCCATTTCAGGGATTTAACTCTGATCATGATGTCTTCCACTCTCGTCATTTTTCGGATCCACGAGTTCCTCTTCTTATCTCTCCTGGTTATACCAAGCATGCACCTCTCCATGCTGCTTTGAGTTGTCTGCAGCCTTTGTATGTCTCTTTTAGTTAAGGTCCACGTCTCTGCACCATACGTAAGCACTGGAAGGATGCATTGATCAAACACTTTTCTTTTAAGACATAATGGCATATTGCTCTTGAAAATTATGCTGTTTCTTCCAAAAGCTCTCCAGGCAAGTTTTGTACGCCGATTAATTTCTTCATCAATGTGACCCTCACTTGATATCTGCCGTCCAAGATAAACGTACGTGTCTGTTATCTCCAGTTTTTCTCCATCAATCGATAAATCTTCATTTCTTGTAAAAGCATTGAACATCACTTTTGTCTTCTGAAAGTTCATTTTTAATCCCACTTCTTTACTCTTGTCAGCAAGTTCCTGGATCATACTCTGCAGCTCTGATGGGGTAGTTGCAAAAATGACTACGTCATCTGCAAAACGAAGGTGGGTTAGATAATCTCCATTAATCTTTATCCCTTTGTTTTCCTAGTTCAGTGATTGAAGGACATTTTCCAATGTGGCATTAAAGAGCTTCGGAGATATGGTGTCACCTTGTCTCACTCCCTTTCCAATTTTTATGTGTGTTGTATTTTCAAACAACCGAATCTTTGCACTTGCATTTTCAGAGATGTTATTAATAATATTAATGTATGCATCTTCAATACCGCAGGATTTCAGAGCCGTGGTAACTGCTGATGGTTTCACCGAATCAAAGGCTTTTTCATAATCGATAAAAGCCATGCACAATGGAAGTTCATATTCCCTCGCTCTTTCAATTAGTTCTCTCAGTACGTGGATATGATCTATTGTGCTGTAGCCACTCCTGAATCCAGCTTGTTCTCTTGGTTGAGCCATGTCCAGTGTTACCTTCAAGCGGTGTGAAAGGACTTTAGTGAAGATTTTATAAACCACTGATAGGAGGCTGATAGGTCTGTAGTTCCTGAGATCCTCAATGTCACCTTTTTTATGTAGCAGGATCATTGTAGCATTGTTCCAATCCTCAGAAATCTTCCCTTCATTAAGGCATCGAGTGAAAATTTGGGCGAGTACTGTTTCAATTTCTCCACTTGCTTCTTGTATGATGTCTATAGTAATTCCATCTTCTCCTGGAGCTTTCCCCCGCTTCATGTTCTTGATCGCATGAGCAACTTCTGCTGGGAGGACTGGAAGAACTCTGGTACCTTTCATGATGCCTGGAGAACATGTATCATCCCTTTCATATAATTTGGAGTAGAAATCTTTCACTCTTGTCAAAATTTCGCCTCTATTTCTTGTTATAGAACCATCTTCTTTTCTCAGAGCCATAATCTGTTTTCTTCCCTTACTGAGATGTCCCTTTGCTATCTTAAGGCTTTGGTTGTTTTCAATTGCTTTCCTCACTAGCTCACAGTTGAATTTCCTTACGTCTTCAGTGATACTTTTTCGTGTTGTCTTGCATAGCTCTATATATTCCACTTTGGAAGTCACATCTTCTTTAGTTGTCCTCATCTCTCTTCTTTTTTGCATCAACATTTTGGTTTTTCCTGATAATTTGTTCACATGCAACTTGTTCTTAGACCCAGCTAATTTTGTTGCTGTTTCCATTAGAGCTTTGGTTACTTTTCTGTTAACTTCCGAAATATCCACTTCTTCCGATGTTAGGCCTTCTAAAGCAGAGAATCTGTTCTTCAGTTCCAACTTGAAAGTATTATGGTGTTTTTTAAGGTTGGTTATGTCAATACATTTTGTTTGTCTTATGAGCTTGCCACGTTCCAGTTTAGTGTTGAGGTGCATCTTACATCTCACCAATCTATGGTCACTACCTGTGTTGAACTTGTTCAGCACACTGTAGTCTCCGATGACGAATTTTTTGTTACACATAATAAAATCAATTTCACTTGTCGTCCCAATTGGATGTCTCCATGTCCATTTCCTGTGTGGCTTTTTCTTGAAAAAGGAGTTCAAGATGAAAAATCCTTCTGCCTCTGCAAACTCAACGAGAGTATTTCCACGCTGGTTTCTGTTGCCGTGACCGAATTTACCTACTGAAGTTTCATTCTGTTGTCGTTGCCCTATTTTTGCATTGAAATCTCCCATAATTATCTTCAAGTGCTGCTTACCTTTATTATTTAGATGACGAATTTCCTCATAAAATTCTTCAATTTCTTCTTCAGGATGACTTGTGGTGGGTGCATAAGTTTGAATAATCTGAGCCTGGTATCTTCTCGATAGTTGGATAACGAGTCGTGCAGCTCTGTCAGAGGAACTTTCAACTTCTACCACTTTATCCTTCAGTTTCTTGTTTATTACAAATCCAACACTACTAGTTCTGCCAGTATCTGTCCCACGATAATAGAAGAGATTTCCACTTTTCAGTTCAATGAGATCTTCTCCTTTTCTCTTTACCTCACTTAGCCCGACGATGTCCCACTTGATCCTTTGTAGTTCCTCTTCCAATTCCAGAAGCCTTGAATCAGAAGATAGGGAGCGTCCGTTATAGGTAGCCAGGGTCAGCATCAAATGGCAGCCTAGTCCGGTCCTCCGGGGATTCTTAGCACCCTCTGCCTTCATGTCGCACTGGCCGCTGCCTTGGCCAGGTACATTCCAGCTGCCGGAGACAGGGCCAAGATTTAAGTTGTAGAGTCATTTTGGAGGTGTTTGGCCATAACTCACCACGCTGGCCAAGCGGGTTGGTGAGTGTGGGATAGCATTTCCTCTGATCCCGATGGTATAGTTATACCGCTATTGGCGGTCGTCAGAGCCCCTTTAGTGGGAACAGGATGCACCACGAGAAGGCGGGGTTGACATTTGTCAAGGAGAGGCTGTGATGTTACGCATCACCTGACCTTACATCCCTGAGGTGTATTTCATGATAAATTAAATTTGTATGCCCCATTTCTTTTGTGGTTCGAGCAAAAACGTCGCTGTAGTTTAATAAAAGTTTAACTAAAGGCCTCCGGTAAGCTGGATCAACGTCGGCCAAATCGAAATCCTGTTCGGAAAGTGGAGGAGGAGACATTTTAGCCGAAGTCACTACTCCGACGTGGTGTTGTGCTTTGAATTGAATCGCGGGCTCCACCGTTACTAATTTTGTATTTTTATTAATGTGCTGCGGCTCTTCTGTAACATTTGCTACTAATACAGAAATAATACCTTTTGAACTAAGCGTATCAACACTTCTGCCTATTCTTAAACGACCCTGTGCAAATGCATTTATGGGTTGAACAAGTATTGGCATGTCAATATGGTTTCTCTCGGGGTCACATCGTGCTAAAATAACTCTTTCGGTTCTAGGGGGAATAATCTCTTTTCGCAATGCTCTGCCTAATTTCGTTCTACTTTTCTGAGTTTGTGGCTGTTCTTCTCGATCAATATGTTGATCCTTAAAACTTATTTTTCCGCCCTGGGCATCAAAAATAATTCCATTTTGGGTTAAAATATCGTATCCCAAGATAATTTGGTAAGCAAAATGTAGAGGGGCCTTAGAAACGTAAAATTTATGAGTGACTCTTCTGTCGCCCATCATAATGGGGATGGTAAACGCTCCAATGATTTCTAATCTATTACCCGTAATTCCGGTAACACTTACGCTGTCAGCTATGGGATGGATTTTTACTTTACGCTTAATCTCTTGGATTGCGTCCTGCGTAATGATGCTTATACTTGCTCCTGAATCGAGTAGACCCAAAAATACTGCGTTTCTAATTTTTACCTCTGTCAGCGGCAAAGATGCATCCTCTATTATCTGACAATTATTAATAACTACTGGGACTGATACTTGGGGGTCTGGGTGCTCCCGGAATCTACCTGGACCCTCTGAAGTTTAAATTCCCATTATTTGTCCTTCCTTAATATGCACCTCTTGCCTGCCCGGAAGCTTGTGAATGCGACGGAGCTTCCGCTCGTTGGTCTGGATTTCCCTGAGAGTTAGAATACCCCGCGCCATTTGTATCTCGCTGTCTATAATTCGAATATTGAGGCGCCGAACGGAACGGAGCTCTGCCTGCCTGTCTTTGATTTCTGAAATTATCTGTTCGCTGGGGACATCGCTTGACTGGGTGTCCAAATGTACCACATCCGAAACATCGCATATTCTCAAAATTCCGTGGGTTACTTTGAACGGAATTTCCATAATACTGGTTATCGACGTTCCTGCCTTGAAATGTTAAAAATCGATCTTCTGCTTGCTGCAGTCGCTCGCTCAATTGTTTGGATTCCTTCTGCAGCGTATTTACTACTGCTTCTTGTTGTACCATGTGCTGCTTAAACATGGCCCAAATTTCTGCCATTGCATCGGCAGATCCGCTTTCTTGCGGGACCGGATCTCCATAATCGGCGAAATTGACACTTTTGGACATAATGTGTCTGTTCGCCTCAGCCAGTATTGCATATTCCACTGCTTGTTCAAAATTACTCGGCCCTTTCGACAGCACTTCTTTTTGAAGATTTCTCTCTAACCCTGTCAAAAATTGCGATAATTTTGCTTTGTCAGCAAGAGCATTAACTTGCTGATTATCTGTGTCGCCAATGCCTAAATGTGAATGCGCTAATCCTCTTAGCCGCGATTCGTATTGTGCGACCGACTCATGTGGCCTTTGTTGGCATGAATTAAATTTCTGCATTTGTAATGTAATGGGTTGACTAGCGTCGAACCTTCGAATTACTGCTTTTTTAAAATTTTCATAACTGACAGTATTCCTTATATGCGGTGCTTCATTTAAAAATTCTAACGCCGCGTGTTTCATGCGGGCTTTTGCTGCAAACATTTTTATGCTATCTGACCAGTTATTAATGGCGGCCAGAGAGTCAATCGACTCGAAAAACTGCGTGGCCGAAACAAGTTTATCATTCCCTGAAAATTGGTAAATGAGTGGCAGCATTGATGCCATGGATTGTACAATATGGGGGGAATCTGCAATTGTGGGAATTGTGGACGGGGCCGAAGCGCCGTGTGAGGAAGAATATGACACAAAATTTTGTGGTGGGGAACCTGGCTCTGCCTTCTCAGCGTCTGACATATTTGATACCTAGGTTATACACTAATACCAATTAAAATAATACCTTTCCTTACAACATGCGATTGCACTTTTACCTAACTCTTAGTAATGAAGTTGCCAAGATAACATCTTAAGAAAACTATTGCATGATGCATACAACAAAAGAAAATAATGAACTGCTACACATAAAGAAAAGAAAACCCATTCAATCCGTACTGCGACGGGGGAAAATACGTGACAGCACGAATGGCTCAAAAGTCACGGCACCAATGTTATAAACATTTATTTTAAACGTTATTATCATAGGAATAATCATATGTTATAAACAAATATTTAACCAATTCACCATAGTTATCTTCAAACGTTAATCAGTACCAACGTTACATTCTAATACAAAACACGTTTTAAAGTTATGAACAATGGAACTTTTGTTGATGCTATTCATTGGAACACGTGTTACTGTCATCAATGTTACATACAAGGTGTTAATTTTATTGTTATATTTATTATTATGAACAAATTACAGGTGCATCAATTACAGATCATTTACCGATTAAATTTACTTTATCGTGCCTTTTTATAACTATGGGACTTTTGTTCTACAGTGATCGTATATGGACAAAAACGTGCCCCTTATATGTACTGGCATATAATAAAGCACGGCGTTGTGATTCCCCTTTATCCCGTCACTGGAATGGTGGGGGAATAAAGGTGCCGATCGTGAAAGAAATTAGAAACATAAACACATATTTCAACTTACACATACCTTAACTTATGTCTTGTGTGGTTATAAGGAAAACAAACAGGAGTCTTATGTGGAAGTAACAAAAATGGTTTAATACGTGAGATTTAGGAACACTAAGGTACCACGTGCGTGGGTGCAGCCGTTAACAATACCTTACACATAAAATTTACTCTTATTACGATTTTTCTCAATAACGTCTCCGATCATTTCTGCATACATCTATCTATATATATAAGTGCAAAGCTTAGTGATTCATTTTACTTCTAGTTCCTTTTTTTTTTTTTTTAATTGGAGGTTTTACGACCACCGTGAGCAACTCAATGGGCTATAAGCAGTCGCCCGTCCCTAATTTAGGGTCACTGGTTCCAGGAAAGGGAGAGAGCCAGTGCCGTAAGACAAACACAACATCCATGCCTCACCGGGATTCGAACCCGGACCCCTTTCGCACGAATGATCAGAGGCCATCACTTAGACCACTGCGCCACCGGGGCGGCACTTCTAGTTCCTTTTCTCCTATGCTTTACTTAAATGTTTTACCTAGCTAACTGGGTTTTCATTGTTTGATCATGACCAATACACACGCTACGTGCTCTAAATAGGGTTATGAATTAATTTAAGCAAGTACATGCAATAACAGGGAAAAGGAAAATAACTTATCTGGTATCTCCATATGTCTTTCAGGTTTTCAACACTGGGCATATACACCTAATTGAGCTGACTGGCGCTATCCGAACTCGGCTCTCCGTTTGTCAACGCTGGGCATACTTCATCTCTCTCTGGTCATACTCGGCACTCACTACCCACGTCTGTCCCTTGCCGCTACTCGCACTCTACTCCTCTTGACCAGTGAAGACCTCTGACCTTCTGAGCTTCACCTTGTCCGCGGATGCCAAGGTCACTTGACCAGTCTGGGATTCATCTAATCCGTCAGGTGAACGTCACTTCGCTCCCTTCTTGGGAACTGACCCTTTAACTTTTCCAACCCCTATATCCCCTGGGTCCTAAGTATCGTCACAAGGCCTGAGATTGCCTCCCGCTATCCCATGGGGCTATCTATGCACGTGCATGTTGGACTAAATTTATTTTAAATAATTTTATTTCCAACAGAGGCATGAATGTTGTGTTTGCCTTACGGCACTGGCTCTCTCCCTTCCCTGGAATCAGGGACCCTAAATTAATTAGGGACGGGCGACTGCTCATAGCCCATTGAGTTGCTCACGGTGGTCGTTAAACCTCTAATAAAAAAAAGGGGGGGGGGGGTCCGTGTTCGAATCCCTGTGAGGCATGGATGGTGTGGTTGTCTTACGGCCCTGGCTCTATCCCCTCCCTGGAACCAGTGGCCCTAAATTAGGACGACGACTGCTGAGCCCATTGAGTTGCTCATGGTAAATTAGGAGCGGGCGACTGCTTATTGCCCATTGAGTTTTTCACCTTCAATTTAAAAAAAATGGGCCGCCCGGTGGCGCAGTGGTCTAAGCGATGGCCTCCGATCATTCGTCCGTAAGGGGTCCGGGTTCGAATCCCGGTGAGGCATGGATGTTGTGTTTGTCTTAAGGCACTGGGTCTCTCCCTTCCCTGGAACCAGTGACCCTAAATTAGGGACGAGCGACTGCTTATAGCCCATTGAGTTGCTCACGGTGGTCGTTAAACCTCCAATCAAAAAAAAAATGGATTATTCAAACGAATAATCCAATTTGCCGCCGGGTGGCTCAGTGGTCTAAGCGATGGCTTCTGATCATTCGTCCTAGCTAGGTTCAAATCCCGGTGAAGCATTGTTGTTGTGTTTGTCTTATGGCACTGGCTATCTCCCTTCCCTGGAACTAGTGGCCCTAAATTAGGGACGGGCGACTGCTTATAGCCCATTGAGTGGCTCACGGTGGTCGTAAAACCCTTAATAAAAAAATCCAATTTCTGATGCTCACTGAGTAAATCACTAGTTGCAGTGATCCCGTGTTGTTGTTTTTTTTTTTTTTGTTTTTTTTTATTGGAGGTTTTAACGACACCGTGAGCAACTCAATGGGCTATAAGCAGTCGCCCGTCCCCAATTTAGGGTCACTGGTTCCAGGGAAGGGAGAGAGCCAGTGCCGTAAGACAAACACAACATCCATGCCCGACCGGGATTCGAACCCGGACCTCTTACGGACGAATGATCAGAGGCCAGCGCCTTAGACCACTGCGCCACCGGGGCGGCGATCCCGTGTTGTGCTTCCTATGTCACAATTATTTTTGGCAAACTTTTCAAAAGAGAGCAATAATGATTACTCAGTGACCGGCTCTTCAGTTATTCACGATTTGCCACAAGGGAACAATTTGGGCACATTTATGTTTCTTTTCCCTAAT
This sequence comes from Macrothele yani, assembly GCA_039090855.1. Lineage (NCBI taxonomy): Eukaryota > Metazoa > Arthropoda > Arachnida > Araneae > Macrothelidae > Macrothele > Macrothele yani. Next base: position 60,761,727 of record CM077017.1, on the reverse strand, counting down.
TTAGGGTCACCACTTCCGGGAAAGGGAGGCACAACATCCATGCCTCATCGGGATTCGAATGCGGACTCATCTCAGACGAATGGGCAGGAGCCAGCACTTAGACCACTGCGCCACCTGGGTAGCTAAGGCTCACCATTTAAATAAATCGCCTTCACATATCATTTCCATTCTTAAGTTTCACCTTGATGCCCCGGTGGCGCTGTGGCATCATTCGTCCGAGATGGGTATGGGTTCGAATCCTGGTGAGGTATGGACGTTGTGTTTGCCCTACGCCCCTGGCTCTCTCTTCCCTGGAACTATTGGCCCTAAATTAGGGACGGGCGAGGCTGCTTATAGCCCATTGAGTTGCTCACGGTGGTCGTTAAAACCCCAATCAAAAAAAGGAGAAAAATGTTTCACCCTTATTTTCTAGCTGACTCCTAACTGCTCACTAAAATAACGGTTGACACTTATTAATTCTCGACATAACTTTTTTTCTTGAGAATTCGTTTTCGAACTCGTGTGCGGAAAAAAGTCAAACGCACAGCGACCGGTGTGTATCGTAATAATAGCGGAATGAATGATCATTTATAGTTGTGAGAGCGAACCATTCACAGGAAGAGTCATTCGTTGTGAACGAGTCGTTAACAAATGGTCCATCACTATATATTCAGCAGTAGTTAAAATACGGAATCGAAACAGCATACCTGAAACAGTGCCAATTACGTTAAAAGACAGTTTTCCAATTAAATGTCAAAATAAAAGTGTATGCATTTTATTAAGAAAACGGCTGAACAAATGCTTCTATTCGAAAGTTAATAAAGTTACAGAGATAAGCGAAAATATTACGAAACTGAAATTCCTCAGGCTCCCTAGCAAATCAACTCATTCTCTTGTACTTAAGTTTTCAGCAATTATGTCACAGTTTAATGGAAGCAATTGGTAGTATATCCCTCCGGCATTGCATCCTCGTCTCGGCTTCTTTGGTACCCATGGTTGCTAGGCAACGACTCAAGTCAATTTCGATCTCATCCTATCTCAAAGCTTCCTCGAGACGAACAAACAACTCACTCACTCACTATAAATGAAGAACGAAGGAACCACGAGATAAATCCCTTACACCGTTTGTGCTGCGTAAAGCCTCATCATGGTTTTCGATTAAGGTTTATTCTAAGGCAGGGGCTCTATTCATTCATCTGCTGAACCGAATTGATGAAAACTTTTCTCGAAGAGCTAAATTTAGCACGACAGCGATTGACCTTATTATGAAGAACGCGGTCTTCCATTTCGGCGTTTCTGTCGCTTTAAATTTCGTTAGACCATTTGAGAGAGGATCGTGTTCAACGACTCGAAGGTACTGAACAGGTATTTTGATAAAAAACACAGAAAGTCAAAATGTGCCGTAATAGTTCGCATTCACTTGGGACCTTAGCAAGGAAATGTTGTCTCCAACAGCGAGTTAATACCACATGCTATTTTTCAATAAAGTGAAAGCTATTCACACTTACATGAGAAATATTGTGTTCAGAAAACTCGTAAATTCTAGACCAATGTAGGCAATATAAAAGGAATCCAGAAACAAAGCAAAGGTACCAAATAAAATTCAAATACTTATTTATTCCACCTAAGATAAAAATTCTACACCAGGAAAAAAATAGAAAGTACAAGAAAACATGTTCAGTCTGTTTAACGAATTTGATCCAAGGAATGTGTTTACTCGTCTTCCAGAAACCCAGTTTCGCCACAAATAGCAATAATACAGAGGTTGAGCGAAAGTTTTGCAATATTTGGATCACTTTATATCTTCAACCTTAACTAAAAGAGACATACAAAGGCTGCAGACAACTCAAAAAAGCATGGAGAGGTGCATGCGTGGTGTAACCAGGAGAGATAAGAAGAGGAACTCGTGGATCCGAAAAATGACAAGAGTGGAAGACATCATGATCAGAGTTAAATCCCTGAAATGGCAATGGTATTGATAACTGTGGGTACCATAGTGGTACCCAGTTTATTGCTATAACGAAATACAGACATGGGAGATTCATTAAAAGCTGCAGTACAGAAAACAACAGTGCGGAAAATCAGTATATCCACGATGCAGCACAACGTTACACAGAAAGGAAATGAATATGCACACGAACAATGAATGGCCTAACGGCATGTCAAACACTATAACACATGTGCACAAGTGCATGAAATGTACTACGCTATGATAAATCAACGGAACGGAACTGAAATGTGGTTAGAGCGCAAAACAACATTGAGTACCTCAGCAACTTTATAAAAATAACAAAGGGAACAAACGTACCCCTATAATAATCCGCGATAGAGGAAAGCACTAACACAGCAAACACTCACAATTATAGGTAATTTAAAAAACAGGCACAAATTCAGGAAACAACAGATAAGATAATGATACTGAGATAATGAGGAGATCACACAAGTAACGAGACCGATTAGTTGTGAAAACACAGCAAAAACACGCAATTATCGCAACTTTAAAATAAAGCAAATTTACAATACATTAAATAAAGCAAATAAAGCAAATTTACACACAAAATAAAGCAAATTTACAATACATTACGTGTGAATCACAGTAAAAACACACAATGAAAACATCAGAATCAACATGCACTAAGTCTGCAAAACCAGGGCATCTGCGAACGGGTTCGCAAATCCCCTAGCATTGAGAGAACAAAAAGTAATCAGTGTGAGGAAGAGTGCTAAAGGTCATCGGAAAAAGGATAGAAGGTATCACATATATGCTTCTCAACGAGCTCCTTCAAGGAGGCGAGACGGCGAGTGTAACGTCTCAAAAAAGGCTGATACCGAGGATCGGTGGCACACAGAGATTTAAAAAGTGACACATAAGCTTCGAATTGCGTTACCGCTGCATACAGGTCCAGATCAGGTGAGTGAAGGAATTCTTCAGAATCGTACGTGCAGGTTGAAAAAGACGTAAAAGTTGCTGTCTGGACAGTGGTCTAGGAACTGGAGGAAACGCATCAACGGCCTGTAGAACCTCAGCATCAGAGAGAGGATTGACAGGACCTGAGCGGAGAAGCATACTGTTTGAAGAATCATCAGGTGGAGAAACACCGGAACCGGAAACCTCGGGAACACTAGATGAATCCTCAGAATGTGGCGCAGAAAGTTGTTTTAACTTTTTCTGTTTTACAGCGCCTTTGGAAGTTCCAATTCGCTTCGAAGAAGAAGCTGAGGCGGATGTATCCATTAGTGGATCAGGCTCACCTCCCAAGTCAGGAGACGAGAAAACGACCATCGCCGAAGAAGCAGTACGTAGCTGAGCTGCCTTAGTGGAGACTGGTACAACAGCCGAGGCTTCAGGAAGATGTTGCAACAAGGGTATGGTAGACAAGGTTGTAAATGGAGATCAGATATCCGAGAGGCTAGGAGAAGAGCCAGACGGCCGATCTGCCAAACCACCACTCAACACACCCGGATCGGAACACTCCGCTGTAGACACATCTGTAGTCGAAGACAACTCTGTCAATCTTGAAGGTGGATGCCCAATCGGACGGGTCGGGAGAGGGGGAAAGGCAGCATTGTCCGTGACGGAAATGTTCGTCTGACGGAGAAACGAAGAATTCGCGTCAGGCAAACTACCGGTAGTGGGGATAGTAGAAAGACCAATGTGTTCAGCAGTGGGATGCGAACTTGATGAACGTCCACGTCGAACGCGGTCACAGGAGGCAGTGGTGTGATTCTGTGTTAAACAGTGTGTACAATAGTGAGCAGTGAAAATCTTGAAACTGTACGTTCGTGCGCCAATTTCAACAGTAGCTTCTGTAGGGCAATCTGCCAAGGCTTTCTCCGTGGGAAAGACGACCAATAACTGACGGCGAGGTCCGGTAGCATGTGCAAATCGAGTTCCGCGGGGAGCGTCAGAGAGGCGAAGGAACTTGCCAACAATTTTACAAACATGACTGACAAGGAGAGGAAGTGCAGTATCAGGAACTTCCTGTGGAACAGGATAGAACGTGATGTTCACCGGTCGCTTGGAAAGAGGCGACGGGATGAGATGGTTTGTCCCAAACGAAAGTCCGTTTGCAAGAAAAAAGTCAGCATCCTCCTTGTGATTGAACTGTACCGAAATACCCCGAGGAGTACGGGAAATTCCTGCAATGGACGCAGACGACACATGTCCAGAGAGGGCTTCCATGTAGCGTGGCAATGGAGTATTTGGTAAAGCATGAAAGAGCACACCTCTATCCAGGAGGTTATGGAACTCACGGCCAATCTGCGAATTGTCATCTATCGTTACCTTCACCTTGTGATTGGATACCTGAATAATAGGTGTTGCTTGCAAAAGACCATCTGGTTGAGAGGAATAGGACGTAGAAGTAGCGCCTCGTTGCACTTTAGAGGCAAAGGACATCCTCGGAAGAGAAGTCTGTTCGGATCCGGCAGGCACAGAAGGCTGTGAGGGAAGAGAAGCACAGGCCGAAGGCAAGGCAGTAGAATCAGTAGTACCCAGGGAGGGCACCGAGGCAGATGCAGGAGCTGAAGAAGAAAGCGCAGCCAAGTCCAATGAAGGCACCGGTGCAGGAGTACTAGAAAGCTGGGAAGGCATCTGAGCAGACACATCTGAGGACGAGAGTATGTTAACTTCCATGGACGTGGGAAGTGTGACGTGACGTGCATCCGCCACGCCCATAGATGATAAGGAAATACCGGAAGCCGCCATGTTGGCAGCTTCCAAACGTAAACAAACGAGCAAACGATAAGAAAACGGATGAATATGAACTAATATGAGGATGAGAACGCTAGAAAAGTAGCTCAAAACGTACACAGTACCTTTAGACAGCCGGGCCACGCAACAGGTGAGTGAGGGACGAGGTATTCCACACTAAAATGCATAAAATATTGGGGCCACCAACACTACGTCTGTCACGAACGAGCAATGGGCTGGACATACTGCCAGAAAGACAGACCATCGATGGACAGCAGAAATTTTAGATTGGATTCCAAAGGACAGGAAAAGACACAGAAGAAGACCACATGGAAGATGGGTGGATGAAATTCGAAAGTATGCGGGACTGACATGGAGGAGACTGGTACAAGACAGACCGTTGTGGAGGAAACTTTGGGGGACCTTCGTCCAACAGTGGATTGATAGTGGTTGACAATGATGATGATGATATCTTCATACGTACCTTTACGACAAAAGCTGACTAGCATTCAAAGTATAGAACATCCTGTTGCGCCGTCTTTAGCCATCAATCTGACAGTTATTCGATTCCGCAGTGGTACCAGTCCTTCCAGGCAAAGAACTCTTTCACCCCAGCTACTACTTCCTCCTGGTTGTTGAAGTGCCACCCGCGAAGAAAGTAGGCGATGGAGCAGAACCGGTAATAATCCGACGGAGCAAGGTCCGGATCATATGCTGAATGTGGCATCAGTTTGATGCCCTCAACTTCCTGGATTTTTGCCCGGGTCGTTCGCGCGGTATGAGGCCGAGCGTTGTCCTGCTGTAGAAGAGCGAGCTTTTTGTTCACCAGTGCCGGTTACTTCTTCTCCAAAACGGAGAAGTACCCGGCACCGCTCCGGCAGTTCAGAGTAGAGATTGGCGTTGATAGTCCGACTGTCTGGAACAAATTCGTAATGGACTATCCCTTCGAAATTCCAATACACGCATTGCATCACTTTGTGCTCGAAGCGCCCACGTTTCGCAACAGGTTCAGGAAGCTGGCCCGGGCTCAACCACTGCCGTTGTGTGTTAGGATTACGGAAATAAACCCACTTTTCATTGAACGTAAGAATTATCTTCATGAAACGTACATCGCGCGGGTTTTCTAGGAATTTCGTGCACACTTGCACTCAGCGGTATGCTTTAGGTGGCATCAGTTCGTGAGGGACAATGCGGAAGCTCCTGTAGACCTTACCGAGGTCTCGAAGGTGACGAAGGTGTAGACCTTGCCGAGGTCTCGAAGGTGACGAAGATATACCCAGCTCGCCTGGTAATCCCCAAGCGCTGGTTGTCGGATTTGCTTCTACGGCCTGGCGCACGGCCTCCGAATCCACGGCTTGCGGCCTCCCTGACCTTGGTTGATCGTCGAGTTTTCTGTCACCTGAACGAAATTTCTTGAACCATCTGGTTGCGGTGCTGTGGTACACTGAACCTTCCCCTTTCACATGACAAATGTTTCGTGTTGCTGGAGCAGGATTATGGCCGAGTTCAAACTGGTAAAGCAAAAGTTCTCTAATTAGCCGGTTGTGTCTGTTCATCTTTTAGGCGTCCCAACCACAGACAGAACGACGACATGCAATGCTGTTCACAGCAATGACTACCACTTCATATGCCTTTCGACAGACTACAGTGTACGGCCTGAAGTCGTTTAAACACGTGACATACCAGCTGCCGCACATCAGTTTATGTTAATATTGCAAAACTTCCAACTCACCCTCTGTATTTGCTTTTGCTAACGCAAGGAAGTGCTAGACAGTGCTAGAAAAATTCTAGTATGAGTAGAACTCATAGTGTTCACTATATTGATGAATATACACCTATGTGCCATTACATTATGACCACCCCAGCCGAGAGAAAGGTGCACGCCTGCAGACCGAATTGTGGCGCAGGTGCAGCTCACAGTATACATATATACAACCCGAGGACCGGCTTTTGCTTAGTAGAGTGTTCGGAGTCAGAATAGGAAAAGCTGCCGATTTATCGGCAAATGGTGACGGCACGGCGCCTCGAAGCTACGATCTCTGAAACGGCGCAGCTTGTGGGTTGGTCACGTGCCGCTAGAGTGAGTACGTATCAAAAGTAGTGCACAGATGGCCAAAGGATGAAACGTCGTCCAGCCGTGTGTTGTCCGTAGCTCACTGATGCCAGAGGGGAGCGGACACTGTCACGCATTGTTCACAGATACTGCAGGGCCACAGTGCGACAAATCACCCGCAGCTACAAGAGTGGTGACCAGGGCAATGTCTCACAGTACACAGTTCATCGCAGCCTTCTGCGCATGGGCTTGCGAAGCCCAAAGACCCAACCGGGTTCCAACAACACATGAAATGGTCCCAAGATAATCGAGACCGTGGATGATTGGAAGAAAGTGGCCTGGCCTGACGAATCAAGATTCCTGGTGCATCACGTAGACGGCCGAGAGCGGATACGCCGATTACCAACGGAGGCTATGGCACTTAGATGCCCTCTTGGGTGGAAACAGGCCGGCGTCGGCGATGTTATGCTGTGGGCGATGTTGTTTTGGGACATTTTGGACCCCATTATCCTAATAGCACAATCCCTGACAGCTGTCAGGAATCTGAACATCGTTGCGTACCACGTTCACCCACTCATACTGCCAGAATCATCAAGGAGTGGTTCGAGGAACATACTGGTGACTTACTGTTAATATCCTGGCCTCCAAATTCACCTGACATGAATCGAACATTTGTGGTTCGATTTGGAAAAGTGGGTTCGCGCTAAATCACCACCACCACGAAATGTACGGGAACTGGAGGACGTGCTGTTGACATTATGGTACCAGATACCCCAGGATACCTATCGCCACCTCATCGAATCGATGCCTCACCGAATGGGGACTGTTTTGCTGGCTAAAGGGGGTCCTACAGCTTATTAGGTGGGGGTCATAATGTAATGGCTCATAGGTGTATAGTCAGAAGGTTCAATATTATGGCGAATAATATTTATTGAAATGTAAGGTCGTAGGATGCGTAACATATAGACTCTCCTAGACAAATGTCAACCTCGCCTTGTCGTGATGCATTCTTGGTCTCTGATGACCTACGAACAGCGGTACAACTATTAATATACCACCGGAATTACAGCAAATTCTATCTTGCACTCACAAACCCGCATGGTCAGCGTGCATAGTTATACCTAGCAAGAGTAAAGAGTAAAGAGGTGGACTTAAAAATGAACTTATACAAAATAAAACTGACATTCAATGGTTTTACAAGAACGGAAAACGTATACACTGGCGTGCAAAAATTAAGGCCGATACAGTTTTTCGAATGCAGCGTCGTGCAGAAGTGCTCCACATCGACTCAAATCATACCATAAGATCCCCAAGATGTAAGAATATAGGACAAGTGAGCAAAACCGTCCAAACAAGGAATCCAAAGGACACAAAGGCACTTTATTGAAAAGGTAGCTTCGAGCACAACTGGACAGGAGATAGAAACGTCCATGTGACAGGCGGCTGCCAAGAAAAATACGGTCTTTAGTAGGGGATATGATCACCCCTGACTACGTTGCAGGATTTACAACGTCTGTCCATGCTGAGGACGAGGTTGTCAAGGAGCTGTTGAGGCATCGCGGCCCATTCCTCTGGTAGCGCCAATCGCAGCTGTGGAATCGCTGCTGGCGGTTGGTGACGTGCTTCCAAGCGTCTCCCGAGAAGGTCCCACACGTGTTCGATTGGATTTAGGTCCGGGGACCTTGCGGGCCAATCCATGAGTTAAATAGCTTCACTCTCCAACAGCTCTGCGACAGCCACTGTACGATGAAGTGTAGCGTTGTCGTCCATGAAGAGAAACTCGGGACCCACAGCACCTCTAAACAGTCGCACGTGAGGCAGGAGAACCTCGGTACAATAGCGGACACCAGTGACTGAACCTCCTTGGAAGATGTGGAAATCAGTACGGCTACCAAGAATGATACCGCCCCAAACGAGAACTCGCCACCTCCAAACCGGTCCCTTTTGATGATGTTGGAGGTGTGATTGCGTGTTCTCTGCTCTCTCCAGATGTGTATACGTCCAGAATCGCTCGTCAGATTAAATCGGCTCTCATCCGTAAAGAAATCTCGATCCCATTGCTGGTGTGTCCAGTTCTTGTGTTCCTAGCACCACAGAAACCGCCGTCTCCGATGAGCAGGCGTTAATGGCACACACCGTACTGGTCGTCGTGCAAATAGACCATCTTTGTGCAGCCTCCTGGCCACGGTGAAACGCGATAACGGACGTCCAGTTGTCTGTTGCATGTGCCTTGCAATTTCTCCCGCTGTCTGCCGTCTGTCTCTTCTCGCTTGTAGGACAATATACCGGTCGTCCGCCGCCGTGGTTGCTCGTGGACGACCACTGCTAAACTCTCTGACAGCTGTTCCTGTCGTTTGAAATGCTCTCCAAGCTCGTGAAACGATGCTGTGAGCGATCCCGAACTCCTCGGCCACACTAGTCACACTTCCACTTTCTTCCAACTTCCCAATGACACGACCTCGGGTAAAGTTATCCAGATGTCGTCTACTGGATTGCCTGTTGGCCATATCACACGGTGGCAGCAACTCGACATCGTTGCAACCGATGTACACTGTGCAATAGCATTCACCGAATTGCTGAGAGTACACCGCCCGTGTGCTTTATACCCTTCCGACACCCCCCTACCCCTACGTCATGCTGCATATATGCGCATGCCTTACCGTACCGGACCCTGGTCTATCTCCTGAGTGGTCTTTCAGTCCGTTCTGCCTGCTCGTTCCGCTGTTATGCTAATTTCTCCTCTTCGTCCTTAATTTTTGCACACCAGTGTAGGTTGCCCGGATAAATTTAGAAGTAACTGATGTCTACATCTATTTAGACAACAGACATCAAATAAGGGCCACATCGAAGAAGAAATTAAAAGGCGTATAAACCTTGGCTCTGGAGTACATGAGGAAGAAACAGTACAATTTTCAAGAACAATTTACCATTATGCCTTAAAAGAAAGGTTTTGATCAACGCATCCTTGCAGTTTTTACTTATGCATCAGAGACGAAAAAAATATGTGTCTTTTAAAATATAAAATATGCCTTTTTTTACTAAAAACATTGAGCAAATACCCTGGTACTCATCGTAAATACTTTATGTTATGCATCTATCTCATGCAAAGATATTTATGGGTATAAAGGTAAACGAGTGATTCAAAAGCATACATTTATTTACATAGAACACATTGCATTTCTTCGCGTCACTCACGACCAGGTCGAGTAGCAGTTGGGTGCAAACTAAGTGCAATTAAATGATAACAACAAACAATAAAGTTTATTAATTCCTGACATTGAGCGGTACTTAGGTATGTGGATTAATAAACGTTATTTTCGTGTAAAATGAAATAAGATATGTGAGTCATAAAAGTAAATATTTACTACACTATGGCGGTGGCAATAGTAAGTATTTCGACTGTTTAGTTTTTCAAAAATCAATATTTATTATTATTATTTATATTATTCAGTTTTAGACGAACTTAAGAAACGACCCTGACACCGATCAAATGTGATGTCTTTACGAAAGCCCAACTGTGCATGCACAGACTAAAATCTGACTTCAAGATAGAAAGAAAAGTTGAATCGCAAGTGTGTTATGAGGAGATTAGTAACTTTTGGTATAGGATATCTACTTGATGATAAAAAGCCCCATCATCCTATACATCATTTTAAAGATTTTGTCAATAGCAGGTGGGATGGAGAGGAAGCCAAATTTCGTTACGGTGCACCGTTTTCATAGCAGCAAAAATGAGTTTTGGTAATGGCTTTTATCACATTTGGTACCAGGTTCTCGTAATTTAAGCAGATTGCAATTAGGTATTGTTACATTTACAGTATGTAAAACTGATGAAATTATGTCAGCGATAGTTTAGTAAAATACACTGCTGGTCGCCCAAAATGCAACACCAAGAAGGACACGAGATAGCAAAGCCAGATTTACTGGACACATAACAACAGATACAAAGATGAAATGATTGAGCTTACAGGCCCGTACGACTTGCGGAACACGCAGACATCTATAGTTCGTGTGGCCTCCATGGCTGGCAATAACGGCAGCTACACGCCGCGGCATCGAACGAAAGAGGCTTTGGATGTGGGCTTGGGGTATGTTGGTCCAGGCTGCTTCCACACGTTGCAAAAGTACATCAGGCGTAGCCGCGGGTGGTGCTTGCCGGGCCACTCGATGCCGATCAGCCACCAGACGTGTTTGATGGGCGACATATAGGGAGAACAGGCGAGCCACGGCAGCGGTGACACCTGGTGGAGCCGTGAAGGATTGTTGCACGATGCGTGCCACGTGCGGGCGCACATTGTCCTGTTGAAACGTGATCGCTGGCAGGTCCTGCAGGTAAGGGAGGACTACAGGCTCCAAAACGTCGGAGATGGTGCGGTGGCTGTTCAGTGTACCGGCGATGCGTACCAGAGGGGTGCGGGTGTCATATCCAATTGCACCCTAAACCATAATGCCAGGCGACGGACCGGTATGGCGATACATAATGCAGGCGTCATACAGTCTCTCGCTGCGGTGCAGCCACACGCGGTTCCGACCATCGTGGTGTTGCAGGCAATAGCGGGATTCGTCGGAGAAAACATTGTCGTGCCATTCCGTAGTCCAGGTGCGGCGTTCACCGGCCCACTGCCGCCGCACTCGACGGTAGTGTAACTTCAATGGTAATCGGAGCAATGGGTGCCATGCGACATGTTCCCATTCCTGCAGACGACGTCGAACGGTACGTGCTCACACAGGTTGTTGCGCAACACACCCTAATTCCTGTGGTAACGTTCGTGATGTGGCGGTGCGAGCCGTCAATGCCCGCCACACAACATGCCGGTCCTCTCGTTTGGCGGTGTGCCGCGGCTGCGGCAATCGCTCACGTCGGTCCGTCCCTCCTGCACCCAACGAATCCATACTCACCTCACTGTGGCTGGATGTCGTCCCACACGGGCGCCGATGTCTCGGTACGATAAACCGCTGTCGCGATAAGCCACAATTCGTCCTCTGTCGAACTCCGAAACGTGCTGGAATGACTGCCGTATTCTGCGACGAGGCATCAGGAAGCTTCCCACGCACAGGTCCGGCAGCACAACACACTTCCACTAATTACACACCGCCTTCTGTGCACCCTTCTTATAGTGCTTCTTGGTGGCGTGCCGGCGCAGATTATTTTCATATGCCCTGCAATGCTAATCGTTTGCATGTCCTCTCGGGGGCGACGCATGCTGCAAATTTCAGGCCAATTGGATGCATCCTTCTTGGTGTTGCATTTTGGTTGGCCAGCAGTGTATATTGTTGAGTAAGAATGAAATTAACTATTGTTGCGTCACTTCAAGGAACAGCATTCAAAAATCATATTTTAGCGATGGTTTTGACTACTCCTGTTACCCATTTTCGTTACATCAAAAATTATTGGATGGGATTTATTTTGCTCCTATTGGTAAACATGCATAGAACCAAAGGGCATACAGCGGCTTCGGGCAACTCAAAGAGGCACAGAGAGATGCAGGCTTGGTGTAACGAAAAATGATAGGCAAGGGAACACTTGGATCAGGAAAATGACAAGATTCGATAACATCGTGATCAAAGTAAAGAAAGACCCTCAAATGGCAATGGGCTGGACACACACCAAGTGATAACTGAATTATGGCCACCTAGCTAATATTTCATATGTCCTTCTTTCGCCCTCAGTACAGCAGCTATACGACGTGACATTGATTCAATAGAATGCCGGAAGCTATTGGGAGGTTTGGCCAACCAAGTTGTGTGCGGCCTTCAATGCAGGTATGGAAGTGATTGATGTATCTTCCTAGGGTGTGCTGGACATTCTCTATCGGGTTAAGGTCCGGAGATTTCGCGGGACACTCCATCCTGTGAATATACTAGCCAAGCCCTATGGGGATGGGTGTTATCGTCCCTAAAAAAATCTGGGGCCAACAGCTACCCTGAAAAGTCGCACATAGCGCTCTAGGATGTCATCCTTGTAGCATGCAGCAGTTAGGGAGCGTCTTGGAAGCACGTGCAGCAACGTGCGTCCATCAAACATGATGCCCGCCCAAACCATTAACTCTCCACCACCGTAATGGCCAATTTCTGTAACGTTTGGACGGCAGATTTTGGCCTTCCTTTTCTCTCCAAATGTACACACGTCGAGAATCCGTGTTTAGAGTGTACCACGACTCGTCACCTAAAAGAACACAAACCCACTGATCAGGGGTGATGTTGTCGGTCCCAATTCAGACGGACCCTGGGCGAGTGAGATTCACACCATTGGCCTTCTTGCATACAGACCTTTCTCGCCGAGTCTTCTATAAACTGTTTTCCTCGATATCGCAGTTCCGGGGAGTTACCTGACTCCTGCGGGAATTGCGCGGCTGTCGACACCCTATGGCGGGAGCTGTTAGAGTCAAATACCGCTTGTTTTGCCTTGTTGTGGCTCGTGGGCGTCCTTGTTCCAGCCATTTGGTTATTGTTCCGGTTTCCTGGAACTGTCTCCAGATATTGGAGACCACTTGCCTCGACACACTCAGCCACCTCGCTACTTCAGCTTGCGATTGCTCTGCTTCCAATCTACCAATTGTTCTCCACAGTAAAGTCTTCTACGCAATGGTGCTGATACATTCTAACACTAATAGTACAACTCAAGCTTCAGTTGCCCCAACCCACTCAGAACGTTTATCAAGGTCGCATGCCTGCCAGCTCGATGACATAGGTCGTTATTTGCATATTTCCATAGGAGCTATCATAATGTTTCCTGTACGTCGATTTAGCGTTTCCCCTTGCACATACATGCCTCTGAAAAATCTTTGCAATCAGTCGTCCCGTTTATGAAGGTCGCGTGCCTGCCAGCTCGATGACGTTGGTCGTGATTTGCATATTTCCACAGGAGCTAGCACAATGTTGCTTGGGCACGTCGACTTAGCGTTTCCCCTTGCAAATACATATCTCTCAAAAATGTTTACAATCGGCCGTCCCGTTTATCAAGGTCGCGTGCCTGCCAGCTCGATGACGTAGGTCGTCATTTGCATATTTCCATAGGAGCTAGCACAATGTTGCTTGGGGAAGTCGACTTAGCGTTTTTTTTTATTGGAGGTTTAACGACCACCGTGAGCAACTCAATGGGCTATAAACAGTCGCCTGTCCCTAATTTGGGGTCACTGGTTCCAGGGAAGAGAGAGAGAGCCAGTGCCGTAAAACAAACAAAACATCCATGCCTCACCGAGATTCGAACCAGGACCACTTTCGGACGAATGATCAGAAGCCATCGCTTAGACCACTGTGCCACCGGGACGGACGGCTTAGCGTTTCTCCTTGTACATACATGTCTCTGAAAAATCTTTACAATCGGTCGTCTCGTTTTGGACATATTCCCGAATTCGAATTTGTCCCGTTATTTTTGGACATCAGTTTTCAAGCAGTCGCCCGCCGCCCCGGTGGCGCAGTGGTCTAAGGCGTTGGCCTCTGATCATTCGTCCGTAAGGGGTCCGGGTTCGAATCCCGGTCAGGCATGGATGTTGTGTTTGTCTTACGGCACTGGCTCTCTCCCTTCCCTGGAACCAGTGACCCTAAATTAGGGACGGGCGACTGCTTATAGCCCATTGAGTTGCTCACGGCGGTCGTTAAACCTCCAATCAAAAAAAAAAAAAAAAAAAAAAAAGCAGTCGCCCATACCTAATTTGAGGCCACTGGCTCCAGGGAAAGGAAAAAGCTTCATCCGGTACTCGAATCCCAGCCTATCTCGGAGGAACAGTCAGAAGCCAGCGCTTCAGATCACTCGCTCACTGAGGAGTCTTACATTTTCTTCACAAACACTACGTACCAAATGTGATCAACATAGAAGCTCCTTAGGTCATAGTTTCTTTTTGTTTTATACTAAAACGGCATTCCCTAATATGACCTGTCTTCTTTTCTTGCATGTAGCCACGAATACACAGAATTGCTCAAGTTTGCTGATGTTTGATCCTATATTCTAGTCGAATGCTTGCGGCCATAAATTCACTTCGTTTATTTGTATATGTAAAAATATTTTCGTTCTTGATTTCTCACTTTATAGCCTTCATATTAAGCCGTATAAACTTCAATCGCAAAGTTTCTACACAAAAACTGAGGTTTTGATATTTAGATATCTAACTTATAGGTCCTCCTATATTTAGAAACTGTCAAACACGTTTTATTGGTTACATGCTTTACGACTGACAAAAATATATAATCGTAATGGAGACCAGATCTCTGTGTGAAACCTTAAGAATGAAGACGCACCTTATATGCATATGTATTTTTGGGTATTGAAGCTTGTATGTTCTGACCTATTTATTCCTTTACCTGGTGGCAACGCCTCGGAAACCGCATATTTGATTTCCTGTCGGGGGAATTAATATCTTCGTCAGAGCTCATCACTGGTTCTTTTGAAGGGTCCGTCTCTTTCCATGATTAAATTCTACTTTATGCTACACTGTTGATATGTTCGCTAGTCTGTGTGGTAGAATTTCGCTTGCTGATGTGGTTCATCTTGTAGGTTTGGTCATTTTTGAATGCAAGTCCATTTCTTTCATTCGCTTCGTGATCTTCCAGTTTCAGTCAGTTTTAACTTGAAATCTAATTTTTTTCACTTGCTTACACACATATACCGACCAGTGAATCAGAAACTTTTATTCAATACCAGGTTGGACCGCCTTTAGCCCGAATTACAGCTCGTATGTGATTTGGCATTGATTCCACAAAGTATTGAAGTGCATAGATCAGACAGTCTTGACTTTGATAAAAGTCAAATTCAAGAAGGACTGGCTCTGATTTGACGAAAGAGGACTTTACTCCCGGATCTATTTTCTACCATGTCCCATACAGTTTCAATGGGATTCATATCTGGGCATTGTGGTGGCCATAGAAGATGGTGGAATCACTGCTGAACACAACTTGCGCGATGGACAGTAGTAGCATTGTCGTACACGAAATAGCCGTTACCTGTTGGATAAAAAGTCAAAATTGCAGGATGGACTTAATCGTCAAAAATGTTCAGCTAATCATTGGAGGACACCAGCCTTTCAGCAATATCAGGGGACCCGCACCGTACCAAAAGAAGGTACCCCGCACCATGACACTTCATCTAGAAACCGGAGTTGTGTTTACAAGGCAAGCTGAGTCTATTGCTTCATGGGACTCCCACCAAACTCTCTGCCTACCGTCGGTACAGAACAAAGCGTACAGTGACTCATCGAGCCACGTGACTATTTCCCGGTCTTCCAGTGTCTAATCACGGTACTCCTCACCCCACTGCGCAGAAGAATTTTCCCAATCTTCACAACAATCGGTGGTTTTTTGTATAGGCATGTGACTGCTAATGCCGACCCTTTTCAATTCCGTGCGTATAGTTCGCTGAGATATGGGTTGGGAACAGACTTCATTGAATGCTTCGGTCAATTACTGCACACAGAAAATCCCATGTCTCCGTTCAAGCCTTCTCAGACGACAGCGATCTCGTTTCTGACAGACTGTCGTCGCGCCACAATTGTGCATCTTAGACAGGCAATGTGGGTTGTTTTCCACTGATTAAAGATCTGGGATATCTCACCTATCGAGACAGCTCTGCTTTTTTCAAAATCGTCGCTCTTAGCAGAAGGGCACCCACAATAACTTTTTTTTTCTCATCGACCTCTGAAAGATACTTTGCTTTTTCCCATTGTTATCAACACTACTGACGAGCAACAGTCTTAAAGTCAGCAGGTGTATGACCGCGATGCTTGGCTATACATTCGGCAACATGTCATGACATCAAGTAGTAGATGGTGTCCTGATGGATCGCTGATGATACGCCGTTGATCTGTGTCCTTAATTCCTCGACATTGCGAGAGGGTCGTGCGGTAGCGTTACGTCGCCTGTCAATGATGTCCCACATCTTCTCTATTAGGAAGAAGTCTGTGGATCGCGCTGGCCAGGGCATCATATGGACAGTTTGTAGGCACTGTCTGCTGATTTTGGAGTGTGAGGGCAGTCGTTATCGTGTTGAAACTGGGCATCAAGAATACCACAGAGACGGCAACGAAACGGGCTTCACCATCTCATCGGCGTATCGTGGTGACGTAGTTATCCCCATTATGCGTACGAGCGGTGAACGGCTGTTGCAACTGATAGTGCCCCAAACCATGACCCCAGGCTGAGGGGGCGTATGAAGCTCACGGATGGCAGCTAGATCAGCCCGATGATCACGTCGTCTCCAGACGCTCAATCAGCGATCGTCGGCACTGTAACAGAAAGGAGAGACTCGTTGCTTAATATTCGTCCCGTGAGACTTGTCTTAATATGCATCACGCGAGTCTCGTCGCTCAATGTGTGTCCCCACCAGACTCGTCGCTGAATTTACGATCCGCTACACACGTCTGGTACGACACCATTGCAATCTTGCGCCACGATGTGCTGCAGTCAGTGGCACAGAAATGCCTCAAGAAATCTGCGATTCACAGTCTGTGTCGATACGAGGACGTTCAAAACTGCTTGTACACCTCGTCGAATTTGATCCGCTGTGGATTGTGAGGCTGCTACGACTTGCCCTCGAAGGCGGAGATAGAGGCTTTCGAGAGTCCGCTTTCGTGCACCAGTCCCACTAGTAAGAGGTAAGTAACCTTTCTTTAACCACTATCGCCACATTCGGTCGACAGTTGTTGCATCCTAATGCGTTGAGGCCGCGATGCGACGTAACAACTAACCAACTGTTGGTAGCCCTATGACGAAGACCCTGGTACCCTTGTGATGGTAGGATTCCCGACGACTTCGCGAAGACACTCTTACTCCTTATTCGAGCTTTTTCCACCGAGATCACTCCGATGCGGTGGTCCACACACCCAGGTGAGGACGACCAAACTCAGTTACGTTGATTATTTACACTCCTTACACGTGCTTTCGCCACCGAGATCACTCTGATGCAGTGGTCCACACGCCCAGCTGAGGACGACCAAATTTAGCTACGCCGAGCTGTTTTGCCCATTTATCTCATTCGTCTATCAAGTGACTCGTTCACAACTGCGATCATTTACCTAATTCAATTGTTGACACATGCCCATCATTTGCGTGATGCTATTTCCCGGTGTGGCATTTTCTATGTCGAGCAGTGTTTTTGTGTAGCAGAGAATCTTTTCTTTGGTGGAGAAAATTTGATCAGTGGCCTTGTACAAAAAATGTGAAACTTGTACAAAATAGAGTATATCTGTTA
This sequence comes from Macrothele yani, assembly GCA_039090855.1. Taxonomy (NCBI): domain Eukaryota; kingdom Metazoa; phylum Arthropoda; class Arachnida; order Araneae; family Macrothelidae; genus Macrothele; species Macrothele yani. The sequence goes on along the minus strand of CM077017.1, from coordinate 60,743,820 downwards.
CAAACAAATTTACCAGGGCTTATCAATAAGTCATTTCCAATGGCCTTTGGCGGCGTATAAGGGATATATAAATCGGTGTCTGCCAACTTCTTTACGTTTTCTAGACTAGAAGGCGTTGTTTGTCCCAGGAACATTAATAAAAAAAGCCACCATGCTGGAGAACAGATTCAAGTGAAAATGACGACCCGGCTGGTAAAATGATCTCAATCGGATGTACGCTGGGTGATAACGTTGAACGATGTGACGCTAGGCATCAAAAGAAACAATTGAATCTGCAGCAATCTGTTGCTTTTGGAAAACATTGACGCATGGTGTGCGTCATCTCGTCGTCGTATTGTAGGCTGTATTGTTTTCGACACCACCGTGAACAGTGAGGTGTATGCAGACCTCATTTCGCACTTCATTTCACTGCTGGAAATGGATGAACGTTACTGCTGGTTCAAGCAGAACTGTGCGACCTGTCACATGTTAACCAGCACCGTACATTTTTTAACTGATTTTTTCGGAGAACGCCTCATTTTCAAGGGATTGTGGACTCCTCGTTCCCGAGATTTATCTCACCACTTCGTTACTTCCTTTGGGAAATAACTGAAAAGTGAGGTTTACGAAAATAATCCGCAAACGATCGCTGAGCTAAAGAGTAACATCACAACAGAGGTCTCACAAATCAATACTCACATGCTTCGCAGTCTCAAGCAATCTGGTAAAACGCCTCTGCATTCGCGAACGAGGAGGCCATTTCCAATATTTATTGTAACAACCACAGTTTTTCTGCTAAAAGTAAGTAGGCACCATTCCAACTCATATCTGCCATACGTTACTTTTGATTAAATATCTCATAGTGTTGAAAATTCACGTTTACCTTTTGATGTGCGCGACTTTTGACTCACACTGTACCTTTATATGCCTCAGCTGAAGTTTCTTACTTTTCAACAATTCAAAAGGTGATTTTCTCAATTTTAACTCTGGAAGGCCACCTGTCCTCATTGCACACACACCTGCCACTAAATTAGAAATCATCACGCACATGTACAGTACGTACAAATAGAAATCATCGCTCTTTCCACGTTAATAAGTGAGTCTCGGAAAAATTCTGATCGGCCGCCACCGGGAATCGAACCCAGGGTCTTCCAGTTACGCTCCGGACATGGTACCACTGCACCACAGCGGCCTCGAACTCTCCAGACTTACATGTAATTAATTGCCAAACTACATGGCAGGTTGCTTCATGGAGCCCCACACAGTGCTGGGGATTCACCAAAGATGGAAAGCAGCAACTGAACAAATAACTAGCAGGCGAATGGATAATTAATTCAAACAGTCGACGTGGATTAGGAACACCAAACAGAAATCATCGCTCTTTCACGTTAATGTGGTGCAGTGGTAGCATATCCGGCGCGTAACTGGAAGAACCTGGGTTCCATTCCCGGTGGCGGCCGATAAAAATTTTTCCGAGACTCACTTATTAACGTGGAAAGAGCAATGATTTCTGTTTGGTGTTCCTGATCCACGTCGGCTGTTTGAATTAATTATCCATTCGCCTCCTAGTTATTTCTTCAGTTGTTGCTTTTCATCTTTGGTGAATTCCCAGCAGTGTGCGGTACTCCATGAAGCAACCTGTCATGTAGTTTGGCAGTTAATTACATGTGAGTCTGGAGAATTCTAGGCCGCTGTGGTGCAGTGGTAGCATGTCCGGAGCGTAACTGGAAGACCTGGGTTCGATTCCCAGTGGCGGTCGGTCAGACGTTTCCCGAGACTCACTTATTAACGTGCAAAGAGCGATGATTTCTGTTTGTACGTACTGTACATGTGCGTGATGATTTCCAATTCAGTGGCAGGTGCGTGTGCAGTGAGGACAGGTTGCCTTCCAGAGTTAAGATTAAGAAAATCACCTTTTGAATTGTTCCCACTAAAGGGGCTCTGACGCCCGCCAATAGCGGTATAACTATACCATCACGATTAGAGGAAATGCTATCCCACACTTAACAACACGCTTGGCCAGCGTGGTGAGTTATGGCCAAACCCTCCAAAATGACTCCACAACTTATATCTTGGCCCTCAGTCTCCGGCAGCTGGCCTGGCTAAGGCAGCGGCCAGTGCGACATGAAGGCCGAGGGTGGTAAGAATCACCGGAGGACCGGGCTAGGCTGGTATTTGATGCTGACCTTGGCTACTTACAATGGACGCTCCCTATCTTCTGATTCAAGGCTTCTTGAATTGGAAGAGGAACTACAAAGGATTAAGTAGGACATCGTCTGGCTAAGTGAGGTAAGGAGAAAAGGAGAAGATCTCATTGAACTGAAAAGTGGACATCTCTTCTATTATCGTGGGACAGATACTGACAGAACTAGTGATGTTGGATTTATAATAAACAAGAAACTGAAGGATACAGTTGTAGAAGTTGAAAGTTTTTTTTTTTTTTGATTGGAGGTTTAACGACCACCGTGAGCAACTCAATGGGCTATAAGCAGTCGCCCGTACCAAATTTAGGGTCACTGGTTCCACGGAAGGGGAGAGCCAGTGCCGTAAAACAAACATAACATCCATGCCTCACCGAGATTCGAACCAGGACCCCTTTCGGACGAATGATCAGAAGCCATCGCTTAGACCACTGTGCCACCGGGACGGACGGCTTAGCGTTTCTCCTTGTACATACATGTCTCTGAAAAATCTTTACAATCGGTCGTCTCGTTTTGGACATATTCCCGAATTCGAATTTGTCCCGTTATTTTTGGACATCAGTTTTCAAGCAGTCGCCCATACCTAATTTGAGGCCACTGGCTCCAGGGAAAGGAAAAAGCTTCATCCGGTAATCGAATCCCAGCCTATCTCGGAGGAACAGTCAGAAGCCAGCGCTTCAGATCACTCGCTCACTGAGGAGTCTTACATTTTCTTCACAAACACTACGTACCAAATGTGATCAACATAGAAGCTCCTTAGGTCATAGTTTCTTTTTGTTTCATACTAAAACGGCATTCCCTAATATGACATGTCTTCTTTTCTTGCATGTAGCCACGAATACACAGAATTGCTCAAGTTTGCTGATGTTTGATCCTATATTCTAGTCGAATGCTTGCGGCCATAAATTCACTTCGTTGATTTGTATATGTAAAAATATTTTCGTTCTTGATTTCTCACTTTATAGCCTTCATATTAAGCCGTATAAACTTCAATCGCAAAGTTTCTACACAAAAACTGAGGTTTTGATATTTAGATATCTAACTTATAGGTCCTCCTATATTTAGAAACTGTCAAACACGTTTTATTGGTTACATGCTTTACGACTGACAAAAATATATAATCGTAATGGAGACCAGATCTCTGTGTGAAACCTTAAGAATGAAGACGCACCTTATATGCATATGTATTTTTGGGTATTGAAGCTTGTATGTTCTGACCTATTTATTCCTTTACCTGGTGGCAACGCCTCGGAAACCGCATATTTGATTTCCTGTCGGGGGAATTAATATCTTCGTCAGAGCTCATCACTGGTTCTTTTGAAGGGTCCGTCTCTTTCCATGATTAAATTCTACTTTATGCTACACTGTTGATATGTTCGCTAGTCTGTGTGGTAGAATTTCGCTTGCTGATGTGGTTCATCTTGTAGGTTTGGTCATTTTTGAATGCAAGTCCATTTCTTTCATTCGCTTCGTGATCTTCCAGTTTCAGTCAGTTTTAACTTGAAATCTAATTTTTTTCACTTGCTTACACACATATACCGACCAGTGAATCAGAAACTTTTATTCAATACCAGGTTGGACCGCCTTTAGCCCGAATTACAGCTCGTATGTGATTTGGCATTGATTCCACAAAGTATTGAAGTGCATAGATCAGACAGTCTTGACTTTGATAAAAGTCAAATTCAAGAAGGACTGGCTCTGATTTGACGAAAGAGGACTTTACTCCCGGATCTATTTTCTACCATGTCCCATACAGTTTCAATGGGATTCATATCTGGGCATTGTGGTGGCCATAGAAGATGGTGGAATCACTGCTGAACACAACTTGCGCGATGGACAGTAGTAGCATTGTCGTACACGAAATAGCCGTTACCTGTTGGATAAAAAGTCAAAATTGCAGGATGGACTTAATCGTCAAAAATGTTCAGCTAATCATTGGAGGACACCAGCCTTTCAGCAATATCAGGGGACCCGCACCGTACCAAAAGAAGGTACCCCGCACCATGACACTTCATCTAGAAACCGGAGTTGTGTTTACAAGGCAAGCTGAGTCTATTGCTTCATGGGACTCCCACCAAACTCTCTGCCTACCGTCGGTACAGAACAAAGCGTACAGTGACTCATCGAGCCACGTGACTATTTCCCGGTCTTCCAGTGTCTAATCACGGTACTCCTCACCCCACTGCGCAGAAGAATTTTCCCAATCTTCACAACAATCGGTGGTTTTTTGTATAGGCATGTGACTGCTAATGCCGACCCTTTTCAATTCCGTGCGTATAGTTCGCTGAGATATGGGTTGGGAACAGACTTCATTGAATGCTTCGGTCAATTACTGCACACAGAAAATCCCATGTCTCCGTTCAAGCCTTCTCAGACGACAGCGATCTCGTTTCTGACAGACTGTCGTCGCGCCACAATTGTGCATCTTAGACAGGCAATGTGGGTTGTTTTCCACTGATTAAAGATCTGGGATATCTCACCTATCGAGACAGCTCTGCTTTTTTCAAAATCGTCGCTCTTAGCAGAAGGGCACCCACAATAACTTTTTTTTTCTCATCGACCTCTGAAAGATACTTTGCTTTTTCCCATTGTTATCAACACTACTGACGAGCAACAGTCTTAAAGTCAGCAGGTGTATGACCGCGATGCTTGGCTATACATTCGGCAACATGTCATGACATCAAGTAGTAGATGGTGTCCTGATGGATCGCTGATGATACGCCGTTGATCTGTGTCCTTAATTCCTCGACATTGCGAGAGGGTCGTGCGGTAGCGTTACGTCGCCTGTCAATGATGTCCCACATCTTCTCTATTAGGAAGAAGTCTGTGGATCGCGCTGGCCAGGGCATCATGTGGACAGTTTGTAGGCACTGTCTGCTGATTATGGAGTGTGAGGGCAGTCGTTATCGTGTTGAAACTGGGCATCAAGAATACCACAGAGACGGCAACGAAACGGGCTTCCCCAACTCATCGGCGTATCGTGGTGACGTAATTATCCCCATTATGCGTACGAGCGGTGAACGGCTGTTGCAACTGATAGTGCCCCAAACCATGACCCCAGGCTGAGGGGGCGTATGACGCTCACGGATGGCAGCTAGATCAGCCCGATGATCACGTCGTCTCCAGACGCTCAATCAGCGATCGTCGGCACTGTAACAGAAAGGAGAGACTCGTTGCTTAATATTCGTCCCGTGAGACTTGTCTTAATATGCATCACGCGAGTCTCGTCGCTCAATGTGTGTCCCCACCAGACTCGTCGCTGAATTTACGATCCGCTACACACGTCTGGTACGACACCATTGCAATCTTGCGCCACGATGTGCTGCAGTCAGTGGCACAGAAATGCCTCAAGAAATCTGCGATTCACAGTCTGTGTCGATACGAGGACGTTCAAAACTGCTTGTACACCTCGTCGAATTTGATCCGCTGTGGATTGTGAGGCTGCTACGACTTGCCCTCGAAGGCGGAGATAGAGGCTTTCGAGAGTCCGCTTTCGTGCACCAGTACCACTAGTAAGAGGTAAGTAACCTTTCTTTAACCACTATCGCCACATTCGGTCGACAGTTGTTGCATCCTAATGCGTTGAGGCAGCGATGCGACGTAACAACTAACCAACTGTTGGTAGCCCTATGACGAAGACCCTGGTACCCTTGTGATGGTAGGATTCCCGACGACTTCGCGAAGACACTCTTACTCCTTATTCGAGCTTTTTCCACCGAGATCACTCCGATGCGGTGGTCCACACACCCAGGTGAGGACGACCAAACTCAGTTACGTTGATTATTTACACTCCTTACACGTGCTTTCGCCACCGAGATCACTCTGATGCAGTGGTCCACACGCCCAGCTGAGGACGACCAAATTTAGCTACGCCGAGCTGTTTTGCCCATTTATCTCCCTCGTCTATCAAGTGACTCGTTCACAACTGCGATCATTTACCTAATTCAATTGTTGACACATACCCATCATTTGCGTGATGCTATTTCCCGGTGTGGCATTTTCTATGTCGAGCAGTGTTTTTGTGTAGCAGAGAATCTTTTCTTTGGTGGAGAAAATTTGATCAGTGGCCTTGTACAAAAAATGTGAAACTTGTACAAAATAGAGTATATCTGTTACAAACAAATTTACGAGGGCTTATCAATAAGTCATTTCCAATGGCCTTTGGCGGCGGATAAGGGATATATAAATCGGTGTCTGCCAACTTCTTTACGTTTTCTAGACTAGAAGGCGTTGTTTGTCCCAGGAACATTAATAAAAAAAGCTACCATGCTGGAGAACAGATTCAAGTGAAAATGACGACCCGGCTGGTAAAATGATCTCAATCGGATGTACGCTGGGTGATAACGTTGAACGATGTGACGCTCGGCATCAAAAGAAACAATTGAATCTGCAGCAATCAGTTGCTTTTGGAAAAAATTGACGCATGGTGTGCGTCATCTCGTCGTCGTATTGTAGGCTGTATTGTTTTCGACAAAACCGTGAACAGTGAGGTGTATGCAGACCTCATTTCGCACTTCATTTCACTGCTGGAAGTGGATGAACGTTACTGCTGGTTCAAGCAGAACTGTGCGACCTGTCACATGTTAACCAGCACCGTACATTTTTTAACTGATTTTTTTCGGAGAACGCCTCATTTTCAAGGGATTGTGGACTCCTCGTTCCCGAGATTTATCTCACCACTTCGTTACTTCCTTTGGGAAATAACTGAAAAGTGAGGTTTACGAAAATAATCCGCAAACGATCGCTGAGCTAAAGAGTAACATCACAACAGAGGTCTCACAAATCAATACTCACATGCTTCGCAGTCTCAAGCAATCTGGTAAAACGCCTCTGCATTCGCGAACGAGGAGGCCATTTCCAATATTTATTGTAACAACCACAGTTTTCCTGCTAAAAGTAAGTAGGCACCATTCCAACTCATATCTGCCATACGTTACTTTTGATTAAATATCTCATAGTGTTGAAAATTCACGTTTACCTTTTGATGTGCGCGACTTTTGACTCACACTGTACCTTTATATGCCTCAGCTGAAGTTTCTTACTTTTCAACAATTCAAAAGGTGATTTTCTCAATTTTAACTCTGGAAGGCCACCTGTCCTCATTGCACACACACCTGCCACTAAATTAGAAATCATCACGCACATGTACAGTACGTACAAATAGAAATCATCGCTCTTTCCACGTTAATAAGTGAGTCTCGGAAAAATTCTGATCGGCCGCCACCGGGAATCGAACCCAGGGTCTTTCAGTTACGCTCCGGACATGGTACCACTGCACCACAGCGGCCTCGAACTCTCCAGACTTACATGTAATTAATTGCCAAACTACATGGCAGGTTGCTTCATGGAGCCCCACACAGTGCTGGGGATTCACCAAAGATGGAAAGCAGCAACTGAACAAATAACTAGCAGGCGAATGGATAATTAATTCAAACAGTCAACGTGGATCAGGAACACCAAACAGAAATCATCGCTCTTTCACGTTAATGTGGTGCAATGGTAGCATATCCGGCGCGTAACTGGAAGAACCTGGGTTCCATTCCCGGTGGCGGCCGATAAAAAATTTTCCGAGACTCACTTATTAACGTGGAAAGAGCAATGATTTCTGTTTGGTGTTCCTGATCCACGTCGGCTGTTTGAATTAATTATCCATTCGCCTCCTAGTTATTTCTTCAGTTGTTGCTTTTCATCTTTGGTGAATTCCCAGCAGTGTGCGGTACTCCATGAAGCAACCTGTCATGTAGTTTGGCAGTTAATTACATGTGAGTCTGGAGAATTCTAGGCCGCTGTGGTGCAGTGGTAGCATGTCCGGAGCGTAACTGGAAGACCTGGGTTCGATTCCCAGTGGCGGTCGGTCAGACGTTTCCCGAGACTCACTTATTAACGTGCAAAGAGCGATGATTTCTGTTTGTACGTACTGTACATGTGCGTGATGATTTCCAATTCAGTGGCAGGTGCGTGTGCAGTGAGGACAGGTTGCCTTCCAGAGTTAAGATTAAGAAAATCACCTTTTGAATTGTTCCCACTAAAGGGGCTCTGACGCCCGCCAATAGCGGTATAACTATACCATCACGATTAGAGGAAATGCTATCCCACACTCAACAACACGCTTGGCCAGCGTGGTGAGTTATGGCCAAACCCTCCAAAATGACTCCACAACTTATATCTTGGCCCTCAGTCTCCGGCAGCTGGCCTGGCTAAGGCAGCGGCCAGTGCGACATGAAGGCCGAGGGTGGTAAGAATCACCGGAGGACCGGGCTAGGCTGGTATTTGATGCTGACCTTGGCTACTTACAATGGACGCTCCCTATCTTCTGATTCAAGGCTTCTTGAATTGGAAGAGGAACTACAAAGGATTAAGTAGGACATCGTCTGGCTAAGTGAGGTAAGGAGAAAAGGAGAAGATCTCATTGAACTGAAAAGTGGACATCTCTTCTATTATCGTGGGACAGATACTGACAGAATTAGTGATGTTGGATTTATAATAAACAAGAAACTGAAGGATACAGTTGTAGAAGTTGAAAGTTTTTTTTTTTTTTTTTTTTGATTGGAGGTTTAACGACCACCGTGAGCAACTCAATGGGCTATAAGCAGTCGCCCGTACCTAATTTAGGGTCACTGGTTCCACGGAAGGGGGAGAGCCAGTGCCGTAAGATAAACACAACATCCATGCCTCACCGGGATTCGAACCCGCACCCCGTTCGGACGATTGATCAGAGGCCATCGCTTAGACCACTGCGCCACCAGGTCGGCGAAGTTGAAAGTTCCTCTGACAGAGCTGCACGACTCGTTATCCAACTCTCGACAAGATACCAGTCTCAGATTATTCAAACTTATGCACCCACCACAAGCCACCCTGAAGAAGAAATTGAAGAATTTTATGAGGAAATTCTTCATCTAAATAATAAAGGCAAGCACCACTTGAAGATAATTATGGGAGATTTCAATTTTCAATGAAAAAATAGGGCAACAGCAACAGAATGAAACTTCAGTAGGTCAATTCGGTCACGGCAACAGAAACCAGCGTGGAAATAGTCTCGTAGAGTTTGCAGAGGCAAAAGGGTTTTTCATCTTGAACTCCTTTTTCAAGAAAAAGCCACACACAAAATGGCCATGGAGGCATCCAAGTTCGATGACAAGTGAAATTGATTTTATTATGTGTAACAAGAAATTTGCCATGGAACACTGCAGTGTGTTAAACAAGTTCAACACAGGTAGTGACCATACACTGAAGAGCAATTGAATTAGAAACTGTGACGTACCTGCCAGCAGGACGCACACGACATAAAGGCAGATAGGAATCAGAATACATGTCTGCGTAGCTCAGTTGGTAGAGCTGCTTGTTCCGGAATAAGCGTACTCGGGTTCGAATCCCGGCGTAGACCGAAAATGACGGAGAAATTTACTTCGTTATAATGGCGCCCGAACTATCCGGATGACCCGGCCGTTCAAAATCTCGCATTGGTGTGATGTTATTTCCACACCGCGAGACAGGAAAAATCAGATAATTCCTTCTCCAGCGCTTCGAAAAATAAAAATGTGTGATGTTGCATTCCACACAGCAGATTTACTGGGAGTTCTCAAGTGCACGTTCTTCAGTGGTTGTCTGTCTGCAGCGATTCATGGTCACGGCTAATCCGTGGGCCATGCCCCCGGCCCTCTTTCGGGGGGAGATGTGACGTACCTGCCAGCAGGACGCACACGACATAAAGGCAGATAGGAATCAGAATACATGTCTGTGTAGCTCAGTTGGTAGAGCTGCTTGTTCCGGAATAAGCGTACTCGGGTTCGAATCCCGGCGTAGATCGAAAATGACGGAGAAATTTACTTCGTTATAAAACAGCTGGCGTTATGCAAATGTGACGCTGTGGGCGACCCTGTAAACGGAAACGACATGACGTATGCAGCGATCCGACAATATAAGAAGTGATGCGACGGGAATCAGTAAGAATCGGACGCAGTATGGGTAAGACGAAGGATCTAAGCGCATTTGATCGTGCACAAATTGTCAGGGCACGACGAATGGGCCACACCATCTCGGAAGCCGTGCAGGCCCTGGAATTTTCACGTGCCACTGTGTCACGGGTGCAAGAGGAGTGCATCGAATCCGGTAAAACCATCCCCGCAAGGGCCAACTGCCGTGGAACACAGCGTGTGGATGAGCGGGATCATCGTCAGCAAGCTCGCATTGTAACAGCGGATAGACGGGCCATAGTGCAAGAAATCACTCGGCAATTTAACGCTAGTGCACAAAAACGTGTAAGCAGCCACACCATCCAGAACCATCTCCTCGCTATGGGGTACAGAAGACATCGTCCCACGAGGGTATCGCTGCTCACCGCACATCACAGGGTGTAAAGATTATCATCGGCGCGGGAACATAGACAGTAGACATGTGAAAAAATGTTGCCTGGACTGATGAATCGAGATTCACGTTGGTACATGCGGATGGCAGGATACGAGTGCAGCGCAAACCACATGAAGCGATGGATCCTTCTTACCAGCAGGGTACTCTTCAAGCCGGTGGTGGTGGCATTCTCGTCTGGGGACTGTTTACGTGGACTGAAATTTGACCCCTGGTACGTCTGACATCTTCCCTCACAAGTCAATGTTACCGGGATATCCTGGACGACCATTTGCTCCCGTTTGTGCGTCTTCAACATCCCACTGGGAACCTCATCCTGCAACAAGACAATGCACCGTGTCATCGCTCCCGAATTGTATCCGAATGGTTGAATGAACACTCCACCGACATGACCTCGCTTCCTTGGCCAGCTAGGTCACCTGACCTCAATCCCATCGAACACATCTGGGATGCCATCGTGAGAGATGTTCGAGGCTCTGACCCCCTCCATCAAATCTTCGTGAACTGTGGGAGCTTGTTCAGGGGTCGTGGATCCGTATGGCTTCCCAACGCTTCCGGTGTCTTGTCGAGTCCATGCCGAGACGAATCGCCACCGTCATCAGGACGAAAGGTGGTGCTACGCGTTACTAAATAGGTATCTCTAATTCAATTGCTCTTCAGTTTAGATTGGTGAGATGTAAGATGCACCTGAACACTAAACTCGAACGTGACAAACAAAATGTATTGACATAACCAACCTTAAAAAAACACCATAATACCTCAAGTTGGAACTGAAGAACAGATTCTCTGCTTTAGAAGGCCTAACATCAGAAGAAGTGGATATTTCTGAAGTAAACGGGAAAGTAACCAAAGCACTTATGGAAGCAGCAACAAAATTAACTGGGTCTAAGAACAAGTTGCATGTGAACAAATTATCAGGAAAAACCAAAATGTTGATGCAAAAAAGAAGAGAGATGAGGACAACTAAAAAAGATGTGTCTTCCAAAGTGGAATATATAGAGCTATGCAAGACAGTACGAAAAAGTATCACTGAAGACGTAAGAAAATTCAACTGTGAACTAGTGAGGAAAGCAATTGAAAACAACCAAAGCCTAAAGATAGCAAAGGGACATCTCAGTAAGGGAAGAAAACAGATTATGGCACTGAGAAAAGAAGATGGTGCTGTAACAAGGAATAGGGGCGAAATATTGACAAGAGTGAAAGATTTCTACTCCAAATTATATGAAAGGGATGGTACATGTACTCCAGACATCATGAAAGGTACCAGTACCAGAGTTCTTCCAGTCCTCCCAGCAGAAGTTGCACATACAATCAAGAACATGAAGCGGGGGAAAGCTCCAGGAGAAGATGGAATTACTGTAGGCATCATACAAGAAGCAAGTGGAGAAACTGAAACAGTACTCGCCCAAGTATTCACTCGATGCCTTAATGAAGGGAAGATTCCTGAGGATTGGAACAACGCTGCAATGATCCTGCTACATAAAAAAGGTGACATTAAGGATCTCAGGAACTACAGACCTATCAGCCTCCTCTCAGTGGTTTATAAAATCTTCACTAAAGTTCTTTCACACCGCTTGAAGGTAACACTGGACATGGCTCAACGGAGAGAACAAGTTGGATTGAGGAGTGGCTACAGCAATATAGATCATATCCACGTACTGAGAGAACTAATTGAAAGAGCGAGCGAATATGAACTTCCATTGTGCATGGCTTTTATCGATTATGAAAAGGCCTTTGATTCGGTGAAACCATCAGCAGTTACAATGGCTTTGAAATCCTGCGGTATTGAAGATGCATACATTAATATTATTAGTAACATCTATGAAAATGCAAGTGCAAAGATTCGGCTGTTTGAAAATACAACACACATAAAAATTGGAAAGGGAGTGAGACAAGGTGACACCGTAACTCCCAAGCTCTTTAATGCCGCCTTGGAAAATGTCTTTCAATCACTGAACTGGGTAAACAAAGAGATAAAGATAAATGGAGATTATATAACTCATCTTCGTTTTGCTGATGACGTAGTCATTTTTGCATGTACCCCATCAGAGCTGCAGAGTATGATCGAGGAACTTGCTGACAAGAGTAAAGAAGTGGGATTAAAAATGAACTTTCAGAAGACAAACGTGAAGTACAATGCTTTTACAAGAAATGAAGATTTATCGATTGATGGAGAAAAGCTGGAGATAACAGATACGTACATTTATCTTGGACAGCAGATATCAAGTGAGGGTCACATTGATGAAGAAATTAATCGGCGTATAAAACTTGCCTGGAGAGCTTTTGGAAGAAACAGCATAGTTTTCAAGAGCAATATGCCATTATGTCTTAAAAGAAAAGTGTTTGATCAATGCATCCTTCCAGTGCTTACGTATGGTGCAGAGACGTGGACCTTGACTAAAAGAGACATACAAAGGCTGAATACAACTCAAAGAAGCATAGAGAGGTGCATGCTGGGTGTAACCAGGAGAGATAAGAAGAGGAACTCGTGGATCCGAAAAATGACAAGAGTGGAAGACATCATGATCAGAGTTAAATCCCTGAAATGGCAATGCGCTGGACATACTGCCAGAAGGACCGACCATCGATGGACAGCCGAAATTTTAGATTGGATTCCAAGGGATAGGAAAAAACCCAGAAGAAGACCACATGGGAGATGGGTGGATGAAATTCGAAAGTATGCGGGAGTAACATGGAGGTGACTGGCACAAGACAGACCGTTGTGGAAGAGGCTTGGAGAGACCTTCGTCCAGCAGTGGATTGATAATGGTTAATGATGATGATATATATCGAATGCCATAGAGAAGTTAAAAATTCCTTCAGTTATTCCAGTGGAATTATATATTTTGTGAAAGTTGATTAAACATGAACGATGAATGAAAGAGGAATTTAGGAAAGGAGTGTCTGAACCTAGATTTTAAAGAGCCCTTCGAAGTAGGTAGCTAGAAGATTTGGGTTAGGGTGTCCAGTACGAAAGTCACAAGAAAGTGAGTTGCAGAAAGATAATTATTTATCAGTCAGTTCTGACTTCCACCCTGATTACACAGGGTGTACAAATCTTGGTCACTTTTTGCTAGATGATCAGGCAAGTCACCTCTGTAGACAATAGGCCTGTAGAGTCAGTAACTGTGTGTTTTAATGCACTGAGGAACATGCTGTCTAAGAATGTTTGCATCAATTCAGTACTCACCATCTACTGGTCCAATTAACAAGACTCACGTCAGAACCGGTCTAAACAAACAAAAAAAAAGCATTGAGAATATATGGGTATCATTTAGTAGGAAGAGTTAGTCGATAACTATTTGATTTAGGAAGAAAGGTGGGACCGATACAACTGTAACTACATTAAACGGCAAATGCCATCATTATTTTCACCAGCATTAGTTTATATGTTGAGCATTATTTTATAAAGCAAATCATCAGTAATTATCTCGTAAAAAACTGATTCAGGATTGTATTGGTTTCAGTTTCATTTCGGTGTTTTGTACTACACTGCTGGCCACCCAAAATGCAACACCAAGAAGGATGCATCCAATTGGCCTGAAATTTGCAGCATGCGTCGCTCGCGAGAGGAAATGCAAACGATTAGCATTGCAGGGCATATGCAAATCATGTGCGCCCGGCACGCCACCGAGAAGCACTGTAAGAAGGGTGCACAGAAGGCGGGGTGTAAGAAGTGGAAGTGTGTTGTGCTGCCGGACCTGTGCGTGGGAAGCTTCCTGATGCCTCGTCGCAGAATACGGCAGTCATTCCAGCACGTTTCGGAGTTCGACAGAGGACGAATAGTGGCTTATCGCGACAGCGGTTTAGCGTACCGAGACATCAGCGCCAGTGTTGGACGACATCCAGCCACAGTGAGGCGAGTATGGATTCGGTGGGTGCAGGAGGGACGGACGGGCCGACTTGAGCGATTGCCGCAGCCGCGGTGCATCACCGAACGAGAGGACCGGCATGTTGTGCTGTGGGCATTGACGACTCACACCGCCCCATCACGAGCGTTAGCGCAGGAATCAGGGTGTGTTGCGCAACAACCTGTGTCAGCACGTACCGTTCGACGTCGTCTGCAGATGCGGGGACTTGTCTCACGGCGCCCATTGCTCCGATTATCATTGACGTTATACCACAGGCGAATGCGGCGGCAGTGGGCCGTTAAAGGCCGCACCTGGACTACGGAATGGCACGACATTGTTTTCTCTGACGAATCCCGCTTCTGCCTGCAACACCACGATGTTCAGATTCGCGTGTGGCGGCACCGCGGCAAGAGACTGTATGACGCCTGCATTATTCATCGCCATACCGGTCCGTTGCCTGGTGTTATGGTTTGGGGCGCAATTGAATATGACACCCGCACCCCTCTGGTACGCATCGCCGTTACACTCACCAGCCACCGCACCATCTCCGACGTTTTGGAGACTGTAGTCCTCCCTTACCTGCAGGACCTGCCAGCGGCCAAGTTTCAACAGGACAATGCGCGCTCACACGTGGCACGTATCGTGCAACAATTCTTCATGGCCCACCAGGTGTCACTGCTGCCGTGGCCCGCATGTTCTCCCGATATATCGCCCATCAAACACGTCTGGTGGCTGATCGGCAACCGAGTGGCCCGGCAAGCACCACCCGCGGCTACGCCTGATGAACTGTGGCAACGTGTGGAAGCAGCCTGGACCGACATACCCCAAGCTCACATCCAAAGCCTCTTTCGTTCGATACCGCGGCGTGTAGCGGCCGTTATTGCCAGCCATGGGGGCCACACGAACTATTGATGTCTGCGTGTTCCGCAAGTTGCACAGGCCTGTAAGCTCAATCGTTTCATCTTTGTATCTGTTGTTATGTGTCCAGTAAATCTGGCTTTGCTATCTCGTGTCCTTCTTGGTGTTGCATTTTGGGTGGCCAGCAATGTAGTTTGAAGAGCACTGGTATTATTTGAAATACCAGTAGATTTTTTTTTTGATTGGAGGTTTAACGACCACCGTGAGCAACTCAATGGGCTATAAGCAGTCGCCCGTCCTTAATTTAGGGTCACTGGTTCCAGGGAAGGGAGAGAGCCAGTGCCGTAAGACAAACACAACATCCATGCCTGACCGGGATTCGAACCCGGACCCCTTACGGACGAATGATCAGAGGCCAGCGCTGTAGACCACTGCGCCACCGGGGCGGCCCAGCAGATTTAAGTATTCCTTCGTATTGAAATTGCATCCATTGCTACGCTGCATATGTCAGGTGGTGCATACTTCAAGCAAAAAAGGAACTGATCTACTGATTTTTTGAGCTCTGATCTACTGATTTCAGGGAAACGTCTCTGGCAACGTTGTCCATACGTCACGGGATTCGAACCCAGAATCCCGTGTAAGCCAGTGCTTTGACCATGGTGCCACAGAGGTGGCCGAACCGGAAAGTTTCTCCACAGTGGTGTTATGACCACCATGACTAGACACTGAAAAACTGGAAAAAAGTCATATAACCCGACTAGTCGCGAAACATTTTATTCTGTACCGACGGTAGGCAGAGAGTTTGGCGGCAGCTTTATGAAGCAATGGATCCATCTTGCTTGTGAACACATATTTCAACTCAAGGTTCTGGAGGTGGTGCCATGGGGTGGGACACATTATGTTGGTAGGAAACGGGTCCCTGATATTGCTGGAAGGTCGAGTGTTCTCCAAGGATTATCTGAATATTGTAGCCGATCAAGTCCATCCTGCAATGGTGACTTTTTATCCAGCACATGACGGCTGTTTCATGGACGAAAATGCTACTGTAGATCTTGCAAGATGTGTTCAGCAGTGGTTCCGCGGGTATGACAGCTACTTCCGCCTTCTTCCCTGGCCACCACAAACCCCGGATTAGAACCCCATTGATAATGTGTGGGACATGTAAGAAAAACAAGTTCGGCAGCAAAGCCCTCTTCCGTTAAATCTGAGCTAGTTAAAGGACTGTCTGGTGAACGCATGCTATGCTGTCGACTTGCACTCCAACATTTTGTGGAATCAATGGAAAACTGCATGCGTGCTGCAATTCGGGCTAACGGAGGTCCAACCCGGTATGGAATAAAAACTTCTAATTCAGTGGCCAGTATGCGTAGTTTGCGGTCGTCGATGCCTTACCCGAATGTTTGCATTTTAGTCTGTATTCAACAACACAATTTTCATTTCTCCTATATACACTGAAGTGCCAGAAAAACTGGTACAGACGAACTTATGCAAAATACATAACAACGTCACCTATGCGCGTACTCGGTTGCGTCCGCCAGTGCGTATATAAAGCGATAGACATCCTTGCTAGCTGTCAGAGCTGTTTTCGGAATGAGAATGACAAGTAATGACGATTTAAGGGATTTTCAACGCGGTGTCATAGTTGGCACTCGTCAGATGGACCACAGTATTTCGGAGGTAGAAACGAAGTTCGGATTTTCACGGACGACCATTGCAAGGGTGTACGGTGACTACAAGAACGCCTGCAAAACCTCCAACCTACGATACCAGTGTGGCCGTAAAAAGACATTGGGTGAACGTGACCATCGTCGGCTGTCAAGAATCGTTTCACGCGATAGGCGTGCAACACTCTCGCAGGTATCATCGGAATTCAATGCTGGAGCCTTAACAAGCATCAGCGTCCGGACTATGCAACGTATATGGGCTTTGGGAGCCGACGCCCAACTCGAGTCCCCTTCATGGGTGCACGACACAGAGCTATGCGCCTCGCTTGGGCACGGCAACACCGCCACTGGACATTTGATGACTAGAAACAAGTAGCCTGGTCTGACGAGTCGCGTTTCCAACTGTATCGGGCAGATGGAAGGATTCGTGTGTGGCGCAAACCCCATGAAGCCATTGATCCCGCCTATCAACAGGGAACTGTACCAGCTGGTGGGGTGTCCGCAATGGTATGAGCTGTGTCTAACTGGGCGACCCCTGGTACGACTACAAACGTCTGTAACCGGCCAACGCTATGTGCGCATCCTTTCTGACGAGGTACACCTGTTCATGTCCTGCATTCATGCTGATGGGGTTAGGCCTGTTCCAACAGGACAATGTACCCCCACACAAGTGTCGGGACGCCACATTATGGTTAGAAGAGCATTCATCTGAGTTTGGGATGTTGCCATTCCCACCCAAGTCCCCAGATCTGAACGTGATAGAACACATTTGGGATGCCATGCAACGCGCTATCGAAAACAGGATTCCGAGACTTCGGTATAGACCCGAATTGTGGAACGTTCTGCAGGAAGTATGGTGTGCATTGCCTATAGCATATTTCCAGAAGCTAGTGGAGTCCATGCCCCGTCGTATTTCTGCAGTCCTGCGCTCCCGTGGGGGACCTAACAAGTATTAGACTGGTGTACCACTTTTCTGGGACTTCAGTGTATATGTATATATATTAAAACACGCACTAACGATTTGGAACGTTTGAATTTGTTGCATTGACATTAAACCGATGAGCCACTACATTATGACCACCTATCTAATTTCCTTTGTAGGACCCCCTTTAGCCCGCAAAACAGCGACCACTCGGCAGAGCATCGATTCGATGAGGTGGCGATAGGGACCCTAGGATATCTGGTATTATAATGTCAACAGCAGCTCCTCCAGTTCCCGTACATCTCGGGGTGGTGGGGATTTAGCGCGATCCTGTTTTTCCAAGTCGAACCACAAATCTTCGATTGGGTTCATGTCAGGTGAATTTGGAGGGCAGGACATTAACAGAAAGTCACCAGCATGTTCCTCAAACCACTCCTTGACAATTCTGGTAGTGTAGCATGGCGCATTGTCCTGTTGGTAATGGCCATCACCAGCAGTGAACACAGTTGCCATGAATGGGTGAACGTGGTCCGCAACGATGTTCAGATATCTGACAGCTGTCAGGGATTGTGCTATTTGGATAATAGGGCCCAAGAAAACATCGCCCACAGCATAACGCCACCGCCGCCGGCCTGTTTCCGCTCAACAGTGCATCCAGGGGCCATAACCTCCGTTGGTAATCGGAGTATCCGCGCCCGGCCGTCTACGTGATGCACCAGGAATCTGGATTCGTCAGACCAGGCCACTTTTTTCTAATCATCCGCGGTCCAATCTCGATGATCTTGGGCCCATTTTATGCGTTGTTGGCGATGACGTGCAGTCAGCATAGGGACCCGGCTGGGTCTTCGGCAACGCAGGCCCATGCACAGAAGGCTGCGATGAACTGTGTGTTGTGACATATTGTCCTGATCACCACTGTTGTAGCTGCGGGTGATTTGTCGCACTGTGGACCTGCTGTCGCTGTGAACAATGGCCGACAGTCTCCGCTCCCCTCTGGCATCAATAAACTGCGGACGACACACGGCTCGACGACGGTTTGTCGCTTGGCCACCTGTGCACCACTTTTGATACGTAATCACTACAGCGACACGTGAACAACTCACAAGCCTCGCCGTTTCCGAGAACGTAGTTCCGAGGCGTCATGCCATCACAATCTATCAGTTATCAAACTCCGATAAATCGCCAGCTTTTTCCCATTCTGATTCCAAACACTCAACTAACCGGAAGCCGGTCCTCGTGTTGCATATATACTGCTCTGTGAACTTCATCTGCGCCACCGTTCGGTCTCTAGGCGCACTCATTTCTCTAGGCTGGGGGTCATCATAATGTAATGGCTCAGCTGTGTGTACATTAAAACACGCACTAGCGATTTGGAGCTTTTGCAGTTGTTGCATTGACTTCTTATCTCACTTAAAACGCTTGCATTATCTAGAATCCAGTATTCATTTGGTTGTGCGATTTAAACAAGTGAAAATCAGAACTCATTTCTGAAGTGTGCGCGCTTAAGATTGCAAAACAAGAAAGGAATAAAAAGAAGTTAGATAAGGTATACAAATCCCATTTTCAGAAAGTAAACACTTAAGTTCGGTTTTGAAAACGTTCTTTGTACCCTGTGCTTAGAGATTTCGTTTCTTTCTTTTTTTTTTTTCTTTTTTTTTTATCGAGATGTAAAGATTTATTCCATCTTCAGCACTATGCCGCGAGTTAGAGCTGAGCTTTATTGATCGTCATCGTAAACCCCTCTCAGATGGAAAATTGCCCACGTTTGAGGAGAAATGGAAAGAAATTTGGAATCATGAGGATTCGCTGGGGAGATGCTGACACTTAACCATGTATCACGGCAGACCATTATCGATGACAGCAGCATCAGTGACGTGCAACAGAAGTTTCTTTTAGCAAAACATGCTCCTCGACTGCATAAGGATAAATGATATACACTGACGGAAAACAAAATCCCAACACCACGAAAAAATAACTGTAGAGGAATGAAATAGCGGCAATACATTTGTATAGGTAACATATTTAATCGATTAATGTTTCAAGATCACAGCTTAATGTAAGCGCGAGAAGAGCCATTTTAAATGTGAAATGCTGGTACATTAATAACCGGTGTAACCGCCAGAATGTTGAATGCAAGCACGCAAACGTTCATGCATTGTGTCGTACAGGTGCTGGATGTCAGTTTGTGGGATGGAGTTCCATGCCTGTTGCACCTGGTCGGTCAATACAGGGACGGTTAATGCTGGTTGGGGGTGACGCTGGAGTTGTCGTCCAATGATGTCCCATACGTGCTCGATTGGTGAAAGATCTGGTGATCTAGCAGGCCACGGCAACATGTCGACACTCTGTATAGCATGTTGGGTTACAACAGCGATATGCGGGCGAGCGTTATCCTGTTGGAAAACACCCCTGGAATGCTGTTCATGAATGGCAGCACAACAGGTTGAATCACCAGACCGACGTACAACTGTGCCAACAGGGTGCGTGGGATAACAACGAGAGTGCTCCTGCTGTCATAGAAAATTGCTCCCCAGACCATAACTCCAGGTGTAGGTCCAGTGTGTCTCGGCAGCAGACAGGTTGGTTGCAGGCGCTCACCTGGCCTCCTTCTAACCAACACACGGCCATCACTGGCACCCAGGCAGAACCGGCTTTCATCAGAAAACACAACAGATCTCCACTCCGTCCTCCAATGAGCTCTAGCTTGACACCACTGACGTCGCAAACGGCAGTGGTTTGGAGTAAGTGGAATGCACGCTACAGGGCGTCTGGCTCGGAGCTGTCCTTCAAGTAACCGATTTGTAACAGTTCGTTGTGTCACTGTGGTGGCAACTGCAGTTTGAATTGCTGCCGCAGACGCGGTACGATGCGCCACGGCCATACGCCGTACACGGCGGTCTTCCCTCTCAGTAGTGCCACGTGGCCGGCCGGAACCCGGTCTTTTTGAGGCAGTACCTTCCCTTGACCACCGCTGCCAACAATCATGCACAGTGGCTACATTCCTGCCAAGTCGTTCTGCAATATTGCGGAACGAAAATCCACCTTCTCGTAGCCCTATCACACGACCTCGTTCAAACTCCGTGAGCTGTTGATAATGGCTTCTCCGTCTTCTTAAAGGTATTCTTGACTAACATCAACACCCTACGTCGCATCTCAACGATAACTAATGCTCACGAACGTTACAGCACGTATTTACAGCAAACCTGCTTTGCATGTTCCGAGGGGTGCTACTAGCGCCACACGTATGCGCCGAGCGCGAAATTTGCATAGACGTCATCTTACAGATGTACTCTCACCGCCTACCAACTGTCGTTTATCTAACACAACCCCTTCTTGGTGTTGGGAATTTTTTCCGTCAGTGTAGATCCCGTAACAGTATTTTGAGAACATCCACCTTTAATTCATAGCATTTCTTTTTCTTGGTGGTTTAAGATCACCGTGAGCAACTCGGAAGACTATAAGCAGTCGCTCAAAGCAATTGAAAGGCGCCCTCCATGGTTTCAGAAATTGTGTTCCTATTCATTTACCGATGCAAACATGCCTGGCATTAGTTTTGTATTGATGATTTTCATAGAATCACGAAAGAGAAGATAGAGTGTGTCGCCCGGGACGAAGCTGTTTGAGACCATGCTTCTGACCAGTCTAAGATGGGTCTGGCTTCGAATCACGGTGAGGCATGGATGTTGTGCTTGTCTTACGGTACTAGTTTTCTCCCTTCCCTGGAAACAAAGGCCCTACAATAGGGTTGGGAGATTGCTTATATAGCCTATCGGGTTGCTCACGATGGTTGTTAAACCCCCAAATAAAAAAAAATCGAGCGAGTATCCAGGTATTCTTTGAACAGAAGATAGTTTATGTTACGCATCTTTCGCATGCCAAGACCTTGTGGGTGTGAAATAAAACGAGTGATTCGAGAGCATACATTTATTTATGTACAACACATTGCATTTATTCGCGTCACTCACGACCACACCGAGCCACAGTCCGGTACATACTAAGTGAAATTAAATCAAAACAACAAACAATAAGGTTTACTAATTCCTGATATTGAGCGTTAATTAGATATGTGGATTAATGAATGTTATTGTCGTAAAACCAACAAAAGAGCATATGTAAGTCATAAAAGTAAATATTTACTAAACTGTGGTGACCGTAATAGCAACAGTTTTGACTGATTATTTTTTCAAAAACAATATTTATTATTATTATTATTATTATATATTATACAGATTTAAACGAAAGTAAGAAACGACCCAGACACCAATGAAATGTGATGCAGCTACGAAATTCCATCTGCGATTGCGCAAGATAAAATCTGACCTCAAAATAGGAAAAGCTTAATCGCTAGTGTGTTAGTGAGCGAGATTCTTAACTTTTGGTTTATCGTGTTATACAACATTTGAAAGCTCTCGTTCGTCAATAGCACGCAATTTCCCCTTCGGTGGTCGATAGGAAGCCAAATTTTGCTACGGCGCATAATTTACAACTGCCAGGAAAGATTCATACCATCAAAATGCATTTTTGTAATTACTTTTACCACATTTAGCATGAGGTTCTGGTAATTTACACAGATAGCAAAGAGTTATTTGCAAAGAGATATTGTTGCATTTATGTAAAAATTGATGAAATAATGTTCGGCGATAGTTCGGTAAATTGTACTGCTGAGTAACAATGAAATTAATTATTGTTGCATCACGTCATGAAACAGAATGCAGCACGATCAGATTTCAGCAATGGTTTTGATAACGAGGCACCGTTACCCATTTTCGTTACATCGAAATTTTTTACTTGGAATTTTTTTAAAGATGCGTAGCATCAAAAAGTAGAGGGTTGATTACAATGAACCACTTCAGTGATACCTACAGAGACAACCAATGGACTAAATTCAACCAAATTTGGTAGGAACGCTTGTGAGAATGTAGGGAACAGATGTTAGACATATATAATACACACTTTTCGGAGAAATGTACCGGGAGATGGCATCCCAGAATAACAACCCCTTAGTTATACTACAGAGGGTGAGTCGAAAGTTTTGCAATATTTGAATCACATTACATCTTCATGCCTACCTTTACGACGAAAGTTGATTAGCATTCAAAGTATAGGCCATCGTGTTACACCGTCCTTCGCCATCTGTCTGCCAGTTTTCGATCCCACGGCGGTACCAGTTCTTGTCCTTCGAGGCGAAGAAAACTCCTTCACCCCAGCTACCACCTCCTCCTTGTTGTTGAAGTGCCGTCCGCGAAGCAAGCGGGCCGTGGACCAGAACAAGTAATAATCTGACGGGGCAAGATCCGGACTAGATCTATATGCTGGGTGTGGCATCAGTTCGATGCCCTCAAGTTCCTGGAGTTTTGTCCGGAACGTTCGCGCGGTATGAAGCCGAGCGTTGTCCTGCTGAAGGAAAGCGCGCTTTATGTTTACAAGTGCCTGGTACTTCTCCTCCAAAATGCATACATCCGCTCCAGCTATTCAGAGTAAAGGTTGGAGTTGATGGTCTGACCGTCTGGAACAAATTCGTAATGGATTATCCCCTCGAAATTCCACCAGGCTCAGAGCATCACCTTGTGCTCGGAGCGCCCACGTTTGGCAACAGGTTCTGGAAGCTGGCCCGGGCTCAACTTCTGACGTTGTGTATTAGGATTACGGAAATAGACCCACTTTTCATCGCACGTATCATTTCTCTTGATGAAACGTACAAAGTGTTTTCTAGGAGTTTCGTGCACACTCCCACTGAGAGGTATGCTTCAGCTGGCGTCAGTTCGTGAGGGACAATGCAGCAGCTCCTGTAGACCTTGCCGAGGTCCTGAAGGTGACGAACCACGGTGGTCTGTGATATGCCCAGCTCGCCTGATAATCTCCGAGTGCTGGTTGTTAGATTTGCCTTTACGGCCTGGCGCACGGCTTCCGAATCCATAGCTCACTGCCTACCTGACCTTGGCTGATCGTCGAGGTTTCTGTCACATGAGCGAAATTTCTTAAACCATCTGGTTGCGGTGCTGTGGTCCACGGAACTTTCCCCTTTCTCATGACAAATGTTTCGTGTTGCTTGAGCAGCGTTATGGCCGAGTTCAAACTCGTAAAGCAAAAGTTCCCTAATTAGCCGGTTGTGGCTGTTCATCTCTTAGGCGTCCCAACCACAGACAGAACGACGACATGCAATGCTTGCTGTTCACAGCAACGCCTACCACTTTATATCCCTTTCGACTGACTGCAGTGCTCGACTTGAACTAGTTTAAGCAGGTGACATACCCCCGCAGCACATGCGTTTAGGCAATTATTGCAAAAATTTCGACTCACCCTCTGTGCGTTCGGACAGCTTCGAGCCGAAAGCACTCGGCGCATTCTAACGGCTGACGAGAGCCCAAGTAGCTGAAACCATGGTACAAATTAGTAGTATATTTTTGGCATTTAATTTAAGATAAAGTCATTTATAATTTTATCTCAAGGTTTTCTTTATAAAAAAAAACGTAGCTAAAAAATCACCGACAGGAAAATTTTGGTCCTGAGAACGTGGAAAAACGGCATTTTTTTACAAAAAGTTTAGCACTTTCCTTTCATTCCAATTAGTGGCTCGTAGGCGGTAGACATGTGCAAATATTTTAACCTCTGACCAATTGTTCGAGGTGGGGCCCGGCTTCGACAACAGGATGATAGAGAAATTTCTATAGAAAATTTTAGGAAGAGTGTCTGACCCCAGGTCTCAAACAACCCTAACTAGTAGGAAGCTAGGGAATCTGGGGTAGACTGCCCGACAGGAAGTCACTCGGAAGCGAGATGGAAAGGGGAAAGAAAACCCTTTTATTTATAACCGAGTGACCGGCACCCGGGGTCCGACAGCTTAACGTGCCCATCAGACGCACGGTGAACATTTAGTGGTTCAAACTTTTGTACCTGCCTGGGATCGATCCTGAGACTTTATAACATAATTGTCTTTCCGCTGTAACTTAGTCCTTACGTCAGTAATTACGTTATGTGTGCTAAAGCCAATGTAATACTAGAAGGTAATCATACACATTATAAGAAAAAGGTCAATTGTAATACTTACAAATACGTTTAATTTGCTTGCATGGATTGTACTCCACACTCACATCCATTTTATTGGCGTACTCAATACAGCATCAGTGATTTAACATCCAATCGCAGTATAACAACACGTCTATCATCAATAACATCAATCCCCTTAAACAACCGCTGCATTGCCTTTTCATCTCACGTTCTTATCCGGCCACACATACGTCACTTGTTCCGACCTCAGTGTGTTGCAGACATCATTCTCGTTTGAGGGAAAAGACATAACGTTAAGGTTTGAAACTGTCCAAGAGAACGAACTCAAATTTCCATAGAAAAAGAAACTCAAAAGGAAAGTTAAAATAGAATAGACGTAAAAACTTTTCCATTGCAGTCACGAACGTTGACTACTAGGCCATCGGCGACCAATTCCGCGTGAGGCTTGGGTGGTACACTTGTCTTACGCAATGGCGTAACCAGAGGGGGTAGGGATGCAAGGGTCAAAGTTTCCTGTGTGCTGATGTTCAATTGTGTATGCATATCCCATTTCCCGTTTTTCCAAATTTTAAATAATTATAATAGGATAAAGGAATCTTATTTCAAATTTCATCCGTATTACTCAGATGTAATATAGTCGAAGGTAAGTGAAATGTTCGTAAGTTGCATGTAGGAATTCTTCTTGCCTAACGAGCGCCATGTCGTCGCATTGTGGGTGGTCTTGCCAATTATCGACCGCATGTTATTGCGCTGGCTACCAAGAGTGAGGGACGTGAATGGAGTTTTGTGAGAGGTAGGGATATTTTACACATTGAGGCATTCGAACTGTTTTCAGACCTTTTATATTAATCCCCCGCCAATACATGGTTTCATTAATTCACAGCGAATCGCCTGAAAATATGTTTATCAATTTAGCTTCTTGAAGTTATCGATGATAATCGATGTTTATCGATGATTTGTATTCTTTTACAGAATTTGTCCGAAATATTTGTAGTCGTTATTGCATACATCGGAAGTAGTTCAAGTAATTACTTTTTTCTTAGTTTATTCTGTGTGAAACAATGAATTTATTATCATTGTATGATAAAATTAAAGAAAAAGAGAGCGCAGTTGCATTTTTTCAATCCAAAGGAATTCTGCCTTCCGGTTTTAAGTGTCTATTGGAACACAAAATGGTTTTTGAACTAGGTAAACAAGACAGATGGAAATGCAATCTACGTAGTTATCGTTCTGAAAACCCACTTCGTTCGTACAGTTATTTAACAGGTAGTAGGCTTTGTTTTACTTCCATCGGCTTTTTCATTTATTCATGGGCAAATGAATTAACAACAATAAAATTCTGTGAAAAAGAATTAAATGTTTCCAGAGGAACGGCTGTTGACTGGTCAAACTACATGCGAGAAATTTGTGCTAGTGCATTATTGAAGTGTGAGAATGTTATTGGTGGTTCAAACACTCACGTTGAAATAGATGAATCGCTCTTTAGCCGCCCTAAATACAATCGAGGACGAGATTTCCCCAGCAATGGGTATTCGGTGGCATCTGCAGAGAAACAAATGAGTGTAAGATATCGAAAAACATTCGTGCTGAGCAAGACAATGAATTGAAGTTCTCGAAACTGTTTTTGCACGATAAAAAATGTAGTTAAAAGCTGATGATAAATTAAAAGACTTTACTAAGCACAATTAAAACATCACAGTTAAAAAACATAAGACCTTTCGGAACCGCATCGGTCCCATCCTCAGATGTAACACAATCACACACAATACATGACGGAACAATGATATAAGTACATCAGGAAATTAGTCACGTGATGAGGTGGCGTAGTTTATATGCGCAGATGAACCGAGAAGAAAAAGGCTTAATTGATGTTATTTACAAATGTTAAATTTCAGAATGGAGTTGTTTCTGGCTGTCAATGCGAGTTTCCATGCGTTAGGAATAATAGTAGGGTAATCATCATTACAGCACGCAGACCCAAATTCGTAAATAATTAAGCTTTCAGCAAACAGAGTATTAGGCTTCGAAGTTAGGGTGGTTAGAATGCGTGTTTCGTCCCAGTAAGGCTGGTGAGACCCTTTCGAAGTAAGTCGAGATAGTGCAGTATTTTGGGAACTCATTTTGACTGTGTATTTGTGTTCTTTCAATCTGGTGTGTAATGAGCGCATGGTAGATCCCACATAGACAGTGTTAGCAGGAGGTGAGCTCGTTGAAACTAGTGGAACACAGTAAACACCGTACCTTTGGTCCTTATCTTTAGGTGGTCTTTCGTTTCTGACCAATAAAAAAATGCTTTTTGTCCGAATGCCGAAGTCAATATTAAGAGGTCGGCAACAGTTTTTCAAAACATTAACCAAATCAGGTACATAATCCAAGGCTCCAACATATCTAGTATTATTATGTTCTCTCCTAAGAGAGGACAAAAAAAAGAGTGCTTTCTATTTGCCGTACCTGATCGATCTGCTACTACTTTGTGCGAAGTTATTCGTCAACGAATTGCTCCATATACTACAATAACTTCTGATGAATGGAAAGCGTACCAAAATTTCAACAAAATGAACCAAAATATACTCATTTAACAGTTAATCATTCATTAGAATCCATTAACAGTGATACCGGTGCACATACTCAGGGCATTGAGAGTTTGTGGGGAAAAGCAAAATCAAAGAACAAAAAAATGTGGGGCACCCATCACTCAATGTTAGACAATTATTTATGTGAATTCATGTGGAGAGAAAAGGTGAAAGCAGCAGAAAGTGATGCGTTTGATCAAATGTTAACTGATATTGTATCGTCCTGGCCTCCTAATGAACATCTAGAATGAACTGTTTACTTCTATTATTTAATGAAATTTAATTGCGCATGTGTGTTTATATGACTTTATTCTAATGTCAATATTAAAAATTAACCTATATAAAATTTTCACTCTTTCAAGTGTTGTTATTTCGTTCTTTAAAATGGTTATTTTTAGAAGTAAAAAAAAATTTGTGGTAATAAATGTATTGGAAAGAAAAAAATGTATTTATTGAAAACGGCTTTTGTTTTCGAAATTGAAGTTGTATGAAACATACTGTAAAACCTTGTGCACATTTTCATCACTTGTGGCGAAATGAAGATACCACACCCGTGACAGTGGCTTAATGGATTTTTGAATACATAAATCAAAATTCCTTGTAATCTATGAAACATGTGGTTATTTTAATTACACATGATCTACAAACACATATATACAAGTCTTTCAGATTGCAAAATATGAGGTAAGAACATACTGTTCTAAGGTGAATTGAATGAATTGCACCCACTATTGTAGTATACTAAAAACAGTCTATTTCATTAAATCCTAGATGGCCGCCCCGGTAGCGCAGTGGTCTAAGGCGCTGGCCTCTGATCATTCGTCCGTAAGGGGTCCGGGTTCGAATCCCGGTCAGGCATGGATGTTGTGTTTGTCTTACGGCACTGGCTCTCTCCCTTCCCTGGAACCAGTGACCCTAAATTAGGGACGGGCGACTGCTTATAGCCCATTGAGTTGCTCACGGTGGTCGTTAAACCTACAATCAAAAAAAAAAAAATCCTAGATGCTGGTTAAGAGGGGTCTGGTACGATTCGTCCAACGACGATTGGTCCAAATGCCGATTCGTCCAATGCCGATTCGTCCAATGGTACGATTGGTCCAATGCCGATTCGTCCAATGGTCGATTGGTCCAATTCCGTCCTATCTGTCCGTGCTATAAAAGTCTCATCTGTTCTGATTCTATCTCCGATGTTATACGAAAGTACCGGTAGATCAAAGAATGTAAAATAATGTTACATTTCATGCGTAATATTGTGGTTACAGATTTCTTTCTTTTTTTCTTTTTTTTTTTTTGAATCGCGTTTCCTTTTTATACTGTCCTTGTTGCAGTATGAAATCACTGATGTACGAGCCGTTCTATCAACTTCAATGTTTCTCCTTTGCATGAAATAATATAAAATACTAGTGTTCCGTTTCTGTTTGTAGAATGCAGTGGGGCTTTCCGCCAACTGCCCAATGGAAACAACTGGTCGGGGTTTGGACAGAGGCCTTTTCAACAGTTTTTATTCCAGCGATGTCATATTCATAACTTTTACATATCAAATCAAGTTAATAATATTGCGCTTTTACTTAAACACGAAATATTAATTCATAGGCCCTAGGCCTAGGCTTTTTTAACAGTTTTAATTCTACCGATGTCAGATTCATAACGTTTACATATCAAATCAAGTTAATAATATTGAGCCTTTACTTAGGCACGAAATATTAATTCATAGGCTCTAGGCCTAGGCGTTTTTAGGACTTTTTATTCTACCTATGTCATATTCATAACGTTTACATATTAAATCAAGTTAAAAATATTGCGCTTTCATTTAAGCACGAAATATTAATTCATAGGCCCGCGGCCTAGGTGCCTAGCAAATACCTCAGAAATGATACGATGAGTGCCTTTTATAAAGTTTTATAAAATGTTTGCAAATACCAAATATCTAGGTTGTAACTTAAAATCTTCTAAACTGGCCCGCGGCCTAGGTGCCTTGCAAAGACCTCAGAAATGATACGATGAATGCCTTTTATAAAGTTTTATAACATATTTACAAATACCAAATATCTAGGTTGTAAATTAAAATCTTCAAAAAATGCCCACGGCCTAGGTGCTTTGCTAACAGCTGAGAAATGCTTCATTGAGTGCCTTTTACCGTAAAATGTTTACAATTACTAAATATACGGAAATTATCTTTCAAAAGGGTATAAAGAGGAGAATAATTTAAATTATTATTCCTTTCTGGAAAAGAAAAAAGTTTACCGTTGGTAAGATGATACCATTGGACGAATCGGCGTTGGACTAATCGTACCATTGGACGAATCGGCATTGGACCAATCGTACCATTGGACGAATCGGTATTGGACGAATCGGACATTGGACCAATCGTCGTTGGACGAATCGTCCGGGACCGAGTTAAGAGCTATTACACAATAAAAACCTTGTTCCTCTGGCTTCGAATGAATTTTCCGCCGCTAGCATTAGGCCTTCTCAGAGGTATTCCAGTCTCTCGTTCAATAGTCAATCTGTGGACTCTAAGCCTGTAGTTAAAATCAAATGAAGAAGTAAAACTACACAACTGTCACTGACATCACCACACCATCCCGTCACAAGTACATTCGTGTGATCTTTCTGACACGCGCGATGCATTTCGGTATGTCTATTATACCATTATCAAGCGGTTCCTAGTGTTGCGAGTAAAGCATCTGGGTATTTATAACCCATCGATACATAGCATTGACTGTCACGTCTTGTCAACGCCATTTGTGATGTCATGTATTGATTCGTCATAGTGAGGAACTTCGTTAACAATTTGTTGTAAGCCGACTAGTGAACTCAATTCAGGATCATAGTTAAGTGGACAGTTCCCAACATTTCTAATATTTCTTGAGTTACATTGAGTCTTTTTTTATTTTTTGGTTTATTTTGAGTTTCTTTTTCCAATATAAGTTTCCCTAGGTATGGAACTTCAATAGGATTGGCCTTATTGCAGTTGTCCTTCCATGTTTTCTCAATGACGAGGGCTTCTGAAAAACGTAGTAGTTTCTCTGAACGCTGATAAAGAACAATTTTCGCCCCTTCAAAATCAGGGTTACATGCATTATCCATGCAAATCGAACAAATTCTGTAAAAGAATACTAATCATCGGTAAGCATCGATTATCATCCACAACTTCAAGAAGCTAAACTGATAAACATATTTTCAGGCGGTTCGCTGTGAATTAATGAAAAAAGATATTGGCGGAGAATTAATATAAAAGGTTCCTTTTTTCCATGCGGCATGGTTAAGTCTCCGGTTTTATGACACGGTTATGCTTGGGAGAGCTGTCGTCTTCTTGAGCACAAGGCGACGCAGGCCGTAGGGAGAAAGTTGATTTGGAGGAAGTGGCGAAGCGATTTGGAGGATGAGAGAGAGGGAGGTATCGTTTTCGTAGAGGAAAAAAGGGGGCACATTGAACGAACAGAGAATCTCCACACCGGACAGGGAAAAATGCGTCCGTTAAAGCCGATTATGCCTCTATTCTGGAATCGGAATAAAGTAGAATAAGTAATAGTTCCACGCCACGGTATTCTTTGAGCTGAGTTTTTTTCTATTTGATATTATCCTCCATTCTGGTACAATTTGAAATGAGCAAGACGAAGCAGCAATCTGTTAAATTATTTCAGCAAACGTCGCAAATTATAAATAGAAAGTAGAGAACGCAGAAAGCATAGTGACAAACGGGATGAAGAAACTGAATCTGATGATATACAAGAGAAATCCGAAAAGACTACTAATGAATCTAAAAATAGGATGACGTCATTTGAATACATTTTTATTTTCCGCATTTCAGTATTTATTGTTTGTTTTTCTATTACGAAAAAAAATGCACTTTCGTAGTAGCATTTTTATACGAAAACCTTTTTTTTTTTTAAATTTTCAAAGTCTTATAATACTTATATCATGATAAAGGTGGACATCTAGTGATTTTGCTCCCTATACTTCCAACGGAAAAAATTTAGACCCTATTTCCTCAGCGAAGAAAGATTTCCCATACAGCAAAATTGGACCACTGATAAAAAAACATCCTAACTTAGACTGTACAATTGGTGTTGAACTGTATTAAAAATCAATTTACTTCGATGTAGTGGTAAGGAAGAGTAGCACCACTTGTAAGCAAGTATCATAACTACATCGAAGTAAAGTTATTGATTTTTAATATAGTTCAGGAAAGTTGCATGCAAAAAGCACCGATTGTACAATCTAAGTTAGGATGTTTTTTTATCAGTGCGCCAGTTTTGATGTATGGGGAATCTTTCTCCGCTGAGGAAACACGGTCGAATGTTTGTTCCATTCGAAGTATAGGGAGCAAAACCACTAGAGTTCACCTTAATAACCGTAAATAGTTTCTGATCGAATTTTTAACCCATTAAAAAGCATACACCCACAAAAAATAGTTTCTGGGCACGTCTCAAGTCTTACGGCACTGGTTATCTTCCTTCACAAGAACCAGTAGCCCCAAATTAGGACCGGACGACTACTTATAGCGCCGCACGAGTTGCTCATGGCTGCCGTTAAACTCTGAAATAAAATGAAGCTGTTACCTTTTGCCATTAGCAGTGCCATATTTTTTTCCCTGATGGTGTTTTTTAAATTACTTTTTCTATTTCCAAAATCTCTTTCCACTACTCTGGGAATTGTTCCCACCAAGCCTTATTAAGTTTCGCCCAGTGATTGTCTGTGGATGATTCTGAATAACAATAGCTCAATTACAGTCATCCTATATATTCCATTTACAAAGACAACTGTAGTAGAGGAAATTTAGGAAATTGCTGGCAAAATCATATCAAACTCTCATCTATTTAAAAGGTTCAGACTTTGCAGTTGGCGACGGATCTCTGCTGCCGGCGTTATCTTTGCCCAGAGAAACTATATACAGAGCGTACCTCCGAGTGAGATCATGTTTTCAGGCCGGTTGTCATTTTCATTTGTATCTGTTCTGCAGCACGTTGCCTTTTTATTCAAACACCTGTGCTGAACAACGTCCTCTAGTCAGGAGAATGTAATAACGTTGGTAGACACCGATTTGCATATCTGTAACCTTCCGCCTAGCGCTAAAATGTTTCTTTTCCCTGCCTTTTGGCTTCTTCCGCTTCCGCAGCTCCAGCTGCAGCCATGAACTTCCTCTTTCAGATGGAAAATAATGAAAATGAATTTGACAAAAACCCTTCAGCTTTGTCTTTTATCAACCGTAGATAAAATACTTCACCGAACCCCAAACTGGCAGTGCAACATTCCGTGCTACGCGAGAGCGATGTAAATTCGTCGCCAGAAAAATTCCGACCTACGATGAAATAACAGTGCCCAAATGAAGGAAGCTGTTTTGCTTCTCGCGATGCACACGTATCAGGAACATTTTCAAGAAGGTGCCGATAGTAAAGCACGCGCATACCTTCAGAGTCACGTGCACATCCTTTGGTGCCTCTCTGGTTTCAGTAGAAATAGCAGGATAAATAATTTTGCTGCTAGCATCACTCCCATTTGGAATTTCGATTTGAAAACTCCCATTGAAACTTTGGCAAGAATCAGAAACAATCTTCCAAGGTTTTAATTGACTACCACCGTTTCCTGGGGGATGTGAACGACCACAATGAGCAACTCTTAAGGCCATAAGCAAGTAGCCCTTCCCAAATTTGGGGTCACTGGTTCCAGGAAGGGGAGAGGGCCAGCGCCGTAGGACAAATGCACTACCCTTGGCAATTCTAAGACTCGAAACTGGTCCCAGCTCGAACGTCTAGCTAGAAACAAGCGCTTCTGACCACTCGGGCGCAGGGGCTGCAATATATATATACAATACTGTACCTTTCATCCGCAAGGTTTTAGCATACAGTGTATATACAGGGTGCATAGGAAAGTCCCTTTAGCCTGAAATTACTTGCGAACGGAGAGAGGTACAGTTATACAAGTGAAATAACGGTATAGTAAAGCAAGTACGCCCGATCGAATGCAATCAATGGCAGCGCCCCTAGTGGCGAAATGCGGAAGTTAGCCAATGCAAATCGAAAACGAAAAGAGATAGAGCAAAATTTCCCATTACAAAGTTGTAGAGCATCAATTAATTAGTAT
Organism: Macrothele yani; assembly: GCA_039090855.1. NCBI lineage: Eukaryota > Metazoa > Arthropoda > Arachnida > Araneae > Macrothelidae > Macrothele > Macrothele yani. Next base: position 60,710,313 of record CM077017.1, on the reverse strand, counting down.
AAAACGACATTTGTTTCACACGGATAAGATAAATTGTCGCCTGAATACCCTAAAATGTCCGAAATCGATGAGCGACCTTTTGTGTGAACGTTTGAAATGAACAGGCATAGGTATGAGCAAATACACACAATTTATTCCATAAATGCGTACTTATGTCAATACAGTTTGATGACGTCAGACAAACCAAAAACAAAAAAGGCAAACTGGCGCACAGTGATAAAAAGTTAATGTCGAGTATGTTCAAAGAGTTCGCCATTGCCCACGATACACATTTGCATTCGTGAAAATAACTGTGCATGCACATTCCTCAGCATGGAAGGTGCCACACTATTGCAAGCATCTGTAACACGACAACGTAGATCCAGCAGACTTGTAGGCGCTGTTGCACACACCTGATTGTTTACGTAACCCCAGAGGAAGAAATCCAACGGAGTGAGGTCCGGTGATCGTGGAGGCCATTCAACAGCATCACCATACCCGATGATTCGTTGCCCAAAACAATCTGTGAGAAAGCGTCGCACTGCTGCTGGCTGGTGTGCAGGGGCACCGTCATGTTGGAACCATAAGGAACGTAATGCAGACAGGGGAATGTCATCTAAAAAGTCAGGTATGATATCCTGTAATAGTTGGAGGTATCTCTGTGTCTGTTGGCATTCACCGTAAATAAGCACCATCTCGCAATATTGGGAGTGAGTGAGTGAAGCTCGCCATTCCCACACAGCGTACGTAGACCTAAAATTCTGATCAGGGTACATCCTGCTACTGGTTTTTATATCGTAGGTACGGTACAGCGTCACAATCTACATTTGCATACGGCTACATTTGCGATATGTGAATATGCAGATTCGAATCGTCGCGCATCGATTTCGGATATTTTAGGGTATTCAGGCGACAATTTATCTGATCCGTGTGAAACAAATGTCGTTTTGTACTATAATTAATTGATGCTCTACAACTTTGTAATTGAAAATTTTGCTCTATCTCTTTTCGTTTTCGATTTGCAATGGCTAACTTCCGCATTTCACCACTAGAGGCGCTGCTATTGGTTGCATTCGATCGGGCGTAGTAGCTTTACTATACCGTTATCTCACTTGCATAACTGTACCTCTCTCCGTTCGCAAGTTGTTTCAGGCTAAAGGGACTTTCCTATGCACCCTGTATATGTGTGTGAGTATATACGAGCACTATATGCTAAAACCTTCCTGATGAAAGGTAGAATATTGTCAATGGAAGGAATTACTGAAATTACTGATACAAACATGATGTAAAATATTGCTACTGAAACCCATCACGAAGAATAAGAAATATAACCATAGTTTTGCTAATAAACATATCTGTATCTTGATTTTATTCTGTGACATGACAATTTTTTATTTTTTTTTATACGAATGTTCTGATGTTTCCTTCTCAACGAGCCAACAGTAATCAGAAAGCAGAACTAGGTTCCAGTGACCTCGGTATCGCTTTTCCATATATATATACATATAATACAAAGGCTCGGCTATTTAAGGATACAGCACCAATAAAAAATGGAAAGGGAGTGAGACAAGGTGACAACTCCAACCGTGGCGGGCCGCCCCGGTGGCGCAGTGGTCTAAGCGATGGCCTCTGATCATTCGTCCGTAAGGGGTCCGGGTTCGAATCCCGGTGAGGCATGGATGTTGTGTTTGTCTTACGGCACTGGTTTTCTCCCTTCCCTGGAACCAGTGACCCTAAATTAGGGACGGGCGACTGCTTGTAGCCCATTGAGTTGCTCACGGTGGTCGTTAAACCTCCAATCAAAAAAAAAAAAAAACCGTGGCGGTGAGCCCGGATAGCTCAGTCCGTAGAGACAGTGCTCCTGCTATTTCTCTTCACTGGTGGATATTTCAAGCTTCTGTGTACCTGAATTTGTTTGTGTAGTGTTCATGAATGTTATGAGTTTCAGTTTATCCAGGCAAGTTGCCCGGTAAGACTTTATTTAGTTTCTACGAACTGTTTTATTTTCGTAGTAGTGCCAAGTCGCTCGTGGACCAACTACTATATCCGACTTTTTTCTTCAAGTGCATCTTAACAGCCTAATTCAAACTTACTAGTTGCTTTGCACTTCCTCCTTGCCATTTTCTTTAAAAATTTGCTTCTGTGCCTGCTTCTTTTTGCTGGGGGATGATATATTCGTCTCGTTGAGAGTTTATTTAAATACATTTTACACGAGGCCTATCTCACCCCCATGGCTCCTGATGCTGCTGCTTCGTTTGCTGTCAAGTTCGCGGGATTTCGCTCGGACTCCGCTCCTGGTGGATACCCTGCTCCGGTGCCTTCTCCTAGCCGCTCGGCTGCTTCCTGTGTGGACTCAGAGACAGTGCAAATGGGTACTTCTTCTTCTTCTGAGTTTGCTTCCTCCAGTGGTGCTGATCTCTGGTCTTCTACTTTGCTTCCCTATTCGCCTGGTGGTGTGTCGGTGCCTTCTCATCCCACGATTACGTCTAGTGCTCCCAGTGATTATGCCTCAGTCACTTCTGGATAGCATCACTCTGCTTTCCCGTCGAGTGTCAGTTGTGATATGAATTGAATCCTGGAGTTTCCTTTTCTCGTGCGAAAGATGTTCTTCGTGTGACTATTCAAGAATATTCGTCTACAGGTAAGGATCTTTTGCTTCGTCAACGTCTAGGGCTAGTTTTTGAAGCTCTATCAAGTACTCCACTTCAGCTCTATTTTTCAGCATTGAAACGTCCTTCCTCCAAGTGCCATAACCCATATGGGTCGGAAGCCGCGCTCTGTTGTGTATTTTGCCACGTCGGCATATATTGCCTGTATCCAATCTGTTGGCATTGTGCGCGCTCGCACTGTTTGGAGTGCCTCTTTCTCAGAATCCTGTGTTCATCACCCAATATCCCGTGGCTACAGACATATCTGATACGAGCACTCTCGCAATGTTGCCTTACTTATGCGAGCACTCTCACAATGTGGCCGTGTTGTAGTCTTTACAGTTTCCCTTTCTGCTGCTCCTACAGACCCTGATGACAAGCGCATTTTGGGTCTTCGACGCCAGGCTCGTATGGTCTTTTCTTCGGAGGGAGCTGCTGCTACAGAATACCCTTCTTTTCTTGAGTTTATCACTGGAGGACAATGCTTTCTAACTGAGGTGCTTACAGCTCTGCAGTGCTTTCAGTTCAAGGGCATCGGTCACACTAGGACTTGCTGCCTTCATCTCTCTTCTACTTCTGTGCCTGTACAACATCAAGCAGCTTCATTTTCAACTTTGCTTTTGGATCGTCATCAGCCTCCTCCGTTCCTACTCCCCTAGCCACCAGCTCTCAGCCTGTGGTGCCTTCTCCTACCACAGTCCCTCTTCCACAATCCGTCGCTTCTGAATCTAGCGCTCAACTACCTTCTTCTTCTTCTTGCAAGATCTGCCTTCCTCCTCAGGCATCAATTTGTTCGAGCAAACCCCTCCTGCTGTCACCGAATCTCAGGATATCCCAGAACTTGAATCTTCTTCTGTTTCCTCTGCCACTGAAGCTCTCGATCATGATGTTGCTGATGCTCCTGATGTTCCTGGACCTGCGTTCTCTCCACATGATCCCGTTACCTCATTGATAGTTGCTCTCCTGGAGCATCTTAATTTTGAGTCTCCTGCCGACTATCTCTTGCCTGCTCGCCCGTCTCCTGAAGCTGTTGGGATCATCCCTTTCGTCGAACTCCCTTTTGGTCTTTGAGGATTACCTGCAGCCCCAATTCCGTCAGTTCTACAACCACTTGCAGCAGAGATCGTTTCGTTAGATTTCGTCCTTCTTCTGTGTTCTTTTTTTCGCCTTTGCTGAAGAAATATTATGGACCCTGCAACCTATTATGATTGCCCTGAGAACCTTACTTCTACCTGGGAGCACTAAGCTAAATACCGTCATTGCGGGACGCATCAACGTTCCCAGCTTCAACGACCTGAACTTCCGGACTTTTCATTTAGGTATTGGGATGATGTTTTCTGTGACTATTCTGATAATCTGTACTAACTAGATGAAACAGATCACCAGATCCTTGATTTTTCTGAAAAAGATGTAGTGGTTATTCGTAAGAACTTTTGGAACTTTCTGTTTACTTTTCGTAAGCTTCGGTCATAGACTATCTTTTTTTTTTTTTTTTTTATTGGAGGTTTAACGACCACCGTGAGCAACTCAATGGGCTATAAGCAGTCGCCCGTCCCTAATTTAGGGTCACTGGTTCCAGGGAAGGGAGAGAGCCAGTGCCGTAAGACAAACACAACATCCATGCCTCACCGGGATTCGAACCCGCACCCCTTACGGACGAATGATCAGAGGCCATCGCTTAGACCACTGCGCCACCGGGGCGGCGACTGTCTTTTCAGATCGTCCATTATTAGCACGCTTCAAGCTTATTTGTACTGTGCATTGCTCTCTGTTTTCTATGGACAATCACTCAGCTACAAACATTTATGCTATCTTCTTTTCTGTGTTGCTCCCAGCGTAGTTTTTACTACACAGTCACACGTTTGTATATACACTGCCAGACAGAGAAAATGCCAAACCACGAAGACGTGAACGCAGCTCCATGAAAATTGCAGAGTGGGTGCACACGTACAAGTTATGCAAATGCAATCATTTGCAGGTCAATCGCACGAACGACGCGCGGGATATAAGCAGACAAATAGAGCGTAATCCCATCAGTCGAGACGTCGTCACGGCAGCGAGAAGTGAGTAGTTCTGCTATAACCGTGTCTGGAGAACGAACAAGGGGTGCCAATGCCGTTAAGACGCCGTCGTATGCGATTTCGTCAAACGGATGAGTTCACGATAGGTGTCATCGTAGGCCTTCGTACCGCCGGATGGTTTTTGCGTCGTTCTGCGGAGAAACGCAACGTGATGCCACAACCGTCCGTCGCATTTGGAGACAGTAGTCCCAGGAAGAATCTGTGCAGCATCGTAGGGAGACCAGAGTACGGAGACGGACGTCCGAGTGCATCGATCATCGCATCCGATGCCATGCCGTAGCGGACCCACAGGCCACAATGGGCGACATCTTGCGTAGTGTACAGGGAGGCTTGGATGCGCCGATTGTCTGCGTCTGGTTTGCTGTCCAGTCGTCCGTTGCGAAGACTACACTTAACAGCGAGCCATCGTCGTCACCGCTTGACGTGGTGCAGCTCCAGAGCTTCGTGAGGTGCCGAATGAGACAGTGTGGTGTTCAGCGACGAATCGCGGTTCTGTCTCACCACGGATGATCGGTGTGAGAGTCTGGAGGCGGCGTGGCCAACAGGCGGATTCCTCCGCCATTGTGGAGCGTCACACGGCCCAGCAACGTGGAATCATGGTGTGAGGTGCTATCAACGCCAACAGCCGCTCACCGCTGGTACGCATTACGGGCACATTGACGGCACGCCGCTATGTTGACGAGGTGCTGCGGCCCGTGGCGCTACCGTATCTGCAGAACATCTCAAACGCCATTTTTCAATAGGATAACGCCCGGCCGCATACCGCTCGGATCAGCCTGAATGCTTTACATGGTGTGCGGATGCTTCCGTGGCCAGAACGATCTCCAGACCTCTCGCCCATCGAGGATCTGTGGGACACGATTGGACGTCGGTTGAGTACTCTCCAATCCCGCAAAATGAAGGTGAACTTTGGACTCGGATCAACACCACATGGTCCACGATACCCCAGGGATCTATTCGGACTCTCATTGCCTCTATGCCACGTCGGATTCAACGCTGTATCGCCCAAAATGGGGGCCACACTTCTTATTGATCATCATGTAAATTCGGCCACTGGAGCGTAGTTTGTATGTGACAATTAAATCATTTGTTCAGGACCTACTTGGCTATCTGTGTGTGCAGTTTGGTCTGTTTCCGAGCATTCCTTCATGGTATGGCATTTTCTCTGTTAGGCAGTGTATTTAGCTGTATTTGTTTTCTCCGTTGATATACCTATTTTAATTTTTTCCCGTGCGGGGTTCTGCGTACCCCTCTCCGATGCCCATGTATTAATGATTCTGTTGTTTGTTACCATTTTTGTATGATCTTGTGTTTGGTGCTCTTTGGCCAAGTATGGCCCATAACTTCATTAAAATCCACCAACCAAATAACAAGGTATATGTAGTACAATATCCCTCAAACTCCTAAATGCCATATTGCATAATGTCTTTCAATCAATGAACTGGAAAAACAAAGGGATAAAAATTAATGGATATTTTTTAACTCACCTTCGTTTTGATGATGACGTCGTCATTCCTGCAACTACTCCTTCAGAGCTGCAGAGTATAATCCAGGAACTTGCTGACAAGAGTAAAGAAGTGGAATTAAAAATGAACTTTCAGAAGACGAAACTGATGTACAATGCTTTTACAAGAAATGAAGATTAATCGATTGATGGAGAAAAACTGGAGATAACCGATACCGACATTTACCTTGGACAGTAGATATCAAGCAAGGGTCACACTGATGAAGAAATTAATAGACGAATAAAACTTGAATGGGGAGCTTTTGGAAGAAACGGTACAATTCTTAAGAGCAGTATGTCATTATGTCTTAAAAGAAAAATGTTTAATCAGTGCATCCTTCCAGTGCTTACGTAGGGAGCCGAGATGTGAACCTTAACTAAAAAATACATACAAAGACTACAGACAACTCAAAGAATCCTGGAGAGGTGCATGCTTAGTGCAACCATGAGAGATAAGAAAACGAACTCGTGGATCAGGAAAATGACAAGAGTGGAAGACATCGTGATCAGAGTAAGATCCCTGAATTGGATATGGGCTGGACATATTGCCAGGAGAACGTACCACCAATGAACAACCAAAATTTTAGACTGGATTCCAAGGGACAGGAAAGGACCCAGAAGAAGACCACATGAGAAATCGGTGGATGAAATTTGAAAGCATGCGGGAGTGACATGGAGGACACAGGCACAAGTCAGATCGTTGTGGAAAAAACATGGGGAGGCTTTCATCCAGCAGTGAATTGATAATGGTTGACAATGACGATCATGATATATTTATATATATATATACACTGAAGAGCAGCTGAATTAGAGATACCTGTCTAGTAACGTGTAGCACCACCTTTCGCCCTGATGACGGCGGCGCTTCGTCTCGGCATGGACTCGACAAGACACCGGAAGCGTTGGGAAGCCATACGGATTCATGACCCCTGAACAATATCCCACAGTTCACGAAGATTTGATGGAGGGGGTCAGAGCCTCTAACAACTCTCTCGATGGCATCCCAGATGTGCTCGATGGGATTGAGGTCAGGTGACCTAGCTGGCCCAGGAAGCGAAGTCACGTCGGTGGAGTGTTCATCCAATCATTCGGATACAATTCGGGAGCGATGGCAAGGTGCATTGTCTTGTTGCAGGATGAGGAGACGCACAAACGGGAGCAAATGATCGTCCACGATATCCCAGCAACGTTGACCTGTGAGGGACGATGTCACACTTACCAGGGGTTCCCTTTTAGTCCACGTAAACAGTCCCCAGACGAGAATGACACCCCTACCAGCTTAAAGAGTACCCTGCTGGCAAGAAGGATCCATCGCTTCATGTGGTTTGCGCCGTACTCGTAACCTGCCATCCGCATGTACCAACGTGAACCTCGACTCATCAGTCCAGGCCACATTTTCCCACATGTCTAGGGTCCAGTGGCGATGTTCCCGCGCTCATGCTAATCTTTGCACCCTGTGATGTGCGTTCAGCAGCGATACCCTCGTGGGACGATGGCTTCTGTACCCCATAGCGAGGAGATGGTTCTGGATGGTGTGGCTGCTTACACGTTTTTGTGCACCACACGCTGTTGTCCACGGCATTTGGCCCTTGCAGGGATGGTTTTACCGGATTCGATGGACTCACGGTGCACCCGTGACACAGTGGCTCGTGAAAATCCCAGTGCCTGCACGACTTCCGAGATGGAGTGACCCATTCGTCGTGCCCTGACAATTTGTCCACGATCAAATGCGCTTAGATCCTTCGTCTTGCCTATACTGCGTCCGACTCTTACTGATTCCCGTGGCATCACTCCTTATATTGTCGGATCGCTGCATACGTCTTGTCGTTTTCGTTTACAGGGCCGCCCACAGCGCCACATTTGCATAACGCCAGCTGTCTCTAATTCAATTGCTCTTCAGTGTATATAGTGATGAAATTATCTTGACATCCGTAGCTAACTGAGCAATTTTATGTCCTTTTCCAAATTCAGCACAGCAATATTAATAAAAAAAACGTCGTTTGGTCTCCATACCAAACAACAACTTGAATTTGTAGACCAATGTAACTAAATACGAGTCGGGGTCATGTCTCATAATTTCGACCTGATTCTATCTGACCGTTGTTGAAATGGATGTATAACAAATATGTTTATAAGAAAAATTACAAAAGTAATTAATTGTAAGAAAATTCAACACGAAATAGCAATTTAAAACGTCATAATACGAATTCCCTATTTATTTTGCTCAAAAAATAAAAAAAAATTAATTAAAATGTTTGTATTCGTGTGTCAAGTAATTTGTCACTGTAAAGAAAATAAATAAGGGCCACCAATCCTTTCGGAACAGAACAAAAACCAGGAAGATTTTTTCGCACAAAAATTAAATCCTTATAGATCAGACACATGCAACTAATGTAATTAGACCTTTTAAATTCCGTCGTTACATCTTGTTTTAATATGAGTACGACACACTGTTAAGCGTGCCTAAAGAATTCTTTTGAGAAATAACTAAACGAAATTAAGTGAGTTTATCTAATACATTAGCACTCAATGCAAAGTTTTTATTCAAAGCGGTTTATTTTACCTCTATTCATTTACGTGGCTTTCTTCCTTATATAAGCGAATCAGTAGGATAATCAACGTTTATTCGTTTAGAGCCAAATGATTAAAAAGTAAATGATCGTGAGATTTACTTTGGCGAGGAATGCATTTTGTGCTTTAAACGTCAGCTTATGAACGTATGAAAAGAGCATCGTTCAACTTGAACTGAAAATTTATTAGTCCGTGATTAATCTTTCACTTGTTTAAAATTTGGCATAGTAAAAAAGTAGGCATACTGATCTGCTGTTAAGGCTAACAATTCCTTGTTTTGTATTCTACTAACGTTGCTGAAACAGATCAAACAAGAAAGATGACACAGAATTCTCTGGTATAATGAACACGTCTTTTGAATCTTTTCTCACATAATGGATTTTTCGAAGCGGGTTTTTAGAATAGCAAAAACCCTGAGAAAAAATGTTCTGTCGCCTGGCAGGAAAACAGAACATTATTTAAAATATACAATGTGCTGAGTTATTCTTCGTAGTGAATGAAACTTTTTCAATCAGATTGCTAGAATCGGTAAAACAAATACAAGAACAAAAACTACTTTTTCATTTTTCGTTTTTCGCCTACCAGCGGCAGAAATGTGCGTTACGAAAAATCACAAATTGTTGGCAAACTCTTCTTCATAAACCGAAAAGACATCTGAAGGAAAAGGAATTCTTCAAATTTAAGAATTAGAAGTAGAAATATGGTGAAAAACGCAATGAAATCTTACGTCCCTAACGAGAAAACTGTGCGTTTTTTGAACAAATAGATAGGTGCAAAATGTTCTTCATAGTAAAGAGTATCCTACCAAGAAACGATTCTTTAAATCGGAAATATCTTTCAAATGGAAATATAAACCGACGTTCCCAAGCGACAGAATTGTGCTTTATGAAAAAAAAAAGCAAATACAGTTAAGACGTTTTTCAAGGGACCTGGTAAAAACAACGTATAATTGAAAAAACGTATAAACGAAAGAAAGCCTGCATTGGGTCCCTAGAGGGCAGCACAATATTTTCTTGCAACGTATGGTGTAGCCGTTAGTGTTTTTGTACTAGGTACTACGTAGTATGTAATATTTTTATGTTTTAGTGTACGTTTGCGATTTCTATGGCCTTTTCAATATGCATCGGACCGCTTATGGTAAATTTAGCTACAAAACACAACCAGTGGTCATCTGACCATTGGCTAGTAAAACTTCCTTTGAACTATTGGTTTTACTGGCCCAGATGGCAAGGAAGTGTTTTTTTCAAATTTGTCACAAGTTAAAAAATTAATTTCTGTTTCTTTTACCTTGCTGTATGGTTTTCTTTTTAGGCTGCAAGCTAATGACAGGTTTAAAAACAAATATTGGATATAATTCCATTGCAATGATACATTATTTTCTACATATATTGTAAATGTCTTTAAAAAAATTGTTATTTTTTTACGGACCAATAGGCATTTTGGTGGACCAGTGGTTTGCCAATTCTAGTGGTCTGCTGGGCCAGTAGATCTAATTCTAACACTGAGTAGTAATACCCATATACCTGCCTGCAGTTACCTGTAAATAGTTGTAGTTATAGGTGTTAAGCTAATACAATGAAAACTAAACTTTTAATGTGTTAAAGTTTTAATTATAATAATCATGATATAGAAATTAGTCTCACTAATTATAAAAAATAAAATCACATAATAAACGTGAAATAAGAAATTATTGAATTAGTAAGGCTTTTATTTTACTATCGCATCCTCTTTTTTTATTTTACTGTCGCATCCTCTTTTACATTTTTCCCTGATTGGTACACTCCTTGCTTCAGCAGGTAGTTCAACATATTTCAGGCGAATTGCTAACCCAACTAAATGTTTACAAACGTAATCACTGAGATACTTTGGGCAATTGCATGTGCCATTCAGCCAATCAGTCTTGTCCTGTGGTAATTCTACTTCCCACTCGCTAAAATGTTGTTCCTTGTACTCATCGAACGTTTCCCAGGTATTGCCCGAAGTTTCACATTCTAATGCATCACCACCTGAAATTTGTTTGGGGGCGGGGCTTATAATTATGCTAGCTAAATAATAATTTGATGTAATAGGTTGGTTTTTTTGACAAAGTGTTTATTGCAGCAAATTTCTTTTTATTTTTTCAGCATTGTCGTGCGAATTTAGTGTTACAAATTTGGGAAACATTTACTAAATTCGGTATAACAATAGTATTTAAAATGCAGGCATTACTAAAACAGTAGGAACCATTATTATTTTAGTGACGCAAATTTCATTTTTCGATCTATCATCATATTTGGTATCTCAAAAGTATTTTTGATATTCATTTTTTTTTTTTTTTTTTTGGAGTACCGTGCTAGGGGTTCAGAGTTTAATTTGGTAAACATTTAATTTGATCCCCTTCTTAATGACCTGAAGAAACTAGAAAATGGAGTCGATCTGGGCACAGATAATACAGTGAAAGGTACAATATTTATTGATATTTTAATTTAAAATTTCTTGTTTAACTTTTTATTATATGAATTTGAATATATTTTTCAGTTTAAAAAATGCTGCAAAATGTTATAAAGTATGAGAAAGACATGTTTAAAAGTATGATGTCCCCTCCACAACACTTTTAATAATTTTCTAAATTTTACAACACAAAAATATTCTCAAAAGTGATGCTGCTACTAATTCAAGAACACATTATTTTCTGAAATTATTTATTTCTATATATATAAAAGTGAAAGTATGTTGGAAACACAAGGAAAGATACGGCGCACTTTGCAGTAGTCAAAAGGTTAAAAAAAAAAAGCACACGAGAGAAGAGGAAAAAGCATTGTTTTGAAATTCTCTTTGCGTCGAGTGTGTGGTTCATCACATGAACTCTTATACGCCAAGTGGCAACCGAACGGAAGTTGTTCTTCATCAGCTGCAATAATGCAAGCTTTAAAAAGAAATGAACCCTCAATATGTTATGTGTATAGTGCTGCTATTACGGTATTTTAAATAATAGTTTTGTTCATCTAATGATACCATTATTCAAGGTGAGTTTGTTCATGCATGCAATAGTTCTTCTTTTCCAAAGTTTTAAGTCCGCCATTGGGGCATTGCCCTACATGCTTCCGAAAGACATCAACGATAAAATGTAGATAAACATTCTGTTTTATATATCACACATAATTATCACACAACTAATATGTTTGTTCCGCATACGTTCCTAAATGGTTTGATGGATTTACACCAAAATTGGCATACATACTCTTCATCACCCAGATTAAAAAACAGGCGGGACGATTTTTAGAAATTTCATCCCTAAGGGGGTCAAATGTGTTTTTACGGGGCTCTCTATAGACTGAGTGAAAGTCGGCTGCTGGGGTATTGCTCCATGTCAGAGCAACAGTCGTCAGGTGACGCCTCACTGCTCGCAAGTGTCCGCGGTACAGGCATACGGGGAAGAGTCCAAATGGTTATGCATCATTCTTGATGGTTTTCTAAGCGATTTGCTAGAAAATTTCCCGGGCAACGCTGGGTACTTCCACTAGTAATTGATAAAACATAAATTTTCAAATTGTTGTGGAGGAAACATTGGTTTTGAAAATTTCTAGTGTTAGTCATGCAAAACATATTTCCACTTCGTGTTCTCAGCTATAAATGTGCCTCATAAATGGCAGCACTTGTAAGGAAAAGCTCCTGTTTGTATTCTTGTAGCCACAGGGCAAGAATTCCCAGCTGAAAGGCAAATTAAGTAGAGGTTACAAATTTCCACTCCCCCTCCACAAGTTATTTATTTTACATGGCATTAATAAAGGTAAATAAACCCACTTGAATTTTTAACAGTTTTTCCAGTACCCACAGACTCCATTAAAAAATAAAATTTCAATGTTATCTTAATTTCATCATTATTAGTACTTGCAAAATGCCATTGCCAAGATAAAAGGGTTATCAAAGTTATTGGTCTGGGCTTGCAAATAAGAAATCCAGTTGCCTAGCCAGGTGTGTAAATAAAAATGTGTTGGAAGGGGAAATTCATAGGTCAATTTTGTTTTTTGTTTTTGTTTTAAGCATTAATGGAAAAGAACTGAAATAAAAAAGTTGCTCCGAGGTCCACCCTCTCCCCCATGAATTCAGTACTGTTTCCCTAATAGTAAATGTTTCCCTGAATTCCGACCCGTACAGCAAGCCAAGAGGCAATGCCGTCATAATCCTTTCAGCGAACATTGTTCCTGATCATCCCTGCTTCCCGTGGAGACGACACAAAAAAACTCCAACACTCAAATATAAAATGATACAAAAACAGTAAAACCATGTGAAACACTTCCCCAAAACAAACTACCACATACAAATAACCCAATGGCATGAATTTATCGGTCGGTTGCGGATAGGTGTGAAATATCCAACACTTTTCCAAAAGTTATAGCTGCTTAACCTTAAATACGTATCAAATGAAATAATAAAAAGGTTTAAAGCAAACTTGCACGAGCACTGAGTAACAAATCTCTCAGTGCTTTAATAAAAGCCCACCCAGACTTGTGTGGCTTGGCCTGTGGATATTAAAAACAGAATAACTATGTTTAGATGCAAAAATCTAACATTATTTACATCTCCTAGTTTAAAATGTAGTTGATATATAAACCTGTTAAGAAACGAATGCATGAATTGTGCTGGAAGCCTATGAATTGAAACAGAAAAAGAACTAACCTTTTATGAACTTTTGATTAATAATAATCTATGAAGATAACATAACAAACTGTTTGTGAACTTGCTTTTTAATAATCCTAGATGATAAACGAACAAATGTGTAAACTCCGTCAAAACCAATGTTCACACATATGAGCAATACTGTGTCGTTTGAAATCTTAAGAATCCTGCTATGACATCACGCGCGACAGCAGCGCCGCAAATTAAGGCTCGATCAAATGTGACAATTCCTCCGGTCCAGGCAGCATAGCATCACATCATTCGAAGCTGCTATTTGTTCAGTTCGCCGCTCGGGAAACACTCGAAGTCAGGAGACATCAGAACTTGAAATCTTCGTGGATGTTTACTAATTATAATATTTCAGCAGGACTTCAGATTAAAAAGGAAGGTCGCCCATCCTGCTACTACAAAAAGCGGGACCTCTGCCCTTTCTATCATTGCACTTAGAATAATAAAGATTGTTCACTTTGAATTTTAATTGAAGAGACGAGTTAAAAGGTCAACTGTCGCCTAAGTACAGTGGGTAAGCTTCGCTGTAAAAAGCGCTAGGTTCTCAAGAAGTCTTTCCTCCATTGCACTACGGAAGGATAAATTTATGAAATAGGTATGCTGCCTAAGTAAGGTTCTCTGCCTTTTGAGGAGTTTAAACTCCCCAATAAAAAGTGCTTTTCTTAGCTCTTTTCAAAGCTTAGGAAAACTCTGAGCAAAATCTGGATTTTTGCACAAAATCGTGCTGAAAAAACTATGTTTGCTAGGAATTGCGCACTAATTTATTTAGAATTAATTAAATTGGACAGCATATTCTTGGTCTTTAAACAAACACAAGCACCAAAAAGATGATTTTCATTTCAGTAATCATCTTCGATAAATTCTGCATTTCTATGCAAAATGATGCGGACGCTCTAAATAAAAATCTATGTGCTCCAGAAGTAAATTAAGCAGTGAATTGAGGGACTTTTCTCAGATATAAAAGGCTACAAAAATAAAAACCTCCAAAACCCCAAGCAAAATAGTCTTAAAAATAAAGATAGTTAGCGAAAAGCTGTAAATGCACGAAACAGCAAGAACTGGAGGAAGTGTGCTCCAGCTCCTCTGGAAAAATCCAGAACAAGGAGACAAATTTGGTTCTGATAGAAATAAAATTAGATTATAAGAGAAGCATGCATTTTTCTCTAAAAAAAAGTCCAAACACCCCATAAAATAAAGTAGAAACCACATGCATTCGAATGACACGGAAAGCTAAAAGAGTGGTTTAAATTCGAAATAGACTGGGGGGGGGGGGGTAAGGTGGTTGACTGCCTTCAAAGCCTGTTAATAAATATGAGTGAATAATTACAAGGCAATTCTATATAATTTTGGTATATTGGTGTAAATTTGGTAGTTCTGAAAAGAGTAGTTATCCTATGCTTTGGTGATAATTTATTTCGGTGAAAAAATTCCAAAATGAATGTAAATGAAGTGTTAAGGAACTAATCAATGGTGTAGCTTGTGAAATATGAGTCCCTTCCAAATTTACTTGGGCTTTAAACCTCTTTTGGCCTTCTCGATTGTGATGTGTTAAAATTAATGCTCAAATTCGTCTGCTAAAGAAATTATGTGAAATAAAAAAGTTCTTTTCAGCCAGGCAAAGAGGCCTCAGCTGCAAATAAATAAATACAGCAGAAGTCAGCTTTCTCACCCAATTTCTGAGTCACCTTTGCTTTTGTGTTCAGTGATTCCCGGAAAATATGTGCAATTTTAGAATGCATTTTTTTGTGTTTTGTTTAGTGACGTCTCATAGAATCCCCTTGCATTTGGTAGGTCATTTTTGTTTTTTAGACAAACCAGTCTATTTTTGTTTTGGGGTTATTGCGGCAGCGTAATTTATTTATTTAAATTTGTTTATCCATTATCATCACGAGCCTTACCAAATTTTCTTTGGTGCATACATATATTTTGAGATATGATATTGCAATTTCATAATCATTAAGAATATTAATAATTTTAATGTTTAACCAAATGTACACAACAGTTATATGTATCATTACCCTACTTTGCACAATATTTAATGCTATGTGTTTAATACTAATTCTTTGCATTTTCTGTTTTTCAGGGTGCTTTGCAAACAAACCCTCAGACGGGAACGAAAGTTCCAAAAAGGAGGTGCAGCAGCCTACAATAGCACCTAGGGTGTTTCAACTAGAAGAAAAGATAAAAACATTTGAAACGATTTTTAAAATTTGATCCAGTTTTAGAAATGAAATTGAAGCATGTTTTTTCTGTACATAATCAGAAATAAAGTGGGGCACATATCATTAAATGTAGTTTGCTGAATCTTTGAAATCTGACATACGTATTTGCATTTTGGTATAAGAATAATTATAGAACAAATATCTTGACAGATTATAAGTGTTAATACTGAAAGTTTTAAAAGAGCACGAATGCTCCTCTGAAATCATCCATCTTTATGTTAATGGTCAAATCTCGTTAATATTCTATGAAAACTGCAGTAATTAGCTTTGATCTTTTTTTAATTACTAGTAATGCAAGGAAAATGCTCACACTCCTATATGATACAGTAGCAGTAACAGATGTAGTGTTGAAAATCTCAATTACAAAATGTATCTACATTTATCTTTCCTGTTTATAAGCAATGGTAATTTCTAGTCTTTGTGTAAACCAAAACATTGTACAAAACAAAATTTGCCTGCTGAAAACAAATACTATTTAAAAAAACAGTTTATAGAAACAAAATATTATTGAGGTACTTTGCCTATTTAATTTTCACAACTTAAATTTTTACCTGGTTCTGTGTAAATACATGTTCCTCACGAAATGTTTTTGGGTGTTTTCTTACATACAATATTATATGATACTCGTTTCAACCATAATGTGTACAAAGAAATTATGTAAAAAACAATGTAATTAAAAGCGAAACCTAAATATCACAAAAATGATATTTGGAAATTGAAATGTATAAAAAGAAACATTGTCTGTAAAAAATATTTAAAAAAAATTCGAAGACTGTCAGAAAACATTATTTTGTGGAAAAGTGAAATAGTATAAAAGTTTTGCAATTAAATGTATAATCTATCAGAAAAAAAAATTGTGGGAAAACATGTTATTAAACTTAGCGTTTCTATGTAAAGAATTATGCCCAGGGAATAAATAATTGGAGAAAATATAAAACATAATATTTGTAAATATACATAGTAACTGTCAGAAAACACAAATATTTTGTGAAAAAACATTACGTTATAAAACAGTTTTTGTAAATAAACATAACAATTCTATCAAAACACTGAATGTTATAAAACAAGTTTTGTGAAAAAACGTAATAATTCTGTCCGAAAACAGAAATATTTTGCGAAAATGCGGAATAGCACAAAACGGTTTTTGTAAAAAAACGTAATAATTCTGTCAAAAAACGTAAATACTTTGTGAAAAGACGGAATGTTATAAAACAGTTTTGTAAATAAACGTAATAATTCTGTCAGAAAACGGAAATATTTTGTGAAAAAACATATTATTATAAAAATGAAGTTTTGTAAAAAAACAGAATTTTTATTAACGGAACGGAATTATTTTGGCAACTGTGCTGCCATAAGATTTTACGTTAATTCATGGAATTTGTTTTTACAGTGTTTGTAAGCTTTTTTCATTAAATCAACTGTTTCTGGAGACGTTTTACCCAGACGATAGCAAAATTTTATCACACAACGCATTTTACTTCTTAACTCTGAATCACTCACCTCAATAGCTCTATGGCGAAATGCAGACTTACCGTAAACAAATGCGCAATAACAAAACCAGAATCGTCTGCAACGGCTAATAACTGCTGCCATATAGAGACTTCCTTGATTCAGTTAGTCATGTGCGTGGTTATTTTTCTCCTCCATGTTACTCCGACGTGCTTTCGAATTTCATCTTCCATGTGGTCTTCTGGTTCTTTTTCTGTACCTTGGTGTCCTGTCCAAAATTTCGATTGTCCATCGATGGTCCGTTTTTCTGGTAACATGTCCAGCTCCTTGCCACTTCAGAGATTTTACTCTGATCATGAAGTCCTTCACTCTTGTCATTTTCCTTATCCACGAGTTCAAATTGATGCTTCTGAACATGTGCAAAAGTTTTAAGAAGGAATTGTGGACGCATAAAGACGCTTTGTGTAGCGTGGGATAGATGCCCGTGAAGCGAGGCCATTATCTACGGGATTTTTTGCGAGTTCGTAAACCGGAATAACCTGAAATAAGAGTTAGCATTTGCTCACTACAGACGGAAGTCTTTATATCCGTGCTCTTTATAAACAAGTTCTACTGAGCGTTTTCTGTATTTCTAATGTTCAAAAGAAGACAAAAATCGTAATAAACTCGACTTCAGTCCCAAATGACTGCGCATGAAAGAAAAAAAGTCTGCTTGAATAATTTACTGTCATCACATAGCAGACGAGTAATTGCGATTCACTAGAACGAAAATTAAGTTTCCGAAAACAACGTGTAAATACGAATGAAAAGGATTAACTTCCAGGATTATATCTAATACCTACCGTCTGATGTCATCATCCATAGAATAAATGATTTAATGAACCGAAAAAATTTGCATTGTTCACAAGTTTTCAGCTGTTGGCTCGACGTTATAATTATTTACCGAAAGCCTCTTTAATCCATGAACGGGGAATGTGTGATTGACGATATTTTCTGAAAATTAGGAAATATTAATTTGCTTTTGGAGGATTTAAGTTCCGTAAACCGAAAATGCATCTCTTGTTTACTCGGAAATACAGAAAAAGATAACGGCCTCAGGTCATTCCTCCGTCTCAGAGTAAACAGCAGTAGATCGAAGCATTCTGAACAACCTTGTTTACCTCCGAAAGCACAGACTTTGCGACGAAATCCCTCAATTACTAAGTGCGCCAGCGGAAATCGCAAGAGAATTCGCACAGAGAAGAATAATTGCTATCATACATGTCATGAGGCAAGGAACGGTGAATTTACATACGAATAACCAAGAAAAACAGAAATCTCTCTGAAAAGTAAGATTGATCAGACCGTTAAACATCATGAAACAGTTGAAAAACGGCCTGCCAGATGTTCAAAAGATAGACATGTATCATTTTCATTCAAGAACGATACAAATGCAAACTACATCATTAAAAAAAACACACGGGCTGGATTGACTATGAAAGAGCTTTATTTGTTCCTAGCGCTTTATGACGCCAAAAATTCTAATAAGCAAACAGAAAATTATTTGTACTCAAAAGTCTTGTTAGCGTCATTCCCAATAAAAATTTATCTTTCTGGATTTGACAAGTCGTTGTTTTGAGATCGTTTCTTAGCATATATCAAGAGCATTATATTATCGCTTTGTTCGTCCCAGTCACAGATGACAACACATCTTTTTTAGATGTTGTGGTTATAAACACGTCACTATACTTCGCTTTCCCTGGTGCTTAAAATTCGTCTTGGTAGCATGAATATTCATTTGCATATCTTGAGTTTTTAAACACTTAGCGTCAGAACTGTGTATTTTGAAAACTTTGGAGTTATATGCACAACATTTCCAGGGGCCAATGGTATACGACTAAAAAAGATTTTTTTAAATCGATCTGTTAGAAGCAGAGATGCCGTGAAAAATGTGACATGCATTTACCCTCGTCGCGGGAAAATTGTGTATTATTTTAAGCAGAAAATGGGGAAAACATTCTCCTTTGTGAGCGATATCTGTCCAAAACGAATTTTTCAGTTCGGGTTTTAGACGCGTAGGTGTGGCTGCAAACGTGACGTAGACAGAAATGTGTACTTTACACCGTCTTGTGGCAAAACTGTGCGCTACAGAAATTTGGAAATTACATGCGTGGTGAATTTACATGCAAACTATTCTTCACCACGAACGCTATCCAATGAAAAATGAATTTCTTAGATAGGATGTTTACAAGCAGAGAAATCGGGAAAACTTAGAAATATGTTTACGCCCTCTCGCAAAGAAACTGTAATATTTTAAAAAGCAAATATTCAACAAAATGTTTTCTGAAGATGGCATTTGATCAAAAAGGATTTTTTTTTCAACTCGGTATTTAGATGCATATACAGGGTTACAAGGAAAGTCCGTGATCAGGCCAATATCTCACGAACTATGGCAGTTAGCGATTTACTTCTTGTATAGGACACCCCCTATAGCGCACACAATAACACCACGAAGGATCCCCTCGCCTCTTTTCTGGGGGTTGAGGGGGCTATCGCGACCCCTTTGCAGATAGGGCAAAAAAGTCAATTACAAACTTTTTCAGCGAGGCAAAAATAGTGCAAAAATGTTTTTGTCCCATAACAAAAAATGGAAGGAGACTCTTTAAAAGCAAAAAAAGCGGAAAGCTACCTGAGTCGCTGTGCCCGAAGCATATTTGCATGAATTTCAAATGTGCTTTGTGCTCCGTCGTCAGAATAAAACAAGAAAGAGGACACCGAATTTTCGGGTGTAATAAGTACGTCTCTTGAATCCGTTCTGACGCAAATTAAATTTATCAAAGCTATTCAAAGTCAATTTTTTTTTTTTTTTTTTGATTGGAGGTTTAACGACCACCGTGAGCAACTCAATGGGCTATAAGCAGTCGCCCGTCCGTAATTTAGGGTCACCGGTTCCAGGGAAGGGAGAGAGCCAGTGCCGTAAGACAAACACAACATCCATGCCTGACCGGGATTCGAACCCGGACCCCTTACGGACGAATGATCAGAGGCCAACGCCTTCAAAGTCAATGGAACCGGTATGGAAAACAATTGTATCTGACGGAAGAAAGAAGTTTTTCAATCGGGGTTTTAATCCCTCAGATATTGCTGTAAACGGAATCGTGAGCTTACGCCCTCTGGTTGTAGACTTGTGCTTTAAGAAAAACATGAATTAATGTGAGGAACATTTCGCACCGGAAACGCTTTCCAACACAGAATTTTTTTTTAAATCGGACTTTTAGAAACAGAGATATCGTCAAAAATAAGATGTAACTTTACGTCCCCTAGTGAGAAAACCATGCGTTATTTTAGGAAGAAAGTATTCTCAAAAGGTTTATCATATGAGAAGTATCGGTGCAAGAAAAAAAAATGTAGTCGAGTTTTCAGGATCCCAGATTTTGCTACGAATACATCAGAAGCAGATATTAACACTTATGCCCCCTAGTGGCGAAACCATTCTTTACCAAACATTAGAAATTATGTGAAACATATTTTCCATCAGGTCTTGTATGCCAAACAGGAAGAATTTTTCAAATCAGAGTTTTAGGAGCAGAAATAACGCAGAAAACACAATTTGCCTTTGTGCCCCTATGCGGAAAGTCTATGATTTACTTGAAAATTTTGAATTTATAGGAAAAACATTTCGCATCGTAAACACTATCCAACAAAGAAGGAATTTTTCAAATCGGACACCTAGAAGTAGAGATATTGACAAAAATAAAATATACATCTACGCCCCTGGCGTAGAAACCATACATTATTTCAAGAAGAAAATGTTTCTAAAAGGTTTGTCGACATGAGTACTATCGGTCTACAAGCGACGTTTTTTTTCAATCGAGAATTTAGAATTTAGAAGCTCATATTTTGCTGCAAATACATCAGAAGCGGAAATTAAGATTTACGCCCCCTGGTGGCCAAACCATTTTTTCACAAAAAATAGAAGTTATGTGCAAACGATTTTCCATAAGGAACTGTATCCGGTGCAGAAAGAATTTTTCAAATCGGAGATTTAGAAGCAGAGATATAGGGGAAAACGCAATTTACCTTTACGCCCCCTAGCGGAAAGTCTATGAATTACTTGCAAATTTTGAAATTATATGAAAAACATGTCACACTGAAAACACTATCCAACAAAGAAGGGATTTTTCAAATCGGACTCCTAGAAGTAGAGATATTGTCCAACATAAGATGGCCGCCCCGGTGGCGCAGTGGTCTAAGGCGCTGGCCTCTGATCATTCGTCCGTAAGGGGTCCGGGTTCGAATCCCGGTCAGGCATGGATGTTGTGTTTGTCTTACGGCACTGGCTCTCTCCCTTCCCTGGAACCAGTGACCCTAAATTAGGGACGGGCGACTGCTTATAGCCCATTGAGTTGCTCACGGTGGTCGTTAAACCTCCAACCAAAAAAAAAAAAAAAAAAAAAAAACATAAGATGTACATATACGCTCCTAGCGGAGAAACTGTGGAATACTTTTGGAAGAAAATATTCCGAAAAGGTTTATCGATGTGAGTGGTATCACTCCACGAAAGAATTTTTTCAATCGAGATTTTAGAAGCTCAGATTTTATGGCAAATACATCAGAAGCAAAAACTAACACTTACGCCCCATGGTGGCCAAAGTATTTATTACCAAAAATTAAAAATTATATGCAAAAGATTTTCCATCAGGAGGTGTATCCGCTGAAGAAAACGTTTTTCAAATCGGAGTTTTTGAAGAAGAGTTATCGTAAAAAATGTAATTTACTTTTACGCCTCCTAGCGGTAAATCTGTGCGTAATTTTAAAAAGTAACTAAATCTAAAATACTCTTCAACATAAGTGGAATCGAAAGATAAAAAAAAATTTTCAATCGGATGTTTAGAAGCAAATATGTGGAATAAAACGTATTTTTGAATTCGACATCCTCTGCATTTACGCCCTCTAGCGGCGAAATTGTACATCGTAAAAAAAACGAAATAAAGGATCATCATTCCTATATTTCAAGCTTCCCAATGCAAAAAGAATTTTTCAAATCGGACTAATAGTTCCAGATATATCGTGGGTACAGACGGACGGACAGACCGATAACATAAGCACGATCTTTTTTTACAAAAGACGTGCTAAAAATGAAATGCGTGGTCGGTATGCCAACACTTCGTGAACCAGTGACGGGAAGTCGAAAGCTTTGCCACGTACGCAAGTCAATTAGATGTGCATACAGTTTTCCTATTGGATGAGTGTTTCGCTACTTTATGCTATTTCTTCTTGTCTCAGTGTATTTTTTACTGTATTGGACAGCAAAGTCTGATATTGAATATGTTAAGGAACTGCGTTTTATTTTAGAACAAGAACTGTTGATAAGGTTTGTAAAAAACTTTTCCTTTGTGCTTTCATTTACTTAGAACTTACCAGTTTAGATAAGTTCTAAGTAATAAGTTCTTGTCTAAATACTCTGTCGTTGCTTCCGGATGTTGTGATTTTCTTGGGGTCACAGTCCCGGTCCCCTTCCATCTTTTGTTATGGGACAAAAACATTTATGTACTATTTTTGCCTCGCTGAACAAGTTTCTAATTGACTTTTTTGCCCTTTTTGGGAAGGGGGTTGATGGGGGAGCGAGGGGATCCCTCGTGGTGTTATTGTGCGCGCCATATGGGGTTTCCTATACAAATGCACAAGAAGTAAATCGCTAACTGCCATAGTTCGTGAGATATTGGCCTGATCGAGGACTTTCCATGTAACCCTGTATATGGCTGGAAATATGCTTCGAACAGTAAGATAATTTTCTTCAATTGGTGGAAAAATTGTGCGTTATGAAAAATCTCCATTAACGGGCACCTTCGAACAACGCAACTTCCAAACGCAAGTTTTCGTTGGTACATACCAACTGTGGTAGGATCAACATAAGCGATAACTTCCGAACGACGGAACCTCCTAATAGCGGTCAACGGACACGCAGTGAGTCCTGAAGGAGGTCTAACTGACATTTGCGCCTTAGGATTTCATTTAGTTCTTTCGGTACTTCGCTGGTGAATAAGATTTTTTTTTTATTGAAGGTTTAACGACCACCGTGAGCAACTCAATGGGCTATAAGCAGTCGTCCGTCCCTAATTTAGGGTCACTGGTTCCAGGGAAGGGAGAGACCCAGTGCCGTAAGACAAACACAACATCCATGTCTCACCGGGATTCGAACCCGGACCCCTTTCGGACGAATGATCAGAGGCCATCGCTTAGACCACTGCGCCACCGGGGCGGCGGTGAGTAAGATGAGAACACAAAACATGTTTTCAAAGGAACGGTGCCGCTGGAAGGAAGAGTGTCGTTACGGTTGGCGCGGTGGCTTGTTTAAGTGAAAAGAAAGGAGTTAAAGTTAGTTTGTCGTGTGACGGTAATTACTTGAAGCGAGCTCCAGCTCCCATGTATGTATCAGTCCCACGCCAAGACCGGTGGGGTGAGTCCTGTGGTTTTCGTTCTGTGGGTATGTTCCTTCTTCTCCGCGCCGGACGCCTAACAGCGCAGTTCACTCCACTGTCTCTAAAATTAATCCTTTTTCCTTTCCTATATGGTAGGTACCCTGTCCCTGACCTCCTAGCTTGCAATTTCTAAGGACTATTTAAAAACCCTTTTCTCTTATCAAGAAAATACTTGAACCAAAAAATGTATGATATATAATCTTATCAAGAAATCATTTCAACCAGAAAATGTATGAGAAATGTCTGTTAAAGAGAATAGATAGCAATTCAAAATATATATATACTTTTTTTTTTTTTGATTGGAGGTTTAACGACCACCGTGAGCAACTCAATGGGCTATAAGCAGTCGCCCGTCCCTAATTTAGGGTCACTGGTTCCAGGGAAGGGAGATAGCCAGTGCTGTCAGACAAACACAACATCCATGCCTCACCGGGATTCGAACCCGGACCTCGTTGGGACGAATGATCAAAGGCCATCGCTTAGACCACTGCGCCACCGGGGCGGCAAAGAAATGAATTTTTGCAATGTGTTTCTTCGAAATGTAGATATGGACACAAATGGAAACGTGCATTAGTGCATACTACAGTGGTGGCCAAGATTGTGGATACTTTTTGAAAATTTCATGTTCTGCAGCTTTGTAGGCTTATGGGAAATGTTATGTTTCACTAAATACAAATGTTTATATATCAGTCGAAAAAGAACTTAATGCTGAATTCAGTACAAAAACCGAATTCAAATATTAACAGTACAAGAAAGTTATGTTGCGAATACTGCAATCATGATAAATCTACACTACAATCCGATAAAATAATATCAGAAACTTATGATTGCAGTGTGCTATCAGCACTTAGTAGGGCAGTCTTTATTGTTTAAAACAGCAGCACAGCGACGTCTTATTGAGCCAACAAGTGCTTGAAGCTCTGCCTTCGCTATTATGTGGTGCCAGGAAACAATTATAGCATCAATTAATTGCCTTTTATTGGATGGTCGCCTCATTCGTACAAGGTTTTTCAAACGGTGCACAAATTTTCTATCGGGTTCAGGTCAGGGATGTTTCCTGGCCAGGTCAACAATGGAATGTCCTTTTTGCAGTGAACGAACAGCATCTTTGGGATGCTGTGAAAAAGTCCGTTCGAGCTTCGGATTCTCCACCCAGAAATTCGAGGGAATTATGGACAGCGCTGGAGCAAGCATGGGTGGATATACTGTACCCTGTGGAACGCTTTCTTCACCAGGTGAACTCAATGCCTCACCGTGTGACTGCCTTTATCCGGGTGAAAGGCGGGGCTCCCTATTACTAAGTAGGTAGCCGATGATTTATGCCACTCAGTTATATTTCCTCCCTCTAGCGTGAAAACTGTGCACGATTTGAAAAAGAAACTGTACGCAAAATGGTCTTTGTCGTAAAATGAAGAACAAAATTGTTTCAGTTGGAATTTTAGAAACAATGATGTGGAATAAAAGGTAATTTGAATTCAACATCATCTATATTTATGCATGCATCGAAAACGTACTAGAATAAGAGAATCGCCGTTCTCACAGTTCAGGCTTCCCCATACAAAATTTTTTTCCAAATCGGACAGATCGGTGATATATAGTGTCCATAAACGAACGGCCGTACATAGCGATAATGTACCAGTGCGTTTTTTATAAATTAATGGATCGATTTGGAATGTTAGCAGTGAAGTAGCTTTAACTGCTTGACTGGCAATTGCACCTGTACTAATGCTGTAAATCCGAGGCGACTGAAAGTACATTGATCCTCTTTCGAGGAATTTAGAACTTGTTATACACTGAAGAGCAATTGAATTTGAGACAGCTGGCATAATGCAAATGTGGCGCTCTGGACGGCCCTGTAAACGAAAACGACATGACGTACGCAACGATCCGACAATATAAGGAGTGATGCGAGGGGAATCAGTAAGAGTCGGACGCGGTATGGGTGAGACGAAGGATCTAAACGCATTTGATCGTGGGCAAATTGTCGGGGCCCGACGAATGGGTCACTCCATCTCGAAAGTCGTGCAAGCACTGGGATTTTCACGAGCCACTGTTTCACGGGTGCACCGTTAGTACATAGAATCCGCTAAAACCATCCCTGCAAGGGCCGACTGCCGTGGACAACAGCGTGTGGATGAGCGGGGTCATCGTCGGCTAGCTCGCATTGTAACAGCGGATAGACGGGCCACAGTGCAAGAAATCACTCGGCAATTTAACGCTGGTGCACAAAAGCGTGTAAGCAGCCACACCATACAGCTCCATCTCCTCGGTATGGGGCACAGAAGCCAACGTCCCATGAGGGTACCGCTGCTGACCGCACATCACGGGGTGCAAAGATTAGCATGGGTGCGGGAACATCGCCACTGGTACCTAGACATGTGGAAAAATGTTGCCTGGACTGATGAGTCGAGATTCACGTTGGTACATGCGGATGGCAGGATACGAGCACGGCGTAAACCACATGCAGCGATGGATCCTTCTTGCCAGCAGGGTACTCTTCAAGCTGGTGAGAGTGGCATTCTCGTCTGCGGACTGTTTACGTGGACTGAAATGGGACCCCTGGTACGTGTGACATCGTCCCTCACACGTCAACGTTACCGGGATATCCTGGACGACCATTTGCTCCCGTTTGTGCGTCTTCAACATCCCACTGGGGTCCTCATCCTGCAACAAGACAATGCACCGTGCCATCGCGCCCGAATTGTATCCGAATGGTTGGATGAACACTCCACCGACGTGACCTCGCTTCCTTGGCCAGCTTGGTCACCTAACCTCAATCCCATCGAGCACATCTGGGATGCCATCGAGAGAGATGTTCGAGGCTCTGACCCCCCCCCCCCCTCCATCAAATCTTCGTGAACTGTGGGAGCTTGTTCAGGGGTCGTGGATCCGTATGGCTTCCCAACGCTTCCGTGTCTTGTCGAGTCCATGCCGAGACGAATCGCCGCCGTCATCAGGGCGAAAGGTAGTGCTACACGTTACTAGACAGATATCTCTAGTTCAATTGCTCTTCAGTGTAAGTAAGTAAAAGTCCAGTCGGTTTTAAGAAAAACTGTAAAGGGCGGAATTCAACATACTTCTACGCAGCCAACAATGATTGTGATTACCTCTTAACAGAATGAGCTAAAAGTCTACCAAGGGTGTATCTAGTAATTTAAAATGCGGAGTTGTTGACCAAATTTGAGGTGGAATGTTGGATGAAAGGAAAATTTTCGGAGGCTAAAACCTTTTATAGTAAACTATTTAGG
The DNA here is from genome assembly GCA_039090855.1 of Macrothele yani. NCBI lineage: Eukaryota > Metazoa > Arthropoda > Arachnida > Araneae > Macrothelidae > Macrothele > Macrothele yani. Next base: position 60,683,482 of record CM077017.1, on the reverse strand, counting down.
CTCTAAACGTAGGATTAACCCTTTAACCTGCTGACACGAACAAACTTGGGGTTAGCAAAATGGGTTGAGATTAGCTCGAACGAACATTTTCGCTGTCTAAGTAGGCCGAACGCGAATGGAACTAGTGAACTTGCGCATCCGAAAGCGTTGTTTTCCTATTAGCTTTTGTTCTTCAAAGTGGTCATTTAGGGGGAAATTGATACTAATCCTTTCTGACTAATTGCCACCTAAAAGAGCTATAACAATGGTGTGTGTGTGTGATTGGAGGTTCAACGACCACCGTGAGCAACTCAATGGGCTATAAGCAGTCGCCCGTCCATAATTTAGGGTCACTGGTTCCAGGGAAGGGAGAGAGCCAGTGCCGTAAGACAAACACAACATCCATGCCTCACCGGGATTCGAACCCGGACCCCTTACGGACGAATGATCAGAGGCCATCGCTTAGACCACTGCGCCACCGGGGCGGCCTATAACAATGGCGACGAACATAAGAAAGGAAGGAGAAGATGTTTGAGGGACTTGTTTCTGCCCAGTGGCATGATGTCCGTGTTAGGGAAACTATCCGCCATCATGCCTTGGGTCACACAGCGGACGAGAAAGACTAGAAGGGAGTGCTTATCACCAGTGACGCCTTTATGATTGATGCTACTGAGACCAAAGAGGGAAAGCTATTGTTTTGCCGTAGCTTTTGTAAAATCCGACCATTGTGTGACATTTCTGTTTGGGGAGCACATAAAGTTTTTGGGATATCGGGTTATTAACAATGGTTCGGGTACATAGGCCGCTTAAAGGGTTAAAATTGGGGAAATCTTAAAAAAAATGAAGAATTGTTGAAATTTTTATAGTTAAGAATGGTTAAAGCCGGTAAGTTTGGTTTCTTTTTACTTCCAAAACTAGAAACGGTTATTTTGTTTTTGTGCTGTTTTTATTTTTTACATTTCAAGTCCACACCGACGAGACATTACATGATGACTACCTACCTAATAAGCTGTATAACTCTCTTTATCCCGCAAAGCAGCGGCCACTCGGCGAGGCATCGCTTCGATGACGTAGCGATAGGTAGCCTGGGATATCTGGTACCATAATGTCATCAGCAGGTCCTCCAGTTCCCGTACATTTCGGGGTGGTGGTGATTTAGAGAGAACCCGCTTTTCAAAGTCGAACCACAAATGTTCGATTGGGTTCATGTCAGGTGAATTTGGAGCCCATGGCATTAACAGAAAGTCATCAGCATGTTCCTTAAACGACTCCTTGACGATTCCGGCTGTGTGGCATGGCGCATTATCATGTTGGTAATTTTCAATCACCAGCAGGGAACACAGTTACCATGAATGGGTGAACTTGTTCAGCAACGATGTTCAGATACCTGACAGCTGTCAGGTGTTGGCATAATGTGGCCTAAAGTGTCCCAAGAAAACATCTCCCACAGCATGACACCGCCGCCGCCGGCCTGTTCCCACCCAACGGTGCATCCAAGTGCCATAGCCTCCGTTAGGAATCGGCGTATCCGTGCTCGGCCGTCTACGTGATGCGCCAGAAATCTTAATTCGTCAGACCAGGCCATTTTCTTATAATTATCCACGGTCCAATCCCGATTATCTTGAGCCCATTTCATGCGTTGTTGGCTATGACGCGCAGTGAACATGGGGACCCGGCTGGGTCTTCGGCTACGCAGGCTCATGCGCAGAAGGCTCCGATGAACTGTGTTTTGTGACACATTGCTCTGATCACCACTGTTGTAGCTGCGGCTGATTTGCCGCACTGTGGCCTTGCAGTCGCTGTGAACAATGCGCGACAGTCTTCGCTCCCCTCTGACATCAAGAGCTGTGGACGACACAATGCTGGACGACGGTTCGTGAATGGGCCATCTGTGCACCACTTTTGATACGTACTCTCTGCAGCGGCACGTGACCAACCCACAAGCCGCGCCGTTTCTGAGATCGTAGTTCCGAGGCGCTGTGCCATCACAATTTATCCTTTATCAAACTCCGATAAATCGGCAGCTTTTCCCATTCTGACTCCGAACACTCTACTAACTGAAAGCCACTCCTCGGGTTGTATATATGTATACTGTGAGCTGCACCTGCGCCACAATTCGGTCTGCAGGCGCGCTCATTTCTCTAGGCTGGGGGTGGTCATAATGTAATGGCTCGTCGATGCAAATGCTTCCGTAAAGAAGGCAAAAAAAAACTACACTAACGTTCATAAAAAGCGGAACACTTGAAATTAGTCGAGCTATGGCTTTTATTTTTACAAGATATGTTAATCAGGCATTATAGCAGAAATGATTAGCATTTCGGTGTCATGCGTGCCACGTCTATGTCAATCAGATCACGTAACGTCACAGACCGAAAACCGGCCGTTTTTCTGTTATAAGTGCCACGTGGCACTGTTGGCGTGTCAGTGCTTGGTCACCAGTGGGTAAGAACGCCTCGCCTCGTCGTCGTGCAAGACAGTCGTACTCTCGCATCAGCGAGTTTGGCAGAGGTCTCATAATCGGAATGAGAGACTGCAATGTTTCTATCTAACAGACTGCCGGTCGCGTGAGGTGCAGTGTGCCCATCGTGGCAAGGGTGTGCACGGAATGGTACGAAGAAGGGCATACACTGTTAAAAATGTTGTGGTAGGTTGCACCAAAAAGTGGTGCTACCCTAGCTGCACCACTTTCTAAAAAAAGGTACACCATTGTGTGGTGCAAACAAAATCCAACAACATGATGCAACCTTGAACCATAATGTCGTGCAACCTTGTACCATATCGTGGTGCAAAGTGGCACCATGGTATTGGATTTTGTTTGCACCATACAGGGGTACCTCTTTTCTCAGAAAGTGGTGCAGCTAGGGTAGCACCACTTTTTGGTGCAACCTACCACAAAAGTTTTAACAGTGTAGGACACGAAAAGAAGGCTCTGGACGTCGTACACAGACAAAGCCGAGGGACAACCGTCATCTCATGAGGATGTCTTTGAGAGAACGTTCTGCATTATAAACGGCGTTGGCGCAGCAGTGGCGAACTGTAACGCATTCTCCCATGTGAGCTGTAACAGTACGTAGCCGATTGATACAGTTCGGACTGCAGGCTCATCGGCACCTCCTCAAGCTACCTTCGACACCACAGCAACGGACGGCCAGGCTGCAATGGTGCATCGAACGAAGGGAGTGGTGTGACGAATGGCACAATATCGTGTTCACGGACGATTCGTGCTTCTGTTTAGGTGAAAATAATGGCTGCATCTGTGTCCGCCAAAGACAAGAGGAGAGGCGTCAGAAAGAGTATTCGCACCAAACATACCGCACCAACACGAGGTATATTATGGCCTGGGATGCTATCGGGTACGAAAGCAAATCACCTTTCGTGAGAGTCGTACCACCAGAACGAGTGCCCGTTACGTCAATGATATTCTACGGCTGGTCGCCCCCGAGGCCCTAATTCAGCAAGACAATGCCCACACCGCATGTTGCAGCGACAACACGTACCTTTTTCAGGGATAACAACGTTCCATTTCTGCCGAGGCTGGCTAGATTGTCGTTTTTGTCGCCTATAGAAAATCTCTGGGACATGCTCAAACGACAGGTGCAACGAAACGGCAGTTTACCAGCAACTTTGGACGCGGGTCAATAGAGCCTAGATCGACATACCACAGTACATCAGTCACACATTGTTTGATTCGATGCCTCAGCGCGTATGGCAGGCGATATAAACCACAGGTGGCCAAACCGATTAGTAGCTACATGGACGCACCTGGTACGGATGACAGCGAGATGCTAATCATTTGTTCTGTATTACCTGATGAAAATATCCTGTAAAAATCAAAGTTGTAGCTCCACTCCTCTCAGGTGTTCTGTTTTTTTGTGATCATGAGTGTAAGCATTAACATGCATTGCTGTAATAGTAGACACTGATATTTTCACAATCCTTGTGCGTGCTGGAACCGTTCAGAAAATACATATATCAGCAAAATTTGTAGCAGACCAAAATGAAGAGATAAATACATAGTTTTGTAGCTGCGCTGACTGATTTTAAACATATGCTTTAAACAATAAAAACTAAAAAGCATTAGACTGCTATACACATATACAGTACTTCAAATTTAAAAAAATCTATATCGCATTATGGTAAAAGATACTTCAGTGTAGAACAGAGGAATTCATGTAAATGTCAACATCAATCCGTTTGAAGATGTGTAATGCACCTTCCTGGGTGTGTGTGTGTGTGTTGTACACCTTCAAATGCAGGAGTGTTATTCTTTTATGGAGCTGTGTCTGAGGAAACTGGGGAAAGGTGTGTACAAATCTCTGGAATCTACGGTTTAAGTTCAGTAATTAACTGTTCGAAGCAGGAAGATGAATTTTGCAGTCAGGACCATCCTTTAGTACTGGTGAGTACGAGGCTTTTAATCGAAGCGCGTCTTTTAATCACATGTTGGCTTTTTGATCATCATCTAATTTTTTTTTATCTGTACTATCTTTGAAAAAGAGAAATAAATAAAATCAGCAAAAAGATGAACAGTCGAATTTCACGTTTTCACTGTTCCTTCTCCCACAATTTATTTTTTTAAGGATGCCGTTAAGTGAAGACCTGTGAAAACAGATTTTTCCCTTTTTCCTGCTTTGAAGAGAAGGTTAGTATAATTTCCGCTGGCTTTACAAATAAAGGGAAAATGTGCAGTCAATACCTGTGTGAGAAAAAAATCTCCTGGTTGATTGAAAATCACAACGTCGCAGATTTACTAATTTAGCAGGTTGACAGTTCCCGCACTTTTTTTACTACAAGCTACAGCAAATGTTTTGACTAATGCAATCCTAAAAATGTTTCTCATCAGAGGATTGCATATGCTTTAGGAATCAATGTTCACCGGGAAAACAGACGCCGCTGTGCTGCACCGCTATAAGCGCTGGCTTCTGACCGTTCGTTCGAGATGGGTCCGAGTTCAAAACCCGATGAGGCATGGATGTTCTGTTTTTTTTAGGGCACTGGCTTTCTCCGTTCCCTGGAATTAGTGGCCCTAAATTAGGGACAGGCGACTGCTTTATAGGTAAATGAATTGCTCGCGCTGATCGTTAAATCCCCAAACAAACAAAAAATCACGAAAGCATGTACAATGACATTTACAAATAAGCATTCTGAAAAGTTCAGCTTACAAGTGATCAATACGATTATATATTTAATAACTTATATGCATTTTTCTTATTTATTTCTTGTCATGAGACAAAAAATATGTTACTCAAATCTGATTGAAAATTGATATTTTAACAATGAGGAACCATGCACACTGTGACATACTGTATATCTCTACATTAACCTTCCTTTTCGAGTTTTCTTTTCGTATGTAAATGTGGTTATTTATTTTTTCGTTGTTGTTATTTGGAGGGTTTTTTTATTATTATTAGAGGTTAAACGACCACCGTGAGGAACTCAATGAACTATGAGCAGTCGCCCACCTTTAATTTAGGGTCACTGGTTCCAGGGAAGGGAGAGAGCCAGTGCCGTGAAACAAACACAACATCCATGCCTCATCACGATTCGAACCTGGACCCATCTCGGACGAAAGGTCACAAGCCGGTGCCATAGGAGTGGCGTAAATGTGGTTACCTCTTACGCATATTTTCATTCTGATTGCTACATCGGAACTTCCACGTTAACCCGTACGTTTTGGCAGCAACTGGCAGCTAGTCAAAAGGTAAATAAAAGCTTATACTCTCGGTATGATGAGGAATCGACAGCAATATATAGCCTGTAAAAGGTGTAACGACGACATTATGGTCTTGTAAAAGGAATGTTATCTGTGCTGCATTCTAGTCTGTTTACCAAGGATAAACCTGCCGTTGTATGAGTTACGATTGAGAATAATTCAGATAACGATACAGTTCAAGTCGATCATGTTCTAATTTTGAAGAGTGTTGGCCGCCTCCTTGGCGGAGTGGTCTAAGCGCTGTCCTCTGATCATTTGTCCGAGCTGGATCCGAGTTCGAAACCCAGTGAGGCAAGAATGTTGTGCTTGTCTAACGGCACTGGATCTCTACATTCCGTGTAAGCAGTGGCTCTAAATTAGGGACGGGTGACTGCTTATAGCCCATTGAGTTACACACGGTGGTCGTTAAACAACAACAAAAAACAGTGTTGTGTGACAACTAAAATACACAATCGAGTCACATTATTGTGACCACCTCCTACTTTTGACGTCAACAGAGCGTAGCCAATGAAAGGAGGCACGTGTCGTGAGCTGGCTTGGAGGGTATATAAGGTGTGCTGTAGGCAATCTGAAAACATTATTACTCGTTGCTGTCATGGATAAAAGGAGCGATTTATCACATTTGCAAAAAGGGATGATTATCGGCTTTCTGGCCAAGGGTGGCCTTATTTCCGAAACAGCGTAGTTTGTGAACTGTTCGTGTGCTGCTGTGGCTAAGTGTATCGTGATTGGAGAAATGGCACCATTGCGAATAAGCGAAGTGGAAACTGTAGAGCACCACGTGCCATTGATGTGAGAGGTGAACGTCGGCTTCGAAGGTGCGTGAGGGCCGATCGACACGCTGCAGTGGAGCAACTCACTGACCGAATAAACCAGGGGCTACCGGAAGTGTGCCTAAAACGACAGTTCAGCGAATCCTGCTGCGTATGGGGCTCTGATGCAGTCGGATGGTCACAGCACCTATGCTAACGAAGGTGCATCGGCAAAAACAGGCTTACATTTGCACGGCAGTATCGGAATTGGACCTCCGCTGATTGGCAAAGGATTGCCTTCTCCGATGAGTTACGTTTTCTGCTTCATGGAACGAATGGACGTTGGCGTATAAGGCGAAAAACATCAAAGAACAAACACTCTTCAACCATTGCTGGAAGGACACAAGCTGGTGGGGGCAGCGTTATGGTCTGAGGAATGTTTTCGTGGCATTGTCTGGGTCCACTCATACCTGTGGAAAGCACTGTGGACCGAATTCGTTATGAATCCATCCTTGCAGACCACGTACACCCATACATGCTTATTGTCTTCCCTGGGGCGGATAGGATCTTCCAGCACGACAATGCGACGTGTCACAAAGGTAGATTTTCTTTTTACTGGAGGTTTAACGACCACTGTGAGTAACTCAATGGGCTATAAGCAGTCACCCGTCCCTAATTTAGAGCCACTGATTCCAGGGAAGAGAGAGAGCCAGTGCGGAAAAAGAAACACAACAATCATGCCTCACGGGATTTGAACATGGACCCCTTTCGGACGAATGATCAGAAGCCATCGCTTAGACCACTGCGCCACCAGGTAGAAATGGCCGAGAGTCGTTGGAAGAACACGATGAAGACTTCAAAGTACTTCCCTGGCCCCCTAATTCCCCAGACTTATACCGAATTGAGAATCTGTGGGACCACCTCGATCGTGTCATTTGCTCTATGGATTCTCCACCACGCACATTCCAGCAGCTGTCAGATGCACTGCAGTCAGCATGGCTCCACGTACCTGTGAACACCTTCCAGCACTTTATTGAGTCCCTCCCAGCCCGTCTAGCTGCTATCCGTACTGCACACGGCGGTTAATCTGGTTATTAGCTGGTGGTCACAATCATGGGCATCCGCTGGGGGGGGGCAAACGGGTCACTTGACATCCTGGATCAGGCCACTGTAACAGGGTGAAACTCACGAAAAAGTCTCGAAATCAGAAAAGTCACGAAAAAGTAACGATTTTCACTCAAAGGTCAAGATTTGTGTGTGTGTGCGCGCGCGCGTGTGTGTTTGCTTGTGGCGGTGGTGTCAGTTTTAGTGGAAAATTCTCTAGAGCTAATTTGGCAAGCACGGGGCAAAATTCTCCAGAGCTGATTTGGCAGCTCTGGAGAATTTAGGTTTTTTCGTGAGAGTCCAAAGAGAAGATCTCTTATTCCAAGTGTGCCATTACTATGTGTAACACGCTGGACTGCAAAATATAGAAGTATTAAAGTTTTCCCCAATAACTTTGAAAATATTTTTGATCAGTTATGTATACTGGCCGCTACAGCTTCAAGTAAAACACGCCAAGAAGCTCATCAGTTGGAATCTGCTTCAAGTACAGCAACATTTCTCGTCTGTCTGATTATAATTTCAACTTATTCAGCGCGACTGGAATCTGTAACACAAGCACTCCAAGCTGTTCAGCTTGATGTAAGGAAAGTGTACACTGAAGAGCAATTGAATTAGAGATACCTGTCTAGTAACGTGTAGCACCACCTTTCGCCATGATAACGGCGGCGATTCGTCTCGACATGGATTCGACAAGACACCGGAAGCGTTGGGAAGCCATACGGATCCACGACCCCTGAACAAGCTCCCACAGTTCCCGAAGATTTGATGGAGGGGGTCAGAGCCTCGAACATCTCTCTCGATGGCATCCCAGATGTGCTCGATGGGACTGAGGTCAGGTGACCTAGCTGGACAAGGAAGCGAGGCCACGTCGGTGGAGCGTTCATCCAACCATTTGGATACAATTCGGGAGCGATGGCACGGTGCATTGTCTTGTTGCAGGATGAGGTCCTCAGTGGGATGTTGAAGGCGCACAAACGGTAGCAAATGGTCGTCCAGGATATCCCGGTAACGTTGACCTGTGAGGGACGATGTCACACGTACAAAGGGTCCCATTTCAGTCCAAGTAAACAGTCCCCAGACGAGAATGCCACCCCCACCAGTTTGAAGAGTACCCCGCTGGCAAGAAAGATCCATCGCTTCATGTGGTTTGCGCCGTACTCGTAACCTGCCATCCGCATGTACCAACGTGAATCTCGACTCATCAGTCCAGGCAACATTTTTCCACATGTCTAGGGTCCTGTTGCGATGTTCCCACGCCCATGCTAATTTCTGCACCCTGTGATGTGCGGTCAGCAGCGGTACCCTCGTGTGACGATGGCTCCTGTACCCCATACCGAGGAGATGGTGCTGTATGGTGTGGCTGCTTACACGTTTTTGTACACCAGCGTTAAATTGCCGAGTGATTTCTTGCACTGTTGCCCGTCTATCCGCAGTTACAATGCAAGCTAGCTGACGAAGACCTCGCTCATCCACATGCTGTTGTCCACGGCAGTTGGCCCTTGCAGGGATGGTTTTACCGGATTCGATATACCCATGGTGCACCCGTGATACAGTGGCTCGTAAAAATCCCAGTGCCTGCACGACTTCCGAGATGGAGTGACCCATTCGTCGTGCCCTGACAATTTGCCCACGATTAGATCCTTCATCTTACCCATACTTAGATCCTTCGTCTTACCCATACTTAGATCCTTCGTCTTACCCATACTTAGATCCTTCGTCTTACCCATACTTAGATCCTTCGTCTTACCCATACTTAGATCCTTCGTCTTACCCATACTGCGTCCGACTCTTACTGATTCCCGTGGCATCACTCCTTATATTGTTGAATCGCTGCAAACGTCATGTCGTTTCCGTTTACAGGGTCGCCCAAAGCGCCACATTTGCATAACGCCAACGGTCTGTAATTCAATTGCTCTTCAGTGTACAATTATGTCCAGTAACTCTTAAGTGTATTCCATGGCCACAGACAAAAAGCAGAACAACAATTCAAGGAAATTTTTTCGAAAGTCGAACAACTGGCAGAAAAATTGGACATTCAGCTAACCCTTCCCAGACAGTGTGGCCGACAAAAATTCTGTTCCAATTTTGGTGTCTCAACAATAGAAGAATATTTTCGTAGATCAGTCTATGTGCCATATTTAGACTCCATCACACCATCATTGGAAAGCCGATTTACTGCTGAAAATTTGCAAACTTTTACCCTATTTTCACTTCATCCACTACAAATGGCGAAGCTTACAAAGGAAGAATTCATGAAGCATCTTGTAAAGATCATTAAGCTATATGAAATTGAGAACTTAGAAGCTGAAGCAGTCACTTGGTTTGAAATGTGGTCAGGAAGGAAGACACAAGGTGATGGATGTGAAGACGGACTTCAAGGCTTGCTCAAACACACTGGTCTATTTCTTTCTGTTTGACAGGCTATTCCTATTGCTCTAACATTACCAGTAACAACCTGCCCAGTGGAGAGGTCCTTCAGCACTATGAGAAGGGTAAAAACCTGGTTATGGTCAACAATGGCAGATGAACGTTTATCTGGACTGTATATGATGAGTGTTCATCGAAAAAAGGTTTCTGAGAAGAAACATGAACTCATTCAAAATGTGATTGATAGATTTGGACAAAACCCAAGACGTTCGCAGTTATTATTCCATTGTAGCTCTTCTAAAGTGCAAGAAACAGAAAATTGAAGAGGGTATAAAGATATCAATGTCTACCAAAAAAAGGGAGGGGGGTTATACTTATACTCAATAAAGGACAATGGAGCAGTACAATTGTTTTATGTAACCCCAAGTTAATATCTTCAAACAAAAAGACTGTATTAAGCTGATTATTAAATTTAGCAAGAAGCCTGCAGTAAGGTTATACTTTTGACTCAAATATGAATAATTAGTGGCCAGTAATTGGGGAATGACATATTTATTATTATTGTCCGTTTTTTCAATACTAAATATTGACTATGGAAAGAAAGATGTGTCCAAGTTCCTATTTCATGATATCGCCTCAAATTCCTTTTGAAATTGGTGTGATTTCAAAACATTTTCGGAGGAGGAGGGCTAACAGTGCTCCGAACCCACCCCTAGCTGCAGGGTCTCGCTGCACTCACCTGACTCAACCCCCACTATGCCATATAAGGGCGCAGGGGTACTACTATAAATTTAAGCAATAATTATGATAGTGGGAGTATACCCGTTTGCCCCCTCCCTGGAAAAGTTGTAGCGGACGCCCATGGTCACAATAATGCGACTCGACCGTGTATAACCAACAACTAAGGAGAGAGTTAAAGTTGTAAGCTCCATTTACTTAGCTTACATTATATTACCCGTAAGTGTGTACTTTCTTTTGGGGGGAAGGGCCTGTTAAGGACTTCAATGGGACATTTTTACAAAAAAAATGGCACTGTTTGACTACCGTGTAACAGTTCAATGAACAGTCTCTCGTCCCTAATTTTGGGGCACTGGCTCCAGTGAAGGACGAGACCCTGTGCTACACCATCCATGCATCTTTCGGGACTCGGGCCCAGACCCATCTCGGACGACTAATTAGAAGCCATCGTTTCGTACTACTCGGCCACCGAGACGACTCTTTTAAACGCTAGTGTACTCTCTCTCTCTCTCTCTCTCTCTCGTCCGCCCAAGGCGGGTTGAGTTCCGCAAAGACGAATGTGCGCCCTTGAGGATTACTGGCAAATTAATGCAGCCGGCATGCCATTCCTTTGCTGCATACGGATAACGAACAAAGTGCATCCAAGGCCGACTTCCCAGGGAACCATCTACGCTTTTACGTCCCCAACCAAAGGAAGTCTGCGGAAAACCCCAGACTAGATGACCGGCAGGACCGAGATTCGAACACACGTCAGAAACGTCCACCTTCCACACAGCACATAGTGACTTAACCAACTAGCATTTAAAATTAAGTGAATGTTTATCTTTGCCTAGGGACGCGAAAGTACTAAGACTGGCCCTCTCTGCAGTGTTCGGTAATTAAGATCGCACTGGGACTTGCAAAATGCCCGATCCAATGCATACACCGATGCGCGAGATGAAAAAGATATGTCTCTCGTAGCTTCCTCCTGTGACGCACAAGAATCAGAGGTGCACCTCATTCCATCGTTCTGGCAGCATCGTTTCGAAAACTCCTCTCTTCTTTAATTTGATGTGTGCTCACTGAGAAACGAAACTAAACCGGAAGTGACTGCGCATGCTTTCAAGTCTCACGAGCTGGCTCCCAGTTGCCCTTCGACGTAAGATGTGATGAGCGCAAAGAAACGCCCCACCCCCACCTTCTAACTCGATTTCGCTGCATCGTCATATAAAACAAGCAAGAATCCTTAATGAAAGACTAAAACTGCATATAAAAAAAAAAAAAAAAGAAAACGATGTAGATGGAGAATCGATCGATGTAGCCAAGTGACGTGGAATGGCAATCGAAAACAAGCTGATTTCGTCATGAAAACGATAAAAAAAATGAAATAATATGAAAAAACTGCTGGAACCTTGGAACAGATTTTCCTGCACTTGTTCCAGAAATCGGTGTCTGTGTGCATTTGCATAAAAGAACAATACCCGTGAATTTATGACGTATATTCTTTTTTAATTTTCAGTTTCAGTTTCTTTCCCTACGTAAATTTTGAGTACGTTCTCTTTAAGCGTTTCTTTTCTTTCTTTGTAGGTTTAACGACCACCTTGAGCAACTCAATGGGCTATAAACAGTCGCCTGTCACTAATTTAGGGTCACTGGTTCCAGGAAAGGGGGAGAGCCAATGCCGTAAAGCAAACGCGACATCCATGCCTCACCGGGATTCGAACCAAGACCCATCTCTGACGAATGGTCAGAAGCCAGCACTCAGGCCACTGCGTCATCAGGGCGAACCCGTTGTTTACCGATTATTATCACTGATGAGCTATCCACTTGACGTTGTGCCTTAGAAACCAATAAAGACTATTTCTGTAAGTAAGACTACTTTCTTCTGGCCGTTAGAAGGCCTAATATTGTTCATTGTGCAATTACAGATTTTGTGCTAGCTATTGGGAGCATAGCGTTAAAAAGCTTCAGTGTCACAAGTATCACAGATACACGACAAGTAATGTTTTAAGGGTATAGACTTTCAAGCGCATAGCATAAGTACAAATGCACCGATGAGCAATTACATTATGACCACCTACCTAATAAGCTGTAAGATCCCCTTTAGCCCGCAAAACAGTGGCCACTCGGCGAGGCATCGATTCGATGAGGTGGCGATAGGTATCCTGGAGTATCTGGTACCATAATGTCAACAGCAGGTCCTCCAGTTCCTGAATATATTTGGGGGCAGGGGGATTTGAAGTGAACTCGCTTTTCCAAGTCGAACCACAAATGTTCGATTAGATTCATGTCAGTGAATTCGGAGTCCATGGCATTAACAGAAAGCTACCAGCCTGTCCCTAGAATCACTCCTTGGCGATTCTGGCAGTGTGCCATGGCGCATTATCCTGTTGGTAATGGCCAACAGGATAATAGAAAAGGAGGGCAACTGGGAGCCAGCTCGTGAGGCTTGAAAGCATGCGCAGTCACTTCCAGTTTAGTTTAGTTTCTCAGTGAGCACACATCAAATTAAAGAAAAGAGGAGTTAAGGAAGAGAGGAGAGGGAAAACAATTGCCATGAATGGGTGAACTTGATCCGCAATAATGTTCAGATATCTGACAGCTGTCAGGGATTGTCCTATTGGGATAATGGGGCCTAAAGTGTCCCAAGCAAACATTGCCCACAGCATAATACCGCCGCCGCCGGTCTGTTTCCGCTCAACAGTGCTTCCAGGTGCCATAGCCTCCGTTGGTAATCGGCGTATCCGCGCTCGGCCGTCTACGTGATGCACCAAGGATCTTGATTCGTCAGACCAGACCACTTTTTCAATCATCCACGGTCCAATCTCGATGATCTTGGGCCCATTTTATGCGTTGTTGGCGATGACGTGCAGTCAGCATAGGGACCCGGCTGGGTCTTCGGCTACGCAGGCCCATGCGCAGAAGGCTGCGGTGAACTGTGTGCTGTGACACATTGCCCTGATCACCACTGCTGTAGCTGCGGGTGATTTGTCGCACTGTGGGCCTGCGGTCGCTGTGAACAGTGCACGACAATCTCCGCTCCCCTCTGGCATCAGTGAGCTGCCGACGACACACGGCTCGACGACGGTTTGTCGTTTGGCCATCTGTGCACCACTTTTAATACGTACTCACTACAGCGGCACGTGAACAACCCACAAGCTGCGCCATTTCCGAGATCTTAGTTCCGAGGTGCCGTGCCATCACAATTTGTTCTTCAGCAAACTCCGCTAAATCGGAAGCATTTCCCATTCTGACTCCGAACACTCTACTAACCAAAAGCGGATCCTCGGGTTGTATATATACTACTCTGTATACTTCACCTGCGCAACCGTTCGGTCTCGAGGCGCGCTCATTTCTCTACGCTGGGGGTGGTCATAATGATCATGATCATGATCATATGTAGAGGATTTTAGGAAGGCAGTGTCTGACCCCAGGTCTTGAACAACCCTTAGAAACAGGAAACTGGGAGATTTGGGCTAGAGCGCCCGATAGGAAAGTGACACGGAAGCGAAGTAGAAAGTAGGGGGGAAGACGCCCTTATTTATTACCAGGGGGCAGTACCCGGGGTCCGACGGCTTAAAGTGCCCATCCGACGCATGGCGGATATTTAGTGGATCGAGCGTTCGCACCTGCCTGGGATTGAACCTGAGGCCCTTTCCGTGGCAGTCACGAAGGGCCTCAGGTCATAATGGAATGGCTCGTCGGTATATATACCATTTAAAAACATTATAAATTGGAAACAGAAGAAGAATCTGCCGCAGTGGTGCAATGGTTTAAGCGCTGGCTTATGATCGTTCGCCCGAGGTGGGTCTAGGTTCGATTCCGGTGAGACGTGGATTTTGTGTTTGTCTTAAGGCACTGGCTGCCACCCTTCCCTGGAACCCGTGGCCCCGAATGAGGGATAGGCAATGGTCAAAGCTAAGCGCTGGCTTATGACCGCTCGCTTATTACTCAGTGAGATGCTCACGGGGGTCGTTAACCCCCAACAACAACAAAAAAACAGAAAAACATCTTTGTATTCGACAGTTCTCATCGTGAGATAAATTTTTATGAAATATTTCATATTGGAAGAAACGTAAGCTCATTAAGTGAGCTGCCAGTCTATTAGGTGCATCCGCCCTTGTCACATAAATGGCTCACTCGCACTTGTAAAACGCCACGTGAGAACAGTGTGCTCTATAAATCAGGTAAACCTGCTCGTCAGGCATCCGGTAGCGTTCGACTCAGTGTCGGAATGGTCAAAACGAGTGATCTAAGCTACTTTGAACGTGGAATGATAGTTTGCGCCTGGTGTGGCGCTTTGAGCACTTCTAAAACGGCAATCCTCCTCGGCTTTTCACGCACAGTCCACAGCAGAAGTGCCATAAATCAGGCAGATCTTTACCGTGAATGGTGCGACAGGCAAAAAAGTCCAGAAATCGGCGGTCCTGTGAACAAAAACATCTGGTGAATGAGAGAAGTCAAAGAAAATTGGAGACAGGGTCGTAGGCTGTTCTAACTCATTCCCGACATGTTTGAATACGTGGTACTTTCGAAGTTGACCCTGAGCACACCAGTACTGAATTCTACGGTGATTGGCTGGATTATGGTACGTCTATTCTCTTGTACGATTCTCGAAAGTGTCTTTTGACCCTATGATACACCAGCTCTTTTTGCCCACAGATACGCTGATTGTTGCACTGTAAAAAAAAATGGGGTGAATTCACGGAAAATTTCTGAAAATAACGTGCAGCAAAGTTGCCGGTAGGTGCCCGAATTTTGACGAAATTTCCGTTTTTAAAAGTTCCCGTTTTTTTTAACTTCCGTACTTTCACAGATTTTTCGTAGTCAGTAATTTAGAAAAGTCCGTTTCGGGGCTTTCTGTTAAAGTACACTGGCGTGCAAAAATTAAGGACGAGACGGTTTTTCGAATGTAACGTCGTGCAGAAGTGCTCCACATCGACTCAAATCAAACCATAAGATCCCCAAGATGTAAGAATATGGGACAAGTGAGCAAAAGCCGTTCAAACAAGGAATCCAAAGGATACAAAGGCACTTTATTGAAAAGGTAGCTTCGAGCACAACTGGACAGAAGACAGAAACGTCCATATGACAGGTGGCTGCCAAGAAAAATCCAGCCTTTAGTAGGGGATATAATCACCCCTGACTGCGTTGCAGGATTTCAAACGTCTGTCCATGCTGAGAACGAGATTGCCAAGGAGCTATTGAGGCATTCCTCTTGTAGCGCCAATCGCAGCTGCGGAATCGTTACTAGCGGCTGGTGGCGTGCTGCCAAGCGTCTCCCGAGAAGGTCCCACACGTGTGGATTTAGGTCCGGGGACCTTGCGGGCCAATCCATGCGTTGAATATCTTCACTCTCCAACAGCTCTGCGACAGCCACTGTACGATGAGGTGTAGCGTTATCGTCCATGAAGAGGAACTCAGGACCCACAGCACCTCTAAACAGACGCACGTGAGGCAGGAGAACCTCGGTACAATAGCGCACACCAGTGACTGAACCTCCTTGGAAGATGTAGAGGTCAGTACGGCTACCAAGCATGATACCGCCCAAAACGAGAACTCCGCCACCTCCAAACCGGTCCCTTTCGATGGTGTTGGAGATGTAATTGCGTGTTCTCTGCTCTCTCCAGATGTGTATACGTCCAGAATCGCTCGTCAGACTAAATCGCTCTCATCCGTAAAGAGAACTCGACCCCATTGCTGATGTGTCCAGTTATTGTGTTCCTCGCACCACAGAAACCGCCGTCTCCGATGAGTAGGCGTTAATGGCACACACCGTACTGGTCGTCGTGCAAATAGACCACTTTTGTACAGCCTCCTGGCCACGGTAAAACGCGATAACGGACGTCCAGTTATCTGTTGCATGTGCCTTGCGATTTCTCCCGCTGTCTGCTGTCTGTCTCTTCTCGCCTGTAGGACAATATACCGGTCGTCCGCCGCAGTGTTTGCTCGTGGATGACCACTGCTAAACTCTCGGACAGCTGTTCTTGTCGTTTGAAATGCTCTCCAAGCTCGTGAAACAATGCTGTGAGCGATTCCGAACTCCTCGGCCACACTAGTCACATTTCGACTTTCTTCCAACTTCCCAATGACGCGACCTCGGGTAAAGTCATCCAGATGTCGTCTACTGGATTACCTGTTGGCCATATCACATGGTGGCAGCAACTCGATGTCCTTCAAACCGATGTACACCGTGCAATAGCTTTCACCGAATTGCTGAGCGTACACCACCCGTGTGCTTTATATCCTTCTGATACCCCCCCTCCTTCATGCTGCATATATGCGCATGCCCTACCGTACCGGATCCTCGTCTATCTCCTGAGTGGTCTTTCGGTCCGTTCTGCCTGCTCGTTCCGCTGTTATGTTAATTTCTCCTCTTCGTCCTTAATTTTTGCACACCATTGTAAATTTCGCAAAATCGAGAACTCCTGAAATTTTCAGCCTTTGTACCACAAGTTACTTTCCATAATGGGATTCGATCTGAGGTCACTCCACTTCCCATATATTTCGGGACGGTGGTGATTTTGCGCGAACCCGCTTTTCCAAGTCGAACCACAAATGTTCGATTGGATTCATGTCAGTGAATTCGGAGGCCAGGGCATTAACAGAAAGCCACCAGCCTGTCCCTAGAATCACTCCTTGACGATTCTGGCAGTCTGGCATGACGCATTATCCTGTTGGTAATGGCCAACAGGATAATAGAAAAGAAGGGCAACTGGGAGCCCGCTCATGAGGCTTGAAAGCATTGGCAGTCACTTCCAGTTTAGTTTAGTTTCTCAGTGAGCACACATCAAAATAAAGAAGAGAGGAGTTAAAGAAGAGAGGAGAGGGAAAACAGTTGCCATGAATGAGTTCAGTCTTACCGCTGAACCAGAGAGACCTAGGAATCTCAGTCACGTTCATGATAAAACTCCAACTGCGCGATGTTGAAATGTTTTTGTCCCGTATGCAGGTGAATTAGTCTGTTGAGGTTTATTATTTTTTTAATAGGTTTGCAATATTTTGTTTTTTCTGTAGGATGACTTAATACAAATTAAGACCGGTCGTTTATCAGAACCGGTCACGCGAGTGTCAGTGCCTTGGAGAGTGTTTCTGTGATTTGAGGAAACGATTCGAAGGCGACTAGCCTGGCTCATCTGGGAAAGCGGCCAAACTGTTTTCCCCAGTTTTTTTGCTTTTTTTTTAATTTGACTGCACCAAAACATTTTTGAGCTGGACCTTGGTTTGTTTGAACTGCTCTTTGGAGGGCAAACTCCAAGAGCAACCTACATGTAAGTCCGACAACCAACGGGTACGTCGACATCGTGCCGGTACTCTAGTCTCCTGACTAGGCTAAAGCCCGCGCGTGACCAAACTGCTAAGTTTTGGCTAGAGAGGTAGAGCCCCAGGGTGCCTACTCAGCACTTAATACAATTTCTTACAGATGTCTAG
This sequence comes from Macrothele yani, assembly GCA_039090855.1. Taxonomy (NCBI): domain Eukaryota; kingdom Metazoa; phylum Arthropoda; class Arachnida; order Araneae; family Macrothelidae; genus Macrothele; species Macrothele yani. Next base: position 60,665,419 of record CM077017.1, on the reverse strand, counting down.
GGTCTTCCCCTAAATCCTCCGGGCCAACCCGGACTTGCAAGGTGGTAGCAACCAAATTGCCAATCCCAACTTTCGCAAAGAAAGGAAGCATCTCTTCCCAACCCGGGCTCGCCCGGGATCCACAGAAACCTCTACCCAGCCCTCCGATGATAACTTTGGAGGAGAACCAGTGGGTAGAGACTACTGTGTTGCCTACATCTGCTAAGTTCAGTGCTCAGATTATTGGCTATTTTGGAGGGAGTGGAATTCAGTTTGGGCGATGGCTCCAACAGGGTTTCCAAGCCAATAGCTAATAGTATCAGGGCAGTGTTGCGCAAGGTCCAAGATGCATGTGAGCAACAGAATATCCAAAATGCAGTCCTTGAGGTCAGGCTGCAGGAAAGGGATGAGCAGAAACGCTCAGTCCCTGAGTCAAAATCCTATGCCGCAGCGGCTAGGAAAGGAGCGAAGAAGGCGCAAAGGCCGCCAGTTCCTAAGAGGAAAAAGGTGGTAGATGATCGGAGACACGTTCTGCTGTCTACCCCACCAATGACGATGTGCCCTCCGATGAGGTTAAGAGAACACTTCAATTTTCAGTCAATCCGGCAAAACTGCAGATTGGCGTCAAGGGTGACAAAAAGTGAGCGGTAGAGTGCTCCAAGCCTGAGGACTTCACCCACTTAGAGGAGGAACTAAAAATCAATCCTCTAACCAAGGATTGTGTCCTCCTTGAGGCCCAACAGAAGAGACTTCCCCGTCTCATTGTGTACAACGTAGATGGGGAGTAATCACAGAAAGATTTTGAACAAGGTGTGCTTGAGCAAAACCTCGACCTCGAGGGTGGAGTGTCCGCGAAATTCTCCATCAAGGCCAAGGGGGACAAAGTCCATTGGGTTGTGGACGCTGAGCCACCGGCCTTTAGATCTCTAATGAAGAAGGGGAAACTGAACCTAGGCTGGTCGGTTCTCCGCTTTCGAAAATTTCTCAGGGAAGTATGATGCTTCCGTTGCAACAACTTTGGCCACTTCAGTAGCTGCTGTATAATGAATAAGCTTTATCTCCAGCTAAACTAGCTAAACTAATGATAATGATGAATAAAGCTTTCAACTAAGCTAAGTATACTAACGTGAATATAGCTTGCATGAATATTATAACGAATTCAAATGGTTGTTGTTACTAGTTAATTAATATCATGAATAAAGTCTCCTGCTAGTAGTGTAGTAATAGTATTGAACAAACTTATAACTGGTAGTAATGTTGTAGTAGTAATTAGGATGAATAAAGTCTTAACGCTGGCTGTTAATAATAATCCACTAATTGACATAAACCTAACAGCCAGACAGAGATCTGACAAAAACTATGAATTGAGAAAGACGTACTTACTACAAAGTTCTTTTATTATGTACGCTTGATCACCCAACGCACACACACAACTCTTTTCACAATAATCAAGAATCAAACTAATCACATAGAACGAAGCTCTCCATACAGCAACAAACTCTCTCCTTCACATAAACCAAAGCTCTCTCTCAACAACAACGCTCTCCGTATAACAACAACGATCTCTTTAAGTCTCGTTGAACGCGCCTATTTATACTGGCTACCACCACGTCATGACTTACACTCATTGCCAGATCTCATTCAGCGGGTGAAATAATATCTCGTTCAGTAAGAAGATAATTTACATAGAAAAATAAAATAACCAGAGATAGTAAAATTAAAAGGAAAGTGAATATAGAGTATGCGTTACAGCTGTAAGGAAAAAGAAGACAGGTGTGGCAAATGTTATGGGGTGGGATGATAAGCGTTTAGGGGCGACTTCACACTTGTGATGTTGATGACAACATCACAAGTGTGAAGCCACACCTAAATGCAGGCTCTGCACAGCAGCAAATTCTAAATTCCACCTGAAGCTGGAAGTGAACCACTGCAGCTTCAATAAGGCTCGTTCAGGCCTTATCAGGAAATTAGAACAATAAAAAAGCCGAGTCAACTATGGATGACTCGTCGATAACAGGTATTCGGGTATTTCAACTCAACGCCCACCATGCGAAATCTGCAATTGCGCATATTCTATAGACAGCCAGTAAAGTCGCTGCAAAACTTTTGCTAACCTAAGACCCCTACATTCACACGGTAGAGTTCCAGGGTTCCCTAACTCCTTACGGAAATATCTCTCTCGAGGAGAAAAACCCCTGGTAGCTACGGTCATCCTGGACCTCGCAGTCCTGGAACTGGGATATACCCCCAACGTGGTAGCATTGGGCATCGAGAGCGGCCGAGAGAAAATTCTCTTGATCAACGCGTACAGCCCGCCTTCGGGTGCTCACTCGGAGGTGCTTGATTCGATCTCCGGGTTGCTGGAGGCTCACAAGCAACACGAAACTATCATAGCTGGAGATTTTAATGTGAAAAGTATTTCTATGGGGAAGCCAGGATGAGGATGAGATGGGGAAAGAACTCCTGAATTTCGCTAGTTCATCAGAACTGACGATCAAGAAAGATGCGGATAGCGTCCCAACGTTCCAAGGAGCGCGTGGGTCGTCCTGGATCGACCTCACTCCCACATGAACTTCGAGACTCTCATTTCTTCAGGATCGGCAGGTCCTGGACGATGTGAGCTGGAACGATCACCTAGCAATAGCCTTCAAGATGAATATAGGTAGGACTAGGAAATGGTCCACCGCCCAGAACGTCAGATGGCTGGAGTTAAAAACACACCTAACTAAATTACTTGGCGACAGAACATGCACCGACCTGGAAAATGTGGATGACCTGAGCCTATACTTCATTCATCTCACAGAGGAAATTATCACCATCTGCGAGGGATGCAGGAAAGCGGGGAGTGGGCCTAAGCCTTTGCTTTCCTGGTGGTCGGAAAAGCTGAGCCTGCTCACTCAGAAGCAAGGCTAGGTTACGCAGAAGAAGAATGCAGAGATAGAGGTTTGACCTTCGAAGGAAGCAACTTCTGAAAAAAAGGAATATGACCACTCTCACACAGAATATAAAAAAGCTATGATCGCATCGAAGAGAGGGTACTGGAGACAGCTGTGCGAGACAACACCGGTAGGTAATCCCTTTGGGATTCCCTATAAGGTGCAAAAGGGGTCCCTTATCAGCCCACTGTCACTGATGAGGTCAGGACAAAGAGTGGTAAGAATATCACCACGATCAAAGAGACAGTGGAGACTCTCCTGAACTTCCACTTTCCGGCCGATGAGGAGTCCAGGAACACTCTGGAACAGAGAATCATCGGAGACAGCTGCTGCAGATATCGGCCCGATACTGCAGACGACCCGCCGCTCACGGAGACAGTGGTGCAGGCTACCATCAACAGTCTCAACGTGGGCAAAGCCCCAGGTAATGAAGGATTGGATCTCAACATCATCCGTGAAGTCTTCGCGGCTAATCCGACGTACTTCGTTTGTTTACTTAACAAGTGTCTAGAGAAAGGGTGTTTCCCTACCATTTTTTAGTTACTTTGGTTACATTGCATGCTGCGTGCAACCATTGGTTTCTATGATATAAAAAGCCTGAGTTCATTCATTCTGTTTGCACATTTATATTACTATAGGTATTACTGTATTCTTGGACTTTTGTGGTTTATTATGATTGTAGATGTAGTCCCGGGTGTGCATGGACTAAATTCTGTTTTGTTGTGGTGTGGCGTGAAATTGTAGTTAAATAAAAATAAAGTAAATAAATCTGGAAAACCGCGGCGCTCGTTCTCTTTAACAAAGAACAAACCAACCGAGCAGACACCGCAGCGTCTAGGCATATTTTCCTGCTCTCCGCTTGGAGTAAGGTGTTGGAAAAAGTCCTCGTGACCCGAGCTACTCATTTCCTTGTCGGCCAAGGAAAGCTCTCCAACCGTTAATTCAGTTTCATACCGGAGAACCCAAGCGTTGGTTAGCCTATGTGCACCCAAGCGTTGGTTAGCCTTAAACGGCAGGCAAAACACAACAAGGGAAAATCAGCTGCACACATGCCTCGTCTCCTTGGCCGTACGCGATGCGTTCTACAGTGTCTGGTGGCCACTTGTCTTAGACCGTCTAAAACAACTTGGATTTCCAAGGAATCTGTTCCTGTTAGCGACCGATTTTCTCTCGAACAGGAGGGTTGAGCTTGAAGTGGACAATCAGTGTTTTAGTAGGACGTATGGAAAGAGGTGTCCGCAGGGCTCTTGCTCAGGCCCGTTGTGGTGGAATATTATCGCGGACACTGCACTCGAACTCCCCTGGAAGAGGGGTGGAAATGCATGACTACGCGGATGACTTCATCCTGATAGCGTCTGCTTTGGGTGGGCAAGTGATAGAGCAGAAGGTACACACTACTCTCTCAAAACTGGAATGCTGGAGTAAGGAGTGTAAGTTGGTCTTCGCTCCAGAAAAGACGACATTTTTGGCTACAGCGGAATGGTTACCTCCCCCCCCCCCCATGTGTCGCTTCAATACGACAAAAACGGTGAAAGAGATGAGGTACCTGGGAGTAACCCTAGATACAAATTGTTGGTACTCCCTCACCTAAGACACCTGAAAGACAGGTGCTCCGTTATACTTGAACAAGATTAACGAAATGAGGCTGACTGTGCCAACCAAAAAGGTGGTATATAAGCGAGGGGTTGAGAGAATCCTAATCTACAAAGCCGCGAATGGCTGAGTGGTTAGCAATTCAGACTACCAAGGCAAGGTCCTCAGGTTCGATCCTGGGCTGATCTTGCGGAGGTGGTGTGAGTTGCTAACAATCACTGAATATTCGCCGTGCTTCGGACGAGCACGTTAAGTGACGGCCCCCAGGCAGGACCCACTGGTTAAATCGGTATTCTTTCCTATGCCCCTCCTGAAATTCTCTCACCCCTCTGATCGTACTTGTACGGTGGCGCCATCTACTGTACTCTAATATCACTACAAACTGTTCTGTCAAAGTCGCTAGACTTGCTCTCATTCCTTCCGTTTCTGTGTCCTGCCCAAAAGGCGAAGTCGCTGTAGGTGGCTGGGACCTAAAATCTACCCACTGTGGACGGAAGTCCTACAAGAAAATGACGCAATAAGCTTCATATGATGGGAAAAAAAGAATCCTAATCTACGCCTGTTCGGCATGGTGTTCGAGCACGGTTAGGATGAAGTACGACCTCCACAGCGGCACGGCAAGTGTTGGCTGGGTGTGAACCGGCGGACTTAGTAGTTGGGAGGGATGCAGCGATGCAATCACTCAGATTCGCTGATGACGTGGATCTACTAGGAGACCATCTTCGGTCTTCCGACGTAGAATTGCTTAGGACTGACTGGGCTTGCCACCCAAAAATATTTATCCCACATGTGACAAATGTCTCCCCTCGGGGGTGGATAGAGAGCTGCTTGCGGACGGCTCTAAAATAAGTGAATGCGTTGGTGCAGGGTTTTGTGAACTCTCCGATGGCAAGGAGACGTTCCCAAAACAGATTAAACTCTCGCCCAACTCCTCTGTCTTCCAAGCGGAGTTGTTGGCGATCAGAGAGGCGTTGTTGTGGGCTCTGTCCAGAAACAACGTGGGTGGTATTAAAGTTTCCTCTGACAGCCAGGCGACCTTAAAAGCGCTTGGCCAGTTTAGAAGCAAAACTCACCCAGTCAGAGAGATAAAGTCTGTGGTTAAGACGGCAGGAGAAAAGAAGATTTCCTTTCATTGGATCCGAAGCCATGTCGGAGCCAGTCTAAACCAATGTGCAGACCAGTTGGCGAAGGAAGCCGCTGGCAAATCGGATATTGATTTTCACCTAAGAACGCCGCTGAAAAGCATGCGAACTCGGATGGAAAAAACCACATTGGTGGAGTGGGAAAGGAGGTGGAACGAAGGGAATACGGGGAGGAAAACGAACCGTATCTTTCCCAGAGTCTTCCAACCAGGAGAGTCGAATCAGACGGGTTCCTGAAACAGATACTAACCGGCCATGGCGTATCGCCGGAGTATTTCCACCGTTTTGCTTTGAAGGAACGGGTGTGCGGATGCGGTGCCCCGTCCGCAGACATCACCCACATGATTCTTGAATGTGCTTCTCTTTCAAGGAAAAGGAAAGTCCTCGCTCCTGAACTGGAAAAGACGAGAGACTTCTCTATTCTGCTCGGTCACCCCAGAGCGAGACAGGGACTCATCGAGTTGGTCAAAGACTTCGTCGCGAGGCAGGAAAAGCTACTGAAGACGAATGTAGGAAGACACGTTGTAGAGAACGATGACTCCGGCCCAGAGTCATCACCATAGCACCTGTCCTAGTGCTATGGATTTTGTAAAATAGTGTAAATAATATTTTCATTTTTTCATCTCTGTAAGAGGCCTCATGAAAATAAAGAATTAATTTCCCAATGCATGAGACCCTCAGTGTAAATAATGTGCATGCATCTATTTTCTAGCCTAGACACCAACAAAGGACTTTAGTTGCAATTTTCATCGCGTTGGCGAATGAATCTCCCAGCCAAATGCAAAATTAAGAACCTCGGCCCATTAGCACGTCGCACACACAGGCTATGGTAAAGGGGTTGGAAGTGATGGTCCTATGGGGCAGCAGACTCCAGACGGTCCCTGAACCGATACTGTCCGGATGAAAGATTTGCCGGATCCTGGCAGGATTGCTCGCGCAACGCCTTCGGTATCAAATTTTGAGAGCTGCACATATCCCTGCAGAGTCGGCATTTCGACGGAGCAGGTATAGTCATCAGGTTAGCTTATCTCAAATTACCATCGTGTTTTTACGAAGCAACAGAAGGATTTGGAACTTGAGTTCTTTTTAAACTGACAATGACTTTCAATTATCTTTAAGAAAGGGTGAAATGTATTGCCCTTGTAGTACTACTTCAGAAAACTCCTAAACAATAAATTTATTCTTGATTGCTCAAATAGTTTTTGTCTTAAGGGGTCCACAGACTGATAGATAGACACCATACAGTCACCTGCACAATAATTTAAGTACCCGGTGTCTTACGGTAACAGAATATGCAATAGCTGGTGCACAAAATGGGGAAGAGGGGAAGAAATATCCGGCACCACAATAACTAAAATTGCATGCGATATGCTATCCACAATATCCGATCTCGCTATAGAACTTCGAAATCAAATCCTCCAACAGATGTTTGAAATTTAATTGTAATCAAGCATCAAGTATTCCCACGAATCGCTCCTATTACCGGAAATTTTCCGTTATACAGGGTGATCAGAATCGACCGTACAATAAACCTACCGGACGATTCCTCGTGGAGAAAGAAGCCGAAAACCGTTGTCCGATCGGATGTCACATTCCGGAGATATACGCGCCGAAAGTTCGTGACGTCACATCCGATAAGAATACAGACATTAGAAATAACTTACCCTATCACTTTGACAGAAAACATGTAATTTATTGATGTGTACCACTATAACACAAATGATAAAACTCGTGGATTCGTGTCAGATTACAACATGTGTTCAAAATGGCCACCTTGTAGTGTGGAACAGGCGGCAGCCCACCGAGGAATAGACATCTGCACGCGTTGCAGCATAGCAGAGGTTACAGTTGTGAGGGCCGCGTGTAAGGTGGCCACTAAGTCGTGCAGGCTGTTGACAGGCCGTCGATACACTAGTTCCTTTAGATGACCCCCTGAGGAAGAAGTCAAATGGGTTAATATCCGGCGATCTAGCGGGCCATGCGACAGGACCACCGCGGCCAAGCCTTCGACCGGGGTATTCCGTATCCAGCCACTGGCGAACATTTACAGCGTAATGCGCCGGTACTCCATCATGTTGGAACCATAGATTGCTGAGAACAGCCAATGGCACGTTTTTCAGTAATTCCTGCAGAACATCACGTAGGAACACCATGTAGTTGGCAGCTGTGACACGTTCGGGAAGAAGATATGGTCCCACTAGGATATCGCCCACAATACCACACCAGATATTAACACCCCACTGGACCTAGTGAGCGTGTTCACGTGTTGCGTGCGGATTGTCCAATGCCCAAACATGACTATTATGGATGTTGCGGATACCCTGCCGTGTAAACCTTGCTTCATCAGTCCACAAGATCCGGCGGATGAAACTTTTATCGGCAGCATGTTGCTGTAGCAGTCACTCACAGTATGCCTGTCTTCGAGGATAATCCTGTGGTAATAGGCCTTGCACCTGTGTGATGTGATATGGATGCTGGTATTCGTCGTGTAGAACGGCAAGTACGGTACTTTGGTGCACACCGAACTGTCGTGCGATCGCACGGCTGCTGGTCGTTGGCTCCTCCTCTATGAACTCTAGTAGGTTGTCCTCGAGGGATGGTGTTTTCACAGAGTGTCCAGCGCCACTGTCTACACTTGGACGTGGTGCAACATTGCCTGTGTCGCGCATTCGAGCGTTAAGCCGCCGTATGACCTGGGCGTCAGGGTGCCGTCGTGCTGGGTATCGCTCGCTGTTGGCCCTTGCTGCACGCAATGCTGAACCATGGCATTCCCCCAATAAGAGATACATGTCACAATACTCTCTCAAACTGTACGACATATCGCTACTCACACTACTGTCAAATGTACCAACGCAGTATGAGCTTACCTGCTACCATCGCCAACCCTTTTCATCCCTACCTGCCGTACCGCGCAGGCGTACAACTGATGGTTTCACGCCACCACGTCCTTCGAATTTGCATACCCACCCCGTGCCACATTTTAAAATGTTGATTGCCTTTTTTCTTTTCTTTTTTTTTTTTTTAATTTGAGGTTTAACGACCACCGTGAGCAACTCAGCGGGCTATAAGTAGTTGCCCGTCCTGAATTTAGGACCACTGGTTCCAGGAAAGGGAGAGAGTCAGTGCCGTAGGACAAACACAACATCCATGCTTCACCGGGATTCGAACCCGGACCCATTTCGGACAAATGGTCAAAAGCCATCGCCTTAGACCACTGCGCCACCGGGGGCGGCTTGATGCCCTTGTTGTACGTGCGTCTGTATAACTATCCACGTCGCTCTTCAACGAGCATGTGCGTTACCGGACGTGACGTCACGAAACTTTCGGCGCGGATATCTCCGGAATGCGACGTCCGATCGGACAACGGTTTTTGGCCTCTTTCTCCACGAGGAATTGCCCGGTAGGTTTATTGTGCGGTCGATTCTGATCACCCTGTATGTATACGAAAAAATGAGAACAGAGTTTTTCCGTTAATACACGAAAGAAATTGCTGAACGGTTTCTAAAAATGTCATAATTTTCCGTTAACACGTGTTAAAAACGGCAGTTTGCCGACAACATAAGAAAGGAATTGCGGAAAGGTTTCTGAAATTTAGAATGTTCCTGGCGTACGAAAAATCCGTGAAATTCAGGTTTTTTTTTCATTCATATCACGGAAAAGGTTGTATCAGAAATATGCTCCGTTAATTGACGAAAGGAATCATGAAAATTGGCTCGTGAATTTCAGAAATTTTTTCACAGTGTGGAATTTTTTTGAGTGTCTCACTATTGGCGGTAAACTACGGTTTTGCGAGAAAAGCTTAAAAGACGGCCGTTTGGGAGATGACCGAACAAGGCACGGAGATCTTTTCAACAGTAAAAGCGCTAACTATCATTTCACGTTCAAAGTCTCTCAGATCACTCGTTTTCCCCATTCCGACCATCAATAGAGCGCTAACTATCATTTCACGTTCAAAGTCTCTCAGATCACTCGTTTTCCCCATTCCGACCATCAATGGAGCGCTAACTATCATTTCACGTTCAAAGACTCTCAGATCACTCATTTTCCCCATTCCGACCATCAATGGAGCGCTAACTATCATTTCACGTTCAAAGTCTCTCAGATCACTCGTTTTCCCCATTCCGACCATCAATGGAGCTCTAACTGAGGCTCGATGAGCTGGTCTGCCCGATTTATATCGTACATTGAGCTCACATGACGTCTTACGTGTTGGAGTAAGCTATTTATGTCACGAGAGCACGTGTATAAACTAGCATCTCAGTGTATATTTTGTTAAACGTCCTGTTTTCTATGATTCTTAGTTTTCCCAATTTAATCACTTTTTCACTCTTGTTTTGTTTTTCTTGTTCTTTCAAAACAAGTTAGTAAAATCATGCAATGCATTGATTATGATACGCTTTCCAACATACCAGAAATCATTACTCAAATTATGAGAATAATGGCTGTAGAATAAATCTCGCTCCTATGACCTGACTTTTGACCCCTTTTCTATGATATTAAACAGAACCGGTAAAGTATACTTCCAGAAAAAACATAACAAAGTTTTGTCTCAATCGAAGCATTTTTACGTAAGTTATAACGCATAAGGGCGATGGAATGAATCCCGCTCCTATGTCCTGACTTTTGACCTCATTTCGTCCATTTTCAATAGTGTTCGTTCCCAGTGATCCCTTACCACATACTAAAATTTCATCGAAATCGAACCACTTTTACGCAAATTATGACGCAGTCCCCTACCACGTACTAAAATTTCATTGAAATCGTACCAAATTTACGCAAGTTATGACGCGTAAGCGCAGTGGAATGCATCCCGCTCCTGTCCTGACCTTTGACCCCATTTCTCCCATTTTCAATAGGGTTCGTACCAAGGTGGTCCCCTACCACATACAAAAATTTCATCGAAATCGAATTATATTTACGCAAGTTATGACGCATAAGGACAATGGGATGCATCCCGCTCCTATGTTCTGACCTTTGACCCCATTTCACCCATTTTCAAAAAGGTTCGTCCCCAGGTGGTCCCCTACCACATACTAAAATTCCATCGAAATCGAACCATTTTTACGCTAGTTATCGTGCGGATGGACAGACGGTCAAAGCTGGAGCATATACAGTTCAACACAATTTTGTTCTTCAGTTCAACACAATTTTATTAACAAGGTTGGGTTCAGGAGGCAAACATGGGCGTCCTGATACATATATTGTACGGTAAAATATACAAATTCTAAAATCTATGTACATTATATACAGCACGATGTATTGATTCACAAAGGAGCCTCGGGTTAAGGGGTGCAGACATTTTGCACAAGAACAATAAAAGAGACTGTCGGAACATTTCGTCTCGGAGCATAAGTGAATTATAGTTTTGACAAATAACAGAACGAGAATATAATAATGAAGCACTGTGCAAAAGGAGAACTGTAGATAACAAAGTAGACAATGTGAAACCTAAGGCAAATAGAATTAGGATGTCTTAGTACTGGGAGAAATTATGATAATCATAGGGAAGACAAGTAAGACTATATACATTTGTACAGCATGGTGCATATTATATTTACATTTGTTAGAAGATATAAGCTTTATGTTGAAGTTTGATTCCAAAAACCAATGGTGAGCATGCACGTTGAACTGAAGATCAACAGAGCTAGGAAAATCGAGGTTATGAACTGCTGACAGTCAGTTGCAACGTCGCTGGCATGCCGGCGAACCAGGAGGCGGCCGGAGACCAGGTGGAACGGAAATGTTGCTCTCTCTGTTGGGCAACGGCCACAAGGTTCTCTAGACGAAGTCTTGAGAGGAGACCCTCCCGAAAGTGGTACAGCAGTACCACAGAAGCTTGGTGGATGGTACAAGGAGATGAGATATTTTGGCAGCGCTGATGAAATACGTAGATGACATGTTTCACCAGGATGAAAATATATGAGCAGATGGGTGGAAGCTTGACTGGCGGAGATACCTGCATTAGGAGTGTCTTATATGCATCGAAAGGAAGATCAGTTGTGGCTGAACGTTGAGCTATGGAAAATGCAAGATGGAGTAGTGGAAGAAGGATGACACAATGTAGATAAACGTGAGAGACATCAGCTTCTTGAGCACAGAAGGGACAAAGAGTGGAGGCAGGGTCAAGATTGGTCATGCAGTGGAGGATGGATGGAGCGGGAAGACGGCGGTGGAGAAAAAAGCCAGTGAGTGTTTATTTCAAGAGGAGCTGAAAGAGGAGAAAGGACGGCAGACCAGATAGCGGTGAGGGAGGATTGGGAGACATCAGGGATGTGGAGGGAGAAGGAGAGTGGGATTTTAAAAGGAACCGATAGAGAACTGAGGTTGGAAGAGATGAGAGTGGAAGTGTGGATCTGCCAACTGAAAGAAAGAAAGGAAGGGAAAGGGAGGCGGAAGGAACAAAGGTTAGGCCGGTGGGGGTTGCAAGATGAGGGAACTTAGCAATGATGGTAGTTGGTAGGGAGTCATAGACAGAGCGAGAGGAAAGTGAAAGAACAAGAGTGAGGGGTGGGGCTGGCGTATGGTCGCCAGGACAGGTCTGAGGTTACAAGGTCTTTGAAGGTTACAACTCCGACTCGGAGCCAAGAAGGATACGCGAAGCATGAAAGATGAGGGGGTGAAGAAGAGAGGAGAAGAACAGGGGTTCGGCAAGGAGTTCAGTGGTGGAATTGGGTGGGGATCGAGTGAGCAGGAGAGAGCGGAGAAAGGTAAGAGCCTCCCGTAAGGCAGGAGGAAAACGAGAGTGAGTGGTAGTTCGGAGGTCCATTAGAATGAAGGAAGAGAAAGTGCAATTAGTGTTGCTCGAAGAGGTGATAACATTCCTTGCGGTAGCGGCGTCGGCAACAGGTGAAGTATGAAGACGGAGGAACAAAGTAATCCGGAGAGCTTATAACGAAGTAAATTTCTCCGTCATTTTTGTCCACGCCGGGGCTCGAACCCGGGTCCCCTCATTTCGGAATAAGTCACTCTACCAACTGAGCTACGCGGACGTTCGTTGTCGCTGCTATCTGCCTTTATGTCGTGTGCGTCCTTCTGGGAAGGCACGTCGCATCCCTTCACTCCCCCCGAAAGAGGGCCGGGGGCATGGCCCACGAGTCAGCCGTGACCATGAATTGTCGCAGGCAGCCATCCGCTGTAGAACGTGCACTTGAGAACTCCCAGTCAATATGGTGTGTGGAATACAACGTCACACACATTTATTTTTTGAAGCGCTGGAGAAGGGATTCTCTTATTTGTTCCTATCTCGCGGTGTGGACAGAACATCACACCATTGCAAGATCTTGAACGGCCGGGTCATCCGGGAAGTTCGGGCGCCATTATAACGAAGTAAATTTCTCCGTCATTTTTGTCCACGCCGGGGCTCGAACCCGGGTTCCCTCATTCCGGAATAAGTCGCTCTACCAATTGAGCAACGCGGACGTTCGTTGTCGCTGCTATCTGCCTTTATGTCGTGTGCGTCCTGCTGGGCAGGTACGTCACAAGCTTGATAGTACAGTCGTGTATCAATTAGGCCAATGCCAGCATGGTCAGGAGGAAGGCTGAACTTGGGGGCACTGAGCCAGTGGTGTCCGGTCCAGATAACTGAGGTGAAGCAGCGAGTGATATCATTGAGTCGAAGAAGTGGGGATTTAGTAGCAAGCCAGGAATGTGTGCACATGGAGAGAAGATAGGTTTGCGCAAGACGTGCACGTTGAAAATATGAAGTGCAGAACTGAGCTTTTCGCCAAAACGCAGTTGACCGATGTATACGTGGCTGGATGGTATTCCACGTTGTGCTGGAGGCTTCACCTGGGACGCCAAGATGTACGCCAAGGAAACGTTGAGAGGCTGAAGACCAGTGCGCTCCCCATGGGCAATCGAAGCGGTCAACCCATGAGCCGCACCACAGGCCTGTGCTTTTGGTTGTATTAATCGCAGCTCCGGAGTAGGAGGCGTAATCGGCGAAAAGACTTTGGAGCAAAGAGAACTGTGAATCCAGGCATATACACAAGGTAACGTCGTCTGCATACGCCACGGAAGTGGTGACATGGTGTCTCGTGCGGGCGATGAGTGGAGGCATGGTGACTTGAAAGGAGCGTTGAACGGAGCGGAGAAAAGATTCTAGGGCTATGGCGAAAAGTTGACCGGAGAGTGGGCAGCCTTGCCTCACTCCACGGCGGAAGAGGATCGGTGCTGTAAGAAAGGTGGGCAACTTGACCTGGAAACTGGCGTCCTGGTAGAGGGAGGTGAGGAGAGAAATAAACGGAGGTGTAAATCAAAATTGGAGAAGTGTGGCGGAGAGATAAGTGTGGGAGATGTTATCAAAGGCGGACTGTTGGTCTAGAGAGAGGAGGGCGAGGGGTTCAGAGCGGGAGCGCGCAAGGTGAATTAGATCAGTCAGGAGATGGATGTTCTGAGATAGGGTACGGCCGGGAACTGTGTAAGCCTGGTTAGAGGAGAGCATGTGAGTGAGGATGGGATTTAGACGCTGTGAAAGAAGCTTGGTATAAAGTTTGTAGTCGAGATTTAGTAGAAAAATTGGGCGCCAGTTCACCAAGTCAAGGAGATCACCTTTCTTGGGGAAAATGACAACGTATGCAGCTGTGAACTTCCTCGGGAGAGGAGAGTAGGTAAAGGCAGCAGAGAAAGCGGATAGGAGAAACGGAAGAAGAAGAGGCAGAAGAGTTTAACAAAAGCAAAAGGTTAGGCCGTCCGGACCCGGAGCGGCACTAGATTTCAGAGAAGATAATGTAGTGTTTAGTTCAGAGGGTGTGGGGATAAGGAGAAGAGAAGAAGCGAGATGGGAACCTGAGGTAGATTAGTAAGGAGAGAATCCATTGCTGCAGAGGATGGTTGAGGAGGTTCACAGAACTTTGTGGAAAAGTACGGACGGACATGGGAACAAAGCACAATCGGTTCATGTGATACCTCCCCAGAAGAAAGGCTTAGATGATGAAGTATGTTCGAAGCTCGTCGGGTATTTTCCACCGACGTCAGGAACTCATAGTTGTGAGCATCCGGCGTCAGATGTTGCAAACGAAGTCGGCGGAGAGCTTGTTGCACCTGAGGAGTGAGAAGAGATCGAAGCTCTTCTTGAAAGGAGGAGAAGAGAGGATCACTGAGACTGAGCATGGATAGCATTGAACGAACATAGTCTAGGCGCATGTTCTGGAGTGTCTTTGATTGGAATGAGTAGTTTCGGACATGCAGAACGAGCTGTTGCTTGATCTCCATCCAAGAATTGAATCCGCAGAGAGCAGATTGAAGTTGCGGTCGTCTGTCATTCAGGAATGACCGGACCGAAGAGCAGAATGCATGGTCGGAGAGAAGTGCATCATTAAATGTCCACGGGCGTATTATCCTGGGTTTGAATGGTGCAGCATCGACTGTGATGGCAATGGCGCAGTGGTCAGATGAGGCCGTGGGATGCACACTCGATTCTGTCACGGCTGGAAGTAGAGTACTGGGGGCATAAAACCTGTCAAGGCGGGCTAAGAAAGGATTTTGCGCATGAGAGGAGCGCCAAGTGTAATTAGTCGACCATGGATGAATAGGCCGATGTACATCATGAAGAGCGTTGTTGGTGACAACTGTCTGGAGCAGGTTCGCCAGGGCATGGCGGCGCTCTCTATTGTTAGAAGACCTATCCAGAAGAGGATCCAGGGTAGAGTTATAATCACCACCAATGAGAACATGGTCTGACGGTGGGATACGATCCCGTGCTCTGCGAAGACGTGTGAAGAGAATCGATAGATGAGTTGTAGTGCATGGAATATAGATATTGAATAAATGGTATCTGGAAGACGCGATGGTAAAGAATGCATTCTGTGAGAGATCTCGACAAATATTTCGCACAGAGAGGGATGTGACATTAGAACTGAGAGTATGACTAATGCCGATGGCAAAGCCGATATGAGATGTTAGTTCATAGGCGTGATGAAACACAAAGTTCCACTGGCGCCAACGAGAATAGACGGTAGTTGGTTTGCAGTTTGTCTCTTGAAGGAGGAGAATATCAGCCCCTAACGGGTTGAGGTCTTCATATGCCAGAGAGTTGTTGAGGGGGGAAGCGAATCCCCTGCAATTAAGTGACACGATCTTGAATTGTGGGGTTCCTTGCCTCTAGCTGAAGATCCTTCAGATCTGGAGGAAAAGACTTGAGACGATTATAGAAGATTTGTGACCACGGATGGGTGGGTACATTCTGACGGCAGAAATGCGACACATTGAAGATCTGTTCCGGCACAAGTTGGCGAAGCGAAGGATTCTTGATTGCTAAGGCACGTGCTATTCTTTAAGTATGCATGGAGTTCAATGTATGAGAGTGGTACGGGAGGTATATTGGCTGCCTGAAGAGATGCAGCGAACTCTTCGACCGTGGGGAAGGAGACTTCGGCTGGCGAGGTGTGTCGAGAAGAACTGCTGGAGAGGGAGGTTGAACGAGGTGAAGTAGAGTTTTACTTCTTCACTACTCGCCTGCTGCTGCCAGAGCTGAGGCGCTTCAGTGGAGGCTCGGTCGTCTCATCCTCACACTGTGTCTCTGGACCAACGGACTCCACATCAGCTGTTTCGGAGGTTCCAGTGGTAATAGCTGGTTGTAAACCCTCTGAAAGGGACTTAGTGGTAGAACGACGACGTTGAGGGAGTGAGGAGGCAATTGTAGGAAAGTCCTCTGGTGAAAAGGAGGAAGCGGCCGTGGGAGCGTCGCGTCGACCAACGTCTGTAACCGAACTTTGTTTTTCATATCTTCGCTCAGAGGCCTGCTGTGCTGAAGCAGATGGTTTGGTACGCTTCGAGGTAGGAACAGTACCTGATGGAGCGCCAGTCGGAGTCGGTGGAACTTGATGTGGGCAGTGCACGCGTACATGGTTTTCGCCATGGCAAAGCGTGCAGTGCAAGGAGGTAATAGCGTCGATTCTCCGACGTTGCAGCCCACACCGTACGGTTAAGATTTTCGGGCACGCAAGCAGATGATCGTCCGACGGAAAGATGACATGGGCGCTTCGACGAAACCCTGCAATGGATTTGTCATCAGGGTCACTGGGCGCCGCTGAAAGGGTCCTTATTGGTCCAACTACTTGGCCAAATTTGCTGAGTAAAGTGCATAGAGCGACATCGGAGACTTCAGGCGGGACTGGGTGGAAAGTGACCTGGATAGGTCGCTGCGCCGCAGGTTCAGCCAGAAGATGCACATCTTTGATGGATAAGCCATCAGTCATCACAAGGTCTGCGTGTTCTTTACGGACAAAATACACTAATACGGCCCGTGGCTTTCGGGCCATATGAGTGATATAAGCTCCTGCAGGAAGCATCTTCTTTAGGGCAATACTATATTCCTTGAGCTTCGTGTCTGGTAAAGCATCAAAACAGACACCGAAATCCATTGTGGAGAAAAATTGTTTCCCGGCTGGGGAGTCCTCTGGAATATCGATGGTGGCAGAACTGCCCTCAACACTGACGTAAGAGTCAGGAAAAAATGGAGCAATAAACTTGTAAGGAACTCCCGCTCCGGAGGTCACTTTGGAATAAGTGAGAGAAGTAGAGTTGGCAGGGGAGGGATGCGACACAGTGCTGATTGCTGGTAGCGGCTTGGTAAACTGAGTTGAGCCAGTGGAAAGCAACGCAACCGTGCTATCGGTCACATCCATGGCTTCGTCAAATGAACCAGAGACGTGCGTCAAGGTGACGTCACTCTCCATGGGCAGGGATACCAGCTTGAGTCTTTGCAGAGGAGTCGCGCGCCACATCTTGTATGCGTATGACGTCTCTGACGTGCATAAATGCTGATTGGTCTCCTGAGAGTGAGGAGGAGGTTTAATGAGCATCACTGACGTGGGCGTGAATTTCACCCTTATCAGTGCCCGCCATTGTTAATGGCGAGGGCTAACTTAAGGATCGATCAGCTTGATCAAAAATAATAAAACGCTGAATGCAAACAAAATATGCTACTCACCTACTTGGGAGCAGAACTAAAAGAAAGTACAGACCTTCTTCTTGAAGGGGAACACAAAAAATAGGAACAACACGCACTATACACTTCCAAAACCGGGCACAAACACACCCAGAGCTCGAAACGAACGTGAGTGGGGGTTTAACGACCAGCGTGAGTAACTCAATGGGCGATAAGCAGTCGTCCGTCCGTTTAGAACCACTAGTTCCACGGAAGGGAGAGAACCAGTGCCGTGAGACAAACATAACATCCATGCCTTACCGGGATTTGAATCCTGACTTAACTCAGACGAATGGTCAGAAGCCATCGCTTAGGCCACTGTCAGTTATTTAAATGCAATAATTTCAATCAATGTTCACCCACAGCCAGTTTTACTAGGATATTGAAGTAAGGTGATGAATTCCTTCAGTAACACCCCGTTGTAAAACGCTTTAGCTAAGCCTTTTTCTTAGATATTATAAGAGTGGCAGAACATCGAAACTTTCAGACTACCTCCTTTAACGAAATGCAATTTTCGCTAAATTTGCTTAGCTTTTACTTCTTGAAATTCTTCAGATCGAATATCTGTTCATTTTGCATGCAGACTGCTTTTGATGGCATCAGTTAAGTATAACAGGATGATAGCATCAGTTAAGTATCAGAGGATGGCATCAGTTAAGTATAAGAGGATGGTATCAGTTAAGTATTAGAGATGACATCAATTAAGTATGACAAGCGACAAGTTTTATCCTAAGTTATAAAATTTATTATTTGCATTAAGAATGCTAATTCGCTTTTATTTCCTCTTTTTGGAACGATATGCGATGACATTCTTATCATTTCGTGAATAATTTAGCCGTTACAGCGATACTACTGCATATAGCATCTCGAATTTCCCGTAAAAATCCACTGCGAATTTGAAAGAAATAGCAACATATTTCGTAATTCGTGCAAGAAAAAGAAATAATTCAAACACTTAGAAAAATGCAGGTGATTAAGGCAAGAAATTCTAGTCAGAAATCCAGAACACATGAGAACACAGGAACATTAAAAAAAAATAACAAAATACGACCTCGATCATTCACAAATTAGAATCTAAACTAAAAAGTGAGTTGAAAATAGACGTAGAAATAAAACCTAAACAATTAAGTGCTGAAAAAATTACATGTGTTAGCTTTCATTTTTCTTTTCCATGTTTGAAGCGAATATAAATATTTCACATATACAAACTTTAAAAATCGGTAATCGCAACACTTTGGCTATATTTTTTTATTACAGCCTCTTTCTTAACAACAACAAAAAAAAAATTCTCTTTCGGGATCACATTCACTAACTAGAAAAAAATTGCTGTTGCCGAAGGCGCGGTATTCTATTGCATTTTTCCATATTTCAACTGGATCTTTCTTAGCGTCAAATAAGGACTTCAAAGTGCTATCTTCTGAGAGCTCAATCAATTCCATCTGCAGTTCTCTAGGAGCCATGCAGACATCAACTAGGCGAGGTTGAAATGCTAATTTGAGTGGGATGTCATGATTCTTAAAGTCAGTGAACCTTTCATTGTGTTCTCCAATTAATAATTCTATAACAGCTGCGTTTTCTACAAAAGATTCGAATGAATCCTCCTGCTCATCAACGACCTTTGCTAACTGGGTAAAATGTTCATCCGAAATTTCCTTTTGAAGAAGTACAGTTTTGAAAAAAGATAGCTTTTCTCGAAATGCTTGGACTTTTTGCCACATAACATATATAGACTTAGCTTGCAAAGAAATATTCGAGTCTTTTTGCTTTGACATGATATCATACAGGAATACAACATTTCTATAGAAAGTTTCTTCAAATAATTCATATTGCTGATTCTGTTCTTCATCAAATTTAACTATCTGTTCTCGCAAAGATAACGTTTTACTAACAACACCTGTCGCTGCGATAGCCAACGCACTTTAGAATGATACGGCAAATCCCCACTGAATACCTCATTAGTATTCTAAATACGGTCATTTTAAGACTACAATAAACACTAGCTACTAAAATCATGCAATGCATTGATTATGATACGCTTTCCAACATACCAGAAATCATTACTCAAGTTATTACTCAAGTTATGAGGATAATGGCTGTGGAATAAATATCACTCCTGTGCCCTGACCTTTGACCCTATTTCGATGATATCAAACGGAATTGGTTCAGTATACCTCCGGAACAACATACTAAAGTTTTGTCGCAGTAGAAGCATTTTTAGTCAAGTTATGAGGATAATAGCTGTGGAAATAAACTCGCTCCTGTGCTCTGACCTTTGACCCCATTCCGATGACATTCAACAGAACCGGTTCAGTATACCTCCGGAACAACATGATAACGTTTTGTCGCAATCGAAGCATTTTTACGTAAGTTATGACGCATAAGGGGAATGGAATGGATCCCGCTCTTATGTCCTGACTTTTGACCCCATTGCGCCCATTTTTAATAGGGTTCGTCCCCAGGTTGTCCCCTACCACATACTAAAATTTCATCGAAATCGAACCATTTTTACGAGAGTTGTCGTGCGGATAGACAGACAGATAGACAGACGGATGGACAAAGCTGGAGCGTATACGCTTCTTCAACCTACGGTTCGAAATAATAACAGATGAATAAAAACATAATAATAAAAATAAAAGGCTTAGTTCTGCAAAATTTTGATTCACTCAAAAGGCCGCACTTAATGGCCTAGAAGGCGGTAGGTTCCCCAATTCACCATCTGGCTGTCTGAGGGACATGTCTGAGTGTGGAGGATACCAGGTGAATGCTACCAGCCCGACTATGTTGTGCCAACTGTGAAGTTTGTTGTAGGTGGCATCATGCTCTGGGGCTGTTTTTCATGGTTTGGGCTGAGACCCCTACTTTTAGTGCCCAGGAATCTTAACTGTTACATCCTCGAGATATTCTGTGCTCCCAACATTATGGCTGCAGTATGGTACAGGCCCTTTCCTTTATCAATAGGACAGTAACCTCGTCCACAAAGCAAGCTAAATGCAGGAATGGTTTGATTAGATGGGTGAGGAAGAAGTTGACTGACCTGCACAGATCCCCAATATCAGCCCCGTGGAACACGTTTGGGATGAATTGGAATGCCGAATGCCATTCAGGACGACATCGGTGACGGACCTGATTAATGCATTTTTGGCAGAATGGAACGCGATTTCCACAGCAACGTACTAAAATCTAGTGGAAAGTCTTCCCAGCAAAGTGGAAGCTGTAATAGCAGCTATAACTGGACCAACTCGATATTAATTCCTTTCTTATTATAGGGAGTTTGTAGATAGCCAAGCGGCCGGATTTTTTTGATCAGCCAGTGTACTTCTCTAAGGTAGTCTTGTGTGTCGAAAAACTCAAAAATAAGTAAATAAATAAATGGATTTAGGGTAAATAAATTTTAAAAAATAAAGAAAAATAACTAACACCAAAAGTGCAAACAAACGTGTAACTTTCTATAGCAAACAACTAATTACTAGCACAGGTGGCACAAGGTAGGGGACATGGGGATCCAGAATCCTCCCCTGGAATTTCATGCCCCCCCCCACTGGGGGGTCTTCCCACGAAACATCTTAAAACTTTGTGGTTCACATACGACGTAACGTTTTTTTTTTTTTGTTTTTTATGAAAATTTCCTGGAGACCGTCACCATGTTTCGCAGTTTTCTGGAAAACGCTTCAAGTACAACTTTAAAAATTGATTTTGCACAAATAAGTTGAAAAGTTAACTCAATGTTGTGTTTCTCACTTTAAAGAAGATCGTTAAAGAATTCTCAAATAGAAATGGGCTGGATATATTGCTAAAAGAACTGACTACAGTTAAACAGATTTCACCCTGAGGCAGGAGGAAACCAAGAAGCAGACCACTTGGGAGATGGATGAATGAAATTCGAAAGCATGCTCGAGTGACTTGGAAGAGATATGCTGAAGACAAAAAGTTGCTGAAGGGACACGATGATTTGTGCGAGTACTTACAGATATACACTGCTGGCCACCCAAAATGCAACACCAAGAAGGAAGCATCCGATTGGCCTGAAATTCGCAGCATGCGTCGCCTGCGAGAGGACATGCAAACGATTAGCATTGCAGGGCATATGCAAATCATGTGCACCCGGCACGCCACCGAGAAGCACTATAAGAAGGGTGCACAGAAGGCGGGGTGTAAGTAGTGGAAGTGTGTTGTGCTGCCGGACCTGTGCGTGGGAAGCTTCCTGATGCCTCGTCGCAGAATACGGCAGTCATTCCAGCACGTTTCGGAGTTCGACAGAGGACGAATAGTGTCTTATCGCGACAGCGGTTTAGTGTACCGAGACATCGGCGTCCGTGTGGGACGACTTCCAGCCACAGTGAGGCGAGTATGGATTCGGTGGGTACAGGAGGGACGGACGGACCGACGTGAGCGATTGCCGCAGCCACTGCACACCACCGAACGAGAGGACCGGCATGTTGCGCGGCGGGCATTAACGGCTCGTACCGCCACATCACGAACGTTAGCGCATGAATTAGGGTGTGTTGCGCAACAACCTGTATCAGCACGTACCGTTCGACGTCTTCTGCAGGAACGGGGACTTGCAGCACGGCACCCGTGGCTCCGATTACCATTGATGTTACACCACCGGCGAGTGCGGCGGTAGTGAGCCGTTGAACGCCGCCCCTGGACTACGGAATGGCACGACATTGTCTTCTCAGACGAATCCCGCTTTCGCCTGCAACACCACGATGGTCGGATCCGCGTGTGGCGGCACCGCAGCGAGAGACTGTATGACGCCTGCATTATGCATCGCCATACCGGTCCGTGGCCTGGCGTTATAGTTTGGAGCGCAATTGGATATGATACCCGCAACCCTCTGGTACGCATCGCCGGTACACTCAACAGCCACCGCTACATCTCCGACGTTTTGGAGCCTGTAGTCCTCCCTTACCTGCAGGACCTGCCAGCGGCCACGTTTCAATAGGACAATGCGCGCCCGCACGTGGCACGCATCGTGCTACAATTCTTCACGGCCCACCAGGTGTCACTGCTACCGTGGCCCGCCTGTTCTCCCGATATGTCACCAATCGAACACGTCTGGTCGCTGATTGGCAACCGAGTGGCCCGGCAAGCACCAGCCGCGGCTACGCCTGATGAACTGTGGCAACGTGTGGAAGGAGCCTGGACCGACATACCCCAAGCCCACATCCAAAGCCTCTTCCGTTCGATGCCGTGGCGTGTAGCGGCCGTTATTGCCAGCCATGAGGGCCACACGAACTATTGATGTCTGCGTGTTCCGCAAGTCGCACGGGCCTGTAAGCTCAATCGTTTCATCTTTGTATCTGTTGTTATGTGTCCAGTAAATCTGGCTTTGCTATCTCGTGTCCTTCTTGGTGTTGCATTTTGGGTGGCCAGCAGTGTATATATGGATCAGCGCTCTCAATTAAATTAACTAACAACAATCTTGCACAGCTGGGAACAAAAACTCCATTTTGCTTGTGAAAATAGTATGCCTGGTAAAATCATTGGCATTTTACACTAAAGAGCAATTGAATTAGAGATACCTGTCTAGTAACGTGTAACACCACCTTACGCCCTGATGACGGCAGCGATTCGTCTCGGCATGGACTCGACAAGACACCGGAAGCTTTGGGAAGCCATCCGGATCCACGATCCCTGAACAAGCTCCCACAGTTCACGAAGATTTGATAGAGGGAAGTCAGAGCCTCGAACATATCTCTCGATTGCATCTCAGATGTGCTCGATGGGATTGAGGTCAGGTGACCTAGCTGGCAAAGGAAGTGAGGTCATGTCGGTGGAGTGTCCATCCAACCATTCGGATACAATGCGGGAGCGATGGCACGGTGCATTGTCTTGTTGCAGGATGAGGTCCCCAGTGGGATGTTGAAGACGCACAAACGAGGGCAAATGGTCGTTCAGGATATCCCGGTAACGTTGTCCTGTGAGGGACGATGTCACACGTACCAGGGGTCCCATTTCAGTCCAGGTATACAGTCCCCAGACGAGAATGCCACCCCTTACCAGCTTGAAGAGTACCCTGCTGGCAAGAAGGATCCATCGCTTCATGTGGTTTGCGCCGTACTCGTACCCTGCCATCCGCATGTACCATCGGGAATCTCGACTCATCAGTCCAGGCAACATTTTCCCACATGTATAGGGTCCAGTGGCGATGTTCCCATGCCCATGCTAATCTTTGCACCCTCTGATGTACGGTCAGCAGCGGTACCCTCGTGGGACGATGGCTTCTATACCCCATAGCGAGGAGATGGTTCTGGATGGTGTGGCTGCTTACACGTTTTTGTGCACCAGCTGTAAATTGCCGAGTGATTTCTTGCAATGTGGCTCGTCTATCCGCTGTTACAATGCGAGCTAGCCGACGATGACCCCGCTCATCCACGCTGTTGTCCACGGCAGTTGGCTCTTGCAGAGATGGTTTTACCGGATTCGATGTACTCACGGTGCACCCGTGACACAGTGGCTCGTGAAAATCCCAGTGCCTTCACGACTTCCGAGATGGAGTGCCCCATTCGTTGGGCCCCGACAATTTTCCCACGATCAAATGCGCTTAGATCCTTCGTCTTACCCATACTGCATCCGACTCTTACTGATTCCCGTCGCATCACTCCTTATATTGTCGGATCGCTGCATACGTCATGTCGTTTCCGTTTACAGGGCCGCCCACAGCGCCACATTTGCATAACGCCAGTTGTCTCTAATTCAATTGCTCTTCAGTGTATATTGGAATAAAGTTTCGTGTGCTTCACCACGGCACAAGAATCTTTTCCGCTCATTTTCAGCCGTAACATCATTGACTTAAGTAATTTGTCAGTCAACATTGTCATAACAAATCTGTAAGGAAGAAGAATGAATTCACTGTCTGATGAGGCTTATTACAGGGAGGTTTTTAACAGGGTTACTACATCTATGTGAGAGATGCTCTCTCAAAAGTCGAGAGCGGCCACACTGAAAAAAAATGTCTGAAATTCACGAGCCACTTTCCGTCATTCCTTTCGTGAATTAACGAAGCATATTTCTGATACGTACAACTTTTTCCGTGAAATGACGAAAAAAACTCTGAATTTCACTGATTTTTCGTACGACAGAGAAATTCTGAATTTTCAGAAACCTTTCAACAATTTCATTCTTATTTAAACGGAGAAACTCCGTTCTCACTTTTTCCGTATCCGCATATGACGAAAAATGAGAGATTCGCCGGAGTACTTGAGGGTTTGATTAACTAAAATCTCAATAGTCTGTCGGGGTATTTGATTTTGAAGTTCTGTATCGAGATCTGATATTGTGGATAGTATATCGCATGACTTTTTGGTTATTGTAGCACAGGATATTTCTTCTAATCTCCCCCATTTTTTTTTTTTTTTTTATTGGAGGTTTAACGACCGCCGTGAGCAACTCAATGGGCTATAAGCAGTCGCCCGTCCCTAACTTAGGGTCACTGGTTCCAGGGAAGGGAGAGAGCCAGTGCCGTAAGACAAACACAACATCCATGCCTGACCGGGATTCGAACCCGAACCCCTTACGGACGAATGATCAGTAGCCAGCGCCTTAGACCACTGCGGCCCCCATTTTGGGCACCAGCTATTATATATTGTAGTACCGTAAGAAACCGGGTACTTAATTTATTGTACAGGTGATTGTACGATGTCTATGTATCAGTCTGTACAGTCCTTAAGACAAAAGCTATATAGCTATCAAGAGTATATTTTATATTTAGAAGTTTTGTGAAATAATATTATAAAACAGTGCATTGCACCTTCTTTAAGATAATTGAAAGTTATTGTCAGTTGAAAAAAAGATCTAACTCCAAATCATTCTGTTGCTTCGAAAAATCACGATGAAAAATATACATAATTTATAATAAGACCTCCTACAGGAAAAATAAAATGATTACAAACGTATTCAAAATAATAATAATAATAATAATAATAAGCTCCAATAGAAAGAAATTACTAAATAACTCGCATTAATGGAAAAAAAATCATCATCTCTCAATTAGTTTTACCCTGAACGTGAGTCTGCTCCTTGTGACTTTCTGGCTCAGTGGTTAAGACGGGCAGCTTCAACCCAATGGACCGGGGCTGGGTCCGCACCACCGACCGGCGTAAAAGGATTCACTCGCGTAAGGGTTGAAATATTCAGTGTGTTGGATTTTGGCGAGGTGATACAGTTGCACTCGGGCCCAGCGGCTTGTGGGGCCCATTACCGGCTAGCGATAAGCTACGGAAAAGACGAAAGTTAGTAATGAAAAATTGATGATAATACAAGACAATAACCTTACAATCCCGTCTGGTTGCAGAAAGACTTTTGTACTAAATTTTCAAAAGTGAAACACAAAATTCATCCTACAATAAGCTAATAGAAGGCAGTGGGTAATATCGTGCATTATTGCGCTTCTTGAACACCCGCCGATTGTCAGGTTAGATCAGTTATTTTTATTATTACTCAAATAACCCCGGAAATGTATGTTTTTCTTTCCTTCTCTTTCCCTCGCTTGAGCCGTATTTTATGACAAGGCTTCTTATGCGCGACGCCGAACTTTTAATCTTGAGAACTGTCGGAGACGATGGATGCTTTGTTCTCACGCTCTGGTCCTGTGGATCATTCATATGCCAAAGGAAGCATGTTGTAGGCTGCTACTGGGCTGCTAGTTGACGTATTCATAACAAATATCCGTGTATCGTTCAGTGTTGAATTGCTTCAATCTGTGTTGATTGAAAACCATGCACTTTCATGCAGTTTCCCTCCGTGTACCTTTTGTTTTTGACGATTGCTGTATCTGTTGGCCGCAGCTGTGAACGTTCTATCTTAAAACTAAAACTCACCAAAACGTAGTATTTACGAAACATAGCAGCAGAAGAACAGGTTAGTGGCCTTGCTTATTGTCAATTGAGAATGAGCAAGCATAGAAACTGAACGTTTACTAGATCATTGCACAACAGCAAACGAGTAGATCCTTTAGTGTTGATCGGAATATTGGTGTGGGTAAACAACCTTATACGTATTCCGCATTGTATACTTCCGATTGCACGATGAGCTACCGTATGGAATGTAAGAGAATGCCATATGTAAAATGAAATTAGCGGGAACATGCTTGGGCATACCCAGGGCTGTAGCTACCGGAAGGGCAGCCCCGCCCCCAGAATAGTCATACTAGGGAGGTAAATTCATGCTCTGAGAGGCAAAAAAAAAAAAAATAGAGAGAGAAATGCACGACGCATGTAAAAATTTGCAGAAAATTGTAACTGAAAAAAAAAGTTATGCACTTCAGTATTTTCTGTTTTTAAGATCTTAAAGGCATACAACATGCTGCGCAGCTAAACAGGGAACAGAGTAACCTATATTATGAAGGATGATCCCCCTCATACGCACGAAAGGAATTGTCTGAAACAACAGATGAAAGTATATAAAACAATACGCCTAAACTCCGTGACCTTTCTGAACACGTGCAGGGATGAAGAGCTAATTAGTCACTTGCATACTCAGTTGCAGGAAGCTCCTCTGAGAGCTTAACCTTGAACGAAATTTTTCTAAGCCCACCTCTTAAATCATCTTCCTCTGGTTACGTTCACTATGTAATACTTCTGCGTTAGTTTGTTTTCATTCTGCACATGCTGTGTTATCGGTGTTTGCATAATTTTTATCTTTTACTTAATGTTTTCAACCGTTGGCTCTTGGGTATTTACATAGTTCATCTTTAGTAAACATCAAACAGAAGACATCGCTCTTTCCACGTTTATAAGTGAATCATGGAAAAATTTCTCATCAGCTGCCACCGGGAATCGAACCCAGGGTCTTCCTGTTACGCGCCGGACATGCTACCACTGCCCCACAGCGGCCTGGAATTCTCCACACTCACATACGACTAACTGCCAAACCACTTGGCAGGTTGCTTCTTGGAGCCCCGCACAATGCTGGGGATTCACCAGAGATGGTATGCAGCAACTGAACAAATAAATATGAGGCGAATGAATAATTAATACACACAATTGACGTGGATTAGGAACATCAAACAGAAGTCATCGCTCTTTCCACATTTATAAGTGAGTCACGGAGAAATTCTCATCGGATGCCAACGGGAATCGAATCCAAGGTCTTCCAGTTACGCACCGGGCATGCTACACAATGCACAGAAGTAATCGCTCTTTCAATTTTAAATGGACATGCTACCACTGCACAGAAGTCATCGCTCTTTCAATGAAAAATTCTCAAAGAAAATTTTTCCGTGACTCACTTATAAACGTGGAAAGAGCGATGACTTCTGCTTGATGTTCCTAATCCACGTCAATTGTGTGTATTAATTATTCATTCGTCTCATAGCTATTTGTTTTGCTGCTTACCATCTTTTGTGAATAACCAGCATTGTGCGGGGTTCCAAGAAGCAACCTGCCAAGTGGTTTGGCAGTTAGTCGTATGTCAGGCTGGAGAATTCCAGGCCGCTGTGTTGCGGTGGTAGTATGTCCAGCGCGTAACTGGAAGACCCTGGGTTCGATTTCCGGTGGCGGCCGATGATAATTTTTCCGTGACTCATTTATAAACGTGGAAAGAGCGATTACTTCTGTTTGATGCTCCTAATCCACGTCAATTGTGTGTATTAAATCTTTAGTAAAATTATGTCAAAACCCGGAAGTGCGACTTTTGAAGAATCATGATATTTTCCTATAACCGAGGTGTTAGAAAATAAAAACCAAGTACATTTTGAGTGGAAGTGGAGAACCTTTGAATTGGAAGGGGCGTAATTTCGAGTGTCTCTCTCCCATATAAAGAAAGCTTGCTCCGGATCTGGGCATACCTGACAAAACTATACGGTATTTCTACGGAACAGCGTGGCCCACTGCATTATTCTGCACCAAGACCTCAACTAGCTACGCTACTGGTCAAAAGTCTAAATTTGAGGCCCCCTGTGAAGCAAGTTAAATGGCTCTACTTCCCATGATAGGCCCAACCCTGCAATAGTAGAATTCCGCAGCTTTTTATCTAATTGCACTCAGCAACGAGATCTCGCTGTAACATGAATGAAAGTTAACTTTCTTTTTACGTTAATTCTGACGTCGCAAATTTGGAATTGCCGCCCCGGTGGCGCAGTGGCCTAAGCGCTGGCTTATGACCATTCGTCCGAGAAGGGTCCGGTTTCGAATCCCGGTGAGGCATGGATGTTGTGTTTGTCTTACGGCACCGGCTCTCTCCCTTCGCTGGAACTAGTGGCACTAAATTAGGGACGGGCGACTGCTTCTAACCCACTGAGTTACTCACAGCGGTCATTAAACCCTGAATAAAAAAAAAAATCTGGAATTAGAAGTATTGAATCCCATAACAGATTACAGAAACATCGTACTAACCACGAACACTTTACAAAAATAGTTTCTAACTAAATCTTCGCATTGGAAGGCTGGAGGTTAAAATGGAAGAAGTAATCTGATATAATAAGTATGAGAGCATGTTTGGCCCAAGCGCAGGATGGCTAAAGGGCACAGCTAGTTGTGTGGTTTAATTGCATCTGTTTTTTCGTGGAATAGTGACGTGAAGGGACACCGTAGCTGGCTGTGTGGAAATCCGCCAAGAAATATTTCATTATGTCTGTTGACAGTCAGGTCCCAGCGTGAGACGCAAAAAAACTGACGTAATGCATGAAATGAGGAAAGAAAGGAAATGCCGTTTGCGGTCGTAATGATGAGGCGTGGACCAATCAGCTAGCTGTCTGCAAGACTGCTATTCCTTTCCTACCAGAAAAAAAAAAAAAAAGTAGAAATGAAAAAGGGAATACGAACTTCAGTGAAGCCAATGCCGCGAAAAGATCTTCCTAAATTCTGCTTCATCATTTTACCTGGGAGGAAGTTACTATTCCCGTGATTAAGAGCAGCTATAAATAGAAAATCCATCAACATATGCTGATCCAAGTAAGATTTCACAGGGTAGCCATTAATCACAGATAACTGAGCAAAGGGAGCTCAGTGACGTAATCGGTGATCTGAATTTGTCAGAGTAATAAGTAGTGCTTGTGTAATCCTGAATGCAAAAACGAAACTAAGCGCTAATTCTTCCCCTTACCTAGGAACAGATATCCTACATCAGGGACGAGTGACTCCTTATCCACTTATATGATCATGCACGGGTTAAAAAACGAAGTTTGGTGGGTGAAGATATAAGGACATTCATTTGTAGAAATCGAAGGGATAAATTGTCGGCATTTTATAGCGTGCGATAATAGCGTATCGGTTTAAAAGCCTTGCTATTGCGCAATTCCCTGCTCCCCGAAAAAATATCGTTTTTTCTAAATTTCGATTCGCAAAGTTTTTGAGCTGCAAAGTAATAGGAACTATATTTTTGGTACTATGTACAGACATAGAAAATTAATTATGAAGATTTTAACACTATTTGTATATGAACTTTATTCTCCCTTAGTGTAAAATTGAAGATCACGCTTTCATAAAATGTGTCTTCCAACTGCTGTTTCATATCTAAAAGAACAATTATCTCTATGGTTAAAACCGCTGTGACATTTACCTTTATTTAAATTTCAAAAAAAAAAAAAAAAAACGCTTTGACACTTACCCTTCACTTTCCACTTTCGGAAAAAAAAAAACGAAGGAAAACAAATGCTCTGTCATTTACCTTTATTAAACTTTACCTTTAGTTAATTTCCGAAAGAAAAAACCAAGAAAGATAACACCGAATTTTCGGATGCAATAAGAACGTCTCTTGAATTCGTTCTGACGCAAATTAAATTTATCAAAGCTATTCAAAGTCAATGGAACCGGTATGGAAAACAATAGTATCTAACGGAAGAAAGATGTTTTTCAAGCGGGTTTTTAATCCCTCAGATATTGCTGTAAACGGAATCGTGAGCTTACGCCCTCTGGTTGCAGACTTGTGCGTTAAGGAAAACATGAATTTATATGAGAAACATTTCGCCCCGGAAACGCTCTCCAACACAGAAATAATTTTTCAAATCAGACTCTTAGAAACAGACATATCGACAAAAATAAGATGTGACGTTACGTCCCCTGGTGGGAAAACCATGCATTATTTTAGGAAGAGAGTATTCTCAAAAGGTTTTTTTTTTCAATATCAGCGGTATCGGTTAAAGAAAAGAAAATGTTTAGTCGAGTTTTCAAGAGCCTAGATTTTGCTACAAATACACTATCTACCAACAAGTAATTGGACACCCCTGTAATTGACGATATCTGCGGTCCTGATACACGTTACGGCCGCCGCCGTTAAACATCGTGTGGGAAACAACAACGTAGCCAGTCGCATGCAAGATGCCACGCAGTTCGGAGCTCTCTGATTTCGAGAAAGGTGTAATCGTCGGGTATCACAGAAATGGCCGATCCATACGTGACATATCCAGCGAATTGAAGTACCCAAAATCGACAGTGGCCTACGTGATTGGCAAGTGGAAGATGAGAGGTGACTGTCGGAATGTGCCCCGACCCGGCAGACCCACAAAACTGGGAGTTAGAGACCGACGGGTGGCTGGCCAGAGAAATTCAGAAGAACCGCACCAAATCGATAGGCCACATCCGCGAGGAGTTTCAACAGGCATCCGGGAGTGTTCTTTCGATTAATACCATCCGTAAGGAAGCCCATCTGCTCGGTTATCATGGACGTGCTGCCGCCCACAAGCCTTTGATCACCAAGTCCAATAGCGCTGCTCGGCTAACGTGGTGCAAAGAACGTCGACAGTGGACCGTTAAACAGTGGAAACAGGTTCTCTGGAGAGGCTAATCAAGGTTCACCCTCTACCGTTCAGATGGCAGGGTCTGGGTTTGGCGTCTGCCTGGAGAACGCCTCCTGCCGGAATGTATTGTGCCAACTCTGATGTTCGGCGGCGGTGGAATTATGCTATGGGGGTGTTTCTCCTTGTATGGCACGGGACCCTTTGTCGCAATTCCTGGTAGACTCAACGCCGAGACCTACTGCACCGTTTTGGATGACCATGCGCTTCCTACGTTGTGGCAGTTTTACGGGGTGGACCCATGTTACTTTCAGGATGACAATGCCACCTGTCATGTTGCGAGGTCCCCCATGGCTTGGTATGGTGACAACAGGGTTAATCGAATGGACTGGCCTGCGCAGAGCCCGGACCTTAACCCTATCAAGCACCTCTGGGACGAGTTGAAGCGTCGACTTAAGGGGTGCCTCCACCGTCCGAAATCGGTGATAGAATTGACCTGTCTTCTCCAAGCCGAGTGGAAGAAAATACCGCTAGCCGTCGTACAACGCCTGCTGGTTGAGAGTACGCTCCGGAGGGTCGCAGCTGTAATCGCCGCTCGTGGAGGCTCCGCCAACTATTGAAGGCGAATAAATTTCGTTTTTCTTTGCTATCACAGGTGTCCAATTACTTGTTGGTAGATAGTGTATATCAGAAGCAGAAATGAACACTTATGCCTCCTGTTGGCCAAACAATTCTTTACCAAACATTAGAAATCATATGAAAAATATTTTCCATCAGGTGTTGTATGCGATACAAGAAAGTTTTTTCAAATCGGAGTTTTAGAAGCAGAAATAACGCAGAAAACGCACTTTACCTTTGTGCCCCGTAGCTGAAAGGCTATGATTTACTTGAAAATTTTGAATTTATAAACACTGTCCAACAAAGAAGAAATTTTTCGAATCGGACTCTTAGAAGTAGAGATATTGACAAAAATAAAATATACATCCACGCCCCCTGGCGTAGAAACCATGCATTATTTTAAGAAGAAAATGTTCCTAAAAGGTTTGTCGACATGAGTAGTATCGGTCTACAATAGACTTTTTTTCAATTGAGATTTTAGAAGCTCATATTTTGCTGCAAATACATCAAAAGCGGAAATTAAGACTTACGCCCCCTGGCGGCCAAACCATTTTTTTAATTAGAAATTATGAGCAAAGGATTTCCCATCAGGAGCTGTATCCGGTGCAGAAAGAATTTTTCAAATCGGAGATTTAGAAACAGAGATATAGGGGGAAACGCAATTTACCTTTACGTCCCCTAGCGGAAAGTCTATGAATTACTTGAAAATTTTGAAATTATATGAAAAACATGTCACACTGAAAACTATACAACAAAGAAGGAATTTTTCCAATCGGACTCCTAGAAGTAGAGATATTGACAAAAATAAGATATACATCTACGCCCCCTGGCGGAGAAACCATGGAATATTTTAAGAAGAAAATATTCCAAAAATTTTTATCGACATGAGTGGCATCATTCCACGAAAGAATTTTTTCTATCGATATCTTAGCTCAGATTTTATGGCAAATACATCAGAGCACAAATTAACACTTACGCCCCCTGGTGGCCAAAGTATTCGCTACTAAAAATTAGATATTATATGTAAAATATTTTCCACCAGGAGCTGTATCCGCTGAAGAAAACATTTTTCAAATCGGAGTTTTAGAAGAAGTGTTATCGGGGAAAATGCAATTTACTTTTACGCCGCCTAGCGGAGAATCTATGCGTAATTTAAAAAAAGTAACTATATCTAAAATACTCTTCGACATAAATGGAATCGAAAGATAAAATAATTTTTTCAATCGGATGTTTAGAAGCAAATATGTGGAATAAAACGTATTTTTGAATTCGACGCCCTCTAGCGGCGAAATTGTACATCGTAAAAAAACGAAATAAAGGATCATCATTCGCATATTTCAAGCTTCCCAATACAAAAATAATTTTTCAAATCGGACTAACAGTTGCAGAGATATCGTGGGTACGGACGGACGGACGGACGGACAAACCGGTAACACAAGCACGATCTTTTTTTACAAAAGACGTGCTAAAAACAGCCTCTGTGCATTTACCTTTATTTCCAGTGTTCTCAGGTAAATTTGGTTTCTTCTGGTTAAACGTTTTCTACTGAACGATACGTTATTTCCCCGAAGAGACTTCATTTTCATATTACTGACAGTGAGTCAGAGAACGATAAAGGGTAAAGACTGGATGTATACAAAAAGCTTGTTACAGAGACGGTACGTTAAGAAAGAGACAACATACAAGACGCATGTTATCAGTATGCAGAGTTGCTACCCAGATTTGTTGAACGAATGCTATGTTGAATTATAACGAGTTATAGGCTATGTGGGAAAGTATATTGTGATTATTGTCTGAATTGAAGCCAGCAAGAGTGTGAACTCGCCCTTTTTCCAATGATCTCCATGTTCTGAATTGCAAGTGGTAAGCTAATAAAGAGTGGACTAACGTGTTGTTTCGCTGATTCATTATACACTTGCCGTTTTGATTTCTAATGTTTTTTGTTTTGTTTTTTATTGGAGGTTTAACGACCACCGTGAGCAACTCAATGGGCTATAAGCAGTCGCCCGTCCCTAATTTGGGGTCACTGGTTCCAGGGAAGGGAGAGAGCCAGTGCCGTAAGACAAACACAACATCCATGCCTGACCGGGATTCGAACCCGGACCCCTTACGGACGAATGATCAGAGGCCAGTGCCTTAGACCACTGCGCCACCGGGGCGGAATTTCTAATGTTGACAAGTGTGATATATGTATATGTTCCCAAAGTTCAGTACGAACTAATTTTTTTTATTGGAGGTTCAACGACCACCATGAGCAACTCAATGGGCTATAAGTAATCGCACGTCCCTAATTTAGGGTCACTGGTTCAAGGGGAGGGAGAGAACCAGTGCCGCAAGACAAATGCAACATCCATGCCTCACCGGGATTCGAACCCGGACCCTTTCCGGACGAATGATCATAAGCTATCCCTTAGACCACTGGGCCACCGGGACGGCACCGTGCGAACTGTTGAAAAGAAATTTAGTTAAGCATTTAAGCAACGTAAGCACGTAAACTTTAAACATACAGCTACACAGCTTTAAATTTAATTAAAACATTATACTGCAAAGTTACTCAAGGGGACGATACTCGTGTCCTTTCGCCGGCTGGAACGAATCAACTCGAAGTTAGCAAAATGGGCTGAAATCAGTTGAAACGAATACATTCGCAGCCCACAAAGTGAGTTGAACGTGGCTGGAACGGGTGAACCTCGCATCAGAAAGCGTTACTTTGTTACTTTTCCCCTTTATTTTACTATTCAGAGTGGTTATTGGGGAAGGAGGTGATTGACACGAATCCTTTTTGACTGATTACCTGATAAAAAGGACTAGCACAACGATGACGAACCTAAGAAAAAAAAGAAAACATGTTTAAGTCACTTGTTCCTACTCAATGGCACGATGTCTGTGTCAGGGGGACTAGCGTATTCCACGTGATACCTTGTGTAACAAAGCAGCAAGGCATCTATTCCACATGATGCCTTGTTTAATGGAGCACAGAACGGTCTAGTAGGTAGTGTTCACCTGTCATTTGTAACCTGGGCATCAATGTTTTGTCAGGAGTGGAGTTACGTACCATTTTAGGGATAGTGTGATTGTAATAGTCTTCCTTTCATTGGCACTTTTCCCGCCATTTTCGATGCAGCTTCTGGTCAGGGGGCTGGCTTTCACTTCTCAGCGTCCAATCAGAAGGAAAGTTAGATTTATGGTTTTCGTCGTTGTGCGGGGGAGTAAATAGATAATGATCTGGATGGGGTCACTGAAGAAAAAACATCTGCACTTTCTAGGCATAACGAACGGGAGGCTATTTTGCTCTTTAGCTGTCCCGATCGGGGGGAAGGGTGTTTTACGTTAACACTTTCCTGCGAGGGAAAAATACAAGAGGCGAGGGATTTGACCTTTCTGAGAGAATTCGGTGGTAAGGTAGAGAGCGAGGGAGGTGTCTTCATTTCGCTCCGGAGTGAAAAAGAGAGATAATGCTGATGCTCAAGGGAGAATGAGAAAGTAGGAAAGCGAATACATGGCAGCAATAGAAGGAGATCAACCTGCTAATATAGAGAATAAGTAGAAATCCGGACAATGCTTGCGATCTCCTCCATAACATCTGAATAAATACATTCCTCACTACAAGAGCGAGTTATAACTTTAGTCGATCTTTATTCATATTTTATTTATCTGCTCCAGTCGAGTAAAATACGGGTTAAACTCCCGAAACAAAAACTCTAAAGGCGACATATCAACAAACCCTTCACAAAGGGCGCTGAAATATAACTCAGCACCAAGCCTTGTAACATTTCAAAATGGCCCCCGACTGGTACAGCTAATGAGCATAATAGCCCCCTGTTCGTTATTTCTAGAAGGTGCAGATGTTTCTTCTTTTTCCTTCCTCAGTGACCCCTTCCATATCATTATTTACTTACTCCCCCGCACAATGACGAAAACCATAAATCTAACTTTTCTCCTGTTCGGATGCTGAGAAGCGAAAGCCAGCCCGCTGACCAGCAGCTGAATCGAAAATTGCGGGTACAGTGCTAATAAAGGAAAATGATTACAATTCACACTATCCTTAAATTGGTACCTAACTTCACTCCTGACAAATATTGATGCCCAGGTTACACATCCTCCACACCCAGACTCATCCGTTGGAATGCCTGATGATGAATCGTAAGTTCATCACTCCAGAGAACGCGTTTCGGCTGCTCCTGTGTCCGTTGGCGTGATCATGCTGATGTATGCGGTTGTTTGGTCATGGAAACCCATTCACTCCAGCTCTCGACGAAACGTTATGGTGTTGGTGTTGCTTCTAGATGCATTACTGAAACTCGGTAGTGAAAGTTGCAACCAAGGACAGGTGATTTTGTCGCACCACCTGCTTCATCACGCGGCCTCCTAGTATAGTGACTAGAAGAGATAGTGTGCCGTGCGCTTTTGCAGACGGGTTCTTGAAATCATGAAATCAGAGAGGGCGCTCATGACAGCTTCGATGCTATTGCTGTAAACTATGCTCATAAGATATACGTGCTTCTCGCTCCGTGCAGTATAGTAATTTCACTAAAATTTTACGGAAGAATCACCTCTTTTTTTTTATCCGGCAGTTATACTAAAAGAGATTAACGTCATGTATGGATAGGTATAAGTGTATATTCATCTAAATGGTGTGTTTGGGGGAATCTTCATTAACTTTATTCGGGAAATGCGTTATCTCGCATTGAATCTACGTGTCACAAGGCTGGTTAGTACAAATATATTACTAAACGCAAATTTTCTCCGTAATTATCGGAATTTTTGCCCAATCATCGTATTGAATTCTGTTCTGATCCCGCTGCAACTCTTTTCTCTATCTCTACAGGGCACAAAATGTTTAATTGGGTGTCACATGATACTGTACTTAGGCCTAATCTTCCTATGACAAAGTTTACGGAACATTGGGAAAAAAAAAACAATTTCAATAATTTTAGACAAAATGCGATGACATAAAAGACTAAAAAAAAAGTGGCATACTTAACTTGAGTGGCTGCCAACTTGAATTAGGGCAAGTAAAAAAAAAAAATAATAATTCCACCCGCCTTATCTCATCTTTCGGCACGGTAAATAGTTACCTTTTGTTTACAGGACATGTAACCACTGTTGCATCCATGTACGGAACACGTTCTCAACGTTACACTTATTACTACTACTTTTCATGACCGATCTAACAAATAAATCGCCTTTTCAAATGCTATCCACCAAACACGTCATAGAAAAGCATGCTGTTTAGAAATCATAGCATCGAAACTCGCAGGAGCGCCATCTCGCGGTTTCATGACAAGTGGGAACTAAAATTTAATCAGTG
The DNA here is from genome assembly GCA_039090855.1 of Macrothele yani. NCBI lineage: Eukaryota > Metazoa > Arthropoda > Arachnida > Araneae > Macrothelidae > Macrothele > Macrothele yani. Next base: position 60,628,236 of record CM077017.1, on the reverse strand, counting down.
AGGTATTAACGCATGGCACACTATCTCTTCTATATAGCCACTATACTACTAGGTTGCAATTGCGTTGCTATTGCTCTTAGGCCACCATGTCATAGGCGTTTCCACTTCACAATGATATCATTTATAGTTGATCGGGGCGGGGTCCGGGTTCGAATCCCGTGAGGCATGGATGTTGTGTTTGTCTTACGGCACTGGTTCTTTCCCTTCCCTGGAACTAGTGACCCTAAATTAGGGACGGGCGACTGCTTATAGCCCATTGAGTTGCTCACGGTGGTCGTTAAACCTCCAATCAAAAAAAAAAAAAAAAAAGTTGATCGGGGCAGCTGTAGCAGGACAGAAATTTCCCGATGTGACTTGTTGCTAAGAAGTAGCCTATGACCGTTCTACTTTGAAAGTCACTGAGCTCTAATGTACGGCCCATTCTACTGGGGTTTTTTTTTGGTTTTTTTTTTTTATTGGAGGTTTAACGACCACCGTGAGCAACTCAATGGGCTATAAGCAGTCGCCCGTCCCTAATTTAGGGTCACTGGTTCCAGGGAAGGGAGAGAGCCAGTGCCGTAAGACAAACACAACATCCATGCCTCACCGGGATTCGAACCCGGACCCCGTTCGGACGAATGATCAGAGGCCATCGCTTAGACCACTGCGCCACCGGGGCCATTCTACTGTTCATGCTTGTCTAAGATGTTTGTCAGGCCGCGTGCGTCTTTTTACACCTGCACTGGGCGAGGTTAGAATAATACTTCTGGAGATGCCCTGAGTCTCTTAACCGTGAAGCCGAAAGGTGTGGGAATAAGAAGTCGTTTACATGATACCTATGTAATTTCAATTGTGTGTATTTTGCAATTGCATGGTTTTGGGTTGCAGAAACCGTGTTAATATCAAACCGGAATAAAATATACTTCTTACACGAGTGAAGTTTTCAATTTTAAAGTTATGTTTTGTTTTAACGTTCGTGTATTTCAATTTCAAATAAAAATGGGAAGGAGCTTCAAAATAATTAAGAATTTTATAAATTCGGCATTTTCTCACACATCAGCAATAAGTTACGGCGCAAAATTGGAAACATTTGCGACGGAAGAAGGCGATTCGGCCAACACAAAATGCATTACAATTGCCGTGAAAACCATGTTTACCCACACTTTGACGGCCGTCGCTCGCGGTTATAGGCTTCACGCAAAGTGGTACTACTCCTTTCTGACTGAGCATCTCCAGATATATACAGGGTGTATAGGAAAGTCCTTAAACAGGGAAATTACTTTTGAACGCAAAATGCTAGAGTTGTGGAAGTAGTGTGTACATATAGTAAAGTGACTATGTTCTATCAGATGAGACCGATTGCAGCACCCCTAGCGGCGAATATTGGAAGTTAGCGATCCTATCACGAGAACCAAGAGAGATAGCGAAAAAATGTCAATAGCAAACGCGTAGAGCGTCCCCGATTTAGTACAAAATGACGCCCTACATTCACCAAAAACTCCAATAGAAGCCCGGAAATGCAGATCTCTCGGTATCCGATCACTGGCATAAATACTTCACTCATCACGTGCAGAAGTGTGCCATTATAAGGTAATGCAAATTTACTAATAAAACTAATACATGTATGTGTCAGCAAGGTACAATTTATCATGTACTGTACAGTACCAAGTAGTAAAAAATCCATACAGCAGTAGGATATTATGAAGAAGAAAAACACAAAATGTTCTAGAAATACAAAATGTCAGTACTAATACTTAAGCATTCGCGATGTGCCCACCATCGGCAGCAATACACATCTGTATTCGAGCTAGAACTTCTTGTTGGATGTTCGGCAGCATTTCAGGTGTTACGTTACTGCATGCTTGGATAATACGGGGTTCTAGAAATTTAATATACACGACAAAATGTAAGGCCACACATCGCACTGATGTCTCTCGTACTGCAGTGTGGGTGGGCTAGCGCATAGGCCAGGACGTCCACTGGCTGCACGTGCACACCTGTAAGTGTCGGCTAACCTGAATGGGAACGACTTGTAATGCTGCCGGTTTCTCTCAGCCGGCGAACGACACTGATGATAGTAACCGCAGTAGGATGAGAACGATTAAGGAAACGTAATGCATATTGGCGTGCTGCCTCTCCTGCCCGCCGACCGCATTCCCCGTACAACATAACCATCTCGCAGTACTCCTCGTTGGAATAACTAGCCATGTGTAGACTCGAAGATCCAGTCCACGCACTGTCTGACAAACCTTCCCTGACCGCCAATTTATGCTTCCCGATGAGGTATGACGTAGCGTTCAATTTGCATACTTTCATCCATCCTTCGCTGTTTTGCAGGCAAAATTCGTTTATAGATTTTACGCCTTGCGATGTCATTTGTGACGTATTTATGCCGGTGATCGGATACCGAAGATCTGTATTTCCAGACTTCTATTGGAGTTTTTGGTGAATGTAGGGCGTCATTTCATACTAAATCGGTGACGCTCTACACGTTTGCTATTGACTTTTTTCGTTATCTCTCTTGGTTCTCGCGATAGGATGGCTAACTTCCAAAATTCGTCGCTAGGGGTGCTGCAATCGGTCACATCCGATAGAAAATAGTCACTTTACTATATGTACACACTATTTCCAGAACTCTAGCATTTTGCATTCAAAATTTATTTCCCTGTTTAAGGATTTTCCTATACACCCTGTATGTATATTACAAGGGAATCTCCAGATATATTATTCTAACCTCCTTTATATGGGGTCCGGATACTTTTCATCATATAGCGCATTTTGAATACAAATATAAAAAATTAGAGGATAAAACATCACATGTAAGTTGGGAACTTTTAATTGCCTATTTCATCATCAGCTTGCTTAATTTATATACATAATAAACTAAAAGTCTGTTTCGTTTACATTATCTGTATAAATTTAGTTGTCAACTGTTCGTTCATTTATAGGGACAAAAGTCGTATCTTTGAGTAGTTTGGAGATTTCAAATGAAATTCGATGAGCTCCTTGCCATCCGCCTTAAATTTAAACGTACCCTTAGTCGCGCCCAAGACCTGAAGATCTAAACTAGGATAACGCCTTCTGTCCTGTTAAATACTGTTTTTAAGAACTGGAGCTGAATGTGTTTTGCCGCACCATCTGCAGAATGTTCCTACTACGACGTAAGTAAGTACCGCATCTGTTACCGGACCGCATTGTTAACGATTCTCCAAATTGTTTCGCAGTAAATGTCTCATTACATTTAGAGACGTTCGGATTAACGGGCAGTGAGATAGCGAAGCAGCCCTCTGGAAGGCAACAAATCCATTTCTGCTTCCCAATCCCAGGATGCGAATCCTTCGCACAAATACGTGCTCCCGAATGTTAGGAAATAGGTCTAGATATCTTCCATCGACATTGGCAGTAATCAAGCGCTCCGCGTTTAGAATCGATCAAAAGCAGCTGGGCAAAATGATTGACATCTGTCACCTGCTGCATCAATGTCATGGGAAAACAAAGGCATCGAAGGAGTATCACTGAGGAAATGTAATCTGTGTTACACGGTGAAACACTGTGGGACTTTACATTTATAATTTTCTCTTTCGAATCGTAGATTTTGTGGCTCTCATTTATAGATAAGTTCACATACTTAAATGTCTTTGGAGTACAGGTGTTTTCCGCCGCCCCAGTAGCACAGTGCTCTAAGCGCTGGTTTCTGATCTTTCATCCAAGTGGGCCCGGGTTCGGATGACGCACGGTTTTTTCTTTATTGTTGTTTTATTTTATTTGGTGGTTTAACAACCACCGAGAGAAACTCGATTGACTATAAGTAGTCGCACATCCCTAATTTAGGGCCACTGCTTCCAGGGAAGGCAGAGAGCCAGTGCCGTAAGACAAACACAACATCCATACATCACCGGGATTCAAACCCATCTCGGACGAATGATCAGATGCCTGTGCTTATACCACTGCGCCACAAGGTCGGCGCCGCACGGTTGGTGTGTAGATCTTATGGCAAAATCACCTTCCATTCCCTGGAACCAGTGGCCCTGAAGTATGGACGGGCGACTGCTTACAGCCCGTAGTTTTTTCTTTAATTGGAGGTTTAAAGACCACCGTGAGCAACTCAGTGGGCTATAAGCAGTCGCCCGTCCCTAATTTAGGGCCACTGATTCCAGATAAGGGAGAGAGGAAACGCTGTAAGACAAATACAGCAACATCCATGCCTCACGGGATTCGAACCCAGACCCAATGATCAGAAGCAATCGCTTAGACCACTGGCTTTCTCCCTTCCCTGGAACGAGTGACCCTAAATTAGGGACGGGCGACTGCTTATAGCCCACTGAGTTGCTCACGGTGGTCTTTAAACCTCCAATTAAAGAAAAAACTACGGGCTGTAAGCAGTCGCCCGTCCATACTTCAGGGCCACTGGTTCCAGGGAATGGAAGGTGATTTTGCCATAAGATCTACACACCAACCGTACGACGCCGACCTTGTGGCGCAGTGGTATAAGCACAGGCTTCTGATCACGGTGGTCGTTGCTCACGGTGGTCGTTAAACCTCCAATTTAAAAATAATAAGATCCCTGGCTAAGCAGACTTTGGTCTTTATTTCTATCGTAACTATTCCTCCCACATATTTGGTCAAAACTCAACTTCCTTAGCTCGAAAAGGCATTTGTATGGTGTATCTGAGAAACTCGGAAGGGAGGGGAGTGTAGATGGTGATTTTATTTTTAACAGGGAATACCTTGCCCTGAGAGAGCCGGTTTAAGAACCATACCGCTATGGGAAGTCGCCCGGCCCTAATTTGACACACGGATTTTGAAGAGGGAAAGGCGCAAGCGCCGTAGGACAAACATACCTTCCATGCCTCGTCCGGGACCAGTTCTACAGACTAGTCGGAAACTAGCATCTTTGACCACTCGGCCGGTCAGTGAAGATCATCAGTTGAATGCCAAAACATGATTCTTACTCCGTCAGCATAAACACCATGCGCTTGCCTGTTTTCAAAGCATTCGTTTGGAATACTTTAAGACACTCCGGTGGCCTACGTGCTGGGCCCTCGTCCAAGTAGGCGCCCTACCTGGACCAAGTGGTTTTAAATTAGGGACGGGCGACTGCTTATAGCCTTAGAGTTGATCACAGTGGTCGTTAAATCCAGCCCCCACCCCCAATCTAAGAAATGCCGTACACGATTATGTGACATAGGCACAGTGAAACCTACGACTTTGTTTTGAACTTTTTTAAAGAAACGAAAAAACTATTTCATCAAAAAAAAAAAAAAAGTACGACACTTCATGACAGAATATCACCGCACTGAAAGGTGTAACAGCCGTTACTTTAATATTCCCATGACAGTAGCAGCACACAATTGTCCAAAATGAGCAGCGGTCATAATTCCAGGAGCGACAGCCAATCAGCGTTGTGCATACTAAAAACACACACAAAGTAGAGAGAAAAATGACACCGAGAATTTCCGGATTAAACACGCATGTCTTTTGAATCCTTTCGACACAAATTTTTTCTAATTGCGGATTTTTATAAATAGAGAAAATCAGCGGGGGGGGGTGGGGGTGCCCTTAGCATTGAAACTACGCAATTAATAAAACCAGGCCGCCCCGGTGGCGCAGTGGTCTAAGCGATGGCCTCTGTTCATTCGTCCGAACGGGCTCCGGGTTCGAATCCCGGTGAGGCATGGATGTTGTGTTTGGCTTACGGCACTGGCTCTCTCCCTTCCCTGGAACCAGTGACCCTAATTTTTTTTTTTTTGATTGGAGGTTTAACGACCACCGTGAGCAACTCAATGGGCTATAAGCAGTCACCCGTCCCTAATTTAGGGCCACTGGTTCCAGGGAAGGGAGAGAGCCAGTGCCGAAAGACAAACACAACATCTATGCCTCACCGGGATTCGAATTCGGGCCCCTTTGGGACGAATGATCAGAGGCCATCGCTTAGACCACTGCGCCACCGGGGCGGCACCCTAAATTAGGGACGGGCGACTGCTTATAGCCCATTGAGTTGCTCACAGTGATCGTTAAACCTCAAAAAAAAAACAGTTACAAACCTTTTTTTTTTTTTTTTTTTCAACACGGGATTCCTCGAAACGCAAAAGATTTGCTGGTAAAAGTAGCAATATACGCTCACTTGCGGCAGAAATGTTCATTATGAAAAACCAAAGTTTGTTCGTAAAATGTTCCTCATGGTGAAAGATATTCGATGCAGAAGAAAATTTTTAAACCAAGCAATTAAAGTCAGAGATATAGAGGAAACTGTAACTTCACGCTCCTGGCGGGAAGACTGAGAATCATTTGAAGATGGACGCAAATGTTCATAGTGAATGGTACAGATTCTTTTCAGTTGGAGATGCTCTTGCAAATAGAAATATGCAGACACTCCCAAGCGGCAGAAGTTGGCATTATATAGATATTGAAATTATGGGCAAAATATTCTTCATAGAGGGTACAATGCCATAGAAATTTATTGGTTTGTTTGGTGGTTTAACGACCACCGTGAGCAACTCAATAAGCTGTAAGCAGCCGGCTGCCCAATTTTTTTTTTTTTTTTTTTGATTGTTTGGAGGTTTAACGACTACCGTGAACAACTTGTTGGGCTATAAGCAGTCACCGTCCCTAATTTAGGATCACTGGTTCCAGGGAACAGAGAGAGTCAGTATCATAAGACAAACACACAATTCCTGCCTCACACGGACCAATCAGATAGAGATTAAAAGCCAGCGCCAGGTATCACTGGGTCACCGGAACGGCTATGTCACAGATTTTTTTTTTTTGTTCAAAACCATCTTCAAGAAACAGAAATAGCGAGAAAAAGTTTAATACAAATGTGCATCCCTAGCGAGAAAACTGCGCGTTATTTACAATGGATTGGCCAGTGGCTCGCATTCATTACCATAGCGAATGGTATACAATACAAAATTCTTTCAGTCGGATTTTTAGAAGCGGAGATACTTACAGAAAGTAGACTAACGCCACCTAGCGTCAGATATATTAAAGGAGGTAATCTGCTTCTCACTCTGCTCTCCAAAACAGCCCACACTAGTTCAATGATGTTCAAATCAGGTGATTGAGCTGGCCAGGGCAGATGTTGAAGCTCATCTTCATGCTTTTAATCAAACCAAGACTGAACTGTTCTGGCTATGTGCATTATCATCTCGAAAAATGGCTTCACTGTTGAGAAACATCTGGACCATAGGATGCACCTGATCACCTAGAATGTTCAAGTACTCGCTGACAGTAACCCAACCCATATACGGTGATTAATGATGCGGCCAGCCGAATACCAAGATATGGCTGCCCAAATCATCACAGATCCACTCTCCCATTTGACAACTGGAACCAGAAACTCCAAATTTTACACTTCCTTGGGGGTTTTCCAAACATAAACCTGACCTACTGTTGAGACATCAGACCATATCGCACATTTCCAGCTGCCCATGTTTTATCTTCATGACACTATCTTTGTTTGATTTTATAGCATTGGCTTTTGTGATTAAACGTTTAGCAATTGCAGCTCTTTAATGAACATTGACTTTGTGAAGTTCTGTGGATTGTTTTTGTGGAAACAGGGATTTCCAGGTGGATATTGAGTTTTGTTGTCACACTTGCTGCAGTAATTGTGTTGTTCGGACACAATCCTTGTTAGTGTTCTATAGTATTCAATCTCACTTTTCACACACTATTCTTCTTCGTCAAAGAAGTCTTGCCACACTTTGTGTACCCAATCATAACCATGGAGACTGTTGCTTTTGAAACACCAAACAGTTTGGCTGTTATGATTACAGGTGCTCCTGCTAAGTGGGCTCCCATAATTTGTCCTCTTTGGAAGTTTAACATGTCACCCATTTCCCCAACAGCTAGTACATATGCACTGCGTGGCCACTTTATTATGACCACCCCTCAGTACTTCATTGGGCTACCTTTTGCCTTTAATACTGCGTCGATTCTTCGTGACATAGACTCCACGAGATGTTGATAGGTGGTTTGTGGAATCTGAGACAATGCTTGATGAATAGCCCTTTCCAGAAGTGTGAGATTGCTGGGTTGTGGATTCAGCTGTCTAATGGCTCGTTCAACTTCATCCCACAAATTATCAATGGGGTTGAGATCTGGAGATTGTGGGGGCCACCTAAGCAAAGTAAACTCACCGGCATGTTCCTGAAACCAATCCTGTTCAATACGAGCATTATGGCAGGACGCATTATCTTGTTGAAAGTAGCCATCGCCATTGCGATAAACCATCCACATGACATGATGCACTTGGTTCGCAACGATGTTTAGATATGACGTGCCAGTCAGACGTTGATCAACACGAATTAAAGGGCCCAAAGTATGCCAGGAAAACATTCCCCAAACCATAACGTTGCCTCCACCAGCTTGAAGGGTTTTAGCATTGCATTTGGGGTCCATGCTTTCGTGCTGTTTCCGCCAAATTCTCACTCGGCCATCGGCATGGTGCAACTGGAAACGTGATTCATCGGACCACATAATTTGTTTCTAATTATCGACTGTCCAATCCTTGTGCTCCTGTGCGAACTGGAGACGTTTTCACTTGTTACCTGCAGACAGCAAAGGTGTTGGAACAGGCCTTCGGCTGCCATATCCCATCCGATACAGTGTACGGCGAACAGTGCATGCAGAGATCATTTGAGGGAATCCTTGATTAAGATGGTCTGTAATTTGCTGCACTGTTGCCCTTCTGTTGTCTGTTACCAGTCTGGAAACTATCCGTTCCGCCCGAGCAGTCACTAGTCGATGACGACCACACGTTGCATGTAGAGACCCAGTTTTTTGGCTGACAGTCCAGTCTTTAAAACACTTTAACAACAGATGCTCTGGAACATTTCACGAATGCAACGGTTTCAGTGATACTCGCTCCATGGCTTCTAGCTCCTACAATCATCCCACGCTGAAAGTCCGTCAAATCGCATTTTTTAGCCATCTCGTCACCCAAAAATCACTTCTAGTACTGTCGCTAGTACTAAGCTTTCCCTTTTATACTAGCCTCTCCCTCTGGCGGCAAATGCGTGCAGCCATAGCTCATTTGCTTAAAACTGTCAGTCATAATAAAGTGGCCACTCAGTGTATATACAAAGAAAATATACACAAAAGATAACCACAAAGGTTTTTTTTCAGCATAGCCTACATGAATAACATACACTCCTATAATTATGGTGTTCACATTATTTTGTCCAATCTCTGTACATAGTCATTTTCCTGACCCACAAGTTGCTCTTTCTGTCTACATAAAACATACATCTCTCCATGCCTCTTTCAGTTGCATGTAGCCTCTGTATGTTGTTTTTAATTAAGGTTAATATCTCTGATCTTCATTGATTAAACATTTTTTAAGGAATAACTGCAAACCTCGCTTAAAAATTATACTCTTTCTTTCAAATACTCTCCAGCCAAGTTTTATAAGCCTGATATTTTCTACTCGGATGTGATCCTCGCTGATATCTGTTATCAGAGGTAAATGTACGTAGGCATAAATGAGAGGTAACAAAATTAATCAAATTTGCTTCAGCAATACAAGCCAGATAGAATAAAATACCACAACTTTAAGAAGATGGCAGTCTCCTAAATCATGAATATTTTCCTCTATATAAGATAGGCATAATGTTTAATGCATGCACTACTAGAGTAGCCCTATCCACCATGCATATGATATGTATGGGTGCGCCAGGTCCAAAGTAATGTTAGATGCCTCATGAAATCTAAATGTTGTTCCAGAGGTTTTAAAAAGCCCAATGCCTGACATGAAAACAAATTCTAGACCATTACACCAACTAGAACAGTTATTGCAAGGCAGCTGGGATCCATCGATCCCATGCGGTTTACACCATATTCTGCCCCATCCATCTGCAAGTATTAACTGAAAATGTGATTCACTGTACCAGGTGACCTTTTCCTTTTTCCAGTCAAGGGTCCAGTTTTAGTGCACCCGTGACGTGACCTTCGAAGACAAGCCTGAGGACGAACTCCGGTAGTAGTATAAAAGGGCGGGTCCGGCAGGAGGATGCATCCTTCTAGGGAAGGATGGGGGCGTGGCACAGTCAGAAGGAGCAGGGGGCGTGGCTTGTGACGCAGAAGGATGTGGAGGCGCGGCAGTGGCGCTAGTGTGTAGGGTCGGTGCTGCCCCCTAGCGGTGCTTCTTGGAACTTTCGATGGATTTTCTAGAACATGCACTGGCAGCCCACCCATCCATTAAAGTAAATGCATTTATGCAGGCAGCTTTTAAAAAGCCTAAACCCGATGACCCGGAGGAATATGATATATGTTCTCGGAATTTAAAAACAACTAATAAGCCAGTGTATCGGTCGACATATCTCGGGGAATTTTTTGATATCATGTCCAGAAAACTACTCACTAAATGTTCTGAATGCTTACAGAAGAATTTTGGAGGCCATTCAAAAAATGTGGAGAGACAGACCGCTGTTTCACCTTCCAGGACAATCTTAAATGTTTGTAGTCGGTTCTGAGCCACCGACTGCACTTGGATGTTTTTTTTATTGGAGGTTTTAACGACCACCGTGAGCAACTCAATGGGCTATAAGCAGTCGCCCGTCCCTAATTTAGGGTCACTGGTTCCAGGAAAGGGAGAGAGCCAGTGCCGTAAGACAAACACAACATCCATGCCTCACCGGGATTCGAACCCGGACCTTTTAATGTTTATTCCATGAAAATGTGGTCTAAGGCGCTGGCCTCTGATCATTCGTCCGGACCCCGTTCTGACGAATGATCAGAGGCCAGCGCCTTAGACCACTGCGCCACCGGGCGGCACAATTGGATGTAAGCCCCCATATTCAATGGAGGAACAATGGGAGCTTCGGAACTGGGGTCCTCAACAACGTGGCTGGGGCCAGTAACAATTTCATGACTGGGGCCTGATGCATTGGAGGGGCCTGCTGTATTTGAAGGGTCTACAGCATTGGAGGGACCCGCTGCATTGGAGGGGCTAGCTGCATTGGAGGGGGCCTGCCGAAGACGCATTTGACGAGTTCCCCCCCCCACCTGCATTCCCGAATGACATTTAAGAATATGTATCTGCAAGTACGCATTTCTAGAAAAACTCTTCCTACACAACATACACGGAATAAGAGGTACATTTCGCCAGCCCCCCCCCCGGCAAATTCAAAATTCAACAATGCCATTCGTTTGTGCTGGTTTGTGCCGCAAACCGTGTCGTTTGTGCTAGCATAGTTTTTGAGATATTCAAAATATAAATTGGGGGGGGGGGGCTGGGGAAATGGTCAGCCCCCATCTCGGCAAATTCAAAATTCAACAATGCCATTCGTTTGTGCTACGTTTGTGCCGCAAACCGTGTCGTTTGTGCTAGCATAGTTTTTGAGATATTCAAAATATAAATTGGGGGGGCTGGGGAAATGGTCAGCCCCCCACCCCGGCAAATTCAAAATTCAACAATGCCATTCGTTTGTGCTACGTTTGTGCTGGTTTGTGCCGCAAACCGTGTCGTTTGTGCTAGCATAGTTTTTGAGATATTCAAAATATAAATTGGGGGGGGGGCTGGGGAAATGGTCAGCCCCCCACCCCGGCAAATTCAAAATTCAACAATGCCATTCGTTTGTGCTACGTTTGTGCTGGTTTGTGCCGCAAACCGTGTCGTTTGTGCTAGCATAGTTTTTGAGATATTCAAAATATAAATTGGGGGGCTGGGGAAATGGTCAGCCCCCCATCTCGGCAAATTCAACAATGCCATTCGTTTGTGCTACGTTTGTGCTGGTTTGTGCCGCAAACCGTGTCGTTTGTGCTAGCATAGTTTTTGAGATATTCAAAATATAAATTGGGGGGCTGGGGAAATGGTCAGCCCCCACACCGGCAAATTCAAAATTCAACAATGCCATTCGTTTGTGCTACGTTTGTGCCGCAAACCGTGTCGTTTGTGCTAGCATAGTTTTTGAGATATTCAAAATATAAATTGGGGGGGGGGGGGGCTGGGGAAATGGTCAGCCCCCACCAAGGCAAATTCAAAATTCAACAATGCCATTCGTTTGTGCTACGTTTGTGCTGGTTTGTGCCGCAAACCGTGTCGTTTGTGCTAGCATAGTTTTTGAGATATTCAAAATATAAATTGGGGGGCTGGGGAAATGGTCAGCCCCCCACCCTGGCAAATTCAAAATTCAACAATGCCATTCGTTTGTGCTACGTTTGTGCTGGTTTGTGCCGCAAACCGTGTCGTTTGTGCTAGCATAGTTTTTGAGACATTCAAAATATAAGTTAGGGGGTGGGGGTGGCGATATGGTCAGCCCCCACCCCGGCAAATTCAAAATCCAACAATGTCATTCGTTTGTGCTACGTTTGTGCTGGTTTGTGCCGTGTCGTTTGCGCTAGCTTAGTTTTTGAGATATTGAAAATGTAAGTCGGGGGGGATGCTCAGCCCCACACTCCGGCAAATTAAAAATTCAACAGTGCCATTCGTTTTTCTTACGTTTGTGCCGCAAACTGTGTCGTTTGTACTAGCTTAGTTTTCGAGATATTAAGTACCTAAATTTTGTTGTCAACCATTTCCTCAGCCCCGCCCTCCCCCACCCCGCTCGCAAATTCAAAATTTAGCATAGCCATTCGTTTGTGCTGGTTTGTGCTAGCTTAGCTTCCGAGTTATTAAATACCCAAATTTCGGTGTGGACCATTTCCCCAGCCTGTTTTGAATATAACATAAATTTAGCGGGTTGGGGGAATGCCCCTTCCTCATCCCACAAGTTCAAAATTCAACACATCCATTCGTTTGTGCTGGTTTGTGCCATAAAACGTGTCGTTTGTGGTAGCTTAGTCTTAGAGATATTTCTGCAAACAAGCCTTTCTTTAATAACAAACAGATCATGATTCTACAGTGAGCACGAGGTCATAAATGATGCACTGTGGATCAATAGCATTAGATCATCTGGAGTGACGAAAGAATTTGATTCATAACAAAAGGAGGACATTTGTACGTATGACGCTGACAACATGATCCGAACCCTACTGTACCTACATTCAAACAGTAAAGCATGCTACTGCCGTTATGATGTGGGGTTGCATCTCAGCTCATGGAGTGGGTAGACTGCGCAACATTGAAGGTAACATGAATGCTGCCCATTATATACAAGTACTGGAGAGGGACAATGCTTCTTTCATCTGTTAGCACGTTTCCAAATAGTGATATCATCTTTCAGGACGACAACGTGCCCTGCCATCGGACACGAGTAGTGGACAGGTGGTTGGTTTCTAAAACTGTCGGGAGGTTGCAATGTCCTACACAAAAGCCGAATCTTAATCCGATCGAATATTTTGGATGAAACTGAAACAGGTGAGTGCGAGAAATCCTACAAATTAAGTAAAGTTACTTGAAGCTATGATTTCATTTTTGGTATCATCTAACATCAAAGATGAACTTGAACACCTTTTGAGTAGTATGCCCAGGAGATGTGTCTTAGCAATTAAAAACAAAGGCAACCCTAATAATTATTAGACAATTTTATGTATGTGTACATACAAACAATTGACTTATAATAATTATGCATAAAAATTATGGATACATTGCGTATGTGTACATATAGAGAAGTATGTCTTGAAACATATTTGACATTCATTGACTAAATGAACAAGTTTAACGAGTTCAATTTTTTTTATTTCTCGTAACTTAAACAGTTTGTACTTAACCAGAAAAAAAAAAAGAAGTTTATGTTAGTTTTACAATTTCTTTCTGTCTTCTCATCCACTTCATGTGCAACAATGCAGATATGTTAGATCTGTAAAACGTTTTGAATTCCTTACGAAATTGTTTTTAAAAGGATGTACAGCCGTCGGTGGCGCAGTGGTCTAAGCGATGGCTTCTGATCATTCGTCCGAAAGGGGTCAGGGTTTGTATCCTGTCAGGAATGGATGTTGTGTTTGTCTTACGGCACTGGATCTCTCCCTTCCCTGGAAACAGTGGCCTTAAATTAGGGACGGGCGACTACTTATAGCCCATTGAGTTGCTCACGGTGGTCGTTAAACTTTCAATCAAAAATAAAAAAAAAAATCTTAAATATATGCAAACGATGTTCTATTATACCCGCTGCAGAAAAAAATTTTCAAATCCAAATTTCAGTAGCAAAGATATCGGAAAAAATGCAATTTACCTTTACGCCTTCCTTTGTAAATCTATAAACAACTTGAAAAAATGACTATAAATAAAATAGTACTAGACATAAATGGAATCGAAAGATAAAAGAAATTTTTCAATCGGATGTTTAGAAGCAAATATATTGAATAAAATGTATTTCGAATTCGGCATCATCTGCGTTTACGCCCTCTAGCGGCTAAATTGTGTATCATATGAGAAAACGAAATGAAGAATCATCATTCGCACATTTCAGGCTTCCCAATGCAAAAATAATTTTTGAAATCTGATTAGTAGTTGAAGAGATATGGTGTCAACAGACGGACGGACGGACAAACCGATAACGTAAGCACGATCTGTTCGACAAAAGACTCGCTAAAAATTTTAAAAAATATCTCGTACAAGGGGCGGCAAATCTGGGCTTGCACTCGGACGGCAAATGCCCTTCGCGCGGCCCTGACTGCATGATACATTACTTTGCTATCATTGATCAAACAGAAATATTCGCATGAAGACGGTTACGGCAATTTTTTTTTATTTACTAAACAAACTATCAGTACGGAATCCAGTTGCTAGAAGCCCTACTATTCTGCGCATAGTAACAAAAAAACATTAGCATAAGTAGAAACAACTTCACCACCCCAGTGGTGCAGTGGTCTATGCATTGGCTTGGGATCTTTTGCCTAAGACATGCGGGGGTTCGAATCATGGTGAAGCATGAAAGCTGTGTTTGTCTTACAACAGTGGTTCTCTCTCTTACCTGGAAAACGTTGCCCTAATTTTTTTTTTATTGGAGGTTTAACGACCACCGTGAGCAACTCAATGGGCTATAAGCAGTCGCCCGTCCCTAATTTAGGGTCACTGGTTCCAGGGAAGGGAGAGAGCCAGTGCCGTAAGACAAACACAACATCCATGCCTCACCGGGATTCGAACCCGGACCCCTTTTGGACGAATGATCAGAGGCCATCGCCTTAGACCACTGCGCCACCGGGGCGGCTGCCCTAAATTAGGAACACACAACTGCTCCATTGGGTTGCTCACGGTGGTCGACGAAAAAAAAATACTGTTTGTGACAACTGTAAAACAGCCGCCACGGTAGCGCAGTGGTCTAAGCGCTGGCTTATAATCATTCGTCCCTGATGGGTCCGGGTTAAAATCCCGTGAGGCATGGATGTTGTGTTTGTCTAACGGCACTGACTGTCTCCATTCTCTGGAACCAGTGACCCTAAGTTAGGGACGGGCGACTGCTTATAGCCCATTGAGTTGCTCACGGTGGTCGTTAAACCTTCAATTAAAAAGAAAAAAAGGTGTTCACTGGTATGTGGAGCCATGCTGACTGCAGTGCATCTGACAGCTGATGGAGGGTGCGTGGGGGAGGATCCATAGAGCGAACAACACGATCGAGGTAGTCTCACAGATACTCAATTGGGTTTAAGTCTGGGAAATTAGGGGCCTAGGGAAGTGTTTTGTCTTTCAACCACTCGCGGACATTTCTAGCTTCGTGACACGTCGCATTGTCATTCGGGAAGATCCCATCTGCCTCAGGGAAGACAATCAGCATGTATGGGTGCACGTGGTCTGCAAGTACGGATTCATAACGAATTCGGTAGTATGAATAGATGATGCCTTCCAAAAGTATGAATGGATCCAGATAATGCCAGGAAAACATTCCCCAGACCATAACGCTGCACCCACCAGCTTGGGTTCTTCCAGCAGAGGTTGAAGAGTGTTTGTTCTCCAATGTTTCCGGCCTTATATGCCAACATCCATTCGTTCTATGTAGGAGGAAACGTGGCTCATCGGAGAAGGCAATCCTTTGCCAATCAGAAGAGGTCCAATTCCGATACTGCCGTGCAAATGTAAGCCTTTTCTGCCGATGGACCTTCGTTAGCATAACTGCAGTGACTATACGTCTACATCGGAGCCCCAAACGCAGCAGGGTTCGCTGAACTGTAGTTTTAGACCCACTTCCGGTAGCCCCCTGGTTCATTCGGCTAGTGAGTTGCTCCACTGTAGCTTGTCGATCGGCCCTCACTCACCTTCGAAGCCTACGTTCACCTCTCACAGCAATGACACGTGGCGCTCTGCAGTTTCCACTTCGTTTATTCGCAATGGTGCTGTCTCCGATCGCGATACACTTTAACCATAGCAGCACGCGAACAGTTCACAAACTGCGCTTTTTCAGAAATATTGCCATGCTTGGCCGAAATGCCGATAATCATCCCATTTTGCAAATGTGATAAATCGCTCCTTTTATCCATGACAGCAATAGGTTATATATTTTCAGAATGCTTACAGCACACCTTATATACCCTCCAAACCAGCTCACGACACGTGTCTTCTTTCACTGGCTACGCGCTGTTTGCGTCAACAGTAGTAGGTGGTCACAATAATGCGACTCGACTGTGTATATTGTGACGTGCCTGCACCGCAGGACTCACATGAGATAAAGGCTGGTAGCAGTGAGAGCATATGTCCGCGAGCTCAGTTGGGAGAGCGACGTACTCCGGTGTGAGGGGACCCGAATTCGATGTCGGCGTGGACAAAGATGTTGGATAAAATTACTTCGTCATAATACACTGCTGGACAATTGCTAAGGACGGATCATAAACGGCTGTATAGCGCATAAAGAATTAAGTGTGGTTGAATGCCAAGTGAAATAAAATAATGTCAGAATGCCAGGGCATTACAAGAAAGACAATTTATTGTGCTCTCAAATCCAGAAGGCTTTGGAACGTGTTCAAGGTACAAACAGGCCATTTTGTGCAGAATACGTAAACGTGAAAAAAATGCAATTACCGTCCGCAGGCGTTCCGGCGTAAGTTGTCAATACGGGATATGGCCACCATTGAGGGTGATGCAAGATTCCACACGTCGTGTCAGGCTTTGCACAACATTATCAAGCAGCTGTTGGGGTAATTTATCCCATTCCTCTGTCAGTGCACGGATGAGGGTGTCCTTGTTTATTGGAGGGCATTGGCGACCAGCAAGACTCCTCCCCAAAGCATCCCACACATTTTCAATGGGATTCAGATCTGGAGAACGTGCTGGCCATACGAGGCGTTGAATATCCTCGCTCTCAAGACATTCCTGGACAGCGACTGTTCGATGACATATTGTGTTGTCGTCCATGAAAATGAATCTATCACGGACAGCACCACGGGACATGCGAACATGAGGTAGCAGAACATCATTATTGTATCGTTGGCCAGTCGCAGTCCCAGTTGGAAGCACATAGAGGGACGTACGGCCATTGATCATGATGCCAGCCCATACCATGACACTACATGTCGATATCGGTCCCTTTCCTCTATGTTTGCTGGACAATATGCAGTACCACTATCACGCCAGATCAGTTGTCGTCGACAATCAGACGATAGACTGTATCTACTCTCATCTGAGAAGAGGACAGCAGACCAGTCGTTATCAGTCCAATTGCGATGTCGATGGCACCAATGCAAACGGGCGGTACGGTGACGTCTGGACAATGGGATGCACACAACAGGACGGCGGGCGTATAGTCCTCCTTCATGCAAACGTCTGGCGACAGTTTTTCGGGAGATCCGCTTGCCAGTAGCAGCTATAAACTGATTTGCTACCTCACTAGCAGTGCTGCGCCGGTGTCTTTTTGTTGATAGCACTATGCACCGATCTTCTGCAGGTGTCGTACTGCGAACACGACCTCCCCCGTAACGTTTGCTACACTCTCCATTTGTTTGAAATGATTTCCAAAGCCTTGAAACAACACTGTGGCTGACGTCAAACTCCCTGGCAACATCTGCTATTTTTCGCCCTTCTTCAATCTTGCCAATAATACGGCCACGCGTAAAATCATCTAGGTGATGTCGGGAAGACATACTGAAAATTGCAAGTTCGTCAATTGATTCTTTCCCTTTCAACTTTGCGTTTGAACAACAACGGTCAATACGCGTCAAATCCTTTATATCTCTTATCAGCGCTATGACGTCACGAACAAGTTCGGCAATCCAAAATTTGCATACGCCCAACATGTCTTACTGTATCCCGCACTTATGCTAATTTCCACATTTTCCTGCCTTCCATTTTATGGTTGCTATCGTTGCTATTGTCATCCGTCCTTAGCAATTGTCCGGCAGTGTATATAACAGTGAACATGACGGCATCTCTAACTATTCGAACCAAAAATCTCATATAGGGTTCGAAAAGTTAAAGACTCTCTCATATATACAAATAAATTGTATAAAACTAAAAGCAATATTCGAAATAAGTGGTTTTCGTATTAAATAAAAATATTTTTTCCTATAAACTAAAGCTGAAGCTTCAAGAATGCACTCAAACATGCGTAGTTTCAGCTAAAATTAACTTTTGTAGCTTTTTTTCCCCCCTGTTACAAACTTTTTAACTATGTCCACATTGTCTAAGTATGCAGCAATTTTGTTTTCAATACTAACGATACCTATATTTGGAAGCCGTTCCTGTTTCATATGTAATCGAAAGTAACGTTTTATGATTTTAAGCTTGGATAACGATCTTTTCTCGTAATCCAGTGTTACAGACAGTAAAACTTTAAAAACAGGGTTTTGTGCACCTTATTACTGCTGTTAATTCCATGGAATGGAAAAGGAGGCATTGAAATTTTGAAGATCTTTTGTATTTCAAGCTTAACAGTAAGAAAAATAAAGATATTTATTTTTAGGCAGTGTAAGAATCCACAAATCGAAAAAGAATTTCGTTTAATTTAACATGAGACACGTATGCTCCCCTTTCCCTCCTCCCACCATATTTTGCTATAGGCAACAAAATATTATTAAAGCTACTTAATTGTTTGGAAAACATTAATCAGTCATTTGAAAATATGTATTCTAAAGCACTTTATGGGTTCATGCGATGCTTAACGTAAGTCCAAAGAGTTTTACAATTTAGTCACACTATCTGAAATTCTTGAGCAATTATATTCTTTTTTTTGCAAAACCTTACAATTTTATTTGTAAGTCCGTATGATATTTTATTTTCATATCACTGCTTAGTGTCAGTGAAGAATAAAGGTCATTTAAAAAATTGAAAAGTCTCGTTATGCGTGTTCAGGTGTTCGAACCGTTCTTATCGTTGTATCACAAATATGACAGTTTTCTATTTGTTTGTTTCTCTTTGACAGATCAATATCTCATTCGTATTTTGTTACCAAAAAGTTGCTTTTTTTCTTACGTGGTCTAACCAACACAACAGTTGGAAATTCTGTTTCGCAGTCTATTTCCGCTGCAATTGTTTTATCTTCAGCAAACATGCCTTTAAAACCCCTACATGCTCTACATTCTTTTAAACAGCCATTTACTTGTTTTAATATTTCTGTTATGGTTGGTATAACTGCAACACAATTGAGCATTAATTTGCTAATAACATTAATTTTGATAAAAGAGTGTACCAAATCTTTCTGGAACAAATAAACGTGTACGTTTTCTTGTTTTTAATTATTTTTTCTAAGGCCGATTTGTTAAATTTCATGTATCATGGTCTCTAAAAGATTCGTTAAATCTCAAAAATAATACATCGTGGATTACATCTAAATTGTACCCCAGTCCTTCTTAGTGGCGTCCCCATAAGTTTTTTTCTGGGAGGTTACGAAATTTTTTTTTCATACAACTAAATGCGTTATGAGTGCATTTTTGAAATGTATCCAACATCCCAGCAAAAATATTCAAATAAATATTGCTGGAAATTAATAATATTCTTATCACCACATAATGGTTGGCCACTTATATTGTGCAATTTCTCTATGCAGAAAACAAGTTGGGAAAAGTGACTAGAATCCTGATAAGACCGATTTGTGTGCGAGAAATCTATTTTCAAAAGCACCAATTAACATGTCTAAAAATGGTACATAAATTAAAATCCTGTAATAGTCTTCTGGGGTTTCTGTGTTTATGTTATAGCGTAGGTTTTGCTTTGATGTGATTGTTATTATTTGTATCAAAACTCCTTGCTTTTCAGCGTGCTTTAGAGTAATCTTGAATAAGTCAAAGAACTTAAATGTGGCAATGTCTCGTCGCCACAGAAACTTTGTTTACCCATGCATTGGTTTTTCATTGCAATGGGACATTCTAGTCTTTGGCTCCTTGCAGTTTCCTTGTCTTCGTGGAGAAAACACCTTCAGTTGCTTCCATGAGACATAAAAACAATCTGAAATACTAACAAAACTTTGCCTTTTAAAATCGCGTTTTTGAGATATCGAAAGGTTCCAAAATTTGGTGGGGGGTTAACACCCCCGGCACGCCACTGATCTCCCTTACTCTTATTGCATCGATAATGTTTTCTCACCTTGTTTCACAGCACGGTTGAACGCTTCGTTAAAATTTGCCAACGTAATTCAGAAAAAGCATATATTTCTTGAACAATTCTGAAAATGTTCACAATTTCTAGGGATATTTTTCGTCGTTATTTACGACCTCATTTAAAGTATCAGCCGCTCAAAGTACATAAAATGTACAAGAGTTTTAGATCAAAATATTATGTATTTTGAAGTCCATCGTGTTTTCCCTTCATATTGGCCCGTTGTCATAGTGCTGGCGATGCATATCATGAATGCTGAAATTTTCAAAATTGTAAAAGAAATTAGAAAAAGAAAAATGTTAGTCTTTGCTCGCGGTATCCGTTACTGAACAAAACAAAAATTATTCTGATTTCAAGTTGTTTTCCAATGTATTATATAGTGAATTATTTTTTACTAAAAAAATAAACGTGCCACACGTAGCAGTACGATTTTTCACAGCAAGACGTTTTCTTAACTTTGCTCATGTGATTGATATTAATTTTTCAACCATAAAATTGGATTGGGGGTCCTGCCGGCCCCGGAACTTTGCTCGTCCCTGCTTGCAGTAGCTTAAATCGATATTATGAATTACTTAGTATCCTAAGATTTTGTGTTGCTCTGGATCAGTCCTCCACTTGTGTCAGGCATCGCATTGTTTTCAGTATGGACCAAAATTGATGGAAGCTGCTCTTTGAAAAGAGAAATGCTGTTTTGGTGGAAATAAAAATATCTGTCTCACAAATACAAAACATTAGGACAAAATTCTAATGCTCAATTTTCTTTTAATACATAAGGAATGACACTTTAATATCAAGACATCAAACTTTCGATGTGATAGTGAGATATAGAACACCCAGATTTCTGCACAACACTACAAATTGTGATGATTTATATGACATTTTAAACGCCAACACAAAAGACATGCATTGCGAATTACACGAAAAGATAAAAAAAGAAATTTGTATTGAACTATTAAAGTTTTATTTTCAATGTAGACGACTGTACCAAACAACACTATTACTTAAAAGAAACTTCAATGTTCTCCTCGTCAGCGGAAAATGTAACACTATAAAAACACAAAACATTTTGGAGAAGTTGAAATGCTCAGTTTGCTTTAATAATAAGGGATGGGTTCCAGTTGCGCTGTACATTATTTTCAGTGACTATATATCGTGTCCTAAGCAACGGTAATATGTCTTTTTACTCGTTCTATAAATCATAGCACTGCACATTTTGATACAGTATTAAGGAATGGCACTTTAATACATAAAGAAAATTCAAATGCTCAAAAACGTACTAAAAACGTACGGAACAAAACTTCATTGAGAACATTAAACTTTTGAATGTGAAAATAAGAGATTAAAATCACACATTCCATCGCAACACTGAAATGTGATATTTTTTTAATAAATTTTGTTACGACGCAAACGGCATACTTTGCAAATGTGATGAAAAATATGGAAATTGTATTTAACTATTTAAATTTCATTTACAGTCTGGCTGTCAATATCAAATAACACATATATTTAAAATGAACTTAAATTTCTTATTCTTAGCAGAAAACATAATACAAAAAATACAAAACGTAAGAAAATTTAAATGCTCAATCTGTTTTATTATAATTTGAGTTAAACTTTAATATCAAGAAATCAAAATTTAATAGTGAGATAAAAAAACAGATTTCATCACAACACTGTAAGTGTGGTAATTTATATGATATTTTTACTTGTAACACAAATGACATACGTTGCAAATTACATGAAAAGTAAGAAAATCATATTCAATTTCAAAAATATTTTTACAGTTTGGGTGATTGTACCAAACAAAAGATATGTATAAATAAACATCTACTTTCAAACTGCAATGTGCAACGATTTGTACAATATTTTCAATTACAACGCAAAAGGCATACATTGGAAATGACATGAAAAAGAAACAAATCGCTTTTAATTAATAGAATTTTATTTACAGTGCATCTAACTGTATTCACATAATATGTTCTCAGCAGAAAATGGGTAGTATAAAAACATAAATTCAATGGTTTGTATAAAATATAATTCCAAATTTTCTGTGAAAATTTGGAATGCTCATTTTTTCATTCTTATTAATTTTAATGCTTATGAAACTATGTAGTTTGGTATCTTGACCAAAAAGATATAGCCAAGACACCAAATTACGAACCATGGTAATGTGATGCCAAATATGAGTTTCTAAATTCACGAAATAAAGGGTAACTTCTTCAAGGCCACACATTTTCTCTGTAGGCCTTCTCTATCTAATCAACTGTTCTGAGATTCAACATTGACATGAAACTGACTGCTTTCAAGGGTTAGTGCTGATATAATGCTGTGCTTGGAAGACCATTTGGCACAGCCTGTTAGTGTTGATGCTTCGGTAGTTCTTCTTTCCTAGTAGCTTTTACGAATACCGTGAGCAACTCATTGGGCTATAAAGCAGTCGCCCGTTCCCAATTTTGGGACACTGACTCCAGAAAAAAGAAAGCGACAGTACCGTAAGACAAACAGGACATCCATGTCTCACCGGGATTCGAATCTGGACCCGTAACGGGCGAACCGTCAGAAGCCAATCGCTGCGCCATCCGGGCGGCTATGCTTCAGTGAAAGCTCCCAAGGTATACCGAGAATCCTAAGGAGGATGAAATAGGTATGGCATAAACTTTATGGGTGTCCAGGGGTAGGACAAGATCTTTGTCTTTTAGCGGACACTTTATTATAGGAAAGTTAGGTCTGACAGTGAGGGTGTAGCCCATAGTTCTGAAGAGTTTAAAAATCTTATAAGAAAAGGAACCATGTTAAGGGACTGAACCAATGAATTGGGTTTCTATGTAAGTGTTGGTGTAAGAGTTGTCAGGTTTTAATATGGAAATCCTGGATAATTTTGTTTATTGTAGATGATGGGAACTGATGGATTTCAGCAGTTTTCTTCATTTCAGCACATTTTGTTCGAAGGATGATTCACTATTGCAAATAATTCTGGCAAAATTATTAAAAGTTTTTTAAGCAGCAAATTTTGAGTAATGGGGCAGTAGGATACACCGCAGGCACATACCAAAACATCAGCACAAAAGTGGGTGAATACAAACTCGATGTGTCAGGAGATCTTTCAAAAACAGCATTAACAGCATTAACTCGTGGACACTTTTGCAGTCTCCTTAAGAAAGAAACAAAAAAACTTTTCTCCTTTGTACACAAAGCAACTCCACTTTTTCAAGAAAGTAGTGAAATATTTCTAACCTAGAACTGCAATTCAGATATTCCTTACCAAATACCATTTATTCAGATCTCTCTAATGAAATTTGGTAAATACCGTATATATTACACATACGTACATATATTACAAAACTAACCACCGATAGGCAACTGAATTATTAGACTGGACGTTAAAAGACAGAAATCCATATGGAAGATGGGTGGATGAATGACCGGAGTGACATGGAGGCTGACCCAAGACGGATAAATGTGGAAGAGACTTAGAGAGAAGAAAAAGGGTAAATTATATAGAGGAACAATTCCACACCGATTCATTCAACATCATAAAAATGGTGGCAAACAGTGCCGGCCACCATCTGTGGTTCAGCCAGCTGGAAACTCACCAGCGAGAACATACGTATATATATTGACATGTTAATATTTGATCCAATATAATAATTTTTCTCTCTTAATGTTTCACACATTTCATATAAATCAGTATTAAGAAACAAATCTTTTTTCAGTACCACATGTGAAGATATAAAATTGTACAACATTCTGTACTATGAAATTAAAAGTTGCTGTCTTTAGCACGATATATTAAAACAATTTACCAAACCGTAAACAAATTTTACATTTATTCACGATCCAAAACCGTTCAATGAAAGTGACAAGTACTTTCGAAGCCACAATGGCTTCATCCTCAGGCCGACTATGACACGGTACAAGAAACAAACCAGTCAATTTGTACTGTAATACGAAGCGCATCTCACGAACAGATGTGCCTCGTATTCAATCAAACTCATGAACAGATGCGCCTCGTATTACAGTACAAATTGACTGGTTTGTTTCTTGTACCGTGTCATAGTCGGCCTGAGGATGAAGCCATTGTGGCTTCGAAAGTACTTGTCACTTTCATTGAACGGTTTTGGATCGTGAATAAATGTAAAATTTGTTTACGGTTTGGTAAATTGTTTTAATATATCGTGCTAAAGACAGCAACTTTAATTTCATACTTCATCAGCACGAAAGAAACTGGTATCATTCTGTACTAGTTCAACAATTGAAACAAATAGACACCAAATCAATTCTGCTAAAAAAGTCTGAAATACCAAAATTATTATTCTCACATACATAACACCCTCTTGAGCCTTTTGAGTAGCTTACAGCCACTAAATTAATTAAATGTAATGAATATACAATACTAAGAGGTAAGTCATCTGACAAAACATCATCTGACTTTCATCAATCTATACATAAACAGTGTTGCCATTTTAAGATTTGCTATCAGGGTTGCATAATTTATACATAGAAGAAATATTATAATATATATATCATCACACACAAGAGCAAACCCACAAATTCCAAGTGAGCATACATTTGCCTACACAGGACATGATTCTTATATACATTACCTAAATATAGCTGTTATGTCTTCACCAGTTAAAATAAAATATAAATATGAAAATACTATAACCATAATTTCTGCATTAAAGAAAGCTAAAACAAATAATCATCATTACGAAAACTTTCTGTAATTGTGATACACTGTTATTAATTTTTAAACCAGTGTGTTCACGTTCCTGCCATCATAAATTTTCCCACATTTGAAGCAAGCCAGTAATTAGTAATTTACCATCTACACATGTGTATATGCCATGGCTTATATGATGCCAATTGCTTAGCATCATTCAAGTCATTATTTAGAACATAAACAATACATATCTAGACAAATGAATTAACTGTAGATATTGTACATACGCGTACCAGAAACAATAACATATATAGGCCAAACCACACTACTGGTACTTTTGTTTCGATACCAATATTGCGTTCTTTCTTCTGGTAGCTGGTAGTTATCTTCCGCGTTCGTTGTTCAACGTTACACGCCAACGGAATTGTAGCAAAATTGCACATCCAAAAATAGAAATATAGAATATCATCATCATCATTGTCAACCATTATCAATCCACTGCTGGACGAAGGTCTCCCCAAGTTTCCTCCACAACGGTCTGTCTTGTGCCAGTCTCCTCCATGTCACCCCTGCATACTTTCGAATTTCATCCACCCATCTCCCATGTGGTCTTCTTCTGGGTCTTTTCCTGTCCCTTGGAATCCAATCTAAAATTTCGGCTGTCCATCGATGATCTGTCCTTCTGGCAGTATGTCCAGCCCATTGCCATTTCAGGGATTTAACTCTGATCATGACGTCTTCCACTCTTGTCATTTTTCAGATCCACGAGTTCCTCTTCTTATCTCTCCTGGTTACACCAAGTATGCACCTCTCCATGCTTCTTTGGGTTGTCTGCAGCCTTTGTATGTCTCTTTTAGTTAAGGTCCACGTCTCTGCACCATACGTAAGCACTGGAAGGATGCATTGATCAAACACTTTTCTTTTAAGACATAATGGCATATTGCTCTTGAAAATTATGCTGTTTCTTCCAAAAGCTCTCCAGGCAAGTTTTGTACGCCGATTAATTTCTTCATCAATGTGACCCTCACTTGATATCTGCTGTCCAAGATAAACGTACGTGTCTGTTATCTCCAGCTTTTCTCCATCAATCGATAAATCTTCATTTCTTGTAAAAGCATTGAACATCACTTTTGTCTTCTGAAAGTTCATTTTTAATCCCACTTCTTTACTCTTGTCAGCAAGTTCTTGGATCATACTCTGCAGCTCTGATGGGCTAGTTGCAAAAATGACTACGTCATCAGCAAAACGAAGGTGGGTTAGATAATCTCCATTAATCTTTATCCCCTTGTTTTCCCAGCTCAGCGACTGAAAAACACCCTCCAATGTGGCATTAAAGAGCTTCGGAGATATGGTGTCACCTTGTCTCACTCCCTTTCCAATTTTTATGTGTGTTGTATTTTCAAACAGCCTAATCTTTGCACTTGCATTTTCATAGATGTTATTAATAATATTAATGTATGCATCTTCAATACCGCAGGTTTTCAGAGCCATTGTAACTGCTGATGGTTTCACCGAATCAAAGGCTTTTTCATAATCGATAAAAGCCATGCACAATGGAAGTTCATATTCTTTTGCTCTTTCAATTAGTTCTCTCAGCACATGAATATGATCTATTGTGCTGTAGCCACTCCTGAATCCAGCTTGTTCTCTCGGTTGAGCCATGTCCAGTGCTACCTTCAAGCGGTGTGAAAGAACTTTAGTGAAGATTTTATAAACTACTGATAGGAGGCTGATAGGTCTGTAGTTTCCGAGATCCTCAATGTCACCTTTCTTATGTAGCAGGATCATTGTAGCGGTGTTCCAATCTTCAGGAATCTTTCCTTCATTAAGGCATCGAGTGAAAATTTGGGCGAGTACTGTTTCGATTTCTCCACTTGCTTCTTGTATGATGTCTACAGTAATTCCATCTTCTCCTGGAGCTTTTCCCCGCTTCATGTTCTTGATTGCATGTGCAACTTCTGCTGGAAGTATTGGAGGAACTCTGGTACTGGTATCTTTCATGATGTCTGGAGTGCATGTATCATCCCTTTCATATAATTTGGAGTAGAAATCTTTCACTCTTGTCAAAATTTCGCCTCTATTTCTTGTTACAGAACCATCTTCTTTTCTCAGTGCCATAATCTGTTTTCTTCCCTTACTGAGATATCCCTTTGCTATCTTTAGGCTTTGGTTGTTTTCAATTGCTTTCCTCACTAGTTCACAGTTGAATTTTCTTACGTCTTCAGTGATACTTTTTCTTACTGTCTTGCATAGCTCTATATATTCCACTTTGGAAGTCACATCTTCTTTAGTTGTCCTCATCTCTTCTTCTTTTTTGCATCAACATTTTCGTTTTTCCTGATAATTTATTTACATGCAACTTGTTCTTAGACCCAGCTAATTTTGTTGCTGTTTCCATAAGAGCTTTGGTTACTTTTCTGTTAACTTCAGAGATGTCCACTTCTTCCGATGTTAGGCCTTCTAAAGCAGAGAACCTGTTCTTCAGTTCCAACTTGAAGGTATTATGGTGTTTTTTAAGGTTGGTTATGTCAATAGATTTTGTTTGTCTTATGAGCTTGCCACGTTCAAGTTTAGTGTTGAGGTGCATCTTACATCTCACCAATCTATGGTCACTACCTGTGTTGAACTTGTTTACCACACTGCAGTCTTCTACGGCGAATTTTTTGTTACACATAATAAAATAAATTTCACTTGTCATCCCATTTGGATGTCTCCATGTCCATTTCCTGTGTGGCTTTTTCTTGAAGAAGGAGTTCAAGATGAAAAACCCTTCTGCCTCTGCAAACTCAACGAGAGTATTTCCACGCTGGTTTCTGTTGCCGTGACCGAATTTATCTACTGAAGTTTCATTCTGTTGCCGTTGCCCTATTTTTGCATTGAAATCTCCCATAATTATTTTCAAGTGCTGCTTACCTTTATTATTTAGATGACAAATTTCCTCATAAAATTCTTCAATTTCTTCTTCAGGATGACTTGTGGTGGGTGCATAAGTTTGAATAATCTGAGCCTGGTATCTTCTCGAGATTTGGATAACGAGTCGTGCAGCTCTGTCAGAGGAACTTTCAACTTCTACCACTTTATCCTTCAGTTTCTTGTTTATTATAAATCCAACACCACTAGTTCTGCCAGTATCTGTCCCACGATAGTAGAAGAGATGTCCACTTTTCAGTTCGATGAGATCTTCTCCTTTTCTCCTTACCTCACTTAGCCCCACAATGTCCCACTTGATCCTTTGCAGTTCCTCTTCCAATTCAAGAAGCCTTGAATCAGAAGATAGGGAGCGTCCATTGTACGTTGCCAAGGTCAGCATCAGATGGCAGCCTAGTCCGGTCCTCCGGGGATTCTTAGCACCCTCTGCCTTCATGTCGCACTGGCCGCTGCCTTGGCCAGGTACATTCCAGCTGCCGGAGACTGAGGGCCAAGATTTAAGTTGTGGAGTCATTTTGGAGGGGTTTGGCCATAACTCACCACGCTGGCCAAGCGGGTTGGTGAGTGTGGGATAGCATTTCCTCTGATCCCGATGGTATAGTTATACCGCTATTGGCGGTCGTCAGAGCCCCTTTAGTGGGAACAGGATGCACCACGAGAAGGCGGGGTTGACATTTGTCAAGGAGAGGCTGTGATGTTACGCATCACCTGACCTTACAATGGAAGTTCATGAATATATATGTATATATATATATTCATGAACTTCCATTGCGCATGGCTTTTATCGATTATGAAAAAGCCTTTGATTCGGAGAAACCATCAGCAGTTACAATGGCTCTGAAATCCTGCGGTATTGAAGATGCATACATTAATATTATTAATAACATCTATGAAAATGCAAGTGAAAAGATTCGGCTGTTTGAAAATACAACACACATAAAAATTGGAAAGGGAGTGAGATAAAGTGACACCATATCTCCGAAGCTCTTTAATGCCGCATTCGAAAATGTCTTTCAATCACTGAACTGGGAAAACAAAGGGATAAAGATTATTGGAGATTATCTAAAACACCTTCGTTTTGCTGATGACATAGTCATTTTTGCAACTACCCCATCAGAGCTGCAGAGTATGATCCAGGAACTTGCTGACGAGAGTAAAGAAGTGGGATTAAAAATGAAATACAAATTTTGAAGATGACAATCCGATTTTTGGCGCAAATGTGACAAGGATGGTAAGTCAGATAATATCCGAAAACTTGAAAATCTTCATCGTCCTGGAGCGGGACTCGAACCCGCGTCTCCCAGAAAACGCCCGGGTATGCTAACCACTACACAACCCAGAACGACCAAGTTTCAAGCTTCCGATCAATTTGAATTTCTCCATCACAGGATTCTCTAGTCGAAGCAACCGGCATTCATATTTCGCGAATCAGATTGTCATCTTCAAAATTTGTATTATATGGCGTAATCCCGTATTTCTTTCATGATTAAAAATGAACTTTCAGAAGACAAAAGTGATGTTCAATGCTTTTACAAGAAATGAAGATTTATCGATTGATGGGGAAAAGCTGGAGATAACAGACACGTACGTTTATCTTGGACAGCAGATATCAAGTGAGAGTTACATTGATGAAGAAATTAATCAGCGTACAAAACTTGCCTGGAGAGCTTTTGGAAGAAACAGCATAATTTTCAAGAGCAATACGCCATTATGTTTTAAAAGAAAAGTGTTTGATCAATGCATCCTTCCAGTGCTTACGTATGGTGCAGAGACGTGGACCTTAACTGAAAAAGACATACAAAGGCTGCAGACAACTCAAAGCAGCATGGAGAGGTGCATGCTTGGTATAACCAGGAGAGATAAGAAGAGGAACTCGTGGATCCGAAAAATGACGAGAGTGGAAGACATCATGATCAGAGTAAAATCCCTGAAATGGAAATGGGCTGGACATACTGCCAGAAGGACAGACCATCGATGGACAGCCGAAATTTTAGATTGGATTCCAAGG
Organism: Macrothele yani; assembly: GCA_039090855.1. Classification (NCBI taxonomy): domain Eukaryota; kingdom Metazoa; phylum Arthropoda; class Arachnida; order Araneae; family Macrothelidae; genus Macrothele; species Macrothele yani. The sequence goes on along the minus strand of CM077017.1, from coordinate 60,598,257 downwards.
GACAGGAAAAGACCCAGAAGAAGACCACATGGGAGATGGGTGGATGAAATTCGAAAATATGCGGGAGTGACATGGAGGAGACTGGCACAAGACAGACCGTTGTGGAGGAAACTTGGGGAGACCTTCGTCCAGCGGTGGATTGATAATGGTTGACAATGATGACGATGATGATATATTCATGAAATGATACTTAAAACACAAAAATAAACCTACCAGAAAAATAAATATTTTTTCTGTAAAACTATGTTTCATGATTTTTTTTTAAAAATTTTTACAACAGTAATACTTTCGGAAGAATCCGGAGTATGATCATTTGAACAGCTGAGGATAAGAGATTGTTCTCCAGAAAGTATTACTGTTTAATAAATATATTCAACAAACTCATCAAACAGAATTTTACAGAAAAGTTAATTTGTTTTGGTAAATCATGAAAGAAATACGGGATTACAATATATAATACAAATTTTTGAAGATGACAATCCGATTTTTGATGTAAATGTGACAAGGATGGTAAGTCAGATAATATCTGAAAACTTGAAAATTTCATCGTCATGGAGCGGTACTCGAATCTGCGTCTTCCCGATAGCGCCCGGGTATGCTAACCACTATAACACCCAGAACGATCAAGTCTCAAGTTTCCGATTAATTTGAATATAACTATCACAGGATTCGCCAGTCGAAGCAACCGGCATTCATGTTTAGCGAATCTGGAGGTTAAGAATAATATCCCGTGATTGCCAGGAGGAGCAGATAAATCATGAAATAAATACGGGATTACACCACATAATACAAATTTTTGAAGATGACATTCCAATTTTTGGTGTATATGTGACAAGACTCAAATTAATCGGAAACTTGAGACTTGGTCGTTCTATGTGGTGTAGTGGTTAGCACACCCGAGTGCTATCTGGGAGACGCGGTTTCAAGTCCCGCTCTAGGACGATGAAATTTCAAGTTTTCGGATATTATCTGACTTACTATCCTTGTCACATTTACATCAAAAATCGGATTGTCATCTTCAAAAATGTGTTTTGGTAAGTTAATTTTTGTGCTTTTAAGTACATATACAATAGATATAATATAGTGTTAAATCGTATATATTAGCAGCTGGCATTTCATTTTCGCATTTCCAGAGCAACTTACTTTCTTGTCTACCAGATCATTGTATATTTCCCAGTAGCCGTCTGCCCTATAGCACACAGCCACATAATGTCCTACGACATTTTTCGTTTTATGGCCTCCAGAAAATGCTATTGCACTCCTGAGGTAAAATGTTCTCTGATCCAAACAGAGTGTTCGTGGAATTTCTAATAGAGGTATAATTAAGTCACTTTCACATTCCCTTCCAATGGAACTGTTTAGCAGCTCTACGATAATGTGATTGTTAGAAATTTTGCAGTTCCTCCTCTGGATTCCTGGACACAAAGATCCTTCAGGATTTTTCTGATCACATATCCGCTCCGTGTTGCCGAAGTTTTTGACTAAATCGTCTTCCATACAACTCAAACACGAGGCACCTTTTATTGCAAACAATACCACTGTCCTATTAAATTGCTTGTTTGAAGAGCACTTCTCTTCTGAACAATTTGTGTTTTCTATTACAGATGGATGCAGTCGAAATAGGTTTTCGACTATTTTTGTCGCTGTGCATTCAGCAGAAATCTCTTTTACGCCACTAGGTAGATCAACGACCTCACAGAACTCCAAGAGCAATGAAGCTCGTTTCTGATACGTTTTCGAAGTAATTCGAGAAGTGACTATATTTTTTACAATTTCTAATAATTCGCAATCAGTCATTGATTTGAGAAATGTTTCGTATTGTGCGCTGTCACACATTGCACAAGCCAAAACCTGTACGAAAGAATCAAAAGCGCATGTATTTGATAATATGAAACGTGCGCTCCCAGCTTTGATTGCTTTCAAATCCAGATTTCTATTTCCATTTTTTAAGATCGCTAAAGGTTTTGCATTTAATTTTCTAGAAAAATCCCATTTCAAAACCTCAGACTGTGGCTCTAGATAGGAATGTCTCGCCCTTTTTTTAAGATGCAAAGCAAGGCCTCTCCAGTTCTCTTGAGCATTAAATTCCAGGCTGTGTCTTCTTTCTTTGTCTTTGGCGGCACACTTAAAACATATGCGCTTTTCTCCATAACCTTCTTCGGAGCTATCAGAAATAGGAAGGGAGCAGTCAAAAATGATGTGGACAGGAATGTGGCATACTACACACGTATGTGCACCACTCGGGAAGTCTCCTCTTGAACAAGCGATGCACTTCGTTGAAATATGAGTCTCACTGGAAACTGAGGTATTTGGCATCGCATCATCATGCTGCCTTATTGCACTATACTGTTGAGATACTTCATCATTTTCAGCAGAAGCGGTAATGTCTGCTTCAGCGCTAGGTAAAATTTGCTTTCTTTTTCGGATGCAACCAAATTCATGGTGCCCTCTAAGGATTTTATATGCAACTTTAGAAAATCGTCGGCTCTCAATGGGATCTTTTTTCCACAAAGCACTCGGTGTTTCAGATCATTGAAACTACTTTCCACTGGAGCACTGCTTGCTGTAGTTTTCCCGTAGCAGAATATCGGTACCATAACAGCAGACCAAAGCGGCAAGGTTTTTGCTAATCGCGAGCAGTAATCGACTATGTCGGGCAAGTATTGCAAGTTATCATGGTCCCCTTCTTGACCAGCAATTTCTTTTTTCACTTCTTCAACTAAATTTTGAATCCACGTATAAAATTCATTATGTGTTCCTAGTTCAAAAGATTCATTTTCTTCATAACGTCTTGTATTCCTGTTATCACTTGCATATTCGTCAGTTTCAGAGTGACCTGTCGCTATTCGGCGTTTCAGTTTACTCTTTTCAATTTCACAGGAAGTTACATCTCCAGTGTGAACATCTGTTCCTTCCGTTTCGCTTAGAGCGACAGTGAATATTGCACGGAATAAATCTTTGACATCTGTCATATCTGTTGACTGCACTATTTGTGCGAGGCTGCGAATGTATAGCTGACGCGTTCGATTGTTCTGCCCGAATAAAACTTTCCAGGATGCAATGAGTTTAATTGTGTGAGCCACATCACAGCGAATGAAGGAGTTTGGAATGGGGACTTTTCCATGTCCTAAAAGAAGGGACGAGCAAGCACGCAAATAATCCCACAAACTTGAGAACTGTGTGAAGGCTCTTACAATTGCCGAAAGAAGTGCCACTGAATGGTCACTTACAACTTCCTTTGGCGAAGGAACACCGTCTTTCTTCCATTCAGCAAGCCAATGATAAATGCTATTGCTGTCATGCTTCTCCGAGATCATATTGCACACAGAATATTGCATTCCACTTGTTATGTCATTAACTGTAATTTCGTAAAGAAATATTTGAGCCGATTTGTTTCCGTAGGGTCTGGCTAAACGTCTTATAATGCCACCAGTAGCATCTAAGGAAATTTTAGAGCATTTAGCATCACAGCAGAATGAGCGGTATACGTGAAGTTGCGACGGCATCCAATAGTAAACAAAAAATGGATCTTGTCCAATGGCCTTTACAACTGCTTGATATTCAATGTTGTACTTCATTTCGCTTATGCTTAAAATAGGATTTTCCTGTTCTCTTCCTTTTTTTATTTCCTTACACTTCATAATTCGAAGTGCGTTTGCAGACGGTAAACTTTTTGGCTCCAAGTCACCAAACGTCATACATTTTTGTGCTTCCATTCTCCGAAATAAATCAGGAGAAACATTTTTTTCTATTAACGTGCGGGAGATTAAACTTCTGATTGGGCCAGAAATTCTTCGTCGGCGGACCGACCGACAGCTCTTAAAATGTCCTTGATAGGTACAATGAAATACAGCACCCGATACTTCAGATGGGGCTGCATCCATGCTACCAGTTAATTTTGACTTGCATTCCACACATTCACCCGATATTTTAACAAAATTATCCGAGTCCTTAAATACTTTAGCTCGTTTGAAAGACAAAGTACAAGGCGCGAGCGTTTTTTCGGAAAAATGATCGTTTACGATGTGTGACCATACATTTGGGCTAAGTATTTGGTAAGCACGTGATGTTCTTGCAGGATAAGATCTATCCTGGCACTTGTAGACAACTTCCTTCGGACATATAATATGCCACTCTTCTGGGGTAAGGGTTATGGTAAATTGCAAACTTTCATATAAACTGTTGTTTCCGAGAGGGGCTTCTTCATCGTTTGAAGAATATTCCGATTCCCCTTCAGCAGAGTCATTCGTAGGAGCTATTTCTTCAGCAGGGTCATTCGTAGGAGCTATTTCTTCAGCAACAGACTGTTTCACAGTCAGCCCGAGAATATTCCAACTTCCAAATCTATTTAACTTCACAATAGTATACAAATATTTTTTGGAGCACTTGTGATCTAAAAGTCCGCACAGTTTCCCCCAAATATCACTAGATGGAGGCTGAATAACTCCATTACAATCTACAATGCTGTCTCTAAATTTCAATAACAACTCAAGTAGTAGAGATGTATCTACTACTGACACCTTCGGCATTTTTGTACAATCTTTTACGAAGACTGACTAACAACTCTTCGATTAAATGTACCTCACAGAAGTAGTTTCATGGGTTTGGTTTGAATCCAGAGATATTCACATTTTCGGGATTGACATGCAACTTTTTAATCAAATTGACAGCCCTGGGAGTATCTCCGGTAAGACCTCATCGTTCGAAATTTCGAATGCGATTGGAACTCTTGCTTTGTGTGGGCTTGGTTTACGTTTCTGAGAACCTTCTTCGCGTCTGGTTTATGTCAACTGGCTGAGTGGAATCTCATTCAGGGCAGATTCTATGCTAAAACTGTTCTTCTCGGATTACCTCTTCACCCACCATTATTGTAAGTTGCCGTTCTAACAGTCAGATTCTGAAGCCTATGTCTCATGGTATGCGACAAATTATGGGTTTGTTTATCTCTCGCCCGCAATTCCTTGCTGTTCGTCTGGCCTTCCATCATTGTCAACCCTCGCTCGGGACCTGCGTGGTACACAAAGAGCGTTTGAGAACAAGGGAGGGGGGTGAACGACTTCTAATCCCTTCTAACCTTATCTCTTTTTTTTTTTCCCCTCTTTGTGCTTCCACTCACTAACTCTTAACTCTTTCCCATTTAAATCTTAATTATGCCCATAATTATTCTCTGAATTATCCACGACAATTTTCATAATTTATCCAAATTTTTTTCTGAATTATTTTTGTTTCGCCCTCTAAGCTAAGTAATTAATCAGGGGCCCAATTTTCACACCATTACTACATGATGTGAGGATGCATTGAATTTGTCAATCGTTATCTCAGCAGGCTGCTTTGAAGGAACGTCCCCGACCCTTTGGTTAGTCTAGGAACCAGACACCATCGGTTGAATTACGACTGTTTTCGTCGCCTTCGGAGCCAACAAGCAATGACAAAGCATCTTGGGTGGTCTCTGCTTCATTTTGGGGGACTTCTCTTTACTTTGTTCAAAAAACCCAATCAGCTCCCGGGATCTAATTAATCAACTAATTAATCGGCCTGATTAGCTACGCCCATTATATTCAAAATAATGAGGGCCAAGTCATAACAATATAAACGAAAGTCACGATCATACAACTTAGAGCAAAAGTCCTGCAACACCTCTTTTTTTTTTTTTTTTTTTTTTTTGGATTGAAGGTTTAACGACCACCGTGAGCAACTGAATAAGCTATAAGCAGTTCTCCATCCCTAATTTAGGGTAACTGGTTCCAGAGGGAAGGGAGAGAGCCAGTGCCGTAAGACAAACACAACACCCATGCCTGACGGGATTCAAACCCGGACCCCTTTCGGACGAATGATCAGAGGCCATCGCTTAGACCACTGCTCCACCGACGGCTGTACATCCTTTTAAAAACAATTTCGTAAGGAATTCAAAACGTTTTACAAATCTAACATATCTGCATTGTTGTACATGAAGTGGATGAGAAGACAGAAAAGCAGCCCCGGTGGCGCAGTGGTCTAGGCGATGGCCTCTGATCATTCGTCCGAACGGGGTACGGGGTTCGAATCCCGGTGAGGCATGGATGTTGTGTTTGTCTTACGGCACTGGCTCTCTCCTTCCCTGGAACCAGTGACCCTAAATTAGGGACGGGCGACTGCTTATAGCCCATTGAGTTGCTCACGGTGGTCGTTAAACCTCCAATCCAAAAAAAAAAAAAAAGAGACAGAAAGAAATTGTAAAGCTAACATAAACTTCTTTTTTTTTCTGGTTAAGTACAAACTGTTTAAGTTACGAGAAATAAAAAAAATAGAACTCGTTAAACTTGTTCATTTAGTCAATGAATGTCAAATATGTTTCAAGACATCATCATCATCATCATCATTGACAACCATTATCAATTCACTGCTGGACGAAGGTCTCCCCAAGTTTCCTCCACAACGGTCTGTCTTGTGCCAGTCTCCTCCATGTCACTCCCGCATACTTTCGAATTTCATCCACCCATCTCCCATGTGGTCTTCTTCTGGGTCTTTTCCTGTCCCTTGGAATCCAATCTAAAATTTCGGCTGTCCATCGATGGTCTGTCCTTCTGGCAATATGTGCAGCCCATTGCCATTTCAGGGATTTAACTCTGATCATGATGTCTTCCACTCTTGTCATTTTTCGGATCCACGAATTTCTCTTCTTATCTCTCCTGGTTATACCAAGCATGCACCTCTCCACGCTTCTTTGAGTATTCTGCAGCCTTTGCATGTCTCTTTCAGTTAAGGTCCACGTCTCTGCACCATACGTAAGCACTGGAAGGATGTATTGATCAAACGCTTTTCTTTTAAGACATAATGGCATACTGCTCTTAAAAATTATGCAGTTTCTTCCAAAAGCTCTCCAGGCAAGTTTTGTACGCCGATTAATATCTTCATCAATGTGACCTTCACTTGATATCTGCTGTCCAAGATAAACGTACGTGTCTGTTATCTCCAGCTTTTCTCCATCAATCGATAAATTTTCATTTTTTGTAAAAGAATTGAACGTCACTTTTGTCTTCTGAAAGTTCATTTTTAATCCCACTTCTTTACTCTTGTCAGCAAGTTCCTGGATCATACTCTGCAGCTCTGATGGGGTAGTTGCAAAAATGACTACGTCATCAGCAAAACGAAGGTAAGTTAGATAATCTCCATTAATCTTTATCCCTTTGTTTTCCCAGTTCAGTGATTGAAAGACATTTTCCAGTGCGGCATTAAAGAGCTTCGGAGATATGGTGTCACCTTTTTCTCACTCCCTTTCCAATTTTTATGTGTGTTGTATTTTCAATCAGCCGAATCTTTTCACTTGCATTTTCATAGTTGTTATTAATAATATTAATGTATGCATTTCAGAGCCATTGTAACTGCTGATGGTTTCACCGAATTAATGGCTTTTTCATAATCGACAAAAGCCATGCACAATGGAAGTTCATATTCCCTCGCTCTTTCAATTAGTTCTCTCAGTACGTGGATATGATCTATTGTGCTGTAGCCACTCCTGAATCCAGCTTGTTCTCTCGGTTGAGCCATGTCCAGGGTTACCTTCAAACGGTGTGAAAGAACTTTAGTGAATATTTTATAAACCACTGATAGGAGGCTGATAGGTCTGTAGTTCCTGAGATCTTCAATGTCGCCTTTTTTATGTAGCAGGATCATTGTAGCGTTGTTCCAATCTTCAGAAATCTTCCCTTCATTAAGGCATCGAGTGTAAATTTGGGCGAGTACTGTTTCGATTTCTCCACTTTCTTCTCGTATGGTGTCTACAGTAATTCCATCTTCTCCTGGAGCTTTTCCCCGCTTCATGTTTTTGATTGCATGTGCAACTTCTGCTGGGAAGACTGGAAGAACTCTGGTACTGGTATCTTTCATGATGTCTGGAGTACATGTATCATCCCTTTCATATAATTTGGAGTAGCAATCTTTCACTCTTGTCAAAATTTCGCTTCCATTTCTTGTTACAGAACCATCTTCTTTTTTCAGTGCCATAATCTGTTTTCTTCCCTTACTGAGATGTCCCTTTGCTATCTTTAAGCTTTGGTTGTTTTCAATTGCTTTCCTCACGACTTCACAGTCGAATTTCCTTACGTCTTCAGTGATACTTTTTCGTACTGTCTTGCATAGCTCTATATATTCCACTTTGGAAGTCACATCTTCTTTAGTTGTCCTCATCTCTCTTCTTTTTTGCATCAACATTTTGGTTTTTCCTGATAATTTGTTCACATGCAACTTGTTCTTAGACCCAGCTAATTTTGTTGCTGTTTCCATAAGAGCTTTGGTTACTTTTCTGTTAACTTCAGAAATATCCACTTCTTCCGATGTTAGGCCTTCTAAAGCTGAGAATCTGTTCTTCAGTTCCAATTTGAAGGTATTATGGTGTTTTTTAAGGTTGGTTATGTCAATACATTTTGTTTGTCTTGTGAGCTTGCCACGTTCGAGTTTAGTGTTAAGGTGCATCTTACATCTCACCAATCTATGGTCACTACCTGTGTTGAACTTGTTTAGCACACTGCAGTCTTCTATGACGAATTTTTGGTTACACATAATAAAATCAATTTCACTTGTCGTCCCATTTGGATGTCTCCATGTCCATTTCCTGTGTGGCTTTTTCTTGAAAAAGGAGTTCAAGAAGAAAAACCCTTTTGCCTCTGCAAACTCAACGAGAGTATTCACACGCTGGTTTCTGTTGCCGTGACCGAATTTACCTACTGAAGTTTCATTCTGTTGCAGTTGCCCAATTTTTGCATTGAAATCTCCCATAATTATCTTCAAGTGCTGTTTACCTTTATTATTTAGATGACGAATTTCCTCATAAAATTCTTCAATTTCTTCTTCAGGATGACTTGTGGTGGGTGCAAACGTTTGAATAATCTGAGCCTTGTATCTTCTCGATAGTTGGATAACGAGTCGTGCAGCTCTGTCAGAGGAACTTTCAACTTCTACAACTTTATCCTTCAGTTTCTTGCTTATTATAAATCCAACACCACTAGTTCTGCCAGTATCTGTCCCACGATAGTAGAACAGATGTTCACTTTTCAGTTCAATGAGATCTTCTCCTTTTCTCCTTACCTCACTTAGCCCGACGATGTCCCACTTGATCCTTTGTAGTTCCTCTTCCAATTCAAGAAGCCTTGAATCAGAAGATAGGGAGCGTCCATTATACGTAGCCAAGGTCAGCATCAGATGGCAGCCTAGTCCGGTCGTCCGGGGATTATTAGCACCCTCTGCCTTCATGTCGCACTGGCCACTGCCTTGGCCTGGTACATTCCAGCTGCAGGAGACTGAGGGCCAAGATTTAAGTTGTGGAGTCATTTTGGAGGGGTTTGGCCATAACTCACCACGCTGGCCAAGCGGGTTGGTGAATGTGTGATAGCATTTCCTCGAATCCCGATGGTATAGTTATACCGTTATTTGGCGGTCGTCAGAGCCCCTTTAGTGCGAACAGGATGCACCACCAGAAGGCGGGGTTGACATTTGTCAAGGAGAGGCTGTGATGTTACGCATCACCTGACCTTAAATCTCTTTCAAGACATACTTCTCTGTATGTGCACATACATAATGTATCCATAATTATTATGCATAATTATTATAAGACAATTGTTTGTATGTACACATACATAAAATTGTCTAATAATTATTGGGGTTGCCTTTGATTTTAATTGCTAAGACACATCTCCTGGGCATACTACTCAATAGGTGTTCAAGTTCATCCTTTGATGTTAGATGATACCAACATGAAATCATAGCTTCAAGTAACTTTACTTAATTTGTAGGATTTCTCATACTCACCTGTTTCAGTTTTATCCAAAGTTTTCGATCGGATTAAGATTCGGCTATTGTGTAGGACATTGCAACCTCCCGGCAGATTTAGAAACCAACCACCTGTCCACTACTCGTGTCCGATGGCAGGGCACGTTGTCCTCCTGAAAGATGATATCACTATTTGGAAACTTTCTCCAGTACTTGTATATAATGGGCAGCATTCATGTTACCTTCAATGTTACGCAGTCTACATACTCCATGAGCTGAGATGCAACCCCACATCATAACGGCAGTAGCATGCTTTACTGTTTGAATGTAGGTACAGTAGGGTTCGGATCATGTTGTCAGCGTCATACGTACAAATGTCCTCCTTTTGTCATGAATCAAATTCTTTCGTCACTCCAGATGATCTAATGCTATTGATCCACAGTGCATCATTTATGACCTCGTGCTCACTGTAGAATCATGATCTGTTTGTTATTAAAGAAAGGCTTGTTCGCAGAAATATCTCGAAAACTAAGCTACCACAAACGGCACGTTTTGTGGCACAAACCAGCACAAACGAATGGCTGTGTTGAATTTTGAACTTGTGGGATGGTAGGTGGGGGGGGGGCATTCCCATACCCGCCAAATTTATGTTATATTCAAAACAGGCTGGGGAAATGGTCGACACCGAAATTTGGGTATTTAATAACTCGGAAGCTAAGCTAGCACAAACGACAGGGTTTCCGGCACTAACCAGCACAAACGAATGACTATACTAAATTTTGAATTTGCGAGAGGGGTTGGAGGAGGGCGGGGCTGAGGAAATGGATGACAACGAAATTTAGGTACTTTATATCTCCAAAACTAAGCTAGCACAAACGACACGGTTTGCGGCACAAACCAGCACAAACGTAGCACAAACAAATGGCATTGTTGAATTTTGAATTTGCCGGGGTGGGGGCTGACCATTTCCCCAGCCTCCCCAATTTATATTTTGAATATCTCAAAAATTATGCTAGCACAAACGACACGGTTTGCGGCACAAACCAGCACAAACGTAGCACAAACGAATGGCATTGTTGAATTTTGAATTTGCCGAGGTGGGGGCTGACCATTTCCCCACCCCCACCCCCCCCCCCCCAATTTATATTTTGAATATCTCAAAAACTGTGCTAGCACAAACGACACGGTTTGCGGCACAAACCAGCACAAACGTAGCACAAACGAATGGCATTGTTGAATTTTGAATTTGCCGGGGTGGGGGGCTGACCATTTCCCCAGCCCCCCAATTTATATTTTGAATATCTCAAAAACTATGCTAGCACAAACGACACGGTTTGCGGCACAAACCAGCACAAACGTAGCACAAACGAATGGCATTGTTGAATTTTGAATTTGCCGAGATGGGGGCTGACCATTTCCCCAGCCCCCCCAATTTATATTTTGAATATCTCAAAAACTATGCTAGCACAAACGACACGGTTTGCGGCACAAACCAGCACAAACGTAGCACAAACGAATGGCATTGTTGAATTTTGAATTTGCCGGGGTGGGGGGCTGACCATTTCCCCAGCCCCCCCAATTTATATTTTGAATATCTCAAAAACTATGCTAGCACAAACGACACGGTTTGCGGCACAAACCAGCACAAACGTAGCACAAACGAATGGCACTGTTGAATTTTGAATTTGCCGGGGTGGGGGGCTGGCGAAATGTACCTGGAATAAGTGCCCCTGAATGAATTATGACATGTCTCTGCAAATTCTGTTTCAAAGTGAAGACCTTCTGACAGATCTTACAAGGGAAAGGGGCAGGGGGTACGTCAGACACAAATGAGGAAAGTAGGTCTTGCGACATTGGAATTTCCTCTAATGCCTGAAACACTTCTGAATTTTGTAAAAATATCTGTTCATCTTTCCAGCCACCATTCTTTCTGTGAAAGAATAATAAAAAAAAATTAACCCTCTCCCCTATCAAAGCATTTTTCATGAAATAAACATTAAAACGGGAAATTCCTATGTTGAGAATACATTTTTATGAGAGCTATCGTAAAAATATGAATTCCTAAAATACTTAAAACAAAAGAACTATATTTTAAACGATTCCACTAACGTGAATTTTCCTTCCTGAAAATCTAACTTTAATCGTATGCAAAAGAACTCACAAACTGTTCCTAATACGCTAACATGTTTTAAACCCCTATCAACGCATTTTCATGGAATAAACATTAAAATGGGAAATTCCTACGTTGAGAATACATTTTTATGGGAGCTATCGTAAAAATATGAATTCCTAAAATATTTAAAAAAAGAACTATGTTTTAAATGATTCCACTAACATGAATTTTCTTTCCTGAAAATCTAACTTAAATCGTACGCAAAAGAACTCACATACTGTTCCTAATACACTAGTATATTTTTTCCTTAAAAGAATCCTCTCACGAAATTCTAACAACATCCTAATTCAAACAACTTTGGGGACCTAACAATAAATAAAAACATTGCATGCTAATAAACGAACGCTTACTTCTTCCATTGCAGAAACTGATGAAAAATTTCTTTCAGATGCCATTCCAAAACACGCCATAATATTCAGACAGCGAGACAGTTGATAACTAAACGTAGTTGAAAACTAAACGTACGTACTAAACCAAAGCAGCAGAAAAACTGATGGGGAGGAATGAACAACGCTAGTTTTATAGCAAACAGGATGCCCTTTTGACCCTCCCGACATTGGAAGAAACGTCATTGGTTCGAAGTTGAAACAGTTTCTGAAATTCTTCTGGCATCTGTTCGCAAGGATGACATCACGAAAAACCCGTCACCATGCGTCATCGCTTCAAGCAGTATGATGACATTCCAAGTTCACAAGGATGACATCACGACGCACCCGTCACCATGCGTCATCGCTTCAGGCAGTAACTGCACGGTGACCTTATCTGGTCACAAACATGCTACTGATGAATCACTATACGGCTTTAACCAGACAAAGCGAACTGTAGTCCAGGACTTATTTTAAGGTAAATTCTTAGCGATAGAAAAATGAAAGGATTTCGTTATAATTAATTTTCATATCTTGAGAGAATAAACTAAAAAATTCTTCATAGACAGAAAAAATAAAGTCTCGATAAAAGTAGTTGTTAGTTTGAAAAGTTAGAAAGTAAAATAATGTTGGTACATCGAAAAATTTAACGAGTATGCAAGCATTTAGAAAAAAAGATTAAGATAATGCATTAAAAGGTACATTTCACTGATTAATCATGAAGAAATAAAAAAATATGAAAAAATAAACATTTTAACCATGCATAAAAAAATGTGGCTTTGTACGGTGGAAAAAGGTACAACGTTAAAAAAATGTAACAGAAAATGCCATGAACACGTAAATACATTAATAAACAATCGTGTTTTAAGAGTATGTCTGCAGCACAAAACTTTGGAAAACGTCTTTATGTTGGTATGTCCGTTGAAAATGCGTGAAGTCTCCTCAACGAAAATAAAAAAATCGTTACGTTGAAAAATTATGATCATAAAATGGGAAATTATGAGGAAAAAATAATGAATAAATTCGTTGCAAAATGATCAAGTTATTGAAAAAAAACAGTCTTGGAGCTTAATGTGTCTAACAGAATCTCAAATGACGTCAACCGCCGACCCCACTGAGGAGAAAACGACGTTGGCTGATGTCATGTCTGCTATCACGAATGCGTCACCCATCATAGTGACTCATCCCAAAACACGTGTCATACAAAATTTTCTGAGTCAAAGAGAAAATGGTGACTCATCCCAAAACACATGGCTCACAAAATGACAACGTGGTGAAACTAAAATGGCGGAACATGAATCAACGGGAACGAAATCTTTTCAAACAAAGCCTTTCCTCGCCTAAATTAAAATTGGAGGGAGGACAAATATAAGAATTAAAAAAATAATGCAACGTCTATAAAAATTCCTAACACCACACGGAAGTTCTAAAAATATAAGTTTAATAAAATAAATTAGAGAGAATAAATAGGACAAAAAAAAATTTTGGAAACGACAAAAAAACTTCCTTTAAAAATTTGACAAAGTCTAATAAATCTCCCGAGAAAATTAAAAAAATAATGCAACGTCTATAAAAATCCCTAACACCTCAAGGAATTCCTGAAAATATAAATTTAATAAAACAAATTCGAGGAAATGCTTCGATTGAAAAAACTTCCTTCAAAACTGTGCCAAAGTCCAATAAATCTCCCGAGAAAAGTTCGAAAAAGCACCGCTAGGGGGCAACGTACACATCTCTCTCCCGAGAAAATTAAAAGAATAATGCAACGTCTATAAAAATCCCTAACACCTCAGGGAATTCCTGAAAATATAAATTTAATAAAACAAATTCGAGGAAATGCTTCGATTGAAAAAACTTCCTTCAAAACTGTGTCAAAGTCCAATAAATCTCCCGAGAAAAGTTCGAAAAAGCACCGCTAGGGGGCAACGTACACATCTCCTTTCCCCCACTCGGTCGTTGCCATCTCTCAAAGATCCATCGAGAGTTCCAAGAAGCACCGCTAGGGGGCAGCACATCGACCCAACACACTAGCACCATCTGCCACACCCTTTCCCCCACTCGGTCGTTGCCATCCGTCAAAAATCCATCGAAAGTTCCAAGAAGCGCCGCTAGAGGGCAGCACCGACCCTACACACTAGCGCCACTGCCACGCCCCCACATCATTCTGTGTCACAAGCCACGCCCCTGCTCCTTCTGACTGTGCCACGCCCTGCTCCTTCTCTAGAAGGATGCATTCTCCGGCCGGACCCGCCCTTTTATACTACTTCCGATCTCACCGGCAGGGAGAGGCCCGGATGCAACCTTCAACCTTAAGTGACTGACAGCGAGAACGCCCGTGGCACATCGGCAGAAGCAGGACACATTACTGTAGCAAGTGTTTTCATTATTATTGTCTTTTGTTCTGCGTGAGGTTATAATTTATATTTTAGTACTCACCAAGATGCAGTACACATGTAGTGTTTCAAAGTCTAACAGCAACTATTTAAATAGTCGAAAAGTCTCATTATTTTCATTTAGAAAGAATACACCACTTCGAAAGCAATGGATTAACCCGGCAAAATATAGTAAGTAATGTAAAGATTTTTTTTTCTTTATTTCTTTAACTTAAGTTAAAATTATTAATGTGTAAGTTTGGAAACTTAACAAGTAAGCCTGTCTCATATAGGTACATATTTAAAAGTTGTTCCCATAAGCAGCATTTTTTAATAAGAAATCGTTAAAATTGCTTTAAAAGATGGAAGGACGTAAAACATTTAGTAGAAGTACAGTGCTATATAATCGGAATTACAAATGGTTTCAGTGCGGATTGCTAATTTCGGCATGAGATATCTAGGAAAACATTGTTAGAGCGAATGAGGTGTCAATTCTGTGTAATATTTCTCAACCTATGCTGTTTTTAACAATTCTGTAGCTTAACACAAAGTTGTTGTGGTACCGTATGATTGCATGCCTTAAAATATGCACAAGCTTCCAATATTGCCTTTAGAAGTCTCATTTAGTGCCTGTCTTAGTGACATAGCCTGAAATTTTGTATTTCAGGCGAATGTTCCAATACAGGTTCATAAGTTCAAACGTATCAAAATAATCTTGTTTCTCACTTAACACTTGTTTGCTTCCTTTAAACTTTAATTAAAACCTACAGAGGTAAAACATTTTTATTAGTTTCGTTCCTAATTTTCATATATTGTTTAAAAAAAAGAAAGAAGAAAACTGTAAAAGAAGCAATGGTACCTTGACATGTAGTTTACCTAGTTGATCTTCTGAAATACTAAAAACAAATATTTTTTTTTAGGTGTGTGAACTTCATTTTATCCTACTCATATTGAACGCAAAACAATTGCTTTTGATGAAATGAATAGTTGAATTACATTAAAGAACTTTTTGATAATTTTAATTCAAAACATTTTCTATAACTTTTAAATAAAACACCTTTATTAGTCTAAGATCTTACAACGTTAAATATACGTTTCCTATGTAAACTGTTACATGGTGGGTTTCTTATAGAACGCAGCTTGTATCTGTTTTATAGACATGCTTTGCAATTTCTTTAGATTTATATTTCATTTCATCTCATTTTGTAATTACAAAAGGAAGTTATCAGTTTCCTAAGTGCCGCATTCATCTGTTAGTCGTTTGAAATAGTAAACAAGTATTTTAACCCTTCAGTTAATATAGTTTGCTAGTAATTCATCTTTCTGTATATGTCATATGAATAAGGACTTCAGGCAATTCAAATCTATTCTAACTTAGATTAATGGAAATTCACTAGTACTTAAATTATCATGGATTTGAAGTACAATAAAATTTTGTGAAATAAATCATTACAAACCCTTGCTGATTGGAAACGTGCGAGGCTAATCAGATCAGGTACCACTCCTCTAATCAGTAATCCAAATTATGGTATGGAAGGAATTAATTCTCAAGACCTTATCTGTCACAAGACCAGTACACTTTTTAGTTGAAAAATTTAAAAGCAAGTGTTATAAAACTTTTTATTATGGAGATAGGACTCCTTGGGAAACACGCCATGCTGTTATGCAAAAATGGGTAACGCGTTTCAAGCATAGTACCTCTTGGGTGATGTGGTGGAAAGCAATGCAAAAATAAATTCTTATAAATAAAAGATAATCAGTATCTTCTTTAGAAAGGATTAGGGAAATAAGTTGTAATTTTAAATGTATACTCAATGATAAGTTGCTTGTGCTTTAAGATTGCAGTCTCGTGCCCATTTTGATTAATCTGAGTATGAACGTTCCCATTATTTTGTTTCATAATTCAACCATGATAACGTTAAATTAAAAGATATCTCAGATTGATGATGGTATTTCAAATGCCATGCTAAACTGAAATTAGGATCAACCAAAAATAGTGTAACATAACTTCTGTCAGTGCACATTGCGGTATTTTGGATCTCTCAACAACCCCCCCTACACTGTAGAAATTTTACATATCTTCAACAATAATTTGAGTGCAAATAATATTCATTGCTATTTTTCACTCTAGTGCAAGTTAATTTACCTTACTTTCATAGTTAGGTTGTAAAGTTTGATTGCATCCATACGAACTTTATTTTTTTATTGTGTACCTTTAGCGAACCACATGTCCTGTTTTCAATACATACACATACTTATCATACGATAGTGCCGCCCCGGTGGCGCAGTGGTCTAAGGCGCTGGCCTCTGATCATTCGTCCGTAAGGGGTCCGGGTTCGAATCCCGGTCAGGCATGGATGTTCTGTTTGTCTTACGGTGCTGGCTCTCTCCCTTCCCTGGAACCAGTGACCCTAAATTAGGGACGGGCGACTGCTTATAGCCCATTGAGTTGCTCACGGTGGTCGTTAAACCTCCAATCAAAAAAAAATAAAAATACGATAGTGACGAATTCATTTTCACAGTTTGGGAGATGCTCAGCTGCGCAAAGGCGTGACTGCAAAAAAATTTTGATATTTTGTGTTGCAGATTATTTAAATTTAACTTGTTTTAATTTTAACCTTCTGCAGAATACATTTTTCTTTCCTGTGTAAGCAAAAGCAAATAAAGTCTCGTGATTGATATTAAACTGTATGAGAAGGAAACTTTAACGCATCAGCAAAAACTGTCCGATACAACAGTTTCCTCCGATTACCAGCGTTGTGCGGCAGCAGCCCTCTAGTACGTGACGTCACAAACTGGTCCGCAGGCCTCTCTACGTAGGTCACGCCCATGCCCACTGCAGGTCAATTTATCAGTTTATAGCAGAGAAAAGTGGTAAACAAAGGGGACATTTGCTGCTACCATCCGTTCATGCCAGGCTGTGTATGCTGAAATTCTATCAGTACCGCTGTTGTCCTGCACAGTTACTTGACGCAATGGAACTCATCTGTTATGTCATACAATCACCCCAGATTGTTTTATCTGTTTCCACCACAGGAAAGACAGCTGACTGCTTGTTTTGTTTGCACACAACTGTGCACACTTGATAGTTGTTCTTGCACGGGCAAAATTTGCAACTACTCTCCTAGTGCCAACTATCCTGCCTATTTCAAAGTAACTTAAATCACGAGTATTTTCCATATGATCGCTACCTATGCTTTGTACACGTCTGAATCCTTTGCGGTGAGCTGATTATAAAGCCATCTCAAAGTCATATTTGCGTTTGTAAGTTAGGATGGCATGTGTCCGATTGCTATTTGATGCTCCTAATAATTTGCTACTCCAGTGTATTTATAGAGGCAACATTGAAAAATTATGAAAACATGGAAACTTCTCACTTAAGTTCAATGAGTCAATAGGCACTGGCAGTAATTTAGTTCAGAGTTTAATTACTATTACAAGCAGCCCAGCTAGCTATACAGTGTTCAAAGGAAACTCCTTATTCAGGGCAATAACTGCAGAAGGAAGGGTTCGAGTGGTACACAAGTTAGGTCTATGTATAGGAAAGGGACGATGGTCGATCGAATGAAAGCGTTTGGAGAGCCCCTAGCAGCAAAGGTAAGAAGTTAGGAAACATAACTCGCTAACAACGCGAGATAGAAACAAAATTCCAATTACAAAGTTGCAGCGCATCGTCTAACTAGTAGGAAACGACATACAGTGCGCACGAATTATGTATATGGGCGGGTCAAAATGCTGTTCATTCGAAATTAGTAAAACGGGTGAAACAGACACAACATAATGACATGAGACAGAAGCTGTGCAGGCTTATTTATAATACTGAAAAATGTTTACAGGAGATATGCCTACTTAACAGGCACAACCCACATCTGCGCGAAGTTAAGGTACAGCCGGTTCGAAGTGGCCACCATTGGCTACAAATGCACATTCCAAGGCGTGTAAGAATAGCTTCTCGTACACTATCTAGCATGGCAGGTGTCACTGTGCTACAGGCACACACAATGAGGTGTCGTAAATCTTCCAGACTAGTAGACTCTGTAGCATATATCTGTTCCTTCAAGTAATCCCACAGGAAGAAGTCCAAAGGTGTTAAGTCCGGTGACCGCGGAGGCCATTTCTTTTTTTTATTGGAGGTTTAACGACCACCGTGAGCAACTCAATGGGCTATAAGCAGTCGCCCGTCCCTAATTTAGGGTCACTGGTTCCAGGGAAGGGAGAGAGCCAGTGCCGTAAGACAAACACAACATCCATGCCTCACCGGGATTCGAACCCGGACCCCTTTCGGACGAATGATCAGAGGCCATCGCTTAGACCACTGCGCCACCGGGGCGGCAAAGGCCATTTCACCGTACTGCCAGAACCAATCATCTAGCGTCTGAATGTTTCAGCCAGGAAACTCTGTACGTTGGCTGCCTTGTGAGGTGGTGCACCATCATGTTGGCACCACATGCGCAGCAGATCTGAGGGGAAGATCATCCAGAAAGTCAGATATCGGGCCCTGTAAGAGCTGAAGGTACCGCTGACCTGTTAATGTCCCATTATAGAAAATGGGTCCAACTAGTGTGTTTCGCCAAATACCGCACCAAACGTTAGTTGCTCAACGTCGTTGATGTCGAGCAGCTCGTGCCATATATGGGTTGCTCAGAGCCGAGTAATGAGTGTTATGCCGATTGACTATTCCGTCCCGTGTAAAACGGGACTTAATCTGTCCACATGATTTCGGGCAAGAAGTTTGGATTAACCTCCAACGTGGTATGTAGAAAGTTGCAGAAATCGAAACACCTTCCCTGGTCTCCATCCATCAAACCTTGCACTAGCTGAACGTGGTACGGGTGAGCTCCATGCTCGTTCATGATTTGCCAAACATGCTGTGCTGTTAATCAGCATGCTTCGGCAACTGCTGTGGTACTAATGTTGGGATTGGAAAGGGCATATCCCAGGACAGCCTCAGGAAGCACTGTTAACACCTGAACTCATAGGTCTGCCTGACCGCTGACGTGCGTGTATGCTTCCGGTCTCTCGGAGGCGGCGAACACAGTTGTTAATAGTCACTGCAGTTGGATGTTGACCTGTCGGAAAATGCTTGGCATACCGCCTTGCAGCTTCGTGGGCATTGCGATGACATTCACCATAAGGCACGACCATTTCACAGTACTGTGTTCGAGTAGCTCGCCATCAGTGTTTGCAACGTGTGCGTTGACTGATGTCCAAATCCCCAGCCTTGGTATTTTATCTCACCGACCGGCATCTACGTCACTATCAATATTTAAATACGCATTTGAATCGTTCTCCATCGTGGGCCGGCATTTTGCATTGTCTAACCATCCAGCGATCGGGTGCACTTTATCAGCATTTTCTTTTTTTTTTTTTGATTGGAGGTTTAACGACCACCGTGAGCAACTCAATGGGTTGTAAGCAGTCGCCCGTCCCTAATTTAGGGTCACTGGTTCCAGGGAAGGGAAAGAGTCAGTGCCGTAAGACAAACACAACATCCATACCTCACCGGGATTCGAACCCGGACCCCCTTCGGGCGAATGATCAGAGGCCATCGCTTGGACCACTGCGCCACCGGGGTGGCTATCAGCATTTTGACCCATCCATGTACATAATTTGTGCGTACCACATGTCGTTTCCTATTAATGAGACGATGCGCTACAACTTTGTAATTGGAATTTTGTTTCTATCTTGCGTTGTTCGCGAGTTAGGTTTCCTAACTTCTTACCTTTGCTGCTAGGGGTGCTCCAACCGCTTTCATTCGATCGGCCATCGCCCTTTCCTATACAAAGACCTAACTTGTGTACCACTCAGACCCTTCCTTCTGCAGTTACTGCCCTGAATAAGGACTTTCCTTTGAACCCTGTATAAGCAGTTGCCCATTCCTAATTTGGTGCAACTGTTCCAGGGAGGAAAGAGTGCGGGTGCCACCATCCATGCCTCACTGGGAAATAAATTCCAGATCTATCTCAGATGAATGGTCCAATGCCTTAGACCAGTTGGGCAACAGGTCAGCACACTGGCAGCAGTGCACAACTGATTTCCATTAAACACTTTAATGATAATGACTGCGTTCCAGATCTTTTTTATAAAGAACTTCAGCTGAAGAAGTGGGGGATCTAATATTTCATGTAACAAATGAGTACTTAAAAAACAGGATCTAGTGGCAACTTGTAAAATTTCTCCATTGATGAGAGACTACAATGACATGAAATGTCAAAGAATTCTTTCAAAGGGCAAAATCAAAACTCAATTACAGTTTCCTCTATCATGAAGTTTACACAGCAAATAGCCTAGATGCAATATGCATTTATTTATTTGGAGTTTAATGAACACAACTCTAAGGGCTATAAATCCATCACTTCTTAAATTTCGCATTAAAAAAACCAGAAAGTGCAAGGCAGGCATGAAAGTGGTCATGGCAGTAAAAGACAACTTTTCCCACATAGGAATATGCAAAAATAAGTAACTTTCCGCATTTATTAACTACCCTAAGCACCATGTATGCATACATAAAAAGCCATAAAACTGTAACATTTCTTTAGGAACAAGAATTTTATCTTAGTCAATGTGCTTACGCCAAACCAATAATGTAAATCCCATATTTATACTGATCTAATTTGTTTTCCTTTTGAGATTTGAGTAATTAAATAGTTTACCGACACAAAAATTTATGATACAGGCACAAGTTCTGGATTATTTGAACTAGCAGCAAACCTTTTATTTCCATAATATTTTTTTTTTTTTGATTGGAGGTTTAACGACCACCGTGAGCAACTCAATGGGCTATAAGCAGTCGCCCGTCCCTAATTTAGGGTTACTGGTTCCAGGGAAGGGAAAGAGCCAGTGCCGTAAGACAAACACAACATCCATGCCCGACCGGGATTCGAACCCGGACCCCTTACGGACGAATGATCAGAGGCCAGTGCCTTAGACCACTGCGCCACCGGGGCGGCCATAATATATTAAATCTGCACATAAAGTGCACAAAACTTTCCCACTTACATCCACTTTCTTGATAGTTTCTCCAACTGTTATTTTATTTTCATCAATAATCAGTACTTTTTCAAGCCAATCGAACCGGAACTTGTTTTTCTCGCACTCATCTGAGTTTTATGATCATTTGTTATTCCAACTAAATCAGCCATTTCTGTGAAACACAAAACAAAATAAAAATTCCAATTTACTTCTAAAAACACACATGCACTCAATTGCAAACTGCCAACTAGACTACAAACGATTACAATTATGATTAACAAACTCTTTGTACTGCATCTTGAAAAAGTAGTTACCTGATCCCCTATAGCCACGTAGAAAACTGCACCCACGCCTATCAGCTGTCTTTACACCCACACCAGGGAAGCTCTACCTACTGCCTTTGCAGTCGGCATGTTGCAGCCAAGAGGATGAGTCACGACGATCACAGTCAAGTTCACCAGCCCAGAAAGATCTGGGCTGGAGAACTTGATGCTGGTGTTGCTCAGGGTTGTGACTCATCCTCCTGATCTGTGATGGCTTTATCTGCCTCCAGCTTTGTGAGACAGTTTAAATGAACCGCCACACACAATTATTGCATTTCTGCATCAATCTCAGGAGCTACCCACATGTCTTCCAAAAAGGCGGAATTTTGGCGGAACTCTTTCACCCCTGGTGCAAGGAAACCAGCAGAAATTGCATGGTTATAGATGTCACGAGCAAAGTAAACTTTTTACAATACAAACTTCTAGAAGTGCAAATATGACAAAAAATGGAAACATTTTTATATCCCTTTGGGAGAAAATAGCGCACCTAAAAATTCATAAGCATTTGGGTAACACTGGTGAGTGTTAGAACTACATGAAGTGTGCATATATAGATATATATATACACTGAACAGCAATTGAGTTTTTTTTTTTTTTGATTGGAGGTTTAACGACCACCGTGAGCAACTCAATGGGCTATAAGCAGTCGCCCGTCCCTAATTTAGAGTCACTGGTTCCAGGGAAGGGAGAGAGCCAGTGCCGTAAGACAAACACAACATCCATGCCTCACCGGGATTCGAACCCGGACCCCTTTCGGACGAATGATCAGAAGCCATCGCTTAGACCACTGCGCCACCGGGGCGGCCAATTGAATTAGAGACAGCTGGCGTTATGCAAATGTGCGCTGTGGGTGACCCTGTAAACGACATGACGTATGCAGCGATCCGACAAGGAGTGATGCGACGGGAATCAGTAAGAGTCGGACGCAGTATGAGTAAGACGAAGGATCCAAGCGCATTTGATCGTGGGCAAATTGTCGGGGCCCGACAACTGTGTCACTCCATCTCGGAAGTCGTGCAGGCACTGGGATTGTCACGAGCTACTGTGTCACAGGTGCACCGTGAGTACATCGAATCCGGTAAAACCATCCCTGCAAGGGCCAACTGCCGTGGACAACAGCGTGTGGATGAGCGTAGTCTTCGTCGGCTAGCTCGCATTGTAACAGCGGATAGACGGGCCGCAGTGCAAGAAATCACTCGGCAATTTAACGCTGGTGCACAAAAACGTGTAAGCAGCCACACCATTCAGAACCATCTTCTCGCTATGGGGTACAGAAGCCATCGTCCCGCGAGGGTATCGCTGCTGACCGCACATCACAGGGTGCTAAGATTAGCATGGCCGCGGGAACATCACCACTGGACCCTAGACATGTGGGAAAATGTTGCCTGGACTGGTGAGTCGAGATTCACGTTGGTACATGCGGTTGGCAGGATACGAGTACGGCGCAAACCACGTGAAGCAATGGATCCTTCTTGCCAGCAGGGTACTCTTCAAGCTGGTGGGGGTGGCATTTTCGTCTGGGGACTGTTTACGTGGACTGAAATGGGACCCCTGGTACGTGTGACATCGTCCCTCACAGGTCAACGTTGCTGGGATATCCTGGACGAACATTTGCTCCCGTTTGTGCGTCTTCAACATCCCACTGGGGACCTCATCCTGCAACAAGACAATGCACTGTGCCATCGCTCCCGAATGGTTGGATTAACACTCCACCGACATGACCTCAATCCCATCTGGGATGCCATTGAGAGAGATGTTCGAGGCTCTGACCCCCTCCATCAAATCTTCGTGAACTGTGGGAGCTTGTACAGGGGTCGTGGATCCGTTGGCTTCCCAACGCTTCCAGTGTCTTGTCGAGACGAATCGCCGCCGTCATCAGGGCGAAAGGTGGTGCTACACGTTACTAGACAGGTAACTCTAATTCAATTGCTCTTCAGCGTATATATAATTACTAAGTAGGCACACACAATGAAAAAACACAGACAAGAAATGCTGCAAGCCAAATGGTATTACAAAAAAACCAGTCGCGAAATAGACAATCCATATTATAAATGCAAAACCACTGTTCCCAATAACGAAAAGAACATGTCAAAACAGCTACAACCCAGAACAAACCAAGACAAAATATTAAAATTAGCTAAAAGTCGAGGAAGACGCATTGCTGCCGATCCAAATAAATAGCATGATAAATAAAATAAGAAACACAACCCAACACTCCTAATAAATAAAAACCTAAATACAGAAAACAGAAGCGAACTTACCTTGAAAACAAAGACTCAAAATCCAATCAAAAGAAAGAATAAAAATATCAGAATAGTCCTCGTCAGGGGAGTACCTGTTCTGTGCAGTGGCTTTTCTGAGGCCGACAAAAACTGGTGTGCCAGAAGTCCGTCAAACGTACTCCCTAAGACACTGAGAACTAAAGAACCATGAAACACAAAGAACCAGAAAACATGAAAACAATATCCCCCTAGCAAACCGTTAAACTAGAAAGTCTCAAGTAAGTCGTGAAAACTTTACACTTCAAATAAACCTAATCCGAACGACGAAGAGGATCATGGTCGACGTAGTTAAAACCATTAGCTGTGATTGGGGGTGTCAGCAATGTGTTGTAGTTAGTAAAGAACACCTACTGCTGCCAGCGACCCACCAGGCAGTACACTGTGTTATCTGTACTTTAAAATTGTAGGGTCTTATATCTGTAAATTTTAGCTAGTTAAAAAAATAGAATTGTTGTGGCGGAAATCTCAACCACGTTATATATTTATTAAATAGGTAGCCAAAATTAAATCTGAAGGGAAATTTTGAATTTCGACTAAAATTTAACTTTGGGAGATGGGTAGATGCATTTTGAAACAACCAAAAATTAAGCTTACAAGAAGAAACTTTGAGATGAAATATTTGTCATAGCACAACTGAGTTTTCACCTGTGTTAGTGTTTCTGTGAGCTTTGTTTCAACCGAGGAATACTACAGCCCTGTGTTTTTGGTACATGTGTAACATATGTGTCAACTCAAAGAGACCGTGTTTATGAACTCGTGTTTGTACGCATGAAAAAAATATCAGACCGTAATTACTTTACCCACTAGGACATTATCATTATGTAAACAACAACCAAGGGACTTCCTAGCCAACGTCAAAGCGTTGGTTTATGAATGCGATGGCTCAGAAGCTATGAGACACACCTAGAAATCGAATGCCAACTTATACCAAAATTTGGTTTTTGAAAGGCTAATGCCTGTATTTATTTTTACAACAATAACACCATGCACAAATAGGACAGATATTAAAATTGCTACGAAAGGTTTAATACATTTACTATTTAGCACTTCGCTAAGGCTTCACTGGCCCACTCATATGTGAAGTCAGTAATTCAAATGATCGATCTTATATAATCATGGCAGAGTCCACGTGAATAATGTCATTTGCTAACACAGCGTGAACGTTAATTTACATTTGTGGCTGGCTTACATGTTATCAAAACAAATGGTATCTTCTCTGAACAAATATCAAAATTCTGGATCCAATATTTATAACATCACAGCCTCTCCTTGACAAATGTCAACCCCGCCTTCTCGTGGTACATCCTGTTCCCACTAAAGGGGCTCTGACGACCGCCAATAGCGGTATAACTATACCATCGGGATTAGAGGAAATGCTATCCCACACTCACCAACCCGCTTGGCCAGCGTGGTGAGTTAGGGCCAAACCCCTCCAAAATGACTCCACAACTTAAATCTTGGCCCTCAGTCTCCGGCAGCTGGAATGTACCTGGCCAAGGCAGCGGCCAGTGCGACATGAAGGCAGAGGGTGCTAAGAATCCCCGGAGGACCGGACTAGGCTGCCATCTGATGCTGACCTTGGCTACGTATAACGGACGCTCCCATTCTTCTGATTCAAGGCTTCTTGAATTGGAAGAGGAACTACAAAGGATCAAGTGGGACATCGTCGGGCTAAGTGAGGTAGGGAGAAAAGGAGATCTCATTGAACTGAAAAGTGGACATCTCTTCTACTATCGTGGGACAGATACTGGCAGAACTAGTGGTGTTGGATTTATAATAAACAAGAAACTGAAGGATAAAGTTGTAGAAGTTGAAAGTTCCTCTGACAGAGCTGCACGACTCGTTATCCAACTCTCGAGAAGATACCAGGCTCAGATTATTCAAACTTATGCACCCACCACAAGTCATGCTGAAGAAGAAATTGAAGAATTTTATGAGGAAATTCGTGATCTAAATAATAAAGGTAAGCAGCACTTGAAAATAATTATGGGAGATTTCAATGCAAAAATAGGGCAACGGCAACAGAATGAAACTTCAGTAGGTAAATTCGGTCACGGCAACAGAAACCAGCGTGGAAATACTCTCGTAGAGTTTGCAGAGGCAGAAGGGGTTTTCATCTTGAACTCCTTTTTCAAGAAAAAGCCACACAGGAAATGGACATGGAGACATCCAAATGGGACGACAAGTGAAATTGATTTTATTATGTGTAACAAAAAATTCGTCATAGAAGACTGCAGTGTGCTAAACAAGTTCAACACAGGCAGTGACCATAGATTGGTGAGATGTAAGATGCACCTCAACACTAAACTAGAACGTAGCAAGCTCATAAGACAAACAAAATGTATTGACATAACCAACCTTAAAAACACCATAATACCTTCAAATTGGAACTGAAGAACAGATTCTCTGCTTTAGAAGGCCTAACATCGGAAGAAGTGGATATTTCTGAAGTTAACAGAAAAGTAACCAAAGCTCTTATGGAAACAGCAACAAAATTAGCTGGGTCTAAGAACAAATTGCATGTGAGAAAAATATCAGGAAAAACCAAAATGTTGATGCAAAAAAGAAGAGTGATGAGGACAACTAAAGATGTGACTTCCAAAGTGGAATATATAGAGCTATGCAAGACAGTACGAAAAAGTATCACTGAAGACGTAAGGAAATTCAACTGTGAACTAGTAAGGAAAGCAATTGAAAACAACCAAAGCCTAAAGATAGAAAAGGGACATCTCAGTAAGGGGAAAAACCAGATTATGGCACTGAGAAAAGAAGATGGTTCTGTAACAAGAAATAGAGGCGAAATTTTGACAAGAGTGAAAGATTTCTACTCCAAATTATATGAAAGGGATGATACATGTACTCCAGACATCATGAAAGGTACCAGTACCAGAGTTCTTCCAGTTCTTCCAGTCCTTCCAGCAGAAGTTGCACATGCAATCAAGAACATGAAGCGGGGAAAAGCTCCAGGAGAAGATGGAATTACTGTAGACATCATACAAGAAGCAAGTGGAGAAATCGAAACAGTACTCGCCCAAATTTTCACTCGATGCCTTAATGAAGGGAAAATTCCTGAGGATTGGAACAACGCTACAATGATCTTGCAACATAAAAAAGGTGACATTGAGGATCTCAGGAACTATAGACCTATCAGCCTCCTATCAGTGGTTTATAAAATCTTCACTAAAGTTCTTTCACACCGCTTGAAGGTGACACTGGACATGGCTCAACCGAGAGAACAAGCTGGATTCAGGAGTGGCTACAGCACAATAGATCATATCCACGTACTGAGAGAACTAATTGAAAGAGCGAGGGAATATGAACTTCCATTGTGCATGGCTTTTATCGATTATGAAAAAGCCTTTGATTCGGTGAAACCATCAGC
This sequence comes from Macrothele yani, assembly GCA_039090855.1. NCBI lineage: Eukaryota > Metazoa > Arthropoda > Arachnida > Araneae > Macrothelidae > Macrothele > Macrothele yani. The sequence goes on along the minus strand of CM077017.1, from coordinate 60,570,644 downwards.
AGTTGCAATGGCTCTGAAATCCTGCGGTATTGAAGATGCATACATTAATATTATTAATAACATCTATGAAAATGCAAGTGCAAAGATTCGGCTGTTTGAAAATACAACACACATAAAAATTGGAAAAGGAGTGAGACAAGGTGACACCATATCTCCGAAGCTCTTTAATGCCATATTGGAAAATGTCTTTCAATCACTGAACTGGGAAAACAAAGGGATAAAGATTAATGGAGATTATCTAACCCACCTTCGTTTTGCTGATGACATAGTCATTTTTGCAACTACCCCATCAGAGCTACAGAGTATGATCCAGGAACTTTCTGACAAGAGTAAAGAAGTGGGATTAAAAATGAACTTTCAGAAGACAAAAGTGATGTACAATGCTTTTACAAGAAATGAGGATTTATCGATTGATGGAGAAAAGCTGGAGATAACAGACACGTACGTTTATCTTGGACAGCAGATATCAAGTGAGGGTCACATTGGTGAAGAAATTAATCGGCGTACAAAACTTGCCTGGAGAGCTTTTGGAAGAAACAGCATAATTTTCAAGAGCAATATGCCATTATGTCTTAAAAGAAAAGTGTTTGATCAATGCATCCTTCCAGTGCTTACGTATGGTGCAGAGACGTGGACCTTAACTAAAAGAGACATACAAAGGCTGCAGACAACTCAAAGCAGCATGGAGAGGTGCATGCTTGGTGTAACCAGGAGAGATAAGAAGAGGAACTCGTGGATCCGAAAAATGACAAGAGTGGAAGACATCATGATCAGAGTTAAATCCCTGAAATGGCAATGGGCTGGACATACTGCCAGAAGGACAGACCATCGATGGACAGCCGAAATTTTAGATTGGATTCCAAGGGACAGGAAAAGACCCAGAAGAAGACCACATGGGAGATGGGTGGATGAAATTCGAAAGTATGCGGGAGTGACATGGAGGAGACTGGCACAAGACAGACCGTTGTGGAGGAAACTTGGGGAGACCTTCGTCCAGCAGTGGATTGATAATGGTTGACAATGATGATGATGATCTATATAGGTATATATATAGGTGTAGATTAAGATTACTTATATCTTTCTCTCTATCAACAAAACTCAATATATATATATATATATATATTTTAAGACAGGTATGCACAGGTTAACTGAAGTGTTAACATTTTAACATGAAAATTCCCGCCTTGAAGAGGCGAGTAAACTATCACGATTTACAATCATATTTGTGAGTTTAACTTTTTTTTTTTATATGTCTACTACATTTGTGAGAGCAATGTCACGTACAGTTCCCTCTTTCTTTCCTGATGAATCTTAACTGGATAACCTCCGACATGCAGACGGAAAGTACCCTTTTTCCTTTATAGCATACTGGTAATCTGATTGCTGTAGTGCCGACTTTGGCTCTACGAAAGGGCCAAAAATAGAATTAGTGTATACAACTTACCCCTTGATGAGGGGGAATCTGTGTTGGAATTCACAAATAGGTCGGATCATCACGTCTTAGGCTGACAACTGCTGGAAGGTTGAATGCTTTGCTACGCTCACTGACAAAGTGCAACTGGTACGTTAGGATGCCTTCTTCCCGGAGCCGTCATTGACCATCATGAATTAGGTTGCAGGTATCGAATGCCAAGTCTCGTCTGGGGTGGAGATGCACGCATCGGTTGACCTCTTCACGGCCCGGCAAAAAACTGTTTTCATAGGCCTAACTACCTGGTGGTGGAGGCACACCTCGACCCGGGCCCCTTCATGCTTTGGAGTCTGTTTTAGAGCCGCTGTGTGCTTATTTATTTTTTTTTTTTTTTGGATCAGGGATGAGGTCTTTTATCTTTTTCCTGGCTGGTGGTGGATAACCACCGATGACCATGACTATCTTCCAATTGCCCTGCATTCTTTTTCCCTTCCTTCTTCTCACGTCCCACTTCTTTTTTCTCTCTTTTCCAGACTCAAAACGACGCTCTCGCAGAACACAGAGAGCCAATCAGCGCCGTCCACGAGGGACGCTTTTGCTCCCATTGGTCAGCCGGTCAAAACCATGCAATGGTTTTGTGCTTGCCCACGTGACATTCCTCTTACAATCAGAGGAAGGTAGGGTGGGGGAAAAACAAAAGCGCGGGAACTCAGCGGCCAGGCACACGTGTAATCTGATATGACCCTTCTTGCCTTTTTGGAGGGAAACATAAATTTTCATGCACGCCTGCTTTCCCGTTCAGAGCTTGACAGCTCGTACTATAACTCTTCAGGATTAAACCCTCTTTGCCAGCCCACGGAACCCAGCTGGGAAATTTCTCGGGGTGGTGTTTCTGTTCGGAAAATTTCACCACAGCGTTGTAGAGAGGGAAAAATGCCTTTTTGTGTAAATAACTGCTCACTCTTGGGTGGGCGACCTCCTAACAATTTCAAACAGCACTCCCCTTTTCTTGGAATGAGCTTTGGAAAAAAAAAAAGTGACCGTTGGACGAAGAAAGGAACTGCATTTGACTTACAGAAAATATAAATACATACATCATATACCATAAAAAGAACATTTTTTTCCACTACCTATTTTGAGCATAGACCAGCTTTCTTTTTCTTGCATTTTTTTTTATACTCAACAAAAAAAAATATCACTTATGAAATTACTTGCCCCTTGCCCCGGCGAAAGATTATTCTTTTCCCTTTTTTTTTTTTTTTTCTTGATTTGGATTACATTTATTCTTGTTTTTTTTTAGGCCCACTTATCAAGTCCATCCCAGCCTTACCTCACCAACTTCATAATTTCAAAGTTAAAATTATAATACATCCTACTAACTTCTGAATCATCCTACTCATAGATTAGATAATGAATAATACAAATGCTACAATTTTGTTCACACAACAAAGGTAAAAGAAAGAGAAAAAAAAATTATTTACACTACTCTTCACTCAGAATATTACATCCCTTCCTTTTTTTTTTTTTTTTTTTATGTGCACTGCCATTTCCCTCCTGCTGGGCTGAGTATTCACAATTTATATGCTTATTTCACAATGTATATGCTTAACCTTGGAACTCAACCAAAAAGTCCATAGGCTAGCCCCCAGAGCGATGATAAATACTGAAATACTGAATCGGTGGGAGGGTAGCCCTTTGCTACTCTCCTATCCCTTAACAAAGTAAAAACACTCATTTTGTACATTAAGCAGAGAAGAGGAGAAAAAAATAGCGATGAGAAAACAGAATTTTCTGTGACTTTTCTCTCTGGATCCAAAAATCGAACAAAGGGGAGGTGAAATCTAAATTTACGAAAAGTTTAACAGCAAATCACTCCAGGGAAGAATCGTCACCCTTTCCTGAACTGACCACTATTATCCCTTCGATTTATTTATTTTTTCTTTCAAGAAAAACGTGGATAATGTTGATGAAAATCTGAAAACATTGATCAGGTGTCCACAGATTTTCAGCAACATATCAGAATTAAAATTAGAAATCTGACAAACTTATTTAAAATAAGTTATTATAAACTGTCAGGGATAATTATTTTTTGAAAGTTGCCGTTAAAATAGCTTTAGATTCCTTAAATTTTTTTCCGGAGTATTACAAATTGTTTTTATTTGTAGTACTCTAGTGATTATAATGTTCCGATGGCCCTGTATGGAAACACAAGATTCCCACTTGGTAAAATAGGTAATGGGAAAATTAAAATAGTCTCTTTTGTCATATACATTCATGATAATATCTAAATTATCACCGTAAGAAATATCTAAATCAAGATATTGAACATCACATCCTTGATAATTAGTTCTTTTCAATTCAAGGTATCCTGGATATTATATAGTTTTCGCTTGTTCCTCAAAGTTTGAGTTATTGAAGACAATTAAGTCGTCAATATCGGAAAACATAACCATAAGAACCTTTGGTAGTCTTCATAAATTCCAATTCTTGCAGATGTAAATGTAAGTTGGCAAGTACACTGGAGAACACACTGCCCCTAGGCACACCTTTAACCTGTAAAAAAAAGCTGATCACCCATCAGAATATAGTTATTATGTAGACAAAAACTGATCAAGGTAGTCCAGTATTGTTGTTGAATATTACATATGGTTCCATATTGTTGAAAAAGTCTATGACAAGTTTCAACCAAGTTGTCTATTGGGATAGATGTAAATAAATTTTAAAAATCGAGCGTATCAATATGGTGAATTTTAACACCACTGTTAATTAAGTTATTGTTAATAACCCAAGTTTCAGAAGAAATATGCTGAAGTATGTCCTTCAAAAGTTGTTCCAAGGTGCTCCCTCTTGCGCTGGTAATGAAACAAAAAGAAATAGGTGTTTTATGGAACTTTGGTAGTACATAAATAAAAGGAAATCCAGTGGTGATATTGCAAAAATTGTCATTTATTAAGAGCTATATATATATATATTTAAATTATAGCTATTGTTTTCATGTTTTATGGTTCTTTAGTTCTCAGTGACTTCGGTCACACCAGTTTTTGTTGACTTCAGAAAAGCCACTGCACAAAACAGGTACTCACTCCCCTGACGAAGACTGTTCAGATATTTTTATTCTTTCTTTTGATTGGATTTTGAGTCTGTTTTCAAGGTAAGTTCGCTTCTGTTTTGTGTATTTAGGCTTTTATTTATTAGGAGTGTTGGGTTGTGTTTCTTATTTTATATATATAATATACTTAAATCTTGGCCCTCAGTCTCCGGCAACTGGAATGTACCTGGCCAAGGCAGCGGCCAGTGCGACATGAAGGCAGAGGGTGCTAAGAAACCCCGGAGGACCGGACTAGCCTGTCATCTGATGCTGACCTTGGCTACGTATAATGGACGCTCCCTATCTTCTGATTCAAGGCTTCATTGAATTGGAAGAGGAACTACAAAGGATCAAGTGGGACATCGTGGGGCTAAGTGAGGTAAGGAGAAAAGGAGAAGATCTCATCGAACTGAAAAGTGGACATCTCTTCTACTATCGTGGGACAGATACTGGCAGAACTAGTGGTGTTGGATTTATAATAAACAAGAAACTGAAGGATAAAGTTGTAGAAGTTGAAAGTTCCTCTGACAGAGCTGCACGACTTGTTATCCAACTCTCGAAAAGATACCAGGCTCAGATTATTCAAACTTATGCACCCACCACAAGTCATCCTGAAGAAGAAATTGAAGAATTTTATGAGGAAATTTGTCATCTAAATAATAAAGGTAAGCAGCACTTGAAAATAATTATGGGAGATTTCAATGCAAAAATAGGGCAACCGCAACAGAATGAAACTTCAGTAGGTAAATTCGGTCACGGCAACAGAAACCAGCGTGGAAATACTCTCTTAGAGTTTGCAGAGGCAGAAGGGTTTTTCATCTTGAACTCCTTCTTCAAGAAAAAGCCACACAGGAAATGGACATGGAGACATCCAAATGGGACGACAAGTGAAATTGATTTTATTATGTGTAACCAAAAATTCGTCATAGAAGACTGCAGTGTGCTAAACAAGTTCAACACAGGTAGTGACCATAGATTGGTGAGATGTAAGATGCACCTCAACACTAAACTTGAACGTGGCAAGCTCATAAGACAAACAAAATCTATTGACATAACCAACCTTAAAAAACACCATAATACCTTCAAGTTGGAACTGAAGAACAGGTTCTCTGCTTTAGAAGGCCTAACATCGGAAGAAGTGGACATCTCTGAAGTTAACAGAAAAGTAACCAAAGCTCTTATGGAAACAGCAACAGAATTAGCTGGGTCTAAGAACAAGTTGCATGTAAACAAATTATCAGGAAAAACGAAAATGTTGATGCAAAAAAGAAGAGAGATGAGGACAACTAAAGAAGATGTGACTTCCAAAGTGGAATATATAGAGCTATGCAAGACAGTAAGAAAAAGTATCACTGAAGACGTAAGAAAATTCAACTGTGAACTAGTGAGGAAAGCAATTGAAAACAACCAAAGCCTAAAAATAGCAAAGGGACATCTCAGTAAGGGAAGAAAACAGATTATGGCACTGAGAAAAGAAGATGGTTCTGTAACAAGAAATAGAGGCGAAATTTTGACAAGAGTGAAAGATTTCTACTCCAAATTATATGAAAGGGATTATACATGCACTCCAGACATCATGAAAGATACCAGTACCAGAGTTCCTCCAGTCCTTCCAGCAGAAGTTGCACATGCAATCAAGAACATGAAGCGGGGAAAAGCTCCAGGAGAAGATGGAATTACTGTAGACATCATACAAGAAGCAAGTGGAGAAATCGAAACAGTACTCGCCCAAATTTTCACTCGATGCTTTAATGAAGGAAAGATTCCTGAGGATTGGAACACCGCTACAATGATCCTGCTACATAAGAAAGGTGACATTGAGGATCTCAGAAACTACAGACCTATCAGCAGTTTATAAAATCTTCACTAAAGTTCTTTCACACCGCTTGAAGGTAACACTGGACATGGCTCAACCGAGAGAACAAGCTGGATTCAGGAGTGGCTACAGCACAATAGATCATATCCACGTGCTGAGAGAACTAATTGAAAGAGCGAGGGAATATGAACTTCCATTGTGCATGGCTTTTATCGATTATGAAAAAGCCTTTGATTCGGTGAAACCATCAGCAGTTACAATGGCTCTGAAAACCTGCGGTATTGAAAATGCATACATTAATATTATTAATAACATCTATGAAAATGCAAGTGCAAAGATTCGGCTGTTTGAAAATACAACACACGTGAAAATTGAAAAGGGAGTGAGACAAGGTGACACCATATCTCCGAAGCTCTTTAAGGCCACATTGGAGGGTGTTTTTCAGTCGCTGAGCTGGGAAAACAAGGGGATAAAGATTAATGGAGATTATCTAACCCACCTTCGTTTTGCTGATGACGTAGTCATTTTTGCAACTACCCCATCAGAGCTGCAGAGTATGATCCAGGAACTTGCTGACAAGAGTAAAGAAGTGGGATTAAAAATGAACTTTCAGAAGACAAAAGTGATGTTCAATGCTTTTACAAGAAATGAAGATTTATCGATTGATGGAGAAAAGCTGGAGATAACAGACACGTACGTTTATCTTGGACAGCAGATATCAAGTGAGGGTCACATTGATGAAGAAATTAATCGGCGTACAAAACTTGCCTGGAGAGCTTTTGGAAGAAACAGCATAATTTTCAAGAGCAATATGCCATTATGTCTTAAAAGAAAAGTGTTTGATCAATGCATCCTTCCAGTGCTTACGTATGGTGCAGAGACGTGGACCTTAACTAAAAGAGACATACAAAGGCTACAGACAACTCAAAGAGCATGGAGAGGTGCATACTTGGTGTAACCAGGAGAGATAAGAAGAGGAACTCGTGGATCCGAAAAATGACAAGAGTGGAAGACATCATGATCAGAGTTAAATCCCTGAAATGGCAATGGGCTGGACATACTGCCAGAAGGACAGATCATCGATGGACAGCCGAAATTTTAGATTGGATTCCAAGGGACAGGAAAAGACCCAGAAGAAGACCACATGGGAGATGGGTGGATGAAATTCGAAAGTATGCAGGGGTGACATGGAGGAGACTGGCACAAGACAGACTGTTGTGGAGGAAACTTGGGGAGACCTTCGTCCAGCAGTGGATTGATAATGGTTGATGATGATGATGTTATATATATATATATAATTGCGACATAGCAAACTAAATATCCTTTCACAGGCAGTATTGCTTTGGGAAAAAGTTAAAATTCCAAACATCACTTTAGAGTCTTTCATATTTGAGCTTTCCAAGAGGTCCTTTTTCTTTAGAAAAAAATGCCCACTGCTGATCTGCTCACTCCATTGTTAAATGCTCTGGAAGTTTTTTTATGTTGAAAATTCGAGAATTCAGCTTCCAGTTCATCAGCTGCATTGAAATCTGTTTCTCCACATTTTTTAAGAAGTAAAGATGGATAATTTTCAACAAAGTACTTCAGAGATGAAAATTTCTTGTTTGCTCTCTTAGAAATGTCAGCAATTTAAGCATGCTCTAACAAATTCTGAACAATATGGAAAATTTGCAATTATATAATTACAGGAGACACAATAGTATTTTCTTACATCAGCATAAAACTCTTTCAACTCATCTTGTGACAGTTCTTTAAGGGAATCTGCAGTTTCAGAACCAACAACTAAAACTATGTCCATCTTTTTTCTGATTTTCATAAATCTCAAATGAAACATCAAAAGCAAACTGTGAGCTATAATAACAGATGTTTTTACAAATCTGCTTAACAACTCAGTAAAAAAATTGTAAGTTCTGCCTTGAGTTTGTGAACTCTGGGTTCTTCACATTGTAATATAATGTTGCACTTTTCAAAAACAATATTTTTTACAAAAAATGCTAAAGAGTGAAACAAATTGGAACTTAAAGAGAGAAAAATTCTTTCTTCCCTTTTTAATACACACTTTTTGGAAGTAGCACTTTTAACAACTATTGGTTTTCTCATATTTTTGTTTAATAATTTTAACATTATCCAACTGTAGATCTTGTTTTATTTTTTGGACACTTTGAAGATAAACATGCCTCTGATTTAAGTTTACTTTTTCTGTTATCAGCATCTGATCGTACGTCTTCAGTTACCTGCTGTTTATGCACCTTTGGAATATTGAAAGCAACAAGTCTTGGAGAAAAATGAACTCTCCTCTTATTGGCACATTTTTCTTTAAAATATAACAGCAGACTTCTCCATTCCTCAAGAAGGAGACTGATACACTTCCCCAATGATAACAATTTAGTAATGCAATGTTTTAGAATTTTTTCTCCTCGCTGCTGTTCATCATTTGGAATTTTTTAAAAGGGAGCTTACGTTTCACAATTCTATGAAAATAATAATAGATTTCTATTAACAGATCAAAAGAAATAGGCAAAGTTCCAGCTCCTTTTTCGGAAGCTATGTTTATTAGATGACACAGGCAACCGAAAACAAACAAATTGGAATGTTGTTCTTTTAGATATGCACCCACTCCCTTGTTTTTTCCAATCATAACGTTTGCATTGTCACACGCTAGTGATAAGCAATTTTTCCACAGGATATCATGGGTTGAAAATTCGGCACATATTAAATCGGCAAAACTTTTCCCAGTGCCATCAGCTGTTAAAATTTGCAAAGAAAATAAAGTACATTTTAATTGGCCTGCTTCTTTATCAAAAACTGTAACTACTATGGGATACATTTGGTAGTCCATGTCACTACTCCCATCAGTAGCAATTGAAAATGGGCTATTTTTTAAAATGTTAGTAATCCGGTGCAAGGAGTGATTAGGTGACCTGTTTTAATTCTTCCAGATGAGTACTTTTTTTTACTTCTGGTGAATTCGGGAACATGGCAGGTAATAACTTCGTCATGCGATAGGCAGCAGCTAACGGGATGTTATGTTCAAGCAAAAAACCAGTAAACAACATTTCTGCTCTAATAGCTTGCATATCTGAAGCAGACACAAAATTCGGCATATTTTTTCAAGTTATCATTATACGATAACATGTTTCGCTGTTTTAGCATGAGAAACGATATCACTTTCACCGCCATGTGCTAAATTTATATCATAGTTGCAAACACAGCAAACTGCATAAGTTCCTTTATGTGACTTTTAAAAAAAAATTGAACTCTTGCAAGTACCTATTTAAATAACCCTGAATTCTATGTACCTTTAACATATTTCCAAATGATGATGAGAAAGGAATAAAAGGGCGATCTCAAACAACACAATACAATAATATACTGTACACACAGCACCATGCCAGCAGATAGTAAAAGGAACAGTGAAGGAATTCTTTCCCATGGTTACGAATAAGATCAAAAGAGAAGTCGCAAAGAACAGGCGGGGTCTTCCTCCTCTGTGATGCAGCGCAGCCAACTTTCTCGTTGGCTGCACACAGGCAGTTGACGATGTCATCGCGAAAAGGAAGTGGCTATGGAAATTGATCAACAGCATTGGGTACAGCTACATCGGGAAGTTAAAGATGCTGGATATGAAAGAAAGGGAAATGGAGATAAACTCTGGAAGGAAAAAATGCAGATTTGCATAAAGAAAAATGCAAGCCTTATGAAGATGGAAAATAGTACTATTTTGGCCAAAAATCGGATTTCCGGAACAAGACAAAAAAAAAACTGAACAAATACGGGGAAAATCGGAACACTTGGCAGGTATGCAAAATATACCTAGTGCTAAGGGAACTTTCTAGCCTGACTTGCAGTACCGGTCACACAAAATGTCAAAATATACTCACTTAATAAGAAAATTCCACATTAAGGAAAGTTAGGGAAACTGGTGGTCTCAGCTGCATAAATTGTAAGCAAAAAGAATTTTCCAAATCAGACTTCTGGACGTGCAGATATAGTTTAAACTGGCTAATATACTGCAATGTCCACTAAGGGAAAAACAGTACAGTGAGAAAGTCATACAGTATGTGCATTATCCTGATTACAGTCAGAGTTTAAAAAAAAAATTCCAATATGACAGATAAAGGTATCACTGAAATGGGTATCTAAATTTACGCCATCCGATGGGAATATTTTACATGAAAAACTGGTGCAGAAATGCGTGAAATATTTTCTATTAAACTACAGCTACCAAATGCAAAAGGAATTTTTATGAAATGATCATATGAATCAAGTATTAGCCAAATTCAAATGTGCATTTGCATTACCTCTAAAAATAGCAGTAGTTGGGCATCAGACAGTGCAAAAAATGGAGAGAAAATTCTGTGCGTACCTTCAGCTATTCAATGCAAAAAGATTTTTTTTAATCCAACCTTTAGAAATGCAGATATTGTGCAAACAAGGACTTTTATGCCACCTAAGGAAAGCTATGCATCACAAAAATTCAAAAGAGCCTGAACCTCACTACTCCTAAATTTAGTTACCAATATCTTATTGGGGGGGGGTCAATTAATTGGTGCAAAGATACCACATTTACAGCAAACCAAGTGATACTATAAGCATGGACCCATGTCAAAAGATATGATACAGAAAACTAAGCAAATCGTATAGTTGCTCCATACAAATTGTCTATGGTTCCACAACAATCTTTCTTCTCCATACCTGCCAATCCACATATGTTCTGTATATTCTTTAAGAGATTGGTTGGTACAGTGGCATGAAAAAAAGTGCCGTAATTATCATTCCAAAAATGCAACATTGTTTTGTTGTCGTAATTCTCATCAGTGAACTTGGAAAGTATGCTGGAGTATTTTTGGAAAGGTTTATTTTGTAAGTATGGTGTGTGAGCTCTGGGCTATTGCATATAGCAGTAAGCAGTTTATGCCATGGAAATGAAGTCAAAATGGGGAGAAGAACTGATGCTGCTTTATTAGTGACACCAGAGGAGTAGTGAGCCTGAACCTCACTCCTCCTAAATTCAGTTACCAATATCTTATTGGAGGGGGTCAATTAATTGGTGCAAAGATACCACATTTACAGCAAACCAAGTGATACTATAAGCATGGACCTATGTCAAAAGATATGATACAGAAAACTAAGTAAATCGTATAGTTGCTCCAGACAAATCGTCTATGGTTCCACAACATTGTTTTTTCTCCATACCTGCCAATCCACATATGTTCTGTATTTTCTTTAAGAGATTGGTTGGTACAGTCAATGCCCTCTGGTGTCACTAATAGAGCAGCATCAGTTCTTCTCCCCATTTTGACTTCATTTCCATGGCATAAACTGCTTACTGCTATATGCAATAGCCCAGAGCTCACACACCATACTTGCAAAATAAACCTTTCCAAAAATACTTCAGCATACTTTCCAAGTTCACTGATGAGAATTACAACAACAAAATAATGTTGCATTTTTGGAATGATAATTACGGCACTTTTTTTTCGTGCTACTATTACACTAAAAAGTCCTTACATTAGGTTAACAATCCATGATGGAAAATACAGTCTGCACATTATATTATCTCCTGTATTAGAAGTACATAATGATCATAGTGCCGATATTATGTACAATACTTAGTATTTTTTTACAAATGTACCTTCTGTAGTGGGCTTTTTAACTTTACATCAAAAATTTGACAGTACCTATGCAAAGTCAAAAAGAATACCACCACAAAAAGTATAATTGTGAACACACTAAATAGTGTGTATATTTTGGCATGTCAGTAGACTGACATCTATGGAGAGCAGAGCTGAGACAGGCTGAGCCCCTATCTCCATGCAGTAGCTCCCTGCTAATTCTATTTAGCAGTGTACATATTGCAGCGCATTATGGCGCAATAATATTAGCATTATTTGAGCAACATACAAATTGCAGCACCACCCGATCATTTTGGATGCCTGAAGCATTTCAGGTGGAAATAAACAGTCAAAGAAAATCGTACAGTTACACTATAAAAATAGATAGAGGTTCCTTCCCCACTCCCCATTTGAGAAATACATTGGTTAATTGCAGGATGACGAGAGCATGGTAAAGGAGACGTTTTTTGTTAATAGTTGAACAGGTTAGCCAGTGTTTGGGCCCGGGCTCTACCTTGCAATATAAAATTCGGGCTCAGGTGGGCTCGTGCCGATATACCACGGGCTCGGGCTCCGAAAATTGAGACGGAACTCAGATCTGGTGAGAGCACTTTTTTTCTTTTCTTTATAAGACTTTTGTGGCATTTACCATAATTTGAAACCATGTTGCAATATATGTACTCATTTTGATTAAAAAATAAGTCACATACTACTTACATTTAAAAAAAAATCCATAACCTCTTACTACTGGAAGGTGCATTTCCTGGTTCATTGAGCTATTTTCCCAGAATTTGTTCTTAATATCCTTATAAATTTCTATTTAAGCAAAGGAAGAAACAGTGACAATTTAAAAAGAAATACAATCACTGGACCTTGGAAAAATGAACAAACTGCCCACAACTGTAGTGGCATACAAATAACTTTTGTCACACACCACTATCTCTAGAACTTACTATTAATGAATTTGTGCCCCTATATAGTATGTGTTTTTAGTTTTTTTCCATTTCTTAATGAACTTTCTATGTTGATAGATACATAACACATTGGCCTAAACATCCTGAGGACTCCTAACTTCATGCTGCCTCATGGATATTAATCAGGAGCATGAGTGCAAGTTCTGAGATGTGGCCAAGACTGACAATATTTTGAATACCCCCACCACCATGCACACTCAGACATAAACACGATATACATTAAATATTATATGTGGTTAAAATTCATTATTAAATCAAAAGAGCATAAAACGACCGAACATTAATGCATATACACGTAAACAAAATTTGATGTCCATGCAAATTGTAATCGGAAAGTTAAATTTGATTATTAGGTAGGAACTACCACTTGAAATTTAACAAATCTCTAAAATTCCTTATCTTGCAAAAGAAAAAAAAAAAAAAAAAAGATCTTGCATAAATTCAAATCCAATCTACATATTTGCTGCTTATATAGCATTTTAAGCCCATAATAGAAATATGTTAACCAAATTATTGAAATTGTAATATTATACATACCATGGAAGATGTTTCAAATAATCTTTAGTAAATTCTGTTGAATCAAATAAATGTTGCACACTTTTAAAAGTCATTTAAATTGTAAAATTACATAAGGATAAAAAAAAATTATAATCAAGATTTATTTTTTTTATTGGAGGTTTAACGACCACCGTGAGCAACTCAATGGGCTATAAGCAGTCGCCCGTCCCTAATTTAGGGGCACTGGTTCCAGGGAAGGGAGAGAGCCAGTGTCGTAAGACAAACACAACATCCATGCCTGACCGGGATTCGAACACGGGCCCCTTACGGACGAATGATCAGAGGCCAGCGCCTTAGATCACTGCACCACCTGGGCGGCAATCAAGATTATGCATGTCCAACTGTAGTTGTGTACACAGAGAGCTCGTTTCATTAATTCACTTCACCATGATCACAGTTTTATAGTAACCATCACAAATTTGCATAGGTGAATTATTTCTTTGAACAGGAGCGACTCCAGGCAATGTTTGTGTATGCTGCTGTGATCGTACACACTTTTGATGATCAGCATCCTTACTGTGTCTCAACAGCACTTTTTTACCATTGCTTCCATAGTTTAACTTTCTGTTGCAGAGAACACAAAAGCTAAATCCTGGTTCCTTAATTTTCCGGCACCAAGAACCAAATTTGACGTCACTCGTGGGAATCAGTCTCATCTAACCATTCCCATCGCCACTTATTTTTAACACTGCTATCGTTCAAAGCCGACATATTTTTCGAATCTATGAATTCGATAGCTGACTGCATGTTGAAAAAAGGAATCGGAAATTTACCAATACTTGGTTAATTTCGAATACGTAAATTAATATAGAAATGCGCACGCATACACGCGTAAAATACGGCAAGATCGACTGGTACGATTCACTCCAAATATTAGCTGTGACCTATGGCAGCAGTCTCCACCTAATACAAGCTCGATGGGTGAACCGGATGGTGTGTGATGTACATGTAGCAAAGAGAAAGCCAGGGACGGGCGAGGCTGGGTTGGAAGCTATGACGTAGACTAGGATCGGCGTAGAACCTCCAAGGGAACTGCTCCTCGATTCCTCTTCAACCAGAATGCCCCTCTTACCCAAAATGCATCAGGCGCCGCTGCTACTCCGAGTTTACGATAAACAAGGTACTACGGTACGAGCGTGGTTGCCGATGGCGTACTTACTTTCCGGAGTAGAGCGTATGGATAGAAAGGGAAAAAAGAAAAATACATATTTAGAAATTTTATTTTTACTGATATTTTCTTCCGTCCCGCTTCCATCTTCGGATATTTTCAAAAGACGGAATTCCGTCCTCTGGACGGAAAACTTGCATCCATGATCAGGAATCATCCTTCAAAGGCATATGGTAAAAATTAAACCCACTACTTTCAAGCACTGAAATGTAGCCATTGCTACGTCAAAATAATGAGTTTATGTGCCTACCATAAGCACCTACATTTCCTATGGCCAATTCCACAGAATAACTGAAATTTATTCATCCTGGAACCATAATCTACTGATTTCCAACCGAGTGTTACAATTACACCTCCCAGAACACAGCATTTTCTGGCAACTACAATACAGGATTAAGAGCTAACATCCACATTGCACTAGTTTACTTGTTTTGTCACAGCAGCTAACAATTCCAACTGGATAGCAGACCACACACATATCAGTTTTTCATATAACATCCTGGTTGGTGCAACAGTACGACACTTGAACAAAAATTAGGGAATGTGGGATTGATTCTACAACAGGAAAATATAATTTTTATGCTTCTGGAGGATTTAACCATGTGAATAGATTTATTGATAGAATATTGATTGTGGCCCTTCTATGCTAAATATAATTAATACAATTGTCTGTGACCAAATGCAGTACTCATTTGGTAAAATCCAACTTTGGTGAAATTTGACCTTGAGATATGTTAAGGAGAAGACTAGGTTATATGAGGAACTGTTTGCATTTTAATACAAAGGTGATATCCCTGTTAGAACAAACAACTCCAATCTTATTAAATTGAATTTTGTAAAAAAGCTGTATTATCAGTGATAATGAAACCAAACAATATGTTTGCCTTTGAGATCTACAACAGAAGGTACATTTACTAAAAATTTAATTATAAGAATAAAAAGAGTACTATAGCCCCATGAATAAAATGTATCACTAAATTCTGACACTATCATAGAAAACTTTTTATTAAAAACTTGAATCTGCACAGATACAATATCTACAGATATACACATGTGTTACAATAGTGTTTTACAAAAACTTAACAGATGAAGGAGGATGTACTTGTTACATGATGCTTTAACTACAATCCATCTCTGATGGCTCTTGACGACCCTGTAAGAAAAACATTAATTAAAAGCAAATTTACAGCTGGAATTTACAAATACATTATACTTGCCTATCTTACATTTTTACTACTTTCCATTTTCCACTGCTAAATAAAGTATGCATACAAAATTCAACCAATTTCTATGATCAGGGAGCTCTCTGCTTGCCATTCTCAGCATCACAGAAAGGGGCAACACATTATTTTCCAGAGCACTCCTAAAAGTGAAAAATGGGGTCTATTCAATATGACTTTGATTTTTTAGATGTTTATATACCTGAATAACTATCTCTTCACAGGATTTTTTTCTGCTGTGCAATCTTGTTCACATGCTAGGGAGTGGTTTCTTACAAAATTATACCTCAAATATGTACTAGGATGTGTGTGTGTGTGTGTGTGTGTGTGTGTGTGTGTGTGTGTGTGGTTCCACTTAAGCACCTGACAATTTAATCCTAGTAAAAATTACATCACATTGACACTATCTTTTCAGGTATACTTGAAATGTGTTGACTGGCTAAAAATTATTCTCCTCTGAATTATGATTCTCATGGAAATAGTGATTTTGTTGACAGTTTTGCTATATCTTTGTCTGCTAATCAGTCTTGGTTTTCCTATTCTTACAGATCTACCCTGCAACCTCTAATTTTGTTATCAAGAGTATAGGAGTGCCACACAATGAAACAGTATTCTCTATAATCAATCAATTGCTTTCTAACAATTTTTGTTTTAGCTTATGGTTTTTGTGAAAACTGATTTCTTACCAATTTATACACCCAACCTGTCACAGAACCAACTTAATAAAAAAGACCATACTCATTTTTAAATGATGTTCTGGCTCTAAGTGAAGGATCTGCTACTTCTGCATGTTTTAAGAATTCATCATAGATCAGTATCTTTCCTTGAATATAAGAGCATTCTTCAATGTAAAATTTTCTGACAGATGTATAGAACTTAGAAAGTTTATTTTCATTTAAAATGATTTTGCTGAAATATATTCTTGTTTTTACTCTAATTACCAGTTGTGTCCTTTCTGATTTTTCTTTTTTGAAAAACTGGTATTTGAAAAATTAAGCTCAACATCACCATCAACAGTAGGCTTCACAAATCCCTTGGATGACAATTTTATCAATCGTGCTGAAAGAACTTATAAGTTTGAGGACCATGAATGCATGATAGGTTTCACCAATAGTGTAACTTGGAGGATATGAATGCTTTTGAACATCGTGCATCAATTCTTACAAATTTTTCAGCTTCGTCACTTTCGTTTTCGGACTCGCCCCTTTATCAAGCTGAAATGCAAACCTTTTTTGGGGGAATATTTAAGAACACAGGATACACGTTCGGAACATCGTTGGGGGAAAATTTTTGAGTTATGGGAGAGACCCCATAACTCAAATGTCCGATTTCCGTTTTCGGACATTTCCCTTCCATTTTCAAGGTGAAATACAAATATTTATGAAATAAAATGAAATTTAACAACAATACTAGGTAGAGGAAACACTGCATGAAAACTAAAATTACGATTATGGGAGAAATCTTCACTGTTTCTGAAAGTTTTAAAAGACGAAATTTCAGTTTTTCAAAGTTTCAGGTGGAAAGCATCCTTCACCACTACCAATTGCCCCAAAATGTCTGTTCAGTTATGCATCGATCTTGAGGATAACCCAAATTACGACGAAAAAGCAGAAATTCCTCAAAGCAGTGGCACTCTCTCTTGCCTGAAGATTAAACGGGAATTTTTGTGCCGTCGAATTTAAGTTTTCGGAAATCTTCCCTCCATTTTCAAAGTGAAATACAAAGATTTATCGAATAAAATGCTGTATAACAACAATACTGGACAGAGGCAACATCGCAGGAAAACGAAATTACAATTACGGAAAAAATCTTTATTTTGTTCACTTCCGTTTTTGAAAGGCAAAATCCTGTCCCGATGCATATTTTAATGCATTGGTTAAATTCTTTGATGCGGATTTTTACATGTTGATGTGTACTTTACGCGCTTCTCGACGTGTATTTCTACGTGTCGCGAAAAATTCCAGGTGCATATTTTTACGTGTTGGTAAAATTTTGATGCGTACTAGACGCGTAATTACGCATTTTGGCAAACTCTGCACATAAGAACGAAATCCAAGCATACTTTTCTGAAACGAAAGAAAAAACTTGAAAATATTAATTACTGACATGAATGGCCGACGCACGCTTAAAAAAAACAAAAACAAAAAAAACTCTGGTGCCATGCAATGACACTCACGTTCTGCACCAAATGATTTTCAAGAGCTTGTCGCTGCACTGCGAAAGAGCTTCAGGCCGAAGTCTGCCCACGTCCACCAAAGCAAGCTACGCTCAACGTCCCCAGAATGTTGCATGCTGGGGAGGGGAGGTCCACTTAGAATGACTCAGCGCAAGGCCACACTCAACGAGTGCCAATCGCTCGCGCTAAGATCCGAGCAGCTTTGAGAGGCAGAACTGGGTGCAGGCAGCATCGCAAGCAAGACGAGCGACGGATCGTCAAGTGGCCGCCGTTGCGTTGAGAAGGGGAACAAGCAAAATAAAAATTAATAACTTATGTTAATTTTATGTAGAAAAAACACGGTTTTCCGTATTCTGTAGTACAAGAGCTATTTCCGTAGGAATTACGAAAATTCTGTAGTAGTTGGCATCTCTGAAAATGCAGAGATAACATACTCATTGCTCAGCCTATTACTATATATTGAAGTGAAACTGGAAAACTTGTGGCTATGCACAATTCAACACTACTTCCATAGATTCTGCCTTTGATCATAACAATTTCACAATTGTGAGCCTGTGTTAGCAAAATACACTATCTACCAACAAGTAATTGGACACCCCTGCAATCGACGATATCTGCGGTTCTGATACACGTTAACGGCTGCCACCGTTAAATATCGTGTGGGAAACAACAACGCAACTAGCTGCATGCAAGATGCCACGCAGTTCGGAGCTCTCCGATTTTGAGAAAGGTGTAATCGTCGGGTATCACAGAAATGGCCAATCCATAAGTGACATATTCATCGAGTTGAAGTACCCAAAATCGACAGTGGCCTACGTGATTGGCAAGTGGAAGATGAGAGGTGACTGCCGGAATGTGCCCCAACTCGGCAGACCCACAAAACTGGGAGTTGGAGACCGACGGGTGCTGGCCAGAGAAATTCGGAAGAACCGCACCAAATCAATGAGCCACATCCGCAAGGAGTTTCAACAGGCATCCAAGAGTGTTCTTTTGATGAATACCATCCGTAAGGAAGCCCATCTGCTCGGTTATCATGGACGTGCTGCCGCCCACAAGCCTTTGATCACGAAGTCCAATAGTGCTGCTTGGCCAACGTGGTGCAAAGAACGTCGACAGTGGAAACAGGTTCTTTGGAGCGATGAATCAAGGTTCACCTTCTACTGTTCGGATGGCAGGGTCTGGGTTTGGCATCTGCCTGGAGAACGCCTCCTGCCGGAATGTATTGTGCCAACTGTGAAGTTCGGCGGCGGAGGAATTATGCTATGGGGGTGTTTCTCCTGGTATGGCATGGGATCCTTAGTCGTAATTCCTGGTAGACTCAATGCAGAGACCTACTGCACCATTTTGGATGACCATGCGCTTCCTACATTGTGGCAGTTTTACGGGGTGGACCCATGTTACTTTCAGGATGACATGCCACCTTCATGTTGCGAGGTCCACCATGGCTTGGTATGGTGACAATGGGGTTAATCGAATGGACTGGCCTGCGCAGAGACCGGACCTTAACCCTATCGAGCACCTCTGGGACGAGTTGGAGCGTCGACTGAAGGGGTGCCCCCACCGTCCGAAACCGGTGAAGGAACTGACCTGTCTTCTCCAAGCCGAGTGGAAGAAAATACCGCTAGCCGTCGTACACCTGGTTGAGAGTATGCCACGGAGGGTCGCAGCTGTAATTGCTGCTCATAGAGGCTCCACCAACTACTGAAGGTGAATAAACTTCGTTTTCCTTTGCTATCACAGGTGTCCAATTACTTGTTGGTAGGTAGTGTAGTAATTTACTGCATTGGGAAAATAGATAATTTTGAACTTTTTTTAATGGAAATTTTAGTCGTTCAGTTTCAGTCAGGTGGTATTGATCTAAAGTTCTATTTACTAATAAAATAACAGTATATTTAGCAAATACGATGTTGATCTTAAGTTCCATTTATTAATAAAAAACATATCAGTCTGGTGTGGTGTTAATCTAAAGTTATATTTACTAATAAAATAACACTATTTCTCAAAAAAATTGTGCAATCTTTATGTTTTTTAGCGGAGACGCTATCAGGCTGACGCTTACATTTACAACATCCTTCATTTGCAGTGTCTTGTTTGTGTACCGAAGAGGAAGAAGAACCTTTACTGTTACAAGTCGCTGTTATAAAATCAAATTGCTTCAACAGGTTTTGGAGGCAGAACTGTAGCACGAACTCCATTTATATATGCAGAAACATGAAACGGCTGTATCAATTTTCCGACACCATATCCCAGATTTCTCCTTCTGGGCGTCTTTTTTTCTAGCCAATCCTACCAGAATTTATTTTTGACCGAGGCCTTTAATGTCTTGAGATCGTCAGTTTTGGTCAAAAAAAGTCGTTGATGACGAACTTAACTTAAAACTGAAATTGTGTAAATTTCAAATCCACACACACACACACACACCATCACTTTTGCCTAAACAAAAAAACAAACGTTTCATCAGGGAAACAAAGACACCTCCTCTGACACTGACTTACTAATACAATGAGGAGGCAGGCTGTTCCCACGCGTAGGTGCAGACGCGCGAGTAACTTACTTTATTTGCTTTAACACCCCCCCCATCTCCGAGTTTCAATCCCACATCACTCAAGGCAAAAAACCGTTATTTTTTGCATCGATGAGCAGAAGCGGCGACGAAATGACTGAGAATTTAAGCGCATGCCCTTCCCACAGAACAACGGACAACCACAGCACGGACTGCTGGCTTCATGTCGAGACTTAAGGTGCCAAGCTCAAGTTGGCTGCATCGGCGAGTAAGACAATATTATGATCACATTAATTCATCAGTGAAAAGCAATTTTTTTTAGTAAATACTTTTGCCATGAATCGTTTTATTTTTATTTTATTTTTTTTTGCTTTGTTGTTTATTAGAACTCAAAATTTAACAGTCTTGTTTGGAAGGAACTTGATTTCCAAAATTACAATAGTTATTAAAACCACTACTTTTGAGACAATCCTAACAGGATTTTTTTTTTTAAACCAAAACTGTCTACAAATTTTTCATTAACATAGATTCTTTGAAAGAAGCTATGAAACAAATCTGTCTTCACAGACTACAGCCTGAAAAAATACTTTTGCACAATGAGTAATGAGAGATCACACTAATACAAATGGCGTAAATAACCGATATTTTTGCACCAATGGGTGGCATTATTGAGACAGACTGATACTGACCTATGCAGAGAAGATCTCTGCATAGGTTAGTACAGACTGTATCAGTCCACTCCACATAAGTTAGTACTAATGGGTGCCTTTATCAAGACAAACTGATACTAACTTATGTGGAGATCTTCTCTACACAGGTTAGTATCAGTCTGCCTTGCACTGGTTAGTACCAACGAGTGGTTTTATAAGATCTTCTTTACAGAAGTTAAGCACCCAGGGTGGCTATCACAAGGAATACTGATTTTATCCTATGTGAAGAATGATCCTAACCTATGTGCGATACATAGGTTAGTACTGATGGGTGGCTTTACTGATGCCCACTGATACTGACCAATGTATTGGAGATCTTCTCTACATAGGTTAATATATCATTCAGTGCTACAACAGCTATAGCTTATGCCGTAACTATTCGTAATTTACGTGAATACAATTATAATCATAATAGGTAGTTTACCTTTTTGTACACATTTCCCTGCACATTTTATTCTTTTTGTAGTCTAGCTTGGTTCAAGCCTGGTCCTTTTTCGTCTTCAGGTTCATTCAATGCCTGGCGAATGTGTACAAGTCCTTGAAGTGTACTGCATTAATGACATTAGGTCCCAACAGCATCAACTTCCCCTCCAACCACTCTTACCAACGTGTAAAACATAACTTTAGTTGGTTAATTGACATTTATAAAATAATCTTGATTTTTATAAATGTCAATTAACCAACTAAAGTTGCGTTTTACACGTTGGTAAGAGTGGTTGGAGGGGAAGTTGATGCTGTTGGGACCTAATGTCATTAATGCAGTACACTTCAAGGACTTGTACACATTCGCCAGGCATTGAATGAACCTGAAGACGAAAAAGGACCACCTGCACCAGAGGCTTGAACCAAGCTAGACTACAAAAAGAATAAAATGTGCAGGGAAATGTGTACAAAAGGTAAGCTACCTAGAGATTAGGTTAATATCAGTCTGCTCAGTACAGGTGTGTACTAAAAGGGCACCTTTATAGGATCATTTCCACATAGGTTAGTACGAGTGGTTGGCTTTATCAAGGCAGATTGACAATAACCTATGTGAAAATGTTCTCCGCATAGGTTAGTGCAGGGTGTCTACTGATTTCCAATGAACCAAATTCATGACTTTTTCATGACCTCTTCAGTTAAATTCATGACCTCGACAATGCGGCACAATGACAACCATTTTCTTTGCACTTATCTGGAAGAGTTTTTAACTATTATTTTGCACATTACTGTTTTCTGATTGTAGCTGTTTTAGCAGCAGATTTAGGAGAAATAAAGAAAAACACTATCATCATTGCATCAACATTACCAAACCAAAAGAAATTTCTGAGAATGGCTTTTACAAGTCCTTCAAGTAAGCAAGTGAAAAGGAATGTTTCACATGTTTACACACTTCTAGTCAATTACTATTGAAATAATCAGTCTAAAGTAAAACCATCTTTGGGCACAAGGGCTTAAGAAAATGTTTCATTGCCAAAAGAAAAATTCAGATATCTTTCAAGTTACATCGAACGGTAACCAAACTAAGTGAAACAAAGATAATGTTCAAAAGTGAAATGACATGATATATTTAAATTCAGCTGCATAATTACTATGCAATACACACCAGTGAGAAACTTTTACCCCTACTTCTTCTACGCACAATTTTTAAATTTTGTGTTACTTCACAGAAAATACTTACAATCCAATTTAATTTGGACTTACAGTATCACTTTACTTATCAATTAAAAATTCACAACTCTCATCTAGGATGGGGTATGGCTATTTTCAGAAATATTTATCATTACATTTATTAATACACAAATTCTTTTAACATGGTGATGCTGTAAAAACTTACACAAGTTTTTATTAAGGCAATATAAAAACTATGAATGTACAAAATTTATGGAGACTGAAATTTCACAGTGAAAGACTGTGTTTAAGTATCTTAGCTAAATTTGTTATCTCAGAATCAAGAACTTCAGCTTCTTTTGCCTTTTCTATAAGCTTTCTTTTCTTACCTTTAAGTTCTTTTAGTTATTGGACTGCTCTCCTTTTATGATTGGCCACTTCATCTTCCTCAGATTTCTTCTTTTTTTAAGGCTTCTACTCTTTTTGATGAAGCATTTTTGACAGCTAATATAATTGATTTTGTGATGTTCACATTCAGTTCTTTCTCACTATTAACTAAACCACCTAACGATTGTATTGCACTGTAAACACTTCTTTCTGCAACAACTGCATCTTCTAAGTTTTCAATTAAAAGTTCTTTCTTAACAGAAAAGCCTCTTTCAACTGCAGCATTGCCATGAAACATGCATAGCAGCTTCTGTAAGAACTTGATAAAGTCATGGTTTGCACTTTGTAGTAAATTCATCAGGAAGTGATCAAGTTTGTCCTCCTTAGGATTGAACTGTTGCAGTTGTTTTTTTTAGAAGATTCACAAAATTGCAAATATTCCCTTTTCACAACATCAGCTTTTGATGAAGCCATATGTTTTTTTTGACACAATTCTTGCAGTGCAATTGTCACTCGAGAATCTCTCAAAATGGAACTCTGCATAACTTCCGGAGATAAACATGAAGCACCTTGCACAATCTTTAATTTCAAAGGACTCTACTCTGCAATTTTTAGATACAGACTTTTCAAAATACCTATGTACTCATTTCTGAAATTAAGAATATCCCTTTCTCTGCAGTTCTTGATAGCAATAGTGGCACCATATCCAATATCTACATAGTGACTTGTTTTACGATTACACGGTTTGGTAACATCAATGGCAAGTAATTTGCTAGAATTTGTTGCCTCTTCCATTATACACTGGCGTGCAAAAATTAAGGGCAAGACGGTTTTTCGAATGTAACATCGTGCAGAAGTGCTCCACATCGACTCAAATCATACCATAAGATCCCCAAGATGTAAGAATATGGGACAAGTGAGCAAAACCGTCCAAACAAGGAATCCAAAGGATACAAAGGCACTTTATTGAAAAGGTAGCTTCGAGCACAACTGGACAGAAGACAGAAACATCCATGTGACAGGCGGCTACCAAGAAAAATCCAATCTTTAGTAGGGGATATGATCACCCTTGACTGCGTTGCAGGATTTACAATGTCTGCCCATGCTCAGGACAAGGCTGTCAAAGAGCTATTGAGGCATTGCAGCATATTCCTAATGTAGCGCCAATTGCAGCTGCGGAATCGTTGCTGGCGGCTGGTGACGTGCTGCCAAGCGTCTCCCGAGAAGGCCCCACAAGTGTTCGATTGGATTTAGGTCCAGGGATCTTGCGGGCCAATCCATACGTTGAATACCTTCACTCTCCAACAGCCACTGTACAATGAGGTGTAGCGTTGACGTCCATGAAGAGGAACTCAGAACCCACAACACCTCTAAACAGTCGCACGTGAGGCAGGAGAACCTCGCTACAATAGCCGACACCAGTGACTGAACCTCCTTGGAAGATGTGGAGGTCCGTACGGCTACCAAGCACGATACCGCCCCAAATGATAACTCCGACACCTCCAAACCAGTCCCTTTCGATGATGTTGGAGGTGTGATTGCGTGTTCCCTGCTCTCTCCAGATGTGTATACATCCAGAATCGCTCGTCAGACTAAATCGGCTCTCATCCGTAAAGATAACTCGACCCCATTGCTGATGCCTCCAGTTCTTGTGTTCCTGGCACCACAGAAACCGCCGTCTCCGATGAGCAGGCATTAATGGCACACACCGTAGTGGTCGTCGTGCAAATAGACCACCTTTGTGCAGCCTCCTGGCAACGATAAAACACGATAACGGACGTCCAGTTGTCTGTTGCATCTGCCTTGCGATTTCTCCCTCTGTCTGCTGTCTGTCTCTTCTCTCCTGTAGGACAATATACCGGTCGCCCGCCGCCGTGGTTGCTCGTGGACGACCACTGCTAAACTCTCGAACAGCTGTTCCTGTCGTTTGAAATGCTCTCCAAGCTCGTGAAACGATGCTGTGAGCGATCCCGAACTCCTCGGCCACACTAGTCACACTTCGAACTACTTTCAACTTCCCAATGACACAACCTCGGGTAAAGTCATCCAGATGTCGGCTACTGGATTGCCTGTTGGCCACATCACACGGTGGCAGCAACTTTACGTCGTTCAAACCGATGTACACCGTGCAATAGTTTTCACCGAATTGCTGAGCGTACACCGCCAGTGTGCTTTATACCCTTCTCACTCACTCTCCCCCCCCCCCAAGGCTGCATATATGCGCATGCCCTACCCTGCCGGACCCTAGTCTATCTCCTGAGTGGTATTTCGGTCCGTTCTTCCTGCTCGTTCCGCTGTTATGCTTATTTCTCCTCTTTGTCCTTAATTTTTGCACACCAGTGTACTTTTCTTGATTAATCATGAGGCAATGCTATACATTAAACTACAAATCTTTGTACAAAAAGGGCAAAAAACAGTCAATTGACTGATACTTAGTTAAAAAATGCTCAAGTTCAATTGATAATGATATAAGCAACTCAAGTTTTGCACAAAGGAGGCTGTCTTGTAAATGTTGTTTAATTTATTCAAAGTTTCCGGTGGTCTTTTGTGTACTTCAGCAACATACTTCTTCAAATGTGGTATAAGTTCAATTGCTCTTTTCATGACTTCAATATTTCCAACCCATCTTATAGAACACAATTTGAGCGGAAACTTAGAAAACCCAGTAATGTTTGAGGTTACCCTGCTTGACGGAAAATCCTTCATGAAGTACCAGATTACCCTAAGAAACCCATGAACATTCCAACCACTTTTATTGTGAGCAGTTTTCAAAGCTCCATGCACTACATGAAGTGAACAAGTGCCACAATTGAACATCTCTGGTTGATAATCTTCATCATATAGAAATGCTTGCAAATCATGCAACATCTTCAAGTTTACATTTGGGCCATCCATTGAAATTTGAATTATGTTCTTAGGTGACAAATTCATCTGCTGTAAATCAGCAGATGTGGCAGAATTAAGAAACACACATGTTAAATATCTTGTAGATACACACCGACTTTGTTGATCCCAGAAACGAACCACCAAATCCATTTGTCCCTTTTGGACAACTTTGTTCAAACTCTCATCATATGATACACAAAAGAAATTAGCTTCCCTGACTTTGTTAGTTAGAAGATTCTGGGAATGAGGGCCGAGTCCATAAGTAATTATATATGCCTTCTTATCCTTGTGTAACTGCATTTTTTTAGCAATCATGCTATCAGGAAACATAATATGGAATAATTCTGTTGTGTTTCCAGAGCTTCTTGCTGAAGAATGAGACATCACTTTATTCATAGCCCAAATATAATTTCAGATTTCATTACCTCATCATTTAATTAAAAAATGTTTCAATGAGTTGTTTTAGAACTCTCTTCAACTGAAGTTCTAAAGGTTCAGGGCATGCAGCAGTCCAATGAGAAATTTTAAGTAGGAATTTTAGGGGTTTTTTCTAAAATTTTAGGACAACTGCTTTTCTCGAAAAAAAAAACAAGAACAAAAAAAAAAAACCAAGAACAGTAAAATTAGTATGAAACACTTTGAGAAAAAAAAAACCTTCTGCCTACTTTTCTTTTTTATAGTAATTTTTATTTTAAGGTTACATTTAAAATCAGGAATTTTCCCAGTGTCTTGACAAATTGGAAAGTCCTGAAAGATGGCGAGCAGGGCCAATAGTCCATAGGTCAAACACATTATTGCTCAGTGCATCCAATTCTAAATCTGTTGAAACTTCTACTAAATTACAGCAATTTTTTCCTCCAGAAAATTTTGATTGTCATTTAATTTTCAGTGCAAATATGAACTTAGCAAACACCCAGATCGGTACAGAAAACTAAAATGCTAACTGAAACAGATGTTATGACAGACCACTGCCAAATTCATCATGCAAGTACACATGCCTCATAGAACCTGAAAATTCCATAGTCCTGGAACGGGAATCGAACCTGCATTTCTCGATTTACGTTCGAGTATGTTACCCTTACACCACACAGAACAAGGAACCTCCAAGCTAACTAACAAGGAACCTAAAAAATTTTAATTTTCCTGCACAATTCACCCAATGGCAATATTAGAACGTAATTGCTACTACAAGCAAACAGTACCAGTACGTTTAATAATTTGGTTGATTTATGGCACATTTTTATAGTAAATATTTGATCACAGCAAAGCATAATACTAGATGTATTTAATACATACATACCAAGTATTCCTTGATATTTTTTCTTGCTGACAGACACGCATCCACAAATAACAATGTTTACTTGCAATTGCCATTGGTTCTCATGTAATACCACAGGTATGAGTTTTCATGAAGCTAGGTGAAATCAGCTTAAATTTTGAGGAACTTTGTTTGAAAAAGCATTATTCCCATTGTCATTGTTCATAACAATCAATTTGAAATACAAGTTGTTGTTTTTTTAAGTTTAACAAATCCATTAGCACGGTTATTCACATTGGTAAAACAAAATAATACAGCTGGGTCATTCTACATAAAACCTATAGATGACTGTTGGTGCACAGTTTCACATACTAATTTTTACACTATTACCATCACCTACAAAAATATTTAATGTTAACTCTTCACTAATGGAAGACAGCAAGTTTAGTTGCATTGTTAAGTTATCCAACTCAAGGCATATAACACTGTCAGCTACTCAACCTAAGGCTATCTATGGAAGCAAAAAAATACCCATCTTCCCCTTACCATACACTATCCTGCAGCAAATGGCAAAAGTGCCCTGAGTGTTCACTGAAAAAAATAATAACAACATTGTCTCATTTGGCCTAATGGGTATCGCACTGAGTAGGCAAAATAAAATTCCTGGACTCTCCAGGTAAAGTTCCGACTATATTGGAAGTATTCCCCAAGATTCATATGCCAGAAGCTGAATTACTGTTGTATTAATATTTCAACTTATCTGAGCTGATATTCTTGAATGAACTATCCCATAACAAAATACTGAATTTGCCTTTAACTCTTGTAAGGCAGTTTGTTTTGTTTTTTTGCAATATAGTCATACACAAAACATTCTAAATCGCAAAACGGCACATACACACGAGCACACCATGCCCTAAGTTATCATGGCCTATGTGGATTTCTTTTTACATAATTCAAGTTAGCATTCTCCTTTAAAAGTTACTTTAAAAAAATGCAGAATTGTAAGAAATTTGACGTTTTTTTTAAACGGTGGTTGGTGGAGGATTTTCATCCCCCATATCACTTTTTTTCAACAAAAGGAAAATTCCTTTCCATGTACAGGATAATTAACAAAGGTATCTGTTTGAACTTTGGTTTATCCAAAGTATACCAATTTTTACCCACACCTTTGAACCTACACAGAACCTCCTTCGGAAAAGATTTATAGAAATTTCAAACATGGAGAATTTTTTTTTTTTACCATAACCCAAAAATAATAGTACATTTTAATTTTAGGAAATAAAATACTGACTATGAAAATCCAAAATTCCCCAACTATTTCCGAAAATCCCCCCCCCCCCCCCAAATTATCTGATTTCCAGGTAAAGTGGGAAGTCTCTTAGAAACTGAGAAAGGTTACATTAAAAAAAATATGTTTTTCTGCAGTATGAGCCCAAATCTATGTACTGAGCCTCCACTATGGAATCACAGAGAATGAGTAAATGTTAAGCTTCCTAAATCTGGTTTAAACATAAAAATAATGAAACTAATTTACAGCTTTTCTCACTATCTCACTACCAGTGTTATAAGTAGTGTGAATATTAAAATCTAGAGTGGCACAAGATGGGTTGGCTTGCTAATTGAAAATCTGGCTTCATATGAAATGACTCAGCTGTAGTTTTTATGCATATTGAAGTCCCCCTTCCCCTCCTAACTCAATTTCAGTCGTTTTTTTACCAAAGTATCTTTTTCTTGTTCTAAAGATTTTAGCTTCTCCTCCAAATGTGACAATGTCTCACTACCTTCAGAAATTAACTTTTGAGCAATACACATTTCAGCATGGTTATTCTTTGTCTTGATAGCCTTAGATAATCTTTCTGTTCCTTCTTTTATCATTGTCATTGAAGTTTTTTTTTTTTTTTTCAATTTTTAGTTCCTCTGTCTTTGCATTACATGTAGCTACTCTACTGTCACAATCTAATTTACGTTTCTTTATGTCATCAGCTTCTTTCTTTTGCTTCTCCATTAGCAAATTTATTTTTCTTAATTTCTCTTCTTCATCTTTCAGTTTTTGGACATGTTCTTTGTAACACTTATGAGCATTTGGAACACTGTTTAATAATGATCTTGTGATGGGGACACAACTTACTTTCCCGCCATGGTATTTTATGGCACTTTTCACTATTCTTATAGCTTTGATAGTAAATTCATTGAAAGAATTCCTTTCCTTTGTTAGCATAGCATTGATTGAAAATCCCCACTCTGGATCTGCATTACCATGAGGAAGAACAAATGAAGCTTTGATAAGTTTAGCAAGATTGCTGTATTTCACACTGCCACTTTCATCACGCAAGTCTAAAATAGCCCTCCAATAATGATCAATGCATGGAATAACTTCATCCTTACATGAATGTTTGCTTATTTCTTCAACAATTTTATCCATTTGCAAAAGCTTCCATTCATCCCTAATAAGATCAGTTAAATTATCGGAAAAGTATAAAAATTGACAAATACGCGTAACTGCGTGTAACCCTTTAGTAACATCATAACCCTGAGATTCTGTGCATATATTTATTGGCTTAAGCACCTGAAGATCTTTAAGTTTTTGATTACAAAATGGCAGATGCTGTTTGAGATAATCTACAGTAGCAATTAAGGCTGCTCTTATATCAAGCATGAACAACTTCTTTTCAGAATCCTTCAGTTCTTGCAGTAGTCTTTTTGAAGTTGTACCAATTTCTATCTGTTTCAGGGGTTTCCAGTTACTTTCATCTCTGATATCCAAATTTTTAAAATCCTTACCCTCTTTTTGAGCAACTTTATCATCATGAATAAACTTTGAAATCACATTTATCAGTAAATCATTGGATTCTGAATAGAGTAAATGAATCATTGGACACTCAGTTTGAAAAATCAGCAAGAATTTCTTAAACACTTTATGAATGAAAATTATAAATGCTATTAGCAAGGGACAACAACATTTCTGAGAGAATTTCTGATTCGTTGATATCGATTAGTACTACCAATTAATTTGTCAAAGTTTTTTTGCTGTGGCAGAAACTTTAAAAAATATTATTTCAAATTTGTGAACTGCTCATATATTCGCTCAGCAACTGGACCTATATAGTTAGCCACCAACTACTTACATGCCTTATCAAAAACTGTGACATCACATTTGTTACATCCTCAATGCTTTTATAGTCTTCTCTTCTTGCAGCACTGTTTTTCAAAAAATAGTAAAGTCACAGGCAAATTCATTTAAATCAAAGTTACAATTTTCTAAAAGCTTTTTGAAGCTTACAACATGCAGGTTACAAAATCCAATTTCCAAGACTCTCTTACCTGTCTCATTCTGCATAACTTCATTAAATTTCTTATATACACTCTGATTAACATTTGGTCCATCCATTGATAGACACAATATTCTTTCCAAAGGAATATTATAAGTGCTAAATGCATCCAGCAATTCCTGCAAAATCTGGTCAGAGAAGGCTGAAAATGCTTGTTAAGTATCTGCAACAAATTTCATTTTTTTCTGCAGACCAGTACCTAATGTGTATATCCAACTGCCGTTTCATTTGGATGTTTGTTGTTTCATCAAAAGCCACAGTTACTGGTCCAGTGTTATTTTTCAAGTTACATTTTAATTCAATTTCAAAATACGAAGCAAGGCCATGAGATATATTATGTAGGCAACTTTTTCTTTTAATTGCATATCACTGGCTATTTTCGAGTCAAAAAACATTTCTCTGAACAGAACATGTGTCTCATTACAGGATTTAAATGAGTAATTATTCTGAGCAACATTCATAGCCCAAATAGCTTCTGCTTTACTAATCTGCATATTATGACTCAATTTATCATGCACAACTTCTACTTGGTGCTGTGCTGATTACTGACTACCACTGCTTTTGCTTTCTCCCACTAAAAATGCAACAATAGAATTATAGTGCCAAAATTTTTTTCCTGGAATTTAGCTTGATGCTTCTTACCATGGTGGTGAGTTACTCCTCCTTCTCTAACTAAAGATAAGGATAGATTTATAAAAAAAAGAAAAAAAAAATCAGAATTTTCGTTTAATAGAGCTGTATTTTTGACAGATGTCATAACTTGGTCTTAAAAAATTACTCTGCAAATTTCGGTTGAATCCAATGGAAACTTTTAAAATTACGCACTTTTCTTTTTTATTATTAAGACGTTCAGAGAAAAAGATCAACTTCATGGGAACGCGCAGATGACCGAGAACTACAGGCTGGCAACATTCATACACACACCCTCCCCCCTCTCCTTCCTTTTGCTCTGAGCCACAATTGCCACCTGCTGTTGTATTGCGTCTTTGCTTAACTGAGGATAAAAATGTGAAAAATTAATTTTCCGAATTTTCATTTAAAAAAGCAGATTTTTTTATAGATGCTCTAACTTGGTCAAACAAAGTTACCCTGAAAATTTCACCTGAATCTGGTGAAAACTTTTTAAATTCCCACACACAAAATTTGACACTTAGAGAAAGAGGTATTAATAAAAAAATTGCATTTCTAACTCAAAAAGTTTTTAAGTTATCAAGGTGAAATTTTCAGGGCCACTTTGTTTTAATAAATGATGGCATCTGTAAACAGTTCTGTACATTTAACTGAAAATTCGGGGAAAAGATAATCCACAATTTTGTTTCCCAGTATGTAAAGACATCATGCTGCCTGCACTGTGCGGGGATCCCTCACTTCAGTACTTATCTTGGGGTCATTCAGCTACTACGGACATTGTAACATTCTTCCAACAGCTGGAAGCTGGCTGAGTGACGCAACTTAAACAAAAATATCAGGAAGAATGCCAGCATGTAAAGCGTGATTTCCTTCTTTCTTCCCCCCCCCCTTTTTTCGGTCGGATTTTGAACAGCTCCGGAGAAAAATAATTGCGCCAAGTCCAACCCTTGAATTTTTTAACAATACGCAACAATTATGAAATGAAGTAAACAAAAATGTTATATCTACACCAAGACTGGTCATTTTGTCCGGAGTTTTCACAAAACTTCCGGGGTGGCCGGAGCAACTTCGGGCAAACCGCAGCACACTTGGCAACTCTGTAATTTTAACCCCGGACAAAAATTTCCCTCGAACCTTGTTCGCACATTCGGACATATTCTGCAGCCTCGGAGCGCTTGGTGTCACCATCGGCCTCGGCGGCGAAGCACCATAAGCGCCACCTAGTGGCACTTGCTCTGTTGTAGCAGATGACGCAGGCCAGATACGGAAGTATAGCTGAGGACCTGTCATCGCCAGCAACAGAATTCTGACTCAACTAACGGGGGAGAGAGTGGTTACTTCATATAGAAGGGGGGGGGACACAAACACAGGTTCCTTATGTAAAGACATAACACAGCCGGGGTGATTTATTACTTTCCATACTGAATTCAAAAAAATTTTAGGATTTGCTACTCTTTTCTGAAAAATTTTAGGAATTTTATGACTGCGCGCCCTGAAGGTTGTCGTAGGAGCAAGTGATAATTCATTATTCAAATTATCTTGAGACGAAACTTCTGATTTTGATGACACTGCTTGTACTACAGCAAAAGGTAGCTTACTTTGTTGCCCTGAAGCTAATGCAGGAACATGTGCTGAGTGTCTTTTTCCTCTTTAAAGTATTTTGAGACATGAAATACCACTGGCACTAATATCAAAGTCACATTTGCACACAATACACCTTGATTTATATTTATTGTTTTCTACTGGTCAAAGCCACAATTTACAGTTACTTGTGTCATCATGATGATGCAAGTTTTCATTGAAACTACACTTCCCAGGCATCTTGAAAAAGTTTATGAATCAAACACTTCAGTTTTCAATATCTGAAACAAAAAATATGGACATTAGTAACAAGTCTGTAAAACAATATACACATAGAATACATCATTGAGGAAAACAGTGTGGCATAAAAATGTGGTAAAACTATCAATATCTACTTACCAGAGTTTAACTCGTCTTCATTCAGGTGCCGATACGAAAAAAAACCTCGTGACCCACTCAATTTCATTACTTTTTCATGACTTTCATGACCACATGCTCAATTTCATGACTTTTTCATGACCAGTAGACACCCTGTAGTACCAATGCATGGCTTTATGAGTTCTTTACACAAGTTAGGACCAATGGGTGATGTTATTGAGACAGACTGATACTGACATATGCAGAGATTTTTTCTGCCTTGATAAAGCCACCCAATGATGTGCAAAAGCTTGGCAACATCAGCTGTTTATGCCAATAAAAATGTTTTTTTTTTTTTTTTTTTATAGTTTATATCAATCTGGTGTATACTAGTGCTTCTTATTTATATATGACTTATCTAATGAGAGATAAGTTATGCCACAACCCACCTTATCTATCCTTGACTGCAAAGCAACTACAGCTGATGATGAACAAGGAACCCCAGCAGCAGCATACATGGAAGTTCCTGTCATTTGGTCAGGTGCTGATGACACAAAGGGATTAGTGCTTGTTGTAGCTGATGAAGAATGGGGCAACATTAAAGGAGTTGAAGGTTGAGAAATGCTGCAGTGAGGCTGACCTATAATAATGTCTGTAGTTGTTGAACCTTGGGAAGCCATCTGGAGGCTGCCAATACTGGCACTGGATGAACCTTGGTATGACATCATTTTTGTTGGAGAACCATTAGTTGTTCTAGCAGGAAATTCTGTAACCCAGGTTGAACCTGAAGGAGCAGAACTGAAATCAGCAGAACTCGACCCTGGAGTGATGCTCAAGGATTGCGACTGGCTACATGGAATACTGTTTTGCTTTGATAAGGTCTGAAAGGTAATCATAAACAAAAATGCATCAGTCTGTACTGACAACAAGTATGACAAAAATTCATTACTTTATTTTTTAATTAAGCAAAACTGACAAAGCACAACATTTGCTATATCAATGCCTTATGTAATTACAACCAATAAGATCTTTAATAAGCATTTTATTCCTATCACAGCTGTCTTTTTATAGAACATAGGCAATACTGGCTTATTACAATTCTTCTATTAGAGAATGATCCTAATCTTCAAATTTCCTGAAGGATTTCCAAAAAGAACTGTATAAAACTAGAAGCAGTATCATAACCATGGTTCATACACTTTTTCAATCACAAAATTCCAGGACTTTTGGAATATTTTCCAGGATGTACGATTCAAACACTCTTACTTAAAAATACAGTGAAACAACCATGGGTGTGTTCAACGAGTAACCTACAACAAACAACTTCTTACATACTTGGGCAAACTTAATACAGAATGTAGAACGTTAAAAATGGTGTCCGCTGCAGCTAATAAAAAACTTAGAATCACAGATAAATACTGAAATACCAAAACTGTCACTGAAAATGTGACCAGGTTTAAATATACAGTAACCTACACTGATTTTGAGAAAAATCTACTTTTCCTACTTTGGCTTCAGTTCAATTATTGAAGCAAATAACAGAACAAAAAACAACATAAAACTCAAAAATACATGGGTATGTGGCATTACTCTTGAAATGCTTTCACATACCACACAATCAATATACATAAAATACTATTTATATTTTGAAATAATGCTTACATTAGAAATTTAAGGGTAAGGAAATGTGAAATATTTGGAACTTTTTCAAAGGACCAAAGGGATTGTTATTTCTTAAAAACATAGTCATGGGAGCAAGTATTTGTGTTACATTTTATATAAAAAAGGAATTTTCAACATAATATTGATGCTGTAGCTATGTTTTAACTTTGTACTCGCCAGCAAACAAAGTATGCACAAAAATTTCCAACGTGAAATGAAAAAGAACAGGAAAACCTTAAATCCAAGGGCTGTGTACAACTGCATTCATTACTGATCAAGGCAATTTAACTGGGCATGATTTGAAAGCTAATTATAGAAGATGGAAAATGATTACTTAGCTCGGAAAATACTAACAAACAACTAGATTTAAGTTTCTGATATTAGAAAGCAATCTAATTTTATGGCAAATTTTTATATAAAGCATTCATTAGCAAATTTCAGTAAAAAAATATTTGAAATTATATGAGAAACGTTTCATGCCGAAAATGTTCTCCAACAAAGAAAGAACTTTTCAAATCGAACTCCTATAGAAACAGAGATATGGACAAAAATAAGATATACATGTATGCCTCCTGGTGGGAAAATTGTGCACTATTTTAAGCAGGGGTATTCTCAAAAAGTTTTCCGAGGTGAGCGGTATTGGTCTATGGAGGAATATTTTCATCTAGTCTGCAGCTCAGATTTTGTTGCAAATACATTGGAAGCAAAAATAAACACTTATGCCCCCTGGTGGCCAGACCATTCTTTACCAAAAATGAGAATTTATATGCAAAACCATTTATATGCCCCTCAAGAGCTGTATCCGACACAGGAAGAATTTTTCAAATCGGACTTTTAGAAGCAAAGATATTGGGAAAATCGTGTTTACCTTTACCCCCCTGGCGGAAAATTTATGTATTATTTCAGAAAGGGACTGTAACTAAAAGTCTTCAATATATATTCACTCGATGCCTTAATGAAGGGAAATTTCTGAGGATTGGAACAACGCTACAATGATCTTGCTACATAAAAAAGGTGACATTGAGGATCTCGGGAACTACAGACCTATCAGCCTCCTATCAGTGGTTTATAAAATCTTCACTAAAGTTCTTTCACACCGCTTGAAGGTGACACTGGACATGGCTCAACCGAGAGAACAAGCTGGATTCAGGAGTGGCTTCAGCACAATAGATCATATCCACGTACTGAGAGAACTAATTGAAAGAGCGAGGGAATATGAACTTCCATTGTGCATGGCTTTTATCGATTATGAAAAAGCCTTTGATTCGGTGAAACCATCAGCAGTTGCAATGGCTCTGAAATCCTGCGGTATTGAAGATGCATACATTAATATTATTAATAACATCTATGAAAATGCAAGTGCAAAGATTCGGCTGTTTGAAAATACAACACACATAAAAATTGGAAAAGGAGTGAGACAAGGTGACACCATATCTCCGAAGCTCTTTAATGCCACATTGGAAAATGTCTTTCAATCACTGAACTGGGAAAACAAAGGGATAAAGATTAATGGAAATTATCTAACCCACCTTCGTTTTGCTGATGACATAGTCATTTTTGCAACTACCCCATCAGAGCTACAGAGTATGATCTAGGAACTTGCTGACAAGAGTAAAGAAGTGGGATTAAAAATGAACTTTCAGAAGACAAAAGTGATGTACAATGCTTTTACAAGAAATGAAGATTTATCGATTGATGGAGAAAAGCTGGAGATAACAGACACGTACGTTTATCTTGGACAGCAGATATCAAGTGAGGGTCACATTGGTGAAGAAATTAATCGGCGTACAAAACTTGCCTGGAGAGCTTTTGGAAGAAACAGCATAATTTTCAAGAGCAATATGCCATTATGTCTTAAAAGAAAAGTGTTTGATCAATGCATCCTTCCAGTGCTTACGTATGGTACAGAGACGTGGACCTTAGCTAAAAGAGACATACAAAGGCTGCAGACAACTCAAAGCAGCATGGAGAGGTGCATGCTTGGTCTAACCAGGAGAGATAAGAAGAGGAACTCGTGGATCCGAAAAATGACAAGAGTGGAAGACATCATGATCAGAGTTAAATCCCTGAAATGGCAATGGGCTGGACATACTGCCAGAAGGACAGATCATCGATGGACAGCCGAAATTTTAGATTGGATTCCAAGGGACAGGAAAAGACCCAGAAGAAGACCACATGGAAGATGGGTGGATGAAATTCGAAAGTATGCGGGAGTGACATGGAGGAGACTGGCACAAGACAGACCGTTGTGGAGGAAACTTGGGGAGACCTTCGTCCAGCAGTGGATTGATAATGGTTGACAATGATGATGATGATGATATATATATATATATATTAGAAGCAAATATATCCAAAGAAAAAGCATTTTAAATTCGATACGATCTCCATTTACGCCCTCTAGCTGCGAAGTTGTGCATCGGCAAAAAAACGGAACGCAAGGATCATAATTCTCGCATTTTAAGCTTTCCAATACAAAAAGAATTTCACAAATCGAACTAATAATTGCAGAGATATGGTCTCCCCGGTCGGACAGACAAAGTGATAACAAGGTTCGTACTTTTCCAAGCAAAATAAATTCAAGCACTTTTCAAGGAATTTTTAAACTCGAATTATCATATGTATGTATGTATGTACTGTCGGTTGATCAGTAGGTAGGTATTCAGTAAGTTCAGACCATTAATCTTAGCTGGAGCGGGCACAACTTCAGTGACCTGCCTGTTTCACACCTTGCCCCCAGTTGGTTTATTTTTTTTTTTGAAAATCATTTATTTTGTTTTTGAAATCATTTTATTTTGTGGAATATTTTGAAAGGGTACATTATTTTTGTATTCATCTGCTGGTATGGCACTTATTTGTTTGCTTTCACTTTTTATTTTTGATGCATTTTTTAATGCAGCCAGGAGACGAAGGGTCCACACGCATTAAGCACAGGCAATTCCTGGAAGTTCCACCCTCAGGCAAGAACGCATCCCTAACCCCAATAAACAGAAGCCCATCACAATTTGCTAATACATCGTTCCACTTATTTTACACACATGACTGATACTTGACTCTATAGTGATATCATAGCCAAGGCACCACAGCTGTCCACACACTCCCCTGGGTTGAAAGCAAGTTCTGCGCTATTTCAAGGTTCGTACCTTTCCAAGCAAAATAAATTCAAGCACTTTTCAAACCCAAATTATCATATGTGTGTGTTGTCGGTCTATCAGTAGGTAGGTATTTGAGTAAGTTCAAACCATTAATCTTAGCTGGGGCAGGCACACCTTCAATAGCCTGTCATTACCCTTGCCTCCAGTTGATTTACTTTATTAACTTTGAAATCGCCCCTGTGTTTTGGTATTTTTCGAAATCATTTTACTTTGTGGAATGTATTGAAACGATACATTATTTTCGTATTCATCTGCTGGTATGACACTTATTGTTTGCTTTAACTTTTTATTTTTGATACATGACTTTGGTGAGTTTTTTTTTTTTATGCAGACAGGAGATGAAGGATCCACGCATGAAGCACAAGCAATTCCCGGAAGTTCCACATTCCTGCAAGAATGCATCCCTAACCCCAGTAAACAGAAGCCCATCACAATTTGTGAATACATCATTCCACTTATTTTACTCATATGGATGATGCTTTACTCTGTAGTGATATCATAGCCAACGTACCAGCTGTTCACACGCTCCCCTGGGTTGTACGCAAGTTCTGCGCTATTTGATCAGCTTGGTACTTTTATCAGAACTACACAGAAATTTCCCATACATCTTTTTAGCACAAACAATTATTTAACACATGTTCTTTAATATCATTACTTAACAAACAAAACAGTTTTTTTAAGTACTATTTACAGAGCCTTAAACTTTTTCAAGTACTTTTAAGGACTTTTTTAATTCAAGGACTTTTTAAGGTTTTCAAGGAGCGTACGAACCACATAAAATTGAGGAAACAAACCTATATAATCCAAATATATGAAATATAAAACTGTGGAAGTTGATTACTTACATCACCATCTTCACAATGAAGTTTCTTAGCTCTATGCTGAAATGCTCGTTCAAGTCTTAGGGTTTTTAGCCGTTCTTCTTCTTCGGCAGACTTATATGACATGCTTTGCAATCTCAGGATTTCTTCATCTCTAGGTCCATGAGCTGCTTCCAGTTTGTGTTGCTACGGTGAAACAAGAAAAGTACAAAAATTGAAACATCAAAACATTTATTCAATGTTCATGAATGTGTGTGTGAGAGAGAGAGACTACTTTAAATTCTTCATCGATAGTCATCTATGATGTTGTGAGAAAATATTAACTGAAATGATATCCATTTTACAACTGATAGCTGTCTACACCTAATTTTTTTTTTTCTCTCGAATCTTCACTGTGCTGAAACCATGCGACACAAAATTTAAGAACTACATATAGTTTAATTCTTGTGTCTTATTAAAAGTATAATAATCTCTCATTTAATAAAGGCACATTCCTAAACACTGATATGTTTAAAGTGTTGATGCACATGTTGATGAATATAAACATAGCAAAAACATCTTTAGGTCACTATAAGAAACCTACCCTCAAAAGGGCATTACAAGCATTTGAACTGAGAGGAGACCTACCAGCTGAATTTCAGGAATGTTGTGTAAAGTTGGACAGACGTGTGCAGGTTGGAAATTCTGTTTAAGTGCAGGGAGACTAAATAGAAGGGCTAACAAAAACAGCTGGTGATGGGTAGCCACTCATATTGAACAGAACCAAGTACATTCTAATGTGAAAAAGTAGTGTACCAACAACTAAACAGCATCTGAGACAAACTCTTAGGCAAAAAGTGTTTTTCAGGAACTTGACAAAATTTCATTATAATCATCTTTTCATCCATTTGGAAAACGAACGTGAGAGTGATATTTACTTTAACCTTATATTCACCACTCATGGGTAAAATTCCTTTTAAAATAAATCCATTAACAGAAAAAGGCCTCACAAAATTACTCTATTATGTATTAAGGCATCAGGGTTGGATGCATCAATTTACTGGCAATAATAAATGGAAAAGAAAGCCAAAGAATTATAAAAATTCAACCTAAATATGCCTGGCATTAGTGAAACCAATAAAAGTACATTTTTCTTTTATTAGTTTCACTAATGCCAGGCATATTTAGCTAGGGCTGTGTAATTAGTGATAATAGAAACAATGGCTTTCACACGGGTTAGTTGGAAACCTGAAGGAGAACAGTTTGCAGAAGTTTTCAAACTGGACAGCAAGGAAAAGGAGAAGACTCATTTTAAAAGTGTTTACATGAGGGTCAACACAAAAGCAATGCCTCCTTTTTTCTGTTCAGAAAATTTAACGCTAATCACAATGGCTTTTACTTGGTTAAATCATGAATGTTTAACAAGCATTATATTATTTTCCCAGAGTCTTCCTGGCTTTTGATAGAGGAACTGGTAGCACTGAATGTAATGTAAGTTTAAATGGCAAAGTGATTGACTAGGTGAGTGAGTTTGTGTATTTAGGAAGCATGTTTGACAGAGATAAATTGGATGGTGAAATTAGTAGGTGTGTGAGTTCTTTGAAAGTCATGGCTGCTCTGGGAGGTTTTCACAGGAATGATGGGTTCTCCAGAGTCTCTCGCATGGCTGTGTATGAGAGTGTAATTGTTCCTAATCTAATGTATGGCAGTGAAACCTGGGTACTGAGAGAAGAAACATAGGTGTTGTTTGTGTGCTGGAGAAATGAGTTACTTACGAGGGGTTTGTGGCAAGACACATTCCGATTCTGTGAGGAATGAAGATGTGTTGCAGTTGTGTGGTGTGAGGCAAAATGTTGTTAGCAAGGTGAAGACTAATATGCTTCGGTGGTTTGGCCATGTTGAAAGAATGAGTTATGAGATGCTTACTCAGGGTTCCCACTCAAAAGTAGAAAAAAATTCCTGACTTTTCCAGGTTTTCCAGGTGGTTCTGAGAGTTTTTCCAGAGCGGTAAATAAAATAACATTGTGACAAATTGTTGCATTTCCTTACATTCTTGCGTTCCTTACGAAAGCATACATTTGTTAATTCTTTAAATAACTGTTCTTTATACAATTACCTGCTTTTTATTAATAACAATTAAATGCATGAGGCATATTATTTTTGGTATTATAATTCCATGATCTTTTTTGAACCTAAGTGGTATACTGCCCATGTACAATTTGTTAGTACATTCCCGTAGAAACAGTTCATATGTAAAAAAAAATCTGTATGTTGAATAGTTTGTTTTCCTTTCTTTTATAGCACAGTGTAGATAAGCTTAATGACCGAATGGGCTCCTGCTCAGAGAAATGTCGAAAGAGAATCAACCAACAAAGGGCTTTGATCCATTGTTTAAGTGGTTCTCTTGTGATGTGTTTCTCCAAGCAAGAGTGTACCAGGCCACTGTGCCTAATTGTTCCATGTTACAAAATATGAAGCAAACTATCTGCAGAAATTGAATAAAACCGTAATGTCTACAGGCAATTTTTTAAATTCAGTTTTGATAATTTTTAGAGAACTAAGGAATAATGTAATGTATTGAAAGCAAGATTTATCAAATTCTAGACAGGCTGTAATTGCAAATAATTGCTTACCTGAAATTAATACTGATAATGTTATGTTCATCTCACATGAGGGAGAATTAAAAAGACACCACATAATGAACGTCCCGATTATACAGTCCATAAAGATAAACAGAAAATATGGAATATAAAGGATAAATAACTTTCATTTTCCCTAATTACTTTATAGTTAAAAAAATTAGTGTATTTAACATAAATTTTACATAATATTTAACAAAAGCATGTCTTATTTTTTTGTTTCAGGTTTAACGACCACCATAAGCAACTTGTTGGGCTATAAGCAGTCATCCGTCCATCCGTAATTTAGGACCATTGGCTTCACGAAGAAGGAGAGCCAGTGCCGTAAGATAAACACACCACCCATACCTCACTTGGACGAATAGTCAGAAGCCAGAGCTTAGATCACTGCACCACCGAGGTGGCAAACCATGTATTTACATGTTTTAAAGAATATTTGAACAAAGACTTAATTTAAATTCTACATATAATGAAATATTTCAATCGATTAGGTGAAATTATATAACTGATTTATCTGTATTTTAAGTGCACACAAGTATATAAATAACATTTTAAACGACTCACAACATTTAGAGTTCCAGTTAGGTTTAAAAATGCAAGCTGGGAGAATTGTGGCTGAAGAGAATAAATTGCCGTTAAATGATACAATGCTGAAGCTTTAAATCCTTTAAGTGCTTATTTTACATAAATATTACAGAACACAGAAACTTTTGCTGAAATTGAAGTCTAATGGGAATGATAAAATGGAGAGTGTCTGACAGTCTCTCTTAACATTTTGTTAGAGCGGTTCTATCAAATCGATCTAACAATTTGTATTTTCTATTGGAATTCACTTAGAATCTTTAAAGACAAAGCAAACTAAAACAGCTATTAAAAAATAAAAAAAAAGAAGAGAGAGAGAGAGAATGGAAATCGTGACAGCATTTCTGCGCCTGAGGAAAACGTGTGCCAGTACCATCCCAACAATTTCTAGCAATCAGGGAAAATACTGCTGATATTTAAAAATCAAAATTGTAATTATTTTAGCTAAAGTTAGTTCTTGCACTTGGCAATGAGAACATCGAATCTATGCTATTTCAGAGGGGCCAACCTCTAGCAGAACGTATCAGTAATCAATAGGGGATTTTTCAGTAATGTTTCAGCAATGTAATACAAACTTTCAGTAATGTAACACGCCATTTTTTTAAAGTTAAGGACAATATTATAGTATTACTGTGTAACCTGTAATACTTGTATGAGGTGCCTATCGGTAATCACCATACGGAGCCTCATCGTTAACGCGTGGAATGGGTATTTCATGAGAAATTAATGCATGAAATGTGTAATAACTTTGTATGTTAACACTATCCTCAAAAAAAATATGAAATTAAATTATCAATATTGTACTTACCTCATGTCATTGCTGACATAAAAACTCCCTTGTTGCTTTTTTTGCAGTGGTATATTCTTTTTCAGAAAACTTTTTATAACAGAGCTTACCTGAGGAAAATGCTTTACTTTTCTGTACAAGAAGGGCGCTTAATGTTTTGGTGCTCATTGTTGGGCAAAAGTATGTGAGGTATTTCCT
The DNA here is from genome assembly GCA_039090855.1 of Macrothele yani. Classification (NCBI taxonomy): domain Eukaryota; kingdom Metazoa; phylum Arthropoda; class Arachnida; order Araneae; family Macrothelidae; genus Macrothele; species Macrothele yani. The sequence goes on along the minus strand of CM077017.1, from coordinate 60,527,567 downwards.
TACTATACTAAATATTCTCTACGTAGAGGAATTGCTGTGAGGATAGTCAATATTACCAACATTAGTTTAGGCAATGTGGAATACTTGAGAAGGCCAGATGAATCCTTTGTCTTAGATATTTCATTCCATGCCACATCTGCTCAAGGATATAGAGCTTCATCAATATCAGAGTCTGGGAACATAGCATGATCACAGCTTGCTATAGGTAGGTTATGCTCCACAACGATTGTAGTAAACAGCAATTCAGCGTTTATCACGCTATTTTCATTCTTTTTTGCAAAAAAATTATCCAAAGGCTTTGATCCAGTCTTTAATTTTACACAATCCTGGTGTTTGTTTTGACTGGATATGCCTTCGGCAATCATCTCGTCCTACATGGGCTACTGATTACTCTCATATTAGAACCTTTATTTCAGCATTTGTAACATTCTCCATTTCCTTGCTCAAGATTTGGATGTTCCTGGAGAAACCTCTTTGCATATTTATTTGTTTCAGAAACGATAATTCCAAGGATGAAATTGGTAAAAAACAAGTAAAAATATGCAATAGGTGCCACATCAGTTGCAGGAGCATGTTTGGGCCCCTGCATTTCATGTTAATAAAAAAAGATGCTGAGGTTGTTCATCACTTCTCTCTATTAACATCCTCCCATTCACTTTCAGAACTTTCATGATCTGAAGATTCACTATGAAGATCTTCACCTTCTGAAGAAGATATGGTGGCTAGTTTTTTGGCTTGATGTTGCTAGGCCAATATCACTTTCAGATGATTCAAAATCATCACCATCACTTGGCCAACTTTCACTCTCACTACAAGCCATTTCAAATAACCTTAGAAAACAATTTCACGCAGTAGGAAAAAGCACGTCTCCTAGTCTGAGGAACAAGCTGTCAATAAAGTCATCCTCTGCTAACACGAGTTTGGAAAAAGATGGGGATTCGTAATTCACGGAGTTTTGCGATTGTGTCTGTTTGTTTGGGAAAAAGAAATGAATAATGTGAAGAGCTTCTAGTAATAAAACACCGCACTTCGTTCTCCCGCGCGGCTAAAGTCCGCAAGAAATATAAACATCCGTCATCGCGGGACACGCGTAGCGACGAGTTGATCGTTATTGCACTTCGAACGGGGGCTCGAAAAGTGATTTCCGACAGTACGACGTCTTATAATTCACCAACAATACAAAGTGAACAGCACTGCCTCAACTGCAGCAGGAAAAGTTTTGGCTAAAGTAACCTTTCTCCTGTCACACGGAAAAGTGCGTAGCAAGCGCAAACTCTTTTACGATGACACTTACTGCATATTACCGGCAATTTTCGTCGTATTATCCGCAGAATACGAAATTCATATTTAAAAAAAATCCTTTGTATAATCCGCAGACTGTGACATTCAGGAAATAAAAATCGCCGTATAATCCGCACATCATAGATGTTAAACCAGAGTGGAATTTCCGACAGAAAAGTCGGCCACATAAATAAATAAATACATCGCTCTTTCCACGTTCCAGAAACACATAGCAACCGAAAAATTGTTTTCAGCCGCCGCCGGGGAATTGAATCCACGGATCTCTCCATATATAGATTAGCGCGTTAGCTTTACACCATGGTGGCCAACAATCCACGGTGCTATGTGTATTTTTAAGTCAGCTTCTGACATCATAAATCCGTAAGATGGGCTCAGCTACTGAGACGTCTCCATCTGGTGGGTATTAACGGCACTGGCTATATATATTATAGCAGTTAAATCCAAAGGGCGAGATCCAAGGTGAAAATCCTCCAAATACGTGGCGTCAGAAAATAAATAAATACATCGCTCTTTCCACGTTCCAGAAACACATAATGAGTCCGAAGAAGTAAGAGAAAAAAAAAAACGATTTTATTAAATGAAGAAATTCATTTTTAAAGGTAACTGTTTTATATTTTTCATCTCCGGACAGATAAAAGGGTGTGGCATCCATAGATCACGCCGATGCAGCTCCAGAGTATTGCATTACACCTTGCCAATGACGAAAGGCTGATATAGAACAAGTCGTAGAAATACCGTATGTACTCGCGTATAAGTCGAAAGTTTTTGGAGGAATTCCTGCTTTCAGAGTTGAGAGATCGTCTTATACGTGGGCCAATAAAAAACCCGTGAATTCTCCCGCGGAATAAACAGACGGATTTGTTTTACGTTTTAGATCGCGACACAGAGGCTTTCAGTATGTTGCTGCACGATTGTGTTCTGACCTCAAAACTATCGCGCAGTGACACGATCATATCCTCAATTCTGCCCACCACTTCAAGCTTAAATTCGGCAGTGTAACTGAAACGTTTCCTTTTCAGAGACATCATGATTAGCAATGAAGGAAAACAGCAGCAACGACGTTCGCCAAAACAACGAAAGCAAACTAGACACAAGGTCGCGCACATGAAATCCGAAAGGAGAAACGCATAGGTACGTGCAGCAAGCGCTGTGCGTACTTCTTTGGCTTTTGCCAAAACAGAGCCGGCACGACAGTCAGAGCTCTCCTCAACGATATCAAAATGACCCCTGTCGTCCTTCCCCACAACTTTCCCGATCTTTCGTTACGACATTCCTCCCCCTCCTCCCCGCTCCGTACAAACTCCTGAACTGAGGAAAATTCTTCCGAGGGAGTTCCTTTTCCAATTATTACACCCTTCCCTGCACAATCACGCTGCAGATTTTTTAAAAATCGGAAGGTTGTAATTTTTTTTTTTTTTTAAATCGGCGTATAACGGCATCGGTGTATAATCCGCAAAACCTATAATTTTAATTTTTTTAACAGATAATCCGCGGATTATACGAAGAAAATTACGGTACCACTCTTCCGATAATATCGCTGTTTGACAATATGATTCATGGACATTCCATTTTTTTTTTTTTTTTTTGATTGGAGGTTTAACGACCACCGTGAGCAACTCAATGGGCTATAAGCAGTCGCCCGCCCCTAATTTAGGGTCACTAGTTCCAGGGAAGGGAGAGAGCCAGTGCCGTAAGACAAACACAACATCCATGCCTCAACGGGATTCGAACCCGGACCACTTACAGACGAATGATCAGAGGCCATCGCTTAGACCACTGCGGGACATTCCATTTCAAAACGATATGATTGATAAATGATATGATCATTGAGACACCGAAAGCTGCAGTCTGATTCGGAAAACATGCGGATCAAAATCGAAGGCCGACAAATCGGCAGCGTCGCACTAAAAGGGTTTAACGAAAAGGATACAAAATTGAGATTCTCCAAAACACACTGAAATCCGTAATTTTTTTTGTTGTTGTTTTGTTTGGAGGTTTAACGACCACCGTGAGCAACTCAATGGGCTATAGGGGCGGCAATCCGTAATTCTTCCAACCTGTCCGTAATTCCGTAATCTGACAGTCGAAACCGTAATAATTACGGACAATTGTAATAGTTGGCACCTCTGCTATTTGCTTCTAAATAACGCAGCATAGGATATTTAGACATTGTGCTGTTAAATTTCATAATCAATAAGCTGGCACACAGAGATCCTAATGCCATAACGGCAAAAAAAAAAAAAAAAAAAATTAAACTCAGGGATAAAGAAAAAATAATGGAAGCAACAAGTGGAGAAAACTAACAGTTAATACGGAATACCATTTTGCCTGAGAGGCTACAATTCATACAAGTACTTCCAAAATCCGGAAGTCTTAAAATTGATTGCATACGTTTGTGACACAAACATTAGTACTGAACTTTTCTCGCAGGTCACAGTTAATTTCCACGCTACGTCAAATTACTTGTACGGAAACAATTAGAGGAAGTTTTATGTGCATGTGTGCTCATAAAATCCTCCTAACACTTTTTTGTCAACATAATTTTTCATCCTGTGGCGAGTGGCATGTTTATACTTAACAATATCTTTACGAAGGGCAATACATTTGTGCGATGTTGATCAGGCAAAGTGCGAGAAAGGTCTGGAGCATACTCGTGTCATTTGCAGTAACTCCCCACAAATAACGTCATCCAAAACGGAGACAGAAGCTTTAGCGCCTGCACTGACGACACACCTGAAACCAATAGAGCACGCACGGCAAAGATTTAAATCAGTAGTAACTAGGTAGATTTTTTTATATTTTTTTCGGCAATGTGAGGGTAAAGATGTGAAATGAATAATTTATGCAACTCTTGTGAGGTGCAGCAACGCAAGAAAAAGAATTTACGATTACAAGAAAATTTCTACCCCGTCTAACTTTTGCTCTTGCAATTTTTTTCCCCCATGTATAAGCTGAAACCTTAGGAAAAATTACGAGAGAATGACGAATTTTATATTTCTTATTCTAAATAACGGAGATATTTAAGTGCGTTCTTACTGGAAAACGGTTCCACTATGCACAAAAATTCAAAAATAATATCTTCTAATCTATCAGAAACAAAAAAAGTTGAAACTTTTAGGGTTTTTTTCATAACTTGGAGGCAGCTACCCGTAAGAATCGGAGATGTGTTGGTGGAAAATTATTTCAATATCTGACGATTTTGCGTGGAATGACCCAGATGTGAAAATCTATGGTTCCGGGCGTCGGACTACCCTATTTTTCGCAACCAGCCAGCTCTTGCAGTAATCGGAATATCGTCTTAAAATAGCTATAAATAAATTTCTTCATGCATTATGAAATAGAAATATGACAGAATCAAGAAAAAATCTCTTTCCGGCCGTAAAACAACGAATGTAGAAAACGGCCGTGAAATCTGGGAAATTTGGTAGGTATGCAATAGTACCGGCTTCATTGCATGGTATTTTTCATACAAAATACTCGTAAGTACTATGAAAAAAATTGATCTTTCCCCCTCTTTGAAGAATCTTTCTATTTCATAATATCTTCCCTGTTCAAACATTTGAAGGTACATACTTTTCCAACTATACCAACTCTGCTACAGAATTACGAAAGTTAAGCTTTAGTTCGTAAGTGATACGAACTTTTTTCAAAATAAATTAGGTGCCCTCAATTTGCAACATTCATCCACACTGCTCTTGAAGGGAGGGGAGGGGAGGCGAATTTATTAGGATGACCAAAACTCCGGCAAAATAAAATGTTTTTGTACGGTTTGATAAAAAGACAAGTGGAACATGCAAAAGCGAAAAAAAAAAAAAAAAAAAAAAGCGCAACTTCTAAAGTTTCCGATGAATTTCGCGAAATTTAAAATGGAACGTTATTTTCATATATCTTGCCCACTGTAAAAATTTCAGTCGGTTATTTAAAAAATTGAGGAAATAGCTTTTTCATAATTTTTTTCCCAGTCTACACAGAGAGCCAGGGCACCTACTTAGGAACAAGTGACTGCCTCTGCGCGAACGCAGCAGATAAGAGCCTGCGAAATGGGTGTGTGATTAATGGCTTTCTCTCACGCTTTGACGTGTCCGTTTGTTCGGTTGTAGTTTAGAGCATCTGGAGATGGGAGAAACCGCGAAGAGACGCACTCCCAGCACAGCTGCACTTTAATCGGTGGGTGGGTTACCTCGAAGGATAAAACAACTCGGAATTATTTTAAAACTTAGCAATACAGAAATATATCCTACAAAAGTCTGAAAGAAAATATTTTTTTGGCAAAATAAAAAATTCCCTGACTTTTCAGTTCCCTGATAAAAAATTCCCTGATTTTTACGGAAAAACACGATTTTCCCTGAGTTTTCCCTGATTTTTGGAACAATTTTCAAATTCCCTGAGAATTCCCGGTTTTCCCGGTTTTCCAGGTGGCGTGGGAACCCTGTTACTAAGAAAATCGTTTTAGCCCAAGTGGCAGGAAGGAAAGGCAGAGTAAGGCCAAGGAAGTCATGGGAGGATCAGATTCAGGAGTGTCTGCATGAGAAAAAAATTATGAGTATGAAGTATAGAAGATCTTCTGTACAGCATGTAATGGATGTCAGTGAAGCCCGAGCTGTATGTCAAGATCGCTGTAAATGGAGAAGTTTGATACGGCAACAGTAAGTACAAATTAACTGGTAGTTTGTATTTCCTTTTGGAGCTAACCTCTGAATCTCAGAGCACAGCTTAGTATGAGTCTTCATAGTTTTGTACACATTTTGCCCATTACTCATGAACACTGTGTTCCAGCTTGTTTGTTGTCCACAAAACCTCATCCTTTGAGTTAAGAGGAGGAATGCGATAGAACAGTCTATCCACAATGATCCATTGCCTCCTGTGTTCACAAACTGGTGTGAAGTCTGGTGTTATTGTAAAGGAGGACCTCATTCATGTTTCTGGTTGGCTGAACTGTGGACATACATTTTCTTGTTTTCTGTAACATTTCCACACATCTGTAATAAAAGGAACCATGATTGATTCTGATAAAGTCCACAAAACAAAACCACCTTTGTACCAGAAGACAGAGCTGTCATTTCTTTAGTTCATGAAAAGATATTGATAAAAGCATTTTGTGCTAATTGAATTCCTTCGTGAGCTGTGACCTCTAACATTACCATTTCAGCCACTGTCTTTATGTTTCGGGGTCACAATGGTGGAACCAAGTTTCATCAACTATGATTATGTAAGACAGAAATGACACCCCTCTTCGTAGCACTCTTATAAGTTCCAAACAGGTGATCTTCCGAGCTTCATAGTGTTTGTCTGTGAGCATCTTTGGGAGTCACCACACACAATCTTGGAAGCCAAGGTCTGAAATCATGGACATAACTGCTGAATATCCCAAACCAACTTCACTGCACAATTCATGTGTTGTGATGCAGCAGTTTTTTTTTTCAATCTGGATGTCAATCTATCTTATGTTATCCGTAATCAATTCAATCACAGGTAGGACACTTCAGTGTTTGTTTATAGTAGCACTGGCTCCATCATGCTTGAAGCATCAACTCAATGTCTAACTGTGTTGATGTCAATGGTGTTGCTACTATCACATATTCTAGATGCAGAGCATGGATTTCAAACTTTCTCCATGGTAAGGAGTTCAATCACCAATTTGCACTCACTTGTGTGACACTCACAGGACTGATGCAATACCACATTTTGTGGTGAAAGTCCAAATGACTAATTTCTTACTTTGTGACATGTGAAGCTTTCTGCTAGTCCTGGTTTGAAAGGAATAAACAAGGAGGTATTATGCATGTACTACTCCTCATGTATAGTGGTTAAAATTAAAAATAATTATTTTGTACACCTAAATAAGAGCTTGCTACCAGCGAAAGACCCAGGAAAGAACATGTACATTTTACCTATTGTTACAGTATCAACTGTGAGATCAATGCAATGTACACTGAGGTGCCAAAAAAACTGAGAAAGGCACTACCATTTTCAGTACATGCCACCACACCCATGCAGTAAATGGTATTGTTTACAAACAATATATAGAGAGGCAGATATCTCTGCAAGCTCAAGTAGTAGTATTCACAGTTCAGACGGCAGTTTATCAGGATTTAAGTGATTTCAAACGTGGTATGATGGTCAGCACCTGAGAGATAAGTCACTCCATCTCGAAAATTACCATGAAATTTGGATTTACACAGCCAACAGTTTCAAGGATGTACCTGGACTACACAAACTTTGAGAAAACATCCAGAGTACAAGACTGATGTGAACATAGAAAAACAAACATAGGTGTTGTTGTTTTGTGTCGTCAGGTCAGCAGAAAAGCCCTAGACAATCGTGGACAGCGATGTCCGACACACATCGTAACATCTGCTCACAGTACAACATTACCACATATCACAGTACAATTCAATGCTGGGGCCAGTAGTAGTATTGGCATTCGGACAGTGCAACGCTCCCCATGTTTTACAGGGTTCCGAAACTGACTGCCCACCCGGGTACCACTGCTGGCCTGACGACACAAGGTTATGCACTTTGCCTGGGCTCAGAAACACTGCCATTCGACACAAGATGATGACTGGAAGCATATACCCTGGTACAATACTAACTGTTTTGGGCAGGTGGCTGACTCCAGGTGTAACAACAACCCCACGAGGCAATGGATCCTGCATTCCTACAACGGACAGTGCAGGCCGGCAGTGGCTCTGTTACCGTGTGAGGTGTTTTCAGCTGGCACACATTAGGGCCCCTCATACGTCTGCAGACCGTTCTAACTGTTGGAGGCCACGTAACCATCCTTGGGAATCATTTGCACCCGTTCATGTCGTGCAACAACTCCAATGGGTGCAACCTCTTTCAACACAATCCACCAGACACGTCCACAGTTGCCCGCTTATGGCTGGAGGAACATTCAACAGATTTTGACATCCTGACCAGTACCGAGACGAAACGAGTCTGAAAGCGAGCCCAGTTCAGGCCCGGGCTGCGAGAGAGGGAGAGAATTTTCTTTCTTTTTTTTTTTCAATGTAATTTTTTAACACTTTCTAGTTGTTAAAAAGAATTCTTCGGCAACTGGTTTTGAATGGGAAGTGCGAACTCGGCGGGGCTATTCATTCCGGGCTCGGGTAACAAATACCATAGGCCACGAATTATTGAATTTCTACGAAGGAAAAGTTTCTCTAAGATCTATAGATAGTAGATAGCAAGCTGATGAAATTTTCCTTCCTACCTCAACAAGGCAGCTCCCCGCTAATTCTATTGAGCAACATACGACGTACATTGTTGTGCCTCCTTATTTTTCCTCTGAAACATTGAATTGCCAAAGGAACTGTAAAAATAGATTACCATCCCTTCCCCCAACTCCACAGTTGAGAAAGACATTGGTTAATTGCATAGGAGGGAAAGCCTGGAAGACTGGAAGAGGATATGGTCCAGTATAAAATTTGGGCTTGGGCTAACTCAGCTCTGATCCTGACTTGGCCCCACTCATTTGCCAGATTTAAACACCATTGAACACATTTGGGATGATGTTCAACATGGCATTAATGCCAGGAATCCTCCACCAGTAAATATTATGGAATTGTGGGATGGTCTTCAAGAAGCATGGTGTGCACTGTCTCCACAGTACTACAGAGAGCTTGTGGAGCCAATGCCCCATTACACTGCTGCCGTTATCTGACTGTGAGGACGACCAACACTGTGTTACAGAGGTATCTTCCTTTTTTCTTTCTTTTTTTTTTTTTTTGGCACTTCAGTGTAAACATGAAACGCATATAATGTAAAGTTAAAACTTGTTTTGAAAGATTTCTGTAAACATACTTACTGGAATAGTGGATACTTTCAAGTTGTTGTCTGCTCCACCACTGAATATATTGTTTGAGAAATAATCAACACATAACACTTTGTCTTCATGGCCAAGCATATCATACAGGCATGTCTTTGTGCTAATAAAAATATAATAATGAATCAAAAATAGAAAACTAGCACAAAACACATAACATTAAAAAAATATATTCTCTCTCTCTCAGCAATAAGTACTTACAAAAACAACATCTATACATGAATTAAGTGATAATTATTGTAAACAATTCTGAAACTATCATTAGGGGGCGTGGCTCATTAGCACAAAATTGAGTAGGGTACTAAATATTAGGAAAAGGACATGGCCTGTTAAGCAATGAATGCCTGCTCCATAATACCAATCTAATTCATTTAATTTCATGTGTATTCCCCCTACCTCCTGCTTATAAATACATTGTTGTCGAACTGAAAATGGATTAAAACACAACAAAATATTGCTACAAACTGCTGTAGAACTGTTAATTCTTGGTAAATATTTGGTTCATTCCATTAAAAGAGAAGATAATTTACAAAAGAAAACACTATTATCTGGTAGGTAAAACCACAAGTTTTACTAAGTTTACATACAGTATATAAATAAACTATAAAAATGCGTTGAATATACAGTCAACCCCACACAAAACAAGCTCGCATAACTACATTAGAGGAAGTTGAAAGATTGAATATAGTCGAACCCACATAAAGCAAGCTTGCATACTGCGTCAGAGGAAGTTGTAAAACATTTAGAACAGTGATCATGATAAGCACAAATCAGGTAAGAATTGACTCTCATCTGTCGTAACAGGTAACAGCTGAAATTTCAAATTTTTGATAGTTACTTTAATTTTCAGATTCATCAAATGCTTTGCTTCTTGCAGATCTCATTCATATTATTTTGCTAGCTATATTTCTCAATTAGTAAGTACTATTTGCCTTCAATTAATTGATAGTTTATGATTGACTAGTTTGAACCTGATATGTAATATGCCAAAATTAGCTCTCTTTCTTTATCTGTCCTTTTATAATGAAGATCGCATGTATCAAATGTTCTTGATTCTTCATTCAACTTCGTTACATGCGGGTTCAATGGTATTTACACAGAGATGTCAGTTTATTAGGTACACCTGCCCTGGTCACATAAATGGCTCATTGCAGCACATAAGACAGCAAAGGTGCACAGCGCATTGTGGGTCATTCCATTTTAATTCAACAAATTTTCATATATCCTTTTTGATTCTGATGAAATTTTGCATGTGTATTCCCCTACCTCCTAGACCTCAAAAATGATTTTTATTTATTTTTTAAAAATATACTACTTGCTATTTTTTTCATGGCTGACAACAGAAAAGGGTCATTCCATGTCAGATCACCCAGGACATGTCACCCACCCATCTCAGATTTTTGTGAAAATTGGCACAAAGTATTGTACTGGTGAGATATGAAACATGTTAAAATTTTAGGTCAGTTGGTCCAGTAGATCTTGAGTAATGCCACTTTAAAAATTAAGTAGCTCTGCCTTTAAAGTTTTTGCGCTATGAGTTTTCACAACTACACTGTAGGATAAAAAAATCCATAACTTCACAACTAATTGTTGCAGCCAAATATTTTTTTTTCTTAAATGATCTACATGATCCATACATTTGGGAACAACTTGTTTCCACACATTTTTTGAATTAAAAGAACACTTTTTAAAATTTAATGACAAAAGACATGGAAAAATGAGGCCACGTTTTCATTAAACAAAACTATTTTTTTCAAAATGAGCCCCCACTTCAAATTTGCTAAAAATATTTTTATGTATGTATTATAACATAACCTTTCAGCAGGAGAAAAAAAGGCAATTCGTAATTTTGGCGAGGAAAAAAATAAAATAAAAAATGGTGTGTTTTATATATGGAACATTCAGGCAAGATATTACCCAATTTTTTAATTAAGTGGTTGCTTGACCATTTTATACACACACCCCCCCCCCCCCCCTAGTTTAACCCTATTGGTGAGTAGCTCAAAACAATAAACAATTATTTTATTTTTTATGTGCCACCATTTTGGATATAGGTTTTTTTTTTTTTTTTATGTGGCATGTCAAAATAGGTCCTCACAATGGTTTTGAAAAAAGCGAATTGCTTTCCCTCTTATTGTAGATCAAAAGTTTTGGTTTTCACTACCTTAAATAGGACATTTTAGGCTTACAGAAAATGTATAGAAATGATGGAAAATATTTTTTTTTTTTTTTTAACCTTGCTTAACACGTTCGCTGCCGCTGTGCTATTTTAACGGCAAGCAGGCGGTGCTGGTAAGATACCCGGGCAAATCTGAGATGCCACAAGGAGTCGCGCAGTACCACGGATGAGCTTCTAGCAGTGTGGTTGATCCAAATGCATTGGCATTTGGATCAACCTAGCAATATGTTTGCATCTCATAGCATTGCATGACTCCGCTCTTCTAAATACGAGAAAATTTATTTATAATTGACATTCGTAATTATAACCTTCAGTAACTCCAGGGATATAGATAGACATGCATGTCCTGCAGACTGTAACTGATAAATTGTAAAATTCTTCAGTTGCAAAAAAGATTGAAAAATTCGATTGGTTCAATACCTGTCATATTAATTTTCAGTCCTAGTACACTAGTGAACAGAATTATTCTCGTGACGTCAGGAACATCATACCAATGTGTCACTAAAATCTATCGATGTGGAGTAAGAGAGAGAATGTTGCATTCTTCATTTTCACTTTCACGGCTGGTCATACTGCAGCTACTAAAAGAATATGTGTCTGCACATGATGACAAATTATCAAGATCATCTATTTCCACAGCAGGATGTGCCCGCCGAGGAACTTTTGGTTGAGAGGGATTGAAGATAGCCAGTCAGTCTGAACATATCCGTTATTTCCACAAAACTAAGTTTTGAAGTCAGTATGGGTTTCCTTGAAGTCCCTTTAGCGTCCTCAATGGGCTGCCCTCTTACGTATGAACTCAAAGAAGCAAATATTTATTATTGCCACTCAAGCATTTATTTATCAATAGTTTCCATCACCGCGAAAATAAGTGACATTCAAAGAAAAATAAACATTGCAGTGAAAAGGGTAAAAGGGCACGCTTTGTTAAGTCTACGGGGAGTCAGCTTACCTTCCCTTCCCAAACACCATGTGGAAAAAAATGCGCTATCCCAAAACCACGGTCATTTTTCACAATGTTTTTAGCAAAAGGACAGATGGAGACTCATTTTCAGTACAAGTAACAAAACAGATAACTCTCTTCAAGTGGCGAAGGTTTAAGAAAGGGAAATATCAAGCTACGATTACAACGCTATTCAGCCGTGGCCGCATTTCGGCTAAGTATCGTATGACGCCGTTCAGCGTCACGTGGCAGTGAAAATGTTAAAATGGCATTGAAATCTGCAATACTTGCTAGCATAAATCACCAGTTTTGATGGACTGTTAAGGTGACTGGGAGCTGGAAACCCAAGTCAGGAATTTTTGTGTAATAACTATGGCTAGTAGAGTTTTCAGCTATGGTGAACTTAAGTCTGGTTCACATTTTCTTCACGAGTTCTGAAATTGGTCAGACAAACTAATTTGTTTGATGAATTTGTCTATCCAATTTCGGGACCCGTGAAGAAAATGTGCCGATTAAATTCTTAAAAGTCTACATGCAAGAGCCTGATGGGAACAGCCATACAAAGATTCGAACATCGACCACTTACAACTGAGAGGTACATGAAAAGTTTTTCCTTGAATTACATTTGATTACCGAGGTATTTGTTCGCAGTAAATACTAATAATTTCCAACTGAGAAATTGCGTTTCACACAAAAGAACTATAGCCTGTAAAAAGTTCCAACAGCTAAACCACTATTGAATGGATTTAACTGAAAAATAATTATATTTAAATTCTATATAGTTATGGTATTTATAAGAGTCTGATGGGTTACTTTCAAAGGAAGACGGGTACATTTTTAGACAAACCGTCCTTGAGGACAGGTAAAATTTTCGAGGTTTTTTGTGTTCTGATGGATAGGCCTAAATGCTCCATTGGAATTTTTAAGAAAGAGGATTGTAACATTTTAAGTTACAGTACGAAGTCAACTGCAAATAGTATTTCTGAGTATACAGATGATGATAAGTCTTTACTCTGCTTGAGAACTGAGTGTATGAAGACATTGAAACTGTTTGTACTTACCATGGGAAAAAATTCCTAGACTAATTTTCTCACCTTTTTGGAACTTTCTGTTGTGACATTTTCTGAGCACAACAAAGTGATCACAAAAACACTTAGAATCACCAGCAAAGAATTGTATTTGAGAAACTCAAATTTAAACCTTATTCCTAGAAAATCTCTGTGCTCTAAATGTCTGAATAAAATTCAAAAACAGTCAGTTGCAACCTATGAAGAAAGTGGCAATGTCAAAATATATGAGCCTGAAGGTGTTTTAGTTGAGTCAGTAAATAAAGCATGTACTGTCCTTAGTGTGTCACCTGTGAAAGTTGCCAAACTATCATTTGATGCCAAATCATCTGCTTTAAGAAAGAAAGTTTCACTTGGAGCAATCGAGAGGTCAAACAATTTATTCAGTTTATGGGTGACACAATCTGTCACCCATAAACTGAATAAATCGTTTGACTTCTCGATTACTCCAAATGAAGAAAACGATAAGTGCTTGCCAAAACCAGTTAGGCCTATGTGATAAGAATGAAAAATTAATAGGAAATCTCAAAGAGAGAATAAAAACTGCTGAGTCTGTTCAGGAAAAAGTAGACATTTTAAGTTTGTTGCCATTAACTTGGAGCTATGCAGAAATTCAATCAGAATTGGGAGTCAGCCACAGTACCTAGTTCGAAAAACTAGAGATTTAGTTAAAAAAACATGGAGTTTTACCAATAGTAGAAGCTAAGCGGCCAAGTAATATCCTTCATACTAACACAATTAAAACTGCACAAGATTTTTTATCAGAGATGATTGTAATCGCATGATGCCTGGTGAAAAAGACTGCATTACTAATAGAGTGAAGGAAGGGAAAAAATCAAACATTCAGAAAAGGATCATTTTGTGTGACTTGAAGGAACTTGACCTACATTTTAAAGGAAATCACCCTGATCTGAAATTTGGATGTTCTAAATTTGCAGAACTTAGGCCTACATTTTGTGTATTAGCAGGAGCATCTGGTACACATTCAGGGTGTGTTTGTACCACCAAAATGCAAAACTCATGCTGTTGGCAATTAAATGTCACCACAGCTACAAAGATCTGCTGAAGAATATAGTCTGCAACACTGAAAATGAGAATTGCATGCTTTCTGGATGTACTACATGTCCAGGTGTGGATGCTGTCTTAAGAATGGTCCGAGTCAGCTTGGAAGATTATTGCAACTTAAGTGAGGAAATGAAAGTTTTATATAGGCAGTGGGTGTCCACAGACAGATGTGAGCTGACATGTGTGCTATCTCTACAAGAATTCTTGGTGAAAAACTTGAGCATCTAAAGATCCACCATTTCATTGCCAGGAAACAAGCACAGTATCTAAACTCACGGAAAGCTCTAGAATAAGGGAGAATTTTTGGTTTTGGGGGACTTTTCTGAGAATTTGTCTTGTGTTGTCCAGGACGAGGTCCAGCCATATCACTGGTCAGGTTTACAATCTACACTTCATCCTTTTGTTATCTACTGGAAAAGGGATGGGGAAATTCAAACTAAAATTCAAAAAGTTATTGTTTTATAAGTGACTACCTTATAAAACTATAATGAACATACCACTGCATTCTATGCTTTTCAAAAGGTTCTCATTAAAAAACTGTAGTCAGATCACCCTTAAATTACAAAATTAATCTATTTCTCAGATGGTTTAGCAGCACAGTACAAAAATAGAAAAAACTTCAGTAACTTAAGTTACCACAAACAGGACTTTGGGGTAAAAACGGAGTGGCATTTTTTCCCACAACCCACAGAAAAGGCCCATGTGATGGGATTGGGGGAACGGTAAAGACGCTAGTTCGAAAGGCTAGTTTGCAACAACCCACGAGTGCTCAAATCTTGAATCCATTGGATGGATTTGAATATTGTAATTAACATATTCATGGAGTTACATTTTTCGATGTTTCCTGTGATGATGTCAATGCAGCAGAAAAGAGCCTTGATAACAGATATAAAATAGCACTATCAGTACCTCAAACCCGGTCTTTCCACAGCTGCATTCCACTCAGCAGAAATATTCAGGCCAGAGAGACATCATTCTCATCAGATTTCAGGATTTTCCAGGTGAGCAAAGATAATAAACCTATGAACCTTAGACAGTCTACACCAAGCACTCGCCCAAAGTTGTCAGATTATGTTTGCTGCATATACGATAGTGACTGGTGGCCGGGGGAAGTGTTGGAGATGAAAGTTATGATGTTGAAGAGGAATACAGGATCCACTTTTTCCATCCTAAGGGACCTAGGACATCATTTAAGAAATCAAGTCATGATAACCAAACTTGGGTTCAGTTTCAAGATGTTTTGAAGATCCTAACTCCATTAGAAGTATGATCTGCTCAAGGAAGAGGACACAACATCACACCTGCAATGAGTGAACATCTGTCAACACTTTTCCGTGCAAAAGCAAGTCATTGAACAAAATGATAAAGAAGGTAGATATAACGTGTTTTTAAACTAGATCTAAACAATCTCATTAAGTTACTGGCTACTGCCATAGGGATATGTCCCCCCCCCCCCAATTCTTCCTTTTTTCAAACACAAGCTTTTGAAATGTAATACATACTTTCTGGAACCTAAAATTTTCCATAAAACCCTAAACTAAATTTAAATGGGGGTGGGGTATTTTAAGGGATTCAATGGCAATAAACAATTTCTATTCTATTTACTTTGGCCTAACTTAGTAAGAGTTTAAATCAGCCCTGAGATTCTGGTAACTTAGCCAAGGTTGAATATAAAAAGGTTGTTTCTTTCCTTAGAGAGAAAATTCCTCCCAACCCTAGTGATTTCACTCCAATAATATTTGAAAGTTTGGACCTATTCTGCATCCCTCTTAAAAAGCCCATTACCTTAAATCAGGGTGGGAAATTAGAAAAATATCCTTGTAGCAAAATGGCTCCTATAGCCGAAATTCTAGGAGCCGATCTTAGCAGTGGCGTAACTAGCACAACGTGCCCCCTCCCCTCCCCTCCCCCGCACGCAGCTACGGGGGGTGATAGTTTCACCACTGGATCTCAGTGTTCCATAGGACGGACTCGCCAGATTAAAGTGAAAAGTATGCACAATTTTGCTACTGCAAATCCAAAGAATTAGAAAACACTTACCTGGGAACTGAAGTAATCCAGATCTTCATAAAATTCTTCCTCATTGATAATTGAGTTAAATTTGTGCTCATAAATTGTTACAAGGATTTGATGTAAAATATTTAAATAGGTTTTGAATTCCACAAACACTGACAGCCAACAAATAAACATTTTAGTATTGCAAAAAATATATACATTTTCAGTTCTCTTACAAATTTTTGTACCTGTTTTGAGTTGACATGTTGAAGAAACTACATTAAAAAAGTTATTCAGTAATGTATTGTGTTTCCTTAGTAGTCAACTATGACTTCATGATCTGGGCGGCGAGTTCGTCCAGCTGACACATCTTCCCACCAAATTTTTATAGCTGATTTTGCATCGAAGTCATCCATGCTTTGACCCTTAATTTTTATTGTCAAAATATAATTTAAAGTAGTCACTTTTAATTTGTTTCTGATGTCTGGTTTTACAAGGTTCATTGCACTAAAACCACGTTCACAAATTGCTGTGCTCATTGGTATGCGTCGTAAAAATGTAATTGTCAGTAGGTTTTTATAATCCCCTGAAATTTCATTATACAATATGTTCCACAAAACATCAGGTTTCTGTGTAGCTTTGGATTTTGCCCAGTTTCCAGTCCAGATATTCTTCTTTGATTTCATTACTACAGATTTCTACACAAGACCGTAAATTATCTAGAATGCTGTCCAGTTCTTTCATCCCATATGTAAGTAAATCATTATCATTATCTGGCAAATTAACTGCATCAAATATATGGACACTGCTTAAAACAGCATTGGAAGCAAAATCACTATACCTATTCTTGGCAAACTCACTAAGCTTTTCACAAATGGTCACTGTCATTATGAAATTGATTTCATATCATTTTTAAGTATGACACCTTTGAAGATGCCACTTTGTTGACTGAAATTTTGTTCAAATTCAGTAAGTACTTTTCGATCTTCTTCCTTCATAAGGTTAAACTTAACTTGAGTAGACTGCAAAATTGATTTTACATTGTCAACAGATATAGCAGTCTCTTGAAATATTTTAGAAAGCCCACTCAATGTAGTTGTAACATCCAGCAGAGAGTGCAAGAAGTGAAGCATTCGAACAGATTTAAAACTTTTCAGCAAACCTTGCATTTTAGCTACTTTATTTTTATCACTTTCACTAGCAGAGCAGAAATGTTCCATATGGCAAATAATAACAGGTAGGTTGTTAGCCATTGCCTTAAGAGCTTGATTTTTGGAAGAAATCCACCGAGTCAAATTTATGTTAGTATTTTTATATAAAACATCCCCGAGCACTTCTGATACTTCTTTCAGCTCCCTAAGAAGCTTTGGACTGTTGTTTTACATTTTGTACACTGATTTTAATAATTGTTCACATTTTGAAGCAAAAGGCACTAGTTTCAAAGTGTCTGAAATAACAAGTTCCAGGACGCCCCGGGGCGCAGTGGTCTAAGGCGCTGGCCTCTGATCATTCGTCCGTAAGGGGTCCGGGTTCGAATCCCGGTGATGCAAGGATGTTGTGTTTGTCTTACGGCACTGGCTCTCTCCCTTCCCTGGAACCAGTGACCCTAAATTAGGGACGGGCGACTGCTTATAGCCCATTGAGTTGCTCACGGTGGTCGTTAAACCTCCAATCAAAAAAAAAAAAAGTTCCAGCCTATGGGCAACACAATGAACTGGAATGATTCCTTGTGACTGAGAAGATAACTTTGTCACACCACCATTATACTGTCCAAAATTCACACCTGCTCCATCAAAACATACAGCCACAAGCTTATCTTTCCATGCTGGGCAACTTTCTTCCATTGCCTCATCAATAGCAGAAGTAATGCATTCAGCAGTACCCATTTTCAATTCTGCTAACTTGATAAAATTAGTTTGGACCAAACCGCTTTCGTGGACAGCTGTGGAATAAATGATTTCTGACTCACAGGTTGAGATGTCAGTGGATGAATCTGCCATTACAGAGATATATTTTGCATTTTTTATGATATCTGCATTTTCCTGACGGATTGACTCAGCAATATAATATATAAATAAAGCACAAGATTTATGATTGATGTAATTATCACCAATGTGCAGTCCATTTTTCTTTTGTACCTGGCATAACCTTTCAAACTGATGGAAAGATAACTTCCCATCAACCACAGAAGAAGCTGTGTTAAAAAGAGCAATCATTTTCAATAATATTTGCTCACTCATAGAGGAAATACACTGCCGAAGAGATAGTTGCAGGAGTTTCTTTCACAATTTTTATCTGGCATGAATCCTTATGAATTCTTGATTTCTCATGTTTAACCAAAGATTCATGCTTGAAGTTGCTACAACCAGCAACAAATAATGTTGTTGCAACAGTTCTCTTTCTCGAAGTTTCAGCTTTGTTATTTTCCCGGCATACTGAACAATACATAAACTTCATATTACCTTTGACTTCAATTCTTAGCCATGAGAATTCCTTTCTCCATTTTAGTAATGTTGTTTCACCCACATTTTTTCTTTCATCCTTTCGCTTCATTGCAGTTTGGTGTTCCTGGGCAGAAGAACTCACAACAGCTAAATCATCCTGATTACTGTTTGCCGGAAAAGAAATTCCTCGGGAGCACCAACATGCAAACTATACAGGCGTCATAGGGGTGGAGGATTACATCTGACACGCGAGCTATTACGCTCTTCATGAAAGAAATCTGTATCACGTCAAAGCTTTAAGTGCCACGTTTGATGATAATGCGCAAAAATGCAAAACATATCCCCCCTTGACTATGACAAAAATGTCTGTGTGTATGCGTGTGTAGATATTTCCTTTCTGCGGATTGCTTGGTAAAAGTTACGGAAGAAAGCATAACCTGCAGCAAAGCGCATTGACCTTGAGTAGGGGAGAGCCATTTCCATTCCATGGGGCTCTGACATGACTTCCACTTGTTTATTTTGCTCTACTTCAAAGAGAATGCCTCTGGCACTACAGCTCCAGGACTGAAGGGGAGAATTTTGACACAATCACAAATTATTTAAGGTCTGAAGTCCAGTGTTTCAGTTGTTGATGTATAATAATTTAAGCATTACTCAGAGTTACAGCATGATTGCCACATAATTAAAAATATATATCACAACCGTTTACAACGGTAACTTTTTAAAAATTTTAAAAATTAGAGATTTTATATTTTGTTAAACTCATTAAATGGAAAGAAAGTAGGAGAATATATATATATACACAGTAAAACCTAGAAAATCCGTATTGGCGGGACCGGACGAGTGCCAGATTTATGAAATTTCCGGATTTCTAAAGCTATCCAAAAATTACGTAACAGGCATTACCTAAAGCACGTACTTACACGTAACAGGTCACTATAAGGAAAATTGGCACGTCTACGCCTTATATTACAAATATGCAGGGGTTGTGCTGCCAATCGCATTCTTCACAATTTTCGAAATAAAAGAAAGGTTGTGGCAATGGAAAAAGTTTTGGCGAAAATACTGGGGATTACCTTTTTGTATTATTTATTATAAAACTGTCATGGATTATGCATCTGTTTTTTAATTTTTACTGTGAATTTTGTCTGCGGATTACACACAGACTTTTTTTTTCCCTCATGCTGAATTTTACCGTCTGTAGATCATACACTGCCACAGATTATATGCCGAGAAATACGGCAATTGTATGACTTCTGCTTATCGCTGAAGTTGCGGCGTAGTCTCAGTTTTTTTATTTCTGATGCCAGGAGTCATGAAAGCCGTGCTCAGGTGCTAGAGCCTTAAAATAACTGCTCGCGATTTGTTATCCATCCCTTCAGTACAGGATGGATCTACTTGGGATGAAACCGCAACCAACAATGTGTGCTGTGGTAAGGCAACTCAACTGAGAAGCAGCTCTTAAATCGTGCTGTCTGCTTGTAATAATGATGGCTGACTTAATTTCTAAAAAAAAAAGGAATAAGAAATCAGAAGTTCTTACCGGAATATAGTGCAAAATGGGCATGTTTGAAAAAAAGAAAAACAGCTAATAGTGCACTGTGTATTGTTTGTAGTAGTGATTTTTCAGTAGCGCATGACGGTGGTGACAATTGTCGTCAACATATTGCTGGGCCGAAGCATCAAAAACTTGCTGCTGGATTTGAAAACTCAAGTACAGTTAATTCTTTCTTTAAGGTTGGCGATTCTGAATCCGTAACAAAGGCCGAAACATTGTTTGCTAATTTCCTTATTGAGCATAACATTCCAATAGCATGTAGTGACCACGCTTGACCATTATTTCATCGTACGTTCCCGGACTCTAAAATTGCGGGAAAGTACAGTGCTGGCCGCACCAAGACAACAGCTATGGTATCAACATTAGCTCGTGCAACATCTCAGAAAGTAGCCTTTTTTATGCAAAATGGTCCATATGTTGTTTGTACAGATGGCAGTAATGATACAGGAGTATTGCTTCAAATGTTGAGAGATCCACAGGTGCATTAATTTTCAAGCTTCTGGATGATGAGTTTGTAGCACAAAATATTCCATGGAGCAACTGTGTTGCATTTGGGAGTGATAATGCATCTCTAATGGCTGATGTACACAAAGAAGTTAGCAAACACATTCTTTCGCAACAGGAAAATGTATCTGTGCAAGGTTGTCCATGTTATCTTGTCCATATTGCTGCTATGTGAAGACACTGAGAAAACTTACGCAGCAAATCCGGACCAAACGGACAACATTGTAAAACAATCAAGTGTTGCTTCAGCATGATAACACTCGCCTGCACATTGCTAAACCAGTGAAACCAGAAATCGCAAAACAGGGGTGGACTGTTCTTCCGCACCCTGCTTACAGAACCGATTTGGCACCTTCTGGTTTTCATGTTTTTGGTACCTTAAGGGATAGTCTTTGTGGCCACCACTATGAAAGCATGGAAGATCTGCGAGCAGCTGTCCATCAATGGATTCTCAACACCCCTGCTGATTTCTTCGCTACCAGAATTAATCGACTTGTTGATCGGTGGAGGAAATGCATTGTGCTGAACGGAGAATATGTGGAAACAAGGTTCGTACTCTTCCAAGCAAAATAAATTCAATCACTTTTCAAGGCCTTTTTAAAACTAAATTATCATATGTGTGTTCTGTCGGTTGGTCAGAAAGTAGGTATTTTAGCAAGTTCAAACCATTAAACTTAGCAGGGACTGTAAGTTTAATGGTTTTGACCTTGCTAAAATACCTCCCATGTCTGACGTTTTACTCCGTAGTGATGTCATAGCCTAAGTACTTGCTGTCCACAAACTCACCCGAATTGAACGCAAAGTTCTGCGTTATTTAATCAGCTCGGTGCTTTTATCGGAGAACTACACACAAATCTCCTATATAACTTAGCATACACATTTTATTTTACACATGCTCTTTCATATCATTATTTAAATAACAAAACAATATTTTTCAAGTACCGAGTCTTATACTTTTTCTTTTCAAGGAGTGTACAAACCACGGGAAAAGTGACTGACAGTTCAGTTCGTACCACTGTATTACATATGTGAGTATCATATTTATGCATCCTGTATTTATTTCTCTCCTGTAACTTAACTTACATGAATAAAAATCCAGATACTTATCGGACACCCCTCTTATATAGATAAAGCATATATCACCACCAGGTGGAAATAGTAGCCCACACCTCAGATGAAGAGAACTGACTCAGTAGTTGTTTTAAGATAACAACTGCACTGAAAGAGTGGACAATGGTAGTTTGTTCTGTAATTAATTTTTTGTGGGGAAAAAATGCAGCCGCTTCTCAGGAAACTTTAAACACAGAGATGCCAACCTGAGAAAAGGGTCATCAGTAAAAAAATCCAAACTTTTCAGTAGTTTTCAGTAAAACCGCTTGGACCTTCAGAAAGATTTTCAGAATATCAAAAATATTTATTTTAAAATCTCAATCGTTTTATAACACTTTTTAATAAAATGAATAAGTTCCAAAATTTAGTTTTATTTAAAAATTATCTATTTCTGCAGTAGAGGCCACAACTTAGCAGTGAAACTTCAGCTTTGGCTCGCCAGCACTGACATACGAGCTATAAGAGGCATCATTGGCGTGGCGGATTACACCTGAGCTATACGGCGAAAAAAAAAAAATGTCTCGTGAGCCCCAACATACGAGCTATAGAGGTGTCATTGGCGTGGCGGATGACACCCGATACGCGAGCTATACAGCGAAAAACAAATTCCTTGCGAGTGCCGACTATAGGAGGAAGGGGGGGGGGGTAACCGGCGATTTCGTGATCTCAGGTGTTACCCAACAGTCGATCGGAAAGGGTTAAAACATTTGCACCGAAATTTTTACAAGCACAAAGCCACATGTAATCAATCTAAAGAGTTTGCAAAAGGCGCTGAGCAGAGCTCCCTCTCGGCTTTTGTGCATGGCACTCTCAAATGGCTGTACGGGGAATCATGTGACAAACTGCGTACAAGGAGAAGATCAGCCTCCGTTGGCGGGGGAAATCAGAACATCGAAGGTGTATAAGGGACTACCTGTAATGTGCATTTTTTCAACCAAAAGACGGTAAAAAAATAGAAAATTCCGTGCATGGGCTTTTCCGTAGTTTTTTGGGCGACTTCCACAAAACAGTAAGATGGAGTGAAAATCTGAACAAACTACAGAAAATCCGTAAAAGTTGGCATCTCTGTAAACAGAATCAATGAAGTTATTTAACACAAATGACCAAGATTATTGACCAAATGAGTTCTTTTGTATGACAATGACTGACCACACAGTGCTGCCACAACAGTGGGGATGGAAAATTCTTCCACATTCACCATGCAGTCCTGATTTGGCATCACAAGACTTCTCTTTCGAAAGCTAAAATCCACTTCAGAGGTCAGTGCTTCCATTCAATGAAGATGTTCAACATGAAGTCCAGAATTAATTGTGCCCATGGCACATTTCTCTTCTATGAATGACTTGACAAGTTGATTTATTGTTATGATAAGCACCTAAACAGATTTGATGACATAGTTGCTGTGTGGAAACTTAAAGCTCATATGAGACTTTATATCACATCATGTGTTACTTGATATCTTGTTGTCGTTTTTTTTTTTTTTTTTTTTTTTTCCGTTCTTTTTAGTTAAAAAAAATTGGGAACCTTACTCTTGTTTTGAATTACCTTTGTGCATATTGACAAATACAATTACATACACAACATAGTAACACAAAGCAACGAACAACAGATCTTACCATCTTGTGTCCCACAGCTTAACTTTCATATCATACGCACCAGAAACAAACTGAAACTCGTTATCCATCGACCATTTAACAGAGGTCACCCACTGGTAGTGAGAGCTAAACACCGATTTTACAACACTTCCTTCTACAAAAAGAAAAAGAAAATTGTCTGAAAGTCAGTCATAATTTGAGTTCAAAGGAAAATCATGACAAGTCACTATTAAGTATTAACTGACAACAGCAAGAAAACAGCTTGATTTGATGAAATTCTACTTCAACCATATTCTACTTCAACCATTTTCAATATTCACTACAGTGAAAATCTTGAATTTCTGAAATTGTTGTCACCTTCGTGAACAAAATGTGCAGTTTGGTAATCAGTTTATGCATGTAAAAGCATTTTTTATTTATTATTATTTTGACGAAACAATATTTTCGTGTTCCACTTGGCATTTGAAATTGGCCTTTTTTTTTGGTGTAGCAGGAAGGTTTTGATCTATTTATTAAGCTGATGCAAAATACGGGTCAAAAAACCTTGTGCATTTCTTTCTTTCTCTCTCATGGATTAGCTCTTTCAGAACTTTTTTTAATCACATTTTGAAATTTTTATCATTAAAAACATTTTTAGGCAAAATTATACATGGAAAAATCACATATCAAATACAACTACACTGTAATTTCTTTTTCAGTGTGTCACCAGCAAGTGAAAGCCCTGAGTGGTGTGTTTAGCTTGTGTTGGGATTATCTATATTTATGATACATGTACAACACACACTCGCATATGTATAAAAAATACAGTAGAATCCACTAACAAATAACGAGCTAGGGTCCTACATACATTTTGGGGTGAAAAATCACAAGATGCAGAAATATGCATATGTGATAATACACTGGCGTGTAAAAATTAAGGATGAGACGGTTTTTCGATGTAACGTCACGCAGAAGTGCTCCACATTGACTCAAATCATACCATAAGATCCCCAAGATGTAAGAATATGGGACATGTGAGCAAAACCGTCCAAACAAGGAATCCAAAGGATGCAAAGGCACTTTATTGAAAAGGTAACTTCGAGCACAACTGGACAGAACACAGAAACTTCCATGTGACAGGCGGCTGCCAAGAAAAATCCAGTCTTCAGTAGGGGATATGAACACCCCTGACTGCGTTGCAGGATATACAACGTCTGTCCATGCTGAGGACGAGGTTGTCAAGAAGCTGTTGAGGCATCGCGGCCCATTCCTCTTGTAGCGCCAATCGCAGTTGTGGAATCGTTGCTGGCGGCTGGTGACGTGTTGCCAAGCGTCTCCCGAGAAGGTCCCACACGTGTTCGATTGGATTTAGGTCCGGGGACCTTGAGGGCCAATCCATGCGTTGAATATCTTCACTCTCCAACAGCTCTGCGACAGCCACTGTACGATGACAGCCCAAACAAGAACTTCGCCACCTCCAAGCTGGTCCCTTTCGATGATGTTGGAGGTGTGATTGCGTGTTCTCTGCTCTATCCAGATGTGTATATGTCCAGAATTGCTCGTCAGACTAAATTGGCTCTCATCTGTAAAGAGAACTTGGCCCCATTGCTGATGTGTCAAGTTCCTGTGTTCCTGGCACCACAGAAACCGCCATCTCCGATGAGCAGGCGTTAATGGCACACACCGTACTGGTTGTCGCGCAAATAGACCACCTTTGTGCAGCCTCCTGGCAACGATAAAACACGATAACGGACGTCCAGTTGTCTGTTGCATGTGCCTTGCGATATCTCCCGCTGTCTGCCTCTTCTTGCCTGTAGGACAATATACCAGTCGTCCGCCATCGTGGTTGCTCGTGGACGACCACTGCTAAACTCTTGGACAGCTGTTCCTGTCATTTCAAATGCTCTCCAACAAACTTCTGAAACGATGCTGCGAGCGATCCCGAACTCCTCGGCCACACTAGTCACACTTCGACCTTCTTCCAACTTCCCAACGACGCGACCTGGGGTAAAGTTATCCAGATGTCGTCTACTGGATTGCCTGTTGGCCATATCACACGGTGGCAGCAACTCGACATCGTTCAAACTGATGTACACTGTGCAATAGCTTTCACCGAATTGCTGAGCGTACACCGCCCGTGTGCTTTATACCCTTCAACCCCCCCCCACGTTATGCTGCATATATGTGCATACCCTACCGTACCGGACCCTAGTCTATCTCCTCTTCGTCCTTAATTTTTGCACACCAGTGTATGTAGTGGTGGTTTCCCTAGATTTTTGTTACGGCTAAGTAGCAAAAAATTTTAGCTGGGCAGTACTTTTTATGATCCTTTCCCCGAATCAAAAAAGAAAAAAAGAAAGAAAGATAATGACACTTATTAAATAACATACATGAGACCGGCCGATAACAAAAAAAGCTGAACTTTTTAACTGGGTGGAAAATTGGGACACGCGAACGCGCGGTGTGAGCAAATTCAAATACAGCATATACAATATTTAAGATTGCACAAGCCATATGGAATTATTTTCTGTAAATTATGTAAGTAAATATTAAAGTGAAGCACATTATTATATTCACAATAGAAAAGTAGGGAATCAAGAACAAAATAAAATGAGATATTTTTAAAAATCAGATTTAAAACATACATGTAAATCTTTACTAGCTAAATCCTGGGGTGAAAAGTATTTGTCTAGGAAAGTTTGTGCATTTAGTCAAGCAATTAGAAGCATATCCACAGATTAGTTTTGGTCAAACATCAGAGTACAAGAGATAAGTCAGTCTTGTTGGCTTAGTAGCACTCTAATGTACCAAATTTTTCAAAAATGAAATGTGTGTGGAAATAAGTTAAATTCACAGATTCTTACTAAATGATAATTGGAATATGTATTTGAATATGTACAAATTAAAAAAACATGACTAGAAGTTATGGTTTTTAAACAGATTGCTTCAAAGATATTTTGCCCCTTTTTTGTTGTACTTGCTTGCACAACAATTCGAATTTCCTCTTCTGAGCAAGCCTGGCTTTCTTCACAGCAAGCTGCACGGCCATATTTATTTTACGTTGACTGCAGCTGAACAGCATCCATTGCTAACTTTTTCTTTTTGCTGATAATTCCTTTTCTTTTCCTCTCTATTTCTTTGGTATAACTTGTTTCTGATGTCCTAAGATTTTGGCAGAGGTTGGCATCAACTGCTTCTTGGAAAAAAATTTCTTTACTGAAGAAATTAACTGCAGACTTACCCTGTGCTTTAAGTTTATACTACACAGTTTGTATAGCTGAATAGGTTTCAATGTTCATTCTTCCTGATTTTATATCTATGGTTTCAGCCATCATGCTGAAAGAACTTTCAACCTGTGGACCATGGAAGCATGATATAAAGGCTTTTACTGCTTTAGATAACATAGTGTACTTGTAGAGGTCAAACACCTTTGCCCACCACACATCAATTTTTACAAAGTCAGGAGATGGAAGTCGTGATTCAAACTGATACTGGTGAATTTCTAGAGCATAGCTTTCCATTTCCTCTGAATTCAATATATTTCAAAGAAACTGTGGAAGTTTTTCAGTCTTTTTAAAGTTAGATTATGTCCCCTTGTAGAAGGATCAATGATATGTACATTAAAAGATCACTACATAATGGTAGTGTCTTTTGCATGTATTTTGCATGCTGAATATAAGCTTCAGCAGCCTGGCTTAAAAAAATTCCCCACAATGTCATTTGATTCGCTTTTCAAAATAATGTTCCTGATCCAAGAATCTTTCACAGGTTTGCCTTATCAAATATTTCATAGGTTTGCCTTTCAGTATCTCTTGTTTTAAGAAACAAGCTAAGAAATCCAAGAATAGTTGCTTCTGCTCATCAAAAACTTTATGAATTAATGGCTCCTTTGTTTGAAATAAGCATACATATTTTTTCAAAAGAGGTAGAGCTGCAACATAAAAATTTAATATAAGCAAGGTTTTTTTTTTTTTGAGCTTTCAAATAATTTTGCAACAATTCTAGATTTCCATTTTCTTCCATCTTCTGTTAGATTTTTTTCCCCGTAATTTCTTCCAAAGCTCCTGGAATTTTAACTTTTTCTTTCTAATCTTTACATATTTTATTTATCACATCCATGTATATTGGTCTTTCATTAGGCTGCACAAATCCATAATACAGCAGCAAAAGGGCATCATGGATATGTAAACTGTTTAATGCCACATGATAGAATGACAACCACCTGCATTGCACCATGTTCTTAATTTCAGTGAATTTTAGCCCTATAATTTCACAAATTTCAGCAAGGGCTTCATGTTGATCTGCCGACCATTTAAAGTAATTGAAGAAGTCAATAAAGTATTTCTCAATGTAAGCTTAAAATGGCTTGCAAAATTTTTTACTTGCATTGTGAATATGGTGACATGAATCTCCATCAATGTCAAGCAAGTGGGGAGATTTTCTCTGCCGAATTCTTGTTTTTAACCATGTTTTTGGTCCACTCATGGCACATTCTTTCCATTTAGCTTTCAAACAAGCAAAACAAATTCCTCCTCAGAAAGAAAGAAAAAAAAAACGGAAAGCTGCACCACGAACTTTGTTTAGAGGGTTCGGGCCGACGTAATACTGGCCCGAAGCCGTGCTTTTTTTCCCACTTAGCTTTCATACATGCAAAACACATTTTTCCTTAGGAAAAAACGAAAGAAAGGAGAGAAACAGGGTTGCGTCACGAACTTTGTTCAGAGGCTACGGGCCGACGTTATCCTAGCCGGGCGCCGTGCTTTCTTTTCACTAAGTTTTCAAACAAGCAAAACACATTCCTCCTCCTCAGAAAAAAAAACAAAAAACACAGAGGTGCGTCACGAACTTGGTTCAGAGGCATCGGGCCGGCGCAATTCCGGGCCACAGTGAAAGAAGCACGTCCGAGCCAACGTAATTCCGGATCACGGCAAAAGAAGCACGCCAGGCCTACGTAATTCCGGCGTGGCGCCATGCTTCCTTTCCACTTAGCTTTCAAACAAGCAAAACAATTTCTCCTCCTCAGAAAGAAAAAAACAACAACGGAAAGCTGTGTCACGAACTTTGTTTAGAAGCTTCAGGCCGACGAAATACTGGCCGGGCGCCGTGCTTTCTTTCCACTAAGTTTTCAAGCAAGCAAAACACATTCCTCCTCATTAGAAAAAAAGAAAACAAAGAGGTGCGTCACGAACTTGTTTCAGAGGCATCGGGCTGACGCAAGTCCGGGCCACAGCGAAAGAAGCACGTCCGAGCCAACGTAATTCCGGATCACGGCAAAAGAAGCACGCCATGCCTATACGTAATCCCGGCGCGGCGCCGTGCTTCCTTTCCACTTGGCTTTCAAACAAGCAAAATAAATTCCTTCTCTTCGGGATGGGGGGGAAGAGAATTTAAGAAAAGAAAGCTGCGTCACGAACTTTATTCAGATGCTTCAGGCCGACGTAATCTCGGGCCACAGCGAAAGAAGCACGTAATAGCGGGCCATGCCGAAAGAAGCACGCCGGATTTATGCAATCCTAGTGCCGTGCTTTTTTTTTTTTTTTTTTTTTTTTACACTTTCGAACAAGCAAAACAAATTCCGCCACCTCAGAAGAAAAAAAAAAAAAAAAGGATACAAAGGGCTGTGTTACGAACTTTATTCAGAGGCTTTTCATCGATTATTTACAAAACCATTAAAACTTTCTTAATAACAGCGAAAATCTGAATATCCATAATTTTTTGTTAGTCACCCGTAATCCCGGGGAAATCTGTAATAATTACGGAGATTCCATAATTTTTGGCAATTACGGAGATTCCGTAATTTATGTGCGTCCTTTGTAGAAAGATTTCACGAGAACTTCGATTCTCTAACGATCTCAGAAAAGTGGGAACGCATTCGGATACATCGCAAATTACAAGAGAGAGAGTTCCTGGCGATGACGTCACGGATAGAATGCAGAGTGGCGATTTCCCGCAAGACACGGAATGGCTCGTGGGCTGCGGCAGTTTCCCTAAAGCACGAAGTAGGCGGAGCTTCCACCCTTCGCGCTGCGATGCTCAAGTGACTGACCCCATCCATTGTTGACAGCAGTAAACGAATTGAGCTCCTGACTCCACCCTCTAACATTTCTTCTTGCCCCCAGCGCCTGCTCCAAAAACAACGCTCTCAGCTAGAAAGCGCTTAGTTCATTTACACCACAAAAAGCGGAATCGCGGAATTCCGCTTTTTCAAGGATTTTTCTATAGAACGACCCCCCCCCCCCCCAAAAAAAATTCTGAAAATTTTCTCTTCATTTTTGCAATGACCTCGAGGATGACCAAAATGATGCCGAAAAAGCGGAATTCCGCGAATTCGCGGAAGAATCTCATGTATGTAAATAAACATCTTTAGCAGTGTGTAGGCATTTATGTAACATAACATGACAAACATTAGAAAATTGTACATAAATCATAAAAAAAATTAGTACTTAACAAATAAATCATATCAGACACTCATTTCAACCAGCTTTCATCAATATTGATGGTTTATGTGGGAATATGATTTTACAAAATTTGTAACGGAAATTTAGCTGAGTAGTACAGAAAATTAGATGGGAGGGCAGCCTAGTAAAAAGGCTCTAGGGAGAATACCATAATATGCATGTACATTTATATTATATATCCACAACAATTAGATATTCTGGAAAAATTTAATCAACCACAGTAGTATATATTAAAATGAACACACACATGAATATACACTATCTATCAACAAGTAATTGGACACCCCTGCAATCGACGATATCTGCGGTCCTGATACACGTCACGGCCGCTGCCGTTACATATCATGTGGGAAACAACAACACAACCAGTCGCATGCAAGATGCTACGCAGTTCGGAGCTCTCCGATTTCGAGAAAGGTGTAATCATTGGGTATCGCGGAAATGGCCGATCCGTACGTGACATATCCAGAGAGTTGAAGCACCCAAAATTGACAGTGGCCTACGTGATTGGCAAGTGGAAGATGAGAGGTGACTGTCCGAACGTGCGCCAACCCGGCAGACCCACAAAACTGGGAGTTAAGAGACCGACGGGTGCTGGCCAGAGAAATTCGGAAGAACCGCACCAAATCGATGGGCCACATCCGTGAGGAGTTTCAACAGTCATCCGGGAGTGTTCTTTCGATGAATATCATCCGTGAGGAGTTTCAACAGTCATCCGGGAGTGTTCTTTCGATGAATATCATCCGTGAGGAAGCCCATCTGCTCGGTTATCATGGACGTGCTGCTGCCCACAAGCCTTTGATCACCAAGTCCAATAGCGCTGCTCGGCTAATGTGGTGCAAAGAACGTCAACAGTGGAGACAGGTTCTCTGGAGCGACGAATCAAGGTTCACCCTCTACCGTTCGGATGGCAGGGTCTGGGTTTGGCGTCTGCCTGGAGAACGCCTCCTGCCGGAATGTATTGTGCCAACTGTGAAGTTCGGCGGCGGTGGAATTATGCTATGGGGGTGTTTCTCCTGGTATGGCACGGGACCCTTGGTCGCAATTCCTGGTAGACTCCACAGTGAGACCTACTGCGCCATTTTGGATGACCATGCGCTTCCTACGTTGTGGCAGTTTTACGGGGTGGACCCATGTTACTTTCAGGATGACAATGCCACCTGCCATGTTGCGAGGTCCACCATGGCTTGGTATGGTGACAATGGGGTTAATCGAATGGACTGGCCTGCGCAGAGCCTGGACCTTAACCCTATCGAGCACCTCTGGGACGAGTTGGAGCGTCGATTTAAGGGGCGCCCCCACAGTCCGAAATTGGTGAAGGAACTGACCTGTCTTCTCCAAGCCGAGTGGAAGAAAATACTGCTAGCCGTCGTACAACACCTGGTTGAGAGTATGCCTCGGAGGGTCGCAGCTGTAATCGCCACTCGTGGAGGCTCCACCAACAATTGAAGGTGAATAAACTTTGTTTTCCTTTGCTATCACAGGTGTCCAATTACTTGTTGGTAGATAGTGTAGTAGCAGCAAATCCTGAAGCACACATCACATGGAATTTTTTTTTTTTTAAACTATTAAATTTAATGCCATTTGTTTCATTAGGTTTTCTTAATTTTTGCAGAATAACACTTAGTGCGTTAAATACCTTGTCACTGCTGTAGTCTTTGCTACAATAAAACATTAAATATTTTTTACACAATCAATGGTTGTTGCATATGATAGTGGTATTCTCCTCTTTGCTTTTTTCACTTGCCTCAGCAGTTTCTGGTGACTCAACTGTTTCTAAAATATCATCCGTAGAAAGGATGGCGGACGGGACAACAGTGTGTTGTATTCCGACATTGCAATCAATCAGAGAGTGGAAGATCACATTTACTTCATCAAAATTGGCTATGCTATCCAACCCAACTGTTCTAAAGCAATTTTAGATGTGAGATTGGGATATACATCCCCACGCAACAGCCATCAATCAAACGGCATCAAGAATAGAAATTTTAATCTCCACCTTGCTTTCCATTCTTTCTAACAGTGTTAGAATCAATTCCCATCAGTAGCGGAACTTGAGCCTTTGAATCACTCCTTGATCTGAGTTGTAATGCAACCATTAAGGTTTGGGACAAGAAGACAAATCCGATGTTAGTGAGGCCTTTAATGCATGGATTCACTGGACAGTTCTTTAATAACCAAAATTTTCTTTTTTTCTTTTGACATAGTCTGAAGAAAAAATTCGATGTCATCCATGCTTTCATGTCCAGCTGTTTTTTTTTTTTTTTTTTTTTTAGGAAACAGGGAGACACTGCCCATTTTTAAAACATTTCTATCACTAACAATTGTCTTTTGTCCTTGCCAGGCTAATTGGTGCATGCTAACACAAACAATTCTTTTTGTAAGTCCCCCCTCCCCCCTACATTTCTCACCTTTAAATTTCATAGTGTGATTAGGAGTCAGGTTATAAAACACATTTGCTTTATTGGCATTATAAATGTTATCACTACAGTTTTTTTTTTTTTTTTTTTTTCGAATATCTAGCCACACTGTGTTCAACTACCATCGACAAGTGTCGGGGAGGGAGGGGGCATTCCCCCAACTTAAAAGTCGGGAAATAATAAATTACTTGTTCACCTTTTAAATGTTCTAAAGTGTGACTGACACACAGCCAAGGGAACAACACCACGCAATAGCGAGCAGTGCTATGCCTGCTTTTCAGCAGTCATTCCATACACAGGAATAGCATGCAGTCATCTGATGATGGAAAGTGGCACGTCGAGCCGATTATGGCCAGTTTCACACGTGGAAAAAATCCGTTGAAGTAATAAATCTCTCAGCTGTTGTAATGCTTGTTTTCAGGCGGACACTATAGACTTGTACAGTCTTTCAGTCACATGGAAGTGGTAGAAATTCCAAGGCGACAGCCGTTGACTACTACAGGTTCCGCCACAAACTGGACAGAGAAAATGTCGTCAAAAGTTTCTTTGTTTGAAGGTTTAACGACCACCGCGAGCAACTCAATAGGCTAAATCAGTCGCCCGTCCCTAATTTAGGGCTACTGACTCCAGGGAAGAGAGAAAGAGCCAGTGTCGCAAGACAAACACAACATCCATGCCTCACTAGGATTTGAAACTGGACCCTTCTCGGACAAATGGTCATAAGCCAACACTTGTACCACTGCGCCGCCTGGGCGGTGGCGTCCAAAGTTAGAGAAGCATGTGTGTAAGGCAATATGTACACACGGATGGATAGTGGTTCGTCCGCAACAGCAATAAAACAATACCAATAAAACCGCCAGTGTGAAAGCCAAAACTGCACTGTGGGGACGGGTTTATTGCTTCGACAGATTTTTTCCACCTATGTGAAACGGGCCTATGTCACAAAGGTATCGCATGGATGATTTTCAGCAGTGAAGTGTGATTGGTAAGATGGAAGCAAGTCTGCACCAGACGAAGTCTTCTGAGCATTGAATGTTCCACAAAACCAAGGTTAGTAGAAGAGATGGTTGCCTCGATCCCTGCAGTCAAATTTTGGGTAGGGAGTGGCATCAGCGACGGACTCGCGGTCAAGGTCTACGCCCACCCATCCATTCCCGGAAAAGCTAAATCCTATGTAATCTCACTTTGAGCTCAGGCATTTTTTGTGTAGCAACATTTTTTAGAACTGTTACATGGTAACATTCAACATTCAACATTCATAGCTACTATTTCATGTGACTCACTATCAGTGATGCCAGGGATGAGATGTACTGTAGCAATTTGCAACAACAATTTGTCGAAAACTAAAAAGAATCCTGATAAAAAGAACGTAATGTATCATTCTTTTCCAAAAGATCCAGAGCTCAGGTAAAAGTGGATTCATTTTTGTCACAGACGGGAAATGGAACCCAGCATCCTGTACTGTGTGTACAGAACATTTTAAACCCGAAGAATATGAGCGGGATTTTAAATCCGAACTTTTAATTTGTCACACAAAAAAAAAAAATTAAAAAGCTTTGCCTTTCCTTCAAAAAATTTGCAGAAAAATTCTGAGGTTACAAAACACGTGGATTCCTACAATAAAAATATCATTGAAAGACTCGCTCAAAGAGAAACTAAAAATATGATTTCTGATTTGTTACAAGTAAACCATTCAGACAACAGTTCTGAGAAGCAAAATGCAGCAGAATCTGATGGAGTAACAGAAATCAGAGATATAGAATATGGTGCATTAATGTGAAATCAGAGATATAGTATATGTTCTGATTAGGCAGCTGCTGACTGAAAATGCGAGGTCCGATCAAAAAGTTCCGAGACTAGGCGGATATACAACAAAGTACTTACGTTACTCAAGTCTGGCTACGATCTCCCTCAAAGTAGTCTCCTTAGGCAGCGACACACTGCTGCCAGTGTTTTTGCCACTGTTGGATTGCATTACTGTGTGGCACAACAAAAATAACCTGTATCACGAGTGGTGAAACTTCATACTTTTTAGCACCAATTGCACCAGTCATTTTCAAAATGTTAGATCATGCAGTATCAATTGCAGGACTATTTGAAACACCTTCCAATTCATCAATTTGATATAAGTCAAACTCCAATTCCAAGTTGTCCAAATCCCTGTCATTAACAACAGCAACTAGGAAAATATTTGCCAAGTACATTTCTGAAGAAAAGGAAGCTTCTTCCATTCTAATTCCTATATCAGCAACTTCTGCGTGCAGCAGAAATTCACTTTTCAGTCAGAATTTCTTCAAAATATAGTCATATGTAACACTTAACATCACAGGATAGTCAGAACATCGCAGGGGGAAAAAAATTATGATTACAGGAGAAATCTTCACTTTGACCGTCTTTCATTTTGGGAAACTCTTTCCTCCATTTTTAAGCAGAAATGTAAGTATTTATGGAATAAATGGATATTTAAGGAAAATACTGGGCAGAAGGAACATCGCGAGAAAATATTACGATTACGAGAAAATCTTTACTCCAACTAACTTCCACTTCTGGAAGATGGAATTCCGTCCTGAAACAGAACCCCTTCAAGATTTCCGATCAGTTTGTGCATTGATCATGAAAAAGCCCCAAATGATAATGGCTGACTTAATCCCGGGGCCCAGCGCCATGCATTATTTCCACTTAGCTTTCAAACAAGCCAAACAAACCCCTCCTCCTCCTCCTCCTCAGAGGGAAAAAAAAATGGAAAAGAAACAAAGAGTTGCATCACAAACTTTGTTCAGAGGCTTTCGGCCGACGTAATAACAGCCCCGAAGTCGTGCTTTCTTTCCACTTAGCTTTCAAACAAGCAAAACACATTCTTCCTCCTCAAAATAAAAAAAAATAAAAATTGGAAAGAAACATTGCGTCATGAACTTTGTTCGAAGGCTTCGGGCCGACGTTATCCTCGCCCGGAGCCTTGCTTTCTTTACACTTAGTTTTCAAACAAGCAAAACTCATTCTTCCTGTTCAGAAAAAAAGGGGGGGCGTGTCACGAACTTGATTCTGACACAATTCCAGGCCACAGCAAAAGAAGCACATCTGAGCCAACATAATCCTGGGTCAAGGCGAAAGAAGCACGCCGGGCCTACGTAACTCTGGCCCCGCTCCGTGCTTTCTTTCCACTTAGCTCTCAAAGAAGCAAAGC
The DNA here is from genome assembly GCA_039090855.1 of Macrothele yani. Classification (NCBI taxonomy): domain Eukaryota; kingdom Metazoa; phylum Arthropoda; class Arachnida; order Araneae; family Macrothelidae; genus Macrothele; species Macrothele yani. Next base: position 60,491,939 of record CM077017.1, on the reverse strand, counting down.
AAATTCTTTCTTTTCGGGGGGGGGGGGGAGAGAAAAGAAAGAAGAAGAAAAGAAACAAATAGCTGCCTCACGAACTTTATTCAGAGGCTTAGGGGCCGACGTAATCCCGGGCCACGGCGAAAGAAGTATTCCAGGCCTACATAGTGCTTTTTCTTGCACTCTTTCAAACAAGCAAAACAAATTCCTCCTCCTAAGAAAAAATAAACAAAGAGTTGTGTTACGAACTTTGTTCAGAGGCTTTTACATTGATTAATTACAAAACCAGTAAAACTTTCTTAACAGCGTAAAACTTTCTTATCCGTAATTTTCCGTTAGTCATCCGAAAACCGCAATAATTACAGAGATTCCGTAATGGTTAGCATCTCTGCGCGTCAACTGTAAGAAGCGGCTTCACTGCAGCTTTGATTCTCAAACAGGGTTTTAAAAAAACTATCATTATTATTTTTTAAATCAGATTTTTATACATTGAAAAATAAATCTAAATCACCAGAGAGAGAGTCTCTCTCTCTCTCTCTCTCTCTCTCTCTCTCTCTCTCTGGTGATTTAGATTGTTTCTGAAGTGAATTCTGTGGAAGGAATATTCTTCTCTTAACATGTGGAAATAGGTCTGTGTGGAAGAAATATTCTCATAATGAGATGCAATTTTCAAGTTTTCTGGTGTGATTAATGTTGTGCGACAAACAGTAAATGCAGGCAAATCAGAGATGTCTGATTGCTGTGTTAATAATTCTGATAAATCTGAATGTGCACAACATGTATAAAACAGAAAAAGTGTTAGTCATTATGTTACTGGTGCAGTTTAAAAAAAATCCACAACTTACCCGTTAAATTTGAATCATAAAAGCTTCAAAATATATTGATTGAAAACCAATTCCTGAGAAAATTTTAATTGAATTAAAAAGAAAAAGCATGCAACGAGAGGAACTATTTGTTCAGCAGTTTGAACAAAAACACTAGTTCTGCTGCTTTTTGAATTCCTAGCCTATTTCTCAACTCAGAATGTTAAATGTTGAGAAAAATCTTTCAATTCCAGCTGAAGCAGATGGTATTAGTAATTGCAAAATACTTTGCAGTTCTTTTTTTTAATTATTATTATTGACTCTTTCACTGTGGAAAAGGAATTCCACCAGTCTTAAGAATTTACTGCAGGCTGCACTTTTTCTTCCATCATTGTTTCAGTGAATGGTTCAGATTTTGTCAGAAGCTTAATGAGAATAGTCAGGAATGTATCTCCATATTTTTTTGCTGGCAAACTGTAAAGCAACTTCTTTTTCTTCCGGCATAATAGTCACATCCATTGTTTTTTGCTTGAAAGTGAAGATCAAAGAGAAAGGCCAAGAAATGAGCTGAAGATAAAGTTTGATCATATCTTTTATGAAACAACTCCAATTGCTTTTCATCTAAGATGTCATTTTAATACAATTTCCAACTTTTTTCGCACAACTGCCTCAGAAATTTTGCAATCGCTCCTCTGGACTCTATCAAGAGAAATAAATCCTTGTTGGTTGATATATTGCCAATCTACCCAAATGCATTACCTTTTCATTGATTTGAGATTCAAAATTGCCATCTTTATCGTTAACCACAATTGCAATGAGTATTGGACAGCTATTGATGTAACTTCTTAAACAGTTACACATGGAATTCCAGCATAAATCTTGGGGCAACACAGAGCTAATTCACTAGCTTGTTTATATGCTGATCTATAACAAAATCATGATTTCTGAAATACTTCACAATTTGTGTACTCTGCTCTTTGATGTTTGAAATCTGGATATCTTTTGCAAGAATGTTTAAAATGTGAGCTGTGCAACCATATGTGATAAAATCAACATTTTTTCATTTCTTTCCTCATCTTCATCATATTTAAAAGCCACTGTCTGTTACAAAACTCCCAACTTCACAATGGATTTTTTTTTTTTTTTATTCTGCTGATTTCAAACTTCATAGAAATTTGTTCAAGGTAATAACTTGTGTGGGGGATACAAAACTGTACACTAAATAGACATCACCATCTGAAGTTGTTATACAAGAACAAACAACTGGTTCATTATGGACACTGGACCAGCCATCTATACTCATGCAGATTATCTTACCTTTTAAAGACTGAGAACATTTCTCTATTTCATTATCAAAACCTTGTCTAACAAACAGCCTGCTATATCCTGTTTTGTTGGTGGCTTATAGCCAGGATGTAGCATTTCAATAGGGTTCTTGAACTCCTTATTTTCAACAATACGAAATGGAGAGTTTGAAGAACAGATCATTCGAGCGGTTTGCAGATCATTTTTTTCTGTTCAGCTGTGGTTCGTGTCTAATAAATGAATCCATTCTCAATTTATTTATTTTTAATTTGTGCTGTCGCAAATTTAGTGGTTGCTTCAGGTACCAATGACAGCTCTCTTTTATGTTGGGATTCCTTGGCAAGTGAAGCATCATAAACTTCAGCATATTTCAACCAGTAGTTAGTAGCAAATTGCTAGCAAGCAAACGCATTTTGCTAGTGATAAAAGTGGTTCTAGTAAAAGCTGCTAGTGGGCAAATTTTGAATGTTTTAGTGTGAACTGTAAAGTGTGACTGCATTGCCCATGTGGAATATTTTAGACACATACAAAAAGGAACAACTGCTTTCTGGAAACAAATGTTTTTTGAAAAATACAAACATTATAAAAACATTTTGGCACTAGTAGAAACATCCAGTATATTTCCCTTATCTACTTCTGCATGGGAGATTTGGTTCAGTTTCATGAAGGGAATCCAGGGTGATTGCGGGGGCAGTTTAATCTTACAAACATTGAATGCTGTCACGAGTATTGAGGTTGAAGGTCCGTCACAAGACAAGTTTGACCCCAGGACTGTTTTTTAAGTGGTATGATGAAATGACCCGAAACCCAGATCGTAAACCATACGGAAAATAACTTAAAAGATTTTGAATAGTGTTCTTGAATTTTGTGGTGAATAAAGTTTTTTTTTTTTTTTTTTTTTTTTTTAAATATTTGCGTTCGAATTAAATTGTTAGAATTAATCTGTCAGGTCACGAAAAAGTGAGTTGTGTCTAAATATTTGTACTTTTCGGCATTACAATGTGATAGTTACAGGTGTGAAATCAAAATTTGTCCTAATTGACTAATGGAGAAAGGACATGTAGAAAGTTAATAAACTTTCGTATAATGTTAATGAACTTTTGCTAGTAAAAATAAAGGCCACTGCAAGTGTTGCTACTGCTAAAAAAACGAAATCAAGGCTTGATTAAACTGCTCAGTTGACGGTCATTAACTTCATTTGTATTTAATGAACACAATGAGTAATGGTTGTTCATGCATGCAATTCCCTGATCTTTTTTTTTTTTTTTTTTTCACACACAGTTTGCACTTAGCATGTAAACCTTTGCCACTCATATTTTTAATTTCTTCAAAATAGTCCCAAATGATATCTTTTTCCTTCCAGCCAGGCTGACTTCAACACGTGTCCTAAAATAAGCTAAGCACTGAAACCCTTAGCCACACAGTACAGTGCAACAAGAAACTGACTGAGAATGGTACTTTTAAACTGGCACTGGCTTCCGTTTATCTGTTCTTTATCATCAGGGCTTGAGAAATGTGGTTGTCTGCGACAAATAAAGTTTTGGTTGACAAGTAAATTTAGAACAGCAGTTTAAATTCAATAGGAAATTATTTAAATGTTGTTATGCCTATTGTTGGATACATAAAAATATCAGTTCTATTTTTTATAAGGCTAATTTTAATGCACAGAACTGATTCATGACTGTGCGCCAACATAGAGAACCAGTTTCTCTGTGAAAGAAATTGGACAGTGAATATCGCGAGTCGAAACATCTGGGCACGGTGCACTTAATAAAGAACATGAGGGAAGAAGCCACAAGCCTGGAGAATGATTTCCCAAAACACTGGGGGAAAAGATAAGCAGTGTATTATCTTTCCCATAAGCAGTGTAAACCGGTTCTCCATAACCAGTGTTTACACTGCTAACTTTTCCCACAGCGTTTTGGGAAGTCATTCACTGGGCTTGTGGCTTCTTCCCTCATGTTCTTTGTTAAGTGGACCATGCCCGGATGTTTTGACTCACAGTATTCAATGCCCAATTTCTTTCACGAAGAAACTGATTCCCCATGCTGGCGCATAGTCACGCATCAGTTCTGTAAATTAATTAAGCCTTATTAAAGAACTGATATTTTTATGTACAAGTCAGTCACATGCACATCGTGAGCTCTCGCTTAACAATTGGGGTTGTAGGTCAAAAGGTTAACACAGATTCCTGTGTTTCCACGAAGCTGTTAGGAAAGTTCTAAAAGATTGAAAGATTCTTGCATCACCTACTCTAGAGGGAGAAAACTGAGTTTGATAATTATAAAATGGTAATTAAAATTTAAATTACGTTAGTGATAAAATATTATTAAAAATGTTTATAATTTCATAAATATTATTGAATGTGTAAATTAGCTTTTAATTTTTAGTACTGAGTTTTTTTTCTCGTGAGCCCTGCAGGGCTGTTTGATTTTCAACTGACAAGCGAGTTATTTGCCCCACTGGTAAACCAGCATGGTATATTTCAAGCCCTGTTTATCAACCTTTACTACTACCCACTAAAGAACAAACACTGGTGGAAGCAAAAGATCAGATTCTTTGCTATCGACAACACCCAACCCCAACTTCTGACCTCCATGAAAGGAGATTAATGGTCCTGGGGCTTTATAATCTCATGGGAAAGGAACAAATTTCATTTTTGTTAAGTTTTAGAATTAATTACCTTATGCCTTCATGGTTGAAATTAAGAAATGGCAGAGAAAAGTTCTTTGTGTAAAACAAAACACACACACACACACACACACACACATTTACAACAAAATGTATTTTACGGCTAAAATAATATTGTTTTTAGTTTCAGCATGAAGCTAATTTTGTTTGATGAATAACAGTGCTAACTAAATTTAGCACTGTTAATTTGAACACAAGCAGTTTTAATTTTAATGGACTTTACAAATACATAATGGAGATTTGAAGATTTCTCATTGATTTAAAACAAATAGAAATCTTAAATCAATGATTTTTAGATGATATAAATCAACAAACCCTGTTCTCAAACGATCTCACATAATGTGGGAATGCAGTCATGTACATCGCAAATTACTAGAGAGAATTTTCAGCGATGACGTCACAATGACGTCTTTCTGTCGTTCCATTTTTTTTTATTTACGTGGTACTTGTAAATGCCAGATGATGAATCACCATACATAGTTTACCATTTATTCTCAAAATTTCAGGATTACACTCAAATCTTCAGGAGAATAAGGACATTTCAGGACAAAAATATAAAAAAAAGGAACGTCAGGAATTTCAGGACAACTTCAACCCCTGCATCATATTATTACGGAGCTGAACGGCATTAGAGCTGAACAGTGCTGTGACCTCATTTGGGTAATCTTGGAAAACTCTACTGTAATCAGACTTTCATCCATAAAATTTACTTCTAAAGTAAATCTCTCTACAGAAAAAAATACTCTCAAAATGACTGTGTTAGTAAAAGTGATTAAGAACAGGTGCCAAAATCATGGGACACAAAAAGGAAAAGGATAGTGTTTTAGCTAAATTCAACCTAAATTCATGAAACCAAAACATAAAAGAAATTTATTCTTGGTGGGAAATTCTTCTGGCTTCAAAGGAGGGTAAAACGCAGAGATATAGCCTTAGTCTTCAATAAGCAATACAATAGCTTCCACAATTGGTCTCAAACTAGATGACACGTACTTGAAGGTTGTTGCAGCCTACACAGATCAGTAAAATACTCCAGTTCAAAAGTGTATTTCTTATAAGGATTTAGATAAAACTGTTAAAATCAGACAAAGCTGTTATTCTTGAGGGGTTGAATAGTAAAGCTGGGAAATAACACAGGAAAATATGGCAATTCGAAGAAAACTGCTTTGGAAATGGAAAACCCCACTGAAATATACAGTATTTATGCAATGACTTCTTAATTATTAATGCTAAACGATACCCTTAGGGATAAAAACATTCGATAGTTTTTGTTTTGTTTTTCAGTTGAAGGTTTAACAACCACCAAAAGCAACTTGATGGCTATAAGCAGTTGTTCATCCCTAGTTTAGGGCCACTGGTTCAAGGGAAGAGAAAGAGCCAGTGCCGTAAGACAAACACAACATCCATGCCTCACTGAGATTCAGACCTGAACCCATCACGGACGAATTGCCAGACACCAGCGCTTAAACCACTGCACCACCGGAACAGCCCATTCACAAGTTTCCTGTGTGAGAAATGGTTAAAAAGAGTAACTGTTCGTGTTATCTTTATAATGTCGCTGGGAAATGTGATTAAGGATACCAGTTTTTGAGGCCTCCTGGACTGCCTCTTCTCAGAAATTTCTTGGTGTACACCTGGGAGCTCACATAGCTGCCCGAAACAACACGTGGGCTGCTCTTCATAATCGCCTTGCTCGATCGGCTGCCTTCTGGTGGAAAGCTCGGTTCAGCGCCTCTTACGTCACCCGGGCACGCCTTGCTCGTACATATCTTCTGTCTCCTTGTCTTCATGTGTGGGCAGCTGCTCACATGTCAGCTTACTATCTTGCTGAAGTCACACGGATCATCTCAACTATGATCTGGTCAGCTCATCATTGGATAAAAGTCTCAACTCTAAGTCGTCCAATATCCACTGGTGGTATTGCGCTCCTGGATGTTCGCCAGTTCTACAAAGCACACCCGATAGTATCCCTTCTGCGTCTACTCTTTGAACCAAGATCCGCAGCCTCTCTTCTCTGAGACGTGATGATGATTTCTCCCTGGAACCCCCGCTTCAAATTCACAACTATTCTGCTGATGGATCACTTTTCTCTCCTCCGCTCTTGTCTTTCCCCAGTTTATTCGGAGGTGCTTTCCTTTCTTCGCTCTCTGCCACTACTCCGTGCCCTACCCGCTTCCACCTCAGAACTTCTAGCTGAACCCCTCTTCTACTCCTCCATCCTCCTAACGCACCGTATTTCACTGACCTTACCTGGCTCCCTGCTGGGATCGCATTCGTCCGAGATTTACTTTCCTCCGACTTAACATGGAAACCCTTTTTTTTTTTTTTTTTTTTTTTTGGTTGGAGGTTTAACGACCACCGTGAGCAACTCAATGGGCTATAAGCAGTCGCCCGTCCCTAATTTAGGGTCACTGGTTCCAGGGAAGGGAGAGAGCCAGTGCCGTAAGACAAACACAACATCCATGCCTCACCGGGATTCGAACCCGGACCCCTTACGGACGAATGATCAGAGGCCAGCGCCTTAGACCACTGCGCCACCGGGGCGGCGGAAACCCTTTTCCAACCTCTCTCCTTTCCTTCCACGCACCTCTGCCTCTTTTGCACTCTACGATTCTCTCCGCTCCTCGATCGTTACTCTTTTTCCTGCTCTCGCTTCTCCGGCTGGACTCTTTCTCGTTTCATTTGCTTCTCTTCCCCTTCCTTTTTTTCCTCCTGTATGTGGCTCATTTCTTCCAATCTCCAGTTTTACTGTCCGTACTCTCCATCGCTTTCTCCTTCAGGATCCATCGCCACCCGCACCCCAGCTCATTTCAGGAGTGCCACCCGCCGCTCTTCCGAGTGTGTGGTCGGCAACAGCTTCACCCATCTCGACACCAGATGAAAGGAATATTCACCGCCGCCTGCCAGTGCCGGCCACGTTGTTTCGAATGACGCTGGCAGCCGCACCCACCTGCATCTTCTGTTCTGAGCATGCTGATGTTCTACACATCTACCAGTACTGCCCGGCGATCCTTCCTTTACTACACACCTAGCCTTTACTGTTGCCAAGTGTCTTCGTGCCAAAGAGCTGCCTTTTTCTTCGTACAGCACGTTGCTTCTTTCTTGTTCTCCACCGGTGCCTTTATCTGAGCCATGCGCATACATCTTTGTACTCGCAAAGCATGCGATTTACTGCTTCTATCTGCAACTCCATCATACTCTAATGTGCCTACGCTCCTTCAAGCAGGAGATACCCTCTGTGCGCAATTCTGCAACCGGCTGACCTCACGGCTCCGATTGGCGTTTACTGTAGCCTGGGCCACTGACCAGAGCCAGCAGTTCCTGAGTGTATGGTCACCATTACACCGCTGGTTTTCCGGGCCTTCTGCAGACCTACATCTGCTTTGACTTCCACCCTGTACGTCGGGACCTTCCCTGCTTTGATCTTTGTGATGAACCCTGGACTGGCTCATCGGATCCGGAGAGTTTCTCCCTAAGCTTGCCAGACTTAGATCTTCTGTACACTCTTCCAATTCCCATCTCCAGTTTATCTTTTTACTGTCAGTGTTTGTAGGGTATTCACGTGCACTTATTTTGTGGTGCCCTCTTCTGAATAAGTGTTCTTTTTAGTAATTTCTTCTGTGTGCCTCACATTGTACCTGTGTATTCAATGTTTTTATTTCGTCATATATATTCTGCTCATTCATTCATCATATTGCTCAAGTAAATTGTACATACACATCCTGTATATATTTCGCTGTTCATTATGTACATATACACATTCCTTGGTACTGTGTATGCTCCTTTTCATAGCCGTCCTACAAGTTTATTCTTTACTGTCTGCATCATGCGTATCTCAGTCACGCACTTCTTGTACACATCTTGTATATAGTACACATTTTCAATTGCATCATTATGTTCTGCGTCATTTGTATTTATATTTCCATTGCAATGTATGTATATCTCACTTGCTGCACATAGTTCGTTCCCTGTTCTTATATGGCTTCACACACATCTGTATATACTTCACCTAATTTGTACATTTATTCAGTCTCACCTATATATTTTCCATTATAGCACTGTTGCACTTATGTTGTATCATCGCTCATCTATTTCACTAGCACTGTATTATATATACACCTCTCATACTGTCAATAGCACACTTCTTGTACACATACTACAGCAATTATGTATTGTCGTCCACTCATCTATTTCACTTGCATTGTATATACCCCTCGCATAATATGTAAATTGCGCACACTTTGTATATATCTGACTCCTGTTATGATTTCAGGCATTGTAAAGGCACATGCCGCCTTTGTTCCCTGTAACTTTCGCTCAGAATAAAACATTTTGAAAGTTTGTGTGCTGGAGAAATGCATTACTTATGGGCTGTTTGTGGCAAGACACGTTCTGATTGTGTGAGGGAAAAAGATGTGTTGCAGTTGTGTGATGCGAAGCAAAATGTTGTTAGCAAGGTGGAGACTAACATGCTTAAGCGGTTTGGCCATGTTGAAAGAATGAGTGATGAGATGCTTACTAAGAAAATCTTTTTAGCCCAAGTGGCAGGAAGGAAAAGCAGATGAAGGCCAAGAAAGTCATGGGAGGATCAGATTCAGGAGTGTTTGCATGAGAAAAAGATTGAGTATGAAGTATAAAAGATTTTGTGTACGGCGTGTAATGGATATCAGTGAAGCCTGAGTTGTATGTCAAGATCGCTGTAAATGGAGAAGTTTGATACAGCAACAGTAAGTATAAAAATTATCTGGTAGTTTGTATTTCTTTTTGGAGCTAACCTTTGAATCTAAGAGAACAGCTTAGTGATATGTATGTACTAATCTTAAACTGTCCTGTGTTTTCCCTCTTTCAATAGATGGCACATGATATCATCATCTACACAGTCAACTAGTAGCAGAAGTTCTATGCCCTACATTATAACTTCTGGATTTGGAGCTGCCAGTTTAGAAAAATTAGTACTTTTAAAGTATGTTTTAGTAAAAAATAAGGACTTCCATGCCCCATTTAAAAAATAAGCACTTTAAGGAAATGCTAACAAATAAAATAAAAAAATTCAAAGCAACCTTAATGCATGATGAAGCAGGGTATTATTGAACCAAGACTGGTACAAGAAAAGCAGCAGAGCCCAATGCTCATTAACTTAGTAATTACAGGTGTAAAAGCAACACAATGCAAGTTTACCTGAACTTCTTGGATCATACAGACGAATATATCTGTCAGTACATGCAGCAACAACTGCTCTTGCATGAGATGAATATGAAATACCCATAAATGACACTGGACCATTCTGTAATGAGAGCAGAAAATGATAAAAATAAGATACTGCAAACACATAGAAAGTAAGCTCTCAATAAAACATTCCAGATCTAAACAATATCTAAAGCACAGAATAAGCAATCTTGACATAGTGAATTATTTAAGGTTGTGCATTTATATAGTATGATCATTAACAATAGTTCAAATACCCAGACTAAAAATTCCTTTCACACAGGGACTGGTCAATGCTTTTGGCAATTTATCTAGGACCATTGCCGGCCCAGAGATAAATTCTTTGCAACTAGGTTAATTTCTGTAGCCTTTGAATCAGAGTTTCTTTTGTGAAAGATAAAATTGCTATCGGGAAAGATTGCACAGACAGTTCTGATTTTTCCATTATAATTTTCCTTAATATTATTTTTAAATCCTTAGTCACATCTTGCTATATCAATCAATAAAACAAGGAATCTACCCCCTTTTTCTTCTAACCAAAATTGGTACTCTACTGCTGGTTAGCCTGATAAGAAAACTTCACAGTCACAAAAGACAGCAGCAGAGATTGTACTTATTTTGAAATTTAATTTTGCTTTAAAATAAGGGAGGGGGAAGGGCTTGCTCTGTTAACATATATTTTAAGAAATGAGGAATAGCATGAACAGACATTTCACCAGGAAAATTTGTTAAACATTGGAAGTCACTTTTCTGCTTACTATCTCATAACGATGATGGGCAAAACACGTAACAATAACAACAAATAAAGGTAACTTGGTCACGCTAGTTATGTTACATGAAAAAAAACTTTTACAAGAAAGTTCGAACTCCCAACTTACGAACTTTCTTGTAAATTTTTTTTCATGTAACGTAACTAGCGTGATCAAGTTACCTTTATCTGCTTACTATCATACTAATGAAATCATTTATGTAGTTAACTAAGAGTTTAATCACATTGTCAACATTTGCTTTTTGGCGATTCAACAATTATTTTTTGCTGCAGAATTACTGTTTTCGTCTACAATTTGGAGAGAATTTAAGTGACAACTCAACTGGAGATTTCACAGCCAAAACAGAAGTTCACATCATCCCGGAAGGTAATTTAAAACTGGAAAGTCAAAAAATGTAAGTAATCTCGTTCATGCTTAAAGCTAATGCAGGGTTCATACTCATTTTTTAAAGTCCATTTAAGGAGTTTTCCAGGAGTCCATTATGTCATACAGGAATGAGAGAAAACTTTTAATAATGCAAAATAAACCTTAGTTCTATCTCATAGAAGTACATACAGCATAGCAGCTTGGAGCTGATTGCATGTCTTTCTTGAGCACTATGTATAGACTATTAAATACTTTTGGTATGGCATACGCATCCTTTAACATTCTGAAATTTTTGGAGGGGAAAAGTTTCTTTTTTCTTAAGCAATTTGAAAAGTTCAAAAGTTAATCATTCTTTTGCAATTGAACATTAAGTCAAAAGAAGATAAATCAATTTCATTTAGGGTTTTCTAAAACATATAAAAGTTACTTACTAGTTCTATTTTTTGAACTCCTATCTCAACATCCCATGCTCTAAGGGTATGATCCACGGAGCATGTCAAAACTTCATTAATATCAGTCCACTGAACACCAGTTACGCCCTCAACGTGCCCACACAGAGTCCTTATAGGTACCTAAATTGAACGAGAAAAAGGAATAAATCAAAAGTAGGCAACTATAACAATGATTTCTATACATCACCACCTCACCTGTGTAATAGTATGACATTCAGACATGCTTTTTGCACAAACCTTTTTTATTTTAAATAATCCCTATTTGCAATAAATTTTCTCTATCTCTTTCTGCCCACTGGTTTATACCTCTACCATACACTTCCTTGATTTCTAGTGACTGATTTGATATCTCAATTCACTTTGCTCTTGGTCTAACCTTTGTTCTGCAGCTTTGTATCATAGAGTATATATAACATTTGTCCAGTTAACATTATCTCCCATTCAAAACACGCATCCAAACCATCTCAGTATGCTCCTATTCTTTTCTCACTACTACAGGGTGTCCACAGAATTATCAAACCTGATTTCCCTGACCAAATATATAAGAAATCATCCCTGACCTTACACAAATAGGTTTATTTGAGTTTTTCAATATATGTGCCACTATAATAAATAAAATTGAATTGGATAATTGAGAAACTTATATTATTTAAAAGTGTTTCCGTTTGACATATAAAGTTTCTCAAATAACCGATTCATTTAATTATTATTATTTTTTTATACATCGGCCTTCACCTACCCCATAGCCATCCAACTCACACCTTTTTCATTTTAAGTTTACTCTTTTTTTCATGGTTTTACATTTATTGAAGAAACACTCAAACAACCCCATACACAATATTCAGAAGAGTTACTATAAAAATATTACAGTACGAACACAGTCACTGTTTTTATATTACACACCACTTTTCTTCTTTTCCCAATCTTAAATCTTGAGTAAAGTCATGTAGTCAGTGAGTTGTGTTTTTGTGGGGCTCTTGGCGTAATTGTATATCACAGCGTAAAGGATATTATTCAAAAGGGTTTCAAATGATGGTTTCTTGTGCTTCACGGCGTAATTGAAATTGTTCTAAACCTGAAATAGGGGTTTCATTTAGCTTATAGACCTGGGTCCTTGAGTGCTCTGTGCCCCTGAGAGCTTGAGTAATTGTGTCTGATAATAGTACTGTAAAGGGCGCATACTTCCGGAACGTGAGTACTTTTGAGTGTTTGAAATCTAAATATGTCTCGAGGAAGTTGGTTCTTTAGAATTTACCGCTGAATAATTACTATTCACTGTCATATATTCCTCCTTAATGCTACTTTCAGTTACTTGTTTTGTGCTGCCACCTGTTGTTCAGGTTCATGAACTGTAACTGAAATCTTTACGTTTGGTGTTACTTGCTGTCTATTTGGTATTTGTGTCGTTTCTGGATATGTTGAATCTCATTTCTGAGATTAGGATACCTAGGGTGATTAACTATTAAATATAGACAGTAGGGAATATTATAGACTTTCTATTCACTCGACGCCTGGCCTTCTACATGGGTATATTGCTGTCTAAGAGATATTGATTATAAAGTGGATATAATTTTTTCCCCTTTCTTTGTACAATGACAGGAAGGAGGAACCAGGCCTTGGAAAGTACTACTAAAAAACAAATTGGAACACCTCTCCCTGGTGAGAATAGCAATTTTGAGAACTTTCTGAAATTAGCCTTAACGGAAATTAATTCAAAACTAGACACTGTTCCTGAACTTAAGGCAGAACTTAGAGACATAAAATCTACAGTTGACTCATTAATTAATAGATATGATGGTATCATTCTTAAATGTAACTTACTGGAAGAATCTAATAGTGACTTACAAAAAAATCTAGAAATTGCTACCAGAACTAATCAAGTTACCAAACAGGAGATTGATTCACTGAGAGTTGAACTGAATGAGCTTAATCAATACCATCATAATAGAAATATTGAAATTAATGGGCTTGATCTTACAAATATCGCCAATGATTCAGACCTGATTTCACATAGATATTTTGGCAAAACAACTTAAAATTTCAGAAGATCAACAACAATCTGATATTGACATGGCTCATCCACTTCCGTCAAGATATGGGAAAATACAAGACTCTACTGTTATTGTTCAGTTTAAGTCTAGATCAGTAAGAAACCTATGGATGTCAAAGAGAAAAACACTCATCTTGAACTCTGATTTGGATTCAAGTTTGCCAGCTACCAGAATTTTCTTAAATGAAAATTTAATTCCATGCTATAAGCAGCTCTTCTGGCAGGCAAGAACTCTTGTTCACCAGGGCAGAATTAAATATGCTTGGATCTGGAATGGTGGTTTGTATATAAAGGTGACAGAAGATGAACGAAAAAAAGAATTTATACTGAGAATGATTTGGTTCAACATGGCCTTGAATTGATCTCACTGGCTTGAGTTGATTGGAATAAAAATGTGGGTTTGGTGATCAGGGTTGGCTTTACAGGGGGATTTAGAAATGGGTTTGGGGAGGGAGTGTTAACTAACACTAATGACAGAGGATTGTCCCATTCTTAACAGATTAGCCCATACACTAACAACTAACTCAACCCCTACATATACCTTAGAAAAATTTAATCAGATTCTAATAAAGGAACCACATTCAACTTTAAAATTAATACATATAAATGCAGGATCATTAATAAACAAAATAACATTACTTGAAACTTTAATACAACAGATTAGAGTAAAATTAGATATTATCTGTATAACAGAAACATGGTTTCCAACTGAGGAATATAATTTACAAATTAATGATTATAACAATTTTAAATTAAATAGAACTTCTTTAAAAGGGGGAGGGGGTTGCAATTTACGTACACAAAGATAATGAATACTTCTCTTTAGTACCTGAATTTACTATTAGCAATAAAAATATTGAAATACTGACAATCCAAAATCAATTTTACTTCATCAATGTATGCTATCGACCACCAAATGCTGAAATAACTGAATTTTTAAAGATACTGAGTGATCTCGCTAACTATGTTAACTTTGCAGGAAAAAAATATTTATGTTGGGAGACCTAAACATTGACATTTCTCAAGTTAATCCAATTACAAATAAATTTATGCATACTCTTCACTCAGCTGGATTAAAAAATACAATTCTATCCCCAACGCGTATTACTGCAACCTCTCAAACCATATTGGATTTATGTATAGTAAACTCACAAACTTCTACATTAACTTCTGGAGTTCTTGAATATCATTTAAGTGATCATCTTCCAATATTTATTATATATAAACATACTTTTCATCACCCTAAAATTAATAAAACTAACAAAAATTCCCAAATAAGGAAAATTAATACTTCAAACTTAGAATATTTTAAAAATAATCTTAGTCAGATAAATTGGGTTGAGTTGGATACCATAGACTCCAGTTATAGCATATGACTTGTTTATTTCAGTATTTGAGAAACTATGAAAAGGCATTTCCAGTGATTTTATTGTCTAATACAAAAAATAAAAAATTTAGAAAACCATGGATAACAAACAATTTAATAAATCGTATAAACAAAAAAAAATAAACTGTATGCAAAATTCATAAAAACTAAACTACAAGTAGACTTTGAACATTTTAAAACATATAGAAATCATTTAAATTCTGCAATAAGATTAACAAAAAAAAACTATTACATAAATATTTTTTCCCAAAATCAGCCCAGAAAAACCTGGAAGCACCTTAATTTTCTTCTGGGAAACTCTTCCACAAAGGCATGCCCAGACTTTTTTAATTAATCAAAATAATAAGCAAACAAAAACGAAATTGCTACATTATTTAATGAACATTTTATTTCAATCCCAAAAATTATAAATGAAAAAAAACAAAAAAAAACAAATACCCCTTTTAATTCATATTTACAAAATACCACTTACACTAACTCTATTATCTTATGGAAATAACAAAAACTGAACTACTAACTGAATTAACCCATATAAAATCAAACACTGGACCAGGCTATGATGAAATTCACCCAAAAGTTATCAAAACATGTAGCTGAAATTATTATTGAGCCCCTATTATTTATATTTAATCTCATAATTAAAACAGGAATTTTCCCAGAGAAATTAAAAATTACTAAAATTTTTCCTAAACACAAATCTGGATTTAAAAACATAATAAATAACTATAGACCAATTGCAAACTTTATCTACTTTTGCAAAGATTTTAGAAAAATTAATATATACCAGATTAATTTCATATCTGACCAAATTTAAAATTTTAAATCAGTATCAATATGGATTTCAACAAATAAGTCAACAGAAATGGCAGTACTTACAATTCAAAATAACATACAACAGAATCTTGCATATCATAGCTTAACATTAGCTATTTTTTTAGACATAACAAAGGCATTTATTCATTAAATCACAAAATACTATTAAATAAGCTGATGCATATAGGGATAAGAGACACCTCATATACACTTCTTAAAAACTACTTGACAGAAAGACCTCAATTTACGCAAATTGAGAAATACTCATCTCTACAAAAAAAGGTAAACTCTGGAGTTCCTCAGGGTTCTATATACTTGGGCCTTTGCTATTTAACATGTACATAAATGATATTTTCAATGTAAATAAAGAAACTAATATAATTTTATATGCAGATGATACAACTATTCTAATTTATGGCAACCATATTGATGAAATGATCAATAAAGCAAATATACTGCTTGAAAAATATTCTACCTGGATGGCAGCAAATAAAATGCTAATAAACTTAGAAAAGACTAAAGCAGTAATATTTACTCGGCAATTATCTACTCTACAAATAATTGAAAAATTGGTAATTGACAATACAATGATTCAAATAATACATAAATTTACTTACTTAGGAATTACACTTTACAAAGATTTAAAATGGACTAGACACATAGATACAATACTAACAAAAATATCTAAAAATATAGGAATAGTTAGTAACGTAATAAACAACCTAACTATTAAAACTTTAATGTTATTATATTATGCCTTGATTCATCCATATTTAAATTATTGCTTTTTGGCCTGGGGCCAGACAACGAATACTAACCTCAAAAAACTTCAAATACTACAAAACAAATACATTAGACTAATTGATCTCAAAATTAATAATAACAAGGATAATATTATACAAATAAATAATTTTAGGTACTCTAAGGTATACCCACAAAAATATAAAATATTAAACAACTGTATAACTTCAACCTGGGGAAAATTATGTTTAAACGTATAAAATCAGATAATTACAATCTTACTGAAATAATTAAAATAGCACCAATATTACATCTATATCACACAAGATCAAAAGTATCTTTACAAATATCTACACCAAGAACACAAATGGCACAGCAAAATATTACATATAGTGGTCCAATGTACTGGAATGCACTCCCAAACGAATTAACCAATATTAACAATTTTAATTTATTTAAGAAAAAACTAAAATCATATATACTTCAACAATAAGAAAATTGATTATTAGTTTAAAATGTTATATGAGCATGCAGATAATTTAACATTGTATAATTATATAATTGACTTGACTTATCAAATGATTACTGGAAAGCCTGAGCTATGTCAGGACTCTTGAAAGAGGCCTTTTCTTAGGCTTCCCATACTGTTATTAACTTTAAGTTACTCTGTAAACTAATTTACTCAATGATTCTATTGTAACAGTTAAACAAATAAATTAAAAAAAAAAAAAAGTTACTCTAAAAATATTACAGTACGAACACAGTCACTGTTTTTATATTACACACCACTTTTCTTCTTTTCCCAATCTTAAATCTTTGCCTGCAATGCTGCTTCTTCTCACTCTAGTTCCTTCCGTACTGTCTTTTTTCCTTCAATTCCTTTATTTCATGATCAATTTTTCTTTTTTCCTTCAATTCCTTTATTTCATGATCAATTTTTCTTTTTTCCTTCAGTTTTCTTTCTTCTTCGTTTTGAAGAACACTTTTTCTCTCAAGATAATCCTGATATCTTCGTCTGGAGGCTCTTGCAGAAAGAAGAGGCCTTCTATTGATGGCAATGTGTTCTACTCCTCCCACATTTTTAATGGCATCAAAAACTGTTCTCTGACAAATCAGGGATTCTTCCAGGAGATTTTCCACAAGAAGAGACTTATTGACAGAAAATCCACCTTCCACTGAAGCATTTCTCTGAGACATAATGAGACAAATTTTTATTACATCCCAAGTTCACCGAATTGTTTTTGGTTGTCAAGTAGAGCACTGTAAAATTTCTCTAATCTAATGGAATCGTTATGACTGTCTAAAAATTCATAAACTGAGACTTTAAAGCAGATTGAGCTTCTACACACAATGAAGCGTACTGTTTATTAGCTTTTTCAGCACAGTCATCTGAAAACCTGTTTGCACTAAGTAAAACTTCGAGTACAATTTCCACTCTCTTCTTGCCTAGACTCGGCTGCTGCACTATAATATTTGGGTCCAATCAAGTTACCACACAGACAAACTTAAATTTTAGTGGGCTTTTCTCACAAAGTTTTTCAATCATACTGGTCACAAGTTTCCTAAATTCAAGCTTAAACTCTAATTTCTCCCTTACTGAGCACTTCACTTCTTTTAATAGCTTTTTAGCACTAAATCCAATATCAACTTTCTCAATCGAGAGAAGAATTTAACTTTTTGATACATCTAAAGTTAACAGTTTTGAGAAACTATCAGCTTCATTTAATTTGTCAGGCTTCAAGCTTCGGGACATCAAATTTTTCATCAGATCCAGCAAATTAGTATGTAAGAAAGGAATTAAAGGCTTTGGGCTCAGGAACCTTCTCAAAACAGATTCACACTCTGAAGCTATAGTCCTAAATGCAGCCAATTTGCATTTCAACAGTGAACTTCCCATGAATTCTGCAAGAAACATGTGCTGCTTGCTGGAAACAGACAATTCTTGAACATATTTCTTGATATGATCATAGACAAGCGAAGCCCTAGTCAAACAATTAATGTTTTCCAACCACCTTACAAGTGCAAAATTTCAAAGGGAAATCTTTACATCCAGTAATCATAGTATAATTTGCACGGCGAGCAGGACTATATCTTAAAAGGTAGTACAAGTTACGCAGAAAGTGATGTATATCCCATTTCACTGCTTCGAGTCCAGTTTTCATAGCTCCATTTGACCACATGAAGACCACATATTCCAATGTCAACTAATAATTTACCATCTGGATTTTCAGTTCTAAGTTTATCTTTCAGCTTTTGAAGAAAGCTGAGATTATCGTTAGGTTCATCCATTAACACTTGTAGCATGTTATCCAAGGGAAGAATTGCATTTTTAATGAATTTCTCTAAAAGGCCATTAGCTGTTGCCCATCCTAAAAACACACTACTTAAGTATCTAGTGGAAACTTTTTACAGATTGACGTCCCAATAACGACAAACTGATTCATTTGCCCACGCTGAGCAATTTTGTTTAGTGATTCATCAAAACAAATTACAAAGTCAGTGCACTGCTTCAGATCGTCCATTAAACACTCTTTGAAATGTGGTGCCAATCTATGGTTTATCCCATAAGATGCTTTGTTTTTGCCTATAGTAAATTTTGAAGCTATCGCACTGTCTGGAAACATTAACTGAAATGTTTTGTTAATCTGTGTACAAGAGTTCAGAGACATTCGCTTGGACAACACTTCCATGGCCCATATTATTTCCGACTTTGTTACATCATCTTTCACTACATAAGCATTAAGGTCACTGAGCTTCACATCATCTTTCACAACATAAGTATTTGAGTCATTAAACTTAATATTTTCTAGAAGTACTGATTCCACATTTCCTGAGCTTGTTGATGGCAAGAGGAAGTGAAAGAAGCAAGACTGGGCTGAGACATTTTAGTACGTATGTTTTTCAAATGATTAGGGCCATTTCCGTGGCTGGAGACTGCCCGACGCCCCATGTTGCTAAGCTTGAAAGTTTTAGAGCACACTTTACAAAATGCTAATTCACTGTCGCCATTCACAGCAGCTATCCAAGCAGAAAACTCAGGATTTAATTGTTCATCCAACCACTGTTCATTAAACACACAATGCTTTGACATTGCTGCAGTCTTAATTGCCTTTTAACAAGGTATAACATATATCACAAATTTTCTTCTACTCCTTTGATCTAAAACAAAAAGAGAAATTTTAACAAGTAATGTAACACAACTTACAATAATAGGTAGGAAATACAAGGTTACATTAGTAGGAAGGGGAAGTTAGTGACTGTCTGCAACACCAAGTGCAAGTGTGTTGGGCGATGAGGGCGTCACTCCCAGACGCGGGGTTAAAACTAGTTGTAGTCTAACTGCGATTGAAATTCCCCCGACTTTTTTTAAATATCACTGATTTTCCCCGACTTTCCAGAATGTGGCCACCCTGAACTAAAGAAATGCCCAGTTTGATTCATGTCTGCAATTACTAATTCTATTTTGCTACTGGGTTAACTTTTTTTTTTTATTTTCTAATATCGCTCTTACTCTTTCATGTCCTTAACTTCTAACATCCTAAAGAGCACTTTGTCATACCACACCCAGCTCTCATTACCATGAAAGAGGATAGGTCTAAATACTGAGCTGTAAACAGCATGTTTGAATGCCCGATGTACAATTCCCAGAGTTCATACTCATTTTTGAAAGTCCATTTAGGGAGTCCAAATAGCATTTTCCAGGAGTCAATTATGACATATGGGAACGAGAAAACCAAACTCTGTTAAATGGATTTTTTCGTACCTAGCTAACTGAAGTTACTATTGCCATAGCTATAGGTAATTTATGTATTTTGCTTCTTTCTTTGAAAATCCAATGACAGTCTGGAATCTGGGAATAACTTTGAATAAATTATTTTATACCCAAAAGTTAACTAAAATTACTACTAGAGCAACTATATGTAATTTTATATAAGTACAGTATCCATTTTTATCCTTGAAATACAACATGACATTCAACAGCATGAGAATTAGGATATCATGACTAAACAATTCAGAGTAATGCAGTTAAAGCAAGTACACACAATGAAAGAAAAAAATGTAACTAACTGGTTGAAATGGTTTACTGATTTTTTTTATTTATTTTTTATTTTATTTTTATTTTATTTTTTTTTTTGAAATATTGGAAAATAAATTTACCATACTGATGGCACACAGTTTATTACTGCCTTCACTATACAGTTATTGAGTTTTAATACTTTACAGTAATTTTGCTTTAATTAACCAACATTTTCATTTATCAGCACTTAAAAGTCTATTTAGGGTGAATGCAAATATATATTTCCAATTCAAATGATTGGTGACTTAATGACTTACCCCTCCCCCCCTAACTTTTCAGGATATCATTTCTTTTTTTATTCCAAAGTTTTACTGCTGATTTCATTTTCAATGCCATGCAGATCAACACTCAACAGCCTTTTTCTCTTGCCCTTTGACTATGAGCATTTGACTTAGCAATTAAGGTTAAGTCATTGTTTTTTTCTGCTTCATCAGTATGCTGTTCTGAAGGTGACTCCAATGCAGAAATACCTCTTTACATGCATATCTTTTTAGCTTTCAATTCTTCAATGGAATCCAACAAAGCTTTTCTTTTCTCACTAACAGCTTCATTTTTACTTACATTTTTCTTCTCTTTCAAGTACTTGACATTTTTGATGAGCACCTGCTGCTGAAGTCATCAATTCTTTTGTAATGACAACATTTGTCAGGCTACCCCACCATTTTAATGTGGTCATCAATTGCTCGCTTTGCAACGATCGAGTGATCTGCCAAGTTTTCAACCATGAGCTTCTTGTTAATTGAAAAATCCCTTCCCACTGTGGCTTGAAAATGGGAAAGAAGTAATAGAATTTTTATCACTCCCCATAAGTGAAAAAACTTGTTTTTTAGCCAGAAGTTCATAAAAATACTCATCAACCCGCATTTTGGTCAAAACATTTGGAGTTTCTGCACGGTAAATCAACAATATTAAGTATGCTAAATTCACTTTGAAATTCTGTGTGAGCACAGCATCACAGTAAGATTCAGCTACTTTCTTTGCATTCACTAATAAAAGTAATATATTCTGCAATTGCGTATTATTTTCTTCTACTTTACCACTTACCAAATTGCGAGGATATAAACATGTCATATTTCATAACCACTGAATGCATAAGTGGAGACTTTATCAAACTGTTTTTGTCACTTTTACTAAAACCTTTCTGAAGTTATAATAGAATTCCATACAGTTTCTCATTTATCTTCTTACTTCTACTTAATTCAGACAAAATATTAGAAGCAACAAAACCTACATTTACTTTACTAACATTCTTGTATCATCAATGCTTAGTTATTTCAGGGAAGATGTTGCAGACTTTAATTCATCTTTTATAAATCTTCGTATCAGTCCTTTAATAAAGTTTATGCAAATCACTTGCAAAAACGGGCAGCATTGGTGTGTATCTCCTTGGTATATTATTGTCAGCAGAGGCTCAAGCTCCTTTGCAATACAAATAAAAAAGTTACATTTTGCAGCAAATAAATTATCCTTTACACCACCACTATGTACAGTTTCAAATGATTTATTTTTAGATTCTTTATTTATTTATTTTTTTCAATAACTGATTTTACATACGATGTCAGTGGATCCAAAATTTTGGGAGTTGTTCCAGAACATTAATGTTGTTCAACCACCTATTTGAACAAAATTTTAATGGAAATTTAGTGCACTTACTTACTTTCGTAAAATATTCTCGTCGAGCTGACTAATCTTTAAAGATGAAGTAAACAGCAACCAGACTCTGCTGTACCTCTGGAAACTCCATGCATCCTATCCTGAAGGCATTGTGCATTACTTGTAAACCGCAGCTTCCGATGTTTACAAATAATGCTGACCGGCCTTGCTTTAAATGATTCATTAGATCATAAACCTTCCAGTTAACATTTGGCCCGTCCATTGAAAGTTGCAACAATCTGCCAGAGCCTAAAGTCTGACATTTTTAATTTATTTTTCCAAACAATATATCCGATGTAGCATGGCTTAAAAAGTCAGAAGCCTAGTAGCATGACTGAACTTGGTTACAATCCCAGAAACGGATATGGCAATCCAGCTGTTTTGGGAAATTACAACTGTTGCGAGTTTCATCAAACAGCAGGACATAACCACTCTCCAATTTCACCTTATCTTTAAGGAGTGATAAAATAAATAAATATATATATATATATATATATGGAGCAATGCACTCACCAACCCGCTTCGCCAGCGTGGTGAGTTATGGCCAAACACCTCCAAAATGACTCCACAACTTAAATCTTGGCCCTCAGTCTCCGGCAGCTGGAATGTACCTGGCCAAGGCAGCGGCCAGTGCGACATGAAGGCAGAGGGTGCTAAGAATCCCCGGAGGACCGGAGTAGGCTGCCATCTGATGCTGACCTTGGCTACGTATAACGGACGCTCCCTATCTTCTGATTCAAGGCTTCTTGAATTGGAAGAGGAACTACAAAGGATCAAGTGGGACATCGTCGGGCTAAGTGAGGTAAGGAGAAAAGGAGAAGATCTCATTGAACTGAAAAGTGGACATCTCTTCTACTATCGTGGGACAGATACTGGCAGAACTAGTGGTGTTGGATTTATAATAAACAAGAAACTGAAGGATAAAGTTGTAGAAGTTGAAAGTGCCTCTGACAGAGCTGCAAGACTCGTTATCCAACTCTCGAGAAGATACCAGGCTCAGATTATTCAGACTTATGCACCCACCACAAGTCATGCTGAAGAAGAAATTGAAGGATTTTATGAGGAAATTCGTGATCTAAATAATAAAGGTAAGCAGCACTTGAAGATAATTATGGGAGATTTCAATGCAAAAATAGGGCAACGGCAACAGAATGAAACTTCAGTAGGTAAATTCGGTCACGGCAACAGAAACCAGCGTGGAAATACTCTCGTAGAGTTTGCAGAGGCAGAAGGGTTTTTCATCTTGAACTCCTTTCTTCAAGAAAAAGCCACACAGGAAATGGACATGGAGACATCCAAATGGGACGACAAGTGAAATTGATTTTATTATGTGTAACAAAAAATTCGTCATAGAAGACTGCAGTGTGCTAAACAAGTTCAACACAGGCAGTGACCATAGATTGGTGAGATGTAAGATGCACCTCAACACTAAACTCGAACGTAGCAAGCTCATAAGACAAACAAAATGTATTGACATAACCAACCTTAAAAAACACCATAATACCTTCAAATTGGAACTGAAGAACAGATTCTCTGCTTTAGAAGGCCTAACATCGGAAGAAGTGGATATTTCTGAAGTTAACAGAAAAGTAACCAAAGCTCTTATGGAAACAGCAACAAAATTAGCTGGGTCTAAGAACAAATTGCATGTGAACAAATTATCAGAAAAAACCAAAATGTTGATGCAAAAAAGAAGAGTGATGAGGACAACTAAAGAAGATGTGACTTCCAAAGTGGAATATATAGAGCTATGCAAGACAGTACGAAAAAGTATCACTGAAGACGTAAGGAAATTCAACTGTGAACTAGTAAGGAAAGCAATTGAAAACAACCAAAGCCTAAAGATAGCAAAGGGACATCTCAGTAAGGGGAAAAACAAGATTATGGCACTGAGAAAAGAAGATGGTTCTGTAACAAGAAATAGAGGCGAAATTTTGACAAGAGTGAAAGATTTCTACTCCAAATTATATGAAAGGGATGATACATGTACTCCAGACATCATGAAAGGTACCAGAGTTCTTCCAGTCCTTCCAGCAGAAGTTGCACATGCAATCAAGAACATGAAGTGGGGAAAAGCTCCAGGAGAAGATGGAATTACTGTAGACATCATACAAGAAGCAAGTGGAGAAATCGAAACAGTACTCGCCCAAATTTTCACTCGATGCCTTAATGAAGGGAAAAATTCCTGAGGATTGGAATAACGCTACAATGATCTTGCTACATAAAAAAGGTGACATTGAGGATCTCAGGAACTACAGACCCATCACCCTCCTATCAGTGGTTTATAAAATCTTCACTAAAGTTCTTTCACACCGCTTGAAGGTGACACTGGACATGGCTCAACCGAGAGAACAAGCTGGATTCAGGAGTGGCTACAGCACAATAGATCATATCCACGTACTGAGAGAACCAATTGAAAGAGCGAGGGAATATGAACTTCCATTGTGCATGGCTTTTATTGATTATGAAAAAGCCTTTGATTCGGTGAAACCATCAGCAGTTGCAATGGCTCTGAAATCCTGCGGTATTGAAGATGCATACATTAATATTATTAATAACATCTATGAAAATGCAAGTGCAAAGATTCGGCTGTTTGAAAATACAACACACATAAAAATTAGAAAAGGAGTGAGACAAGGTGACACCATATCTCCGAAGCTCTTTAATGCCACATTGGAAAATGTCTTTCAATCACTGAACTGGGAAAACAAAGGGATAAAGATTAATGGAGATTATCTAACCCACCTTCGTTTTGCTGATGACATAGTCATTTTTGCAACTACCCCATCAGAGCTACAGAGCATGATCCAGGAACTTGCTGACAAGGGTAAAGAAGTGGGATTAAAAATGAACTTTCAGAAGACAAAAGTGATGTTCAATGATTTTACAAGAAATGAAGATTTATCGATTGATGGAGAAAAGCTGGAGATAAGAGACACGTACGTTTATCTTGGACAGCAGATATCAAGTGAGGGTCACATTGGTGAAGAAATTAATCGGCGTACAAAACTTGCCTGGAGAGCTTTTGGAAGAAACAGCATAATTTTCAAGAGCAATATGCCATTATGTCTTAAAAGAAAAGTGTTTGATCAATGCATCCTTCCAGTGCTTACGTATGGTGCAGAGACATGGACCTTAGCTAAAAGAGACATACAAAGGCTGCAGACAACTCAAAGCAGCATGGAGAGGTGCATGCTTGGTGTAACCAGGAGAGATAAGAAGAGGAACACGTGGATCCGAAAAATGACAAGAGTGGAAGACATCATGATCAGAGTTAAATCCCTGAAATGGCAATGGGCTGGACATACTGCCAGAAGAACAGACCATCGATGGACAGCCGGAATTTTAGATTGGATTCCAAGGGACAGGAAAAGACCCAGAAGAAGACCACATGGAAGATGGGTGGATGAAATTCGAAAGTATGCGGGAGTGACATGGAGGAGACTGGCACAAGACAGACCGTTGTGGAGGAAACTTGGAGACCTTCGTCCAGCAGTGGATTGATAATGGTTGACAATGATGATGATGATGATATGGAGCAATGCCAAAAACTACTAAATATGCACATTTCCTTTCACCACATGTAAATTTCTTTGCTATCCCACTGTCAGGGATCATTAATGTAAGAACACATCTTCATCCAGGCACCTCACTGATTATTTGAAGAAAAAATATAGCACAAAGTAAAAAAATCACGAATTCAAAAACCACTGCCTTTGTCTAATACTTAAATGAAACATGATGGGCACAACAACTTCAACAAATTAACTTTGCATTGTGGAGTCTTCCCTTACGTATTTGCTTTGTTCCCATCTCAGAAAAGGACAAGCTCGACCATAATTGGATTCCCAGTCTCCCTGAGGGCGGAGCACAACTTCAATGTCTCGCCCTCCCTTCATCACCCAGTAACAAGCCAATACCTAATAATTCCAGTTAGAGGAGCACCTGGTGTTTCGTTAGCTGTGAATGCTGGCATTATTTCCGTGGTTGCACTGTTATCCATCTGTTGACGTATTAATTTTGGCCGCGATGGAGAGACAGTTTACCAAAATCGAAACACAAGGGAAAAGAAAATTTGTCGAACTTATAATTTGAAGTTCCGACATCAAAATAGTAATAATTTAAAGAGTCAAAACATTTCCCCCCCCAAGAGTCAGGTTTAAATTTACAGAGTTTTCCACGGCCCTTATGGGGGAAAAGTTCATTTAAGGAGTATATCCTTAAATTCCAGGAGCAGTACAAACCCTGAATTCCATTTCTTTCAGTCTTTATTTAAATTCTTAGTACAGATACTATACAATAAAAGACTTCTCCCTGCTTTACCAATTCTGTTGTCACTACTTCATTAAACTTTTCTGAGTCATCAATAATCATACTAAGATATTAAGAATGTTACTTGTTCTAGTTTTTTTCTTTGTCCTACAAAATTAATACTTCTTAGAGCACCATTTAAAACCACTGATTTAGAATTTCCAACACTCATTTTCATCCTAAATTTCTGATGTCATGCTCAGCTGATTTATGTTCATACTCTTAGGAATTGTTCACCACACAGTTATTTACATATAGCTAACTACTGATATCAGAACCACCAACTTTAATGTCTGAAAATTAAGTTTCTTTATTCTTAAGCATTTTAATTATACGGGCCCCAAAATAAAAATAGGGAAGATTTTAAATAAAATACAAATTACTATATTTGATACATAACTTCCCCATACCAACACCACAAAAATATTAGAGAACAATCCTCTAATCTGTATCCAATTACACGTGCAGACTGAATTGCAGAACATGCCACAAATGCCAGAGAGCAGAGCATGAATAAGATAATAGATTCAAATAAAAAATGGCTTCAGCTACTGTGACTGAGTAGTACACTGTTTGCAATCCCACTAAGAAGTTTCACTACAGCTGCCTGCTGAAGATCCTAAGTAAGAGATATCTCAACACAAAGATACAAAATAAATTGTTGATAAACACTCTTCTGAAGTATCACGCTAAATTTCTTTAAATTAAGGTAAAGGGGAGTGTGTGTGTGTGTGTGTGTGTGTGTGTGTGTGTGTGTGTGTGTGTGCGTGTACACTGCTGGCCACCCAAAATGCAACACCAAGAAGGAAGCATCCGATTGGCCTGAAATTCGCAGCATGCGTCGCCCGTGAGAGGACATGCAAACGATTAGCATTGTGGGGCATATGAAAATCATGTGCGCCCGGTACCCCGCCGAGAAGCACTATAAGAAGGGTGCACAGAAGGCAGGGTGTAAGTAGTGGAAGTGTGTTGTGCTGACGGACCTGCGAGTGGGAAGCTTCCCGATGCCTCGTCGCAGAATACAGCAGTCATTCCAGCACGTTTTGGAGTTTGACAGAGGATGAATAGTGACTTATCGCAACAGTGTTTTATCGTACCGAGACATCGGCGCCCGTGTGGGATGACATCCAGCCACAGTGAGGCAAGTATGGATTCAATGGGTGCAGGAGGGACGGACCGATGTGAGCGATTGCCGCAGCACACCACCGAACGAGAGGACCAGCATGTTGTGCGGCGAGCATTGACGGCTAGCACCACCACATCGCGAACGTTAGCACAAGAATTAGGGTGTGTTGCGCAACAACCTGTGTCAACGCGTACCGTTCGACGTAGTCTGAAGGAGCGGGGACTTGTCGCATGGCGCCCTTTGCTCCGATTACCATTGATGTTACACCATCGGCGTGTGCGGCGGTATTGGGCCGTTGAACGCCACACCTGGACTACAGAATAAAACTGAATTGTTTCATCTTTGTATCTGTTGTTATGTGTCCAGTAAATTTGGCTTTGCAATCTCGTGTCTTTCTTGGTGTTGCATTTTGGGTGGCCAGCAGTGTATATTTATTTATTTATATGGTGTGCAACTTAATTTTCGGCCACAGGCATGACACGTTGACAGCAAATTATAGCAAATCGAATACATACCTAATCAGGGAAATAATCCCCGTCATGTTGGATACATTTGAGCCATCGGTCAGGGAGCTGTCGCATGCCACTGCGGAAAAAGAGGGCTGTTTCGAGTTGATAAAGTCATCAATACTTGTGTGGACCTCCTCAACAGAAGTGAAGTGCGCATCACTCAGGTGATGTTGCAGAGAGTGAAAGAGGTGATAATCCGATGGGGCAAAGTTTGGAGAATACGCCAGGTGTGACATAATCTCCCATCCCAGGTCAGTGATTGTGTTTAAAGTCGTTTTCACGGCGGTGTTAGGACGCACGTTATCCTGAAGCAACAGAACCGACCTTCTGCCCTTGCCGGTGTATGGCCTTTTCGCCAACAGTGTGTCACTCACACGAGTGAGTTGCTGACAATAACACTCAACACTGACCGTTTCACCAGGTTTGAGCAACCCGCCCTGATCCCACCATATGCAGAGCAACAACTTCCTGGCATGGATATTCGGTTTGGCGGTACTGGTGGTAGGCTGACCTGGATAAACACACGATTTGCGCCGCTTAGGATTACCGTAGAGGATCCACTTCTCATCACAGGTCAAAATCTTGTGGAGGAAATCTTTTTCTTGAATCTGGAGAGCAAGGACACAGCAACATCGTAGTGCCTAGACTTGTTCGCAGCTGTGAGTTGGTGGGACACCCAACGTCCCTCCTTGTGAATCCGTCCAAGCTTGTGTAGGCGTTTTGCAATGGCTTGCCATGTTACTCCGAGTTCCTGGGTGAGCTCCGACTGTGTGCGACAGGGATCCGTGTCCAACAGTTGTTCCAATTCAACTTTCTGTGGCTGTCCCGCTGGACGTTCTGCATCACAGAGATCAAAATTTCCCTGCTTAAACCGTTGGAACCACTTCTTACACATATTGTAGCCTCACCAAAAGCAGCACAGATCTTTTGCTGGGCTTCCGTGGCAATTTTTTTCAGCTGAAATGCGAACAGGAGGCAGTGCCTCAACAGTTGCTTCTCGAACGACATTGCTTTCACCGTCAACTTCAGTCCTTTAAGTCACTACAACTGTGAGCGGTTACGGTTGCCTGGAAAGCTGTTGAATGGCGCTGCAATCGGTCATTATCGCACACAGCTATTTGCATTTGCCGACGTTCTATGATCGCTTGTGGTTGGGGGCCACAAGCGATCATATATATATATCATCATCATCATCATCATTGTCAACCATTATCAATCCACTGCTGGACGAAGGTCTCCCCAAGTTTCCTCCACAACGGTCTGTCTTGTGCCAGTCTCCTCCATGTCACCCCTGCATACTTTCGAATTTCATCCACCCATCTCCCATGTGGTCTTCTTCTGGGTCTTTTCTTGTCCCTTGGAATCCAATCTAAAATTTCGGCTGTCCATCGATGATCTGTCCTTCTGGCAGTATGTCCAGCCCATTGCCATTTCAGGGATTTAACTCTGATCATGATGTCTTCCACTCTTGTCATTTTTCGGATCCACGAGTTCCTCTTCTTATCTCTCCTGGTTACCCCAAGCATGCACCTCTCCATGCTTCTTTGAGTTGTCTGGAGCCTTTGTATGTCTCTTTTAGTTAAGGTCCACGTCTCTGCACCATACGTAAGCACTGGAAGGATGCATTGATCAAACACTTTTCTTTTAAGACATAATGGCATATTGCTCTTGAAAATTATGCTGTTTCTTCCAAAAGCTCTCCAGGCAAGTTTTGTACGCCGATTAATTTCTTCATCAATGTGACCCTCACTTGATATCTGCTGTCCAAGATAAACGAACGTGTCTGTTATCTCCAGCTTTTTTCCATCAATCGATAAATCTTCATTTCTTGTAAAAGCATTGAACATCACTTTTGTCTTCTGAAAGTTCATTTTTAATCCCACTTCTTTACTCTTGTCCGCAAGTTCCTGGATCATACTCTGCAGCTCTGATGGGGTAGTTGCAAAAATGACTACGTCATCTGCAAAACGAAGGTGGGTTAGATAATCTCCATTAATCTTTATCCCCTTGTTTTCCCAGCTCAGCGACTGAAAAACACCCTCCAATGTGGCATTGAAGAGCTTCGGAGATATGGTGTCACCTTGTCTCACTCCCTTTCCAATTTTTACGTGTGTTGTATTTTCAAACAGCCTAATCTTTGCACTTGCATTTTCATAGATGTTATTAATAATATTAATGTATGCATCTTCAATACCGCAGGTTTTCAGAGCCATTGTAACTGCTGATGGTTTCACCGAATCAAAGGCTTTTTCATAATCGATAAAAGCCATGCACAATGGAAGTTCATATTCCCTCGCTCTTTCAATTAGTTCTCTCAGCACGTGGATATGATCTATTGTGCTGTAGCCACTCCTGAATCCAGCTTGTTCTCTCGGTTGAGCCATGTCCAGTGTTACCTTCAAGCGGTGTGAAAGAACTTTAGTGAAGATTTTATAAACTACTGATAGGAGGCTGATAGGTCTGTAGTTTCCGAGATCCTCAATGTCACCTTTCTTATGTAGCAGGATCATTGTAGCGGTGTTCCAATCCTCAGGAATCTTTCCTTCATTAAGGCATCGAGTGAAAATTTGGGCGAGTACTGTTTCGATTTCTCCACTTGCTTCTTGTATGATGTCTACAGTAATTCCATCTTCTCCTGGAGCTTTTCCTCTCTTCATGTTCTTGATTGCATGTGCAACTTCTGCTGGAAGGACTGGAGGAACTCTGGTACTGGTATCTTTCATGATGTCTGGAGTGCATATATCATCCCTTTCATATAATTTGGAGTAGAAATCTTTCACTCTTGTCAAAATTTCTCCTCTATTTCTTGTTACAGAACCATCTTCTTTTCTCAGTGCCATAATCTGTTTTCTTCCCTTACTGAGATGTCCCTTTGCTATCTTTAGGCTTTGGTTGTTTTCAATTGCTTTCCTCACTAGTTCACAGTTGAATTTCCTTACGTCTTCAGTGATACTTTTTCTTACTGTCTTGCATAGCTCTATATATTCCACTTTGGAAGTCACATCTTTAGTTGTCCTCATCTCTCTTCTTTTTTGCATCAACATTTTGGTTTTTCCTGATAATTTGTTCACATGCAACTTGTTCTTAGACCCAGCTAATTTTGTTGCTGTTTCCATAAGAGCTTTGGTTACTTTTCTGTTAACTTCAGAGATGTCCACTTCTTCCGATGTTAGGCCTTCTAAAGCAGAGAACCTGTTCTTCAGTTCTAACTTGAAGGTATTATGGTGTTTTTTAAGGTTGGTTATGTCAATAGATTTTGTTTGTCTTATGAGCTTGCCACGTTCAAGTTTAGTGTTGAGGTGCATCTTACATCTCACCAATCTATGGTCACTACCTGTGTTGAACTTGTTTAGCACACTGCAGTCTTCTATGACGAATTTTTTGTTACACATAATAAAATCAATTTCACTTGTCGTCCCATTTGGATGTCTCCATGTCCATTTCCTGTGTGGCTTTTTCTTGAAGAAGGAGTTCAAGATGAAAAACCCTTCTGCCTCTGCAAACTCAACGAGAGTATTTCCACGCTGGTTTCTGTTGCCATGACCGAATTTACCTACTGAAGTTTCATTCTGTTGCTGTTGCCCTATTTTTGCATTGAAATCTCCCATAATTATTTTCAAGTGCTGCTTACCTTTATTATTTAGATGACAAATTTCCTCATAAAATTCTTCAATTTCTTCTTCAGGATGACTTGTGGTGGGTGCATAAGTTTGAATAATCTGAGCCTGGTATCTTTTCGAGAGTTGGATAACAAGTCGTGCAGCTCTGTCAGAGGAACTTTCAACTTCTACAACTTTATCCTTCAGTTTCTTGTTTATTATAAATCCAACACCACTAGTTCTGCCAGTATCTGTCCCACGATAGTAGAAGAGATGTCCACTTTTCAGTTCGATGAGATCTTCTCCTTTTCTCCTTACCTCACTTAGCCCCACGATGTCCCACTTGATCCTTTGTAGTTCCTCTTCCAATTCAAGAAGCCTTGAATCAGAAGATAGGGAGCGTCCATTGTAAGTAGCCAAGGTCAGCATCAGATGGCAGCCTAGTCCGGTTCTCCGGGGATTCTTAGCACCCTCTGCCTTCATGTCGCACTGGCCGCTGCCTTGGCCAGGTACATTCCAGCTGCCGGAGACTGAGGGCCAAGATTTAAGTTGTGGAATCATTTTGGAGGGGTTTGGCCATAACTCACCACGCTGGCCAAGCGGGTTGGTGAGTGTGGGATAGAATTTCCTCTAATCCCGATGGTATAGTTATACCGCTATGGGCGGTCGTCAGAGCCCCTTTAGTGGGAACAGGATGCACCACGAGAAGGCGGGGTTGACATTTGTCAAGGAGAGGCTATGATGTTACGCATCACCTGACCTTACATCCCATATATATATATATATATATATATATAGTAAAACCTCGAAAATCCAGCATCCAGAAAACTGGCAACTTCAGAAATCCGGCACTTTTCCAATTTTATTTTCGTGAGAACACGTGAGCATGTTCTCACGATGTTTCACCAATAGCCATGGAAATCTCCCGATCTACCGTCTCAACAACACATAGTGAGAGATCATTCGATCTCAGCGTGCGAATTGCCGATAGCCACCTACGTGTAACATCAGGAGGTTTCTGAAGTTCGTCATCTCATTGGGCTGTACTGAAGTGATGCAGACCAATGAGGCGACGAATCGGCGTGTAAGTTTGAAATGTGTGTCAAAAGTGTGATGATGATCTGTGCTTGGTAGTGGCAGTATGTGGATTCAATCGTGTATTGATATCTACATTGGCCTTCAAGATGCATCGTGGTAATCGCCTTCGCAACGTAAGTAGTTTCATCAGTCGAAAAACCTTAACATTGATGTAAAATTCACATCGGGTCTACACGATATATCGATACATCGTCCAGCCCTAGTGGTTGCTCTAGCTTTTTTCAATTTTTTGCCCAACCTTTCGCCAAATTATTTTTTTTTCGACAGTTTTATAATAAATAGTGCAAAAGGGGTACTCGCCAATATTTTCACCAAATTTCTTTCCCCCATTGCCAAAAACTTTTTCTCTCTCAAATTGCGAAGAATTTATAAGGCGTAGAATGCGCAAATTTTTGTTAAAATGTGCTGTTACGTGTAAGTACGTGCATTACGGCACTTGTCCGGTCCCGTTGATGCCGGATTTTAGAGGTTTTACTGTATATATACACACACAGTCATTTGCAAAAGTTTATTAGACCACCTGTGGTATTACGAGATTTCTGCTGATTGCATCAGCTACTGTCTGTATTACTCATATTCCTGCCCATGTTGTATCATCCTACAGCAGCAGCTGTTGGTAGAGTTAGGGGAAGCGTGTGAGCATCAGTTTGCTTCTGGTTTTCATGCTGCGAGGTTTAGTACATATTTTCTATATACCAAAAAATGGGCAAAAAAATCATAGGTGTTACTCAGAGGGCACAAATAGTGACTTTATATCATGAAGGATACTCCGTACGTGACATAAGCAGAAAGGTGAATGTGAGAAAGGCTGCTATTCATATGATAATGAAATATCGAGATGCAGGTGAATTTAGCGACCAAAAGAGAAGCTGAGGTCCAAGGAAAACAACCCCACGTG
Source organism: Macrothele yani (assembly GCA_039090855.1). Lineage (NCBI taxonomy): Eukaryota > Metazoa > Arthropoda > Arachnida > Araneae > Macrothelidae > Macrothele > Macrothele yani. The sequence continues at coordinate 60,458,111 of CM077017.1, read as the reverse complement.
ATGGCAATACCATAAAGCAAATAGTTATGCATTCTCTGAGGAGTTCGTACAAGAAAATCAAGGTCATTCTACATTCAAAATGGTCCGATATTAGTATCAGCACTGTTTCCGGACGTCTTAGCAAAGATTTTGGATTAAAGTCTTATAAACCTGCACATAAACTTAGATTAACCTCCGTCATGAAAAACAAAAGACTCCAGTTTACGAAGTGTTGTCAATCGTGAACTGCTGAAAATTGAAGTAAAGTTCATTTTTCCGATGAATCAACTGTGCATCAATTTGAATCACGTGAAGCACATCTTTGATGAACAAAAGGCAAAAGTTTGATGCAAAATACACCGTTAACATCATGAGACATCCGCCTAGTCAGACGATATGGGGTGCTATGTCAGCATCTTTGTCGGCAGGCACTATCATGACGGGACCTTTTTGTGTGGAAATGTTACATGAGAAGCTGTTGACTCACATGCAAGTGCACAGATGCACAATCTTTATGCATGATGGTGCTCCATGCCATAGATCAAAAGACAGTAAAGAACCACCTGCAGATAAACATACTTGTGCTTGACTGGCCCGGTAAGTCTCGACCTTAACCCCATCAAAAATTTGTGGACCATTTTAAAAGACAAGGTAGCAGAAAAACAGCCATCAAATTCCCAAGCTTTGATTGACGCGATAAAGTACACGTGGTGCAAAGAGTATGGCACATCGTATTGCTCGTTATAAAAAACAAAGGTGGCCAAAAAAAATACTGATTTTGGTCTTTTTGCACTCCAAAGAATGTAAGTATTCACCTGTGGTGTCATTTTTTTCAAATATCTCTCATGAGAATATGTGTGTGTGTGTGTGTGTGTGTGAGAGAGAGAGAGAGAGAGAGAGAGAGAGAGAGAGAGAGAGAGAGAGAGAGAGAGAGAGAGAGAGAGAGAGAGAGAGAGAGAGAGACTTTCATGACAATTACTGAGATAACATTAAACAAACAGCGGCTACCGAGCTGTATAAACAGGGCTGCGTGTCAGGATGTAAAGGCAAGTCGAGACATTCTGAAGAATTAAACAATGAAGAGGTGTATGAAACTGACATATGTTCAAAGGTTAATATAATTCAGAAAAGAATTCTAGGCTTTTTGAAGCTTCTTGAGGTTAAAGAGTATAAAATCAACTTTCCTTATGTATTTATGATACCTAAATTTCATAAATACCCCATAGGATTTAGGTTCATTACTTGTTCCAACAGCTACAATAAAAAAGTTGGCAATTTTTTTAAAATTTACTTCAAATTATTAATGACCAACTCAGATGGCACTTGGATTATTCCAAATAATAAGATTATTCAGTTCATTAATAGTAATCCACAATTTAGAGGTGATATATGCACACACGATTTCTGCAACCGCTTCGTTAGTTAGTTAGTTAGTTGATTTTTATGGCACAAGGGCCAGGTTTGGGGAAAGAGAGCCAGACACAAGACCATCAAAGAAAGTTTTAAAAAAGGGATGTGATGGTTAAGAGCAGGCTGAATTGGAGAGAGAGAGAGAGAGTGTAAAAGCTAGATAAGTTTTAATAAGTCAATTTTTTTTAAAAAGGAAAAAACTGCGAAAGTGTACGAGACTGAAAATAGTGAAACCGATGATTACAAAAACAAACACAACTACATAAAACCTGAGAGACAGTGAGTAGGCAGTCGCACGTCTCACACATCAGGGCAGTGTTGCCACACAGGAAATAGCTATGAGTAAAACGACAATGGCCAATGCGAAGGCATGCTAGAACAACTTCCTTCCTACGGTACTAGTGTTGCCTTTTTAGATATAGACATCACCTTTGGGGCATTTTTACAGGAGTTTATGATAAAAGAATGAGTTTTGACTTTGGATCTAAATTATTAAGTTCCTGGGCTTCAAGAATTCCAAAGTTTTTCCAACGTAATATAATTATTTCATAGTTCTTAAGAATTGAACGTACTTGTAATAATAGAAAATCAACTACTATGCATTTAAAATTTCTGTTTTGTACTTTGTTAAAAAATCGATCGCTTTTTCAGTTCTGTAAAATCAATTTTATTTATTTGTTATCTTTCTAGAATTGTTTTTTTTTTTTTTTTTTTTTGATTGGAGGTTTAACGACCACCGTGAGCAACTCAATGGGCTATAAGCAGTCGCCCGTCCCTAATTTAGGGTCACTGGTTCCAGGGAAGGGAGAGACCCAGTGCCGTAAGACAAACACAACATCCATGCCACACCGGGATTCGAACCCGGACCCCTTCGGACGAATGATCAGAGGCCAACGCCTTAGACCACTGCGCCACCGGGGCGGCCTAGAAATTGTTCTTCTTTAGGGTCACTGGTTCCAGGGAAGGGAGAGAACCATTGCCGTAAGACAAACACAACATCCATGCCTCACCGGGATTCGAACCCGGACCCCTTTTGGACGAATGATCAGAGGCCGTCGCTTACACCACTGCGCCACCGGGGCGGCAACTCTTCTGACTTTAAAATCCGATTTTGTAACATTACACTGGAGCTTTGGAATAACATTTTTTAGGGCCACAGTGAAACTTTTTTTCTTCCGAGTCGTCCCAAAGACCACTAACATTTTACACTTCTTACATACAAAATTTTTCAGAACACACAGACAGTTTGTATTTTTCTTGAAACTTTACGAATGCACCCCAACTATTTCTAAACCGTAATTCATTTGGTGTGTTTACATTTTGACTGGGAGTTTATTAGAAAGTTGAGTAGGTTTAATATTTCAAGTATTACAATATCTTTTTGTTTTGGTTCTCTTATTCCAAATCCAGGTAGGGGAAGCAGTGTGTAGCAAAATTTTATGTATAATTCCTACTGGAATTACTTTTGGACTATTTAATACAAAAGCACACTCGTGAAACCTGGACTGTATACTCAGGTCTCCCAGGTGCCTTTCCCTGATGATTCGTCTGGGATTCCTGGGTGTGATTTAGAGTATGTTTTAATTTTAATACACTTCCTTCAGTTTCTAAGGTACCCTTGGATAGGGTCAAAAGTTCTTCCACTTCTATGTCTAATTAATTTAAAGCAGTTTACATTTTCATTTCAATCATTCTTCACTGTTTTATATGTTTATTTCATTGCTTTGCTTCTTGTAGGGGGTTTGTTATTTAATGTTTGTTATTTCATTATTTACACACACACAAATTAGGATTCACTCAAGTCACACTGAAACACCCCAATTTCAAAACAAAACCCTAAACAATTATGTGGTCAGTGGCTGAGGACCACTCACCACGGAAAGACATGCCCAACGACCGACCACCCCTCAAACTTCAGAATTCACATCATATACACTGACTGAAAAAAATCCCAACACCACGAAAAAATAGTTGCAGAAGAATGAAATGACGGCAATACATTTGTATAAATAACATATTTAATCGATTAAGGTTTCAAGATCACAGCTTAATGTAAGCGCGAGAAGAGCCATTTTAAATGTGAAATGCTGGTACATTAATAACGAAATGCTGGTACATTAATATGGTGTAACCGCCAGAATGTTGAATGCAAGCACGCAAATGTTCATGCATTGTGTCGTACAGGTGCTGGATGTCAGTTTGTGGGATGGAGTTCCATGCCTGTGGCACTTCGTCGGTGAATACAGGGACGGTTAATGCTGGTTGGGGGCGACGCTGGAGTTGTCGTCCAATGATGTCCCATACATGCTCGATTGGTGAAAGATCTGGTGATCTAGCAGGCCGCGGCAACATGTCGACACTCTGAAGAGCATGTTGGGCTAGCATTATCCTGTTGGAAAACACTCCCTGGAATGCTGTTCATGAATGGCAGCACAACAGGTTAAATCACCAGACCGACGTACAACTGTGCCGTCAGGGTGCATGGGATAACCACGAGAGTGCTCCTGCTGTCATAGGAAATTGCTCCCCAGACCATAACTCCAGGTGTAGGTCCAGTGTGTCTCGACCGCAGACAGGTTGGTTGCAGGCGCTCACCTGGCCTCCTCCTAACCAACACACGGCCATCACTGGCACACAGGCAGAACCGGCTTTCATCAGAAAACACAACAGATCTCCCCTCCCTCCTCCCATGAGCTCTAGCTTAACACCACTGACGTCGAAAATGGCAGTGGTTTGGAGTAAATTGAATGCACGCTACAGGGCGTCTGGCTCACAGCTGTCCTTCAGGTAACTGATTTGTAACAGTTCGTTGTGTCACTGTGGTGGCAACTGCAGCTTGAATTGCTGCCACAGACGCGGCCATACGCCGTACATGGCGGTCTTCCCTCTTAGTAGTGCCAAGTGGCCGGCCGGAACCCGGTCTTTTGAGGCAGTACCTTCCCTTGACCGCCGCTGCCAACAATCATGCACAGTGGCTACATTCCTGCCAAGTTGTTCTGCAATATTGCAGAAAGAAAATCCACCTTCTCGTAGCCCTATTACACAACCTCGTTCAAACTCCGTGAGCTCTTGATAATGGCTTCTTCGTCTTCTTAAAGGCATTCTTGACTAACATCAACACCCTACGTCGAATCTCAACAATAACTAACGCTCACGAACGTTACAGCGCGTATTTACAGCAAACCTGCTTTGCATGTTCCGAGGGCGCTACTAGCGCCACACGTATGCGCCGAGCGTGAAATTCGCATAGACGTCATCTTACAGATGTACTCTCACCGCCTACTAACTGTCGTTTATCTAACACAACCCCTTCTTGGTGTTGGGATTTTTTTTTTTCCCTGTCAGTGTATATATATATCATCATTGTCAACCATTATCAATCCACTGCCGGACGAAGGTCTCCACAAGTTTCCTCCACAACGGTCTGTCTTGTGCCAGTCTCCTCCACGTCACTCCCGCATACTTTCGAATTTCATCCACCCATCTCCCATGTGGTGTTCTTCTGGGTCTTTTCTTGGAATCCAATCTAAAATTTCGGATGTCCATCGATGGTCTGTCCTTCTGGCAGTATGTCGAGCCCATTGCCATTTCAGGGATTTAACTCTGATCATGATGTCTTCCACTCTTGTCATTTTTCGGATCCACGAGTTCCTCTTCTTATCTCTCCTGGTTACACCAAGCATGCACCTCTCCATGCTGCTTTGAGTTGTCTGCAGCCTTTGTATGTCTCTTTTAGTTAAGGTCCACGTCTCTGCACCATACGTAAGCATTGGAAGGATGCATTGATCAAACACTTTTCTTTTAAGACATAATGGCATATTGCTCTTGAAAATTATGCTGTTTCTTCCGAAAGCTCTCCAGGCAAGTTTTGTACGCCGATAAATTTCTTCATCAATGTGACCCTCAATTGATATCTGCTGTCCAAGATAAACGAACGTGTTTGTTATCTCCAGCTTTTCCCCATCAATCGATAAATCTTCATTTCTGGTAAAATCATTGAACATCACTTTTGTCTTCTGAAAGTTTATTTTTAATCTCACTTCTTTACTCTTGTCAGAAAGTTCCTGGATCATACTCTGCAGCTCTGATGGGGTAGTTGCAAAAATGACTACGTCATCAGCAAAACGAAGGTGGGTTAGATAATCTCCATTAATCTTTATCCCTTTGTTTTCCCAGTTCAGTGATTGAAAGACATTTTCCAATGTGGCATTAAAGAGCTTCGGAGATATGGTGTCACCTTGTCTCACTCCCTTTTCAATTTTTATGTGTGTTGTATTTTCAAACAGCCGAATCTTTGCACTTGCATTTTCATAGATGTTATTAATAATATTAATGTATGTATCTTCAATACCGCAGGATTTTAGAGCCATTGTAACTGCTGATGGTTTCACCGAATCAAAGGCCTTTTCATAATCGATAAAAGCCATGCACAATGGAAGTTCTTATTCCGACGCTCTTTCAATTAGTTCTCTCAGTACGTGGATATGATCTATTGTGCTGAAGCCACTCCTGAATCCAGCTTGTTCTCTCGGTTGAGCCATGTCCAGTGTTACCTTCAAGCGGTGTGAAAGAACTTTAGTGAAGATTTTATAAACCACTGATAGGAGGCTGATAGGTCTGTAGTTCCTGAGATCCTCAATTTCACCTTTTTATGTAGCAGGATCATTGTAGCGTTGAATATATATATATATATATATATATATATATATATATATATATGGGATGTAAGGTTAGGTGATGCGTAACATCACAGCCTCTCCTTGACAAATGTCAACCCCACCTTCTCGTGGTGCATCCTGTTCCCACTAAAGGGGCTCTGACGACCGCAAATAGCGGTATAACTATACCATCGGGATCAGAGGAAATGCTATCCCACACTCACCAACCCGCTTGGCCAGCGTGGTGAGTTATGGCCAAACACCTCCAAAATGACTCTACAACTTAAATCTTGGCCCTCAGTCTCCGGCAGCTGGAATGTACCTGGCCAAGGCAGCGGCCAGTGCGACATGAAGGCAGAGGGTGCTAAGAATCCCCGGAGGACCGGACTAGGCTGCCATTTGATGCTGACCTTGGCTACCTACAACGGACGCTCCCTATCTTCTGATTCAAGGCTTCTTGAATTGGAAGAGGAACTACAAAGGATCAAGTGGGACATCGTCGGGCTAAGTGAGGTAAAAAGAAAAGGAGAAGATCTCATTGAACTGAAAAGTGGACATCTCTTCTATTATCGTGGGACAGATACTGGCAGAACTAGTGGTGTTGGATTTATAATAAACAAGAAACTGAAGGATAAAGTGGTAGAAGTTGAAAGTTCCTCTGACAGAGCTGCACGGCTCGTTATCCAACTATCGAGAAGATACCAGGCTCAGATTATTCAAACTTATGCACCCACCACAAGTCATCCTGAAGAAGAAATTGAAGAATTTTATGAGGAAATTCGTCATCTAAATAATAAAGGTAAGCAGCACTTGAAGATAATTATGGGAGATTTCAATGCAAAAATAGGGCACCGGCAACAGAATGAAACTTCAGTAGGTAAATTCGGTCACGGCAACAGAAACCAGCGTGGAAATACTCTCGTTGAGTTTGCAGAGGCAGAAGGGTTTTTCATCTTGAATTCCTTTTTCAAGAAAAAGCCACACAGGAAATGGACATGGAGACATCCAATTGGGACGACAAGTGAAATTGATTTTATTATGTGTAACAAAAAATTCGTCATCGAAGACTGCAGTGTGCTAAACAAGTTCAACACAGGTAGTGACCATAGATTGGTGAGATGCAAGATGCACCTCAACACTAAACTGGAACGTGGCAAGCTCATGAGACAAACAAAATGTATCGACATAACCAACCTTAAAAAACACCATAATACTTTCAAGTTGGAACTGAAGAACAGATTCTCTGCTTTAGAAGGCCTAACATCGGAAGAAGTGGATATTTCGGAAGTTAACAGAAAAGTAACCAAAGCTCTTATGGAAACAGCAACAAAATTAGCTGGGTCTAAGAACAAGTTGCATGTAAACAAATTATCAGGAAAAACCAAAATGTTGATGCAAAAAAGAAGAGAGATGAGGACAACTAAAGAAGATGTGACTTCCAAAGTGGAATATATAGAGCTATGCAAGACAGCACGAAAAAGTATCACTGAAGACGTAAGGAAATTCAACTGTGAGCTAGTGAGGAAAGCAATTGAAAACAACCAAAGCCTAAAGATAGCAAAGGGACATCTCAGTAAGGGAAGAAAACAGATTATGGCTCTGAGAAAAGAAGATGGTTCTATAACAAGAAATAGAGGCGAAATTTTGACAAGAGTGAAAGATTTCTACTCCAAATTATATGAAAGGGATGATACATGTACTCCAGACATCATGAAAAGTACCAGAGTTCTTCCAGTCCTCCCAGCAGAAGTTGCTCATGCAATCAAGAACATGAAGCGGGGGAAAGCTCCAGGAGAAGATGGAATTACTATAGACATCATACAAGAAGCCAGTGGAGAAATTGAAACAGTACTCGCCCAAATTTTCACTCGATGCCTTAATGAAGGGAAGATTCCTGAGGATTGGAACAATGCTACAATGATCCTGCTACATAAAAAATGTGACATTGAGGATCTCAGGAACTACAGACCTATCAGCCTCCTATCAGTGGTTTATAAAATCTTCACTAAAGTTCTTTCACACCGCTTGAAGGTAACACTGGACATGGCTCAACCGAGAGAACAAGCTGGATTCAGGAGTGGCTACAGCACAATAGATCATATCCATGTACTGAGAGAACTAATTGAAAGAGCGAGGGAATATGAACTTCCATTGTGCATGGCTTTTATCGATTATGAAAAAGCCTTTGATTCGGCGAAACCATCAGCAGTTACCATGGCTCTGAAATCCTGCGGTATTGAAGATGCATACATTAATATTATTAATAACATCTATGAAAATGCAAGTGCAAAGATTCGGCTGTTTGAAAATACAACACACATAAAAATTGGAAAGGGAGTGAGACAAGGTGACACCATATCTCCGAAGCTCTTTAATGCCACATTGGAAAATGTCTTTCAATCACTGAACTGGGAAAACAAAGGGATAAAGATTAATGGAGATTATCTAACCCACCTTCGTTTTGCTGATGACGTAGTCATTTTTACAACTACCCCATCAGAGCTGCAGAGTATGATCCAGGAACTTGCTGACAAGAGTAAAGAAGTGGGATTAAAAATGAACTTTCAGAAGACAAAAGTGATGTTCAATGCTTTTACAAGAAATGAAGATTTATCGATTGATGGAGAAAAACTGGAGATAACAGATACGTATGTTTATCTTGGACAGCAGATATCAAGTGAGGGTCACATTGATGAAGAAATTAATCGGCGTACAAAACTTGCCTGGAGAGCTTTTGGAAGAAACAGCATAATTTTCAAGAGCAATATGCCATTATGTCTTAAAAGAAAAGTGTTTGATCAATGCATCCTTCCAGTGCTTACGTATGGTGCAGAGACGTGGACCTTAACTAAAAGAGACATACAAAGGCTGCAGACAACTCAAAGCAGCATGGAGAGGTGCATGCTTGGTATAACCAGGAGAGATAAGAAGAGGAACTCGTGGATCCGAAAAATGACGAGAGTGGAAGACATCATGATCAGAGTTAAATCCCTGAAATGGCAATGGGCTGGACATACTGCCAGAAGGACAGACCATAGATGGACAGCCGAAATTTTAGATTGGATTCCAAGGGCCAGGAAAAGACCACATGGGAGATGGGTGGATGAAATTCGTAAATATGCGGGAGTGACATGGAGGAGACTGGCACAAGACAGACCGTTGTGGAGGAAACTTGGGGAGGCCTTCGTCCAGCAGTGGATTGATAATGGTTGATGATGATGATGATGATATATATATATAATCACTAAGCTGTTCTCTGAGATTCAGATGCTAGCTCCACAGAGAAATACGAACTACTAGTTAAATTTTTAATTGATTACTTACTGTTGCTGAATCAAACTTCTACATTTGGAGCGATCTTGACATACAACTCGGAATTCACTGACATCCATCTCATACAGAAGACCTTCTATACTTCATAATCATAATCTTTATCTCGTGCAGACACTACTGAATCTGATCCTCCCATGACTTTCTTGGCCTTACTCGGCTTTTCCTTCTTGCTACTTGGGCTAAAACAATTTTCTTAGTAAGCAACTCATCACTCATTCTTTCAACATGCCAAACTACTAATGCACATTCGTCTCCACCTTGCTAACAACATTTTGCTTTACATTACACAACTGGAACACACATTCATTCCTCACACGATCAGAACGTCTTGCCACACAAGTAACGGATTTCTGCAGCACACAGACACATATGTTTTTTAACCCTTTCCATCTCAATTCAGGCTGGGGGTGTCAGTTGACCACCTCCAATTTTTTTGAAAAAATTATAGTAGCTACTCCTGATAGATAAAGTACTGCAAACGGATTTTTCACAAAAAAAATTTTTGGTCGAACTACAGCATTTTGAAAATAGGCAAAAAATACACTCGTGACGAAAATAATGTGAAACACCAAAATTTTAAATGTACACTGCTCCTGTACTATAACAGATAGAGACTTGAATTTTTTTTATTTTGAAGCTATTGAATTGGCCTTTCTTTATGTTCACAGAAATTGATCAAAGGAATATTGCTAGATGGCAAAAGAAGTCTATATTTATTACAAAAAATGTTAATTTTCCACAAATTTAGGATGTTTTTATTTTTTTACAAAAAAGACTTATCAGGTGGGTAAGTGTGCCAACCTGCACTCCTACTAGGGTTGTCTTAGCAGCAATTTTACTTTTATCCTGTGATGCATGCAACTCAAAATTATTTTTTTAAATATACAAAATTTCAAAAAGTCAACATTTTTGAATTGCAATATCTCAAAAACCCAATTTTTTAAAATTCTGAAATTTTGCCCAAATAATGTCCTAATGGTAAGTAGTTAACTGGGGAAATCAGATTACTGGATTTTTACCTTGAAATTTTCCTACAATTTTTTGAAAATGCACTTCTCTCCTGTTCGAACCTCACATTTGGGTTATTAAAAAAAAAAAACTTTGAAAGATATTTCTGAAAAGTTTACCTGAGTATATGTTCCAAATTGCAGGGTCAATCTATATTTTAAAGTCATTTTTATGATTTTTAATGATTGTCACCTATGTACACGTTATTTTTTTAATCCATAGTCTGTACACATACAATACATTATCTCAGTTGCAGTTAAGATTCAATTTCTATTTACATAAGAAAAAAGGCCTCAAAAAAAACAAAATTATGAGCTTACCATCATAACTACAAATTATTCAAACTGAGAAAAGCTGCTGGATTTTATTGATTTCCTTCTCATCAAAGGTATGAAGTCATGCAGAACATCCAACAGGAGTTGGGGCATTCACCTTTAGAAGTACATTTTTTTTTAAGGGCACTGGACACTTGACCTGTTTTCTTGTCACATTCTTCTGGCCACCAAAAAACCTCTGGCTGGTCCATGAAAGATACTGTTATGTCCTCGAATTCTTTAGATATGCAGTTTGTAATCTGTCCCATCCCTCCACCAGTTATCGTCATAAATGCATCCTATAAATTCTCCTATTTGAAAATCATTCACAGAAAATGGGTTCTTTTTTTTGTTGTTGTTGGCTTGAAAATTGCACTAATTTGTGGGTGCCAGACTGTTCTGGCCACTGATGTTTTATTTCCTTGTATTAACCAGGAATGCTTTGACTATTTCAACAACAGATTTTACTGTATCCCACTCTTCTATTTTGCTGGTTTGATAGGATTGAACTTCACAAGTTGTGAGGAGTAGAAGTTTAGTCTTTGGGATCAAGGGGGAGACAGTTTCGACAAATGAAGGTGCATCTCTTATAGCTTGAAGATTCTTTCTGTAAGTTGAATTTAGTAGCAAAATGTTTGCACAGGCCATCTATGCCATCACATGCACTCTTGCATTAGCCTGTGGCTGAGAAGATCCACTTCTTGTTACATTTGGGTCCCCCTTCATAAGTTCATAGAACTGATATTTGTTTTTGAAGTGCCTGGCTGCTCCATCTGAGATGTAAACAATTGTTTTAAATTCTCCCAAAGGACAAATCTCAGCAATTTCACTTTTTATGAGCACAATGGCACACAGAGCATGTGCTGTGTCATGGCTTATATCATTGCATGCTACCACAAAAGATGATGAAATCTGATTTCCAACAAAGTATGTTAGTTAGTTAGTTAGTCAATTGATTTTAGTGGCGCAAGGGCCAGGTTTGGCCAAAGAGCGCCAGACACAGAACTACCAGTTAAAGTTTGTTTTTTTTTTTTTTTTGAGGCGGGGTGAAATGATTAGGAGCAGACAGGCTTGGTAAACATAACATGTCGGCTGGGGCCGTGGGGTCGCTACTCCCCATCATCTGGATGAACAGCTGTCCCTGCGGTAACGTGAAAGCACAAATACAAGAAAGCAAAAACCGTCACAAGGTTAGCTCGGGCCGTGGGGGTGCCGCTCCCCAAATAACTGGAAAACCAGTTATCCCCGTGCGGGGCAACAAAGTATGCAATGCATGTAAAGAGTGAGATCTGGACATTGTTTGCCAGTAGTAACTTTGCACTTCATCAGGTAGAATTACAGATCAGTTTTGAGCAAAGTCAAAGTGCAACACCAACACAGGACTATGTGCTGCAGACTGTTTAACCTCTGCTATCCCATTTCTCTGGATCCGCTCATTATCAATTACAGAAGAGTTTCTTCCCTCTCGATATCCCCCACCTTCAGTAGCTCTTATTTTTATTGACTCCCCTAATGACTCTCTAGCAGCCTTAATAGGTGTTTCGCAGTATTCCATAAAAATTGCACCGGGCAGTATTATTTTTAGTGCCACAGCTTTGGAAAATCAAACTTTGAAATCATATCAGCTGCAGTTTAGCCCAAAAATTATCGCAAATTGCAGTTTACCCATGAATCGAAAATTGCTTAAGTTTCATAAAATCATTCACCACCATTTTCACTGTTACTAATTTTTTCTTAGCCATTTTCAGATTTAGTCACATTTGGTGACTTGGTAAATGCTTAGTGCGAACCCTGCCGGGAATTGTGTTCTTCTGCTATTAAAAATTTACTAAATAATGTTTACAGTTCTCATTTTTCCCCTGAATACAAAAATTTGAAAAAAAAAAGAAATAAAAAAAAAGTGTCATTTTCAAAAATATGTAAGAAAATTTCAAGGCAAAAATCCAGTAATCTGACTCCCCCAGTAATCTACCTACCATTAGGACATTATCTGGACAAAATTTCAGAATTTTTAAAAATGAGGTTGAGATATTGCAATTCAAAAATTTTAATTTTTTGAAATTTTGTATATTTTAAAAATTAATTTTATGAGTTACAAGCATCACAGGGTAAAAATAAAATTACTGCTAACACAACCCTAGTAGGGGTGCAGGTTGGCACACTTACAAACCTGATAAGTCTTTCTGAAAAAGAAAAAAAAATCCTAAATTTGTGGATTTTTTTTTTTTTTTTTTTTCCGTCTGGCAACATTCGTTTGACCAATTTCTGTGAATTTGAAGAAAGGCCAATTCAATAGCTTTAAAATAAAAAAATAAAAAATTGAGTCTCTACTTGTATAGTTCGGGAGCAGTGTGCACTTAAAAATTTGGCGTTTCACATGATTTTCGTCACGAGTGTATTTTTTGCCTATTTTCAAAATGCTGTAGCTGGATCAAATTTTTTTTTTTTTTATGAAAAATCCTTGTGCAGTAGTACTTTATACCTTTATTAGGAGACGCTACCATAATTTTTTCAAAAAAATTGGAGGTGGTCAACTGACACATGTTGATCATGCCTGCCTGAATTGAGATGGAAATGGTTTTTTTCTGTAGTACCCATGTTTCACTGCCATACATCAGAGTAGGGACAATTACACTCTCATATACAACCATGCAGGATTCTCTTAAGAACACATCAAGCGGGTGTAAATTTGCTCAAACTGGCCAAAATAAAAAGTTATTCCACAATCACTATGAATAGAGGTGCCATAAATGCATTTACAACTAAGACTTCTATTTAATATATTTTTTTTTAATTTCAAACAAAACACCCAGTCATTCCTACCTGAAACGAGGAATATGAATGATAAAAATTTTAACTAACAACAAACCTGGAAATTAATAAGCCTAATACAGATCACATCAGCCAAATGTAAACACTGGCACACAAGGCACGGGTAACAGAACTTCCTACCCCACTCAAACCGAAGGCACCCCAGCAACCCTCAGGATTCACCAGTGTGTTCAGGAATTAAAAGAAAGCCAATGACATAATTAGGAATGGATGTCAGCCGGTGGTGTATTTAATATTTCCTGGGCAACTCGGAAGAAGTGAACATAATTTTTGAAGCCCGAAGAAATGGTTTTTTCAAAGAGAAAGATGCAGCAATATTGCATAATCTTATATTTAAAGTTTTTTTTTTTAATGATTCAGAAAGACAAATCAATTCTTAAAATGAAAAAAAAAATAGTAACCATAGGGATAGTTACACTGTGTCCATTTTTAGGAGACTCAATTTCTTGACCTTTTCTTGACTTTTACGGGACATTTCTTGACCCTAAAAAGCTAAGTTTTCTTGAAGATTTTTTCTGTCAATAGTGTAGTAGTTCGGCCATTTTAATTAATTAAATATAAAATTTGATTATGTAATTAACAAATTAACAGGGTAAATTGAGTATATAAAAATATTTCTAAAAAGTTAAAATAAATAGCAATTTTCTTACCTTAATAAGCTTGCATTTGGTGAAAAACTCAAAATATCCCACTATAAAGAATTACTTGTAACCAGGAAAACCAGCATGTTACACAAAAGAATATTAAGCAAGTATAGGAAGTACATTATACAGGTTTCGACTTATCAAGAATTAAAATTAATAATTTATTTGAATTTTTCATAACACTATTTACTCAGCAAATGAATGCTATTCAAAACAAGCTTTACACTCTTGCACAAAGTATCCAAACATATACAGAACTGAAAAACTGCACTCAATCAGGGCCATACTTATTTACAAGCTGTTCTATGATTTTGAAAGTTGTATTGAGAATGTTTGTTAGTGTAGGTTTTCTTTAGTAGTTTATTCAACTGAGTCTTCTTATGAGCCACTTTTCTTGACCATGTTTCCAGTTCAATCAAGCCCTCAGTGCTAATTCTTTCATTGTGTGAGGCTAACAATTCTTTCATATCATCAGTTTCCAAATCAAGCATTCGGGTAGCTGGAGAATTTCTGGAATATTATTAATCTAACACTTGGTTCAAATTTTCCTTCCTAATCAGTCCCAAATTGTGGACAAAAAGTTTATGTCAAAGTCCAACTATGCATTACTGTGTCATCATTTTCCATGCACTGTCGAAGTTCCTGTGATACTGTATGCAAAATATTATAATCACAACTAAACTGTTGCCTTGTCCTTACTGTTACTAAAATAAGCTATCTTCAGATCATGATTCGATAAATAATATGATTCAAAAGTGGAAATAGCTCTTTGATCCATAGCTGTATTTGTTAGGTAGCAAAAGAAAAAAAAATTGTGGTCTGTTGAATATGTGGGGTGGCTAGGACCATTTCATAGAGTTTGAAAGTTTAGTTATTAACTCGCCAGCCTCATATTTATTATGCCCACTTTTTCTTGTAATTTTATGAATTTTTGTGACATTTTAAAATTACTTTACTTTCAGCACCACTTTTTCTTTTATTGGAAGACATTTTTGCAAGAATGTCCTTTTTAAATCAATAAAAAAGCAATAACAACAAGAATTCCCCCTTCTCTGATCAGGGAAGCCAAAAACAAGCGTACCGTAAACAAAGATTTCTAGACTTCAAATTATGCAGCTTCCAATTGAAAAAAATGTATGTACGTTATAGCAAACATGCATTAAGTAGACATATGTAAGGCTCAGTATAACTGTGCACACATAAAACTAAAAGTTATTTAAATCAAACACTTCCTCATTGGATAACATTTAGCCCCCAGGGCACTAATGAAGAGCTTTAACAATTCAAATACAATGTATGACATAGCTTTAACTTTGCAGTTTGTGTGTGCATGAGTATGCTGCTTTAATTTCAGTCTCCAATGCATTAGCTTCTTCAGCCTGTTCCAATAACTTTTCCTTTCTTTCAGTTTTTTAATTCTTCCACAATTCATTTGATTTTCTTTTCTTTCTCTGCTTGCTGACTTTTCTTAGTGCTTCTTTACATTTTGATGCAGCATTTAGTTTTATTATTCTGAATATATGTTGAATATGTGACCTTATTATTTTTTTTAATATAATGTTATTCTGTGCATCTACTTCATGCTTAGTACATTTGCACAGATTTCCTGGGCAAAATTCCATCAGAAGTACCCAAACATGTGGTTAGGTTTTTATTTTTATTTATTTATTATTATTTGTGTGTGTGTGTGTGTGTGTGTGTGTGTGTGTGTGTGTGTGTGTGTGTGTGTGTGTGTGTGTTTAGCCTATGCTTGACTAAAAAATTTGAAAATGTAGTAGTTTTGTGTCTGTCCACTTAATGCACAGTGCATTTATTATAACAATTTTTATGGCGAAATTGCATTGGGAAGTACCAAAATCTGTCCACTTAATGCACAGTGCATTTATTATAACAATTTTTATGGCGAAATTACATTGGGAAGTACCAAAATCTGCACTCCGCTCAGAATAACTCTGACACAGCTCCCTTATGTTGTGATATCCAATAAATAGCAGGCTACATAGCTGATCTATTGAATAATGAAGTGTATATTTTTAAAATGAGGCAATTGTTGACAATTATAAGAAGAGCAGGTATTTTATTGAATTTTGAATAATTAACATTTCCAAGAACTCATGTCAGTTCTGAGCAAAAGAAAGAATTGGAAGATCTTTCCAATTCCATTAAATTTGTAAAGGTTTTTTTATGTGTTACAGACTCCGAAAAAAAAAATTATTCCTTGAGTACAGTTTTTGTCACTTGGATCTATAGAAATATGTAAGAAAGTAGGACAAATGGAACATTTTTTCCAGATTAAAGTTCTCTTAAAACAAGCTCTAAATGAAATGAAAGCAGAGATTCCAAAATTTATTATGTAACCTGCTTTTTTTCTTTTTTTTTCTCTGCCTGCCTCAGAGGAAATTTGTGAATCCTGGGTTTCAGCAATTGATGTATTGTATAAGTAAAAGACCCAATACTAATGACGGATATGATGTTACAGTTGGAACAAATGATAAATGACTGTTTATAAAGTCAGAGCACAGTTTGGACATAAGTCAGTCCAAAAAATACTGAAAGCTGCCCTAGTTTCAATGTATGGACCAAATTACAACAAACACTTTGTAAATAATGCATGTGCAACAATGGCACACTATTTAACTTCAAAAGTTATTAACAGAATATCAAATTCTAAATACATACCCTGATTCTAAATAAATTTATTTGATTTAAGTAACAGGTTCATATATTGTTATATTTAACAAGGGGTTTCAACTGATGGTATTTTTTAATGTTTGTTTTACTGTGATTTATTCACTTTTTTTTTTTTATGAAATTTGGTCAAAGTGTTTCGCACTTTGCCCGCAGAACATTTACAATCTTTGGAAGTCATGTTGCAGAACACTGAACGTAATTCTGCTCCTGGGCCACACTCCACAAATACTGTTTTTGATTTGCTTCACCAGCAGTATTGTATAAGTTAAAGACTGCCCACGAGTCATCGCCAGATGATTACCCCAACGTTTTTCAGCTGGTCTCTCTTGGCCTCTGTACAGCCCCGATTTAACGCCGCTCGACTTCTTTTGAGGCTATCTGAAAGATCGGGTGTACCAGGACAACCAGCAAACACTGCCTGACCTCCGATGTACCATCCCACAAGAAATTGCACGGATCCTGTCAAAAATCTTCCTGTCAGTATTGCAGCCCTTCGAAGCACATATTCGCCACGTTGTGACAGCGGATGGTCATCATGTGGAACATGTCATCCATTGATTACCTTTTGCCTACTCTTACTCCTGTAAACGTATTTTTCCTCTTCCAATAAAGTAAGTTAACTTTGTCTTTCTTTTGTTACTACCCAGTGAAACACCCGGTATGTAACAAAAATTAAACTGTGCACAAAAAGTTTTTCACAGCAGAAGAAAGGTATCGGAGACAAACGGATTTTCAAATCAAACAGTTAAAAGTGAGAAAGAAAAAAGCACGATATAACTCCACGCCTGCTAGCGAAAAAATTTTGCATAATGGGAAAGTCGAAAAATATTCATGGAAAAACTATGCTAAGGAAAAAGCTTTTCAAATACATCTCCCAGAAAAAACAGTGAGAAAAAGGTATTGACCTTTACGCACCGTAGCAGGAAATCTGAGCATTGTTTCAAGAGGATAATGTACCACATCTCTATTGTGGAGAATGGCATACAGTAAGAAAAAAGAAATTTCTCAATAGGATTTTCAGAAGCAGAGATACAGCTGCAAGCAGAAATACACAACCACCACCTAGTGGCAGAACTGTGAACTATAAAACTCCTCAAACACTAACCTTAAGTGTTCCACAAGATAAATGACATCCGGTATTTAAAGAATTTCTTAAATCGTACATTTAGAAGCAGAGATATTAAGAAAAATAGATTAAACATTGATACCACCTAGTTGCGAAATTGGGCATTATTTTGGGGAGAAAATACACAGTTTTCATAGTAGTATCTGGCCGAAAAAGAATATTTTATGTTGGGTTTTAGTCCTGCAGATACTACTGTAAATGAAAATGTGAGCTTACACCCTCTAGTGGCAGGCTTGTGCACTAAGAAAAACTTGAAATTATATGAGAAACATTTTGCAACGGAAATGCTTCCCAAAAAAGAATTTTTTAAATCACTCCTAGAAGCAGGGATATTGACAAAAATAAGATATACATCTGCGCC
Source organism: Macrothele yani (assembly GCA_039090855.1). Taxonomy (NCBI): domain Eukaryota; kingdom Metazoa; phylum Arthropoda; class Arachnida; order Araneae; family Macrothelidae; genus Macrothele; species Macrothele yani. The sequence goes on along the minus strand of CM077017.1, from coordinate 60,439,755 downwards.
ACCTTACCTGGAAAAACCATGCACTATTTTAAGCGGAAGGTGTTTTCTCAAAGCGTTTTCCGAGGTGAGCGGTATGGGTCTAAGAAAGAATTTTTTCAGTCTACTTTTTCAGAAACTTGGGATTATGCTGCAAATACATCAGAAGCAGAAATAAATGCTTATATGCCACCTGTTGGTCAAACCATACTTTATCAAAATTTAGAAATTATATGCATAACATTTCTCATCAGGAGCAGTATCTGATGCAGAAAGAATTTTTCAAATCGGAGTTTTCGAAGCAGAGATATTGGGAGAAACGCCAGTTACCTTTACACCCCATGGTGTAGAACCAGGCAAACGTATGTTCAAAGAATAAGTTTATTCTCAGAAAACCATCCACACCAAAAATGCATAAATTCCATTTCCTCTAACAAAAGGAAGTTACCAGATCAAAATCCCCTACCCACTTTTAAAATTTTCCCCACTGTTGTGCATTCTTTGATGATAGTACACTACTGTTTGCGAAAAGTGCAACACCAAGAAAGAATCGCACTATTCATATAAAATTTATATCACAAGCTCTACCTCACATTACAGGAGCTAACTGAATACATCCGCAGAGCTATACAAGATTTTTTTGCTTAAAAACTCAGTATAGTGTGAAGCCATCTCAAGCAACAGTAACAGTTTCTACACAGTGTGGCATTGAATGGAAGAGGTTTTTGATATCGTCCTGGGGGATAGCCAGCCGGGCTGCTTCTATGCAAGATCAAAGTTCATTTGTTATGACTGGCAAAGATACTTGACAGAGCAGTAACTTAGCTATGAAGCCCCAGACATGTTCAATTGGGGACACATCTGGCGAACATGCAGGCCAGGGAAGAAGCAGTATCTGCCATGCATGGAAAATGTCTTGGACATTGAGTCACATGTGGTTGAGCTTCTGGAATATACAGCCAGGACAATTCTGAAGGAAGGGTATCACCTCTGCATCCAAAACATCTCTGATACATCACTGGATGTTGAGGGTTCCCTCAATTCATATCAGCGAGATCACAAATTGAACCCAATGGCCCCTCAAACCATGACACTTGGCATTGGGCTGGTACGATGCTGCAAAATGTCATTCACCACGATGTCTCTGAACACGTATGCGACCATCATAGTACATCACTCATCAGGAAAAAAATGACCCATAGATAATCAGAGTGCCAATGTCTGTGTCTGATACCCCATTGCAGCCTGAAGTGTCTGAAGTTGAGGATCAAAGGAATGTGCACTAATGGGCTGCTAGCGACCACTCCTCTGTTAAGCAGATGTCGAACTGTGCTGGAGGCCAAAGCCTAACCTGTGGCAGGGCTCCACCGCTGCGTTAACACTGTGGATGTCGCTGTGCAATTGGCCACTGCTATGCAGTTGTGCAATTACATGGTCCATTTCCTGGATTTCTGTGCATCTGAGCCTTATCTGTTTGCTGACGCCAAAAGCACATCACTGTATTGGCATTTCGCCCCGTATGAATAGCAATTTTGCAGTAGGAAAATCCAGCTTCTTTCATCCCAACAATCCTTCCTTGCTCGAAGTCTGTCAGGTGTTCATAATGTGAGCACCTTCGGCAACAGGGCATAATGAGACACAAGATTCGACTCGATGTCGGATCTTCACTGATTGCAACATCTCCTTTGAGTTCTCTTTTATACCCAAGAACAGACAATTCAGAGGGAGCTCCTCTGAAACTGCATGCACATTTTCACTGGCATTTTAAGCATTTGCATGTCCCAACCTGTTTTATGTATCCTGTAAATTTCAAGCTAATACTAGCCATTCTTCATAGTGTTGCAATTTTCACAAACAGCAACGTATTTTTGTCATACGTGACAAAAAATATATTAAAATGTTCAACTGTTTTGAAAACTGCATAAAGGATGGAAATAATACAAATTCAATATTAATTGTTTTTGCTATATACAGAAAAAGCAAACTATAAATATATCAGTAAGAGTACCTTTGTCTTTGACTTTCCACTGTCAATTTTTTGGCGCTTGTGATCGTCTCTGTCAACATACACAGCAAATTCATCAGGACCATCATCTTGAATGTCTGTTACAAAAAAGTTATCAAATAAATAAGGTTACTAGGTGGCTTTTTTATGTAATGTATGTGTAGTCGTGATCAGTCGCTTAAATTTACACCACATGAAATGGAACAATGTCAAGTTTTTTAAACATTACAAAACAAAATAACTGATTTAGAAATAGCAGCTTTTATACAAATTTTATTTCCACAGTGAAAAAGGTATAATGTTTAAAATAACTTTTCTTTAATGGAAAAACCCACAATTTTGTGGGCAGGAAAATACCTTGACCATGCTTAAAAGTGAAAATTAGCAGACACACACACACACACACACACACACACACACACACACACACACACACACACACACACGCACGCACACTGCTATTTATGAAATCTGATTTCCAACAACTCTGCTCATTTAAGTTAACATGAAAATCACAACTCACTCTTATCGTTATGATTGTGGCACGTCATTTTCGTGAGAATATAACTCCCTTGACTTTTTGTTGAGCTAAAAATCTAATTCCATGTTAAGCAACGCACAGCAACCGAAAAATTGTTATTCAGTCGTCGTCGGGGGCCGAATAACAATTTTTCAGTTGCTGTGCATTGCTTAACGTGGAAAGAGTGATGGATTTATTTATTCAACTGACGCCACATATTTAGACGATTTTCACCTAAAAATCTAATTTCTACACATTTTAATGTTTTCTTTTTCTTAATGTTTCAACAAATTGGAAACTGTTTAGTAACAGAACACAGTTTCACATGAGCAGTACATTGATCCATTAACTTGTTACCTAGTACCTCACCATATCATGCACAAGACTGAAGGGGAGGGGGCTAAACTTCTGAAAAATTAGAATGTACTTCAACTATGAACTTGAACTTGTGAAAATTTGAATTACTTGCTGAACTTCGGGATGAATTGTGTGAAAAATTGGAAAGTGCTGCGAGAGTAAATATAAAACAGCATCAGTAAGACATAATTGCTCACTGTAATTTGTTTACATAAATATTAAACTGGGCCATGTCATTGTATTCACAATGTAAAATTACTGAATTCAAAACAAAATGGTTTTAAAGGACATTGCTTCAAACTTTTTTTTTTTTTTTACTTCCTTAAAACATCAGCTCAATTTTTCTCTTGTAAGCAAATCTTGCTTTTTTCTCAGCAAGTTCCGCAGCCATATTTGCCTTTCATGGGCTTTGGAACTGCAAAGCATCCATTGCTAAATTTTTCCTTCTGCTGGTATTTTTCCATTCCCGTTGTTTCATTCACTTTTTTTTTTTTTTATGCCGTCAAATTTTGTTAAAGTTGGAATCAACTGCTTCTCCCAAATAACCCATTTTATTGAAGAACTGAACTGCAGCCTTACTATGTGCTTTAAGTTTGCAGTGCAGTTTGTGCAGATGAATAAGTTTTGATGCTCATTTTTCCTGACTTTGACTATAATTTCATATACCCTGCAGAAAGAGGACTATGAATGCATGATATCAAAGCTTCCACTATTTTACATAAATTGTGTTACTTGAAGAGGATGAATGAGCAATTTTCCATGTCAGATCAATCACCTTCTTGACCTCACCATTTCTGATTTTGATGAAATTTGGTATGAAGCACACATATGACAAGGTAAGTAATTCTGCCAATTTTCAGATTTTTATTTTGAAAATTGTCCAAGATACACACATAATAAAAATCGAAATTTTCGTAAAAAATGACAAACTCGCACACTTATAAATGGCTGTAAATTTTTTCCTAATTGTAGTAGAGTGACAATTCAAACACAGTTGCAAAGCTAAAGGATTGAGCTTTCTATAGATACCATACATGACCTTCTTACAACAGATTAAAATTTCAAGGTCATCACCTTTGACCTTGAATATCTCAAAACATACCATCCTAAAAAATTACGAAAAAAATATATTTTATTGCTACAACATTCTTCTACCCATGTGCCAGATATTAGGCTGGCACCGCAATGGCAAGGCAGTGTAGGATTAATAGGAGTGTCATGCTGCACCCTTCTGTATGTAAGGCACAGAGACATGCCATGCAATAAATATTTCTTACGTTGAGGATTTGTGTTTATTATACATGAAATGTGTATATATTATAACAGATCAACAGATTTATCAGAAATATGCTATGTGACAGCAATTTTACTTGATAGACACAATTTTCAGCAGTAAATAATGTCAACAAATCTTTGAAATCAGAGATTGAAACTCTACCTATTATAGCCGATGGCAGGGCTTCTTCTTAGCCAATGACAAAGCTTCTTATTAGAGCCAATGACAGGGTTTCTTATTAAAGCCAATGGCAAGGCTTCTTATTACAGCCAATGAGAAATCTTACTGGTACACCATTTTACATTTGCTGTTATTTCAATTCTGAGCTTGTGAGTGTGTGGTTATCAATTTATCTGTAACATTGTCAACTGTTTTATTGTTATTTTATTTTATCTTTATTGTTATCTTTACTTAATCAATTTCTTTTTATCAAACTATATCATGAATGCCGGTTGCTTCAACTAGTGAATCCTGTGATGGTTAAATTCAAATTGATCGGAAACTTGAAACTTGGTCGTTCTGGGTGGTGTAGTGGTTAGCATACCTAGGCGTTTAAACTTGGTCGTTCTGGGTGGTGTAGTGGTTAGCGTACCTAGGCGTTTTCTGGGAGACGCGGGTTCGAGTCCCGCTCCAGGACGATGAAAATTTTCAAGTTTTCGGATATTATCTGACTTACCATCCTTGTCACATTTACGTCAAAAATCGGATTGTCATCTTCAAAATTTGTATTATATGGCGTAATCCCGTATTTCTTTCATGATTTATCTGCTTCTCCGGGCACTCACGGGATAGGATTATTAACGTCCAGATTCGCTAAACATGAATGCCGGTTGCTTCGACTAGCGAATCCTGTGATGGTTAAATTCAATTGATCGGAAACTTGAAACTTGGTCGTTCTGGGCGGTGAGTGGTGTAGTGGTTAGCATACCTAGGCGTTTTCTGGGAGACGCGGGTTCGAGTACCGCTAAAGGACGATGAAAATTTTCAAGTTTTCGGATATTATCTGACTTACCATCTTTGTCACATTTACGCCAAAAATCGGATTGTCATCTTCAAAATTTGTATCAAACTATATTTATTTATCATTTTTTTTGCAGGTGCAGTTTCATTAACCAAAATGGACTTTAAAAATCAAATTTTTTGTTGCAATCCTCTGGGTAAAAGTGGACACACATGGTTTCGAAAGAATCTGAGAAAAGTACAGCCTTGGATGGTTCAGAAATGTCCAAATATAACATTAGAACAGAAAATATGTAGTTCATGCAGAAAATCTATCTCTGAAATGCCAGGTCCTTCATGTATAATTGAAACAGATGCAGAGGCAGAACAACCTCGGTTAAGTGAAGATAATTCAGGAGTGGTGAAAAGTGAGATATGGACTGACAGAGACACAACTTTGGATAGTCTGAATGATACGTTACTTTCTCTAGGCGAATCTCCTGTGAAAAAAAAAGATTAGGTGTTGGACAGTACAGTAAGAAGAAATATCAGAAAATTGGTGAAGTGATAAAAGACTACATAGGTGTTCCAGAATGTGATAATCCTGTGACAGTGTCTGATGAATCGGTCATGATTTCACAGTTGAAAGAAAAATTTCAAGAAACAGACTCTAGCAGTGTTAAAGTCCAAATACTAACAATATTACCTAGAACCTGGAGTATTCGTAAAATTCAGGAAGAATTTGGTGTAACATATTACATGGCACGAAAGTCTAAAAATCTTGTGGAAGAGCAGGGTATTTTAGCAACTCCAAATCCTAGGCCTGGGAAAACTCTCAGTGAGAGCACAGTTGAAAACGTTATTGCATACTATAATAGTGATGAAGTGAGCCGTTGTTTACCAGGAAAACAAGATTTTGTTACAATGATGGAATCAGGATCAAAAGTACAAAAACAGAAATGTCTTATTCTAGGAAATTTGAAAGAGATATTTCAAGAATTTAAAGACAAGAATCCTAATGTCAAAGTAGGGTTTTCAAAGTTCTATGGTTTACGCCCAAAGAATTGTGTGCTGGCTGGTGCAAGTGGAACACACTGTGTCTGTGTGTGTTGTGCTCATGAAAATGTAAAACTTATGCTAGCAGGGTGCAAATTGCAAGACTTAACTCGTAATGATGAATTACCAGTTAGGACATACAAAGATTGCCTTGCAAGAATAACTTGTAACCCTCCTCTTCCAGAATGCTTCTTCTTCAAGTGTGATTCTTGTCCTGGTATAAGCACACTTACTAGAGCAAATAAGTAGCTTATTCACCATGAATGGGATTGATGAAATTGTATATAAATTGTAGACTACAACTGATCGCACAACACTTATGACAGTCTGTAACACTGTAGAAGAATTCTTTGAGACCTTTGAATCAAAAGTGAAATTGCTATTGCCACATTCTTTTATAGCTATTCAGCAGTCATACTTTCTGTCAAATCTGAAAGAAAACCTTGATGATAATCAGTGTGTTGTGTTGTGCGATTTTGCTGAGAATTATTCCTTCATACTGCAGGATGCAGTCCAAGGATACCACTGGAACAATTCCCAAGCTACTATTCACCCTTTCGTCGTGTACTACAAAAGTTCACACACACTTCAGTTGGATCATGTTTCTTTTGTTGTCATCTCAGAATGTCTTAAGCATGACACTATCAGTGTTCACCTTTTCCAGAGCCAATTGTTGCAGTTTATATCATCACATTTTGACAAGAAAGTAGAACACATCTATTACTTCTCAGACGGTGCAGCCTCACAGTACAAGAACAGGAAGAATTTTGTCAATCTGTGCCATCATGATGTAGATTTTGGTATCACAGCTGAGTGGCATTTCTTTGCCACCTCACCTGGAAAGGGGCCATGTGATGGCGTGGCAGGCACCATTAAGAGATTAGCTGCACGTGCCAGCCTTCAGTGTTCATACAATGACCAAATTATGACACCGCGACAACTGTATGATTGGGCTTCCAGAAACATTCCTTCGTGTCATTTTAAATACAGCACGGACAAGGACTATGAGAACCACAAGGAGTTCCTCGAGATACGTCATGCTAGTGCTCAACTAATTCCTGGTACTCAAAAACTTCACTGTGTAATACCAGTAAGCCGCACAGCTATTAAAACCAAGATGTATTCAAACTCAACTGAATACAAGGTTGAGTCAGTATTGCTAAATCCAATAGAACTGGATCTGGAGGGTATTCGTGGCTATGTTATTGTTGAGTATGATAACCAGTGGTGGGTTGGTTGTGTTTTGGATGTGAACATTCATACAGAACAAGTTAAGATAAGTTTTCTGCACCCACATGGACCTTCAAGTGTCTTTCACATACCCACAGAAGCCAGATATATTAGAAGTGGATAAAACAGCGGTCATTACGAAGGTTGGCCTACGAACAGCAACAGGTCGGACATATTTTATGGAGAGAAGCGAAATAGAGATGGTCACTAGCAAGATAGCATCACATTCTTTTGGTTTGCAATCTTATTAACCAAGCGGTTCACTTGTATGTGTACACCACTAATATAACCTGTAACACATTGTGAAATTAATACATACATGCATCTGGAAAACAGTTATTGTACATTTGTCTGAACCTAACCTGGAGTACATATACTCCTATTAATCCTACACTGCCTTGCCAGTGCCAGCCTAATATCTGGCACATGGGTAGAAGAATGTTGTAGCAATAAAATATATTTTTTGTAATTTTTTAAGATGGCATGTTTTGAGATATTCAGGGTCAAAGGTCACAATGGATGACCTTGAAACTTTAGTCTGTTGTAAGAAGGTCATGTATGGTATCTATAGAAAGCTCAATGCTTTAGCTTTGCAGCTGTGTTTCAATTGTCACTGTACTACAATTAGGAAAACAGTTACAGCCATTTATAAGTGTGTGAGTTTGTCATTTTTTACGAAAATTTCGATTTTTATTATGTGTGTATCTTGGACAATTTTCAAAATAAAAACCTGAAAATTGGCAGAATTACTTACCTTGTCATATGTGTGCTTCATACCAAATTTCATCAAAATCAGAAATGGTGAGGTCAAAAACTTATTTTTTTTTTTTTTATTGATCTGACGTGGAATGTCCCGAATACTTTTGAATACCTATGCATCAATTCTAACTAATTTTCAAACTTCCTCACTTCTGTTCACGGAATCCTTCCTCATCAAGCTGAAATCCAAACAGTTATGGAGGAAAGTAACATTTAACAACACAGGATAGTAAGTTAAAACATGACCTGGGGGGGGGAGGCATGTAATTATGGGGAAAATCTATGTTCCATCCAACTTCCATTTTCAAAGAATTTTCCCTTTTTTTCAAGCTAAAATACAAATATTTATGGAATAAAATTATATTTAACAACAATACCAAGCAGAAGAAACATCACAAGAAACAACATTTAAGATTACAGGGAAATTTTTGCTCCATGTAACTTGTGTCTGGAAACTTGTGCCTATAATTTCAAGCTGAAATGTAGCCAGTTATGAAGTGAAATGGTGTTTAATAATAATAATGGACAGAAGAAACATTGCGAGAAAAATAATTACAGTAATGCGAGAGATCTTCACTCCATTTTTTCGAACTTCTGCTTCAGAAAATTTTAAAAGATGGAATTTTATACCCCCACGCGGTTACCACCCAAAAAAAAAAAAAAAAAAAACTCTAGTTCTGCGCCTCAACAATGACCAAATTGAATTTACTTATTTATATCTGGTTTTGAGACCAAGTGGTTAAAGTTCAAGACGATACACACACATAACGACAGAGATGCCAACACTTGAAGGAAGTCATATCAGTAGTCCATATGCATGGTGCCAGTAATTTTTCTGTAGTGAAGTCCAGTCTCCACAGTAAAATTTGCAGGGTAGCATGCCTATTTCTTGGAGTACACAGCTACAGTTTTAGCAACATTTTAATCTGGATGGGGACAATACTTGAATACATTTTGGAACATAACTAAGTACCCTTAAAATGAAAATAAATAAATAAATAAATAAAAAATACGAGCAAATACACAAAAAATACATACCATTTCAACTCCACCTTTTAATAAATATGTTACAAATGCACACACTTATGGTTATTGTGTGGTGTCTCACAAAAAAATTTAAAAAAAATAGCACTCTGCTTTAATTACCTGCATCTCACCATTTTTTACGAGATATGAAGAAATACTTTTCATACTTTTCTGCCTGTTCTGAAAATAGTCCTCATGTTTTTTTAGAGTGAACATGCCGACAGCAATCATCTCTTCCTCCTTGTGCAATTGAAAAACCGACACCATGCAGGAAACAAAACCCATGGTTTTTGGATACCTGAAACATGGAAATTTTTGTGAACTCTCCTTGAATTTTTGATACCTTTTTTTAATTTTAGATCCAAGAATATTAGTTGAAGTAACTTGTCGTTTATCTGACGCCACTGCAAATAAATTGGAACAAGAAAAAAACTATGGGAGCAAAGACCAACAACACACAGAGCAATTAACTTTGAACGGATGCAAAAACATGCTGCTGCTCTGGGAGTGTTTTCATTGGCTGGTTTCCAAAGATAGACGGAGATATTTTCTCTTCATCTGGGGCACAGAAGCAGTCAGCTTCTGAAACATCCGATGTGCACGATCTCCACTACCCCTACCCAAAAAAACTTCCTGGACCTTCCAATCAGACACCCCTCCCCTCCTCGAATCTCTACAAACTCTAGAGCTGGGGGAAATATCCAATGTGCTTGGCTTTCTATACTGCAACAATGAAAAAAAGGGCAATTTCTTTTTTAAAAGTGAATTAACCGTAAATACTGTTTTGTTTTTCAAAAAAGAATAAAGAGCAAAAAATCCATAGTTTTTTGTTTTTTCCAGCATTTCCATAGTTACAGACCTAAAAATCCGTAGAAACTATTAATAGGAGTATATAAGGTCAGGTGATGCGTAACATCACAGCCTCTCCTTGACAAATGTCAACCCCGCCTTCTCGTGGTACATCCTGTTCCCACTAAAGGGGCTCTGACGACCGCCAATAGCGGTATAACTATACCATCGGGATTAGAGGAAATGCTATCCCACACTCACCAACCCGCTTGGCCAGCGTGGTGAGTTATGGCCAAACCCCTCCAAAATGACTCCACAACTTAAATCTTGGCCCTCAGTCTCCGGCAGCTGGAATGTACCTGGCCAAGGCAGCGGCCAGTGCGACATGAAGGCAGAGGGTATGGGTGGATGAAATTCGAAAGTATGCGGGAGTGACATGGAGGAGACTGGCACAAGACAGACCGTTGTGGAGGAAACTTGGGGAGACCTTCGTCCAGCAGTGGATTGATAATGGTTGACAATGATGATGATGATGATATGTCCTCCAGGTTAGGTTCGGACAAATGTATAATAACTGTTTTCCAGATGCATGTCTGTATAAATTTCACAATGGGTTACAGGTTATATTAGTGGTGTACACATACAAGTGAACCGCTTGGTTAATAAGGTTGCAAACCAAAAGAATGTGATGCCATCTTGCTAGTGACCATCTCTATTTCGCTTCTCTCCATAAAATATATGTCCGACCTTATGCTGTTCGTAGGTCAACCTTCGTAATGACCGCTGTTTTATCCACTTCTAATATATCTGGCTTCTGTGGGTATGTGAAAGACACTGAAGGTCCATGTGGGTGCAGAAAACTTATCTTAACTTGTTCTGTACGAATGTTCACATCCAAAACACAACCAACCCACCACTGGTTATCATACTCAACAATAACATAGCCACGAATATCCTCCAGATCCAGTTCTATTGGATTTAGCAATACTGACTCAACCTTGTATTCAGTTGAGTTTGAATACATCTTGGTTTTAATAGCTGTGCGGCTTACTGGTATTACACAGTGAAGTTTTTGAGCACCAGGAATTGGTCGAGCACTAGCATGACGTATCTCGAGGAACTCCTTGTGGTTCTCATAGTCCTTGTCCGTGCTGTATTTAAAATGGCACGAAGGAATGTTTCTGGAAGCCCAATCATACAGTTGTCGCGGTGTCATAATTTGGTCATTGTATGAACACTGAAGGCTGGCACGTGCAGCTAATCTCTTAATGGTGCCTGCCACGCCATCACATAGCCCCTTTCCATGTGAGGTGGCAAAGAAATGCCACTCAGCTGTGATACCAAAATCTACATCATGATGGCACAGATTGACAAAATTCTTCCTGTTCTTGTACTGTGAGGCTGCACCGTCTCAGAAGTAATAGATGTGTTCTACTTTCTTGTCAAAATGTGATGATATAAACTGCAACAATTGGCTCTGGAAAAGGTGAACACTGATAGTGTCATGCTTAAGACATTCTGAGATGACAACAAAAGAAACATGATCCAACTGAAGTGTGTGTGAACTTTTGTAGTACACGACAAAAGGGTGAATAGTAGCTTGGGAATTGTTCCAGTGGTATCCTTGGATTGCATCCTGCAGTATGAAGGAATAATTCTCAGCAAAATCGCACAACACAACACACTGATTATCATCAAGGTTTTCTTTCAGATTTGACAGAAAGTATGACTGCTGAATAGCTATAAAAGAATGTGGCAATAGCAATTTCACTTTTGATTCAAAGGTCTCAAAGAATTCTTCTACAGTGTTACAGACTGTCATAAGTGTTGTGCGATCAGTTGTAGTCCACAATTTATATACAATTTCATCAATCCCATTCATGGTGAATAAGCTACTTATTTGCTCTAGTAAGTGTGCTATACCAGGACAAGAATCACACTTGAAGAAGAAGCATTCTGGAAGAGGAGGGTTACAAGTTATTCTTGCAAGGCAATCTTTGTATGTCCTAACTGGTAATTCATCATTACGAGTTAAGTCTTACAATTTGTACCCTGCTAGCATAAGTTTTACATTTTCATGAGCACAACACACACAGACACAGTGTGTTCCACTTGCACCAGCCAGCACACAATTCTTTGGGCGTAAACCATAGAACTTTGAAAACCCTACTTTGACATTAGGATTCTTGTCTTTAAATCCCTGAAATATCCCTTTCAAATTTCCTAGAATAAGACGTTTCTGTTTTTGTACTTTTGATCCTGATTCCATCATTGTAACAAAATCTTTTTTTCCTGGTAAACAACGGCTCACTTCATCACTATTATAGTATGCAATAACGTTTTCAACTGTGCTCTCACTGAGAGTTTTCCCAGGCCTAGGATTTGGAGTTGCTAAAATACCCTGCTCTTCCACAAGATTTTTAGACTTTCGTGCCATGTAATATGTTACACCAAATTCTTCCTGAATTTTACGAATACTCCAGGTTCTAGGTAATATTGTTAGTATTTGGACTTTAACACTGCTAGAGTCTGTTTCTTGAAATTTTTCTTTCAACTGTGAAATCATGACCGATTCATCAGACACTGTCACAGGATTATCACATTCTGGAACACCTATGTAGTCTTTTATCACTTCACCAATTTTCTGATATTTCTTCTTACTGTACTGTCCAACACCTAATCTTTTTATTTTTTTCACAGGAGATTCGCCTAGAGAAAGTAACGTATCATTCAGACTATCCAAAGTTGTGTCTCTGTCAGTCCATATCTCACTCTTCACTACTCCTTCTGAATTATCTTCACTTAACCGAGGTTGTTCTGCCTCTGCATCTGTTTCAATTATACATGAAGGACCTGGCATTTCAGAGATAGATTTTCTGCATGAACTACATATTTTCTGTTCTAATGTTATATTTGGACATTTCTGAACCATCCAAGGCTGTACTTTTCTCAGATTCTTTCTAAACCATGTGTGTCCACTTTTACCCAGAGGATTGCAACAAAAAATTTGACTTTTAAAGTCCATTTTGGTTAATGAAACTGCACCTGCAAAAAAAATGATATAGTTTGATAAAAAGAAATTGATTAAATAAAGATAAAGATAAAATAAAATAACAATTAAACAGTTAACAATGTTACAGATAAATTGATAACCACACACTCACAAGCTCAGAATTCAAATAACAGCAAATGTAAAATGGTGTACCAGTAAGATTTCTCATTGGCTTTAATAAGAAGCCTTGTCATTGGCTTTAATAAGAAACCCTGTCATTGGCTCTAATAAGAAGCTTTGGCATTGGCTAAGAAGCAGCCCTGCCATTGGCTAAAATGGGTGGAGTTTCAATCTCTGATCTCAAAGATTTGTTGACATTATTTACTGCTGAAAATTGTGTCTATCAAGTAAAATTGCTGTCACATAGCATATTTCTGATAAATCTGTTGATCTGTTATAATATATACACATTTCATGTATAATAAACACAAATCCTCAACGTAAGAAGTATTTATTGCATGGTATGTCTCTGTGCCTTACATACAGAAGGGTGCAGCATGACACTCCTATTAATCCTACACTGCCTTGCCATAGCGGTGCTAGCCTAATATCTGGCACATGGGTAGAAGAATGTTGTAGCAATAAAATATATTTTTTTCGTAATTTTTTTAAGATGGCATGTTTTGGGATATTCAAGGTCAAAGGGGATGACCTTGAAACTTTAATCTTTTGTAAGAAGGTCATGTATGGTATCTATAGAAAGCTCAATCCTTTAGCTTTGCAACTGTGTTTAAATTGTCACTCTACTACAATTAGGGAAAAATTTACAGCCATTTATAAGTGTGTGAGTTCGTCATTTTTTACGAAAATTTCGATTTTTATTATGTGTGTATCTTGGACAATTTTCAAAATAAAAATCTGAAAATTGGCAGAATTACTTACCTTGTCATATGTGTGCTTCATACCAAATTTCATCAAAATCAGAAATGGTGAGGTCAAGAAGGAGATTGATCTGACATGGAATTGCTCAGATGCCATTTACTTTGTAGAACACTTGGTATATGACGAATTTTGTAGTTCACAGTTCTGTCGGTAGATGCTGTTTGTGTACTTCAGTCTGCAGCTGTATCACCACTTCTAATAACACTATTGAGAAATTTCTTCTTTACTGTATGCTATTCATTACAATAGAGGTGTGGGACATTATTCTCTTTAAATAATGCAAAAAGTTCGCGCTAGGTGCATAAAGGTCGAAACCTTTTCTTTTCTTTTTTTGCTATCTCTGCTTCCGGGAGACATATTAAAGTACTTTTTTCCTCAGCATAGCATTTTTCATGAACATTTTTTTCCTATTTTCAACTGTTTCATTATGAAAAATTATTTTGCTAACAGACATAGCCGTATATCATGTTTCCTTCCATATTTCTTCTTTTAACTGTTCAATTTGAAAATCTCTTTGTCTGACACTTTCCTTGTACTATGCGAAACTTTTTGTGCACCATTTGTTAATTTTTGTAACATGCTTTTTAGCCACTGGTGGAACTATTGTGTTGGTTCAAATGAAATGTCTGGCAAAGGACCAGCACACGTGGACGCCGAGAACAGAAAAGTAGGACAACTTACCTACGCAAAATAATCCCGCTTGGCATAGACACATAGTTGCCATCTGTCCAGCAAGGCCATGATCCCGGAACGAAAAAAGTCTGGGACCCGCAGAAGTCATCAACTGCACGTTGAACCTCATCTGTCGTGAACTGTTTCCCAGACAGGAAGTGATCCAGGCGACGAAACAGATGATAGTCTGTCGGAGACAAGTCAGGGGAATAGGCAGGATGAGACAGTGCTTCATAGCCAAAGGCACTTGGTGTTAGCATCATTTGTTGTGCGACATGAGGGCGAGTGTTGTCCTGGAGCAGAAGAACACCATGTCTGTTGACCAAAGCCAGTTGCTTCTACAGTAATTTCCAAGCATCTAGTGTAATTCATCACAATAACGTTCTGCAGTGATGGTTTGGCCTCTTGCTAAGAAACTCCAATGAATTATACTAGCTGTGGACCACCAGCCAAGGAACATCATCTTCTTGGTGTGTAGGGGTGGCTTAGGATGCCGTCCAGCAGGCTGTGATTTGCTTAACCATTGTGCAGATCGTTTACAATTATCATAAAGGACCCACTTCTCCTCGCAGGTGACGATTTGATGCAGTAGAGGTTCCTCTTTATTCCTGGCAAGCTGCAACGTGCAGACTTCCGAACACCTAGTCTTGTTGGTAGTTGTCATCTCATGTGGCAGCCACAGATGTCCAGCTTTTGCACCTTACCCAGAGCAGCCAGACGCCGAACAACTGTCACGTGGTGGACACCCACCTCTGCCGCTATCTCACGACACATTTTTCGGGGATCCGCTTCAACCACGCGTTGCAGAACATCGTCGGAAACAGCAACAGGTTGGTGACCACGTGCTTCACTTTGCATGTCCGTATCTCCGCTTCGAAATGTCACAAACCATCGCCAAGTGATTCGTTCGCTAGCTGTATTCTCCCCAAATGCTTTGTTAACTTTTCAAGTGGCAATTCCTGCAGAATGGCCTGGTTTAAATTCATACAGGAAGATGACTCTCAAATCCGGTGTATGCACGTTTCCTTTGCAAGCCACATTACGTCCAAAGAAACCACGCCTGAACCTTGTTCTCCACACGCGTGCTAGCTATTTATAGTAACTCTGTGACGTAATACCCGCAACACCTGTGGGTGGTTCATTTCCGCTGTGGTGGGGGCCTAACTCAACTGCTCGTTTGCACCTGACATTTTACTCGCACCAACCCAATAAGTAGATGTTTTTTATTTCTGGATGTTTTATCGATTGCAGAGACTGGTTGATTGTTTTCCAAACCGGTTCCATTCACTTTTAATAGCTTCAATAAATTTAATTCACATCAGAACGAATCAAAAGACGTGCTCACTACAATGGAAAATTCGGTGTCATCTTTGTTTACTACAGCTCCTGCTGTGTACCACAAAATATTTTTTGCTTCATCTTACCATATCATTACTCACTAAGCTGTTCTCTGAGATTCAGAGGTTAGCTCCAAAAAGAAATACAAACTTCCAGATATTTTTACTTATTGTTGTCGTATCAAACTTCGCCATTTACAGCGATCTTGACACACAACTCGTGCTTCACTGATATCCATTACACGCCGTACACAAGATCTTTTATACTTCATACTACTATATACCAATTTGATGTTGAGGCATGTTTTCTGCATTGACCACTTAAATAACATACAAATAATGATAAACACTGGCTTTCAACAAATTTTCCATCTCTTAACATTTCTTCCTCAATCGTCAATCCTTGAACTTGTGCTTTCTGTCCATCTTGTTCATGGCTTATTTAATGGTCTGCAACATGACAGCACATAATGTAATGTCCATCTGGGTGTGATCTTTTATCTCTCATGCAGTTTCCACATAATCTGAACATATTTGAATCTTTTTCAGTTGTAGAAGCATCCAGGTCAATTGGAATTATCTCCAAAACTAAATCCATTTGACAGTCAAAAGAATTTTGCTATTTCTTGTTCATATTCTTCCGGCTATTCACATGTCTCAACAGCCTCGCATGAAGAGCTTTTTACTTTATATCCAACCCTTACTGTCATAAAAAGAGGATCAGTACACACTGTGCACTAAATATAGCTTGTTTTGTTCTGTGACCAACCTTTTCCTTAATGAAAGATTTAAATACACTCACAGACAATGAAATTTGTGCACCAAGAAGGAAGCATCAGATTGAACGGAAATTTTATGGACATAATGATACATATGAATGATACACATGATGGCAAAAACAGAGCTACAAGACAATTAGAGGGATCTGTGGCACGCAGTCCGGTCATCTTCAATAGTGCGTAGCACCGCCTCGTGCAGCGATATATACTGCAATACGGTCCGGCATGGAGGCGAACAGACGACTGATATCGTCCTGCAGCAGACTGGCCCACACGTGTTGGACGGTGTACTCCAAATCCCGGATAGTGCAGCACAGCGGCAGCCAGCATTTCAACTGGTCCCACACATGATCAATAGGGAATACGTTCGGGGAGCAGGCAGGCCATGGAAGTGTCTTGACATGGCATAGGCAGTCCTGGGCAACCCTAGCCATGTGGGGAGGGGGGGCCATTATCCTGCAGGTAAAGTCCACCTGAAATCCCAGCCAGGATTGGGAGCACATGGGTTTGTAGGATCTTATCTACATACCGCTGGAACGTCAATGATCCCCATGTTACTACTAGAGCTGATCAGCTATTGTAGGCAATGGCTTTCCACACCATAATGCCTGCAGTGGGGAAGGTGTGACACTCGATAGCAAGGTTGGGATTGTGCCGTTGATCCGGGGACCTCCACACTCCGACAGGATGATCATCTGTCCCCAAAATGAAGTGGCACTCATCACTAAACACCTCACGTCGCCAGTCTGTGGTGTTCCACGTCGGTCTGCCCTAGCTAGCACCACTGCACACAGAGCCGTTGATGTTCCAGTGTTAATGGCAGCACACATAAGGGGTGCTGGGATCACAGAATCGCTTCTGTGAGCCATCGAGAAATGGTTCGTGCGCACACAGGAGCCGCTACATATGTCTGTATAGTAGATTGGTTGGTTGGTCGTTTGATTTTTATGGCGCAAGGGCCATTATTGGCCAAAGAGCGCCAGAGACAAGACAGACAAGCAAACAGTAATAAAAACGTGGTAAAAAGCTTAAAATCTGGCTGATCATGTAAAACTGAAAAATGAGAACGATGGAAGGGCTAAAAAGATAATGAAACATACAGTATTAAAAACATGATACAATGATTAAAAGCTAGCTGATTCAGTAAAACTGAGAAATGAGGATGATGATAAGGCTAAAATCTAGATACGTTTAAAATAGTCATTTTTTTTTAAAAATGAAAAAACAGCGACAGTATTGCAATGGTCATTGAGGAGCCGCTGCAGTGTAGCGGCGTCCTCGGTCAACAAATGAGAATGAAAGAAATGAAAACGTACATCACGAAAACGAACACAGGTACACAGAAGATGAGTGACGGTGAGTCGGCAATTGCACGTCTCACACATCGGCGCAGTGTCGCCACACAGCAAAAAGCGGTGAGTGAAACGACAATGCCCAATGCGGAGACGCGCAAGCACCACTTCCTCCCTACGGTTCCGACGATATGTGGATTTCCAAATTTCAAGATTAGGTTTGATACGATGCAGTTTATTTTCCACCTGTTGGTCCCACAGACCTTGCCACGTTCGCTTGATATGGTCGCGAACCAGAAAGCGGAAATCCCGATGAAACAGTGGCAAGCATGTGACGACCAAAGAGGAAGCAGATCTAGCAGCCGCATCAGCACACTCGTTGCCCGAGATTCCGACATGACCGGGAATCCAACAAAATTGTATCTGGACACCGGCCTCGAGCAAAGAAGCCTTCGTACGGTAAGAAGAAAAGGGTGGTCACAGCAGTCCAACGATGACAGTGACTGTACAACACTCAAAGAATCAGTGTACACCGCAGCCCGGTGATGAGAGCCCGACTGAACATGAAGCAATGCAAGATACACAGCATGCATCTCCGCCGAAAACACTGTGGCCTCAGCTGGGATCCGCGCTACTGACACGTCATCTACACAGACAGCCGCAGATCCAACAATTCCATGCATCTTGGAGCCATCAGTGAAAATGGGAGTGTAGTCAGAATTGAGGTCACGGTGCTCAGCGAAGAGCTGCTGGTACACTGACGCAGGGGTTGAGGATTTATCGAAAGATGTAAAGGTGGTATCAACCATGACACCAAGTGGGTGCCACGGAGGATCCCCAAAGCCCCTGGTCTCTCCAACAAGTGACAATTCGAGCCCTACATCACGGGCTACGGTCGCCATACGAAGACCGAAAGTTGAAATGCAGGAGGGCCGGTTCCCGAATAAACGAGCATGCTGAGGATGAAAAACTGCATCGTATAAAGGATGGTCTGGAAGAGATCTAAGTTTCAAGTAGAATTGAATAGACAGCTGCAGACGGCATAATTCAAGCGATGGTTCGTTCGCGTCAGCGTAAAGGCTGGGAATCGGAGATGTTCGAAATGCTCCCGAACAAAGACGCAGTGCTTGATGGTGAATAGTGTCCAAAGGCCGGAGAACGGAACGACGAGCAGAGCCATACACGATACAACCATAATCCAGTTTCGACCGGATTAAGGAATGGTAAATACGAATCAAAGACGTCCTGTCTGCGCCCCACGAGACTCTCGAAAGGATCTTAAGAATGGATAGAGCCCGCAGACAGGAAATCTTGAGCCGCCGAACGTGCGCACGGAACGTAAGCGCACGGTCGACGGTCAGACCAAGGAACTTGGTCTCCGGCAAAACTGGTATGGCTGCACGGTCTAAAAACAGCTCTGGGTCAGGATGGAGGCCACGCCTCCGGCAGAAATGGACACACGCTGTCTTGTCGGGAGAAAGAACGAAACCATTGCTATTCGCCGTTTTAAAGATCTGATTAATTGCAGACTGCAACTGCCTTTCAATAAAATGCATGCTTGATGACGAGCAGAAAATGTGCAAGTCATCAACATAGACAGTAGCCGAAACCGCAGGAGGAAGATTTGTGAGGAGACAATTAATGCGGAAGATGAACAATGTGACAGATAAAATGCAACCTTGAGGAACACCTTGTTCTTGATGGAATGTTGCCGATAGCGTCGTACCCAGGCGCACCTGGAACACCCGATTGCGAAGAAAATTTAAAATAAATGTCGGAAGATTTCCTCGCAATCCGCATGCGTGGAGGTCACGGATAATACCATGCCGCCACGCTCGATCATAGGCTTTGTCAATATCGAAAAATACAGAAACCAGGTGCTGCCTACGCACGAACGCCTCGCGCACAGATGTCTCAAGGTGCAGGAGATGATCGTGAGGTGAACGATGACGACGAAAGCCGCTTTGTTATGGTGAAAGTACTTGATGATATTCTAAAAAATGAATTAACCGGGAATTAACCATGCGTTCAAGAACTTTGCACAGACAGCTAGTGAGAGCAATTGGACGATAACTAGAGGGGGACTTAGGATCCTTGCCAGGTTTGGGAAAAGGCAGAACAAAAGCTTTTCGCCAAGATTCCGGGAAACTGTGCTCCGACCAAATACGATTATACAAGATTAAGAGATTCTCGAGAGACGACTGCGAGAGATGACGGAGCATGTCATAATGGATGCCATCGGGACCGACCGACGTAGCGCCGGACCGATGCAGAGCCACCCTGAGTTCAACCATGCTGAAGGGGGAGTTATATCCCGTGTCGAGAAAAGGCGCAAAGGAGATTCTCTGGCGTTCCGCAGTGGATTTCACTCTTTGAAAAGAAGTAGGATACGCCAGGTCACTCGACACGGAGGCAAACACCTCCCCTAAACAATCAGCAATCTCTCCGACTCCAGCATATGTGCAGCCGTTGCTCTCGAGAATGGATATCTGGTGAGAGCTGTAGTTACCCGGATCTTTCGAATCTTTTCCCACACACTTTTCGAACTGGCACGTGAAGTGAGAGATGAAACATACTGGATCCAAGACTCCCTCTTGCTACGTCGACGCACCAACCGAGCATAGGATTTTGCTCGTTTGAATGTAACGAGATTAGCATCGGTTGGATAACGCCGAAACGTAGACCAGGCCTTATGTTGAGCTCTCCTAGCCGCTGCGCATTCAGGGGTCTGTATAGTAGACCGGATCTTTGTGGGATCCGTTCGTGCCAGTCACACGATCCGTCGATCCTCTCTACCAGTGGTCCTACTGGTCCGTCCGGAGGCGCTTTGTTGTGTGGCAGTGAAGTCACATGTCTCCTACTCCCAACACAGTCAGACGGTATGGTCAGAACGTTCCACATGGCGGGCAATATGGTGGGCCGACCACCATGCGGTTTTCAGCCGGATGATCAGACCTCTCTCAAAGTTCGTAAGTTGCGTAAATCGACTTCTCTGGTGCCTACACGACATTGTCACCCTGTACTCTTGTTTGCATCTGCCGGTGCTTTTCACTTTCATTGCGCATCAATTACACACCGGTTTATAAGGCTGCCAGTTTGTGCTTACAGCACCACCACAGGGTACGCGGCCATGTACAATCGCACCAAACGTATATCATTTGCATTTCAGCACGCCCTCTAGCTATTTGCTAAGTTTCGCGGTTGTAGCATGTTTTCTTCTAGGTGCACAAATTTCATCGTCCGCGAGTGTAGTTGATAAGAGACTTGCCTTGCTGACTGTTTTCTCACTCCTTATTAAGCTTTCCTATTTTTTTAATTATCACACTAAATTTTTTTAATTTAGCATGTGTTCTAGCTGCTTCCCTGTATCTCACATTTTAAAGTTTGACTCAGAACCAGTTTGAATTTGTTCTTCACTGAAAGTCATAGCTGCCTTAGGAAGATTTCACAGGAATGGTGGATTCTCAATGAAGTCCCAAATGACTGTGTGTGAAAGTGTAATTGCTCCTACTCTGATGTACGGCAGTGAAACCAGGGTACTGCAGAAAAGACATAAGTCATTTGTGTGCTGGGAGGTGCATTACTTACAGGGGGAGGGAGGGGGAGGGGTAAGAAACAGGCTGATCATTGAAAGAATGTGTGATGAGGTGCTGACTAAAAGAATTTTTTCAGCCCAAGTAGCAGGAAAGAAAGGTAGAGGAAGGCCAAGGAAATCATTGGAGGACCAGATTCAGGAATGTCTGTTTGAGAAAAAAATTACGAGTATGAAATGCAAAAGGTCTTGTGCGCATTGAACATCATATTCAAATATGTGCACTAAAGTGCTATAGTTGAAGTAGTTAATGTAACGTGGCTAATGGTATACTTTCATTCACTCTTTAATGTCAATCCTTTACTGTTCAACGCCTTATTCTGCAACGTGTTGAACAGAAGCATACAGGTCTTGTGTGCGGTGTGCGGTGGATGATGTTAACGAAGCTCGAGCGGTGTGCAGAGATTGTTGTAAATGGAGACGTTTGATACAGCAACAGTAAGTTCTTTCTGTGAGAAGCTAACCTCTGAATATCACAGAACAACTTAGTGATATGTATGTAACCTTAATGCCATTGGAAGACAAGTTGAAGTAATGGCATAATCTTCATGCTGCTGCTGAACGCTCTTCTTCCATTTAACATTGTAATTTCCACTGTCAGAAATTACGTCCACATAATGCTGTAATTCTTCACAGATGAAAATTGTACTTTCTGTTCAATATAAACTGATTCCACACAGTTCACATAAGGTTGGCTGTATGTAATCTTCCAGCTATCAGAAATTTGCTTCCATAAACACACACAAGATGGGGTGGGGTGGGAGCAATGACACAAATCTAATGCACTTCTTGTTTAACAGCATTCCCCACTAACTTGCCAAAAATCTCCAAAACACGACTTCAGAAAATTAAAAACTTTTTCATACAATCAAATCTATTTCTATATTAAATCTTTTTTTTTTTTTACTTCAGGTGATCGGGGTAAAAGGCACCGATTTTTGACAAACTTTTTAGAAAAACCAGGAGATAAAAAAAAATGCCAAAAAAACTATAGACAATAATGAAAATTAGGAGCCTCCTAGGTAAAACAAGAACTGATAGTAATGATTATATATAACAAATATGATTCAATGCACATTTGAGAAAAAATTAATCCCTTCCTAAAATACAAGAAAAAAATGTACACGAAACACCTTCAAGCAATTCAAGAGGTACATAAAAGACTTACCAGCTGACCACAGTTTTACTGTTTTGTCATAAGAACCCGTAACAATCTAGAAGGAAAAAAGTAAATGCCATTACCAAAAAGTTAGCACCATTCCAGTATCTTATTTACTAATTATCATTCACAGATATGTACAGCAGTAACAATCTCAGGAAAACACCACACAATGCTTTCACTTATTCTTCCAAGAGGTAATACAAAGGAAAAGAAAAATTGGTAATAGATGTTGCTAAAAATTAATGGCTATATATAAAGGAAATAAGAAATTTATATAATGAAACAAAAAAAAAATGTGCATATTTCCTGGAAGTGTTTTCTCATGCAGAGAAAATATTACAAGAGAGAAAATAAATATTTATGTTTTTTACAGTAGATGCAGAGAAACCTGTGTGAACAGAAGGAAGAATTAAAACACAAAAAATGTTAGATAAGAAGGGTGTAAGTGAGATACCAGTACAGAATAAAAGTGAGAAAATTATATACACTGACGGAAAAAAAAAATCCCAACACCAAGAAGGGGTTGTGTTAGATAAACGACAGTTGGTAGGCAGTGAGAGTACATCTGTAAGATGACGTCTATGCAAATTTCGCGCTCGGCGCATACGTGTGGCGCTAGTAGCGCCCCTCGGAACATGCAAAGCAGGTTTGCTGTAAATACGCGCTGTAACGTTCATGAGCGTTAGTTATCGTTGAGATTCGACGTAGGGTGTTGATGTTAGTCAAGAATGCCTTTAAGAAGACGAAGAAGCCATTATCAACAGCTCACGGAGTTTGAACGAGGTCGTGTAGAGGTCGTGTAATAGGGCTACGAGAAGGTGGATTTTCTTTCCGCAATATTGCAGAACGATTTGGTAGGAATGTAGCCACTGTGCATGATTGTTGGCAGCGGTGGTCAAGGGAAGGTACTGCCTCAAGAAGACCGGGTTCCGGCCGGCCACGTGGCACTACTGAGAGGGAAGACCGCCGTGTACGGCGTATGGCCGTGGCGCATCGTACCGCGTGTGCGGCAGCAATTCGAGCTGCAGTTGCCACCACAGTGACACAACGAACTGTTACAAATCGGTTACTTGAAGGACAGCTCCGAGCCAGACGCCCTGTAGCATGCATGCATGCATTCCACTTACTCCAAACCATTGCCGTTTGCGACGTCAGTGGTGTCAAGCTAGAGCTCATTGGAGGACGGAGTGGAGATCTGTTGTGTTTTCTGATGAAAGCCGGTTCTGCCTGGGTGCCAGTGATGGCCGTGTGTAGGTTAGAAGGAGGCCAGGTGAGCATTTGCAACCAACCTGTCTGCGGCCGAGACACACTGGACCTACACCTGGAGTTATGGTCTGGGGAGCAATTTCCTATGACAGCAGGAGCACTCTCGTGGTTATCCCACGCACCCTGACGGCACAGTTGTACGTCGGTCTGGTGATTCAACCTGTTGTGCTGCCATTCATGAACAGCATTCCAGGTGGTGTTTTCCAACAGGATAACGCTCGTCCGCATACCGCTGTTGTAACCCAACATGCTCTACAGAGTGTCGACATGTTGCCGTGGCCTGCTAGATGACCAGATCTTTCACCAATCGAGCACGTATGGGACATCATTGGACGACAACTCCAGCGTCACCCCCGAACCAGCATTAACCGTCCCTGTATTGACCGACCAAGTGCAACAGGCATGGAACTCCATCCCACAAACTGACATCCAGCACCTGTACGACACAATGCATGAACGTTTGCGTGCCTGCATTCAACATTCTGGCGGTTACACTGGTCATTAACGCACCAGCATTTCACATTTAAAATGGCTCTTCTCGCGCTTACATTAAGCTGTGATCTTGAAATCTTAATCGATTAAATATGTTACCTATACAAACGTATTGCCGCCATTTATTCCTCTACAACTATTTTTTCGTGGTGTTGGGATTTTTTTTTCCCCGTCAGCGTATGAGGTGCATGCAGAAAATAAGTTCCATTTAGCTGTAAATAATTTTTTGTGTAAGTATAATATTACTTTGTTGGTACAAGTTCCCACACATACCTTAAGCTACTTCTCAACATAACCATCCCCTACATAAAAACATTTGGCATATCTGGACATACATTTTTGCATCTGCCGCCAACGTGTTGATCTCTTTCTGTATGGCTGTCTTCGCCTCAGCATTGCTGTTAAATTGCTGTGCCGTTAAAATGCTCTTCAAGTGAAGAAAAAGATGAAAGTCACTGGGTGCAGAATCGCGGCTGTAGGAGCAGTTGACATGTGCAACCAGTAGTGTGTGGTTGCACACTGTCATGAAGTTAAACAACTCTAAAGCTGGGTAGGCCTCTTCTTTTGTGAATAATCACCTGTTATAATATGCACAGTATCACAGTAAACATAGGTGCTTTTGTAGCTGTTACTTGAAGCATGAAATCAATGAGCAAAACACTTGTCTTTTTTTTTTATTGAATGTTTAACGACCACCGTGAGCAACTAAATGTGCAATAAGCAGTCGCCTGTCCCTAATTTAGGGTCACTGGTTCCAGGGAAGGGAGAGAGCCAGTGCCGTAAGACAAACAACATTCATGCCTGATGGGAATTCGAACCCATCTGGGACAAATGGTCATAAGCCGGGCGCCACTTCTGTCGTAAAATATAGTACACACAATCTTACTGGTAGAAAGCATCTGTTGCATTACTTTGGCTTTGTAGATCCAAAAGGCTGCAACTACATTGGCTGGTGCTCATTCTTCAGTGTCACATGGGCAATCGAGTTTCATCCCCAGTAACAGTGTGTGGTTCAAAAACTTGTGACCTTCATTGTAATACTATTCTAAATAGTTCAGTGCTGCTGCCATGCACCATGTTTTGAGAACATCTGTAAGAATTTTGGACACCTGTCTTGAACAAGTTGCAATACTGCAAGTGTTCTTTGACAATTTTGGAGAAACTTGCGGAAAGATATGGTGAATCTTCTGTTTGCTCGAATTTGTTCATTCACCTGATCAAGCAAAACAGCAGTGACTAATGATAGGTGGCTACTTTGATCTTTATCGTGCACATTCGTCCACCCTTCACTGAACTTCCTACACCATCTTCTCAACAGTCCCACACTCATTGCATTTTCTCCATAAATTCAAACTTTCCAATAAATTTCAGCCAGGCAAACATTCTTGGCATTCAAAAATTTTATTAGCAACCTTTATCTCACAATTGACTGGACTTGACTGTTTCTCATACAACAAAATGGCGAACTCAAACAAAACACAATAACAGAGCACACCCGATGCTTTCTTCTTGACTTATTATAAGACATCACTGCACCAGTGAATATTTCCACACACCCCACTTACGTAGCATGTATGCACGATTACAAATTGGTGGCAAACTTTTTCGACAAGGGGATACAAAAATTTGTGCCCCAAAGGCAAATGTCTTAGCATAGAGAGTCAATTATGTTGAGAAGTAGCTTCAGACATGCGTAAACTTGTGCCAAGTAATATTACTAACAAAATTATTTCATTTACAACAAATTGAAACTTACTTTCTTGATGCAGCTGATACAGAAAAGGTATGAAGGTTTTGAGATGTGAAATATTATGTCAAATATGATCACATTGTACAGACTGAGAACACAAGGATTTTGTAAACTGTTCTGCCTCATTTGACAACAGCAGTTATGTAGGTTGTGGAAGCAAACTAGCCTGCATCAAGAGAATATGATTTTAAAGTTGGTTTGAATAGACATGAAGTCATACTAGTGTCTGTGAACAGCTTAAAGTAGTGATAATCCTCGTGCAACTGTGTTTTGGCAGTTTAAGGAATTTCAGAGAAGCCATAATTCACTTGAGAGTTTGTTGCAGAAGACCTTCAGAAGTGACCACCAAAAATGTAGCTACCATACAAGAATTGATGGTCGCTGATGCAAAATCAAAGACAAGAGCAGACACTATGCAAAGCCTTGCCATTGTGTTGGAAAGAAAATTTCCGATGATCAGGTACCTGAAGTCGGAAGCCCTGGCCATGGTACACACTAGCCACTGGGATTGCACAGCACACAGGCATGACATCAGTAGGTGGTTTAAGTCGGTGTGAAGAGTGCAAGCACCAGCCAACATAGAAGTGGACAAGAAGCACATTTGCTGCTGCGTGCTATATGAGTTTTATCGTGGTACCACACTTGCAAATGCTGTAAGAAACATTACTGTGTAGCCCAATGCCATATCACATCGTCAATGCTGTCGTTGGTTCGAACGGTTTCGAGAGGGAAATTTTGGCCTGTCAGACGTCCCAAAGGCGGAAGACCCACAACAGTAAATATGGAAATGCTGAAAACCTTAGTGTAGACTGACCTGGCCAAACAGCTGGGGACTACACACACTAGCATTATCAAGCACCTGTGTCAACTTGGGAAGGTGCACAAGAGGGCAGTTTGGGTACCCCATCAACTCAGTTCAGCAGAAAGCAAATCACATGAGTGCATGGGTTCCCCTGCTTGCAAGTGACCAAGTTGAAACATTCTTGGACTGTACTGTGACAGGTGACAACAATGCCAGCCCTCGAAAACAGTTGTTGGACCCAAAACAGAAGCCCATGTCGACCTCCAAAACCAGTTTACACCCACCTGTTGTCTGTTTGGTGGGATATGCCGGGTGTCATGTTTTTTGAGCTGCTGCCAGGCAACACCACTATCACCGCATATGTGTACTGCCATCAGCTCGACGATCTATTGCTCATGCCGAAATGATCAGCACTGCTGAACCGCAAGGGCGTCCTCCTACAGCAGGATGGAATGAGGACCTCGCACACCATGGGTGATCTGTCACAAGATCAGGGACCTGGGCTGAGCTGGCAGCTACTGCCGCACCCAACCTATTCCCCGGACATTGCCCCAAGCACTACCACCTTTTCTAGTTTTGCAGCATTTCCTGGACATACAGCGACTCACCAACTAGGACACTTACTCATTTCTTTGCATACAAGCCACCACAATTCTACAGGGACAGTATCCAACAACTGCCCAGATGATGGGAGCAGGTCGTGACAAATAATAGTGACTGCATTTTGGACTGATTTGTACTTGTATATAAGGTAATTAGTACTTTTCTGTTGCCTTAACATTATTGAGTTGGAAAGACATTACCTTCCTTTCCAACCCAATATTTTGCATGACATACTTCACTAAATGAAAAGTGTTTTTTTTTTTTTTTTTTTTTGAGGGCCACATAATTTTACATCACTTTAAGAAGCAGAGCACTTGAGAATCAGCCAAAAAATAAAAATGTGCAGAGCATCAACTACTACATTACTTTGAAAATCATAAACAGGGTTCCCACTCTTCGCATTTTTAAGGACTTTTAAGCAGCCACAAAATTTTTAAGGACCTTCCCAATTGCATATGCAGACCTGCCAACCTTTCAGAACCAAAAAACGCAGCACAAAGATGGAAAAATCGTAGCACGACGCATACTGATAATTTTTTAAGCCTATTTCAGCTATATAAATTCTTGATGAGAATGTAGGTATTTTTCCCTACATCAAAATTTTATTGAGAAACTAGTTAATTCTAATCAGCAAACACTTTTATGTTGTTAATTATTAGAAAAAATATTACGATTACGGAAGAAATCCGCACTCCGCCTAACTTCAGTTTTCGGGAATTTTGAAAGGGCCGAAAACTTGCATCATAGGAGGTTTGCAAGATGGTTTAATCGGGTTCTGGGATGTCGTTTTTGTCTGCAGGACCAAAATAAATCTGTGATGTGCATCAGCCGTTGCCACAATTCTGCTACGAGGAATAGTAGAAAATGAATCTGCGATGTACGTTGGCCGTCGCCGCGATTCTGCTACAGGGATGAGTACAAAATAATTCTGAGACGTACATCATCCTTCACGAGAAGAAAAATTATGATTACGGAAGAAATTCTCCCTAACGCCTCGTTTTCAGAAATTTTGAAAGGCGGAAAACTTGCATCTATGATAGGGAGTCTGCAAGATGGTTTAATGGGTTCTGGGGATGTCATTTTTGTGTGCAGGACCAAAATAAATCTGCGGCATATGTCACCTGTCGCCGCGATTCAGCTACAAGGCTTCTGTCTGAAAAGGAAAAAAATGGGGGGGCCTTGACTAGTTAAAAAAATCGTATTTTTGGCTGCAAAATCATATTAGCGTACTGCAGCATGATTTATCGAACTTAATACGATAAAATCGTAACAGTTGGCAGGTCTGCATATGCAACAATGACAAGTGCACAAATATAATTTTACAGAACTATGCAAACTGAAGAATGCTGATGAAGTTTGAAATATTTCCCATATAATTTAAGTTGTGGGTGTGATAAATTAGAACTTATGTAATTTAAAAGACAGTTCTGGTTAAATTAGTTTTCCTGTCTGAGAGAATATTCACATATGCAATAAAGTGCAAAACTGTAGTTATGCCTATGAGTTCAAGCCTTGAATTTTGTGCATAGCAATCTCATGGTTTAAATTACAAACCAAAAACAAAATTACATGCTCAATATTTCAATTTTACACTTAGTTCTCTCTTTATACAACTGAATACTTGTTATTTGCACATACAAAAAGGGGAAATACAAAAGTGAAATATCAGTATCAAGCAATGGTGATCGGCCAGTTGGGTGAAATCTGCTGGATATGCTTCATTTTGCCAGTGATCCTTCATTTTTTTCAGGAATTACTTATCTCACACTACCCCATACTCTCCCACAGGTTTTCAGCTGATGTCACATGATGTCATCATCAAAACAACCAACCAGCAACAAAAGTTGTAGGCATTACACTGTATCTTCTTGAATTTGCACAGCCAGTTAAGAAAAATGAGTACTTTTTAAGTACTGTTTGCCATTTTTGGTGGCATAACTGCCGAGATGTTGAAATATGGTGATGACTCTGTAATTGACTGGTTAACTGAAACTTGCCAGTTGTGCTGGGAGTTAAAAATGGTCCCTCGGAATTGAAAGGATGCTATCATTGTTCCCTTGTATAAGGGAAAAGGTGATCAGACTGACTGCAAGAACTATCGTGGTATTTAGCCTACTGAGTGTGCCAGGGAAAGTGTTTGGTAAGGTCGTTATTGAAAAAGTATGGGGTCTTACATCAGAGAAAGTGGGATGTCCAGAGTGGTTTTATGCCTGGTAAAGGCTGCACTAAACAATGGTTAATATATATCAAATACGTAGAGATAATGTTAATGGACGATGTCATCGCTCTTTCCACGTTATTTTTTAAACAACACATAGCGACTGAATGCACTAAACAAATTTTTGCATTATGCATGATGATTGAAAAGTATCTGGCTGTTGGTAAAAAAGCTTTAGCTGCCTTCATAGATTTAGAGAAAGCTTACAACCGAGTGAATAGGACACTTTTGTGGAAGGTATTGAATGAATATGGTGTTACTGGGAATCTACTTAACAGTGTAAAAGCCATGCATGTATGCTGGCAGTAGAGCTTGTGTACAAGTGAATGGTTTTTATCAAAATGGTTTTCTATTGGTGCAGGAGTCAGTGAGGGTTGTGTAATGTCACCATGGTTGTTTAATATATTTATGGATGTGTGCATGCGCAATGCCAAAACAGATAATACTGGTTTATGTCTTGGTGACATCCATGTGTGCAGACTGCTGTATGCTGATGACACTGTCATGTTGGCAGAGAGCAAAAGTGAGTTGCAGAGTATGTTGTCTTGGATGTACAAAGTTTCATGAAATTCAAACTGAGTATAAATAAGGGAAAAACTAAAGTTATGGTTTTTGGGAGAGGAACTGATTGTAATATATGTCTAAATGGCACAGAGATTGACCAGGTGAATGAGTTTGTATATTTAGGAAGCATGTTTGACAAAGAGAACAAATTGGATGGTGAAATTAGTAGGCGAGTGAATTCTTCATTGAAAGTCATGGCTGCTTTAGGAGGTTTTCACAAGGATGATGGGTTCTCAAGAGAGTCCTTCATGGCTGTGTATGGAAGTGAAATTGTCCCTACTCTGATGTATGGCAGTGAAACCTGGGTGCTACAGAACATAGGAGTCTTTGGGCGCTGGAGAAATGTGTTACTTACGGGGGGGTGGGGGTGGCAAGACACATTCTGATTGCGTGAGGAATGAAGATGTGTTGCAGTTGTGTCATGTGAAGTGAAATGTTGTTAGCAAGGTGGAGACTAATATGCTTTGGTGGTTTGGCCATGTTGAAAGAATGAATGATAAGATGCTTACTAAGAAAATATTTTTAGCCCAAGTGGCAGGAAGGAAAGGTAGAGGAAGGCAAAGGAAGTCATGGGAGGATCAGATACACAGGGTGTCCACAGAATTATCAAACCTGATTTCCCTGACCTTACACAAATAGGTTTATTTGAGTTTTTCAATATATGTGCCAAGATAATAAATAAAATTGAATTGGATAATTGAGAAACTTATATTATTTAAAAGTGTTTCCGTTTGACGTATAAAGTTTCCCGAATAACTGATTTATTTCATTATTATTTTTTTTAATATCCGCCTCCACCTACCCCAAAGCCGTCCAACTCACACCTTTTTAATTTTAAGTTTACTCTTTTTTTCATGGTTTTACATTTATTGAAGAAACACTCAAACAAACCCATACACAATATTCAGAACGGTTACTATAAAAATATTACAGTACGAACACAGTCACTGTTTTTATATTACACACCACTTTTCTTCTTTTCCCAATCTGAAATTATCACCTGCAATGCTGCTTCTTCCAACTCTAGTTTTTTCCATACTATCTTTTTCCCTTCAATTCCTTTATATCATGATCAATTTTTCTTTTTTCCTTCAGTTTTCTTTCTTCTTCGTTTTGAAGAACACTTTTTTCTCAAGATAATCCTGATATCTTCGTCTGGAGGCTCTTGCAGAAAGAAGAAGCCTTCTATTGATGGCAATGTGTTCTACTCCTCCCACATTTTTAATGGCATCATGACAAATCAGGGATTCTTCCAGATTTTCCACAAGAAGAGACTTATTGACAGAAAATCCACCTTCCACTGAAGCATTTCTCTGAGACATAATGAGACAAATTTTTATTACATCCCAAAGTTCACCGAATTGTTTTTGGTTGCCAAGTAGAGCACTGTAAAATTTCTCTAATCTAATGGAATCATCATGGCTGTCTAAAAATTCATCAAACTGAGACTTTAAAAGCAGATTGAGCTTCTACACACAATGAAGCATACTGTTTATTAGCTTTTTCAGCACAGTCATCTGAAATCATGTTTGCACTAAGCAAAACTTCGAGTACAATTTCTACTCTCTTCTTGCCTAGACTCGGCTGCTGCACTATAATATTTGGGTCCAAACAAGTTACCCCATGAACAAACTTAAATTTTAGCGGGCTTTTCTCACAAAGTTTTTCAATCATACTGGTCACAAGTTTTCTAAATTCAAGCTTAAACTCCAATTTCTCCCTTTCTGAGCACTTCACTTCTTTTAATTGTTTTATAGCACTAAATCCAATATCAACTTTTTCAATTGAGAGAAGATTTTCACTTTTTGATACATCTAAAGTTAACGGTTTTGAGACACTATCAGCTTCACTTAATTTGTCAGGCTTCAAAGCTTCGTGCCATCAAATTTTTCATCAGATCCAGCAAATCAGTGTGTAAGAAAGGAATTAATGGCTTTGGGTTCAGGAACCTTCTCAAAAAGATTCACACTCTGAAGCTATAGTGCTAAATGCAGCCAATTTGCATTTCAACAGTGGACTTCCCATGAATTCTGCAAGAAACGTGCTGTTTCCTGGAAACCGACGATTCTTGAACATATTTCTTGATATGATCATACACAAGCAATGCCCTAGTCAAACAATTAATGTTTTCCAACCACCTTACAGTGCAAAATTTCAAAGGGAAATCTTTACATTCAGTAATCATAGTATAATTTGCACGGCGAGCAGGACTATCTTTTAAAAGGTAGTACAAGTTACGCAGAAAGTGATGTATATCCCATTTCACTGCTTCCAGTCCAGTTTTCATAGCTCCATTGACCACGTGAAGACCACATACTCCAATGTCAACTAATATTTTACCATCTGGATTTTCAATTCTAAATTTATCTTTCAGCTTTTGAAGAAAGCTGAGATTAACGTTAGGTCCATCCATTGACACTTGTAGCATGTTATCCAAGGGAAGAGGTGCACCTTTAATGAATTTCTCTAAAAGGTCATTAGTTGTTGCCCATCCTAAAAACACACTACTTAAGTATCTAGTGGAAACTTTTTACAGATTGACGTCCCAATAACGAACAAACTGATTCATTTGCCCACGCTGAGCAATTCTGTTTAGTGATTCATCAAAACAAATTACAAAGTCAGTGCACTGCTTCAGATTGTCCATTAAATACTCTTTGAAATGTGGTGTCAATCCATGGTTTATCACATAAGATACTTTGCTTTTGCCTAAATTAAATTTTGAAGCTATCGCACTGTCAGGAAACATTAACTGAAATGTTTTGTTCATCTGTGTACAAGAGTTCAGAGACATTCGCTTGGACAACACTTCCATGGCCCATATTACACTGGCGGAAAGTGAAAAAAGAACACCAAGAAGGAATTGGCGGACGATCATGAAATTTACATATGTTAATGGGGTCGAGTTTACGTAGGTGTGATGTTAATTTCGGGACCAACCGGTGAGCGCTTACGCCACAGCATGGCATAATATGCAAATTATCGTCAGTGGTATTTAAGGAGTACGGCGAAGTGAATGTAATCAGTCGTCGGCGTACGGACACGTGCGAAGACCCTGAAGAAGCTGTAATGCCTGGACATGGGAGACGTGTACGATTTCAGCAGTTATCGGACTTTGAGCAAGGTCGTCTAGTCGGACTCCGCGAGGCCGGGTGGTCATATCGTCGTATTGCGGAGCGAATGGGCGGGAAGTATCGGTGGTGGTACGATGGTGGCGTAGATGGTCCGAGGAACATTTCCACACGAGAAGATGTGGAACCGGGAGTCACAGACGGACTGATGAGCGGACCGATAGACGCATAAGAAGAGTGGCGGTGTCAAGCAGAACATCCACTGCGTCGCAAATCCGAGCTGCCGTTGCGCCTGAGGTGACTGTGCGAACAATCCGCAACCGTCTACTGGATGCAGGACTACGTGCACGTGTGCCTCTGGCATGTGTACCTCTGACTCCAGCCCACCGTCAGGAACGGCTGCAGTGGTGTCGCCAACGTCTGCACTGGAGAACGCAATGGCGATCTGTCGTGTTCAGCGATGAAAGCAGATTCTGCTTGGGAGCCTCCGATGGCCGTGTGAGTGTTCGCAGCCGCACAGGGGAGCGTCTCCACCCTTCTTGCATCCGCCAGCGACACACAGGGCCTACACCTGGTCTCCTGGTGTGAGGAGCGATCAGCTATCAATCCCGTACACAACTAGTGTTTGTACCGGGTACGTTATGCAGCTCCTCCTATATCAACAACATCATTCAGCCCGTTGTTGTGCCATTTGTAAGATCGGTTAATCGTTGTGTTTTCTAGCAAGATAACGCACGCTCACACACGGCACGTGCAACACAACATGCACTTCAGGGTGTGAGACAACTTCCATGGCCTGCATGTTCACCGGATATGTCCCCCATTGAGCACGTGTGGGACTTTATGGGACGACTTATCCGGTCTCCACAGCCAGCCACGACCATCCCTGATTTACGCGTCCAAGTTGAGGATGCTTGGAACTCAATACCCCAAACTTACATCCAACATCTGTACGACAGACTCCATGCCAGAATTGCATAGTGTGACGCAGTTCATGGCGGTTCAACCTCGTACTAACCATGTTACATGGAAATGTTATTTTTCAGTTTACTAGCAAATACAGCTGTATTTTGCCATAATGTTTTGATCACGTTATCCTCAGTGTTCCGTTATTATGCTGTATAAATTTTGTTGGTATCAGAAGTCTCTTTCTTGGTGTTCTTTTTTCACTTTCCGCCAGTGTATTTCCGACTTTGTTACATCATCTTTCACTACATAAGCATTAAGGTCACTGGGCTTCACATCATCTTTCACAACATACGTATTCGAGTCATTAGACTTAATATTTTCTAGAAGTACTGATTCCACATTTCCTGAGCTTATTGGTGGGAAGAGTTCATTATTACAAAGAGAGTTCTTTTTCACAGAGGAAGTGAAAGAAGCAAGACTGGGCTGAGATATTTTAGCATGGATGTTTTTCAAATGATTTGGGCCATTTCCGTGGCTGGAGACTGCCCGACGCCCCATGTTGCTATGCTTGAAAGTTTTAGAGCACACTTTACAAAATGCTGATTCATTGTCGCCGTTCACAGCAGTTATCCAACCAGAAAACTCAGGACTTAATTGTTCATCCAACCATTGTTCATTAAACACACAACGCTTTGACATTGCTGCAGTCTTAATTGCCTTTTAACAAGGTATAACTTATATCACAAATTTTCTTCTACTCCTTTGACCTAAAACAAAAAGAGAAATGTTAACAAGTAATGTAACACAACTTACAATAATAGGTAGGAAATACAAGATTACATTAGTAGAAAGGGGAAGTTAGTGACTGTTTGCAACACCAAGTGCAAGTGCGTTGGGTGAGGATGGTGTCACTCCCCGACGCCGGGTTAAAACTACTTAGAGTCTAACTGCAATTGAAATTTCTCTGACTTTTTTTTTTAAATATCACCGATTTTCCCTGACTTTTACCAACATTTCAGGCATTTCCCTGACCAATTTTCATTTCCCTGACTTTCCAGAATGTGAACACCCTGATTCAGGATCAAGGAATTCATGGGAGGATCAGATTCAGGAGTGTCTGCATGAGTATGAAGTATAGAAGATCTTGAGTACGACGTGTGATGGATGTGGGTGAAGCTCAAGTTGTATGTCAAGATCGCTGTAAATGGAGAAGTTTGATACAGCAACAGTAAGTAAAAATTATCTGGTAATTTGTACTTCTTTGTGGAACTAACCTCTGAATATCGGATAACAGCTTAGTGACATGTATATAAGTCCTCCCCCCCCCCAAAAACACCCACTTTTTATAGTAACTCTGATAACACATGACCAAACTTATGTACCCCTTACAATGCTCTAAGCTATATGCACAGTTGTATGCACCAACACTAATAGCAACAAACACACAGCACACAATGAAGCATGAGAACACTAATGTTTTTAAGAAGTGCTGGTCTTTTTTTTTTTTTTTTTTTGATTGGAGGTTTAACGACCACCGTGAGCAACTCAATGGGCTATAAGCAGTCGCCCGTCCCTAATTTAGGGTCACTGGTTCCAGGGAAGGGAGAGAGCCAGTGCCGTAAGACAAACACAACATCCATGCCTGACCGGGATTCGAACCCAGACCCCTTACGGACGAATGATCACAGGCCAGCGCCTTAGACCACTGCGCCACTGGGCGGCAGTGCTGGTCTCAGCAGCCATTCAAAGCTGATAAATCAAAAGACAATTACCTCTAATTAGTATATCACAAAATGTAAGCCTATTGCTCTGGTAGTGCTCTACATCATGGGTTTAATGCTGCAGGGCACTGCTTCTTAACAAAATGCAAAACAGTTAATTCAATGGCAGCAAATCACATCAAGTGTGCAAACTTTTGGTTATTCATTATCCTAAAAAAATATGCAATTTGTAATTTGTGTGGACCAATAAATTTATCTTTACAATCTATTACCACACAGCATTTGTTTAAGTATTTTATTCAACAGTCTCCTTTCTCTTAGAATTAAGCT
This sequence comes from Macrothele yani, assembly GCA_039090855.1. Taxonomy (NCBI): domain Eukaryota; kingdom Metazoa; phylum Arthropoda; class Arachnida; order Araneae; family Macrothelidae; genus Macrothele; species Macrothele yani. The sequence goes on along the minus strand of CM077017.1, from coordinate 60,403,328 downwards.
TTTTGTTTAATGAAACATCAGTTTAAGAAAATTGAGAAGAAAATGGAATTGTGATTTTTTTCTTGCTTTCTTTTGTTATCCCATATTAACAAAGTCAACAAGAACTGACCAACACATTACTTCTTCAGCATCACCAACATTCCAAAGGTGCATACATCACACACAATAAAACAGGAACCTAAGGCCGGCCGGATAGGCAGGCAGCCAGCCTTTTCAGTTATTTTGCTACGGCAGAATTAAAGTGCTGATAGTTCTTAATACAATTTCAATACTTCATAAAATTACATTTTCTGTTGCTCTCCTGATATTTGCATCTGTACAGTTACAATATTTTTACATGGTGAAAATTTACATTTAGTTATTTGTATTTTCTGACAATACTTAGAGTACTGTGTTTTTGCACTTAATTTACAAAGCATACATTTTATATTACTTTCTTTTCTAAACACCCAGCATAGGATGCAATAACCATAGACTACTACACTATCTACCAACAAGTAATTGGACACCTGTGATAGCAAAGAAAAACGAAGTTTATTCACCTTCAACAGTTAGTGGAGCCTCCACTCGCGGCGATTACAGCTGCGACCCTCCGGGGCATACTCTCAACCAGGCGTTGTACGACGGCTAGCGGTATTTTCTGACAGGTCAGTTCCTTCACCGATTTCGGACTGTGGGGGCGCCCCTTAAGTCGACGCTCCAACTCGCCCCAGAGGTGCTCGATAGGGTTAAGGTCCGGGCTCTGCGCAGGCCAGTCCATTTGATTAACCCCATTGTCACCATACCAAGCCATGGTGGACCTCGCAACATGATAGGTCACATTGTCATCCTGAAAGTAACATGGGTCCACCTCGTAAAACTGCCACAACGTAGGAAGCGATGGTCATCCAAAATGGTGCAGTAGGTCTCGGCGTTGTGTCTACCAGGAATTGCGACCAAGGGTCCTGTGCCATACCAGGAGAAACACCCCCATAGCATAATTCCACTGCCGCTGAACTTCACAGTTAGGACAATACATTCCGGCAGGAGGCGTTCTCCAGGCAGATGCCAAACCCAGACCCTGCCATCCGAACGGTAGAGGGTGAACCTTGATTCGTCGCTCCAGAGAACCTGTTTCCACTGTTCAACGGTCCACTGTCGACATTCTTTGCACCACGTTAGCCGAGCAGCGCTATTGGACTTGGTGATCAAAGGCTTGTGGGTGGCAGCACGTCCATGATAACCAAGCAGATGGGCTTCCTTGCAGATGGTATTCATCGAAAGAACACTCTTGGATGCCTGTTGAAACTCCTCACGGATGTGGCCCATCGATTTGGTGCGGTTCTTCCAAATTTCTCTGGCCAGCACCCGTCGGTCTCTAACTCCCAATTTTGTGGGTCTGCCGAGTCGGGGCACATTCCGACAGTCACCTCTCATCTTCCACTTGCCAATCACGTAGGCCACTGTCTATTTTGGGTACTTCAACTTGCTGGATATGTCACGTATGGATCGGCCATTTCTGTGATACCCGACGATTACACCTTTCTCGAAATCGGAGAGCTCTGAACTGCCTGGCATCTTGCATGCGACTGGTTGCGTTGTTGTTTCCCACACGATATTTAAAGGCGGCGGCTGTGACTGGTATCAGGACCGCAGATATCGTCGATTGCAGGGGTGTCCAATTACTTGTTGGTAGATAGTGTATAATCAGAGGTGATTGCGAGGGAAATTTTGGCACGGAGTGGGAAGGCACACTATTACTAAACTATTATTTAGAATTATAATTTGATATTATTAATTCAAAATAAAAATTATATCAATATTAATTTTTAAAAAGTAATATAATAAAAATTATATTACTTTTTAAATATTAATATTGAAAATTTTGTTTGTTATCCAGGTCTTTTTATTCAATTGATGGTCAATGGGTAGGTATTTTACTCTTGAAAATGATGTAGGATTTAAAAGATTTGCCTCTCATTAATTTTTCAAATTCACTTACGTTAGCAGATAAAAAATTTTTATTCTGGTTTTCCATGGAGTACTCTTGCTCTCCGATGGGAAAAACAAGCTTCACTAATCCTCAACTTAAGGAATATACCACGTCATTTTATGTGTGGTATACTACTACATTCAAAAAGTTCCAGAACGTTTTGAATATTTGCCAAATGTCAGTGAATTACGTCATTCCCCGCTGAGCAAGCGAAGAGAATCATATGACCGACCAGCCAGAACCAGTTTGATCCAGATCCAACACGTACAGCGTACGTGCGTAGTTCTTGATTACAGGCATTTGAGGCTCTCCGTCGCGAGGACAACGATGCCGAATTTTGAACAGCGTTCAAGTGTAAAATTTTGTGTTCTGCTCAGAAAATCTTTTGCTGAGACTTTTCAAATGATTAAGTCAGTGTACGGAGAGTTCAATGAGTTGAACTAGAGTTTATGAGTGGCATCAACGATTCGAAAACAGGCGTCAGAGTATCGAGGATGATGAGAGGTCAGGACGACCTTCAACATCCACAATGGATGAACAAATCGCCACTGTCAAAGAAATTGGGGAAAATGTCCGTAGTTGTGGCGATTACAGAAGTTGCCATGCCATTTTAACAGAGAAACTTGACATGCATCACGTGTGCCAACAAATTCTTCGCAAAAACCTGACAAGAAAAATGGATAAGCGCATGCAAGTTTGCGGGATAACATCAATGCAGTGGATTCCGCTCCCAATCTCTTGAATCGATTGATCACTGGCGATAAGACTTGGTGCTTTCTGTATGACCCCCAATCCAACCGACAGTCGAAAGTGTGGAAATCATGGTCATCACCACGGCCAAAAAAGTTCAGGGCTGACCGCTCCAAAGGAAAGGTCTTGTTAACAGTTTTCTTCGATTGCAAGGGGGTCATACACAAAGAATTCCTTCAACATGGACGTACAATCATTAAAGAAGAGTACGTCAACATCATGAAACGTTTCCGAGAATCAGTGAGACGCAAGCAACCCGATCTTTGGAAGACCAACTTGTGGGTGCTCCATCACGATAATGCGCCGCCTCACAGATCCCTCCTGGTGTTTGATTACCTGTACCAAACGTCACATTCCTGTTCTTCCACAACCAGCTTATTCCCCTGATCTCACCCCGTGTGACTTTCCTTTTTCCCCGAATGAAGAACTTGCTTAAGGGGCGACGCTTCTCAAGTTCCGAAGAAGTTCAACGAGCTGTGACGGAGGCACTGGAGGATGTGGCAAAAGAAGGCTTGCAATCTGCATTTAAATCTTTGTATGAGCGCTGGCAAAAATGCATAGTTGCACAGGGTAACTACTTCGAAGGAAACGCCGCATAAACAGGTATTATCTGTACTCATTCTTTTTTAATATAATCTCTGCATTTAAATTTTGTTATATTAAGTATAGAACCCGGAACATAAACCACTGTATAATGGAAAACTGAACTCTGAATTCTGGGGTGTGTATCTGTCTGTAAGTAAGAAAGTTTTTGCTGCCTTCACAGATTTAGAGAAAACTTGACTGAGTAAACAGGATACTTCTGTAAAAGGTCTTGAATAAATATGGTATACCTGAAAATCTACTTCAGCTTAATAGTGTGAAAGCTATGTATGCTGGTGGTAGAGCATGTGTCCGAGTGACTGGTGTTTTTTTATCAAAATGGTTTTCTATTGGTGCAAGAGTTAGACAAGGTTGTGTAATGTAACTATGATTAATAATAATAACAAGGCTGCTTACCTTCTTCACATTTCACTGCACGTTTTATTCTTTTTGTTGTCATGCTTGGTTTAAGCCTCCGGTGCGGTGTTCTATTTTTTTTTTTCCTTCAGGTTCCTTCAAATGTTTGACGAATGCCCAAGTCCATGAAGTGCATTGCTTTCTAGGTCCCTAAACTGTACTCTCGTTGGTAAAAACCCCAATTCTTGAACTCAAAACCTTTTGATATTAACGAACACAAACTGCCTATTTACATACATACAAAATGCCGAACAAAAATATTAAAACGCATATACAACTATTTACATACAACTCATCTTATTCTTTCGACTCTCCTTCTCAACACCTCATGAACAACCAGAACATTCATTCATCACACCCTAAGCCATTCCAATGCAGACTGCCTCAAGTACTTTCTACCTCTGTGGGGTTATCTTCAGGAGGTGTTCTAGATGCTTTCTCTTCTGCCACCGAAGTAAGAGTGAGCGATACGCTTGTCGTCCTCGCCCCGCCCCAACGTCAACCACGAAAAGCTTCCACCGTGGCTCTATCTGTTATTGACTTTAGTGAACTCTTCATTTTCTTCTTTTGTGTTTTTGGTCAATTTTTATTAGTTCTTTCCATTTTTCATTAAGGATACTTGGATCGTTATTATTACAAATTTGATCTCTATTTATTTCAATCGATACAGACTCTGCAATGCGTGGGTGTCTCTCATTGCGACATGATTTTATTATTTTAATCTCTTCAAAATTCGGGTATGTGTGGTTATCCAGACAGTATTGTATCTGTGCTGTTTTTGCTTTTTTTTTTTTTTTTTTTTTGCCAGTTTTTAATATGTTGTTGTAGGCTATGTTTTAACTCATTTTTTGTACTTCCAATATATGATATTGGTAGGATTCCACTTATAGGTATTTTGTACACACCAGCTTTTTCCAAGATACTACATTTTTCAGTGTTATTAATTATATCTCCAATAGTCATTACTAATTTGTTTCCCATCTGAATTCCATATTTGTGCCATAATTTATTGATTTCTGTAGATATTCCTGGAAGGTAAGGTGTTGCTCCGACATATTGTAATTGTTTTTTTCTTTTGGGGGAATATGAAAAACATCAACTGTTGAAATTAAAAGAAGACTAGAATATCAAATTTTGTGAGACTGATAAAACAGGCCAAATTGTGATCTTGAATACAGTAAAATATAACATAAAAATGAAATTGGCAATAGAAGAATTGAAATGTTCTGAGGTGAAAAGGGACCCAACTGATAATCAAGTTAGATATTTGGCTAACATCGGGAACCACAGCACCTTACCTAATGAGATCAAAAATGCAAAACCACCAATGGGTACAAAGGTCCCACCAATGTTTGCAAAAATTAAAATACACAAGGATGGTAACTCCATGAGATCTATAGTGTCCAAAAAGAACTCTCCACTGATTAATCTTGAAAAGAATATTTACAGTTTCTTGGCACCAATGTTTATGAAAACACAATACACTGTAAAGAATGCATACAAATTTATTGAAATAGTGAAAAATGTAAACCAAGATCTAAAAGATTACAGAATGGCTAGTATGAATGTCAAAGCACTGTTTCCAAGTACCCCTGTACCAGAAGCAATTGAGATTATTTATAAAAAATTACAACAGGATCAATCTCTTAATAACACACAACTACAAGAGTTAAAAGCAATTTTATTATACATCTATGAAAATAATATCTTCAAATATGATGAGAAAATATACAAACAAAACTTTGGAGGCCCAATGGGCTCTCCTCTGTCAAACCTGTTTGCTGAAGTAATTATGAACAGCATAGAAGAACAAATTATCAGTACAATGGATGAACCACCGTTGGTTTACTGCAGATATGTAGATGATATCTTCATCATGACCAGAATGAATACTGATGAGCTGGAATCTTTAACTCAACAACTTAGTAATGTGTATCCCACAATTAAATTGACAGTAGAACATGAAGAAAATATCTTACCTTACTTGGATGTTAAAATCATCAAGCAAAATAACCAGCTGCAGTACAACCAAGGTACATAGAAAACAAACATATGTCCCTGTTCTGATACCATATAACTCAACACCCCTTACACACAGAAATGTAATAGCATAAAAACATTAATTAAAAGAGCAATCACACATTCTTCTAAAGAAGAATTTCTTAATGAAGAAATAAATTACATTAAAGAAATCTCATACAGCTATGGATACCATCCACTGAAGATAAAATAAATGGATTTATAAAGTACAAGTAAAGATGCAAGATACATATTCCCCCAAAAGAAAAAAACAATTACAATATGTCAGAGCAACACTTTACCTTCCAGGAATATCTACAGAAATCAATAAATTATGGCATAAATATGGAATTCAGATGGGAAACAAAGTAGTAATGACTATTGGAGATATAATTAATAACACTGAAAAATATAGTATCTTGGAAAAAGCTGGTGTGTACAAAATACCTATAATAAGTGGAATTCTACCAATGTCATATATTGGAAGTACTAAAAATCAGTTAAAACATCGCCTACAACAACATATTAAAAATTGGCAAAAAAAAAAAGCAAAAACAGCACTGATACAATACTGTCTGGATAACCACACATACCCGAATTTTGAAGAGAAGAAAATAATAAAATCATGTCGCAATGAGAGACACGTACACATTGCACGAGTCTGTATTGATTGAAAAAAAATAAAGATCGAATTTGTAATAATAACGATCCAAGTATCCTTAATGAAAAATGGAAAGAACTAATAAAAATTGACAAAAAAACCAAAAGCACAGAAGAAAATGAAGAGTTCACTAAAGTCAATAACAGATAGAGCCACAGTGGAAGCTTTTTGTAGATGATGTTGGGGCGGGGCAGGGCGAGGAAGACAAGTGTATCGCTCACTCTTACTGCGGTGGCAGAAGAGAAAGCATCTAGAACACTTCCTGAAGATAACCCCGCAGAGGGTAGAAAGTACTTGAGGCAGTCTGCGTTGGAATGGCTTAGGGTGTGGTCAATGAATGTTCTGGTTGTTCACGAGGTGTTGAGAAGGAGAGTCAAAAGAATAAGATGAGTCGTATGTAAATAGTTGTATATACGTTTTTAATATTTTTGTTCTGCATTTTGTATGTATGCAAATAGGCAGTTTGTGTCCATTGATAATATCAAAAGGTTTTGAGTTCAAGAATTGGGGTTTTTACCAACGAAGGTTGGGTTTTACGTGCTGGTGGGAAGGGGGAGGATACAGTTTTGGGAGCTAGAAAGCAATGCAGTTCATGGACTTGGGCATTCGTCGAACATTTGAAAGAACCTGAAGGCAAAAAATAGAACACCGCACCGGAGGCTTCAACCAAGCATGACAACAAAAAGAATAAAATGTGCAGTGAAATGTGAAAAAGGTAAGCAACCTTGTTATTATTATAATTGTATGCACGTAAATTTAAAAACAACTGTGGATTCTGCTATAGATGTTTTAACCTGAAGTAACTATGACTGTTTAACATATTCATGGATGCATGTATGTGCATAGATGCCAACCTCTAAAAGTAGTTTTCAGTAACCAACATGTTCCTTTTTCAGTAATTTTCAGTAAGAATTTTTTTTTTTTTTTCAGTAATTTTCAGTAATCCAATCTACAGCGGCAAATTTGGGTATTTAACACTGCAACAAATTTTAATCTGTCGGAACTATTAACAAAATAATAATAAAATAATAATACAATAAAAAATAATTTGCTAGTGGGAAAATTTAAAATATTGTCTACCAGAAAAATATAATAAATTACCTCCAGACATGAAGAAAAATTATTCCTTGGAATGTTGGCCAAATTATTATGATAAACTGGCTGTAGTTGCCATTTTGGCCTTCCTTAGTTCAATTTGCGAAAACTTCTTCTGATAGCATAGTTCACTGTGTACAATGCTGTTTATTTTTTCTACTAAGAAAGAAGACAGCACATGAGTACTTAAATTAGGTCCGAATTCATTCATGTTTTTTTTTCACAATACTGAAAATTCTTTCTGTACTTGCATTGCTATGAGGGACTATTAAAATCATTTTCATATTTTTGCTTAATGATTCATACTTCAACTGGCCACTTTCATTTTTCATTAAAGAAATTATGTGCCACACTTCATCCATTCTCCCAGAAGTAACAGCACAGTTAAAATTTTCAAACTGGTAGTGAGCAAATTCAGATTCTACCTTGTCAGATTCTTCTGGTTTCAAAACTGGAAACAGGGAACACATATATTGGACTGATACAAAGAAACACTTTGCCTTAATGCTATATCTGCAATTTCAGCATGACTCAGAAATTCATCATTAAGTGGAAATTTTCTTAAAATGTAATTGCAGCCTGCCTTGTAAAATTCCCTTACCTCAGAATAAAAAATAACCACTGTGTCTTCACTCAGATCCACAGTTGTGCCTATATAAGATCTCGCTTTTGACCCAATTACGAGATCACAGTTTTCTTTTGATTTCTCCTTCTTTCAAAATTTCCATCTGCAAGAGATGTTGCTGTCAAATCAAATGCTGATGGCTTGATAAATCGTACAAGCAATTCAGATAACAGACTATGAAGTTTTCTTTTTAATACATGCACAAGCGGAGCTTCCTGCTGCAAGAACACGTTAACAGATGTAAACAAAGGAAGAGTAGCAGATAAAAAAAGACAATAAAGTTTAGATGAAGGATTTCCAATCATACTTGCAAGGTTCTTATACTGTGAATTAGCTTCTTCATTGTCACTGAAATGATGTTCTAGAGCCTTCCACTGTTCTAAAATTCTGTCAATGGATTTCAAAAGTGATAACCAGCGAGTATTTACGAGTACATGCTTTAGAATTGTGTTTGGTTTAGTACCACAAACAGCTTGACTAAGTTTTAGATTGTGTTTCCTCTTTGAACTTTTCTCCAAAAAAAAAAAAGTACAACTGTATCAGAAACTGCTCAACATTAAATCCTTTCAGTTGAGTAGATTTCTGTGCAGCTAAATTTACTAAATGCCATGAACATCACTGCACTATGATTGCAGGCTGAACCTTCTTTATGTGAGCAACACCTTTTACTTGACCTATCATAGTATTAGCATTGTCACAGGAAAATGACACACAGTTGCCCCACGAGATATTTTTTTAACAAACTCATTGTTCAAAACGTTGATATTCTTTCACCTGTATTATTACTTGATTCAACCAATGATAACAAAACAGTTGAATTTTTTTCTATTTTTTTCGTCAAAATATGTTATTGTAATGAGATACAGTTTATTTGCTTGAGCATCATTACTTCCGTCCGTAGATAGAGAAAAAGGATTTTTTTTAAACTTCAGATACGATGTTACTTGTAGAAACACTGGCCATGTGCTGAATTAGTGCAGTAGCCTTGGTTCTTCCACACGAATATTTTTTTGCGATCGCTGAATCGGGAAACATGGCTTGAAATGACGGTTTTTCAAGCCTTCAGTTTTCGGAAATTTATCCAACATTTTCAAGCTGAAATACAAATATTTGTGGAATAAAATGATATCTAACAATACTGGGTAGAGGAAACATCGCGAGAAAAAAAATTATGATTACCAGAGAAATCTTACCTCAGTCTACTTTCCGTTTTCGAAGGATGAAATTCCGTCTTGCGACAGAGAAAACGACCCCCTACCCCCGCCGCCGCCACCAATGCTCCCAAAATTTAAGTTCAGTTATGCATCGAATTCGTACATGGTCCAAATGATAACAAAAAAAGACAGAATTCCTCGAATCAGCGTGAGAATCTTGCCGCCGAAGATAACGGAGAAATTTTCGGGGGCCTAACTTCCGTTTTCGGAAATCGTTGCTTACAATTTCAAGCTGAAATTATGCAATGAAATTATATTTAACAATACTGAACAGAAGCAACATCGCGAGAGAAAAAAATATGATTACGGAAAAAATCTGCACTCCGTTTACCTTCCGTTTCCGAACGTTTAAAAAGACAAAACAACGTCCCCAGACGGAATATGACCCCCCCCCCCCAAACTAATATCCCGAAAATTTCTTCACTTTTGCATCGATCTCGACGAAGCTGACAAAAAAAAAAAAAAAAAAACGGAGGGGACTCCGCGAAAGAATGTCACGTACAAATTAACTGCTGAATCGATTTCGAATGTTGTAAGATAACCGGTAAATTTTAACTTTTGGCGCAAAATTGGCGCCGATTTTGTCGAAATGGCGATTTTTTTAGCAGAATGGCGTAAGGACAACGTTTTGGCGCAGGTCTGGCAGCCCTGAATTAGCATTTAATTTTTTTCCCCCAAGAAAAACTTGAAGAACCAACAAAAATTTTTAAGTTGATGAAAATTTGCTTTCTATCTCAGAAAATTAAATCAAATGGCGATTTTCCGTAATTTCAGCGGCGTTTCTGTACTTCCGTAACAGCAACCAAAAATCCGTAAAAGTACGGAAAATCCGTACTAGTTGGCATCTATGTATGTGTGATGCCAAAACAGACAATACTGGTATATGTTTTGGCAATACCCTTGTGTGCAGATTGCTATTTACTGATAATGCAGTTATGCTGGCAGAGAGGAAAAGTGAGTTGCAGAGTATGTTGTCCCAGATGTATGAAGTTTGTATAAAATTCAAACTGCGTACAAAGAAGGGGAAACCAAAGTTATGGGTTTTCAGCAAGGAACTGCTAAGTACTGAATGAAAGATCAGTTGAAATGGTGAATGAATGTGTACATTTAGGAATCACTGTTTGACAAAGAAAATAAATTACATGGTGAAATCGTTAGCCAAGTGAAGTTAGTTAGGAGGATTTTACAGGAATGATGGGTTCTTAAAAAAAGTCCTGAAGTGCTGTGTATGAAAGTGTAATTGTTCCTACTCTAATGTACAGCAGTGATACCTGGGTACTGCAGAAGATACATAGGAGTCGTTTGTATGCTAGAGAGATGTGTTACCTACAAGAGGTTTGTAGCAAAACACATTCTGATCATGTGAGGAATGAAAATGTGTTGCAAATGTGTAATGTGAAGCAAAATGTTGTTAGTAAGATGGAGGCAAATATTCTCAGGCAGTTTGGCCATGTTGACAGAACAAGTGGTGAGATGCTCACTAAGAGAATTTATTCAGCCCAAGTGGCATGAAAGAAAAGTAGAAAAAGGCCAAGGAAATCATGCGAGTCGGACCAGACTCAGGAATGTCTTTATGAGAAAAAGGATAATGAGTATGAAGTACAAAAGGTCTTGTGTAATGAATGTCAGTGAAGCTCAAGTTGTGTGCCGAGATCGCTGTAAATGGAGGTGTTTGATACATCAACAGTCAAGTAAAATCTAGTACCATTAGCTTTAAACTTTAATCTGGTAGATCAGCTTACCTCTGAATCTCAAAGAACAACTTACTGATATGTAAGTGCTAAGTTTACGAGATCCCATATTAATTTATGAAAGTATGTTGATTTTTTTTTTTTTTAGGTGTGTCATTAGGAATTTGAGATCCTTTAAATTTGTACATCAAGCATTATCTTAATTCAGCGCTTAAAAAATATCTGAAAAGTTACATGCCCAGCTCGGCATATGTAAAAATTATTTAACTGACCAGCTAGCAAAAGCTAAATGCCTAGGAAAATTAATCTTTTAAGATTTTTTAAAGTTGAAAAATATTAACTGTTTCTATATGTTTTGCATTTCTGTTTTAAGGGTCTGTATTCAAGATGTTCAATGAACAAAAAGCCTGTTTTAAGATGATGCTGAAATTGGTATGAAACAGTATGATGAAGAAGGTATTTGAGAAATTTAGTTATTTTGCCATGTTCGTTTTGTTAAAAGTTTTTGCCCTTTGTCACCACTAATTCTATCAGAGGCATGCATCCTGTCGCTGATTACAAACAATATTTGGAGCAAAACTGCATATGGTTCCAATTTCTAGACCTAGAGAATAATACAGGGTGATTTATAAAGAAGTATACAGTTTCAACGCACTATAAAACAAGAACAATGTAAGATATTTTATGTTACCTGCAACAGAATTGTAGGGGAAAGTTTCAATTTTTTTTTTAAGAGACAGTCGCACGACACACATCGAGCTGGTAATCCATTTCCACTCAAACGTGAGGTATGATGTCTGAATCGAGTGCAGCAATAGATAGTGGCTGTGATACGCTGTTTCAGCTCCGCTAGATCAATAGGAATGGGCAAATACCTTGTCCTTTACGTACCCCCCACAGGAAAAAGTCAGAAGGTGTTAAGTCAGGACTTCTGGGTGGCCATTGGGTCAGTGGCATGTTGTAGTCCGCGACTCGTCCAATCCGTGGGTGAGGAAGATGTTCATCGAGATAATTTCGCACGACACGTGCGCTATCGCCTACGTCACTTCCCTCAGCAACGGGACACAAACTTTATAAGTACATCTACCTAACGGTTCGCAGCTGTGGTCCGTGTCTTCAACCGTTACTGTTTTGCAGCATCTGGAAAATGTATACTTCTTTGTGAATCACCCTGTATAATAACAGATGTGATATTGCTCTTTCCTTGGCATTTTGTAATAATAATACAACTTCTGGTGATTAACAGTGAACTGAAACACGACATGCAACGACTGCCTTTTTTTTTTTTTCTTGTGTAGTAGGAAATGCTATTCTAAACTTTATTTTGAAATTTAGTTGCCCAGGCCAGGCAAGTAGATTTTTTTACCTGTCCGGCCAATAATTTGCGTGCCCCGAGCATGGTATTTTTCAAACTTTGTTAATTGTTACCACTCTTTAATCCCACACTGTTCTTAGTTCTCAGAAAAAATACTTGCTACAAACAATTTCTTGATAATAAAGATACTCAGGACAAAAAGAATTAATACTAATACACAGGACAAAAAATTAATTACCCCTACACAGACAAATACACAATCCACAGTATCACTGACTTTACACACCATTAGATGATGCAACTGGTGTAACAAGTCAATGAAACAAATGACAGTTACATGATGTTACTGCCATAAATCAGACATGGGTAAAAAAGATGTGACTAAGTGTCAAAAAGTTTTTATTGCATTTTAGTAGGGCTAAAGCACATGTTGTGAAGGAAGAAGTTAAATTTCTGGGTGTTTCGAAATAAACCGTTCAGCAAGTGTATAGGTGTGCATCCAATTTGACTGCTAATCAGAGGCATTACTGCAGCTGACAGTCAGTGCTTGCAGATTTGGACTGCCAATGAGCATCACACCTAGTGACTGCAAGCTAATCTCAAAATAGACTATTTGCTAGTCAGTCAGTCAATGAGGGATCATGCCAGCCTATTTCTGAAAGTACATTGCAAAAAAGGGAATTGTATTCCATGGATCTTTGGAGCACAGTACTTTCAAAAAGACCCGGCTAACAACTACACATAATGCAGCCCAGTTACAATGGGCTAGATGCTACAGACATTGGACTGCAGACAACTGGAAAACTTACCTGGTTAGAAAAGTCTCATTTCTGTCTGAATTCCAACAATGAGTGCATTGTAGAAAGTAATGGAAGCTTCCATCAGAACAATGTCCAAGATGCTATTCAAGAAGCATCCCCAGTACATTAGTTCTGAGGATGCTTTGCCTACCATGAAGGAGGTCCACTAGTTGAGGTATCAACCCATTTATATCAGATAGGCTACATACAGATTTTAGATTATCAGATGTTGCCTTATGCCTACCACCTGAAGACCAAACAGTGTTCCAGGATGATAAATGCAGAGTGCACAGAGCTAAAACTGTTAGTAGCTGGCACAAGGAGCATGGGGTAACATTGGGACACCTGGACTGGATTACATCACTAGATTTAAATCCCATTGAAAATACTTTGGACTAATCTGAAACAGGTCATACATACATATCACTAAGCTGTTCTCCGAGATTCAGAGGTTAGCTCCAAAAATACAAACTTCCAGATATTTTACTTATTGTTGTCGTATCAAATTTCGCCATTTACAGCGATCTTGACATACAACTCGTGCTTCACTGATATCCATTACACGCCTTACACAAGATCTTTTATACTTCATACTCATAATCTTTTTCTCGTGCAGACACTCCTGAATCTGATCCACCCATGTCTTCCTTGGCCTTCCTCTGCCTTTCCTTCCTGCCACTTGGGTTGAAAATATTTTCTTAGTAAGCATTTCATCACTCTTTCAACATGGCCAAACCACCGAAGCATATTGGTCTCCACCTTGCTAACAACATTTTGCTTTACATCACACAACTGCAATGTACATCTTCATTCCTCACACAATCAGATCGTGTCTTGCCACAAACCCCACGTAAGTAACGCATTTCTCCAGCTCACAAACGACTCCTATGCTTCTTCTGCAATACCCAGGTTTCACTGCCATACATCAGAGTAGGAACAATTACTGTTTCATACACAGCCATGCGGGACTCTCTAGAGAACCCATCATTCCTGTGAAAACCTCCCAGAGCAGCTATGACTTTCAAAGAATTCACTCGCCTACTGATTTCACCATCCAACTTGTTCTCTCTGTCAAACATGCTTCCTAAATACACAAACTCACTCACCTGGTAAATCACAGTGCCATTTATACTTACATTACATACAGTGGTACCCATTCCTCTCTCAAACACCATAACTTTGGTTTTTCCCTTATTTATACTCAGTTTGAATTTCATGCAAAACTTCGTGCATTCGAGTCAACATACTCTGCAACTCACTTTTGCTCTCTGCCAACAGGACAGTGTCATCAGCATACAGCAATCTGCACACACGGATATCACCAAGACATAAACCACTGTTATGTATTTTGGCCTCATGCATGCATGCGTCCATAAATATATTAAACAGCCATGGTGACATTACACAACCTTGTCTAACTCCTGCACCAATGGAAAACCATTTTGATAAAACACCATTCATTCGTACACAAGCTCTACTACCAGCATACATGGCTTTTACACTATTAAGTAGATTCCCAGTAACACCATATTCATTCAATACCTTCCACAAAAGTGTCCTATTCACTCGGTCGTAAGCTTTCTCTAAATCTATGAAGGCAGTAAAAACTTTCTTCCCAACAGCCAGATACTTTTCAATCATCCTGCATAATGCAAAAATCTGGTTAGTGCAGCCTTTACAAGGCATAAAACCACTCTGAACATCCCACACTTTCAATGATGTACGACCCCGTACTTTTTCAATAACAACCTTACCAAACACTTTCCCTGGCACACTCAGTAGGCTAATACCACGATAGTTCTTGCATTCAACCTGATCACCTTTTCCCTTATACAAAGGAACAATAATAGCATCCTTCCAATCCCGAGGGACCATTCCTAACTCCCAGCACAACTGGCAAATTTCAGTTAACCAGTCAATTATAGTCACCACCATACTTCAACATCTCTGCAGTTATGCCATCAACTCCTGGAGCCTTACCATTCTGAAGAGATTTTAGAGCTTTACACACTTCTTCTCTTGAGATCCCTCCTGTGCTTTCATCCCTCATTGTGACATCATCTGCATCTGTCTCAGAATCATTTTTGCTCTCCTGATCTAATAACCCACAGGGGCTCCCATATCATTTCCCCGATCTCATTCTTCACACAACTTACAACTTTGTTTCCCCTATTTTTCCTGAGGCTCGTGTACTTCCAGAAGGACTTTCTATCTTTCCAAAAAGCCAGTTCATGCCTTTCCACTTTCTCCTTCCTATCTTTTGCCTTACTGTGGCGAACCAGCTTAGCAGCTTCACGCTTCTTACAGCGATATTCATCCACAGAGACTCTGCCTTGCAACATCCCCAAATAGGCTTCCTTCTTTTTCTTTACTGCCTCATCAATCTCACTATTCCACCAAGCATCACCTCTATTGTTGCCCACTATTGTGGTGCCACAGACCTCTTTAGCAGCAGTGACAACACAGTTCTTAAAACATTCCCACTTCTTTTCTACATCCCTCTCACAAGATTTCAGATCCTTCAGTCATTCTCTGAGTAAGTCAGAGTACCGCTGATGATCTTCAAGGAGCCTATTAACCTTTATTCTTTCTATCCTGGGTCTCTTCCTATTCCTTTTCCTCCAACCAACATTAAGTTTCACTCGTGACACTCCCAAGTAATGATCAGAACCAACATCCGCACCTCTCATCACACGGGTGTCAACAACTAAGTGTTTCAAACGCTGATCGTAAACAACAAAATCTATCACACTCTTTTGACCAAGAGTACGATTTTCCCAAGTATATGTGTGGATATACTTGTGGTTGAAAAATGTATTAGATACACACAAACCATTCTCAATGCACAGTTCAATTAATCTTTCACCATTATCATTCACACAAAGATCATTAAATTTACCCAGAACATTGTCAGAAATTGCATTCTGCACACCTACTCTAGCATTGAAATCCCCTGCTATCATAACTTTTTCTTTAGCACCAAACTGGCTCAAAACAGCTTTTTAGCTCATTCCAGAAATCATCTTTCTTATCAGAAGGTTCCCAGTCACAAGCATACACTACAACAATTACAATTCTCTGAAGTTTCACTTTCAAACGAATCCAGAGAATTCTCTCACTTATGCAACTATAATGAATCAAGTTGTTCATCTTTTCACTTAAAATCACACCTACACCAGCCTGTCTTCTCATATTATCCAATACTCCAGACGACACACTCACCGTGCCATTCACTTCTTCTACACCAATTTTCTTCTTTTTGGTTTCACTTACACACAGCACATCCAGTCTATACTTATTCATCTCCTCAATCACCTCACTCATCTTGCCATTTATACCTCTAGTATTCCATACACCAATCTTACATTCACTCAGCCGAGATCCCTTTCTCGTATGCCGTTTAGAAAGTCCAGGTCGATTCCGTGGTGGACCGTCCTTTTCAAGTGTGGTAGGTCCACCATATCCCACACTTAAGTCATTCTTAATCTTTCTTTTTGTCTTTTTAATCAGGTAACTGAAACAGGTGAAACACCAAAATAAACATCCACATAATCTAGCTGAATTATGAGTGCTATTGTTGGAGGAGTGGATTAGCATCTTATATAGACTATTATACACTGGCGGAAAGTGAAAAAAGAACACCAAGAAGGAGACATCTGATACCAACGAAATTTATACAGCTTAATAACGGAATACAGAGGATAATGTGATCAAAACATTATGGCAAAATACAGCTGCATTTGCTGGTAAACTGAAAAATAACATTTCCATGTAAAATGGTTAGTACGAGGTTGAACCGCCATGAACTGCGTCACACTGTGCAATTCTGGCATGGAGTCAGTCGTACAGATGTAAGTTTGGGGTATTTAGTTCCAAGCATCCTCAACCTGGACGCGTAAATCAGGGATGGTTGTGGCTGGCCGTGGAGACCGGATAAGTTGTTGTCCCATAAAATCCCACACGTGCTCAATGGGGGAAAAATCCGGTGAATGTGCAGGCCATGGAAGTTGTCTCACAGCCTGAAGTGCATGTTGCGTTGCACGTGCCGTGTGTGGGAGTGCATTATCTTGCTGAAAAACACGATGGACCGACCTTACAAATGGCACAACAACGGGCTGGATGATGATGTTGATGTAGGAGGTGCTGTTTAACGTACCCGGTACAAACATTAGTTGTGTACGGGAGTGATAGCTGATCGCTCCCCACACCAGGAGACCAGGTGTAGGTCCTGTGTGTCGCTGGCGGATGCAAGAAGGGTGGAGACGCTCCCTGTGCGGCTGTGAACACGCATACGGCCATCGGAGGCTCCCAAGCAGAATCTGCTTTCATCACTGAACACGACAGATCGCTATTGCGTTCTCCAGTGCAGACGTTGGCGACACCACTGCAGTCGTTCCTGACGGTGGGCTGAAGTCAGAGGTACACCTGCATGCAGTAGATGGTTGCAGATTGTTCGCACAGTCACCTCAGGTGCAACGGCAGCTCGGATTTGCGTCGCAGTGGATGTTCTGCTTGACAACGCCGCTCTTCTTATGTGTCGATCGATCCGCTCATCAGACCATCTGTGACTCCCGGTTCCATGTCTTCTCTTGTGGGAATGTTTCTTTGATCATCTACACCACCATCGTACCACCACCAATACTTCCCGTCCAATTCGCTCCGCAATACGACGATACGACCACCTGGCCTCGCGGAGTCCGACTAGACGGCCTTGCTCAAAGTCCGATAACTGCTGAAATCGTACACGTCTTCCATGTCCAGGCATTGCAGCTTCTTCAGGGTCTTCGCACGTGTCCATACGCCGATGACTGATTACTTCACTTCGCCGTACTCCTTAAATACCACCGACGATAATTTGCATATTATGCCGTGCTGTGGCGTAAGCGCTCACCGGTTGGTCCCGAAATTAACATCACACCTGCGTAAACTCGACTCCATTAACATATGTAAATTTCATTATTGTCCGCCAATTCCTTCTTGGTGTTCTTTTTTCACTTTCCGCCAGTGTATAATTCAATTACTAGTGGCATCCACACCTAACAGGATTTTTCTGCTGTAACTTAAATGAAGGAAGATTTTACAGAGTATTAGGTGAGAAATTGCAGGGGACTCATTTTTTGTCCAGTGAGCTTATTTTATAAAAGGAAGAAAAATAAATTTAAAAATCTAACCAGTTTTTGGGCCCGACAAACATCCACACAGTCAACACTGAGTGTGTGTCCTTTGCAGACGTTTACACAATCCACGGAATTTGTGATCTGGTTCCACTTCCACAATACAGCAGTCTGATCAAATGATGTACTCACAAAAGAACTAACTGGATCATCTATGGGTAGAAAAATTTTCATTAGTAGAACCACAATAAATTTATAAGATTTTGTTTTAGATTTAAGAAAAGCATAGGAAAAAGTACAGAAGAATGAGTTTTATCAATGTACTGATCAATATTGAAGTCTCAATATTGATCAGTACATTGATTTCATACTTGGACTAGAAACAGGAGTGTAAGTACAACTGTTAAAAAGATTTGGTAGTAAAAGCTAAAATACTCAAATGCAAAACTACCATAATCAAAACAAATCTGAAAACCTAATGTGAACTTTCATTCTGACAGTAATTTCCAATGCTGTAATAACACACCATGAGATACAGTGATGCCATCCACCTATCATAAGGTTGGGTTTGGAAAAGTTTCTGACAGAACTACATAAATGTACAATGAATGCCAACAACAAATTTACAGAGAAATGAAACAAAAAAATAAGCACAAGTCAAGGTAAACTATTAAAAATATATGTGATGAACAATGTGTAAAAATAATATACAATTAGCACAACAATCAGTATAAAAGGAAAAACATGCAAAATGGCTGTAGAATTTTGGGGATGTTTAGGCAGCTTAATGAAAATACTGTAAGCAATAAAAATTGCAACAAAAAATAGTCCAAACACACAGATAAAAGAAATCCAAGAACACCATTCAAGTAAAAACCATAGTATATTATTTTAAGAAATCAGGAAAAAAAAATGTTAACCTATGATTGTAATTGTCAAATTTCAGCCTTAGATACAGCAACTGCTAAATCATGGAAAGAAAATTCTAATGTGATGCACATACCAGTAATTTGTCAACTATCCAACTTCCAAACACCTGTGATCAATATAACCCAGAGCCTTCTCTGGACACAATAAAAGAGCACTGACAAACTGGAAAATAAAAAAACATCAAGACATGACATCGCTACAGAATTGATCAGATGTGGAGGTTCAGAACTAACCAATAAAATTCATGAACCAATTTCATTAATTTAAAAAAAAAAAAGAAATAACTGAAAATTGGAGAGAATCATTAATAATTCCAATTCTTTAAAAAGCAAAAAAGAATGAAAACTACAGAAGAATCTCATCAGCATGCCACAAAATCCTTTTTAACGTTGCAATAAAGAGAACTGCACCATCACAGAAAAACCAAATATTGGAGTTCTAGAAAACATTTGTTTCTGATATAGAAATGTACAACTTAGCACTTTCTAACAATCAGTGCTTATATTCTAAAGCATGCTATGTTTAAAAGTGCATACTCATCTTTCTGCAAAGTATTAAATTCTGGCACAGTTCTATGCCTTTGCCTTAGAGGAAAATAACTCTTGACATCTGTGTTCGATATCGTTCAAAGCAGCAAAGTGCCTACCCTAGAGAAAATGTGCCATCAGCTAAAGCAGGCTATAATCAGAAGGGTGAGTTTGTGGCTGTGTATGTTCGGTGTGGCAGAAGCTCAATTCCATCAAGTTCATGAAGCTTTATTTGGATCTGAATGGCAGCATGAAGCTTGGCATTGTCCAGTTGAAGAAGCACCTACTTTGGATAAACTAAAGAATGGTATTGTTTCAGTTTGTCATGAACCTTATCCAGCTGCTTGAAATACAGTTCAGCATTTATAGCCCAGTCGTTTGGAAACGAGCTCAAAATAGATCACACTCTCATAATTCCACCATTCACACAGCATGGCCTTTTTCTTTAAACAACCAAATTTAAGGGCAAGTAAACATTAGTCCAATCATTTATTGGAGGTGTGTCTGGATTACACAGGTAAATCCACTTCTCATATCGTTGAGCCTGAGCTAGGGTCAAGTCATGAGGCACCTCACACTATTGTCTGTAAACCTTTCCAAGCTTTCGCAAGTGGTCGGTGATGGAGGATGTAGAAAATCCCAGTTCAGCCAACAATTAATAGGTGCTGGTTGTTTGAGTTGTCTTAACAGCCATGAACAAACAGCCACAAAGGGCCTTCCTAAACCTCTCCAAGCTCATGTCTCCAGCCACAAACTTCTTCAACCAGATGTCCAATACAACACTTTAGACTGTTTATTTTTAGACTGCTTCAGCCACTTTAAAACCCATGTTTCCAGTAATGGCATATGAAAACCAAGATCTCAAAATTATGTGGCCATTTTGAACAATAAGATAAATGTTCAATGCACATCTCAAAACATGTGTATCATACATGAGCCAGTCCCCATGCTATGAGCTTTTATACGATCTGCAACACTGACGATCTATCGCCCTGAAACTATACAAATTTACAACACAAAATAACGCCTTTTTTGTACAAAACAACAAGGGCAATTTTTTGTGCACCCAAGTCTTTACACTCATTGGAAAAAAACTGGTAATATTACCATGCTGTACATAACCTGTCTAATGACTTAAAAAAAAAAAAAGGTCATGAGGACAGTCTTTGGAATGTTCTGAATGAAAGTGAAATTTCACTCACTTAAAAATTTGATTAAAATGTTAAGTTATCAAAAGGAACATGTTCAGAGCCATTTTATATTAGCACTGGTTTTATGTAAGACAATGAGATGTTACCCATTCTTTTTAACATTGCATAAGCGAAACAAAAGATTAACAGAATAAATGCCATAATCCTAGGGTATGGCAACACTGATATCATGTGATCCAAAAAATACATTTACAGACTTAGAAATCTAAAAACTAAATAAAAAAATTGGTATTCATAAAGTAAAAAAGTATGTCAGAGTTGCAAGAAATGTTTATTAAGCATCATTTATGACTTTTTTTTTTCAACAGACGACCAAAATTAAAACAAAAAAATGTTAAATGCTTCATACACCTTGAAACACTGATAACAGCAAACAAAACAAATAATGAAATTCAAGCCAGGATTGCAACAGGCAATCCTGCTTTTAATTCCACACATCTGCTCACTTCTAAAATTGTACCAAATAAAATCAAGTTAGATATTGTTCAAGTTAAAACTCTTTCCTAATTCAGTCAGCTCATCTGATTTTTCATCGATTCTTGTGACATAAGTCTTGGATACTAAGTGTTCTTTGATCAGGAATTGCGTACTGCAGCTGAATGAATTGCATAGGCAACCCAGAGAAAAATTGTGAATGAATGAATGAATGAATGAATGAATTGCATGGGCAACCCAGAGAAAAATTGTGCCATCACCACTTATGAAGTATCAAACTTACAAGTTCTACATGACACACATAGTAAGTACCCTTGAGTTTAAAGTGAAACAAAAGATACAGAATGGCCTATTTTCCTTTGTCTAATGAAGCCATAAAAAGTGCAATAAAAAATGTACTTATGTAAAAACATAAAAATGATAAACATGTTTTATTCAGAATTCATACACATTTACAGAAAATAAATTCCAGGACTTTTCCAAGGGCTTCCCAGGAATTCATAAAACAACTTCAAGAACTTAAATGTTTTGCTAGAATCAGAATGCTTTGTTCTAGATTTCGTGTACACTTGGTTTGAAATTTACTATGCATTTAGGATTCTTATAAAGTCCTATGGGTTCTGTTGCTACAGAACGTTCTTGAGTGTGTGTTACATCTTCAATGAAGTGGCCCACATAAGAATTGCTCTGTAGAAAACTTATATATGCAGCAATCTGGAACTTAATGCAGTAATACAAAACAGTTTTGCCACAGCATTGAAGATTATCTATTCCATTGGTGGCAAGAAGAACAGTTATCTATCTCCTTCAGAGAAAAAAAGCATGTGCTAGAAGGAATAGCCATTTTGGAGTTGCTGGAAGCTTTCTACATGTTATGACTCCAAACAAGTACACTATATCAGACTTGCCAACCTCTCAGAACCAAAAAATGTAACACTCAAATAGAAAAATCATAACATGATGCGTGCTGATAATTCTTGAAGCCTATTTCAGCTATATAAATTCTCGCTGGTGTAAGGTGTAGCTATATAAATTCTTGATGGTTGCAGGTGTAAAGGGAAGGAGGTTGCTTCGAATAAACAGGCACACGTCCACATTCCAGTACCGACCAATCAGCAGCTTTAAAGTATGATGAGTCGAAAACACGAGTCAGTCTCTCTAACGTTAAAAGAAACGAGTCTGGTTTGTTCATTGGTTGCTGATTGCACTTGACTTTATTTCCGTTGGGGAAACTATACTCTGAGTCACTCCTAAAAGTGTACTGTTGCTAAAGGCCGGAGAGCCTTATCAAGACTTGTCACGGAACATAAGAACGGTATCCATCCACGTTAATGTGCTCTCCTGCTGTTTCCTTTCCGATACCCCCACCCACCCACACTCAACAGTAGAGATTGTGAATGGGGTTCTGGTGGAGTTCGAACTTCTTCTTCCCCTACTGCCTGCTTAACATGTTCGCTGCCGCCGTACTATATCAGCGGCAAGCACGCAGTGCAGGTATGAAACCCATGCAAATCTCCCACGATGCCACAAAGCGTCACACGATTGAGCTTTTATACGTTTGGACCAACCAGCCGTGTGTTCGCATCTCATAGCTTTGCATGACTTAGCAATTCTAAAACATGTGAAAATTTATCCATAATTGATATGTCATTATAATTCTGCCAGCAATAAAATATTATTCCGATACTGAAGTAGACATTTACTTCAGTATCGGAATAAAGTTGATGCATAACTGGATAAATACAAAATCCATACATTTTTATTTGGGTAGGGCAAAAATCCCACACACAAACATGCAGTTCGGCTTGGAACATACTTTTTTTAGCAAAATAGGAAGACAAAATATTTATCCCTTATCTACGATGATATAATTCGAAGCACGGCTGAAAGCACATTGCAGGATTTTCTGGGCACTGGGTGCAGTAATAGTGTCCCTGCAAATCCCTTTGGCAGAGCACATTTTGCATCGTCTCCTCAAAAAACATACTGTGTTTGTTTTGTTTTTGTTTTTACTGGAAGATAGCCACATATTTAATGATTTAGATATCTTCGCTCAGGAAGCTGATGGCTCTTGATTCAAAAATTGACGTACAACGGATAGCCTAAAATCTTAGAGGCTTATCTTCTTCCCTGAGAATTTATCATGTACAAGTTGTGGGAAGTGATTATCATCATATGAAATATATGTATTCCTAGCTTCTTGTACCATCTTATGGTTTTCCTTTCACAGGGATAGTACGCTAGCATTTGATTTGACGATCTACCCCTGACATAAATTTATTATAGTTCATAACAGCCTTTGGTTTTTCTTTTATCTGCCCCCTTTTATTTACAGTTTGTACTAAATTGTCCTCAAACTCCGTGGTAATGAAGAGAACATCCCTTTTATCTTTCAATTTCCACACAGCAACAGCATTGGAATATTGGCATTTCCATTCCCCCTTCAAAAGTTTAGCTTTCATGACATCCTTAAGAAGATCTCGTCGGTCTGCATGGAGAGTTCCAGTGCAATAAGTGTCATTGTTCAACAACTGCAATGCAAGATTGTAACTATTATAAAAATTATCCATATAAATAGCATGACCAACATTCAGCTTCCCTTCCATCAATTTTAAAACTACATTAGCAGCATGATCCCCCCCCCTCAGGAGTCCAGTTGCCCTGTGTAAACCAAAGTTTTTAGAATCATACCATTTGGTTCCGTTAGCATATAAAGTTTCACCCCATATTTATGACGTTTTCCTTTCATGTACTGTTTAAATATCAAACGACCTCTCCATAAAACCATTGATTCATTAATCGTAAGTTCTTTTCCAGGGTAGTATATGCTGTCTATGATATCATTAAATAAATCCAGTAAAGGCATTATTTTTGCAAGGCGGTTGGTTGCGACCACTTTGCCAGGTAAGGATTTCTTGAAAAATGAAGGCACAGCATGATCAGATGGAAACGATTCCTGCTCATATTTGAAGAAAAGCAGTCCATTTTGAATAATGGATGTTTCCAGTAATCTTGGAGATGGGACATTTGTACAATGCCCATATGAAACAGAAGGGCCAGAAAAACTTTCATCTCATCTACCGACACATCCTGCCATTCGTGAACCTTCAGTAACTCCCAAGATAAACACTTCTACAGCATATGCATTACGTTTCCCTAACTAATAGATCGTAAAATTCCTCATTTGCAAAAAGATTTAAAAAATCGATTGGCTCAGTACCTATCATATTAATTTTCAGCCCTGGTACACTAGTGAACAGAATTGTTCTCATGATGTTGGGACCATCACACTAATGTGTAGCCAAAATCCGTTGAGGCGGAGTATGAGAAAGAATGCGGAATTCTTCATTCTTACTTTCACTGCTGGTTGTACTACAGCTAGTAAAAGAATACGTTCCTGTACTTGATGACAGATTATCGGCATCATTTCCTATTTTCACGAAAGAATGTGCCCGCCGAGGAACTTTTGGTTGAAAGGGACCGGCGATAGAGCGTCCGAATATATCCATTGTTTCCGCAAAACTAAGTATTGAAGTGAATATGGGTTTCTTTGAAATCTCTTTAACCTCCTCAATAAGCCTCCCTGTGACTTATAAACTCAAAGTAGCAAATGCTTTTTATTGCCACTCAAGCATTTATTTATTGACAGTCGCCTTCACCGCAAAACCAGTGACGTTCAAAGGAAAATAAACATTGCAGTGAAAAGCGCACGCTGTGTTAAGTCTATGGGAAGGGAACTTACTTTACCTTCCCTAAACCATGTGGGGGGGAAATCCACTATCCCCAAACTGCAGTCACTTTTAGACAGTTGGAGACACATTTTCAGTGTCAGTAACAAAATAGATAACTCTCTTCAAGTGTCAAAGGTTTTAGGAAGAGAAAATATGAAGCCATGATTACGACGCTGTTCGGCGGCACCTGGGCTAAGTATTGTATGACGCTGTTTTGCGTCACACGGCAGTGAAAGTGTTAAGTTACCTACCCTTCAGAGTTTCCCTGATCGTCAATTTATTGCCTCTTTGTTGTGAATGTTGGGAGACGTCTTCTACCCCTCCCCTCTCTGAGTTGTATCCCAAATGGTCAGAAACAGCCAAGAGTGCGAAGCTCTTGATCAAAGAACTACTCATATCAAATTTATTTCTAAAAGCACTAACTTCTGGACATTTTTTTAGATAGCAATTTTGTCTGGTAAACTGCTGAGCAAACAAATGGATTCTAAGCAATAATTCTACATGGGTAAATTACTTTTTTAAAAGTAATTTCAGTTTCAAGTAATAAAAATGATGAAAAATGTAAATGGATGGGCGTGCATTTTTACTCATTACATTTCTTTTTAATGTTTTTAATGGAGAATTGCCCAATAATGCAAAATTTAATCATGGTGGTGTAATTACCATAAAGGCCTATCAGAAAATTCTTTCCCTCAATCTGAAAATGATTACCGTAATTTCGGATAAATAAGCCGCACTGGGCAGTGATAAAAAAAAAAGGGGCGGAATGAAAAATAAAATCACCAGAAACGCCGCACCTCTGTATACGACGCACCTTCGCAGTAAGGTGGTGGGGTAGTACCATGGCGGAGTCTTGAAAACATTACGTAGATAAAAATATAAAACCAGATCTTTCAAATAATAAAAATATCAATTAAACAAGATTCAATCCTAAGGATAACACTTACCCTACTTCCTATTTTATAAAAATTTACTCGAAAAATTCATAAAGCGCTTAAACCAATTATAAAACATTTATACCTCAAGAATTTAAAAAATACATGCACAACATTCTGAAAATATCTGGTACACATAGTTTTTCAATCAAATCCATTAAAATCGGAAACTTCACTGTCCAAATTAAAAAGTTTTAAAAGCTCATCTAAAAAAACTTTGCTTTGGGGTCGTCCGCATCACTTTCGTTGTCTTCTGGCGTTTCACCGCAGTTTTTAGAAATAATTTTAGCTTCAGTGAAGCCCGAAATAATCGTAGAAGTTTTGGTGTTTTTTCCAGGATTTGGAAAAACATTTATTTATCATTAGCTTAAAACCAGAAGCATAACTTCTGCATTTTGTCATTTTACTTTCCATGATAATGTAGAACTACGCGTACTCGAGAAAATGAGATTTGGTGAACTGAATGCAACGAACGAGCGCGTCACGGACAAAATTTGCACGTGCTGTCATTGACCACTGACAATCGATCTTGGATGGTAGTCAGATATCCCCTTTCAAGAAGGGAGAGAGAGCGTTAGCCCTTAGCCCTGGTTAGCCTCAGAGCAAAGCTGATGACGTCATGAGTTCAAAGAGAGTTAGTTGCTAGGAGCACGAAACAAGGGTGATCCTTGCTAGCAAGATCGATTCCCTGCGAAGTTTCCAACCAGCCACAGATTTTTTCCGAGTTTTATCGGAGTCGCCTCTCCCACCTCAATCCGATAACCTATTATTTTCATGTCTTGTTTGGGGGGGGGGGTGTATTACACGTGGCGGTAACATCATTATTCGATTCCCTCTCTACTGAGACATCTTCCAGCGGAAAAATAAAGGGAACAAGTCAAAACGTTTGTTACATAATTTCGCTCAGCCAAAAAAAAAAAGAAAACCTATATGCTGCCATGCTGTATACAAGCCACGCAGGCCGAAAATTTAATTTTGAACTTGTATAGGCTGCTGCTTATCTACCCGAAATTACGGTAATATAATCAAGTCATTTTAGATGCGTCACTATTCTGCTGCACTATCTTCCCATGTAATCACTATCATTGATAACAACTGAAATTATTATAAAATAAAGCAAGGGCAGATTCAGAATTTAAGAATGGGGAGGACATATGTCTGATGATCAGTTAAAAGCAAAATATAGAAGGAAACATGATATAAGTCTACGCCTGTTAGCAGAAGAATTGAGAATAATGGAAAAGTTGAAAATAGGCAAAAAGTATTCTTCATGGAAAAATCTATGCTAAGGAAAAATAATTTAAATATTTTTTTTTAAATACGTCTCCCAGAAGCAGAGATAGCAAAAAAAAAGTTTTTAGAGATGAGCGGAATCATTCCATGAAGGATTTTTTTTTTTTTTTCAGTGGAGTTTTCAGGAACTCAGATTTTGCTGCAAATATATCGAAGCAGAAATGAACACTTACGCACCCCGGTGGCTAAACCATTCTTTACTAATTGTTAGAAATTATATGCAAAACATTTCCCATCAGGAGCTATATGTGATACAGGAAGAATTTCTACAAATCAGAGTTTTAGAAGCAGATATATTTGGAAAACACAATTTACCTTTACGCCCCTAGCAGAAAGTCTATGAATTACTTGAAAATTTTGAAAATATATGAAAAACATTTCGCACCCAAAATGCTACCAGACAAAGGAATTTTTCAAATTGCGACTCTTAGAAGCAGAGATATTGACAAAAATAAGATATACATTTACGACTCCTGGTGGGAAAACCTTGCATTATTTTAAGAAGAAAATATTCGGTAAATGTTTACTGGCGTGAGTGGTATCAGTCCACGAAAGAATTTTTTCAATCGAGATTTTAGAAAGTCAGAATTTGCTGCTAATACATCGAAAGCTGAAATTAACACTTACACCCCTTGGTGGCCAAACCATTCTTTACCAAAAATTAGAAATGAAATGCATGACATTTCCTATCCGGAGCTGATAGTATCCGGTTCAGAAAGAATTTTTCAAACAGGAGTTTCAGAAGCAGAGATATCGGGCAAAACACAATTTACTCTTACGCCTCTAGCGGAAAATCTATGCGTAACTTGAAAAAGTGACTATACCTGAAACAGTCTTAGACATAAATGGAATCGAAAGGTAAAATATTTTTTTTCAATATAGTATTTGATTTAAATGGAATAGAAAGGTAAAATAATTTTTTCAATCTGATGTTTGGAAGCAACTATATGGAATAAAGTTTATTTTGAATTTGATATCTTTTGCATTTACACCTTCTAGCGGCAAAATTGTGCACCGTAAAAAAAAAAAAATGGAATACAAGGATCATCATTCGCACATTTCAAGCTTCCCAAAGCAAAAAGAATTTTTCAAATCGAACTAATAGTTGCAAAGACATGGTGTCCACAGACAGATGGCAGAACGAATGGACAAACGGGTAACATAAGCACGATCATTTTTTTACAAAAGACATGCTAAAAAAGAGGTAACTGTTTTCCTAAAAGAAATTCAGATATGTTTTTCAGCATTAATTTCAAAATTCAAGGCTTTTCAAGACAGCTTTAAAACCACATCCTTTTTTGAAGATATTCCAAGCCTTGAAAACGTAATCATAATTCTCAAGAAGTTCCCGTGCACACCCAGATTACCAATATGTGTATCATATTTATGCATCCTGTATTTTTTTTATCTCTCCTGTAATTGATAGGAACAGTGGTGAAAGTGCAGACTACCCATTTTGGAGCAGGAAAATCTACATTTCGGAGCAGCTAATAAAATGATATCCTGAGTGTCATTTGGAGTCTGAAATCTATATTTTTGAGCACCAATTAATACTTGAAAAGACACAGCAAAATTTCCAAGCATGATTACTCACAAGGTTTAATTTCACATTATGTAAAATCACTAGCTTTCAAAAGTGAAAAATCTGAACTATCAGTCTTTTCATGAGTAAACTAATTTTGGAAATAATTAGCATATAACGAAAATGTTAAGATAAAAAATTAATTATACATTCTAAACCTTTTTCACAAATTAAAACTATTTAATAACTAAATGCTTACCAGTTAATTACAGCTTTGCTGTTTCATTTTCCATTGAATGAGATTCATATTTATAATCCTATATCACTATGCTACTAAATGTGATTTAAAATTGTCAATTTTATGCTAGTAAATCTTCACGTCAATAATGAACGTTGGTGTATATGAGAACTGAACTCATTATATAAACAGGGATATATATATATATACACTGCTGGCCACCCAAAATGCAACACCAATAAGGAAGCATCCGATTGGCCTAAAATTCGCAGCATGCGTCGCCCACGAGAGGACATGCAAACGATTAGCATTGCAGGGCATATGCGAATCATGTGCTCCCAGCACGCCACCAAGAAGTACTATAAGAAAGGTGCACAGAAGGCGGGGTGTAAGTAGTGGAAGCGTGTTGTGCTGCCGGACCCGTGCATGGGAAGCTTCCTGAAGCCTTGTCGCAGAATACGGCAGTCATTCCAGCACGTTTCGGAGTTCGACAGAGAACGAATAGTGGCTTATCACCACAGTGGTTTATCATACCGATACATCGCCGCCCGTGTGGGATGACATCCAGCCACAGTGAGGTGAGTATGGATTCGGGGGATGCAGGAGGGACGGACCGACGTAGCGATTGCCGCAGCACACCACCGAACGAGAGGACCGGCATGTTGTGCGGCGGGCATTGACAGCTCGCACCACCACATGACGAACGTTTGCGCAAGAATTAGGGTGTGTTGCCCAACAACCTGTGTCAGCACGTACCGTTCGACGTCGTCTGCAGGAGCGGGGACTTGTCGCACGTCGGCCATTGCTCCGATTACCATTGACGTTACACCATCGGTGTGTGCGGCGGCATTGGGCCATTGAACGCCACACATCCAAAGCCTCTTTCGTTCAATGCCGCGGCCGTTATCGCCAGCCATTGGGGGCACACGAGCTATTGATGTCTGCGTGTTCCACAAGTCATGCGGGCCTGTAAGCTTAATCGTTTCATCTTTGTCTGGCTTTGCTATCTCGTGTCCTTCTTGGTGTTGCATTTTGGGTGGCCAGCAGTGTATATATACTATGTGCTGAAGTTTATGTACAGCAGTAAATATCTGCATAAGTAACAAATATCTACAAAATAAATACCTAAAGTAACTTGCAGAATTATTTAGCAATTTTTTGCTTTTTTGTGGCTTGTTTCCTAGTTAGTTTCTGTTGTTCTTCTCTGTTAGTTCCCATACTGTTTAAAATTATACTTATTCTCTTCTTTGCTTCTTTTAAAAGTACTGTACCACTTTCAATTGCACTCATGTCTTCCTTCTTGAGACCTTCATCAATACTTTTTTCAGCCCTCATCAACATTGCTTGCTTGAGCTGAATTCAACTGCTTTTCCAGAACTCTTTCTTCTTCTCTTAGTTTTTCCCCTACACTTTTACAAATTTCAACCTTCTGTAGTTTTTGTATTTTCTCACTTTCTTTTGCCATTTCTAAACCAATTATGTGATTGTACTTTTGATATGAACTTCGAGCTGCTTTTAACAAGTTCTGTGTAAGTTCTACCTTTTCCACTCTTCCTAAGCGTTTAACATGAAACTTAATACACCTGATACCATTAATGCTATGTATGTTTAAGCTACTTCGTCTTTCTAATAAATGTTTATTAGAGCTGAATCCCCTTTCACAGTCAGCATTGTCATGTGCCAAACATAATAAAGCTTTTACAAGCACAACAATCAATTTGAATTTCACCTTTCCTGATGTATCTTTTATCTCAAATAATTTACTCCAGTAATCGTCCAAACAAAAATGGGCACTGCTTTTTACCACTTTACTGGGATATACAACCTCTTCAACTTCAACATCAGTTTCTGTAAACATTGGCTCTTCTACAACTTCTTCCTCCTTCAAATTTCTGTTTGCAGCCGAATCCACTCCTCACTTAACGAAGGAACTTCAGTTGGCAGAATCGCTAACAGCAAAGATGCAGCTAATTGTTTTACACACCTTAGTGACGAGTTTTCGTTCTAAACAATGGATGTACACACCAGATTTTCCCAAAACCTATTTTCTAAAGGCAAGTTTTTCATTAAATACTTTGTGCAGGCTATATACAAAGATTGTGCACCCAACCGAAATAATTTTCGGTCACCATAAGGCAATAAAGAAAGCTCTCTTTCAGTGTACAAACCAAGTTCAGCATGCTTAAGCCAATTTTCCCCTTTTGTAATCTCAATGGACCTTAAATTCTTACTATTTACACTGGAGAAACACTGAACTTCCAAGAAACGCCCCATAATTTTCTTCAGCAGTTGAACAAGCTCATCATATAGAATGTGTATATGAGGCTCTTTCCTTCTGAAATAAATTTAAAAATCCTGAAAATAGGTCAGCTGCATTTCTCAAAAAAAGTACCTTTGCTAGCAGTGCTCTGTCATCAGAAAATGCTTCTGTTATTCTTTTAAGTCTGAGTGATTCAGACCTTGCGTTACATTTTATTTTTTAAAAAATCCTTCAACGCACTATGTTGTTCAATATACCTGCCAATGCTGCTCTGAAGAGTAAGTCATCGGTTACTAATATGTCTTAAAAGGACATGATCGAGCAATGCTAATTTGCTTTGCATATCTTTTAAGATCTTCAGACTGTGCAGCAGAGCACTTAAAGAAATAATATAGATCTATTAACAGATGTTCAACATCACCACCAAAGCTATCAAGCGCTTTAGAAAATGCATTGTGAACAGTATGCAAATTGCATGCACCTATATCTAATAAGTGTGGATTTAATTGCAACATTTTTTCTTCAAATTTTTCATAACATTAGGGCCATCACTAAAAATATTAAGTTTCTGCAGTGGCAGTTCAGTGAGGGCATCAGCGATGTGTTCAAATAAATCTAGTGCTGTGGCATAACCAATGTGCAAAGATTTCAAATGATGTGTTATGACTTGTTTTTCACATTCACTGTAAAACTGAACCACTATATCAAGTTGATGTACCCTCTTTTCAGGAATGGGCGTTTCATCCACTTGAATTGAACAAAAACAGTTACTTTTAGTTATTTCATTTACCACTTCTGTCTTGAAATATGGACCAATGCCATCAAATATCATATATTTTGTTTTGTCTACACTTAATATCTTTGGCTATCACTGAGTCACAAAACATTCGTGGAAAAACTTTTGTTGCAATGTCACCAAATGCATAAGGCGTGTTGCTGGCAGCTACCGTTAGTGTGAGTAAAGTTTCTGCTGCTACAACTTTATCAGCATGTGAACTCAGCAGAGAGTTGCATATTGTGAGCTCGCTGGTGTTAAATCTAAGTTGCGTTGATTTTTTTAAGGTACCATCCTCTCTCCTATTTTTCTTGCAGATTTCAATATGCTTAACATTATTTGCATGTTGTTTAATGACAGAAACACCATGCTGGCCACACTGAATTGCTTGATTGCAAAAGATGCAAATAGCTTCTGTAGGCTTAAATCCAGCAATACACCACAATCCAATACAATCTCCATTAGCGTCAGATTCTTTTGAGACGTCCGGATAAAATTTACTAGACCTTGATGTGCCTATATAGAAAAAAAAAACACTGCTTAAACAAACTATGTAACACATAACTTTATTCATAAGAATATCACAATTCAAAATTATAAGCTACAGAAAACTATCCTTTTACACGACTTTAATTATAAGAATATGAAAACCAAAATTTTGATGCCTTATGGAAATGTGCACCCTGAGCCTTTAGCACAATAAATTCATTTGCAATTCTCTATTTAGTTATTTTTGGTGTGTTACAGGTTCAGAAGACACCTGCAAATAAATCAGAAGCTAGTGGCCAAACCATTCTGTACCAAAGAATAGAAATTACATTCGAAGCATTTCCCATCAGAAGCTGTATCCAGTGCGAAAAAAAATTTTCAAATCAGAATTTCAGAAGCAGATATTGGAGAAAACACAATTTATTTTTACGCCCCCTAGTGGACAATCTATGTGTAACTTGAAAAAGTGACTACCTAAAATACAGTGAAGTGCCAGAAAAACTGGTACTGACGAGCTTATGCAAAATACACTGGCGTGCAAAAATTAAGGACGAGACGGTTTTTCGAATGTAACGTCGTGCAGAAGTGCTCCACATAGACTCAAATCATACCATAAGATCCCCAAGATGTAAGAATATTGGGCAAGTGAGCAAAACTGTCCAAACAAGGAATCCAAAGGATACAGAGGCACTTTATTGAAAAGGTAGCTTCGAGCACAACTGGACAGAAGACAGAAACGTCCATGTGACAGACGGCTGCCAAGAAAAATCCAGTCTTTAGTAGGGGATATGATCACCCCCGACTGCAGCATTGCAGGATTTACAATGTCTGTCCATGGTGAGGACGAAGTTGTCAAGCAGCTGTTGAGGCATCATGGCCCATTCCTCTTGTAGCGCCAATCGCAGCTGCGGAATCTTCGCTGGCGGCTGGTGACATGCTGCGAAGCATCTCCCGAGAAGGTCCCACACGTGTTCGATTGGATTTAGGTCCGGGGACCTTGCGGGCTAATCCATGCGTTGAATATCTTCACTCTCCAACAGCTCTGTGACAGCCACTGTACGATGAGGGTAGCGTTGTCGTCCATGAAGAGGAACTCAGGACCCACAGCACCTCTAAACAGACGCACGTTAGGCAGGAGAACATCGGTACAATAGCGGACACCAGTGACTGAACCTCCTTGGAAGATGTGGAGGTCAGTACGACTACCAAGTATGATACCGCCCCAAACGAGAACACCTCCAAACCGGTCCCTTTCGATGATGTTGGAGGTGTGATTGCGCGTTCCCTGCTCTCTCCAGATGTGTATACGTCCAGAATCGCTCGTCAGACTAAATCGGCTCTCATCCGTAAAGATAACTCGACCCCATTCCTGATGTGTCCAGTTCTTGTGTTCCTGGCACCACAGAAACCACCATCTCCGATGAGCAGGCGTTAATATATAGATGCCAACCTCTAAAAGTAGTTTTCAGTAACCAACATGTTCATTTTTCAGTAATTTTCAGTAAGTTTTTTTTTTTACAGTAATTTTCAGTAATCCAGTCTACAGCGGCAAATTTGGGTTATGATAAACTGGCTGTAGTTGCCATTTTGGCCTTTCTTAGTTCAATTTGCAAAAACTTCTTCTGATAGCATAGTTCACTGTGTGCAATGCTGTTTATTTTTTCTACTAATAAAGAAAACAGCACATGACTACTTAAATTCGGTCTGAATCATTCATGGGTTTTTTTCACAATACGGAAAATTCTTTCTGTACTTGCATTGCTATGAGGGACTATTAAAATCATTTTCATATTTTTGCTTAATGATTCATACTTTAACTGGCCACTTTCATTTTTCATCAAAGAAATTCTGTGCCACACACACTTCATCCATTCTCCCAGAAGTAACATCACAGTTAAAATTTTCAAACTGGTAGTGAGTAAATTCAGATTCCACCTTGTCAGATTCTTCTGGTTTCAAAACTGGAAACAGGGAACACATATATTGGACTGATGCAAAAGAAACACGTTGCCTTAATGCTACATCTGCAATTTCAGCATGACTCAGAAATTCATCATTAAGTGGAAATTTTCTTAAAATGTAATTGAAGCCTGCCTTGTAAAATTCCCTTACCTCAGAATAAAAAGTAGCCACTATGTTTTCACTCAGATCTGCAGTTGTGCCTATATAAGATCTTGCTTTTGACCCAATTACGAGATCACATTCTTTTTGATTTCTCCTTCTTTCAAAATTTCCATCTGCACGAGATGTTGCTATCACATCAAATGCCGATGGCTTGATAAATCCTACAAGCAATTCAGATAACAGACTATGAAGTTTTCTTTTTAATACATGCACAAGCGGAGCTTTCTGCTGCAAGAACACGTTAGCAGATGTAAACAAAGGAAGAGTAGCAGATAAAAAAAAGACAAAGTTTAGATGAAGGATTTCCAATCATACTTGCAAGGTTCTTATACTGTGAATTAGCTTCTTCATTGTCACTAAAATAATGTTCTAGAGCCTCTCACTGTTCTAAAATTCTGTCAATGGATTCCAAAAGTGATAACCAGCGAGTATTGACATGCTTTAGAATTTTGTGTGGTTTAGTACCACAAACAGCTTGACTCAGTTTTAGATTGTGTTTCCTCTTTGAACTTTTCTCCAAAAAAAAAAAAAAAAGAAATACAACTGCATCAGAAACTGCCCAACATTAAATCCTTTCAGTTGAGCAGCAGATTTCTGTGCAGCTAAATTTACTAAATGGCATGAACATAGCTGCACTATGATTGCAGGCTGAACCTTCTTTATGTGAGAAACAACACCTTTTACTTGACCTATGATAGTGTTAGCATTGTCACATGAGATATTTTTTTTAACAAACTCATTGTTCAAAACGTTGAATATTCCTTCACCTGTATTATTACTTGATTCAACCAATGATAACAAAACAGTTGAATTTTTCCCTATTTTTTCATCAAAATATGTTATTGTAATGGGATACAGTTTATTTGCTTGAGCATCATTACTTCCGTCCGTAGATAGAGAAAAAGGATTTTTTTAAACTTCAGATACGATGTTACTTGTAGAAACACTGGCCATGTGCTGAATTAGTGCAGTAGCCTTGGTTCTTCTACACGAATATTTTTTGCGATCGCTGAATCGGGAAACATGGCTTGAAATAACGGTTTTTCAAGCCTTCAGTTTTTGGAAATTTATCCAATATTTTCAAGCTGAATTGACTTCACTTTTCGGAAATTTATCCAACATTTTCAAGCTGAAATACAAATATTTATGGAATAAAATGATATCCAACAATATTGGGTAGAGGAAACATCGCGAGAAAAAAAATTACGATTACCAGAGAAATCTTATCTCTGTCTACTTTCCGTTTTCCAAGGATGAAATTCCGCCCTCCGACGGAGAAAACGACCCCCCCCCCCACCCCGCTACCGCCACCAATCCTCCCAAAATTTAATAACAAAAAAAGACGGAATTCCTCAAATCAGCGTGAGAATCTCGTCACCGAAGATTACGGGGAAATTTTCGGGCGGCCTAACTTCCTTTTTCGGAAATCGTTGCCTACAACTTCAAGCTGAAATTACGCAATGAAATTATATTTAACAGTACTGAACAGAAGCAACATTGCGAGAGAAAAAAAAATACGATTACGGGAAAAATCTGCACTTCGTTTAACTTCCGTTAATGAACGTTTAAAAAGACAAAACATACCCAGACGGAAAACGACCCCCCCCCCCCCCCCAACTAATATCCCGAAAATTTCTTCACTTTTGCATCGATCTCGGAAAAAAAAAAAAAAAAAACGGAAGAGAACTCCGCGAATCCGCGGAAGAATCTCGCGTACGAATTCACCGCTGAATCGATTTCGAATGTCGTAAGATAACGCTAAAATATCGATGACCGGTAAATTTTAACTTTTGGCGCAAAATTGGTGCAGATTTCGTCGAAATGGCATTTTTTAGCAGAATGGCGCAAGAAGGTTTTGGCGCGGGCTGGCACAATTGGCGCAGATCTGGCAGCCCTGAATGTAGCATTTCATTTTTTTCGCCCAGAAAAACTTGAAGAACCAACAAAAAATTTTTAAGTTGATGAAAATTTGCTTTCTATCTCAGAAAATTAAATCAAATGGCGATTTTCCGTCATTTTAGCGGTGTTTCCGTACTTCCGTAACAGCAACCAAAAATCCGTAAAATTACAGGAAAATCCGTACTAGTTGGCATCTATGTTAATGGCACACACCATATTGGTCGTCGTGCAAATAGACCACCTTTGTGCAGCCTCCTGGGCCACGGTAAAACGTGATAATGGACGTCCAGTTGTCTGTTGCATGTGCCATGTGATTTCTCCTGCTGTCTGCCGTCTGTATCTTCTCGCCTGTAGGACAATATACCGGTCGTCCACCGCCATGGTTGCTCCTGGACGACCACTGCTAAACTCTCGGACAGCTGTTCCTGTCATTTGAAATGTTCTCCAAGCTCGTGAAACGATGTTGTGAGCGATCCCGAACTCCTCGGCCACACTAGTCACACTTCGACCTTCCTCCAACTTTCCAATGACGCAACCTCGGGTAAAGTCATTCAGATGTCGTCTACTGGATTGCCTGTTGGCCATATCACACGATGACAGCAACTCGACGTCGTTCAAACCGATGTACACCGTACAATAGCTTTCACCGAATTGCTGAGTGTACACCGCCAGTGTGCTTTATACCCTTCTGACAATCCCCCCCCCCCACGTCATGCTGCATATATGTGCATGCCCTACCGTACCGGACCCTAGTCTATCTCCTGAGTGGTCTGTCGGTCCATTCTGCCTGCTCTTTCCGCTGTTATGCCAATTTCTCTTCTTCGTCCTTAATTTTTGCACACCAGTGTACATACCAACGTCACCTATGCGCGTACTCGGTTGCATCCGCCAGTGCGTATATAAAGCAATAGAAATCCTTGCCAGCTGTCAGAGCTGTTTTTTGGCATGAGAATTACAAGTAATAACGATTTAAGCAATTTTCAACGCAGTGTCGTGGTTGGAGCTCGTGAGATGGGCCATAGTATTTCGGACGTAGAAACAAAGTTCAAATTTTCACAGACGACCATTGCAAGGGTATACAGTGACTACAAGAATTCCGGCAAAACCTACGATATCAGTGTGGCCGTAAAAAGACATTGGGTGAACGTGACCATCGTTGGCTGTCAAGAATCGTTTCATGCGTTAGGCGTGCAACACTCTCGCAGGTATCACCGGAATTCAATACTGGAGTCTCAACAAGCATCAGCGTCCGAACTGTGCAACGTACCCTGCACAATATGGGCTTTGGGAGCCGACGCCCAACTCGAGGCCCCTTGATGGGTGCACGACACAGAGCAATGCGCCTAGCTTCGGCACGGCGACACCGCCACTGGACGACTGGAAACAAGTAGCCTGGTCTGACGAGTCGCGTTTCCAACTGTATCGGGCAGATGAAAAAATTTGTGTGTAGCACAAACCCCATGAAGCCATGGATCCCGCCTGTCAACAGGGAACTAACTAACTGTACCGGCTGGTTGGGGGTCTGTAATGGTATGGGGTACGTTTAGCTGAATTTCACTGAAACTCCTGGTACGTCTACAAACATCTGTTGACCGGCCAACGCTATGTGCGCATCCTTTCTGACAAGGTACACCCGTTCATGGCCTGCATTCATGCTGATGGGTTGGGCCTGTTCCAACAGGACAATGCAAGTGTCGGGAGGTCACATTATGGTTAGAGGAGCATTCATCTGAGTTTGGGGTGTTGTCATTCCCACCCAAGTCCCCATATCTGAACGTGATAGAACACATTTGGGATGCCATGCAACACGCTATTGAACACAGGAATCCGAGACCTCGGAATACACCCGAATTGGAACGCTCTGCAGGAAGTATGGTGTGCATTGCCTACAGCATATTTCCAGAAGCTAGTGGAGTCCATGCCCTGTCGTATTTCTGCAGTCCTGCGCTCTCGTGGGGGACCTACCAAGTATTAGACTGGTGTACCAGTTTTTCTGGCACTTCAGTGTAGTCTTCGACATTAAATGTAATCGAAAGGCACAAAAAATTTTTCAATTAGATGTTTAGAAGCAAATATATGGAATAAAATGTATTTTGAATTTGATATCATCTGCATTTACACCCTCTACTCTAGAGGCCAAATTGTGCTTCAGAAAAAAAAAAAAAAAAAAAAAGGAAAAAGGATCATCATTCGTCGTACGTTTTAAGCTTTCCACCAGTGCAAGCAAAAGGAATATTTGAAATCGGACTAATAGTTGCAGACAAGGGTGGTTGCAGAGGAAAGCCCAGGGGAACATGCCATTTATAGTGCTGCTCATAGAGAATCACAATACTATAGTGAATTATTGTGATTCTCTATGAGCAATACTCATAGAGAATCCTATATTCTATATAGTGCTGCTCATAGAGAATCCCCCGTTATAGAGCTGCTCATAGAAAATCGCCGATCGACCTGGTCAGCAAAGAAAGCAAAGATCAACTGAAAGGCTTTCATCTAGAAACAACGGTTTAGGTTTTAGTTATGAACGTCATTGTCTGGAGTCCCAACCCCCCTCACCCCATCATTCGTCACAGGCAGACCGATGCCTTGCAGCAGCAGCGTTAAAAGTCAGGGCTGATTAAAAGCTGTCTTTCCTTCTGTCTTCCCCATCCCCCACTATGCCGAACAGAGCTTATCTAGTTATTCCTTTACAAAAACAATCTGGGCCCATCACCCTCTCTCTTGCAGTAAACTAACACAATGTGTTTCACTGGAACGAAACCAACGCCGTCTTTTACATCAGGCGTCATGGGAAATGAATGATACAGCCACTTCGTCACTGATTTCCTCTTCATCTCGTACCCTTCCTTTGTAGCGCAAAAGGGCGGGGGGGCCTAACATGACAAAATTTAGAATACACGTATTAAATATCACACAATTCGGTTTGATAGAACAGAAAATACGAAACCAATGGTCTGTTTTGTTTTAAACAAAAAAAAAGTCTACTCCCTCCCTAGATTAAACACATGCTGTCAAATATTTTAAAAATCCAGATGTTTACTAAAAGCCCAAACTTTTACACCTACAAAAAGTGCGGATTTGCAAAAGCAACAAAAGAGACGCATGAAACATTG
The DNA here is from genome assembly GCA_039090855.1 of Macrothele yani. Taxonomy (NCBI): domain Eukaryota; kingdom Metazoa; phylum Arthropoda; class Arachnida; order Araneae; family Macrothelidae; genus Macrothele; species Macrothele yani. The sequence continues at coordinate 60,363,591 of CM077017.1, read as the reverse complement.
AGATTCCTCTTCGATACTTTACTTGATAGGCTCTATATTTTGCGTGTTTTTGCTTATTATAGAACTTTTTTTTTTTTGCGCCTGTTAATTTCTAAAATAAAAAGCTACCACAGACGTGTCATTTTATAATTAAGAATTCCATCCAAATCAGCCGATTTCCGCGGAAGTTATTGCGATAAAAATTCTGACAAACTAATCTGTCCCTTCAAGTGCTGATAGTAACCATTTTCAACAAGATAGGTTCACTATGAGTGCTGAACAGTGACATTGTAATAATGCTATGATTTTACGCAAATCATCACACGCAAAAGGGCGGAAGATTGCCAGAGAAGTTATGAAATCATGCCCCAAACGCATTTTTAAATTCACAAAACTGGCAGCTTTCATTTAATTTCGTCATGTTGGGTATCGATCTGGGCTTAAAAATTTATATATAATAATGCAACTGATTCTCCGAAAAAAAATATGTAAAATCGATAATATGTATCTCCCCCCACATCTCACACTAAGGTAAGATATTCTGACATTTAATCAAACTGATGGTTGCAATAAGGTGCCTCCCCTTTTCAAATTTCTGCAAATGCCACTGGTTGCAGAGATATGGTGTCCACGGACAGACTAATTGATAACACAAGCACGGTCTTTTTTTACAAAAGACATGCTAAAAAGGAATGTTGATTTATACACAAGATATACAAAAAACGGCAGATTCACATAAAAATCGTGGGGGAGGGGGTAGACTTAGAGGTGCCTATTAGTAATCACTATACGAAACCTCATCGTTTACGCGCCGCAAGGGTATTTCATGAGAAAGTAACGAGAGAAATGTGTAATAACCTTATAAAATCAAATACCTTGTAACATGACCCTTCTATTTTAATGGTCAATATTTTTCGTATAATTTTTGATAACCCACGTGGGAATTAATATCTGCTAGATATCAGGCCGATATAGATTACGACGGCTGAATGTCGGTTAACATCGGTCGTCATTGAGCGAATATTCTGCTTTTCCGACACATGCAATATCGCCTTGCCGTTTTCACCCGATATTGGCTTTGCCGATGCATCCAATATTGGAATTTCAATGGTGCTTACTCAGAAACAGCGCCATTTAAACGTTTTCGCATTTGTGTGAAAAGAACTATAAATATAGTCGCAAAATGAAATTGCAGTTTAGCGATTTTAACAAACAAAAAAAAATATACAAAATTGAGAACTTTTCCAAAACACACTGAAATCCGTAATTCTTCCAACCTGTCTGTAATCAGACAGCCGAAACCGTAATAATTACAGAAAATCCGTAATGTTTGGCACCTCTGGACTTGTAAACAATATAAAAAATCAGCAAATATTCAGAAAAAAAAATCGGGGGGGGGGGGGGGGGTCGACCTATATGCTAGGAGGCCCTTGTTACATGGATACATACGGTACACAGTGTGGCAAAGAATTTTTAAGACTGGGTCTGTAAAATGAAATAGAAACAAGAAATTATCATTTGTTTTGGTTTTTTATTCAAAATAAGTCCCTCCAGCTTCAATACATTTGTTACAGCGATTTAATAATGATTCGAATGCCTGTTCCAGTTCACGTTGCGGAATGACCTCCAAAGCATGCGTCGAAGCTGTTTGTATGGTCGAAATATCATCAAAATAACACCCTTTTAAAGTCATTTTAAGTTTTGGGAATAAAGAAAAGTCGCAGAGTGCTAAATCAGACAAATACGGTGGATGATTCAACACACAGACTATTTTTCGCCAAAAATCTACAAACAAGAAGTGAGGTGTGACTGGGTGCATTATCGTGCAACAAACACCAACTGTTTTCATCCCGATATTCTGGACGAATGCGACGAATTCTGCCCATCAAACGCCTCAAAACATTTAAATAAAACTCACCAGTAATTGTTTGTCCACTTGGAACAAATTATTTCTGGATAATACCCTTACTATCGAAGAATGTAACGAGCATTGTTTTGATTTTCGATGGAACTTTTCTTGTTTTTTTGGTTTGTGGTGAGTTTTTTACTTCCATTCCGCACTTCGTCGCTTTGTTTTAGGATCATATTGAAAACACCATGTTTCATTACCTGTAACAATTGATTTTAAGAAGTTTGGATCATTTTCAGCGGCTGAAATGATGTCTCTGCAATGGGCACTTCTCCTTGATTTTTGTTCATTGGTTAACGTGCGTGGAACAAATTAAGCACAGACTTTTGTTTTGCCCAAATCTTCATGCAGGATGGTTCGAATAGTTTCTTTGTTGTTGTTTAAAGACTCTTCCATCATTCTTAGTGACGCACATCGATTGTTTTCCACGAAATCACGCACTTTTTCCAATAATCTCAGGTGTACTAGATGAACTTGGTCTTCCACCAGTATGCTTATCATCTTCTAGCGTATCTCTTCCGTCCAAAAACCGTTTCTGCCACAGGAAAACATTTGATCTACCAAAACTCACCGTAAACTTGTTTCATCATTTGGCAGGTTTCCGAGGCACTTTTACCAAGTTTTGCGTTAAATTTAATAACAGCCCTTTGTTCCATCTTAATAATTCAACATGAAAAAAATGTTACTTCCCTAATGAACGGCTGTTTCGTTTGAGTTACTTTAACAACTGCGCAGTACTTTTGGCAGAAAGCAAGCAGATGGTCATGGTTTATAACGCATTCGCGATTACACTGGTGGCACCACCATAGGCTGAAATCTAGCGCCTGTCTTAAAAATTCTTTGACGCACTGTGTACTAAAAAGAAATGTATTAAAGCTACTACAAAGTTTAATTCAAAGAACAAAATTAAAAGTTGCTTACCTTTTTTTGCCATTTTGATGAATTCCTGTTAGCGTAGTCTAAAACTTTCCCATAAATACAAATATGGAACTTCCAAACAAAATTGCGGGGACTAGGATGAACTTTGAGCCTGAAAACAGGATTAGTCGCATGCAGCAAGCACACTGAGAACTTCAAACACATAAAATAAAGTAAAGCTACAGAAGCGTAACGCAATCGCAATGCATTCTGGGGCCCCACCGGAGAGGCTGAAAATAGACAGTGAGAATGTAAGTAGGCGACAGTTTTATACAGAACAGAGCAGATGCAGGGGGATTCCGCTGGAGAAAAATCGCCAAACGTATAATTATTTAATCACAGCCATTTTAAAATTGATTTGAGAGCTTTTTAAGATTTCCGGATGTTAGGAAATTTATTTCTGTATCAAAACATTTTTTTTAAAAAAAACATGCTATATTTTGGCACAATTCAATGAAAATTGTGCATTTCGGAGCAGCACAGCGCAGAACTTGAAAATTTGTGCACTTCGGCGCAGCTCTTTGACCACTGTAGGAATAAAAATTCGGATACTTATCGGACACCCCCTCATACAATGATGAAACTATTAATTTACATCAAATTAAATATGACAGATTCCACTAAATACTTAATATGCCAGCCTGGATTTATACTAACCACTTTCAATCCAGGCAACCGATTTTACAGAATTTGTATGTCCAGGAATTGTAAGCTTATGCACTCCCTTTTGAATACTCCATAAATGAACAGTGCCATCATAACATCCAGCTAAAACCCTGAAAATACAAAGTTAAAAGATTTCTGCTTTAGTATGGTTGACACAAACTAATCACGAAAATTTCTTCAAAAATCAATGAAATAAAAATTTAAAAGCTCAACATGAAAAAAAAGGTTATACACTTCATAACACAATGATGTACATTCAGATCATGTAACTCAACATTCTGTAACTCAATATTAGATATTTACACACAAGTACATACATACACTCTATTATTAGAATTAGATATTTACACACAAGTACATACATACATGCACAACTACTTTCCACTTCCACAAGTGCATTAACTAAACTTACTGGTACTAGTTGAGCATTCCTGCAACACAATATATATATCATCATCATTGTCAACCATTATCAATCCACTGCTGGACGAAGGTCTCCCCAAGTTTCCTCCACAACGGTCTGTCTTGTGCCAGTCTCCTCCATGTCACCCCTGCATACTTTCGAATTTCATCCACCCATCTCCCATGTGGTCTTCTTCTGGGTCTTTTCCTGTCCCTTGGAATCCAATCTAAAATTTCGGCTGTCCATCAATGATCTGTCCTTCTGGCAGTATGTCCAGCCCATTGCCATTTCAGGGATTTAACTCTGATCATGATGTCTTCCACTCTTGTCATTTTTCGGATCCACGAGTTCCTCTTCTTATCTCTCCTGGTTACACCAAGTATGCACCTCTCGATGCTTCTTTGAGTTGTCTGCAGCCTTTGTATGTCTCTTTTAGTTAAGGTCCACGTCTCTGCACCATACGTAAGCACTGGAAGGATGCATTGATCGAACACTTTTCTTTTAAGACATAATGGCATATTGCTCTTGAAAATTATGCTGTTTCTTCCAAAAGCTCTCCAGGCAAGTTTTGTACGCCGATTAATTTCTTCATCAATGTGACCCTCACTTGATATCTGCTGTCCAAGATAAACGTACGTGTCTGTTATCTCCAGCTTTTCTCCATCAATCGATAAATCTTCATTTCTTGTAAAAGCATTGAACATCACTTTTGTCTTCTGAAAGTTCATTTTTAATCCCACTTCTTTACTCTTGTCAGCAAGTTCCTGGATCATACTCTGCAGCTCTGATGGGCTAGTTGCAAAAATGACTACATCATCAGCAAAACGAAGGTGGGTTAGATAATCTCCATTAATCTTTATCCCCTTGTTTTCCCAGCTCAGTGACTGAAAAACACCCTCCAATGTGGCATTAAAGAGCTTCGGAGATATGGTGTCACCTTGTCTCACTCCCTTTCCACTTTTTATGTGTGCTGTATTTTCAAACAGCCTAATCTTTGCACTTGCATTTTCATAGATGTTATTAATAATATTAATGTATGCATCTTCAATACCGCAGGTTTTCAGAGCCATTGTAACTGCTGATGGTTTCACCGAATCAAAGGCTTTTTCATAATCGATAAAAGCCATGCACAATGGAAGCTCATATTCCCTCGCTCTTTCAATTAGTTCTCTCAGTACGTGGATATGATCTATTGTGCTGTAGCCACTCCTGAATCCAGCTTGTTCTCTCGGTTGAGCCATGTCCAGTGTCACCTTCAAGCGGTGTGAAAGAACTTTAGTGAAGATTTTATAAACCACTGATAGGAGGCTGATAGGTCTGTAGTTTCCGAGATCCTCAATGTCACCTTTCTTATGTAGCAGGATCATTGTAGCGGTGTTCCAATCCTCAGGAATCTTTCCTTCATTAAGGCATCGAGTGAAAATTTGGGCGAGTACTGTTTCGATTTCTCCACTTGCTTCTTGTATGATGTCTACAGTAATTCCATCTTCTCCTGGAGATTTTCCCCGCTTCATGTTCTTGTTTGCATGTGCAACCTCTGCTGGAAGGACTGGAGGAACTCTGGTACTGGTATCTTTCATGATGTCTGGAGTGCATGTATCATCCCTTTCATATAATTTGGAGTAGAAATCTTTCACTCTTGTCAAAATTTCGCCTCTATTTCTTGTTACAGAACCATCTTCTTTTCTCAGTGCCATAATCTGTTTTCTTCCCTTACTGAGATGTCCCTTAGCTATCTTTAGGCTTTGGTTGTTTTCAATTGCTTTCCTCACTAGTTCACAGTTGAATTTTCTTACGTCTTCAGTGATACTTTTTCGTACTGTCTTGCATAGCTCTATATATTCCACTTTGGATGTCTTCATGTCCATTTCCTGTGTGGCTTTTTCTTGAAAAAGGAGTTCATGATGAAAAACCCTTCTGCCTCTGCAAACTCAACGAGAGTATTTCCACGCTGGTTTCTGTTGCAGTGACCAAATTTACCTATAGAAGTTTCATTCTGTTGCCGTTGCCTTATTTTTGCATTGAAATCTCCCATAATTATTTTCAAGTGCTGCTTACCTTTATTATTTAGATGACAAATTTCCTCATAAAATTCTTCAATTTCTTCTTCAGGATGACTTGTGGTGGGTGCATAAGTTTGAATAATCTGAGCCTGGTATCTTTTTGAGAGTTGGATAACAAGCCGTGCAGCTCTGTCAGAGGAACTATATATATATATCATCATTGTCAACCATTATCAATCCACTGCTGGACGAAGGTCTCCCAAGTTTCCTCCACAACGGTCTGTCTTGTGCCAGTCTCCTCCATGTCACTCCCGCATATTTACGAATTTCATCCACCCATCTCCCATGTGGTCTTTTTCTGGGTCTTTTCCTGTCCCTTGGAATCCAATCTAAAATTTCGGCTGTCCATCTATGGTCTGTCCTTCTGGCAGTATGTCCAGCCCATTGCCATTTCAGGGATTTAACTCTGATCATGATGTCTTCCACTCGTCATTTTTCGGATCCACGAGTTCCTCTTCTTATCTCTCCTGGTTATACCAAGCATGCACCTCTCCATGCTTCTTTGAGTTGTCTGCAGCCTTTGTATGTCTCTTTAGTTAAGGTCCACGTCTCTGCACCATACGTAAGCACTGGAAGGATGCATTGATCAAACACTTTTCTTTTAAGACATAATGGCATATTGCTCTTGAAAATTATGCTGTTTCTTCCAAAAGCTCTCCAGGCAAGTTTTGTACGCCGATTAATTTCTTCATCAATGTGACCCTCACTTGATATCTGCTGTCCAAGATAAACATACGTATCTGTTATCTCCAGTTTTTCTCCATCAATCGATAAATCTTCATTTCTTGTAAAAGCATTGAACATCACTTTTGTCTTCTGAAAGTTCATTTTTTAATCCCACTTCTTTACTCTTGTCAGCAAGTTCCTGGATCATACTCTGCAGCTCTGATGGGGTAGTTGCAAAAATGACTATGTCATCAGCAAAACGAAGGTGGGTTAGATATTCTCCATTAATCTTTATCCCTTTGTTTTCCCAGTTCAGTGATTGAAAGACATTTTCCAATGTCGCATTAAAGAGCTTCGGAGATATGGTGTCACCTTGTCTCACTCCCTTTCCAATTTTTATGTGTGTTGTATTTTCAAACAGCCAAATCTTTGCACTTGCATTTTCATAGATGTTATTAATAATATTAATGTATGCATCTTCAATACCGCAGGATTTCAGAGCCGTGGTAACTGCTGATGGTTTCACCGAATCAAAGGCTTTTTCATAATCGATAAAAGCCATGCACAATGGAAGTTCATATTCCCTCGCTCTTTCAATTAGTTCTCTCAGTACGTGGATATGATCTATTGTGCTGTAGCCACTCCTGAATCCAGCTTGTTCTCTCGGTTGAGCCATGTCCAGTGTTACCTTCAAGCGATGTGAAAGAACTTTAGTGAAGATTTTATAAACCACTGATAGGAGGCTGATAGGTCTGTAGTTCCTGAGATCCTCAATGTCACCTTTTTTATGTAGCAGGATCATTGTAGCATTGTTCCAATCCTCAGGAATCTTCCCTTCATTAAGGCATCTAGTGAAAATTTGGGCGAGTACTGTTTCAATTTCTCCACTTGCTTCTTGTATGATGTCTATAGTAATTCCATCTTCTCCTGGAGCTTTCCCCGGCTTCATGTTCTTGATTGCATGAGCAACTTCTGCTGGGAGGACTGGGAGAACTCTGGTACTGGTATCTTTCATGATGTCTGGAGTACATGTATCATCCCTTTCATATAATTTGGAGTAGAAATCTTTCACTCTTGTCAAAATTTCGCCTCTATTTCTTGTTATAGAACCATCTTCTTTTCTCAGAGCCATAATCTGTTTTCTTCCCTTACTGAGATGTCCCTTTGCTATCTTAAGGCTTTGGTTGTTTTCAATTGCTTTCCTCACTAGCTCACAGTTGAATTTCCTTACGTCTTCAGTGATACTTTTTCGTGTTGTCTTGCATAGCTCTATATATTCCACTTTGGAAGTCACATCTTCTTTAGTTGTCCTTATCTCTCTTCTTTTTTGCATCAACATTTTGGTTTTTCCTGATAATTTGTTCACATGCAACTTGTTCTTAGACCCAGCTAATTTTGTTGCCGTTTCCATTAGAGCTTTGGTTACTTTTCTGTTAACTTCCGAAATATCCACTTCTTCCGATGTTAGGCCTTCTAAAGCAGAGAATCTGTTCTTCAGTTCCAACTTGAAAGTATTATGGTGTTTTTTAAGGTTGGTTATGTCAATACATTTTGTTTGTCTTATGAGCTTGCCACGTTCCAGTTTAGTGTTGAGGTGCATCTTACATCTCACCAATCTATGGTCACTACCTGTGTTGAACTGGTTCAGCACACTGCAGTCTTCGATGACGAATTTTTTTGTTACACATAATAAAATCAATTTCACTTGTCGTCCCAATTGGATGTCTCCATGTCCATTTCCTGTGTGGCTTTTTCTTGAAAAAGGAGTTCAAGATGAAAAATCCTTCTGCCTCTGCAAACTCAACGAGAGTATTTCCACGCTGGTTTATATATATATATATATATATATATATATATATATATATATATATATATATATATACAGAGGCGGGATGTAAGGTCAGGTGATGCGTAACATCACAGCCTCTCCTTGACAAATGTCAACCCCGCCTTCTCGTGGTGCATCCTGTTCCCACTAAAGGGGCTCTGACGACCGCCCATAGCGGTATAACTATACCATCGGGATAAGAGGAAATTCTATCCCACACTCACCAACCCGCTTGGCCAGCGTGGTGAGTTATGGCCAAACCCCTCCAAAATGATTCCACAACTTAAATCTTGGCCCTCAGTCTCCGGCAGCTGGAATGTACCTGGCCAAGGCAGCGGCCAGTGCGACATGAAGGCAGAGGGTGCTAAGAATCCCCGGAGGACCGGACTAGGCTGCCATCTGATGCTGACCTTGGCTACTTACAATGGACGCTCCCTATCTTCTGATTCAAGGCTTCTTGAATTGGAAGAGGAACTACAAAGGATCAAGTGGGACATCGTGGGGCTAAGTGAGGTAAGGAGAAAAGGAGAAGATCTCATCGAACTGAAAAGTGGACATCTCTTCTACTATCGTGGGACAGATACTGGCAGAACTAGTGGTGTTGGATTTATAATAAACAAGAAACTGAAGGATAAAGTTGTAGAAGTTGAAAGTTCCTCTGACAGAGCTGCACGACTTGTTATCCAACTCTCGAAAAGATACCAGGCTCAGATTATTCAAACTTATGCACCCACCACAAGTCATCCTGAAGAAGAAATTGAAGAATTTTATGAGGAAATTTGTCATCTAAATAATAAAGGTAAGCAGCACTTGAAAATAATTATGGGAGATTTCAATGCAAAAATAGGGCAACGGCAACAGAATGAAACTTCAGTAGGTAAATTCGGTCACGGCAACAGAAACCAGCGTGGAAATACTCTCGTTGAGTTTGCAGAGGCAGAAGGGTTTTTCATCTTGAACTCCTTCTTCAAGAAAAAGCCACACAGGAAATGGACATGGAGACATCCAAATGGGACGACAAGTGAAATTGATTTTATTATGTGTAACAAAAAATTCGTCATAGAAGACTGCAGTGTGCTAAACAAGTTCAACACAGGTAGTGACCATAGATTGGTGAGATGTAAGATGCACCTCAACACTAAACTTGAACGTGGCAAGCTCATAAGACAAACAAAATCTATTGACATAACCAACCTTAAAAAACACCATAATACCTTCAAGTTAGAACTGAAGAACAGGTTCTCTGCTTTAGAAGGCCTAACATCGGAAGAAGTGGACATCTCTGAAGTTAACAGAAAAATAACCAAAGCTCTTATGGAAACAGCAACAAAATTAGCTGGGTCTAAGAACAAGTTGCATGTGAACAAATTATCAGGAAAAACCAAAATGTTGATGCAAAAAAGAAGAGAGATGAGGACAACTAAAGAAGATGTGACTTCCAAAGTGGAATATATAGAGCTATGCAAGACAGTAAGAAAAAGTATCACTGAAGACGTAAGAAAATTCAACTGTGAACTAGTGAGGAAAGCAATTGAAAACAACCAAAGCCTAAAGATAGCAAAGGGACATCTCAGTAAGGGAAGAAAACAGATTATGGCACTGAGAAAAGAAGATGGTTCTGTAACAAGAAATAGAGGCGAAATTTTGACAAGAGTGAAAGATTTCTACTCCAAATTATATGGAAGGGATGATATATGCACTCCAGACATCATGAAAGATACCAGTACCAGAGTTCCTCCAGTCCTTCCAGCAGAAGTTGCACATGCAATCAAGAACATGAAGCGAGGAAAAGCTCCAGGAGAAGATGGAATTACTGTAGACATCATACAAGAAGCAAGTGGAGAAATCGAAACAGTACTCGCCCAAATTTTCACTCGATGCCTTAATGAAGGAAAGATTCCTGAGGATTGGAACACCGCTACAATGATCCTGCTACATAAGAAAGGTGACATTGAGGATCTCGGAAACTACAGACCTATCAGCCTCCTATCAGTAGTTTATAAAATCTTCACTAAAGTTCTTTCACACCGCTTGAAGGTAACACTGGACATGGCTCAACCGAGAGAACAAGCTGGATTCAGGAGTGGCTACAGCACAATAGATCATATCCACGTGCTGAGAGAACTAATTGAAAGAGCGAGGGAATATGAACTTCCATTGTGCATGGCTTTTATCGATTATGAAAAAGCCTTTGATTCGGTGAAACCATCAGCAGTTACAATGGCTCTGAAAACCTGCGGTATTGAAGATGCATACATTAATATTATTAGTAACATCTATGAAAATGCAAGTGCAAAGATTAGGCTGTTTGAAAATACAACACACGTAAAAATTGGAAAGGGAGTGAGACAAGGTGACACCATATCTCCGAAGCTCTTTAATGCCACATTGGAGGGTGTTTTTCAGTCGCTGAGCTGGGAAAACAAGGGGATAAAGATTAATGGAGATTATCTAACCCACCTTCGTTTTGCTGATGACGTAGTCATTTTTGCAACTAGCCCATCAGAGCTGCAGAGTATGATCCAGGAACTTGCTGACAAGAGTAAAGAAGTGGGATTAAAAATGAACTTTCAGAAGACAAAAGTGATGTTCAATGCTTTTACAAGAAATGAAGATTTATCGATTGATGGAGAAAAGCTGGAGATAACAGACACGTACGTTTATCTTGGACAGCAGATATCAAGTGAGGGTCACATTGATGAAGAAATTAATCGGCGTACAAAACTTGCCTGGAGAGCTTTTGGAAGAAACAGCATAATTTTTAAGAGCAATATGCCATTATGTCTTAAAAGAAAAGTGTTTGATCAATGCATCCTTCCAGTGCTTACGTATGGTGCAGAGACGTGGACCTTAGCTAAAAGAGACATACAAAGGCTGCAGACAACTCAAAGCAGCATGGAGAGGTGCATACTTGGTGTAACCAGGAGAGATAAGAAGAGGAACTCGTGGATCCGAAAAATGACAAGAGTGGAAGACATCATGATCAGAGTTAAATCCCTGAAATGGCAATGGGCTGGACATACTGCCAGAAGGACAGATCATCGATGGACAGCCGAAATTTTAGATTGGATTCCAAGGGACAGGAAAAGACCCAGAAGAAGACCACATGGGAGGTGGGTTGATGAAATTCGAAAGTATGCAGGGGTGACATGGAGGAGACTGGCACAAGACAGACCGTTGTGGAGGAAACTTGGGGAGACCTTCGTCCAGCAGTGGATTGATAATGGTTGACAATGATGATGATGATGATGATGATACAGAGGCAGAAGGGTTTTTCATCTTGAACTCCTTCTTCAAGAAAAAGCCACACAGGAAATGGACATGGAGACATCCAAATGGGACGACAAGTGAAATTGATTTTATTATGTGTAACAAAAAATTCGTCATAGAAGACTGCAGTGTGCTAAACAAGTTCAACACAGGTAGTGACCATAGATTGGTGAGATGTAAGATGCACCTCAACACTAAACTTGAACGTGGCAAGCTCATAAGACAAACAAAATCTATTGACATAACCAACCTTAAAAAACACCATAATACCTTCAAGTTGGAACTGAAGAACAGGTTCTCTGCTTTAGAAAGCCTAACATCGGAAGAAGTGGACATCTCTGAAGTTAACAGAAAAGTAACCAAAGCTCTTATGGAAACAGCAACAAAATTAGCTGGGTCTAAGAACAAGTTGCATGTAAATCAATTATCAGGAAAAACGAAAATGTTGATGCAAAAAGAAGAGAGATGAGGACAACTAAAGAAGATGTGACTTCCAAAGTGGAATATATAGAGCTATGCAAGACAGTACGAAAAAGTATCACTGAAGACGTAAGAAAATTCAACTGTGAACTAGTGAGGAAAGCAATTGAAAACAACCAAAGCCTAAAGATAGCAAAGGGACATCTCAGTAAGGGAAGAAAACAGATTATGGCACTGAGAAAAGAAGATGGTTCTGTAACAAGAAATAGAGGCGAAATTTTGACAAGAGTGAACCGCTTGAAGGTAACACTGGACATGGCTCAACCGAGAGAACAAGCTGGATTCAGGAGTGGCTACAGCACAATAGATCATATCCACGTACTGAGGGAACTAATTGAAAGAGCGAGGGAATATGAACTTCCATTGTGCATGGCTTTTATCGATTATGAAAAAGCCTTTGATTCGGTGAAACCATCAGCAGTTACAATGGTTCTGAAATCCTGCGGTATTGAAGATGCATACATTAATATTATTAATGACATCTATGAAAATGCAAGTGCAAAGATTCGGCTGTTTGAAAATGCAACACACATAAAAATTGGAAAGGGAGTGAGACAAGGTGACATGGAGGAGACTGGCACAAGAGAGACCGTTGTGGAGGAAACTTGGGGAGACCTTCGTCCAGCAGTGGATTGATAATGGTTGATGATGATGATATATATATGTGTGTGTGTGTGTTTATATACATTGTCTTATCAGAATAATATGACCCCCTACCTAATTAATGGGAATAACCTACCTTTCTCCGGATGGCAGTGGTGAGGCGGTATGGCATGGGTGCAAAGAGGACTTGGAAGGTTGCTTGAGGCACACATGGCCATTCAAACAAACTGCAGCAGAGCACTGAGGTCCAGGAGATGATGTGGTTGTGAGTCAGCGCGCCAAACCTGCCGATCTAAATAGTCCCCATAAGTGCTCTATGGGATTGAGGTCGAGCGATTTCGCTGGCCAAGGGAGAACGGAAACATTGCTGTTGTGTTCCTGGAACCAGTCGCGCACCGCACCCTCTTAGCGACATGACAGGATGCATTGTCCTGTTGGTAGACACCATCACCACCAGGGTGAATGACCAACACAAAGCAATGCATGTGGTCAGTAAAGATGAACAGGTAGCCATTGGCATTTAGGGACCCATCCAGTCATACCAGGTCGTAACAGGTAAACATCCCCCAAACATGCACACTGCCATGACCGACCTGTACTTCACCAACAAGCGTGTCCAGGTGTTGGTTCTCATGTGTCTGACGCTGTATCCGCCAACGCCTGTCACTTCTGTAGAGTAGAAACCTCGATCCGTCACAGAATGCAACCCAACCTTTTCCCACTCTTCCACGGTCTAATGATGGTAGTCCCATGCGAATTGCAGGCATCATTACCAATGGACCTGGGTCAACATGGATGCATCAACACAGCATTAACTCTGGAGAGCCATGCGTAACAAGGTTCCCTCTACTGTTATCAGGGACACGTACCAGAGTGCCCCAGTGTTTACTTGCGTGGTCAATTGCTGTACTGTTGCGTGTCGTTTGCCATTTACCAGTAGACAGAGGCGACGTTCTCCTCTGGGGTCGATGGCCTTTGGGGCTCCACAGGTATGACGTCGGGAGATACTCAGTGTACCAGCAGTCCATTCTTGATACAGGGTAACACCCTTACTACTAGATCTCACAAACGACCCAGTAAGACTGCTGTTTCCGAGATGCTTCCACCCTTGGTGCAGCAGCTGATGATCATTCCATTTTGAATGTGCATCAAATCACTACCTCTGCGATGCACTATGGCTCATCTGTCCTAGCCGGCCACTTATATCTTAGTGTGGTCGCCATTGTCATGTAGTGCCTAAGCAGGTTTGGGGGGGGGGGGGTTTACACTGTGATTCCGGAGATGGTCACATTACTCTGATCATCATCATCATTGTCAACCATTATCAATCCACTGCTGGACGAAGGTCTCCCCAAGTTTCCTCCACAACGGTCTGTCTTGTGCCAGTCCCCTCCATGTCACTCCCGCATACTTTCGAATTTCATCCACCCATCTCCCATGTGGTCTTCTTCTGGGTCTTTTCCTGTCCCTTGGAATCCAATCTAAAATTTCGGCTGTCCATCGATGGTCTGTCCTTCTGGCAGTATGCCCAGCCCATTGCCATTTCAGGGATTTAACTCTGATCATGATGTCTTCCACTCTTGTCATTTTTCGGATCCAAGAGTTCCTCTTCTTATCTCTCCTGGTTACTCCAAGCATGCACCTCTCCATGCTTTTTTGAGTTGTCTGCAGCCTTTGTATGTCTCTTTTAGTTAAGGTCCACGTCTCTGCACCATACGTAAGCACTGGAAGGATGCATTGATCAAACACTTTTCTTTTAAGACATAATGGCATATTGCTCTTGAAAATTATGCTGTTTCTTCCAAAAGCTCTCCAGGCAAGTTTTGTACGTCGATTAATTTCTTCATCAATGTGACCCTCACTTGATATCTGCTGTCCAAGATAAACGTACGTGTCTGTTATCTCCAGCTTTTCTCCATCAATCGATAAATCTTCATTTCTTGTAAAAGCATTGAACATCACTTTTGTCTTCTGAAAGTTCATTTTTAATCCCACTTCTTTACTCTTGTCAGCAAGTTCCAGGATCATACTCTGCAGCTCTGATGGGCTAGTTGCAAAAATGACTACGTCATCAGCAAAACGAAGGTGGGTTAGATAATCTCCATTAATCTTTATCCCCTTGTTTTCCCAGCTCAGTGACTGAAAAACACCCTCCAATGTGGCATTAAAGAGCTTCGGAGATATGGTGTCACCTTGTCTCACTCCCTTTCCAATTTTTATGTGTGTTGCATTTTCAAACAGCCGAATCTTTGCACTTGCATTTTCATAGATGTCATTAATAATATTAATGTATGCATCTTCAATACCGCAGGATTTCAGAACCATTGTAACTGCTGATGGTTTCACCGAATCAAAGGCTTTTTCATAATCGATAAAAGCCATGCACAATGGAAGTTCATATTCCCTCGCTCTTTCAATTAGTTCTCTCAGTACGTGGATATGATCTATTGTGCTGTAGCCACTCCTGAATCCAGCTTGTTCTCTCGGTTGAGCCATGTCCAGTGTTACCTTCAAGCGGTGTGAAAGAACTTTAGTGCAGATTTTATAAACCACTGATAGGAGGCTGATAGGTCTGTAGTTCCTGATATCCTCAATGTCACCTTTTTTATGTAGCAGGATTATTGTAGGGTTGTTCCAATCCTCAGGAATCTTCCCTTCATTAAGGCATCGAGTGAAAATTTGGGCGAGTACTGTTTCGATTTCTCCACTTGCTTCTTGTATGATGTCTACAGTAATTCCATCTTCTCCTAGAGCTTTTCCCCGCTTCATGTTCTTGGTTGCATGTGCGACTTCTGCTGGAAGGACTGGAAGAACTCTGGTATTGGTACCTTTCACGATGTCTGTAGTACATGCATCATCCCTTTCATATAATTTGGAGTAGAAATCTTTCACTCTTGTCAAAATTTCGCCTCTATTTCTTGTTACAGAACCATCTTCTTTTCTCAGTGCCATAATCTGTTTTCTTCCCTAGCTATCTTTAGGCTTTGGTTGCTTTCAATTGCTTTCCTCACTAGTTCAGAGTTGAATTTCCTTACGTCTTCAGTGATACTTTTTCGTACTGTCTTGCATAGCTCTATATATTCCACTTTGGAAGTCATATCTTCTTTAGTTGTCCTCATCTCTCTTCTTTTTTGCATCAACATTTTGGTTTCTCCTGATAATTTGTTCACATGCAACTTGTTCTTAGACCCAGTTAATTTTGTTGCTGTTTCCATAAGAGCTTTGGTTACTTTTCTGTTAACTTCAGAAATATCCACTTCTTTTGATGTTAGGTCTTCTAAAGCAGAGAACCTGTTCTTCAGTTCCAACTTGAAGGTATTATGGTGTTTTTTAAGGTTGGTTATGTCAATAGATTTTGTTTGTCTTATGAGCTTGCCACGTTCAAGTTTAGTGTTGAGGTGCATCTTACATCTCACCAATCTATGGTCACTACCTGTGTTGAACTTGTTTAGCACACTGCAGTCTTCTATGACGAATTTTTTGTTACACATAATAAAATCAATTTCACTTGTCGTCCCATTTGGATGTCTTCATGTCCATTTCCTGTGTGGCTTTTTCTTGAAAAAGGAGTTCATGATGAAAAACCCTTCTGCCTCTGCAAACTCTACGAGCGTATTTCCACGCTTGTTTCTATTGCCGTGACCAAATTTACCTACTGAAGTTTCATTCTGTTGCCGTTGCCCTATTTTTGCATTGAAATCTCCCATAATTATCTTCAAGTGCTGCTTACCTTTATTATTTAGATGACGAATTTCCTCATAAAATTCTTTAATTTCTTCTTCAGGATGACTTGTGGTGGGTGCATAAGTTTGAATAATCTGAGCCTTGTATCTTCTCGATAGTTGGATAACGAGTCGTGCAGCTCTGTCAGAGGAACTTTCAACTTCTACAACTTTATCCTTCAGTTTCTTGTTTATTATAAATCCAACACCACTAGTTCTGCCAGTATCTGTCCCACGATAGTAGAAGAGATGTCCACTTTTCAGTTCAATGAGATCTTCTCCTTTTCTCCTTACCTCACTTAGCCCGACGATGTCCCACTTGATCCTTTGTAGTTCCTCTTCCAATTCAAGAAGCCTTGAATCAGAAGATAGGGGGCGTCCACTATACGTAGCCAAGGTCAGCATCAGATGGCAGCCTAGTCCGGTCCTGCAGCCGAAGTTGCATACCTTGATGGCAGCCTAGTCCTTCATGTCGCACTGGCCGCTGCCTTGGCCAGGTACATTCCAGCTGCCGGAGACTGAGGGCCAAGATTTAAGTTGTGGAGTCATTTTGGAGGGGTTTGGCCATAACTCACCACGCTGGCCAAGCGGGTTGGTGAGTGTGGGATAGCATTTCCTCTAATGCCGATGGTATAGTTATACCGCTATTGGCGGTCGTCAGAGCCCCTTTTAGTGGGGGAACAGGATGCACCACGAGAAGGCGGGGTTGATATTTGTCAAGGAGAGGCTGTGATGTTACGCATCACCTGACCTTACATCCCTTACTCTGATACGACTATGTATATCTGTGGTATGAATTTTTCACATCCCACAACTTAAAACTGTGTAATTGGGGCAAATCACAAAACATTTGCATTAACACATCACCACAAATTAGACTAAATTTGGCAAATCAATTCAGTATTATTCAACTAGTGACTTTTTTTCATACATTCCTAATGTTTGGAATCCCAAATTAAGGCTCTAGGAATCAGTAATATATATGAAATATGTCAATATATGAGTGTCAATATATGAAATTTCAGTATTCTACATTAAATCACACAAAAATTCTAAAGAACATATATAGTGAATATACACTGAAGTACCAGAAAAACTGGTACAGATGAGCTTATGCAGACTACATAGCAACGTCACCTATGCACGTACTCGGTTGCATCCGCCAGTGCGAAAATAAAGTGATAGACATCCTTGCTAGCTGTCAGAGCTGTTTTCGGCACGAGAATGACAAGTAATAACGATTTCAGCGATTTTCAACATGGTGTCATAGTTGGCGCTTGTGAGATGGGCCATAGTATTTCGGAGGTAAAAATGAAGTTCACGATTTTCACGGACGACCATTGCAAGGGTGTACCGTGACTACAAGAATTCCGGCAAAACCACCAACCTACGATACCAGTGTGGCCATAAAAAGACATTGGGTGAACGTGACCATTGTTGGCTGTCAAACATTGTTTCACGCGATAGGCGTGCAACACTCTCGGAAGTATCATCGAAATTCAATGCTGGAGCCTCAACAAGCATCAGCGTCTGGACTGTGCAACGTACCCTGTACGATATGGGCTTTGGGAGCCGACGCCCATCTCAAGTCCCCTTGATGGGTACAAGACACAGAGCTATGCGCCTCACTTGGGCATGGCAACACCGCCACTGGATACTTGATGACTGGAAACAAGTAGCCTGGTCTGACGAGTCGCGTTTTCGGTATCAGGCAGATGGAAGGATTTGTGTGTGGTGCAAACCCCATGAAGCCATGGATCCCGCCTGTCAACAGGGAACTGTACCGGCTGGTGGGGTGTCCATAATGGTATGGGTTGCGTTTAGCTGGACTTCACTGGGACCCCTGGTACGTCTACAAACATCTGTTGACCGGCCAACGCTATGTGCGCATCCTTTCTGATAAGGTACACCCGTTCATGTCCTGCATTCATGCTGATGGGTTGGGCCTGTTCCAACAGGACAATGCAAGTATCGGGAGGCCACATTATGGTTAGAGGAGCATTCATTTGAGTTTGGGGTGTTGCCATTCCCCCTCAAGTCACCAGATCTGAATGTGATAGAACACATTTGGGATGCCATGCAACGCGCTATCGAACACAGGAATCCGCGACCTCGGAATGCGCCCGAATTATGGAACGCTCTGCAGGAAGTATGGTGTGCATTGCCTACAGCATATTTCCAGAAGCTAGTGGAGTCCATGCCCTGTCGTATTTCTGCAGTCCTGCACTCCCGTAGGGGACCTACCAAGTATTAGACTGGTGTACCAGTTTTTCTGGCACTTCAGTGTATGTAAGCGATTTATATAAAATACATAACTTACAATGGATACACTCAAGTTTGCAGAATAGTATTTGTGGTATGATTATAAACAACATAACTTGAAGCAATAATAATGATAAACATTTTAAATTCACAACACTAAGTTTTCACCACTGCAAAGTTGACTACCTCAATTGGTTTATGGGATTGCAGTTTGGTTTTATGCCTGGTAAGGACTCTAATCAGGCTATTGATCACATCAAATAAAAAGTTACAATTAGACTTGGGTCTACATATGTGTATCACTTGATATAAGAAGTGTGTTTGATCATATTTGGTGGCCTGGATATTTTAAGAAAACAAGGATTACCATGAAATCTTTTCCGTTTGATTTGTGATTATTTTAAAGATAAAAAGTGTTATTTGAACTTGGTGAACTAATTGAAGGAAATTATTCTAACAGATGTCCACAGGGATCTATTTGCGGACTCACTGTTGTGGTGGACTATTATTAGCAGGGCAAGATTTCATCTTTTTTGCTCCCTAGCAAATTTTGCTAGTGACCAAATAGTTTGCTAGCAAAACATTTGCATGACTAACAAGTAAAACTAAATCACATCATAACTTATTTTCTAATAAAGTTACACAGAAATTTAAATATGTATATAAATATTTTGACTTACCTTTTTGAATAATGAATAGAATCTTAGATAAGTTTAGTGACTATTTTTATTATTAATTTCTAACAAATTCTCATACCACATGAATATATTTCACTGACATTCTAATTCAGATTTCTTCCCATATGGTTTACGCTCAGGGTGTCTGACTTTGTCATCATACCACTTTATAACTGCTGACTGTGGATTAAAAATCTCTTCTTGTGGCCCTTCTATTTCAATTGTCATCAGAGCATTTAAAGTTTCAACAGACAAATTATTCCTCCAATCCCCTTGTATTCTTTTTAAAAAACTGAATCCCACCTTACAACATGCAGTACTAAGTGGAAGTATTGCACAAATTTCTGCTAAACTTAATGTTTTTATAGGCTTCATATTTTTCTTGGAACATCCTGCTCCAAAAATGCTTTGACCCTTTTTTCATGTCACTTTGATGGTTGTTTGCAGCATCCACTTTTAATTCCATAAATTCTCCACTTACATTGAATAATTCAACTCCACACTTTTGCAGTGGTTCCTTAAAATGCTCAACCATTGTCAATATTTCAGAATTTGCGTATTTTTTTAGTTCTTGAGCATCACTTGGCCAATTTGCTACTTCAAATACTGTTGAAAGCTTTAATATTCCATCGTCTTGCAAAGATCCAAATCTAATGTTAATATTTTCTAAAACTGCATCAATTAAAACATTTTTTTTAAATGAATGTACAGCATCAGTTCTTTTTTTTAAAGATTGACCTTTAAATGTTTAAATGTACAATTTCCAGAAAGATGATCCACTTTAACAGTATTTGTAAATTCATGTAAGTTAATGCCTTCTGAAACTTTCATTTCATTTAGCTTTTCCTGAACACTGTGAAGTCTGTTAAGTATTTGATGTAAACTTATGTTGTGTGTTTGTACACATAGAGAGTCGAGCTATTTCACCCAGTACATCTGTGAAAAAGTGTAAATGCAGTAGGAAAGTATAAGTCAGACAGTGTTTCAGAATTCCTTGTGCTACCGCCTTTTCATCAGATGATCCAGAAACACAGACATCTTCCAAGTGCATGATAACTGCCTTCCAGTTATTAATCAAACCTTGACATGCGCTGTAATGGTGAGGTGTCCATCTTACACCATCTAATCTTTGTGGAGCTATTATATTTTCATTGCATATTGATACAATATCTTTTAACATGGTCCTACGTTTAGGAGACCTTGAGTAAAAACTATATATTTGCTTCATTATCATTTCCAAAGTAGTCATATATGTTTTTGAAAAAGCCGATTTCATGGCCAACTCCAGGCGATGAGACATGCAGTGAATATTAACCAACCAAGAACAAGCATCTTTTATTTTAGCCCCAACTCCAGATTTTCTTCCAGTCATAACTGCAGCACCATCAGTTCCCAAACTAACAATTTTATCCATCCACTGAGGAAAGTTCAACTTGTCTGAAAACTCTGTGTTTATTGCCTTTAAAATGTCATTAGCAGTAGTAAATTTTAAATCAACTAATTTAAGTGTGTGTCAGAGGTTCTCCTTGATTGACAAACTTGGCACATAACACCAATTTACTTGTTGTGCAAATATCTGTAGATTCATCAATCATCAGAGAGAAAAACTGAGCATTTCTTAGTTTTGAACACAATGTCTCACAGATATCATTACCAATGAAGCGAGTATAAGTACTGCAAGCTTTATCATCATGATAGGTAACACCAATATCTGATTTACCTTCAGTTATCCTTTTGTGACAGGAAATAAATTTTTCAAAGAATTTAAACTTTACCTCTGATTTTGCCATAGTGTATGTAATATGAAATAATTTGTCCATCATTTTCAGAAGCTCTTCATCTGCTGTTCTAAATGATTTCACTATAGCAGTATCACATAATTCACCTTCCTTGGAAGCTTTTACTGATAATGCTGTCAGATGATCAGAAGATTTGCTATGTGCAGAAACAGATTCTTTTTTTACATTTTGAGTCCGATACTTTTTTATGCCATACTCACGACAAATTTCGCACCAAATTTCTTTCACGTGTGAAGGAGATGTATCTATTAAACTGTAATTAATCCAATTCCATTTGTTGGTTAATCTCCAGTTCTGTACAGTAGCAACCTTCACATTTTTAACTGCAGTTGTTGTACACAATTTTCGCTTAAGGGAACTATGCTGAGACGAATGATCACCACGTGATTCACCAGCTATCGTGCTTTGATTTCCTGTTCCATTGCCTGGCGCGGTGGAGCTTTCGATATCTTGCACGAAATTTAAAGCATTGTTCTCATTTTGAGATGAAGGCTTTTGATCAGAAGTTCGCCGTCGCTTGTTTACAAATGAATGCAAAGACAACTGTCGACTCATGATTCAAAAAATAAAGCAAATGAAACACGAAGGTACACTTAACAATAAACAAGCCTACATAACACGTGGTTGTTCACTCAAAGAATCCGAAGAACGCAAAATATATTGAAACTACCCCAACAGAGACAGGGTGAACACAGGATTAACTGGAACTCTGACGTCATGAAGTCGACTGCAGTGTACCATCGGTCTCTTACAAAACTAGCCGTTGATTGACAGCCCAGCAGGAATCATGTGATTTGTTCCATTTGAACTCTTGCTAAAGTGAAAGGCCAATATTTGAATTCATACACACTGCATATCTGCCAACTACCTACAAATGCCGTAGTTTCTACGGAATTAGTTGTCTGACTACAGAACTCACTATCAAATCAACGGATTCTACGAATTTTTCTTTTGCTATTGTTTTTATGATATACACGAGATTCTTACATGGATTCGCGGAATCCCGCTTTTTTTTTTTTTTTTTTTGTCATCAGTTAGATCATTCTGAAGATCGGTATTTGGGAGAGGGGGGGGTCGTTTTCCATCTGGAGACAAAATTTCGTGCTTCAAAACTTTCGAACACAGTAGTGAAACGGAGTAAGAAAATTTTGCCGTAATCGCAAATTTTTCTCCCAATGTTGCCTTTGTGTCCGCTTTTCTTGTTAAATATCATTTTATTGCATAAATGTTTGCATTTTAGCTTGAAACTGTGGAGAACAATTCGCAAAAACGGAAGTTGGCTGCTGCAAAATTTTTCTGTAATTTTCAGGCATGAGATTCTTCAGCGAATTCAAGGAATTTCGGCTTTTTTCGTTATTATTGGAATTCCATCTTTACGAAACTAGAAAACGAAAGGTCGACGGAATTCGGATTTTTTCCGTAATCATAATTTTTTTTTCTCACGATGTTGCCTCTGTCAAGTATTATTGCTCATTCACATTTTACTGGATAAATATTTGTATTTCAGCTTGAAAATACGAGGAAAATTTCCAAAACCGGAAGTCAGACAAAGCAAAAGTTTCTTCCGTAATCGTTTACCCCCTCCACAAACACGTTTCGTAAAAAAGCGTCTATGCCACGCAATAAGGCTAGTTACTATAAGACTTTTGCCAGTGTTGGCAGGCTATTTTCCAGTAACATTTTGGTTTGCTTCTTTCGGTTTTGTCTACCATCCGAATAAGTGGAATTATTCTTGCTTATTCATCACTGATCATTAGAGCGCAGTATTTGATTCATGCACGACTATCAAGACTTGTGGAAGTAGGCGATCGCTTGGCTTAGGGTACGACAGGAGTTGAGGACAAAGTTCGTGGGGCAAAAGAAGGGAGGGTGGCAGAGCAGGTGGTCAAACAACCGATCCATCCCAGAGCTGTGGGTTGCAACAGCAACCATTGCCGACGTCACGTTCAGTTTCTGTAATAGACCCATGAGGGCACGATGGAGAGGAGTTTCAATGCACTTCTACGACAGTTTCCACTGGAAGGGATGAAAGATATGGGGAGGGTGGGTATTAAGTGTCGAAAGGAAATTGGCGAAAGAGAATCGCTGATCGTCGCTGTTTTAACAAGTGATAATAGAAACTTATGTAAACTTCGTGGATTAATAATGATTTTTTTTTTTTTTGTTACTTTAAATAAAGAAATTACCTTACTAGCAATATTTGCTACTGCGATTTTTTTCACTAGCAAATTTGATTTTTCAGTAGCTATTTGCTAGTTGCTAATCGGTGAAATCGCGCCCTGATTATTAGCTAATACGGCGTAACCACTAAATTTGGGACTGAGTGGACATACAAGCTTTTGCTAATGATTTCATTTTGCTAATCTCAGCTTCTGGAAGACCAACAATCGAAACAAAATTTCACGATGCCCTGAGAATTTCGGATGATTGGCGTCAAAGTTTTAAGATAATATTTGCACATTAAAAGACATCAATGTTGTGTTTTGGAAAGAAGGGTGAAATGAGAACTCAACCTCACTGTAGGTTTCAGGGTATTACAGTGAAATCTGTTAAAACATTGACTTATCTTGGAGTTACTCTGGGTACAAGATTTTCAGGATTGGCACATGTTCATCAGTTACGGCAAAAAATATTGAGAATTGTTAATCGTATTTTATGTATGAAATTGCCTAGGAAGATACTTAAGACTATCTATCAATGTGGTGTTGGGAAAATGATTATGTATGCTGCAGGTGCTTGGTGGCATGATAGACTGCGGATTAAAAGTCAATAATTGCAATGACAGGTTTTATTGGGAATTACTGGTTGTTACAGGACAACTCCAACTGCAGCCTTACAGGTTTTAACAGGATGCCGACCCCTTGACTTGATTGCTGAACAGGAAGCAGCAATGTTTCATCTCAGAAATGGTAAAGTGATTTGTCATGTGTTTCACACTACACTGGATCTTTCAGAAGCTGAAAACCAAATTAAGAATCCTGACATACATCAGTTAGATGAAATTAGTACATCTTGGGATATCAGAGAACCTTTGGATTTCGGGTTTGAAATCTATACAGACGGATCCAGGATGAATGACAGAACTGGTTCGGGGGATTTTGTGCCTTTTCCAGTGGAAATTTATCAACATCAATATATTTCCGGTTGTCTAATGAATCTACTGTTTTTCAGGCCAAGTTAACGGCTATTTCAGTGCAGAGCCACTGAAATAGCCGTTAACTTGGCCTGAAAAACAGGTTAAAATGAATAATTCAATATTTATAGTGACAGTCAATCGGCTCTTTCAGCATTAGGTGTCTTCAAGAGTACGGATGCCTTCGTGCAGCGAATCAAGAACATTATTCAAGAATTGGAAACATCATATCTACTTCCATTAGATTAAGGGTCATTTCAGATTTCTGGGAAATGAACTAACAGACGTATTGGCTAAGAAAGGAATGCAAAAAGATCAAATTGATTTCCCTTTGAAAATTCCAATTGAGATTAGAAGAACATAAATTCGAAGAGCAATGAAATGAGTTTGGCAGTCTCATTGGAATGATAGTGAGACTGGAAGAGTGACTGCTCAGTTTTTTCCCTGTTTCAGCGGGACGATGTCAGACGGATAAATTTCTGAAACAATGGTTTACAGAACACAGCATTAGTCCATATTACTTTGATCGATTTCACATAAGAATAGGATGTGAATGTAATATTGAAAAGAGAGATATTAATCATGTTTTGTTTGAACAGGGTAATGTAATATTCAAAAGAGATATTAATCATGTTTTGTTTGAACAGGGTTCATACCCTTTTCTGTGGAAAAAAAAAATAGACTTTCTAAAGACCTACACTGCAATTGATATTTTGTGTCACTGGAATATCACCAGGTGTGTGTTCATACAGATGTATATACAGGGTGCCCAGTAAAGTCCTTTCTCAGCCGCGTAACTTTCGAACACCATAAAAAAATTAGCCATAAAAATGGTGTCTAGGTATAGTAAAGAGTCTATGCACTATTCGATGGGACCACTTACAGCGCCTCCTAGCGGCAAAGTCAGGAGTCAGCGTGCCGATCTCGAAAACTATACAAGATACGGGAAAATAGTCATTTACAAAGTTGTAGAGCAGCATCGATTTAGTACTAAAAGACACCTTGCGCACATGAATGCTAAGACTGCAATGCTTGTTTGTTTGTTCGCGAAGTCGAACACTGTTACGTCATGAAACATGTCAGAAAGGAGCAATTAGTTGTCACTAGGCACATTTACCGTCGGTGCTCAATGTGCTCTCCGTCAGCCACAATACACATTTGGACTCTAGATTGAATCTCACGCTGCACATTTTGCAGCATGTCAAATGACACGCTGGAACAAGCATCAGTTATATGGCGTCGAAGGTCCTGCAACGTTGTCAGAGGGGGTCTGATACACCTGCTCTTTGAGGTAGCCCCACAGGAAGAAGTCCAATGGGATGAGGTCCGGTGAGCGTGCAGGCCACTTTAAGCAATCACCATAGCCGATGATTTGTTGCTCGAATGTCTTGACCAGGTACCTTCTTACGTTTCCTGGCTGGTGCGGAGCGGCACCGTCATGTTGGAACCAAACATTCCGCAGCTGAGTCGGGCTAGTGCTTTGCAGAAGGCGATACTACTCCTTTCTGAGCCGTTTCATGACGTAACAGTGTTTGACATCGCGAACAAACAAACGAGCATTGTACGTGTTCTACTCTTAGCATTCATGTGCGCAAGATGTATTTTTGTACTAAATCGAAGCTGCTCTACAACTTTGTAATTGACTATTTTCCCATATCTCATATAGTTTTCGAGATCGGCACGCTGACTCCTGACTTTGCCGCTAGGAGGCGCTGTAAGCGGTCTCATCGAATAGTGCATAGCCACTTTACTATACCTAGACACCGTTTTTATGCCTATAGCTGTCGGCATTTGAAAGTTACGGGGCTAAGAAAGGACTTTACTGGGCACCCTGTGTAGGGGATTAAACAGAGCTAGTGGCCATTTACCAGGCATTGTGCCCCAAATATAAACTACTTTGCCCACAAAGAACAAAATTAAATACACACCGAAAAAAAAAAGGACAAGCAGGAGACACAGCGACAATGAATAAAGGTGAATTGAGTAGAGCAGTAGGCACTAGATAGATCAGACCACAGGAACCCATAAATTGTGAAGTCAAACAGAACCCCCCCCCCACACACACACACACACACACACACTTTTGCTTTGACCCTCTGACCCCTGAAAAGACACAACACAGATGTTAATCTCACTGGTAAGGTCAGGCATGGTAAGTCATGCAGGCTACAATGGGAAAAGTGGGGATTGGGGGTGGAGTGTTGAAGGGAGATCATTTCTAAGAACATTCCAGGGGATTATCTCCCTTCAATGAGTTAGAAGAAAGCTCCCTTGGTGAACGGGTTAACATATTAACAGACACAAACAAAAATAGGGGCAGGGTTTCGATGCCCATTACTGCAGCACAAAAACAAGGCCCGGGGGGAGGGGCGATAAGCACCTGTTTTAAAAAATAAGGACTTTTTAAGGAATTTTAAGGGCCTTAGAAACTGAAATAAAAAATAAGGAGTTCTTAAGGACTTTTAAAGACCGTACGAACCCTGTTGAATGTTGGAATTTTGATTCTGTCAGATCTGCCTTCATTCACATTGTATTGCAAAGAGTATGTGATATTTTAAAATCAGTTAAGTGCTTGACACAGGTATCATCAATGATACAATTCATTAATGAGAATGTCAATAAGTTTTTCCTATATTATGAAGAAGTGTAAAGTTTAGTTTGTACAGTTGTTTTATAGTTGAATGAAATCTTTATTTTGATTTCTATTTTGTTGTTAATATGCAATGTTACTTGCTGCATTATTGGTGTTTTACATTTTGATTCTGATGTCAACGATTATCGGAGTTGTTCATAGATGTTTCTGTTTTGTGAATTATGATTGTAATTTTGATGGTGTTGAACAGCATTTGTCGTTTTGGAATTGTTGCTTGTCAGCATTTGAGTATTATTATTTTCGCTTGGGCATAGTTTGGGTGCTCATGTTTCGCTATAGTTTTTCCGATCTAAGTGGATCGAAGTTTGTAATTTATTTATTGATTTTGTTTTTAACAATAAAAGATCAGGTTTGATTTCAGTTTGTGAGAAAGTGAATCTCCCAGGAAATTTTCCGCATATTTATCAGCATTTTCGTGTGATACATACTAAAATTTGATGATAATACTAAAATGTTGATGGTGTTCAAAGCCCATGGATTGTGGCTTTGATATGTGCTGGGTGTCCGGGCTCGAGATTTGGTAGGAGAGCTGTTGCGGTAGTGTCTCTAAATAGTGAGTTCCGTCAAGCCCTGTAAAGCCTGATGGCGGTACAGGTTAACTTAATCATCTTATTTCAATACTTCTCCCACTTACTTTGTTGACCGTAATACACCGACGAGCCATTACATTATGACCACCCCCAGCCTAGAGAAATGACAGCGCTTGGAGACCGAACGGTGGCGCAGATGAAGTTCACAGAGCAGTATATATGAAACACGAAAACCGGCTTTCGGTTAGTCGAGTGTTCGGAGTCGGAATGGGAAAAGCTGCCGATTTATCGGAGTTTGATAAAGGACAAATTGTGATGGTACTGCACCTTGGAACTATGAACTCAGAAACGGCGCAGTTTGTGGGTCGTTCACATGCCACTGTAGTGAGTAGGTATCAAAAGTGGTGCACAGATGGCCAAATGACAAACCGTTGTCCAGCAGTGTGTCATCCGCAGCTCACTGATACCAGAGGGGAGCGGAGACTGTATAATTAAAATTTTAAAAAATTGCAAACTTCATGATTTTTAAAAAAAGTGCATTTTTTAAGGGGTTTTTTTTAACAAGTTTGGATGGAGTTTTTCCTATACTTGGTTTTTTTTGTTAAAGACATACAAATGTGCACTTTATTTGCACTTTTTTATATCATACATGAGACTGACCAAAAAACAAAAAAGTGAAACTTTTAATCGGGCGAAAAAAATCAGAACATGCAACAAAAAAGTGTGAATAAAAAGCAGCACAAGCAAGATGGAATTGTTCACTGTATTCACAATATAAAATTACTGAATTCAATACAAAACACAGTGATTTTAAAAGACACTGCTTTAAACATCTCTCTCGTTTTTTTTTTTTTTTTTTTTTTTTTTTTTTGTACTTGCTAGAACATCAGCTCAATTTTCCTTTGTGTTGCTTTTTTCTCAGCAAGTTCAATGGTCAATTTGTCTTATGTTGACTCTGCAGCTGCACAGCAATCTTTGCTTAGTTTTTCTTTCTGTTGATATAATTCCGTTCCTATTCACCACTTTTCTTTCCTCTTCCCCTTTTATTCTCTCAGATGACAATTTATCCATCATGCTGAAAGAACTTTCAGCATGAGGACAACGAACGCATGATATCAAAGCTTTCGCTACTTTAGATAAAAGGTGTGACTTTCAGAATATGAATACTTATGAACACCATGCATCAATTCTAACCCGTTTTCATACTTCGTCACTTCCGTTTCTGGAATAATTTCCCTTCCTTATCAAGCTTAAGTGCAGACATGTATGGGGGTAAAGTAACACTTAACACAAGATAGTGAGAACATCGCAGGAAGAAAAAAAAATGTGATTTCAGGAGAAATCTTCGCTCCGACCGACTTCTGTTTTAGGAAACTTCTCCCTCCATTTTTAGGTTGAAATGCTGCATTTGTGGAATAAAAGGATATTTAAAAACAATATTGGGCAGAAGGAACATCGCGAGAAAGAAAGAAAATATTACAGGAGAAATCTTCACTGAATCTAACTTCCGTTTTCGAAAGCACTGATCTCAAGAATGCCCAAAATGATAACGGAAATGGCGGAATTCTTCGAAACCACGGAAGAATCTTTGCCTGAAGACTACAGGGAAATCTTCGTGCCGTCTTAACTTCCGCAGGGATCATAGCATACTTCTGGAAAATTTTAGGTAAGAATTTTAGGAATTTTAGGAGTTTTTAGAAAAATTTTAGGAATTTTTAGAAAAATTTTAGGAAAATTTTAGGACTGTATTTCAATAAAAACTAGATGTATATTTGTATACATCTAGTAAAACAACTTTGTATACATTGTAAAGAGTTTGCTTCACACCCTTCAACCATATATACTGATAGACTGCACATGACATCAAAATTTCTGGCTCCAACATAAAATCACATGACAACAGTCAAAAAGATGGGTTACACCTGCTGTGCTTATGGTTGCTCTGACCGATATAGTAAAGAAAGTTCTATGATTTTTCATGGGTAAGAAACGAATTAAATACCTAAGTCAATAAAGTTCAATTACTTAACCAGAAACTTGCAGCTATTGATATAAAAATATAGTAACTTAAGAAAAAAAAATGGAATACATGTTCCAAATTCTTCGCAAATGTTCATCACATTATAAATCACAAAATGTAAACAACACGATCATGCATGTATATAGCTCATAAGTAAACTTACCTGAAGAGTTTTCATTATATATGAGGTGCATTCACATAATACACCGAAAACACTGAAGTTCTGCAGCGTAAATTAGTAATCATAACAGCATTTGTACACGAAATTTGGAGTCTGATGATGACGTGCCCAATGTTTGAGCCATGGCGGCTTTGATGCAGCTATTGCCAATGCGCAGTCCATTAGTATATATGGTCGAAGTTCACACCCAAATTTTTTGCATAACGTCTAATGTCTAAAGTTTAAGTATGATTTACTTCTAATGTTCAGTTCTTATCTTTTCACGTGTTATTATCATATTCAAGTATATTTACCACATTCAAGTTTCACTTTGAACATTAATATGCTGTTGAACCAGAAGCAATTCACGATTTTCACAGTAAAGTTTTCAGGTTTCACATTAAACTATAATATCCTAAAAAGGTAATTGAAAACCAAGAACTATGTACAATTGTTCACTGAATTACTTTTTTCATATTATTGTTTTAACCTTTTCCTGATTAGCCTATCTTTTTCTGCTTCCACCACAACTAATTTACTTTCAGTTTTCTTTATTTCAGCTGAACCTTGTATGATCAAGTTAGAGGCAACTGCTATTTCAACAGTATTTTGTTTTTCTACAGCTTTTCTCATTCTTTCTGTTCCCTCTTGAATTACTGTTAGGGAGGCTTCTTTATCTTTTTTAAGCCTATTTATTTCTGCATCATTTTCTTTTATTTTGTCACCAAACTCAGCTTTTCTTTTTTTCTCTAGCTGCTTTTCCTTATTTTCCCTCTCTTTCTTCGAAAATAAAAGCATAACAAACAGCGCGAAAACTAGCTCATAAATAGAATATTTGAAACACTCTCAATGTATGCACTCTCAATTATTAGGGATGGTAGAGGGGAAGGGAATAGAACTGTCCAAAATTAGCATGTTTTCGTTGCGCTAGGGCGCTTAAGCACGGCTGAATTCCTTCAGATACCCCCAATGTTCAAATGATTGAAATGTGCTGATGTTCATGGAATGAAATGGTTGATCAGCTATGATGACCGCATAAAAGTTCGGGGTGGGGGGGGCTTTATTTTTTTTATTTTTTTAGTTTATGCAACATTTTACATCACTCAAGTATTTATCTTGTCATCATCAACAATCGCAATGCAACTACCGCTTACGATCGCGGATATCAGCAACCGAAAATCTGCCATATCTCTAAGTGATATAACACACAGTATCCTGTTACAGTGTATTGTAATTGAAAAAAAAGGATGTGGAAAAAAGAAACTTTCAGAAATTAAGATCATCAAGTCATGCGTTTCAAAAATCCGTTTTCCTTTATAACGTTTAAAAACATGTTTTTGCTTTTTTACCTGTAGTGTAAATAAAAAAACTATGTTGATTTTTTTTTATGGAATCAGACGTCCGTATGTCTGATTGTCTTCATCTGAGTTCACACTTTAGCTACTGTGTACAAGTAGACCTATTTTTTCAGCTGAAAAATATGTAGTTTTGTATATATTCACAGTATAAGTCATTCCTTATTCCCACAGAACTGAATTCAGCATATGCAAAATGAAGATCATCAAGACCCGCCCAACACTATGTTTCTGATTGTCTGCTATTTATATTCAAGAAATGCAAACATGGATCAATGGTGAATGCAGCAACTATGATTTTTATTTATTACCAAGAAAAAAAAAAAAAAAAGAGCCGTGAAAGCTGTAAAGCTGAAACGGATATTTCTCTCGAACCCCCCCCCATGCACAAAAACATTCCAATTAAGATCAAACAGCAGGAGGACGCGTCCACACAACACAACCTTTGGAATTACCTGATGGAATGGCTTCTTTTCATTTGGCACATCACCATAAATCACCACCTGCAGCTCACTGAACTGTTTTTTTTTTTTTTTTTGCATCTGCTAAAGTTCCTAACGGAATTTGGCGAAATTTGCACTAGAACTTTATTGTGATGTATCTTAACAACTGTAAAAATTTTACTGTGCTATTTTCAAAATTCAGAAAAATGGATTTCTGAAAATATTCTCCTAGTCCTTTTGTGCTGTGGAAGTGATAAACAGGTGTTTGCTTTCTTCCCAACCAAGGGCTTCAGATCAGCGCTCCCAGCTGTCAATCAACCGTTGCTATGGTAACACCCTTTCTGCTGGAGGCTCACTCTGTCCAAAGAGGCACACATACTTGTCCATAATAAAAATTACCAATGCTAACTTTTAAAGTTTTAAACCGATTCAACTGGAATTTTGGAAGTGAGCTTCTGTAATCCAATTACAGTGAATGTAAAAATTTCAGCCACTTTCGTGAAAAATTCGCAAAGATAGTTTTCTTATTTTTTATCATAAGTAGTGGAAGTCTCTTGAGGGGAGGGAGGGTGGCATGCACATAAACAAGAAGAAGATGAATGTGTTGTTCAGGCATACTCCTCACTGGTGGATGCCAGCTGACTTGGTACATACGCGACCCCCTGCAAATGCTAAATGCCTCTTCTTTCCCCTTCTGTTCTCAATTGTCGGACGGACATCAAGATCCCCTTCGACGTACTAGTAATCATCCAATTTTATTGCACTGGAAGTAGTGCCTTTTTTTTTCTTTTTTTCCCCCCAGCCAAATTAGGATTTGGTGCACATCGGAAACCGCTGCCGGTGGTTTCTTTGAGAACAGAGAAAAGGAACTTTTAAAAATGAAGGGGTAACAGTAACACGATTTCCTAAAAGGGCATTTTTTAAGCACTAATTTCAAATTTCAAGGCTTTTCAAGACGGCATTAAAAAACACCGTTTTTCCAGGATATTCCAGGCCTTGAAAACGTAATCATGATTTTCCAGGACTTTCCAGGTTTTCAAGCACGCGTGCGCACCCTGCGTAATGGTAAATTTATTGGCGTTAATAACGGTTGTGTTTTTAATAAATAAGCTTACGAAAATTTTAGGATGAATAGCAAATTTTAGGTATAATTTTAGGAATTTAAGGAGGGTCACAAAATATTAGGAATTTTAGGAATTTTAGGAGGAATGCGATCCCTGCTTCCGTTTTTGGAACTCGTTGCCCACAGTTTCATGCTGAAATACAAACATTTATGCAATAAAATGACAATAACAATATTGGGAACGGGCAACATCATGAGAAATAAAGAAATTATGATTACGGGAAAAATCGTCGCTCCGTTTAACTTCAGTTTTCAAAAGTTTTGAAAGACAAAATACCATCCCCATACAGACCCCCCCCCCCAACCCCATTTCTGTTCAGTTCTGCATCGATCTCGAGAATGCCCCCCCCCCCCAACACACCACTAGGGGGCAGCACATCGCGTACACATCCCTCTATATCCACGCCCTTTCCCCACTCGGTCGTTGCCATCTCTCAAAGATTCATCGAAACTTCCAAGAAGCACCGCTAGGGGGCAGCACATCAACCCAACACACTAGCGTCATCTGCCACGCCCGTTTCCCTACTCGGTCGTTGCCATCCGTCAAAGGTCCATCGAAAGTTCCAAGAAGCACCGCTAGGGGGCAGCACATCAGCATCGACCCTACACACTAGCGCTATCTACCACACACCCCTGCTCCTTCTGTCACAAGCCATGCCCCCCCCCCATCCTTGCGGCAGTCCCCGTCATTTTATACTACTCCTATATTATTATATGTTATACACACAATGTAAAAAAAAAAATACCAGAACACGATATCTTTTTTAATTCCGCCAAAAAATGATGCTGAAGTTTGGAAAAATAACAGTTTTCTAGAGAGCTTGTTTGACGGTGCAAGATTTGAAACCCTCTATCTCGTAGGGAAAAAATTTTCTTCCCAAAAGAAAAAATATGGTTATCCTTATTTCAGTCAAGGAACACCCCTTAAATTTTTTTTAGAGAAATCTGAGACCATGGTGGTACGACCCTGCCTGATCTGAAATGGAACGCATCTGTTGGACTTATGATCGATTCACGGAAGCTCAGGAGAACAACCAACAAGTCACAACCCGAAACTTGTAGCAGTGGGCCTTAAAGTGCCGCAAGTCAATTTCACAATTTTAACTTCAAAGCTTCGGACTCGTGGGTTCAGCGCTTTAAACAGAAACATCGAATCCGCGAGCGAAAAATAACGAAATTTGTAACAGAACGAGAAACAACAAGAGAAGAAATGCTGGCCTCTGTCGAAAATTGAGTCCAGGCTCAAGATGCGATACCAAATTTCAACTGCAATCTTGTCATCAATACAGACCAAACAGGAATGTAAAAAATTGGTTCATTCATGTCTAATGAAAGTATGTACTTTCATATCGCATTAATATGGTATTTTTATTACATATTTTACAGGCTGCCAATATCAGTCCACCTTCGATAGAACTCTGACGACGAAAGGTTCAAAGGTAGTCCTCGTGAAACGGCAGAATATCAATAGGGTGACTTATTCCTATACAGCACAATATGCCATCCCTTTATTTGGGAAATTCTTGCCCCTCGTCTTCATTTGCCTACAAGAGAAGACAGGTTCGTTTGGGCCCAGGGTCCAGAAGTCTGTGGACAAGTATGTTCAAAAATATCGAAATGTCGTCATCACATCGTCCAAGTCCGGAAATTTTACAACGAAGTTGCACAAAGAATTCTTGTTGGGCATATTAAAGCCCTATGTGGGAGAAGAAAAGTTTCTATTACTTATAGATTCTTGGGGAGGACAGACAGATCCTGTGATGTACGATAAAAATTTTCAACACTAGAAGCGCCTGCCAACGTGCACTGCAAAGGTCATTCCTCCAAAATGCACCCCTTTGGTCCAGCCGTATGACGTTTATTTTTATCGGCAGTTGAACAATTTCATAAAGCATTTGCAGAACTGCTCCTACCTAATTGAGCGAGAATGCGAAATTAACTTCAGAGAGGATTGCATAAAAATTCAATCCATTGTACATCACCAGCTGTCTTCCCAAAGTTTTGGTAACATGATTAGGTACGCGTGGCATAATGCAAAACTGTGCAATGACAGAGAAATTTTTATAAACGTAAATGCTTTTTGTTTCCCTGACAGATATTTAGCAAAAATTCTGCAGCTGCAAAAATTCAGCGTTTGTGCGGTGTGCTAGATGTCGCAAAATTTTGTTTCCCGTGCTTTTACGACTAGTACCATCCAGATTCTTGTGAAACTCCAGCTCACGGTCAAGACTAATAAGAGGCAGTTATCAATTAAAAAAAATTATAATATAACAACATTGTTATAGACAATGTTATTAGTGTTTAATTTTTTGCTTTGATATGGAAAAAACATGTTTCATTTCCTACCTGACGTTTTCCATTTTTGTACCCAAATTTTGAATCAGCACGTGTGTTTCTTTATGTCACACATTTCCTTAGGGATGTCCTCAACCATGTAGCCATTTTATGTAAAAGCTTTCAAAGTTCAAAAATAGATTTTTCAACTGTAAATTTACTGTTGTCTTCTACTATAGATATTATCACGGAATTAACCGCATCAAAACAAGGTTTCAAACTGAAAACCTTTCTAGAAGAAATTGTGGTTGATGAAGGGAACCACAGTTAAATACAGTGAAGACCTTAAGTTAAAATCTGAGAGTTCATTGTTTGGGTAAAAGCTTGAACAATTACATGCACGTCTTGAAGAAAAAGACAAGTGCCCCGCAGCATATCATTGGTCCTTTTTTTCCAAGACAAAGAGAAGTGTGTGTACTGTTTGTGAACACTTCAAACACTGATATTTTTTTAGAAGAACATACACTTATGACCTCAGTCATAAGCGTATGTTCTTCTAAAAAAAAAAAAGTCTAGAAAAGGCGTTGTTCAACAAAAAATTTTTGGTTTTTAGAAAATACTAGAATTGTGCTAGAGAATAACGAGATATATCTTATTTTAGCTGGTCTTGTGAAGATATTCCTCACCCTGCCACAATTAACAGTGGACTGCGAAAGGGGCTTTTCATGCCACAACTTGATACTCACTCACTTAAGGTGGTTCCACCTAAAATCTCTGCCTTATGTTTCCAATGGTAAAACTTGTTTACATATTTTCTTCGCAATTGATGTATTCCCAAGGATGAAAACTTGCACATCGATAAAACTAACATTAAGTTATAGCATGGGATACTTAATACTTGCTAAAACATAACCATAATTAAACAATCCACCATTTGCTTGTCTACTGATGTCATCAATGTACAAGTGCCGCCATCTATTAACATTACTCAAAGAAAAATAATTGATTTTAAATATAATTATATTTTAGAAAGTATTAAATATCCCATG
Source organism: Macrothele yani (assembly GCA_039090855.1). Lineage (NCBI taxonomy): Eukaryota > Metazoa > Arthropoda > Arachnida > Araneae > Macrothelidae > Macrothele > Macrothele yani. The sequence continues at coordinate 60,327,606 of CM077017.1, read as the reverse complement.
CTATAGCTTAGTTTTATCGATGTGCAAATTTTCATCCTTGGTTTTTAGAAATTTTCATCCTGGTATAATAAAATACATTAATTGCGACAAAAATATGTAAAGTTTTACCATTGCAAACATAAGGCAGAGATTTTAGGTGAAACCACCTTAAGGAGCAGGCTCAAAGTGATAAATTTGGAATATTTAATGGCTATAAACATTAATGGTTCCAAAATGGAAGAATTCAATTTTGAGGAAGCGTAAAGAAAACAGGGCTGAACTTTCCCACAGAATTCAGTATTTTGATTAGGCTATGCTTGATTTATGTATCATGTATTTTGAATAATTCTGTGGCTTGGTACTAAACAGGCCAATGCCAAATTTTGCTTTGGCAATGCCAATGATATTTTAAAAATTAATATAGAATCTTTTTATGCAATCATATCTGTGGATTTCTTATGTTTTGATGTGAACCATCAACCAATATTGCACAACTTATATGAAAATAGTTATAAAATGAAAGTTCTATAAGTAATAAAGTACAATATTTCATTTTTTTTTTTTTTTTACACAAGCCCTTTTAGAATTAAGCCACAGAATGTAATACCCAATTTTTCAATCAATTTGAAACTTATCCTGTCAACAATTCTTTGTATAGAAATTTTATAGGTAGTAATGAATTAAAAACTGAAAATAAGTATATATAGTAGTAGTACCGAAAGTACTCGGGTTAAGAATAAATATTGAAGTAAATGAGGATGCAGCAAAGGAAAAACTCATTTGGTGATGAGGCAAAATAATTCCAACGGAAAAAAAAAAAAGAAGTGAACCGAGGCCAAATGGAAAAAAAAAAAAACAACCCCGTGCCGCATCCACATAACGAAAATATGAATTGAAAGCCAAGCCCCACGTGCGGTAAGTGTTCATCGAACTTTACCAACTAAAAGTGAAGTAAGTGTTCATCGAACTTTACCAACTAAAAGTGAAGTTCAAAAATGCAAATGCATTAATGCACGTTAAAATATAACCTCCAATATCGGAAGTAAATTGAAATATTTCTTTGTATTAGGATTTGGGATCTATGACATAATATTTTGCTGCTTAATTGTAAACAATCTATAACTTATTGCTTTTGTACTATTGTAACACTTTATGGTTTCTATATTTCCAATGAAGAGTGAAAAAAAATTGGCGATTTCAGATTACATTTGGCGAAAAAGAATTTAATTTGGCAAATGGGTGGGCGAGAACTTTTTAAAAACCAGCACAACCCCTGATAGCTGTTTAATATACCAGGTGTTTCACTGGGTAGTGACAACTTTCCTGTGAAATAAATCGTTTGAAGACTAACAAGATGGCACTAAGTCCGAGATGTAGATCAGCAGGTGACAGGTATTAGTGAGGAAGTAGTGGGACACGCGATTTCGGACATGCAGCGATATACCACGGAAGAGTTTTCTTGGTGAAAAATTGGCATGCGGAGGGCAGAAACCCCACAAAGGGTTACGAAAGTGGGGTACAGCGTTTAAGAATCGTCGTAAGCCATCCCATGTGTACCTGACAAAATTGGTAGCGAAATTCGAACGAACCGTTGGCAGTGTCACAGATGATGTGGCAAGCATGGCGACGAAGAGAAGAACAGCGCGAAAGGCAGAAAACTCGAAGCAGCATGAGAACTCCTGCACAAAGAAGCCGGTACATCAACACCAAGACTTGTGCGGCAACTAGACATTAGCCCAGCATCTGCATGGCACATTACGACGTCTGATATGGACATGTTTTCCTACAAAATCCAGGTGCATCAGCCTTTGAGCACAACAGCCGTCCAGCAGCATTATGAGTTTGCGAATGACATGTGTTCACTGATCGATGAGCACAACTCTGATATGAAGAGCATTGTCTTCAACAATGCGGCGCATTTCTGGTTGGATGGCTACATTAACCGGCAAAATTACTGTATCTGGGGAAGCGAGAAGCCGGCGGTCTGCTGTGAAGTCTCTCAATCGGCTGAAGCTAACCGTTTGGAGTTCAATGAGTGTTGATAGTCTCATTGGGCTATTTTTCCTAGAGTCCAGTTACTGCTGCCTCCTACCTTTTGAAGAATCCCCCCCCCACTGCAGTCCAGAAAAATGATTCACAACCACATGTTTCAACAAGGCGGAGCACCGCCATGCTCCACAAATGCTGTTCTTGGTTTGCTTCACCAGCAGTATGGCCCACAGGTCATCGCCAGACTATTACCCCCAACGTTTTTCAGCCGGTATCTTTTGGCCTCCGTACAGCCCCAATTTAGCACCGCTTGACGCCTTCTTGTGGAGCTATCTGAAAGATCGGGTGTACCAGGACAACCCGCGAACACTGCCTGACCTCTGACGTGCCATCCAACAGGAAACTGCACGAATCCCATCGAACATCATCTAGTCAGTACTGCAGCACTTCGAAGCACGTATTCTCCACGTTGTGACAGTGGATGGTCATCATGTGGAACATGTCATCCGTTGATTACCTTTTGCCTACTCTTGCTCCTGTAAACATATTTTTCCTCTTTTAATAAAGTAAGTTAACTTTATTGTCTCTTTCTTTTGTCACTACCCAGTGAAACACCCAGTATTTATTGATGCATGCATGACACCAAAATAGACAACACTGATTTATGTCTTTTCAATACCCGTATGCTCATGATTCAGCAATGTTGGCAAAGAGCAAAAGCGAGTTGCAGATTATGTTGTCCAGATGTATGAAGTTTGTATGAATTAGGTGGATTTCACAGGGCTGATGGGTTCTCAAAAAGGTCTCAAATGGGTGTGTATGAAAGTGTAATTGTTCCTACTCTGATGTACAACAGTGAAACCTGGATGCTGCAGAAGCGGCACAGAAGTAATTTGTGTGCTGGAGAGATGTGTTACTTACTGGGGTACGGGGATGGCTTCTGAAATGGTTTGGCCATCCATGTTGAATGAGTGGTGAGTTTCTTACTAAGAGAATTTTTTTCAGCCCAAGTGCAGGCAGAAAAGATAGACAAAGGCTAGAAAAATCATGGGAGGACCAGATTCAGAAATGTCTGCATGGGAAAAAGATAACGAGTACAAAAGGTCTTGTGTGACTTGTGATGGATATCAGTGAAGCTCGAGTTGTGTGCCAAGATTGCTGTAAATAGAGATGTTCGATACATTAATAAGTAGAATCTAGCACCACCTGCTTTAAATCTTAATCTGGCAGATGAGTTTTCTTTGAGGAACTAACCTCTGAATCTCAGAGAACCATTTAGTGATACATGTTATTCAAAAATATAAACTGTTGTGTTGATCTCACAAAATTCTTTTAGATTCAAACTAACATTGAATACCAAGCATATAATTTCATTATAAAATAATCAAGAAAAAGTATAAATTCAGATTCATGATACGTGTTTTCCTCCTAAATTTTCGAAAGATGAAAACCTATAAAAAAATTAGAACTTCCAAAAGCATAATGATTAACAAAAGCAAACTTGGCTAAAATCAAAAATGCTTATTTATTAATATATGCACAAAGGTATAAACTCGTGCAAATTCTTGTATTACTGCTTCGGTAAATACAAGAATTTATATAAGAGCGGTAATACAAAAATTCAAACTAGAAAACTAAGTGATATTTTAAGAATATGTCAAATTTTTATTTTGTAAAAACTTTGTAGGTAACAATATATCATATCTTGTTGCAATAAATAAAACAGAAACTTGTCCACAAAGTTTCAGGATTATAAAAATGTTAAATTAACAACCATATTTGGTAAATACAACACTAGGAAAATCAGATCAACTACTGATGTTCACATAAAATTAAAAAATATATATATCATACCAATCTTTGTTAGCTCGAACTGAGCTAACCCAATCGTCGAGATACATGCTCATTTCAGGACATGGGGCAAGACTCTTTACAAAATAGTGTATCTTTAGCTTGGTTTCCTAGAAATGGAGATTGCAATACATATATAAATATTTATAATTTTTAATATTTTATATAAATGAACACATTGAGTAATTCATGAAGAATTCCTTTTTATATTGGTAAGAATCAATGCTAAAATTATGGAACTTGAACAGAGATGCAGCATTCTGCTCAATATGATAGCAATTTTCTCTCAACACAAATTTTAATTTGCTTAACTGGAAGACCAAAAGACTCCCATTTTCTTTGGAAACTCTGTAAAGCTTTGGTCAGACCAAAATGTTTTAGCCCCATAATTCATTATCCTGAAACCACCAACTGCAGATAATATACATATATACTGTAATAACCATGGCCGAGCAATTATTTAGACTCCACGATTACAAAAAGTTGCCCTCGACGCAAAGACAGTTTTTATGGGCAAACACTTGGAGAACACAACATACATCTGAAAAGATGTCTAGAAACTTCTCCGTCTTCACTTTACAAAACAATTTAATAGACTATACTGAGACACTAAGTTCTTGACTATGAACATGCAAAGCTTTTGTGGTTGGAGGGGTCTTTTATGACCAACATCCAAAGTATGATTCAGAGTTCAGTTCTTAAAAACCTACCAGTTCAGTTCACTACAGAATGTAATTGATCTGTTTACTTATACTTGGCGAACAGTTCCTCAACAATTAGCTAGCATACCAGAAATATAAATAAGTGGTTTACTTACAGTTAGTTGGATGCAGACATAAATCCACCCATATGTACTTTCACATGGCACAGGTACACTAAACACTGTAAATACTCCATTTGCTGAATCATTATGATGATCCAGCATTTTGCTGCTGCGTTCACCGATAACTTTTTCCATTCTCAAACACACGCACACCCTTTCGTTGGGCGACTCTTGGCTTCTCCTCAAAGACTTTGCTGCGGGAGCTGCCAACGGGGTGGTGGTGATGATGGGGTCCGGCAGCGGTTCTTCCTGCCTTAGACTCTTTCAGTTGATGGTCAATGACCTTCACTGCAGTAAACCCCTCTTGGTTTGATTTGGACAGGATCAGCCCTTGCGAAACTGCTGAAATTTCTACTAGCCAATGTGGCTAGTGGAATAAAAATTTTACTAGCCAAATGACAAAATCTACTGGCCATACCAGGGCGCGCAAAACCGCCCGTCCGCGGCTGTCAAGGGTTCATTGCGGACGATTAATTTCCCGACCACGACGTCCGCGGGGACGGCCCTGTTTTCCTGAAGCTTGCAGTATGATTGTGATTGGAACATTTTTATTTTACATTTTTTTTTTTTTTTTTTTTTTTTTTACAAATTTAAAATTTGTGCGTGCTGAGTGCCTAAGTGTTACGAAATTGCGCATTCTCTTAAGCGATTAGCCGTTCTTTGTTTTAGCGAAATAGTTCCGCGGCCGCGGCGAAACCCTCCCTTCTAACATTTTTATGTACTAAGCCAATGTCCTGCTTTCTCATTCCCTCTCAAAGTTTTCTCGTGTGAAATTTACCGCCTGAAGCATTGGGTGGGGGAGGATAGCGACTTCGCAGTTGTTTTTTTCTTCTTCCTTTTTCTCCCGTCTATCTCTCCCCCCCCGTCATCCCTTGTTCAATGCAACTAAACAACGGTTGCTTCTTCCCTTCACGTGTGACCTTGACACATCACACGTGTGATGCCCGCCGTAATATTGGCTTCCTATGCATTACCGTTCCCGCATGTTTCCTGGTGTTCTTCACGGCGATCATACTTAAAGCCGACGTGCACATTCTCTCTGTCATCTTTTGCCGTTGAAAATTCTGGATTTCGTGTAACAAGATGAAACGACAGCAAAACATCCTTAATTTTTTTGCTAATGGGAATGATGGTATTGAAAAGGCGAAAACCGTAGACAAAAACAATGATGGTCCATCAGGTGATACCACAAAAACGTGTTCAGAAAAGAATGAAAATCATAAACTTACGACAGAGAAAAAAGAAGACTTACATTTCTGGAAATCTGGAAAAAAGCATTTCCATGGGTGGAATACCGTGAAAAAGAACAAAAAATGTATTGTAAATGGTGCCTACAGTCCCTAACTTAGCCGACAAAAAAAGCCCTTTGTTGAACGGAAGTGGTGGAACTGCGCAAGGTTTACGTAAAGAAACTCTGCAAACTCACGATGTCAGCAAGTGTCATAAAAAGTGCAAAGAAGCTGTTATTGCTAAAGCAAATCCCACAAAAACGGCGATGGCTGTAGCTGTCAGAAAACTGAACACTGCGAATTTTGAGAAAATGAAACATTTGTTTATTACAGCTTACTTCATTGTAAAAGAAAACTTAGCTTTTGCAAAATTTCAAAGCCTATGTGAACTTCAAATTAAAAACACTTTACACCTAGGAAACAATTATCTCAATGAACATGCATGCAAAAATTTTGTTCTCTCTATTGCTCACACATTGAGGAATGAGTTAACTACTGAAATTAATGAAGCAAATTTCCTAACAGTTATAGCAGATGGATCTACAGATCAAAGTGCTCTCGAGCAAGAAGCTGTTTATGTGAGATACATCCAAAATGGGGCATCAGTTACAAAATTGGCAGGATTTGTCCCAGTAGATAATGCTAACAGCGACTGAATACGCAAGTGTAATTTAAAAGCTCTATTGGATATTGGCATTTCTGAAGCAATTCTGGAAAAAAAAACTGGTTGGATTAAATTTAGATGGAGCTGCAACAAATATGGGATTTTACAGTGGAGTTCAAGCAATGATGAAAGTGAAGTATCCACACCGAATAGTAGTGCAATGCCTAAACCACATGTCAGAGCTAGGAGTGCTTGATACAAAGAAAAATGAACCCTATATGGTTACATTTGAGCACACAATAAAACAGATATTCAGCTTTTACCACTGGTCTCCAAAACGGCAGAGAGAACTAACAAAGGTTGCTGAAATGCTGGATGTAAAATTACAGATATATGGAGGAGTACAAAATATTAGATGTGTTGCTAGTCAAGCTAGAGCTCTAAAATCCTTAGTTTTGAACTTTGATGCCACTTTACTGCATTTAGAGGACGTTGCTCAACGTGACAAAAAAGAATCAGCAACTGCAAAAGGTTTGTTAAAGACTATGAGGTCAGATAAATAAAAAAAAAACCTATTGTTTCTTTTGGATTTTTTATCTATTATTGGCATTTTGTCCAAGATGTTTCAGGCTGAAAATATGTTAATATTTGAAGCTACCAGCAAACTTGAACTTACACTTCTACAGTTAGTTGAACTAAAAACTCAACCAGGATTGTTCCAAAGGAATCATAAAAATCTGATAGATGACTGTGATAAGAATATCAATCCCATTTTTGCAGCCGATTTTATTGACAGTACTGTTGAATTTTTAAACACTAGGTTTAAACAGCTACAAGAACCTCCTGTGTCATCCTTTCGTATGTTTGATTTCACAGAGTGGCCATCAGAAAAACAGCATTTAATATCCTTTGGCAACCAAAACATACAGCTGTTACTTGAACATTTTTGTTATTTTTTTACAGGAGTGGATAAAGAAACAATTTGTCAAGAATGGGTGGCATTAAAACTAAAGATATATAACATCCTTAAACACCACAAAACATCAGCCCTTCAAGTTATTTACAAAGACCTTATGCAACAAAATGACCCACAATACAGCAATATACTTCACATGGTAGAATTAATGTTTTCTCTTTCTGGGAGTACTGCAACTGTTGAAAGGGGCTTTTCAGCAATGAACATTCAAAAGAATGTGTTACGTAAACAGGAAGCCTTAAATGCCATCATGACCATCCACCTAAATGGGAAACCCCTCTCAGAGTTTAGTGCAGAAGCCTCTATAAAGCATTGGCTTGACTTGACAATGGACCAGGCAAATGCCATATAGAATCTACATGACTAAATAATTAATCTAAATGGTGTAAACTGATAATGTCAAAAAGTAACGTACACTTTTTCAATGCTAATGCTATTACAGCAGAAATGTATTTATTCAGATTATGTACATAAAAAAAAAAAAATTTAGCAGAGTGACTATATTTAAGTACTACGTAGTTATGGTATTTATACGAGTCTGACGGGTTACTTTCAAAGGAGGACGGGTACATTTTTAGACAACCCTCCTCGAGGATGAGTAAAATTTTTGAGATTTTTCGTGCCCTGGGTCATACGAAATTTAAAAAATAATTCAGTAACTTCTCTGCTTACGTTTCTAAGAAATTAAAAGGGTGCACATTTTTTTTTTTTCTAATTAGACACCTCCTCCATTAAGTTCATAAAAACAGATGCAGAGCAGTTACTGCATAGGATGATTAGATTGACTGCAAATATTGCACATGGTTTTGTTTCAAAATGATTTGATTTTTTGATACCTTATTTTCAGTGCTGTAATATCTTTCATTACTCTTACTATTTTAATTTACACATACATAATTTATTTTTGAGAGGCCATTAAATTTAGATGTCTGATTTCTTTTAACAATATTTAAAACAAAGGGACAAAAGCTAGGATATCAGGGATCATAGCATACTTCTGGAAAATTTTAGGTAGGAATTTTAGGACTTTTTAGAAAAATTTTAGGAAAATTTTAGGAGTGTATTTCAATAAAAACTAGATGTATATTTGTATACATCTAGTAAAACAACTTTGTATACATTGTAAAGAGTTTGCTTCACACCCTTCAACCACATATACTGATAGACTGCGCATGACATCAAAATTTCTGGCTCCAACATAAAATCACATGACATCAGTCAAAAAGATGGGTTACACCTGCTGTGCTTATGGTTGCTCTGAGCGATATAGTAAAGAAAGTTCTATGATTTTTCATGGGTAAGAAACGAATTAAATACCTAAGTCAATAAAGTTCAATTACTTAACCAGAAACTTGCAGCTATTGATATAAAAATATAGTAACTTACGAAAAAAAAATGGAATGCATGTTCCAAATTCTTCGCAAATGTTCACCACATTATAAATCACAAAATGTAAACAACCCGATCATGCATGTATATAGCTCATAAGTAAACTTACCTGAAGAGTTTTCATTATATATGAGGCGCATTCACATAATACACCGAAAACACTGAAGTTCTGCAGCGTAAATTAGTAATCATAACAGCATTTTTACACGAAATTTGGAGTCTGATGATGACGTGCCCAATGTTTGAGCCATGGCAGCTTTGATGCAGCTATTGCCAATGCGCAGTCCATTAGTATATATGGTCGAAGTTCACACCCAAATTTTTTGCATAACGTCTAATGTCTAAAGTTTAAGTATGATTTACTTCTAATGTTCAGTTCTTATCTTTTCACGTGTTATTATCATATTCAAGTATATTTACCACATTCAAGTTTCACTTTGAACATTAATATGCTGTTGAACCAGAAGCAATTCACAATTTTCACAGTAAAGTTTTCAGGTTTCACATTAAATTATAATATCCTAAAAAGGTAATTGAAAACCAAGAACTATGTACAATTGTTCACTGAATTACTTTTTTCATATTATTGTTTTAACCTTTTCCTGATTAGCCTATCTTTTTCTGCTTCCACCACAACTAATTTACTTTCAGTTTTCTTTATTTCAGCTGAACCTTGTTTGATCAAGTTAGAGGCAACTGCTATTTCAACAGTATTTTGTTTTTCTACAGCTTTTCTCATTCTTTCTGTTCCCTCTTGAATTATTGATAGGGAGGCTTCTTTATCTTTTTTAAGCCTATTTATTTCTGCATCATTTTCTTTTATTTTGTCATCAAACTCAGCTTTTCTTTTTTTCTCTAGCTGCTTTTCCTTATTTTCCCTCTCTTTCTGCTTCCTTTCTTTTACCTTTGTTGATTCTTCTTCCTTCAGCTTATCAACATACTCTTTATAAAATTTATGTGAATCACGAACACTATTTAACAAATTTCTTGTTATGGGAACTTTACTTACACATCCATAGTGTTTAATGGCCCCTTTAACTATTCTTAATGATGTTATAGTCGAGTCTTTTAAGTTAGCCTTGTCCTTCCTTAACAGAGCAGTGTTAACCAAAAATCCCCTTTCTGCATCAGCATTACCATGAGGTAAAAATAAAATTGACTTGATGAGTTTAGCAAGATTTGAGTATTTTTCTTTTCCGCTAGAGTCTTTAATAATAAATATATTACGCCAGTAATGATCAATCCGCACTGGAATATGCCCTTCCTCTGAAAATTTCACTAGTTCATCTAGAGTTGGCTTATCACAATTTAAAAGTATCCACCCTTCTCTTACTCTATCAATTTGTTCTTTAGAAAGATGCAAAACACTTGAAATTCTGGTTATTTCCGAAAGTCCTTCAGTGACTGAAAGTTGAGTTGACTCTTTCTTTGGTTCTTTTACCTTTAAAACTTCTATGTCTCTTAGCTTTTGATTGCAGAATGGCAAATTTGACTTTAAATATTTTGTGGTTGCAATTAGTGATGATCTTACATCTAAGAGAAATAATTTCTGCCTGGTCTCCTGAACATTCCTGAGGAGATTTTTTGTCTTCATACCAACTTCTAACTCCCCTAGTTTTTTCCATGAATTTTTGTTTTCAAAATCTACATTCTTTAGGTCCTCCAAATTTCCCTGCAATAACATCATCTTCGATAAACTGAGCCATAACATTCCTCATTAAAGTATTTAAATCAGAATATAACTGGTGTATTTTTGGTTCTTCACTCTGATAACATAAAGAAAACTTTTCAAAATTTTGGTGTGAAAATGAAATTAATGCTAAATAGCAAGGAGTTAGCTCATTTTTCAGGAAACAGTGAATTCTTTTATACCTTGCCATATTGCATAGTTGTTTTTCAAATATTTTTTGAGATCGCAAGAAGTTTAAAAAATATTCTGTAATATTTAGCCATTGATCCAAGAGCCTCTGGGGCTACAGAACCAACGGTTAACCATCTGTTGCTGACATGACGCAAAAGAAATTTGGCTGTGACCAATGTTATATCCTCGACAGATTTATAATCCTTTCGTCTTGCAGCACTACTCTTTAAAAAGTAATGCATATCAGTAGCAAATTCGTCAAAATCTATATTTAAGCTTGTCAAAAAAATTTTAAATGCATTACTAACAACATGCAGGTTGCAAAAACCTAGTTCCAAAGATTTCTGGCCTGTTTCTTGTTTTACAACTTCATTGAATTTGCGTAAAAAGCACTTATTTACATTTGGGCTGTCCATGGATACACAAATAATTCTGTTCAACGAAATATTGAAGGATGATAACACATCAAGAATTTCTTTTAGCAAAATATCTGCTGTTGCATGACCCAGAAAAATGCTTGTTAGGTATCGGCAAGAAACTGAATTTATTTCTGAAGACCAGTACCTGAGATACACACCCAACTGCCGTTTCACTTGTGTATTTGTAGTTTCATCAAATGCTATAGTAACCTTTCCTGGGCTACTAGATGCAATGTCTTTTTCCAAATTCTCTTTTTTTTTTTTTTTTTTTTTTTTTTTTGATTGAAGGTTTAACGACCGCCGTGAGCAACTCAATGGGCTATAAGCAGTTGCCCGTCCCTAATTTAGGGTCACTGGTTCCAGGGAAAGGAGAGAGCCAGTGCCGTAAGACAAACACAACATCCATGCCTCACCGGGATTCGAACCCGGACCCCGTTCGGACGAATGATCAGAGGCCATCGCTTAGACCACTGCGCCACCGGGGCGGCCCAAATCCTTTTCAAAATATTTTGACAATCCATGTGATATCCCATAAGCAACTTTTTTTTCTTTAAGTTGCATTTTGGCTGCAATAGCACATTCAGGAAACATTTCTTTGAAAAGTTCAACTGTTTCAGTGCATAAAACAAAAGACATATTGTCCTTAGCAACTTTCATGGCTCATAATGCTTCGGCTTTAGCCAACTGTAAATCATGACTCAGTACTTCACTAATATTTGTTTTGGGCTGAAGATCCCGTCCTCCAAAGGCTTTCAGGATGGACTTATTTTGAAATTTCTGCAAATGTTTTTTTTCCTTTATGATGCGCTTTTACTTGTGAAAAGCCACTATTAGAAATATTGAATATTTCTGAACACAATATACACTTACAGACTTGCCAACCTTAAGAAGAGAAAAATCCTGCAATCTTCTATGAAAATCCTGCAAGCTTAATTTTCGTATGTTTGACATTTTTTTTTTTTTTTTTTTGATTGGAGGTTTAACGACCACCGTGAGAAACTCAATGGGCCTAAAAGCAGTCACCCGTCCCTAATTTAGGGTCACTGGTTCCAGGGAAGGGAGAGATCCAGTGCCGGAAGAGAAACACAACATCCATGCCTGACCGGGATTCGAACCCGGACCCCTTACGGACGAATGATCAGAGGCCAGCGCCTTAAGACCACTGCGCCACCGGGGCGGCTGTTTGAAGTATCAATGGACATAATTTGAAGCACTAATGTTACGTTAAGGTATATAAAAAATGTAAAACAATTTCTGTTAACAAATATTTAAAAAAATTATGTTAAGTTATGCATCGATCTGGAGAATAACTCAAATTAAGACAGAAAAGGAGAAATTCCTCGAAACCGTCGGATTCTCATGCCTAAAGCGAAATTTTTGTGCAGTCGAATTTCCGATTTCGGAAATTTTTCCTCCATTTTTGAACTGAAATACAAATATTTAGGGAATAAAATGATATATAACAACAATACTGGACAAAGGCAGCATCACAGGAAAAAAAAATTATTGATTACGGGGAAAAACCTTTATTTCGTTTACTTCCGTTTCTGTACCGTCCCGATGCGATGCACATTTTTATGAATTGGTAAAATTATTCGATGCGTAATTTTACGCGCGAGAAAAAAGTTCCCGACGCATATTTTTACGCATGGAGAAAAATTCCCGATCCGTATTTTTACGCGTTGGTAAAATTTCGATGCATACTAAACGCGCAATTACGCATTTTGGCGAACTCTGGTCGGCACATCACTTGAGAACTCTACCGCACGATGTCACAAAGCCAGCGAGTCAAAGATGACATCATCGCGTGACACAGCGCTCGTAAGGTCTGTTAGAAAATCTAAGTGGATGGTTGCAGGGGTTGAAATATTTCGATTGAGCAATCTAAATATTAAAAAAATCTGTTAAAAATGACCTCTATCCGTAAATCAGTAAAATTTTACGGGTAATCCGTAAAAGTTGGCAAGCATGCAAGTCTATTTTTTAAAATTTCCCCATTTCGGCAACAACGCACGATGTTTTTGTCCTGTTACACATGCATGTGTTTGAAATGTTACTATCTGGGAACATTTTCTTTAAAAGCACACTTGCATGGTCAGCACAGCTTAAAAGTAAGTTATGTTACACGAGGAATGAAGTAACCAAGCACTCAGCACGGATAATCGCATCAGAAGATGAACTATCTCGAGCAAAATTTAATGTTTTGTTATTTTCCACGCACTTAGAATTGGCCACGTGTTTTGCGTAAGAATGTGATTAACGATATTTCCTTTGCCCTTGCGGACAACGAAAAAATCACACCTACAAATAGAGCAAAATGCAAATCGTTGGCGGTTCCTTGATTTCGATTATACACGGATAATCTGTCGTATACTTCTTAAAAATAGACTGATATTTTCTACCAGCCATCGCTTGATTAAACGCGTACACAAAAAATTCTCAGAAATTCCTGTTAAGACAGACGAAGTACATGAAACAAACCAAAACACTACCGCGCGCTTACGATAGAAATCTGCGTCGGTACGTGCCAAGGCCAAGCCCGCTCCAACTCCGTGCGTGCAGCGCCAGAGATCATTACCAGTCGGAGCCGAGATATATTGCGCATCGAAGGTCGCTGTCGCCAACGCACGATCGAAGGTCAATGATCACGTGCTCTACTGCCTGCCACGATAACACTCAGCTACCATCCCATCGTCATTTACCGGAGGTTACGGAAGGAGACCACATGTTTCCTGTTTGCTTCCACCCACCTGCGGTTTACAATAACAAAACATCAGCAGAAAGAGGAGGTTCCACAAGGCATGCACAAAAATAAAGTACGATCTTCTGCGTGCCATGGAGTTCATCTGCAAAGCGCAAACCAGGGGTGAAAATGACCCCTCCCCTTTTCCCTTAGATCTCTTGTTACTCTCGAAAACTGTCCGAAGGCAAAAAAGTGGAGCGCCCGCCCCGAAGCAAGTGCATCTCGATGGCGTCATTTTCCCACCCTTCAGCAGCACAGCATATAGTCTGTGTTTCTACAATAACAGGTCTTTTTACCTTACCGTAATTGTAAATTTATTGGCGTTAATAACGGTTGTATTTTTAATAAATAAGCTTACGAAAATTGTAGGAAGAATAGCAAATTTTAGGTATAATTTTAGGAATTTAAGGAGGGTCACAAAATATTAGGAATTTTAGGAGGAATGCGATCCCTGGGATATATATACATAAAGTGGCACTAATAATGTTGATACAGTTTACCACTGATATGTACTGTGTCTGATCTTCCCATCAAAGGTATTTGCCCACCACAATTGAATAGCATTTTGAGGATCAAAATCTTCAATTGAAGTGCCGTTGCATCTAATCATCATTAAGTCGTTTAAAATGTCACTATTCAGACATGCCCAATTACTGGTTTTTATGAGGTTCATTGCTGATGCTGCACGTCAATGGGTTTGTGTGTCGCTGCCGCCGAAGTGCTCACGCGTTGCGACGCAGCAATTTTTTCACTCCCGATACTTTCTCATGTGTTCTGCCGCGAATATTGCGGTGTTTATCGAAAGCTGACGAGTTGCGCTTCTGCGTAGACTACGTTTGATGTATTCGATATTTCTGTTTGGCTTTTCAACAAGTACACGCCAACATTGTGATTTTTTTTTTATTTTTCAACTGCAATCTTAAGTTTTACAACCAACACTGTATTTGGTTTCACTTCTAATGTCTTAAATAAACAGATCTCAAATTTAGCTTTCGTTTGAGACCAATTTCAACGTCGTAGCGCTTTGCAGTGCCGAGTTATACTGATTAGAAGTTCGTGCGGCGCACTTTGGCTTCTGTTTGGCTTTTGACGAGTATGTGCTGCCATTGAATTTTTTTCATTTTTCAACTGCGATCTAAAGTTTTACAACCAACACTGCATTTGATTTCACTTCTAATGTCTTAAATCGACAGATCTTGATGTTAGCTTTTGTTCGAGACCAATTTCGACGTGGTAGCGCTTTGCAGTGCCGAGTTATACTGATTAGAAGTTCGTGCGGTGCAGCGCAAAACTCCCCTCCCCCTATCACTGCACGGTAACTCAAGGTCACTAACAGTCTTTGTTCCCTTAGCTATCGAATGACACTAGGTTGGTTTGCTTCACGTTGGTAATATAGAAATTATTAGACCGAACTCGTAGCCCATTTTTTCGTAACACTCAACTTTCTGTATGTTAAATTCACATCGGTTTTTCGCAATGTATCTATAGATTGCAGAGTCCTAGTGGAAGGGGGCGGAAGTTGGACAAAATAGTTGCTCACTTGGGTGGGGGGGTACAAAATATCTGGTCGCCATTTGGCAACTGGCGACCGACATTCGCGAGGCCTGGGACAGGATCCTCTACTTGCACATACACTTGCAGTCCTCTAACGTGAGATCCACTTTGGCTTGAGCAGGTATCGCATGTATCTGTCCTTCCTTGCTGCAGACTGTTGGTCGCCAGTTGCCAAATATCTGGTCGCCATTTGGCAACTGGCGACCAACATTCGCGAGGCCTGGGACAGGATCCTCCACTTGCACATACACTTGCAGTCCTCTAACGTGAGATCCACTTTGGCTTGAGCAGGTATCGCATGTATCTGTCCTTCCTTGCTGCAGACTAAGGCACAGCGCAACTTCTTGCCATCATTTGTACATTTTCACGGGCAGTATTTTCTCTCACATAATCCCTATTTGTTTGCTTTTGAGTTGCCTCGTGTACTAACCGAATGCCGAAAATCACAGCTATTCACGGGGAACCCTCATCTTACAGCAGATCTCAAATGCAACTGCTGTTTCTTTTCATCTTGTCAGCTTCGAGTGCCGAGATCACGTGTATAGATGGACCACACAAAAAGAGAGCAATGATACTCGATAACGTTCTTAAACAATAGACGAATTCATGATTATTCGCTAACCTTTGTCGCCATCCCCCCTTTTCCATTAAATCATACAAGTGGATTGTAATGTCTTGCTTCAAGCCGTTCCCAATGTTTAGTTTAGACGTCGGCTGCAACCTGCCTTACCGTTATTTACGACTTAAAGCGAACTTCGAACACCCAAACCATGAATGAAATTCTTCCCTTTTCCATGAACTACACATTCTCTGCTCTTTTGCTTCGTAATCCCGTTAAAGCCCCAAAATTAATTAATTCTTAATTAATCCAATACTTCTAACCATGCCCATTAATTCCAGAATTAATATGGAGTAGATTATAAAATATAAATATAGTCTGCCCAAGTTTCTTCCACAACTGTCTGACTTGAGCCTGTCCTCTCCATGCTACTCCGGCATGCTTTCGAATTTTATCTACCCATTTCTTAGCACCCTTTGCCTTCAGGTTGCCCTAGCTGCAGCCTTGGCCAGATACATTCCAGCTGCAGGAAACTGAGGGCCATGTTTTCAGTTATGAAATCATCTGGACAGGAAGGTTGGCCATAATTCACTACGCAGGCCAAGTGGGTTAGTGAGTGTGGGATATACATAACACAGGAATAGCATTTCCTCTAATCCCTGTGTTATAGTTATACAGCTATGTGACAGTAGTCAGTGCCCCTTTAAAGGTAAGAGGATGCACCACGAGAAGGCATGATTGATATTTGTCATGGAGAAGCTATGATGATATGTTACGCATCACTTGACCTTGCATCCCATATACAGGGATTGCGTTGCCGATCATATTCTTTGCAATTTGCAAAAAAGAAATCATTCTGGCAATGAAAAAAGTTTTGTCGATTACCTTTTTGTACAGTTAACACCACTGGCCCCCAAAAAAAAAAAAAAAAAAAAAAAAAGAATTTCGCAAGAACTTCCCCTGCATATACAGTGTGTGTGTGTGTGTGTGTGTGTGTGTGTGTGTGTGTGTGTGTGTGTGTGTGTGTGTGTGTGTGTGTGTGTGTGTGTGTGTGTGTGTGTCAGATCAACAACAGTTCATCTTAACCTAATTTCTGTCTTTGAAAGACCCCCTCCAAATTAAACTTACATACAGCAAATTCTGAAGAAGAAAAAACTATCTTAAATAATAACACAAGGAACTATACACCAATTATACATAAGATAGTATAACTAAATTGCTTGATGTGTGAAAGCTTGGAAATTGATACTTGGATTACTAGTATATTTATACTATCTTTTATAAAGACTACCTTGTTTTAAAAATTATGGTACTTGAACAGAAATGCAACATTCTGCTCATATGTAGTAATTTTCTCTTAACAAATTTTAACTTGCTTCACTGGACAACACAAAAGTTCCCATCTTACAACTCCATAAAGCTTTGATCAGACCAAAATGTTTTAGCCCATAAATTGTTGCCCTGATATATATCATCACCATTGTCAACCATTATCAATCTACTACTGGATGAAGGTCTTCCCAAGTTTCTTTCACAACTGTCTGTCTTGAGCCTGTCACCAAATGTCTTTCAAATGTCATCAACCCATTTCTTAGCACCCTCTGCCTTCATGTCACATTGGCCGCTGCCTTGCCTTGGCACATTCCAGCTGCCAGGGACTGATGGCCAGTTTTCAAATCACTGGAGAAGGGGGGGCATAACTCAGCACCCTGGCCAAGCGGATTGGTGTGGGACATACATAACACTGGGCTAGCATTTCCTCTAATCCCGGCTTTTTACAGTTAAAAGTGCCAAAAGTAATAGGATAGCATTATGCAAATTTTTAACTGGCACTGCTGTAGTATAAAGGCTCGACGCAAGACACTATTTTTATCATTTGCGAGGAGTAATATCGTGAGTCAGGCTGAACAACCGCCAGTAGGATTATGGCAAGCCAACACGAATTATCAGAGTTTGAACAAGGCAAGTTAGTGGGAACTAGATGAATGGGACATTCAATTTCTGAAGTTATGCAAACATTCAACACTTCTTGATCCACGGTGTCACATGTGCACCAAGAATACCTCATGGAAGGCATTACCACCCACAGTGGACTGCACAGTGGCCGACCACGGATGCTGAATTACTGTGGCCAGCGGCATCTGCCCAGGATGGAACAAGCAACACTGGATCAAATAACATCCACATTCAATGCAGGAGGTACCCCGAGACATATCCATTAGGTTAGTGCAGCGTAATTTAGTGCCCACGAGGTATGGGAGCAGAAAACGCTCCATAGTGCCTTTGCTAACACGACGACATCGGACACAGTGCCACACCTGGGCTCATGAACATGGTAATTGGACCCTGGAAGACTGGCAACATGTGGCGTGCTAATGGTAAGGGTCCGGGTGTGGTGCAGATCCCATAAGGCCATAAACCCAAGCTGTTGACATGACCTGTGTAAGCTGGTGGTGGTTTCATACATGTGTGGGGTGCATTTAGGTGGCACGGTTTGCGTCCTCTAGTCCTCGTAAACATATCATTAACCGGTAATTGCTTTTTCGCTCTTCTGGATACCATTTTACGCCTTTCACATATGTCATGTACCCCAACAACGATGGGATTTTCCAGGCAGACAATGCACTATGTCATCGGGCCCAAGTTGTCCAAAATTGGTTCGAGGAGCATTCAGGAAAGTTCTGACGGATGGTGTGGCCACCACATTCGCTCAACGTGAACCTAATAGAGCACTTATGGGAAGTGATGAAAAAGGTCCATTCGCGCCCAAGATTCTGAACCTACAAATACCAAGGAACTGTAGTCAGCTATCAGACAGCATGGCTCAACACCTCTCCAGAAATCTTCCGGCCAATTGTCGAGTTGCTGTACATCAATGGGCTAGATGAGGTCCTACATGATACTAGGTACATATCACTTTTGGCACTTCAGAGTAGTTATACCACTATGTGGCGGTCTCCAAAGCCCCTTTATTGGGAACAGGATACACCACGAGAAGGTAGAGTTGATATTTGTCAAGTCAAGCAGAGGCTTACGCATCACCTGTCCTTGCATGTACCCCTCCCCCCAACACGCACACACCACCACCACCACACACACAGTCCAGTCACATTATTGTGAACACCTTCTACTTTTGACGTCAACAGTGAGTACCCAATGAAAGAAAGTAAGTGTCGTGAGCTGGGGCTTGGAGGGTGTATAAGGTGTGCTGTAGCCATTCTGAAAATATATCACTCGTCGCTCTCGTGGATAAAAAGGAGCGATTTATCAGATTTGCAAAAAGGGATGATTATGGGCTCTTGGGCCAAGGGTGGCAGTGTTTCTGAAACAGCGCAGTTTGTGAACTCTTCGTGTGTTGCCGTGGTTAAAGTGTATCGTGATTGGAGAAAGGCACAATTGCGAATAAGCAAAGTGGAAATTGCGGAGCACATGGTGCTCCGCAGTTTCATGTGAGAGGTGAACATCGGCTGCGAAGGTGGCCGATCGACGCGCTACAGTGGAGCAACTCACTGACCGAATGAACCCGCTGTCTACCGGAAGTGTGTGTAAAACGACAGTTGAGCGAACCCTGCTGCGTATGGGACTCCGATGCAGACGGATGGTCACTGCACCTATGCTAACGAAGGTGCATCAGCAGAAAAGGCTTACATTTGCACGGCAGTATCGGAATTGGACCTCCGCTGATTGGCACAGGATTGCCTTCTCAGATGAATCACGTTTTCTGCTTCATCGAACGAATGGAAGTTAGCGTATAAGGCGAGAAACATCGGAAAACAAACACTCGTCAACCATTGCTGGCATGACACAAGTAGGCGGGGCCAGGGTTATGGTCTGGGGAATGTTTTCGAGGCATTCTATGTGTCCACTCATACCTGTGGAAGGCACTGTGGACCGAATTCGTTATGAATCCATCCTTGTGGACACCGTACACATATACATGCTGATTGTCTTCCCTGGGGCGGATGGGATCTTCCATCACGACAATGCAACTGTCACACAGCTAGAAAATGTCCGAGAGTGGTTGGAAGAACACGATGAAGACTTCATAGTACTTCCCCGTTCCCTTGATATCCCACACTTAAAACCAATTGAGCATCCGTGGTACAACTCGATAGTGTTGTTCGTTCTATGGATCCTCCACCACGCACCCTCCAGCAGCTCTCAATCGCACTGCAGTCAGCATGGCTCCACATACTTCTGAACTAGAGATGAGTTGGGCTCAATTTTAGGAGCTCGGGCCCAGCCCGCTTTCTTTGATTACATGTGTTTGCTGAGCCCAGGCCCAGATTCTTGAAAAATTTTGCTTATCAAGGCTTGCTTTTATGCATTATACACTGGCCAAAGATATGGCCCAAGCAAGGATTAGTTTTAAAAGTTTAGTTCAGTTAATCCACTTCACAAAATTAATGTTTTTTAGAAATACTACGCATAAAGCCAAATGTTCTAAAATGTTGATTTGAAAATAAATAAATAATCAATGCGCCCTTCAACTGTATCAGGGGAATCAGTAATTTTGGTAAAAGCTGAAGAAAAGAAAATCTTTTAGAAACAAAAAATTCCATTCGTTATTTATTTTTGATTTCTAAATGTACTTTTATTTTGAATAAATTGCATTATAAAACGTACAACGCCGTACAGACAGTTGCAAGTGTTTGAAATTTTGACTCTAGAAAACTAATCTTTGCAATATAATTTACATATATGCTGGAGACTGGCACAAGACAGACCGTTGTGGAGAAAACTTGGGGAGACCTTCGTCCAGCAGTGGATTGATAATGGTTGACAATGATGATGATGATGATGATATGCTAATTGGTAAAGGTAGTTTAGAGTGATGTAGTAGAATATAAAAAAAAAAAAAAGCATGTAGGGAAATTTCCAAAATTAAAAAAAAAAAAAAAAAAAGTAAAAGCAATCCAGACCAGATTATTCTGCATTTTGTAACATTAACAAAGCTTTGCACTTAATAGTATAATAATTACATTATTATCCTCTGTGTGTGCAGTTTCCAAATCAAGTTCATCATGAAAAAGAGAGAGAGAATTGCAGGTAATGCCTCAGTGCTTCAACTTGATCTTTTTTTCTCTAAAACTCGACCTGCTGCACTAAAAACCAACGTCACCCCAAAAATCACGGGTGAGGGAATTTAAAAAATAAATAACAATACTTCTAACGGCACAATTTTTGAAATTAATACATCATTATAAAGATAAGATTCTTGATTTTTAATAAAATACAAAAAATGGGAATGTGATTTGTTCCCAGTTTTTCGATACCAGACCTCCTTAAACTAATCCTTGCTTGGGCCATAGCTTTGGACAATGCACAATGCAAGTCTTGCTAAGCAAAATTTGTCTTGCAATGGCAGCTAGCTTAGGAAATTGAAAATCCTTCCACCATGGTAACAAATCAACAATGAAATTCAACCGGGCTCGGAATTACACGTGTTGAATTAATTGCAGTAATGAAATTTAAGACTTGTAATTCCTAGCCCGGGTTTTTCGGTAGTTAATGAATTCTGAGCCCGTCTCCAAGCTCATCTCTTCTGAGTGAACACCCTAATATATGTATATATAAATATATATATACATATATATATATATATATATATCATCATCATCAACCATTATCAATCCACTGCTGTACGAAGGTCTCCCCAAGTTTCTTCCACAACTGTCTGTCTTGTGCCAGTCTCCTCAATGTTACTCCCGCATACTTTCAAACTTCATCCACCCATCTCCCATGTGGTCTTCTGGGTTTTTTCGTGTCCCTTGGAATCCAGTCTAAAATTTTGGCTGTCCATCGATGGTCTGTCTTCTGGCAATATGTCCAGCCTATTGCCATTTCAGGGATTTTACTCTGATCATGGTGTCTTCCACTCTTGTCATTTCTCTGGCTATATATACACTGCTGGACAATTGCTAAGGACGGATGACAATAGCAACGATAGCAACCATGAAATGGAAGGCAGGAAAATGTGGAAATTAGCATAAGTGCGGGATACAGTAAGACGTGTTGTGCGTATGCAAATTTTGGATTGCCGAACTTGTTCGTGACGTCACAGCGCTGATAAGAGATATGAAGGATTTGACGCGTATTGACCGTTAATGTTCAAACGCAAAGTTGAAAAGGAAAGGATCAATTGACGAACTTGCAAGTTTCAGTATGTCTTCCCTACATCACCTAGATGATTTTACGCGCGCCCGTATTATTGGCAAGATTGAAGAAGGGCGAAAAATAACAGATGTTGCCATGGAGTTCGACGTCAGCCACAGTGTTGTTTCAAGGCTTTGGAAATCATTTCAAACAAATGGAGAGTGGAGAAAAAGTCACGGGGCAGGTCGTGTTTGCAGTACGACACCTGCAGAAGATCGGTAAATAGTGCTATGAACAAAAAGACACCGGTGCAGAACAGCTAGTGAGGTAGCAAATCAGTTTATGGCTGCTACTGGCAAGCGGATCTCCCGAAAAATTGTCGCCAGACGTTTACATGAAGGAGGGCTATACGACCGCCGTCCTGTTGTGTGCATCCCGTTGTCCAGACGTCACCGTACCGCACGTTTGCAATGGTTCCATCAACATCACAAATGGACTGATAACGACTGGTCTGCAGTTCTCTTCTCAGATGAGAGTAGATACAGTCTATCGTCTGATTGTCTACAACAACTGATCTGGCGTGATAGTGGTACTGCATACTGTCCAGCAAACATACAGGAAAGGGACCGATATCCGACCTGTAGTGTCATGGTATGGGCTGGCATCATGATCAATGGCCTACGTCCTTCTATGTGCTTCCAATTGGGTATATGACTGGCCAACGATACATTAACAGGGATCATAGCATACTTCTGGAAAATTTTAGGTAAGAATTTTAGGAATTTTAGGAATTTTTAGAAAAATTTTAGGAAAATTTTAGGAGTGTATTTCAATAAAAACTAGATGTATATTTGTATACATCTAGTAAAACAACTTTGTATACATTGTAAAGAGTTTGCTTCACACCCTTCAACCATATATACTGATAGACTGCGCATGACATCAAAATTTCTGGCTCCAACATAAAATCACATGACAACAGTCAAAAAGATGGGTTACACCTGCTGTGCTTATGGTTGCTCTGACCGATATAGTAAAGAAAGTTCTATGATTTTTCATGGGTAAGAAACGAATTAAATACCTAAGTCAATAAAGTTCAATTACTTAACCAGAAACTTGCAGCTATTGATATAAAAATATAGTAACTTAAGAAAAAAAAATGGAATGCATGTTCCAAATTCTTCGCAAATGTTCATCACATTATAAATCACAAAATGTAAACAACACGATCATGCATGTATATAGCTCATAAGTAAACTTACCTGAAGAGTTTTCATTATATATGAGGTGCATTCACATAATACACCGAAAACACTGAAGTTCTGCAGCATAAATTAGTAATCATAACAGCATTTGTACACGAAATTTGGAGTCTGATGATGACGTGCCCAATGTTTGAGCCATGGCGGCTTTGATGCAGCTATTGCCAATGCGCAGTCCATTAGTATATATGGTCGAAGTTCACACCCAAATTTTTTGCATAACGTCTAATGTCTAAAGTTTAAGTATGATTTACTTCTAATGTTCAGTTCTTATCTTTTCACGTGTTATCATATTCAAGTATATTTACCACATTCAAGTTTCACTTTGAACATTAATATGCTGTTGAACCAGAAGCAATTCACGATTTTCACAGTAAAGTTTTCAGGTTTCACATTAAACTATAATATCCTAAAAAGGTAATTGAAAACCAAGAACTATGTACAATTGTTCACTGAATTACTTTTTTCATATTATTGTTTTAACCTTTTCCTGATTAGCCTATCTTTTTCTGCTTACACCACAACTAATTTACTTTCAGTTTTCTTTATTTCAGCTGAACCTTGTTTGATCAAGTTCTGCTATTTCAACAGTATTTTGTTTTTCTACAGCTTTTCTCATTCTTTCTGTTCCCTCTTGAATTACTGCTAGGGAGGCTTCTTTATCTTTTTTAAGTCTATTTATTTCTGCATCATTTTCTTTTATTTTGTCATCAAACTCAGCTTTTCTTTTTTTCTCTAGCTGCTTTTCCTTATTTTCCCTCTCTTTCTGCTTCCTTTCTTTTACCTTTTTTGATTCTTCTTCCTTCAGCTTATCAACATACTCTTTATAAAATTTATGTGAATCACGAACACTATTTAACAAATTTCTTGTTATGGGAACTTTACTTACACATCCATAGTGTTTAATGGCCCCTTTAACTATTCTTAATGATGTTATAGTTGAGTCTTTTAAGTTAGCCTTGTCCTTCCTTAACAGAGCAGTGTTAACCGAAAATCCCCTTTCTGCATCAGCATTACCATGAGGTAAAACTAAAATTGACTTTATGAGTTTAGCAAGATTTGAGTATTTTTCTTTTCCGCTAGAGTCTTTAATACTAAATATATTACGCCAGTAATGATCAATCCGCACTGGAATATGCCCTTCCTCTGAAAATTTCACTAGTTCATCTAGAGTTGGCTTATCGCAACTTAAAAGTTTCCACTCTTCTCTTACTCTATCAATTTGTTCCTCAGAAAGATGCAAAACACTTGAAATTCTGGTTATTTCCGAAAGTCCTTCAGTGACTGAAAGTTGAGTTGACTCTTTCTTTGGTTCTTTTACCTTTAAAACTTCTATGTCTCTTAGCTTTTGATTGCAGAATGGCAAATTTGACTTTAAATATTTTGTGGTTGCAATTAGTGATGATCTTACATCTAAGAGAAATAATTTCTGCCTGGTCTCCTGAACATTCCTGAGGAGATTTTTTGTCTTCATACCAACTTCTAACTCCCCTAGTTTTTTCCATGAATTTTTGTTTTCAAAATCTACATTCTTTAGGTCTTCTCCAAATTTCCCTGCAATAACATCATCTTGGATAAACTGAGCCATAACATTCTTCATTAAAGTATTTAAATCAGAATATAACTGGTGTATTTTTGGTTCTTCACTCTGATAACATAATGAAAACTTTTCAAAATTTTGGTGTGAAAATGAAATTAATGCTA
The DNA here is from genome assembly GCA_039090855.1 of Macrothele yani. NCBI lineage: Eukaryota > Metazoa > Arthropoda > Arachnida > Araneae > Macrothelidae > Macrothele > Macrothele yani. Next base: position 60,302,568 of record CM077017.1, on the reverse strand, counting down.
AATAGCAAGGAGTTAGCTCATTTTTCAGGAAACAGTGAATTCTTTTATACCTTGCCGAATTGCGTAGTTGTTTTTTAAATATTTTTTAAGATGGCAAGAAGTTTAAAAAATATTCTGTAATATTTAGCCATTGATCCAAGAGCCTCTGGGCTACAGAACCAACGGTTAACCATCTGTTGCTGACATGACGCAAAAGAAATTTGGCAGTGACCAATGTTATATCCTCGACAGATTTATAATCCTCTCGTCTTGCAGCACTACTCTTTAAAAAGTAATGCATATCAGTAGCAAATTCGTCAAAATCTATATTTAAGCTTGTCAAAAAAATTTTAAATGCATTACTAACAACATGCAGGTTGCAAAAACCTAGTTCCAAAGATTTCTGGCCTGTTTCTTGTTTTACAACTTCATTGAATTTGCGTAAAAAGCACTTATTTACATTTGGGCTGTCCATGGATACACAAATAATTCTGTTCAACGAAATATTGAAGGATGATAACACATCCAGAATTTCTTTTAGCAAAATATCTGCTGTTGCATGACCCAGAAAAACGCTTGTTAGGTATCGGCAAGAAACTGAATTTATTTCTGAAGACCAGTACCTGAGATACACATCCAACTGCCGTTTCACTTGTGTATTTGTAGTTTCATCAAATGCTATAGTAACCTTTCCTGGGCTACTAAATGCAATTTCTTTTTTCAAATCCTCTTCAAAATATTTTGACAATCCATGTGATATCACATAAGCAACTTTTTTTCTTTAAGTTGCATTTTGGCTGCAATAGCAGAATCAGGAAACATTTCTTTGAAAAGTTCAACTGTTTCAGTGCATGAAACAAAAGACATATTGTCCTTAGCAACTTTCATGGCCCATAATGCTTCGGCTTTAGCCAACTGTAAATCATGACTCAGTACTTCACTAATATTTGTTTTGGGCTGAAGATCCCGTCCTCTAAAGGCTTTCAGGATGGACTTATTTTGAAATTTACTTTGAAATTTCTGCAAATGTTTTTTTCCTTTATGATGCGCTTTTACTTGTGAAAAGCCACTATTAGAAATGTTGAAAATTTCTGAACACAATATACACTTAGCAGAAAATATTGTTTCAGTTGCAGAACACCATTCTTTCAACTTCACTCCGTCCAATTCTTTGGCGAGCCACGCATCTTGAAATTTCGTTTTGGATTTAGGCATCTTAAACACTTGTATTACTAAACAGAAAATGAAAGGGAAGTACAAAAACACGTTCCAATATTGCAAAACCAGACAACTTCCCGAAATTTGGCTGTGAGAATGTCAGAAGATAGAAAAAAAAAAAAAAAAAAAGCAGGTCACCACTAGAGAACTGAACCTGCACACAGCACAGAGAACACCATAAAAGACACAAAACCAGAAACTATCATACGCATCTCACGCAAGTTCAGTCAAAGCGAGTCGGAGCCGAGATATATTGCGCATCGAAGGTCGCTGTCGCCGACGCACGATCGAAGGTCAATGATCACGTGCTCTACTGCCTGTCACGATAACACTCAGCTACCATCCCATCGTCATTACCGGAGGTTACAGAAGGAGATCACATGTTTCCTCTTTGCTTCCACCCACCTGCGGTTTACAATAACAAAACATCAGCAGAAAGAGGAGGTTCCACAAGGCATGTACAAAAAAAAAAGTACGATCTTCTGCGTGCCACGGAGTTCGTTTGCAAAGCGCAAACCAGGGGTGAAAATGACCCCTCCCCTTTTCCCTTAGATCTCTTGTTACTCTCGAAAACTGTCTGAAGGCAAAAAAGTGGAGCGCCCGCCCCGAAGCAAGTGCATCTTGATGGCGTCATTTTCCCTCCCTTCAGCAGCACAGCATATAGGCTGTGTTTCTACAATAACAGGTCTTTTTACCTTACCGTAATGGTAAATTTATTGGCGTTAATAACGGTTGTGTTTTTAATAAATAAGCTTACGAAAATTTTAGGATGAATAGCAAATTTTAGGTATAATTTTAGGAATTATACCTAAAATTTGAGGGTCACAAAATATTAGGAATTTTAGGAGGAATGCGATCCCTGCATTAATGATGTTCTGCTACCTCATGTTCACATGTTCCGTGGTGTTGTCGGCGATAGATTCATTTTCATGGACGACAACGCAACATGTCATCGAACAGTCGCTGTCCAAAAGTGTCTTGAGAGCGAGGATATTAAACTCCTCGTATGGTCAGCACATTCTCCTGATCTGAATCCCATTGAAAATGTGTGGGATGCTATGTGGAGGAGTCTTGCTGGTCGCCAATGCCCTGCAATAAACAAGAACACCCTCTTCCGTGCATTGACAGAGGAATGGGATAAATAACCCATTCCTCTGTCAATGCACGGAAGAGGGTGTTCTTGTTTATTGCAGGGCATTATCAAGCAGCTGTTGGGATAAATTACCCCAACAGCTGCTTGATAATGTTGTGCAAAGCATGACACGACGTGTGGAATCTTGCATCGCCCTCCATGGTGGCCATATCCCGTATTGACATCTTACGCCGGAACGCCTGCGGACGGTAATTGCATTTTTTTCACGTTTACGTATTCTGCACAAAATGGCCTGTTTGTCCCTTGAACACGTTCCAAAGCCTTCTGGATTTCAGAGCACAATAAATTGTCTTTCTTGTAATGTCTTGGCATTCTGACATTATTTTATTTCACTTGGCATCCAACCACACTTACTTTTTTATGCGCTATATAGCCGTTTATGATCCGTCCTTAGCAATTGTCCAGCAGTGTATATATATATATATATATACATATCATCATCATTGTCAACCATTATCAATCCACTGCTGGACGAAGGTCTCCCCAAGTTTCCTCCACAACGGTCTGTCTTGTGCCAGTCTCCTCCATGTCACCCCTGCATACTTTCGAATTTCATCCACCCATCTCCCATGTGGTCTTCTTCTGGGTCTTTTCCTGTCCCTTGGAATCCAATCTAAAATTTCGGCTGTCCATCGATGATCTGTCCTTCTGGCAGTATGTCCAGCCCATTGCCATTTCAGGGATTTAACTCTGATCATGATGTCTTCCACTCTTGTCATTTTTCGGATCCACGAGTTCCTCTTCTTATCTCTCCTGGTTACACCAAGTATGCACCTCTCCATGCTCTTTGAGTTGTCTGCAGCCTTTGTATGTCTCTTTTAGTTAAGGTCCACGTCTCTGCACCATACGTAAGCACTGGAAGGATGCATTGATCAAACACTTTTCTTTTAAGACATAATGGCATATTGCTCTTGAAAATTATGCTGTTTCTTCCAAAAGGCTCTCCAGGCAAGTTTGTACGCCGATTAATTTCTTCATCAATGTGACCCTCACTTGATATCTGCTGTCCAAGATAAACGTACGTGTCTGTTATCTCCAGCTTTTCTCCATCAATCGATAAATCTTCATTTCTTGTAAAAGCATTGAACATCACTTTTGTCTTCTGAAAGTTCATTTTTAATCCCACTTCTTTACTCTTGTCAGCAAGTTCCTGGATCATACTCTGCAGCTCTGATGGGGTAGTTGCAAAAATGGCTACGTCATCAGCAAAACAAAGGTGAGGTAGATAATCTCCATTAATCTTTATCCCCTTGTTTTCCCAGCTCAGTGACTGAAAAACACCCTCCAATGTGGCATTAAAGAGCTTCGGAGATATGGTGTCACCTTGTCTCACTCCCTTTCCAATTTTTATGTGTGTTGTATTTTCAAACAGCCTAATCTTTGCACTTGCATTTTCATAGATGTTATTAATAATATTAATGTATGCATCTTCAATACCGCAGGTTTTCAGAGCCATTGTAACTGCTGATGGTTTCACCGAATCAAAGGCTTTTTCATAATCGATAAAAGCCATGCACAATGGAAGTTCATATTCCCTCGCTCTTTCAATTAGTTCTCTCAGCACATGGATATGATCTATTGTGCTGTAGCCACTCCTGAATCCAGCTTGTTCTCTCGGTTGAGCCATGTCCAGTGTTACCTTCAAGCGGTGTGAAAGAACTTTAGTGAAGATTTTATAAATTACTGATAGGAGGCTGATAGGTCTGTAGTTTCCGAGATCCTCAATGTCACCTTTCTTATGTAGCAGGATCATTGTAGCGGTGTTCCAATCCTCGGGAATCTTTCCTTCATTAAGGCATCGAGTGAAAATTTGGGCGAGTACTGCTTCGATTTCTCCACTTGCTTCTTGTATGATGTCTACAGTAATTACATCTTCTCCTGGAGCTTTTCCCCGCTTCATGTTCTTGATTGCATGGGCAACTTCTGCTGGAAGGACTGGAGGAACTCTGGTACTGGTATCTTTCATGATGTCTGGAGTGCATGTATCATCCCTTTCATATAATTTGGAGTAGAAATCTTTCACTCTTGTCAAAATTTAGCCTCTATTTCTTGTTACAGAACCATCTTCTTTTCTCAGTGCCATAATCTGTTTTCTTCCCTTACTGAGATGTCCCTTTGCTATCTTTAGGCTTTGGTTGTTTTCAATTGCTTTCCTCACTAGTTCACAGTTGAATTTTCTTACGTCTTCAGTGATACTTTTTCGTACTGTCTTGCATAGCTCTATATATTCCACTTTGGAAGTCACATCATCTTTAGTTGTCCTCATCTCTCTTCTTTTTTGCATCAACATTTTTGTTTTTCCTGATAATTTATTTACATGCAACTTGTTCTTAGACCCAGCTAATTTTGTTGCTGTTTTCATAAGAGCTTTGGTTACTTTTCTGTTAACTTCAGAGATGTCCACTTCTTCCGATGTTAGGCCTTCTAAAGCAGAGAACCTGTTCTTCAGTTCCAACTTAAAGGTATTATGGTGTTTTTTAAGGTTGGTTATGTCAATAGATTTTGTTTGTCTTATGAGCTTGCCACGTTCAAGTTTAGTGTTGAGGTGCATCTTACATCTCACCAATCTATGGTCACTACCTGTGTTGAACTTGTTTAGCACACTGCAGTCTTCTATGACGAATTTTTGTTACACATAATAAAATCAATTTCACTTGTCGTCCCATTTGGATGTCTCCATGTCCATTTCCTGTGTGGCTTTTTCTTGAAGAAGGAGTTCAAGATGAAAAACCCTTCTGCCTCTGCAAACTCAACGAGAGTATTTCCACGCTGGTTTCTGTTGCCGTGACCGAATTTACCTACTGAAGTTTCATTCTGTTGCCGTTGCCCTATTTTTGCATTGAAATCTCCCATAATTATTTTCAAGTGCTGCTTACCTTCATTATTTAGATGACAAATTTCCTCATAAAATTCTTCAATTTCTTCTTCAGGATGACTTGTGGTGGGTGCATAAGTTTGAATAATCTGAGCCTGGTATCTTTTCGAGAGTTGGATAACAAGCCGTGCAGCTCTGTCAGAGGAACTTTCAACTTCTACAACTTTATCCTTCAGTTTCTTGTTTATTATAAATCCAACACCACTAGTTCTGCCAGTATCTGTCCCACGATAGTAGAAGAGATGTCCACTTTTCAGTTCGATGAGATCTTCTCCTTTTCTCCTTACCTCACTTAGCCCCACGATGTCCCACTTGATCCTTTGTAGTTCCTCTTCCAATTCAAGAAGTCTTGAATCAGAAGATAGGGAGCGTCCATTGTACGTTGCCAAGGTCAGCATCAGATGGCAGCCTAGTCCGGTCCTCCGGGATTCTTAGCACCCTCTGCCTTCATGTCGCACTGGCGGCTGCCTTGGCCATATATATATGTATATATATATAAGGTCCAGGCAAGTCAATGTGACCCTCACTTGATATCTGCTGTCCAAGATAAACGTACGTGTCTGTTATCTCCAGCTTTTCTCCATCAATCGATAAATCTTATGTCTTAAAAGAAAAGTGTTTGATCAATGCATCCTTCCAGTGCTTACGTATGGTGCAGAGACGTGGACCTTAACTAAAAGAGACATACAAAGGCTGCAGACAACTCAAAGAGCATGGAGAGGTGCATACTTGGTGTAACCAGGAGAGATAAGAAGAGGAACTCGTGGATCCGAAAAATGACAAGAGTGGAAGACATCATGATCAGAGTTAAATCCCTGAAATGGCAATGGGCTGGACATACTGCCAGAAGGACAGATCATCGATGGACAGCCGAAATTTTAGATTGGATTCCAAGGGACAGGAAAAGACCCAGAAGAAGACCACATGCGAGATGGGTGGATGAAATTCGAAAGTATGCAGGGGTGACATGGAGGAGACTGGCACAAGACAGACCGTTGTGGAGGAAACTTGGGGAGACCTTCGTCCAGCAGTGGATTGATAATGGTTGACAATGATGATGATGATGATATATAAGGTCAGGCGATGCGTAACATCACAGCCTCTCCTTGACAAATGTCAACCCTGCCTTCTCGTGGTACATCCTGTTCCCACTAAAGGGGCTCTGACCGCCAATAGCGGTATAACTATACCATCGGGATTAGAGGAAATGCTATCCCACACTAACCAACACGCTTGGCCAGCGTGGTGAGTTATGGCCAAACCCCTCCAAAATGACTCCACAACTTAAATCTTGGCCCTCAGTCTCCGGCAGCTGGAATGTACCTGGCCAAGGCAGCGACCAGTGCGACATGAAGGCAGAGGGTGCTAAGAATCCCCGGAGGACCGGACTAGGCTGCCATCTGATGCTGACCTTGGCTACATATAATGGACGCTCCCTATCTTCTGATTCAAGGCTTCTTGAATTGGAAGAGGAACTACAAAGGATCAAGTGGGACATCGTCGGGATAAGTGAGGTAAGGAGAAAAGGAGAAGATCTCATCGAACTGAAAAGTGGACATCTCTTCTACTATCGTGGGACAGATACTGGCAGAACTAGTGGTGTTGGATTTATAATAAACAAGAAACTGAAGGATAAAGTTGTAGAAGTTGAAAGTTCCTCTGACAGAGCTGCACGGCTTGTTATCCAACTCTCGAAAAGATACCAGGCTCAGATTATTCAAACTTATGCGCCCACCACAAGTCATCCTGAAGAAGAAATTAAAGAATTTTATGAGGAAATTCGTCATCTAAATAATAAAGGTAAGCAGCACTTAAAAGATAATTATGGGAGATTTCAATGCAAAAATAGGGCAACGACAACAGAATGAAACTTCAGTAGGTAAATTCGGTCACGGCAACAGAAACCAGCATGGAAATACTCTCGTCGAGTTTGCAGAGGCAAAAGGGTTTTTCATCTTAAACTCCTTTTTCAAGAAAAAGCCACACAGGAAATGGACATGGAGACATCCAAATGGGACGACAAGTGAAATTGATTTTATTATGTGTAACAAAAAATTCGTCATAGAAGACTGCAGTGTGCTAAACAAGTTCAACACAGGTAGTGACCATAGATTGGCAAGATGTAAGATGCACCTCAACACTAAACTCGAACGTAGCAAGCTCATTAGACAAACAAAATGTATTGACATAACCAACCTTAAAAAACACCATAATGCCTTCAAGTTGGAACTGAAGAACAGATTCTCTGCTTTAGAAGGCCTAACATCGGAAGAAGTGGATATTTCTGAAGTTAACAGAAAAGTAACCAAAGCTCTTATGGAAACAGCAACAAAATTAGCTGGGTCTAAGAACAAGTTGCATGTGAACAAATTATCAGGAAAAACCAAAATGTTGATGCAAAAAAGAAGAGAGATGAGGACAACTAAAGAAGATGTGTCTTCCAAAGTGGAATATACAGAGCTATGCAAGACAGTACGAAAAAGTATCACTGAAGACGTAAGGAAATTCAACTGTGAACTAGTAAGGAAAGCAATTGAAAACAACCAAAGCCTAAAGATAGCAAAGGGACATCTCAGTAAGGGAAGAAAACAGATAATGGCACTGAGAAAAGAACAAGAAATAGAGGCTAAATTTTGACAAGAGTGAAAGATTTCTACTCCAAATTATATGAAAGGGATGATACATGTACTCCAGACATCATGATAGGTAGCAGTACCAGAGTTCTTCCAGTCCTCCCAGCAGAAGTTGCACATGCAATCAAGAACATGAAGCGGGGAAAAGCTCCAGGAGAAGATGGAATTACTGTAGACATCATACAAGAAGCAAGTGGAGAAATCGAAACAGTACTCGCCCAAATGTTCACTCGATGCCTTAAAGAAGGGAAGATTCCTGAGGATTGGAACAACGCTACAATGATCTTGCTACATAAAAAAGGTGACATTGAGGATATCAGGAACTACAGACCTATCAGCCTCCTATCAGTGGTTTATAAAATCTGCACTAAAGTTCTTTCACACCGCTTGAAGGTGACACTGGACATGGCTCAACCGAGAGAACAAGCTGGATTAAGGAGTGGCTACAACACAATAGATCATATCCACGTACTGAGAGAACTAATTGAAAGAGCGAGGGAATATGAACTTCCATTGTGCATGGCTTTTATCGATTATGAAAAAAGCCTTTGATTCGGTGAAACCATCAGCAGTTACAATTGCCCTGAAATCCTGCGGTATTGAAGATGCGTATATTAATATTATTAATAACATCTATGAAAATGCAAGTGCAAAGATTCAGCTGTTTGAAAATACAACACACATAAAAATTGGAAAAGGAGTGAGACAAGGTGACACCATATCTCCGAAGCTCTTTAATGCCACATTGGAAAATGTCTTTCAATCACTGAACTGGGAAAACAAAGGGATAAAGATTAATGGAGATTATCTAACCCACCTTCGTTTTGCTGATGACATAGTCATTTTTGCAACTACTCCATCAGAGCTGCAGAGTTTGATCCAGGAACTTGCTGACAAGAGTAAAGAAGTGGGATTAAAAATGAACTTTCAGAAGACAAAAGTAATGTTAAATGCTTTTACAAGAAATGAAGATTTATCGATTGATGAAGAAAAGCTGGAGATAACAGACACGTATGTTTATCTTGGACAGCAGATATCAAGTGAGGGTCACATTGATGAAGAAATTAATCGGCGTATAAAACTTGCCTGGAGAGCTTTTGGAAGAAACAGCATAATTTTCAAGAGCAATATGCCATTATGTCTTAAAAGAAAAGTGTTTGATCAATGCATCCTTCCAGTGCTTACGTATGGTGCAGAGACGTGGACCTTAACTAAAAGAGACATACAAAGACTACAGACAACTCAAAGCAGCATGGACAGGTGCATGCTTGGTGTAACCAGGAGAGATAAGAGGAGGAACTCATGGATCCGAAAAATGACAAGAGTGGAAGACATTATGATCAGAGTTAAATCCCTGAAATGGCAATGGGCTGGACATACTGCCAGAAGGACAGACCATCGATGGACAGCCGAAATTTCAGATTGGATTCCAAGGGACAGGAAAAGACCCAGAAGAAGACCACATGGAAGATGGGTGGATGAAATTCGAAAGTATGTGGGAGTGGCATGGAGGAGACTGGCACAAGATAGACCGTTGTGGAGGAAACTTGGGGAGACCTTCGTCCAGCAGTGGATTGTGATTAATGATGATGATGATATAAGGTCAACAACAGTTCTTCCTAATCTCATTTTGGCCTTTGAAAGTCCCCAACCCCATCCAAAAAAAATTACGCTTAGATACTTAGATTAATCAAATTCTGAAAAAAGACTTACAGTGGACAACCTAAAACCTGAAGAACCCCTTCCCCCTACCTAAAACCTGAAGAAAACTCAAAACATTTGTTGTCCGCCATGTCGCGTACTGTATGAGGCAGCGGGGAATCGCTGTTCAGAAGGCTCACATGCTCTTTTACAGTTTACAGTTTTTTTTATTTATTTCTCATTTACATTGTTTTCCTTTTGGCTGTTTACTAAATTGATTAACAAAATTGCGGGATAATTAGGAAGTCGCTCCAATGCTCTTGAAGGCAAGAAATGTGATATTTTGCCATATTGAATTATGAGACCTCACACATAGCCCTTGAGTGCAACATAAAAATTCCTACCTCAAGGGTCTTTGAGAGAGTGAAAAACGAACTATGGAAATAAGCTTTCAAATGCGGATGGGAGAGCCGCAATGTTCAAAGTGGTTTTTCACTTTTTTTTTTTTTTTTTTCTCTCTGTCGCTTGCAGCTTGAACGCCATGGTTAGGGATTACTGCATGTTTACCTTCGTGGTGCGTTGTGGGTAGGCCAGGCGACCTGCAACAGACACAAATTTCGTCAGCAAGAACAATACTCCGATGTCTGCGAGGGACAATGGGCAATTAAGAGTACAGAATCGCCGAAAAAGGGGGTGAATTTGAGCGTCATTTCTGGGAGGCAGTTGTTGATGTAAGCTAAAAGCAAAAGGCATCGGATTTCGCTCAGCCGAGAAAACTAATCTCAGGGCGGACGGTCACAACTCGGTGGGGTAAATGGAAACAGAAAGCCTGCGAGTGTGCATATTTGGAACTGCATACTTAGGCAGGGTAGATGCTATGTTAACAAAAAGGAATTGACTGCACTGTGAATGAACGGTCAAACAGGACAGAAAGGAGCAACGGATGGAATCCTACTATAGCAGCAGCGGAAGTGAGAGGGTCCCACTCTCTAAGGCAACTAGCGGTCAGGTTCATTTCTTCACAACAGAATTCATTCCTAGGGATGCAGAAATCAGTCTCGGAACCCGCAACAGCAGATATAAGAGGGGCTATTTTGTTTAACGGCCACCTTCAAATCTTCACAAGAGTGGATCAGTGTACACTCTCATCAGCCCAACAAAGTGCGGCGTGATATCACCATTTTCATAGTGTGCTCCAAATTACGTTGTGCTTCATTTACATCGAACATCAAAGTGAAGTGAAGTGTTAATTCATTGGTGTGCTGCCACGCGGTGCAAGTGCTTGTGTGTGGTTTTTCTTTCTTGTGTTTTATTATGTGATGCACTCTGGATTTACACAGCAAGGTCAAGAAACTGTAAGTACATGAATATTTCTATTTTTCTTCACACATCTGCGACTTGTGCCATCCCGACACCCAAAGCTGCATGGATGTAGATGCAACAATACTGAGCCTCCTTTGTGACTGAACCTCAGAGGAAGTACCAGCACATACGCACTTCAATTTCTTACAGGGCCCATTTCCTGATCTTTTACAAGAATAAGGGAGGCCACAAATTCCACTTGGTGGGACAGATTCATTTAACTTTGGATCAGGGCCAATGCGGGCAGGGTCAGGGGTTCTGCATGTGCATGCTTATGAGATATAGTTAATTAACTTTGGCAGTATATTTCGCACCTATAATCGTGTATACCAAAAATTAACGTGCTTATGTATTTTTGTGTCGCGAATGTTTTTAACGTGATCTTGTCATATGTATTTTCTTTTTTCATTCTCTAAGCGATTGTGTATGATATCACCTGCTGTTCTATTTAGTGTGGTAATGGGTAGTATTCCTTGATCAGATCGTCCAGTGGGGATTGTCGGCTTGCGTCGTCCGACAGTAAAGTGTTGATACTGTGTGCTGCCCACATAAGAGGCCGGGCAAATTGTCTATGCGCCCAGAGAGCGCCATATCCATTTGAATCTCAAAGAAAGTAATTAAATGTTGTGCATCTGAGAATCATGTGTTACTTTTGAAAGTGAATGTTGCTCTGGCTGGTTGGGATTGAATGTATCGGAGTAAGATCCGGACCACTACACTCAGTCACGAATTGGTGATTGCGGGTGAATCGCCTGTCCCTAATTTAGGGTCACTGGTTCCAGGGAAGGGAGAGAGCCAGTGGCGTAAGACAAACACAACATCATGTCTCACCAGGATTCGAACCCGGACCCCTTTCGGACGAATGATCAGAGGCCTTAGACCACTGCGCCACCGGGGTGGCTAGTTTTAGCATTTACAAGGGTCAACTAATTTATTATTTTTTAATATGTTTCCCTTCAGCTCCGAGAAAAAAAACATTTTTTAATGAATACTACGACATGTTCACAGTTAGTCCACATAATCGAGATTCGGCTGATTCAACTATTCTTCTGATGTGGAAAATGTCTACATTTTCACTTCACAACTATTTACGGAGAAAATAACATTTAACAATACAGGACAGTGGGAACATCACAAAAAAAAAAAAAATATGATTAGAGAAAGATCTTTGCTCTATCTGACTTCCATTTGGGGAAATTTTTCCTCCATTTACAAGCTGAAACACAGTTATGGAACAAAATTATATTTTACAATAATACTGAACAGATGGATCATCACGAGAAAAACAAATTACAATTACAGGTGAAATCGGCACTCTGTTTATCCTTCTTTAAAAGTAAGTTTCCGAAAGTTTTGAAAGACTAAATCCCCCCCCCCCCCCCCCCCCCCCGCAGACACACACATCCCCCTAAAAATTGTCTTTAGTTTTCATCGCTCTCAAGCATGGCAAAAGATGGCAATTTTTATCACTTCCCAATATTTTGGAAAATGTTTTCTCTATGGGTACTTTTATTTGCATCTTCAATAACAACAACAAAGGCAGAATTTCTCGAATGTGCGGAAGAAACTAGTGCCTAAGATTTACAAGGAAATTTTTGCTCTGTTGAACATCCATTTTCAGAAACTGTTGTCAACAGTTTCAAACTGAAATACAAACAATTATGCAATAAATTGATATTTAACAACAACAGTGGGTTGAGATACCTTTGCAACAAAATGAAATTATGACTGGCAGGAAAATTTTCACTCTGTTTGGCTTTCGTTTTTGAAAGTTTTGAAAACTATAATACCGTCCCAAGATGGAAAATGACACCCCCCCCCCACACACACACACACATACATACTTTTGTATGTGTTTAATATAATGAATCATTGGAAATGACCTTTAATATAGCAGAGGTATTTTTATCACTTCCCAATATTTTGGAAAATGTTTTCCCCATGGGTACTTTTATTTGCATTTTCAATATTTTGGGCCACACCCATAAAGAGGTCCTGGGTGCGCCAATGGATTCACATATCCATAAACTGATTATATTCGTGACATGAACGATGGATTCGATTGCAATTTTTGGAACACTGAAGGGTCCGTTTCTAACACACTTAATTTTACGAAGGATAAGTTTTTAATACTCGAATTTTGTGTGGTCCAAAAAGACCCAGAATTATACATATATTTCTTAAAATTTTGTGACTCCTTCCTAACAACTTAATTTTGGCAGGAATCCTGCCATCCCGTTCTGAAATTTAAGCCCTGTAAAGGTAAGATTTTACTGTGAGCAGAAACAAAGATGATGGCTATGGAAAACAGACCATGAATTAAAATAAATGATAAAAAATAATCCTGAATTAGGTCATTTTTGACCTCAAAATAATACCCACTTTTAACTTCTGCAGATACTGCTTAAACACAATGTTGAGAATTTTTTCACAACTGGTTGAGGTCTAATATTAGAAAGATAAAATGATGCCATGTGATTACAAATGCAACTTTTTGTGAGTACAAGAGACCAAGACATTCCTTCGAACAAAAAATTTCTGAATTACAGTGCGATCACGAGACTATATAAGTAAAAGTCCGATATTACGAGTATGACTTATAGAGAGAATCCCATGTTACGAGAGATTCAAAATGCACAATCAATTTATTAATGTTAAAGACAGGAAAGACCTTCATGTATTACAAGTTGTAAATCTAAGGAGCTCCAGCTTAACACGAGACTTTCATGGTCAATCTTTCTTATTTTAAAGATTTCCAACAAATTCTTTCCCTGAAATTCCAGGAAGTGGTGGAGAGAGAAACATGTACAGCTGCATACAAATATGAGTCACCAGTGGTTAGTCTGCTTGCCTCTTTGGATGCTATTCCCCTGCTTTCTTCCACTCATCTCCACAATGGTGAGAAGTCAAAAAAATTTTACACATGTACGTCGTGTATTTTCTTTCTTCTCTAAATGGAAAATAAAAGGGAAGATTTTAAGTTAAGTTTCATATGAAAGTGAGAAAAGTTTGAAGTCCAAAAGTGAGATCGCAAGAAATATTGGTCTTGCATCATCAACGCAGTTTACAATTTTAAAGAACAAAGAGAAACTCAAGGAGGCAGCTTTGCAGAATAATGCACCGGCAAAATCCATGAAGTTAAAAGTGGTAAACATAAGGAGTTGGAGGAAGTATTGTTTACATGGTTTTGCCATAATCGAGGCAAAAGAGATTCCTGTTTGTGGACTGATGATAAAAGCTAATGAATTAAGGTGTTGAGATGAAAATAGAGAATTTTAGTTTTTAAGATGGTTGGCTAAACCTATTGAAAACTAGAAAAGGGATTTCTATGCAAGAAATATTTGGAGAATCAGCTTCTGTTAGTACACAAGAGATTCAGGACTGGTTCCCCTATCCTTTCAAAAATTCTGGCTTGATACAATGCAAAAGACAATTTTTTTTTTATGCAGTTGAAGCTGTGTTGTTTTACAGCTTGTTTCCTGACAGAAATTTAGCAGTAAAAGGCGATCCATGTAAAAGACAAAAAGGCAATAAAGAATGTTTAACTTTTCTTTGCTGCGCCAATATGGATGGTAGTTATAAATTAAAGCCATTAGTGATTAGAAAATCACAAAGACCCTGCTCCTTTGCTACCATGCACATATGAAGCTAATAAGAAGGCGCGGATGACAATGCTGTTACGTATCAAGTGGGTGAAGGCTTTCTATGTTCAAGTTGGAATTCATAACACAAAAATTGCGTTATTCATCGATAATGGCCCTGCATACCCTAGTCCCAAAGATGTTCAATGGGATAACATGGAACTGATATTATTGCCACCCAACTGCACGATTTCGACTTCAGCCTCTTGATCAAGGAGTTATGAAACTGATAAAGCAAAAATATCAAACCATTCTGATAAAGCAAAAATATCAAACCAAATGACACGATCGGGCGGATGTCATCAGATCATAAACCAGTGAAATGGAAAGTCCTTGAGGCTTGCCAGGACATAGAATGAGCTTCCAAGAAGGAAAGTACATTGAAGCCTGCTTTAGACATGCTGGCTTCATTACCAAAGATGATTTGCATAAGAAAATTATTGCAGACAAACCTGCAGAACAGGAAGCAGATGGATGAATCATCATTGCCAACAAGATGAGACTGACATTTAGCTTTCAAGACTATGTCAATGCTGATACAGATGTAGTACTCTGGAATGAAATGTCTGACACAGAAATCATGGAATCTGAAAAAGCTCTGAAGATAAGGATGATGAAGAGGATAGAAATGAAAGTGTACCATTTCAATCAGAACTCATGCAAGCTTTCAACACAATCGACAATTTTATTACGCGTTAAATGCACCTATTGAAGAAACGGCAGTTTTCTGTAAAGTTGAGAGTTATATGTTACGATCGTCAATGTCAAAGAGGAAACAAGGCTTCTTATTTTTTGTAAAAATCCAAATCTGAATTAAAAACAAACAAGGTATGTAATATGTATTGTTTTCTTCACTTTTCTTTATTATGTAGTACTGTTATTTTTATGTGTTATGTAGTATGTACGTACGTCTGTTACAACATTTCTTATTTTTGTCAGCTCTCGTAATATCGGACTTCTACAGCATACAAGGTCTGTCCGGAAAGCATACAAAGTCTGTCCGGACTCATTCAATAACAGACGTTCAATTAAAGCGCTATACTTACACAACATTAAAATTCCTCGAAATAACATCCTTGAACATCATCAATACACCGCTGCCAGCAGTTTTGCCTCACCGCGTAGTTTGCCTGGAAGTCGGGAACAGGCACGCTTTCAAAGCACTCGTTGCAGCAGTTTGCACGTTTGTAAGAGTCCCAAAATGGTGTCCTGTCGGGCTGGATTTGAGCCGGGGAAACAAAAAGAAGTCAGCCAGGCCAAGTTCGGGCTATAAAGAGGATAGGGCAGCATTGCCACGTTCTGTTTCGCCAGAAACTCACTCTCAGTGACGCATGGCTCGGCGCATTATCATGGTGAAGAACCCAAGTGTTGGTGATCTCAGGCAGACACGCGCAACTTTGTTCTTCAGCCGTTGAAGCACTTCCACGTAAAATGCAGCCTTGACCGTTTGTCCGAGTGGTATGAACTGCTTATGGACAACACCTTTACGGTCAAGGAAGACAATGAGCATTGATTTCATCTTCGATTTACACATTCGAGCCTTCTTTGGTAGAGGAGACTCGGGAGTGTGCCACTCTGAGCTCTGCAGTTCCGTCTCCAGATCGCACCCAAAGACCTACGTTTCATCACCTGTTATCACTTTCTCCAAAAAACCAGGTTCACTCCTCACACAGTCCACAAGCTCACGAGAAATCGCCACACGGTTGTTCCTCTGTTCATCGGTCAAAACCTTAGGAACCAATTTGGCGCAAACTTTCCGCATCTGCAATTCTTGCGTGATGATTTCATGCACAATGGATTTCGCGAGTCCCACGTGCTCTGCTACCAATCTAACACTCAGACGTCAGAGTCCAAAACCACTTTCACCTTTTCCACATTGTCCAAAGTGTGAGACGTTGAAGGGCACCCTGGGTGTGGCTCATCCTCGACGCTCTCTCTTCCCTCTGTGAACGTTTTGTGCCACCGCAACACTTGTGCTTTAGATAAAGCATCCTTCCCGTAGGTTTTCTGTATCATAGCAAGTGTCTTGGTCGCAGATTTTTCAAGTTTAACACGAAACTTTACTGCGTATCGCTGTTCGACACTCTTCTGCATTTTGACCGTTACGCGTCGCTGACACAGCTGTCCATTTCGCAAGCGATCCTCACTCTGCAAAAGCACAGAGCCAACTGATGAGACATCGGTCTTTTACTTAACAAATCCCACCACCCATCACGCCCGAAGACTCTGGTCTCCGGCCCTTCTGATTGGCCCAGGAAAAGGGGTCTCATTACTTTCCGGACAAACTTTGTACTACCAGGAAGTAGCCTATACAACTACATATGCAATAATAGATGAACCATAGTTGTACATGGATGGAATCACACTGTGCGTGTAAGAGGGAGGGGAGAGATAGACACTTACCATTGGAATTTTTTAGTATCCAATTGTTCTTGGAGAGATGAACGCAGTAGCTCGCCCATAATCAAAAACTCAAACACCACGTTTCCAGTTTCAACTCCATAATCTACAAAGAGAAATTAAGTATAATTGATTTTCTCATGTATGAAAATTGATCACAATCTATTACACAGTGAACTAAGAAAGACTCCCCATATGTGTAAACATGAATTTATTTCATTTATCCTCTGCCAAAAATTAAAGAACTACTTGTAACAATAAAATTGTTGCAATAATCATAAGTTGTATTTCATACAATAATGTACAATAACGAACATAACAAAATCTCAAGTATAGGATTTCTGCAGCAATGCATCTTCTTTAAAGGTAATAATCACATGAATAGTACCATTTTTTTCATTAGCTGCTAATCAAAGAACTTACAAAGCTACTAGGCCAACTGAAAGTTGCCCAGCATAGTACAAAAATTGTTAGCCCGACAGTAGTCAATAATGAACTTCTGAAAACTGAACATTGTTTTTCAACAAGAACTCGCAGAAAATAAGTTATGATGAAATTTATCGGTTTAATTTCACATGCACTTTTTCACAAAACATGATTTTGCCCTTAAGGAACTGAAAAAATGAGTGAAAACTATATTTACAAAATTTGAAACTATCAAATGTACAAGAGTTTATCAAAATAATGAAAACATCAATTACGACTGGAGCACATGTAATGTGCTGTAAGCAAATCACAGGGACAATGCCACCTGCAATATGAGGTACATAAAGGGGTGCAGCATGATGTTGGCTATCACATAGCAGTGCCACAGTAGCAGGTGAAACAGCTGTTCTGGAGTAATTGGTGATGTCAGATATCAGTGACCTCAAAAAAAAAAAAAAATGGTTATTGGTGCACGTCTTGCAGGAGCTTCAGTAATTAGAATGGCAAAAATACCACAGTAGGTGTAACATGGAGAACTGTACCAAAGATTACGACTACGTATCAAAAGAAAACGTGCAAATTGTGGACGCCATATGAAGATGTCACCACAGTTGTATAAAAATAAAATGTATCTGCGTACACAACCACTGAAACAGAAAACTTGCTTCAAAACTCATGAACCACGATAACAATAGAATAAGATAACTTAAAGAAAAGTTAGTGAAACAATAAATTATTATTAGAACATTACAGATTCCAGTGTGGACAAAATAATTACAACTGAATGTGCAACAATGTGTGTGAAACGGACCTTTATGGCAACATATTAAAATTTTTCCATTAATGAACCTTCAAAAATTATAAATAGCATTTTAACAACTTAATTCAACAAGAAAGATGACACCGAATTTTCGGGTGTAATAAGCACGTCTTTCGAATCCGTTCTGACACAAATTAAATTTATCAAAGCTATTCAAAGTCAATGGAACCGGTATGGAAAACAATAGTATCTGACGGAAGAAAGAAGTTTTTCAATCGGGTTTTTAATCACTCAGATATTGCTGTAAACGGAATCGTGACCTTACGCCCTCTGGTTGCAGACTTGTGCGTTAAGAAAAATACTAATTTATATGAGAAACATTTCGCACCGGAAACGCTCTCCAACACAGAAAGAATTTTTCAAATAGGACTGTTAGAAACAGAGATCTCGATAAAAATAAGATGTGGCTTTACGTCCTCTGGTGGGAAAACCATGCATTATTTTAGGAAGAAAGTATTCTCAAAAAATTTTTCCATATGAGCGGTATCGGTCCAAGAAAAAAAAAATTTAGTCGAGTTTTCAGGAGCCCAGATTTTGCTACTAATACATCAGAAGTAGAAATTATGTGAAACATATTTTCCATCAGGTCTTGTATGCGATACAGGGGGGGGGATTTAATCGGCGTTTTAGGAGCAGAAATAACGCAGAAAACGCAATTTACCTTTGTGCCTCCTAGAGGAAAGTCTATGATTTACTTGAAAATTTTTGAATTTATATGAAAAACATTTTGCATCGGAAACACTATCCAACAAAGTAGGAATTTTTCAAATCTGACTCTTAGAAGTAGAGATATTGACAAAAATAAGATATGCATCTACACCCTCTGGCGTAGAAAACATGCATTATTTCAAGAAGAAAATGTTCCTGAAAGGTTTGTCGACAGTAGTATCGGTCAACAAACGACGTTTTTTTCAATCTAGATTTTAGATGCTTATATTTTGCTGCAAATACATCAGATGCGGAAATTAAGACTTACGCCCCTGGTGGCCCAACCTTCTTTTTACAAAAATTAGAAACTATGTGTAAACGACTTCTCATCTGGAGCTGTATCCGGTGCAGGTAAAATATTAGTAGACAGAACAAACTCTTAAGCAAAAAATGTTTTGGAGCTAGGTGCACCCTACTCAAATTTAAAACATCTTGCATTGAAATACACACACACACACAAAACTTATTAATCATTTATTTTACAAAAAAGTTTTTAATTTTTTGCTGCTTTTCTCAATATTTAATTGATCACTTCTACTTTTTTTCTAATTTTTTAAGATAGATAGCAATGTTTTGATTCTTTTAATAGTACCTGTCCACTTTCTATTGCACTCATGACTTTTTTTTTTTTATGCCACATTCAATGTTCATCTCAGCATTGTTTAACATTTACTGCGAGGAATCCAACTGCTGCAATAAAGTTCAGCTTCTTCCCGTTTCAAATCACCTTGTGAACATTCAATTTCTTCTTCTTATTTTTGCTTTTTTTTTTTTTTTTTTTTTTTTTGCTGCATTTTTCCAGCACTAATCTACTCTGTATATTTTTTTCCAGGATTATTTATAAGCTGTCAGAAGTTTTTTGGTTACAATAACTTTACTCACATCTCTATTTAGTCTCTTGGCGTGATCTTTTGTGTTTCTTGCTCTCCGTATGACGCCTATAATCATCGCAGCCACCATGCACTATGCTAAAATCACAGCCACATGGCTTACAAATGCGATTTGGAAAAACTTTAGATGCTTCATAAAAAGGCCATTCTTTACTATATATACTGCGATAGACTTGACGATATGTTTTATCTGACTTCGTTCTTTTTTGTTGTCACAGCTGTTTCACTGCAACGTTTCATTTTGTTTATTTAAATTAACCCTTTTCACTCTAATAACTTTTCACTAACTTTTCAGTGGAGGCTACAATTTTGGAGTGAAAATTCAGCTTTAGCTTGCGCTAGCCCCGACACATGAGCTATAGAGGCATCATCGGCGTGGTGTGTGACACCAGACTTAATTCGGCGAAAAGAAATGTCTCGCGAGCGTCGACATGCGAGATATAGAGGTGTCATCGACATGGAGGGTGACACCCGACACGCGAGATATTCAGCGAAAAATAAATGTTTTGCGAGCTAGAGAGGCGTCATCAGCATGGAGGGTGACACAAGACACGTGAAATATTCGGTGCAAAATAAATGTTTCGCAAGCCCCGACATACGAGCTATACAGGCGTCATAGGCATGGCAGATGATACCCAACACGCAAGCTATTCGGTTAAAAAGAAATTCCTTGCGAGCGCCCACATGCGAGCTGCAGAAGCGTCATCGGCATGGCGGGTGACACCTGACACGCCGATGCCGTTTCTTTTTCTCTATTCGGCGAAAAATAAATGTCTCGCGAGCCCCGACATGCGAGCTAGAGAGGTGACACCAGAACTATTCGACGAAAAAGAAATGTCTCGTAAAGTGCGACACCCGAACTATTCGACGAAAAAGAAATGTCTCGTAAGTGCCGACATGTGGGCTATAGAGTCGTGATCAGCGAGGCAGGTGCTAGCATTCGGCAATTTTCATAATGCTGGGTGTCGCCTAACAGTCGAGTAGAAAGGGTTAAAACATTTGCACCGAAATTTTCACAAGCACAAAGCCACGTGTAATCAATTTAAAGAGTTCGCAAAAGGCGCTGAGCTGAGCTGCCTCTTGCGCACGGCACTCTTAAATGGCTGTATGGGGAATCACGTGACAAACAGCATACTCGCGAGCGCCCACATGCGAGCTGCAGAAGCGTCATCGGCATGGCGGGTGACACCTGACACGCCGATGACGTTTCTTTTCTCTATTCGGCGAAAAATAAATGTCTCGCGAGCCCCGACATGCGAGCTAGAGAGGTGACACCCGAACTATTCGACGAAAAAGAAATGTCTCGTAAAGTGCGACACCCGAACTATTCGCCGAAAAAGAAATGTCTCGTAAGTGCCGACATGTGGGCTATGGAGTCGTGATCAGCGAGGCAGGTGCTAGCATTCGGCAATTTTCATAATGCTGGGTGTCGCCCAACAGTCGAGTAGAAAGGGTTAAAACATTTGCACCGAAATTTTCACAAGCACAAAGCCACGTGTAATCAATTTAAAGAGTTCGCAAAAGGCGCTGAGCTGAGCTGCCTCTTGCGCACGGCACTCTTAAATGGCTGTATGGGGAATCACGTGACAAACAGCATACAAGAAGAAGCTCCACCTCCGTTGACGGGGAAATCAGAACATCGAAGGCATACGGGACTACCTGCAAAGTGAGGTTTTTCAACCAAAAACGGTAAATAGAAAATTGCGTGGGCTTTTCCGTAGTTTTTTGGGTGACTTCCGTAAAACCGTAAGACGGAGTGAAAATCCGTAAAAGTTGGCATCTCTGAATACCTATGAATCCTTTAGAAACAGAACCATCGTATCCTGCCACGGGAGAGCCATTTTCAGTCGTCCTCCGCGTCAACGAAATAGCTAACGACTGAACTTACACTGTATTTACGTAATCGAGTACCTCGCCCGGAACGAAATAACTGCGCCATGGAACGCCTAAACAATCTCAATTGCACAACACTCTGACAGACCACCAAAACCATCTGTAAACAATCTTCACCAGGATTTCATAATGCACAGCATCGTTTCTCCTACATACGACATGATTACAACTAAATTCCTTCTTCATAAGGTCCACCTACATCGCGAAATTTATTAGTCACTTATGCCAATAAAAAACAGCGAATGAGAAGGTAGGTGAAAAACATTCCAAAATGTTGGGATTGGCGGTATATGTTGATTGTCGTTCTACGCTTAACCAAATTACGCTAGACCTTAAAAAAGCGTCATTCGATTCGCTGTTTAAAATGACCTTTTTTGGTGTGAAAACATATTTTTTGTTCGGCAGTATTTGCTGTGGATTGCCCTTTCGGCACAGTTGGGTGCAAGGTAATGAAATTGGCGCAGTTCGGCGCAAAATTTCCATCACTGACTACGACCTTAAGTCCGTGACCTTTCCTTGACTTCTGCAATCGTTTTCTTATTTTGTGATCTTTCGGTGACTTCTGTGACTTGTGACCTGGTAGACACCCTGACAGAGGTAAGGGGCAAAATTTTGTGTGTGCTATCTATAGCACTCGAAGAAGCTTACCACTGCCGAAACCCACTAATGCATGGTGTATGGATATTTACTACCCAAGCCAGGAATAAACAACACTCTCTAGTCCCTACTCCCCCAACCAAGAGCCTTTAAAGATTCCAGTTGCCAAAAAATTATTTATATGAACTAGAGACGTATGACAAGTTTTGGATGCTGAATCATACAAAATCCCATTAAAAAAATAGTTTCTCTCTCTCTCTCTCTGAGAGTCCAAGCCCAACCATGGCAAGTATTATGCAGCCTGAGATGGCCTGTCACAGCACTGGTCCACAACCTATGTCACACAAACAGAACTTTCAGGATACTAATATTGTATAAAGAATTACTCTTAAAACATGTACTGTAGGCATAAATATTTAACCACAGAAACATCATAATAAATGTCATGCAGTGGATGATAGTAAATTATAACATTTCTATATGCCAGAGATAATGAATCTTCTGGAAGTTCTGTGATTTATTGAATGACATCTTTATACCTGATGGAATACAAGCTTTTTTGTCAATGCACACACATACCACATCTTTTTTGCTGGAAAAACAGGTAACTTGCAGAACCCTACTGTGAAACAGGATACTACAAAAATGTATGTCCACAGTAGAAATGTCCATGTGCAGTCTTCTCAGTGGATTGAACAATGCTCTTATTTGTACCCCAGAATGAGATCTTAATGACAGCAGATTCTAGTTACTACTCAATGTGATCAATACTTTGAAGACAAACACCCAAAATATGCAGATCAAATGTTGCAGGATATTACTATTAATTCCCAAAATGTGGAAAGCAAAAGATAAGACAAAAAGTCCTAAGGTTACTCTGCTCTTAACAATGTGTGCAGAGAGTACTACAGGAACCTAAACATTTGACTATGCAGGAAACCAGAAACTGAAGTTGGAAGATTACTTCAGACAAATCATACAAGCTGCAAAATATAACTCTAGGCACAGTTGCATGTTATGCTAACTAACACAGTAATCAGACATCTCTGAATTGACTGTTTTTCACGTAATATTACGTAAAGTACAGTAAATACAGTCAATTCAGAGATGTCTGATTACTGTATTTAATTATCATGACGTATTTCCACGTATTATGAGAGGAATATTTCTTCCACATTATATACAGTTGCATGTTATCTTGATGACACAAAACAAACCAATTGTTATAGTCATATAAACACCTTACAAATTGATGCCTCAAGCCGAAGGAAGTTTGTTGGTAGGTGACTAAAGTAATATATCCGACTCCATTTATATTAACATAACAAATAAGTAAAAGAATAACAATCATTAATAATACAAGACTCCATGATGACACATGTTTTCTCTCAATGACAACTGGAATACTAATGCTGTAGTTCTTACAAGAGACAATCAAATTAAACCGATAAAAGGTGACAGTCGAGGTTACAGAAATCAAAGCAAACAATTACTTTTTCACAAATGGCATCAAGTGAAAAAGAAACAATTCAGAGAACAATGGCAACAAAAGGTGCTTTTGTTGCCTTTATTTTCTTCACCATTGTTCTTAAAGAACCAAATGCATGTTCAAACATGAGATTCTTACCTTGCAGAAACAATAAGTCAACACAAAAGTCCGGTACTTAGAAGAGAGAAAATTCCTACAATGTTTGACGGACTTCCAAGAAAAGGGAAAGACAAATGCCAAACACACCAAGAATCAGAATAACAATATTCTTACCAAATCAAATTGAAAAAAAATGCCCTGACAAGTGCTGTAGCATGTCGTGATAGATGCCAACAAGATCTGACAGATTTGGTAACAGATCAATGCATGACCACACTGATTTTCATGACCATGAAAATGTCATATAATCATTTTTGGTACAAAGGCAGAACAGAGTGCATAACAAAAGGCTGAGAAGATGGCTTAGAATGAGAATTTATCTAAGATACAAGCAAACAAGATGTTTCATCAGTTTTGAGAATGAAGATCAGACAGAAGCTAAAACTATTTCCAATCTTATCCTATCCCAACTGAACTTGGCCCTAGGACACATGTGGCTTGACACACATTATCCAGGATTCAATCTGACCATGATGGCATTGCTTGCTTAAATGTGATTAAGTATGCAACACATTAACCTGCATTCTGCTAGCAGCCACACATTCAGGGTTCTGCCAACATTTCAATTTAGTTGGGTGCTTTATTGAATACTTTGGTGAGAGATGAAACAGCAGTCTTTATAATACAATCTGTAACTATTACAACCACAGGTTCAACTCATTCTTACACAAATATGTAATCAGAACAAATGCATATCCTGCCTAGCCTGTGCACCATGCTTTCTAGCCCACAAAGGTGGTAAGGATAGCAATACCTGCTACCTGAAAATTAAAGATAGTACAGTGATCATTAACTTGAATGTTGTTACTCTGTCCTGGATTAGTATAGATAAACCAAAAGTGAATTTAGAGACAAATCAGCTCTGGAAAAATTATGGCTGAGATTAGGTGTTAGCCTCCTGTGTATTAAGGGACCTGAAACTATTGACATCACTTCACTATGAATTATAAAAGCACTGAATTCTCACAAACATAAGAATTAAATATCTATTAGTGCTTATATATTCAGGGTTGGCCTAAGATCCCTTTACATATGTTTCTGGCTGTGCAAATCACTATGGTTTAAAATGTCAATGATATGTATACACCCCATCCAGTTAAAAACTAACAGCCATTAAATAGGTAGGTAATTACCATTAACAGACCTTAATGGTTATATCATTAGCATTTGAAGAAACTTTTTCCACCCCAATCATTTTCAGCATTCATCACTCCATGAATAATGTGATAATGCTTGCACAGTTCTTGGAGACATCTTGAATGACAAAGGCAATTCTAAGCGAAGACATTTCCTCTAATGGTCTGGTACAAGGATTCCATATCTGACTTTGGGGGGGGGAGCTAGCCTTCAAAATATCATGGTTTCTTTTAATTCTCCCATAAAAAATGGAAAACGAACTTCAAAATTATTAAATTCTCCCCTGGCCTGGGGATGAGATTACATAAACGTGAAAGATGCCAATGAGAAACAAACACCCCTATGTTATGCTGATCACCACCTATAATCTGACAATGAAATTTTACCCTAGTGTGACCACAGAAGACACGATCAGTAGACTAATTATTTCTGCAAATTTTTTGGTGTGTTTACTGTTCCTATTAAAATAGATATTTCAAGATTTCCACACAAGCAACTTGATCTTTGTGCTTGGAAATGCAGGTGATATCTTCTCTGTCATTCTGCAGTTGGACACATAGTGGATAGGATTATCTAATTCCAAATCAACCCTATAAACGTCAGTGGAAATATAATGAAAAAGCTGGAAATTCAAAACATAGTCTTCAGCTGAGAAGTGGATATGGAATATAAAATGTGGTTAGAAGTGGATGAATGAAATTATCCATTGTGGTCACCTGCAAGTGGTGTCAAAGCTCTGGAACCAAAAATCCTAATGAAAAAAAAAAGGAACTCTTACTTCACCACTGGGAAACAACAAAATCTAAAATTCTAATGTATACTTGGGTTGCCAAACAAATTTATGCCATGGTAAAGTAAAAGACACATAAATAACAAAGCATGATGATTCACTTGAATGGTCCTCCACTTAAAGACTATAAACCATAGGTGGTTCTTTGGATCCAAAAAATCTAGACACACACAAGGACATATGCCCGTAGTTAAGAAGCAAAAAATTATGAAACTACAGAATTTGAAGAGCTATGTCGGAAATCGAATGTTAAGAGAAATTACTTTTCCCCCTAGTGGGATGTCCTTTATAAGGCATACTGCTACTGCACAAACATTTGAGAATGTGTTAATGCAATTTCCATTTACAGTTTCTTGATCTTTGATTATGCGACAAATTCTTGTTGACATTTTTTCAAAATCCCTATTAACTATGAACATTTGAAATTACCAAATGCAACATCTGAATTCACCGTCCATATTACTATATTGGTGATTATTCTTTCTCAATCAATACAAAAAAACTTATGCTTTTTCGAAAATGCACAGTTAACAAAATGTGTCCCACAAAATTCAAGAGATGAGACTATACCACCACCCCAGTTTTTCTTCCTGAATTGTATTCAGTCCTGGATCAGTATGAAGTACTTTTTTTAGTTAATGTGAGAATATGAAAAATGTAACTTTGGACACAAACATTTAAACTTATGTATATTGTTGTACAATTCCTTATTAATATTTATTCAATATGTTGGAAACATTCTGTGATCTCTTACTGAAATAGTACAGTCTACTTTAAATAATTTCTGATTTCCACTTAAATAAATGTATGCAATTTATGTAAAAGCATATACAATAATTTATACTTGTAACTAGGGGTCCACAAATATGTTTGCCATTGGAAACTATGGTTTCAGCAGTTTTATTAGTATATCTTTTCAGCCATGCAATGAGGTACAGCTAAAAAAAATATGTGCTATTGAACTATAACAAATCCTGTCTGTGAAAAAATAACTTTATGTTTATGCAATTTTTTCTTCCATCAGATTTTTTTCAATAATGCTTTTGGGAATCTAGGGAAATAAATTCTGTAAAATGATTTTTGTAAAACTTTTTTGGATATGTTTGTCACAGTCAAAAAAACAAAAGGGGGGGGGGGGAAGGACCTGAAACTAACAATTATTTGTGGAGGTATGAAAATTAAGCCTAGTCCCACACTATTTATGCTGGAAGAAGCGCATGAACAGCGATTCTGGGCCGCGGGTGGCCTAGTGGGCAACGTTCGTGACTGCCACGGAAAGGGCCTCAGGTTCTATCCCAGGCAGGAATGAACGCTTGATCCACTAAATATCCGCCGTGCGTCGGATGGGCACGTTAAGCCGTTGGACCCTGGGTACTGGCCCCCCAGTAATAAATAAGGGCGTCTTCCTCTCCCTTTCTACTTCTCTTCCGTGTCACTTTCCGATCGGGCGCTCGAGCCCCAACCTCCTAGTTTCCTATTTCTAAGGGTTGTTCAAGACCTGAGGTCAGACACTCCCTTCCTAAAATCCTCTACATATGATCATTTAAACAGTGATTCTGTTGGAGGGGGGCTCAAATATGCTCTGTACTTGTAAATGGGGGGCTACCATATTATTTTCAATTTGTGGAGGCCTGGGTCCACACACTGATGGTTCATCCCATGGGAGAAGCTCATAATGCATTATGCAGCTGATGTCTTTTGTCCATACTCTTGTGCATGTACTTCTCTTTTCTCATAACAATTAACATGCTGCTCTCTTTACGAGTGGTGTTATTACTTAGAAGGTTGGTCACCTTTTGCCTTTCCTCCCTGGTATTGTTTTGGGCTGAAGCCCTGCTAATACAAAGGCAACATATGCACGTACAATCAAATACACACTGCAGACTGAAATAACTTGTTCCAAGGAATTGTGCAGCAGGAAATTGAGTGGCCCAAATCAGAAAAACAAGGGGTCAGAGTATAAGCTGACACTAATGGCTATCTCATGAACTAAGAGAGATACGGAAATCTAATGCTACTTTTAAAGTTTAGAACAGGTGCAGTCTATCATACATTGTCAGAATGGACCCTAGGCTGACACAAAAAAAAGTTATTAAATGCTATTACCCTGACAGCAGGTAAAACAGTGAGTCAACTAGTGAAATTAAAGATATTTCTGAACTGAAAGTATTTATAATGTAATAACAGCACTTAGATGGAAGTTCTAAGCACGCAAGCAAGTACTATTGTATAAATAAATGGATCTGTATGCTTTAGGCTAAGAATTATGAGAACATGTTCCTTAGGACCCCAGTGGAAGGGATCCTAAGGGACATGCTCTCATAATTCTCAGTTTTTGTATTACAGAGATGCCAACCTGTTTCAAATATTTTCGGTAGAACTCGTACAAATTTTCAGTAGTTTGGGCCATTTTTCAGCAGTCATACCAAAAAGAACAATTGTTACCGAGGAAAACATGGAACAATTGTTACCGAGGAAAACTCATTTAATTTAATTAGTATTTTTTACTTACTTATTCATTTATATACATGAAAATCTGTATCAAAATATTCCAAATTTTTCACATGGAAAACAATATACACCATGACTGATACATTTTTTTTTTTTTTTTACACAACAAAAAATTTATTAAACAGCTTTCTTTAGTGATTTGGCTGGTGTAACAAAACATCGTTACACCGGCCTATTAGGGTATGTTATTGTTTTATTTCGGATTTTTGATGCATTCGGATTGGAGGACGATTTGTTTTTACTTTTTACTTTCAGTCTCATCATTCCATACTTCTGGCTTTTAGATCAAAAAACAGTTTCCTCCTGTGTTTACAAGAAGTCTCTGGGTCAACCTTTTAACGGCGCAGTGAGGCGCTGCATTTCTCTCTTCCAAATTTTCAATTAAAAGATCTGAATTTTTTTACAGATGTGAGATGTCATAACAGTCGTGCAAGGTTATCCTGGAAATTTCCCTACAATCAAATGAAAACTTTTTGAGTTGCGCTTAACAATTTTTATTCTGACATTCAGAGCAGAAAACTGCCGTCGTACGAAATTGAAAACTTGATTAAAAATTTTAGTATCTAGTTTTTATCATTTTTTTATCCGTTTTGGATGCAAGTTGGTGGGTTTGTTCCTTTTAACAATTTATGAAGTTCATTAAATTTGCAGCCAGTTTTGTCGAAATTTTACAAAGATAGAAAAACATATTTTTTATCCCAGTAGCCTACCAGATGTTTATTAGTCAACATTGCATGCCCGTTTAAACAAGGAAGTTTCTGCAAACCCCTCCCACCCACCCACCCACCCAGTTCACAGCTGTGATGCAACACTGACCGTTGCTATGACAACTCCCTTTCTGACCAGCTTTGAAGTCTCTCTCTCTCTCGCTTTCATTCTTCCTTGGCAAGCCTCAGGGCAGCTTCCATAGCCTATCCTACAGTGCAAGTTGTTATTTATAGTGAACAGTTTTAATCAAAACTCGCTGTTGGATTTTATTTTTCATAACTATATGTGGAGAGTACAGCCTTTGTAGTTTTGCCTGGTGCTTCTGCCTTCTGGTTCCTTCTGATAAATAAAAAATTTGAGGTTTCAACCAAAATGAAATGTGCAAATATGAGCCAGGGCCTTACTCAAACAAGTAAAAAACAGTGTCTACTAACAGATTTCTTCGGAAATAATGCATCAACTGAAAGCAGAGCAAATAATGCCACGCATATTGATTCTCCCAGGGAAATCAGTGCTGATCGTAAAACCAGTATTGCTGAGCAGCTAACAACAAGCAGTGCATCCACTATTGAAGAAAACAACTGTGCTAGGGAATCACTAATTTCTGATGTTTCCGTATCTGGTAAAAGCAAACGAAAATTCCAGGAATCATGGCTCAAACAACTAGTGGCTACAATACCAGAATGGAATAGCAAAATGTGTGGTGTGCAATATGTTTCTGACATTGCAGATAAGACATCAGGATCAAGAGTTATAAATAGATTTTCAGGCCCAGTTAAACTGAAAACTTTCAAAAAGCATGGTAAGTCAGCCCCATATGTCAGGTGTGAGGAAGCAAAACATGCCCAAAGTAATCCACAAAATGCACCTTTAGCAAAATGTGTGAAAAAAAATTAAAACATACTACAGCGCTTGCAAACCCTTTGTACAGCAGCATATCACATTGCAAAGAATAATAGGCCGTACAGACTTTAACCTGATGGCATTGTTAAGTAAACTTAATGTTACCAATTTAGGCCAATATACAAGTAAAAAAAGGTGCCAAGAATTTATTACATATATTGGTTCAGTTCTTCAAGACGATTTATTGTTGGAAATCAGAGAAAGCTCTTATGTAAGCATCTTACTTGATGGATCAACAGATAAATCTGATGAGGAAGAACTTATACTCTATGTTCAGTTTATTAGGCAGGGGAAAGTGAAGGAAACATTTCTCTCCATTGTCTCAGACAAAATAACAAGTGCTGGTTATTTGGAAGCCATCAAGAAAGAATTACTGCATTTGGGACTTGAAGGATTGTTAACCAGCAGTACTTTAGTGGGAATAGGAACTGATGGACCAGCCACTATGATTGGTACACACAATGGGTTAGTAGCTAAGATGTCCCAGAAACTAGACAGTGTTGTAAGTGTTCACTGTGTTGCACACCAATTACAGCTAACAGACCTTCATTCAGTTCAGAACATAAAATATATATAAGAATTAGACTTAACAATATGCAAGATATACAAGTTCTATCACCATTCTGCAAAACGATTACGGGAACTGAATAAAATTTCAGAGTTGCACTAGAGTGTGAAATATCGAAATTACAGTATTTACACCAATAAAGATGGGCGGCTAGTAAAATTGGTGCTCTAAATGCTGTAGTTAAAGATTGGAAATGTCTGGTGAAACATTTGGAGTATTGCTCAAAGGAAAGGTGAAGAGGGAAGTGTTGCTAAGGGCATTTTTTAAAAAATCCAAAACTTTATAGATTTGTTATAACAATTCATTTCTTACTTGACTACCTTAACATTTTCAAGAAACTTTCCCTTATTTTTCAGAGAAAAGATCTTATTTTAAGTAAAGTATTGGTGCATGTAAGGAAAGCCATCAGTTCATTGAAGCAACTTAAGAACACCAGTTGCACAATGGAAACCAAATTCATTTCAAATGTAACACTTGCTGGAATGTACCAAGATGTGCAGTTGACAAATGTTATAGACAAGTGCTTTGCCTCTGATAAAGAAAATCTCCTCAGCAGTGGCATTAAATTTCTTCAAGAAAGATTTCTGAAACAGCAAGACATTCAATGTGCTACTGGTGTTTTTGATACATTATCATGGCCATCAGGGAAACATTTGGAAAACTATGGAGATGAGGAAATAAAAACCCTTGCCAGTTATTTCTTCAAACACCTTAATATTAATGAAGATGACATAGACTCACTACTAAGTGAATGGTATGAGTTCAAGGTGTTAGGGCAAGGCCTTCATTTCAGTGAGCTGCTAAAGAAGTCCCTCACTGTGGAATCCCAATTTCTTATTCTGATTAAGTTGCTCAGTATTGTGTCAACAATACCAGTCTCAACTTCATCTTGTGAATGAGGCTTCAGTGCCATGAACCTAATAAAACAAACTGTGCACCAAACTTGTGGTAAAGAATTTAAATGACTTGATGATTAGTTTGAATGGACTTTCAATCCAAGACTTTGAGCCAGAAAAGGCTATTGACCGCCGATATTTCAGCACAAAAACACAAAGACATATTTAGTGTTAATGCTGCATGGCATCGTGGTGCATAATTATATACTGTGGTAAATATACAGCTTTTTTTCTTTTATTTAATTCAGATGTTAATTTTACTAATCAGTAACACATATTCAAGAATGCTAGACTAAGGTATCTGACATTTCTGCTAAGAATAATACCTTTTTAGTAACCCTCTGGGTGACAAGGCCAGGTTAACTAGTCCTTGCAACCCAGACGGTTAACACATTCGCTGCTGCCGTACTATATCAGCGACAAGCGCGCGGTGCCTGTATGAAACCCGTGCAAATCCCCACGATACCACAAGGCATCATGCGGCACCACGATTGAGCTTTTATGCGTTTGGACCAACCAGCCATGTGTTCGCATCTCATAGCTTTTGCATGACTTAGCAATTCTAAAATACGAGAAAATTTATCCATAATTGATATTCGTAATTATAATTCTGCCAGCAATAAAATAGTATTCCGATACTGAAGTACACACTTACTGGATACATATTTTGAACATTGCTGCATATAAAACAAGAGAAATAATACTTACAAATGCCAAAGAATTCCAAAAATAGTGCCATAATGCATAACTGGATAAATACATAATCCATAAATTTTGATTTGGGTAGGGTAAAAAAATCACTCACTCACTCACACACACTCTCTCTCTCTCTCTCTCTCTCTCTCTCTCTCTCTCTCTCTCTCTCTCTCTCTCACACACACACACACGCACACACACAGTTCGACTTGGAACATACTTTACTTTAGCAAAATAGGAAGACAAAATATTTATCCCTTATCTACGATGATATAATTCGAAGCATAGCTGAAAGCACAGTGCAGGATTTTCTGGGCACTGGGCGCAGTAATAGAGAATGCCCCTGCGAATCCCTATAGCAGAGCACATTTTGCATAGTCTCCTCAAAAAATGTCTCTTTTTGTTTTGTTTTTTTCACTGGAAGATGGCCACATACTTTTAATGACTTAGATATCTTCGCTCAGGAAATTGATGGCTCTTGATTCAAAAGCTGACATACAATGGATAGCCTAAAATCGTAGTGACTTATCTTCTTACCTAAGAATTTATTATACAAGTTGTGGGAAGTGATAATCATATTAAATATATGTATTCCTAGCTTCTTGTACCATCGTATGGTTTTTCTTTCACAAGGATAGTATGCTAGCATTTGATCTTGACGATCTACCCCTGACATAAATTTATTATAGTTGATAACAGCCTTTGGTTTTTTCTTTTATCTGCCCCCTTTTATTTGCAGTTTGAACTAAATCATCCTCAAACTCCGTGGTAATGAAGAGAACATCCCTTTTATCTTTCCATTTGCATACTGCAACAGCATTGGAATATAGGCATTTCCGTTCCCCTTTCAAAAGTTAAGCTTTCGTGACATCCTTAAGAAGATCTCGTCAGTCTGCACGGAGAGTTCCAGTGCAATAAGTGTCATTGTT
This sequence comes from Macrothele yani, assembly GCA_039090855.1. Taxonomy (NCBI): domain Eukaryota; kingdom Metazoa; phylum Arthropoda; class Arachnida; order Araneae; family Macrothelidae; genus Macrothele; species Macrothele yani. Next base: position 60,269,546 of record CM077017.1, on the reverse strand, counting down.
CGTTCAACAACTGCAATGGAAGATTGTAACTATTATAAAAATTATCCATATAAATAGCATGACCAACATTTAGCTTCCCTTCCATCAATTTTAAAACTACATTAGCAGCATGATCCCTCCCTTCCCCCAGGGAGTCCAGTTGCCCTGTGTAAACCAAAGCCTTTAGAATCATACCATTTGGTTCCGTTAGCATATAAAGTTTCACCCCATATTTATGACATTTTCCTTTCATGTACTGTTTGAATATCAAACGACCTCTCTATAAAACCATTGTTTCATCAATCGTAAGTTCTTTTCCAGGGTAGTATATGCTCTCTATGGTATCATTAAATAAATCCAGTAAGGGCATTTTTGCAAGGCAGTTGGTTGTATTCGCTTCGCCAGATTGAGGATTTCTTGCAAAATGAAGGCACCGCATGATCAGATGGAAACGAATCCTGCTCATATTGAAGAAAAGCAGACCATTTTGAATAATGGATTTGTTTTCCAGTAAATCTTGGAGATGGGGGAATTTGTACAATGTCCATATGAAACAGAAGGCCCAGAAAAACTTTCATCTCATCTACCGACACATCCTGCCATTCATTTATTCGTGAACCTTCAGTAACTCCCAAGATAAACACTTCTACAGCATATGCATTACTTTCCCTAACTAATAGATCGTAAAATTCCTCATATGCAAAATGATTTAAAAAATCGATTGGCTCAGTACCTATCATTAATTTTCAGCCCTGGTACACCAGTGAACGGAATTATTCTCATGATGTCGGGACCATCACACCAATGTGTAGCCAAAATCTGTTGAAGCTGAGTATGAGAAAGAATGCAGCATTCTTCATTCTCACTTTCACTGCTGGTTGTACTACAGCTAGTAAAATAATATGTTTCTGTACTTGATGACAGATTATCGGCATCATCTCCTATTTTCACGGAAGAACGTGCCCGCCGAGGAACTTTTGGTTGAGAGGGACCGGCGATAGCACGTCTAAATATATCCATTGTTTCCACAAAACTAAGTATTGAAGTGAATATGGGTTTCTTTAAAATCTCTTTAGCCTCCTCAATAAGCCTTCCTGTGACGTATAAACTCTAAGTAGCAAATACTTTTTATTGCCACTCAAGCATTTATTTATTGATAGTTCCCTTCACCGCAGAACAAGTGACGCTCAAAGGAAAATAAACACTGCAGTGAAAAGCGCACGCTGTGTTAAGTCTATGAGAAGTCAACTTACTTTCCCTTCTCTAAACAGTGTGGGAAAAATATGCTATCCCAAAACCGGGGTCACTTTTAGACAGTTGGAGACTCATTTTCAGTGCCAGTAACAAAATAGATAACTCTTTTCAAGTGCCGAAGGTTTTAGGAAGCGAAATATGGAAGCCATGATTACGACGCCATTCGGCAGCGCACAGCAGTGAAAGTGTTAAAAAATTTAAAAAAAATTGGTTAATTAACATTTAATTTACCTGGCTCCTGGAAAAATTTGCTGGCTCCTGAAAATTTTTGATTTTTGTCTACCCCTGGTTTTAAGAATTAATCATATATTAGTATCTTAATATATAAGAACATTTTTCAATGTAAAATTTTCCGACAGATGTATAGAACTTAGAAAGTTCATTTTCATTTAAAATGATTTCGCTTAAATACATTCTTGTTTTTACTCCAATTACCAGCTGTGTCCTTTTTGATTTTTCTTTTATGAAAAACTTGCTTGAAAAATTAAGCTCAACATCACCATCAGCTACGACAGTAGGCTTCACAAATCACTTGGATGACAATTTCATCCATCATGCTGAAAGAACTTTCAGTTTGAGGACCATGAATGCATGATGGCTTTCACTATTTTAGATAAAAAATAGTGTAACTTGGAGAATATGAATGCTTTTGAATATCATTTCTTACAAATTTTTCGGCTTCGTCACTTTCGTTTTCAGACTCTACCCCTTTTATAAAGCTGAAATGCAAACCTTTTTTTTGGGAGAATATTTAAGAACACAGGATACACGTTCGAAACATCTTTGGGGGGGGGGGGGGAAATTACAGTTACGGGAGAAACCTTTGCTAAGTTCGATTTCCATTTTCGGACATTTCCTTTCCATTTTAAAGGTGAAATACAAATATTTATGAAATAAAATTAAATTTAACAACAATACTAGGCAGAGGAAACATCGCGTGAAAAATACAATTACGAATACGGGACAAATCTTCACGGTTTTCGAAAGTTTTGAAAGATGAAATTTCTGTGTTCGAAAGTTTCAGTGGAAAGCATTCTTCATCACTACCAATTGCCTCAAAATTCTGTTCAGCTATGCATCGATCTCGAGGATAACCCAAATTACGAAGAAAAAGTAGAAATTCCTCGAAGGTGTGTGGCACTCTCCTGCCTGAAGATTATACGGGAATTTTTGCGCAGTCGAATTTACGTTTTCGGAAATTTTCCCTCCATTTTCAAAGTGAAATACAAAGATTTATGGAAGAAAATTATGTATAACAACAATACTGGACAGAGGCAACATCGCAGGAAAACAAAATTACGATTACAGAAAAAATCTTTATTTCGTTCACTTCAGTTTTTGAAAGGCGAAATGCTGTCCCGACGCATATTTTTACGAGTTGATAAAATTCTTCGATGCGTAGTTATATGCGTTTCTCGATGCGTGTTTTTACGCGTTTCTCGATGTTGCGTATTTTTATGTGTTGATGCGTACTTTACGTGTTTGTCGAAGTGTATTTCTACGCGGCGCGAAAAATTCCCCGACGCATATTTTTACGCATTGGTAACATTTCGATGCGTACTAGACGCATAATTACGCATTCTCGTACTCTGCACACAAGAAACGAAATCCAAGCATACTTTTCTGCAACGCAAGAAAAAACTTCAAAATATTAATTACCGATATGAATGGCCGACGCCCACTTAAAAAAAAAAAACTCCGATGCCAGGCAATGACACTCATGTTCCGCACCAAACGATTTTCAAGAGCTTGTCGCTGCACTGCGAAAGAGCTTCAGGCCGAACTCCGCCCACGTCCACCAAAGCGAGCTACGTTCAACGTCCCCAAAAAGTTGCATGCTGGGGAGGGAGGGTTTTCACTTAGAATGACCGAGAGCAAGACCACACTCATCGAGTGCCGGTCGCTCGCGCTAAGATCCGAGCAGCTTTGAGAGGCAGAACTGGAGATGCAGGCAACGTCGCAAGTAAGACGAATCATCAAATGGCCGCTGTCGCATTGGGAAGGGGAACAAGAAAAATAAAAATGTTAATTTTCCATATTCAGTAGTAAAAGAGCTATTTCTGTAGGAACTACGGAGATTCCGTAGTAGTTGGCATCTCTGTCTACAGTGTAGAGCACAGTAGCAGTAGAACCAGCCAAAACAATAACAGGGAGGAATGGCAGAATGTGGCCAAACCAATCCTAAGTATGAACAGAATAAGCTGTAAAGAAGGCAACGTGTTAATGTGAGAAAAGAAAAGTATGTGTACAAGGGTATGGACAAAAGAAGTCATTGCACTATAATAGGCTGCAGATCAGCCCTTATGAATGTCGGTAGCCAGTGGCCAAATGACTGCCAGATATTTTGTAGTGGCTAGCAATTTTTTTAATATAGTAGCCAACGACAGCCAGCAGATTTTTTTCCCCCAAGCAAGCAACTATTTTGTCCAACTTTTTTCTCCACTTATGAATGAATATCGAGTTGAGTTTTCTCGCCCGTGTTCCTGCAGCTGCTTCAAAAATGAATGGAAGTGATGGTGGGATTCAAGAGAAACAATCTGCTGACAGATCAGCCTGGAGTGACCAAAAGGTCAAGGTTATTAAAGCAACCTTTGCCATGGTATAATGTATCTTTGCCGTGGTATATTTGATCTTTGCCGTGGTATATTTGATCTTTGCCGTGGTATATTTGATCTTTGCCGTGGTATATTTTATCTTTACCGCGGTATATTTTATCTTTACCGCGGTATATTTTATCTTTACCGCGGTATATTTTATCTTTACCGCGGTATATTTTATCTTTGCCGTGGTATATTTGATCTTTGCCGTGGTATATTTGATCATTGCCGTGGTATATTTGATCTTTGCCGTGGTATATTTGATCTTTGCCATGGTGTACTTTGCACTACAGGTAAAAGAATTATCTTTGAATCTCTGTTGAGCAGCATATATGCTGAACAAAAATAAACTGTTATGGCAATGTTTTTAAGAAGATGCAAGTGCTACATCTAATGCCATGTAGTACTGCTTCTTGAGAGCGTGGCTTTCAGAAATGAACCTCATAAAAACAGAGTAATCGAGCATGTCTGAATAGTGACACTTGAATGACTTAATGATGCAGTGGCCCTTCAATTAAAGATTTTAATCCACAAAATGCTATTCAATTGTGGTGGGCAGATACTTCTGATGGGAAGATCAGACACAATACATACCAGTGGTCAACTGTATCAACATTATTAGTGCCACTTTATGTATATATATTTCGAGCTTTTGTCCCTTTGTTTTAAATATTGCTAAAGAAATTAGACATCTAACTTGAATGGCCTCTCTAAAATAAATTATATATGTGTAATTTAAGATAGTAAGAGTAATGATGTTACAGCACTGAAATAAATTGTCAAAAAAATCAATCATTTTGAAACAAAAGCATATGTAATATTTGTAGTCAACCTAATGATCCTATGCAGTAATCTGTTCTTGTGAAGTTAAAGGGGTGGGGGCTCTCATTAGAAAGAAAAAAAAACATTCACCCATTTAATTTCATAGAAATTTAAGTAGGGAAGTTACAGAATTTTTTTTTTTTTTTTTTTAAACTTTGCATGGCCAGTAGATTTTGACCTTCGGCTAGTAGAATTTTTATTCCACTAGCCACATTGGCTAGTAGAAATTTCAGCAGTTTCATAAGGGCTGGTGCGAATGCTTTTCTGCCGACATAAGTCATATTTGAATTTGTATGCAGCCCCTAACAATCTTGGCTGTGTTTCCTATGTCACTGTTACAAACACACATTTGTAGACAGGCACCTTAGGAGTTCAAGAGCTGATGCTCGTCAGTGAAGAAAGTTGCTGTGTCTGACCACAATCCAAGCTGCGAGACTTCGCTGCATCTCCCGGTGAATTTCACAGCTGTTTTGTATTAGGACATTACCAAAACAAAATTCTTTCTATCTCTTTGCAGCCCTCTACCTTTGTATTGCATTACGTTTCTGTTTCTAACACATTTTTGGTACTTTTTCAATACCACCTCTCGTAACAATTACTGCATGAATGTGATAATAATTAAAGTGCTGCAAAAATGTTTTTTTTTTTTAATCTGAAAAAAATTTGCAGCCTAAACTTTTAAAAAGATAATTCATGTATTACAAGACAGAAATTACGGCATTTAGTGCAAATTACATAATTTGAAGTAAAAGGGATTGGGCACCAGAACAACCGGAATTTTTCCAGCCCTGATTTACTGTGAAACTTATCGTAAGTTAGAGAATAGATTACTCTCAACAAAAGATGAGACCTACTCAACTCTGTAGTCCTTTTCTTTCACTCAAAGAGTATTTTATCAGCAGAGCAATTTGCTAGTGATGCTGAGGTTGACACCTGTGCAGGATAGGGTGAACACAACAGCCAAAGACTTCGACAAGGAAATACAAGTTCTTGCGCCCAGATATATGCATTAAATTTCTCAATATAAGAAAGTGATTATTTCGGGAAGTAGCTTAAGGTATGTGTAAACATGTACCAATACAGTAATATTACTAACAAAATTCTTTCATTCACAACACAAGAATTACTGTGAATGAAAGGATAAGATATTTGAGGAAATTCAATTTTACAAATGAAAACTAGGAACATTTCTCTCATCATAAAATAATAACGAAAACTCAGCACAAATAATCTTGAACTATATGTGATGCAAGGAATGTACGTCATATACAGTTCCAAGATGAAAATAAACCAGACCAAATAATTACATCATAAAAAAATTTAAATTAGGTTTCAGCTAGAAATATACATATGATAGATTTGACAAACCTTTTAAAACAGACTTAAGCATTGAGTCAAGATACACTTCTGTTGCAGAGACTGGCAATGAAAAGTCATTGTCAGGAATGGCATATCTATAAAAAATTAAAAGCACAAAAAAAATGTATTATTTACATCATTAGACTGCCTATTAATACACAGCACAAAAATAAATACACAAACTTATGACAACTTGTAGCAAGTTACATTTAACAGGTAATGATTACTTTTTTTTTTCTTTGATTTAAGGTTTAACGACCACCATAAGCAACTCAATGAACTATAAGCAGCAGCCCATCCCTAACTTAGGACCAGTTTCCAGGGAAGGGAGACAGCTAGGGCTGTAAGACAAACGTAACATCCACACATCACCGGGATTCGAACCCTGACCTTTCTCGGACAAACGGTCTTGGAAATACAATTTTACAAAGTGGCGACCAGCGATTCCTTTACATTAAGTATCAGAAACTGCATTAAAAAAAAAAAAAAACCTTACAATCTTTTGAACAAATATGGTTAAAAGCTGTTTACCTAAAAAAGTACAGTTGTATATTTAGCAAAAATTACATAAACTCACATCAAGATTCTAACATTACAATTTTAATATCCATAAGATAATCCTCAATGTAAAACAATGAAATAATGAGCAGAACATTCGTAAGACACCAAAAATTACAACAGGGTTTCCTGATTTAAACCAGAATTTAAAGCAATTTAAGTCATTTTAAAAAAAAATCATTGACTCAAATTACATCAGTACAGGCCCCCACAGTTTTAAATTAATTGATTGTTCAGTTAAATGTTAATAATTCATTTCAATTAAATATAAATTATAATTGAAAATATTGAAAAAAAACAGTTAAAAATACCAATTTTGATAATGCTCCCATAAGTGACATAAAAGCAAATAATATTTTCTGCCAAAAATTCATAGCTTCAAGTATCTTCTCGTGCTAAAGACAGCACTATATTAACTGCTATTCATATCTGGAAGATAGTGTTGGGTGAAAAGCATGATAAACCAAGTATGAAATTATTTTTGGTTTGCTAAAATCAAGCTTTCAAACCTCCACATTTTTTGGCATATCTACTTGACCCAAATTACTGTAAGTTAACTGCTAAAGAAAAAGTGGATGTCTACATTTTGCTAAAGTGAAACACTCGTCTGACATGAATTTAGGGTTTGAAAAAAACCAGCCCACTTGGGTTTTTTGGGTTTTTACTGGGCTTTTTTGAGTACTGTTGTAAAAAAAAAAAAAGAAGCGACAATCAATGAGTGAGTCATTCCATCTCAGCTCAGCTGGTGCATGTCAGGTGACCATTTTAGATTTGTTCCAAAAAATTACAGTAGTTACAACTACTGGAGACAAAAATATCCTGAAAGGATTTTCCTAAAAAAATTCGAAAACGGAAGTCAGACGGAGCAAAGATTTTTTCGTAATGTCACCTACTGTTCTGAATTATTGTTAAATGTTATTTTCCCTCTGGTTCATTCCACGTCAAATCTGCGAGGCCATGTCACAAACTGACTCAGATTTTAATGAAACTTGGTAGGTAGATATACCCGATAAAGGTATGGGAAAATCCTAAGTTTCAGGTTTTTAAACCTCAGTTTTTAAAATACAGTGCTCCAAAATTTAGCCGAACACCCACTTTTTCAGCTGAGCAGTAGTCGCATGCCACTTTTTACATGACATGATGTAGTTTGTGTGCTACTGAATTTAGGAGAATGAAACTTTGGAATCACGTGGAAAAGGGTCCCTACATATTGAAAACACTTTTCATTTTACCTGAAACACCAGTTAAGTGAGTGCCACCTAGTGGTGAAGGGAAACATTACAGCAAAATTTAGACATTTTATGGGAGGCTCTGTAGAATATTGCTCGGGCATGAGCAATATTCTATATATATAGAATATTGCTCATGCCCGAGCTTTTTTTTATATATATTTTTTATATATATTGATGTTTAACACATCCTATAACATATTTGAAAAAAATGGCAGTTATCATATTTTCTTAGATGGTTAAAATTATCTGAATTTCATAGAGGGCTCTCCTTCGACAGTTCAGCCATTTTGTTCTAAAACCTGACCCACCGTTTTGGATTTTGCTGAAAATTAGCATGTAGGTTTACCTAACAAAGCTGCAAATTTTTTATCTTCCACATTCCATAGTTTCCGAGACACAGCACTCGAAAGTTAGGCCTAACCACTCGTTCAACAGCAAACTGATCCTGTAGCAAATGATGAAGCATATCATGTCGCAGCTTTTCAACTTAAATCTTTGTGCATGTGTGTGCACACCTGCGTGCATGTGTGTGTGTATGAGACAGAGAGAGTCCACAAGATATAGTTACTCTCACATGCTGAGGTACCAGTAAGAACCTCTGCAAAAATTAAAGAAATAGTTTGTTCATTTTTTACATAAAATTTTAACTTTCCAATTTGCTACCCTGTAGCATACCTTGAGAATAATCAAACGTAATTTTGTTAATAAATTGTTAGCTAGGTAGCAACAAGGTAAAAAAAAAAAAAGCAATTTCTTGTATACCATGATTACAAGGACTTTTTCCAGTTTTGGTAAATTTCCAAATTAAATTTAGAGGCTAACTATTTTTAAATGTATTCTTTATAGTTGAAAAAATAAATTCCTATATTCTTAATAACTAATAATTTGGACTCAATCTGCAGGTTTTTTGCTCCATTTTTTACAATGGACAAAGTGAAACAAAATCAAATAGAAATTTTTAAGCGCTAACTAATTTTTAACTACTTTGAAACATTACGTAAAATAAGTTTTTCAGAGTATCAGTGCACAAAGCATCAACAGGAGTAACCATTTTTAGCATTGCATAGAACGCATTTCAACATTGATCACAAGTTTGCTTTATCAGCTGATTTAATCATCACAAGGGGATGTGGGTAGAGAAAATGTTGAAAGATAAGAACTTTCTGAAATACACTATCTACCAACAAGTAATTGGACACCCCTGCAATCGACGATATCTGCGGTCCTGATACACGTCACGGCTGCCACCGTTAAATATTGTGTGGGAAACAACAACGCAACCAGTCGCATGCAAGATGCCACGCAGTTCGGAGCTCTCTGATTTCGAGAAAGGTGTAATCGTCGGGTATCGCAGAAATGGCCGATCCATACGTGACATATCCACCGAGTTGAAGTACCCAAAATCTACACTGGCCTACGTGATTGGCAAGTGGAAGATGAGAGGTGACTGTCGGAATGTGCCCCGACGACCTGGCAGACCCACAAAACTGGGAGTTAAAGACCGACGGGTGCTGGCCAGAGAAATTCGGAAGAACCGCATCAAATCGATGGGCCACATCTGGGAGGAGTTTCAACAGGCATCCGGGAGTGTTCTTTCGATGAATACCATCCATACGGAAGCCTATCTGCTCGGTTATCATGGACGTGCTGCCGCCCACAAGCCTTTGATCACCAAGTCCAATAGCGCAGCTCGGCTAACGTGGTGCAAAAAACGTCGACAGTGGACCGTTGAACAGTGGAAACAGGTTCTCTGGAGCGACGAATCAAGGTTCACTCTCTACCGTTCGGATCGCAGGGTCTGGGTTTGGCGCCTGCCTGGAGAACGTCTCCTGCCGGAATGTATTGTGCCAACTGTGAAGTTCAGCGACGGTGGAATTATGCTATGGGGGTGTTTCTCCTAGTATGGCACGGGACCCTTCGTCACAATTCCTGGTAGACTCAACGCCGAGACCTACTGCACCATTTTGGATGACCATGCGCTTACTATGTTGTGGCAGTTTTACGGAGTGGACCCCATGTTACTTTCAGGATGACAATGCCATCTGTCATGTTGCAAGGTTTACCATGGCTTGGTATGGTGACAATGGTGTTCATTGAATTGACTGGCCTGTGCAGAGCCCTATTGAGCACCTCTGGGACGAGTTGGAGCGTGGACTTAAGGGGTGCCCCCACCGTCCGAAATCAGTGAAGGAACTGACCTGTCTTCTCCAAGCCGAGTGGAAGAAAATACTGCTAGCCGGCATACAACGCCTAGTTGAGAGTATGCCCTGGAGGGTCGCAGCTGTAATCGCCGCTCGTGGAGGCTCCACCAACTATTGAAGGTGAATAAACTTCGTTTTCCTTTGCTATGACAGGTGTCCAATTACTTGTTGGTAGATAGTGTATATTTCAGGGAATGGAGTTTTATTTTGGGTTTTAAACTTCCAGTCAGTGACAGTAGGGTTTTAAACTGACAGGTAATGTTTATTTTTGGTTTGGTTTTCAACTAACAGGTAATGTTTATTTTTGGTTTGGTTTTCAACTGACAGGCAATTTATATTTTTGGTTTGGTTTTCAACTGCCAATCAATGTTTAGTTTTGGTTTGGTTTCCAATCTGCTAATAAATGTTTAGTTTTGGATTGGTTTCCAACTGCTAATAAATGTTTAGTTTTGGTTAGGTTTTTCCAACTGCCAATCAAAGTTTAGTTTTGGTTTTAACTAACAAGCCAATGAGGTTTTAGTTTGATCTTTTGTTTTGGTTTGTTTCACTAGGACCCTGGTCATGACCAACCCCTTTGGTTTGCCTTTCAGTTAGGAGTTTCAGCTTGCTGAAAGAGTAAGATTTAAGTTAACTGTTACTGTTCTTTTGCTGAGAGGGGAAGTTTTCTTAGTTTGTACATATTCTCTTACTGCTTACTTCCTTAGTAATGGATCAACAAAACCCCTGCAGTGTTGGGCAGTTGACCCAAACACCATGTCACACAGGGAACTGAAAAGAGTTGAGATAAGTGACATTGATACGGAAATAGTGTTTAAGAGCTGAAATAGCAGACTGTGGAAGTATTGTGACATGTTTTCATCATGAATACTAGTCTACTATATAACAAAATTTGAGGAAGAATAAAAAAATTCATGCTGCAATCCATTTCAAGTTCATAAAAAATCTATTAGAAGCTCTCTAAGGATGGTCAGTCTACGATTAGCAAAGGAATTTATGCAAAAACATGTTAATGTCAAACCTGGGCAGATCTGTTGTAACTGTAGAAATAGGGCTGAGACCAGAGGAAGCATGCTCTGAATCTGGTTTAGACATCACAGCTGCATAGTATGAAAAGTGAAAGCACAAGTGACAATGAATTAAGGCTACTACAAGAATCAGTAGAAAAAGAACAAACACTGGACAAAATCAATACGGGCAGAAGTAATATTGGCTGTTCTCCTTTGAAGCTGCATTCTGTACCACAGCACGAAAGATTGTCATATGGAAAAAGGAAAATAAAACAAATAAAATCAAGTGTTAAACATAAAGTTGCCCGTGTACTGCAACATGATTTTTCAAGCTCTGAAAATGAAGATACCCCTGAGACCAGTACAGCAAAGAGCAAAAGGCCAAAGATTTAGATAAGCTTGTGGCTCTGATGAAAAAGAAACTTCCCACATTGAACAGGCAAAAAAAAAAATCCAAATGCTAACAATTGCACCTCCATCCTGGTGGTCACAAAGGATGATTATTGCAACATTTCAGGTGTCAGAATATCTAGTACAACAATCTAAAAAACTGGTTAAGAAAACAGGAATTATGTCACTACCAGAACCAAGAATAGGGAAAAAACTGATCAATGAAGCATTGCAATTAATTGGGGGATTTTATGAAGATGACATTTCTTCTTAGCAGATGTCAGGAAAGAAAGATTTTGTAAGCATCAGAAGAATTCAGCATGTGCAGAAGAGGCTAATTTTGTGCAATCTTAAAGAACTGTATAGCTCTTAAACAGCAATATCCTGACAGAAAGGTTGAATTTTCAAAATTTTGCAGAGTAAGACCAAAATGGTGTTTTAGCTGGTGCTGCTGGTACTCATTCTGTATGTCTGTGCACTATACATCAAAATATTATATTACTTCTGAATGCTGCTCAGTTGAAGGAATCGTATGAAACACTAATGGGTTACATGGTTTGTAACTTGAAAAATCGTAACTGCATGCTCAGGCACTGCAAAAACTGCCCATCTACAGATAACTTAGCAAATTTTTTGAAAACAAAATTTGAAGACTATGATGAAAATGATACCATAGAATTCAGTCAGTGGGTATCAAGTGGAAGAACAGAATTAATTAAACAAACTTTAAAAATGGAAGATTTTATGCTAATGCTATTGTTGAAGATGCGGGCGGTCGTAGTGAGCGATGGGTTTGTCTCCTCGGCGCGCTCCATGGTAACAATGGCACATACAACAGCAACTAGGGCCTCTGTGAATCTTGGAGAGGTGCAAGCTAGTTCTGTGTGACCTTGGCGAAAAGACCCCAACTCACTGGGTTTTGTTCCAGAATCCTTAGGTTGAATGACCAACTGGAACCCTTAGCTGTGGGCTAATCCCCCACACTGATGTACTTACCTGATTAAAAAGACAAAAAGAAATATTAAGAATGACTCAAGTGTGGGATATGGTGGACCTACCACACTTGAGACGGACGGTCCACCACGGAATCGACCTGGACTTTCTAAACGGCGTATGAGAAAGAGATCTCGGCTGAGTGAATGTAAGATTGGTGTATGGAATACTAGAGGTATAAATGGCAAGATGAGTGAGGTGATTGAGGAGATGAATAAGTATAGACTAGATGTGCTGTGTGTAAGTGAAACCAAAAAGAAGGAAATTGGGGTAGAAGAAGTGAATGGCACAGTGAGTGTGTGGTCTGGAGTATTGGATAATATGAGAGGACAGGCTAGTGTAGGTGTGATTTTAAGTGAAAAAGATGAACAACTTGATTCACTATAGTTGCGTAAGTGAGAGAATTATCTGGATTCGTTTGAAAGTGAAACTTCAGAGAATTGTAATTGTTGTAGTGTATGCTCCTTGTGACTCGGAACCTTCTGATAAGAAGGAAGATTTCTGGAATGAGCTAAAAGCTGTTCTGAGCCAGTTTGGTGCTAAAGAAAAAGTTATAATAGCAGGGGATTTCAATGCTAGAGTAGGTGTGCAGAATGCCATTTCTGACACTGTTCTGGGTAACTTTAATGAACCTTGTGTGAATGATAACGGTGAAAGATTAATTGAACTCTGCATTGAGAATGGTTTGTGTGTATCTAATACATTTTTCAACCACAAGTATATACACACATATACTTGGGGAAAATCATACTCTTGGTCAAAAGAGTGTGATAGATTTGTTGTCTACGATCAGCGTTTGAAACACTTAGTTGTTGACACCAGTGTGATGAGAGGTGCGGATGTTGGTTCTGATCATTACTTGGTAGTGTCACGAGTGAAACTTAATATTGGTTGGAAGAAAAGGAATAGGAAGAGACCCAGCATAGAAAGAATAAAGGTTGATAGGCTCCTTAAAGATCATCAGCGGTATTCTGACTTACTCAGAGAACGACTGAAGGATCTGAAGTCTGGTGAGAGGGATGTAGAAAAGAAGTGGGAATGTTTTAAGAACTGTGTTGTCACTGCTGCTAAAGAGGTCTGGGGCACCATAATAGTGGGTAACAATAGAGGTGATGCTTGGTGGAATAGTGAGATTGAAGAGGCAGTAAAGAAAAAGAAGGAAGCCTGTTTGGGGATGTTGCAAGGTAGAGTCTCTGTGGATGAATATCGCTGTAAGAAGCATGAAGCTGCTAAGCTGGTTCGCCACAGTAAAGCGAAAGATAGGAAGGAGAAAGTGGAAAGGCATGAGCATGAACTGGCTTTTTGGAAAGATAGGAAGTCCTTCTGGAAGTACATGAGCCTCAGGAAAAATAGGGGAAACAAAGTTGTAAGTTGTGTGAAGAATGAGATTGGGGAAATGATATTGGAGCCCAATGAGTTAAGTGACAGATGGGGTGAATACTTCTGCGAGTTATTAGATCAGGAAAGCAAAGATGATTCTGAGACAGACGCAGATGATATCACAATGAGGGATGAAAGCACAGTAGGGATCTCAAGAGAAGAAGTGTGTAAAGCTCTAAAATCTCTTCAGAATGGTAAGGCTCCGGGAGTTGATGGCATAACTGCAGAGATGTTGAAATATGGTGGTGACCAGAGCACGATTTCACCGATTAGCAACTAGCAAATAGCTAGTGAAAAATCAAATTTGCTAGTGAAAAAAATCGTAGTAGCAAATATTGCTAGTAAGGTAATTTCTTTATTTAAAGTAACCAAAAATCATTATTAATCCACGAAGTTTACATAACAGTTTCTATTAATCACTTGTTAAAACAGCGACGATCAGCGATTCTCTTTCGCCAATTTCCTTTCGACACTTAATACCCATCCTCTCCATATCTTTCATCCCTTCCAGTGGAAACTGTCGTAGATTGAAACTTCTCTCCATCGTGCCCTCATTGGTCTATTACAGAAACTGAACATGACGTCGGCAATGGTTGCTGTGGCAACCCAGAGCTCTGGGATGGATCGGTTGTTCGACCACCTGCTCTGCCACCCTCCCTTCTTTTGCCCCACAAACTTTGTCCTCAACTTCTGTCGTACCCTAAGCGAAGCGATCGCCTACTTCCACAAGTCTTGATAGTCGTGCATACATTAAATACTGCGCTCTAATGATCAGTGATGAATAAGCAAGAATAATTCCACTTATTCGGATGGTAGACAAAACCGAAAGAAGCAAACCAAAATGCTACTGGAAAATAGCCTGCCAACACTGGCAAAAGTCTTATCCATATTAACTAGCCTTATTGCGTGGCATAGATTGCGCTTTTTTACGAAACGTGTTCGTGGAGGGGGTAAAACGATTACGGAAGGCACTTTTGCTTCGTCTGACTTCTGGTTTTGAAAATTTTCCTTGTATTTTCAAGCTGAAATACAAATATTTATCCAGTAAAATGTTAATGAGCAATAATACTTGACAGAGGCAACATCGTGAGAAAAAAATAAAAATTATGATTACGAAAAAAATCCGAATTCCGTCGACCTTTCGTTTTCTAGTTTCGTAAAGACGGAATTCCAATAATAACGAAAAAGCCGGAATTCCTTGAATTCCCGGAAGAATCTCATGCCTGAAGATTACAGAAAAATTTTGCAGCAGCCAACTTCTGTTTTTGCAAATTGTTCTCCACAGTTTCAAGCTAAAATGCAAACATTTATGCAATAAAACGAAATTTAACAAGAAAAGCGGACACAAAGACAACATTGGGAGAAAAATTTGCGATTACGGCAAAATTTTCTTACTCCGTTTCACTACTGTGTTCGAAAGTTTTGAAGCACGAAATTTCGTCTCCAGATGGAAAACACCCCCCCCCCTCTCCTAAATATCGATCTTCAGAATGATCTAACTGATGACACACAAAAAAAAAAGCGGGATTCCGCGAATCCCTGTAAGAATCTCATGTATATCATAAAAATAATAGCAAAAGAAAAATTTGAAACAAAATGAAAATTTGTAGAATCCGTAGTTTTGATAGTGATTGTTCCGTAGTCAGACAACTAATTCCGTAGAAACTACGGCATTGTGTGGTAGTTGGCAGATCTAAAGTGTGTAGAAGTTTAGCAGAAATTTGTGTGACTTAGTACTGCATGTTGTGAGGTGGGATTCAGTTTTTTAAAAATAATACAAGGGGATTGGAGGAACAATTTGTCTGTTGAAACTTTAAATGCTCTGATGATAATTGAAATAGAAGGGCCACAAGAAGAGATTTTTAATCCACGGTCAGCAGTTATAAAGTGGTATGATGACAAAGTCAGACACCCTGAGCGTAAACCATATGGGAAGAAATCTGAATTAGAATGTCAGTGAAATATATTCATGTGGTATGAGAATTTGTTAGAAATTAATAATAAAGATAGTCACTAAACTTATCTAAGATTCTATTCATTATTCAAAAAGGTAAGTCAAAATATTTAAACACATATTTAAATTTCTGTGTAACTTTATTAGAAAATAAGTTACGATGTGATTTAGTTTTACTTGCTAGTCATGCAAATGTTTTGCTAGCAAACTATTTGGTCACTAGCAAAATTTGCTAGTGAGCAAAAAAGATGAAATCTTGCCCTGGTGGTGACTCTATAATTGACTGGTTAAGTGAAATTTGCCAGTTGTGCTGGGAGTTAGGAATGGTCCCTCGGGATTGGAAGGATGCTATTATTGTTCCCTTGTATAAGGGAAAAGGTGATCAGACTGAATGCAAGAACTATCGTGGTATTAGCCTACTGAGTGTGCCAGGGAAAGTGTTTGGTAAGGTTGTTATTGAAAAAGTACGGGGTCTTACATCATTGAAAGTGTGGGATGTTCAGAGTGGTTTTATGCCTGGTAAAGGCTGCACTAACCAGATTTTTGCATAACGCACAATGATTGAAAAGTATCTGGCTGTTGGGAAGAAAGTTTTTACTGCCTTCATAGATTTAGAGAAAGCTTACGACCGAGTGAATAGGACACTTTTGTGGAAGGTATTGAATGAATATGGTGCTACTGGGAATCTACTTAATAGTGTAAAAGCCAGGTATGCTGGTTGTAGAGCTTGTGTACGAGTGAATGGTGTTTTATCAAAATGGTTTTCCATTGGTGCAGGAGTTAGACAAGGTTGTGTAATGTCACCATGGCTGTTTAATATATTTATGGATGCATGCATGCGTGATGCCAAAATAGATAATAGTGGTTTATGTCTTGGTGACATCCGTGTGTGCAGATTGCTGTATGCTGATGACACTGTCCTGTTGGCAGAGAGCAAAAGTGAGTTGCAGAGTATGTTGACTCGCATGCACGAAGTTTGCATGAAATTCAAACTGAGTATAAATAAGAGAAAAACCAAAGTTATGGTGTTTGAGAGAGGAATGGGTAGCACTGAATGTAATGTAAGTATAAATGGCACTGTGATTGACCAGGTGAGTGAGTTTGTGTATTTAGGAAGCATGTTTGACAGAGAGAACAAGTTGGATGGTGAAATCAGTAGGCAAGTGAATTCTTTGAAAGTCATAGCTGCTCTGGGAGGTTTTCACAGGAATGATGGGTTCTCTAGAGAGTCCCGCATGGCTGTGTATGAAACTGTAATTGTTCCTACTCTGATGTATGGCAGTGAAACCTGGCTACTGCAGAAGAAACATAGGAGTTGTTTGTGTGCTGGAGAAATGCGTTACTTACGTGGGGTTGTGGCAAGACACGATATGATTGTGTGAGAAATGAAGATGTATTGCAGTTGTGTGATGTGAAGCAAAATGTTGTTAGCAAGGTGGAGACCAATATGCTGCGGTGGTTTGGCCATGTTGAAAGAATGAGTAATGAAATGCTTACTAAGAAAATCTTTTCAGCCCAAGTAGCAGGAGGGAAAGGCAGAGGAAGGCCAAGGAAGACATGGGTAGATCAGATTCAAGAGTGTCTGCATGAGAAAAAGATTATGAGTATGAAGTATAAAAGATCTTGTGTACGGCGTGTAATGGATATCAGTGAAGCACGAGTTGTATGTCAAGATCGATGTAAATGGAGAAGTTTGATACGACAACAATAAGTAAAAATATCTGGAAGTTTGTATTTCTTTTTGGAGCTAACCTCTGAATCTCAGAGAACAGCTTAGTGATATGTATGTATGTATGCTATTGTTGAAGATGGAAAAGCTTATCCCACATGCATACATTGCGAAGGAACAATCCAGGTTTCTAAAGGAACTCAAAGAAATGCTTACGCCAGACATGGCAATTGTTCTTATGGACTTCAGTGAGAACTACTCATTTTTCATACAAGATAAGGCACAAGGCATCATTGGACATCAGAGGCATGCACAGTTCCCCCAGTTGTTATGTACACAAGAGGTGAGACACAGTTGCTTGAAATCTCCAATCACTGCTTCTTCTCTGACGATCTGGACCATGATGCTTGTATGGTGTACAGAATTCAACAAACAACAATGCAGTACACATCAAGAATAAATATCCAGAAGTTGTGAAAGTTCACTATTTTACAGATGGGTGTGCAGCACCAACATAAAAATTGCAAGAATTTTTTGAATTTGTGCAAGCATGAAAATGATTTTGCAATATCTGCATCATGACCATTTTTTGCCACTAGCCACAGGAAATCAGCTTGCAATAGTATTGGTGGTACAGTGAAGCGAATTGTAAGCAGAGCAAGCCTGCAACAACCTATCAAAACTCAAATCACAAAACCGATGGATGTCTTTAATTTTTGTGTTGCAAACATAAAAAACATTTAGTTGCACTTTATATCAACGCTTGAAATTAAAATTGTACAAAACAACCTACGGGAACGTTTTTTAGAAACATCAGTTATTCCAAAAACCAGGAGTGTTCACTATTTTTGTCCACGTTCATCAAATACCATAGGAATGAAGAGGATAAGTAGATATGACAAATATTGTTTGATATTTAACTTCAAAAGTAGTACTGAACTTATAAATTGGCCAGAGTTGCACACCAGGTGGCACACTTAACTGGTGTTTCAGACAAAATGAAAAGTGTTTTCAATATGTAGGGACCCTTTTCCATGTGATTCCAAAGTTTCATTCTCCTAATTCAGTAGCACACAAACTGCAGCATGTTATGTAAAAAGTGGCATGCTACTGCACAGCTGCAAAAGTGGGTGTTCAGCTAAATTTTGGAGCACTGTATTTTAAAAACTGAGGTTTAAAAAACTGAAACTTAGGATTTTTCCATACCTTTATCGGGTATATCTACCTGCAAAGTTTCATTAAAATCCGAGTCGATGGGTTACATTTTGAAAAAAAAAAAAAAATCTGTGATTTGACATGGATGGAATCCTTTTATAAATAGTTCCAAAGGGAAAAACTGGAGTTTCCTCATATCAGAAGAATGGTTGAATCCACCAAAGTCTTAATTATGTGAACTGTAAACATCTCATACATAGTATTCATGAAGATTTTTTTTTTTTCGGAGCTAAAGCGAAACATGTTCAAAAATAGTAAATTAGTTGACCCTTGTAATACTACACTTGCACATCACAACGTCCAGTGAATGTTTATTTTATCTTTTGTGATTGTAATAGACTAGATTTCCTTGCTTCCTCCACTATGAAACTTTTTTTGAAGTTTGAGTGTGTAGAATCTGAATCTGTGAAGCAAAAACACACACACAGTTTTGATAGTCTTTCAAAAGCCTGGCAGACCATTTTTTTTTTTTTTTTTAATTAATGAAGATGCAGTTATGGAATATTCACTATTCAAACACAGCTGCAAAAAATGTAGGGTATACGTGCCAATGTCCAGTTTTATGAGAGTTTATAAAGCAACCATCTGCACACATTTCCATTAGTGACAAAAGGTTCTTCTACAAGTAAGTCTTATGTTATGTTTAACAAATGTGCCATGTGAATGTGGCTGTAGCACACACAAAACAACATTCAGTCAAAATTTAGTTCACTGAGCAACAAAAATCTTAATGCATATTTCTGAAATAATCCCCATAGCAGAAAGTTCCTGGTCAGTCTGCGACAGATATTGTGCCACAAAATAATCTGCGGGTGGTCACTGTGCAAGATACTACTAAATGTGAAAAACAATAAAAATTGCAGACATTTTTCTACCTAACAAAAAGTGTAACCTAAGTACTACAGCAATTGCAATGTTAATTAGAATCAAGAACATTCTGGTCCTCTGTATCTGGAATTTCACCAATATTTTCAAGCTGAAACACAAAGATTTAGGGAATAAAATTATATTTAACAACAATAAAGCGCAGAAGCATCACTAGGAAAAAAATTGTCATAAGAGGAGAAATCTTCGCTTTGTTCCACTTCCATGTTTGGAACATTTTTCTCCATTTCCTATCACAAGTGCAAGCATTTATGCAACTAAATGATGATTAAATAATACAGAAGCACAGTGGGTGGAGCATTATTGGAGAAATTTTTGCTTTGTACAACTTTGGTTATCAGAAAATTTTCCTCCATTTTCAATTTTAAATACAAACATTTATCTAATAAAATTATATTTAATGACCATATGGGGCTGAGGGAATATCACAAGAAAAAGAATTCAAGATTACTGGGTTCCGTCAAACTTTCATTTTCAGAAATTGTTGGCCTCCATTTTCAAACTAAACCACAATATTTATGCAATAAAATGATATTTAACAACAATATCGGATAATTCCCTCTTCAAGCATCGAGGGAACGCCGGGAGAGAAAAAAATTATGATTACGGGAGAAATCCTCACTCCGCCTAACTTCTGTTTTCGGAAATTTTGAAAGGCAGAAAACTTGCATCTGTGATAGATTCCGCAAGGTGGTTTAATAGGGTTCTGTGGATATCGTTTCTGTCTGCAGGACCAAAATAAATCTGCAATGTGCGTCGGCCGTCGCCGCGATTCTGCTAAGGGGATGAGTACAAAATAAATCTGCGATGTACGTCGTCGCGATTCTTCTACGGGCACGAGTACAAAATAAATCTGCGATATCATATCCATCGCTGCGATTCTTCTATGGGGACGAGTACAAAATAAATCTACGATGTAAGTCGGCCGTCGTCGCGAATCTGCTACGGGGACAAGTACAAAATAATTTTGCGTCCTACGTCGTCCTTTGAGAGAGAAAAAAAATTTACGATTACGGGAGAAATCCGCTACGCCTAACTTCCGTTTGCAAAAATTCTTGAAGGCAAAAAACTTGCATCTATGATAGGGAGTCTGCAAGACGGTTTTAATAGGGTTCGGGGATATCGTTTTTTGTCTGCAGGACCAAAATAAAATCTGCGACGTGCACAGCCTGTCGCCGCGATTCTGCTACGGGGCCCCCATAGCAGAAAGTTCCTGGTCAGTCTGCGACAAATATCATTGTGCCACAAAATAATCTGCAGGAAGTCACTAAGCAAAATAACTATTAGATGCAAAAAAACAAAAATTGCACAGACATATTTTTCTAACTAAAAAATGTCTAACCTGGGTACTACAGCAATTGCAATGTTAATTAAGATGAAGAATATTCTGGCTCTCTGTATCTGGAATTTTATGGCTATTTTCAAGCTCAAACACAAAAATTAATGGAATAAAATGATATCTAACAAAAAAGCGCAGATATCACTAGAAAAAAATTTTCATAACAGAAGAAGTCTTCACTCCGTTCTACTTCTAATTTTGGAAATTTGTTCTCTATTTTCCATCTTAAATACAAACATTTAAGTAATTAAATGATGATTAAACAATAATGCAGCAGCACAGCGGCTGGAGGGTTATTAGAGGGAGAAATTTTCACTGAAAAATGTTTGCTCCATAAGACTTTGGTTTTCAGAAAATGTTTCTCCATTTTTAATTTTAAATACAAACATTTATCTAATAACCATACAGGGCAGAGAGAACATCACAAAAAAAAAAGGAGTTTAAGATTACTGTGTTCCATCAAACTTTTTTCAGAAATTGGTGCCTCCGTTTTCAAACTAAAACATAAATATTTACGCAGTAAAATGATATTTAACAACAATATCGGACAAATCCTCTCTTCGAGCATCCAGGAAACACCACAAGAAAAAAAAATTACTGTTACGGGAGAAATCTCACTTCGCCTAACTTCTTTTTCGGAAATTTTGAAAGGCGGAAAACTTACATCTATGATATGGAGTCTGCATGATGATTTAATAGGGTTATGGGGATATCATTTTTGTCTGCAGGACTAAAATAAATTGACCATGTACGTCGGGTGTCATCGCGATTCTGCTACGAGGAAGAGTACAAAATAAATCGGCAATATATATAGCCGTGATTTTGCTGCAGAGACGAGTACAAAATAAATATGCGGAGTATGTCGGCCGTTGCTGCGATTTTGCTAAGAGTACAAAATAAACCTGCAAAGTACGTCGGCCATTGCAAGAAAAAAATATGATTACGAAGAAATCTTCACTTTAACTTCCGTTTTCCGAAATTTTGAAAGGCGGAAAACTTGCATCTATGATAGGGAGTCTGCAAGATTATTTCAGAGTTCTGGGATATCGTTTTTGCCTGCAGGACCAAAATAAATCTGCGACATATGTCACAGCGATTCTGCTACGGGGTTAAAAAGGCTGAATTCCTTCTTTTGGAGGAACTCTTTTACCTCTGGATTGAAGGTTTAACAACCACTGTGAACAACCCCATGGGCTATAAATATAAAGCAAACGCCTGTCCCTAATTTAAGGCCACTAATTCTGGGGAAGCCAGTGCGATAAGACAAACATAACATTCATGCCTTACTGGAATTAGAACCCAGACCCATTTTGGACGAATGATCAGAAGCCACCGCTTAGACCATTGCGCCATTTACCTTTCCTTCTCGCAGTAAACATTCACTGGGTATAACCTCTCTACAGTGCATGGCAGATCAACAGAAATGAGTGTCACCAAAATGCGAATATCTTTCTTTTTTTTTTTTTTCCCTGAAACACAATCATAAAAGAGATCATTTTTTCAATGTAAATACACACAACATTTAGTTCTGCCACCCTGCAAACTTTCAAGAATTGAATTTCATAAAAACAATCTTTAGCAAACACCTAATCAAAAAGTTTGATGTATCAAATATATTGATTAAAAGACTAATGTAAATGATTTAATCTATTTCATATGCCATGTTTAAGATATTTAGAACTACTTATGTTTACAGCGATTAAAATGCAATTAATGCATAACCATCTCATTACACAGATAAATATTCCATTTGCAAAATGAATTTGTGATATATTGCTTGCTTTAACTTAACTGATGTTTTGACTTTATATTTTTGTGCCACAATGGTAACACCTTATAAAAATGCCAATTTAAGTCTCATGTGAGGCTAATTTCTCTCTTTTACAGCAATCCCAATCCTAATTTTGCAGTGTTTTTAGTCTTTTTCCTTAGGCTGCGAGTAGAGGAACTGGGGATGTAGAAGTGGAAGAAATTGTGATCGCTAAAAACATAACGTACACGTGCAGTGGACCCAAAGAACCATTTACTCTCCCATCAAAATTGTACTAACCCGCAAAAAAAAAAAAAAAATCGGTAAAATGTCATCTGTAAAAAAAGAAATGTTAAACAAGTAGAATTCACCAAATTTTACAGGCAAACTGCAAAACTCTACAGGTATGCATTTGTGTATTTGTCCTAGTTCAAGCTTTTCTTTTCCCCATGCATAATTCAATGGGCTATAAATCAATCGCTCGCTCCTAATTTAGAGCTAGTGTCACACGATAAGCATACCATCCATGCCTCACCCAAGGTTCAAAGCTGGACCCATCTTGGACGGCTGGGTGCCAGTGCTTAGACCATTGTACCACAAAGACGGCTGAAACACTACATTATGCAATTAAAAAACACACATTCTGTGCCTTCCACTCCTTAGGCTGGTCTGCATTAAAAGCATACACATAAGAATGAGTAAAAATTACATTAAAAAAAAAAAAAAAAGTGAATGCTTAGGGGAGGAAATGTTGCATGCTGGTAATATAAATGCGACACTCCCTCCCAAAAAAATCTAACAAAAATTTTGAATATACTAATAGGTTTTACTCGCGACTGCGAATCAACAGCCAATCAGCTTAATGAATTTAACTGAGAAACAGCAGCTACAACAGCTTTTTGTTAGTTTGGGGGTTTAACAACCACTGTGAGCAATTTGATGGGTTATAAAGCAGCCGCCCATCTCTAATTTAGGGTCACTGATTCCAGGGGAGGGAGGGAGGGAGGGAGGGAGGGAGAGAGAGAGAGAGAGAGAGAGAGAGAGAGAGCCAGTGTCGTAACTCAAACAACATCCATGCCTCACCAAGATTTGAACCCCAGACTCATCTTGGATAAATGGTCAGAAGCTAGTGCTTAGGCCACTAAGCCACCAGGGCTGCCACAACTGTGCATAAGAACCTCACTCTGGAAAACTACTACTACAAATCATATTTTTTTTTACGTTTTCCGACCAGAGGTTGAAGAAGCTCAGCTTTGGTTGGTTGCTCCAGCTTCGTCCATCTGTCCGCACAATAACTCGCATAAAAATAGTTCAATTTCGATGAAATTTTTATGTGATAGGGGACTAATCCTATTGAAAATGGGTGAAATGGGGTCAAACAAAGGTCAGGACATACAAGCGGGATACATTCCATCGCCCTTATGAGTCATAACTTAGGTAAAAAATGCTTCGTTGCGACAAAACTTCCTGTTGTTCCGGAGGCATACTGAACCGGTTCTGCTGAATATCATAGAAATAGGATCAAAGGTCAGGGCACAGGAGTGAGATTTATTCCACAGCCATTATCCTCATAACTTGACTAAAAATGATTCTATTGCGACAAAACTTCAGTATATTGTTCTGGAGGTATACTGAAGCAATTCTGTTTAATAACATAGAAATGGGGTCAATGGTCAGGGCACAAGAGCGAGATTTATTCCACAGCCATTATCCTCATAACTTGAGTAATGATTTCTGATATGATTATACTAACTTATTAAAATTCCAAATAGAACTACATACATAGAAATAGTACTTTTGCTGTTGTGAGAGCGAAAGATGGACACACTTATTTTAAGTTATTTGCCTGTCATTGGTCGCTACACGTTGAACAATGCCAGTGCTCACGCGTTCGAATTTTTCTCACACTACCTTTTCCAATATTTTTGCTCAAAAGCGAACAGATGCTCAAATTACCCTGCGAACAAACTAAAAGTTACGAATCAAATTAGGCGAAAAACGCTCTATTACAAAGTGGCGCCCTTTATATGCGAAACCTGAGAAAAATGCTCACAGTGACTGGTTAAAGGACGGTGTGTACATAAATTTTCTTCCAGAGTGCAAAGTGTAACAGCAAACATGGTAGGTACACAACTGTTATTAAAAACTATAACATCAAGCGTTATTAACGGAATTGCGTAGAAACGCAAAGTTTTGCCCTTATCACGTAATATTACAAGTTACTTTTACCACGAAACCTATTTTAGCGTTTTATCTGATGACTCTGAACAGTAATTACTGTTCCACATAAAAAAAAATCCGGAAAAAGAATTCGGTGCCCAACTAATGCGCGCACATGGTTTGCAAATATTAGGCACAATGATCAAAACACAGAGTTCTTACGCGGGAATTTCTGCAAATCCCAACAGCGACAGATATACTATC
The DNA here is from genome assembly GCA_039090855.1 of Macrothele yani. Taxonomy (NCBI): domain Eukaryota; kingdom Metazoa; phylum Arthropoda; class Arachnida; order Araneae; family Macrothelidae; genus Macrothele; species Macrothele yani. The sequence goes on along the minus strand of CM077017.1, from coordinate 60,244,538 downwards.
CCAAATTAGAAAGTGATCACACGAAAGGGCAGTGGGGAATACATAAGAAAATATAAGAACTTACTTTTTCTGTAGGAATCAGCAACGCTTCAACAAAACCCGGTTCAGCCATACTTCTCCTCAAAGTCAATCGACTTACGTCGTGAATCCGCTCTGCCGTCTTCTGTCAGCGAATGACAGTTAGTGTTGCCAATTGCCATCCGTTTAGCAGGGAATGACAGTTAGTGTTGCCATCTTTAGCAGCGAATGACAGTTAGTGTTGCCATCTGTTTAGCCGCGAATCAACTAATTCCAACGAAGAAAGAGCAAGACACTTTTTTTTTAAAACTAATTTCACTAAAATAAATTGAATAAAAGTACAAAATTTAGTCTTCCTTGCATTCTTCTTTTCAATTACGTGTATGTTCACAAAAACATGCTTGTGTTTGTTATTTTCTAAACAAAATGCAGGCGATTTTTTTCTCTTTGTTTCACTTCCAGATTTAATGATTATTCAATCCTTTCCTGAATCCAGTTAATTTAGAGATTTTTTTTTTTGATTGGAGGTTTAACGACCACCGTGAGCAACTCAATGGGCTATAAGCAGTCGCCCGTCCCTAATTTAGGGTCACTGGTTCCAGGGAAGGGAGAGAGCCAGTGCCGTAAGACAAACACAACATCCATGCCTCACCGGGATTCGAACCCGGACCCCTTACGGACGAATGATCAGAGGCCAACGCCTTAGACCACTGCGCCACCGGGGCGGCTTAGAGATTATCAGGGACGCTCCAAGCGGGCGTTCAACGGGTGCAAAGCACCTGGGCGCCAGCTTCCGGGGACGGCAGGACGCCTCAATCAAATTTTGCGGCTGATAAAGTAATATTAGTGGCGTGCGAGAATATAAGAAAATGTTTCGCTGTAGGAAATCGTACTGCTGTGCAGTGATGTATTCAGGCATCTTCTCGGGGGTGCTTAGCCCCCTCGAAAATCTTTAATGCCCCCTCCCCGTAAGTTTTTGGGCGATCTCCCTTTATATTTAGTCTAATTGTGTTCGTTTATAACTGAATATTTAGGGAAACTAATTCTTAAAAAATAAGAAAATAAGGGTAAATATTATAATAATACAAAAAATCTACATGGACTTCAATCTGAAGTTCCAATCATCTTTCAACAAAACATTACACAGTCCTTGCTGAAGGGGCAATTTCTCATGCACTGACAACTCGGACTACTTCCGTAATAAAAACCTAATTCCACATATTAGAGATGTTTGCACTGCAATACATCATCCTATTTTGGAAGCTGGCATTCAGTTTTATTTCAGTCTTCTGGATGCCGACATTTCATGTATACGTTAAGCCCAAAGACCTTTAAGATACATATGCTGGAAGTTCTTGTGCAAATGAGTGACAGCAGCTGGTTGGTTACATCATCCTATTTTGGAAGCTGGCATTCAGTTTTATTTCAGTCTTCTGGATGCCGAATTTCCATGTATACGTTAAGCCCAAAGACCTTTAAGATACATATGCTGGAAGTTCTTGTGCAAATGAGTGACAGCAGCTGGTTGGTTACATCATCCTATTTTGGAAGCTGGCATTCAGTTTTATTTCAGTCTTCTGGATGCCGAATTTCCATGTATACGTTAAGCCCAAAGACCTTTAAGATACATATGCTGGAAGTTCTTGTGCAAATGAGTGACAGCAGCTGGTTGGTTGGTTGTTTGATTTTTATGGCGCAAGGTTGGTTGATTTTTATCTCTCCAACAAGTGACAACTCGAGCCCTACATCACGGGCTACGGCTGCCATACGAAGACCGAAGGTTGAAATGCACGAGGGTCGGTTCCCGAATAAACTAGCATGCTGGGGATGAAAAACTACATCGTATAAAGGATGGTCTGGAAGAGATCTAAGTTTCAGGTAGAATTGAATAGACAGCTGCAGATGGCGTAATTCAAGCGATGGTTCGTTCGCGTCAGCGTAAAGGCTGGAAATTGGAGATGTTCGAAATGCTCCAGAACAAAGACGCAGTGCTTGATGGTGAATAGTGTCCAAAGGCCGGAGAATGGAACGACGTGCAGAGCCATGCACGATAGAACCATAATCCAGTTTCGACCGTATTAAGGAATGGTAAATGCGAATTAAAGACATCCTGTCTGCGCCCCAGGAGACTCTCGAAAGGATCTTAAGAATAGATAGAGCCCGCAGACAGGAAATTTTGAGCCGCCGAAAGTGCGCACGGTCGACGGTCAGTCCAAGAAACTTGTTCTCCGGCAAAACTGGTATGGCAGCACGGGCTAAAAACAGCTCTGGGTCAGAATGGAGGCCGCACCTCCGGCAGAAATGGACACACGCTGTCTTGTCGGGAGAAAGAACGAAACCATTGCTATTCGCCGCTTTAAAGATCTGGTTTATGGCAGACTGCAACTGCCTTTCAACAAAATTCATACTTGATGACGAGCAGAAAATGTGTAAATCATCAACATAAGCAGTAGCCGAAAACGAAGGAGGAAAATTTGTGAAGAGACAATTAATGCGAAGGATGAACAATGTGATAGATAAAATGCAACCTTGAGGAACACCTTGTTCTTGATGGAACGGTGCCGAGAGCGTCGTACCCAGGCGCACCTGGAACACCCGATTGCGAAGAAAATTTATAATGAAGGTTGGAAGATTTCCTCGCAACCCGCATGCGTGGAGGTCACGAATAATACCGTGCCGCCACGCTCGATCATAGGCTTTCTCAATGTCAAAAAATACAGAAACCAGGTGCTACCTACGCACGAACGCCTCGCGCACAAATGTCTCAAGGTGCAGGAGAGGATCGTGAGGTGAACGATGACGGCGAAAGCCGCTTTGTGATGGTGAAAGTACTTGATGATATTATAGAAAATGAACTAACAGGGAATTAACCATGCGTTCAAGAACTTTACACAGACAGCTAGTGAGAGCAATTGGACGATAACTAGAGGGATACTTGGGATCCTTGCCAGGTTTGGGAAAAGGCAGAACAACTGCTTTTCGCCAAGATTCCGGGAAACTGTGCTCCGACCAAATACGATTGTAAAGGATTAAGAGATTCTCGAGAGACGACTGCGAGAGATGACGGAGCATGTCATAGTGGATTCCATCAGGACCGACAGATGTAGCGCCGGACCGATGCAGAGCCACCCCTGAGTTCAACCATGCTGAAGGGGAGTTATATCCAGAGTCGTGAAAAGACGCAAAGGAGATTCTCTGGCGTTCCGCAGTGGATTTAATCCTCAGAAAAGAGGAAGGATACGCCAGGTCACTCGACACGGAGGCAAACGCCTCCCCGAAACAATCAGCAATCTCCCCGACTTCAGCATATGTGCAGCCGTTACTCTCGAGAATGGAGATCTGGTGAGAGCTGTAGTTACCCCGGATCATACGAATCTTGTCCCCACACACTTTTCGAACTGGCACGTGAAGTGAGAGATGAAACATACTGGATCCAAGACTCCCTCTTGCTGCGTCGACGCACCAACCGAGCATAGGATTTTGCTCGTTTGAATGTAACGAGATTAGCATCGGTTGGATAACGCCGAAACGTAGACCAAGTCTTATGTTGAGTTCTCCTAGCCGCTGCGCATTCAGGGGTCCACCAAGGCTTCGGACTTCTGGAGAGTGTCGTAGATGTTTTTGGTATAGAAATATCAGCTGCCTGAAGAATGCAATTTGTGACTTCAAGAACAGCTGCGTCGATTAACTCTTGGGTCACCATTGCAGAAGATATCACTGTGGACGATGTGAAGACCTCCCATCTCGCACGCTCCATCTTCCACCGAGGACGGCGGGAAGCATAAGATGGCATGTTGGCATGATGCGAGAGGACAACTGGAAAGTGGCCGCTCCCGTGGAGGTCGTTACGCACCGTCCACGACCAGTCAGCAATAATCGATGGTGATCCCAAGGTCAAATCGATCGCACTGAAGGATCTTGTCGGCTCATGGAAGTACGTGTCGGCACCGGTGTTAAAAAAGCACAAAGAGGCCAAGGACAGAAGAGACTCTATGCGACGACCTCTTCTGCTGATGCTGACACTACCCCACAAATGATGATGAGCATTGAAGTCACCCAGTAAACGAAAGGGTGAAGGCAGCTGATCAACCAATCTCTCCAGAACAGAGACGCTTACGTTCTCGTCCGGCGGCAGACACTGCAGACAGTAAGAGACACAGGCACAGATAAACGAACCGCCACGGCCTGCATAGTTGTGTATATCGCAACGGAAGACACCGGAACACTGTGAGGGACAAGAATAGCGACTCCCCCACAAGCGTTGCCTCCCAATGCATTATCTGTCCGATACGCACTGTAGCCTCGAACTGAAAGCAGGTCTGATGGTTTAAGTTTTGTTTCCTGTAAACAAAAGCACACCGGAGAGTACAACGAAAGCAAATGTTTCACTTCATCAAAACTCGTCAGAAAACCTCGACAGTTCCACTGAATGATTGAAGCCATGGTTATAAGTGAAATGAAAATGATCAAACGCAGTCAGGCTCCATCACCTCTGATGAGGGTTCCCCCAGATCGGGAGGCGTGTGACCAGGGGCCAGGATGGAAGCATGCTTTGTCCCAAGTGTCTCAACGGGAGGCGCACGACGTTGAGTCGTGTGCTCAGATTTTGGAGGAGAAGAAATGCTTTTCTTATCCTGAGCTTTGGTTTTTTTGTTAGAAGAAGTGGCCTGAGTTCCCTTGTTGGTGGTGAGATGAGTCTGCTTCGGCGAAGTGGCGGGTGGCGCTTTCAGACCCCTAGTTCGAGACTGGAGTGACTCCAGTCCGGCTGCAATGATATCGTCCAGCTTGTAGGGACATTTAACAGGGATCTGAATGTCGGTTTGAATAGCAACCGTAGATTTGGCAACCACCACCGATGCATAAGATCGCCTATCAGAAGAAACTGGAACTACTCTTCTTCTAGCCTCAGGATAGGAAATATTCTCAACTGTTTTCAGCCTTTGGATTTCTTTCTCCTCTTTCCACTTGGGACAATCTTTGGATGATGCTGCGTGTGAACCCTTACAGTTCACACAAAACTCGGCCTCGGCCACACATTCTGATAAAAGATGCTCTGTGGCACCACAGCGTCCACACCTAGGATTGCTCCTGCACGACTGCTGAGAATGGCCGTAAGACTGACACCTAAAACATCTCAGAGGGTTAGGGATGTACGGACGTATCTCAAGGTGCAGATACCCTGCCTTGATGGACGTAGGCAGGGAAGGGCTATCAAACGTTAAAATGATGTTGTGGGATGGGACGGACTGCCCATTCCGCCTAAAGAGTATACGCCGTACACCCGTACGTGTTCACTCCTCAGTTCTTCAAGTAGTTCTTCCTCAGTACACTCAACGAGGTCCTGAGAGGAGACAACACCTTGAGATGAATTTAGGTATCCTTGAGGTGTTATTTTGACCGGAGTCTCAAGCAGCGTGGTAGTGTTTAGAAGTGTAGAACTGTAGGCCACAGTGGAGATTTCTACCTGAAGATCTCCAGACTGAAGTTTCTTTACGCTCTTAGGAGAGCTTGCTATAGATTGAAGTGCTTTGTTAATCCAAAATGGACTTTTGGCACTCAAAGGCTTTGAAGGGTCCAATGAGTGCACAAAAAAGAAACGAGCATTAGAAGAATCAGGAACATGTTTTTTTTGCGGAAGGGGATGAGCCTTCCTTCATACCTTTTTGGTTGTTGGTTCGTGGGAAACAGAATTGAGAGCCATGAAAATTTTTTAGAATTCGTCCGCCGACTTCCCCACCCACAATCGAGCCCAACGAGGGAGAGCCGGAGGTCCGCAAGCCCAAGTGGTCGCAGGACACAGCTCTAGGGATAGCAAGCGAATATAGCAAAGTTGATAGAGCAGACATGCGCTCGGCGTGCACCCAGACTTTCCCATGCCTGGGGAACACCTTTTTGGCATGCCCACCCTATCCCCAGACTCACCCTGTCGTGCAAAACGACAAGCCGTTAGAGGTCTGGGCTCCACTATGCCACAGACCTCATTGACTAGGAGTGGGTTAGTTCCTAGCCGCCCGTTTAGGGTGAAGCAGGGGCAAAGAGGAGTGTTGGCAACTGGCGACAACAACACCCAGGCCTCCAGAAACCTCAGCCTCCAGCATCCCCTTTTCCACCTCACGGATCACCGCACACGGCAAACGTGCAGGTAGGTCTAGCTAACCAGCTCGGAAAAACAAAAGGAACATAAAATGGAGAAGACAGGATAGAAAACGAGAAACTATAATCCAGAGCTGGCGCATAATCACAACCTCTGCAGCCTACAACTGAGGTGGGAGCGTGTCAAGTGAAAAAAAACAAAAACCATAAAAAATGTGAAAATCATCACATATAGCACATGTCGGCTCGGGCCGTGGGGACGCCATCCCCCAGCAGCTGGACGAACAGCTGTCCCTTCGGTTACATAATCGTTCAAGACGAAATGAAAAATTGATCCGTCACAAGGTCAGCTCGGGCCTTGGGGGCGCTGCTCCCCAAATAACTGGAAAACCAGTTGTCCCCGTGCGGGGGACAGCAGCTGGCGACATATACCTGCGCGAAAGAAGAAATTTTACGTTGCTTTAATACTGCGTATTAATTTTTTTCTCAATGGGGTATAAATTAGACATTGCGCCTTTTAACTTACGATTAAAGAAAACATCATTATCGTAATGTTGGGGGATATGAAATAACTGAAGTGAAACGGCGCTTGTCCTACGTGTAAAATATATTTCGACTTCAGGTGCTTGCAAACTGCGTGATCTAGTTGCATGAAATTCGTATTTCACACTCTAAGTAATGTCAAAAAACTTTTTAATGTGGCCATTTGTTTATTCTTAAGAGAAGTTGCCGAGAACAAGACTTTTAATTTTGGAAGTTTTTCCCGCAGTATTATGAATTCGTAATAGCTACTAAACGGGAGAAAAAATTAGTAAAATTAAATATGCTAGAAAGAAATTCCCTCTTCATATAACTTAGAGTTTAGACAATTACAAATCTCGAGGATGAAAAGTCTCTGAGAAGAAACAAGAGTTAGCAAACCATCTGTAGGTTTAACCAGAAACCTTCACTTTAGAGCATGGTGTACGATACACCGTGCTTTAGAGCCATACATACTCTGGTGAATGACACAAGAATCTAGTAAAAACTAAGTCCCTCAATTTATTATTTAGATATCAGATAAGTGAATAAGGTTACTAGCTATCTATATTGCACTTAAAATACTAAAACAACTCTATTATTTCCAGGGAAAAATTAGAAAAGGAGGTGAGATTGAAACTGCAAGTCACGTTAAATGTGACAAGGTTCTAGTAGGAACTGAGTCTATCAGCTTAATATTTAAAGATAGCGTACGTGCAAAAGATTACTAGCCAATTATCCTGCACTTAAAATACTGAACAACTCTATTATTTCAAGGGAAATATTAGAATAGGACTTGAGAAGCCTAGATTGAAACTGCAAGTCACGGTAAATGTGACAAAGTTCTAGGAAAAACTGAGGACCTTAACTTAATGTTTAAATATAAAGTAAGTGCAAAAGGTTACTAGCTAACTATCCTGCACTTAAAATACTAAACTACCTCTATTATTTTAAGGTAAACATTAGAAAAGATGGTGAGAAGCCTAGACGAGATGTTACAGATTCTTGACGTACAACACTGAACTTCAAATGTCGCCCGGTTAACTTACGGTTTTCCAGTCTATGTATCTTAAAGGTCTTTGGTTAAGCCTTAGTGTAGCTAACGTTGCGTTAGTGCTTCCAATGCAACAATATATTTGCTATCTAATTTTTAACAATAGCAAATTATTAGAAATTGTTCCCATAATAAGGTTGTTGTTTTTTCCGGTGGTGGTGGTTTACACTCTGTGACAAAGAAATAAAAAATCGAGGCACCTCAAATTGGCATCGATAAATGATTAGTTAGTTGTTGTTGTTTTTTACTACTATTTGCTAATCTAAATAATCTGAAAGGGCTGAAACCAAATGACAAGGGAATGCCTTACACCATACGTTTTCAGGTAACACTGTAATGATTCCTTAATAATCAGAAACACGCTTGTAGTAAGGCGAGATCATTTTTACCACTTCTAATGTCTTGAGGGGATTTTCTCCAGCACAGCCCTTCCTTTACTAGCGTCCTCAATATTTTACACCACCACATGTTGAAATCCGTAGTCCGTTACTGAATTAAAGCAAAGTATAACATTTTTACATTTTTAATCACTTTTATGTGAAGATTTCTTGGAATCTGCATTTGCGATATAAGAATATAAGAAAATTTTCGTACTATATTTAAAAATTTTATATATACTAATGTATATATATATATATATAAAATAACAAAATTGTGATTATATGTTTGTAATCAGTCAACAAGTTTTAGCCACCTCGAAATTTGTAATGGCCCTCCCCCGCGAAAAAAACTCTCTGAATGCAACACTGCTGTAATGCGTCACGTTATTTTTTTAGTAAAAATAATTCCTTATGTAATTCACTAGAAAACGACTTGAAATCACAGAATAATTTATTGTTTTGTTTAGTAACAGATACCGGGGTAAGGTACTAACAATTCTTTTTCTATTATTTTTTTAATCTTGAAGATAGCACAAGTGATATGCGTAGCCAGCGCTATGACAGAGGGGTCAATATGAAGAAAAAACAGAATGAACTTCAAAAAGCCCAATTTTTCGACCTAAAACCTTATGCATTTTATATACATACTTTGAGAGGCTCATACTTTAAATCTGGTCGTAAATAACGACGAAAAAAATTCTACAAATTGTGAACATTTTCAGCATTGTTCGAGAAATACAAATATAAGCTTTCTTTTATGAATTCCCTTACCGTTGGCAAATTTTAGAGAAAGAGCTTCCAGCGTTGACCGTAAAACCGTGCTTGGAAACAAGGTGGAAAAATAGGATACACGCAAAAAGGGAAACGAGGACTGGGGTACAATATTGGACGTAATCCACATTCCACGATACATTGTATTAGCGCTTTAACGAATCTTCTAAAGGTAGTGGTACACAAAAATTAACCAATCTTTCTCAGAAAAAAGAATTAAAAAAACGTGCAAGTTTATTGGTTCCAGAAAGATTTGGTACACCCAGCACCCTTTCTTCAAAAATTAATGTTAGTATCAAATTAATTCAAAATCAGTTGAAATTATACCAACCATAATACAAATGTTAAAACTATAGTAAATGGCTGTTTAAAAGAATGTAGAACACATGGGGTCTTTGAAGGCATGTTAGCTGCAGATAAAACACTTGTGAGGAAATAGATTGCGAAACAGAATTTCCAACCGTTGAACTGGTTAGACCACGTAAGAAAAAAAAAGTAATTTTTGGTATCAAAATGCGGATGCGATATTGATCTGCCAAAAAGAAATAAAAACAAAGTAACTTTCCTATTTTTCGATACAACGATAACACCGGAACGATAAGAACGATTCCAACACATAATCAAGGAAGGTTAGAATAAGATTGTGCATAACGAGACCTCAGTTTTTAAATGACCTTCATGCTTTATTGATACTAAGCAGAGCAGAGCTATAAAGATAAAATATTGTATGGACTTGCAAATAAAATTGTCTGACGTTCACAAAAAGAATATATAATTTCTTCAGATTTGTATGACACAATTGAAATTCTTTGGACTTATGTTAAGGTATTTGTCTACGTTAGAAGCATTTTTTTTTAAATTAACACAAAATTAATTAAATACACACAATTCGAGTTAATATGCAATGCAAAACAGGAAAAAAACATATAACTTTGAAAGAAATTCTTTAAAATGTTATGAAACGTGTCATTGTGAGTAAAAATTAAGTAAAATTTCATACGGACGCCAGACACTGTATAGTCAATTAAACTCTATATATTTCAATTTCCTTGATACTGTATATTACTGTAACCCTTTCCTGTGCAATGAACTAAAAACTTTGTGATATTCCTTAAATTCACATTATTATAGCAAGTCGAACAAAAACTGCAAAATTTTTTTGAAAATTTATTGAAAAAATCTTATCGCATCATGTTTAAACACTTATAATATCACCAAATATGCATGTACACTTTAACTTTTAGTTCAAAGCATAGAAGAGAATATTTGAAACAATAGAACAAAAATTCGATACCATATCTTGAAAACTTTTTGAGTAATCACATTTCTCGTACGGAAATATAGCTGAAAATTTAGTTTTTCAGAAAACGCGTTAAAAGACTTGATTTGAAGAAAATTCTATATACTACTTGTTCATCACATTTAAAATTCACCACTCTTATATGTACAACCTTCCTTGATTTCATTTCGTGCCAATTTTGATTTTTTTTGCAGCTCTTCCTTTTTTTCCGAGCAAGTTTTGCAGTGTGTAAGGATTAACGTCTCGAATTCATTATTCGCTCATTGTCCAGTCTCAAGTAATCATTAACCATCTTTTGTTCAAATGGTATTCCTAATATTTCGAACACCGGTAACAGTCCAAAATAACCAGAATTAAACAGCAAAACTGCAATATTTGTTCCTAATAACATGGTCTGCAGTCCAACAAATGTTTCTTTTGGTAAAACAGTCCATAGCAAATTGTTAAAACTTTCATTACAGTTTTGGGTCTTCCCATGCAAACATTTTGAAAGTAGAGCTTGATTACACTGACTCATGTACACTGGTTTTATAACCTTTATGACAGAATATGGAAGACCAGGAGATTTATCACAAATCTGATTACCAGCAGATAATACGCGCTGGTATTTACACCAGCTGTCTGGCCCTGTCGGGCATTGTCCATGCATTATGTTCTTGTCGCTGGAACATTAGTGAAAAAATGCAGCTATAACCGCAGTTTGCATACTCTGCAAATTTCGTACATTACTCCGGATAGCAATGCCATAGTAATTCTGCAGTTTGTCTATAAACTTATTGGTTAATTTCCCTTTCCCTCCGATTCCTTTTTTGCTTTTTTTCAAATTCCTCAAGCGAGAACCAACTCTTTTCTGCACATGGCCTATACACTCCAGTTTTTGAACTGTGTCTTGCCCATAAATGTCTTTTACTTCCATATAGCCATTGGAGTCACCATCTCTATAGTATTCGGTGTACTTCAGTTGTCGATTTTTTTAGACCGTTCAAATATTCTATACACTCCCACTGATTCCATGCTTGATGCAGATCGTGTGTGATTTGAGCATAGGTGCTCCTTACTCGAATCATAGTCTCTTTTACACTTGTAACAATATTGTGTCATAACTTCCAAATCTAAAACTTTCCCAGTGTCAATGGAAATTACTGACACACAACCATTGAGGGATGTATGCCAACGCCGCTGCCAAGTGCCATCGACTGACACACCACAAGCTGTAATTTTTGTTGCTTTCTTAGATGTACTCCTTTTTAAATTCTTTACTTCTGTTGCTGCTTCTTGCATGTTTTGTTCAGTTGCAGCTTGTACAGCTTCAAATAGGTGGCCTTCATGCCGTCTGAAAGCTGCCTTAGATAGAAAAGGCAAGTTCAAAATGAATAACAGCTTTCTCCCTGCAGAATAACCCTTTCCAATTAATCGTAATCCAAGAACTAATGCTGAATTTATCAAGTTTTTGTTGTGTTCCTTGCGAGTTGAAGAAAAACCCATTTGAAAACCACACTTACAAATTAAACACAAGTTTGAGCACAGTCCAAATTTTGAATCTTCAGCGAATTTCAAATCAGTTTGAAAGCATTCTGGGCAAGATAGTTTGGACAACACAGATATTAAAGTCTCAATATCAAATATTCTATTGACTTTGGGCGCATCTGTTTCATTGTCTGATACATTTACTTGAATATTCGGAATTTTTAGCTTACTTGAACTTGCAGTCATTACATCGTCACTATCACATGGCTTAGGGGCAGTGTAGCGATTGCCGTGGAAGGATCGTTTTTTCGATCTCTTAGACCTTACTTTTGTCATCTTAATTCACTTCAGATGATAAACAATAAATCTAAAGCAAGTTCACTACTAAAATAGCAACGGAACATACAAAATTTCACCAGAAATTATGACTAAACATAGCGCGAAGCAAACGTAACCAAATCTCAGAATAATACTGATTGCCATTCCACAGAACATAAAATATATCATTTAATTAATTAAGTGTTGTCAAATGCAAATAAATGAATCCAAAATCATTACAAATAAATTCTGTTGGCATTATAAAATATATAAGCGGAAGAAAATCACTTATGAATTACAATGTTTAACTTTTTACTGTTCGGTCGATCTCACTTCCGGTTTAGTCAATTGCTATAACTTCTGTTCTAATCAGCGTAAAAACAAAAATCAAAGTGTTTTGGATTCCTAAAAGTCTATTCTTTCAATTAATATAATAAAAAAAAATCGAAAATTTTGCCCAAAATGGGTATTTTAACGTAGACAAACACCTTAAGCTTAAGCATCACACGAAAACATAAAATGCTTTTTTTTTTTGATTGGAGGTTTAACGACCACCGTGAGCAACTCAATGGGCTATAAGCAGTCGCCCGTTCCTAATTTTGGGTCACTGGTTCCAGGGAAGGGAGAGAGCCAGTGCCGTAAGACAAACACAACATCCATGCCTCACCGGGATTCGAACCCGGACCCCTTACGGACGAATGATCAGAGGCCATCGCTTAGACCACTGCGCCACCGGGGCGGCTAAAATGCTTTAGAATACATATTGAATACTTTCAAATGACTCATTAATATGTTTTACAAACAATTCAGTAACTTTAAGAATATTTTTCATGATGTTAGCTGAAGATAAACGATGCCGCCCCGGTGGCGCAGTGGTCTAAGGCGTTGGCCTCTGATCATTCGTCCGTAAAGGGTCCGGGTTCGAATCCCGTGAGGCATGGATGTTGTGTTTGTCTTACGGCACTGGCTCTCTCCCTTCCCTGGAACCAGTGACCCTAAATTAGGGACGGGCGACTGCTTATAGCCCATTGAGTTGCTCACGGTGGTCGTTAAACCTCCAATAAAAAAAAAAAGAAAGAAAACGATACAAAAACCAGTATGCTTGTAACAAAATACGTTCGGAGGGGGAAGGGGCACAGGTGTCCCATTTTAAGTTAAACGAAAGTATTGATACGACAATTGGGTCTAAATTAATTACTATTAAAATGGGGGACGGACTCGATAGGCGTGGTTAAATTATGATGATGACTAAATTAAATATTTGGCCTATTGCAAATTAATTGGGAAATTAACTCATTTTTAATTGGGGAATCGTGTTAATCTCTTTGTCTGAGTGGAAACAAAAGGAATTAGGAGATCGCCTTTGGGGGCCTACTCAGCAACAGAGAGACCACCCAGTCGGCGACTGAGAGGCATCCAGACCCTCATAAATACGATTTCAAGTGGGCCATTAGTGACAAAAATCTGTAAGTAACAATGAAAATTACGATTACGAGGGGCGAAGGTCAGTTGCGGAACTATTCTTGCAGAAGCGACGGCGTTCCGTACGAAAGACAAGGGAGAAATCTCAAGTGTTGACAGAAAAGAAGCAGATGAAGCCACGTGACAGGGGATAGCCGAAAAAAGGCAGACGAAAAGAGAGAATTAGTTATCTCGGTACGCAGCCGTAAGATTCACGCGAGAAAAACCGCCACGAAAAGAATACACAAGAAGGGTCGACGCTGCGGTAAGCCGTACGAACCCGTAATGTGTGAAGCCTGAGGTCCGGCGAGACCTAAGAGAGTCCACGGTACCTAACGCGCAGCCGTAAAACGCATCGGTACGAGGAAAAGCAAGGATTAAATTATACTTGGTGGCTGGGGGTAAGCCCGCCAGTTATGTCCGACTTGGGAACCGTAGAGGAGCGATTCAACCGCCGTTGAAAGGCAGCCGCTATATTTATTGACAGAAGTCATCAGCCGTTGACCAAGCAATGCCCGTAGACAGCGTCGATCTTCTCATAAACCTGCATTCAACCAAGAAATCACGACGAATCTCCAGTTAGAAATACGCCAAGCAAAGATAATCTGTTTCTTTTACGGAAGTTCTCCCCTGGCAAACGTGCTCCTCCTCCGAGGAAGCGTAAAGTCGCGGACCTTCGTGAAACCACATGAGAGCGTCCGCTTCAAGCCGACGACGAAGTTTTACGACGGGGACAGAAAGCGACAACCCCCGTTCGTCCTACAGTCAACCGCATCCACAATAAAAATCTCGGCTCATCAGAGAAAAGTGGGACGGAGAGAGCGATAATCTTCCCGCGCTTACACAAAGGTGAAAGGCTGAACCAGCCAAATAAAGCGCTCATCCAGGTGTATGTGTGTGTGCGCATGAAAAAATCTTACAGTACATAATTCACATCATTCTTCTAGCCTGGATTACTTGAACGGGCCTGCAATAAGAGAGTAAATTTTTTTGTTTATTGTTATCCTTTCGCTGAGTGGACGAACTGAATTCCTCAGCTGAACCCAGACTTTATGTCAGAACACTGATACGCTTATCGGCACAAAACTGTTTTCAGAATCTAGGGCCAGCTTATATATTATGTAATACCAGCTCCGAATAAGGAGCATAACTTGTGTTTGTATCGCCGTGGGCAACGCCCCGGGATGGAGTTCCCTCCTACAAATAAAGATGTTTAAGTATTAATCTTACTCTGTTCTTATAGGCTCTGGTGTTGTAATAAATTCCTGTGTTTCAGCAAGCCGCTAACGTTCTCACTAAAATATACCAGTTCCCGAATTACAAGAACCCACAAGTCTCGTATCCAAATAGCGGATGCATTGCCGACTGCGGCGGGATCGAGACCACAAACGTATTATTCGGTGACGAGTGTTAATAAATTATATCGCACGGCACGTTTGTATCAATTGGTGGTCAACGGTGGGATAACGACCCATGAGACCGCAACAATTGGTAGAGCGGCCGAGTTCGTATCAGTATTTTTGGATATTTACACTGCTTAACACTGAACATCTTTTTTTTTTCTTACTGTTAAGCTTGAAACCAAGAAGGCTCTTTAAAATTACAATATCCCCTTTTCCATAGAATTGATAGCGGTAATAAGGTGAATAATACCCTTTTTTTTTTTTTTTTTTTTTGCATTGTCTGTAACAGTGGCTTACGGGGAAAGATCGTTTTCCAAACTTAAAATCATGAAAAGTTACTTTTGATTAAATACGAAATAGGAACGACTTTTAAATATAAGTATCATAAGTACTAAAAACAAAATTGCTACAGACTAAAACAACTCGGACTTTGTTAAAATGCTTGTAACAAAAAAAAAAATACAAAAAGTTCCTTTTAGCTGTAACCACACATGTTTTTGTGCTCTCTTGAAGCTTCAATTTTTAGTTTAATTCTGCTTTTAGTTTTATAGAACCTATTTATACACAGGGCGTCCGAGAATTATTGGACACATTACAAAATTATATAAAACAAAACATTAAACAGATAGAAAGAAACTGACTGTACTAACTTACAATGTAACTGCACAAGTTAATAAATTTCGATGTGAGATCCCTTGGTTGTTCGTACCACGTCCAAGCGATACTCGATTTCATACCATGTATTGGCAAGCTTCTGAGGAGTTATGGAATTAATAGCAGCTGTGATACGCTGCTTCAGTTTCTGCAAATCAGTACCAGGTGTCTGATAGACACGATCCTTCACATAACCCCACATGAAATAATCCAATGGAGTTAGATCTGGAGAGCGAGGAGGCCACGGAATGGGACCACCACGCCCAATCCATCTGTGGGGGAAATGCTCATTTAGGCACTTACGTACACACGTTGGCCAATGCGGAGGCACGCCGTCTTGTTGGGAAACGTCGTTATCATATCTTTTGATCTGGGGTATAGCGAAATTTTCTAGCATATCCAAGTAAATGTCACCATTTATGGTTTTTTCGCAGAAGAAGAAAGGGCCAATCACTTCTCATTTTGGTAGGGCGCACCACACATTAACTTTTGGAGAATCACGTTCCAGTTCAATAACAGCATGAGGCGGTTCACTGCCCCATATCCTACAGTTGTGACGATTCACAATACATGATACATGAAATGTGGATTCATCACTAAAAAATACAGTACTGAGAAAGTTTTCGTCGTTTTCCACTCGATTCAGCATATCCATAGCGAAATCGTATCGCAGAGTGTGATCGTTTACATGCATCCTTTGCACTATTTGAATTTTATAAGCATGAAACTTTAATTTCTTGTGCAAGATATCGTGAGCTGTCGATTTCGGAATGCACAGTTCTCTGCTTGCCTTACGAACGGATTTCCTGGGGCTTCGTCGGAAACTTTCAATAACTTGGTCAACCGTCTCACCGCTGACGCTAGGCCTACCGGCTCCTCCACGATGTTCCAATTTGCTAGTTTCCTTAAACTGTTTCATCCACCGCTTAATTGAATTCGTTGACGGAGGATTACAACCATACTCTAAACGGTACCGTCTTTTAACTTTAATGACAGACTTTAATTCCGCAAGCCATAACACCCACATCGCCTTCTGCTGTACAGATGACATGACTACTGATTGCGTATTTGTCATACATTCCTCATTGGGCCACACCTAGCGCCATCTATCGGATTCTGGGAATAACAATTCTGCAAAACAAAAATATAGAAACCGTGTTATTTTGACATAGAAAAACAGACAATGCTCATAGTTTTTTTTGTACATAATTTTGTAATGTGTCCAATAATTCTCGGACACTGTATGTACCCATATGGGATATTTTTTATTAGAATAGTTAAAGAGACGCCCGTCATGTTCAATGTTATATATACTATACTGTGCAAATTAATTGGAACAAAGTAAGAAATCACTCTTTTTACCAAAACTATGCCTTTATATCATTCTATGCCTTCATATACACTGATAAATACCTGTATTAACATGAAGTATGTCCTCCTTTAGCAGAAATGACACTTGAATTCGTTTTGGCATTGACTCCACTAATTGAGTGCACATATTTTTGACTTCATAATCGTGGAACCACACTTTTATAGCATTCGTTATCATGCGTTCTTTGGTTGTACAGTCCATTTTACTTAAACGTCTCTTCAAAATATTCCACAAGTTTCCTATGGGATTTAAGTCTGGTGAATTTCCAGGCCAATCAAGCAAATGAGTTTGATTTTCCAGGCCAATCAAGCAAATGAGTTTGATTTTCCAGCATGAAATTCTTGACCAGTTTCGAATTGTGACATGGGTCCAAGTCATGCTGAAATGTCCCGTCAAAAGTTTGCAAGAATGGAACAATCCTACATTGAAACATTTCTACGTACTTGGCTGAATTCATCATGACTTGAACAGGAACTAAGCTTCCAGTGCCATTTGATGTGAAAAAGCCTCAAAACTTCTGTTTCAGAGGGTGTTTTACAGTTTGTTTGACATGCTCAGGTCTTAAGATTTCACAGTTGCTTCGTCTAACGACATTTGCTTGGCAACCCTGCACAAATAAATGAGTTTCATCACTGAAAATTACCTTTTTTCAGTCGTCAGCAGTCCATGATTTATAAACGTTTTATCTTCATTTTCGCATTCAAATATTGTTTTTTCGTTGGTCTTCTTGACTTCCGGCCAACTTCCAGAAGCCTACGGCGTACAGTTGAATCACTAACATCACAACCACTATCCAAAAAAATCTCTTTGAAGGTCGGTGCTTGTTTTTTTTATTCATTTTACTATTTCTGATTAGATATTTTTCGGTTCGAGGAGTTGTTTTTCGTTTTCTTCCACATTTACCTCTCCTTTTTGAAGACGATGATCCAGATGCATTGTATCGCGTAAGCAGTCTTGATACACTGGATTTGCCTACACCAACTGCAGAAGCGATATCTCTCACTGTCATAGAAGTGTGATCTTTCAGAGCAATTATTTTGGCACTCTTCCTTGGGGAAATATCTATTTTTCAATACACGAAAGCAACACGTACTCACAGAGAGAAAAAGCTAACATCCACCTGTCACACACAAAAGCTCACAACTGAAGCTGAAGTGCCTATTTCCTGTTTAAAACTGGTCAAACCACGTTCTTACTATCAAGTTCTAACAGTCACACCACCTCACAGCTAATAAAACCGGGTTACGTGGGTTTCCGACATCAACTGGCAATCACATTACAATTCTGTGAATAAAATAGCTTGTCCCAATTAATTTGCACGGTATAGTATATATATCACAATTGCCCCCTCCATGGGGGAAACGGGTGTAGGAGAAGTGACCACTGGAGAACTGGCTACAAAAACTTTAAGGGGCCGTATAAAGATTGCGTTTTGACCGCTTCGTGGCTCCGTCCCCCGCAGGTTGGTTACCTGTGTCACATAAAATTTCCGTAATTTCATATTTTCTTAATCGTGATATTTAATGTAATTCTTTATTAAAAATGTTTATAATCTACAACTCAACAAAAGAATTTCAGGGTTTATAAACTACAGCTCCACAAAATCTCTGCGGGCATGCGCAAACGCAGCAAACCTATCAGAGGAGAGGGGATTTAATTCCAAAAATACAAAACATGGAAAATTTCTGGTCCGATCGGGTGATTTTTGGCGTTTACAAATACAACTCAACAAATTCTCTACGGGCATGTGCTAACGCAGGAAACATGGGGGATGGGCTTAATACCGAAAATATAAAATATGAAGAATTTCTTGTCCAATCGGAAGATTTTCAGCGTTTACAAACACTTTCTGCAGGTACGTGCTAACGCAGGAAACCTCGGAGGGAGGGGGAGTATTGCCAAATACATAAAATATAAAGAATTTCTGGTCTTATCAGGATATTTTCAGTGTTTACAAACTACAAAGCAACAAAACTTCTGCGGGCATCTGCTACCGCAGGAAACCTGTCTTTGGGAAGAAGGAAGTTGGGGCTTAACGCCAAAAATATAGAATTTGAAGAGTTGTAGTTTGTAAACGATGAAAATCTCCCGATCAGATCAGAAATTCTCTATATTTTATATTTTCGGCATTAACCCCCCTTCCCCCTCTCTCCCCGACAGGCTTCCTGCGGTAGCTAATGCACAGAGAGAATTTGTTGAGTTTTAATTTGCAAACGTCGAACATCTCCCGATCGGACCAGAAGTTCTTCATATTTTAAGTTTTGGTTTAAGCCCCTTTCCCCAAACAAGTTTTCTGCGTTAGATACAGTAATTTGTTGAGTTGTATTTGTAAACGCCGAAAAATCTCTTGATCGGACCAGAAATTCCTTACATTTTATATTTCTGGTATTGATCCAACCCCCCCACCCACCCACCCCCCGATAGGTTTCTTGCGTTAGCGCCCGCAGATAATTTTTAGAGTTGTAATTTGTAAACGCTGAAAATCTGCTCCCGATTGGGCTACAAATTATTTATATTTTATATTTTTGGTATTTACTCCCCCTCCCCCGCCAAGTTTCCCGCGTTTGCACATGCCCGCAGAGAATTTGTGGAGTTATAGTCTATAAACCCTGAAATTCTTTTGTTGAGTTGTAGATTATAAGCATTTTATATAAAGAATTACGTTAAATATCGCAATTAAGAAAATACGAAATTACGGGAATTTTATGGGACTCAGATAAGCAATATGCGGGGACGAAGAGGTCAAAAACGCAATTTTTATACGGCCCCTTAAAATTTTTGCGGCCAGTTCTCCGTATGTCTTTGCCCCGAAAATTATGGAAATGTCTAAATTTCTTATTGAAAATGAAATACATTAAAAAAAATGTTTTGTGAACAATAGTTGCTCAAGTATAGTGGGAAGTATAGCCACATGATATTTGTTTATTCAGAACAATTTTATGGCACTGAAATTGCAATGTGGTCAGTTGTCCGGTTAACACTTTTCTGGTGCCCAGTTCTCCGTACCCGGGGGAAACTGTAATATGTTTATCATCGTACATGACGAAACTTTTTTACCGGTAAAGCGGACTTTTGTGTAAATTGGCTGAGAGGAAGCTGACTTCTTGGATTATTCGCAGCGTCATCTGTACTAGAGTTTTACAGATTTTTTTCCTTTAGTTTCATATGAGACAGTTGTGTTTTATGAAAACTCTTAATTTACGGGAAATAGAAAATGATGTTGCTAAAAGTATTTATTTCATGAAAAAATTAATAAAAACTGTAAAATATTCTTGTACAAGGGAGGGGGCAAATCTGGGCTTGCATCCGGACGGCAAATACCCATTGCGCGCCCCTGCATGTAAATAAATATATACAGTATATCACAATTGCCCCCCCCCCCGCTTTCCATGGGAAAGCTGTGATATGCTTATCATTGTACATGACGAAATTTTTTTATCTTAAAGCGGCTTTTATGTAAATTGACAGAGGTGAAGCTGACTTCTTGGATTATTCGCGGCGTCATCTGAACTAGAGTTTTACAGATTTTTTTTTCCTTCAGTTTTATATGAGACAATTGTGTTTTATGAAAATTCGTAATTTACGGGATATAGAAAATGATGTTGCTAAAGGTATTTATTTTATGTAAAAATGAATAAAAATTGTAAAATATTCTTGTTCAAGGTGCGGCAAATCTGGGCTTGCACCCGGACGGCAAATGCCCTTGGCGCGCCCCTGTAGATTATGTGGAAGGAAATAAATAAGAAATAAATAATATAACTGTTAAAAGGAATCTTCTAATTAGAGAACTGTAAAATTTTAATCGATAGCTTTCCTCAGGGGCGAAGTCTTGAAAAAAGAAGTGGCCTAGCGCAGCCCAGGGGTTATATACTCCAGGAGATATACGGGGGGAGGGGGACGCCAACAAACCTTTGAAATCGAATAAATATATGTATATGTGTGTGCTGCAAACTACAACCCCAAAACAAAAAGAACTGAAGACCTAAACGCGCACTACCAGCGAAGAATTCTGAGAAAAACAGCTAAACCCAAAAGACACTTTAAAGATACATAGAGGGAAAAAAAAACAAAAAAAACAGGATAAGAATGAAAAAGGACAAAAAATAAAAAAAGCAATGCAAATAAACAGGGGAAAACACAAGGAATGCAGAAAATATAAGCCAAAGCTCACTATTTACAATATTTTCTGGATTCCTTGCTTGTTTTCTCTGCTTATTGGCATTGCTTTTTTGTATTTTCTCTTTTTTATTCTCCTCCTGTTTTTTTTCCTCTGCGTATTTTTAAAGTGTCTTTTGGGTTTAGCTATATATATGGGATGCAAGGTTAGGTTACATCATAGCCTCTCCTTGACAAATGTCAACCTGCTCCCTCGTCTCGTGGTGCATCTTTTTTTTTTTTTTTTTTTTTTGATTGGAGGTTTAACGACCACCGTGAGCAACTCAATGGGCTATAAGCAGTCGCCCGTCCCTAATTTAGGGTCACTGGTTCCAGAGAAGGGAGAGAGCCAGTGCCGTAAGACAAACACAACATCCATGCCTGACCGGGATTCGAACCCGGACCCCGTTCGGACGAATGATCAGAGGCCATCGCTTAGACCACTGCGCCACCGGGGCGGCGTGGTGCATCTTGTTCTCACTAAAGGGGCTCTGACGACTGCCATATAGCGGTATAAGAATAACACTAGGATTAGAGGAAATGCTATCCCACCCTCAACAACCCGCTTGGCCAGCGCTTGGAGTTATGCCCCCCCTTCTCCTCCCCAAGATGATTTCAAAAGTAAAAACTTGGCCCTCAGTGCCCAGCAACTGTAAAGTACCTGGCCAAGGCGGCGATTAAGGGGTTGAAAGGAGAAGAATTTTATTGACAAGGGCGCCCATAATGGGGGAAGGGGGATTCGACTCCCCCCAAACCGTTGGTATAGCCAAATTTTTGATAAATTTAAAACACTAAAATAGACGAAACCTTCTTTTAAAGCATTTTTAAAAATAATATGATATTAATAATTGATTGTATCAATTATTTTTGTTGTATTTTAGTATCTTGTATATTTACTAAAATGTTTGACAGCCTTGAAGGAGGTAAGGATTTTTCTTAGCTTCCCCCCAAAGTTACTCATATGGGTGCCACTGGCTGCAACCCCGGGCTCCACATTTTCAAGGGGCCTTAGAACTATGCAGGATGCTTGAAGAATTTACATAGTTCTAGTTATTTTTTTTTTTTTTTTTTTTTTTTTTGCAGATAGCACAGCAAAAAACTATAAGAAACTGCCTTGTGTACATTTTTTTAAATTTCTTTTCGCTTTTTAGGAAGAGTCCGCAAAAAGTATGGTCGTCCCCAGTCCATCCTCAAATCTTTCGAAAGCATTACAGATATTTTTGTTTGTATACATCTGTAACTGGGGTAAATTTTCATGCATTAAGAAATCGTTTGAATCATGATATTTGGATATTATTTTGTCCACTACTTCGATATAATTTCAACAAGCTGAACCTGGGGGGAGGGGGGATACTGCCGAACTGAACTGTATTATCCATTTTTCAACCATGTATTCTACATTTTCTTGCTGACACTGATTCGTCCATGAATCATGAGATACACACGTCAATACAGCACAATACAGCAGGAATATTTTTATGGCTTCCTAAACGTATTTTGGAAATGTTTTCTCCTGTGTATTTTTATTCATCCACCCATATTGAAATCCTAGATGTGCCACTAATACTGGGGCCCCAAAGTACTGTCCAGCCCCCGGGCCCACTGTTTCCTTAAATGTGCTCTGCTAATCGCATCTGCGTCCATCGTACAAAGGTCACTTGTTCTCAAATAATTGGTAGGGTTTTTTCATTGCTTCCAGAGTCCCACAGGTGGGAGGGGGCATAATGCCTAAGGAAAATGCTCTTTACTGGTCATTTCCAAAAGCACAATTTTCTGGATTTGTACAATTGAAAATTTAGTTAAATGTTGTTTTTTTTGTTTGTTTTTTCAGTTTTACCCACCATTTTTTTGTTTATCATTTGAATTGTCACTTGACCTGCCTTACTGAGCCGCGGGCCCTCGGGAATCTGTCACCCTCCCCATCCCCCTCCCATGATTGGGGACTGACCCTGGCTAACAATTGTTCTCTCCTCAGGTGATGATGAGGTGCCCATTTGGAACACACACCATGCAGCAGTATTTGTCGCGTAGAATGCGGAATGCCGATGTTCTTGAAATATTAGTTGACACCGCTATGTCTTCACACGTCATTCGTCGATCTTCTTGCAGGTTAACTATACGCTCCGTAACAACACTTTCAGGTCGACCAGGCCTAGGAACGAGTTCGGCCGACAAAAGCTTTTTTTGAAATCATGGTGCCATCTAAAAATCGTTGACTCACCCAAACATTTAACTTTGTAAGCTTTTTTCATTAAATCAACTGTTTCTGGAGCCATTTTATCCAAACGTTAGCAAAATTTTGTCGCACAACGCATTTCACTTCTTAACTCTGAATCACTCACCTCCATAGCTGTATGGCGAAATCCAGGCGTACCTTAAACAACTGCGCAATAACAAAACCAGAATCTCCTGCCACGTCTAATAACTGTTGCCATAGATACTTCCTTAATTCAGTTAGTCGTCTGCGTGGTTATTTTCCCCCTTCGCATTGTTGCCAACTCAAAAAAAATTACTCTCAGGTTTTTTTTTTTTTTTTTATTGGAGGTTTAACGACCACCGTGAGCAACTCAATGGGCTATAAGCAGTCGCCCGTCCCTAATTTAGGGTCACTGGTTCCAGGGAAGGGAGAGAGCCAGTGCCGTAAGACAAACACAACATCCATGCCTGACCGGGATTCGAACCCGGACCCCTTACGGACGAATGATCAGAGGCCAGCGCCTTAGACCACTGCGCCACCGGGGCGGCCTCGGGTTTTATGGAACGGCCTTTGTATATTGGTGCAGTCCTAACAAAAAAGTATCCTGGCAGTCTGCTACCTCTGGTCTGGCACTGTCAACCACTGTTAGTTGGAGCAGTGGGTCAACTGCAATTTGAAATTTCAAAAACTTTGCAATACATTCTATTTATTGTCAGGAGCAAAGGAAGCTACTCTGATCAAGGGCAATTCTTTGTCTTTGTGGCTGATTACTTTCTTTGTGTGGACTGTCTGATGCCCACTTCACTGACTATTGGTTTCGGTAAGCAAAAGGTCTACCGATTTGTGCATAGCCACCATGAAAAAAATAATAATAAAGAGAGAGAGAGAGAAGACAGAGAAAAAGCTCGGTTAAGATTATTTGTGCTAAAAATAATGTCGATTTCGATGGGCGATGACTGAATAAATAAATTTTAAAAAGTCCGATTCAGTTAGGTGAAACTTAGCTGGCGCCGCCAGGTCTGGAAAAACAGTGGCCTGGCGGCTCCGGGCCACGCCAGGCCCATCCAGACCTAGACTGCACCCCTGGCTTTTCTTTTGAAACAAAAAAAAAATATATATATATATATTTTTGAGTTGAAGAGAAATTAACTCATAGTTAAAATAATATATGAGCCACGATCTTTAAAGATTAATAACAAATGCAAACTTAATGCGAACGTTGCTGTTACATTCTGCAGTCCTACAAGCAAACAGCATGAAGTAAGAAGCAAAATATGACTATCTGGCATCTCTCACTAGACAGGGGTTATTTTGGGCCGGAGCTCACCGAAACGTTACTCTGGTACTTCTTCATTTTTCGCGAATATGTAAATATTCGCCGCAGCGCCGAAATACATGCTTCTTTTGCACGCCCAAACACACGAGCGAGATCGCTCCGTCAAAATCAACCCTTCACTGTAGAAAAATTTTCTTAGATTCACGGGCAACTTTCCGTCATTTCTTTCGTGAATTAACGAAGCATATTTCTTATACAACCTTTTCCGTGAAATGACGGAAAGAAACTTGAATTTCGCGAATTCTTCGTACCACAGGAAAATTCTGAATTTAAAGAAACCTTTCCGCAGTTTCTTTCTTACGGTAAATTACCGTTTCAGAGATGTGTTAACGGGAAATTCTGAATTTTCAGAAACCTTTCCGCAATTCCTTTCGTATATTAACGGAAAATCTCCGCTCTCACTTTTTCCGTATCCGTACGACGAAAAATTACAGGTAATATGAGCGATTGGTCCGAATACTTGAGGTTTGATTAACTTTTAAATTTCAATCGTCTGTCGAATTTTGAAGTACCGTAGCGCGATCTGATATTGTGGTAGCATATCGCATGGATTTTGGTTATTGTGGCACAAGAAATTTCTTCTCCTTTCCCCTATTTGGGGCACCAGCTACTTGTTATATGTTGTGTTACTGTAAGAAACCGGGTACTTATTGTGCAGATGATTATACGATGTCTGTGTATCAGTCTTTGGACTACTTAAGACAAAAGCTATTATAGCTATCAAGAGTAAATTTTATATTTAGTTTCTTTTTGTGTGTGTGTGTGTGTGAAATAATGCTATAAAAAAGTACATTTCACCTTTTTTAAAGATAACTGAAAGTCATTGCCAGTTTAACAAAATCAAGTTGCAAAGCATTTTGTTGCTTCGAAAAATCAGGATGAAAAATGCTTAATTTGTGAAAAGTCCTCCTACAGATAAAAAAATATTAATAATACACTGCCGGACAATTGCTAAGGACGGATGACAATAGCAACGATAGCAACCATAAAATGGAAGGCAAGAAAATGTGGAAATTAGCATAAGTGCGGGATACAGTAAGACGTGTTGTGCGTATGCAAATTTTGGATTGCCGAACTTGTTCGTGACGTCATAGCGCTGATAAGAGATATAAAGGATTTGACGCGTATTGACCGTTGTTGTTCAAACGCAAAGTTGAAAGGGAAAGAATCAATTAACGAACTTGCAATTTTCAGTATGTCTTCCCGACATCACCTAGATGATTTTACGCGTGGCCGTGTTATTGGCAAGATTGAAGAAGGGCGAAAAATAACAGATGTTGCCAGGGAGTTCGACGTCAGCCACAGTGTTGTTTCAAGGCTTTGGAAATCATTTCAAACAAATGGAGAGTGTAGCAAACGTCACGGGGGAGGTCGTATTCGCAGTACGACACCTGCAGAAGATCGGTACATAGTGCTATCAACAAAAAGACACCGGCGCAGCACAGCTAGTGAGGTAGCAAATCAGTTTATGGCTGCTACTGGCAAGCGGATCTCCCGAAAAACTGTCGCCAGACGTTTGCATGAAGGAGGACTATAAGCCCGCCGTCCTGTTGTGTGCATCCCATTGTCCAGACGTCCCCGTACCGCCCGTTTGCAATGGTGCCATCAACATCGCAATTGGACTGATAACGACTGATCTGCTGTCCTCTTCTCAGATGAGAGTAGATACAGTCTATCGTCTGATCGTCGACGACAACTGATCTGCCGTGATAGTGGTACTGCATATTGTCCAGCAAAGGGACCGATATCCGACATGTAGTGTCATGGTATGGGCTGGCATCATGATCAATGGCCGCACGTCCCTCTATGTGCTTCCAATTGGGACTATGACTGGCCAACGATACATTAATGATGTTCTGCTACCTCATATTCGCATGTTCCGTGGTGCTGTCGGTGATAGATTCATTTTCATGGACGACAACGCAACATGTCATCGAACAGTCGCTGTCCAGGAGTGTCTTGAGAGCGAGGATATTCAACGCCTCGTAGGGCCAGCACGTTCTCCAGATCTGAATCCCATTGAAAATGTGTGGGATGCTTTGGGGAGGAGTCTTGCTGGTCGCCAATGCCCTCCAATAAACAAGGACACCCTCATCCATGCACTGACAGAGGAATGGGATAAATTACCCCAACAGCTGCTTGATAATGTTGTGCAAAGCATGACACGACGAGTGGAATCTTGCATCGCCCTCCATGGTGGCCATATCCCGTATTGGCATCTTACGCCGGAACGCCTGCGGACGGTAATTGCATTTTTTTCACGTTTACGTATTCTGTGCACAAAATGGCCTGTTTGTCCCTTGAACACGTTCCAAAGCCTTCTGGATTTCAGAGCACAATAAATTGTCTTTCTTGTAATGTCCTGGCATTCTGACATTATTTTATTTCACTTGGCATCCAACCACACTTACTTTTTTACGCGCTATATAGCCGTTTATGATCCGTCCTTAGCAATTGTCCAGCAGTGTATTACAAACTTATTTAGAAAAATAATAAGCTCCAACAGAAAATAAATGACTAAATCACTCGCATTAATGACAAAAAAAAAAAATTCATCGTCGCGCTATTCGTTTTACGATGTACATACGTAATTCGGGTCACCGAGCGTTTGTGGATAAGTGGATAAAGGCGCGAGTTACCTCTTGATCTAGCTGTAACGTTGGGGATTCGATCCTGACATCAGGGGAAGGATTATCTGGGGTATGGGGTCGTCGTTTTCACGGAATTTCAATTTAAATACGGAAAAATCTGAAGTGGACTTCTCTGAAATAAACGGAATTTTTGTCTACGGAAAATCTGTGAAAATACGGAAGTTAAAATAAATTAGCAGTTTTAAAAAACAGAAATTTCTGAAAAAGACGGATGCCTGCCGGCAACTTTGCCGCACATTATTTTAAGAAACTTTCCGTGAATTCACATAACTTATTTTTACAGTGTCTACCTTTAATAAGAAATACTGATGGCCAAACTTTGCGGATTCCAATAATTGTGGCTTCGCTGTGGTAGTACTGCATATTTTCCTCATCCCGCACTTCGGGCACCCGCATTTTTTTTGTTAGAAATTTAGTCCTGCACTAAAAGCACCTCCCAGGGAAACGTCTCACGTGAAGAGCCACCTCATCCAGCACATAGTCCAATTTTCATTCATCCAGATACTTGATTCCTCTAAACGCCACTCCGGTGGGGTAGTAGTCTAAGCGCTAGCTTGTGACCATTCGTCCTACATGGATCCGGGCTCGAATCCCGGTGATGCATGGATGTTGTGTTTGTCATACGGCACTGGTTCTCTCCCTTCCCTGAAACCATCGGCCCTAAATTAGGGATGGGCGACTGCCTCTAGCGCATTGAGTTGCTCACGGTAGTCGAAATCTTATGACGTCACAATCTCGCGTTCGAGAATGTTAGCGCACGGTCACGCCATCTGTCTCATTACGTCACGCGTTGTGTGTGGATCCTATTAAAGTTTTATGACGCCATACTCTTGCGAGCAGATGGTCGCCATTCCCATCTGCTTCATTACGTCACGCGTTGTGTGCGTATGTCCGTCCGCACGGTAACTCGCGTAACAATCGTTCGATTTCGATGAAACTTTAGTAACTGGTAGGGTATCACCTGGGAAGGAACGTAATTTAAAGTGAACGAAATGGGGTCAAAGGTCAGTACATAGGAGCGGGATCCATTCCACTGCTATTATGAGTCATAACTAACGTAAAAAAGGTTCGATTTCGATGAAATTTTAGTACGTGGAAGGGGACCACCTGGCCGCAAACCCTATTGAAAATGGGCGAAATGGGGTCAAAGGTCAGGACATAGGAGCGGAATCACTTCCATCGCCATTATGCGTCATAACTTAGGTAAAAATGTTTCGATTTGGATGAAAAGTTAGTATGTTGTAGGGGCCTGCCTGGGGACTAATTCTATTGAAAATGGGCGAAATGGGGTCAAAGGTTAGGACACAGGTGCGGGATGTATTCCATATCCCTTATGCATCATAACTTACGTAAAAATGCTTCGATTGCGATAAAACTTTATCATGCTATTTCGGAGGTATATCGAACCGGTTCTGTTGAATATCATCGATATGGGATCAAGGGTCAGGGCACAGGACCGAGATTTATTCCACAGCCATTATTCTCATAACTTGAGTAATGATTTCTGGTATGTTGGAAAGCGTATTATAATCAATGCATTGCATGTTTTTACAAACTTGTTATAAGCACAAACTGGGAATTACAACAATGAAGTAATTAAAACAGCACTTTTTAAACTCAAATTTCTGTTGGCACACATGCATCTGCCAAGGCTTACAGGTTAATATGACAAGAATTAGCGCCAGTGATTCATTCAGGCATTTCCTCGGTGGTGCTTAGCCCCCCCCCTCAGGTTTTTGGGCGATCTCCCCTTATATTTAGTCGAATTGTATTTGTTTATAATTGAATATTTAGAGAAATTAATTTAAAAAAATTAAGAAAATGAAGGAAAATATAATAATAAAAAAAAAGCATCTACATGGACTTCAATCTGAAATTTCTATCATCCTTCAACAAAACATTAAACAGTCCTCGCTGAAAGGGCAATTTTTCAAGCACTGACAACTCGGACAACTTCAGCAATAAAAACCTAATTCCACAGAGTACTGATTTTTGCACTGCAATACATCATCATATTTTCGAAGCTGGCATTGAGTTTTATTTCAATCTTCTGGATGCCGACATTCCATATACACGGTTAAACCTCAGTGTAGCTAACGTGGCGTTAGTGCTTCCAATACAACAAAATATATGCTACCTAATTTTTAACAATAGCAAATTATTAGAAATTGTTCTCATAATAAGGCATTTTTTTTTCTGGCGGTGGTAGATTACGCTCTGTGACAAAAAAAAAACAAAAAAAAAAAAAAAACATCGAGGCATTTCAAAATAGCATCGAAACGGTTAGTTAGTTTTTTTGTTTTGTTTTTTTTTTGTACTACTATTTGCTAATCTATATAATCTAAAGGGGCTGAAACCAAATGGCAGGGGAATAGTTTCTTACACCATACGTTTTCAGGTAACACTGTAATGATTCCTTAGTAATCAGAAACACGCTTGTAATAAGGCGAGGACATTTTTACCACTCCTAATGTCTTGGGTGGATTTTCTCCAGCACAGCCTTACCTTTACTAGCATCCTCAATATTTTACACCACCCTATGGGGAAATCCGTAGTCCATTACTGAATTAAAGCAAAGGTATAACACTTTTACATTTCTAATCACTTGTACGTGTCGATTTCATGAAATCTGCATTTGCGATATAAGAGCATAAGAACATTTTTTGTAATCTATTTAAAATTATTATATGTATTAATATATTATAAATAACAAAATTGTGATTATATGTATATAATCAGTCAACAAGTTTTAGCCCCCTCGAAATTCGTAATTACCCTCCCGGAAAAAACTCTCTGAATGCAACACTGATTATCAAGTGTATTTTTATGAGTTCCTCTGGACACAAGCACATATTTTGGGACACTGATTTGCTGAGTACTACCCTGGAAAACTGAAAACACCTTGTCTTATTTACATGAGTTCCTCTTCACAAAAATGCATGCTCCTACTTTGTCTTAGTGAATTAATGAAATATCATTTCCTAGAAGTTAAGCCTTATAATATATACACTGCTGCTCATAATTATAAGGACAGTATATGGACACCATAAATACTGGTGATGCACAGTACAAAATAACTGCAGAAACAGGAAAACCTTATATTTACGCAATTGATGACACAACATAGCAGAAACATTATTCTGTATTTGTTTTTTTCCTTATAATTGCAAGAAACACATCAAATGCCTTTTGAATAAACAAAGACATCGTTCGTTCCACGTTTTAGCAACACACAGCAACCGAAAAATTGGTATTCGGTCACCGCCGGGGAATTAAATCCCGGATCTCTCGATATCTAGCCGAGCGCGTTAGCTTTACACATCAGGCGTTTAGACACAGGTCCAAAATTATAAGGAGAGCTTGCCCTTCTATGTGTAAATATAATTAATTTTACAATATTATTACCTTTAATATAGGTGGTATGGCCATATTTGTTCTCTAGAAGCTGAGCCATTCTGTTAGGCATACTTTCAACGAGTCTCCGTAAATACTGAGGAGTAATCTTGTCCCATGTTGCTAAGACTTCATTTTCTAACTCAGAAAGAGTAGGAAAAAAATTGTCTGCCATTAGCATATACCAATTTAGCCATTGCTCCCCAAACAGTTTCAATGATGTTCAAGTCTAGATAATTGGGTGGCCAGTTCATAACTCTGATGTTATTGTCCGAAAACCATTGTTTACAAACTCTCGATGTATGCGATGGGGCATTGTTCTTCTGAAAGATGAAATTATCACCACCTAAAGGCCACGAATATGCTAACAGTTGTTGATCTAATACTTGGATATATCGTTCAGAATTCATACTTGACGGAATCAGGACTAAATCGGTCTTCCGATTAGCAGAAACACCACACCAGAACATTAACGACGGACTACCTTGCATGAGTTCGTCTCAATGTCACATCTTTTTCTTTGCGGAGATCATGCCAGTAATAATGTAGGCCGTCTGGGTCATCTAAATTAAAACGTTTTTCGTCGGAAGAAATAATTGTATTCCACCTGATGTTATTTTACATCCACTGGAGTACAGCTGCTTTCCTCATCTCTTTATGTTTCCTGGTGAGGGCGGGTCTCGCTTTCGTTTTCAAGCGCAGCACACGTGAAACAGTTTGACGGGTATGGAGCCAGCAATTTCTTTACTAGACATTTTTTTCCTAGTTGCCATGTTCATGATGCGTCGAATATCCCTTGACAACAGCTTTCGTTTGCGACCGGAACGCTTTTTCGGATCCCTTGATACCTCTTTTCATTGCATTTTCTACCGCACCTTTTGACTTTTTAATTGCAACAGCTATCTCACGATATGATTTAACTTCACCGCCAAGTTTCCATATCTTTCGAACCTCTACTGCAGTTAACTCCTTTCCACGAGGCATTCTGTTATTACACAAAATGACATACGCAGTGCCTTCGAGAACACGTTCACCTACGCAGACATTGCTCTTATTTGCATAACACATGCACGTCATGGACGTTTATTCGTTTTTCTTGGAATTTCTTTTCGTGTCCTTATATACTCACGGACAATGAAATTTGCTCACCAAGAAGGAAGAATCGGACTGAACTGAAATTTTATGGACGTAATGATACAGATCCGGCATGGAGGCGAACAGACGCCTGATGTTGTCTTACAGCAGACTGGTTCACACGTGTTGGACGGTGTG
The DNA here is from genome assembly GCA_039090855.1 of Macrothele yani. Lineage (NCBI taxonomy): Eukaryota > Metazoa > Arthropoda > Arachnida > Araneae > Macrothelidae > Macrothele > Macrothele yani. The sequence continues at coordinate 60,212,724 of CM077017.1, read as the reverse complement.
CTCCAAATTCCGAATGCTGTGGCAGCCGGCGTTTCAACAGGTCCCACACATGCTCGATAGGGGACATATTCAGGGAGCGAGCATGCTATGGAAGTGTCTGGACATGATGCAACCCGAGCCGTGTGCGGGTGAGCATTATCCTGCTGGTATAGTGCACCTGCAATCCCGGCCAGGATTCTGGTACACTAAGGCACACGGGGCCGTAGGATCTCATCGACATACCGCTGGCCCGTCAATGTTCCACGTACCACTACTAGAGCTGATCGGCTATCGTAGGCGATGGGTCCACAGACCATATGCCACGGTTTTTTTTTTTGTCTTGTGTCTGGCGCTCTTTGGCCAACCATGGCCCTTGCGCCAATAAAATCTAACCAACCAACCAACCAACCACAGACCATAATGCCTGCAGTGGGGGAGATGTGGCGCTCGATAGCGAGGTTGGGATTGTGCCGTTGACCCGGGGACTTCCACACCCAGACACGATAAACATCTGTCCACAAAATGAAGCAGCACTCGTGGCTAAACACCACACGTTGCCAGTCTGTGGTGTTCTACATCGCTCTGGCCTGGCACCACTGCACACGGAGCCGGCGATGTTCCGGTGTTAACGGCAGCACACTTAAGGGTCGCTGGGATCGCAGATTCGCTTCCGCGAGGCGTCAGGAAATGGTTCGTGGGCACACAGGAGCTGCTACATCTGCCAGTATAGTGGACTGGGTCTCCGTGGGATCCGTTTGTGCCTGTCGCACGATCCGTCGATCCTCTCTACCGCTGGTCCTCCTCGTCTGTCCGGAACCGCTCCGTCGTGTGGCAGTGCCGTCACGTGTCCACTGCTCCCAACACAGTCGGACGGTATGGTCAGAACCGTCCACGTGGCGGGCTATACGGCGCGCCGACCACCCTGTGGTTTTCAGCCCGATGATCAGGCCTATCTCAAAGTCCGTATATAAGTTGTTTAAATCGACGTCTCTGGCGTCTATCCGGCTTTTTTGTCACTCTGTACTCTTGCTTGCGTCGGCCGGTGCTTTTCGCTTTCATGGGGCATCGACTACACGCCGGTATATAAGGCTGCCGATTCGTGCTTACAGCGCCGCCACAGGGTGTGCGGTCATGCATACTCGTAGCAAACGTGGATCATTTGAATACCAGCACGCACTCTAGCTATTTGCAAAGTTTCGCGGTTGTAGCATGTCTTCTTCTATGTGCGCATATTTCATTGTCCGTGAGTGTATTTATGGACACCTTGAAAAAAAACGTAAAAGTTATTTTACTGCCTTTATAAAAGTTGTCTGAGGTTCCAAATGTCACGTTTGAAATTCGTGTAGGTTCGGTATTCCACGTTCTGTGCATAATGAGACAATGTGCGATTCCTGTGCTTATCTGCAAAATACAACTGTCCTTATAATTATGAGTAGCAGTGTATATACCGATGGAATGGTATTCTAAGAAACTTGCACGTTTTTGATGCAGCTTCATGAAAACTTTGTTTTGTTTTTAATACATATATAGTGCTATATGTATATAAATTAGGAATTTGGTAAACATTTTGCATGAGATGCACTATGTGGTGAACATTTCAGGAAGGCAGGTAAGTGCTGTGGCAGAGCCGATAAGCTAACCTACATTATATTGTTTTTTAGTGAATTTCTTGAGGGAGTGTATGTGTTTATCTCAGTGGCGGATCCAGCGGGGGGCGACTGGGGTGATCGCCCCCCCCCCCCCAAACCCTAACGAAGTTTTTACGCTTAAAGTAGCGAAAATCGTAAATGATTAACTTTGCATATTTTGTTTTCAGTTTTTCTAAAAAAATTAACGACTGAGGATTTAAAATACTTATTACATTGATTTAGGTTCAGTAAAAAAAGAAAGAGAAGGGAATAGAATAAAAAGAGAGAGAGAGAGAGAGAGAGCACAAAAGATAAAGGGAAAACAGGGACAGCTGGGGTAAAAAACATGGGGATATTCTTTGTTAATTCTTTGCTATTGTTTACTGTCTAGCATTTGTAACGTCTCGAAACAGCGTAAGGCAGAGCTCGGTACTGAAATCATAGTAGGTGGGAGAAAATGTGAATAACAATCTGATCCTACGTACGTATCTTAATTGGGTCATAAAGAAAATTCGTAAAAATGTCCCCACAGCTTCCTCCCAGATGGTCTTTTTGGGACTTCTTTTTTTTTTTTTTTTTTTTCTTATTTTTCCTGCTCCATCGCGCCTTACGGGCGCTTCCCGTTGTAGCACTAAGGTATAACATAACATCATATTATGCAACATATTATTACAATCGAATATCATATTATGCAAAGGCTTTCAGTAGTACCTACAGTTTGCTCGCTTGCCGTGGATAAAACTTAAGTGTTTCGTCGTCTATCTGATACATAAAATTGGACTATCAATATGGTTTACATGCTATGCACTAATGTGATAAACTTTTGCATGTATTACGTAAATGGTAGCTTTAACTTTCTGTTTTTACGATGCATTACAGTTTTGCTGAAATTGCTTTACAGGGTAATATAAATGGGCTGAATATGATAAAAAAGTTTGAAGTGAATATTGCTTTTATTTATTCATATTATGTGCAGCGATCCCCCTCCCAAGTAAGCCTAATCTCGTACAGTTAACACAGAAAATGGAATTAAATTGAATTGTGGTGGAAAACCACATGCACAGGGGCAAGTGAATCACTCATCTGATGGAAACATGCTTAAAATTCGTTGTGTGTTTCTGACATGTACACATACTTTCAGAAGGACATCTTCAAGGGTGGATATCACCATTGTACGTGATACAACTACACTTCCGGTAATAGTTAAGCACTAAAGTGATCATGTCAGGCACACATCAGGATTTCCGTTTTTTTGAGGGGGAGGGTTTTTTTACAAAATCACCTTTTTGTTTTAATAGTAACCAATCAATATAGTACATATTAATTTTATGCACTGCTTATCTTAGATAATTCAGTTAATGTTAAAAATTTTGTACAGAACAGAGACCATTTCATTTCCAATATCTCGTAGCTACTGAAACTATACTTGGACATCGAAAAAAACAACAACAAGAAAGATGACACCGAATTTTCGGGTGTAATAAGCATGTCTTTTGAATCCGTTCTGACGCAAATTGAATTTATCAAAGCTATTCAAAGTCAATGGAACCGGTATGGAAAACAATTGATCTGACGAAAGAAAGAAGATTTTCAATCGGGTTCTTAATCCCTCGGACATTGCTGTAAACGGAATCGTGAGCTTACGAACTCTTAGAAACAGAGATATCGACAAAAATAAGATGTGACTTTACGTCCCCTGGTGGGAAAACCATGTATTATTTTAGGAAGAAAGTATTCTCAAAAGGTTTATCCATATAAGCGGTATCGGTCCAAGAAAAAAAAAAAAAAATTAGTCGAGTTTTCAGGAGCCCAGATTTTGTAACAAATACTTCAAAAGCAGAAATTAACACTTATAACCCCTGGTGGCTAAACCATTCTTTACCAAACATTACAAATTATGTGAAAAATATTTTCCATCAGGTCTTCTATGCGATACAAGAAGAATTTTTCAAATCAGAGCTTTACGAGCAGAAATAACGCAGAAAAAGCAATTTACCTTTGTGCCCCACCCCCCCTAGCGGAAAGTCTATGATATACTTGAAAATTTTGGAATTTATAGGAAAAACATTTCGCATCGGAATCACTATTCAACAAAGAAGGAATTTTTCAAATCGTACTCTTAGAAGTAGAGATATTGACAAAAATAAGATATACATCTACGCCCCCTTGCGTAGAAACCATGCACTATTTTAAGAAGAAAATGTTTCTAAAAGGTTTGTCGACATGACTAGTACCGGTCAACAAAAGACGTTTTTTTCAATCGAGAATTTAGAAGCTCATATTTTGTTGCAAATACAACAGAAGCGGAAATTAAGATTTACGCCCCTGGTGGCCAAACTATTTTTTACAAAAATTAGAAATTATGTGCAAACGATTTCCCATCAGGACCTGTATCCGGTGCAGAAAGAATTTTTCAAATCGGAGATTTAGAAGCAGAGATATAGGAGGAAACGCAATTTACCGCTACGCCCCTAGCGGAAAGTCAATGAATTACTTGAAAATTTTGAAATTATATGAAAAACATGTGACACGGAAAACACTATCCAACAAAGAAGGAATTTTTCAAATTGGACTCCTAGAAGTAGAGATATTGACAAAAATAAGATGTATATCTACGCCCCTGGCGGAGAAACTGTGCAATATTTTATGAAGAAAATATTCCGAAAAGGTTTATCGATGCGAGTGGCATCAGTCCTCGAAAGAATTTTTTCGATCGATATTTTAGAAGCTCCGATTTTATGGCAAATACATCAGAAGCAAAAATTACCACTTACGCCCCTGGTGGCCAAAGTATTCTTAACCAAAAATTTGAAATTATATGCAAAAGATTTTGCATCAGAAGATGCATCCGCCGAAGAAAAAAAAATTCAAATCGGAGTTTTAGAAAAAGAGTTATCGGGAAAAATGTAATTTACTTTTACGCCCCCTAGCGGAAAATCTATGCGTAATTTGAAAAAGTAACTATATCTAAGATACTCTTCGACATAAATGGAATCGAAAGATACAAATTTTTTTTCAATCGGATGTTTAGAAGCAAATATGTGGAATAAAACGCATTTCTGAATTCGACATCATCTGCATTTACGCCCTCTAGCGGCAAAATTGTACTTCGTAAAAAACAACAACGAAATAAAGGATCATCATTTGCATATTTCAAGCTTCCGAATGTAAAAAGAATTTTTCAAATTGGACTAATAGTTGCAGAGATATCGTGGGTACAGACGGACGGACGGACGGACGGACAAACCGATAACAGAAGCACGATCTTTTTTTACAAAAGATGTGCTAAAAACAGAAATACAGTGTGATTTAAAAAAATAACTGTTAAGGTATGGTAGTACAAGTGAAACTTCGTCCCATATACAATACATTGATACATACATCGTCTCTGCACGATAATTTAATGTTTAAAAGATGACAGATATTTACAAAGTCAAAAGATTAAAAGCCCATAAGCTCTTTCGGGTAGACAATCGCAACCGTCTTCAGATGGAAGAGAGTGATTGCTGCTACTGTACTCTAATATATACATCTGAGCGTGATGACGTGTTAAGTGTAGAGCAGCGTCGCAAGGGTATTGTACTGTTGCCATCGCGTCTTAGCTGAATTTCAGATTAAACTAAACCGAAGTAAGAATATGTTAAACAGAGGGCATATAATACAGAATGTGTGTATTTGTCAAAGTTCACATGTTAACAATCAATATTATTATTAAAGTTCATAGCTGCATTATATGTCCTCATTGCGTGGGACATTCGCGGACAAACACTTCATGGGCAGGAACAGTCTCCCCAAAATGGTAAACTGATACCCGAAATAATATACACTATCTACACACAAGAAATTGGATACCTGTGATAGCAAAGGAAAACGAAGTTTATTCACCTTCAATAGTTGGAGCCTCCACGAGCGGCGATTACAGCTGCGGACCATCCGGGGATACTCTCAACCAGGCGTTGTACGACGGCTAGCGGTATTTTCTTCCACTCGGCTTGGAGAAGACAGGTCAGTTCCTACACCGATTTCGGACGGTGGGGGCACCCCTTAAGTCAACGCTCCAACTTGCCCCAGGAGAGCTCGATAGGGTTAAGGTCCGGCGCAAGCCAGTCCATTCGATTAACCCCATTGTCACCATACCAAGCCATGGTGGACCTCGCAGCATGACAGGTGGCATTGTCATCTTGAAAGTAACATGGGTCCACCCCGTAAAACTGTCACAACGTAGGAAGCACATGGTCATCCAAAATGGTGCAGTAGGTCTCGGCGTTGAGTCTACCAGGAATTGAGACCAAGGGTCCAGTGCCATACCAGGAGAAACACCCCCATAGCATAATTCCACCGCCGCCGAACTTCACAGTTGGCACAATACATTCCGGCAGGAGGCGTTCTCCAGGCAGACGCCAAACACAGACCCTTCCATCCGAACGGTAGAGGGTGAACTTTGATTCGTCGCTCCAGAGAACCTGTTTCCACTGTTCAACGGTTCACTGTCGACGTTCTTTGCACCACGTTAGCCAAGCAGCGCTATTGGACTTGGTGATCAAAGGCTTGTGGGCGGCAGCACGTCCATGATAACCAAGCAGATGGGCTTCCTTACGGATGGTATTCATCGAAAGAACACTCCCGGATGCCTGTTGAAACTCCTCGCGGATGTGGCCCATCGATTTGGTGCGGTTCTTCCGAATTTCTCTGGCCAGCACCTGTCGGTCTCTAACTCCCAGTTTTGTGGGTCTGCCGGGTCGGGGCACATTCCGACAGTCACCTCTCATCTTGCACTTGCCAATCACGTAGGCCACTGTCGATTTTGGGTACTTCAACTCGGTTGATATGTCACGTATGGATCGGTCATTTCTGTGATACCCGACGATTACACCTTTCTCGAAAGCTTAGCAACCGCCCAACAAGTTCCAAAAATACGCCAGCAAAATATATATATATATATATATATATATATATACTAAGGGATGTAAGGTCAGGTGATGCGTAACTTCACAGCCTCTCCTTCACAAATGTCAACCCCGCCTTCTCGTGGTGCATCCTGTTCCCACTAAAGGGGCTCTGACTACCGCCAATAGCGGTATAACTATACCATCGGGATTAGAGGAAATTCTATCTCACACTCACCAACCCGCTTGGCCAGCGTGGTGAGTTATGGCCAAACCCCTCCAAAATGATTCCACAACTTAAATCTTGGCCCTCAGTCTCCGGCAGCTGGAATGTACCTGGCCAAGGCAGCGGCCAGTGCGACATGAAGGCAGAGGGTGCTAAGAATCCCCGGAGGACCGGACTAGGCTGCCATCTGATGCTGACCTTGGCTACGTATAATGGACGCTCCCTATCTTCTGATTCAAGGCTTCTTGAATTCGAAGAGGAACTACAAAGGATCAAGTGGGACATCGTGGGGCTAAGTGAGGTAAGGAGAAAAGGAGAAGATCTCATCGAACTGAAAAGTGGACATATCTTCTACTATCGTGGGACAGATACTGGCAGAACTAGTGGTGTTGGATTTATAATAAACAAGAAACTGAAGGATAAAGTGGTAGAAGTTGAAAGTTCCTCTGACAGAGCTGCACGGCTTGTTATCCAACTCTCGAAAAGATACCAGGCTCAGATTATTCAAACTTATGCACCCACCACAAGTCATCCTGAAGAAGAAATTGAAGAATTTTATGAGGAAATTTGTCATCTAAATAATAAAGGTAAGCAGCACTTGAAAATAATTATGGGAGATTTCAATGCAAAAATAGGGCAACGGTAACAGAATGAAACTTCAGTAGGTAAATTCGGTCACGGCAACAGAAACCAGCGTGGAAATACTCTCGTTGAGTTTGCAGAGGCAGAAGGGTTTTCCATCTTGAACTCCTTCTTCAAGAAAAAGCCACACAGGAAATGGACATGGAGACATCCAAATGGGACGACAAGTGAAATTGATTTTATTATGTGTAACAAAAAATTCGTCATAGAAGACTGCAGTGTGCTAAACAAGTTCAACACAGGTAGTGACCATAGATTGGTGAGATGTAAGATGCACCTCAACACTAAACTTGAACGTGGCAAGCTCATAAGACAAACAAAATCTATTGACATAACCAACCTTAAAAAACACCATAATACCTTCAAGTTGGAACTGAAGAACAGGTTCTCTGCTTTAGAAGGCCTAACATCGGAAGAAGTGGACATCTCTGAAGTTAACAGAAAAGTAACCAAAGCTCTTATGGAAACAGCAACAAAATTAGCTGGGTCTAAGAACAAGTTGCATGTAAACAAATTATCAGGAAAAACGAAAATGTTGATGCAAAAAAGAAGAGAGATGAGGACAACTAAAGAAGATGTGACTTCCAAAGTGGAATATATAGAGCTATGCAAGACAGTAAGAAAAAGTATACCTGAAGACGTAAGAAAATTCAACTGTGAGCTAGTGAGGAAAGCAATTGAAAGCAACCAAAGCCTAAAGATAGCAAAGGGACATCTCAGTAAGGGAAGAAATCAGATTATGGCACTGAGAAAAGAAGATGGTTCTGTAACAAGAAATAGAGGCGAAATTTTGACAAGAGCGAAAGATTTCTACTCCAAATTATATGAAAGGGATGATACATGCACTCCAGACATCATGAAAGATACCAGTACCAGAGTTCCTCCAGTCCTTCCAGCAGAAGTTGCACATGCAATCAAGAAAATGAAGCGGGGAAAAGCTCCAGGAGAAGATGGAATTACTGTAGACATCATACAAGAAGCAAGTGGAGAAATCGAAACAGTATTCGCCCAAATTTTTACTCGATGCCTTAATGAAGGAAACATTCCTGAGGATTGGAACACCGCTACAATGATCCTGCTACATAAGAAAGGTGACATTGAGGATCTCGGAAACTACAGACCTATCAGCCTCCTATCAGTAGTTTATAAAATCTTCACTAAAGTTCTTTCACACCGCTTGAAGGTAACACTGGACATGGCTCAACCGAGAGAACAAGCTGGATTCAGGAGTGGCTACAGCACAATAGATCATATCCACGTACTGAGAGAACTAATTGAAAGGGCGAGGGAATATGAACTTCCATTGTGCATGGCTTTTATCGATTATGAAAAAGCCTTTGATTCGGTGAAACCATCAGCAGTTACAATGGCTCTGAAAACCTGCGGTATTGAAGATGCATACATTAATATTATTAATAACATCTATGAAAATGCAAGTGCAAAGATTCGGCTGTTTGAAAATACAACACACATAAAAATTGGAAAGGGAGTGAGACAAGGTGACACCATATCTCCGAAGCTCTTTAATGCCACATTGGAGGGTGTTTTTCAGTCGCTGAGCTGGGAAAACAAAGGGATAAAGATTAATGGAGATTATGTAACCCACCTTCGTTTTGCTGATGACGTAGTCATTTTTGCAACTAACCCATCAGAGCTGCAGAGTATGATCCAGGAACTTGCTGACAAGAGTAAAGAAGTGGGATTAAAAATGAACTTTCAGAAGACAAAAGTGATGTTCAATGCTTTTACAAGAAATGAAGATTTATCGATTGATGGAGAAAAGCTGGAGATAACAGACACGTACGTTTATCTTGGACAGCAGATATCAAGTGAGGGTCACATTGATGAAGAAATTAATCGGCGTACAAAACTTGCCTGGAGAGCTTTTGGAAGAAACAGCATAATTTTCAAGAGCAATATGCCATTATGTCTTAAAAGAAAAGTGTTTGATCAATGCATCCTTCCAGTGCTTACGTATGGTGCAGAGACGTGGACCTTAACTAAAAGAGACATACAAAGGCTGCAGACAACTGAAAGTAGCATGGAGAGGTGCATACTTGGTGTAACCAGGAGAGATAAGAAGAGGAACTCGTGGATCCGAAAAATGACAAGAGTGGAAGACATCATGATCAGAGTTAAATCCCTGAAATGGCAATGGGCTGGACATACTGCCAGAAGGACAGATCATCGATGGACAGCCGAAATTTTAGATTGGATTCCAAGGGACAGGAAAAGACCCAGAAGAAGACCACATGGAAGATGGGTGGATGAAATTCGAAAGTATGCAGGGGCGACATGGAGGAGACTGGCACAAGACAGACCGTTGTGGAGAAAACTTGGGGAGACCTTCGTCCAGCAGTGGATTGATAATGGTTGACAATGATGATGATGATGATATATACTAAAGAGCAAAGCCGAAAACATAAGAAAAATTTTAGAATTTAAAACGAAAATTGCAAAATAACCTGAAGATCAAAACGCGCAACGCAGCAGTTATGAAAATTCAGAATTCACATTCTATTAAGAAGAGACTAAAGCAAAAAAAAAAATTTTGACTCATACCAAGTACAACATAGAAAAGGTTATGTATTGACCGGTGTGAGTAAAAAGAGAAAAAGCAGAACAACTGAATGTAGAAAGTGTCGAGAATACTGAGCCTTGGCTTTATCAAGGACCAGCAAAAACTCTGCATTTTCTCACTTCCACAAAGACCTATTTGGAAATGGGTTTCTGCAAAGTCATAGATGCAAGTAATAGGCCCACTAAAAGAAATATTTAATATATATATATATATATATATGTCATGACCTCCGCAGAGTTGTATGACCAAGCTTTAGTTAACAATTTAGCTTGCATCCATGACTTTCCTGGCCCGACCCATGCTCTTCATCTGTTACTATTAAACAGAAAGAAGATGATAATAGAAAACTCAAGTTGTAAGAGTGACATAATGAATCAGAAATAATGTTCAGCAATAACAAATTGCCAAGTTCGCCTGAGAGAGAATTTAAACCTGAATAGCAATACAAAAGTATTACAAATACTTAAACATTGCAATAAAAAAGGAAATATTAATTTTTTTCTAAAGCACAGATTCTTGAAAGAAAACTGGATTATAAAAACCCCCTACTCCACAACTTCTGACAACACAAAAACGAGAATAAAATAAAGACAATAATAAACTAAAGAAATGCTTTGTGAAGGTTATGTGACATAAACAATTAGTTGCAATATGTACAAAGTATTTCAGAAGTGCTTTAAGTGCATAATTAAGTAGTTATTAAGACCTTAACTACATTGAAAACACATCGCAGACTACAAGAACAATGAAACGGCCGGCTGCTTAGCCTTAGTTCCCTAAAAACACGCAAAGTTACCAAGAAAAGAAAGAGTTAAAAATCCACTAGCAAGCCTATTAACTTTTTTGCGGATTTTAACTCTTTCTTTTTCTTGGTAACTTTGCGCGTTTTTTAGGGAACTAAGGCTAAGCAGCCGGCCGTTTCATTGTTCTTGTAGTCTGCGATGTGTTTTCAATGTAGTTAAGGTCTTAATAACTACTTAATTATGCACTTAAAGCACTTCTGAAATACTTTGTACATGTTGCAACTAATTGTTTATGTCACATAACCTTCACAAAGCATTTCTTTAGTTTATTATTGTCTTTATTTTATTCTCGTTTTGTAACGTATACTCTATATTCACTTTCCTTTTGATTTTACTATCTCTGGTTATTTTATTTTACTATGTAAATTATCTTCTTACTGAACGAGATGTTATTTCACCCGCTGAATGAGATCTGGCAATGAGTGTAAGTCATGACGTGGTGGTAGCCAGTATAAATAGGCGCGTTCAACGATACGTAAGGAGAGCGTTGGTTTATGTGAAAGAGAGCGTTTGTTGCTGTATAGCCAGAGCGTTTGTTGTTGGATAGTGAGAGCTTCGTTCTATGTGATTAGATTGATTCTTCATTATTGTGATACGAGTAGTGTGTGTGCGTTGGATGATTCAAGAGTTATCTAATAAAAGAGCTTTTTCGTAAATACGTCTTTCTCAGTTCATAGTTTTTGTCAGATCTCTGTCTGGCTGTTAGGTTTATGTCTTTAGTTGATTATTATTAACAACCAGCGTTAAGACTTTATTCATCTTAATTACGACCACAACATTACTAGCAGTTAAAAGCTTGTTCATTATTGTTACTACACTACTAGCAGGAAAGTTTATTCATGATTTAATTAACAAACAACAACCATTAGAAGAAGCATTAGCTTAGTACAAGCATATAATTCAGTAGCAGAAGCATTATAAAACATTACTAGCTTAGTTAAAAGCTTTATTCATTATAATTGGCGCCCGAACTTTTCTCGGACACGAGGTCTTGACAATTATTACCCATGTCTTCACTACCTGAGACAACTTCAATTTTTCACCCTAAGACAAGTTTCGGTGGTGATGGGATTAATTTCGACCATCTGCAAGAAGCCTGTGGGGCTCACTTTGATATAAGTGATCTACACGTACCCAGGCATTCTTCGCAATTTCGTAATGCACCAGCTTCCTATTACTCTGAGTCGCGGGTCGTACCTGAGGGAGTTCAATCCTCTCAGCGAAGCAGAATGCTTGCCCATTTCGTGCCGCATGCAGGAACAATTCTTTTTAACGGTTTGGAGGGATCCTTAAAGTTCCTCGAAGATCTGGAAGATCATTTTGATCTATACAATATTCCTGAAGACTGCAAAGTACAAATCACAGGCACTTGCTTGAAGGATACCGCTAAGACCTGGTATCGGCAGTGGAGAGTGTCGAACTCGGATTCTCATTATGAGAATTTCCGTGCAGAATTTTTGGAGGTCTTTCCTTTCGGCCTCAGTCGAGCTAGCCTTGCACAACAACTTTTTCTCGTCAGCAAGGCCCCAACGATAGCCCTGTTGCATTTGCGATGGAAACAACACGCTTATATAACTTATGGGATCCACATGCCAGTCATGTCGACATGTTGGATACCCTATTGCAGCAGCTCGACCCATTTCTACAAGATTTTCTTGAGGTTCGACACCCTGCTACAATTCATGAATGCCTTCGCCTCATACGAACGTATGAAGAGCGACATGGCAAACATGGGTCAACTCACCATGCTCGGGCACCTCGCGAGGCTTATTTCGAAAACCCTCAGCGGCATAATAGGCATAATAACTTTCAGCGCGAGCATACACAAGTGCACACCCAAGCTTCATACGTTCCACCACACAGAAGAGTGGCAAACCAACCGCGAGTTTCTGAACAATCTTCGGGATATCGTACAAATGCACAGTATGCTCGACCCCGTTTCAATCCGCAGCATTCGGAACGTTTTCATGCTCAGGGCAATGATGATTTTTCTGCCCGTGCTGAGGGAAGAAGTAATAGATTTGAAAATATCAACAGACACGCGGAGTTCCCGACGCAGGTTTCACGCAGTTTTCCTCATCGTGAAAATTTTCCCGATACCCGGCAGGGTCGAGGTTTCAGACCGCATGATAATCCAACCAGGAATCCTTTAAACTTCCAAAGGAAGTAGACCAAGGGTCGGTCCTGCTTCCTGATACCAAGCATTCTGACCCTAAAACAGTATTTGTGACTGTTCAAACTCCTCAGTTGCCTGATGTGTTCTTGACAATTGGAGATATTATTGTCGAGACAAAGTTCGACACTGGTTCTGAAATATCAGCCCTAAATACGAAGTTTTACACTGACAATTTTCCTGAAATACTCGTTCAGCCTGCGACGCAGTATTTGCGAGGTGCAAATAACGAAATCTTCAGTATCACAGGAACTGTCACATTATCTCTAGGGCTGGGAAAAGCTCGTTTTACGCATTCTTTCCTGCTTATAGACGAACTACCTGTGAAATGTCTAATGGGCATGGACTTTATTCATACGTTTCAAATAACTTTGAATTTCGTACAACATGTGATTTCCTTTCCGGAACCTATCGAAATGATTCCTACGGTTCCTATGGATATAACGAGTTTGTTATTGAGTAACCAATTAAATGAGAGGCAACGAAACTAGCTTTCTCTCCTTTTACAGGAAAGCCCTGGTTTATTTTCTGATCAACCTGGTTTCACACAGGTGGTTTATCATGTCATTGACACTGATGGTTCGAAACCGATAGCGACGAAACCTTACCCTTGTGCTCCCCATAAGAAACAGGAAACGCAACGTCAAATTTCTGAAATGATTAAACAGGGCATAATCAGGGAATCAACAAGCGCCTGGGCTGCTCTTGCCTTTTTGGTTCCAAAGAAACAACCCCATGAATTTCGTTTCGTGACAGATTTCCGCAAGCTCAACCAAGTCCCAAAAACGATCAATTATCCACTACCTCTCATGTCGCATATTTTACATAACCTGTCGTCAACCAAATGGATGTCAACCTTGGATTTGGCGAGTGGATATTGGCAGGTGGCAGTACATCCGGACTCTGTCGATAAAACAGGCTTTGTGACTCCTTTTGGGGCTTATGAATACCTGCGTATGCCCTTTGGACTAGCTTCTGCACCTGCTACTTTCCAAAAGCTTATGGATACGGTTCTCAGACCTGTTCTGGGTCCCCATGTGCATGTATATTTGTATGACATTATTATTACATCCGAGACTTTTGACGAGCACCTTTCTCTGCTCAAACAGGTGTTCCAACTCATATACAATGCTGGCTTGACGTTAAAACCTAGTAAATGCCAGATAGCGAGGGACGAGATTGTATATCTGGGGTTGAAAATCAGTCCCCACGGCTTATTTACGGATAATGAAAAAATTAGGCCTATTGTTGACTTTCCTCGGCCTAAAACAGCAAAAGAACTATCACGCTTTCTGGGAATGACCGGATGGTATCAGCAGTTCGTCCCCGCTTATGCTACAATCTGTGAGCCATTGTATGCTTTGAAACGTAAATACAAGAAGTTTGTTTGGACACCTGAGACTAACGCTGCTTTTGAAACACTGAAGTCTGCTTTGACTCAGCCTCCTGTGTTGGCTTTCCCGGATCATACTAAGGAATTTGATATTTATACTGACGCATCCGGAGTTGGTCTTGGTTGCGTTTTGTCACAAGCTGGGCATCCAATAGCTTTTGCGTCTCGTACTTTAGCCAAAGCTGAACGCAATTATTCAGCTACGGAACGTGAATGTCTTGCTGTTGTGTATGCTCTTAACAAATTTCAATGTTACCTTAACGAATTGACAGTTAACATAATTACGGATCATTCTGCCCTTCAGTATTTGAATTCTGCTAAGCACCTATCTCAAAGACTTATGAAGTGGGCTCTGAAGTTACAAGAGAGCAATATCAAAATTTGTATCAACCAGGTCATAAGAATCAATTACCGGACGCATTGTCTCGCGTTCCGATTAGTGGGGTCCACACAGAAACTACTCCTGGATGTCAGCCTTTACTTCTAATAGCTGATATAACATCCAGAGTGCAGATAAAGGCATAATTAATAAATGATCCAGATTTTGGGGATATCTATAATTTTTTGCTTGCGGGTTCGCCCCTACAAAATGATCCTTCTTTGGCTGGGAGGTCACAACACTTTGAAGTAATAGAGGGTCTTCTTTACTATACAAAATCTAAGACTACTAGGGCAGAGTTTCGCCCATGTATTCCGCGAACCCTTAGAATGGCCCTTTTAAACGAATTTCATGACAAACCTCTTGCAGGCCATTTAGGTATTCGCAAGACCCGTTGTAAATTGCGGGATGTTGCCTATTGGCCTGGCATGTACCAAAGTGTGCTCGCATACGTTCAATCATGTCACTTGTGTCAGATTAATAATTACCGTAATGTAAGACCGGCCGGTCACTTGAAATCTAGTTCAAGTTCTCATGTTTTTGACATTATTTCAATAGATTTATTGGGACCTTATCCTTTATCTGTTAAAAACAAAGCTCGTTACGTTTTAGTACTAACTGATAATTTTTCTAAATGGGTTGAAGTTTTTCCCATTAAAGCCGCTACGGCAGAAGTTATTTGTAATGTATTAGTTAATGAAGTATTCTCTAGATATGGTGCACCTAATAAAGTAGTTTCGGATAATGGTCCTCAATTTATTTCTGACATTTTTGAAAGAATGTGTGCGAGACTACACATTAAGCATAAATTCATTTCCCCATATCATCCCCAGAGTAATCCTGCGGAACGCGTAAACCGCACGCTAGTGAAAATGATTGCTACATTTGTCATGGATCATCATGAAAGATGGGATGACCATTTGGAGCTTTTTTCGTTCGCCCTCCGCTCGTCTGTCCACGAATCTACTAAAATTACTCCTGCAGAACTTTTTCTGGGTCGCAAAATTAAAACCCCTTTTGAAAATTTAACGGGGATTATCGACGAACTAAACCAGCGACCAACTCCGCAATCAGTACGAATCATGGCAGAAAAAGCTCGTGTTGCAATGCTAGGAGCACAAACGGCTCAAGCAAGATATTATAATACTAGGCGTAGGGAACCAGATCTTGTCGTTGGAGATCTCACTCTCGTGGAAACGCACTTCCAGTCTTCTGTTTCTCATACTTTAGTGAAGAAATTTGCACCCAGCTACGAAGGTCCATATCGGGTGGCAAATGTGTTTGAAAATAACATTGTTCTTGAAAAACCTGACAATCAATTTCAATACGTACACGTTGCTCAGTGTCGCAAGTATCATGAACGAAATATCGATTTTATAATCAACCCTACTCAACCTTCTGTTCCACAGACTCAAGAGTCTATATCTCACGATCAACCTCCAGAAATTTTGGACGAACCAACAAACATTTTTGAAGAATCTCCAGTGATTTTTTTCTTCACCCTCCCCTCCTCAAGACGGGTTTCCAAACACGCAACCTGATTCTCCCATGAGACGAAGGCTCGAATCAAGTTCTTCAAATACTAGTATCGTTCCTTTCCCTCCAACCATTGCCAAGACTATTGCTGCGCCGTTTCCTGATAACTCTGCACCAACACAGGCTCCTACTTCCTTGAATACCTCGTCAGAAAGTATTCCTATAGGCAGAAATAAACATCGCCCTGCACGACCACTAAATTACAGCAGCGACTCAGAGACTTCGGATATTTCTGATTTATCAGTTATGGACAATAATTTGACTATTACAAACCGTCCAGTAACACCAAAAGCTGGTCAAAAACGTAACTTGTCTCCCCAATCTGCTTCGCCGCAACAGCGACGAAGGCAGAGATCCTTGCATCCGCCCGGGTTTCGCCCCTGGAACCTACGCTCTGGGCAAACAGGGCCGATGCCTGCTGCTACTCTCATGATACGAGGGCGAAAGCGAAAGCAAACGATGTGGCCGGAACCACGTCCGTCCAAAAGAATACTGGAAGGACACCACGGGCCCCAGCACAAAGGGACTCCATATCAAAAGCCTGGGGGAGCCCGTTCCTATCAGCGGCAAGGATTTCCGGACCGCCAGACTTCGGCCGTTCCTGATCGACGGACTTCAGCCGTTCCTGACCGTTCCTGTCAGCCGCAGGGATTTCCGGACCGCCAGACTTCAGCCGTTCCTGACCAACGGACGTCAGCCGTTCCTGACCGTTCCTATCAGCCGCAGGGATTTCCGGACCGCCAGACTTCAGCCGTTCCTGACCGTTCCTGTCAGCCGCCGGGATTTCTTGACCGACAGAATACAAATGTTCCAGATCCATTCAAATCGTTGAAACGCACTACGCCACCTGAATTTACCAGTCCGATTAGGCCTGGAAAACGTTATCGTACTAGAGTTTTTTATGCGTCCTCGAGATAAGTAAGTTCTCGTGGACAGGTTCTTTTCTCCGTTTGTTGTTTTTCCTGCACGACCAGTTGGCGTGTCAGAATTTCTTTTTTTCGTGTGGGCCTATGCATTCTTTTTTGTGTATATATGTGTTTTTTTTTTATATATTTCTTCTATGTCCATCTACTAATCCAAATTTTTTTATATATATCTATGTGCTTAGGGGTAAAATAATAAAATTGTTACTGTTAGGCAGCTCCAGGCAATCTTCGCTGCTGATACAGTTGGTGTGTATTCAACGAATAATGAGAACGTAATTTGAAATTAAAAAAGTGATTCCTGCTAGGCAGAATAAAAGGAAGGTATGCCGATGCAGGTTTGTTTTGTTCAAGTATATAAAGTGTTTCACAGACGAATACAGATTTCTTGATTTTGTCAAGCCAAGTTTGAGATTGTAAATACTGCTGCCATCAAAACAACAAAAAAAAGAGGTCGATAAACGTCAATCAACGAAGTGTATGTCTTACACTCCAAAATTGATAGGTTTTTCGAAAAAAAAAAAAAAAATAAGGGGGAGATGATGTAACGTATACTCTATATTCACTTTCCTTTTGATTTTACTATCTCTGGTTATTTTATTTTACTATGTAAATTATCTTCTTACTGAACGAGATGTTATTTCACCCGCTGAATGAGATCTGGCAATGAGTGTAAGTCATGACGTGGTGGTAGCCAGTATAAATAGGCGCGTTCAACGATACGTAAGGAGAGCGTTGGTTTATGTGAAAGAGAGCGTTTGTTGCTGTATAGCCAGAGCGTTTGTTGTTGGATAGTGAGAGCTTCGTTCTATGTGATTAGATTGATTCTTCATTATTGTGATACGAGTAGTGTGTGTGCGTTGGATGATTCAAGAGTTATCTAATAAAAGAGCTTTTTCGTAAGTACGTCTTTCTCAGTTCATAGTTTTTGTCAGATCTCTGTCTGGCTGTTAGGTTTATGTCTTTAGTTGATTATTATTAACAACCAGCGTTAAGACTTTATTCATCTTAATTACTACCACAACATTACTAGCAGTTAAAAGCTTGTTCATTATTGTTACTACACTACTAGCAGGAAAGTTTATTCATGATTTAATTAACAAACAACAACCATTAGAAGAAGCATTAGCTTAGTACAAGCATATAATTCAGTAGCAGAAGCATTATAAAACATTACTAGCTTAGTTAAAAGCTTTATTCATTATAATTGGCGCCCGAACTTTTCTCGGACACGAGGTCTTGACAATTATTACCCATGTCTTCACTACCTGAGACAACTTCAATTTTTCACCCTAAGACAAGTTTCGGTGGTGATGGGATTAATTTCGACCATCTGCAAGAAGCCTGTGGGGCTCACTTTGATATAAGTGATCTACACGTACCCAGGCATTCTTCGCAATTTCGTAATGCACCAGCTTCCTATTACTCTGAGTCGCGGGTCGTACCTGAGGGAGTTCAATCCTCTCAGCGAAGCAGAATGCTTGCCCATTTCGTGCCGCATGCAGGAACAATTCTTTTTAACGGTTTGGAGGGATCCTTAAAGTTCCTCGAAGATCTGGAAGATCATTTTGATCTATACAATATTCCTGAAGACTGCAAAGTACAAATCACAGGCACTTGCTTGAAGGATACCGCTAAGACCTGGTATCGGCAGTGGAGAGTGTCGAACCCGGATTCTCATTATGAGAATTTCCGTGCAGAATTTTTGGAGGTCTTTCCTTTCGGCCTCAGTCGAGCTAGCCTTGCACAACAACTTTTTTCTCGTCAGCAAGGCCCCAACGATAGCCCTGTTGCATTTGCGTTGGAAACAACACGCTTATATAACTTATGAGATCCACATGCCAGTCATGTCGACATGTTGGATACCCTATTGCAGCAGCTTGACCCATTTCTACAAGATTTTCTTGAGGTTCGACACCCTGCTACAATTCATGAATGCCTTCGCCTCATACGAACGTATGAAGAGCGACATGGCAAACATGGGTCAACTCACCATGCTCGGGCACCTCGCGAGGCTTATTTCGAAAACCCTCAGCGGCATAATAGGCATAATAACTTTCAGCGCGAGCATACACAAGTGCACACCCAAGCTTCATACGTTCCACCACACAGAAGAGTGGCAAACCAACCGCGAGTTTCTGAACAATCTTCGGGATATCGTACAAATGCACAGTATGCTCGACCCCGTTTCAATCCGCAGCATTCGGAACGTTTTCATGCTCAGGGCAATGATGATTTTTCTGCCCGTGCTGAGGGAAGAAGTAATAGATATGAAAATATCAACAGATACGCGGAGTTCCCGACGCAGGTTTCACGCAGTTTTCCTCATCGTGAAAATTTTCCCGATACCCGGCAGGGTCGAGGTTTCAGACCGCATGATAATCCAACCAGGAATCCTTTAAACTTCCAAAGGAAGTAGACCAAGGGTCGGTCCTGCTTCCTGATACCAAGCATTCTGACCCTAAAACAGTATTTGTGACTGTTCAAACTCCTCAGTTGCATGATGTGTTCTTGACAATTGGAGATATTATTGTCGAGACAAAGTTCGACACTGGTTCTGAAATATCAGCCCTAAATACGAAGTTTTACACTGACAATTTTCCTGAAATACTCGTTCAGCCTGCGACGCAGTATTTGCGAGGTGCAAATAACGAAATCTTCAGTATCACAGGAACTGTCACATTATCTCTAGGGCTGGGAAAAGCTCGTTTTACGCATTCTTTCCTGCTTATAGACGAACTACCTGTGAAATGTCTAATGGGCATGGACTTTATTCATACGTTTCAAATAACTTTGAATTTCGTACAACATGTGATTTCCTTTCCGGAACCTATCGAAATGATTCCTACGGTTCCTATGGATATAACGAGTTTGTTATTGAGTAACCAATTAAATGAGAGGCAACGAAACCAGCTTTCTCTCCTTTTACAGGAAAGCCCTGGTTTATTTTCTGATCAACCTGGTTTCACACAGGTGGTTTATCATGTCATTGACACTGATGGTTCGAAACCGATAGCGACGAAACCTTACTCTTGTGCTCCCCATAAGAAACAGGAAATGCAACGTCAAATTTCTGAAATGATTAAACAGGGCATAATCAGGGAATCAACAAGCGCCTGGGCTGCTCCTGCCTTTTTGGTTCCAAAGAAACAACCCAATGAATTTCGTTTCGTGACAGATTTCCGCAAGCTCAACCAAGTCACAAAAACGATCAATTATCCACTACCTGTCATGTCGCATATTTTACATGACCTGTCGTCAACTAAATGGATGTCAACCTTGGATTTGGCGAGTGGATATTGGCAGGTGGCAGTACATCCGGACTCTGTCGATAAAACAGGCTTTGTGACTCCTTTTGGGGCTTATGAATACCTGCGTATGCCCTTTGGACTAGCTTCTGCACCTGCTACTTTCCAAAAGCTTATGGATACGGTTCTCAGACCTGTTCTGGGTCCCCATGTGCATGTATATTTGGATGACATTATTATTATTATATCCGAGACTTTTGACGAGCACCTTTCTCTGCTCAAACAAGTGTTCCAACTCATATACAATGCTGGCTTGACGTTAAAACCTAGTAAATGCCAGATAGCGAGGGACGAGATTGTATATATCTGGGGTTGAAAATCACTCCCCACGGCTTATTTACGGATAATGAAAAAATTAGGCCTATTGTTGACTTTCCTCGGCCTAAAACAGCAAAAGAACTATCACGCTTTCTGGGAATGACCGGATGGTATCAGCAGTTTGTCCCCGCATATGATACAATCTGTGAGCCATTGTATGCTTTGAAACGTAAATACAAGAAGTTTGTTTGGACACCTGAGGCTAACGCTGCTTTTGAAACACTGAAGTCTGCTTTGACTCAGCCTCCTGTGTTGGCTTTCCCGGATCATACTAAGGAATTTGATATTTATACTGACGCATCCGGAGTTGGTCTTGGTTGCGTTTTGTCACAAGCTGGGCATCCAATAGCTTTTGCGTCTCGTACTTTAGCCAAAGCTGAACGCAATTATTCAGCTACGGAACGTGAATGTCTTGCTGTTGTGTATGCTCTTAACAAATTTCAATGTTACCTTAACGAATTGATAGTTAACATAATTACGGATCATTCTGCCCTTCAGTATTTGAATTCTGCTAAGAACCTATCTCAAAGACTTATGAAGTGGGCTCTGAAGTTACAAGAGAGCAATATCAAAATTTCGTATCAGCCAGGTCATAAGAATCAATTACCGGACGCATTGTCTCGCGTTCCGATTAGTGGGGTCCCCACAGAAACTACTCCTGGATGTCAGCCTTTACTTCTAATAGCTGATATAACATCCAGAGAGCAGATAATGGCATAATTAATAAATGATCCAGATTTTGGGGATATCTATAATTTTTTGCTTGCGGGTTCGCCCCTACAAAGTGATCCTTCTTTGGCTGGAAGGTCACAACATTTTGAACTAATAGAGGCTCTTCTTTACTATACAAAATCTAGGACTACTAGGGCAGAGTTTCGCCCATGTATTCGGCGAACCCTTAGAATGGCCCTTTTAAACGAATTTCATGACAAACCTCTTGCAGGCCATTTAGGTATTCGCAAGACCCGTTGTAAATTGCGGGTGTTGCCTATTGGCCTGGCATGTACCAAAGTGTGCTCGCATACGTTCAATCATGTCACTTGTGTCAGATTAATAATTACCGTAATGTAAGACCGGCCGGTCACTTGAAATCTAGTTCAAGTTCTCTTGTTTTTGACATTATTTCAATAGATTTATTGGGACCTTATCCTTTATCTGTTAAAAACAAAGCTCGTTACGTTTTAGTACTAACTGATAATTTTTCTGAATGGGTTGAAGTTTTTCCCATTAAAGCCACTACGACAGAAGTTATTTGTAATGTATTAGTTAATGAAGTATTCTCTAGATATGGTGCACCTAATAAAGTAGTTTCGGATAATGGTCCTCAATTTATTTCTCACATTTTTGAAAGAATGTGTGCGAGACTACACATTAAGCATAAATTCATTTCCCCATATCATCCCCAGAGTAATCCTGCGGAACGCGTAAACCGCACGCTAGTGAAAATGATTGCTACATTTGTCATGGATCATCATGAAAGATGGGATGACCATTTGGAGCTTTTTTCGTTCGCCCTCCGCTCGTCTGTCCACGAATCTACTAAAATTACTCCTGCAGAACTTTTTCTGGGTCGCAAAATTAAAACCCCTTTTGAAAATTTAACGGGGATTATCGACGAACTAAACCAGCGACCAACTCCGCAATCAGTACGAATCATGGCAGAAAAAGCTCGTGTTGCAATGCTAGGAGCACAAACGGCTCAAGCAAGATATTATAATACTAGGCGTAGGGAACCAGATCTTGTCGTTGGAGATCTCACTCTCGTGGAAACGCACTTCCAGTCTTCTGTTTCTCATACTTTAGTGAAGAAATTTGCACCCAGCTACGAAGGTCCATATCGGGTGGCAAATGTGTTTGAAAATAACATTGTTCTTGAAAAACCTGACAATCAATTTCAATACGTACACGTTGCTCAGTGTCGCAAGTATCATGAACGAAATATCGATTTTATAATCAACCCTACTCAACCTTCTGTTCCACAGACTCAAGAGTCTATATCTCACGATCAACCTCCAGAAATTTTGGACGAACCAACAAACATTTTTGAAGAATCTCCAGTGATTTTTTCTTCACCCTCCCCTCCTCAAGACGGGTTTCCAAACACGCAACCTGATTCTCCCATGAGACGAAGGCTCGAATCAAGTTCTTCAAATACTAGTATCGTTCCTTTCCCTCCAACCATTGCCAAGACTATTGCTGCGCCGTTTCCTGATAACTCTGCACCAACACAGGCTCCTACTTCCTTGAATACCTCGTCAGAAAGTATTCCTATAGGCAGAAATAAACATCGCCCTGCACGACCACTAAATTACAGCAGCGACTCAGAGGCTTCGGATATTTCTGATTTATCAGTTATGGACAATAATTTGACTATTACAAACCGTCCAGTAACACCAAAAACTAGTCAAAAACGTAACTTGTCTCCCCAATCTGCTTCGCCGCAACAGCGACGAAGGCAGAGATCCTTGCATCCGCCCGGGTTTCGCCCCTGGAACCTACGCTCAGGGCAAACAGGGCCGATGCCTGCTGCTACTCTCATGCCACGAGGGCGAAAGCGAAAGCAAACGATGTGGCCGGAACCACGTCCGTCCAAAAGAATACTGGAAGGACACCACGGGCCCCAGCACAAAGGGACTCCATATCAAAAGCCTGGGGGAGCCCGTTCCTATCAGCCGCAAGGATTTCCGGACCGCCAGACTTCGGCCGTTCCTGATCGATGGACTTCAGCCGTTCCTGACCGTTCCTGTCAGCCGCAGGGATTTCCGGACAGCCAGACTTCAGCCGTTCCCGACCGACGGACGTCAGCCGTTCCTGACCGACGGACGTCAGCCGTTCCTGACCGACGGACGTCAGCCGTTCCTGACCGTTCCTATCAGCCGCAGGGATTTCCTGACCGCCAGACTTCAGCCGTTCCTGACCGACGGATTTCAGCCGTTCTTGACCGTTCCTGTCAGCCACCGGGATTTCTTGACCGACAGAATACAGATGTTCCAGATCCATTCAAATCGTTGAAACGCACTACGCCACCTGAATTTACCAGTCCGATTAGGCCTGGAAAACGTTATCGTACTAGAGTTTTTTATGCGTCCTCGAGATAAGTAAGTTCTCGTGGACAGGTTCTTTTCTCCGTTTGTTGTTTTTCCTGCACGACCAGTTGGCGTGTCAGAATTTCTTTTTTTTCGTGTGGGCCTATGCATTCTTTTTTGTGTATATATGTGTTTTTTTTTTTTATATATTTCTTCTATGTCCATCTACTAATCCAAATTTTTTTATATATATCTATGTGCTTAGGGGTAAAATAATAAAATTGTTACTGTTAGGCAGCTCCAGGCAATCTTCGCTGCTGATACAGTTGGTGTGTATTCAACGAATAATGAGAACGTAATTTGAAATTAAAAAAGTGATTCCTGCTAGGCAGAATAAAAGGAAGGTATGCCGATGCAGGTTTGTTTTGTTCAAGTATATAAAGTGTTTCACAGACGAATACAGATTTCTTGATTTTGTCAAGCCAAGTTAGAGATTGTAAATACTGCTGCCACCAAAACAACAAAAAAAGAGGTCGATAAACGTCAATCAACGAAGTGTAAGACTTACACTCCAAAATTGATAGGTTTTTCGAAAAAAAAAAAAAAAAAAAAAAAATAAGGGGGAGATGATGTAACGTATACTCTATATTCACTTTCCTTTTGATTTTACTATCTCTGGTTATTTTATTTTACTATGTAAATTATCTTCTTACTGAACGAGATGTTATTTCACCCGCTGAATGAGATCTGGTAATGAGTGTAAGTCATGAAGTGGTGGTAGCCAGTATAAATAGGCGCGTTCAACGATACGTAAGGAGAGCGTTGGTTTATGTGAAAGAGAGCGTTTGTTGTTGTATAGCCAGAGCGTTTGTTGTTGGATAGTGAGAGCTTCGTTCTATGTGATTAGATTGATTCTTCATTATTGTGATACGAGTAGTGTGTGTGCGTTGGATGATTCAAGAGTTATCTAATAAAAGAGCTTTTTCGTAAGTACGTCTTTCTCAGTTCATAGTTTTTGTCAGATCTCTGTCTGGCTGTTAGGTTTATGTCTTTAGTTGATTATTATTAACAACCAGCGTTAAGACTTTATTCATCTTAATTACTACCACAACATTACTAGCAGTTAAAAGCTTGTTCATTATTGTTACTACACTACTAGCAGGAAAGTTTATTCATGATTTAATTAACAAACAACAACCATTAGAAGAAGCATTAGCTTAGTACAAGCATATAATTCAGTAGCAGAAGCATTATAAAACATTACTAGCTTAGTTAAAAGCTTTATTCATTATAGTTTTTGTGTTGTCAGAAGTTGTGGAGTTGGGGTTTTTTATAATCCAGTTTTCTTTCAAGAATCTGTGCTTTAGAAAAAAATTAATATTTCCTTTTTTATTGCAATGTTTAAGTATTTGTAATACTTTTGTATTGCTATTCAGGTTTAAATTCTCTCTCAGGCGAACTTGGCAATTTGTTATTGCTGAACATTATTTCGGATTCATTATGTCACTCTTACAACTTGAGTTTTCTATTATCATCTTCTTTCTGTTTAATAGTAACAGATGAAGAGCATGGGTCGGGCCAGGAAAGTTATGGATGTAAGCTAAATTGTTAACTAAAGCTTGGTCATACAACTCTGCGGAGGTCATGACATATATATATATATATATATATATTTTAAATATTTTTTTTTTGGTGGGCCTATTACTTGCATCTATGACTTTGCAGAAACCCATTTCCAAATAGGTCTTTGTGGAAGTGAGAAAATGCAGTTTTTGCTGGTCCTTGATAAAGCCAAGGCTCAGTATTCTCGACACTTTGTACATTCAGTTGTTCTATTTTTTTCTCTTTTTACTCACACCGGTCAATACATAACCTTTTCTATGTTGTACTTGGTATGAGTCAAAATTTTTTTTTGCTTCAGTCTCTTCTTAATAGAATATATATATATATATATATATATATATATATATATATATATATATCAGTTGTTTTATTTTATTTTTTTATCTTTTCTCCTTTTACTCACACAGGTAGATACATAACCTTTTCTATGTTGTATTAGGTGTGAGTCAAAATTATATATGTATTTTTTTGCTTAGGTATCTTCTTTATAGAATATATATATATATATATATACATATTATATATATATTTATATATATATATATATATATATATATATATTTTTTTTTTTTTTTTTACTGTATTTTGCTGGCGTATTTTTGGAACTTGTTGAGCGGTTGCTAAGCTGACCGTTAGGCAAAGTTAATACAGTAAGGTTAACTCAGCCCGTATTCCTCGCAGACGAATAATCGTTACGTCAGTGAGTGACATCACCGTCCGAACATGTGAATCGTACATCCGAACTGTAGCTATAGGGAAGACAGGGGCGGATTGGTCCACCGGGACACCGGGACATCTTTCAGTGCGCCCCTTCCATATATGTTGTCTCTTTCTTTCTCACTTTCTTAAAACTGTTTTCAGTTCATTTGTTTTAAACACACAACGAACCACAAAACTTTTTTTTTTTATAAACGAAATACACAATGTAATTATAACAAGCGGGAAAATTCCCTCACCAGGCAACTGCTAGAATCCCAACTACAACAGATGAGCCATGTGTGTTTGCGAACTTCTGGGCTCACTTAGTGGCTGAGGAACGAGAATGTATGTACCGTATGTTGCGGAAGGGTGTGTGTGTGTACAAGATGTTTTATATATTCCCCAGGAAAGGGGTTGGTGGTGGTTGTTGATTTTACTCCCGTTGGTTGTAGGAGGCATTAGTGCTGTGCTCATAAGAGCTGAGTACGGGCTCAGTTTTAAGAGTCCGAGCCCGAAGTATGTCAGCCCTAGCCCGCCCGAGCGCGAATTTTATATTTCAAGATAGAGCCCGTGCCCGAACGAGCCCGAAAACTATGATTAATCTGTTTAGGCATTAAAAAAAAATCTCCTCTTTCAAACTTCCACTCCTTCCTCCCCGTGCAATTAATCGATGTCTTTCTCAACTATGGTGTGGGGAAGGGATGTCTATCTATTTCTACAGTTTCTTTGACCATTCATTTTATCCTGAAATGTTTCGAGGGGCCTTGCATCAGGAAAAATCGGGAGGCACAACCAATTTACGTATCTTAACAGCATTGGGGTGGGGACTGAACAGGGCTAAAAAATTTCACTACTTTCGTTAAAGTAGTGAAAATACTCACCCATGTTTGATAAAGTTGCAGAACAATGCTAGATAATGGTCATCATGGAATGTACTGTCCACTATATGACAACGCAGAATTCACAGTGAAAACTAATAATATCAAGAACTTATTTTGAAATAACTGTAAGATTATTTGCGGGTGGTGTTCATATACGATTCATTTCCCCCGAAATGTTCTACCTACGCAGCCTACGCTCCTTGTGATTGATAACAGACAAATGCTGCAGATGAAGGCATTTACGGAAAATCATTTCAACATGAAGTTGCAAAATGTTTTGTTTACGTTATTTAGTAAGTTGTCTTTACAATACATGACCGCATCATAAAAGCACGTTTTGTTATTGAAACACATACGAATATATGATCACTAAATGAAGAATCTATTCGCCACGATATTTAAAAATCTTTAAATTTCTAACTGTGATTGTCCACAATAGAAAAATTACAAAAATTGCAGTACAAATAAAAAATTTTACAGTGTAAAAGTTCTGTATTTTTTTTCTCATTTATTTAAATTTCGAAATCATGTCTTATTCGAAATGATTTTTGGTACGACTCCAACATAATTTTGGTAGTAGCAGTTCTCTCTCTCTCTCTCTCTCTCAAATATTTGCTGGAATTTCAGCCCACTTCGTTGAAAATTTAAGAACTGGAAGCTCAAAGGTATGAAAATCAAGATTATTTTACGATCTGTCAAACATGAAAAGGCTATATAAGCATTTTTTTTTTTAATTAATGTTCTTACTTCAGCGTTCTTAAGAGAAAATTTTAAACAATAATAAATATTGAGTGTGTCCAAAATTAAGAGCTTCTCCAGCGCAATTACATACATAACTAACTAAACTAGTGATTCAAACCTGGGTATTCGCTTTTTCCACGTCAATTAAGTTAGTTTGCCACGATATTTAAATATCTTGAAATTTCTAACTGTGATTGTCCACAAAAAAAAAAAAAAATAGCAGTATATTTTTTCTGCAGTAAAATCTTGGCATGGGCCGATGAAAATTTCTCCGCAACACCTACTTCAATTTAAGGATGACAGGTGTACTTTCTTACCCCCCCCCCCCCCTCATACTATGCTTGCCACTGTTTCCAGAGCAACTGTACTTTTTGTTTTGTTTCTTAAATAAAAAAGTTATTTTCAGTTGTGATACAATAGTACCGCAGAACTACAACTGAACGGGCCCATTTGCAAAAAAATTCCCGGGCCCTTTTGCGACCGCCAATCCGCCCCTGGAGGAAGATGACTTGTCAACAATTTTTATAACTTAAACACAGAACAAAAGCTTATGCAAAAGCACATTTACATTAAAATACATAAGAAATTCGCAGGCATGTGAATTTCTTAGTAACGGAGATTTCGAAAATACCTTGCGCACATTTTTGTTATGTAAAGGGCGGAAAAACGGTTATACCTTTAAATGTTAATTTAGTTACAAGGGGAATTTTTTTATATAAATTTATAGAAGGAAAAACGTACATATTATTGTCATATAATAAAGAATTTCTGATTGTACTGCCGAATCAGAACGCTTTCAAGTAGTTCCCGATTTCCTGTGTATCGTTCCGCTTTTGTTTACATACAACCTGATCACACCCAACGTGAAAGAAAGTAGTTCACAATAAATTTTAACCACCCTGGTGGCGCAGTGGTCTAAGCGCTGGCTTATGACCATTAGTCCGTGAAGGGGTCCGGGTTCGAATCCCGTTAGGCATGGATGTTGTGTTTGCCTTACGGCATTGGCTCTCTCCCTTCCCTGGAACCAGTGATCCTAAATTAGGGACGGGCGACTGCTTACAGCCTATTGAGTTGCTCACGGTGGTCGTTAAACCTCTAATCAAAAACTAATAATAATAAAATAAAGATACATTTTACGGGTATCTTTTTTAGAATTTCGTTATAATGATAATTAAAACGAAAATTCTGATAAAAATATAATGAAATACATAAACATATGTACTACACATCATCATCATCATTATCATTGTCAATCATTATCAATCCACTGCTGGACGAAGGTCTCTCCAAGCCTCTTCCACAACGGTCTGCCTTGTGCCAGTCTCCTCCATGTTACTCGCGCATACTTTCGAATTTCATCCACCCATCTCCCATGTGGTCTTCTTCTGGGTCTTTTCATGTCCCTTGGAATCCAATCTAAAATTTCGACTGTCCATCGATGGTCTATTCTTCTGGCAGTATGTCCAGCCCATTGCCATTTTAGGGATTTTACTGCGATCATGACGTCTTCCACTCTTGTCATTTTTCTGATCCACGAGTTCCTCTTCTTACCTATCCTGGTTACACCAAGCATGCACCTCTCTATGCTACTTTGTGTTGTCTGCAGCCTTTGTATGTCTCTTTTAGTCAAGGTCCACGTCTCTGCACCATACGTAGGCACTGGAGGGATGCATTGATCAAACACTTTTCTTTTAAGACATAATGGCATATTGCTCTAGAAAATTATGCTGTTTCTTCCAAAAACTCTCCAGGCAAGTTTTATACGCCGATTAATTTCTTCATCAATGTGACCCTCACTTGATATCTGCTGTCCAAGATAAACGTACGTGTTTGTTATCTCCAGCTTTTCTCCATCAATTGATAAATCTTCATTTCTTGTAAAAGCATTGTACGTCACTTTTGTCTTCTGAAAGTTCATTTTTAATCCCACTTCTTTACTCTTGTTAGCAAGTTCCTGGATCCAAATCTGAAGCTCTGATGGGGTAGTTGCAAAAATGACTACGTCATCAGCAAAACAAAGGTAAGTTAGATAATCTCCATTAATCTTTATCCCTTTGTTTTCCCAGTTCGGTGATTGAAAGACATTTTCCAATGTGGCATTAAAGAGTTTGGGAGATATGGTGTCACCTTGTCTCACTCCCTTTCCAACTTTTATGTGTGCTGCATTCTGAAACAGCCGAATCTTTGCACTTGCATTTTAACAGATGTTATTAATAATATTAATGTATGCATCTTCAATACCGTAGGATTTCAGAGCCATTGTAACTGCTGATGATTTCACTGAATCAAAGGCTTTTTTATAATCGATAAAAGCCATGCACAATGGAAGTTCATATTCCCTCGCCCTTTCAATTAGTTCTCTCAGTACGTTGATATGATCTATAGGGCTGTAGCCACTCTTGAATCCAGCTTGTTCTCTCGGTTGAGCCATGTCCAGTGTTACCTTCAAGCGGTGTGAAAGAACTTTAGTGAAGAATTTATAAACCACTGATAGGAGGCTGATATGTCTGTAGTTCCTGAGATCCTCTATGTCACCTTTTTTATGTAGCAGGATCATTGTAGCGTTGTTCCAATCCTCAGGAATCTTCCCTTCATTAAGGCATCGAGTGAAAATTTGGGCGAGTACTGTTTCGATTTCTCCACTTGCTTCTTGTATGATGTCTATAGTAATTCCATCTTCTTCTGGAGCTTTTCCCCGCTTCATGTTCTTGATTGTATGTGCAACTTCTGCTGGGAGGACTGGAAGAACTCTGGTACTGGTACCTTTCATGATGTCTGGAATACATGTATCATCTCTTTCATATAATTTGGAGTAGAAATCTTTCACTCTTGTCAAAATTTCGCCTCTATTTCTTGTTACAGAACCATCTTCTTTTCTCAGTGCCATAATCTGTTTTCTTCCCTTACTGAGATGTCCCTTTGCTATCTTTAGGCTTTGGTTGTTTTCAATTGCTTTCCTCACTAGTTCACAGTTGAATTTCCTTACGTCTTCAGTGATACTTTTTCGTACTGTCTTGCATAGCTCTATATATTCCACTTTGGAAGTCACATCTTCTTTAGTTGTCCTCGTCTCTCTTCTTTTTTGCATCAACATTTTGGTTTTTCCTGATAATTTGTTCACACGCAACTTGTTCTTAGACCCAGCTAATTTTGTTGCTGTTTCCATAACAGCTTTGGTGAATTTTCTGTTAACTTCAGAGATGTCCACTTCTTCTGATGTTAGACCTTCTAGAATAAAGAATCTATTCATCAGTTTTAATTTGAAACATATATAAATAGAGTCAACCACAAGTAATTTATATTCCCAATACAATACTACTGAAAAAAAAATATCTATCTATTTTAAAAAAACGTAACTACCGCTGCCGCCGCTGTTTTAGAATTTTCGCGACACTCGCGCTTTCCTAGGTCGCAGCGCAAAAAGTATTGAACACAAAAATATGAAATTTATATCGTTTTAAAGAAATGTTTGGAGAACACGCTGAAATAAACCGTTTTTATATTCTCGTGATACTTCAAGAACCATTGTATTTCAAATTTAAGGTAAGCAAAAAAGTGCTATAGTTCGAGTTCCGGACATCACTAACAGCTACAGAAGCACGAAATTTTGTAGGCATATAGGGCCATGGCCGAATATTTGCAGCTCGTCGCCCCTTTTTTTTTAAGTTCGATTTAGTTTACGAGAAATTAAATTTTTAAATTTCACAAAATTACCTATTTCGCGATGGGATCCATTTTAAAAAACGGTTATATAGCAAACTATAAATCATAACGCATTACAATTTTTACAGTATAAACTCACAACTATCATCCCTCTTTTTAAAAAAATTAAGAAAATATCATTTTCTGATTTCTAAGCATTTTTTAAAGGCGCAAAAGAAAGGAACGAACGACTTCATCTGTCTTCAACGGTAACCACACAGGAAAGTTCTGGTCCGTAACCTGCTGCCATGGTGACGCAGCTATTTTTAGCACTCTCTTCTCATTGGGTGAAAGGACAGGCTGCAATCAAACTGGAAATGACGCAATACTTAATGACGTAGTAACGCTTTTAAAGTTCGGCGTTTTCCGCCAGTATAAAATAAAATAAAAATAAAAATGGTTGTTATGGAGCATTTCTCTGCTTGAAACTTTCTCGTATTGTTCGACCACTTCTACATGACTTGGAGATTTGAATATTGTCATGTTTGAGAGGTCTTAAGGTCTGAACACCTAGAAGAGTCCGAAAAAAAAAATCAAAATGGCGGCTTTGGAACATTCTCCGCTTGAATTTTTCGGGAATTGTTCGACCACTTCTCAATAACCTTGAGATCTGAAAATTGGCTTGCTGATAGCTTGTATCCAGTCCTTAAGGTCTGGATACCTAAAAAAGTCTAAAAACAAAACAGTTCAAAAGGGCGGATTAACTTTACTGTTCAAAATGCTGATAGGTTTAAAGATAATTATGCCAGAAACATTGAGATACTGTAAAAATTCCATGAAATTTTTATTTAAAATTAAGGGGCGCCGAAGCCTGATCAGTTTTACGTCAAACTGTATGCATTGACGTCATAATCCTGTTCCAAATCCTGAAACAGTTACTGATCTTAAATTACTTTTCTTTCCCTGAATTAGTTTTCCTTTCTTTAATTTTATGTTCAAAAAATTAAAGATTCACCGTTCGGAGAACGGGCATAATTGCTAGTACTAATAACAAATTAGTAAAATCATGCTATGCATTGATTATAATACGCTTTCCAACATACCAGAAATCATTACTCAAGTTATGAGGATAATGGCTGTGGAATAAATCTCGGTCCTGTGCCCTGACCTTTGATCCCATTTCGATGATATTTAACAGAACCGGTTCAGTATATCTCCGAAATAACATGATAAAGTTTTGTCGCAATGGAAGCATTTTTACGTAAGTTATGATGCATAAGGGCTATGGAATAGATTCCGCTCCTGTGCCCTAACCTTTGACTCCATTTCGCCTATTTTCAATAGGATTCGTTCGGCCCCAGGCAGGCCCCTACAACATACTAACATTTCAACCAAATCGAAGAATGTTTACGTAAGTTATGACGCATAGTGGCGATGGAAGTGATTCCGTACCTATGTCCTGACCTTTGACCCCATTTCGCCCATTTTCAATAGGGTTTGTTCCCAGGTAGTCCCCAGCCACATACTAAAATTTAATTGAAATCGAACCTTTTTTACGCTAGTTATGACGCATAAGAGCAGCGGAATGGATCCCGCTCCTATGTCCTAACCTTTGACACCATTTGGTTCACTTTCAATAGGGTTCCTTCCCAGGCGATCTCCTTCCACACACTAAAAGTTCATCGAAATCGAACGATTTTTACGCGAGTTATCGTGCGGACGGACATACGCACACAACGCGTGACGTAATGAGGCAGATGGGAATCGCGACCATCTGCTCGCAAGAGTGTGACGTCATAAAACTTTAATAGGATCCACACAAACGCGTGACGTAATGAGACAGATGGCGTGACCGAGCGCCAACATAAAAGCGCGAGATTGTGACGTCATAAGATCGCCCCCAGGTGGTCCCCTACCACATACTAAAATTTCATCGACATCGAAACATATTTACGCAAGTTATGACGCATAAGGGCAATGGAATGAATCCCGCTCTTATGCCGTGACCTTTGAGCCCACTTCACTCATTTTCAATAGGGTTCATTCCCAGGTGGTCCCCTACAACATGCTAAAATTTCATCGACATCGAACCATATTTACGCAAGTTATGACGTATAAGGGCAATGGAATGGATCCCGCTCCTATGCCGTGACCTTTGACCCCAGTTCGTCCATTTTCAATAGGGTTCGTCCCCAGGTGGTCTCCTACCACATACTAAAATTTCATCGAAATCGAACCATTTTTACGCAAGTTATGACGCATAAGGGCAATGGAATGGATCCCGCCTCTTTGCCGTGACCTTTGACCCCATTTCGTCCATTTTCAATAGGGTTTGTCCCCAGGTGGTCTCCTACCACATACTAAAATTTCATCGAAATCGAACCATTTTTGCGCGAGTTATCGTGCCGACAGACGGACAGACGGACGGACAAAGCTGGAGCATATACGCTTCTTCAACCTACGGTTGGAAAGCGTAAAAAAGGATGCGTTTTAATCTTCGGCCCCGAATCGTCGGCTTAAGCTCAGCTAACGCGCTGCTGGAATGCCGGGAGAAACATTTCGCAATAGGTGGCGCTGCAGCTGCGTCGGCGTTTTTTGCTCCTTCGCTGCGTGCATTGCGTAATCGGCTTGTGTGTTGTGCGGGAGAGTGGTAGGGACACGAAATTCGCGGCGAGGGGTATTTTTGAAAGGAAGGGGTTTATTTTGCAGTATTTATAACGACGGAAAAGAAGTGTTTTCTCCTCGTCGAGAACCTGTCTATCTAGTACGAATATTTAAGTAGAAAACATTACGTACTAAGGAAGAACTGCTTGATGATAGCAATCATCACCTCAAAACAGTGTTCAGAGGAAAGACGACAATTTCGTCGGAATAAATATTCGAGAATGTGGTCTGCCAAGTGGTCTTTGTGAATTCCATTAGATAGTGTGCGTTTGAGGGACCGCCAATTGCTCTCAACACCTTGCATATGCGCCCCAGTAGTCGGATCGACGAAATTGAGTGAGTGGCTTACTGACAGATGTTGGAAACCACTGGATGGGAGATTGCGGTACGCAGTCCACTGATCCGTCCTTACAGTAGTTCCGGGTTGAACATGTTTCTGGATGAGCTGCAGCAATGAGTGAGCAGAGTGGTTATTCTGCGGGCAGATCTCAACCCTGAATCGTTTCGAATCTCGTTCAAAGATGCCAAGGATCCAGGTGCCCTCAACAAGACGACTACGATTATACTTCCGCTTCCCAACCTTAGCCTTATGCACTTCTACGATGACACCAGGGCCTCCAAGCTGTCCTTCGCCTTGTTCGTAAGCTACCATAAACTCTGCGACTAGTTCTCTGCAAGACTGATAATAGTCACTGACTGTCGCAGAGGATGTGGAAACCCCACCCTGGGAAGATTCCTCAATTGCATCATCGTAGGACAATCCTTTGGCGAAACAATACAAAAGAGTCATCACCTTATCAAGAGGAATACAAGCAGCTTCAAGCCACGTCCCAAGTAAACGGAAACACTGCTCACTTTTCCCGGTAACGCGATTCTTCCTACAGCTGAATTGTCCTAAACGATGACACATATCCACTCGCAAACTCATTGGATGACCTGCGGAACATCTTTCGGTTGGAAGCAATCCTTTCCGCTCACACCATGCAATGCATGTTTCTTCATCCTTCCCAACTTCGTCGAAGAAACGCTTCCAGTTCCACATGGCTACTGACAGAGCTACAACGCACGCTGAAAAAAACAGAAGCCACGTATCGTTTAGAAAAGGGCGAACAGAAGACGGAAGACGCACTCAGCAAACAGCGATTACGTAACACACACAGCGCGGGAGTTCGTCATAGAAGACTGCAGTGTGCTAAACAAGTTCAACACAGGTAGTGACCATAGATTGGTGAGATGTAAGATGCACCTCAACACTAAACTTGAACGTGGCAAGCTCATAAGACAAACAAAATCTATTGACATAACCAACCTTAAAAAACACCATAATACCTTCAAGTTGGAACTGAAGAACAGCTTCTCTGCTTTAGAAGGCCTAACATCGGAAGAAGTGGACATCTCTGAAGTTAACAGAAAAGTAACCAAAGCTCTTATGGAAACAGCAAGAAAATTAGCTGGGTCTAAGAACAAGTTGCATGTAAACAAATTATCAGGAAAAACGAAAATGTTGATGCAAAAAAGAAGAGAGCTGAGGACAACTAAAGAAGATGTGACTTCCAAAGTGGAATATATAGAGCTATGCAAGACAGTACGAAAAAGTATCACTGAAGACGTAAGGAAATTCAACTGTGAACTAGTGAGGAAAGCAATTGAAAACAACCAAAGCCTAAAGATAGCAAAGGGACATCTCAGTAAGGGAAGAAAACAGATTATGGCACTGAGAAAAGAAGATGGTTCTGTAACAAGAAATAGAGGCGAAATTTTGACAAGAGTGAAAGATTTCTACTCCAAATTATATGAAAGGGATGATACATGCACTCCAGACATCATGAAAGATACCAGTACCAGAGTTCCTCCAGTCCTTCCAGCAGAAGTTGCACATGCAATCAAGAACATGAAGCGGGGAAAAACTCCAGGAGAAGATGGAATTACTGTAGACATCATACAAGAAGCAAGTGGAGAAATCGAAACAGTACTCGCCCAAATTTTCACTCGATGCCTTAATGAAGGAAAGATTCCTGAGGATTGGAACACCGCTACAATGATCCTGCTACATAAGAAAGGTGACATTGAGGATCTCGGAAACTACAGACCTATCAGCCTCCTATCAGTAGTTTATAAAATCTTCACTAAAGTTCTTTCACACCGCTTGAAGGTAACACTGGACATGGCTCAACAGAGAGAACAAGCTGGATTCAGGAGTGGCTACAGCACAATAGATCATATCCATGTGCTGAGAGAACTAATTGAAAGAGCGAGGGAATATGAACTTCCATTGTGCATGGCTTTTATCGATTATGAAAAAGCCTTTGATTCGGTGAAACCATCAGCAGTTACAATGGCTCTGAAAACCGGCGGTATTGAAGATGCATACATTAATATTATTAATAACATCTATGAAAATGCAAGTGCAAAGATTAGGCTGTTTGAAAATACAACGCACATAAAAATTGGAAAGGGAGTGAGACAAGGTGGCACCATATCTCCGAAGCTCTTTAATGCCACATTGGAGGGTGTTTTTCAGTCACTGAGCTGGGAAAACAAGGGGATAAAGATCAATGGAGATTATCTAACCCACCTTCGTTTTGCTGATGACGTAGTCATTTTTGCAACTACCCCATCAGAGCTACAGAGTATGATCCAGGAACTTGCTGACAAGAGTAAAGAAGTGGGATTAAAAATGAACTTTCAGAAGACAAAAGTGATGTTCAATGCTTTTACAAGAAATGAAGATTTATCGATTGATGGAGAAAAGCTGGAGATAACAGACACGTACGTTTATCTTGGACAGCAGATATCAAGTGAGGGTCACATTGATGAAGAAATTAATCGGCGTACAAAACTTGCCTGGAGAGCTTTTGGAAGAAACAGCATAATTTTCAAGAGCAATATGCCATTATGTCTTAAAAGAAAAGTGTTTGATCAATGCATCCTTCCAGTGCTTACGTATGGTGCAGAGACGTGGACCTTAACTAAAAGAGACATACAAAGGCTGCAGACAACTCAAAGTAGCATGGAGAGGTGCGTGCTTGGTGTAACCAGGAGAGATAAGAAGAGGAACTCGTGGATCCGAAAAATGACGAGAGTGGAAGACATCATGATCAGAGTTAAATCCCTGAAATGGCAATGGGCTGGACATACTGCCAGAAGGACAGATCATCGATGGACAGCCGAAATTTTAGATTGGATTCCAAGGGACAGGAAAAGACCCAGAAGAAGACCACATGGGAGATGGGTGGATGAAATTCGAAAGTATGCAGGGGTGACATGGAGGAGACTGGCACAAGACAGACCGTTGTGGAGGAAACTTGGGGAGACCTTTGTCCAGCAGTGGATTGATAATGGTTGACAATGATGATGATGATGATGATATGTATATATAATGAATATATAATATATATAAGATAATGAAATATATAAGGATATATTTCGTTATAATAATTTATATTGATATTTATCGCTGTAAATATTATGTTTATGTTTTAGTATACTAGTAAAAAAACTTGAGATTTATCTCAGCAACTTTTTAAACACGCCAAGAAAATACAGTCAAAACAAATAATGTTATTATTGAAAGAAATACGGGATTACGCCATATAATACAAATTTTGAAGATGACAATCCGATTTTTGGCGTAAATGTGACAAGAATGGTAAGTCAGATAATATCCGAAAACTTGAAAATTTTCATTCCCGCTCTAGGACGATGAAAAAAAAAAAAAAAAAAAAAAATTTCAAGTTTTCGGATATTATCTGACTTACCATCCTTGTCATATTTACGCCAAAAATCGGATTGTCATCTTCAAAAAATGTTATTCTTATGTATTATTTCGGGTACCAGTTTATTATTTTGGGAAGACAGTTCCGACCCTTGAAGTGTTTGTCCGCAGATGTCCCATGCAATGAAAAAGTTGTCTGCCATTGTCACACTATTGAGTTCTGTCCTCATTTGTTCCGTGCGCTTTTGACCGCGGACCAACTGTTTGGTTTGATTGAAATTGGAGTCATAGCCCTGAAATAAGAAAATCGTTGTTATCAAAGGATCATCTCACTTGTGATTATTTGACCAGCCTACAACAGCTCTTCACTGTTTCGAATCTTCCGAATGTACCACAGTGTTTTATTTTGTGGGAACGTGATTGATTGAAAAATAAAAAGTGCAGGGTTACTTTTTGAAAAAATTTTAGTTGAAAACACTAAAACAGATTACAGCAATGCAAAATGTAAACTGATGTTTTTGTGATTTCTAATTAAATTTAATAAATTGTTATTTGTAATGGGAAAAAACTTAATGGATTTGAGAGAGGACATATGTTTAGAAACAATGTAGAAGAGAGTATATAAATAGTGCGGCACTTATTTATTATAAACGCTGCTGAATATACAAACCATTAAAAAATTTATTGCTTTAGAAATGAATTATGGTGTTTATTAGTATCTTGATTTAGTCAGTGTATATAATGTAGTTGTATCAAGTAGATAGGGAGCAAATGGTGTGGTTTTATCCTGTCAATGGTAAGAATTATTACATATAATTTTGCTATACATTCACAAACAGGTGGGTGGGAGAACTCTTCTGACTACATTGACAATTTTCAAAAAAACATTAAGGGCTCTGGAAAAAAATCATTTACAGCTTAAAATAATTACTTGAAGTGATTTGTTTTGCACAACAATCTCAAATCATCAAACATGCATACACCAACCTCGAGAGAAAAAAATATTCTACCTACAAGTTTATGGGTCGTACCTTTGCAAAATCGAGCTCTTAAGGCAACGTTTACGTGAAAAATACGGTAATCAGTTGACATTTATCAATTTACACAGTGAAAATTTGTTAAACCATTTACTGGAACCGTTTTTTTTTTTTTTTTCATGTCAAGAGCATTAGCCGCTGGCTCGGCCGAGAAAAATCATCCATTTTGCCGCGATGAACTTTCTCTGGCCGCCCCGGTGGCGCAGTGGTCTAAGCGATGGCCTCTGATCATTCGGCCGAACGGGGTCCGGGTTCGAATTCCGGTGAGGCATGGATGTTGTGTTTGTCTTACGGCACTGGCTCTTTCCCTTCCCTGGAACCAGTGCCCCTAAATTAGGGACGGGCGACTGCTTATAGCCCATTGAGTTGCTCACGGTGGTCGTTAAACCTCCAACCAAAAAAAAAAAAAAAAAGAACTTTCTCTGACGTCATCGCCAGCACAGATGAAGGGAGAGCCTTATTCATTAGTATGATTAGGTACAAAAATAAAACAGATGTATAGTTTATTAGCAAATGAAAACACCATTAGTGAATGATTTCTGGAGAGGAAGACTTATCAAATTTATTTTTTGCGAAAAATTCGGTAAGTTTAGAAACCAGCAGTTTCCGTTAACGACGCTCGAATGACTTCCGCAAAAACACAAAACTTATAGAAAAACTAATATTCCATGTTAAAATTGTTCCTCCGAATGTACAGTACCATCTCATTTTACAAGTACACATTTTTTGACAATAAAGGGTCTATTTCTATTGCCTCAGTAAAAAACTCAGCATCGTCTGCTCAGAAATCTTCACGTTAGAGTACTCACTGTGGCTAAAAAAAAAAAAAAGATACATATATAACGCTTATTTCATGAATTCCTTGTGATAGGCACAAAAGTGCATGTTTACGAAGCGTTTCAGTTCTTTTTTTTTTTTTTTTTTTAATTCCAAGCAAAATAGCATTTGTAAAATACGAATGTTTCTGCCGCTCCCTCCATAAGAAGGCATAGGTTGAATCAAATTATCTGCCACACGTTCGTCGCGCCATCTAGTGAAAAGTGACATTAACGGGCGATTTTTGTTTCCATAGTCGTATCATTTGACTATCATACACCGTGTTCTTTTGGTTTACATTAAACCTGAACGCATTAAGTGTTTTTGAATGCATATTTTCAAATGATCTTATAAATATTTTCCAAATACTTCAACTGCTTTACGATTATCTTTGACAATGCCTGTAACAGTGGCTTCCAGAGGGAAATGGTTTTCCAAATTTAAAATCACAAAAAGTCACTTTTGATGAAATATGAAACAGGAACGACTTTCAAATTTAAGTATTGTTAGTATTAAAAACAAAATAGTTGCATACTTAGACATTTCAGACATTGTTAACCAGTTTGCAATAAAAAAAACAAATTAGAAACGTTAATTTTACCTGATTTACACATGATTGTTTATATGCTCTTGTACATTTAATTTTTAGTTTATAGAAATAAGTATCTTTGTTTAATGTGAAAATCAGTTATTTCGGAATTCTGGTTTTAGTTTTAAACAATTTACTTACATAGTATAGTGTATGTACCTATATGCAGTGCTCGAAATGGAAATTCTGAAGCGCCGGTATGCTCATATGTATTTAGTTAAGTCCTCCGGAAAAAAATACCTCGCCAGAAAATCTCTAAAACTGACAATTACGTTGAATACCATTGCGGCATAAGTCAGAAACGATGGCGTTCGATTAGAGTTGGTCGGTTTGTGGACCCCAACGGGCGCTACTTATGCTACAATCTATAAAACGGGACCAACTGATTGACGAGACTTCCAAACCTTGGCAGCGGCGGATTTCCAGCTAGGCGCACTAGGCTCGCTCCTAGGGTTCCAGAGCATGAGAGGCCTCGAAAACGTATAATTCGATTGCCAGATTGCTTTAGTTTTCACGGACCGAAACAAATCAATCCTTAAAGCGACCACTTTATAGCCAATGAATATTTTACTTTCTCATATTAGTAACATACAGTTTTTCTCGCTTTGTTGATACTCCAAATTTTCGAGTTCTTATGGATGTCCTTGCGTTGAAAGGAACAGTTAAAATCATTTGGCCTTCCGTTTAGTATTAGGAGAAGGAAGAATTCACTCTCCACACATTTTTCATTGTTTAAGGCGAATACTTAACTGGCCTGCTGTTACATAAATTACTTTCATGCTACTTCCAGCCAAATGAAAGCATCTGTGTTGGAACCTTCTTGGAACCAGAGTTGCGACGAGGAGTGCTTGTAGAAACTGTCTTGATGATCAGGGGTACTTGTTGTTAATTGCCTTCTCTTTGAGGTAGGGTAATCAAATTTTCTCAGCCCTATTTTGGTTTGATTTAACCTAAACCAAAAGAGCTAATATTTAGGCTGAAAAAATAAAGAAATTCGAGAATGTCACACTATTTATCTTTTAATTTTCTCCTCCCTTGGTTTAATACTCATAATTATAGAGTATTCTCACCTAGGGGCGGCGGAAAAGTGAAGTTCGTTGACCGGGCCTGAAATTTCGAATCGTGGTGCACCCCCCACCCCCTTTCCCTTCCCGCTTTCCGGAACAAACAGAAGAAAAACAATGCTTCAGGAGCTTTGTTAGGGATTAGGACCAATCCTAATCCCTAACAAAGGAACTTTCTGAGGCACATCACAACAAAAAATCGCCCATGTGCCAAATAAAAAAATTAAAAAAAATCTTGACTAAAATTATTAACCGGGCCCTGGCGGCTCGGCCGGTTCCGACGCCACTGTTCTCACCTTTTCTATTCGTTAAACCGACATAACACTAACTTTTGAAAAAGCAATAAAACTTTCAATGATACTCTTACTCGAAAAGCTATGGTCTCCACTTTTTAGCACGTCTTTTGTAAAAAAAGATCGTGCTTATGTTATCGGTTTGTCCGTCCGTCCGTCCGTCTGTACCCACGGTATCTCTGCAACTATTAGTCCGATTTGAAAAATTCTGTTTGCATTCGAAAGCTTGAAATATGCGAATGATGATCCTTTACTTCGTTTTTTTTTTTTTTTACGATGTACAATTTCGCCGCTAGAGGGCGTAAATGCAGATGATGTCGAATTCAAAAATACGCTTTATTCCACATATTTGCTTCTAAACATCCGATTGAAAAAAATATTTTATCTTTCGATTCCACTTATGTCGAAGAGTATTTTAGATTTAGTTACTTTTTCAAATTACGCATAGATTTACCGCTAGGGGGCGTAAAAGAAAATTGCATTTTTTCCGATAACTCTTCTTCTAAAACTCCGATTTGAAATATTTTTTTTCAGCGGATACATCTCCTGATGCACAATCTTTTGCATATAATTTCGAATTTTTTGTTAAGAATACTTTGGCCACCAGGGGGCGTAAGCGTTAATTTTCGCTTCTGATGTATTTGCCATAAAATCTGAGCTTCTAAAATATCGATTGAAAAAATTATTTCGTGGACTGATGCCACTCACATCGACAAACCTTTTCGGAATATT
The DNA here is from genome assembly GCA_039090855.1 of Macrothele yani. Classification (NCBI taxonomy): domain Eukaryota; kingdom Metazoa; phylum Arthropoda; class Arachnida; order Araneae; family Macrothelidae; genus Macrothele; species Macrothele yani. The sequence continues at coordinate 60,170,427 of CM077017.1, read as the reverse complement.
TTCTTCCTAAAATATTCCACAGTTTCTCCGCCAGGGGGCGTAGACGTATATATTATTTTCGCTAATATCTCGACTTCTAGGAGCCCTATTTGAAAAATTCCTTCTTTGTTGGATAGTGTTTTCCGTGTTACATGTTTTTCATATAATTTCAAAATTTTCAAGTAATTCATAGACTTTCCGCTAGGGGGCGTAAAGGTAAAGTGCGTTTTCCCGTATATCTCTGCTTCTAAATTTCCGATCTGAAAAATTCTTTCTGCAGAGGATACAGCTCCTGATGGGAAATCGTTTGCGCATAATTTCTAATTTTTGTAAAAAAAATGGTTTGGCCACCAGGCGGCGTAAACCTTAATGTCCGCTTCTGATGTATTTGCAGCAAAATATGAGTTTCTAAATTCTCGATTGAAAATAACGTCGTTTGTAGACTGATACTACTCATGCCGACAAACTTTTTAGGAACATTTTCTTCTTATAATAGTGCGATGTATATTATATTTTTGTCAATATCTCGACTTCTAGGAGTCTGATTTGAAACATTCCTTCTTTGTTGGATAGTGTTTTCCGTCTCGCATATTTTCATATAATTTAAAAAAAATTACTTAATTCATAGACTTTCCGCAAGGGGGCGTAAAGGTAAATTGCGTGTCCGCCTATATCTCTGCTTCTAAATCTCCGATCTGAAAAATTCCTTCTGCAGCGGATACAGCTCCTGATGGGAAATCGTTTGCGCATAATTTCTAATTTTTGTAAAAAAATGGTTTGGCCACCAGGCGGCGTAAACCTTAATTTCCGCTTCTGATGTACACTGCTGGACAGTTGCTACGGACGGATCATGAACGGCTATATAGCGCATAAAAAAGTAAGTGTGGTTGGATGCCAAGTGAAATAAAATAATGTCAGAAAGCCAGGACATTACAAGAAAGACAATTTATTGTGCTCTGAAATCCAGAAGGCTTTGGAACGTGTTAAAGGGACAAACATGCCATTTTGTGCAGAATACGTAAACGTGAAAAAAATGCAGTTACCGTCCGCAGGCGTTCCGGCGTAAGATGTCAATACGGGATATGGCCACCATGGAGGGCGATGCAAGATTCCACACGTCGTGTCATGCTTTGCACAACATTATCAAGCAGCTGTTGGGGTAATTTATCCCATTCCTGTGTCAGTACACGGATGAGGGTGTCCTTGTTTATTGGAGGGCATTGGCGACCAGCAAGACTCCTCCCCAAAGCATCCCACACATTTTCAATGGGATTCAGATCTGGAGAATGTGCTGGCCATACGAGGCGTTGAATATCCTCGCTCTCAAGACACTCCAGGACAGCGACTGTTCGATGACATGTTGCGTTGTCGTCCATGAAAATGAATCTATCATCGACAGCACCACGGAACATGCGAACATGGGGTAGCAGAACATCATTAATGTATCGTTGGCCAGTCATAGTCCCAGTTGGAAGCACATAGAGGGACGTACGGCCATTTATTATGATGCCAGCCCATACCATGACACTACATGTCGGATATCGGTCCCTTTCCTGTATGTTTGCTGGACAATATGCAGTACCACTATCACGCCAGATCAGTTGTCGTCGACAATCAGACAATAGACTGTATCTACTTTCATCTGAGAAGAGGACAGCAGACCAGTTGTTATCAGTCCAATTGCGATGTTAATGGCGCCATTGCAAACGGGCGGTACGGTGACGTCTGGACAATGGGATGCACACAACAGGACGGCGGGCGTATAGTCCTCCTTCATGCAAACGTTTGGCGACAGTTTTTCGGGAGATCCGCTTGCCAGTAGCAGCTATAAACTGATTTTCTACCTCACTAGCTGTGCTGCGCCGGTGTCTTTTTGTTGATAGCACTATGTACCAATCTTCTGCAAGTGTCGTACTGCGAACACGACCTCCCCCGTGACGTTTGCTACACTCTCTATTTGTTTGAAATGATTTCCAAAGCCTTGAAACAACACTGTGGCTGACGTCGAACTCCCTGGCAACATCTGTTATTTTTCGCCCTTCTTCAATCTTGCCAATAATACGGCCACGCGTAAAATCATCTAGGTGATGTCGGGAAGACATACTGAAAATTGTAAGTTCGTCAATTGATTCTTTCGCTTTCAACTTTGCGTTTGAACAACAACGGTCAATACGCGTCAAATCCTTTATAACTCTTATCAGCGCTATGATGTCACGAACAAGTTCGGCAATCCAAAATTAGCATACGCACAACACGTCTTTCTGTATCCCGCACTTATGCTAATTTCCACATTTTCCTGCCTTCCATTTTATGGTTGCTATCGTTGCTATTGTCATCCGTCCTTAGCAATTGTCTGGCAGTGTATTCGCAGCAAAATATGAGTTTCTAAATTCTCGATTGAAAATAACGTCGTTTGTAGACTGATACTACTCATTCCGACAAACTTTTTAGAAACATTTTCTTCTTATAATAGTGCACGGTTTCTACGCCAGGGGGCGTAGATATATATTATATTTTTGTCAATATCTCGACTTCTAGGAGTCTGATTTGAAAAATTCCTTCTTTGTTGGATAGTGCTTTCTGTGTCGCATATTTTTCATATAATTTAAAAAAATTTACGTTATTCATAGACTTTCCGCAAGGGGGCGTAAAGGTAAATTGCGTGTCCGCCTATATCTCTGCTTCTAAATCTCCGATCTGAAAAATTCTTTCTGCAGCGGATACAGCTCCTGATGGGAAATCGTTTGCACATAATTTCTAATTTTTGTAAAAAAATGGTTTGGGCACCAGGGGGCGTAAACCTTAATTTCCGCTTCTGATATATTTGCAGCAAAATATGAGCTTCTAAATTCTCGATTGAAAATAACATCGTTTGTAGACCGATACTACTTATGTCGACAAATGTCGACAAACCTTTTAGAAACATTTTCTTCTTAAAATAGTGCGCGGTTTCTACGCCAGGGGCGTAGATATATATCTTAGTTTTGTCAATATTTCTACTTTTAGGACTCCGATTTGAGAAATTCCTTCTTTGTTGGATAGTGTTTCCGATGCGAAATGTTTTTCCTATAAATTCAAAATTTTCAAGTAAATCATAGAGTTTCCGCTAGGGCGCACAATGGTAAATTGCGTTTGCTGCTCCTAAAACTCCGATTTGAAAAATTCTTCCTGTATCGACCTGACGGAAAATATTTTTCGCACAATTTTTAATGTTTGGTAAAGAATGGTTTGGCCACCAGGGGTCATAAGTGTTAATTTCTACTTCTGATGTATTTGTAGCAAAATCTGGGCTCCTGAAAACTCGACTACAATTTTTTTTCTTGGACCGATACCGCACATATGGATAAACCTTTTGTGAATAGTTTCTTCCTAAAATAATGCATGGTTTTCCCAGCAAGGGATGTAAATTCACATCTTATTTTTGTCGATAACTCTGTTTCTAAGAGTTGCTAAGCTCACGATTCCGTTTACAGCAATATCTGAGGGATTAAAGACCCGATTGAAACACTTCTTTCTTCCGTCAGATACTATTGTTTTCCATACCGGTTCCATTGACTTTGAATAGCTTTGATAAATTTAATTTGCGTCAGAACGGATTCAAAAGACGTGCTTATTACACCCGAAAATTCGGTGTCATCTTTCTTGTTCATTTTTAAATCGGATTTTTTGAATTTAATCATCATGCTTCTGTTTCTGATATCTGCAGTGTAGGTATAAAACAAATCTCACGCATCTTTTTGACAGAATAAAAAAAAAATGCAGTCTCAATTTTTCTTGTATTGACTGATGAAATTCTTACTGTCCACCTTTCTTAGTAAATGGCATTCGTCTATCTATGACATGGACGACTGAATCTCTTCGATGTAGGGAAGTGTCCACGAAAAGTCATCCACCTTTTTCAAGTGAAGTACTATGCACAAACGGCACTTTATCCATATTTTCTAATGTGGAAGACTTTTCCGATTACCAATGTCTTCAAGTATTTTATTTTTGCTTAATATCATGCTCGTTGTGTACTCATTTACTCATAACGTAAAAAACAAGGTGACTTTCTAAAGCTGAAGCAATGGAAAGAGCACGTTTTGTAATTGAAACGCATTCCAATTTTGTGACTATTTACACACAATGTACTGATAAATCTAAAAGAAATTCCTTCTTCAGCGCCTTTAGCGTTAAATTTGCCAAATAACTTGCAACTGAAAAGGTGCTGAAGTAATCAGTTTTGCCTAACGTATCAAACTCAAAAATAACTTTTACTGCAACTGAAATCGCCTCTTGATAGCGTAAGCTAAAATTTATTAAATTTCCACTTCGAGAACTCCTTGCTGGAAATTTATGAACTAGTAGTGAAATTTTAAATGGGAAAATTTTAATGAATTTTCATGTTCTACCATTCGCAGAAGTAATTTTTGAAAAATCTGTGAAAACAGAATTGTTTGGCCTTCAGCGCCGCTAGCAGAAGTTAATGAACTATATTTGGAAAATTTAAATATTTGAGAAGGAAACTTTCAGCCTAATCTGAGAGGCATAAATATAATTTTTCCCTTTAAGTTGAATAGTTTCTTCACAACAGAACTTTAATTTTTTGAATTTTTGACTTTGACAGCCCTTAGCGGTAAATTCATGTATATGGGACATTTAAAGTTCCAAATTCAATATCCTTTGATTTCCTACTAGCCGCAAGAATAATTTTTGAAATATCTAAAAACAAAAAGTTCGATGTGCACGGAAAGTGATCACATTAGCAGTGTTTCGTACAAAACGTCCTAATAATAAAAAGATAGAATGACATTTTAAAAAGCGTAATTTTTTTTTTTCTGGGGATTTACTTTTTTTTTTTTTTTTTTTCATTAATCTGCCGGATGAAAATTTCTGAGGCGGTAAAGAAAGCCTCCAAATATTTTAGTGCCTAGGACCCCTAAAGATCTAAAGTCGCCTCTGATTGTTATTGATTCACCTGGACTTGAATCCAGAACTTTAAGGCCCCGAGCGGAGAAGGCAGTCCCCTTCCAATAGGGACTTTCAGGAAGTAGAAAGTCGGGCAATTTTGGAACCTCCGCAATCAAAATAAATAATCAGCCTTAAATTAATAACAATCTCTCCGCCCTCCAAAATGCCTACACCACTCTCGACCCTTTACGGCTCCCACACAGCTCAGTCCGGTATGGAATACCGGTATCGAAAATCAAAGTGAGCATAGCGGCAGTTAAAAACACATTGTTTACCATCCCGGTATGCAATAAATTATAAACCCGTCACAAACTACGTAAAGAAATTAGGATGAAAGCACAAATTTTAACGCAAAAATCGGCAATGACATTTTTAACGGATAAAATTGATAAATGATTAGCAGTTGGGACTGAAAGAGACCACAAACCTTCAATGAAGGGTTTTTTTAAATCATTAAATTATTTTTTTAATATTATGTACATTAATTTTTTAATACCAAAAAAAAAAAATATGTGGAATGGTATGCATTTCTTTCGAAACCTACTATTTATATTATGTGGATCTATGGTTGTCACCATACCGGCAGTAGCTCTGCGCCACTTCGACCAGTGACACAGCTATTTCTCAGAACAAGGCACATAAGGTTTCTATGTTTAAGAATGCGAGCTCGTAAGTCAAGGACAACAAAATTTCATTGCTGCAGTTCCCACTGCTAAAATTACTGCCGGTATGTTAATTCTGGCTACAAAAAGTGCAGGTATGAAATACAAGGAAAAAAGAAGTGTCGGTATGCCATACCGGCGTACAGGGGCGGATTAGGGGTCCAAACCAGGCCTGGAATTTAAACTTGTGGTCCACTATTGAGTCACATGCACTTGCAGGAGAACAGAACTGTTATACATGTAAAACGAATTGGATGGTGAACAAATTTAAATAACAATTTAACGGTGAAAGAATTTTAAAAATTTACTTATGATTGAGTGTAGTAGCAAAGCTCTGCAAAACGGAGTGATTTTAACAGGCCTTTTTTCTTTAAGAAATTTAGTTCTTACAAAAAAAAAAAAAAAAAAACACTAGTCCCTTGAAGAATCCATTTCAAACTAAATCATCACGAAAATGATTCTGCAACTTGAACTGTACACATACCACACAGCAATTGTTTTACGCCACTCATCGCCTACTGCACAATAGATAGTATTTATATCTACTCCTTGAACGTAAGCCTCTTTTAAGTCCAGCACCCATTATTTTTGAACCACAAACCACCATTTTGCCCCTCCCTTTTGACCTATGATCCAATACCGGCAAATCGTTGTTTCTTTTAAGATCGATAGGGGTAAGATACGAATTTCAGAATATCTCTGCGAAAAAAGCGTTTTGCGCACTGTGTCATTCTGTGGATAAGTGAGTGGGAATGATGAGCCATCAGAATGGGTGACAGTGACTTCAAAATTACAAAAGTAGGGTAAGGCATAGGAATGACCCTAGGCACCAAGTCCAACGACCTACATCTAACTATAGTTAACTTTAGCTTAATTAATTTATAAACAGCGTGCTTCGTCCGGTGGCGCTTTTCCCACGTAAGTACAGAGAATTTGCCTATGTCATTTCACAAAAAAAAAAAAAAAAAAAACCCAAAAAAACCTAATGTATAGACAGAAAGAAACTTTTTTTTTATTTTAAGGAAGCGACTTTTCAGACAGAAATAAAGCTCAAGTAAATTTAACGAATGCTATTCATGCGCACAAAAATAATAATTCCTTCGTTCCAAAATATCCAGGCAAAAAGAATACGGGAAACTGAGCCATTTCTCAAGTGGTCCACCGGGAAACGTCCCGGTATCCCGGTGGGCCAATCCGCGTATGCCGGCCCATATCTAAAACTGCCGATATGCAAGATTTTTTGGTTAGAATAGTTTAAGAGACGCGAATGGAACCATTACATTATGCGCTGTGCTTTGAAATACTCCTCATGTTCGATGTTTTATGTAAATCACAACTGCACCCTTCCCCCCATGGAGCAGCTGTGATACGTATATGACATCGAACACGAAACATTTTTACCCGAAAAGCGGACTTTTTGTGTAATTAGACAGCATAGAATCTGCTTGCTTTTGGGGTTATATTCCAAATTAGAATTTTAACAATTTGAATTGCACAGCTTCTAAATTAGACATTTACAGGTTTTTTGCCTGTTTTTCTTTTGTGAGATATCTGTGGGAAACATTAGTGTTTTATAAAAATTGCTAATTTGAAGGAAATAGAAAATCATGTTTCTAAAGGTATTAATTTTTTGTACTTTGTAACATGAAAAACGAATGAAAATTAAAAAGACATTCCTCTTACACCGGAGCGGGGTCAAATCTAAACTGGCACTGGGGGTCAAGTGCGCTGGCGCATCCCTGGTAAAAGGAAAAGCTACTAAACTACTAGTAGAAATAAACCAAAGTCTGAATCCTTCGAAACACACAGGAAGATAAAAGTTCATTCTTCCAGTTGTTCGTTTCAGACGTACGAACATCAGAGGTGCAAATTTGTCAGAATACCTATTAAATCACTTTCTTTCAGTCGTAAATTTTATTTACTATTAGCAACGGACTTCGTGTCACCTATTTTTGACTGAAAATACTGCATTCGGCTTACCAGCCAGCGTTGCCTGGCTATTCTAAAATTATCAATATGCTATTTTAATTGTATTGCCTTCTAATATTCAGAAAAATAAATAAATAAAATTAAGAAAATAATTATAGGCTTTTTCCGGCACATTTTTCTGACATAAATTTATTTTTTAAACTTCTTTACTGACTGTAGAAATAAATGAATTACAAAAGCAGCATTTAATTAACGCAGTGTGACACACCCGTGAAGTTATTTCATCTTTTTAAAACCAATGTAAACATTCTTCTATGTCTTAAAATAAGCATAATAATAATGATAATAACGAAAAATATTAATATTAATTAATGCTATTAATAATAATGATAATAACGACTAATAATAATAATAATGCAAATTACGAAAAAATCTGGTTAGACAGCACATTCGTCGTGGAAATCTAGCCTTCCAGAGACGAATATGCTGCCATCTACTGGTAGCATTTGTATCATGTTTTTGCTAACATTACTTAATAATTAATTAAACTTTTTGAAATTTTAATTTTATTAAAAATCTCTCTGAGGTGAACACATGTAAATGGCTCTAAGAGTTTGTGCTAAACTTCACACTTCTACGAGCAATAGTTTTTTCTGTAATCGACCCATCAGACCCACAGACACATGGCTAATTTCATGATTAGTACAAGCAAAGAGACAGGGTCTAACAAAAAATGCACAAGCAGATTTAAAACCAGAGTTTTCCGAGATTTTCTGAAGTTATGAATATGATACATTGCACGAAAGCATTAAATTAAAATATGTTCCAGCAGGGACGTCTCCAAGGGGTGCGAGGGATGGGCTTCAGCCCACCCTGAAGTTTGTCTTGCCCATCCTGCCGCCCATCCAGTTCAAAGTGTGCTATTTTTCAATATATTTAACTTTAAAATATGATCTGCACTTTGCCAAGCAATAAGTCTTGTGTTTTATTTCATGTAACCCTACGTATTTCCCCCTAAATTAGTGCGTTGTTTACGTCACCAAAAAAGATGATCAAAACAGCACCAGGACCATGAAAATTCAGTTGTTCTCCACTCTTCCAATTCCTTAGTTTCAGCCTCTTTTTCATGTATGCATGACCATAGGGTTAATGAGGAGGGTGGATAGGAATTCATTGAGAGAATCATTGCTAATTGCTCTGTTTGTTTTGTTTACAAAATAGGGGATTCTAACACGAAAAGTGGAGTCTAAAGCTACACTAGCGGGACAGTAAAAGTGCAGAAAGTGGTTGCCGACTGCTTTGTGTGAGAGGAGTGTAAGCCAAAGTCGCTGGCTGGAAGGAAGGAATTTAAAGAGAGCTGAGGTATTGTGTCTGCAGGGTTTAACGTTAAAATTGATTTAGATAAACAAAAGCCACATTTTCTTTTAAATAAATTGTTCAAGTACCGTACTATTTTTGTAAACAAAAAGAGAACATTTTGAAAATAAATTTAAGACAATGCATCCAGAGCAAGTAAAAAGTTGAAGACGACATTCCACTAACACTTGTATCTTACACCCGTGGCATAATTAGTCAGGTCTGTGTATGTATGTGTAACCAAGTGGAGGGAGTCGGAATTGCACGAATTCTTTTGCAGCTGGTAGTGAAAACCATTGAAACCGCCCGGGTGAGCAGTGGTCTAAGCGCTGGCTTATGACCATTCGTCAGAAAAGAGTCGGGGTTCGAATCCCGGTGAGGCATGGATGTTGTGTTTGTCTTACGGCACGGGCTTGCTGCCTTTGCTGGAACCAGTGACCTCAAATTAGGGACGGGCGACTGTTTATAGCCCACCGAGTTGCTCACGTTGGTCGTTCAACCTTCAATAAAAGAAGAAAAAAAATATTAAAAATTTGTTCTTTCAGTGCTTTGTAAACAAAAAACAAAAAAATAAAGTTGCTATCAAGTTTGCCCCACCAAAAATAATGCTCGCCCACCCGTCGCCCATCATGATTTCGAAGTCTTTCCATTACTGGACGTCCCCGTGTTCCAGTAATGAAAAGAAAGGAATTACAATAAAAAAAGAGAATAAACTCTATACTGTCAGCCATGGACGTCACCAAGAGGGTAAGAAGGTGGGCGGGAGCCCACCCTGCCGCCCACCCTGATTTTGAAGACTAGCGACGTCATTGCTGCCAGCACAATTGATTGAAACCAGCGGTTTTTATTGTCTGTGAATACTGTACTGTACATGGACGCTCAGAACTTAGTTTTCAATATGGGCAAACAGGAATCATAACTACGAATAGCATGTACAAATACCATATCGAATTTCCACTGTGCCTTCTTGTTATCTAACAGTTTTTACCAGACTCTCAGCTCATGAACTTAATTGGAAACCAGAAGACCCAAAATCTACATAAAAAAAGATGGATAAATGAAATTAGATGGCATGTTAGAACAATACGGAAATTTCTTTGCGTTCTTTTGATCCTTTCGGACACTTGGATCGCGTGCTCCACGAAACTCCAGAAACTACTCAGTTGGTCATCAAGAAAGAAAGAATACCCTCAGTACAAATTTCTGGGGGAAATTTCGATTGTCCAGCAGTGAACAGCTCTTGCAGAGGTTGATATATTTTTCATTTCTTCGCCTTTCATACTTTTCCATATTGTACCTATGTAGTATGCAGTTCTCTAAAAAGCATGAGAAATTCCATTATTACTTTTTACTGTAAATTTCCGCTTTTTTATTTTACTGGAAATTCCCAACTGTTTTTCAATTTTTAAGGTATACACACGCATCCAGAAGTTCTACAAAATAATTAGCAATCAGAACTAGTATTACCTAGAAAATCTAAGTAGTACCTTCTAAGAACAGAAAGGGCATGATCCAATTTCCAGGAGAGGGAAATGCCTCCTCTTGCCCCCTCCCCCTCAAATGATTGTCCATGTGTGAATATAGGAAATTTAAAACTTCTGAAACAAATACATATTTCTATTTCGTTGGGATTTGTGTAATGTATAGTTCTTCCGAAGTGCAAGTAAGTTCATCCTTGAAGAGCATCTGGGCCAGTGACGTTGAGAGTTCTTCCATTTGAAGCCAAGTTGAGCGTTTCATCCTTGCCACCTGTTTTTTTATTTTTTATTTTGGTTGGAATTTTAACGACCACCGCGAGCAACTCAATGGGCTATAAGCAGTCGCCCATCCCTAATTTAGGGTCACTGGTTCCAGGGAAGGGAGAGAGCCAGTGCCGTAAGACGAAGCTCCACAGAGAAGGGAATTCTTTACGACCATTGGTCTCAGGACATCACAACCCCACTAGGCCAATGGAACAGGCATTGGCGACTTATTTAAAACTTTTAATCTCTGATTCCAGTTACTCCATCTCAAGCTCAATTCAAGCCTTTAATAAAATTCAGCTGTTTGACAACCATGGAACCCCATTCTTCATAGCCTCTCTGGATGATACAGCTCTGTTCCCGAACGTCCCATTGAATACAGTACATAACATAATCAAGGATAAACTTACCACCCTGGGTTTTGCCTCTACTGCTGAAATTGAAGCCATTTGGACTGCCTTAAGACTAACCCAAAAACGAAGTTTCTTCAAATTCAATGATATTATTTATCAACAGATATATAGAGAGAGTACCTATGGGCTCGCCCATTTCTCCAATATTGGCAGAAATTCTTCTCCAATATTGGCAGAAATTCTTCTCCAATATTGGCAGAAATTCTTCTTCAATCTTTAGAAGAGGACGTTCTTTCTCAATGCAGTGTTCGTCCATCCCTATATTTAAGCTATGTGAATGATGTGCTTATTTTCTGGCTGTCAACAAAGGAGGATTTGGAACACTTTACAGATCTTCTATCATCTAAGTTTCCTTCGATCAAATTTACTATTGAAATTGAAAGTAATTACACCTTACCGTTTCTTGACTTCATTCTACATAGGCACCCCATTTCACACCGTCTTTCACATGCTGTAAACTGCAAACCTTCATCCAGCACCACCCTGATTCCTAATGGTTACGCGCATGCACCCATTAAGTTACAAATTATCAGCTTTTTTAAATTTTGGCCCACCATGCATTCACATATTCCTCGAACTCAAAGGCATGTCAGGAGGAAATCTCGAGAATCTACGATCTAGCATCTAACTATGGATATCCAAAATCTATAATACTATTACTAAAATTGTTGACCAAATCCGTAGGCGTTCCCATTACACCTTACGTAGTGAAAGACCTCAGAAACTCTTTGTTGGATCAGTGGACTGAAATTGTTAACGTCTTAAAAAACAGTTGCCGTAATATATGTGATTTCGACATCCGTACAAAAAAGGTTTTTTCCATGATCAAGAATGACAGGCATGCATGCAGTTAAAATGGATAGTAGATATGGAATATACCACATCCCTCTGAAATCAACCGATGAATCTATACGGCTGACCAAGTAAACATAGGCTCCACTGTGAGGTCCATTAAACTGGGATTTCGAAGCATAAATATTGTTTAAAACCTGGATCACAATTTACGCCACTCGCCCGACTGTCAAGTAAGGGTACTCATTTCCCTACTTGGGCTGAAACTACAATTTTAGCTACTCCGTCAATAAAATTTCAGACATTATTTGCAGAAAGCTTATTTATCCACAAGTTTGATTATACTGCTTGGAATGATAACGCACCGTACCTTATCCCTCAGCCGTGGAAGCAGATTGGGTGACTTTACATCATGTTGCCGTTAGATTACTTCTTCATCTACATTTATGTTGTACATACCTGTTCTTTTCACTGTACTGCTTCTATGAGGATGATGGAGGGGGTTGGAAAGTAGAAAAAAAGGGGAGCAATGACAGCAGAGGGCAATACAGCTTACTGGAAAGTAAAAAAAAATGGGGGACAATGACAGTAGAGGGCATGACAGCATTGGGCAATGATAGCTGTAGGGCAATCACCACCATCATCATTGTCAACCATTATCAATCCCCTGCTGGACGAAGGTCTTCCCAAGTTTCCTCCACAACGGTCTTTTTTTTTTTTTTTTTTTTTTGAGGTTTAACGACCACCGTGAGCAACTCAATGGGCTATAAGCAGTCGCCCGTCCCTAATTTAGGGTCACTGGTTCCAGGGAAGGGAGAGAGCCAGTGCCGTAAGACAAAAACAACATCCATGCCTCACCGGGATTCGAACCCGGACCCCTTACGGACGAATGATCAGAGGCCAGCGTCTTAGACCACTGCGCCACCGGGGCGACCAACAACGGTCTGTCTTGTACCAGTCTCCTCCATGTCACTCCCGCATACTTTCGAATTTCATCGACCCATCTCCCATGTGGTCTACTTCTGGGTCTTTTCCTGTCCCTTGGAATCCAATCTAAAATTTCGGCTGTCCATCGATGGTCTGTCCTTCTGGCAGTATGTCCAGCCCATTGCTCGTTCGTGACAGACGTAGTGTTGGTGGCTCCAATATTTTATGCATTTTAGTGTGGAATACCTCGTCCCCCACTCACCTGTTGCGTGGCCCGGCTGTCTAAAGGTACTGTGTATGTTTTGAGCTACTTTTCTAGCGTTCTCATCCTCATATTAGTTCATATTCATCCGTTATCTTATCGTTTGCTCACGTTTGGAAGCTGCCAACATGGCGGCTTCCGGTATTTCCTTATCATATATGAGCGTGGCGGATGCAAGTCACGTCACACTTTCCACGTCCATGGAAGTTAACATACTCTCGTCCTCAGATGTGTCTGCTCAGATGCCTTCCCAGCTTTCTAGTACTCCTGCACCGGTGCCTTCACTGGACTTGGCTGCGCTTTCTTCTTCAGCTCCTGCATCTGCCTCGGTGCCCTCACTGGGTACTACTGATTCTACTGCCTTGCCTTCGGCCTGTGCTTCTCTTCCCTCACAGTCTTGTGTGCCTGCCGGATCCGAACAGACTTCTCTTCCAAGGATGTCATTTGCCTCTACAGTGCAACGAGGCGCTACTTCTACGTCCGATTCCTCTCAACCTGATGGTCTTTTGCAAGCAACACCTATTATTCAGGTATCCAACCACAAGGTGAAGGTAACGATAGATGACAATTCGCAGATTGGCCGTGAGTTCCATAACCTCCTGGATAGAGGTGTGCTCTTTCATGCTTTACCAAATACTCCGTTGCCACGCTACATGGAAGCCCTCTCTGGACATGTGTCGTCTGCGTCCATTGCAGGAATTTCCCGTACTCCTCGGGGTATTTTGGTACAGTTCAATCACAAGGAGGATGCTGACTTTTTTCTTGCAAACGGTCTTTCGATTGGGACAAACCATCTCATCCCGTCGCCTCTTTCCAAGCGACCGGTGAACACCACGTTCTATCCTGTTCCACAGGAAGTGCCAGATACTGCACTTCCTCTCCTTGTCAGTCATGTTTGTAAAATTGTTGGCAAGGTCCGTCGCCTCTCTGACGCTCCCCGCGGAACTCGATTTGCACATGCTACCGGATCTCGCCGTCAGTTATTGGTCGTCTTTCCCACCGAGAAAGCCTTGGCGGATTGCCCTACAGAAGCTACTGTTGAAATTGGCGCACAAACGTACAGTTTGAAGATTTTCACTGCTCACTGTTGTACACACTGTTTAACAGAGAATCACACCACTGCCTCCTGTGACCGCGTTCGACGTGGACGTTCATCAAGTTCGCATCCCACTGCTGACCACATTGGTCTTTCTACTATCCCCACTACCGGTAGTTTGCCTGACGCGAATTCTTCGTTTCTCCTTCAGACGAACATTTCCGTCACGGACAATGCTGCCTTTCCTCCTCTCCCGACCCGTACGATTGTGCTTCCACCTTCAAGATTGACAGAGTTGTCTTCGACTACAGATGTGTCTACAGCGGAGTGTTCCGATCCGGGTGGGTTGAGTGGTGGTTTGGCAGATCGGCCGTCTGGCTCTTCTCTTAGCCTCTCGGATATCGGATCTCCATTTACAACCTTGTCTACCATACCCTTGTTGCAACATCTTCCTGAAGCCTCGGCTGTTGTACCAGTCTCCACTAAGGCATCTCAGCTACGTACTGCTTCTTCGGCGACGTTCGTTTCCTCGTCTCCTGACTTGGGAGGTGAGCCTGATCCATTAATGGATACATCCGCTTCAGCTTCTTCTTCGAAGCGGATTGGAACTTCCAAAGGCGCTGTAAAACAGAAAAAGTTAAAACAACTTTCTGCGCCACATTCTGAGGATTCATCTAGTGTTCCCGAGGTTTCCGGTTCCGGTGTTTCTCCACCTGATGATTCTTCAAACAGTATGCTTCTCCGCTCAGGCCCTGTCAATCCTCTCTCTGATGCTGAGGTTCTACAGGACGTTGATGCGTTTCCTCCAGTTCCTAGACCACTGTCCAGACAGCAACTTTTACGTCTTTTTCAACCTGCACGTACGATTGTTGGTTCTGAAGAATTCCTTCACTCACCTGATCTGGACCTGTATGCAGCGGTAACGCAATTCGAAGCTTATGTGTCACTTTTTAAATCTCTGTGTGCCACCGATCCTCGGTATCAGCCTTTTTGAGACGTTACACGCGCCGTCTCGCCTCCTTGAAGGAGCTCGTTGAGAAGCATATATGTGATACCTTCTATCCTTTTACCGATGACCTTTAGCTCTCTTCCTCACACCGATTACTTTTTGTTCTCTCAATGCTAGGGGATTTGCGAACGCGTTCGCAGATTCCCTGGTTTTGCAGACTTAGTGCATGTTGATTCTGATGTTTTCATTGTGTGTTTTTACTGTGATTCACAAGAAATGTACTGTAAAGTTGTTTTATTTGTGTGTTTGGCTGTGTTTCACAAGTAATGTATTTTAAATTTGCAATAATTGCGTGTTTTTGCCGTGTTTTCACAACTAATCGGTCTCGTTACTTGTGTGATCTCCTCATTGTCTCAGTATCATTATCTTATCTGTTGTTTCCTGAATTTGTGCCTGCTTTTTAAATTACCTATAATTGTGAGTGTTTGATGTGTTAGTGCTTTCCTCTATTGCGGATTATTATAGTGGTACGTTTGTTACCTTTGTTATTTTTATAAAGTTGCTGAGGTACTCAATGTTGTTTTGCGCTCTAACCACCTTTCAGTTCCATTCGGTTGATTTATCATAGCATAGTACATTTCATGCATTTGTGCACATGTGTTATAGTGTTTGACATGCTGTTAGGCCATTCATTGTTCGTGTACATATTCATTTTCTTTCTGTGTAACGTTGTGCTGCATGTACTGCAGCTTTTATTGAATCTCCTATGTCTGTATTTCGTTTTAGCAATAAACTGGGTACCACTGTGGTATCCACAGTTACCAATACCCCCAAACAAAAAAAATACCATTGCCATTTCAGGGATTTAACTCTGATCATGATGTCTTCCACTCTTGTCATTTTTCGGATCCACGAGTTCCTCTTCTTATCTCTCCTGGTTACACCAAACATGCACCTCTCCATGCTATTTTGAGTTGTCTGCAGCCTTTGTATGTCTCTTTTAGTTAAAGTCCACGTCTCTGCACCATACGTAAGCACTGGAAGGATGCATTGATCAAACACTTTTCTTTTAAGACATAATGGCATATTGCTCTTGAAAATTATGCTGTTTCTTCCAAAAGCTCTCCAGGCAAGTTTTGTACGCCGATTAATTTCTTCATCAATGTGACCCTCACTTGATGTCTGCTGTCCAAGATAAACGTACGTGTTTGTTATCTCCAGCTTTTCTCCATCAATCGATAAATCTTCATTTCTTGTACATCACTTTTGTCTTCTGAAAGTTCATTTTTAATCCCACTTCTTTACTCTTGTCAGCAAGTTCCTGGATCATACACTGTAGCTCTGATGGGGTAGTTGCAAAAATGACTATGTCATCTGCAAAACGAAGGTGGGTCAGACAATCTCCATTAATCTTTATCCTTTTGTTTTCCCAGTTCAGTGATTGAAAGACATTTTCCAATGTGGCATTAAAGAGCTTCAGAAATATGGTGTCACCTTGTCTCAGTCCCTTTCCAATTTTTATGTGTGTTGTATTTTCAAACAGCCGAATCTTTGCACTTGCATTCTCATAGATGTTATTAATAATATTAATGTATGCATCTTCAATACCGCAGGATTTCAGAGCCATTGTAACTGCTGATGGTTTCACCGAATCAAAGGCTTTTTCATAATCGATAAAAGCCATGCACAATGGAAGTTCATATTCCCTCGCTCTTTCAATTAGTTCTCTCATTACGTGGATATGATCTATTGTGCTGTAGCCACTCCTGAATCCAGCTTGTTCTCTCGGTTGAGCCATGTCCAGTGTTACCTTCAAGCGGTGTGAAAGAACTTTAGTGAAGATTTTATAAACCACTGATAGGAGGCTGATAGGTCTGTAGTTCCTGAGATCCTCAATGTCACCTTTTTTTATGTACAGCTTACTAATTCAGAGAAAGGGAGATTCTGAACGCGCTTAATCTTCCTTTTTCTAATTTTTTAAAGGTTATATTTTTCGATAATTGTCAAAGTTTAGCTAATATGTTTTGGCTTACATTCACCTAAATATTTTCAATAATATCTCATTTCATTATTTAATTTTCACATTTTAATAAAATACAATAGAAAGACAATAATACCAAATGGCACATCATGGGCCGGGACGGATGTGCCATTTCGTATTATTGAGTATCGGATAGTGAACGTAACAATAGCAAGAAGCTTTAGGGTTAGGGCTTGGAAAAATTCCGTTCAAGGTTAAAGGCTTAGAGAACTTTCTGCGACAAAGAACAATTGGTTATTAGCTCTTCATCTCAAAGATATGTTCAGAAAGGTCACGGAGATTAAGCGTACCAGCATATTGTTTTCTATGCCTTCATTCACTGTTTTGAAAAATCCCTTTCATGGATATGAGATGTTCACACCTCATAGTATGTGTTACTCTGTACCCTGGTTCTCTGTATGGAATACTGTATAAAACTAACTAAAGCCTTGAGAAAAATAAAATACTGAAGAGTGTTTTTATCAGTTCCAATCTCTGTTTTTTACATCCCCCAGATAATAAATTTACTCCTCTGGAATGACCATTCTGGGAGAGTAACCTCCCTCCCTGCCCACCCGGTAGCTACTGCCCTGATCTCGCATTTAAGAATTCCTTTCACAAATTAACTTTAAGTCTAGAGAAATGATTGCCTCTGCTAGCCACTCTCAAGAACGTTCACATGGCACAGGCTATATGGATACAGTAACTGCCAAAATCGAATCTGGAAAAAATAAAGTACTAGTAAATAATGTGCTTACATACATACCTTAATTTAAAATGATTTCACTGTCACATTTGAAAGAAACAAATTCATGATCAAATATGATGAAAATACTTTATATTTGCCATGGGCATGGCAAATTCTAGTAGTCTGTATAAATTGTAAATTAATACGTTGAAAATAATGAATGCGAAGAAATACCCTATGAGGGAAAAAGTTTCCGCACACCCCTTCCACAACAAAAAGGGAACATTCGAGTAGATCACGTGTGCCAGATTTACTTCAAAACTGCGGGTAAGCTCCTCAGACGTCTTATATCGTCTACTTGTGAGACATGGCCATGCATGTTGAGCTTACTGACTTCTTTTTTTTTTTTTATTGGAGGTTTAGCGACCACCGTGAGCAACTCAATGGGCTATAAGCAGTCGCCCGTCCCTAATTTAGGGTCACTGGTTCCAGGGAAGGGAGAGAGCCAGTGCCGTAAGACAAACACAACATCCATGCCTGACCGGGATTCAAACCCGGACCCCTTACGGACGAATGATCAGAGGCCAGCGCCTTAGACCACTGCGCCACCGGGGCGGCGCTTACTGACTTCCAACGAGGTGTTATTATAGTGTGCTATATCAGCAACCTGTCCGTGCGTGCGATTGCAGAGCAATTGCAACACCTACGGTCAGCTGTTCAAGACATTATCAGTAAACGGAAACGTGAGGGATACAGTATATGACTGCCAAGAAACGTAACGGAAAGGGACCATAGAACTTTGAAACGTGTCGTCCATGGGTACCGTCATTTCTCTACACAAATCATCACCAAAGAATTTCAGGATTCAACAGGGATGAGTGTGTGCACTAAGACAGTTCGTAAGGAACTGCACGAGTTAAATTTCCATGGCCGAGCTGCTACATACAAGCCGTTAATAACTCGTACGAATGCGAGAAAGCGACTTGCTTGGTGCGAAGTACATCTTCCATGGGCCCTAAACCAGTGGAAACGAGTGTTACGGAGTGACGAATCACGCTACATCGTTTTTAAATCCGATGGTCGATGCTGGTGTGGCATATGCTATAGGTGAACAGTATCTGCCAGAATGTGTCATTCCAGCTGTTAAATTTGGTGGTGGAAGTGCCATGGCCTGGGGATGTATCTCGTGGTACAGACTCGGACCGTTGGTGGTTGTGAATAGAAACATGAACGCCACGAAGTACTGGGACATTCTAGACAATGCCGCACTGCTTGCACTTTACCAGTTTTACGGAGACGGCGCATTTTTGTTTTAGTAAGACAACGCGCCGTGCCATAAAGCACGCTCCATTGCGACATGGTTTGAGGATATGGGTGTATAGAATTTGGAGTAGCCAGCTCAAAGTCCCGACCTCAATCCTAAAGAGACTCTCTGAGATGAACTTGAACGTCGGATTCCGGCTCAATCGACACGTCCAACTTCTGTGTCTCAACTGACCACTGCTTTGCAGGAGAGGAATGGAACAATATACCTGCGACCACTTATCAGAATCTTATTGAAAGTGTGCCAAGGAGAGTGCGCAATGTAATTGTGTCCAAAGGTGGGTCAATTCCTTATTGATTTTGCCATAAATGCAGCATTGCGTAAAAAGCGCTGGTATCCGGAAATTTTTTCCACATAGTGTAGCTACTTCAGTGCTACACTGGAGATAATAATTGCATTAATTCGTGGTGCAGAAGACTTAGACACATAAATATTGAATCCATTAAAGATATAATGAACAAAGTTTTTTCAAATGGAATTGATCAAAGATATCTCAAATGTGAGAAAGATATATAATTTCTGTCGGGCCAAGCATAAAAGCTAAAATGTCACAGGGACTTTTCAAAAAAGAAAACGGTTCTAGAGTTAGGAAATTTCAAAATGTAAACGCAGTGACACACACACACACACACACACACACACACACACACGTGGGCCAATGCTATCAACAACCCCGGGAAAATAAGAGGTTCTATACTACCTTCATGGATAACTGTTTCCGTTTTACATATACGAGTACATACCTGTTGAAAACCAAAAAAGAATCTCTGAGCAGATTTCAAGAATATGTCTCAGCAGCGAATAACAAACATAAAAGGATATCTGGAGTCTGTAAAACAGAAAACTGCGGGGAATACGCAGGTAAAGAATTCGAAGAATTCCTACTAAGAGATGAAAAAGAGTACGAAACCACCGTTTCATATTTTCTTCAACAAAACGGAATGGTAGAGAATAAAAATAGATTATTGTTAGAAACGACAAAAGCCAGGCTTCTTGATGCAGCATACGAGATATATTCTGAGGAGAAACTGTACTGATCTCGACTTACGTTCATGTCAGACTGCAGACAAAAGTAACAGATAAGACTCCTTTTCAACTTGGTGAAATGGAAAATAGTACTTAAGACACAAGAAAACATCTCGATTGAAAGCATATGTATATGTCCAAAAACAAGAACGAAATTAGACACAAAGATGCACAAGAGGGCATATTCATGGGATATGGACGAAGATTAAGAGCTTATACAGTATTAATTCCAGATGCAGAGCATGTGATAATCAGCAGAAATGTGAAGTTTGATGAAGCAAGAAGTACCAATTGTTCTGTCGAAAATCTACTTTATCAAATTATCATTATTTGATAATTTGATTAAATTCTGAAAGAATTAACACAAAGATAACTGGAGAACGAAACTAAATCTATACGAATGTGAGAGGTAAAAACGAAAATTAAGAAAAAACAGATACTGTTCCACAACCTAGAAGAACTTCAGATCCGACACAGGATTACCACCTGACAGACTTGTGTACGTAGCTGAGAAACAAGTATAACAACCAAGTACTTGGAATGAAATGGAAAATCTAGAAAAATTGGTGAGAGGTAAATGGAAACAAGCCACAAATTAAGAGATGAAATCGCAGAAAGAAAACGAAGTCTTGAAACTATCAGATTTACCACCGCCCAAGAAAGCAATTAACTCGAAATGGATATTTAAAGTCAAGCATACAGGAGAGTATATGAACCGAAATACAAAGCATGTCTTGTATATATAGCACGGGGAAAAGACTTGATTATGGTGAGGCATTTTCATCCGTAGCCAAACACACTACAATACGAATTTTGCTTACTACACCGAAAATTTTCTGAAATTCAGGAGCCATTTTTCGTGATTCCCTTCGTGAATTAACGAAGCATATTTCTGATACAACATTTTTGTGAAATGTCAGAAAGAAATCCGAATTTCGCGGATTTTTCGTTCTCCAGGAAAATTTTTAATTTTCAGAACCCTTTCTGTAATTCTTTTCTTATACTGACAGTAAGCTGGCATTTTTAAGATGTGTTAAAGGAAAATTCTGAATTCTCAGAAACCTTTTCGAGATTCGTTTCGTATACTGACGGTAAATTGCTGCTTTTAAGATGTGTTAACGGAAAATTCTGAATCTTCAGAAATTTTTCCGCAATGCTTTTTATATATTAACGGAGAAACTCAGTTCTCACTTTTTCCGTGTCTACACTGCTGGCCACCCAAAATGCAACACCAAGAAGGACACGAGATAGCAAAGCCAGATCTACTGGACACATAACAACAGATACAAAGATGAAACGATTGAGCTTACAGGCCCGTGCTACTTGCGGAACACGCAGACATCAATAGAACGTGTGGCCCCCATGGCTGGCAATAACGTCCGCTACACGCCGCGGCATCGAACGAAAGAGGCTTTGGATGTGGGCTTGGGGTATGTCGGTCCAGGCTGCTTCCACACGTTGCCACAGTTCATCAGGCGTAGCCGCGGGTGGTGCTTGCCGGGCCACTCGGTTGCCGATCAGCGACCAGACGTGTTCGATGGGCGACATATCGGGAGAACAGGCGAGCTACAGCAGCAGTGACACCTGGTGGGCAGTGAAGAATTGTTGCACGATGCGTGCCACGTGCGGGCGCGCATTTTCCTGTTGAAACGTGGCCGCTGGCAGGTCCTGCAGGTAAGGGAGGACTACAGGCTCCAAAACGTCGGAGATGTAGCGGTGGCTGTTGAGTGTACCAGCGATGCGTACCAGAGGGGTGCGGGTGTCATATCCAATTGCGCTCCAAACCATAACGCCAGGCGACGGACTGGTATGGCGATGCATAATTCAGGCGTCATACAGTCTCTCGCCGCCGTGCCGCCACACGCGGATCCGACCATCGTGGTGTTTCAGGTAGAAGCGGGATTCGTCGGAGAAGACAATGTCGTGCCATTCCGTAGTCCCGGTGCGGCGTTCAACGGCCCACTGCCGCCGCATTCGCCGGTGGTGTAACGTCAATGGTAATCGGAGCAATGGGCACCGTGCGACAAGTTCCCGCTCCTGCAGACGACGTCGAACGGTACGTGCTGAGGTTGTTGCGCAACACACCCTAATTCCTGCGCTAACGTTCGTGATGTGGCGGTGCGAGCCGTCAATGCCCGCCGCACAATATGCCGGTCCTCTCGTTCGGTGGTGTGCCGCGGCTGCGGCAATCGCTCACGTCGGTCCGTCCGTCCCTCCTGCACCCACCGAATCCATACTCGTCTCACTGTGGTTGGATGTCGTACCACACGGGCGCCGATGTCTCGGTACGATAAACCGCCGTCGCGATAAGCCACTATTCGTCCTCTGTCGAACTCTGAAACGTGCTGGAATGGCTGCCGTATTCTGCGACGAGGCATCAGGAAGATTCCAACGCACGGGTCCGACAGCACAACATACTTCGACTATTTACACCCCGCCTTCTATGCACCCTTCTTATAGTGCTTCTCGGTGGCGTGCCGGGCGCACATGATTTGCATATGCCCTGCAATGCTAATCGTTTGCATGTCCTCTCGCGGGCGACGCATGCTGCGAATTTCAGGCCAATCGGATGCTTCCTTCTAGGTGTTGCGTTTTGGGTGGCCAGCACGGTATATGATGAAAATTTCCGGTAAAAGGAGAGATTCGGGAGAATACTTGAGGTTTGATGAATTGTTAAATTTCCATAGTCTGTCGAAGAATCTGATTTTGAAGTGCTGTAGGGAGATCGGATATTGTGGATATAGCATAGCGCATGAATTTTGGCAACTGTGGCACAGGATATTTCTCCCCCATTTTGTGCATCAGCTATTATATATTCTGTTACTGTAAGAAACCGGATACTTAAATTATGGCACAGATGATTTGTGCGATGTCTATGTATCATTCTGCGGAGTCCTTAAAACAATAAAGGTATTATAGCCAACAAGAGTAAATTTTATGTTTAGAAGTTTTGTGAAATAATACTATAAAACAGTGCATTTCACCTTTTCTTAAAGATAATTGAAAGTTATTGTCAGTTCAAAAAGAGATTTCAAGTTCCAAAGCATTCTGTTGCTCCGTAAAATCACGATGAAAAAATATACTTAATTTGTGATAAGTCTTCCTACAGAAAAAGCAAAATTATTACAAATGTATTCAAAATTAATAAGCTCCAACGAAAAATAAAAACGACTAAATCACTCGAATTAATGGGGGAAAATCATCATCCCGCAATTAGTTCTACTTTGAACGTAACCGAGATTACAAAGACATTCTGGCTCAGTGTTCAGGACGCGCGGTTTCTATCCCAAACGACCTCAGTTCGATACTCACCATCGGCACAGAAAGATTTTCTGCCGTAAGGGCTAAAAAAATCAGCGTCTTTGGTTTAGCGAATTTTCTGTATAAATACAGAAAAATTTGAAACGGACTTTTCTGAAATAAACGGAATTACTAACTACGGAAAATCTGGGAAAATATGGAAGTTAAAAGAAAACAAGAAAGATGACACCGAATTTTCGGGTGTAATGAGCACGTCTTTTGCATCCGTTCAGACGCGAATTAAATTTATCAAAGCTATTCAAAGTCAATGGAACCGGTATGGATAACTATAGTATCTGACCGAAGAAAGAAGTTTTTCAATCGGGTTTTTAAACCAGCAGATATTGCTGTAAGCAGAATCCTGAACTTACGCCCTCTGGTTGCAGACTTGCGAGTTAAAAAAATTTAAATTTATGTGAGAAACATTTCGCAGTGGAAACGTTCTCCAACAAAGAAAGAATTTTTCAAATCGGACTCTTCGAAGCAGAGATATGGACAAATATAATACATGCATCTACGCCCCCAGAGGTAAAACCATGCATTATTTTAAGAAGAAAGTATTCTCAAAAGGTTTTTTGATGTGAGAGGTATGGGTTCAAGAAAAAAAAAATTTAGTGGTGTTTTCAGGAGCTCAGATTTTGCTGCAAATACACCAGAAGCAGAAATAAACACTTATGCCCCTGGTTGCCAAAAATTATTTAACAAATATTAGGAATTATATGAAAAACATTTCCCATCAGGAGCTGTATGCGATACAAGAAGAATTTTTCAAATCGGGACTTTTGGAAGCAGACAATATCGGGGAAAACGCAATTTACCTTTGCGCCCCTAAGCGGAAAATCTATGATTTACTTGAAAAATGTGAATTGATATAAAAAAAATTCGCATTGGAAATACAGTACTATCCAACAAAGAAGGAATTTTTCAAATCGGACTCCTAGAAGTAGAGATATTGACAAAAATAAGATATACATCTACGCCCCATGGCGTAGAAACCATGCATTGTTTTAAGAAGAAAATATTCCTAAAAGGTTTGTCGAAGTAAGTAGTATCGGTCCACAAACGAATTTTTTTCAAACGAGATTTTAGACGTTCAGATTTTGCTGCAAATTCATCAGTAGTGGAAATTAAGGCTTACGTCCCCTAGTGGCCAAACCATTTTTTACCAAAAATTAGAAATGATTTGCAAAGGATTTCCCATCAGGAGCTGTGTCTGGTGCAGAAAGAATTTTTTAAATCGGAGTTTTAGAAGCAGAGATATCGAGTAAAAGGCAATTTACATTTGCGCCCCCTAGCGGAAAGTCTATGATTTACTTGAAAATTTTGAAATTATATGGAAAACATGTCACACCGGGAACTCTATCCAATAAAGAAAGAATTTGTTACAGAGATTTTATACGGGGTTTTAGGATTTCATATAAAATCTCAAAATGCAACTTTTATTCCATCTCGCGCTCAACTTTCCTTTATCTCCACAAAGCGTGAAAGAAATTTCTCAGAGTCAGTTCCCCATTAGACACCGGATGCACGGTTATTTGCTAAGACGACAATGTGTCTATACGTAGTATTTGCCCTTTGTATGTTGAATGGAGATTAACTCTGTCGCTCCTCTTTTGATGGTTTTCAGGTTTCAATTTCAATGGTACCAACAAATGCACTTTCCCTCACATTTTACTTTGAGGCTTAAGATTTACCGAGGGCAGTGTGGTTCCTTATAACGGGGAATTTTAGGATATGCTTGAGGG
The DNA here is from genome assembly GCA_039090855.1 of Macrothele yani. NCBI lineage: Eukaryota > Metazoa > Arthropoda > Arachnida > Araneae > Macrothelidae > Macrothele > Macrothele yani. Next base: position 60,145,327 of record CM077017.1, on the reverse strand, counting down.
CATTTCTTGGAGACAAGGGAAGGAGGCGAAGGACAATTGTCTCTAGGTTTAGGAAGCGAGCGGTCACGAGAAAGTACGACGAGGTGATAACCCCAGGGTAGGTCTTATAGTCCAGCCCCTGGCCATAAGACCGTTCGGAATTTTTGGGTGGACGAGGTTTCTCTTTAGATCTTGTTAGGGCATGCCCAAAGGAAGGATAAAATCTTGGGTAGACATCTGGCAGCCTGGGCACAGATTTTATAGGACGTCATTTTGTTTTGGACATATAACGCGCAGTAGTTAGTGTTGAATTTCGTAATTTTATGTTCTTTCCAGTATAGCTATGCAAAATACGACATGTTTTTTGGATTCCTCATAAAATTTCCTATAAGATAAGACTATTTAACCAGTAATAAACCAAGTTTATGAAAATCTAACAATTTTTTTTATTTTATTTAGTTATTTCTTGAAAGGATACTTATATTTAGCTACACAACACGTTTAACTGATGTGAATTTAGTTTGTTTCAGACTGAATAAATGAAATGTAGGATAACAAGCAACTTGTTGGCCTACATTTGTGCCGAGCGAGTGGAACTTCAATAGATGCGGACATATCAAAATGCATTTTATGCCAAAAGCACAACAAAGAGAAAACAACAACTACTACAGAAGGAAGACAAATAATCTTGGCTGCAGCTGAAATACGACAAAGTGATGTTTTTAAACGTATCAGTCTCCTTGGACGTGATTCTGAGTTCGTGAACCATTGTTCAAGTGCATGTTATAAATCCTGCACACTAAAGAAAACTTTGCTTCAGAAAAAAGAAAAAATGAAGCCAAATAACTGGACGAATCAAGTAAGACCCACTCCAAGATTCAGCAAATATCGCCACACAAAAAATTGAGAACTGGTGTTGTTTGTCGTAACCAGCCATCGTCTAATAAGGTGGAGCCTACAAAACTTCCATTTATTATTTGCGGAATAATAAATGGAAGTTTTAAACACAGGAACATCAAAGAAAAATATAGAATTAGTGAAACCAATCGGGCTAAAACAGTTCTTGCAGCCACTCTGTTCTTCAAGGACTATGAATACATAAGAACTTGTGATCTTGAAGATCAATCGGCTTTGTTTGGAGCAGATTTACACTACCACAAGCTCTGTCTTGAAGCGTATCTCGAAAGATATAGAAAACAAAATCAGCCAAATAATAAACAACAAACGCAAAATAAAGGCCAAAGGATAGAGGATATTGAACCACTTCTTCTAGACATTCTGCATTGTGTTTATGGTCTAACACTTAGTGAGATTCGTGATTATGCCAACAAACAGCCTGGAGAACAGTCTATTACAAATACAGAGGTAAAATTGTGCATGATACAAATATTTGGGGATAACATTCAGTTCTGCAAACCACCACAAAAAAATCAGTCCCAGCTTGTTTATTCGCCAAAGCTTACTGTTGATCAAGTGGCGGAGAACCTACGATCTGTACACTGTGTTAGGGAGGCTGGCAAAGTTATTAGACAATGGCTACTGCAAACAGATTTCAGCCTTGACGATGAGTTTGGGGATGCAAACCAGCTAGAAAAATCTTGGCTAAAAACGCCAATCCCACATCCACTAATTGATTTCTTGTCTCACGTAATTAATGTTGATAAACTAACCATCCTTTCCCCCATTAATGATAACAGTCGACTATATACGACTTCAGGTGAAGTAGAAGAAAAAGAAACAGACAATGATGAAATTGGAGAGGTCAGTGAGAAAACAGAGACCGCTCTAACAAGCAGAATCAATGCCTTTTTTTCAGTTATTGTTCTACAATGTCCATAAGGGAAGAAAGAAGACTCCTCTGCATCTGATGACTTGCCATTCAATTTATGAGAAGTGTAAGAGCAAGCAGCTTATCACTTTATAATGGAATCTCGTCGTAACTTTGCACAGCACACAATGAAGTCATGTTCGGTGAGCACTGAACTTTCAAGTCATTTTATCAGAAGCAACTTCACCGTAAGTGCGATGGATAATTTTGACCACGAAGAGGCAAGCTTTTCAGATCTTTGGGGAACCCATGATACCGTTTGGTCTTATTTCAGGAAGCTCCGAGCGTAATTCCCAGTAATCCAAAGTTGTCAGCAGTGGATCATTATAAACTTGGAAAAAGGTCTGTTGCTCTACTTTCATCAAACCCATGAAGTCTCAATTCATATCTGAGTTGACCAAAAAATTAGATACTCCTGACAGAAATTTCCAAAAACAGCCATACCCTGAAAACCAGTGTGGTTGTTGATGTCATGAATCAGTTTTCAAAGGCTGCCAGTTAAGGGACATGTCACATTTAAAGATATGTTTACAATACAATCTTTGGCAGTAATGTTAATAAACTGTTTGTAAATTCAGTCATGTAAACTATGTTTTTGACAGCTACCTTCGATCGTCAATCAAAAACGCTGAGAGAGAAAGAAAATCTTCTGTGCAACCACAACCGTTGACATCCAATGCTACCACTACGAAGCTTCCTGTATAAATATAAAGATTTTGGGCATCAGCTGACAACAAAATTCTGATTCAAGATGCCCTGAGCGAGTTTCTGAACACGGTATCGGCTAATCGACAATGGGAAACTATCCTCAGCGGCGAGTTGCTTGAAAGTGGACCTACTCCCGCCTTGGCGACGAAAGATGGAAGCTTCACACAAATCAAGGATACTCTTCTAGTAACTGTTGAGGAGGACGACGTATCATTCCTCATGTTTTTCAGGCTGTTAAAGAAGGTTTACAGCGTATCGTTGTGCTTTCAATTGACACAAATGTTTTTGTGATACTCATTTCTACAAGTTTCTTAATGAAAACGGACCCTCTGAACTATGGATGAGAAAGTCGGCATCAGATATCATACCAATTCATACTCTCGTAGAGAAGATAGGTACTATCACAGACGTCCTTCTTGCTACTCATTTTCTTACAGGTTCTGATGTGACCAGTAAGATGAGCACAAAATTGTCATCGCTCAAGGCAGAACCAGAAAAATATCTCCACAACTTTGGTAGGCGTTATCCTCCAAGTACTCAATCCTTTAAGCTAGCCGAGTGGTACTTGGTGAAGGTTTTAAAACCAGGCTCTGTTTTAAAGGTTTTAAAACAAGACATTTGATGCATTTCAATTTGAAATAATGACCAAAGCTGGCATTCCCAACTTACAAGGGCCGGTGGCGCAATGGTCTAAGCGATAGCCTCTGATCATTCGTCCGAGATGGGTCCGGGTTCGAATTCCGGTGAGGCATGGATATTGTGTTTGTCTTACGGGCGCTGGCTCTCTCCCTCCCTGGAACCAGTGACTCTAAATTAGGGACGGGTGACTGCTTGTAGCCCATTGAGTTGCTCACGGTGGTCGCTAAACCTCCAACCAAAAAAAAAAAAAAAAAAAAAACTTACAAGGCGTCCCTTGTACAAGCTCTTCATTACAAGGTCACCTGAAATTATCATTTTACATGGTAAACTCGTGCTCTACAGTGTTATTGATGGACGACCCATTAGCCCTAACGAATTTGGATGGACAATCAATGCTGATGACTCATCATTCTCGCCAGTCCTATGCATTAGTGAACTACCTGAAGATATCATTTTTACCTGTACTAGCAAAAGCTGTCATACAAAACGAAGCAGGTGCCACAGAAACAATGTTCCTTGTACGTTATTTTGCAAATGGTTGGTTGGTTGGTTGTTAGATTTTATTGGCGCAAGGGCCAGGTTTGGCCAAAGAGCGCCAGACAAAGAACGATCAGCCACAGATTTTTAAAAACGTGAATAATGATTAAGATCAGACAGGCTTGGTAAAAGTTGAAAAAGAGTATGAAGAAAGCAGTGAAGAAAAGGTAGTTAATGAAATTTATTAAAAGTAACATATTTACTAATGGAAAAGGACGAACCGTCACTCTCCTCCCCCCACACTCCTCTGCAATGCTGGCAGAGGGCGGGGACGAACTGTCACTCTCCTCCCCCCATGTTCCTCTGCAATGCTGGTAGAGGCTGGGGACGAACTGTCACTCTCCTCCCCCCCGTGTTCTTCTATAATGTTGGGTGAGGGTGGGGACCTCGCTGAGGCCGAGACAGTTTGATGGACACCGCACACCTTTGCGGATTGAGGGCCGGGTCTTCCGCACGTGCAGGCTGTCTGCTGGGAACCGGAAGAGGCGGGCGTCTTCAAAAGAGAAGGCGAAGACGCAGCTGGTCGAATAAGCTGGAGCTCGGTGAAATCCACCTGTGTCGCTTGTTCAGCTGTAGATCGCTTGGCAAGTGCGGCGAGAGCTACAGGGCGCGGAACAAAAGGCTGCACGGGTTGTGGCTGAGACTGAACAACTGCGGCAAAAGTACGCTGTCGGTTGTTGGGAATACCCAACTTGGCCTTGGCAGCAGGGTACGAGAGGCCCTCCAGGGTCTTGAGGCGCTGGATCGCCTTCTCGTCGTTCCACTTCGAACAGGACCTGGCATAAGCAGCGTGGGAGTCACCACAGTTTACACAGCAGGGCTCTGAAGTGCATCCAGTCCCTTCGTGGTCGCGGGAACCACAATTGGCGCACCTCGCAACACTGTTACAGGACCGCTGGGAATGTCCATACCTCTGGCACTTAAAACAGCGTAGAGGATTTGGTATATAAGGACGAACTGCACATAACAAGTAACCAGCCTTGATTTCAGTAGGTACCTTCGGGCTGTTAAAAGTCAAAATAACATTTCGTGATTTGATCAGCGCGCCATCGCGCCTGAAAGTCATGCGTCTGGCAGCTATGACACCCTGATCAGCAAGTTCACACACAAGTTCATCTTCATCGCAGACCAACAAGTCGGGCTCAGAAATGACTCCTTGGAGGTGTTGAGATACGGATGTGCCGTCACTTGAACTGGAATATCCTGAAGTCTGGTCAACTGCAGAAGAGATTTGCTCTGAGAGAGAGTGCAAGTTTCCACAAGCAGGTCTCCAGAGCGTAGCTTCTTCACTGACTTCAAAGAGCCAGCAACACCCGCAAGTGCCTTCGAGATGAAAAAAGGAGACTTTGAGGAAAGTTTCAACATCTGGTCAGTAGAAGAAATGACGAGAAAAGTAGCTTGAGGCATCGAATCTGCAAGTGTAATGCGACGTTTCTGAGCTGACGGCTCAACACCTGGATCTAAAGATACGTCGCGGTGATGTCGTTTTTCAACGAAAGTTCTCTTCAGTGTGTTATGTGTGGGAGGTGGTTGAGGCAAATTTGGCGCCTGATCAATCACCATATCCTGTTGCTTTTTAAATTTTGAGGAGGGTTTATGTTTCCCCATGGGAGTAAGAAAGAATTCATCTGCAACGTACTCCGCCCACAATCGAGCCCAACAGGAGGAGAACTGGAGGTCCGCAAGCCAAACATATGACGCAAGACACAGTTCTAGAGCTTAGTTGCAAATATAGTCCGTTGGCTGTGATCACACGCACTCGGCGGACACTTCGGCCTCCGGGTACCGTCATGCCAACGCCTTTGGCATGATCCCACAGCCCCCGGGCTCACCCTGCCGTGCAATACGACAAAAAGCCGCTAAAGCCCTGCACACAACTTGGTACAAGACTTCTGACCAGAGGTGGGTTAGGCTCTAGCCTCCCGTTTACAGCGAAGCCGGGGTCGAAGAGGAGTGTTGGTACACAGGAGGCACTTAACCGGTCTCCTGCGACCTCAGCCGCCAGACATCCCATTTCCGCCTCACGGGTCTCCGCACGCGGCAAACATGCAGGTAGGTCTAGCACCCAAACCAGCTAAAAGGAAAAAAAAAGAAATCCAAAGAAGACAAATCCTGGCAGGGAACCTAAACGGAATCTCAGCAACCTACGAACTGAGCGGTTAATATAAATCAGTTAGTGGTGGAGGGTAACAAAACCACAAGACCGGGGTGTTAGTACATAACGTGGTAGAGATTAGGTAGAGAACACAACACGGGCAACTAGCCAGTGGAGAAAATAAATAAAAAACGAAAAAGCGAGACACAAGACCAGCTCGGGATCGTGGGGCCGCGACTCCCCAACAGCTGGATGAACAGCCGTCCCTGCAAACACCAACAGCACCAAAATAAGAAAAAAAACAAGCTGTGGCATGACATCAGATGTTGACCAAAGTCACAAGGTCAGCTCGGGCCGTGGGGGCGCCGCTCCCCAAATAACTGGTAAACCAGTTATCCCCGTGCGGGGATTTTGCAAATGCAACATGTCTTGTGACATTCAGAAACATGTAAAATACTTAATATGACCCTTTAACACTGTGAATAATTTGGAATTATTTATGTATCGTAATTTAGTAGTGATACTTCAATACATTTTTATCTATTCTCACCTTGCATGTTTTTTTATTTTCCGTTTTCTGCTTCAATATTCACAGCCAAGGGTCCCAGAGGGGTAAAAATAGTCCTGTCTTATAAGACATTTTATGAGGAATCCCCAAAACATGTCGTATTTCGTATAGGTATACTGGAAAGAACAGAAAATTACGAAATTTAATACCATCTACTGCGCGTATATGTCCAAAACAAAATAGCATCATATAAAATTTATGCCCGGGTTGCCAGATGTCTACCCAAGATTTTATCATTCCTTTGGGCATGCCCTAACAGGATCTGAAGAGAAACCTCGTCCACCTGAAAATTCCGACGGGTCTTATGGCCAGGGACTGTATTATTAGGTGGACCGCCAGGTCAGGGGAATTCACGACAGCGCGAGAGATTATCGAAAGCGGGAGAGTTAGAAAATAAAGCACAACTAACGGACAACCTTTGCAGGTAATTAAATGAAGAAAAGAATAAAAGTTTTTTAGACATATTTACGAATCGCAAGAATTATTTGCATACAATTTTACTATCATCTTCAACTACACTATCTACCAACAAGTAATTGGACACCCCTGAAATCGACGATATCTGCGGTCCTGATACACGTCACGGCCGCCGCCGTTAAATATCGTGTGGGAAACAACAACGCAACCAGTCGCATGCAAGATGCCACGCAGTTCGGAGCTCTCTGATTTAGAGAAATGTGTAACCGTCGGGTATCACAGAAATGGCCGATCCATACGTGACATATCCACCGAGTTGAAGTACCCAAAATCTACACTGGCCTACGTGATTGGCAAGTGGAAGATGAGAGGTGACTGTCGGAATGTGCCCCGATGACCTGGCAGACCCACAAAACTGGGAGTTAGAGACCGACGGGTGCTGGCCAGAGAAATTCGGAAGAACTGCACCAAATCGATGGGCCACATCTGGGAGGAGTTTCAACAGGCATCCGGGAGTGTTCTTTCGATGACTACCATCGGAAGCCTATCTGCTTGGTTATCATGGACGTGCTGCCACCCACAAGCCTTTGATCACCAAGTCCAATAGCGCAGCTCGGCTAACGTGGTGCAAAAAAAACGTCGACAACGGACCGTTGAACAGTGGAAACAGGTTCTCTGGAGCGACGAATCAAGGTTCACTCTCTACCGTTCGGATCGCAGGGTCTGGGTTTGGCGTCTGCCTGGAGAACGTCTCCTGCCGGAACGTATTGTGCCAACTGTGAAGTTCGGCGACGGTGGAATTATGCTATGGGGGTGTTTCTCCTAGTATGGCACGGGACCCTTTGTCACAATTCCTGGTAGACTCAACGCCGAGACCTACTGCACCATTTTGGATGACCACGCGCTTACTACGTTGTGGCAGTTTTACGGAGTGGACCCATGTTACTTTCAGGATGACAATGCCACCTGTCATGTTGCAAGGTTTACCATGGCTTGGTATGGTGACAATGGGGTTCATTGAATGGACTGGCCTGTGCAGAGCCCTATTGAGCACCTCTGGGACGAGTTGGAGCGTGGACTTAAGGGGTGCCCCCACCGTCCGAAATCAGTGAAGGAACTGACCTGTCTTCTACCAGCCGAGTGGAAGAAAATACCGCTAGCCGTCGTACAACGCCTGGTTGAGAGTATGCCCCGGAGGGTCGCAGCTGTAATCGCCGCTCGTGGAGGCTCCAGCAACTATTGAAGGTGAATAAACTTCGTTTTCCTTTGCTATCACAGGTGTCCAATTACTTGCTGGTAGATAGTGTATATAAGACTTAGCAACTCAAATACGCAATGTTTATGAAGTTAACAAGAAAAATAAAGATAAGAACCAACGTGTTAACAATTGGTTTCTTAATTTCCAATGAGTCACATTTCGGAAAAAATAAAATTATTGCAAACGTATTAAAAAAAAAAAAAAACCAACAGAAAATAAAATTATTAAATCACTCGCATGTAGTCATCGAGAAGATGCCGGCATGGTGTTTGCAGATTACTTCAAAAATCTTCAAGCCATTCGTGATAAATGTGGTCAAAATGCACTGCCCATCACTCCTCTCATGGCCGCGTGGTCTCAGGAGCTGGCTTCTGACCATTTGCCAGAGGTGGGCCCAGGACCCGAGCCCGGACTTGTGGTTAGTATGTTTGTCTGTTCCTTCTTTGGAACCAGTGACCCTAAATTAGGAAGTAGCTATGCTTTATAACATAGAGCTTATAGCATGTGCTTTATTTTAAAGTGTATCCTACTGTTGCGTCATATATAACTGAGGATTATATATGCTGCGAAAATGAGATCACATCCGAAACTTAGGTGTCACATTTGACTCATCCTTCAACTTCAGTTGATATGTTAACGCAACTGCTTCTGCAGCAGTGAAAAGCTGGGCTTTCTGGCAGTATTTTTTTTTTTTGTAGGTTTAACGACCACCGTGAGCAACTCAATGGGCTATAAGCAGTCGCCCGTCCCTAATTTTGGGTCACTGGTTCCAGGGAAGGGAGAGAGCCAGTGCCTTAAGACAAACACAACATCCATGCCTCACCGGGATTCGAACCCGGACACCTTACGGACGAATTATCAGAGGCCATCGCTTAGACCACTGCGCCACCGGGGCGGCCTGGCAGTTATCACAACATCGTCACTGACGCAAAATTTCGTTTAGAATACACTTCCATCATTTGGAATCCCTGGCACGCTATGCATGCGAAACAAACTGAAACTGCTCAGAACAATTTCCTGAGATATCTTCATTTCAAAACATGTTTTTAAGAACACAAGTAGCATTTCCACCTCCTTTTTTCAGACAAAATTTGGTGTCAGTGATCTTAAAAATAAAAGCACGAGATGTCGCTTTTTTGCGTTAACAGTTTTGTAGATATCTATCATTTTCAGATATCTACATAAGTGTTTTGGTGTTTTCATATTTCATCTCTTTTATTGCATGGATTTAGAGAGAATCACCTGCTACTCTTCGATGCCACGCCATTTTCTATGTGTACCAACATTCAGAACTGAAATCTTTTTTCATTGAACTGTTGTTGGATCCTTTTTTTACGCTTTCCAACCGTAGGTTGAAGAAGCGTATATACTCCAGCTTTGTCCGTCCGTCTGTCGGCACGATAACTCGCGTAAAAAGGGTTCGATTTGGATGAAATTTTAGTATGTGGTAGGGGACCACCTGGGGACGAACCCTATTAAAAATGGGTGAAGTGGGGTCAAAGGTAACGGCATAGAAGCGGGATCTATTTCATTGCCCTTATGCGTCATAACTTTCGTAAATATGGTTCGATGTCGGTGAAATTTTAGTATATTGCAGGAGACTACCTGGGAATGAACTCTGTTGAAAATGGGTGAAGTGGGGTCAAAGGTCAGGACATAGGAGTGGAATGCATTCCATTGCATTTATGCGTCATAACGTGCGTAAAAATGGTTCGATTTCGATGAAATGTTATTATGTGGTAGGGGACCACTGGGGACGATCTTATGACGTCACAATCTCGCGCTTGCGATGTTGGCGCGCGGTCACGCCATCTGTCTCATTATGTCACGCATTGTGTGTGGATCCTATTAAAGTTTTATGACGTCACACTCTTGCGAGCAGATGATTGCGATTCCCATCGGCCTCATTACGTCACGGGTTGTGTGCGTATGTCCGTCCGCACGATAACTCGCGTAAAAATCGTTCGCTTTCGATGAACTTTTAGTATGTGGAAGGGGATCACCTGGGAAGGAACCCTATTGAAAGTGAACAAAATGGAGTCAAAGTTTAGGACAAAGGAGCGGGATCCATTCCACTGCTCTTATGCGTCATAACTAACGTAAAAAAGGTTCGATTTCGATTAAATTTTAGAATCAGGTATGGGACCACCTGGGGACAAATCCTATTGAAAATGGGCGAAATAGGGCCAAAGGTCAGGACAAAGGAGCGGAATCACTTCCATCGGCAATATGCGTCATAACTTACGTAAAAATTCTTCGATTTGGATGAAATGTTAGTATGTTGTAGGGGCCTGCCTGGGGACAAATCCTGTTGAAAATGGGAGAAATGGGGTCAAAGGTTAGGACACAGGAGCGGAATGTATTCCATAGCCCTTATGCATCATAACTTACGTAAAAATGCTTCCATTGCGACAAAACTTTATCATGTTATTTCGGAGGTATACTGAACCGGTTCTGTTAAATATCATTGAAATGGGATCAAAGGTCAGGGCACAGGGCCGAGATTTATTCCACAGCCATTATCCTCATAACTTGAGTAATGATTTCTGGTATGTTGGAAAGCGTATTATAATCAATGCATTGCATGATTTTACTAACTTGTTGAACTAATTGAAGAGCATATACATTTTCCCGGCGAATAAAAAAGCTTTTAAAGCTTCTTGTTATAACGAACTCAAAGTTGTGTGATTGCTGTAAAGTTTTCGTTTGGTGTTTTCATATTTCATCTTTATAGAATAAAAGAATGACGTTTATTCACAATTAAATACTTTATTTTAAGATCTACTGTAATTTAACTAACCATTTGAATCGGCTTCATCAGGACAAACGGAGCGTAAACATTTAAATCATTGTGACATCAGCGTTCTAACGGTCGCGGTCGAAGGCATAAATCTCTGGAGAATTTATCAGATCCCTTGTGAATGTGAACTTTCATATATATAGGACAGACCTGCAGGGCTTTCATTTTCCATGTGAAAGAACACACGGCTTACGTACGGAACTGTGAACTGAAGAAGTTGATTATAGCCCAACATTTTCACCAAAATAACCAAAAATTTTGGTTTGAAAAAGCTAAACTTACTAACATACCTGATTCGGCTATCAATCTCAATGCATATCATATTAGACGATTTCCCCATATATCGCAACTCTTCACGCTTGTCAACGACACGACACCGACTCCTTTCCTTTTAAGCGCCTGGAAACAGCTCACCAAAATCCGTGACCGTCAGAACGCTGACAATGTCACAATGATTTAAAGGTTTACGCTCTATTTGTCCTGATAAAACCTAGATAAACGCTCAGCGAAACTGTAGTAAATCTTAAAATAAAATATTTAATTGCGAATAAACATTGCTGATTTTTTTCTGTCTCAACATCACAAGTATTGTAATCATAAAATATAAGGGTTGCTCCACAAGTAGGGGACTCTTTGGCTGGAGTGCGTTTGCGCTTCCTAATTTTGTCAACGGGTGGTGCTAGTGTACAGGAAATTTAAAGGTTATGCAACTGCATTGCAGCTTGTTTGTTACGGAATCCGTGTAACGTGCTGGACTAATTTCATTGTTCTCGTGTAGGAGATGGATATGTACAAAGTTGCTCAGCGTGCTGTAATTCAATTTTTCTAAGCGGAGAAACCGCCATCAAACGAAATTCACAGACGAATGAAGGCTGTGTATGGACTTGCTTGTCTTCCACGCAATACTGTAATGCGGTGGTGCCAGCTCTTTAGTGGTGGACGAACAAGCACTGTAGATCAGCCAAGATCAGGAGCACCACGTTGTGCTGTTTCAGTGATGACAATTGCACTTGTGAATGCTGCAATAAAGGTCAAGCACTGCAGACCAGCTAGATCAGGAGCACCACGTCGTGCTGTTTCGATCCGAGAAATGGGGAACAGTGCGGGTGTGAGCATCGGAACTATTAATACGATCATGCATTCACACCTTGAATATCGTAAGGTCTGCGTCACGTGGGTACCGAAACATCCGTCCGATGAACAGATGAGTCAACGAATGGGACTATCGTTACAGCATCTGTTCCGCTACCATGAAGAAGGTGAAGATTTCCTGCTATGCATTATTGCTGGGGACGAAAGCTGGTGTCATCATTTCGAGCCAGAGTCAAGACGCCAGAGCATGCAGTGGAAACATGCATCATCACCATCACCGAGGAAATCACGGTCTACCATTTCCGCAGGCAACCCTGTTATTTTACCATCGAAGACCATTGCTTCTTGGGTGGCTACCAAAAGGATCAATGCGGAATGATATTGTCAAACTTTAATGAAGCTTTGACAAGCCATCAAAAACAAGAGACCTGGCAACCTCACTCAGGGTATTGTGCTTCCTCTGCATACGGCAGTTAACACTCAAAGGATATTGCAGTGCTTTCGCTGGAAAATCCTTCAACATCCGGTTGATAATCCTGACCTATCGTCCTGAGGTTCTCACATATTTGGACCTATGAAAACATTTCTCAAAAGCAAACGTTTCACTTCGGATGATCCGGTGCATGAAGCTATAGGTTGAAGCAGTAGCCTGCTTCCTTCTATGCCGCAGGAATATAAGGACTTGGACAATGATGGAATCGCTGTCTAAATGCTGGCGGCGATTATTTGTAGGCAAGTCATGTTTTGACTCGTTTAGGCAGAAAGTCTCACTACGTATTGAACGACCGTTATATATTAAGTTCGTCTTTATGCTTTACGTATGCGTTTACGTAAATGTTTTCTCTCGTTTCCCTCCTCAGCTTTCAGTTATTATTATCATTATTCTTATTCCTAGGATTATTTCATTCCTCTATAACTGGGTTGTTCAGCCTAATAAGATGTACACATAAATGAATAAATCCTGATCTCAGGATGTAACTCATAACGAGATGAAGTAAGAAGTTAAGGCATTTTCGTGGTCTCGAGCTACAGTGCAGTTCGTATATCACAAGTAGGTTGTGTCCAGTATTGGACCCTAGGAAAAGCATGACAATATGCTATAGCCAGATACTGTATGAAGTTTAATTATCGTCCCATAATTACATCCCAAAAGACTCTTATTCTGGAAGCGCTTATGTCTCATTGTGGGCTATTTCGAATCCTATAACTTACTGGAATGAAGAATTCATTGTTAAAAATTGTTGCAAGTTCCTTCGAAATTGTGATTTCGAGTTACATAGTATATCATCAGCTGTATATCAAACATGACAGGAAATGAGCAAACAGTTACTTTATATCATCGATTCCTAAACTGAGGTGTGTGCAACAGGAAGGCGTAAAGAATTTTAAAGGGGTAGGGGGGAGCTCAAAATTGTGAGATGTTCAAAACGAAAAGCGGTTTTTATAATGTATAAACAAGTTTTTTCTTTTTGAATTGCATACCACGAGATTTGCCTTAAGGCGTGTAGGCGTAGCGCTACAATCGGGCGGTAAGACGGAGAAAGAACTATGTTACATAAATTCTTAAGGTGGTTCCATCTAAAAACTCTACCCTGTGTTTCCAATGGTAAAAACTTCGGCAGACATTTTCTTCGCACTTAATGTATTCCCAAGGATGAAAATTTGCACATCGATAAAAATAACTTTAAATTATAGCCTCGTATACTTAATATTTGTTAAAACTTAACCATAATCATATTAAAAATCAATCATTTTTCCTTAAGCAGCGTTGGAGGTCTGCTAATAAATGGCGCCACCTATATAGATCACTTAGTAATTGTGATCATCTCTTCATTTTTGTTCAATAATTTTATTAATTTTAGGAATGGAATGAACACTTGAGTTTAGCCATGCGATAGTCTGGAATGTTTAGTATTATTTGAGTTACTTAGATTAAATTTCCTGACAATAATTTAGATGAAAATGTTAACAGAACTGTAGGTACTGCTGATTTCTAATTCCGAAAAAACCAGCAAGCTCACTCTGCGACCTTTGAAGCTAAATTATCAAAGAATGTAATCTAAGTGGCTCAGATCATTCTAAACATTCCAGACTATCGTGTTGATTCCATTCCAAAAATTAATAACATTATTGAAAAACAAATGCAACATGATTACAGCTATCTATATAGGTGGCGCCATCTATTAGCAGAGCTCAAACAATGTCTAAGGAAAAACATTTCCCTTAGACATTGTTTGTATTGGTTTTTAATATAATTATGATTAAGTTTTAGAAAATATTCAGAATACTAGGTTATAATATATTTTTATCGATGTACAAATTTTCATTCTTCGGAATGAAAAATTGAGAAGAAAATGTCTACAGAAGTTTTCACCATTGGAAACGCAGGGCAGAGATTCTTTTTTTTTTTATTGAAGGTTTAACGACCACCGTGAGCAACTCAATGGGCTATAAGCAGTCGCCCGTCCCTAATTTAGGGTCACTGGTTCCAGGGAAGGGAGAGAGCCAGTGCCGTAAGACAAAAACAACATCCATGCCTCACCGGGATTCGAACACCTTTTGGACGAATGATCAGAGGTAATCGCTTAGACCACTGCGCCACCGGGGCGGCAGCGTTTTTAGGTAGATCCACCTTAATGCGTTCAACGTTGATGCCGATTCATTACTAGAAGCACGTCAAGAATAAGCACTCGAAAGGAAATATTATTAAAATACGAAAGATAATTTCCAATACTAAAGCTTGGAGGATTTTTGGATAAAATGTTTTCCAATCTCACCGAAAGTTGGAGAAGAAGCGCTGCGTATTGTTGTCCCGTTTTCACTGACGTGCCCTTGTGCACATTTTTTTTTCAAGTTTAATCACAATTGAAAAAAAACCCAAAAGAATCTACTGTATGCCGAAAACGATTTACTTTTGCACTTTCGAGCTCAGAGTTTCCCAATTCGTGAAGAAAATGTAGCATTATTCTTCACATTAAATTCATTTTGTTTCTACTATTTCTTAAGGCAAGTCACATTCTTATTAACTTTGGGTGAAAAGTATCAATGATTCCGCTTATTTTTAATTTGAGGTTATTTTATTATTTGAATTCTTTTGTTTAAATGCGGTTGGATGATGCTAACCGGGAAATGGGAAGGCGCGAGAATTTTTCAAAAATTAAAGTGGTTCCATCTCTGCCTTATGTTTCTTTACATATTTTCTTCGCAATTAATGTATTCCCAAGGATGAAAATTTGCACATCAATAAAACTAACTTTAAGTTATAGCATGGGATTCTTAATACTTGCTAAAACATAACCATAATTATATTAAAAATCAATCATTTTTCTTTGAGTGATGTTCAGACATGTTAATAGATGGCGCGACCTGTACATTGATGACGTCAGTAGACAAACAAATGCTGAAATGCTTAATTATGGTTATGTTTTATTAAGTATTAAGCATCTCATGCTATAACTTAAAATTAGTTTTATCGATGTGCAAATTTTCGTCCTTGGGAGTGCTGCCCCGATGGCGCAGTGGTCTAAGCGATGGCCTCTGATCATTCGTCCGAAAGGGGTCCGGGTTCGAATCCCGGTGAAGCATGGATGTTGTGTTTGTCTTACGGCACTGGTTTTCTTCCTTCCCTGGAACCAGTGACCCTAAATTAGGGACGGCGACTGCTTATAGCCCATTGAGTTGCTCACGGTGGTCGTTAAACCCCCAATTAAAAAAAAAGAAAAATAGTATGTTTTCCGATTTCGGCCAACTAGGGGAATGAGTGGAAGGTAACAAATTTTAGTAAACCACAAACAGGCAATTAAAAAAGAAATCGAAAGAGTACCAGGGTACACTTTGTAGATAATTTATGCTACGAATCTTTCGTATGCTAAGATTTTTGTGGGTGTGAAATCAAACGAGTGATTCGAGAGTATACATTTGTTTACGTACAATACATTGCATTTATTCGCGTCACTCACGACCACACCCGTACATACTAAGTGGAATTAAATCATAACAACAAACAATAAGGTTTACTAATTCCTGACATTGAGCGGTATATAGGTAGGTGGATTAATGAATGTATTTGTCGTAAAACCACTGAAAGAAGATATGTGAGTCATTAAATTAAATATTTACTAAACTATGACTGCGGTAATATTTCGACTGTTTAGTTTTTCAGAAAAAATATTTACTTTCGTTATTACATGTTCCGATTTAGACGAACGTAAGAAACGACCCTGACACTGATAAAATGCGATGTAGCTAAGAAGGTCCATGTGCGCATGCGCACGCTAAAGTCTGACCTGAAGATAGAAAGAAAAGCTGAATCGCAAGTCAGGAGCATTCGTAAATTTTGTCCTAGACCAGAGGTAGGGAACGTTTTCATGTTGGAAGGCTGCATTTAAGTTAGCTGTAATCTAACAAGGCCGCATTCAAAAAACTTCAAATAGATATACTTCAAACTGTACATTATTTTGTAAAAATTTTACTATGAACTAACTAACTTCAAAAAATGAAAAAAAGGTTAATAATTGTTAATTATAAAGTTAACTAACCTTTTAATGACTTTGTTGTGACTGCTTTTTGTTGGGGAGCATTTGAATATTTGGTTGCCGTATGGGAGGTCCGCTGTTTCAGCTAATCGTTTAGATCCGTGGTATCGATTCTTAGGGGTGCGCGAAAATTTTCTAAACTCATGGATTCAAACGAACATTCGAGTGAGATGATTGTCTATCTCTATTTTATTTCTTTCCCTTTTCTTTTTCAACGACACCCAATTATTGCAGTCAACTGATTTAGGATCGGTTTCCACCCCTCGAATCCTCAGACTTTTTTTCGCATGTTATCTTGTAACACCCATCAACACCGAACGGATCTGAGAATAAAGCGGCCGGCGGCGACTACTCATTGCCCATCTGGCGAAAACGGCGACACTGAGGAGGGCTGGTGTGATAGAGCTCCCAACGCCATGTCGTCAGCTCGTCGTACTCCCTGACGAACTGTAAAAGGAAACAGGTTTTTCGTTCATAGGAAATGCCTCATCTTTCAGGAACCCAATACAAAAGCGACTTTGACAAGTGTACTTTCAGGAATCCAATACGAAAGCGACTTTGACAAGGGCACTTTCAGGAATCCAATACAAAAACGACTTTGACAAGTTTGGACTCTGGCGAACATTTCTTGTGTTTATGTGCTCTGTTTTACGAGATTTTCGCTTCTGGAATGTTTATCTTCTGATGCGATTGTCCTTCATTTATTTTATACGAAATTTCATGTGTACAGATGTACAATGTACACAATGGAATAATGGCCTAAAGGTAATGCCACAAGGAACGACAAGGAAGGAGGTATGTCTTTGACAGGCGACTCTGGCACATTTGTGTGTGAAAAAATGTTAGCAAGTCTTCAAACTTCTCAAGACTGTGAAAGCAGAAAAATTAATAAGAAAATTCGAAATTACCAAGACGTATCTCTGAAATTCAGTTTCACATCGATTATCGTCAACGCTGAGCCTCGCCTTAAATGTGTAGTTTGCCATGAAATTTTAGCAAATGACAGCATGAAACCATCACGGTTAATTCGCCATACATAAAGCGATAGACATCCTTACCAGCGGTCAGAGCTGTTTTCGGCATGACAATGACAAGTAATAACGATTTAAGCGATTTTCAACGCGGTGTCATAGTTGGCGCTCGTGAGATGGGCCATAGTATTTCGGAAATAGAAACAAAGTTCGTACTTTCACGGACGACCATTGCAAGGGTGTACCGTGACTACAAGAATTCCGGCAAAACCTCCAACCTACGATACCAGTGTGGCCGTAATAGGACATTGGGTGAACGTGACCATCGTCGGCTGTCAAGAATCGTTTCACGCGACACTCTCGCAGGTAGCATCGGAATTCAATGCTGGAGCCTCAACAAGCATCAGCGTCCGGACTGTGCAAACGATATGGGCTTTGGGAGCCGACGCCCAACTCCAGTCCCCTTGATGGGTGCACGACACAGAGCTATGCGTCTCGCTTGGGCACGGCAACACCGCCACTTGACGCTTGATGACTGGAAACAAGTAGCCTGGTCTGACGAGTCGCGTTTCCAAATGTATCGGGCAGATGGAAGGATTCGTGTGTGGCTCAAACCCCATGAAGCCATGGGTCCCGCATATCAACAGGAAACTGTACCGGCTGGTGGGGGTCCGTAATGGTATGGGGTGTGTTTAGCTGTACTTCACTGGGAACCCCTGGTACGTCTACAAACGTCTGTGACCGGCCAACGCTATGTGCGCATCCTTTCTGACGAGGTACACCCGTTCATGTCCTGCATTCATTCTGATGGGTTGGCCTGTTCCAAAAGAGAAATGCACCTCCACACAAGTGTCGGGACGACACATTATGGTTAGAGGAGCATTCATCTGAGTTTGGGGTGTTGTCATTCCCACCCAAGTCCCCATATCTGAACGTGATAGAACACATTTGGGATGCCATGCAACGCGCTATCGAACACAGTAATCCGAGAATTCAGAATACACCCGAATTGTGGAACGCTCTGCAGGAAGTATGGGGTGTATTGTCTCCAGCATATTTCCAGAAGCTAGTGGAGACCATGCCCCGTCGTATTTCTGCAGTCCTGCGCTCCCGTGGGGGACCTACCAAGTATTAGACTAGTGTACCAGTTTTTCTGGCACTTCAGTGTAGAGTCTCAGCACTAAATGGTTGAAAAGCAAGAAAGCATTTTTCATGCATGTTGCTGAAGGCGTGGGTATTCTATTGCATTTTTCCATATTTCAAGTGGATATTTCTTAGCATCAAATAAGGACTTTAAAAGATCAACTTCTGAGAGCTCAATCGATTCCATTTGTATAGTTCTTTAGGAACCATAGAACGAAATCATGAGCATAGCAGGTGTCAAAATAGCCTTTGTGACTTACTAATGTTTTAATTGTGGCAGTCAGTCGGGGAGCATTATTTCGTTGAATCTTCTTTTACTCTTTGATATTTTAAATAAGGTCCTTTTAAGATTTAAATAAAAATAATAAAAGACGAACAAAGACATTTTAATATAAATAAAAGGATTTGTTTGGCAAAATTTGGATTCACTCAAAAGACCACATGTAATGGCCTAGGAGGTCGCAGGTTCTCCACCTCTGGCCTAGACACCCCATCATTTTAAAGATTTCGTCAATAGTAGATACCCCCATTCCTCCTTGAGGGGGTCGAGAGGACGCCAAATTTCTCTACGACGCGTAATTTTTACTACTGTCGGAAAAGCGGGAAGGATGCATAGCATCAAATGTAATAATGGCTTATGTTACATTTAGCATGAGGTTCTCTTGAAATTTACGCAGATTGCAATGAGATATTGTTACGGTTGTATAAAACGTGATGAAATAATGTCCAGCGATAGTTTAGTAAATTATATTGTTGAGTAACAATGAAATTAACTTTCGTTGCGTCATTTCATTGGACAATATTGAAAAATATGATTTAAACGATAGTTTTGACTACTTTCGTTATCCATTTTCGTTACATGGGCATTTTCACTTGGGGATTTACTTTACTATACTGTCGTGAAGATGCATATAGCACCAAAAAGCGGTTCTCGACCCACAGAAACTTAGACATCGTTTGTTTTTGTTTTTAACCCTTCAACCGGCTAGAACGAATTAACTCGGGTTTAGGAAAATGGTTGAAATAGCTCGCACGGATAAATTCATCATCTAAGAATTGAACAGAAAGTGGTTGGAACGAGTCAACTTGCTCATGAGAAAGGTTTGCTTCCCCTTTAGCTATGTCATTCAAAGTGGTCATTTAGGGAGATGATTGATACTAAACATTTCTGACTGATTACCCTTTAAAAGGGCTGTAATAATGGCGAAGAACTTAAGAAAGGAGAGAGAAGATGTTTGAGTCACTTGTTACTATCCAGTGGTATGATGCCCCGGTCATGTCTTGCGTTATGGAGCAGAGAATAAAGAGCTTTAAACGCCTGCTTCCAAGAAAGGACTAGTGGGATACCAAACATCAAAGAGTATCACCAAGTAATAATGGGATGAATATCACTGTAGCCTAGTGGAATGCTTACCAATAGTAACAGGTTCATGGCCACTGTTGATCAGGCGAGAGGGGAAAAGAAATTGTTGTGGGGCAGCTTTCGTAAAACCCGAACGCTATGTGGATATTTCTGTTTGGTGAGCGTAGAGAGTTTTGGGCAACATGTAGTTCAGATTCATCGGCCACTTAAAGGGTTAACGATCACCGCTGACAACTAAGGCTATAAGCAGCCCCCCGACTCTAATTTAGGGACACTTGTACCAGGGAACGGAGAGAGAGAGCTAGCGCCGTATGACAATAAGACAAACAAACACACCACCCATGCTTCATGTGAGACTCGAGCTCAGGCCCAGCAATTGACCACTCGACCAGCTGGAAAATTCACAAACCTGAGTACAGTCAACTCCCGATTATCCGTGATAGTGGGCGGCACGAGTTTCGCGGATAATTCAAATTTTTACAGGATAAATAAATTAATCCACAATTTGTTTTTTTGTTTTTTTTTTATTGGAGGTTTAACGACCACCGTGAGCAACTCAATGGGCTATAAGCAGTCGCCCGTCCCTAATTTAGGGTCACTGGTTCCAGGGAAGGGAGAGAGCCAGTGCCGTAAGACAAACACAACATCCATGCCTCACCGGGATTCGAACCCGGACCCCTTACGGACGAATGATCAGAGGCCAGCGCCTTAGACCATTGTGCCACCGGGGCGGCGAATCCACAAATTACACGCATCATCATCATCATCATTGTCAACCATTATCAATCCACTGCTGGACGAAGGTCTCCCCAAGTTTCCTCCACAACGGTCTGTCTTGTGCCAGTCTCCTCCATGTCACTCCCGCATATTTACGAATTTCATCCACCCATCTCCCATGTGGTTTTTTTCTGGGTCTTTTCCTGTCCCTTGGAATCCAATCTAAAATTTCGGCTGTCCATCTATGGTCTGTCCTTCTGACAGTATGTCCAGCCCATTGCCATTTCAGGGATTTAACTCTGATCATGATGTCTTCCACTCTCGTCATTTTTCGGATCCACGAGTTCCTCTTCTTATCTCTCCTGGTTATACCAAGCATGCACCTCTCCAGGCTACTTTGAGTTGTCTGCAGCCTTTGTATGTCTCTTTTAGTTAAGGTCCACGTCTCTGCACCATACGTAAGCACTGGAAGGATGCATTGATCAAACACTTTTCTTTTAAGACATAATGGCATATTGCTCTTGAAAATTATGCTGTTTCTTCCAAAAGCTCTCCAGGCAAGTTTTGTACGCCGATTAATTTCTTCATCAATGTGACCCTCACTTGATATCTGCTGTCCAAGATAAACATACGTATCTGTTATCTCCAGTTTTTCTCCTTCAATCGATAAATCTTCATTTCTTGTAAAAGCATTGAACATCACTTTTGTCTTCTGAAAGTTCATTTTTAATCCCACTTCTTTACTCTTTATTCAGACTAGTAGTTATTATTGCAAGCATAATACATACTGAAAAGCTACTGTTTAAATCTTAAAATAATCAGTTACTTGCTTCTGTTTTTTTACGGCAAAACGTTTTTGTTTCATTCGGTACTGCAGTCGGCGCAAACCAGCTTATTAGCTAATAACGCATCGTCTTGTCCTTCAAGGTACCGGAGCAGGCCGTCGACATGTTGCAATGCTGATTCATGATTCACCCGTAGCTGTGAAATCTCTTCCTCATCTGTTTCACTTCCTTCGTTTTCACCTGCCATTCCTCTAACTTTATTCCTTATCTGTGCCTAAGTTAAAGAAACGAAAGAAGCGAAGAAGAACCAGCAGCCAATCAACACGCGAGTAGCCACCTGCACAAAGCACTCCCCCATCGTAATGTCTCGAAACACGTTTCATCTACTCTCCATTTTATATTTTGTATACATCGTATTGTACGGGACTACTTTTTCATAACTCACTCTGTACTAAGTATTTCAGTAAGCGATGTATGATTAGAGGCCTATTTTAGCGACTAAAAACTATCACGTACCGCAATAAAAAGATACTCCTGCGACTAAAAAAAATTACCTATATTTTAGCGACTAAAAAATTATTACCGCAAAGTCGCGTCGCGGGAGTTGACGGTAACTCAAACGAACATCATGGGCTTAAATTTCCCACTGACATCTTCTTGTATCTTAGAATAGCAGTTGAAACTTCTAGTGTTTTCATCTCTTGGTGTTGATAAAAATTCTTCTGTGCCTACCTCCAGCATGTCTTAAAATAAGATTTATGAATTTCAAAATAGATAACGTCATTGATGAGCCATTACATTATGACCACCCCCAGCCTAGAGAAATGAGTGCGCCTGGAGACCGAACGGTGGCGCAGGTGAAGTTCACAGAACAGTACATATACATCCCGAGGACAGGATTTCGGTTAGTTAGTAGAGTGTTCGGAGTCAGAATGGATGAAGCTGCCAATTTATCGGAGTTTGATAAAGGACAAATTGGGATGACGCGGCACCTCGGATCTACGATCTCGGAATCGGCGCGACTTGTGTTGTTCACGTGCCGCTGTAGTGAGTACGTATCAAAGGTGGTGCACATATGGCCAAAAGAGAGCCGTGTGCCGTCCTCAGCTCATTGATGCCAGAGGGAAGCGCAGACTGTCGCGCATGGTTCACAGCGACCGCAGGGCCACAGTGCGACAAATCACCCGCACCTACAACAGTGGTGATCATGGCAATGTGTCACAGCACACAGTTCGTCGCAGCCTTCTGCGCATGGGCCTGCGTAGCCGAAGACCCAGCCTGGTCCCCATGCTCACTGCACGCCATCGACAGCAACGTATGAAATGGGCCCCAAGATCATCGAGATTGAACCGTAGATGATTGGAAGAAAGTGGCCAGGTCTGGCGAATCAAGATTCCTGGTGCATCACGTAGACGACCGGGCGCGGATACGCCGATTAGTAACGGAGGCTATGGCATCTGGATGCACTGTTGGGCGGAAACAGGCAGGCGGCGGCGGTGTTATACTGTGAGCGATGTTTTCTTGGGACATTTTAGGCCCCTTTATCCCAATAGCACATTACCTGACCCCTGTCAGGTATCTGAACATCGTTGCGGACCAAGTTCACCCCCGCACGGGGATAACTGGTTTTCCAGTTATTTGGGGAGTAGCGCCCCAGCGGTCCGAGTTGACCTTGTGACGGTTCATGTTGTCATTTCGTCTTGGTACGATAATATCACCTCAGGGACAGCTGTTCATGCAGCTCATGGGGAGTGGCGACCCCACGGGCCGAGCCGACATATAATGTATGATGTTTTCCCACTTTTAAGCGTTTCGTTGTTCTCTTGACACGCACCCGCCTCAGTTGTAGGTTGCTGAGTTTATGATTATGCGCCAGCGACGGAGATTAGTTTCTTGTTTTTTTTCCTTTCTCTGTCGTCTCATTGTCGTTCCTTTTCTATGTAGTTGTGCTGGTTTTCGTGCTGCCCGTTTTCACTATTTTCATTCGCATTTGTTTGACGACTGCGCATCTACGCCGCAGAAGCTCTTAGACGACCACTGCAATACATTCGCAGTTTTTCATTTTTTCAAACAAATTGTCTTTTTTAACGTGGCGTGGATAAAAATGACGGAGAAATTTACTTCGTTATAATGGCGCCCGAACTATCCGGATGACCCGACCGTTCAAAATCTCGCAATGGTGTGATGTTATTTCCACACCGCGAGATAGGAAAAATCAGAGAATCCCTTCTCCAGCGCTTCGAAAACTAAATGTGTGTGACGTTGGATTCCACACACCGGATTGACTGGGAGTTCTCAAGTGCACGTTCTACATTGGATGGCTGCCTGCAACGATTCATGGTCACGGCTGACCCGTGGGCCATGCCCCCGGCCCTCTTTCGGGGGGGAGATGTGACGTACCTGCCAGCAGGACGCACACGACATAAAGGCACATAGCAATCAGAATAAACGTCTGCGTAGCTCAGTTGGTAGAGCGACTTGTTCCGGAATAAGCGGCCTCGGGTTCGAATCCCGGCGTAGACCAAAAATGACGGAGAAATTTACTTCGTTAAAGCCTAATTTAAACCATCATACTGTTGCCGCGAAAATTCTTCAAATTTCGGGCACATTGCTTTCGGCACAGAAATACTCAAATTTGGGATTCAAATACAAAATTAATTAATAATCTAAAGCAACTTATGGGAATTTACTAGGAATTTTTTTTCATTTATAGCAAATTTTCGGAGAAAACTCTTCTCCTTCTTCAGGCTCTCAGAGAGCCTGAAGAAGGAGAAGAGTTTTCTCCGAAAATTTGCTATAAATGAAAAAATTTCCTAGTAAATTCCCATAAGTTGCTTTAGATTATTAATTCAATTAAACTAGGAAGCCATTTCTCAATATGAGCTTTATTCAAAATTAATTGTTTTTCATTATGTTAATTAATTAACATAATTAATTAATTACGTGACTGCTTAATTGGAGTAATTTTTAATTAGGTGCACGAACTATCATCCCAACCCAGGCCGCATAGGGAGTCGCTGGGTTATTTTCTTCTCTTTTCTCCATTTCCCTTCCGCGAGGAAAAGGAGATCTAAATTGCAAACGCCAGGCCAGGTGCAAAATTTCGTAAACTGGGCGAAAGGTATTTTTCTTCCATTCCCGGCAGGCGAGAAGCAACAGCATTGCGAATTGCATAATGCTTCCGTAACAACAATGGACGCAGTGGTGGCTACACGACGAAAATTTAAGAAAGAAATCTTAAAGCGGTAAGAAGCTAAGGCTAGGCAATAAATGTCACCCAAGAGCGTTGTCGGAGAACATATTTGAGTCGGGCATACGTGACGTCGAGCAGTTTTCAAGTTTTAAAAAGGGTTTGCTTGGAGTCTACTATAATAGAACCCAACAACGGGGTGACAGTTACGGCCAAATAAATTTTTAAAGGGCTTAGCTCAGCAGATGGTCAGCAGGCCCAGGGAACATCTGCCCCAAAGTAGCCACTGGTCAGCCGCAACTGGACTAGCGGTCCACTTGCGTACGAGGGGAGGAAATCCAGAACCAATGGTGGTGCAAGGGACGTTTTCTCGAGGTAAGGACACGCTTAGCCGCAGGGCGATAAGGGAAAGCGAAAACTAAAATAAAAGCAGAAACTTAAAATTTCACCGGGAGAAAAAATACACGAGCGAAAAAACCTAAGAGAGAAAGAGAGAGACGGAGAGAGAAGTTGTGTTTGCGAACATGGGGCGGTCACAGTAATTTTGGTCGGAAGAGCCAGCGGTAGGCAAAGAAATGCCAAACTATGCGGAGTTACAGAAGTCCGTCGACTTGAAATCAAGAACTATAGAACAGTAAAGTTCTAAGATAACTATCGGCTGTGTTTTTATCCACGGAGGATACCAGCCCAAAACAACCCACGGCCACCAGACCACCAGCGCTTTCCTCAACCGCCGGATCGATCAGCCCAGCAGAAGTTCCATATAGGGTAAGACATCATCCAATTATTTCAATTCCTTGCATGCTGAGTATTCAGTTAAGTTTTAGAAATGAAACTTTATTGTTCACCCCGTACTGGTTGGATTGTTAGGGATATTGGTAGTTTTTATATTTTCTCAAGTAAACCATAACTTCCTTTTGTAGAGATGTGTTATAATTTAAACCGGTCCCACCATTTAAATTGTTCTAAAATTAAGCATTATACAGCAAATAAATTTTATATTTGTTTCTTAAATCAATGTGTTTTTCTTCACGCTGCTCTGCAAATGGGTACGAGTGTCTGTGTATTAGTTTAAAATAAGCCATAGTTTTCTTCCTTCACAGATACCCCTATTAAAGCATATAACCGAAATGTTAGTTCTTTTTTAAATTTAATTTCTTTTGCGGCGTATGAGTTCTTGCGACAACCTCGTACGAGCTCATATGAAACACAACGCTTTTAAGTCCCAACGATGAGACTGGGCCGCCTATACTAGGAAACCCAATGTCATTGTTGCCAATCTAGATGATCGAAAATCGCTAACAAAATCTATGCCCCTCAAGTTCCCACCGGGACTTGGCATGGTGACAATAATATGTCTTTAAAACTGTTTCTTTGATTGTCTTGTGTCTGGCGCTTTTTGGCCAAAATCCCACCGACAAACAAACAAATTCACCCATTCATGGCAACTATGTTCGCTGCTGGTGATGGTCATTACCAACAGGATAATGTTTCATGCCACACTGCCCAGAATCGTTAAGGAGTGGTTCGAGGAACATGCTGGTGACTTTCTGTTAATGCCCTGGCCTCCAAATTCACCTGACATGAACCCAATCGAACATTTGTGGTTCGACTTGGAAAACCGGGTTCACGATAAATCACCACCACCCAGAAATGTACGGGAACTGGAGGACCTGCTGTTGACATTATTGTACCAGATACCCCAGGATACCAATCGCCACCTCATCGAATCGATGCCTCGCCGAGCGGCCGCTGTTTTGCGGGCTAAAGGGGGTCCTACAGCTTATTAGGTAGGTGGTCATAATGTAATGGCTCATCGTTGTATTTTCTTTCCGTTAAACTACACTGCTAGCCACCCAAAATGCAACACCAAGAAGGTCACGAGATAGCAAAGCCAGATTTACTGGACACATAACAACAGATACAAAGATGAAACGATTGAGCTTACAGGCCCGTGCGACTTGCGGAACACGCAGACATCAATAGTTCGTGTGGCCTCCATGGCTGGCAATAACGGCAGCTACACGCCGCGGCATCGAACGAAAGAGGCTTTGGATGTGGGCTTGGGGTTATGTCGGTCCAGGCTGCTTCCACACGTTTCCACAGTTCATCAGGCGTAGCCGCGGGTGGTGCTTGCCGGGCCACTCGGTTGCCGATCAGCGATCAGACGTGTTCGATGGGCGACATATCGGGAGGACAGGCTGGCCACGGCAGCAGTGACACCTGGTGGGCCGTGAAGAGTTGTTGCACGAAGCGTTCCACGTGCGGGCGCGCATTTCCCCCTTGAAACGTGGCCGCTGGCAGTTCCTGCAGGTAAGGGACTACAGGCTCCAAAACGTCGGAGATAGTGCGGTGGCTGTTGAGTGCACCGGCGATACGTACCAGAGGGGTGCGGGTGTCATATCCAATTGCGCCCCAAACCACAACACCACGCGACGGACTGGTATGGCGATGCATAATGCAGGCATCATACAGTCTCTCGCCGCGGTGTCGCCACACGCAGATCCGACCATCGTGGTGCTGCAGGCAGAAGCGGGATTCGTCGGAGAAGACAATGTCGTGTCATTCCGTAGTCCAGGTGCAGCGTTCAACGGCCCACTGCCGCTGCATTCGCCGGTGGTGTAACGTCAATGGTAATCGGAGCAATGGACGCCGTGCTCCTGAAGACGACGTCGAACGGTACGTGCTGACACAGGTTGTTGCGCAACACACCTTAATTCATGCGCTAACGTTCGTGATGTGGCGGTGCAAGCCGTGAATGCCCGCCGCACACCATGCCGGTCCTCTCGTTCGGTGGTGTGCCGCGGCTGCGGCAATCGCTCACGTCGGTCCGTCCGTCCCTCCTGCACCCACCGAATCCATACTCACCTCACTATGGCTGGATGTCGTAACACACGGGCGCCGCTGTCACGATAAGCCACTATTCGTCCTCTGTCGAACTCCGAAACGTCCTGGAATGACTGCCGTATTCTGCGACGAGGCATCAGGAAGCTTCCCACGCACAGGTCTGGCAGCACAACACACTTCCACTACTTACTTCCACTACTGTCTTCTGTGCACCCTTCTTGTAGTGCTTCTCGGTGGCGTGCCGGGCGCACATGATTTGATATGCCGTGCAACGCTAATCGTTTGCAGGTCCTCTCGCGGGCGACGCATGCTGCGAATTTTAGGCCAATCGGATGCTTCCTTCTTGGTGTTGCATTTTGGGTGGCCAGCAGTGTATATGCTTTTTAGGTAAAGCGACCTTACCTTATGAATTGAAGAATTTGCATGCAACACAAGTGGATGTAGTTTTTGTTTGCAGCCACGGAAAGCCTTTCGGGTTGGCCGTCACTCTCTGCTCCAGGGAAAAAGGGCAAAAATGTTTGGAGAAAGGAAATGAATGTGTCTTACGCACTTGAAATGGCATAGTGGTATTTCCATTTTCTCTGAAGTGGAGAGGTACACTAAACTTCCGATTATCCGTGCATCGCAAAAAAAAAAAAAAAAAAAAAAAAAAAAAATAGGTCAGAAATAGTAAAATGCCCAAGTATAGTAAAACCTCGATTTATCCGACGCTATTTTATCCGGATTTCTCCATTAACCGACGTAGCAGAGAAAATTAGAAATTCAGTTTCAATCATCAATTGAAGAAGCGTGTTTTTTTAGGTTATGTATTTTTCCTCTTATCACTTTTGTGGCTTTAGGGCCAAATTGCTTTTGTGTTTTTCGTCTTCACAGAATCTTTAAAAAACCGAGATCGCTGTAATCTCTTTAAAGAAACATGATTTAATACAAAGTACACCTGTGTGTGTGGAGTAGTGGGGTAGGATTTATTGCGACGAAGGCAGTTTTGTTGCTGCTGTCAACAGATGATCGCCATTCGATGCAGTAAATCTCCACGCTAACGATTGGAATGAAGTTAAAAGTATAACACCTATTCATGGTTGGAAAAAATTGATCCTTGGTATCGTAAAGGAAGAAGGTTCTGCCGACGAAGTGGTAACAGCATCGGGCCTTGTTGAAATCATTTCTGGTGTTCAGTGGCGTACCTGAAAAACTCGGGGCTCCCCTGCAAAAAATATCTTTGAGGCACTTTTGCGAAAGTCTATTTGCTTTCAAATACTGAAATTTTTAAATTCAATATTATTAACTAGGTTTTACAGGGGTTTTAATAATTCAAATCCTTTGGGACCTATGGCTGTTTTTCGTAAAACCAAAATTGTTACACTTTATTGCGTGTAACACAAATGTACATGTTGTAATTAAAATGATTTCCCTATATAGTTTTATACTAGCACAAAGTGTTACAAAACACTTACGCCAAAGTTAATCATATAGTGCAAATTTTATTCTTTTACAGAACTAAGGCCAACCTCTTTGAAATGCCTTACGATCACACACACAACACGAAACGGCCATGTAATAGTGTCTAATGACCTTTTCCTACCAATACGAAAATACAGAGCATATGTAAGCAAATAAAAATGTAAGAATTGTTGCACAAAAAGAGTAAAATTACTTTAATTGTCTACTCTTGAATATAAAAAAAAAAAAAAAACACTTAACATAATGTCACAATGTTTTGCACATAGCAAAAATTTTCTTTTTACTCTGTCATAAAAAAATGACACAGGTCTATGTCTTATAGTTCCCCCGAAGAGCTCATTATATTCTGAAGTGTGCCTAGTTATAGGTAAATAAGTGTAATATACTGTATATATAATATCTCATCCTCTCTCATTGTTATAAAAATTTCATTAATTCAACTGATATTTCATTCACATTCTCTTGTTAATATACATGTATAGGAACTATTGCTATGACTGTGGAAAAGGGCCTCATGTCCTCTGGAAGAGCTGCTTCCCCGTCACCCAGTTTTTATAAACTAATGGGAAAAGGATTTCATGAAGATTTTACTGATTTACTGGGGGGGGAAATACCAAAAGTTGATTTTCCTTTTAATACTTCACTCAAAACTGCCGTCAAAAATTCCTGGCTATTTCTTTTATCAGTTTCACATGCAATTTCCGCAAAAATTTTGAAAAATCCTTTCTGCTTAGGCCCCTTTTACCCCCCCCCCCCCCCCCCGCCCAGTGTGGGGGTTGCAGGAGCTATCAGTATGCCCAAGGACTTGAAAATGTGAGGGAAGAAAACGTGGAAGAGTGGTTGGAGAAAGACAAGAACGATGAAGGCTATAGGATTTTATCAGACCAAGAGATCCTGAATGCAGTGACTCAAGGGTAGCCAGTAGGGAATCGGGAAGAAGAAAGGGAATATGAAGGTGGAGCAGCAAAGGTGAGCCACAGAAATGTATAGACAAGCTTTTAGACTATATGGATCAACAAACTGAGTTCGAGTTTAATGACGTCATAGCTTTGGGCAAAATATTCGTCAAATTGTCAAAAGTGCTCTAGTAGCACTTTTCCTAAAGTCTTCTACAAAGATCAAATCATATGTAGAAGATTTTAGGAAGGGAGTGTCTGACCTCAGGTCTTAAAAAACCCTTTGAAATAGGAAGCTAGGGGATTTGGGCTAGAGTGCCCGATAGGAAAGTGACACGGAAGCGAAGTAGAAAGGGGGAGGAAGACGCCCTTATTTATTACCGGGGGGTGGGGCAGTACCCGGGGTCCGACGACTTAACGTGCACACCAGACGCACGGCGGCCATTTAGTGGTTCGAACGTTCGTGACTGCCCAAGATCGAACCTGAGGTTATCTTCATGGCAGTCACGAACGCTGACCACTAGGCCACCCGCGGCCGATGTTTACATGTTTCGCAAATAAAGGTACATAAGAGACTTTTTCCAGAAGAAAAACTGAAAATCAATTGTAAGTTTCATTATTACTTTAATTAGATACAATAATCCCTATTTAATACAGCTTGTATACGTACTATGAACTATACAGTTAATTTAACCTCTGAATACATACATATATAGTAGTGCGTAGTTCATTTTTGCGGTGTACAGTGTCATTTTTTGGATTATCACTGTTTTCCGTGAATTAATTAGCACGTGTAATCGCTAGTCCATTGTATACAGAATAAAAAGTATAGGCACAAAATTGTAAGTTAGTTGCGAAAATATTTGCAATGGAGTTGGCATTTTAATGCATGGCTAGAGCATAAGAACCTTTCTAAAAGAATTAAGTTTGCGCAACGTTGATAATAGCGGAGGAGGGGAAGGGGAGTATTTATCATTTTTTTTATAATATTCGGTAAATTTCTTCTAATGCCAAATCAAAAATAAAGAAATAAAAAAAAAATTCGGTAATATTGCGATGAACAACTTTGTTTTTGCAATTTTTTTAAGTACTATAATTATGCTGAAACCCCATGCTTTTAATTAATTAGAAACGCCCGCGCGTTCAGTTAATATTTTTTTCCATGAAACTCTAATTGCCCTGCATTGCTGAAAATCAATCTGGAAAGGTTTTTTCTTCTTCTTCTCCTTTTTTTTTCTTTTTTTTTATGGAGGGAGGGGTCGACTTTTCAGCTGCGCTCGATGGTGTTACAATTGAATCTATTATTATATCCAAGGACCTCTAATCCCGTAGGAAAGAAATCTTGGGAAACTGATAGGGACGTATCTTGTGTGGGATGCGAAACATCGTTCATCTTCTTGGTTGTGCCAGCGATTCATCTGCTACGGCGGACCCCCTATTTTGCAAAATATGGGACTGCTCCTTAAAATCAATATCTGTTTTCGTCACTCACTCTCTGATTTCAAGCTGTTACGCTATTTATTTTACTTGCGTAGTTCTTGTGTAGTACGACAGGTGACGCCACAAACTCGAACTTGTTTTTCTGTCTGTGTGTGCGTGTGTTTTCCGTGTTTTCTCTATTTTTGTTACAGTGGCACTGACCATGAATCCCCTTCGTCCAATGAAAATTGAGTTTTGCTCCTGAGCTTATCCATTGGCAATGTCTTCCAGGCAATCTTGATACGCGTAAATCGATGTGCTCGCAAAATGAAGGGTTCTCGCAAACAGTGCTTTCAAACTCTATCTGCCTGCACAGCGCCTGAGGAGCAATTTTCCTTCGGCTGCTGCTGCTCACGTAACTTCAGCCAAGAATGCTATCCTGCCCGCTGAGTGACTCAACTATGACAACAATACCTTTAACAGTTCAAAAATAAAAAAGGACAGATTTAAAAAAAAATAAAATTGTGCGTAATTATCGCATTCCTTTGTGTCTCAGAAAGAGAAGCATTTCATTTCACAGGAATAAATTTCTAAACTCATTGAGCAGTAATACCAGGAATGCGAGATCAAAACCTCAGCTCTCTCTGTCTTCAAGGCAGATATGAAAAACGGCACTTCAAACATATCCCTCTATAATAATCCCCCCCCCGCTTCACCCCTAGAGAGTCGTTCCATACTAGGGAATAAATACTATACTCTCCACTTTCGGCAAAAAACGTAACATGTCCTGCACCGTCCCTTCTTTAAATGCAACTTCGAATACCTCTGTATTCCAGTACTCTTTCGGAGCAACAACTTGAATGTTCAGTTAGAATGTCACGTTAAGCAGCACATATTCTATACTGGCAAAGCACGATTATTCTTTATTTGAAGTACAAAACAGAATTTCTTATCACTTAAATAACATCTGTCGGAAAGAAAAGGTAATTAAAGTGAAGAAACACAACACCATGCTGGTAAAAAGAAAAAAAAAAAAGGAAACAGATAAAGATTTGTTATTTTGACGAACGCGATCTGTACGACTTTGTTTTGTTTTCATAAGAATCTAAAGCGGGATGCTTATGTTGAAGTTATTTCGCGGGACTTGAGATCTCGAACAGGAGTTTTATCTAGAGTTTTGAGTCTATTACCACTAAAGATTAAATTAACACTTTACTATTCTTTCATTTATCCCTATCTGTCTTTTGTCTACTCGCTTCGGGAAGAACAACTAAAAGTAATATTACGAGAGTTTTTTCTTTACAAAAAAAATTGTTCGTTAGTTCAATCCTTTGGAAAATGTGGAGATCTTGTTTACTTGTTATAAATTAATATTCCAGAAACTATATCGTTATCGACTGATGTTGTTATTGAGCGGAGCTCTCTTCACGAGACTCGAGACAATTAATTGTTCGGGCATAGGTACGAGATGACACATCCGATCTCCGTGATTTTTTGCATGCCATTGGACATCGTCCATGATCAGATTTTTCAGCCTTACGATTCCCGAAATTCTATGTCATTGAGGAATAATCGTT
Source organism: Macrothele yani (assembly GCA_039090855.1). Taxonomy (NCBI): domain Eukaryota; kingdom Metazoa; phylum Arthropoda; class Arachnida; order Araneae; family Macrothelidae; genus Macrothele; species Macrothele yani. Next base: position 60,112,502 of record CM077017.1, on the reverse strand, counting down.
CAAAAACTTGCATTTTTAGGGGGTTTTCCGGGTTTTGAGAAGGGGTCGTGTGTTACCTGTCTCCTCCAAAGATCTTCAGCCGATCGCGGTGACACTTGCCACAGAGAAAGGGAAGGACAAGGTGAGTGACATGGGGTTGGCATCATGGTCGTGTCGTAAAAAAATAATGGCTATTAAAAAACTAACTATGTAGTTTTAATAATAATTGAAAAAATCCGCTCTCTATATGAGACTCAGGACAATTAGTTGACACAACCGGTCACCGTGATTTTTTGCATGCCATTGGACATCGTCCATGATCAGGTTTTCCCGCCTTCCGATTCCCGAAATTCCGTGTCATTGAGGAATAATCGTCCAAAAACTTGCATTTTTAGGGGTTTTTCCGGGTTTTGAGAAGGAGTCGTTTGTTACCTATCCCCTCCAAAGATCTTCAGCCGATCGCGGTGACACTTGCCACAGAGAAAGAGAAGGACATGGTGAGTGACATGGGGTTGGTATCATGGTGATTAGTCGTGTCGTATAAAAATAATGACCATTAAAAAACTGACCAATTTTAATAATAATTGAAAAAATTCGCTCTCTATACGAGACTCAGGACAATTAGTTGACGCTACTGGTCACCGTGATTTTATGCATGCGATCGGACATCGTCCATGGTCAGGTTTTGACGCCTTCCGATTCCCGAAATTCCGTGTCATTGAGGAATTTCAATTAAAACTAGACGACATTTTACTTGATTGTTTCACGAAAGTCGGTTCGATAACATCAATTTAAAAAAATCGTTTGAATTGAATAACGAAGAAATGGAAAGACTCCGTCTGTTAGCTCAACACTTCTTGCTTAATCTATAATAACGAAAGGAAGTTTGTGTACTTGTGTGTGCGTCTGTCTTTTGCGATACAAAATGAAAAACGTGATTCCCGATCTGAGTGTGTCTTTTCGCTTTGTTTACATGCAACCTGATCACAACCAACGTGAAGGCGTTAAGGAAAGTAGTTCATGATAAATGTTAGGCATTTCATTTTTATAATGTTTCGTACTTTTGTTCTGGAAGTCATAAATTTTATGCGTTCGTTTTTCAAAATTTGTTATAATAGACGCCTTAATGAGCTTAGATTTTGCAATAGCTTCGCTCAAAATTTGCCAACTGTACCCGAGTAATCGGTTACTGTTGGCGGCTTGTCCTAGTTTCATGAGCTTATTTATGCCAATAAACATCGCAACCTAATAAGCCTATATGTTATCCTGCACACAGTTATCGAATTCGTGGGCATGATAACTTTTTGATTCCTAGGGCTCTTACTAATGCTCAGTATTTTAATATTAATGCTCATTGCCCTCGGTTCTGAAACGGATTATCGATTTATAAAAAAAACACTCATCAGTTTTGCTTCGTTTAAAAAAGCACTAAAGGAATATTATATTTATACGAGGGTTGTACCGAAAATAATGCAAAAGTGGACATATCTTTTTTATTAACTGACAGATGTCGTTCAAATTGCACACGTGGGTAGAGTAACTCTTTATCTATACAAAGCGACTAGTCAACATAGTCTTCATCGCAAGCGACGCATTTGCGCCATCGTTGAAGCCAACGCTCGAATCGTCTTTGAAAAAATTCAGGTGTGGACTATTGTACCCACTTCTTTACAGCCACTTTCACCTCGTCTGTGTCATCAAATCGTTGTCCCCGGAGACTGTCCTTCATTGAACAGAACAGGTGGAAGTCGGAGGGCGCCACATCTGGGCTGTACGGTGGATGGGAGACCACCGACCATCCTAATTTGCTGATGGCCTGATTTGTTGCAAAAGATGTGCATGGTCTCGCATTGCCACGGTGAATATGGATCCTTTTCCGATTATTTTTCGGTCTCTTCCTCCTTATGGCTTCTGTAAACTTCTTGAGTGTCTCAATGTACCGCTCGCTGGTCACGGTATGGCCACGTTTCAGAAAATCAAGGAGAATGACTCCCCTGTCATCCCAAAAAACAGTCACCATGACTTTCTGCGCTGATCGCTGGCTCTTGAACTTCTTAGGCCTTGGTGAAGAGCTGTGACGTCATTCCATGGATTGAGTCTTCGTTTCCGGATCGTAAAGATACACCCACGTTTCATCCCCTGTCACCAGATCGGAAAAAAAACTTGTCTTCATTGCCTTTAAATGCTTCCAGCAGAGCAGTGCAGACTTCCACCCTTCTCTCCTTCAAATCGGGTGTCAACTGCCGAGATACGCACTTTGCACACACTTTCCGATACCCTACATCTTCCACTATCTTTTGTATGGCGTTGTGGCCACAGTCCAGTTGTGCAACAAACTCGCAGATTGTGTCTCGTCTCTCCGCGTTAATCAATTCATTCATTCACTGACGTTTCGTGTCAGTGGTCGCAGATGATGGTCTCCCATTGCGTGGTTTGTCTTCAATGCTGGTTTCCCCTTCTTTAAACTTCTTCATCCATCTGAGCACATTGCTCTTGTCAATGGTGTCAGCTCCGTAAACATTCTGTAGCCTTCTGTGGATGTCGGACAGCCAGCACACTTTCTTCGTCAAGAACTCAGTGACGGCATATTGCTTCTGCTTGGAATCCATTTTTTACCTTCAGTGAAGAAAAAGGGTTACTATAAAGGAAGAGTTACTCTACCAACATGTGCAATTTGAACGACCTCTGTCAGTTAATAAAAAAGTTATGCCCACTTTTACATTACTTTCGGTACAACCCTCGATTATACATTCACTTCAATGATATTGCATTGCGATTATGTATATATAAGTTGAAATTTTTTTTAAATTACTTGACTTGACTTTTTTTCTTTCTTTAGGAGCCAGTCAGGCTAACAGCCTTTTTTCCTGGTCCCCTCCTATGTTGCACTATTGACGTTTAAATACGTGTTTTTCAATAACATGGCAAATAAATAAATAAAGTTAAGAGGAAATAACTAAGTAGTAACCAAAGCCAAAGCACAGCCAGTCTCAACGTGATCGTAGCTTTGCATTATAAATGATACTATTGCTGTTATTTCCTGATCGTTATTATATTCAACTATAGACGTGGCGTCGGGAGGCAAGTACCCCCGAACTTAAAGATTGGATAAAATAATAACTAATCGTTCGCCTTTTAAATGTTATAAAGTGTGACATACAGCCAAGGGAACAACGCTACGCAATAGCGAGCATTGCTATGACTGCTTTTCAGCAGTCATTCCATGCAGGGGCGCACCCAATGGCGGATGGGGGTCTCCGGATCCGGACCCCCCATGAGGCCAAGTGTTTTGTAATATAATTCCGACAATATCGGTGTCCGACACGAGAGATTCTTAACCCTCTAACAGAGTTGGGCAAAATCGTAATTGAATTAATCGGTAATGCACTACAGCGTAATGGTAATGGGAACAAGAACTTAGCGCTACCATTACATGGCAATGGTGAACTGGTCATTAGAATTACATGGTGATTGTAATGACATGTAGCAGTTACCCATTATAATCGTAATGGTTAATGGTTAACTATATGTTGGTAATTAACTTATGGGTAACAATACAACGTGCATGAACCAGCAACCAGTACACTCATACACGTTGTGTAGGTTATTTGACAATTGTTCCACCCCTCGGACCTCAAATGCGTGCATGTAGGTATTGGAGATTGTATGTGTATGACATGAGTATAGTTGCCCCGCCTGCCCCGCAAGTAGAGTGATTTGAACGAAATAATACATATGAAGTAAGTACGAATGGGATGTTTATTTCGGTTGGAGAATAGTACAAAAATGAAAGAAAGACCAATGCAGTTGCATGTGATCTTAGTCTTCAACAAAGTACAATTCATCTTAGTCTTCAACAAAGTACAATTCATCTTAGTCTTCAACAAAGAACAAGAACATAACGTCTAACCCATTCTTGCCGCTTCTAGAATATTCTACACGACACTTAGGTCTTTGTCTGCTATGTTACATGGCCGACTTTTCTAGACAGAGCTTTTGGCACACGTACATTTCTATAAACTATTAGTATGTAATTATTATTTGCAAATTGTGTAATTTCATTAACAAATAATTCCATTGCGTTTTGAATTGAATTGAATTGAATGAAAATTCTGCCACACAACACAGTACATTTATATCTAACAAAGCACAAACATCAAAAATTGTCATATGTACTAAACTAAATTTAAATAATAACACAGTGTTAACACAATGGAATAAAAAACATGAAGTCACAGTAATATCACAAAGTTCAATATAAATTAATAGCATTTAGTACTAATTATTTAATCCAAGAAAAAACAAAAGCTCAACCACCTCAAATATATCTAGTATAATAATCATAAACATACAAGCACTAATCCCGCTTACAATTGACCAAAAAATTCGATACAATGCAATTTATTAAAAAAAAATAACGTAATGTACTATGGAACTGTAGCATGGAGCCAGGGAAATAGGCTTAAATTTAAGCCTGACGAGCCCCCGATCTCCAAAGGTAGATGTGTCAGGTCAAAACGATAAAGATAGCATCATTAAAAATGCGACCGGTGTTGAGCATACAGTAAAAGAAATAATACAGGAACTCAAACAAACAACAATAACTCTCGTAACAGTTTTTTAAATACCCTAGAGTCCACAATTTCCCTGATATATAATGGCAGTCTGTTCCACTCACTGGGTCCAGCTGCAATAACACTGTTATGCAGCAATCTTGTGCGTGCCCTAGGAACCACGAAACTCGTATGACCTCGAGTATCATGTGAATGGGAGAAATGCTGTAATTGCAACAGTTCGAGATACCTGTTCGTGTAGACTCTGTCATGCATAAGTAGTAATAACCTGAAAATAAATATTTTATTGAAGGGAAGTATGTTATAACGACAATAAATACTACCAGTATTTAAAGATGAATTTAGAAGCCGAATATATTTTCTCTGAAGAACAAGAATTCCGTTTACATTGCCATCCGTTGTCTGACCCCAGGCCAAAATACAATAAGACACCATGGGATAGATAAAAGAATAATATAGCATTAATCTGAGTCGGATTGTCAAAAAACCAGAAATCCTGGATATAGCACCAATACGAGACTTAAGAATATTTGCTAAATAACATATATGGACACCCCAACGCAAAGTCTCATGTAGTACAACACCCAGAAATTTCACCGAAGACCCGAATGCAACAGGATCCCCGTTCAAGAAAATACCAGTAGGCGACGACAGCCGAATATCACGGCCCGAAAAAAGACATAGGTTGTTTTATTAGTATTAATTGTAAGAGCGTTACAACCAAACCAGCGAGAAATCTCCTGGAGGTCACGATTTGCACAAGGCAATATCTCTGACAACGAATCCCCAGGGGAAGAAAAGCTGGTGTCATCAGCAAATAAAACCCTGTGAGAAGTAGAAACAACATTAAATATATCGTTAACATAAATAAAAAAAAGCATAGGGCCTAAGACGGAGCCCTGAGGAACTCCAAAATGAACTTTTTGAACTAAAGAACGAACACCCTGTATTTGTACATATTGTGTCCTGCTAGACAAATAATTCTCGAAAAATGAAAGTGCAACTCCCCTAATCCCGATATGTTGTAATTTAGACAAGAGAATATCATGGCGGACACAGTCAAATGCTCTTGACAAGTCGCAAAATACACCCAAAACACACCTTCCACAATCTACATTTGACTGTAAAAAATTCAAAGCATCCAATAACGCTGTCTCCGTTGAGTGACCCTTCCGAAAACCGTGCTGATTCCAATGTAAAGATTTATTCAAATCCAAAAATCCTGACAAGCTATTCAAAATGAATGGCATTATTAAATAATTGAATTATATCATCTTCATTGTAATGCATTACAGATTAATTCCATTACCTTGTGCAAACCATACTTGGCATTACCTTGTAATGCATTACACGTTAATTGTAATCTGTACTTCCATTACTTCGTAATGCATTCCTGCCCAACTCTGCCCTCTTAACTGTTCTCCAATTTTCCTAATTGGAGAATTACAATTTTCATAATTGCTGAAATCACGCATTATAGAATAAAATACATTCTCTGAAGCTATAATATAGCAATAGATAAAATAATTACATTTGTGGTTAACTCCTTTTCTGAAACATGTATTTCTATTAAAAGCAAAAACAACAATGAAAACACCATTTGCAGATGGAAACTTCATGAATGCAATGTATTAAATTATTTCACAGATCAAAACATTTATTATAACAGTCACTTCGCGTAAGTACACATACATGAGCATTTTTACTTGCAGAGCCGGACCCCCCCCATTCCGAATTTCTGGGTGCGCCCCTGATTCCATGAGCAATAAATAGCCTGCAGTCACCTGATGATGGTTTTCATTATCGGATGATTTCATGAAGTGCTTTGGAAAACATGTTGTTTTTCCTCATTAGGGTGAATCAACGCAAGCCTGGCACACCTCGTAGTTTTGGAGACCTCCGAATAATGTTCAGTGCTCGGGCAGGGAAAAAGTTACCGTTGTTCGGAGGTTAGGCCTGGGTTAACATTACTACTTCGTTGCTTTGGTACAAAAGAAGAAAATTTGTACAAAGCTTACGTACAAAGAAAACGGTTTCAGAGCTTTCTCCAAAGGTAGAATGCTGAATGAAACTCAATAAAACAATTTGAAATAAAATCATGGTATAGAGGATTTTACGGAAATGGTGTCTGACCGGTTGTCTCAAAGTTCCCTTTAGAAATATCAAATTAGAAGGTTAAGTTTAAGGTAGGCTAAGAGAAAGAAAAAAAAATGCTAGACAGTGAAGTGGAACTGCACAGTTATTTTTTTAGTGGGGGTTTAACGACCACCATGAGCAACTCAATGGCTTATAAGCAGTCGCCCGTCCCTAATTTAGGGCCACTGACTCCAGGGAAGGGAGAGAGACAGTGCTGTAAGCTAAGCACAACATCCACGCCTCACGGGATTCAAACCTGTACCCATCTTGGACGAATGATCAGAAGCCATCGCTTAGACCACTGCGCCAGCGGGGCTACTTGCACAGTTACCTAGCCGTGCGCCGAAAATTAAGTACAGAACCCACAGGGACCACTCAAAGATATACCGCCTCCAACGGAAATCATTTCACGCACATGCAACCCCACTCCCTTCAGATTGCTACTGAAACATACACAGGAGCTGGAGTTCGCCTCACGTTGAACTAAACTTTAACTCCTTTCTTTTCACTTAAGCACACCATTGTACTCGCCGTAATTCAACTAATCGTGCTTGAGGCACAGTAGAATTCTTGATTCTCAGTAGCTTTCTTTATTCCTATCTTATTTATCCCTTTCGCCTAAATGCCGGAGGAACTGCGTAAAATCCTAAAGGACAAGGTCTCAGTTACATCACTTTCGGGACTGACTGGCTTGTCCGTTGGCCGCTATTAAGATGTTTCGCTGTTTGGAGGTTATCGTTAATGTTAATCATGCGGCAGCTGTTCTGTACCAATCAAAACTTGCCGTTGCTCGGAGGTTACCGTTCTTTGGAGGTGCCCGTTAATGGAGGTTGCACTCTATTAGGCACGTAAAAAAACTAAGTTACGACACTTACGGCAATTGAACAAGAGAATTTTCGGAGAAACTATTTCCGAGAATGCCCTCCCTCCCTCAAGAAAAACATCAGTTTTCACTTATTTGTGCCCCCTCCCTCGAAATTTTTGGTTACCTTTTTAAAACACTTTCCCCCTAAATTTATGAACTACCTGCGAAGAGACGCCATCATATAGGTACAATAAGGAACGAAACAACTGGCTGACCAGGTGGCAGAACAGACAGAGGCGATGATCTCTGACTAGTTATCCGAACTGGACCAGGGCTCGTATCCAGGGCGGGGCATGTGTGTTGCACATGCCCCAAGGCGCTGCCCTTCTTCCTTCCTTAGAATCAGTAGGCTCAAATTAGGGATGGGCGATTACTTATAACTCTTAGAATTGCTACTGATGGTCGTTAAACCCGAATTAAAAAAAAAGTAAAAGAAAGCAACTGAAAATATGACAGCATCTGAATTTCAAACTTTGTCTACTGAGGTAAAAAGGAATTTACGCACTATTGCTTGCGTTTAATACACTCATATCTAAAAATTAGGGATCACTTATATTTTCACAGCATACTTTTTTCCAACAGGGTGTGGATGAAAATATTTTAATATAGGGTAAAGAAAAATGAAAAGGAAATGTACACACATAAATAAGCATGAATTTGTGCTTATTACTAGAGAAAATTTATTAAAGAACAAAACATGCTATTTTATGACATTGGTACGCAATACCTAAAATTGACAGAAAAAAATTAATAATTTTTCATGGACTAGGGGCTGCGCCTCTAGGCTCGCTACGCTCGTTTCCAAAGTAGCGCTCGGGCTCTGCAGCCCGATCTCCAAGTATATCACATGAAATAAAAACTTGAAAATTCATAGAAATTTCAATTTTTATTGCATGTCTAAGCCAAAAAACGCTTGTTATTCCGAAGTTTCAGAGTTTTTTTATTGTCGTTAATTTTTGGAGGTCGGACTTTTGACGTTTGAACTTATAATAGCACTTACTAAATATACCACTAAAGAAAACGAAATCGGTCCAAAAAACATTTCCGTAAACCGTAAACCTTTATACTAAACCGTTAAGATGGACGTCAAGTAATTTTGCTTCCTATACTTCCAATGGAAAAACCTTTGTATACATTTCCTTCACAATTAGTCTGTTCCCAAGGATGAAAATTTGAACATCGATTAAAATAACTTCATATTATAACTTCGAATACTTAATATCTTCTAAAACATAACCATAACTATATTAGAAATCAACAACTTTTCCTTTGGTGGTGTTGGAATCAGAAAAAAGGTGGCGCGACCTATACTTTGATGACATCAGTAGACAAACAAATGTTGGATTGCATAATTGTGGTTATGTTTTAGAAAATATTAAGTATTCCAAGTTATAAAATGAAGCTATTTTAATCGATGTTCAAATTTTCATCCTTGGGAACGCATTAATTGTGAAGAAAAGGTGTACAGAAGTTTTTCCATTGGAAGTATAGGAAACAAAATTACTTGACGTCTACCTTAAACAACTGAGATAGCTTTACCAACAAAACATATGCATAAAAAATTATCTGTGTCACCATGGCAGCAGGTCACGGGACCAGAACGTTCCTCTGTGATTATCGTGAAGACAGACAAGCCGGTCGTTTCTTTCATTTGCGTCTTTAAAAATTGCTTAAAAATCAGAAAACGACTTTTTCTTAATTTTTTTTTTTTTTTTTGTAAAAAAGAGATGATAGTTGTAAGTTTATGCTGTAAAAATTGCAATGCGTTCTGATTTATAGTTTGCCATATATCCGTTTTTTTAAATGGATCCCAACACGAAAGAGAGAATTTTGTGAAATTTAGAAATTTAATTTCTCATAAAATAAATCGAAATTAAAAAAAAAGGCGACGAGGTGCAAAAATTCAGTCATGGCACTACATGCCTACAAAGTTTCGTGGTTCTGTTGCTGTTAGTAAGTGTGGAACGCGACCTGATAGCACTTTTTTGCTTACATTAAGTTTGAAATACAATAGCTATTTAGCCAGTTTACATCGTTTGTAGCGACATCTTTTTGTGGCTACAAAAGCCAGAATCGAGAAACGGTTTATTTCAGCGTGTTCTCCAAACAATTCTCTACAAACGATGTAAATTTTATATTTTTGTATTCAATACGTTTTGCGCTGCGAGCTAGGAAAGCAAGAGTGTCGCGCAATTTCTAAAACAGCGGCAGCAGCAGCAGCGGCGGCAGGGACTTTTTTAGAATAGAGAGATAATTTTAATAGGGTATATTTCCACCCTTGACTGCAGTGTATAATTGGCATCAATGGATCATGCTTTTACCGAGATTGTCCAGAAGATCCTGAGGGAGGTTTCTCCATTCTACTTTCAGCGCCATCACCAGGTTTCTTTTGGTGCCATGTGAGGGGTCCCATTCAGCAATGTGATTGAATTCAGATTGGAGGGGCATGCAGTCCACTCCATTCGGTCGATCTCCTTGCTCTCCAACAGTTTATCAACACATGATGATCAATGAGGACCGGAGTTATCGTCCATAAGAACGAAATAATTTACCATAGCACTATGAAACAGACTTACATGTTCTAAACATAACCTCCTCACAATAACGCTGTGCATTAATTGGCCCTTTCTTCATCAATAACAGCTCTGTACCCCCATTGATCATTATCCCAAAACCAGACCATTACTCTACCACCCCTGTATGGGTCAATTTCTACGATGTTTCTCGCTTAATAGGCAGTGTAGGGTTCTTACCAGCCAGATGTATTGCGCCTAGAATCAGACGATATACAATCAGCTTTCGTCTGTGAACAGAACATTGGCCTATTGCTCTTCACTGCATATGGAGAGTTCACGACACCATCGATCGCGAGGTGTTTTGCGTGTTGGGGTCACTGTACAGGTTTTCGGGCATACAATCCGAAATGATTCAAACACCCTGACACGGTTTGACGTGATATTATGGTACCCGTACTTGATTCCAGCCGGTTTGCTAACTTGCCAGCAGTTATTCGGCGAGATATTTTAGTGGTTACAAAAAGATAACGGTCTTGTGATGGAACAGTTTTGTGTGGCATTCTGCTACTGAACCTTCTGGTAGCTATTGAATGTTCAGAAAATTGCTTCGAGATCCGAGATATTACACTCTGGGCAATTCCGAACTTCTTCGCTACGCCTCTCGCTGTCCGCCCTTCTTCCAGTTTACCAACAATTCGACCTCGGGTAAAATCATCCAGATGAGTTCTTTTAGATTTACTACAAGTCCCCATTACAACAAAAAAGGTATATCCACATTTCAATACCTACAAAACAAACGACTACTTTCCATCTACGCTTCAGTTTTTGTTGCCGATTGGCTGTGCACAGCTGTCACGTGATTCCTGATAATATGCATATGACCAAACACTCTCGCATAGTTTGTTCTTACGTGTTTCGATGACGTCAGAATGTTTTTACCCGGTCCCGGACGATTCGTCCAACGACGATTGGTCCAATGCCGATTCGTCCAAAGGGTTGATTGGTCCAATGTCCGATTCGTCCAATGGTACGATTGGTCCAATGCCGATTCGTCCAATGGTACGATTGGTCCAACGCCGATTCGTCCAATGCTATCATCTTACCAACGGTAAACTTTTTTATTTTCCAGAAAGGAATAATAATTTTAATTATTCTCCTCTTTATATCCCTTTGAAAGATAATTTCCGTATTTTTAGTAATTGTAAACATTTTACATAAACCTGGTAAAAGGCACTCAATGGAGCATTTCTCAGCTGTTTGCAAAGCCCCTAGGCAGCGGGCATTTCTTGAAGATTTTAATTTACAACCTAGATATTTGGTATTTGTAAATATGTTGTAAAACCTAATAAAAGGCACTCATCCTATCATTTCTCAGCGCAATATTATTAACTTGATTTAATATGTAAACGTTATGAATATGACATCGGTAGAATAAAAAGTCCTAAAAAGGCCTAGGCCTAGGGCCTATGAATTAATATTTCGTGCCTAAGTAAAAGCTCAATATTATTAACTTGATTTGATATGTAAACGGTATGAATCTGACATCGGTAGAATTAAAACTGTTAAAAAGGCCTAGGCCTAGAGCCTATGAATTAATATTTCGTGTTTAAATAAAAGCGCAATATTATTAACTTGGTTTCATATGTAAACGTTATGAATATGACATCGCTGGAATAAAAACTGTTGAAAAGGTCTCTGTTCAAACCCCGACCAGTTGTTTCCATTGGGCAGTTGGCGGAAAACCCCACTGCATTCTACAAACAGAAAAGGAACACTAGCATTTTATATTATTTCATCCAAAAGAGAGATATTGAAGTTGATAGAACGGCTCGTACATCAGTAACTTCATACGGCAGCAAGTACATACAGTATAACAAGAAAACGCGATTCCAAAAAACAATAAAAAAAAAAAAAGAAAGAAATCTGTAACCACAATATTACGCATGAAATGTAACATTATTTTACATTCTTTGGACTTCCGGTACTTTCGTATAACATCGGAGATAGAATCAGAACAGATGAGACTTTTATAGCACGAGTAGCACTTCGGACAGAAAGGACGGAATTGGACCAATCGTCCATTGGACGAATCGTACCTTTGGACCAATTGTCTATTGGACTAATCAGCATTGGACCAATCGTCGTTGGACGAATCGTACCAGACCCGTTTTTACCGCTAACCAACGACTTGCGAGCCTGAAAATTTGCCTTTTGTCGTTGATCCTTAATTATTGGAAATGGGTGTAAAAATCTGTGCTGGTACTTTTAATTCATTATACACCCACTGGCAAATAAATAAAATACTCTGCTCAAAATAATTAGGGCAGCATGCGACTGTAGCGACATTATACGAGCCAAGCGTGGGATATTTTACCGAAACGTGGAAAACGTGAGTCGAGTGTGACGTAGACAGCTGACTCATGTATAGCCTTATGCAAATTAGAGTCTATGGCGTCAAAATGCATAAATTTTAGATTTGGATAGGTTTCCCGGTATTCACCTTATTCTTTCGCGTATACCATAACATTTCGTTTCTTGAAGTCTTCGATTTGAACGATGTCTCAACAGCATGATTTACCGAAATCAACAGCGTGGAGAGCTATTGGCAGGCTGGAAGCAAGTCAGACACAGCGGGTGGCAGCAGAAGCCATTGGAGTGCCACAGAGTGTCATTTCCTGACTGTGGACACGATTCCAGTGAAAAAAAGGGAAGTACTCAAAGAAGGTAAGGTCGAGGCCGTCTACGAGCAACTACAGCAAGGGACGACCGTTCTCTGTTGTTAACAGCCCGTTAGAACAGGGCTGCAAAATGCTTCTCAGCTCCAGCGAGAGCTTCTCGTCTCAACAGAACGCAGGTTGTCAACTCAAATTATCCGCATTCACTTTCACCAAGATGGTCTTTATGCACCTAGACGAATGGTGCGTGTCCCTTTAACCATACGACACTGTACGGCCCATGGAAACTGCGCTGAAGAACATGGTGGTTGGGGACACGACGACTGGAATCAAGTTCTATTCTCTGATGATTCGAGATTCAATCTGGAGTCTGACAATCGACGAGTTCTTATCTGGAGGGAACAGATAAGAACTTTTCGATTGTCAGACTCCATACTGAAATAACCCAGTTTTTGCGCAGAAAACACCACATTACGGCGGACATGGATTGATGGCCTGGGCAGGCATAAGTATCGGTGGCTTGGCATAAGTATCAGTGGCTTGGCATAAGGCTGTCTGGCGGCCCAGAGAAATAGAAACGAGATTCTCGGATATAGTGCCATTCTATATGCTGAATCCGTCCGCGATTCACTCCTTTTCGTGGACGACATCTATAACGGATCGTGTTAAAGTGGCCGGTTGCTCTCCTTGGTTGAATTCAGCGGTCAGTTGCTGATCATTGCAAGACATGTTTTTCCGCACAATCCTCCTCAGAGTACGACGTTCACGCTCTTTAAGTCTAGTTTTTATTCATTTATTGGGTTAGTGCGAAAGAAATGTCCGGCAAAGGACCAGCACACGTGGACGGCGAGAACGGAAAAGTAGGACAACTTACCTAGGCAAAATAATCCCCCCTCAGCATCGACACATAGTTGCCATCTGTCCGGCGAGGCCATGATCCCGAAACGAAAAACTCTTGTGGCTGGGACCCGAAGAAATCATCAACTGCACGTTGAACCTCGTTGTCTGTCGCGAACTGTTTCCCGGACAGGAAGTGATCCGGGCAACGAAACAGATGATAGTCTGTCGGATACAAGTCCGGGAAATAGGCAGGATGAGGGAGTACTTTATAGAAGCCAAAAGCAACTTATTGTCAGCATCGTTCGTTGTGCGACATGAGGGCGGACGTTGTCCTCGAGCAGAAGAACACCATGTCTGTTGAACAAAGCAGGTTGTCTCTGCAGCAATTTCCAGTGCATCTGGTGTAATTCAGCACAATAAGATTCTGCAATGATGATTTGGCCTCTTGCCGAGAAACTCCGATGACTTATCCCGCCTGGGGACCACCATACAAGGAGCATCATCTCCTTGGTGTGTAGGGGTGGCTTAGGATGCTGTCCTTGCTTAACCATTGTGGAGATCATTTCCGATTATCATAAAGGACATACTTCTCGTCGCAGGTGACGCTTCCATGCAGTAGAGGTTCCTGTTTATTCCTGGCAAGCAGCGACGTGCAGACTTCCAAACTCCTAGTCTCGTTGGCAGTTGTCAACTCATGCGGCAGCCACATGTCCAGGTTTTTGACCTTACCCAGCGCAGCCAGACGCCGAATAACTGTCGTGTTGTGGATACCTACCTCTGCCGCTATCTCACGACACATTTTTCGGGGTCCTCTTCAACTACACGTAACAGAACATCGTCAGAAACAGCAACATGTCGGTGACCACGTGCTTCGTTTTGCAGGTCCGTATCTCCGCTTCAACCACACGTAACAGAACATCGTCAGAAACAGCAACATGTCGGTGACCACGTGCTTCGTTTTGCAGGTCCGTATCTCCGCTTCAACCACACGTAACAGAACATCGTCAGAAACAGCAACAGGTCGGTGACCACGTGCTTCGTTTTGCAGGTCCGTATCTCCGCTTCAGCCACACGTAACAGAACATCGTCAGAAACAGAAACAGGTCGGTGACCACGTGCTTCGTTTTGCAGGTCCGTATCTCCGCTTCAACCACACGTAACAGAACATCGTCAGAAACAGCAACAGGTCGGTGACCACGTGCTTCGTTTTGCAGGTCCGTATCTCCGCTTCAACCACACGTAACAGAACATCGTCAGAAACAGCAACAGGTCGGTGACCACGTGCTTCGTTTTGCAGGTCCGTATCTCCGCTTCAACCACACGTAACAGAACATCATCAGAAACAGCAACAGGTCGGTGACCACGTGCTTCGTTTTGCAGGTCCGTATCTCCGCTTTAACCACACGTAACAGAACATCGTCAGAAACAGCAACATGTCGGTGACCACGTGCTTCGTTTTGCAGGTCCGTATCTCCGCTTCAACCACACGTAACAGAACATCGTCAGAAACAGCAACATGTCGGTGACCACGTGCTTCGTTTTGCAGGTCCGTATCTCCGCTTCAACCACACGTAGCAGAACATCGTCAGAAACAGCAACAGGTCGGTGACCACGTGCTTCGTTTTGCAGGTCCGTATCTCCGCTTTAACCACACGTAACAGAACATCGTCAGAAACAGCAACATGTCGGTGACCACGTGCTTCGTTTTGCAGGTCCGTATCTCCGCTTCAACCACACGTAACAGAACATCGTCAGAAACAGCAACATGTCGGTGACCACGTGCTTCGTTTTGCAGGTCCGTATCTCCGCTTCAACCACACGTAACAGAACATCGTCAGAAACAGCAACATGTCGGTGACCACGTGCTTCGTTTTGCAGGTCCGTATCTCCGCTTCGTAACCTCACAAACCATCGCCGAATGTCTCGTTCGTTGTCTCTATTCTCCCCAAACGCTTTGTTAACGTTTCGAGCTGCAATTCTTGCAGAATGGTCCAATTTAAATTCATACAGGAAGATGACTCTCAAATCCGGCGTCTGCATGTTTCCTTTGCAAGCCACGTTACGTCCAAACAAACCACGCCTGAACCTTGTTCTTCACACACGTGCTAGCTATTTATAGTAACTCTGTAACGTAATACCCGGGTGGTTCCATTCCGCTGTGGTAGGGGCCTGTCTCCACTGCTCGTTCACCCCGGACATTTCATTCGCACCAACCCAATGTTTTGCTTGGGAGTTTAACGACAAACGTGAGCAACTCGGTGGGCTATAAAGTAGTCGCCCGTGCCTAATTTAGGGCCACTGGTTCTAGGGAAGGCAGAGAGCCAGTGCGTTAAGACAAACACAACGCCTATTCTTGACCGGATTCGAACCCGGACCCATCTCGAACGAATGATTACATGTCAATGCTTAGACTACTGCGTCATCAGAGCTGCAGGCCTAGTCTTCCGGCCACATTTATGACTTTCATATCTGCTCGCCTTCCAGTCGCCAAACTGGTTGCTTTTGAGAAACCAGTAATTCCATTTGTTTTGTTAATCGTGCCCCCAGCTGAACGTGCGCCTACGATTTGACCTTTCGCGAACTTCGTCACATCCTGGGTTTTACCAAAACCGTCTCTAGCAGGAAACCTCAAAACTCAAAGGGAGACTCAAAACTCAAAGGGAGAAAACGTGTGACATCAAGCGTAGGAGGGCCGTCTCCTCGCTTTTTTACTCAGCGCGGTTATTTTGAATGTGACTCTTCGACCATATATACTTATGGACTGCGCACTGGCAATAGCTGCATCAGAGCCGTTGTGGTCACAACATGACAGGACATCAGATCACGTGACATGTGTCAGAAATGGTCGCATGCCTTTTAATTCCAACGCTTTCCTATGAGCTGACAAGCCATTTTAAAGGATTGGGAATTAGTAAATTGCGTACATTTGAACTGTGGGTTTTAGGAATATTGTATATAAGGATATACTCGTTGAGAAAACTACCTCAATTAAAATTTTATTGCAATCGTTTAGAAGTAATTAGATCGAAAAGTGGTCTTAAGTTTCGTATGTGTTCTAACGCGAATTCATTCGTTTGTTTGTACTCGAAATTCCGTGTAAAAATGGTGTTATGATTACTAATTTACGCTGCAGAACTTCAGTATTTTCAGTGCATTATGTGAAAACTCCTCATATACAGTTAAAACTCTTCAGGTAAGTTTACTTATGAGATATATACATGCACGGATCGGGTTGTTTACATTTCGTTATTTATAATGTGATGAACATTTGCGAAGAATTTGGAACATGCATTCAGGTTTTTTTTTCTTAAGTTACTATATTTTTATGTCAATAGCCACAAGTTTTCTGGTTACGTAATTGAACCTTATTGCCTATTTCTGCCTCACCGTATAACGAAGTAAATTTCTCCGTCATTTCTGTCCGCGCCAGGATTCGAACCCGGGTCCCCTCATTCCGGAATAAGTCACTCTACCAATTGAGCTACGCGGACGTTTTATTCTGATTCCTACCAGCCTTTATGTCGTGTGCGTCCTTTTGGCAGGTACGTCGCATCTCCTGGTACGTTACATCATCTCCCCCTTATTTATTTATTTTTTTTGAAGTGCTGGAGAAAGGATTCTCTTATTTTGCCTGTCTCGCGGTGTGGAAAGAACATCACACCAATGCGAGATTTTAAACGGTCGGGTCATCCGGATAGTTCGGGCGCCATTATAACGAAGTAAATTTCTCCGTCATTTCTGTCCACGCCAGGATTCGAACCCGGATCCCCTCATTCCGGAATAAGTCACTCTACCAATTGAGCTACGCGGACGTTTTATTCTGATTCCTATCCGCCTTTATGTCGTGTGCGTCCTTCTGGCAGGTACGTCACATCTCCTGGTACGTTACAACCGTAATAATTACTGGAAATATGAAAAACAGGCCCAAAAAGTGGAATGGTTGCACTTGCTACTCTAATGAAAACTTATACAAACTTTGAATCGCTATGTACCAAACCGACAAGTTTTCTGATGAACTAAAAACATTATACTTACCAAAACCGTGTTGTGCCAAATACTATACTTGTTAAGTAAACACTATTCCATAATTTTCATATTTCGGAATCAAATGCACATGATGCCTACCAGAAAAGTGAAGTTCCGCAAGGCAACAAGAGCTTGGACTAGCATGTCATGTCATAAGTACTATCATGTTTTTATGGACAAGCTTCCTGTTTAAATATTTAGCCTTTGTCCAAGATGGGTCAGGGTTCGAATCCCGGTGAGGCATGTATATTGTGTTTGTCTTACAGCGCTGCATGGCTGTCACCCGTTCCTATAACCAGTGGCCCTAAATTAGGAACAGACGACTGCTGAGTTGCTCATGGTGGTCGTTAAACCTCCAATCAAAAAGAAAAAAAATTATTTAGCTGAAATTTAAAATTTCTACAATTTTCTTCATGCTTCGTCTTTCGGAAAACTGTTAAAGCAGAAATCATAAAGTAATACACAAAATTCATGCTATAAATACATCAAAAACTAAAACTATCCGGTGTCTCACACCTGTTGGTCACATTAAAAAAAAGGCGTTTTTCTTTAAATTTTAAGATGACGACACCGAAGTGCTATAGTGAAATTATTATAAAGCATCCAAAGAATCTATTTAGGTATTTAATTTCTTTTTTATTACCCATGAAAAGTTATAGAAATTCCTTTACTAAATCGCTCAGAGCAACCATAAGCACAGCATGTGTGACCCATCGTTTTGACACATGTCACGTGATTTCGTGGCTTTCGATGTTGGAGCCAGAAATTTTGAAGCCATGCGCAATCTATCAGTATATATGGTCGAAGGTGTGACTGCTAACTAAAGATATGTCATTATGTCCAGTGTTTCACTTATTATTACTCGTGCACAATTTTAGCCAAAAGAAAAATTGCAGTTGAAATGTTGTGTCCCATGTACAAATCACATTTTTCGAAAAATCGTAAAAGTCTGCAGCTTTCCTGAAGAGGAAGACCTCAAGCTTAAATGGATTAACGCCATACCTCGGAAGGTTTTCAAGTCAAAGGCAACGCAGTTGCAAATAAAATTTAGTGGCAGGATTTCAAAAGATATGGGAGTTTCCTTTAGAAATATGCGTTTCACTTTGCAAGATGCCTATCTTGTGGGGGGAAGAATACATGTACAACAAAGGGTTACAAATTTTGGTGGTTCTGCTCTCTCCATCCCCCACACCCAGAGGCGTAACAAGGGTGGTACAAGCGGGGCGGCTGCCCCGGGCGCAACTCAAGGGAGGGCGCAGAAGTCAGTACGTGCAGTGTGATTAGAACTGGAATTGAAACTTTAGCACCAGTTTCTGGTACACTTTTCCCGTTCCATATTATGTCTAGACTCTGTTGTGAGGGTCCTAGGCATCGTTCTAACGTAGGGTCCTAGAGATCGTCTTTGAACATACCCTGGCGTGAAAAAGTTAAGGACGAGATGGTTTTTAGAATGTAACGTCGTGCAGAAGTGCTCCACGTCGACTCAAATCATACCATAAGATCCCCAAGATGTAAGAATATGGGGCAAGTGAGCAAAATCGTCCAAACAAGGAATTCAAAGGATACAAAGGCACTTTATTGGAAAGGTAGCTTCGAGCATAACTGGATAGAAGACAGAAACGTCCATGTGACAGGAAGCTGCCAAGAAAAATCCAGTCTTTAGTAGGGGATATGATCACCCCTGACTGCGTTACAGGATTTACAACGTCTGTCCATGCTGAGGACGAGGTTGTCAAGGAGCTGTTGAGGCATCGCGGCCCATTTCTCTTGTAGCGCCAATCGCAGCTACGGAATCGTTGCTGTCGGCTGGTGACGTGCTGCCAAGCGTCTCCCGAGAGGGTCGTACAGGTGTTCGATTGGATTTAGGTCCGGGGACCTTGCGGGCCAATCCATACGTTGAATATCTTCACTCTCCAACAGCTCTGCGATAGCCACTGTACGATGAGGTGTAGCGTTGCCGTCCATGAAGAGGAACTCAAGACCCACAGCACCTCTAAACAGACGCACGTGAGGCAGGAGAACCTCGGTACAATAGCGGACACCAGTGACTGAACCTTCTTGGAAGAGGGGAGGTCAGTACGGCTACCAAGCATGATACCGACCCAAACGAGAACTCCGCCACCTCCAAACCGGTTCCTTTTGATGATGTTGGAGGTGTGATTGCGTGTTCCCTGCTCTCTCCATATGTGTATACGTCCAGAATCGCTCGTCAGACTAAATCGGCTCTCATCCGTAAAAAGAACTCGATCCCATTGCTGATGTGTCCAGTTCTTGTGTTCCTGGCACCACAGAAACCACCGTCTCCGATGAGCAGGCGTTGATGGCACACACCGTACTGGTCGTCGTGCAAATAGACTACCTTTGTGTAGCCTCCTGGCCACGGTAAAACGCGATAGCGGACGTCCAGTTGTCTGTTGCATGTGCCTTGCGATTTCTCCCGCTGTCTGCCGTCTGCCTCTTCTCGCCTGTAGGACAATATACCGGTCGTCCGCCGCCGTGGTTGCTCGTGGACGACCTCTGCTAAACTCCCGGACAGCTGTTCCTGTCGTTTGAAATGCTCTCCAAGCTCGTGAAACGATGCTGTGAGCGATCCCGAACTCCTCGGCCACACTAGTCACACTTCGACTTTCTTCCAACTTCCCAAAGACGCGATCTCGGGTAAAGTCATTCAGATGTCGTCTACTGGATTGCCTGTTGTCCATATCATACAGTGGCAGCAACTCGACATCGTTCAAACCGATGTACACCGTGCAATAGCTTTCACCGAATTGCTGAGCGTACACCGCCCGTGTGCGTTATACCCTTCCGACACTCCCCCCTCCCCCATGTCATGCTGCATATATGCGCATGCTCTACCGTACCGGACCCTAGTCTATCTTCTGTGTGGTCTTTCGGTCCGTTCTGCCTGCTCGTTCCGCTGTTATGCTAATTTCTCCTCTTCGTCCTTAATTTTTGCACACCAGTGTGTATAACAAAATTCTGCAAATGGACAAATGACAAAATATGGCACTGGGAAACTGTACTAGAAACTGGTGCTGAAGTCTATTTTTCCATTGTTTTAATACAGTCGTTTCAAAATAATACTTTTTACGACATAATTGCATACAGTTTCTGCATTGCTTTTCTTCTTAAGTTTTACAGTTAATCAGGTTAGCTGAAGCCATTGCAACTTTATTTGGATATACATACATTATGTTACACTTTCGACATTTTTTTCTCTGATCATTACATTTTTTGTTGTGTTGACTTCTTGTATTAAGAGAAAAGAGCAGACGGACAGAAAGATAAGAATATGAGAATACAGATATATACGTATTGTGACGTACCTGCCAGCAGGACGCACACGACATAAAGGCAGATAGGAGTAAGAATGAACGTCTGCGTAGCTCAGTTGGTAGAGCGACTTGTTCCGGAATAAGCGGACTCGAGTTCGAATCCCGGCGTAGACCAAAAATGACGGAGAAACTTACTTCGTTATAATGGCGCCCTAACTATGCGGATGACCCGACCGTTCAAAATCTCGCATTGGTGTGATGTTATTTCCACACCGCGAGATAGGAAAAATCAGAGAATCCCTTCTCCAGCGCTTCGAAAAATAAATGTGTGTGACGTTGCATTCCACACACGCCAGATTGACTGGGAGTTCTCAAGTGCACGTTCTACAGTGGATGGCTGCCTGCAACGATTCATGGTCACGACTGACCCGTGGGTTATGCCCCCGGCCCTCTTTCGGGGGGAGATGTGACGTACCTGCCAGCAGGACGCATACGACATAAAGGCAGATAGGAGTCAGAATGAACGTCTGCGTAGCTCAGTTGGTAGAGCGACTTGTTCCGGAATAAGCGGACTCGGGTTCGAATCCCGGCTTAGACCAAAAATGACGGAGAAATTTACTTCGTTATAGTATATATATACACGGTCTAGTCACAAAATTGTGACCACCAGCTAATATCCAGAGTAACCGCCGTGTGCAGCGCGGTCAGCAGTTAGACCGGCTGGGAGTGACTCAATAAGGTGCTGGAAGGCGTTCACAGGTATGTGGAGCCATGCTGACTGCAATGCACCTGACAGCTGCTGGAGGGTGCGTGGTGGAGGATTCATAGAGCGAACAACGCGATTGAGGTGGTGCCACAGATGCTCAATTGGGTTAAGTATGGGGAACTAGAGGGTCAGGGAAATACTTTGAAGTCTTTATCGTGCTCTAGCAACCACTTTCGTACATTTCTAGCTGTGTGACGCGTCGCATTGTCGTGCTGGTAAATCCCGTCCCCCCAGGGAAGACAATCAGTATGTATGTGTGTACGTGGTCTGCAAGGATTGATTCATGACGAATTCGGTCCATAGTGCCTTCCACTGGTATGAGTGGACCCAGAGAATGCCACGAAAACATTCCCCAGATTATAGCGCTGCCCCACCAGCTTGTGTTCTTCCAGCAATGGTTGAAGATCAGGGGCAGATTGGCCCACCGGGACACTGGGACATTTCTCGGTGGACCACTCCACCGAGAAATGTCTCAGTGTCCCACTTTCTCGTATTCTTTTTGTCCGGAATTTTTGGAACGAACGAATCACTGTTTTAATGCTTATGAATAATATCCGTTAACTTCGTTTGAGCTTTATATCTGTGTGAAAAGTTATTTCCTTTAAAAAAAGAAGCCTTTCCTTCTATCTGTATGTAGGACTTCTGCTGTGAAATGCCATAGCAAAATTCTCTGTAAGTATGTGAGAAAAGTGCTGCTGTACCAAGCACACTGTTATACGTTAATAAATCTAAAGCTCGTTGGACTTAGACGCCAGGGTTACTGGCAAGCCGTACCCACCTTTTGTAATCTTGAAGACACTAGTACCCGTTGCAATGGTCCATCTTCCACACCCCGTTATCCACAGATTGACACAGAAGACAAAGAGATCTCCCGCAACGATATTCCGAAATCCGTTATTCCACAGACATTTGCCGTAAAGGAAACAATCATTTATTGGTATTGATTCATGTGTCAAAATAATGGGCAGACTTTGAAAAGGCGTTTACTCAAGGAAGAGTTACTAATATCATTACGCACTAGAGCATCAGTGATCAAATAAATATGGAAATTAATTTCTTAGGCAGATTGCCTGTGGCATGTGAACATTTCATTTTTCAGAATGATTTTCACGTGATTTAGTTGGAAACGTGGACTTCAAAGGAAAACAATTACCTGGAGCAAACCCCGTTCTTGCTACATTAATCATGACAGGTTTTTTAAAATTATTTTACCGTTAATTTTTTTTTTTTCAAATTTGCTCACTACTGAATTTTTTAACAACGCCCATTTTAACAGATCTCTTTCATCCAGGATCTAACAAAAAAAATTTCATGATGAGAATTATGAGGTGTTTCCCTGTCGATGTGTGTGTTTTTGTTGTCTATCCCATGACTAAAATTCCCGGCCTGGTTTAGTCGTCCCAATCCGCCCCTGTTGAAGAGTGTTTGTTCTCCGATGTTCCTCGCCTTATACGCAAACGTTCATCAGTTCGATTAAGCAGAAAACGTGACTCATCCGAGAAGGCAAACTATAGCCAATCAGAGGAGATCCAATGACGATACTGCCACGTAAATGCAAGCCTTTTCTGCCGATGCACCTTCATTAGCATAGGTGTAGTGACCATCCGTCTGCATCGGAGCCCCATACGCAGCAGGGTTTGCTGAACTATCGTTTTAGACACATTTCCAGTAGCCCCCTGGTTAATTCGGCCAGTGAGTTGCTCCACTGTAGGATGTCGATCGGTCCTCACGCACCTTCGCAGCCGACGTTCACCTCTTACATCAATGGCACGTGGTGCTCCGCAGTTTCCACTCGTTTATTCGCAATGATGACGTTTCTCCAATCAAGATACACTTTAACCACAGCAGCACACGAAGAGTTCACAAACTGCGCTGTTCCAGAAAAACTGCCACCATTGGCCTGAAAGCCGATAATCATCCCTTTTTGCAAATCAAATAAATCGCTCCTTTTATCCATGACAGCAACGAGTGATATGTTTTCAGAATGCCTATAGCACTCCTTATGTACCCTCCAAGCCAGCTCGCGACACACGCCTTCTTTCATTGCCTACGCGCTGTTGACGTCAAAAGTAGGAGGTGGTCACAATAATGTGACTCGACTGTGTGTATTGCTGTCACATATACACCATTGCTGTCACATATACACTATATTGAAAAAAGTAAGCGGACACCTAAAAGAGAAAACAACATAGCATTTATTCACATACATTAGTACGTTATCGGTCCACCTTAGGCCTTAATGCAGGCACTGACCCTTCGAGACATGCTTTCGACAAGGTTTTGGAACACAGCGATATAGGTATGTACTTCCATTCACTAACTGTTGCTTAGTATTAGGCCTTGGTTACAAACTTCTTGCGTGGCACTTTAATTCATCCCATAGGTGCTCTATGGGGTTAAGATCAGGGCTCTGTACTGGCCAGTCCATACACGATACGGAATTATCGTCAAACCACGCCGTAACAGTCCTAGCTTTATGGCTCGGTGCATTATCCTGCTGGTACCAACAAGGCTCGGTTCCATAGTATTGCTATAGAGTTGGTAGGGCATAATTGTCCGGAATATCGAGGTAGACGTGCTGGTTAACAACTCTGTCCACCATAACCAATGGGCCGGGACCATACCACGAAAAAACACCCCCATGCACACGAGTACACTGCCATCTCCAAACTTGACCGTAGGAACTGTACAATGTGGTAAATAGTGTTCCCCCTTCTGCCGCCATACCCACACACGACCATCAGACTGATGGATCGTGTATCTGGATTCATCAGTCCATAGAACCCGTTTCCATTGATCTATGGTCCACGATAAATGTTCTTTACACCATGCTAAACGACGAGTAGCATTCCGATTGGAGATGAAACGCTTATGAGCAGCCGCACGACCACGGTAATCCATGGAATGAAGTTCTTTGCGAATGGTAGGTGTACATACCGAAGTTCCAGCATTTTTACTCACCTGTACACTGAGGTCTTGCGGAGTGCTCCGTCGATTAGCTGTAACGACTATCCTGAGACTTCGACGTCCTCTATCACTGATTTTCTTTGGTCTGCCGGTACGTTTTGCTGCTTCAGGCACGCCATGTGTCTTCCACTTATTCAGTACATCCAAAACAGTTGACTTGGGTATGTTTAAACGCCTCTCGGTTTCTCTTATGGATAACCCACTAATATAACACCCAACAATCTTTCCTTTCTCAAAGTCAGTTCTCTCCCGCCGCGACATTTTCACTCAACCTTACAGTGCGATCTGATCGCGGTCAGCTGTAGGCTTGCATTTATACCGTTTGCTGCTGTACTGCGCAACTTAACAACGCAGTGGATCCGTTCATTTGCTTTTGAAGGGGTGTCCGGTGACTTTTGTCAATACAGTGTATATATAGAATGTGTGCGTGTGTGTGTGTGTGTGAAAGACAGATGGGGGGTGCAATACTTTGTGGTTTGCCCCGGGCGCAGAAATGCCTAGTTACGCCCCTGCCTACAACCACCATTTTCCGTTAATGTGTTAATTCATATTCCCGATATTATCTTTTATCCACGAAAAATACGGTGAAAACAGTGCAATTTTACGTGGGGGGGGGGGAATGTCCTGCAATATACTGCTGGAGAAAATAAATACCCTTTGTAAAACTTTTTCACGAAGTTTTAAAATAATATTACCTCTTTTTCACAATCGATAAAACATCCACAAATGGAAATAACTACCTACTCCTAGTAGCAGCTGAAAAGTGTGTTACGAAAATAAAGAAATTGTGCACAAATAATTTCTCGCAGCGGCAAAAGGGATTTTCAAATTTAAGGATTAAAGCAGATATACAGTATAACGAGATACAACGAACGCGCTGTGTGTTACTTAAAGAAGAAAATGGGTGCAAAACACTTTTGATAACGAACAAAAAATCTAAATACTTTTCATTATTCCTACTGAGAACGGATTTTCCTAAGGGTTTTTTAGAATCGAATAAATCTTTTAAATATAAATATACACTGACGTCCAAGGGCGGAAGAAGTTTGAATAATTGAAAAGTAGAAAAACTTGCGAAAACTATTCTTCATAGCAAAAGCTATGTTAAAGAAAAATAATTTTTCAAATACGTCTTCTCAGAGCAGAGGTAGCGAGAAAAAGGTTCTGACATTTACGCCTCTAGCAGGAAAACTGCGCATCATTTAAACAGGATAATGTTCCGAATTTTGCTGTAGCAAATGGTATACACTGAAAAAAGAAAATGTTCAGTAGGATTGTCAGAAGCGGAGATACAGTTACTAACAGAAATACATACTATCACTACCTGGCGACACAACTGTGAACTATAAAACCCCACTAGTACACATAAAATGTTCCACAAGGTGAATGCTCTCCAGTGTTGAAATATTTTTTTAATCGGCTTTGCTGCCCTGGTGGCGCAGTGGTCTAATTGCTGGTTTATGACCGATCGTCCGAGAGGATCCGGGTTCGAATCCCAGTGAGGCATGGGTGTTGTTTGTCGGCACTGACTCTTCCCCTTCCAGGAACCAGCTACCCTAAATTAGGGACGGGAGACTGCTTATAGCCCTTTGAGTGGATCACGGTGATCGTTAACCAATAAAATCGGACTTTTCTTTTCTTTTTTTTTTTTTTTTTGATTGGTGGTTGAACGACCACTGTGAGCAACTCAATGTGCTATAAGAAGTCGTCCGTCCCTAATGTAGGGTCACTGGTTCCAGGGAAGAGAAAGAGCCTGTGCCATAAGACAAACGCAACATCCATGCATGCCTCACCGGGATTCGAACCCGGACCCATCTCGGACGAATGATCAGAAGTCAGCGCTTAGACCACTGCGCCACCGGGGAGACAAATCGGACTTTTACACGCAGAGATATCGAGAAAAACTTAGTAAACATTTGCGCACCCCTATCGGGAAATTTGTGCATTATTCTCGGTAGGAAATGCGCACATAATGTTTTTGTGGTTAACAGTATCTGACCGAAAATGGAGTTTTTCAATTTGATATTTAGACACACAGATATTGCTGCAAATTTGCTGTAAACAGAAACGAGTGGAAAACTTTCGGGTTAAAACCAATTTGAATTATATGTGAAACAAACCGCGTCAAATACACTGTCCGACAAAGAAAGGATTTTTCGAATTGGACTGTTAGAAGCAGAAATATCGATAAAAATAGGATATGCGTCTACGCCCCTGGCGAAAAAACTATGTATTCAGCAGAAAATATGCGCAAAAAGGTTCTTCGTGATGAGTGGTATCTGTCTGCAAAGAAACGTTTTCGATCGAGCTTTCAGAAGCGCAGATGTTGCTGTAAATACATCGAAAATATGAATAAAAACTTACGTCCCGTAGAGGCAAAACATATCTTCACCAAACTAGAAATTATACGCATAACGTTTTTCATCAGATATAGCATCCAACACAAAAAATTTTTTTCAAATCGGACTTTTAGAATTAGAGACATCTGGTAAATGAAAATTTACCCTTACATCCCCTAGCGGAAAAACTGTGCACCATATGAAACGAAACTTTACCCTAAATAGTCTTCGTAAAAATGGTTTCGGAGGAACGAAAAAGAAAATTTCAATCATTTATTTAAAAGCAAATATAGGAGGTAAAATGCATTTTTGAATTCCATGGAATCTGCATTTACGCCTCTAGCGGGAAAGTTATGCATCGGGAAAGGAAGTGAAAGGCAATACAATAGATTCCGGTTAACCGGGACACATCGGGGCTAGAACACTTTTGTCCCAATAAAGCTGCTGTTCTAATTATGCAAAAAATTATTCCAAAGAGCTATGATGTTTCTCAAGAATTGTCCCAAATAAACGGCTGCCCCGATTAACCGACGGCCAAATTAACCGGAATCTACGAGATTGACAATCTGTGTCGTGACTCTTCCTGTGTGTTCACAGAAAATTTCAGGTTTGTAACTACTGTTTCCTCCCTTTACATAGAATGAAGATGGCGACTGTTAAGCGAATCTGCATCGTACAGTTACTAAGTATACCTCCATTTAAAGCTTACCACACGTTGCTTCGGGACGGAAACGAAATATCGGAACAGAATCTTCTGAAAAATACATATAGTAGCCATTATTTCCAATGAAAGCCCGTATATTACGCCGGAAACGCCTCTGGATTCTTACTTCGGAAACAAACAATCGGAATCGGAATTTTGTATATTGCTCGCTGAGAATATTTCTTCCGAAGCATGTGCGCATGCGCTAAGTCAAGAACATCAGCATGCGGTGTTCATTTTATCGCATCGGTAGACGTGCAAGCTCTATCCGCGATCTAATCTCTCTGCGTTTACTGGTTCTGCCATTTTGGAAGTTGTTTTATTATTATTTGATTATTTTAAAAATGTCTTTTGGCGAAGAATTAATCAAAGCTGTGCAAAAAATTAAACTTTGTATGACAGTGGTCATAAACATTATTACGATAGTGTGATGAAACAAAACGTGCGGGAGGAAATTGCAGAAAATACGAAACATTACAACAGTGTGATGATAGCAAAAATGCGAAACATTATTGCAATAGTGTGATGAAACAGAACGTGCGGGAGGAAATTGCAGAAAATTTCACTGAATCTGGTAAGTGAAATAATACCGTTTTGTGCTTTTCGGATTTAATAAAAACATGTTTGATTAAAAAAATACATGTACACAAGTAAAATATCGTATTTAAGTTATTACACATTGGTGCTATAGGATCATCTTATTATGTTCACTATGTATCCTTTTTCTGTAGAATTTTATTAACAGCCGCGGTCTGCGTAACCACCACTGCCTCTTCCTCACTTCTACTATCACTCATCGTGTGAATTATATCAGTTAAATTAATAAAATAATATAACACTTATGTAATTACACTACACGCGCAACACTACTTCCAGCGAGGTCAACATCTTCCAAATGATTCCGATTCCGTCTGTGTAAAAATTCCGACCAAGTGCGTGGACAAACTTTGTCTCCATTCCGATGCGAAAAGTTCGTTTCCGTTCCGAATCCTCCCGTTCTGACGTAGTGTGTGACGACCTTTAACGACCGTAACGCTCAAAACGCCCGTACATACAAACGGCCATAGGCGCCCGAAACGCATCTCTAGAGTGAGTTTCCTACCCTTACCTATTCTTTAAAGTTGCACGACCTATGGGGGATCAGCAGGAGTCACCTTCAGTCACCATTGTTGTTACTAAACAAAGAATTGAGCTAACAGCCAGTCTCGGACGTTATTGTATTTAGAGTGATATAAGATTTTAGGATCATGGTCGTTAAAGGAACGTCGTCGAAAGTTATTTCGCGAGGACATGCAGCAAACATTAAGGGAATCATGTTTTTCATTCGCCATGTTGAAAAACTGCGTTACAAAATCTAAGCGTGGAAGAGAGTATTGAAAATGCACCCCAGTTACCGTGTCGACACCTGCAAATGTAGATATCATCCATAACCTACTCATGTAACGGCAAAATAACATTGAAGCGCACTGAAGCAACATCTGCCATGAACGAGCTAACGGTATTGTGGTGAATGTTCTAGCAATTAAAAAGGTTTCTTCGAAGTGGGTCCCTAAAGCACACTGAATGCAGATCAGAAGAGCGAAAGTATGAAGTGTGTTTCCATGAGACTGTGCAGCATTTCGAAGCTAATGAAGCTCAGCTTAGGGGGGATAGCATGTCAGTATGGATGAAACATTGTTGCACCACTTCGACCCTAAAACAAAAGAACAATCGAAACAACGGAAGCGTCCCTCTTTTCTCCGTCCTGAAAAGTTTTGAGTGCATAATCAGCTGAGAAAGTCAAGGTGTCTACCTTCTGGGATGTAAGAGTTATCGTGGTTCATTTCCTGGAAGGAGGTGCCAATATCAATGCAGTATTCCAGCCTACTGAGTCCTTTCCGCAAGGAATTGAAACTCAAGAAGCATGGGAACTTGGACAAAGGAGAAATCTTCCATCAAAACAATGCACAGACGTATACAGCGTCTGAGACTCAATCAGCACTGTGTGACTGGGGGCTCAAGCTATTACGTCGTCCGCCCTACTCACCGGATTTGGCTCCATCGAACTATTTCCAAATCACAAAAAAAGGACTTGAAAGGGCAGAAATTCGGTAGTGGCATGGATTCAGTGAGCAAATGGTTTGAGTCAAAATCTTCTGACTTGTTTGAGCGAGTTACGAAAGCTAGCGGATCGTGGCAGAAACTGTGTTGACTTAAAGGGCGTTACATAAAAAACAGTTGGTTTTCACAATATTCCAGGTTTCCTTCTATGAGAGACTAGACACTTTCCAATACTTTCCTTATACATTTGACACGATATCTTCTTTTCCAAATACCCTATTGGAATATTTTTTATTTATTTATCTATTTATTTCTTTGGGGGGGATCCAATAAATGTAATTTTGGCTAAATTTTTTAGAAGCATTTGTGTGCTTAAAAATGGTATAAAACCCTTTTTTCCCACTTAAAAGATCATAGCGTTTATGAAAATTATGAAGCAGCATTGAATGAATTTCGGACAGAGAAAGCAAAGTCATTATTTGCTGCTTTTGACAAAACCACCTATATCTTTTACAAACCTTATAAAGAGCTCAAATCTAAAATATCTGAAGTAAATACGTAGGATGTTCACTGTGCAGTTAAGAACATAAAACCGGAAAATAAAAACGCCTAAGGAGGAATTAATTAAATTCGGCATATTAAATGAAGCTGCTGCCGAACTCACAATTGTGCTTACCTATGTACATTTTACTGCCTCTCAAGAGCGGGAAAATTCTGGGAAAGAAAACAATGGTACAATGTGTCAGCTTCGCAAAATAGATGCGTTATTATTTTAAAATCTCACTGAACATGGCTCAACAATAGTAAAAAAAATAACAATAAAATAAAAGAAGCAGTTTAAAGTGAAACGAGTAAGGCTGAAGAACTACAAGCTTCTTTACTGAACAAGATCTTCAGAACTTAATGAACCAGAACAATGCGCTGGATTTAGCATTGGCTAATACATAAGGCTCATACCACATTCCATTGGTAGGGAATTGAAACGAATGTAAATTGCTATTAATTATCACTGGATGCATGAGAAGGCTTTTGAAACTTCAAATATTGTAGGTGAGCAATTCTCCCAAATGTTGCAACATCAATATTTTTTACCCACAGTTTAAGACCAAATGCCGAAGCAGGACGTCTCAGGATTCTAAGCACAAAGTACGAAAAGAAAGGTCAGGTATGGCACTATTTTGCCCAAACCCAAAACAAGTAGGACGCTATTAAGTCAGTGCATTGGGATAATAATAAAAGAGAAAAAAAAAAAAAAAAAAGGTAAAGATTAACTGATATAGCGTAATTTTCCGTCTTACGGATTGTCAGCTTGCAATCAAGAATGCAAATCGTAATAGAAGAAAACTTTTGGAAGAAATACCGAAAAAAGCGATTGAAAACGAACTTGTAGGTGATTGAAAAACTCATGTTCAAATTAGATCAGAGAAGAGTTAAAGTAAAATATGAAGCAGCTGACCACCTATGTCAATCTGGATTAAAAGTAACTAACTGAAGGTTGCGTCAGAGAAGAAAAGAACAGGCGTATGAAATTGGAAGCAAACACTCGGAAAAAGTATATAGTTGTCTCACAAAAAAGATTTACGCAATGAGTTCCGCTAACGCACAAAAATGGATCTGAGGAAAGTAACCTAACTGAAACCGATATGTATAGAAACAAAAGAGAAGTAAAAGAAGCGTGGATGAGATCCACGCTCAGAATTAACATAACAAACAGGAAAAGAGGTTGGCGGGACGGCCAACACCCATAATCGACCAAAAACACTAATCAGGGATTTGTGCAATCTACCGGAAACACCTGCCAACTCCCAAAGCGGATATTAGGTAAAGCCACGGACTGCGATTGGGGAATGCTAAACGAGAGATATAGCGGTGCTTATATTTGGCGAAGTCACTGATCTTGTGCTCTTCAATTCAATACATTCGTATATACTGCCGGTAAATGTATTTCTTTAAGTCAAGAACATTACCAAAGACTGAATTCTACATTACGGAAATGTTCCCAAAACTGATATTCTAAGTTGGGAAAATTCTAGCCTAATACCACCGAATTATTGTTACAAAAACTGTGTACAATTAATTACAGTACTCATTTTTTTCAAAAAGGGCCGCGGGTAGTCTGGTTGTTTAACGTTCGTGACTTTCACTGAGAAGACCTCCCTCTGGTTCGATCCCAGGCAGGTACAAGCGCTCGAAATACCAAATATCCGCCCGCGTCGGATGGGCACGTTAGGCCGTCGGACCCCGGGTACTGGCCCCCGGTAATAAATAAGGGCGTTTTTCTACCTAGCTTCCGTGTCACTTTCCTTTCGGGCACTGTAGAAGGGATGTTTAAGACCTGTGGTCAGACACTCGTTTCCCCAAATCCTCTACAAATGATCTGATCTGATCATAAAATATTCTAGTTGTAAATACTTTATCATTCACCTACTTCACGACATGGCAATATCACGCATGAAATGTCCATACTGAGAAAATATAAATGATATTTTACCTGTTTAACTAGCAGTACATCGTCATGATTTTCATCAACCCATGCTAAATGGTCTTCCTAAGTCTTTTCCACAACTCTCTGTCTTGAGCAGTTCTCTTCGATATCATTCCGGCATGCTTTAGAATCTCATCAACCCATCTATCACGTGGTCTTTTAAGTCATTCTGCGAACCTAGGTATGCAGCCTGGTATTTCCGTTGTCCAACGGTGGTCAGTTCTTCGAGCAATATGTCTATCCCATTGCCTCTTGACGATTTTTACTTTCATCATGATGCCATCAACTCTTGACATAACTCACCACATTGGGCATGGTGATTGTGGGGATAGCATTTCCTCTAATCCCGGTGGTAATTAACCCATCTCCGTTTTGCTGACAATTTTTGCAAGTACGCCTTCAGAGCTGCGGAATATGAAAAAAAGAAGTGGAATTAAAGATGAACTTACAGGAAAATAAACTGATGTACGTATGTGCTCTTACAAGAAGATATAGAAGTTGGGGGGGGGCAAATGTAGAAGCAACTCGTGCCTTCATTTACCATGGAAAACAGATAGCAAGCGAGGGCCACAGCGAAGAAGAAATTAATAGATGTATTTGGAAAAACAGCGCAGCTTTCCGGAGCAATATACTATTATGCCTTAGAGTAAAAGTGTTTTATCAATACATCCGTCCAGTTCTTACTTGTGAATCAGAGATACGGACCTCAACTAAAGAATATATACAGAAGCTGCAAACAACTGAAAGAAGCTAGGGGAGATGCGCGCTTAGTATAAACAAGAAAGTTAGGAGAAGGAGCTCATGGATCAGGAAAATGTCAAGACTGGACGACATCATGACCAAAATAAAGACCTTCAAGTGGCAATGGGAATATTGCTAGAAGAGCTGACCACTGTTGAACAACTAAGTAGTAGACTGGATACCAAAGGACTGGCAAAAAACAAGAAAGAGACCACGTGAGAGATGGATGGATGAAATGCTAAGACATGCCGGAGAGGTATGAACAAGTTAGTCTTAGGTGTGCAACTTAATTCTCGGCCACAGCACGACACGTTGACAGCAAATTATAGCAACTCGAATACGCACCTAATCAGGGAAATAATCTCCGTCGTGTTGCATACATTTGAGCCATCGGTCAGGGAGCTGTCGAATGCCACTGCGGAAAAAGAGGGCTGTTACGAGTTGATAAAGTCATCAATACTTGTGTGGACCTCCTCGACAGAAGTGAAGTGCGTATCACTCAGATGATGTTGCAGGAAGCGAAAGAGGTGATAATCCGACTGGGCGAAGTCTGTAGAATACGCCGGGTGGGACAAAATTTCCCATCCCAAGTTGGTGATCGTGTTTAAAGTCGTTTTCGCGGCGGGAGGACGCGCGTTATCCTGAAGCAACAGGACCGACCTTATGCCCTTGCCGGTGTATGGCCTTTTAGCATCCATTGCGTCACTCACACGAATGAGTTGCTGACAATAACGCTCAGCATTGACCGTTTCATCAGGTTTGAGCAACTCATAGTGTACGACACCGCGCTGATCCCCCCATATGCACAGCAACAACTTCCTGGCATGGATATTCGGTTTGGCGATACTGGTGGTAGGCTGACCTGGATAAACCCACGATTTGCGCCGCTTAGGATTATCGTAGAGGATCCACTTCTCATCACAGGTCAAAATCTTGTGGAGGAAATCCTTCTTGAATCTGGAGAGCAAGGACACAGCAACATCGTAGCGCCTAGACTTGTTTGCAGCTGTGAGTTGGTGGGGCACCCAACGGTTCTCCTTGTGAATCCGTCCAAGCTTGTGCAGGTGCTTTGCAATGGCTTGCCGTGTTGCTCCGAGTTCCTGGGCGAGCTCTAACTGTGGGCGACAGGGATCCGCGTCCAACAGTTGTTCCAGTTCCTCATCGTAAATTTTTTGTGGCTGTCCCGGACGTTCTGCATTACATAGATCAAAATTTCCCTGCTTAAACCGTTGGAACCATTTTTTTACACGTACTGTAGCACACAGAAGCCTCACCCAAAGCAGCACAGATCATTTTCTGGGCTTCCGCGGCACTTTTATTCAGCTGAAACGCGAACAGGATGCAGTGCCTCAAATGTTGCTTGTCGAACGACATTGCTTTCACCGTCAACTTTCGTCCCTTCTCTCACTACAGCTGTGAGTGGTTACGGTTGCCTGGAAAGCTGTTGGATTGCGCTGCAATCAGCCATTATCACACACAGCTATTTGCATTTGCCGACGTTCTATGATCGCTTGCGGTTAGGGGCCAAGAATTAAGTTGCACACCTAATAAAATCATGCAGCGCATTGATTGTGATACGCTTTCCAGCATACCAGAAATCATTACTAAAGTTATGATGATAATGGCTGTGGAATAAATCTTACTCCTGTGCCTTGACCTTTGACCCCATTTCCATTATATTAAACAGAATTGGTTCAATATACCTCCGGAACAACATACTAAAGTTTAGTCGCAAAAGAAGCATTTTTAATCAAGTTATGACGCATAAAGGCAATGGAATGGATCCCGCAACTGTGTCCTGACCTTTGACACCATTTCGCCTATTTTCAATAGGGTTTGTCTGCATTCGGTCCCCTACTTCATACTAAAATTTAGCCGAAATCGAAGCATTTTTATGCGAGTTATCGTGCGGAAGGACAGACGGACGGACAGACAGTGTAACCGGGGCTTCCATATTTATCGGAAGTGAATTTCAGCAGCCGTTTTGCGGTTTAAATAATTGGAATCACTTTCTCTCAATTCCCGCCATTTGGACGAAAGGCAAAGTATTTCCTTTCCCACGCGTCGCAGCAGAGGGAGCAGCTAAGCAATTAAGAACATAAGAGTTTTTGAGAGTGAAGGCGTGGCCGCGCTTTCTTGGACGAGGGTACAGTGGCCGCGCTTTCTTGGACGAGGGTACAGTACAGGTCGGACGAGGGTACAGTTTTTTGAGGGGGTTTCTCTCTCCCGGCAAGAGAGGGGGACTCGGTGGCGAAAAGTCGAGAGAGGAGCAGAATATCTTTAGGAAGCTCTGAAAACCTCAGGGGTTTTTGTCGGAACGGATGAAGGAAGAGGTTTGAATGGCCGGGGAGAGATAAGCAGAATTCGGCAAGTAGGATACCGAGGGAGAACTAAAAGAATGAAAGCACGAAAATGACGGAAAAAAGCTTGATGACATTCCCCGCAATATCTGAATAAAAGTCTTCCTCACTGCACGAAAAGGTTTTAACGAGAGTTGCTTTTTGATACTTGGTGTTTTATTTATCAGCTCCAATGGGAAAATTACGGGTTAAACCCCAGATGCAGAACTTACTGCAGAGCAAACATCAAACGAACCCTCCACACAGGGAGCTGTAATAGAACTCAGCACCAAGCCCTGTGACATTTGAATGGTGCCCGAACAGGGGCGCTCTAGATCTTCCATTCACCGGTACGTAACCCGAGCATCTTTAATAAGCAGCTTGGAACTCGAGCATCGCCGAAGATCGAAAAGCAGAGCGGTTCTTCGGTATTTGGTTCTTCAATGCAGCAGCGTGGAGTCTTCAAGTCGCCAACGTGAATACTGAGTATATTTTATTCCTCATCGTGGAAACCTGTTCCTGTTCGAATTTTCCTACAGATTGGGACATTTTGGATGGACCAATGATAGTGCTACTAGACTTTGTGTGGCAATCAAAACAGTGTGTCAAAAAACAACAACAACAACAAAGAATCATGTGGATTACCTACATATAAACAAGGACGAAGTCAAGCGACGTGCTGTAAGTAAAAAATATTTCCTTCCATTTTTAAAGTGCACCCACTCTTACAGTGAAATCCCACACCACACGCCGCTAATAATCAGAATATATATGCAGCATTATTGCTGAACGTTAAAATTTGTGAACTCTGAGAAACATTTTTCATCGATTATTTTATATAACAAGCATTTTTTTAGCAATTGTGGTATAAAAAGCATTTCTTAAGTATAATATTTACATCAGCATCATGGCAGACGAGCAAAATAATGATCCGTATCGTATTCCTGCGCTAGTTGCATCTTGCTCTCCCTTGATAACTACTTTCGATCCGGAGAACAGAAAGTTTTCGGTGGCACGTTTCTATTGAGGATGTCGGAAATTTGGCTCAATGGGGAGATTTGGAAAAAATAATTATTGCACTCACAAAACTGCGAGGTGCTGCTTCCCAGTACTTAAATTTGAGCCCCATTTTGCGGACCACCGCGGACTATGAAGAATTTAAGACCATCTTGCAGGAACGCTTCGAGAATGAGGAACCGCTGGCAATGCGTTTGGCCGCACTTTCAAATTCTTATTAGCGTGAGCACGAAACAGTCAAAGAATATGCTACTCGACTTAACGCCGTAGCTAACGACTACTTGCGAGAGAGCCCGAATGATCCTCCCGAATTGCGCAGAATTCAGGATCAAACGAAGATGGGTGAATTCCTGCAAGGATTGAAGCGAAGTTTAAGAAGATGGGTGCTTTCTTCGAATCCACCGGATTACCGTACGGCGGTAGCTAAAGCCACCAATGAAGAGAGCTGTATGAAAATTACGACACAGCCTCTACCCGTAGCAGCATCCGTTTGCACGTACCCTGATGCCGAGAGCTCTCCTTTCAAATATTCAGGTGCCGCAGAATCCTACAGTAAGGATGCGCAGCCCCAATCGGATGCGAGAGAAGGGAGCATGTTGCAAATGGTAATGAAAAAACTTGAGGCCAGTGATGAGGCAATTGGAGTACTGACGAACCAGGTGAGCGAATTAAAAATTCGAAATGTCCGATCCGATATAGAGGAAGAGCGGCGCAGAGAACCGCTGGAATACAGATGCACTAGTACTCCGAGAAGATACGGAAATAATAATAAATGTTGTTGGACCTGTGGCTCATATTTGCACCTGCAGAGGCATTGCAGAGAAAGGCCTCCCTCAGATCGCTATGACAGGCGTGATTACAGGCCTCAACCTAGGTCACTGCGGAGGGATGACCGACCGCAGTGGCAAAGAAGCAGAAACTGCGCGCCGTCGGACGCTGCGCAAAATGTTCAAACTGGAAATTGGCGGGGTGAAATGGGCTTGAGTCACCTCAAAGAAACACTGTAAGCTTCAGTGACGAACAACATTTAAACCGGTAGCGATAGAATCTGTGGGCATTAATTCTGTCGTCAAGTCATCTCCCGCAGGACCTTCTAATAGTGCGGAAGATATGCAAAGCCGGTTCCCTATTTTAAAAGTCAGAATTGCCGATAACACTATACCATCGCTCCTGGATACCGGATCAACTGTTTCTCTTTTAGCCTATTCAGCAGTACAAAAGTTGAAAAACTGTCCACAGCTTCAGGAAGTTGATTCTTCCGTAACTATAAGAGGTATTACTGGAGCAAATACCACCACGGAAGAATGCTACATGGTAGAAATCGAGGTCAACAAAAAGAAATTAAAACATTTATTTTATGTGATTCATACAGAATTTTTGAACTATGATGCAGTTTTAGGGTACGATTTCTTGCATAAGCAAGCCAAATCTCTCGATGTGGAAAATAATTCATTATCTTTAAAATCCTCACCTGAAATGTGTAATGAAATAACGGCAGTTAAAACCGTCGACTCCCTGCCGGCTGCTACTTCTCCAGTAATGGTTAATGAAACCACAGAAACGGAAACAGAAGCTATTAATATAATAAATTCGTCGACTGGCAAAAATGCGAAGAAAATCCGTAATCTACCCAGATCAATGCAGTACCTCCTTATTAGGGACATGCGAATGAGAAAACCTGAAGGTGATATTTTAGTGCAGCCGATAGTTGAAAATCTCGAGGAGGGATTGCATGTTGCCAGATCTGTGAACAGAATCAGTAGCAATGGCCTTTATAATGTTTTAGCAGCAAATACTTCTGATCAACCCATCTGGATAAACAAGGGCATGAAAATAGCTAAATTTGAAAATTTTGAAGAAGCTCAGGTGAATAATGTCATGGGAGCTAACACCGTAGATATCACTGAGAATATGTCTACCCAAAATTGTTTTGACTTGTATCACATTCCTCCGAATCAAAAACGAGAGATAGAAGAATTACTGAATAAATACGCGGATGTTTTTGCTACAAATTTAAATCAGCTGGGAAATTCTACTGTCATCCAGCACAGAATCCTGTTGACTTCCGATACTCCAGTGTATTCCAGGCCTTATCGTACTCCCTTAGCTTTAAAGGAAGAAATGAGGCAGGAATAATCGAACCTACAGCCAGCCCATTTTCGAGTCCAGCTCTCTTGGTGAAAAAACGAGACCATGCATCGTATCGCTTCGTTATACATTTCAGACGTTTAAATTTGATCACTAAATTGGATCGCTACCGTTTACCTCTAATGCATGATATTGTCGACAATTTGGGAAAAGCGCGCTATTTTCCCACTTTAGGTCTGAATTCTGGATTTATCCAGATTCCAGTCGCACCGGAGGACGTGCATAAAACTTCCTTCTGCTCAAAATTTGGTACCTTTGCTTTTAGGAAATTGCCTCAGGGACTAGCTGGTGCGAGCTCTACTTTTCAGAGGGCTATGGACATTGTGCTCTCAGGCATGCAACAGCATCATGTATATACATTTATTGATGATATTTTAATTGCCAGTACTACCTTTAAGGAGCATATAGAGAGATTAGAGATGGTATTTCACAGACTCCGGGTTCACGACCTAAAGTTAAAACCCTCTAAATGCCATTTCCTTAGAAGCAAAATAACCTATCTTGGGCATGAGCTTAGCAATAAAGGTATAAGACAAGATTCCAGAAATATTGAGTCAATTATGAATCTATCCACGCCAAAATCAGTCAAAAATGTGCAACAGATTGTGGGGGTAGTTAATTATTATCGGAATCATATCCCAAATTTCTCTGATATAATTACTCCTTTGACTGATCTAACCAAAGGGATGTGACGTATATTCTAAATTAACTTTCCTTTTTAGTTTCTTTCCCTATGTAAATCTTGAGTTTATTCTCAGTTATACTTCACTCTTAACGTGATATCTTTTTTCTCAAACGAATACGGTTGGCAGCATAATTGAGGTGGAATGAACGTGACGTATGTCTGATACATGATAAGAACGAGAGATATAAACTACGAGTAAACTGTTGCTTAGAGAGCATTGTGTTGGAGAGCGTTGTGTTGTGGAGCTGTGTGGAACGTACCGTTGTTGGTGTGTGGTGTGTTTAATGTTGATACCGATATGTTATGTTACGATGTGTTGGAGAAAACCTTGAATAAAGCATCTTTTCCGTAAGTTTGACTTCTGTTGTTTACATGTTTCGTCTGGCCGTTAAGGTTTAATTTAGGAACTATTTCATCTTATGGTTATGTTTTTAAAATAACGCAGAAGTACGAAAAGACTTCTACGTTATAGGGAAAGAAAAGAAAAAATTCTTTGGAATGAGAATGCTGAAAGAGCTCTCCAAATTGTGAAAAATTTAATTTGCGTCAAGCCTCTTTTGCATTATCCGGATAACAACAAAGTTTATTTCCTATCTACCGATGCTAGTGGCGAAGCATTTGGGGCAGTGCTCGAGCAAGAAAAGGAAGGTGTAATGGTTCGCATAAGCTATGCTAGCAGGAAGCTTAAGAAGCCAGAAAAGAACTACTCTACGACGGAAAGGGAATGCTTAGCCATTATCTGGGCGGTGAATCATTTTCGTCCGTATCTGTACGGAAAACATTGTGTTCTCAAAATAGACCACAAGCCCATAACCTACATGCTTACGAAAAGCAGACCAAATATCAGGTTAAGCAAAAATGGCAGGTGCAGCTGCAAGTGTTTGATTTCGAAATCCGCTACATTCCGGGAAGAGAAAATGTAGTAGCAGACTACTTATCACGGAACGTAAACACAGCCACGACTGATACAGTGCATGCTCTGAGAGAAAAAGTTTCTATAGAAGAAATGAAGGTTTTACAGCGAAAAGACCCTGCTTGGAGAAATATTATTGGCCGTCTCGAAGGAAAACGACAGCAAACCCCCACAAATGGACATGACTTTTTCTTTTTGGCCGAAGGTGTACTTTACCACTACTGAACTCCCCATCCATCTGAAGTGAGACAACGAACGGTGGAACAGCTGTGTGTCTCTGAATCTCTAATTGGACAAGTGATGGAAACAATGCATGATTCTTTATTTACAAATTGCCATTTAGCATTTGAGAAAACTCTGCTTCGAATCAGAGAGCATTACTTTTGGAACAACATGTATGCAGATATTCAGAATTTTGTAGCTTCATGTCATCAATGTTTGGCATAAAGGGGATACAAGGCATCGCAAAAGGCACCGTTGCAGCGAATGCCAACTACAAGCCGTCCATGGGAAAGGCTGCACATTGTAGATGTTTTAGTGCCTCTAAGGCGGAGCGATGAAGGAAATATATATGTTCTCACCATTCAAGATGCATTCACTAAATTTCCATTAGCCTATCCAATGCCGGACCAAAAAGCTCAAACTATTGCGAAAATTTTACTCGAGAAAGTATTTTGTTTGTTCGGTGTGCCTGAATTCATGGTTAGTGATAGGGGTACTAACTTTCTCTCCGGAACTATGAAGCAACTTTGTGGGAAAATGCAGACTAAGCATTTACATACTTCAAGCTTCCACGCGCAGAGCAACGGGTTCATCGAACGGTTTCATAGGGTCCTTGCATCCATGCTCAGCCATTTTATAAACCGCAATCACACGAATTGGTGTAATCTTATTCCATTCGCATTATCTGCTTACCGCTCCGCTGTCCACGCTACGACCGGGGACACTCCTGCATTTTTATTTTTCGCCAGAGATTTGATTTCACCGTATACCTTGATTTCGCCTAGAACGAGGCAAACTTATTTTTCCACAGAGGATTATGTTGAGCATATTTCTAATACGATAGCTGCAGTTCACCGAGTGGTGAGTGAGAGAATAAAAAATGCCTCAGAAAAACAAGAAACTCGCCGGATGAAAACAGCGGTTTCCAAAAAATTTGAAGTCGGTCAGCTGGTATTCCTTTATACCCCGAAGTTGGAGGTAGGGCAGAGCAAGAAATTTGTGCATTTTTCCGAGGGCCCATACCGCATCACGAGCATAATGGGCAACGTGAATGCGAATCTGCGGTTGGTGAAAATGAAATAGAAACAAGAAAGTATAATTTGTTTTGGTTTGTTATTCAAAATAATTCCCTCCGGCTTCAATACACTTGTTACAGCGATTTAATAATGATTCGAATGCCTGTTCCAGTTCACTTTGCGGAACTACCTCCAAAGCACGCGTCGAAGCTGTTTGTATGGTCGAAATATCATCAAAATAACACCCTTTTAACGTCATTTTAAGTTTTGGGAATAAAGAAAAGTCGCAGGGTGCTAAATCAGACAAATACGGTGGATGATTCAACACACAGACGTTATTTTTCGCCAAACATCTACGAACAAGAAGTGAGGTGTGACTGGGTGCATTATCGTGCAACAAACACCAACTGTTTTCATCCCGATATTCTGGACGAATGCGACTAATTCTTCCCATCAAACGCCTCAAAACATTTAAATAAAACTCACCAGTTATTGTTTGTCCACTTGGAACAAATTCTTTGTGGATAATACCCTTACTATCGAAGAATGTAATGAGCATTGTTTTGATTTTCGATGGAACTTTTCTTGTTTTTTTGGCTTGTGGTGAGTTTTTTTACTTCCATTCCGCACTTTGTCGCTTTGTTTTAGGATCATATTGAAAACACCATGTTTCATCACCTGTAACAATCGATTTTAAGAAGTTTGGATGATTTTCAGCGGCTGAAATGA
Source organism: Macrothele yani (assembly GCA_039090855.1). Taxonomy (NCBI): domain Eukaryota; kingdom Metazoa; phylum Arthropoda; class Arachnida; order Araneae; family Macrothelidae; genus Macrothele; species Macrothele yani. The sequence continues at coordinate 60,070,506 of CM077017.1, read as the reverse complement.
TGTCTCTGCAATGTGCACTTCTCCTTGATTTTTGTTCATTGGTTAACGTATGTGGAACAAATTTAGCACAGACTTTTGTTTTGCCCAAATCTCCATGCAGGATGGTTCGAATAGTTTCTTTGTTGATGTTTAAAGACTCTTCCATCATTCTTAGTGACGCACATCGATTGTTTGCCACGAAATCACGCACTTTTTCAACAATCTCAGGTGTCCTAGATAAACTTGGTCTTCCGGTATGCTTATCATCTTTTAGCGTATCTCTTCCGTCCAAAAGATGTTTGTACCACAGGAAAACATTTGATCTACTTAAACAAAACTCACCGTAAACTTGTTTCATCATTTGGTACGTTTCCGAGACACTTTTACCAAGTTTTGTGTTAAATTTAATAACAGCCCTTTGTTCCACCTTAACAATTCAACATGAAAAAAATTTTACTTCTCTAATGAACGGCCGTTTCGTTTGAGTTACTTTAACAACTGCGCAGTACTTTTGGCAGAAAGCAAGCAGATGGTCACGGTTTATAACGCATTCGCGATTACACTGGTGGCGCCACCGTAGGCTGAAATCTAGCGCTAGTCTTAAAAATTCTTTGACGCACTGTGTATGCCCGACAAGAACACCCAGGCAGACCGATGCAACACCGGAAGCTTCTCAAACGCACCAAAGTACTCCGGAGGTGCAAGAAAGAGATTTTTCCTACGAGCGCTGGGATATGCTCGAAGCGACTTACACAGGTGCTAATTATTCACTCCCACAAGCCAGGACTGAAAATCGTCAAGACCATATTGTCATTAGTATGGAACCAGCAAATCGTGTATACGAACTTAAGGAACGGGATATCTTTGGCAGGGTGCGACACCTAAACACACAACGAGTGTGATTCATCAGTGCTTGTGAACAGTAGCGGACTTACAGATTTGGCGCCCATATAGGCACAAATTTTCCAAGCTCACCCTGCGGAGGAACTCATCACTCGTACACCCGTTCTCGTTCTGATATCGGGACCGGCAGAGTCGTACTCATGGGGAGTCCAGCTCCAGGTGGTCTAGAACCCCTCCTAAATGTTCGACTTCATGGTCAAACATATATATTCATATATTGGCTGAGCACACACATGTTTCTGTGCTTACCTCCGTGGAGCTTGGACCCTCCTCGAAATTAAGGTCTTCGTACGTGCCTGGGGCCCGGTTCTTAGCAGGATGTGACTGCGCTGTGTCCCCCAACCCCGCCACTTTCTAGGCAAAAGTTTCTACAGTTTCGTGCTCCCAACAGGTCCCTATTCCTAAAAAGTCTTTTTCTTCTCAGCTTGGTTCATAAACGTTCATAGTTTTAAAAATGTCCATTCTTTTCCATGAAATGAAGGTCCTCAATTTTTTTATCAGAATGATCAATTTTTAAATTTTTACGTAAAAAGTTCAGTTATGTTTCAATATCTCAATCAATAATCAACAGAAATATCTACATGCATGTAGCTATAATATTCTACTATTAGAAATTGGTGATTTGTATAGAAACACCGCAAGGAAATATAATTTTTATTAAGAAAAGGAATAAAAATATCCGTTTATTAACGTAAAAATATGATTATCAAAACGTAAGCTTTCAACACCAACGGGTGGCTTCTTCAAACTTATGCGTTTAGAGGCAAGACAAGAGAACTAAGCAACAGAAAAAATTTAAAAAGTCAAACATGAACAGAATATGAGAACTTGCTATGTTGCGTCGCGTACGTGCGACAACGAGAGATGTCCACAGAAACGTGCTAAGCGCGAAGAAATGTGCGCTATATTTGGGGAAGCTCAAGTGAGACGGCATCATTGCAGACCACAGGGTTAGTCAATATCTCGATGGTTTCCCTGAGGTCAGTGCTTCTGGCGGTAGTATAAGGAGCCACTCGCTTGATCTGTTTCCACTTCGGGATGGTGGAAGGGGTAACCACTTCCCGGGATAGTGCCGTTGTCAATTTTCTGTGCGAGACGTTCCGCTTGTGTTCGACTAGTCGAAGAGCGAAAGAGCATTTTGTTATTCCGATGTAATGTTTGGTGGTACCATCCGGGTATTCCAATGGTATGGAATACACTCCCGCATCAGTCAGTGAGGTATGGGTGTTAAGTGGATGATAGCAGGTGGCGTGATATCGATCTTGGTAAGCGTATCCCAAAGCTAAGCCCGGGTTTCTTTAAGGCGTTCTTCAAGAAGTACGCTTTTCAGCAGCTTAGTTCCCCCTTCTTTTTTCTGCAATCGCGATTTTCCGATTCTGAGCCCCACTGAGTTTTTCCTTTTTTTTTCACTCATCACTCACGGCGATTTCAGCACAGCATCCCACACACACTAAAACAAGCTCGTTCAAACTTCCTAGTAAAAATCTAAAAAAGTACAACTCACCGCAAACGCTATGTTAATTACGAGTATGACACTTTGACACACTTATAGCTCTGAGCCTCTGGCGAATTCCAGTTCCTTGAGCTTTGTCTTTGTGAAGCGCATTTTCATCTGGTTGGGGGTACGCCGTATACGTACACCATGCACGCACGCTCAGCCATTCAGATGAAAGCAATTTAAAAACGTTTGTCTTCCACCACATATGGTATGTTTGGGTATGGTAAACGGGTCTCACACGGTAACACTCATGCCCCCTCCCATGGGACTCCCTGGGAATGAATTATGTCTTGTCCCTTTCATTTGCTTTTTTTTTCTCTTTATTCGTTGTTTGTTGTGTCGTGGTGACCACGACACAACAAACAACGACACAACAAACATCAGGGGAGGAAGGGGCTAGGACAGACGTCGCGTACACAGTGCCCGTCTCTCAGAATACGTCGCTTTTCTTTTTGTTCTCAACCTGTTCGGGTTTCGGTCGGAATAATCAGTATGAATCATTTCCGGCCATATCTAAGTCTCAGCTCACATTCTTGGACGGAACTACTGCTGCCTCCTACGTTGCAGCAGTAGTTTCCGTCCATGAATGTGAGCTGGGACTCACTCACACAAAGAAAACTTTCTCCCCCTTCCCAAACAGGAGGTTGTGGTGCGGTGGTGCCCCAAAGGCTCTGGTAGTGTTGTTGTCTGTCACACACACACACACACACACCCCACAAATAAATTTTAGGGTACCCTACTATGTCCGAACATGACTCTGCTTAGCATTGTTCCCAGTCCCACCACAATTTTACACCCTCACAAAACTTTTTGCGCCCCTCATGGAGCTTCGCCCATAGGCACGTGTCTACCGTGCCTAATTGGAAATCCGCCACTGCTTGTGAAACTTTTCGACCTGCTGAGTCATCGACTGCAAAGAACGTGCGTGCAATGTGTTTCGTAATAATTTATATTTTGTGATAAACTATTCACACCACGCAGGTTGTTAACGCATTATTTTTTCATTTGTATTTTAAGGATAAACCATTCACATTCACACAGATTATTAATGGTGTATAGTGAACGCTCCATGACATCGAATATTTTGAGCACCACCGTTAGATTGGTTAATAATTTTCAATTTGTGAAATGTGCACATACGAACATTTTGTGTTTACATGAACATTTCCCAAAAGACAATTAAAGTTTTTGTGCATCAAATTGACAATTCGCATTAAAATGATTTTTTATATGCTTTCACGGACATTAATTTACGCTACTCCTTTTAAGTGGCTAGATGGACAATGATCATCTATGATCTTATTGAACTTTAAACGGATTCATTCAAAAGACTGAAGAAATGCATTGATTATTTGCAGTGTTATTTATCTCAACTTGTCTTATTGTATATAATACTAGCGTAAGTAATTTTAGTATGTAGAAAATCGCAGTGTAAATGTATATAAGGTTTGAGAAAAGAATTCAAGTGTTTAATCGGTAACCTATCGGCATTGTCAAAATTTAACTTTGTCTGCGTTTCATGTTTCAACTGATAGAGAATTTATGCATATTTTGTCGTACATTTTTCGGAAATTTTTAGCGTAGATCAGCATTAAAAACTTAAATGGTGGGTTAAATACAAACTGGATAAGAATGGTTGTAAAGTGGTAAGATTTTGAGAATCAATTGCACCGTGAAGTTAAATTTTATTAGAGATCAGTAGTAAAATTGTAATGTAGGAATGAAGTGGAATGGAGATAGCGATGGAAGTATCAAGTGTAAAGTATTGTTTGTGGTAGGTATTTGTACATGTATTTTTCAGAAGAGGTGTGATTAGTAACCATGTTTGTATATATGTAATATCAGAAAATGTTCTGGAACCCATCATGCTAGCTATATTTCAACGTGCTTGCTGGAAATCTTTCGTCAATTTTATCGTCAAATATGTTTTAAATTATTCTGCCATTAGGTCATCATCGTGAAGTGTATAGAAATATGTTTATCAAAGAAATCAAGGGGAATAACTGTATGAAAACCTTAGCATGCAGGCACCTCTTCAAAATCATGTAAAATTGCCCGCCCAATATTGTATTGTCACAAGCTTGTCCTGATTCCAATTAAAAACGTTGGTTACTGTAGGCAAAAAAAATGAGGCTGTCTAGCGCCATCCTCAGTTTTATTTTGGCGGGGGAGATTTTGTAACCGGGGCTTCCATATTTATCGGAAGTGAATTTCAGCAGCCGTTTTGCGGTTTAAATAATTGGAATCACTTTCTTTCAATTCCCGCCATTTGGACGAAAGGCAAAGTATTTCCTTTCCCACGCGTCGCAGCATAGGGAGCAGCTAAGCAATTAAGAACATAAGAGTTTTTGAGAGTGAAGGCGTGGCCGCGCTTTCTTGGAATAGGTCGGACGAGGGGACAGTTTTTTGAGGGGTGTCTCTCTCCGGGCAAGAGAGGGGGGACTCGGTGGCGAAAAGTCGAGAGAGGAGCAGAATATCTTTAGGAAGCTCTGAAAACCTCGGGTTTTTTTTGTCGGAACGGATGAAGGAAGAGGTTTGAATGGCCGGGGAGAGATAAGCAGAATTCGGCAAGTAGGATACCGAGGGAGAACTAAAATAATGAAAGCACGAAAATGACGGACAAAAGCTTGATGACATTCTCCGCAATATCTGAATAAAAGTCTTCCTTACTGCACGAAAAGGTTTTAACGAGAGTTGCTTTTTGATACCTGGTGTTTTATTTATCTGTTCCAATCGGAAGAATTACGGGTTAAACCCCCGATACGCAACTTACTGCAGAGCAAACATCAAACGAACTCTCCACACTGGGCGCTGTAATAGAACTCAGCATTAGGCCCTGTAACAACAGACAGACAGACAAAGCTGGACCATATACGCTTCTTCAACCTACGGTTGGAAAGCGTAAAAAAGAATGAATTTGAAGAGAGAGTTGGAGAGATTTTTGTCCACCAGTGGATTGGGAGTTGTCGGTGATATACACATATCAAGAAAAAAATTGCAGGCATAATCACTAGATTCGAGGCTCTCAAACTGGTGCTGCCTTGACTAATTTCTAGAACAAACTAGTCAAGATCAAGACACTAGAAAAGACGTAGAAAACCTAGGTTGGTGAAGCTGAAAGAACCGCCTTGGTGGTCGAGTGTTCTCAGGCGCTGGCTTTTGATCATTCTGCCAAGATGGGCCCGGTTGGATTCCCGGATGTCTATGTCCTCTGCTTGGGACCAGTGACTCCAAATTAGGGACGAGAAACTTCTTATAGCCCTTAAAGTAGCTCATGGTGGCTGTCACCAACCCCCGCCCCTTCCACAAAAAAATACAAAGTTGACAGTAGGCTTGAATAATTTGGGTAAAACTGCTCAAGGCACAGAGGCATGGAAAAAAAATTGCCAAAAGATTTCTCCCAGTCGTAGATCAAGAATGGTTGATGCAAATACAGTAAATGTAGGTGTTTTGTACTGTCAGTATTCTGACCATCACCGTTGTAAATGAACGTTTGGAGTAACATTTTGATTTCACTATTGGAAATAATTCTTTACAGGTGTAAGTGCAAACATTTAACATATTTCCTGAGATACAAATGTCATTCTCTTTTGAGGCTTCTGTCTGCGATGAGAGAATCTTCATGGCTTCATTAAATTCTTAGATCATAAAAACCCACAGATATCATATACAAGAAGCTAGATTGGACACCCAGCACATGAGGCGTGAGAAGGTAGGCGCCATTTTCAGCGGGTCATCGCGATCCATTTAAGCAAGGCTACTTTGCATTAAGTCAAAGGAATACGAGTTTGGTACTGTGATTTTCTATTTATATTGAGATTCAAAGCAGTCAGTACCCATTTAGCGGCGGAAGTTATGAAATTTAAGTAAAAAACAGTAATATTCCTTAGTGCTAACTAGAATGCCAAGGGTCTTGCAAAATATTGAATTATTTCAGATTCGGCCAGGGCTTACATTCAAGAGAAGACATTCCGGCATCTGCGATATAAAAAATTATCACGCTGGTTTTAATTTGCTGAGATATATGATTTTGACGTTTCTTGTTAAAGAATGCTTTCATTTTATACGCCATTTCGTTGCTATATTGCCCAAATAAATAATTTGAAATGTTAAAAACTGAAATTTCCTTAGTGCATAACAAAACGAACTATCAAAATTTTTGGTGAAATTCAAAACTTTTTGAGCAAACATAATAAATAAATCAGAATGACAGGGGTAATAGCAACAAGGAAAAAGATTAAAATTATTTCAGCTTTTCTATGTAAAGTATGTGGAAGCCTTTTTTTTTCGGGTTTAAATCAATAGTTTCTTGGATTTAATAGCTACTTATTGATTTTAAATAAATTATTTGCTTTTCCATTATTTTAAATCGCTGCCGCATTACGTTCTTAAAAATGTTTTCCAATCATTTTCTATATTTGCATACAATACCAGCTTTAAATATTAATATATATATATCATCATCATCATCATCATCATCATTGTCAACCATTATCAATCCACTGCTGGACGAAGGTCTCCCCAAGTTTCCTCCACAACGGTCTGTCTTGTGCCAGTCTCCTCCATGTCACTCCCGCATACTTTCGAATTTCATCCACCCATCTTCCATGTGGTCTTCTTCTGGGTCTTTTCCTGTCCCTTGGAATCCAATCTAAAATTTCGGCTGTCCATCGATGGTCTGTTCTTCTGGCAGTATGTCCAGCCCATTGCCATTTCAGGGATTTAACTCTGATCATGATGTCTTCCACTCTTGTCATTTTTCGGATCCACGTGTTCCTCTTCTTATCTCTCCTGGTTACACCAAGCATGCACCTCTCCATGCTTCTTTGAGTTGTCTGCAGCCTTTGTATGTCTCTTTTAGCTAAGGTCCACGTCTCTGCACAATACGTAAGCACTGGAAGGATGCATTGATCAAACACTTTTCTTTTAAGACATAATGGCATATTGCTCTTGAAAATTATGCTGTTTCTTCCAAAAGCTCTCCAGGCAAGTTTTGTACGCCGATTCATTTCTTCACCAATGTGACCCTCACTTGATATCTGCTGTCCAAGATAAACGTATGTGTCTGTTATCTCCAGCTTTTCTCCATCAATCGATAAATCTTCATTTCTTGTAAAAGCATTGTACATCACTTTTGTCTTCTGAAAGTTCATTTTTAATCCCACTTCTTTACTCTTGTCAGCAAGTTCCTGGATCATACTCTGTAGCTCTGATGGGGTAGTTGCAAAAATGACTATGTCATCAGCAAAACGAAGGTGGGTTAGATAATCTCCATTAATCTTTATCCCTTTGTTTTCCCAGTTCAGTGATTGAAAGACATTTTCCAATGTGGCATTAAAGAGCTTCGGAGATATGGTGTCACCTTGTCTCACTCCTTTTCCAATTTTTATGTGTGTTGTATTTTCAAACAGCCGAATCTTTGCACTTGCATTTTCATAGATGTTATTAATAATATTAATGTATGCATCTTCAATACCGCAGGATTTCAGAACCATTGCAACTGCTGATGGTTTCACCAAATCAAAAGCTTTTTCATAATCGATAAAAGCCATGCACAATGGAAGCTCATATTCCCTCGCTCTTTCAATTAGTTCTCTCAGTACGTGGATATGATCTATTGTGCTGTAGCCACTCCTGAATCCAGCTTGTTCTCTCGGTTGGGCCATGTCCAGTGTCACCTTCAAGCGGTGTGAAAGAACTTTAGTGAAGATTTTATAAACCACTGATAGGAGGCTGATAGGTCTGTAGTTCCTGAGATCCTCAATGTCACCTTTTTTATGTAGCAGGATCATTGTAGCATTGTTCCAATCCTCAGGAATTTTCCCTTCATTAAGGCATCGAGTGAAAATTTGGGCGAGTACTGTTTCGATTTCTCCACTTGCTTCTTGTATGATGTCTACAGTAATTCCATCTTCTCCTGGAGCTTTCCCCCGCTTCATGTTCTTGATTGCATGTGCAACTTCTGCTGGAAGGACTGGAAGAACTCTGGTACTGGTACCTTTCATGATGTCTGGAGTACATGTATCATCCCTTTTATATAATTTGGAGTAGAAATCTTTCACTCTTGTCAAAATTTCGCCTCTATTTCTTGTTACAGAACCATCTTCTTTTCTCAGTGCCATAATCTGTTTTTTCCCCTTACTGAGATGTCCCTTTGCTATCTTTAGGCTTTGGTTGTTTTCAATTGCTTTCCTTTGTTGGAAATAAAATTATTTAAAATAAATTTAGTCCAACATGCACGTGCATAGATAGCCCCAGGGGATATAGGGGGGTCGGAAAAGTTGAAGGGTCAGTTCCCAAGGAGGGAGCGAAGTGACGTTCCCCGGACGGATTAGATGAATTCCAGACTGGTCAAGTGACCTTGGCATCCGCGGACAAGGTGAAGCTCAGAAGGTCTTCACTGGTCACGAGGAGTTGAGTTCGAGGAGCAGCGAAACACAGACGTGGATGGCGGATCGTCGAGCGATGTGACGAGAGATAGATGAAGAACTGCCCGCGCTGACAATTGGATAAAGATTTGGATTGAAAACCTGAAAGACATATGGAAATACCAGTTAAGTGATTTTTCCTTTTCCCTGTTATTGCATGTACTTGCTTAAATTTATTCATAAACCTACTTAGAGCACGTGGCGTGTGTATTGGTCATGATCAAACAATGAAAACCCAGTTAGCTAGGTAAAACATTTAAGTAAAGCATAGGAGAAAAGGAACTAGAAGTAAAATGAATCACTAAGCTTTGCACTTATATATATAGATAGATGTATGCAGAAATGATCGGAGACGTTATAGAGAAAAATCGTAATAATAGTAAATTTTATGTGTAAGGTATTGCTAACGGCTGCACCCACGCACGTGGTACCTTAGTGTTCCTAAATCTCACGTATTAAACCATTTTTACTACTTCCACATAAGACTCCTGTTTGTTTTCCTTATAACCACACAAGACATAAGTTAAGGTATGTGTAAACTAAGATATGTGTTTATGTTTCTGATTTCTTTCACGAGCGGCACCTTTACTCCCCCACCAGTCCAGTGACGGGATAAAGGTGAATCACAACGCCGTGCTTTATTATATGCCAGTACATATAAGGGGCACGTTTTTTGTCCATATACGATCACTGTAGAACAAAAAGTCCCATAGTTATAAAAAGGCACAGTAAAGTAAATTTAATCGGTAAATGATCTGTAATTGATGCACCTATAATTTGTTCATAATAATAAATATAACAATAAAATTAACACCTTGTATTTAACATTGATGACAGTAACACGTGTTCCAGTGAATAGCATTAACACGTGTGCCATTGTCCATAACTTTAACACGTGTTCCGTATTAGAATGTAACGTTGGTACCGATTAACGTTTGAAGATAACTATGGTGAATTGGTTAAATATTTGTTTATAACATATGATTATTCTTATAATAAATTTGTTCAAAATAAAAGATATAACACCTTACTAGTTCACAGTTGAATTTCCTTACGTCTTCAGTGATATTTTTTCGTACTGTCTTGCATAGCTCTATATATTCCACTTTGGAAGTCACATCTTCTTTAGTTGTCCTCATCACTCTTCTTTTTTGCATCAACATTTTGGTTTTTCCTGATAATTTGTTCACATGCAATTTGTTCTTAGACCCAGCTAATTTTGTTGCTGTTTCCATAAGAGCTTTGGTTACTTTTCTGTTAACTTCAGAAATATCCACTTCTTCCGATGTTAGGCCTTCTAAAGCAGAGAATCTGTTCTTCAGTTCCAATTTGAAGGTATTATGGTGTTTTTTAAGGTTGGTTATGTCAATACATTTTGTTTGTCTTATGAGCTTGCTACGTTCAAGTTTAGTGTTGAGGTGCATCTTACATCTCACCAATCTATGGTCACTGCCTGTGTTGAACTTGTTTAGCACACTGCAGTCTTCTATGACGAATTTTTTGTTACACATAATAAAATCAATTTCACTTGTCGTCCCATTTGGATGTCTCCATGTCCATTTCCTGTGTGGCTTTTCTTGAAAAAGGAGTTCAAGATGAAAAACCCTTCTGCCTCTGCAAACTCTACGAGAGTATTTCCACGCTGGTTTCTGTTGCCGTGACCGAATTTACCTACTGAAGTTTCATTCTGTTGCCGTTGCCCTATTTTTGCATTGAAATCTCCCATAATTATCTTCAAGTGCTGCTTACTTTTATTATTTAGATGACGAATTTCCTCATAAAATTCTTCAATTTCTTCTTCAGCATGACTTGTGGTGGGTGCATAAGTTTGAATAATCTGAGCCTGGTATCTTCTCGAGAGTTGGATAACGAGTCGTGCAGCTCTGTCAGAGGAACTTTCAACTTCTACAACTTTATCCTTCAGTTTCTTGTTTATTATAAATCCAACACCACTAGTTCTGCCAGTATCTGTCCCACGATAGTAGAAGAGATTTCCGCTTTTCAGTTCAATGAGATCTTCTCCTTTTCTCCTTATCTCACTTAGCCCGACGATGTCCCACTTGATCCTTTGTAGTTCCTCTTCCAATTCAAGAAGCCTTGAATCAGAAGATAGGGAGCGTCCATTGTACGTAGCCAAGGTCAGCATCAGATGGCAGCCTAGTCCCGTCCTCCGGGGATTCTTAGCACCCTCTGCCTTCATGTCGCACTGGCCGCTGCCTTGGCCAGGTACATTCCAGCTGCCGGAGACTGAGGGCCAAGATTTAAGTTGTAGAGTCATTTTGGAGGGTTTGGCCATAACTCACCACGCTGGAAAAGCGGGTTGGTGAGCGTGGAATAGCATTTCCTCTAATCCCGATGGTATAGTTATACCGCTATTGGCGGTCGTCAGAGCCCCTTTAGTGGGAACAGGATGTACCACGAGAAGGCGGGGTTGACATTTGTCAAGGAGAGGCTGTGATGTTACGCATCACCTGACCTTACATCCCATATATATATATATATATATATATATATATTGTTTTCAGCATTGGGCAAGAGGCAAATAAGTAACAGCAATTATATTTTCGTCTCTCTCCGTAAGATTTTTATCTGAGGAAGCTTTCACAATGATTTATACAATAACCAAGTCCAAACTACCCTGCTGCCCCGGTGGCGCAGTGGTCTAAGCGATGGCCTCTGATCATTCGTCCGTAAGGTCTCCGGGGTCAAATCCTGGTGAGGCATGGATGTTGTGTTTGTCTTACGGTACTGGTTCTCTCCCTTCCCTGGAACCAGTGACCCAAAATTAGGGACGGGCGACTGCTTATAGCCAGTCGCCCGTCCCTAATTTTGAGTTGCTCACGGTGGTCGTTAAACCTCCAATCAAAAAAAAAAAAAAAAAAAAACTACCCTGCGTAACGTGCCATGCTCCGACATCTTGACCCGCTCAATGTGGCTCCATGCTTCTCACAGCGCAAGCCCATTCTCAACAGAGCAGATAGCCAATCTAGTCCCTTATACGATATCTGTGTAAAAACCTCACAAGTTCTTCTTCTTCATGCTCCGAGATTTAAACATGATGCATTCTGAATACAAAAGCGCTTCTTTGGGAGACCAAAACATGCTCATTCCATCTGTTTAAAGATAAAATCTGAAACATAAAACTTATAAAGATATTTTAAATCGTACTATATTAGAAAATATATTACGAGTTTCATTTCCCCGCATAAAAATCAATCATCGTCCAACACCTTTGACGCCTTAAAAATGAATAGAACTCTAATCATTACTATTTTTAACAACCTAAAGTTTTTTCTCGTACATATGGCTTCCTCCGATTTAGAAGAAAATTGAAAATGAATGATCAAGACATGTGATAGCTGTAACGAAAATTAAGGAAATATGAGTATATATTTTACAAGATCGCCTTGCTGGACGAGTGGTCAGAGGCGCTCGTCTCTGGTGTTATAGGGCTGGTTTCGTTCGTTTGCAGGCCCGGTTTGGGTTATGTAATTAAGCCTAATTGCAGCTGGTTGCAGAAAATGTATAGCGAAGGAAAAGATGAGAAAGTTGCAGTTTCAATTAATTTATTATTTGCTTAAACTTATAATGCAGGTTGCCCCGTATTGGTCTCAGTTAATTGTTTCTAAAAGCTCTCAATTCTCTTGCTATTTATCCTGTTTCCTAATTAGGTTCTTTTTTTCGTGCCTACTCCAAATCTACGTAACTTTCCGTTCTTTTACGATGGTCTTCTCACATTCCGAAAATTCCTGTGAGCGTGAGCTGGTGGAATTAAAAGAAGAAAGTCAATTAGAGAACTTTAAGAGGGATGAAATTATTATTACTATTATTTTAGCGCTGAACTCCAAGTAAAAGTTCGAGCATTAAAGGAAATATTTGTCAAAGCGAGAAGATGTTTGCATTTCGGGAAAAAATTTTAACATCAAGTATATTTGAAAAGTTTACTTCGGATCAATGAATCACTCGAGAAAATGAAGTGACTCTGCTTACACCTTCATCATTTACTGGAATGCCAATACATGAGTTTTCACATATTTGTTTCAAGAATTCTTAATAGGAAAATGAAAACTAGTTTATAAAGATTTGACACCTGGCTGATAGCATGCGAAACTTCTTTCAAAATCTTTACTCGAGTGAACACTGTCATATCACCTATAGCGGAAGCTTGGTGTGGCAGAAGTTATCTCAAATACTAAACCTTGAAAAATTTGAGCAGATTTACGCCGAACAGTAACAGTTGCAGGTTAACAAAAAGTATGCATTAGCTGCGGACATTTTTCAGATGAAATACAAACCTAACAATATTAAAAATGTCCTGTCAGTCCTTTAACGAATTGATTGAAGACGTTTGTCGTTTCTCATTAGGTGTACCATTTATAAAAGAAGTGGATTTTTTCTTATCTAAAGAATTGGCGTAAGTGAAAATACAAAAGGTTTTCTAAAACAGTATCAAATAAGTCACAGGCAAAAATAAATAAATAGATGTGCAGGAAGGTTTTTAAATTATGCTTTTGACATTACACGAATTAAAAAAAAAATTAGTGTCCTGTTAGGACACGAGAACTCAGAAATGTCAACCTCAGTGAAGTCTGATTTTCCGAATAGGGGAGAAAGCTTTGCGTGTCTGAAAGTAAACTGCCTATTTGCATCCTTATACCTATGCACAATAACGTTTTCTTTTTGCCAACTAATCTATTTTCTGATGCATTTCATTTCAGTTTTGAATATATTTTATTCGAATTTAGAATATTTCATGTCATTGAATATACAGGGTGGTTATAGATTAGTTGGGCAAAAAGAAAACGTTATTGTGCATAGGTATAAGGATGCATATGATAATAAGTACGAATAATATATAGTCAAACACACAAAATTTACCTTCTGTGGGCCTATTTTGTGGACAAATGGCGCTGAGCCATGCAAGGTCACGTATCGCCAGCAGAGAACGCGCGATTGCTCCCATTACCATTGTTTCATAGTTCCCGGGTACCATGGCGACCTTCAGCGGCGCGGAAAAAGCGAAATGCTGCCTGTGGTTTCACGAGACGCACTCAGCAACACAGGTTCGATCCTAGGCAGGTACGAACGCTCGAACCACACAAGTGTTACGACATGTTTGCCACGAATACGGGGAAATCGCCCCGATAGGAAACACGATTGTAGCATGGTACAGACGATTTACCGAGACTGGATGTGTGGCTCATAGAAACAGCGGCCAAGGCAGACCTGGAATTCTCAAGGAGACGGTGAATGCAGTCTGAGCAGCATTTCTGTGAAGCCCCGTAAATTGACGGCACGAGCAGGTCTGGAGCTTGGAGTTCCAAAATCAACAGTGACAAAAATCTTACGGAAACATCTGAAATTTTGGCGATGCTGAAGTCCCAGTTTGAATTGGTCGTTGCGGCCCAACTGCATGCCCCTCCTTCCCCCGATCACCGGACTTAATGGCCCTAGATTTTGGTCTATGGGGGTTTGTTAAAGATCAGGTTTACATTCCGCCACTTCCCAAGGGCCGCGGGTTGGCCTAGTCGTTAACGTTCGTGACTGCCACGGAGAAGACCCCAGGTTCGATCCTAGGCAGGTACGAACGCTCGAACCACTAAATATCCGCCGTGCGTCGGATGTGCACGTTAAGCCGTCGGGCCCCAGGTACTGGCCCCCTGGTAATAAATAAGGGCGTCTTTCTCCCCCTTTCTACCTCACTTCCGCGTCACTTTCCTATCGGGCACTCTAGCCCAAATCTCCTATTTTCCTATTTCTAAGGGTTGTTTAAGACCTGGGGTCAGACACTCCCTTCCTAAAATCCTCTACATATGATCTGCCACTTCCCAAGTCCCTTCCTGAACTGAAATCAAGAATCATCGCTGCACTCGCAATGGTCGATGCCGACATGCTGACAGCAATGTGGGAAAAACTGATTTACAGATGAGACATTTGCAGAGTAGCCAAGGTAAGCGACATCGAGCATTTGTGAAAAAAGGTAAACTTGGTGTGTTTAACTATATATTATTGGTACTTATTACCATATGCATCCTTATAACTATGCACAATAAAGTTTTCTTTTTGCTCAAGTAATTTATAACCACCCTGTATTTCATTTGATATTGAAGACTGCTGTTTTTGCATACTCTGATTTATTGTTTTAGATTATTCAGGCCCTTCTCAAAGAGACTGAAGAAGATACTGCTTACGCTGTAAAAAATCAGTGGTGCGAATTCACGGAAAATTCCTGAAAATAACATGCAGCAAAATTGCCAGTAAGTGTCTGTCTGTTAACGAAATTTCCATTTTCAAAAGTTTCCGTTTCTTTTAGCTTCCGTATTTTGGCACATTTTCCGTACTCAGTGATTTCGCTTATTTGAAAGAAGTCCGTTTCGGGGTTTTCTGCATTTATATAGATGTTTTACAAAATCGAAGATGCTGAATTTTTCAGCCCTTGCATCAGAGGTTCCTTCTCCGTGTGTGATTCTCTCCCAGGTCGTTTTCAATAGAAGCCACGCGTCTTACCGCTGAGCCAGGAGGACGCCGAACTACTCCGGATTATATGAAAGGCATGATACATGTACTCCAAACATCATGAAAGGTACCAGAGTTCTTTCAGTCCTCCCAGCAGAACTTGCACATGCAATCAAGAACATGAAGCGCGGAAAAGCTCCAGGAGAAGATGGAATTACTGTAGACATTCATACAAGAAGCAAGTGGAGAAATCGAAACAGTACTCGCCCAAATTTTCACTCGATGCCTTAATGAAGGGAAGATTCCTGAGGATTGGAACAACGCTACAACGATCCTGCAACATGAAAAAGGTTACATTGAGGATCTCAGGAACTACAGACCTATCAGCCTCCTATCAGTGGTTTATAAAATCTTCACTAAAGTTCTTTCACACCGCTTGAAGGTAACATTGGACATGGCTCAACCAAGACAACAAGCTGGACTCAAGAGTGGCGGCTACAGCACTATAGATCATATCCACGTACTGAGAGAACTAATTGAAAGAGCGAGGGAATATGAACTTCCATTGTGCATGGCTTTTGTCGATTATGAAAAGACCTATGATTCGGTGAAACCATCAGCAGTTACAATGGCTTTAAAATCCTGCGGTATTGAAGATGCCTGCATTAATATTATTAATAACATCTATGAAAATGCTAGTGCAAAGATTCGGCTGTTTGAGAATACAGCACACATAAAAATTGGAAAGGGAGTGAGACAAGGTGACACCATATCTCCGAAGCTCTTTAATGCCACATTGAAAAATGTCTTTTAATCACTGAACTGGGAAAACAAAGGGATAAAGATTAATGGAGATTATCTAACTCACCTTCGTTTTGCTGATGACGTAGTCATTTTTGCAACTACCCCATCAGAGCTGCAGAGTATGATCCAGGAACTTGCTGGCAAGAGTAAAGAAGTGGGATTAAAAATGAACTTTCAGAAGACAAAAGTGATGTACAATGCTTTTACAAGAAATGAAGATTTATCGATTGATGGAGAGAAGCTGGAGATAACAGATACGTACGTTTTTCTTTGACAGCAGATATCAAGTGAGGGTCACATTGATGAAGAAATTAATCGGCGTATAAAGCTTGCCTGGATAGCTTTTGGAAGAAACATCATAATTTTCAAGAGCAATATGCCATTATGTCTTAAAAGAAAAGTGTTTGATCAATGCATCCTTCCAATGCTTACGTATGGTGCAGAGACGTGGACCTTAACTAAAAGAGACATACAAAGGCTGCAGACAACTCAAAGCAGCATGGAGAGGTGCATGCTTGGTGTAACCACGAGAGATAAGAAGGGGAACTCGTGGATCCGAAAAATGACAAGAGTGGAAGACATCATGATCAGAGTAAAATCCCTGAAATGGCAATGGGCTGGATATACTGCCAGAAGGACGGACCATCGATGGACAGCCGAAATTTTAGATTGGATTCCAAGGGACAGGAAAAGACCCAGAAGTAGACCACATGGGAGGTAGGTGGATGAAATTCAAAAGTATGCGGCAGTAACATGGAGGAGAATGGCACAAGACAGACCGTTGTGGAAGAGGCTTGGAGAGACCTTCGTCCAGCAGTGGATTGATAATGGTTTTACAATGATGATGATGATGATATCGACTTCTACAAAGCTGGCCTGAAAAACGTAATCCCTTCTGTCTCAATTACTGATACGTCACGTTTTAAACAGGGAATTTTTTTTTTATTTTGCCACCAGTGAAATGGTTGATGTAGTTAGGGTATCGATGTCAAGCTTACCCATATTAACCCAACCCCTGTTGCCCAATAATGCTGCTCTTGTAAAATTGGTAGGTTCTACATATCTTCCTGCTGCCTCCTTGAACCACCCTTTTGCTCGTGCAAACAGCTTCAGAACGCAGAACAGGGTCATTTCTCCCTATGATGCAGCCATTCAATCTCGTGTGAAGACCAATACACTTTTTCTAATTCACACACGTGCACCTGCGACTTGTTTATAGGTGTGCGGTGTTTTCATTGCAAAGGAGAGGAACACGTAGTTTCTGCGTGCCCTCATCGATAATCCACTGCTACCTCAAAACTACTGACTTCTGAGGCTCCGCCAACTGAAACGGATACCACCACATCTCTAGTCATTCCGGACATGTCCACTGTGTCGTTAGCCACTCCTTCACAGGTGGTCACTGTCTCCACCACAGCTTCTGGTTCCTCGGATAGTCAGCCGGTACTTAACCGTTTCCAGAGAGTACCTGCTCATTGTCTTATTCCCTCAACTACCCTTCTTCTTACAGTAATATTTTCCGATATTTTGTCCTCCAACAAATTTCCTCTGCTCTCAGACGATTCTTCGGATGACAGCGAGTGCAGTTTTGCTGGGGTCTAGATCCCATCCACCATAGTCTTCTCTGAAAGAAGACCCCCACCTCCCTCAATGAGTCAGACTCAGATATGTGCGTCGACCAGTTTCTGCCAGCTGACGATCCATCCACTCCTGAAGCGCCCGAATCATCTTTTATCACACCTTCTTCTGACCTTTCTACACTCTCAGTAAACGAAGCATCAGAAACGCTGTCATCGATTGAGTTTACTTCTGATCTTATAATGTTTGATGTTATAGTGCACTCTCCACGAAAATGTAAAGTTTATGAGTGACAAGTATGATGACATTCTCATTAAGCGAAACGACATCCATAGAATAAATACTGATCTAAAATTAAATAACGAAAACTTAAAAAAATAAGTTATGAATCTGCAGTATAGGCTGGAAGAAACTGATCAGTAACTTCTGCCTGAAAACCTTGAAATCAAATGTGTGCCATACGAGCAAGGTTCTAGTGCTGATGACATTATTTGTGTAGTGGCTAGTAAGGTGGGTGTTGATTTAGGCATTATTCAGGTGACGCATGCATGCTGTCCACTGGGTGCCCACTCCTGGAAACTCATCACGAAAAAATATCATTTAGAGATTTTTCAATCAAAGAAAGCGTGATACTTTCTTCATGGCTGCAAAAAATTTCAGGAAAAAACAGGAAAACTTTACAACATATGCCATTGGTTTTAAATGACGACAGTCCGATCTATGTAAATGACCATCTTTGCCTTACCAGTAAAGGTCTTCTTTACTGGTATAGTGCAAACAAGGAAAAAAGAATGTGGGTGGAATTTCGTGTGGACGGATCGAAACGGTAAGATCTTTGCCCGCAAAGATAAGGAATCGCCTGCACTACACGTCCAGTCTGTTAGTGACATGGAAAAATTAACTAGATATTACATTGTCATTCACCCTCCAACTGCTCTGATTAATGTCTGGCCCGGAACAAATTTATGACCCTTATCTGGATTATTACCATCCTGATTGTACTTGTGAAAAGTTTTTTTCATATGATCTCTCTGATGAAATCGACAAATTCGGTATGCCATTCTTACATATTAATATTCAAAGCATTAACTCTAAGTTTGATAAGCTTCAAATCTTTCTATCTCAGTTGAATCAGGATTTTTATGTAATTGCACTTAGTGAAACTCACTTAATTGATGAGAAACAAAAGGAGTTTTTTAATCTCAGTAACTAAAATTTTGAATGCAAAGTTAGAAATCAGAATAATGCATTACTGAATATAACGGGTTCTCGTGGGGTAAGCCTATACCTGAAATCTCCCATCACCTGCATTATTCGTGATGACTTGAATAATATGTCCCTCGTACTTGATTCCTGTGAAATGCTTTGGATTGAAATCAAGTCCCAAGTCCAAAAACCTAATTATTTGCGTTATCTACAGAACGTCCAGTAACGATCAAAAAGCCTTTTGTGAATACTTTGACAATATCTTAAGCAAAATAAATAGCGAAAATAAAAACTGCATTTTTGCTGGGAGATATTAATATCAATGTCAACACCCTATCTCTTAGTGAAAACTATCTAAATATGCTCTCAGACATTTTTCAAGGTGTGCATTTCTTTACCTACTCGGGGTGCCAATACTCTAGACCATATTGGTACTAACTTACTGAATACTGCTCTAGGGTCCGGAGTGATTGATTTTAGTATTAGTGATGCCCTGTCTTCATTCATGTTCCAGTTTTTTCAAATTACCATTATGTAGTTAACCACAAAACAATCTCATATACTGTGACTGCACCACGTTAGCTGACCTAGTTTCTAATTTTGACTGGGATAAATCGGGTATCTACAATACAACTTGCACAACTATAGCTACCGAAATATTGCAAGACATTTTGAACGATATCCTTGAGATCACAACCGTTAACAAGGTAGTCAAAACTAAATATGACATTAAGATCAAACCTTGGATAACCAATGGAATCATTAGATCAATAAAAAAAGGAGGATAAGCTTCGTAAAAGAAGTAGAAGGGATCCTTATAACAGTCACTTACTTACGTGATAAGTACAAAAGTTATAATTATGCCGTAAGAAATGTTATGAAGCATGCGAGAGTTGCTTATTATAGCCGCGCTATTTCAGATGCAGGAAATAACTCCTATCAAAAATGGAAAATAATCAAATCTACTGTAAACAAACGATCCTGTGCTCCTGAAACGCCGTTGCCGTTAAGAGGAAATTCTGGTAATTTTACAGTTGATTCAAAATCAGTCGCTAATGAATTCAACAATTACTTCATTAGCATACAGTAGGCCATGATTTATCATCTCAGCAAAACTTGCCCACAAACTCTAAAGGTTATGATTCTTTATCCAAAATTAAGGAAGTCCCTTTTTCAATGTTTCTACGTCCTGTGGATGATACTGAAATTTATAATATTATCATTTCCTTGTCCCTAAAAAGAAGTTCCGGTTCAGACAATATCAATAGCAGAATCATAAAAGACTCAGTCTCCATTTTGGTACCACTTATAACATATATTACTACTTCCTGACAGTCTGAAAATCGCCAAGGTTATTCCTCTTTAAAAAAAAAAGAGATAGGGAATCTACCTGTAATTACAGACCAATATCTTTGTTGCTTATTTTGAGTAAAATTTTTGAAAAGGCTATTCATAGCAGAATGGTTGATTTTTTACGCAACCATGGTATGCTCTTTTTGGATCAGTTCGGTTTCTGAAGAAACAGATCTACTGAAATAGCTGTTGCTAAAATGTCAAACTTCATTTCCGAAGCACTACATGAAAGCTGTTATGTACTATTTGTGTTTTTATTGATTTCCAAAAAGCTTTCGGCACGGCAAATCATGATATTCTGATACACAAATTAACCAAACACGGTTTTCGTGGCAAAATACTTTCCCTCTTAATGAGCTACCTCTATAATCGCAAACAGTATGTCTCTGTAAATAATATTAACTCTAATTTACTTAATATTACATGTGGAGTGCCTCAAGGTTCGGTATTGGAACCGTTACTATTCCTGTTATACTATATTAATGACCTTTCTATGTGCCTACTATCAACTCACGCTTTGTTATACACTGATGACACTGTCGTTTTTCAAAAAATGTCATAATTTGTATAAGCTACAGTCAATAACGAACTATCAAATTTAACTGATTGGTTATGCTCTAACAAATTATCACTTAATATTTCATAAACCAACTCTGTATATTTCCGAAATGTTCATAAAAAAGAAAAAAACATGACGTAAATAACTTTCCAGTCAGGATTAATAATCTCCCACTTAAAATTGTAGACAAAGTTCAGTATCTAGGCGTTTGGTTTGATGAATTCTTTAACTGGAATATCCATGTTCAATTTGTTTTAAAAAGTTTCTTTACAGGCTGGCCTACTTAGTAAAATTAAGCATCTCTTCCCTATCAATGTTCTAAAAACATTTTACTATGCATTTATTTATACCCATCTCTCCTATTGTCTGGAATTACGGTATTCAAATACACTATCCACCAACAAGTAATTGGACATCCCTGCAATCGACGATATCTGCGGTCCTGATACACGTCACAGCCGCCGCCGTTAAATATCGTGTGGGAAACAACAACGCAACCAGTCGCATGCAAAATGCCACGCAGTTCGGAGCTCTCTGATTTCGAGAAAGGTGTAATCGTCGGGTATCACAGAAATGGCCGGCGAGTTGAAGTACCCAAAATTGACAGTGGCCTACGCGATTGGCAAGTGGAAGATGAGAGGTGACTGTCGGAATGTGCCCCGACCTGGCAGACCCACAAAACTGGCAGTTAGAGACCGACGGGTGCTGGCCAGAGAAATTCGAAAGAACCGCACCAAATCGATGGGCCACATCCGCGAGGAGTTTCAACAGGCATTCGGGAGTGTTCTTTCGATGAATACCATCCGTAAGGAAGCCCATCTGCTCAGTTATCATGGACGTGCTGCCGTCCACAAGCCTTTGATCACCAAAGTCCATTAGCGCTGCTCGCCTAACGTGGTGCAAAAAACGTCGACAGTGGACCGTTAAACAGTGGAAACAGGTTCTCTGGAGCGACGAATCAAGGTTCACCCTCTACCGTTCGGATGGCAGGGTCTGGGTTTGGCGTCTGCCTGGAGAACGCCTCATGCCCGAGTGTATTGTGCCAACTGCGAAGTTCGGCGGCGGTGGAATTATGCTATGGGGGTGTTTCTCCTGGTATGGCACGGGACCTTTGGTCGCAATTCTTGGTAGACTCAACGCCGAGACCTACTGCACCATTTTGGATGACCATGCGCATCCTACGTTGTGGCAGTTTTACGGGGTGGATCCATGTTACTTTCAGGATGACAGTGCCACCTGTCATGTTGCGAGGTCCACCAGGGCTTGGTATGGTGACAATGGGGTTAATCGAATGGACTGGCCTGCGCAGATCCCGGACCTTAACCCTATCGAGCACCTCTGGGACGAGTTGGAGCGACGACTTAAGGGGTGCTCCCACCGTCCGAAATCGGTAAAGGAACTGACCTGTCTTCTCCAAGCCGAGTGGAAGAAAATACCGCTAGCCGTCGTACAACGCCTGGTTGAGAGTATGCCCCGGAGGGTCGCAGCTGTAATCGCCGCTCGTGGAGGCTCCACCAACTACTGAAGGTGAATAAACTTCGTTTTCCTTTGCTATCACAGGTGTCCAATTACTTGTTGGTAGATAGTGTATAAGTGCAAACAATAAGTTATGCTTGCTCAAATAACAGAAGAAACCTGTTCGCTATATGCCGAACACAGATTACATGTCTCATTCTCAGCCATTATTATCTAAATATTCTAAAAATTCATGAAATTTTTACCTTGAAACTAGGTATAATGTTTTTTAAAATAATGCATCTTAAACTGCCTATTTTTCAATCTGACATCAGATATCTGGATTATGTTGTCTTCAAAAGATCTTTTGCTAAGAAATTATGTCTACCGTCTGTTAGACTTAATTATGGTTTAAACAGCATAATGTATACAGCCATTATCCTATGGAACAGTCTCCCAGAGAGCATCCCAGAGAGCATCAGATTTTTTGAAAAATATCAAAAAGTTTCCCTTGCCTGTGTGAAATTACACTGTAAATATTCCCAATCTCCATAATGAATCCTCAGTCATATCATTAAATTGTTGACCCAAGCTATGCTGCTAACAATGGCGTTTCTGTTATAACCATCTTACTTGCCTTTATATATTTTATATATTTTATTCCTTTTCTTACATCTGATAGGGGGAATCGCCTTGCAACCAATATGCTCAGATTCCTCGTGGTGTATTGCATTTTCATATGACTGTAAGTTTTAAATGTGTGCAATAAAATAATTGTATTGTATTGCATTCTATTGTATTGTATATACTGTTCTTCTATTTGCCAGGTTGCAAATAATTTTCTTTTTATCAGAAAATTGCTCAAAACCTCCCTTTTCTTGTGCAACAACTTGGAACCTTTGAACAGTGCACAAGTTAATGTTTAACAAGTTCTTGGGTACTCGCCGACGCCGCTTGCTTAGGCGTCTTCATCGGTATGCCAATGTCCTTCAGTCCCAAGACGATAAGGTGGGGTTGCAGGCTGCTGATGGCGCTGAAGCTTAAGTTTGTAACTTAATTGTAGGGGGTTTGTCACTCCTTGACAAATTTCCTTACTTTTGAAGATGTTAATCCGCTTCGCTTGGGTGTCCTGGCCTTGCAGGTAACCAGTTGTAAACCTAACACGAAATTTTCCCACTAGAGACAGTGGCAATTTACTTTTTATCACTGTTACGGGTCGTTGGCTCGTTCGGACATTGCTGTCGATCTCCACGATAGACTTCAAATTCGGAGCCCTAGTTCAATTGATCTTGATTCTGGTACTTTACATCTTTCGTTTGCGATCCATTCCGACACCATCTATCTTTTCTATATTTATCTCTCAGGTGACAATGCTACAGTTGTAAATATTATTTCAATTCTTCAGAAATTCCAACAGTCTACTCCCCCCTCCCCTTCATCCTATGAAGTCGTCATTTTGTGTAGCAACTTTAATTGCACTCTTAATCCTGCCATCGATCGTCTTCACTCAGTTGAACATTGTCCTTTGGTCGTCAATTCCCTTTCTTCAATTGTCGAACAATCAAAATCTTTCTGATGCGTTTCGTCTTCTGGAACCTACTACTGAGAGCGACAGCACATAACTCGAAAGAGGCGACCCGCCTCGACCGATTTTACTTTTCGCAACATCTACATCCTTGACTGAATGCAGTTCACCACTCTCCCACAGTTTCACCTGACCATTCTATTGTTTCAATACAAATACATTTTCTTCTTCACTCGGGTGTTTCTCCACGAGTGTAGACTCCTTGATAGCACCAACCTTCATGATCCCGACTTTCAAACTTAAGTTTTCAGTATTTTACACGATACTCAATGTTTGCTTCCTACCACCTCTGATCCGATTTCTCTCTGGCTCACAACTAAAAACATAATTCATTCCGTCGCTCGTCGAGTTTCTTTTTCGCGCCGTACCTTACTCTCAATCAACGTTACTCAACTCCAGAATCTTCTTGCCTCCCTATCTGTTGATTCCGGGGACTTTGAATTTTACACTGCAGAACTCAAACAACTATATACTTCTTCCTGCAGCGAAAAATGCCCTCACTCGTCTTAAACTCTAGAATTTCAATTTACCGCACAACTTGTCTTCCGTCATCATTTCTATGGAAAAACCCTGCGAGAGACACAATGAATTACTCACCTTGTCGGACCAGATGACACGATTCAGTCCGTCGCACTTGAACTGTGTGCAGTCGCGCACGATTATTTTTCTCATCGTTTCAAACCACCACCTTTCACTCCTGACCCCTTTCTCCCTCTTTTTCACGATCTTCTTCAGGTTTCCTCTTTTCACCACTCTGTTCTTCTCCAACCTCACCTTCAGAAATCTCTCGCGCTTTCTTAACCGCCACTTCGCCCCTGAAGCAGACGGTTTCCCTGTTTCTTTGTGTTCTCTTTTCATCTCTGCTCTTCTTCCGATTCTCACTGTTGTCTTCAATCCTGATTTCGTCCTAGCTATTATCCTCCCCTTATCAAATCTGGTAATTTTGAGAACCTTTCTAACTGACGTCCGATTTCTTTACTTAACACAACTTACAAACATTTTGCTAAAATCCTCTTTCCAGCTGGGTCATGTTCTTCCGCGCTTGATCCACCAGGATAAAACTTATTCTATCAATAACCGCTCGATCAATCAAAATATTTCCCAAATTTTCAATCTTCATTTTTCTGGCTAATTATATCAACTAACCCCTCGCTCTCTTTAACATTGATCAGAAGCACACATTTGATCTCAATAATCACACCTATCTGTTTTACGTCCTTCATTTTGGATTCCCTACAGGCTCTGTTACTTTATTCTCAATCTCTTTTTTTTTTTTTTTTGATTGGAATTTTAACGACCACCGTGAGCAACTCAATGGGCTATAAGCAGTCGCCCGTCCCTAATTTAGGGTCACTGGTTCCAGGGAAGGGAGAGAGCCAGTGCCGTAATACAAACACAACAGCCATGCCTCACCGGGATTCGAACCAGCACCCCGTTCGGACGAATGATCATAGGCCATCGCTTAGACCACTGCGCCACCGGGGCGGCATTCTCAATCTCTATCGTGACGCTGTTTTTCATGTCCGTAACTCCTCTTTCCTGACTTCTGTAATTTCTTTGAACACTGGTATCAGACAGTGTTGTCCCCTGTCTGGCCAGGTCTTTGCTCTAGCCTTTGAACCCTTCCTTATCTAACTTTGTTCTCGACCTACTCTTGATCACATGTGTTACAGTGGACACCCCCCCCCCCCCATCCTAAAACCTGAAGAAAACTCTAAAATTTGTCCGCCATGTTGCGTATGGTATGAGGCAGCTAGGAATCACAGTTCGGCAGGCTCACATGTTTTTTTTACAGTTCAGTTTTTTTATTTATTTCTCATTTACGTTGTTTTTTCTTTCGGATGTTGTACTCGTTGCGTTAGTTGAAGTATTGGGGTCTCGCATCCGAAGTGACATCTAGTTCTTGATAACACTACAGAATTTTTTGATCATGAGCAAAGGAGACAATAAACCTCGCGGACGGATGTCTGCTTATGCTTTCTTTGTACAGACCTGTCGTGAGGAGCACAAGAAAAAGCATCCTGATGAAACAGTTGTTTTTGCTGAATTCTCAAAGCGTTGTGCTGAAAGGTGGAAGACAATGTCTGATAAGGAGAAACAGCGTTTCCATCAGATGGCTGAGAAAGATAAGAAGAGGTATGAATCTGAAATGGCCAACTACAAGCCTGCAAAGGGAGAAAAGGGCAAGAAGCGTAAACGCACCAAGGACCCTAATGCACCCAAAAGATCACTTTCTGCCTTTTTCTGGTTCTCCAATGATGAGCGCCCCAAGGTAAAGGAATCTATGCCAGATTCAACCGTTGGTGATATTGCTAAGGAGCTTGGAAGGCGGTGGAACGATGTTTCATCAGAAGTCAGATCCAAATATGAAGCTCTTGCTGCCAAAGATAAGGCCAGATATGAAAAGGAGGTAAAGGCATACAAAGGAAAGAAGTCAAAGCCTGCCCCAGCTGCAAAGGGAAAGAAAAAGGAAGACAGTGATGAAGAATCTGGTGAAGAGGAAGAGGAGGAAGAAGTTGAGGAAAATGATGAGGCAGAAGAGGAGGAGGAGGAAGAAGAAGACGATGATGAGTGATATGGAATTGTTGTAGTCAGGGCTCTTGTTTTTTAAATTTATTTTATTTTATTTTTTTTTTCTGAGAATCATGTGTTATTTGCGAAAGTGAGTGTTGTACTGGCTGGTTGGGGATTGAATGTACCGGAGTAAGATCCGGACCACTACACTCAGTCACGAATTGGTGATTGCGGGTGAACCTCATCACAACTCTGATCCCAAAGTATCATTTTTTTTTTTAGATTATTTTATTTTTTATTTGTTGTTGTTATTTTGTTCACAAGGTGGATTCACCCAAGCCTTATGCTTCGGGTCATTCTTCAACTTTTCATTTTTTATGTTCTGGTGTGAATCTTTGAGTGCAGCAGTGCACCTGAGATTCTCACCTGGTGCCGTGGTCAACTAAATTGTACTTCAGGTCTCAAGCACCGTTACCGGCAGACTCGGCAGGAACACTGCTAGTGCCGTGTAACATTAATGGTGCCGTTGTCCCAGGATCGATACCTATATTTTGCAGCTAGCGGAACAACACTCATGTTCGTAAAATAAGTGTGAATTGACTGCCATTACTATTTTTATTTAGTTTTGTTCGGCGCGAATTTTGTATAATTTAGCATTAAGTAAGCCTTAAGCTGTTTTCTAAGAACTGCCATAATTTTAGTGGGTAAGAAAAACAAAATGGCTAACACGAAAAAAATCGTCATCTGCGAGTCACATGGATTCAGATGATTCTGGTGGTCACTCTGACGGAGAACATGTGAGCACTGAGGCTGCAATTGTTCTGGAAGAGAGTACACCTGTTACAAGTACAGCGGGTACATCACAGCTGAGACAAACAGCTTTAGCCGCACCTATGGTTTACGGGGAGCAGTCGAGTTTATAGTGGATCCCCAGGAAGACTGTTACACCACGATTATCTACGATGTTGAGATGGAACTCGAAGACAGTGGAACGCAAGAATTTGGCATCGAGCGCAGATAAAAGCGGGTGTAGGAGCATCGAACGTGAGAGATCTGTGGAACTCGTGGATTCTCGAAGCTATGCCTCATATTTAAATTTTTTACGCCTATCTCGACGGGTAGCAATGAACGTGTGATGAAATCCTTAAACTTTCCTTCCGCTCTCCGGGCACCTAAGTTCGGAATTAGGTGCCTTGCGACGGTGGGAAAGGGTTGAGTGTTTACAGTTAAAAAAAAATAGAATGATTGGATGAATAAACTTCATCCAGTCATCCCTTTTTTTTCTTTCATGGGGGGATGGAATGTTACAGTGGACACCCCCCCCCATCCTAAAACCTGAAGAAAACTCTAAAATTTGTCCGCCATGTTGCGTATGGTATGAGGCAGCTAGGAATCACAGTTCGGCAGGCTCACATGTTTTTTTTACAGTTCAGTTTTTTTATTTATTTCTCATTTACGTTGTTTTTTCTTTCGGATGTTGTACTCGTTGCGTTAGTTGAAGTATTGGGGTCTCGCATCCGAAGTGACATCTAGTTCTTGATAACACTACAGAATTTTTTGATCATGGGCAAAGGAGACAATAAACCTCGCGGACGGATGTCTGCTTATGCTTTCTTTGTACAGACCTGTCGTGAGGAGCACAAGAAAAAGCATCCTGATGAAACAGTTGTTTTTGCTGAATTCTCAAAGCGTTGTGCTGAAAGGTGGAAGACAATGTCTGATAAGGAGAAACAGCGTTTCCATCAGATGGCTGAGAAAGATAAGAAGAGGTATGAATCTGAAATGGCCAACTACAAGCCTGCAAAGGGAGAAAAGGGCAAGAAGCGTAAACGCACCAAGGACCCTAATGCACCCAAAAGATCACTTTCTGCCTTTTTCTGGTTCTCCAATGATGAGCGCCCCAAGGTAAAGGAATCTATGCCAGATTCAACCGTTGGTGATATTGCTAAGGAGCTTGGAAGGCGGTGGAACGATGTTTCATCAGAAGTCAGATCCAAATATGAAGCTCTTGCTGCCAAAGATAAGGCCAGATATGAAAAGGAGGTAAAGGCATACAAAGGAAAGAAGTCAAAGCCTGCCCCAGCTGCAAAGGGAAAGAAAAAGGAAGACAGTGATGAAGAATCTGGTGAAGAGGAAGAGGAGGAAGAAGTTGAGGAAAATGATGAGGCAGAAGAGGAGGAGGAGGAAGAAGAAGACGATGATGAGTGATATGGAATTGTTGTAGTCAGGGCTCTTGTTTTTTAAATTTATTTTATTTTATTTTTTTTCTGAGAATCATGTGTTATTTGCGAAAGTGAGTGTTGTACTGGCTGGTTGGGGATTGAATGTACCGGAGTAAGATCCGGACCACTACACTCAGTCACGAATTGGTGATTGCGGGTGAACCTCATCACAACTCTGATCCCAAAGTATCATTTTTTTTTTAGATTATTTTATTTTTTTATTTGTTGTTGTTATTTTGTTCACAAGGTGGATTCACCCAAGCCTTATGCTTCGGGTCATTCTTCAACTTTTCATTTTTTATGTTCTGGTGTGAATCTTTGAGTGCAGCAGTGCACCTGAGATTCTCACCTGGTGCCGTGGCCAACTAAATTGTACTTCAGGTCTCAAGCACCGTTACCGGCAGACTCGGCAGGAACACTGCTAGTGCCGTGTAACACATGCAACTTGTTCTCCGATTTCGCCACAGGGCCATTTTGCTCTCGGCATAGGCTGACGATATTACACTTTTCGTCCGGAATGACTCTGATTTTCATAGTATTTCTGCTACCTACCAGCTGTATTCGGAGCAAGCCTGTGCAGCTCTCAACCGTGAAAAGCGTACAGGCCTCTGACTGGGTGACTGAGCTAATCGTACAAACCAGCCATGGGGAGCGCAATGGACTTCAACCTCACTTAAACTGCTCGATGTTAATTTTGGAAAATCTACTTGTGCTGCTACTGATACTTGGTTTCAAGTGCTTCGTCGTATTAGCAAGTCAATTATTGGACTCAACTTCAATCTCACCTTTAACTTACTCAGAAATCTGCACTTCTTCCAACTTTTTTTGTTCCACACTTGCATCATATACGGATTACTCCCATACCACCTATTGCATTTCAGAGCTCATTTCAAACAGCCTTTGTCAATCTGGAACAAGTTCTATTATGTCAAATCCTCCGTTCTTTCACTTCCTCAGAAGTTCGGTAGAATAAATCTTTCATCCGTTGTTCACAACTATCGCGTTGTCCATATTATTTTGCTTATCCGTCTTATTATCTGCTCCCCGAAAGCTGCATTAGATGTTTTGAATATTTTAATTTCGCCCTCGAATCCATTCCTTACCTTTCCTGTTTATCTTCATATGGATTCTTATCCTATTATTTACGGTCGACGTCCTTCAGTTTTAGAAGAAGAAATTCGTTTTTTTCAGTCTACTTTTGCATTTAGTCCCTCCCACCTCTACATCTGAACTTCTTCAAGATCCGTTATTTTATTCCTCCCTCATCCATCCACTGCTCAACAGTTATTTTTATTTTCCAACATAGATTCAGTTTGGTATCATCACTGTTTCACAGATTGTTCATCGCGATCTAACCTGGAAGAGCCTTTCTGACATCTCAACTACAATTCTGAATTCTTCAGAAAATAGAGCCAAACTTCTGATACGGTTCGCAATAATTAGAAAATTTCTTCTCTTCGCCGACTCTTCAGGCCCTGTAGATCGACCGTCTGAATCAGAAATTCTTCCTTATACGATCATTCCGAACGGTTCCTATTTGTTTTTATATCAAATCTCACAAGCCAACAACTGTATTTGTTAATTAATAACAAGGAACTGTACACCAATTACACTTAACTGTCTACTTTTCTTGAAAAAGCCATTTGTTTGATGTGTGAAAGCTTGGAATTTATATTCTACGCCAAGAAATTCGGATCACTAGTACTATTTTAACTGTATTTGTTTCTTCTCACTTACCAGGTTATTCCTACCATTCACGACTTACCTTCCTCTTCTGTCACCCGTGCTTGTGTGGACAGACTTTTTCACTTCCCTCTCCTAAAGACAGTGATATACAATAGCTTTTTCTTCATCAATGACTTCTTTCTTCAGTTATTTTGCATCCTTTCAACATCATTCCTTTCCCGAATTGTTCGTTATGTAATACCTATGATGATTTGCTGCATGTACGTATATCATTTGTGTCAATCTCTTTCAACTCTGTTACCGTTCATGTTCCGATTTGCCGATGCCGTATGCCACTCTAACCACACAATGAGATACTACTTTTTCCTTCGTGCCCGTAATCCCCTTAATACGTAATTGTCGCTCTGACATCAGCCATTTCTTCTTCATTCTGGCAAAATCAGTAATTTATCACTTTCTCTCGAAGCGCGTGTCCTCAACGTTCGTCACGTCGCTACGGCAGGCACAACAACAACTTTATGCCAGATTCCGCTGTATTTTATCATCCTGTCTTCAACTGGAGATCAGTTCTGCAATTGATCACAATAAGTCAGCGCAGTTCCACTCCCGCTGGGCTTCGTCCACTTGTTGGTTCTCAGTTAATAAGAACAGGATTCGACTCCGCTTCTAATTTAGTCTGCTTTGTGTTTTTCTGTGTTACACCTGCCTTGCCATAGTTTCTGACGACTTTCCTGGTTCACGGGACTTCACTCTCATCTCTCGTTATGCCGCCCCGGTGGCGCAGTGGTCTAAGCGATGGCCTCTGATCATTCGTCCGAACGGGGTCCGTGTTCGAATCCCGGTGAGGCATGGATGTTGTGTTTGTCTTACGGCACTGGCTCTCTCCCTTCCCTGGAACCAGTGACCCTAAATTAGGGACGGGCGACTGCTTATAGCCCATTGAGTTGCTCACAGTGGTCGTTAAACCTCCAAAAAAAAAAAAAAAAAAAAAATCTCTCGTTATGGACTCTCGTCTGGGATCCAGCTGATCATTTGCTCCACTAATAAAGTGGATTACGTTTTTATTTTTTATTTTCTGATACCCTTTCCACTGAGATAGTGGTTTGGTTTCATTGTTTTGTACGATTTCTACATATGACACTTTCACGTGCTTCTGTATCAGTGTATTGTTTTCGTTGTTACTTTTTGTCACCTCATACTTTCATCGTGTTTTGTTTTACGAGAGTTGTCGCAACCGTTGGGTCGAAGGGTTGTAAAAACTCATTTGTATATTCAAGTTTTAGAGTTTATGCTTGTATCTTTTTGCTAATTTTATTTGCTTAATAAATATTCTGAAACCTGTACACAATAATTTAAGTATCCGGCGTCTTATGGTAACACAAAATACAATGCTGGTGCACAAAATGGGAGAGAGTCGAAGGAATATCCGGTGCTATAATAACTGAAATTTCATGCGATATGCTGTCCACAATATCCCAGAATCAGACCCTCCGACAGATGATGAAATTTAATAGTTAATCAGACCTCAAGTATTTCCGTTAATCTTTCGTATTACCGGAAATTTTCTTACCATATGGATACGGAAAAAGTGAAAACAGAGTTTTTTTGTTAAGACACAAAACGAATTGCCGAAAGGTTTCTGAAAATTCAGTATTTTCCGGCAACACATCTTTAAAACGGTAATTTACCGTCAATGTAAGATAGAAATTGCCGAAAGTTTTCTGAAAATTCAGAATATTCCTGATGTACGAAAAATTCGTGAAATTCGGGGGTTTTTTCGTCATTTCACCGAAAACGCTGTATCAGAATTATGCTCCGCTAATTCACAAAAGGAATCGTGGAAAGCGACTTTGAATTCGAGGAAACTTTTTACAGTGTACGAACATGTATACTTAGAAATAAATATATAGGTATACTTTTTTTATTTCATGCCTTTTTGTTTTCGAGAGCATATATTCGATTCCCAGTAACTTCGAGTTCAACAACCTCATGAAGAACAAAAGAACACAAAAAGGACTGAAGACCACCGAACTCCACAAAATTTATTTAAAGGCACTTCAGTTCAACATAAGTCATTTATCAGATTACAAAAATATGGAAATATACTCGATCTCTTTTATATCTAATATGTTCTCACTAAACAGCAGTTACGTATGTCTAAACGAACCATCTTCATGGTCAAGCGTGCGTGCATGTTGATATTTGGATTAAGTTGAAATTCAGATAATTGTTTTTCTTCTCAGAAAAATAGTCTCTCACATTTGCAGTTATAACTTCCGATAACTTAAATGAATATTGCTAAGCTTAACTTTTCACCAGAGCAGTTTTTTCAAGAAATTCGTATTTCAAAAGTTCATCAAGATTGGAATCTGCTGTCTAACAGACAAAATATGAAATTGTTCTGCAAATTTTTTGGCCTAGTGAGCACTTTAAAATAATTGGTAACCGAAGGAAAATAATAAATTGCCACAAGAATACAGAATCCAGTAACGAAATGACACAAAAATATTTTTGCGCAATGCAATCCGATGAGTAGACGTATATGTTGAGCAAGTGACTGAAGGGGTCAGCAATGTTTAGTTGCATAACCTTCTTTCAGATTGTTTTGTGATGACAAGTAAGAAGCAAATACTCCATTGGAACACTGTTTTAATTATTTTCCAAAAAAAAAAAAAAAAAAAAAAAAAAAAGAGCTATATTGTAAGCTCAGATAATTAACATTAAAGTTTCAATGAAACTGGAATTAACACCACGGAGATTTGCAAACATTTTATAAATATGTAGAGCTGAGGTTATTGTATGAATTCAGAAATTTTGTTGCGTGGTTGAAGACAATAAGTAACAATTTTTCGCAATCCTTTTAAAACTCTTGTAAAGCACTTTATTCTTTCCTTACTTAAATGCAGAAGATTGTGCTCAGTTTTTCTATCATTCGTTCCCGCTCCTCTTTCGTGGTGCGGAAAATACCTGCATTCCCCCGGTCAGCTTAAGAGGTGCTTCCCCGACACGTCAGGCCTTTCCTGTCCTCGTGCTCCTGCGACCGTTCGCTTCCAAATCCTCGAAGTGACTGTCCTCGCTCCCTCCTTTGTTTCCACTCAAACTCCACCTTTTCTTCCACCAATCCCCTCGGCAAAACACGCCGGCATCGACTAATACAGAGCATCAATGTACAAATTAAGAGGGCTTGCGCTTTCACCCGGCTGCTTTGAAATAAAGAAGACAAAGTATCAAACGAGCACGACAATACTAATCCGTCTACAAAATACAAAGATGCAGATTCTAAAATGAAACAAACTGGCGTCTCTAAATAAACCGTGTCTCTGATGTTTCATAGAGGAGTGACAGCGAAATTTCTCTCACGCTTCGTGGAAACAAAGGAAAAAGGAGCACTAAAGCGAAATAAAAGTTGCGAAATGAGATTTAACATCTTTGGCTAAATTGTAGTATTAAATCTCCGTAACAGAAGAATATTACCTTTAAAAAGAGAGAGGGAAAAAAAGACTAAACCCGTTCAAAATCTCTCTTTCTCCGAACTAGCAAGCAGTAACACTACAAAAGTCAATCCCTATACAGATTAGGGATCAGGAGAAACAATTTATTTCGCCCCACTCCCTCATAAAAACACCACATGATGGGAAAAAATTACTTGGAAAGTAAATTATATCCAAGTTGAGGTTTGTTATCAAAATGTAACACATATCCTTCGAAATGCATTCAGAATTTCTAGAACAAAGAAATACTAAAATCAAAGCTTCAAAATTTCTTTCATTTTATAAGTTATTTTTTTTTTCTTTTGCTTTTGTACATTTTCTTCTTCTGTTTATGACTCACAATAAATCTTTATGTAGCATACTAACTAGATATCTGCACGGGCCTTATTTGGTGAGCCCGGCACGGCCAGTTTCAAATATTCGACACCATCCCGGGCCTGTCAGTTGCAGCTATTATTTAGGCCCGGCCCGACACGTGATGTGCCATTTTTGTATTGTTTTGCCTTTCTGTTGTATTTTATTAAATTGTGAAAAATAAATGATGAAATGAGATATTATTGAAAATTTTTAGTTGAATGTAAGCCTAGATAAATTAACTAAACTTTGGCGATTATCGAAGTGTTAACTGATTTAGTTAACTTCCATAATCTTGCGTGGTTGAAGATAATAAAATAGCTAGCTATAAGTAATAATTTTTATGCAATTCTTTTTAATCTCTTAAAAAACACTTTATTCTTTCCTTTACTTAATCGCAGAAAGGTTGTCCTCAGCTTAGTAATTCTTTCTGCCTGTTCCTCTGAAACTAAGATTTCCTTCCTTAAATCTCTCTTCGGTCATTACCTCGTCTCCCTTTTCCCTGAGAAGAAAACTTCCATTCCCTCGGTCAGCTTAAGACCTGCTTCCTAACACCTAAGGCGCTTCCTCGCCTCCTCCCTGTGACTGCTCGCTTTCAGTTCCCAAAGTCGAATGTCCTAACTCCCCCTTTGTCCCCACGCAAACTCACCCATTTACCTCCCCAAAAACGAGTAGGTACCGATTCCTCCTTTCCCGTTTCATCCTCTGCTCAAAATCGTGCCGTTTCATCCTCGGGTTTTGACAGGTGTGGGGATTCGTCCTCTGTACACAGTGGGGGAGTGCGGCTTAAACCGGTTCACGGCGGGGGAGTC
Organism: Macrothele yani; assembly: GCA_039090855.1. Taxonomy (NCBI): domain Eukaryota; kingdom Metazoa; phylum Arthropoda; class Arachnida; order Araneae; family Macrothelidae; genus Macrothele; species Macrothele yani. The sequence goes on along the minus strand of CM077017.1, from coordinate 60,035,623 downwards.
CTTCACCTGATATAACAGGTTGCAGGTTGGTCAGTATAATGATTGCCCAGTGGTTCTATACTCTTCGGCAACAGTAATTTTGGAAACGGAATCATTTGCTATTTTTCTACGTTTGTATCACGACGTTCAGGTATTTTTTTCTTGTAAACGTGTAATAGAAGTCGTATAATATGAGTGAAGTAGAGTTTATCGAAACAAAGCCTGGCCAGCATGCATTATTTTTCGACGGGTGGTCGTATACGTTAAAGGGAACCTTAAAGAATACTAACAAACGCTGGATTTGCCGAAATGCTGATTGCAGTGGAACTTTACTTACGAGTTCAGAAGATAAGGTATTGTCTGAAGGAAACCACACTTGTAAACTTAATGTAGCTAAGATGGAAGCAGAAAAATATGTCGCAAAGTGTGAGAAAAGGGCTCGCGAAGAGCTCACGTCAATGCAAGGAATTTATAAAGAGACATTTTCAGCGGCACGAGATATTGGCCTAGATTTTATCACAGAAATACCTAATTCTGATTCTTTGAAGACCTCTTTGTACACACACCGACATGAGGAGTTGGGTTTTTATCTCCACAAAACCAAGCAGATATTATTTTACCCGAAAAGTACAAAGAGAATTTCCTGGCTATTGATGACGGATCAATGGACAGAATAATGGTATTTTGTGCAGAAGATGGCGGAAAATCGTTAGAGAAAAATGAAACATGATTAGCAGATGGAACGTTTAAATCCTGTTGCTCCGCGTTTGAGCAACTGTACGCATTTCATGTTGATTTAAGGGGCAGTGAAGAATAAATAACAGTTGTTCCCGTCATTTATGCCTTATTGCCAAACAAGAAAGAGGAAACTTACACAAGGTTACTGACTTTACTGCAGAACCATTTCCTGCAGTGATCTCCACAATTTTGGAAAATTGATTTGAAATCGCGATGATCAAAGCAGTACAAAAATCCTTTCCAGATTGCGAAGTCAAAGGATATAATTGCCATTACAACCAATCTCTATGGCGTAAAGTTTAAAATTTAGGCCTAACATCAGAATAAATAAACAATGAAGAAATCAAACGTCATATACGAATGTTTGCAGCTCTTGCATTCATTCCACCCACTTGTGTAGACGATGGATTTTTAGCCATAGTGGAGGATACGCCCACAAATGATGCTGTTCAAGAATTTAATAATTATATGGTAGATCAGTGATGGATGGAGAACCCTGTTATTGGTCGAATATGTAACTGTTATAAATAGTGTCACAGAACGACAAATTCTGTAGAATCGTGGCACGACAGATTAAATAAATCTGTAAGAAAATCACATCCAAAAATATTAAAACTTTTGATTAAGTTAAAAGAAGACGCGCAGATCTATGACGTTCAAAGAAAACAACATGAACTTAATATGTCTACAAAAAAAAGACAAATATATATAAACTTAAATAAAATAACTGAGAAAACGGTTCATGATTTCGAAACCGGAACGAAGACACTAATTGAACGCTTGCGTGCTTTGGCATACACAGTGAAACTATACAATAATATGTTACATAAATCATGATTTATCTGCTCTTCCAGGCGATCACGGGATAGGATTCTTAACCTCTAGATTCGCTAAACATGAATGCCGTTGTTTCGACTAGCGAATCCTGTGATGGTTATATTCAAATTAATAGAAAACTTGAGACTTGGTCGTTCTGGGTGGTGTAGTGGTTAGCATACCCGTGCGCTATCTGGGAGACGCGGCTTCGATTCCCGCTCCAGGACGACGAAATTTTCAAGTTTTCGAATATTATCTGACTTACCATCCTTGTCACATTTACACCAACAATCGGATTGTCATCTTCAAAAATGTTAGATAAGTTCTTAAAATTGACAAAGTGCTGCCAATCACAGCTATTTTCACTGCATTTTTCTGGCAAAGATTTTTCCTGCATTTGTGACCAGAAATATTAAAAGAAGACGAAGTGATCTCAGAAACCACGATAATAATTTTGGGGGAACGAAGTCAGACTACTCCCTCGTGGTGTTCCCTGGAAACGCAATATGCGGCTAAAAGTCTGAGCAAAACTGAATAACGAGTAAACAACACGAGCTCAAATAACACAGTTTATTAAAGCGACTGGGAAAATGTACGGGGGGGGGAGAGAATCGCCACTCCTGTTAAAACCCGAGGACGAAACGGCACGATTTTGAGCAGAGGATAAAACGGGAAAGGATGAATCGGGACGTCACCCCAAACACCACGGGGAAAACGCCGGCGTCAGTTTCGCAAAGCTTCGAGGTAGAAATTAAGAGGGCTTGTGCTTTCATTCGGCTGCTTTGAAATTAAGAAAGGCACAGATCAAATGAGCAGGACAATACCAATGCGTCTACGAAATACAGAGGCCCAGACCCTTAAAATGCGACAAACTGGCATCTCTAAATAAACCGTGCTTCTGATGCTTCAATATCGGGTGACAGTAAAATTTTCTCACGTATCGTGGAAACAAAGAAAATGGAGCACTAAAGCAAAAAAAAGGTTGCGAAATGAGATTTAATATCTTTGCCTAAAATTCTAGTATTAAATCTCCATAACAGAAGAATTATAACCTTTAAAGAGAGAGAGGAAAAAGAATACTAAACCCGTTCAAAATCTCTCTTTCTCCGAACTAGCAAGGGGTAACATTACAAAAGTCAATCCGTATACAGATTAGGGATAGGAGAAACAATTTATGTCGCCCCACTCCCTCATACAAATAACACACCCACCACCCCACTGCAGACACTTACCCTCACACAACACACACAATCGTTCGGGATCGAATCTTTTTGTTGTCAAGTAGCCCCAAAGTGATTTTGTCATCTTAATACCTGAAGATGGTAAAAACACTGTGAATGCCTTAGCTATGTCATGGCAGTACGTAAAGCCAGCAAAACAGTTAAACAAGCCAGAAAATCGGGAAACGCGACTTGCTTCTTTCTTCACCAGTGCGATAAAAAGAATCGGTCGACTTGGCCCGGCCCGCGGGGTTCGGGCCTATTGGGCCGACCTAGCCCGTGCAGACCTCCAATAGTAATTCATCCGATAGCAAAACCTTTCTGTGGCCCAATGGTTCTATTACGAAGATTAAAATTAAAACAGTTTAGAAGCGTTTGATAATTAATTCAAATTATTCGAATATTTTGCTTGCACCCCCCCCCCCGGTTGCGCAGTGGTCTATGCGCTGGCTTACGACCGTTCGTCCGAGAAGGGCCCGGGTTCGAAAATCCCGTGAGGCACGGATGTTGTGTTTGTCTTGCGAGACTGCCTCTCTCCCTTCCTTGGAACTAGTGGCCCGACTCCTTATAGCCCATCGAGTTACTCATGGTGGTCGTCAAACCTTCAATAAAAAGAACTGTTTTTTCAAAAAAAAAAAAATGTTTTGTTTTATAATTGTTAATATTACAGGAAAAAAAAAAGCTTGAACAATTTGAATTAACATTCAGGTGAGATGAGAAAATGTTTAGTAAATACGGCAAGTCCTTGAGCATAGCGCACCTGCTATAAAAGAAAACTGACCAAGCATGAGAGCGTAAGTGCCAGTTCAGAATGTTGGGGCAATTAGGAATGAGACTAAAGCCACATATTTCTCATTTCAATTACGCTGTTAAGATTAACTTCGAAGAGCGGTTATTTGCTTGGGAACAACACATAAATCTTTTCATTCGACGAAATTGTGTCCTGTTATTTTGTTGACAGATATTGCTGTGGGCATTTGCGAACGAAACACAGACATATGGCGCTCACTGAGTTGTTGAATCTGATGTAACAACGTTCGGTGTTACTCGTAAAGATGTTCGGTGATATGTCTATTATCTCATACTAGAATAATAATTGTTACTTGTTATTGTCGAGATAACCCGTAATCAACTTGTGGCAGAAATGCGCAGAATAATAAATAAACTTAAATTCTTGGTTGGTAAACTCGGGAAAAACAAACTTGAGAATATTGAATGGAGGACATAAAATACTTCTAATAACATTTATTTTCTCTAATATACTGACATGAGGCTATCCTACTGTCTTGCTCCGTTGACTCGAAATTCTACTCTCCCGATATTAAACCTTATTTCTTCCTAAATCTCTTACGCGTGCTTACTTAGAATATCTCCCCAATTAATTCTGATAGACACCTTTGGTGATAGAAAACCATTTGCAGACTTTCAGATCATTTGATCGCACTTCCGAAAAGAACGTCGCATTTTCTTGTAACCCTTCCGAGCGCTTAGCTTTTTTTTTTAGGGGATGCCGCTTTTCCCAGGCCCAGGAGTCAGGTTGTGACAGAAGGATTGTTTGCAGCGGGTGGGAGTGCCTTTCCTTTCGCCCGAGGGCAGAACGGGTTTTGAGAGAGCGAAGTTTTTGTCGGGGAACAGTCATCGGAGAGAAGGAAGGAGGGAACTTTGCGAAAAGCGCGAAGCCAAGGAAGCCGAGTTCCGAAGGCGGAAGCTCAGCATTTGTGGAGGAATATGCATTCGAGCTAGTCGAAGACCGTTTAGTTTAATTACGGGGGAGTGAGAGATTCTCAGTAAGCACGCGTAAGAGATTTGGGAAGAAATAAGGATTAATATCGGGAGAATAGGATTTCGAGTCAACGGAGCAAGGCCGTATGATAGCCTCATGTTAGTATATTAGAGAAAATAAATGTTATTAGAAGTATTTTATGTCCTCCATTCAATTTTCTCAAGTTTGTTTTTCCCGAGTTGACCAACCAAGAAGTTTATTTATTATTCTGCGAATTTCTGCAACAAGTTGATTACGGGTTATCCGACAATAACAAGTAACAATTACTATTCTAGTATAAGATAATAGACATGTCACCGATAATCGTTACGAGTAAAACCGAACTTTGTTTTAGTGACCTGAAAGTAGGATGTGGTCACACAAAGGGCCAGCCGTGTACAAGCAGTTGCTGTTTTTAAAAGAGAGGAATTATATATTTATGCATTTAATTCATTTAAGGCTCGGGGCCCTTCACAAGACGTGGCCCCGTGTGGCATGTACCTCACTTCTGCAACGGCGCCCTCCAAGTGTTTTTCTATTTTATTCTGTGAAACCATACCGAGAAGACCCTTATACCTCATACTTTCAGCAGAATGTAACAGAAAGTTTTTGCAGCAAGCGATGTTTTCGAATGAACTGTCCGAAACAAAAGAAGACATTTTTAACGTACACTCTAATTAAACTTTCCTTTTTTGTTCCTACGTAAATTTTAGTTCGTTCTCCTTTTAGCATTTTTCGAACTTAACAATTACATTTTGTCTCTCGACTGAATGTCTTGTGGCAAGTGCATTGAAATCGGAGGTTCAATGACGTATGTGAAAGACAGAGGTATGAACGATGTTTACAATGTATGTGTTTGCTGGCTTACGAGCTGGGTGGCGTTCTGACTTGTGGTCAGGTGCTTTTTAGTTGATCTGAGTAAAATGGCTGTTTCACGTTAACAGTTTGGAGTTTTAGTTTGATGTTTCGAATCTCTCATTTTTGAGGCTCGAGTTTTGTTAGAAGTTGATTGTTATATTGGTACGGGCTTACAGCAATACTTGAAAAGTCAATAAAGGAAGGAATATTCTTCATAATACATGGAAAATCAACATAATATTCAAAGCAAACTGAATTTGCTTGTACTACTTACCCATGTAATACTTCTCAGAAAAAATTTCATCGTCCTGGACGGGAATCGAACCCCGCATCTCCCAATTACCGGTCGAGTATGCTAGCCATTACACCACCCAGGAGAGTGAAATTCCAAGCAACTGAGACGCGCTCCATGACGATGAAATTTTCAAGTTTTCTGAGAACTGTTACATGGATGACTAGTAAGTGGTACAATCAAATTCAGTTTGCTTTGAATATTCTGTTGATTTTCCATGTATTACACTGAAAAAAAGTCTGTTTGAAACAACAAAATAGTTTTGCTGAGATGTTTTGTCGATTTATTTTGTTGCTTTAGCCAAACTCCATCGGAATTGTTTTGTTGGCAACACAAAATTATTTCGTTGGCTTTGTTAATTCAACAAAAGGTTTTATCACGATAACAATACATATTGTTGGATCAAACATATTCCGAAAAATCGACCTAGGCATTTTATTAAATGAACAAAACGTTTTGTCATGATAACAATAAATTTTGTTGAATCAGCAATAATTTTTAGCAAAATACATTTGTAAATTCAACAAACATTTTTGTTGACTACATATCGAAAAAAAAAATTTTCGTTGATTCAACAATTTTTTTGCTGAATTAACAAAACGTTTTTCTCGGTGTATGAAGAATATTTCTTCCTTCATTGATTTATCTGTGGTGCTGGTGACCTCCGACCTACATCCGTTCGGATGGGAATTGGGTCAAAGCGCTATGAGGAAGCAGGGACGCTTCGACTAGCGAAAAATCTGAGGACTTTCAGATTCCTGTGTCTAGCATACTCCACCGGTAATCGGGAGATGCGGGGTTCGATTCCCGTTCCAGGACGGTGAAATTTTCAAGTTTTATAAGAAGTGTTACATGGATGATCAGTAAGTGGTACAAGCAAATTCAGTTTGCTTTGACTATTCTACTTGAAAAGTATTTTACACGTTACGAGGAATATGATGATATTATATTAAAACACCTAAAGGATGAAATAAACTTTGAAATTTTTGTAAGCAAATACTTTTCTTTAATTAGCCATTAAATCAATCAATTTTTAATTAAGAGATATCGGTGTTCATCTATCCGGAGCATCACATAAACGCTACAGAACGTTTCAGTCAAAGTTATTTTTATTCGCGTAATGTAATGTTCTAGAAAGACAGACTTTTCTTCACATGTATATACATAATTAACTAAGGACATTTCAACATGTTCTGTCAAATATCTATTATGTTCAAGTGCGCGAATTTCATGTAGTGTTTACCTACACTGTGGAATGTATCTTCTTACTTGCATGTGGTGCTCGGTGGATGCACCTGTAATACTAGTTCCGATAACGTGAAGAACTTCGTTATTGATCTCTTATGTACAAATATACGGACAAGAATTTACGACACTTGACACGCTGCTTGTTCTCCCCTGTGTTCGAGTAGTCTAGAGTGTTGGCTGCTGATCTCTTGGACTTGTGCGTTAGAATACCAAGTATGACAGGAATTGTCCAGAACTACCTGAAGGAAGTTATTATTGCGTATATCCCTGGGCTTAAAGACCTCCGAGCACGCACCGTCGACTGACGGATTGTTATGGAAGACACGGCCGCCCCGGTGGCGCAGTGGTCTAAGTGATGGCCTCTGATCATTCGTCCGTAAGGGGTCCGGGTTCGTATCCCGGTGAGGCATGGATGTTGTGTTTGTATTACGGCACTGGCTCTCTCCCTTCCCTGGAACCAGTGACCCTAAATTAGGGACGGGCGACTGCTTATAGCCCATTGAGTTGCTCACGGTGGTCGTTAAACCTCCAATCAAAAAAAAAAAAAAAAAAAAAAAAAAACTCATTCATAAAATGGAGGACCACTGGACTTGACTTCGACCTACTGATTAAAAAATTGTAAAATGACGCTACTGGAGTCATGGAGGGCACTTTAAAATGACATGCTTATTTGTTGTACAACATATTATATTCAACTTAGCTACACCAGCATATGACTTGCTTTATTTATTTTTTTCTACCCGAAAAACGAAAGATACTGTTGCGTATATGGGTGGACTTAAAGATCTCCGAGTGCGCGCACCATCGATCACCCTAATTTTGGGGACACAGGTTCGAGCGAAGGGACAGAGCCAGGGCTATCGGACAAACACACCGCCCATGCCCATCCGTGGCTCAACACAAGGTCCATCTCGGACGAATTCAAAGCCCCATACCACTCTGCTACCCTGACGGCAATTTTATGTATACACTGCCCGCCAAAAGTTAAGCACTGAACAAGAAGCTGAAGGATAGTTCAAAAATTAATTAACTAACTTATGTCAAATTTTATGACATGCTACAATGATGTGTAGGCCGTATGCTTTGCAAGCATGAGGCAATACAACATTGAACTGATAAAAAAAGGCATGCCACTGCTGAGATACAGCTCCACAATAGGGTGGGCATTGTTAGAAATAAAAGTACGTCTCACAGCAGTCGTCAAACGTTGTTTTCACGTGCGGAGAAAAAGTTGTTTATGATTTCTCTCTGCGTTAAGTGCTTATGGTGTCACGTGTTCACCTCGTGGAAAAACACCTATGAGAAAAATTAAACTCGCTTCTGTTCACAAACTTTCACACACTTTGGGGCGACCATTCTTTTAGGGCGTTCATCTTTTCAGCTGCGATGTTTTCTTGCAAGCTGTGCTAATGCGTGTCGTGCTTATCCTTCAAATGCTATACCATCTGAAACTCCAAGTTTATTTAAGGTATTTCTTAAGTGTTAGAAACTCCATTTACTTTCCATTTCTTGTGTGTGCTCCTATGTTAAATATATTGCCTTCTCGTCTTCATCCTTTTTCTGGGTAACCTTATTAGAGGTCAGTCATTTATCTGCATACAATAATTTCCGAAGTATCTAGTCCGTCCATTGGAACGTTGCGCTATGAGCATACCGAAGGCAAATGTAGAAATATAAACATCCCGTTTACTCATATCACTCTAATAATAACAAAAACAGGCATTTGGTATACAAAACGTACAGTCGATATGGAATATGACCCTTTTGAGAGTAATGAGCGCTTGGCACCGACCAGTCACATGTTCGGTAAACCGCCCCATGAGAAGACAGTAGTTGCAACTTGCGGAGAAGAGATATCTTCAGATCTCGGAGAGTTCGGAGGAACCAATAGAAAAATGCAATCGAACTTTCAGAAACGAAGAAGTTGTATTCGCAAACAAAAATATTCACTTGCGCTTCTTGTGGATAAATTGTGCAACATTAGAAGTGAAAAATATATGTAAATGTTTTCCATAATGATTAGTTTGCAGTGCAGAAGAATTCTTTCAATCGATACCTAAAAAGCGAAACTATGATTTCAAATGGAAATATGCGTTTCCGCTCTTTAGCGATAGAACTGCGTATTTTGGAGAAGTAAAGGTGCACATGAAATGCTTCCCGTCAATTTTGTTTTCTGACATGAAAATATTTTTTCAAGTCGTGATTTTAGAAGAGGCGAAAATCTAGGAAAAAAGAATATGCATTTATTCTCGTGGCGGGAGGGGTATGCATTTGTTATTACACGTAGCGTTCTTCATATCATCATCATCATCATCATTGTCAACCATTATCAATCCACTGCTGGACGAAGGTCTCCCCAAGTTTCCTCCACAACGGTCTGTCTTGTGCCAGTCTCCTCCATTATATGCTGAACGTTATCTGATACAAAAAAAGAACATTTTAGCTGGATTTTCAGAAGTACAGATACATTTGCAAGTAGAAATACACACTTACTCCCTCTAACGGCTAAACTGTGCGTTAAAATTTGAAAATATGCAAAAAGAAAAAAATATATATATTCTTCACAGTAGAAGACATCTCTCGCAAAAAGGGTTCTTCATGTCATATTAGTAGAAGCACAAATATAGAGGAAAACATAATATATGCATAATATGAAGAAGAACATACGTGCAAAACATTCTTCATATTCAGTTCTATCTGACAACAGAAAAGTATTTTTAAATATATTTTTTAGAGGCTGAGATATCCTTTCAAATAAGAATACACACTTGCTCCCCTTAGAGCATAATTTTGCATTATGTAAAAAAACAGAAAATATACGCAAGCGTTTCCTCATGCTGAAAGCTATACGACGAAATAATAATAAAAAAAAAAATTCAAATACAAGTTTTAGAAGCAGAAGCAGCAAGGAAAACAGGACGTACATCTCCCCTAGAGGGAAAACGGCGAATTATTTGAAGTGGTCAATGAACGCAATATTCATCACAGTGGAATGGCATCTAGAGCCAAGTGAGTTTTTTCAATAGGAATTTTGGAAGTGCAGATATAGTACTAGTAGCAGCACACATTTACGCCACCTATCAACAAAACTGTGCATTACGAAAAAGTAGAAGGTATAAAGCAAAATGTTTGGCGCAATAAAAAATATCCGCAAAAAAAGGGGAAGGGGTTCAAATCTGATTGTTAGAGATAGTGATAGCGAGGGGAACAGACTTTATGCATTGCCCGTTAAAAGTAAAGCACAAATAAGAAAATGACTTTAAGATAAAAGTGCTATAGATTTAAGTCCGCAAGCCGGAAAACTGTACGTTATCAGAAGCAGAAAGGGTGTGAAAATCGGTCTTCGTGGTGAAAGCATCCCACGTGGGAAAAAAATCAGTCAGATCTTCGGAAGCGGTGATACACTCATCGTCAAAAAAAAAAAAAAAAAAGTTGCACCCAGAAGGAAGCAACCGACAGGAATGAAACTTGGTGAGTAGGTTTGACATCGTGAGACATGCAAATGATTCAAGTATCACGCTCTGCCGCGCATGTGACGCACGCAAGGAGGGGTCGTAGCGCTGTGCCTGACCCGCTGTATACGGTCGTCCCGTTGTGCGCGCTTGCCATTCTGACTCGTGCTGTTGTGTTGGTTGCATTCTTTGCAAGTGAAGTATGCCTCGGAGAAAAGTTCGGAATCAATTCGAGCAGTTGGAGGAGTTCGAAAGGGGCCGCATCGTCGGGCTCCGGGAAGCGGGATGGTTTTATCGCCGTATTGCGCGCCATACCGGTCGTGCAGATATCACCATAGCGTGCTGTTGGCGACAGTGGGTAGAACAAGGCACGCAGCAGCAACAGGAAGGGTCTGGGAAACATAGACCAGTGTTTCTCAAAGTGTGTTCCGTGGAACCCCGGGGTTCGCGACGGTTCTCCAGGTGTTCCGCAAGCAATTTGTAAAACATCGCCGAAAATTTCAAGAAAACCGTAACCAACTAATTCCCAGTGGCCAATAAAAAATGGGAAAAAAGTTCAAGAAAATGATTCACGTTCTGGAAGGTGTGATCAAGACAAAACTGTCAAATTGGCGGAAAGAAGAAAGTACGATACGAGCTATATTAGTTTGGCATTTATGAAAGCTGAAGATAATCCACAGTGTGTCGTATGCAGCAAAGTTTATCATAATAGCTAAACGGCACCTGCTTAACTGCGGCGCTATTTGGAGACTATATACTACAGATCGAGAGCTCAAAAATAAGAATGTTTATTTTTTTGTACGCGAGCGTGATGAACTTTTAAAAGTGATTTTTTTTAATGCAGCACATATAGTGAATTAAAAGGCTACTGAGGCTTCCTTTTTTAGCAAGCTATCAAATAGCACGAGAGGTAAACCTCATACAATAGTCGATAATCTTATGAAGCCATGTGTTATAGACATGGTTAAGTGCATGCTGGGTAAAAAATCCGCCAAAGAAATGGAGAAAATTCCGCTATCAAGCGATACAGTGTCTCGCTGAGTGAAGGAAATAGCAAGCAGTGTAAATGAGAAACTTATTATTCGCATCAAGTCTTGCAATTTTGCTTTGCAAATACTAATAGATGAGTCTACAGACGTGCCAGGTCTTATGATATTGTACACCTTTATAAAATACCCGTACGAAGAAGCATCTCTGGCAGAAAATCTTTTATGCAAGCCGCTAGCAGCACACGCAAATGCACAGAGATCTTCAATATCTTAAATTTCTTCTTTGAAGAAAATGAAATTCCGTGGGAAAATTGCATTGATATTTGTACACATGGTGACAAAGCTATAGCGGGAAAATCATCTCGTGTTGTCGCACGCATCAAAATGATTGCAAAGAACTATACCAGTAGTCACTGTATACTTCGTAGGCAAGCTCTTGGACGAAAAGTTTGCCTCTCCATCTAAACAGCGCCCTGCGTGAAGTAGTTTAAATAATAAACTTCTTAAAAGCTCTTCCTCTGAATAACAGATGGTTTAAAATCTGTGTGACGATATGGGAAGTGTGCACACATCATTGCTTCTATGTACGTAAGTAAGATGGTTATTTCGAGGTAAAATATTGGAACACTTTTTTGAACTTCGAGCGGAAGCGCAGGTTTTTTTCACAGATAACCACTTTTATTTTAAAGATTGATTGAATGATAAAGAGTAGTTATTTCGAGTGGCTTAACTCAAAACTGAATGAACAGAATCTTGCACTTCAAGGAAAGCAAATTGATGTATTCACCACCAACGACAAAATTGTGGTATTTAATAAAAAAGCTTCAATTTTGGACCAGATGTGTCCGCAGCAACGAATTTGATTACTTTCCAACCGCGAGAAACTTTCTGTCAGAGCTGGACTCAGAAACAGAAAACAAACAGTGTGGTGAAATCATCCAGCATCTGGAAGCTCTCCATGATTCAATGAGGCATTATTTTCCTGATGAGCAGCACGAAAAGTTAAAAAAGTCAATTATAGATTAAAAATCCATTTGTTATTAAGGAAAAACCTCCATGCTTTTCATCTGATGGATATCAAAAATTTATTGAAATGACGTCGGATTCCTCAATGACATCCATTTATGAAACACTGCCAGTGGCAAACTTTTGGTGCAGTTTGAAAGGAAGATATTCATTATTATCGCAAAAAGATGTGTCAGTACTCTTACCGTTTGCGATAACCTATCTTTGTAAAACTGGCTTTTCTGTGTATGCCTCAACAAAAACTAAGCACCGGAAAAGCTGGATACACAGCCCGATATGAGATTACAACTTTCTTCGATAATACCAATTTTAAAATATCTATGTGCTGGCAATGAAAAGCAAAGCCGTTCATTACATTAATATTTTTCATTAATGAATACTTGCATCATTGGCATAAATTTTATTGGTTCTACATAACCTTTTTGTAAGTATTATCTTTTTATTGACTTTTTTGTTTCATTTTTATTTTAAATCAGTGATAAATAGTAGGCATATAGGTGCATGATGATCATATGTAGAGGATTTTAGGAAGGGAGTGTCTGACCCCAGGTCTTAAACAACCCTTAGAAATAGGAAACTAGGAGATTTGGGCTAGAGCGCCCGATAGGAAAGTGACACGGAAGCGAAGTAGAAAGGGGGAGGAAGACGCTCTTATTTATTACCGGGTGGCCAGTACCCGGGGTCCGACGGCTTAACGTGCCCATCCGACGCACGGCGGGTATTTAGTGGATCGAGCGTTCGTACCTGCCTGGGATCGAACCTGAGGCCCTTCCCGTGGCAGTCACGAACGTTGCCCACTCGGTCACCCGCGGCGGCATATAGGTGCATTAATTTTTAATGGTATTTATAGAGGGGTTCCGTTGCTAGAAATTGTAGGAAAAAGGGTTCCATAGGATAAAATGTTTCAGAACCACTGACCTAGACGAATCACGGAGAGAGAGGACCGACAGGTTGTTCGACATGTGCGGAGTGACCCAACAGCCACGACTGCAGTTATTTAGCTAGCAGTGATGCCCTCCGCATGCATCGTCCGATTAGCACCATTGACAGACGGCTGCACGATGTAGGACTACACGCACGCAGACCGTTACGACAACTGCCCTTAACAACAGTACATCGTCGCCAAAGACTGCAATTGTGTCGTGTCAGACTGTCATGGAGCCACGCAGAATGACAGCGGGTGATCTTCAGTGACGAGTCCTGCTTTTGTCTTGGAGGAGACGGCCACCGAATCTGTGTGTGGAGGTACCGTGGTCAGCGCCAAGATGAAGGGTTTGTTGGCGAGCGTCACACGTCCAGAAGTCCTGGTGTCATGGTGTGGGGTGCAATTGCCTACGATGCCAGATCACCTTTGGTGTTCAATTCAGGCACTTTGACAGCCCAACGTTACGTTAATTAGGTCCTGCCACCAGTGGCCCTACCTTTTCTGAACGCTCACTCCGGTGAGATTTTCCAACATGACAACGCTCGTCCGTATACTGCTGCTGTCTCAAGAGCTTACCTTCAAGGTACTGACACTCGGCCATGGCCAGCCACATCGCCAGACCTATCGCCGATTGAAAATGTGTGGGGTGCTATTGGACGCGCTATCCACACTCCACCCCTACCGCACAATTTGCAAAAACTGCGTGAGAAGATTCAAGCTGCGTAGGATGGCTTATCGCAGGACACCATTAAGAACCTGTACAACTCCATGCCGGGACGTCTGGCATGCTGTGTGAGCAAACATGGCGGCCCGACGCCATACTGAGAGACACTACTTATTGGCGTGTAGCTCAGTAAATATTGCCAGTATCAGTCTCAATATTTAATCATTTATTGTTTCTGGTAACCTTTACCTTCCTCCCGAATAACATTGCAATCCGACATGTCCTTCTGGGTGCAACTGTTTTTTTTAACGATGAGTGTATTTAGTAAAATACATATCAAAGTCAAATAGTATTTGCGATTACGCCTCGTTGCGCCTAAATTATGCATTGAACAGAAACCAAAAGTTATGAATAAATATTTTCATGGTTCAAATTTTCAATACATAAAAGATTTTGTAAATAGGAATATCTCGTGCGGTGGTACGATACCCACAGGGAGATCGACCGACTGGGGAATAAAATGACACTATAAGCACGTATCCTTTTTCAAAATACGTGCTGTAAAGACTCACGCGACTTGCCGTCACTTTACAGATCCTGTCAACAACTGAACTCCTCGAGCCCCATATATTTATTACGGTTAGTTTTCCTTTGTCATATGTCTCAGGTTCCTTTCCCTGTTCTTTTTTTTTTTTTTGAAATGTATTAGAGAAAAAAAAAAGAAAAGCAAAAAAAAAAAAAAAAACCAGCGGCACTCGACGTGGGAAGCGGTCCTTATAAATTCCCAAAGTTCGTCAAACGTAACGAACTCTTTAATTCATGTTTCAAAGAAGAAGAACTATATTTCGTTGTTTTCTCACTCCGTCAGCAAATGGAGTAGTCGAAGCTTTCTCCTAATCCCGTAATCTTGTTACTCCGACTTACCCGAGGCGAGTTCTCCCTCACTCCTTTCTGAACACCAATGGCTTTTCTTCTGCCATCTGTGTGGCTCTCTAAGTCCGACAACAATTTGATTTCTCCGCTGGACGAGATGGCATGTCTCCCTTCCTTCGTGCTCGACGCGTGCCAAACATCAAAGCAAGAAGCCCCTACCCATTGTTGTGACCGCTGTACGTCCTTTTAAATTTATGTCTGTCACCTAATCCCAACGTACATCGACTTTGAAGTCATTCATACACGTTGCCGGTACATTACGATAACACATAAGCGCACATCTCTTTTTACAGTAATACTGCGCCCTAGTTTTCTGTTAGTACACTGCTGGCCACCCAAAATGCAACACCAAGAAGGAAGCATCCGATTGGCCTGAAATTCGCAGCATGCTTCGCCTGCGAGAGGCCTTGCAAACGATTAGCATTGCAGGACATATGCAAATCATATGCGCCCGGCACGCCACCGAGACCCACTACAAGAAGGGTGCACAGAAGGCGGGGTGTAAGTAGTAGAAGTGTGTTGTGCTGCCAGACCTGTGCATGGGAAGCTTCCTGATGCCTCGTCGCAGAATACGGCAGTCATTCCAGCACGTTTCGGAGTTCGACAGAGGACGAATAGTGGCTTATCGCGACAGCGGCGCCCGTGTGGGACGACATCCAGCCATAGTGAGGCGAGTATGGATTCGGTGGGTGCAGGAGGGACGGACGGACCGACGTGAGCGATTGCCGCAGCCGCGGCACACCACCGAACGAGAGGACCGGCATGTTGTGCGGCGGGCATTCACGGCTTGCACCGCCACATCACGAACGTTAGCGCAGGAATTAGGGTGTGTTGCGCAACAACCTGTGTCAGCACGTACCATTCGACGTCGTCTGCTGGAGCGGAGACTTGTCGCACGGCGCCCATTGCTCCGATTACCATTGACGTTACACCACCGGCGAGTGCGGCGGCAGTGGGCCGTTGAACGCCGCACCTGGACTACGGAAGGGCACGACATTGTCTTCTCCGACGAATCCCGCTTCTTCCTGCAACACCACTATGGTTGGATCCGCGTGTGGCGGCACCGCGGGGAGAAACTGTATGACGCCTGCATTATGCGTCGCCATACCGGTCCGTCGCCTAGCGTTATGGTTTGGGGCGCAATTGTATATGACACCAGCATCCCTCTGGTATGCATCGCCGTTGCACTCAACAGCCACCACTACATCTCCGACGTTTGGGAGCCTGTAGTCCTCCCTTACTTACAGGACCTGCCAGCGGCCACGCTTCAACAGAACAATGAGCGCCAGCACGTGGCACGCATCGTGCAACAATTCTTCACGGCCCGCCACGTGTCACTGCTGCCGTGGTCCGCCTGTTCTCCCGATATGTCGCCCATCGAACACGTCTGGTCGCTGATCGGCAACCGAGTGGCCCGGCAAGCACCACCCGCGGCTACGCCTGATGAACTGTGTCAACGTGTGGAAGCAGCCTGGACCGACATACCCCAAGACCACATCCAAAGCCTCTTTCGTTCGATGCCGCGGCGTGTAGCTGCCGTTATTGCCAGCCATGGGGGCCACACAAACTATTGATGTCTGCGTGTTCCGCAAGTCGCACGGGCCTGTAACCTCAATCGTTTCATCTTTGTATATGTTATTATGTGTCCAGTAAATCTCGCTTTGCTATCTCGTGTCTTTCTTGGTGACGCATTTTCGGTGGCCAGCAGTGTAGTTATCCGTCTTGCATTTCCTTTTCTCACGACCCTGATAAAATGGTGTGAACAAAGACTTCTTCCAATCGAATCGTGAACATTTAAAATATGATGCCGCTAAATGCTGGCTTCTGACTATTCGTCCGAGGACCCGGTGAGGCATGGATGCAGGAACGTCGCCAAGGGGTGTGAGTTCAAAATGTGCCATTTCTCAGTATATTTAACCCCTTTGGCTAACAGATAGCGTTAGCTGGAGCGCGCATAAATCCCAGATTCCTCGGAATACTGACCTTGACGTTATCTCAAACATTTGATTTTCTCGTTTGACGCCAACTCAGGCGCACTTGTTAATAATCGTTCCGTTTTGTTCTCTATAGTTTGAAACTATTTTTTTCTGTTTATTTTTACTTTTTCAATATGGCATCATCGTTGGATTTCAACGAGAGTGATACGGATTCAGAATATTTGACGGAAACCGATGACTACGATAGTGACTCAGATATGGATTTATCTATTTGTGATGAAAATGATGAAGAAATAAGCATATATATATACATATATAAAAATGAATATACACTCATGTAATGCATGTGGAAAAGCTTTTTGTACCAAAGAACATTTCGAGCAATTTCATAAAGATTTGAAATTCTAATTCTAATTTTCCTATTTTTTCAACTTTTTGTAACCAAGTCTAAAAAATAAATCTAAAATGCTTTGTCTATAATCCCAGTAAAACAAAATCTACCATATGGTGCTTCCTGTGCTGGTTACACTGGTTTTACACCTCAATAAGTCATGTATCCACTTGAGGTTACATGGGATTTTGCCCTATACATAGCATGTATCCCCTACCCAAGGGGTTAACTTTAAAATATAATCTGGACTTTGCCAAGTAATAAGTCTTGTGTATTTCATGTATCCCCACGTATTTTCTCCTAGGAAGTGCGTTTTTTATGTCTCCAAAAAAACGTTATCAAAATAGCATCCACAGAGCCTCTTTTTCATGTTTCTATGGTTAGGGAGCTAATGAGGACGGTGGATAGGAATTCATTAAGGGGGTCACTACTAATTGTTCTGTTTTCTTTAAAAAAAATAGGGGACTCCTATACTGAACGTGGTCTATAGCTACACTAATGCTCTTCAGACTGTTCCGGGACAGAGAAAATGCAGAAAGTGGCTGACGATGATTTGCAGGAGACGAGTGCAAATGCAAATTCGCTGGCTTGGAGGAAGGTAGTTAAGGACAGGGGAGGTATCGTGTCTGCGTGACACGACGTTAATTTTCGATTTACGTAAGCAAAAACGACATTTTGTTTTAAATAAATTGTTCAAATACGGTACTATTTCCGTAAATAAAATCTTGAAAAGCAATTTAAGACAATGCATTCAGAGCAAAAAAAAAAAAAAAGTTGAAGGCGACATTCTACCAACACTTGTAAATTACACCAGTGGCGTAACTCAATGTTATTGGTCGTAACATAGGGCTATTGGTCGTAACCAGGCAAATCGGTGTATGTATGCGTGTCCAGGTGGTGGGGGTGGGGATTGCACGAATTACTTTGTAGCCTGTAGTGAAAAGTATTAAAGCCGCAGTGGTGTAAGCACTGTCTTATGATTATTCGTCCGCTAAGGGCCCGGGTTCGAATCCCGTGAAGCATGGATGTTGTGTTTGTCTTACGGCATGGGCTCTCTCCCTTCCCTGGAACACGTGACCTTAAATTAGGGACGTGCGACCATTGGCGCACCCACGGAGGGGGCTTTGGGGGGCTTAAACCCCCTCCAAGGAGATTAAGAACGACGTAAGTCACAAATTGAACATTTAAAAATATTATTTTACGTGTTCAAAAAATTACATAGTGTCTAACTATGACATGGTGTCTTCTTCCCAAAGCCCCAAAGAGATTAAGAGCAACGTACGTCACAAATTAAACATTCAAAAATATTATTTTACATGTTGAATAAACTACATAGTGTCCGACATAGTGTCTTCTATTACACTGGGTCTTCTACCCAAAGCCCTAAAGAGATTAAGAGCGACGTACGTTACAAATTAAACATTCAAAACTATTATTTTACATGTTCAAAAAATTACACAGTGTCTTCTATTACATAGTGTCTTCTTCCCAAAACCATAAAGAAATTAAGAGCGACGTACGTCACAAATTAAACATTCAAAAATATTATTTTACTAGTTGAAAAAACTACATAGTGTCCGACATAGTGTCTTCTATTACACTGGGTCTTCTACCCAAAGCCCTAAAGAGATTAAGAGCGACGTACGTTACAAATTAAACATTCAAAAATATTATTTTACATGTTCAAAAAATTACACAGTGTCTTCTATTACATAGTGTCTTCTTCCCAAAACCATAAAGAAATTGAGAGCGACGTACGTCACAAATTAAACATTCAAAAATATTATTTTACATGTTCAAAAAATTACACAGTGTCTTCTATTACACAGTGTCTTCTTCCCAAAACCATAAAAAAATTAAGAGCTACACGTCACAAATTAAACATTCAAAAATATTATTTTACATGTTCAAAAAATTACACAGTGTCTTCTATTACACAGTGTCTTCTTCCCAAAACCATAAAAAAATTAAGAGCTACACGTCACAAATTAAACATTCAAAAATATTATTTTACATGTTCAAAAAATTACACAGTGTCTTCTATTACATAGTGTCTTCTTCCCAAAACCATAAAGAAATTAAGAGCGACGTACGTCACAAATTAAACATTCAAAAATATTATTTTACATGTTCAAAAAATTACATAGTGTCTTCTTTCCAAAGCCCCCAAAAGATTAAGAGCGACGTACGTCACAATCGTTTGCAAACTACAGGCGTATACTATATACAGTATATATACACACATTGCGTACGTATACTATATATATGTACACAGATTGTGTACGTATAGTATATATGTATATACTGTATAAAGCCCCTCCAGCAAGAATTCCTGGGTGCGCCACTGCGTGTGACTATTTATAGTCCATTGAGTTGGTCACGTTGGTCGTTAAACCTTCAATCAAAAAAAAAATATATTTAAAATATGAATAGGTATTTTCACATTTTGACCTGAACGGGTTCTGAAAATTCTACACGTGCAAAAAATATGTTAACACCGTAAAAGATTCCTATCACAATGAAATTACTACCTCACTTTAGCACTTGTGAGAATGTTTGCAATTCGTTTTATTATTCTTAACGATGATTGCGATTGCGGCAACATTGGAATACGGTGCGACCATTTTTAAATTAAAAATGACAGTAAAAAGTATTATTTGCAGGGTCTGAAAAAAGATTATCAGGACTTGAAATTTTTAATACTTTGAATGCAAAATCTAACATTCTGAAGATTTCCTAACAAGTGGGTAAATTTGGCCATGCCGCAGATATCAGGTACAGGAAAAAAGTTTGCTTCGACTTGTCTGCATTAATAAAGGTGTCCAACATATTTTGGATAAAAGATACGATGTTACATGCAAGTGTGTACAATTATGGCATTTAATAAGAAAATTGAGCACCTGAAAAGAAGTGGAAAACGTTGCTGAATGTTGCAGCTATCCGATCAAAGACGAATTGTTTTCAGTCTAACACCCACAAGCGGTGCTTTGTTTAGCACTTCTTTTGTAAAAAAAGATCGTGCTTATGTTACCGGTTTGTCCGTCTGTACCCACGCTATCCCTGCAACTATTAGTCCGATTCGAAAAAAAAAAAAATTTGGATTAGGAAGCTTGAAATATGCGAATGATGATCCTTTTTTTTTTTTTTTTTTTACGATGTCCAATTTCGCCGCTAGGGGCCGTAAATGCAGATGATGTCGAATTCAAAAATACATTTTATTCCACATATTTGCTTCTAAACATGCGATTGAAAAAATTATTTTATCTTTCGATGCCATTTATGTCTAAGAGTATTTTAGATATAGTTACTTTTTTCAAATTACGTATAGATTTTGCGCTAGGGGGCGTAAAAGTAAATTACATTTTTCCCGATAACTCTTCTTCTATAACTCCGATTTGAAATTTTTTTCTTCAGCGGATACACCTCCTGATGGAAAATCTTTTGCATACAATTTTAAAGTTTTGGTAAAGAATACTTTGTCCACCAGGGGCCGTAAGCGTTAATTTTTGCTTCTGATGCATTTGCCATAAAATCTGAGCTTCTAAAATATCGATTGAAAAAATTCTTTCGTGGACTGATGCCACTCACATCGATAAACCTTTTCGGAATATTTTGTTCTTAAAATATTCCACAGTTTCTCCGCCATGGGGCGTAAAAGTATATCTTATTTTTGTCAATATCTCTACTTCTAGGAGTCCGATTGGAAAAATCCCTTCTTTGTTGGATAGTGTTTCCAGAATGGCATGTTTCTCATGTAATTTCAAAATTTTCAAGTAATTCGTAGACTTTCCGCTAGGGGCGTAAAGGTAAATTGCTTTTCCCCCTATATCTCTGCTTCTAAATCTCCGATTTCAAAAATTCTTTCTGCATTGGATACAGCTCCTCAGTGGAAATCATTTGCACGTAATTTCCAATTTTTGTAAAGAATGGTTTGACCACCAGGTAGCGTAAGTCTTAATTTCCGCTTCTGATATATTTGCAGCAAAATACGAGCTTCTAAAATCTCGATTGAAAAAAAGTCGTTGAACGATACTACTCATGTCGACAAACCTTTTAGGAACATTTCTTCTTGAAATAATGCATGGTTTCTACGCCATAGGGCGTAGATGTATATCTTATTTTTGTCAATATCTCTACCTCTAGGAGTCCGATTTGAAAAAAATCCTTCTTTGTTGCAAAGTGTTTCCGATGCGAAATGTTTTTCCTATAAATTCAAAATTTTCAAGTAAATTATTGACTTTCCGCTAGGGGGCACAAAGGTAAATTGCGTTTTCTGCGTTATTTCTGCTCCTAAAACTCCGATTTCAAACATTCTTCCTGTATCGCATAAAAGACCTGATGGAAAATATTTTTCACATAATTTCTAATGTTTGGTAAAGAATGGTTTTGTCACCAGGTGGCATAACTGTTAATTTCTGCTTCTGATGTATTTGAAGCAAAATCTGGGCTCCTGAAAACCAGACTAAATTTTTTTTCTTGGACCGATACCACTCATTTGGATAAACGTTTTGAGAATACTTTTTTCCTAAAATAATGCATGGTTTTTCCCACCAGGGGACGAAAGTCACATCTTATTTTTGTCGATATCTCTGTTTCTAAGAGTCCGATTTGAAAAATTATTTCAGTGTTGGAGAGCGTTTCCGGTGCGAAATATTTCTCATATAAATTCATGTTTTTCTTGACGCACAAGTCTGCAACCAGAGGGCGTAAGCTCACGATTCCGTTTACAGCAATATCTGAGGGATTATAAACCTGATTGAAAAACTTCTTTCTTCCGTCAGATACTATTGTTTTCCGTACCGGTTTCATTCACTTTGAATAGCTTTGATAAATTTAATTTGCGTCAGAACGGATTCAAAAGACGTGCTTATTACACCCGAAAATGCGGTGTCATCTTTCTTGCTAACAATTGTGATTAACAGGCATTTCTTAAGTATTTACATCAGCATCATGGCAGACGAGCAAAATAATGATCCGTATCGTATTCCTGCGCTAGTTGCATCTTGCTCTCCCTTGATAGCTACTTTCGATCCGGAGGACAGAAATTTTTCGGTGGCACAATTCTTCCAAAATATTGAGGATGTCGGAAATTTGGCTCAATGGGGAGATTTGGAAAAAATAGTTATTGCACGCACGAAACTGCGAGGTGCTGCTTCCCAGTACATAAATTTAAGCCCCATTTTGCGGACCACCGCGAACTATGAAAAAATTTAAGACCATCATGCAGGAACGTTTCGAGAGTGAGGAGCCGCTGGCAATGCGTTTGGCCTCACTTTCTAATTGTTACCAGCGTGAGCACGAAACAGTAAAAGAATATGCTGCTCGACTTAATGCCGTGGTTAACGATTACCTGAGAGAGGGCCCGGATGATCCTCCTGAATCGCGCCCGGATGATCCTCCTGAATTGCGCCGAATTCAGGATCAAAAGAAACTGGGTCAATTCCTGCAAGGATTGAAACAGAGTTTGAGAAAATGGGTGCTTTCTTCGAATCCTCCTGATTACCATACGGCGGTAGCTAAAGCTATCAATGAAGAGAGCTGTATGAAAATAACGACACAGCCTCTACACGTAGCAGCATCCGTTTGCGCGTACCCTAATGCCGAGAGCTCTACGTTCAAATATGCATAGTAGGAATGCACAGCCCCAATTGGATGCGAGAGAAGGGAGTATGTTGCAACTGGTGATGAAAAAGCTTGAGGCCAGTGATGAGGCAATTAGGGCACTGACGGACCAGATGAGCGAATTGAAGATTCGAAATGTCCGATCCGAAATAGAGGAAGAGCGGCGCAGAGAACCGTTGGAATACAGATGCACTAGTACTCCAATAAGATACGGGAATAATAATAAATGTTGTTGGAACTGTGGCTCATATTTGCACCTGCAGAGGCATTGCAGAGAAAGGCCTCCCTCAGATCGCTATGACAGGTGTGATTACAGGCCTCAACCTAGGTCACCGCGGAGGGATGACCGACCGCAGTGGCAAAGAAGCAGAAACTGCGCGCCGTCGGACACTGCGCGAAATGCTCAAACTGGAAATTGGAGGGGTGAAATATAGGGTTGAGAAACAAGTCACCTCAAAGAAACACTGTAAGTTTCAGCGACGAACAACGTTTAAACCGGTAGCGACAGAATCTGTGGGCATTAATTCTGTCGTCAAGTTATCTCCCGCAGGACATTCTAATAGCGCATGGGGAGGTTACGCAAAGCCCATTTCCTATTATAAAAGTCAGAGTTGCAGATCACACTATACCAGCACTCCTGGATACTGGATCAACTGTTTCTCTTTTAGCCTATTCGGCAGTGCAGAAGTTGAAAAACAGTCCACAGCTTCAGGAAGTTGATTCTTCCGTAATTATAAGAGGTATTACTGGAGCAAATACCGCCACGGAAGGATGCTACATGGTAGAAATGGAGGTCAACATAAAGAAATTAAAAAATCTATTTTATGTGATTCATGCAGATTTTTTGAACTATGATGCAGTTTTAGGGTACGACTTCTTGCATAAACACGCAAAATCTCTCGACTTGGAAAATAATTCATTGTCTTTAAAACCCTCACCTGAAGTGTCTAATGAAATAACCGCCGTTAAAACCGTTGACTCCCTGCCTGCTGTTACTTCCCCAGTAATAGTTAATGAAACCACAGCGACAGAAACAGAAGCTATAATAAATTCGTCGACTGGCAAAAATGCGAAGAAAATCCGTATTCCACCCAAGTCAATGCAGTGCCTCCTCATTAGGGACATGCGCATGAAAAAACCTGAAGGTGATATTTTAGAGCAGCCGATAGTTGAAAATCTCGAGGAGGGATTGCATGTTGCCAGATCTGTGAACAGAATCAGTAGCAATGGCCTTTATAATGTTTTAGCAGCAAGTACTTCTGATCAACCAATCTGGATAAACAAGGGAATGAAAATAGCTAAATTCGAAAATTTTGAAGAAGCTCAGGTGAATAATGTCATGGGAGCTAACATCATAGATATCACTGAGAATATGTCTACCCAAAATTATTTTGACTTGTCTCACATTCCTCCGAATCAAAAACGAGAGATACAATAATTACTGAATAAATACGTGGATGTTTTTGCTACAAATTTAAATGAGCTGGTAAATTCTACTGTCATACAGCACAGAATCCCGTTGACGTCCGATACTCCAGTGTATTCCAGGCCTTGTCTTGCGCCGTTAGCTTTAAAGGAAGAATTGAAAAACAAAAAACAAAAAAATTGAAAGCCTTTCTGAGGCAGGAATAATCGAACCTACAGCCAGCCCATTTTCGAGTTCAGCTATCTTGGTGAAAAAACGAGACCCTGCATCGTTTCGTTTCGTTATAGATTTCAGACGTTTAAATTTGATTACTAAATTGGATCGCTACCGTTTACCTCTAATGCATGATATTGTTACAATTTGGGAAAAGCGCGCTACTTTTCCATTTTAGATCTGAATTCTGGATTTTTCCAGATCCCAGTCGCGCCGGTGAACGTGCATAAAACTTCCTTCTGCTCAGAATTTGGTACCTTTGCTTTTAGCAAATTGCCTCAGGGACTAGCTGGTGCGAGCTTTACTTTTCAGAGGGCTATGGACATCGTGCTCTCAGGCATGCAACAGCATCATGTATATGCATTTATTGATGACATTTTAATTGCCAGTACGACCTTTAAGGAGCATATAGAGAGATTAGAGATGGTATTTCACAGACTCCGTGTTCACGACCTAAAGTTAAAACCCTCTAAATGCCATTTCCTTAGAAGCAAAATAACCTATCTTGGGCATGAAATTAGCAATGAGGGAATAAGACCAGATAGCAGAAATATTGAGTCAATTATGAATCTAACCACGCCAAAATCAGTCAAGAATGTGCAACAATTGTGGGGGTAGTAAATTATTATCGGAATCATATTCCAAATTTCTCTGATGTAATTACTCCTTTGACTGATCTAACCAAAGGGAAAGAAAATAAAAAAATATATTTGGAATGAGAATGCTGAGAGAGCTCTCCAAACTGTAAAAAAATTACTTTGCACAATGCCTCTTTTGCATTATGCGGATAGCGACAAAGTTTATTTCTTATCTACTGATGCTAGTGGTGAAGCATTAGGGGGAGTGCTCGAGCAAGAAAAAGAAGGGGTAATGGTTTCCATAAGCTGTGCTGGCAGGAAACTGAAGAAGCCAGAAAAGAACTACTCTACGACTGAGCGGGAATGCTTGGCCATTGTCTGGGCAGTGAATAATTTTCGTCCGTATCTGTACGGAAAACATTTTGTTCTCAAAACAGACCACAAGCCCATAACCTACATGCTTACGAAAAGCAGCCCGAATATCAGGCAGGTTAAACAAATGGCAGGTGCAGCTACAAGAATTTGATTTCGAAATCCGCCATATTCCGCGAAAAGAAAATGTAGCAGCTGACTATCTATCACGGAATGTAAACACAGCCACGACTGATAGAAAAATGTTCTATAGAAGAAATGAAGGTTTTACAGCGAAAAGACCCAGCTTAGAAAAACATTACTGACCATTTCGTAGGAAAACAACAGCAAACCCCCACAAAGGGACATGACGTTTTCTTTTTGGCCGAAGGTGTACTTTACCACTATTCAACTCCCCATCCATCTGAAGTGAGACAACGAACGGTGGAACAGCTGTGTTTCTCTGAATCTCTAATTGGACAAGTGATGGAAACAATGCATGATTCTTTATTTACAAATTGCCATTTAGCATTTGAGAAAACTCTGCTTCGAATCAGAGAGCATTACTTTTGGAACAACACGTATGCAGACATTCAGAATTTTGTAGCTTCATGTCATCAATGTTTGGCACGAAGGGGATACAAAGCATCACAAAAGGCACCGTTGCAGCGAATGCCACCTACAAGCCGTCCATGGGAAAGGCTGCACATTGTAGATGTTTTAGTGGCTCTAAGGCGGAGTGACGAAGGAAATATATATTTTCTCACCATTCAAGATGCATTCACTAAATTTCCATTAGCCTATCCAATGCCGGACCAAAAAGCTCAAACTATTGCGAAAATTTTACTCGAGGAAGTATTTTGTTTGTTTGGTGTGCCTGAATCCATTGTGAGTGATAGGGGTGCCAACTTTCTCTCCGGAACTATGAAGCAACTTTGTGGGAAAATGCAGACTAAGCATTTACATACTTCAAGCTTCCACGCGCAGAGCAACGGGTTCATCGAACGGTTTCATAGGGTCCTTGCATCCATGCTCAGCCATTTTATAAACCGCAATCACACGAATTGGTGTAATCTTATTCCATTCGCATTATCTGCTTACCGCTCCGCTATCCACGCTACGACCGGGGCACTCTTGCATTTTTATTTTTTGCCAGAGAATTGATTTCACCATATACCTATTTTTCCACAGAAGATTATGTTGAGCATATTTCTGATACCATAGCTGCGGTTCATAGAGTGGTGAGTGAGAGAATAAAAAACGCCTCGGAAAAACAGGAAACTCGCCGGATGAAGACGGCGGTTTCCAAAGATTTTTAAGTCGGGCACCTGGTATTCCTTTACAACCCAAAGATGGAGGTAGGGCAGAGCAAGAAATTTGCGTATTTTTCTGAGGGTCCATACCGCATCACGAGCATAATGAGCAACGTGAATGCGAATCTGCGGTTGGTAAGCAACCCGAAGAAGACCGCCATGGCTCATTTTGATCCGCTGCCCGACAAGAACACCCAGGCAGACCGATGTAACGCCGGAAGCTTCTCAAACGCACCAAAGTACTCCGGAGGTACAAGAAAGATTTTTCGTACGAGCGCTGGGATATGCCCGAAGCAACCGAAGCGACTTACACAGATGCTAATTATTTACTCCCACAAGCGAGGAATGAAAATCGGGAGAACTATGCTGTCATTGATATGGAACCAGCAAATCGTGTATACGATCTTAGGAAACGGGATATCTTCGGCAGGGTGCGACCCATCAACAGACAACAAGTGTAATTCTTCAGTAATATTCAGTGTTTTTGAAACATTTTAACCGCTGAGTCATCGACTACAAACAAAGTGCCTGCAATGTGTTTCATAATAATTTATATTTTGTGATAAACTATTCACATCACACAATTTTTTTTATTTGTATTTCTGTGTTAAACTGTTCACTTCACACAGGTCATTAATGGTATATAGTGAACACTCTATGATATAATTCTGCTATCAAACAATTCGTGTACCACCGTAGATATTATTTTTGAAATGGCGAGATACTTTCCACCATTCATGAAATCCACAGTTTGATTGCTTAATAATTTTCAATTTGTGATGTATGTACATACGAACATTATGTGTGCTTACATGAACATTTCACAAAAGACAATTTAAATTTTTGTGCATCAAATTGATAATTTGCGTTAAAATGTTTTTTTTTTTTTTTTTTTTTTATGTGCCTTCATGGACGTTAATTTATACTATTTCCTTTTAATTGGTTAGATGGACAATTATCATCCATGATTTTATTGAACTTTAATCTAAGTCATTCGAAATAGTGAAGAAATGCAATGATTATTTGCAGTGTTATTTACCTCAACTTGTTAAGTATGTATAGTATTAGCTTAAATAATTTTAGCATGTAAAACATTGCAGTGTAAGTGTATATAAGGTTTTGCGAAAATTATTCAAGTGTTTAATCGGTAACTTATCAGCATTGTCAAATTTTAAATTTTTCTGCATTTCTTATTTCAACTGATAGAGAATTTATCCATACTTTGGTCGTATATTTTTCGGAAATTTTCAGCGTAGAGTAGCGTTAAAAACTAAAATATGGGTTAATACAAACTGGACAAGAATGGTTGTAAAGTGGTAAGATTTTGAGAATCAATTGCACCGTGAAGTTAAATTTTATTAGAGATCAGTAGTAAAATTGTAATGTAGGAATGAAGTGGAATGGAGATAGCGATGGAAGTATCAAGTGTAAAGTATTGTTTGTGGTAGGTATTTGTACATGTATTTTTCAGAAGAAGTGTGATTAGTAACCATGTTTGTATATATGTAATATCAGAAAATGTTCTGGAACCCATCAGGATATCTATATTTCAACGTTCTTACTGGAAATATTTCGTCAATTTTATCGCCAATTATGTTTTAAATTAGTCTGCCTTCAAGTCATCATCGTAACGTGTATCGAAATATGTTTATCAATGGAGTCAAGGAGAATAACTGTATGTAAACCTTAGCATGCAGGTGGTACCTCTTCAAAATCATGTAAAATTGCCCGCCCAATATTGTATGGTCACAAGCTTGTCCTGATTCCACTTAATCACGTTAGTTACTGTAGGCAAAAATGAAGCTGTCTAGCGTCATCCTCATTTTTATTTTGGTGAGGGAGATATTGTAGCCGGGGCTCCCATATTATCAGAAGTGATGTTCAGTAGCCATTTTGAGGGATAAAGCATTGGAATCATTTTCCTTCAATTACCGCTATTTCGATGAGCTGGGCAACGAACAGTCAAAGTAAGCTTTTTCTCACGCAACAGAGGGGGTGTCAGATTTATAGTTTCGCGGATGTGAGAGAAGAGTGGAGCAGGATATTATTGCTTTTCAGCCCTCCCAAACAAAGCGATTGAGTAAAAGAACACGGGGTGGGGGGACAGCGTAGCAATTAAGAACTTAGAGTTTTCAGAGAGAAGGTGTGGCCGCGCTTTCTAGGAATGAGGAGGGTCTACACCAGGGACGGCGCCAGAAAGTTTTCAACGCGGCGAGGGGGGGGGGGGCTTTAGGGTGGGCGCTCCAAAATCTGGGGGGGGCGGAAATTATGCTTCATATATATATATATATATATCATCATCATCATCATCATTGTCAACCATTATCAATCCACTGCTGGACGAAGGTCTCCCCAAGTTTCCTCCACAACGGTCTGTCTTGTGCCAGTCTCCTCCATGTCACCCCTGCATACTTTCGAATTTCATCCACCCATCTCCCATGTGGTCTTCTTCTGGGTCTTTTCCTGTCCCTTGGAATCCAATCTAAAATTTCAGCTGTCCATCGATGGTCTGTCCTTCTGGCAGTATGTCCAGCCCATTGCCATTTCAGGGATTTAACTCTGATCATGATGTCGTCCACTCTTGTCATTTTTCGGATCCACGAGTTCCTCTTCTTATCTCTCCTGGTTACACCAAGCATGCACCTCTCCATGCTTCTTTGAGTTGTATATATATATATATATATATATATATATATACTATAAAGAAGATACCTAAGCAAAAAAATACATATATAATTTTGACTCACACCTAGTACAACATAGAAAAGGTTATGTATCTACCTGTGTGAGTAAAAGGAGAAAAGATAAAAAAAAAAAATAAAATAAAACAACTGAATGTAGAAGGTGTCGAGAATACTGAGCCTTGGCTTTATCAAGGACCAGCAAAAACTCTGCATTTTCTCACTTCTACAAAGACCTAGTTGGAAATGGGTTTCTGCAAGGCCATAGATGCAAGTAACATTCCCACCTAAAATAGTTTAAAAAATATATATATAAGTCATGTCCTCCGTAGAGTAGCATGACCTAGCACTAGTTAACAATTTCGCTTGCATCCATTAACCTTCATGGCCCGACCCATGCTCTTCATCTGTTACTATTAAACAGAGAGAAGAAGATTAAAAGAGAACTCAAGCTGTGAGAGTGACATAATAAATAGAAATGATTTTCAGCTATAACGAAATTCCAAGTTCGTTTGAGAGAGAATTTAAACCTGAAAAACAATGCAAAAGAAATCCAAATTTTACATTGCAATTAAAAAAGGAAATGTTAATTTATAACGAACAGATTTTTGAAAGAAAACTTGAGTCTAAAACCCCCTACTCTACAACTTATGACAGCACGAAAACGAGAATAAGTTAAAGATAATAATTAACTAAAGAAAACTTTGTGAAAGTTATATACCTTAAACAGTTAGTTGCAATATGTACAAAGTATTTCAGCAGTGCTTTAAGTGCATAATTAATTAGTTATTAAGAACTTTACTACTTTGAAAAAACAGCGCATAGACAGCGCATAGAAAAGGAACAAGCTTAGCCATCTTCTGTTCCTAGGTACCCCAAAAGACGCTCAAAGTTACAAAGAAAAGTAAGAGTTAAAACCCGCATAAAAGTTAACAGACAAACCAAT
Organism: Macrothele yani; assembly: GCA_039090855.1. Classification (NCBI taxonomy): domain Eukaryota; kingdom Metazoa; phylum Arthropoda; class Arachnida; order Araneae; family Macrothelidae; genus Macrothele; species Macrothele yani. The sequence goes on along the minus strand of CM077017.1, from coordinate 60,005,263 downwards.
GCTTAAAAGCTGAAAAGCTAAAAAACGACAGAGAAAAGGTACATAAAGTACAAACATTGAACTTATAAAACCTAGAACCCAAAAACAAGGAAGAGAGCTTACCTCTTGTGTGACAAAAACTTTTCTCCTCACAAGAGGAGAACATGGCTGACCTCTTCCGCCACTCCCTAGACGCTGGGGGGCAGTGAGGGTGGGGCTGATGGCCTCCTCATACAGCAAGAAACCAACGCGCGGAGATTTTAACCAGAGAAAAAAATATATAAACTTAAGACTGTGGATCTGTATGATCAGAATGAGCAGAATTAACTCTCCAGAATACATGAGAAATATTATAAAATACACGAGCAGTTTATTTAATAATCTTTGCATGTATTAAATCACCTTAGTGAGCTTCTATAGATTAATCAGAATCTTATTAATTTTAATGTTGGTTTTACTATTTTTAGTATAGCTATCCTAGTGATGAATAACTAGTTTTCTTTTTTATTTGTTTTTATTTTCTTTTATAAACAGATTTTTAAGCTTTTTTTGTGATTTTGTTTATATTATTTAATTTTTTGTTTTAATAGGACCGTCATATCCATAGCACTAAGGTTCCTTTAGGTAGTTAATAGGCATCCTCTAGCCAACTTCCTTACGGCTTTGATTGGTCAGAATCATATTATTAACTGTAGAAAATTAAAGCAGATCTGCCAACCTTACTCTATTATTCAGAATAATTTTTCTTAAAGTTCTTTTGATGAAAGAAGAAGGAATTTCGTTCTCTAGAAAACTTTCTAATAGTATATTAATGTGGTAATTGAAATCCAAATTGTTGCTGCAAATTCTTGAAATTCTTAGGACCTGAGAAATTAGTACATTCTCAATTACTTTGGTTGAAATGTTATTATTCCAGTGTAGATATTTAATTACTTTGAAAGGAAAATTAACTCTTTTATCAAAGAGGCTAATAGATGGGTTACCTCTGTTGAGCTTAATGCTTAAGTCTAGGAACTCAAGTTCCTGATTACTGTAGTTGGTTTTACATAAGTTAAGAGAGCTAGGATAGATATTATCAAAATCACTCTCTATAACTTCTGAATTATTGATACACAGCAGATCATCAATATATCTAAAAGTGTAAAGGTAGTTATCTGAGCAGGTGGGGTGATTTTTAATGAATTTATATTCCTTAAAGAACAGGAATAGATTAGCGATATTTGTGGACGTTGATGTTCCCATTGGAATACCGTTCACTTGCTTATAGAGAGTATTATTATATAAGATATGGTTATTTTTTATGCAGCAATTGAGATAAGAGTTCCAAGTTCCTACATCAACAAATTGGTTAAGTTTAAATTCTGCATACAGCTCTTTAAAGGTAGTGATTATATCTGATAGAGGCAGATTAGTATATAGGTTTTCAAAATCATAACTATTAATATCTAGGGGACAAACTTTGAGTATAGTAGAAATTACTTAAGAAAACTAGTTATTCATCACTAGGATAGCTATACTAAAAATAGTAAAACCAACATTAAAATTAATAAGATTCTGATTAATCTATAGAAGCTCACTAAGGTGATTTAATACATGCAAAGATTATTAAATAAACTGCTCGTGTATTTTATAATATTTCTCATGTATTCTGGAGAGTTAATTCTGCTCATTCTGATCATACAGATCCACAGTCTTAAGTTTATATATTTTTTCTCTGGTTAAAATCTCCGCGCGTTGGTTTCTTGCTGTATGAGGAGGCCATCAGCCCCACCCTCACTGCCCCCCAGCGTCTAGGGAGTGGCGGAAGAGGTCAGCCATGTTCTCCTCTTGTGAGGAGAAAAGTTTTTGTCACACAAGAGGTAAGCTCTCTTCCTTGTTTTTGGGTTCTAGGTTTTATAAGTTCAATGTTTGTACTTTATGTACCTTTTCTCTGTCGTTTTTTAGCTTTTCAGCTTTTAAGCATTGGTTTGTCTGTTAACTTTTATGCGGGTTTTAACTCTTACTTTTCTTTGTAACTTTGAGCGTCTTTTGGGGTACCTAGGAACAGAAGATGGCTAAGCTTGTTCCTTTTCTATGCGCTGTCTATGCGCTGTTTTTCAAAGTAGTAAAGTTCTTAATAACTAATTAATTATGCACTTAAAGCACTGCTGAAATACTTTGTACATATTGCAACTAACTGTTTAAGGTATATAACTTTCACAAAGTTTTCTTTAGTTAATTATTATCTTTAACTTATTCTCGTTTTCGTGCTGTCATAAGTTGTAGAGTAGGGGGTTTTAGACTCAAGTTTTCTTTCAAAAATCTGTTCGTTATAAATTAACATTTCCTTTTTTAATTGCAATGTAAAATTTGGATTTCTTTTGCATTGTTTTTCAGGTTTAAATTCTCTCTCAAACGAACTTGGAATTTCGTTATAGCTGAAAATCATTTCTATTTATTATGTCACTCTCACAGCTTGAGTTCTCTTTAATCTTCTTCTCTCTGTTTAATAGTAACAGATGAAGAGCATGGGTCAGGCCATGAAGGTTAATGGATGCAAGCGAAATTGTTAACTAGTGCTAGGTCATGCTACTCTACGGAGGACATGACTTATATATATATTTTTTAAACTATTTTAGGTGGGAATGTTACTTGCATCTATGGCCTTGCAGAAACCCATTTCCAACTAGGTCTTTGTAGAAGTGAGAAAATGCAGAGTTTTTGCTGGTCCTTGATAAAGCCAAGGCTCAGTATTCTCGACACCTTCTACATTCAGTTGTTTTATTTTATTTTTTTATCTTTTCTCCTTTTACTCACACAGGTAGATACATAACCTTTTCTATGTTGTACTAGGTGTGAGTCAAAATTATATATGTATTTTTTTGCTTAGGTATCTTCTTTATAGAATGTGAATTCTGAATTTTCAAAACTGCTGCGTTGCGCGTTTTGATTTTCAGGTTATTTTGCACCCTTCGTGTTAAATTCTAAAATTTTTTCCTTAGTCTTCAGTTTTGCTCTTAAGTATATATATATATATTATATATATGGGATGTAAGGTCAGGTGATGCGTAACATCACAGCCTCTCCTTGACAAATGTCAACCCCGCCTTCTCGTGGTGCATCCTGTTCCCACTAAAGGGGCTCTGACGACCGCCAATAGCGGTATAACTATACCATCGGGATCAGAGGAAATTCTATCCCACACTCACCAACCCGCTTGGCCAGCGTGGTGAGTTATGGCCAAACCCCTCCAAAATGACTCCACAACTTAAATCTTGGCCCTCAGTCTCCGGCAGCTGGAATGTACCTGGCCAAGGCAGCGGCCAGTGCGACATGAAGGCAGAGGGTGCTAAGAATCCCCGGAGGACCGGACTAGGCTGCCATCTGATGCTGACCTTGGCAACGTACAATGGACGCTCCCTATCTTCTGATTCAAGGCTTCTTGAATTGGAAGAGGAACTACAAAGGATCAAGTGGGACATCGTGGGGCTAAGTGAGGTAAGGAGAAAAGGAGAAGATCTCATCGAACTGAAAAGTGGACATCTCTTCTACTATCGTGGGACAGATACTGGCAGAACTAGTGGTGTTGGATTTATACTAAACAAGAAACTGAAGGATAAAGTGGTAGAAGTTGAAAGTTCCTCTGACAGAGCTGCACGACTCGTTATCCAACTATCGAGAAGATACCAGGCTCAGATTATTCAAACTTATGCACCCACCACAAGTCATCCTGAAGAAGAAATTGAAGAATTTTATGAGGAAATTTGTCATCTAAATAATAAAGGTAAGCAGCACTTGAAAATAATTACGGGAGATTTCAATGCAAAAATAGGGCAACGGCAACAGAATTAAACTTCAGTAGGTAACTTCGGTCACGGCAACAGAAACCAGCGTGGAAATACTCTCGTTGAGTTTGCAGAGGCAGAAGGGTTTTTCATCTTGAACTCCTTCTTCAAGAAAAAGCCACACAGGAAATGGACATGGAGACATCCAAATGGGACGACAAGTGAAATTGATTTTATTATGTGTAACAAAAAATTCGTCATAGAAGACTGCAGTGTGCTAAACAAGTTCAACACAGGTAGTGACCACAGATTGGTGAGATGTAAGATGCACCTCAACACTAAACTGGAACGTGGCAAGCTCATAAGACAAACAAAATCTATTGACATAACCAACCTTAAAAAACACCATAATACCTTCAAGTTGGAACTGAAGAACAGGTTCTCTGCTTTAGAAGGCCTAACATCGGAAGAAGTGGACATCTCTGAAGTTAACAGAAAAGTAACCAAAGCTCTTATGGAAACAGCAACAAAATTAGCTGGGTCTAAGAACAAGTTGCATGTAAATAAATTATCAGGAAAAACGAAAATGTTGATGCAAAAAAGAAGAGAGATGAGGACAACTAAAGAAGATGTGACTTCCAATGTGGAATATATAGAGCTATGCAAGACAGTACGAAAAAGTATCACTGAAGACGTAAGAAAATTCAACTGTGAACTAGTGAGGAAAGCAATTGAAAACAACCAAAGCCTAAAGATAGCAAAGGGACATCTCAGTAAGGGAAGAAAACAGATTATGGCACTGAGAAAAGAAGATGGTTCTGTAACAAGAAATAGAGGCGAAATTTTGACAAGAGTGAAAGATTTCTACTCCAAATTATATGAAAGGGATGATACATGCACTCCAGACATCATGAAAGATACCAGTACCAGAGTTCCTCCAGTCCTTCCAGCAGAAGTTGCACATGCAATCAAGAACATGAAGCGGGGAAAAGCTCCAGGAGAAGATGGAATTACTGTAGACATCATACAAGAAGCAAGTGGAGAAATCGAAACAGTACTCGCCCAAATTTTCACTCGATGCCTTAATGAAGGAAAGATTCCTGAGGATTGGAACACCGCTACAATGATCCTGCTACATAAGAAAGGTGACATTGAGGATCTCGGAAACTACAGACTTATCAGCCTCCTATCAGTAGTTTATAAAATCTTCACTAAAGTTCTTTCACACCGCTTGAAGGTAACACTGGACATGGCTCAACCGAGAGAACAAGCTGGATTCAGGAGTGGCTACAGCACAATAGATCATATCCATGTGCTGAGAGAACTAATTGAAAGAGCGAGGGAATATGAACTTCCATTGTGCATGGCTTTTATCGATTATGAAAAAGCCTTTGATTCGGTGAAACCATCAGCAGTTACAATGGCTCTGAAAACCTGCGGTATTGAAGATGCATACATTAATATTATTAATAACATCTATGAAAATGCAAGTGCAAAGATTCGGCTGTTTGAAAATACAACACACATAAAAATTGGAAGGGGAGTGAGACAAGGTGACACCATATCTCCGAAGCTCTTTAATGCCACATTGGAGGGTGTTTTTCAGTCACTGAGCTGGGAAAACAAGGGGATAAAGATTAATGGAGATTATCTAACCCACCTTCGTTTTGCTGATGACGTAGTCATTTTTGCAACTAGCCCATCAGAGCTGCAGAGTATGATTCAGGAACTTGCTGACAAGAGTAAAGAAGTGGGATTAAAAATGAACTTTCAGAAGACAAAAGTGATGTTCAATGCTTTTACAAGAAATGATGATTTATCGATTGATGGAGAAAAGCTGGAGATAACAGATACGTACGTTTATCTTGGACAGCAGATATCAAGTGAGGGTCACATTGATGAAGAAATTAATCGGCGTACAAAACTTGCCTGGAGAGCTTTTGGAAGAAACAGCATAATTTTCAAGAGCAATATGCCATTATGTCTTAAAAGAAAAGTGTTTGATCAATGCATCCTTCCAGTGCTTACGTATGGTGCAGAGACGTGGACCTTAACTAAAAGAGACATACAAAGGCTGCAGACAACTCAAAATAGCATGGAGAGGTGCATACTTGGTGTAACCAGGAGAGATAAGAAGAGGAACTCGTGGATCCGAAAAATGACAAGAGTGGAAGACATCATGATCAGAGTTAAATCCCTGAAATGGCAATGGGCTGGACATACTGCCAGAAGGACAGATCATCGATGGACAGCCGAAATTTTAGATTGGATTCCAAGGGACAGGAAAAGACCCAGAAGAAGACCACATGGGAGATGGGTGGATGAAATTCGAAAGTATGCAGGGGTGACATGGAGGAGACTGGCACAAGACAGACCGTTGTGGAGGAAACTTGGGGAGACCTTCGTCCAGCAGTGGATTGACAATGGTTGACAATGATGATGATGATGATGATATATATATATATGGAGGAGACTGGCACAAGTCAGACCGTTGTGGAGGAAACTTGGGGAGACCTTCGTCCAGCAGTGGATTGATAATGGATGACACTGATGATGATGACGATATATATATATACACTGAGTGGCCACTTTATTATGACCACCTGACAGTTTTAAGCAAATGAGCTATGGCTGCACGCTGTTGCCGCCAGAGGGCGAGGCTAGTATAAAAAGGGAAAGCTTAGTGCTTGCGACAGTAGTAGAAGTGATTTTTGGGTGACGAGATGGGTAAAAAATGCGATTTGACAGACTTTAAACGTGGGATGGTTGTAGGAGCTCGGGGCCATGGAGCGAGTATCACCGAAACCACCGCATTCGTGAAATGTTCCAGAGCAGCTGTTGTTAAAATGTTTAAAGACTGGACTGTCAGCCAAAAAACTGGGTCTCTACGTGCAACGTGTGGTCGTCATCGACTAGTGGCTGCACGGGCAGAACGGAGAGTGTCCACACTGGTAACAGACAACAGAAGGGCAACAGTGCATCAAATTACAGACCATCTTAATCAAGGATCCCCTCAAATGATCTCTGCACGCACTGTTTTCCGTACACTGCATCGGATGGGATATGGTAGCCGAAGGCCTGTTCAAACACCTTTGCTGTCTGCAGTTAACAAGAGAAAACGTCTCCAGTTCGCACATGAGCACAAGGATTGGACAGTCGATAATTGGAAACAAATTATGTGGTTTGATGAATCACGTTTTCAGTTGCACAATGCCGATGGCCAAGTGAGAATTTGGCGGAAACAGCACGACAGCATGGACCCCAAAGGCATTGCTACAACCCTTCAAGCTGAAGCTAGTGGAGGCAACGTTATGGTTTGGGGAATGTTTTCCTGGCATGCTTCGGGCCCTTTAATTCGTGTTGATCAACGTCTGAGTGGCACATCATATCTAAATATCGTTGCGGACCAAGTGCATTCTGTTATGTGGATGGTTTATCCCAAGGGCAATGGCTACTTTCAACAAGATAATGCGTCCTGCCATAGTGATCGTATTGTACAGGATTGGTTTCAGGAAGATGCCGGTGAGTTTACTTTGCTTAGGTGGCCCCCACAATCTCCAGATCTCAACCTCATTGAGAATTTGTGGGATGAAGTTGAACGAGCCATCAGACAGCTGGATCCACAACCCTGTAATCTCACACTCCTGGAAAGTGCTATTCATCAAGCATGGTCTCAAATTCCACAAACCACCTATCAACATCTCGTGGAGTCCATGCCACGAAGAATCAACGCAGTATTAAAGGCAAAAGGTGGCCCAACGAAGTACTGAGGAGGTGGTCATAATAAAGTGGCCACTCGGTGTATATATTATTGAAATCAAGAATTTAAAAAAAAAAAAACCCGCCGTCGCTTGCCCTAAACAAAGCTTTTCCGTGACTGCCGCTGCACATGCAGCACTTTGAAGTGTGCCAACTGATGAATCTGCCCTTCTTGATTTCATTTTCTTATAAGAGGTACACGACACGAAGTAACTTTTGTGGGTAAAGCTGTTTTGGTGTTGAATCCTTCTCAAGTGCTTTTCTCACTTGTTGTAACCTCGCTGAGCGAAGGTGACTTCATGTTTTTCGTCGTCCGATCTACACGGAAAACAAAAAGCGGAATCTCTCTTTATACTATATGCAAGCCATGGAAACATGTTATACTAATATGCATGGAAGCTTCTTTGTTCTTTATCGTATTTTTTTTGTGGGAACTGTTTTAATATAGGCTGTCTTGGTTGAACCGAAAGTGAAGTTGCTATATCAAGCTCTCCGAGTTCAACATTTTTTGTCTTGCGACCACGTGGTCCTCTTCCAGTGTTTTATTTTCACAGGCATTGCGTTCATAAAAAATTTCCATTGAATCACTACAAGTACTTAAAGAATCCTCATTGATTCCTAATGATTCACTACACGCTGTTGATGAAGTTGAAGCCGTTTGATAATCATTATATCCGCTTTGTAGGCACTATCGCATAATTTACTTTTCTTCTTCTGATTAACACTTGTTCAAAAAAATCATGGATTGATTGTTTTGCGGACATGTAATTTCAAACTTTGGTTTGGGAAGAAATACCTCACTTTCATGTATCACGCACAGTACGTGCAAAAAAATAAATCAAGCAGGAAAATTTTGATTTTCCACCAGAACGAGAAAGAAAACGAGTGTGACTACTAACTAGTCAAGAGAAATTTCGCTCACTGTCTGGTGGTGACTGACGCCGATCACTGTCTGCTGTTTTCGACGATCGTGATAACGCCCACTACTTGTCATAGACTGCGAAGGCGCCAGGGTGGTGATGGGATTGGCAGAGTGATGCTTATTCAACTTTTTAACCTACTGGCATGAGCCGCGGCATCGGATTGACGATGTTATTTGAACTTTCCGGCCGGTCTTCGACATCTGTGCGCCAAAGGGGATGCCCAACATGCAAGTAAGGTTTCCCGCTTGGGTCATGAATCGTGGTTGGAGGAACATAATTGCATAATGCTACCCTTCTCCCAATACCACAGAAGAACATGCAGCTCCGATAATAAAGTGTACTATACATTTTCTTCATTTATCTCAAAAATTCTGAGGGGGGCTGACGGAGGGGGAAGGGGTCACCAAAATATTGGGTGGACTTATGCCCACCCCAGCCCGCCCGGTGGCACCGTCCCTGGTCTTCACTCTTCGGGTGAGGGGACAGTTTTGTAGTGGTTTTCTCCGAGCAAGGGGAGAAAGCACTCGTGGGTAGGAAGTCGACGAAATAGGAGGTTTTTAGCGAGGTGCGAAGAGCTCGCGAGTTCGGGGGACGAGATAAGTAGGAAGCAATGAGGCCGATGATTAGAGAGACGGAAGGTGATCCGAGGTGTTAATAAAACAATGAAAGCACAAAAATGACGGACAAAAGCTTGGTGACATTCCCCGCAACATCTGAATAAAAGTCTTTCTCACTGCAGGAACAAAGTTTGACTTCAGTTAATTTTCTTGTACTTGGTATTTTATTTACCTGCATCTGCAGGGAGAAATAATACGGGTGAAACCCCATATACTGAGCAAGCACCAAACGAACCCTCCACACAGGGCGCTGCAATATAAGTCAGCACCAAGCCGTGTAACAGTGCATCTAAAATTTATTTCTAGTTTGTTTTCGAGCAGGTACTGGACAGCTATCGTAATGTCTTAGTGCTAATCAAAGGTTTCTCATTGTTACACAAAACTTAATATGTATAGCAAATGTTGCTACACATTTATTTTTTTATAAATCAGGCCTTGCATCTGACCACTCGGCCACCGGAGCGTCCAAGCGGTATATCGTGCTTAACTCAAGAATGCAGCTGAACCTTCTAACACGAACTCTTTTTAAACTAAAAAAGCTGGTAAATTTGTTGGTAACCTTGGCCATGGTATCAACTTTTCACAGAAAACAGAATTGTTCGCACGAGGATTTTAAGACGCACGCCAAATTCATATGTACTGTTCTGCCAGCGAAAAAAATAGCCCACTTGAAGAATCAGGAAGTATGTAGATAAATTAAATCACAGTTAAAGATAGCAGATGTTAAAAGTATCTTTCCAATGAGGTCTGCAGAAGCTGAGATATCTCGTTTAATTACAATTTCAAATTAACTCCACCTCGTTGGGAATGCTATACCAGAAAAATCTGATGAGTACATGTTATTTCAAAATCGCTCTATCGAGTCCAAAAGTAACCAGGGGAGGGGAAGGGATTGATGCCAAAAGAAAATTTTGTAATACGGCCTCAGTTTGATGATGTATTTCTGTTCGTATGATAATTTTGCATTTTTTTATTCAGGTTAGAAAAACGTAAAAGAAATTCCATCACTTACTAGCAATCTTGAAAAAAAAAAAAAAAAACCGCACATCAGGAATTCACAGAGGCGTAGTTAGTTAAAAGTGGGCCAAGGGCCTTGCTCCCCCCCCCCCCCAGGAAGTGTTTCATTTTTTAAATGTTTTTGGCTAAAATGCGACTTACATTAAAAAAATGCTTTAATTTTTTTTTCTTTCTTCCATTTTTATTAACTTTTATTTGATCTTGGTGGATTTCAAAAACTGCCATTTTGCCGCACCGTTGGCGCAGTGGTCTAAACGATGGCTTCTGATGATTCGTCCGGAAGGGGTCCGGGTTCGAATCTCGTGAGGAATGGATGTTGTGTTTGTCTTACGACACTGGCTCTCTCCCTTCTTTGGAACCAGTGGCCATAAATTAGGGACGGGCGACTGCTTATAGCCCATTGAGTTGCTCACGGCGGTCGTTAAACCTCCAACAAAAAATAAAAATAAAAACTTCCATTTTCGCAACCCCAACCCCTTCCCTCCCCCAAAAAATCTGCCGACACCCTTGGGAAATCGTGATATCGTAACCAATGAAATAACACCGGAATCCATTACAAATCACATCTTATAACTAAACGAAAGCATGAATTAGTGGAGAGAATAGGTCTTAAAGAATAAAAATCACGAAGATAAGACTTTGCATAGTTCAATGAAGTTTTGTCTTAGTATGTCAGTATCGGAATTATTGTAAGAAATGTAATTTAGAATATTCAGTTGGAACGTTGTGACAAAAGAAGTTACTGAAATTGAATCACGATTACTTGGACGGGTCTTTATATTGCTGCTATCTCCGCATATCCAACGTAAAACGCGTCACACTCCACTCCTTTTTAGTCATATCAATTTAACCATGCAAATCGCACTGAAATGTTACAAATGGACCATTTGGCTAACTCTTCAAGCGGCATTTAAAACTCTTCCGACAGATGGCGCCATATATCTTGACGAGCCTCAGTAAGTAGTCTTGCCTTGGGCACTTAATCTTTCACCAAACACATATGTGAGTCATCGATTAGATGATATCCAAGACGGAGTGGAGTTATCGTGCAGTTCGACAGTTAAAGGAAGAATTTCACTTTTGAAAGTTGCTGTATCACCGGAATGATCTATGAATGATCTGATTGGTAGACACAGATGACAAATAACGTTCAAGCCTCTGAATTAATCATACTAGACGTTTTGAGGCATTCTGTCTGCGTCTTCTTAAATAATTACCGACATTATTATTTTTTTTTCTTTTTCGTGTTGCCAAACACTGTAAATGTGTTTTGACCGGCGAGGTGATTTTTGTTCGGTCTTGGATGAAACATGATGATGTGTGGGAGCAATATTTGAAACAAATTTAATATTATATGCATGTTAAAAGAATAAAAGGCTCGTAACACAAATACTACTGTATAACTAGGGCCCAGCCGCTTGGGCAGGGACGGCGCCACCGGGGATGCCAAAATTTTGGTAAGCCCCCCCCCCCCCCGAATTTTTTGGATAAGTGAAGAAAATGTTGTACACTTTACCATCGGAGCTGCATGTTCTTCTGTATTAATTAATGGGAGAAGGGTAGTATTATGCAATTATGTTCCTCCAACCACGATCCATGACTCAGACGGGAAACCTTACTTGCACGTTGGGCTTCCGGTTTGGCGCACAGATGTCGAAGACTGCCCGGAAGTTTAAAGAACATGGTCAATCCGATGCCGCGGCTCATGCCAGTGGGTTGAAAAGTTAAAGCATCACTCTGCCAATCCCATCACCGCCCTGGCGCTCTCGCAGTCTATGACAATTAGTGGGCGTTATCACGATCGTCCAAAACAGCAGACAATGATCAGCGTCAGTCACCACCAGACAGTGAGCGAAATTTCTCTTGGCTAGTTAGTAGTTACACTCGTTTTCTTTCTCATTCTGGTGGAAAATCTAATTTTTTCTGCTTGACTTTTTTTTTCTTTTTTTTTTTTTACGTTTTGTGTGTGCGTGATACATAAGTGAGGTATTTCTTCCCAAACCAAAGTTTGAAACAAAATGTCCGCAAAACGATCAATCCATGATTTCTTCGAACAAGTTGTTTATCAGAAGAAAAGTAAATTATGTGATATTGCTTACAAAGCGGATAATGGTTATCAGACGGCTTCAACTTCAACAACAGGGTTTGGTGAATCATTAGGAATCAACGAGGATTCTTTAAGTGCTTGTAGTGACTCGATGGAAATTATTTTTTATGAACGCAATGCTTGTGAAAATAAAACACTGGAAGAGGACCACGTGGTCGCAAGACAAAAAATGTTGAACTCGGAGAGCTTGATATAGCAACTTCACTTTTGGATCAACCCAAACAGCCTATATTAAAACAGTTCCCGCAAAAAAATTACGGTAAAGAACAAAGAAGCTTCCAGACATATTAGTATAACATGTTCCCATGGCTTGCATATAGTATAAAGAGAGATTCCGCTTTTTGTTTTCCGTGTAGAATGTTTTCATCGGACGACGAAAAACATGAGGTCACCTTCGCCCAGCGAGGTTACAACAATTGGAGAAAAGCACTTGAAAAGAATTCGGGTTTCAAAAAACACCAAAACAGCTTGACCCACAACACTTACTTGGTGTCGGTACTGTGACGTACCTGCCAGCAGGACGCACACGACATAAAGGCAGATAGGAATCAGAATAAAACGTCCGCGTAGCTTAATTGGTAGAGCAACTTATTCCGGAATGAGTGGACACGGGTTCGAATCCTGGCGCGGATAGAAATGACGGAGAAATTTACTTCGTTATAATGGCGCCCGAACTCTCCGGATGACCCGACCGTTCAAAATCTCGCATTGGTGTGATGTTCTTTCCACACCGCGAGATAGGAAAAATCAGAGAATCCCTTCTCCAGCGCTTCGAAAAATAAATGCGTGTGACGTTGCATTCCACACACCAGATTGACTTGGGAGTTCTCAAGTGCACGTTCTACAGTGGATGGCTGCCTGCAACGATTCATGGTCACGGCATGACCCGTGGGCCATGCCCCCGGCCCTCTTTCGGGGGGGGAGATGTGACGTACCTGCCAGCAGGACGCACACGACATAAAGGCAGATAGGAATCAGAATAAAACGTCTGCGTAGCTCAGTTGGTAGAGCGACTTGTTCCGGAATAAGCGGCCTCGGGTTCGAATCCCGGCGTAGACCAAAAATGACGGAGAAATTTACTTCGTTATAGTACCTCTTATAAAAAAAATGAAAACAAGAAGGGCAGATTCATCAGTTGCCACCTTTCAAAGTCCTGCATGTGCAACGGAAGTCAAGGAAAATCTTTGTTTAGGGCATGCAGCGACGGCGGTTTTTTAAAATTCTTGACTTTAACAATACATATGTGAAGCATAATTTGTCCCCCTGATTTTGGAGCGCCCCCTAGAGCCCCCCCCCCCTCGTTGAAGATATTCTGGCGCCGTCCCTGCGCTTGGGGGACCCATTGCTTGCTAACGATAAGCTGCGGAAAGGACGAAAGGTAGCAACGAAAATTTGATGATAATACGAGATAATAATAACCTTACAATTTCTGTTTAGCTTCAGAAAGACTTTTGTATGAGATTCTTAAGGGTAAAACACATAATTCATGTCACAACAAGCCAATGGAAGACAATGGCTAATATCGGGCATTATTGTGCTTATTGAACATTCACTGATCGTCAGGTTGAATCAGTTATTTTTATTATTACGAAAATAACTCCGCAAATGTATGTTTTTCCAGCCTTCTCTTTTTCTCGTTTGAGCTGTATTCTACGGTAAGGTCCCGATGCGTCGCTTTTAATCTTGCTGACTGTCGAAGACGATGCTTTGTGCTCACGCTCTGTCCCGTCGATCATTTACATACCGCCATAAGTAGTAGGCGGCTGCACAGTCAGTGGGCTACCGGCTGTCATATTGATAACAAATATCCGTGTAACTGGGTGTCGTTTAGTATGGAGTTGTTTCACCCTATCAACAAGAGAAGTTGCAGAGCTGTTATTGATTAAAACCATGCACTTGCATGCAGTTTCCCTGAAGTATGTCCCGCGTGCCTTTTGTTTCTGACAATTCCTGTTTTTGTGGAAGCAGTAGAGCGTTCTTTTTCAAAACTCAAACTCATCAAAACGTATTCACGATGCACAATGGCGAAAGAAAGGCTTAGTGGTCTTTCTTTATTGACAAATGAGAGTGGACGTGCACGGAAATAGGGCGTTTCCCAAATGGTCGACGTCTTTGCACAGCATAAAACAAGAGCAGATCTTCTTTCCTTTAATGATAATCCAAATATTGGTTAGTAGACAACCGTATACGCAGCCCAGTCAAAAAAATTATGACCACCTGTTAGTATGAGGTATGACCTCCTCGTGCCGCCAATATCGCGGATATACAGTGTGGCATTGATTCAGTGAGACCTCTGAACATTTCTGTCGGGTTGCTATACCGTCCAGACACCAGGGCTTCTCGCAGATCAACAAGAGTCATCGGTGGTGGATTCATACGTCGAATCTGTCGGTCAAGATAGTCCCACAGATGTTCAATAGGATTCATGTCCGGCGAGTACGGTGGCCAGGATAGTAAATTAATGTTACTGCAATGCTCTTCAAATCATTCTCTCACATGCATAGCAAACAGAGGCGTAACTAGGACGGGGCAAGCGAGGCAGCTGCCCCGGGCGCAGCTGAAGAGAGGGCGCAAAAATCAGTGCTTACAGTCTGATTAAAATTGGAATTGAAACTTTGCACCAGTTTCTGCTACAATTTTTATCACCATACTTTATCTTTTGTCCATTTACAGAATTTGTTTTTAATATGTTGCGCCAGTATTGGTAGTCTTGGTAACATAAAATTCCCATTTCTCCCCCAAAACGTTCAGAAGATATTAACTGCTCACATTCAAAAATGAAGGCGCAGTTGTACATGCGGTGCAAGATGAGGATGTCGTTCATGTTGTTGAACATTCTCTGGGGACTACTTGATGATTTCTGCGACTTTGAGCATCGTCTTCCAGATACATTCGGCTCGTTTGATGTGGTACAGAACGTCGTAAGTCCGAAGCCGTGCAAACAATCACAGTCAGGATATTTTTTTGTTGTTGTTCGGAGGGCTTAACGACCACTGTGAACAACTCGGTGGGCTATAAGCAGTTCCCGTCTCAAATTTAAGGCCACTGGCTCCAGGGAAGGGAGATACCGTTCCTAATGTAGGGTCACTGTTTCCAAGGAAACGACATCCATGCTCACTGGGATTCGAACCCGGGCCCATCTCGAACGAATGGTCAGAAACCAGCTCTTAGGCCACTGCACCACAGGGGCGGCAGTTCGATTACGCCTCCCCTATAGATAGATACATTGGGATGTGATGTTAATTCTGTTTTGTAGAGCAATGTACATTTATGTGTGTGCATATGTACACGCTATTAAATCAAAAATATATATAACTATTAAATCGAAAACAAATGCCGTCTCCTGCACGATACACTTTAATGATAAAAAACTATGTACAATTAAAATAAGTATATGTTTAAGAACTTTCAACGCCACAACGGCGTTATCCTCAGAAACAATGCAGCAGTGAGCACAGAAGTGAGTAGCCTATATACTTTACAAGACACATAGCAGTTAATGTGCATGTGCAATAATCGGCAAAGTCCAAGTCAAGTTCAGTGGGTACAAGCACAGTTGGTGGGCATGACCTGGCCCAAAAGAGTTCTCCAAGGAAGGGGGATATCATCGTTACAGCATCTTTCACCATTGACGAATATGTGAATACTTTCACAGAAAAGTGTTGATCGACGGTTCCTGGGAGAATCCAGAATAATGGTGTCATTCCAACATGGTAGGTAAGAACCGTTTAAACAGAGTCTCGACAAAGATGTAACACCAGAATGCGTCCTGAGATTATACTGATATTCGTAAATGCGGCGCCCCAAATTACGAGTGGTAGAGCCAACACAACATAAATCGAGCTCTGCAGGGTTAGTAGATTTAAGTGGAACCAAATATACACCGTGACGGTTCACACATTCAACACAGTCTCTGTCCTTTTTAACAGTGTTAAATAAAGTACGAGACCTTACACCAAACTTGAGTTTGTACTTATGACATATGTTCTTTAAGATGTTACATACACGTGGTATATATGGAATGGATCCCACAAATCGATAGTCAAATTTATCTGGAAGCAAAGCTGTTTGCGGTCGACCAATTGATTTCTTAAAAATCAAGCGATCAATCATGTGACGAGGGTAACCGAAAGTCAAGGCAAACTGTTTAATCGTAGCTAACTAAAGTGTACCGTGCAGGAGACGGCATTTGTTTTCGATTTAATAGCTTTTGGTGCACGAGTTAATTTCTTCATATAGCTATATAACTAATCTATAAGACAGATGAGGGAGGGGGCGAAATATTTTGTGCTTTGCCCCAGGCGCAAAAATGACTATAGTTACGCCTCTGATAGCAAAATGGCAAGGGGCATTATCTTGCTGGAAGCAATCCGTGCGATCTTAGTAGACAGTCATCATGGATGGAAGCATCTGATCTGCCACAATGGATAGGTAGTCTGAAGCGTTCATCGTGCGATCGAGAGGGTTGATTGCTCCCAATGACTCTCAAGAAAACATACTCCACACGAGCATACTGCCACCTCCTACCTGTTTCTTCTCGAGCATCGTGGCTGGATGATTTCTGCCAGCAGTGCTTCGCCGTACTCTCGACATCGACCATCTACACGATAAAGCAGAAAGGGTCAGAATCAAAACACCGACACTCAAACACTGACTGTTTTGACCTAACTTAAATAATTGTAAAGGTGATTGCACGATGTCTGTGTACCAGTCTGTGGATCCCTTAAGACAAAGGCTATTATAGCTATCAAGAGTAAATTTTATATTTAGGAGTTTTATAAATAATAATACTACAAAGCTGCACATTTCACCTTTTCTTAAAGATAATTAAAAGCCATTGTCAGTTTAAAAATATATCAAATTCCAAAGCAGTCTATTGTTCCGAAAAACCACGATGAAAAAAAATACCATATTTCCCCAAAAGTAAGACCTAACCCGAAAATAAGCCCTAGCATGATTTTTCCGGATGCTCGTAATATAAGCCCTACCCCGAAAATAAGCCCCAGTTACGATAGGTAGTACCGTAGTCAGCCAGCCTATCACTGTTCAAAAAACTGAAGCGAATGCCAAAATCACTGGAGGATATCCTGTTCATGTGTTTAATTTGCCTTGAATATCCAGAGTAAAAAAGAAAGCCGATTGACTTTGAACTCAGCCGAGAATATGGTTTTTGTAATTATGACGCATGCATTCAGTTCAGTTCAGAGAGCCAGCGGGAGATGAAAAGAAGCCGTCTTTTGTTCGGCAGCTGTAACATCCAGTTCCGAAAATGGAATCAGACGTGGGAAACTTTACCGCTGAACGCTATCTTTGGCGGAAAAGTTATCCATCAACAGGTGGTGTGTGTGTGTTTTTAGAAATGGGGGGGGCACGTGCGAACTCAAAGAAAAATTAAGAAGTGTTCTAACCACTTTCAATGGATTACGAAAGGGGTTCGTCCCTGTCCAAGTTATTGTGTTGGCAACGGTGACTGAAAGAATTCTTTAAAAATCAGAGAGTTAATATTTTGGAGCCGAACGTACATTCTTAACTGTCATCATTTTTGTTGCCACTCCTGTGTCGATTAACAATTAACACAGTCTTCAAATAACACTTGATTTAATGGTAGATTTAAAGGGAATAAAATTTTGACCCCAGACAAGATGAGTGCAAAAAGAAAGGGCTATTCCGCCGAGTACAAGAAACGAATCGTGGAGGACTTCCGGGGCAATAATCTTACGGCTTTCTGAAAAGAGAAGAAGTTGGATCTCCGAATGGTCCGAAAATGGCGAGCAGAGTACGATAACCTCAGTCAACAGGTGGAAGAGGGAAATGCTAAGAAGCGCAAGTGTGGATCAGGCAGGCAACCATTATTTCCTGAGCTGGAAGACATCATATCTGTGAATGGATTGCTGACAGGAGAGCAAAGGCTTTGGTTGTGCGCAGGGCTGATATTCAAGCATTTGCCCTTGCAATGGCACCACAGTTAGAAATATCCCCTAGAAGAATTCAAAGCATCGCAACACTGGCTGGATGGCTTCCTTCAGCGATAAGAACTGTCTCTAAGAAGATCGACAACACTGTTCAAGCTGGAAGATACTGAAGTTATTGAACGCGCACTTGCATTCAAGTCCTTTGTTGATGGCATTGACTTTCCTAAATACCAACTCTCCAACATGATTGCTATGGATGAAACTGCAGTGTTTATGGGCCAAGGATCTCAAACGACAATTGATCAGAGGGGTGCTCCGTCAATCTACATTCCCTCCACTGGTTACGAAAGTGCACGTGTTACCTGTGTTTTGGCAATTCGTCTAGATGGAAAGAAAGCCCACCTCTAATCATCACTAAGGGCAAGAAAGATAAGATTGAACGTGTTTCAGGCATTTATGTTCTTGAAACCGAAAAAGCCTGGTGCACACAAGCAGTTATAAGGAAATGGGTCGATTTAAGGCTGCCACTTGTTTTGTGAGGTGGCCAAAGAAGTCTGCTAGTCTGGGATTCAGCCAGCACTCACCGCGCTAAAGACATGAAGAACTTCCTTGCAGAGAGAAGAATAGATCAAATAATGATTCCCGCAGGAATGACTGCCTATCTCCAGACTCTTGTTATTGAAATAAACAAGCCATTCAAGGATCATTTACGCATGGAAATCAATGACTACATTGAAAATAGAATGGAGAGAAATCAGCGTGGAAACTTTGTGAAGCCTAGCCTGCAAGAGGTCGTGACTTGGGTGAAGAATTCATGGGATAAAATCACTGACAGCTGTGTTGCCAATGCACTACGAGCAGGCTACATGGACAAGAAGTGTTCATTTAAGGAGATATTTATTGCTGGACATGAGAGATTGGGGATCAATGGTTCTACAGGAAATGGAGTCGCAAGAAATTCAGGCCGGAATTCGGGGTTTGGAGAGTTATGACGATGTTCCAGAAGAAGAAGACATGACTTGAATAAATGTAGATTTTTGTACATGAATAAATGTAGATTTTTGTACATGAATAAATGAATAAATGTAGATGAAAAATAAATAGTTGGTAGTACATGAAAAAATGAGACATCCCCTGAAAATAAGCCCTAATGCGTCTTTTGGAGCAAAAATTAATATAAGACCCGGTCTTATTATCGGGGAAACACGGTACTTAGTTTGTGAAAAGTCCTCCTATGCAAAAAGTAAAAGTATTACAAACCTATTCAGAAAAATGATAAGCTCCAATAGAAAATAAAATGACTAATTCATCCCCATTAACTGCAAAAAAACATTTCGTCATCGCGCGATTAGAGTTCTACTTTATACGTGAATATGCATTGCCTTTTTAGGTCAACAATAGCACGCGCTGCTCGAAACCCTCCAGCGAAAGTTAAAATTGAAGACTTTGCGAATTTTTTGTATAAATACGGAAATCCCCGAAACGGACTTTTTTGAAATAAACGCAGTGGCGGATTTCAATTAGGCGCATTAGGCACGCGCTTAGGGTCCCAGCGCTTGAGGGGCCCCAAAAGCATATAACTAGATTGCCAGTATTGTTTTGGTTTTCACAGACCGAAACAAAAACAAAAAATGCAGACCTTAATTTTCCGATGAAAATAATAAGAAAAAATGCTTTCAAGAAACTCTTCACATTCTCGCTTTCCTGCAGTGACTGATGAAATTCTTACTGTCCACCTTTCTTGGTCCATGGCATTCGTCTACGCGAAAACTCCTCCACGAAAAATCATCCACCCTTTTCAAGTGAAGCACTGCGCATAAATTGCATTTTACCCGTATTTTCTAATGTGGAGAACTTATCCGGTTGCCAATGTCTTCAAGTATTTTATTTTTGCTTGATACCATGCTCGTTTCCTACTGATTTGCTCAAAATGTAAACAAGCTAGTAAAAATCATGCAATGCATTGATTATGATACGCTTTCCAACATACCAGAAATCATTACTCAAGTTATTACTCAAGTTATGAGGATAATGGCAATGGAATACATCTCGCTCCTGTGCCCTGACCTTTGACCCCATTTCGAGGATATTAAACAGAATTGGTTCAGTATACCTCCGGAACAACATACTAAAGTTTTGTCGCAATAGAAGCATTTTTAGTTAAGTTATGAGGGTAATGGCTGTAGAATAAATCTCGCTCCTGTGATCTTTGACCCCATTTCGATGATATTCAACAGAACCGGTTCAGTGTACCTCCGGAACAACATGATAAAGTTTTGTCGCAATAGAAGCCTTTTTACGTAAGTTATGACGCATAAGGGCGATGGAATAGGTCCCGCTCGTATGTCCTGACTTTTGACCCCATTTTGCCCATTTTGAATAGGGTTCGTCCCCAGGTTGTCCCAACCTCATACTAAATTTTCATCGAAATCGAACCATTTTTACGCGAATTATCGTACGGACAGGCAGGCGGACAGGCAGACAAACAGACGGACAAAGTTGGAGCATATACGCTTCTTCAACCTACGGTTGGAAAGCGTAAAAAATATTTTTCAAAGCTGAAGAAATGGAAAGAGTACGTTTTATAATTGAAATGCATTCCAATTTTATGAAATTCTATGACAATCTACAATCGATTTATGAAATTTCACTTTCAGTGCCCTTATCGTTAAATTTGCCAAGTAACTACCAACTGAAACGGTGCTAAAGTAATCAGTTGTGCCTAACGTATCAACCTCAAAAAGAAATTTTGCTGTAAATGAAACAACCTCTCCGTAGCGCAAAACTAAAATTTACGAAATTTCCACTTTGAAAACTCCTAGCAGGAAATTTGTGAACTAGTAGTGGAATTTAAACAGGAAAATTTTAACAAATTTTTATGTCCGATCATTCGTAAAAATAATTTTTGAAAAATCTGTGAAAACCAAATTTTTTGGCCTTGAGCGCCTTTAGCAGGAAATTAATGAACTAATTGGAAAATTTAAATATTTGAGGAGGAACAGTTAAGCCTAATCTGAGATGCACAAAAGGAATTTTTTCCTAAATAGGCTGCAATGGAATACCGTCTTAGCACGACTTATTTTAAAAGATGAAAAAACTATATACAGGTTAAAACACACATTAGTACTTTCGAAGTGTCACTCACTTCATCTTCAGATGTACTGATATAAATGCCAATTCGATATCACAGGGGGCATCATGGGTACCCTACTACCTGGTCACGTGACATGACGTGGCTGTTGTGAAATTTGTATGCAAATCATGATGAGGATGATTTATGAGTACGAGATTATGTTAGAATTAAAACATGTCATACTACTTGATACAGCAACCTGTCTCGTAATACATGAATAATTTGTTCCCAATCTCCAGATAACTCAACAGGGGAGTAAGCATTGCAGCATTGGTCTCCAAAGACTGTGATATACAGCACAGCCCTGGCTAAGAATGCTATTTCTGGGGATATGTACCCAGACTGGGAAATACCAAACTACTGGCAACCCCCGCCTCTACCCACTAACTACTATGCTTAGAGAGTGTATATATCACAGACTTTGGAGACCAATGCTGCAGTGATTACACCCCTGTTGAGTTATCTGAGATTGGAAACAACTTTTTCATGTATTACGAGACAGGTTGTTGTATCAAGTATAGTGTGACATGTTTTAATTCTAACATAATCTCGTACTCATAAATCATCCTCATCATGATTTGCATACAAATTTCACAACAGCCACGTCATGTCACGTGACCAGGTAGTAGGGTACCCGTGATGCACAAGTGTATATATATGATATCGAATTGGCATTTATATCAGTACATCTGAAGATGAAGTGAGTGTCACTTCGAAAGTACTAATGTATGTTTTAACCTGTACATAGTTTTTTCATCTTTTCAAATAAATCGTGCTAAGACGGTATTCCATTGCAGCCTATTTAGTTCTGTTGCACGAAGTCTTTCAATTTGTACATATGTAGAATTTTTTCCTTTAAGTTGAATAGTTTCTTCACAACAGAACTTTAATTTTTTGAATTTTCGACTGGACAGCCCTTAGCAGTATTTAACGTGCCGAACTTAATATCCTTAGATTTCCTATTAGCCGCAAAAATAATCTTTGAAATATCTCTTAAAACAGAAAGTTCAATATGAACTAGCAGATAAAGGGATTACACTAGCACTGATCCTTTATTACAGAACGTTCTAATAATAGGAAGTATAATGAAGTAAATTTCTCCGTTATTTTGGCCACGCCGGGGATCGAACCCGAGTCCTCTTATTGCAGAACAAGTCGCTCTACCAACTGAGCTACGCAGATGTTCGTTCTTGCTGCTATCTGCCTTCATGTCGTGTACGTCCTGCGGGGCATTTTGGTCCACGCCGTGGATCGAACCCGAGTCCTCTTATTCCGGAACAAGTCGCTCTACCAACTGAGCTACACAGACGTTCGTTCTTGCTGCTATCTGCCTTTATGTCGTGCGTCGTCCTGCGGGGCAGGCACGTCACAGAAGATAGAATGGAATTTTAAAAAGCGTAAATTTTTTCTCGACTTCACCTTTTCTTTTTCTTTTTTTTTTTTTTTCTTTTGCTAATCTGAAAATTTCTGAGGCGATAAAAAGGGGCAGGGGTCCCCCTGAATCTTTTAGCACCTAGGGCCCCAATAGATCTAAAGTCGCCTCTGAATAAACGGCATTACTGTCTCCAGAAAATTTGTCAAAACACTGAAGTTAGAAGAAATGGAAACGTTGGAAACCCAAATTTCGTTAAAAGACGGACACCTACCGGCAACTTTGTTGCACATTATTTTCAGGAATTTTCTGTGAATTCGCACCACTTATTTTTTACAGTGTATCTCAGTTATTCCTATAATGTCCATTTCATGAACGTTATACAAATTGCAGCAAAAAGAAAAATAGCTCCTGAAAATTATAGGTAAGAGAAAAAGGATCATGTTACGTAAGTTTCAAAAACTGCTGGGAAAAGAGCACTTGGAGGTGGAGTCGTTACCACCTGATTTTCTTACTTATTTGCGATTCAGTTACTTCTTGCCTCTTGTTCCCACTAGGGAAGAAAATTTTTTAAAGATACATATCGCAATTCGGTCCCTGACGACTCGTCCGATGACGATTGGTCTAATGTGGATTCGTCCAATGGGGTCAGTTAGTCCGATGACATTTAGTCCAATGATACAACTGGTCCAATGCCTATTCTTCCAATGGTTATTATCTAACCAATGGTCGTGTTTTATATTTTTTAAGAAATGAATAATAATATTACCAGGGTTTAGGAGGTTTCACAAAATTTTAGTAGCAATTTCGTAAGATAGTACTAGGACAACCTGCACATGTACTTTTAAGAAAATAATAAATTGATTGAAACTGCAACTTTCTCAATTACTCCTTTGCTGTATATTTTCTGCAACGAGCTGCAATTAGGCTTAAACAGGGGCTATAACAGAACGAAAACAGCCTTCTTACAATGAGCTTCTCTTTATTGTGCTGCCAGAAATGGTTTCTACCCCAGAATTTATATTTTAACCAGATTTTGCGGTTCACTGTACTTAAACTGATTTAGTAAATATTCAAGATTTGAAGTCTAACACCAAGTAATTAATTTAAAAATAAACATTATAAATCACCAGTTCAAACAGTGTCTTCTCTCGAGTCTCTTCAAAAGTTACGAAAGGAATGGTTTTATTAGTTCTAAAGACAGTGGTGCACTGACAAACGGAAACGGAAAATTTGTCGAAAAAGAAACATAGAAGTCAACTGATGGTTCGTATATTATCACTTCATATGACAGCGAGGACAGCAAAGCACGTAAAGAAAACAGGAAGAAAACAGATCTGATAAAAAACAAATCACCTCACACGAGAAAACTGTGACTTACAGCACTATATTGAGAAAATCCGAAACATTGCGCAAATCTACAATAAACTTTTTCATGTCCGTTATAATGTAAGAAACTGATACTGCCAAAATTCTTAAAAGTTACACCGAAACGCAATACATTTCGATAAACTTATGAAGTTTAGCTTTCCGTCAAATGAGCTGACATTCTGGGAAAAGTTTCTCACAACTCTGAAACGTTACACAAATTACATCAAAAAAATTAATAACAAAATTCTGAAACATATTACACCGACATCAGAAACGTTACACGATTCCTAGAACAATGCCCATATGCCTTTCAGGCTTCGAAAAAACACGCATTTTCAGAAAAATTTTCGCATGCGTATTACACAAACTCCTGTTATTCTGGAATGTTACACCAATCTCCGAAACGCATTACAAAGGCTTGAGTATTGTCATGTTCAATAAAACTTTTTAAAAAAAGTGTGAACTTATTCAGAAAATCCCAAAAACGTTACACAGATTTCTGAGCGTGCAGTAGATTTGCAAACAGGCTTAAACGTCCTCTTCATGGGATTGTCGTCTGAGAACGTATGAGTAAATTCACTTGCAAGTGCAGCTGATTTCTAAGAAAACCATTTTATTTTTATTGATGCTCTTTTCTTCTCTTAACGCAAAATGTTTGGAATCCATGCGTGAGCGTTCTTGTCTTTATGAGCTATTTTCAACAAATATATTTATAAAGATTATGAGCTATTTTTTAACAATAAATGTACGGTCTATTTGTATTTCGCATGATATCTCTGCTTCCATAATTATAATCGGATTGTTTTCTTTTTCTATTTTTCATTATCTGAGAGCTTTAACCGTTACCAATATTAACCACGTAATTTCCTGCCATACTTTACAGGTAGATGGTGTATTTACTTCCATATCTCCGCTTCTAGTATAGTCATCTCATGGTTGTGAATATGACGAAGGTCTTCCATATGTTTTCTAATTTTCTTGATGTACAAATTTTCCATTATGTGTTTAAGTGTGTATTGGTGTCTATTACAACAAATACTCATAAGCGCAGATATTATATGATATTGTGATAACGCGAATGGCCCACAAACTTAAATTCTACGTAAGGCCGCACTCAATTGCCCTTTTATACATATTACGTCACAACTTAAATCGTTTTATTGGCCTACGCTGGGATCATGTACATTGTCATCAGCATGCGCATTCGAAACGCCTTAATTTCTTTTATTACCGAGGAGGCGTCAGACGCCATCCCTTGCTAACGAGAGGGCAGAAGGACTGACACACATGAGGTCAACCTAAGAAGCCTAGATTGGAGACAACAGAGGTCTGGGGAAGAGCTGGAGGAGAAGATACTTTCAGAAGGAAGCATTTACCGGATCTCTGGACCGGAAAGGAAAACGTAATGAAATGTTGCGTGAAATTAGATGTTAAATACGAAAGTGGGAACACACACAAACGCACACACACACCTGAGAAATAAGCCAGGAATCGAGAGGACAGAATGTAGAAATGTTAAGATATAATTTCCATCTCAGATCAATCCGAGACATCATGCACGTATATCTTAACTATAAAACAGAAAATCCTTGTGTCTGTTTGTTTTTTGTCTGAAGCAGCAAAAACTCTCGAACGCCGAGCTCTGGCATCATGAAATTTGCACAGCTTATTAATGCTGGAATTTCTAGGTCAACGCAACTATTTTCAGCTCTCTACGTAATAAATCAATGAAGGAAGAAATATTCCTCATAATACATAGGAAATCGATAAAATATTCAAAGTAAACAGAATATAAATTCTGTTTCTGAGAGATGTTACATGGATGACCATTAAGTGGTATAAGCAAATTCAGAATTTATATTCTGTTTACTTTGAATATTCTCTACGTCGTTCCCTTCCCGAGTTATGAGTTAATTAAGTTTTGAGGTGATTAGACACCACATAAATGTATAGAAGGCATAGAGTGTTTTACGTCACGTGTGGTTAATGACAAGTATTGTTAACGAATTTTGTTCAGTCAGAGATTCTTATCAGAGCCCATTTAAGAGGGGGGCTAGGGGGATGCAGCTCCGGGCCCCGCGTTTTCAAGGGGCCCCAGAATTATGCAGGATGCTTGGAGATTTGACACAGTTCTACAGGTTTTTTTTTATTTTTTTCAGATAGCACAGCAAAACCTATGAGAAACTGCCTTGTGAAAAAAAAAATATTTCTACTGTTTTAGAAAGAGTCCACAAAAAGTATTGTCTCCCCCAGTCCATTCTCAAATCTTTCGAAACCGTTACAGATGTTCTTTTGTAAACATC
Organism: Macrothele yani; assembly: GCA_039090855.1. Taxonomy (NCBI): domain Eukaryota; kingdom Metazoa; phylum Arthropoda; class Arachnida; order Araneae; family Macrothelidae; genus Macrothele; species Macrothele yani. The sequence goes on along the minus strand of CM077017.1, from coordinate 59,979,006 downwards.
TGTAATTGGGGAATTTTCCTACATTAAGAATTCGTTTGGATCATGATATTTGGATCTTATTATTTTGCCCACTACTTCGATATAATTTCAACAAGCTGAAACCTTGGGGGGGGGGGGGGGGGGGGGATTAAAGCAGAGCTCAACTGGTATCCATTTTTCAACCATGCATTTTTATATTTTCTTGCTACCACTGATTCATCCATGAATCATGGGATACACACTTCAATACGGCGGGGATATTTTTATGGGTTCCTCATCATATTTTGGGAATGTTTTCATCTAGGTATTTTTATTTGGTCACCCATAGGGAAATCCTAGATGTGCCACTAATACTGGGGCCCCAAAATACTGTCCAGCCCCCGGGCCCCATGTCTCCTTAAATGTGCTCTGATTCTTATAATTGGAAAAGTGTTCTAACGTTTTGTATCCACAACGCGTGTTAAATAACTCTGGAACGCCGAACTCAAAAACTCTGGTACGCCGAACTCAAAAACTCTGGTACGCCGAACTCTAAAACTCTGGTACGCCGAACTCAAAAACTCTGAAACGCCGAACTCACAAACTCTGAAACGCCGAACTCAAAAACTCTGGAACGCCGAACTCAAAAACTCTAAAACGCCAAACTCAAAAACTCTGGAACGCCGAACTCAAAAACTCTGGAACGCCGAACTCTGGCATCATGAAATTTGCACAGCTTATTAATGCTGTAATTTTTCGGTCAAGCATTAGTTTCTGGAATTTCTAGGTCAAGCATTAGTTTCTGGAATTTCTATGTCAAACATTATTGCTCAGCCAAATCAACATAGAGTAAAAATTGAATGTTTGCTTGATAACGTTTTTGGTGCGTTTGATTCCACAGATTCCATACATTTTGTACATTTCGTTGCTTTAACTCGACAAATATTTGTGACAGCAATGCCCAAAAAGGAAGAGACCAATTTTTAATCAAACACGAATTAACACAAAACGCCAAAAGATATCACGAACCAAGCAATCGGAAAAGGAAAAGATCACAAGCACGTGAAGCGGACAAAACTCAAGAAGCTGTTCGACGGAACAACGAAAGTGTTGAGGAAAGAGAGGCGCGACTTGCAGAACAACGAAAGTGTTGAGGAAAGAGAGGCGCGACTTGCAGAACAACGAAAGTGTTGAGGAAAGAGAGGCGCGACTTGCAGAACAACGAAAGTGTTGAGGAAAGAGAGGCGCGACTTGCAGAACAACGATTGCGAACTGCTACAAGACGGGGCAACGAATCTGCTGAGGAAACAGAGGCGCGGCTTGAAGAACAATGATTGTGAACTGCTATACAAGCCGAAGCAACGAAACTGCTGAAGAGACGAACGAGCGCTGAACATCCGATCGCCTACGAGCTTCAACCTTGAGAGCTACTGAAAGCGATGAGCAGCGACAGCAACAAATTCAAAGTAATACAATTGCTCACCAGAATCGAATTTTGGCTGAAACTGTTGAAGCTCGCAAAAATCTACTCCAGCAGGAGAGAATTCAACAAGGCACCACACGGGCAAGCAAGTGGCTATATTTGAAGGACAAAGCATTCAATTATGATCCTGAATTGGATTAGTCAAACTTTCCTCCGATTGTCATTGGTAGCATGTCTTGAAGTGCACTTTTTGCGATGCGCTGAAGTTTGAAGGCGAGACAACAGGATTGTGCTGTTCCGGAGGAAAGATTTCGTGAAATCGGCTTTTTTGTTTTGTTTTTGTTTCTTGTTTCATGCAAACATCAAATTTTTTTCCAGAATTTTTCAGTGATATGTGTGTGTGTGTGTGTGTGTGTGTGTGTGTGTGTGTAAAGCTAGTCAGTGATATATATACACTGCTGGCCACCCAAAATGAAACACTAAGAAGGAAGCATCCGATTGGCCTGAAATTCGCAGAATGCGTTGCCCGCGAGAGGACATGAAAACGATTAGCATTGCAGGGCATATGCAAATCATGTGTGCCCGGCAGGCCACCGAGAAGCACTATAAGAAGGGTGCACAGAAGGCGGGGTGTAAGTAGTGGAAGTGTGTTGTGCTGCCGGACCTGTGCGTGGGAAGCTTCCTCGTGCCTCGTCGCAGAATACGGCAGTCATTCCAGCACGTTTCGGAGTTCGACAGACGACGAACAGTGGCTTATCGCGACAGCGGTTTATCGTACCGAGACATCGGCGCCCGTGTGAGACGACATCCAGCCGCAGTGAGGCGAGTATGGATTCGGTGGGTGTAGGAGGGACGGACGGACCGACGTGAGCGATTGCCGTAACCGCGGCACACCACCGTACGAGAGGACCGGCATGTTGTGCGGCGGGAATTGACGGCTCACACCGCCACATCACGAACGTTAGCGCAGAAATTAGGGTGTGTTGCGCAACAACCTGAGACAGCACATACCGTTCGACGTCGTCTGCAGGAGCGGAAACTTCTCGCACGGCGCCCATTGCTCCGATTACCATTGACGTTACACCACCGGCAAGTGCGGCGGCAGTGGGCCGTTGAACACCGCACCTGGACTACGGAATGACACGACATTGTCTTCTCCGACGAATCCCGCTTCTGCCTACAACACCACGATAGTCGGATCCGCATGTGGCGGCACCGCGACGAGAGATTGTATGACGCCTGCATTATGCATCACCATACCGGTCCGTCGCTAGGCGTTATGGTTTGGGGCGCAATTGGATATGACACCCGCAACCCCGTCTGGTACGCATCACCGGTACACTCAACAGCCACCGCACTATGTCCGACGTTTTGGAGCCTGTAATCCTCCTTTGCCTGCAGGACCTGCCAGCGGCCACGTTTCAACAGGACAATGCGCGCCCGCACGTGGCACGCATCGTGCAACAATTCTTCACGGCCCACCAGGTGTCACTGCTGCCGTGGCCCGCCTGTTCTCCCGATATGTCGCCCATCGAACACGTCTGGTCGCTGATCGGCTACCGAGTGGCCCGGCAAGCACCACCCGCGGCTACGCCTGATGAACTGTGGCAACGTGTGGAAGCAGCCTGGACCGACATACCCCAAGCCCACATCCAAAGCCTCTTTCGTTCGATGCTGCGGCGTGTAGCGGCCGTTATTGCCAGCCATTGGGGATACACGAACTATTGATGTCTGCGTGTTCCTCAAGTCGCACGGGCCTGTAAGCTCAATCGTTTCATCTTTGTATCTGTTGTTATGTGTCCAGTAAATCTGGCTTTGCTATCTCGTGTCCTTCTTGGTGTTGCATTTTGGGTGGCCAGCAGTGTATATATGAAATTCCACTTTAAAAACTGATAAGAGGAGAGGATGATTGAGATTAAGCTTAACCGCACGATTTACTTTAGTTTAGATTATTCACAGAGAAAATTTTAATAAACAAGTTGCATCAAATATATTGTCAAAAGTATTCTGCCACTACCAAATATTTGCATAAGTGCAAAGAACGGTTGAGCAGGAAGAAAGTGCGCTGTGAGTGGAAAGGTACGTATATAAAGCTGAGTGACTTTGAAGCGGGATATGGCACGTGGGCGTGAACTTCCCGAGTTCCAGTGTGGTCTGGTCATGGGATGTCATTTGAGTAACGTTTCCATACGGAGCATTGCAGCTAAATTAAACATACCAAAATCGTCTGTAAGTGGTGATCTCGTGAATAGATGGAAGCAGGACGGTGTACCAAAAAAAAAAAAAAAAAAAAAAAAAAAAAAAAAAGCGTTCAGGATAGCCGCACAAACTAACGAAACTGGACAGAAGAGCCATGGTGGTAAGAAATGTTCAGAAATCCCGTTCTTCTTCTGTCGTTTCCATTGGTGCTGAAGCAGGAAATGCTTGTAATGGCTCGGTTTGATTAATAACTAATACGGTAGAGTAGCAGCACACAAGCCACACCTCACTAGCGTGAATTCGAAGCGCCGTTTAGAGTGGTGTATCTCCCGTCGTTCCTTGACTGTGGGCGACTAGAAAGCCGTTCTTTGGAGTGATGAGTCACGCTTTTCACTCTTCTAATCTGATCGGCTTGTTTGGATTTGGCGACAGCATGGCGAACGGTTTTTCGTCGGACTGTGTTCTTCCAACTGTTAAGTTCAGCGGAGGCTCCATCATGGCATGGAGTTGTTTTTCGTAGATGGGACTCGTCCCGTTGTTTATTATACCACAAACCATGAACTCTGAAGTGTACCTCGACGCTCTCGATTATTCTGCGCTGCCAACAATGTGGCAGTATTATGGAAATGACCGTTGTATTTTCCAACGTGATCGAGTTCTCTGCCGCACTGCACGGCGTGTGCAGTCCTGGTTTCTTGAAAATGAAGTGGAATTGTTAGATTGGCCTGTTCAGAGTCCTGATACAGAACACCTCTGGGATGAACTGGAGTGACGGATACGAAATCGACCACAACTACCGTCTATGCTTGCTCTCTACTCTGGCAGCAGCTTTGAAGGACGAATGGCGAGCCATTCCTGTCAAAACCTACCGGAAATTGGTTGACGGTATGCTTCGACGTGTTGTCGCTGTCATACAAGAAAACGGTGGACCGACTAACTACTAATTGCGATAATAAACGCCATTTGTCCTAAAACATTGTGCTGTCCGAATACTCTTGATGACATAGTGTACAGGGTTATCATGGCAAATGTGGAAAATTTATGTATATAATAAAACAATTAATTGAAATATGAATATACGTTTTATTGAAGCAAATTCTTGTACAAAAGTTGATGCACAAACACACTTCGTAATTATTCAATGAATCCTCTGTTTACGGCGATACGGCCTCGATCCTTGAGCAGAATCAGTCGCAGGCCTTGGCGACCTAGGTCTTGTTCGTGTGGTTTATGACATTGGCGATGGCATGACCGACGGAGTCGTGGGTGTTATGGGAATACTTGTTGGTCTCTCTGTCAGCTGCGCCCCACATATGGTAATACAAGGAATTCAAGTCTGGGGACCTGAGAGCCCAAAAGTCGGAGGACCTGGGAGGCCAAACGTCAGGGGAAACTGGAGGCCAAAAGTCGGGGGACCTGGGAGGCCAAAAGTCGGGGGACCTGGGAGGCCAAAAGTCGGGGGACCTGGGAGGCCAAAAGTCGGGGGACCTGGGAGGCCAAAAGTCGGGGGACCTGGGAGGCCAAAAGTCGGAGGGCGAGTGGTAAGGCGTGTCCTCTTCAAGCCATTTCTGAGTCACTTTAGCCTTGTGTGCTGGGAAAAGTCCTGTTGGAAGATGTAATGCCTCTCTTACACCTTCCAACAGGACTCGAGAGAATTTGTGAAACTCTGCAATCTCCTTTGGGGTTCTCCCTGGCGCTGAGAGCTGACGGCGGATGCTCTTTTAATTTCTCTTCTGACAGTGATATTCATGACGATATTATCGATGATTTACCTGGAAAGATAATAAACTGAGCTTTCAAATAACGATTTCTTAACTTTTCCTTGTTAAATAGTCCTTAAGATATAAGTATCTAAAATCATTCCACATTTACCATGATAACCCTGTACTAGTGTTATGCCTGGTTCGCATTGTAACCCCGGGCTCATTATTTTTAGCAAGAGTAACAGTTTTTTTAGTTACAGTAAAATCGTTTCCTCTTTTCGTTAGTGCTTCAGGAAAGATTTCGTAGTTCTGTACCAGCGGTGTTAAAGAGGCAGGAGAGTTATCCACTTCCTCTCTTAGCTTCCGAACACTATTGCTGGGCGTTCTCCATGCAAACAGCTGTCGGAGTTTCAATTTTATTGCACTGTGAATGCAAAATGCTTTAATAGCATTACAGAGTCAAAATTCTTGCATGGAGCACATAAATGGCTTTTCTTACATCTTCAGATTTTAATGAGGAAGTTCTCACGGTGGGTCGAAGTGGCATTTATAGCCAGGGATCTGTAAGACGAAATGCGGTCTTGGAAGTAAATTGTTAACGAAGAGTCGATAATAGGAATAAAAAGGAAGGTGGAGCAGACCGGAGGGTTGCCAGGGAGCATAATACTCAGCACATTTTTCTTTCTGGACGAAGGGAGAAGACACAAGAGGAGTGTGGATCTAGGGCTTGAAGGAAAAAGTCAGGGGGAAATTTTCCCCATGCGAGGAAGAAGTTTGGAAAATATCTCCCTCCTGGGAGAAGGAATATCCCGTGCCTAGATGGTAGATTAAAAGAGAAATAAAGTAGGAAAAATAACCTTATTAGCTAAGTAACTGAGAAAAAAGCTTGACAGAATAATAAGCACAAACAAATCAGTGTGGTAGTAACACAAGGAAACGTAAAGAGATCAGGAAAGAGCTCGAAAGTTACTTTCCCCGAACACTTCACTAAATAAACCTATGATCTCCATTACAAATGAGCAAGTCTTCACTTTAGCTGCCAATTCGTATGCTTTATCGTATTAGTAAATGTAGTTAAAGCCCCGAAACTTTTCAATTTTCTACAAGGACTAACGAACCCACGCCACACGGCATCGAGCTTCATTGTACAGCCCTGTGTTGATTTAAAAAGCAGTGCTACAAAAGCAATGATTTTTCAAATACTATATTCACAGCTTTTTCCGTCTTTCTGTATACCCGGAGTTATACTAAAAGCATATCATCAAGAAAATCCAAGTATCCCAGATTGGAATGCTGCGACACATTATCCGCACTTTGTGAAAATGCAGTGATTTATAAGTCATTGCCAGAGTTTTTTTAACACCCGGAATGGAAATTACGTGCTCTTAACTTCCTCCTACGAGTAAATGAACACCATTGTGAATTGTTGGCTATCTCATACGATCTTACCTTGCGGTATTGCTCACGACCTAGGTTTACAGGACTCATATTAATATGGTTTAGGACTCATATTAATAAATGAAATTAGAAATCACTATTGAAAAATATAAATATATAATATATATATTTTCGATAGTGATTTCTAATTTCATTGTCTCATTTTCCATCGAGCTTCAAAGTTTTGGAATCTTCCTGAGTTACCTAAGTAGATTCTTTGCACCATGATAGTATGAGAAAAATATAACTTCAATTCAAAACGTTTCAAACAAATGTTTGGAAATTCGGATGGTTTCTGGTAGTTCCAATTAAAATTATTTTTCCTTAAACAAAAGTCAGTACTCTTGCCATTAATGACCCATCTGTTTTCCCTAGCGCACGATCCTTTTTACAAATATAATCCATCGAACACATTTCGAATTATGTCTGATGTAATGGTAAAAGTCAGTTGCCTGACAAACACATTGGAATACCAGAAATGCTGCAGGATACGAGTGTGAGAAAGATCCGTAAGTATAAATATGTGGAAATTTTCAATTTTACAATGGGCGCTTAAAATTTCTCGAAAAAAATGTCGTCCTTAAGATTGTCTTTTCAAAGGAAATGAACCTGAAATGGGACTTTCTTCCTTTTTTTAAGTGAAGCAACCAGTTTTTTTCAAAGATCATTATTTTCAGTACTTGCCCTCCATGTGGTCAACTCCTCAGGAGGCCTGAAAATTGTATCATCCAAGAAGTGGAACCGATCTCTCAATTTCCGCCCAAGTACGTTAGTCATTATGTCATCTGGGCAAATCATTGCCAAACATCTTATTTCCCATTGCGTTAACAACGGTGCACTTCTACGAGAAGATGAAACACAACTGCATTCAAGAAAGCATGCAGGTTATATAACAAACTCGTCTCAATGAAAAAACATGAGGATTTAGACATTAATGAACCAAGGCCAACCTTCCTGCTGAGAGGGACGGAAATATCCTCCAAGGAAAACACGAAGTTTGAAAAATTACGCGTACCACAAGCTTCAAGCTGTGGTTAAGAAGGTAACTTGTTTCAGTAGCAAACATATGAAGCAGAGTTATCAGTTAAAGAGGATGAGAGAGAAAGATGGCATTACACAAAATAAATGAATATTATTTTAAGTTGAAAGGAGTCCTCTGTAAAGTATTGAAATGTACAGAAGAAAACGGCGGGTTTTTTTATACAACAGTTTCACTTACGCAGAACCTCGGTAGAATCCCAGCTAAATTGCCATCATTTTCAATTGAACCCATCTGTTTGCCAGTTTTTCAATTCCTGCACGATACCAAGCTTTCGGTTTAGAGGCAAAAAAGCTCTTGCACTCGCGTTCGACATCGTCCAAAGTAGTCAACTGCTTGCCACAGAGAAAATGCGCCATCGCCCGATACAAGTATTAGTCTGAAGGGGGCAAGTTCGGGGCTGTATGATGGATGAGAAAGCAGCTGGATGCCATGCAGTTCTTGAAGTTTAACTTCTGTCCGATTAGCGGTATGAGATTTTTCATTGCCTTTTTGCAGCAATGATCTCTTTCGGTTGACTAAGGCAAGATATACTTCTTCTGAAGTTGGTCATACATCTTGTCCAGTTGCTGAGAATACAGTTCAGCATGGATGGACCGACCATTCGTAATGAGCTCAAAGTGGATTGATTACATCTTCATAATTCCACCAGACACACAGCATAAACTTTTTCTCAAAATGTCCGCGTTTGGTGGTAGGTAAAGTTGGTTCACATCTATTCAACCATTGTTGTGAAGAATCTGGATTACGCACATATATCTACTTTTCATTCCCAGTAACTATTCCTTTGATAAATCGAGTATCGTGTGGATTTCTAAGAGGTTCCTTGCGTACCTCGACACGTCGTTGAGCTTTAGCTGGGGTGAGCTCATGAGGCACCTCACTGCAATGTCTGTAAACCTTTCCTATCTTGTGCAGGTGCTCAGCGATGGTAGACTTTGAAACTCCCAGTTCAAACAATTTGCAATTGCTTGTTCGTAGATTGTCTGCCACTGCCCCTTGAAGGACGTTCGAATCAACAGCAGAGGATCTACCTGAACCTTCCTTTCTTTTCAAGCTCAAGTTACCAGCCGCAATTTTTTTTAACTATATGTTTGCGCTGTCCGCATAACTGCCAAGCCTTCTGCATTAATTTTTCGGACTTCTTCGGCAGCTTTAAACCGCTGGTTCCTGTAATGTCGCAAATAAACCAATATTTAAAACTTTTTAGCCATAGCAATTAACCACGGTTCAAGTTCAACGCACGGGTCGTCACGACATGTGTTGAACGCCTCGTTTGATTTTTCCCCCTTTCGATCGACTGCAGCACAAGAAAACTGCTCTCCAGAAAATATGCATATTTACGTAGTGGAACTGTCGTATGCAAAAACTTCCTTTCTTTTTTTTTTTTTCTTTTTTTTTTTTCGGACGCCCGTTAATTTACAATCGTCTATTGAAGGATCTGATTGTAAAGTTCTGTAGTGAGATCGGATATTGTGGATAGCATATAGCATGAAATTTTGGTTATTGTGCACTGTTAAAAAAATCTACTTAAAAATTAGAGCCTGAACCTACTCGTTTTTTGTTTTTTTTTAAGTACAATCGTATCTTATACGAGTAGGCCTACATAACCTGCTCAAATATAAGTAACCATACGTACTTGCAAATAACTGCGTCAATAAATATAAATATAATCTCGTATTAATTCATTTTAGATATAGATTTCAAGAGAAATTGTTTAATAAATGTGTAAAGTGACACACATAAATAATTAGTACAACAAAGTCACTGATCACAAGTGATTTAATTATGAATAAAGTATCTTTGTGTATGTTTTTACATTAAGTGTCAATCTCATAAATAATACATTGTCGCTTCATCACTATATTTGTCATAAAACGGTGCGGTCCATTTGCCCAGCATGTGACAACGAGTATATCTATTATCCCAGATGTGCCGTCGAATAATATACTTCCAGTTTGATTCCATGAATAAATGAGTATGTATGGAGTACACGTATTCCAAATTTGAAATCGGGCAGCGGGTGGCCTAGTGGTCAACGTTTGTGACTGCCACGGAGAGACCTCAGGTAAGAACACTCAAACCACTAAATATCCGCCGTGCGTCGGACGGAGCTCGTTAAGTCGTCAGACCCCGGGTACTGCCCCCTCCCCCTACCGGTAATAAATAAGGGCGTCTTCCTCGCCCTTTCTACCTCCCTTCCGTGTGACTTTCCTATCGGGCACTCTAGCCCAAATCTCCTAGCTTACTATTTCTAAGGGTTGTTTAAAACCTGGGGTTAGACACTCCTTCCTAAAATCCTCTACATATGATCTGATCTGATCTGAAATTTGAAATCGAGCCGCCGGTGGCTTAGTTGTTAGAGATTAAGACTACTGTTAGAGGGACCCCAGGTTCAAACCTAGTCTGGTAGTGTGAATTTCTAAAAATCGCTGAATGTCCGCCGTGCATCGGACGAGCACGTTAAGTGATGGCCCCCAGGTAGGAATCCCCGGTTAAAGTTCTTAAGCCCTCCCCCTTATTTCTTTCTGCCTTCTAGGGGCAAAATCGTACGCTTGTACGGTGTCGCCGTCTAGTGTGCTTTCTCTCACTTACAAACTATCCTGTCAGAGTCACTAGATTCGCTCTAACTTCCTTCAGTTTCTGTGCCCTGCCCGAGAGGGCACAGAAACTGAAGGAGGTTAGAGCACATATATATGGGTTTTTTGAGTTCATATATTTCAAATTAGAAATACCAGATATAAGCACAATTGATTCCCTGTTTGTACTCAAATATGAGTACGTGTCTTTTCCAAAAATGAGACACAAGTACTCGGAGCTATTATAAGTCCAGAATGTACACAAAAACGAGTACATTTCGCTTATTTCTAAGTATCAATTTTTAACAGTGTGTCACCGGATACTCCGTCCCCTCTCCCCCATTTTGTGCCCCAGCCCAGCTATTGTATATTGTGTTGCCGTAAAAGATCATCATCATCATCATCATCATTGTCAACCATTATCAATCCACTTCTGGACGAAGGTCTTCCCAAGTTTCCTCCACAACGGTCTGTCTTGTGCCAGTCTCCTCCATGTCACCCCTGCATACTTTCGAATTTCATCCACCCATCTCCCATGTGGTCTTCTTCTGGGTCTTTTCCTGTCCCTTGGAATCCAATCTAAAATTTCGGCTGTCCATCGATGATCTGTCCTTCTGGCAGTATGTCCAGCCCATTGCCATTTCAGGGATTTAACTCTGATCATGATGTCTTCCACTCTTGTCATTTTTCGGATCCACGAGTTCCTCTTCTTATCTCTCCTGGTTACACCAAGCATGCACCTCTCCATGCTACTTTGAGTTGCCTGCATCCTTTGTATGTCTCTTTTAGTTAAGGCCCACGTCTCTGCACCATACGTAAGCACTGGAAGGATGCATTGATCAAACACTTTTCTTTTAAGGCATAATGGCATATTGCTCTTGAAAATTATGCTGTTTCTTCCAAAAGCTCTCCAGGCAAGTTTTGTACGCCGCTTAATTTCATCATCAATGTGATCCTCACTTGATATCTGCTGTCCAAGATAAACGTACGTATCTGTTATCTCCAGCTTTTCTCCATCAATCGATAAATCTTCATTTCTTGTAAAAGCATTGAACATCACTTTTGTCTTCTGAAAGTTCATTTTTAATCCCACTTCTTTACTCTTGTCAGCAAGTTCCTGGATCATACTCTGTAGCTCTGATGGGCTAGTTGCAAAAATGACTACGTCATCAGCAAAACGAAGGTGGGTTAGATAATCTCCATTAACCTTTATCCCTTTGTTTTCCCAGTTCAGTGATTGAAAGACATTTTCCAATGTGGCATTAAAGAGCTTCGGAGATATGGTGTCACCTTGTCTCACTCCCTTTCCAATTTTTATGTGTGTTGTATTTTCGAACAGCCGAATCTTTGCACTTGCATTTTCATAGATGTTATTAATAATATTAATGTATGCATCTTCAATACCGCAGGATTTCAGAGCCATTGTAACTGCTGATGGTTTCACCGAATCAAAGGCTTTTTCATAATCGATAAAAGCCATGCACAATAGAAGTTCATATTCCCTCGCTCTTTCAATTAGTTCTCTTAGTACGTGGATATGATCTATAGTGTTGTAGCCACTCCTGAATCCAGCTTGTTCTCTCGGTTGAGCCATGTCCAGTGTCACCTTCAAGCGGAGTGAAAGAACTTTAGTGAAGATTTTATAAACCACAAATAGGAGGCTGATAGGTCTGTAGTTCCTGAGATCCTCAATGTCACCTTTTTTATATAGCAGGATCATTGTAGCATTGTTCCAATCCTCAGGAATCTTCCCTTCATTAAGGCATCGAGTGAAAACTTGGGCGAGTACTGTTTCAATTTCTCCACTTGCTTCTTGTATGATGTCTACGGTAATTCGATCTTCTCCTGGAGCTTTTAACCCGTTTCATGTTCTTGATTGCATGTGCAACTTCTGCTGGGAGGACTGGAAGAACTATACATGTATATAATATACAAGAAGGTACAGGTTTGTGTTTCATCCTTACTCTATCACCAGTGTGAGGAGATAAGAGGGCCGTTTTATTGTGAATATGTTACAATCAAACTTGTGTATCTCTTGATCTCATCATGCAATACATTTATAAACATGCGACATACCTGAAAATATACTACTTGTAACTTTGACTTTCACATCGGACGGAGGTTAGCGTCCGCGGCTAGGAGGAAGTGGGCCGAGGAGCAGAGAGTTAGTGAGAGAGCAAAAAAGGAGGTCGTTATTAGGAACCGAAGAAAGAGAATGTAAGGTGGGTCACAGGACTCGTGGGGAGACATAATAATTGTGTGATCCTACGGATTGAGTGGAAATGGGTCCGCGGATGGCCTAGCGGTCAATGTTCGTGACTGCCATAGAAAAAGTTTCAGGATCGATCCCAGGCAGGTACGAAAGCTCGAACCATTAAATATCTCCGTGCGTCGGATGGACATATTAAGCTGTCGGACCCCGGTTATAAATAAGGGCTTCTACCTCGCTTCTATGTGACTTTCCTGCCGAGCACTCTAGATCAAATCTCTTAGCTTCCTACTTCTAAGGGTTGTTTAAGACGTGGTTGCTCTATTTTTATTTTTTTTTATTTTTGTTGTTGAGGGTTTTGTTACGGAGATTTAATTCTAGAATTTTGGCAAAATTATTAAATCTCATTTCGCAGCTTTTATTCCGCTTTGGTGCTCCTTTTCCTTTGTTTCCACGAAACGTGAGAGAAGTTTCGCTGGTTCATCCCGCATTAAAACTTCGGAGACACGGTTTATTAAGAGACGCCAATTTGTTAAGTGGCTTAGTTAACTTGCAAATGCTTGCGTGGTTGACTGACAATAAAATAACTATAAGTAACAATTTTCCGCAATCCTTTTAAAACAAGTTAACTAAACCACTTAACAATTTAACGACCACCGTAAGCAACTCAATTGGTTATAAGCAGTCGCCCGTCCCTAATTTAGGGCCACTGGTTCCGGGGAAGGGAGAGAGCCAGTGCCTTAGACAAACACAATTTCCATGGACCACCGGGATTTGAACCCGGACCCACTTGGACGAACGGTCATAAGCCAGCGCTTAAACCACTGAGCTACCGAAGTAGCGTTTAAGACCTGGGGTCAGGCACTTCCTTCCTAAAATCCTCTACATACATCTCAGATATTTGAGCTGGAATGGAGTGAGGCCAGCCGGAAATTAAACTGGAATCCGGTGAACTCGCATTATAGCTACTGAACGGAAAATAAAAGTTTGATAATTTCAATAATTAGTGTATATCGCCTTGATTTTGGTAAAACTTATCCTGATGTAGCAAGGTCGCTTGAACCTGCAAGTAATCGATTGAGTTAACCGCTGAGTAACTTAAGATTTAAAATGAACCGGCAGCACTGTTACAGTAGTAGCACTACTTAGTAGTGGTTGTATAGTATTCAATCATTTTTTTGTTTCAAGGTTTAAGGATCGACATGAGCAACTCGGAGGGCTATAAATAGTGTAACGTATACTCTATAGGGATGTAAGGTCAAGTGATGCGTAACATCACAGCCTCTCCTTGACAAATGTCAACCCCGCCTTCTCGTGGTGCATCCTGTTCCCACTAAAGGGGCTCTGACGACCGCCCATAGCGGTATAACTATACCATCGGGATTAGAGGAAATTCTATCCCACACTCACCAACCCGCTTGGCCAGCGTGGTGAGTTATGGCCAAACCCCTCCAAAATGATTCCACAACTTAAATCTTGGCCCTCAGTCTCCGGCAGCTGGAATGTACCTGGCCAAGGCAGCGGCCAGTGCGACATGAAGGCAGAGGGTGCTAAGAATCCCCGGAGGACCGGACTAGGCTGCCATCTGATGCTGACCTTGGCAACGTACAATGGACGCTCCCTATCTTCTGATTCAAGGCTTCTTGAATTGGAAGAGGAATTACAAAGGATCAAGTGGGACATCGTGGGGCTAAGTGAGGTAAGGAGAAAAGGAGAAGATCTCATGGAACTGAAAAGTGGACATCTCTTCTACTATCGTGGGACAGATACTGGCAGAACTAGTGGTGTTGGATTTATAATAAACAAGAAACTGAAGGATAAAGTTGTAGAAGTTGAAAGTTCCTCTGACAGAGCTGCACGACTTGTTATCCAACTCTCGAAAAGATACCAGGCTCAGATTATTCAAACTTATGCACCCACCACAAGTCATCCTGAAGAAGAAATTGAAGAATTTTATGAGGAAATTTGTCATCTAAATAATAAAGGTAAGCAGCACTTGAAAATAATTATGGGAGATTTCAATGCAAAAATAGGGCAACGGCAACAGAATGAAACTTCAGTAGGTAAATTCGGTCACGGCAACAGAAACCAGCGTGGAAATACTCTCGTTGAGTTTGCAGAGGCAGAAGGGTTTTTCATCTTGAACTCCTTCTTCAAGAAAAAGCCACACAGGAAATGGACATGGAGACATCCAAATGGGACGACAAATGAAATTGATTTTATTATGTGTAACAAAAAATTTGTCATAGAAGACTGCAGTGTGCTAAACAAGTTCAACACAGGTAGTGACCATAGATTGGTGAGATGTAAGATGCACCTCAACGCTAAACTTGAACGTGGCAAGCTCATAAGACAAACAAAGTCTATTGACATAACCAACCTCAAAAAACACCATAATACCTTCAAGTTAGAACTGAAGAACAGGTTCTCTGCTTTAGAAGGCCTAACATCGGAAGAAGTGGACATCTCTGAAGTTAACAGAAAAGTAACCAAAGCTCTTATGGAAACAGCAACAAAATTAGCTGGGTCTAAGAACAAGTTGCATGTGAACAAATTATCAGGAAAAACCAAAATGTTGATGCAAAGAAGAGAGATGAGGACAACTAAAGAAGATGTGACTTCCAAAGTGGAATATATAGAGCTATGCAAGACAGTAAGAAAAAGTATCACTGAAGACGTAAGGAAATTCAACTGTGAACTAGTGAGGAAAGCAATTAAAAGAAAACAACCAAAGCCTAAAGATAGCAAAGGGACATCTCAGTAAGGGAAGAAAACAGATTATGGCACTGAGAAAAGAAGATGGTTCTGTAACAAGAAATAGAGGCGAAATTTTGACAAGAGTGAAAGATTTCTACTCCAAATTATATGAAAGGGATGATATATGCACTCCAGACATCATGAAAGATACCAGTACCAGAGTTCCTCCAGTCCTTCCAGCAGAAGTTGCACATGCAATCAAGAACATGAAGCGAGGAAAAGCTCCAGGAGAAGATGGAATTACTGTAGACATCATACAAGAAGCAAGTGGAGAAATCGAAACAGTACTCGCCCAAATTTTCACTCGATGCCTTAATGAAGGAAAGATTCCTGAGGATTGGAACACCGCTACAATGATCCTGCTACATAAGAAAGGTGACATTGAGGATCTCGGAAACTACAGACCTATCAGCCTCCTATCAGTAGTTTATAAAATCTTCACTAAAGTTCTTTCACACCGCTTGAAGGTAACACTGGACACGGCTCAACCGAGAGAACAAGCTGGATTCAGGAGTGGCTACAGCACAATAGATCATATCCACGTGCTGAGAGAACTAATTGAAAGAGCGAGGGAATACGAACTTCCATTGTGCATGGCTTTATCGATTATGAAAAAGCCTTTGATTCGGTGAAACCATCAGCAGTTACAATGGCTCTGAAAACCTGCGGTATTGAAGATGCATACATTAATATTATTAATAACATCTATGAAAATGCAAGTGCAAAGATTAGGCTGTTTGAAAATACAACACACGTAAAAATTGGAAAGGGAGTGAGACAAGGTGACAACATATCTCCGAAGCTCTTTAATGCCACATTGGAGGGTGTTTTTCAGTCGCTGAGCTGGGAAAACAAGGGGATAAAGATTAATGGAGATTATCTAACCCACCTTCGTTTTGCTGATGACGTAGTCATTTTTGCAACTACCCCATCAGAGCTGCAGAGTATGATCCAGGAACTTGCTGACAAGAGTAAAGAAGTGGGATTAAAAATGAACTTTCAGAAGACAAAAGTGATGTTCAATGCTTTTACAAGAAATGAAGATTTATCGATTGATGGAGAAAAGCTGGAGATAACAGACACGTACGTTTATCTTGGACAGCAGATATCAAGTGAGGGTCACATTGATGAAGAAATTAATCGGCGTACAAAACTTGCCTGGAGAGCTTTTGGAAGAAACAGCATAATTTTCAAGAGCAATATGCCCTTATGTCTTAAAAAAGAAAAGTGTTTGATCAATGCATCCTTCCAGTGCTTACGTATGGTGCAGAGACGTGGACCTTAACTAAAAGAGACATACAAAGGCTGCAGACAACTCAAAGTAGCATGGAGAGGTGCATGCTTGGTGTAACCAGGAGAGATAAGAAGAGGAACTCGTGGATCCGAAAAATGACTAGAGTGGAAGACATCATGATCAGAGTTAAATCCCTGAAATGGCAATGGGCTGGACATACTGCCAGAAGGACAGATCATCGATGGACAGCCAGGAAATTTTAGATTGGATTCCAAGGGACAGGAAAAGACCCAGAAGAAGACCACATGGGAGATGGGTGGATGAAATTCGAAAGTATGCAGGGGTGACATGGAGGAGACTGGCACAAGACAGACCGTTGTGGAGGAAACTTGGGGAGACCTTCGTCCAGCAGTGGATTGATAATGGTTGACAATGATGATGATGATGATACTCTATATTCACTTTCCTTTTGATTTTTACTATCTCTGGTTATTTTATTTTACTATGTAAATTATCTTCTTACTGAACGAGATGTTATTTCACCCGCTGAATGAGATCTGGCAATGAGTGTAAGTCATGACGTGGTGGTAGCCAGTATAAATAGGCGCGTTCAACGATACCAGGAGAGAGTTTTTGTTGTTGTATAGCCAGAGCGTTTGTTGTTGTATGTGATTAGGTGGATTCTTCATTATTGTGATACGATTAGTGTGTGTGCGTTGGATGATTCAAGAGTTATCTAATAAAAGAATTTGTTGTAAGTACGTTTTTCTCTGTTCATAGTTTTTGTCAGATCTCTGTCTGGCTGTTAGGTTTATTTCATTTAGTGTTATTAGTAACAACCAGCATAAGACTTTATTCATCTTAATTACTACTACAACATTACTACCAGTTATAAGCTTGTTCATTATTATTACTACACTACTAGCAGGAAAGTTTATTCATGATTTAATTAACAAACAACAACCATTTGAACAACCATTAGAAGAAGCATTATACTTAGCTTAGTTAAAAGTTTTATTCATTATAGTAGTTCCCTGTCGCTAATTCAATGCCGTTGGTTCCAGGGAAGGGGAAGAGCCAGCGCCATCAGACAAGTAGGCCTACAACACCCATTCCTTATCCGGGCTCATCTCGTCCCAAGGAAAATTCTAGTCACTTACCCTTTTCCCGTTCGCTGGGCCACCATCGTTGGATTTGGAAAAGAAAAACTGTGAAAAATCTATTGGCCGGCCAAGTTGGCCTCAGACCTCTGGCACAATAGATTTCCAAGATAATCAGATGCATAAATTGCTGTATTTATATACACATGAAGATATAAGGTACCAGGCCCGAATAAAGCCACCTTAACACTTGAAATGGTGTAGCTCTGGAAACAAGGTGTATAAAAACAGGAAAGTAATGACGAAGACACTTTAAACTGTTCTGTAGATAACAGCATAATGATATGGATGATACGTTTTTCAGAAGGGGAAATAAAACTGAGTTAGAAAAAGCTTGCATGATGGCTTTATTAGGTACAGGAGGCCCAATTAACGCCATCTTTTCTTTAACATAACATTACGAAACATTTCCCCCAAAACTAACATTATTTAACCAAAATGCAACAATATCAAATCCATTTTGAGTTTATGTAACAAAATGATAAATTGTTACATAACTTAAATTGAGTTTTTCTTGCAGCTGGAACAACAGCTGTAATAGGCAAAAATGTGTCATGAATTTACTGGGTTATTGAAAACAATGATATGGGATACAAAAATACATTTTTTTACTGAGTATGAACGATGTGTTAGAAAAGTTTGAAAATACATGAGTTTGAAAATTCATAAGCGGGAAATTCATATTAGTCGGTAGCTCTGTAACGCCACTTTGGCGTTACAGAGCTACCGACTATTTAATGGCATTCTACATCCGTTTCTGTAACATTTCGAAATTTTTTATAAATAAACTAACTTTTCTCTGTAGGCGAATCTTCAAACATCAAGAACATGTACAGTTTTCGAAAGTTATTCTTTACGGCATTTACAAAATCAGTTCTTTTCGCTTACCTTGATATAGTACCTAGCACACTTTCAGTTCTATGACTCAAGAGCAAATGGCTGATATACCGCTTCGTTGGTAAATGATGGAGGACTTCTACTAACAATTTTAATGTAGCTACATGGCATATGAATGCCGACCCGTACGGTAAACTATCGCTATCTGGTACCGTTACAAGGAATTCGTTTGGTGGCGATAAAGGAGTACATGGTGTAAAGAAATGGGTACACTTGTAACACAATTTTGTCTACGTAAAAACTATTCATAAGTAATTTAATCATATTCTCTGGTTATTCTTTGTTATGACACTTTAAAACAGTTTGAAGATGATATTGAATAAAAACTCCAAGAAGAAAAGGGTTACAACGAGATACCCCGAACACTACACGACAATGTCTAAAGTGCTTGAACTCACCTTGCTTTACAATCCACAAAAAACACACATAGTTCTTATCAGAGGACGAAAGACTAACTGAAGAAAAGCCTTTTGTATATGTCGGCTATCACACCAATTTTGTACATACGATTACGAAATAAAATATTTGGCATTGACTCAATGAGGTTAACTCCTTTCTCTAAACAATCATTGAGACTGGGTGAGCCTTTCTGTTTTGCCGAAGCATCAAAAACTGGTCTTATTCTCGTAGTGCTATTTTCCTTAACAACTGGACGGTGAGGTAGATAATTCGCTGGTAATTGGGTCTCATCTTCCGGCCCCTCCTCTATTATGTTGTCATTCAGCTAGTTATTAAAGACATTCTGATATGACTCATAAAGTCCTCTGTTTTAAGACGCTTGACAACGGCATTTAGTCTTTTTAAAGAAAGTTCAAAATTATCAGCAAGTGTAGGGTGACCTTCAACCCAAGGCAGATGCACTAAAAACCGATCACTTTTTACCCATGTAGATGTGAAATAAAATGTGTCGATTACCGTTTAATAAAGGTTCTCGTTGAGATACGATCAGCAGTCGGGTTGTCTACATACAATATTCCTGTTGAGTTTCAGGTATTCCGATTAGATACTGGATCTTGATTTCGGAATCCAAAACATGGCGTAAGTACCTTATAAAAAAATTCTCCGCAAACATTTTATACATAGCTTATCTCATTATTATCATCATTTCATATAAGTGAAAGTGTTCGTTGCAACTTTTTTTTTTTTTTTTTAACATGAAGCCATAGTGTATTTGAAGTTGCCAAGTAACATTCCGGATTCAAAAAACACTTTGTTGTTCCTCCGACATGGACACCACAAGAGGAGAAACGCCATATTAGAAATACCATACAAGCTAACCGAGCATAGGCGTAGAGTTATGTAAATCTCAAGGCATGCTAAAAAAATGGCGTCTATACATTAATATTCTTTAAAATGAATAAAGGAATAAAAATGTGTTATTATTAATTGTTATCTAGTAGTAAATTTTTGAGAAGTTTTGAAATAGTGCCCGTTTTTCATTCAGTCATCATGCTTGTGAGTAAATGTGAATATAATGCGCAAAAGATGTTCTTTTTTTTTTCGGGCTACCATCATGAGCAACTCATTGGAATACATAAACAGTCGCTCGTCTTTAATTTGAGGCCACTGGTTCTAGGAGAGCTAGCGCCACAAGACAAGCGTACCATCTAAGCCACACCAGACATTCGGGCCCAAACTCATCTCGAACGAATGACTGGTGGCCAGTGCCTCCCACCAGTGTTGCCAGATTGGGCTACTTTGAAAAGCAATCTACTGTTTTTTCCAGTCTGCTACTTGGCTACTTTTTTCTGCATGTTTTAAGTATTTTTCACTGAAGATTTAAAAATCTCGAGTAGAAAACGGGATATTGAGCTGCTCGGTGGCGCAGTGGTCTAAGCGTTTGCATTCGTCCGAGATGTGTGCGAGTTCAAATCCTGGTGAGGCATGTATGTTGGCAAGGACGTTGATGAGTTCGAATCCTGCTCAGGAATGGATTTTTAGGCATGGATGCTTATCGACTACCGTGGCACTGGCTCTCTCCCTTCCCTGGAACCAGTGGCCCTAAATTAGAGACGAGCGACTGCTCGTCTCTAATTTAGGCCTATTGAGTTGCTCACGGTGGTCGTTAAACCGCCAATCGAAAAAAAATAATTTTATTTATTTGCCAATCATATAATGAATTAATTAAATAGTAAATTAATTTAATTTTTTTATTTTAAAATTGATTTTTACCTCATTTGTGTATATTTTTGTTTAATTTGAGACAGATTTTTGCTGAACTGTCCCAAACATATATGAATATATTGGTAAATGTCTCTTTTTTATTTTGGGGGGGATTAACGACCACCGTGAGTAACTCGCCACAAGCAGTCGCTAGTTTCTAATTTAGGGCCACTGACTCCAGGAAAGGGAGAGAACCAGCACCGTGAGACGAACACAGCATCCATGCCTCACCGGGATTCAAACCTGGACCCTTCTCTGATGAATGGCCTTAAGCCAGCGTTCAGACCACTGAGCCACAGGGCGGCTATAAATATCTACGTATATGGACTACTATGTATATACTACAGACAGTTTAGTAAAATTTCGTATTCTTCAACAGGTAAGTTTTACTACATTTACCCATTTTATTTCTCAAGTAAACTTTTTAAAAACTGACAAATTTTGATTTGTAATGAGCAAAGGAGGGGATCTTAATCTTTTTTTATTGAAGAAACAATAATAAAAATTGGGATACTTTTGAATTAATTTGGCTACTTTTCAGAGCTAAGTCTGCTACTTTCTCTTTGAACTATTTGGCAATACTGCCTCCCACCACTTGACCACCTGGATGACTTCCTGTTTTCCTTCATATTTTTCTTAGTTATTGTTTCACTTCTCAATAGATCTGAAAAATTCTTGTTTTATTGAATTCAGCATAAAATTATTACATATATTACCGAATTTCTTTATACAAAATAATACATTCAACATACACAGTATTCCAAAAGCGTGTGTTGAATATATCAATTTTGATTTTTAGTAATCCATGGCTGATGTTAACTGATAGAAACATCGTATTCAATAAGTTCAAACTGCAATAAGTAAATTGTTACCAAAAAATAAATCTGCTTGCCCCAGCAGAAATCAGGGAATGCTTAAGAAAGAACCGAGCATGCCTTAGTCGGCGCCTGTGTAGCCAAGTATTCCCGCCAAAATTTGTTTTAAAAAACATTAAAGATTCTCCTTTGGTTTGTATGCTCTGACTTGTTTTTAACAACGCAATAAATCAAACGACAAAGTTAGCGAAGGCTTGTTGGTTTCCTTTTTCATGCTCTGAAAATGCATGCTCATGCGTACTCACATAAATGATGAAAGTGTGGGATCTGTGTATGCGAATCTCTTTCTGTCTCCCCTGTGAGCAAAAAAGGAAATGAGCAAGGTACTGGTTGAAGTTGACATTGACCCGCATGCAGCAGAAGAAACTGCATGCCATTTCACCCACTTGAGTTCTTGCCCTTTTTTATTCACTTTCTTCTTTACGAAGTTTCTAATCGTACCCGTCCCTTCGCTTTCCCTCTTCTGCGGAGATTTTTTTATTTTGGATAACTGCTTTTGCGGACTTAAACTCAGACAGCCGGTGCTTATTCCTACCCGCCGGTACTTTCCGGCCACATCTGCCACTTTGAGATAGACACTAACCACCTGCTCGAGGTCACGTTCGGCATGTTCCTCGCCCTTTTTAACCCCCACTGTATCCCGCACACGCGAAGCTTCATCCCCCTGCGACCTCCCTTTGAAGACTTCTACCTACTGTTCCGCAGCAATCACTTTCACGGCTTCTGGTCATTAGCCCCCTCCCCGTTCGCTGTGCTGACTTCCTTTGTGGTCGCTGGGCCACCATCGTTGGATTTTGGGGAAGAAAAACTGCGAAAAGGGCGGGATTAATAGGGAGATAAGTGAAAAGTGATCTCATTGGCCACAGGATTGTAAAAGAGCAAATGAAGACAAGTTGGTGACAGAATCGGCATTTCTGCCCCCCTTTCCTTTTCTTTTTTCAATATGCAAGAAGCAAGCAATGAATTGTGTTATGTACTAAACGATTTTATTTGATTGCTGTCTAAAGCCGAGTAAATTATTTGCTGTTTATTTAAATCATACCTTCCGAGAAGAGTATACAGTCATCACAACTACATTCTGCAAACTGACACAGAATTTTGTATTTTTTAGGGGTTTAACGATTCCTTTAGTTTCTAATGCTGTGGGGAGTGGCCTATCGCTAATTCGGGGTCGCTGGCCAGGGATCAGGTTGGCCAATTAGCCAGCCCGGGCCCGCTGGCCACGGTATCATCCCGATTCATCCTTTCCCGTTTCATCCTCGGGTTTTAACAGGAGTGGAGATTCGTCCTCCCCCCACCTACATTTTCCCAGTCGCTTAATAAACTGTGTTATTTGAGTTCGTGTTATTTGCTCGTTATTTATTATTGCTGAGACTTTTAGCCGCATATTGCGTTTCCAGGGAATAACCACGAGGAGGTAGTCTGACTTCGTTCCCCAAAAATTATTATCTTGGTTTCTGAGACCACTCCGTCTTTTAGCACGTCTTTTGCAAAAAAAGATCGTGCTCATGTTATCGGTTTGTTCGTCCGTCTGTACCCACGATATCTCGGGAACTATTATTCCGATTTGAAAAATTATTTTTCTGTTGGAACCTTGAAATATGAGAATGATGATCCTTCATTTAGTTTTTTTTTTACGATGTACAATTTCGCCGCTAGAGGGCGTAAACGCAGATGATATCGAATTCAAAAATACGTTTTATTCCACATATTTGCTTCTAAACATCCGATTGAAAAAATTCTTTTATCTTTCGATTCTATTTATGTCAAAAATATTTTAGATATAGTTACTTTTTCAAATTACGCATAGATTTTCCGCTAGCGGGCGTAAAAAAGTAAATTACATTTTTCCCGATAACTCTTCTTCTAAAGATCCGATTTGAGAATGTCGACAAACCTTTTAGCAACATTTTCTTCTTGAAATAATGCATGGTTTCAACGCCAGGGGGCGTAGATGTATATTTTATTTTTCTCAATATCTCTACTTCTAAGAGTCCGATTTGAAAAATTCCTTCTTTGTTGGATAGTGTTTCAGATGCGAAATTTTTTCCCTATAAATTCAAAATTTTCAAGTAAATCATAGATTTTCCACTACGGGGCTTAAAGGTAAATTGCGTTTTCTGCGTTATTTATGCTCCTAAAAATCCGATTTGAAAAATGTTTCCTGTATCGCATACAAGACCTGATGGAAAATATTTTTCACATAATTTCTAATGTTTGATAAAGAATGGCTTGACCACCAGGGGGCATAAGTGTTAATATCTGCTTCTGATGTATTTGTAGCAAAATCTGGGATCCTGAAAACTCGACTAAATTTTTTTTTCTTGGACCGATACCGCTCATATGGATAAACCTTTTGAAAATACTTTCTTCCTAAAATAATGCATGGTTTTCCCACCAAGGGACGTAAAGTCACATCTTATTTTTGTCGATATCTCTGTTTCTAAGAGTCCGATTTGAAAAATTCTTTCTGTGTTGCAGAGCGTTTCCGGTGCGAAATGTTTCTCATATAAATTCATGTTTTTCTTAAAGCACAAGTCTGCAACCAGAGGGCGTAAGCTCACGATTCCGTTTACAGCAATATCTGAGGGATTAAAACCCCGACTGAAAAACTTCTTTCTTCAGTCAGATACTATTGTTTTCCATACCGGTTCCATTGACTTTGAATAGCTTTGATAAATTTAAAT
The DNA here is from genome assembly GCA_039090855.1 of Macrothele yani. Taxonomy (NCBI): domain Eukaryota; kingdom Metazoa; phylum Arthropoda; class Arachnida; order Araneae; family Macrothelidae; genus Macrothele; species Macrothele yani. The sequence continues at coordinate 59,954,686 of CM077017.1, read as the reverse complement.
TGCGTCACAACGGATTCAAAATACGTGAATTCGGTGTCATCATTTTTGTTTTAATTTTTCTTGTCACAAATGCAGGAAAAACCCTTGTCAAAAAAATTCAGTGAAAATAGCCTTGATTGGTAGCACTTTGTCAATTTTAAGAACTTATCTAACATATTGTTGTAGTTTCACTGTGTATGCCAAAGCAGGTAAGCATTCAATTAGTGTCTTTTTTCCGGTTTCGGAATCATGAACCGTTTTCTCAATTATATTATCCAAGTTGATATATTTTCTTTTCTTTGTTTTTCTGTAGGCATATTAATTTCATGTCGTTTTCTTTGAATGTCATAGATCTGCGCGTCTTCTTTTAACTTAATCAAAAGTTCTAATATATTTTGGATGTGATTTTCTTACAGATTTATTTAATCTGTTATGCCACTATTCGACGGACGGAATTTGTCGTTCTGTGAGGCTCCTTATAATAGTTCCAATTCGACCAATAACAGAGTTGTCCACCACTGATCTACCATAAAATTATTAAACTCATGAACAGCATCATTTGTGGGCGCATCCTCTATTATGGCTAAAAATCCATCATCTACACAAATGAGTGGAATGAAGGCAAGAGCTACAAACATTCGTATATGATGCTTTATTTCTTCATTGTTTGTGTATTCTGATGTTAGGCATAAATTTTGAACTTTACGTCATAGAGATTGGTCATAATGGTATTAACATCCTTTGACTTCGTAATCTATATATTAAACAAAACGGGAAAGGATGAATCGGTACCTACTCCTGTATGCAGGGGACGAATCGCCACACCTGTTAAAACCCGAGAATGAAACGGCACGATTTTGAGCACAGGATGAATTGGTACCTACTCCTGGCCACCAGGCATTAAAACCGTAGAAATTGTGGGAAAAGCACACTCAGGTGTGCCTTTTCTTTTAGTGTGCATGTAAATACTAAGTGACGCCAAATGAGAAGCGGAAAATTTTAACGATGAAATAAGAATGATCACAGAAACAAAAGGGGCTGTTTCTATCGAAGAAATTACAATCCAGTTATTCATCATAGGCAGACTGGATTTCTTTTTCTTTTTTTTTTTTTAACTATAACCTTTTTTTTTTTAACTTACATAGCTACTAATATTCATCAAGTGAAAAAACTATGCCGCCCCGGTGGCGCAGTGGTCTAAGCGATGGCCTCTGATCATTCGTCCGTAAGGGGTCCGGGTTCGAATCCCGGTGAGGCATGGGTGTTGTGTTTGTCTTACGGCACTGGCTCTCTCCCTTCCCTGGAACCAGTGACCCTAAATTAGGGATGGGCGACTGCTTATAGCCCCTTGAGTTTCTCACGGTGGTCGTTAAACCTCCAATTAAAAAAAAAACTATCCCCACCTCAATTTTTATCGCAGTTGGCAAAATTGGCGATCGACGGCGCGATTCTTCGTTTGGATGCAAAATGTATAACGTGAATGAGGCCCCTCGCCCCCCGCCCCGCTTGACTACGATGATACAAGAAAATATAACAACAAACAATGAAAAGTAATATCATTTACGCTCGGTCACTTGCATTATTTTCTTTTATTAAATGACTTGTCTAAAAGGCAGATCCTTTTTGTTATATTCCTTCGTGTGCTCATTTATTTTTTTGTCTGTGCGTCAAAAGGTCCGCGTATTGTTCCGATTTTTGTAGCAGATAAAAGTGAAAGTTTTCCCTCCAGTTGTCGTAAACAGGTGACGTCATCTAAAATAATTACGCAACATTTGAGTAGTCGGTTCAAGCAACCGTCTTCCAGTTGAAACGAAAAAAAAAAAAAAAGAAGCAGATGTACATCCACGACTTTTGTTTTTCCCAGAACATCGGCGGCTTTTTATGTTCCGCGGCACTGAGATGCATACGGTTTTCATCAAAACTGCGTAAAAGGCGCCTGACAAGTCGACCAAGAAGCGAAACACTTTAGTGCTTTTTATTTTCTTCTTTGTTTGCAAGTATTTTACGCATAAATAATGAGACAAACTGGCCAACTTGTTAAAGCATTGAATCAGGACAAATATAAAAACAAGGAAAATATCATTGAAGGCCTAGATGTCATGAAGAAGTTATTTGAAAAATAATAATATTAATCATAAAGACTGAGATATTCTGGGATCACGTAAAGCCGAAGTTATGGTGATATTCTATAATTCATCTTAAAGCCGTAGTTACGGTGATTCGGTGTAGTAGTTTCTTATAACTAACTCTATATAACTCTATTGTAGGTTATTGTCTGCTGGATGCTAAGAAAATTTCCAACTACGAGAAACCGTAACTTCTCAAATCAGACATACGTAGGAACAGGCATGAGTCTCATAATTTAAGAGGTTCATCTCGCCATTTTTTTTTTCTTAAGCAGAAATAAAGGAACTTTCGTTTTTGCTTGGAAATTTGGAGGAAAGTGCCTCCAAAATTTTTCTTGAGGGACTCGAAGTTTGATGCATCCAAGTTCCGCAGCATCTGGACATGATTACTTGTATTCAATCGAAAAATAATTTTTCCAATCCCTCATTTACAGAGATATGAAAATACAAGCCTACTTTCACATTCTATGGATGAAAACCTATGCAACAGACAGAGCAAAAAGCATATGAGAAATCTTGATTTCCGACATGGAACGAATTATTTTCGATTTGGCTTATAAAAGCAGAAATAATGTACAAGCAGAGCCATTAGCGTATCCAGTGCGCGGGGGAGACTGGTAGGTTTAATCGCCTCTCCTAAAACAGATCAGATTTTTTGTTTTGTTTTTGAGGTTTAACGACCACCGTGAGCAACTCAATGGGCTATAAGCAGTCGCCCGTCCCTAATTTAGGGTCACTGGTTCCAGGGAAGGGAGAGAGCCAGTGCCGTAAGACAAACACAACATCCATGCCTGACCGGGATTCGAACCCGGACCCCTTACGGACGAATAATCAGATGCCAGCGCCTTAGACCACTGCGCCACCAGGGCGGCATTTTTTTCCCTTTTTAAATGGCCAATATCTAAATAATTACTGCCGCCCCGGTGGCGCAGTGGTCTAAGGCGCTGGCCTCTGATCATTCGTCCGTAAGGGGTCCGGTTCGAATCCCGGTCAGGCGTGCATGTTGTGTTTGTCTTACGGCACTGGCTCTCTCCCTTCCCTGGAACCAGTGACCCTAAATTAGGGACGGGCGACTGCTTATAGCCCATTGAGTTGCTCACGGTGGTCGTTAAACCTCCAATAAAAAAATAATAATTACTGAATTTATTTTTGTAAAATTATACTGATAAATCCACATGCTTTCGTAAAAGTTTTCATAACAATTAAAATTTGTTGTAAATTTGGGGATAAAATGTTCTGTTCTAGCTTCAGACCACTGCGCCACCGGGGCGGCATTTTTTAAAAAATGTTCTGTTCTAGCCTTAGACCACTGCGCCACCGGGGCGGCATTTTTTTTCCTTTTTAAATGGCCAATATCTAAATAAATTACTGCCGCCCCGGTGGCGCAGTGGTCTCTAAGGCGCTGGCCTCTGATCATTCGTCCGCAAGGGGTCCGGTTCGAATCCCGGTCAGGTGTGGATGTTGTGTTTGTCTTACGGAACTGGCTCTCTCCCTTCCCTGGAACCAGTGACCCTAAATTAGGGACGGGCGACTGCGTATAGCCCATTGAGTTGCTCACGGTGGTCGTTAAACCTCCAATAAAAAAATAATAATTACTGAATTTATTTTTGTAAAATTATACTGATAAATCCACATGCTTTCGCAAAAGTTTTCATAACAATTAAAATTTGTTGTAAATTTGGAGATAAAATGTTCTGTTCTAGCTTCAGTGGAAGAGAGAGAAAGATGTGAACAGAAGTGAAAAGAGATTTTGACTGGTAAAAATCTTCCAAATACGTGGAGACAATGTAAATAGACAAAGTCATCGCTCTTTCCACGTTTTTCTTTAATTAGCACACAGCAACCGAAAAATTGCATTTCGACACCGCTGGGATCGAATCCCAGACTCTCGATAATTAGCCGAGAGCGTTCGCTTTACGCTACGGTGCCAACAATCCACGGCGCTAGGTGGTTTATCTTTCAGCATCTGACTTCACAAATCAGTAGGATTGGAAGAGTTTCACTATTTCTCTCGCCGTTTGGATTTATTAGCTATAATTAAATAGCTTGAGACGTTAAGCCCCACCAGATGGAGACGTCTCAGTTGCTGAGCCTATCCCTACGGATTTGTGAAGCCAGATGCTGACAGATAAACACACATAGTGCCGTGGATTGTTACCATCGTAGCGTAAAGCGAACGCACTCGGCTAGTTATCGAGAGATCTGGGATTCAGCGGTGTCGAAATACAATTTTTTGGTTGCTGTGTGTTAATTAAAGAAAAACGTGGAAAGAGCGATGACTTTGTCTATTTAGATTTTGACTGATCATGAAAAGCTATGGGTGTGCTTCGTTCTGTTTTTTTTTTTAGTATTGTCTGGCATCATTGGTAATTGGAAGCAGGGAAAGTCACCGTGTGGTGTAGACCTTGAAGTGTGTGTGACATAGTGTGGCTGACAGAGCGAAGTACGTACCTCGGTTAGGCCATAAGCAAAAACTAGTAACAATTTTCAAGCTGGAAAATTTTCTATTAAATTAACCCATATGAATAGAAGGGATCAAACTATATTTTGAAAGATGTTATTCTAACGTGAGATTTAAAAAGCATCAAGATTGTTTCCTCAAAAAGCAGGCAATTGAACGTCATGAAAATAGTGCTGATTTTCCAGTTCTCGTTCGCGGTTAGTGATTTTAAAATTTAGAACAATGTTTTTAATAGAAAATTTTAAAAAGCTTTGTGATGCCAGGAAAGGGCTGAAGAAAAATTTTTAAAAGTTTTGTGATGCCAGGAAAGCTGCAAGTTTATCGTATGTATAGCTTCCTCAAAGTCTATCTTTTTTTTTTTTTGACCGGGGCAACCCCCCTTCCCCGAGGTGAGCTTTTAGATCCACGACTGAACAGAGCAGCAGACAAAACGCAAGCACACTGTCTTCTTCACGCAGCTCTATTTCAAGAAATGTCAGCGATAATAAAAACGAAAAATAAGGTTAGAAGGTTAATCATTCCATGAACACGCCTATAGGAATAATAGATACAAATATTGGCGAAAGTGCGCAATTTGATAATGTATTCGCACATTACAGTGATTTTGTGGTAGTTCAAAATGGCGATCACGCTAGAACGTCGGCGGTTTCGTGAGGAGCTCCAAGGTATGAGGGTCATTCAAAAAGTAACGAGACTGATTTTGCATGGGGCAGAAATGCAATGCATTAAACGAACTTACACTTACCTATTTTCGAAGTATTCTCCCTCTACCTTAATGCGCCGGTCTCACCTTTCTATCCACTTCCGGAAGGTGAATTCGAAGTAGAGGTCTGCATGGGCCGGGTTGGGCCTGGTTTTAGTTTAGAGAACAAAGCAACGGACCGGGCTGGGGCAAGTCGAGTCATTCTTTTTTCCGCAATGGCAAAGAAGGGAAAATGTCGCGTTCCTCGATTTCATGGAGTATTTAATTGTTTTGCTGGCTTCACTTACCTCCATGACATAGCCCAGGGCGTAATCAGAAAAGCAAGGACAGGCACTCAGTGTTTTTAGTAGTGCTGTTCTCGGATTTTTGGATAGCCGTATATTTTAGTATCCGAAAACCGGATTTTCAGCATTCGAATAGTTCGAACTCCGGTTATCCGGATTTCGAACTTCGGAAGTGCTGTTCGCGGATTTCCGGATATTTTACTAACCGAAAACCGGATTTTAGCATTCGAATAGTTCGAACTCCGGATATCCGGAATATGAACTTCGGATATCCAGATTTCGGACTTCGGATATTCGGACTTAGAATACGGAATATTCAGACACTTCAACAGCATAGAGCTATATGGCCATGATAGGCAGCATGTCTCAGGTTGTTGAAACCTTAACGCAGCAGTTTGTGAACGTGCGTTTTTTTGCTGCACGATGTCTGTTTGATTAGACAAAGTGATCTTTCGTGACATTGATAATATTTATTATCCCTTCATTAAGTGAAGGGATAATAAATAAAATTGCAGTGTTTCATCCTGTAACAAACTCATTCCGTAATCCGGATTTCGGATTTATGATATTTCGGATATTTTGAAATCCGAAATTCAAAATATCCGGTTTTTGACAACCCTAGTTTTTACCAGTCTGTTGGTATTAAGATGGTAAAACCACTTTGAGGCTTGTTGATAGCAAAAAGATTCAACCCCCAGAGAGTGTGTGTGTTGTGTAGAGTGGAGAACGAGGAGTGTCTGCAGTGGAGTGCGGTGTGCATGTGTGTGTATTTGTATGAGAGAATGTGACGACATCGGTTGTTTGGGTCTGGTTCACTTCGTCGACAACTCATTTCGTCGACACTCACTTCGTCGACACTATACAGTATATGCAAACATTCGATTCCTAAAACACCGATAAGAAGTTCAGAACCACCAAATTTTGTATACTATCTCATGGTATTGTAACTCAGATCGTAGACGGTTTTTGGAAGAGGTCGGGCCCGGCGTGAAAGGGGCCCCATACAAAATTTTCGTAAAATCTACAGTTTTCAGTTTTCAAACGAGATGTCGGTGTTTTGTACTGTCGGTGTTTTGCCCTGTCGGTATTTTGTCCTGTCGGTGTTTTGGTTGTCGGTGTTTTGGGTGTCGGTGTTTTGTCCTGTCGGTGTTTTGGGTGTCGGTATTTTGACCGGCACACAGGGCCTACAATATTTCACCTAAAAAAATAAATATTTAAACAAAAAAGAAAAAAAGTGAGAACAACAAAATAAGAAAAAACTGCATATTTTAATTTAAAATATTTATTTAGATCTTTGAATGACGACAACAATAATAAATAATTTAAGTATCGCGTTTCTCAACAGGCTCACTGATACAATCACAGACACAGTGGTGTAGTAGGTACTTTCAGTTTAATGTATAAAAATTTACTTTGCGACATTTTTTTATGTGCAATTTCGGAAGTTATATCGCCGAATGTCATTTGTTGTAAAGAAAAGAATAAAAAAGTCAGTTGACAGTACTGAAAATGACGACATTCGCTGTTACCCCAATGTTGATCGAAGATAATTTTTTATCGATTTCCTCTTTGAGAAGTTCGTTTCTCCTTCTCCATTCGTTCCGAAAATGGACAGAGAAATTTTGAAAGCTAGTTTACGTTCGGAAGACGTGTTACGAGCTTCTCATCAATTTGTGCAGGAATCATAATATCCACTACAGGTTTTTTATCCTTGTAGTGAAAACTCTCCAATAAATACAATTTCAAGCTACATATGAATACGGGATTACACCAGTATACAATACAAATTTTAAGTTGTAATTCCGTCGATTTATGTAAATTATAACAAGAGTGGTAGATCATATAACATCCGAAAACTTGAAAATTTCATCATCCTGGAGCGGGAATCGAATTCGCGTCTCCCGGTTTGCACCCGAGCACGTTAACCACTACACCACCCAGAACGACCAAGTCTCAAGTTTCCGAGTAATTTGAATTTAACACATCACAGGAATCGCCAGTCGAAGCAACGGCATTCATATTTAGCGAATCTGGATGAATGCCTGGCGATTCCTGTGATGTGTTAAATTCAAATTACTCGGAAACTTGAGACTTGGTTGTTCTGGGTGGTGTAGTGGTTAGCATACTGGGGCGCAAATCGGATGACGCGGATTTGATTCTCGCTCCTCGACGATGAAGTTTTCTGATATTATATGACTTACCACTCTTGTCATAATTTACACCAATCGACGGAATCACAACTTCAAATTTGTATTTCATCTTCAAGATCTCACAGATATGTGTTCACTTAGTTCCTTTGCTTTATAAATGACTACATCTCTAGTCATGGATCTGTCCGGCAGGAAATTAAATCTTTTGCATAGAATTTTATAAGCTTTGCGTCTTTTTGCCATCTCAGTTATAAGTCTGTTGGTTATAAGATAAAATGATTGTGAGCGGAATTGGTCACAGTCACTCAGACTTAAACTTTGATCTGCGTTATCCAAAACTTCGTCTGCAAAGCGAGCTCTTGTTCGCTTAGTTGCGCACATTCCTTGTAGTCGGATGATGTAAGTTTTCTTGCTATGGTCTCAAATACATCAAATTTATTTTGCGTTATTTGAAAATGTGCTAACAGACTATCATATAATTTCACAATGGCACTGTAACGACCCTCGCTCCTTTCTAGCTCTTTCTCAACATAGCCACGATCCCGCGAGAGCCGTCACATAATTTTCTTGGTTCGTTTCCCAAAAGAATCATTGCTTGAGAAATTCAAAAACAACAACATAGAATCCGGAACCTTTGTAACAGTAATGAAAATAGACAATTTATTCCGCTAAAACGATGTGGCTTGGGACTTCTCGAAGGGCTGGTTAATGGAATCCTCCATGGACTTAGTCTCCGTCATCCGTTGCTATATGGACTCTAGACCGACGCCAAAATTAACTACACTCTTCAAAAACGTCACGTTCTCTCCAATTTTTCACGACCCGGCCTCTCTCTAAAAAACCAAGGTCCCGTCTGTCTCCCTTCAACTTCCAAAGTCGTCTTCTCTCTTAAAAACTTCAGAAAATTTCCACTTCCCACTTAATCGGATCACCTCCTTTGTGCTACCTGCAAACACCTTTAAACGGGTAAGGGCTAACTGCACGCCCGTATAATCTCCCTTTAAAATGACAAAGGTCAACTGCACTGGGAGGGAAAAGTCTGTTAGAAGAAAGGTGATTACCTGCACGGGCAATAACCAATATAAAATACAAAAAGGGGAAAGAAATTTTTGATAGTTTTTTAGAAAAGAATAAAAAGAAAGAATTACAGGAATGGACTTTTTAAAATGCGAATCTTAGTATTACAAAAAGCAAAAATGACTACTGTACTCTATGTTTATAATTAATCTTTTTGTAGAATGTCTTATGTTACACGAAATTTTGTAGAAAATTATAAAATAAATAAAAATATTCAAAAAGAAAAAAAAAAATATATATATATATATATATATATATATATGGGAGACGTAGAGCCAATCTCCTCGTGGTGTCCCCTGGGTAAAGCTAAGGGGCTCTGAAAGGCGTGCAGTTCGGACTAACTCTGATTCTCCGCCTGTTTTACCCTTCCCGTGTAGTTAGCCTATGTTTGCATTTCTTGCCGTGCAGTTGACCAACACCGCATTAAGCTTGTGCTTCTCTCATTAACGCACCCTTGAGATTATCCCATGGCCACACAAGATAGGTATAATACACTTCAAATACTTATGTATTAAGCCGATAGTAATGCCGCTAATCGCGTGTATCTGACAGCAACAGTTTAAACATGCTGATTTCGTCCGCTCTCCTGGTCCGCTCTGCCCCAAAATGGCCGGAACAAAGAAATTTCACGTGGGAGTGTACATAGGCATACATACTTACAATTATTTTCATGACCTGGGGGATGGCGAATCTTACAGGCACACAATTCAATGCCAGTTTCCTGTAGAGCTTTATTGGCAATATCAATTTTTTGCAGTAAATCTTTCCAAATTAAGCACATCAACGCTGTCTCAAAATGATCCACGGTTTTTATTAGGGATCTTGCTTCATGAACAACTGCTGGTGGTTGACGTTCACTTTCAGTTATATCAATCTTGATGAATTTCAAAGTAGTTGACAGAGTGTTAGTAGCATTGATTCGTTCAGACCATCTGGTATGTGATTTTTTTACAGCACCGATATTTTCTTTCATGTTTTCTCACAATTTAGACCATCTCTGCGGTGAAGCGGGAAAAAATACATAGATTGCCTGCAAAATTCCAAAAAACTTCATTGTCGCTATACAACACTCCACTGCAGTTGATCCAACCAAGTAAAGACTGTAGGCTGCACAGTGCACATGGTTATGTGTACAACCATAAGCTCAGCTACACGTATCGCGAACCACGAAACAGTGGCGGACCCAGGCTTTTGTGCAGGCAAGGGTTTAGCGGCGTTAATGGTGCACTACAATTTACGGGTACTTTTAAGATTGATAAAAAAAAAAAAATTGCAATACGTGCGAGAAAAAGTTAAAATTAGTATAAAAATTAGCAAACATTTAGGACAAAGGCCTCTAAAAACAATACGGTCTTAAAACGGCCCCGCACTTAATCAATGAATAGCGGAATCTATCGTTCTAAATCTTTTTCTTTTTTGTTTCGGGTTTAAGGTGGATCCACCTAAAAACTCTGCCCTGTGTTTCCAATGGTAAAAACTTCTGTAGACATTTTCTTCGAAATTAATGCATTCTCAAGGATGAAAATTTGCACATCGATAAAAATAACGTTATATTATAGCCTAGTATACTTAACATTTTCTGAAACTTAGCCATAATTATATTAAAAATCAATAACTTTTCTTTCGGTATGCTCGATTCCTGCAAATAAATGGCGCCACATATACATGTGGCTTGTTAAATGCAATCACGTCGCATTTTTTAAAATAATTTTATTAATTTTCGGAATGGAATCAACACTTGAATCTATCTATATGCGATAGTCTGGAAATTTCAGAATGATTTGTGTCACTTAGATTAAATTTTCTGACAATAATTTAGATGAAAATGTTTACAGAACTGTAGGTACTGCTGACTTTTAATTCCGAAAAAAAAAAAACCCAGCAAACTCACTCTGCGATCTTTTCTGATAAATACTGTCAGAAAATTTGATCTAAGTGGCTCAGATCCTCCTTAACTTTCCCGACTATCGCATGGATAGACTCAAGAGTGTTGTGTTAACAGGACTTTGCCTTCCCGTTAGGGTTCGGTATGTAGGCTTAGTTGCAACTCATTGCGGATGCTACGAAAAGATTGTACTTCCCGAAAAGTATTAAGAGCATTTACGATATTAAATCAGTTCTTTTTACTATTTAATTTTAATGTACAATGTATTTAAATTGTCCTGTTGAATTATCCTACAAAATTACTACTTGAATCTCTTAGTTCGATACTTATTTTTGTATCCTACGCTCTTTCTTACTTATTCTACGATTTTGCCTATTTTTTTCTTCTATTTCATTTACTTTTCTTTCTTGCTTCCCAGTTTCGAAGTCACCTTCCACACGAGCTCCTTCCTCGCCGCTGTCTAAAAAATGCTCCCTTCTCAAAACACCTTTCCGCTACTCCTACCCCTCTAGACTTCTCTTTCTCTTCCGCCCTGACCCCTGTGTCCGTCCCTTCTTAAGCGTGGCCGCTGTGTCCCTGAGCCTCTTACCCCCGTTAAAAGGGAAGAGTGTTTCTGTAATTGACGCCTCTGACGCAATAAACTAATTAAGCAGTCTGGAATAGTTTGCTGATGACAATACCCATGATTGCAGCGTAGGCCAATAAAACGATTTAAGCACTTAATAACGGCCGTACGTCTAGTTACATTTGCCGCCATGAAAGTCCCTTCGAACGCTCTCTTGCCGGCTGACCTCACACGAAAAAGAATTAACACCAAAATCCTTTAAAATCTCCAAAATTCCTGTAACACTTTATTCCATTCCAAAAATTAATAAAGTTATTGAAAAAAAAAGTGCAACGTGATTGCATTTAGCAAGTCACATGTACATGTGGTGCCATCTATTTGCAGGTCTCAACAATACCACAGGAAAAGTTATTGATTTTTTAATACAATTATGGCTTTAGAAAATATTAAGTATACACTATGATGAAGCCATTTTTATCGATGTGCAAATTTTCATTCTTCGGAATGCATTAATTTCGAAGAAAATGTATACAGAAGCTTTTACCATGGGAAACATAGGTCAGAGTTTTCAGGTGGATCCACCTTTAAAGACCACCGTGAGCATAACCATATCATCGACAGCATTTGTATACTGGAACAAACTGACTTTTTCTAAATGTCTTTTTCACTTTTAAAAAATTCACAGCGCCAGCCATTTGTTTAAGGTTCAGTTTCATTGTTCCTGGGTGTTGTTGACAGATGTCAGTAATTAAAACTACACCGGATTTCAAAGATTTTTTTTTTTTCATGCAATATACTAATCCGATATTTCATCGTTCAGTGGAAAATGGTCTTATTCTGCGTTTATTCGCGAATTTTGAGTTATTTGCTGAGGAAAACACATATTTTTTTAAGATCTTCACTGGCAAGATATTCAGTAACAAACGTCATGATGATCTCAGAGTCATCTTCTGAGCATTATTCCTAGATGGGTCTGGGTTCGAATCCCAGGAGAAGGATGGGTGGTGTGTTTGTCTTACGGTACTGGCTCTCTATCTCTTCCCTAAGACCGGTGATCCCAAATAATGGACGGGTGGCTGCTTATAGCCATTGAGTTGGGTACAGTGCTCGCTAAATTCCCAATTAAGAAAAAAATGATCTCAGAATTTCATCGTGTCAAGAATATTAAACTACATCGAATTTTTTAGCATTCTGTTACTATAGCAGCTTTTGGAGTATTCGCGACCAACGGATATCAAAGAATATACAATACCTATACACCTGAAAGTTCAAGGCCGCTTATGCAGTTTTGATTTGGATCTTTGAACTTTTCTTTAGTAAATGAACTTCAATGAGCGTACGCCTTTCAAATCAAGTCACAATTCCTGAGGGCGTTGCCTCCAAACCAGTTTCCAACCTCTCTTGCTTGAAGAAATCACTAAAACAATTTTTTATATCCCGAAGTATCTCTGCCTATGAAAGCGTTTATAGGCTCCGACAGCTGAGAGAACAATTACTAAATTACTGAAAAGAAATTTCTTTTGGGAGGGTGAAGGGGAGGGGAAGTAACGACCACCGTGAGCAACTCTATGGGCTATAATCAGTTGCTTGCCCTTAATTTGGTTCCACTGGTTCCCGAAAAGGGAAAGAGTCAGTGTCGTAAGACAAACACAGCTCCCATCCGGGATTTGAACCCGAGTCCATTTTGGACGAATGGTCAGAAGCCATCGGTTAGACCACGGCGCCAGCGGGGGGGGGGGGGGCAAAGTTCTTTTGTAAGAGTTGCTCTGGACATACCATATATAGGTAAACTTACATTGTTAATAAACATAAGCATTTTCCCAGCCGCATTAGGTTTTACTTAAGTTTTTCTTTTTTTTCAAATATCAAAATATTAAATCAAAACAAATTAGACATCAAAATAAAGTTCTCATACAAAAAATCATTTTAATCATTTTACTTTCAGCGTAACACGTCGGCTCTTGTTTCTTTTCTGCGGAAATGTTGAATTCGTGAGAGAATGTCTGACAAATACACTCGCACTTCTTTAACAGACAGCTGACGATTTCTGTCTTCACTGTTGATGTTGGTCAGACTTGAGGAAGCTAGTTCAGCAACAAAATAGCGAACGACCGTAACGTGCACTGAACACCACTCACTCGTGAAATCACTTCCGAAACAAATCTCTCTGAGTATCGCTGTGATGCGTGGAACCTCACAATCTATTCAGGACTTGACTGTGTTGACTGATAGTCACCCTTTAAATAAAGAAAAATAACCTCTTGAAGAATCTGATTGCCAAGAGATCTAGAAAAAAAACCATAAACGTGTAGAAATTGTAGTGCCAGTCAGTAGGATAAATGGATTCTAGTAATTTCATCTGCAAATATGGACACCACCTGTAAGAAGAGTGTTCGCTACTCTTTTTCTCTCGGTGCCAAGGGGCTCGACTTTCTGACGCTATCGGTGAGGCAGCTCTGTAAAAGCACTAAACAAACACAGACGCCATACAACTAAATACGACCTTAAACACGAACTAATGAAACAAAAAGTACAACTGTGTTACGCTGAAGTTCCTATTACACTGCAAAAAAATTTCTGAAATTCACGAGCCACTTTCCTTGATTCATTTCGTGAATTAACGAATCATATTTCTGATAGAATTACTATACACATGCTGTCCAAACGTGCGATTAACACAAACCGTGTCTCCAACTGCAAATTAAAATACACTTATTTACAATTAAAAACACTATATTTACAATAAAAAGGCAAGTACTTTCAGGGATCTCTTGTCCCCATCATCAGGCCTCAGTGCCACGAATCATGAGGAGCTATCCCATATATATACATCACAAAGTATCCCCCCGTCACACGTCTCTTTTACATTCCTGTGTTGCCAACTTTACAAACACAAACTGTAATGTTTAAAAAATAATTATACAAGTCAAAGTTATATCTAAATTTCATTCTCGATTTTTTTTTTTTTTTTTTTTTGATTGGAGGTTAAACGACCACCGTGAGCAACTCAATGGGCTATAAGCAGTCGCCCGTCCCTAATTTAGGGTCACTGGTTCCAGGGAAGGGAGAGAACCAGTGCCGTAAGACAAACACAACATCCATGCCTGACCGGGATCCGAACCCGGACCCCTTACGGACGAACGATCAGAGGCCAACGCCTTAGACCACTGCGCCACCGGGGCGGCCATTCTCGATTACCAGCCGTCTCCATGAGTTTGGTATATAGGTAGGCATGTCAATATTACAACACTTGTTACCGTATGAAATGATATGCAAACTTTCGAACACAAATATTGTACTTCTGGTTACATTTGAGCTGAGAATTTTAGCGTTATTCCAGTCGGGGAGTACCCTCCATGCCCAACAGTGGTAGTAAGTGCTGTGTTAATAGTCCCTGTTCGTAGAGCATATTTATGTTCACTCAATCTTTTATCCAAGGTCCGAAATGTAGAACCTATATAGTATTTAATATCAGTATTGGGGTCTTCATGAATACGTGGAATACTATAGACACCTATATAGTATTTAATATCAGTATTGGGTCCTCATGAATAAGTATTCCACTTATTCATGAGGACCCCAATACTGATATTAAATACTATATAGGTTCTACACTTCGGACCTTGGATAAAAGATTGAGTGAACATAAATATGCTCTACGAACAGGGACTATTAACACAGCAGTTACTACCACTGTTGGGCATGGAGGGTACTCCCCCGACTGGAATAACGCTAAATTTCTCAGCTCAAATGTAACCAGAAGTACAATATTTGTGTCCGAAAGTTTGCATATCATTTCATATGGTAACAAGTGTTGTAATATTGACATGCCTACCTATATACCAAACCCATGGAGATGGCTGGTAATCGAGAATGAAATTTAGATATAACTTTGACTTGTATAATTATTTTTTAAACATTACAGTTTGTGTTTGTAAAGTTGGCAACACAGGAATGTAAAAGAGGCGTGTGACGGGGGATACTTTGTGATGTATATATATGGGATAGCTCCTCATGATTCGTGGCACTTATACTTGATGATGGGGAAAATAGATCCCTGAAAGTACTTGCCTTTTTATTGTAAATAGTGTTTTTAATTGTAAATAAATGTATTTTAATTTGCAGTTGGAGACACGGTTTGTGTTAATCGTGCGTTTAGACAGCATGCGTATAGTAATTCTACAGTTTTTGTGCGAAATTTATCATTGGTATCATATTTCTGATGCAACCAGAGATGGAAACGGGTCACGGGTCAGCGGGTCGACAATTTCTAGCGGGTCAAACGGGTCGGGTCAAGGTGCTCCTGACCCGATGTCGACCCGATTTTATTTGCGTTTTATTTTTGAAAAGAAAAAAAAAATTCAAAGAAAAATGCGCATTGTAGAATTGTGTGCACGCGGACTGAAATATGATTTGTCATGCAATATGAAGGAAGAGTTTCATCAGAAAAAAGAGTCCCTTCCTTCTAAAGGGCAATGATGAAAACCACATTTGGAAACTTTCAACTCATCATAAACTTTTTAAAATTGTTGTTGCTGTGAAACGTATTCTGAAGCTTGATATTGTTACGACTTTTGCCTTATTATTTTTTTAATATAATGGGCGTGGCTAATCAGACCGAATAATGATTTGATTAATTAATGCGTTGGTTCTGATTGAGTTTTGAACAAAGAAAAGAGAAGTTCCAAAGCGAAGCAGGGACCACCCCAAACGTTTTGCCACTGCATTCGGAATCACGAAGGTGACGAAAACAGTTGTAATTCAGCCGATGTGTCGGGGTTCTAAACTGAACAAGGGCGTCAGAAACGCCATTAGCAGGACAGATTTATGGGAGAGGTTGCAGTTTGGGTCAAGAAATTGTCCTGTAAGTGTAATACTGAGGGACCGACGAACGCATTTTTGAGTGTCATAATATTCTCGTGTCCTAGTGTGCATGGGGGGAATAGAAAAGCGAGAGGCTTTACCGAGTAGCTGAAATCAACAGAAGAAAGAAATAAGCAGTTGTTTCCCGATTCACGACAGAAAAAGTAGCGGCACGCTTAGCTCCGATAAAAGAGTGGACCAGAAGAAGTTTGCCTGATACAACAGGAAAAGTGGCGAATGGCCAGCCTTTGCCTAACATCGCAAGAAGTACAAACTATTTGCTATTCCATGTTAGAACGGAGCTAAAAGTGACCAGGAGTCGAAAATCGTTCCCCGTTACATCTGAAAATTCCATGATTCGGCGAGTATCGCGCCGACATTGACCGATGCTTCGTTCCGAGAACATCACACGGGAGTCTTTAGTGATACCCCCACGCTTCAGCAGCCGGACCAGTGAAAGTGCATGTGCGTCTCTGTTTTTTTTTTTTTTTTTGATTGAAGGTTTAACGACCACCGTGAGCAACTCAATGGGCTATAAGCAGTCGCCCGTCCCTATAATTTAGGGTCACTGGTTCCAGGGAAGGGAGAGAGCCAGTGCCGTAAGACAAACACAACATCCATGCCTCACCGGGATTCGAACCCGGACCCCGTTCGGACGAATGATCAGAGGCCATCGCTTAGACCACTGCGCCACCGGGACGGCGTGCGTCTCTGTGTGTTTAAAGACGGCATGAAGCCGTTTGCTACTCCGTTTGATGTCACGTATATCGTGTAGGCTATTAAACTAGCCCACACGCAGGTGCTTTGGATTATTTTCAGAAGAAGACTTGTGTAAGTAATAGTTCTTTGATTCTTTACTTTGTTCTAATAAGATAGAAACAGATATTCAATTGACCCGAAACAAGACGTTTGAGTGACTGTCTCGAAATCGCTCGATGAACAGTACCATCAATTAAAAATTTGCCAAGTTTGGTCGTAGTGACCTGTCAATAGCCATGATTCGGCGTGATTCATCAGCATATATAAATTATGTAAATATGACTGTCTAAATTAAAGTGTTTTTGTGTGCCGGCAATCCTATCAATTGATTCGTGGATGCTCTTGTAATAGTAAAAGTAAGTTAAAGTAAGTGCACGCTCCATTACAGCAGTCTTCGCGAGAAAACGTATCCAATCCTTTTATTTTGAAGAATAACCGCTCGGAATTCATTAACATATCAAGTGGTGGACCGCGGTGGGACCACGGTTACAACATTGGTGGTCCGCGACCGCAACAATATATTATCAAGAAAACAGCAAAAACTGAAATTAAACATAGAGCAAGTTGCTTAATTCAAAACTTTTGACTGTAGGGCCATCAAAATGAGCTGCAACAGCCTTAAAATTACTGCGGAGAGACTTTTGACTCTCGCAGATGTGTTTGAAAACATGCGTAAAACAGTCAGTTAAGTTATATCATGCAAATGAAGGGCGACAATTTCAATACTTCCTGTAAGTGAGTAAATTATACGTTCCTATAATACAGTTGTTTGATTTGCATATAACCTAAGGTATCCATTGCGGAGAGACTTTTCGAAAGTATATTCTTAGTTCAAAACAGATTTGTCCGGGTCTGGTCTGGGCCCAAAATGTTTGACCCGTTTCCAACTCTGGGTACAACCTGTTCCGTGAAATGACGAAAAAAAAAAAAAAAAAAAAAACCCTGAATTTTATGAATTTTTCGGATGTCAGGAAAATAATTAATTTTGAGAAACCTTTCGTATTTTAACAGCAAAACTCTGCTCTCACTTTTTCCGTGTCGATATGACGAAACATTTCCGGTAATAGGAGTGATTCGCGGGAATACTTGAGGTTTGAATAACTGTTATATTTCAATCGTCTGTCGAAGGACCTGACCTTGAAGTTCTATAGCGAGATCGAATATTGCAGATAACATATCGCATGAAATTTTGGTTCTTTTGGCACCGGATGCTTCTTTCCTTCTCCCCCATTTTGTGGGCTAGCTACTACTCTATATTATGTTACTGTAAGAAATCTGGTACTTAAATTATTGTAATGGTGATTATACGATGTCTATGTACCAGTCTGTGGAGCTCTTAAGACAAAAGCTATTACAGCTACCAAGAGTAAATTTTATATTTTGAATTTCTGTGAAATACTACTATGAAACAGAACATTTTGCCTTTTGTTAAAGATAATTGAAAGTCATTGTCAGTTTAAAAAGATCTGAAGTTCCAAAGCATTCAGTTGCTCCGATAAACCACGATGAAAAAAATACTTAACTTGTGATAAGTCCTCTTACAGAAAAAATAAAATTGCTTCATACCTATTAAAAAAATAATAAGCTCCAATAGAAAATACAAAGACTAATTCACTCGCATTAATGATAAAACAAATTTCATCATCGCGCAATTAAGAGTTTTACTTTGAACTTGAGTGTGACTCCCGAGTAACCGAGTACTTTTGGCTCAGCGGTCAAGACGCGCGGTTTTTGGTGGGCCAACCCAAACGCCCTCGGAACGAATCTCACCGGTACGAAATGATTCTCCGGTGTGACAGCTGAGAAATTCGGAGTCTTTGATTTTGCGAAATTTCTGTTTAAATACGGGAAAACTCGAAACGGACTCTTCTGAAACAAACTGAATTACTAATTGCGGAACATCTGTGTCAAAATACGGAAACTTTTAAAAACGGAAATTTCATTAAAAGACGGACACCAATAAGATAGATAGGGCAATAAGATAGTATAACTATACTATAAATAGTTATCCGAATTTATTGACGTAGATAAAATCAAAGTTTCCAAGCTTTCGCACATCAACCAGATGGCTTTTTCAAGGAAGGTAGACAGCAAACTGGCTTTTTCAAGGAAGGTATAGACAGCAAACTGCAAACTAGATCTAGTTTCAACCAGATGGCTTTTTCAAGGAAGGTAGACAGCAAACTGGCTTTTTCAAGGAAGGTAGACAGCAAACTGGCTTTTTCAAGGAAGGTATAGACAGCAAACTGCAAACTAGATCTAGTTTCAACCAGATGGCTTTTTCAAGGAAGGTAGACTGCAAACTAGATCTAGTTTGCAGTTTGCTGTCTATACCTTCCTTGAAAAAGCCATCTGATTGATGTGCGAAAGCTTGGAAACTTTTTTTTTTTTTTTTTTTTGATTGGAGTTTTAACGACCACACCATGAGCAACTCTTGGAAACTTTGATTTTATCTATACGCCAATAAATTCGGATAACTAGTATAGTTATACTATCTTATGTATAGTTGGTGTACAGTTCCTTGCGCTATTATATAATTACTGGCAACTTTGCTGAACGTTATTTTTAGGAATTTTCAGTGAATTCATACCACTTATTTTTTACAGTGTAAACCTCGTGGGTCGTGATTGTCAGAAATCAAACATGAACTAAAGCAAAGTGTTCGATGTAAAACACGGCAGTAATTTAGTTTACTTACGACCTATCCAAGGAGGTATACACGCGACCCGTTAGGTACTATACAAGCATTATGCATTCACACGGACTCACTGATCTACGTGTATCTTAACCGTTGGAGTCGATTTTTAAATTCAGAGGTCCAAGGTACAAAGGAAGATGGAAATGTTACTAAAGTTTTACCCTTCCTTTGGGGCTTCGCTAGTCTCGTCGTACTGCTTCTCGGTAACTTCATAAGTGAGTGCAATGTCGCTTACTCTTGCTCGATCAGATCAGATCATATGTAGAGGATTTTAAGAAGGGAGTGACTGACCTCAGGTCTTAAACAACCCTTAGAAATAGGAAGTTAGGAGATTTGGGCTAGTGTGCCCGATACGAATGAGTGGCACGGAAGCGAGGTAGAAAGGGGTAGAAAGACGCTTTTATTTATTACCGGGGGGCCAGTACCAGAGGTTCGACGCATGGCGAATATTTAGTGGTTCGAGCTTTCGTACCTGCCGGGGGCAAACCTGAGGTTCCTCCGTGGCAGTAGCGAAAGTTGACCACTAGGCCATCCGCGTCCCTCGATCAGATCAGGTCATATGTAAGGGAATCTTCGCCTTCCTTCTTTGTTTTTAAACAACGACACCTGGTATGTTGTCGAGAAAAACCTTTCCCTCATGACAGCTGCGGTAGCGCACAGAAATTAATCCAATATTAGCCATTACTGGACAAAAATTCCAGTGATACACTGTGAAAAAATTGTGGTGTGAATTCACGGAAAATTTCTGAAATAACATGCAGCAAAGTTGCTGATATGTGTCCGTTTTGTGACAAAATTTCCGGTTTTAAAAGTTTCCGGTTCTTCTAACTTCCGTATTAAGGTTTTAAAAGTTTCCACTTCTTCTAACGTCCCTTAGTCAGTAATTCCGCTTATTTCAGGAAAGTCCGTTTCGGATTTTTTCGAATTTATACAAACATTTCGCAAAACTTCGGCTTTTGTGCATGCACGTATACCATAAAACTTTAAGTGCGCGATGGTAATTTTATTTTTTAATTAATGTGGGTGAATTAGTCATTTTATTTCCTGTTAGAGCTTATTATTTTTCTGAATAGGTTTGTAATAATTTCATTTTTTGTGTCGCAGGACTTATTACAATTTACATATATCTTTTCGTCGTGATTTTTCGAAGCAACAAAATGTTTCGCAGAACTGGAGATCTTTTATAAACTCACAGTGATTTTCAATTGTTTTTAAGAAAATGTGAAATGTACTGTTTTTTAGTAGTATTTCACAAAACTCATAAATATAAAATTTACTCTTGATAATAGCCTTTGTCTTTAGAGGTCCACAGACTAATAAATAGACATCATACAATCACCTATACGATAATTTAAGTACCCGATTTCTTACAGTAACGTAATGTACAGCAGCTAATGCACAAAATGGGTGAAGGGGAAAGAAATATCCGGTGCCAAATGAATCAAAATTTCATGCGATATGCTGTCCGCAATAACCGATCTCCCTACAGAACTTCAAGGTGAGATCCTTCGACAGACGATTGAAATATAACAGTTAATCAAACCTCAAGTATTCCCGCGAATCGTTCCTATTACCGGAAATTTTTCGTCATATAGACATGGAGAAAGTGAGAACAGAGTTTTGCTGTTAATATACGAAAGGAATTGCCGAAAGGTTTCTGAAAATTCAGTATTTTCCGTTATGGCATCTTAAAAACGGCAGTTTACCGTCAATAATAAAGGAATTATGGAAAGGTTTCTGAAAATTCAGTATTTTCCGTTATGGCATCTTAAAAACGGCAGTTTACCGTCAATAATAAAGGAATTATGGAAAGGTTTCTGAAAATTCAGAATTTTCCTGGCGTAAAAAATTTTTCCGTCACCCCACGGAAAATTTGCATCAGGAATATTCTTCATTAATTTACGAAAGGAATCACGGAAAATGGCTCTTGAATTTTTAAAATTGTTTACAGTGTATTTGGAATTTTTCGAGGTGCTTCCAAAATGTGTATTTCTTTATTCCACGATTCCTCGCTGAAACCCGTGTATAGATGTTTTATGGGAAATACTTCATTAAGCAACTCATGCGGCGAAAGTTCGAACGTTGCCTCGGTGACCGAGTGGTCAGGAACGTAGGTTTCTGGCTAGCCGTCCAAACTGGGACGGCTTCGAGCCCCATCGTTGGATATTTCACTTCGTAACAGCGAGTAATAGTTTGGAAATACTTCAAACTATTTACTCGCTATTTCCTAACAAGACACAAGTAACAATTATAGTTCGCTGTAAACAAAAGCAAGCCACATTTATTTATTCATTCAATACCGCTAGCTTCTGTCGCTCTTCACCTTACACATAGCTTTTTCAAACAACTCAACACATCGTTTTATTTACATTCTGACCTATTGTCAGGATGTCAACTTTGAAGCACTCGTCGGGAGGAATAATGTGTCGTTAAGTCAGCAAACGTATAACAATAAGTTACCAAATTTGCATTCGAACTCAAAAGGGAAGTTTAATTTAGAGGTATACATCACATACTGTAAAACATTGACTCAGGATATAAAATATATGCAAATGTCT
Source organism: Macrothele yani (assembly GCA_039090855.1). Lineage (NCBI taxonomy): Eukaryota > Metazoa > Arthropoda > Arachnida > Araneae > Macrothelidae > Macrothele > Macrothele yani. The sequence continues at coordinate 59,932,578 of CM077017.1, read as the reverse complement.
CTATACATAACAGATGCACAGAAATAAATAAACATATTTTAGCACTGTCAACCATCATTTTCTTTGGCTAGTAAAATGAAAAGATCACATATTAAGATCACAATGAAAAGATCACATATTATCTAGTATGTGATCTAGATCACATACTAGATCGTCTCAATCAACTAAAATATGTAAGTTCAAATGAACTTCTCTCGTTCGAGGAAACACACAGGCACTCACATTCCGCCCATGTTGCTCTGCGTTGAGATACAATACCGCTGATGTCATGTAACGATTTCTAACGCTGTTCCCGTGGTAATTAGGATATTGTTACAGGGCTGTTGTCGTTCGTTTATAAGCCCCCTTTGGCTTCAAAATTGCAGCTCGTTGCCGAAAATATATAACGAAGGATGTGAAAGCACAAATTTGTTCCTGACGAGCATCGAACCCGCGCTCTATCACTCCGGAGAATGTTGCACGCCCAACTAAGCTACACGGACGGAATGTATTGTTGCAGATTTGTCGTTTTGGCACGTGATTCACCTCTGTAGTATGTCGCATCATCTTCCTCTTAATTAATTTCTTTTTTTTTAAGCGTAGTAGGAATTTTCATTAATTCTAGACGATGTGAGTAGATATAAAAGGCGTCTTCTGGGACAAGGGAACGGCTCATTACGGCTCACTTACGGCTCCCTTACGGCTCACTTACGACACCGGGTGGAGTGGGGCAGAATGGACGGTGGGCGGGGCTGAGTGACGGGTTCAGCTGTCAGCGGGTAGTGCGTGTGATTTATGTTTCTGGAGGGGTATATTTTTAATTGGGTTGGGGGATTTCGTAGGAAGATGGGGTAACGAGGGATGATTGTGATCTTTTTTTAAGGTTTAATTTTTAATGTGGAAAATTAAAGAAAAGCCTAACCTATCGCGATGATGTAACGCGGTAGGGTTATGTATTGTTTGTGGTCTTTTCAGAGTTTTGGATGATTTTATTTTATTGTGGAACGTTGAAGTGTTGCTTGCTAAGTAATAATGAAAGAATGTATACTTTTTCTTGATGGAAATGTTCAGAAAATGATTATATCAATAAAAAGTGCATAAAATTTAGTTGATCTGTTCGAGAATGAAATGATCTCAGGTACGATGTATGTGATGTAATCAAATAAAGAAAGATGGAATTAATCAAGAACATTGGTAAAAGAAATAAAAATGAGAAGACATTTCAACTCTGAGAAATGAGATGAAGGTAAGTTTTGATTATAAGAAATATTTGTATGAACACCTTAGTTTTTTCTTGACAATAAGTATCATTGTAAGGGAAGCGATTTTTTTTTCTTTGATGTGGAAAAGAAAAACATTCTCTTCAGTAAACAGCTTGATCATTTAAAAATAATGTTATACAATCAAGTGTTAAACAAACGACTTCAGATGCCTTTTCTTACCCACTGTCAAAAACCCCTCAGCTCGAATATGAAACACGTGGAAAGGTAAATCAAGCTAAAGTGGAAATTGAAGAAACCGAAGTTGCTAAAGCACAATAAATTACGAAGCGTGATTTTGTGGAAGATGTGCTTGTGTTATCGGTTCCAAGCGCTCTGCTCAGAACGTTCTGCATGTGTTTGACATTATATCTTGGACACCTCACGTAGAATTAGTATACCGCGAGAAAGCACTTAAAAATTCTAAGAACATCGATGATCATATGTTAAACCCTCAAAGTACTAGAGATTTTTCATGCAATGGATATATTTGTTATACACTGCTGGACAATTGCTAAGGACGGATCATAAACGGCTATATAGCGCATAAAAAAGTAAGTGTGGTTGGATGCCAAGTGAAATAAAATAATGTCAGATTACCAGGACATTACAAGAAAGAAAATTTATTGTGCTCTGAAATCCAGAAAGCTTTGGAACGTGTTCAAGGGACTAACAAGCCATTTTGTGCAGAATACGTAAACTTGAAAAAATGCAATTACCGTCCGCAGGCGTTCCGGCGTAAGATGTCAATACGGGATATGGCCACCATGGAGGGCGATGCAAGATTCCACACGTCGTGTCATGCTTTGAACAACATTGTCAAGCAGCTGTTGGGGTAATTTATTCCATTCCTCTGTCAGTGTACGGATGAGGGTGCCCTTGTTTATTGGAGGGCATTGGCGACCAGCAAGACTCCTCCCCACAGCATCCCACACATTTTCAATGGGATTCAGATCTGGAGAACGTGCTGGCCATACGAGGCGTCGAATATCCTCGCTCTTAGTACACTCCTGGACAGCGACTGTTCGATGACATGTTGCGTTGTCGTCCATGAAAATGAATCTATCACCGACAGTTCCACGGAACATGCGAACATGAGGTAGCAGAACATCATTAATGTATCGTTGGCCAGTCATAGTCCCAGTTGGAAGCACATGGAGGGACGTATGGCCATTGATCATGATGCCAGCCCATACCATGACACTACATGTCAGATATCGGTCTCTTTCCTGTATGTTTGCTGGACAATATGCAGTACCACTATCACGCCAGATCAGTTGTCGTCGACAATCAGACGATAGACTGCATCTACTCTCATATGAGAAGAGGACAGCAGACCAGTCGTTATCAGTCCAATTGCGATGTTGATGGCACCATTGCAAACGGGCGGTACGATGACGTCTGGACAATGGGATGCACCCAACAGGACGGCGGACGTATAGTCCTCCTTCATGCAAACGTCTGGCGATAGTTTTTGGGAGATCCGCTTGCCAGTAGCAGCCATAAACTGATTTGCTACCTCACTAGCTGTGCTGCGCCGGTGTCTTTTTGTTGATAGCACTATGTACCGATCTTCTGCAGGTGTCGTACTGCGAACACGACCTCCCCGTGACGTTTGCTACACTCTCCATTTGTTTAAAATGATTTCCAAAGCCTTAAAACAACACTGTGGCTGACGTCGAACTCCCTGGCAACAACTGTTATGTTTTGCCCTTCTTCAATCTTGCCAATAATACGGCTACGCGTAAAATTATTTAGGTGATGTCGGGAAGACATACTGAAAATTACAAGTTCGTCAATTGATTCTTTCCTTTCAACTTTGCGTTTGAACAACAACGGTCAATACGCGTCAAATCCTTTATATCTCTTATCAGCGCTATGACGTCACGAACAAGTTCGGCAATCCAAAATTTGCATACGCACAACACGTCTTACTGTATCCCCACTTATGCTAATTTCCACATTTTCCTGCCTTCCATTTTATGGTTCCTATCGTTGCTATTGTCATCCGTCCTTAGCAATTGTCCGGCAGTGTAGCTGTAAATGAAATTAATTTATGATCAAGATATCGGAAAAATAAGAAAAATATTTGTATCAGAGCAATCTGGAAAGAGTGTATTACCTCGCTGGTTTCCTTACGAAAGATTTCTATGTTTTCTTTAAATGGTGTGAGTATTTTTTTTTTTTTTGTTTTCTTTCTTAGATTTATAACAACAACAAAATACAAGATTAACACTAAGTCTGTGTTTTGTAACAAAAAAAATTCGGTGAATGCACGTTTTTCTCACTTAAAATATATGTAGGGGGCGATATTTGCAAACCAAAGTTTTTGATCGAGGACAGTTTTTTGAAAACAAATTTTACATGAAACGCAAAAAAATGAGATCAAAGTATCCAAGCTCTATCAAAAATGCCTAAGGATAACATGGCAAAACGAAAAAAGTGAAAGGACAACTTTTTGATTGGAAAAAATTCGGTGAATGCACGTTTTTCTCACTTAAAATACATGTAGGGGGCGATATTTGCAAACCAAAGTTTTGATCGAGGACAGTTTATTGAAAACAAATTTTACATGAAAGGCAAAAAAATGAGATCAAAGTATTCAAGCTCTATCAAAAATGCCATAGGATAACATGGGAAAATGAAAAAATTGAAAGGACAACTTTTTGATTGGAAAAAATTCGCTGAATGCACGTTTTTCTTACTTAAAATATATGTAGGGGGCGATATTTGCAAACCAAAGTTACGGTCGAGGAGAGTTTATTGAAAACAAATTTTACATGAAAGGCGAAATATTGAGATCAAAGTATCCAAGCTCCATAGAAAATGCGATAGGATAACATGGGAAAACGAAAAAAGTGAAAGGACAACTTTTCGATTGAAAAAAATTTGGTGAATGCACGTTTTTCTCACTTAAAATATATGTAGGGGGCGATATTTGCAAACCAAAGTTTTGATCGAGGAGAGTTTATTAAAAACAAATTATACATCAAAGTAAAATAAAGAAAGATGGAATTAATCAAGAACATTGGTAAAAGAAAAAAAATGAGAAGACATTTCAACTCTGAGAAATGAGATGAAGGTAAGTTATGGTTATAAGAAATATTTGTATGAACACCTTAGTTTTTTTTTCTTGACGATAAGTGCAATTGTGTATTTAATGTAATCAAATAAAGAAAGATGTAATTAATCAAGGACATTGGTAAAAGAAAAAAAAAAAAAGAAAAGACATTTCAACTCTGAAAATAAAAACAAACAAACAAAGAAAATAAAAAAATGGGATGAAGGTAAGTTTTGGTTATAAGAAATATTTGTATGAACACCAAAGTTTTTCTGGACGATAAGTGATACTTTGTTTGTGAATTGATTTTTTTAAATCTTTGAATCACATCAAGTCATCAGTGAAGCACCAGATATTCCAATAAGAGCTATCTGGCTGACCGACTTCTAAATTATTCATTTAATTATTCATTTAGAAGACCTTGAAAATTGTGATTCTTATGGTTTCGGTCATAAAGATCCAGACCAAATACCCCACCTCCCCATCCCACTCAAATTTGAATTTTTTTTTTTTAGCTGAACATTTTAGTTTTGTTTTTAACAAATTCTCATTTTCTTAGTGGGTGGTTCTTCTATAGACGATAGTAGATTAAATTGACCATACGGCAAAGTGTGTATATTATCAGAGCATATTGCTCGTTTGTTGTCATCATGACGTAGAGTTTTTTTGTTTGTGGAAAGACTGAAAACAGTATGTTTCAGACTTCTGATGCAAATTTTCGAGGTGCTGCTCACGCTTCATGTAGTATTAATTTCAAAAATCCTAGATTTATCCCAATTTTCATGCATAACTTGTCTGGGTATGACTCTCATTTTATAGTGAAAGAATTAGGATTTGTACCAGGAGATATAACTGTCATTCCAGAATCTAGTGAACAATTTATTGCATTTTCTAAGAAAATTGGTGGTTTGGAACTTCGATTTGTCGATAGTTTCCGATTTATGGCTACTAGTTTGTCAAAATTAGCCGAAAACCTCCCGAAGAGTGATTTTAAAATAACAAAACAACATTATCCAGATGAACAAAAGTTTGATCTCCTTACTCAGAAAGGAATATTTCCTTACGAATACCTAAATTGTTGCGAGAAACTCTCTGAAACTTCTCTACCTCCTGCAACAGAATTTTTAGCAAAATTTCAGACCAACATATCTCAGAAAGAGAATATCAACATGCTAAAAACGTGTGGCATGCACTACATATTAGGACTTTGGGGGAATACACAGACTTGTACTTAAAAACAGATGTGTTAATATTAGCTGACGTCTTTGAAAATTTTCGGGACATATGTTTACGTACATACGCTTTGGATCCAAGCTGGTATTTCAGCGCTCCGTTATTATCATTTAGTGCAATGCTAAAATATACAAAAATTTCACTTGAGCTGTTGAATGATTACGACAAACTTTTATTTGTAGAGCATGGGAAGCGCGGAGGACTTTGCAATGCATTAAGAGATATTCAAGAGCCAAAAATAAGTACATGAGCCATTATGATGAGTCATCCCCATCAACGTTTATCAATTATTTTGACTGCACAAACCTGTACGGTTTTGCAATCAATGACGCAATCGCTTGGATATGCTGGATTTACTTGGATGTCGTCTGTGGAAATAGAACAAATCGACATCACGTCTGTGTCAGACGATAGTAACACTGGCTACATTCTAGAGGTTGACATTGAGTATCCGATGGAACTTCACGAAGAGCATGCTGATTTACCTTACTGTCCGGAGACCGAAATCGTTCCAGGAACTCACCAAGTAAAATTATTAACAACGTTGAGGAATAAGGAAAGATATCTTGCGCATTATAGGCTGTTAAAACAAGCAATAAAAGCAGGATTGATCATTAAAAAGATTCATCGAGGGATATCATTTTCCCAAAGTAAACGGTTGAAACCATATATCGATCTAAACACAGAGAAGAGAAAGGCAGCAAAAAAAAACGAATTCGAGAAAGACTTTTATAAACTAATGAACAATAGCGTGTTCGGAAAAACTATGGAGAACATTCGAAATAGAATAAAAGTTGAACTAGTATATGAAGATAAGCGATTGGAGAAGGTACTCAGAAAGCCAAACTTAAAAGACCGTACCATTCTTAAAAATGAATCAGATGATAGCTATTTGGTTTTAATGCGTATGAATGTAACAAAATTATTATTTGATAAACCAGTCTACCTTGGAACATGCATTCTAGATATATCAAAAGTGAAGATGTATCATTTCCATTACGATGTGATGAGGAAACTTTACCCGGAGAATTTGAAAATCTTATACATGGATACCGATTCCTTTTTTATGAGACAGTAATTGAAGATGTCTATGAAGGCATGAAAAATATTTCTAATTTACTTGATACAAGCGATTTTCCTGCAGATCATTTCCTCTACAGTTTAATAAACAAAAAAAGTACTCGGAACATTTAAGGATGAAATGAACGGGAATATAATTAACGAATTTGTAGGCCTTAGACCCAAAAACGTATGCTTTTAGTGGAGAAAATAAAAATGTTGTAAAGAAAGCAAAAGGAGTGAGTAGTACAGTTGTAGCTCATCAGCTCAGCTTTTTCGATTATAAAAGTTGCCTCTTGGAGAAAAAAGAAGTAAGAAATATTTCGAATAGCATCAGAAGTCTGAAACATACTGTTTTCAGTCTTTCCACAAACAAAAAAAACTCTAAGTCATGATGATAACAAACGAGTAATATGCTCTGATAATATACACACTTTGCCGTATGGTCATTTTAATCTACTATCGTCTATAGAAGAACCACCCACTAAGAAAATGAGAATTTGTTAAAAACAAAACTAAAATGTTCAGCTAGAAAAAAATTCAAAATTGAGTGGAATGGGGAGGTGGGTATTTGGTCTGGAGCTTTATGACCGAAACCATAAGAATCACAATTTCGAAGGTCTTCTAAATGAATAATTTAGAAGTCGGTCAGCCAGATAGCTCTTATTGGAATATCTGGTGCTTCACTGATGACTTGATGTGTTTCAAAGATGAAAAAAAAATCACTTCACAGACAAAGTATCGTTTATCGTCCAGAAAAACTTTGGTGTTCATACAAATATTTCTTATAACCAAAACTTACCTTCATCCCATTATTATTATTTTCTTTGTTTTTTTTTTTATTTTCAGAGTTGAAATGTCTTTTCTTTTTTTTTTTTCTTTTACCAATGTTCTTGATTAATTACATCTTTCTTTATTTGATTACATTACATACACAATAGCACTTATCGTCAAGAAAAAAACTAAGGTGTTCATACAAATATTTCTTATAACCATAACTTACCTTCATCTCATTTCTCAGAGTTGAAATGTCTTCTCATTTTTTTCTTTTACCAATGTTCTTGATTAATTCCATCTTTCTTTATTTTACTTTGATGTATAATTTGTTTTTAATAAACTCTCCTCGATCAAAACTTTGGTTTGCAAATATCGCCCCCTACATATATTTTAAGTGAGAAAAACGTGCATTCACCAAATTTTTTTCAATCGAAAAGTTGTCCTTTCACTTTTTTCGTTTTCCCATGTTATCCTATCGCATTTTCTATGAAGCTTGGATACTTTGATCTCATTTTTTCGCCTTTCATGTAAAATTTGTTTTCAATAAACTGTCCTCGATCCGTAACTTTGGTTTGCAAATATCGCCCCCTACATATATTTTAAGTAAGAAAAACGTGCATTCAGCGAATTTTTTCCAATCAAAAAGTTGTCCTTTCAATTTTTTCGTTTTCCCATGTTATCCTATGGCATTTTTGATAGAGCTTGAATACTTTGATCTCATTTTTTCGCCTTTCATGTAAAATTTGTTTTCAATAAACTGTTCTTGATCAAAACTTTGGTTTGCAAATATCGCCCCCTACATATATTTTAAGTGAGAAAAACGTGCATTCACCGAATTTTTTCCAATCAAAAAGTTGTCCTTTCACTTTTTTCGTTTTCCCATGTTATCCTATGGCATTTTTGATAGAGCTTGGATACTTTGATCTCATTTTTTTGCGTTTCATGTAAAATTTGTTTTCAAAAAACTGTCCTCGATCAAAAACTTTGGTTTGCAAATATCGGCCCCTACATATATTTTAAGTGAGAAAAACGTGCATTCACCGAATTTTTTTTGTTACAAAACACTGACTTAGTGTTAATCTTGTATTTTGTTGTTGTTATAAATCTAAGAAAGAAAAAAAAATACACCATTTAAAGAAAACATACAAATCTTTCGTAAGGAAACCAGCGAAGTGATACACTCTTTCCAGATTGCTCTGATAGAAATATTTTCTTATTTTTCCGATATCTTGATCATAAATTAATTTTGTTTACAGCTATAACAAATATATCCATTGCATGAAAAATATCTAGTACTTTGAGGGTTTAACATATGATCATCGATGTTCTTAGAATTTTTAAGTGCTTTCTCGCGGTATACTAATTCTACGTGAGGTGTCCAAGATATAATGTCAAACACATGCAGAACGTTCCGAGCAGAGCGCTTGGAACCGATAACACAAGCACATCTTCCACAAAATCACGCTTCGTAATTTATTGTGCTTTAGCAACTTCGGTTTCTTCAATTTCCACTTTAGCTTGATTTACCTTTCCACGTGTTTCATATTCGAGCTGAGGGGTTTTTGACAGTGGGTAAGAAAAGGCATCTGAAGTCGTTTGTTTAACACTTGATTGTATAACATTATTTTTAAATGATCAAGCTGTTTACTGAAGAGAATGTTTTTCTTTTCCACATCAAAGAAAAAAAAAATCGCTTCCCTTACAATGATACTTATTGTCAAGAAAAAACTAAGGTGTTCATACAAATATTTCTTATAATCAAAACTTACCTTCATCTCATTTCTCAGAGTTGAAATGTCTTCTCATTTTTTTCTTTTACCAATGTTCTTGATTAATTCCATCTTTCTTTATTTGATTACATCACATACATCGTACCTGAGATCATTTCATTCTCGAATAGATCAACTAAATTTTATGCACTTTTTATTGATATAATCATTTTCTGAGCATTTCCATCAAGAAAAAGTATACATTCTTTCATTATTACTTAGCAAGCAACACTTCAACGTTCCACAATAAAATAAAATCACTCTGAAAAGACCACAAACAATACATAACCCTACCGCGTTACATCATCGCGATAGGTTAGGGTTTTCTTTCATTTTCCACATTAAAAATAAAACCTTAAAAAAAGATCACAATCATCCCTCGTTACCCCATCTTGCTACGAAATCCCCCAACCCAATTAAAAATATACCCCTCCAGAAACATACATCACACGCACCACCCGCTGACAGCTGAACCCGTCACTCAGCCCCGCCCACCGTCCATTCTGCCCCACTCCACCCGGTGTCGTAAGTGAGCCGTAATGAGCCGTTCCTTTGTCCCAGAAGACGCCTTTTATATCTACTGATGTGTGGAACAAACATCACCCATTTTTCGAAGAACCCTGTTGGATGATGGCGTCCTTTGCTTGTTTCTTTTATTTTCCTCAAACACCTGCTGCAAGTTTACATTTGTGAGTTTCGGTTCGTGTTTGCGTGGACGCCGCCAGCCAGCAGCTCGTTGCAGGAAATTATGGTATCAGGATCCTGGATTAGTAATTATGGCGTCGCTGTAATGTGTGAGAACTCGCTGTTTGTTGTTCTTACAAAAAGAGCTCTAATAAAAGAGTATTATCATCTCCTAAAAGGACCCTTGATGGAATATAAACTGTTTTGTGTTAAGTGACAAATGGATAACAAGTCGCGGTAAGACTGTTTAAAACAGACTAAATAGAAAGCGAAAATACGCAATAACTTAAAGTGTAGAGTCGTCGTTGATTAATAACTCATTCACTCTATGTTTAGTATTATCAGCAAACTTCCATTAGCGTTTTAGTAGTCGTGTGATTATTCAAGAATAAATAACGATAAATTATTTCAAGAGTCTGTTGATTATGAACATAGTTACCGTTGCAAATCATTTCTTAGTTTTAACTTACACCATCGAACCCGAAGGCCAGTAAATCCATTTTTACGTTCGGGAACCAATGTGCAAACACAAATTTGTCCGTTATGGAGATCGAACCCTCACTCCGGAGTAAGTTGCTCTCCCAACTAAGCTACACGGACGGAATGTATCGCTGAAGATTTGTCGTCTTGACACGTGATTCATCTTTGTAGTACGTCACAAGGAATAGATAAGAAAAGTTACAGTTTCAGTTAATTTATTACTTGCTTAAACTTATAGCGCAGGTTGTTCCGGATGGGTCTTAGTGAATTATTACTTAATGTTTTCTGTCCTCTCGCTGCTTATTGTGTTTCCCAATCATTCGCTCTTCCGTACTCATACTCTAATTCTACATGACTTTTCATCCTCTTGAGCTGTTTATCTCGGAGACCCGAAAAAGTGCTCCTTCTCAGACCATCATCTCGAGACCTCCCTTGCCCTTCTGTTTTTCTCGCGTAACCTCCGTGTTGTCTGAGACTTTCTCGATCCCTTATGTCTTCCCTTAGCTTGAGTAGGGGCGCGTTTCTTGGCTCTAAGAGCAATAAAATCATTTAGCCCTCTAAATGCTTCTTTAAATCACAATATACATTACTGCTGCGAAGGCCAATAAAACAATTAAAGCACTTAGTCTACGTACTAACACTTAACTAATTCTTATTGCCGTCCTGACACATAATGTCTATGAATATTCCCATGTTAACTGCCGCGATGAAGACTGACAAAGAAAGACTCACTGTTAAAAATTCCCTGCTCTGTTCTGGGAACGAATTAATTCTAAAACCTTAAAATCTCGGTATTGTCTCCGAATCAATATCCTTCCGCCTGGTATGTGACGTGAGCATGGTTGCGTGATCATCAGATTTGGCAAAAGAATGCAAGCCCCTAAGGTGTCGTCGCTTTTGTGGTCGTTGCGTTTACAGCCGGTGCCAAAAACGTAGCTTTTGCGGCCACATACATATCGCAATATGAGAACTGGTGTACGTATAGTGGGGACAGATAAGCGTTTTGTATTTTGCTGAGCCTCTCTCGATCGAACCTTCAAAATTGTTAAATTCCTTCATACTTTACACAGGCTTAGGACTGGCAGCGTTAAAACGTTGGCGTATTCAAAAGTAATGTTTTTATTTATTTATTTATTTATTTTCTGGTGGATTTTTTCTTTTTCGTTTTTTTACAGAAGAATTTTGAGAATTCTTTTAAAAAAACGAAAAAATTATCTTTTATCTTTTTATGCTACTACATTTTTAAAAAGAAAATATCTTTTATGCTACTACATTTTTTGACCAGTATGATCTGTTACTCGTAAAACAAGCATATCCACTGAAAACATTCGACCGTTACATTTTTCATTCATTTTTTTTTTCGAGCAATTCCACATTACCTTGCCATTTTGATTCTTTCTTTTAATCCTATATCAATAATCATAAGATAAAGCACACGCTTCATTTTTTGTTGCCTCAATGATTTTAAATGATTCCATTACTAAGCATGCGAAGCGATATCCCTCAAAACGAAATGTAATAAAATGTCAGTCAAAGTGCCCCGTCAGGCTGGGAGATTTATAAACCATGTGATGTCTTGCCTCCCTCCAACAATCGGTGGTGGAGGGACAACACAAAATGCACGGACACATAGATCAGATGTAGAGGATTTTACGCGTAGCCTCACTTCCCTAATCCATTTCCCCTAATCCCGTTTACCCCAATGGCGTTTCCCCGAAATCGCTTTTACCCGAATTCCCATTTCCCCTAATTTCGTTTGCCCTAATCTCGTTTCCCCTAAATCTCGTTTGCCCTAATTCACGTTTGCCCTAAACACGCTTACCCCAATGGCGTTTCCCCGAAATCGCGTTTACCCGAATTCCCATTTCCCCTAATTTCGCTTGCCCTAATCTCGTTTCCCCTAAATCTCGTTTCCCCTAATTCACATTTGCCCTAAACACGTTTACCCCAATGGCGTTTCCCCGAAATCGCTTTTACCCGAATTCCCATTTCCCCTAATTCTCGTTTACCCTAATTCACGTTTGCCCTCAACACGTTTACCCCAATGGCGTTTCCCCGAATTCCCATTTTCCCGAATTTCGTTTGCCCTAATATCGTTTGCCCTAATATCGTTTCCCCTAAATCGCGTTTCCCCTCTTTCACGTTTGCCCGTATCAAGTTTTTCCTAATTCGCGTTTGCTCTAATTTATGTTTGTCCTAATTTTTATTAACCGAAATAAAACAGTGGGTCTTGATATCGCAAGAAAATTATTCTTTCCTTTCTTGTTGATGGCTTCGATAACCATGCCAACAAAAGTGTAAAGAAGTGCACATGGTGAGGACCATTATACGGTTAGTCCTTAACGCAGCCATTATATCCGTCACGCCCCCCTCACAGATAAAGTACTACATTCACTAAACTTTTATTAAAGCAGCAAATAGTATTGCAAAGCATTCGCTAGAATTGTGAACGCAGAAGGCCCACTTTTTAAGAGTTCTTAGCGTACTAGACCCCTCCCCTCTCCCCACCGTACGAGACTCTAAGCATGAGCCGTGAAAATGTCTTTTGCTAATGGAGTTCCCCCTTAACAGCAGACGTCAGTTTGTCCAGTTTTTAAATGACCTTTATTCTTTAGTGACACTAAGCAGAGGTATAAAAATAAAATATTATATAAACTTACAAATGAAATTGTCAGATACTGCACAAAAAGAATATGATATAATTGCTTCAGATTTGTGTGACTAAATTCAAATGAACCAATAAAGTGCTTTAGAATACATATTTTCAAATTACTCATTAATATTTTTTCCAAACAATTCAGTAGCTTTACGAATATTTCTGATGATGCCAGTAGCGAAACACCGTTGTCAAGGAGGGGGGGGGGGGCACGCGTGTACAATGTTAAGTTAAACGAAATATTTGTTTTTTGGATTTTATGGATTTTTTACACTGCCTGAAAATAAACATCTTTCCTTTTCTTTCTGTTGAACTTGAAATCCAGAAAGCATAAAGAATTTTTTTTTAATTTAAAAAAAAATTACAATGCCCCTTTTCCATTCCTGAGAATTGATAGCGGCAATAAGGTGCACGAAACACTCTTTTCAAATTTTTACTGTCTGTAGCAGTGGTTACGCCAGAAGATCGTTTTCCAAACTTAAAATTATGAGAAGTTACTTCTGATTAAATGTGAAACAGGAACGACTTTTTTTCTCTCGTTAGTATTGAAAAAAAGTGCTACAGACTTAGACATTGTTATAAAGTTTGTAACAAAAAGAACAAGTTAGTAAAATCATGCAATGCATTGATTATGATACGCTTTCCAACATACCAGAAATTATTACTCAAGTTATGAGGATAATGGCTGTGGAATAAATCTCGCTCCTGTGTCCTGACCTTTGACCCTATTTCGATGATATTCAACAGAACCGGTTCAGTATACCTCAAGAATATCATACTAAAGTTTTGTCGCAATAGAAGCAGTTTTACGCAAATTATGAGAATAATGGCTGTGGAATAAATCTTGCTTTTGTGCAATGACCTTTGACCCCATTTCGTTGATATTCAACAGAACTGGTTCACTATACCTCCGGAACAACATGATAACGTTTTGTCAAAATCGAAACATTTTTAGGTAAGTTATGATGCACAAGGGCAATGGAATGGATCCCACTCCAGTGTCCTGACCTTTGACCCCATTTCGCCCATTTTCAATAGGGTTCGTCCCCAGTGGCTCCCTACCACATACTAAAATTTCATCGAAATCGAACCATTTTTACGCAAGTTATGATGCATAAAGGCAATGGAATGGATCCCGCTCCTATGTCCTGTCCTTTGACCCCACTTCACCCATTTTCAATAGGGTTCGTCCCCTGGTGGTCCCCTACCACATAGTAAACTTTCATTGAAATCGAACCATTTTTACGTGAGTTGTCGTGCCGACAGGCGGACAGACGGACGGAAAAAGCTGGAGCATATACGCTTCTTCAACCTACGGGTGGAAAGCGTAAAAAAGAGAAAGCTGCAAAAGGGAATTTTAACTGAAACTACGTTTGTTTGTATGCTTTCTTAAAGCTTTGGTTTTTAATTTATAGGAAAAATAATTTCATTTAATACGAAAACCAATTATTTCGAATTCTACTTTTAGTTTTATACAATTTATTTGAATATGTATCAATAGAAGATATTTTTGGTTAGAATAGTTCAAGAGACGCCCGTCATGTTCAATGCTATATATATTATATATATATATATGTAACAATTGTTCCTTCCATGAAAGAAGCTGTATTCCTAATATATAAAACGCTAAGTTGCGACGACGTGGATCACTTTTTAAGTCGTCATAGCAACAACCGAAGAACAAATGTTTGTGACGTCACACTTAGCTTTTCGTGTTTTCGTGCAGGTGACGTCCTCACCTACACGCGCACAGAGCACGCGTGTAGGTGATGACGTCACCTGCACGAAAACACGAAAAGAACACGCACATAGAGTTTGCTTATTTAGTAGTATCTAACCGAAAAGAAGTTTTTCAATCAGGTTTTTAGTCCAGAAGATATCCTAAACAAAAACGTGAGCTTACGCCCTCTGGTGGCAGACTTGTGCGTTAAGAAAACTTTGAAGTTATAAGTAGTAGAAAAGGACGGATTCTGGCTAAAACCGGAGCCATAGACTTAACATTAGGTGTCGGCCGGAGCAGCCGGAGCCAGCCGGAGCAAGCTGCAGCCGAGCAAACGGAGGGGGGGCGTGGTCAGTAGCAGCCTCCAATTCCCTGCTGCAATTTTTCCCCCTCGACCGAAGGGTGTGCTTATCTCCGAAGATAGTAGTATTTATTGGACTTTGTCGAATTTTGGGGAAATCAATGAAGGTTTATTCCTTTTTTTTTTAATTTAATGAAGGTTTATTCATTATTTATTTTCCCGTCTCTCGACCCCATCCCCTTAGGTTATTGTTATGTAAAACGTTTTTTCCCTCGTAATTTGTTGATTTTTCAATTAATTTTCATGAATTTCCCATGTGTCTTCCCTAATGAAAATTATGTAGGGTAAGTATTATTTCTCTTTTATTTTCTCGAATGATACGGTCATGTCCTCATCTCAAGAAATGTTATTATCTTATTTTTGCTCATAAATGTTTGATTTTGAGGGATGGCAACGCCCGAGTGGGAAAGGGGTTGGATATAGGGGATGACACCTGATGTGCTGCTCTCTAGCGGTGCTTCTTGGAACTTTCGATGGATCTTTGTTTTTGAGGGATGGCAACGATAGAGTGTGGAAAGGGGGTGGATATAGGGGGGTGTCAACTCGATGTGCTGCTCCCTAGCGATGCTTCTTGGAACTTTATTATTTTTTTTTTGGGAGATTTATTGGACTTTGTCAAATTTTTTTTTGAGAAAAAGGAAGCGAAGTCTTTCGTCCTTCAAAGTTCCTTTCCTCGAATTTATTTTTTTAAAACTTTCCTTTTTAGAAATTCCCTGAGGTGTTAGGAATTTGTATAGACGTTGTTTCTCTCGAAATGTTTTACTCCGGAGTACATAAAAAATGCTCTGATGGTCCCAGCGAGATTCGTTCCCGTATCAGCTAGTTTGCTAGCTTCACGCCTTTTCCCACTAGACCACCCGACCATTGGAAAAAGATGCTTGTTAGACGAAGGCTTGCGTAGTCTTTTTAAAAAGGGGTGGGGTCCTACTTGATGTCATTTGTTTTCTGCAAGTGATGGTGTGAACATGAGTTTTTCTGTTACGGTGGATCGTATCTCGTTGAACTGTTGTAATGGAGGAAATGATGAAACAGACTTATCACACAGCTCAGAAAATAGGAAGTTTCGGTGGTATCAATGCTTTATTCCGTGCTGTGGAGAAAGAGGGCATCAAGAAAAAAGATGTGAAGAAATGGTTGAAGGGAGAGAAAACGTACACTCTTCACAAACCGGTGAGACGGCATTTTCGGAGAAATAGAGTTATGGTTAATAAATTAAATCAACAGTTTCAAGCAGACCTAGCCGATGTCTCCAGTTTGAGTCAACATAACGATGGATTTCGTTACTTGTTGACATGTATTGACATTTTTTCCAAATATGCATGGGTGATTCCTTTAAAGCAAAAGTCAGGTTCTCATATCGTCCAAGCCTTTTTCCCAGATATTCAAAGAAAGAAAGCCAGTAAAACTTCAAACAGATAAAGGAACTGAATTTAAGAACAAAGAGTTTCAAAAGTTTTTAAAACAGCATGAGGTGCATTTCTTTACGACAAACAACGAGACGAAAGCAAGTGTGTAGTGGAGAGATTCAATCGTACGCTCAAAACTCGAATGTGGCGATACTTTACAAGTCAAAATTCGTTAAGATTTATGGACGTACTCAACGATTTAGTTCACAGTTACAATCATTCCTCCCATCGAAGTATAAAAATGAAGCCTGTAGATGTAAACGAAGATAATGAAAAACAAGTGTTTGACAATCTGTATGGTGACCTCAAGAGGGAAAACCCTCCTATAAATTTCAGGTGGGTGAACACGTGAGGATTAGTAAAGCGAAATTGACATTTGAGAAAGGATACGAATCAAATTGGACGGAAGAAGTTTTTGTTGTGAGCGGTCTTGTTCCCAGATCCCCACCCGTCTATAAAGTTAAAGATTTATTGAACGAAGAGCTGGAAGGAACTTTTTACGCCGAAGAGCTTCAAAAAGTGTCTCTCTCCGATTCCTTTACTGTCGAACGTGTTCTAAAGAAACGTAAAAGAAAAGGAAAATGGAATTTTTTGTCAAATTTAAAGGGTATCTTGATAAATTTAATGCTTGGATCCCCGCGGAAGACTTGACCTCTCTATAAAACTGATCTTTTTTTAGAGGAAGCATCATTCGTCAACATGACTTTCTATCTAACGTTACCTAGCGACAGCTCTCTCCGTTACTTTTCAGACAATAAAATTTCTCATTTCATCACGCATCTTCCTTCCCCCGATCGAACTCAATGGTGACTGGGAAGTGGGACTCGTCGAACTCATCTAACCTCATTCCTGGTTTAATGTGAATGTAAATTCAAATTCCTTTGCTTACGGTCTCGGTCCAACTCAACTGAAAGCGGCAAAAATCCCTGCTGGATATTATGATTCTGTGGGAGACGTGGTAAAAGCCATGTCCCAGCATTGGTCGAAAAAATTACGATGTTTTTTAATAAAACCACGAGACGTGTCAAAGCAGCTTTAACTCTTGGTTCTCAGCTGGAGTTATTTCCAGGAATTGCAGAAATTCCAGGTTTTCAACCTGGAGTGTATTCGGCCTCGGGAGGAAGCGATGCTACCATTCATGGAAATTTCGTAGCCGATCTGAACACATCACTTTCCCTGTTATATGTGTACAGCGATATTGTGGAACCTCAGCCTGTAGGAGACATGGTTGCTCCTCTCCTTCGCATCGTGAAAGTGAGCGGAGAAGACGGAGATGTGGTGAGCACCTTGTACGACCGTCCCCATTATTTGCCTCTCGCAAGAAAACATTTTCAATCCGTCGAAATCGTTATAAGGAATCACTCAGGTCAATTAGTGCCATTTGAACGTGGGAGAGCGATCGTGAAACTTCATTTTCGTCTCAAACAACTGTAGTCATGTATGAACCATACCGATGTTGTACAAAATCCTTCGAGGATTATTACGTCAAACAAACTGGAAAAGGTTTAGACTACTATCAAGGAGTGCCCCTTCAAAAGGGTATGGACTTGGAGGACTTTTTCGTTCGTTATTTAGAGCGGCGGTACCCTTATTTAAACAAGGAGCAAAAACGCTTGGAAAACAAGTCTTTCGAACGGGTGTGGACCTGGCACAATAACGTTATTTTAGGCAAGGATGTGAAAACAGCAGCCAAACAACGAGCTAAAGAAGCGGGACAAATCCTAACTGACAAAGCAGCTAATAAAGTGAAGAAAATGTTGGGAGGAAGCGTTAAAAGGAAGAGAAAAATGAAGAAACGAATCATTCATTCAAAGAAAGCCAAGGAACCGCACACGATATTTTTGATCCGTAAACCATGGCCCTGATACATAGTCATTCTTCCGTATGTTTAAAATCCGAACTTGATTTATTTGCTTTACCACCTACCCAAACGAGCATAGAAAAAGGACAATGGATCGAATATCACCCTTTAGCCAACATTCGAGATGGAGGACCACTAGAATTTAATATTTCTGGGAGTGGAGAAGAATACATGGACTTGTCTTCCAGCCAACTGTACGTGAAAATTAAAATTGTGAAAGCCGACAGTTCTACACTAGCTGACAAAGAGCCCGTGGGCCCCATTAACTGTTTTCTTCATTCTCTGTTTTCTCAAGTCGACATCAGTTTAAACGAAAGAGTGATTTCGTCCTCAAGCAACACATATCCCTACAGAGCTTATATTGAAACTCTTCTGAATTATGGAGAAGAAGCAAAGAAAACCTATTTAGCATGTGAAGGGTTTTTCAAGGATACAGCTTTCGGACATCTACACGAAATTAATCCCACGAATGCTGCAACGAACAAGGGATTACATCAGCGTTATGAGCTCATGAAAGACAGCAAAGCGTTTGATATGATTGGAACCTTGCACTGTGATTTATTTTTTTAAAACAGGCTGCTTCTCAATTTAGTGGATGTGAAAATTAAACTTGTTCGGAGTAAACCTGATTTCTGCCTCGTTTCCTCTTCCGAGGCTCCCAATTACAGAGTTCTCATCGAACATGCATCCATTTTTGTGAGAAAAGTGAAAGTCAACCCTGGAGTTGCCATCGGTCATGCAAAGCTCTAGAAAAATCTCCTGCCAAGTATCCCATTGATCGAGTTTTATGTAAAGTGTATTCCATCTCTCAAGGAAGTATGTCCTTCGTGCAAGACAATGTATTCCTAGGACAAATGCCTAAAAGACTGGTTATTGGATGTGTAGATAACGATGCTTTTAATGGTTCATATAAATCAAACCCCTTTGAATTCAAGCATTATGATGTTAACTTTATCGCGGTGTATGTTGACGGACAGCCAGTTCCTCACAAACCTCTAGAACCCAATTTCGAAAAGGGAAGCACAATTCGTTCCTTCCATAGTCTATTTCAAGGAACTGAGAAACTGGGTCAGGACCGTGGAATATATATCGATCGAGAAGAATTTTCCAAGGGATACACTCTTTATGCATTCGATCTCAGCCCGGACCTGTGTGATGGGGGACATATGAACTTGATACAACAAGGAAATTTAAGAGTGGAAATCAAATTTGGAAAAGCTTGTTAAAAACCATTTCTGTACTAATCTACGCCGAGTTCCAGAATATTATTGAAATTTCCAAGTCCAGAAACATTCTTTGTGATTTCTCCCATTAAAGAAAAATGAACAGTATTCAATTAACGAAGGCTTTAAGGAAAGATCTTGTGACCCGACGTTCATTCCTCGGAGTGTTCGCTTGCGACCGACTTCCCAAGAGAATTTTCAAGTTCCCAGCATGCCTTATTGTGAATACGGATCGATATGGAAATCCTGGGAAACACTGGCTAGCTGTGTATATGTCAAACCCAAATTCCATGGAATTTTTTGATTCTTTTGGACATTCTCCAGAATATTTTCAAGGACCTATTGCCCGATTTGCTTCCAAGTTTGACTCTGTGAATTTTAATGATGTACCTCTTTAAAGTTCGTTTACGGCTGTTTGCGGTCAATATTGTATTTTTTTCCTTTATTCTAGGTGTCGTGGAAAAAGTTTGTTCTCTATTGTAAGAAATTTTCGATCGAATTCTGAAACAAACGACCTGCGTGTCTTTCATTTTGTTCGAAAGAAATTTCAAATTGTATCAAAATTTAGAATGTAAAATAAAAATGGATTGAATTTTATTTCTTGTGTCTTGTCTTTAAATTGTTATGTAAGCTTTTATGAGTCTCAGTTGACTCCTGCATGGAAGTGAGACTACAACACCCTTTCACGGCTCTGATAGCAGGTCCTACGGGCTGTGGGAAAACACAGTTTGTAAAACGCTTACTTCTGCATCAAGGGGAAGTCGTTTCCCTCTCGAACATGTGGTGTGGTTCTATGGTGTTCATCAAACGTTGTATGATGAAATAGAAAACGTGACATTTGTGGAAGGCCTCCCTTCTAATTTCCGCGACTATGTGAAAGGTAGAACGCTTTTTGTTATTGACGATCTCATGACTGAATGTGGAAGCGAAAAGAAAATCACTCACTTGTTCACTCGAGGGAGCCATCATTTCAATGTGTCTGTGATATTCATTACACACAATTTTTTTCATAAAGGTAAAGAAATGCGAGAAATTTCCCTGAATGCTCATTACCTGTTTCTGTTCAAATCACGAAGAGACGTGAATCAAATCACTCATTTAGGGAGGCAGTTGTACCCTAGCAAACTGAAATTTTTTCAAGAAGTGTATACGGATGCCACAAAGTCTCCTTACAGCTATTTATTGATCGATTTAAAACCTGAGACGAAGGAAGAATTAAGATTACGCACTCAGATACTTCCGGGAGACGTTCAAGTCATATATCAACCTAGGTGAAATGAAATAATTCTCAGTTTTCAACATGACGTTGTCTAAGTCACAACTCCAACTTTTACGCATAATTCAGCATTGTCCAAAAAAAGTATTAAAAGAGCTTTTAACGAAATGTAGGAAAAATGGAATTAAAGCTATTTGTGAAGTTTGTAAGAATACCTTAAAAGGAAATGTTCCGCTTACTCCAGCCCAGAAACATTCATTACAAACGTCATAAACACACCTTGCGAGCCCTCTCTCAGAAAAAGACACCTCTATATAAAAAGAGGAAACTCCTAATTCAAAAAGGGGGATTTTTAGGTGTGTTGGTTCCTGCTGCTCTCAGTGTGCTAACGACTCTTCTTACGAAATAATGGAATTTGCAAAGAAAATGATTCTGATTCCCGAAGAACGGATTTCCCGTCATATGCCAACCGAAGAAACGTTAACTGACTTGGACAAAGAAATGAAAAAAATTCTTCTAAGTAAAGAGTCTGACGAAGTGAAAGTTAAATTATACAACCAAGTCTTGAATAAACGCATTCATGTTTCAAGCTTTAATCCCCAGTTTCTTCCCATGAATCCCCACCACGAACTGAAGAACCAGCAAAAGAAGAACTTGTCAAGAAAGAAAAAGATGTTGTAGAAGACCTTGTCATACAGTCTGTTCCAGCTAATATGAAACGCTATGCAAGAAATGTTTTAGACGTCTTTAAAACAAACTCAGATATTATAGGATGGGGCCCCAAAGCAGAATTTAAATATAAGGGTCACATTGTGAAAAATACGAATATTATTGATTTAGTAGATTCAATGTTTAAAAGTAAAGGATCCAAATTAGTAATTCCCCACGAATTTGTAAAAGCATTAAATGACATTAATTTACCTTCAAAGTATATTAAAAATAAACAAATGTTAAAAGTTCCTGTACAACAAGGAAATTCTGTTTCAACTTCTAAACGAAAAAAGACGAATGCCAAAATTATTTATAAAAAACCAAACTCTGTATCATTTCGTTGGATTCCTTATTAAAATTAGATTGAATGAAAATAAAGTCTCTTTCTTTTGAGTTGAATCATTTCTGTTTTTTTTTTATTTTCAATAAGCTGTTTCCATATTTTTACAACTGAATAGAATTATTTATTGAAAAATTCTAAGTAAGACGAAAAATGGTTTTGTTGATTTCCTAAGAGGATGATTTTGGAAATTTTCGTTTTCTGGTAATTGTAAAAATCTCATAGAATAATATGGGAAAACTAGCATGCATAAAAGACTGTTTTGGATCGAGTAAATTGAAAGAATTTTACAAAGTTCATTTCAGAAAAGTACATTCCTTCCTAGTGTCAAAACGAATCACTTCGTTTTTTCTAAGATACCCTTTGGAATCTTATAAAAGTGCATAGGGTCAAAAAACGATTTTGATGATTTTACTAAGATGACAGATTTCGGATTTCTTATGATAGAACATACAGTGAATTTCCCATTGAATAACATGGGAAACTGCGAAATTTAAGAAGCACGTTTTCGTTCAAGTAAAATATTTTAAAAGTCTTTTTTCGAATCAGTTGAAAACAGACAGGGTGTGTTTCTGAACAGTTCATTATTTCCTAAAATCAAAACGAATCACTTCGTTTTTTTTCTGACGTACGTTTCTGAAAGAAGTAAAAATAGTTTAGCTAGAAAATTGGAAAGATATTTTTATGAATCCTAGACTGTTTATTTACGTATAGCTAGAGGGGTCTTCAGTGAGAGCACTTATTCTCTTTTCAAACTAAGAGAATGAAGTGTAGTCAGTTTGAAAAAAAAAATTCAAACTCCCTAAATTTAGCCTTTTGTCCTGGTTTCTGACTCAATACTGTAAAGCATTGCTCTCAGACCAGTTGAATTCTGGCCTTAATGAAATACATTAAGCCTTTCCCTTAAAAATAAGCAATCTTCTTCAATACCAGATCCCCAATAAATTTCTTTAAGAGTTATTCATTTACCCTTTTACTTTTAAAACTTGAAATTCATTATTATTTAACTCCTTACAAAAATGAAACACATTCACTCTTTTACTTTTAAAACTTGAAATTCATTATTATTTAACTCCTTACAAAAATGAAACACATTCACACTTTTACTTTTAAAATTAAAGAAAAATAGATGCATTCTCCCACTATAAATTTTTTCCCTACCTATTTCCCCATTCCTTAAACCAACAATTTAAGATAGTTCTAAAAAGAACTTTTTTTAGTTCTAAAAAGAACTTTTCTCTGCTGTCTCCTCAATACATGTTTTTCACAGAACGCAGCAAGTCCTTTCCATATATTCCTTCCAAGAAGGCTTTGGATGGGATATTCTCACCAACGGTTTCAGCGAAGGAATCCGCTAAAGTCTTGGGGTCTAGCATTGCTACGGCCTCCTTGAAGTGTTCTTTAAACTTCGATTGGGGGGTGGCATCAGTACATCTGTGGCCCATGAGGCTTTCAAGCATGCGGGTCCGGATTAAGGTGGCACTGAATACAATAGAATAATTTTTCAGCATGCCCCTGAACGAGATCCGACACCACTTCAATAAGCATGAAGTAATACTCTTCGTTCGTTAGTGGAGAGGAAGGAACGGGGGGTGGAATCCTCTGATGAAGCAAAACGCCCTTTGCAAAAACTGGACCAAATAGTAGAATAGTAATGCTCGTCCATATCTTCTCACATTGATCAGCGAGAGCTTCAAATTGTTCCCCATTCAGTTTGATGGAATTAGGGTTCAGTCGACGAAATCCATTGATCCGAGGGGAAAGCACCTCAAATATATAAGTGTGAGGTCCGTCCAAAGAAGGAGAGGCAGAAATAATTAGTTCTCTGTTGATTAGCATATCTTCATTTTCTCCATGCAACCAACGGACTTTTCTCATAAACTGAAGGAAGGTCAGAGCTGTCATGGTGATTCCATTCTTGGTGGGGAAAAAGATTCCTGTTCATTCCTGTATCTTCTTACATGAACTCTGATTGTATTATGGAAATCAGACACTTTCACGAATGCGTTACCCCCAAATGGAAATGATGAGGGGGATATCATTCAAAGAAATTCCCAATTCAACACATGACTTGGAAGCTTCAGAACATACCTTCTTTGCTACAGCATCGGAAACTTTAGTAGAGGAAGATGATCGCTTCATGTTAAAAGCTGGAGGAAGAGAATCGAAGGAAATTGCTGGAAGCGTTGAGGTCGGGAGCGAAGGGTGCTGACGGTTCGAAGACAGAGAACAGAATGAGTTAGCTTTGAATTGTTCAGGCAAAACTGATAAGAGGTTGGAGTTCGTCACTTGTTTACTGCTTGAGAGGGAAAGAGCAGAGTCATGGGGTAAAGAACACTCGGTTATCATCTTTCTAAAGGTCAAATTCAATCTAATGTTTGGAGCATTCTTTTGTCGAGGCAGACCATGACTCCAATACGAATTAGTTGGTGGCAGGATCTGTAGTAAAGTTCCAGATCTCAAAGATAAGGAAACTGGTTTAAACCCGTTTCGCTTGAAAACAAAGTCTCTTTCTTGTCCGAGAGATACTGATGCAATACAAGACAAAGGATCTAATTCAGCTTCGTCATCATGGTGATCATTGATTCTATCATCTCCATTTCGATATTTATTAATTAAAACAAAGTTGAAGGATTCACCACATTCTTTCTCAACATAAAGCTTGATTTCCTGAAGTAACGGCGTCCAAGGGTTAGGTTCTAAGCACAAACCGCTAAAAGTGTATTTCAGATTGGGGTCCCCGAAGGCAGCATGTTGTCTGGGAATGGAATATGATTTTCCATAAATTTTGATCTTTGAGAATTCTCCACTTAAATATTCCACTTCTTCTTCCAAGCGGGAAAAGTAATGAATAGCTTGAGTTGAGGAGAACAGCTGAGAGTAATGGAAATGAAGTCTTTCCTTGTTATGTCGAAGAGGCAGCATTTTTTTTTCTCAGGAAGGGAAACAACTGAAGTCCGTCCACTAAATTAACTGAATTGAGAATGAAGAAGGAGAGCTTGAGATAGGCTGACGAGTGACCTCATGACTCTCAAGGTGAAATTCATTATAGTTCTGATAAGAACTTTTTTTTTCCCCCATGAGCTAAGAGATCCGTCAGAAGAATCTTCTCTTTGGGAAAACTAAGAAATCCCCCTCCCCCTAACTAACATGAAAAAAAAAACAAAAAAAAACAAGGTTTTATCTAGAAATTCGTACATGAAGAAATTTAGAAAGCTTATGTTCCTAATAGTCAATCTATAAAGTTAGAAGACAAAAACATTTACTTGGTAGAATTAAATAATTCCCCACAGAAATGGAGTTGGCAACACTTGACTTTAAAAAAAAATCTCGCTGAATGTATCTCCGACAGGTCCTCGAAAAGTACTTTAAAAAAAACAGAGGAAATATTTAGGGCAAATGTAGATTTTCATAGCAACGTGATCACCTGAATTCACTAGAAATTCAGACAGCTCAAGACGTAGGTAGCATCTAATTCAACTCTGAATCTAAAACAATGGACTGGCTCCACACATTTTTAAGATGAGGTATATTTGAGAGGAAGATTTTCATGTAAACAAATCTTTTTCCTGCATTAAATGATTTCAGGAGTGCAATAACTTGGGAAGCAACTTGAAAATCTTGATGAGAGTAAAATCTTGAACATACGTATTCACGAATTCCAAGTGAATAAAAAATCACAACTTGTTCATGAGAGTAAAATCTTGAACATGCGTATTCACGAATTCCAACAGGAAAAGATTTCATGAATAAAAATCTTGGGAAGCATCCTGAAATTCTTCATGAGAGAAAATTAAAAATTTTGAGACGGTGCATTCTTCACGTGAGCAAAACAATAATTTTGATTAAATTTTCTTCGAAAAGTTTTTCTAGAAATCCAAGCGAGCAGCAACAAAATGACGGAGACATAGCATAGAGCAGAGAATTTTTTTTTCTTGAGTGAAATCTTCTCGAACAATGAGTTAAAGACTTGAAACATTCTGTAATTCTTCCTGAACAATCTATGCCGTGTGGACCCCTTCATGCCAAGCAGTTTATTAGCATGGAGTGGTTCGAATACAGGCAGCTATTTTGTTTTTATTTTTTTTTCTTGGAGGTTCTCCAGAATTTAATGAAAAATGACCGTAAGGGAGGGTATGTATATTGTCCGAGGATACGACTCGCTTGTTGTCATATGGGGAAAGAGATGTTTTGTTTATGACAACAGTAAAACAGAATGTTTCAAGCTTCGAATGCTATAACTCATGTTCTTTTTTTCTTGCTTGTGAAAGAGTGAAGACTTGAAGTCGTTGAGGCGAAGTTGCTGTGAAACGACGGTTTTGCTCACGCCTTTGGCTTTCTTAACTTCTTCTTCATCTGTAGCATACGCATACATTTTTGGTCTAAGACCAACAAATTCTTTTATGGCAGTTCCATGGGTCTCATCTTTAAATTTCCCAATCACTTTTTTGTTTTTAAGACAAAATAGAGGTGCGATGGGGGTAGGAACTGGTGTCTAATTCATCTTTAATGTTTTCCATATCTTTATATAGATCTTCTGTTTTTATGTGATAGAAGAAACTATCAGTATCCATATAAAGAATAGAAATGTTTTCTTGAAATAAAGGTTTCATCACTCATAATGGAAGTCGTACATCCTAGTTTTAGAGATGTCTAGAATGGCGACTCCCAAATAAATGGGTTTGTTGAAGGTGAGGTGGGTGACATTAAAATGCATAGACACCAGAAATTTTCCTTCTGCTTCATTTTTTAGTATGGTGCGGTCTTTAAAATTGGGCTTATTGAGCAACTTTTCCAGTCTATTGTCTTCGCATACCAACTCAACTTGGGTACGGTTGCGAATATTTTCCATCGTTTTGCCAAAGACAGAATTGTTCATGAGTTTGAAAAAATCTTTCTCAAACTCATTTTTAGCCCGCTTTCTCATCTCGGTATTCAATTGAATATAGGGCTGCAACCACTTGCTCTGATCAAAGCTTAACCCCTGATGCACTTTTGTTATGATGAGACCCGCTTTGACTGCCTGCTTCAGAAGCTGATAATGAGCCACGTACCTGGATTTTTTATTTAACGTAGTCAATAATTTGACCTGCCTGGTTCCAGGTACAACTTCCGTTTCCGCACAAAACGGTAAATCCGAATGAAGATTGTGAAGGGAGTTCCGGATAGCTGATGTCAACATCGAGAAAGTATCCCGTGCTGGCATCATCCGCTATGTTCATAACATCCAAATACTTCAATTCTTCATCGGAAATCACCGGAAATTTTTGTGAGGAAGACGAAAATTATCCATTGCAAATCCATAAAGATTACACACGTCAAGATAAATGATGAAACTGGCATCTTTGGAGACATCAAATTTTTAAATACTTATTATTTGCCTCAGCATACCGTTTCACACACATGCACAAGCCACTCCCGCTTTCCACTCTCCAGAAAAAGTAGCATATCATAGTCACTTAAAAGCTGGAGAGACTTTGTGCATTTGAGCATGGCGGACCAACTTAAACCAGGACAACTAAAAAACCAGGCAGGATCTAACGTATAAGTGTCCTGACAAATATTTCTAAAATTTTCAAAAACATCGGCCAAAATGAGCACATCTGTTTTTAAGTACACATCTGCATACTGGCCTAAATTCTCAATCTTCAAGACCGCCCATACTTTTTTGGTATGCTCATAGTCTTCTTCTGAAATGTGGGAATCGGTTAATTTATTGAAGAAGGCTGAAGCTGGAGGGAGAGACGTTTCTTCTAACTTGCCTGTATGAGGAAAGGTAATCATAGGGGAAGATACCTTTCTGCGTTAGGAGGGAAAATTCTTCATCATTAGGAATAAGCTGCCGTGTAATTTTAAAATGCGTTCTCGGAAGATTATTTGCTAATTTTGATAAACTGCTTGGCATGAATCTAAAACTGTCCAGGAAACGAACTTCAAGCCCACCCATCTTTTTTGAAAATGAAATAAATTTTTCGGTCGACTCGGGGATGACAGTGATTTCTCCAGGAAGGCAATCTAGTTCTTTAATGATGAAATGCGAGTCGTATCCTGAAAGGTTATGCATCAACACAGGAACAAAGGAAGGATTTTTAAAGTTGATGTTGCATGAAGAATGAGCGGGTCCTCTGAAATTTCCAGTACGATGATCGTGGTCCGCCACTTTCTTTTTTGATTTGCTGCAGGAATTAAATCCACCTTCACCACAAATATGACATATGCTTGCTTTCCGAAAAGATTCTTTTTCTGCCTCCGTCAAAGGATTCATGTGGGAATAATCATTTTATAATTTTTTTCCATGACTTCAACATCTTCTTTGAGAGTGTGAAGGAAATGACTCACAACTCCCTGCTCTGCTCTATGCGATCGGAAAACATCATAACGACCTTCCACATCTTTTATGTAATAAGCATATGACATAACCTCATGGGACTGAGTGGGAGTGGTGAAGGACTCGCTTGGATTTGGGATCGGACCTGAACTGGTTTTAACACGCTTTCAAAATCAGCGTAAACAACAAAAGGAACCCGCTGACTGAACTTGAAGTCTTTAAACTGCAATTCTTTATCTTCAGGCATCTTGATCAGGACAGATTTGTTTTTATTACATAATTTTTTGTGCTCATTTAATTTTTCCTCTCCATTGTAACGAGTGTCATAAGTTTTAAAACACTTTTTGCAGATGTGTACTTTGTTTCTATTTTTGACAATTGACTGGAAATAAGTCGCTCAAAATTTGTAATGCAAGCAAAGTGGTTGCAACCTCCGTTTTCTAAATATATTAAATCTCTATGGTCCGCCAGCTCTTCTACACATACTTTGATTGGGAAAATTTTTCCAGCTTCATCGATGCCATAAATGTTAATGCTGATGTTATTAACCTTTTCAAATTTTGGAACGTCAGAAATCTTCACGGGATATTCTACACAATCCCACTTGTATCCACCTTCGAAAAGAGGATCGCTGAGATAGGAGGCTACCTTTTCTCGATTTTTTTTATCTTGAAGGCGTGGGGTCCACACGGCATATTTAAAGCAGAAGGTATCTAAATTTTGAACGTTCACGACAGCTTTTTTCTTCTGAATATGGCTGGGAAGCACAATAAATGAAGCTCCTCTCAATGGTTTAAACCGATTAACCCGGAGTTCGAACCACTCTACGTGCGAAAACATCCAGCCTGAACCTTTTAATTCACATTCGGAACATTCAGTGAGTAGTTTCCTGGACATGATATCAAAAAATTCCCCGAGATTTGTCGACCGATACACTGGCTTATTAGTTGTTTTTAAATTCCGAGAACAATGATCAAATTCCTCCGGGTCATCGGATTTAGGCTTTTTAAAGGCTGCCTGCATAAATGCATTCACTTTAATGGATGGGTGGGCTGCTGAGTGCATGTTCTAGAATACTAATTGAAGAATGAATGAGCTCATTCAAAAATGTGGAGAGACAGTCCGCTGTTTCCCTTTCGGGAACGATTTTAAAGGTTTGCAGGCGGTTCTGAGCCACCGACTGCACTTGTATGAATCTTCCCAAATTTAAAGGGGGAAGAATGGGAGCTTCGGGGCTGGGGTCTACGACCTCCCGACTTGGGCCGACAACAACGGGGCCTACAGCATTGGAAGGCCCGCGGCAGCAAGATCCTGGAGACTGGGCCCCACGAAATTTGAGGGACCCGCTTGAAGGTTGGGGTCTGCAGCATTGGAGGGGCCAGCCGAAGACGCATTCGTCGAGTTCCCACCCTCCTGAATTCCCGAATGAAATTTAGAAATGTGTTTCTTCATGTCCGATTTCCTAGAGAAACCCTTGTTGCAAATAATGCAAGAAAAAGGTTTTATCCCCGAATGAATTCTTTTGTGACGGTAAAAATTCCTCTTCAAAGTGAAGACCTTCTGACAGATCTCACAAGAAAAATGTCGAGGAGGAACTTCATCGGGAACGAAGGAGGAAAGCAGGTCTTGACTCAAGGGAAATTCTCCAAGGCCTGCAGGATGTCGGAATTTTGAAGAAAGAGTTGTTCATCAGCAAGCCACCAAGCATTATGAGAAAGAACAAAAAAAAAATTAGCCCTCTCCCTAACAATTCATTTTCAGAAAATAAAATTGGGTTGGGAAATTACTGAATTCTCACATAGGGAATAAACTTTTTAATTGTTTTTAAAGCTAAGGGGAGTTAACGCAAAAGAATGAATTTCTAAATTTCTTAAAAAAAAATAACTAACACGTTTTTCCTCAAGAGAATAAACGATTCTACTAACTTGTTTTTCCTTAAGGGAAAAATATAAAATCATTTTTGTCTGAGAATAACACACATCTAAATTCTAGAAATCACGTTGGGGGACCTAACAATGACTGAAAAATAGCATACAAAGAAACGAGCTCTTACCTCTTCCATTGCTGAGACTGCGGGGATCCTCCATCATTAGAAATATCCATGTTACAGAAGTTTAACTATTCTGAGGTCGGTACAATCGTACTTATCTGAATAAGAAAACTGAGAAAGAGGAATGGCGAAGCTGAATTTTATAGTAAACGCGAATACCCTTTTGACCCCTAACTTCCACGAATCACCACAAGAGAACATAACATTTATAGAGGGGACATGGAACCGGAAAAATCTAGTTTTCTCACATGACACTCACGATGAAATATCCGACCGATGTGTTTATCAGCAGTTCAAGCTTAGAATAGTACTTTGAAACAAAAAGAAGACAGCGGAAGGAGAATTTATCTTATGTAAACAGACCCTGAGAGTCAGCAGCAAAAGGTTATCTGACGACGAAAAACAAAAATGGTTCTTCGGGGGTATTTGTATCATTGAAGAAACAGGAAGGGCAATTATCTAAAGTCGACACCGTAGCACGTTGGGACGTAAATAGCATACTTTTTAATCATAGACTACTTTAAACTTTGTAATCTTTCTAACTATTCACAACAACGAACAAAGGGAAAGGAAATCCTTCAGCATCTGACAGAGATTAGGTTAATGAGGGAACACGCGTGACTAACCCGTGCTTTCCTTCATTGATACCAAGAATGAATATTCTGGGAGAAATCAAACACACCGCAACGGAAGGTCGATTTATCTAAAGTCAATACAAGAACACACAGGATACAAAATACTCCGTACATTTTACTTCACCTTTCTCAGAAGGACGCTTCAAGAACATTAGTGAAGGGGGTGGGGGAGGGCTAATCTTATGTCAATAGCCTCCGTGCCTTTCTACACTAGAAACAAAGGAAAAGATAACGAGCATGCATAACAGCGAAAAATAAATTCGAAAATGACAGAAAAGATCCATTTATGAACAAAAATAAGATAATAACATTTCTTGAGATGAGGACATGACCGTATCATTCGAGAAAATAAAAGAGAAATAATACTTACCCTACATAATTTTCATTAGGGAAGACACATGAGGAATTCATGAAAATTAATTGAAAAATCAACAAATTACGAGGGAAAAAACGTTTTACATAACAATAACCTAAGGGGATGGGGTCGAGAGACGGGAAAATAAATAATGAATAAACCTTCATTAAATTAAAAAAAAAGGAATAAACCTTCATTGATTTCCCCCAAAAATTCGACAAAGTCCAATAAATACTACTATCTTCGGAGATAAGCACACCCTTCGGTCGAGGGGGGAAAATTGCAGCGGGGAATTGGAGGCTGCTACTGACCACGCCCCTCCGTTTGCTCGGCTGCAGCTTGCTCCGGCTGGCTCCGGCTGCTCCGGCCGACACCTAATGTTAAGTCTATGGCTCCGGTTTTAGCCAGAATCCGTCCTTTTCTACTACTGTTATATGAGAAAAATGTTTCAGTGGAAACGCTCTCCAACCAGGAAAGAATTTTTCAAATAGGACTCTTAAAAGCAGAGATATTAACAAACATGAGATATGAATCTACGCCCCCTGGCGGAGAAACTATGCCTTATTTAAAGAAGAAAGTATTCTCAAAAGGTTTATCGACGTGAGTGGTATCGGTCCATGAACGATTTTTTCATTCGAGATTTTAGAAGCTCAGATTTTGCTGCAAATGCAACAGAAACAGAAATTAACACTCACGCACCCTGGTGGCAAAGTGTTTTTAACCAAAAATTAGAAATGACCTGCAAAAGATTTCCCACGAGGAACGGCATCCGCTGCAGAAAGAATTTTTCAAATCGGAATTTTAAAAGCAGAGTCATTGGGAAAACGCAATTTACGTTTACGCCCCATAGCGGAAAGTCTATGAGTTACTTGAAAATTTTGTAATATGAAAAACATTTTCCAACGGAAACTATCAGAGAAAAAAGGAATTTTTCAAATCGGACTCTTAGAAACAGAGATATAGACAAAAATAAGATATACATGTACGTCACCTGGCGGGGAAACCATGCCTTATTTTAAGAAGAAAATATTTTGAAAAAGGTTTATCGACGTGAGTAGTATCGGTCCATTAACGAATTTTTTCAAGAAGCTGGGATTGTGCTGTAAATGCATCAGAAGTGAAATTAACACTTTCATCCCCTGGTGGCCAAACCATTTTTACCAAAAAATTAGAAACTGTAATCCAAACGATTTCACATCAGGAGCTGTATTTTACGTCCTTTAGCCAAAATTCTATGCGAAACATGAAAAAGTGACTATGCCTAAAAAGTAGTCTTCGACATAAACGGAATCGAAAGTTAAAAGTTTTTTTTCAATCGGATGTTTAGAAGCAAATATATGGAATAAAATGTATTTCTAATTCAACATCACCTGCATTTACGCCCTCTAGCAACGAAATTGTGCATCGTATAAAAAAACGACATGTAGGATCATTATTCGCACATTTCAAGCTTTCCAACGCAAAAAGAATATTTGAAATCGGACTAATAGTTGCAGAGATATTGTGTCCACAGACGGACGGACGGACAAACCGAAAACATAAACACGATCTGTTTTACAAACTACGTGCTACAAATATTCACTTACACGGCGCGGCAAATGTCCTTCGCTCGCCCTTGTTTGGGTGGATGGATGGAGGGCTTTTGGAAGAAACAATACAATTGTAAAGAGCAATACGCCATTATGTCTCGAAAAGAAAAGTGTTTAATCAATGTATCCTTTGAGTTATTACATATGGATGGGAGACATGGATCTTAACTAAAAAAGACATAGAAAGACTGCAAACAACTTAAAGGAGCATGGAGAGATACATGCTTGGTGCAACCAGGAGAGATACATGCTTGGTGCAACCAGGAGAGATGAGAAAAGGAACTCATGAATAAGGAAAATGACAAGAGTGGAAGACGTGATCAGAGTAAAATCCCTGAAAAGGCAATCGGGTGGACATGTTGCCAGAAGAACGGACCTCCGACGGATAACCGAAATTCTGGACTGGATTCCAAGGGACAGGAAAAGACACAGAAGAAGACCACATTGGAGATAAGTGGATGAAATTCGAAAGCATGCGAGAGTGAGATGGTGGAGACTGGGACAAGACAGACTGTAGTGGAAGAAACTTGGTGAGATCTCCATTCATCCAGCAGTAGATTCATAATGGTTTATGATGATGATTAAATATACATATATTTTCCTAAATTTGACGATAAAAAATTACATACAACGATTTTTCTCCTGAATTTGACGATAAATCTGATTTTTTCCCCTGAATTTTGGCGATAAAAGAAACGTTTTATTTCGCTCAACGAAAATCAGGACAAAATGAATTACGGAAAACAAGAATTCGGGAAAACGAGAATCAAGGCAAAGGAGAATTAGAACAAACTTGATACAGTAAATGTTTTTAGGGGAAACTTTGACACGGACAAACGTGTTAAGGGCAAACGTGAATTAGGGGAAACGAGATTTAGGGGAAACGATATTAGGGCAAACGAAATTAGGGGAAATGGAAATTCGGGTAAAAGCGATTTCGGGGAAACGCCATTGGGGTAAACGTGTTGAGGGCAAACGTGAATTAGGGGAAACGAGAATTAGGGGAAACGAGATTAGGGCAAGCGAAATTAGGGGAAATGGGAATTCGGGTAAAAGCGATTTCGGGGAAACGCCATTGGGGTAAACGTGTTTAGGGCAAATGTGAATTAGGGGAAACGAGATTTAGGGGAAACGAAATTAGGGGAAATGGGAATTCGGGTAAAAGCGATTTCGGGGAAACGCCATTGGGGTAAACGTGTTTAGGGCAAATGTGAATTAGGGGAAACGAAATTAGGGGAAATGGGAATTCGGGTAAAAGCGATTTCGGGGAAACGCCATTGGGGTAAACGTGATTAGGGCAAACGGGAATTAGGGGAAACTGATTAGGGGAAACGGGTGTTCACCAGATTTTAGGAAGGGAGTGTCTGACCCCAGGTCTTAAACAACCCTTGGAAAAAGGAAGCTGTAAGAGATTTGGGCTAGAGTGTCCGATAGGAAAGTGACACGGAAGCGAGGTAGAAAGGGGGAGGAAGACGCCCTTATTTATTACCGGGGGCAGTTCCCCGTGGACCGACGGCTTAACGTGCCCCCCATCCGACGCACGGAGTGTATTTAGGGGTTCGAACGTTCGTACCTGCCTGGGATCGAACCCGAGGTCTTCTCCGTGGCAGTCACAAACGTTGACCACTAAGCCAACCCGCGGCCCCATGAGGACACATGGATCTTTGTCTTTAACTTATGAACCCCAAAGGGGCAGCTCTTGTTCTGTCTCAGAAGGGGTAATCAAAGTACCGGTGGCCGCATAAGCTACGCTTTTCAACACTGGCTGTCGCAAAAGCGACTACTTCCCCTTAGAGGAAACGAAATTAGGGGGAAACGAAATTAGGGGAAACGAAATTAGCACGGGCCTTATTTTCTGAGCCCGGCCCAAGCTCGTGCGTTTAAGGTTCGGCCAGGCCCGTCAACTGCAGCTATTGATTAGGCCAGGCCATTGATGTGCTATTTTGCATTATTTGTCTTTCTATTGCATTTTATTAAATTATGAAAATTAAATAATGAAATGAGATATTACTGAAAACATTTAGTTGAATGTAAGCCTAAAAAAAATATTAACTAAACTTTGGCAATTACCGAAGAATATAACCTTTAATGAGAGACAAAAAAGAAGACTAAGCGTGTTCAAAATCTTCTTTTTTCTGAACTACCAAATGGTAACACTACAAAAAGTCAATCCCTATTCAGATTAGAAATAGGAGAAACAATCGATATCGTCCCACTCTCGTACAAACACACCCACACACACCCGCCCCTCTGCAGACACCCTCGTCCCGCATTCTACACAACACACACTCTCTTTTCGTTGCCAAAAGAAGCCCCAAAGTGGTTTTACCATCTTAATACCTACAGATGATAAAAACACTGTGAGTGCCTCTCCTCGCCTCTGTGACTACGCCCTGGGCTATGTCATGGAAGTAAGTAAAGCCAGCAAAACAGTTAAACAGACCTGGAACTCGGTAAACACTACTTTTTCTTTCTTTACCATTGCGATAAAAAGAATGGGTCGACTTGACCCAGCCCGGCCGTAAGTGTCTGGAAAAAGGCCCGACCTGGCCCGTGCAGACCTCTACTTTCTCTACAAATGCAACGGCCTCAAAAACGTCTCAAATACATTTTTGAGAAACGAATTTTTTTCTAATTCACAAATAATAAAAAAATCAAAATGCATATTTGTTTCTTTAACGAAGAAAAAGTTTATTGTTTTTGAAATCGATAAGGATAAAATACCAGAGGGTGTTAAAATTTGCTGAAGTGCTATTTTAGATAAGACTTTCAACTTTTCTCTACATGCCATAGTAAGTATTGCTGTAGGAATGGAAAGTTCGGATTTCATTATCTGGAACTCCGGCAGTCCCCACAAATTCAAAACTTTTAAAATGCTTTTCTGCTCATTCGACCAATTTTGTTTTGAATAAGGAATGGCACGACATTGTCTTCTCCGACGAATCCTGCTTCTGCCTGCAACACCACGATGGTCGGATCCGCGTGTGGCGGCAGCGCGGCGAGAAACTGTATGACGCCTGCATTATGCATCGCCATACCGGTCCGTTGCCTGGCGTTATGGTTTGGGGCGCAATTGGATATGACACCCACACCTCTCTGGGACGCATCGCCGGCACACTCAACAGCCACGGCACCATCTCCGACGTTTTGGAGCCTGTAGTCTTCCCTTACTTGCAGGACCTGCCAGCGGCCATATTTCAACAGGACAATGCGCGCACGCACGTGGCACGCATCGTGCAACAATTCTTCACGGCTCACTAGGTGTCACTGCTGCCGTGGCCCGCCTGTTCTCCCGATATGTCGCCCATCGAACACGTCTGGTCGCTGATCGGCAACCGAGTGGCCCGGCAAGCACCACCCGCCGCTGCGCCTGATGAACTGTGGCAACGTGTGGAAGCAGCCTGGACCGACATACCCCAAGCCCACATCCAAAGCCTCTTTCGCTCTATGCCACAGCGTGTAGCGGCCGTTATTACCAGCCATGGGGGCCACACGAACTATTGATGTCTGCGTGTTCCGCAAGTTGCACGGGCCTGTAAGCTCAATCGTTTCATCTTTGTATCTGTTGTTATGTGCCCAGTAAATCTGGCTTTGCTATCTCGTATCCTTCTTGGTGTTGCATTTTGGGTGGCCAGCAGTGTATATACCGAAGAACCAAAACATTATGACCAGCGCGTCATTATGCAAACGGAAGTAACTGCAGGTAAACGACTGCGCATGTGAAGGTCAGAAACAGTATAAATAACACCTGATACTGAGCTCACTTATCTGTGTTGTTCTTCAGATGGGAAAGGCAGCAGACTTAAGTGAGTTTGGCAAAGGCCAAATTCTAATGGTCAGACGATTGGATGAGAGCATTTCCAAGACGCCAAGGCTTGTGGGGTGCTCACGATCAGCAGTGGTTAATACCTTGAAAATATGGTCCGAGGAGGGAAAACCACGAACCGCCGGCAAGGTGTGGGCCGACCATCGGTCATCGATGCTAGAGGTGAGTGAAGGCTATCGCGTATGGTACGAGCCAACAGAAGGGACAATGTGGCTCAAGTCGCCGGTAATGTGAATGTTGATGACGAGAGTAATAACACACGCACTACAGAGAACCTTGCTGAAAATGGAGCTTTGCTGCCGCAGGCCGCTCTGAGTGCCCATGCTGACCTCGCCTCATCGCCTACAGTGGACACGTGAGCATCAAAACTGCATCTTGAATGATGGGAAGAAGGTCGTCTGGTCCAATGAACCTCATTTCTTTTTGCACCATGTGGACGACCAACTACACTTGCGTCGTTTACCTGGGATGCACGGTGGAACGAAAACAAGCCAGTATAGATGAAGTGTGATGCTTTGGGAAATGTTCTGCTGGGGAACCTGGGTCCAGTCCAGGGCCTGATCTCTGCATGTGCACTCGGTGCACATGCACAGGGCCTCATCATTTGGAGGGGCCTCCAAACTACTTTAATAATAATATAAATTTTCAGAACCAAAATATATTTTTCGTTACAGCACAAAATTACTATATGGTTTGGTTTCAAAATTTTGGATGAGATTTTGGAAACCAAATTATTACTATTTCATATAATAAAGCTCAAGTGTTGTGCTGCGCTGTGATCAACCAGTGTAACATCTTAATCTGACCATTATTTGTAACAATCAAAATGCAATGGGAACAGCCTAAATTCGGAGCAAT
This sequence comes from Macrothele yani, assembly GCA_039090855.1. Taxonomy (NCBI): domain Eukaryota; kingdom Metazoa; phylum Arthropoda; class Arachnida; order Araneae; family Macrothelidae; genus Macrothele; species Macrothele yani. The sequence continues at coordinate 59,895,142 of CM077017.1, read as the reverse complement.
ATGGTATAGTATACATGAAAAGCATTTCAGCAAACATGTATAATTTACTAAAAATATTTTTATTATTAATATTAGTCTTGTGAAAACAAAAATTTGTGAATCAATATTCATAATTATGTAGGGTTTATTTTTACATAAATAAAAAATGCAATAAACGTTTAACTGACACTACTTTATTTAAAGATTGTTGTAATAATCTACATGGATTGTTGCAATAATTTCTTACAATGTGTGTGGTCAGCTGTAAGACTTTCTGAGGAATTGCTTCTTACAGCTTAAACTACCATGGGTCCATCGTTTCCATCAAATTTATGGTAAACTAGGTGTTTTAAATTATATCACTGGGAGGATAGTTATTTGTTTCCGTAAATGATACTATAAAACAAAAAGAGAATTTCAGAGTAATTAATGTTACAGCTGTAAGCTCTGCGAGTGCGAGGAAGTACAAGCGGTGTGAATCCTCACCTCCTCGTCTATTACATGCCACATTGACTTAAAGTTGACGAGCATGTGGGATGTGTTTTATTGTTTTTACTGCTAGAAAAACTGCTTGCAAGAAAAATATTTACCAGTAAATATTCTTTTAAACTGTTTGACTGATAATTTTAATCAAGGGGGCCCCAGACATAGGATGTGCACAGGGCCTCAACTGACCTAAGTTGGGCCCTGGTCCAGTCATTGATGCGCAGGAAACTATGACGTCTGCTACCTACCTAAACATGATTGCAGAGCAGGTACGTCCTTTCATGGCAAAGGTATAAAGGATATACCTGTAAAGTAGTACCTTCTTTCAGATGGATAATGGGTTATGCCAAACTGCCCCCGTATTGCTGGAGAATGGTTTGTGGAACATGACTGGCCTCCAAATTCCCCAGTCATCAATCCAATTGAGCATCTATGGTTTCTGTTGAAACAGCAAATATGATCTGTAGCGACTCACGTAACTTACAAGAGTTAAAGGATCTGCTGGTTGGTAACGTGTTGATACCAGGTACCACGAGACACCTTTAGGAATCTCGTAGCATCCGGGAGAGAGCTGTTTCGGCGGCATGTGGAGGACCCACATCATAGTAAACAGGTGGCCATAATATTTTGGCTCTTTGGCGTATGATGATACAGGATTTTAATATGAAAAGGTTGTACGCTTCACAATGTAAAAATTGGTCTTTTCTTTTTAATCATGCGACTCACTCCCGCATTCACTTGAAGGTGTCTACGTAATATGGATAATTTATTATTATTATTATTATTATTATTATTATGAAATTTTGTAATCCAGACCCATGTAAAATGTGACAGCTCTTAATTTTGCACGATAAAATATACCTGCTATCGCATTTCTATTCCTAAACTTGCGCTCATTGTATTTCATAATAGTATAGATTTTTTTTTTTTTCATTTTATCTGCACACGAGTGGGACAAATGATCAGGGCTGTAGTGGATTGTATACGGCGGTATACGCCGTATGCCCTCTGCTTTCTTTTTTTTTTTTTTGACAGAATAGCGTATACCTTCAATGTCCATATTATCAACAGAACTTCAATCTCGAACAAAATCGCTGCCAAGAGCTGAACATCTAAAAGAAGAACCATAAGAATTATAGAGAGCTTCGGAGAAAATCCTGAGGAAAAAACTCATTTAGCATTAGCAGCGAACAAAGAATTATTATTTAAAAATATCCCATTGATTCCTAACAACAAAATTTTACCTATTAACCAAACCAGTTTATTCAAAGCACCGTTGACAGGATAAAATCAAGACTCTGTTCAGATTCAAACAGTGAAAACGTACAACTTCTTAAAGATATTTCTTCATTAGAGCGAATAAATATTAAAACAGACGACGTGCGCTATGGAGAACTAGAAACAAGGCGAATCTGTAGACGTTTTAATGTTGATGAAATGCCAGCTATTCAGAGACTGAGAGAATATACTGAAAACGTCCAAGTTGTACCAGAAAACTTAAAACCCCTCTTAAGAACGATTTCAACTCTTCCTTGTTCGACAGCTGAATGCGGACGAGGATTCAGTTTAACGAACAACATTATAACCGATCTCAGAGCATCTTTGTTAATCTCCAATGTATCTAACCTGATGTTCATAAATTCAAATGGACCGCCTATTGAACGATTTAATAAAAAAAAAAATGTAAGATCTTGGTTGATGAATCATCGTTCAGCAACTGATAGTAGATCAAGAGTTTCTTCTAGAGAAGAACAGTGCTGTAAGGACTTATCTCGTCAGGCTTTTTTTTTTTTTTTTTTGATTGGAGTTTTAACAACCACCGTTAGCAACTCAATGGGCTATAAGCAGTCACCCGTCCCTAATTTAGGTTCAATGGTTCCAGGAAAGGAAGAGAGCCAGTGCCGTAAAACAAACACAACATCCATACCTCGCCAGGATTCGAATCCGGACGCCTTTCGGACGAATGATCAGAGACTATCGCTTAGACCACTGCGCCAACGGGTGGCTTAGGCTTTATGGGATATATTTCAATAAAAATTAAAATAATCTTGTGCATGCTCTTCAATATGTCATAATTTACAGGAGAGAGGAGAAGATACTTTATTCATATCATAGTCATAATTATTAAAAAGGCACGGTACCCCCACGAGGGTACCGTGCCTTTTTTTATTTATTTTTTTATCCATGTAGTATATAACCTCTGATTTTTTAGGATTTGCAAATAGTATATACCCTCTGCTGATTTGACGACTATATGATGCTTCAGCAAATGCTTCAGTTGTTTTAGCTCTGTTCAGGATTACGAATAAACATATCCCGCTTCACTCTGTGAGAGGATCTTTTTACTGTATTGGAACCACAGCTTTCGAAACTCCAACATCTAACTGATTTTTACAATACTTTGAAAATTTTCAACAGTAAACATCCCAGCAAGGAAGGACTGGGTAAAATATTTAAATGTCGAAAAGCCAAAGCATGTCCATAATGTTATCAGATTAGAAGAGAAAGCAGATATTCTGATATTTTATCAGATTAGAAGAGAAAACAAATATTCTGATATATATATATATATATATATATTTGCAGTGTTAAAGCAGATATTCTGATATTTACCACGCTTAGTCTCAAAGATTTTTGTTTGTCTGAACGAATGCTGCATGATTTTAGAAACGTTGTGATCTCGAAATAAATCAGTGTTGCCTACTGACAACTTATTCCAGGTCTTTGTTCGGAAGAGCGATCGATGAATTCAGAGAATTTCGAACTGAAAAAAAGAAGAAAAACTGTTGACGTAAAAACAGCTGTTCCTGTAACCTGTTTCCACTGTTCTTTATTGGTTTGCGTGTGTATTCAGGTGACCCATTTCTTGGCCAGCTTGTTAGCTGAAACTAATTTGCATCAGACAGTTACCTCTCAGGTAGAATGCACCTGATTATTTGAACAGGCTGTGCTGGTGAAGGGGGCGTACCTTAAATGGTAGAGCGCTTTCTTAGCGTGCGAACAGAATCGATATTTAGGACCACTTGTTCTTTTACTTTTTGTTCCGATTTTTTTATCTATTTTTTCAGGAGTTTTTAAGATTAATGCACCGTGATAGTGAAACCTGTTTGCGAATCGGAATGGTAAGAGGACAACGGTTATTTTAAGTTCGTCGAAGATATTTTAGCCTAAATCAAAGGAAAACAAGAAGGATGCCACTATTGTACGAAAAATGCGTTACTTGACAATTAAAATAGTAATAATGATGACTCTTAAAGGTGAGAAGATATTTCACTAAATCACTTCGAACTTTCTAAACCAATTCCAAGGAAAGAGAAAACTTGCCCGTAGACGGACAATACCGTACAATTTCTTTTCAAGTCCAGGAGGATTCATCTCTTATGCCTTCGGGAAAAACGATGTTTATTTATTTATTTAGTGCATTTGAAAGAAACAGCACAATTGTCACGAGCAAATTACCATTACGTTTTATAAGAAAGTCCAATCATTATACGTTGCTGTCTATACACGATTAAAAAACTTGAGGAAATAAAATCACCAAGTTAAAAGATTTATTGCAACTATAAAGACAAAAATTAGACTAGATGTTTCAGATCGCCCACCAGCCCATCCTCAGGTGTACTACAACATAAGGACCCAGGAAACCAGAATTTTATCACAACTCAGATGGATGCTCGTGACGTATATGCTACACACGGCGCAAATTCAGATCACTGACGTGTGGTAATCGAAAGAATATAGCTGCTTAAGCCTGGTGGTAGTATAATGGGATAGTCCACAATCTCCTGCGTCGGCCCCTTAACCAGATCTCTATCCAGGTGCTGCGGCCCATGGTTGCGGGATCGAGTACGGTAAATCATCATTACAACAGGTATTACCATAGTTGTAAATAAACATACTCTCCGTAAGCAAGGCGGACTCTTTAGATACTAGGCTTGCTAAAATGTATGCGTCACTCCAAGTTTTTTAATCATGTATAGACAGCAACGTATAATGATTGGATTGTGATCTGCACGACGTATTTTCTTCCTGATTATAAGAAAGTATTTAATCAATGCATTCTTCCAGTTCTTACTTATGGATCACAGCCATGGACCTTAACTAAAAAGGACGCACGGAGGCTGCGGATGACCCAAAGAAGCACCCAGAGATGTATGCTTGGTGTACCCAAGAAAAATGCATAAATACACTGCCTGACAGAGAAAATGCCACACCACGGAAACATGAACGCAGCGCCATGAAAATTGCAGGGTGGGTGCACGCGTAAAAGTTATGCAAATGATTGCATTTGCAGGCCAATCGCATGAATGGCGCGCGGCATATAAGCGGACAACTAGCCCGTGAGGCCATCAGTTGAGACGTCATCACGGCCGAGAGAAGTAAGTGGTTCTGCTGTAATCGTGTTTGGAGAGCCAACAAGGGGCGCCAATGCCGTTAAGATGACGTCGTACGCTATATTTCGTCAAACGGATGAGATCACGAGAGGTGTATCACCGTAGGTCTTCCTACCGCCGGATGGCCCTTGCGTCGTATTGCAGAGAAACGCCACGTGATGCCACAACCGTCGGCCGTATTTAGAGACAGTGGTCCTAGGAAGGATCTGTGCAGCGTCGTAGGGGGACCGGAGCACGGAGACGGACGTCCGAGAACACCAATCGTCGCATCTGATGTCATGCAGTAGGCGACCCACAGGACACAACGGCGGCATTTTGCGGAGCGTACGGGGAGGCTTGGATGATCCAATATCGACGCGGGCAGTGTCTCGCCGATTGGCTGCGTCTGGTTTGCTGTCTAGCCGTCCGTTGCGAAGGCTTCCCCTTAACAGAGAGCCATCGACGTCACCGCTTGGCGTGGTGTCGTTCCAGAGCTGCGTGGGGTGCCGAATGGAACAGTGTGTTGTTCCACGACGAATCACAGTTCTGTCTCACCACGGATGATCGCCGTGTGAGAGTCTGGAGGCGACGTAGCCAACGGGCGGATTCCTCCGCCATTGTGGAGCGCCACACAGCCCGGCAACATGGAATCATGGTATGGAAGCTATCAGCTCCTACAAACGCTCACCGCTGGTACGCATTACAGCGCATTGACGGTACGCAGCTATGTTGACGAGGTGCTGCGGCCCATGGCACTACCGTATCTGCAAGGCATCCCAAACGCCGTTTTTCAACAGGATAACGCCCGGCCGCATACCGCTCGGATCAGCCTGAATGCGTTACACGGTGTGTGGATGCTTCCGTGGTCAGCACGATTCCCCGACCTCTCGCCCATCGAGCATCTGTCGGACACGATTGAACGTCGTGTAACGTACCAGGAGATGTGACGTACCTGCCAGAAGGACGCACACGACATAGAGGCAGATAGGAATCAGAATAAAACGTCCGCGTAGCTCAATTGGTAGAGTGACTTATTCCGGAGTGAGGGGATCTGGGTTCGAATCTCGGCGTAGACTAAAAATGACGAAGAAATTTACTTCGTTATAATGGCGCCCGAACTATCCGGATGACCCGACAGTTCAAAAAATCTCGCATTGGTGTGATGTTCTTTCCACACCGCGAGATAGGAAAAATAAGAGACTCCCTTCTCCAGCACTTCGAAAAAAAAAAAAAAAATGGGGAGATGATGTAACGTACCAGGAGATGTGACGTACCTGCCAGAAGGACGCACACGACATAGAGGCAGATAGGAATCAGAATAAAACGTCCGCGTAGCTCAATTGGTAGAGTGACTTATTCCGGAGTGAGGGGATCCGGATTCGAATCCCGGCGTAGACTAAAAATGACGAAGAAATTTACTTCGTTATAGTCGGTGTAGTACTTTCCCACCCCCGCAAAATGAAGATGAACTGTGGACTCGGATCAACACAACATGGTCCACGATATTCCAGGACTGTATTTGGACTCTCATTGCCTCGATGCCACATCGGATTCAACGCTGTATTGCCCAAAATGGGGGCCACACTCCTTATTGATCATCTTGTATAGTCAGCCACTGGAGCCTAGTCTGTATGTGACAATTAAATAATTTGTTCACGACCTACTTGGCTATATGTGTGTAAAGTTTGGTCTGTTTTCCATCATTCCTTCATGGTGTGGAATTTTCTCTGTCAGGCAGTGTATACTCATGGATGAGGAAAATGTCAAGAGTTTGCCAACAGATCTAGTTACAGAGATTGCAATAACGTCATTGTGCGTTAACATCATAGTGTATTAGCAGTGATAATTACAATTTTGCAAAACATGCTGAAAGAAAAAAATCATAACTTACATACAAAATATCCGGACATTCTCCAAGTCAGTTGTGAAGTCTATGTTATATATACATTTTACATAACGGAGAATTTCCCCAATATCAGTCCTATAGAATGGCACTGCAAATACTTCACATTTTGTACTTGGTGAACGTGGCACATGGAAACTTAATAGATTTACAATTTGAATATCATCTATCTCTCCATTGATGATACCATACAGACACTTAAGTTGGACAGCCTTCCCTCTCGATTGTAGCGAGGTTATCTTGAAGAATGACAGAAGGTCAGCCGTCGGGATATCCGCGATATAAACACCACTAGATTTGTGAAAAAGGTATCGTAGAAATTTTTTTTGTACTTTCTCCATTTCATTTATTAGTGTTACGAGACTAGGGCACCAAATGATAGCAGCATACTCTAGGGTAGATCTGACCATAGTCTCAAAAATGCGAATAAGTGTCTGAGGATTGGAAAAATACTTAGAAAGCCGCATGATAAATCCAATATTTCTGTAGGCTGAACATACAGTTATTTTGGATATGGATTTTAAAGTTCAAGTTGGAATCGAATGTGAGTCCCAAGTCCTGGACATAGTTTGGGCGGCTAAGAGAATAGTCGCCAGCTTTGAAATAAAAAAGAATTGGGTTTCTTTTCCGCGAAAAGGAAATGACGTGACACTTGGAGATGTTGAGGTAGAGATGGTTTAGCGTACACCACTGAAGCAGGTTATTGATGTCAGTTTGAAGAGCAAGACAATCATTAAGAATCTGTACGTTGTGATAAAGCTTAAGATCATCAACGAACAAAAGGAAGGTCATTAATGTACATGGAAATTAAAAGTGGTCCTAAATTCGAACCTTTAATTGGAGCCTTTCGTATTAAAACTAAATGAAAACAAGAAAGGTGACACTGAATTCTCGGGTGTAATGAGCACGACTTTTAAAAAATCCTTACCGATACGAAAAAAAAAACATTTCAAAGGAAATTTTTAAAGAAAAAATCAGCGAAAAAGAGAACGCATTTACTTACTCCCCCTATAGAGAGAAATTTTCATAGTGCCTTGAACCGGCTGAAAGAAATCAACCGGATTTCTACACAATCTGTAAAACATCCACAAGAAGAAATGGCTACTTTCTGCCACTAGGAGCAGAAATTTGTGCTACGAAGAATTACAAACTGTGCACAAAACGTTTATCATAGCGGAAGATATCCAAAGCAAAGAGGATATTTCAAATCTGGTTCTGAGAAACGAATATACGGTTCCAAGTATGGTACAAATAGAAATAGAAATCGCCCCCACCCCTTGTGACAAAACTGTGTGGTACAAAAATTGACAAACGTGTGGAAAATATTCCTTGCCACAAACCTATATATCGGCATCAAAAAGAATGTTTAAAATCCGACTTTAAGAAGCTGAGATAACATCATTACAGAGATTTACATTAACACTCGATAGCGGGAAAACTGAACACCGTTTGGAGAAAAAAGTGCCGAAAGAAGTTTCGGGGTGAATAGCGTCTGATTGATATTTTTTTTTTTTTTTCAGTTTGATTTTAGAAGCGAAAATAAGAGTGCAAACATGTTAAAAAGATTTTTATTTTTTTCTGTTGGGGGTTTAACGACTACCGTGAGCAACTGAATGGGTTATAGGCAATCGCCCGTCTCTAATTTAGGGCCACTGACTCAAGAGAAGGCAACGAGCCAGTTCCGTAAGATACACACAACATCCATGCCTCACCGAGCTCGATTCGAACCCCGACCCATCTCGGACGAATGGTCGCCAAAGCTTACACCACGGCGCCACCGGAACAGCTTAAAAGAAATATGCACTATTAGCGGGCCTTATTAGCGGCAAAAGATTTTGTCACAAAATATTCCTAGTCGTGACCTCTGTCTAACGCAGAAAAAAATTTGAAATCCGATTTTTCGAAGCAGAGATTTCGGAAATAATACAATATACACATACGCCTCCAGGGGTGACACCGCCCATTATTTCAAATAGAAACTGCAAATAAAATGGCATTCGTGGTAAAAGATATTGGAAAGTGAAAATAATTTTTTGAATCTGTTTTCTTTTAAGCAATAATACACAAGGTGTTTCAGGAAGAGTGTCAGAAAGAAATAGGATAGTAACGGTTAATTGTAGCAGTAAAGTGAAAAATGCAAAATACGCAGCAAACAGAGGACAATTCAGCTAGAGGACATGTAGCACACCTTGGAATGGATAATGTCCAAAAAATAAGAAAATTACATATTTATACCCCCCCTCCAAGAAACCAAAGTCAATTAGTGAAAAATGCGCCGCGCTGAATTAGGGGGAAGAAATTTACCGGGATGCTTTAGTGGAATATTTCGCTGAGATATGCACTTGAGTGTAATTCGGTATTTTTAAATGGATTTGCCGATGTCCCTCATATGTACTATTCACGGGCGTTAACGCTGTACATATTCACTGCAGCTACATCCAGAATTTTAATCATCAATATCTCAGCGAAGTATTCCTCTAAAGCGTCCGGGTAAATTTCTTTACCCGTAATTCGGCGCGGCGCATTTTTTTACTAATTGACTTTGGTTTCTGTGGGGGGCCGTATAAATATTTAATTTTCGTATTTTTTGGAAATCACCCATTCCGGGGTGTGCAACTATCGTAGCTGAATTGTCCTCTGTTTGCTGTTTATCTTGCATTTTTCACTTTACTGCTACGACAAACCGTTGCTTTCCTATTCCTTTCGGGCACTCATCGTGAAACACCCTGCATGAGTAAAATTTTTTTGAATCTAATAGCATGTGCATTTACTCCCCTGATGGCAAGGTTATGCATCGGGAAAAGACCGAATCGTATGGATCGTCGTTTTCACAGTTCGTGCTGCAAAAAGAATGTTTAAAATCGGTCAAATATTGACAGAGATGTGGTGTCCACAAGCAGATGGACTTAGCGATAAGAACGTACTTTTTCAAAGCACGTCTTTTGTAAAAAAAGTTCGTGCTCATAATATCCCTTTGTCCGCCCTTCTGCCCGTAGTCTGTGGAAGAGGTCTGCACGGGCCTTATTTGGTGAGCCCGGTCCGGCCCAAACCCGTGCGTTTAAGGTCCAGCCCGGCCTGTCCCGTTTCAAATATTAGACATTCGGCCCAGCCTGAGCCCGTCAATTGCAGCTCTTATTTAGGCCCGGCCAGAGCCCGTCCATTGCAGCTCTTATTTAGGCCCGGCCCGTGATGTGCCATTTGGTATTATTTTGTTTTTCTATTGCATTTTACAATATTAAATTGACAAAATTAAATAATGAAATACTGAAAATATTTAGTTGAATATAAACCTAAAAATATTAACTAAACTTTAACAATTATCGAAGAATATAATCTTTAAAGAGAGAGAGAAAAAAAAAGACTAAGCGCGTTCAAAATATCCTTTTCTCTGAACTAGAAGCGGTAACACTACAAAAGCCAATCCCCGTTCAGATTAGGGATAGGAGAAAAAATTGATGTCGTCGTAATCTCTCATACTAGTACACACATGCACACCCCACATCATTGCAGACACCCCCGTTCTCCACTCCACATAACACACACACTCGCTCGGGGTTGAATCTTTTTGTTGTCAACAAGCCCCAAAGTGCTTTTACCATCTTAATACATACATATTGTAAAAACACTGAGAGTGCCTCTCCTTGCTTATGTGATTACGGCCTGGGATATGTCATGGAAGTAAGTAAAACAGGTAAACAGACCGGAAAATCAGGGAACACGACTTTTTTCTTTCTTTACCATTGCAATAAAAAGAATGCGTCGACTTGGCCCGGCCTGTCCCGGCCCGTTGCTTTGTTCTCTAAACTGAATAAAGCCCGACCCGGCCCGGCCTGTCCCGGCCCGTTGCTTTGTTCTCTAAACTGAATAAAGCCCGACCCGGCCCGCGGGATGGGCCGGGCTCGAGCTTGTCGGGCCAGTCCGGTCTGTGCAGACCTCTAGTCTGTGGAAACCATAACACGGCAGCTATTTGTCCGATTTGAAAAAATCATTTTTGCATTGAAAAACTTGAAATGTTAAAATGATGAAATGTTAGAATGAAAAAATTTTTAGAATCTTTTCGGGTTTTTTTTTTTTTTTCATGCATAACTTCGCCGCTAGAAGGAGTAAATGCAGATGATATCAAATTGGAAATAGATTTTACTCCACATATTTGCTTCTAAATATCCGATTGAAAAATTCTTTCTTCGTTTCTATGCCATTTATAACAAAGACTATTTTGGGTACAGCTTCTTTTTCAAGTAATGTACACATTTTCCGCTTGGGGGCTTAAAAGTAAATTGGAATGTTCCTGATATCTCTGCTTTTAAATGTTCAACTTCAAAAATTCTTTCAGAATCGGATACAGCTTCTGGTGGGGAATGTTCCACATATCATTTTTTTTCTAATTTTTTAAAGAGAAAAGTTTGATCTCCACGGGGCCTAAGTGTTTTTTTCTGTTTCTTACGCATTTGCAGCAAAATCTGCACTTCTGAAAACTCGACTGAAAACATTCTTCTGTGGACTGATACCGTTCACATTAGAAAACTTTTCGAGAATACCTTCTGTTTAAAATAATGAGTCCCTTTTATATCTTATAAAAATAAAATGTACACCCCTTATTTTTGTCGTTATCTATACTCGTAACAGTCCGATTTAAACGATTCTTTCTTTATCGGAGAGAGTTTCCCGTGTGAAATGTTTCTCATATAATTTCAATTTTTTTTTAACGCACAAGCGTGCTACCACAGGGCGTAATCTCACGCTTCCGTTTACAACAATGTTTGCAACAATATCTGCGGGACTAAATTCCCGATTGAAAAAACATCTTTTTCGGTTAGATACCACTAACTACGATTTTTTTTTTTTTTTTTTTGTGGATTTCTTTCCTAAAATAATGCAAAATTTTCCCGCTTGGGGGCGCTAACATTTAATCTGTTTTTCTCGATATCTCTGCGTCTTTATTTCCGATTTTAAAAAAATCTTTTAACACCGGATACAATTTACCTTGTGGAACACGATTGTACTTGCGGAGTTTTTTTTTTTTTTGTATGTAGTACACAACTCTGTCGCTAGGTGGTATTTGTATACTTTTGTTTGGTGGTGTTTGCGTACTTTTGTTTCTCTGCTTCTAAAAACGCTATTCAAAATGTCCTTTTTTTGCTGTATGCCATTCACTGCAGTGGAGATAGGGAACATTATCCTCTTTAAATAATGCACGGCTTATTAAAATAATAAGCCGTGCATTATTTAAAGAGGATTCTCGTTTTCTCTGCTTCCCGGAGACATATTTGAAAGAATCCTTTTCCTTAGCATAGCCTTTGCTATGAAGAATACTTTTCACATATTTTCAACTTTTCCATTATGCAAAATTCTTCTGCCAGGGGGCATAGAGTTATATAATGTTTTTTTTTTTTTCTATATTTCTCCTTTTATTGCTCGATTAAAAAATCTATTTGACTCTAATATCTGCTTTGAGGATTTTTTTATGCACCGTTTGTTAATTTTGGTAACATACATTTTAGCCTCTGGTGAGATTAAATAGCTGTTTCTATTTCTTGATGTTTTATCGATTCTAGAAATTCAGGTGATTTTGTTTTCTAACCGGTTCCATTTACTGCTAATAAATTAAAAAAATATTCGCAACGGAAAGGATTCAAAGAGACGTTTTTATTACAGAACAACCGAAAATTCAGTGTCATCTTTCTTGTTTTTCAATTACCTGATATAAGATCTACGAAAGACACAAAGTGCAGGAGAATCTACACTATCCTTACATCTAAAGGTTACAAAAGGAATCTTTCCTATTTCCTTTCTAGAAGCAGAGGCTTTCTGTCCGCCAGTCCGCGGGCCGACTGGTGGACAGAAAACCGATATACCAACAGAATGCAGTTTTTCGACTCTCACAAATATTGGTCAACAGCACGACTGTTCTGTAGTTTCCCATTTGCGTGTTTCCATTGAATGGAACTCAGATATGAATAATGTAATATACAGGTATACACTAATGAGCCATTACATTATGACCACCTACCTAATAAGCTGTAGGCAATCCTTTAGACCACAAAACAGCTGCCAGTTGGCAAGGCATGGATTCCATGAGGTGGCGATAGGTATCCTGGGGTATCTGGTACCATAATGTCTCCAGTTCCCGTACATTTCGGGGTGGTGGTGATTGAGCTCGAATCCACTTTTCCAAGTGGAACAAACAAATGCTCGATTGGGTTCATGCCAGGTGAATTTGGAGGCCAAGGCATTAACAAAAAGTCACCAGCATGTTCCTCGAACCACTCCTTGACGATTCTGACCGAGTGGCATGGCGCATTATCTGCTGGTAATGGCTATCACCAGCAGGGAACACAGTTGTCATGAATGGGTGAACTTGGTCCGCAACGATGTTCAAATACCTGACAGCTGTCAGAGATTGTGCTATTGGGATGACAGGGACTAAAGTGTCCCAAGAAAGCATCGCCCACAGCATAACACCGCCGCCGCCGGCCTGTTTCCGCCCAACAGTGCATCCAGGTACCATAGGCTCCGTTGGTAATCGGTGTATCCGCACTCGGCCCTCTACGTGATGCACCAGGAATCTTGATTCGTCAGACCAGGCCACTTTCTTCTAATCATCCACAGTCTAATCTCAATGATCTTGGGCCCATTTCATGCGTTGTTGGCTATGACGTACTGTGAGCATGGGGACCCGTCTTGGTTTTCGGCTACGCAGGCCTATGCATAGAAGGCCGCGACGAACTGTGTGCTGTGACACATTGCCCTGATCACCGCTGTTGTAGCTGCGGATGATTTGTCGCTCTGTGGCCCTGCGGTCGCTGTGAACAAGGTGCGACAGTCTCCGCTCCCCTCTGGCATCATTGAGCTGCGGACGACACACAGCTGGACAACGGTTCATCGTCTGGCTATCTGTGAACCACTTTTGATACGTACTCACTACAGTGGCACGTGAACAACCCACAAGTCGCGCCGTTTCCCATAATTTGCCCTTTACTAAACTCCGATGAATCAGCAGCTTTTCCCATTCTGACTCTGAACACTCTACTAACCGAAAGCCGGCCCTGGGGTTGTATATATACTGTTCTGTGAACTTCACCTGCGCCGCCGTTCGGTCTCCAGGCGCGCTCATTTCTCTAGGCTTGGGGTGATCATAATGGAGTTGCTCATCGGTGTATGCATTTGAATATAACGCTATAAGCGTTCCTTGAGTATTTTTTATCATTTATGTGAATATTAAATACTTGCTTTCGTGTTATTTAAAACACGTTTACCCAGTATAATTCGAGTGCAGGTGCATACTTTAAATATACATGTATTAGATTTGCAGTTCATAATTTATGCGTTATGATCCACTACATAGAAATGTTTGTGTACGTATAGCTGTTCACCTGGCAGCTTATCCGTGGCTGAAGATCGCCCTTTGCAAACACAAACACAAGAGAGCATCGAATATCAATTTATTCAAATGGATGAAAACTGAATTGACAGATTAAGTTTTATTAAAAACTGGAAAGCAGAGGAAAAGACACTTTGAAATTACAAGACTGGAAATTTTGTTTCTTCAAAAGTGTCCAAGATGAAGAGAAGTGGATTCTGAAAATGGCTTCGAGAATTTCCTATCACATCTAAATTTCTTATAAAACGCCGTTAATTGAGAAGAATAAAAATAATAATTCTGTAACAGATTGCAGGGGCAAAATTCACAGCTGAAATCACATTACCAAAAAGTGAAGTTTTCAGTTTTTTGGCAACGCACCACTGTGTAGTTTTGAGAACTGTTCACAAACCGTCACTCGCCTAAGCAGTTAACGAAATTTCTAGGTGCGATCTATGCAAAATGGGCGTGTTTTTACGCGCCTGAGCGCCAGTTTTCAGTTGCTTTTCTGGCTCACTTGTTTGGGGGGGTTAATGACCAGCATGAACAACTCGCACCGTAATGTTATACGGCACTAGCAGTGTTCCTGCCGAGTCGGCCGGTAACGGTGCTTGGGACCTGAAGTACAATTTAGTTGGCCGCGGCACCAGGTGAGAATCTCAAGTGCACTGCTGCACTCAAAGATTCACACCAGAACATAAAAAATGAAAAGTTGAAGAATGACCCGAAGCACAAGGCTTGTGTGAATCCACCGTGTGAACAAAATAACAACAACAAATAAAAAATAAAATAAACTAAAAAAAATGATACTTTGGGATCAGAGTTGTGATGAGGTTCACCCGCAATCACCAATTCGTGACTGAGTGTAGTGGTCCGGATCTTACTCCGGTACATTCAATCCCCAACCAGCCAGTACAACACTCACTTTCGCAAATAACACATGATTCTCAAATACACAACACAACATTTAATAACGTTCTGCGAGATTTAAACAGATACGGCGCTCTCTAGGCGCATAGACAATTGCCCCTCATATGTGGGCAGCATAAGGTGTCACACTTTACTGTCGGAAGACGCAGCCGACTGAGTCTCCACCGGACTATCTGAACAAGAGATACTACTCGTTTACACACTAAATATCGCTGCAGGTGATATTCATATACAATTGCTTAGAGAATGAAAAAAAATTATATGCAAACGATCACATTAAAAATACTCGCGACACAAAATACACAAGCACGTTAATTTGCGGTATAAGATTATAGGTGCGAAATACTGCCAAAGTTAATTAACTAAATCTAATAAGCATGCACATGCAGATCCCTTCCCCGCTAGCTTTGGCCCTGAACCAAAGTTAAAAGAAACTGTCCCGCCCAGCGGAATTTGTGGCCACTCCCTCTCCCTTATTCATGTAAAAAAAAATAATCAGGAAATGGGCCCGGTAAGAAATTGAAATCTGTATGTGAAGGTATTTCCTCTGAGGTTCAGTCACTCAGCATTACTGCATCTATGTCCATGCAGCTTTGGGTGTCGGGATGGCACAAGTTGGCAGATGTGCGAAGAA
Source organism: Macrothele yani (assembly GCA_039090855.1). Classification (NCBI taxonomy): domain Eukaryota; kingdom Metazoa; phylum Arthropoda; class Arachnida; order Araneae; family Macrothelidae; genus Macrothele; species Macrothele yani. Next base: position 59,879,477 of record CM077017.1, on the reverse strand, counting down.
AGAAAAAGGAAATATTCATCTACTTACAGTTTCGTGACTTTGCTGTGCAAATCCGTTGTGCATCACATAATATCACATGACAAAAAACACGCACATACACACAGACACTTGCACCATGTGGCAGCACCGATGATTCAACACTTCACTTTGACGCTTGATGTAAATGAAGCACACAATTAATATGGTGATATCACGCCGCACTTTGTTGCGCTGATGCGAGTATACACGGATCCACTCTTGTGAAGATTTAAAGGTGGCCGTTAAACAAAATAGTCCCTCTCACATCTGCTGTTGCAGTTTCCGAGACTGATTTTCTGTGTTCCTGGGAAATGATTTTTGTTGTCGTGAAGAAATAATTCTGAACGTCAACTGCTTGGAGAGTGGCACGCCCTCACTTCCGCTGCTGCTATAGTAGATTCCGTCCGTCGCTACCTTCCGTCCTTTTTTGACCGTTCAGTCCCAATTCGGTCAGTTCCTTTCCGTTAGCATAACATCTACCCTGCCTGAGTACGCAGTTCAAATATGCCCCTCGCGAGTTTTGTTTCCATTTTTTTATCGAGTTGCGACCGCCAGCCCTGAGATTAATTTTCTCGGCCGAGCGAAATCAGACGTGCTTTTACCTTAAGCGTATATCGGCAACTGCCGACCGACAACGACGCTCGAATTCACATCCTATTCTTTTCGGCGATTCTAAACTCTTAATTGCCCATTGTCCCTCGCATACGTCAGTCAGAGTATCTTTCTCGCTAACAGAGTTATGTGTCTGCTGAGGGTCTCTTGGCCTACCCACTGAAGTAAACATACGGACCACAGCGTTAAGCTACAAGCGGAAATAAGAAAAGAAAGAAAAGTGAAAAACCACTTCGAACATTGCTGCTTCCATCCGCATTCGAAAGCACATTTCCCTCGTTCGTTTTGCAGCCCCTCTAAGACACTTGAGATAGGAATTTTTATGTTTCACTTCAGGGCTATGTGTGAGGTCTAGCAATTCAAAATGGCAAAAATATTGCGTTTCTTGCCTTCAAAAGCATTGGAGCGACTTCCCAATTATCCGCAATTTTGTTAATTAATTTAGGGAACAGCCGAAAGAAAAAACAACGTAAAATAAAAAAAAACATGTGAGCCTGCCGAACTGTGATTCCTAGCTGCCTCATACAATACGCGACATGGCGGACAAATTTTAAAGTTTTCTTCAGGTTTTAGGTTGGGAGGAGGGGGGGGGGGTCCACTGTAACAATAAGCTGTCCCCCGTACCTAAGTTAGGGACGCTGCTTCCAGGAAACGGATAGAGCTGCCCCCGTAAGGCAAACACACCATGTCTCACCAGGAGCTCAGGCAACTAGTCAGAAACCTACGCCTCTGCCCGTTCGGTCTCTGCCCCGGCTACGTATTTTTGTTGCAAAGAGAGAGAGAGAGTAAGTAGTAACTGATTTTCAATGAGTGTTGTAACAAGTAAGGGCAAGCGAAAGGCATTACGATAGAGTAAATTCTTCCGATTACTTTTCTTTTGTGTTTGTCAAGTTTTACCACAAAATCTCAACGAAGACCGGTTTTGCCGCCCCGGTGGCGCAGCGGTCTAAGCGATGGCTTATGAGCATTCTTCCAGGAGGGGTCCGGGTTCAGATCCCGGTGAAGCATGGATGTTGTGTTTGTCTTACGGCACCGTCTCTCTTCCTTCCCTGGAACCAGTGGCCCCCAAATTAGGTACGGGCGACTGCTTACAGACCATTGAGTTGCTCACTGGGGTTGTTAAACTTTCAATAAAAAAAAAAAAAAGACAGGTAACAAAACAACAATGATGACAATATTTGATGAAAGATGATTCATGTTAAAAATGTTTAAAGTTAAAATATCGACTGAACACGATAAAACACGTATGTAGCACACATACACTGCATGTATTTAAGCTTTACTGATGAAAACACACACCACATGAGATCTTTCGAGGATCACAACGTCCTTATCCTCAGATGTTACATTCACATCTGAGGATGGGGACGTTGTGTTCCTCGAAAGATCTCATGTGGTGTGTGTTTTCATCAGTAAAGCTTAAGTACATGTAGTGTATGTGTGCTGCATATGTGTTTTATCATGACAATATTTGCCGCCCCGGTGGCGCAGTGGTCTAAGCGATGGCCTCTGATCACTCGTCCGAAAGGGGTCCGGGTTCGAATCCCGGTGTAGCATGGATGTTGTGTTCGTCTTACGGCACTGGCTCTCTCCCTTCCTTGGAACCAGTGACCCTAAATTAGGGACGGGCGACTGCTTATAGCCCATTGAGTTGCTCACGGTGGTCGTTAAATCTTCAGTAAAAAAAAATGACAATATTTGCGCTTTATACACTGGTCACAAAAAGTTTGGGCTATTGCGGTTTCAAAGGGAAAACGTGGTGATATGCAAATTAAGCGACTACTGAAGATCGGTTATCATTATAACCGATTTACCGTAGCTACGTCATATGTAAATTAGCATCATGACAACATAGCGCGTGGCGCGCGAACTCCGATAGAAGTACATTGCTAGAAGTGGAAAACGGGTCTTTTCAGGGCTTGGTCTACAAGTTTGCTCAATGTATTGCTTTCAGTGGGGGATTAACCTGAAATTATGTCCAAACGACGTTTAAGCATTGGCAATAGAAATAGGGCTGTTGGCATGTTGCAAGCAGTTGGACGGAGATCAATGTGGCTGCTGCTTTAAAAGTTTCGCAAAGTGAAGTAAGCCGGATACACACAAGTTTCCATGGCATGGAAATGGTGCAGATCGACCCAGGAGTGGTCACTAGAGGATTACCACCAGGAGGCAAGATTGCTACCTGTGCTCGGAGAAGGCCTACGATCACCAGTAACCAACTCCGGGGATCACTTCGAGCTGCTTCTGGTGTCACAGTATGTACTATCTACACGATTACTGACTCAGAGGAAGGAGGCCACTGAAATGTATAGCATTGACATGAGATCACCGTTGTCATAGATGTACATAAGTCCAATAGTACATGCCATGGAATACAGAGTGACACCATTTACTTTTCACAGACGAATCCCGTTTCGCTCTTTATTCTTATACTTACTAGACTAGGACACGTGTGGAGGAGATCCGCCGCACGAATGCAACCGCACTGTGTGCAGTCCGTCCACCTTTTCCAGCGGCAGTGAGTGCTTTTAAATGGCCGCACATCTTTGTATGTTTGTTAGTTCAACATGAATGGCTCAATATACCGAAACGAGATCATTGTGCACATTGTGACACTCTTTAACTCAGCTATTGGACATGCATTCCGTTTTCTCCATGACAATGCAACTAGACACAGTGTCTTGAGCGTTCTTCAGGAGATGGAAAATCATGGGATTGAATCGTTACAGCTGCCACCGAGGTCTCCTGATCTTAATCCTATTAAGGGCATTCGGTACGCTGTACAGCGACGTCTGGATAGCCACGTTCCATTCCTTAGTACAATGCCAGACTTCCGTAACGCATTGCCTGTTATATGGGACGAGCTGCCGCAGACACTCATCAATAATATCATTGCGAGTATGTTTTGTAGGTGTCAAGACGTTCTCCGACACAGCGGTAGTGTTACCGGGTACTGAAGTCCGGAGATTTGGACATTTTCCGAATTTAGCATTTTGTCTATATTGCAGTGTGCAGAAATTGCACAATGAATGTTTTTTTTAAAAGCACTCTTTATCGTTTATGTAACGTAGCCTCACTGATGTTATTTAATCAGTGCCTGTTACTTGTGTCATATACATACATCTTCCATTTCATGCAATATCCCTAACTCTTTGTGAGCCGGTCCGGTGACGCTGTGGTCTAAGCGATGCACTGTAAAAAAATTCTGAAATTGACGAGCCACTTTCCGTGATTCCTTTCGTAAATTAACGAAGCATATTTCTGATACAACACTTCCGTGAAATGACGGAAAGAAACATAAATTTCACGGATTTCTCGTACCACTGGAAAATTCTGAATTTTCAGAAACCTTCCCGCAATACCTTTCTAATATTGACGGTAAATTACCGTTTTCAAGATATGTTAACGGAACATTCTGAATATTCAGAAACCTTTGTTGAATTCCTTTCTCATATTAATGGAAAAACTTCGTTCTCACTTTTTCCGTATTGATATGACGAAAAATTTCCTGTAATAGGAGAGATTCACGGGAATACTTGGAAGTTTGATTAACTCTTAAATTTCAATAGTCCGTCGAAGGATCTGATTTTGAAGTTCAGTAGCGAAATCGGATATTGTGGATAGCATATCGCACGAATTTTGTTATTGTGGCACAGAATATTTCTTCACCTCTCACCCATTTTGTGCACCAGCCATTTATTATGCACTGAGTGGCCACTTTATTATGACCACCCCCTCAGTACTTCGTTGGGCCACCTTTTGCCTTTAATACTGCGTTGATTTTTCATGGCATGGACTCCACGAGATGTTGATAGGTGGTTTGTGGAATCTGAGACCATGCTTGATGAAGAGCACTTTCCAGGTGTGTGAGATTGCAGGGTTGTGGATCCAGCTGTCTGATGGCTCGTTCAACTTCATCCAACAAATTCTCAATGGGGTTGAGATCTGGAGATTGGGGGGGGGTCCTAAGCAAAGTAAACTTACCGGCATGTTCCTGAAACCATTCCTGTTCAATACGAGCACTATGGCAGGACGCATTATCTTGTTGAAAGTAGCCATCGTCATTGGGATAAACCATCCACATGACAGGATGCACTTGGTCCGCAACGATGTTTAGATATGATGTGCCAGTTAGACGTTGATCAACACGAATTCAAGGGCCCAAAGCATGCCAGGAAAACATTCCCCAAACCATAACGTTGCCTCCACCAGCTTCAGCTTGAAGGGTTGTAACAATGCATTTGGGATCCATGCTGTCCTGCTGTTTCCGCCAAATTCTCACTCGGGCATCGGCATGGTGCACTGAAAACGTGATTCATCGGACCACATAATTTGTTTCCGATTATCGACTGTCCAATCCTTGTGCTCCTGTGCGAACTGGAGACGTTTTCTCTTGTTAACTGCAGACAGCAAAGGTGTTCAAACAGGCCTTCGGCTGCCATATCCCATCCGATGCAGTGTACGGCAAACAGTGCGTGCAGAGATCATTTGAGGGGATCCTTGATTAAGATGGTCTGCAATTTGCTGCACTGTTGCCCTTCTGTAGTCTGTTACCAGTCTGGACACTCTCCATTCCGCCCGAGCATTCACTAGTCGATGACGACCACTGTTCTGTCAAGAATTTTCATGTTCGTAAATCTTGGGGAACCTGATCACTTCGCTGAGATTTACGAAAATTAAAAAAAAAAATAGTAAAAAAATAAATAAAATACACAGAATGAAAATACTCGACAGTCCACGTTTCAAAATTGTGTTGGGAAGAGGCAGTGAGATAGGGGAATAAATGGCCATATTCATTTTACTTCACATGCCCTACCAAGCAAGCAAAATTTCTTAAAAGAAAGGGAATAATAGACATTAAACTTCTTTTTTTTTCTTTTGACCTGATTCATTTTTTCTCTTTAAAAAAAAAAGGAAAAAGGGCGAGCAAAAGAAGACGGCATCAACCCCTTTGTGAAAGCAAAAGTATTTGTATTAATCACGGAATGAGGAAAATGCGTTTCGGAAAAAAAAAAAAAAAGTTGTGAGAAAAGGAAATCTTTCTTCCAGTCCGCCATTTTAGGCAAAGGGATTTAGAAGCTCCAAAAGTGTGGCCACAGAGGGTTCTCTGGGCAAAGAAATTCTATTTATAGAAAAACAGCGTGTGAAGAGGTACGAAGTTTTTCCCCTTTTGCTTACGTGTGAAATTCAGGGGTCACTCTCCAGGCGTGGGAGAGAAATTCCGTTGAGAAGCCGTAAGTTACTAGGCTGAAGTTTCGACCAATGGGAGGGGTCAGCGGTTTCAAGCACCCCAGAGTTTTATCCGTTGAGAGGGAACACTTTGTTTCTGGTCGCTGCGCTAGCTGGTCGGCAGTTGACAGCGGAAAGCTAAATTTTCTCTCCTCACCTCTTTGGTGGGGAGGGGACAGTCAGAATGAAAATTCGGAATCGAATCGCAAAGCTCAGTTAAAATGAGTATTTTCAAGGATCTCATTGCCGGAGATAACAAAAAAAAAAAATTGCGGACGACCACTGGGGTTGGTCTTGAATGCCAGCAAGTGTGTTTCAAGATGGCGGAGGAAGAAGCAGACCCAATTCCTACCAGGGGAGAGCTGAGAAAAAATGTCTTCTCCCTCCATTGATATCCCGGAAAAAGAGGCCCCACCATCTACATCTACAAGGGACTCAAGCAAGTTCCTCCTGGCACGAGGAAATTCCCGCAAGGCCCACTATGGACAGTCTGGTCACCTTTGCGTCTTACTACTAAATTGTAGAGCATGGCTCACTTCTGGCTACAACAAGGGTCCACCAGCAGGGTTCCAAAATGCCCGTTTCCTGTCTCGTTGGCCAAACACGCTGTGGCCGAAAAAAGAAAGAGCAAAACCCTTGGAGGTGAAGAGAAAATCACCCGGGACAGTCTCTCAAGCAATGCAGTGTTTTTCTATTCGGCACTATTGTACCTCAAGAGTTGTTGCTGCCCCGGTCCTAAAGGTAATTTTTTTTGTTGGCAAAATTTTTTTTTAAAATATTATGTTGTGGGTTCTTTAAAACTATCTAAACAAGTGGGCTTTGAAATGGAGGGGGGGGCTGTCGGAAAAATATGTTGCAAAAAAAAAAAAAAAAAAAAAAAAGAGTTGTAAATGTTTTCCATTCAGGTTTTTTTTATGATAGTGTTATGCTGTGTAAATGTTTTTACATGTGTAAGGAATATCTGAAATCCAAATTATGTTATAATCGATCATGAAAAAGCAATTCCTCAAACCAGTTATTATTATTATTGAAATTTAACTCTGTGTGCTTGGTAAAATTTAATATTATACAAATTGCATTTAGTATGTATAAAGTAAAAGGACTTATAGTAAGTTTTTGTCTTAAAGGCAGGTTATGGTGATTTTCTAGTTTGGCAAGAATGGGTGTAAAATTGTTTATACCATTTAATAGTTAGTGTGACTAGGGACCATATCAGCAGATGGATCTGGAAAACTAATTTTCATGAGTGGGGAGACATTAAAAAGGGCATGCACGCTGACTAGGTTAATAAAGTGTTGTACTGTACATTAATTACCCTTGTATAACGTTGGAAATTCTTCAGGAGGAGGTGATTTCTGGAAATGGATAGATTTGCGATAGGTGTTGAATTTTTCTGAAAATAAGTGGTTCTGCGGTATAGTGATTTTCTGGGATATGAGTATGTACAGTGTGTTCCTGGGAAATAAAGATAAGTGATTTTCTGGAAAGAAGTGTGTTCCTGGGAAAATGAAGATATGAAGTGTGTTCCTGGGAAAAATAGGATAAGACGTAATTTTCTGGAATAAAAGGTGATGTATTGAATTTTCTGGAGATGAGGATGTTGAAGTAGTCTTCTGGAAAATAGAGAATGAGATATTTTGGGGGCAAGAGAACTCTGGTGGGGTGCTTTTCCCTATGTGGACGCCTCGGGTCTGAAAGGGTGCATGAAAACAGATTGGGGGATTTGTTTTCTGCCCGAGTAAGCTCGTTGGCTCATAGGAGATGGTATCTATCAGAGAGTGAAGTGATGTTGTCCCAAAATCAGAGTGAGAACCAATACAGGGTGATAGTCACACATATTTTACCATTTCGGTGCATAGGTCGAATTGGATTCACGACCCAATCTCACCTTCAGCCACAATAATACTTCCTCCCAGTGAGAATTTTGTTTTTAAGTGAAATTTAGTAATTTGACTGAGATATTTTGCCTACACGTTACCTCAGTGGCTTACTACATGAGCTAGTAAAAATTACTACAAGCTTACATGGTACTAGTTTGAATTTTCCGATTAAGTTGTTGATAAATTGATGGTGAGAATTAGTGGTGTAAATTTTAAATTGTTGTGAACAGTGGGAGTGTAGATAAGCATGAATTTGTGTCCAGGAGTGTTGAGAGTTAGTGTTTGCCTTTTGTTTACATAGTGGGATTTTGTGTACTCAGAGCAAGTTTGAATAGTGAAGTATTTTGAATTTTTCCCGATGATAGGGTGAATTTTAGAAGTATATTTGTCAGCATTATGGTGTAATGATAGCTTTTGAGGTAATTGAGTAAGGTATTTAGTAGAGTGTGTTTAGTAGAGTGATTTAGTATCAAGTAATGCCAGAATGTTATTGTGTTCGAAAACAAAAACACATGGTTGTCTGGGTAATTATCCGACTTCTTGAGACACTTTGTTATTGTGTAAGTTGTTGTTTTTGGTTAAGTTTTACAAATAAATATAGGCCAAGTGGCCTTTCAAAAACCTAAACCTTAGTGCAGTGAAGTTTTAGATATTTTAAGAGCGAATTTTCATCACATGTTTCAACTGCATCCCCCTCAGCAATGACTGAGGTGGGAAAGTAATCTTAGGTTATTGTGGTAAAATCAATGTTTTTGTCCTAACCATCTAATTTGATCATCGCCACTTCCAAAAGGTTATTTACACGTGTACATTGTATACCATTAAATTTTAGTGTTTACAAATTTGGTACACATGCAAACAATAGTTACCTTTCTTACACTTTCAGGTGTATCTACTCGGCAAACGCAAACAACGCAAACAATGCAATAGTAACCTATGGGAGTTACCAAATTCAGTGGTGCATTTTATTTTATTTTTTCTATTTTGTTTCATGGCCTTAGTCAAAATTTCAGTTTTGTTTCGAAATGCATCCACCCATCTCCCAAATTCCATTTTTTTCTATAATTTACATATAAATTTCAATATCAGCATAAAACTAGAGTCTTTTTTGTTAATAACCTCCTAAAATTTCAATATAACACCACACGGTGCACGTAGAGACCCAGTTTTTCGGCTAACAGTCCAGTCTTTAAACACTTTAACAACAGCTGCTCCTGGAACATTTCACGAATGCGGCGGTTTCGGTGATACTCGCTCCATGGCTCCGAGCTCCTACAATCATCCCATGTTGAAAGTCCGTCAAATCGCATTTTTTACCCATCTCGTCACGCAAAAAATCGCTTCTACTACTGTCGCAAACACTTAGCTTTCCCTTTTTATACTAGCCTCGCCCTCTGGTGGCAACAGCGTGCAGCCATAGCTCATTTGCTTAAAACTGTCAGGTGGTCATAATAAATTGGCCACTCAGTGTATATTGCGTTACTGTAAGAAACCGGGTACTTAACTGATTGTACAGGTGATTATACGATGTCTGTGTATAAATCTTTGGAACCCTTAAAACAAAAGCTATTATAGATATCAAGAGTAAATTTTATACTTAGGAGTTTTGTGCAATAACACTATAAAAAAGTACATTTTACCTTTTTTAAAGGTAACTGAAAGTCATTGTCAGTTTAAAAAGATCAAGTTGCAAAGCATTTCATTGCTTCAAAAAATCACGATGAAAAATGCTTAATTTGTGAATAGTCCCCTACAAAAAAAGAAAAAAAAAGTAACAAACCTATTCGGAAAAATAATAAGCTCCAACAGAAAATAAAATGGCTACATCACTCGTATTAACAACAAAAATAAAAAATGCTTCATCGTCGCGCAATTTGTTTTACGATGAATGTGAGCGAAATTCTCGAGTGCTTCTGGCTGAGTGGGTAAAGGTGCTCGTTAGCTAGTGAACCAACCCAAGCGACGGGGGTTCGCCCCTCACTGCAGCGAAAAGGTTATCTGGTGTAAGAGATGAAAATTGCAGGTTCTTTGATTTTTGCGAAATTTCAGTTTAAATACGGAAAAACCTGAAACTGACTTTTCTGAAAGAAACGAAATTTCTGACTACCGAAAAAAAATCTGTGAAAATCCGTAAGTTAAAATAAACGAGCACTTTTAAAACCGGAAATTTCTGAAAAAGACGGACACCTACTGTCAACTTTGCTGCACGGTATTTTCAGAAATTTCCCATAAATTCAGACCACTTATTTTTTACAGTGTGGCTTCTGATCATTCGTCGGAGATGGATGTGGGTTCGAGTCCCGGTGAGGCATGGATGTTGTGTTTGTCTTCCGGCGCAGGCTCTCTCACTTCCCTGGAACTAGTGATCCTGAATTAGGGACAGGCGACTGCTTATAGCCCACTGAGTTGCTCACGGTGCTCGTTGAACCTCCAATAAAAAAATAAAAAAATAAACCTTTTTGTGACCAGTGTATTTAAGGGCGGCAGACATTTTCCCTGAAAATAATGATACCCTACCCCCTTTTTGAACAAGTGTAGCTCAACGATTTGGTGCAAGATTTTAACTTGTCAAAGACCATGCGGAACTCCTTAATTCAAGGAACAGCAGTGGAATTTGTTAGCAAAGAGAACAAGAGGAACTGTCTTCAGAAACCGAAATAAACTGTGGTTTACTCGTTTCGATATGCAGAATTACATCTGTCTTTATGCACACATCGGCGGTGCCAAGGAAACTTCAGGTTTTCAACACAATCATTTATTCATAAATTCGTCGAAGATGAGCCGACAAATAGTTTTTTTCACAATGGTAAGAAAAGACTTCTAACCCAGTATCACATGCTGTCGGAATGAAAGAAACCTATGAAAACATGTCGTTGATATTGGATGTCACTAAATACAATGAACGTAGTCAGAAAATATGTATTGATTTAAGCTTCGTAGTTGCGATCCATGGATTACAGTGTGATTTACAAAAGGTATTGCTGCTTTCTTTGCCACTGGAATAGTCAAACTGCTGTAAAGCATTATAGTGTCAAAGAATGGTCTAAAAAGAGATGAAAATTTATACCTTGAAAAGTGAACACGAAGCTCCAAAGGTGGCTTCGTTATAGCAGATGCTACAAATGTTTTACTTCCTACATTGTGCATGAAGCTCGGATTGATGAAAATATTTGTTAAATTACTTAGAAAGGCTTCAGTTACGCAAGAAAGGCAGTTCCAAACCTTTCTACTGCAAAAATCATGCAGAGAATACTTGCTGAAACACATATTCGAAAACTTCGTGATGTCACTTTGATGCTACTCAAAACAAGGCTGAATTTGATGTGTCACAGTCAAAGGATTGTCGAGGAATTTGGGCGAAACAAAAGAGCAGAGATCTTTGAAGACAGAGTGCCGAATTCTTTGCAAAACTACACTGTTAAAAATAAGTGGTGTGAATTCACGGAAAATTTCTGAAAATAACGTGCAGCAAAGTTGCCGGGAGGTGTCCGTTTTTTAACGAAATTTCTGTTTTTTTTAACATCTGTATTTTCACATATTTTTCCGCAGTCGGTAATTTCGTTTATTTTCGAAAAGTCCGTTTCAGGTTTTTCTGTTTTTACACAAAAATTTCGCAAACGCTGAATTTTTCAGCCCTTACAACAGAAAATTCTTGCACCCTGGTGGGACTCGCGCCGAGGTCGTTCGGATTGGCTTAACAGAAACCGCACGTCTTAACCACTGCGCCAGAAAGACTCAGAAGTCACCCTCACGTTCAAGGTAAAAATTTAATTGATCGAAGATGATTTTTCTTCCTTCTTCTTCTATTTTTTTTTTTTTTTTTTGTCATTAATGTGAGTGCATTAGTCATTTTCTTTTTTGTTGGAGCTTATTATTTTTTGAATAAGGTTGTAGTAATTTTATTTTTTCTATAGAAAGACTAACCATAAATTAAGTATTTTTTTCAACGTGATTTTTGCTTCGAGTTTGAGATCTTTTTAAACAGACAATGACTTTCAATTACTTTTAAGAAAAGGTGAAGTGTATTGCTTTAAAGTATTGCTTCACAAAACTCCTAAATACGAGTATAAAATTTACTCTTGATAGCTATAATAGCTTTTGTCTTAAAGGGTCCACATACTGATACACAGATATGATACAATTACCTATACAATAATTTAAGCACCCGGTTTCTTACGATAGCTGGTTCACAAAATGGGGGAGACGGAAAGGAAGTCCGGAGCCACAGTAACCCAAATTTCATGCGATATACTATCCACAATACCCGATCTCGCTACAGAACTTTAAACTCAGATCCTCCGACAGAAGATTGAAATTTAATAGTTAATCAAACCTAAAATATTCCCGCGAATCGCTCCTGTTACCCGAAATTTTCCTCCATATGGACAACGAAAAAGTGAGAACAGAGTTTTTCCGTTACATAAAAAAGGAATTGCGGAAAGGTTTCTGAAAATTCAGAATTTTCCTGGCGTACGAAAAATCAGGTGAAATTCAGGTTTCTTTCCGTCATTTCACGGAAAATTTTGTATGAGAAATGTGCTTCGTTAACTCACGAAAGGAATCACGGAAAGTGGCTCGTGAATTTTTATTTTTTTTTATTTTGCATTGTATAAAAAATTAGACTCGAATGCCTATGAAAGTACATATTCTGCTTCAAATTTGGACTTTTCTCCGGAAAACTTAGCAGCTTTAAGTGATGAAAAAAAGTGAAAGGTTTCATCTAGACATTGTTGAAAAAGATTGGATCACAACGTGAGTAATTCCTGTTGGTTACTTTAGAATGAAAGTAGTAACACCTGCAAGAGAAAATCAGCATTTTCTATGAGAAATGTGAAAAATTTCAATCAATTTCGCGAAATTCATTTTTGTATCAGCTGTTTACTATTCAATATATCTGCATGCTCTAAATTATCTAAAGGTACATGTTTTTCCACACCTAACCTTCATTAGGTAACTTTATAAAATATTAAATAGCGCCGTGACACTCTTACTACTAAAACAAAGTGCAGTAAAAATTTAAACATGCTGAAAACCCTTACTTATCATTTTAAAATTCAAGGAAAAAAGTTTTTACAATCCATTACGTTTTCATTACTTATCCAGAAAAAAAATTGTTGAGTAGTGTTATGTTAGCAGAAAACATAGTTGATGATGCTAAACATTACGAGCAATCATCAACATTCAAAAGCTTAAACAAAGTAATTACAATTTTGTTGGAGCAGAAAGAGCATGGTGCCTTGGAAAACGTTAAAAAAACAAAAAAACAAAACAAAGCATGTTTAGCTGAAATAAAAATAAATAAATTTGAAAAGCTAAAAATTACGTTTTTGAATTGTATATAAAAGAAACAAAAATCTATCAGAAAGTTCGGAGACAGTATTGTGGTACAATAACATACAAACGACAGCGTAGAAATTGTGGTAATACATATGTGTTTAAGGAAACTACGTAATTCATTCTTATACAGAAAGAAGCCGTGCGGAGGTTTGTACTCCATTTGAGGGTTCCCTATCACTTCGTCCGTGTTCATTTCGTCCACGCTCACTTCGTCCAGTTCATTTCGCCCAACAATCACTTTGTCCACTGTTCACTTAGTCCAGTGCTTCCACCGTTCACTTTGCCCGCGTTCATTTCGTCCTCAGAATGAATGGAATACCGTGGAAATATTTTGTTTTCATGGAGTTTTTGTTATAGGCAGATAAAAGGAGGTCAGTGGACATTGATTGCATGCCGTTTTTCTTCCCTTTCTGAGTTTCTCGATTAAAATATAACGATTTTAAATGTTATTTGAAGTAAAATAAGGAACTTAACTTTGAAGAGCTTTTTAACTCTTTTGTGTGGTACGATGTCAATCACATGACTCGTGCTATGTTCGGAAAAGGACTATAAGGTGGGATTTTTAATAACGCTGCACTTTTACTTAGGCACTAAATATTTACATAAGATGCCTAATATTTCTATTTTACTTAATTAGGGACTAAATACTAATTACTATGCCTCATGCGTAGGCCCTTTTGACAGTTTTTTTATTCTGCCGATGTCATATTCAAAACGTTTACGTATCCACTCAAGGTAATAATGTTGTGCTTTTACTGAGGCAGGAAATATTAATTCATAATCCCTAGGCTTAGGCCATTTCAACACTTTTTAATCCACGAATGTCATATTCATAACGTTTACCTATCAACTGAAGGTAATAAATAATATAGCGCTTTTACTTAGGCACTAAATATTATTTCATATGCCCTAGGCTCTTCCCAGTTTTTATTCTAATCACGTCATATTCATAACATTTACATATCAAATCAAGGTAATAATACTGCGCATTTGCTCAGGCACTAAATATTATTTCATGGGCCTTAGGCCTAGGCCATTTTTACAGTATTTATTGTACGGATGTCATATTCATAATGTTTACGTATCAAGTCAAGTTATTAATGTTGCACCTTTACTTTGGCTCCAAACATTAATTATTAAACCTAGGCCTTTTTAACAGTTTTTAATCCATTACACTAAATGTCCATAGCATTTGCATAACATGTCAAGTTATTAATATTGAACTTTTACTTAGGCATAAAATTTTAATTAATAGGGTCTAGGACATCGGTATAATAAAAAAGTTAAAAGGTCGTAGGTCTAAGGCTTGTGTATTAATATTCAGTGCCTAAGTAAAAGCGGAATATTACTAAATTGTTATGTCAGGTAAACGTTATGAATATGAGATCGGTGGATTAAAAACTGTTAAACCGCCTAGGCCTAAGGCCAGTAAATTAATGTTTGGTGCCTAAGTAAAAACGCAATATTATTATCTTGAGTTGATAGGTAAACGTTATGAATATGACATCCATAGAATAAAAACTGTTGGAACGGCCTAAGCCTAGGGATTATGAATTAATATTTCGTACCTCAGTAAAGCATAATATGATTACCTTGAATGGATATGTAAACGGTTTGAATATGACATGGGCAGAATGAAAACTGTCAAAAGGGCCTACGGATGAGGCATAGTAATTAGTATTTAGTGCCTAAGTAAGTAAAAGAGAAATATTAATAACTTGATATCTATGTAAATACAGTATTTAGTGCCTAAGTAAAAGTGCAGCGTTATTAAAAAATCCCACCTTATAGTCCTTATCCGAACATAGCGTGAGTCATGCTGTAGTGATTGACATCGTACCACACAAAAGAGTTAAAAAGCTCTTCAAAGTTACGTTCCTTATTTTATTTTAATTAACATTAAAAATCGTTATATTTTAATCGAGAAACTCAGACAGGGAAAAAACCCGCATGCAAGCAATGTCCGCTGACCTTTTCTTCTGCCTATAACAAAAACTCCATGAAAACAGAAAATTTCGACGGATTCCATTCATTCTGAGGACGAAATGAATGTGGACAAAGTGAACGGTGGACGAAATGAACATGGGACGAAGTGAACAGTGGACTAAGTGAACAGTGGACGAAGTGAACATTAGACTAAGTGAACAGTGGACAAAGTGAACGTAGGACGAAATGAACTGGACGAAGTGAACGTGGATGAAATGAACACGGACAAAGTGATCCATCACCCATTTGAGGTTACATAGCATTTATATTATTATGATCGATTCAATACATGCTTTTGTTGAATCAGTATTTACCTTTTTATATCGGTTGATCACCTCTATCATTCATGGCCCAGTTTAGTCTGGAAAACCGTATTACATAAATGGCTTTAAACAAACTGTTGCACGCGTTCACCTTTATAGACTCTTGCAGCCAATTGGGAAGTGTTCCGATTCGTGGTTTTTGGGAGATGACCCTCGGCACACCAATGTTGAATTCTGCAGCCACTTTTGAGGTTATAACCCTTCTGTTCGCTTACACGATTTTTGCCTGCTTCCTGTGAATTCAGGGCCGTAGCCACGGTAGGGCCAGGCCGGGCGGTACACGACCTGCATTTTATTTTGCCCGTCCTAGCGACTCACACTCTAGTGTCCGACTTCTTGTATATCTTTTGTCTGACCTGAGTCATTAACTTCCTGTCCCAACTTCTCTGTCTGACCATGGGTGTGTGTGAATCCTCTCTCTGCTCCATGACCTACACTATAAAAGAAATCCGGAAGTTCGAGAGCTATTTTCGATTATTCCTTTCGAGAATTAACGAAGCACATTCCTGATTCAACCTTTTCCGTGAAATGACGGGAAAAAACTGAACATTCACGGGTTATTCGAACGGCGGGAAAATTCTGAATTTTCAGAAAACTTTCCGCTATTCCTTTAGGATATCAACGCAAAATTCTCACTTTTTCAGTATCACAACGTTCGTGACTGCCACGGAGAAGACCTCGGGTTCGATCCCAGGCAGATACGAACGCTCGAACACCTAAATATCCAACTTGCTTCGGATGAGCACGTTCAGCCGTCGGGCCCCGGGTGCTAGCCCCACGGTAGTTCCGCGTGACTTTCCTATCGGGCACACTAGCCCAAATCTCCAAGCTTCCTATTTCTAAGGGTTGTTTAAGACCTGAGGTCAGACACTCCCTTCCTAAAATCCTCTACATATGATCTGATCTTTTTCCGTATCCATATGACGGAAAATTTCCGGTAATAGGAGCGATTCGCGGGAACACTTGACGCTTGATTAACTATTAAATTTCCCTCGTCTGCTCGAGGATCGGAAATTGTGGATAGCACTTCGCATGATATTTAGGTTGTTGTGGCACCAGATATTCCTTCCCCTTTCCTCCCATTTAGGGCAGCAGCTATTGTAAAGGGTATGTGCAAAGTAACTTCCTATTAGAAATATTTAATAACTTTAATACTAATTGATCGATTTTAATGGAACAAGTTTTAAATTGCACAGTAGAATGGTACAACTTTACTACAGTGTTTAAAATTCACATAGGCCTCACACGTGTTAAAATTCCACATAGCCACTAACATTGTTCACAAGTTTTTGCAGTCGTCTGGGAACATCTTTGACTGATTTCAGCAGGAACTCGCGTGGTATGTCTACCAGAACATGCCGAATGCATTCCTTCAACTCATCAAAAGTCGTTGGCTTTGTTCGATAAACTTCTTCCTTCGCCCATCCCCACAGGAAAATGTCACATGGGGTGAGGTCATGGCTTCTTGCTGGCCAGTCATGTGGACCTCGACGACCCAGCCAACGTACCGGTAATTAGATGTCCAGCCACTCACGAACAGCCCAAGTAAAATGTGGAGGTCACCATCTTGCATGAATATGAAGTCATTGAAGTTGTCCCAAGTGGATATTGTAGGCCACACATGTTCTTGAAGCATGGTTAGGTAACGATCTGTATTCATTGTGTCCCGCATAAGGAATGGCCCCGTAACTTGACTGGAGATCATGCCGAACCACACTGTGACCTTGGGCCGATTTTGCGTCTTTTCAACAATGTTTCCAGGATCCTCTGGCGCCCAGTAGTGGCAATTGTGGAGGTTCACAAATCCTCGAACATGGAAGACGGCTTCGTCGCTCCAAAGGATGTTGTGAAACAACTGGGGCCAGTCAGCATTCCATGCAACTATGGTCTCTCCAAACTCCATCCGACGATCACAGTCTTGCACTGATAATTCCTGGCAATAATGCGGCTTCCAAGGACGCCAGTCTAACTCCTTTAAAACAGTTTGTATTGTGTGACGGGATAGACCACTTTCACGAGCGGCCTGGCGTGTTGACTTTTGCGGACTTCGGGTGAACATTTCCTGCACAACTTGCACATTCTCCTCCTATCTGGATGTTGAGGGACGACCGCTTCTGTGAGTATCTCTTACAGATCCTGTGTTGATGAGTTTGGAATTTCAGTTCTTGATGGTTTTTGGCATCAACTGAAGCACGAGGTCCGTGAACACTGCGCCACCATCTTTGCACCTGCACAACAGACTGCCACACTTCGTAACGGCATGCGACCTGGGCATGTTCACGCAGTGCCAGGCGTTGGGTCATTCAGGGCTGCTGTTATCACTTTGAAATGAAAACAGAAATTAGCAATACAATTCTACCAGTTCAGGAATCACGATATTTTTTATTTCATCCAAACGTTGTGATTTTTCAAAAAAATATTAACAATTTTTAATAGGGAGTTATTTCTCACCCACCCTACATATTGTGTTACCGTAAGAAACCCCAGTACTTAAATTCTTGTACAGGTGATGTCTATGTATCAGTCTATGGACCCCTTAAGACAAAAGCTATCAAGAGAAAATTTTACATTTAGGAGTTTTGTGAAGCAATACTATAAAGCAGTACATTTCACGTTTTCTTAAAGATTATTGAAAGTCATTTGTCAGTTTAAAAATATTTAAAGTTCCAAAGCATCCTGTTGCTTCGAAAAATCACGATGAAATAAATACTCAATTTGTGATAAATCCTTATATAGAAAAAATAAAATTATTACAAACTTATTCAAAAAACTAATAAGCTCCAACAGAAAATAAAATGACTAGTTCACCAGTATTAATGACAAAAAACATTTCATCATCGTGCAATTAGAGCTCTACCTTGAACGTGAGCCATGTGTATGGGTATTTCTGTCTCAGCGATAAGACGCGCGGCTTCTATTGAATCAACCCAAACGACCTTGCGTCGAATCCCACCAGAAAAGGGAAACTCTGGTGCAAAGGCTGCAAAATTGAGTCTTAGATTTTGCGAAATTTCTGTGTATATAAATACAGTAAAACCCGAAACGGTCTTTCCTGAAATAAACGGAATTACTGACTACGGAAGATCTGTCAAAATACGGAAGTTTAAAAAACGGAAATTTCGTTAAAAGACGGACACCTACCAACAACTTTGCTGCACATTATTTTCAGAAATTTTTCGTGAATTCACACCACTTATTTTTTATAGTGTTACATCGGAACAACGGTTGCTGTTTTCGGGCCCGAGCCGTGACTGTTATTCAGAGGTTTCGCTCTATGCTAAGAATTTTGCTTCCAAGGGGATTTTTTTTTGCATTCGATGCCTCAGTATATTTATTCGCCGCACGTCAACATATTACATAAATGCTAATCGAACATATATTGAAACCGCAGGTCCTGTATTCTCGTCTCGCGCCGAATTCACGGTGTCATCGAACAGGTTACTGTACAATTTGAACTAAGTTTGTCGTCTGCCATCACTATTCTGCGTACGAATTTTCCCATAAGGTCCAAGAATTATACCCTGGAATTTTTTTAGAGAATAGAGTCGATTGGTTAAGATGATGCGTTGCCCAATGTACGCGCTGAGCTTACATACGGCAGTTACTAGGCTCGCACTACTAAAACGTAATCAATAACTTTCATACTTTTTAAACTGGTTTTCTTTGACGGAATTCGTTAAATTCGCTTTAAATCTTAGTGAATAGGTTAAATGCTTATTAAATTCCCAATTATGAAATTAGAAGATTTTATAGGAAATTTAAAATTTCAGAGTTTAAATAATTTTGTATAAACTAAATCAACTAAATCAGCAAACCAGCCGATTGGAAAAACAAATGAATACACTGCTGCATATTGCTTTAGTTTTATTCATTTACTGATTATAACTGGATAACAATTTGAACGAAGTTCATGCTTCCGAGATAAAAGTAGCAAATTCTGAATGAATTCGATGCGCTGAACACGAATATGGCCATAAAAAAGCCGAATTGGCTACAGTTTATTTCTAATGGATATGTATTTCCTTGCATATTAGGGATATATGTATACATAAACATTAAATTCATTGTATTATAATATTAAAATAAATATAATAAAATATAATGAATTTATTTATTTTATTAATTTGAGATTGTATTGATTAATTTTATTGATTTTTTATTAATTTCTTTATTTTATTAATTTATTTTATTTATTTAATTTGAGAATATATGTACAAGAATTTATTCATGTTGATTAGTTACCTGTTTATGACGTTTGAATTCGACTTGACTTTTGCTTGTATTCCACCTGAGGGGCATCTGTGAAGAGTGTCCAGCCGCCCCGGTGGCGCAGTGGTCTAAGCGATGGCCTCTGATCATTCGTCCGAACGGAGTCAGGGTTCGAATCCCGGTGAGGCATGGATGTTGTGTTTGTCTTACGGCACTGGCTCTCTCCCTTCCCTGGAACCAGTGACCCTAAATTAGAGGCGGGCGACTGCTTATAGCCCATTGAGTTGCTCACGGTGGTCGATAAACCTCCAACCAAAAAAAAAAAAAAAAAAAAAGAGCGTCCAACAGTATAGTCCGCCAGCATCGGGGGGGGGACCACTTTCCCTGGTATCGTTGCTCAATCACAGCTACAGCCGTGTGGAAACTCTCACCGTACTCATCACTGACCTTCCCGCAGTTATCCTTGGAAAAATCCAAATGGGAATCAAGAAAGAGGATCTTTAAGGACATTCTGCAGCTAAATTTATGAAACAGAGGCATCATGTCCTCAAGCAGATCCTTGTAATTTTTTGCCCTGACATTCCCCAGGAAGTTTGTTGACACTTGACAAGAATGCATCCCACACTTGTTTTTCGTCACGCTGAAGGAGTTTCTCAAACTTCGGGTCTCTGAAGAGCTGCCTGATCTGAGAACCCACAAAAACTCCCTCTTTAATATTGGCTTCACTGAGTCGTGGACATTTTTCATGCAGGTACTTGAACGCTGGTTTATTCTTGTCCATGGCTTTAACCAAGTTTTTAACAAGACCGAGTTTGATGTGTAGAGGAGGTAGGATAATTTTATGCAGGTCTATCAGTGGTGGATTCTGCACATTCATTTCTCCGAGTTTTAAACACGCCCTCGGAGGCCAGTCTCTCTGTACGTAGTGCGAATCTGTAGCTCGGCTGTCCCACTGACAAAGAAAGCAGCAATACCTGGTATATCCCTTCAGGTCAGCACAGATATGCCAGCCACACGATTTGTAATGAATCCTTTCCAACAACTGATTTGTGTTGTCATAGGTCTCCTTCATTGTGGACCGCATGTCCAAGAGGAATGGATGGAAGCTGATTCCCGTTATGCAGCAAAACCACCTTCAGACTCAATTTCGACGAGTCTATAAATAACCCATTCCTGCGGATCATGTGCTATTCGAGTTCTTGCAGCAGGCCATCAACATTCCAGCAGAACATAAGGCTTTCTTTTTTGACGGAAAACTTCTTACCCCGCGGGTCCGGTATGGGGGGAAACTATGCGAAAGTCGATGTTATGAATTTGTGTATACCAGACAAATCTTAATAACTTTAAAACTATAACGCATATCGAAATAAGCAATACACTGTTTAAAAAAGCAAGGATGAAAGAATGTCACGCAACATTAGCCTTGAGCGCGTGAAGTCACACGCCGCCACAAGATGGGTGCCAACTTGGAGTGGAAAATTACCGGTTAGCCTCGCGGCAAAATTAGTATAGTTCGGGAACGCGTCCGCGAAGGACGTTGTGTGAGGTGTCGTTTAACAGAGCTCAACGAGTACTATAAAATAAAACACTCATAGTGACAACAGTGAAAGAACTTGAAAAAATATACAGTGACAAAATGTTGAACTTGGACAAATTTTCGTTAAAATTTCAAAAATGTCGAAATATCTTCAAAACAAGAAGGTAAATGCCTACCGTAAACACTTACAAAGTGAAAGAAGAATAAATGAGGAATCCAAAAAGACCCCTATGACAGCAGCAGAATGAATGCGGAGGATAAGGAAACGTCGACAAGTTGAAGCGAGTACCAGTCGCGCATACGCCGCAAAGCCTAACGCCAGTTCACAGGCAATGGATGTCGACAGTGAGATAGAACCGATGGAATGTGACGAAATACAAGCAGATGAGACGTTCGAGAATCGAGATTTATCGTTTATAACCCATTGGCGTCTGGCGACGAAGCACTTTGAAAAGTCGCTCTATGGTAACAAGTTGGGTTTTGTTTGTGGAGTTTGTGATCGCATATGGTTCCAAAATGATTTAAAACGGCCCAATGCAGCTATATTGCAATTCTTACAACAGGAATTCACAGATGAAGACGTTAAACAGTTTATGTTGTGCTCAAACTGCTGGACATCAGTAAAGCAAGGAAAGGTGCCAACGTTGAGTAAAAGTAACGGCTTCACGTATCCACCGAAGCCAACACACTTGCCGCCGTTAGATCCACTCAGCGGACGTCTAATATCTCCGCGCCTACCGTTTATGCAGTTCCGGCATCTTCGTTATGAGGACAATTACGGTACTGTGGGCCAAGTGATTAACGTGCCCTGCGATGTGGATGAAGTGGTCAAGCAACTTCCAAGACACTTGGACGACGACCAAGCGAATAATGTTAACTTGAAGAAAAGCATAATCCACAAGTCGGCATACTTAAGTGGTTTCATTAAGATATCTGGTATTGAAAGCTTGGTTACGTTTCTTAGTCGAACAGCCGTCGTACAAGTTCTACAACATAACAGTGGATTGGTCTCGTGTTAACGGACGTTTCAAACGACGCAAAACTTGGACTTGAGCAGCGACCCAGTCACTTCACGCTCCGACTACTTGGCACTCACGGAGACCTGGATAGATAAAGACAAAACCGTCGACATACCCAGCTTCAAACACATTGAGCCAAAGAGTCTGACAGACACGGCGATGACGACGGCCAACAGCCCAGTATGAGTCGTGGCACTGTCAAGAAGAAGCGTAGTGGACTTTACGGTGGCACGGCAGTCTTCAAGAATCAGAAAACGTGCAGGGCTCATGTCGCTAGACCCGTTTCACGACGGCCGATACCCAAGTATTCTGGATTCAATTGTCTACAGCAGTGTTTCTCAAAGTATGTTCCGTGGAACCCCGGGGTTCCGCAAGCAATTTGTAAAACATCTCCGAAATTTTCAAGAAAACCTTAACCAACCAATTGCCAGTGGCCAATAAAAAAATGGGAAAAAAGTTCTAGAAAATGATGCACGTTCTGGAAAATGTGATCAAGACAAAACCGTCAAATTTGCGGAAAGAATAAAGTATGATAAGAGCTATATTAGTTTGGCATTTATGAAAGCTGAAGATAATTCACAGTGTGTGTCATATGCAGCAAAGATTATCATAATAGGTCAACGGCACCTGCTGAACTGTGGTACTATTTGGAGACTACTACAGATCCAGAGCTCAAAGATAAGAATGTTGATTTCTTTGTACTCGAGCATAATGAACTTTTAAAAGTGAAAAAACTATTTTTCATGAAGCACATACAGTGAATTAAAAAGCTACTGAGGCTTTCTTTTTAATAAGCTATCAAATAACACGAGCAGGTGAACCTCATACAGTAGCTGAGAACCTTATCAAGCCATGTGTTATTGACATGGTTAAGTGCATGCTTGGTGAAAAATCGGCCAAAGAAATAGTGAAAATTCTGTTATCAAGCGATACAGTGTCTTGCTAAATGAAAGAAATAGCAAGCAGTGTAAAAGAGAAACTTATTATTCGCATCAAGTCTTTGCAAATGCATGAGTCTACGGACGTGTCAGGCTTCATGATATTGTTCGCCTCCGTAAAATACCCGTACGAAGAAGCATCTCTGGCAGAAGATATTTTATGCAAGCCGCTAGCAGCTCATGCAACTGCATAAAGATCTTCAATATATTAAATTCCTTCTTTGAAGAAAATGAAATTCTGTGTGAAAATTGCATTGATATTTGTACACATGGTGTCAAAGCTATAGCGGAAAAAAAAACCGTGGTGTTGTCGCACGCATCAAAATGATTTCAAACAAGAAAGATGACACCGAATTTTCGGGTGTAATAAGCACGTCTTTTGAATCCGTTCTAACGCAAATTAAATTTATCAAAGCTATTCAAAGGCAATGGAACCGGTATGGAAAACAATAGTATCTGACGGAAGAAAGAAGTTTTTCAATCGGGTCTTTAATCCCTCAGATATTGGTGTAAACGGAATCTTGAGCTTACGAACTCTTAGAAACAGAGTTATCGACAAAAATAAGATGTGACTTTACGTTCCCTGGTGGGAAAACCATGCAATATTTTAGGAAGAAAGTATTCTCAAAAGGTTTATCCATATGAGCGGTATTGGTCCAAGAAAGAAAAATTTAGTCGAGCTTTCAGGAGCCCAGATTTTGCTACAAATACATCAGAAGCAGAAATTAACACTTATGACCCCTGGTGGCAAAACCATTCTTTACAAAACATTAGAAATTATGTAAAAAATATTTTCCATCAGGTCTTGTATGCGATACAGGAATAATTTTTCAAAACGGAGTTTTAGGAGCAGAAAACGCAATTTACCTTTATGCGCCCTAGCGGAAAGTCTTAAATGATTTATGTGAAAGTTTTGAATTTATAGGAAAAACATTTCGCATCGGAAACACTATCCAACAGCGAAGGAATTTTTCAAATTGGACTTTTAGAAGTAGAGATATTGACAAAAATAAGATAAACATCTACGCCCCCTGGCGTAGAAACCATGCATTACTTCAAGAAGAAAGTTTTCCTAAAATGTTTGTCGACATGAGTAGCATCGGTCAACAAAAGACTTTTTTCAATCGAGATTTTAGAAGCTCATATTTTGCTGCAAATACATCAGAAGTGGAAATTAAGTCTTACGCCACCTGGTGGCCATACCATTTTTTTACAAAAATTAGAAATTATGTGCAAAGGATTTCCCATCAGGAGCTGTATCCGGTGCAGAAGGAATTTTTCAAATCGGAGGTTTAGAACCAGAGAAATAGTGGGAAACGCAATTTACTTTTACGCCCCCTAGCGGAAAGTATATGAATTACTTGAAAATTTTGAATTTATAAGAAAAACATTTCACACTAGAAACACTATCCAACAAAGAAGGAATTTTTTAAATCGGACTCCTAGAAGTCGAGATATTGACAAAAATAAGATATACGTCTACGCCCCCTGGCGCAGTAACCATGCACTATTTTAAGAAAAAAATGTTTCTAAAAGTTTTATCGACACGAGTAGTATCGGTTTATAAACGACGTTTTTTTCAATCGAGAATTTAGAAGCTCATATTTTGCTGCAAATATATCAGAAGCGGAAATTAAAGTTTACGCCCCCTGGTGGCCAAACCATTTTTTTTACAAAAATTAGAAATTATGTGCAAACGATTTCCCATCAGGAGCTGTATCCGTTGCAGAAAGAATTTTTCAAATCGGAAATTTAGAAGCAGAGATATAGGGAGAAACGCAATTTACCTTTACGCCACCTAGCGGAAAGTCTATGAATTACTTGAAAATTTTGAAATTATATGAAGCACATGTCATACTGGAAACACTATCTAACAAAAAAGGAATTTTTCAAATCGAACCCCTAGAAGTAGAGATATTGACAAAAATAAGATATACATTTACGCCCCTGGGGTAGAAACCATGCACTAATTTAAGAAGAAAATGTTCCTACAAGGTTTGTCGGCATGAGTAGTATCGGTTTACAAACGACGTTTTTTTTAATCGAGAATTTAGAAGCTCATATTTTGCTGCAAATACATCAGAAGCGGAAATTAAGATTTACGCCCCCTGGTGGCCAAACAATTTTTTTACAAAAATTAGAAATTATGTGCAAATGATTTCTCATCAGGAGCTGTATGCGGTGCAGAAAGCATTTTTCAAATCGGAGATTTAGAAGCAGAGATATATTGGGAAACGCAATTTACTTTTACGCCCCTAGCGGAAAGTCTATGAATTACTTGAAAATTTAGAAATTATATGAAAAACATGTCACATTGAAAACACAGTCTCCAACAAAGAAGGAATTTTTCAAATCGGACTCCTAGAAGTAGAGATATTGACAAAAATAAGATATACATCTACGCCCCTGGCGGAGAAACTGTGAGATATTTTAGGAAGAAAATATTCCGAAAAGGTTTATCGATGTGAGCGGCATCAGTCCACGAAAGAATTTTTCAATCGATGTTTTAGAAGCTTAGATTTTATGGCAAATACATCAGTAGCAAAAATTAACACTTACACCACCTGGTGGCCAAAGTATTCTTTACTAAAAATTCGAAATTATATGCAAAAAATTTTCCATTAGGAGATGTATCCGCTGAAAAAAAGGATTTTTCAAATCGGAGTTTTAGGAGAAGAGTTATCGGGAAAAATGTAATTTACTTTTACGCCCCCTAGCGGAAAATCTATGCGTAATTTGAAAAGGGAACTATATCTAAAATACTCTTCGACATAAATGGAATCGAAAGATAAAAGAATTTTTTCAATCGGATGTTTAGAAGCAAATATGTGGATTAAAACGTAATTTTGAATTCGACATCATCTGCATTTACGCCCCCCCCCGTAGCGGCAAAATTGTACATCGTAAAAAAAGAAAAAAAAAGAAATGAAGGATCATCATTCGCATATTTCAATCTTCCGAATGCAAAAAGAATTTTTCAAATCGTACTAATAGTTGCAGAGATACCGTGGGTACAGAGGGACGGACGGACGGACAAACCGATAACAGAAGAACGATCTTTTGTACAAAAGACGTGCTAAAAAGTTTACCAGTAGTCACTGTATACTTCGTAGGCAAACTCTTGGATGGAAATGTTGCCTCTCCATCTAAAAAGCGCACTGGGGGAAGTAGTTTAAATGATTAACTTCATAAAAGCTCGTCCTCTGAATAACAGATGGTTTAAAATCTTGTGTGATGATATGGGAAGTGTGCACACGTCATTGCTTCTATGTACAAAAGTAAGACGGTTATTTCGAGGTACAATATTGGAACACTTTTTTGAACTTCGAGCTGAAGTGCACGCTTTCTTCACAGATAACCACTTATATTTTAAAAATTGATTAAATGATAAAGAGTAGTTACTTCGAGTGGCTTACTTATCTGATATTTTCTCAAAACTGAATGAACTCAATCTTGCAGTTCAAGGAAAGCAAATTAATGTATTCACCACCAACGACAAAATTGTGGCATTTAATAAAAAGCTTCAATTTTGGACCAGATGAATCCGCAGCCACAAATCTGATTGCTTTCCAACCGCTAGAAACAAACAATGTGCTGAAATCATCCAGCATCTGGAAGCTCTCCGTGATTCAAGGAGGCACTATTTTCCTGATGAGCAGCATGAAAAATTAAAAAGTCAATTATGGATTGAAAATCCATTTGTTATTAATGATCTTTTCATCTGATGAATATCAAAAATTTATTAAAAATGACATCGGATTCCTCATTGATATCCATTTATAAAACACTGCCAGTGCCGGACTTTTGGTGCAGTTTGAACGGAAGACATTCATTATTATCGCAAAAAGATGTGTCAGTACTCTTACCATTTGCGATAACCTATCTTTGTAAAACTGGCTTTTCTGTGTATGCCTCAACAAAAACTAAGCACCAAAAAAGCTGAATGCAGAGCCCGAT
The DNA here is from genome assembly GCA_039090855.1 of Macrothele yani. Taxonomy (NCBI): domain Eukaryota; kingdom Metazoa; phylum Arthropoda; class Arachnida; order Araneae; family Macrothelidae; genus Macrothele; species Macrothele yani. The sequence continues at coordinate 59,852,432 of CM077017.1, read as the reverse complement.
ATGAGATTACAACTTTCTTCGATAAGGCCGAATTTTAAAGAACTGTGTGGCAATGAAAAGCAAAGCCATTCATTACATTAATATTTTTCATTAATTAATACTTGCATCATTTGCATAATAAATTTTATCCGTTCCACATTACCTTTTTGTAAGTATTATCTTTTTATTGACTAATTGCCTATTTTTTCATTTCATCTTTGTTTCAAATCAGTGATACATAGTAGGCATATGGTTGCATTAATTTTTAATGGTATTTATAGAGGGGTTCCGTTGCTAGACGTTGTAGGATAAAGGGTTCCATAGGATAAAAAGTTTGAGGACCACTGGTCTACAGGATATTCATGTTGGCGAAGGCGTACTAGTGGAAGTTAAGATACCCAACCAATTCAAATTCGTTCTAGTGTCAGTCTATATTCATCCACATACACCACTCAACTACATCGAGATGTTTCTCTTTCAACTCATGCTTTACTACCCAGAGCATGTCAGAACAATAGTTAGCGACTGGCCCTGCGATCCCAACATACCGCTTCTGCTCACTGGGGACTTTAACACTGAGACGTCGAACGATCGTCTGAAACAGTTTCTGAACGACAAGTTCAGATTGGTGTTGGCCTCGGATCCAACTGAATTCACAACTTTTAAGAATACTACAATAGACTTAAAGTTCTCTAGAGATATAAGTGTAGCTTGTAAGTCTTACATATCGTACTACTCGTACCACTATCCTGTCTTCAACAGAATTTTACAAATTAATCAGCATTGTGAGAAATAAATAAAATAAAAGACATGCAAGTTCGTTGCGCTCATTTCTTTCTTACCAATCCTACAAACACCCCGCCCAGACAACACCGCCTGGGTAAGACGTTTTCTGCCAAAAACCTCAGCGGTAGTGACCTCGACACCACCTGCCCCTATTTAAAAAAAAAAAAAAAAGGTTCGAATTGCTGATGACGAATGCGAAACGAAGTCACTAGGACATTTCATTCCAGAAGATTCCATTGTCGGAGTCTTGACGCCAGTATCTGCGCTTTTGTTTTAGATAGATCCAAATTGCGAGCAAGGTCGTTAAGTTCCTCCGATGTGATTTTGTGTGGCGCAGATGTTTCACCATCACATGCATGTTTGTCATCCTTACTTTCATGAATCTCTGAAGTTGACGGTTGAGGATACAAATCGTGTTCCTCGTCCTCGCCTGAATTGATGAAAAATAATGTCGGAGGCTTGGAAATGTGAAGTTCTTCGCAATGCAGTACAAGTCGCACAGCAGAAGCTATGTTAGGGTAGTCTATAGTCCACTTCTTTTTCTTCGTTACGCCTCCACAAACAGATGGCACCATACAAAAATAATAGTCATTTACGTGATTGGTAGGCTCCTCCAAATCATGGGAGCAGCAAAGGGCATCGCCTTTCTTTTGCTATTAAGCCACTGTGAAAGATTCGGTTCACACGTGCGGCAACATATGGGTGGAGGCCATGTTTTATCTTGGTCGCCTACCTTGCAGCCGAAATACAGATGATAAGTTTTTTTAACTACCTTAGTGATGGCCTTTTCCTGTGCAGCAAATGTAACTTTCCAGCAAATATAACAAAAATTATTTGCCGTATTGACACACGTACGTGGCATTGCTACTGCTGATTTTGCAGTGCAAGGATCACTTGTATAGGATAGGTCTTCGAAGTCAACAGCAGAGCACGCTCCCCGACGTAGTGAAAGAAACTGACTCAGGGCGCGCCGTCTCACCTGTAAACACTAACGATTACCTGGCATCATGACAGGAAGTCACTCTAGACGTAGCACAGGATGATGCAATAACTTCTCGGTATGGAGTAGACCAAGGGATGATGAAATATGAGGCAAAAATTCGTAACCTTGTATTATAATAATAATAAATTATATTAATAACTTATATTCATAACAAATAAATAAGATAATATTAATTAATATTTTAATAGATATAATTAATAATTCATAATAATAAATTAATCTATTACTTAATATTATAAAGTATAATACGATACTTAATCTCATTATTCAGTGCATTACATTACTGGAAAGCACCCCAATATCTCCGAAACGAGAGCCAATAAAAAATGTTCATGGCGATATTCGTGTTCAGCACGTTAAATTGATATAGGAGTGCACACTTTCACTTCAGAAGCAGTTCCATTGTTGTGCAGTGTTACTTTAGACGAAGGGTAGCTTGGGCAACTTTAAATAATTAGAGAGATAAGGTACGAGGAGCATTTTCTACTGCACTTTTCGATCACCCTGTTTCTTGACAATCTTGTTCCTTTAGAAATCATTTGGCATCGATAAACTCTTTCCCGAAAATGATATTTAGTTTTTCTTTAGTAGCAGCTAAATTCTTCCACAATGTTTTGATTCTTCCGATTTAATTTTCTCTAATGTGAAAACAAATATTTAAGTATGGATTCAGTGCATATCACAACAAGAATTTTTTGAGGAGTGCTCAAACCCATGAACACTCAAACAGTCGGCGCCTATGAGACGCTGTTATTATTCGAACATAACTATAGTTATCAGAGCAGTGTTGCTAGGTTACCGGCATTTGTTTATAAAACAGGACTACAACCATGATTGATTAAAATCCAATCTTGAATGACACATGTGTATGTTCTGTGATAAAAAACTATTTATCTGGCTCAGTAAAATTTACTAAACTCTGAATCAATGGCGTTCAGGAAAAACTCGTCCCTCCTTCCCCTCTGTCTTCGAAGCTCTTTTTCGAAAATCTATTAGCTTTCAATTACTAAGTTTCTAAATTCCATATTTTTATCTATAGGTTTTATAGGGATTTAAACCTATAGGTATTTTCCGTAAACCGAAAATTATTGCATGTAACACAAATGCGCACTTTGTAATTAAAATGATTGCCATGGTTCTATACCAACAGAAAGTACCGAAATACTTACGCCTAAGTTAATCCTATCGTGTAAATTTTATTCTTTTGGAGAACTAAAGCCCCAGCTTCTTTGAAATGCCAAATGATCACACACACACAAAACGCGCAACAGGAAAATACAGAACATAAGTGAGCAAATAAATAAAAATTATAATTGTGTCATAAAAAAGTAAAACCATTTGAATTATTTTTTTCTTGAATATAAAAAACACACTTAATGCCAAAATGTTTTGCAATTTTTTTATATTAACTATCATAAAAAAAAAAAAGAAAAGAAAAAAGGCACACATCTCTGTTTCTTATCTTAGTCCCAGCAAAGAACACCTTTTAGTTCATTATATTCTAAAGAGTGCGTAGTTATGAGCAAACAACTGTAATATATAACTTCTTGTCCTCATTGGTATAAAATTTTAGTTTCTTGAACTGATATTTCTTTCACATTCTCTTGTTAATATACTGTACATGTATAGGAACTATTCCAATGGCTAAGAAAAGGGGCCTCAAGTCCTCTGGAGTATACCTGCTTTCCTGTCATCTAGTTTTTACTAACTCTAGAACCTCGAAAATTATTTCTAATGATTGTACTTAATTACTGGAAGAAAAAAAATACTACAAAAAATGGCCTTTCTTTTTGTTGCTTCGTTCAAAGCTGTAGTCAAAATTTTCTGGCTGTTTCTTTAACCAGTTGCATATGAAGTTTCCACAAAAAAATAATTATAAAATCTTTTACTCATGAGGATAGAGGCCCTCTTAGCCATGAGCCCCCCCCCCCGCAATGCAGGGGTTGCAGGGGCTATCAGTACGCCCCTGTTCTGAATAAATATGAATAAAATTCTAGAAGTAACTACACGCAAAAAGAGCTACACTTAATATTTAAGCGGAAATTAAAATAATAAAAATAAAACGACCCCCCCCCCCTTTTTTTTTTATTTTTGCTTTAAGGTGAGCATCTAAAGGGTAACCTGTCCCTGATTTATGGGCACTGGTCCCAGGGATTGGGAGAGGACCAGCCAAAGAATATAAACGCTTCGCGTGAAGAAGCTCAACTCTCGTAGAGATAATGTAAAACAGGCGACAGCAGCGCCACCCTGTAATGCGGCCGTAGATGCTCTGCGGGAAAGTTAACATTCAGGCGCAAAAAGCGTAGGAGACACGGGACGGGAAGTCTATTTCACGGAAAGGAAGCGAAGCTTTGATCTGCGACTGTTTCCTTCGGTCTCATTGGGTCTACTAAAGCATTTTTTTTTTTTTTTTTTTGTTCTTTTCTGAGTATCCCTCCTGTCCCTTCTTTTGGTGAAACAAATATATACATTAGCAATTAATATTATTTTAAGGAAATTTTAGCAGTTTTATTCTCACTTTAAGCACCGTAGTAATACCAGGTTGCTTGGCATGAATTTCATATTTACAATATACCTTAAATGTCAAAAATGCTGAGGCTGGTTTTGAATTTCCATGGGATTCGTGGTACTTCGTATTAAAAATTGTTTGCATGGAATTTTCAGTAGCAAAACAAAGGAATGGGTTCCCACAAAACGTAAACATTAGGTACCCAGCAAAAACAGTCTTGCTGGGCCAGCTCTGTCCGCCAATTTCCCAGTAGTAGCCATAATAATAATAAAAAAAAAAAAAAAAAAGCGAAGACAACCGCAGTTTCCCAAAGCTACAAATTTTTTTTTTTTCTACCCTTCTGAAGTTTGAAAATTAAACGCACTGCGCTTGGGAGATTTTCTCAACAGATCGGAAAAACATCCGCTCGTATCGGAGTAGGTTCGAACCTGGGCCGTTGGCGTGATAGCTAAGCTCTTTACCGACCGTACTAATTCGTCACGTTCGAGTAAATGCTTAAAGCTGTCTATTTGGTATGCAATGTGTAATCGAATGCTTCCCTCTTTCATTTTACAATATTACGAGGTATTTTTTCATAAAAGTCAATTTCATATAATTGATAAATTAATTTTTTCAACGTGACGATAGTTTTTTTTTTTTTAACCTTAAAGGAACTTCACTCATTTTCAAGGCGTGTACATACTTAGAGTCGCTTTCCAAAGTTTTGTACTGTCTTGCCGTCTTGAAAAGAGATTGTTGAATAAATATATATTTACACGGGTTCATGTCACATTCTGTTACATTTTTAACGTTGTGTCTTTCCTTTCCGTTGTCCGAAGCTACATTTGTTTTAAAGAGTAAAAGATATTTTATTTTACTTCTCGTTATTTTTAGAAGCGAATTCCTCCCTGTCTTGTGTATTCAACCCATGGATGAGTACACCACATTGCGTTGCTTTTTTTTTTTTTCTAATAATTAATGAATTTTGTACGCGTATAATTCTTTTTTTTTTTTTTTCAGCAAACGTTGTTTTAATGGTTTTCCAGGATATTTGTTTCAAGCGGTTTCAAATTTGTTCTTGTTATTCATCCACTCCATTCCATGAATTGTTATTCATCGGAATGGAGTGGGTGTATTTCATGGCTGTAATATAAACGCAGATCTAGATGAGAACAACAAAACCTTTGAACAAAACGCCAACACAAACAAGCGTTTATATTCTTTGAACATAAACACGCATGCTCAGTCCAACTCAGTCTGCTCCGGCATCCTGCGGCATCAGCCTGTAATGTTCTCTTCTGTGTAGTAATTCTTTGCCGCATAATATAGTGGCGCTAGTTACGTCTCGCTGAGCCTTACCTTGGACCAGCTCTGTGGGACTCAAGACTGTTACCGGAACGGATGATTAGCCAGAAGCCAGAGCCTATGAGCACTCAGTCACTGGGGTGACAATTTCGCTTCCTATCGTGGACTGTTGATGAATAGGACGAATTAGACGCGAGTCTGGTTGAAAATATACCCACTAACATTTCCCTTGGCACTAGAGTAGCATTTATTCGTGTATGAAATCTTATATCCAAAGGTTTATTACCTCGTATGGTCACTCACAATCCGTTCGTCACATGTGAAACGCACACACGCGCGCGCGCACACTTCTGATTAATTGGTGTTTTAGGAGTAGAGCAATGGTTGCAAATAGAAGTACCCATTTGCGCCTCTACCAGAAAACTGAATTACGGTAGTAGAAAATTCAAGCAAAATAATATTTACAAACGAATCTATCTAAAGTAAAATACTCCTTTTTGGTCGGACTTTGAGAATAGGCGATATGGTTGCAAATTAAAAATATATATACACTGAAGTGCCAGAAAAACTGGTACACCTACACTGTTAAAAATTCCCGTAAAAAAAAGTATTGCGCCACCCCGGTGGCGCAGTGGTCTAAGCGATGGCCTCTGATCATTCGTCCGTAAGGGGTCCGGGTTCGAATCCCGGTGAGGCATGGATGTTGTGTTTGTCTTACGGCACTGGCTCTCTCCCTTCCCTGGAACCAGTGACCCTAAATTAGGGACGGGCGACTGCTTATAGCCCATTGAGTTGCTCACGGTGGTCGTTAAACCTCCAATCAAAAAAAAAAAAAAAAAAAAAAAAAAAAAAAGTATTGTTGCGCGTGTATTTTTACGGTCAAGGCTCGTTCTGCTGTTTCTGGGAGATGCCCTTATTTTTAACGTGCAAGGCTCCTAGGAAAGCTGTCCGCAACCGTTAGTTACCGGACGATGCTACTAAGAGGCTCAGCAACGTGTTTAGCCAATGAGCGTTAACGACAGAAAATGAATGTCATATGCATCGCTTTCTGCTATTGGCTCAAGAATCAGATACAGTAGGCACGTGATTTTATGCTCGATGCACGTTTTTTGGTCTGTCACTGCGTGTTAGTTCTTAGCTGTGGAACACGTGAGGTAGAAATTTTGTGTACTGTTGGCTACAAAAGTTCCCGAGTTGAAGGTAATTAGATTCATATATTTCAAAATTACGTTTATGACATCTTAAATTTCACATCTTTAGATTACTCTTACAAGTTTTTCAGTAGCACGCCGTCGGTTCCGCTCATTGAATTTTATTTGAGGTTAGTCTTACGAATTTGATATTTTAGTGTACTAAATTATAAAATAGAATTGTGCTTATGAATAGTTAAGAGAAGTGCAGAATTAAAAGAAATATCGTGCATTTATAGTACAGAACTGTAAATGTAGTTTTTTTCATATCGTATCGATAAAGTCTCAGCAAGAGGCTGCATCACGTGGGACAATGGTGTCAGCTGCAATCTGGTTTGACGTTAGGCTTAGGTTTTGTCTGTTCATTAATTTAACAACGCCGTTTTAGAAGAACATTAGTTTGCTGTTGTATGAGTATAATTTCATGAATCACGGTAACGCTGGTAGAAAGTTCTTTGTCACTGGAAATGTCATTGTAGTGGGTTGTTTTGTTTGATAATCATGTCTTCCCACGGTGCTTTTAAATCCTTAAAAAGTGCTTATATTTTTTTGGGGGTGCTTAAAAGTCCTTATATTTTCCCAAAAAGAGCAATAAGTGCTTATTTTTTATTTTGTTTGGACTTTTTTTTTTTTTAATTTTTCCACATTTGCCCATAAACTCGATCGGTCGTTTTCGTGGAGCACGCCAGTTCATATGAAATGCTATACCTAATTAATATTTGGAGCCTAGACACTCAGAAAAAAAAGTTGGTGTCTTTTACACTGAATGGCCACTTTATTATGACCCCCCCCCCCACCCCCTCAGTACTTTGTTGGGCCACCTTTAGCCTTTAATAATGCGTCGATTCTTCGTGGCATGGACTCCACAAGATGTTGATAGGTGGTTTGTGGAATCTGAGACCATGCTTGATGAATAGCACTTTCCAGGAGTGTGAGATTGCAGGGTTGTGGATCCAGCTGTCTGATGGCTCGTTCAACTTCATCCCACAAATTCTCAATGGGGTTGAGATCTAGTGCCACCTAAGCAAAGTAAACTTACTGGCATGTTCCTGAAACCAATCCTGTACAATACAAGCACTATGGCAGGACGCATTATCTTGTTGAAAGCAGCCGTCGCCATTGGGATAAACCATCCACATGACATGATACACTTGGTCCGCAACGATGTTTAGATATGATGTGCCAGTCAGACGTTTATCAACACAAATTAAAGGGCCCGAAGCATGCCAGGAAAACATTCCCCAAACAATAACGTTGCCTCCACCAGCTTGAAGGGTTGTAGCAATGCATTTGGGGTTCATGCTTTCGTGCTGTTTCCGCCAAATTCTCACTCGACCATCAGCATGTTGCAAGTGAAAACGTGATTCATCGGACCACATAATTTGTTTCCAATTATCGACTGTCCAATCTTTGTGCTCCTGTGCGAACTGGAGAAGTTTTCTCTTTTTAGCTGCAGACAGCAAAGGTGTTCGAACATTCCATGCCAAATCAACCAAAAAAATTTCAATATTCAACCTGACCATCTCAGATTTCAATGAAACCGTCGGGGATCATTCTCCCTAATGATATAAATGAGAATACATGTTTAATTTTTTTTTCTCATTGGGTTTTCGTGTAATTAATTTTTAAAATTTTGAAAAATCGTTTTTTGGCTTGCCTAAACTTTTTCAATCTTGAATTTCTCAAGTTCTATAAGGCCTAGAGAGTTGTTTGACCCCTCATTTTAAAGAGAATTTCATGAGTTTTAATTTGGTATGCAACTTGACCATGCTTGGTGAAAAAAATATTTAAAAAAATTATGAATATAGTGTTTTTTTTAATTTTTGAAAAAATATGTTTTTTGTAATATTATAAGCTTTAAATCCTGAAACTTTTAGAGTGGGATCGGGAGCTATGGCAAAAAACTTAAAGTTACTTTACAAGTCATAATGGATTATAATTCTCGTTTTAGTGTGTTTACATGATAACAGACACTGAGTTTTAAAATCTACATAATACATCATACTAATACATAGTCAAACATAAAACAAGGGAAGGACGGTCCCCACAGGCTAAAAGTTTTACCTGGTAAAATTAATAAAAAATTTTTTAGTTAGCACTCACAGTTGTAGTTACGCCAAAACAGCGACCTCTTAGTTCTTCTTTAATTAAACAAATAAGTTCTTGTTTGCCTTTTTGGTTTCTGAGTCTGTAAGTCAATAAACTCTTCCAGTAGCTGTTGTAGGTTCGCATACCAAAATAAAATAAGGCTCTTTTTTGGTAAAAATAAAGAAAAAATTATAGATAAATATAAACTGGGATATAATATGCACAGACTGCAGGTGGAACACAGATAGCCTTTAGCTACATTTAAAGGAAAAATTAAAAACAAGGCTCTGAAAGCACTACTTGATTTATCTCCCAGTATTTCACCTCACTTTTCTAATCAATCAGCAAAGTTTCAAACGTGTCTGAAAAACTGTTATTAATGACAATGCAATTGACACCGTTTTATGTTTCAATACTTCGGATGTTAGTGATATCAAAATACCTACCTTATGTTACCGCCGTTTTTCGTGATGCCAGTTAAATCTGAGTAACTGAATTCCCAAGAAAATTGCAACAGCCGCGATGGTCACTAAAATGGACATGTCGACTCAAAACATTTTACAAAGTCCTGTACCTTGTGAACAATAAAAAATATATAACGGTTAGAGATTGTGTTGCAGTAATCACTGTGATAGAAATGCTTTCTTTTTTATAACACTACTCCCCTAACAAAGAAAACCCCTTATAAACGCTTCGTCAAAAATAAGTGGTAGTAAAATAACTTTTAAGAACAGGACAGCTTTTGTTAAGGGGGCAATCATGTTATGAAAATGATTTTTTATGTCATTCTAAATAAGATAACCCTTTAATATTTCATTAAAAATAAGGGAAAATAAAATAACTTTCAAAGGAACTCAACAAATGTTTTCTGAAAAAGCGAAATTCATCATCTACCCCCAGCTTCAGTGTTGTGCCCAAGGGGGACGGGGGAGGTCGAGTGTTAAAACACCCCAAAAATTAGAACCTTTCGATATTTTAAGGCAATTTTTTGTTAGTATTTGAAATTGTTTTTATGTCTCATGACAGCAACCGAGTGTTTTCTCCATTAAAATGAGGAAGGGGCAAGAAGCCAAGGACCAGAATGTTCCATTGCAATGAAAAGCCAATACATGAGTATACCAAAAGTTTCTGCGGCGATGAGGCAATGTCAAATTTGAGTTCCATGACTTATTTCAGATTACTCTAAAGCATGCTGAAAAGCAAGGAGTTTTGATTAAAAAAACCAAGAATCACATTAAAACAAAACCAACACTGTAACGAAACCCAGAAGACTGTTACAGGATTTCAATTTATGTACCACTTTTAGACATGTATATTAGTTTTATTAGTGCTTTAGAAAATAGATTTTTCACACACAAATCGGTCTTATCAAGATTCCAATCACTTTTCCCAATTTGTTTCCTGCATAGATAAATGGCAAAATATAAGTGGTCAACCATTATGTAGTGATAAGAATACAGGTAATAAGAAAAGTAATAATAATTTTCAGTCATATTTATTTGAATATTTTTGCACAGATGTTGCATACATTTTAAAAATGCACTTATAACTTTTTCTGGCAACCACACTATCATCCATCCACTCCTGGATTCAAAGAGACTGAAGCTGTCATTTGAAAACTTTCTTACTTTTACATAGCTGAAGTATGTCTTTAAAGTTTTAGTACCTTTTATTTATGGTTACATGGATTATGTCCAAATTAATCGGAAGCCAAGGAATTTTTCACATTACTTCAGAAAATGTTTCGAACAGACTGAATGGCAAACTCTTAGCATTCATTTATGGAATGCTGTGGATTGTATCAAACCACAATTTCTATAGAAAATCTATAGAAACAGGTATTTGATGTAATCCTTTAGAATTATGGCCCCTTTTTCTAGAAGACATCATTTTAGCAGTTCTATAAGTTTCTATAGAAATTATATAAGGTTCCACTGAGGTTTCTATTAGGATATCTATAGAAAACCTAGTCAAGTTTCTATAGAATTTCTATAAAGATTTCTATAGAATTGTGTACACTATTGCTATAGAAATTCTGTAGACATTTCTATGAGTGCCTGATAGAACTTATAGAACCATCTTTATAAAAAAATGGGCCATAATTCTAAAGATTTCTATAAACACTTTTCTATAAAAAAATTTATAGAATTCTATAGAACTTTTTCCTAAGGGTATGTGCTGTTGATTTTCTTGTCCCTCTATATGTGCTGTTAATTTTTTTTTGTCCCTCTATATGTGCTGTTAAATTTTGTCCCTAGTGTTGACCACAATTTAGAGTAAAATCAGCAAAATCGATATTTTGAGTGGAGAATTACATATGTATGGTACATGTACAACAGTTTACCTCCTAGTAACAGTTGTCTTATGTAGTTGAAAATAACTGCAGGATGTCCAACTTCTGCATTTGTAGTGTGAATTATTTCTAAAGGACAGTTGGCAAAAACAAAACAAAAAAACTTTGTGTCTCTGCAAAAAGTTTTTTTTTCTAACCCACATGCTTATTTATGTACAGGCACATATCTAGGATTTCCGTTAACAGGGGTCCAGAATAATTGCATATATACGCTATTTTAACAAAAGTCACCAGACATCCCCTCAAAAGCAAATGAATGGATCCACCGCGTTGTTAAGATGCGCGGTACAGCTGCAAACGGTATAAAAACAAGTCTGGCTGACCGTCATCATATTGGTTTTGGTAGGCATTCTTGCCACTTTGTACTCTTGCTTGCATTGGCCGGTGCTTTTCGCTTTCATGGGGCATTGACTACACGCCAGTTTGTGCTTGCAGCACCACCACAGGGTGTGCGGTTATGCTCAATCGCACCAAACGTGAATCATTTACATACCAGCATGCTCTCTAGCTATTTGCAAAGTTTTGTGGCTGTAGCATGTTTTCTTCTAGGTGTGCAAATTTCATTGTCTGCGAGTGTAAATAACATCCTTCTCTGTTTATGTTGAACAATAGTTATATTGCATTAGTGGAACTTCAGTTGTCTTTGTATGGGATGGCCTTGAAAAATGTGTAAAAAGAAAACTGAATTTGCTGTCCCAGTGGCAAATTCACGTTTCTCTTTGTAGGGGATGGCCTGAAAAATGTGTTGAAAGAGAACTGTGAATTTTCTGTCTTGTTGTCGCAGTGGTCTACGCGCTGGCTTCTGACCATTCATTCATGAAGGATCCGGGTTTGAATCCCGGTGAGGCATGGATGTTTTTTCGTCTTACAGCACTGGCGCTCTCCCTTTCCTGGAACCTTAACTTAGGGATGGGTGACTGCTTATAGCCCATTGTGTGCTCACAGCAGGAGTAAAAGCGCAATAAAAAAAAACATTAAATTTTTAGTTGCATCTATTTTGTGGCTGCAAAAAACACTTTATTCTTTCAAAGTCGCATACAGGATTATGCATAAAAAAAATCAAAGAACAGTGTTTCTTTGATAATCTGAAATTCAAATTTTAACTTATAATTGCAAAAAACTTACAAATGAATTGCATATAACTGCATTGAAAAAGTGATAGAAACTACAGTAAAATAGTAGTAGTGCAAAATTCTATATAAAATTGAAAAGCGCATAACTAAGGTTCCACTCTTGTGAAAATCGAGTAAATAAATCCATCGCTCTTTCCACGTTAAGCAACGCACAGCAACCGAAAATTTTATATTCGACCGCCATCGGGGAATTGAATCCCAAATCTCCGATATCTAGCCGAGCGCATTAGCCCTACACCACAGCGAACAACAATTCACAGTGCTAAGTGCGTTTTTCTTTTTCAGTCAGCATCCGACATCATAAATCCGTAAGATGGGCTCAGCTACTGAGAAGTCTCCATCTGGTGGGCATTAACGGCACTGGCTATATATAATTATAGCAATAATCCAAAGGGCGAGATCCAAGGTGAAAATCATCTAAATACGTGGCGTCAGTTGAGTAAATAAATCCATCGCTCTTTCCACGCTAAGCAACGCACAGCAACCGAAAAATTGTTATTCGACTGAAGTTCCACTGTGTGTGTGTGTGTGTATGCATGCAGCGTTCGAATTACCTAGTGGTCCGATGGCCACTGGCCAGTAAAACTTCAGTCAGACCACTGAACTATTGATTTTACTGGCCCGGATGGCCAGTAAGTTGTACTTTTTTTTTACCTCGAATTTGTCAAGTTAAAAAATGAATTTCGTTTACCTTGCTGTACGGTTTTCTTAGGCTGCAAACTAATGATAGGTTTAAAAACAAATATTGGATATAATTCCATTGAAATGATACATTATTTTCTACATATATTGTAAATGTCTAAGTTATTTCTTTTGCGGACCAGTGGGCATTTTTGTGGACCAGTGGTTTGCAAATTCTAGTGGTTCGCTGGGCCAGTAGAAGATTTATTTCTAATTCTAACACTGTATGTACAAACACAATATAAATTCTGTTTTCCCTCTCTGTCAGGTACCATAATTGGACAGGGCAAAGAAATCTTCCTGAAGATCCTAGAAGAATGGTAATGTTAGAGTGTCATATCTGTTTCAAAACATTTCGTGTGGCAAAACTGTACTTGGTACATTATCGTGCTCATACAAATGTACCAAATGTAAGATTCCCCTGTGGTTTTAATGACTGCCCGGGAATTTTCAAGACTTATGAAGGCACATCAAAAGAAGTCATGCTTCTATAAGACCCAGCACTCGCAGTTATGAGAAAACAAAAGATAATTGTTGTACATGTCTCTTGCCAGAAAGTGTATCACTCTCCAAGTCAATTGATTGCACACCTAAAGCAGCACTTGAGATCACATGTAACAGTTACTTGCCCATTTGAAGCATGTTTTAAACTTTTTTCAAAAGTTACCTCTTTTGCGTCCCATATTTCACGCAGTCATTGCACTTTTGCCCCAGGTGGGACCCAAGTAAATCAGCCATCCAATTCCTTTAAGGAAATGATCTCACCTTTTGACCATGTATCCACTCAGGATATGGAGTCATTAGAAAATGATAAGGACACTATTACACAAGATCTCGGTCTGTTTTACTTACGTTTGCAATGCCAGTATAACATTCCTGGGTCAACAATTCAGGTAATCTTTGATGAAATCAGCAAATTGCAACAAGGTTGCCAAGAAAGTCTTTCATATGTTTTTTTTAGAAAAACTAGGCCTTGGAATGGATACTAATTTGTCACAATCTCTTCTTTCAGATATTCAAAAAAGTAACCCATTCACTAATGCACAAAAAGCTTTAAGTTCACATTATCTGCGCAACAAGTTTTTTAAAGAAAACTTTGATTATATTGAGCAACTTAATATTAGATTGGGGTTCAATCAGGCTAATCAGCCTTCTCATTTCCATTATATTCCAATTGAAAAGACACTACAATCCCTCTTGAGTGATAACTCTATTAAAATGCAATTTTCAAAACCAATACCTGCAGAGAAAAATTTATTATGTGATTTTACAGATGGTTCTGTATTCCAGAATAATATTTTTTTCCAAGAAAATAAACGATCATTACAGTTAATATTGTATCAAGATAGTTTTGAAATTGTCAATCCATTAGGTTCTGCAAAAACAAAACATAAAATGCTTGCTGTGTACATGACTTTGGGTAATATATACAAACATAATAGATCCAAAGTTAATCCAATCCAGTTGGTTCTGTTGTGCAGAGAGCAAGATTACAAATATTTTGGACAAGAGGCTGTGTTTCGACCTTTGATAAATGATCTGAAACACCTGGAGGTGCACGGTGTTCAGATTGATGGTGAACTTCATAAAGGAACTGTGGCTTTCATCACTGGGGACAACCTTGGTAGCCATGGCATTGGAGGTTTTATAGAGCATTTAGGTAATGGGTATTTTTGCAGATTTTGCACAATAACCAGTTCTGAGTTCCAGAACTCTCCCCATAAACTGAGCTCTCCTTGTAGGAGCATAGAATCATACTGTGAAGCTGTGCAGGTGTTATCAGAAGGGAATCATGAGGCTGTTGAGGGAATCAAGTTTAATTCTATTTTTAATGAGTTAAGCTATTATCATGTTTGTTCACCAGGTTTACCTCCTTGTCTCGGTCATGATATTTTTGAGGGAGTCATGTCCTATGACCTTGCACTGTTTATTAAATATTTTGTGAAAACAAAAAAAAATGGCTCACATATAAATACTTAAACAATGCCATTCAAACCTTTAGATTTAAAGACGAGGACTCAAGGAACAAACCAAGCATTGTCTTACCAAATAAAAAGAAGCTTGGTGGTCATGCAGTTCAGAACTGGACAATGATTCGATTTCTGAGTCTTTTTCTTCGGTATAAAATTATAGATAAAAATGATGAAGTCTGGAATCTGATTTGTATGTTACAAGAAATTGCAGTTCTAATTTCTTCATCAAAGATTAGTAAATCTCAAATAGCATATTTAGATGCTTTAATAAAAGAATATCTATGACCAAAACATCATTATATGCTGCATTATCCCGAGCTTATTTTAAAGTGTGGTCCACTAATATGGTTGTGGGCGATGCGTTTTGAAAGCAAACATTCCTTTTTTAAAAATTACATTCAACATTCTAAAAATTTTGTCAATGTTACCTCAGCCTTATCTAGGCAGCACCAACTTTACCAGGCTTATTTGAAAGCAGGGTCATATTTTGGGCAGCCTGTTGAAACAGAAAATTGTTTCCCATTCTCGCTAGAGCTGTATGGAGATAGTATACAAACAGCAATACAACAGTGTTTCAGTAACCTATCTCACCTTCAAGTAGGACAGTGGGTAACTATACATGGCACCAAAATAAGAACAGGAGAAGCTGTTGTTCTCAGTGCTGATATGTATATTCTGAAAATAGGAACAATCCATTTGATATTGTTCAGTGGAAGTAATGTTCATTTTGTACTCAAAGTGTTATCTGCAAAAAAACTTCCTTTTTTTAACTTGTTTTTGTGTTCCAATGAGAACAACTCTACCTTTTCATGCATTGACCATAAAGGAATTATAGGGCTTCCATTTCCTATTTATGAAGTGGGAAGGGAAAAGTATATAGTTCCCAAGCACAATGTACATTATATGTTCCTTTATGACTAATGAGAATGTTTTTCACTGCTTTTGATGAGAAAGGGCATGTTTTTTTCTATCACTGTCCATCTGTCTGTGTACACAGGGATTGAAAATGGTCAGTAAAAGTCAGTTTTTTCATCTTGGTCAGTAATTTGTCAGTTTTCTTTTAAATTGGTCAGTAAAGGCAGTACTTTTTTTTATTTTTTTCCATTACTGCATTTTGGGGGAACATGACTACTTCCTAGTGATTTGACAATTTTTTTTTTTTCAGTTCAACGCAATTTCTTTTTGTCATTTTTCCTAACCTAGTAATAATTATTATTGTACTGACCAAGTGGCCCAGTGATGAAAGTGTTTCCTGAGCATTCCCTAATTGCTTAAAAATATTATATCTGAGGATGTTTTACACTGCTTTTGATGAGAAAGGGCATGTTTTTTTCTATCACTGTCCATCTGTCTGTGTACACAGGGATTGAAAATGGTCAGTAAAAGTCAGTTTTTTCATCTTGGTCAGTAATTTGTCAGTTTTTTTAAAAAATTGGTCAGTAAAGGCAGTACTTTTTTTTTTTTTTTTTCCATTACTGCATTTTGGGGGGAACATGACTACTTCCTAGTGATTTGACAATTTTTTTTTTTTCAGTTCAACGCAATTTCTTTTTCTCATTTTTCCTAACCTAGTAATAATTATTATTGTACTGACCAAGTGGCCCAGTGATGAAAGTGTTTCCTGAGCATTGGCTTTCCTTAATTGCTTAAAAATATTATATCTGAGGGCCATGCATTCTTCTCTACTTTGTATTATGTTATTCGCCATGTTATGTTACCACGTCCCCTTTGCTTTCAGTGAATTAATCTTATTTGTCTTTTGTGTTTCAGGTTCACAATCTGAAATTTTTTATAATTTTTTTCATTTTATAGTACAACAATGAAAATATTATCCTGTATTTATAAACCAAAATTGTTTTCAATAAAAAGGTGTGCGGTGGCTTGCTATGGGGATGGTGGAGGCCAGATAATTTTTTTAATGAATTCCCAATTTTACTTTTAAAATGCTAATTTATTGATAGGCTGTAATTACATTTGTGCCGCCCCGGTGGCGCAGTGGTCTAAGCGATGGCCTCTGATCATTCGTCCGAAAGGGGTCCGGGTTCGAATCCCGGTCAGGCATGGATGTTGTGTTTGTCTTACGGTACTGGCTCTCGCTCTTCCCTGGAACCAGTGACCCTAAATTAGGGACGGGCGACTGCTTATAACCCATTGAGTTGCTCACGGTGGTCGTTAAACCTTAAAAAAATTGCATTTGTCAGTATTTTTGGTATTTTGGTCAGTAAAGTCAGTAATTTTGACGTATATGTCACATTTGAAAAATTCCTTTTGTGTCAGATACAGAAGGTGAGTTGAATGTTTTGCAATATTTTGATCACTTTGTCTTCATATGTACCTTTACGACGAAAGCTGAACGGCCTGGTGCACGGCCTCTGAATCCATGGTCTGCAACCTACCTGGCCTGATCGTCAAGGTTTCTGTCACCCGAGTGAAATTTCTTGAACCATCTGGGTGCAGTGCTATGGTTCACGGAACCTTCCCCTTTCACATGACAAATGCTTCGTGTTGCTTGAGCAGAGTTGTGGCCAAGCTCAAACTCATAAAGCAAAAGTTCCCTAATTAGCTGGTTGTGGCTGTTCATCTTTTAAGCGTCCCAACCACAGACAGAACGACGACACGCAATGCTGTTCACAGCAATGACTACCACTTTATATCTCTTTTGACTGGCTGCAGTGCACTACTTGAACAGTTTAAATAGGTGACATACCTGCTGCGGCACATGGGTTTATGCAAATTTTGCAGAACTTTCGATTCTCCCTCTGTAGTTCATAGTTTAGAATGTTTTATGTATTATTTGGAAGTTCTTTAAATGCTACTGGTGTCACTATAGCGTTTGCATTTGAAATTTTGGCTTTGAGGGTGTCATTACGTGATATAAACATTACCACAAAAACTTCCCCATGACAGTTGCCAAAATATTTGTAAGCATTACATTTTGTGATTAAACTTATTATACTTACCATACATTCTTTGTAGATATATCACTATATTCAGTGTGTTTTTGTTAATTCGCCTAATGGAATGTCGTGTACCTCGTTTTTTTTTTTTATATATACACTGGCGGAAAGTGAAAAAAGAACACCAAGAAGAAATTGGCGGACGATCATGAAATTTACATATGTTAATAGGGTCGAGTTTACGTAGGTGTGATGTTAATTTCGGGACCAACCGGTGAGCGCTTACGCCACAACATAGCATAATATGCAAATTATCGTCGGTGGTATTTAAGGAGTACGGCGAAGTGAATATAATCAGTCGTCGGCGTACGGACACGTGCGAAGACCCTGAAGAAGCTGGAATGCCTGGACATGGAAGACGTGTACGATTCAGCAGTTATCGGACTTTGAGCGAGGTCGTCTAGTCGGACTCTGCGAGGCCGGGTGGTCGTATCGTCGTATTGCGGAGCGAATTGGACGGGAAGTATCGGTGGTGGTGCGATGGTGGCGTAGATGGCCCGAAGAACATTCCCACACGAGAAGACGTGGAACCGGGAGTCACAGACGGACTGATGAGCGGACCGATCGACGCATAAGAAGAGCGGCGTTGTCAAGCAGAACATCCAGTGCGACGCAAATCCGAGCTGCCGTTGCACATGAGGTGCTGTGCGAACAATCCGCAACCGTCTACTGGATGCAGGACTACGTGCTCGTGTGCCTCTGGCATGTGTACCTCTGACTCCAGCCCACCGTCAGGAACGGCTGCAGTGGTGTCGCCAACATCTGCACTGGAGAACGCAATGGCGATCTGTCGTGTTCAGCGATGAAAGCAGATTCTGCTTGGGAGCCTCCGATGGCAGTATGCGTGTTCGCAGACGCACAGGGGAGAGTCTCCACCATTCTTGCATCCGCCAGCGACACACAGGGCCTACACCTGGTCTCCTGGTGTGGGGAGCGATCAGCTATCACTCCCGTACACAACTAGTGTTTGTACCGGGCACGTTAAACAGCACCTCCTACATTAACAACATCATTCAGCCCGTTGTTGTGCCATTTGTAAGGTCGATCCATCGTGGTGTTTTCCAAAAAGATAACGCACGCCCACACACGGCACGTGCAACGCAACATGCACTTCAGGGTGTGAGACAACTTCAATAGCCTGCACTTTCACCGGATTTGTCCCCCATTGAGCACGTGTGGGATTTTATGGGACAAAGACTTATCCGGTCTCCACGGCTATAGCCACGACCATCCCCGATTTACGCGTCCAGGTTGAGGATGCTTGGAACTCAATACCCCAAACTTACATCCAACATCTGTACGACAGACTCCATACCAGAATTTCACAGTGTGACGCAGTTCATGGCGGTTCAACCTCGTACTAACCATGTTACATGGAAATTTTATTTTTCAGTTTACCAGCAAATACAGCTGTATTTTGCCATAATGTTTTGATCACGTTATCCTCTGTATTCTGTTATTATGCTGTATAAATTTCGTTGGTATCAGACGTCTCCTTCTTGGTGTTCTTTTTTCACTTTCCGCCAGTGTATATTACAAATATATGTATTTTAGAAGGATCAATTATTTAACAAGTTAATATGTTGTAATTAATTTAATTACAGTATATTTTACAAGTTAATATAGTGTAATTTAATTACAATATATTAACTTGTTAAATAATCGATCCTTCTAAAGTATATATATTTGTAATATAAAAAATAAGGTAAATGGTGTTCATATCACAAATTGACAAAACAGTGCTGGATTTAGTGGTATTCGTTCAAAGAACTTAGGATAATAAGTATATATGTTTCATCACACAATGTTATGCTTCCAAATATTATTAATTCTTAAGTACATTAAGTCTGTCTAGAAAACACTTTTAGGTGTATTTGACTTTGTATCATTGAGTCAAAAACCAGCAGTAATAAAAGCAAATTTTTTCGGACGATTGGTCGGAAGCCAGCGCTTCGACCACTGCGGGGTGGCTCTCTTTTTGCAGATAGGAGGGGAGGACAAGTACGAAACCAATGACTGTAATGTCTGTCGCCTTGCATCGACGCACAAAGAAAAATATTTCACAGGCGATTCGGAATCGTAGTGGTAGATGTAATGCTGACCATCCTAATGGCTTATTCTCGGTGAAAATCAGGAGAATTTGACATTCATCCGGAGAGCGGGAGGAAGGGCTGAAAATCCGGAGAGTTGACATGTCTGCATAATATAACCAATGCATGAATTTTCAGCATGTTATGTGCTTTACTGCCAATCCTTCTCACTATGAAATTATGAACCACTAAAATTTCAGCTTTCTTCCTTGTGAAGTATACCTTTTTGGAGTGACCCAAATAAAAATACTCAAAACCACTTGCTATGCAAAACATTTTGCATATACTCTTGTATTTCATGGGAAGTGCAATAGTATTATTCCTCTGCAAACCTTCCTTCTATTGTTTTTTTTTTTTTTATTCTGTATGCTTTTGAAATGTAGATGGATGCAATCAAATATTTTATCAAGAAGTCACTTCCAAGATTATCTGACGACACATTAGGGAAAGTTATGCAGACAATTGAAGAGAGTGGAGTGGAAAGCTTCCAAGATTTGAAGTATTTACAGTGCGAAAAAGATTTTCAAGGGATTTTGAAAATCGTTGAAGCACGTAAGCTCCAAGAAAAGATTAAAGATTCCTTTGAAAATGGTAAGTTCTTTTTCTGTGTTTGTTTTGATTTTTTATTTGGAGAACATTTGTACAGCTAAAATCAACTGATATGAAATAAACTGTTGATATGTTTGAGCCATAGTCTACAAGTTTAGAACTCAGCTGACAGAAAATTAAGCAGCACACATATTTTAGACTGTCATTCATAAAAATTTCAAAGTCGAGTGTACAGTACAGATTTACAACATGCCATCAGGAACTGTATATTTTATATATGCAGTTTTAATGAAATGATCTCTCATAAGGTAGTAGCGGTTGCTCTGGCTTTTTTTAAGTTTTTGCCAACCCGTTCGCCAAATTCAATTTTTTTTTCTTCATCAAAGTGTTCAAATAGTACAAAAAGGTAATTGCCAGTATTTTCGCCAAAACAATTTTTTGTTTTCGCAAATTGCGAAGAATTATATCGTCATAGATCATATGTAGAAGATTTTAGGAAGGCAGTGTCTGACCCCAGGTCTTAAACAACTCTTAGAAATAGAAAGCTCGGGAAATTTGTGCTAGAGTGCCCGATAGAGGAAAGTGACTCGGAAGCGGGCTACAATGGACCCCAGTACCCTGGGTCCAACGGCTTAACTTGCCCATCCAATGCACAACGGATATTTAGAGGTTCAATCATTCGTACCTGCTGGGATTGAACCTGAGGTTCTCTCCATGGCAGTCACGAATGTTGACCACTAAGCCCAATGCGATCGGCAGCACAACCAGTGAGGTAGTCTTTATGGCGTCAGTTTTCCCATCAGTCATTGCAAAGCTATATGGCTGAGTAAACAGTTGAATGATCTCAGGTGCTGGCTTGTGATTATTTGTCCAAAAATAATGATGCATTTAATAAAATAATAAAAATAATGATGCATTTAAAAAAACTTTGTGAGACTTTGTTACATTCTGTTCATATTTGCTTAATAATTTCTAAATTTACCCACATGTTTCTGGCCTCTACATTTTTTTATCAAGGCCTGTTATAAATGTCTGGAAAAAGATGTGAAGAATAATGGAAAATTAAAGTTAAAATAGTATTAAGTAAATTTGAGTAAGTGTTCAATTCTAAATTCATTTGTTGCATCCTCTGATTTAGCATCAACAGCACATGTATATGTCTACTAAACCAATCAAATAAAACAAATATTTGTCAAGGCAAAATGCATGTCACCTCACATCTTCAGGGCATCATTATTTTGCACTTAAAGTGAAACCGAAATATCTGCCACCATGGTGGTTTGAGGCACTAGCGTCTTGCCATACATCAGAGATAAGCCTAGGTTCAAGTCCTAAATTAGGCCCGAGTGATAGTTTGTCTTTACAGATAAGGAACTGCTTATAGCCCTTTGAGTTACTCATCGTGGTTATTTACATTCTTATGCAGCCCCAAAAGTGGCAGTCCACAGTTGAAGAGCTTAAGAGTCTAACCTCACCCGAAACAAATGTTTGTGCATTGGCAGAATTAAAGAAAATCGTGTGATCTCCCCAGGTGGTTGTTCCAAGTAAACAACTTTTTAACAGTTTCAAAGAAATGTAAATGTTTGCACAGAAGCGCAAGTTTCTTTCTTTGCTGCACATGGACATTAGCAGTGTCTGAAGCTGTTCCTTTGTGTGTAGTTTTTTTTAGAAATGTAAATACGCCACAGATAAATGTTTTTGCATGTGCTTGTACATAAAAAAGTCAGTCTTTTCTTGATCATTTTCACTCATGAAAAAAGTTACTCATCCAAAAAGATCATATTGCTAAATTATCATAACATCTAAGTAGTACTTGCTTTATAAATGCTGAATGCTTTTTTACAACTTTTATTATTGAACATAATTTACTTGTTCAGTGGGGAAATACTGTGCCTATTTGAATGAAGAATTTTACTAATTTTTAACTAGTAACTGTACTAATATCAACATATGTAAATTGGCAGGTATTGGGGGGGCTACATAACAATCTAAAACCTGAGATTGATTTTGTGACAGGGTGGCTGATCTAATTGTTAACACCTTATCCCAGTAGATTACTCCTGTCAGCAAGAGAATTTCGAGCATCAGATCCAAACGCGATCAAACGACAGCAATTAGAAATTGTTCAAGCATTAACATGCCCAGAACAAGGGACAACAGGCAGAATTAATTATGTACAGTATTTACAAATCATATACAGCAGAAAAAAATAACACCTATTTACACATTCTTTGGGAGTTGAAAAGGGAAGAACACACTCTAAAACAAGCATTTCTAAAACCCAGTTCTGCATCCGTTAACATGAGTCTGGACTGCCCAGTTCTGTTCAACCGATTGGCATGTAAAAGTAAAAGCAATTACAGTGTTTATGATTTTCTGTGTATGATAATTGCACAATTGGGGACAAATACTTAAAAGGAAGTACTTACTGGGGATTGCTAGAAATAGTTGGCCTTTAGATGACACATGTAAACCTTAAATTGGCAGATACACATCCTTGCTGACAGAGCTGCAGCTTCTGCGGCAAGGAAGTGACTGGTTGCAGTAGGTTTGCCTCTGAGAGCTTCCTGGACTTCTTTCAATATCCAGGGAGATTTTCCTCGTCTGTTGCTGCTGCTGTAACCTGTACACTTAAGCTTTCTTTTATTTTTCTGAAAATTACTTCTTGTCTTCCAATGAATTGTAGGGCATTAGTAGCCCAAATCAGGTGGTATATAAAAATCACGGGCTATTCCATGCTCATTACTGCCCTCGAATAAACCACTCCAAGCAACAAACTGGCACGCTTTTTCTTTGGTGGCGTCCAGTCGTACTCTCTTTGCCACACCGGTGGTGCAGTGGTCTAAATGCTGGCTTATGACCATTTGTACGAGAAGGGTCCGGGTTTGAATCCTGGTGAGGCATGGATGTTGTTTGTCGTATGGCACTGGCTCTCTTCCTTCCCTGGAACCAGTGATCCTAAATTAGGTACGAGTGACTGCTTAAAGCCCATTCAGTTGCTCACAGTGGTCAATTAAACCTTCAATAAAAATAAATAATACTCTCTTTCATTTTCTCCCTTTAATTTTCTCTTCTGCTGTGAAGTCTTGAGCTCGGCTGCTTTTGAGAGCGGCAGAAGTCCCTGATGGTAACAAAAATGCCTCATCTTGCTGCTACAAACAGTTTAAAGGTATTTTGACTTTAGTAGCGTAACTTGAAAGGCGCCCCGATAAGGGTGCTTTAGCTTTGCACTACCCTAATGTCTGCAATAGCATCCTTAAAAACTCATTGCAAATATTGCTGAATATTCAAGGCCATTTCACAATGGTATTAACTGCAAATCACTTTCACAAGAAATTTAGGCTTTGTTACTGAGCATTGTTTTAAATGACATTTTTCAGTAATTTATCAGATGGGGTTAGTTAAGTAAGGTAGACTGGTTAAAGACCTGCCACCTAACTTACTGTAGTAAACAGAGTAAATTTCAAATGCAAGTAATTCTTATTTATTGAATTATGTAATTTTGAATAGATAAGGGCATACTCAAAGAAGTAACCTAAAGTATTTGAGTATTTAAAGCACTGTGTGTTTTCATGTCCATTATATGCAGTCCTTGATGTTAGCCTTCCCAAAAAGAAAATGTTAAAAGTATGTAAAAAAAATTGTGTTTTTGCAGAAATTCAGTCAACATGTATTGAATTAAATTTTATTTCTCAGTGCTGTATTATATATACTCACTGCAGGTGATCCTTACCAGAATGATAATGTATGTTCCGTGGTAGTGGAAAATGCCCTGCTGGGAGAAAATATTTCTTTGTCAGATGCATTAATGGTGTGGTTTTTAAGCTACTATATGTTCAACCTGCAATATCCTTCAAGCTGCTCTGCAACTTTAGAATTTATTCAGAGGTAAGACATGTCTATTGATCTGAATTTAATAGTATTCAATAAAAAAAATATTGCAATTTTAATACAATGTGCCTTTTTCTGCATAAAGTTGTTTTCTACCCCCAGTAAATTATGTGTTGGCATCTGTGTATTTGAAGTATTTCTACATTTTTTTTTTTTTTTGGTATATTTCACAGCAGATTTAATTTTATGGGTGCCATTGGATTGATTCAGATGAAATGATAATGCCACCTGCAGACCTTTATTAGAATAGAAAACACCTATGCACCTAGTCAAATCAGTTTTCTGGGGTGTTGACACATAAAGGAAACTACTATGGAGGAAAATCATCAAAAAATAAATAATAAACACTATACTTAAGAGACTCAAAGAGCGTATTAAATCCATTTATTTTTGCAGCGTAGTAAATACAAAGATTTGCCAAGCTTTCACACTCCACTGGTGGGCTTTCTCAAGTCATGGTAGACATGAAAATGCAGGGAATTGGAACACGTAAGGAACAAAGACGATTTTTGAAATAACGCGGGTGACATCACGAGCGTACTAATACTTCACTCGTTTTGATAAAGTGAAGTGTTTTACAGTTGAGAAGGGAACACTAAACTTGTGACCTCCAATCAAATTAATCATCTGAACCCATTCTCCAATCTGTTATGGACAACTCAAAAGGTACATCTGGTGGCCAAATAGTTGGAGGTACTACTTTTGCCTAATCACAGAAGGTAAGCACAGGCTCTGGGACTCCTCTTCCTCTCTATGTTTACGGGCCTGGCCACCGGATTAAGAATTTGCTTGTGGCATCACGCTAAGAGACGGGCACCATCCATGGGTAGCTAAAGACATTGTGAAAATATTCATTATTTGCTTCAAATTATTTAAATTCCTTTTGACTGATGATTGTGAGCAGTTACTCCATGTACAAAATGTAAAAATTTTGTTAAAAAAATTACTGGCAAAGAAGGTTGAACAGTTGAATGTGGTTAACGGATAATGTTCAAAATGTAATCAAACTAAATTTGAACTGGGACTAAAGTGCGTTTGAGTTTTTAAAGATATTTTTAAATAACTACTCAAAGTTTAAAAATCACTGCTTAAATAACATCAGGGAAAAGAAAATATGCTACGTTTGCAGTGGGTTACTTAATGAATCTGGTCTTCCTGCGTGCCTCACTAACAATGGGAATATCTCAAAATTTTGGCAAATACATTTGATAATCATCATTACAGGGGAACTAAATCCTAAACCCCAGTCTAACTACCCTAAACCCCATACAAATAAATATATTTCAATTTTCATTTCATGTGTTGGTAAAAATTATCAAGTATGCATGTTCTAACACATGTTCGTAACCAGGGGGTTACGAACATGTGTTAGAACATGCATACTTGATGCATACGGTACAAGGTATTTATTTCTGTGTGTACATTGTACTGAGAGTAACACATTTTTAGTATCAAATTTAGTCTAGCTGGCAGCCTCAAAACTTTATGTATATCTTTATACCGTACAACATTATGCAGATAAATAGTAAGATTATATCTGTAATTACTTTAATTTCAAAATAGACTAGGGGAGAGAAGAGGCTAAGTTGTTAAAACCACACATAAATATAGATTGTAGTAGCATTATTAGCATTTTTTTTGTGACTTAATACATTCTCAGTATCAATTTAATATATAGTTGGGCTCCTTCAATTTTTATTAATTTATGTATGTACTGCAACATTGACCTGGTGCAGCATTATCATAATTTTTCTTTTTTGACTTACCTTTATTTTCAGAATATTAATTTTAGAACAGTTTGCCTCTTCAGATTTGTTATTTTTATGGATGAAAGCAATGTTATTTGATCAGAAAAAGTTAGGGTCTAAATGCGCAATTTTGGATGCTGTTTTATTAATATTTCACCAGTTTTTCTTTTATAAATGAAAATTGCAATGTAGCAGTGCATCAGCATACTAACAGATTGCCTTTCAGTTATTTTCTGTGTCTGTTTAAAACTGCATTAACACAGTTTTTTTTTGGTATAACTGTTTGTACTCGTACAAAACAGAAATAGCGAAAAAGCGTAATTCCTGAGGAAGGTAGAACAGACGCAATATTTTTTTTCGGTAGATTTGCTGTGTCATATAATACTTTGCAGAAAACTAAAATATGGGCTTTATTAAGCTGTTCCTTCAAGCAGTTAAGTACGATTGAATGCCCAGAAACGTATAGTACTGTAACCTTCTCTGTGCACAACTCAACTCCGTCACTTAGCGTGATGTCACAAAAACGATGGCCAAGCCCGTAAAGAGAGGAGGGGGGGGGGGCACAGGCACAAAGCCTGGAAGAGGCGTGTATGGTGTTTTCCTTGGACCCAGTAATCCCATATCAGGACTAAGAAAACTTCCCATGGCCTTAGATAAACACGCTTGTCGTTAAAGCCTTTGAAAACAAAAATCCCACAAAAGAAATTTACTTTCACCCATAAACTCAGCAAAACCAGTGATTAAGCCACATGTATTCAGTGTAACCAATTTGTATTATTCACTCAGAGGATGCTCGTAATTGTATGGAATGAAGAAACAGTACTTAAATAAAAACTTAATGTTCTTAGCATCTGACTCCCATAACTCAATCAAAATTGTCATAAATTAAGTAACTTTGAAAATTGATAAGAGTAAAAAATAAATAAATTAAAAGTTGCTTTTGAAAGTCTGCATGGTCTACTTTGACCAAAGCCTGTGTATACTGACAGTTAAACCTTGTGAAATGAGGCACACAACATGTATGCCATTTATGTATCAACTTATATAATATATTTTTTCATTAGCTAATAATAATGGTTCTCAGCCTTTTTCTCCAGATATTTATTTCAGTCATAGTACTTAAATTTATGATCTATTTTGTTCCTGTATTAGCTTGATTCAATGAAGTTATAATATTCTGGTAACTTAAATTGCTAAATGAAATGTACTTAACAAGTTCAGTGTATTAAAGAAAGGAAGAAAGAAAATAAATTGATCGAAATTTCTTTGGACATTAAATAATTTAACTTTCTTAAATTGCAAGTAATTACACTATGAACGCAACCAAATGTCTGAAATATAGCTGGTATCTTTGTTAATGTAACTAGCATGCATATTCAACTAATGTCATTTATTTGTTATATGTATATTGCATCCATATTTATATTCTGATGTGCTTGCTTTAGTGCTTAAATTACATTGCTCTCAGTTATTATGTGTGACTTTTATGGAAATGAAATTTTTCAAATCTTTAATTCCTAGTTTTTACCCCTTATGTAGGATTTTCCTTGGCATAAATCCAGAAAAAGGGACAAAAATGGCGAAAAGGTGTGGAAAACGTGGAACAGTGCATCCCAAAGTTTTGCAATTAGCCAGCAAATTAAAGTCACACAACTCCATTTGGCAAATTTAAAAACAGTCAAACCACCATTTGGAGACTTTTGGGCAATCATATTTTAAAGTTCATGCAATTTGTAGGTAAACATAATTTAAATTTGGGGTCACACATTCTGCATACTTAACAATCACCAAATTTCAAGGAAACCGACCTTATTCACCTCACATTGCATCATGGGAAAGCCTTTCCGTGGCCGAGGACCAACAACAGTGCGTTTACATGCGTTCTCCCATTGCTTAACATAACGTTACAATGCAAGGGTTCAGGAAAACCGCAATTTTCGTAAATGTATGAACGATATGTATAACTTTTGCTCATCGTATGGTTGTGACAATAAATCCTGCAACCTAAATTGTGTAGACGAAAGAAAAACATTTTTTAATTTTCCTCTGAAAAAGACAGTTATTAAAGCAATGGCAGTGTAAAATAAAACGAGGTGGTTTCCATTCCGATGTGGACTCTCCAATATGTTCTGTCCACTTTAATGAAAAAGCTTTTGGATATTATGACACTACAAATCAAAGGCAGTTGAAACCTCGTAGTATTCCTTCAGATTTTAATTTCAAAAAAGAGAAAATTGATGGAATATTTGGATTGGTAAATTACGAATTAAGTTTTACTTTCCTCAAAGAATAAAACAAACATGTCTATAATTTCTCTTTTATTTAATGTTACGCATTCATTTAATTTTTAAGCAGATTGCCTAGCGTGCAAACCCTAGTTTGTTTTCTCATTATGTATCGAGCTTCTAAATGTTTTTGTTTTACAAAACAGGGTACTCAATTTTATGTTTCAGATATTTCACCAATATCCTACAATATGAACACGAACATTTAATATAGCATGTATGAGAAATGCTACATTAAAAACTTCATGATGACTAACGGTGATGCTCTCCTGCATCATGCGAAATAAACATCGAACACAAAATTGTCTTGGTATATTTTTCCAACCTTGATTTGTTCTAAGAAATTAATTTCTTCTTCTTCGCCCTATTAATTACTTGGCATAATCCATAACGTTAGGATTGCAAAAATTAGCCAACAGTAAGGGATAATCAAATAGCGAAAGTATTGAATCAGCAGCCATGTTGGTCCGCTGAAATCCACTTCTGACGTCACATGAACAAGGTCCATTGAAAGAAGTCTGGTTGTAGCCTTTATTTGACTTGGAAAAGTGTAAAATCACTTTGTGAAATACAATGTTATCTTTCATGTAGTCATTTCAATGATCATAAAAATTTGCTTTTCTAATAGCATGTATTAAACTGTTTTTTGCTAGTCATGAAAACGACAGTAAAAATGTAAGCTTCTTTTTTGCAAAATTATGTAATAAATGTTGAATGGAAAAAAAATTGCATCCTGAATTTCTTTGAATGAAACCTTTGCTTTGTTGCTGTCTTTCTAAATATATAGTAGAGAAAAAGATTTTATGTGAGGACTTGGATATAATAGAAAAATAAGTGAAACACTAGTTTAGTGTAATGCTAATACAAAGAAATGTTCCTGCTTTCCTTGGCTGAAATTAGGGTGGAAAGCTTTTCTCTTAAAATTTTCATGAATGCTTGCTTTAAGAAAAAACTACTCAGATGGATATGCCCATTTGATGCTTACTTGAATAAATCTTTCAGGCACTTACATTACTTTACAAGTAATGGTTTTCCTGTTTGTCAGACAGTGCACCAAGCAGTACATAGATTTAAATTCTACATCACCACCAGACATACTGAGAAAATTTATACCAAATGTTTATGTATTTTGTACAAAGCTGAATGAAAAGGAGTACCAGAAAAATTTCATTTAACAACAATTAATTGCAAATGCATGAAAGTACTGTTGAAGAATCAATGCTGAAGTTATGTGGAGATAAAATAAAATTATGAAATAGGGAAGTTTTTGGAGCTGCTACCTTCATCAGAAATGAAATGAATGATATAACACATGGAAAATCAAATGTTGCCAGATTTTTAAATGGATTTCCAATTAATAGGACTTTGAGATGAGTACATATTTCAGGTGTTTGGGAAAGGAAAATTTCAATACAGAAAATCTTAGGTATTTTGGAGGTACAGAAACTTTCCTATCCCATAATACCTATAATCCATATGCCTTATCTAATTCCTATTAATTGGAAAACCGTTTTAAAATCCAATGTTTGATTTTCCACATGTACACCTTATTTTAGTTCTTCCATGGCTGGTGAAGCTCAAGTAGCTAATAAAACATCCCGCATTTCAGCTTTATTGCATTTTCACATAACTTGTAGCATTGATTCTTCAATTCTTTCATGTATTTGTAAATACACGAATCATTGTCATAAAACATACATTAACTGTATTTATACAATTGTACTTTTTTTAGGATGATACAGACTTATATAAAATGTACGTATTTCTCAACATATCGAGATGGAAAAACATGTTTAGAAACTTATTCTTTAGTCAAAATGTATTCGAAGAATGGTTCAACTGTTGAAACTTTTTACATGTTTTAGTTCTTTTGTGTGTAATGCAATTTCTCAATTGAAAATTACTATTAATTGCGAACAAATATTTAGATAATTAAAAAATCTTTTTATAAACCTCTCTGTTCCAAACCGCCGCTGTTCAAATTGTATGTGCGTTTGTTCTTACATTTTTCTTGAGTTTATACTTTAAGAAGTTTAGATGGCACATGTTTCCTCTGAAAAATGTGCCATCTGAACTTCTTAAAAAAGTAAGAGCCTAGTGTAAGAACAAACGCACAGACGATTTGAACTGCGGCAGTTTGGAACTGAGAGGCACGTAAAAAGATTTTTTAATTATCTAAATATTTGTTCGCAGTTAATAGTAATTTTCAATTGAGAAATTGGGTTTCACACAAAAGAACTAAAACATGTAAAAAGTTTCAACAGTTGAACCATTATTCGAATGAATTTTGACAAAACAGAAAAATGGCAGGAATAGGTTTCTTTTGTATATGATTAGTTAGAATGTTGATTAGCATTTTAAGTGTATTCCTTAACAAAATTAAATGAGCACAGAGTGAATGTTCACTTAACATTCTACTTTTCACATGTTTTGACAATCATTAACTCTACTTACAGAAATAGTTTATAATCTCATACTTCTCTATCTACCACTGATTTCTGAATGTATTGCATTTTTTCAATACATGGCAGGTACATTGGTTTTCTTGTGTCTGTCACTTTTCATATAAAATGAGAATTTAGATGAAATTAAATTCTTCTTTAATGTGCAGATTATTAACCTTATGTATTTGGGTTCAAGTTAAGTTGCATTCTGGCAGTACAAACATTGAAATTTCAATCACAAAGATTTGAAAAGTATTGATTAGCAGTTACACCTTAATAAATTAACCTGCCATCAGGTGAGGGTAATGGAATTTATTTATTTTTTTCAGCATGAGGCTGTACAACTCAGTGTTTGAAAACTAAGATATTTCTCACGAATATTGCTGTATAATCAAGGAACTGAAAATATACAATAAACAAATTCTCAAGTCATTAATTTGGAATTATGCATAATTGGCTATTGTATGACATGAAAATTTATTTTTATGTTCATATACAGCTCTGCCCAACACACACACACACAAAAATATTCAGTATTCTGAAAAATTAGATTAACTGCATACATTGTAATTACTTTTTGCTGTCAATTTTGTGATATATAGGCATAATTACAGAACAACTTTTATTCAGAGCAGTACCCGCCGTTGCCCTTAATCTAACGGCAGGCATTGCTCTGAAATTCAGTCATAACTGAATACGGTCAAACATATATTTTCACGGGCATGGCTCGGAAATTCACACCAGGCTGATTACGGACAAACTATATTTTTATGGGCATTGCCCTGAGATTTAGGCTCCACTGAATACGGTCAAATTATATTTTTACTAGCTTTGCCCTAAAATTTAAGCTCCACTGAATACGGTCAAATTATACTTTTTACTGGCATTGCTCTTCACTTTACGGGTTTAGTATTCACGGTTGAGACCGTAATTTTATGGGCTTTCACAAAAATGGGCCAAGCCGTAATTTTCTGGGCAAGGGCCGGGCCCCCAGTTGCCGGCCATTGCCCGTAATCTAACACTGAAATTTTTTACAGTGTGTCTAATACTTGGTAGGTCCCCCACAGGAGCGCAGGACTGCAGAAATACGACGGGGCATGGACTCCACTAGCTTCTGGAAATATGCTGTAGGCAATGCACACCGTACTTCCTGCAGAGCGTTCCACAAATCGGGTGTATTTCGACGTCTGGGATTCCTGTGTTCGATAGCGCGTTGCATGGCATCCCAAATGTGTTCTATCACGTTCAGATCTGGTGATTTGGGTGGGAATGGCTACACCCCAAACTCAGATGAATGCTTCTCTAACCATAATGTGGCGTCCCGACACTTGTATGGAGGTGCATTGTTCTGTTGGAACTGGCCCAACCCATCAGCATGAATGCAGGACATAAACGGGTGTGCCTCGTCAGAAAGGATGCGCACATAGCGTTGGCCGGTCACAGACGCTTATAGACGTACCAGGGGTCCCAGCAAGGTCCAGCTAAACACTCACATACCATTACGGACGCCCCACAAGCCGGTACAGTTCCCTGTTGACAGGAGGGATCCATGGCTTCATAGGGTTTGCGCCACACACGAATCCTTCCGTCTGCCCGATACAGCTGGAAACGTGACTCGTCAGACCAGGCTACTTGTTTCCAGTCATCAAGTGTCAAGTGGCGGTGTTACCGTGCCCAGGAGAGGCGCATAGCTCTGTGTCGTGCACCCATCAAGGG
Organism: Macrothele yani; assembly: GCA_039090855.1. Classification (NCBI taxonomy): domain Eukaryota; kingdom Metazoa; phylum Arthropoda; class Arachnida; order Araneae; family Macrothelidae; genus Macrothele; species Macrothele yani. Next base: position 59,819,773 of record CM077017.1, on the reverse strand, counting down.
GACTGGAGTTGGGCGTCGGCTCCCAAAGCCCATATCGTGCAGAGCAAGGTTAATAGATATCTCTTTAGGTTGAGCCACTTCGGAAACGAGCTGCTATTGGCTAGCGAAATGACGTCGCGCAGGGAGCAAAGCAGCGAGAGGCAAAGAGGCGAGCCCAAGAGCCATCGCTGCTACGGGTTACACTTTAGCAAGGAATGTAAATAAACGCGATGGAAAAGGTTTTCAAATGCCAATAATTTCTAACTTCAAAGAATAACATATTTATCAGTGATCCGTTATTTCCTCTTTCACGAATTAATTAATTTTGAAAAAAAAATAATAACAGCTTTTGTATAAAGAAATATGAGGGCATTGCTGTAAACAAACATATTGCTGAACTTCGTAGTTCCGTGTTCGCAGGAAGTTATATTTACAAAAAGTTATTGTCAGTGCGAAAGTAAATTCTTAGAAATCCGAACTTTTTAAAGTCTAGTCTTTCGATTATGATTATCAGCGCATCAGGTAGTCCCGTTAACAGGCTAAACAAACAAGAAGTAAATAAGTTATTCATCATTTCATTTTTCCAAAATAAATCTTGTTGTTTACAGAATTCCACTTAGTAGCCTTCAAATACAAACAAAAATTCGCAAGAAATGTTCGTTTTTAAATTTATTTTATTAGGTGCCACAAAAAGCTATCAAAAATTATATAATACTATTGCAATGGCGGGCAGAATTTAAATGAAAACAAAAATAAAACTTATAGTGTGCCACGGTCCATCCCTGCCTAAAACTTCCTCCCCAACTAGGCTAGCTCAAATGCACAGAAAGGGACTGCCTTATGTTAAGTTGACATGATATTAAGTTACTGACAGCACACAAAAAACAACATAATTTTTTTAGCTGAATTGTTTAACTTAAATTTAGTATCTCAAATTTAATAGAAGATAGCGTTTGACTATAGGTACAGCTACTTCTTTCAATTTCTTTCTGCCAGGTAATCCAAGTAATTCTGATTTTAAGTCACGAACATAACTGTCAACAGTAAAATGTTCGGAACAAATTCTTTCATTTTTAACTTTGAAATTATCCTTTCGTTTACATTTCAGTACCCAGAGTTTTTCCAAATCAGGATTTGCAGGAAAAGAATGTAAATAATATCCGAACCTTGAGTCTTCCTACTGTAGGATAAACATCCTGCTATTGCACATCCAGGCATACTGTGCTACACTGATATAAGACAATAATATGCACAACTGATGTTGAGAAATAGCTACTAGTTATGAAGTATATTTACCAATTTCTAAGAACGAGTTTGAGTTTGCACTCCCAAGCCAATAATGCCATGCGGCGTCGTTCTGGTGTCGTGTTTTCGCGGCGTTTGCTCCCGGTGTGACGTCATGTGCAAATCCGAGGAAACGGAGACTACAACTGCACATTGTAATGGCGCCCCCTGATGCAGAGTACGTTGCACAGTCCGGACGCTGGTGCTTGTTGAGGCACCAGCAATGAATTCCGATGATACCTGCGAGAGTGTTGCACGCCTATCGCGTGAAACGATTCTTGACAGCCGACGATGGTCACGTTCACCCAATGTCTTTTTACGGCCACACTGGTATCGTAGGTTGGAGGTTTTGCCGGAATTCTTGTAGTCACGGTACACCCTTGCAATGGTCGTCCGTTAAAATCCGAACTTCGTTTCTACCTCCGAAATACTATGGCCCATCCCACGAGCGCCAACAATGACACCGCGTTGAAAATCGCTTAAATTGTTATTACTTGTCATTCTCATGCTGAAAACAGCTCTGACAGCAGGCAAGGATGTCTATCGCTTTATGTATGCGCACTGACGTACGCAACGGAGTTCGCGCATAGGTGACGTTGCTATGTATTTTGCATAAGCTCGTCTGTACCAGTTTTTCTGGCACTTCAGTGTATATATGCATATGCGTTCCCTATTGGCAAAAACTGCGCATTATTAGTCAAAAGATAATAACTGGCAGCCTATGCAGAAGAAATTATTTTCATCGATATTTTTATAAGCAAAGTTTTGACTTCAAATGCAGTTATGAATTTTATTCCTTTTGCAGCAGAACTGTGCATTGTGAAAAAGTAAAAAGTGCATACGAGACGTTAACCTAATAGACGGATTCTGGCGAAAAAGAAGCAATTTAATTGTTTAGAAGAGACGGTAATCAGAGAGAAAAATAATGCATTTTCGTACTTATTGTAGTATCTAAAAGACAGCTGAAACGGACCTTAAATCAAGAGCTGATCCAGGAAACCTCCAAGGGCGAGCCCTCCAAAACGTAACTTAAATTTACAGATATAAAATAATGTGGTGAAATTACGAATACTTATCGTTTGAATGAGAATACAGATGAAGTCTGTTTATATATAGTTTGTAGCAAAACTGAAAAAAACTCTCAAAATTAAAATCATTGTAGCTCGTATAAGTGTAAAATAGACTGCAGGAAGTAAGGTACAGTATATTGAGATTTAACTCAGTAAACTCTCAAAAGGAAGATATGGCCTCTATAGATTTCCCTTTGTATTCGACCCTGACTCCAACTATGGGCTGCCGAAACCAGGGTCAAGATGGGTCAAGTGACCCCCGTGGAAATTGGATTACAACGGAAAGGTTCTGTTTACATTTCAGTAAAGTACGGGTGGTGTACGAGTATCTTGAAAATTTAGACGCGAATCAAAGGAAAGACAACTTTTGGAAAGACAAATCGGTGGAGGAAACAGAAAAGATTTCCTTTTCAGGAAGTACGCAGTAAGCGGAGAAATTTCACCCGGCAGTTTGCGGGGCACGATAAATCACAGCCACACTTTCCGCAACAACATATACACAACGTATGTACCATTGAAAAATCTCTCAGTAGCCCACGTAAGGTGAGTCTTGAGTGAGATCAGCCATGCCCTATATTGGGAGAGACTACATGGTGTCAGTGTATAAGGGGTGTCCATCGAAATTGGGTGTACGGAAATGCAGATTTTATAAGAAAGATTGTCGACCGATGCGGGTAAAGCAATAGAAGACTACAATTTTTATTTTCTTCCAACCAAGAATAACACAATGATAAACCAGCTTAATTATCGTAAAAAGTTGTTTTTTTGCTAGCAAAATACATAGTATAAAAATTGATATAAAAAATAAATAAATAACTAATATTTTAAACATTTATTCAATTTTTCAAATTTTCGTTCTAATGTCATTTTATGAGTAAACGACATATTGTAACTCCTAGACCAAGTTTTGCCGTCCAGGTCAGAAAAATCTGGTAACATTTTAGCCAGTAAAAGATGTAGGCCATACAGTTCGACCTCAACGTTTGCAATATTTTTTCTTGTATCTTTAATAATAGCTCTTAATAGTGCAAACGAAGCATTAGATATGGCTTTCTTGACGCTATGGGAAATTCTTAAGTTTGTAACGTATATTCTATTTTTACTTTCCTTTTGAGTTTCTTTTTTTATGTAAATTTGAGTTCGTTCTCTTAGACATTTTCAAACCTTAACGTTATGTCTTTTCCCTCAAACGAGAATGATGTTGGCAACACACTGAGGTCGGAACAAGTGACGCACTTCCTAAAATCCTCTACATATGATCTGATCTGATCGTGGCTTCTAGCCCTTGTTGTAGTCTCTTCGTGGCTTCTGGCATTGTTTCTTATCATGCGTGTGACTTCGAAAGAAGCTATCCCGTCGCTTATCGGTTGTGTGACTTCGGGAACACTTTCGGCATAGCTTTTGCAGTTTATCAACTACTTTGCCGAAAAAGAAAAGTCACTCCACCCAATCAGTGTTCCCCTGGCGATGAGTATTGTGTTCGAAATAATGGTGGCATTCATTTTTACTGCTGAGGTTAACGGGTATGCTCATTTTGGCTATATATATTCATATTTCGAATGAAGTATATCCAATTTGCTTATCTATTTTTTCCGCTGGATCTACATTATCTGAATATTTTATTTCCAAATTCACAGGTAAGTTGAAATATTTGAATTTTCAAGAAATAAAATATGAAAATAATATGAATACAAGCGAAGTAAATTATTTTCGATTTTGGCTCTTTAAAGGAGAAAACAAGATAGATGACACCGAATTCTCGGGTACAACACTGAGAAAAACGTTTTGTTAATTCAAATACATTTTGTTGAATCAACAAAACATTTTGTCTATATACAGTCAACAAAACATTTTGTGTTGAATTTGCAAAATTATTTTGTTGAAAATTGTTGTTGATTCAACGAAATTTATTGTTATCTCGACAAAACGTAATGTTCATTTAACAAAATATTCGTGGCTTCTGGCGGGTCGATTTTTGAGAATTTGTTTGATCCAACAAAACATATTGTTATCATGACAAAATGTTTTGTTGCTGCAACAAAACATATTGTTATAGCAACACAACTTATTGTGTCACGATAACAATATGTTTTGTTGGATCAAACAAATTCCCCAAAATCGACCTAATCATTTTGTTAAATGAACAAAACGTTTCGTAGTGATAACAATACATTTTGTTAAATCAACAATAATTTTAAACAAAATAATTTTGCAAATTCAACAAAAAATTTTGTTGACTGTATATAGACAAAAAATTTTGTTGAATTAACAAAACGTTTTTCTCAGTGAATGATCGTATATTTTGGACCCTTTCTGTCCCGAAAAAAAAAAAAAATTTCAAAGCAGATGTTTGGAAGAAAAATTTCAGCAAAAAGGAGAATGCATTTACGCTCTAGAGAAAATCTGCGAATAATTTTAAATGCGTAATGCAAGCAGTATACTTCATACTGTATTGAGCCAATCACAAAGAAAAAAAAAAAAAAAAGAAACAAATATATATCAACCGGATTTCTACACAATCGGTAAAACATCCGCAAATAGAAATAGCTACCTTTGGGAACCAGCGGCTGAAATGTGTGCTAGCTACGAAAATCACAAATTGTGCACAAAATATTACTCATGACGGAAGATATCAATCGCAAAGAAATTTTTCAAATCAGGTTTTTAGAAACGAAGATACGCTTCCAAGTATGGTACAAATAGAATTGAACACTTGATCTCCCTATTGGGTAAACTGTATAGTACAAAAATTGCCAAAATATATGAAAAATATTTCGAGCCACAAACGTTATCAATAGCAAAAATCATACTTTTAGAAGATGAGATATTCGGGCTTGCCCTGTCGGCATTAGCAACTGCAATTCATCCACGACATTTTCGGAAACTGGCAGACGTCTCTTTCCTACGCTTATACCCAATTCTCCAATGTATTCAAACTGTTACGGATTCGTGTCGTATATTACTCTTTCGATTTCGATGTTTATTCCTAGTTGCAACTCATTACGAAAAATATGTAGCAAATGAAAAATCGATCTTAACACAAAAGTACTAAGATCGGTTACGATATTAAATCAGTTCTTTATTACTATCTAATTTCTCTATTGGATGTCCTGAAATTATATTGATTACTGAATTAATTATGATAACTTTATTTTCCACTTGTCATCTTGCAAGTTCTGCCTAATTTCTCTTCTATTTCATTTTCTTATCACTCACGCTTCCCAGATTGGAAGCCATTCTCTTCAACCTCTTTCCAGCTCGCTATTGGAAAAACGTCTCTCTCCAAAAAACAACTCTGTTTGATCTCCTGTGTCCGTCATAGCTTGAAAGGCTCGGCGTCCGACGCCTCTGATGGAACAAAACAATTTAGCCGACTCGAATGCGCTTGCTGATGAAAATGCACATGATCGCAGCGTAGGCCAATAAAACGTTTTAAGCACTTAAGGTTTTCTGAAAGCTCTTCCATACAAATAAAAGGTTGGCTGTGAATCTGTTTTATAACCTCCAAAAACCGATGCCGCCATAGACAGTGTCTTCAAACATTCCCATGCTGACTGAAAAAGGCTTACAGCTAAATATTTCCTTGCTTGGAAAATAACTGATACTAAAATGCTCTAAAATCTCCAAAATCTATGTAACAGAATTTCCGTATCATCCTTCCCAACGCCACGGGTGTAAGGGGTCCTCTCTGTAATCCTTTGATTCGCCGATATTGGCGTAGTGCGGTATTGGGATTGCTCTGATTTTGATAATAAAATTTTACCAGTAGCGCGCGTTCTTTCCTTACTGGAACCACAGTGTCTACCGGCAGCTGGTCATTGCTGCCATTATTCTGGCCAGACGCAGCAGGCCGAATTTGCATGTGAATACTTGCATACGAAACTTTCCATTGAAGACCTGCAATTTCTTGCATTTTAGGAGTGCTGCTTCTGCTGTGCATCATGGGTAATCTGTTATGCTAGCATATGGCCAGCATTTTGAGCAGATTTTGTCCGAAAATATTTGCGCTGTCGATAACGAGTAAACTCACACACGTGTCTGTTCTTTTCTTGCGGCTCCAGCGCCATTGTTCCCCTAGCGGCACAATTTTCAGCTATTTCATTTTCAGCTAAATCGTTTCCTAAGTGCTGAGTATGCTATCTACCAAGTTTCGTCGGATGTCTCCACTTGTCACTTTTCCAGACGCCCTAGAATAGGGATACTTATTTTATAAGTATTTCGAGTATTGATAACTCAAATTATGATGATTCGTCTTCTTCGAATTTTGGAATTAAGAAATGCAGTAGTAAAATTCTAGTAGAAATCTGGTTGAAATTTCCAGGAACCATAATTTATTAAGCCATGGGAGTGAATTTTTTCCGTAGATATATTTCGTTGAAAGTGGTTGTGGCTCAGACATTTTGCTGGATCGCTATCTTATTACATTCCAATGTAACATTCTCTTGTAGATACACTCATCGCAAAAAAAAAAAAAAAAAAAAAAAAAAAATAGTTGCACCCAGAAGGAAGCAACCGACAGGAATGAAACTTGGTGGGTAGGTTTGACATCGTGAGACATGCCAATGATTCAAGTATCACGCTCGGCCGCGCAGTGACGCAAGCAAGGTGGGGTCGTAGCTCTGTGCCTGACCGGCTATATAAGGTCGTCCCGTTGTGCGTGCTTGCCATTCTGACTCGTGCTGTTGTGTTGTTGCATCCTTTGCAAGTGAAGTATGCCTCGGAGAAAAGTTCGGAAGCAATTCGAGCAGATGGTGGAGTTCGAGAGGGTCAGTATCGTCGGGCTCCGGGAAGCGGGATGGTCTTATTGCCGAATTGCGCGCCATTCCGGTCGTGCGGATATCACTATAAGCACACTGTTAGCGGCAGTGAATAGAACAAGGCACGCAGCAGCGACAGGAAGGGTCTTGGAGATCTTGAAGAAGAACAACGGTGAGAGAGGACCGACGGGTTGTCCGACGTGCGCGGAGTGATTCAACAGCCATGACTGCGGATATTCAGCGAGCAGTGGTGGCCTCCATGCATTGTCTGATCAGTGCCAGAACCATTGGCAGACGGCTGCACGACGTAGGACTACACGCACGCAGACCGTTACGACGACTGCCCTTAACACCAGTACATCGTCGCCAAAGACTGCAATGGTGTCGTGCCAGACTGTCATGGAGCGCCTCAGAATGGCAGCGGATGATCTTCAGTGACGAGTCCTGCTTTTGTCTTGGAGGAGATGACCACCGAATCCGTGTGTGGAGGCCCCGTAGCCAGCGCCAAAATGAACGGTATGTTGTCGAGCGTCACACGTCCAGAAGGCTTGGTGTCATGGTGTGGGGTTCAATTGCCTACGATGCCAGATCCCCTTTGGGGTTCATTACAGGCATTTTGGCAGCCCAGTGTTACGTTAATGAGGTCCTGCAACCAGTAGCCCTACCTTTTCTGAACGCTCACTCCGGTGAGATTTTCCAACAGGACAACGCTCATCCGCACACTTCTGCTTTCTCTAGAGCTTGCCTTCAAGGCACTGACATTCTGCCATGGCCAGCAGTATCGCCAGACCTATCGCCGATTGAAAACGTGTGGGATGCTATTGGACGCGCTATCTACACTCCACCCCTACCGCACAATCTGCAGGAACTGCGTGAGAAGATTCAAGCTGCATGGAATGGCTTATCGCAGGACACCATTAGGAACCTGTCCAATCCCATGCCAAGACGTTTGGCATGCTGTGTGAGCAGACATGGCGGTGCGACGCCATGCTGAGAGATACTACTTACTGGCGTTTAGCTCAATAAATATTGGGCATATCATTCTCAAGGTTTAATCATTTATTGTTCCTGGTAACCTTTACCTCCCACCCGAATAGCATTACAATCAGACACGTCCTTCTGGGTCAAACTATTTTTTTGACGATGAGTGTATTTAAAATTGCTCTAAATATGTTCCCAAGGATTTTTATGACTCACTGGAATTTGGCTTCCCAGAAAAAATTGTAGAACATTTTTATTTTATCTTTTGTAAGAAGTCAATTGCATGTGTAAAAAAATTTCGAAAAATTGCAGATAGCGAGGTCTTCTTTAAAATTCATTTTTAATACCTTCAACTTGCTATTCTACGGACTTTCTGCCATCAGAGCAGCTGATGTATTTAAAATACGCGGTTCTGAGCATAAGGCAGAAAGAGTAAGGAAACCATTCAAACTGTGTACTCACTGAAATTATGTCATCTAAATTAAATGGCGGCAGAGTTAATTTTGGCCTAACATATGCTATAGCACGATTAAAGGCAGGAAATCGCAATGAAAACAGGATAAAAGACAAAGAAAGGGAGAAACGTTAAAAGCAAACAAACTTTATAACGATTCATATGAAAAACTGTTTGAAAACCTGAGGACGGAAAAAGAAATCTTTAAACTATATAGCTCCTAAAATATCTCCTAAAATTATTTACTGACACTTGATGAAATTACTCTCGTTTCCCAATGATAATAACGTCTCCAAAACACACTACTGGCCCATTAAGAATACACAAATACACTTAGATGCGTATTTGGAATTAATGTTTAATTTCCACAAGATGTTTAAGACAAAGAAAGAGAGAAACATTATAAACAAACAAACTTTATAACGATTCATATGAAAAATTAATTATTTAAAAACCTCAGGACGGAAAAAGAAATCTTTAAACTATATAGTTCCTAAAGTATCTCCTAAAATTATTTACTGACACATGATGGAATTACTCTCGTTACCCAATGATAATAACCTCTCCAAAACACACTACTAGCCCGTTAAGAATACACACATACACTTAGATGCGTATTTGGCATTAATGCTTAATTTCCACCACCATTGCTGAAAGTTCCTGATCAGTCTGCGACAGACATCATGGTGCCACAAAATAATCTGCAGTGGTCACTGGGAAAGGTAACTACTAGATGCGAAAAATAATAAAAAATTGCGCATGTAGAAATAAAAGAGAGAGAGTGAGAGATCCGCAGGCTCCCTGCGTTGGGGACGCAAATGCGCAGAAGGCTCCCTGTGTTGGGGACGCAAATGCGTAGATGGCTCCCTGTGTTGGGGACGCAAATGCGTAGATGGCTCCCTGTGAAGTCGGCCCCGGAAGCATTTTGTCCCTTATCCATATGCAGCAGAGAAATGGCAAGCCGGCTGCATTAATTTGCCAGTAACCCTCAAGGGCGCATAGTCGTTTTTGCGGGACTCAACCCGCCATTGGCGGACGAGATAGATGGATGGATGGATGGATATACGTATATGGATAAGGATCAAGAACGCTCTGTCCCCTGTACCTAAAATTTTGCCTCCATTTTCGAGCTGAAACACGAAGATTTATGGAATAAACCTATACTCCTATACTTAGTAACAGTGCAGGACAGAGAAAATATCGCTAGAAAAAAAAATTATGATTACGGCAGAAATTTTCGCTCTGTTCTACTTCCGTTCTTGGAAGAATTTTCTCCATGTTCGATCTTAATTACAAACATTTATGTAATTAAATGATATTCAAACAATAATATAGAGCAGGTAAAACACCGCGAAAAGCAAAAAAAAAAAAAAAATAAAAAAAAATAAAAAAAATAAAAAAAAAAACACGATTACAGGAGAAATATTCACTTCCTTTGTAGAACATTCTTGCCGTCATTTTACGACCAGGGGAGAAATTTTTACTCGGTCCAACCTCAGTTTTCGGAAAATTTTCCTCCATTTTCAATTTTAATTATAAACATTTATGTAATAAAATTATATTTAACAACCATATGGAGCAGAAGGAACATCGCGAAAAAAAATGATTGCAGGAGATCACTCCATCTGACTTCCGTTTTTGGAAAGTTTTGAAGGACGGAAAACTCGCACCCATGATCGGGAGTCTGCAAGATAGAATTAAATAGGGTTGTAGAGATATCGTTTTTGTCTGCAGGATCAAAATAAAGGTTATAGGAACGCTAACCTTTATTATTTTCTGTTTGCAGGACCAAAATAGAATCTGCAATGTACGTCGCCTGTCGCCGCGATTCTGCTGTGGGGATTTCCACAACTTACAAACAGTCTAACCTTATTTTCTTGAAATCTGCGTTGCTTTTGAATTCAACATTAGATAAATGATTCACTCAACACTCTATTCGCCGCAACTTGTTACGGCAATCGTAAAACGCTTCAGTACTACGCTGTACTTCAAAACTCCAGCTATTTCTCCACCACCCGTCAGGACTACGAAGAACTCACCATTCCATACTCCACAACCTCTCACGTACTTCGGTAAATGGTTTCCTATTTCTCCACCACCCGTCAGGACTACGAAGAACTCACCATTCCATGCTCCACAACCTCTCACGTACTTCGGTAAACGTTTCCGTATGCCGTAGTGTCGAAGAACTCGACAATGTAATTGCACTTCACGTAAGACAAAGCACCATTTCACATCCAGCATCACATCACAGCTATTGTTAAGTTTTCGGCAGTGCCTAGTAATTAGATATTATTACCATATTTCATTTACAATGCAGGAATAACTCCATGCTCCGAATCCTGTCAGAGCAACTGGTAACAATTTCCGCATCTCGTATAGTACGGGACAACATTAACTCCGCATTTCGCATTTGACCCATAAGAAGCATCCTACATTCTGCGCCGCGGGCGTCTGTGGTTGCGAGTACAGCTTTGGGACGGAAAGTTGTACGCACAACCACTAGGACACCCACCGTGGTTCGGAAATTAACGTTAAGGCGTTAATTCCGGGTAGAGTACCCTCCTTGAAAACAAAGTTTGGCTTCCTTCAGCTGGGGCTTCGGCCCATACCATTATACCAATTATGTACCATAAGTAACGCCCGGTTGGGGTTATCAATCAAGCATCCGGCATTTTGCCAGAGTGATCAGTTCCATACTTCGCAGTTTCTTTCAAATCTACACCATCCCCACACTTCACATTAATTCCAGCAAGAACTCAGAACCTCATGTTTTTACTTCCATTCACAGTAATTGAAAAACAGTTCTTTATTCCGTAGTGTCTTACAGCTCTACATTACTCCTCCACTTCGCGTTAGCCAGTAAAAATTCGACGTATCATGCTCCACATGTTGGTGCAACAGTCGAAAACTACTCCATACCTAAGAACTATCTCGTCTTTTTCGTTTTTTTTTTTTTTTTTTTTGTAGTCCACCTTTATTAATTTAAGGCCAGTTTCTATAAGCAGTCCACCTTTATTAATTTAAGGCCAGTTTCTATACACAGTCCACCTTTATTAATTTAAGGCCAGTTTCTATACGCAGTCCACCTTTATTAATTTAAAACCAGTTTCTATAGGCAGTCCACCTTTATTAATTTAAGGCCAGTTTCCATACACAGTCCACCTTTATTAATTTAAGGACACTGGTTACAGGGGAGGGAGAGAGTCAGTGCCGTAAGACAAAACCCAATATCCGTGCCTCACGGGGATTCGAATACGGACTTTTCTCGGACGAATGGTCAGAAGCTCACGCTTAGAGCACTTGACTACCGGGGCTGCCACTCGGTTTCTGTACCCTTTATATACAGTAGATACATAGAACAACCTTAGGTTGTCATACACTACGTCGCAGCGGAAGGCTTCAAAACGGAATCGAACTTTTTGCATCGGAACAGAAACGAAGCTCATCCACACACTAGATGGGGAAAATACAAACGGAATCGGAATAATTCATTTGGAAGACGCCAACCGCACCGGAAGTAGTGTTGCGCGTACGGTAATTGCAAGTGTTATATGATATTTTTAACTTAACTGATATAATTGTAGGTTATTTATTTAACAAATAAACTGGTCTCGACAATAAGCATACTCTATACATTAACTTTCGTTTTTACAGTTTCTTTCTCTAAGAAAATTTTGAGCTCATTCTCTTCAAGGTTTTCAACATTAATGATATATTTTTTTCACTCACTGAATGTTATGTGGCAACGGTCGGGCTGAATGACGTGTGTATGTTTTGACAAGATAAGAACGATGCATATAATGTATGGAGCGAGCAGCGTAAAGTGTGGGTAGATTAGTGCAGCCTTGCGTTGTACCATGTACTACATACACTATATTGACAAAAGTCACCAGACACTTAGATGAGAAACACAACATAGCATTTATTGACATACAGTAGTATGGTGTCGGTCCACCTTTGGCCTTAATGCATGCACTGATCCTTCGAAACATGCTTTCGACAAGGTTTCGGAACACAGCGATAGGTTTGCGCTTTTTTTTTTTTTTTTTTTTGATTGGAATTTTAACGACCACCGTGAGCAACTCAATGGGCTATAAGCAGTCGCCCGTCCCTAATTTAGGGTCACTGGTTCCAGGGAAGGGAGAGAGCCAGTACCGTAAGACAAACACAACATCCATGCCTGACCGGGATTCGAACCCGGACCCCTTACGGACGAATGATTAGAGGCCAGCGCCTTAGACCACTGCGCCACCGGGGCGGCAGGTTTGCGCTTCCATTCAGTACATAATGCTACCGCTAACTGTTGCTTAGTAGTAGGCCTTGGTTCCAAACTTCTTATGCGGCGCTCTTATTCATCCTATAGATGCTCTATGGGATTAAAAGCAGGGCTCTGTGCTGCCCAGTCCTCACACGATACGGAATTATCGTCAAACCACACCGTAACAGTCCTTACTTTATGGCTTGATGCATTATCCTGCTGGTACCAACAAGGCTCGGTTCCATAGTATTGCAACAGAGTTGGTAGGGCATAATTGTCCAGAATATCGAGGTAGACGTGCTGGTTAACAGGTTTGTCCACGATAACCAATGGGCCGGGACCAAACACCCCCCACACGAGTATTCTGACAGTTTCAAACTTGACCGTAGGAACAGTATACTGTGGTAAATAACGTTCCCTTGGTTGCCGCCATACCCACACACGGCCATCAGACTGATGGATCGTGTATCTGGATTCATCAGTCCATAGGACCCGTTTCCATTGATCTACGGTCCACGATAAATGTTCTTTACACCCACGCTAAACGACGAGTAGCATTCTGAGTGGAGATAAAAGGCTTATGAGCAGCCGCACGACTACAGTAACCCATTGGAGGAAGTTCTCTGCGAATAGTACGTGTACATACCGAGGTTCCAGCATTTTTACTCACCTGTACACTGAGGTCTTGTGCAGTACTCCGTCGATTAGCTGCAATGATTCTCCTGAGGCTTCGACGTCCTCTATCACTGATTTTCTTTGGTCTGCCGGTACATTTTGCTGTTTCAGGCATGACATATGTCTTCCACTTATTCAGTACATCCAAAACAGTTGACTTGGGTATGTTTAAACACCTCTCGGTTTCTCTTATCGACAACACACTAATATAACACCCAACAATCTTTCCTTTCTCGAAGTCAGTTTTGTCCCGACGCGACATTTTCACTCAACCTGACAGTGCGATATAATCGCGGTCAGCTGATGATCAACCGTTTGCAGCTGTACCGCGCATCTTAACAACGGAGGGATCCGTTTATTTGCTTTTGAAGGGGTGTCCGGTGACTTTTGTCAATATAGGGTATATTGGATGGAATTTGTATGTAGATGTACTTTTTAAACATTTTGAGCCTGTTGTTACAGATGTGCAGTTTGTTGAAGTATTTTGGAGTACTGTTGTTGAGTCTACTGAAATACCTTGACGCGTAGTTCTGTTTTTCTTGGAAGACCAATAAAGACGATTTATGTAAGTAAATGAAGACTTTTTCTCATTTGGCCGTTAGGTCGTCTAATATTGCTTGTTGTATAATTAAGGATTTTATGCTAGTTGTCCGAAGCATAACATTAAGAAGCTACAGTGTTACAAGAACCATTGACAGTACGATAGGTAATGTTTTAAGTGAAAAGATTAATTTCAGAAACATTACAACCTGCTTGCATAAATTCCTACGAAAAGACGGTGAAAACGTGCGCCAGCCCAGAGAACCAGAAAGTCAAGAGCCACTTTACGATGCCTGCCTAGTCTAGGCGGCAATCAGGCACTTAAAGATTTCAACATAAAGGAAAATTTCAAAGCGTTCTTCAACTCACCAGAAGGCAGGTAGCCAAACAACATTTTTTTTAAGGTCTTCACGATTACCTTGAGCATTTCAAAGAGCTATAAGGGTCACTCAAATGAAACTGAGACTGTCGGTTTTTTGCCGTAAGAGTTTATAGGTTGGAATATGTAAACATACAGGAAGTAAGAGTGATACATGGGCTACATACCCGCTTCACATAGTAGCCTTGTCAATTAAAGCAAGTGTCCCAGCGCGGCACGAGATTGTAGATACCCTGAGCAAGGAACGTCCGTAGTTGGCTGTGGAACCAGTCTTCAACAACGTCCCGGACCTCATCGTCGTTAGCAAACCAATGGCCCTTGAGAGCTTTTTTCCGTGGCCTAAAGATGTGGTAGTCACAGAACGAAAGATCGGGGCTATAGTGTGTCAAGATTTGCTGCAGAGCTCCCGGCGGAAGCTCCGCTGCAAATCTTGACACACTGTAGCCACATGCGGGCGGGCGTTGTCGAGCAGCAGAATAGCCCCATTTGACAACATACCAGATCGCTCAGGCTTGATGGCCGTTTTGAGCATGCGTAACGTATCGCAGTCTGTGATTGCCTTGACCGTACTGCCTGCGTCCAGCCAATCTCATCGAAGAAACCCGTGAGCATCACTTTTCCAGCTCTTAAGGAGGGCTGTGCTTTTTTGGGTGTTTAGAGTTGGGATGCCGCCATTCCATACTCATCCGTTTTGTGGCCGGATCGAAGTGGTGGCACCAAGTTTCATCTGCGGCCACAATCTTGGAAAGAAACTGTTCCCCATCCGCATGGTAACGATGCAGATGCTCCAGGCAAGCACCCATTCGCCAAGTCTTCTGCTCCTCCTGGAGATGCTTGGGGACCCATTGTGCGCAAACCTTGCTGTATCTCAATCGGCGGTGGAGAATGGTGTTAACAGTTCCCTTACTCACGGACAATGTTGCCGCAAGGTCGTTGGTGGTGATTCGGCGATTCTCCGTCACAAGGTTGTCCAACGCAACAATCGATTCCATGGTGATAGCCTCGTGTGCTTGCCCAGGTCTCGGCATGTCCTCCGTGCTCACATGTCCTTTACGAAATTCACTACACCAGCGGAACACTGTACACCGTGACTGACGCTCATTCCCATACATATCCTTCATACGACGATAAATTTCGGTTCCACTAACACCTTCTGCCGTCAAAAATTGCATAACTGCCCGCTGGGCCTGTTTGAACGAATCCATGTCACGACCCTACGTAGTCAACTTGCCGCCGCACGTGTAAACAGCAAACTGACTCGTGCCGCCAATAACAGCGTGCTTTCTGACATGACACGCCATCTACCGGCGCAAATGTACGGCCCTGTGTAATTAAACAAGGACGCTATTACACGAGTCTCACCTTCATTTGGGCGACCCTTATATAAATGTAGGCGCTCGTTTCGAACTTGGGGCCACTGGTTCCAGTCAAATGAGAGAGCCAATGCGGTAAAACAAATCCACCATGTGTGCCTGACCCGGATTTGCACCCGGAAACATCTCGGACGAATGATTAGAAGACAGCGTTTCGTACCACTTAGCCACCGTGGAGGCACTTTGGCAAGATGACATGATGAAGAGAAAAAGGCAAAAACAGAAGTCAGTGAAAATATATAGACATATAATGAAGAAGTAAGTGTTTTCATTGTTGGAAGAAAAAAAATTTGGACTTCATTATACCTGAATGAACGCAAAATGAAATGGCAATGTTAATCTAATTCTACACATCAAACAAACAAAAACAAAAAAGATGTCACCAAATTTTCGGTTGTAATGAGTACGTCTTTTGAATCCTTTTTAAAGCGAATTAAATTTATCAAAGTTCTTCAAAGTCAATGGAACCGGTTAGGAAAACAATCAGCTGGGTTTCTACAATCAATAAAAAAAACCCATCCAGAAATAGAACAGCTACTTATTTCCACCAGCGGCTAAAAAGTAGGTTACCAAAACTAACAAACGGCGCACAAAAAGTTTCTCATAGCACAAAGAGTATCAGACATAAAGAGATTTCCAGATCGAACAGTTAAAAGATGAAATATGCATGCGTAATTGAAAATTTGGAAATAGGCGAAAAATATTCCTCATGGGAAAAGCTATGCTAAGGAAAAAGAACTTTTCAAATACGTCTCCCGGAAGCAGAGACAGCGAAAAAAAGATTTCGATCTTTACGATCCCTAGCGGGAAATCTGTGCATTATTTAAAGAGGATAATGCTCTACATCTCTGTTGTAGCAAATGGCATACTGTAAAGAAGAAATTTCTCATACGGTTTTTAAAAGCGGAGATACAGCTGCAAACTGAAGTACACAAACACAACCTAGCGACAGAACTGCGAACTATAAACTCCTCATATACTAGCTTAAAGTGTTTTACAAGGTAAATGGCATCCGGTGGTGAAATAATTTTTCAAATCGCACATGTAGAAGCAGAGATATTGAGAAACACAGATTAAAATTTGCCCCATCTAGTGGCGAAATTGTGCATTGTTTTGAGAAGAAAATATACACATAGAGTATATTCTCAATTGGATTTTTAGTTCTCAATTGGGTTTTTAGTCCCGAAAATATTGCTGTAAACGGAAATTTGAACTTACGCCCTCTAGTGGCAGACTTAAGCTTTAAGAAACATTTGAAATTATACGACACAGATTTCGCACCGGAAACGCTCTCCAACAAAGAATTTTTTTTTTTTAAAACCGGACTCTTAGAAGCAGAGATATCGACAAAAATAAGATATACATCTACGTCCGCTGGCGGAAAAAACTATGCATAATTTTAAGAAGAAAGCATTCTCAAAAGGTTTTCCGCGGTGAGCGGTATCGGTCCACGAAATAATTTTTTCAATCGAGTTTCAGAAGCTCAGATTTTGCTTCGAATACATCAGAAACAGAAATAAACGCTTACGCCCCCTGGTGGCCAAACCATTCTTTACAAAAAATTAGAATTTATATACTAAACATTTTCCATCAGGAACTGTATCCGATACAGGAAGAATGTTTCAAATCGGAGTTTTAGAAGCAGAAAAATCGGAAGAAACGCAATTTACCTATACGCCATCCAGCGGAAAGTATGAATTACTTGAAAAATTTGAAATTACGTGCAAAACATTTCGCACCGGAAACGCTATCCAACAAAGATGGAATTTTTCAAGAACCAGAGATATCGACAACAAGTTAGTAAAATCATGCGATGCATTGATTATGATACGCTTTCCAACATACTAGAAATCATTACTTAAGTTATTACTCAAGTTATGAGGAAAATGGCTGTGGAATAAATCTCACTCCTGTGCCCAGACCTTTCATCCCATTTCGATTATATTCAACAGAACTGGTTCAGTATACCTCCGAAATAACATGATAAAGTTTTGTCGCAATCGAAGCAATTTTACGTAAATTATGATTCATAAGGGCTATGGAATACATCCCGCTTCTGTGTACTAACCTTTGACCCCATTTCGCCCATTTCCAATAGGATTCGTCCCCAGGCAGGTCCTTACAACATACTAACATTTCATCCAAATCGAAACATTTTTACGTAAGTTATGACACATAATGGCGATGGAAGTGATTTCGCTCCTATGTCCTGACCTTTGACCCACATTTCGCCAATTTTCAGAAGGGTTTGATCCCAGGTGGTCCCCTACCACATACTAAAATTTAATCGAAATCGAACTTTTTTACGTTAGTTATGACGCATAAGAGCAGTGGAATGGATCCCGCTGCTATGTCCTGACCTTTGACCCCAGTTCGTTCACTTTCAATAGGGTTCCTTCCCAGATGTTCCCCTACAACATACTAAAATTTCACCGAAATCGAACGAGTTTTACGCGAGTTATCGTGCGGACGAACATACGCACACAACGCGTGACGTAACGCGGCAGATGGGAATAGCGACCATCTGCTCGCAAGAGTGTGACGTCATAAAACTTTAATAGGATCCACACACAACGCGTGACGTAATGAGACAGATGGCGTGACCGCGCGCCAACATCTAATGGGACGACGATATGACACTACACTAAAAACGTGGTAATTCGGGGTGGTTATTTAACCCACTAAACGAATTTTCCTAAAGTCAAGATTAAGCTAAATCGATTTCTAGTACCAGAAAACGGTAGGTTAACGACTTTCATCAAAATCCTTAGAGCCGGTTTCAAAATAAAATTTACATACATACAAGAATTGCTCCTTTAAGGTGAACGTCAAGTACTTTTGCTTCCTGTACTTCGAATGGAAAAATTTTTGTACACATTTTCTTCCCAATTAATGCGTTCCCAAGGTTGAAAATTTGAACATCGATTAAAATAGCTTCATTTTATAACTTGGAATACTTAATATTTTCGAAAACATAACCATAATTACGCAATACAACATTTGTTTGTTTACTGACGTCATCAAAGTACAGGTCGCGCCATCCTTTTTCTGGTTTCAACACCACCAAAGGAAAAGTTATTGATTTTTAATATAATTATGGTTATGTTTTAGAAAATATTAAATATTCCATGTTACAATATGAAGTTATTTTAATCGATGTTCAAATTTTCAACCTTGAGAACACATTAATTGTGAAGGAAATGTGTACAAAAGTTTTTCCTAAGGAAGTATAGGAAGCGAAATTACTTCACGTCCACCTTAATAATATGGGATAAGGGCGATGGAATGGATCGCAATCCTATGTCCTGACCTTTGACCCCATTTCGTCCATTTTCAATAGGGTTCGTCCCCAGGTGGTCCCCTACCACATACTGAAATTTCATCGAAATCGAACCATTTTTACGCACGTTATGACGCATAAAGGCAAAGGAATGCATCCCGCTCTTATATCCTGACCTTTGACTCCATTTCACCCATTTTGAATAGGGTTCGCCCCCAGGTGGTCCCCTACCACATAGTAAAATTTAATTGAAATCGAACCATATTTACGCAAGTTATGACGCATAAGGGCAATGGAGTGGATCCCGCTCCTACGTCGTGACCTTTGACCCCATTTATCCCTTTTCTATAGGGTTTGTCCGCAGGTGGTTCCCTACCACATACTAAAATGTCATCGAAATCGAACCATTTTACGCCAGTATCGTGCGGACAGACACACGATAACTTTCCAACCGTAGGTTGGAAAGTGTAAAGAACGACATATATCATCTACGCTTTCTAGCGGGGAAACCATATGTTATTTGAAGAAGAAAATATTCCAAAAAGGTTTATCGACATGCGGGGTATCGGTTAAATGAAATATTTTTTTCAATCTTGCTTTGAGAAGCTCAAATTTTGTTGCTAATACATCAGAAGCAGAAATTAACACTTACGCCCCCTGGTGGCCAAACTGTTCTTTGTCAAATATTAGAAATCACATGGAAAACATTTCCCATCAGGAGCTGTATCCGGTGCAGGAAGAATTCTTCCAATCGGACTTTTAGAAGCAGAGATCTCTGGGAAAACGCAATTATTTAGTTTTACGCTCTCTAACGGAAAATCTATGCGTAACTTCAAAAAGTGATTGTACCTATTAAATGGAATCGGAAGGTAGAATAATTTTTTAGGTAGAATATTTAGAAGCAAATATGGGATAAAATGTATTTTGAATTCGATAACATCTGCATTTACGCCCTCTAGCGGCGAAATTATGCATCGTAAAAAAAAAAAAACGGAATACAAGGATCATCATTTTCACATTTGAAGCTTCTCAATGCAAAGAGAATTTTTCAAATCGGACTCATAAGTTGCAGAGATATGGTGTCCACAGACGGAAGGGCGGACGGACGGATAGACGGACAGATAAACCGATAACATAAGCACGATCTTTTTTCCGAAATTCTTCGATAAAAAAAAATATGAAATACAATAATAGGATAATCCTGTAGCTGCATATGAAATTACCTACGAATGCTAATTTTATATTTTATTAAAACTAAATGTATGTTTATTAAATGCGAAAACAATAAAAAAAAGTCATACTTAGCAGTTTTAGTTTGACTTTTTAATATTTTATCCAACACATTTCCTTTTATCACACTATTGTAATGTTTATGACCAATGTCGTACAAAATTGAATTTATTTGCACAGCTTTGATTAATTTTTCATCGAAGACAATTCTGAGAGAATCAAATTGTAATAAAACAACATCCAAAATAGCAGAACCAGTAAACGTAGACGGTTCAGATCGCGACAAGAGCTTGTACATATGCTGATGTATAAAATGAGCAGCTGAGGCAGATGTTTTTCACTTAACGCATGCGCAAATGCTTCGGAACAAAATCGCTTGGAAAAAAATATCCTCAGTGAGCGATATCAAAAATTCTGATTCCGATCGTTCGTTTCCGAAGCAAGAATTCCTATGCGATTCCGGCGTCATGTGCGGGCGTCTGTTGGAAATAATGGTTTCCAATATTTTTCCGGTGATTCTTTTCCGACGTTTCGTTTCCGCTCCGAGCAGATGTGTTGCAAGCCTTGGATGGTGTGGCATAAAATGCACCGCTACTTTCGGAGGGGGGGGGGGTAACGACCACCGTGAACAACTCGATGGGTCATAAGCAGTCTCCCGCCCCTAATTTAGGGTCACTGGATCCAGGGATGTGAGAGAGCCAGTGCCGTAAGACAAACATAACAGCCATACCTCATCGGCATACGAACACGGTCCCATCTTGGACGAATAGTCAGGTGCCAGAGCTTACACCACTACGCCACCGGGCTATATCGTTTTATAGACTTTCACTTGGACTCGATCTGTGCGAGTAGTCAGAAGCGTAGGTTTCTCTAGTCGTTCTATCTGGTCCCGGTTCGACTCCCGTAGTAAGGCATGGGTGGTGGTCAGGGTTGGCAAGGTAATTTACTCGTTACGTATTTTACGTAAATTAAGCGTAATATACAAGTAATTTACTTGGCGTAGACAACCAGTTTTTTACGCAGACGTAAAAAACTAATTTTCTTTCATGTGTGTGTATAAATAATATAATATAAAAACCACTTTAATTATATTACATTTTAAACTTAAAATTTCTTGTATATTTTACTACGAAATCGTTATTCTCTTTAAATTGTTCATACAGCTCAGCCACCTATTAACAGATTTCTTTTTTAGAAATTATAATGTATCTGTTCTTGTATATTAAAAATGCAGAAAATAATCTACCTCTTGCACTAGCATCGATAAAAATCACAATGTATATTGAATTGAATTCAAGATTTTATTAACAGCTTCAAATTCGTCGAGTGTATTTTCATATTTATGTAATTCTATAAAATAAACAATTTTATGTTCAGTTTGTTCACCAAAGATAATATTTTGACATGAATGTCTGTGGCATGTCTATAATGCAAAATATTGTACATTTTCATTTAATAATATTTGTGTTTGACATGTTATCCAGGTGTGCACTTCAAAATCATAATTTTACTCTTTTAAAACTCTAAACGTTTTTCATATTGATTGTGCTATACTTATACCCCTAAAGGAAAAAACTGTAGATTTCACAAAACATTAAACTACTTGTTTTAATTGTAACTCTCTAAATGTTTATAATTGTCAATCTCAGTTCTCACCTACCCTTAATCACACTACTAATCCTCACTGTTATGATCTTGTAACTTTAAAGTATAATATATTTGAACTAATTTCTTCGAACGTTCGAAACTGAGCCGGTTTCTTGTACTTAGTATTATGGACAAAAGACCAGTTAGAGAAAAGTCTTTCAAGTTGGGGCTGAAGATGCTGGGATGTTGATTAACTTCAAAGCAACTGCTGACAACTCCTTATGGTGCCGACTGGCGAAATACCAGAATGCCCGTAGTGATTTAACACCCTTTTTCATAAGCGCTCCAAGCTTTGTAGATTTTTCTCGATACTGTTGAAAACTGGATATCCCCGAGGGGGTCGAGGTTCTCTAAAATGAACTCCTCTACTTTTTTATGATGTTTCTCATTCATTTTCTGCCCCTTTTACACAGGATGGAGAACATTGGCTGCAAGGCTGTATACATTTAGCGATTGGTTTCTCCTTTTTTCTACATGTGGCATGAGGTCCTTATGGTCCTCAGGTAGACGTAAGTCCATCCACAATTCAACTGCATCTGTAGCAGTTGCTTCTTTTTTCTGGCATATATTTATTAGTTGACTTACTGGATTAAGCACTGCGATTGTATCGGCAACTTCTTTGAGAAAGGCACTATCATAGAGAAGGGACTTAATTTGAGAAGACAATTTCTCAACTTCATCAGTGGCAGCAACTTTCCTCATTGCACTTAGATTGTTAGTCAAGGACAAAGAGGCATCCCTCTGAGAACACCAGCGAGTGTTGGCAGCGAGGCATACTTTAGAGCCACCATTTTCTGTCAGTTCATGTTCTCGATCAGGGTGCTTGAAAGACCTCAACACCATGTTTACACGAGGTACAATGTTTTTCAAGAGAAGATCCTTAGCTAAAAGATTTCCAGTATGGGCATTGCAGGCAGAATGCCACAGGTCGTGATTTTTACCCATTTTAACCATATTACTGGCGTTGTCGGAAACTGTACAATACATATTCACATTGTATCGTTCTTTAGCTAGCTTTTTTGATTCACTGACCACATCACAAAGTGCTTCACCTGTTTCTGGAGAACCAGACATGTCGAAAGCATCAACAAAAACACTTTCAGCTTTGCCACTACTTCCACAGGGATTGTGAAGAAGTGTTACAACATTTTCCGTGTTGTTCGATTCATTTTTTCAACAGTCTATGAGCGAAACGGAGTCTGTGTCTGCAGCATTGATGGAGATTTTAGTAACTTCATCATACACTTCGTCCAGAAGTTCATCAGAAAGGGCTTTTCTTGTTGGTGGTTTATAAGCAGGCCACATTTTTTGACAGAAGTGTTTAAAATGCACCGATTCTACCACACTAAATGGATGTTGCAACCATAGAAAACCTTGGCAATAGCAAGATCTATTTCCTGCTTTGTGGAGGCATTCATCCTGTCCAAAAAATAGGTTATCTGTTGTTTAACCGTGGAAGGTTTAGAACTTACAGTGACGGGTGGTTCAAGGTAGAAACTGTCTTCTTCTTCATGAGATGAGGAGGGTACACTTGTCACCACGGACACGGTTGAGCAGGAAATGGGGCTTGCAACTGGAACCAGAGGATCTTCAATGTCTATAGACATTTCCGAGTCCGATCGACGTAGGGTAGAACTGGAACTCGTCGGTGCTGGTGGTGGCGGCAGTGGCAGTGGTTCAGAAGATTTGGCAGAAGTCCGGGCGCAGACCTTCCTGTGGGCTTTCAGACGCTTCCTTGCTGTATTCTTGACAGTTAATCCACATTCACAACACTTGGCACAGTCCTTGTGTTCCACTTTAAGTGCAATAAATCCGAGTTCCTCGTACACATTATGAAGAGGTCGACCGCCGCGCTTCATAGTGGGAAGAGTCTTCGATTAGAATGTTGAGCTTCCTTCAACGGCTAGTGAGGATGGGAAAAAACGGTGTTTAATAAGAACGCTTTCAGCTTTGAACTGAAACCAACACTAAAACCACCCGCATTTAAATAACAGAAAACATGTGTAGTTCGCATAGTTATAGTTTTACCGCCGAGTCAACGAGAAGTTCCCGACGCTTTGTCGGCGCCCGGCGCTGTTGAACTTCTGCATCTGCCTAGCAGTGAATCACTGTAGAGACAGGAGCAGCCAGCTATCGTCTCCTTTCACTTTAAACTACACCGCGGCGTGGCTTCTGACTTCCTTTGCCGAACATAATATTTTAAAGTGGGCCCCACACTAATTATCATAAAGGAAAGGATTTCCCCGCGTGATTATAAAGGCTAGGAAAAAACACAAAAACAATACCACGTGATACTGATGTGTATGTGGTATCCTGGTGGTATGTCACGTGGACGTGGAGGTTTGCACTGTTCCAATAAGATCATATGAAACTACCGTAGGGTATTATATATAATTCAAGACTATGCACTTGTGATGTTGATTTAGAATAAATTATCAACGTTTATTCACAATTAAATACCGAAGGGTATGTTGGTTTTTAAAGGATCTCCGTTTTTGTGGTATTCGTACATAGCAAGTTAATTAA
This sequence comes from Macrothele yani, assembly GCA_039090855.1. Lineage (NCBI taxonomy): Eukaryota > Metazoa > Arthropoda > Arachnida > Araneae > Macrothelidae > Macrothele > Macrothele yani. The sequence goes on along the minus strand of CM077017.1, from coordinate 59,795,337 downwards.
CAGCACAAAGCCATGTTTTTTTTGTTTTTTTTTTTACGTATTTTACGTTTTCTGCGTATTTTACGCGTAATTTACGTGTCACGTAGAACCATTTTTTACATAAAATTGCACAACGTGTCACGTAGAAAACCTTTTTTTACATAAAATTGCACAACGTGTCACGTAGAAAACCTTTTTTTACATAAAATTGCACAACGTGTCACGTAGAAAACCTTTTTTTACACGTAATTGCACAACCTTTGTGGAGGTGGTGCGCTTCACGTACAGCGCAGCCTCTTACCCTTTCCTGGAACCAATGTCTCCAAATCGGGGACGAGTGATTGCTTATAGCTCTTGGAGTTGCTCATGGTAGTCGGTAAATCACAAAAGCAAAAAAAAAAAAAAAAGAAAGATGACACCGAATTTGTAATGAACATGTCTTTTGAATCCGTTCTAACGTGAATTAAATTTATCAGAGCTGTTGAAAGTCAATGGAACCAGTGTGGAAAACAATTGTATCTGACCGAAAAAAGGAGTGTTTCAATCGGATTTTTAATCCCGCAGATATTGCTGATCGCGAGCTTATGCTCTCTGGTTGCAGACTTGTGCGTTAAGAAAAATTTGAAATTATATGACAAACATTTTTCAGCGGAAACGCTCTCCAACAAAGAAAGAATTTTTCAAATCGGACCCTTAGAAGCAGAGATATCGACAAATATAAGATATGCATCTCTCTGGCGGCAAAAACATGCATTACTTTAAGAAGGAAATATTCCCAAAAGGGTTTTCGATGTGAACGGTATCAGCACAGGAAAGATTTTTTTCAGTCGAGTTTCCAGGAGCTCAGATTTTGCTGCAAATACATCAGAAGCGAAAATTAATACTTGCGCCCTTTGGTGGCCAAACCGTTCTTTACCAAAAATTGGAAATTTTATGCAAAAGTTTTCCCATTAGGAGCTATATCCAGTGCAGAAAGAATTTTTCAAATCGGAGTTTTAGAAGCAGGGATATCGGGGGAAAGCAGTCTACCTTTACGCCCCCTAGCGGAAGGTATATGAATTACTTGAAACTTTTGAAATGTATGAAAAACATGTCGCACCGGAAATTCTACCCAATAAAGAAGGATTTTTTGAAATCGGGCCATTAGAAGCAGAGATATCGGCAAAAATAAGATATACATCTACGCCCCTGGCGGAGAAACCATGCAATATTTTAACAAGAATATATTTCAAAAAGGTTTATCGACGTGAGTGGCATGAGTCCTCGAACGAAATTTTTCAATCGAGATTTTAGGAACTCAGATTTTGCGGCAAATACATCAGAAGCAGAAATTAATACTTACTCCCCTAGGACCAAACCATTATTTACCAAAAATTAGGAATTACATGTAGAAGATATTTCATCAGGAGCTGTATCCGCGGAAGAAAAAAATTTCAAATCTAAGTTTCAGAAGTTGAGATATCCGGGAAAACGCACTTTACTTTTACGCCCCCTAGCGGAAAATCTATGCGTAACTTGAAAGAGTGACTATACCTGAAATACTCTTCGACATAATTGGAATCGAAATAATTTTTTTTGTCGAATGCTTAGAAACAAATATATGGAATAAAATGTATTTTGAATTCGATATTGCCGCCCCGGTGGCGCAGTGGTCTAAGGCGCTGGCCTCTGATCATTCGTCCGTAAGGGGTCCGGGTTCGAATCCCGGTCAGGCATGGATGTTGTGTTTGTCTTACGGCACTGGCTCTCTCCCTTCCCTGGAACCAGTGACCCTAAATTAGGGACGGGCGACTGCTTATAGCTCATTGAGTTGCTCACGGTGGTCGTTAAACCTCCAATCAAATAAAAAAAAAAATTCGATATTATCTACATTTACGCCCTCTAGTAGCGAAATTGTACATCGTGAAGAAAACCAAGAAAAAATCAAATGGAGGATCATCATTCGCATATTTCAATCTTCCCAATGCAAAAATAATATTTCAAATCGGACTAATAGTTGCAGAGATATGGTGCCCACAGACGGACGGATAAACCGACAACATAAACACGGTCTTTTTTTACAAAAGACATGCTATAAAAGAGTCACATTTCTTTTAGTATTTGGCAGCGTACTCTACTCGCTCTGTGGGGAGGACCAACCACACTAGAGATGAGCTCGGGCTCGGACGGCCTCAGAATTCATTAACTACCGAAAAATCCGGGCCTGGGCTCGGAATTACACGTTTTGAATTTCTTTTTTGATTGGAGGTTTAACGACCACCGTGAGCAACTCAATGGGCTATAAGCAGTCGCCCGTCCCTAATTTAGGGTCACTGGTTCCAGGGAAGGGAGAGAGCCAGTGCCGTAAGACAAACACAACATCCATGCCTGACCGAGATTCGAACCCGGACCCCTTCGGACGAATGATCAGAGGCCAACGCCTTAGACCACTGCGCCACCGGGGCGGCGTTTTGAATTTCATTGCTGTAATTAATTCAACACGTGTAATTCCGAGCCCGGTTGAATTACACGTGTTCAATTTCATTGTGGATTTGTTACCATGGTGGAAGGATTTTCAATTGCCAAAACTAGCTGCCACTGCAAGACAAATTTTGCTTAGCAAGACTTGCATTATGCATTGTCCAAAGCTATGGTCCAAGCAAGGATTAGTTTAAGGAGGTCTGGTATCGAAAAACAGGGAGAAAAGCACATTCCCAATTTTTTGTATTGTATTAAAAATCAAGAATCTTATCTTTAAAATGATGTATTAATTTCCAAAATTGTGCAGTTAGCAGTATTGTTATTTATTTTTTAAAATTTCCTCACTCCCGCTATTTTTGGGGTGACGTTGGTTTTTAGTGCAGCAGGTCGAGTTTTAGAGAAAAGAAGATCAAGTTGAACCGCTGAGGCATTAGATGAAATTCTCTCTCTCTCTCTTTTCATAATGAACTTATCTGGAAACTGCACACACATATGATAATATTGTGATTTTTATACTGTTAAGCGCAAAGCTTTGTTAATGTTACAAAATGCAGAATAATCTGGTCTGGAATGCTTTTACGTTCTTTTTTTTTTTTTTTAATTTTGGAAATTTCCCTACATGCTTTTTTATATTCTACAACATCACTCTAAACTACATTTACCAGTTAGCATATATATAAATTATATTGCAAAGATTAGTTTTCTAGAGTCAAAATTTCAAAAACTTGCAACTGTACGTTTTATAATGCAATTTATTCAAAATAAAAGTAAATTTAGGAATCAAAAAGAAATAACGAATGGAATTTTTTGTTTCTAAACAATTTTCTTTTTTCAGCTTTTACTTAAATTACTGATTCCCCTGATACGGTCCAAGGACACGTTGATTACTTATTTATTTTCAAATCCACATTTTAGAACATTTGGCTTTATGCGTAGTATTTCTAAAAACATATTAATATTGTGACGTGGATTAACTGAACTAAACTTTTTAAACTAATGATTTTTAAACTAATCCTTGCTTGGGCCATATCTTTGGCCAGTGTATAATGCATAAATGTAAGCCTTGATAAGCAAAATTTTCCAAGAATCCAGGCCCGGGCTCAGCAAACACATGTAATCAAAGAAAGCGGGCAGGGCCCGGGCTCCTAAAATTGAGCCCGAACTCATCTCTAAAACACACTAGCTTGTGCAGCGAAATAGAGCCCACTGACATTTCTGCTGATAAGGTAATCTGACGTGATTTCTCGGGAAATAAATCTGTCGGCGGTGCCACGAGGCTACTTTGAACTGGCCTGCTCGATCGTCTGACCTGAATCCACTAACGTTTATTCTGGGGTCGCGGCGCACCCATTGCTTACGCCTCTCTTGTGGACAATGAAGAAGACTTTAGTCATTGCGTGCAAGATGTGGGGGGGGGGTTGTATCCCAGAAGTGTTAGAAACGTTCGACACCCATTACATGGCCGTGGTAATGTATATGCACATGCCAGCGGATAGAACTTCGAGCATCTGTTATGATGCGCAGCATGTTACGGCAATACATATCAGCAAACCCGATTTTTATTTTAGGAAAATGCACGTTTTCATAACTCTCTTGTGTCACAAACGCGTCTTGTATATTTTCGATTTTCAAGTGCAGTTGCCTTTTATACGGAATGAGTTCACATTCGAGCTTGATATCATGTCAGAACTCGCTGCCGACGAAAGTGGCATTAGTCTGAGTGTGTCAAGCTGGACGAACCATATATCGGGAAATTTCAATTTCCACTGTCAGCATTCAGATTTCATTTAGTGCTATATCTGAATCGCAGAATTAGTGCTGCAAAATTAAGCAAGTTACTATTGTACCATTTTCATGTGGCGGGCTGGCTTGACGTCGAGCTAAAACTTAACGTGCAATTAGTGGCTTGACGTCATATGCTAAAACTTAACACTGGCTTGACGTCATATGCTAAAGCTTAACGCTGGCTTGGCGTCATATGCTAAAGCTTAACGCTGGCTTGACGTCATATGCTAAAACTTAACGCTGGCTTGACGTCATATGCTAAAACTTCACGCTTGCTTGACGTCATATGCTAAAACTCAGCTGGCTTGACGTCATATGCTAAAACTTAACGTGCGCAATTAGTGGCCAATTAACGCTAATTAGTGCCCGAACTGCACAATTAGTGCTGCAAGTTTAAGCAAGTTAGTAAAATTTTAATGTGGCGGGCCAGCTTGACGTCAAGCCTGCCTGCCACACTACAATGCTAGTTGCTCTCTTAATTTTGCAGCACTAATTGTGCAATACGGGCACGAATTAGCTCTATACTCGGAGCAAGGCTATCCTAACTATGGAGTTTAAGTTACGGAGTATGTACTTCCACTGCATAATATAAGTTCCAGTTTAAAAGCCGTGTTGGAGTTTGAACTGAGATCCAAGAAAGCACATGGATATAGAGATGTTCTAAATGTCGTACGTACGCACATTAAAAAAAAAATTAAGATCCCAGTTGCTGTCGCGTTTCTAAAAAATACAAATATTCGCATCTTGGCGGCGTCATTGTCACTTCTGTTTTGCTTCAGAGAGGCTATACAGTTACAGGGCTTGTAACGAAGGCTAGCTCAACGCTTTGTGTTTCTGGTCGTTGAAGTGGTCCTCGTCTGCGCCGCTCAGTGACGTCACGGGGATGCATGTCACTTGTCAGTGCGCGATGTGAAGCGCTCAGTGGATACTGTTAACCCACGTTTCCTACATTCGCATTAATTATATGCTGTTTGTCTGGTTGTATTTCTGACATCGAATTTTTTTATAAAATTTCTCTAAACATCGTTTTGGTACAATGGCTTCCTGGGCTGTTGCTACGTGCCAAAATACTAGCAAAAATATGAAAGGGCGAAACATAATTTTTCACTGTTTTCCTCGAAACGACCCAGTAGCTACAAAAGACTGGGTTAACAGGTGTTGCAGAGCGGGTTCTTTTAATGAGAAAAATGCCAGGATTTGCAGTGAGCATTTTTTTAATAAGTGAGTACGAAGACAATATGCTGAATCGCCTGCTTGGTTTACCAATAAAAAAGATATTGAGATCTTCGGCTATACCAACAGTCGACTTACCGAGATCAAATGTTAAAAATGTCACTGCAAGAAGTGAAAGACAAAGAAAAATACTGCATGATGCTTTTGATAGACTTAAAAATCTTAGTCCCAAAAAAGGTCATTTTGAAGAAAACGTGGCCGCTATTCAACCTGCATCAGATGAAGAGACAGTTCCCTGCGTGAAATATGACATGTTCCAAAAAAAAAGTAAATTTTTTAAATGACAAATTGCCAATAACGGACAAGAGCTAAAGTTTCTGAAAACTGAAAAAAAAGGTTATTTTAAAGAGCTTTTCTCGCGAAGCCAGAAGATGGAATCGTTCGCGCCAGCTTTTATTGAAACAAATCAGAGAACTGAAAATTAAGGTAAAAAAAAAAAAAAAAAAGAAGAAGAAATATCAAAAATTGAAAAAAAAATAATGCTTTCGAAACATACAAAAACACATGTAAACTCGCTTGTAGAAGGTAAAAGTCAAATTAAATGGACCCCTGAATATCGGAAACATTTCACAAAAATTACAGTAGCCGAGGTTTTATTAACAAAAATACATTTTTTCGCGTTTGATGGAAGTAATGCACATACTCATTTATATAAAAGGGGAAACAATCAATGACATACGTTCTGCTTCACTCCTTTTATTTCTTTAATTAATTTCACCATTTTGTTTCAAATTCGGCAGCTCAGTAGTTGTATTTATCATCAGAGTTCCCCGCACAGAGTAAAACAAACGTGATTCCTAACACTCAGCCAAAGAATATCTAACTGATAAGAAGGTAAGGCTCAGCGAGACGTAACTAGCGCCACTATATTATGCGGCAAAGAATTACTACACAGAAGAGAACATTACAGGCTGATGCCGCAGGATGCCGAGCAGACTGAGTTAGACTGAGCATGCGTGTTTGTGTTCAAAGAATATAAACGCTTGTTTGTGTTGGCGTTTTGTTCAAAGGTTTTGTTGTTCTCATCTAGATCTGCGTTTATATTACAGCCATGAAATACACCCACTCCATTCCGATGAATAACAATTCATGGAATGGAGTGGATGAATAACAAGAACAAATTTGAAACCGTTTGAAACAAATATCCTGGAAAAACATTAAAACAACGTTTGCTGAAAAAAAAAAGCTATCGTTACGTTGAAAAAATTAATTTATCAATTATATGAAACTGACTTTTATGAAAAATACCTCGTAACATTGTAAAATGAAAGAGGGAAGCATTCGATTACACAATGCATACCAAACAGACAGCTTTAAGCATACACTCAATCGTGGCGAGTTAGTCCGGTCGGTAGAGAGCTCGGGTATCACGCCAGCGGCCCAGCTTCGAACCTACTCTGATACGAACGGATGTTTTTCCGATCTGTTGAGAAAATTTCTCCAGCGCAGTGCGTTTAATTTACAAACTTCGGAAGGGTAGAAAAATAAATTGTAGCTTTGGGAAACTGCGGTTGTCTTTGCTTTTTTTTTTTTTTTATTATTATTATGGCTGCTACTGGGAAACCAGCCTCAGCATTTTTGACATTTAAGGTATATTGTAAATATGAAATTCATGCCAAGCAACCTGGTATTACTACGGTGCTTAAAGTGAGAATAAAACTGCTAAAATTTCCTTAAAATAATATTAATTGCTAATGTATATATTTGTTTCACCAAAAGAAGGGACAGGAGGGATACTCAGAAAAGAACAAAAAAAAAAAAATGCTTTAGTAGACCCAATGAGACCGAAGGAAACAGTCGCAGATCAAAGCTTAGCTTCCTTTCCGTGAAATAGGCTTCCCGTCCCGTGTCTCCTACGCTTTTTGCGCCTGAATGTTAACTTTCCCGCAGAGCATCTGCTGCCGCATTACATGGTGGCGCTGCTGTCGCCTGTTTTACATTATCTCTACGAGAGTTGAGCTTCTTCACGCGAAGCGTTTATATTCTTTGACTCAGCGATGCATCCCAGCCAGCTACGTCACCAGCCGCAACTTCCGGGGACAACTGAAATCTGCCGTTGAGCCATAATGGCTTGGCGGTCATTGTAATGAGCTTACTCCTTTCTTCGTGGTTGCTATTATAAATATTCATTCAGAAATCGTTTATCTGGTGGTCGGCAAGGTTGAAGGTGTGGGGCTGGAGGGGGACATTGTGATGGAACGCGGGAAGTTTTCTTTTGTCTCGCCTTCAATCCCCATTAGGGGGAAGGGTCCACAACACATGGCATCCCATTAGTGCGCGGAGAAATACTAATAAACAAGAGATTTCATGTCGGTGAATCGGTTTCACAACCTTAACAGTGTAATCAGGATAGCTTTGCACCGAGTATATTATAGTTGTTCAAACAGAGGAATTCTGGAAATATTAAATTTTTGCATATTTTGCGGACCAGTTTGACATCAAGCCAGCCCACCACATTTAACTGTTAGTAACTTGCTTAATTTTTAGCACTAATTGTACAATTCTGGCATTAATTAGCACTAATTGAGCGCTAAATGCTGACAGTGGAAATTTAAACTTTCGATATCTGGCTCGGCCAGCTTGTCACACTCCATTGGTCTCCGGGTTGCTTAGATTTAAAAAAAAAAAGAAGTTTTAGAAGCCTTCCACACAGGACGGGTAGTGTACACTACCAAATATTAAGAACTGTAAGTCTGGAACGGCACGTATTCCGCATGTTTTCCCTGACTCAATCTGAAGTCCAGATAACTCCCCTTAATTCACGGCATACAATTTAAGCTCACGCTGTACAAAAGCGCTACTCGTTTCGAAGTTAAAAGAGAATGATTGCATTTCACCACTGTATCAGTTACTTTTCAGTGACATTTTCTCGAATGTGTTAAAAAGACTTCATTAAAACAAGAGTAGTCAGAGAGAGCGATATTTCTCGGAGCTCGGCTCCAGTCTCGAGTAAGTTTGTCCAACAGCGTTGGACAAACTTACTCCAGACTGACTCTAAATTAGAGATAGGCGATTTCTGACACCCTTACTGGGGCTGTGAAGCCCCAAACAGGAAGTTGTTAGGTGACGGGCTAACGGTGTCGTGGAAGATCCGGACATGGCACTTCCGTACAATGGAAATTTTGTGTCAGATCCGTACAAGCAAGCATTCCTCCACTGCGTCCCCTGAACGGGAGAGGGAGGTCAACTGATCGTGTGTCACTTCCGTACAAAGTATTCCCCTGATCCTTTCGCAAGGGGAAAGGGGGGGCAAACTGATGGTTACTTCCATGCAAAGGGTGAGATTCATTACTTTGTTCTTTTAAAATTATGCAGCACAGTGCTCTTGTTGCATCTGGAGATTTTATTTAAACAAAATGGATCTTGTAGTGTTGTCTGAAACATCAAAAGGCAAGCCTTGTGCTGTCTTCAAAGATTTTCGACATCGCCAACATCGTAAAAATTTATTTTTCACATATTTCATCATATTAAAAAAAAAAAAAAAAAATTCAGCACCCCCTCAATATGAAATCGTGGGCAAACTTCAGAATCTATACCTTTACAGTGTCGTTGGTATTAACAGGGAAAACGTGATGAGCCACGTACCTGGTCCATGGTTTCCTTATATTTCAACAACTGGCCAAAAGTCTACTGCACAAAATGAAGGCATTTTGTAAATTAAACTAAATACAAACAACAGATGTTGTTCACAAAGAAATGGGAGCAAAAATATTACTCCGTTCTCAGGTTTACTGCAAAAAAAAAAAAAAAAAATGAGTAACTGAGGCTTAAAATACTGCTCCTACAACAAAGGAATGAGCCAGCCCTTCTTTTTCTAAAGCCCTGGTTCACACAAAGGGAGCGAGGTCAAATATGATCCACAGGCATCTTCTGAGTATGAGAGAGTTAAATTCCTTTTTGTACAGAACTGACACAAAAACGGTAGGGCTGTAAGAGATCTCAAATACGATGGATAATTAGCATTGCATTTGTACGGAAGTGACACGAAAATTTCGATGTACGGAAGTACCATGTCCGGATCTGCCAGTAAACCCAGGGCTAGAGAATCACGAACCACGGGCTAACTGCTCTACCCTTAACCCCTCTTTTGTAATCTCTCGTCCGAACTGTACTCGACTTCACCTCCGCCCGTAGGGCTAACTACGCTACCCTTAATACCAATACTCTTTTGTAATCTCTCGTCCGAACTGTGCTCGACGGGCTAACTGCGCTTTCCTTAGTATGCTGGGTTAAACATGACAAGACATTTACTTTAAGAAATCTCATTCTTAGTGGAATATTCGTAGGATTTAGAAGTTACGATGGAGTTCATGTACAGTCAAAGAGAACAAAAGCTGATTAAATATTGTGGATGGAAGTTTTATAAAGATCGTGAAACATAAGACGGATGGAAGTGGCGCTGCACCAAAAAAAAAAAAAAACCTGCAAAGCAAAACTGCATGTCAACGATGACGAAAAAGTTATTTTGAAATTTGATTCCAATCACAATCTGGATGGTAATGTAAACAGGCAACAGATTTCAAACAGCGTGAAAAGGAAAGCTACCAAAGACCTTTGCGAAAGACCACTGAAACTTATTCGAAGTGAGGTAAGCAGTGTTCCAATAACTATTTCAGAAAATATTTATAGGAAGACATGGAATATATGAGGAAGAATTTGTATCGCTCTCGCCGAAATTTTTTTTACCTGCTTTTCCAAGGACTATTGCTGACGTCTACCGTGCTGTTTTGATATGCGAGACTTATCGGGGAGAAAACGTGTGACAAGTAAATGATGAAAATAGAAATATTGTATGTTTTGCAACATATTCTAATTTGAAGTACTTATCCGAACATGGTGAAATATTCGTGGATGGTACATTTGCGTCATGGCCCAATTTTTTTATCAAGTTTTTGTAATTCACGTAGTTGAAAATAAACACTATCGCTCACTCGTCTTTTCCCTTCTTCCAGACAAGTCTATTTCGACATATGAATATGTCTTTAAAAAAATTGCCAAGATATGTGAACAGAAGAATTTGTGTTTTAAAATAAACACGGTAATTGCAGATTTTGGAAATTTCGATTCATAAAGCAGTTCGGAGTGTTTGGCCAGATATTAACATTGCAGGATGTCGATTTCATCTAACTCAAGCTTGGTGGCGAAAGATCCAACAATGTGATCTTTCGAATGATTATAAAGATAGTAAATCTGAAGTAGGGCAATGGATTGGTTTATTTTTTGCACTACCATTCTTGAACCCATAAGAAGTATCCGATGCATTCGTTGAAAATACGTATTATGTCTGAACAGCTTATAGATTCCAGAATTCAAAGATGTGCAAACTACGCAACAGATTATTATGTCTCCGAAGGAGTTACATTTCTACCAATTTTATGGGCCAGTCCAACTTCTTAGAAAGGCACAAACGCATGCGAGGTCATTTCATTTTAGATTCAATTCCAACTTTACAACTCCTCATCTAAATACACTGACGGAAAAAAAAATCCCAACACCAAGAAGGGGTTGTGTTAGATAAACGACAGTTGGTAGGCGGTGAGAGTACATCTGTAAGATGACGTCTATGCAAATTTCGCGCTCGGCGCATACGTGTGGCGCTAGTAGCGCCCCTCGAAACATGCAAAGCAGGTTTGCTGTAAATACGCGCTGTAACGTTCTTGGGCGTTAGTTATCGTTGAGATTCGACGTAGGGTGTTGATGTTAGTCAAGAATGCCTTTAAGAAGACGAAGAAGCCATTATCAACAGCTCACGGAGTTTGAACGAGGTCGTGTAATAGGGCTACGAGAAGGTGGATTTTCGTTCCGCAATATTGCAGAACGACTTGGCAGGAATGTAGCCACTGTTCATGATTGTTGGCAGCGGTGGTCAAGGGAAGGTACTGCCTCAAGAAGACCGGGTTCCGGCAGGCCACGGGGCACTACTGAGAGGGAAGACCGCCGTGTACGGCGTGTGGCCGTGGCGCATCGTACCGCGTCTGCGGCAGCAATTCGAGCTGCAGTTGCCACCACAGTGACACAACGAACTGTTACAAATCGGTTACTTGAAGGACAGCTCCGAGCCAGACGCCCTGCAGCGTGCATTCCACTTACTCCAAACCACTGCCGTTTGCGACGTCAGTGGTGTCAAGCTAGAGCTCATTGGAGGACGGAGTGGAGATCTGTTGTGTTTTCTGATGAAAGCCGGTTCTGCCTGGGTGCCAGTGATGGCCGTGTGTTGGTTAGAAGGAGGCCAGGTGAGCGCCTGCAACCAACCTGTCTACGGCCGAGACACACTGGACCTACAATAGGAGTTATGGTCTGGGGAGCAATTTCCTATGACAGCAAGAGCACTCTCGTGGTTATCCCACGCACACTGACGGCACAGTTGTACGTCGGTCTGGTGATTCAACCTGTTGTGCTGCCATTCATGAACAGCATTCCAGGGGATCTTTTCCAACAGGATAACGCTCGCCCGCATACCGCTATTGTAACCCAACATGCTCTACAGAGTGTTGTGTTTGTCTTACGGCACTAGCTTCTTTTTGCGCGAAAATCCTTCTAATTTCGGGCACATTGCTTTTGGTAAAGAAATACTCAAATTCGGGATTCAAATACCCAATTAATTGTTTTCATTATGTTAATTAATTATGTAATTGCTTAATTGGAGTAATTCGTAATTAGGTGCAAGAAATATTATCCCAACCCAGGCCGCACAGCGATTCGCTGGGTTGTTTTCTTTTTTTTTCTTTGCGTTCCCTTCGCGAGGGGAAGGAGATCTAAAACGCAAACGCTAGGCCAGGCGCAAAATTTCGCAAACGAAGCGAAAGGTATTTTCTTCTATTTCCCGGCATTTGAGAAGCAACAGCACTGCGAATTACGTAATGCTTCCTTAACTAACAATGGCGCAGTGGTGGCTATACGGCGGAAGTCTAAGAGAGAATCTTAAATTTGGTAAGTAGGTAAGGCTAGTCAATAAATGTCACCAAAGCTCGGTGTCGGAGAACATATTTCAATCGGGCATACGTGCCTTCAAGCAGGCTTAAAGTTTAAAAAAGGGTTTTCTCGGATGCTCTGATAATAGAACTCAATAGCGGAGTGACAGTTACGGCCAAATAAATTTTTAAAGGGTTTATCTCAGCAGATGGTCAGCAGGTACGGAGAACATCTGCTCGAAGTAGCCACTGGCCGGAAGCAACTGGACGGCAGTCCACTTGCGAACGAGGGGGGGGATCCAGAAGCCAATGAAGGGGCAAGGGACGTCCTCACTAGGTTAGGACACGCCTCGCAGCAGGGCTGTGAGCGAAAGCGAAACTAAAATAAAATGAAAAACTTGGAGAAATCGAGGTCGGTCGCAGTGGGTTGTTGTTGCGATTTTTTTTGTTGGAAGTCGCAGCTCGACGGCAGCGGTTGACAAGAAATGCCTAGCTGTGCGTGGGTCAAGAAGTCGGTCGTCACTGAGGCAGGTTGTTAGATGCCCCAGTAAATTAGAGGAAGAACCTGTAGAGAGCTACCGGCTGTGTTTTATCCACGGAGGATACCAGCCAAAGACCACGTGCGGAAGAAGACAAGCACTTTCCTCAACGCCGGATCGGTGCAGCACAGCTGAAGTTTTATTTAGGGTAAGACATCATCCTATTATTTCAATCCCTTGCATGCTGAGTATTCCTTGAAAGTTTAGAAATGAAATATTATTACTCACCTCGTACTAGTTGGATTGATAGGGACGTTTGTAGTTCGATAATTCTCAGACTAAATCATAACTTCTTTTTGTACAGATGTCTTATTATAACTTAATCAGGTCCCACCATTCAATTGTACCTAATTTAAGAATTATGCACAAAATAAATTTCCTATTTGTTTCTTTAAACAACGTGTTTTTCTTCTCGCTGCTCTGCAAATGAGTACGAGTGTCGGTGTTCTGGTTTAATTTAAAGTAATTTCTTCACAGATACCCCCATTCAAGCATAAAACTGAAATGTTAGCTTTTAAATTTAATTTCTTTGCGGCATATGAGTTCTTGCGACAACCTCGTACGAGCTAGTATGAAACACAACGCTGCCGCCCCGGTGGCGCAGTGGTCTAAGGCGCTGGCCTAGGATCATTCGTCCGTAAGGGGTCCGGGTTCGAATCCCGGTCTGGCATGGATGTTGTGTTTGTCTTACGGCACTGGCTCTCTCCCTTCCCTGGAACCAGTGACCCTAAATTAGGGACGGGCGACTGCTTATAGCCCATTGAGTTGCTCACGGTGGTCGTTAAACCTCCAATCAAAAGAAAAGAAACACAACGCTTTCAAGTCCCAACGATGAGACTGGGTCACCCATACTAGGAAACCCAATGTCATTGTTGCCATCTAGTCGATCGAAAATCATTAACCAAATTTATGCCCTCAAGTTCCCCAACGGGGCTTGGCGGGGTAACACTGGAGTCAGTGGCCCTAAATTAGGGACGGACGACTGTTTACAGACCATCCATCCAGTCGCTCACGGTGGTCGTTAAACCCCCAATACAAAAAAAAGCGCTTTTTTTTTGGAGAAAACAGAGGGCACCACAAATAGTAAGAAGTATATTCGTTTTTTTCTCAGCCACACAGCCACGAATAATCAGAATATCAAAAATCGTAAAAGTGGCGGACTATATTTTTAGATTGATTTTTCAGTGTCTTTAGCGAAGGAATGGGTCTGCCTTTCTCAATTATTTTCCCCTTCCTCCCCTCCTCATAATTTCTGACTAAAAACGAAAATTCAGTAAACCCGTAACCACACAAGGACATTATTCACGATATTAATATTCGAAGGATCCGAAGCAGATGAAGCACTGCCCTCATTCTGGTTGTTCGAAACACAACTTGAAGTATGAAATAAGTAAAAATAACTCACTAAGTATAATAATATAAAGCAGTTGTCTACGTGCATTTGGTAGCTCGTAAAATAAACGTAAGAAAAGCACTGAAATTAAAGTTAAAAAAAAAAAAAGATTCACCAGCTAAGAACACGCTTGCATCCAAATACAGCTGTAGTGACAACGAACGAACTCTCTGTGTTTACAGCGACGTCATAGCTTCCTATGTCTCTGCGGATCCACGCTCAAGCGCAGTGGACAAAACTCGCAGTGCTTCGTGAATTGGAATGGAGTGATGGAGTAGATATTGAAGCCATTGAACTATTTACTCCATCAGAAAGCAGACAGCGCGCAATACCTTCAACGCCGGAATGGAATGAACGTCATGCATAATTTGCACTGCATTGTATTTTGGTACTTGGATCAATTATTTCTATTTAAAATTGTTTCGAGTGATAACTCTGGATACTCGAACGCTTCGCCCTGATTTGAAAGCATCCTCTTCGTGGTCTAAATTAGCAGCCACAGATGGAATACCATTTCTTTACTGTGTGATGGCTAGTGATTGGATAAAAAGACTCGGAGAAGTCGACGATAGAAATCCGAGTCTTTAGCATCTTTAAAGGGAGTTTTTTCTTATTTTAACATGACAACAGTTTACGCACATAATGGTCAATGATGTGTAAGAGGGCTGTGTTGTTCTGTTATTTGCCCCGTTCGGGTTCGATATTTAAGCCTTATTGTAACTCGTTAAAGAAAACAGAGCCGCGGATGGCTTAGTGGTTAGCGAGTCAGACTGTCAATGGAAGGTCCCCAGGTTCAATCCTGGGCTGATCTTCCAGAGATGGTGTGATTTGCTAACAATCGCTGAATATGCGTCGGACGAGTACGTTAAATGACGGCCCCCGGGTTGGACCTCCGGTTACGTTTGGCATCCATTCCTACTTCCCCCTGACTTTCTCTCACCCCTCTATGAGAAACATCGTACTTGTACGGTGGCGCCATCTACTGTGCTCTCTCTCTCTCACTTCCAAACTGTTTTGTCAAAGTCGGCTTGCTCTCACTCCATTCGTTTCTGTGCCCTGCCCAAAAGGCGGACCCGCTGTAGGTGGTTTGGGCCTAAACCTTCTCTGTGGACGGAAGTCCTACATGAAAATGCCTCTCTGTCTCTCGTTGAAGAAAATAAATAGCAAGTTGAGAAAGTTGCCGTTCCAATCAATTTATTATTTGCTTAAACTTATATGTGCAGGTTGTCCTAGTACTATCTTATTAAATTACTACTTAAATCTCTCCGTTCTCCCGCTACTTATTCTTTTTTCTAATTATTCGCTCTTCCATACTTAGTCTAATTCTTCGTAACTTTTAGTTCTGTTTCGCTGTCGTTGTTCGGAGACCAGAAAAAGTCTTCCTTCTCAGACCATCACCTCGCGACCTCCCTCTCTCTGTTCTACTCCTTTCTTAGACACGTGTGTCTGAGCTTCTTTCGACCCCTAGCTCGAAAGCGAGAGCGTTTCTCAAACGTCTCCTGAGCAATAAACTGATTTAGACGTTTGGATGGCTTTTCTGGTCACAATGTACCAAAAGCTTCGTGGGCGAATAAAACGATACAAGGCGCTTAAGGTTTTCTGAACAAATTCTTCAGTACAAAGCGCGATTGCCTGGTAAAACAGTCTTTTACAATTCTAGGTAATTACTTTTGCTGCCATAGGTAGCATTTTCGAACACTGACTAAAAACTTGGAAAATAATTAATCCTAAAATCTTGTAAACTCTCCTAAACTGGCATAACATATAAATCTTTTCCTGTCATCCCTTATACCAGGTATCCATTCACATTTTCTCTATCTCAAATTAGCATCTCATCAAATTTCTTATAGCATAGTTGCGATTGCGTTTTATTGTCGTAGCACTGTTAGTATTACGATGGAGTTTGAGTTCGTTCGAATGGTAGGTGACATTTTAGGCGTACAATCGACTCTGCTGCCGGCAACCCTGTTACTGCAGTCTAGGATTTCACACAATTGTGTAGTGATGTTTCTTCCTACAGTTAATCCTACGCCGCATTTCTCCTTTTCTAGGAATCGCGCTTGCATTTCATCTTAAATTAAGCTCTGATGTCTCCTGATAGCCAGAAGAGATACTTAGAATGCCGTTAAACTTCAAATAACCCAAACTAGGTTGCTCGTTCTATGTCAGTAGTTAACTGTTGTTTTATTTCAGTAGTGTGCGAAACATCAGAATTAACAAGAGAAATGACATTAAAGTTATAGAGGTATTGAACACGTCTGTTGGAAAGAAATGTTCGAATTTCGAACATCTCAGAGTATTCCGGAATCTTTTGGAACTTTCTGGGAAAATATTACAAGATAACGAAAATATCGTGCACATGGATGGATAACTTTTTACGGCAACCTAGCGAGAAATTTCTGCTGTGAGAAAGAATGGGACATTTCACCGAAGAGCCAAAACATTATGACCACTTGATGTTGGTCCTTAACGTGCCGGCAAAACAGTACTTAGCCAGGGACGGTTAAAGACTCCTAAAGATGTCTTGTGGTATCTGGTACCAACCCGTTGCCATCAGATTCTTTAACTTTTGTAAGTTACATGGACGAGCCGACACAGATCGAATTTATTGTTCCAACACAAACCACAGATGATCGATTGGATTGATATCTTGGGAATTTGGAAGCCAAGGCAATCAATACCTGGAAGTCTTCCTCGTGTTCTGTAAACCATTTTCAAACAATCCGGGCAGTGTGGCGTAGCACATTATCCCAAAGAAGGCACTACTAAAGGGGAATACCGTTGCCATTAAAAGATGTACCTGGTATGCAATGATGTTTAGGTAGGTGGTAGAGGTCATAGTTTCCTGCAATGAATGACTGGACAGGGTTTTCCAGCAGAACATTGCCCAAAACATTACATCGGCTTGTTTTCGTCGTAAAATTCCTCCATCGGCTTGCTTTCGTCGTAAAATTCTTCCATCGGCTTGTTTTCGTCGTGCGGTGTCAACACTTCCCCAGGTAAACGACGTACACGTACTAGACCGTCGGCGTGATGCAACAGGAAAGGAGATTCGTTGGACCAGCCGACCTTCTTCCAATCATCAAAGCCCAGTTTTGATACTCGCGTACCCATTGTAGTGCGCATTCGACGGTGAACCGAAGTTAGCATGGGTACTCGGAGCGGCAGCCCTGTTCGCAGTAGGGTCCGATTTACTATGTGTTGTGACACATTACTCTCGTCACTAGCATTTAAATTACCGGTGGGTTGCGCCACAGTATACCTTCTGTTGGCTCGTACCATACAGAATAGCCTTCGCCAGTGGGAGATTTAGAGTTATTACCACAGCCCCACGAACAGCGCCAGTTCTTGCCCCTCATCCCCGTCACTTTGACGGGCATCCTTAAAACACACTGGTGTGCAAAAATTAAGGACGACGAACAGAAATTAGCATAACAGCGAAACCAGCAGAGAGAACGGATCGGAAGACCACTCAGGAGATAGACTAGGGTCCGGTACCCGGTACGGTAGGGCATGCGCACATATGCAGCATGACGTAAGGGGATGGGGGGGGGGTCGAAAGGGCATAAAGCACACGGGCGGTGTACGCTCAGCAATTAGGTGAAAACTATTGCACGGTGTACATCGGTTTGAACGAAGTCGAGTTGCTACCACCGTGTGATATGGCCAACAGGCAATCCAGTAGCTAGTGTGGCCGAGGAGCTCGGAATCGCTCACAGCATCGTTTCACGAGCTTGGAGAGCATTTCAAACGACAGGAACAGCTGTCCGAGAGTTTAGCAGTGGTCGTCCATGAGCAACCACGGCGGCGGACGACCGGTATATTGTCCTACAGGCGAAAAGAAACAGACGGCAGACAGCGGGAGAAATCGCAAGGCACATGCAACAGACAACTGGACGTCCATTATCGCGTTTTACCGTGGCCAGGAGGCTGTACAAAGGTGGTCTATTTGCACGACGACCAGTACGGTGTGTGCCATTAACGCCTGCTCATCGGAGACGGCGGTTTCTGTGGTGCCAGGAACGCAAGAACTGGACACATCAGCAATGGGGTCGAGTTCTCTTTACGGATGAGAGCCGTTTTAGTCTGACGAGCAATTCTGGACGTATACACATCTGGAGAGAACAGGGAACACGCAATCACATCTCCTACATCATCGAAAGGGACCAGTTTGGAGGTGGCGGAGTTCTCGTTTGGGGCGGTATCATGCTTGATAGCCGTACTGACCTCCACATCTTCCAAGGAGGTTCAGTCACTGGTTTCCGCTATTGTATCGAGGTTCTCCTGCCTCACGTGCGTTTGTTTAGAGGTGCTGTGGGTCTTGAGTTCCTCTTCATGGACGACAACGCTACACCACATCGTACAGTGGCTGTCGCAGAGCTGTTGGAGAGTGAAGATATTCAACGCATGAATTGGCCCGCAAGGTCCCCGGACCTGAATCCAATCGAACACGTGTGGGACCTTCTCGGGAGACGCTTGGCAGCACGCCACCAGCCGCCAGCAACGATTCCGCAGCTGCGATTGGCGCTACAAGAGGAATGGGCCGTGATGCCTCAACAGCTCCTTGACAACCTCGTCCTCAGCATGGACAGACGTTGTAAATCCTGCAACGCAGTCAGGGGTGGTCATATCCCCTATTAAAGACTGGATTTTTCTTGGCAGCCGCCTGTCACATGGACGTTTCTGTCTTCTGTCCAGTTGTGCTCGAAGCTACCTTTTCAATAAAGTGTTTTAGTATCCTTTGGATTCCTTGTTTGGACGGTTTTGCTCACTTGTCCCATATTCTTACTTCTTGGGGATCTTATGGTATGATTTGAGTCGATGTGGAGCACTTCTGCACGACCTTACATTCGAAAAACCGTCTCGTCTTTAATTTTTGAACGCCAGTGTATAAACCGCACATTTTTACTCTCTCCCACTAATGTATAAAAAAAGTACAGTAGAACTCCAATTATCCGGATTAACTAGGACCACAGCCCATCCGGATATTCGAAAAATCCAGATAATTGGGTTGTCTTTTTTTTCTGTAGGCCAAATACGTATTTATTATTTGAAATGAGGGAATTTAATTTTTTCGTTTATCGTATTTTATAATAACAAAAAGATAAATATCTACTGTACGGCATTATAATTCTGTATTACTTAAATGAAAGCAAAACTAAAACACGTGAATAAAACAACAGAAATCTTTATTTTCTTGACATTGAATGAACAAGCGGTCCGGATGGTTGGAGTTCTACTGCACTGTAATCGCAAAAACAAATTGACTTCCATATTTCAGCAGAAATACCCATTTTGGCCTCATTATTTGAATAATTTCATGGTGTGTGTGTGTGTGTCTGTGGTATATTGTTGCTCAAAAACTATTATAGCGATCAAGACGAGATTCAATTCTGAATTTTTTTGTGATACTCTGATATGGAGAAAATGGATGAAGTTAAAAGTAGAAAGCCTTTTGTTAAGGAAGAAAAGTTGGAACTTTTACAAAGATGACCACTGAACCACAGTACTTTAACATATCACGTAAGGTTAGTTTATGGTACTGCTTTTATTGACGTATTTATGTTACACGCGGTGTGGGATCTGCTGTCGCATATCGCTGATTCCACCCCACTGAACGTTAGTTCTCTTAAAGGCAGTCCGAATATGAATGAGATCTAATCTTGTGCCTCGTAAAACACGTTTTCCAATGCCATTTTTGTACGATAACAGTCTTGTGATTACCTCTTAAACTAAACTTAATGGGGAGAAAAGAATTTTAAGGGAAAGATGGGGAGAAAAGAATTTTAAGGGAAAGATGGGGAGTCATATAAAACACCGAACTAAAGAGCTAAATGTTCATTACACTCTGAGAAAACTGACCAGAAATAGCACCCAATTACTAAGCTCAGTTGTAGCGTAGAATTAAGTAATATTACTTTCGAAACGATATAGTGAGCCTACATTTAAGCTATTAAATTAATATTTGTAGATGAAGTACTTCAATTTCGGGCAGAATTATGCCCCCAAATCTTCTCAAATCCAGAACAACGAATTTATCCCTCGCTCTATGACTTTTCTTTTTGCAGAAGCAAAATAAAAAAAATTAAAAATTATAAATAATTAATTATTTTTGAGGCCCTCCAGCATCGCGGGGCTTCGTTGGATTCCCTGTAAATCCGGCCATGGCCTTCGCTCACTTCTAGCATTGATCATCCGGGGTCTGTCCACACCTTGCCGTTGGCTCGTGGCATTCCCCGCTCGGACCACTTTTTGAAGGTACGAACCACCACGACTGTCTTTCAGCACCCCACAAGCTTTGCCGTCTCGGAAATGCTCTGACCCTGTCTTCTGGCCATTACACTTTGTCCTTTGTCAAACACGCTTAAGTCTGCTCCCTTTCCCACCTGAAGAGCAAGAACAACACTGATTAACCGAGCTCAGTATAAGATGATACTTATACCGTTTTATGACCTTCACAAGCGCCATCGTTTACCTGAAGTGGCTTCGATTTGCATAAAGACGCGCTGGTCATAATGTTTCGGCTCATCGGTGTAAAGCTGCAAGGCGTGTCTGAAAAGTTTTAGGACTGATTTTGTTTAAATGATACAACTAGTGCCATCTATTAGCCAGTGCTAAAACTATTTGCTATCAATTTTGAAGCAGTTTAGTGGCTTAGTGCCAAGTTTCAGCAGTACGCACCAAGCGGTTCTACTAGAGAGTCGTGTTTATGCTGGTGCAGTAAATTTTCTTCGCCGTGAATTAAAGCACTGAGCAAAGAGCGGCAAAAAAGTTTTGCGTAAAGCAGGGCTGGAAAAATAAGCTCCAGATCCAGGAGCCAGCTGCAAAATTTAGGAGCCAGGTGAAACGAAGCAAATTTCAAAGTATCATGCACAAACGTAATGCATGGTGATGATGTCGGAACAAAAAGTATTAAGCACTGCTTATTACCCAAACTACTTACTGCTAAATGAAATTCAAATTCGGTCTATAAATCTCAGGGTTCTATAGTTTTGATAAAAATCTAAACATGAAAAAGAATGTGAAAAAAACAAAAAAAACTTTAACCTCATCAATCTGAGATGAAACTATTTGGAAGAAAATAATAGCTAAAAAAATCGCGACCGTCAGCTTCCGGAGTACCGCGTAATACGGCTTTGGAAATGAAGCTGGGGGCCTTAAAAATACGTAAAGATGTGGTTTTAGAAAGAAAAAAAATCCGAGATAAAGCCATCTGGAAGTAAAAAAGATGAAATAAAATAAAATGCGACCGTCAGCTTCCGAAATGCCGCATAGCCGCAGAAACGGAAGGGAATGTTGCAAACCCTTAACAAATATGGATTTTGTAAAAAATAAAAATAAAAAAAACAAAACAGCAGCAATATAACTGAAATGAAGCTATCTGAAGCCAATAACGCGTCAATTCCGGAATGTCTCGTAATGCGACCATGAAAAATGGAAGACGGACGATAAAAATGTGTAAAAATATGGTTTAAAAGAAATAAAGAGGAAGAACAAAAAAAAAAACACCTTGTCAATCAAACTGAATACTGAAGTGAAGCTATATCTAGAAGCAAAAGGGAAAAAAGTTGCGACGTCAACTTACGGAAAGCCGACGACCGTGGAAACAGAGATAACGCTTTAAAAATATGGTATGGCTCTTGTAAAAAAAAAAAAAAAATCGCCTTAATTTAACTTTCAGTTAGATTAAAATTTAGGCCTCCATGCAAAAAAAAAAAAAAAATCGCCTTAATTTAACTTTCAGTTAGATTAAAATTTAGGCCTCCATGCAAAAAAAAAAAAAAAATCGCCTTAATTTAACTTTCAGTTAGATTAAAATTTAGGCCTCCATGCCAAAAAAAAAAAAAAAAAAGAAAAGAAACAAAACGGTGGAATTGCGACCTTTAGCTTCCGAAATGTGTTTATGCCCTTTTAATAACCACGCACATCAATCATGCGTGGTGCGTTAAAAGTGCATGAAAATATCGCTTCCGAGATTTAAAGTTCAAGAAAAGCAATTATATCTCATTAAAGCTGAAGTTACCTGTTTGAAAAATATGGAAGAATGAAAGCTAAAATAAATGAGGGGGGGCATCTATGGATTATAGTTGTCTGCGTAATCTATCGATTACAGTTTTACATCTTAAACGGGAACCAACGTTAAAAATGCGTGAAAATTACCCTAATAGCTAAAAAAAATCGTGTCCTTTGCTTTCAAATTTAAAGAAATCTTAAAAACAATTAATGTTAAGAAAATAGAAAAACAGTCTGCATCTTTCCGAGAATCTGCGATGCCGTCACCGCGTCACGCTCCCGGGCCGGCAGCTAAACCGAAGCGAAGCGTGTGATCTTCAATGCTTCAGCGATCTGACAGGTTAGTCACGTGATTCGGAGTGTTTTTATCGCGTTTCTCTGCTTGAAACACACGGTTCAGGATAAAAGCTGACAGAATTTAAAAATGCAATCAAAGCAGAAAATTTCAGAGTTTGATTTTATTAAATTTCAATTTGTTTCCATACACTCAAAGTAATGACTGCAAATTACGAAATTTGAAGTTAAAAAAAGTTGGGCGCCAGGACCAAATTCCTAGGCGCCCGGTAATTTTCCAGCCCTGGCGTAAAGCCGGTAAAAGGCCAACTAAAACACATTTGCAATGTCAAATTAAACCAAGCCAACACATGTCATTTATGAGGATGAAGCACCTCTCACAATCCGACAGTTTTTGCTGTCATGCGCGATTCTGCAAAAGTCGGGCAGATGTTCAGGACAAAGAGCGGAGCGGTCGGTCTTTCGAGTCTCGTAGAACTCCAACGTCGATGAAGTTCGGGGGCTGTTAATGGAAAGTCTTCGCCTATCCCTCCGAATGTTGACAAACGAGCTTTACATCAGCAAGATACCGTTCTTTCTATTGTTATCGAAGATTTGTAAAACAGAAACGCGCGTTCGCGCTTCGTACCGCACGCATTTCTGGCGAAACAGAAGAAGGATCAATTTGAAGCCTGCCGGGATTTCATTTAGATGGCAGACAATGATCTAGACTTTTTAAGAAAAGCTCACAATTAGTAATGAATCCTGGAGCTTTGCGCACGACCTCAAAACAAAAAGACAATCAGCTGCATGGGTTGCAGAAAATTCGCCGAAGAAACTGTAGTTTCTTTTTTTATCTTCAAGGAGTCGTGCTCAAGGAATTTCTACCGGAAGGACTGGAACTTAACTCTGAATTTTGCAGAGGAGTTATGGGCAGACTGTTGGAAAGAAGTCGGCGCGTTACGCAGGAGGAGTCACGTGAGTGGTTCTTGCTTCACGACAATGTGCCTGCAAACAACACGACCATCGTCAGCTAGTTTCTCGCAAGGAAGGGCGTTATAGTGCTTCATCAGCCCCATATTCTCTGGATTTGGCATCTAATGACAATTTGCTGTTCTCCAAAGGGAAATCCCACCAGAAGGGGCACCACCATTTTGACAACGTTTGCGAAATCCAAAGCAGCGTGACGAAGGAGTTATAAAACGCCCCACAAGATCAGTTCCAAGAAGCTGTACGACCATTCAAAGAAGTGTATTGAGTAAGGAGGTATGCAATTTGAAGAATAAACGGTAATGAAATTTTTTTTCTTGAAATTTCGTTTTTTTAGAAATGGAATCCTAACACTTTTCAGAAATACCTTGCATGCTTTCCTTTGATCAAATTCATGTTCTAAAGACTGGGGCGTAGCAGAAAACGCGAATAACACAGGAATCCGGTTCGCCAATGAGGAGAATGAGAGGAAGAAATTAAAAAATAATGGGACTGTAAAGAAAGCAATTGGCAGAAAATTAAAACACAATAAATTATTATCACCCTGGGCAAGAGGAAACAGGGAAATAAAATTATGAGAGTTTTACGGTTATGAAATGATATGTAACTGTGAAAAAGTGGTGGCGATATATAGGAATTGATAAATTCAGTAAAACAGCAGAAAATGACGGATTACAACACACCTGAACTTATCAATCGTGACAATGTTGATGATATGGAAGATAGTATAATTGCTTTCGAATTTCATCCACCCATCTCCCACGCTGTCATCTTCTGGGTCTTTTTCTGTCCCTTGGTAACCAGTCCAAAAATTTCGGTTGTCCATCGGTGATCCATTCTTTTTTTTTTTTTTTTTTTTTTTATTGGAGGTTTAACGACCACCGTGAGCAACTCAATGGCCTATAAGCAGTCGCCCGTCCCTAATTTAGGGTCACTGGTTCCAATGAAGGGAAAGAGCCAGTGCCGTAAGACAAACACAACATCCATGCCTCGCCGGGATTCAACCCCGAACCCCTTCCTGACGAATGATCAGAGGCCATCGCTTAGACCACTGCGCCACCGGGGCGGCCGGTCCATTCTTCTCGCAATATGTCCAGCCCATGGTTATTTCATGGATTTTACTCTGATCATGATGTCTTCCATTTTTGTCAATTTCCTGATCCAAGCGTTTCTCTTCTTATCTTTCTTGGGTACACCAAGCATGTATCTCTCCAGGCTTCTTTCAGTTGCCTGCAGCCCTGGTATCTCTTTTTTAGTTAAATATTTTAGTTATAGTCTAAGTCTCTTCTTCTGCTCCGTACTTAAGAACTGGAAGGATGCATTGATTAAACACTTCTCTTTTA
Source organism: Macrothele yani (assembly GCA_039090855.1). Classification (NCBI taxonomy): domain Eukaryota; kingdom Metazoa; phylum Arthropoda; class Arachnida; order Araneae; family Macrothelidae; genus Macrothele; species Macrothele yani. Next base: position 59,770,418 of record CM077017.1, on the reverse strand, counting down.
TATACACTCATTGTCGTAAAAATCCGCGCACTAAGGAATAACCGTGCGATTAACGCGAAACTCGGCGAATAGCTATGGGGAGGGCAGACATGCAAATGATTAAAGTTTCGTGCGATTCCGCACGCCCGCGCGTCCAAGACCGGCGCTGCAATCACAATTCTTGAGGCTTATAAGGCGCCGTCCAGAGGACTCCACATGCATGCTGAAGTGCACGGTAAGAGTCAGGTGAGATCCGCGATATACATGCCGAGGAGCCGCCGTAGATGTGTGTACGGGCAACTGACGGAGTTTGAACGAGGCCGTATCGTCGCGATGAGAGAGGCAGGGTGGCGGACTCGCTGAATCGACCGCCATTTGGGCCGGTCGGACAGTACGGTCCGATCGTGTTGGGAGCAATGTACACGGGAAGGTACCCGAACACTGCGGATTGGCTTCGGTCGACCCAGACACACCAGCAGCAGAGAGAACCGTGGGATCGTGAGGGCGGCACGCAGAGATGCAACGACGTCCTTGTCCAATATCCAGAGACATGTGGCGGCTGTACAAGGGACTCCTGTGTCTACCAGAACTATTTGCAAACGCCTGGCAGAGTCGAATCTGGACTCTCGACGACCCTTACGTTTTCTGCCATTAACACCTGACCATCATCGGCGTCGATTGCAGTGGTGTTAGCAGCGAGCAACGTGGAATGCTACGGACTGGCGACGTATAGTGTTCAGCGACGAATCCCGCTTCTATATGGGAACGGACGACCACCGTGTCAGAGTGCGGAGAACCGCAGGTGAGCGCTACAATCCAAACCTCACTGTATAGCGGCACAGGTCCCGAACTGCACGCTTGATGGCCTGGGAAGCCATCGCGTATGACAGCCAGACTTTCCTCGCAGTGATCCGATGGACGTTAACAGCCCAGCGCTACGTACAGAAGATCCTGCGGCCCCATGTGCTGCCTTTCCTGGCGGGGCGGCCCGGAGAAATTTTCCAAAAAGGTAACGTCCGGCGCACACGGCTTGGGTTTGCCAGGACTCTCTGCGTCATGCTTCGACGCTTCCGTGGCCTGCCAGATCGCCTGATCTCTCGTCCATCGAGCTCGTGTGGGATCAGATGGGACGCCAACTTTCTCCATGTCCCAGTGTTCGTGATTTAGAGCGTCAGTTGCAAGAAGTGTGGGACCGTATCACCGCATGTTATGCCGGACCGTATCACCGCATGTATCCGAGCACGAGACGGTCCAACGCGCTACTAACGCTGACCGGAATGTGTACCGTATGTCCGCGGGAAATCGTCCTGCTGCTGTGATATTGTAATCACTTCTGTCCTTGGTATGTACCATCTCACTACTAAAATCTCATTTCAATCCGACGCCTCCTTCTTGGTGCGCGGATTTTTATGACAATGAGTGTATACAGTCAAACCTCGATTTAACGAACTTCAAGGAACCAACAATCTTGTACGTAAAATCGCAGAATTCGCTAAATCGATTTGGCGAAGAATTCCAGAGTTTCAGGAATGGGTACGTACCATGTGTGTTCCTGACTTCACAGAGTGTTATTGTTCTGTCTGTAGCTGAAAACAAGAATCTCCAGGGTACTCTAGATTTCCTCCCACATACCGTCTTTCATTTTCCAGCTTCCCAGCCATGCAAGAAAACGTTGCGCTACTTTGGAATTTGTTGGTCATTTGCTTCTGCCTGTAAGAAGCTTACGCTTGATAGTCGGAGGAAAGGCGAACTCATTTATGATTCCGTCAACCTGTGTCGCAGATGGTGTTCTTTGAAACGCTGGTCAAGTGTATGCGTTGAAACGCTGGTTAACTGCATGCGTAAAATTTTCCTGTTGCGCGAAGCTCTCTTTTTAGCTGACTTTTAACGTGAAAATGCTGGTTAACATAGTTTGGTGGTTTAAAAAAAAAAATGTTCGCTAAATTGAGGAAATGTGTTCGTTAAATCGGGAAACGCCAAGCATTAATTTCAATGTGGTTCCGTCCGGATCACAAAAAATGTACGTAAAATCGCGGAATTCGTTAAATCGCAGTCCGTTAAATAGGGGTTTGACTGTATATACAAAAACGTTTTGCTGCGAATACTGCAATCATGATAAATCTACACTGACTGAATCCGATAAAATTATATCAGATACTTTCGATTGCAATGCCCTATCAGTGTTTAGTAGGGGTAGCCTTTATTGTTTACGACACGTCTCATTGAGCTGTTATGGTGAAGATTTGGGTATTTAAAAAAGATGCTTATGCTAATATTGCAATTCATATGTAAATTACAGAAAATTCGAATTTCGGGAGAGGAGTGGATGCATTTCTAAACAAAACTGAAATTTTGTTTAAGGCCATGAAACATAAATAGGAAAATAAAATGCAACACTGAATTTGGAAACTCCCAAAAGTTACTATTGAATTGTTTGCGTTGTTTGCGTTAGATGAGTAGATACACCTGAAAGTGGAAAAAAAAGGTAACTATTGTTTACATGTGTACCAAATTTGTAAACATTAAAAATTAATGGCATACAATGTACACGTGCAATAACTTGTGGAGGCGGCGAAGACAAATATAATGGTTAGGACAAAAACATTGATTTTTAAACACAATACGTAACCCAGATTTCTTTCCTCACCTCAGTCACTGCTGAGGGGGATACATTTGAACCATGTGATGAAAATTCAAACAGAGATACTTAATACTTCACTGCACTAAGGTTTGGGTTTTTGAAAGGCCACTTGGCCTATATTTATTTTGACAAACTCAACAAGCTAATTTTTGGTCACAAATTTTTAACATGGCCACTGGGCCCAATAAAAATAATTAGCTGACAGCTTAGTTGCTTTCAATGAAACTATAGCACAGGCACATTACTGATCATAATCAACATCACATAAAGGCAATTTACAAGGTGTGTAAATTAAGTGGATGAAGGGCAAATCTCCCTCACTCTCTCTCTGTTAATAAAAATTATAGGAATACGTGTACACTATGTTGCTCTTACTAACTCCTTCGAACAAACCTTCTCAGACCAGTTTTCTGAATCCAATTTTATTTTTAAAATACCATAACGACTGAGCCAAAATTTTACGCATAATAAAAAGTTACCTTAATATAAGGTTCTACACTCCCAGGAAAATTTGCCTTAAAATCAACATAACCTAACAATCTGGCATCACCTGATACTGAACCAATTCTGTACACCATACAAAACCTAATACACTAAATACCCTACTCAATTTACTCAAAAGTTATCATTAAATTGCTACACTGACAAAAGAATCTCAATTCACACTATCATCATGAAAATCCAACTTTTCAAAATTCCATACTATAAGTTTTCCATACTATAAGTTTTCCATACTATAAGTTTTCCAATCTACAGGCACTCATGTAGTAACCAACTCGGGCATAAAGCCAAACAAACATCTCAACCAATGAGTCCCACTTCTCTAGAAAAACACGATTTTTCTGCAAAAGCAACAAAGTTTGGGTCTGAAGGCGAGAATGGGTCGTGAATCCATTCCCAGCCTATACAGTGTAGTGGAGCAAAGCGTGTCGTAACCCTGTAGTGTTTCCTCCTTCTGATTTTTGGGACAACTCACACCACTCTTTGGTAGGAACCACCTCCTATGGGCCAACGAGCTTACTCGGGCAGAAAACAAATCCCCCAATTTGTTTGATGCACCCTTTTAGACCCGAGGCATGTCCACATAGGGAAAAGTATCCCACAAGAGTTCACTTGCCCCCTAAATATCTCATTCCCTATTTTCCAGAAAACTAACTCAACATCCTTATTTCCAGAAATCTCAATAAATCACCTTTTTTCCCAGAAAATCACTCCATATCTTTATTTCCCAAAAATCACTCCATATCTTTATTTCCCAGGAACACACTGTACTACTCATTTCCCAGAAAGCTCAATAACACCATACTAGACACACTATACCAAACCTTACTTTATTTCCAGAAAACTCCATAAATCACCATATTTCAAAATCACCTATTTCTAGAAAAGTCATCACTTCTTGAAGAAACACAACAGCTATTCGGGTTCTCTCAGTCACACTATACATATGCCCTTTATTCTGCCTGTATGCCCATTTCTATATTCTTTCCCCATAAAAATCGTTTTTTCTAATCCACGGGCTGAAACTAGAAATTAGTCCTCACTACTACAAAAATTTTAAAAAGTAATTTTGCACTTAAATTTACCAAAACACCAAACCACAATAATAACCAGCCTACAAGAAAAATTCTCATTCACAAATACAAAAAATCACTGAGCACAAAAAGAGTTAAATTTTACTTAAGGGAAATACTGGTCCGAGAGGTTGTTCGTTCCAAAATAACTTAATACAATTTGGATTTCAGATATTCCCTACACATGCAAAAATTTACGCAGCATAACACTACCATAAAAAAACATGATTGGAAAAACATTTACATTTATGACTTCAGTTCTTAATCGAACTCCATAAGCTTTCAAGTTCCTGACGACACTTATAGGCGAATTTTGACGGCTTCATCGCTCTTGTTGTCAATGTAGAAAATAAACAAAACTTAGCCCCAGTTCTTAGGGATCGGCGAAGGGGACGTATACCACTGCGTAAAAAAAATATTGATGTAATAAGTTCCTGGGTTTAATTTTTTCTGCAGAGCCTCTTCCAGGGGCCAAGATGTTATACGTATTAACAGGTTCCCCTCTCTCAGGGAATCCACGTCCGCCATTTCCCCTCCGACGGGCTGGTCATCTCATCATCATCCGGTCCGATGTAGCAAGACTTGAGAAAATCATTTAGCGTGGAAACCAAAGTTTCCCGGAATTTTTTTCCTTTTTTTCCTGTGGGTCATCTTTCCACCACAAAGGCGAGGAGAAAACTCGGCCGTCCACTAGGAGAGGAGGAGAGGGTTGAATCAGTGAGCATCATTTCATCTCCAGTAACTTATTCCCAGCAAATTTTTTTCTTCTTCTTCGCCGTCAGAATCGGGCTGCGTCCCTACGTCTCGGGAACACAACTGCCAGCCATTCTTACTGCCGACCAGGCCGAAGCCCCGGCTAACTTAAAAAATTTTCTTTACATCGTGGTCCGCTCAACCAGCGTCAAGAGAGAGAGAATCGAGTCGAGTGCGTGAGTGACGCTTCTCTCTCTTGAAGCCGGGGTGCTCGAAAATCCGTTGACCCCTCATTGGTCGAACTTCCCATAGCAACCAACGACTTTCCTGGTCATTGGCCACCAGGTTCGCGCCAAAATTTTTGATACATAACACATGGCCCCTTTTCTGTCAGCCGGGGAAGAAGCCCTTGACCTTCACACGTAGGAACCAAGTAACATCCCGCATGCTGCTGTTCTAAAAATAACCTGCTTGCATGCCCAGAGAACCCACTGCGACACATTCTGAGTGACAACTAAAGATTCCCCCAAAATGGCCGATTCACAAAGAAAGATTTTTTTCCTTTGCACAATTTTTTCAGAAACGCTCTTTCCTCATTCCGTGATTAACTACGAATAATTTTGCTTTCTAAAAGGGGTTGATGCTGTCTCCTTTTTCTCGCCTTTTTTTATTTAACTTACTAAGGTAAAAACGAATCAAGCCAAAAGAAAAAGAAGTCTAATGCCTATTATCCCCCCTCCTTTTTTTCACGAAATTTTGTTTGTTTGGTCAGGGCTGAGAAATGAGCGAACATGGCCATTTATTCCCTCACTTCACCACCTCCTCCAAACAAAAGTTTGAAACGTGGGACTGTAGAGAATTTTCATTCTATGTATTTTATTTATTTATTTTCTATTATTTTTTTTATTTTTCGTAAATCCCAGCGAAGTGATCAATTTCCCCAAGATTTACGAACATGAAAATTCTCGACAGGACAGAGCCAACAAATATTTGAAGCTCTGCCTTCGCTATTACGTAGTGCCGGGAAGCAATTACAGCCTCAATTAATTGCCTTTTATTTGACGGACGTCTCATTTGTATAAGGTTTTTCAAACGGTGCCACAAATTTTCTATCGGGCTCAGGTCAGGGCTGTTTTCTAGCCAGGTCAACAATGGAATACCCTTTGCCTGAACCACTTTTTGCATATTTGTGCTGTGGCAGGGAGCGGAATCTTGTTGAAAAAGAAATAGTGCATTGATGGGAAGGAGATTTCTGATGGAAGGTAGCAGTTTTGGTTCCAGAATGGTGTCAATGTACTTTCTTGCTTTCAGCGTGCCGTCGATTACATGAAGGCGGCCAACACCATCTGCTGCCATATATTCCCAAATCGTAAAGCTTGTTGGGTGCTTTGCATTTGCCTCCATGCAGTCAGGGTGCAGCTCTTCTCCCACTCGACGTCACACATATTTTCGCCCATCGCTACCAAATAAGGATATATTACTTTCGTCACTCCAAATGACTTGCTTCCACTGATCTTCTGGACATTCACTGTGTTCTTTTGCCCACTGTAGTCGTTTCTTGGGTTGCTGTAGATTCAGATACAGCCATTCCCTCGAATCCTACCTCTTAATTTCATATCTGATAGTTTTCCCCTTATCGTTCTTAAACTGACAGAAATACCAGTTGGACCCAGTTCACCTCTGATGGCCTCAGATGAAATTCTTCTGTTTTTGAGACACAGCCTTTTTATTGTACTGTCATCAACATATTTTGTGCTCTTTTTTCGCCTTTATCTGCTTTGGTTTTCAGTGACTTTGTTTCCTGATAACGTAAACATAATTTTCGTACTCCAGATATCATCACTGTACTACCCATTTGCCTTGCAATTTCATCATAGAAAAGACCCGATTCACGTAATTGAAGGAAAATGACAAAGTTCCTACAAGTATTTCTAGGATAATTAATGTGAACCCTACAGAGATTTTATACTAGGCTGAAGGATTTCATATAAAATCTCCGTAACATAGTACAAGAATATTGTTTCTTTACTTGGGTGTCCAATGAACTCTTTTCTTTGGTGCCACTGCTCTATTTATTATCTACATTTTAAATTTCAAGAAATATTAAAGGTACGCACACAATCTCCGATTGCGCTTCACTTACACTGATAACCATCTTTCTTTTACGGAAGAAACAGCAAAACTAATTTCCCCAACTTGACAGACAATGTATCGCAGTTACAGCCATTCAATTGGTTCCAGAACAAGGACTGACTAGATTTGACCGTAGATTTTGCACTTACATTCCGCTTCCAACTAAATCACACCTGTTAAAGTAAGCATAACTTTTTTTGTACTGCAGATAACTGAATTCCGTTTTTTGTATTGAATTCAACATTAAATTATCTTTCACTTGATATATAAACATTTGCATTTAGTGAAACACAACATTTCCTATAAGCTTGCAAACTGCAAAACATGAAATTTTCAAAAAGTGTCCACAAAAGTCATAACGAGGGAGTGAAGGTACTGCTGAAAGCTGTACTTTCAGACGCGTAGTTCTTCACAATCTCGGGTGACCTCGTGGCAGCGAAAAGTAGAAAAGTAAAGGAGGCTTAAACATCAATTCTAATCACTCCATATTAAAATATATCAATTTCAAAATTCTTATAAATACTGCGTTTGGTTATGATATCGTTTACATTTCGATTGGCCATTATAACGTAATCTCTTTTCGAGCTTGAACTTTTGTCGTTCTTCTTACGTTATTTTAAAACATAACCATACGATGAAAGAGTTCCTAAATTAAACCTTAATGGCCAGACGAAACATTTAAACAGAAGTCAAACTTACGGAAATTGGCTTTATTCCAGCAGCACAACATAGCACTTCACATTTTACTTAACAAATTAGTATCAACCACACATCCAACACCCCACATGAGCAACTGATGTATAGTAGTTTTTATTGATTGTTCTTATCTGATACAGTTACACGTCACGTTTATTTTGACCTCAATTGTGTTGCCAACAGTATTCGTTTGAGAGAGAAGATATCACGTTAAGTGTGAAGTATAACTGAGAACAAACTCAAAATTTACATAGGGAAAGAAACTAAAAAGGAAAGTTAATTTAGAATATACGTCACACCATATTGTACTGGCATTGGGATCGATAATAAATTGAGTTAATAGACATTTGCATTTGATTTTCTGAATTTGTATTCTGCAACTTCCAACACATTTATTATATCTGATCTTACATATTCCCCGTCTCGTTTAAAACGAACAACTGAAATTCCACTGTGAACAGTTTTCGCCTCCTAATGATAAAATTTTACCTCCGGATAAGCTGGAAAGTAAACGGAAAAACTTGGGCATTCTTTATTGTAACTGATCCAAAAAGAATTTTACAACCTCTCTTCTAGACTGTAGATATTGTGATAAATATAAATACACATGTCGGAAGAATAGGGAAATATGTGGAAATAATTGGGCATTCTAAGCTCGATTGGGTACAAGAAAACGAACTTCCAGAAGAAGGAATAATGCAAATGCTTTGTTTTTACTGCACCTAATTGAAAAATGCCCGTCAGGAGATTTGGAAAATGTGCGGAAAATCTTGGTAAGCTGTATCGGTGGCCGAGGGATCTGAGGCGCTGGTTTCTGACCATTGGTCTGTGATAGGTCCGAGCGCGAGTCCCAGATGAGGCATGGGTGATGTGTTTGTTTGATAGCACTGTCCCTGCTGCTCTGGAACCAGCAGCGCCAGATTACGAACGGCGGACGGGCGAAAGCCTATAATAAATAGCCCTACTATTTACTGGAGCGGTAGTTAAACCCCCGAAATAAAAAATCTGGGTAATTGTTTCATTTTCAAATGCAGACAGAGTTTTTTCAATACAGTTTCTAAAAGAGGAAATGTAATGCCCACAGGCAGACGGGCAAAATATTGATATAATTATAATATGCAGAGTGGTTTATTGTAATCCTGGAATTCTAGATTTTAACGGGTAAACTTTAATAACCATTTTGAATATCTTGCAAATTAAAATCATGTCCCCTTCTCTTAGTGCTTCAGGGAGTTTTTGGATGCTATCCCCTTTTTGCCAGTTTTGTGCCAGCTGTTCTAATGAAGCAGGGTATTGTCTTTCGTTTCAAACACTATTGTTAGCAGTTCTCCATGCATTAATTGCTCATGAAGTCCATGTGAGTCACTTTATTGCACAGCGAAGTAAATTGCTAACGAAGGGGTGTAAAACAGGGGTCAAGTGGACAAGAAGGCAATAAAAGCAGCCAGTGTTTTTCTGAGGAGAGGAAAATAATATAAGAAGTTTGTAGACCTGGTGTTTGAAGGAAGAGGTTGGAGTAAGATTTTCTCCGTGGGTGGAGAGTCGAATGTCTTCGGTTTCGGCAAACAAAGAAGAGAAACGAAGAAAATAGGTTTTTGTAATGTTCGATATCGAAAACGGTGATGAAATGAAAAACAAAGTCGGGAAAGAGAAACTTAGCAGAGAGGTATACTGAGAGAGAAGTCGAATTCAATAGCACACTGTAAAAATTAAATGGTGTGAATTTACGGAAAATTTCTGAAAATAATGTGCAGCAAAGTTGTCGATAAGTATCCGCCTTTTAAAGAAATTTCCGTTTTTGAAAGTGCCAGTTTTTTTTTAAATTCCATATTTTTAGACTTTCCGTAGTGAGTAATTCCGTTTATTTCAGAAAAGTCCGTTGAAAGTTTTTCCGTATTTAAACAGAAATTTAGCAAAATCGAAGAAGCAGCCTTTTCCAGCCCCTACGACAGAGAATTCGCTCACGCCGGTGACTGGGTTCGAACTGAGACCGATCGGAGTAGGTCTACACAAGCCGCGCGTCTTAACCACTGAGCCAGAAAGTTTTAGGCCGTGGGCTCACGTTCAAGGTGAAACTGATATCTCGATGATACTTTTTTTTTTTTTTTCATTCATGCGAGTGATTTAGTCATTTTATTTTCTGTTGTAGCTTATTATTTTTTAATACGTTTCTAATAATTTTAATTTTTCTGTAGAAGAACTTATCACAAATTAAGTATCTTTTTTTCAACATAACGCTTCGAAGCAACAGAATGCTTTGGAACTTGACATCTTTTTTTTTTTTTTTAACTGGCGATAGCTTTCAATTATCTTTAAGAAATGGTGAAATATACTGTTTTTATAGTATTATTTCACAAAACTTTTAAACATAAAATTTAGTCATGATAGCTACAATAGATATTCTGTTAAACTCTCCACAGGCTAATACATAAACATCGTTCAGTCACCTGTACAATAAAAATCCGGTTTCTTACGGAAACACAATATATAATAGCTGGTGCACAAAATGTGGGAGAGGAGAAGAGATATCCGGTGCCACAATAACCAAAATTCATGAGATAGCTATCCACAATATCAGATCTCGGCTACAGAACTTCAAAATCAAATACTTCGACAGACTATTGAAATTTAAAAATTAATTGTCCTCAAGTATTCCCGCGAATCTCTCCTATTACCGTGAATTTTTCGTCATATAGATACGGAAAAAGTGAGAACGGAGTTTTTCCGTTAATATACGAAAGGAATTGCCGTGAGGTTTCTGAAAATTCAGAATTTACCTGTCATACGAAAAATCAGTGAAATTCAGATTTCTTCCCGTCATTTCACGGAAAAGGTTGTATCAGAAATATGCTTTGTTAATTCACGGAAGGAGTAACGGAAAGTATCTCGTGAACTTTAGAAGATTTTTTACAGTGTAAGAAGAAACAGATCGACGTGTTTTTGTAAAGAAATGGAGACAGAGCTCCCAAAAGTGTGGTGCACGGCGGCGATTCGTCTCGGCAGGGACTCGACAAGACACTGGAGGCGTTGGGAAGCCATACGAGTAGTAGAAAAGGCTACGTCTGACGGCCATTCACTTAACATTGTGCTCCTCACGGTTGCTCCTCACGGGGGCAGGAGGCTCGCCACAGGAAGGGGGAAGCACCTGACGGTTGCTCCTTACCAGAGTTCCCCTACCGGAAATGGCGGGCGATAAGAACGTTGACTCTTATCGTGCTGATTATAACTTAGTTAATATTTATTTATTTATTATAACTTAGGAATTATTTCCGTGCTTCTGATTTTTTAACAAACTTAAGAATTTTTTTCGTGCTTTGAATTCTGATTTATTAGAATTTTTATAAAACTTATATTTTTTTAGAACTTGAGTGAGGTGTTAGGGAATTTTTTTATAGGCGTTGCATTATTCCTCAAGTATTACTTATTGTTTGCTTTACTAATCCGTTTCTCTGTCCAATTTCTTATCTTTTAACCCCGATTTGTAAGAGAAAGTTATCTGATTTCAGTACCACAGGAAGTTGATAACACAACTTTTGGAAGGATATGCTTTGTTTCGTAAACAAACAGACACTTTCTCCAGAACAAAGTTTTCTGAACCGCTTAATCTTTATATACAGATAAGATGACTTGTTTTTCACACCATGCGTTTGACAACAAAGGAATATTTTTGTATGTTTTGAAGGAGTTTTTCGCGTAGATGTAATGAATTTCCTGGGGAACTTTTGCTTTTCCTCCATTTAATTTTATTTCAGACCATGAGACGAGCAAATGCTTCTTTAGAAACGATTACGTTCCTGTTCGCAGTAACTATTGGACATAGACCATGTTATGTGAAACAATATTTTCTTACTTTATTTCGCATATCATTATAGCTTCCCAATTTTCGCTGTTTTTCTTCTATCTTTGAAATTTCGTTAAACTTCTCAGTAGGTCAGGATTCTTTTTTGTTAATTGACCAAACGTATGAGTCCTTTTATTCAGACTATATTTTTTTTCATTTCATTTCAGCAAACGATTATTTTAGATATAATAAATCATCAGATTTTTGTTTCCTTATATAGCATATTTTCCAACTTGCTTAAAAATATTCCTCAAAGCTTGCATGTATGTCAAATATGCATTTTTTTTTCTATTCTTTCCTAGTTTGCTATACTTTTCGTGGACTGTCCCGACAGGAAAGCATTCATTGTCAAGACATACAATCTAAATCCTTTTTTCTTAGAATGAAATTTGTATTCTTTGGGCTGTGCATTTTTCTGTCTCGTCCGAAAAAACATTCATTCTAGAGGCAAAGCGAGTAATTCCGTTCTTCCCCTAAACATTATTTTTTTAACGTTTTACTAACTCACCAGAAAAGCAGTTATTCCCCACCCCCATAGCGAAAATAAAGAAATGCTTACTGCTTTCCCCTACATATCGACTCAATCTATTTCTTCTCGAAATGCTGGTCATGACATTTCAACTAAAATTTCATACTTTCACCAAAATTCATATGTCGGGACAGTCCACAAAAAGTATAGCAAACTAGGAAAGAATAGAAAAAAAATGCATATTTGACATACATGCAAGCTTTGAGGAATATTTTTAAGCAAGTTGGAAAATGAGCTATATAAGGAAACACAATTCTGATGATTTGTTACATCTAAAATAATCGTTTGCTGAAATGAAATGAAAAAAAAATAGTCTGAATAAAAGGACTCATAAGTTTGGTCAATTAAAAGAAAAAGAATCCTGACCTACTGAGAAGTTTAACGAAATTTCAAAGATAGAAGAAAAATAGCGAAAATTGGGAAGCTATAATGATATGCGAAATAAAGTAAGAAAATATTGTTTTAGCAGAATTTTAACTGAGAAAAAATTGGAGAAAATATTATTGCAGGGGCAAAAGACTCAGAATTAACATGAAGTCTATGTCCAATAGTTACTGCGAACAGGAACGTAATTGTTTCTAAAGAAGCATTTCCTCGTCTCATGGTCTGAAATAAAATTAAATGAAGGAAAAGCAAAAGTTCCCCATAAAATTAATTACATCTACGCGAAAAACTCCTTCAAAACATACAAAAAATATTCCTTTGTTGTCAAACGTATGGTGTGAAAAACAAGTCATCTTATCTGTATATAAAGATTAAGCGGTTCAGAAAACTTTGTTCTGGAGAAAGTGTTTCTTTGTTTACGAAACAAAGCATTTCCTTCCAAAAGTTGTGTTATCAACTTCCTGTGGTACTGAAATCAGATAACTTTCTCTTACAAATTGGGGTTAAAAGATAAGAAATTGGACAGAGAAACTGATTAGTAAAGCAAACAATAAATAATACTTGAGCAATAATGCAACGCCTATATAAAAAAATTCCCTAACACCTCACTCAAGTTCTAAAAAAATATAAGTTTTATAAAAATCCTAATAAATCAGAATTCAAAGCACGAAAAAATTTCCTAAGTTTGTTAAAAAATCAGAAGCACGGAAATAATTCCTAAGTTATAATAAATAAATAAATATTTAAGTTATAATCAGCACGATAAGAGTCAAAGTTCTTTTCTCCCGCCATTTCCGGTAGGGGAACTCTCTTAAGGAGCAACCGTCAGGTGCTTTCCCCCATCCTGTGGCGACCCCCTGCGACCCCCGTGAGGAGCAACCGTGAGGAGCACAATGTTAAGTAAATGGCCGTCAGACGTAGCCTTTTCTACTACTCATACGGATCCGCGACCCCTGAACAAGCTCCCACAGTTCACAAAGATTTGATGGAGGGGTGTCAGATCCTCGAACATCTCTTTCGATGACATCCCAGATGTGCTCGATGGGATTGAGGTCAGGTGACCTAGCTGGCCAAGGAAGCGAGGTTAGTTGGTGGAGTGTTCATCCAACCATTCGGATACAATTCGGGAGCGATGGCACGGTGCATTGTCTTGTTGCAGGATGATGTCCCCAGTGGGATGTTGAAGACGCACCAATGGGAGCAAATGGTCCTCCAGGATATCACGGTAACGTTGACCTGTGAGGGACGATGTCACACGTACCAGGAGTCCCATTTACGTCCACGTAAACAGTCCCCAGACGAGATAGCCACCTCCACCAGCTTGAAGAGTACCCTGCTGGCAAGAAGGATCCATCGCTACATGTGGTTTGCGCCGTACTCGTATCTTGCCATCCGCATGTACCAACGTGAACCTCAACACATCAGTCCAGGCAACATTTTCCCACATGTCTAGGGTCCAGTGGCGATGTTCCCGCGCCCATGCTAATCTTTGCACCCTGTGATGAGCGGTCAGCTGAGGTACCCTCGTGGGACGATGGCTTCTGTACCCCATAGCAAGGAGATGGTTCCGGATGGTGAGGCTGCTTACACGTTTTTGTGCACCAGCGTTAAATTGCCGAGTGATTTCTTGCACTGTGGCCCGTCTATCCGCTGTTAGAATGCCAGCTAGCCGACGATGACCCCGCTCATCCACACGCTGTTATCCACGGCAGTTGCCCCTTGCAGGGATGGTTTTACCGGATTCGATGTATTCACGGTGCACCCGTGACACAGTGGCTCGTGAAAATCCCAGTGCCAGCACGACTTCCGAGATGGAGTCACCCATTCGTCTGGCCCCGACAGTTTGCCCACGATCAAATGCGCTTAGATCCTTCGTCTTACCCATACTGCGTCCGACTCTTATTGATTCCCGTCGCATCACTCTTTATATTGTCGGATCGCTGCATACGTCATGTCGTTTCCGTTTACAGGGCCGCCCACAGCGCCACATTTGCATAACGCCAGCTGTCTCTAATTCTTTTTTTTTTTTTTTTTTTTTTTGAGGTTTAACTACCACCGTGAGCAACTCAATTGGCTATAAGCAGTCGCCCGTCCCTAATTTAGGGTCACTGGTTCCAGGGAAGGGAGAGAGCCAGTGCCGTAAGACAAACACAACATCCATGCCTCACCGGGATTCGAACCCGGACCCCGTTCGGACGAATGATCAGAGGCCATCGCTGAGACCTCTGCGCCACCGGGGCGGCTGTCTGTAATTCAATTGCTCTTCAGTGTATACTTCTCTGAATAAACCTACTCTTCACTGCAAAACTGCGAGTCTGATTTTTAGCTGGTAATTTATTTGTTTTCTTCACAGGAGAAAGATATAGTTGAAACTCCGGAACTTCTATATAAATTCATCCAGCGTATGTAGGTCTAACGAACCCATGTGACAGAGCGGTAAAGGAAACGCAGCGATAAACCCTTCAACAATATTGCATCGTTTTTCTTTCTACACGTCTGAGAAGTCAACGTTTTAGCACGTCTTTTGTAAAAAAAGATCGTGCTTCTGTTATCGGGCTGTCCGTCCGTCTGTACCCACGATATCTTTGCAACTATTAGTCCGATTTGAAAAATTCTTTTTGCATTCGGAAGCTTGAAATATGCAAATGATGATGATCCTTTATTTCGTTTTTTTTACGATGTACAATTTCGCCGGTAGAGGGCGTAAATGCAGTTGATGTCGAATTCAAAAATACGTTTTATTCCACATATTTGCTTCTAAACATCCGCTTGAAATTTTTTTTTTTTGTACCTTTCGATTCCATTTATGTCGAAGAGTATTTGAGATATAGTTACTTTTTTCAAATTACGCACAGATTTTCCGCTAGGGGGCGTAAAAGTAAACTACATTTTCCCCGGCAACTCTTCTTCTAAAACTCCGATTTGAAAATTTTTTTCTTCAGCGGATACATCTCTGATGGAAAATCTTTTGCATATAATATCAAATTTTTGGTAAAGAATACTTTGGCCACCAGGGGGCGTAAGTGCTAATTTTAGCTTCTGATGTATTTGCCATAAAATCGGAGCTTCTAAAATATCGATTGAAAAAATTCTTTTTTGGACTGATGCCACTCTCATCGATAAACATTTTCGGAATATTTTCTTCTTAAAATATTGCACAGTTTCTCCGCCAGGGGCGTAGACGTACATCTTATTCTTGTCAATATCTCTACTTCAAGGAGTCCGATTTGAAAAATTTCTTCTTTGTTGGATAGTGTTTTACGTGTGACATGTTTTTCATATAATTTCAAAATTTTCAAGTAATTCATAGACTTTCCACTAGGGGGCGTAGCGGTAAATATCGTTTACCCCTATACCTCTGCTTCTAAATCTTCGATTTGAAAAATTCTTTCTGCACCGGATACAGCTCCTGATGGGAAATCGTTTGTACATAATTTCTAATTTTTGTAAAAAAGCTAGTTTAGCTACCAGGGGGCGTAAATCTTAATTTCCGCTTCTGTTGTATTTGCAGCAAAATCTGAGCTTCTAAATTCTCGATTGAAAAAAAAGTCGTTTGTTGACCGATACTAGTCATATCGACAAACCTTTTAGAAACATTTTCTTTTTAAAATAGTGCATGGTTTCTACGCCAGGGGCGTACATGTATATCTTATTTTTGTCAATATCTCTACTTCTAGGAGTCCGATTTGAAAAATTCCTTCTTTGTTGGATAGTGTTTCTAGTGTAACATGTGGTTCATATAATTTCAAAATTTTCAAGTAATTCATAGACTTTCCGCTAGGGGGCGTAAATGTAAATTGCGTTTCCCCCTATATCTCTGCTTCTAAATCTCCGATTTGAAACATTCTTTCCGGACCGCATGCAGCTCCTGATGGGAAATCGTTTGCACATAATTTCTAATTTTTGTAAGAAATGGTTTGGCCACCAGGTGGCGTAAGCCTTAATTTTCGCTTCTGTTGTATTTCCAGCAAAATATGAGCTTCTAAAATCTCGATTGAAAAAAGTCATTTGTTGACCGATACTACTGATGTCGACAAACCTTTTAGGAACATTTTCTTCTTGAAAAAATGCATGGTTTCTACGCCAGGGGCGTACATGTATATCTTATTTTTGTCAATATCTCTACTTCTAAGAGTACGATTTGAAAAATTCCTTCTTTGTTGGATAGTGTTTCCAATGCGAAATGTTTTTCCTATAAATTCAAAATTTTCAAGTGTATCATAGACTTTCCGCTAGGGGGCACAAAAGTAAATTGCGTTTTCTTCGTTATTTCTGCTCCTAAAGCTCTGATTTGAAAAATGCTTCCTGTATCGCATACAAGACCTGATGGAAAATATTTTTCCTATAATTTCTAATGTTTGGTAAAGAATGGTTTAGCCACCAGGGGTCATAAGTGTTAATTTCTGCTTCTGAAGTATTTGTTGCAAAATCTGGGCTCCTGAAAACTCGACTAATTTTTTTTTCTTGGACCGATACCGCTTATATGGATAAACCTTTTGAGAATACTTTCTTCCTAAAATAATGCATGTTTTTCCCACCCGGGGACGTAAAGTCACATCTTATTTTTGTCGATATCTCTGTTTCTATGAGTTCGTAAGCTCACGATTCCGTTTACAGCAATATCTGAGGGATTAAAAACCTGATTGAAAATCTTCTTTCTTTCGTCAGATCTATTGTTTTCCATACCGGTTTCATTAACTTTGAATAGCTTTGATAAATTTAATTTGCGTCAGAACGGATTCAAAAGACGTGCTTATTACGCCCGAAAATTCGGTGTCATCTTTCTTGTTAATAACTCCGAGAAGTTTAACTAATTTTATGGAAAATACTTTTATGCGGAAATGGACACAAGTATTAATGCAATCATCTGGAACAGGTTCAGTGATACAAAAGATTCCGTACTGTCGTAAGACATTGTCGATTAAATATCTCTCTTTGTAAGGAACGTAGTGTTACTCCTTGCATTTCACACTTCCTTGAACATTTGCATATTTTCAAAATGAAAAGGGGAAAGGATTAGAGAGCTTTCCTTCAGAAACCTACGCGATTTGGCAGCAGCGGTGAAAAATGGGAAAACTCCCTTGTAATTTGCCTTATTTCCCCACCGACGCTTTTCGGTGTCGTCGATTTCCGTAGATCCATTTCCCCCACTCATGTAATTCAAGCCATGAGAAATTTCGATTCCATTGGTTAAGGGTGATCTCTACCGTGTCATTTCATTCACGACCCCAATTGCACGCCGGCATCACTCCTGCTTCGCGGAAGATAACGGACTTACCGTGCTTATTCATTCAGCAGACATACTTTGCATTTGAAGTGAACGAAACGGGAAAATATTTACATATCCAACTTACCAAGGTTCTGAAGATCAAGCCCAAAGTAAAATTCGTGTTTTGACCACAAAAGATTCAGAAATATGTGCCTTTATAATTCCTTGCGTGATCAGTTTTCAATGCATATTAAAGGCACATTTATCGGACAAAATGTTCAACTTTTCTACAGATCCCCCCCCCCCCCCTCGTATTATCAGCTCGTTTTTGAACGCCCAGTGAACGCTCATTTAAAAAAAACGTGCAAATTTGTATTTTTTTTTCATTCATCATCTTTATTTTATATGACATAGAATTCTGTTGGGTTTTTGGTCAGTCTAAGATTTTAATGCGATGTAAAACTTTGTTGTTTCTAAAACGCTCTTACTTCTCTTGAAAATCACCAAACATTTTATCGTTTAGTACCAGAATGGCTTTAAGATAAGGCTGCCCTGGTGGCCGAACGATTTGACGCAGTGGCTTCTGAGCACTCGTCCAAGATAGGCCCTGTTTCGAGTCTCGGTGAGGCATGGGTAGTATGTTCGCCTGATGGCACTGGCTCACTCCCTTCCCCCGAGACAGTTCTCCTTAATCAGGGACAGATGACGGTTTATAGTCGTTAGAGGTTTTCGTCAAACCCTGAAGCAAATATATATATATATATATATATATAGAACAAGCTGGATTCAGGAGTGGCTACAGCACAATAGATCATATCCACGTACTGATAGAACTAATTGAAAAAGCGAGGGAATATGAACTTCCATTTTGCATGGCTTTTATCGATTATGAAAAAGCCTTTGATTCGGTGAAACCATCAGCAGTTGCAATGGCTCTGAAATCCTGCGGTATTGAAGATGCATACATTAATATTATTAATAACATCTATGAAAATGCAAGTGCAAAGATTCGGCTGTTTGAAAATACAACACACATAAAAATTGGAAAAGGAGTGAGACAAGGTGACACCATATCTCCGAAGCTCTTTAATGCCATATTGGAAAATGTCTTTCAATCACTGAACTGGGAAAACAAAGGGATAAAGATTAATGGAGATTATCTAACCCACCTTCGTTTTGCTGATGACATAGTCATTTTTGCAACTACCCCACCAGAGCTACTGAGTATGATCCAGGAACTTGCTGACAAGAGTAAAGAAGTGGGATTAAAAATGAACCTTCAGAAGACAAAAGTGATGTACAATGCTTTTACAAGAAATGAAGATTTATCGATTGATGGAGAAAAGCTGGAGATAACAGACACGTACGTTTATCTTGGACAGCAGATATCAAGTGAGGGTCACATTGGTGAAGAAATTAATCGGCGTACAAAACTTGCCTGGAGAGTTTTTGGAAGAAACAGCATAATTTTCAAGAGCAATATGCCATTATGTCTTAAAAGAAAAGTGTTTGATCAATGCATCCTTCCAGTGCTTACGTATGGTGCAGAGACGTGGACCTTAGCTAAAAGAGACATACAAAGGCTGCAGACAACTCAAAGAAGCATGGAGAGGTGCTTGCTTGGTGTAACCAGGAGAGATAAGAAGAGGAACATGTGGATCCGAAAAATGACAAGAGTGGAAGACATCATGATCAGAGTTAAATCCCTGAAATGGCAATGGGCTGGACATACTGCCAGAAGGACAGACCATCGATGGACAGCCGAAATTTTAGATTGGATTCCAAGGGACAGGAAAAGACTCAGAAGAAGACCACATGGAAGATGGGTGGATGAAATTCGAAAGTATGCGGGAGTGACATGGAAGAGACTGGCACAAGACAGACCGTTGTGGAGGAAACTTGGGGAGACCTTCGTCCAGCAGTGGATTGATAATGGTTGACAATGATGATGATGATGATGATATATATATATACATATATATATACAATATTTAGAAGTTTCTGTAAAAATATTACTTAAAAATAATGCAAAATTGCTAATTATAAAGCTTTGGAATTAGAGCTCGTTTATGTTCTCGTGGTACCACACCAGCAGGGACTTAGATATGAAGAAAAGCAGCGGTTAGCCATACAGGTGGCCGACAGTTCAGAGGCACGAAATTCGGACTAAATGTCCAAGTTGGATTCAAGTCTCGGTTGAGATATGGGTGGTGTGCCACCTCCATCTGCGTGGGCCCGATCTCCTCCCAAGAGCCAATGGCTCCAAATCTAGCATGAGCCTTCCATTGTAGTTAGATGCGCATGGATGCGCTAAACCTCCCCCCCCCAAAGAAAATATTTGGAGAAGGCAGCAGGGGTGGATCCATAAGCTTACCTTGAGGAGGAGGTTGCCTTGGTCTAAAAGAAAAAATGAAACACAGAAAGAATTTCTGGAAGGGACACACATATTATATTTCGAATTGTTTTTGACATATTTCGAACTGTCAAAAACAGTTCGAAATATGGCGGTTTCGAAGGGAAAACGTGGTGATATGCAAATTTAGCAACTATTGGAGATCAGTTATCAGTGTGGATAGCTACGTCATATGTAAATTATCATCACGTGGAGTGCAAGCTCTGATAAATATACCGTGCGAGAAGTGGAAAACGTATCGTTTCACTGCTTGGTCTAGAAGTTTGTTGAATGTGTTGCTTTCTGTGTGGGATTAACCTGAAATGATATTGTTACGACCCACCCCCGCCATTAATTTAGTAATTAATGGGCGTGGTGGATGTATGAAATTAATTAAGTATTAATTATGTTCGAGGCTTGATTGGAGTTTAAAAGTGTAAACAGCAGAGAAAGTTTTATCTGCTGGTTAGGACAGAAAGGAGGTGAAGAATTCCCTCTGGCTGGGTGGTCTCAGAATAGCTCTGTTAGGCCATAAATATCAGGGCGCAGCTGTCGGCTGGTCTAAACAGGGTACATTTCGAAGAGGGACCACTTGTAGAAATGAATGAAGATGGGAGACAAAGGTTTAGCGAATAATCGTAAATTCGTCGATTGTTTGGGGCATTTTCGAGAACAATTGCTCTCTGTGTGGTCCGTGCAGAAAAATAAGATTTCGCACTTAGCGTGAAAATAAGGAAGAAAGTTAAGTTGTCTGTACGCTCTCCGATGTGAAAGGCTGGATGCCTTGGATCTGCTATATGAATTGGGAAATGAAGCGGCAAATCTCCCCGCATTGGGTAAGAAATGGAGACGACAACTCGAGGCTGCTGATGGAGATGCCAGTTTGCCATAAAGACAGCGGAATGCCTAAATCCGCGTGATAAAGCAGCAATTTCTAGGCTGGGAGCCTAATGGAAATTAGCGACTGGTTGGCCCAATGAAAGCAAAGTTACAGACGAATTAAGAAATATGCGAGTGGACAGTGGTCATTCCAATGAGAAGCGAAGTCAAGCGAAGTCGGGTTCGAATGCCCACCACTACAGTGTGGAATCGTCACCCCCATTCATCCCCTACTGTGGAGGAAGTGAAGAGACGCGCTTATCTTACGAGGCGAAGCGATGCTCCCTCAACAAACGCCTGGATGTGTGTGTGTGTATGAGTACGGTAGCGCTAGGGGACGCAGCTCCTGCAATGAAACCTTCCATGTAAAAAAGGAAGGTGTGTTTTACTTTACTAGTGCAGTCACAATTTGGATTTATTCTGGACAGCATCCATGTAAGAAGAAACATTTTGTTTTTATTGTTACATCTGCTACGCAGTTAGTTGAGGAACTGAACTAATATATTTCAAGAACTGAACTGAGAAATAGTGAGACTGAACTGTGAAATTTAAATTCATTAAAACTACCACGCGAGAACTGATTTAGGTCCAAAGTTGACCCAATACTCATGTTCAGAAGACAGCTAAATTTTATGCATATGTGTGCCATTGTTATGTTTTCACAGCCAATTAAATATTTGTTTAGGCAGTCAGCGCAGTCATAGAACACATTATTTATGTGTACGCATGTGATTGGTTCAAATTGTTTAAGTGTATGACCATATAATACAGTTTTAGCGCCAAGAACACCGTCGAAGAAGATCAGTGAGGAAATATACTTATACCGCTCGGCACGTTCAGATCAATTGGTGGTCAACGGCGGGATAACTACCCACGGTAGATCTGATCAATTGGTGGCGAGCGGTGGGATGATTAACCCAGCTCGGCCCGGTATCGTAACAATATGCAAACGACATTGAAGCATTGACAAAAGAAAAAGGGCTGTTGGCATGTTACAGACGGGTACACGGCAGATCGATGTGGCTGCTGCTTTAGGAGTTTCGCAAAGTGTAGTAAGTCGGCTACACACACAAGATTTCTACAGCATGGAAATGTTGCAGATCGACGAAGGAGTGGTCTCCCGAGGATAACCACCAGTAGGCAAGATCGCTACCTGAAAGCAAGTGCCCGCAGAAGTCCTAGTATCACCAGTAGCTGACTCCGGGAATCACTTCGATCTGCTTCTGATGACACGGTATGTACTCAAACGGTACGAAACAGTCTTCACGAGCACGAACTCAAAGCAAGGAGGCCGCTGAGATGTACAACATTGACATCAGCTCACCGTCGCCAAAGATTTACCTGGGTCTGACAGTACGTGTCATGGAATACAGAGTGGCACCATGTACTCTTCACAGATGAATCAAGTTTCGCTCTTTATCCTGATATTCGTGAAGTACATGTGTGGAGGAAATCCGCCATGCGAATGCAACTACACTTTGTGCAGTCCGTCCACCCTTACCAGCGGCAGTCAATTTTGGTCTGCGCTGAGGTTTCTTTTAATGGCCACACTTCCTTGTATTTTTTTCAAGGCAACATGAATGCCTTAGTCCACGCAAACGATATCATTGAGCGCACTGTGACACTGTTTCACGCTGCTATTGGACATGCATTCTGTTTTTTGATGACAATGCAACCAGTCACGGTGCTTGGAGCGTGCTTCGGGAGCTGGAAAATTACGGGATTGAATCGCTACAGCTGTCTCCGAGATCTCCTGACTTTAATCGTATTGTGAACATTTGGGACGCTGTACAGCGATGTCTGGTTAACCACGTTTCTTATCCCAGTACACCGGCAGACTTACGTAAAGTGTTGCCTGTAACATGGGATGAGCTGCCCCAAACACTCATCAATAAGGTCATTGCAATTATGCCTCGTATAGGTGTCAGGCAGTTCTTCGATACAGAGGCATCACCGGGTACTGAAATCCAGAGGTATGGACCAGAGTTGGAAACGGGGCAAAACATTTCGGACCCGGAACTGCCCGAACCCGTAACGTACCTGGACAAATCTGCTTTTAACTATAAATTCTAAACTCAATTTATATACTGTGTATATATGAAATGCTATCCCACACTCACCAACCCGCTTGGCCAGCGTGGTGAGTTATGGCCAAACCCCTCCAAAATGACTCCACAACTTAAATCTTGGCCCTCAGTCTCCGGCAGCTGGAATGTACCTGGCCAAGGCAGCGGCCAGTGCGACATGAAGGCAGAGGGTGCTAAGAATCCCCGGAGGACCGGACTAGGCTGCCATCTGATGCTGACCTTGGCTACGTACAACGGACGCTCCCTATCTTCTGATTCAAGGCTTCTTGAATTGGAAGAGGAACTACAAAGGATCAAGTGGGACATCGTCGGGCTAAGTGAGGTAAGGAGAAAAGGAGAAGATCTCATTGAACTGAAAAGTGGACATCTCTTCTACTATCGTGGGACAGATACTGGCAGAACTAGTGGTGTTGGATTTATAATAAACAAGAAACTGAAGAATAAAGTTGAAGAAGTTGAAAGTTCCTCTGACAGAGCTGCACGACTCGTTATCCAACTCTCGAGAAGATACCAGGCTCAGATTATTCAAACTTATGCACCCACCACAAGTCATGCTGAAGAAGAAATTGAAGAATTTTATGAGGAAATTCGTGATCTAAATAATAAAGGTAAGCAGCACTTGAAGATAATTATGGGAGATTTCAATGCAAAAATAGGGCAACGGCAACAGAATGAAACTTCAGTAGGTAAATTTGGTCACGGCAACAGAAACCAGCGTGGAAATACTCTCGTAGAGTTTGCAGAGGCAGAAGGGTTTTTCATCTTGAACTCCTTTTTCAAGAAAAAGCCACACAGGAAATGGACATGGAGACATCCAAATGGGATGACAAGTGAAATTGATTTTACTATGTGTAACAAAAAATTCGTCATAGATGACTGCAGTGTGCTAAACAAGTTCAACACAGGCAGTGACCATAGATTGGTGAGATGTAAGATGCACCTCAACACTAAACTCGAACGTAGCAAGCTCATAAGACAAACAAAATGTATTGACATAACCAACCTTAAAAAACACCATAATACCTGCAAATTGGAACTGAAGAACAGATTCTCTGCTTTAGAAGGCCTAACATCGGAAGAAGTGGATATTTCTGAAGTTAACAGAAAAGTAACCAAAGATCTTATGGAAACAGCAACAAAATTAGCTGGGTCTAAGAACAAATTGCATGTGAACAAATTATCAGGAAAAACCAAAATGTTGAAGCAAAAAAGAAGAGTGATGAGGACAACTAAAGAAGATGTGACTTCCAAAGTGGAATATATAGAGCTATGCAAGACAGTACGAAAAAGTATCACTGAAGACGTAAGGAAATTCAACTGAGAACTAGTAAGAAAAGCAATTGAAAACAACCAAAGCCTAAAGATAGCAAAGGGACATCTCAGTAAGGGAAAAAACAGATTATGGCACTGAAAAAAGAAGATGGTTCTGTAACAAGAAATAGAGGCGAAATTTTGACAAGAGTGAAAGATTTCTACTCCAAATTATATGAAAGGGATGATACATGTACTCCAGACATCATGAAAGGTACCAGTACCAGAGTTCTTCCAGTCCTTCCAGCAGAAGTTGCACATGCAATCAAGAACATGAAGCGGGGAAAAGCTCCAGGAGAAGATGGAATTACTGTAGACATCATACAAGAAGCAAGTGGAGAAATCGAAACAGTACTCGCCCAAATTTTCACTCGATGCCTTAATGAAGGGAAAATTCCTGAGGATTGGAACAACGCTACAATGATCTTGCTACATAAAAAAGGTGACATTGAGGATCTCAGGAACTACAGACCTATCAGCCTCCTATCAGTGGTTTATAAAATCTTCACTAAAGTTCTTTCACACCGCTTAAAGGTGACACTGGACATGGCTCAACCGAGAGAACAAGCTGGATTCAGGAGTGGCTACAGCACAATAGATCATATCCACGTACTGAGAGAACTAATTGAAAGAGCGAGGGAATATGAGCTTCCATTGTGCATGGCTTTTATCGATTATGAAAAAGCCTTTGATTCGGTGAAACCATCAGCAGTTGCAATGGCTCTGAAGTCCTGCGGTATTGAAGATGCATACATTAATATTATTAATAACATCTATGAAAATGCAAGTGCAAAGATTCGGCTGTTTGAAAATACAACACACATAAAAATTGGAAAAGGAGTGAGACAAGGTGACACCATATCTCCGAAGCTCTTTAATGCCACATTGGAAAATGTCTTTCAATCACTGAACTGGGAAAACAAAGGGATAAAGATTAATGGAGATTATCTAACCCACCTTCGTTTTGCTGATGACATAGTCATTTTTGCAACTACCCCATCAGAGCTGCAGAGTATGATCCAGGAACTTGCTGACAAGAGTAAAGAAGTGGGATTAAAAATGAACTTTCAGAAGACAAAAGTGATGTACAATGCTTTTACAAGAAATGAAGATTTATCGATTGATGGAGAAAAGCTGGAGATAACAGACACGTACGTTTATCTTGGACAGCAGATATCAAGTGAGGGTCACATTGGTGAAGAAATTAATCGGCGTACAAAACTTGCCTGGAGAGCTTTTGGAAGAAACAGCATAATTTTCAAGAGCAATATGCCATTATGTCTTAAAAGAAAAGTGTTTGATCAATGCATCCTTCCAGTGCTTACGTATGGTGCAGAGACGTGGACCTTAGCTAAAAGAGACATACAAATGCTGCAGACAACTCAAAGAGGCATGGAGAGGTGCATGCTTGGTGTAACCAGGAGAGATAGGAAGAGGAACACGTGGATCCGAAAAATGACAAGAGTGGAAGACATCATGATCAGAGTTAAATCCCTGAAATGGCAATGGGCTGGACATACTGCCAGAAGAACAGACCATAGATGGACAGCCGAAATTTTAGATTGGATTCCAAGGGACAGGAAAAGACCCAGAAGAAGACCACATGGAAGATGAGTGGATGAAATTCGAAAGTATGCGGGAGTGACATGGAGGAGACTGGCACAAGACAGACCGTTGTGGAGGAAACTTGGGGAGACCTTCGTCCAGCAGTGGATTGATAATGGTTGACAATGATGATGATGATGATATATATATATATATATATATATATATATATATATATATATATATATACACTGAGTGGCCACTTTATTATGACCACCTGACAGTTTTAAGCAAATCAGCTATGGATGCACGCTGTTGCCGCCAGAGTGCGAGGCTAGTATAAAAAGGGAAAGCTTAGTGCTTGCGACAGTAGTAGAAGTGATTTTTGGGTGACGAGATGGGTAAAAATGCGATTTGATGGACTTTCAACGTGGGATGGTTGTAGGAGCTCGTAGCCATGGAGCGAGTATCACCGAAACCGCCGCATTCGTGAAATGTTCCAGAGCAGCTGTTGTTAAAGTGTTTAAAGACTGGACTGTCAGTCAAAAAACTGGGTCTCTACGTGCAACGTGTGGTCGTCAACGACTAGTGACAACGTGTGGTCGTCAACGACTGGGATATGGCAGACGAAGGCCTGTTCGAACACCTTTGCTGTCTGCAGTTAACAAGAGAAAACGTCTCCAGTTCGCACAGGAGCACAAGATTGGACAGTCGATAATTGGAAACAAATTATGTGGTCCGATGAATCACGTTTTCACTTGCACCATGCGGATGGCCGAGTGAGAATTTGGCGGAAACAGCACGAAAGCATGGACCCCAAATGCATTGCTACAACCCTTCAAGCTGGTGGAGGCAACGTTATGGTTTCCTGGCATGCTTTGGGCCCTTTAATTCATGTTGATCAGCGTCTGACTGGCACATCATATCTAAACATCGTTGCGGACCAAGTGCATCCTGTCATGTTGATGGTTTATCCCAAGGGCGATGGCTACTTTCAACAAGATAATGCGTCCTGCAATAGGGCTCGTATTGTACAGGATTGGTTTCAGGAACATGTCGATGAGTTTACTTTGCTTAGGAGGTCCCCACAATATCCAGATCTCAATCCCATTGAGAATTTGTGGGATGCCGTTGAACGAGCCATCAGACAGCTGGATCCACAACCCTGCAATCTCACACTCCTGAAAAGTGCTGTTCATCAAGCATATTCTCAGATTCCACAAACCACCTATCAACATCTCGTGGAGTCCATGCCACGAAAAATCGACGCAGTATTAAAGGCAAAAGGTGGCCCAACGAAGTACTGAGGGAGTGGTCATAATAAAGTGGCCATTCAGTGTAGATATACATATAAACCAGTGGCGTATATTCGAGGCTAGCTGCGATGTTCAGAGAATGTACAAATAAAAGTTAATTAAATATACACAAATAAAAGTCAATTATCTACGGTATTAAGATATGCCAATGCTTTCGGTGCGAAAAAAACACGAGCGGACTCGCTTCTTTCGATTATGAGAATCAGTCTGGCGAGCGATGATCAACGGCATAACGTAGGTCTTCGAGAGACTTCGCTGTTCTGATGCGAAGAGCTTCAATACTATCTCCTGCTAGCGTTTCCATGACAACATGAATGAGCTACGGAGTTCGTGAGTGGCCATTGCATTGGCCAAGGGTTCGCTCCGAAAAAACGTAACCTTCGGACTACCTCTTTCCCTCCATGCTTGCAGCGCGTGATTCACGAGAGTTGTTTCAGTTTGTGTGAAATGTCAATGAATTAAAATCAGTGATATTATATCTTAAATTCGTGGCTTTGTTGGATTCGAACTGTTTTGATAAATTTTGTGAAAGCTTCCCTGGACATCTACTATCAGAGCTAGAACTCTATGCTTCAAATTTTGATACAGCTCGATTAAAAAATGAACTGAAGGTGTCTTATTCCCTTGATGAATACAAAACAAATCCGTGTGAGACATTACTTGTTACATAAAGTTGAATAATTGGACATAGTGTTTATTGAGGTGTACAAATTAGCAGATCTAATATTAAAGTTTCCATCAACAACTTCAACTGCCGAAAGAAGTTTTTCCGTATTAAAAAGAATCAAGATATATCTTACAGCCACACAAGGACATGTACATTCGAGCAACTTGGCTGGTTTGTTAATAGAGAAAAACATTATTTTTAAATATGAAAAAGTACCCGGAAGAAAATTTTTTGTGAAAATGCAACACTCAAGTTCACACAAAAGGAAAGAAGAATGGAGTTCATGTACAAATAAGTGCTCAAATCCTAATCCTCATAATTATTTGGTATCATGTTAGCAATAGCATGTACCTAAAATTTAGAAAAAATGTTACTTCTATTACTTAACCATTAAGAAATAAACTTTGCTATTAAACAAAAAAGTACTGTGGGATGGAGGAGGCGGGGGGGGGGGAGAGAGAGATAGCCCAGGTCTCGGACCCAAGATACGCCACTGATATAGGGCGTTTAAAAAGGCTCTCCGCAGTGGGTATCTTAGGTTGTATGGAAATCAAACAAAGGTACGTATAATTCTACAACATAGGAACGTATAATTTACTCTCTTACTTAACAAGAAGTATTGAAGCTGTCGTCCTTCATTTGCAAGAGATAACCTGCTTGTTTTACACATGTTTTCAAACACATCTGTGACTGTACGTGTACCGCGTCTAGGCAAATCAGATTGGGCAACGTCACAAACCGGAAAGCGACCGTTTTTCTGTTATAAGCGCTGCGTAGCTCGGTCGGCATATCAGGAGCCGCGGATGGCTTAGTGGTTAGTGATTTAGACTATCGATGCAAGGTTCCCAGGTTCAAGCCTGAGCTGATCCTTCGGAGATGGTGTGATTTACTAACAATCGCTGAATATCCGCCGTGCATCGGACGAGCACGTTAAGTGACGGCCCCCAGGCTGGACCCACTGGTTAAATGGGTATCCTTTCCTATGTCCCTCCTGAAATTCTCTCACCTCTCTATGTGCAATATCGTACTTGTACGGTGGCGCCATCTACTGTACTCTAATCTCACTACAAACTGTTCAGTCAAAGTCGTTAGATTTGCTCTCATTCCTTCCGTTTCTGTGTCCTGCCGAAAAGGCGATCTCGCTGTAGGTGGCTGGGATCTAAACTCTACTCACTGTGGACGGAAGTCCTACAAGAAAAATGACAAATGTCGGCATATCAGTGCTTGGTGAGCAGTGGGTAAGGATGCCTCGTCATCGTGTAAAGCAGTCGTACAGTCACATCAGCAAATTCGAGAGAGGTTGTGAAGAAACAATATATTTCGTGCAACCATAGAATTAATCTTACATAAAGCTGTCTCAGCACGATTTAGAACACTTTCATCTAGTAGCCGCAAAAGTATAAGATATTTATTTACATGTAAAACCAGTATGCACAGATAAAAGCGACTTTAAAACAGGCAAGATCTTTCAAGTCTTCACAAGACTCATTATAAAGCCAAAGGGCAGCCCAATGTACAGTGAACAAGACGATATATGTACAAGCAAGCGACCGTCACAGAGTTGGAAACGGGTCAAAAATTTTGGAACCGGACCCGACCCGGACAAATCTGCTTTGAACTATAATATATACTGTATATACAGAGCGTTGAAAAAGTCTCTTCGTAGTGGATATCTTAGGTTATATGGAAATGAAACGAATGTATTATAGGAACGTATAATTTACTCACTTACTTAGAGGAAGGATTGAAACTGTCGTCCTTCATCTGAAAGACATAACCTAACTGTTTTATACATGTTTTCAAATACATCTGAGTGAGTCAAAAATCCCACCGCAGTAATGATAAGGTTGTCCCACTTAATTTTTGATGGTGATACAGCCAAATGTTTTGAATTAAGCAACTTATTGTATGTTTAATTTCATATTTGCTGTTTTCTTGATAACATATCAAGCTTCAGATATGTTTCACGGCAATACCAATTTTCACAAGTTTATGATGAGTTGAAAGTTTCCAAATGTGGTTTTCATCATTGCCATTCAGAAGGAAGGGGACCCTTTTCCTTCTGATGCAACTCTTCTTAAACATTGCATGACAAATCATTTTTCAGTCCTCGGGCACCAGAATCGAGCACAAAATTCTACACTGCGCATTTTTCTCTGAAAAAAAATTGATTTTCAGAAATAAAACGGGGTCGGAATCGGGTCAGGAACACCTTGATCCGACTCACAGTAGATGTACATCTTCAGTGATGTACATCTACTGCAGGTGTACATGTACACCTACAGTAGATGTTGCTATAGTTACAGATGCATGAAGGTCGCTTGCTTGTACATATATGGTCTTCTTCACTGTACATTGGGCTGCACTTTGGCTTCATAATGAGTCTTATGAAGACTTGAAAGATCTTGCCTGTTTTAAAGTGGTTTTTATCTGTACATACTGGTTTTAGATGTAAGTAAATATCTTATACTTCTGAGGCTTGCGTGTACTAGATGGAAGTGTTCTAAATCGTGCTAAGACAGCTTTATGTAAGATTAATGCGACATAGGTCGCATTATCGGCATGAGAAACTGCAACGCTTCCATCCAGGAGATTGCCAGTCGTGTGGGGCGCGGTGGGTCCGTCGTTATAAGAGTGTGCACGGAATGGTACGAAGAAGAGCGTAGGACATGAAGAAAAGGTTTTGGACATCGTACACAAAAAACGCAAGGGACAACAGTCATCTCATGAGGATGTTTTTGAGTGACCCTTCTGCATCATCAACGGCGTTGCAGTGGAGAACTGTGATGCATTCTCCCATGTCAGCGGCATCAGTACGTCACCGGTTATTACAGTTCGAACTGCAGGCTCGTCGACCTCTCCTCAGGCTTCCTTTGAAACCGCAGCAACAGACTTCCAGGCTCCAGTGGTGCATCGAACGAATGGAGTGGCGTGATGAATGGTATAATATCGTGTTCTCGGACGAAACGCGCTTCTGTTTAGGCGAAAAGAATGGCCGCACCTGCGTCTGCCGACGACAGGAGAAGAGGCGTCGGGAAGAGTGCATTCGCTCCAGACATACCGCACCAACACGAGGCATTTTGTTCTGGTGTGCTATTTGGTACGAAAGCAGATTACCTCTTGTGAAAGTCCATACCACCTTAACGAGTGTCGTTTACCTAAATGACATTCTATGTCCGGGAACGTCCTGCAGGTACGGAAGGGCCGGTCACCCTTCCGTACCTACAGGACGTCCCCGGTGCCATATTTCAGCAGGACAATGCCATACCTCATGTTGCAGTTACAACACGTGCTTTATTCGGGGATAACAACGTTCCACTTCTGCAGTGGCCGGCTAGATCGCCGTATTTATCACCCATAGAAAATCTCTGGGACATGCTCAAATGACAGGTGCAGCGGTACGACCGTCCGCCAGCAACTCTTGATGAACTTTGAACGCGGGTCAATACATCCTGGATGGCTATTCCACAGGATACCATTCACACATTATTTGAATCGGTACCTCAGCTCGTACAGTAGGTGATACAAGCCAGAGGTGGCCACAGCGATTATTATCTACATCGACGCACCTGGTACGTGTAACAGCGAGATGCTAATCTTTTGTTCTGTGTTGCTTAACCCTTTAACGACCATGACCCTAAAATTTGTATCACTCTAAGTACCATAACGGCCAAAACTGTCTGTTGTTTCACTTCTTTGTTTAGTAACAACAATGGTGACTGACGGTGACTCTTGCTGACCCTTCATAGGTCGTGCAAATTTAAAGAAGAGGTAAGGGTAGGAAATCTAACTCACTCTAGACAGGCGTTTCGGGCAGCTATGGTCGTTTGTATGTACGGGCGTTTTGGGCGTTATGGTCATTAAAGGGTTAATGAACATATCCTGTAAAAATCAAATTCGTAGCTTGAATCCCTTCAGGTATTCCTTTTTTATGAACATGAGTGGATGTAAAAGATGATGTAAATATGAAGATGTTCTGCTTAATTTAATAAACCTTTAAGTTCTTTTAATTATTACTAGAACAGCTGAATTATAAAATTTGAAAAAAGAAAACTTACGTTTAATTAGGGCACTGTGAACGATGAAACCACTAAAAGTTGTTGCATGTCCACTCGATGCTTGTCGTTGACAGTGGAAGTAATTTTTCAAGAGTTGGATCTTTCATACCGTTCCTGTGTGTTGCCTTAACGTTTTTTATATCAGAAAATGCCTTTTTCATATGTAAGTATATACTTCCAAACATAAAACACAAAAAAGATTATACCGAATTTTTGGTGTAATGAGCACGTGTTTTGAATCCGTTCTGACGCGAATTAAATTTATCAAAGCTATTCAAAGTCAATGGAACCAGTATGGAAAACAGTAGTACACTTCCAATCGGCGGTTTGCTTTCTGACCGAAGAAAGAAGTTTTTCAATCAGGTTTTTAATCCCGCAAATACTGCTGTAAACGGAATCGTGAGCTTACGCCCTCTGGTTGCAGACTTGTGCGTTAAGAAACATTTGAAATTATATGAGAAACATTTCACAGCTGAAACCCTCCAACAAAAATAATTTTTCAAATCAGACTTTTAGAAGCAGAGATATTGACAAATATAAGATATGTATCTAGGCCCCCGGCGGGGAAAACATGCATTATTTTAAGAAGAAAGTATTCTCAAAAGGTGTCTCGATGTGAGCGGTATCGGTCCAGGAAAGAATTTTTTCAGTCGAGTTTTCAAGAGCTCAGATTTTGCTGCAAATACATCAAAAGCAGAAATTAACACTTATGCCCCCTGGTCGCCAAACCATTCTTTACCAAATGTTAGGAATTGTAAAAGACATTTTCCATCAGGAGCTGTATGCGATTCAGGAAGAATTTTTCAAATCGTAGTTTTAAAAGCAGAAATATCGGGGAAAACGCAGTTTACCTCAGCGCACCCTAGCGGAGAGTCTATGAATTTCTTGAAAACTTTGAAATTATATGGAAACCATTACGCACCAGAAACGCTATCCAACAAAGAAGGATTTTTTTTCAAATTGGACCACTAGAAGCAGAGATAATGACAAAAATAAGATATATATCTACGCACCCTGGCAGAGAAACCATGTAATATTTTAAGAAGAAAATATTTCAAAAAAGTTTTATCGACGTGAGTGGCCTTGATCCAAGAACGGATTTTTTCAATCGAGATTTGAGAAGCTCAGATTTTGTGGCAAATACATCAGAAGCAGAAATTAACACTTACGCTCCCTGGTGGCCAAACCATTCTTTACCAAAAATAAAAAAAATGTGCAAAAGATTTCCCATTAGTATCTGTACCCGCTGAAGAAAAGAAAAAATTCAAATCGAAGTTTTAGAAGTAGAGATATCGGGAAAAAAGGCAATTTATTTTTACGCTACCTAGCGGAAAATCTATGCGTAACATGAAAAAATGACTATACCTAAAATACTCTTCGACATAAATGGAATCGAATGGTAAAAGAATTTTTTCAATCGGTTGTTTAGAAGCAAATATATGGAGTTAAATGTATTTTGAATTCGATATCATCTGCATTTACGCCCTCTAGTGGCGAAATTGTGCATCAAAAAAAAAAGAAGAAGAAGAAAGAAATGAAGGATCATCATTCGCACATTTCAAGCTTTCAAATGCAAAACGAAGTTTTCAAATCGGACTAATAGTTACAGAGATATGGTGTCCGTAGCCGGACGGCCGGACGGACAAACCGATAACTTAAGCACGATCTTTTTTTACAAAAGACGTGCTAAAAATTAATCCTATATCTCTTATGTTTGACAATTTCGCAGTGAAAAAAAGTTTAAACAGTTCTGTTCCAATCTCTGATCCAGCTCTAATAAATTCATCTGCTTGAACTTCATATAATTTCATTTGATAAATGGGGTTTGTGTTTTCAATGGCATTGGCAACAATCAATGGATTGCTGAACAGACGTATACTTATCTGTACATTTGTCACATGCACTTGCCATCTGTAATCAGTTTGCATTAGCGCATAATTTTGTTCCTCTCGCTCCATTTTTCACGGTGAATTTTTTTGAAAAAACCGTTGTTCAAAAATATTCTAATTATTTAATTTCGCCGAAGCAAAATAATTTTGTGAAACAATGATTTCTGTTTTGCAATTAGGCTAACTGTTTAATTAGCTGGGTGACTTTACTCATCACCTGATTATAATCAACGAAATCAATCATAACAAAATATTCAAATAGAAGTTTGAACATGTGAAAGTACAGAGGGTGAGTTGAAAGTTTTGCAATATTTGGATCACCTTATATCTTCATACATACCTTTACGACAAAAGCTGAATAGCATTCAAAGTATAGGACATCGGGTTGTACCGTTTTTAGCCATCTGTCTGCCAGTTCTTCGATTCCGCGGGGGTACCATTTCTTGTCCTTCGAGAGCGAAGAACTTTCACCCCAGCTGCCACCTCATTCTAGTTGTTGAAGTGCCGTCCGCGAAGGAAGTGGGCCATGGACCGGAACAAGTAATAATCCGACTGGGCAAGATCCGGACTATATGCTAGGTGTGGCATTAGTTCGATGCCCTCAAGTTCCTGGAGTTTTGCCTGGGTCGTTCGCGCGGTATGAGGCAGAACGTTGTCCTGCTGTAGGAGAGCGCGCTTTCTGTTCACAAGTGACGGGTACTTCTCCTCCAAAACGGCATACATCCGCTCCAGCTGTTCAGAGTAGAGGTTGGCGTTGATGGTCCGACCGTCTGGAACAAATTCATAATGGATTACCCCACCCCCCGCGCGCCCCCTCGAAATTACACCAGACGCAGAGCATTACCTTGTGCTCGAAGCGCCCACGTTTGGCAACAGGTTCAAGAAACTGGCCCGGGCTCAACCACTACCGCTCTGTATTAGGATTACGGAAAGAGACCCACTTTTCATCGCACGTAACAATTCTCTTGATGAAACGTACATCGCGCGGATTTTCTAGGAGTTTCGAGCACACTTCCAATCGGCGGTATGCTTCCTGTGGCATCAGTTCGTGAGGGACAATGCGGCAGCTCTTCTAGATTTTGTCGAGGTCCTGAAACGAACCACGGTGGGCTAATAATTTCCGAGTGCTGGTTGTCGGATTTGCCTCTTCGGCCTGACGCACGGCCTCCGAATCCACGGTTCGCGGCCTACTTACCCTTGGCTGTTCGTCGAGGTTTCTGTCACCTGAGCGAAATTTCTTGAACCATCTGATTGCGGTGCTGTGGTCCACGGAACCTTGCCCTTTCGCATGACAAATGTTTCGTATTGCTTGAGCAGCGTTATGGCCGAGTTCAAACTCGTAAAGCAAAATTTCCCTAATTAGCCGGTTGTGGCTGTTCATCATTTAGGCGTCCCAACCGCAGACAGAACGACGACGTGCAATGCTGTTCACAGCAACGACTACCACTTTATATCCCTTTCGAATGATTGCAGTGCGCGACTTGGACTAGTTTAAACACCTGTCATACCCGCCGCAGCACATGCGTTTATGCAAATATTGCAAAACTTTCGACTCACCCTCTGTACTTACGTAAAACTAAAACCGTTCATTTACTGTATATCGTGTAAGAAATGTAGTTGTTTTTATGATCAGTTCATTGCATATTTGCATTTCCAGAAGCTCATTTTGCTGCTAAGTTTCCGAGCTTACGTAATAGATCGTAGTCAATCTGACATATCAGAAATAAGTTGTTAAATTTGTTTGCATGGGTTCGTAAATCGATCAGAGGTGAACTATATATACCTTTTTTAAAACAAAATTTCATTCAGTTACGTTGAATGCGTCTGTACGCTGTTTTTTGCAACATTAAGCTTATGACAGTGTTCATCGCAACGTTCGTATAAGCGCATAAATTGTTCACAATTAGTTGAGAACATGAGTTTATTTTAAGTTTTCATATACGACTTAGTACTTGAGCAAACGTAGCAGTACCTGTGTAAAATCGTAAAACATTCACTTCTATGAAATGATTAGCACTATTTGCACAAAACATATTTAAAATAATACAGTGTATATGATATCCGTTTTTCGTTTTCCTGAACCTTCGAGGTATTGCAATCGTATTTTCAACTGTTTTCTTTATCTTCTTTTAGCACATTTTTCGTAAAAAAAAAAAAAAGTACGTGCTCATATAGTATCACTTTATTCGTCTGTCCGTACGTCCGTCTGTGGACACCATATCTCTGCAGCTATTACGATTTGAAAAATTCTTTTAGAGTTGGAAAGTGCGAATTATGAAAACGATGATCCTTGCTTTCCGTTTTATTATCATTGTTTTTTCTATTCCAATGCATAACGCCTCCGCTAGAGGGTGTAAACGCAGATGTTATCGAGTTCAAAATACATTTTATTCCATATAGTTGCTTCTAAATATCCGATTGGGAAAAAAAAAATCCTTCTTTTGATGCCATTTATAACGAAGAATATTTTGGGTACAGTTTCTTTTCAAGCCTAGGTTTTCCGCTAGGGGAAGTAAATGTAATTGAGATTTCCCGATATCGCTGCTTTTGAAAGTCCTATTTGAAAAAATCTTTCTGCATCGGATACAATGCATGGTGGGAAATACATATTCTGCATATGATACGGCATTTTTATTAAAAACTGGTTTGGAAACCAGGGGCGTAAGTGTTTATTTCTGTTTCTGATACATTTACAGCAAATTCTGATCTTCTGAAAATTCGATTGAAAAAATTCTTTCGTGGACCGATACCGCTTACCTCGGAAAACCTTTTGAGAATACCTTCTGCTTAATATAGTGCATAGTTTTTTCAGCCAACGGGCGTAGATGTATATCTTTTTCGTTCTTTCTTTCTTTTTTTTTTTTTTTTTTTTCGATATCTCTGCTTCTAAAAGTCCGATTTGTAAACTTCTTTCTCCATCGGAGAGTGCTCAATAAATAAGTTCGTATTGAATTTAAAAATGTTTTTAACGCACAAGTGTGCCGCTAGAGGGCGTAAGCTTACTTTACCGTTTACAGCACATTTGCAGCAACGTCTGCGGGACTAACATCCTGTATAAAAAAAATTCTTTTTTGATTAAGTATTACTAGCTGTGAAGTTTTCTGTGTATTTTCTTCCCTAAATGATACGCAATTTCGCCTAGGGGGCGCAAATGTCAAATCTGTTTTTCTCGATATCTCTGCTTCTAATCCTCCGATTAAAAAAAATCTTTTCTCACCGGGTACCTCTGCTTATATTTGTGGAATTTTCTATAGTTCATAGGTCTGTCGCAAGGTAGTGTTTGTGTACTTCTGTTTGCAGCTGTATCTTCGCTTCTAAAAACCCTATTGAAAATTTTCTTTCTTTACTGTATGCCATTCGCTACAATAAAGATGGGAAACATTATTCTCTTTAAAAAATGCACAGCTTTCCCGCTAGGGGGCATAAATATCAAAGCCTTTCCTTTGCTATCTCTACTACCAGGAGACGTATTTGAAAAACTGTTTTACCTTAGCATAGCTTTTGCTATGAATGATATAAATATACATATATACATGATGATATAGACACTGTATATATATACTCATCCACGTGTGTGTGTGTGTGTGTGTGTGTGTGTGTGTGTTATAATCAATGTCAACCATTATAAATCCACTGCTGGATGACGGTCTCCCCAAATTTCTTCCACAACGGTCTCTCTTGAGCCAGTCTCCTTCTTCTTACTCCGGCATGCTTTCGAATTTTATCCACCCATCTCCCACGTGATCTTCTGAGTTTTTTCGTGTCCCATGCTATCCAGTCTAAAATTTCGGTTGCCCATCGGTGGTCCGTTCTTCTGGCAATATGTTCAGTCCATTGCCATTTCAGGAATTTTACTCTCATAATGTTGTCTTCCAATCCTGCCATTTTCCTGATCCACGAGTTCCTCTTCTTATCTTTCCTGGTTACACCAAGCATGCATCTCTCCATGCTCTTTCAGTTATCTGCGGCCGTTCATGTCTTTTTCAGTTGAGGTCCATATCTCTGCTCCGTAGGTAAGAACTGGAAGGATGCATTGATTAAACACTTTTCTTTTGTGACACATAATGATATATTGCTCTTGAAAACTGCACTGTTTCTCCCGAAAGCTCTCCGACCAAGTTTTACACGCCGATTAAATTTTTCATGAATATGACCTTCTCTTGATATGATATCTGATGCCTAATGTATCAGAAATAGATATTGGTTACCCCCAGATTTTCTCCATAAATCGGTAAATTTTGATTTCTTGTAAAAGTAGCAGTATACATCAATTTTTGTGTGCTGAAAGTTCATTTAAAATCCCACTTCTTTGCTCTTGGCAGAAAATTCCAGGATCATACCCTGCAGCCCCAATGGGGGAGGGGTAGAGTTGTAAAATGACTATGTCATCAGCAAAATGAAGGTGAGTTAACTAATCTCCATTAACTTTTATCCCCTTGTTCCTCCCGTTCATTGATTGAAAGACAATATATATATACATGGTCGGGTAACATTATTGTGACGAGCAGCTAATATCCAGAGTAACCTCCGTGTGCAGAGTGGTTAGCAGCTAGACGAGCTGGGAGTGACTTAATAAGGAGCTGGAAGGTGTTCATAAGTATATGGAGCCATGCTGCCTGCAGTGCAGCTGACAGCTGCTGGAGGGAGCGTGGTGTAGGATCCATACAGCCAAAAACACGATCGAGGTGGTCCCACAGATGCTCAATTGGGTTTAAGTCTGGGGAATTAAGGGGCCAGGGAAATACTTTGAAGTCTTCATCGTGCTCTTCCAAACACTCTCGCATATTTCTAGCAGTGTGATACGTCGCATTGTCGTGCTGGAAGATCCCATCCGCCCCAGGGATGACAATCAGCATGCATGGGTGTACGTGGTCTGCAAGGATGGATTCACAACGAATTCGGTCCACAGTGCCTTCGACAGTTATGAGTGGACCCAAGGAATGCCACGGAAACATTCCCCAGATCATAACACTCCCCCCCATTAGCTTGTGTTCTTCCAGCAATGGTTGAAGAGTGTTTGTTCTCCGATGTTTCTCGCCTTATACGCCAACGTCCATTCGTTCGATGAAGCGGAAAACATAACTCATCGGAGAAGGCAATCCTTTGCCAATCAGCGGAGGTCCAATTCCGATACTGCTGTGCAAATCTAAGCCTTTTCTGCCTATGCAACTTCGTTAGCATAGGTGCAGGGACCACCCGTCTACGTCGGAGCCCCATACGCAGCAGGGTTCGCTGAACTGTCGTTTTAGACACACTTCCTGTAACCCCCTGGTTCATTCGGCCTGTGAGTTGTTCCACTGTAGCGTGTCAATCAGCCGTGACGCACCTTCGAAGCCGACGTTCACCTCTCACATCAATGGCACGTGGTGTTCCGCAGTTTCCACGTCGTTTTTTCGCAATGGTTCCATTTATCCAATCACGATACACTTTAACCACAGCAGCATGTGAACAGTTCACAAACTGCGCTGTTTCAGAAATACTGCCACCCTTGGTCCGAAAGGCGATAATAATCCTTTCTGCAAATCTGATAAATCCCTCCTTTTATCCATGACAGCAACGAGTGATATGTTCTTTTATCCATGACAGCAACGAGTGATATGTTTTCAGAATGCCTACATCACACCTTATATACCCTCCAAGCCAGCTCACGACACGTACCTTCTTTTATTGGCTACGCGTTGTTGGCGTCAAAAGTAGGAGGTAGTCACAATAATGTGACTCGACTGTGTATCTATATATAGGCAAATAAATAGCAGGTATAGAAATGAAGGTAAAAAATCAAATAAAAAGGCTAATTTTGAAGAAATAAACTAGACGTAGAATGTTACAATATTTACAGCAAATATTTCTTAATATTTAAAACACTGAGAGACCATAATGAAAAACCGAGCTAAGAGCTAGGACGATGCACGTGGCAAAAGCCAAAATACCGAACGCCGTGAATCCCATACAAGAAAACGACTGTAAGAAATAGAATTTCCTTTCCAATATTTATTGGTGCTATATACTCAAATAGCGGAACCTTTGCACTTGCATTTTCATAGATGTTACTAATACATAATACTAATGTATGCATCTTCAATACCGCAGGATTTCAACGCCATTGTAACTGCTGATGGTTTCACGGAATCAAAGGCCTTTTTAGAATCTATAAAAGCCATGCATAATGGGAGTTCATATTCCCTCATTCTTTCAATTAGTTCTCTCAGTACATGAATATGATCTATGGAGCTGAAGCCACTCCTGAATCAAGCTTGTTCTCTTGGTTGAGCCATTTCCAGTGTTACCTTCAAGCGATGTGAAAGATCCTTAGTGAAGATTTTATAAACCACTGAAAGGAGGCTGATGGGCCTGTAGTTCCTGAGATCCTCAATGTCACCTTTTTTATGTAGCAGGATCTTCGTAGCATTGTTCCAATCCTCAGGAATCTTTCCTTCATTGAGACATCTAGTGAAAACTTGGGCGAGTGTAGTTTCTATTTCTCCGCTTGCTTCCTGCACAATGTCCACGGTAATTCCATCTTCTCCTAGAGCTCTTTCCCGTTTCATGTTCTTAATTGCATGTGCAACTTCTGCCGGGAGGACGTAAGGAACTTTGGTACTGGTACCTTTCTTAATGACTGGAATAGGTGTATCATCTCTTTCATATAATTTTGTGTAGAAATATTTCACTCTTGTCAAAATTTCACCTCTATTTCTTGTTACAGAGCCATCTTCTTTTCTCAGTGCCATAATATGTTTTCTTCCCTTACTGAGATGT
Source organism: Macrothele yani (assembly GCA_039090855.1). Taxonomy (NCBI): domain Eukaryota; kingdom Metazoa; phylum Arthropoda; class Arachnida; order Araneae; family Macrothelidae; genus Macrothele; species Macrothele yani. Next base: position 59,729,836 of record CM077017.1, on the reverse strand, counting down.
CCCTTTGCTTTCTTCAGGCTTTAATTATTTTCAATTGCTTTTCTCACTAGTTCGCAATTGAATTTCCTTATGTCTTCAGTGATATTTTTCCGAATGGTCTTGCATAACTCTGTATATTCTACTTTGGAAGTTAAATTTTCTTTTTTTGTCCTCATCTCCCTTCTCGTTTGCATTAGCATTTTTGTTTTTCCTGATATTTTCTTCATATGCAACTTGTTCTTAGTACCACCTATTTTTGTCGCTGTTTCCATAAGAGCCTTGGTTAGTTTCCGGTTAACTTCAGAGATGTCCACTTCTTCCGATGATAGACCTTGTAGAGCAGAGAAACGGTTCTTCAGTTCCAACTTGAAGGTATTATGATGATTTTTAAGGTTGGCCATGTCAATACATTTTGTTTGATTTATGAGCTTGTCACGTTCCAGTTTAGTGCTGAGGTGCATCTTACATCTCACCATTCTTTGGTCACTACCTGTGTTGAACTTGTTAAGAACACTGCAGTCTTCGATGACGAATTTCTCGTTACACATAATAAAATCAATTTCGGTTGTTGTCCCATTGGGATGTATCCATATCCATTTCCTATGTGGCTTTTTCTTGAAAAATGAGTTCATGATGAAAAAACTTTCTGCTTCTACAAACTCTACGAGAGTATTTCCACGCTGGTTTCTGTTGCCATGACCGAATTTGCCTACCGAAGTTCCTTCTGATGCTGTTGCCCTATTTTCGCATTGAAATCTCCCATAATGATCTTCAAGTGCTATTTGCCCTTGTTATTTAGATGCCGAATTTCCTCGTAAAATTCTTCAATTTCTTCCTCAGGATGACTTGTGGTGGGTGCGTAAGCTTGAATAATCTGAGTCTGGTATATTTTTGAAAGTTGGATAACGAGTCGCGCAGCTCTGCCCGAGGAACTTTCAACTTCTAGAACTTTATCCTTCAGTTTCTTGTTTATTACAAATCCATATATATGTACAGAGAGAGAGAGAGAGAGAGAGCGAGAGAGAGAAATAAAAAACAAACAAAAATAAAATAAAAAAAAACCAAGAAACCCGCTAAACTTTGTGAAACTGGAACATCACTCGATGAGCAGATGCTCATCGAGTGATGTACCAAGCCAACTTTTCTTCACCATTTTTCTATTTTTCTCTGTTCCTTATTCATTATACAGGGCATCATACGATTTAAAACTTGACGTACATTGTTCCCGCACAACATGAAATGCGGCAAGAAATAACAGGAAGGAGCAAAAATCGTTTTTTTTCGGCAGTGCAGACCATTATCCCTGGAAGTCTACTGTGAGAAATTGACTGTCATTAATATATTTATTTCAAAATAAAGCAAAAAGAAATCTGTTTAATTCAAAAGCTAGTTAAATCTGTAAAAATAAGAAACTTTCTGAAAGTAACGATAATGAGAAGTACAACATTGTTTTTTGTCAAATAAAGTGTGATAAAATAAAAAAAACATATTAAATACAAAATACTACTACCGATTCACAGCTGAAGAATTTCGCTCTTTAAGTAATATGGAAAACAGAAATTTGTTGACCATATCCTCTCGAAGTTATAAAGGATGATTCAAAAAGTAACGGAATACAAACTATCGAAGCTTGAGAAGACACAGCTTGTCCCATTTCCGAACTCCAGTATGTACGATTTAAATCAAAAATTTGCTCAGAACTGCATAAAAGCACTTCGCTATTAAATAAGTAAATTTAATAATATTACTAGCGGCAAAACCTGTTGTTCGGCAAGTCTGATTTAAAAAAAAAAAATCATGGAATTTTAAATTCTGGTGGAATAACAGAGCAACAGCGTAGTTGAAACCAAGATTGTTATGAATGCAGCGTGGTGAGAAGAAAAAGAACAGAATAGTAGCAGTGTCAAAGATATTTGCAAAAAAAAGGGGTTCAGCGCGAATAAATCGTAACCAGAGTGTGTTCCGCAGAACGCGTAATGTCCCTTTCTGGCGTTGGGCCAAAAATGCTTGGCGTTATTTTCGCGCGATGACAAATTCGCTAAATCCTCATTACACGGCAGCTTGCTGTACAACGTAAACGCTCGTGTTTCTTTCATTCTCTGTTGAAGAATTTAGATCTGTAAGTTATATGGAAAACGGAAGTTTGTTAACCACACTGTAACCAACCATGTTTAGGTTTGCGAGCTGTATGATATGGAAAGGCATAATTTAGTTTGCAGAAAGATCGAGAGTTTTCTCAACGCCGATTCAGTTTCATGAAATCCCGAGTTTTCACAGATCTAGTGAGGAATTCACAGACCAGCTAGAAAATTCAGGAATCTTCACATTTTCGGACTTAATCGCACTTATAAAACATCAAAATAATATCTGCTGTGGGTTTTCAGAGATATACCTTATCAAAATTAGTTGAAGGAAGAAAACATGAAGCAACTTTTCAAACCAATTTCATTTCGCCACTTGAAACTAGTCTTTTCAAAACACGTTTTAAAAATTACAGTTTCTTTTTTTTTTTTTTTTTTTTTTGAGATTTTCTTCTGAAAGCAAATTTACAGCCTAACGAATTTAATAATAATAAAATTAGCACCAATGACATACTCAATGTCGCCTCTCTTTCTGTGATATCATCCTTAAATTTGACTGTTTTTTCATTTCTGTCAGTCACTTTCCGTTTTTCACCTCTTAATCATTCTGTGTTACGTATTCGCTGATTTCAGCGGTGTGTAACTTTGAGATAAAACAATGACACAACTGAAAAAGCTGTTTGACCGATAAAATGTAAAGGTGATTTTGGACACAGCCCCCCCCCGCCCCTCCGCCCCCCCCCCCCCAAAAAAAAAAGATTAGATTAATTGAATTTACATCTCATTTCATAAAACAGATTTAAAAAATGCTCGTTTCTGATCCTGTTTCCTGGAGATTTTCAACAAATGCATAAATTTTGTGCAAAAACAAATAAATAACAAGAAAGATGACACCAAAATTTCGGGTGTAATAAGCACGTCTTTTGAATCCGTTCTAACGCAAATAAAATTTATCAAAGCTATTCAAAGTCAATGGAACCGGTATGGAAAACAATAGTATCTGAAGGAAGAAAGAAGTTTTTCAATCGGGTTTTTAATCCTTCAGATATGGCTGTAAACGGAATCATGAGCTTACGCCCTCTGGTTGCAGACTTGTGCGTTAAGAAAAACATGAATTTATATGAGAAACTTTTCGCACCGGAAACGCTCTCCAACATAGAAAGCATTTTTCAAATAGGACTCTTAGAAACAGAGATATCGACAAAAATAAGATGTGATTTTACGTCCCCTGAAAGGAACCCATGCATTATTTTAGGAAGAAAGTATTCTCAAAAGGTTTTTCCATATGAGCACTATCAGTCCAAGGAAAAAAAAATTTAATCGAGTTTTCAGGAGCCCAGATTTTGCTACAAACACATCAGAAGCAGAAATTAACGCTTTTGCCCCCTGGTGGCCAAACCATTCTTTACCAAACATTAGAAATTATGTGAAAAATATTTTCCATCAGGTCTTGTATGCGATACAGGATGAATTTTTCAAATCGGAGCTTTAGGTGTAGAAATAACGCAGAAAACGCAATTTACCTTTGTGCCTCCTAGCGGAAAGTCTATGATTTACTTGAAAATTTTGAATTTATAGGAAAAACATTTCGCATCGGAAACACTATCCAACAAAGAGGGAATTTTTCAAATCGGACTCCTAGAAGTAGAGATATTGACAAAAATAAGATATATATTTACGCCCCCTGGTGTAGAAACTATGCATTATTACAAGAAGAAAATGTTCTTAAAAGGTTTGTCGACATGAGTAGTATCGGTCAAAAAAACACTTTTTTTTCAATCGAGATGTTAGAAGCTCATATTTTGCTGCAAATACATCAGAAGCGGAAATTAAGACTTACGCCACCTGGGGGCCAAACCATTTTTTACAAAAATTAGAAATAATGTGCAAAGGATTTCCCATCAGGAGATGTATCCGGTGCAGAAAGTATTTTTCAAATCGGAGATTTAGAAGCAGAGATATAGGGGGAAAGCAATACACCTTTACACCCCTAGTGAAAAGTTTATGAAGTAATTGAAAATTTGAAATTCTATGAAAAACATATCACACTGGAAAAAGTATCCAACAAAGAAGGAATATTTCAAATCGGACTTCTAGAAGTAGAGATATTGAGAAAAATAAGATATACATCTACGCCACCTGGCGGAGAAACTGTGGAATATTTAAAAAATATATATTCCGAAAATGTTTATCGATGTGAGTGGCATCAGTCCGCGAAAGAATTTTTTCAATCGATATTTTAGAAGCTCAGATTTTATGGCAAATACATCAGAAGCAAAAATTACCACTTACGCCTCCTGGTGGCTAAAGAATTCTTTACCAAAAATTTGATATTATATGCAAAAGATTTTCCATCAGGAGGTGTATCCGCTGAAGAAAAAAATGTTCAAATCGGAGTTTTAGAAGAAGAGTTATCGGGGAAAATGTTACTTACTTTTACGCCCTTTAGCGAGAAATCTATGCGTAATTTGAAAAAGTAACTATATTTAAAATACTCTTCGACATAAATGGAATCGAAAGGTAAAATAATTTTTTTCAATCGGATGTTTAGAAGCAAATATGTGGAATAAAACGTATTTTTCAATTCGACATCATTTGCATTTACGTAGCGGCGAAATTGTGCATCGTAAAAAAGAAAAAAAAACGAAATAAAGGATCATCATTCGCATATTTCAAGCTTCCCAATGCAAAAAGAATTTTTCAAATCGGACTAATAGTTGCAGAGATATCGTGGGTACAGACAGACGGACGGACGGACAAACTGGTTACATAAGCACGATCTTTTTTTACAAAAGAAGTGCTAAAAAGAAAAGGAGAATAAGCATAACAGAAGCAATGCTTCAAATTGGTGATGGCTGCATTAAAGCTTTAAAAAGGAAAAATAATGACAAAGTTCAGTTCATTACAATGAAGATCGCGATAGGCCTGTTTCAATTCACTATACCAAACTGTATCCATACATATCCTTTGAAAGAACTTTCGCTGGTACTCGGGTGAAACTAAAATAATACTTTCTGCCTTTCTGGTTTTTCTGCTTCTAATATACGTGCTATGCTCGTTGTAGATAGTTAAAATATTTTACGCTTAATCGAGCAATCAAAATCACGCAGAATGACGCTAAATTACTTGGAGATTGTGCTACCTTTTAAACTGCCTGCTTGCAGGTCAGAACTCGGTACACAACACGAGAATTTTTGATGCCAAGTATATTGCTATGTTCTATACAAGCCGAAGACATAAATATTTCGATCTGAGCTATACTACATGATGTCTATGTTCCAAAAATTCCCTTGACACCACATATACTTGACTGTTAGTGTTCGTGTTGTAAAAATTCTTACAGGAATAAATTATCTGTAACTACCCACACGCGAGAGGGAGAGTTTTCGTATGAAAGCGCGACTATAGGCCGTTGCTTCTTAAAATTACGTTTACGCTGTTTGTGATTCCATCTGTGCTGAAATATGCGTCTAGAATGTTAATATTTTGATCATTTTTTTCAATCTCGTGGTTGAGTCATTTTTCTGAAAACCATGCAAATTCACTCGTCTTGACGAGTTCCCCTTATTTCGTGCACCTAATTTCCCCTTGCAAACTAGAGTTAACTGGTGATGATTATTCCAGTGATATCTGCCTCTTTAACTACTACGCTCAAGTGCACCAGAGAGACAAATGCCGTTCTCTATACCAACTTCAAATAGCTGTTTGTGCTGATTTCTATTTCTAACGCTCTGAACTGACACGTCTTGGGGTCCAAACCATAATTAATGTGTTATTTATCCGTGCATAAAGGATTATTACACATTGCTTCATTACAAATTGAAAATTTGTACAAAAATAAGGGACTTTTTATGTAAATAATGTATTTTTTTTTTTTTTTCTTTTCGTGCAGAAAATTTTAGTAGAAATGCCAGGAAATGAAAACTCCGGTTTCTTCAATGTGAAGAATAAATATTCGTGATTGACTCAACAGTCTCTAAAGTGGAGATATTTCTTCCCTGTAGAAGGAGAGTAGCAATATTTTATTATGAAACTGAACGAAAATTTCTAAAAAAAATTTTAAAAGGTAAACAAGAGAAGCGGACGTCTCAAGCGTCTTATTTTAGCAAGGAAATTGTTAAGTTTGCTGTCGAGTTCAGATAAGACTATTTATGAAGATACTAAATGATTTTACTCAAAGCTGAAATCTCTAACATTTCATTTTTGGTTTCCCACATATTTTGTGTGTATTATAATACCTATGTTTTTTTTTTGTTTTTCTTTTTTCGATATGCATTTTTCCACAACAAATTACTAAAAATGAATTTCACAAGAACACAATTTAGAAAAAACTAGGACACAAACCTGCAAAATTTTATACTGTAACGAAATTTTGGGTGAAAATCATATTTGTACATTTTAACGTTAAAAGCATTATTAACGACTTATGTTAGGAAAATTCGGTATATTTTTCTCTGCCAAATAAAAGTTCTCAAAGTCACGAAACCAACTAGATCTATTTTCATTATTCTTTATGAAAAGCAGGGCTTCGATTTACGACGCAACCGCCAGGAACGAAACAACGTCTGAAATTTTAACTGATTCATTTAATGACAAAAACAAAACAACAAAATAATTATAAATAAAACGTTTATCTCTTTAGACTGCGTTTTAACCATTCCAAAACGAAAACAAAAACGTACATGCTCACTTAACTTCAAATCGCTCCGCTTGAAAACAAAACTCAGGCTTTTAAATATTAAATTTCAGAGGCTCAAAGAAATGGCGAAAAGAACTGACATTTTTCGGAAATAATATAATCAATAGCTGGCAGGGTCGTTTCGAATATCACAAAATACTGTTAAAAAAGATGAAACTATTAGCAGCAGCATTCTCACATAAAACGCAAAACTTTCAACAAAGGAGAATAGCATATGATCAAAGTGCGAGAGCGGAAGAAGTAAAGCAACATTCAACAGTTTCTGAAATATGTAGACATGCATATGTGCTATAGGGATAAAGCAAGAGCGTTCTGCTCTTACCTTGAAAATATTTGTTGGAGCAGAGCGCCGTTGTTATGCCTTACACACATTGTGTAATTATACTAGACGATTGGAGGTTTTATCTCAGGGGAGCACAGAGAAAAACTAACAATTTAGATCGTACATCAAACTTTTTTAGAGGTCACGTCATATAAACGGCTCACTGCAACACATAAGACGTTACGTGAGTAAGGTGTGCGATAGAAATCAGGCAGACCAGCTCGTTGAGCATCAGTTAGGGTTCCATTGAGGGTCGAAATGGGCAAAACGAGTGGTCTGAGGGACTTCGAATGTCGCATGATAGTTGACGCTAGGCGTGCCGGTTCGAGAAGCTCCAAACACGGCTGGCCGCCCCGGTGGAGCAGTGGTCTAAGGCGCTGGCCTCTGATCATTCATCCGTAAGGGTCCGGGTTCGAATCCCGGTCAGGCATGGATGTTGTGTTTGTCTTATGGCACTGGCTCTCTCTCTTCCCTGGAACCAGTGACCCTAAATTAGGGACGGGCGACTGCTTATAGCCCATTGAGTTGCTCACGGTGGTCGTTAAACCTCCAATAAAAAAAAAAAAAACGGTTGGCCTACTGAGCTTTTCACCTACAACCGCCGCAAGCGTTTTCCTTGAATAATGCGACACGAAAAAAAAAAAAAAAAAAAACTCCTAGCAATCGGTGATCCCGTTTTCGAAAACAACTGGGGCAACGGTCGCCGGTTGTTGTAGCCCATTCGCGACTTGGCCCGACACGTGGGGAGTTCAGAGATGAGTCTCGGAATATCCATGTTGCAGTCTATAGTAATTTGGCAGGCTGTGGCCAGTCTGTTCATTTACAAGATTTTCTCTCATCTCCTTTAACCCCTCTCATCCACCAGCTAAAACTATCACCCGTTAGGTGATCGTTTAACTTGTATTTTTTGCAATTTCCGCCTTCCATTGGAGATATACTAGCAAAATGTTTTTTTTGGATTGGAGAAAAGCAAGATTCTCAAACGTTCCTCAAATTTTTTCATATAAAAATTTGAGGAACGAGTGAGATTTTTTTTTTTTCGGATAAGGACGGGAGAGGTTGCAAAGGTGCATCTGCACTCCTGAAAATTTCTTGATCTTTGATTGAACACACATCATCCAATTTCCTATTTTCCCAAATTTTTACCCTTCAACTGGCTGGAACGAAATTACCCGGGGTTAGTAAAATGGGTTGAAATCAGCTAGAACGAATATACAATTACGGAAAATTTAATAGCAACTCTGGAAATTTCTGACGTTTTTGGGTTTTCAGTGTTGCTACAAAAGTAAATATGCAGATAATACTCACAATATATATATATATATATATACCATTTTAAAGCACATTTCATGCAGAAGCCAAATCAGTTTACAGAATGAGAATATCTTTAACAGAACTCAAGTTTTGAACAGAAATGTGCTGCGAAACAGAAATCATGGCAAAGCAACATGTTCAAATTCAAATACAATTACGTACCTAATATTTCGTTCGGTGACCTTTTGATTTAGCAATGGCTGCACACCTGTTGGATATGGAGTCAACCGACTTATGCAACATATCGGATGAAATATAGTTCTGCCAAACGTTAGTAATTGCGTTAATCAGTTTCACTTTATTTGTTGGGTGACGTTCGTGCACTTTTCTTTTTAGAATGCGCCACAAATTCTAAATCGGGTTCAAGTCTGGAGAATTACCAGGCCAAGGAAGAGGCACAACATTACCTAAAGGCGCCACATAAGCTTTAATGATTTTTGCACTGTGGCACGGGCCCGAATCGTCCTGGAAGGTGTATGGCTGACCCTGAAACAAATCACGTCCTGAAGGCACCATCTTGTCCTGGTGGATACTTTTGTACACCGGTCATTAACAGTGCTCTCACACACATGGATTCTGCCCACTCCAGCAGCAGCAAAACATCCTCAAATCACAACACTGCATGGATACTTTCTTCTCTTAAGTGTGCAAGAGGGATGCAACGCCTCGTTATTTCGTCGAAACACTCGGCACCCTGCGTCGTTACTGTCGATGTTCAATTTTGTCTCATCACTAAATAACACTTGGCGCCACCTATCAGTGTTCCGCTCCTTATGTTCCTTTGCCCATTCTAAACGTTTCTTGCATTGTACAGTGGTTAGCAATAGCTTCTTTACCGCCCTATGAGACGTCATACCCATAGAACGTAACCTGTTCTTCACTGTTCGAAGACAAACAACAGCACCACAGCTCTCCCGCAATTCTTTTACAAGAATTGTTGACGAGACGAATCTATTTCGCAGACATGACCGTTTCAATACGTTGCTACTTCTAGGAGTTGTTTTCATTTTTCGGCCACATTTACCCAGTCTACCATTGTTGACCCCATATCACGGATCTTCGCCAGCTGCCGTCCAACTGTACTCTTGTGCATCCCAGTTATCTGGGCAATTTCTGCATAGCTTTTGCCGAATTCACTTAAAGACACCATTCGCGAAGCTTTTCGTGGTGAAATATCACCTAATCTTCCCATAACTGCTACACAGTTTGAACAGAATAAACGAAATGCACTCTATACTTCATATTTGCACTGCAGTCCACAGGAGTAACGACTACGTACTCACCAATGCAAACGAACTACCTACGCGCACTGCGAAAACGCCTGGAAAAACCCCACAAACCTTTGTCATTTCTTGTAGGACTTCCGTCCACAGTGAGTAGAGTTTAGGTCCCGGCCACCTACAGCGAGTTCGCCTTTTGGGCAGGACACAGAAACGGAAGGAATGAGAGCAAGTCTAGCGACTTTGAAAGAACAGTTTGTAGTGAGATTAGAGTACAGTAGATGACGCCACCGTACAAGTACGATGTTGCACATAGAGGGATGAGATAATTTCAGGGGGAAGGGGCATGGGAAAGGATACTCATTTAACCAGTGGGTCCAGCCTGGGGGCCGTCACTTAACGTGCTCGTCCGATGCACGGCGGATATTCAGCGATTGTTAGTAAATCACACCATCTCTGAAAGATCAGCCCAGGATCGAACCTGAGGACCTTGCATTGATAGTCTGACTCGCTAACCACTAAGCCATCCGCGACTCAGAAAAACCCCACGCACATCGCTTGCTCTTTATATCGCCTGTACGCGGACGTACAAGCAAGCTCCGCCGGCTTGTAGCAACGACGATGACATTTCACGTAACGAAGTGGGCTTCCTTCGCAGCACATTTCTGGCCATAACTTGAGTTCTGTAAAAGATATTCCCATTCTGTAAACTAAGTTGGCTTCTGCATAATATGTGTTTTAAAATTATATATATATATTTGAGTCTTATCTGCATACGACGTATTTACTTTTGTAGCAACACTGAAAACCTCAAAACGTCAGAAATTTATAGAGTTGCTATTAATTTTCTTTCCCGTAACTGTATTCCCTGTCTAAGAAGAAGGCTGAACGCGCTTGGAACAAGAGAACTTACCCATTAGAAAGTGACGAACCTAAGAAAGGAGAGAGAAGATGCATGAGGGGCACTTGTTTCTACGCAGAGGCATGATGTCCGTGTCAGGAGACTTGCCCTTCTCCATCATGTCTGAGGTCATGGAGCACGGAAGAAAAGACTAGAAGGGAGCGCTTACACCTGTGACAGATTTATTGTTGGTACTACTGAGATGAGAGGAAAAAAGACATTGTTTTGCCGTAGCTTTTGTAGAATCCTGCCGCTGTCTGAAAATTTCCATTAGGGGAGCGAAAAAAACTGGGAGCACCATTTGATTCGGGTACGTTGGCCGCTTAAAGAGTTAAATAACTGTAATATGATAGAGAAGTCTTATTTCAAATTTCATTCATATAGCTTATATAGAATATTGTCGAAGATAAGTGAAATGCTCGGGAGCTGGTGTGTAGAAATTCTCTTTGTCTCGTGGACGCCCTGCCGTATGTGGGTGGTCTTGCCTGTTGTCAGGTCTAAGAGTATTGTTACGAGGATTTAATATAGGAGGTTTAGATAGTGATATTAAACCCATCCTCGTAACACATTTTCCATCTCGCCATTTATTTTTCTTTGTTCCATCGTGCATGGGAGCAACCTTTTCATTTCCCTTATCTGGATAAAACAATCTTCGGGTAGGCGCCTCGTTGTTCCACATGCAGACACTTTTCTCAGGGAGTTAACAATGAGACGAGCTTTCAGCAGGATTCAACTTTTGTTTTGTTTAGACACCTTTGGTGATCGAGAGCCATTTTCAGGCTCTCGGATCTTTTGATCGCGCTTCCGAAAAGGAGGACGCATCCGGTAGCCCTTCCGAGCACTTAGCTTTGTTTAGCGGACACCGCCTCCACGGAGCGGGTTTTGAGAGAGGCGATGTTTTGGTGGGTCGGAAGGGCTCTAGGAAGAGCAGTCAAGAGGTAGAAGCGATAGAGAAAGGAGTGGAACTTGGGAAGAGCGGAAATAGGTGCCACAAGCTCCGAAAACAGGAGTTCAGCGTACGTCGAGAAAATATGCATTTTGAACTAGCCGAGGACCGAGCAGTCTGATCACCGGGAAGTGAAATATTTTAGGATAGCACGCGTAAGAAACATAAGAAGAAATAATCGCGAAAGTAGGAGTTTTAGTCAACGGAGTAAGACCCTAGGACAGCCTCAGTCAGTTATATTAGAGAAAATAAATGTTATTAGAAATAATTTATGTCCTCCATTCAATATTTTCAAGTTTGTTTTTTCCGAGTTAGCAACCAAGAAATTTATTTATTATTCTGTATATTTTTGCAGCAAGAATAATATAAGTTATTTCGGCAGTAATATATAACAGTCATTATTTTAGTTTAAGACAAAAGTAATATCGTCCGAACCTTATTACGGTATTTTGCTTTGCGAGGCATTCGGAATTTTCTTCATACAGAATAATCAGTCTCCAGTTTTATAACAGGGCTATACTCCGGAGAACTGTCGTCTTTGTGGGCAGAAGGCGACGCAGACAGTTGAGAGAGAGAGTTTATTTGGAGGCAATGTCGTGGTGGATTGGAGGATGAGAGAGAAAGAGAGAGAGAGGGGTTATCGCTTTTCGTAGTGGAGAGAAGGGAGCACTCGACAGGCAGGAGAGATCGTTAAAGTCTATTATGCCTGGATCCTGGAATGAAATAAAGTAGCATAAAGCAATAAAGAATAGTTCGATAGTGTCCACTGCTCGGGATTCTTTATGGATTAATTTCGAAAAGTGTTGCACCGCGTTTTTTATATCTAATATCATCTTCGATCCTAGTACAATTTAAAATGCGCAAAAGGAAGTAGCAATCTCTTAAAATATTTTAGCAAACGCCGCAAACTGGAGATAGAAAATAGAGAACGCAGAAAGCATAGAGTAAGAGGGGATGAAAAAACTGAATCTGGTGACGTACAACAAATATCTGAAAAAATATTAATTTGTCTGAGACTACAATTACGTCATTTAAATACATTTTTGTCTTTGTTTTCACATTGCAGTATCTATTTTTCTTGTTTTCGCATAACGGTATCACCTTTGAAGTAAGTAAGGTTTTTATGCGAAAACATTTTTTATAATACATGTACATGAATAATAACAGTAAAAATGCTATCGATAGAATATGTAATCAATTAAGAAAAGATGCACCCTACAAAAATAATTATGGGGCACTCCTCTGAATTCTTCTGTTGTTCTTGCTAGGTGAACAAGATTTTCCATCTTTCTTAACATAGGATTTCTTATCTATAGGTGGCAGTAAAGTACTGCGCAGTTGTGAAAAAGCACGTGATGTCTGCAGACACAGTATCTCTGTTGTACATTGTGGTACTTTCAAAATTTCTTTCTCTTTAGGTCATTTTATATTTCACTAACGTAGGAGTCACCCTTTCCAATTGAGGCTCACGATACCAGTGAAAGGAGGAAGCTCAGTGCCATAAGGATGACGACGATCTCCATAAGGATGACGACGATCTCCATAAGGATGACGACGATCTCCATAAGGATGACGACGATCTCCATAAGGATGACGGCGATTATATCCCGTATTCCAGCCCATACCCAGCATCAAGGAGAGCCATACGTTGCACTCTGGACAATTCAACCACCTCATGACCAAAATAAAAAAGAAAAGGGCTCACCACGTGTGGTGACATCATGCTTAGAAATTTGTTGGGCAGAAGCAAAGGAAAATATGATTGAAAAAATTGCATTGCAACTCCCAGTCCAGATTTTCTTCATTGAGAAACAGTTTTAATTTTCAGAAGTCCACATGCAAGTACAACTTGATTGGTCTGCGTGTAAGAAATGAATTTCATTCATAGCATTAAAACAAAAATAAAGAGCCAATAAATGCAATAATCAGTTATGATGAAAAGACACTTGGGGTTACAGCACATTTTAAATATCTGTAGGTGACAGCGTGAAAAGACATGTAAACGGCTGGTGTAAATCCTACCATTTTCGAAGATAAAATACAGTGGCTTGATTACTATTTTATCTCTAAAGCCGCGGCAATGCAATTGGTCGGCATCTCTGCATTATCAGTGTCATGAATTTCGGGCAACATTTTAAAAGATTAGAGGGGATTTTTTTCCCTCCTTTTTTCCTCCTACTTGCAATCTTGGCGCTGGATGCCTTACTCATAAAAAATCCATGAAACAAATCTTGGATAATTGGTTACTAATCGACTATTTTTACACGTTACACATCATCCCTTGTCATTTCTTTAACTGCATTACGCGTTACGTGCCGTTCTTCATTGGTTAGATTTAAACAACCTAGAGTACTTCGTATTATTTCTATCGTTGTGTAAAAAAATATACAAAGATTTTCCTACCAGGTATCCGATAGAGACAACCTTGTTTTTTTTTTTGTTTTATTCATTGGAGGTTTAACGACCACCGTGAGCAACTCAATGGGCTATAAGCAGTCGCCCGTCCCTAATTTAGGGTCACTGGTTCCAGGGAAGGGAGACAGCCAGTGCCGCAAGACAAACGCAACATCCATGCCTCACCGGAATTCGAACATTGACCCCTTTCAGACGAATGATCAGAAGCCATCGCTTAGATTACTGCGCCACCAGGGCGGCATTAAGCATTTTCACTGAGACAGGAATTATTCACTGAAAAAACAGGAAAAAATATCCGTGGTACGTTACCACAATAAATAGGGGGAAGCCATTTCCTACGATAGCCGGGCACCCTTGGTAGTTCTCCGTATTACCCTCAGCGCTCAACGGTACGTCGACGACATTTTACGACCTGCTGTGTTGCCATTCCTGTCGCAGCATCACCGAGAAGTTTTTTTAACGGGATAATGCCCGGCCACAGACGGCGCGGCTCTCCCAAGCCTGCCTCCGTAATGTCGACACCCTTCTACGGCCATCCCGATCGCCCGACCTCTATCGAACATGATTGGGACACTACCTACCCCGCAATTTGGACACCATCTGGCATGTTATACCTCTGGACGGTATCCGAGAACTGTATGCGCCTATACCGCGCAGGGTAATCGCTTCTATCCGTGTCAGAGGTGGCGCTATACAACGTACTAACTTGTTTCACTCGAGTAGCTGTTTTATCCGAATAAATGGCCCAACAGCTCTGGAACTGGAATTGCAATCATTTCCTCTCCTATACATGTGCATTGCACATACCAATTTTCATCTTGATTGGACGAATCGTTCTGGATACTTCGGGTTTTTTTTAGTTTTGTTTTTTCCGCAAGAGTGCATTTGTGTTCTATTTTACCGTATTGTATAGGTTTAGCTGATGTTATAAAGAAGCACACCTTTCAATAAAAACCATAACAGTTCTCCATGAGGTGAAATCAAATATCACACGTAACCCATGTTATTGGTTACAAAGGATTTTCTTCTTGTCAAGACAAATTAAATTAGTGCATACATTATTTAAAAAAATGTTTTATCTTGTTGGAATATGTTACGTGGACATAAACGTTTAACATAAGCCTCTGGATTGTAGGCAATTGCTGCTGAGATTTATGAACAACTTGAAAATACATTTCGATGATCGACATTTAAGCTTTTCTCTAAACTAGAGAACCTTTCCTTGATTAGTCAGGATTACTAAAGCTTTTATGCATTATATGTACTAGCTGTAATCACTCAAACTGACGGGTTTAAAAAAGAATGAAATTACATTCACTCAAAAGAACTGCTTTATAACTTCAATTCTGGTGAATGTGCGCTGTCCATATTGTATAATAAACGACATCACCTTTAGCGACAGCTAAGAGAGAAATATTTGTGACGTCACGCTCAGCTTTTCTTGTTTTCGAGGGATGTTCAGTAACCGAAAACTGCTTTCGGAATGAAATTATGTTAACGTGTGATTTACCTTTTATGCATTCCGAGTTATTATAAACAGTGGTCATAATTAAATAAAATAAATTGTGCTCACCATTAAATCAATGTATGTATCCGCAATGAATTAATACACACATAATTAAATAAATACAGGAAAACATGCACTGTACAAAGTTTTCTGAAATTCACGAACCATTTTCCGCGATTCCTTTCGTGAATTTACGAAGTATAACCCTGATACAACCTTTCCCGTAAAATGACAGGGAAAAACCTGAATGTTATGAATTTTTCGTACGCCAGGAAAATTCTGAATTTTCAGAAACCTTTCCGCAATTCCTTTTGTACATTAACGGAACAATTATGTTCTCCCTTTTTCTGTATCCATGTGATGGACAATTTCCGATAATAGAAGCGATTCCTGGGAATATACTAGAGGTTTGATTAACTATTAAATTTCAATCGCCTGTCAGAGGATCTGAGTTTGAAGTCTGTAGCGAGATGGGATATTCTGGATAGCATATCGAATGAAATTTTGGTTATTGAGTCAACGGATATTCCTTACCTGCTCCCCCATTTTGTGCACCATCTATTATACAGTGCGTTGCGGCAAAAAACCGGGTACTTAAATTATTGTACAGGGGATTGTATGATTTCTATGTATCTGTCTATGGGCCCCTTAAGACAAAAGCTATATTATAGCTATCAAGAGTAAATTTTATATTTGGGAGTTTGTGGAATAATACGCGAAAGCAGTGCATTTCACTTTTCTTAAAGATAATTGAAAGTCATTGTCAGTTTAAAAATGTCTCAAGTTCCAAAGCATTGTGTTGCTTCGAAAAATCACGATGAAAAAAATGTACAATTTGTAATAAGTCCTCCTACAGAAAAAAATTAAATTATTACCAACCAATTCAGAAAAAGAATAAATTAGAAACAGAAAATAAAATGACTAATTCAGTTGCATTAATAAAAAAAAAAAAATAATAATCGCGCGATTAGAGTTCTACCTTATACGTGACTATGCGTTACGTGTCTTTCTGGCCAATGGTGGCTCGCGCGGTTGCCGTTTGGCCCCTACTGGGGCTTGTACTTCATGCGTCAGGAAAGAAGAATCTCTGGTAAAAGGTCTGGAAAAGTCAAAATCGAAGATTTTGCGAAATTTCCGTATAAATACGGAAAAATCTGAAACGGACTTTTCTGAAATAAACGCAGTTACTGATTATAGAAAATGTGTCAAAATACAGAAGTTAGAAGAAACAGAAACTTTTCAAAAAGTAAATTTCGTTAAAAGACGGACACCTAGCGGTAACTTTATTGCACATTATTTCCAGAAATTTTCCTTGAATTCACACAACTTATTACCACGTCTTCTGATAAGAAAACATCGTGCTTATGTTATCATTTTATCCGTATGTCCGTCCTTCCGTCCGTCTGTCTGTGGACACCATATCATTGCAACTACACTGCTGGCCACACAAAATGCAACACCAAGAAGGAAGCATCCGATTGGCCTGAAATTCACAGCATGCGTAGCCCGCGAGAGGACATGCAAACGATTAGCATTGCAGGGCATATGCAAATCATATGCGTCCGGCACGCCACCGAGAAGCACTATAAGAAGGGTGCACAGAAGGCGGGGTGTAAGTAGTGGAAGTGTGTTGTGTTGCCGGACCTGTGCGTGGGAAGCTTCCTGATGCCTCGTCGCAGAATACGGCAGTCATTCCAGCACGTTTCGGAGTTCGACAGAGGACGAATAGTGGCTTATCGCGACAGCGGTTTATCGTACCGAGACATCGGCGCCCGTGTGGGAAGACATCCAGCCACAGTGAGGCGAGTATGGATTCGGTGGGTGCACAAGGGACGGACGGACCAACGTGAGCGATTGCCGCAGCCACGGCACACCACCGAACGAGTAGATCAGCGTGTTGTGCGGCGGGCATTGACGGCTCGCACCACCACATCACGAACGTTAGCGCAGGAATTAGGGTGTGTTGCGCAACAACCTGTGTCAGCACGTACCGTTTGACGTCGTCTGCAGGAGCGGGGACTAGTCGCACGGCGCCCATTGCTCCGATTACCGTTGACGTTACACCACCGGCGAGTGCGGCGGCAGTGGGCCGTTGAACGCCGCACCTGGACTACGGAATGGTACGACATTGTCTTCTCCCACGAATCCCGCTTTTGCCTGCAACACCATGATGGTCGGATCCGCCTGTGGCGGCACCGCGGCGAGAGACTGTATGACGCCTGAATTATGCATCGCCATACCGGTCCGTTGCCTGACGTTATGGTTTGTGGCGCAATTGGATATGACACCCACACCCCTCTGGTACGCATCGCCGGTACAGTTAACAGCCACCGCTACATCTCCGAAGTTTTGGAGCCTGTAGTCATCCCTTACCTGCAGGACCTGCCAGCGGCCACGTTTCAATAGGAAAATGCGCGCCCGCACGTGGCACGCATCGTGCAAGAATTCTTCACTGCCCACCAGGTGTCACTGCTGCCGTGGCCCGCCTGTTCTCCCGATATGTCGCCCATCGAACACGTCTGGTCGCTGATCGGCAACCGAGTGGCCCGGCAAGCACCACCTGCGGCTACGCCTGATGAACTGTGGCAACGTGTGGGAGCAGCCTGGACCGACATACCCCAAGCCCACATCCAAAGCCTCTTTCGTTCGATGCCGCGGCGTGTAGCGGCCGTTATTGCCAGCAATGGGGGCCACACGAACTATTGATGTCTGCGTGTTCTACAAGTCGCACGGGCCTGTAAACTCAATCGTTTGATCTTTGTATCCATTGTTATGTGTCCAGTAAATCTGGCTTTGCTATCTCGTGTCCTCCTTGGTGTTGCATTTCGGCTGGCCAGCAGTGTATATTAGTCAAATTTCAAAAATTATTTTTGCATTGAGAAGCTTAAAGTATGGGAATGATCATCCTTGCATTCTGGCCTCTAGAGGGCGTAAATGCGGATGATACCAAATTCAAAATACAATACATTTTACTCCATATATTTGCTTCTAAATATCCGATTGAAAAAATTATGTTTCCTTTCGATATCATTTGTATCGAACACTATTTTAGGTATTGTCTCTTTTTCAAGTAACGCATAGATTTTCCGCTAGGGGGCGTATAGGTAAATTGCGTTTTCCCCGATATCTCTGCTTCTAAATGTCCAATTTGAATTTTTTTCCTTCCTCAGATACAGCTGTGAAATGAGAAATGTCTTGCATGTAGTTTATAATATTTGCTAAATAACAGTTTGGCAACCAGGGGTCGTAAGTACCTATTTCTGCTTCTGATGTATTTGCAGCAAAATATGAGCTCCTGAAAACTCGAATGAAAAAATTGTTTCGTGGACCGATACCGCTCACCTCAAAAAACCTTTGGAGAATACCTACTGCTTAAAATGGTACACAGTTTCTCTGCCACGGGCGTAGATGTACAAAGAGTGAGCCGAAAGTTTTGCGATATTTGCATAAACGCATGTGCTGCGGCGGGTATGACACGCGTTTAAACTAGTCCAAGTCGCGCACTGCAGTCATTCGAAAGGGATATAAAGTGGTAGTCGTTGCTGTGAACAGTATTGCATGTCGTCGTTCTGTCTGTGGTTTAGACGCCTAAAAGATGAACGGCCACAACCGGCTAATTAGGGAAATTTTGCTTTACAAGTTTGAACTCGGCCATAACGCTGCTCAAGCAACACGAAATATTTGTCATGCGAAAGGGCAAGGTTCCGTGGACCAGAGCACCGCAATCAGATGGTTCAAGAAATTTCGCTCAGGTGACAGAAACCTCGACGATCAGCTGAGGTCAGGTAGGCCGCGAACCGTGGATTCGGAGGCCGTGCGCCAGACCGTAGAGGTAAATCCGACAACCAGCACACAGAGATTATCAGGCGAGCTTGGCATATCACAGGCTGCCGTGGTTCGTCACTTTCAGGACCTCGGTAAGGTCTACAGGCGCTGCCGTATTGTCCCTCACGAACTGACGCCAGCTGAAGCAAACCGCCGACTGGAACTGTGCACGAAACTCCTAGAAAGCCAGCGCGATATACGTTTCATCAAGAGAATTATTACGTACGATGAAAAGTGGGTCTATTTCCGTAATCCTAACACACAACGGCAGTAGTTGAGCCCAGGCCAGCTTCCAGAACCTGTTGCGAAACGTGGGCGGTTCGAGCACAAGGTGATGCTCTGCGTCTGGTGAAATTTCGAGGGGATAAACCATTACGAATTTGTTCTAGACGGTCGGACCATCAGCGCCAACCTCTACTCTGAACAGCTGGAGCGGATGTATGCCGTTTTGGAGGAGAAGTACCCAGCACTGGTGAACAGAAAACGCGCTCTCGTACAGAAGAACGACGCTCGGCCTCTTACAGCACGAACGACACAGGCAAAACTCCAGGAACTTGAGGGCATCGAACTAATGCCACACCCATCATATAGTCCGGACCTTGTTCCATCGGATAATTACTTCTTCCAGGCCGTGGTCCACTTCCTTCGCGGACGGCACTTCAACAACTAGGATGAGGTGGCAGCTGGGGTGAAGGAGTTCTTCGCCTCGAAAGACAAGAATGCGGCACCGGTGGTGCAGTGGTCTAAGCGATGGCCTCTGATCATTCGTCCGTAAGGGGTCCGGGTTCGAATCCCGGTCAGCCATGGATGTTGTGTTTGTCTTACGGCACTGGCTCTCTCCCTTCCCTGGAACCAGTGACCCTAAATTAGGGGCGGGCGACTGCTTATAGCCCATTGAGTTGCTCACTGTGGTCGTTAAACCTCCAATTAAAAAATAATAATAAAAAAATGAAGGACAAGAACTGGTACCGCCGCGGAATCGAAGATCTGGCAGACGGTGAAAGTCCAAGTGAAAGTCTGTAAAACGATATAGCAGCCCCGGTGGCGTAGTGGTGTTCGTCCAAGATGGGACCGTGTTCGGATGCCGATGAGGTATGGCTGTTATGTTTGTCTTACGACACTGGCTCTCTCCCTTCCCTGGATCCAGTGGCCCTAAATTAGGGGCGGGAGACTGCTTATGGCCCATCGAGTTGTTCACGGTGGTCGTTACCCCCCACACCCCCGAAAGTAGCGGTGCATTTTACGCCACACCATCCAAGGCTTGTAACACATCTGCTCGGAGCGGAAACGAAACGTCGGAAAAGAATAACCGGAAAAAAAATTGGAAACCATTATTTCCAACAGAAGCCCGCCGCCCCGGTGGCGCAGTGGTCTAAGCGATAGCCTCTGATCATTCGCCCAAAAGGGGAGTCCGGGTTCGAATCCCGGTCAGACATGGATGTTGTGTTTGTCTTACGGCACTGGCTCTCTCCCTTCCCTGGAACCAGTGACCCTAAATTAGGAACGGGCGACTGCTTATAGCCCATTGTGTTGTTCACGGTGGTCGTTAAACCTCCTAAAAAAATAATATAAAATGAAGGACAAGAACTGGTACCGCCGCGGAATCGAAGATCTGGCAGGCGGATGGCTAAAGACGGTGCAAAACGATGGCCTATATTTTGAATACTAGCTAGTCAGCTATCTTCGTAAAGGTTCGTACGAAGACATAAAGTGATCCAAAACTTTGCCGCCCCGGTGGCGCAGTGGTCTAAGCGATGGCCTCTGATCATTCGTCCGAACGGGGTCCGGGTTCGAATCTCGGTGAGGCATGGATGTTGTGTTTGTCTTACGGCACTGGCTCTCTCCCTTCCCTGGAACCAGTGACCCTAAATTAGGGACGGGCGACTGCTTATAGCCCATTGAGTTGCTCACGGTGGTCGTTAAACCTCCAATCAAAAAAAAAAATCCAAAACTTCCGACTCATATATCTTGGCGACATCTCTGCTTCTATAGTTCTTTTTTTTTTTTGTCGGAGAGGTTTTCCGCTGCGAAGCGTTTCCCTCATAATTTCAAATTTTTCTTAGTGCGGAAGTGTGCCACTAGAGAAGCATTTCCACTTACAGCAAGGGACTAAAAACCAGCTTTAAAAAAATATTTTTAGTCAGATACTATTAACTATGAAAACTCTTTGTCTGTATTTTCTTCGCAAAGTAAAGCACAGTTTCTCCGCTAAGAGGCGCAAATGCTTAAGGGGGGGATTCTCATTTTTTACGCTAAAATTACCGCTTTTTTTTTTTTTGGAGTGCTTATTGTCGAAACTATACAGTCAAGTGATTACAAAGTAGGTACATCTATTTATTATCGTTTTAGATATTTAAAAAACCATTTTTAGCAAGTTTCATGAAGAATCACGCCCACAAATCCCCCTCGACTATGACACTGCGCGAAGATCCACGGTCGCTGGTTGGCATGATTTCTCCACTCCAGGTGATCTGAAACAAAAAAACTCGAACTGCCTTTTACTCTATACACAAGTAGTTATCGTTTGATGAACCAGAAAAAATAAATACATTTATATTTGAGGAAATGGTGACTTATCAAACTCAAATTATCAATTTAGCTCAAAAAATTGTCAATGTTTTTTGCTATTAAAAAAATATACATAACTTATCGCGTTTCTGGTTCATCAAACGATAAAAAGATGTTTGCTGAATATGCAGTTTTACATTTGAAGTCGATTAGTCTAATAGTTTTTGCAATATCATGCCAACCGTTTGCGGAAAAGCTGTTTCGAGAAAAACGCATTTAAAGTTTCAAGTACAGTTTACGGAAGCATATCGAGTAATTACGGTATTTTTCTGCTAATCTGCTATACCAGAGCCATAAAGTGTTCTTTCCTCTGCTTTGTAAAACTCGTTTAGAGACATTTGCTCGCTTCTACGCCTTGTACGGGCCTCTTTTGTAGCCTAGAGGCTGCGTCTCGACGATCTCTGCAGACGCTGTTCGTCCCGCGCGTTGGCAAATATCTTCGTTTGCTCGTCAACAACGATTCCTATCGCTATCATCATTTTCAGGACGGCAGAAAACCCTTCATTAAAAATACCTGCTGCTACATAAGCTGCCATTTAGGTGGTTTTTGAGCCACAGTGGAGATGTTTGGGCGCGAACTGCCAAACAGTAAAATTGAAACTTTCGTTGTTGTTTTGAGTGTCACCACCCAAACCCCTTTCTAGCAACTCTCTTGATGACAAATCGTTGTAAATCGGCTTTATAGCATTTTCGAATCGTTATGAAGTGGCGGTTCGTGATTGAATTCACCCAGAGTTTTCTCAGCTTCGGCTTTGCGCCAGCTGATTGATCTCACAGAGTTGGTACACTCTGTGACCCCACTGGACAATGACAGATTATAACTTGGCCAATTTTGTGAATTTCGACTTGAAATTTGGTACACACATTCTTAAGACCTGAAATTATAAAACAACGTAAAAAAATCGATAATTTAAACAAAAAAAAAAAAAAAAAAAAAAAAAAAAAGTGATAGAGAGAATCCCCCTTAATTTGTTTTTCTCAATATCTCTGTTTCTAAATGTGCGATTTGAAAATTCTTTTAACATCGGATACCATTTACATAGTGGAACACTTAAGGTTTTTATTTGAGGAATTTTGTAGGTCATAGTTCTGTTGCTAGGTGGTGTTTGTGTACTTCGGTTTGCAGCTGTGTCTCCGCTTCTAAAATCCCTAGAGAAATGTCTTTTTTTATTGTATACCATTCGCTACAATAAAGATGGGAGAGCATTATCCTCTTTAAATGAAACACAGCTTTCCCTATAGGGGGTGTAAGTGTCGAAACCTTTTTCTCTCTGTCTCTGCTTCCGGGAGACGTATTTGAAAAGCTTTTTCCTTAGCATAGCTTTTGCCATGAAGAATACTTTTCGCCGATTTTCAACTTTTCCATTATAAAAATTCTTCCTTTAGGGGGGGCGTACGGTTATATCATGTTTCCTTATATATTTTTTCTTTTATCTGTTCGATTGAAAAACTGTTTGTCTCTGATATCTTCCTTCTGCTATGAGAAACGTTTGGTCCAGTTATTAATCTTCGTAATATACTTTTTAGCTGCTGGTGGAAGTAAGTAGTTATTTTTATTTCTGGATGGTTTATCGATTGTATAAATCCAGTTGATTTTTTTCTAACAGGTTCCATTGACTTTGAATAACTCTGATAAATTTTATTATCGTCGGAAAGGATTCATCACAACCGAAAATTTGATGTCATGTTTCTTGTTTTTAATAGTATGGATTAACCTTGTGTTAAATCAGTTCTAAATATTCAATTCCGCAGTGAGTGAGGGAGTTGCAGTTCAAATAATGTTATTAAAAACATTCATGGAGCTTGATTCAGCATATTTATTCCCCGCACGGGGATAACTGGTTTTCCAGTTATTTGGGGAGCGGCGCTCCCACGGCCCGAGCTGACCTTGTGACTGGTCAACATCTGATGTCATGCCACCGCTTGTTTTTTTTTTTTTTTTTTTCGGTGCTGTTGGAGTTTGCAGGGACGGCTGTTCATCCAGCTGTTGAGGAGTCGCGGCCCCACGATCCCGATCTGGTCTTGTGTCTCGCTTTTTCGTTTTTATTTATTTTTTCACTGGCCAGTTGCCCGTGTTGTATACTCTACCTAATCGATACCACGCTATGTACTAACACCCCGGTCTTGTGGTTTTGTTACTCTCCACTACTAACTGTTTATATTAACCGCTCAGTTCGTAGGTTGCTGAGATTCCGTTTCGGTTCCACTCCAGGGTTTTGTCTTCCTTGGATTACTTTTCTCTTTTAGCTGGTTTGGGTGCTAGACCTACCTGCATGTTTGCCGCGTGCGGAGACCCGTGAGGCGGAAATGGGATGTCTGGCGGCCGAGGTCGCAGGAGACCGGAGAAGTGCCTTCTGTGTACCAATACTAATCTTCGACCCCGGCTTCGCTGTAAACGGGAGGCTAGAGACTAACCCACCTCTAGTCAGAAGTCCTGTACCAAGTTGTGTACAGGGTTTTAGCGGCTTTATTGTCGTATAGCACGGCAGGGTAAGCCCGGGGGCTGTGGGATCATGCCAAAGGCGTTGGCATGACGGTACCCGGAGGCCGAAGTGTCCGCTGAGTGCGTGTAATCACAGCCAACGGACTATATCTGCAGCGTATAAGCTGCAGAACTGTGTCCAGCGTCATTTTCTTGGCTTGCAGACCTCCAGTTCTCCCATGTAGGGATCGGCGGTGGGTGGAGTAGTCTGCAGACGAATCCTCTTCCTTGTTTCCATGGCTAAAAACAAAAACAAAAACTCCAAACTCAAGTCACCTGAGAAAATGATAGTTGACAACGACTCTCCTTCGTCTTCTCAACCTACCAAGTCCCATAACCTTAAACGATCTTTAGATCATGACCTGGACCAAGAACGTGGAACCTCTTCTTCGGCAGCTGTACCAGTCACTCCGAAGCGTCGTCTCCCCTCGATTGCTGTGAATACGCATGCTACACACTTAGTTGTAGAATCCATCGATCCGAATGAGAGACTGTCCACCAGATCGCCCTTTTTCATTTCTAAAGCTTTGGACGCTGCGGTTGGCTCCTTGAAGTCTGTGAGGAAGCTTCGCTCTGGGAACCTGCTTGTCCAAACTTGCAGTGTTTCTCAGAGTAACACTCTTCTGCACCTCACTAGTCTTCAAGGCATTCCTGTCAAAGTGACACCTCACCCGTTTCTTAACACCTCTCGGGGTGTTGTTTCACAGTTTGATCTCTTGCCATGCAGTGAGGACGAATTGGTGAGTGAACTTGCAGATCAGGGTGTTATTGCTGCACGTCGTATGATGTTCCGGCGCGATGGTTCTTTGATTAAGTCTAAAAATGTAATCTTGACTTTTAACTCCCCGAAAGTTCCGACCGAAATCAAGGCTGGCTACTTGGTCTGTGGAGTTCGCCCGTACATTCCCAGTCCTCTGCGCTGTTTCAGGTGCCAGAGGTATGGGCATTCACAACGTTCATGTAACAGTTCCGCTCGTTGCAAATTGTGGCTCCAGTGAACATGACGGGAAAGGTTGCACTTCTGCGGCCTGCTGTGTTAACTGTGGTGAGGCCCATGCAGCTTACTCCCGCAACTGTATGAAATGGAAGGACGAGATGGCGATCCAGCGCCTCAAGACCCTGGAAGGCCTCTCGTACCCTGCTGCCAAGGCCAAGTTGGGTATTCCCAACAACCGACAGCGTACTTTTGCCGCAGTAGTTCAGTCCCTGCCACAACCCGTGCAGCCCTTTGTTCCGCGCCCTGTAGCTCTCGCCGGACTTGCTAAGAGATCTACAGCTGAACAAGCGACACAGGTGGATTTCTCCGAGCTCCAGCTTATTCGATCAGCTGACTCTGCGCCTTCTCTTTTGAAGACGACCAACTCTTCCAGTTCCCAGCAGAAAGCCTGCACGTGTGGAAGACCCGGCCCTAAATCCGCAAAGGTGTGCAGTGTCCATCCAACTGTCGCGGTCCAGCTGACCAACATTGCAACTGTCCCAGACTCAGCGAGGTCCCCACTCTCAACTAACATTATAAAGGAACATAAGGGGGAGGAGAGGGACAGTTCGTCCCTCTCCTGGGACTCATCTTATGTGTAGTTGTGTTCGTTTGCGTGATGTGTTTTATCATTCTCATTCCTCAGTGTTACTTAATCGGCTAGTTTCTAACCATTGTACCATGTTTTTAATACTGTTTGTTTCATTGTCTTTTTTGGCCCTTCCATCATTCTCATGGTTCGGTTTTACTTGGTCAGCCAGATTTTGGGATTTATGCCACGTTTTTTTTTTTAATACTGTTTGTTTGTCTTGTGTCTGGCGCTCTTTGGCCAAACATGGCCCTTGCGCCATAAAAATCAACCAACCAACCAACCAACCAGCATATTTATTAGCCTCTATTCTCCCCCGTATGCAGGCAGCTACAAAAGAAGTGAAAAGAAACACACCCTTTCATTATTTATAAACCCTCTATTTCTCCCTCAAATATCGTTTATGAACGACAAAATAGAACGTACATTCGTGACTAAGCGTTTTCTTTTCGATTTTTTCCCTTTGAAGGAGTTGTTGAAACGACTTTGATCGTGTGAGGTAGCGTAGCTCTGACATTATGCCAGAATTCTTCGGATGAGGTGACGTCAGGGCATGATTTCACACAGGTGTTTCCGTTGCTATGGCAACAAAACACAACATTGTCATAAAGAATTGCAACGGATATTATAAATGAAAATTCAGTGTGCGCGATACATTTCAGTGAGACCATTGAACAGATCAAAGCGTAACGTTAGTAGACCTCCTTCTGTTCATACGTTCTTCTGCGGTGTGGCTCTATTTTGATTGGTTAAATGATGCTACCGGCGTCTCTTCACTACGTTGCCACCCATATCGTTTGTTTTTTGTTTTGTTTTTTCATTTCATTTCTCTGCGTTTCAACGATTTCTATGAGCATCTAAGGGTATAAGGAATTACCCGTTCCAAAGATGTCGTTCTTAGATTCGTGCGTGTGATTTCCGTACAAGTCTAATATCGGCTATTTCCGTACTAGTGGAATAAAAGTTTCTAAAGAAGCGTATGTTTTGCACAAGTTGCCGAAGGAGGAAGCGTAAAATGAATGCGCCTACATGGGCAGATGATAATCCCTAAGGAGGACAATGTGCATTATTTCTTATCAGAGAAATTTCGTTAACAAATAAGATTACTGCACTGCTTTCATCCTATATGTTTTGATATGATAGCGACTAGTTCCGTTAGATTATTTCTGATACCTTATTTCGTTACTTGGTCAGAGTTTGCTGCATCAATTAATAATTTCACTAGAAATTACAGAAATGCCAAAGAAGAAATGTTCTAAAATCCACGATGGATTTCAATATGGGAAACACCGAATAAACAAAAAGAATATGAATAGCTAGCTGCGCATTGAAGAAAAAAACAGAAAATTGCCGTGGCACTTAAAACAGTAAAGATTGAATTATGTTTGTTGTAAGTTTCTAACGACGCGTGGAAGTACTATTTTACGATAATTAAAGTTAAACAACGGATCTTGAATGCAAGAGAGCTAGGGAAGGTTAGAAGATACAGAAATACCAAAGATTTACCGAGAGGAAATGCAGTCATTAGTTAGTAAAGTGTGTGTGTGTGTGTGTGTGTGTGTGTGTGTGTGTGTGTGTGTGACAGATGTACCATTGTTAAGTTTTGTGATATCGTCTTTGTATCAGGCAAGAAGAGCAACATACGGAGAAGAAAGAGATTCAAGAACTGTGATAGAAAAAAGCCATTTCCGAAGAAGCAAATCATACGCAAGATGAAACAAGTTTTTTAATGGTCGTTGTTGGGAATGAAAACAGAACGTTAGTCTTCACAAGCAAATATAGTGCCAAAACTACAAAACCTTTCTTAGGAAAGGCGCGTTTAAAAATGCCAGAAGCCAGTTTTATCATCTGTACTCAGTTCACGTTGACATATGGAGCTCTACTGATGAGGTTAACTTATTACTGTGGCCATTGCTTTGGTGTTGAGAAAAAATATATAAACATCTGATATGTTTTTTGGTTTGTTTTTTACGATTTTGCAAACAGAATATGGCCGGATTACCGAAACAGTAAATATGGATTTTGAAGAAGTCACTACAACTGCGTTACGCAGCACTTTCCCATCAACCAGTGCACTGGGGTTGGATATATTGGGTGTGTGCAAAAGTTCTACGCGTTTTTGTAATAGATGCAAATTGCGATCAAAGCAGTAACGTCACAGATGACACTTATAACGAAGTAAATTTCTCCGTCATTTCTGGTCTACTCCGGGATTCGAACCCGGATTCCCTCATTCCAGAACAAGTCACTCTACCAATTGAGCTACGCGGACGTTTATTCTGATTCCTACCTGCCTTTATGTCGTGTGCGTCCTGCTGGCAGGTACGTCACATCTCCTGGTACGTCACACACTGCAAAGCCAAATTTCGGCCAACAAAGTGTGGAGCAGTAGAGCATATAGAGGCACTAGGTTTGTCCCAGTAAGTCACTCGTAACGGAAATCACGGACGGTGTAACATGTCATACGATAAAGAGCACATTAGACATTGTTTATTGTACGAGTTCGATAAAGGCAGTACTGTAGCCGCGGCTTGCCGCAACATCTGTCAAGTGTATGGGGAGGATGCAGCTCATGATAACACATGTCACGGTTGGTTTCGGAAATTCCGGGACGGAGACAGAAGCTGTAAATATCAACCACGTCCTGGACGTCCATCCGTGGTTTCTGACGAGGATGTGGACCAAGCCATAGCAAATGACCCACATCCAACCGTTCAGGAATTAGCGGAAACGTTGTCGGTACACAGAACAACAGTCGAAAGACGGATGCATGCGCTTGGGTTCATCATCAAGTTCGATAACTGGGTTCCGTACCACCTTTCTGCAAAACAACGAGAGGAGAGAATCCGTACCTGTGTTTCTTTGCTTTCTCGTCACAGAAAATTGTAAAGCGTCGACGGACTGTGTAAAGGGTCGACAGACTGTGTGCCAAGATGCGGAGTCTGCTCCATCGTCCTCAAAAGGACGACTGTATCCCAAAAAGGTTTTGTTGAGAGTTTGGTGGGATGTCCAGGGAATAATCCACTGGGAGGTGTTGTCACTTAACCAAAAGATAAATGCTGCTGACCTCTACTGCCAACAGTTGTACAGATTGCGAGAACAACTGACATCGAAGCGGACAGCACTTGTCAATCGCAGAGGCGTGATCCTTCACCATGATAACGCCAGACCTCATGCTGCTTTAATCACTCTGCAAAAATTACTGGACTTTGGTTGGGAAGAGTTACCTCACCCGGCGTATTCCCCTGACCTGGCACCTACGGACAACCACCTTTTTCGATCGTTACAGAACACCTTCGCTCTCCAAACCTTCGATGATGTGGACGATGTGAAAACGGCATTACATGACTTTTTTGACTCTAAAACACAGGAGTTTTTCCGTCGTGGGATTCGCCTGCTCATAGACAGATGGCAAGAGGTTATACAGAATGATGGCAATTATGTGAAACCTAGTTATGTTATTTGTTGTGTTCTCCTGCTTTCTTTGTAGCCTACAAAAACGGGTAGAACTTATGCACACACCCAATAGAACAGAGGCAACACTGTCCTTACACATTGCTGATGCACACGTGAGGGCATTGCTGTTTCAAGAACTTGTAGTTTCAGGGAGTTGCTGCTCCACGCACACAGTTTCGCCAGTGCAAGGGTTAGGGAGCGAAATGTACGCCACAGAGCACGAGACTCAGATGTAAATCTTCCATAGAGACTCATTGCAACAATTTAGCCCCGAAGGTCTCAACAGAACAGCGCGGCAGTGGACGGACATGGAACTAAAACGTCAAATCGTAACCGTCTGCCCTTTTTTTTTTCAAGAGTTTACAACTCAGATCAGATTAGATCATATGTAGAGGATTTTAGGAAGGGAGTGTCTGACCCCAGGTCTTAAACAATTCTTAGAAATAGGAAGCCATACAGGAGATTTGGACTAGAGTGCCCGATAGGTAAGTGACACGGAAGCGAGGTAGAAAGGAGGCGGAAGACGCCCTTGTTTATAACCGGGGGGGGGCTAACGTGCCCATCCGACGCACGGCGGATATTTAGTTGTTCGAGCGTTTGCATCTACTGGGATCGAGCTCGAGATTCCTCAGTGGCAGTCACGAACGTTGGCCATTAGGCCAAGCGTGGCCCGAGTTTACAACTCTCTCCTCGGTGTTATTTATATAGCTACTGATACCGTATCACGTGACAGACGCTATTGTAGTTTATAACGATGTGAATTTCTCCGTCATTTCTGTCCACGCCAGGATTCGAACCCGGATCCCCTCATTCCGGAATAAGTCACTCTACCAATTGAGCTACGCGGACGTTTGTTCTGACTGCTAACTGCCTTTATGTCGTGTGCGTCCTGCTGGCAGGTACGTGCACTCGAGAACTCCCAGTCAATCCAGTGTGTGGAATACAGCATCACACATTTTTCATTTTTCGAAGCGCTGGAGAAGGGATTCTCTGGTTTTTCCTATCTCGCGGTGTGGAAAGAACATCACACCAATGCGAGATTTTGAACGGCCGGGACATCCGGAAAGTTCGGGCGCCATTATAACGAAGTGAATTTTTCCGTCATTTCTGTCCACGCCAGGATTCGAACCCGTATCCCCTCATTTCGGAATAAGTCACTCTACCAATTCAGCTACGCGGACGTTTGTTCTGACTGCTATCTGCCTTTATGTCGTGTGCGTCCTGCTGGCAGGTACGTCACAAGTTTCACGTCCGACCACTGCGGCGTTGTCATAAACACGAGAGTTGGACCTCTGTCTTTCTTCCTTTATGGTATACGCAACGTTAAAGTATCGTTGTCAAACAGGACCATCCTACAAAGATGTTTTCCAAGTCAGAACAACCTGCATGGATCAAAATCGAGGAGACCCGTGGAAGGCACGCTACGGAATGTTATCAACGTCTTCGGGAAGCATGTGGTAAGCAAGTATTACCATATCGAACGCTGACACGATGGGCGACAGCGTTCCGCCGAGATTCCGATAAAGTGGAGGATGTGGCACGTTCAGGACGACCTGGCATCCAAGACTATCACGTGGAGTTGATGCAATCATACCACAAAACAGTTTTGCGTGTGTTGAAGGCCGAGCTTGGTTACCGCAAAAATTGCAGCATGATAGGTGCCTCATCACCTTACGGAAGTTCGCAAATGGAACCGCTATGCACTTGCCAGTGTGCATTTGGAACGTTGCACAAAAGAAGATGATGCATTCCTAGAGAATACCATCGCTCTGGATAAAACGTGGGCGAGGTCGTACGAACCAGAACTGAAACGACAGTCCAATGGATGACGGCATCCATCGCCTCCGTGGCCAAAAAATGTTCGCTACGAACCTGGGAATCTCAAAATGATGCTGATAGTAGCGTATGATATCCAGGGTGTGATACTCCATCCTGCAGTGCCACAACACCAGACTGTTAACGCTCAGTATTACCAACATTTTCTGGCGACCAAATTTCCGAACAATTGCGCCCATTATCTTGCATCACAATTCACGATAACACGCTACTGCTAGTGTAAGGAATTTGTTAGCACGATGGCAGTGGGAGTTACTCGAACTTGCGCACTATTCCCCTGACATTAACTCATGCGACTTTGATCTCTTCACAGAACTGGAAGAAACACTGAGAGGGAAGCGTTTTCACACAAGAGCGCAAATCCCCCCGAGCGGTAGGGCGCTCGTGTGCTGACATCAACAAAACCGGCTCTGCTGACGATATCCAGCGCCTTCCAGATGTGTAGTAGAAGGTTATCAATATAGAAGAAGATTTTATTGAAGGGATGTAAACTTATTCTGCTCTGTGAATAAATATTTAGGGACATACAGGTATTTTGTCACTATTTGATATTCAATTCTCGTAAATGGATGCGATTTCCCCTTTGCACAAAGCTTGGAGACAGATTCAGGAAGTTGGACTGCCTACAAAATATGGAGATGATGAAGGTGTAAGAATGATTTATGAATTTTTTCATCCTGGGCTCATCTCCCTGTAGTAGACATTGATGATGGCTGGATTTGCATCATGGAAGACTCAACATAAAGCATGAAACTTTAGCACTTTTATATTTAACAGCAGCACTTAGAGAACTTTGTCATAACAACAGAGATGTTGAATTGCCAGAGAACTTCATAGAATAAACAACCTGTCGAAGATGGCATCACAAGTTAAACCATTTAATAGACAAGCTGTATCCAAAACATTAAGAATTTGGCAAAATGCTTGAAAAAAGAAGCCAAGTATACGGTTTTGGGAGCAAGAGAGCTGACCTGAAACTCGAAGGGAAAACACTCATTAAAAAGTACAAAAAGCATCCTGAGAGTAATGCCTCGTCGCTCATAAGATTTTTATTTGTAGCAGCAAAAATGTGAAACTCGGTGGCAAAATACTTGGACATATTGTTAATAATGCTAGCCTATTCAAAATATTGTCCATCACTTTCCATACATTTCCGCCATCTTTGAACCCATTGGTAAAATCTATATTGGATTTTACCAATGGGTTCATTTTGGATTTTACCAGTAGGGCTGTCGTTTCACCACTGACTTCACAGATAGTTTAACGTCGGTCACATAGTCGAAAAGTTCCCCACGAAGGGTGTTTTTCAAAGGGGCAAACAGGAAAAAGTCTGAGGGAGCCAAATCAGGACTGTAAGGGTATTGGGGCATCACTCTCCATCCTATTTCCGCAATAGCCTCTGAAGTCTCCATTGAGGTGTGGGGACGGGCGTTATCATGGTGTAAAACAACACTATGAAATGGAATTTTATTTATTTATGTATTTATTTTTATTTGCCACAATAAAGAACATTTTATTTACAATCACTGGTGCATTTCAAATTGGTTTTTACAATCACCAATGACTGGCAAGTTGGTTTTACAATCATTAGTGTATTTCAAATTGTTTTTTACAATCACTAATGCATTTCAAATTAGTTTTTACAATCATCAATGCATTT
Source organism: Macrothele yani (assembly GCA_039090855.1). Taxonomy (NCBI): domain Eukaryota; kingdom Metazoa; phylum Arthropoda; class Arachnida; order Araneae; family Macrothelidae; genus Macrothele; species Macrothele yani. The sequence continues at coordinate 59,697,060 of CM077017.1, read as the reverse complement.
CAGATCAGTTTTTACAATCATTAGTGCATTTCAGATCAGTGTTTACAGTCATTAGCGCAGTTCAAATTGGTTTCTACAATAGTTACTGCATTTCAAATTGTTTTTTTCAATCATTAATATATTTCAAGTTAGTTTCTACAATCACTAGTGCATCTCAAATTTATTTCTACAATTACTAGTGCATTTCAAATTGGTTTTTACAATCATTAACGCATTTTGAATTGCTTTTTATAACCATAAATGCATTTTAAATTGCTTTTACAATCATTAGTGCATTTCAAATGTGTTTTTACAATCATTAATGCACTTCAAATTTGTTTTTACAGTCATTAGTACATTTTAAGTGCAGAGCATATCCATTTCTAAACTTCCCTGTGCTCCCTTGGTTGCATTAAGGATATCCAATCGATATTATATTTTTCTCCATTTAGTGGCAAGTATATCCAAAGTAATACTAGTAGTCAAAGTAGTACTATTATCTTTTGATTTTAAATAAATTAAGGCACTGCAACAGATTCTTTATAACAAATTGTTGTGATGTAATGTGGCAAGGGAGCCAGGGGAAAAGGCTAACAAATAGCCTGATGGGCCCCCAAGAAAAAAAAAAAAGAATCTAAATCGTCAAGTCAAGGAACAATTTAACAGTAATACGGTAAAATGAAGTAATAATAAACAATATTTGGCCAACAAGTAATCAACCATTAAGTAAGAAATTCCAAGCTCTCTTTTAAATAAATACCGAATAGTGCGACACCGTCTTGATTCAAAGCGGCAACCCATTCCAGGACCTAGGGCAGGTCACGTTAATACGTATTGTTAAAAACAGAATTTGTACGCGCCAGGTGTTAAAAAAATTAATATTACCACGAGTGTCATGATAATGGGAACGCAAATGTAAGGCAATTAGATCTGAGTATTTATTAGCATGTATACGTTCATGAGTTGCATGTGAACAAATTATCAGGAAAAACCAAAATGTTGATGCAAAAAAGAAGAGAGATGAGGACAACTAAAGAAGATGTGACTTCCAAAGTGGAATATATAGAGCTATGCAATACAGTACGAAAAAGTATCACTGAAGACGTTAGGAAATTCAACTGTGAACTAGTGAGGGAAGCAATTGAAAACAACCAAAGCCTAAAGATAGCAAAGGGACAACTCAGTAAGGGAAGAAAACAGATTATGGCACTGAGAAAAGAAGATGGTTCTGTAACAAGAAATAGAGGCGAAATTTTGACAAGAGCGAAAGATTTCTACTCCAAATTATATGAAAGGGATGATACATGTACTCCAGACATCATGAAAGGTACCAGTACCAGAGTTCTTCCAGTCCTCCCAGCAGAAGTTGCACATGCAATCAAGAACATGAAGCGGGGAAAAGCTCCAGGAGAAGATGGAATTACTGTAGAAGTAAGTGGAGAAATCGAAACAGTACTCGCCCAAATTTTCACTCGAAGGCTTAATGAAGGGAAGATTCCTGAGGATTGGAACAACGCTACAATGATCCTGCTACATAAAAAAGGTGACATTGAGGATCTCAGGAACTACAGACCTATCAGCCTCCTATCAGTGGTTTATAAAATCTTCACTAAAGTTCTTTCCCACCGCTTGAAGGTGACAATGGACATGGCTCAACCGAGAGAACAAGCTGGATTCAGGAGTGGCTACAGCACAATAGATCATATCCACGTACTGAGAGAACTAATTGAAAAAGTGAGGGAATATGAACTTCCATTGTGCATGGCTCTTATCGATTATGAAAAAGTCTTTGATTCGGTGAAACCATCAGCAGGTACAATGGCTCTGAAATCCTGCGGTATTGAAGATGCATACATTAATATTATTAATAACATCTATGAAAATAAAAGTGAAAAGATTCGGCTGTTTGAAAATACAACACACATAAAAATTGGAAAGGGAGTGACACAAGGTGACACCATACCACCGAATCTCTTTTATGCCACATTGGAAAATGTCTTTCAATCACTGAACTGGGAAAACAAAGGGATAAAGATTAATGGAGATAATCTAACCCACCTTCGTTTTGCTGATGAGGTAGTCATTTTTGCAACTACCCCATCAGAGCTACAGAGTATGATCCAGGAACTTGCTGACAAGAGTAAAGAAGTGGGATTAAAAATGAACTTTCAGAAGACAAAAGTGATGTTCAGTGCTTTTACAAGAAATGAAGATTTATCGATTGGTGGAGAAAAGCTGGAGATAACAAACACGTACGTTTATCTTGGACAGCAGATATCAAGTGAGGGTCACATTGATGAAGAAATTAAGCGCCGTACAAAACTTGCCTGGAGAGCTTTCGGAAGAAACAGTACAATTTTCAAGAGCAATATGCCATTATGTCTTAAAAGAAAAGTGTTTCATCAATGCATCCTTCCAGTGCTTACGTATGGTGCAGAGACGTGGACCTTAACTACAAGAGACATACAAAGGCTGCAGACAACTCAAAGGAGCATGGAGCGGTGCATGCTTGGTGTAACCAGGAGAGATAAGAAGAGGAACTCGTGGGTCAGAAAAATGACAAGAGTGGAAGACATTATGATCAGAGTTAAATCCCTGAAATGGCAATGGGCTGGACATACTGCCAGAAGGACAGACCATCGATGGACAGCCGAAATTTTAGATTGGATTCCAAGAGACATGAAAAGACCCAGAAAAAGACCCCATGGGAGATGAGTAGATGAAATTCGAAAGTATGCGGGAGTAACATGGAGGAGACTGGCACAGGACAGACCGCTGTGTAGGAAACTTGGGGAGACCTTTGTCCAGCAGTGGATTGATAATGGTTGACAATGATGATGATGATACGTTCATGCATGAACAATATTAGTCGAAAACTGCATAATTTATCAAATGGCATTATCTGATAACTAAGGAAAAGAGAATATACTTGTAAAGACGGATTCACCAAACGTAAAAAATAAAATTTGCAGAACATAAATTCTATTAACATTCCCAATAGTTGTACGACCCCAAACCAAAAGACAGTAAGATAGAAATGGATAAATAAATGAAAAATACAATAACAACCTAACCTTGGCAGGCAATAAACTTGAAATCCTATAGATGACACCACTACGGGATCTGAGCCCAACCACAATTTCACTAACATGTGCATCCCATTTCAAATTATCTTGTGAATATACACCCAGAAGCTTTAAAACAGCCTTAAAGTCAAGGGGCACTCCATCAAATAATATCCCATTTGCATTATCCACTTGTCGCCTACATCGCGAAAAAAGTACACTAGTAGTTTTTGTAAAATTTATGATTAAGGAATTACAGCAAAACCAACGATAATAATCCTGAAGTTCCAAATTTACACGTCAGACAGAGTATCCCCAGAAAATAATAGGCTTGCATCATTAGCATACAAAATAGGAGTAGCACTTGAAGTAATCGTAAATAAATCATTAACGTAAATTAAAAATAATAACGGGCCCAAAACCGATCCCCGAGGAACACCATGACGAACCAAAAGGCAGGAGATCGAACATTCTGTATTTGTACAAATTGCTTCCGACCTGTTAAATAATTTTGGAATAAAGTCTTAACAACTCTCATAATGCCAATGTTTTCTAACTTGGATAACAAAGTGTCGTGACAAATTGTATCAAAAGCGCGGGAAAGATCACAAAAAACCTCCACCACACTAGAGCCATTGTCAAGACTAAAATGTAAATAATTTAATACGTCTAGAATAGCAGTTTCAGTCGAAAACCCCTTACGAAACCCATGTTGACTTTTATTTAAAATATTGTTTTTGTGAATGTAAGATAACAACTGTATCAGTATTAATCTTTCCATTATTTTAGCAAACACCGGAATTACAGATACTGATCGATAATTTGCAATATCTGTTACTGAACCCTTTTTATGTACAACAATAACACGACTTAATTTCAATGGCAACGGAATGCACCCTGTGTACAAAATACAGTTAAAATTTTGGGTTAACGGAATAAGTAACTCACCTGAAACAAATATTATAACCCTTGGATGTACGTTATCGGACCCCGCATTTTCGGGCGGGTCCAATTCAGGCATTACCTTCTTTTCTTTTTTTTTTTTTTTTTTTGATTGGAGGTTTAACGACCACCGTGAGCAACTCAATGGGCTATAAGCAGTCGCCCGTCCCTAATTTAGGGTCACTGGTTCCAGGGAAGGGAGAGAGAGCAAGTGCCGTAAGACAAACACAACATCCATGTCTGACCGGGATTCGAACCCGGACCCCTTACGGACGAATAATCAGAGGCCAGCGCCTTAGACCACTGCGCTAACTCCGGTAACTCCAAGAAATATTTGTTAAAAATATTAACAACCTCATCTAAATTAGACGTCCTAATTCCATTATATTCAATTATAGTTGGTGATGGGCATCCCTCAGGGTTGCCAATAGTTCATTAATTGAACGCCAGATCTTCTTGCCATCAGTAATAGTACCGAAATAATTATAATAATAATTTTTTTTAGCCAGCCTTAGTTTAGAATTATACCAATTTCTGTACCTACGAAAATTAGACAGATGAATTGGGTCTCTGGAACGGAGGAACACAGCGAATAATTTATTTTTCCTATTTAAGCAACGTAACGAACTCCGGTTAAACCAAGGTTTCCTGCAACGCGACATACTATTTAAGTTACGAAATGGAAAAACAACATCGTAAGAATTTCCATAAACTTCCCCAGAATTCATGATATGACTCAACCGGATCATCCAACTGAAGTACAGAAGTCCAATCAACTAGTGCTAAAGCCCCACGAAACAGAAGTAAATTATCATAACTATAATTCCTTATTAACATAGAGCAAGAATTAGATCTGTGTACTGCTGAACAGTCTGCCAAAAGAAAAATCGGTAGATGATCACTGATAAGAAATGAGAGAACCCCCGAGCATGTACTATAGTTATTTGTTATACACAAATCCAATATAGAAGAAGTTGAATCTGTGACTCTAGTATGAGTAGTTATTACATTTAACATTCCGGAAGAAATAATTATATCTCTAAATAAGGCAGCACCCATTCCTGAGGAATCCGTATCCACATTAAAGTCACCAAAAGAGTACAGTGTTCTACCAGAGAAGTTTATGTCATCCAACAAACCAGAGTAAAAGTTCAAGAAAGATTCAATATCACCATGTGGAGGACGGTACATAACACTTATTATTGATTGCTGTAACACAATTGAAAGTATTTCAAAATCTTCAGTTATAACAGTGTATTTATCAAATAATAATGCAGTAATGAAACGCTTAACATATATCGCCCCTTCCCCCGAGACCTAGAACGGGAAGTCGCGAAAATCTGGTAACCAAGTATATTACATACAAAACCAGCATCAGCATCATACCAAGTTTCTGAAACACATATAAAATCTAATTGGTAATTTATGACATGCAGCAAGCAGTCTAAAACATCTAACTTGCAACGTCTTTTCCTTCTGATAGCTTCCTTCTTCAATATTCGCTTATAGTGAGAGCTGTTTATTGTTACAACTCCTGGATGGTGACACGGCGATCAGCTGTGATGTGGTCTTTTACTCGTTGTCTGTTGGCATCTGTCACTGCACTTGCAGGTCTTCTACTCCGTTGTTGTTTGTCTGACACTGAACTTTCTCCCCCTCGAAACCTCTTCATCCATCTTCAGACATTACAGATATCGATTGTGGCAGCTCCATATGGACACCGCCAAGAATCTTCTGTGGATTTGTGAAGCCTCGCGTTCCTCTTTTTCCAAGAATTCAATTACGGCTCACTGCTTTTCTCTGTCATTCATGATCTTTATTTCCGATTCTGGAAAAAAAATTTGTTCCCACATTGGCAACATATCATTGTGCATGTCAGTGCAGTTTCATTAAAATCACTTCAAAATTGGAAAAGTTATTAAGGAGAAGGCATTACTTTCAGGATGCCCTTTGTGTATCACAAATGAATCATAAGAATATTAGGTCAGTATGATCTAGCAGGACCTCATGTTTCAAATGCTGTAAAAAAATGTTTAAGAGCCCAATCTTAAGCTAGCAAATTTGATTAAATTCTGTGAAGTTTAGGAAGAACGAAAACACCAGGAAGCAAAGGATGCTGCCATCTTATCCTTAAATCTAATATTGCATTCTATGTGTATTCTATTCATATCAAGAAGATATGTATTAATATTTTTATAATAACAATAATCTAAAAACAATCAGTTTCTGAACTCTAATACCCTTTGGAAATCAGAAAGACCATATTTTTTCACATGGTCCTCGCTACGAATTAATATTGCATCTGTCAATTATTTTGAACTCTCTGTCTCTCTCTCTCTCAGTAAAACATACATAATTCGTTCTTTCTCAAAACCCATTGCAGGTCCTTAGATCAACAAAAAATAATCAATGAATAAATCTGGGAATGATAATGTATGTTACTTGCATCGGAGATAAATTCTTTAATCTATGTTAGCAACCACTGTTAATCTGCTAATTCTCATACGTAATTCCCCATGAAAAGAAATCCCACCATTTTAAGTTTTGCTGTATATTCTGTATGCAATAAGAAAATGTATTATTTCGCTAGATATTTTTGCAACATTATTATTCATTTTAAACTCGGGTAAAATGGCATAAACGACTTTATTACAATGAAAAAGTACAGCCTTTGATTTACGAATATTCAATGTTAAATTATTATTTACGAATAAAGATTTACTTTGATCTTCCACTAAGAATAAAATATCATTAATGAAAACTATGAACAGTCTGCTTTTAAATACGGCAGTTGTACTGCATTTTTTCATACCCCTTGCTCCTAGAACCTGTACGAAACTTACACTTCGTTAGGAATTTTTAATCCTGTAGGGAAAACGCACGTACTGAGCTGGAGCACAGCCATTTTTAATTGAAGGATACTTGTTTAAGAGAAGGGGAACACCAGCGCCGAAAGGAAAAATACAACATTTATGTCTTGCCGTGGGATTCGAACCTAGCCCCACCAGTTCGAGAAGCCAGACGCTCGCGCTCTAGACTAGTCTTCCACTGAAAGACACCATACTTTCGGGGCCACTTGTGTGCATTTGAAATACCCTAAAAATTTCCTTTTCTTCCTTTTCCGTCTTCAATTTTTGGGGGTTCCAGATTTACTCGGTCGTATCAGAATAATATGATCACCTACCTAACAATGGGAATAACCACTCTTGGCCCGGAAGGCAGCTGCGAGACGGCGTAGCATGGACGCAATGAGTCCCTAGAAGGTTGCTCGAGGCACACGTGCCCATTCGGGCTGCAGCAAAGCACGGAGGTTCCGGAGATGACGTAGTTGTGAATCGGCACGTCGAAACTGTCGATCCAAATAGTCCCAGAAATGCTCTATGGGATTGAGGTCGGGGGATTTCTTCGGCCAAGGGAGAACGGAAACATCGTTGTCGTGTTCCTTGAACCAGTTACGCACCCCCTAAGTGAAGTGGCACGGCGCATTGTCCTTGTTGGTAGACACCATCACCACCAGGGTAAACGTCTTACATGAAGGATGCACGTGGTTAGCGATGATGGACAGGTAGCCATTAACGTTCAGGGACCCATCCAGTGGTACCAACGGTCACAGGTCATACCAGGAAAACATCCTCCAGACATGCACGTTGCCACCGCCGGCCTGTACTTGACCGACAAGTGCGTCCGGGTGTTGGTTCTCGTGCGCCTGACGTCGTATCCGTCACTGCCTGTCACTTCTGCGGAGTAGAAAACCTCGATTCGTCCGGGAAGGCAACTTTTTCTCACGCTTCCACTGTCCAATGACGGTAGTCCAATGCGAACTGCAGGCGTCGTTGCCGATGGAACTGGGCTAACATGGGCGCCTTGATGCAGCGTTGACTCCGGAGACCCATGCGTAACAGGGTTCGCTCTACTGTTATCAGGGGCACGTACCTGAGTGCCCCAGCGTTAGTTTGCGTGGTCAATTGCTGCACTGTTGCGCGTCGATTGCCGTTTACCAGTCGACGGAGGCGACGTGCTCCTCTTTAATCGATGGCCTTTGGGGCTCCACAGTTATGACGTCGGGAGGTACTCGATGTGCCAGCAGTCTACTCTTGGTACACCCTTACTACAGCACCTCGCGAACAGTCCACGTAGTTTGGTGTTTCTGAGATGCTTCCCCCTTGGCGCGGTAGCCGATGATTATTCCTGTTTGAACGTCCATCAAATCACTATGTCTCTTCCCATTGTGCTGACGATACGCTATGACTCAGCTGTCCTGGCCGGCCGCTTATATCTCCTTGTGCTCTGTGACGCGCCTGGGCGGGTACACTGTGAACCGGGGGTGGTCATATTACTCTGATGCAACTGCGTATGTTAAGGATATGTAAACTGCGATACAAAGCAGAGAATGAACGCTTGAACTCCTGCCTCTAACAGTTCGCCCTTTAAACAACGGATATGGAAAACGATCTTGGGTCTCATTGTTTCCTTTTTCATTTCTCAGCTTATTTTTCTGCTACTTCATTCACACCTTTAGTGATTAGTACACTGGCGTGCAAAACTTAAGGACCGTTCGTTTTTTTCGCCGTAGCTTCGCAATGAAGCAGCCTAAATAGATGAATGCCATACCACAGAGACCTCACGGTATGTACCAAATGGAGGAATGGACAAACACATGTGCAAAAATGAATACAAAAGTGTACACTGGAAATTTACTGAGAAATGACCGTAAAGCAGTACACACCATGGTACAGAGCCATCGCTTCCACAGATGGATTACAGCAAAGTGGTGGTCTTCAATAAGGAATATGATGTCCCCTAACAGCAATGGCTGCATTGCAGCGTCTTGCCATACTTAACACGAGGCTGTCGATGAGTTCTCGGGGCAAGTAGTGCACGTTTCGACTGATGGACATTTTCCAGCGAATCGGGGCGTGCCGCAAGACGTCTCCCCCACAGCGTTCCACACATGTTCTATGAGATTTGGATCCGGGGAGTAGGCACGCAAATTTATACGAGTGATATCCTCACTTTCCAACAGCTCATCTGCTGCACGTGTACAATGAGGTCTGGCGTTATCGTCTATAAACACGAACTCGGAACCAATGGCACCTCGGAATAGGTGTACATGAACAAGGAGCACCTCATCGCAGTAGCGGTTACGGAACCTCCTTCGGAAATGTGGAGCTCAGTATGACCAGTCAGCGTAATGTCTCTCCAGACGAGCACACCAACACTGCCATACCGATCTCTTTCGGTAATGTTAGCCGGTCGATAACGTGTTCCACCTCTCTCCAGATCAGCTGACGTCCAGAATCGCTCGTGGTACTGTGAAACGACTCTCATCCGTGAAGATTACCGTACCACATTGCTCTATGGTCCAATCCTTGTGGTCCTTACACCACTGTAATCGATATCTCCGATAAATAGGCTTTAATGGGACGCAACGTTCAGGTCGTCGGGCAAATAGTTTACCTTTATGTAGACGTCTGACAACGGTGAACCGCGATACAGCGCGTCCTGTGGTCATCTGCAGTTGCTTCGCGATATTTCCCGCTGTCTGGCGTCGATCACGTTTTGCCTGTAGGACCCTATATCGGTTATCTCTTGCTGTTGTTTTCCGTGGCTGACCACCACCGACCTTTCCAACAACTGTTCCTGTCGTTTGGAAGGTCTTCCACGCTATGGGTCACTCCGAACTCGTCGGCGACACTCGTTGCGGTTCGCTCCTCCTACAGCTTTCCGATTATTCGACCACGTGTAAAATGGTCTAAATGTCTCCGCGAAGACATTTTCACGTTTGCGACACACTAGCAAACCACTCGAACTTCTTTACAACGCCGCATACTTTCGCTTTCCGTTTTCTGCCTTGCTGCGAGATGCTCTTTATATCCATTTCAGCACTGTTCTGTGACCTGCGACATCACATTTCGGAAATTTGCATACGCATCGTCTTACTACTGATCCGCTTACGTTATGTAAATCGCCTCAAGCTTGTGTGTTTCATTGTGCGGTTATAATCTGTCTGCGGTACTAGTGTCCGTCCTTAAGTTTTGCACGCCAGTGTATACACAGTGCGTCAAAGAATTTTTAAGACTGGCGCTAGATTTCCGCCTACGGTGGCGCCACCAGTGTAATCGCGAATGCGTTATAAACCGTGACCATCTGCTTGCTTTCTGCCAAAAGTACTGCGCAGTTGTTAAAGTAACTCAAACGAAACGGGCGTTCATTAGTGAAGTAAAATTTTTTTCATGTTGAATTATTAAGATGGAACAAAGGGCTGTTATTAAATTTGACGCAAAGCTTGATAAAAGTGCCTCGAAAACGTACCAAATGATGAAACAAGTTTACGGTGAGATTTGTTTAAGTAGATCAAATGTTTTCCTGTGGCGCAAAAGTTTTTTGGACGGGAGAGATACGCTAGAAGATGATAAGCATACCGGAAGACCAAGTTCATCTAGGACACCTGAGATTATTGAAAAAGTGCGTGATTTCATGGCAAACAATCGATGTGCATCACTAAGAATGTTCATTAGTGAAGTAAACATCAACAAAGAAACGATTCGAACCATCCTGCATGAAGATTTGGGCAAAACAAAAGTCTGTGCTAAATTTGTTCCACACACGTTAATCAATGAGCAAAAATCAAGGAGAAGTGCACATTGCAGATACATCATTTCAGCCGCTGAAAATGATCCAAACTTCTTAAAATCGATTTTTACAAGTGATGAAACATGGTGTTTTCAATATGATCCTAAAACAAAGCGACAAAGTGCGGAATAGAAGTAAAAAAACTCACCACAAGCCAAAAAAAACAAGAAAAGTTCCATCGAAAATCAAAACAATGCTCATTACATTCTTCGATAGTAAGGGTATTATCCACAAGGAATTTGTTCCAAGTGGACAAACAATTACTGGTGAGTTTTATTTAAATATTTTGAGGCGTTTGATGGGCAGAATTTGTCGCATTCGTCCAGAATATCGGGATGAAAACAGCTGGTGTTTGTTGCACGATAATGCACCCAGTCACACCTCACTTCTTGTTCGTAGATTTTTGGCGAAAAATAAAGTCTGTGTGTTGAATCATCCACCGTATTCGCCTGATTTAGCACCCTGCGACTTTTCTTTATTCCCAAAATTTAAAATGACGTTAAAAGGGATGATATTTCGCTATGACGTTAAATTTTGATGATATTTCGACCATACAAACAGCTTCAATGCGTGCTTTGGAGGCAATTCCGCAAAGTGAACTGGATCAGGCATTCGAATCATTATTAAATCGCTGTAACAAGTGTATTGAAGCCGGAGGGACTTGTTTTGAATAACAAACCAAAACAAATTATAATTTCTTGTTTATATTTCATTTTACAGACCCAGTCTTAAAAATTCTTTGCTACACTGTGTATTTCTTAATTTACAAAAATGCCTTGATTTTTGAACTGCATCTTCAATAAAGACGTAACTTTTTTGTTTCTTTTGTTTTGGGAGGTTAACGGCAACCGCGAGAAACTCGATAGGCTATATAAGCAGTCGCACGTCCTTAGTTTAGGGTCACTGGTTCTAGGGGCGAGAGAGAGAGCCAGTGCCGTAAGAGAAACAAATACAACATCCATGCCTCGATGGGAATCTAACCAGGTCAGGTCACATCTCGGACGAATGGTCAGAAGCCAGCTCTTAGATCACCGGGGCGGCGACGAACCGTCGCTTGACAAAACTGCAACTCACGAAGCCTATTCTACGCAAAAGCCGTGAGGGATGAAATTTGTTGGTGAAGAATGATTTATCAGTTAGAGAAATTTGTTAATTTATAGAAATTTCCTAATTGAATGCAAATCCTCAAAGAATTTATGAAAGGACTAATCTATGTATCTATTAGTTTTTCAGAGCCGCGATTTCTGTTCACACTATTCTGTTCGAAGGACTTAGTTTTTACATCCCGGACTTCTTTTTTCTTTCCTTTATTTTTCTTTTATTTTTATTTTTTTCCTTTTCTTTTGGAGAACTCGGTATTTTCTTGTGCTAATTCATTGTCGCTCCACAGAGAGATGTACTAACTTGGAAGTGGATGTGGTCACTTTAAAATAAAATCCAGTAACTGATTGCAATGATGCCAAAATGGATTCTCATTTCTTTCCGAGCAATGAACTAGGATGTGTTGCGAGATCACTTGAGCAAATCAAGAAAGTTCAAAACGCCAGTATAGCGATTGAGCGAGATAGGTTTTGATTTTTCTACACCGACCTTGGAAATCGCAGATTTCGGTTCGCCGCACACTAAGCTTGAAGTAGTAGCTGTAGAAGAAGAAATTCTATTTAATTCCCGCCGATGTGTGAAAGAAGCATCCTACATTTTTCGTGAACCTCACGGCCACAAGATTCATTTATCTTTCCGGCGCCAATATAACGAACTACCGTCTGCTCTCTCCGGAGCCGGTTATTCTCCCCACTGAACTACACCGACCTTGACTTATCGCTGGAGCTTGCCGTTTTGACTCTTGCGCACACTTCAGTGGTACTTGCGTCGCCTCAGTCGTGCGTCACACATGTAATATTTCTTTAGCATATTTCTTTTAATCAGTTTAAGATAATCAGATGTAGATGGGATACTTCACTCAATGATCTTTCCAAAATGTAATTTATTTAATTCGCAACTTTTGCTGTAAATGTCTTCGATTAGCTCATTTTTATAAGAAAGACCCGTTTTCGAAGAACCACGGCTATACTATCGGAGAAATTCTCTTTGTATAGCATAAGCCTTCTGAATGCTGATCACTTTGATTTTTTTTTTTTTTTTGTTATTGGAGGTTTAACGACCACCGTGAGCAACTCAATGGGCTATAAGCAGTCGCCCGTCCCTAATTTAGGGTCACTGGTTCCAGGGAAGGGAGAGAGCCAGTGCCGTAAGACAAACACAACATCCATGCCTCACCGAAATTCGAACCCGGACCCCTTTTGGACGAATGATCAGAGGCCATCGCCTTAGACCACTGCGCCACCGGGGCGGCCTTTGATTTTTTTTTTTTTTTTTGAGATGAATGTTAATTTCCTTTAATTATTATTTTTGTCAATGAACAAAGAATGAGCAAGTACACTCTTTTCATCTTATTCTCTTTCTTGACCTCCTGCATGGAATTTCCTTGAAGGTCTCTGCATAGACTGAAAGTTTCAATTTCCTTTAAAAAAATCACGGCTCTGGAAAATATCTAAATATAATCGTCACACAAACTCTTGCGCCATGTGCTTAACGTAAAGAGTCTTTTCAATTTCGCACAGAGCCCATTTAAGAAGGAGGCTAGTGGGGCTGCAGCCCCGGGTTCCACATTTTCAAGAGGCCCCAGAATTATGCAGATACTTGAAGAATTGACAGAGTTCTACGTTTTTTTTTTTTTTTTTTTTTTTTTTGGCAGATATCACAGCAAAAACTATAAGAAGCTGCCTTGTGAATATTTTATTATTTCTTTCCCCCTTTTAGGAGTCCGCAAAAAGTATAGTCGTCCTAAGTCCATCCTCAAATCTTTCGAAAGCAGCATGTGATCTTCAAAATTTGTATTACAGATGTTTCTTTCCGCACATTTGTAATTAGGGAAAATTTTCATACATTAAGAATTCGTTTGAATCATGATATTTGTATCATATTATTTTCTCCACTACTTCGATATAATTTCAACAAGCTGAACCCTTGGTGGGTAAAGAGTGGGGGATATTAAAGCAGATGTGAACTGGTGTCTATTTTTCAACTATGCGTTTTTACCTGTTCTTCCTAACACTGATTTGGACATGAATCATGAGATACACACTTCAATATGGTGGGGATATTTTTGTGGCTCCCTGATCATATTTTGGGAATGTTTTCTCATAGGTATTTTTGCTCAGCCACCCATAGTGAAATCCCAGATGTGCCACTAATACTGAGGCCCCAAAATACTGTCCAGCCCCCGGGCCTCCTGTCTCTTTAAATTGGTTCTGATTTAGCAGTATTATTAATTAATCATTATGCCTTAAATTTCATTACTCACTGCGATTTAGCAGAAATAACTTTGCTGAGTTTATTTACTTATTTATTTTTTGTCGTACTCCTAAATAAAAAAAAAGAAAGAAGAAAAACAAGAAAAAAGTTCAAAGCGGCCTTATTTTGCGTACCTACAAAATCTAGGCATTATGTAAATTTAGGAGTTTGTTTATCAATTACTCATTCGAATTAATTTTTAAAAAATGACATTCAACTCTCAATTTACTGTATGCGCGACGAAACGAAAGTGCATCGAACACTCAATCTTTAAGTTCCTATTTCTTATCCCAAGATTTAGTTTCTCCTAATTTTTCAGGGTTTAATTATTTGAAAATAAAATAAATAAATAAAAGCAAAAGATGACCTCTTTGCAAGTATGGACAATAAACCTCAAGAAATAAATTCTAAAACGTTTCGAAGCATTTCTGAAGAAATGGTCGACCAACAAGCTGTCCAAGGGACATCGATCCGCTGCTGAAAATCCAACTTTTTTGTTCACATTTAAACGCGACCCATCTGCAAACGGGACGCGGTTCAGGTCGAAGATCAGCCAAAATAGCCGCCGCGAACCTACGGCACAGCACGGGGAATATCAAATAACTAAAATGGCGAATGGACGTCAAGGAAAGGGGTGACGTTTCATCGCTGGAGATGCAGAGGCTGACATGTTTTCCAGTGGAAGCCCCACCGTTTTTATTATACCAGTTGACATCAGTAAAGCTTTGGAAATTTTCATAAATCTGCAAACACTGCTTTCCTAAGATTCTCGAAAATATGAAGAATGGAAAATAAGAAAGTCTCATGTGAGCAGTTGTAACAAATAAATATTGATGACTGCCTGAGAAAAAATTGACGAGTTAATACACACAATTACGAGTTAATACACAATTTACGAGTAATTCTACACTGTAAAAAAAATCCTGAAATTCAAGAGCCACTTTCCGTGATTTCTTCCGTGAATTAACGAAGCATATTTCTGTTACAACTTTTTCCGTGAAATGACGGAGAAACTCTGAATTTCACGGATTTTTCGTACGTCAGAAAAAATTCTGAATTATTAGAAACCTTTTCGCAATTCCTTTGTTATATTGACGGTAAGTTACCCTTTTCAAGATACGTGTGTTTACGGAAAATTCTGAATTTTCAGAAACATTTCCGCAATTCCTTTCTTACGTTAACGGAAAAAAATTCCTTTGTCACTGTTTTTGTATCTATATGACGAAACATTTCCGGTAACATGAAAGATTCGCGAAAATACTTCAGGTTTGATTAATTGTTAAATTTCCATAGACTGCCGAAGAATCTGATTTTGAAGTTCTGTATCGAGATCGGATATTGTGGATAGCATATCGCATGAATTTTGGTTATTTTGGCACAAGGTATTTCTTCTCCTCTTCCCCATTTTGCGCACCAGCTGTTTATACACTGCCGGACAATTGTTAAGGACGGATGACAATAGCAACGATAGCAAGCATAAAATGGAAGGCAGGAAAATGTGGAAATTAGCATAAGTGCGAGAAACAGTAAGACGTGTTGTGCGTATGCCAATTTTGGATTGCCGAACTTGTTCATGACGTCATAGCGCTGATAAGAGATATAAAGGATTTGACACGTATTGACCGTTGTTGTTGTTCAAACGCAAAGTTGAAAGGGAAAGAATCAATTGACGAACTTGCAATTTTCAGTATGTCTTCCCGACATCACCTAGATGATTTTACGCGTGGCCATATTATTGGCAAGATTGAAGAAGGGTGAAAAATAACAGATGTTGCCAGGGAGTTCGACGTCAGCCACAGTGTTGTTTCAAGGCTTTGGAAATCATTTCAAACAAATGGAGAGTGTAGCAAACGTCACGGGGGAGGTCGTGTTCGCAGTACGACACCTGCAGAAGATCGGTACATAGTGCTATCAACAAAAAGACACCGGCGCAGCACAGCTAGTGAGGTAGCAAATCAGTTTATGGCTGCTACTGGCAAGCGGATCTCCCGAAAAACTGTCGCCAGACGTTTGCATGAAGGAGGACTATACGCCCGCCGTCCTGTTGTGTGCATCCCATTTTCCAGACGTCACCGTACAGCTCGTTTTCAATGGTGCCATCAACATCGCAATTGGACTGATAACGACTGGTCTGCTGTCCTCTTCTCAGATGAGAGTAGATACAGTCTATCGTCTGATTGTCGACGACAACTGATCTGGCGTGATAGTGGTACTGCATATTGTCCAGCAAACATACAGGAAAGGGACCGATATCCGACATGTAGTGTCGTGGTATGGGCTGGCATCATGATCAATGGCCGTACGTCCCTCTATGTGTTTCCAACTGGGACTATGACTGGCCAAAGGTACATTAATGATGTTCTGCTACCTCATGTTCGCATGTTCCGTGGTGCTGTCGGTGATAGATTCATTTTCATGGACGACAACGCAACATGTCATCGAACAGTCACTGTCCAGGAGTGTCTTGAGAGCGAGGATATTCAACGCCTCATATGGCCAGCACGTTCTCCAGATCTGAATCCCATTGAAAATGTGTGGGATGCTTTGAGGAGGAGTCTTGCTGGTCGCCAATGCCCTCCAATAAACAAGGACATCGTCATCCGTGCACTGACAGAGGAATGGGATAAATTACCCCAACAGCTGCTTGATAATGTTGTGCAAAGCATGACACGACGTGTGTAATCTTGCATCGCCCTCCATGGTGGCCATATCCCGTATTGACATCTTACGCCAGAACGCCTGCGGACGGTAATTGCATTTTTTTCACGTTTACGTATTCTGCACAAAATGGCCTGTATTTTATTGTCCCTTGAACACGTTCCAAAGCCTTCTGGATTTCAGAGCACAATAAATTGTCTTTCTTGTAATGTCCTGGCATTCTGACATTATTTTATTTCACTTGGCATCCAACCGCACTTCCTTTTTTTTTTTTTTTTTGCGCTATATAGCCGTTTATGAACCGTCCTTAGCAATTGGCCAGCAGTGTATATTGTGTTACCGTATAAGAAACCGGGTACTTATTTTATTGTACAGATGATTGTACGATGCCTAAGTACACTATAGGTCTGCACGGGCCTGAGCCGAGTTGGGCCTTTGCTCATTTCTAAGTTGGGAAAACGGGCCGGGCCGGGCCTTCAATATTTAATGTAAAACAGACACGGGCCGAGCAGGGATTTTTTTTTTTTTTTTTTTTTTTTAAACAAAACTATCGCTGTACGGTGCTTTTCTCGTTTGGAAAACTCGCAACATACAGCAGCAGGATAAGATTGAATAATTTCCGCTGATGGAAAAAATTGAAGTTTTACGACATCCTCCCCTCCTACAGAACAATTGGAGTGGGTCAGCTCCCTTAGTTCTTCAGTGTGAATGTGGTCCCTTCTCTCTCTCCCTAGCTTTCACCTTCCTCTCATGCTTGAGGGCAGGCTATTAACTGCAGAATTTCTAAACCGAGCCACCCGCTCGCAGACCAGGGCTATCGCAGACGATCTTTTTTATTGTTCTGGTCGGCGGCACTTTGTTCTCTAGATGTGTGAAAAGCTTTTAAGTTGTCTTAAATAGCACGGGAGAAATTGGCTGAGAGATACTTCTGTGTATAAATATGTGCCGTATTCCCCCCATTTGTACTATCAGGCAGCCGTTTTCAAAACTTCTGTGACACTGATCAGCTGGGCAGTCTCTCGCTGCTTTCCCTTATCAAATGCTCAGTTCAGTGTTGCTGATAAATACTCTTCCGTACTTATTATGGAGTTTAAAAAAGCGAAAGACTTTGGCGAAAAAATCGCTTCCGGAGAATATGTGCTTGTAGACAATGTAAAAGGGAAAAGCGATATTTGGAAATATTTTAAAATACCGTCCCATTTTGAAACTAGTCGGCCGGTAAACGTTGTGCAGTACACTAAATGCAAAAACTTTTTGAGTTACGATCGCACAAAGTCTGGAACATCGTATCTTAAGCGGCGCAAATGTGCTCCCCCCACACACACCAGAGACATCTTGGGTTCCAACGATATAATATGCCAGTAGAGATAGGTGCAGTTTATAAAGCCATAAAATCTTCTCCCAGTAAAACGATTGGACTCATAATTCTGGATATTTCGTACTTTTCGAACACCCCCCCCCCCTTACCCCCAAGGATATTTCCGGGTCCGGCGGTAGGGAATGATAATTTGAAAACCCAGAAAATTTGAAAGGCATGGAAATTGTCCTTTTCATGCAATATTTTTGAGTATACAAGCCCCCCCCCCTCCTCGGACGTCACGTGACTTATACAGAGTCTCGGAAATATTCTGAATTAACGTTTATTGTAATAGAATACGTGTAGCAATTAAGAAAACGAAAACTCTTCACTTCAGGAGTCGAATGGTGCACAAGGTGTCAAATTCGTGTTTTGGTAATTGTTGAAATTTTACGGGACGGCCAGGGCCTTGGAAACAGGAGAAATATACGGGCCGGCCCGGGCTTTCTAAATTAACGCCCGTGCAGACCTCTAATGTACACTGTAAAAAATAAGTGGTGTAAATTCACGGAAATTCCTGAAAATAACGTGTAGCAAAGTTGCCGGCAGGTATCCGTGTTTTTCATAAATTTCCGTTTTTAAAAGTACCCGTTTATTGTAACTTCCGTGTTATCACAGATTTTCCGTAAGAAATTCTGTTTATTTGAGGAAAAATCCATTTCAGATTTTTACGTATTTAAACTGAAATTTCGCAAAATCGACGACCCTGCACTTTTCAGCCGTTAACCAGATAAGTCTTCCGTTGAAGTCAGGGTGGAACACCCGACGTAACTCGCGCCTTTAACCACTGAACCACAAATCCTCGGCAATTGGACTCGCGTACATCGTAAAACGAATTCCACGACGATGAAATTTTGTTTTTTGTCCTCAATGCGAGTGATTTAGTCATTTTATTTTCTGTTCGAGCTTATTTTTTTTCTGAATAGGTTTGTAATTTTTTTTTTTTCTTTTCTCTAAGAGGACTTTGCAAATTAAGCATTTTTCATCCTGATTTTTCGAAGCAACACATTTTTTTTTATTGGAGGTTTAACGACCACCGTGAGCAACTCAGCGGGTTATAAGCAGTCGCCCCGTCCCTAATTTAGGGCCACTGGTTCCAGGGAAGGGAGAGAGCCAGTGCCGTAAGACAAACAAAACATCCATGCCTCATCGGGATCCGAACCCGGACCCATCTCGGACGAATGATCAGAAGCCATCGCTTAGACCACTGCGGCACCGGGGCGGCCAAAATGCTTTCCAACTTGATTTTTTTAAACTGACAATGACTTCCAGTTACATTTGAAAAAGGTGAAATGTACTTTCTTATACGTAGAATTATTTCACAAAAAAAAAAAAAAAAAAAAAAAAAAAAAAGAACTAAATATAAAATTTACTCTTGATAGCTATAATAGCTTTTGTCTTAAGTTGTCCAAAGACTGATACACCGACATCGTCTATTTAAAAGTTAATCAAACCTCAAGTATTCTCACCAATCGCTCCTATTACCGGTAATTTCTCGTCATAGGGATAAGAAAAAAGTGATAACGGAGATTTTCCGTTATAATTGCGGAAAGGTTTCTGAAAATTCAGAATTTTCCAGTGGTATGAAAAATCCGTGAAATTCAGGTTTCTTTCCGTCATTTCATGGAAAAGGTTGTATCAGAAATATGCTTCGTTAATTCACGAAAGAAATGACGGAAAGTTGCCCGTGAATTTAAGAAAATTCTTCCAGTATATCAATCTGTGGAGTCCTTAAGACAAAAGCTATATAGGAATAAAGAGTAAATTTTATGTTTAGAAGTTTTGCGGAATAATATTATGAAACATTACATTGAACCTTCTCTTAAAGATAACTGAAAGTTATTGTCAGTTGATAAAAAAATTCCGAACTCCAAATCATTCTGTTGCTTCGAAAAATCACGATGGAAAACATACGTAATTTGAAATAAGACCTCCTACAGAAAAAATAATATCGTTACTAACGTATTCAACAAAATAATAAGCTCCAATAGAAAATAAAATGACTAAATCACTCTCATTAATAAAAAAAAAAAAAAAAAAAAAAAAGATTCCTCATCACCAAAATCACCAAATTAGTTTTACTTTGAACATGAGTCTGATTACTGTCTGTGACTTTCTGACTTAGTGGTGAAGACGCGTGGTTTCAACCCAAATGGCCTGGACTCGATTCCCACCACCACCGCTAAAGGGCTCTCTTATGGGAGGGCCGAAATATTCGGCCTGTTGGATTGTGTGAAATTTCTGTCTGAATAGTGAAAAACTTGAAACGGACTTTCCGAAGTAAACGGAATTGAAAAATCTGAAAATCTGTGAAAATACGGAAGTGGTTTCAAAACGGGCCTTTCTAAAAACCGGAAATTCAATTAAAAGACGGACACTTACCGACAATTTTGCTGCCAGTTATTTTGAGAAATTTTCTGTCAATTCACACCACTTATTTTTTACAGTTATAATCTGACAGATAAAAAATATCTTCATATAAATCTGGTTAAAAGATATTAAAAAGAAAAAGTAAATAAACGAACCTGACAGAAGGCTTAATTAAACATTGGAAATATTTTTTTCTTCGGCTAAAAAGAAATAAACAAAAACAATAATAAACTCTGCCAACGACGCTAACACCACTGACGTAATAAGGCTATGTAACCCTATGAAATCCTAAGGGTTTTACTTCTATTGAGCTGCTTTTTCTTTAGCTAAAAATAAATAAATAAATAAATGTTGCCATCGACGCTAACACAGCTGAGGTAATAAGGCCGGACTGTATGGAACCATAACGTTTTTACTTTTATTCAGCTGTATAAAAAGCAGTCTTGTAGTTTTGTACACTTTCTTCTATCAATAAGTTTACAATAAAATTATTGAGTTCGTAAAAAAGGTGCAACTGGTAAAACAATCGACTGCCATAGAAAAAGAAGTGCCAGCCACATTCAAGTAACCGCTGGAGCAGGACAGTTGCGCGCAAGGGCCTGCTTTCCCTCAAAATGTTGAAATATCGCTCGACTGTCATTAGTACTAAAACTTTAAACATTTGCTTCCTCCAAACTTCGTAACAAATCTTAGTTTTTCCGGACTTCTGGAATACACTTAAAGTCTGTCAAGAAGCTATGAACGGATCCGATAAATAACAAGCCAACTTCAATACTTGGCAGTTTGAGGAATGTACTTGAAGCAATTCAGAGGCAACTCCAAGGCATATTTCGCCTTCAAGAACAATTCGGATTTATTCTGAAGTGTTCCATTATGCACCAGATACACTGGTGTGCAAAAATTAAGGACGAAGAGGAGAAAGTAGCATAACAGCGGAACGAGCAGGCAGAACGGACTGAAAGACCACTCAGGAGATAGAATAGGGTCCGGTACAGTAGGGCATGCGCATATATGCAGCATGACGTAGGGGGAGAGGAGTGTCGGAAGGGTATAAAGCACACGGGCGGTGTACGCTCAGCAATTCAAAGCCGCGGATGGCTTAGTGGTTAGCGTTTCAGACTATCGATGCTGGGTCCCCAGGTTCAAGCCTGGGCTGATCTTTCAGAGATGGTGTGATTTACTAACAATCGCTGAATATCCGCCGTGCATCGGATGAGCACGTAAAGTGACGGCCCCCATGCTGGACCCACTGGTAAAATGGGTATCCTTTCCTATGTCCCCCCTGAAATTCTCTCACCCATCTATGTGCAATATCGTACTTGTACGGTGGCGCCATCTACTGTACTCTAATCTCACTACAAACTGTTCTGTCAAAGTCGCTAGACTTGCTCTCATTCCTTCCGTTTCTGTGTCCTGCCCAAAAGGCGATCTCGCTGTAGGTGGCTGGGACCTAAACTCAACTCCCTGTGGACGGAAGTCCTACATGAAAATGACAAATTCTGCATCCGCTCAGCAATTCGGTGAAAGCTATTGCACGGTGTACATCGGTTTGAACGACGTCGAGTTGCTGCCACCATGTGATATGGCCAACAGGCAATCCAGTAGACGACATCTGGATGACTTTACTAGAGGTCGCGTCATTGGGAAGTCGGAAGAAGGTCGAAGACTGACTAGTGTGGCCGATGAGTTAGGGATCGCTCACAGCATTGTTTCACGAGCTTGGAGAGCATTTCAAACGACAAGAACAGCTGTCCGAGAGTTTAGCAGTGTTCGTCCACGAGCAACCACTGCGGCGGACGACCGGTATATTGTCCTACAGGCGAGAAGAGACAGATGGAAGACAGCGGGAAAAATCGCAAGGCACATGCAACAGACAACTGGACGTCAGTTATCGCGTTTTCCCGTGGCCAGGAGGCTGCACGAAAGTGGTCTATTTGCAAGACCACCAGTACGGTGTGTGCCATTAACGCCTGCTCATCAGAGACGGCGGTTTCTGTGGTGCCAGGAAGACAAGAACTGGACACATCAGCAATGGGGTCGAGTTCTCTTTACGGATGAGAGGCGGTTTCTGTGGTGCCAGGAACACAAGAACTGGACACATCAGCAATGGGGTCGAGTTCTCTTTACGGATGAGAGCCGATTTAGTCTGACGAGCGATTCTGGACATATACACATCTGGAGAGAGCAGGGAACACGCAATCACACCTCCAAAATGATCGAAAGGGACCGGTTTGGAGGTGGCGGAGTTCTCGTTTGCGGTGGTATCATGCTTGATAGCCGTACTGACCTCCACATCTTCCAAGGAGGTTCAGTCACTGGTGTCCGCTATTGTACCGATATTCTCCTGCCTCACGTGCGTCTGTTTAGAGGTGCTGTGTGTCCTGAGTTCCTCTTTATGGACGACAACACTACACGTCATCGTACAGTGGCTATCGCAGAGCTGTTGGAGAGTGAAGATATTCAACGCGTGGATTGGACCGCAAGGTCTCCGGACCTAAATCCAATCGAACACGTGTGGGACCTTCTCGGGAGACGCTTGGCATCACGTCACCAGCCGCCAGCAGCGATTCCACAGCTGCGATTGACGCTACAAGAGGAATGTGCCGCAATGCCTCAACAACTCCTTGACAACCTCGTCCTCAGCATGGACAGACGTTGTAAATCCTGCAACGCAGTGAGAGGTGATATATCGCCTACTAAAGACTGGATTTTCCTTGGCAGCCGCCTGTCACATGGACGTTTCTGTCTTCTGTCCAGTTGTGCTCGAAGCTACCTTTTCAATAAAGTGCCTTTGTATCCTTTGGATTCCTTGCTTGAACGGTTTTGCTCACTTGTTCTTGGGGATCTTATGGTATGATCTGAGTCGACGTGGAGCACTTCTGCACGACGTTACATTCGAAAAACCGTCTCGTCCTTAATTTTTGCACGCCAGTGTATTTGCAGAGCTGTCAACTCTAGTTGCTTTTTTCGATGTTTCAAAGGAATTCAACCGTATTTTGCATGATGGCATAACGCTTTGAAACTTACTCATCTGAAGCGTCTCAATTGTATACTGTTGTATTTGTTTTCTCATCTCTGTGGAAAAGAATATTTTATTTTTTGCGAACAAACAAACAAACAAACAAAAAATCATCTCAATCCTGGAAATTCAAAATTTTTGTAGTGATGTGTTAGGCCTGCGCAATGATTGCCTTTTGAATTGGGTGAAGCAGTCTCTGTGGCAGTCCTAATTCCTCGAGATTTCTTACAGAGCTTTCACTTTGGTTACCGAAATGACAATTGGTACTATCTGTGTTATGCTCTGTGTACAGGTCCTTTCCATTTCCATTCGTAGATTCTCGTATTTTCAGATTTTGTCAGACACTGTTCTTTGGATGTTTTCTGTAAGGCAACAGCTGCATTTATTAGTTGTACCTTTTTCAGATTTTTGTGTACAATTACAATGTCATGTCGACTGTGGTTAATGTTCTTGTCTGTAATGATAGGTTTGCCCCAGTACATGATGCAATTTTGATTTTCAAAAACAGGTTCTGGTTGGCCCTTATAATATGAGCACTGGATCAGGCAGTATTTAACGCCAAGCTCTTGATGTACGTTCTTATTTACTTGGTTGTGTCTCTTAAAGTTTGTTTTGATGCAAGAAGAGAGCAGCCGGCTGAAATCTATTCTATATTTGTTATTATTAGTTTAAATATCAAGTCAGTGGTTTTCCAACAGAACAATATAATTTTACGAGACTCAGCAGAAATTTTTTATTTTAGAGAAACTGGGGCTGGAGTGGTGTGTGCACGGCACTATACATCAATTAGATGCAAAAAGAATTTTTCAAATAGGGCTTTCAGAAGCGCAGATATAGTAAAAAATGCAAATATTTTGTACCGCTTTATAGTTACTTTACTCTATACTTGTCATCTGCTCGTTCTACCTAATTTCTCTTATACGTATTTCAATCAGAAAGCATATGAGCCATATTCATCACAGCCAGGGCTAACCTATTAAAAAAATCCAATCTTTCTTGCAGAAGATGGAGAATCGTCAAATTGAAAATCTGGGGGCAAATAGAGTGAGAAAAGCTGAAAAAGGGATAGAAAAGTATGCCCATAGTCACGACAATCCGATAGAAAAATAGTTTTTCAAAGGGGGCATTTAGAAACGTACGTATAACCAAATGCAAATACACCATGACGCCATCTAGTGGTAAAATAGTACTTCTGGAAACCTAGATAGCATTGTGGACTTTCTTGCTCATGGCTAATATTAGCGTACGTGAAAAGAACTTTTCAAATCGCCCCAGCAGAAGTTTAAAACTGAAAATCTGAATTTCCGCCGCCTGCAAAAAAGTTTAGCATCAGAGAAAGCTGACAAATTCCTAAAACATTTTGGGTGTTAGTACTACTATTAGACACAAAAATATTTTTTCGCATAGGCTTTTTAAAAGCGAAGTATGTCACGTCGCGGAAATACATATTTACGTCGCCTAGCAGTAAAGCAAAGCGTCGCGTAAAGTATGAAAAGTTGTGCTTGTAGTTTCAGGCGGTGTCGCACGATTGGTCGAATAACGATTGGTCGACATAACGATTGGTCGACATCCGATTGGTCGACAGTAACGATTAGTCGGCAGCACGATTAGTCGGCAGCACGATTAGTCGGCAGCACGATTGGTCGACATAACGATTAGTCGACAGTAACGACTGGTCGACAGCACGATTGGAGACATAACCATTGGTTCAAAGGATTATGGTTTACATTCGCAGCGGTACCTCTCAGAACGTATTGACCTCTCAAAACGTAACGTTCCTTTTTGGAAATAATATCTTTTAGAATGTAGTCCTCAGAACTTACAGCATTATAACATATTATTTCCAAATAGGCCCCCGTGTCATCTTTTGTACTCTAAGTGAAATCTATATAGAGTGCCTTCTGAACGATGTTATTGTATTTCCGAAAGGGCCCCAGGGCACTTTAGGTATCGGCACCTTGGGGAAACTGCCACACATAATTTGGAAACTCGGAAAATTGCCCCACCGGAAAATTGCCACACATTCAAAGCGTTTCTCGGACGAACGTCGATTTGTGCTCGTCTCCTTAATGAAAACCATGTGGCAATTTTCTGGTGGGGCAATTTTTCTGTGTGTGGCAATTTTCCGGGTTGCTGAAAGATGTGTGGCAATCTTCCGGTGGGGCAATTTACCGCCAAACTGTTTGCACTTATTCAAATTTTGTTTTTTCTTTCCAAGTTCCGTTGACCATTTTATGTCGACCAATGTCGACTAATCGTTATAGTGACCAGTCTTTACTGTCGACCAATCGTTATGTCGATCAAACGTCCTGTCGACCAATCGTTACTGTCGACTAATCATTACTGTCGACCAATCGTTATGTCGACTAATCATTTCTGTCCACCAATCGTTATGTCGACCAATCGTTATGCCGACCAATCGTTATGTCGACCAATCGTTACTGTCGGCCAATCGCTATGTCGACCAACCGTTTGTCGACTAATCGTTACATACCCGTTTCAGGTATTGAAGGTAAAAAGGACTTTTCAACTCCGACTTCTAGAAGTATAGATAGCGCATAAAAAGTAAAAATTGTGTTTGCTATTCCTAGCGGAGGGAAATGCGTTATACAGAAATTCCAAAGTGCATGAATTGCCATCCTCATGGTTGCCCGATGAGGCTGAAGAATGATTTACAAAATACTTACAAAATACAGAGACATCGCGGTTAACTTTCCAAGTGGACAAGAGATCAGAGGCGCAGGGTTCGGGCTAATCGCCTTAGTTGGGTCTGGGTTCAAATCTCGGATGAAGCATTGGTAGCGTGTTTGTCCTGTTACGGAGATGTTAGAAATCATAAAATACGGAGAATTTAAGAAATCATAGTCTTCCAGGGATAGTAGGAAATTTCAGCAGTAGGTCTCTTTTCCAGTCAGCATGAGAAAACTTCGACGGCGACTTTAAGATATTACTATCTGTCAGGACGGCAATAAGAATTAGTAGGTGTTGTAAAATCTCAGCACGTGGGACTCTAAGTGCTATTATATGATTTTACTGGCCCACGCAGCGATTAGTGCATTGTAATAGATTAGCGCTCCCAGACGGCATAATGAGTTTATTGCTTTTCGGGGCGTCAGAGAAACGCGGGAAAGTGGGGTGTTGGAAAACAATTGGGCTGGTTAGACAAGGCAGAGAGAAGTCTTTTGGGGAGAGACGATTTCGGGAAGCGAGCTGGGAAAGTGGTCAAGGAAGATAGTTTCCTAACTGGGAATGTGAAAACACAAGTTTCTCCGTGACGGAGATCGAACACGCACCCCCTCACTCCGGAGTAAGTTGTTCTCCCAACTAAGTTACACAGACGGAATGTATCACTGCAGATTTGTTGTCTTGGCACGTGCTTTACCTCTGTCGTACGTCACAGGAAGCGTGAGTGATAAGAAAATGAGATAGAAGAGAAATTAGGTAGAACCTGCAGATGACAAGTGGAAAGTAAAGTAATCATAATTAATTCACCAGTCATGATAATTCCAGAACAAACCAATAGGAGAATTAGATAGTAATACAGAACAGATTTAATACTTCAAGTGTTTTTTATACTTTCTGTGAGATTAATTCATTCGTGACATCCGCAACAAGCTGCAATTAGGCCGAATGGGAAGTGTAAGTCCCGCCAACAACCAACCACAAGCTTACAGTCCTGTTGCTCTGGTTCTGTCCCTTCCCTGGAACCAATGGCCCCAAATCAGGGATGGACACTTTAGGTACTCAAGGGAGTCGTTAAACTCCTAAACAAACGAACAAAAATAGACATCGTCTTCAAAGGTGAGAGAAGGTGTATGATTGGCGACCGAAATAATACTACAGGTATTTAAGCACACCGGACAAAAAATTACCCAGCCCTAACAGAACTTACCTAATAACGGGTGACGGCGCCTCTTGCCTTGATAACAGCGTGAATCTGGTGTAATATAGACTCCACGAGGTTGTGGATGTATTGAACATCGATTTGCAGCCATTCGTGCGTCAATTGGTCCCGAAGTTTTGCCAGAGTGCGTGGATGTCTATTCCGACGTTTCACCTCCTGTTCCAAATGATCCCACAGATTTTCAATAGGATTTCAATCTGGCGATTTGGCTGGCTAGTCGAGGTGAGGCAGTGTTGCTGATTGCCCGTCGTGCCACTCAGATACAGTTTTAGCCCTGTGAATACGGAAGTTATCGTCTTGGAAGACAGGAGTGGCAATGTAAGGCTGCTCCTGGAGATGTAGGGCAAAGGGTAACACTTCGTCATTCAGAATGCGGAGGTACGCATGTTGGTTCACATTTATCGGCACTGCAACGAGAGGGCCCATTTCGTTGCACAAAAAACATCCCCAAAACATCACGGAACCCCCCCCCCGAGCTTGAACAACACCTTCGACACAATCATGATTAAAGGCTTCATTGGGCCTGCGATGCCCTCGTCGCCTCCCATCACTGGAGTACAAAGAAAAACGAGACTCGTCAGACCAAATTACTCGTTTCCAATCCTCCATAGTAAAGTTTTGATGCATCTGAGCCCATTGATAACGTGCGACTTTGTGATTTGCTGTTAAAAGAGGCCTCTTCCGTGGTGCTCTGCTGCAGATATCCATCGCATGCAGTTCTCGTCGCAGTATTCTTTCGGAAATTAGTTGGAGTGGACTTTCATTGACTTTTTGGAGTAATTGTTGCCTGGTTTGAAAGCGATTTGCAGTTACTAGGCGTGAAACATAGCGGCGGACACTGTTGGCGAGAATCGTTTTCCGGCCACAGTTACGTCGCCGATTTTCAGTTGACTGCGAACTACACCACTATTTGTAGACCCTCTGGATAGTACGCTTCGACACACCAACAAATTGGGCCACTTCATTCACTGTGTCCGTGGGCTCGGCCAAACACGATGGCTCCTTTTTTGCCACTCTATCTTACGACCCATATTGCAGACTAAATTTAACACACGCGTTGCTCTTCACCACTGCATGAGACAGAATTAATCCTGTAGACCACGTCAGTGCTATTTATCTCCCAACAATGCTATCACGGCGCCCTCTGTGCAACCGGTAACTTCCTAATAATAAATAAATACATCGCTCTTAACCACGTTCCAGAAACACACAGCATCCGAAAAATTGTTTTTCAGCCGCCGCTGTGGAATTGAAATAACAGAACTCTCGATATCTAGCCGAGCGCTTTACATATACGCAACGGTGGCCAACAATCCACGGCGGCTGGAAAACAATTTTTCGGATGCTGTGTGTTTCTGGAACGTGGAAAGAGCGATGTATTTATTTATTAACTGTCGCCACGTATTTGAAGTATTTTCACCTCGGTAACTACCTACTGTCATTTCTGTTAGCGGTGACTAATTTTTTTTCCGGTGTGCTTACCTTTCTTTCAAAAGCCAATGCTATAAAATGCAGCCTCAATTAGAATTTGCCACTCCCGTAACTAAGCCACAATGGAAAAAATGTTTTTGTGTGCCAAACAAGAGCTAGATTTTTTTTTTTTTTTTTTTGTGCGCTGAGAAGAAATACATGAGCCAAAAATTCAGTTTTAATGAAAATGTCTTCTAAGAAATAAAAAAGAAAAAGAAAAGCTCTATTCATCATCTCCTCATCTGTACTTAAATTCATTTAAACGGAGACATGCAATCCCTAGAAATGTTTTGAAAATAATGTGCTATATTGTAACCATGTTTTGTAATTTATTTACCCCCAAACCTGTAATCAACTCACTGAAAGAACTGTGCTTGAATCTCAAACAGGCAAAATCATGGACATAAATGTGTAGCAGTAAAATGTAATTTACTCTAGCAGCGGCGAATTTACTGCTAAAAAGTACTGATCCTTCTGTTGCAACCATTCGCATTTGTTACTATCACGAATATTTTTAAAGTGGTTTACTATTCTTATACTTTTCATAAAATTCAGTTTTGCGTTAATCTACTTTTAATTTTTTTTGTATTCAGAATGTTCCAGATTATTTCTGAGTCACACTAAAGCTTTTGGAAAGTTCTAAGGCTACGGAGATATCATGTCGGAGATAGACCCTCTTGGCATGCATTTTCTTTTTGTTTTCTTCTTTGTTTTCTTGCATTGTACGTTGCGGCTCCCTATGGGGATTGTGGTAGGAAGAACTGAAAAATCTTGGTCATACTCACTCCTATCCGACGCAAAACGAATTTCCCATCCGGCTATCAGGAACGTTGATAGCAGCAAGTTCGTTTTTCTTTCTTTTTGTTTCGGAAGAAAGAGAAAAAAAAATCGCGTTGTTGGAGTGCGTGCTGTGGAAGCCGTACGTGTGAATCGTCGTCGACCGTTCCGTGCGAGCATGCGCCGTGGCTATCGTATAAGCCTCAGAATAAAAAAACGGAACAATTCTTTGCGGCTCAACTTTTTCATTTTGCTTCTGATCTGTTTCCACAGCAAATACAGATTATTCTTTATTTCTGAACTATGTTTCCCGATGGACTGCTGTGTTACTGAATCCACTTCTACCCGGCCACGCACACAAAGTGTAAACAGTTATCCCTTAATATCTCAGCATCCCTGGCTCTTGAGTGATGAGTGACGCTGTGAGTGCCAGATTCGGTGACGGGGGAACTCCTGAAGCTGTTTATCTTCCGCCTTCCTCTCTGGAATGTTAATAGGGTAAGAGGAGGGAGTGAGGCGATCATGACCACCCATTCCCCCACCCCTTGTTAAGCACTTTACTTTAGGATTGCTATATTACTGTGGCTTGTCTGTCAGATTGGGAAACCTGATACAATTAGTAATTCTTGCTGGAGGAGGTTCGCCTAAACGTAGAGCGTTTCACTAAATAACATTGACGCTGAGTTCCTTTCGACATATGAAATTATAATGCTTGAATTTGTATTTTTTCCGGTAGTGTGAAGTCGAAGTACACACATGTAGATAGAAGAATGCAGCATTTTATGGCATAGATACTTCTTTCCTTGTTTCGATTTGAAACGAATTTCTTACTTCTTTTAGCAAATCCTCGCGTGTAAATTTGACACATTATGGGAACAGGATAGGGAGGCTTTGGGGGGTTGAAACCCCGAGTTCGGGCCTCCACAAATATCTTTAAAAATAATTTTTGTAAGAAAAATTTAATTGAAATATTCTGAAATCGCCAGCATTTCTGCCACTTAGAGGTAATATATGAATACTTTATACTATAAACTATAAGCTTTGTTCGCACCTTAATAACAAACGCATTTTTTCTGAACTGAGAAAATGTTTTCAAATACTTCTGAATATTATTTATAGTATTACCTTTTTAATTCGTCTTTAAAATATTTTTTGCTGAAAGGGATTGATTTGGGTAGTCCGGCGATGTAAAACAAATAAAAATACAATTAATATACACTCAGTAGACAAAATATTAGAGATACCTACCTAATAGAGTGTTGGTCCTCCTCTAACGAGAATAACAGATTGTACAGTGTTTCTTTCAGGCATACATGCAGGGGTGGGGGCGAAGCCCTCCCGGAAACGACCCTTCCTAGACATTTTTGGTTACCGAGCCAAATTTTATTAAATTCACGCTATGAAGAAAAAGGAAGTTTCGTTTCTTTTAATGCTACAAATATTTCTCCAATTGTATTTTTTTAAATATTTGTTCAAAAATGGTACTAGTTATAGTTTATTTTCTTTAAAAAAGTGTATTACGACGCATGGTATTCTTCAAAATATAATAAGTAGACTAATCATACCTAATTGTCTGGGAATCGTGATTCAGGAGCAAGAGTGCGTTGAATGCATTTAAATAGATAAAAATTTCAAGCCTGCGGAATCCCCCCCCCCCATCCTCCTTGGGGCGAAAAAAGGAAGTTTTTGAAATCCACCATCTGGAACAAAATTAAGGTTAATGAAAAATTGAAGAAAAACTAAAGCATTTTTTTTTCCTAATGTAAGTTGGTACATATCTAAGTCGCATTTTAACCAAAAACAAAAAAAAATTAAACATTTTCCGGGAGGGGAGAAGTTCCCCTCTAAATGCGCCCCTGTGCTTGATATATAGTAATTACTTCTATATATATAAATGCAGTAGTTAAAATTATATATACACTGAAGAGCAATTGAATTAGAGATACCTGTCTAGTAACGTGTAGCACCACCTTTCGCCCTGATGACGGCGGCGATTCGTCTCGGCATGGACTCGACAAGGCACCGGAAGCGTTGGGAAGCCATACGGATCCACGACCCCAGAACAAGCTCCCACAGTTCACGAAGATTTGATGGAGGGGGTCAGAGCCTCGAACATCTCTCTCGATGTGCTCATATCTCTCGAACATCTCTCTCGATGTGCTCGATGGAATTGAGGTCAGGTGACCTAGCTGGCCAAGGAAGCGAGGTCACGTCGGTGGAGTGTTCATCCAACCATTCGGATACAATTCGGGAGTGATGGCACGGTGCATTGTCTTGTTGCAGGATGAAGTCCCCAGTGGGATGGTGAAGAGCAAATGGTCGTCCAGGATATCCCGGTAACGTTGATCTGTGACGGACGATGGCACACGTACCAGGAGTCCCATTTCAGTCAGCGTAAACAGTCCCCAGACGAGAATGCCACCCCCACCAGCTCAAAGAGTACCTTGCTGGCAAGAAGGATCCATCGCTTCATGTGGTTTGCGCCGTACTCGTATCCTGCCATCCGCATGTACCAACGTGAATTACGACTCATCAGTTCAGGAAACATTTTTCCACATGTCTAGGGTCCAGTGGCGATGTTTCCGCGCCCATGTTAGTCTTTGCACCCTGTGATGTGCGGTCAGCAGCGGTACCCTCATGGGACGATGGCTTGTGTACCCCATACCGAGGAGATGGTTCTGGATGGTGTGGCTGCTTACACGTTTTTGTGCACCAGCGTTAAATTGCCGAGTGATTGATTTCTTGCACTGTGGCCCGTCTATCCGCTGTTACAATGCGAGCTAGCCGACGATGACCCCGCTCATCCACACGCTGTTGTCCACGGCAGTTGGGCCTTGCAGGGCTGGTTTTACCGGATTCGATGTACTCACGGTGCACCCGTGACACGGTATCTCGTGAAAATCCCAGTGACTTCCCAGGTGGAGTGACCCATTCGTCGGGCCCCGACAATTTGCCCACTATCAAATGCGCTTAGAGTCTTACCCATACTGCGTCCGACTCTGACTGATTCCCGTCGCATCACTCCTTTTATTGTCGGATTGCTGCCTACGTCACGTCGTTTCCGTTTACAGGGCCGACCACAGCGCCACATTTGCATAACGCCAGCTGTCTCTAATTCAATTGCTCTTCAGTGTATATATATATAGCAAATGGTAAACTTGCCCCCTCTAAGGTTCCATTTGACACCCCCCACCCCGGCCAAAACGTCCTGAAAGAAGCACTGAGCTTGTATATGCCGAGGAAACTAATCCACCAGATTCCGTAGGGTTTCCAGCGGTAATGTCAGCTATGCCTGTTGCAGCATCGTCCACCACTCAGCCCGAGACGTCGATCCAGGATCCATGCATCCGATGTTCTGCTCCACGGCATACCAGAGATCTCCCAATTGGTTTAAATCCGGGGATCTTGGGGGTCATTGGATGGTTCCAAACTCAGATAAGTGTTCCTCGAGCCATGCCTATGTGGTTGCGGTCCGGTGGAGCAGCGCATTGTCCTGCTGGGACAGACCATCGGCCGCAAGATGCGCGAAGGACATGAAAGCGTGTAGATGATCAGCCACCCCATGCTGATGGTGCGCAGGTGTTAATGACCTCTCCAGATACACTAAAGAACCTAATGTGACCCATGAGAAGGCTCCCCAAATCATCACAGAGCCACCACCGCCTTGAACAGAGCCGACCTGGAACGACGTAGCAAAGGTCACATGCTGTCGACGCCACACCCGCAGCTCGGTGCAGCTGAAAACGCGTTTTTTTTTTTTTCTGACTGCACGACGCGGCATCACTTTGCAGAGGTCCAATTTTGATGTTCCTGGAACCAGGCGAGGCGTGATGCCCGATGGCGGGCAGTCAATAGTGGCACACGAGTAGAGCGTCGACTCCCGTGGCCAAGAGTATGCAGCGTGCGCCCCGCTGTTTGCTAGCTGACGCTGCTTGGGCCTGTGACATTTAACCTGGATGTGATTTGCGCCGTCTTTGCCAAGTGGTCGGTCTGTACGAACCTGGATAGTCGACGTCGACCCCGCTCATCAATGGTGTGTCGTCCGGTCACCGCCTGCTCTCTGGGGGCTGCTGCGTCCGTCGATGGAATACTCGCGGTACACGTACGGAGATTTAATACTAGAATTTTAGGCAAAGATATTAAATTTCATTTCGTAACTTTTATTTTGCTTTAGTGCTCCATTTCCTTTATTTCCACGATGCGTGAGAAAATTTTGCTGTGTCACCCCTCTATGAAACATCGGAAACACGATTTATTTAGAGACGCCATTTTGTCGCATCTTAAGGGACTGGGCCTTTGTATTTCGCAGACGCATTGGTATTGTCCAGCTCATTTGATCTTTGCCTTGCTAATTTCAAAGCAGCAGGCTGAATGCGCAAGCCCTCTTAATTTCTATACCTCGAAGCTTTGCTAAGACAACGCCAGCGTTTCCCCATGGTTTTTGGGGAAGTAAAGAGGTGATTTTGCGTGGTATGGCGTAGAAGTCTTTTCGTACTTCTACGTTAATTTAAAACATCAACATACTAAGAAATAGTTCCTAAATGAAAGAAAACCTTAACGGTCAGACGAAACATGTAAACAACAGAAGTCAAACTTACGGGAAAAGATGCTTTATTCAGGATGTAGCAAACACATCGTAGCATAGCATATTGCACTAAACTCTCCACACACCACACATCTCTTTAACACAACGCTCTTTTCAATAATCAGTTTACAACCCAACGCCTCTAAGCAATAGATCAGTCGTCGTTTTTATTTCTTGCTCTAAACAAAACTCAGGCATACGTCACGTTCATTCAACCTCAATTGTGTTGCCAAACGTATTCGTTTGTGAGAAAGATATCACGTTAAGAGTGAAGAATAACAGAATAAACTCAAGATTTACATAGGGAAAGAAACTAAAAAGGAAAGTTAATTTAGAATATACGTCACAGTGGGGACAAAGTGGGAGTTAGGACAGTCGACTCGAGGAATTTAAAGCGAGCAGTCGCAAGGTGGAGGCGAGGAAGCACCTTAGGTGTTAGGAAACAGATTTTAAGGTGATCGGGGAATGGAGTTTTTCTCCGCAGGCGCAAAAGGGAGACGATTGAATGGCCGAAGAGAGATTTAGGGAAGAAAATTTTAGTTTGAGAGGAACAGGGAGGAAGAATTACTAAGCTGAGGACAACCTTTCTGCGATTAAGTAAAGAAAAGAATAAAATGCTTTTTTAAGAGATTTAAAGGGATTGCATAAAAATTATTACTTATAGCTATTTTATTATCTTCAACCACGCAAGACAATGGAAGTTAACTAAACCCAATAAACAATTCTAGTGTTAAATCTCCGAAACAGTACACCCATGATACGGTTTCCCTCGAGAACTCAAGGGATCTTACCTCTTGGGCGATAGAATGGCCCATCTGTCTTGCGTCGACAATACGTCCACAATCAAAGTCGCTCAGATAACCACGTTTACCCATGTTCATCGATTACGATACACTCTTGGGATTCCTAAAGTCCATCTATTAATCGCCTGCGGTCGGTTTCGGTCTGTTCCATTCTGCGGGGGGGGGGGGCATGTCAACTGCCCATCACCCCTACCTCTAACGTTTTGTCTACTGAGTGTAGAAGTCGCTAGTTATGTAAAGCAGAATGAGCGTTAATAATCATAATACCTATGATTAATAGCTACAATAATAGCGATGCAATGATTTCTTTCTGATAACATTACCGCCCAATCTACCAAGAAAAATGGCCTTATAATCTTTCACTAAAAATAATTAAGTGTTAACTCGCAATTGTTTCGCGTGATTATAATAAATAAGAGCAATAGTTTTTATGCAACCCTTTTAGATCTCTTAAAACACTTTATTCTTTTCTTTACTTAAGTGCAGAAGATTGTCCTCAGCTTTTCAATTATTTCTCCCCGTTCCTCTGAAACCAACATTTCCTTCTGTGAATCGCCTTTTCGTTACCTTCCTTCTTTTTCGTCCATTCCCTCCTCTATCCCTCGCGCACGTGGAGAAAAAACTCCATTCCCCTGGTTAGCTTAAGACGTGCTCCCAACACCTAAGGCATTTCTCGCCTCCTCTCCCTGCGACCGCTTGCTTCCAGTTCCTCGACTCGACTGTCCTAGCCCCCCCCCTTGTCCCCACGCAAACTCACCGCTTACTTCTACAAAAACCATGGTAAAACGCCGGCGTCGGCTTCACGAAATTTCAAGGTTGAAATAAAGAGGGTTTGCGCTTTCAGTCGGCTGCTTCGATATTAAGAAGGCAAAAGTTCAAATGAGCTGGACAATACCAATGCGTCTACGAAATACAAAGGCCCGGACCCTTAAGATGCAGCAAACTGGCGTCTCTAAATACACCGTGCTTCTGATGTTTCTATACCTTGGTGCCGAAGCAAACTTTTCTCACGCATTGTGGAAACAAAGGAAATGGAGCACTAAAGCGAAATAAAAGGTGCAAAATGAGATTTGATATCTTTGCCTGAAATTCTAGGATTAAATCTCCGTAACATAACAGCAAAATAATTTATAGAAATAGGAAAAGTTTTCCGAAAGGGCAGCAATTCGGTGTCAGCCTCCGGCCACAGATTGATATAATTCCTCCCTGTGTAAATGGCTATAGCCTGATTTAAGCATGTTGCAACTGCAAAATGAACACTGCTAATTAAACACAGTTTTAAACGGAAGTAGATAAATATACAGAGTTTTGCTACATAGTTAATGAACTTAAACTTCCCATGTGCACCGCTATTGCTACGGGAAATGCCTAATTCACTGTCGTCCCACATATATATTTTCCAACATTGGTTGGGTACAGTGGCGGATTTCCAATTAGGCGCACTAGGCGCCCGTCTAGAGCCCCAGGGCATGAGTGGCCCCGAAAACGTATAATTGGATTGTCAGTATTATTTTGGTTTTACCAGGCCGAAAAAAAAAAAAAAAGAAACCCAAAATATGCAGACCTTCTTAATTTTCCGACAAAAACAATAAACAAAAGTGCTTTCAAGAAAATCTTTACATTCTCGCTTTCCTGCAGTGACTGATGAAATTCTTACTGTGCCGCTCCGGTGGCGCAGTGGTCTAAGGCGCTAGCCTCTGATCATTCGTACGTAAGGGGTCCGGGTTCGAATCCCGGTCAGGCATGCATGTTGTGTTTGCCTTACGGCACTGGCTCTCTCCCTTCCCTGGAACCAGTGATCCTAAATTAGGGACGGGCGACTGCTTATAGCCCATTGAGTTGCTCACGGTGGTCGTTAAACCTTCAATAAAAAAGGAATTCTTACTGTCCACCTTTCTTGGTCCATGGCATTCGTCTACGCGAAAACCCCTCCACGAAAAATCATCCACCCTTTTCTAGTGAAGCACTGTACGTAAACTGCATTCTACCCATATTTTCTAATGCGGAGAACTTTTCCTGATGCTAATATCTTCAAGTAACTTATTTTATTTTTGCTTGATACCATGCTCGTTTCCTACTAATTTGCTCAAAATGCAAAAAAAAAACATGTTCCAAAGCTGAAGCAATGGAAAGAGCAGGTTTTATAATTGAAATGCATTCCAATTTTATCAAATTTTATGACAATTCACACGCGATGTACGAAATTTCATTCTCGGCGTCCTTAGCGATAAATTTTCCAAGAAAAGTTGCGACTGAAAAGGTATTAAAAATTAATCAGTTTTGCCAAACTCAAAAAGAACGTTTGCTGTAACTAAAATAATTTCTTCGTAGCGCAAAGCTAAAATGTACGAAATTTCCACTTTGCGAACGCCTAGCGGGAAATTTATAAACTAGTAGTGAAATTTAAAATGAAAAAATTGTAATGAATTTTTATGTCCGATCATTCGCAAAAATATTTTTTGAAAAATCTGTGAAAAACAAATTTTTTGGTCTTCAGCGCCTTTAGCAGGAAATTTACGAACTAATTGGAAAATTTAAATATTTGAGAAGGAAGAGTTAAGCCTAATCTGAGATGCAGTAAAACAATA
Organism: Macrothele yani; assembly: GCA_039090855.1. NCBI lineage: Eukaryota > Metazoa > Arthropoda > Arachnida > Araneae > Macrothelidae > Macrothele > Macrothele yani. Next base: position 59,659,556 of record CM077017.1, on the reverse strand, counting down.
TTTACCTTTAAGTCGAATAGATTCTTCACAACAGAATTTTAATTTTTTGAATTTTCGACTTGACAGCCCTTAGCTGTATTTAAAGTGCCGAACTTAATATCCCTAGATTTTTTATTAGCCGCAAAAATAATTTTTGAAACCTCTCTCTTTTTTTTTCCTTTTTGTTTTTTATTGGGGGTTTAACGACCACCATGTGCAACTCAATGGGTTATAAGCAGTCGCCCGTCAGAGAGCCAATGCCATAAGACAAACACAACATACATGCCTCATCGGGATTCGGACAAGGATCCTTCACGGACGAATGGTCTTAAGTCAGCGCTTAGACCACCACTGCGCCACCTGGCGGCTGAAATGTCTCTGAAAATAAAAAGTTATATGTGCACGGGCAGACAAAGGGATTACACTGACACTATTTCTTACAAAAGTTCTAATAATAGGGAGATAGAATGGAATTTTAAAAAGCGTAAACAAAATTTTTTCGACTCTGCTTTTTTTTTTTTTTTTTTTCGCTAATCTGACGGATGAAAATTTCGGAGATAAGATGGGGGAGGGAGCCCCCTGAATCTTTTAGCGTCTAGCGTCTAGGCCCCCAAAAGATCTAAAGTCGCCTCTGGTTGGGTAACTGCTGCTATTGCACTTGTAATGCGTTCTCGTAAAATTTTGATATTTGGAACAGCTGTTGCATAAACCACATATTTAACATAATTCCACAGAAAGAAATCCAGCGGGGTAAGAACTGGTGCTTTGGGGGCTGTGGAATTGTTCTGTCCTGCCAATAAATCGTTTTGGAAATGTGTTGGCTGTTTCACGAAGAACATGTGCTCAATAAGAGGATGTCCCATTTTGATGGAAGATGACAGTCGGCTGCAGCTGGATGATGACGTAATGATGAGCAGATGCAACGCTATAGGCGGGCTTCAGCCACCCAACTTTTCTTTGAGCCAACGTTAACCCCAGAAAATGGTTAAGCCATTTTCTGGGGTTAAAATGGTTTAACCATTTCTGGGGTTAAGTTTAACCATTTTCTGGGGTTAAAATGGTATAACCACTTAATATTTTTTTTCTTATATTAAATAATTTTATGTTAAACTTACTATTCTACTAAGTGATGGATCCAGTACGGGGCGATCAACCCCCCCCTCCACTGCTCCTCCACCACCACCGCCGCCGTTCTTTAAAAATAATCAGATTGGACTTTTTTTTTGTTAAATATGCAGATGAAATATTTGATTTTCTAGATAAAATGCTAGTAAAACAAGTTTTTATTAATGTAATATTAGAAAAACGAACGCCGCAATTCGCCCTGCCAGTACATCGGTTTGGAAAAGTTGTATTAAAAAAATAAAAATAAAAAACACAACGCAATTCGCCCTGTCAATCCATCGGTTCACAAAAAGTTAGTGCTATTATGGTTTCGAAGGGAAAACGTGGTGATAAGCAAATTTAGCTATTACTGGGGATCGGTTATCATGATAACCGATTTCCAGTAGCTACACTACAGCGTGGGTATCTAAATTAGCATCATGATAACACAGTATGTGACGTGCGCGAGTTCCAATAAAAGTACCCTGCGCGAAGTGGAAAACGGGTCCTTTCACCGCTTGGTCTAGAAGTTCTCTGAATGTTTTTCTTTCAGGGAGGGATTAACCTGAAATGATGTCCAGACAACGTGTAAGCATTGACAACAGAAACAGGGCTGTTGGCACGTTACAGACAGGTGTACGGCAGATCGATGTGTCTGCTTCTTTAGAAGTTGTAAGTCGGATACGCACAAGATTTCTACGGCATGGAGATGTTGCAGATCAATCCAGGAGTGGTCGCCCGAGGATAACCACCAGGAGGCAAGATTGCTACCTGAGAGTAAGTGCTCGCAGAAGGCCTAGTATCACCAGTAGCCAACTCCGGGAATCACTTCAAGCTGCTTATGGTGTCACAGTAGGTACTGAAACTGAAACAGTACGAAACCGTCTTCACGAGTATATAATGTGTGCAGCGAGCAGTGTTAAAAGAGGGTAGATTAGTGCAGCCTTGCGTTGTATGCTACACCTTCGTCAATACTAGCTATATATACACTGAGTGGCCAAATTATTATAACCACCTGGTTAGTATGTTGTTGAGCCACCTTATACCCTTAATACTGCTTGAATTCGTCTTGGTATGGACTCTTTTAAATCTCGGTAAGTGACTTGTGGTATACTAGACCAAATGCAATGAATTGCACCATCCAGCTCTTAAAGATTTGATGGTAGCGGATCCAGTGGCGTAACTACCACCTCCGTAGCTGCGAGGGGGCGCAGGTAACGAAGAGACGTACTGCAGCTGCTAGTTATAGTTTTATGAAAAAATTCAAACACCCACAATAATTATCCCAAAGATTCATATTTTGCTTTAAGATATATTTAGCTTTGCCTAAATCAACGCTTAGTTTCACTTTTAAAACACTGTATGCCCTACAGATTGAAAGTATTCGTCTGTTTGACTTCGCGTTGTAATACGATTGCTCTGCAATGGGTTGTAAATAATACGGTCGCTCTCCAATCGCCCCCTCTCTGAGCTGCCGAGGAAAAGCCCGAGACCGCAGTGGGATTCCCCGTGGAGGATGTGAAAAAACAGTCAGTTCCCTGGGATTACGTGCACGACAGGCGTCAACATTTATTCACAGCAGCCGCAGATCTGCAATGTGCAAAAAGGTGATTTCTTCAAGTGATTTATTTTACACTGACGTGCAAAATTTAAGGACGAGACGGATTTTCGAATGTAACGTCGTGCAGAAGTGCTCCGCATTGACTCAAATCATACCATAATATCCCCAAGATGTAAGAATATGGGACAAGTGAGCAAAACCGTCCAAACGAGGAATCCAAAGGATACAAAGGCACTTTATTGAAAAGGTAGCTTCGAGCACAACTGGACAGAAGACAGAAACGTCCATGTGACAGGCAGCTGCCAAGAAAAAACCAGTCTTTAGTAGGGGATATGATCACCCGTGACTGCGTTGCAGGATTTACAACGTCTGTCCATGCTGAGGACGAGGTTGTCAAGGAGCTGTTGAGGAATCGCTGCCCATTCCTCTTGTAGCGCCAATTGCAGCTGCGGAATCGTTGCTGGCGACTGGTGACGTGCTGCCAAGCGTCTCCCGAGAAGGTCCCACACGTGTTCGATTGGATTTAGGTCCGGGGGCCTTCCATACGTTGAATATCTTCACTCTCCAACAGCTGTGCGACAGCCACTGTACGATGAGGCGTAGCGTTGTCGTCCATGAAAAGGAACTCAGGACCCACAGCACCTCTAAACAGACGCACGTGAGGCAAGAGAACCTCGGTACAACAGCGGACACCAATGACTGAAACGCTTTGGAAGATGTGGAGGTCAGTAAGGCTACCAAGCATGATGCCGACCCAAACGAGAACTCCGCCACCTCCAAACCGGTCCCTTTCGATGATGTTGGAGGTGTGATTGCGTGTTCCCTGCTCTCTCCAGATGTGTATACGTCCAGAATCGCTCGTCAGACTAAATCGGCTTTCATAAGTAAAGAGAACTTGACCCCAATGCTGATGTGTCCAGTTCTTGTGTTCCCGGCACCACAGAAACCGCCGTCTCCAATGAGCAGGCGTTAATGGCACACACCGTACTGGTCGTCGTGCAAATAGACCACCTTTGTGTAGCCTCCTGGCCACGGTAAAACGCGATAACGGACGTCCAGCTGTCTGTTGCATGTGCCTTGCGATTTCTCCCGCTGTCTGCCGTCTGTTTCTTCTCGCCCGTAGGACAATATACCGGTCGTCCGCCGCCGTGGTTGCTCGTGGACGACCACTGCTAAACTCTCGGACAGCTGTTCCTGTCGTTTGAAATGTTCTCCAAGCTCGTGAAACGATGCTGTGAGCAATCCCTAACTTCTCGGCTACACTAGTCACACTTCGACCTTTTTCCAACTTCCCAATGACGCTACCTCGGGTAAAGTCATCCAGATGTCGTCTACTGGATTGCCTGTTGGCCATATCACACGCAGGCAGCAACTCGACGTCGTTCAAACCGATGTACACCGTGCAATAGCTTTCACCGAATTGATAAGCGCACACCGCTCGTGTGCTTTATCCCCCCCCCATACGTCATGCTGCATTTATGCGCATGCTCTACCGTCTGTCTCCTGAGTGGTCTTTCGGTCCGTTCTGCCTGCTCGTTCCGCTGTTATGCTAATTTCTCCTCTTCGTCCTTAATTTTTGCACACCAGTGTAGTTTTGGACAAAACACTTACACCTATTGTCAAATCTATTACTTAAAAAGTAAAAAAACAGGGCTGTAGGTACCACCTTTACTTTTGCAGACACTCTTCCTGACTACCTAACCCCCCCCCCCCCCGACCACCACACACAGTTGTCACCACACACGGCGAAAATGTATCATCGAACGTGTTCGAAATCCTGGGAAAATTACTGTGCCTAGGGGTGCTGAAGTAAATCTTGCGGGGGGGGGAGGACGTTGTGCTAGTCACGCCACTGAGCGGATCCAGCTGTCTGATGCGGCTTTAGATTTTATTCCACAAATGCTCCGTTGGATTGAGATCTGGTGATTGAGGAGCCAATGTAACAGGGAAAAGTCTCCGTGATGCTCCTTTAACGAATCGCATACAATGTGAGCTCTATGACATGCAGCATTGTCCTGCTGGAAGTATCCATTTCCATTGGGGTTAACCATCAGCATAACTTGGTGGATTTGGTTGACTACAATAATTAAATACCTGTGGGCGGTCAGACGTTACTCCACACGAATCAAAGAGCCCAAACGCTCCCACGAAAACATGCCCCAGACCATAATTTCGCCTCCGTCAGCTTGAAGAGTAGTGGCGATCGGCGATGCAAGATAAGTCCATGCTTTCATTTCATTTCATTTATTCATTTTTTCAGTTGCTAATCTGTATTGCACATCATAGAGGAGGGAAAAGGCCTTATGGCCTGACATAGCCCTCCTCTCCCTAATCAAAGGATAAGAATGAAAGAAAGTAACAAAAAGACAAGCCAGCACACATATGGCAGTTTAATATATAAATAGACAGCAATTAACTCATTACAAACATACATATCAGTTTGTACAAGACATCAATAGCTTTCTTTGTAGTTAAATGAACATCAGACCGGGATCCCCCCCCCCCCAATTAATCATAACAACTCACACCTTAGCAATTTCACTCTCCTCAATTAATCATAATAACTATACCTTATGTCTTTACTCATCAATTTTCTCATTGCATCTCGTGCTACCTTAATATCACCATCCTATTCACAACTTATTTCCAGTTATATTCAAATTATTTCATAAGATATTCTTTTAATTTTTTCTTAAATAAATTAATATTATTGATAGATGCCAAGTTATAAGTTAATGAATTCCATAATTTGGGGCCAGTATAATTTAAGGTGTGTCCCATAATGATAGAGCCACAGGAGAAATTGGATAATAAAAAAATATAATTCAATCAAGTGATTGTACAGGAGTGCATATGCAGTGAGACATATATGTGCACCAAAATAAAAGTGAAATAACAAAACGTGTACCTGTTTGAGGGTTCCGAACAAATACGTTGAACTGGGGACTGTCCCAAAAAGATAGAACCGCTGTCACGAATGTGTGTTAAACCAGATTTTTAACGGCCAATAAAACTTCAATTTTGCTGGATGACATCAAACACACGTTTTGGCATGAAGTTCACTAGTTTCTGACACTGCTGTAGGGAAATAGTGTCCCAAGATTTCAAAATTGCACGTTGAAGGTCCGTAACACTGTTGAATTGCCTCCCATGTGCATACACCTTACGTGCGACAGCTGTCTACATGTTTTCCATAGGATTCAGATCTGGGGAACATGCTGACCAGTCCATGACAGGAATTCCATTGGCAAGAAACCACTCCCAGGCCGAGTTCGCAGTGTGAGGGCGTGCATTATCCGGTTGAAACTGAGCTTCAGAGTCATTTAATGATTCAAAATACGGCACGAGATGCTCATTCAACAGCTGCTGGTAGCACACACCATTCAAGTGTCCAGTTAGAACGGCAAATGGGGTTTTGCCACGTCCACTGAATTCCCCCTCCCTAGACGGTTATACCTCCACCACCTTGTTGGCGCTTGGAGTAACTAAATTCTCTCTTTCGAAGGTCGGGCTAATAATACTTCTACCAGCCCGTACCATCCAAATTAAACTTCTTTTCATCACTCCAAATAACTTTATGTCGTTTTTGAGTCCATAATATATGATATTCAGCCCAGTTACGTCTTTTCTGCTTATGTGCTTCAGTTAGCTTAGGGCGGCATCGCCTTTTCCGATGGCGGATGAATGGATAATTCTTTAGAACACGATGTACTGTCGATTTCGATACGTTTATGTCCAGAGCAGACGAGACTTGCCTGATACTGGATGTTGAGTTACTCATCCGATGCATAATCAACCTTTTCTAACGTGAAGTCAAAACTGAAGGACGGCCGCCCTAAGCTAACTGAAGATTTCTTGCTGCCGTACAATCCATTTGATGTCAAATAATGTGCAACCACATGATGGGAACGATTAATACACCTTGCAATACTTCGAATGGACAGTTTATTCCGGTATAATGCATCTATTTTCCGTTGCTCGGGCGCCGTGAATGACTTTCCACGGCCCATGTCGCATAAACTTTCGGTTGCCGTCAACGAACTCCAACTACGCAGTTCTAATGTACTGAAACGATTGACATTTCTTGCGCCTGCAGTCCCGCAGCAACAATCTGCTGCGTAGCTGCGGTATTTGCATTACACAACGGTATGCACGAGTGGTCCCATCATTTGGGAACACTTATCTTTAACGTCAATATCTTTATAATTCTCATACTCATTTATTTATCGAAATGCCTATCTCTGTCATATTGTCTGATTTCAACCATTGGGTCCGAAACTTCACAGCCATTCTAGTGCCTCTATCATTTTGGGACACACCTTATATTCATTTTAATTGTTTCATTTTGTGGGAACATTGGTATTAGTTGTGATCTATTCCTAGTTTGATAGTGATGAGTACGGTTATTTAGAGATATTACATCTCGGTATTAATCATTTTTAATTCTTTTAAACTTTATTTTACCCAAGTTAAAATCATATATTTGCTTTATAGTAAGTATATCATATTTATTGGGGTTTACTTTTGACCAGATAAATGTAATAGGTTGAAAATTATTTGATATTTTGAGGTCTATTAGTCTTATATATCGATTTTGCAACACTTGTAGTTTATGAATATTACATTGAGTAGTTTGTCCCCATGTCAAGATACAATAATGAATATGTGTTTGAATCAGTGTGTAATAAAGTAGAATCAATGTTTTGGTGTTAAATTTGAGAAGATACGACTAATTACCCCAATATTTCTGGAAATCTTGTTAATTAGATTTTCTATATGTTTATTCCATTTCAAATCATATTGAATAACTGTACCCAAGTAAGTATGTGTTGAAATAATATCAATTTTAACTCCATGTAACAAAATCGTCGAGCCCTGTAGTTGAGGAGTTTGTAATTTGAAGAAAACCATGGACTTAGTTTTATTTGTATTAATAACTAACTCATTTACATTTAGCCAATCTATTGTTAATTTAAATTGTATATTTGTTCTAAGTATAAGCCCATTTATGTTAGTTCCCTTTAAAAGAATAGTTACATCATCTGCGTATAAAATTACATCATTACCTGTTAATACTGCAAATAAATCATTGATATATAGGTTAAATAATAAAGGGTCAAGTACTGAACGTTGTGGTACCCCGCATATTATATTTTGTAGTGTAGACTGATTCTGATCAATTTGAGTGTATTGTTTTCTTTCTGATAAATACCTTTTAAATAAATTATAACCTGATCCCCTGACTCCAATAGCACTTAGCTTATTAAATAATATATTATGGTTTAAATTATCAAATGCTTTTGACAAATCAATGAATAGTGCTACTGTTACTTTGTTTTGTAAAAACGTTTTGTTGGATTGTATTTTGTATGTTCAATAATTCTATTTCAGTTGATTTATTTAGTATAAATCCAAATTGATTTTGATTTAGTATATTATACCTTTGAATATAAAAAAAAATCTAATATATATACATTTTTCTAGTATTTTTGCAAAAATTGATAAGTTTGCAATTGGAAGGTAATTATTTACTTCTCATGTTTCGGAGTAATTTTAGTAATTTTTAAAGCATCGGGAAATATTTCTGTTTTGAGTATAGTGTTATAAATTTGTAATAATGGCTCAACAATGATGTTTGCCACATATTTAATGACCAATTGTGAAAATTCATCAAATCCAAGTCCTGTGTTTACGTTAATTTGGTTTAAATCATGTATAAGTTCTGTTCGTGTAATTTTCAGCATATGAAAAGTACTCGATCTGTGTGAATGCTGTAAATATTGAGAATAATGGTGCCCGCAAGTGTAAGTTGTTGTTTGACCGTTTGTTGGGCCAATATAAAATGATAGTAGAGGAAATATGAGAGTTCTGGAACATGCCACAAACCTGCCGATCGGTATGCCGCATGCCGCGTGTGACAGAACTGGTTCTGGCACATGCCGCGACCTTCCTGAATGTGTTATTGAGAGTTCTAGCACATGCAGCATGCGGCATGTGCTAGATCTCTCATATTTGTGCTAGATCAACAGTTTTTAAAACTTACATTGAGAGTTCTAGCACATGCCGCATGCTGCATGTGCTAGAACTCTCAATGTAAGTTTTGGAAAAGCCTTTTGTCTAGGCTGATGAAGAAACTTTTAGCGGTGGCAACACCGCTAACATACGAATGTTCAGAACTTTTTCGTTTCAGCCTTACTTTTTAAAGAAATACATTTCCCGCGTCAGATTGTCCATGCCATAAAACGGGGAATCATTTTTTTTATTTTATTTTTATTTTTGAGGATAACAAAGTGTCTTGCTGGTCAACAATGGGATTTTAACACTACATCCTCTGTGTGAGAGGCAGCAACCTTAACCGCTGGACCAACAAGACATAGCTTGTGTTAGCTTTATTGGGGATCCCTTTCCTGATTCCGGCATCGGAACAGCTGGTTGATACGCTCCAAATGGTCATATTAAACTGTAATCATAATAATAATAATAATAATAATAATAATAATAATAATAATAATAATAATAATAATAATAATAATAATAATAATAATAATAACAATAATAATAACAATAATAAAATGGGAAAACAGTTTTCATACACGGAAAAATTAGGTGGTAACACTACTAATATGTGTTTACTCTTTTGTATTTCGGGAGATTGGGATGTAAGGTCAGGTGATGCGTAACATCACAGCCTCTCCTTGACAAATGTCAACCCCGCCTTCTCGTGGTGCATCCTGTTCCCACTAAAGGGGCTCTGACGACCGCCAACAGCGGTATATCTATATAATCGGGATTAGAGGAAATGCTATCCCACACTCACCAACCCGCTTGGCCAGCGTGGTGAGTTATGGCCAAACCCCTCCAAAATGACTCCACAACTTAAATCTTGGCCCTCAGTCTCCGGCAGCTGAAATGTACCTGGCCAAGGCAGCGGCCAGTGCGACATGAAGGCAGAGGGTGCTAAGAATCCCCGGAAGACCGGACTAAGCTGTCATCTGATGCTGACCTTGGCTACGCATAATGGACGCTCCCTATCTTCTGATTCAAGGCTTCTTGAATTGGAAGAGGAACTACAAAGGATCAAGTGGGACATCGTCGGGCTAAGTGAGGTAAGGAGAAAAGGAGAAGATATCATTGAACTGAAAAGTGGACATCTCTTCTACTATCGTGGGACAGATACTGGCAGAACTAGTGGTGTTGGATTTATAATAAACAAGAAACTGAAGGATAAAGTTGTAGAAGTTGAAAGTTCCTCTGACAGAGCTGCACGACTCGTTACCCAACTCTCGAGAAGATATAAGGTTCAGATTATTCAAACTTATGCACCCACCACAAGTCATCCTGAAGAAGAAATTGAAGAATTTTATGAGGAAATTCGTCATCTAAATAATAAAGGTAAGCAGTACTTGAAGATAATTATGGGAGATTTCAATGCAAAAATAGGGCAACGGCAACAGAATGAAACTTCAGTAGGTAAATTCGGTCATGGCAACGGAAACCAGCGTGAAAATACTCTCGTTGAGTTTGCAGAGGCAGAAGGGTTTTTCATCTTGAACTCCTTTTTCAAGAAAAAGCCACACAGGAAATGGACATGGAGACATCCAAATGGGACGACAAGTGAAATTGATTTTATTATGTGTAACAAAAAATTCGTCATAGAAGACTGCAGTTTGCTAAACAAGTTCAACACAGGTAGTGGCCATAGATTGGTGAGATGTAAGATGCACCTCAACACTAAACTCGAACGTTTCAAGCTCATAAGACAAACAAAATGTATTGACATAACCAACCTTAAAAAACACCATAATACCTTCAAGTTGGAACTGAAGAACATATTCCCTGCTTTAGAAGGCCTAACATCGGAAGAAGTGGATATTTCTGGAGTTAACAGAAAAGTAACCAAAGCTCTTATGGAAACAGCAACAAAATTAGCTGGGTCTAAGAACAAGTTGCATGTGAACAAATTATCAGGAAAAACCAAAATGTTGCTGCAAAAAAGAAGAGAGATGAGGACAACTGAAGAAGATGTGATTTCCAAAGTGGAATATATAGAGCTATGCAAGACAGTACGAAAAAGTATCACTGAAGACGTAAGGAAATTCAAGTGTGAACTAGTGAGGAAAGCAATTGAAAACAACCAAAGCCTAAAGATAGCAAGGAGACATCTCAGTAAGGGAAGAAAACAGATTATGGCACTGAGAAAAGAAGATGGTTCTGTAACAAGAAATAGAGGCGAAATTTTGACAAGAGTGAAAGATTTCTACTCCAAATTATATGAAAGGGATGATACATGTACTCCAGACATCATGAAAGGAACCAGTACCAGAGTTCTTCCAGTCCTCCCAGCAGAAGTTGCACATGCAATCAAGAACATGAAGCGGGGAAAAGCTCCAGGAGAAGATGGAATTACTGTAGACATCATACAAGAAGCAAGTGGAGAAATCGAAACAGTGCTCGCCCAAATTTTCACTCGATGCCTTAATGAAGGGAAGATTCCTGAGGATTTGAACAACGCTACAATGATCCTGCTACATAAAAAAGATGACATTGAGGATCTCAGGAACTACAAACCTATCAGCCTCCTATCAGTGGTTTATAAAATCTTCACTAAAGTTCTTTCACACCGCTTGAAGGTAACACTGGACATGGCTCAACCGAGAGAACAAGCTGGATTCAGGAGTGGCTACAGTACAATAGATCATATCAACGTAATGAGAGAACTGATTGAGAGAACGAAGGAATATGAACTTCCATTGTGCATGGGTTTTGTCGATTATGAAAAGGCCTTTGATTCGGTGAAACCATCAGCAATTACAATGGCTCTGAAATCCTGCGGTATTGAAGATGCGTACATTAATATTATTAATAACATCTATGAACATGCAAGTGCAAAGATTCGGCTGTTTGAAAATACAACACGCATAAAAATTGGAAAGGCAGTGAGACAAGGTGACACCATACCACCGAAGCACTTTAATGCCACATTGTAAAATGTCTTTCAGTCGCTGATCTGGGAAAACAAGGGGATAAAGATTAACGGAGATTATCTAACCTACCTTCGTATTGCTGGTGACGTAGTCATTTTTGCAACTACCCCATCAGAGCTGCATGGTATGATCCAGGAACTTGCTGACAAGAGTAAAGAAGTGGGATTAAAAATGAACTTTCAGAAGACAAAAGTGATGTTCAATGCTTTTACAAGAAATGAAGATTTATCGATTGATGGAGAAAAGCTGGAGATAACAGACACGTACGTTTATCTTGGACAGCAGATATCAAGTGAGGGTCACATTGATGAAGAAATTAATCGGCGTACAAAATTTGCCTGGAGAGCTTTTGGAAGAAACAGCATAATTTTCAAGAGCAATATGCCATTATGTCTTAAAAGAAAAGTGTTTGATCAATGCATCCTTCCAGTGCTTACGTGTGGTGCAGAGACGTGGGTCTTAACTAAAAGAGACATACAAAGGCTGCAGACAACTCAAAAAAGCATGGAGAGGTGCATGCTTGGTGTAACCAGGAGAGATAAGAAGAGGAACTCGTGGATCCGAAAAATGACAAGAGTGGAAGATATCATATCATGATTAGAATTAAATCCCTGAAATGACAATGGGCTGGACATACTGCAAGAAGGACAGACCATCGATGGACAGCCGAAATTTTAGATTGGATTCCAAGGGACAGGAAAAAACCCAGAAGAAGACCACATGGGAGATGGGTGGATGAAATTCCAAAGTATGCGGGAGTGACATGGAGGAGACTGGCACAAGACAGACCGTTGTGGAGGAAACTTGGGGAGACCTTCGTCCAGCAGTGGATTGATAATGGTTGACAATGATGATGATTTCGGGAGATTGACGACGTCACACCATCGTAGATTAAAACATTGCTATGTGTGTTTATGCTTGAGTTTGTTCATGTCAACAAATGTCAACACATGACTCTTTCGAGTCATTTAACTTAGAAAGTCTGCTGATCATCTGACAGTTTCCCGTTCAGCGACTGGTTGTTCATCTCTTTACCGCAACCTCTCGAATTTCTTTGCGAGTACTTCACTTTTGCTTGTATCTGCGATTTGCTAATACCTTCCATCTAAGTGAGGATCAGTTGCTCAGCTTTACTGACTTATTTTGGCTACTTTAAGTCACAGTGAGCCCTTTTAATTCGCAGTATTTCCTTTATTCTTACTTTATTTTTAGAGTTCTTTCTAACAAACATTTCCTTCACCTTTCCCTCTATTTAACTTAATCTATGTTTTGAATATCATTATATGTTCGCGTATTCGTCCATTATTTTTTTTAACTTTACAAACTAGCAGCTATTTTTATTGAGATTTTATTTTTTCATTTCATTTCAACCAACGTTTCTTAACGACTTGATGTCGCAAGATGTAGCAAAACTTCAGATATATTTTTAGTTTCTTCATTAACATATTTTTTCAAAACTCACTTCTAAGTATTCCTAAAAGCTTGCATTTGTGTGAAATATACAGATCTGTAGTGGTAAAAATTCGACTACAAGAGTATTTTCTTTATTCCGACTTTACTTTTCTATTTCTTTTTAACAAGCGTTTCTTCATTATTATTTCTTTTTCATATATGTAAGCTACTTTTCTTTCTTGCTTTTAATGTATGACCTAATAAATTTTTCTATCTTGCCTTTTCGTGGGTATACGAGAAATATACAGATATATGACAGTTAAAATTCGATTGTATTAGTATTTTCTTTACTATGACTTTATTTTTCCATTTCATTTGAGTAAACGTTTGTTAACGACTTGATATTACAAGATGTGCCAAACACTTCAGAATATTTTTTTCCCTATATAGCATATTATATGTTTTCCAACTCACTGTTAAGTATTCCTAAAAGCCAGCATGTATGTGAAATATCCATATTTTTTATTCTATCCTAATTTGCTATACTTTTCTCTAACTTACCCAACAGAAAAGGCATTCATTGGCAAGACATTAACTTAATCTATTTTTTGAAATATCATTTTATGTTCACGTATTCGTCCATTATTTTTTTTCAAACTTAGCGAACTCTTGCGTACTTTTATTCTGACTTAATCTTTTCATTTCATTTTAATAAACGTTTCTTAACGACTTCATATCGCAAGATGTGACAAAACTTCAAAATTGTTGTTTCCCTATATCGCCTATTATATATTTATCCAACTCCCTTTTAAGTATTCCTGAAAGCTTGCATGTTTGTGAAATATGCATACTTTTTTTTTATTCTATCCTAGTTTTCTATACTTTTCTTTTACGGAACCTACAGAAAAAGCATTTATTGTCAAGACATTCATTCTAAAGCATTATTTCTTACGCTAAAATTTATATTCTTTGCGATATATTTTCTGTATATTTTTTCTAAATCAACAGAAAAACATTCATTCTGGAGACATAGCGAACAAGTCCGTACTTCCACTAAACATCATATTCTTAGCAAACATTTTTTTCTCTACATAGCAATTTGCTAGCTCACCAGAAAAGCAACTATTCTCGACATGTAGCTAAAATATCGAATTTCTCCAAACAAAAATAATCATTTTTAAGAAAGACTTACTTCTTTTCTCTGTACAACGACTTAATCTATTTTTCGAAAAACTGTTCAGCGTTTACGTATTTGTTTAACTTTACTTTGCAACTGCTTTACACTGTACTTCGATTTTTTTTCTTCATAGTATTTTCTCCTGCTTTTTCCTGCTTCATTCCTCTCACTTTTCCATACAAACTTTTCTATATCAGAAACGTAACAAAAACTTCCGGTATGTTTTTAACTTTAGAATAAGTCTCACCAACATTTATTCTCATGACAAACTAAAATTTCTTACTTTCCCCAAAAATAATTTTCTTAATGAGTTATTTTTACTCTTTTTTACGTATAACCAAATATTTATTGCTAACTCACCTCGTCAAAGTAAGTATGGATACCCTTAACAACATTCTTTTTCCCCATTTACCTCGCTTTACATCGAAATACATCAAAACTTTGCGTTTACTTCATTCACTCAATGGCCAGTTCTAACGTGCCAGACATTTACATGTGAAACATCTGTGTTTGCGGTACTTCCCTTTACACGTTAACTTGCGTTTCCTCTTACATTCGTTTTTAAATAAGTTATCTCTATCGCACCTGTTTTTCTGATACTAGATCACACACCTTTCATTTAATTACTTCAAGAACATATTAGTCTTGAACATAGAGAACAGGCAATCGTATTCTAAGTATGTTTTCTCATAATTCTTATAAAAGAACAGACAGCATGAAGTATCCCACACTGAAACAAACATTGCTAATTCGTTGCTTTCATGTCTTTTCCACATCAAGTTATATAGTTCCACATCAATGATATTTTTAACGCTTTAACTTGTACACAAACATTTTTTCTCTAATCTTAGACGTTATTTCCCCAAAACAATAACTAAGCCTCTTACAACAACCCAGTGAACAATGTACATGACTTCATAGTCTTAACAAAATGCGTTTATGTATGCAAATGTTAATTTTGCTCCCACTCGCTAACAGAAGTCTCTCAGAAAGCATTTACGAAGTTATTTACTTTCTTTTTTTATAAAACCAAATATTCGAATCGTTCATTTTTTTTCTAAAATTCGATATTTGAATTCATTTTTTCATAAATTTCGTTTTTTCAATCGTATAAATTTTAACAAGTCAAAAAATGATTTTGTTATTTTCACTAAGAGGGTGATTTTTTAAATTTTAGTTTTCTTATAGTCGCAAAAATAACGCTCCTTTAAGGCAAATGATGGGGAAATCATTTGCCTTAAAGGAGCGTTTTCAGACATGTTAGAAATCTTAAAAAAGAGAAATATTTTCATTTAAAAAGTGACAGGGTACGCTTTTTAAAAAGTTCATAATTGACAAGGACTGTTTTTTTTTAATCTTTTTACAACTTCATTTTAAATAAGATTAGTTTCTAGAAAGTTAAATTTCGTCTAGTATTAATCGAAGAGGAGAAATATGTATTAAGGAAAGAAAACTGAAATTACACACATGCAAAGAATTTGCTACGGCTGAAGGTCTCCCGAGCGAGTTATTAAACCAATGCTCGTATTACCCATTCAAAGATCGAGGTATCAGGAGACCAAATCCCTCGTTGTTGCCTCCTTGTAGCAAAAGAGGTGGTGAACTTCACCAAACACGGTTCCATAATATTGTAGAAACACATTAAGATTTACGGAGCAATTAAGCCCACACCAGTGACGTTCTTCGTTCACATACACTCACATTCAAACAGAAAAAAAATATATAAATGAATGAAAAAATAATGAAATAAAGTTCTCCACAAAAGGACTGTTTTTTTTATTTCATGAAATATATGCACGATAATGGTTAACCTTTTTGCAAAATTTGGTAGTCCTGAAAAGGACTTTCTTTTTCTAATTTCATTTCCTTGCTCTATTCAGTCCATGTCATCATGTATTTCCGCTTTGATTAGGCTGAAAACGTTTTCTAGGTTTACGGAATTGAGAAAAGCTCCGTTTGCATATTTCATCAATTTTCTTCTTTCCAAACGTTCAACGCGTTTTTCAATAATTTGAGCAAAATTGATTGCTGAAATAGCTGTATAGAGATACTCATCTTCACGTACTACTTCAGAAAGATCCCATTTCTTCTGCCGCGATGTTTCCGTCAAATATGAAACTACGTCGCCTCTGAGAATGACTTTAAGCTCTTATAACATTTCTGTTTGCTTCATAAATATTTATTCTTGAAATGATTCTCTTTGTTTTCCATTTGGAAAATCCTCTACTAAAGTTTCACCTTTGGACGCCAAAGTTTCTTCAAACACGTTGCGAAAGGAGATGATTTTACAAAATTCAACAGATTTAACACATTGGAGGAGTTGCGTACCAGTTCGGACCACATTCCCTCCGTAAGAGGCTTGATTTCTTATTTTTAATGGAGGTTTCCTGGTTTTCTGGATTGATATGCACCTTTAGAAACCCAGTGAATGGGAAATCAATTGAGGAAATTCCGTACCCGAGATGCTTTGAAATAGTATCCTTTTCGTTCATGAGCTCGATCCACTGATTTGTGAAAATGGTTATTCCAACTTTTGAAGGACAGCACTTTTTTCCTTAGGGCTTGAATTGTCTGATATGAACATACAACCGTTGATTGAAAGATGATATGTAAGCAAAGATATTATTTCCTAGATGGAAAAAAATTATCAGCTAGGTTATCCACATGAATCATTCCCGAAGAGCGCCCACTGTGACTTAAAGTAGCCAAAATAAGTCAGTAAAGCTAAGCAACTGATCCTCACTCAGATGGAAGGTGTTAGCAGATCGCAGATATACAAGCAAAAGTGAAGTACTCGCAAAGAAATTCGAGAGGTTGCGGTAAAAAGATGAACAACCAGTCGCTGAACAGGAAAATGTCAGATGATCAGTAGACTTTCTAAGTTAAATGACTCGAAACAGTCACGTGTTGACATGAACAAACTCAAGTATAAAAACACATAGCAATGTTTTAATCTACGATGCGGGACGTGTGACGTCGTCAATCTCCCGAAATACAAAAGCGTAAACACATATTAGTAGTGTTACCACCTAATTTTTCCGTGTATGAAAACTGTTTTCCTATTTTATTATTTTCATTTATTATTATTATTATTATTATTACAGGTTAATTGATCTAATTTTTCCGTGTATAAAACTGTTTTCCCGTTTTATTATTTTTATTTTATTATTATTATTATTATTATTACAGTTTAATGTGATCATCTGGATCGTATCAACCAGCTGTTCCGATGCCGGAATCAGCAAAGGGATCCCAATAAAGCCAACACAAGCAATGTCTTATTTGTCCAGCGGTTAAGGTTCCTGCCTCTCACACAGAGGATGGAGTGTTCGAATCCCATTGTTGACCAGCAAGACACTTTTTTATCCTCAAAAAAAAAAAAAAAATTCCCCGTTTTATGGCATGGACAATCTATGTTTCTTAAAAAAGTAAGGCTAAAACGAAGAAGTTCTGAACATTCCTATGTTAGCGGTGTTGCCACCGCTAAAAAGTTTCTTCATCAGCCTAGACAAAAGGCTTTTCCAAAACTTACATTGAGAGATCTAGCATATGCCGCATGCTGCATGTGCTAGAACTCTCAAAAACATAATCAGGAAGTTCGCGGCATGTTCCAGAACCAGTTCTGTCACACGCGGCATACGGCATACCGATCAGCAGATTTGCGGCATGTTCCAGAACTCTCATATTTCCTCTACTAATGGTCATTAAATTCATTAACTATATGCTGGGTATTAGTAATGTTATAAGTTGATTTAATTAAATAATTTGGTTTAGTTGGACTACTATTTCTACCAAATAATAAATCTAAATGTTTTCATGTTAATTTGGAATCATTTTGAGAAAAAATATCATTATAATAGTCTCTTTAAAAATTTCCGAATATCTGAGTTTAATATGTTTCTATATATTTTAAAATCTTGAAAATCAACTTGTGATTTACTTTTTATGAATTTGGAATGTAATCTTTTTTTTTTTTAATTTATTCGATCTAAAAGTTGCCTCGTTATCCATGGTTTCCGATTCTTTTTTGTTTTATTATTTTTCAATAGAATTGGAAAAGCTTGGCTATATAAGTCTATTAACAGCATTACAAATATATCATATGTTATGTTTGGATTTTCTATTTGAGTAAAGTTCTTCGAATTTTCAGCTTCAAGTAAGTTCCGAAAAGAGTAAGTAGTCTGAATTCATGGAAAATTCCTGAAAATAACGTGCAGCAAAGTTGCAGGCAAGTGTCCATATTTTAACGAAATTTACGTTTTTAAAAGTTATTTTTCTTTTAACTTCCGTATTTTGACAGATTTTCCGTAGTCAGTGATTCCGTTTATTTCCGAACAGGTCCATTTCTGGGTTTTCCGTATTTATAGAGAAATTTCGCAAAATCATCAATTTTCACCCCACCCCCCTTCCCCCGTTGGAATCGAACCAGCATCGTCTTCAACTGCCGATGCGCGTGCTACCCGTTAACCCAGAAAGTCTCGTGCAACGGAGTGAAATATCAAATTGAAATCTAATCGCGCAATGATGAAATGTGTTTTGCTATTAATGCGAGTGAATTGGTAATTTTCCTTTCTTTTGGAGCTCATTACTTTTCTGAATAGGTACGTAAGACTTTTTCATTGTGATTTTTGGAAGCAAAAATGATTTGGAACATCGTACCTGTACAATAATTTAAGTATCCGGTTTCTTGAGATAACACTATGCAATAACTGGTCCACAAAATGGGGGAGAGGTGAAGGAATATCCGGTGCCACGATAACCAAAATTTCATGCGATACATGCGGTCCACAATATCTGATCTTGCTACAGAACTTCAAAATCAGATTGTTCGACAGACGATTAAAATTTAATGGTTAATCAAGCATATTCCCGCGAATTGCTCCTATTGTCGGAAATTTTCAGCCATATGGATACGGAAAACGTGATAACAGTATTTTTCCGTATATATACGAAAAGAATTGCGGAAAGGTTCCTGAAAATTCAGAATTTTCCTGTCGTACGAAAAATCAGTGAAATTCAGGGTTTTTCCCATCATTTCACGGAAAAGGTTGTGTCCGAAATTTGCTTCGTTAATTCACGAAAGGAATCGCGCAAAACGGCTCGTGAATTTCAGAATTTTTTTAACAATGTGCAACACAAAGACTAACCACGCTCTTCCCCCTCGAGGATGGCTTTTCCAAGCCTATCCACACTTACGTTTCTCATTTAGGATACCTCCCACTGACCGCCTGCCAATGCGTTTGGCAAATAAATTTGATAATTTACTGGCAATGTATTGCTGGCTATTGGAACGATTTTTTCTTACACATATATCCACAAATTATAATTTTTTTCATGGACACTCAAGATAGTTTTCCCCATTGCCGCCGAATTCTGTAGAAAAACAAGATTAAGGGGCAGTGTACTACATATATATACTCAGCGTCATTTTCTTGTAGGACTTCCGTCCACAGGTAGTAGAGTTTAGGTCCCAGCCACCTACAGCGAGATCGCCTTTTGGGCAGGACACAGAAACAATGAGAGCAAGTCTAGCGACTTTGACAGAACAGTTTGTAGTGAGATTGGAGTACAGTAGATGGCGCCACCGTACAAGTACGATATTGCACATAGAGGGGTGAGATAATTTCAGGTGGGGTATAGGAAAGGATACCCATTTAACCAGTGGGTCCAGCCTGGGGGCCGTCACTTAACGTGCTCGTCCGATGCACGGCGGATATTCAGCTTGTTAGTAAATCACACCATCTCTGAAAGATCAGCCCAGGCTTGAACCTGGGGACCCAGCATCGACAGTCTGAAACACTAACCACTAAGCCATCCGCGGCTCATAAACAAGATTAAGATAAGCGAGGGTCAGATTTATAACCGCATCCTACCCCAGGGCCACATTAAGGCCAGAGTGGACCCTTCGGCTAAAACGCCCGTGTGGGTTCCTAGGCTAGGATGTCTATGTGGACCCCCAAAGGACTGATGACGGGGAATCATTACGAAGTCCATCAAAGCACGAACCTAGCAATATGCGTGGGAATTGTGATGATTAATACTTTGTGCATTTTTTTTCATACTAATGAATAATCTTCAGAGTTTTCGTAGCAAGGTACTGCATTTTACACTGCTTTAATGAGAACATGAGTTAAAAACTTAAGATTCCTAGATTTGTCTTTAATTTTTTTATTGATTTAACATTACTTTTCTTGGTGCATTCTTTTTTACAAACAAATTACAAAAAAAAAAAAAAATGAAAAAAAATGGCTGCAAACTTTTTGGTTGATTTACGTGATGTTTCTAGTCTAAAATGATGAAAAAGCTCTAGAATTTTGCAGATGTTTGAGAAACATATTTAATGCGTTAGTATGTGAACCACATTAGCAGAAGTAACGACGCAGTTTAGTCATACAGATAAGCGCAGAATGGAATGTGTGAGTGGTCATAATCGGATAAACATTCTTTTGAAATTTAGTAATGTTTATTATATGATATTTTGCTTACATTATGTCATTGCTTATTTTTATCATGTGCATATATGTTTGGTGCTTTTGATTCACTGGAACGACAGGTCCAGCTTACCATACTTTTACGGTCGGTACCACCGTTTTCATGGGAATTGAATCTTTGTTCTTCATTTCTTCAGTATGAAAAACCATGATTTAAAATCACAAGACTACCTTAGTGAAGGTTCTGTAAACAACTAATAAGAGGCTGATGGGGCAGTAGTTTCTAGATCCTGAAGGGTTTTTTTACGTAGCAGAGTTGTAACGTACTAGGAGATGTGACGTACCTGCCCGAAGGACGCACACGACATAAAGCAGATAAGAATCAGAATAAAACGTCCGCGTAGCTCAATTGGTAGAGTGACTTATTCCGGAATGAGGGGGATCCGGGTTCGAATCCTGGCGTGGACAGAAATGACGGAGAAATTTACTTCGTTGTAATGGCGCCCGAACTGTCCGGATGACCCGACCGTTCAAAATCTCGCATTGGTGTGATGTTATTTCCACACCGCGAGATAGGAAAAATAAGAGAATCCTTTCTCCAGCACTTCGAAAAAAAAAATAAAAAAAAATAAGGGGGAGATGATGTAACGTACCAGGAGATGTGACGTACCTGCCCGAAGGACGCACACGACATAAAGGCAGATAGGAATCAGAATAAAACGTCCGCGTAGCTCAATTGGTAGAGTGACTTATTCCGGAATGAGGGGATCCGGGTTCGAATCCTGGCGTGGACAGAAATGACGGAGAAATTTACTTCGTTATAGAGTGACGGTCGAATTGCTCTAGTCATCAGCACAGGAGTAATCTTTCCTTTATTGAGGCATTAAATGAAAGCTTGGGCCTGTGTATAGTTTCTATTCCTCTACTGGTTTTTTGTACAATGGAACATACAGTATATATATGAAACATACAATGGAACACACAGTATATATATATATACAGGGTGTCCGAGAATTATTGGACACATTACAAAATTATATAAAACAAAACATTGAACAGATAAAAAGAAATTGACTGTACTAACTTACAATGTAACTACACAAGTTAATAAATTTCGATGTGAGATCCCTTGGTTGCTCGCAGTACGTCCAAGCGATACTCGATTTCATGCCATGTATTGCCAAGCATCTGAAGAGTTATGGAATTAATAGCAGCTGTGATACGTTGCTTCAGTTCCTGAAAATCAGTACAAGGCGTCTGATAGACACGATCCTTCACATAACTCCATATGAAAAAATTCAATGGAGTTAGATCTGGAGAGCGAGGAGGCCACGGAATGGGACCACCGTGCCCAATTCATCTGTTGGGGAAATGCTCATTTAGGCACTTACGTACACACGTTGACCAATGCGGAGGCACGCCGTCTTGTTGGAAAATGACGTCGTCATATCTTTTGATCTGGGGTATAACGAAATTTTCTAGCATATCCAAGTAAATGTCACCATTTATGTTTTTTTCGTAGAAGAAGAAAGGGCCAATCACTTCTCTTTTCGATAGGGCGCACCACACATTAACTTTTGGAGAATCACGTTCTAGTTCAATAGCAGCCTGAGGTGGTTCACTGCCCCATATCCTACAGTTGTGCTGATTCACAATACCTGATACATGAAATGTGGATTGCCGCCCCGGTGGCGCAGTGGTCTAAGGCGTTGGCCTCTGATCATTCGTCCGTAAGGGGTCCGGGTTCGAATCCCGGTCAGGCATGGATGTTGTGTTTGTCTTACGGCACTGGCTCTCTCCCTTCCCTGGAACCAGTGACCCTAAATTAGGGACGGGCGACTGCTTATAGCCCATTGAGTTGCTCATGGTGGTCGTTAAACCTCCAATCCAAAAAAAAAAAAAAAAGAAAAAAAAAGAAATGTGGATTTATCACTAAAAATTACAGTACTGAGAAAGTTTTTGTCGTTTTCCACTCGATTCAGCATATCCACAGCTAAATCGTATCGCAGAGTGTGATCATTTACATGCATCTTTTGCACTATTTGAATTTTATAAGCATGAAACTTTAATTTCTTGTGCAAGATATCGTGAACTGTCGATTTTGGAATGCACAGTTCTCTGCTTGCTTTACGAAAGGATTTCCTGGGGCTTCGTCGGAAACTTTCATTAACTTGGTCAACAGTCTTTCCGCTGACGCGAGGCCTACCGGCTCCTCCACGATGTTCCACATTGCCAGTTTCTTTACTCTGTTTCATGCACCGCTTAATTTGATTCGTTGACGGAGGATTACAACCATACTCTAAACGGTACCGTCTTTTAACTTTAATGACAGACTTTAATTCCTCAAGCCATAACACACACATCACCTTCTGCTGTACGGATGACATGACTACTGATTGCGCATTTCTCATACATTCCTGATCAGGCCAAACCTAGCGCCATCTATCGGATTCTGGGAATAACAATTTTGCAAACAAAAATATAGAAACCGTGTTAGTAATACGTGACATAGAAAAACAGACAATGCTCATAGTTTTTTTTTGTACATAATTTTGTAATGTGTCCAATAATTTTCGGACACCCTGTATATATATATATATATAAATATATTATTTGTGTAACAGCAAGCTTCCTAGGCCCTTGGTGATGGTGGGCCCTCGGCTATGACCCCATTGGACGCCTTTAATCCGGCCCTGCCCTACCCATGTGATAAACCGCGTCGGAATGCAGTAAATGCACTGAAGGGTGAAAACATGTTGTACACTTAAAAACCTCTGGAGTGCGGGATCGGTTTGTCCCTCCGATGCAGAAGGTCGATTCGTAGAACAACACTCCACTATTCCATCCCCCTCAAGGCACTAATGTATGCTGATGAACATCATATAGCGTAAAAGCGATTTCCGGTGGCGAATATCCGCATCCCGCTGCTCCGAAGCCGAATGCTTTCCCAGTTAAGCTACACCGACGACGTTTGTCGCTGCAACTTTGCCATCTTGACATGTGCTTCAGCTCTGAAGTAGGTACGTCACATGTATCCCCCATCCCCCTGGGACGGAATAGTAGGTTTCAGGGTCAGCCGTCAAACCACCCTTGAAGGAAAGATCACTGTAGAAGAAATAATTCTGACTAATTCCAGACGATGTGAGAAACGAACGTGGAGCGTCACACATTTTTTCGAAGTACAACAACGGCCAGGAAATTAATTTTACGTTCGGGCGCCAGTATAGCGCAAAAGCCATATGCCGCTGTCGAAATCGAACTCGCATCCTTCTGTTCCGGAGCCGATACTTTCCCAATTAAGCTACGCCGACGAAGTTTGTCGCTGTAGCTTTGCCGTCTTGACATGTTCGTGACCTCTGAGGTCGGTACGTCAAAATAAAAAGCTAACACATTCGTGCTTACCGTCAGGTTGCTTCAATTACAGTAATCCATTCTTGCCAAAGAAGTGAGAAACGAACCAAGTCAGGCGTGGATGGACGAGGAATGACAAAACACTTGTGGCCGAGTTTCCTAGAAAATTCTGTGAACTGGAAATATTAAGATTTAGAATTAGATTCTTTGAATGACAAGCGAAAGGCACATGCGATAAAGTTTTTAAATTTTTCCCGAGCTGATGACGGTATAAAATGGGTTATTAACACTCTTTGAAAACATTTTGTGCTGTAAGTGTAGGGGACGTTAACGGTCAGCGAGGTGGGAGTTCACAGAGGGAATTTTCAATGTGCAGGTATTCCGGAAAATATGTTTCAGGGTTGCAGCATGCGAAAATTCAGGGTGGTGGTTTAAGGTGGGGCGATCCTAAGAGGGTTATTTTTTTTTTTTTTTTTTTTTACTGTAATAATGCACGGGGTAAACCAAAATGGAAAATTCAGTAAGTGCGATATTTGCACTTCAGCTCATCCAGGCTTATTCTTCAGTAAATTCTAAAGGAATCTTAATTCCCTGGAGAGATATAAACGGTTTTTAAGTTTACTGAAGGCTGACCGCACCAGAACAGTAGGAAAATTTTCAAATATACTGAAGACTCAAGATGGATTTTGACTACCTGGAGTATTAATATTTCTAATAGTGTTTTTTGTAATGATAAATTTTGGTAAAATCTCAACAATGTAAAGACCTGTTACCATTAGGCGGTAAAAATAGCATAGATTCCGGAAACTTGACCCCCCATCAAATGCCAAAATCGAGAACAAAGAAAACGATTTTCAAAACACTTCGCTTACTGAGAGTAATTCGAAGACAGAAAAGAATATGATAAACAAAATATTAAACAGTAGTTTGAGAAACACTGTGTACGTGAAGGCGAATTTTTAAGCTCATATGATTTTGGACCAGTATGTCTTTCAGGCATACATCTGAGGGGACGAAGCCCTCCCGGAAACGATCACTCCCCTACCCCGAGGCATTTTAGGTCACCAAGCCAAATATTAATAAATTCAGGCTATAATGAAAAAGAAAGTTCAGTTTCTTTTGATGCTACAAATATTTCTTCAGTTATGAGTTTTTTAATATTTGTTCAAGTATTATAGTTTATTTTGCTAAAAAGTGTATTAAGACGCATTCTATTCTTCAAAATATAGTAAGTAGACTAATCATACGTAATAGTCAAGGAATCGCGATTGAGGATCAGGAGTGTGTTGAATGCATTTTAATAGATAAAAATTTCAGCCTGCCGAAACCAACCCCCCCCCCCTTCCTCTCCAACCTCCCCTCCCTCGTTTAGCTGAAGAAAGTAAATCCCCCCTGAACACACACACCCCCTCCCTCGTTTAGCTGAAGAAAGTTTGTTCTTGAAATGTTTGAAGAAGTAATTACTACGTATAACAAGAGTGTATATCGAATTTTTTTCGGGGAGGGACGAAAAATGGAAGTTTTTGAAATCCACCACAACAAAATTAAAGTTAATGAAAAATAGAAAAAAAATTAAAGCATTTTTATCTAATGTAAGTTGATGCATTTTTATTAAATTAAGGCATTTTTTGTCTAACGTAAGTCGCATTTTAATAAAACAAAAAATGGAACACTTTCGGGAGGCAAGGCCCCCTCTAAATACGCCCCTGTTCTGTATATATAGTTATTACTTCTATATATATAAATATATTAGTTTAAAATTAAAAATTATATATATAGGAGTATATATATATATATATAGCAAATGGAAAACTTGCCCCCTCTAAAGTTCTATTCCCCCCCCTCCTTCCGGTCAAAAAGTGCTGAAAGAAATACTGTTTTGGACTCTCCCGAAAATTTTTGCACAACAAAAAGAATTTCTCAGTGCCTGTTCTGAGAGTTTGTGCTTATGCTATGAAACAAAACTTTTGCTAACTGATTTTAAAAATAGAATCTCACATTGTTTCAGTGCTGTCGCATGTTTTGTTTAATGTAAATTTGCATCCCCCCCCAGTGCTTTTCTAAAATTTATCGTCTATGTTTTGAGTCTGTCGGAAGAGAACGTATCTGGAACAGTGAGAAAAACATAAAAGTTTTAGGTACAATGGAAAACAAGGGGCGTTTCGAATTGATTTTATTTTTGTGTATGTATGAGAGAAACATAGAGAGAGTCTAGTTCGGCAGCAGGTTTTACCTTTGTAGAAGGCTGACCTACTTCAACTCGTGCAGTGAACTGAATTCATGATAATATGCAGCGAAACATTCCGAAAAGAAAGATACCGCAACAGAAAGAGGTGAAACCACTTTCTCCAAGTGTAATGCCATGCTATATAAATGTCAAAGAGCAAAAAGCGAAGCAACGAAACAAAGTTCACTTCTCAGCGTCTCGGTACATGCTTTTTCTCTTTACATTTTTCGTCTTCATTCTCCCGCTATAAATGATAAAATTGCGTGCGAAACCCGATTCAGAGAACAAGGTATTTGTGTGATAAAATCTTGCGACAGGCACATAGAAGGATGTCATAATGATTTGACATTTTCACCTAAATCTGAAGACAACAGACAAAAGAAAAATGGTTTTGGTTCGTATTGTTAGTTATACTCTGTACTCCGTAAAAACTTTTATTGTTAATTTTACGGTTTTGGATCATTAACAACGTTGCCACATCAGACCATAAAAATAATAGTTTTATGCGGTATTACTTACAGAAAATAACTGTAAAGGAACATTGAGGCACCATGATTCTTACAGTTTTATCTCCCACACACTTAGAAGTACATGCCGAAGCATAATTAAAGTCTTAGCATTGCCATTTAAAACCTTTTTCTTCTTTCCCCACTACCTAGCTTTTTTTTTTTCTTTTTTTTTTTTTTGGGATTTAACGACCACCGTGAGCAACTCAATGGGCTATAAGCAGTCGCCTATCCCTGATTTAGGGCCACAGGTTCCAGGGAAGGGAGAGAATCAGTGCCACAGGACAAATGCAACATTCATGCCTCACCGAGATTCGAACCCGGACCCATCCTGGACGAATAGCCATAAGCCAGCGCAGACAACTGCGCCACCGGGGTGGTCCCACTATCTAGTAAAGTTGTTGCTTCTACTTTTAATAGACACGTGTAGTTGGTTTGAATCACTAAGCGCTTGTGAAAATTGCCACACAATGAAGGACTGCTGGTATTAGCTTGAAACTTGCAGAATATGTACAATAGGTTGGGACGTGCAAAGATTAAAATGTCAGTGAAAAAATGCATGCAGTTTCAGAGTAGTGCCCTCTGAATTGTCCCGCTTTGGTTATAGGAAGCTGGCTCAAACGAGATATTCCAATCAATGAAGAACAGACATTGAATCGAAAGAGTGTTTCTTGTGTCTCACTATGCCCCATCGCCGAAGAAGGTTGCACTATGAACACATCACGGACTTTGAGCGAGGAAGGGATGTTGGGATGAGAGAAGCTAGATTTTCCTACCGCGAAATTGCTGCTCCCACAGGACGAAACACCAGTACAGTGATGCGAACGTTGCGTCAGTGAACAGATGAGACTTGGACGTACAGGTATCAGGGAAATGGATCGCAAAATCACATGACTGCATGGGATGACACACACCTTTACCGCATGGCAGTGACCAATTGCACAGCGACATCCACCGTGTTAGCGCAGCAGTGGAGCATTGTCGCAGGTCAGGCTTTGTCCCCTAGCACAGTTCGACGTCACCTGCTTAAGAGAGGACTGGTCGCTAGCAGCCCATTTCTGCGCATTCCTTTGACTCTCAACCACAAACGCCTCAGACTGCAATGAACTCAGAAAATGGCGCGCTGATCGGCAATAAGTCGTGTTTTCTGACGAGTCACAATTCCAAATGCTGCCCTATGATGGCCGTATACATGTTCGAAGACACCGTGGCGAACCAAATCTATTGATACCAAGGGCTCGACCGTGCCTTTGAAGTATCGTCCACACCGCTGAACCCAAGCAGGGGAGGTTTCGTGGAGTCAATGACGTCACTAAGTTGACTAACAAGAGCTGTATTGTACGCCCGTGGAGAAAGACGCTTATGTTTTTCGAGTTGTTGCTAAATACGAGTATCTCTTACTTTTTGGAGAAAGCGAAAGAGGTGTTTTCTTTTTGCCGAAGATTAATTATATTTCTGATATGGCTTGCCGTGCTGTTGCTACTAGAAACAACAGGTACAGGAATAAAGAAGCTTGTAAAATCATGCAATGCATTGATTATATAACGCTTTCGAACATACCAGAAATCATTACTCAAGTAATCACTCAAGTTATGAGAATAATGGCTGTGGAATAAATCACGGTCCTATGCCCTAAACTTTGATTCCATTTCGATGATATTCAACAGAACCAGTTCGGTATCCCTCCGAAATAACATGATAAAGTTTTGTCGCAATCGAAGCATTTTTACGTAAGTTATGATGCATAAGGGCTATGGAATAGATCCCGCACCTGTGTCCTAACCTTCGACCCCATTTCGCCCATTTTCAATAGAATTAGTCCCCAGGCAGGCCCCTACAACATATTAACATTTCATCCAAATCGAAACATTTTTACCTAAGTTATGATGCATAATGGTGATGGAAGTGATTCCGCTTCTATGTCCTGACCTTTGACCCCATTTCGCCCATTTTCAATAGGGTTTGTGGCCAGGTGGTTCCCTTCCACATACTAAAATTTCATCGAAATCGAACCTTTTTTACGTTAGTTATGACTCATAACAGCAGTGGAATGGATCCCGCTCCTATGTACTGACCTTTGACCCCATTTCGTTTACTTTAAATAGGGTTCCTTCCCAGGTGATCCCCTACCAGATACTAAAATTTCATCCAAATCGAACGATTGTTACGCGATTTATCGTGCGGACGGACATACGCACACAACGCGTGACGTAATGAGGCAGATGGGAATCGCGAACATCTGCTCGCAAGAGTGTGACGTCATAAAACTTTAATAGGATCTACACACAACGCGTGACGTAATGAGACAGATGATGTGACCGCACGCCAACATTCTCAAACGCGAGATTGTGACGTCATAAGATTTCTAAGCATTGGTAACATTAATGGAACAACGCCATGACACTGAAAACGTTATAATTCGGGGTGGTTATTTAGCCAACTAAACGAATTCTCCTAAAGTCGATTTCAAGCTAAATCGATTTCTAGTACCAGAAAACGGTAGGTTAACGACTTTCATCAAAATTCTTAGAGCCGTTTTCAAAATAAAATGTATATACATACATACAAGAATTGCTATTTTATTTTATTTTTTTATTTTTTTTTGATTGGAGGTTTAACGACCACCGTGAGCAACTCAATGGGCTATAAGCAGTCGCCCGTCCCTAAGTTATGGTCACTGGTTCCAGGGAAGGGAGAGAGCCAGTGCCGTAAGACAAACACAACATCCATGCCTGACCGGGATTCGAACCCGGACCCCTTACGGACGAATGATCAGAGGCCAGCGCCTTAGACCACTGCGCCAACGGGGCGGCTTGCTATTTTAAGGTGGACGTCAAGTAATTTTGCTTCCTATACTTCCAATGGAAAAACTTCTGTACACATTTTCTTCACAATTAATGCGTTCCCAAGGATGAAAATTTGAACGCGCCATCTTTTCTTTGGTTTCAACACCACCAAAGGAAAAGTTATTGATTTTTAATAAAATTATGGTTATGTTTTAGAAAATATTAAGTTTTCCAAGTTATAATATGAAGTTATTTTAATCGATGTTCAAATTTTCATCCTTGGGAACACATTAATTGTGAAGGAAATGTGTATAAAAGTTTTTCCATTGGAAGTATAAGAAGCAAAATTACTTGACGTCCACCTTAATAATACGGGATAAGGGGGATGGAATGGATCGCAATCTTATGTCCTGACCTTTGACCACATTTCGTCCATTTTCAATAGGGTTCGTCCCCAGGTGGTCCCCTACTACTGAAATTTCATCGAAATCGAACCATTTTTACGCACGTTATGACGCATAAGGGCAATGGAATGCATCCCGATATTATGTCCTGACCTTTGACTCCACTTCACCCATTTTGAATAGGGTTTGTCCCCAGGCGGTCTCCTACCACATAGTAAAATTTCATTGAAATCGAACCATATTTACGCAAGTTATAACGCATAAGCGTAATGGAATGATCCCGCTCCTACGTCGTGACCTTTGATCCCATTTGTCCCATTTTCAACAGGTTTCGTCCCCAGGTGGTCCCCTACCACATAGTAAACTTTCATTGAAATCGAACCGTATTTACGTAAGTTATGACGCATAAGGGCAATGGAATGATTCCGCTCCTACGTCGTGACCTTTGACCCCATTTATCCCATTTTCGATAGGGTTTGTCCCCAGGTGGTCCCCTACCACATACTAAATTTTCATCGAAATCGAACCATTTTTACGCCATAAACGTGCGGACGGAAGGACGGACGGACAAAGCTGGAGCATATACGCTTCTTCAACCTACGGTTGGAAAGCGTAAAAAGGGGGAACTGTAATTTTTCATTGTTTTCCTCAGAAGTACTCACTAGTACTCGGAGCGGAGTGGATAAACAGATGCAGAAGACAAGACGCTATATAAATCTAAAAAATGCCAGAGTATGCAGTGAACATTTTCAAAGCAACGATTATGAGGAATCGTTAGGGATCGTTACTGAGGAATCGTTACTTGGTCTACCAGAAAGAAAGATACTGAAATCATCTGCTGTACTGAATATTAATTTGCCAGCATTGAATTCAGAAAAAATAAAACCAAGAGATGAGAGTCACAGTAGAAGAGAAAATTTTTAGTAAGTGCTTTGGATCGAATTAAAACCTTAAGTCCAAAAAAATCCCGTATCAGCGGCGGAGTAGATTCGATTCAGGACGATCCTGATAGTGATTCTGCAAATTCAGAATGTTTGAAATGTGAAGAAATGAAGGTGAGCAATATACGACTGCAGGAAAGAATATCTGATCTTGAAAGTTCACTGGAAACTTTAAAAAATGAGAAACGCAAAGGTTACTAAAATGTCTCTGCATAAATCAAAAAGATATACATCATATAGAAGAGTCTATGGTTAAAACAAATTAGCCAACTGAAGAAGCAATAAAAAGAAATTAAGAGAAAAAATAGCGATTTGGAAAGATTAGATAAAGGTATCCATGATATATTCACGGACGCCCAAGTAAGTGCGCTTATAGATAAGAAGCAGCGGATAAAATGGACATCTGAAGATGTATCGAAATGCATCGTAATCAGAGCTCTCTCTACCAAATCATATGACTTCTGGAGAGAAAAAATCGGCATCCCATTACCGAGTGCAAGCACTTTGAAAAGATAGTGCGCAAAATTTACCTGTAATCTAGGCATTCAACACGATGTTCTTCTGTTGATGCAAAAAAGCTGTGAAGATTTATGTCGCTCTTAAATGCTTTGTATTTTAAGCTTTGACGAAATTCATATTGACTCTAGGCTATGCTATGACACTAGAATGGACCAAATTCTCGGCCCTTTCAAGAAAGCACAATTTGTGCTAATCTGAGGATTATTATCGCAATGGAAACAGCCAATATTCTTTGACTTTGACTGTCAAGTGACAGTAATTCAAGATTTGAAATCTGCTGGGGTTGAAGTAAAAGCTGTTGTTTCTGACTTGGGTGGATGCAATACGTTGTGGAGAGAGCTTGAAGTTTCCAAGGACAGGTCTTTCTTCGATAATTGAAAAAAAGAATTATTTTTCTCAGTGGTCTAAAATCTGGGTATTTGCTGACATGCTTCACTGTATAAAACTTCTGAGGAATCACTTCATCGACAGCGGTTTCACAATGGGGGATGGAAATATTTTAACTGCAGATATCATCAATGAAGTCTTAAGCAAAGACTCAGGTGAAATCAAAGTAGGCCATAGGCTGAAACCTCAGTATCTTACTGTAAGAGGAAATGAACGACAAAAGGCCCCTGCAAAAATTGTGTTGTCATCGACCACAGCGAAGGGAGTACTACATTTTACTGGAATTTTAAAAGCATCGAAATTTTTCGAACTCATTGATACATATTTTGATATCATTAATAGCACTCGACCATTTACTACTAACGACAAGCCCTTCAAAGCTGCATTTGGTGTAGAACAGTACCATAATCATCAAGCAGAATATTTATTTTCCATTAAAAATACGATAAATGGCATGACAGTCCGAGGTAAAAAGTCCCTTTTACCTTTTCAGAAAGGAATTATAATTTCCATAAATTCACTTCTCGGGTTGTACGACGATGTAGGGTCATTCGGTGTGAAATACATACTGACTTCTCGACTAACACAAGATGCATTGAAAAATTTATTTAGCCAGATAAGGGGATTGGGACGTTTTAATGACCACCCTTCTCTTACTGCAGTAATCATTCAGTTAAAACAGCTTTTGCTTTCCAAAAAACTTTCGAAACTTTCTTCGAAGATAAATAATTCCTTTTCTGAAGAAGACAGAAATCTGGACGTCTATTTGACATCAGAATTATTAGAACATGCTTTAGGAGGAAGTAATGAGGAGACACCAAGAGAAGAGGACCATATACAAAATGAACAGAATGACGACACTAATTTGCAATTTCAGGATTTTATAGATGATCCTACACCATTGGCTTGGGATATCGAAACTTCAAGTATATACGCAGACATTTCTCCAAACGAACTGGAATCTTTAACGTACTTAGCATTTCGTGTGCATTTCGTGTGAAGAACAAAGATCCGTCTTTAGGGACCATTTCAAAGAACTCTTCCGAAGAATTAGCCAATTGTGACTGGATAAATTTATTGTCTGCTGGAGGTTTAACTGTACCGACATCAACATGGATGGACACTGTAAAAAGTATGGAACATATTTTTCGGTGTGCTCATGGAAGTAAGTTCCGTAAGGAAAAAGGCGTTATTAAAGGTCTTATAAAAGAGCTTGAAAATCGATTTCTTGCAGTAAATAAGGATGCTATACGATTATTTAGCCGACTGCGAACATTTATTAGGATCCGCCATTTAAATAGGAATTCCTTACTGATGTCAAAGAGGAAAGCGTTCCCCTCATTCCTTACGTAAGCTTCCTGTGCTAATAAATTAGACGGTGTGATCTAGAACGCAACAAATCGTAATAAACCCGTTCTTATCTATTTTGTTTCTTGCTATTGTTATGAATAGTTATATACGTTTCAGAATTATTAGCAGTGGCTTTATAAATAAGTTTCTCGTCATATACATAACTGTATATAGATTTCATTTTTTAGCTGAATAAATATCATCGTGCAACAAGACGGATTTCTTTTAATATTAGTATTTATGCACGAATTATAGTGTCAATCGTCATATACACTGAAGTGCCAGAAAAACTGGTACAGACGAGCTTATGCAAAATACATAGCAACGTCACCTATGCGCGTACTCGGTTGCGTCCGCCAGTGCATATATAAAGCGATAGACATCTTTGCCGGCTGTCAGAGCTGTTTTCGGTATGAGAATGACAAGTAATAACGATTTAAGTGATTTTCAACGCGGTGTCATAGTTGGCGCTCGTGAGATGGATTTTCAACGCGGTGTCATAGTTGGCGCTCGTATTTCGGAGGTAGAAACAAAGTTCGGATTTTCACGGACGACCATTGCAAGGATGTATCGTGTCTACAAGAATTCCGGCAAAACCTCCAACCTACGATACCAATGTGGCCGTAAAAAGACATTGGGTGAACGTGACCATCGTCGGCTGTCAAGAATCGTTTCACGCGATAGGCGTGCAACACTCTCGCAGGTATCATCGGAATTCAATGCTGGAGCCTCAACAAGCATCAGCGTCCGGACTGTGCAACGTACCCTGCACGGTATGGGCTTTGGGAGCGAATGCCCAACTCGAGTCCCCTTGATGAGTGCACGACACAGAGCTGTGCGCCTCGCTTGGGCACGGCAACACCGCCACTGGGCACTTGATGACTGGAAACAAGTAGCTTGGTCTGACGAGTCGCGTTTCCAACTGTATCGGGCAGATGGAAGGATTCGTGTGTGGCGCAAACCCCATGAAGCCATGGATCCCGCCTGTCAACGGGGAAATGTACCGGCTGTTGGGGGGTCCGTAATGGTATGGGGTGTGTTTAGCTGGACTTCACTGGGACCCCTGGTAGTCTACAAACGTCTGTGACCGGCTTACACTATGTGCGCATCCTTTCTGACCAGGTACACCCGTTCATGCCCTGCATTCATGCTGATGGGTTGGGCCTGTTCCAACAGGACAATGCAAGTATCGGGAGGCCACATTATGGTTTGAGGAGCATTCATCTGAGTTTGGGTTGTTGCCATTCCCACCCAAGTCCCCAGATCTGAACGTGATAGAACACAGTTGGGATGCCATGCAACGCGCTATCGAACACAGGAATCCGAGACCTCGGAATACACCCGAATTGTGGAACGGAAGTATGGTGTGCATTGCCTACAGCACATTTCCAGAAGCTAGTGGAGTCCATGCTCCGTCGTATTTCTGCAGTCCTGCGCTCCTGTGGGGGACCTACCAAGTATTAGACTGGTGTATCAGTTTTTCTAGCACTTCAGTGTATTTGGCTTTGC
Source organism: Macrothele yani (assembly GCA_039090855.1). NCBI lineage: Eukaryota > Metazoa > Arthropoda > Arachnida > Araneae > Macrothelidae > Macrothele > Macrothele yani. The sequence goes on along the minus strand of CM077017.1, from coordinate 59,624,948 downwards.
AAATTATCCTATTATAAATTTAGTGTATTGAGTTTTTCCACAATATTTAGCTTTTAGATCTTCGAATATGAAATATTTTGCTTAAGGGCTTCAAAAGAAATATCCCTCCTGTTTTAATGTGTTTCAATGATACTCGTTGGGTTCACTGGGGTAAATATAGGTTTTCTTCTTAATCCATCGCCACTCTTGCTTCGTGCACTTAGATACTGAAGGAGGATTCCTCTCTCGCGAGGGAGCTGGCACCGCAGTGACGCCACAGTCTCCCTCGTCGGGAAGCAAGGTGCACTTCGCTAAGCGCCAGCCCTTGTATCAATAGCCCTGGTGGGGAATGGCACCTTACAGCGTCATACCATCCCAACACCAATCGTCATAGTTTGAGGTGTCATTGGGTTCAATTCCCGGTCTCGCCACCTACGAATTGAGGGAACTGTTACGATGTTGTTGCATGTTCAGATTGTCTATGCCTTGTTGCAACTCATTGCGGCAAATACGTATAAGCAAATGAATAGTTGAGAAGGTTATCGTCTCAAATTAGACTGGCGTGCAAAAATTAAGGACCAGACGGTTTTTCGAATGTAACGTCGTGCAGAACTGCTCCACATCGACTCAAATCATACCATAAGATCCCCAAGTTGTAAGAATGTGGGACAAGTGAGCACAACCGTCCAAACAAGGAATCCAAAGGATACAAAGGCACTTTATTGAAAAGGTAGCTTCCAGCACAACTGGACAGAAGACAGAAACGTCCATGTGACAGGCGGGTACCAAGAAAAATCCAGTCTTTAGTAGGGGATATGATCGCCCCTGACTGCGTTGCAGAATTTACAACGTCTGTCCATGCTGAGGACGAGGTTGTCAAGGAGCTGTTGAGGCATCGCGGCCCATTCCTCTTGTAGCGCCAATCGCAGCTGCGGAATCGTTGCTGGCGGCTGGTGGCGTGCTGCCAAGCGTCTCCCGAGAAGGTCCCACACGTGTTCGATTGGATTCAGGTCCGGGGACCTTCCATGCGTTGAATATCTTTACTCTTCAACAGCTCTGCGACAACCACTGTACGATGAGGTGTAGCGTTGTCGTCCATGAAGATTAACTCAGGACCCACAGCACCTCTAAACAGACGCACGTGAGGCAGGAGAACCTCGGTACAACAGCGGACACCAGTGACTGAACCTCCTTGGAAGATGTGGAGGTCAGTACGGCTACCAAGCATGATACCGCCCCAAACGAGAACTCCGCCACCTCCAAACCGGTCCCTTTCGATGATGTCGGAGGTGTGATTGCGTGTTCCCTGCTCTCTCCAGATGTGTATACGTCCAGAATCGCTCGTCACACTAAATCGGCTCTCATCCGTAAAGAAAACTCGACCCCATTGCTGATGTGTCCAGTTCTTGTGTTCCTGGCACCACAGAACCGCCGTCTCCGATGAGCAGGCGTTAATGGCACACACCGTACTGGTCGTCGTGCAAATAGACCACCTTTGTGCAGCCTCCTGGGCACCGTAAAACACGATAACGGATGTCCAGTTGTCTGTTGCATGTGCCTTGCGATTTCTCCCGCTGTCTACCGTCTGTCTCTTTTCGCCTGTAGGATAATATACCGGTTGTCCGGCCACGTGGTTGCTCGTGGACGAACACTGCTAAACTTTCGGACAGCTGTTCCTGTCGTTTGAAATGCTCTCCAAGCTCGTGAAACGATGCTGTGAGCGATCCCTAACTCATCGGCCCCACTAGTCAGTCTTCGACCTTCTTCCAACTTCCCAATGACGCGACCTCGGGTAAAGTCATCCAGATGTCGTCTCCTGGATTACCTGTTGGCCATATCACACGGTGGCAGCAACTCGATGTCGTTCAAACCGATGTACACCGTGCAATAGCTTTTACCGAATTGCTGAGCGTACACCGCCCGTGTGCTTTATACCCTTCCGACACTCAACCTCCCCCCTTACTTCTGCTGCATATATGCGCATGCCCTACCGTACCGGACTCTAGTCTATCTCCTGAGTGGTTTTTCGGTCCGTTCTGCCTGCTTGTTCCGCTGTTATGCTAGTTTCTCCTCTTCGTCCTTAATTTTTGGACACCAGTGTATTTTTAACTCATATGTCATACATGCAGGTTGTCAAGAATTGATCTTAGATCATTAGTAAATTGTTCGGTCCTTCTTATTGAATCTACAATTCTGCCTAATATCTCTTCTATTTCATTTTCTTATCGCACGCTTGAGTTTCCCAGTTCGGACGGATGCCAACTTTCTTCCTCGCTCGCTCCTCGAAATCGTCTCTTTCTTAGCTTTTTTTTTCACACTCCCCCTCTCAGGCTTCTTTCTCTCCTTGTCCTCTTGTGTGCCTGTTCTGGCTCCAACGGCAAAGCGTCCCACGTCTCCCATGCAATAAAACAATCAAGCTCGTCCCGAGTCACCTTAGTTCTTAATGCCCATGATCCCAGCGTAGGCCAATAAAACGATTTAAGCACTTATAAAAGACCGCCCGTGAAATTTTTTTCTCGATTTAGGGTTTAACCATTACCGTGATAAACTCAGTGGGCTATAAGAAGTCGCCCGTACCTAATGTAGGACCACTGGTTCCAAGGAAGGGAGAGAGCCAGTACCGTAAGAGAAACACAACATCCATGCCTCACAGAGATTCAAACCCGGACCCATCTCAGACGAATGGTCAGAAGCCGTCGCTTAGACCACTGCGCCACTGCCTGCGAACCTTGCTTTACAATGTCTAATTACCGATTGCCTCCTCCTGGTCTCCAAATACCCTCATGACGGCTGATCTTACTTGAAAATGAATTAATATCAAAATCCTTTAAAATCTCCAAAATCCCCGTAACAGAACCCTCAACAGCCAGCGATATATCAGGGATGTTTTAGAGGCAGAGGCGATATCCTTCCTTCACGGTTGTCTGGCGCTATCTATATTCCAGCCGGACAATGCTCGGCCGTATGTGGCCCGGAATGTCCGAGACTTCTCCCATGCATGGCAGATACCGCTTCTTCCCTGGCCTGCACATTCGCGGAATATGTCCCCGATCGAACATGTCTGAGACATGGTAGCTAACCGTCAAGCGCCTCCGCCAGTCACCACAAATGAACTCTGATCTCGCATAGACTTGACCTGACAGGCTATTTCCTCAGGACGATATCAAAAACTTCTCCCATTCAGTGCCACACAGTGTAGGGGGATGTCATTGTTGCTCGAGGTGGCTTCACATGTTGCTCAATTTTGAAGCGAAGAAAATACAGTATAGCTCTACAAATATAATCAGTTATCTCCTGTAGCATGAGGAATCTGTGATATAAATTTATCATCTGAATAGCGTGATTCTTTCTTGGGGTTGCAATTTTCACAAACAGTAGTGTATTGCACAATATTTTCAGTTTTTTAGCACGTCTTTTGTAAAAAAAGGTCGTGCTTATGTTACCGGTTTGTCCGTCTGTACCCACGATATCTCTGCAACTATTAGTCCGATTTGAAAAATTCTTTTTGCATTGGGAAGCTTGAAATATGCGAATGATAATCCTTCATTTCGTTTTTTTTTTACGATGTACAATTTCGCCGCTAGCGGGCGCAAATGCGGATGATGTCGATTTCAAAAATACGTTTTTTTACACATGTTTTCTTCTAAACATCCGATTGAAAAAATTATTTTATCTTTCGATTTCATTTATGTCGAAGAGTATTTTAGATATAGTTACTTTTTCAAATTACGCATAGAGTTTCCGCTAGGGGCGTAAAAGTAAATTACATTTTTCCCGATAACTCTTCTTCTGAAACTCCGATTTGAAATTTTTTTCTTCAGCGGATACACCTCCTGATGGAAAATCTTTTGCATATAATTCCAAATTTTTGTTAAGGAATACTTTGGATACCTGGGGGCGTAAGGCTTAATTTTTTGCTTCTGATGTATTTGCCCTAAAATCTGAGCTTCTAAAATATCGATTGAAACAATTCTTTCGTGGACTGATGCCACTCACATTGATAAACCTTTTTGGAATATTTTCTTCTTAAAATATTCCTCAGTTTTTCTGCCAGGGGGCGTAGATGTATATATTATTTTCGTCAATATCTCTACTTCTAGGAGTCCGATTTGAAAAATTTCTTCTATCTTGGATAGTGTTTTCAGTGTGACATGTTTTTCATACAATTTCAAAATTTTCAAGTGATTCATAGACTTCCCGCTAGGGGGCGTAGAGGTAAATTGCTTTCCCCCTATATCTCTGCTTCTAAATCTCCGATTTGAAAAATTCTTTCTGCACCGGATACAACTCCTGATGGGAAATGCTTTGCACATAATTTCAAATTTTTGTAAAAAATAGTTTGGCCACCAGGAGGCGTAAGCCTTAATTTCCGCTTCTGATGTATTTGCAGCAAAATATGAGCTTCTAAAATCTGGATTGAAAAAAACGTCGTTTGTTGACCGATACTACCCATGTCGACAAACCTTTTAGGAACATTTTTTTCTTGAAATAATGCATGGTTTCTACGCCAGGGGGCGTAGATGTATATCTTATTTTTGCCAATATCTCTACTTCAAGGAGTCCGATTTAAAAAATTCCTTCTTTGTTGTATAGTGTTTCCAATGCGAATTGTTTTTCCTATAAATTCAAAATTTTCAAGTAAATTATAGACTTTCCGCTACGGGGCACAAAGGTAAATTGCGTTTTCTGCGTTATTTCTGCTTTTAAAACTCCGATTTGAAAAATTCTTCCTGTATCGCATACAAGACCTGATGGAATATATTTTTCACATAATTTCTAATGTTTGGTAAAGAATGGTTTGGCCACCAGGGGGCATAAGTGTTAATTTCTGCGTTTGATGTATTTGTATCAAAATCTGGGCTACTGAAAACGCGATTAATTTTTTTTTTCTTGGACCGATACCGCTCATATGGAAAAACCTTTTGAGAATACTTTCTTCCTAAAATAATGCATGGGTTCCTTTCAGGGGACGTAAAATCACATCTTATTTTTGTCGATATCTCTGTTTCTAAGAGTCCGATTTGAAAAATTATTTCTGTGTTGGAGAGCGTTTCTGGTGAGAAATGTTTCTCATATAAATTCATGTTTTTCTTAACGCACAAGTCTGCAACTAGAGGGCGTGAGCTCACGATTCCGTTTACAGCAATATCTGAGGGATTAAAAACCCTATTGAAAAACTTCTTTCTTCCGTCAGATATTATTGTTTTCCATACCGGTTCTATTGACTTTGAATAGCTTTGATAAATTTAATTTGCGTCAGAACGGATTCAAAAGACGTGCTTATTACACCCGAAAATTCGGTGTCATCTTTCTTGTTACTTATAGCTCTTCTAAAATTGCTTCTTTAACACTACGACATTCAACCCTGAGCACGTGGCCCCATAGTTGCCACACTATAAAAAAAATTCTGAAATTCACGAGCCACTTTCCGTCATTTATTTCATGAATTAACGAAGCATAATTCTGATACAACCTTTTCCGTGAAATGACGGAAAGAAACCTGAATTTCACTGATTTTCAGTACCACGGGAAAGTTCTGAATTTTCAGAAACCTTACCGCAATACCTTTCTTATATTGACGGTAAATTTCCGTTTTTAAGATGTGTTTACGGAAAATTCTGAATTTTCAAAAACCTTTCCACAATATTTTCCTATATTAACGGAAAAACTCCGTTCTCACTTTTTTCCGTATTCATATGATGAAAAATGTCCGGTAATAGGAGATATTCACGGGAATACTTGGAAGTTTGATTAACTCTTAAATTTCGATAGTCTGTCGAAGTATTTTATTTTGAAGTTCTGTAGCGAGATCGGATATTATGGTAGCATATCACATGAATTGTGTTTATTGTGGCACAGAACATTTCTTCTCCTCTCCCCATTTTGTGCACCAGTGTTGCTGTAAGCAACCGGGTTCTTAACTTATTGAACAGGTGATTATACGATGTCTTTGTATCAGTCTTTGAACTCCTTAAAAACAAAAGCTGTTATAGCTATCAAGAATAAATTTCATATTTAGGAATTTTGTGGAATAATACTATAAAAAGTACATTTCACCTTTTTTTAAAGAAAATTGAAAGTCATTGTCAGTTTTAAAAGATTAAGTTGCAAAGCATTGTGTGTTGCTTCGAAAAATCATGATGAAAAATGTTTAATATGTGAAAAGTTCTCCTACAAAAAAAAAAAAAATGATTACAAACCAATTCAGAAAAATAATACGCTCCAACAGAAAATGAAATGATTAAAAACACTCGCATTAATAATAAAAAAAAAAAAGGTTCATCGTCGCGTAATTTGTTTTGTGATGAACGTGAGTTAACTCGCCGAGTGTTTCTGGTTTAGTGATTAAAAGCCCGCGCGATATCTAGTGAACCGCGCCAGGGGTTTGGTCCTGACTGCTGCGAAAGGATTAATTATTATCTGATGCAAGATTCTTTGACTTTTGCAAAATTTCAGTTTAAATACAGAAAAATCTGAAACGGACTTTTCTGAAATAAACGGAATTTCTGATAACGGAAAATCTATGAAAATATGGAAGTTAAAGAAAACGGGCGCTTTTAAAAACGGAAATTTCTGAAAAAAAAAGGCCATCTACCGGCAACTCTGCTGCACGTTATTTTCAGAAATTTTCCGTGAATGCACACCACTTATTTTTTACAGTGCATTGTTCGTTCTTTTTTTTTTTTTCAACTTAACGAATCAAGAAATTGTACACGGTCGAGTCACATTATATTGTGACCACCAGCTAATGTCCAGAGTAACCGCCGTGTGCAGCTCGGACAGCAGCTAGATGGGGGCTCAACAAGGTGCTGGGAGGTGTTGTTACAGAGATTTTATACAGGGTTTTAGGATTTCATATAAAATCTCAATATTGCAACCTTTTTCCATCTCGTGCTCCCATTCCTTTGTTGCGTGAGAGAAATTTCTCAGAGTCTGTTTCCCATTAGACACCGGATGCACGGTTATTTACTAAGACGCCATTTTGTCTATGCTTAGTATTTGCACTTTGTATGTTGAATGGAGATTAACTCTATTGCGCCTCTTTTGATGCTTTTCAGGTTTCAATTTCAATGCGACCGACTAATGCACTAGCCGCTCACATTTGACTTTCAGGTTTGAGATTTACCGAGGGTGGTGTGGTTGTTTCTGACGGGGAATTTTAGGTATGCTTAAGGGCATTTTTGGAGACAAGAGAGGGGAGGCGGGAAGACATTTGTCTCTAGGTTTAGGAAGCGAGCGGTCACGAATAGTACAACGAGGTAATTGCACCAGGCGAGGCCGGGAAGGTCTTAGGTGGACCGGGAGGTCAGGGGATTTCACGACAGCGCGAGAGATGAAATAAGGCTGGACTTAAGAAAAAAGGAATTGGAGTTTTAAGCGGGAGAGTTAGCAAATACAGCACAGCTAACGGACAACCTTCGCAGGCAATTAAATGAAGAAAAAAATAAAAGTTTCTTAGACATGTTTACGAATCGCAAGAATTATTTGCATACAATTATTATCATTTGGTTATTACGTGTTAATTACGATCATCATCAACCACCACGGAGTTATTAGCAATTACAAGCTAACAACTAGAACAAAAAGGATGCTAAAAAGAAATTGTTAACAAGTTGATATTTAGTGGATCGAGCGGATATTTAGTGGATCTAGCGTTTGTATCTGCCTGGGATCGAACCTGAGGTCCTTTCCGTGGCAGTCACGAACTATGCCCACTAGGCCACCCGCTGCCCTGATATGTTTCCAGATCATATGCAGAGGATTTTAGGAAGGGAGTGTCTGACCCCAGGTCCTAAACAACCCTTAGAAATAGTAAGCTAGGAGGTTTGGGCTAGAGTGCCCGATAGGAAAGTGACAGGGAAGCGAAGTAGAAAGGGGGAGGAATACGCCCTTATTTATTACCGGGGGGCTGTACTCGGGGTCAGACGGCTTAACGTGCCCATCCGATGCACGGCGGATATTTAATGGATCGAGCGTTCGTACCTGCCTGGGATCAAACCGGAGGTTCTTTCCGTGGCAGTCACGAACGTTGTCCACTAGGCCACCCGCGGCCATGTTTCCAGAATGCCTACAGCACACCTTATATACCCTCCAAGCCAGCTCACGACACGTGCCTTCATTCATTGGCTCCGCACTGTTGACGTCAAAAGTAGGAGGTGGTCACAATAATGTGACTCGACTGTGTATCTATATATAAACCACGTGGGAGATGGGTGGACAACGGAGTGACATGGAGGAGACTGTTGCGGAAAAAACTTGGGGAGACCTCATCCAGCAGTGGATTGATAATGGTTGACAATGATGATGATGACACACAAAATATAAAATATGAAGCACTTAGCTATTGTGTCCCGCAAACGGATTATTTTTGTGAAACAGATTATTGTTCACTGTAAAAAAAAAAATCTAAAATTCACGAGCCACTTTCCGTGATTGCTTTCGTGAATTAACGAAGCATATTTCTGATACAACCTTTTCCGTAAAATGGCGGAAAGAAATCTGAATTTCACGAATTTTTCGTACCACGGGAAAATTCTGAGTTTTCTGAAACCTTTCCGCAATTCTTTCGTATATTAACGGAAAAACTCCGTTCTCACTTTTTCTATATCCATATGACGAAAACATTCTAGTAATTGGAGAGATTCACGGTGATACTTGAGGTTTGATTTACTGTTAAATTTCAATCGTCTGTCAAAGGAACTGATTTTGAAGTTCTGTAGCGAGATCGGATATTGTGGATAGCATATCGCATGAATGTTGGTTGTTGTGGCATAAGATATTTCTCGTCCTCCTCTTCCCCATTTTGCGCACCAGCTATTATATATGGTGTTACCGTAAGAAATCGGGTATTTAAATTATTTTACAGGTGATTGTTCGATGCTATGTATTAGTCTATGGAGCGCTTAAGACAAAAGCTATTGTGCATAGCTATCAAGAGTAAATTTTGTATTTAGAAGTTTTGTGAAATAATACTGTAATACTGTAACATTTCACAGTTTCTTAAAAATACATGAACGTTATTGTCAGATGAAAAAAAAAAAAGAAAAAGTCGATCTCAAGTTCCAAAGCATTCTGTTGCTTTGAAAAATCACATTCAAGAAAAATACTTAATCTCTGATTTCTCCAACAGAAAAAATTAAATTATTACAAACGTATTCAAAACAATAATAAGGACCAACAGAAAATAAAATTACTAAATCGCTCGCATTAATGAAGAAAAAAAAATCATCATCGCGAGATCAGTTTTACCTTGAACGTGATTACAGTTCCTAGTAGAGATGAGTTCGGGCTAAATTTTAGCAGCCCGGGCCCGGATTCTTGGAAAATTTTGCTTATCAAGGCTTGCATTTATGCATTATACACTGGCCAAAGATATGGGTGTTTTGTGAAATAGTATTGTAATACTGTAACATTTCACAGTTTCTTAAAAATACATGAACGTTATTGTCAGTTGAAAAAAAAAAAAAAAAAAAAAAGACGATCTCAAGTTCCAAAACATTCTGTTGCTTTGAAAAATCACGTTCAAGAAAAATACTTAATCTCTGATTTCTCCAACAGAAAAAGTAAAATTATTACAAACATATTCAAAAGAATAATAAGCTCCAACAGAAAATAAAATTACTAAATCGCTCGCATTAATGAAGAAAAAAAAATCATCATCGCGAGATCAGTTTTACCTTGAACGTGATTACAGTTCCTAGTAGAGATGAGTTCGGGCTAAATTTTAGCAGCCCGGGCCCGGATTCTTGGAAAATTTTGCTTATCAAGGCTTGCATTTATGCATTATACACTGGCCAAAGATATGGGTGTTTTCTGAAATAGTACTGTAATACTGTAACATTTCACAGTTTCTTAAAAATACATGAACGTTATTGTCAGTTGAAAAAAAAAAAAAAAAAAAGACGATCTCAAGTTCCAAAGCATTCTGTTGCTTTGAAAAATCACGTTCAAGAAAAATACTTAATCTCTGATTTCTCCAACAGAAAAAGTAAAATTATTACAAACATATTCAAAAGAATAATAAGCTCCAACAGAAAATAAAATTACTAAATCGCTCGCATTAATGAAGAAAAAAAAAAATCATCATCGCGAGATCAGTTTTACCTTGAACGTGATTACAGTTCCTAGTAGAGATGAGTTCGGGCTAAATTTTAGCAGCCCGGGCCCGGATTCTTGGAAAATTTTGCTTATCAAGGCTTGCATTTATGCATTATACACTGGCCAAAGATATGGGTGTTTTGTGAAATAGTATTGTAATACTGTAACATTTCACAGTTTCTTAAAAATACATGAACGTTATTGTCAGTTGAAAAAAAAAAAAAAAAGACGATCTCAAGTTCCAAAACATTCTGTTGCTTTGAAAAATCACGTTCAAGAAAAATACTTAATCTCTGATTTCTCCAACAGAAAAAGTAAAATTATTACAAACATATTCAAAAGAATAATAAGCTCCAACAGAAAATAAAATTACTAAATCGCTCGCATTAATGAAGAAAAAAAAAAATCATCATCGCGAGATCAGTTTTACCTTGAACGTGATTACAGTTCCTAGTAGAGATGAGTTCGGGCTAAATTTTAGCAGCCCGGGCCAGGATTCTTGGAAAATTTTGCTTATCAAGGCTTGCATTTATGCATTATACACTGGCCAAAGATATGGGTGTTTTGTGAAATAGTACTGTAATACTGTAACATTTCACAGTTTCTTAAAAATACATGAACGTTATTGTCAGTTGAAAAAAAAAAAAAAAAAAAAAAAAGACGATCTCAAGTTCCAAAGCATTCTGTTGCTTTGAAAAATCACGTTCAAGAAAAATACTTAATCTCTGATTTCTCCAACAGAAAAAGTAAAATTATTACAAACATATTCAAAAGAATAATAAGCTCCAACAGAAAATAAAATTACTAAATCGCTCGCATTAATGAAGAAAAAAAAATCATCATCGCGAGATCAGTTTTACCTTGAACGTGATTACAGTTCCTAGTAGAGATGAGTTCGGGCTAAATTTTAGCAGCCCGGGCCAGGATTCTTGGAAAATTTTGCTTATCAAGGCTTGCATTTATGCATTATACACTGGCCAAAGATATGGGTGTTTTGTGAAATAGTACTGTAATACTGTAACATTTCACAGTTTCTTAAAAATACATGAACGTTATTGTCAGTTGAAAAAAAAAAAAAAAAAAAAAGACGATCTCAAGTTCCAAAGCATTCTGTTGCTTTGAAAAATCACGTTCAAGAAAAATACTTAATCTCTGATTTCTCCAACAGAAAAAGTAAAATTATTACAAACATATTCAAAAGAATAATAAGCTCCAACAGAAAATAAAATTACTAAATCGCTCGCATTAATGAAGAAAAAAAAATCATCATCGCGAGATCAGTTTTACCTTGAACGTGATTACAGTTCCTAGTAGAGATGAGTTCGGGCTAAATTTTAGCAGCCCGGGCCCGGATTCTTGGAAAATTTTGCTTATCAAGGCTTGCATTTATGCATTATACACTGGCCAAAGATATGGGTGTTTTGTGAAATAGTACTGTAATACTGTAACATTTCACAGTTTCTTAAAAATACATGAACGTTATTGTCAGTTGAAAAAAAAAAAAAAAAGACGATCTCAAGTTCCAGAAGCATTCTGTTGCTTTGAAAAATCACGTTCAAGAAAAATACTTAATCTCTGATTTCTCCAACAGAAAAAGTAAAATTATTACAAACATATTCAAAAGAATAATAAGCTCCAACAGAAAATAAAATTACTAAATCGCTCGCATTAATGAAGAAAAAAAAAATCATCATCGCGAGATCAGTTTTACCTTGAACGTGATTACAGTTCCTAGTAGAGATGAGTTCGGGCTAAATTTTAGCAGCCCGGGCCCGGATTCTTGGAAAATTTTGCTTATCAAGGCTTGCATTTATGCATTATACACTGGCCAAAGATATGGGTGTTTTGTGAAATAGTACTGTAATACTGTAACATTTCACAGTTTCTTAAAAATACATGAACGTTATTGTCAGTTGAAAAAAAAAAAAAAAAAAAAAAGACGATCTCAAGTTCCAAAGCATTCTGTTGCTTTGAAAAATCACGTTCAAGAAAAATACTTAATCTCTGATTTCTCCAACAGAAAAAGTAAAATTATTACAAACATATTCAAAAGAATAATAAGCTCCAACAGAAAATAAAATTACTAAATCGCTCGCATTAATGAAGAAAAAAAAAATCATCATCGCGAGATCAGTTTTACCTTGAACGTGATTACAGTTCCTAGTAGAGATGAGTTCGGGCTAAATTTTAGCAGCCCGGGCCCGGATTCTTGGAAAATTTTGCTTATCAAGGCTTGCATTTATGCATTATACACTGGCCAAAGATATGGGTGTTTTGTGAAATAGTACTGTAATACTGTAACATTTCACAGTTTCTTAAAAATACATGAACGTTATTGTCAGTTGAAAAAAAAAAAAAAAAAGACGATCTCAAGTTCCAAAGCATTCTGTTGCTTTGAAAAATCACGTTCAAGAAAAATACTTAATCTCTGATTTCTCCAACAGAAAAAGTAAAATTATTACAAACATATTCAAAAGAATAATAAGCTCCAACAGAAAATAAAATTACTAAATCGCTCGCATTAATGAAGAAAAAAAAATCATCATCGCGAGATCAGTTTTACCTTGAACGTGATTACAGTTCCTAGTAGAGATGAGTTCGGGCTAAATTTTAGCAGCCCGGGCCCGGATTCTTGGAAAATTTTGCTTATCAAGGCTTGCATTTATGCATTATACACTGGCCAAAGATATGGGTGTTTTGTGAAATAGTACTGTAATACTGTAACATTTCACAGTTTCTTAAAAATACATGAACGTTATTGTCAGTTGAAAAAAAAAAAAAAAAGACGATCTCAAGTTCCAAAGCATTCTGTTGCTTTGAAAAATCACGTTCAAGAAAAATACTTAATCTCTGATTTCTCCAACAGAAAAAAGTAAAATTATTACAAACATATTCAAAAGAATAATAAGCTCCAACAGAAAATAAAATTACTAAATCGCTCGCATTAATGAAGAAAAAAATCATCATCGCGAGATCAGTTTTACCTTGAACGTGATTACAGTTCCTAGTAGAGATGAGTTCGGGCTAAATTTTAGCAGCCCGGGCCCGGATTCTTGGAAAATTTTGCTTATCAAGGCTTGCATTTATGCATTATACACTGGCCAAAGATATGGGTGTTTTGTGAAATAGTACTGTAATACTGTAACATTTCACAGTTTCTTAAAAATACATGAACGTTATTGTCAGTTGAAAAAAAAAAAAAAAAAAAAGACGATCTCAAGTTCCAAAGCATTCTGTTGCTTTGAAAAATCACGTTCAAGAAAAATACTTAATCTCTGATTTCTCCAACAGAAAAAGTAAAATTATTACAAACATATTCAAAAGAATAATAAGCTCCAACAGAAAATAAAATTACTAAATCGCTCGCATTAATGAAGAAAAAAAAAATCATCATCGCGAGATCAGTTTTACCTTGAACGTGATTACAGTTCCTAGTAGAGATGAGTTCGGGCTAAATTTTAGCAGCCCGGGCCAGGATTCTTGGAAAATTTTGCTTATCAAGGCTTGCATTTATGCATTATACACTGGCCAAAGATATGGGTGTTTTGTGAAATAGTACTGTAATACTGTAACATTTCACAGTTTCTTAAAAATACATGAACGTTATTGTCAGTTGAAAAAAAAAAAAAAAAGACGATCTCAAGTTCCAAAGCATTCTGTTGCTTTGAAAAATCACGTTCAAGAAAAATACTTAATCTCTGATTTCTCCAACAGAAAAAGTAAAATTATTACAAACATATTCAAAAGAATAATAAGCTCCAACAGAAAATAAAATTACTAAATCGCTCGCATTAATGAAGAAAAAAATCATCATCGCGAGATCAGTTTTACCTTGAACGTGATTACAGTTCCTAGTAGAGATGAGTTCGGGCTAAATTTTAGCAGCCCGGGCCCGGATTCTTGGAAAATTTTGCTTATCAAGGCTTGCATTTATGCATTATACACTGGCCAAAGATATGGGTGTTTTGTGAAATAGTACTGTAATACTGTAACATTTCACAGTTTCTTAAAAATACATGAACGTTATTGTCAGTTGAAAAAAAAAAAAAAAAAAAAGACGATCTCAAGTTCCAAAGCATTCTGTTGCTTTGAAAAATCACGTTCAAGAAAAATACTTAATCTCTGATTTCTCCAACAGAAAAAGTAAAATTATTACAAACATATTCAAAAGAATAATAAGCTCCAACAGAAAATAAAATTACTAAATCGCTCGCATTAATGAAGAAAAAAAAAATCATCATCGCGAGATCAGTTTTACCTTGAACGTGATTACAGTTCCTAGTAGAGATGAGTTCGGGCTAAATTTTAGCAGCCCGGGCCCGGATTCTTGGAAAATTTTGCTTATCAAGGCTTGCATTTATGCATTATACACTGGCCAAAGATATGGGTGTTTTGTGAAATAGTACTGTAATACTGTAACATTTCACAGTTTCTTAAAAATACATGAACGTTATTGTCAGTTGAAAAAAAAAAAAAAAAAAAAAAGACGATCTCAAGTTCCAAAGCATTCTGTTGCTTTGAAAAATCACGTTCAAGAAAAATACTTAATCTCTGATTTCTCCAACAGAAAAAGTAAAATTATTACAAACATATTCAAAAGAATAATAAGCTCCAACAGAAAATAAAATTACTAAATCGCTCGCATTAATGAAGAAAAAAAAATCATCATCGCGAGATCAGTTTTACCTTGAACGTGATTACAGTTCCTAGTAGAGATGAGTTCGGGCTAAATTTTAGCAGCCCGGGCCCGGATTCTTGGAAAATTTTGCTTATCAAGGCTTGCATTTATGCATTATACACTGGCCAAAGATATGGGTGTTTTGTGAAATAGTACTGTAATACTGTAACATTTCACAGTTTCTTAAAAATACATGAACGTTATTGTCAGTTGAAAAAAAAAAAAAAAAAAAAGACGATCTCAAGTTCCAAAGCATTCTGTTGCTTTGAAAAATCACGTTCAAGAAAAATACTTAATCTCTGATTTCTCCAACAGAAAAAGTAAAATTATTACAAACATATTCAAAAGAATAATAAGCTCCAACAGAAAATAAAATTACTAAATCGCTCGCATTAATGAAGAAAAAAAAAATCATCATCGCGAGATCAGTTTTACCTTGAACGTGATTACAGTTCCTAGTAGAGATGAGTTCGGGCTAAATTTTAGCAGCCCGGGCCCGGATTCTTGGAAAATTTTGCTTATCAAGGCTTGCATTTATGCATTATACACTGGCCAAAGATATGGGTGTTTTGTGAAATAGTACTGTAATACTGTAACATTTCACAGTTTCTTAAAAATACATGAACGTTATTGTCAGTTGAAAAAAAAAAAAAAAAAAAAGACGATCTCAAGTTCCAAAGCATTCTGTTGCTTTGAAAAATCACGTTCAAGAAAAATACTTAATCTCTGATTTCTCCAACAGAAAAAGTAAAATTATTACAAACATATTCAAAAGAATAATAAGCTCCAACAGAAAATAAAATTACTAAATCGCTCGCATTAATGAAGAAAAAAAAATCATCATCGCGAGATCAGTTTTACCTTGAACGTGATTACAGTTCCTAGTAGAGATGAGTTCGGGCTAAATTTTAGCAGCCCGGGCCCGGATTCTTGGAAAATTTTGCTTATCAAGGCTTGCATTTATGCATTATACACTGGCCAAAGATATGGGTGTTTTGTGAAATAGTACTGTAATACTGTAACATTTCACAGTTTCTTAAAAATACATGAACGTTATTGTCAGTTGAAAAAAAAAAAAAAAAAGACGATCTCAAGTTCCAAAGCATTCTGTTGCTTTGAAAAATCACGTTCAAGAAAAATACTTAATCTCTGATTTCTCCAACAGAAAAAGTAAAATTATTACAAACATATTCAAAAGAATAATAAGCTCCAACAGAAAATAAAATTACTAAATCGCTCGCATTAATGAAGAAAAAAAAATCATCATCGCGAGATCAGTTTTACCTTGAACGTGATTACAGTTCCTAGTAGAGATGAGTTCGGGCTAAATTTTAGCAGCCCGGGCCCGGATTCTTGGAAAATTTTGCTTATCAAGGCTTGCATTTATGCATTATACACTGGCCAAAGATATGGGTGTTTTGTGAAATAGTACTGTAATACTGTAACATTTCACAGTTTCTTAAAAATACATGAACGTTATTGTCAGTTGAAAAAAAAAAAAAAAAAGACGATCTCAAGTTCCAAAGCATTCTGTTGCTTTGAAAAATCACGTTCAAGAAAAATACTTAATCTCTGATTTCTCCAACAGAAAAAGTAAAATTATTACAAACATATTCAAAAGAATAATAAGCTCCAACAGAAAATAAAATTACTAAATCGCTCGCATTAATGAAGAAAAAAAAATCATCATCGCGAGATCAGTTTTACCTTGAACGTGATTACAGTTCCTAGTAGAGATGAGTTCGGGCTAAATTTTAGCAGCCCGGGCCCGGATTCTTGGAAAATTTTGCTTATCAAGGCTTGCATTTATGCATTATACACTGGCCAAAGATATGGGTGTTTTGTGAAATAGTACTGTAATACTGTAACATTTCACAGTTTCTTAAAAATACATGAACGTTATTGTCAGTTGAAAAAAAAAAAAAAAGACGATCTCAAGTTCCAAAGCATTCTGTTGCTTTGAAAAATCACGTTCAAGAAAAATACTTAATCTCTGATTTCTCCAACAGAAAAAGTAAAATTATTACAAACATATTCAAAAGAATAATAAGCTCCAACAGAAAATAAAATTACTAAATCGCTCGCATTAATGAAGAAAAAAAAAATCATCATCGCGAGATCAGTTTTACCTTGAACGTGATTACAGTTCCTAGTAGAGATGAGTTCGGGCTAAATTTTAGCAGCCCGGGCCCGGATTCTTGGAAAATTTTGCTTATCAAGGCTTGCATTTATGCATTATACACTGGCCAAAGATATGGGTGTTTTGTGAAATAGTACTGTAATACTGTAACATTTCACAGTTTCTTAAAAATACATGAACGTTATTGTCAGTTGAAAAAAAAAAAAAAAAAAAAGACGATCTCAAGTTCCAAAGCATTCTGTTGCTTTGAAAAATCACGTTCAAGAAAAATACTTAATCTCTGATTTCTCCAACAGAAAAAGTAAAATTATTACAAACATATTCAAAAGAATAATAAGCTCCAACAGAAAATAAAATTACTAAATCGCTCGCATTAATGAAGAAAAAAAAATCATCATCGCGAGATCAGTTTTACCTTGAACGTGATTACAGTTCCTAGTAGAGATGAGTTCGGGCTAAATTTTAGCAGCCCGGGCCCAGGATTCT
This sequence comes from Macrothele yani, assembly GCA_039090855.1. NCBI lineage: Eukaryota > Metazoa > Arthropoda > Arachnida > Araneae > Macrothelidae > Macrothele > Macrothele yani. The sequence goes on along the minus strand of CM077017.1, from coordinate 59,607,567 downwards.
TGGAAAATTTTGCTTATCAAGGCTTGCATTTATGCATTATACACTGGCCAAAGATATGGGTGTTTTCTGAAATAGTACTGTAATACTGTAACATTTCACAGTTTCTTAAAAATACATGAACGTTATTGTCAGTTGAAAAAAAAAAAAAAAAAAAGACGATCTCAAGTTCCAAAGCATTCTGTTGCTTTGAAAAATCACGTTCAAGAAAAATACTTAATCTCTGATTTCTCCAACAGAAAAAGTAAAATTATTACAAACATATTCAAAAGAATAATAAGCTCCAACAGAAAATAAAATTACTAAATCGCTCGCATTAATGAAGAAAAAAAAAATCATCATCGCGAGATCAGTTTTACCTTGAACGTGATTACAGTTCCTAGTAGAGATGAGTTCGGGCTAAATTTTAGCAGCCCGGGCCAGGATTCTTGGAAAATTTTGCTTATCAAGGCTTGCATTTATGCATTATACACTGGCCAAAGATATGGGTGTTTTGTGAAATAGTACTGTAATACTGTAACATTTCACAGTTTCTTAAAAATACATGAACGTTATTGTCAGTTGAAAAAAAAAAAAAAAAGACGATCTCAAGTTCCAAAGCATTCTGTTGCTTTGAAAAATCACGTTCAAGAAAAATACTTAATCTCTGATTTCTCCAACAGAAAAAGTAAAATTATTACAAACATATTCAAAAGAATAATAAGCTCCAACAGAAAATAAAATTACTAAATCGCTCGCATTAATGAAGAAAAAAAAATCATCATCGCGAGATCAGTTTTACCTTGAACGTGATTACAGTTCCTAGTAGAGATGAGTTCGGGCTAAATTTTAGCAGCCCGGGCCCGGATTCTTGGAAAATTTTGCTTATCAAGGCTTGCATTTATGCATTATACACTGGCCAAAGATATGGGTGTTTTGTGAAATAGTACTGTAATACTGTAACATTTCACAGTTTCTTAAAAATACATGAACGTTATTGTCAGTTGAAAAAAAAAAAAAAAAAAAAAGACGATCTCAAGTTCCAAAGCATTCTGTTGCTTTGAAAAATCACGTTCAAGAAAAATACTTAATCTCTGATTTCTCCAACAGAAAAAGTAAAATTATTACAAACATATTCAAAAGAATAATAAGCTCCAACAGAAAATAAAATTACTAAATCGCTCGCATTAATGAAGAAAAAAAAATCATCATCGCGAGATCAGTTTTACCTTGAACGTGATTACAGTTCCTAGTAGAGATGAGTTCGGGCTAAATTTTAGCAGCCCGGGCCCGGATTCTTGGAAAATTTTGCTTATCAAGGCTTGCATTTATGCATTATACACTGGCCAAAGATATGGGTGTTTTGTGAAATAGTACTGTAATACTGTAACATTTCACAGTTTCTTAAAAATACATGAACGTTATTGTCAGTTGAAAAAAAAAAAAAAAAAAGACGATCTCAAGTTCCAAAGCATTCTGTTGCTTTGAAAAATCACGTTCAAGAAAAAATACTTAATCTCTGATTTCTCCAACAGAAAAAGTAAAATTATTACAAACATATTCAAAAGAATAATAAGCTCCAACAGAAAATAAAATTACTAAATCGCTCGCATTAATGAAGAAAAAAAAAATCATCATCGCGAGATCAGTTTTACCTTGAACGTGATTACAGTTCCTAGTAGAGATGAGTTCGGGCTAAATTTTAGCAGCCCGGGCCAGGATTCTTGGAAAATTTTGCTTATCAAGGCTTGCATTTATGCATTATACACTGGCCAAAGATATGGGTGTTTTGTGAAATAGTACTGTAATACTGTAACATTTCACAGTTTCTTAAAAATACATGAACGTTATTGTCAGTTGAAAAAAAAAAAAAAAAAGACGATCTCAAGTTCCAAAGCATTCTGTTGCTTTGAAAAATCACGTTCAATAAAAATACTTAATCTCTGATTTCTCCAACAGAAAAAGTAAAATTATTACAAACATATTCAAAAGAATAATAAGCTCCAACAGAAAATAAAATTACTAAATCGCTCGCATTAATGAAGAAAAAAAAATCATCATCGCGAGATCAGTTTTACCTTGAACGTGATTACAGTTCCTAGTAGAGATGAGTTCGGGCTAAATTTTAGCAGCCCGGGCCCGGATTCTTGGAAAATTTTGCTTATCAAGGCTTGCATTTATGCATTATACACTGGCCAAAGATATGGGTGTTTTGTGAAATAGTACTGTAATACTGTAACATTTCACAGTTTCTTAAAAATACATGAACGTTATTGTCAGTTGAAAAAAAAAAAAAAAAAAAAGACGATCTCAAGTTCCAAAGCATTCTGTTGCTTTGAAAAATCACGTTCAAGAAAAATACTTAATCTCTGATTTCTCCAACAGAAAAAGTAAAATTATTACAAACATATTCAAAAGAATAATAAGCTCCAACAGAAAAAAAAATTACTAAATCGCTCGCATTAATGAAGAAAAAAAAATCATCATCGCGAGATCAGTTTTACCTTGAACGTGATTACAGTTCCTAGTAGAGATGAGTTCGGGCTAAATTTTAGCAGCCCGGGCCCGGATTCTTGGAAAATTTTGCTTATCAAGGCTTGCATTTATGCATTATACACTGGCCAAAGATATGGGTGTTTTGTGAAATAGTACTGTAATACTGTAACATTTCACAGTTTCTTAAAAATACATGAACGTTATTGTCAGTTGAAAAAAAAAAAAAAAAAAAAAGACGATCTCAAGTTCCAAAGCATTCTGTTGCTTTGAAAAATCACGTTCAAGAAAAATACTTAATCTCTGATTTCTCCAACAGAAAAAGTAAAATTATTACAAACATATTCAAAAGAATAATAAGCTCCAACAGAAAATAAAATTACTAAATCGCTCGCATTAATGAAGAAAAAAAATCATCATCGCGAGATCAGTTTTACCTTGAACGTGATTACAGTTCCTAGTAGAGATGAGTTCGGGCTAAATTTTAGCAGCCCGGGCCCGGATTCTTGGAAAATTTTGCTTATCAAGGCTTGCATTTATGCATTATACACTGGCCAAAGATATGGGTGTTTTGTGAAATAGTACTGTAATACTGTAACATTTCACAGTTTCTTAAAAATACATGAACGTTATTGTCAGTTGAAAAAAAAAAAAAAAAGACGATCTCAAGTTCCAAAGCATTCTGTTGCTTTGAAAAATCACGTTCAAGAAAAATACTTAATCTCTGATTTCTCCAACAGAAAAAGTAAAATTATTACAAACATATTCAAAAGAATAATAAGCTCCAACAGAAAATAAAATTACTAAATCGCTCGCATTAATGAAGAAAAAAAATCATCATCGCGAGATCAGTTTTACCTTGAACGTGATTACAGTTCCTAGTAGAGATGAGTTCGGGCTAAATTTTAGCAGCCCGGGCCCGGATTCTTGGAAAATTTTGCTTATCAAGGCTTGCATTTATGCATTATACACTGGCCAAAGATATGGGTGTTTTGTGAAATAGTACTGTAATACTGTAACATTTCACAGTTTCTTAAAAATACATGAACGTTATTGTCAGTTGAAAAAAAAAAAAAAAAAAAAAAGACGATCTCAAGTTCCAAAGCATTCTGTTGCTTTGAAAAATCACGTTCAAGAAAAATACTTAATCTCTGATTTCTCCAACAGAAAAAGTAAAATTATTACAAACATATTCAAAAGAATAATAAGCTCCAACAGAAAATAAAATTACTAAATCGCTCGCATTAATGAAGAAAAAAAATCATCATCGCGAGATCAGTTTTACCTTGAACGTGATTACAGTTCCTAGTAGAGATGAGTTCGGGCTAAATTTTAGCAGCCCGGGCCAGGATTCTTGGAAAATTTTGCTTATCAAGGCTTGCATTTATGCATTATACACTGGCCAAAGATATGGGTGTTTTGTGAAATAGTACTGTAATACTGTAACATTTCACAGTTTCTTAAAAATACATGAACGTTATTGTCAGTTGAAAAAAAAAAAAAAAAAGACGATCTCAAGTTCCAAAGCATTCTGTTGCTTTGAAAAATCACGTTCAAGAAAAATACTTAATCTCTGATTTCTCCAACAGAAAAAGTAAAATTATTACAAACATATTCAAAAGAATAATAAGCTCCAACAGAAAAAAAAATTACTAAATCGCTCGCATTAATGAAGAAAAAAAAATCATCATCGCGAGATCAGTTTTACCTTGAACGTGATTACAGTTCCTAGTAGAGATGAGTTCGGGCTAAATTTTAGCAGCCCGGGCCCGGATTCTTGGAAAATTTTGCTTATCAAGGCTTGCATTTATGCATTATACACTGGCCAAAGATATGGGTGTTTTGTGAAATAGTACTGTAATACTGTAACATTTCACAGTTTCTTAAAAATACATGAACGTTATTGTCAGTTGAAAAAAAAAAAAAAAAAAGACGATCTCAAGTTCCAAAGCATTCTGTTGCTTTGAAAAATCACGTTCAAGAAAAATACTTAATCTCTGATTTCTCCAACAGAAAAAGTAAAATTATTACAAACATATTCAAAAGAATAATAAGCTCCAACAGAAAATAAAATTACTAAATCGCTCGCATTAATGAAGAAAAAAAAAATCATCATCGCGAGATCAGTTTTACCTTGAACGTGATTACAGTTCCTAGTAGAGATGAGTTCGGGCTAAATTTTAGCAGCCCGGCCCGGATTCTTGGAAAATTTTGCTTATCAAGGCTTGCATTTATGCATTATACACTGGCCAAAGATATGGGTGTTTTGTGAAATAGTACTGTAATACTGTAACATTTCACAGTTTCTTAAAAATACATGAACGTTATTGTCAGTTGAAAAAAAAAAAAAAAAAGACGATCTCAAGTTCCAAAGCATTCTGTTGCTTTGAAAAATCACGTTCAAGAAAAATACTTAATCTCTGATTTCTCCAACAGAAAAAGTAAAATTATTACAAACATATTCAAAAGAATAATAAGCTCCAACAGAAAATAAAATTACTAAATCGCTCGCATTAATGAAGAAAAAAAATCATCATCGCGAGATCAGTTTTACCTTGAACGTGATTACAGTTCCTAGTAGAGATGAGTTCGGGCTAAATTTTAGCAGCCCGGCCCGGATTCTTGGAAAATTTTGCTTATCAAGGCTTGCATTTATGCATTATACACTGGCCAAAGATATGGGTGTTTTGTGAAATAGTACTGTAATACTGTAACATTTCACAGTTTCTTAAAAATACATGAACGTTATTGTCAGTTGAAAAAAAAAAAAAAAAGACGATCTCAAGTTCCAAAGCATTCTGTTGCTTTGAAAAATCACGTTCAAGAAAAATACTTAATCTCTGATTTCTCCAACAGAAAAAGTAAAATTATTACAAACATATTCAAAAGAATAATAAGCTCCAACAGAAAATAAAATTACTAAATCGCTCGCATTAATGAAGAAAAAAAAATCATCATCGCGAGATCAGTTTTACCTTGAACGTGATTACAGTTCCTAGTAGAGATGAGTTCGGGCTCAATTTTAGCAGCCCGGGCCCGGATTCTTAGAAAATTTTGCTTATCAAGGCTTGCATTTATGCATTATACACTGGCCAAAGATATGGCCCAAACAAGGATTAGTTTAAAAATCATTAGTTTTAAAAAGTTTAGTACAGTTAATCCACTTCACAATATTAATATGTTTTTAGAAATACTACGCATAAAGCCAAATGTTCTAAAATGTGGATTTGAAAATAAATAAATAATCAATGTGCCGTTCGACCGTATCAGGGGAATCAGTAATTTTGGTAAAAGCTGAAGAAAAGAAAATCGTTTAGAAACAAAAAATTCCATTCGCTATTTCTTTTTGATTTCTAAATTTACTTTTGTTTTGAATAAATTGTATTATAAAACGTACAACGCCGTACAGACAGTTGCAAGTGTTTGAAATTTTGACTCTAGAAAACTAATATTTGCAATATAATTTACACATATGCTAATTGGTAAAGGTAGTTTAGAGTGATGTAGTAGAATATAAAAAAAAAAAGCATGTACGGAAATTTCCAAAATTAAAAAAAAAAAAAAGAATGTAAAAGCATTCCAGACCAGATTATTCTGCATTTTGTAACATTAACGAAGCTTTGCGCTTAATAGTATAATAATCATTGAAAACATGTACATCGGAGCTTCAGGGGATAAATGCTGCAATGACTACTTGCCTGTGGGCATATCAAGAATTTGGAAAGAACGTATTACAAACCTGAACTTTAAATTATAATAATATATTTACAAATTCCAAGAACATATAAATTGATCATAACTTTGTATTTATAACGCATCCTTATTTTGATATACTAAACTAATAACTTGTGAAATTATACTCTTCACACTGTTATAATGGCAACGGTCACGACCCATGCAACGTTTGACTTATACCCATAATGCATTGTTGCACTAATATATAAAGGAGCACTACATTGCCTCTGTTCCACCTGATGATGAGGTAAATGTTACCCAGAAAGTATACTAGTGGGGTATTTTAATTGTAAATATCTTTCGTATTTTAATTAAATATCGTACATAGACGGTGAGTTTTCTCATTTCATTTGACGAGTTGTGCGAAGTCATCCTTTTATTATTATCATATGATGTGTGTGCAGTTTCCAGATCAAGTTCATCATGAAAAGAGAGAGAGAGAGAATTGCGTCTAATGCCTCAGCGCTTCAACTTGATCTTCTTTTCTCTAAAACTCGACCTGCTGCACTAAAAACCAACGTCACCCCAAAAATCGCGGGAGTGAGGAAATTTTAAAACATAAATAACAATACTGCTAACTGCACAATTTTGGAAATTAATACATCATTTTAAAGATAAGATTCTTGATATTTAATAAAATACAAAAAATGGAATGTGATTTTTTCTCAGTTTTTCGATACCAGAACTCCTTAACCTAATCCTTGCTTGGGCCATAGCTTTGGACAATGCATAATGCAAGTCTTGCTAAGTAAAATGTGTACTGCTAACTGCACAATTTTGGAAATTAATACATCATTTTAAAGATAAGATTCTTGATATTTAATAAAATACAAAAAATGGAATGTGATTTTTTCTCAGTTTTTCGATACCAGAACTCCTTAACCATATCCTTGCTTGGGCCATATGCATAATGCAAGTCTTGCTAAGTAAAATTTGTACTGCTAACTGCACAATTTTGGAAATTAATACATCATTTTAAAGATAAGATTCTTGATATTTAATAAAATACAAAAAATGGAATGGGATTTTTTCTCAGTTTTTCGATACCAGAACTCCTTAACCTAATCCTTGCTTGGACCATAGCTTTGGACAATGCATAATGCAAGTCTTGCTAAGTAAAATTTGTCTTGCAGTGGCAGCTAGCTTAGGAAATTGAAAATCGTTCCACCATGGTAACAAATCCACAGTGAAATTCAACACGTGTAATTCAACCGGGCTCGGAATTACACGTGTTAAATTAATTACAGGAATGAAATTCAAGACGTGTAATTCCGAGCCCGGGCTCGGGTTTTTCGGTATTAATGAATTCTGAGCCCACCAGATCCCGGGGCAGAGCTCATCTCTAATTCCTAGGACTTCAGATTTATCCCAATCGACCGGGGTTCAATCACCGACACCGAGGTGAAAGGATTCTCTGGCGGAAGGGCTGAAAAATTCAGCGTTTTCGATTTTGCGAAATTTCTGTATAAATACGTAAAAACGTGAAACGTTCTTTTCTGAAATAAACAGAATGACCGACTACCAAAAATCTGTAAAAATACGGAAGTTAAAAACAAAAACAGAAAAAAAACGGGCACTTTTAAAAACGGAAGTTTCGTTAAAAGACGGGCACTTTTAAAAACGAAAATTTCGTTAAAAGACGGGCACTTTTAAAAACGAAAATTTCGTTAAAAGACGGGCACTTTTAAAAACGGAAGTTTCGTTAAAAGACGGGCACTTTTCGACAACTTTGCTGCACGTTATTTTCAGAAATTTTCCGTGAATTCACACCACTTGTTTTTTACAGTGCTGCTTTGAAGAAAGCAAAAATAATTGAGGAGTGGCAATCTTATACGTATATCAGGCTTCGCAACAAAAATATAGTCCTACGCCTCATTAATAAAACAAAATAACTTCGCTCCTGCATACCTTCAATGAAATATTCCGACTTAAGTACTGTCAGAGAAACGACTGGAGAGTTCGTAACTGCAAACAGTACAACACCTTGATACAACACCCAAACTCAACCTGGTGGCTACAACAGTTCAAGCGATTATGAGCATGCGCACTTTCTCTGTTCTGCTCGTGCTGATGACCAGTTGGTGTTGCCTTCCTCATGGGAATTCTACAGTTTTGAATGTTGACTATGATTACGTCATTTTTCTGTAGCGATATACAGTAATTTTCGTAAAAACTACATTTTTCTTTTTACAGTGTAACACAATCACCTAGGTGATTGTAAGAAACTTCGGTTTAAGAAAGAACCTTCGGTTTAAGTTTCTGTTGATACATAGAAAAAACATTTACTCTGGATTTTTGTTCGCTCTATTTCCCGTAGTCCGTAACATTAATTTATAGACCGATGATACTTTTTTTAGTAACAGACGCTCATGGAGGGGGAGGGGTGGGCACGGATAGCCATTTATTTCTACCTGTTCTACCTGTACAAGCAGCTCCATGTATATAATGTTTGTTCAGGGAAGACTTTTTGACGACACTCTGCTTTAAAGATGTTAAAAGAAACAAAATGCAAAACGGTTGGCATTAAACGTCTCTAACGACCACCGTGAGTAACTCGATGGGGTATAAGCATCCCCTCATCCCTAATTTAGGGCCACTGGTTCCAGGCAAGGGACAGAGCCAGGGCCGTAAGACAAGCACAACATCCATGTCTCAACGACATTCGAACCCGAATCCATTTCGAACGAATAATCAGAAGCCAAAGCTTAGATCAATGCGCCACCGGGCCGAATAAGCATTGGAACTGTGAGTGTTTAATGTTTACATCTACACTGCTCAAAAATAATGGAGGTTTGGCACAAAAGTACTGCACAGACAACAGGAAGTATATCTAGGTTGGGTAAGTGGATTCTAAATGGAACTTAAACGCAGTCAACACACATGTGAAGATGCAAATTACTGTCTGCGGCGTTCCTAATCACGTGTTATCAAAGGCGAATAAAAACGGAGTTCGGAGTCGGATGTGTTATCGCGCCAAAACCCTGCAGACCTGTTCTTTATTGATGTTAGCCTAATCGATAAAGTCTCGGCAATGTGATTTACCATAATCCGCAGTGGAGAATTATTGGTTGGCTGGAAGCGGGGCAACCGAGCAGTAACTCTGCATGCATCAAGTCATAGCCAAAGTCAAGGAGTTTCCCAACGCGTCATTTTCAGACAGTGGAATCGGTTTCGAGAGGCTGGAAGTGTTCATCGACGTCGAGGTCAAGGTCATACATCTTCAACTTATGAAGACCAACCTATATATATCATTGACCGCAAGAAAAACAGGAGACTGAATGCAACTCAACTGCAGTGGGAGCTCTGTGTGGTCACAGGACGAAACGTTTCAACAAAAACGGTTAGCAATCGCCTTCATTACGTTGACCTGTATGCCCGCCGACCTGCATATTGTATTCTTTTAACCGCACGTTATCTCTCTGCCCGTGGAGGATGGACACTACAACATCGTGAGCAATATCTTCTTCTCTGACTAGTCTCGATTCACCTTGCAGCCTGATAATAGGCGAGTGCTCATATGGAGAGAGCAATGAACACGGAATAATCCTCTTTTTGTGCGAGACAGGTATCGATATGGAGGAGGTGGACTGATGGTTTGGGGAGGCATTTCCATGAATGGTCGTACCGACCTGCATGTCATCAGGAATGGTACACTGACTTACCAGAAATATAAAGAAGTAATCCCACGACCCATCGTTATCCCTTACGCTGCAGCTATTGGAGATGGATTCATTCTTATGGACGATAACTGTCGAATCTCACCGAGAATATTTTGTGAACCGCTTCTTTTCTGTGGAGGGTATCCAGCGTATAGAAAGGCCTGCATGCTTCCCATGCAGATATGAATCCGATTGAGCATGCTTGGGATGTACTTGGAAAACGACTTGCATCTTGGACACCCACCTCCATGAACAATTCTGCAACTGAAAACTGTTCTTATGATAAAGTAGAGGATAACTCTAGAAGAACTCGTAGATGACCTTATTCAGTCCATGCCAAACCGGTGTGCCGCAGTGCTAGCCTTCAGCACCACGCAATTTCATTTCTTGGTATGCGTATTGGTATGTCATATCTTGACCAATTTCGTTTATTTGTGAAACTATCACTAAAATTGATTTCATTAATTTCTGTGAGCACATTTTTTTCACCCACATGCTTTAACTTGCCTGTAGTTTACATTTTAGTTGTACAAACATTTCGTGCTTTACAGTATAACGTCCAAACTGCATTACATTATCCCCTAACTGTTCGGAGCAGGGTATTTTAGGCAAGAGATTTTAATGGCGGTAGCATCAAGGAAGGAATTAATTGATAACAACACTTATATTTACTTTCAGAAGGGAAACATCTTGCATATATTTCCCAATTCCTAATAATGCACAGTTCTACCTCTAGAGGCATATCTGAGCTTCAAAAATCCCAAATGAAGAAATTCCACTGGTACTGGATGCCATTCATTACGATGAAGGTTGCGCACCCATGGCTCACTTCCAATAATGAGCAGTTCCCTGCTTCTAAAAGTTGTGTTGGAATAATTATTTTTATGTTGCATAATTTGTACTATGAAAAATAGTTAACTTTTCCTCCCCTCCTTTTTTATAATGCGCACTTCTGCCACAACGGGAATCAACATTCGTCCCTTTTGTTGGCAAAAGTATCTCTCCTTCTAAAAACCCGATTGTAAAAATCTTATATTCTTCGGATACCTTCTGGTGTGAAGACCATTTTGTGAACACTTCCTCCTTCAAATAAAACACGGTTCACCCGCTAGAGGCTGTTAAGCTATGTTATTTTTTCTCGATATTTCTGCTTCTGAAGGCTCAATTTGAAAAGTAATTTTTACCTCAGAGATATCTTCCCCGATGAAGAACATTTTTGCTCACATTTTTTGGGTTCTCATAACGCGCGGTTTTGCCGCTAGCGGGTTTAAGTGCATATTTCCACTTGCAAATGCATTCCTGCTTCCAAAATTCCGGTTGAAAAACTTATTTTTGTATCGCGGTACCATTTACTATGAGACTGAGTATTTTAAATGCGGTTTTTCCCCTAGTGGCGTAAAGGTATTTTCTTCGTCTGGTTATTTTTCTCTGATCTGTCACTGAAGTCGTACATTGTAAAACATAAGTGGTGTGAATTCACGGAAAATTACTGAAAATAACGTGCAGCAAAGTTGCTGGTAGGTATCCGTCTTTTGACGAAGTTTCCGTTTCTTCTAATCCATGTTTTGACAGATTTTTCCACAGTCAAGAATTCCGTTTATTTTGTGTTTCGCAAAACGTTTAAATATAAAACTTACTCTTGATAGCTACAATAGCTTTTGTCTTAAAGGGTCCACAGATTGATACATAGACATCATACAATAACCTGTACAATAATTTACAATGTAGGTGCCCGTTTTCTTACAGTAACACAATACAACAATGGTGCACGAAACGGGAGAGAGGGAAAGGAACACCCGATGCAACAGTAACCAAGATTTCATGCGATATGCTATTTACAATATTCAATCTTGCTACAGAACTTCAAAATCATATCCTAGATAGACGATTGAAATTTAATAGTTAACCACACCTGAAATATTCCCGCGAATCTCTCCTATTACCAGGACTTTTCGGTCCTATGGACACTGAAAATGTGGGAACAGATTTTTTTTCCCGTTAATATACGAAAGGAATTGCGGGAACTTCTGAAAATTCAGAATTTTCCTGGCGTACGAAAAATCCGTGAAATTCAGGTTTTCTGTCATTTCACGGGAAAAGTTCTGTCAGAAACATGCTTCATTAATTCACGAAAGGAATCGCGGAAACTGTCTCGTGCATTTAAAAAAACCAAGAAAGATGACACCGAATTTTCGGGTGTAATGAGCACGTCTTTTAAATCCGTTCTGACGCAAATTAAATTTATCAAAGCTATTCAAAGTCAATGGAACCGGTATGGAAAACAATAGTATCTGACAGAAGAAAGAAGTTTTTCAATCGGGTTTTTAATCCCGCTGATATTACAGTAAACGGAATCGTGAACCAACGCCCTCTGGTTGCAGACTTGCGCGTTAAGAAAAATTTGAATTTATATGAGAAACATTTCGCAGCGGAAACGCTCTCGATCCAACAAAGAAAGAATTTTTAAAATCTGACTCTTCGAGGCAGAGATATGGACAAAATATAAGATATGCATCTACGCCCCTGGCGGGAAAACCATGCATTATTTTAGGAAGAAAGTATTCTCAAAAGATTTTTCGATGTGAGCGGTATCTGTCCAAGAAAAAACATTTTTAGTCGAGTTTTCAGGAGCTCAGATGTTTGCTGCAAATACATCAGAAGAAGCAGAAATGAACACTTATGTCTCCTGGTGGCCAAACCATTCTTTACCAAATATTAGAAATTATATGAAAGACATTTTCCATCAGGAGCTGTATGCGATACATGAAGAATTTTTCAAATCGGGGAAAACACAATTTACCTTTGCACCCCCTAGCGGAAAGTCTATGATATACTTGAAAATTTTGAATTTATATGAAAAACATTTCGCATCGGAAACACTATCCAACAAAGAAGAAATTTTTCAAATCGAACTCCTAGAAGTAGAGGTATTGACAAAAATAAGATATATAGCTAGGCCCTCTGGCGTAGAAACCATGAATTATTTTAAGAAGAAAACATTCCTAAAAGGTTTATCGACGTGAGTAGCATCGGTCCACAAACGAATTTTTTTCAATCGAGATTTTGAAAGCTCAGATTTTGCTGCAAATACATCAGAAGCCGAAATTAAGACTGACGCCCCTGGTGGCCAAACCATTTCTTACCAAAAATTCGAAATTATATGCAAAGTATTTCCCATAAGGAGCTGTATCCGGCCGGTTCTGAAAGTATTTTTTGAATCTGAGTTTTGGAAGCGGAGATATCGGGGGAAACGCAATTTACCTTTACGCCCGCTAGAGGAAAGTTTATGAATCACTTGAAAGTTTTGAAATTATATGAAAAACATGTCATACCGGAAACTCTATCCAATAAAGAAAGAATTTTTCAAATCGGACCATTAGATGCAGAGCTATTGACAAAAATAAGATATACATCTACGCCGTCTGGCGAAGAAACCATGCAATATTTTTAGAAGAAAATATTCTGAAAAGGTTTATCGACGTGAGTGGCATCGTACCACGAAGGATTTTTCAATCGAGATTTTAGAAGCTCAACTTTTATGGCAATTACGTCAGAAGCAAAAATTAACACCTATGCTCCCTGGTGGCCAAAGTATTCTTTACCAAAAATTAGAAATTATATGCAAAAGATTTTTCATCAGGAGCTGTGTCCCCTGAATTTTCTTTTTATTTTCAAATCGGAGATTTAGAAGAACAGGTATCGGGGAAAACGTAATTTACTTTTACCACCCCTAGCGGAAAATCTATGCGTAACTTGAAAAAGTAACTATACTTAAAATACTCTTCGACATAAATGGAATTCAAAGATAAAATAATTTTTCGAATCGGATGTTTAGAAGCCAATATGTGGAAAAAATGCATTTTGAATTCGACATCATCTGAATTTACGCTCTCTAGCGGCGAAATTGTACATCGTAAAACAAAAACGAAATAAAGGATCATCATTCGCATATTTCAAGCTTCCCAATGAAAAAAGAATTTTTCAAATCGAACTAATAGTTGCAGAGATATGGTGTCTACTGACGGACGGACGGACAAACCGATAACATAAGCATGATCCTTTTTTACAAAAGATGTGCAAAAAATTACAGTGTAGAATCATGAAAGAAATACGGGATTACACTGTATAATACCAATTCCGAAGATGACAATCCGATTTTTGGTGCAAATGTGACAAGGATGGTAAGTCAGTTAATATCCGAAAACTTGAAAATTTCATCGTCCTGGAGCGGGACTTGAATCCGCGTCTCCCAGATAGCGCCTCGGTATGCTAACCACTACACCACCCAGAACGACCAAGGCTCAAGTTTCCGATTAATTTGAATAAAACCATCACAGGATTCGCTAGTCGAAGCAACCGGCATTCATGTTTAGCGAATCTGGAGGTTAAGAATCCTATCCCATGAATGCCCGGAGGAGCAGATAAATCATGAAAGAAATACGGGATTGCAGCATATAATACAGGATTCTTAACCTCCAGATTCGCTAAACATGAATGCCGGTTGCTTCGACTAACGAATCCTGTGATGGTTTTATTCAAATTAATCGGAAACTTGAGACTTGGTCGTTCTGGGTGGTGTAGTGGTTTGCATACCCGGGCGTTATCTGCGTTTTCGGATATTATCTGACTTACCATCCTTGTCACATTTGCACCAAAAATCGGATTGTCATCTTCGGAATTTGTACAGTGTGGAATAACAGGTTTCTAAATTTAATGCAACTTCAGTATGCGTGTACATTTATGAAACAACTGACCGATACCTCATTATTCAAATGCTTGTGAACTTAAATCACCCGATTCGTCATTCCCTCATTCTATGTCTTTTTTCTCTCTTTCGCTTATATATCTCAGAAGCGGTTTTCACGTTACTTTCCACCTCTTCTTGTGTCGTTTAGTCGAATTATTCAGTTACCCATCCATCTACACATGTACCTCGTCCGCCCATGGCGGGTTGAGTCCCGCAAAGACGACTCTCTCTATTTTTTCATGAACTTGATCTGGAAACTGCACACACATATGATAATATGCGATTATTATAATATTAAGCGCAAAGCTTTATTAATGCTACAAAATGCAGAATAATCTGGTCTGGAATGCTTTTAAGTTCTTTTTTTTATTTTTGGAAATTTCCCTTCGTGCTTTTTTTTATATTCTACTACATCACTCTATAAACTACCTTTACCAATTAGCATATATGTAAATTATATTGCAAAGATTAGTTTTCTAGAGTCAAAATTTCAAACACTTTCAACTGTCTGTAAGGCGTTGTACGTTTTATAATGCAATTTATTTAAAATAAAAGTAAATTTAGAAATCAAAAAGAAATAACGATTGGAATTTTTTGTTTCTAAACGATTTTCTTTTCTTCAGTTTTTACCAAAATTACTGATTCCCCTGATACGGTCGAAGGGCACGCTGATTATTTATTTATTTTCAAATCCACATTTTAGAACATTTGGCTTTATGTGTAGTATTTCTAAAAACATATTAATATTGTGAAGTGGATTAACTGAACTAAACTTTTTAAACTAATGATTTTAGTTGAAGAGCTCGACTTAAACCTGTGTAAGTAAATAACTTGAGGGTTACTGGCAAATTAATGCAGCCGGCTTGCCATTCCTCTGCTGCTTACGGATAAGGTACAAAGTGCGTCCGGGGCCGACTTCACAGGGAACGATCTACGCATTCACGTCCCCAACCACAGGAGTCTGCGGAAAACCCCGGAAAACCCTCAGACTAGATGGCCGGCAGGACCGGGATTCGAACACCCGTCAGAAACGTCAGCCTCCCACACAGCGCATAGTCCAACCAAAACAACTGTGCTATGCCGGTGGTTATTCAGTTACATCCCAAAAATAAAAGAAAACTGGTTTCACATAGGCTTTCTCATTCTGTTACCTTCAATTGATGGTTCTGTGATGCCATCTGAGATTTGTTCACAAATGCAAGTTGGAAAGATGTCTTCGTTGATGGCGATCCTCGCTTTTTCTTCTCCAAGTTCTCCTTATCGATTTGACCAAATGACCTTCCTATCCCATTGGAAGTCTTCCAAAGGGATAGGAAAGTCATTTGGTCATTTTCCTTCTGTACCAGTCGATGATTCCGAAAGTCTACCTGCTGTCCCTCAATCACACCACATGACCAGCCCACCTTTATTTTCTCTCGTTTTCTGCTCCACTCCAACTTTTATGTCTGTATTTTTACGCATTTCAAAGTTTCTGATGTGGTACATTTTATTCATGTTGCATATTCTGCGTTGGCTTGCTTTCTGGGTTACTCTGAGTCTCTCTTCCTCTTTTGCTGTTATATTAAAATAAAAAAATTAAAAGTCTCATTCAGTTAGCCTGCTTAATTTATCGTTGTAATTCACCGGCCACCTATAACAACACCCTTATATCACTCCTCACTTTTTTCTCAAGAAAAAAGTCTACAGAGGCAACTTTGAATATTTACTTACACAGGTTTAAGTCGAGCTCTTCAACTAAACATGAACGTTAAACTTACTATAGAATTCCATGTCACAATTACCTGTAACGTAACACATGCAGGGTACGTTTTTCATTGCTTAGGTTTTAATTCTTGTTCATGTAAATGACGGAACTTTAAAATATATGCAATTCCTGCCACAAAAGTACTTCTTATGTTGCTGGCGTCATATCGTGCTGAAGAGCCTCCCTGCACTGTTAAAAATTTTGTGATAGGTTAGTAGAGGAAAAGGGCGGGTTCTGGCACAGGGGCAGCCCTCCCATAGACTTAACATTAGCTGCCCACGAGGCTGCCCACGAGGCTGCCCACGAGGCTGCCCACGAGGCTGCCCCTGGCTGCCCACGAGACTGTCCCAGCTGTCCCCGAGTCAGAATTTTTGTCACGTGGTCGTCCCCATGATGTACTGCCCCCTAGCTGTGCTTCTTGGAACTTTCAATGGAACTTTTGAGGGATGGCAACGACCGAGAGGGAATGGGGGTGGATATAGGGGGATGTCAACTCGATGTGCTGTCCCCGAGTCAGAATTTTTGTCACGCGATCGTCCCCATGATGTGCTGCCCCCTAGCGGTGCTTCTTGGAACTTTCAATGGATCTTTTGAGGGATGGCAACGACCGAGAGGGAATGGGGGTGGATAGAGGGGGATGTCAACTCGATGTGCTGCCCCTGGCGGTGCTTCTTGGAACTTTATGTTTTTCTCGGGAGATTTATTGGACTTTTGTCAAATTTTTGGAGGAAGTTTTTTTTTTGTCCATTCCAATATTTTTTGTTTCCTCGAATTTGTTTTATTAAACTTATATTTTTAGAGCTTTCGTGGGGTGTTAGGTTTTTTTCTAAACGTTGCAATTTATTATTATTTTTTTTAATTTAGACGACGAAATGCCTCGATGGATGAGATTTCGTTCCTATTGATTCATGTTCCGCATCAAGAATGGTTCTCGTCAAAGGATTGGTTCTATTCCCAGGTCACATGATCGTTATGGTCCATTCCTAACAAGGTGGATGATTGACGTAGGGGTTTAAGTTTCTATCAGTTGAACTCGATCGGTCGAGGAGAGTGGTCGTCTTTTGGGTTTCTTGAAAATTTTATAATGGAATCGTCCATAACATTACTCGATGAAAATATATCAACGGTCCTTTTCAGGACCACCCAGTTTTTTCACATGCTAAATAGGATTTCTTTGCGTCTTCTCCATAATTTAATAGAGTTTCAACATATGCTCTGTGAGGATACGTGTTGCTTGAGGACGAAATCACTCTTTCGTTTAAACTAACATCAACTTGGGAAAACAGAGAATGAAGAAAACAGTTAATGGGTCCCACGGGCTCTTTGTCAGCTATGACAGAATTGTCAGCTTTCACAATTTTAATTTTTACGTAGAGTTGACTGGAGGACAAATCCATGTATTCTTCCCCACTCCCAGAAATATTAAATTCCAGAGGTCCTCCATCTCGAATGTTGGCCAAGGGGTGATATTCGATCCATTGTCCTTTTTCTATGCTCGTTTGGGTGGGCGGTAAAGCAAATAAATCAAGCTCTGACTTGAGACATACGGAAGAATGACTGTGAATCAAAGCCATGGTTTATGGATCAAAAATATCGTGTGCTCTCCTCTTGACTTTCTTTGAACGAATGATGCGTTTCTTCGTATTTCTCTTCCTTTTAACACTTCCTCCCAACATTTTCTTCACTTTATTAGCTGCTTTGTCAGTGAGAATTTGTCCTGCTTCTTTAGCTCGTTGTTTGGCTGCTGTTTTTGCATCCTTTCCTTGCATTAAATCATTTGCAAGGTCGACCCCCGTTCGCAAGACTTGTTTTCCAAGCGTTTTTGCACCTTGTTTGAATAATGGTACCGCCGCTCTAAATAACGAGCGAAAAAGTCCCCCAAGTCCATACCCTTTTTGAAGGGGTGCTCCTTGATAGTAGACTAAACCTTTTCCAGTTTGATTGACGTAATATTCCTCGAAGGATTTTGTACAACAGCGGTATGGTTCATACATAACTACAGAGCCTTGAGACGAAAATGAAGTTTCACGATCGCTCTCCCACGTTCAAATGGTACTAATTGTCCCGAGTGATTCCTTATAACGATTTCTACGGTTTGGAAATGTTTTCTTGCGATAGGCAAATAATGAGGGCGGTCGTATAAGGCGCTCACCACATCTCCGTCTTCTCCGCACACTTTCACGATGCGAAGGAGCGGAGCAACCATGTCTCCCACAGGCTGAGGATCCACAATATCGCTGTACACGTACAATAGGGAAAGCGACGTGTTCAGATCGGCTACGAAATTTCCATGAATTGTGACATCACTCCCTTCTGATGCTGAATACACTCCAGATTGAAAACCTAGAATTTCAGCTATTCCAGGAAATAACTGCAGTTGAGAACCATGAGTTAAAGCTGCTTTGACACGTCTCGTGTTTTTATTAAAAAACATCGTAATTTTTTTCGACCAGTGCTGGGACATGGCTTTTACCACGTCTCCCACAGAATCATAATATCCAGCAGGGATTTTTGCTGCTTTCAGTTGATTTGGGCCGACACCGTAAGCAAAGGAATTTGAATTTACATTCACATTAAACCAGGAATGAGGGTAGATGAGTTCGACGAGTCCCACTTCCCAGTCACCATTGAGTTCGATCGGGGAAGGAAGACGCGTGATGAAATGAGAAATTTTATTGTCTGAAAAGTAGCGGAGAGAGCTGTCGCTAGGTAACGTCAGATAGAAACTCATGTTGACGAATGATGTTTCTTCTAAAAACAAGGTCGGTTTTATAGAGAGGTCAAGTCTTCCGCGGGGATCCAAGCATTAAATTTATCAAGATACCCTTTAAATTTAACAAAGTATTCCATTTTTCCTTTTCTTTTGCGTTTCTTCAGAACACGTTCCACAGGAAAGGACTCTGAGAGAGTCACTTTTTGAAGCTCTTCAGCGTAAAAGGTTCCCTCCAGCTCTTCATTCAATAAGTCTTTTACTTTGTACACGGGAGGGGATCTTGGAACAAGGTCACTCACCACAAACACTTCTTCCGTCCAATTTGATTCGTATCCCTTTTCAAACTTTAATTTGGTTTTAGAAATCCTCACATGATTACCGACTTGAAATTTATAGGTTGGTTTTTCCCTCTTGAGGTCACCATACAGATTGTCAAACACTTCCTTTTCATTGTTTTCGTTCACTTCTACAGGCTTCATTTTTATACTTCGATGGGGAGAATTATTGTAACTGTGGACTAAATCGTTGAGTACGTGGATGAATCTGAACGTATTTTGACTTGAAAAGAATCGCCACATTCTAGTTTTCAGCGTGCGATTGAATCTTTCAACAACACTTGCTTTCGTCTCGTTGTTCGTCGTAAAGAAATGCACCTCGTGCTGTTTTAAAAACTTTTGCAATTCTTTGTTCTTAAATTCAGTTCCTTTATCAGTTTGCAGTTTTAATGGTTTTCTCTGTTCGAAAATCTTGGAAAACGCTTGAACGATATGTGACCCCGACTTTTGTTTTAAGGGAATTACCCACGCATATTTGGAAAATATATCAATACACGTCAACAAGTAACGAAATCCATCATTATGTTGACTCAAACTGGGAAGGTCAACCAAGTCTGCTTGAAACTGTTGATCTATTTTATTCACGAACACTCTGTTTCTCGGAAAATTATGTCTCGTCGGTTTGTGGAGGGTGTACGTTTTCTCCCCCTTCAGCCATTTTTCGACGTTTTTTTTCTTGATTCCTTCTTTCTTGACAGCACGGAATAAAGCATTCACACCACCGAAGCTTCCTTCTTTTACGGCTGTAAGATAAGTCTGTTTCATTACATCCTCCATTACAACAATTCAACGAGAGATGTTCAACCCTAACAGAAAAATTCATGTTCACACCAACTCGTTCACAACTCAAATAACGTCCACTCCCCCTCACACTCCATTTTTAAATGAAATTCCAAGAAAAGTCCCCAAAAACATTTTAACACCGTGAACAAACATCTTCCTATCTCAAACATATTTTCCCAATGGTCTGATGGTCTAGGGGAAGAATGTATGCTTTCTGAATGAATTAATGTGAGTTCGAATCTCGCCGAGACCATTAGAGCATTTTTATGTACTCTGAAATAAAAAAAAAATTAAAAAAATTGCAACGTTTATAAAAAAAAAAAAAGCCTAACACCCCACGAAAGCTCTAAAAATATAAGTTTAATAAAACAAATTCGAGGAAACAAAAAATATTGGAATGGACAAAAAAAAAAAACTTCCTCCAAAAATTTGACAAAAGTCCAATAAATCTCCTGAGAAAAACATAAAGTTCCAAGAAGCACCGCCAGGGGCAGCACATCGAGTTGACATCCCCCTCTATCCACCCCCATTCCCTCTCGGTCGTTGCCATCCCTCAAAAGATCCATTGAAAGTTCCAAGAAGCACCGCTAGGGGGCAGCACATCATGGGGACGATCGCGTGACAAAAATTCTGACTCGGGGACAGCACATCGAGTTGACATCCCCCTATATCCACCCCCATTCCCTCTCGGTCGTTGCCATCCCTCAAAAGTTCCATTGAAAGTTCCAAGAAGCACAGCTAGGGGGCAGTACATCATGGGGACGACCACGTGACAAAAATTCTGACTCGGGGACAGCTGGGACAGTCTCGTGGGCAGCCAGGGGCAGCCTCGTGGGCAGCCTCGTGGGCAGCTAATGTTAAGTCTATGGGAGGGCTGCCCCTGTGCCAGAACCCGCCCTTTTCCTCTACTTAGGTTGCACCAAAACGTGATGCTACACCAGCTGCACCACTATCTGGGAAAAGACGAAACATTATGTGGCGCAAACAAAACCCAACAACATGGTACAACATTGCACCATAATGCGGGGCAACCTTGTGCTATAACGCGGTGCAGAGTTTTACCGTGTTGTTGGATTTTGTTTGAACCACACAATGGTGTATATATTTTCTCAGAAAGTGGTGTAGTTGGCGCAGCACCACTTTTTGGTGCAAAAATGTCACAAAATTTTTAATAGTGTGGTTGGAAACTCCTTTTTATGGCTTCCTTTGAGCTCCTCTTCGCATTAGTACTTTTTTTTTCTCTCTCTCTTCTTTTTTAATCTTTGAAATAGATTTTGTAGATTTTAATAAGGTGTTTTTTTTACTTCCTTCGCAGCACATTCTTTGTCTATCTTTTGCCAGAACTCTTTGACCTAGCTCTTTTCATTTGGCCCATTTCTTTATAGCAGACAAGTGTAAATTGTAGCACGCCTTTTGAAAAAAACAGTACAGTAAAAAAGTCAATTATCCGTAGTAACTGGGGTACGCTAGAATCAAGATAATTGAAAAGCACGGCTAATCCCAATTATGTTTTATTGGGTTAAATACATTAAAAAAACCTTATAAAAACATAAGATAAACATTCATATAGTACGCAAATACAAAACTGAACGTTTAAAAACTTATTTAGATACACAGTCCGTGATTTTTGTTTGTATTCTTTGTAGCATTGTTTTTTGCATTATTTTCCCTATACGTCTACGAATTCGTAAAACTTCAGTGTAATCAAGATCATCTTGACTTTTCACGAACTTAAATAACGTTTATACAGCTGTTAGTTTCCTATCCAGCACCAAATTCGGCTATAAGTGATGAAATGTTTTTATCTTTTTCAAGTCTTTTAATAATCTCCAATTTATTTCCCACTGTTAAAACAACTATCGTTTGCTTTTGCCGAACATTTTAGGAGTTAAAATTCTAGATAAAGTTGTTTATGCAAGAGGAGCACGCTAACAAGCTTTGTCGCCCCGGTGAAGCAGTGGTCTAAGAGCTGGCATATGACCATTCGTCTGAGATTTGTCCGGGTTCGAATCCCGGTGAGGCATGGATACTGTGCTTGTCTTACGGCACTGACTCTCTCCCTTCCCTGGAACCAGTGGCCCTAAATTAGGGACGGGCGACTGCTTATAGCACATCGAATTGCTCACAGTGGTCGTTAAACCCCCAAATAGAACAAGCTGCCGTAATGTTTAACAAAAAAAAAAAAAAAAAAAAAAAAAAAAGAAACTAGATTAAATTCGTGATACGCTTGACTTCGCACTCTATCTGCAGGACGGGAAATCGCAACAGTGATGACAAATGAGTTCTGCCAGAAGAATAACGCAACATTGTTTAATAATGATGCAATGTTATTTAAAATACGAAGTGATGACTTCTGTTACTTTACGAATCCACTTGCATAGAAAATTAAAAAAATAAATAAATGAAATTTGTATGTACTACAGAGGATCACGGTTACTCCGACCCCACGGAACCGAGCCCCAGATAATCAGCGTTTTACTGTACGTGCTTACAGCATCAGTATGTTCATCCGTCCGTCCGTCTGTGGAAGCCATATCTATGCACTATTAGTCCGAATCGGAAAATTCTTTTTGCAGTTGAAAGCCTGAATTGCAAGAACGAGTTCCACGCGTTTTCTTCTTTTTTCTATGCATAACTTCACCGTTAAGAGGGGCAATGTACGTACATTTGAAATTTATTTTACTCTGTATAATTGCTTTAAGAAAACCTGATTCAGAATTTTTTTCTTATCTTTCGATACCTTCTAAAATTAAGGCCATTTTACATACAGTATCTATTTTAATCAATGCATAGGGTGACAGCTAGGGGGCGTAAAGTTATATTGCATTTTCCCCGAAATCTCTGTTTCTAAAAATAGGATTTTGAAAATTCTTTTTATGTTAGATAGAGGTCACGAAGATGAATATTTTCTTGCATTTTACAGGTAATTTTAATACCATGGTGAAACATATAAAATATTAATATATTAGTTCTCGTTATGTGTGCTCTACCTGCCTTCTGATCCACTATAGCCGCCACTGCAATGAATCAAAGATTACGGCGCAAAAGCACTTCTAGTTTTTCTTCGGTAAATCCACCTTAACGTCTGCACACACTAGTGCCCACAATTGTGGAAACCTTTCCGAAAATTTGTATTTCTGAAGTTTGATGTCTCATAACATTAGACTTTTTTAGAATAATACCTTAAAATTATACAGTATATCATTTGAAAGATAATTTAATGAAGAATGCAATGCAGCACACTTATTTTAAAAAACTGCGTTTTGAAAGAAGTTATGTAGAAAAAATCATGAAAAAACGTGTTTCATGAATTCTCACCATTTCTGTTAGTACTTAGTTGGGAAACCTTTTGTCGCAATTACAGCCTTACAACGGCATCCCATGGAGTGAACCAAGCATTTTAGTTCATCGGGTGTTATAATGTGAAACCAAGATTGTATGATTGCTTCTATCAATTGTGCTTTATTCCTTGGTTGGTTCTGACTAACAAGTATTTTTAATCGGCTACACAGATTTCATATTGAATTCATACCAGGGCTATTACCTGGCCATCCTAGCAATGTAAAATGATTTTCATGAAACCACTTTTTGCACACAGCAACATCATGACAAGAAGCTGGATCCTGTTGAAATATATAGGCTTCGTTATCCTAGAAAAGATCACGTGCCGAAGGCTTCAGTTTTGGCTGAAGTATATGAATGATGTATTGTTTGCCATTTAAAGTACCATTATTCACACAAACTCTGCCCACACCTTTTGCTGTCATACAACCCCAGATCGTAACACTAACTGGATGCTTCATGGTAGCTGTAATTCATTCAGACAGCAAATCTTCTCCATTTTTTCTTTTTGAATACTTTATTCTATCTAACTGCAGGCGATCGAATGTCAACCGCACGCTTCTCCCATAGACTTTACATGGAAATTTTGCCGCCCCACAACGCCCGAACCGTGCCCACAATCTCATGTTTCTCTTCAAATGGCACATCTACATGGTAAGACCTTTATCTTGATACCTCAACCATATCAACCACTCGGCACTAAAATTCATCCAACATAGTGGATGTCTATGGTCAAGCTTCCAAGTCTATAATCAGCATCCCCCTCCCACCCCCCGTTCTGGAAACAGTTTCAAGTATTCAATGGAACATACCACCAGATAATAAATTTATTATTTCATCTTTTTCATAAGAAATCACTTTGTTAACTGTTCTGGTCTCATCACTCCAGACAACTCTATCCCATTGTTCTTCAGACCAATTAATATGGTTTTAGCCCATTTTAATCTTTTCCTTTTTTGTCTGGGAGATAGAAATGGCTTTTTCCTTGGAATTCTAGAATTTAAACCAAAGTCTTAAAGTCTGCGTCTAACAGTCCTAGCACTCATCTTCAAACCACACTGAGACAATTAATTCTTAATTGAGTTAAATGATTTTCTTCTACCATTTAAACACAGTCTTTCAATTCTTCTATCACTACATGCGGTTGTGCACCTTTCCTGCCTTTGCCAGTTTGGCATTAAATCGACTGAGTCTGCCGATACCTCTTGCACAGTTTAGAAATCCAACCTTTGGTTAGATTTCCACCTACATTTCTTATGATTTCCTCATAAGTATAGTCTTCTTCATACAAAGTTATTATTTTACATCGCTTTCTAGGTGACCAGACAACTTTTTTCACTCCGTCATTTTACTGAGTTATCCAGGAATAGAAAAATCCGTGAAAAAGCCAATGGCCAACTTGATGACACTCACACAACTGAATAGGAGTTCTATCATTAACTCTGATACCTGGAAATTAAAGCTGACTCATACGTTATAGGTTCCATGATGCTATGTCATAATAGTAGCAACATCTGACTGGGTGTCAGAGCAATCAGTCTCATTGGTCAGTTCTGAGTTAATGTTACAGTGGACACCCCCCCAACCTAAAACCTGAAGAAAACTTTAAAATTTGTCCGCCATGTCGCGTATTGTATGAGGCGGCTAGGAATCACAGTTCGGCAGGCTCACATGTTCTTTTACAGTTCAGTTTTTTTTATTTATTTCTCATTTACGTTGTTTTTTCTTTCGGATGTTCTCTAAAATTAATTAACAAAATTGCGGGATAATTAGGAAGTCGCTCCAATGCTCTTGAAGGCAAGAAACGCAATATTTTTGCCATTTTGAATTGTTTCTACCTGTGGGAAAAGGTAGCACTCAATGGTTGCTCTGGAAATTGATAAGAGCAAAGCGATATGCCAAGAAGAGGACTTCTGGATTTCTTGAGGAGGGGCCGATGTTACGACCCACCCCCGCCATTAATTTAGTAATTAATGGGCGTGGTTGATGTGTGAAATTAATTAAGTATTAATTATGTTCGAGGCTTGATTGGAGTTTAAAAGTGTAAACAGCCGATAAAGTTTTATCTGGGGGTTTGGAAAGAAAAGAGGCGAAGAATTCTCTCTCTGGCTGGGTGGTCTCAGAATAGCTCTGTTAGGTCATAAATATCAGGGCGCAGCTGACGGGAAACTAAGCAACACGAAGTGGTGCCTTTCGAAGAGGGGTCCACTTGAGTAAATGAATGAAGATGGGGACAAAAGGTTTAGCGAATAATCGTAAATTCGTCGATTGTTTGGGGCATTTTCGAGAACAATTGCTCTCTGTGTGGTCCGTGCAGAAAAATAAGAGTTCGCACTTAGCGTGAAAATAAGGAAGAAAGTTTAGTTGTCTGTACGCTCTCCGATGTGAAAGGCTGGATGCCTTGGATCTGCAAAAAAATGAATTGGGGAAAAATGAAGCAGCAAACCTCCCCGCATTTGGTAAGACATGGAGACAACTCGAGGCGGCTGATGGAGATGCCAGATTGCCATAAAGACAGCGGAATGCCTAAATCCGCGTGATAAAGCTGCAATTTCTAGGCTGGAGCGTAATGGAAATCAGCGACTGTTTGGCCTAATGAAAGCCAAGTTACAGGGAAATTAAGAAGTCTGCGAGTGGACAGTGGTCATTCCAATGAGAAGCGAAGCCAAGCAAAGTCGGGTTCGGATGCCAACCACTGCAGTGTGGAATCGTCACCCCCATTCATCCCCTACTGTGGAGGAAGTGAAGAGATGCGCTTGTCTTACGGGGCGAAGCGAGGCCCCATGTGTGCGTGTGTGTGGTCTCGTAAGCAGCGAAGCCACTACGTGTAAGTGCGACGGGATAAAAACATGGCGAAAGAAAAATATGAGCGTAAGAGCGGTGGCTTCGATACCTAACAAATATACAGGTGAAATGTTGAGTTGCTGATATACGCTTAAGGTAAAAGCACGTCTGATTTCGCTCGGCTGAGAAAAATTAATCTCAGGGCTGGCGGTCGCAACTCGATAAAAAAAAATGGAAACAAAATCTGCGAGTGGCATATTTGAACTGCGTACTCAGGCAGGGTAGATGGTTTGCTAACGGAAAGGAACTGACTGAATAGGGAATGAACGGTCAAAAAGGACGGAAGGTAGCGACGGACGGAATCAACTATAGCAGCAGCGGAATTGAATGTGTTCCACTCTCCAAGCAGTTGATGGTCAAATTTATTTCTTCACGACAACAGAAATCATTTCCCAGGAACACAGAAAATCAATCTTGGAAACCGCAACAGCAGATGTGAGAGGGCCTATTTTACTTAACGGCCACCTTCAAATCGTCACGAGAATAGATCAGTGTGCACTCTAATCATTGCAACAAAGTGCGGCGTGATATTACCATTTTAATTGTGTGCTTCATTTACATCAAGCGTCAAAATGAAGTGTTGAATCATCGGTGCTGCCACATGGTGCAAGTGTCCGTGTGTGTGTGTGCGTGTTTTTTTTTTTTTTTGTTGTTGTGTGATATTATGTGATGCACGCTGGATTTGCACAGCAAAGTCACGAAACTGTAAGTAGATGAATATTTCCTTTTTCTTTCTTCGCACATCTGCGAACTTGTGTGATCCCGACACCCAAAGCTGCATGGACATAGATGCAGTAATGCTGAGTGACTGAACCTCAGAGGAAATACCTGCACATACAGATTTCAATTTCTTACAGGGCCCATTTCCTGATTATTTTTTTTTACATGAATAAGGGAGAGGGTGTGGCCACAAATTCCGCTGAGCGGGACAGTTTCTTTTAACTTTGGTTCAGGGCCAAAGCTAGCGGGGCAGGGTTCTGCATGTGCATGCTTATTAGATTTAGTTAATTAACTTTGGCAGTATTTCGCACCTATAATCTTATACCGCAAATTAACGTGCTTGTGTATTTTGTGTCGCGAGTATTTTTAATGTGATCGTTTGCATATAATTTTTTTCATTCTCTCAGCAATTGTATATGAATGTCACCTGCAGCTCTATTTAGTGTGTAAACGAGTAGTATCTCTTGTTCAGATAGTCCGGTGGAGACTCAGTCGGCTGCGTTATCCGACAGTAAAGTGTGACACCGTATGCTGCCCACATATGAGGGGCAATTGTCTATGCGCCTAGAGAGCGCCGGATCTGTTTAAATCTCGCAGAACGTTATTAAATGTTGTGTTGTGTATTTGAGAATCATGTGTTATTTGCGAAAGTGAGTGTTGTACTGGCTGGTTGGGGATTGAATGTACCGGAGTAAGATCCGGACCACTACACTCAGTCACGAATTGGTGATTGCGGGTGAACCTCATCACAACTCTGATCCCAAAGTATCATTTTTTTTTAGATTATTTTATTTTTTATTTGTTGTTGTTATTTTGTTCACAAGGTGGATTCACCCAAGCCTTATGCTTCGGGTCATTCTTCAACTTTTCATTTTTTATGTTCTGGTGTGAATCTTTGAGTGCAGCAGTGCACCTGAGATTCTCACCTGGTGCCGTGGCCAACTAAATTGTACTTCAGGTCTCAAGCACCGTTACCGGCCGACTCGGCAGGAACACTGCTAGTGCCGTGTAACATTAAGGAAATCCACTTCTTATTATATAAGGCAGTTGCGTTTTCTTTTTCTGGTACTTGGGCAGCTGGTGGCCTAGTGGGCAACGTTCGTGACTGCCACGGAAAGGACCTCAGTTTCGATCCCAGCCAGGTACGAACGCTCGATCCACTAAATATCCGCCGTGCGTCGGATGGGCACGTTAAGCCGTCGGACCCCGGGTACTGGCCCCCCGGTAATAAATAAGGGCGTCTTCCTCCCCCTTTCTACTTCGCTTCCGTGTCACTTTCCTATCGGGCACTCTAGCCCAAACCTCCTAGCTTACTATTTCTAAGGGTTGTTTAAGACCTGGGGTCAGACACTCCCTTCCTAAAATCCTCTACATATGATAATAAATAAAATAATTCTGGTACTTGCTAGTTCAGAGAAAAGGAGATTTTGAACACGTTCAGTCTTCTTTTTTTGTCTCTCTTTAAAGGTTATATTCTTCAATAATCAATATTTTAGGCTTACAATAAACTAAATATTTTCAATAACATTTTATTTTTTAATTTTCACAATTTAATAAAATTCAATAGAAAGACAAAATAATACCAAATGGCACATCACGGGCCGGTTCGGGCCTAAATGAGAGCTGCAATTGACGAGCCGGGGCCGAGTGCCTAATATTTGGGCCGGGCTCACTAAAAAATGCTCGTGCAGATCTCTAGATAATTCAACACAGTTGGTTGCATTACATTCTGCGTTAAATTTTCTTTCTATTGATATATGATTTTTATGGTACTATTCTAAAAAAGACTGATATTATTTATGATCCATCTAACCTTAGAAATACAAATTTTCCTAAAGATTTCCACAATTTTGGCCACCAGTGTACAGACTTAAAAATGTTGAATGATTGCTGCAGAAGACCGCTGCACCTACAC
This sequence comes from Macrothele yani, assembly GCA_039090855.1. Lineage (NCBI taxonomy): Eukaryota > Metazoa > Arthropoda > Arachnida > Araneae > Macrothelidae > Macrothele > Macrothele yani. Next base: position 59,578,561 of record CM077017.1, on the reverse strand, counting down.
TAAAAGTTCTTATATTGCAATAGTCAGCAAAAATTAATAATTTTTTCTTCTGCATCGGACAATGCTAAATGGCGAATTAAAAAAAATGCTTTTATTCGGGAGATGATATCGAATTCTCGCATAATGTTGTTAAATTTTTTTACGAGTCTATCAGACGACCCAAAACCATTGATTTCACAATTACCACATAAATTTGCACCCAGCTGTGTTGAACGCAACTCGGGAAATTACGCAAATTTAGTGGGTGTTTTAATCGCGCTCTATTCTGGGAAGGAAAAGACATGAAAAATACGCTTTTGTTTTCCCTCCATAAATTCCGGAGAACCAGCAAGAGAAATGCCATTGAGTTCTATCGTTGTTTTAAAAGATTTAGATTGCAAAAGCTCAAAGACACGGAAATTTCAACAAATGCTGCGGAGAAATTTTCAAAGAACATGTTTTGTAGGTAGTAAAACAAAAGTTTCCGTATTAACCACTAGAACAAGTCGCAACGGTAACCGATAACTCGGGTACAGTTGGCAAATTTTGACCGAAGCTATTGCAAAATCTAAGCTCATTAACACGCCTGTTATAAGAAATTCTAAACAAGTTAGTAAAATCATGCAATGCATTGATTATGATACGCTTTCCAACATACCAGAAATTATTACTCAAGTTATGAGGATAATGGCTGTGGAATAAATCTCGCTCATGTGTCCTGACCTTTGACCCCATTTCGATGATATTCAACAGAACCGGTTCAGTACACCTCAAGAATAACATACTAAAGTTTTGTCGCAATAGAAGCAGTTTTACGCAAGTTATGAGAATAATGGCTGTGGAATAAATCTTGCTTTTGTGCAATGACCTTTGACCCCATTTCGTTGATATTCAACAGAACCGGTTCACTATACCTCCGGAACAACATGATAACGTTTTGTCGCAATCAAAATATTTTTTTGTAAGCTATGATGCACAAGGGCAATGGAATGAATCCCACTCCAGTGTCCTGACCTTTGCCCCCATTTCGCCCATTTTCAATAGGGTTCGTCCCCAGTGGCTCCCTACCACATACTAAAATTTCATCGAAATCGAACCATTTTTACGCAAGTTATGACGCATAAGGGCAATGGAACAAATCCCGCTTTTATGACCTGCCTGACCTTTGACCCCATTTCGCCCATTTTCAATAGGGTTCGTGCCCAGGTGGTTCCCTACCACATACTAAAATTTCATCGAAATCGAACCACATTTACGCATGTTATGACGCATAAAGACAATGAAATGGATCGCGCTTTTATGTCCTGACCTTTGACCCCATTCCACCCATTTTCAATAGGGTTCGTCCCCTGGTGGTCCCCTACCACATACTAAAATTTCATCTAAATCGAACAATTTTTACGTGAGTTATCGTGCTGACAGACGGACGGACGGACAGACGGGCGGACGGACGGACAGACGGAAAAAGCTGGAGCATTCTTCAACCTACGGTTGGAAAGCTTAAAAAACGAACGCGTAAAATTTATGACTTCCAGAACAAAAGTAGGAAACATTCTAAAAAAATGCCTAAAATTTATCATGAACTACTTTCTTTCACGCCTTCACGTTGGTTGTAATCAGGTTGCATGTAAACAAAGCGGAATAATAATAAAAGGAAGTTTGTGTATGTGCGTGTGCGTCTGTCTTTCGCGATATAAAATGAAAACCGTTGTTCCCGATCTGAGTGTGTCCTAAAGTTAGGGTATTTAATCACAGTTAAAAAACCCTCACACAATATAACACATAAGGTCTTTCGGGATACTGAGCCCATTTTCAGGTGACATGAAAATGAAACACATTTCAGGGTACAAGGTATTATATAAGTAGAACTCACATGACGTCATCAAAATACACTGCGCATGTTTTGGTTGTATGGCAAGAGCTCATCATGCCTATATAATAATAATTAGTCTCAAAAGTGTTATTATACACCATCACTGTAGATATTGTCTTAATATATGTGTTAGGTTATGTGCTAAAAAATAAATGTTGATGATCAATTGTTCGTATTTAGGAGTTAATTCCTCCCCATTTCCTGCCTCCAAGGCTGGGGGATGATATATGGTATTTCTTCATTGCAACATAAAGCGGCAAACAGATAAATAAATATACTTTCTGTTAACAGTCATGAATTTGGTACGAGGTGTAGCTAATAAAGAGGTTTGAGACCACTGTGGATAATGGGTTCCGATACCCGTTAGTTAGTTTTGACAGGGCTGTTGAATGCGAATTCGAGTTTACATCATATTTGTGTTCCCTGAGTCCGGTATTGAGTGAACGTGGCGTAGAACCAATGTATAGCTGCTCAGCCTGAGTGGAATAACGGGCCTCATAGGGATCGCATAAACGCCGCTTGTTTCGCCAGGCTTCTTGTGATCACTATTATTCTTGACCAAAGATAATATGTGATCACATGAAGTCTGGTGAAAAAAGCGGAGTTTTTCGCCAGGCTTCGTGTGATCACATATTAACTTTAGTCAAGAATAATCGTGATCACACGAAGCCTGATGAAACAAACGGAGTTTATGCGATCCATATGAAGCCCGTTGATTCAACTCAGGCTGAGCAGCTATACATCGGTTCTATAACACGTTCACTGAATTAAATACGTTCACTGAATACCAGACTCAGGCAACGCAAATATGATGTAAAATCGAACTCGCAATCAACAGCTCTGTCAAGACTAACTAACGAGTATCGGAACCCATTAACCATAGTGGTCTCAAACCTCTTTATTAGGCACATCTCGTACCAAATTCATGACTGTTTACAGAAAGTGTATTCATTTATCGGTTTGCCGATTTATGTTGCAATGAAGAAATGCCATAGAACATCCCCCACTTATAGGAGGCAGGCGATGGGAAGGAATTAACGCCTAAATACGAACAATTGATCATCAACATTTAATTTTTAGCACATAACCTAACACATATATTAAGACAATATCTACAGTGATGGTGTATAATAACACTTTTGAGACTAATTATTATTATATAGGCATGATGAGCTCTTGCCATACAACCAAAACATGTGCACTGTATTTTGATGACGTCATGTGAGTTCTACTTATATACTACCTTGTACCCAGAAATGCGTTTCATTGTCATCCCATCTGAAGATGGGTTCAGTAGCCCGAAAGATCTTATGTGTTATATTGTGTGAGGGTTTTTAACTGTGATGTGTTTTTTAGATTAAATACTTTTTAACGGGTCATCGTTTTAAGCATTTCACATTTTTTTTAAATCGTGTAAAGACGGTACTTCATCATTTACGGCCAGTAATTCTGTTTATTTCAGAAAAATCTGCCTAGGATTTTGTCGCATTTAAACCGAAATTCCGCAAAATCGAAGACGTTGAATTTTTCAGCCCTTGCAACAGATATTCTGTAGTTAGATTCAAACTGAAGCCGTTTGGGTTAGGGTCAGAAGAAGCCGCGCGTCTTAAGTTAGACGTCAAGTAATTTTGCTTCCTATACTTCCAATGGAAAAACTTCTGTACACATGTTCTTCACAATTAATGCGTTCCCAAGGATGAAAATTTGAACATCGATTAAAATAGCTTCATTTTATAACTTGGAATACTTAATATTTTCTAAAACGTAACCATAATTATGCAATCCAACATTTGTTTGTCTACTGACGTCATCAAAGTACAGGTCGTACCATCTTTTTTCTGGTTTTCACACCACCAAAGGAAAAGTTATTGATTTTTAATATAATTCTGGTTATGTTTTAGAAAATATTAATCATTCCAAGTTATAAAATGAAGCTATTTTAATCGATGTTCAAATTTTCATCCTTGGAAACGCATTAATTTTGAAGAAAATGTGTACAGAAGTTTTTCCATTGGAAGTATAGGAATCAAAATTACTTGACGTCCACCTTAACCGTTGAGCCAGAAAAGCGTGCGAGACATGCGCCCGTTCAAGGCAAAACTATAACTACACGAAGATGATTTTTTTTTTGTCTCTAATGCGAGTGTGCTAGTCATTCATTTTCTGTTGGATCTTATTCTTTTTTTTTTAATACGTTTGTAAAAATTTTATTTTTTATGTAGGAGTACTTATCACAAATTAAGTATTTTTTTCCATCGGGATCTTTCGAAACAACAGAATGCTTTGGAACTTGAGAACTTCTATAAACGGACAATGACTTTCAATTATCTTTAAGAAAATGTGAAATGTACTGTTTTACAGTAATATTTCACGAAACTCCTAAAGGTAAAATTCATTCTTGATAGCTATAAAAGCTTTTGTCTTAAGGGCTCCACAGACTGATACATAGACATCATACAATCATCTGTAGAATAATTTAATTATCCAGTTTCGTACGGTAACACAATATACATCTGGTGTACAAAATGGAGGAGTGGGGAAGGAATATCCGGTGCCACAATTACCAAAATTTCATGCGATATGTTATCGACAGTATCCGATCTCACTACCGAGCTTTAAAATCAGATCCCTCGACAAACTATTTAAATTTAACAGTTAATAAAACCTCGAGTATTCTCACGAATCGCTCCTATTACCAGAATGTTTTCGTCATATGGATACGGAAAAAGTGAGAACAGAGTTTTTCCGTTAAAATACGAAAGGAATTGCTGAAAATTTCAGAAAATCCAGAATTTTTCGTTAGTTTACCTTAAAAACGGCAATTTACGGTCAATATAAGAAAAAAATTGCGGAAAGGTTTCTGAAAATTCAGAACTTTCCTAGCGTACAAACAATCCGTGAAATTCAGATTTCTTTCCGTCATTTCATGGAAAAAGTTCCATCAAAAATATGATTCACGAAAGGAATCACGGAAAGAGGCTCGTGAATTTCAGAAAACTTTTTACAGTGTACGCTACAGAACAATCCCTATACGTTCACAGAATTTGAGTTCTGGTCTGTATGAACGAATGTTTTATTTTATTATTATTTTTTTTTCAATTTCTTCCTTCTACTGCCATTTAATTAATTTTACCTTTTCTTTCATATGAAATTATTCAAACCGCCACCCTCGCTTACCGCCAGTTCAGCATGATTAATAAAATATGGCGGTTTAACGAAGTCTATGTTATTTGACCTCCGTAGGTTCAACTTTCGTACACAATTTTAGGAACTCAAGAAAATGGCTATATCATGTGAAGTGATTACATTAACGGGGGTTAAAGTGCTTGAAAACCCTCAGTTATGTCTAAGTCTACGATACTTAAAACAGAATTATTCATATGGTATATAAAAGCATGGAACCATTATAACGAAGTAAATTTCTCCGTCATTTTTGGTCTACGCCGGGATTCGAACCCGAGTCCGCTTATTCCAGAACAAGTCACTCTACCAATTAAGCTACGCGGACGTTTGTTCTGATTGCTATCTGCCTTTATGTCGTGTGCGTCCTGCTGGCAGGTACGTCACATCTCCCCCCCCCCCGAAAGAGGGCCGGGGGCATGGCCCACGGGTCAGCCGTGACCATGAATTTTGCAGGCAGCCATCCACTGTAGAACGTGCACTTGAGAACTCCCAGGCAATCTGGTGTGTGGAATGCAACGTCACACACATTTATTTTTCGAAGCGCTGGAGGAGGGATTCTCTGATTTTTTCCTATCTCGCGGTGTGGAAAGAACATCACACCACTGCGAGATTTTGAATGGTCGGGCCATCCGGATAGTTCGGGCGCCATTATAACGAAGTGAATTTCTCCGTCATTTTTGTTCTACGCCGGGATTCGAACCCGAGTCCGCTTATTCCGGAACAAGTCACTCTACCAATTGAGCTACGCGGACGTTTGTTCTGATTGCTATCTGCCTTTATGTCGTGTGCGTCCTGCTGGCAGGTACGTCACACCATAACAAATATAAAGTTAGGCTATATCCAGTGAGTAAATAACGAAGAATATTTGTCATGCTTACATCTGTCCTGTAAGAAAGAAAAAAGAAAAAAAAAACCCTGCCTCTTTGAAGATAATTTATGGTATGCATCTTTCGAATGCCAAGATCTTTGTGGAAGTGAAATAAAAAGTGATTCGAGAGTATGCATTTATTTGCGTGCAACACATTGCATTTATTCGCGACACTCACGACCACACCTAGCCACAGTCCTGTGCATACAAAGTGAAATTATCTCATAACAAACAATAAAGTGTATATACTAATTCCTGAAATTAAGCGATACTTAGGTAGGTGGATGAATGAATGTTATTGTCATAAAACCAATGAGAGATAATTACATTTCGACATACAGACTACTGATTGTGATCTTGTAATATAACGTGCTGCACATTGTACTGTAAGTTTCAATCTTCGAAAAGGTATGACTTTTAACTCTCTGCACGTTGTGCTGCCGGAGTTCAAGTTTGTCCGTCACGACGTGAACTCCGGCAGCACAACGTGCAGAGAGTTAAAAGTCATACCTTTTCGAAGATTGAAACTTACAGTACAATGAGAGATATTTATTAAATCATAAAAGTAAATATTTACTAAATATGGCGGTGGCAATGTCCGTATTTCGACAGTTTAGTTTTACAAAAGCAATATTTTTTATTATCATTATTATACATTATTCAAATTTGGACGAAAGTAAGAAACGACCCGACATCGATGAAATGTGATGTAGCTACGAATGTCCATCTGCGCATGCGCAAGCTAAAGTCTAATCTCAAGATAGAAAGAAAAGCCGAATCTCAAGTGTGTTAGTGAGGGTGATTGGTAACTTTTGGTCTAGGATATCTAAAAATTACTCCCCATCGTGTTATACATCATTTTAAATCTGCTACTGACGACACAAGGGTTGCTATAAAATCTGCTATTGACGAATAATAAGACACAAGGGTTTGTTTTGGCTTACGGGAGGGAGCCAAATTTTGCTATGACGCACCGTTTTCATAGAATTAAAAATACATTTCTGTAATGGATTTTATAGCATTTAGCATCAACTTCTCGTAATTTACACGGATTGCAATGAAATATTATTACGTTTATGTAAAACGTGATAAAATAATGTTCGGTGATAGTTTAGTAAAATACGGCAGTACCTCTCAATAAGGGACACTCAAGGAACCGGACGTTTTGCTCCTTAAAAAGAGGTGTCTCTTATTGGGATGTTCCTAATGAAATACACCTAAAGAACTATGTATTAAATAAATACGCAATAGTCATTTTATTTTAATAAGGAATGTAAATTTTATATGTAAATAACAATAAATTTTAAATACGATAAAAATATAAAATACACATGTATGATAAAGAAATACAGTACATATATAAATGTACAATACCTGTATATGAAACAGTGGAAAGTATGCATAGTGCGTATTTATTTGAAATAATCCGACACAAGGGTTTGTTTTCAAGCTTTCAATTTATACAGATTTTTCTTCACATGAATATTAAGATTACAAATTAAATTGAGTCCTTCACTGTCACCAACATTTATAGAGAACGTATGCAACTGTCAGAGTTATTTTAAGACTTCCTTAAAGTTTTTGATATCACAGCTTTCCTCCTCTTCTTCTCCATCACCTTCAGGATCCTTCATGCACATTTCTGTTATGCCTTCATTATCAACTACAGGAATAAAAGGTCTGAGGTCTTTATTAGTATCATCACTAAGTGATGCAATATATATTCCTCTATCGACGTGATATATATTCTCTATCGTAGTGATGCAATATATATAAAGCCGCCCCGGTGGCGAAGTGGTCTAAGGCGCTGGCCTCTGATCATTCGTCCGTAAGGGGTCCGGGTTCGAATCCCGGTCAGGCATGGATGTTGTGCTTGTCTTACGGCACTGGTTCTCTCCCTTCCCTGTGACCCTAAATTAGGGACGGGCGCCTGCTTATAGCCCATTGAGTTGCTCACGGTGGTCGTTAAACCTCCAATCAAAAAAAAAATATGTATATAAATGTCAATGTAATAAATATAATATTTATATATTCATTTCATATTTATATATAAAATAACAATATTAATGAATATACAATATACATATCAATATTATACATATTCCTCTATCGCAGTGATATAATATATATCACTGTACATCTGTTCATCGATCGCAATATATATTCCTTTATCGCAAAATTACTTCCGCTGTCTTTGACAAGTTCACACAATTCTGTATTTTCTTCAGTGTCACTTAACTGGAAATTGAAATAGTGAGGTCTATCTTCTTAAAAGACTTTTTAACACAACTTAGAGGTTTAGATTTAGCAGCCGTAGTTATCCACTGTATTGCATTCAAATACACTGCCAGACTTGGCAAGCTGTTCACTGTTTTCACAAAAAGAATTTTGAGAAAAATCATGCCATAGAAACAGTCTTCCATGTGCAATCCTGAAGCTTCTGATGATACCTTGGTCCATCGGGGAAATACTGATGTTGTGTTAGGTGGAAAGAACACTAACTTTACAGATTTTAGTTTTAAATTTCGGATTTTTGAGTGGAACAATTTCTTTGTAAAGAAATTTTTGGTTTCTCCAAGTGTCCCTCATTCGGAGGTAAATACAGTCTAGAGATGAGCTCGGGTCCGGGCACGTCTACGGAACCCGGGCCTAGCCTGGGCTCGAGCAGGCTCAGGATTCATTAAGAGCCGAAAAACGGACCCGGGCTGGGCCCGGGCTTGGCATTGCTCATGTTGAATTTCATTACTGAATTCTTTTTATATATCCAATTTCATTGTTTATAAGTTAACTTCACGAAAAACTGTAATTAAAAAATAATTCCCTGAATATTATTCTTATAAACTGGTTACTAAAAACTAAAGAATTTCTAGTGTTAAGGGCAGAAGTGGTGCCACTACTAGTTCTGTAGTTTGATAAATAACAGTTTGATAAAAATGCAGGATATAGAATTAAAGTCTATGAAATTAAAGATTATCAAATGCACACAATCTTGTCATAGCATCTTTGCCATATTATAGGCTCCCTGGCAATCAAAGCTGAACATACGACTCAATCAAAAAGAACGAATTCCTGTAAAAATTGTTTCACTGGTACATTTTTATGTTATGTTGACTAGTTTCAAAGCAGTAAAACTGTAGGGTGAATTAGCATTTACAGAAAAGTATTGATTTCAAGAAATACCTTCCATATCTTTAAACTTCAATATTCCTGTAATATAATGAAGAGGCTGCACAAAAACTATGTGATTTAGATGATCTTTTGATGCGCAGAGTTTTGCTTCTATCCTGCATTTTTATCAAACTGTTATTTCTCGAGCTACAGAGCTTGTAGTGACATAAAATCCCTAATTTTTGGAAACCAGTGTACTTGTTATGTCGTAACTGTAGAGAATAGAGATGCTTTCACCACTGACTGATTCTCAGTTAATACACCATTCGTGTGCGCAGTGATGAAAGGAGTCGTTACTTGGGGCGGTAAAAAGCGAATGCGACGTGAATTATTGCTGACTGACAAGCAGAGAGACAAAACATGAAATGCACGGGAGTGTCTGTCCTCTGTACTCAATCGGGCAGTTCAGAGTTCACATAAATGCTCAAGCTCTCCAGTGTCAAAGACTCAGTAGAAAACAACCTGCCCTTTCTCCTGACACCCTCTCCCTCTCCGTACGGGCACATTCTACAGCCGCTTTGTTGTAATTTATGAGACACTAGTCTGCTGTGGATAGCAAGGTAAATAAGATGCGCTGACCATAGCAGGACTATCACGTTACTTTAGGTTGCGGTTTCGGTTAGTATAGCTGCCCAACGAAATCGAAACCACAACTTAAAGTAACGCGATGTTGTGACAGTTCTGTCAGAGTCAACATTCTATTCATTTTCAATAGATCACGAGCATAAGTGAGATGAGTGTAAACGATATAAAGAGAAAAATCGCATCATCACTTCCTTGTTGCACTCTAGGTTACTGTATTAGACCCGTTTCACACAGACGGAATGAATTCGACGAATCTATAAAACCGTCACGCAGTGCAGTTTTTGCAAAGAATATCTAACGAGAAGAAGTAAAGGCTCAGCGAGACGTAACTAGCGCAGTCGTATCTTCAGGGAAAACATGCTGTGCACAGAAGCCAACATACAGGCTGATCGGCTGATGCCGGAGCAGACTGCGCATGAGTATTTCTGTTGACCTCTAATTCTTTGGGTAAAGAACAGTCAGCCGTCAGCCGAGCTACTCAGACTCACAGCACTTGATTGTAACCTTCTCGGTAGCATAATCACTTCGTAAATCGGATATGTTAGTTTTGTTACGCCAACCGGGTTAGTTAAGGCTTTTGTTTGTTCTTGTTTTTCAGAAATATTTTCAGTAATGCCAAATACTAGGGAATGTCTTCATTTTGTACGGATCCTTAGGCCTAACTATAATATTTGCTGAAATTTAATTTAAATAGTAATACTAATGTTATTGCATATTTTTCTCACCAAAATAAGGGATGGGCGCGATATCAGAAAACAACAACAAAAAACTGCTCTAAGCAAATAGTCATCAGATCGAAGACCATCGTCGATCAAAGAAAAGCTTCACTGCCGTTGTTCCCCCTAACGTGTTTTGCACCTGAATGTTAACCTTCCCGCAGAGCATATTGCCTCTCAAGATGTGGTGGCGCTGTTGCCGCCTGTTTTACGTTATATCTATGAGAGTTGACCTTCTTTAAGCGTTAGATTTTCTTTGGTTTTTGGGTGGCTTTCACAACGAGCGGTTTTATTTTTGGAACGGAGAAAAAAAACGTTGGACCGATAGGCGGGAACCAAATGGCTAGCTCTTTGTGTGGTCAGTTCCTAGATTGTGTCTTCGTTCAAATGCAGTATTTGATGTAGAAACTCAATGCATAACATGTTTTAAAGTCATGAATAGATAATGTATTGAATATTACGAGTACCTATGTCGATGTATAATCTACAGTAAATGTAGCAAATGTATGATATAAACCATTTTTTCGGAGCCAATGTTCTATGAAACCGTTTACCGTGTTGAAAGATACATACACTGGAATACTACGAAGCATTTGTAAAGTGCATTAAAACACACACACACACACTTTTACAGGGCATTTTGGAGAACACTTGAGGAAAACTATGGAAACACAGAATACCTTAATAACCTTTTATAAGACGTTTTTGAGAGCACTTTCACAAGGCTGTGTGATCATTTCGATATAATTAAATTTCCTTATATGTGAAACTTTAAATTTCAGGTAATTATTGGTGTGAATTATTTATCAGGTGTGAATTTTTTTGATGCGGGCTGTTATTTCTCCATGCAACATGTAACAACGGATTTCGAAAGAAATCTTAATTCACACATAAAATGATTAAATTTGTTGTTCTGGATGAGGATTTTTTTTTAATTATTTACTGCATTCTCTTAGTTTGTTTAACTGTTGAAAGACACAACATGACCATGGTTTTTTCGTTATTTTATTCTGCAATCATTCAGATATTTTTTCGTTTAACGCACACAGGTAACGTGTTTGTGAAATCTGACTTCTTTCTTGAAAGACAATCCCCATAACTCTGAAGTTCCGACAGTCAGTATACCATTGGCGTTTCTACATTTATTTCTCTACATTACTATCATTTTTTTCTACATTTACTATCGTACGTTTCTACATTTTATTTTCGGCACTGCTTTTTCCTTAAAATACTGTGTTGCATAGTTACCACGTTTTTAAGTCATTCACTCCTATACTTAACATGGCAAAATGTAACAATTAACTTCTGCAGCACTGTAAATCATTACAATGTTTGTAGCAATCATACGCACCCTCAAAATATGGTGATTATGCGCGAACTATGAGAAAACAATTATACTAAACTTGAAATTAAAAAGAAGGCAGAAAACGCTGCTATTTCCATGAACGAACAAGATTTCCAAACATTGTGAGTTTATGCATTATACCTGACCTAGAATAATTTTCTCTGTTGATAAATAAATGATCGGAGTGAATGTCAGGTGCAAGTGCAAGGTATATATTTTTTTCTTTTATTACAGTGTGTGAGTGAAGGCCCCTACCGAGGTGGAGGACCAGGACTTTAGCCCCAAAGCCCCCTCCCCCTCTGATAGGGAGAGGTGGAGAGCCATACTCATATGTTATTGTTCAAATATCTCTGCACATAGACAAGTACATTCGGAATTTGCTTACCGATGATGTTCCTTTCATATTTAGTGAAACTGTCGAACTCGTTGCACAGGATTCTGCAGATATCATTCCAAGCATTTTTTTTTATTTTTTTTTTTTGATGTTCCTATCCCTGTAATCTTCCGACGATGTATCCCAAACTTGTGGGCGCTTTTCCACTTCCAAAATTAATAATTCAGTATCAACATTAATAGCAGACATGATCGACAGAGGTTATAGCGCAAACTATACTAAAAAATCAGAGTATTTCTGTTGAAAACTAACAAAGCACACAAGCCCAAAGCGATTGACAATCGACCTTATAATGAATATATCGCTTCTGCTACTGAATTATAATGAATTCAGCTTCTTCTAAGCTAATGCTTCTTCTAATGCTTGTTGTTTGTTAATTATATCATGAATAAACTTTCCTGCTAGTAGTGTAGTAATAATAATGAACAAGCTTTTAACTGCTAGTAATGTTGTAGTAGTAATTAAGACGAATAAAGTCTTATGCTGGTTGTTAATAATAATCAACTACTGAAATTAATCTAACAGCCAGACAGAGATCTGACAAAACTATGAACTGAGAAAGACGTACTTACTAAGACAATCTTTTATTTGGTAAACTTCTGGCTCTCACATAAACGAAGATCTCTTTACACACGAAACAAAGCTCTCACGCACATAAACAACAGCTCACTTCGTACAACATTAGCTCACTTCGTACAACAACAGCTCTCTCCGTACAACAACAGCTCTCCTCCACATAAACAAACGCTCTCTCTACGTATCGTTGAACGCGCCTATTTATACTGGCTACCACCACGTCATGACTTACACTCATTGCCAGATCTCATTCAGCGGGAGAAATAACATCTCGTTCAGTAAGAAGATAATTTACATAGGAAAATAAAATAACCAGAGATAGTAAAAATCAAAAGGAAAGTGAATCGAGAGTATACGTTACAACCTCGCCTGGCAGCATTGCTTTCGGCCCCTCCCCTCTGACAAGAGTGATTGTTTTATTGCCTAAGCGGAGAATCCGTTCACCGATTGTGTGAATGTCTTTTCTGTGTTTCTCCAAATTTGGACGGATCACAGTTGTCTGAAAGTCTCGGTATAGCTCTATAGCCTGCTTCAAAAGAGTCGGTTGGACAGCTGAATAATTTATTGCTTCTGCGGGAAAACCCCGGTTGTGTGAAACGGGCCTAACTAGTATAGGCGAGCTTTATCTCGATGGACTTTGATTATTTTATGAAGAAGCATCGCGAAAGGTTTACTTATTCTCAAGCTTTCGTTGACGGGTGCATTCATCACTTGGTTTCCGCTTGCTATATAACGAAGTGAATTTCTCCGTCATTTTTATCCGCGCCAGGATTCGAACCCGGGTCCCCTCATTCCGGAATAAGTTGCTCTACCAATTAAGCTACGCGGACATTTTATTCTGATTCCTATATGCCTTTATGTCGTGTGCGTCCTTCTGGCAGGTACGTCACATCTCCTGGTACGTTACATCATCTCCACCTTCTTTTTTTTTTTTTCGAAGTGCTGCTCTTATTTTTCCTATCTCGCGGTGTGGAAATAACATCACACCATTGCGAGATTGTGAACGGTCGGGTCATCCGGATAGTTCGGGCGCCATTATAACGAAGTGAATTTCTCCGTCATTTTTATCCGCGCCAGGATTCGAACCCGGGTCCCCTCATTCCGGAATAAGTTGCTCTACCAATTAAGCTACGCGGACATTTTACTCTGATTCCTATATGCCTTTATGTCGTGTGCGTCCTTCTGCCAGGTACGTTACAGCTAGCATAAAAAAAAAAAACGTGTTAATATTACTGTGATTTTCGAGCAACTACGATGCCGAGGCCTCCGTCGTTCCCAATAGAAAAACTCAAGCATTGTTTTCTTTCGGAAGTATCCGCTATTAACAAGGGCAATGGAAGAATAGCTCCCAGAAATGACATTGTATATGGAAGCGCCTGTGTGATGCCATGAAAGATGAATACAGAACAGCACCGCAGGCCTTGTACCTAAATGTGCGCATGAATAGGCATGGTTTACACTCTTTACTGGGCATTTGTGTTGCACAACTCCCGTTAGAGAGTGACACAAGGCCAAATGAAAGGAACAGTTCTTCCACATCTTCAGAAGTTGAAGAAGTCAGCAGTTTAGAATGGGATTATGACGATTCTGTTCATCCAGAAGTACATTTTCCTGTCAACGAAGCAGGACAAGTTGGTGATATAAAATAATATCAGGAGGAATTCACATTATCATTCAGTGCTAAGGAGTGGTCCGAAATGGCACTAGAGAGAGTAATGTACACTCGGAAGTGTTTACAGCACACAAAACCGATAAGAAGGACTTACGCAGTGTTGAAGCGAAATGTATGGACACATACACTGGCGTGCAGAACTTAAGGACCGTTCGGTTTTTTCGCCGTAGCTTCGCAATGAAGCAGCCTGGATAAGTGATGTCACACCACAGAGACCTCAGTATGTATCAAACAGGGGGAAGGAACAAACATGTATGCCAAAATCAATACAAAAGTATACACTGGGACTTTACTAAGAAATGACCGTAAATCAGTACACACCATGGTACAGAGCCATCGTTTCCACAGATGGATTACAGCAAAGATGTCGTCGTCAATAAGGAATATGATGTCCCCTAACAGCAATGGCTGCGTTGCAGCGTCTGGCCATACTTAACACGTGACTGTCGACGAGTTCTTGGGGTAACTTTGCCCATTCCTTTCGTAGTGCACGTTTCAACTGATGGGCATTTTCCAGCGGATGTGGGCGTGCCGCAAGACGTCTCCCCAGTGAGTCCCACACATGTTCTATGGGATTTAGATCCGGGGAGTACACAGGCCAATCCATACGAGTGATATCCTCTCTTTCCAACAGCTGATCTACTGCACGTGTACGATGGGGTCTAGCGTTATCGTCCATAAGCACGAACTCGGAACCAATGGCACCTCGGAATAACCGTACATGGGGAAGGAACACTTCATCGCAATAGCGGTTTGCGGTTACGGAACCTCCTTCGAAAATGTGGAGCTCAGTACGACCATTCAGTGTAATGCCTCCCCAGACAAACACACCAACACCCTCATACCGATCTCTTTCGGTAATGTTAGCCGGTCGATAACGTGTTCCCACCTATCTCCAGATCAGCTGACGTCCAGAATCGCTCGTGGTACTGAAACGACTCTCATACGTTAACAGCACCGTACCCCATTGCTCTATGGTCCAATCCTTGTGGTCCTTACACCATTGTAATCAATGTCTCCGATGGGTAGGCTTTAATGGGATGCAACGTTCAGGTCGTCGGGCAAATAGTCCACTTTTATGTAGACGTCTGGCAACGGTGAACCGCAATACGACGCATCCTGTGGTCATCTGCAGTTGCTTCGCGATATTTCCCGCTGTCTGGCGTCGATCACGTTTGGCCTGTAGTACCAAATATCGGTCATATCTTGCTGTTGTTTTCCGTGGCTGACCACCACCGACCATTCAAACAGCTGTTCCTGTCGTTTGGAAGGTATTCTGTAACCGGGGCTTCCATATTTATCAGAAGCGAGATTCTGTAGCCATTTTTCGAAATGTTGAAATGGAATCATTTTCCTTCATTTCCCGCCATTTTGATGGAAGCCCAGCAAAAGGCAAATAGAGTATTTCCTTTCCCACGCGACGCAGCAGATGGCAATTAGGGAATCTTGGAATTTTCGGAGAAGAGACATCTTAGGGTGTAGCCGGAGGGAACGCGGTGGCAGGGGTCGATGAAGCAAGATAGTTTTAGCGGGAGTGGAGTATGCTTCGGGTCGAAAGGGACGGAGGAAGGAATAGTTTTTGAGTGGCCAGGAAAGAGAGAGAAGGATTTGCGGCGGTGTAGAACACTGAGGGAGAACGGAAAGAATGAAAGCACGAAAAGGACAGAAGCTTGGTAACATTCCCCGTATGAACTGAATAAACGTTTTCCTCACTGCAAAATTTAGCTTCAGTCGATTCACTTTTCTACGGTTTGTATTGTTTTTATCTGCTCCAGTTGGAATAATTACGGATTAAACCACCGATACCGAACTTACGGCAAAGGAAGCACAAACGAATCCTCCACACAGGGTGCTGTTATAGAATTCAGCTCCAAGCCCTGTAACATTTAAATGTTACATTTAAATGTTACAGGCGCAGGTAGATCATCGAACTAGAAAGGAATTCAGAAAGCAAAACTTTCGAGACAGGAGAGGGCTTGCGGAAGAAAGTGAACATACACGACCAAAGAAATCGTATCTTGAACCAAGTGCAGAAATGCTTGCTATGGACTTCAGGTCACCAAACAAATGTGTTCCAATTGGTCTTCTGAAAAATGGAAATTGTATTGGTCTGCGTCCCATTCAGATAGGTAAAGGGCAAATTACAGTAAAAAACACTTGCGCGTACAACTCACTCGTTCAGTTAGTTTGCGTTGGCTATTGCGATAGTAAGAAATACAGGGAGGCGATAGAACATGCCCAAAACAATGCAATGGCTGACATGGTATCGAAAATTATGACGACTGGTCCGACCGCCAAAGTTTACAGATTGCGGGCTGTAGCGCTTAAATGCATTATCAAAAACGCGAAGAAGTTATCCTGTGGTTTGGTGTCTTTAGACACTGCACTATCAATAGCACAGATGATACTGAGTTCATGGCAAGATATGTGTACGGCACAGGAGTTTCTACACTGACGGAAAAAAATCCCAACACCACGAAAAAATAGTTGTAGAGGAATGAAATTACGGCAATACATTTGTATAGGTAACATATTTAATCGATTAAGGTTTCAAGATCACAGCTTATTGTAAGCGCGAGAAGAGTCATTTTAAATGTGAAATGCTGGTACATTAATAACCGGTGTAACCGCCAGAATGTTGAATGCAAGCACGCAAACGTTCATGCATTGTGTCGTAGAGGTGCTGGATGTCAGTTTGTGGGATGGAGTTCCATGCCTGTTGCACTTGGTCGGTCAATACAGGGATGGTTATCGCTGTTTGGGAGTGACGCTGGAGTTGTCGTCCAATGATATCCCATACGTGCTCGATTGGTGAAAGATCTGGTGATCTAGCAGGCCACGGCAACATGTCGACACTCTGTAGAGCATGTTGGGTTACAACAGCGGTATGCGGGCGAGCGTTATCCTGTTGGAACCCCCCTGGAATGCTGTTCATGAATGGCAGCACAACAGGTTGAATCACCAGACCGACGTACAACTGTGCCGTCAGGGTGCCTGGGATAACCACGAGAGTGCTCCTGCTGTCATAGGAAATTGCTCCTCAGACCATAACTCCAGGTGTAGGTCCAGTGTGTCTCGGCCGCAGACAGGTTGGTTGCAGGCGCTCACCTGGCCTCCTTCTAACCAACACACGGCCATCACTGGCACCCAGGCAGAACCGGCTTTCATCAGAAAACACAACAGATCTCCACTCCATCCTCCAATGAGCTCTAGCTTGACACCACTGACGTCGCAAACGGCAGTGGTTTGGAGTAAGTGGAATGCACGCTACGGGCGTCTGGCTCGGAGCTGTCCTTCAAGTAACCGATTTGTAACAGGTCGTTGTGTCACTGTGGTGGCAACTGCAGCTCGAATTGCTGACGCAGACGCGGTACGATGCGCCACGGCCATACGCAGTACACGGCGGTCTTCCCTCTCAGTAGTGCCACGTGGCCGGTCGGAACCCGGTCTTCTTGAGGCAGTACCTTCCCTTGACCACCGCTGCCAACAATCACGCACAGTAGCTACATTCCTCCCAAGTCGTTCTGCAATATTGCGGAACGAAAATCCACCTTCTCGTAGCCCTATTACACGACCTCGTTCAAACTCCGTGAGCTGTTGATAATGGCTTCTTCGTCTTCTTAAAGGCATTCTTGACTAACATCAACACCCTACGTCGAATATCAACGATAACTAACGCTCACGAACGTTACAGCGCGTATTTACAGCAAACCTGCTTTGCCTGTTCCGAGGGGCGCTACTAGCGCCACACGTATGCTCCGAGCGCGAAATTTGCATAGACGTCATCTTACAGATGTACTCTCACCGCCTACCAACTGTCGTTTATCTAACACAACCCCTTCTTGGTGTTGGGATTTTTTTCCGTCAGTGTAGAATGCACTTCTTCTGTATGTTCTAGGAGGAATGTTATTCTTCCTGTTGCCGTAGTGACAGTGACAACTACCAACGGAAATCGCAATAATATTCAAGAAATGGTTAACAAAGACCTTGACAGCAGAACGGAGTGGTATTTGTCGATCAGCTTTGGAAGACATAGATCGCACAGATGAGGACGAATGCATCGATTGGGAAAAATAAAAAAAAATCCCCTGTCTAATGGAACTAAAACGATACGGATGAAACCGTCATCGTATTATATTTTAGTAGAAGTAATTGACAAAAATGACGAAAACGTGATAAGTCTGAAAACGGAACCAGCGCAACTGCCTCGAATGCTTGCGTTTAGTGAGCGGCAGTACTATTTTAGAGAGGCAGTTATAGCTACACTGGAGGATGTACTCCTGCCAGTGTAGGTCACTATAGGGCGTATTGCTTACGTCAAAATAATGAATGGGAGGTGTATGATGATCTTCATCAAAAAATGTACCATGCCAATCCCCTGAAGGAAGAGACCTTCCATGTGCTTTTCTATACGATATACACTGAAGTGCCAGAAAAACAGGTAAAGATGAGCTTATACAAAATACATAGCAACGTCCCCTATGCGCGTACTCGGTTGCGTCCGCCAGTGCGTATATAAAGCAACAGACATCCTTCCCATCTGCCAGAGCTGTTTTCGGCATGAGAATGACAAGTAATAACGATTTAAGCGATTTTCAACGCGGTGTCATAGTTGGCGCTCGTGAGATGGGCCATAGTATTTCGGAGGTAGAAACAAAGTTCGGATTTTCACGGACGACCATTGCAAGGGTGTACCGTGGCTACAGGAATTCCGGCAAAACCTCCAACCTACGATACCAGTGTGGTCGTAAAAAGACATTGGGTGAACGTGACCATCGTCGGCTGTCAAGAATCGTTTCACGCGATAGTCGTGCAACACTCTAAGGTATAATCGAAATTCAATGCTGGAGCCTCAACAAGCATCAGCGTCCGGACTGTGCAACGTACCCTGCACGATATGGGCTTTGGAAGCCGACGCCCAACTCGAGTCCCCTTGATGGGTGCACGACACAAAGCTATGCGCCTCGCTTGGGCACGGCAACACCGCCACTGGATACTTGATGACTGGAAACAAGTAGCCTGGTCTGACGAGTCGCGTTTCTAACTGTATCGGGCAGATGGAAGGATTCGTGTGTGGCGCAAACCCCATGAAGCCATGGATCCCGCCTGTGAGCGGGAAACTGTACCGGCTGGTGGGAGGTCCGTAATGGTATGGGGTGTGTTAGCTGGACTTCACTGGGACCCCCTGGTAGTCTACAAACGTCTGTGACCGGCCAACACTACGTGCGCATCCTTTCTAACGAGGTACACCCGTTCATGTCCTGCATTCATGCTGATGGGTTGGGCCTGTTCCAACAGGACAATGCAAGTATCGGGAGGCCACATTATAGTTATAGGAGCATTCATCTGAGTTTGGGTTGTGGCCATTCCCACCCAAGTCCCCAGATCTGAACGTGACAGAACACATTTGGGATGCCATGCAACGCGCTATCGAACACAGGAATCCGAGTCCTCGAAATACCCCCGGATTTTTGAACGCTCTGCAGGAACTATGGTGTGCCTTGCCTACAGCATATTTCCAGAAGCTAGTGGAGTCCATGCCCCGTCGTATTTCTGCAGTCCTGCGCTCACGTGTGGGACCCACCAAGTATTAGACTGGTGTACCAGTTTTTCTGGCACTTCAGTGTATGTAGAAATTTATTCACGTTGTAAATTCCCTTGACTCCCACATTTTCTGACCGATTCGTAGCAAGCAAAAGATACTCTCCAACTTTGTATTTGGCATTTTGGCTCTATCATAGAGTCTGAGTTCGGTGAGCTGAGTTTGCGAATTCGCCGCTAGGGGTGCTGAAGTCGAGCTGATGGGATCAGCGTTTTGTCACTTCCACCAATTCCGATGGTTCCACTTCATTATGAGCCTCCGTTCAGCCGTCAAGCTGCTGGTGAGCGATTTATTACATCCACCCTGTATATCGCTGTGAGACCAATCTATACACAAGAATCGAAAGTTCAAACATTGAGTCAACCTTATCGTTCAAACAGTGACTTCGGATTTCTTTCCCCGAACCAGGTTGAATCACCTGAACGATCGCTGATCACAACTCTGTCAGACGGAGACGTGATGCCGTAGGTCTAACCGTCTTTGAAATTAGGAAGAAACAGGTGGAGTTCCATAGGAAAGATTACAATGATAGAATATTAGCATCGCCTCAAGGGCATGATGCTCAGTTATAAAACAAACCGAGTCATTTCATAAGGTCTTTATAAAATCAAATAAATTATAATATATTTAATGTCCCGTGGCATAGATTAAGGTGGAGTGTTCTATAGTTTTGTTTTATTTTATTTGCTTTTGCGGATGATTTAATTAGGTTTTGTTGTTATTGTTGCAACCAGGGTATCTGTAATTATTTTATTTTTCATTGATTTTTATTAATTAATTGATTATGGTCTTGCTTTTAATATTTTACAGTCTATGAGATTCTGAGTTTCTAGGGGAGTTACTTTAGTTATAAAATAGTCATTATGTTTCAGCTGTCAGGTT
The DNA here is from genome assembly GCA_039090855.1 of Macrothele yani. NCBI lineage: Eukaryota > Metazoa > Arthropoda > Arachnida > Araneae > Macrothelidae > Macrothele > Macrothele yani. The sequence continues at coordinate 59,557,718 of CM077017.1, read as the reverse complement.
ATATATTAAATTTATAGTCTTTGTCTTATTTTTTATTTATTGGAGGTTCATAACACTTTTAAGGGCCAATCAATTTAACTGGTATATTGTACTGTTTGTATATTAGATTTGTTAACAGTAATGTTATTGTACAGTGTAATATTTACATATTGTTGTTTTTGCATTATGCTGTTTATTTATATTCACAGTGTAAAGAACTAGGTTTTGCACAATGAATAATTTCTTTTTATTCATACTTGTAATTGGTGAAATGTCATGATTGCATATGATTGTAATGCTGTAATATGTTTGGTGTAATGAATGCTATTGTTGTTGCTCATGAAAAACAGTTGCAAACTTAGTTAATTAAAAATTAGTATAATATATGCTAGTGTATAATTATTTCTTACTGAGCATAAGTTGATTATTTTGTATATAATCTTATGGTGTTTAGCAGTAATGTTTTTGCTTACTGTGATGTTTACATGTTGTTGTTTCTGCATTATGCTGTTTATTTATATTCACAGTATGAAAAATCAGTTTTTACGCAGTGAATAATTTCTTTTATTAACACTTGTAATACGATCTGTAATATCGTTTCACTGATATAATTGTTGATAATTTGATTGAGTTACTGAAGAAAAAAGATGTTGAGATGATCATTATTATGTTGTTCTTCACATGTGTGAATAACTTCAATATGTTATCTGAGCGACTAGCGCATTCTTCACACTTGTGAATAGTTGTAAGGTTACAATGTTATTATGATTTTTGAAATTGAATGTGAAAGCGTTGTTTTACTTTATTTGCTAGCATTGCTGTGTACGTATTGTCTTAACATATTATGTGGTATATGTGTTTAAAAATTTGATTGTAAAGATGTTCGTTGTGTTCTTCACAGTGTGAATAACTAGTGTTTTACTCAGAGAATATTATCTTTTATTCACTCTTGTAAATGGATCAACAAAATAATTTAAAGTAATTAATGTTAAATTTGGATATGTTAAATAAAGTTAAAATAATGTTGGGTCGACTGGTGCTATGTTTGGTAAGACTGGTATCTCTTTTTGAACAAATGAAATGAGCCCTGAAAAGGGCCTTTTCTTTTTTCTGACTTTTTCACATGTAGCTGCTCTTATTTTCCTCATGTCCTGCTGGAATAGACTGAATAGGTATTGTTATTGCTTGGGTGTCATACGCTTAATATAGCAACCCTTTACAATACAATAGGAAGTGCTTGATGTGGCATCTTACATTTAGAGGCAGCCCTTACAAGCAGAAAAGAAATATAGAATTTTAAGAAAATGCAGAAGAGAATAATAAAATAACTCTTGCTTGGTCTCTTACTCTCTAGAAGGCAGACCTACGCAAGTAGTATAGATAATTAATTTTTAATTACCTTTAGACCGTGAAGACGACCAATGGACCTCATTCACTTCGCATTGCATCATGGGAAAGCCTTTTCGTGGCGAGGACCAACAACAGTTTGTTTACATGCGTTTTCCCACTGCTTAACATGGCGTTACGTTGCAAGGGTTCAGGAAAATCGCGATTTTCGTAAATTTATTAACGACATGTCTAACTTTTACTCATCGTATGGTTGTGCTAATAAATCCTGCAACCTAAATTGTGTAGACGAAAGAAAAACATTCCTTTATTCTCCTCTGAAAAAGACAAAATTATTAAAGGAATGGCAGTGTAAAATGAAACGCGGTGATTTCGATTCCGATGAGCACTCTCCAATATGTTCTGTCCAATTTAACGAAAAAGCTTTTAGATATTATGACACTACGAATCAAAGGCAGTTGAAACCTCGTAGTATTATTTCGAATTTCAATTTCAAAAAAGGGGGAAAAAAAAGAAAAAAAGGTAGGAGAAAATTGATGGAATATTTGGATCGGTAAATTACGAATTAAGTTCTACTTTCCTCAAAGAATAAAACAAACATATCTATAATTTCTCTTTTATTTAATGTTACGCATTCATTTAATTTTTAAACAGATTGCTTAGCGTGTGAACCCTAGTTTGTTTCCTTATTACGTATTTGTCCTAGTTTGTTTCCTTATTACGTAAATGTTCTTGTTTTACAAAACAAGGTACTCAGTTTTATGTTTCAGATATTTCGCCATTGTCTGACAATAAGAACATGAAAATTTAATATAGCGTGTACGAAAAATGCTACATTAAAAACTTCATGATGACTAACGGCGATGCTTTCCTGCGTCATGAGAAATAAACATCGAACACAAAATTGCCTTGGTATATTTTTGCAACCTTGATTTGTTCTTCTAAGAAATTAATTTCTTCTCCTACGCCCTGTAGCTCTATTAATTCCTCGGCAAAATACATGACGTTAGGATTGTAAAAAATAGCCAACAGTAAAAGATAATCAAATAGCGAAAACATTGAATCAGCAGCCATGTTGGTCCGCAGAAATCCACTTCTGACGTCACATGAATAAGGTCCATTCACGAAATGCGCACACCTTTTTGCGTAGATCAAAGGCGGTGCGAAGACCAGCTAACCACAGGGTGTCACAGACACAGAACACAAATTCCAGAGGAGTTGCCTCACTCACCAAGGATAGCGAAAAGAAATTCCACCAGCAACGAAAGCATTACTCGTTGGTAACGCAGTATTACTTGCTTCAGGCAAGTAATCTACCACTCATCCGTAAAAGAGTGATCTGGATTTCTCAGCGGAGCCCCCACACCACGTCAAGCTTCCAGACCTCATGGGCGATATCGCTGCGACAAAAAGTTTCCGGCCCTTTATATGATTTTTTTATCACCAAAATGGCGGTAAAACAAGTTACCAAAGTTTGGCCAAATATTTTATAAACTACATGACAAAATGATTTTGTACAATTTCGCATTTTCAATACATGAAAAAAAAATCTTTACTTTTTAAAAACTTGGTAGTAAATCCGAATGTTGTTTTGTTTTATATTCATAGCCCTATTACACATTCTTTATTAGCATCGCTCTTTTCAAAGCAAATTGTTTACAAGTTGATTTCTCAATAGCTTTGAGTAAAATATTCACTAATCTTTGCTTGTTTAAAATTTCTCAAAGTCAGAGAAAAAAACATGACTATGAACGTTATTAAGTTTTGAACCATCTATTTCACGGCTGAACAATAACCAAGAAACGTCCGGTCCGCACCATGTCAAAAGAAGCTGTAGTTTGCCTAAGAGCACGTTTTGTTCAGAGCAACGATTGCGAGATAATTTTTTCATCCAAACCGAAACTAAACAACATATCCTTCTCTGATGAGAGATTAAGGTTCAACTTTGCACCACGAAGGAATACAAACAACAGATACATGTACTTGGAGTGCCACTTTTCCAAAATAAAAAATCAAGGCTGCCAAAGTTTTGTATTGTTTTGTACACTCAAAAGAAAAATTTGTACACCACCGGAAGTGGTACTTTTCGGCTCTCTAAAAGTGTCACTCCAAGTGCATGCTGGAGTGCCACTTTTTCAAAATCGAAAATAAATACTGCCAGAGTTTTGTACTAGTTTTGTACATAACCGGAAGCGGTACTTTTCGGCTTTCTAAAAGTGGAACTCCATGTACAAGCTGAGTGCCACTTTTTCAAAATCAAAAATAAACACTGCCAGAGTGATGTCCTAGTTTTGTACAGTTTTGTACACCCAAAAAAAAATTTCGTACACCACCGTAAGTGGTACTTTTTGACTCTCCTTTGTGGCACTCGAGCATGTACTTGAAGTGCCACTTTTAAAAATCAAAAATAAACACTGCCAGAATGTTGTCCTAATTTTGACCGGTTTTGTACACCCAAAATAAAATTTTGTACACCACCTGAGTGGTACTTTTTTACTCTCCTTTGTGGCTCTCGAGTATGTACTTGGAGTGCCACTTTTCCAAAATCGAAAATACACACTGCCAGAGTATTGTACTAGTTTTGTACACCCAAAAGAAAGTTACGAACCCTCCGGAGCCGCCCCGGTGGCGCAGTGGTCTAAGGCGTTGGCCTCTGATCATTCGTCCGTAAGGGGTCCGGGTTCGAATCCCGGTGAGGCATGGATGTTGTGTTTGTCTTACGGCACTGGCTCTCTCCCTTCCCTGGAACCAGTGACCCTAAATTAGGGACGGGCGACTGCTTATAGCCCATTGAGTTGCTCACGGTGGTCGTTAAACCTCGAATCACAAAAAAAAAAAAAAAAAAAAAGAACCCTCCGGAGATGGTTCTCTTTGGTTCTGCAACATGCTCTTAAAAGGCCATTTTTTGAAATTCGGAAGTAAACACTGCTTGCTATCTTTTTCCAGTTGATTACATATTTGTACGCCTATTCATTATACACAGCCAGCTGTTTTCGTGTTCATTATACGTAATTTCCATTTGTACAAGGTCGGAAATTACCGTGCTGTTGTCTTGTATGAACTAAGAAATTGTAGGAGCCTTAATTTTTATAGTGAAGGAAAAAAATAAACAGTTATTTGTTGCTTTATTTAAGTAATGCTTTAAGCAAACGCATTTTGAAAACGCGAGGAAAATGAATTCTTCTTATCAGAGCGTATCATCGGTTCCAGTCCAGCAGCAATGCCGAGCAATTTGGTGTGAGAGGAAGTCGCAAAACACCTCGGCGCACTCGCAGTGGCGTAACTAGCACAACTTGTGCCACCCCGGAAAGTTTATTTCAGCACCCCTAAACATAATAATTTTTCCAGGATTTCGAACACTAGGGAGGATGTGTTTTTCACGGTGTTTGTGTTGGGAGAATGGGGATGTCAGGAAGTTAGGGAGACTGTCTAGAAAAGTAAAGGAAGTACCTAGAGCCCTGTAGTTTTAACTTTTAAAATAATATTTGTAAGAGAAGTACATAATGCAAGGTTATTAATCAGCCAATCAGATGTAACACGGTGAGCTGACAGATGCATGATCATGAATAGACATCATCATCATTAACATCAAACATCAAGTAAAAGTCATCGCTCTTTCCACGTTTATATTTTTCCGTGACTCATGCACTTATAAACGTGGAAAGAGCGATTACTTCTATTTGATGTTCCTGGTCCACGTCAACTGTGTATTTATCATTATTTATTATGAATAGACATTTTATTGCATTAAAACGAATTCGGTAAAATATATTTAAATGTTTAAGAATAACAACTATAAGACTTTAGTGATCGTTATTGGATATGGTTGTATACAAACAGATGCGAAATTGACAAAATGATTTTGTACAATTTCGCATTTTCAATACATCAAAAAAAATAATCTTTACTTTTTAAAAACTTGGTAGTAAATCTAGAATGTTATTTTGTTTTATATTCATACCCCTATTACACATTCTTTATTAGCATCGCTCTTTTCAAAGCAAGTTGTTTACAAGTTGATTTCTCAATAGCATTGAGTAAAATATTCGCTAATCTTTGCTTGTTTAAAATTTCTCAAAGTCAGAGAAAAAAACATGACTATGAACGTTATTAAGTTTTGAACCATCTATTTCATGGCTGAACAATAACCAAGAAACGTCCACACCATGTCAAAAGAAGCTGTAGCTTGCCTAAGAGCACGTTTTGTTCAGAGCAACGATTGCGAGATAATTTTTTCATCCAAACCGAAACTAAACAACATATCCTTCTCTGATGAGATTAAGGTTCAACTTTGCACCACGAAGGAACACAAACAACAGATACATGTACTTGAAGTGCCACTTTTCCAAAATAAAAAATCAAGGCTGCCAAAGTTTTGTACAGTTTTGTACACCCAAAAGAAAATTTTGTACACCACCGGAAGTGTTACTTTTCAGCTCTCTAAAAGTGTCACTCCAAGTACAAGCTGAGTGCCACTTTTTCAAAATCGAAAATAAACACTGCCAGAGTGATGTCCTAGTTTTGTACACCCAAAAGGAAATTTTGTACACCACCGTAAGTGGTACTTTTTGACTCTGCTTTGTGGCACTCGAGCATGTATACTTGGAGTGCCATATTTCTAAAATCGAAAATAAACACTGCCAGAATGGTTTACTAGTTTTGTACAGACAAAAGAGAGTTACGTACCCCTCCGGCGATGGTTCTCTTTGGTTGTCCAGCATGCTCTTAGAGTGTCCTCCTTCGAAATCCAGAAGTAAACACTACTATCTCTTTCCAGTTCATTATATATTTTTACTCCTGTTCATTATACACAATCAGCTTTTTTTGTGTTCATTATACGCAACTTTTAATTGTTCAAGGTCGCAAATTTTCGTGCGTCTTGTATAAACTAAGAAATTGCCGGAGCCTTCATTTTTATAGTAAAGGAAGAAAAGAAACAGTTTTTTGTTGCTTTGTTAAGCAATGCTTTCAGCAAAAGCATTTCGAAAACGCGAGGAAAAGGAATTCAAATCAGCGCATATCATCGCTTCCAGTCTAGCGGCCATGCCGAGCAAGGTTGGGGGAAAGGGAAGTTGCAAAACACCTCGGCGCATTCGCAGTGGCGTAACTAGCACCACTTGTGCAACCCCGAAAAGTTCATTTCAGCACCCCTAAGCATAATAATTTTTCCAGGATTTCGGACACTAGGGAGGATGTGTTTTTCACGGTGTTTGTTTTGGGAAAATGGGGATGTCAGGAAGTTAGGGAGACTGTCTGGTAAAGTAAAGGAACTACCTATAGAGCCCTGTAGTTTTAACTTTTAAAATAAATTTTGGAACAGAAGTACATAATGCAAGGTTATCAATCAGCCAGTCAGATTTAACACGGTGAGCTGTCAGATGCATAATCATGAATATACGTTTTATCGCATTGAAACGAATTCGGTAAAATATATTTAAATGTTTAAGGTTAACAACTATGAGACTTTAGTGATCGTTATTGGATATGGTTGTATACAAACAGGGAATTCAGCATTCTACACTGCAAGAATGCAATATGGATTTCGTAGCTGCAGATATTAATTTGCATGTACAACAAAACTTCAATGCATGCCAGGAAAAAAGAGTGCGTGTGGAAATGCAATGTGCAGGTGTGATGTTTACAAATATACGAGTACTCGAAATGGGCCGGTATGGCATACCGGTAGTTAACAAAAATGGAAGTGAGCATACCGTCAGTTAAAAAAAAAACGTTATTTACCATCCTGGTATGTAATAAATTATAAACCCTTCACAAACTACGTAAAGATATTAGGATGAAAGTACAAATTTTAACGCAAAAAACGGCAAATGGCATTTTTAACGGATAAAATTGATAATTAGCAGCTGAGACTGAAAGAGACCGACCACAAACCCTTCAATGAAGTTTTTTAATTTTTACATTAATTTTATAAAATTATATACATTAATTTTTCAATACAAAAAAAACAAAAAAAAAAACAATTATACGGAATGGAATGTATTTCTTTCGAAACCTCCTATTTATACTATGTGGATCTATGGTCTACACCATACCGGCAGTAGCTCTGTGCCACTTCGACCACTGAGTGTTCCATATAACTACATAATATAGATATAATATAAATTATAATTATATGATTAAAATACAAGTGGAAAAAAAATTATGCGATAAGTGGCAATTTTCATGTTTTTAGGCCTAAGTCTTTCTTTCTAGCCTTCATTTTTGGCGAAATTATTAAGCGTTGAGGTCCATTCTTTTGGCAAGCTGCCTTTCTATGCAGTGACAATTCCTGCAGCCTATCTTGTGACATGATGCTTCTCAAATAGTTTTTACAAATTTTAATTTGGAAAACGATCTCTTTACAGATGCTACTGTGACGGGTAGCCGTGAGTGCTAAGAAAAACATCAAGGCTATAATTACATAGTTTAGTACAACCACCGACAATTGTAGGATCCACATCCTCCACGAGGAATCTCCATGTGGCCTCGCACTTTCCTTCAGCAGTGCACCAATAAGGCGATTTTTTTTTTTTTTTTGATTGGAGGTTTAACGACCACCGTGAGCAACTCAATGGGCTATAAGCAGTCGCCCGTCCCTAATTTAGGGTCACTGGTTCCAGGGAAGGGAGAGAGCCAGTGCCGTAAGACAAACACAACATCCATGCCTCACCGGGATTCGAACCCGGACCCCTTCGGACGAATGATCAGAGGCCAACGCCTTAGACCACTGCGCCACCGGGGCGGCAAGGCGATTGCAGAGCGATCGTATTACAACCCGGAGCCAAAGGGTCGAATAGCTTCAATGTGTAGGACATCCAGCAACCGAAAAATTGTTATGCTGTGTGTTGGTAAAACGTGGAAAGTGCGATGTATTTGTTTATTCAACTGACGCCACGTATTTGGGGGATTTTCACTTAGGATAAAGTGTACCATCCATTTTTTAGTGTTCACAAATTTGGTACACATGTAAACAATAATTACTTATTTTACACTTGCAGGTGTCACAGCTCACCGTAAATTCAAATAACGCAAACTTTCAATAATAACTTTTGGAATGACCTAATTCCATTGCATTTTATTTTCATTTATCATGGCCTTAATTGATTAAATTTACTTTTTGTTTCGAAATGCATCCACCCGTCTCCGAAATTTAAATTTTCACCTAAAGTCAATATTTACCTGAATTTCAACATTTGCTAAATTTAACTATTAATTACACACATGAACAAAACCTATCCATAACAGTTTGAAATGTAATCAGGAAGGAAGAAACAAGATGATGGATGTGAAGACGAACTTTAGGCGTGCTCAAACACAGTGATCTCTTTCCTTCTGTTCGACAGGCTATTCTTATTGCTCAAACATTACCAGTAACAACCTGCCCAGTGGAGAGGTCCTTCAGCACTATGAGAACGGTTAAAAACCTGGTTAAGGTCAAAAATGGCAGATGGACGTTTATCTGGACTGTGCATGATGAGTATTCATCGAGAAAAGGTTTTTGAGAATAAACATGAACTCATTCAAAATGTGATTGATAGATTTGGACAAAACCAAGACGTTTGCAGTTTTTATTTCATAGTATCTCTTCTAAAGTGCAAGAAACAGAAAATTGAAGGGGGTATAAAAATAAACAGATAAATGTCTATAAAAAAAGGGGAGTTTATACTCATACTCAATAAAGGACGATGGAGCAGTGCAATTGTTTTATGTAACCCCAAGTTAATGTTTCCATACAAAAAGACTGTAGTAAGTTGATTATTAAATTTAGCAAGAAGCCTACAGTAAGGTTAAACTTTTGACTCAGATATGAATAATCAGTACACTGCAAATCCTTGGAACACATTAAGAACACATTAGGACCTTATTTTAGAACGCAATGTGTGCCAGATTAAGAACACTTTAATGTGTTCTTATTTAGAACATATTTGGAACACATTTTAAGAACATATTTTGAGAACACATTAATGTGTTCCCAATATGTTCTTATTTAGAACACATTGGGAGTAAGTTTTAGAACACATTTTGTTCCAGTTTAGGAACACATTAATGTGTTCTCAATGTGCTCTTGCTGAGAACACATTAATGAAATGCGTTCCCAATGTGTTACTATTAGAACACATTTTTAAATGCCTTCTGAAATGTGTTCCCATTGTGTTTCAATCAGAACACAATAGCAGTAAAATGCAGAACACATTCTGTGCTAGATTAAGAACACATTTGATGTGTTCTTAATGTGTTCGAATTTAGAACACATCGGGTGTAAATTTTAGAACACATTGAGAACATATCAGGAGCACATTCATAATTGAATGGGAATACATGCAAAATATGTTAGGAGCCCATTACCAACATATTGGGGACATTCAAAACGTATTTTGAACACATTCTGGGCAACTCATTGACAAAATGGATTGCTCTGAAATACAGGTGTACCATGTCAGCAAACTCTGAATTCCAAGTGCGCATTGTGGATTAGAAATTTATTTCAGATATTTGCTTCTGGAAACTGATGATAATTTTGAAACTTCTCTTAAGGATGGGTAACGTTCATCTAAGACAGTTAATTGCTCAAGTTAAATTTATTCTTTTGAAATTAATAGTGCTGAGTGATGAAATATGTTTTGGATGTTTGTGGGTAAATTTTGAACTATGTTTACCAATGGAATTTTCACCATAAAGTAATAACATATTGCTTTAATAGGAATGAAAAATAAATGTTCATATAAATGTAACACAAACAGTCTACTATACAGCAAAATAATTTATTGACATTATTTTTAATAAGGACTTTATTTAGTTTTATGATAATGAGCTGATAGCCTTTTTGACTTTTGACCTATATATATGTATATTTTTTCAGGTAGTTCATTTCAAATGTGTAGTAAAATGTTAGCAGCACAGTTAACAGCGACAGCGTCTGGGCAATAGCGATAAAATTCCCCTGGAACAGAACAGCAGCATCTGTTGTTTGTTTCCACTCTATTTGTACTATCGCATAGGGTAAAACATACTCTTCCACACTCTGCAGTTTTTCTATGAATTCCATAGCATCCTGAAATTAAAAAAGACAAACAAATAAGCTGTATATGCCACTCTGAACAATGACTTAAGATATTTGAAATTATGGATAGCAAAATTAAATTTGACACTTTTTAAAAATAAAATTTAGGACAAACATGCTTAGAAAATAAAAAATAAAAATCACAATTTGCATTTGCAGGTTTAAGAGCAAATCACTTGTTTAATAGAGAACTGATCTTCTCCCATAGTCTGGTTTCCTCTTAAGTATATTTACAGAAACACATATATTTTATGTGAAATCCAACACTGCTATTCATTTGTGTTATTTCTCCTCCCCTAAAATATGTGTTCTTTTTACAAACACAAAAGTTATAGATTGTATGAGGTGGTACTGAGAAGTAGTATGTGCTAATGTAATTACATTTCACCACTTTTTCCATTGCCACAATTGTATACAATGATTTTTATGGATATACACTAACAGGCTTTGCACTTGTAACTTATTCGGATATCATATAAGGCATTATGTTAAAATGTACTGTATGCCAGGTTGTTTCTCTAGTATCTATAGAAATATTCTTAGTTATAATCACAGTAAAAAAAGGCAATTCCGGTAACGTGATATACGCATTTTGCTAGATCACTAAGAACCTTTCTGCATTCCATAAATCAGCTATTTTATCTGCCTTCGATTTCTTTTTCTCACTTTTCTTTATCCTTTAGCTGTTCTAAGTATGAAGCATATATATATAGCATGGGACTGCTTCACATAATTCAAGAGATGTTTAGGAATTGGAATGGAATTAATGGAGTTTTTATGCAGTCAGATTGCATCGTTACAGACATACGGAGTGGATGCATGAATCCAAAAGAAATTCTTTCCTTTGTAACAATGCAATTGTTTTATGAAAAGCTCCTTTCCAGCTGTATGCTAGCAGGCAATAGTGTTAGACCTGCTTGGAGAAGTTTGATACAGCAACAGCAATCAGTTAAAAATTATCTGTTTTTTTCTTTGTGGAGCTAACCTCTGAATCCCAGAGAACAGCTTAGTGATATGTATATGATGATGTAATAAGGACCCACCAGCTGAATCTTTAATATCTGGAATCTCGAACCAATATTTACAGATATTTGCATCTTCTGAGTTTTATAGATTCTGTAACTAGATTATATAAGGCTAACCTTCAATTTTTACTCAAATCCAATGAACACTTATCGAATACACATAAACAAATTTTAGGTTGCTATTTAGAGAAACACTGCCATTATAGCTTGGAGCATCATGTTTTGAGGAAACTAATATCCAGACTTTGGCCCATTATTAGAAATGCTGACACTTTTATTGGCAGGAACTATTGTTCTCTGTTATCGCTTGTGGAGGAGAGGAAGTGGGAAGTGTTGCAAGTGGTAGTTATAACATTCTAATCTAGGGCAAGTTCTTTTTTTCACTATTGCTATTTGTAGCTGCCTAAAAAAAAAAAAAGACAGGTCAAATTTTAAGAGTGAATTATTATATCTTCAAAATTTCAGAACAAAATGGTAAAATCTAAGGATTTTTCAGGACACGAAAAAGAAAAATCAAGAATTTCAGAACAACTCTAATCCCTGCTTTACTTATAATACAAATATTGTTCTTTAGTTACATTGTAATATCACCATGGTTCTAGGAATTAAATGCTTTTAACATGATTTAAATTATTCACTGATCAGTGTAAAGTTTCAAGCCTTTATTATGTTAACAATCAACACTTTACAATGCATACTGTGATTTCAAGTGAAACTGCTAAAATATTCCTTTCATGATACTGACTGAGCAGATTTTACATTTTCCCTAAGATTACCTAGTTTTCTCCTAAACATATTTGTCACATGTTGACCCCATCATGTAATTTTTGATTCCCTATAAATTGTAATATTTTTCAGTAGCTAACTCACAGTTTATGGCAAATTATCATTCTAGGGTATTTACACAAATAAAAAAAATCAAAATTCCAGTTTTTGAGATACTCAACATCAAATTTAATATTGCATGACACTGAATTTAAAATAAAAAAATTGTGCACTAAAGTATAATTTTAAAGCCTGAAAAAAGGCACTTAAGAGAGACCAATTTTCTTACTCTGCGGTAAAGTTAACTTGATTTATATTTCTCCAATGTAAGAATTTGGCAGATTTTCTAATTTTCTTTTACTTCATCAGTTTGTTAATTAAAAAATTATGGCGCTGAAAACTTAACACACAATCACGCCTTGTTTCTGCTAACAAAACTGCAAAGTTTCATGAAAATCCAAGGTAGTCAAGTTGAAAATGCTTTGTTGGTTTAACATAAATAACCCTAGTGAGAATAATTAGCAGTGAAACACGTAACACATGAAACATTAGAATATTTTCAGAAACACTCTCTGTTTGAACTTATATCCTCTATAACTTCCAAATTCCTTCATATAAAATTCTCGTATCAAGAACAGATCGACATTAGTTTTCTGGATGTTAACATCAACCCAGACTTCTCACTTGGTCCCTCTGTTTACAGGAAACCTTCTGCCACCCATAATATCATCTCTTACCATTCCTGCACCTTTGGAAAATACAAATTGACTGTATTAAAGGCATACATCCACAGAGCTAACCTTATTTGTAACAGCCCTTCAGCTCTTCAAAACAAATATCAGATCATCAACATTGGCAAATTACATGGCTTTCCACCTCTCTTAGCACATAGGCTAATTAAAAAATTTGAATCACAGAATAGATCTACTAGTTTACTGCCTGTATAACGAAGTAAATTTCTCCGTCATTTTTATCCGCGCCAGGATTAGAACCCCGGTCCCCTCATTCCGGAATAAGTTGCTCTACCAATTAAGCTACGCGGACGATTTATTCTGATTCCTATCTGCCTTTATGTCGTGTGCGTCCTTCTGGCAGGTACGTCACATCTCCTGGTACGTTACATCATCTCCCCCTTATTTTTTTTTTCTTTCGAAGTGCTGGAGAAGGGATTCTCTTATTTTTCCTATCTCGCGGTGTGGAAATAACATCACACCAATGTGAGATTTTGAACGGTCGGGTCATCCGGATAGTTCGGGCGCCATTATAACGAAGTAGTTTTGTTTATCTTTTTGCTAAGCTAATTATTATGAATGAATAATGCTCTAAGCTTCAAAATAATGAATTCCCAAAAGGGTGTTGTTACTCGTTAATTATGAACTTAAACAAAGTCTCAACGCTGGTTATTTATATTAAGTAATCAAAGTCATAAACCTAACAGCCAGACAGAGGTCTGACAAAACTAAGAATTGAGAAAGACTGAACTTACTGAACAACTTGTTTATTTCCAAGACTCTTGGTCAACTAAGGCACTCATATATCTTGTACAAAATTATGAATAAACTTTCCTCTTATAGTACGCACACAACCAACACAACTCCAACACATCAACCAACGCTCTCGCTACAACACAACTACAACGCAACACCAACAACACACCACACTCCTCTCGATGAACGCGCCTATATACGAGCTACCACCACGTCATGACTTACACTCATTGCCAGATCTCATTCAGCGGGTGAAATAATATTTCGTTCAGTAGGAAGATAATTTACATAGTAAAATAAAATAACCAGAGATAGTAAAATCAAAAGGAAAGTGAATATAGAGTATACGTTACACCTGAACTTTCCACCACTCAGTTTGTTGGCACTTTGCCCTTTAGCCTGGCCTTCACTCACAAAGTTTGCTCTATTTTCAAGTCTTTTGGCTACAGGATTGCTGTTAAACCACTTCCACATCTTCTTAACCTTATCCTTAATGACAGAGATCCCAATAAACCCCTAGAGTTACAAGGTATCTACTCTATCCCTGTCAACACTTCCACAGTGTTACCCACTATATTGGTAGCTTACTTAACGAAGCATCAACCTGTGATTGGTGAAACATATCGCTGATGCTAAGAAAAGCAACCCTTCTACCCCCGCCCTTTCAATTTTAACTATCAGCGATACGTCCGCGATTCCCGATTGGCAAAATGTTAAATGTATCGCTCCGTTCAGCAATCGAAAAGCCCTCTGGTACCGCAAAAGCATTGAAATCTTCTGTACTCCTAACACCTGCAATACAGATGCACCTTTTAACATACTTATCATTTGTAAAGCTATTTTGAAATCTGGCAACAACTAATGCTTATACCACATGTTTCATTCCATGGCTGATGAAGGTAGAAGTCACTACCGAAAGGTCCCACCACTTGTAATTTTTACATAACTTATGCGTGATATGTGAACATCAAGAATTATTCTAACATAAATAACCCATTTCTTGCACAGAAAAAAAGTGTCTTAAATAATTTGCAAAAAATATTTATGAGAGGTATTTTTTAACCAGCCAATATCTATACAAGCTTTAAAAATGAATGGCACAGTATTTTAAAACCCAACATGACCAGTACAAAAGCGTTGGCATGCAATTATTCCACATCACCTTTTCCCTGTCATTCATCCAAAGGTATTCAGATTGGAGGGGCACAAAACAAACAGCACCAATAAAAAAAAATTGAAAATCAGATTAATCCCAACTCTCTTATTTCTTTTCATTGCAATATTTATTGGAAATATGCTTCCTTTACCACTAGCAGACAAACTAGTTTTGCACCATCAATTGATATCTTTCTAGGTATCTGGACTATGACCAGTTAATTTAGAATGTAACAGCTGTCAAATCAAACTTTCCTCTTTTGTGGTGGTTTTAGCCACCACAAGCAACTCATAGGGCTATAAACAATAGTTATAGTATCTGAAAAGAGTAATTTCATTTAAATAAATTTTACGTTAAGTATATAGTATCAACAGTAAATATAAAAAAGATTTGAGTTGACTGTACATCAGGGCTATAGCTAGCAGGGAGCCAGAGGAAGCTCAGCCCCCTCCCCCACAAGGCAAGCAAAGTTCCCCTGGAAAGTTGATGCTATCGTAAATTATCTGCAATTTTATTTTCAGTGGTTTATGGAAATTCCTTTTGCATTTCATTATAAGCACAAATATTTTGCTTTGTATATTCATGTAATTTAAAAAAAGCAAAATTGCACTGATACACCATGAACAATGGATAACTGAAAAAAATTCCTTCTGGAAATGAATCTGTAGGAACAGCTGTGCCAATGATTCTCTGCCATATGGGCACCAGACTTGCTGCTGCTAAGGGTCAGAAAAAGTATTATTAAAAGTTTAGCTTTAACCGTCTTTACACGATATTTCAGAAATGATTAAAACAATATTTAAATTCCAAAATTTAATTATAGTTAAAATCATCAGATCCTTCAAAACGCCTTGCGATTAATGAGATTAGATCTTGATTGTAGCTGTGGGCATGCATTTCTTGAACCCCATGGCTGATGTCTATAAAACAGTGTTCCCTGTTGTGCTTGTATGTCATTTTACCTGATGGTGAAACGCAAAGTGTTTTGAAAGAACTCGTGATTTTAACTATCATTTAATTTTAGAATTTAAATGTTTTAATCATTTCTGAAATATCATGTAAAGATGGCGAAAGCTACACTTGTAATGTTCTTACAGCATGATTTTAGTCTAGCCTACATTGTTTAGAGCATTATTATTAATGTTATTATTATTATTTGAGAAACATGAAATGTAAAAGAACGTAAAAAAGGGGGAGGACAAAAGCACAGTTTGCCATATGAATAAAACATTTAATCATCATTAGGTAGTTGACTATGACATATGTTAGACTGCTGTTAAAAAAGTTCCAGTTGGTTAATTTCATACTCCTACAAAGAAGTGTTGTCATGGGAATGTTTTACCTAAACATTCTTATAGGTGATGTAGAACAGTACTAAAGAGGTTTTTTTTTTGTACGAGAGAGAGAAAGCTTTTAACTTCTTACTGTCGATTGTTTTTCAGTACGAGGTTTTCGATGCATGTGTGGAAGAAGTGTTTATCGGCAGGAATCTACGGGTTTTTGGTTAGGGGTAGGGATGTTTGACTGTTCATCCTGTTAAGAAGAGGTTACCTCTGAGCACCAGCAAAGGAGAATGCATGATTAATGATGGAGAAGAAAGGGCGAAAATTTGGCATCAACTCCTTGATGCCATTGCATGTATTCATGAAAAAAAAACCAGAATAGTAAACTAAAAAATCGTTTTCTCATGCTATTGGAAGTTATGTTTCCTCCAGTGATAATGACCCTGACACTTAGCCACCATTGAACGAATTCTGAAAATACAATTTATTTTTTCCCTTCCAAAGTTTCCTTCATCCTTCTCCTCTTTTTCATATTCTAACCCCCCCCCCCCCCCACTACTTTTCGGCTGGAGAAATCATTGGGTCGTGAAATATTCATAAAAGGAATAAAAACACAAAGCAAAACTTGTATTTGTATTCATGAATGAATGTACTTTGCCATTTGAACAATGACCCCCCTTCCCTTCCCATCCCATCCCATCCCAATGTATCATCAGCCTTCCCTGGTGGAGATCTAGCTACGGCCCTGCTGTACATACAATACACCAGAAAAAAATTTATACTTTTGTTCCGAGCTTGTTTTAAGGTTCTTAATGACCACTTAAGGAACTCTGAGGGCTATAAACAGTTTTCCATCCCTAATTAAGGACCACTGGTAAGTGGTTTTAGGAAAGACAGTCAATGCTGTAAGATAGTAAAACACATCACCTGTGCCGTATCCAGGAGCTGAACTTGGGCCCAGCTTGGACAATTCATCACAAACCAGTGTACCCACCCAGGCGTGTCACAGAGTGCATGTGACAAGGACGGCCACATGGAGATATAAGCGGCCGGTCAGGACAGATGAGCCATAGTGTGTTAAGTAAACACAATGGACAGAGACAGTGATCTGACAGATGTTCAAAGGGAATGATAATTGGCTACCACACCAAAGGTGAAAGCATCTCAGAAACAGCACAATTTGCGGGCTGTTTGCAAGGTGCTGTAGTAAGGGTGTACTAAGGATGGACCGCTGGCACACTGAATATCTCCCGACGTCATAACTGTGGAGCCCAAAGCCATCGACCCCTATGGAGAATGTCGCCTCCGTTGACTGGTAAAGGGCAATTGATGCGAACCAGTGCAGCAATTGGCCACGCAAATGCACACTGGGGCACCCAGGTACGTGTCCCCAATAACAGTACAGCCAATCCTCTCACACATGGGTCTCTGGAGTCAACGCTCCGTCAAGGCACCCATGATAACCTAGGTCCATCGACAACAAGGTCTGCAGTTCACATGGGATTACTGTCATTGGACAGTGGAAGAGTGAGAAAAGGTTGCCTTCTCAGATAAATCGACGTTTCTACTCCACAGAAGTGACTGGCAGTGGCGATAGAACATCGGACACATGAGAACTAACACCTGGACACGCTTGTTGGCCAAGTACAGGCTGGCAATGGCAGTTTGCATGTCTGGGATATATTTTCCTGGTATGACCTGGGACCGCTGGTACTACTGGATGGGTCCCTGAACACCAATGGCTACCTGTCCATCCTCGCTGACCACATGCATCCCTTCATGTTAGATGTTTTCCCTGGTGGTGATGGTGTCTACCAACAGGACAATGTGCCCTGTCATGTCGCTAAGGGGGTGCATGACTGGTTCCAGGAACATGACAGTGGTGTCTCTGTTCTCCCTTGGCCGGTGAAATCGCCCGACCTCAATCCCATAGAGCACTTGTGGAACTATTTGGATTGACAGGTTTGACGTGCTGACCCACAAACCATGTCATTTCCAGGACCCTCGTGCTCTGCTGCAGTCCCGATGGGGCCGTGTGCCTCGGGCAATGTTCCAGGGCCTCATTGTGTCCATACTACTCCGTCTCGCCGAGCTGTCATCCAGGCCAAGGGTGGTTATTCCCATTATCAGGTAGGTGATCATATTAATCTGATACAACCGTGTATGTTTTCTATAAAGGAAATAATTTCACTGATATCAAGCTTTCTATTATGGAAGCAAACTGGTATGCTTTTAAACCTGCAGTTTAACAAGTATAGGGAGAAAAATAATATTTGCACTTCATACATGTTCTTTCTGGGGCTAAGTTTACCAAAAGCTTTCACAGAATCTTAATGTACAATATTTCACCACTACTCTATTTCCTGCCTTCATTTGTACAATACAAAGAAATGACTTATGTATTCACAGGCAATCAGGCATCAGAGATTGTTGCAATTTGATGCACACACATGGTGTTAAATATCATAGAAATGGTTACGAATTAAAGCTTCCCTTGTACACACAGTGAAGTAATTAATTGAAGCCATGTTCTGTTAATCAATTTAAATATATTTTTGTTTAGGAACTCTGAGACCTCAATTATTATTTTTCGTATAGACACTACTACAAAAACAGCTGAAGAGAAAATGTTTGTTGTGATAGTCAAGCAAAAAGAATTTTCAAAGTATTACGAATCTAACTTTAGATAACTTTGCTGAGGAAAAATTCCTGGGTAAAAGCTCAAAGGGTTTGATATTTTGATTGATAAATATTTCTTTTCATCTGGGCTGCTGGGCAGAAAAGAATAGAAAAAGGGCATTAACGAACTTTTCTGATTATCAACTTTTTTATCGTTATTTAGTTCTGACAGAACACCCCTTTCCACAGAAAAAGTAAATGCAAGGCATTTCAGAATCTGAAAAAATGCTGGATGTGTGTGTGGTTTTATTGAATCTATTCAAAATCTAATTTTAGAATGATGAAGTACATAAAAACTATAAATGAACACAAAAAACATCCACATCTAGTAACCATTTATATTAGTACACTTTCACCTAGAAACCTAATTTCTTTTCACAGAAAGATCGTTTATTTTTACTTTACCAAAATATACTGTAGCTGTGAACCTTCTTACATTAGCAACAATGTATAAATGGAATAAAGTTTCACTTACTTCATCACATTCTTCTTGAAGCTTTCATTAGTTTAAATCTATTTCAATTTGTTATAGAATTTATTTACATTAATATACTCTGCATTAGGCTTTTCATTTTCATTATGAAAAACTAAGATCACAATTTGGTATGAACATTTTTAACAGAAGAGATTTATATTTCACATATATATAATTTGTGACTATAGAACTTGTGGTGGTGAGATAGAATGAAAATACCAATGTTTACCACAATCAAAGGGTTATTATGCATTGACTATAGTTTCGCAGAGCGTTAGGCTCGGCATCATCAGGACAAATGGAGCATAACATTCAAATCATTGTGACATTATCAAAGTTCTGGTCAGTCACGGTTTTTCGTGAGTTGATTCCACTCGCTTGAAAGAAATGGAGTTGATGTCATGTTGGTGACAAGCCGTGAAGAGTTCCGGTATATGTGGAAAGCTTCTAATACATTGAGCTTGACAGTCGAATCAGATTTATCAATAAGCGTAGCGTTTCCAAACAAAAATTTATGGTTATTTTTGTGATAATGTTGGGCTACAGATGACTTCTTCAGTTCACAGTTCTGTACGCAAGCCTTGTGTTCCTTCACACAGAAACTTAAGCCCTGCGGGTCTGTCCTATACATGAAAGTCCACATTCACGAGGTATCTGATAAATTCCCCAGGAATTTATGTCTTCGACGTAGGCTTTTGATCTGTAAAAATTTATCTTGTTTATGGGTTTAAAAACCACTTTGAAATTAAAACTTTTGAGAATTTTTGAAATTCCAAAGCAAATCTGAGGAGCAAAAGGGATAACCGCCGAATTCTCTCGTATTGCAAGGTCTATTGCCATGAGCGAGCAGACTGGTTTCAGTTTCCTAAATTTTTGGACAGCTTTATCTATAACGGAAAGGCTATATCCTCTGTGTACTGCAATTTGTTTAAGAAAATCAAGCTCTTTCTGCAAGGAATCCTCAGTGGAGCATATGTTGTTGTTTTTTTATTATTTTTTTTATTTTTTTTTTATTGGAGGTTTAACGACTACCGTGAGCAAGTGGCGCATATGTGTATTGCCCGATATACGTATGTGTAGAAGGCGGAGATTTTTTTGTTTCCATGGGTGATTTGGTTTTGCATGTGGGAGTAAGGGAACAGCAAATGGTTTTCGATAAGCTGTTGTACTAAAGTATCCTTCAGAGCGTGGCACAAGGACGTCAAAGAATGGTAAGCAGCCATTATTTTCAGTCTCACATATGTACTGTATGAGGATCAATTTAATTGATAAGTTCAACTAATTTAGGTATTTCCGAGTTCATGCTATTCCAGAGAATAAAAGTATAATCTACATATCGAATCAACAGATCAAATGTGACAAGCTGAAAGAGTTTGTCCTCAAAGTGACACATATAGACTTTGCATGAAATAGGCGATAGTGGTCTGCCCATTGCAAGGCCTTCCGTCTGTTGGGAAAATCTTTCACAATGATTTGAATGTTTACAAAATGTTACAATGATTTGAATGTTTATGCTCCATTCATCCTGATGATGTCGAGCCAAACGCTCTACGAAACTATAGTCAATGCATAATAAACCTTTTATTGTGGTAAATGTTGGTATTTTCATTCTATTTATATTTCACTTTTCAAAATATTCTGACCACATCCACTTGCAAAAGTGTGTATGTGTGTGTCTGTGCAGGATGATCTAAAAGTTACACTATCTGTTAATACACTGTACTTAACAAAGCTGTGTGTTATGGTTAGAGTAGCAGAATGTAGACGTACGCAGATAGTTTTCAAATTATTAGCAGATTTTGCAGATACGTTCTAAATTATTGGCTGATTTTGCAGATACTTCAAATAAATTGTGTCAGCAAAAATCAGTGTTAATATCATAAAATACCACAGAAAACCTGTTTTCATTCAAAAATTTTGCATACTGTACACTTTTGTGCTAAAGACAGCACAGAAAAATATTCACATTTCCTATCATTGACTGCATGAAAGTAATGCAATTTCATTGACCACAGAAAATATTTTTAGTTGTATGTTTTGTGTCCAAAAGAGGTATTACCATTAAATTTGCAAAAATCTCTCTCACCGAGGTAATATTAAACCAGGAGGCCTTTCCAAAGCATGCAGCATCATTGAAGTCCGTTCACACCATAACCTAAAATTTACTGAAATTAATTTTGTTTGCTTTTTTTTACTGAGCACACACAATTTTTTTAAGGAATTGAAATCTAAGAATATAAAATTTTCAAATTATGTGAATTTTCACTTCTGCATGAACTCAAGTGTGTATATTGGTTAAACTAGTCACACTGAAAGTAAAGAAATATGCATGAAAAGGGGTTTTGATTCTGTTTTCAATACAAATTGCGTTGCAACTGATGATATTAACTGAACAGGTGTTGAAAACTACATTTTGAATCCAGCTCTAAGTTGATCTGATCAGTTGCGTTCAACAAATAAAAAAAATATATATAAGTGGATAATCAAGTTAATTTGCCATCTGTATTTGGCTAGTTGTTTCAGCATACTGTTTCTTGTCACTTATTAATGGATAAAATAGCCCTACAGTGTTTTACATCATAAATGCTTAGTAGCCACTGCTAAATAGTTTGATGCATATAGTTGTTTCTCTTCCAATTATACGTTAAAACAAGCAATATTAAGGATTCATGCCTTTTGAAAGAATGAACAGTGCAAAACATACCTAAAGATATAAATCCTTAATGTGTCTTTTTATTTACTAATTACCATCCTAAAATTATGTCAGATGAATTATTTATAAGTTTCTTCAAAATTATATTTTAGACTCAAGACAAAAAAAATTTAGCCTTAAATAACTCTCCCAAAAGAAAACTAAACCCCTACAGCCAGTCCTTTGATGCAAGACAACAGTAAAATGTTTGCAGACAGCACAAGCAACTTGCTGCCATCATTACACATATAGTGTATCAAACAGCAGATGGGAAAGAGAAGCATGCAACTTGTTTTATGTTTTCTGACACACAAATGAAAAAAAAAGCTAAAAAGCCAAAGCAAATAAAGTAATCTTGCAAAATTATTACTGACAAACTTACCCTGATTTTAATTTTAAATACTGTCGAAGTAACCAAAACGAAATGCTGCAACACAGGCAGGATCGTCTCATGTCAGACAGTTGTCTCATGCACAGGTACAGTTGTTTACTTCCTGAACATAACAAAAAAAATAACCATGGGATGAAACCAAATGCATTGGAGGGAGGTAGATGGACAAATGTAATGCTGTCACTTCTAAAAAAAAAATGAAGGAAATCAATTGAGCTAGCAATGCCCTCTGCGATTGTGGAAGTTGGTGGAAAATACATGGCTATTGGAAAGGTACGGCATTTGATTCAACTCATAAAGTATTGCATAAATAATGCAGAAAGAATATTCACGTATGAACACATTTCAAAATCAAATTGCAATTAACAAGTTCTCAATTTCGACAAAAATCAGCTATTATCGTAAATAGAAAATACGGTGTTATACAGGGTGTCCGAGAATTATTGGACACATTACAAAATTATGTACAAAAAAAAAAAAACTATGAGCGCTGTCTGTTTTTCTATGTCACGTATTACTAACACAGTTTCTATATTTTTGTTTTGCAGAATTGTTATTCCCAGAATCCGATAGATGGCGCTAGGTGGGGCCTGATGAGGAATGTGTGAGATGTGCGCAATCAGTAGTTATGTCATCCGGACAGCAGAAGGCGATGTGTATGTTATGGCTTGCGGAATTAAAGTCTGTCATTAAAGTTAAAAGACGGTACCGTTTAGAGTATGGTTGTAATCCTCCACCAATGAATTCAATTAAGCAGTGGATGAAACAGTTTAAAGAA
Source organism: Macrothele yani (assembly GCA_039090855.1). Lineage (NCBI taxonomy): Eukaryota > Metazoa > Arthropoda > Arachnida > Araneae > Macrothelidae > Macrothele > Macrothele yani. The sequence continues at coordinate 59,534,600 of CM077017.1, read as the reverse complement.
ACTGGCAATGTGGAACATCGTGGAGGAGCCGGCAGGCCTAGCGTCAGCAGTGAGGCGGTTGACCAAGTTAATGAAAGTTTCCGACGAAGCCCCAGGAAATCCGTTAATAAAGCAAGCAGAGAACTGTGCATTCCGAAATTGACAGTTCACGATATCTTGCACAAGAAATTAAGGTTTCATGATTATAAAATTCAAATAGTGCAAAAGATGCATGTAAATGATCACACTCTGCGATGCGATTTCACTGTGGATATGCTGCATCGAGTGGAAAACGACGAAAACTTTCTCAGTACTGTAATTTTTAGTGATGAATTCACATTTCATGTATCAGATATTATGAATCATCACAACTGTAGGATATGGGGCAGTGAACTGCCTCATGCTGCTATTGAACTGGAACGTGATTCTCCAAAAGTTAATGTGTGGTGCGCCCTATCAAAAAGAAAAGTGATTGGCCCTTTCTTCTTCGGCAAAAAACCATAAATAGTGACATTTACCTGGATATGCTAGAAAATTTTGCTATATCCCACATCAAAAGATATGATGTTGTTTTCCAACAAGACGGCGCGCCACCGCATTGGTCAACGTTTGTACGTAAGTGCCTAAATAAGCATTTCCCAACGGATGGATTGGGCATGGTGGTCCAATTCCGTGGCCTCTCCAGATCTAACTCCATTGGATTATTTCATGTGGGGTTATGCGAAGGACTGCGTCTATCAAACGCCTTGTACTGATTTGCAGGAACTGAAGCAGCTTATCACAGCTGCTATTAATTCCATAATTCCTCAGATGCTTGCCAATACATGGCATGAAATTGAGTATCGCTTGGACGTACTACGAGCAACTAAGGGATCTCACATTGAAATTTATTAACTTGTGTGGTTACACTGTACATAAGTTATTACAGTCAGTTTCTTTGTATCTGTTTAATGTTTTGTTTTATATAATTTTGTAATGTGTCCAATAATTCTCGGACACCCTGTATATAAGCTCACCAAGCATGAACATTAATACATGAAGTTGCAGAAATACAAATTTAAGTATACTGCATTATCTTTCCCTCATATTTTTCTTAACTTCCTAAAACTGTTATTGAAAAATATTTTTACCCCATGAGCTGATGCAAAGTAAATATTACATATAGTATAAGAAATAAAGGGGGTATAAATGTTTTAAGTTTACAAGACCATCGCTGCTTTTCCTCAGACATCCAAATTGCAGTGCTACTTTCATACTCAATGAATTATAATTTTAACAGCTATCTCTACATACAGTATGACTTGAATGAACAAAACAGCACTCAATGTCATCTAATTTTATAACCGAGCACTTTTGATTTTGATCATCCACAAACACGTTCATATGAAGTAAATAGACAAGTGAACAATTAATATATCACTCCCTCTAACTGATACATGTAAGTAGTAATGCCTTTCTTAAATTTAATTTTTTCTTTGACTAAACTTGTGTTTTTTTGTTGTTTTTTTTTTTTTTTTTTTTGCTGAGGAACAAGTTATAACACAATTTTTTTTTTAAGTTCTCTTGAAAAACATCAAAAAGAAGAAAATGGCATAGGATAGACACTGAAAGATTGAAATGGTGATGAATAAGTTCTGCTTTTCTTCTTGCAATGATTCGATCTTTTGCATGAACTGAAAGTCACCAAATTGTATTTTTTTTTCTTTTTTTTTCTTATTGGAGGTTTAACGACCACCGTGAGCAACTCAATGGGCTATAAGCAGTCGCCCGTCCCTAATTTAGGGTCACTGTTTTCAGGGAAGGGAGAGCCAGAGCCGTAAGACAAACACAACATCCATGCCTTACTGGGTTTCGGACCCGGACCCCTTTCGGACGAATGATCAGAGGCCATCGCTTAGACCACTGCGCCACTGAGGCGGTGTCAGCAAATTGACTTGACTGCAGTAGGAACAAAATGGTAGAAAGGAAGCTTTTCTTTTTCTTCTTAAAAACATGTTTTTATAAGACAAAAAAAAATTTCCAGCTGGAAGATATGTAACTAGATAGTCTATTATTATTGCTTTTAATTTATTAAAAGCACTGTTGCTTTTAATAAATTTGCATAAGTTTAAATATTTATCATAGTGTTTGAAATTCAAAAGCAATCTTTTGCGTGGAAGTTCTTCATACACTGCTTAAAGAAATTTTGCTTCTATATTCTGCTTCTGTGGTGTACTGTGCCTATGGTATTTATTAAGAATACCTTCTCCACCGACTTGCAGAGCCATAGCTACAGGAAGGGCAAGGAGAATGGTCATTCCAGGGGCATAAATTCATGCTCTGGGAAATGTAAAAAATATAAATTCTAACTAAAAAAGATAGGTAAACCCTTCAGTATTTTCCTTTTAAAGACTTGACTTAGTCTCATACAGCATTCCATGCAGTAAAGAGTAACATACACTATGAGGTGTGAATACCTCATATATGCAGGAAAGGAATTTTCTAAAACAGTGGAAGCCCATAAATCAAATGCTGATATGCCTGACCCCCATGACCTTTTCAAACATGTAGTTGGGATGAAGACCTAATTTATAATTTGTGCTCTGTTGCAAGAAGTCTATCCCAGTGTTTAACCTTTAACAGAATTTTTCCCAAGCCCTACGCCTAAAGCTTTTTCCTATTGTTACGTTCTTTTTCTTTTTGATTGGAGGTTTAACGACCACCGTGAGCAACTCAATGGACTATAAGCAGTCGCCCGTCCCTAATTTAGGGTCACTGGTTCCAGGGAAGGGAGAGAGCCAGTGCCGTAAGACAAACACAACATCCATGCCTGACCGGGATTCGAACCCGGACCCCTTACGGACGAATGATCAGAGGCCAACGCCTTAGACCACTGCGCCACCAGGATGGCATTGTCACTATCCGGTACTCATTTGTTCACTATCCGGTACTCATTTGTTCTGCACTGGTTTGTTTTTCGCTATTCATTTCTGTGGGGTGTTGTGTTGTTGGCATTCACACAACGTTTACACTTTATTTGGTATTTACAACCTGTGGTCCTTGAGTATTTACTCAGTTTTTACATTTTTAATAAAATTATATCAAAAACCTGATGTGTAATTCTTGAATGATCATAATATCTTCCTATATAACCGCAACGTGTAAGAAAATAAAAACCATGTATTATTTGAATGGAAGTCAAAGGGACATAATTTCCAGTCTCACCCTACCAGATAAGAAAAGCTTATCTGGTAGGGTGAGACTGGAAATTATCCAGCTGTCTTGTGATGAGCATGTAAACACCACCGGGATGGTTAAAAATATCTTATTGTTATTAAAGAACATGCTGTAGTCTTTCTGAAAAATCAGTTTCAAAGCATATTACAGAGGACAGTCAGTGTAATTTGAAATAGACTCTATCTATAGTCACTGCAAGACATGATATGCTATTTTGGATTTTGAAGGGCACATAACTTACAATATGAACTAGTTTTCTTGATATCATGAATATTTAGCAATATTAATTATTACTGCAACACAACCTTTCTGAAATGAATTAATCTGCTTTTCGATAAATTCTCGTAGATCAGGTTAAAAATATCTTTATCTTACTAATAGGAGTGATGCAAAAGAAGTGAGGGAAATTATTACAGAGTGGTTGAAAAATTTGAATAAAAAGCCTGAACACTGCTATCTAAAAAGGACGCTAATCTACACATTTAACAGCGTATAAACGACAGTGTGAGCGAAACAATTTAAATTACCTGACAAATGACATATCCATAAGAGCTGGGTGTTATTCACTGTAGAATTCAAATTTCGCGAACACACATCAACACGCCAGCCATGTGAGCCATCCTCCTCCATCAATGGCGGAACTTCCTGTTTCTCAAGAATAGCGGAAGTGACGAAAAACTCGCTTTACGGAGTAGCTTGTTTAGTTTACCGCTCTTTCTGTGTCTGAACTCTGAATGTAATGCAACGTTTTTTTTTTGAGTGGCGGGGAGCGGCTTTTTAAATCATTATTATTTTATGCACGATGTGTTTATCTTCTAAAATTCAGTTACCTACTGCAGAAATAAAGCACAATAAATATACAACTTGAACCAGAATCTGCTGCTCCTGTGACGCATGGTCTAAGACCCTAAGCGCTGGCTTTTGACTATTCGTCCGTGAAGGGGTCCAGGTTCGAATCCCGGTGAGGCATGATGTGTTTGTCTTACGGCACTGGATCTCTCTTCCATGGAGCCAGTGACCCTAAATTAGAGACGGGCAACTGCTTATAGCCCATCGAGTTGCTCAGGGTGGTCGTTAACCCTTCAATAAAAAAAAAAAAAAAAAAAAAAAAAAAAAGATCCAGTATCTACAAAATTATGCCGTCAGTTTTCAAACAGATATTTTGAAATTATTTTATGTATAGTAAAAGTATGAAAAAAACTCTAGCCATAAGATTCATTCTACTTACTTGAAATTGTGGAAATATCCAGTTGTAGCACGTGCTGTTTGGAAAACAGTGGAACCAAAGCCTTCGTGTTGCTCACATGTTGCTCCACAAAAGCTGCTTGCATGTTGCCTCAGGTGGTAAAGGTTGGAACTTTGTTCCTTTGCTGCTAATCGGATTAGTGAATCCACACCGTGGTTGTTAGAAAAGTGTAGGCTGTTCTACCTACGTCAACATACAACGGAAACACTGTGCCAACGAATTTAGGAATGGAAAAGTAGAGACGGTAGCTCAGTGTTGGGCCCATAGCCTGATTTCCGCACGTGCACAGGACCTCATAATTTCTTTTTTTTTTTTTTGGGGGGGGGGTCAGAACTATCTTGATAATAATATAGATCATCAACAAATATTCTTTTAAACAGTTGATTGAAAACTTTAATCGAGCGGAGGAGGGTATACACAGGATGTGCACAGGGCCTTGACTATGGCCTAGGTCGATCCCTGCTTGGGCCTACGTTAAATTGCAAGCCTGCGTGTGTGCTGCCTGGATTAGGAGGAACGCAAAACTTATTCTAGCAGCATAGTAGTCTATACAAAAGCCATATTATTATCTCATGCTTAGCTTTCTTAATCGGGGACCGACTTAGACAGTTTGGGGCACTGGGCAAGAGGCTTTCAGGGGTCCCCCGGCATCCCGTGTGAATCGCTTTGCTGCAAAGCAAGTAATATATAGCTATATCTTAGGGGCCCCTCAAAGTTCGGGGCCCAGAGCACGTGCCCAGAATGACTTCTCTTAAATCAGGCCCTGTTTTTAATGCCTTCATCAGCTGAGCTCTCTCGAAATGAAATTCAAGATTTCGTAAAAAGAACAAATACATAATAAACGAAGTTCATAAAATGGGCACCTGCTTCAATTCATGAAAAATATTACTGACACTTTACAATAGAAAAAATTACAAAATTTCTTGAAAATATTGTGTTTCAACAGCGATTGGATTATTGATTTTCAAATAATAAGTCTACGTAGGAATCGATCAATATGTTGTGACTATAAACTCACAGTAAACTGAGTAACAATAAATTCTTCTATCAAAAGTTCGCTGACAGGCAGGTACACTGAGCATATGTACGTATAAATGGCATGAAAAGTCAGTATGTATGCAGCTTGAAACAGTATTATACCTTTCTTTGTTTTGAAAAACAAATCATAAAACTTGGATTATAACTTTTTGAGCACTTTGTATAAATCTTCATATCATGGCAAATGCGAGTGCGAGGCAGCGCTGCTGAAATGGAATAATCGATTCGTGCAATTGAGAGAAAAAAATTACTAAAGTAAAAATTCGTAAAATTCAGATCATGAGCTTTGTGTCTTTCCTCACTGTACAAATAGAACTCAGTATCTCGGAATGTGCTGTTCGTATACAGCACATTCCGAGACTTGAAAGTGTGTAAATAATGGGTTAATGTAATCGTATAAGAAAAACAAACAACGAAAAAAAAAAAACCCGTAAAGTATATGATTTAAAAATATATTATTGGGGGTACGCCCACCTCCCCATTAAAACTCCGTATGGTGGCAAATACGAGTGCTGTAGCCCACGTAATGGTGCGTTTGTTCAACCATCTCATTTGCCGATTTGTTAAATTATATTAAGCTATGATTTCATTGTGTTTCAACCAGAACAAAAATTTCTGATATGGGAACGCCTAAGAGATGAAAAATTGCTCAAAACGAAAGCAAATATGAGACATAACAGTTCGGAAAACATTTAGAACACATTCGTAATGTGTTCCCAATGCTTTCTAAATGTGTTCCGAATGTGTTCCGTTCTCACGCATAAAATGTTCCATTCTCACGCGCAAAGTGTTCCGAATGTGATCTGGAAAATAATATGTTCTAAAAATTAACACTAGAGCACATTGTACAGGAGAAGAACACACGAGGAACATATTTGGAGCGCATTTTGAACACATTTGTCGTCAGCAGAACACAACCGAAACACATTTGGAACGCATTTATAAAAAAGCGTTCCCAACGTGTTCCAAATGTGTGCCGAGCGTTTGCAGTGCAGCCAGTAATTGGTAAATGGCATAATTATTATTATTGTCCGTTATTTCTATACTAAATATTGACTATAGAAAGAAAGATGTGTCCAAGTTCCCTAACTTTGGGGGAGGGGGCTAACAGTGCTCCGAACCCACTCCCTAGCTTTAGGGGCTCGATGCACTCGCCTGACCCAACCCCCACTATGCCATATAAAGACGCAGGGGTACTATAAATTTTAGCAATAATTATGATAATGGGAGTTTACCCGTTTTCCCCCTCCCCGGAAAAGTTGCAGCGGACGTCCATGCTCATGGGGGATAACGCTGTGGGAAAAAGTTTCCGGCCCTTTATATGATTTTTTTTATCACCAAAATGGCGGTAAAACAAGTTCCCAAAGTTTGGCCAAATATTTTAAAAACTGCATGACAAAATGATTATGTACAATTTCGCATTTTCAATACATGAAAAAAAATCTTTACTTTTTAAAAACTTTGTAGTAAATCCGACTGTTATTTTGTTTTATATTCATACCCCTATTACTCCTTCTTTATTAGCATCGCTCTTTTCAAAGCAAATTGTTTACAAGTTGATTTCTCAATAGTATTTGAGTAAAATATTCTCTAATCTTTGCTTGTTTAAAATTTGTCAAAGTCAGAGAAAAAACAAACTATGAACGTTATTAAGTTTTGCACCATCTATTTCATGGCTGAACTACAACAACAAAAAAACGTCCGCACCATGCCGAAAGTTGTAGCTTGCCTAAGTGCACGTTTTATTCAGAGCAAAGATTGCGAAATAAATTTTTAATCCAAACCGAAACTAAACAACATATCCTTCTCTGATGAGATCAAAGTTCAACTTTGCACGAAGAAGGAACACAAGAACGCTAACCGAAAGTAAACAGCATACCCTTCTTTGATGGTATGAAATTTCAACTTTGGCTGCACCAAGAACTCAGTAACGCTGTCTCAATTCTCTCAAACTTGTGATATACCGGTTACGTATACGTAAACGAATCAAAGAACTGTGAGTTTGTGATAATCAGAAATTACAAAATTTATGTACATCGAAAAAAGCGTATAAATAAATTAATTAGCTATTATCGAATTGGAAAAGCTCAGAAAATACAGTAAAATATCGGGACTAATGCAGAATTACGTATAAATGTCAAAAAATATAACTGGAGTACGCATAGCCGAAGTTTCACTGAATATCTTTTTATTTCTACAAAGCAATGCTTAAATATAAAAAATTTGTTTAAACTGAAAACCACTAGATTGAAAAAACATTGCGCAGAAATTCAAATTGCTTGAATTTCAGTCTGTGACTTATACCGGTAACTTAACCCTCCTTTCGAGTTGTTTCTAAACTAAACATTTTCCCACTGAAGAGTCCGTTACTTCTCTAAACAGCTTGTACATTTTAGCGACACTGACAGTGAGTCACAGCAAAATTTATAGAGACAACCATGATTGTAAATAATGGGGGGGGGGGTAGAGAAAGAAAGATTGCAAGTAATTGTGGGGAACTGATATAAAGAAAGATTTAAACGAATACATATTGTTTCTATATGCTGATCTAAGAGCTATTCTGAGTCAAATGATGAATCACAATCTACTGCTTCGAAAAGTAAAAATTCTACAAGTTATTAAGGCAGTCATAGGGGTATCCACAACTGAGGATAGCCGTTATACAATCCCAAAATGTACAAATCTGCAATTCAAAAAAAAAAAAAAAAAAAGATAAAAAGTCAGGTGAAAAAAACTTCAGTAAGACAATAATTGGAAATTAAGAGCTGTAATCTGTTCACATACACTACGAAACCATCAAATTTTTACCACTGAGGAATCTTATAAAATGATTTCTTATATTGCAAAATGAAGCACGTTTCTCGCTCTTACAAAACACGACAAAACTAGTAGAAAACGTGTGTGAATATTTCGGATTTGTGGAATGGTACAAGAAATGCATGTCTGGTACTGAACTAAGACGGATGAAAAGTACCACATTCGGTAAAGTACAAAAAAATTTCCAGCTGAAAAAAAAGATACAACGACCTTTTATATTTTGGACTGCTAGTACATGTTTAGCGGTACACCAAGTAGAAAAGTACTATTCTGTTCAGGAAAATAATTTTAATTTTCACGGTAGAACATAATACAAAATATTAGTGGTGTCTATTTTCATTTTTGGAAAAACTTTTCTACGATGGCTTTCTAGGAAAACAAATTGCTTAGGCGTAGTAAGTGACCGGTTCCCTTTCGATGGTGTACAAAACCCTGAATACAAAACCGTACAAAGCTCGTACAACTCTCTGGCAGTGTTCATTTTCGATTTTAGAAAAAGGTGGGTACAAGAGCGCATGCCGGAGAGCCACTAAGGAGAGGTGAAATGAACCTTCTTCGGTACAGTACAAATTTTCTTTAGGATGCAAAAACCCTGGCACTGTTTATTTTCGATTTAAAAAAAGTGGCAGCCTGAGTACGTGCTGGTGAGCCCATAACAACCACTTTCGGTGGTGTACAAATTTTCTTTTGCGTGTACAAAACTGTACAAAACTAGTGCAACATTCTTGCAGTGTTTAATTTCGATTTTGGAAAAATGGCACTCCAAGTACATTCTCGAGAGCCACAAAGGAGAGTCAAAAAGTGCCACTTCCGGTGGTGTACAAAATTTTCTTTTGGTTGTACAAAACTGTACAACACTAGGGCACCATTCTGGCAGTGTTTATTTTAGATTTTGAAAAAGTGGTACTCAGCATGTACTTGGAATGCCACTTTTAGAAAGCCGAAAAGTACCACTTCCGGTGGTGTACAAAATTTTCTTTGGGTGTACAAAACTAGTACAAAACTCTGGCAGTATTTATTTTCGATTTTGAAAAAGTGGCACTCCAGCATGTACTTGGAGCGCCACATTTAGAGAGCTGAAAAGTACCACTTCCGATGGTGTACAAAATTTTCTTTTGGGTGTACATAACTAGAACAAAACTTTGGCAGCGTTGATTTTTTATTTTGGAAAAGTGGCACTCCAGGTACATGTACCTAAAAAATGATGCCGGGGAGTTTGCCGCCGTACCGAACAAGCGGGGAAAGTCAGAGGTATGGAAATATTTCAAAGAAATAATAGATTCAAAAACCAATGAAAAAATCGATTGTGTTCAATGTGTGAGGTGTAAAGGAATCTGGACGTACAAATAATCCACAGGATCCAGCAGACTTACTATATAGACACGCTGAGAAATGCAGCAAACAGTCTATAGTTCAGGATCGGTCGAGAAATTCTTGTTTAAAGGTAAGGGGGCGTGTCGGCTGCAGTAAAAGCGAAAGTTCTAAAAATCTGTGTTAATTTGTGCACTGAAGACATTCGACCTTTTGATATTGTCAAAGGTAAAGGCTTCCTTGACTTAGCTCAATGTTTGATTGATGTCGGTGCTTCTGAGGGCAAACTGATGGCTGAACATGTGCTCCCACGTCGCAGTACGGTATCTAAACATATTAAAAGTTCAGCTGAATCTGTACAGATAGAATACGTTACACAAGTAAACGCAGTCATCTAGAAACATGGCGGTGCAATTACAACAGATATGCATGTGGACAGCCCCTTACGGTAACGAAGCATATATGGCCATCACCTGCCATTTCGTGGATAACGATTTCGTTTTACGAGACACTGCATTAACAACAGTGGCATTTCCGCAAGTTTCCAAAACTGGGGAAAACTTACAAACTGAAATTTTGCAGTCGCTGGAAAATGTTGAGTTTGATTGTTCAGTTCTGGATAAAAATATTGTTTTTGTAACGGATGAAGGAGCCAACATAATTCCAGCGTTACGATGTTTCCACCGGTTGACATGTACATGCCACGCACTGAACACTGCTTTAAAACACAGCTTTATGGAGACAACTGAGGAATTACCTGTAATGAAAGCAACTGCGGAGAGATGTAAATCGTTAGTTACGTACTTAAAGAAATCAGGTACTGTGTCAGCGTTAAAAAAATCTGTCTACCAAGAATAGGAAACACGGTGAAATACCCTGTGCGCACTGGTACAGTCAGTGTATGAACAATTAAGTGACACCAGTGACATTTTGAGTAAAAAAATGAAACCCATCGCATGGAAGGAGTAAATGCTGGCATGTTGACGGTTTTAATACCGTTTTTGAAAAAGTTTCAAGAGGCAAGTATTCAACTGGAGGGTAAATTTCGTCCAACTTTGCATTTGGTGCCCTTATGGTATCACCACCTCTTGAAGCACTGCAACGTTTCTCCAACGGATTCAGAAGTGGAAAGGGTGTTAAAAACAAAAACTCAAAAATGGTTAAAAACTAAACTGGTTATCAGTGATTTGCATAAAATTGCAACGTTTCTCCACCCGAACTTTAAGTCACTGAGAATGCTAACGGAGGATGAAAGGAAAGATGTGCATTTGCAAGTACTAGCATTGCTGGAACAAAAGGATGAGCTTTCCCATGAGGGAGAGGAAAAGACTCAGACATTGCTGAAGAAATCGAGTCAATCGACTTCCGGAAAAAATCAGCAGGCTTATTTGTTGATTTGGAAGACGAGTTTGAAATTCATGATCCTGATCCACATGAAATTTGTAAGTATGTGGAATTCGCGCATGGGAGAAACACACCTTGAAGCTGTGGATTTGTTACCGTGGTGGAAGAATTCCCAATTTCGTAAGCTAGCTGCCATTGCGAGACGTGTACTATGTATATCAACCAGTAGTTCTGTAAGCGAGAGAGAGCGTTTAGTGCAACAGGTCAAGTTTTAGAGGAAAGAAGATCAAGGTTAAGCGCTGAAGCATTAGATGCGATTCTTTTTTTCAGGAGTTTCGAGAGGCTTAAACGGTAAGCAGTTTTCATGATGAACTTGCTAGAAACTACACTAACATCGTGGTTATTACACTATTAAGTGCAAAGCTTTGTTAATGTTACAAAATGCAGAATAATCTGGCCTGTAACGCTGATACGATATTTTTCCCCCTTTTGTTTTGGAATTTTTTTTACATGCTTTTTTTTATACTCTACTACATCACTGTAAACTATCTTTACCAGTTAGCATATATGTAAATTATATTGCAAAGTTTAGCATTCTAGATTCAAAATTTAAGACACGTGCGACTGAAGAATTTTACGTTTTGCAAGGCAATTTGTTCAAAATAAAAGTAAATTTAGAAATCCGAAAGAAATAACGAATGGAATATTTTGTGCTTCTAAAAGATTTTTTTCATCTTCTACTTTCGGCAAAATTACTAATTCCCCTGATATAGTCGAATGGCATGTGCATCGATTATTTATTTATTTTCTAGTCCACAGTTTCGAACATTTGCTTTTATGCATAGTGTTTCGAAGAACATATTAATATTATGAAGTGGATTAACTGAAGCAAACTGTTTAAACTAATGAGTTTTAAACTAATCCTTGATTGGGCCATAGCTTTGGCTTGTGCATTGTTAACAAGTTCCTTGCTATCTTTTAATTCTTGTTGTTAACTTCATAAACATTGCGTGGTTGAGTTGCTAAGTCTTATATAGTTGAAGATGATAGTAAAATTGTATGCAAATAGTTCTTGCGATTCGTAAATATGTCTAAAAACCGTTTATTCTTTTCTTCATTTAATTGCCTGCAAAGGTTGTCCGTTAGCTGTGCTTTATCTTCTAACTCTCCCGCTTTCGATCATCTCTCCGCTGTCGTGAAATCCCCTGACCTCCCGGTCCACCTAAGACCTTCCCGGCTTCGCCTGGGGCAATTACCTCGTCGTAGTTTCGTCACCGCTCGCTACCTAAACTTAGAGACCTACTGTCCTTCGTCTCCTTCCCTTGTCTCCAAGAAATGCCCTTAAGCATATCCTAAAATTCCCCGAGAGAAAGAACCACACCGCTTTACGGTAAATCTTAAGCCTCAAAGTAAAAATGTGAGGGCTAGTGCATTAGTCGGCACAATTGAAATTGAAACCTGAAAAGCATCAAAAAAGGCGCGACAGAGTTAATCTCCATTCAACATACAAAGTGCAAATACTACGCATAGACAAAATGTCGTCTTAGTAAATAACCGTGCATCCGGTGTCTAATGGGGAACGACCCTGAGGAATTTCTCTCACGCTTTGTAGAGACAAAGGAAGTGGAGCACGAAATGGAATAAAAGTTACATTTTGAGATTTTATATGAAATCCTAAAACCCCGTATAAAATCTCTATAACAGCATAGCAAGCCTTGCTAAGCAAAATTTTATGAGAACCCGGGCCCGGGCTTAGCAAACACATGCAACCAAAGAAAGCGGGCTAGGCCCGGGCTGTAGGCCTTTGGCCCCGGGCTGGCCCGGACTTAGCAAACATAACATGTAATCAAAGAAAGCGGGTTGGGCTCGGGCTCCTAAAATTGAGCCCGAACTCATCTCTAATACAGTCAATTGCAAAAGTTTCAGACCACCTGTTGGTATTAGGAGATTTTTGCCGATTGCGTCAGCTACTGTCTGTATTACTCAACTTCCTGTCGGTGCTGCATCATCCTACAGCGGCAGCTGTTGATAGGGTTGGGGAAGCGTGCGAGTGTCAGTTTGCTTCTGGTTTTCATGCTAAGAGGTTTTGTATGTATTTTCTATATAGCGAAAAATTGGCAAAAAAGCGTCATTAAGTGTTACTCAGAGGGCACAAATGGTCACTTTATATCATGAAGGATTCTCCGAACGTAACATAAGCAGAAAGGTGAATGTAAGCAAGACTACTATTCATAATACGATCATTAAATATCGAGATACAGATGAATTTAGCGACCGAAAGAGAAGTGGACGTCCAAGGAAAACAACCCCACGTGATGAAAATACCATAAGGCGAATAGTTATGCGTTCTCCAAGCAGTTCGTGCAATAAAATCAAGGCCATTCAAAAAAAGCGTCTGATATTAATTAGTATCAGCACTGTTTCCCGACGTCTTAGCAAAGATTTTGGATTAAAGTCTAATAAACCTGCACATAAATCTAGACCAACCTCTATCATGAAAAAGAAGAGACTCCAGTTTACGAAGCGTCATCAATCGTGGACTGCTGAAAATTGGAGCCAAGTTCTTTTTTCTGATGAATCAACTGTGCGTCAATTTGAATCACGTGAAGCACATGCTCAACGACCAAAAGGCAAAAGGTTTGATGAAAAATACACCGTTAGCACGGTGAGACATCCGCCTAGTCAGAAGATATGGGGTGCTATGTCAGTATCCGGTACTGCTTCATTATCCTTTTTGCCAACAGACACTACCGTTACTGGTACTTTTTATGTGGAAGTGTTACGTGAGAAGTTGCTAGCTCATATGCAAGTGCTCCATGCCACAGATCAAAGTCAGTAAAGGACTATCTTCAGAGGAAAAACATAACTGTGCTTGACTGGCCTGGTAATAGTCCTGACCTTAACCCCATCGAAAATTTGTGGACCATTTTAAAAGACAAGGTAGCAGAAAAACAACCATCAAATTCGCAAGCTTTGATTGAGGCGATAAACTGCGTGTGGTGCAAAGGCATTTCAAGTAACTACTGCAAATCCCTCATTGAGAATATGCCACATCGTATTCTGTCCGTTACAAAAAACGAAGGTCGCCATACAACGAACTGATTTCGGTCTTTTTGTGTTCTAAAGAATGTAAGTATTCATCTGTGGTGTCATTTTTTCAAATATCTCTGACTAGTAATTAGTTGTTTCTTTGAAAACCTTAATTTTCAGTCAATTGACAGGTGGTCTTAAACTTTCGCAAATGACTGTACTTTAGGATATCTGTACCAAGGAACTGGGGCTAGAAGAATTGTCGCTAAGTATTATTGAGTAACAATGAAAGGAACTATTATTGTGTCATTTCACGGGACAACATTCTTTTCGGGGGGGGGGGGGGTTAACGACCACCGTGAGCAACTCAGTGGGCTGCACGCAGTCGCCAGTCTCTAATTTAGGACACCTGGTTCCAGAGAATGGAAACAGCCAGTGCCGTAAGACAAATACAACATCCATGCCGCACCGGGATTCGGACCCGAATCCACCTCGGACGAGTGGTCAGAATCAAACACTGCGTCACCGAGACGGCAATAGGCTGTATTTAAAAATCGGATTTCAGCAATGGATTTGACTACTTCCGTTGCTCATTTTCGTTACATCGAAATTTTTTACTGGGATTTATTCTACTGGTGTCGGAAAAGATGAACATAGGACATCTGGAAGCAGAGGTAAGCTGCTCACAGACAAACAGAAGAACAAACATCATGGTAGCATTAGGGAAGCCTATTTCGGCTTATATATGCATTCCGAAAGACGTGCTGAAAATGCTTGTGACGCATAGGGAATCTTAACAGTGTTTGGCCCCTTTTAGAAAAGGTACTCAGGTTCAGTCTTATTCAACTGCTTTCTAAACTTCATTGGCGTTTCAGAAGGAATAAATTCATTTTGCTATCTTTAGTAAATATTTTCCGCTTGCTATCTTCAGTAAAATAGTTCACAGCAGGTATTCAGAGGGGTTCTCACCTCTGAATCCTGCTTTACACAGTATTTTACACGTCATTGTAATTGCACGTAAACGACCTTATTAACATAGCGCAGAGATTTTACATTTACGATTTTTGATCGTAGGCCAAAAACAATACAATATTCATAGGATGTTCCTTTTTTATTATTATTATTATCTTACTTCCTTTCATTGATTGGTACTCTACATCGGAAGCGTTCTTCGTTAAAAGCGAAGCGACATTATTGCAAAGGACGGGAGGGGGGGAGAATAAAAGGAAAAAGAAAACAGTAAATAGCTTATATTTAAATGAGTGGGCGTACATATTCAATGAATAGCAACCAACGACATCGTGACAAGACTGAATCTACAACAACGAAGCCGGGGACAAAATGGGGAAACAGGGGAGGCACTTCTATTGTAATACGATGGTGGTGTCGTTGATACCAGTGCGCGGAAAGGTCAAGGTGAGCCTACAGGTTACGGATGAGTGAAAGTGCTATTCTCGCTGCTAAATGGTGGGTAAGCGATTCGAGGCTTTCCCCCATTCCCCCCTTCTCTCTCTCCTAGGGGTTGAAATGCAGAGGAGGTAGAATTAGAGGATCACTCATTCCAGGAACACTTTCCCTCCTGATATGAAAGGAACTGTTGAGTGGAGGATCGAACAATTACATCCCCTCCTTTCTGAACTGTTCGTAATCCCATTACAGGTGATTCTGGAAGGGACGATGTGAAAGTATCTGCGTTTCCCCTATTGTAATGTTTTTTTTTTCATTTTTTTTTTCTTTCCCTTTATAAAAGGATAATAGTGTCTTGGATTAATCTACTTGAAAAGATATGTTTCACTTTTGTCAGAAAATAAAGAAATGAAATACAAATAAATTTTTCAAACAAAAAGTAATTCTCGAATATCGTTTTAGGAACGCCATTGTTAATTATTTGTGACTAATATACGTACTAGCAATTAACAGAAAATATCGTAATATACGTCATTAGCATCATTAACAGGAAATCAATCCACTGCTGGACGAAGGTCTCCCCAAGTTTCCTCCACAACGGTCTGTCTTGTGCCAGTCTCCTCCATGTCACCCCTGCATACTTTCGAATTTCATCCACCCATCTCCCATGTGGTCTTCTTCTGGGTCTTTTCCTGTCCCTTGGAATCCAATCTAAAATTTCTGCTGTCCATCGATGATCTGTCCTTCTGGCAGTATGTCCAGCCCATTGCCATTTCAGGGATTTAACTCTGATCATGATGTCTTCCACTCTTGTCATTTTTCGGATCCACGAGTTCCTCTTCCTATCTCTCCTGGTTACACCAAGCATGCACCTCTCCATGCTCTTTGAGTTGTCTGCAGCCTTTGTATGTCTCTTTTAGTTAAGGTCCACGTCTCTGCACCATACGTAAGCACTGGAAGGATGCATTGATCAAACACTTTTCTTTTAAGACATAATGGCATATTGCTCTTGAAAATTATGCTGTTTCTTCCAAAAGCTCTCCAGGCAAGTTTTGTACGCCGATTAATTTCTTCATCAATGTGACCCTCACTTGATATCTGCTGTCCAAGATAAACGTACGTGTCCGTTATCTCCAGCTTTTCTCCATCAATCGATAAATCTTCATTTCTTGTAAAAGCATTGAACATCACTTTTGTCTTCTGAAAGTTCATTTTTAATCCCACTTCTTTACTCTTGTCAGCAAGTTCCTGGATCATACTCTGCAGCTCTGATGGGCTAGTTGCAAAAATGACTACGTCATCAGCAAAACGAAGGTGGGTTAGATAATCTCCATTAATCTTTATCCCCTTGTTTTCCCAGCTCAGCGACTGAAAAACACCCTCCAATGTGGCATTAAAGAGCTTCGGAGATATGGTGTCACCTTGTCTCACTCCCTTTCCAATTTTTACGTGTGTTGTATTTTCAAACAGCCTAATCTTTGCACTTGCATTTTCATAGATGTTATTAATAATATTAATGTATGCATCTTCAATACCGCAGGTTTTCAGAGCCATTGTAACTGCTGATGGTTTCACCGAATCAAAGGCTTTTTCATAATCGATAAAAGCCATGCACAATGGAAGTTCATATTCCCTCGCTCTTTCAATTAGTTCTCTCAGCACGTGGATATGATCTATTGTGCTGTAGCCACTCCTGAATCCAGCTTGTTCTCTCGGTTGAGCCATGTCCAGTGTTACCTTCAAGCGGTGTGAAAGAACTTTAGTGAAGACTTTATAAACTACTGATAGGAGGCTGATAGGTCTGTAGTTTCCGAGATCCTCAATGTCACCTTTCTTATGTAGCAGGATCATTGTAGCGGTGTTCCAATCCTCAGGAATCTTTCCTTCATTAAGGCATCGAGTGAAAATTTGGGCGAGTACTGTTTCGATTTCTCCACTTGCTTCTTGTATGATGTCTACAGTAATTCCATCTTCTCCTGGAGCTTTTCCTCGCTTCATGTTCTTGATTGCATGTGCAACTTCTGCTGGAAGGACTGGAGGAACTCTGGTACTGGTATCTTTCATGATGTCTGGAGTGCATATATCATCCCTTTCATATAATTTGGAGTAGAAATCTTTCACTCTTGTCAAAATTTCGCCTCTATTTCTTGTTACAGAACCATCTTCTTTTCTCAGTGCCATAATCTGTTTTCTTCCCTTACTGAGATGTCCCTTTGCTATCTTTAGGCTTTGGTTGTTTTCAATTGCTTTCCTCACTAGTTCACAGTTGAATTTCCTTACGTCTTCAGTGATACTTTTTCTTACTGTCTTGCATAGCTCTATATATTCCACTTTGGAAGTCACATCTTCTTTAGTTGTCCTCATCTCTCTTCTTTTTTGCATCAACATTTTGGTTTTTCCTGATAATTTGTTCACATGCAACTTGTTCTTAGACCCAGCTAATTTTGTTGCTGTTTCCATAATAGCTTTGGTTACTTTTCTGTTAACTTCAGAGATGTCCACTTCTTCCGATGTTAGGCCTTCTAAAGCAGAGAACCTGTTCTTCAGTTCCAACTTGAAGGTATTATGGTGTTTTTTAAGGTTGGTTATGTCAATAGATTTTGTTTGTCTTATGAGCTTGCCACGTTCGAGTTTAGTGTTGAGGTGCATCTTACATCTCACCAATCTATGGTCACTACCTGTGTTGAACTTGTTTAGCACACTGCAGTCTTCTATGACGAATTTTTTGTTACACATAATAAAATCAATTTCACTTGTCGTCCCATTTGGATGTCTCCATGTCCATTTCCTGTGTGGCTTTTTCTTGAAGAAGGAGTTCAAGATGAAAAACCCTTCTGCCTCTGCAAACTCAACGAGAGTATTTCCACGCTGGTTTCTGTTGCCATGACCGAATTTACCTACTGAAGGGCATTTTCGCCGTGAACATACTTCTTTTACTTACCTCCTCATATATATATATATATATATAAAAAAGAGGTAAGTAAAAGAAGTATGTTTGTTGCCAAAACATGCGCAGAAACTTTGAGGTTCCGATGTGCCGTTCTGAAAGAAACTGCAGATATGGAATAACATGTTTTACATAGAAGAAAGAAATTAAAGAACGCAAAATAGAGATATATAAGATATGCGTCACACATGTGTTTACGAAGTTGTTATCCATAACATTTCATTTCCGATAGAGCTGTGTGACGTGCCTGCACCGCAGGACGCACATGAGATAAAGGCAGATATTGGGAGAGCGACTTACTCCGGAGTGAGGGGACCCGGATACGATGTCAGGCGTGGACAAAGATGATGGAGAAATTTACTTCGTCATAGCTGGTGATTTTTGCAAAGTAAGATCTACCCTTACTTTAGTATAGCAAAAGTACAATTATTTCCCTTGGTGCCAATGATACTTATGGAAAAATCCCCTGCTGTTCTACAGTGTTTGAAAAATCCGCTCCGGCTTCTTTTCATTTACCTGATGGAATTTCCTCCTTGGCTCGATTTATTTGCCTGGATGAGGTACTCTGAAAATGTTCCATTGACATTCCTTTTGGCTGAGCTCTCCCGCCTTGCGTTTGCTGTTGGATCTGACTCCCAAGGCAGAAGTGACACTTCCAACGTAACATAATGATGAATTTAAATGAAGAGTCGATCGACTCCGAAATAACAATAGAAATGTTTAATGTCTTGTAAACCATTGCCTTCCGTGTGCTTACTTCTATAGCTCTGAACTAGATCGATTTCTAAGAAAGAGCCAATTTGTTCCAGTTCCTTTGGTAACGCATCAACTTCATTTACTTCTCCGATCGAGTCCTGCGGCTTGATTCCTGAGCTATGCCCACACCAGCATGTCCCTGGTCCTGGGTCTTCGATCGCTCGCCTCTTTTCTTCGTTGCTTCCGGCCTACTCTTTTTCTCCAAGCACACGAGTGTTCCTCGTAACTCGAAGCCCCTGGAGCTAAGTCTCCGGAACTTTTGACTATTTTGTTAAACACATCGATCCAGACGATTTACTCCCGGCATAGCGGCTGCGGTACAAATGAACACTTCCATCTGATAAGTGATGGATGGATTCCAGCTGTATACTTTCATGGTTTATACCACAGTTTCTCTCAGAATGAACTTATGCCACAGTTTCTCTCAGATTTTCTTGGCACTTGACGATAATGGATTTGCCTGATTTCGGGGGTGCAGCAAGCCCTTCCCGGGTTTAAACAGATGTAATTTGCAGCATGAAGGGAGCAGGCAAAAGGTTTCGTAGTAATCTCACCCTAGGGCGGAATTGGCAATAAACTTTGCTTGATCTGAAAGAGGGAAGGTGCACGGGCTTCTTTGTCTCTTAAGTGATCCTACTTAAGGGAACAGAGAAATCGATTATGTCCCCAGCAAGCAATGTGGGACAATGGGGGAGACAACAATGGAGTGGGTGGCGATGAACCGAAGGGTAGAACTGCCGTGGTAATGGGTCTTAAAATCTTAGCCCCGCAGGGAACAAGTGACTGGGGAAGTTTTCGCCTGTTGTCTCTGAGCATCGGAAATCGCCTCCTTCGACACGTCGCGCCCAAAATACACATAGTGTAGTTGCATTCGTGTGGTGAACCCCCAAAAATAGGGGATTCCATTGTCATCAAGTGTCAAGAAAAAATCCGACTATACGATAACACAATGCAAAGTTGCACAATGGTGTTGGGTTCCGTTTGCACCACACAATAGTGTATCTTTTTTCAGAAAGCGGCGCAGCTGGTGCAATACCACTTTTTGGTGCAACCTACCACAAAATTTAGAGCAGTGTATTAGCACATTAAGATATTTGGATAAATGTCTTCTGCCTCTTTCCGAAAAGCACTGCTCATAAACAAATATTATCTCTGACAGAAGTGAATGTGTAGGACAATGCCGCTTTTACGCCAGTTCATCCGCTACTTGGGTGGTCTTACCGTTTGCCTTTACGAACAAAGGAATTTGAAATTATTCAGCACCTGAAAATGGGGCGTACATATGAAAGTTTTTAAGATTATTGTGTTTTTCACTAAAATATGCACTATGGAATGTAACGATTTCATTTCGCTGTAGTACAATGATTAAATATAGATGAATTCACTGTTTTTCGGTTTCCTGTGGGATCCTTACAGTAGCCAATATGCGAATCTGGAAGGGAAATTGTAACTAAAGCATACATATTTATTATCTATTTTTTATTAATTTTTAGCTGAACATACAATTTTACATAATTTTTGAATGGAGAAAACAAGGACAAACAGAATTTGGTTGCCAGCTGACTTTCAGTTACATGCCGCCTACAAGACATTCAAATGTCAGATCCTGCATTTTTCTCGTTATGGTCAACTTCAAAGCTTTATTTGATGGGAATTTAGATTTTTACGAAACGAAGTTGTCACTCTCCCAGAATCATCTGTCCATAAAAGGTTGTCATTGTTAATCTTAGATTATAAATTTCTCTCTAATGTTCTGGATATATTTACCCCGTGTTTTACTTCTATAAGTTCACGCTGTAGAGAGAAATTCTGTAGAGAGAATAGTTTAGGAATTGTTCTCCCGCCAGCACACAGACAGAGACAAATGAGAACAACGCATGCATAGAAAATACAATGATCTGCGAAAATCTTGTTTAATATAAAATATAATGTGTATTTAAATTCATTTTTAAATTACAGCCTAAGGTCACTAATTCGGCCAAAAAGAGGAGAAAAACAAAGGTGCAATTATACTGTGAAAAAGAAAATTCTAACATACACTGATCATGTAAAAGCAATTTTAAATTAATGGCGGAAGAATTGTTGGGTGGGATACCGATCCCTTCCCTGTTTCTTCCGTTAAATTTGCTCTAGGTTCTGACATACTGTGAGCATAGACCCAAGCGTGTGTTACTTTTAAATTTTGGCTCAAATTGTGTTTGAGGTTAATGTAAAAATTTATATTGCAAAGCAAAAATTTATTGCAGCAGCGATTTTCAATAAAATTGTACTCTTTTTCACAAATAAAATACTTATCAAAATATACTAACATAGCAAACAAGACGAATGGTTAACATTATGAGTTTCGTTTAATATGGAATACACTGTTCACAAAAAGTTAGGAATATTGCGGTTTCGAAGGGGAAACGTGGTGATGTGCAAAGTTAACGACTACTGGAGATAGGTTATCAGCGTGGATAGCTATACATGATATGTAAATTAGCATCATGTGGTAATTAGCATCATTTAGAGTGCGAGCTCCGATAAATAGTACCGTGCGGGAAGTGAAAACGGGTCGTATCACTGCTTAGTCTAGAAGTTTGCTGAATGTATTGCCTTCATTGTGGGATTAACTTGAAATTATGTCCAGACGAACGTTTAAGCATTGGCAACAGAAATACAGCTGCTGGAATGGTACAGGAAGGTGTACGGCAGATCGATGTGGCTGCTTCTTTAGGGGTTTCGCAAAGTGTAGTAAGTCGGCAATACACACAAGATTTCTACTGCATGGGAATGTTGCAGATCGATGCAGGAGTGGTCGCCCGAGGATAACAACGAGGAGCTAAGATCGCTACCTGAGAGTAAGTGCTCGCAGAAGGCCTAGTATCACCAGTAGCCTACTCCGAAAATCACTTCGGTTTGCTTCTATAGAATGCCGCTGAGGTGTACAGCATTGACATCAGCTCACCGTCGTCAATGGTGTATCTGGGTCCAACAGTACATGTCATGGAATACTGAGTGGCACCTTATACTTTTCACACATGAATTCCGTTTCGCTCTTTATCCTGATACTCGACAAGGACACGCGTGGAGGAGATCCACCACACGAATGCAACTACAATATGTGCAGTCCGTCCATTCATACTAAGCCAGTCAGTTTGGGTATATGGGCAAGAGTGGGTTTTAATAGCCGTACTTCTCTGTATGTTTGTCAAGGCCTTCGTGTACCGAAACAAGATCATTTTGCCCATTGTGACACTGTTTCATGCTGCTATTGTGTTAACTTGGCTTGGTTTTTTCTTCCAGATTAACGTTGTAAATAAAGAATAATAAATAGGACGTTTATGATCGTGTTGGTGAATAACGATGATCAGTGCTACGTAACTGATGATGGTAATGATAGACTCTTTCACCTCGGGGTTCGTAGTTAGAGTTCGGCACGCAAACACCAATGTGATAGAAACAACAGAAGAGCTAAATATTGTAAGCAGGACTCTACACTATTTCATGAAATACTTCTATACCTTATAAAAACGATTTATTCCTCTTATTTACTTCTGCGAATGTTGTTCTAATGATTCCGTTATCCTGCTTGTTGCGAGCACTATAAAATATTTCCACTCCTTATGGATACTCCTTACTGATAACTTTGTTATATCGCTGAGTATTAATGTTATAATCATATGTTATAAACAATGTATTAATTTTATAAACACAATGGGTTAATTGCAGCTATGCTATATTTATTATTATGAACAAATCATATGCGCATCAATTACAGATTATTTACCGATTAAATTTAATTTAATGTGCCAATGCTATAACTATGGGAATTTTGTTCTACAGTGATCGTGTATGGACAAAAACGTGCCCCTTATATGTACTGGCATATAATAAAGCACGGCGTTGTGATTCACCTTTATCCCGTCACTGGAATGGTGGGGGAATAAAGGTGCCGCTCGTGAAAGAAATTAGAAACATAAACACATATCTTAGTTTTCACATACCTTAATTTATGTCTTGTGTGGTTATAAGAAAAACAAACAGGATTCTTATG
This sequence comes from Macrothele yani, assembly GCA_039090855.1. NCBI lineage: Eukaryota > Metazoa > Arthropoda > Arachnida > Araneae > Macrothelidae > Macrothele > Macrothele yani. The sequence goes on along the minus strand of CM077017.1, from coordinate 59,511,473 downwards.
TGGAAGTAATCAAATTGGTTTAATACTTGAGAGTTAGGAACACTAAGTTATCAAGTGCGTGGGTGCAGCCGTTAACAATATCTTACACATAAAATTTATTATTATTAGGATTTTGCTCTACAACGTCTCCGATCATTTCTGCATACATATATATATATATATATATATTCTATAAAGATACCTAAGCAAAAAAATACAAATATAATTTTGACTCACACCTAGTACAACATAGAAAAGGTTATGTATCTACCTGTGTGAGTAAAAGGAGAAAAGAAAAAAATAAAATATAAACTACACTCCAAAAAGCTGCATCCAAAACATACTAAAAAGAAAAATTAGAAAATGAAAAAAACCTCAAGTAAAAAAATAGTAATAAAAAAAAATAATAATAAAAAATAATAAAACATTTCAACTAGAATTTGCGCATGAGCTGCTAAATAATAAATTGAAATTAGTTACTTAAGAGCAAAACTGAAGACTAAGGAAAAAATTTTAGAATTTAAAACGAAGGGTGCAAAATAACCTGAAAATCAAAACGCGCAACGCAGCAGTTTTGAAAATTCAGAATTCACATTCTATAAAGATACCTAAGCAAAAAAATACAAATATAATTTTGACTCACACCTAGTACAACATAGAAAAGGTTATGTATCTACCTGTGTGAGTAAAAGGAGAAAAGAAAAAAATAAAATATAAACTACACTCCAAAAAGCTGCATCCAAAACATACTAAAAAGAAAAATTAGAAAATGAAAAAACCTCAAGTAAAAAAATAGTAATAAAAAAAAAATAATAATAAAAAATAATAAAACATTTCAACTAGAATTTGCGCATGAGCTGCTAAATAATAAATTGAAATTAGTTACTTAAGAGCAAAACTGAAGACTAAGGAAAAAATTTTAGAATTTAAAACGAAGGGTGCAAAATAACCTGAAAATCAAAACGCGCAACGCAGCAGTTTTGAAAATTCAGAATTCACATTCTATAAAGATACCTAAGCAAAAAAATACAAATATAATTTTGACTCACACCTAGTACAACATAGAAAAGGTTATGTATCTACCTGTGTGAGTAAAAGGAGAAAAGAAAAAAATAAAATATAAACTACACTCCAAAAAGCTGCATCCAAAACATACTAAAAAGAAAAAATTAGAAAATGAAAAAAACCTCAAGTAAAAAAATAGTAATAAAAAAAAATAATAATAAAAATAATAAAACATTTCAACTAGAATTTGCGCATGAGCTGCTAAATAATAAATTGAAATTAGTTACTTAAGAGCAAAACTGAAGACTAAGGAAAAAATTTTAGAATTTAAAACGAAGGGTGCAAAATAACCTGAAAATCAAAACGCGCAACGCAGCAGTTTTGAAAATTCAGAATTCACATTATATAAAGATACCTAAGCAAAAAAATACAAATATAATTTTGACTCACACCTAGTACAACATAGAAAAGGTTATGTATCTACCTGTGTGAGTAAAAGGAGAAAAGAAAAAAAAATAAAATATAAACTACACTCCAAAAAGCTGCATCCAAAACATACTAAAAAGAAAAATTAGAAAATGAAAAAAACCTCAAGTAAAAAAATAGTAATAAAAAAAAAAAAAATAATAATAAAAAATAATAAAACATTTCAACTAGAATTTGCGCATGAGCTGCTAAATAATAAATTGAAATTAGTTACTTAAGAGCAAAACTGAAGACTAAGGAAAAAATTTTAGAATTTAAAACGAAGGGTGCAAAATAACCTGAAAATCAAAACGCGCAACGCAGCAGTTTTGAAAATTCAGAATTCACATTCTATAAAGATACCTAAGCAAAAAAATACAAATATAATTTTGACTCACACCTAGTACAACATAGAAAAGGTTATGTATCTACCTGTGTGAGTAAAAGGAGAAAAGAAAAAAATAAAATATAAACTACACTCCAAAAAGCTGCATCCAAAACATACTAAAAAGAAAAATTAGAAAATGAAAAAAACCTCAAGTAAAAAAATAGTAATAAAAAAAAAATAATAATAAAAAATAATAAAACATTTCAACTAGAATTTGCGCATGAGCTGCTAAATAATAAATTGAAATTAGTTACTTAAGAGCAAAACTGAAGACTAAGGAAAAAATTTTAGAATTTAAAACGAAGGGTGCAAAATAACCTGAAAATCAAAACGCGCAACGCAGCAGTTTTGAAAATTCAGAATTCACATTCTATAAAGATACCTAAGCAAAAAAATACAAATATAATTTTGACTCACACCTAGTACAACATAGAAAAGGTTATGTATCTACCTGTGTGAGTAAAAGGAGAAAAGAAAAAAATAAAATATAAACTACACTCCAAAAAGCTGCATCCAAAACATACTAAAAAGAAAAATTAGAAAATGAAAAAAACCTCAAGTAAAAAAATAGTAATAAAAAAGAAAAAAATAATAATAAAAAATAATAAAACATTTCAACTAGAATTTGCGCATGAGCTGCTAAATAATAAATTGAAATTAGTTACTTAAGAGCAAAACTGAAGACTAAGGAAAAAATTTTAGAATTTAAAACGAAGGGTGCAAAATAACCTGAAAATCAAAACGCGCAACGCAGCAGTTTTGAAAATTCAGAATTCACATTCTATAAAGATACCTAAGCAAAAAAATACAAATATAATTTTGACTCACACCTAGTACAACATAGAAAAGGTTATGTATCTACCTGTGTGAGTAAAAGGAGAAAAGAAAAAAATAAAATATAAACTACACTCCAAAAAGCTGCATCCAAAACATACTAAAAAGAAAAAATTAGAAAATGAAAAAAAACCTCAAGTAAAAAAATAGTAATAAAAAAAAAAAATAATAATAAAAAATAATAAAACATTTCAACTAGAATTTGCGCATGAGCTGCTAAATAATAAATTGAAATTAGTTATTTAAGAGCAAAACTGAAGACTAAGGAAAAAATTTTAGAATTTAAAACGAAGGGTGCAAAATAACCTGAAAATCAAAACGCGCAACGCAGCAGTTTTGAAAATTCAGAATTCACATTCTATAAAGATACCTAAGCAAAAAAATACAAATATAATTTTGACTCACACCTAGTACAACATAGAAAAAGGTTATGTATCTACCTGTGTGAGTAAAAGGAGAAAAGAAAAAAATAAAATATAAACTACACTCCAAAAAGCTGCATCCAACATACTAAAAGAAAAATTAGAAAATGAAAAAAACCTCAAGTAAAAAATAGTAATAAAAAAAAAAATAATAATAAAAATAATAAAACATTTCAACTAGAATTTATGCGCATGAGCTGCTAAATAATAAATTGAAATTAAGTTACTTAAGAGCAAAACTGAAGATTCTAAGGAAAAAATTTTAGAATTTAAAACGAAGGGTGCAAAATAACCTGAAAATCAAAACAGCAACGCAGCAGTTTTGAAAATTCAGAATTCACATTCTATAAAGATATCTAAGCAAAAAAATACAAATATAATTTTGACTCACACCTAGTACAACATAGAAAAGGTTATGTATCTACCTGTGTGAGTAAAGGAGAAAAGAAAAAAATAAAATATAAACTACACTCCAAAAGCTGCATCCAAAACATACTAAAAAGAAAAATTAGAAAATGAAAAAACCTCAAGTAAAAAAATAGTAATAAAAAAAAATAATAATAAAAAATAATAAAACATTTCAACTAGAATTTGCGCATGAGCTGCTAAATAATAAATTGAAATTAGTTACTTAAGAGCAAAACTGAAGACTAAGGAAAAAATTTTAGAATTTAAAACGAAGGGTGTTTTTTCTTTTCTCCTTTTACTCACACAGGTAGATACATAACCTTTTCTATGTTGTACTAGGTGTGAGTCAAAATTATATTTGTATTTTTTTGCTTAGGTATCTTTATAGAATGTGAATTCTGAATTTTCAAAACTGCTGCGTTGCGCGTTTTGATTTTCAGGTTATTTTGCACCCTTCGTTTTAAATTCTAAAATTTTTTCCTTAGTCTTCAGTTTTGCTCTTAAGTAACTAATTTCAATTTATTATTTAGCAGCTCATGCGCAAATTCTAGTTGAAATGTTTTATTATTTTTTATTATTATTTTTTTTTTTATTACTATTTTTTTACTTGAGGTTTTTTTCATTTTCTAATTTTTCTTTTAGTATGTTTTGGATGCAGCTTTTTGGAGTGTAGTTTATATTTTATTTTTTTCTTTCTCCTTTTACTCACACAGGTAGATACATAACCTTTTCTATGTTGTACTAGGTGTGAGTCAAAATTATATTTGTATTTTTTTGCTTAGGTATCTTTATAGAATGTGAATTCTGAATTTTCAAAACTGCTGCGTTGAGCGTTTTGATTTTCAGGTTATTTTGCACCCTTCGTTTTAAATTCTAAAATTTTTTCCTTAGTCTTCAGTTTTGCTCTTAAGTAACTAATTTCAATTTATTATTTAGCAGCTCATGCGCAAATTCTAGTTGAAATGTTTTATTATTTTTTATTATTATTTTTTTTTTATTACTATTTTTTACTTGAGGTTTTTTTTCATTTTCTAATTTTTCTTTTTAGTATGTTTTGGATGCAGCTTTTTGGAGTGTAGTTTATATTTTATTTTTCTTTCTCCTTTTACTCACACAGGTAGATACATAACCTTTTCTATGTTGTACTAGGTGTGAGTCAAAATTATATTTGTATTTTTTTGCTTAGGTATCTTTATAGAATGTGAATTCTGAATTTTCAAAACTGCTGCGTTGCGCGTTTTGATTTTCAGGTTATTTTGCACCCTTCGTTTTAAATTCTAAAATTTTTTCCTTAGTCTTCAGTTTTGCTCTTAAGTATATATATATATATATATATATATAAGTGCAATGCTTAGTGATTTATTTTTACTTTTAGTTCCATTTCTCCTATGCTTTACTTAAATGTTTTACCTAGCTAACTGGGTTTTCATTGTTTGTTCATGACCATTACACGCCACGTGCTCTAAGCAGGGTTACGAATAATGTTAAGCAGTTACATGCAATAACAGGGAAAAGGAAAAAAATAGCTTATCTGGAAGTTCCATGGCTGGCAATTCTTCTGCTTGTCCAACTTGTAGTTTTTGTCAACGCTGGGCAGTATACCTCATCTCTCCAATCTGGCTTATCTCTCCGCCTACACCTCGGCACTCACTACCAAAATGTCTGTCTCCCGCTGTCACTAGATCTCAACTGCCCGAGCTGTCGTCTTGACCAGTCTAACCACTCTCTGACCTTTTTGGGTTTCACCTTGTCCGCGGATGCCAAGGTCACGTGACCTTCTGGGGAGTTGACCTAATCCGCGGAGGTTAAGGTCACGTCGCTCCCTTCTAGGCAGCTGACCGCATCGACTCTTGCAACCCTCCTGATTTTCTCTGGGGGCCTAAGTATCTCCTCAAGGCTTGGGATTGCCTCCCGATACCTCCTGGGGGTATCCCCTTTTTCACGTGCATGTTGGACTAAATTTATTTTAAATAATTTTGTTCCCAACAACATTTTACGCCTTTTCTTCCCGCCATCGGGAAAACCCTTTTTTCCCGCTGCTAAGAAACTTCTGTCCCCGAAACAAAACCAACTGGTTTCTTATACGACTCACTCCTTCTATCTCTCCGAGTTAACTGCCTTTCCCATTCGCCACCTTGCCCTCAAGCGAAAGGATGACCAACCCCTTCTAACACACACAGTGATACTTCCTCTCCCACGGATTAAAAGGGCCGCGTTCTAAGACAAAAGTCTCAAAGCTCTGGATTGTCGCTTCTGCATACCCTTCTGTACCTTTGAAACCATAGAGCCGAAAAGTGCAAATTGCATTTGACAATGCCAAATGCCGCTATGAAATACAAAGCCTAGACTTCTAATGATGCGACAACCTGGCGTCTCTAAACAAACCCGATTTCCTGATACTTCTTGACTGGGGTGTCGAAGCTAAGAGTTTCTCACGCATGAAAATGGAGCACGAAAGCAAAATAAAAGTTGGGAATGAGATTTAATATTTTTGCATAAAAATTATTGTATTAAATCTCCGTAACAAGTGAACATGCATTTCCGTTTTCTCGATGACAATGCAACCTGTCACCATACCAGCAACGTGCTTCAGGAACTGGAAAATCATGGTGTTCAATCGTTACAGCTGCCTCCCAGGTCTCCTGATCTCAATCCTATTGAGAACATTTGGGGCGCTGTAGAGCGACGCCTAGAAAACGAATGTTCCATACCTCAGTACACTGGCTGGCCTCAATAACGTGTTGCCTGAGACACTCATCAATAATGTCCTTGCAAGTATGCCTCGTAGATGTCAAGACGTTTTTCGACACAGAGGTGGAGGAAGAAGAAAGGTTAAAAAATACATTACCGTGTACTGAAATCCAGAGGTATGGATGGACATTCTCGTAATTTATTGCAGTGCTACTGGGCTGTGTGCAGAAATTGCACAATAAATTATTTTTGTAAACGCATTCTTTATCGTTTGCATTACATAGCCTCACTGATGTAATTTCAATGAGTGTTACTTGAGTTAGATACATGTATCCTTCATTTTATGCAATATCCTTAACTTTTTGGGATCAGTATATAATATATTTTAATAGTTAAACCCTCTGTAGTTCTGCTCAGGAGTCTCAGCCGCTTTCTCCGAATTTTCAGTTAGCTTAGAATCAATTTCGTCGAAGGGATTTCGGTTATTGAACTCTGTTTCTGATCTTGCACGCCATTTGGGCTGAAAAAAAAAAAAAAAAAAAAAAAAAAACATTATGCACATGATAACGCTGTCACTTCCATAATTATTACGCGATAGTTACTTACTCTCCATCACTGTTTGAAATTCCTTTTGATGACGAGCAATAACAAAATTTTTGCAGCTATTTTTGTTTACTTTTATTATGAAGGAAAAGAAAGGTTAAAAAATACATATAGACGAGTATATAGGGAAACGGGGTAAGACAAGGAGACACCATATCTCCCAAGCTCTTTAATGCCACATTGCAAAATGTCTTTCAATCATTGAACTGGGAAAACAAGGAGATAAAGATTAATGGAGATTATTTACCTCACCTGCGTTTTGCTGATGACGTAGTCATTTTTGCAACTACCCCTTCGGAGCTGCAGAGTATGATCCAAGAACTTGCTGTCAAGAGTAAAGAAGTGGAATTAAAACTGAACTTTCAGAAGACAAAAGTGATGAACAATGCTTTTACAAGAAACGAAAATTTATCGATTGATGGGGGAAAGCTAGAGACAACTGATACCTAAATTTATCTAGGGCCGCAGGTATCAAGTGAGGATCACATTGATGAAGAAATTAATTGGCGTATAAAACTTTGATGGAGAGCTTTTGGAAGAAACAGTACAATTTTTAAGAGCAGTATGCCATTATGTCTTAAAAGAAAAATTTTGATCAATGTATCCTGCCAGTACTTACGTATGGAGCAGAGACATGGACCTTAACTATAAAAGACATACAAAGACTGCAGACTATTCAGAGAAGCATGGAGAGATGCATACTTAGTGTAACCAGGAAAGCTAAGAAGAGGAACTTGTGGATATGAAAAATGAGAAGAGTGGAGGATATCATGAAGAGAGTGAAGTTACAAAAAAGGAAATGGGATGGACATATTGCCAGAAGAACGGACCACTGATGGAGAACCTAAATTTTAGATTGGATTCCGAGAGACAGGAAAAGACCAGGATTAAGACCACATGGAAGATGGATGGATGAAATTCGAAAGCATGCTGGAGGGACTTAGAGGAGACAGGCTCAAGACAGACAGTTGTGGAAGAAACTTGGGGAGACCTTCATCCAGCACTGGATTGATAATGGTTGAACATGATGAGGATATATGTATGTATCATTATCAACCATTATCAATCCACTGCTGGATGGAGGTCGCGCAAATTTCTTCCATTACTTTCTGTCTTGAGCCATATCACGCTGACACGCTTCCGAACTTCATCCACCCACCTCCCACGTGGTCTTCTTCTGGGTGTTTTCCTGACCTCTGGAATCCATTCAAGTATTTCAGTTGTCCGTTGGTGGTCAGTTCTTTAATTGCCATTTCAGGGATTTTACCTCGATCATGATGTCATCAACTCCTGTCATTTCGCGAGTTCCTCTTCCTACTTTTCCTGGTTATGCCAGATATGTACCCCTGCATGCTTCTTTCAGCAGCTTGCAGACTCCGGATGTCCTTTTTCACGCTTTCTAACCGTAGGTTGAAGAAGCGTATATGCTCCAGCTTTGTCCGTCCGTCCGTCCGTCCGTCTGTCTGTCGGCACGATAACTCGCGTAAAAACGGATTTCGATGAAATATTGGTATGTGGTAGGGGACCACTGGGAACGAACCCTATTTAAAATGGACGAAATGGGGTCAAAGGTCACGGCATAGGAGCGGGATCCATTCCATTGCCCTTATGCGTCATAACTTGCGTAAATATAGTTCGATGTCGATGAAATTTTAGTATATTGTAGGGGACCACATGGGAATGAGCCCTATTGAAAATGGGTGGTAGGGTCAAAGGTCAGGACATAGGAGCGGGATGCATTCCATTGCCCTTATGCGTCATAACGTGTGTAAAAATGGTTCGATTTCGATGAAATCTTAGTACGTGGTAGGGGACCACCTGGGGACGAACCCTATTGAAAATGGACGAAATGGGGTCAAAGGTCAGGACATAGGATCGGGATCCATTCCATCGCCCTTATCCCATAATATTAAAGGAGCAATTCTTGTATGTATGTAAATTTTATTTTGAAAACGGCTCTAAGGATTTTGATGAAAGTCGTTAACCTACCGTTTTCTGGTACTAGAAATCGACTTAGCTTGATCTCGACTTCAGGAAAATTCGTTTAGTGAGTTAAATAACCACCCCGAATCACCACGTTTTTATTGTCATGGCGTCGTCCCATTAATGTTGCCCATGCTTAAAAATCTTATGACGTCACAATCTCGAGTTTGAGATATTGGCGCGCGGTCACGCCGTCTGTCTCATTACGTCACGCGTTGTGTGTGGATCCTATTAAAATTTTATGACGTCACACTCTTGCGAGCAGATGGTCGCGATTCCCATCTGCCTCATTACGTCCTGCGTTGTGTGCGTATGCCCGTCTGCATGATAACTCGCGTAAAATTCGTTCGATTTCGATTAACTTTTAGTATGTGGAAGGGGAACGCCTGGAAGGAACCATATTGAAAGTGAACGAAATGGGGTCAAAGGTCAGGACATAGGAGCGGGATCCATTCCACTGCCCTTATGCGCCATAACTAGCGTAAAAAAGGTTCGATTTCGATTAAATCTTAGTGTGTGGTAGGGCACCACCTGGAAACAAATCCTATTGAAAATGGGCGAAATGTGGTCAACGGTCAGGACATAGGAGCGCTTCATTTTCATCGCCTTTATGCGTTATAACTTATGTAAAAAATCTTTGACTTGGATGAAAAGTTAGTATGTTGTAGGGACGAATCCTGCTCGGGGACGAATCCTATTGAAAATGGGCGAAATGGGGTCAAAGGTTAGGACACAGGAGCGGGATCTATTCCATAGCCCTTATGCATCATAACTTACGTAAAAATGCTTCCATTGCGACAAAACTTTATCATGTTATTTTGGAGGTGTACTGAACCGGTTCTGTCGAATATCATCGAAATGGGATCAAAGGACAGGACACAGGACCGAGATTTATTCCATAGCCATTATCCTCATACCTTGAGTGATAACTTGAGTTATGATTTCTGGTATGTTGGAAAGCGTATTATAATCAATGCATTGCATGATTTTACTAACTTGTTAAATTAGCTCCACGTCTCTTCGTCATAAGTAAGAACTGGAAGGATGCATTAATTAAACACTTCTCTTTTAAGACATCATGATAAATTGCTCATAAAAATTGTACTGCTTCTTCCAAATGCTCTCCAAACAAGTTTTATACGCCGATTAATTTCATCATCCAAAATTTGATATTTGCTGCCCGAGGTAAATGTAGGTAGTTGCATCTAGCTTTTTCCCATCATTCGCTAAATCTTCATTTTTTGTAAAAACATGGTACTTCAATTTTTTTTCTGAAAGTTCATTTTCGATCCCACTTCTTTACGCTTGTCAGCAAGTTCCTGGATCATACTTAGCAGCTTTGAAAGGGTAATTGTAAAAATGAGCACGTTATCAGCAAAACTAACGTGAGTTAAATAATCTTCATTAATTTTTATCCCTTTGTTTTTTCCAGTTCAATGATTGAAAGACATTTTGCAATGTGGCATTGAAGAGTTTGGGAGACATGGTGTCCTCTTGTCTCACTCCCTTTCCATTTTTTATAGGTGCTGTATCCTCAGACAGCTGAGCCTTTGCACTTGCATTTTCATAGATGTTATTAATAATGCTAATGTATGCATCTTCAATATAACAGGATTTCTAGGATATTATAATTGCTGATGGTTTCACGGAATCATAGGGCTCTTCATAAAAAGCCATGCATAGTGGGAGTTCGTATTCCTTCGTTCTTTCAATTAGTTCTCTCAGTGCATGGATATGATCTACAGTGTTGTAGCCAATCCTGAATATTGCTCTCTCGGTTGAGCCATGTCCAACGTTATCTTCAAGCGATGTGAAAGAAACTTAGTGAAGATTTTATAAATCTCTGATAGGATTGTTTTTCATGAAAGAATTACTGTACTTACTATTATCTTAATAAGACAATAAGAAATGAGTTCAATATTTTGCTTCATTTAGGCAACTAAAGAGCATGACCAGCATGGTAAAACTAACAATTAACAAGTTAGTAAAATCATGCAATGCATTGATTATAATACGCTTTCCAACATACCAGAAATCATTACTCAAGTTATCACTCAAGGTATGAGGATAATGGCTATGGAATAAATCTCGGTCCTGTGTCCTGTCCTTTGATCCCATTTCGATGATATTCAACAGAACAGGTTCAGTATACCTACGAAATAACATGCTAAAGTTTTGTCGCAATGGAAGCATTTTTACATAAGTTATGATGCATAAGGGCTATGGAATAGATCTCGCTCCTGTGTCCTAACCTTTGACCCCATTTCGCCCATTTTACATAGGATTTGTCTCCGGGCAGGCCTCTACAACATACTAACATTTCATCAAAACCGAACCATTTTTACTTAAGTTATGACGCATAATGGCTATGGAAGTGATTTCGCTCCTATGTCCTGACATTTGACCCCATTTCGCCCATTTTCAACAGGGTTTGTCCCCAGTGGTCCCCTACCACATACTAAAATTTCATCGAAATCCAACCTTTTTACGTTAGTTATGACGCATAAGAGCAGTGGAATGGATCCCGCTCCTATATCCTGACCTTTGACCCCATTTCGTTCACTTTCAATAGGGTTCCTTTCCTGGTGTTCCCCTTCCACATACTAAAATTTCATCGAAATCGAAAGATTTTTACGCGAGTTATCGTGCGGACGGACATACGCACACAACGCGTGACGTAATGAGGCAGATGGGAATCGCGACCATCTGCTTACAAGAGTGTAACGTCATAAAACTTTAATAGGATCCGCACACAACGCGTGACGTAATGAGACTGATGGCATGACCGCGCGTCAAAATCTCAGTCGCGAGATTGTGACGTCATAAGATTTCTAAGCATGGCTTATATTAATGGGACGACGCCATGACACTAAAAATGTGGTAATTCGAAGTCGTTATTTAACGCACTAAGCTAATTTTCCTAAAGTCGAGATCAAGCTAAATCGATTTTCAGTACCAGAAAACGGTAGGTTAACGACTTTCATCAAAATCCTTAGAGCTGTTTACAAAATAAAATTTACATAGATACAAGAATTGCTCCTTTAAGGTGGACGTCAAGTAATTTTGCTTCCTATACTTCCAATGGAAAAACTTCTGTACACATTTTCTTCACAATTAATGCGTTCCCAAGGATGAAAATTTTAACATCGATTAAAATAGCTTCATTTTATAACTTGGATTACTTAATATTTTCTAAAACATAACCATAATTATGTAATCCAACATTTATTTGTCTACTGACGTCATCAAAGTACAGGTCGCGCCAACGTTTTTCTGGTTTCAACACCACCAAAGGAAACGTTATTGTTTTTTAATATAGTTATGGTTATGTTTTAGAAAATGTTAAGTATTCTAAGTTATAATATGAAGTTATGTTAGGCCGCCCCGGTGGCGCAGTGGTCTAAGCGATGGCCTCTGATCATTCGTCCGAACGGGGTCCGGGTTCGAATCCCGGTGAGGCATGGATATTGTGTTTGTCTTACGGCACTGGCTCTCTCCCTTCCCTGGAACCAGTGACCCTAAATTAGGGACGGGCGACTGCTTATAACCCATTGAGTTGCTCATGGTGGTCGTTAAACCTCCAACCAAAAAAAAAAAAAAAAAAAAAAGTTATGTTAATCGATGTTCAAATTTCTCTCCTTGGGAAAACACTAATTGTGAAGGAAATGTGTGCAAAAGTTTTTCCATTGGAAGTATAGGAAGCAAAATTACTTGACGTCCACCTTAATAGTATAGGATAAGGGCGATGGAATGCATCCCGCTCCTAAGCCCTGACCTTTGACCCCACTTCACCCATTTTCAATAGGGTTCGTCTCTAGGAGGTTCCTTACCACATACTAAAATTTCATTGAAATCGAACCTTATTTACGCAAGTTATGAGGCATAAGGGCAATGGAATGGATGCCGCTCCTATGTCGTGACCTTTAACCCCATTTGTCCCATTTTCAATAAGGTTCGTCCCCAGGTGGTCCTCTACCACATACTAAAATTTTATCGAAATTGAACCATTTTTATGTGAGTTATCGTGCCGACAGACAGATGGACGGATGGACGGGAAAATCTGGAGCACATACGCTTCTTCAACCTACGGTTGGAAAGCGTAAAAAACATCTGTGTAAATGACATGCATTTTACTGGAAAACATTTCAAACTGTTATAACAGTCTCCTTTCAATACGGCTAACAAACTGCAGAGATATTTCTACTGCAGTCAGCATGTCATGTTTTCCATCAGCTCAAAGGTATTTCGACAGTGCGAGGACACAACGAAAGTAATAACTCGATTTCAAACTTTATCACACCTAACGACGAAAGCCTAAGGAGAGTCCAAATTAAGATTAAAGGGGTGTAGGCAAATTGTGGCTAAATAATCCTGTTTAATCAAAACCCCTGGAGAGCAAGCCCCAGCGCACGAACTGCGAAGGGGTGTGACGTCACGGGCAGAGGGCCATCGCAGTCCCTCTCTGCTGAAGCAGAAGGGTCAGAGGGTCCTGTGTAGGGTTTACTTTTAGTGTCAGTTTGCCTTCTTACTATCTTAAGTATCAGCTTGATTGTAAAAAAAATGCGTAATGGGGTGATTTCAGAAGCATTTTTCCACTGATGTGTGAGTGTTCTTTATAAGTTTTCGTTTTTTTCTGCAAAAAGCACATTGGGAAAGAAGGGGGGGGGGAGAAAGTACTTATATATAATGAATGAACACATTTGTTGACGCTTGTCTCTTCGGTTTAGCATTTTTTTTTCTTTTTTCTTTCTTGTGGGAATCTGTTAATGTGTTAATTGATATTTTCAATATCTGTTTCAATTGAAAAATGAAAAGAAAAAGCTTGCTTTACTGTATACTGCTGGAGAAAATTAGTACGTTTTGTGTAATGTGTTTTTTCCCCCAAAGTTGCGAAGAAAAAGAAGATATGACATTTAGATTTGCAGCATAAAATTTGCGACGTTATGTGCAAAAGTTCAAAGATACCCAAATTGATACTTTCCATTTACATTTGATAAAAAAACCTTTTTCTAAATGATTTTAATTCATAATTTTTTTTTTTTTTTTACCTTCTAGAAGTAGTTGCAAGATTTGAGCATATATCTTACTGCAATTTCAGGAAATGTACTCACCAAATCAGATATTTTGCTTTCGCGTTCGTTTCATAAATAGAGAACTTTTTTTTTTTAAGTAAATCGAACGTGAAGGGAATTTCTTTAGGTTTTGAATAAAATAATTATGTTCCTAAAGTCCTGCACATAAAAAAAAAAACAACATACAGCGTAGTTTCAAAAATGCTTAACGTAAAATGTTGGGCTTTTGATGTTATGCGTGAAGAAATCTATTATGTTTGTGTTCCTTCAGCCAAATTGAAGACTAAAAGAAAAATTTCCTGAAACCTTAATTTTTAAGACCGGTACATGAAATCCTTTCGCAGCACAAGAGCAAAGCTCTAGAATTCCCCGATTTGTACATATCATTGTAGGAAACTGAGAATACAAATGAAAGTTAAGGAATCTTTTGACGTTATCTAAGGAGTAAAAATATTGAATAAAACAAAACCGTTCGATTTATTGTGGTCTGCGGGAATTATTTAGTGTCGCACTTGCGAAAATATTTCTCAGCGTAAACACCGCGGTACTTCTTTTTTTTTTTTTTTTTGATTGGAGGTTTAACGACCACCGTGAGCAACTCAATGGGCTATAAGCAGTCGCCCGTCCCTAATTTAGTGTCACTGGTTCCAGGGAAGGGAGAGAGCCAGTGCCGTAAGACAAACACAACATCCATGCCTGGCCGGGATTCGAACCCGGACCCCTTACGGACGAATGATCAGAGGCCAACGCCTTAGACCACTGCGCCACCGGGGCGGCCCGCGGTACTTCATCGGCGTCCATAGGTATGGCGAGTCTCGATTCAGCCATTCGGCCAGCTAGCTCGAACGTCACAGACCAGTTCGGAGAATTTCTGTAATCTTTAGGGGTTTTTGGTTTAATCCTTAGACGTTCTAGGTCATTGCAACCCCACAAGAAAATTGCGGCGAAAAGCAGAAGATGATATTTCTGATCCCAATCCAAGCTTATATGACTTTATAGGAGTTCTGAAAGTTTTTCCAACTCAAATAGCCGGGTGGCGCAGTGGTCTAAGGCGCTGGCCGCTGATCATTACCCCCGTAAGGGGTCCGGGTTCGAATCCCGGTCAGGCATGGATGTTGTGTTTGACTTACGGCACTGGCTCTCTCCCTTCCCTGGAACCAGTGACCCTAAATTAGGGACGGGCGACTGCTTATAGCCCATTGAGTTGCTCACGGCGGTCGTTAAACCTCCAATAAAAAAGAACTCAAACATATATTAAAATCCAAAGCTCAGGCAATGTCACTCGGAAAAGGAAATCCAAAACTACCATGCAAAGGAAAGAAATGTTGTCTAAGAAAATAAGCGATTATGGAGAAGGATATACAGCCGGACTTGAATTGATGAAATTTGCATCATATTTTTCAAAACATTAAGTTTTGGGTAATCTGAGGTTGACTCCTGAGAGAGAAATGAAATTATTTATATTCAACTTTCCTCAAAAGCATAATAAAGTATTTTTATATCTAAGTTTTGTATTTGTGATGACAGTGTTACTTCGTATTACTCTCTTAAGTATCAGTAAGGCAAAATTTTATTTATTTCTCTTATAGCAATCACATAAACACATTTTTAACTTTGAAATATTAGTTGATTTTCGTTACTGTAAAAATGTAGGCTATTATGTTTAATGCAGTCTTCCCTTCCCGTAAGCTTTAGCCGCAATTATTTGCCTATGGAGTTGCGGATAAATCCTAAGCCGCTGTCATCTGCCTTCCCCTTAGGCTATAGCTGCAATTTACCAATGGGATTGGAGCAGTGTTGCCATTAGATCTACTGATTTTGAGTCCTGTCTACTGACAGATTTTCGTAATCTACTGATTTTTCTGTTTTAAGACCACCTACACACTCAGGGACATGCTGTTTAAGAATGTCTACATTCTTTCAGTACTCACCTTCTACTGATCCAATGGACAAGACGTTCACCTCAGAATTGATGTGAAGACAAAAAAAAAAGAAAAAAAGAAAAAGCTGACCAAGACTAAAATTATTCAATACCTCCCACACACCACAGAATATTTCGTATATGTTACAAGTACATAGCACTGCAACATTAAGACTTTTCAGATACGTTGCGCAATGTAACAGTAATGTTTCAGAAACCTTACGGTTACGTCAAAATGTCCTCAAACGTTACATAACTTTGAAACATAACCGATTCGTTACAAATGAAAGGTATTTGTAACTTCAACATACCAACTTCATGTTACTGTTACGTATTTGAAAGATATTTGTAACTTCGTTACATTACTGTTACGTATTTGAAAGATATTTGTGACATCATCATATTACTGTTGCGTATTTACTACGTTGAACATTATAGTGCCGCCCTGGTGGCGCAGTGGTCTAAGCGATGGCCTCTGATCATTCGCCCGAACGGGGTCCGGGTTCGAATCCCGGTGAGGCATGGATGTTGTGTTTGTCTTACGGCACTGGCTCTCTCCCTTCCCTGGAACCAGTGACCCTAAATTAGGGACGGGCGACTGCTTATAGCCCATTGAGTTGCTCACGGTGGTCGTTAAACCTCCAATCAAAAAAAAAAAAAAAAAAAAAACATTATAGTTTTAATAAACTTTGTAAAATTACAATAAAAAATATTACACTCGACAGCTGTTTCAAAAGCAACAACAGTCGTTTTACGAGTTGTTTACGTTTTCATAGGTTCAACGCAGTCCGCTGTCCATTGGGAACAGTTGCGGCGTTTATATATTGATAACAAAAGAAATAAAAATAAGTCCCAAATGAAGGTGTCGAATTTGTATTATACATGTGGAATAGACTAGATTTCAGCGAAAAAAAGAAAGAAAATAAAATTCGTAATTTCTCTAAATAATTTGAAATTTCTCAGCTTCAAGTTAAAAAAAACCTGCTGGTATATACCAATACAACAACACAGCCATTTATAAAATGCATTTCAGAATTTAAAAATTATAATAATCAAAACAATTACTTACTTTCAGATGATCTTGAATCACAAAAAAAAAAAAAAAAAAAAGGATGAAATATTAAATCAACTAAGTAGCTAACTCGAGCACGACAGTATCACCAAAGAATATCCCAGTAGCACGTGGAAATACGACTACGAGAGGGCTTCGGTGAAATGGCATAAATGCGCATGCGCATCCACGCCGTTGCCAAAGCAAAAATCTTAAAAATCGCCGAAATGTAACATCAAGGTAGCAATGTACTATGGAAACTATAAAACAGTAGTATCGGTGAATGCTATTTTTAACGTAACCGTAATGTACACAGAGTTATGTTCCAAAATAGATGTTGCTGAAACGTAATTGTAAGATATCTCTGAAAGTGTAACGAAAATGAGAGATTGTAACATTATTGATACATATCTGAAACGTTTTGTGCTGTATGGGCTGCTTCCTATTTTTTTTTAATTCATACTAGTTGTCATGATTTTTTATGCTAAATAATTAATTAGTCTGTTATACAAAAGATTTTCCCTAGTTTTGTTAAAACGCAGAATATCAGGAAAATGTCTACATCACGATATCTCTATTAACGACACTTTTTTTAGTATAGCACTTATTTCACATACTTTCGGGAAATCTGAGTATTGTTGAGTAACAAGTGTAAGTATAGCACTTTGTTTTTAAGAAGACAAGTGGGACAGATCCAGCTGTGTCTGCATTAAAAGGCAAACGCCATGATTATTTACACCAACATTAGTTTTAAAGATCAGAATCCTTTTATAAAGCTGAGCAGTAATATCACCGTAAAAAAATAAGTGGTGTGAATTCACGGAAAGTTTTTGAAAATAACGTGCAGCAAAGTTGCCGGTAGGTATCCGTGTTTTTCAGAAATTTCCGTTTGTAAAAGTGCCCCCTTCATTTTAACTTCCGTATTTACACAGATATTTCCGTAGACAGAAATTCCGTTTATTTCAGAAAAATTCACTTCTGCTTTTTCCGTACTTAAATTGAAATTCCGCGAAATCAACAAACCTGCACAGCACTTAGGATCGAACACCCGACAGTATAACTCGCCGAATATTCAACTGGTGCATTTACCAACTGAGCTACAAACCACATCAACCAGCTTCATGTATGTTATAAAACTAATCACACGACAAAGAAATTTTGTTTTTTGTCATTAATGTGAGTGACTTAGTCTTTTTAATTTCTATTGGAGCTTATTATTTTTCTGAATAGGTTTGTAATTTATTTATTTTTTCCTATAGGAGGACTTTTCAAATATTAAGCATTTTTCATCATGGTTTTTCGAAGCAACATATTGGCTTTGTAACATGATTTTTTTAAACTGACAATGACTCATTTATCTCTAAAAAAGGTGAAATGTATTTTTTATAGTATTATTTCACACACACACAAAACAACTAAATATGAAATTTACTCTCGATAGCTATAATAGCTTTTGTCTTAAGCTGTCCAAAGACTGATACACAGACATCGTATAATCATCTGTATAATAAGTACCCGATTTCTTACAGTAACACAATATATAATAAGTAGCTGGTGCACCAAATAGGGGACAAGAGAAATATCCTGGGCCACAAAACACAAACAAAGTCCATGTGATATGCTATCCACAATATCCGATCTCGCTACGGAACTTTAAAATTCGACAGACGATTGAAATTTGAAAGTTAATCAAACCTCAAGTATTTCCACGAATCGCTACTATTAGAGGAAATTTCTCGTCATACGGATACGGAAAAGGTGAGAACGGAGATTTTCCGTTAATATACGAAAGGAATTGCGGAAAGGTTTCTGAAAATTCAGAATTTTCCGTTAACAAATCTCTAAAACGGTAATTTACCGCTCATATAAGAAAGAAACTGCGGAAAGGTTTCTGAAAATTCAGAATTTTTCCGTGGCACGAAAAGTCCGTTAAATTCAGGTTTTTTTCCCGTCATTTCACGGAAAGGTAGTATCAGAAACATGCTTCGTTAATTCACAAAAGAAATGACGGACAGTTGTCCGTGAATTTCAGAAATTTGTTTGCAGTGTATCTTATAAAAAAAAACGCGCCGCAGGATTGTATTGGTTTGAATATTCATTCCGCTGTTTAATAGCAGTTTGTGAAGTACTGGTAATATTTGACATACCGGTAGATTTAAGTGTTCCTTCCTATTGAGATTACATCCACTAACACATCACATTTGTGAGGTGGAGCATATTTCAAGCAAAAAAATCTGATCTACTGATTTTTTGAGCTCTGGTCTACTGATTTCAAGTAAAAGTTTCTGGCAACACTGGGTTGGAGATCACCCGTGGCTCTCGTCGCAATTTACCAACATCGGATTAAGGTGGATCCAACTAAAATCTTTGCCTTGTATTTCCAATGGGTAAACTTCTGTAGCCATTTTCTTCACAATTAATACGTTCCCAAGGATGAAAATTTGATCATCGATAAAAATAACCTCATATTATAGCCTAATATACTTAATATATTCTAATATTTAACCATTATTATATTGAAAATCAATAACTTTTCCTTTGGTGGTGTTGAGACCAGCTAATAGATGGCGCCACATCTACACGCGGCTTACTAAATGCTATCACGTCGCATATGTTTTCAATAATTTTATTAATTTTCGGAATGAAATCAAAATTTGAGTGTATATATGCGACGGTCTCTAATGCTTATAATGATTTCAGCCACTTAGATTAAATGTTCTGATAGCAATTTAGCTGAAAACGTTAACAGAATTGTAGGTACTGCTGATTTTTAATTCCGAAATAAACCAGCAAGCTTACCCTGCAACATTTTCAGCTAAATTAATGCTAGAATATTTAATCTAAATCGCACGAATCATTCTAAACATTCCGGACTATCGCCTGGATGAACACAAGTGTTGATTGCAGTCCAAAAATTAATGACACTCTTGAAAAAAATGCGACGTGATTGTATTTAGTAAATCACATGCAAATGTGGCGCCATCTATTTGCTGGTCTCAACACCCCTAAAGGAAAGGTAATTGATTTTTAACATATTAATGGTTAAAGTTTAGAAAATATTAAGTATACTAGGCTATAATATGAAGTTATGTTTATCGATGTTCAAATTTTCATGCTTGAGAACGCAATAATTGTGAAGAAAATGGCTACAGAAGTTTGCCCATTGGAAATAAAAGGCAAAGATTTTAGGTGGATCCTCCTTAAGAAAGGGTATAATGCCAGAGCTCGGACCATGCCCATCCCACCCACGTGATCCAAAAACCCCGTTCCCATGAGATTACATTACATACATTGGTATGAAGACAAAAGTAACCACAGAACGATACAAATTCTAGAAATAATGAGTTTTCGAAATTTAAAAATTTGTTGGGAGCCAAACTAAACCCAAAAGTTAAGTGAAACACGCGTCTCCCCCACCCCGCCATTCCCTCCTCCAGGCCTGATGCAATGAAGTCGTAACCACTGGATCATTGGGGTATGCAAACAAAATGACTGGGTACATAGCGGACATCATAAAGCTTAAATACGCAAATAATTGCATGTTAAAAACACCACACATGCTAAAAAAAAAAATAAAAAAAAAATAGGCTACCTACATTTATATTGAGTGAACACTTCAGAACTAACGATCGCTCAGATCGAATAAAAGTAACAACGTTTTGCACACAAAAAAAAATGTTCATTATACATCGACTATAGTTTCGCAGAGCGTTTGGCTCGGCTTCGTCAGGACGAATGCGGAGTTAACATCATACATTATGCATAAATATTTCATTGTGAGAAACGTTATTTTTATTTTATCTTAACACCGCAAGCTGAGTAGTCATAAATTATATACACTGACGGAAAAAAAAAATCCCAACACCAAGAAGGGGTTGTGTTAGATAAACGACAGTTGGTAGGCGGTGAGAGTACATCTGTAAGATGACGTCTATGCAAATTTCGCGCTCGGCGCATACGTGTGGCGCTAGTAGCGCCCCTCGGAACATGCAAAGCAGGTTTGCTGAAAATACGCGCTGTAACCTTCGTGAGCATTAGTTATCGTTGTGATTCGACGTAGTGTGTTGATTTTAGTCAAGAATGCCTTTAAGAAGACGAAGAAGCCATTATCAACAGCTCACGGAGTTTGAACGAGGTCGTGTAATAGGGCTACGAGAAGGTGGATTTTCTTTCCGCAATATTGCAGAACGACTTGGCAGGAATGTAGCCACTGTGCATGATTGTTGGCACCGGTGGTCAAGGGAAGGTACTGCCTCAAGAAGACCGGGTTCCGGCCGGCCACGTGGCACTACTGAGAGGGAAGACTGCCGTGTACTGCGTATGGCCGTGGCGCATCGTACTGCGTCTGCGGCAGCGATGCGAGCTGCAGTTGCCACCACAGTGACACAACGAACTGTTACAAATCGGTTACTTGAAGGAAAGCTCCGAGCCAGACGCCCTGTAGCGTGCATTCCACTTACTCCAAACCACTGCCGTTTGCGACGTCAATGGTGTCAAGCTAGAGCTCATTGGAAGATGGAGTGGAGATCTGTTGTGTTTTCTGATGAAAGCCGGTTCTGCCTGGGTGCCAGTGATGGCCGTGTGTTGGTTGGAAGGAGGCCAGGTGAGCGCTTGCAACCAACCTGTCTGCGGCCGACACACACTGGACCTACACCTGGAGTTATGGTTTGGGGAGCAATTTCCTATGACAGCAGGAGCACTCTCGTGGTTATCACACGCACCCTGACGGCACAGTTGTACGTCGGTCTGGTGATTCAACCTGTTGTGCTGCCATTCATGAACAGCATTCCAGGGGGTTCCAACAGGATAACGCTCGCCCGCATACCGCTGTTGTAACCCAACATGCTCTACAGAGTGTCGACATGTTGCCGTGGCTTGCTAGATCACCAGATCTTTCTCCAATCGAGCACGTATGGGACATCATTGGACGACAACTCCAGCGCCACCCCCAACCAGCATTAACCGTCCCTGTATTGACCGACCAAGTGCAACAGGCATGGAACTCCATCCCACAAACTGACATCCAGCACCTGTACGACACAATGCATGAACGTTTGCATTTAACATTCTGGCGGTTACACCGGTTATTCATGTACCAGCATTTCACATTTAAAATGGCTATTCTCGCGCTTACAATAAGCTGTGATCTTGAAACCTTAATCGATTAAATATGTTACCTATACAAATGTAAGGTCAGGGATGTAAGGTCAGGTGATGCGTAACATCACAGCCTCTCCTTGACAAATGTCAACCCCGCCTTCTCGTGGTGCATCCTGTTCCCACTAAAGGGGCTCTGACGACCGCAAATAGCGGTATAACTATACCATCGGGATCAGAGGAAATGCTATCCCACACTCACCAACCCGCTTGGCCAGCGTGGTGAGTTATGGCCAAACACCTCCAAAATGACTCTACAACTTAAATCTTGGCCCTCAGTCTCCGGCAGCTGGAATGTACCTGGCCAAGGCAGCGGCCAGTGCGACATGAAGGCAGAGGGTGCTAAGAATCCCCGGAGGACCGGACTAGGCTGCCATTTGATGCTGACCTTGGCTACCTACAACGGACGCTCCCTATCTTCTGATTCAAGGCTTCTTGAATTGGAAGAGGAACTACAAAGGATCAAGTGGGACATCGTCGGGCTAAGTGAGGTAAGGAGAAAAGGAGAAGATCTCATTGAACTGAAAAGTGGACATCTCTTCTATTATCGTGGGACAGATACTGGCAGAACTAGTGGTGTTGGATTTATAATAAACAAGAAACTGAAGGATAAAGTGGTAGAAGTTGAAAGTTCCTCTGACAGAGCTGCACGACTCGTTATCCAACTATCGAGAAGATACCAGGCTCAGATTATTCAAACTTATGCACCCACCACAAGTCATCCTGAAGAAGAAATTGAAGAATTTTATGAGGAAATTCGTCATCTAAATAATAAAGGTAAGCAGCACTTGAAGATAATTATGGGAGATTTCAATGCAAAAATAGGGCACCGGCAACAGAATGAAACTTCAGTAGGTAAATTCGGTCACGGCAACAGAAACCAGCGTGGAAATACTCTCGTTGAGTTTGCAGAGGCAGAAGGATTTTTCATCTTGAATTCCTTTTTCAAGAAAAAGCCACACAGGAAATGGACATGGAGACATCCAATTGGGACGACAAGTGAAATTGATTTTATTATGTGTAACAAAAAATTCGTCATCGAAGACTGCAGTGTGCTAAACAAGTTCAACACAGGTAGTGACCATAGATTGGTGAGATGTAAGATGCACCTCAACACTAAACTGGAACGTGGCAAGCTCATAAGACAAACAAAATGTATTGACATAACCAACCTTAAAAAACACCATAATACTTTCAAGTTGGAACTGAAGAACAGATTCTCTGCTTTAGAAGGCCTAACATCGGAAGAAGTGGATATTTCGGAAGTTAACAGAAAAGTAACCAAAGCTCTTATGGAAACAGCAACAAAATTTGCTGGGTCTAAGAACAAGTTGCATGTAAACAAATTATCAGGAAAAACCAAAATGTTGATGCAAAAAAGAAGAGAGATGAGGACAACTAAAGAAGATGTGACTTCCAAAGTGGAATATATAGAGCTGTGCAAGACAACACGGAAAAGTATCACTGAAGACGTAAGGAAATTCAACTGTGAGCTAGTGAGGAAAGCAATTGAAAACAACCAAAGCCTAAAGATAGCAAAGGGACATCTCAGTAAGGGAAGAAAACAGATTATGGCTCTGAGAAAAGAAGATGGTTCTATAACAAGAAATAGAGGCGAAATTTTGACAAGAGTGAAAGATTTCTACTCCAAATTATATGAAAGGGATGACACATGTACTCCAGACATCATGAAAGGTACCAGAGTTCTTCCAGTCCTCCCAGCAGAAGTTGCACATGCAATCAAGAACATGAAGCGGGGGAAAGCTCCAGGAGAAGATGGAATTACTATAGACATCATACAAGAAGCAAGTGGAGAAATTGAAACAGTACTCGCCCAAATTTTCACTCGATGCCTTAATGAAGGGAAGATTCCTGAGGATTGGAACAATGCTACAATGATCCTGCTACATAAGAAAGGTGACATTGAGGATCTCAGGAACTACAGACCTATCAGCCTCCTATCAGTGGTTTATAAAATCTTCACTAAAGTTCTTTCACACCGCTTGAAGGTAACACTGGACATGGCTCAACCGAGAGAACAAGCTGGATTCAGGAGTGGCTACAGCACAATAGATCATATCCACGTACTGAGAGAACTAATTGAAAGAGCGAGGGAATATGAACTTCCATTGTGCATGGCTTTTATCGATTATGAAAAAGCCTTTGATTCGGTGAAACCATCAGCAGTTACCACGGCTCTGAAATCCTGCGGTATTGAAGATGCATACATTAATATTATTAATAACATCTATGAAAATGCAAGTGCAAAGATTCGGCTGTTTGAAAATACAACACACATAAAAATTGGAAAGGGAGTGAGACAAGGTGACACCATATCTCCGAAGCTCTTTAATGCCACATTGGAAAATGTCTTTCAATCACTGAACTGGGAAAACAAAGGGATAAAGATTAATGGAGATTATCTAACCCACCTTCGTTTTGCTGATGACGTAGTCATTTTTGCAACTACCCCATCAGAGCTGCAGAGTATGATCCAGGAACTTGCTGACAAGAGTAAAGAAGTGGGATTAAAAATGAACTTTCAGAAGACAAAAGTGATGTTCAATGCTTTTACAAGAAATGAAGATTTATCGATTGATGGAGAAAAACTGGAGATAACAGATACGTATGTTTATCTTGGACAGCAGATATCAAGTGAGGGTCACATTGATGAAGAAATTAATCGGCGTACAAAACTTGCCTGGAGAGCTTTTGGAAGAAACAGCATAATTTTCAAGAGCAATATGCCATTATGTCTTAAAAGAAAAGTGTTTGATCAATGCATCCTTCCAGTGCTTACGTATGGTGCAGAGACGTGGACCTTAACTAAAAGAGACATACAAAGGCTGCAGACAACTCAAAGTAGCATGGAGAGGTGCATGCTTGGTATAACCAGGAGAGATAAGAAGAGGAACTCGTGGATCCGAAAAATGACGAGAGTGGAAGACATCATGATCAGAGTTAAATCCCTGAAATGGCAATGGGCTGGACATACTGCCAGAAGGACAGACCATAGATGGACAGCCGAAATTTTAGATTGGATTCCAAGGGACAGGAAAAGACCCAGAAAAAGACCACATGGGAGATGGGTGGATGAAATTCGTAAATATGCGGGAGTGACATGGAGGAGACTGGCACAAGACAGACCGTTGTGGAGGAAACTTGGGGAGACCTTCGTCCAGCAGTGGATTGATAATGGTTGACAATGATGATGATGATGATACAAATGTATTGCCGTAATTTCATTCCTCTACAACTATTTTTTCGTGGTGTTGGGATTTTTTTTCCGTCAGTGTATATAACGATCGCTACGTACATATCCATGATGCAGCACAATACCACAGGTACTCTGTCCGGTGCTTCCATCACGAAGACGCAGGCTTTTTTTTTTTTTAGAAGCACCAAAAATTAGACCACTTTCGTGGCATTTGGTACTTCGCACCAAAAAAATGGGGAAAATCAGATGACTTCAAGCCCCACTTATAGTGCAAGTATTAAACTTTCACCACATTATGGTGTCAGTGCCGAATATTGCCTGATAATGCTTGGCAATGTTGAATCAAAATTTTTAGAGATGTAACTGCGCCAAAAAACGCCCTCACGTTTACAGGAATACGCTTAAGGGCGGGAGAAAATTGTTTTTTAAAAAAATTACCTCTTCCTAGGGAGTCCCGGTCAAGCTGGAGGCAACTTGCAGTACAGGATTGGGAGTTAAAAACCATTTTCAATAGGATGCTGGCAAAGTTGAAGTAACCACAATGTAAGACAATGTGGTATCAACAGGACGTCAAAGCCATAAAAACGGCATGTTGACAGGACACTTGTCCAATAAGGTAACAACTATAAATTTATGGTGATATAGTGTCAGTATGCTGCACGAAGGAGATAAGACAAAGCATTATGCATTTGAAATTTTTTCTCTCTAAAGTGGTTGAGAACACAATGATTATGCAACATTTAATAAGCACAACTGAGAATAACATATTGGCAAAGTCATCTGCTGAGTCAGAACGTCATTCTTATTAATCGTGAAAGAAAATAAATAATGAAAGAAATATCTAGAAATTCCTTTCAAATATCGAATATGCGGATATCTACACAGGAGTCCGGCTCTCAGTATGCTAGCATTTCGGAATTTTTACAATCCCATTCCCAAAATTGAAAATAATCGGGTTTTGACAGCACTCGAATGAATCACCATTCTCACGAAGTACACATCAAACAAGACAAAACGTCAACACGTCTTATCAGTTAAGTGCTTTTCTCAGGATTTATGGTGATACTGTGTCAGTATACTTCAGAGTGATCCGTTTAGGTAGAAATGGTTTTAAAATGCTGTAGTATGTCTTGTAACAGATATAATAAGTTAATATTTGGCAGAAATTACCTTTATAAATGGGAGTTTGTCTAGCTTTCTGCATGACCCCCTTTGCGGACTCGGCAGAGTTCATACCAGGTGCGCAATTCTTGCCGCGTGTTTTCTAACATCTGTGGAGGGATTTGTGCTAACGCTGCAGAAAATTTCACATTCAAGTCATCCAGGCTTTGAGGTCGTTGTGCGTAGACGACGTTCTTCACAAACCCCAGAAGAAATCGGGGGGAGTGGGATCCAGAAAGTCCAAGGAATAGGGGCAATCGTGGTCACATCCGTTGTCAGTGAATGAAGAAGTTCCTGACTTCCAATGACTAGTGGGGTAGGGCCCCGTCTTGCTGTAAAATGACATCGTTATCCAGTTGTGGTACCAAGAAAATATGTAGCATGTCCAGGTATGGTCCTGATTGTACAGTGTTCTCAGAAAAGATAAAAGGATCGTACCATTGGTCTGTTGGCTAGCACGATTCTCCGTAATCTGACGAATTATTGAGAATCAATTCGGCTTTATTATTTCGTCGTTCGGTCAGCAATGAGATATAGTGGAATTTTTCCCGCTCCGACCCTATCGCCTGCGGCAAGAGATCTTTTTCTCACAACCTGGTTCCAGCGCCGTTTACTTTGGTCACTGAGGTGGCTTGAAAACGCCACTAGCATTTTTGCTCTACAGCGAACCTACTAGCATAGCGGAACGTCTCCTGTCCTTCCGATGTCTGCGCGCTACGAACGAAAAACACAAAGTAAGCCACTGCTGTTTATCATACTCTCTCTACTAGAGTTTCTTTGTCAGACTTCTAATACCTTCTAAACGGCATCTTTCAAGACATTCTTGTCTAGACTGCTTGCCATATATCCGTTACCTAACATGAAGCACCAAATAAGTTGTCGATACATTAAATACAACAAATTAACGCATGTTATTATTTACATACACCCTCTAAGAACTTAAGTAGTCAGTCACATTTAATGTGTCGACAAGAGTTTTTTTTTATTGAAGGTTTAACGACCACCGTGAGCAACTCAATGGAGTATAAGCAGTCACCCGTCCCTAATTTAAGGCCACTGGTTCCAGGGAAGGGGGAGAGCCAGTGCCATAAGACAAACACAACATACATGCCTCACCGGGATTCAAACCCGGACTCTTCTCGGGCGAATGGTCAGAAACCATCGCTTAGACCACTGCGCCACCGGGACGACCAAGAGGTTGCGGTATTCTGACTAGCGCCAGGTGTCTAGTTGATTTCTAAGCCTGTTACAACGCGAAAATGGCGCAAAGACATCTTCGAATGAAATCGTAAATGCTGAAATATTATAAGGAGAACGGGGTCAGTGTACCTTATAAGGAAGCTGGAAGCGGCATAGAAAATCATAGGATGGCTACCATAGTATAGCACATTAAGAGAATTTCTCAAATGGGAATCAAATTCATATTGAAATTTCACGCACAGGTCAAATTCAAATGTACCATAACGTCTGATAGCTAAAAAGTAGTCCCGTCGGGGTTTACGAAAGGCTAAATTGTGGGCGCACGAATGGTTGGTGCGTCCATTATGGAAACGGCAATAATTGTGGGCTGTTTGAAGGCCTCCATGGTTAAAGTGTACTAGGAGTGGTGCCAAAAACGGCAAAACGACTAACGGGAGGAACAACTGTAAAGGGCGGCGAAAAGTGGATTCCAAAGGTGAACGACGGGTACGTCGTCTTGTACAGGGAAATCGGGGCAACATAGTTTCGCACTTGACCGCCCAATACAATATGGGTCACCCAGAAACCAAATCACGCGCAACTATGCGTTGCAATCTGGCACGGATGGGCTAGACAGCAAATGCGCTGTAGGCCATCCTCTCCTAAAAACAGTCCATCGACGTAAACGACTCTCTTGTTGCCATCATGATGCGGATTGATGATAGAATGTTGGAACCAGGTGTGCTGGTTCGGTGAATCACGATATGTACTCCATTCTACAGATGATCGAGTCCGTATTGGCGTCAGCAGCATGAGCAAGTACATCCTTCTTGCATGGCATCGACAATCCAGGCAGGTGGGGGCGGTTATATGATATGGGAGAGTCTAGCTAGCTTGAACTGGGACACCCAACGTATGAACGCCGGCTAGTACTAGGGAGTTCATGTGAACCATTTACACCCGACAGTGTTGAACCTCCACCTAAATTGGGATTAGTTCTTCCAGAACGATTATGCCCCATATCATCGGGGCCGCCTCGTGAAGAAATGGTTCGACGAACACAGTGCTGATATGGCCGCCCCCGTGGCGCAGTGGTCTAAGCGCTGGCTTCTGACCATTCGTCCGAGAAGGTTCCAAGTTCGAATCCCAGTGAGGCATGGATGTTGTGTCTGTCTTACGTGACTGGCTCTCTTCGTTGCCTGGAACCAGTGCCCCTAATTTTAGGACGGGTGGCTACTTATCGCCCATCGGATTGAATCAAGGCCGTCTAGAAAGTAGAAGGCCATAGCATTAGAGAGATGAATTCTCTCCGTTTGGGACGTCACTCTCATGTTACACACCCTGATACGTCGGTATCGTGTTTGATACACGACAACGTTGGAAACAAATCGGAAGCCTTGGTTGCCACGTGACGTCACTAAAAGAGGGAACTCATCCCTCTAATATCACGGCTTGAAAAAATGTTGACATCAGCCATCGCTGATGGTCCTCAAAGTCATCTGATATCAACCCACTTGAAAATCTGTGGGTTGTTCTAGAAAGCCATGTGAGGCAGTTGGAGACACCATTCCACTCCAACCGGAAGCTTGGTTGCTGATCCTTACAGACCTGTACAGACATCTTGTGGAATCGATGCGATGCCAGATGGCAGCCGTTTTCCGGGCGAAATAAGGCCCCAGGAGATATTATTAGGTAGGTGGTTGTAATACAATAAGCATACTGTGTAAACATGTTGTTGTTTTTTTCTCCTCACATCTTTTAGAAAAAGTACGTTCAACAGTTTCACTATTGCCATCTCTCTGTGGACACTATATCTCTACACCTATTGCTTTCATTTGAAAAATCCTGTCTGCGTTGGAAAGCCTGAAATGTGAGAACGATGATCCTTGCTTTTTGGTCTTTTTTCGATTAACAGCTTTGCATCTAGGGCAGAAAATGCAGATACAACCGAATTAAAAATATATGTCTTTCAACGTAATTGCTTTTAAAAATCCGATTGAAAATTTTGTTTTTTCCTTTGGTACCTTACACCACGAAGACCATTTTTTTTATTGGAGGTTTAACGACCAACTCAGTGTGCTATAAGCAGTAGTAAATCCCTAATTTAGGGCCACTGGTTCCAGGGAAGGGAGAGAGCCAGTGCCGTAAGACAAATCAACATCCATGCCTCACGGGATTCGAACCCGTACCCAACTCAGAAGAATGGTCATAAGCCATCGCTCAGACCACTGCACCACCAGAGCGACGAAGGCCATTTTTAGTTCAGTTTTCCCGTTAGAGGGCGTAAATGTATATGGTATTTTTTCTGATATCTCTGTTTCAAAAACGTCCGATTTGAAATTTTTTTGCTGCGGATAGCGTTCGTAGCGAAGAATACCCTGCATATAATTTGTAGTTTTTCGTTTTGTACAATTTACCCACTAGGGAGCTTGTTTTACAGAGAAATCTAATCTATTTTCTTTGTCAAACATGCTTCTCAGACACACAAATTCATGATCTAACTTTGTATCATTTCGACTAATCTTGCATGCGGTACTTACAGTTCCTCTCTCGAAATCCATACCTTTGGCTTTTTTTTTTTTTTTTTTTTTTTTGATTGGAGGTTTAACGACCACCGTGAGCAACTCAATGGGCTATAAGCAGTCGCCCGTCCCTAATTTAGGGTCACTGGTTCCAGGGAAGGGAGAGAGCCAGTGCCGTAAGACAAACACAACATCCATGCCTCACCGGGATTCGAACCCGGACCCCTTACGGACGAATGATCAGAGGCCATCGCTTAGACCACTGCGCCACCGGGGCGGCCTTTTGGTTTTTCCCTAATTTATACTCATTTCAAACTTCATACAACTTTCTTTCATCCTGAACAATACCCTCTGCAACTTACTTTTGCTCTCGGCCAACAGTACTGTATCATCAGCGTACAGCAACACGAACACACGAAAATTCCCATGACATAAACCAGTTCTGTCTATTTTAGCATCACGCACACATGTATCTATAAATATTCTGAACAGCCATGATGGCCGCCTCGGTGGCGCAGTGGTCTAAGGCGCTGGCCTCTGATCATTCGTCCGTAAGGGGTCCGGGTTCGAATCCCGGTGAGGCATGGATGTTGTGTTTGTCTTACGGCACTGGCTCTCTCCCTTCCCTGGAACCAGTGACCCTAAATTAGGGACGGGCGACTGCTTATAGCCCATTGAGTTGCTCACGGTGGTCGTTAAACCTCCAATCAAAAAAAAAAACAGCCATGATGACATTGCACCACCTTGTCTGATGCTTGTGTTAATGGAAGTCCAGTTGTCTGACTCCTGTACTAATGGAACACTATTTACTCGTAGACAGCACACATAGTTTCCACACATTGTGACGTATATTCTAGATTAACTTTCCTTTTTTAGTTTCTTTCCCTATGTAATTCTTGAGTTTATTCCCAGTATTCTTCCCGCTTAACGAAATATTTTTTCCTTCAAATGAATACGTTTGGCAACACAATTGAGGTGGAATGCACGTGACGTATGCATGTAATAAGATAAGAACACGAGATAAAAAGCGACTGCTGATCTGTTGTATGAGAGAGGTGTTGATATTATTGAGAGCGATTATTGAGGTGTGTTGATAAGAGCGATTATTGAGAGCTATTATTGTGAGCGATTATGATGAGCGTTGTTAAGAAAGTGCTGTACGAAAGAATTGAATAGTGTTGAGATAAATGTGTGGAGAGTGTTGTGATTCCATTCCGAATAAAGGACTGTTTCCGTAAATTGACTTCTGGTTATATGTTTTTGTCTGGCCGTTAAGGTTTGTTTCATTTAAGAACAATTTATTAGTATGTTGATATTTTAAGTTAGCGTAAAGGTCAAGAATACTTTTACGGGACAACATTCAAATTCTCGATTGCATCGTAATTTCTCTGGACCTTACACAGAAGCCTTCTGTTTAGTCTGTCTTTCATAAGATTTCCCCAAATATGTAAATTCATCAAAAACTTTTTTAACCAACGGAGAGATACTTTTCAGTCAGCATACATGACAAAAAATTTTGGTTAGTCCAGATTTTCCCAGGCATGAAACTACTCTATACAGTACATGTAGATTCCACACCTTCTTTGATGTCAAGCATAATACTTTACGAATAATGACCTCTCCTAACACTTTCCTTGACACACTCAGCAGGGTGATACCAAGGTGGCTCTTACATATTTTAAGTGACAAATTTCAGCCAAACAGTCTGTGACAGTTACTATCATATTTAATGATTGCGATATATTAAACCGTAGAACATGATCGAAGATGCTATTAAACCACCCCTTTATTCATTATTTCTGATGCATCAGTGAACGACAACTAATACTTAACACAAATCGGTCACCGAAAGCAATCATTTCTGTTGCTGTGGCTGATATGGAACGTGCTTGATCCGTGAGACAGTTCATGTTTTGGCAATCATTTTGTTCATCGCTAGTGACTATCGCAAATTTGAAATTGGAGCTTGGCTTTAGGTGGTAAATGGCACGTGCTCGTATCAGGGTTGTGATGTAAATGTCTTTTCAGTGTATATACCAAATCTAAAGTATTTACACCATTACATTATGACCACCTACCTAATAAACTGTAGGACCCCCTTTATTTGGCAAAACAGCTGGCACTCGGCGAGACATAGATTCCATGAGGTGGCGATAGGTATCATGGGGTATCTGGTACCATAATGTCAACAGCAGGTCCTCCAGTTCCCGTATCTTTCGGGGTGGTGGTGATTTAGCGCGAACCCGTTTTTCCAAGTCGAACCACACATGTTCGATTGGGTTCGTATCAGGTTAATTTGGAGGCCAGAGCATTAACAGAAAAGTCACCAGCATGTTCTTAGAACTACTTCTTGACGATTCTGGCCGAATGGCATGGCACGTTATCTGTTGGTAATGGCCATCACCAGCAAGGAGCACAGTTGCCATGAATGGGTGAACTTGGTCCGCAACGATGTTCAGATACCTGACAGATGTCAGGGATTCTGCTATTGGGATAACGGGGGTTAAAGTGTCCCAAGAAAACATCGCCCACAGCATAACGGCCTGTTTCCGCTCAACAGTGCATCCAGGTGCCATAGCCTCCGTTGGTAATCGGCGTACCTGCACTCGGCTGTCTACGTGATGCACCAGGAATCTTGATTCGTCAGACCAGGCCACTTTCTTCCAATCATCCAGGGTCCAATCTCGAGGATCTTGGGCCCATTTCAATGGCTGTTGGCGATGACGTGCGGTGAGCATGGGGACCCGGCTGGATATTCGGCTACGCAGGACCATGCGCAGAAAGCTGCGATGAACTGTGTGCTGTGACACATTGCCCCTGATCACCATTGTTGTAGCGGCTGGTGATTTGTCGCATTGTGGCCCTGCGGTCGCTGTGAACAACGCGCGACAGTCTACGCTTCCCTCTGGCATCAATGAGCTGCGGACGACACACGGCTTGACGGCGGTTCGTCGTTTGGCCATCTGCGCACCACTTTTGATACGTACTCACAACAGCGGCGCGTGAACAGCCTACAAGCAGCGCCGTTTCCGAGATCGTAGTTCCGAGGCGACGTGCCATCCCAATTTGTCCTTTATCAAACTCCGATAAATCGCAGATTTTTCCATTCTGACACCGAACACTCTACTAACGGAAATCCCGTCCTCGGGTTGCATATATATACAACTCTGTGAACTTCACGTGCGCCACCGTTCGGTCTCCAGGCGCGCTCATTTCTCTAGGCTGGGGTGGTCATAATGGAATGGCTCATCGCTGTAAGTTTTAATAATTTTCGGGAAATACCACCAGAGACAGGGGCACACTTAAAAAAATGACTGGTGATTCACGGAAAATTCCTGAAAAATAACGTCAAGAAAAGCTGCCGGTAGATAGATGTCCGTGTTTTAACGAAATTTCCGTTTTTAAAAGTTCCGGTTTTTTTTTTTCAATTTTGACAAAATTTCTGGAATAATTTTCACAGAATTTTCGTAGTCAGCAATTTCGTTTATTTTCAGAAATGTCCGCTTAGCGGTTTTTTTGTATTTATACAGAAATTTTGCAAAATCTTTGATTTTGACTTTTCCCTCCCTTTTTACGCATCCTTTCTCCCTAGTGGGTTTCGAACCATCGACCTTTTTTACGGGAACCGCGCTTTCCACCGTTGAGACGGAAAGACACGCAGTCACGCATAAGGTAGAACTCTAATCTCGCGACGATGAATGTTTTTTTTTTATTGATGTGGATGAATTAGTCATTATATTTTCTGTTGGAGTTTATTATTTTTATAAGCAGTTCTCTTGAGTGAATGTAATTTCATTCTTTTTGAAACCCGTCATATTGAGTGATTGTGGCTAGTACACTCACGGACAATGAAATTTGCTCATGGCAAAAACAGAGCTGCAGGACAATTACAGAAGGATCTGTGGCACGCATTCCCGTCAAATAAAGATCATCGCTCTTTCCACGTTTATAAGTGAGTCACGGAAAATTTTCATTGGCCGCCACCGGGAGTCGAACCCAGGGTCTTCCAGTTACGCGCCGGATATGCTTCCGCTACACCACAGCGGCCTCGAATTCCTCCAGACTCACACACGCTAACTGCCAAGCCAATTTGGCAGGTTGCTTGTTGGAGCCCTGCACAATGCTGGGGATTCACCAAAAATGGTAAGCAGCGACTGAAGAAATAATTAGAAGGCGAACGAATAATTAATACAGACATTTAACATGGACCAGGAACATCAAATATCTTTATTTGATGTTCCATGTCCGGGGAGCGGGCAGGCCATGGTAGTATCTGCACACGGCGTACGCAGTCCTGGGCAACCCTGAGTCGTGTGCGGACGGGCATTATACTGCTGGTATAGCGCACCTGGAATCCTGGCCAGGAATGGGAGCACAGTGGGCCGTAGGACCTCGTCCACATACCGCTGGCCCGCCAATGATCCACGTAACACTACTAGAGCTGATCGGCTATCGTAGGCAATGGCTCCCCAGACTATAATGCCTGCAGTGGGAGAGGTGGGGGCGCTCGATAGCGAGGTTGGGATTGTGCCGTTGATCCGGAGACCTCCACTCCCGGACACGATGATCATCTGTCTTCAAAACGAAGCGGCACTCATCGCTAAACACCACACGTTGCCAGTCTGTGGCGTTCCACGTCGCTCTGGCCTGGCACCACTGCACGCGGAGTCGGCGATGTTCCAGTGTTAATGGCATTACACGTAAGGGGCGCTTTGATTGCAGATTTGATTCCGCGAGGCTTCGGAAAATGGTTCGTGGGCACACAGGAGCCGTTACATCTGCCTGTATAGGGGGACCGGATCTCCGTGGAATCCGTTCGTGCCTGGCGCACAATCCGTCGAACCTCTCTACCAGTGGTCCTCCTGGTCCGTCCGGAGCCGTTCCGCCGTGTGGCAGTTCCGTGACGTGTCCACTGCTCCCAACACAGTCTGAAGATAGGGTCAGAACGATCCACGTGACGGGCTATACGGCGCGCCAACCATCTTGCGGTTTTCAGCCCGATGATCAGGTTTCTCTCAAAGTCCGCACTTTGCGTAAAACGACGTCTCTGGCATCTACCCGGCCAAGGATCTTTAAAACACAAGGTTGTGCCCGTAAGACCCCTGTAAAGCTTCTCCTTCGCGGGAGTGTGGAGGAGGTGGTCTGATGACGTCAGATGTCTTACGAACTAACTAGTTTAGTGTACCGAAGGTCAAAGCAGTCGCAAATGTAGTTTGACTATTGTTCAGAGAGCTGTTTTTTTCTGCTTCTACATTTTATTGCATATATAGTAAGTGGAATAGCTAAGTTTGTTTGCAAATAGTTCATTCTTTTGAGATGCCTTCGAGTTCCTGCACTGTTGCAGACTGCAAGAATAACTACAGAAATACCAAAGGATCCCCAATTACATACCACAGATTTCCAAAAGTGACAGAGCTCTGCAGGTTATGGAAATTACGCTGTAAACGAAGTGATACTTTTTTTTTTCTATCCAGATTCAGGGGCGTGTAGATGGGGATGGGGGGGGAAGAGAGTCGCGGCCTCAGCTGAAACATTTTAAAGAATAGACTGTTTTGCGGAAACTTAACATGAATAAAGAAATAGTGAGGATTTTTTTGCGGCAGCTTTAAAAGGAGTATTAAAAAGACAAGTAGTTTTTGGTTGTTTGGTTTTTTTCCGAGATTTAAATTTATAAAAACTGGATGACGGGAAAACAGTTATTTTAGAGGACCTGGGGCCCCTTTTCATATCCATAGGGAAGGTTCCAATGAATGTATATTAACAAGAGAATGTGAAAGAAATATCAGTTCAATGAATGAAAAGGTTTTATCAATGAGGATAAGGTGTTATGAATTACAGTTTTCTGTACGCCTGCTTCAGAATATAATGAGTTGAAAGTTGTTCTTTTCAGTAAATGCAGAGACTTGTGTCGTTTTTTTTTATAACAGAGTCAAGAGAAAATTTTTTACTAAGTGCAAAACATTGTGACATTATGTTGTGTTTTTTACATTCAAAAGTAAATAATTTACGTAGTTTTAGGATGAATACCGTCTTCACACGATTTTAATGATCTAAAAATATGAAATATATATACAATTAAAATAATCTAAAACACACTAGCACTTTTAGACCGACAGTGGCCCCAGTGCCTGTGAATACAAAAATCTAGAAAAGGGAATTCACAGTTAGACTCAAGTTGTACCGTGAGCTTGATAGTGGGATACTTTGTAGAAAGTACGTTGGCGAAACAAAATAAAATTTCGAATCACTTATCTTTTTCGGTGTATCGTGTATCGTAAGTTCCTTAATCCCATTTGCCTTCCTTTCATCCTATGCAACATAAAGTTGCTGCACTTTACTCTTTGTTTCATAGAGCATTTACACATTCTTCCACTAGGTTGTTCTTTAATCAGGAAATCAATTACATTTTTTTTTTAGCCCACTCGTTCGGCTATCCCCGACAGATTGTTTGTAAAAATTTTCGTCGAGTTTATGCATCCCGTCGACCTCTCTGAACTTTGGTCGGTGATCCACATGTTATTAAAAAGTTTGTTGGAAAAATGGATTTCCTACCTGGTTTTACTAAGAAACAGCTCTACTGAAATGGCTGTTGCTAAGTTGTCAAACTTCATTTCCGAAGCACTAGATGACAGTTGTTATACTATTTGTGTTTTTATTGATTTCCAAAAAGCTTTCGACACGGTAAATCACGACATTCTGTTACATAAATTACCCAAATACGGTTTTCGTGGCAAAATTCTTTCCCTCTTAATGAGCTACCTCTCTCATCGCAAACAGTATGTCACTGTAAATAAAATAAACTCCGATCTACTTTTATATTTTATGTGGAGTGCCTCAAGGCTCGGTATTGGGACCGTTACTGTTCCTGTTATATATTAATGACCTTCCTCTGTGCCTGCAATCAACTCATGCTTTGCTATACGCTGATGACACTGTCATTTTTCAAACATTTCATGATTTGCATAAGTTACAGATAATGATCAATAATGATCTATCAAATTTATCTCATTGGTTATGCTCTAACAAATTATCACTTAATATTCTAAAAACCAACGTCGTATATTTCCAAAACGTTCGTAAAAGATAGGACATAAATAACTTTCCAGTCAGGATTAATGATCTCCCCTTAAAATTGTCGACAAAGTTCAGTATCTTGGTGTTTGGTTTGATGAATTATTTAACTGGAATACGCATGTTCAGTTTGTTTTAAAAAAGTTTCCTTACAGGTTGGCCTGCTTGGTAAAATTAAGCATCTCTTCCCTATGAATGTCCTAAAAACATTTCACTATGCTTTTATTTATACCCATCTCTCTTATTGCCTGGAATCTTGGTATTTAAATATAAGTGCAAACAATAAGTTATGCTTGCTCAAATTACAGAATAAATCTGTTCGCTATATGCTGAACACAGATTACAAGTCTCATTCTAAACCATTATTTCTAAAACTAAATATTCTAAAAATTCATGAAATTTTTACCTTGAAACTAGGTATCATGTTTTTTTTAAATAATGCATCTTAAACTGCCTATTTTTCAATCTGACATCAAATATCTGGATTATTCTATCTTCACCAGATCTGTTGCTAACAACAAATTATGTCAGCCGTGTGTTAGACTTAATTATGGTTTAAATAGCATACTGTATAAAGCCATTATCCTATGGAATAATTTCCCAGAGAGCATCAGATCCCTGGAAAATATCAAAAAGTTTTCCTTGTCTCTGCGAAATTACATTGTAAAACACCCTGATCTCCATAACGAATCTCAACCCTATCATTAAATTGTAGTTCCAAGCATGCTGCTAACAGTGGTGCTTCTGTTTATAACCATCTTACTTGCTTTTATATATGCCATATATTTTATTCTTTTTCTTACATCTGATATGGGGAATCGCCTTACAACCAATGTGTTCAGATTCCTCCTGGTGTATTGCATTTTCATATAACTGAAAGTTTTAAATGTGTGCAATAAATTATTGTATTGTATTGTAATGTCTAAAATTTGCTCTAGATACCGGCTACATTTTGGCGTGGGAGTTAATCATCCGTTTTGAGGAAAGACCGCCCAGAAATTGATGATTCACAGAGGTGGGGTGTTTATTGCATCCCACTATTGGACAATGACTCGCATGAGAGTATTAACTATTACATAGGCTCCACTCGTCGGAAACTGTGCCTCAGGCTGCAGGAACATAAATATAGTTTAAAAGCAAGTCATATCTGTACAGCTCTTACCAAGTGCATTGATTCAGAAGATTTAATCCCTGATTGGGACAATGCCAAAATTTTGATAACCACACACATGCTACTGGTGACTGAGAATTTGTTCATTTCCGCGTTCAAAGGAAGTTGCTGTACTGATAAT
The DNA here is from genome assembly GCA_039090855.1 of Macrothele yani. Lineage (NCBI taxonomy): Eukaryota > Metazoa > Arthropoda > Arachnida > Araneae > Macrothelidae > Macrothele > Macrothele yani. Next base: position 59,473,052 of record CM077017.1, on the reverse strand, counting down.
TGCCCTTGGGATCTACCTGATATTTGGAGACGTCTTTTGTCTACAAGTGTTGGGCAATCTCAGAACTATCTTCCTTTTTAGACTTTAATACTTAATATTGCAGATATAATCATGTTTTCGATTTGTGATGTGGTGTCGCTCTGATCGTGGTTTAACCGCAGGGACAGATAGCGCGTATATCGCAAGATTCTGTTACGTCGATTGCTGTTATGGCGCACTACAGATATTTATACTGAACGGTTTGGGAGATCCGATCACACCTGACGATGGGGCGAGTATTTTAATTGTATATACACAGTGCGTCAAAGAAATTTTAACACTGGGTCTGTAAAATGAAATAAAAACAAGAAATTATAATTTGTTTTGGTTTGTTATTCAAAATAAGTCCCTCCGGCTTCAATACACCTGTTACAGCGATTTCATAATGATTCGAATGCCTGTTCCAGTTCACTTTGCGGAGTTGCCCCCAAAGCACGCGTCGAAGCTGTTTGTATGGCCGAAATATACTCAAAATAACACCCTTTTAACGTCATTTTAAGTTTTGGGAACAAAGAAAAGTCGCAGGGTGCTAAATCAGGCGAATACGGTGGATGATTCAACACACAGACGTTATTTTTTGCCAAAAATCTACGAACAAGAAGTGAGGTGTGACTGGGTGCATTATCGTGCAACAAACACCAACTGTTTTCATCTCGATATTCTAGACGAATGCGACGAATGCTGCCCATCAAACGCCTCAAAGCATTTAAATAAAATTCACCAGTAAATGTTTGTCCACTTGGAACAAATTCTTTGTGGATAATACCTTTACTATCGAAGAATGTAATGAGCATTGTTTTGATTTTCGATGGAACTTTTCTTGCTTTTTTGGCTTGTGGCGAGTTTTTCTTACTTCCATTCCGCACTTTGTCGCTTTGTTTTAGGATCATATTGAAAACACCATGTTTCATCACCAGTAACAATCGATTTTAAGAAGTTTGGATCATTTTCAGCGGCAGAAATGATGTCTCTGCAATGTGCACTTCTCCTTGATTTTTGTTCATTGGGTAACGTGTGTGGAACAAATTTGTTTTGCCCAAATCTTCATGCAGGATGGTTCGAATCATTTCTTTGTTGATGTTTAAAGACTCTTTCATCATTCTTAGTGACGCACATCAATTGTTGGCCACAAAATCACGCACTTTTTCAATAATCTCAGGTGTCCTAGATGAACTTGGTCTTCCGGTATGCTTATCATCTTCTAGCGTCTTTCTTCCGTCCAAAAAATGTTTGTGCCGCAGGAAAACATTTGATCTACTTAAACAAAACTCACCGTACACTTGTTTCATGATTTGGTACGTTTCCGAGGCACTTTTACCAAGTTTTGCGTTGAATTTAATAACAACCCTTTGTTTAATCTTAATAATTCAACATGAAAAAATTTTTACTTCTCTAATGAACGCCCGTTTCGTTTGAGTTACTTTAACAACTGCGCAGTACTTTTGGCAGAAAGCAAGCAGATGGTCACTGTTTATAACGCATCTGCGATTACACTGGTGGCGCCACCGTAGGCTGAAATCTAGCGGCAGTCTTAAAAATTCTTTGACGCACTGTGTATATTTCATATTTTAAGATCATTAAAATCGTATGAAGACGGTATTCATCCTAATGGTTCATGTGCATGAATGTTTTTTCTGCATTTAGTTACATAGTTTTTCTTTTTTTTTCTTTTTTTTTTTTTTGGTGCCATGATTCTTAATTGTTACATATTTATTTGCTTATTTATGTTCTGTATTTTCGTATACATCAGAAAATTTCATTAGGCACTCTCACAGAAGTTACGTGTTTTGTAAGCCTGATCGCGAGGCGTTTCAAAGAGGCTGGCCTTAGTTGTCTAAAAGAATAAAATTTGCATGACATGTTCAACTTTTGCGTAACTGTTTTGTCGTATTTTCTACTGGTATAAAACTAGGGTAATATTTAAATTATAACGTGCAGATTTGTGTTACACGCAGTAAAGCGCAATAATTTTTGTCTTACGCAAAATACCTGTAGGTTCCAAAGAATTTTAATTATTAAAATGCCTATAACTTAATTAATAACGCGGAATTAAAAAAATAACGAATTGAGTGCTAATAATTAGATTTTCGCAAAAGGGTCTAGAAGAATTTTTTGCGGGGGCTCTGAGATTTTCCGGTACGCCACTGTACAAAATGCCACTATTTGCTCCAAACATTTTGCTGAAGGCGACTATAAAAGGGATATGTAAAAGTGAACTAGTGGGGTTACCGCAGAAAAAGCATTGAGCGGATGTTCCTCCCAATCCATGGGGAACATGAAATTAAAAAAAAAGTGAAAAATATTACGAGAAACGTTTCAGAGGCAATGGAAAAAATTCCTCTGAAATTCAGCCGAGGCATTAAACTTTTCAAGAAAACATGTGCTATGATTCGAATGAGGCAGATCAATTCGCAGCTGAAAGAGAAAGAAAAATATTTAGAAAACTCAAGCTTCTGAAGATAACTACATGAAGAAAGGAATTTTTTTTTCAAATTTGTTATTTCTCACATTTGTTCAGTGGCGACCCGAGTATTTCTTTATATGGGTGGCCAAAAAGTTTGAAGATGCAAATGAAAATACACCGGAGAAAACATCTCTGAAAATAAGGTGAGTATTAAAAATATCTCCGCCATATTAAAGTATTTCCAATGAATCACAAAATATATATTTAAAATCACATACAAATATATTTAAAAAATACGCAGCCAATAACGAAAAACGAAGGATCAAGCGATACCGGGTCGCTGGGCCAACCCAACTGAGAAACGCCAGAGCATTTGTTTATTTACAGAATTTCGCATACGATATATTTAGATTTTTCTCTGAGAGCATGTTGATACTTAGTGATAATCAAATTCGGAGACAATTAATTAGAAATTCATTTATTACAGAACTAAATATACGAAGTGATTACGCGAACGCATTGCTTCTACCAACAAACTGCCTGTACGTCAATTGACAGCATACAACTCTCGTGTTCGCTGCTTTCTCTTGTAAGGCAGGTGAAGTCAGAGGGAATGCTGTGCAGGAAAGCTCCTCCGGTACTCTCGTATGATCATATGTAGAGGATTTTAGGAAGGGAGTGTCTGACCCCAGGTCTTAAACAACTCTTAGAAATAGGAAGCTAGGAAATTTGGGCTAGAGTGCCCGATAGGAAAGTGACACGGAAGCGAAGTAGAAAGGGGGGGGGGAGACGCCCTTATTTATTACCGGGGGGCCAGTACCCGAAAACTTTGCTTGCATGGGGCATCGACTACACGCCGGTTTATAAGGCTGCCGGTTCGTGCTTTCAACGCCACCACGCGGTGTGCGTCATGCGCACTAGCACCAAACGTGGATCATTTGCCTACTAGAACGCACTCTAGCTATTTGTAAAGTTTCGCGTGTGTAGCATGTTTTCTTCTAGGTGCGCAAATTTCATTGTCCGTGAGTGTATTACAAATTACTTATTTTCTCATCGTGATTTTTCCAAGCAATAGAATATTTTGGAACCTGAGATCTTATTAAGCTTACAATGACTTTCAATTATCTTTAAGAAAAAGTGAAATGTACTGCTTTATAGTATTATTTCACAAATTTCTTAAATATGAAATTTACTCTTGATTGCTATAATAGGTTTTGTCTTAAGGGGTCCACAGACTAATACACAGATATCGTGCAGTTACCTGTACAATAATTTAAGTACCCGGTATCTTACGGTAACACACAATACAATAGCTGGTGCGCAAAATGTTGGAGCCGCCCCGGTGGCGCAGTGGTCTAAGGCGCTGGCCTCTGATCATTCGTCCGAAAGGGGTCCGGGTTCGAATCCCGGCGAGGCATGGATGTTGTGTTTGTCTTACGGCACTGGCTCTCTCCCTTTTCTGGAACCAGTGATCCTAAATTAGGGACGGGCGACTGCTTATAGCCCATTGAGTTGCTCACGGTGGTCGTTAAACATGCAATCAAAAAAAAAAAAAAATGTTGGACGATAACGATACCAACAATGAAGGTTGAGTAAAGCGTAGAGGAACGGCGAAGCGTGAATCTCATCATAACGACATCACAGCATGCAAAAGGATACAGAAACAAAACTTAACGTAACGTACCTTGATTGCACAGAAGTTTCCAGTAATGATTAAAATCCTTTAATTGGTGAAACACGCACTAATAATTATAATAAAAAAATAACAAAATATATATATGACACAAATGAAGATATTAGGGCGAGTCGAAAGTTTTGCAATATTTGGATCAGTTTATGTCTTATATTAAAAGAGAACGGCAGCTCCTGTAGACCTTGCCGAGGTCCTGAATGTGGCGAACCACGGTGGTCTGTGATATGCCCAGCTCGCCTGATAATCTCAGAGTGCTGGTTATCGGATTTGCCTCTACAGCCTGGCGCACGGTCTTCGAATCTACGGTTCGCGGCCTACCTGACTTTAGCTGATCGTCGAGGTTTCTGTCATCTGAGCGAAATTTCTTGAACCATCTGGTTTCAGTGCTGTGGTCCACGGAACCTTCCCCTTTCGCATGACAAATGTTTCATGTTGCTCGAGTAGCGTTATGGCCGAGTTCAAACTCGTAAAGCAAAAGTTCCCTAATTGGCCGGTTGTATCCGTTCATCTTTTAGGCGTCCCAACCACAGACAGAACGAAGACATGCAACGCTGTTCAGAGCAACGACTACCACTTTATATCCCTTTCGGCTGAACCTAGTTCAAAACGTGACACACCCGCCGCAGCACATGCGTTTATGCAAATATTGCAAAAATTTCGACTCATCTCTATATTTGAACGTTGTGTTCATTAGGAGTGGCACTCTAGAAAGCCTCTTTACTGGGCAAGAGCATTTCGCAGACTGCGGTATTTATGATGCTTTGTTCTAAAACTTCCGATGGTGTAGTGTTTTGGACAATCCCTTTTAAAAGGTATCAATCACTTGTGTGGGGATTTGCAACATATAAACAACGCGCCCATTTCGAAGAACAGAGAAAGGTCAGTGACCCCTTTTAACGCTGCAGTATTCACCACCTGAAGCAAGCCAGTGTTTCGCGATTCGAAGCATCACGGCTAACACAAAATCGGGGAGAATGGAAGAAATATTCTCCGCCACAATAATCAAAATTTTATGCGATATGTCCGATCACGCTACAGAACCTCAAAATAAGGTCTTCTGACAGACGATTGAAATTTATTAGTTAATAAAACTTCATATATATTTTCCCGCGAATCGCTCTAATTACGGGAAATTTTCCGTTATATGCATACAGGAAAAGTGTGAACAATTTTTTTCCATTAATATACGAAAGGAATTTTAGCAAGGTTTCTGAAAATTCAGAATTTTCCTATCGTACGAAAAATCAGTGAAATTGAGGAGGGGTTTTTCCCGTCATTTCACGGTGAAAGTTGTATCAGGAATATGCTTCGTTAATGTACAAAAGAATCACGGAAAATAGCTCGAGAATTTCATAATCTTTTTTTTTTTTTTACAGCGCACAGTATGTCGTCTTTCACTATTATAGACTCAGTTACTTCATTTCCTTTTTAGCACGTCTTTTGCCACATAAAGAATGAAGATGCTTATGCTGTTATCCACATGTTCATCCGTCCGTGGGCTCAATGTATCTCTGTTCTGTCTGTACTTACTAATCGAATTTGAGAAATTCTTTTTCGTTGTGTACCTTGAGCAATGAGAACGGTGATCTGCACTAATGTTCAGTTTTCTTTATTTTCAGATCTGGAGTTCGTACTGCAAAAAATTCCAGAAAGCCATGAAACCGAGCTCCGAACTGCAGTGTGGATGTGCGGATATTCGGTTTTCGAAAGGATTTCCAGATATTTGTTTCATTATTTTTTCTTTCTTGATTAGTTTTGCTCCACTATTCTTAATTACTTTTGACCTTCGCTTTTCTTTACTCCTTTCATTTCGTTTGTTACACCAATCGTTTGTAACTTTCTTTTTTCTAACTTTGTTTTGTTTGTTCTTCCGTTTTATTATTTTGCTATTGTTTTCATGCTGTTCCTCTGCTCTTTCTTTACCAGCGCAATTGCTGAGTCGATTAATCACAGCCACTGCGAATGGAAGGTTTCGTAGTTACCGCTCTCTTGCGCAGATTTTCTCAGGGTATCCCCGCATCAGTCGCAAAGCCGACTCTTTAAAGGTACATCCTTTAAAGAGTTGGCTTTCCGCGCAAGAAACGTTGGCCCCAGTTCACCCCTCGCACAACTAATGGGATTTCGGCCTGGGACGTTTGTGGATCCCAGATTAAAAAGCTTGTCTAGATAGAACGCCGAAACCATAAACTATATTGCTCATGCTCGCTGTACTAAAGATGAACTAGATGAAGATTTAATATCCAATTTAGTAACTCCACATCCTCGAGTAGAAAACAGTAAACCGTCGTGGACAATTTATGATTCCGGAAAAATCCCAGAAAGGAGCTACCAGAAATAAATAAAAAAACACAGCCCAAAATCGATAAATACACCATTTGACTGAGGAAAAAAAAAAAAAATGAAAGTCGAAATAATTCCGGTGCTTTCAGTTCTGAGCTAAATGTGCTTGGCCATAACGGCAATTTCAGTGTCTGATGAAGGATCGGAATTTGAAAAAGCACACTGAGAACAAAAGTTTGTTTCAAACAACAAAATAGTTTTGTTGAGCTGTTTTGTCGATTTATTTTGTTGCTTTAGCCAAACTCCATAGGAATTGTTTTGTTGGCAACACAAAATTATTTCATTGGCTATATTTTGTTAATTCAGCTACACTGAAGAGCAATTGAATTAGAGATACCTGTCTAGTAACGTGTAGCACCACCTTTCGCCCTGATGACGGCGGCGATTTGTCTCGCCATGGACTCGACAAGGCACCGGAAGCGTTGGGAAGCCATACGGATCTACGACCCCAGAAAAAGCTCCCACAGTTCACGAAGATTTGATGGAGGGGGGTCAGAGCCTCGAACATCTCTCTCGATGGCACCCCAGATGTGCTCGACAGAACTGATGTCAGGTGACCTAGCTGGCCAAAGAAGCGAGGTCACGTCGGGGGAGTGTTCATCCAACCATTCGGATACAATTCGGGAGCGATGGCACGGTGCATTGTCTTGTTGCAGGATGAGATCCCCAGTGGGATGTTGAAGACGCACAAACGGGAGCAAATGGTCGTCCAGGATATCCCGGTAACGTTGACCTGTGAAGGTCGATGTCACACGTACCAGCGGTCCCATTTCAGTCCACGTAAACAGTCCCCAGACGAGAATGCCACCCCCACCAGCTTGAAGAGTACCCTGCTGGCAAGAAGGATCCATCGCTTCATGTGGTTTGCGCCGTACCCGTATCCTGCCATCCGCATGTACCAACGTTAATCTCGACTCATCAGTCCAGGCAACATTTTTCCACATGTCTAGGGTCCAGTGGCGTTGTTCTCGCGCCCATGCTAATCTTTGCACCCTCTGATGTGCGGTCAGCAGCGGTACCCTCGTGGGACGATGGCTTCTGTACCCCATAGCAAGGAGATGGTTCTGGATGGTGTGGCGGCTAACACGTTTTTGTGCACCAGCGTTAAATTGCCGAGTGATTTCTTGCACTGTGGCCCGTCTATCCACTGTTACAATGCGAGCTAGCCGACGGTGACCCCGTTCATCCACACGCTGTTGTCCACGGTGGTTGGCCCTTGCAGGGATGGTTTTACCGGATTCGATGTACTCACGGTGCACCGGTGACACAGTGGCTCGTGAAAATCCCAGTGCCTGCACGACTTTCGAGATGGAGCAGCCCATTCGTCGGGCCCTGACAATTTGCCCACGACAAAATGCGCTTAGATCCTTCGTTTTACCCATACTGCGTCCGACTCTTATTGATTCCCGTCGCATCACTCCTTATATTGTCGGATCGCTGCATACGTCATGTCGTTTCCGTTTACAGGGCCACCCACAGCGCCACATTTGCATAACGCCAGCTGTCACTAATTCAATTGCTCTTCAGTGTATATGGAGGTGGCATCGACCTTACGCCAAAGCGCACGTGATTACTAGCTACTCCATACGGGCACTACCAGACTACCATTGACCGGAAGAATATTGTTTTGAGCTTATGAGATTTCGTTTTGAATATTGGCTGACTGCGAAGTGAGTGCATTGTTAGTAGACTGGGAGCTGTCAACTCTTATAGAGGCATTCAGAGGTAAGAATTTCTAATATATCTTAATAATTCTGACACATTTTTATGCTAGTGTTTATTGTGTGTTATTTTGGTTGGATTCAGTGAATTTCAGTGATAATTTGGCCTCGCTTTGTAGACTCATAATTGCAATGAACAAGATAAAATCCGGATCTTATTAGATGCACTAATCTTTGGATCTTATTAGATGCACTAATTAGATGAAGAAATCTGGGTTTAAATTTAATTCTGCACGTATTAAAATTAAACCCAGATTTGTGATAAAGCAATAATACATTTCTTATGACGGCTTGCGGTTCCTGATCGCAAATAAAAATTTGCACATGGGATAATGATAAGAGTTGTAATTTATGTATAGAGCTTGATTTCATGTATAGGCTATATATACAAGATGTTTCAAAATCCCTGCGGCTACCAAAGATTGCATGGTGATAGTACCCTGGATCATATAGAACGTTAAGAAAAATATTACGATTTTTGTTTTTGTTTAACCAAAAATGGCAATAATTTGTTTTACCAAAAATCTAAAAAAACATTTAAAAATAAATCAGATTTAGAAACATGTTACACACGCACCAAAATAGTGTTAATACATCGTTATGTCAAGTATAAATCTTCCGTGAACATTTCAGAAGGTAACAAACTGAATTTCAAATGCTGAATTCGCAGATAAGAAGTTGCTCGTAGGAACAAGTGTAATCGAGTGGTCAAAATGCCTACTTCTAAACTAAAGGTATCCGCTCTGTAAGAGATTTTTCACTGTCTCTCAAAAAATTTCCTCGTGATGGAACACCGTCCGAATTCATTTAAACACCATTAGAAAATGAAACTAGAGGAAAACATTGGCGGGGGAAAAAATGGCGGACACCCAGGTTAGAAGGGCACCGCCTAAAGTTACTGCATCGGCAAAGTGTTGCCGTCGGAAAAAAGTTTAGGGACAAAGTGGTCCAGCTACATAACTCTAAATTTTGTTGGAGCAAGAAATTGCTGTGTCACGATAACAATATGTCTGCTTGCAGCAATAAAACGTTTTATCACGATAACAATACATATTGTTGGATCAAACAAATTCCCAAAAATCGACCTAGGCATTTTGTTAAATGAACACAACGTTTTGTCATGATAATAATAAATTTTGTAGAACCAACAATAATTTTCAGAAAAATAAATTTGTAAATTCAGCACACATTCAGCACACAAAATTTTTTGGTTGATCCAACAATTTTGTTGCTGAGTTAACAAAACGTTTTTCTCAGTGCATTACCGTATTACTAATTCAGTTTATTTATTTTGTTAAATTTACTGACCAGATTTTTTTTCGTCTTTTAAATCACAGGAAATAAATGATATAAATAATTAATTCTGCTTATGTCAACATTTCAGTAACCGACATCAAAATTTAAAATAAAAAATTATATCCGAAATTTAGGAATTTTAGTTATAAACACAAAGTTTTTCTTATATTCGTTATTTACCTTATCGGAAAGTACAAGAAACTGATAATTTACACACAACTGTCACTGAATTTACCACTGAATTAGAAACCTTTGTGCAAATGTACATTAACGTCACTTAGGCAGCGTATATGCAAACTACGTGGTTACATGCGTCACGGCGTGATCTAGGCAACTATTTAAGACTGCTTCTCGTCAGTACTAGTCAGTTGTTGATCACAATGGAAAAAACAAAGGATCTTTCGGAGCTCTTTTTTTTTTTTTTTTTTTTTTTTTTGATTGGAGGTTAAACGACCACCGTGAGCAACTCAATGGGATATAAGCAGTCGCCCGTCCCTAATTTAGGGCCACTGGTTCCAGGGAAGGGAAAGAGCCAGTGACGTAAGACAAACACAACATCCATGCCTCACCGGGATTCGAACCCGGACCCCTAACGGACGAATGATCAGAGGCCATCGCTTAGACCACTGCGCCACCGGGGGCGGCCTTTCGGAGTTCGATAACGGGCTTGTTGTGGGTGCTCATCTGGCTGGAGCAACGATTTTGGAAACAGCAGAGCTGTTTGTTTGTTTGGAGGTTTAACGACCACCGTGAGCAACTCAACGGACTATAAGCAGTCGCCCGTCCCTAATTTAGGGTCACTGGTTCCAGGGAAGGGAGAGAACCAGTGCCGTAAGACAAACACAACATCCATGCCTCACCGGGATTCGAACCCGGACCCCGTTCGAACGAATGATCAGAGGCCATCGCTTAGACCACTGCGCCAGCGGGGCGGCAAACAGCAGAGCTGACTGGCTGTTCAAAAGATGAGCTATCCCGGGTCTTTTATCAGTGGAAAAATAACAAACATTGCTTGCCAAGAGGCGCAACGACAATCTGTCAGGAACGAGATCGCCGTCTTCTGAGAAAGCTTGAACGGAGAAACAGGACTTCCTCTGAGCAGAACACGCGCCTTTGAATTCAAAAGAGTGCCTTACTTCCGCTCAAATAGTAAGCAGCTTTTACTTTCTCAAACCTTCGTTATACGAAAGCATTACGATCAGTCGCTTATATTTGAGGCTAGCCAGGCTAGCTGCGAAGCCCAGAGAATGCACAAATAAAAGTTAATTAAATATACACAAATAAAAGTCAATTATCAACGGTATTAAAATATGCCGATGCTTTCGGTGCGAAAAAAAAACGCGTGCGGATTCGCTTTTTTGACTCAGTCTGGCGAGCGAAAACCAACGGCATAACGCAAGCAGCTCTTCCAGAGTCTTCGCAGTTCTGATGCGAAAACCTTCCGTACCATCGCCTGCTAGCGTTTCCATGACAACATGAATCAGCTGGTACAGGGGAATGGGCCATTGCTTTGGGAAACGGTTCGTTCAGAAAAAAGAAGACTTAGACTATCTCAGTCACTCGCATACTCCCTCCCATAAGAGTGTTTCGCGAGAGTTGTTTCAGTTTGTGTGAAGTGCCAATGAATTAAAATCGGAGATATTATTAGGTGTGCAACTTAATTCTCGGCCCCGAACCGCACGCGATCATAAAACGTCAGCAAATGCAAATAGCTCTGTGCGATAATAGCTGATTGCAGCGCCATCCAACAGTTTTCCATGCAACCGACCGCTCACAGCTGTATTGACAGAAGCGACGAAAGTTGTCGGTTAAAGCAATGTCGTTCGAGAAGCACCATTTGAGGCACTGCCTCCTGTTCGCGTTTCTGCTGAAAAAACGTGCCACGGAAGCCCAGCAAATGATCTGTGCTGCTTTGGTTGAGGCTGTTGTGTCCTACAGTACGTGTAAGAAGTGGTTCCAGCGGTTTAAGCAGGAAAATCTGTTCGCGTTTCTGCTGAAAAAACGTGCCGCGGAAGCCCAGCAAATGATCTGTGCTGCTTTGGTTGAGGCTGTTGTGTCCTACAGTACACGTAAGAAGTGGTTCCAGCGGTTTAAGCAGGAAAATTTTGATCTCCGTGATGCAGAACGTCCGGGACAGCCACAGAAAGTTGACAGTGAGGAACTGGAACAACTGTTGGACGCGGATCCCTGTCGCACACAGTCAGAGCTCGCCCAGGAACTCGGAGTAACACGGCAAGCCATTGCAAAGCGCCTGCACAAGTTTGGACGGATTCAAAAGGAGAGCCGTTGGGTACCCACCAACTCACAGCTGCGAACAAGTCTAGGCGCTACGATGTTGCTGTGTCCTTGCTCTCCAGATTCAAGAAGAAGGATTTCCGCCACAAGATTTTGACCTGTGATGAGAAGTGGATCATCTGTGATAATCCTAAGCGACAGAAATCGTGGGTTTATCCAGGTCAGCTTACCACCAGTACCGCCAAACCGAATATCCACGCCAGGAAGTTGTTGCTGTGCATATGGTGGGATCAGCGCGGTGTCGAACACATTGAGTTGCTCAAACCTGGTGAAACGGTCAATGCTGAGCGTTATTGTCAGCAACACATTCTTGTGAATGACGCAATGAAGGCGAAAAGGCCATACACCGGCAAGGGCAGAAGGTCGGTCCTGTTGCTTCAGTTCCAGGATAACGCGCGTCCTCACATCGCGAAAACGGATTTAAACACGACGATCACCGACCTGGGATGGGAGATTTTGTCCCACCCGGCGTATTCTCTAGACTTCGCCCCGTCGGATTATCACCTCTTTCGTTCCCTGCAACATCAGCTGAGTGATACGCATTTCACTTCTGTCGAGGAGGTCCACACAAGTATTTATGACTTTATCAACTCGAAACAGCCCTCTTTTTCCGCAGTGGCATTCGGTAGCTCCCTGATCGATGGCTCAAATGTATCCAATACGACGGGGATTATTTCCCTGATTAGGGACATATTCGATTTGCGATAATTTGCTGTCAACACGTCGTGCCTGTTGCCTGGAATTAAGTTGCACACCTAATCTCTTTATTCTAAAAAAAGTAACTGCCGCCGCCGCCGCCGCCGCTGCTGCTGCCACTGTTTTTGAAATTTCGCGACACTCTTGCTTTCCTAGCTCGCAGCACAAAACGTATTGAACACAAAAATATGAAATTTACATCGTTTGTAGAAAATTGTTTGGAGAACACGCTGAAATAAATCGTTTCTTGATTCTAGCAATACTTCAAGATCTAGTGTATTTCAAATTTAAGGGCAGGCAAAAAGTGCTATCAGGTCGCGTTCCGGACACTCTAACAGCAACAGAACCAAGAAACGTTGTAGGCATGTAGTACCATGACCAAAATTTTGCACCTGGTCGCTCTTTTTTTGAATTTCGATTTAGTTTACGAGAAATTAAATTTCTAAATTCTACAAAATTCCCTATTTCGCAATGGGATCCATTTAAAAAAAACGGATATATGGCAAACTATAAATCATAACGCATTGCAATTTTTACAGCATAAACTTACAACTATCGCCCTTTGTTTTACAAAAAAAAAAAAAAATTAAAGAAAAAGTCATTTTCTGATTTTTAAGCATTTTTTAAAGACGCATAGGAAAGAAGAACGGCTTGTCTTCATAAGGTCTTTATTGCTCAAAATGTTGGGAAAAGAACCCCGAACAAAATATATACAAGTACAAAATAAATATAGTAACAAGAAATGGGAGAGAACAAGGTGATCGCCAGCAATAAAAAACAAATAAATACAATATAAATGGTGTGAAAAAGCGGGCGCTCGCAGGCTGCCCAGTTTAACAGTAGTAAAAAAATATAAGTCAATGAGTCCATTGGTGACAATAGAAATAAAATGTGTCTGTGAGTTCACCGAAAAAAAAAAAAACAGACGGTGAAGCAGTAAGAGTTCAAAGGTAAACAATTTCAAAACAAAACGCGAATTCAGTAGTAAAAGTAAGTCTCGCACTTGGGCAGAAAAGTAGACACAGAACACTAATGAAGAACACTGATGATGGAATGAAACACAGTAGTGGAGAGCCGAAAGTTAAGCCAGCAGTTCCACGACATTTTCGACGACTTGGAACCAAGGCTGATGTGGTGACCATATAGACATGAAGTTTGGAACAGTGTTATTGGCTTGTGCAATGTCAAATTCGAGTTGTAGTCTGGTTGTAACGGAGTGACGATATCTGCGGCAGAGGAAACGACGAGCTGTGTGATAACGGCGGAGGGAAGGTTGATCGACGCTGCGATGATAGTATAGATAGATTGTATACTTCGCTTGTAGAATTAGGAAGGAGCATACATGATTATGCGTGGGAGCCGACGGAAAGTGGTGACGTAACACAAGATAATGTGACATGGTGTGAAGGTGAGCACAAACTTTTTGAAGGAGAGAGAACATCAGAGAGAACAAGGGCTGTAACATCAGACACAAAAAGTATGCATGATGAACATCTCCGAGGGTTGAACAAAAAAAACAAAGAGGGGAAGTCAGATGACGGAAACGGTGAAGAGTTCGAGGAGTCAGTAGGCGGCGATGAAGATGTAACCAATGAATGTCACAAGCTTTTGGAGAGGCGAGAGAAGTATGAGAGTCTGTCCAGGTGGCTGGCAAATCTGAAGATGGTACATTAGGAATAGGCATTGGTTCAAGAAAATGTGTTAAAAAATGCTGATAAAGAAGCTTGAGAGTAACCTGATGAGGAAGGAAAGGAACATCATTGAGATACACAAGAAAAGGAAGGCTATGAGGCGCTGAGGGTTGCGAGATAAGTCCATGTTGATCTGCGAGGAGAGGATAGAGTCGACGAATACAGACTTGAAGTAATCGAAGCTGAGAACGATGAATGGGCGAATCCGAAAGAGGAGGAGTGATCTGGGAGAGCGATTTCCAGCGAAGGTTGGAATCCACGAGTTGAGAGACTCGCACCACGCCACTGGTGAACCAGGTGGAGAAGTGCAAATATGAAGAAGCAGTGGAACGGATAGCAGAAGAAAAGAAGAGAGGTTCCGCAAGGAGATCGTTAGTAGAGGCAGGGGGAAGGCGAATAGGATATAAGGAACGCCAGAGGGTAAGAGCGGATCTGTAAAACTCAGGGAAATGGCTCGGAACGAGAGGAAAGAGATCCATGCGGAGAAAAGTTGAGACAGTGAGGTGGGGATTACGGGGAAAGAGAAGCGTGTCGACAATGGTTTGAGAAGAAGAAGGTTGGAGAAAGAAATTCCGAAGGAAATTTTGAAGGTGGAAAGCTTTGAACTTCAGAGAGATATCGGAGAGAGAGAGACCACCAAAAGAAATAGGAAGAACGAGAGTGGAGTGCTGCACCCTATGAATGACATTCCAGACGAAATTAGTGAAGGTACGTTGAAGTTCGCGAAGCAAAAACTGCGGAGGAAGGTGCGCAATCCAAACATGAAAAAAAGATGGTTGGAGAAAGGTGTTGAGGAGGTAGGCACGGCTGAGGAACGACAGAAAAGGCTTGAGACGGTAAAAAGGTGCTAGGCGGCGATTGACCCTTTGAACCAGGGGAGTCCAGGTAGCAGCGGCGACCGCAGAGGGGTCTCCAATGTAGACTCCGAGGAATTTGGCAACACTTGAAGACCAGCGGGCACCCCATGGGCGGTCAGCGCGGATCGTCCACGACCCAGCCCATAATCCAGAGCATTTATCCATGTTGAGTGAAGAACCAGAAATCGCAGCATATTCAAGATAGGTATTTCGAAGAGTTCCGAATGCTCCCTCAGAACGGATGAAGACTGTTAAGTCATCTGCGTATGCCGAAAGAACTGTGTGGTGGTGACGGGTGCACGCAACTCCTCGCGGAACTGAGGAAAACAAACGAGAACGGAGACAAATCAAAAGCGGTTCAAAAGAGAGAGCAAAGAGTTGACCCGACAGGGGCAGCCCTGCCGGATCCCACTAGCGAAAGGAATAGCAGAGGTGAGAAATGCTGAAGTACGAACACGAAAGAAGGAGTGAGAGTAAAGATTGGAAAGCGCCAAACGGAAGGAGGAAGGAAAACCAAACTGGCGAAGAACAGTGAAGAGATATGAGTGGTTAATTGAATCAAAAGCTTGACGCTGGTCGATATTGAAAATTGCGAGAGGTTCAGAGAGTCGAGAAGCAAGAGAGTATAAGTTACGAATGACAGAGATGTTAGAAGCGATTGAGCGAGAAGGAACAGTGTAGGTCTGATCAGGATGGATGATGTGCGAAAGAACTGGATTAAGGCGAAGAGCAAGAACTTTGGCAAAGATTTTGTAATCGGTATTTAGAATGGAAATAGGCCGCCAGTTTGTCAAGAGTCCAAGGTTGCCAGATTTTGGAATAAGGCGAAGTAGAGCAAAGGAAAAAGCTGATGAAGAAAAGGAAGACGAAGAAAAACGAAGTTAAAGCAGGCAACAAGAAGAGGAAGAAGAGTTGGAAGAAAAGCCTTATAAAAGGAAAGAGGAAGACCGTCTTCACCTGGTGAGGAACGATCATTAAGACTGAAAACAGAAGAACGAATTTCGGCTGGTGAGATTGGAGCACTGAGCGAAGAAAAAAACATTGAGGGACTTGAGGAAGACCGTGAAGAAGTGGAGAGGAATCAGCTGGAGGCATCTGAGTAGGTTGAAAACGACCAGAAAAGTATGAATGGGTATGTTGGCAGATGAGGGAGGGGTCTGCCGTGGTAGATCCATCCGGAAGGGAAAGATAAGCGATGGTATTGTATTTAGTTCGATGTTCTTCAAGATGACGAAGACTCTGAAGGGGATCATCATGAAAGTGAAGAAGGGTGAACTTCAAGCGAGTCAGAGCAGATTTAGCCGATGATTGGAGGCGATGATGAAGTCGGGCTTGCAGGATTTCAAAGTTAGGATCGGTGTGCGAGGTAGACTGAAGAGAACGGCGGATTGAATCTATGTCCATAAGACGATTGGTGCGAACAGAAAAACAAAAGCGTTTAGCAAACGCAGAAATGGAATGCTTGGTGGAGAGCCACAGAGCTGCCGGGTCAACAGTGGAGGAAAGTTGATTGACTGATTGCGCAATAATGGAATTGACATGAGAAATAAAAGTTGGATCTTGCAGGCAGAAATCATCAAGGGTCCAAACCATTGGGTAAGGGACACCAGTGGAAGGAAGATGAAATTGAAGAACGACTGGACGATGGTCGGAGGAAACAGCTGGAGCATGTGAAACAGAAACAAGGGAAGAACGCAAAAAACTGGAAACATAAAATCGGTCCAAACGTGCAGCAGCGTTGGAGGATCCTGCAGGAGGAAACCAAGTGAAATTACGGGTCACAGGATGGAGAAGGCGAAATGCATCTTGGAGATCAAAATTAAAGACCAGTTGAGTGAGTTGCGAAACCAGAGAAGAGCGGAAATCTTGAGACCCATCACGATCGTAAAGAGGTTGCAGCGTACAGTTAAAGTCACCAGCCATAATCACAATTTCAGAAGACGGAATCTCAGCGAGAATTGTAGTAACATGAAGAAAGAGGGATGTAGCTTCTGAATCACTACGAGGAACGTGCAAATTTAACAAATGAAAACGGGTAGAAAGGAAGCGAAAAGAAAGGTATTGAAAAATCCCGAGCAGGCTCTGTGACTCAACAACGTCAGACAGAAACGGAAGAAAACGATTATGAATGCCAATTGCGGTGCCGGACCCCAAATGGGCACGGAAATTGTGAAAAAAGACAAAAGGCCAGCGTCGCCAGCGGGAAATGTCTGTCAAAGGAGAACAGTTTGTTTCCTGCAGGAGAATGATGTTAGCTTTAAGATAACGAATATCTTCGAAGACAAGAGCATTAGTTGCCGACGCAGCAAAGCTTCGGCAGTTGAAACTAACACAAATCAGTTGGGATATCATGAACAGGCTGTAGATGGTTTTCGAGTTCAGCTGAGAGCTTCTTCAACAGGTATGAAAGACGCCGCTGAAACTGGGCAGCATCAGGAGGAAGGGTAATATTTCTCAAAAATTCATCAAGTAATTGAAGTTGTTGAAGCATTTCAGGTAACCTATTTAACTTGGATTGAATACACGGGATTGTTAGCAATTTACGTTTTTTAGGGTGTTGAATTAGTTCAAGAAGTTCGGTGTATGTGAGCGGTTGCACTGGAACAGAACAGTCTTTGAAAAGAGTTGAAAGTTTGGTTATGGTGGGAAAAGAAGAATCATCTTCAACATCCGAAGCAACCGATGCTGATTCACTTAAATCAGCAGCAACATCCATATCATCTTCAGTAGGGAGGCATGCGAATCTGTTTGTTGTACGAAGTGGAGAAGAAAAATTCTCCACGCCAGGTGAGGTTCCAGAGGAAGTGGCAGAAGATTTGGTCCGAGAACGCCATGAGCGTCGCGAACGCTTTGGAGAAGACTCCGCAGAATTTGGGCGTTTCCCGGAAGTTTTGGGTCCAGAGGAGCTCTCAGAAGAAGGAAGAGGTGGAAATGAGATGTCATCAATGACAGCAGATTTGAACAGTTCAGAAGCAGACGTTTGAATTTGCGAAACAGGCTGTAAAACGGGTGCCAATTTTTTGCACGGTGGTGGCGCTTGAGTGCTGGGCAATGAAGATGCAGAAGTTTTGAAAGAAAGCAGCTGTTCGGAATTGAATGGTAAAGACGGTTCAGTGTTTGGCAATAACTGCGTAGTTGTTTTGAAAGAAAGCGCCTTCTCGGAGTTGTATGGTAATGGCAGTTCTGAAACAGGCAAAGACAACGAAATATCTGCAGTCATGGAAGGAGCAATCAGCAGAGATGGTGACGTGGTTGACATAGGAGCAACAGTTTGTTCAGTAGTAAGGGAGGAAGAAGTGGAAGATGGAGGTGCATCGGGAACCTTCGTCGAAGGGACAGCACCAGGTGCAGGTGTGCGGTGAGGGCACTCAGAAACCAGGTGTCCCTCAGCTCGGCACCGGAAGCACTGGACACCAGCAAATAAGTTGAAAACGTATGTTCGTGTGTCCGTAACAAGTTGCAGAGTTGTGGGGCGGTAAGAAATGGCTTGGTCAGTGGGGAAAATAACACGATATTGGCGACGACCCCCTTGCACAAAGTTGAAAGGAGAGTCTCTGGCAGCAGCTGGAAGAAATTTTGTCTCTCCCACTACTCGACCAAGAGTGCCGAGTGCAGCAACAAGTAAGTTGTCAGGAATAGCAGTAGGCACAGGAGATAATGTCACTGTGACCGGGCGCTGTGCAGAAGCAACAGGTTGCAAGTGAAAGGAGCCAATACCAATGCCTGTAGCAAGAACGGTGTCGGTGGCTTTTTGGTGAACAAAATGAACGACAACACCCCCTCCAATGCGAATAATTGAAACGATGCTTTCCTTGGGAACAACTTTAACCAAGGCCTCCAAATAGAGGGGGAGGGGGTGTCACGAAGAGACGGAAAATACACACTTAATAACAAAGCTGAAGAAAGTTCTTTACCTGCTGGTGAGTCGTCAGAAATCCGAATCTTGAGAACTTTATCTTCTCTAGAAAATTCTGGTTGCATAGAAAGAGGTGCATGAGATTGGTTTGGACGAGCAGTCGCAGCATACGAACGTGGAGGAGTAGCAGCCATGGCAGCAGAACGTGACTCGGCACCCAGGATATGCAAATTAGGACGAAGAACATTCGAAGCAGAAACATTAGGACGAAGCACATTAGAAGCAGAAACACAATTAGAAGTAGACAAATCCACACTTGAAGAGGTCATAGTGGTCTCACAAGCGGTCGATGTAGCTAAAGAAAATCCAGCAGAGATAAAATCAGCAGACGAAACTTGGGAAGCAGCCGTCATGGCCGCTAAGCCGAACAACACAACACTGTCTGCTGCAACTGCGTCACACAGAAGAAACACAAAATAACGTAACAGAAGGCACACACACTCACTTCAAGTGAGGCAAAACGGTGAAACCACAACGCAGTCAACACGAACCACTAACGCAGACGATAAATTCACAGGAAAAAAACATTTTTTTTACAGACCCAAAGGAAAGAAACGAACGGCTCGTCTTCATAAGGTCTTTATTGCTCAAAATGTTGGGAAAAGAACCCCGAACAAAATATATACAAGTACAAAAAAATATATATATAGTAACAAGAAATGGGAGAGAACAAGGTGATCGCCAGCAATAAAAAAACAAAACAAATAAATACAATATAAATGGTGTGAAAAAGCGGGCGCTCGCAGGCTGCCCAGTTTAACAGTAGTAAAAAATATCAGTCAATGAGTCCATTGGTGACAATAGAAATAAAATGTGTCTGTGAGTTCACCGAAAAAAAAAAAAAAAAAACAGACGGTAAAGCAGTAAGAGTTCAAAGGTAAACAATTTCAAAACAAAACGCGAATTCAGTAGTAAAAGTAAGTCTCGCACTTGGGCAGAAAAGTAGACACAGAACACTAATGAAGAACACTGATGATGGAATAAAACACAGTAGTGGAGAGCCGAAAGTTAAGCCAACAGTTCCACGACATTTTCGACGACTTGGAACCAAGGCTGATGTGGTGACCATATAGACATGAAGTTTGGAACAGTGTTATTGGCTTGTGCAATGTCAAATTCGAGTTGTAGTCTGGTTGTAACGGAGTGACGATATCTGCGGCAGAGGAAACGACGAGCTGTGTGATAACGGCGGAGGGAAGGTTGATCGACGCTGCGATGATAGTATAGATAGATTGTATACTTCGCTTGTAGAATTAGGAAGGAGCATACATGATTATGCGTGGGAGCCGACGGAAAGTGGTGACGTAACACAAGATAATGTGACATGGTGTGAAGGTGAGCACAAACTTTTTGAAGGAGAGAGAACATCAGAGAGAACAAGGGCTGTAACATCAGACACAAGAAGTATGCATGATGAACATCTCCGAGGGTTGAACAAAAAAAACAAAGAGGGGAAGTCAGATGACGGAAACGGTGAAGAGTTCGAGGAGTCAGTAGGCGGCGATGAAGATGTAACCAATGAATGTCACAAGCTTTTGGAGAGGCGAGAGAAGTATGAGAGTCTGTCCAGGTGGCTGGCAAATCTGAAGATGGTACATTAGGAATAGGCATTGGTTCAAGAAAATGTGTTAAAAAATGCTGATAAAGAAGCTTGACAGTAACCTGATGAGGAAGGAAAGGAACATCATTGAGATACACAAGAAAAGGAAGGCTATGAGGCGCTGAGGGTTGCGAGATAAGTCCATGTTGATCTGCGAGGAGAGGATAGAGTCGACGAATACTGACTTGAAGTAATCGAAGCTGAGAACGATGAATGGGCGAATCCGAAAGAGGAGGAGTGATCTGGGAGAGCGATTTCCAGCGAAGGTTGGAATCCACGAGTTGAGAGACTCGCACCACGCCACTGGTGAACCAGGTGGAGAAGTGCAAATATGAAGAAGCAGTGGAACGGATAGCAGAAGAAAAGAAGAGAGGTTCCGCAAGGAGATCGTTAGTAGAGGCAGGGGGAAGGCGAATAGGATATAAGGAACGCCAGAGGGTAAGAGCGGATCTGTAAAACTCAGGGAAATGGCTCGGAACGAGAGGAAAGAGGTCCATGCGGAGAAAAGTTGAGACAGTGAGGTGGGGACTACGGGGAAAGAGAAGCGTGTCGACAATGGTTTGAGAAGAAGAAGGTTGGAGAAAGAAATTCCGAAGGAAATTTTGAAGGTGGAAAG
Source organism: Macrothele yani (assembly GCA_039090855.1). Classification (NCBI taxonomy): domain Eukaryota; kingdom Metazoa; phylum Arthropoda; class Arachnida; order Araneae; family Macrothelidae; genus Macrothele; species Macrothele yani. Next base: position 59,451,888 of record CM077017.1, on the reverse strand, counting down.
CTTTGAACTTCAGAGAGATATCGGAGAGAGAGAGACCACCAAAAGAAATAGGAAGAACGAGAGTGGAGTGCTGCACCCAATGAATGACATTCCAGACGAAATTAGTGAAGGTACGTTGAAGTTCGCGAAGCAAAAACTGCGGAGGAAGGTGCGCAATCCAAACATGAAAAAGATGGTTGGAGAAAGGTGTTGAGGAGGTAGGCACGGCTGAGGAACGACAGAAAAGGCTTGAGACGGTAAAAAGGTGCTAGGCGGCGATTGACCCTTTGAACCAGGGGAGTCCAGGTAGCAGCGGCGACCGCAGAGGGGTCTCCAATGTAGACTCCGAGGAATTTGGCAACACTTGAAGACCAGCGGGCACCCCATGGGCGGTCAGCGCGGATCGTCCACGACCCAGCCCATAATCCAGAGCATTTATCCATGTTGAGTGAAGAACCAGAAATCGCAGCATATTCAAGATAGGTATTTCGAAGAGTTCCGAATGCTCCCTCAGAACGGATGAAGACTGTTAAGTCATCTGCGTATGCCGAAAGAACTGTGTGGTGGTGACGGGTGCACGCAACTCCTCGCGGAACTGAGGAAAACAAACGAGAACGGAGACAAATCAAAAGCGGTTCAAAAGAGAGAGCAAAGAGTTGACCCGACAGGGGGCAGCCCTGCCGGATCCCACTAGCGAAAGGAATAGCAGAGGTGAGAAATGCTGAAGTACGAACACGAAAGAAGGAGTGAGAGTAAAGATTGGAAAGCGCCAAACGGAAGGAGGAAGGAAAACCAAACTGGCGAAGAACAGTGAAGAGATATGAGTGGTTAATTGAATCAAAAGCTTGACGCTGGTCGATATTGAAAATTGCGAGAGGTTCAGAGAGTCGAGAAGCAAGAGAGTATAAGTTACGAATGACAGAGATGTTAGAAGCGATTGAGCGAGAAGGAACAGTGTAGGTCTGATCAGGATGGATGATGTGCGAAAGAACTGGATTAAGGCGAAGAGCAAGAACTTTGGCAAAGATTTTGTAATCGGTATTTAGAATGGAAATAGGCCGCCAGTTTGTCAAGAGTCCAAGGTTGCCAGATTTTGGAATAAGGCGAAGTAGAGCAAAGGAAAAAGCTGATGAAGAAAAGGAAGACGAAGAAGAAAAACGAAGTTAAAGCAGGCAACAAGAAGAGGAAGAAGAGTTGGAAGAAAAGCCTTATAAAAGGAAAGAGGAAGACCGTCTTCACCTGGTGAGGAACGATCATTAAGACTGAAAACAGAAGAACGAATTTCGGCTGGTGAGATTGGAGCACTGAGCGAAGAAAAGAAACATTGAGGGACTTGAGGAAGACCGTGAAGAAGTGGAGAGGAATCAGCTGGAGGCATCTGAGTAGGTTGAAAACGACCAGAAAAGTATGAATGGGTATGTTGGCAGATGAGGGAGGGGTCTGCCGTGGTAGATCCATCCGGAAGGGAAAGATAAGCGATGGTATTGTATTTAGTTCGATGTTCTTCAAGATGACGAAGACTCTGAAGGGGATCATCATGAAAGTGAAGAAGGGTGAACTTCAAGCGAGTCAGAGCAGATTTAGCCGATGATTGGAGGCGATGATGAAGTCGGGCTTGCAGGATTTCAAAGTTAGGATCGGTGTGCGAGGTAGACTGAAGAGAACGGCGGATTGAATCTATGTCCATAAGACGATTGGTGCGAACAGAAAAACAAAAGCGTTTAGCAAACGCAGAAATGGAATGCTTGGTGGAGAGCCACAGAGCTGCCGGGTCAACAGTGGAGGAAAGTTGATTAACTGATTGCGCAATAATGGAATTGACATGAGAAATAAAAGTTGGATCTTGCAGGCAGAAATCATCAAGGGTCCAAACCAATGGGTGAGGGACACCAGTGGAAGGAAGATGAAATTGAAGAACGACTGGACGATGGTCGGAGGAAACAGCTGGAGCATGTGAAACAGAAACAAGGGAAGAACGCAAAAAACTGGAAACATAAAATCGGTCCAATCGTGCAGCAGCGTTGGAGGATCCAGCAGGAGGAAACCAAGTGAAATCACGGGTCACAGGATGGAGAAGGCGAAATGCATCTTGGAGATCAAAATTAAAGACCAGTTGAGTGAGTTGCGAAACCAGAGAAGAGCGGAAATCTTGAGACCCATCACGATCGAAAAGAGGTTGCAGCGTACAGTTAAAGTCACCAGCCATAATCACAATTTCAGAAGACGGAATCTCAGCGAGAATTGTAGTAACATGAAGAAAGAGGGATGTAGCTTCTGAATCACTACGAGGAACGTGCAAATTTAACAAATGAAAACGGGTAGAAAGGAAGCGAAAAGAAAGGTATTGAAAAATCCCGAGCAGGCTCTGTGACTCAACAACGTCAGACAGAAACGGAAGAAAACGATTATGAATGCCAATTGCGGTGCCGGACCCCAAATGGGCACGGAAATTGTGAAAAAAGACAAAAGGCCAGCGTCGCCAGCGGGAAATGTCTGTCAAAGGAGAACAGTTTGTTTCCTGCAGGAGAATGATGTTAGCTTTAAGATAACGAATATCTTCGAAGACAAGAGCATTAGTTGCCGACGCAGCAAAGCTTCGGCAGTTGAAACTAACACAAATCAGTTGGGATATCATGAACAGGCTGTAGATGGTTTTCGAGTTCAGCTGAGAGCTTCTTCAACAGGTATGAAAGACGCCGCTGAAACTGGGCAGCATCAGGAGGAAGAGTAATATTTCTCAAAAATTCATCAAGTAATTGAAGTTGTTGAAGCATTTCAGGTAACCTATTTAACTTGGATTGAATACACGGGATTGTTAGCAATTTACGTTTTTTAGGGTGTTGAATTAGTTCAAGAAGTTCGGTGTATGTGAGCGGTTGCACTGGAACAGAACAGTCTTTGAAAAGAGTTGAAAGTTTGGTTATGGTGGGAAAAGAAGAATCATCTTCAACATCCGAAGCAACCGATGCTGATTCACTTAAATCAGCAGCAACATCCATATCATCTTCAGTAGGGAGGCATGCGAATCTGTTTGTTGTACGAAGTGGAGAAGAAAAATTCTCCACGCCAGGTGAGGTTCCAGAGGAAGTGGCAGAAGATTTGGTCCGAGAACGCCATGAGCGTCGCGAACGCTTTGGAGAAGACTCCGCAGAATTTGGGCGTTTCCCGGAAGTTTTGGGTCCAGAGGAGCCCTCAGAAGAAGGAAGAGGTGGAAATGAGATGTCATCAATAACAGCAGATTTGAACAGTTCAGAAGCAGACGTTTGAATTTGCGAAACAGGCTGTAAAACGGGTGCCAATTTTTTGCACGGTGGTGGCACTTGAGTGCTGGGCAATGAAGATGCAGAAGTTTTGAAAGAAAGCAGCTGTTCGGAATTGAATGGTAAAGACGGTTCAGTGTTTGGCAATAACTGCGTAGTTGTTTTGAAAGAAAGCGCCTTCTCGGAGTTGTATGGTAATGGCAGTTCTGAAACAGGCAAAGACAACGAAATATCTGCAGTCATGGAAGGAGCAATTAGCAGAGATGGTGACGTGGTTGACATAGGAGCAACAGTTTGTTCAGTAGTAAGGGAGGAAGAAGTGGAAGATGGAGGTGCATCGGGAACCTTCGTCGAAGGGACAGCACCAGGTGCAGGTGTGCGGTGAGGGCACTCAGAAACCAGGTGTCCCTCAGCTCGGCACCGGAAGCACTGAACACCAGCAAATAAGTTGAAAACGTATGTTCGTGTGTCCGTAACAAGTTGCAGAGTTGTGGGGCGGTAAGAAATGGCTTGGTCAGTGGGGAAAATAACACGATATTGGCGACGACCCCTTGCACAAAGTTGAAAGGAGAGTCTCTGGCAGCAGCTGGAAGAAATTTTGTCTCTCCCACTACTCGACCAAGAGTTCCGAGTGCAGCAACAAGTAAGTTGTCAGGAATAGCAGTAGGCACAGGAGATAATGTCACTGTGACCGGGCGCTGTGCAGAAGCAACAGGTTGCAAGTGAAAGGAGCCAATACCAATGCCTGTAGCAAGAACGGTGTCGGTGGCTTTTTGGTGAACAAAATGAACGACAACACCCTCCAATGCGAATAATTGAAACGATGCTTTCCTTGGGAACAACTTTAACCAAGGCCTCCAAATAGAGGGGGAGGGGGTGTCACGAAGAGACGGAAAATACACACTTAATAACAAAGCTGAAGAAAGTTCTTTACCTGCTGGTGAGTCGTCAGAAATCCGAATCTTGAGAACTTTATCTTCTCTAGAAAATTCTGGTTGCATAGAAAGAGGTGCATGAGATTGGTTTGGACGAGCAGTCGCAGCATACGAACGTGGAGGAGTAGCAGCCATGGCAGCAGAACGTGACTCGGCACCCAGGATATGCAAATTAGGACGAAGAACATTCGAAGCAGAAACATTAGGACGAAGCACATTAGAAGCAGAAACACAATTAGAAGTAGACAAATCCACACTTGAAGAGGTCATAGTGGTCTCACAAGCGGTCGATGTAGCTAAAGAAAATCCAGCAGAGATAAAATCAGCAGACGAAACTTGGGAAGCAGCCGTCATGGCCGCTAAGCCGAACAACACAACACTGTCTGCTGCAACTGCGTCACACAGAAGAAACACAAAATAACGTAACAGAAGGCACACACACTCACTTCAAGTGAGGCAAAACGGTGAAACCACAACGCAGTCAACACGAACCACTAACGCAGACGATAAATTCACAGGAAAAAAACATTTTTTTTACAGACCCAAAGGAAAGAAACGAACGGCTCGTCTGTCTTCACGATAACCACGAAGAAACGTTCTGGTCCTGTGACCTGCTGCCATGGTGACGCAGAGAATTTGTTATGCATATGTTTTGTTGGTAAAGCTATCTCAATTGTTTAAGGTGGATGTCGAGTAATTTTGCTTCCTATACTTCCAATGGAAAAACTGCTGTACACATTTTCTTCACAATTAATGCGTTCCCAAGGATGAAAATTTGAACATCGATTAAAATAGCTTCATTTTATAACTTGGAATACTTAATATTTTCTAAAACAAGACCATAATTATGTAATCCAACATTTGTTTGTCTACTGACGTCGTCAAAGTACAGGTCGCGCCATCTTTTTTCTGGTTCCAACACCACCAAAGGAAAAGTTATTGATTTTTTTATATAATTATGGTTATGTTTTAGAAAATATTAGGTATTCCAAGTTATAATATGAAGTTATTTTAATCGATGTTCAAATTTTCATCCTTGGGAACATAATAATTGTGAAGGAAATGTGTACAAAAGTTTTTCCATTGGAAGTATAGGAAGCAAAATTACTTGACGTCCACCTTAACGGTTTACGGTTTACGGAAATGCTTTTTGGACCGCTTTTGTTTTCTCTTTTTTCAAGTTCAAACGAGAAAAGTCCGAGCTTCCAAAAATTAACGTCAGTAAAAAAACTCTGAAATTTCGGAATAACAAGGCTTATTTGCTTAGACATGCAATAAAAATTGAAATTTCTATGAATTTTCAAGTTTTTATATCATGTGATATACTTGGAGATCGGGCTGCAGGGCCCGAGCGCTACTCTGGAAACGAGCGTAGCGAGCCTTGAGGTGCATTCCATAGTATACCTTAAATTCGTAGCTTTGTTGGATTCGAACTGTTTTGATAAATTTTGTGAAAGCTTCCGTGAACATCTACTGTCAGAACTTAAAGAACTCTATGCTTCAAATTTTGATACAGCTTGACTAAAAAATGAGCTGAAGGTGTTTTATTCCCTTGATGAATGCAAAAACAAATCAGTAAGAGATATTACGAGTTACATAAAGTTGAATAAACTGGACATAGTGTTTAGTGAGGTGTACAAATTAGCAGACCTCGTATTAAATTTTCCATCAACAATTGCAACTGTCGAAAGAAGTTTTTCAGCATTAAAAAAAATCAAGATATATCTCAGAGCCACACGACAAAACTTGGCTGTTTTGTGAATAGAGAAAAACATTATTTTTAAATATGAAAAAGTACTCGGAAGAAACATTTTATGAAAACGTAGCACTGAAGTTCACACAAAAGGAAAGAAGAATGGAGTTCATGTACAAATAAAGTAGTCAGAAGAATGGAGTTCATGTACAAATAAGTCTTCCAGTCCTAATCCTCATAATTATTTGGTATCATGTTAGCAATAGCATGTACCTATAAAATTTAGAAAAAAGTTACTTCTATTACTTAACAATTAAAATTAAACTTCGCAGTTTAAAAAAAACAGTACTGGGAGGAGGGGGGATGAGATAGCCCAGGTCTCGGACCCAAGATACGCCACTGATTATGATCATTAAAATATCTCACCTTCCAGTTTTCGAAATACTTAAATTCAAAATTTAAAAGTTAGGTGAATACCCAAGACCCAACGGTTTTAAACATCAAGTGAAACGTAAAAGTTATATGGACAACACAACACGCGCAGAAATGCAGAATGAAAACAAACCAGCACAGAACGAATGAGTATTAGATAGTATGCGTAACAATCGGAAAATGCTTTCGGAGTAAGACTTGGAAAAATTCCGTTCAAGGTTAAACGCTCAGAGGAACTTTTGGCGACAGAGCACAAATGACAAATTAGCTCTTCATTCCTACGACGTATATTTGGAAAGGCCACGGAGGTTAGGCATATCACTATATTGTTTTGTATACCTCCATCCACAGTTTCGGGCAATTCCATGCACCCATATGAGGTGATCCACAACTCACAGTGTAAGTTCTGTACGCTAGTCAGCTGCGCGTAATAGTGTATGCAGCTAACTAAAGTATTTACAAAAGATACTAAAGTATAACTTTGTTTTTGAAGTAAAGTGTTGTTCAGCAAATTTATTCACACTCTGTTCATTTCTATTTTTTACGCTCCTCAGAGAATGAAATTACGCCCCTGGTATGACCATCTGGGAGGGCAACCACCCTCCCGGTAGCTACGGCCCTGTGTGCAGCAGTTTACCAATGAAGGATATTCCCAATCAATATCTCAGCGAACTATGCGCACAGAATTGAATAACATCGGTATTGGAAGTCAAGTCCATCCTGAAATGTAAATATTCTATCCATAAGGTGACCACTGTTTTATGGACGACAGTGCTACTGTCTATCGCGCAAGATGTGTTCAGCAGTGGTTCAGCGAGCATGACAGTGACTTTCATCATCTTTCCTGGCCAACACAAAGTCAGGATCTGAACCCAACTGAGAAGGTATAGAACATGTTGGAAAAACGGATCCGGGAGCAAAGTACTCTTCCGTCAAATCTGGACCAGTTAAAGGACTGTCTGGTGAATGCCGGGTATGCTGTAGACGTAGATGCACTCCCACACCTTGTGGAATCTATGACAGCACGCATACGTGCTGTAATTCGAGCTAAAAAAGGTCCAACCCCGTATGAAATAAAAGTTTCTAATTCAGTGGCCGGTATATGTACTTAGAACGTTAATATTGGTACGATATAAACGTTCTAAGTACATATGTTCTTAAAAGTACGCGTAATTAAATATCACATATTTAATTTTATGCCTATCATCTTAATCTGTCAGTTAGCCCCCCCCCAACACACACACATACACCCCACACCCTAATGTAGTTTTGACCTCTCCCCGAAAGAAAAACCTGAATTACTCACGGAAGTCAAAGGTATTCTAGGAGCATGAGCTCTAAGGGATATAATTTTGAGGATAAAACCTGAATTAATCACTAAAGTCAAAGGTATTCTAGGAGCATAAGCTCTAAGCCGCCCCGGTGGCGCAGTGGTCTAAGGCGATGGCCTCTGATCATTCGTCCGAAAGGGGTCCGGGTTCGAATCCCGGTGCGGCATGGATGTTGTGTTTGTCTTACGGCACTGGTTCTCTCCCTTCCCTGGAACCAGTGACCCTAAATTAGGGACGGGCGACTGCTTATAGCCCATTAAGTTGCTCACGGTGGTCGTTAAACCTCCAATCAAAAAAAAAAAAATCATGAGCTCTAAGGGATATAATTTTGAGGGGGAAACCTGAATTAATCACTGAAGTCAAAGGTGTTGCAGTGGTCTAACCGCTGACCTCTGATCATTCGTTCGTGTAGGGTCCGGCTTCGAATCCCGGTGAGGCATGGATGTTGTGTTTGTCTTACGGCACTGGCTCTCTCCCTTCCCTGGAACCCGTGACCCTAAATTAGGGACGGGCGACTGCTTATAGCCCATTGAATTGCTCACGGTGGTCGCTAAAACTTCAATTAAAAAAAAAAAAAAGTCAAAGGTATTCTAGAAGCATGAGCTCTAAGGGATGTAATTTTGAGGAAAAAACCTGAATTAATCACTGAAGTCAAAGGTATTCTAGAAGCATGAGCTCTAAGGGATATAATTTTGAGGGGAAAACTTGAATTAATCACTGAAGTCAAAGGTATTATAGAAGCATGAGTTCTAAGGGATATAATTTTGAGGGAAAAACCTGAATTAATCACTGAAATCAAAAGTATTCTATAGAAGCAGAGCTCTAAGGGATATAATTTTGAGGGAGAGGGAAGTACTAGTATGGGTACACAAATACATTCCTTCACCCAGTAAATCTGGACTCCACACGGTTAGAAACCTGTTTAAAGTTTTTGGAAATTTTCTGATTGAAGCCACACATCTTCAAAAAGTTCAGTGGGACATGGAAAAATTCAAGCCTTTGTGTTATACGTTTCGGAGATAGGAGTAGTATTCCAAAACCGCAATTTGTGAAATACGCATACGCAAATTTTTCTAAAAGTGCGTACCGTTTAGGAGCTGAAAAGCGATGCGCGTCTTTCTGCGAATTGTGTAACGTTTCTTAGGTCGGTGTAATATGTTTCAGAATTTTGCTTTTATTAATTTATTTGCGGTAAGGCACATGCCCTGCATTCTTCAAAATTTGTGTGACGTTTCAGAGTTGCAAGTAATTTTTCACAGAATTATAGTACACTTGATGAAAGGCTAATGCCGAGTCTTTTAGTAAAATGTTTCACAGTTCAATGTAACTTTTTTACGAATTTTGGTAATATCAGTTTCTTTCGCAAAGGGACATGAAAAAGTTTGTCGTAGATTTGTGCAGACATTGTGCTACATTTTACCCATTGTCAATCTTAAAAATTCTAAAGTGTGTACAGCTTTCTCGCCAAGGGCACAAAGGTATGCCCGATTTTGAAGATTGTGTTTGCATCAAATATCTTTAACTGCGAGGAACATTTTGCGCATAAAATATAATTTTGTGCAATAAACAGTTCTGCCGCTAGGGGAGGCGTGTTTCCGTTTACAATTGCACCCCCCCACACACACACACTCACCATCTGATCAAAAGTACCCGGACACACTTGGGTATCCGCGAACTCCCTGTAACACAAAAGGAATTATTATCGAGTTGGTCTACCCTTTGTTGCTATCACAGCCTCCGCTCTGCTGGGAAGGCTTTCCACTAGGTTTTGGTACGTTACCGCGAGAATTGCCTTCCACTCTGCCACAAGAGCATTAATCAGGAAGATCACCGATGTCGCCAGCTGCAACAGGACAAAACTTCCCCGAACTGATTTCTTGCGTGATGGCAGCCTATGATCGAGCCACGTTGAAAATCACTGAGCAGTACCGTACGTCCCATTCTACTGTTCATGCTTGTCTATGATGTTTGCCAGCCCACTTACGTCTTTTTATACCTGTATAGGCCATGGCTGTGACGTATGTGGGCAAATCCACTACTCAAATAGGGATTGTTAAAGCCCTACTGCGGATTTTGAAACGTCCCTCAAGGAGGCGCCGCGAGTGTTACTTTTGCAGCTATGGTGCGTGTTGAGATGTCTAAAGATCAGTGTGTGTGTTGTGTGTATCTCATGGAGACCAGAGTGTTCATCCTCATGGACACCAGAGTGTTCATCCTTATGGCAACCAGAGTGTTTGAACATCGTAAATGAATCATCAGTGATTATAATAAATTCCTACAGTCCATTCGTGTGTGTTGACCTAAGTGACTAACTGTTCTTTTGCGTCATTTTCCATTTTGGTCCTGGCGAAACGGAAAATCGTGCCAGTGACCTAGTAATTCGTGTTGTGTTCAAGAGAGAACACAGTGTTTTTGTTTCGGTTCTGTTTTGAACCATGGCGTAGTTCGCTGTGAATAACTTGAACCCTTTAACGGAAACATCGGTTGTGGAATAATTACGTCCCGGAAACTGTTAAATTGTTTTTTTATTGGATGTTTAACGACCGCCGTGAGCAACTCAATGGGCTATAAGTAGTCGCCGATCCTTAATTTAGGGTCACTGATTCCAAGGAAGGGAGAGAGCCAGTGCCGTAAGACAAACACAGCATCCATGCCTCACCAGGATTCGAACCCGGACCCCTTTCAGACGAATAATCAGAGGCCATCGCTTAGACCACTGCGCCAACGGGCTGAATTGCTTCAGTTTATGAATTTTTATTTTGCAAGTAACGATGGATAGGTTATTGACCAAGAAAAAGGTACTTAAAAGTACCATCACTAAACTATCAAGTGAGATCGGGAAAAAAGATCACGATGTTTTTCGATTAGAGCTTTTTGAGAAAAGGTGTCAAAAGCTCGGTGACGAACTTAGTGAAATATTTGACAATATTTATGCTTTCTGTCAGGAAGAGGAGTTCGACAATTATATTAAAGAACAACAATCAATTCAAGATAACATTAATGAAGTATGGGTATCATTGAATAGAGAGAAATTAAAATTAAAATGTAGCTCTAATTCTCATACTAGTTTTTCAAAAACAGAAACCGGCGGGTTTGAAGGTGTACGATTGCCAAAGTTAAATCTCCCGTTTTTTAACGGGAAAATACAGGACTGGCTTAACTTCAAAGATCTCTTTAAAGCAAGTGTGCATAATAATATCAAAATCGCAGAAATTGTCGGTCCATGCGCTTGCGGCTAGAATTATTCAATCCATAGCCATTTGTGATAGTAATTATCAAATAGCCTGGGATCTGTTGGAAGACAGATATTCAAATAATAGAGAAACTATATTCCCAAATGTGAGAAAGTTGGGTGTAGAAAATGGAAAGCTCAGCTCCTATGATTGAGAACCTAAGTTTCAAAGGCAAATGGAGGCCACCTCTCATTGATAACCCCAATTACAAGGGTAAATGGAAACCAAAACGCATTGCTAATCCATTTTATTTTGAAGACAGATATCCTTACAAAATAACTCCTATTGGAGCTATTGGATTTGAACTCTGGTCAATGAGTGAAGGTATTATGTTCGATAATAGTGTTACAGAGATTTTATACGGGGTTTTAGGATTTCATATAAAATCTCAAAATGTAACTTTTATTCCATCTCGTGCTTCACTTCCTTTGTCTCCACAAAGCGTGAGAGAAATTTCTCAGAGTCAGTTCCCCATTAGACACCGGATGCACGGTTATTTACTAAGACGACATTTTGTCTAAGATTAGTATATGCACCTTGTTTGTTGAATGGAGATTAACTCTATCTCGCCTCTTTGGATGCTTTTCAGGTTTCAATTTCAATGAGGCCGACGAATGACTAGCCCCTCACATTTTACTTTGAGGCTTAAGATTTACCGAAAGCGGTGTGGGTCTTTCTCTCGGGGAACATTAGGATATGCTTAAAGGCATTTCTTGGAGACAAGGGAAGGAGGCGAAGGACAGTAGGTCTTTAGGTTTAAGTAGCGAGCGGTCACGAAAATAAACGACGAGGTGATTGCCTCTGGGTAGGTCTGAGGTGGACCGGGGGTTAAGGGACTTCACGACAGCGAGAGAGATGATCAAAAGCAAAAGAATGAAGAAAAGAATAAAAGTTTCTTAGACATATTTCCGAATCGCAAGAATTATTTGCATACAATTTTACTATCATCTTCAACTATATAAGACTTAGCAACTCAACCACGCAATGCTTATGAAGTTAACAACAAGAACAAAGACAAGAAAGAACTTGTTAATAATATAGTCATCAATGATAACAAATTTGTAGCAGATCAATGGGCTGCTGAAACGTATGCATTGAAGAGAGAGTTAGCAGAATAGAGAAACTACACTGCTGGCCACCCAAAATGCAACACCAAGACGGACACGAGATAGAAAAGACAGATTTACTGGACACATAACAACAGATACAAAGATGAAACGATTCAGCTTACAGGCCCGTGCGACTTGCGGAACACGCAGACATCAATAGTTCGTGTGGCCCCCATGGCTGGCAATAACGGCCGCTACACGCCGCGGCATCGAACGAAAGAGGTTTTGGATGTGGGCTTGGGGTATGTCGGTCCAGGCTGCTTCCACACGTTGCCACAGGTCATCAGGCATAGCCGCGCGTGGTGCTTGCCGGGCGACTCGGTTGCCAATCAGCGATGAGACGTGTTCGATGGGCAACATATCGGGAGAACAAGCAGGCCACGGCAGCAGTGACACCTGGTGGGCCGTGAAGAATTGTTGCACGATGCGTGCCACGTGCGGGCGCGCATTGTCCTGTTGAAAAGTGGCCGCTGGCAGGTCCTGCAGGTAAAGGAGGACTCCAGGCTCCAAAACGTCGGAGATGTAGCGGTGGCTGTTGAGTGTACCGGCGATGCATACCAGAGAGGTGCGGGTGTCATAACCAATTGCGCCCCAAACCATAACGCCAGGCGACGGACCGGTATGGCAATGCATAATGCAGGCGTCATACAGTCTCTCGCCGCGGTGCCGCCACACGCGGATCTGACCACCGTGGTGTTGCAGGCAGAAGCGGGATTCGTCAGAGAAGACTATGTCGTACCATTCCATAGTTTAGGTGTGGCGTTCAACGGCCCACTGCCGCCACTCGCCGGCGGTGTAACGTCAAAGGTCATCGGAGCAATGGGCGCCGTGCGACAAGTCCCCGCTCCTGCAGACGAAGTCGAACGGTACGTGCTGACACAGGTTGTTGCACAACACACCCTAATACCTGCGCTAACGTTCATGGTGTGGCGGTGCGAGCCGTCAATGACCGCCGCACAACATGCCAGACCTCTAGTTCGGTGGTGTGCCACGGCCGCGGCAATCGCTCACGACGGTCCGTCCGTCCCTCCTGCACCCACCTAATCCAAACTCGCCTCACTGTGGCGGGATGTCGTCCCACACGGGCGCCGATGTCCCGGTACGATCAACCGCTGTCGCGATAAGCCACTATTCGTCCTCTGTCGAACTCCGAAACGTGCTGGAATGAGTGCCGTATTCTGCGACGAGGCATCAGGAAGCTTCTGACGCACAGGTCCGGCACACAACTTACACCCCGCCTTCTGTGCACCCTTCTCATAGTGCTTCTCGGTAGCGTGCCGGTCGCACATGATTTGCATATGCCCTGCAATGCTAATCGTTTGCATGTCCCCTCGCGGGCGACGCATGCTGTGAATTTCAAGCCAATCGGATGCTTCCTTCTTGGTGTTGCATTTTGGGTGGCCAGCAGTGTACATTCTAGTGTTTAATGTGAATCAAGTTTGTGTATTATTGTTATTAATTTCGATTTAACCATAATTGAATGTTTTTTTGGAAAATATTGCAATGCCGGGTGGAATGTTAAAGCCCTACTGTGGATTTTGAAACGTCCCTCAAGGGGGCGCTGTGAGTGTTACTTTTGTAGCTAAAAGTTCAGTGTGTGTGTTGTGTGTATCTCATGGAGACCAGAGTGTTCATCCTTATGGCAACCAGAGTGTTCGACCATCATAAATGAATCACCAGCGATTATAATAAATTCCTACAGTCGAATCGTGTGTGTTGACCTAAGTGACTAACACTTCCTTTGCGTCAAATACAGGGACCATATACTTGTACACCGATGAGCCATTACATTATGATCACCCCCAGCCTAGAGAAATGAGTGCACCTGGAGACCGAACGGTGGCGCAGGAGAAGTTCACAGAGCAGTATATACACAACACGAAGACCGGCTTTCGGTTAGTAGTGTTCGAAGTGAGAATGGGAAAAGCTGCCGATTTATCGGAGTTTGATAAAAGACAAATTGGGAAGGAACTACGATCCATCACAATCGTAGTTCAAAATAGGAACTACGATCTCGGAAACTGCGCGGCTTGTGGGCTGTATACGCACTGCTATAGTAAGTATCAAAAGTGCTGCACAGATGGCCAAACGACGAAACGCCGTGTATCGTCTGCAGCTCATTGATGCCAGAGGGAAGCGGAGACGGTCGCGCAGTGTTCACTGCAACCGCAGGGCCACAGTGCGGCAAATCACCCGCAGCTAAAACAGTGATCAGGGCAATGTGTCACAGCACACAGTTCATCGCAGCCTTCTGCGCATGGGCCTGAGTAGCCAAAGACCCAGCCGGATCCCCATGCGCACTGCACGTCATCGCAAACAACGCATGACACTGGGTCCAAGCTCATCGAAATTGAACCGTGAATGATTGGAAGAACGTGGCCTGGTCAGACGAATCGAAATTCCTGGATTCGTCAGGACCATGCCGCGCCGAGCGCGGATACGCCGATTACTAACGGAAGCTATGGCACCTGGATGCACTGTTGGGCGGAAACAGGCCGGCGGCGGCGGTGTTATGCTGTGGGCGATGTTTGCTTGGGACACTTTAGGCCCCAATATCCCAATAGCAGAATCTCTGACAGCTGTCAGGTATCTGAACATCGTTACGGACCAAGTTCTCCCATTCATGGCAACTGTGTTCCCTGCTGGTGATGGCCATTACCAACAGGATAATGCGCCATGCCACACTGCCAGAATCGTCAAGGAGTGAACCGAGGAACACGCTGGTGACTTTCTGTTAATGCCTTGGCCTCCAAATTAACCTGACATGAACCCAATCGAACATTTGTGGTTCGACTTGGAAAAACGGGTTCGCGCTAAATCACCACCACCCCGAAATGTACGAGAACTGGAGGACCTGCTGCTGACATTATGGTACCACATACCGCAGGATACCTATCACCACCTCATCGAATCGATGACTCGACGAGTGGCCGCTGTTTTGTAGGCTAAATGGTGTGCTACAGCTTATTAGGTAGGTGGTCATAATTTATTGGCTTATCGGTGTATATATGTTTTTTCTTTTTGATTGAAGGTTTAACGACCACCGTGAGCAATTCAATGGGCTATAAGCAGTCGCCCGTCCCATATTTAGGGTCACTTGCTGCAGGGAAGGGAGAGAACTACTGTCGTAAGACAAACACAACATCCATGCCTCACGAGATTCGAACCCGGACCCATCTCGGATGGTCATAAGAAAGCGCTTAGACCACTGCGTCTCTGGGAGGGGGGGCGTATATATGTATATGATCAAAAGTATCCGATATATATATATATATATATATATATACACTATCTACCAAGTAATTGGACACCCCTGCAATCGACGATATCTGCGGTCCTGATACACGTCACTGCCGCCGCCGTTAAATATCGTGTGGGAAACAACAACGCAACCAGTCGCATGCAAGATGCCACGCAGTTCGGAGCTCTTTTATTCCGAGAAAGGTGTAATCGTCGGGTATCACAGAAATGGCCGATCCATACGTGACATATCCAGCGAGTTGAAGTACCCAAAATCGACAGTGGCCTACGTGATTGACAAGTGGAAGATGAGAGGTGACTGTTGGAATGTGCTCCGACCCGGCAGACCCACAAAACTGCGAGTTAGAGGCCGACGGGTGCTGTCCAGAGAAATTCGGAAGAACCGCACCAAATCGATGGGTCACATCCGCGAGGAGTTTCAACAGGCATCCGGGAGTGTTCTTTCGATGAATACCATCCGTAAGAAAGCCCATCTGCTCGGTTATCATGGAAGTGCTGCCGCCCACAAGCCTTTGATCACAAAGTCCAATAGCGCTGCTCGGCTAACGTGGTGCAAAGAACGTCGCCAATGGACCTTTGAACCTTAAAAACAGGTTCTCTGGAGTGACGAATCAAGGTTCATTCTCTGCCGTTCGGATGGCAGGGTCTGGGTTTGGCGTATGCCTGGAGAACGCCTCCTGCCGGAATGTATTGTACCAATTGTGAAGTTCGGCGGCGGTGGAATTATGCTATGGGGGTGTTTTTCCTGGTATGGCACGGGACCCTTGGTCGCAATTCCTGGTAGACTCAACCCCGAGACCTACTGCACCATTTTGGATGACCATGCGCTTCCTACGTTGTGGCAGTTTTACGGGGTGGACCCAAGTTACTTTCAGGATGACAATGCCACCTGTCATGTTGGGAGGTCCACCATGGCTTGGTATGGTGACAATGGGGTTAATCGAATGGACTGGCCTGCGCAGAGCCTGGATCTTAACCCTATCGAGCACCTCTGGGACGAGTTGGAGCGTCGACTTAAGGCGTGCCCCCACCGTCAGAAATCGGTGAAGGAACTGACCTGTCTTTTCCAAGCCGAGTGGAAGAAAATACCGCTAGCCGTCGTACAACGCCTGGTTGAGAGTATGCCCCGGAGGGTCGCAGCTGTAATCGCCGCTCTTGGAGGCTCCACTAACTATTGAAGGAGAATAAACTTCGTTTTCCTTTGCTATCACAGGTGTCCAATTACTTGTTAGTAGATAGTGTATATATATACGATTAAAAGTTTCCTCCATAATGCACGATTTTCCGATAGAGGGCGCAAATGCATATTTCCATGCATGAGTCTCCTCCCGCGTCTAAATCGTTGTTTGTAAAAGAAAAATTGAATTTGATTTTATTCTTGATGACGAACATTTAGTCAGTTGTCACAAACGATGAGTAATAAGATTTCTACATTTATATGTTATACATTTTTATTACGAGTATTATTGTCGTTATAATAACATATTTTTATTATTGCAACGGTATTTGCATATACAGCTGTATTATCACACTTCCTTTTTGGCTCAACAAAACAGCTGACTACGCCCGAATATTCGGTGGCATCCAGCTTTTCTTTTTTTTTTTTCTTTTTCTTTTTAATTCTGTTACTAGTTATGGAACTAGGAAAACAAAACTATGAGACTCCGTCAGGTGGACATTCTGTCATTACATCTAATGATATTAATCTTTTAAGAAAATAATGAAACACAAAAATCACATTAATTCGCTCGTTGTCGAATATTTTATTTAAACTTATGTACAAATACAGCAACAGTGGTAGTCTTGATAACAGCTCACAACTTCAAATTAATTTTCGAGTTGTAACGAGCACAATCTACCTTGGGAACAAACTGCAACATATAAAATACTTTCTGCACTGAACATGGATCGCTATATACATAAACTTGAGTGAATATTGCAACTTTATTGTTAAGGAATATATACTGCATCCGGTTCTGCACAGGGCATCCCATACAAAACAATGTACAAGAGGTACTTCCAAACCTTAGAAAAGCAAATATTTAAATACACTACTTGAAGAACAACAAAAGCCTAATAAACAATCAAATTAACTTTAATAACAAGGACTTAATAATTCTACAAGAAATCAATCGTTTTTTAAATTTAATTTAAACAAATTAGCAATTTTCATTACTGACTGGCACTGACTTCCATCATAAAAGTCACCAACTATTCAATGAATGACACTATGAAATCCTCAAATGAGCGAAAAAATGTAGTTTCATTAAAAAAATAAATACTACCTTTACTTAAAACAATACTGTTTTGAAAGTGTTATTTTATCTTACGTGAGACATTTCAACAGTGAAAAATAACTGAACTAATGCGATACTGTATAAAGGTAAGATACAGCTCCAATTTTAACATTCCCCTGTCAGCTGACATTCCTGAAATAAAATCTTCCGGCAGGAACCGCATCCATGGCAGTCTACATAGGGTCAACTATCCCACTTATCTTCAAGTGCTTTTATTTTGAAATATATCAAATAAAGTAATAAATAGACATCAAGTACGAACTTGGACATCAAATCAAACAGCACGGGTTCTAAAAATATTAAACGAAGAAAATACATAAAAAATATTTTTAAAAGTACTCATGTTTGTAAGATGTCACAAAATCAACAAAATGATAAAAAAGTATAATGTGTTTTCTAGAAATAATTTCCCAGTATCAAATACTCCTTTTAGTTTAACTAATAGTTTAACGTTGACACGCAATTTGGGGTACCTTAATTAATTAGATTAGTAGACACCGGGGAAGGTGAGTACGAATAATTGGAAGGGTTAAGGGGCACTAACGAACAAATTATTATAGAGAAATTAAGAATAGCTGTTGGTTTACAACTGGTGTGAACACAGGGGTGAATGGTCGAGGGAAAAGGACCCTGCATTTTGAAGCACTAAACTATTCTTTCGAGTGGAGAGATGTCGTTCCATTCAGATGGCGATGGGTCACCAACTCCGCCACTGCTCCCGCCAAAGAAACATTAGTAAATCGCGCTTTATTCGAGATATAAAACCGATTAGAGATGACATAACAAAGAAATGGAACTAAAAATTTATGCACAGTTCTCTAAAAGGGGTCAAGCTGCGATATTCCGAACGAAGTGTGTGACATTCGATCATTCCTTAAAAGCTTTCGGCAATTGAATAACACTTGATGGAAACGTGTAGCCCCAGCAACAAATGCAGAAAACAAAGAGAGACTGATAGTCCTAAACACGGAAGTCCTTTAGATTGAAGCCATATGGCTAAGGACTCGCTGGTGGCTCAAAGACGCCAGGCAAGGTGAGAAGGCTTACCTGAGGATTTTTGAGCTCTCTGCGAGATTGTGACATCAGGACTTAAACCATCCGCTCGAAGCCAGAGAAGAATACGTGATGACTGGCACTGCCGATAGTGATAGATGGCAATACCTTGCTACAAATGGGGACTAGCGCGCTCTCCGTGTTAGGAATGGAAGTCTTGTTCATGGTGAGTGGGAAGGCTCAAGGTCAAGAATAGCCCTTCCGGATGTCTCGGAACTACAAGGTTGCTACTAGGTTTAACTACGAATGTCTACTAGGTTGCGAAGTGAAGTGGCGTGCCTGCACCACAGGATGCACATGAGATAAAGGCAGATAGCAATGAGAGCACATGTCCGCGTAGCTCAGTTGGGAGAGCGACTTACCCCGGAGTGAGGGGGACCCGGATTCGATGTTCGGCGTGGACAAACCTGTGTTTTCACAATATATATTTACTAAACTATCACCGAACATTATTTCATCACGTTTTACATAAACGTAAAAATATCTCATTGCAATCTGAGGAAATTACGAGAACCTGATGCTAAATGTGAAAAAAGCCATTACAAAAATGCATCTTTTTCGAGAGTAGTAAAAGTATGCGTCGCAGCGAAATAGGCTTTCTCTCGACTCTGTGAAAACATAAGTTTGTCCGCGACGGGCGTCGAAACCATGTCCTCTCACTCCGGAGTAGGTCGCTCTACCAACTGAGCTACGCGGACCAAATGTCACGCTGCAGCTTTGTCGTCTTGACACATGTCTTCACCTCTGTAGTACGTCACCACTCCCCCAAGCGGGAGTTACCTGCTATTGACGAGAGTTTAAAATGATGCATTACACGATTGGGTGTAACCTGTAGATATCCTAGACCAAAAGTTTGCAATTCCCCTCACTAACACACTTGCAATTTAGTATTTCTTTCTACCTTAAGATCAGATTTTAGCTTGATGGACTTTCGTAGCTACATCATATTTAATCAGTGTCACGGTTGTTTCTAACGTTCGTCTAAATCTGAATAATATATAATAATAAATATTGTTTTTGAAAAACTAAACAGTCGAAATACTATTGCCGCCACCATAGTTCGGTAAATGTTTACTTTTACAACTCACACATCTTTTTTCATTGGTTTTACGACAATAACATTAATCCACCTGCCAAAGTACCGTTCAATATCAGGAATTAGTAAACCTTATTGTGTATTGCTAGGATTTAATTGCATTTAGTATGTCCCGGACTGTGGCTCGGTGTGGTAGTGAGTGACGCGAATAAATGCAATGTGTTGTCTGTAAATAAATGTATACTCTCGAATCCCTTGTTTTATTTTACCCCCACAAAGATCTTGGTATGCGAAAGACGCATAGCATAAGTTATCTTCACAGCACCGTAGTTTCTGGGTTTTTTGGGTGCCTAACTGTTCATGTCGGCATCTGAATCTGTAAAGAGACGTCTGTTCTTAAATTAGATCAACTGGTTCCAGCGAAAGAACAGAAACAGCGCCGTATTACAAGCACAGTACGCATGCAGCATCCGGAAACCGACCTGCCCAAGGTACACTAGCGTGAAAAAATTAAGGACGAGACGGTTTTTCGAATGTAACGTCGTTCAGAAGTGCTCCACAACGACTCAAATCATACCATAAGATCCCCAAGATGTAAGAATATGGGACATGTGAGAAAAACCGTCCAAACAAGGAATCTAAAGGATACAAAGGCACTTTATTGAAAAGGTAGCTTCGAGCACAACTGGACAGAAGACAGAAACGTCCATGTGACAGGCGGCTGCCAAGAAAAATCCAGTCTTTAGTAGGGAATACGATCACCCCTGACTGCGTTGCAGGATTTACAACGTCTGTCCATGCTGAGGAAGAGGTTGTCAAGGAGCTGTTGAGGCATCGCGGCCCATTCCTCTTGTAGCGCCAATCGCAGCTACGGAATCGTTGCTGGCGGCTGGTGACGTGCTACCAAGCGTCTCCCGAGAAGGTCCCACACGTGTTCGATTGGATTTAGGTGCGGGGACCTTGCGGGCCAATCTATGCGTTGAATATCTTCACTCTCCAACAGTTCTGCGACAGCCACTGTACGATGAGGTGTAGCGTTGTCGTCCATGAAAAGGAACTCAGGACCCACAGCACCTCTAAACAGACGCACGTGAGGCAGGAAAACCTCGGTACAATAGCGGACACCAGTGACTGAACCTCCTTGGAAGATGTGGAGGTTAGTACGGCTACCAAGCATGATACCGCCCCAAACGAGAACTCCGCCACCTCCAAACCGGTCCCTTTCGATGATGTTGGAGGTGTGATTGCGTGTTCCCCGCTCTCTCCAGATGTGTATACGTCCAGAATCGCTCGTCAGACTAAATCGGCTCTCATCTGTAAAGAGAACTCGACCCCATTGCTGATGTGTCCAGTTCTTGTGTTCCTGGACACCACAGAAACCGCCGTCTCCGATGAGCAGGCGTTAATGGCACACACCGTACTGGTCGTCGTGCAAATAGACTATCTTTGTGCAGCTTCCTGGCCACGGTAAAACGCGATAACGGACGTCCAGTTGTCTGTTGCATGTGCCTTGCGATTTCTCCCGTTTTCTGTCTCTTCCCGCCTGTAGGACAATACACCGGTCGTCCGCCACCGTGGTTGCTCGTGGACTACTCCTCCTAAACTCTCGGACAGCTGTTCCTGTCGTTTGAAATGCTCTCCAAGCTCGTGAAACGATGCTGTGAGCGATCCCGAACTCCTCGGCCACACTTCGACCTTCTTCCAACTTCCCAATCACGCGACCTCGGGTAAAGTCATCCAGATGTCGTCTACTGGATTGCCTGTTGGCCATATCACACGGTGGCAGCAACTCGGCTCCATGCAAAAATGCAACACGAAATGTGACTCAATGCAAGACTCAATGGAAAAAATCTAAATGCAAGACTCAATGCAAAAATGTAACACGAAATGTTTAAGACGCTGTTTGCATTCTTAGGCAATTGATATCCAAGCCCAGCGCGGGAGGTACGAAAGCCTTGCGGAACAAGGTGATTTCGCCATAGGGAACGCCGAGCCTCGGAATGGAAAAATTGAAAATGTGGGTATATGGAAATCCTTTCCAGAAGCACCAGTGGGGACCAAGGGTTAATATCTCGTGGTAGCCGGGTGTCCTGAGCTGCTGGGAGTGGATATACTAAGGGTAGTTAACGCTACGGATACACGAATAAATTGTGACTTTCTCAAAAATCTCTGTAGGTTTAATGAGGAATTGATCTCATTCGCAGCAGCGCGCTTTCTTTCCACCATGTAACAGAATATGAAAATATAGCGAGAGCTGGAGGCTTTGATCTGAAAATCGCGTCTTGGCGAAGACAGATGCGAATTCTACGCTTTTGGAGGCTCCCTAACTTTGGAAATGATACCCCGGTTACAAATAAGGTCATTTCCCCCTTCTCCCCTTCCTTATTCTCTCTCCCTAGACGTATTCGTTGTGACGTCCTAGTCTGGCACTCTCAATTATGTCGACTCGCACTTTAAATCTGGCACTCCTACTTCTCTGAACCTCAAGGTTCACTCTAACGCAACTTTGTGTCTGATACGCAGCGCAAAATCCCATGCGGCATAGGTAGTTGCGTCAACCCGTTCCTTGTGTGTGTAAACAAGTACGAGAAATTGCTGGGTGCCAAGAGATCTATCGGGTCGCATGGAGCTGAACTGATGGATTTTGAAAGTTGCATGGTGGTTGGATGCCAAGGCAATCAGTGCGTAGCATTGCGGCTCTTCTGGGATTCACAAAATTCACTGTCGCTGATGTTCTTCGTCGATGGAAAGCAGATTTTGCCACTATAGGGAAGTCGCGCTCTGGGAGGCTGCACTAACTGAGTGATCGTGCCAAACGAAACTTACTGTGGAATGTGAAGGCACACACGTCTTCTACCACAGAATTGGCTGGCGACTTCACAAAAACTGGTGGAACATCTATTTGCAATAGAACAGTCCGTCGGGAACTGCATGCCCACGGTTACCATGCTAAGCCTGCTGCGCACAAACCCCACATCATTCCAGGTAATGCCAGACGACGGCTGCAATGGTGCCTTGCTCGCCGTTCACGAAAAACACAAGAGTGAAAGGGGGTCGTGTGGAGTTATGAATCACGCTTTCATTCTTTCGTTTGGATAGACGCATTTAGGTGTGGCGTTTGCCCGAGGCAGCGTGTCAGGAGAACTGCATTGTCCTTCTAGTCAAGTTTGAAGAATGGGTCCCTGATGTGTGGTGTGTTTTTGCTGTGATGGACTCGGTCCAATGCTTGTGGTGCCCCGCTCCCAGGTAGGAAGACTTTCTGAACAATTCCACATTACTGTACCTACGCTGTGGCAGTACTACCGCACAGACACCTGCATGTTTTAGGAAGATCGAGAGCTCTGCCACACTGCAAGGTCTGGTTTAAGGAGCAGGACGTTCAAGTGTTAGATTGGCCGGCCCAAAGTCCCGATCTTAATCCAATAGAACATCTGTGGGACAAGCTGGAACGTTGAATCTGATCGTCAAATATGGAACGCTAAATCTACAGCAGCTCTGGTAGAAGGGAATTGGTGGAAATTTTCGATATGCACCAAGCAGCATTTTGTGGAAAGCATGCAAAGCAGGATCGCTGCGGTCAGAAGGGCTAAAGGCATGCCAACTATGTGCTGAATTCTGCTAATAAATTATTTTGTTTCCGCTCGACCTACGCGTCCGAATACTTTTGTCTACATATAGCGTATTTCTGTTATTAATAGGACCGTGCAAAAAAAAAAAAAAAAAAAAAAAGACATTTCTACCTCTCAGATTTGCAATTCAGCTGCCGCTCTGCCATGGACACAATTATAAAACTGTATATATATACTTCAGTGGCACCTAAGTGTTACAGAACGTACTTCTTCCCCATGTAATTTTTGATGGAAGTCTCTTAATTACAATAAAAATGCCAGTACTTTACATTTAAAACAAAAATGAAAAAATAAAATAAAAGATCTATTAGTTTTGTCTATATTGCATGAAACAACAACAAACTAAACGATTTTATCTAGATATCATACGGCTAAAACAATGGTTTGAATTGCATATATATATCTTTCCAACCAGAAAACTTTTGTAACATGAAAATTTTCAGTACAATCTCTCGAATTTCAGTACCCTAGAAAAATTCCTTATTATTGTACTAAAGTAGGCGT
Source organism: Macrothele yani (assembly GCA_039090855.1). NCBI lineage: Eukaryota > Metazoa > Arthropoda > Arachnida > Araneae > Macrothelidae > Macrothele > Macrothele yani. Next base: position 59,428,136 of record CM077017.1, on the reverse strand, counting down.
TGAAATGCAGGTACGTTGTTTCAGGTGCTATTATTGTTTTGTGGCGCTTCGGGCAATAACAGAAAAGTTTAACACAATGCACTGCTTCAGCACTAATTCTATGCATGATGAACTATATACATTGCTTTTGCAGCAACCATACTACAAAAGATTAAACTGATTACAAGCCAGCAGAGTTGCAGATGAAGAACAAGCTCTTCCACAACCAATAGCTATTCCAGACATTCGGCTTTCGAAAAATCTACTTATATCGAATACAACTTTTAGGGCGCATATGTACAAAGTTCTGATCTGTATCAGGTTCTGTTCACTGTACAACTTAATATGGGTGCAACGTAAAAAGTTCTCGAAGTGATATTCATTCCGCTGGAATCGACAACAAAGTTTAGCTCAGGTTACATTTGTTCTTGCACTGTGTCAGCAAAGAAAAACAATACTCTCTACATGAAAACTAAAATGTAAGGCATATGGACTACACTTATCAACTACAATTAATACTCTACAATTTCAATTCACGTTGGATCATTTGGTACGCTATTAACCCTGACTTCAAGTATTTCCAGTGATTATGAAAATACCTTTAAGTACCAATGTGATCAGAGCTGACAACGAAAAAGAGTGAGTTTCTTGCAAGGCAACACTGGTTCGCAAAACTCATGCCGTAATACAGATGTGAAATGGCTGCACAAATAAACACTATTACCATAGGCAAGTTAAGTTGTTTCAAGGTCTGCAACCTGCCATTTTTTATGATATTTTAAAGATATAAAATGGTAAATGTTTAATCAATTAATTGTCTGCATCCATGTGGTTACGATGGTAGCTTTCTGTCCCTCTCTCTTTATTGATAATACAAAGATTGAGCATCTCTTATCCGAAAATCCCAAAACCGAAACTTTTTCCGAGCGTCACATCACAAATAGAAAATTCCAGAAGGCTCTCAGGCGTTGTGCAGGTCTTTCAGCACGCGTTACGACGCGTGACCTCCGATACCCTGGGTGGTGGTCTGGAGTTACGATAGACAACCCGATTCTTTTGAAAGAATTAATTCCTTCGATTCTTATCATTGGAATAATTCATTCGCACTGATTCGTTCGTTGTCTCTTCCATTTCTGCAGGGAATGATGACTCGCGAATCGGTTCCGGGTCGGGCGCGGTTATGTCCTTCGTCGGCTCTTCCGGTGAACGATTTCCGTAGGGAATGACTCGCGAATCGGTTCCGTGTTGGATTCGTTTATTGACTCTTCCGGTGAATGATTTCTTCAGGAAACTTCGGTATTTGGCTGATTTTCCGCAGTCAGTAATTAAGTTTTTTCAAGTGCGTTTTGGGGTTTTCAGTATTTATATAGAAATTTCGCAAAATCTCCAATTTTGACATGTCAGAACCTTTCCCTTTGCGCCTGAAATGGATATAACTATAGGCTCGCTCGGACTCATCTTCAACGGAAGATGTGAGTGCTACGACTTGAGCCACAAAGCTACGTAGGTTACCATCACGTATCAGTTAGAATTCTAACAGCGCACCGACGAATTTTTTTTTTTTTTTGCTATTAATGCGGTTGAATTAGCTATTTTATTGTAGCTCATTATTTTCCTGAATGGGTTCGTAATAATTTAATTTTTTATGTAGGAGCACTTATTACAAATTACGTATTTTTTTCATCACGATTTTTCGAAGCAACAGAATCTTTGGAGCTTCAGATATTTTTAAACTGACAATGACTTTCAATTACCTTTAAGAAAAGGTGCAATGTACTGCTTTATAGTATTATTTAACATAACTCCTAAATACAGAATTCACTTTTAATAGCTATAAATAGCATTCGTCTTAAGGGGTCCATAAACTCATGGATAAACAATATCTGTACAATAATTTAAGTACCGGGTTTCTTACGATAACACTATACAATAGCTGGTGCACAAAATGGGGAGACGTGAAGGAATATCCGGTACCACAATAGCCAAAATTTCATGCGATATGCTATCCATAATATCCGATCTCGCTACAGAACTTCAAAATCAGATCCTCCGACACACGATTGAAATTTAATAGATAATCAGACCTCAAGTATTCCCGCGATCGCTGCTATTACCAGAAATTTTGCGTCATATGAATATAAAAAGTGAGGACAGAATTTTTCTGTCAATATACGAAAGGAATTGCTGAAAACTTTCTGAAAATTCGTAATTTTACTGGCGTGCGAAAAATCCATAAAATTCCGGGTTTCCCCCGTCATTTCACGGAAAAGTTTGTATCAAAAATAGCTGTCTACCTTCCTTGAAAAAGCCATCTGGTTGATGTGCGAAAGATTGGAAAGTTTATTTGTATTCTACGCCAAGAAATTTCGGATTTTTAGTATAGTTATACTATTTTGAGTATGCTTCGTTAATTCACGAAAGGAATCACGAAAATTTGGCTCGTAAATTTCAGAATTTTTTTTTTTTTTTTTTATTGCAATGTAGGAATCAATAGCCAAGCAGCGCCCTGAGAATGAGGATGACTACAGAAAGGTAAATTCTTTACTGCTTGCATAAAGTACAGAATCAATGCTTTGCTCAAAGGAAGAGTTTATTTTTTCATCCCCCCACCACCTTCTCCCGTGATCTGTCATTCCACATCTTCGTTGCCACACAAAGTGCTAACATCGGAGTAATGGCAGTTTTGCAGAATTGCTCACAAGGACAAAGATGCATGATTAAAGACGAACTTGCAGCAAACAAATTGATGTACGAGAGGAAATCAAAAAGTAAGGACAATGTTGCCGTAGATAAAGAAACTAAGAGGCATACAGATTAGAGATGAGCTCGGGCTCGGACGGGCTCAAAATTCATTAACTACCGAAAAACCCGGGCACGGGCTCGGAATTACATGTCTTGAATTTTATTACTATAATTAATTCAACACGTGTAATTCCGAGCCCGGTTGAATTACACATGTAGAATTTCATTGTGGATTTGTGACCATGGTGGAAGGATTTTCAATTTCCAAAGCTAGCTGCCACTGCAAGACAAATTTTGCTTAGCAAGACTTGCATTATGCATTATCCAAAGCTATGGTCCAAGCAAGGATTAGTTTAAGGAGGTCTGGTATCGAAAAACAGGGAGAAAAACACATTCCCATTTTTTGTATTTTATGAAAAATCAAGAATCTTATCTTTAAAATGATGTATTAATTTCCAAAATTGTGCAGTTAGAAGTATTGTTATTTATGTTTTAAAATTTCCTCACTCCCGCGATTTTTGGGGTGACGTTGGTTTTTAGTGCAGCAGGTCGAGTTTTAGAGAAAAGAAGATCAAGTTGAAGCGCTGAGGCATTAGATGCAATTCTCTCTCTCTCTCTCTCTCTCTCTCTCTCTCTCTCTCTTTTCATGATGAACTTGATCTGGAAATTGCACACACATATATGATAATATTGTGATTGTTATACTATTAAGCGCAAGGCTTTGTTAATGTTACAAAATGCAGAATAATCTGGTCTGGAATGCTTTTACGTTCTTTTTTTTTTAATTTTGGAAATTTCCCTACATGCTTCTTTTTATATTCTACTACATCACTCTAAACCCCCTTTATCAATTAGCATATATGTAAATTATATTGCAAAGATTAGTTTTCTAGAGTCAAAATTTCAAACACTTTCAACTGTCTGTACGGCGTTGTACGTTTTATAATGCAATTTATTCAAAATAAAAGTAAATTTAGAAATCAAAAAGAAATAATGATTGGAATTTTTGTTTCTAAACGATTTTCTTTTCTTCAGCTTTTACCAAAATTACTGATTTCCCTGATACGGTCGAAGGGCTCGTTATTTATTTATTTATTTTCAAATCCACATTTTAGAACCTTTGGCTTTATGCGTAGTATTTCTAAAAACATATTAATATTGTGAAGTGGATTAACTGAACTAAACTTTTTAAACTAATGATTTTTAAACTAATCCTTGCTTGGGCCATATCTTTGGTCAGGGCAAAATTTTCCAAGAATCCGCAAAATAAGCAAAATTTTCCAAGAATCCGGGTCCGGGCTCAGCAAACACATGTAATCAAAGAAAGTGGGCCGGGCCCGGGCTCCTAAAATTGAGCACGAACTCATCTCGAATACAGATAACAATTACCTTATTTCTCAATATAGTTCCCCTGTAGTTCAACGCATATTTTATATCTGTCTAAAAGCTTCTGGATTCCTGCAGAGAAGAATGTTTTGGGTTGTTCCTGCAGCCATGAATACACCGCTTCCTGTACCTGGACATCACTTTTAAAATGGCGGCATCGCAAAGCGTCTTTCTGAGGCCCGAAGACATGAAAGTCGCACGGTGTCAGATATGGGCTGTAAGCAGGATGTGGTAACACCTCAAACATCAACTCGGTAATTGTCTGTTGAGTTGCCAATACCGTATGTGGACGAGCGTTGTCGTGCAGCAACAACTTTTTTTTTTTTTTATAACATTCCCCGTCGTTTTGTGCGAATTTCTGGTTTCAATTTGTCTTTCAGCAAGTCACAATATGACCGACAGTTAATTGAGTTACCCTATGCTTGATGATGTTCAACGATAGGTCCTTTCATTTTATAAAAGATAGTCAGCATTAATTTTCTTGGCGGAGGGACAATTTTGAACTTCTTTTTGCATGGGGAGCTCGGATGTTTCCACTCCATGCTTTTTGCCTTTTGCTCTCGGGGTAGTAATGATGGACCCATGTTCGCCCCCCAGTGACAATCATCTCCAGATATTGGCATCTGACTCGTACCGCTGCAAAAAATGTCTGCCAATTTCCAGGCGCTGCTGCTTCTGCGCATCAGACTACTGCCGTGGCACCCATCTGGCACACACTTTATGATATCTGAGATCGCCATGAACTATTGAGAATGCATAACCATAGCTAATGTTTACCTTTTAGGCGATCTCAGACAGAGTAACCCGGCGATCTTTAATGAGCGCATTGATGCGATCCAGATGGTCCTTTGTGCGAGAGGTCGACGGACGACCCAAGCGAGCTTCATCAAACACATTTGTTCTACCGGCCTGAAACTTTTCTATCTACTTGTACTCGCCTCTGGATCATACACTTGTCCTCCCCATATTGCACACGCATCCTACGATAAATTTCAGCGGGTTGCACACTCTCAGCCCATAAAAATCTCACCACTTCGCTGCTGGGCGATGGAGCATTCCGACAAACGGGCGGCCATGTTTACACCCTTGCACCTGCTGGGTAACTGCGGTTAGAAGATCTGCGATTGCATCCGCCATCGTCGAGCAGGAAAGTCATGTGCCCTCCCTTCCGCAAATAGCAATCTGCCGCAGCTCTGTTTGCCTACGTAACGAGATCATTGACCTTACTTTTTAATTCACCCTCGTACAATGCTTTTACAAGAACTGAATATCCAGAGATTGATGGGGCAATTTTAGAAGTAAGCGAAGTAACATTGCACAACAATATCAAATGAGGCCCACATCAGAGAAGAAATTAGGAAGCGCATAAAACTTAACTGGGGTGCATTTGGAAGAAACAGTACAATTTCAAGAGCAATGTCTTAAAAGAAAAGTGTTTAATCAGTGGATCCTTTCAGTTCTTATTTATGAATCAAAGACATAGATGTTAACTAAAAAAGTCACGCATTTACCAATGTCTTAAAAGAAAAGTGTCTAATCAATGGATCCCACCATTTGTAACTTATGGATCTGTAATAGTGGTAATCATAAACAACGTGTAATACCAATTTGTAATTGAACAGCATACTGAATAATAATGTTAATTTTATGAATTTTAGTGTCATGTAAATACTTAGAAACTTTTAGTTATTAATGCTTAATTTTAATATGTAAATAATTAAGAACCTTGCATTTTTAGAATGTTTTAAAAGTTGAAATCGTGGGAAACTTTCGAAGAATATATTTTTGGTTATATTTCCGGAGCCAGCAAGTCTCCTAGAATAATTAGTATGTCCGCTATCTTCGTTGAGAATGATAATGCACTAGACGCCTGTTTCCTGTATCAAAAATCGATTGCATTTTAGGGCCATTCATTAGTGCTATCAGGCAGTGGACATTTTTGGAGGATGGGAAACGAATTTTTCGACGAGGTTCGGGTAGCGGTCAGTGCTGGAGGCGAGAGTTTGAAAGTTGGTTTGGGAGACGTGTGGAGAAGGGCTTTTTGACGAGAAGGAAAAGGACGTTTTTTGCAGGGGAGTTGCTGACAGAGAGAGGGAGAGAGGAGGGAGAGAGGTTGACGAGATTTGAGGAAGGAGTTTTTGAGACGGGGGAGATGGTCCTAATGCGTAGGGAAAGTCATCGAGGAAGCAGGCAGTTAACGGACCATGGGCTTGAGAGGTTGGTCGAGAACTCACTTCGATAATCGCCGGCGACTCGCTATCAATTTAAATAGATTGCCCGAATAAAGATTCCATAATTCCATACCAGCCACAAAATCGCTTTTATTCAATTAATACTTATTTATGATGTCTACGGTGCTCTTCGAATTGCAATATTCCGATTTAATTAAATAACGGCACAAGAAATAAAGCGACAAAACAGCACTGTGACAGATCAGAGACTTGGACCTTAACTAAAAATGACATGTAGATGATACGAACAACTCAATAAAGCCTGGAGAGATCCACACTTAAGAGATCCAAGTAAGATGGGAACAGTAAATCTTGTATTAAGAAAAGGACAAGAGTGGATTACATCAGGATCAAGGTAAAGATTCTCAAGTGGCAATGGGCTACACTAGACATAGGCATGACTATTAAATAACGCGACTGACGCTAAAATTTTGGTCAAATAAAAAACTTACATTTTTAACTCGCATCACCTTCAATGTACTCGCCTTCCGTATCAACACACAGCTGCATTCTGATCTTCCACTGGACACGGCAGTACTGCAACTCATCCGGTGTGATCCTTTTGAGAAGCTTGGTAGTTCTCTTCTTCACCATAGTAACTGACTCTAAACGGTTCCCCTTTAATACAGATTTGACTTTGGGCAAAAGAAAATGTAGTATGGGACCAATTCTGCAGGGTGGGCAGAATGTTCAAACACTGTGATGCATTTCTCGGCAAAAACTTCTTCACCGAGAGCGCTGATTTGGCGCGTTGTGCTTGTAAAGGATGAAGCCATTTTTCTGCAACGCTAGCCTCTTTCTTTTGATTCGCTCTCTCAAAGTCACCAGAACCTGTTTGTGCTGGTTCTCTGTTGCTCCGGCGTGAACCTACTCTGCCAAAATTATACCATTAATGTTAAAGAAAACAACTAACATGACCTTGAACTTGCTTTGCCGTGCTTTCTTCATTCTTGGTGACATTACTGTTTCTTAATACATCGACTATTCTTTCGTTTCTGGAGTCATGTTGGAAGATCCAGGTTTCATCACACGTGATAGCACTTTCTAAAAAGGTTGGGGTTCGCCTGAATTTGCCCCAGAATATCAGCACTTTTTCGCTTGCGATTTTCTTTCTCTTTGAGCTGAGCAGCTTCTGAACCAATTCGGCACAAACTTTTGTAATGTTCAGATCTACATGTAAAATTTTCGTAACAGTCAATCGATGCTTACCATTTTTGCTATCATTCTATTACTTATGTTATATGGAAATATTAAAACTATATTTAAATTGCAACTTTTGCCATTTAGTGGGTCAACGACAGTGAGAAATTTCCTTCCCAGTCAGAAAGGCGCCAAGAGCAGATCCATTTCGGAGAAAGGTCATTCTCTCGCCGGACCTCCTCCCACGGACAAAAGGATACCACCATTTCATCCCCAGCCGTCGCCAGAATCTCTCTCATAGCCGACGGGTATATGCAATGGACCAAGTAATTAAGAATTTCTTCTTACGTCAAAACACAGAACGTGTAAGGGAATGGGACAGAGAGGAGTCTTTATGGCGATCTCGAGGAAAATGTAGGAACGTTTTTGCTAAGAGGCAAAGCAGGCCAGACGACGAGGTAGAAAGAGACTTTCACGCGGGCTTGTAGCCACATAAGATAGGAACAGATTTGGCGGGAAAAGCGTAGAGAAGGCCATCCATAACATCCAACTCCCGCTGGAAGTATTTACTATCCGATCTGACCAACTATTATTCCAATATTTCCTCTTCCCCCATCTGATGAATAAAGATATGTGCAAAAGGAAACATCTGTCATAATGTTCAATTTTTAACTACTTGTTTATTTGCTTCCCTGCTCCAACGACAGGAACCTGCAAACGATTCTTCTGATAAGTTGGCATCTACCACAATACTTGAAATAAATCAAGCCAACACTTAGTTGTCGATGATTTTGAACAATTGCATAGATTTTTTTTCACATTGTCTTCTGTTTTTGAAGGCAACCCGGACGTTCGTCGTCTTCTATGTCCTACCGGTCTTCACTGAACATTTTGCTTCGGTGAGTGAGCTAAATGAGCTGGTGCGTTGTGCTAATGAAGGGTGAAGCCATTTTTCTGCAATTCTAGCCTCTTTCTTCTGACTCGCTCTCTTTCAATGTCACCAGAACCTGTTTGTAGTAATGCTGGTTCACTGTTCCTCCATCAGGAACCCACTCTGCTAAAATTGCACACTTAATGTCAAAGAAAACAATTAACATGACCTTGAACTTGGACTTGCTTTGCTGTGCTTTCTTCATTCTTGGTGACGTTACTGTTTTCCAATACATCGACTGTTTATTCGTTTCTGAGTCATGTTGGAAGTTCCAGGTTTCATCATATGTGATAGCACTTTCTAGAAAGTTGGGACTCGCCTGAATTTGTCCCAGAATGACAGCACATATTCGCTTGCGAGTATCTTTCTCTTTCAGGTGAGAAGCTTCTGAACCACCTTAGCACAAACTTTTGTAATAATCAGATCTACATGTAAAATTTCCATAAGTCTATCGATGCTTACCATTCTTGCTATCATTCTATTACTCAGTTTTCGATGATTTTGAACAATTGCATAGATTTTTTTTACATTGTCTTCCGTTTTTGAAGCGTTTGGGCAACCCGGACGATCGTCGTCTTCAATGTCCTCCCTTTCTTCACCGAACATCTTGCTTCGCTGAGTGCGATAAATGAGCCGTCGCGTTGTGCTAATGAATTATGAAGCCATTTTTCTGCAACTCTAGCCTCTTCTGACTCGCTCTCTCAAAGTCACTAGAGCCTGTTTGTAGTAAAGCTGGTTCACTGTTGCTCCGTCGGGAAACCACTATGCCAGAACTGCAAGCTTAATGTCAAAGAAAGAAATTAACATGACTTTGAACTCAGACTTGCTTTGCCGTGCTTTCTTCATTCTTGGGGACGTTACTGTTTTCCAACATTTCGACTGTTTATTCGTTTTTGGGTCATGTTGGAAGCTCCAGGTTTCATCACACGTGATAGCACTTTCTAGAAAGTTGGGGCTCGCCTCAATTTTCCCCAGAATGTCAGCACATATTTGCTTGCGACTATCTTTGTCTTTCAGGTGAGAAGCTTCGGAACCATTTTGGCACAAACCTATGTCACGTTCAGATCTTCATGTAAAATTCGCGTAGCAGTCATGCTTACCATTTTTGCTATCGTTCTATTACGGAGTTATCGATTATACAGTATCCATTAATTACACGGATTTCTTCCACATTGTTTTTTGTTTTTGAAGTGCTTGGGCGACTTGGTTGCTTTACTCAGTGCGTTAAATGAGCTGGCACGTTGTGCTAATGAATGGTGAAGCCTTTTTCTGCAACTCTAGCCTTTTCTGACTCGCTCTCTCAAAGTCACCAGAACCTGTTTGTAGTAATGCTGGTTCATTGTTGTTTTATCCCCACTCTGTCAAAATTTCACACTTAATGTCAAAGAAATCAATTAGCACGCCCTTGAACTTGCTTTTTTCATTCTTGGTGATGTTACAGTTTTCCATTGCATCGAGCGTTTTTTCGTTTCAGGATCATAATGGAAGATCCAAGTTTCATGACACGCGATAGCACAGCACTTCTGAAAAAGTTAGGGTTCACCTGAATTTGCCCCAGAATATCAGTACATATTCGTTTGCGGTTTCCTTTTTCTTTCAGGTGAGAAGCTTCGTAACCGTTACCCTGGCAGAAACCTTTGCCATGTTAATATTTTCATGCAAAATTTGCGCAACAGTTTAACTCACACGATGTTTACCATTTCTGCTCTCATTCCATTACTCAGCTGTCGATGATTTCTAACAATTGTGTACATTTTCCATGCATTGTCTTTTTTCTGAAGTGTTCGGTCGACCCGGACGTTCGTCGTCTTCAATGTTCTCCCGGTTTTCACTAAAAGTTTTATCCCACAAAAAAACGCGTGCACGTGACAAGCATTTTCCAACGTGCACCTCACTTCATATACGAAAAAGATTGTGTTGGCGCTTTCTTTAATTTCACGTTCATCCATTGCTCAATAGTTGAACTCAGCATTTTCTCGAAGTGCGGCAAACAACACGTCTCCTTTCATTGACACATATCACAGAACTATTGCAGAGTGTGAGGTGAATTTTGCATTTCAGGTTACAGGCAGTTCAAGGTCTCAATCTCACTTTCGAGTTGCACTGCGCGTTTCAATCGCCACAAGCATAGTCTCGTTATTTCATAGCCCTACCTCGTATTGCTAGAAGAACTAATCACGGTTCAACAACTGAAATGCTAGACTGCATACCAAGATACAGAAAAAGACCCAGTAGAAGGCCACGTGGGAGATGGCAAACGAAATCGGAAAGCATGTCGGATGACATGGAAAAGAATTGCTCAAGACAGAGAGTTGTGGAAAAGACTAAAGGACACTTTCATCCAGCAGTGGATTGAAAACTGATGATTATTACGTCCTTTATCGACACATAGTGTACAGTATACTTTATGCGAGGGAGGAAACGGTAATAACTACCCCAGGTTGGCGGCCATTTGTTCTACATCACCAGGGCCGGCACGGATGAACTGGGAATAGACTCCTCGGTAATAACCGGAAGCCTTGATCATGAAAATTTCACATGTTCTGTCTTTTAAAGAACGCTTAAACACGCCAAATTGGAGAAAATTCGAGTTATAGAACAAACGATGAAATACGCTAATCACGTATTGACCTCCAAGGAAAGTAAATTTTCGCTACAGAACTTCGAGTGTTACGAAAATTTTCCCTCACACTGGTTGGTACCTCTGAGCAGAAATTATTGTTCTGTGGATGAGTCCAAATGTAGCACGAAGCAACGTTTCGAGATCGCAAACGATATACCGTGTATCTGTGAACAGTTCAATTTTCCAGATTAATGGGAGCATGTGTCTACCTTTCAGAACGCAACGATCCCGCCCTTGTCAGAGGTGTCTTGCGGCGGAAAATATGAAAGTACTGACGTTATTTGATATTCTCTCTATGCAGTTAGGGAATAGTGAGGACGAGAGCAGGGTTCATGGATAGAACTGTTTATCTGCATTATGGAAGTTTTCATTGTAGCGATGTATTTTATGATGGATTGCAAAAGAGGAACAAACGCTTTTTTGTTTCTTTTTTGAAAATTAGAAATGTGTGCTATTTAAAATTCTGAAATGGCGATAATTTAAAATTGTTCACTTATATGTAAACTACAGTACTGTTTGCTGCTTGGCGACACAGTATTAACGAAAGCTGAAGAGAGTGTAAACAACTGAATTTGAAAAACGCGTATTACTCGTGCTTTTTCATGAAGTTAAAAAATTGACTTAGTTCACTTTTGCTCCATCGGGAACTAACTCTGCCCAATTTGCACACTTAGTGGTCACAGAAAACAATTAATGAACTTAGAAATACGACACTGCAAATGAAAAATGCAACATTAGAGGGAAAATACAGTACAGCTTTGTGTATGTGACATGTAGTATAGTTTTATATTTTAGAGGATTCAATAATTCCACTGAAGATATTTCGGCAAAGAAAGATATTAAACGTACAATTATTATTTCTTTTGTTTTCAACACGATTTTTTTCCCATCATACTACCTTTCAACCCATTTGCTGTACATATCTTCCGCTAATTCGATCATCGAAACATTCTGATGCAGCTTTGACGATGTAACACTAATAAACAGTAAATTTAACGGAACACAGCGTCACAAAAAGAAAAAAAAAAAAAAAAAAAAGCTTAATATCCAGTTAAGAAAAAATGTTTCAGTTAATTAATAAATTAAGAAACCCTTCACGTCACAATTGCTCTCTGCATAACATCTCGCATTTCTTGTATGTGGTGTTTCCTTTTCAATTACACTGACAAGAAAAAACTGCGACAAACTGAATTGCTTGCTGTTAGCTGTGGTATGTGACGTAAGAAGCCGAGCAGAAACATTTTTTTTTTTACTAATGTAAAAGAAAATACAATTTCTTGGTATGTTGCCTGAAAATGAGTCGTATATTCAATCAAATTAAGAGGGCAATTTTAGCATTTTAGTATATTTTAGCTTTTACGGTATAATGTTTTAATTATAAACTGGCATTTCAGCATTATGTAGACACCTACAGAAGCTGTAAAGAAACATACACACAAAGAAAAAATTCTGTAAGGATAAGGTAGATTTTCCATTCCTCTCTTAAATCAAATGCTAACAGTAATACGACTTCATTAAAATTAGATTTCCGAAAAATACCTTTTTGCGAAAATTCTGAATTAAAGAAAGTTCATGCTTATTTATTTTGGGGTAATAAAATCTTTGGCAAGACTAACATTACAAAACTACCGGCCTTCTAAAATTACAAGGATCTTAAAAATTCAAGACCGCAAGTATTAAGTTTGCTACTTTACACACACATTCATGTAGTATGTATAAAAGGAACAAGCCTAATTACGTGGAATCCAAGATCCGCGGATGGCTTAGTGGCTACCGAGTCAGACTATCAACGCAACGTCATCAGGTTCGATCCTGGGCTGATCTTTCAGAGATGATGTGATTTACTAACAATCGCTGAATATCGGACGAGCACGTTAAGTGACGGCCCCCAGGCTGGACCCACTGGTTAAATGGGTATCACTTCCTATGCCCCCCCTGAAATTCTCTCACCCCTCTATGTGCAACATCGTACTTGTACGGTGGCGCCATCTACTGTACTCTAATATCACTACAAACTGTTCTGTCAAAGTCGCTAGACTTGCTCTCATTCCTTCCGTTTGTGTGTCCTGCCCAAAAGGCGAACTCGCTGTAGGTGGCTGGAACCTAAACTCTACTTACTGTGGACGGAAGTCCTACAAGAAAATGACGAATACAGAATACGTGGAATCTAATACTTTGTCAGTGGCTGAAGTTTATTAAGCAGCGTTTCCTGTGGGAGTGTACTGCAAATACTTGAAAGAAACTCACTCGTTTGAATCATAACATCGTTTGTTCTCTAGAAATTTATAATTTTTTTGATATCTTGCGTTTTGATCTTCATAGACGCAGACACGGCTCAAACATAAAAATGCCATACACGAGAAAGTTCTTGTTGTCATACAGAAAGCAACGCTTCATACATTACAGTATTGTACGAACACTTGTCTTCGCCGGGCACTCACATTTAAAAGCGCCGCCGAAATGGCAAATGTATCGTAACCTCCACATCTTCCATACTTCAAGCGAGATGCGTTGGGCACAAAGCACGCATAATCCTTCACTGGAAATGCTGATATGGTGGTGGTGGACATTCACAGCACTGAAACTGAAATTGGAAAAAAGTTTTGTCGGTAAGCTGCTCCACGCATTCACATCGCTTCAATTTCAACTTCGACACCGTTACATCCTCTAATGATGATGATTATGATGATGGTGATGATGGTGCCTGCTGTGGGCTTGCTCTGGCCTCGGATCCAAGTTTTTAATCACAATCTTTGGGCGACAGCTGTTAGGATCCGGGTTGATGACGGTGAGTGTGCTGCCGCGGCAACGGAAATTGTTGCGACTGCCGCTTACATCTGGAGGCTTCTTGTACATTGTGGCTGCGTGAGGAAGTACCATGGGTAAAAGCTTGAAAGACGGATGCTTTGGCAATGGAAGACATGGGTTCGTTTGTCTGTGCTTGTCTAGGACGGGTGGGTTAGGCACGTAAGTCGGCCGTGAAGGAAATACTCCACGCACACGACGTGATGTGGACAAGTCCAAAGCCCCGATATCGTTTGTAGCTGGTTCTGAAGTAGTAGGTCCGTTGCCGTTAACGCTACTGCTCGTGTCAGCACTATTGCTGCTGTTACTACTGCTGCTTGCACAGCCAGAACTGTCCTGTGTAGCAGCTAAGGGACTAGGTAATGAAGATGAAGATGGGCTGGCAACAGACAAAGAAGATGCTTTTTCCAGTTCAGGTGTGCGAACTGAAGATGCTGGTGATGCTATGTCATCGTCACCGCACACAGACCTCACTTCTGCTCTGCTGCTGCTGTCGCTTCCCCTTCCACTGTCAACTTCACAGTCATAAGTTTCTTCTTTAACCAATTTCTTCAATTCTGTCTTGTCTGTGATGTCCCCGATGGGCAAGTGGGGAGTTTTGGGTTCAGCAGATTCTGCTTTTACCACTTCCTCTGGCTCACTTGTTGGCGTCTCTGGCTCGGCGATGACAAGTGGCCCAACATCGAATTCGCGATCCACTTCAATTCTGCTTTCTTCTACTGGAGCAACAGTAACCCGTTTAGACTCACGAGAAATTTTCAAAGTCAGAGTGTTTTCTGTTCTTGAAGAATGCGATCTAGACTTTTTAGACTTTTTGGACTTTACAAGTTCACAAATAGGGAAAGGTGCCGACTCAGGTGGCAGAACTGTTGTTGCAATTGTACCGTTAGGCGTAGTACAGGTTTTGATGCGGATAGGCGACAAAGGGTTTTGAACAGGAGTTACAGGGGTAGCACTTACACACACATCATGGTTATCATGTGACTTCTTTTCTGGCTCTTCGATTTTGGGAACAGGTTCAGTTTGGACTTCAACTTCCATAATACTGTCTTCAATGACTATAGGTGGATCTGGAGTATTTGCATTCTCCAAAGAGGCTGTATCTTCACAAACGGTTTTAACAGCTTTATCATAATTTTCTGATGGTATAGACAATTTTTCTTCTTCAACCTTTTCGCTTTCATCAGGTGCATTCGGAACGGAACCCGGAGATTCTAGGGGACAGTCTTTTACTTCTTCCTCCTCATCCTCTTCCACGTCTCTCTCGTCTGTTGCTTCTGTTTTAGAATCGTCTACGTGTTTGTCTTCTTCCTCGGATGGGATCACATCTCCAGCGACGTACTCATGATGCGTTTTCAGTCTTTTAGCAGGTCGTTCCATTATTCGGTAGAAAAAGCGCATAGGAGCACCCTGAAATGAAAATAAAATTAGATCAGAGAATCACATCGTGAGCGTTAATGCAAAAGTAAAATTGATGACTCTTAGTAAATTGATACACATACGACACAAAAATACGTAAGGAATAGAAATAACAACGAAAATAAAAAGGAGAGAAAGAGAAGGAAAATGGGATAAGGCGTCGGTTGTCCAAGCAAGCACAAAACCGTTGAGAAATATCGTCTTGATGAATTATATGAAGTTGGTAGTGATTCCTATGCATTATTTTAAGTGGGAGGGTTCTGAAAATTGTGCCCTCCTGGAACAGGAATAGACCCACTTCTCCTCACTACTGTCCGAAATAAAGCGGCAAATACACTACGAAGGATAATGCATTTCCAAGCCAATGAAGCTTTTAAAGGGCAGTCATCAGCCAGAATATGTTTTAGTGAAGGGACTACTCTTATCATAACTTCCATTAACAATTCGGATAACAAACAATTTGGTGCTGAAGGTTCGACTTCTCCTCTAGGAAAGCACAGCTTTTAAAGCTTTTGGAGGAGTTCTCTACAAACCTTCCAGGCACTAACCACATTTCCATGCCTAAAATGACGCTATAGGAAAACGACTTATCTTTCCTTATGGATCAGCTTAGATAATCGGAAGTGGATGTCGTATACTATACAGTACATTACTCCATCATTAGACATGCTAGCTGTAATGAAATCAGGGTGCTTAAAGATAAAAGCTTGTCTGTTAGTTGGAGTTGTCAGCAGGGAAGCTGACTTTCATGCAAGGAAAAGGCAACCCTTATTTTTGGGTAAAACAATTCTCATCTGTCGGAGGAACTGTAATTTTTATGATGATGAGTCGCATTTGAGTGTTTCAAAACTAACTGAATAGTAGTAATTAGAAGCGTGCATCACTGTTAGAAAGATATACGTAGAAAACTATAGATACACTACAGTCAACGAAGGAATCAGCACGAGGCTTGAAGATACGCATTAAAATCCAATTTAATATGTGCACAAGTACTGGCAAAAATAACTGCCGAGCTTTCGCTCACAGGCAGGCGGCATGGTCAAGGCAAAAGCCGCCCGCCTGTGAGCGAAATACAGACTAACTGGTAAATTTCAAATAAAACAGATATTTAAAATTAAAGTGAACGCTGGTATAAATTAAATTCAATAACACACAACGCAAGTTCCTCGAAATACAATTTACATAGAGTTAACAGGGAATCCTGGTCTAATGAGACATTCCACGCAAGTGGTAATTCGGTTGAAAGGTAATCATTCTCGCCATGAAGAGTGTAATGGTTACCTTTCAACCGAATCACCACGTGCGTGGAATGTTTTATTAGACCTGGATCACAGCTAAATTATATGTAAATTGTAACTCGAGGAACTGCATCACGTGCAACTGAATTTTCTTTTGTTTGGGAGTTTAACGACCACTGTGAGCAACTCAATGGGCTATAAATAGTCGCCCGTCCCAAATTTAGGGCCACTGGTTCTGGGAAGGAGAGAACCAGTGCCGTAATACAAACGTAACATCCATGCCTCACCGGGATTCGAACCCGGGCCCATTTCGGACGGATGGTAAGAAGCCAACGTTATATCACGGCGCCACCAAGGGCAGCTTTGTACGAAAGTGCCCATTACGCACTTTAATTTTAAATATCTATTTTATTTAGAATTTATCAATTACAGTCTGTATATTGTTTGTGCCATGCCGAATCCTCCGGCCTGTGCGCGAAAGCTCGGCAGTTATATCAACTGCTGATACAAAGAAAAATTTGCTGAATCACGCCTGGACGCGAGATTCGAAAATAATGCCTGATGCACCTTCCGCACATCGTCTGGAACTATTGAGAATCCTTTCTTGTACGCTTCGAAAAATGTGTGACGTTTCTTCCACATATCGTCTGGAATTAATGAGAATTATTTCTTGTACGCTTCGAAAAATGTGTGATGTTTCTTTTACACATCGCCTGGAATTAATAAACAAATATCCTTCTACCATAAGCTCCCCTCCACGTATGGTTTGCGGAGGACAAGAAATCCCCGATTTCGTGCCCTCGCCTTTCTCAAGGGGAGATATATGTGACGTACCACTGAGGTGAACGCAAGAGTCAAAACGTGAAGTTGAAGCGATAAGCCAAGGTTGGTGTAGTTCAGTCAGGAGAAGAACTCGCGCCGGAGCGAGGAGACGTGGCTCGAATTCCACCACCGGCCAGAAAAAAACCGCTTAATTTTCACATAAACAATTTGCATATGGTGTAATGTCGGCGCATGGGTTATGAAAATAAAAATGCCGAAGCTACCGGAATCCATGTAACCTATGTGTTCGTACGCGCAACAAGTAAAACTATGGAGAAAATCATGGCCCTTCTGGATTGTCCGATGCTCGGAAAGCTGTACTTTCCACAGATGAATGTAGCAACACAACAATCACGTACTGATGCAATATCGACTAATTAATGAAGATAGATATCCACTGCGTATTGCGGGGACAAAGGAAATCGTGACGTGGCAGGGATAGGCGAGCAAGAAGCAACTCGGAAACATCAACCAACAACACATCGGATGTCATCCTAGAATGCTGCACTTTGCAAATGGTGTTAAACCTGCAACGTACGGAGTCAACACAGCACGTACAAGCACATCCCGAGATACAGTAAGCCATTGGGGTCTACAAAGGAAACAGAAAGTCATGTCACGAGCACACTATGCGTCCAATTGTACAACGAAAGACTGTTGCTCGGAAGCTCAGTGAGGGATACCTGACCAATGGAAGTTTGGTGCCACTCTCCATGATGCATGAATGTACCTTAAAGAGCACTAGTGGTACGAAGTGCTATGCAACTCGTGCCTGGGAATCCAACAACCGTTCTGAACATGAGCTCGCCGCCACGGTGGCGCAGTGGTCTAAGGCGCTGGCCTCTGATCATTCGTCCGTAAGGGGTCCGGGTTCGAATCCCGGTCAGGCATGGATGTTGTATTTGTCTCACGGCACTGGCTCTCTCCCTACCCTGGAGCCAGTGACCCTAAATTAGGGACGGGCGACTGCTTATAGCCCATTGAGTTGCTCACGGTGGTCGTTAAACCTCCAATCAAAAAAAAAAAAAAAAAAAAAAAAGAACATGAGCTCATGGTTCTGGCCTAATTTGATCCTAATGGAGAGCTTGAATTCTGCAGAACACATTCGATTATTAAGATATAACCCAGCGACTCTGTGTGCAATTTTTGTATCGGTGTTCAAACGAGAAATCCCAGCATTATACGGTGTCGATGACTCAAAAGTTTTGGGTTCACCATGGCAAAGCGTTAAGCCATGTTTCATGTTCCATCATCACAATGTATTCGAGAAATGAAAGTACAGACGGGTGGGTATTCAGGTTATCGCCTTCATCGCCTGACGAAGCACTTATGAACCTTTGTGCATTTGGATTGCTGAGAAGAGCTTTCGGAAACCATCTGCCTGGTACAGTTGACGGATTGTGGAAAGTATTCCCTTAACAACAGGATAATCTTCAACTGACTATTTTGCGACAATCATTTTCACAATGTACATTACTTTGCAGAGCTGCTGTCGTGTACAATTAGTGTACTGGAGGCAGATTTTTGCAGTTTGTTTCCGTAAACTGCATCAAGTATTGTGGCATTGCTTTGCTCACTATGTCAGGAAGTCCATCCTTAGAACAGTGGCGCAGATGTGACTCTTTCTATCGACTTCAGTCCGAAACTTTCCAACGGTGTTTGCTGCTCTGCCATTGGTACACCAGAAACACGAGCTTATATTGAACGTACATAATTATTTCTCTTCTGATTTTATTTTCTAAAATGGTTAAAGATAAATTTGCTTGGCAAGAATTACAACTCCGAATTTCAAATAACGCTAAAATTTCGTTTGATTAAGACTTGAGAAAAGATGCCTAAGAAGTGATGTACAAAAATTTGCCACTACGGTGTGGTCCACTTAACAACCGCGTGAGTTTTCATGTTATAGTTAAAACCCAGTCCCGTGTACGCATGATGCAAACGTATACCGACTTCTTGATGAATCAGCAAATAAGTACAGCACATCATCTGTTACACTGCACCATGAAAGTGGTACTGTTGTGTTATGAAAATAATAATAATAATAGTAAAATCGTCGGATGCATCAATTTTTGAATTAGCGCAATTTTTGTTGTAACATGATGTTTTTTAGGTAAATGCGTGTGGCTTTTTAGCACTTTAAATTTTTTCATTATATGAAATTGCTTTAAATTCTTAAAAAATACACAAAAAATAAATATACTACAGTTGAAAGTTACTGTACTGTATTCACTTCAATCTCAGAGATTTTGCATAGGGTGACGGCAGAGTGCTGAAGTAGAGCTGGTTATTTTGCGTTGGAGTCTTACTCTATCAGCTGTAACGGAGGGACAGTATGAGATATTTATCCAAAGAATGAGGTGGATACATGTCAACCGACACCTCAAAATGCATTGCATAGGAGGTACATAGCTCATGTGCACGAGACACTGAACAAAATTGTGGTGGAAGAGAAATCAGCGAATAAGTATACCGCAGATCATATAATCAATCATATCTGCTTTACTGATTGTCTATGCTTTTGAATAAGAAGGCCCAAACGTTTTCAAATTAGGACTTCACCATAGGGTCTTTACTTACATTAATATATTTCCAAGCTGTCCCAAACGCGAAAGTACTGATGATTTTTACACCTTCAGGTTACTATTGCCCATTGTTTGGTAAAGCAGAATCACTGATTTTGCTCTTACCAACTTTATGAGTCATTCAACTTCCATTTTTTATCTGACCACGAGATATATATACGCGTGATAAATGCGTGGGGTTTTCATGTTTTCACAGCAGACGAAGATCTCTCCTTTTGTAAGTGCAGTTTGTTTATACGTGACCTACTACTTGACAAAAGTCAAGAATGAGTGTTGTGGCAAGGGTCGAATTGCATTCTGCTTTCGCCTAATCGCGTAACTTTTCTTGTTTTTTAAATTCTTATTACAAGGTAATCGGTACAAATAAGCTACACAAATAAGGAAGATAGCTGTCTAAGCACGAACACTTTAGATCAAACCAATAGTAACACTCAGATGAAGATAAGACGTATCACCGGTATCAAAAGTATACACAGTTAAAAAATTATGACGACACGAATTACTCATTCCATTGAGGTTTAAAAGGTTTTAATGTTAAAAACTTGCGAGATCTTTCGAACGTACAACCCATAGGTTCATCATCAGGCACCAAAACTCGCGAGTTTTGGTGCCTGATGATGAACCTATGGGTTGTACGTTCGAAAGATCCCGCGAGTTTTGGTGCCTGATAATGAACCTATGGGTTGTAGGTTCGAAAGATCTCGCAAGTTTTTAACATTAAAACCTTTTAAACCTCAATGGAATGAGTAATTCGTGTCGTCATAAGTTTTTAACTATGTAAACTTTTGATACCGGTGATACGTCTTATCTTCATCTGAGTGTTACAATTGGTTTGATCTAAAGTGTTCGTGCTTAGACAGCTATCTTCCTTATTTGTGTATCAATTAGCACGATAGTGTCTTCATCATATCTACAAATAAGCTATTGTATCTCGTGAATATGAAAAACTTAGCAGTGAAATTAATAGGTGCTTCTTATATAACATTGTTTTGGGATGAAGCCCATGTTTGTTTGTTTTTTCGATTATTATTCGGGATTTAATGGCAACCATGAGCAACTCTTAGGGCTACAAGTGGTCGCCCGTCCCTAATTTAGAGCCACTGGTTTCAGAGAATGGGCATCAGGTAAACACATCACCCATGCCTCATCCGGGACTTGGGGTCACACGACTGGTCAGAAGCTATTGCCTCATACCACTCGTTCATCGGAGCGGCCCCAAATGTTTTAAACATCTCTAACTTCTGCTAATTGTAAACCTGTTCCAAACGATTGCAGTTTCTTTCAGAATTCTTGTAAATCAGTTCCTGGATGTGAGGTGTACGTGGATTTTTCCTTGCCATTATTCAAAAAAATTCCGTGTTTATTTTAAAACGTTCTACACTATCAGCCTGCATGGCACGATGTTTCAGACTTCTTCAAAAATGTGTGGAACATTTGTTGGGATTTCCTGCATAACGTTTTCAAAAATGTTGAGGAAGCTAAGCTGCCCACTGTTTCTATGTAACGTACCACAGATTTTTGTTACAGTGAATTTCTAGAAGCAGTGGTACAGTGGCCATAGCCAGATGGAATGAGCGATAACATATGCAAGCCGCTTCTGACTTGTGAATGACGTAAACCCTAATTTAACTTTTATTTTCAGTTTTTTTTTCCTATATAAATTTTGAGTTCTTTCTCTTGAAGCGTTTCAACCTTGACGTTATATTTTTTCCACTCACTGAATGTTATGTGGCACTGTTCTAGTTGAATGACGTGTGTATATTTTGACAAGACAATAACGATGCATATAATGAGTGGAGCGAGCAGTGTTATGTGTGAATAGATTAGTGCAGCCTTGCGTTGTAGCTTGTAAACTATATATATACGTGGATCGTTCAAAAAGTAACGAGACTGATTTCATATGAGACAATGCAGTAAACACACTTACATACTTTCGAAGTATTCTCCCTCTACCTGAATGCACTGGTCCCACTTTTCTATCCACTTCCAGAAAGTGTGTTCGAAAACATGTGGTTCAGGATACCCATCACAGCAATGTTCAGTTCAGTATTCAATGCAAACCGACGCCCACGAAATTGTTTTTTCACTTCAGGAAATAGGTAGAAGTCTCATGGCGCCAAATCCGGTGAATACGGAGGGTGCGCCATCATTTCGATGCCTAGATTTTTGATAACCTGTTATGTAAGCAAAGCACGATGTGCAGGGGCATTATCTTGATGTAAAATGCAATCAATTTGCTCATATTCTGGGCGTTTTTGGTAATTTATTTTCTTTAGAGGACCTTTGAGAACTTCAGAATAATAGACCCCGGTAAAAGTTTTCCCTTGTGGAACAACATGGTCATACACAATTCCCTTTTTATCGAAGAAAACCAGACGTATGACCTTCCCTGCACTTACTTGAATCTTTCCTTTGTTGGACGGGAGACCCTGTGGGTGTTTCCATTGGATGCTCTGTTGTTTTGTTCCTCAATCAAAATGGTGAAAAAATGTTTCACCACATGTGACGTCTCGATCCTAAAAGTGTGGCTCACGTCGTAGCCGGCATTTCCATTGGCGACAAGAGATTGTCTTGTGTTCATCAGTGAGCAAGTGTCCCGGGAATCCATTTTGCAGCGACTTTTCGGTACCGCAACCGGATATCTGTGTTACAGAGATTTTATACGGGGTTTTAAGATTTCATATAAAATCTCAAAATGCAACCTTTTCCCATCTCGTGCTTCCATTCCTTTGTTTCCCCAAAGCGTGAGAGAAATTTCTCAGAGTCAGTTCCTCATTAAACACCGGATGCATGGTTATTTGC
The DNA here is from genome assembly GCA_039090855.1 of Macrothele yani. NCBI lineage: Eukaryota > Metazoa > Arthropoda > Arachnida > Araneae > Macrothelidae > Macrothele > Macrothele yani. The sequence continues at coordinate 59,405,433 of CM077017.1, read as the reverse complement.
TAAGACGAAAATGTGTCTGAACTTAGTATATGCAAATTGTTTGTTGAATGGAGATCAACTCTATCGCGTCTCTTTTGATGCTTTTCTGGTTTCAATTTCAATGCGGCTGACAATGGACAAAGCCCTCACATTTTACTTTAAGGCTTAAGATTTACCGAAAGCGGTGCGGTTCTTTCTCTCGGGGAACATTAGGATATGCTTAAGGGCATTTTTTTTGGAGACAAGGGAAAGAGGCGAGGGACATTTTTCTCTAGATTTAGGTAGCTAGCGGTCACGAAAAGTACGACGAGGTAATTTCCCCAGGCGAGGCCGGGAAGGTCTTAGGTGGACCGGGAGGTCAGGGGATTTCACGACAGCGCGAGACATCTGTATCACATTAGCAACTTTCTCAACAGTCATACGGCGGTCTTCGCGCAGGAGTGCGTCGATGGTATTGACATCAACCTCCGTAGTCGATACCAAAAACTACCAGAGCGTGGCGCATTTTCCAGACACTCTTCATAATTCATAAATTTCTTGTGCCACTCAAAAACACTTCCACGAGACAAATCATCTTTTTTTATAGGCTGTTTTAATCATTTGGTGCGTTTCGGTGGCGGCTTGTTCAAACGCAAGCAACATTTTATAGCTCTATTTGCTCCGGTTTTAAATCCATATTGGGTTACAGAAACACATCTGAACTCTACTCCATCTACTACAAGAATGAACTAGCGGAGCGCCGTAACGACGTGTCGTCACTGACCTCGCAGGTGTTCTGACACAGTCAGCTGCATTTTTCTGCGTGGCTTTGTTTTGGCGCTATGACGTCAGTCTCGTTACTTTTTGAACGACCTACGATATTGAACGAAAGTTGTATTGAGATGGATACCCTTTGGTCTAGCGTTACAGAGAGGTTCAGTTTGTTGAAGTGTAGTGCGTTTGATCCTGTTGAAATGCTTTGAAGCGCAGTTCTGTTGTGCTCTGAAGACCAAAATTAAAGAAATTTATTCATAAGTGATTACAAGGCGTTTTCTCTTCTGGCCGTTAGAAAACCTAATATTTCTCATTGTATAATTAAGGGTTTTGTGCTCGCTGTCCGGTGCATAACATTAAGAAGCTCCAGTGTTACAAGAACTACCGATAATACGAAAAGTAATGTTGTTATAAGTGATTAATTTCGAAACACATGTGATAAATTACAATAAGTATGCACATCAGTTTTGTTTGTGAAAACTACCCGAGTGGTAAATTACCACCAGCAAACTTTTACATTATTTCGACATTTATTGATTATAAGTACGCTAAATAATACAGTCCGATAGAATAAGAGTTTTAAAAAGCTAATAAATGAAATACAGATGTTTGATAGACGTTAAATTAAAGCGATATACACGTGGTCCATTATCTGATATAGTGGGGCTCAATTTTGTTAAAGAGGCAAGCACAAAATTCGGATAACCAATTTCTTTTCTTCGATTAAATGAAGTCAATTTTTTTTTTTTTCATTTAACAGTATCGTTAAAAGATTTCGTGTAAGGGGTATAACTTACTCGTTTCCAAGAATAGATGTATGCTACGTCGATCAGCGTGTAATCGTCATGAAGGGATTCATCATGATATCTTAAATCAACCTAGAAAATAAATTAAAAAAAGATAACTTTTAGTTGCAGGCAATAAAATTTTCACACATATGTATGACAGCAGAAACATTTAGTTGCATGCGCTAAATTTTTTACACAGATTTGCAGAGAGTATGAAGTTTTTGCATAGATAGGACGGAAGAAATAGCTTTTCTTTGATAATTGTCTCAAGACTGTTTTATAAAAATAATTGAAAAAAGAAAGAATAATTTTGATAGTTCTCGTCGATTTCTATAAATTTCACTCACTTTAGTTTAATCTATTAACTTGTAAATAGTTGTAAGAAGTGAAAAACTGCGAGCGTTGTAACACACAGAATAGCATGTGCAGCTCTTTATTTAGTTGAGGGCTGCATGTGTTATATTCTATTTGTTTTATTTAACCTTTAAGTATATGAAATGACTTTAGTTCATTGTTTGCGGATAATATCTTCTAAGTAACTTCTCGTTCTAAATAGAACGAGAAGTTACTTAGATGCGAAGTGTGATAAATACCTTAGACACAAAGACACGATTCCAGTTTTCTGTCAAGGTATCTTGAATATGGAAACGATAAAAGTCTAGACACGAATAATTCTGTTTGCTTGAAAGTGGGAAATCGGCCTTCTTTGGTTTCATAAGTAAAAGAAAAATGTACCGATTCTAATAACGGCCACGTGAAACTTTTTTGACGTAGGACTACGTCTAAATCTGTGGATTTACGGTCGACCGTAAATCCACAGAGTTAGACGTAACAAAAATATGTCCCAATTGAAATCATTACAGCGTATAACGTAGAAGTCTTTTCGTACTTCTACGTTATTTTAAAAACATAACTATAAGATGAAATAGTTCCTAAATTAAACCTTAACGGCCAGACGAAACATGTAAACAACAGAAGTCAAACTTACGGAAAAGATGATTTATTCAAGGTTTTCTCCAACACATCGTAGCATAACATAGCACTTCGCATTAAACGCTCCACACAGCTCCACAACACAACGCTCCACAAGCAGCAGTTTACTCGTAGTTTATATCTCTCGTGCTTATCAAAACAGGCATACGTCACGTTCATTCAACCTCAATTATGTTGCCAACAGTATTCGTTTGAGAGAAAAGATATCACGTTAAGTGCGAAGTATAACTGAGAATAAACTCAAGATTTACATATGGAAAGAAACTCAAAAGGAAGGTTAATTTAGAATATACGTCACAAGCGTTAAAAATACGTGCCGCACACTAATCATGTTAGCATATTCGTAAACAGAATGGAGTCCGATTCGCGTACTGCGCAATACATTCTGCGCGCGACACTCCCCTCTTTCCCTTATTTCTGGATGTGCCGCCGCATTTGACACAGTCTATCTCGGCAACCGTGAGCGCAACACGACTGCGCATGGCATGGTTTTAAAGCTGTCGACGAGATCTATTCAAATATAGGAAGAGCATTTCGCAGTGGCTTGAGCTGAACATTTAAAAAAACTATTTTCTTGTGAACCGGTGGGTGAACACTTCTGACAATATCGCGGTTTATCGGGACAACCGTGAGTGTAAAACGATTGCGCATGGTATCGTTTTAAGGCTCTCGACGACTTCTATTCAAATATGTATATAAAGAACATATCGCAGTGGCTTAAACTAAATTTTTAAAAAATTGTTTTCGTGTGAACGGGTTTTCATTTTCGTCAATGCCGCGGAATTCGCAGAATGAACGCAAGCAAAAGTGGAGAAAATCAAAACGAGAGGCAGGAGCAAGTGATGAGGAATGTAAGAAGCCCAAGAAGACAGAGCACCATGTTGAGTAATTCGTGTATCGACCTGCTTTGTGTTCGCAAGGTATCCAGCATTATTTGTAAAAAAATTGTAATCTACTTTTCGTATGACAGACCTGTGTTGGCTATAAGAAATCAAATAAACGCTTTGAAACCATACTGGGCTAGCTCATTTCAACTCTCCGATCTGCAAGTCGTAGTCCTACGTTCCCAACTGACGGCTCAATTAGAACTGAGCCTACCTGTATTTTTTGACGTGCTGTTAAAGTCTGGAATTTGGAGTACGTTGAAGTGATAGGTCTATGTGAAACTCAGATTTAGAGTATTATGTATTTAGTATTAAGACACGTACTGATTTAACAACAAGTACTCATGCTTGTAGGATCCTGATGTAATGGAAATGGACAAGAGGATTCGTACCAGACAAATATATTTAAATGAAATTTAGGCTGGGCATTAAACCTGTACGCATAGCAGAGGTGATCGCACTCGAGCTGAAAGTAATAAGACAGTGCGGAGAGAGAAAGTTTACTACTGTAAACTGTTCTCATAAAGAATGTGTCTTGAGATATCAGTGTATTTCTATGTTATTACAAACATATTCCTTTTTTGACACACTTACAGTGCACACATCTTTCGTTTTTAAAGAAAAATATGTCCTTGAAACTTTCACATATTGCGGGAAATTACACAGGTTACAAAATGTTTTTCTGTTAAAAGTTGTTTGAGTTATTTTGGCAGATGTACATATTTGCGGTGCCGATTGCAAACACGATGTTAGTTATACTCTATCACGTAATGTTTTTTTTTTTTTCACAAAATGATGCAGTATTTTAAAGGAATAGTACGCGTAAAACAGTAAGCTAACATATTAGGAAAATTTATGTAATAATCATTTTAATTACTGAAAGTGTACGCATCACATTTCAAATATTTAAACTTATATTTTGCTACGCCATCAGACAAACACACCAGCTCCGCTAGGATGAATGGTGAGATGCCAGAGCCTCAGATTACTCGACCTCCGAGAAGGCCATCTGCGCAATGAACATTCGTTTAAAATACTCGTATGTTTGCATACAGAGCACAGTTTTCCCTACTTTTGCATACATGGTCATCTAAAAAAAATCATTTGCCCTGCTTTTCTTTCCAGTTAACGAAAAGTACTTTAGCGACGCTAAGCCTAGAAAAATAGTGCTTGAGGCGCATAAAGGGACTTCATCACCATGAACACAGAGCTAGAATAAATTAGCCGCTAGTAATCCGTACTACGCTTTCAGAAGAAAATGATCACCGGCCATTTTACTGGACATCAAACCGGTCGCTCGTCACATGTACTGAATGAGAGATTTGAGACTATAATCTGGGCACTGATTATTTGTACTGTCCACCAGTACTGAGGCTCCTTATTAATTTTTCACCTGCCAATTACGCTAAGGTTTCAGACTATACCAGTTATAACGAAGTAAATTTCTCCGTCATTTTTGTCCACGCCGGGCATCGAACTCGGGTCCCCTCACTCGGGAGTGCGACGCTCTCCCAACTGAGCTACGCGGACGTATGCTCTCGCTGCTATCTGCCTTTATCTCATGTGCGTCCTGCGGTGCAGGCACGTCACATCTCACCCCCCTCCTCCCCAAAAGAGGGCCGGGACCATGTGTCGCTGTAGGCAGTCATCCGCTGAAGAACGTACATTGGAGAAATCCCAGTCAATTTGGTGTGTGGAACGTAACATCACACACATTTATATTTCCAAGCACTGAAGAAGATATTCTCTTATTTTTCCTGTCTCGCGGTGTGGAAAGAATATCACACCATTGAGAGAACTTTAACGGCCAGGTCATTCTTGAAGTTCGGGCGCCAATATAACGAAGTAAATTTTTTTTTCGTGGTGAAATATTGTCGTTCTTACTTTATTTGTACACCATTAGATATGAATACGATGAAATAGTTCCTAATTGAATTATTACGGCCAGACGAGTCATAAAACAGAAGTCCACTTACGGGAATTCTTTTATTGGTCCCAGAACGAATTTCAGTAGCACTCCACAATTTTAAGACAGCAGATATCATATTACATTATCTAATAATTGAACGTCTACAAACACACATCCACCACAGCAACTGTTATCTCGTCCTTTTATCTATCGTTCTTATCTCATACATTCATGCGTCACGTTCACTCTGACCTCAAGAGTGTTGCCAACAGTACTCTCGTGAGAGAGAAGATGTCACGTTAAGTTGGGAAGTATAACGGAGAACAAACTCAAAATTTACATAGGAAAAGAAGCTAAAAATGAAAGTTAATTTAAAATATACGTCACACAGTCTCCCCTCTACAAAATAAGAATACACACTTTTACTAGTTAGGGGAGACCGGGGCTAGTTGACTATACACGGTTATAACTTTCATGCATACTGATTATAACTTTCATGCATCTTAGCAGGTAGCCATACAAGATGGACCGTAGTTGCAGTTACACACCAATGCGCAGCAAAAAGTTTTGGCCGCCAACACTGATTGCTACAGGAGTGGCAACGCTTTTCCTACTACAGTCTTTAGCAGGTAAATATTTTAAAATTTATTAATAGTTGTATTTCTTTTTAAGTATGTGGTTGTTTCCAAAACTGTTCCTGTGTACTAAAAATATACATCCGTAGCTGCAAGAAGTTGGTTAATGATTAAACTATTCTTGGTAGTCTGTCTGTTCCACGCATGTAAAAGTTGAGAAAAGTTATGAGGCATATTGGCACACTGTGCCAGCTTGGATCATATGCTCAAGTTTTTATACTTAAAATTCTATTGCACTAAATTACGTATAGATACATAGATATATATACAATGCCGGACAATTGCTAAGGACGGATGACAATAGCAACGATAGCAACCATAAAATGGAAGGCAGGAAAATGTGGAAATTAGCATAAGTTCGGGATACAGTAAAACGTGTTGTGTGTATCAAATTTTGGATTGCCGAACTTGTTCGTGACGTCATAGCTTTGATAAGAGATATAAAGGATTTGACACGTATTGACCGTTGTAGTTCAAACGCAAAGTTGAAAGGGAAATAATCATTTGACGAACTTGCATTTTTAGTATGTCTTCCCGACATCACCTAGATGATTTTACGCGTGGCCGTATTATTGGCAAGATTGAAGAAGGGCGAAAAATAACAGATGTTGCCAGGGAGTTCGACGTCAGCCACAGTGTTGTTTCAAAGCTTTGGAAATCATTTCAAACAAATGGAGAGTGTAGCAAACGTCACGGGGGAGGTCGTGTTCGCAGTACGACACCTGCAGAAGATCGGTACATAGTGCTATCAACAAAAAGACACCGGCGCAGCACAGCTAGTGAGGTAGCAAATCAGTTTATGGCTGCTACTGGCAAGCGGATCTCCCGAAAAACTGCCGCCAGACGTTTGCATGAAGGAGGACTATACGCCCGCCGTCCTGTTGTGTGCATCCCATTGTCCAGACGTCACCGTACCGCCCGTTTGCAATGGTGCCATCAACATCGCAATTGGACTGATAACGACTGGTCTGCTGTCCTCTTCTCAGATGAGAGTAGATACAGTCTATCGTCTGATTGTCGACGACAACTGATCTGGCGTGATAGTGGTACTGCATATTGTCCAGCAAACATACAGGAAAGGGACCGATATCCGACATGTAGTGTCATGGTATGGGCTGGCATCATGATCAACGGCCGTATGTCCCTCTATGTGCTTCCAACTGGGACTATGACTGGCCAACGATACATTAATGATGTTCTGCTACCTCATGTTCGCATGTTCCGTGGTGCTGTCGGTGATAGATTCATTTTCATGGACGACAACGCAACATGTCATCGAACAGTCGCTGTCCAGGAGTGTCTTGAGAGCGAGGATATTCAACGCCTCGTATGGCCAGCACGTTCTCCAGATCTGAATCCCATTGAAAATGTGTGGGATGCTTTGGGGAGGAGTCTTGCTGGTCGCCAATGCCCTCCAATAAACAAGGACACCCTCATCCGTGCACTGACACAGGAATGGGATAATTTACCCCAACAACTGCTTGATAATGTTGTGCAAAGCATGACATGACGTGTGGAATATTGCAACGCCCTCCATGGTGGCCATATCCTGTATTGACATCTTACGCCGGAACACCTACGGACGGTAATTGCATTTTTTTCACGTTTACGTATTCTGCACAAAATGGCCTGTTTGTCCCTTGAACACGTTCCAAAGCCTTCTGGATTTCAGAGCACAATAAATTGTTTTTCTTGTAATGTCCTGGCATTCTGACATTATTTTATTTCACTTGGCATCCAACCACACTTACTTTTTTATGCGCTATATAGCCGTTTATGATCCGTCCTTAGCAATTGTCCAGCAGTGTAATTTAGCATATACATTTGTATATATTTATGTATACAAAAAATATACATTCATTTATAATCTCAACATATTTATTATTTTTCTCTTAAATTTCAAGAGTCCCGGACATATACATTTTTCACATGCGAACGCATAAAATAAAGACAGAGAGAGCCTAAATTCCTAATGATGTTATTTTGAGAGCTGTTAAAACCGAAGGAATATCCATTGCAAGTATGACCAAAGACTTCAACATACCTTTCTATTTTTTTTTTTTTTAATTGCAGGTTTAACGACCACCGTGAGCAACTTATTGGGCTATAAGCAGTCGCCCGTCCCTAATTTAGGGTCACTGACTCCAGGGAAAGGAGAGAGAGCCAGTGTCGTAAGACAAACACAACATCCATGCCTCACCGGGATTCGAACCCGGACATATCTCGGAGGAATGGTCACAACCATCGCTTAGACCACTACGCCACCGGGGGTGGCCCTTCTCATTCACTGGCCAGTGGGGGCTTTTTTTGCAACAAGTTAAAACAAGAGGAACTGATGTCTATACGAGTCTCGCCATTATTTAATGTGGGCTACAAAAGATCAGGCAGTTTTTGTAAAATGGATTTTGCAATAAACTGTAGGTCTATATAGGCCTATTCTTTGTTGAAACTGGATACTAATTTATTCTCTGTATTTAGGTTTCCTAAGAATTTTTTTCACTGCGAGGAATCCTCTTAATTCCACTGCTATTGTTGCTACGCTTACATATCTAAAAAAATCAAGCATATATTAAATATTAATGTTTGTTATAGAAATACAAATTGTACAGTTGAATTTTTAAATGTGTGCCAACAAACCCTTTAACGTGTGCCAACTAGCCCGTCCATGGGGCAAGTTGGCACACATGTCGGGATCATGATTTCGACAAACTACAGCTTATATAATTGAAATAAAGGTTAACCCATGGATTTCCTTAGCTAGCCAAAATTGCATATTTCAAAATGGCAACTGTAAAGTTTTCATGACTTTTTTAGAATTTTTTTTTTATAAAAATCGGAAAGACAAAAGTGTGCCTGCTAGCTACGGTCTTTCCTACGAGTCAATGCTAAACTGTTCAATGATCACCGGCGCTATGGTTCCCCACACCATTGGTTATTCGTAGGAAGTTTTCAGGTCAAACAGTTATTCTACAGCTCCAGAGAAATAGTCACTGCTTAAGTATTGTGTTTCACTAGGCACTATAAAGCGCTGTTTCATGAAGCTTCTTCTTTCTTTCTAAAACGAATTGTTTTGAAAATAAGAAACATTTTCTCCTCCACGTATAACTGAATGATCTTACAGAAACTCTACAAGTAAATATCCCCCAAAATAATTAAATGAATAAAATGTAAGAGCAATTAAGGTACCTCAGGGAAAACAAACCCACACGGAAAAAGTAGGCATTAGGAATGAACTTAAAACAGGAAGCGAGAATTCAAGAATCAAGTCGGTTTATCCTCACGCCGAAATGGCGTGAACAAGTCGTGAGTAACCGAAACAAAGCTCGCAGAGATGTTGAATTGCAACATCAATCAGCACTGTCCTACAAAACACGTACGCACACACAGGCACTCGACGAATAAAAATACGCTGCGAAAAAAAGAAAGGCGACGGAGAAAGCAAAAAAGAAAGAAAGAAGATGGGGGCAAAAAAGCTGAGAAAGGAAAGAGCGTGTGAATAACAAACAGATACAGAGACGGGAGTCAAACATATAAATCTCCTTTCCATCACAGAGCAACATAACTATTGATTTTTGCCACGCGATGCTATAAGAACGCTGAACTACCGACGGAAGGGAAGATTCTCAACGTCTCGGGGCGTGCGGGGACTTGGATGACGACGGGGGTGATCCCCCCTCTCATAGTTTCCCACCCTGGCACGTGGCCCGGTGTGTAGATGAATGGCGATGCCATGTGCTCCGTCACGCCCCCATGAAGTGGTTCATTTCCAAAACCACGTGGTCGTACGAGAGGTTGAGGCAGGTTGTAGGGAATGGGGAAGGGGGAGGGCAGGAGGGTGCAGTGCAGGCCGGTCAGTGTTGATTCGAAGGGAGGAGGGATCTGCCGATTCGTCATTGCACTTGCGTGACTCGTCCAGCCGAATTAGTGAGAAACCCGGCGGACGATGTCAATTGGTTGTTGCCTGCGGAATTAGGCCCGGACAAAGGGCAGATGCAACAGGCGAGGGGTGGTTCTCCACTTATTCCTACCGTACGTGGTAATGATTAAATGAACTTGCCCACTGGGAGCACCTGCACCATGCCCAGCTTACTCGGAAACATTGCCTACATTCCTTTTCAGAAAGAAGAGAAATGTGCACATTTAGTTGTATTTCATTCTCTTAACACACGAGAGATTCAGTTCGTTTCCCCAAAACCGTTAAACACACGCGTGCTGAGGGGGAATAATCCAGTCAACCATCACAAGCGGAAAAATTCCTTTGTGCCCGGAAAATGCAACAGTAAACTGCTGAAGATAACTCAGTCCTCATGAAATCTTGTCATGTAAGGTAGTTAATCTGGCAACCTCACGAATCAATTACTGTAATGCATGCAGTGCTGCTCAATTGGCGGCCCACAGAACGTAATAAATTAGGTGGCCCGAAAATGAAAAATAAGTTAAATTTTATTTCTAAATGAAACGAGATGGAATCAAATCTGAAATGGACTGCCCCCGATGGTGCAATGGTCTAAGCGCTAACACAACCCTATTTAAACTGCTGTAGTGGTATGACCAATATTGGCAACTGCTATTTTGATTTCACTGTAAAACAATTTAAAAAAATAGAATAATACGCTACATTAATTGGAGTAATTGCTACGGATATAAACTCTTGTTTCGAAGAGGGTTTTTTCGGGGGCGTAGTCCCAAATTTGAGGCCATTGGTTCCGGGGAGCAGTAGAGCCACCGCCCATGCGTCGTTGGGGACTCGAGTGCAGTCCCATCTTGGGCAAATGGTCAGAAGGCAGATCACTCGGCTACCGGGACGTCACTTCCAAATGTTAACAAGGAATTTATTATATACTTCCTCAATTACGGTATAACTATTTTCCTATATAAAGAACGGCTTTCAGAAATTAATAGATTCGTTAAACGCGCGCCGATACGGCCCATATTTAAAATAAACATTCCCCTTTCCCCCCTGAAGTTCAGCGACCTTCATGGGGTAATAGTCGCCCGTCCCACTTTATCGGGTTTTCTTTTCCGCCATCAAAGGGAAGGAAAAGAATCGCAAACGTGAGAAAAAAATACACATACAATATTCATATATTTAACCAGAGAATCGACTACCGGGCGACAGACAACAAACACTGATTTCCGACACCTAACAAATTTATTAAGCATATAACGTCACTAACTTTCGTGCTGCGTCTACGTTTTACTAACTAACAAAAGTTAACAACTTTACCTTATATTCGTATATAACTCGACTTGAACGCCAGTGCGAGTACATTAGCACTGGTTTTCAACTCGCCCCAAATTATTAAGTACGAGTCCATAACGCAATTTCATTTACAACAGATTCCTAATAATATTTTCGACAGATATTGATTTACAAACGGTTGCAATAACAGGCTTACTTAATATATTGATTCTCCTTGTACGTCGGTAAGGATGCAATTCCATATTAGCACTCGTTTTTAAAATTTCGTAAAAATTTATCCAGTACATATTCTTACTTGAATGGAAGCATGGCTACTGTTCAATAAAAACACCGATTCCAAAACCTTCACAACGAATTCATCACACACTAGACGAGAGGATGCTTAGTATTTGTCAAAATTCAACTTTTCCTTGGCGGAAAAAAAAGTGTAGTAGCTCTACGAGAATTTTTCTGGGGATGGACATTTATGCTAAATAGGAGCAAAAGTGTTTACATTCCCTTCTCCTTCCTTTCTTAATCTACCTTGAGAAATCGAACTCCTACGAAATTAATCTGCAGGAATAACTTGCGTTAGCATTTTGACGAGGAACACTTCCCGTGAGAAAGAACATCATTCTTATTTGCCTTTGTGCGCTCTTCACGAAATGTAAAGGGAATGCTGAATGTATAATTCTACATATCTCTATACAGACTAATTGGGGATTCTTATATTATTTAGCAATACTAACAAGTTTTAAACAGAACAAAAAGTTCGCAGGTATAAAAACTTGCAGAAAAAAAGATATAACACAAAGCATTTTCCCTATAAAATATGGCAAATTTCGGTTCGGAATATATTTAGAGAACAAACAGTACACGGAACTGCGTGAAAAGTAAAAACACAGCAGTTGAAATATCGTGTGTTTCTCTCTTTCTTTTCCGTTAACTATTTATGCATTACTGCCACCAGCGGCTTACTTTTATATTCAGAAAAAATCAAAAAAAAAAATCTGGAAAATCTTTGTCATGCTTGCATTTATACGATCTAGAATTTCCCTGGTCCGTATTTCCGCAAAAAAGATACCGTCACAAACACATTAACATCACCTAAAAAGAAAATAGCGCACACGAAAAAATATTGTAGAGGAATACGTCAATCCGTCTCGCAAAGCATTTTTTTTATGTGGCTTATGGATGGGTTGATATCGTGACAAACAAAAGCTGCCACCGTCAAAATATCAAAATACGCACGTACAAAATCTTCGGTATACTCTCCATCCTATCCATAAATATTTTATTTGCCAGTCCGACCTCGAATAACAGGATGTCAAGATGCACCAGGTAGATGGGACATTTTAAATCTAGGTCTACATCTGTCAGCGGGAAAAGATTTTTTTTACTGCTGTCTTCTAGAAACTCAAAAGCCTTCACAAATACAAATAAACATTCGCACGAACATGAGAAAAACTGCGCATCACGAAAAAGAGTAAAATGCATTAAAAACCTTGGTCATGTTTACAAATACCCGGTCCAAAAGGGCTCTGATCAAACTCCTAGAGAGGCAAAATATTTGCCACAGATGGCATACATCATGCCATTTTTTGTCGTACTTATCAAATCAAAAGGATTATCAAAAATTAAAAAGGAATCTTATCCTCTGGAATTTCTCTACACAACTATCATGAAATGTTTATGTAATACATATAAATGATATAAAAGGGCGTTAGAGAAAGAAAAAAAAAAAAAAAGAACCTTTCCAATGAGCACAATAATTTAGGGGAGAGGGGGCAGGACAGAAAAAGAACAAAATACATCGGGCACTCTTCCAGACCGTAAGCAGTTGCAGTAGTCCCAGCTAGTTATAATCGACAGCAACTCTCAAAACTCGGAAGCTGGAATCACAAACACCTGCTCAATTACATTTTTTTTTTTCAAATCCCTTTACTTTAAAGGAACTGCATTAGGCCAGCAAACCCGTAGGAGTCCAACCTTACATACGCCCACCGCATTCACCCTTCGTCGGATACATAGGGCCGAGGGTGGCATAGTGGTCAACGTTCATGACTGCCACGGAGAAGCCCTTGGGTTCGATCCCAGCAGGTACGAACGCTCGAAATATTAAATATCCGCCGTGAGTCGAATGGGCACGTTAAGTCGTCTGGCCCCGGGTACTGGCCGCTCGGTAATAAATATGGGCGTCTTCCTCCCCCTTTCTACCTCGCTTCCATTGTCACTTTCCTATCGGGCACTCTAGCCCAAATCTCCTAGCTTCCTATTTCTACGGGTTGTACCTGGGGTCAGGCACTCCCTTCCTAAAATTCTCTACATATGCTCTGATCTTCGTCGGATACCTCTTTCAGCCGGGATTTTTTCTTGTTGTATTGTGTAGTTTTTGTTATGTTCTTTTATTTTCTCTTAGGTGCACCAGAGAAAGGAAGGCAAAGGCCAGGGCACACCCAGGTCTTTGCCTTCCTTTTTTCTGTTGGACATGGACAGGGTGTTGTTCTGAAGTATGGGCACCAGTGCACTGAAAAAAATAGTTTCCTACAACAGCAAAAAACTGAATAGGTAGCAAATTTCATAAGTGAAAATAGGCGTAGTACGCCATGCTATGCATACTACGTGGATTAACTGAATTCTATTTTTCAACGGCAGCAAGATCTGATTTCTGCGGCAACAGTTCTCACTTCCAAAACAACAGTATTCCTGTTTCTATCATGAACGTCCATCTTTTAGTTGGAAATGTTTTATACAATATGTTTAGCTCATGCACCTTCTTCAATCTCCCCAGACTTGGACCCTTTTATTTTCCGGATTTTTTTCCCTCATGTTTGCGAGGATTTTTCTCCACTACAGTATGTTTGACGAGTTGTCCCTTTTTTTCGGTTTTTCTTCTTGGCTCGTTCTCTCGCTGGAGTATCTCATTTATTTTGCCTCATCGGATTTTAACCGGAGTATCGAAGACTGGTCAGCCTTCCTTGGTGCTTGGGGGCAGAGGAAGAAGGGGAAGGGGCATGTGGGATTTTTTTTTTTTTTTTTTTTTGCGAGATTGGTTAGATCAAAATTGTTAGGTAGGTTTCTATTATATTTGTTTACGTTTTTACAGGCTTTCAACTCTTATTTAAAACTTCTGCGCTCATCATCTATTATTTTCTTTTTCCTAGTGCAGAGATCCTTGAGCTAGCTAGTGCCTTCTTCTTTAGCCCGCTTTATATAAACTTTAGCTTTTGTAAGTTTTTTTTTTTGTGCGGATTTTAAGTATTATTTATGGACGGCGTGGAGATTCAGATTCGTTTCTCTATTTTATTTAAAAAGCCCATTTCATTCTATTCCTGGCAACAGTTTTGCTGGGTCCAGCATGATTTTTGGTTTCTATGGTAAGCAGCTCTTTGTTATGAGGATTTAATATATAGGAAGTTTATATAGTAATATTTTAGCCATCCTCGTAACACATTTTCCATCTCACCATTTATTTTTCTTTGTTTCATCGTGCATGGGAGCAACGTTTTCATTTCCCTTATTTGGATAACGTAATCTTTGGGTAGGCGCCTCGTTGTCCCATATGCAGACACTTTTCTTTGGGATTTAACAATGAAACGAGCATTCAGCAGGATTCACCTTTGTTTTGTATAGACACCTTTGGTGGTCAAGAGCCATTTTCAGATTCTCGGGTCTTTTGAGCGCGCTTCCGCAAAGGAGGACGCATTTTAGAAGCACTTCCAAGCCCTTAGCTTTGATTAGTGGACACAGCTTTTCTCAGGCTCGGGAGACAGGAGGTGACAGAAGGATTGCTTGCAGAAGGTGGGAGAGTTTTTGACTTTCACCCAAGGGCGGAGCAGGTTTTAGAGGAGGGATCAACGACGAGAGGCGAGAGAGAAAGTATTGGAATTTGGGAAGGGCGCGAAGCAGGTGTCCCGAGCTCCGAAAACAGGAGTTCAGCGTACGTCGAGGAAATATACATTTGAACTAGCCGAGGACCGCGTAGTCTAATCACTGAGAAGTGAAAGATTTTAGGAAAGCACGCGTAAGAAACGTAGAAATAAATAAATGTTATAATTGCGAAAGTAGGATTTTTTAGTCAACGGAGTAAGACCCGTTGACTAAAAAATCTATGTCTATCCAGCTCATTTCCGCAAAATAGACATAGGATAGACATAGTC
Source organism: Macrothele yani (assembly GCA_039090855.1). Taxonomy (NCBI): domain Eukaryota; kingdom Metazoa; phylum Arthropoda; class Arachnida; order Araneae; family Macrothelidae; genus Macrothele; species Macrothele yani. The sequence continues at coordinate 59,390,150 of CM077017.1, read as the reverse complement.
AGTTACATTAGAGAAAATAAATGTTATTAGAAATAATTTATGTTCTCCATTCAATACTTTCAAGTTTATTTTTCTCGAGTTAGGAACCAAGAAATTTATATATTGTTCTGTACATTTTTGCAACAAGTATAATATAAGTTACTTCGGCAGTAATACATAACAATTATTTTATTTTAGTATAAGATAAAAATATATAGCCAAACATTATTACATCTTGCTGCCCTAGCAACAGTTTTGTTGCAAATTTTCAGCTACATACGATTGACCAGCAAATAAACGTTGCAAATTAAGCAAAGACCATTAGCTGTTTTAAAATACATTGGTAAAAAAACAAACAAACAAACAAAAACACTGATTTAGGTCAACCCTAATAACACATAATAAGTCTTTCCTGTTTTGGCGATTGTTATTAATGCGATTAGTTTGTTTCAGCTGAAAGTTTTCAAAATTACGTGAAGCACCTCATTTCCGTGAAATAGACATAGGATTAATCATTTTAAGCTCTCCGAACACGATATTGCAACAAACATTCGAATTTGCTTCGAAAAATCATCACACAATGCATTTGGACTTACCTACCTTCAAATCTCTGAATAATTTCACTTGGAAGGTCCCAACTCTCTGTTGCTGCTATATTTGACATAGATGTTGGATTTAAAACTCCATAAACTTCATCATGATAGGAACATACAGAATAAGCAATCCTAAGCGCAACCTATAACTCCAATATGGATGCCGCGATGACCTGGTGTTGCATGAAGAAAATGGGATGGCGATGCGTGTAAGAAAGGCGAAGGCATACATACCACCATACATGGTACACTCACGGACAATGAAATTTTCGCACCAAAAAGGAAGCATCGGATTGAACTGAAATTTTATGGACGTAATGATACAGATGAATGATACACATGATGTCAAAAACAGAGCTGCAAGACAATTACATAGGGATCTGTGGCACGCAGTAGTCCGGTCATCTACAATAGCGCGCCGCACCGCATCGTGCCGCGATGCATGCTGCAATCAAGGAGGTTAGAGGAGGTGAAGGGACCCGTTTTGAGTGAAGCCATAACAGATCAGCTGTTTCTGTCCTCTCTCTGAGGTGGTGGGTGTCTACGCTGCGAGAGTTCGGGAACGTGACGCCACTTCCTGTGGCTTAAGCAGTTCTGCTTAGCGCATGCAAACCAAGGATGGAAAGAAGGAATATTTCGGACTTCTTATTTCTTAACTTTAGGCTTTTGGTTATATTTTAAACATGGTTACTTGCACATGGGCAAGTATGCATGGTTACTTGCACATGGGCAGTAAGTAACCATGCGCACTATGCACTTCCGCTCAAAAAAACATTATTTTGTTCAATTTTTTAAAGAAATACCAACACATATTTTCCTGTTTTTTCTGGAATTTTTTTATTATGGGAATGAATATTTCAGCCTCAGTTTTTTCATGCATGTATGGGTAGAGTAAGGGTCCGAAAAACCCATTCAAAATCGCGATTTCCCCATAGAGATATACAGGAGATTCTTAGGTTGGGCACATTGGCGTAGTCAGCTGATAAAATGTGGCGTCATGCCAGAAGCACAGGGAGAGGGGCTATTGCCACCTCCTCTTAATTCTAACCTCCTTGGCTGCAATACGGTCCGGCATGGAGGCGAACAGACGCCTGATGTTGTCCTGCGGCAGACTGACTCATACGTGTTGGACGATGTGCTCCAAATCCCGGACGGCACGGCGGCAGCTGGCATTTCAACTGGTCCCACACATGCTCGATAGGGGACATCACCGGGGAGCGGGCAGGCCATAGAAGTGCGTGGACATGGCGTAGGCAGTCCTGGGCAACCCGAGCCGTGTACGGGCGGGCCTTATCCTGCTGGTATAACGCACATGGAATCCCGGCCAGGAATGGGAGAACATGGGGCCGTAGGATCTAACCCATATACCGCTGGCCTGCTAGTGATCCACGTACCACAACTAGAGCTGATCGGCTATGGCTCCTAGGCCATAATGCCTGCAGTGGAGGAGGTGTGGCGCTCGATAGGGAGGTTGGGATTGTACCGTTGACCCGGGAACCTCCACACCCGGACACGATTATCATCTATCCCCAAAACGAAACGGCACTCATCGCTAACCACCACACGTCGCTCTGGCCTGGAAATACTGCAAACGGAGCCGGCGATGTACCGGTGTTAATGACAGCACACGTAAGGGGCGCTGAGATCGCAGATTCGGGAAATGGTTCGTGGGCACACAGAAGCCGCTACACCTGCCTGTATAGTAGACCGGATCTCCGTGGGATCCGTTCGTGCCTGGCGCACCATCTATCGATCCTCTATACCGATGGTCCTCCTGGTCCTTCCGAAGCTGCTCCGCCGTGTGGCAGTGCCGTCATGTGTCCACCGCTCCCAACACAGTCGGACGGTATGGCCAGAAAGACCCACGCGACGGGCTATACGGCGCGTCGACCACCCTGCGGTTTTCAGCCCGATTATCCGGCCTCTCTCAAAGTCCGTAAGTTGCGTATATCGACGTTTCCCGGCATTCTTGTTACTCTGTACGCCTGCTTGCGTCGGCCGGTGCTTTTCGCTTTCACGGGGCATCGACTACACGCCGGTTTATAAGGCTGCCGGTTCGTGCTTGCAGTGTCACCATAGGGTGTGCAGTCATGCGCAATCACACCAAACGTGGATCATTTGCATATCAGCACGCATTCTAGCTATCTGCAAAGTTTCGCGGTTGTAGCATGTTTTCATCTACCTGCGCACATTTCGTTGTCCGTGAGTGTATATGTAGAAAAAAGTGTTTGCTCGGTGGGAGTTTCCGGTGTCACCAAGTGTGTTGCTCCCAACTTTAGCTAAATGTTTAGTTAGAAGTATGTTGCAGTTGCAAAATTGCTAATTGCAGTAAACATAACATGTATAACAAGTGTATTTGGTTCGTTCAGCAAACTGCATGGTTCCGAATAGTCCAAAAAAATTTGTGCACCTGAATGTGTTTTGCTATAAAAACAAAGAAAACAACTCCTGCTTGTTATAGCAACTAAGACTTATTGCTTAAAGTGCAAAAATTTATGCAACAGTATCTTTCTAGCTGATGCAGAAGATTTTTTTTTTTTTTTTTTTTTTTCCAGTATTGCAGAGTGGTAAGTGTGTTAGATTAGACTATAATTTCTCTTACTGATCGAGAAATCGTATGGTCCTACTCTTAATTTTTCTGCACTTTTCTTTTTACTACCCTATCGTGACACTCTGTTCCACAGTTTCAATATTTTACATGTTTCCACTCGCAAGAAGTTCATCGGACTGCAGGAAAGAGGGACTAAAACCCTCTCAGAATCGAATCGAATCCTCCTCTGGATGGCGCTAGTTTGGGGAAGATTACCAACCCGAGGTACACAAGGGTGGAATAGCAGCCTAGCTCAGGAAGGAAATAGACAAACACGCCATACTTGTCTAACACAGGACCAGAATCCAGGGCCGGAATAAGGTGGGGGCTATAGGGGCTACAGCATTGGGGCCCACCATGACCACCTATTAATTATTTGCCTAGGCCCACCATGACCACCTATTAATTATTTGCCTAGGCAAATAATTAATAGGTAGCTAAAGAGAGATAGAGAGGAGAGAGAGAGATTTATAAAATAGTTTTACTTTTGTCTCGTATGATTTCCACTTGGTCAGAAACAGAGGCTGGGAGACAAATAGATTTCAGTACAGTGACTCACCAAGGGTAAAGTTTTCATGTATAGCTGCATACAGAGGGGTCGGAGTGACAGTTTCAGCTTTTTCACTACCATTCACCCACACCTCCCAATTTGCGCTTGGAACCGCTAATGGTGGAAATCCCCTGTGGCTTCACATTGTATAGCAAAAAAGATGCACTAAGAAAGCTATACAATGCTAAATCATTAGAAAATCCAAGACAAACTTAGGAAACTTAAGCTTTTAACTCATGTTCTTGTGAGAACAGTGAAAAATATAAGTATAATGATTTCTTATGAAAACTGCAGGTAATTTATTAGTTTGAACAATGCACTACATATTAGTTATCACCACTATATTGATACCGTCTCGTGAATGGTCTTTATAATGATTCTCCGTCATAAGTTCTTTGGGGGCCTTATGAGAACAATGAAAAAAATAGACTCATTATGAAAACTTTGCAGACAATTTAGTAGTTATAGTTTCGTGTTTTAACGAACTTCATAATGATTCCCGGTTATAAGTTCTTTGGTTGGCCCACTCATATGTCTTAACTTTGAGGCCCACTCAAATGTCTTAGCCTAGGGGCCCACTGAGGCCTTAATCCGGCCCTATCCAGGGCCAGTAATTTAAAGCATCACAAGCCCATGTATCATCCCACTTGACCACTGTTTTGCATATTTATGACTTCTTTTTTCCTCCAGATTTTCCACTAATTGTAAATAACAGCAATAGAAAGCTGTTTTACTTATGGAACACCATGTTACAGATATGAAGATTTTACAATTCATTCATTTCCAAGAAATGGAAATATACAGCAATAGGTCTTTCCTTTGTCAGACAGCATGGGGATTTTCGACTTTAAGATGCTATTTATCAGTTCGGCACCGGTCATTAGTAAATGTTTAAAGCAGCGTTTCCGATGGAAATCGAGCGTGGGGAGTTGGCCGAGTGTTTAATTGTTATATGGTTTTATTGTCCTACGCAGCGATTAGTGCACTGTAACAGAGTAGCGCATCCAGACGACATAAAGACTTTATTGCTCCATAACTTGAAATTGTCGACCAAGACACTTTTTTTTTCAACTGCGGAAATTGGCTCACATATCGGTCGATCTAACTTCAGATTTTTTCTTAAAGGTGCAAAAACTTACTTGTGAACAATCTGCATTCACCATGATCAGATAAAATCATGTAGATTACAAATCATGCCGTCCCACTTCCGTACGTGCCATTTTCATACAAAGGAATTTTTGTCCCATTTCCGTACACAGATGTGATGATCTGTAAGTAGTGAGATGTGGGTGCTGGAAGACCAAGGATTATGTCAAAAGCAGGTGATTAAATCAAACATATTATTTTTCTTCGTCATGTTTAGCTGGTACAGATACATACACATTCTCGTTGACAGTGGCATTACAACATTATGTGTCCTTTAGAGATTTTATTTGTATATGATCGTTCTTTAGTTTCTCTAATAGCACTGGATCACCATAATCAGGGACCACTAATTAGTGGTAACTCTACCCATTAGGGGTAACCTTTGCAGTTTCTTCTGACATTTCAACTTATTAATTCTTGAATGGCTTTTTTTTATCGTGTTTCATTTATTTATTTTTAGAATTTTTTTATATATTTGGCAGACACAAACATTTAAGCATTTTTCAAGCAGATTTTACAATAAGTTTTATACAACTAGTATTTATTTAATTTTACAGTGTTTCGCACATTAAACCATTTTTTAACACATACCAACATCTAAGTACGTTTCAAGCAGATTTGTAGATTTTACAATGAGATGATACAGTAAAGATTTCTTATATCCTCACTTCTGTTACCAGGCAGTGCCACTGTACGGAAACGGCACTAGCTGATCTGCTTGTGTACGGAAATGGGAGACAACCAACCCAACGAATAGCATTTCGGAAAACATTTAGAGATTTTATGTAGAGGATTTTAGGAAGGGAGTGTCTGACCCTAGATCTTAAACAACCCTTAGAAGTTGGAAGCTAGGAGTTTTGGGCAAAACTGCCCGACAGGAAAGTCACACGGAAGCGAGGTAGAAGGAAGAAGCCCTTATTATAACCCAGGGGGTGGAGGCTGTGCCCGAGATCCGTGGCCATCCGACGCACGGCGAATTTTTAGTGGTTCCAGCGTTCGTACCTGCCTTGGATCGAACCTGAGACTTCTCCATGGCAGTCATGAACTGTGACCACTAGACCAATCGCCGCCCTGGCGGAGGAGACACACGCGCGATCGTACTTGTGTGTCTCCTGCATAGCGGAGGAGACACACGAGTTTGTACCTACCTGGGATCGAACCTGAGACTCTTCCGTGGCATTCACGAACGTTGACCACCAGGCCATCCACGGCTCTGCATAGCGGAGAAGACACCGCATCGGTTTCTAGTATTACACTTGTCGAGAAAGGAAATCATTTTCAATACTAGCTCTGGATTTCTATATTTGGCGAAAACACATAACTGATCTCATGTCGAGGGACTTGTCCATTTTGAAGTTATGGAACAAGCACCGAAGAGAAAAATGTCCTTCATGAAACAGGTCTAAGAAGACGAATTTAACATTAGTTATTTATTAAATTACAAAATTATACGACATTGGTACCCTACAAACTACCGACTTAATTTTTTTTTTCTTTTTAACCAGAGAGAAGCGCATTATTATTGTTTAGTAGAAAATCCAACTCAACGTTGCCGCGTAAATGGACATTTTTTTTTTTTCAACTCCGAAGGAAAATCTTTCCACTGTTATATACAACCTTACACGTTCGAGATATTACATTCATGTACTTCCTGCAGGGGAAAGAACTGGGAAAAAATCCCGTAAAGCCCGAACCCAAAAAGATTCGTGGGCAGGCCTAGTGTTTTTTTTCATCAACCGAAAATAAAAAAAAAATAAAAATCCGGGATCGGGCTGGGTCGAGCATGAGCTAGATAATCAATATTGCCTTCCCATACAACTGATTTAAATTGGAAAACAAAATGAAACCAAATTTGATTTTGTAAAAGAAAAAATCAAATTTAATTTACATTCGAAAATTGATTCCTTCGAAATGCAAATACCTTAAGGTATATTCTATTCAGATTTTTTAAATACAAATGTTGCAGTCTTACAAGTCACTCTCATCCTTATCCCCCCCCCCCCCCCGTGCTAACATCCGTTGAAAAACTGAACTTTGAAACGTTGAAATGAAATTTCTTTTTCACTCTGTGATCTCATCTGTTAGCTTTTAGTTACCCTTAAGAAGGTATAAGGGTGTCGAAGGTCACAGAATGAAACGGAAGACATGGAAGTGAAACATGTACCGGGAGTTCATTAACTACGGCAGAAATAAACGGGTCGGACTAGAAGGTGAAAGTCATTTTAGTGAAAGCATAAGTCGATCTTAAGGAATATTTCTTTTTAATGAAATCAACGTACCAAGCCAGGTTTACCAAATTAACGCTCCTGCAGATTTGTAGTTCACTTTGTTTCAAGTGCCTTTTTGCTTTCCACGATTGCGCTACATCCCATGTGCCCGGATCTTTGCCTACAGTTAAGTGCCCACGCAAACTCGAAAATATTTTCCGTGTGAATCGATTCACTCAGATATGTGCTGTACGGGGCAAAAATTTTGATACGCAGTAGAGGAGAAGGTCTAAATATGAGCTACCACTTTCATTTGAGGACCTACAGGCATACCCGTTAAAGATTTTCTAGATTGAACACATTACAATATATCAGAGACTTGTTTCCCGTGTGGTATCGGGTTAACGTAATTGTTAAAAATATCGGTTGTGTTGGAAATGAAGGTTTTACACAATGAGAGGCAAAATGATGATTTTTGAAAGCATGGTCCAAAATATGGGCTACCTTCAAAATATCCATAAAAAGAAATACAAAAATAGCAATAAAGAGAGGAAAACCTTTTTTTAATGCAAATAAATGCGTCAGAATACATTTGAATAACAAAATGAACTTGATAATCCAAACATCTGCTGTTTCGAACATAAAAAGAAATCACATATTTGTCATTTTAAATATGTAAAAAAATCAAATTGCCGGGAAAAGGATACTATCCTTCGAAGTTAAAGGTCTATTTATAAAAGTCACAGATGTAATGATACTTTTCGGCACCTGCACAATCACTGTGCGCCCACATATTGCATTGTACACACGTCACCCATAGTTCACCCTTTGAGTCTTCAGAGAAACAGCCCACCGCAAAATATGCAGCTAGCATCCTTGTCGTTTGGATAGTCCCCATGAGGTATTTCAATTGTTGCTGCCACTGTCATCCAGAGAAAGATCTACAGGGCCAAAATCATCTTCTGATTCCGATCATAGCCGTTTTCGTTTTGAAGACCGTATTCCTCTAGTAGGCGCTGTTTCACTAGTTAACGCTATACCTGCAGTTGGAGTTTTTGAAGCAGCCGATCGTTTATATTGATGAGTAGGTCTACATTTCACCCTCTTCTTGCGTTTGTTGGCTGCAAATGTTTCCAAAGACAGAGACAATGCTGCTTTGTACGGTTCTTCAGTGATAATTTTATTTAGACCCCACTGGATAACCCGTATTTAGACAAACCGGCTAGCCCGTATTTAAACCCATTGCATACGGACTATTTGAGGGTTGGCAGCCAGTACCGTACATTACTATTGAGTGAACCATCTATGCTAAAACAAGCTCAAGATATCTTTAACATTGTGCCCATACTAAAATAGCTTTAAGTTTAACGGAGTGTTGTACATAAAACAGAATACACATACCTGTCGAAACGTCCGCTGTGAAGAAATAGGTGAAATGACACGTCATCAAATATTGCTTTTCGATCGATCGCCTGCTGACAACAAAATAACTACGTACACGTCGTATGTTCGTGAGGCACCGTTTCACACTATTTCCACCAGGTTACAGCAACAATCAAACGGTGTGCTGCCACTAGCCCGTATTTAGACCCTAGCCCATATTTGGACCTTCTCCTCTACTTAGTAAGAAAAAAAAAACAACACAAAAAAACTCGAAATCAGTTTAACTGAAAAAGAAAATTAAAAAAGAAGGAAAGAACATCCTCACCTCGTAAGTTGTGGGAATTCCGTACTTCATGCGAATAAATTTCTTCAGATGAGTTACTCGAACAGCAGCAGGGCACCTCAGAAATCTTCTTCTAGTATCCTAAAATATCATGAAACGTAACATTAGCATAAACGAAAAAGATTCAGAAATAAAAGAGCCTGAAGTTTTAAATCCTTCACTCTACACATTTAATTCGCTACAGCTCGGGCTCAATTTGGACAACTAATCAGAAAGTATAGTGCCACTGATCACTTGGCAACCGGAACAGCTGTTATAAAGTATCAAAGATACACTGAAAATGCAGTGGCGGCTCGTCTATAGGAGAACATAAGAATGTGCTCTACCCACCATTTTTCTGGAAATTTTATTAGATTAACGAAAAACATTACGATTACAAAATTATATGAGTGTGAAGATTGGTTCATACCCATTCAGCCTTTTTCCATTCCGCTTTATTTCTCCTCTCGTTTATATTGGGGTCATTAGTGGCTGTAAATCAGTTTAAGTCAGAACAGGATTTCCTAATCAGCTTTATTACCATACGGCTTTATATTGCGGCCATAAAACTGGGGAACTATACCTGCTTTTAAAGGTATAGTTTACCTGTTCCTGAAGGTACCTCACCTAGGGGTAGCTCACCTTTTACAACCACAAATGACCGAACATAGTTTGTGGTTTGACACCCACTTAACAACTAAGATCATTAGAGTTTCTCTGGAATCTGGATTTGGACCTGGGGAACACAAATTGCTCCTCCTAAGCAAGTCAACCTCCCCTGCCTCTCTTGTGGTGTGTCTCCAGTGTGGACAGAACTTTCTGATTTTAATATTCAGACTCTTCCCACGACTTTATGTTTGCGAAAACTTTGTTATTAATATCTTTTTAAGCGCTACCTACACCCGTTAACTTGTAATTGTGTTACACTCCTTTGGATTTTAAAACGTTTCAGTTTTTTCATTGTGGTTACTTTGAAGAATGAATTCAGAAGTTTATTTTCATTATATAATTGATGTCCAGCCTTTAATGGATGCAGTTTTCAACTGGTAGCAATTTCCTCTTCTAAATGAAATAGGTTAAGTAATTTGTTTTTACTTTAATGCTATTTTTGTGGATTTATTTTAAATCAGTGTTTAATGATGCCCAGTCAAGTTATGCTTTATGTTTAAAATGGTATACAGGGTGTTTCACTACTCGGTTTACCCGGTAAATGAATTATTACACAAATGCTATTTGTTGTAGGAAGATTAACTAGGTTGACTCTGTAAATTAATTATTACACAAATATTTATAGTAAGAAGATTACACTGTACCTGATACCTGAATAAGTGTCATTACAGCAAATGCTGAAAGTGGCCGCCTTTCTGTTGCAAACACAGGGTACCTCGTCTTTCCATACTGGCAAAGGTTGCAGCAAGCGCAGACTGTCTGTCCCAAGGTAAGCTCGGTCCGTGGGGGTGCCACTTCCCAAACAACTAACGAACCAGCTACCCCCGTGAGGTCATACTACTGGGACCCTTGGGGAAGGGGGGGCTTAATCCGAAAAATATGAAATATAATGAATCACCAGTTCAATCGGCATCCGATTTAAGTGTTTAAAACTCAACAAATTCCAAGTGTGCATCTTTTATATTGTTTAAAAATTCAGGTTCTCTTATTCTTACCACCTTCTGGCTAAAAGATTACTTGTGCATAGAGAAATGGGAATGTAAAGCATAAGAGCGGATGTATTAATTAAAAAGTTAAAGGAGAAGTGCTAGCTAGTACTTTATTCATTTGGAGGGTATACATTCTCTCTTGTGATGCTGTTTATTATTTCGGAAGAAAAGCAGTTTGTTTGTCATTAAATTCAGATTTAAAAGTAACAGCTGTTTAAAAACATTTGTACATGACACAATTCGTGGGTTCATGTGAAAGCAACAGTTCATGCATTAAACAAAAATAAATGAATAATTATGTAGGTGCAAGAAAAATACAAAACACGTGAGCAAAAAAGCTATGAAGAAACCTAACCTTAATCAGTGATATTGCACCTCTATTTTGCTTTCAGTGTTGTAAACAAAATCAATTAATTTGTGGCAGTATCTTTTAGAATTCTGAAGTCTATAAAATAATTAAAATTACAGGAATTACCTGCCAATTTCCAGACAGTAGATCTGTTTATCATAACTAATTAGAGAGCTTAGTTTAATAGTAATAACAAATGGAGCTTATGAAAGAAATAATTTTTACAAGCTTTCTTATGATGTACAAGTAATTAAATTCAAATCTGTTAGTGCCCACAGTATTTCTTATAAAGTTTCCGGTTTCCACTGGACATTTGCCTGGGAGTTAGGTCCCCCAGGAGGTATGCTTGGAAGAAACACTGGTCGTGGAAAGAATCTGCATATTAAAATCAGGAAAATCTGTCCACACTGGGGACACACCAAAAGAGAAGCAGGGGTGTAGGACTTGCTTACAAGGAACAATTTGTATCCACCCAGGCCCAAATCCAAACTCCAGAAACTCTAATGATCTTAGCTGTTAAGTTGGTGTCAAACCACAAACTATGTTCGGTCATTTGTGGTTGTAAAAGGTGAGTTACCCCCTAGGTGAGGTACCTTCAGGAACAGGTAACTATACTTTTAAAAGCAAGTATAGTTCCCCAGTTTTATGGCCGCAATATAAAGCCGTATGGGAATAAAGCTGATTGGGAAATCCTGTTCTGATTTAAATTTCCTATCTCCGCTTTAACAGCCACTAATGACTCCAATATAAACGAGATTGGAAATAAAGCAGAATGGAAAAAAGCGAAGACACGGTGAAGATTATATCGAGAACATATTGAATATGTTATTACGGGTTCTGAAAAACACCATTACGGCAGTGAAAACATTTTGCGTTTCCTTGCAGTTAAACATTAAAGGTTACAACTCATGTACAATCTTGAATACTGCTTCCCGTGAGCACAATTTCCTGCTGCTCCCGCCCAGGGGAGTTTCAGCACGCGCTGTGAAAGCTAACCGGCGTTTGGTGGAAACGCAAAAGGGATCAAACTTTCACGGTGCTCATTCTCGTTTTGTTATTGGGAAATCACTCTCTCAGCTCTGTCTTGCGTTAGTTACAGGATTATTTTAGCGTCAGCCTTCTGTTTCATCGATGGAACAGTATCAGTGATAGTTGAATATCCTTACATAAATAATGAATTGTGAGAAGCTAAGTGTTTGGCTTCTTAATCATGAATACTGTTAATTATTTGCTGAAACATCCGTTCTTCTCGCATTCGTTGGAACAGAAATTGGAAATTAAAAGACTTTGTGCCATATATCAAATAACAGCAAAAATTTAAACATAAAAATACTGAGCAAATCAGGAAGATCAGTTCAGAATAAAAATGAATGAATAAGCAGCTGTGACATAAAAATGCCGAACTTTGCTATGATATTTTTCAGTCACAATTCAAAAGCATGACGTGTCTTAGCACACAAGAATAATGCACTGTTTTTGGCTGTACTTGGTAGGACAAACATAAGATCACAACTGGATTCTAACTATAGGTGGCAAATTCAATAGTAAAACGGAAAAGGTAACACACAATCGACTTATGTTGTCACATCTTACCAGGTCATTAGGAAAATACTGGCCGATTTGGAGGGTACAAATGAAAGAGACATACTTCACAGCACAGCACCTTGTTTTATTCAAAACAGGCGCCTTCAGCAGTTACACACCTCTGCCAGCGATTAACAAGTGCTTCCATGTGAGTCCGGAAAAAATCTGGCTCCTTGGATGCAAGAAAGTCCCAGAATGCAATTTCAGCTTCCTCTTGGTTTGTAAAGTGAGGTAATTGCTAAAATGCATGAACAAGTGAACAATGGAAATCGGTAGGTGCCAAGTCAGGCAAGTAGGCTGGATGTTGGAGGGTTACGAACCTCAGTTGTGTAGTTTCTGTTTCGTCATTTGTGACACGTGTGGTCTGCCGTTATCATGGAGGAGGATGGGACCCTTCTGTTCACCAAAGATGGTTGTTTTAAACTTCATGGTGCATTTGAACAATTTTTTCACGGTACCTGTAATGTATGCCACCGTGAACAGTCCACCACACTGTCAACAAAACCTTCTTTGGCGTCAAACTTGGTATAGGATGTGGTTTCGGTGGGACCCACATATCGAGAGCTTCTTGATGTTACCAATTTGATGGAGATGTTCGGAAATGATTCACACAGACACACTGCACTGTTTGGTGAGTTCTCTGTGACGCGAGGATTTGCCTTCAGAGCGTCGTTATCAATGATCGAATGTCGTCCTCGGCCCTCCTCATCTTGCAGGCACGTGTCACCGGGACGAAACTTTTCAAACCACCGACGAACAGTCTGTTCAAGTGTTGACCCCTCGTCTCATGCCTCGACCGCATTACGGTAGATTTGTGCCGCATTACGACCCAATTTCAACTCATGAAGCAGAACCACCTGCAACTCACTCCTTCCTAACATGTTATACAGACAAATCTCACACGAGTAGCAACGATTGCAGCTCAACCGATTATGGCGTGTATGTGGCGTCTGAGTTGCCCTTCAACTCGTACGAATGGCTCTGCGAGCGGGTTGGTGGGCAAGCATTGTGGGTGAGTTGAATGTGGCATCTCAGAAAATCGGCCATTATTTTCCGAACGACCTGATATAAATGAACTGTTTTCGCTTTTGTGGAGCATTTCAACTTTCTCTGCAAGAAAATGATGGATCGGGCTCAGCATCCCATCACGGATTTATTTTTTGTGTGTCTTTATTTCTTGAGGTACTTTTAATACCATTGCGAAGCATACAAAAATACACTGCCTGACAGAGAAAATGCCACACCACGAAGACGTGAACGCAGGGCCATGCAAATTGCAGGGTGGATGCACAGGTATAAGTTATGCAAATGATTGCATTTGCAGGCCAACCTCACGCAAGGCGCGCGGGACATAAGCGGACAACCAGCCCGTGAGGCCATCAGTCGAGACGTCGTCACGGCCGCGGGGAGTGGTTCTGCTGTAACCGTGTCTTTTTTTTTTTTTTTTTTTTTTTGATTGGAGGTTTAACGATCACCGTGAGCAACTCAATGGGCTATAAGCAGTCGCCCGTCCCTAATTTAGAATCACTGGTTCCAGGGAAGGGAGAGAGCCAGTGCCGTAAGACAAACACAACATCCATGCCTCACCGGGATTCGAACCCGGACCCCTTCGGACGAATGATCAGAGGCCAACGCCTTAGACCACTGCGCCACCGGGGCGGCTGTAACCGTGTCTGGAGAACTAACATGGGGTGCCAATGCCGTCGTACGCGATTTCGTCAAACGGATGAGATCACAAGAGGTGTCATCGTAGGCCTTCGTACCGCCGGATGGTCCTTGCGTCGTATTGCGGAAGAAACGCAACGTGATGCCACAACCGTCGGCCGCATTTTGGAGACAGTGGTCCCAGGAAGGATCTTTGCAACGTCGTAGGGGGATCGGAGCACGGAGACGGACGTCCCAGCTCACCGATTGTCGCTTCCGACGTCTGCCGGTGCGGACCCACAGGCCACATTTTGCGTGGTGTACGGGGAGACTTGGATGCTCCGATATCGACGAGGACAGCGTCGCGCCGATTGGTTTCGCCTAGTTTGCTGTTAATCCGTCTGTTGCGAAGACTACCCTTAACGGCGAGCCATCGTCGTCACCACTTGGCGTGGTGTCGCTCCAGAGCTGCGTTGGAAGCCGAATGGAATGGTGTGATGTTCAGCGACGAATCGCGGTTCTCTCTCACCACGGATGCTCGCCGTGTGAGAGTCTGGAAGCGACGTGGCCAACGGGAGGATTCCTTCGCCACTGTGGAGCGCCACACGGCCCAGCAACGTGAAATCATGGTGTGGGGTGCTATCAGCCGCTCACCGCTGGTACGCATTACAGGCACATTGACGGCACGCCGCTATGATGAGAGGTGCTGCGGCCAGTGGCACTAACGTATGTGCGGGGCATCTCAAACTCCGTTTCACAACAGGATAACGCCCGGTAGCATACCGCTCGGTTCAGCCTGAATGCTTTACACGGTGTGCGGATGCTTCCGTGGCCAGCACGATCCCCCGACCAGTCGTCCATCGAGCACTTGTGGGACACGATTGGACGTCGGTTGAGTACCTTCCCACCCCCGGAAAATGAAGATGAACGTGGACTCGGATCAACACCACATGGTCCACGATACCCCAGGACTCTATTCGGGCTCTCATTGCCTCGATGCCACGTCGGATTCAACGCTGTATCGCCCAAAATAGGAGCCACACTTCTTATTGATCATCCTGTATATTCGACCATTGGAGCCTAAGTCCGTATGTGGCAATTAAATCATTTGTTCAGGACCTACTTGGCTATCTGTGTGTAAGTTTGGTCTGTTTTCGAGCATTCCTTCATGGTGTGGCATTTTCTCTGTCAGTGTCGATTTTCTCTGTCATATCCATTCTCGTTACGTGTGCTTTACCTGTTTGCTAAACCTCGAGCTGCCGCTGAGAAATAGAAAATAAATGAAGTTTGAATGAGAAGTTGCGTGTAAATTGGTGCGTTATTACGCGAGGGGTAAGTTTTCATTATTTCTGTCTCCGCTAATGAAACGAAAATCTGTTCATTGGTGTAATAACGCTGTTAATTGTTGAAAAATATTTATGCTGTGATTTAACTGGGGATGTAACAGGTAAATACGTACTCCAATAATTCCTCCCTTTTCTTCTTCCTCTTCCATGCTGTCCTTCTCTTTTTCCTTTGGCTGTTTATCAGGCGGTCCGTTTTCCCTATGGATGACATTGAAATAAAATAATTGCAAATCCATGAAAACACGCGATCGAACGTTAAAGAAACACATGATATACATTATAAAAATATTCATGTGTGAGTAGGCATGAAACAAAAACTCAGATAAATCAGAAAAGCAAAATATTTTTAAAGTCGAACATGGTACACATTGCATGAAAACTGTAAAATCACGATAACTCTGGAATAAATATTGGGTTGGAGAGAAAGTAATATCCGAACGCGAGGTACCCGAAGTCAAAGCCCCGGCCACGGCACACGTTGGCCACTGAGATTGTGCAGCACACCGGCATGACATTAGCAGGCTGGTCGTGAGAAGGCGAAGTGTGTAAACGCCAGCCAACATGGAATTAGACAAGGAGCACATTCGCCATTGTACGCTGTATGTTTTTCGTCGCGGTAGCAGCCCCGCAAGTGCTGTGAGGTGCATTACTAGTGTGTACCCCAATGCCATACCACATCGTCAGTGCTGCCGTTGATTCGAACGGTTTCGAGAGGGAAATTTAGACCTGTCAGACCGTCTCAAAGTCGAAAGAACCGCAACAGTGGATATGGACATGCTGAAGGCCTTAGTAGAGTTCGGCCCTCGTGTGACCACGGAGGAGTTGCCCGAACAGCTGGGGACACGATCATTATTACGCACCTGCGTCAACTTGGGAAGGTGCACAAGAGGGCAGTTTGGATACCCCATCAACTTACAGTTCAGCAGAAAGCAAACTGCATGAGTGCATGGGTTTCCCTGCTTGCATGTGACAAAGTTGAACCGTTCCTGGACCGCATTGTGACAGGTGGCCGGAAATGGATCTTGTATGGCAATGTCAGCGCCCGAAAACAGTGGTAGGACCCAAAACAGAAGACCATGTCAACCTTCCCAAAGCCGGCTTACACACCACGTAAGGTCCTGCCGTCTATCTGGTGGGATATGCGGGGTGTTGTGTTTTTAAGCAGCTGCCGGACAACACCACCATCACCTCCGACGCGTACTGCCGTCAGCTCGACGACCTGCAAGCATCGCTCACGTCGAAACGACCAGCACTGCTGAACCACAAGGGCGTCCTCCTATACAGCAGATGGAGTGAGACTTCACATAGCACGGATGACCTGTCACAAGATCAGGGACCGGGGCTGGGAGCTGCTACCGCACCCAGCCTAATCCTTGGACATTGCCCCAAGCGACTACCACCTTCTTCGGCCGTCGCAGCATTTCTTGGACGGACAGCGGTTCACAAGCCGGGACGATGTCGAACGCGCACTTAAATCATTTCACTTCTTTGTGTCTGAAAAGCCACAGTTCTACAGGGACGGTTATCCAACAGCTGCCCAGACGATGGGAGTAGGTCGTGGCAAACGATGGCGACTACATTTTGGACTGATTTGTACTTGTATATATGGCAATTAGCACTTTTCTGTTGCTTTGCATTTGCAGACATTACTTTCTTTCTAACCCAATATAATGCTTATGGTTTTTAACGTTTGCTGCGACCACAGCAATGATAACGTACAGAAAACTTGAACATCGATTTTTGTTGTTTCCCGGCACATTAAACACGAGTAACAGTGCGCTAAATATCTTTTTAGTATGTTTAAAAGTTTACAGTCAGCACACACACACACACACGGATCAACAACCTTTATTCGTTTTAAGTAGTGAAATCTAATGTATGTATGTTCTTAAGAGAAATCTGGAAAACTTGAACAAACCAATCTGTTGAAAATTACTAGAACTGTTTTGAATGTTTTGTTACAGAGATTTTATACGAGGTTTTAGGATTTCATATAAAATCTCAAAATGCAATTTTTATTCCATCTCGTGCTCCACTTCCTTTGTCTCTACAAAGCGTGAGAGAAATTTCTGAGAGTAGTTCCCCATTAGACACCGGGTGCACGGTTATTTACTAAGACGACATTTTGTCTATACGTAGTATTTGCCCTTTGTATGTTGAATGGAGATTAAATCTATCGCGCCTCTTTTGATGCTTTACAGGTTTCAATTTTAATGGTGCCGACTAATGCACATGCCCTCACATTTTACTTTGAGGCTTAAGATTTACCGAGGGCGGTGTGGTTCTTTCTCTCGGGGAACATTAGGATATGTTTAAGGGCATTTTTTTGGAGACAAGAGAGGGAGGCGAGAGGACAGTGGTCTCTAGGTTTAGGAAGCGAGCGGTCACGAAAAGTACAACGAGGTGATTGCCCCAGGCGAGGCCAGGAAGGTCTTAGGTGGACCGGGAGGTCAGGGGATTTCACGACAGCGGAGAGATGATCGAAAGCGAGTGAGTTAGAAGATAAAGCACAGCTAACGGACAACCTTTGCAGGCAATTAAATGAAGAAAAGAATAAAAGTTTCTTAGACATATTTACGAATCGCAAGAATCATTTGCATACAATTTTACTATCATCTTCAACAATATAAGACTTAGCGACTCAACCACGCAATGTTTATGAGATAAACAACAAGAATTAAAAGATAGCAACGAACTTGTTAACAATTGGCGCCCAACGTGGGACAATCACCTCGTCGTACTTTCTCGTGACCGCTCGCTTCCTAAACCAAGAGACAACTGTCCTTCGCCTCCTTCCCTTGTCTCCAGGAAATGCCCTTAAGCATATCCTAAAATTCATCGTGAGAAGGAACCACACCGCCCTCGGTAAATCTTAAGCATCAAAGTAAAATGTGAGGGCATGTGCATTAGTCGGCACCATTGAAATTGAAACCTGAAAAGCATCAAAAGAGGCGCGATAGAGTTAATCTCCATTCAACATACAAAGGGCAAATACTACGTATAGACAAAATGTCGTCTTAGTAAATAACCGTGCACCCGGTGTCTAATGGGGAACGACTCTCAGAAACTTCTCTCACGCTTTGTAGAGACAAAGGAAGTGGAGTACGAGATGGAATAAAAGTTGCATTTTGAGATTTTATATGAAATCCTAAAACCCCGTATAAAATCTCTGTAACAGTTTTGTTGAAGTTCATCGAAAGGGGATTCTTCCCTCAAAACTAAAACGTAAGAAATATTGAAATAAAAAATCTGAAGAAAAAAGCCTATCTGAGCACATACATACCAAAATACCAGTTCACGACGTTCCAGTTACAAACAGGGACCGCTTAGTGGCACTCGCGTTGAAATATCGGCAAACAAAAAAAAAAAAAGAAAAAAAGAACATTCAGTAAATGCATACGTTACTGAATATCATAATGAGAAGTTGTTACTACCGCTGCTTTTCTTCGGCTACGCTTTGCTAAGACCAACCAGCTTATTAAGGTGGACGTCTAGTGATTTTGCTTCCTATACTTCCAATGGGCAAACTTCTGTACACATTTTCTTCACAATTAATGCGTTCCCAAGGATGAAAATTTGAATATCGAATAAAATAGCTTCATATTGTAACTTGTAATACTTAATATTTTTTAAAACATAACCATAATTATATTAAAAATCAATAACTTTTCCTTTGGTAGTGTAGAGACCAGAAAAAAGATGGTGCGACCTGTACACTGATGACGTCAGTAGACAAACAAATTTGGATTGCTTAATTATGGTTATGTTTTAGAAAATATTAAGTATTACAAGTTATAATATGAATTCATTTTAATCGATGTTCAAATTTTCATTCTTGGGAACGCATTAATTGTGAAGAAAATGTGTACAGAAGTTTGCCCATTGGAAGCATAGGAAGCAAAATCACTAGACGTCCACTTTAACAGATTGTTTACGAGTATAAGTTTTAGTGAATATTTTCAAACTAACAGTTTCCAACATGTGGTCCTACATCTTGAAGGGTAGCGAGAGATTTTATACAGGGTTCGAAAATTACTTGAAATCTTACAAGCACGAGTATTTTCCTGTTAGCTAAACTTGGGACAGGTGATTTGATACGAAGGAATCTTCGGGTGTTAAGCAGTCGGGGAACATAAACCAAAGGGCAACACTATTGATGTCGTTTCTAATGTCTCTCTGAGAAACAATTTATTAACAGTGCTTTATTTTTGATCACTAATTTTTTTTTCTTCTCCCCGGTGTCTAACGACCTCTACGAACAATTTGAAAACTCAAAGTCGACCATTCCTAATTTGGTGCCACGAGTTACAGGGAAGGAGGAAGCTCCGTAAGGGCAAATATAGCATCTGCGTCTTGCTTCGGAATTCTAGCTCAGACACTACGGTACGAGGGTGGAGAAGCGTGTGTCACAAAAACACAACACGCCTAACTGTCGATTAGCCTAAATACGACATTTAAGACTTGTAAAGATTTAACGGGAAAAATTACGAAAATGCTGATTCGATTTGTAACATTTATGATGTATATTCTAATTAAACTTTCATTTTTAGTTCATTTCCCTATGTAAATTTTGAGTTCGTTTTCTTTAAGCGTTTTAACCTTATATTTTCTCATTCACTGAATGTTATGTGGCAATAATCTTGAGATCATGTTTGAATGACGTGTGTATGTTTTTGCCTTCAAGACTATAC
Organism: Macrothele yani; assembly: GCA_039090855.1. Lineage (NCBI taxonomy): Eukaryota > Metazoa > Arthropoda > Arachnida > Araneae > Macrothelidae > Macrothele > Macrothele yani. Next base: position 59,370,108 of record CM077017.1, on the reverse strand, counting down.
ATATATATATCTGATAAAGTTACATTAGTAGTGAGACACTTAGCCTCACGTTACAGAAGTTCAGTTTGTTGAAATCGTTTGAAGTGCTGTTGATTGTTTTAAGGTAACCCGTTGGTTACCTACTGCCAGGATAGATCCAAAAAAGAAAAAGTTACAAGGGTCATAAAAAATGATTGATTAACAATAGACAGAAAACTCAAAAGGGAATTATGAGGCATACTTGCCAATCACTTTTCCACATAATCACCAAATCTGTTCAGGCATTTATCGGAACGCATGACCAACTTGTTTAACCCGGCTCGGTAGAAATCACGTCCCTGCCCATTGATCCAGTTCTCGGCAGCTGTTTTCACATCACTGTCGGAAGAGAACCTTCTTCCAGATAAGTGTTCCTTCAATTTCGGAAAAAGGAAAAAGGAAGTAGTCACTGGGTGCCAAATCTGGGCTGTATGGGGGGGGGGGGTGGCTCCAGACTCCCCACTTGAACTTTTGCAGCAATACACCGCATTCATCCCAGAATATGGTTGCCATAACTTTACCGGCAGAGGGTGTAACTTTAAACTTCTTTTTCGTTGGTGATCCAGCGTGTTTCCACTCCATACTGGCTCTTTTGGTTGTGGGGACGAAGTGATGAAGCCAAGTTTCGTCCCCAGTTACGATGTGATCAATGAACTGCTGGCCGTCGGCATCGCAACGCTGCAGAAACGTGAGGCTGCACATCATTCGTGTGGCTTTCTGCTCCTCGGATAACGCACTTGGTACCCAGCGGGCACAAACCTTGGAATATCCCAAAACATCAGAACGATACGCTGAACGGTACCATAGCTGAGTCCCAGCTCTGACACCATTGCACGCACAGTTACTCGTCGTTCATTTTGAATCATTTCGTCAACTCGTGCCGTGTTGATTTCTGTCGTTGACGACCTTGGACGGCCGCTCGCTGCCCTGTTGCGGTTTTCCACATCCTCTCTGCCCGATTGAAAACAGCGACACCATTTCGCTACATGTTGTCGGCTGATTGCTTCTTCACCATAAACTTCCACTATTTGACTGTGAATTGCAGATGCGGATACATTCTTTGCCCATAACCGAATTACAGCTCGCACCTCCAAGCGGGACCACTTTTCTAAACGTCTTGCCATTTCAATCGCTCTCACGCGTCTGCGAACTAGTGACGGGCATAATCGAGTAGAAATAATCGATTCATTCGATTATGAAAATATCTCGAAACATTCGATTACGTCAAATTCATTCGAATGAAAAAAACCTCTCGAAAGAACTCTTGATTGCTCATAAGCTGTCTCGTTCAAACGAGTGCATTCGAAAGGCGAAATCGCTCGTCTCTTCTCGAGAACATGGGTTCCGAGCAAAATCGCTCGTCTACCCGAAAACATCTCGAGAGGTTCGGAAGTACTCGCTTTTCACGTGATCGAATTATCTCTCGCAGGGAGAATCACTTGTGTTCCTTATAACTTCTTAAGCTAGGTTATGCTATTCGAAAAAATCCAGGCGTCTTTACTGTCATTCCGTCCAGCGAAAGAAAGCTGAGCGTGTAGCACTAATTACAAATCATTCGAATGGTTATTTCGAATGACTATCTCGATTTGTCAAACGCAGAAGGCGGCTCTGAGCGTATTACGCCATCTACCGGTGAATTCTAAAATTAAAAATCGTTCGAATGATTATTTCGAATGAATATCTCGATTTGTCAGATCTCTCGATTGTAACCTTTTGATTCTTAAATTCAATCGATTATGCCCAACACTACTGCGAACTTGCACTAACTTCCCAAACAACCGCTGTCAGACAACTAGCGCCATCTGTCTCCACTCTGGGCAACAAATGTACCCTCCACACTAATTACTTTTCCAATGCTGCTGCTTGTAACCTTTTTTTTTTTTTTTGGATCTATCCTCGTATTATCATCGATGAGTTATCCAAGTGATGTTGCCACAGCGACCAATTAAACCTATTTCTGTAAATAAGACAGCACTCGTACAATTCTATTACATTTGAGTACAATTCACTAGCACTCTTCTGGCCGTTCTGTTAGAAGGCCTAATATCGCTCATTGCGTAACAGAGGATTTTCTGCTAGTTATCCAGAGCACAACGTTAAGAAACTCCAGTGTTACAAGTACCACAGATGCACGATGTGTGTGTGTGTGTGTGTGTGTGTGTGTGTGTGTGTGTGTGTGTGTGTGTGTGCACACACATACATAAGGGTGAAACCGCGTCAAAGGGAGCATGAGAGAGAGGGAAAGATCTTACAACTTACCTTAAAAATAATCCCCGGTGGCTATTAAGACACTTATCCTACTGTGACAGTAGACGTTCGAGTCCTCGTGAGTAAGGCGGTGGGTTGCTGGCGGAACCATAAACAGCGTCGTGCACCTCTTCGCCCAAGTGAAATCTGTGACCCCGCAGATGCTTCTTCAGCTCGCGGAAAATGTGACAGTCGCAGGAGGACAAATCTGGGCTATATGCTGGAGTGTTTCCCACCTGGATTTGAAAAGGTAATAATGGACGATTTTCGCAGTGCGCGGGCGGCCGTTGTCATGAAGAAGAATGACTCTTACGGTGAGCAGCCCGTGCCGCTCGGACTTGAGTGATGCTCGCAGAGATTCGAGTGTTTCCGCATACCGGGAAGCACTTCAATGCTGAGACGAACCGAGCCCGAGCCCGGTACGGGCTCGGGCTGCATAATACTTATTGGAGTTTTGGCTCGGGCTGCATAATACTTATTGGAGTTTTGGCTCGGGCTGCATAATACTTATTGGAGTTTTGGCTCGGGCTGCATAATACTTATTGGAGTTTTGGCTCGGGCTGCATAATACTTACTGGAGTTCGGGCTCGGGGTCTGAGAGAGGGAGAAAATTTTCTTCCTTTTTTTATAAATGTGATTTCGTGTGATTTAGCACACGATACCTTTTTTACATTTAACTAGTTATTAAATACAATTCTTCGGCAACTGGGTCTAGATGTAGAATGGGAACTCGGCAGGCCTATTCATTCAGGGCTTTGGTAAAAAATACACTGCCGGACAATTGCTAAGGACGGATGACAATAGCAACGATAGCAACCATAAAATGGAAGGCAGGAAAATGTGGAAATTAGCATAAGTGCGGGATACAGTAAGACGTGTTGTGCGTACGCAAATTTTGGATTGCTGAACTTGTTCGTGACGTCATAGTGCTGATAAGAGATATAAAGGATTTGACGCGTATTGACTGTTGTTGTTCAAACGCAAAGTTGAAAGAGAAAGAATCAATTGACGAACTTGCAATTTTCAGTATGTCTTCCCGACATCACCTAGATGATTTTACGCGTGGCCGTATTATTGGCAAGATTGAAGAAGGGCGAAAAATAACAGATGTTGCCAGGGAGTTCGACGTCAGCCACAGTGTTGTTTCAAGGCTTTGGAAATCATTTCAAATAAATGGAGAGTGTAGCAAACGTCACGGCGGAGGTCGTGTTCGCAGTACGACACCTGCAGAAGATCGGTACATAGTGCTATCAACAAAAAGACACCGGCGCAGCACAGCTAGTGAGGTAGCAAATCAGTTTATGGCTGCTACTGCCAAATGGATCTCCCGAAAAACTGTCGCCAGACGTTTGCATGAAGAAGGACTATACGCCCGCCGTCCTGTTGTGTGCATCCCATTGTCCAGACGTCACCGTACCGCCCGTTTGCAATGGTGCCATCAACATCGCAATTGGACTGATAACGACTGGTCTGCTGTCCTCTTCTCAGATGAGAGTAGATACAGTCTATCGTCTGATTGTCGACGACAACTGATCTGGCGTGATAGTGGTACTGCATATTGTCCAGCAAACATACAGGAAAGGGACCGATATCCGACATGTAGTGTCATGGTATGGGCTGGCAACATGATCAATGGCCGTACGTACCTCTATGTGCTTCCAACTGGGACTATGACTGGCCAACGATACATTAATGATGTTCTGCTACCTCATGTTCGCATGTTCCGTGGTGCTGTCGGTGATAGATTCATTTTCATGGACGACAACGCGACATGTCATCGAACAGTCGCTTTCCAGGAGTGTCTTGAGAGCGAGGATATTCAACGCCTCGTATGCCAGCACGTTCTCCAGATCTGAATCTCATTGAAAATGTGTGGGATGCTTTGGGGAGGAGTCTTGCTGGTCGCCAATGCCCTCCAATAAACAAGGACACCCTCTTCCGTGCACTGACAGAGGAATGGGATAAATTACCCCAACAGCTGCTTGATAATGTTGTGCAAAGCATGACACGACGTGTGGAATCTTGCAACGCCCTCCATGGTGGCCATATCCCGTATTGACATCTTACGCCGGAACGCCTGCGGACGGTAATTGCATTTTTTTCACGTTTACGTATTCTGCACAAAATGGCCTGTTTGTCCCTTGAACACGTTCCAAAGCCTTCTGGATTTCAGAGCACAATAAATTGTCTTTCTTGTAATGTCCTGGCATTCTGACATTATTTTATTTCACTTGGCATCCAACCACACTTCCTTTTTTATGCGCTATATAGCCGTTTATGATCCGTCCTTAGCAATTGTCCAGCAGTGTACTATAGGCCATGAATTACTAAATGTCCGCGAGGGAAAAGTTTCTCTAAGAACTGTAGATGGCAAACTGAAGAAATTTTGCTCCCTACCTAAACGGGGCAGCTCCCTGTTTATTCTTTTGAACAACGTACGACCTAGATTGTTGTGCCTCCAAATTTTTCTGATGCCCGGCCCTCCGGAACATTTCAGGAAGAAATGCATTGTCAAAGAAATTATAGAAAAAATTGAGCATATGTGGGACCACCTCGATCGTGTTGTTTGCTCTATGGATACTCTACCACGTACCCTCTGGCAGCTGCACTGCAGTCAGCATGGCTCCAGATACCTGTGAACACCTTCCAGCGTCTTATTGAGTCACTCCCAGCTCGTCTAGCTGCTGTCCACGCTACACACGGCGGTTACTCTGGATATTATCTGGTGGTCACAATAATGTGACTCGAGCGTGTGTATACATATATATATATATTTAAAAAAGTGTTTCCTCAGTAATGCTTTTTTTTCATTTTTTGACTTTTAAAGATTAGATTTTGGGTTTATTTCCACTTGGAGTATTTTTTCCCGGGCGACTTTCACCGATGAACCAAATCCATAGACTAAAGAAATTTCTGGCTACGCCACTGTGGGAAACACTATACCAGACTGGATGAAAACCATTGGAGTTCATGGCCAAACTGCTGCAGGACAACTAGAAACAACAGGTCTTTCTATTTTAAGAAAAGTGCATAATCATCGAAAGTATCATTAAAAACAACAACAATTCAATTTCATTCATCATATTAATCTTTTTTTTTCTTGCGTTCGTAACCTTTTGGACGTACGTATACTGTATGTGCAGATGTATGTGTTTTTTAGTTATGGTCTCCCATCCCATACGATGCAAATGTAAAATAAGTTGCTGTAAAAGATTTCAGTGGAGCTGGATGGTGAGCAGTGACCAACATCCGGCTGCAGAACGGTACCAACGCGATTTCGATCAGGCATGACGACGCAGACCAACTTCTGCAATTTCCACTAGAAAAGAAGGAACTTCTAGTTGAGGCTTAACAGCGCTGATTCCGTGATCAGAAAAATACAATGATCAGCATAGAGTCAAAAAGCAATTTTATTTTGGGATAATTACACTTAAACAGATCACACAAATATATTTGTTCAAAGGCGATAACTTACCCAAAATCATATTCAATGGAGAAACTAAAAATTTCATCCGGAGTGTAGATAAATTTCTCATCTAAACATTCACCTCTGTCTTCTGAATCACGAGAGAGCTTCACAGCTGAAATCAAAGTACCACTTTACAACAACTTGAAATTTTCATTTTGATATGATAAAATTCAATTGCACAGAATGCTTCTATAGAACAATACGTTTTAAGAACGCTCACAGTTTCATAAATTGTCGTCGATATAAACGTGCATATGGTAATATTTCATAAATCATGTGTCCGTTTCCTGTTGAGTTTCCTTATATCCTTAGAAATTCTTTATACATAGGAAAGCGTCCCCAATGCTTTATGCACATTCATTTATTGAGATGACGTCTAACTACTCCACGGAAAACATGGGGCGACTTACGCCCTACCACCTGTGACAAAAATAGATCCCAATTGAAATCATTATAGGGTTAAAATTACGAGCTGCGCACCAATCGAGTTAGCATATCCGTACACAGCATGGAGTCCAATTCGCGTACTGCGCAATACATCGTGCGCGTTCCGCTCCCCTATCTCCCTGTGCACGGGAGAAATGATGCAATATTTCTGGGTGTGCCGCCGCATTTGACTCAGTCTATCTCGGCAACCGTGAGTGCAACACGACTGTGCATGGTATCGTTTTAAAGCTCTCGACGAGATCTATTCAAATATACAGTAGCGAACAAAAGTATTTGGCGAAACACTTTTTCGACCATAATTTTTTCCTGCTGGACCAAATCGGGTCATTTTAGGATATGATATGTGTTGATTCGTGGGTTACAATGCCGCGTAGTTTGTATTTCGGTCAGAGCGAATTTGTCGTTCGAAATGGGCCATATTGAAGAGTCGCCAATTATTACCCATTTGTTTGCTGCATGTATTAATGTTTTTCTTGTGATTTTTGTGGGTTTTGTGATGTGTAGTTTGATAATAAGTCAATCTTAGGTTTTTAGAAATGGGTAAAAAGGCGGAGATCCCTGTTGGAGCTCGCCAGGCGGCCGTGAACATGATGGAATCCGGAATGCGCGTCACCGACATTGCGAGAGCCCTGAAGATCCGACACCAGTCCATTTAAGCTATCCTGCAACGTTATAAGAAGACTGGAACCGTCGAGAACTGTCCGCGATGTGGTAGGCCTCGTTCCACTACGTTGCGTCAGGAAAGACGCATCCTCCGTCGATCTCGTGCGGATCCCACCTTGACTGCTGTGGACATCGCCACCGAATTCCGCGACAGCGACAACCTGAACGTCAGCCGAATGACCATCTCCCGTCGTCTCATTGCTGGTGAATTGAATGGAAGACGCCCCGCCAAGCAACCACTCATCGGAGTCAAGAATCGACGAGCCAGAGTCGCGTTCGCGCGCCGTCATCGACACTGGACCGCGGCTGACTGGAGTAAGGTGCTTTTCACCGACGAGAGCAAGTTCAACTTGTTCGAAAGTGATGGCATCCGATACGTACGACGTCCGTGTGGCCAGAGATTCAACCCGCAGTTCATTCAGCCTACTGTCAAGCACGGAGGAGGATCGCTCATGGTTTACGGCGCCCTCTCTCGCAATGGAATGGGGCCCCCATCATCAAGATTGACGGAATAATGACCGGCCAGAGCTACACCAACATGCTCGTCAACGATATCTTCCCATGGGCAAACCAGAACATGCCATCCGGATGGATCATGCAGCAAGACAACGACCCGAAGCACACCTCCACATTAGCGAAGGCAGCCTTCCAGCAGCAACAGGTCACACTTCTAGACTGGCCAAGCCAATCTCCAGACCTCAACCCCATTGAGCACATGTGAGAGGAGCTGGAGAGACGATGTGCGAAGAAAACCTGCCGGAATAGGGCCCAGAAGTTCGACCAGCTGTCTGCAGAATGGGCGCGAATTCCGCAGGTCACCGTCGAGAAGCTAGTGGACTCGATGCCGGCCCGTTGTGCAGCTGTTATTAAGTCTCGTGGTTATCCCACAAAGTATTAGTTATTGTTTTGTCGTTTCCTCGTACTTGTTTTCTGTTATCGTTGCATTAAATGAATGTGATACACACCTACTTTGCTGGTCAATTTGTATGATCTTTGCGATTAAGCTCGGTACATGATCTGAGTTAAGGTTTCCGATCCATCTGCATATGGGTCATGTTTACAACTGAATAACACATATCATATCCCAAAACGACCCGATTTGGTCCAGCAGAAAAAATATTATGGTCGAAAAAGTGTTTCGCCAAATACCTTTGTTCGCTACTGTACTATGAACATTTCGCAGTGGTCTGAACTGAACGTTTTAAAAACTGTTTTCTTGTGAACCGGTGAACACTTTTGACAATATCGCGGTAATCTGGACAACTGCGAGTGCAAAACGACTGTGCATGGTATCGTTTCAAAGCTCTCGACGATATCTATTTAAATATATAGAGAACATATCGCAGTGGTTTAAACTAATAAACCGCGGAATCAGCAGAATGAACGCAAGCAAAAGTGGAGAAAATCAAACCGAGAGGCAAGAGCAAGTGATGAGGAATGTAACAAACCCAAGAAGACAGAGCACCACGTTGGGTAATTCGGGTACCGATCTGCTTTGTGTTCGCAATGTATCCAGTATTATTTGTAAAAATTATGCATGCTACTTTTCATATCATAGACCTGTGTTGGCTATAACAAATTAAATAAACACTTTGAAACCATACTCGACTAGCTCATTTCAACTCGCCGATCTGCAAGTCGTAGTCCTACGTCTCAAACTGCCGGCTCAATCAGAACTCAACCTACTTGTATTTTTTGTTCTCTTGTCTTTTCTTAAAATTGTTATTTATCATTCGCTGAATGGGTTAATAACTGCATTAAATTCTAATAAATGATATCTGATTCCTTTGTCATCATTAACGGGCACGACATCGCCCATTAACAGAGGTCCGCAGGACGCGTAAAGTTAAACACAAAACTCCGGCCTTTGATAAGTCTGGGAAGGGTGAGTGAATCAACTTTATGGTCTGTATACAATCTATCCCACTAAAATTTAGTAGGTATGAACAATTTCACTGGAAACGCTTTAGAGGATTTTGAGAAACAGATACCCGTTTTGTCCTTATTTTTATGGGCAGGCGCGGGCGGAAGCAAAGCGACCAGAGAAGATGCCAAAAGTGTATAAAAAATCCCTATATTTCGATTATTGCAGCTGACAAAATAACCAATTTTTACCTTCTTTTTTGTTTTGTTCTTGTTTCAGAAACTAATTTTCTGATTTAAGTAAAATTTAGACTCAATGTTGTTGGTGTTGCCACCAAGTGCGCAAAATCGCAAGCTGAAAGCTTATAAATTCGCTGAGTTAGGATTTTCTGAAGTTGGGATTGAGGCACAACCTGTGTTATTTAAATCCCAAAGTTCCCCAACCCACGTTATTACATTTTTATTTTATTTTTTCTTACCCGCATCGCCTTCCATATAGCATACCTGGAATAAAAAACCGCCATAATTTACAATGTATATATAGTGCGTCGCATATATATAGAGACAGAACAAATCTCGAATAAAAAATAAACAACAACGAGCTGAAATGTACACCTCATATTTATAGCAAAAATAGCATAGGACACGCAGCTGCACAATAGTTTGACGGAAACATAACAATTCCAACGCCAAGTACAAGAAAAAAACAGAAATTCGCTGTCTCAAAAATATAAAGACTTACTAGTTATGAGCACCTCCGGTACGAATAGTGTAGCCGTTGTTCCGAATAACACTGATAACCCGATTGGGCATGCTGTTCACCAAGTGATGTAAGTGTTCTGGACGGAGTGCGTACCAGCTTCGTTCAATCTGTTCTTTCAATGCCATCACACTTGAGAACTGCCGTCCATTCGCATACACATCACGAGCTAGGATACACCTGAGGTTCTCGATAGGGTTCAGATCTGGACTGAGTGCTGGCCAATCTATTACGGTCACATGATGAGTGTTAAACCAGCTTTTCGTTGATGCAGGCCGATGGATAGAGGCATTGTCTTGCTGGAACAGATAATCAACACCAGCTAGAGTTTCGGCAAACGGCAGAAGGTGGCTCATGAGTATGTCCTGATACGTTTCAGAGTTTTGCCTGCCTTGCAGAAAAGCGATATTCGTTGTCCCATTGAACGCAAAATCTCTCCAGACCATCACAGATCCCTCTCCTTTCTGTCTAATGAAGAAGGTGCGTGGCTCGCGTCGTAAATCATGCCAATAGCAGTTCCAACCGTCAGGGCCGTCCAGGTTGAACTTTTTTCATAGGAGAAAATAGTTGTGATCCACTCGTCCGTCCAGTGATTGTGGCTGCTTGCCCATAACAATCTAGCTTTCTAGTCGCGCCGCGTGAGGTGTGGCAGATGGCGCATTTTACGGAGCACAATGTTGCGACTTTCCTTGATTCGTCGATCAACTGTGTCCTTTGAGACGGTGACACCAACAGTCCGAGAAACTTGACGTAGTGATAACCTTTGGGATAAAATTAAACGCATGATGGCACGATGATCTCGTTTGGTTGTTATTCGAGGCCTTCCAGGCCGTTTTATGGCAGTTAATGCACCGCGTTTCGATAAAGTCTTATAAATGACTGCCCTACTCCTCCCCATGGCTTTACAAATTTTCGCTACAGGCAATCCATTTGCTCTCAGTCTCCAAATCTTCTGCACCTCCTCACCAGAAAGTTTATTGTTGCGTGGCATTTCGGCAAATGACTGTCTGACGGCAGGTCAGCTGTCTTTTGTAGGCTGGACCGAATTACTGCCCATGCGCGTGCGTACAATATGCTAATTTGTACATCTCATTTGCATGTGGCTACTTTACATAGTTGTCTTTATACACTGACGGAAAAAAAAATCCCAACACCACGAAAAAATAGTTGTAGAGGAATGAATTGGCGGCAATACATTTGTATAGGTAACATATTTAATCGATTAAGGTTTCAAGATCACAGCTTAATGTAAGCGCGAGAAGAGCCATTTTAAATGTGAAATGCTGGTACATTAATAACCGGTGTAACCGCCAGAATGTTGAATGCAAGCACGCAAACGTTCATGCATTGTGTCGTACAGGTGCTGGATGTCAGTTTGTGGGATGGAGTTCCATGCCTGTTGCACTTGGTCGGTCAATACAGGGACGGTTAATGCTGGTTGGGGGTGACGCTGGAGTTGTCGTCCAATGATGTCCCATACGTGCTCGATTGGAGAAAGATCTGGTGATCTAGCAAGCCACGGCAACATGTCGACACTCTGTAGAGCATGTTGGGTTACAACAGCGGTATGCGGGCGAGCGTTATCCTGTTGGAAAACCCCCCCCTGGAATGCTGTTCATGAATGGCAGCACAACAGGTTGAATCACCAGACCGACGTACAACTGTGCCGTCAGGGTGCGTGGGATAACCACGAGAGTGCTCCTGCTGTCATAGGAAATTGCTCCCCAGACCATAACTCCAGGTGTAGGTCCAGTGTGTCTCGGCCGCAAACAGGTTGGTTGCAGGCGCTCACCTGGCCTCCTTCTAACCAACACACGGCCATCACTGGCACCCAGGCAGAATCGGCTTTCATCAGAAAACACAACAGATCTCCACTCCGTCCTCCAAGGAGCTCTAGCTTGGCACCACTGACGTCGCAAACGGCAGTGGTTTGGAGTAAGTGGAATGCACGCTACAGGGCGTCTGGCTCGGAGCTGTCCTTCAAGTAACCGATTTGTAACAGTTCGTTGTGTCCCTGTGGTGGCAACTGCAGCTCGAATTGCTGCCGCAGACGCGGTACGATGCGCCACGGCCATACGCCATACACGGCGGTCTTCCCTCTCAGTAGTGCCACGTGGCCGGCCGGAACCCGGTCTTCTTGAGGCAGTACCTTCCCTTGACCACCGCTGCCAACAATCACGCACAGTGGCTACATTCCTGCCAAGTCGTTCTGCAATATTGCGGAAAGAAAATCCACCTTCTCGTAGCCCTATTACACGACCTCGTTCAAACTCCGTGAGCTGTTGATAATGGCTTCTTCGTCTTCTTAAAGGCATTCTTCATCAACACCCTACGTCGAATCTCAACGATAACTAACGCTCACGAACGTTACAGCGCGTATTTACAGCAAACCTGCTTTGCATGTTCCAAGGGGAGCTACTAGCGCCACACGTATGAGCCGAGCGCGAAATTTGCATAGACGTCATCTTACAGATGTACTCTCACCGCCTACCAACTGTCATTTACCTAAGACAACCCCCTCTTGGTGTTGGACTTTTTTTCCGTCAGTGTATTTATGAGACACCTAAAATTACACTATTTCACTTTGTGGTGTTTTTTTCATACAATCCGGTTATGTCTAATTAGTTACCACTTCAGCTTCCTACCTATATTGGCATTGCGTTCACTGTGCAAAGTCGACTGTCTCTATATGTATGCGATGTACCTTAAGAGTTTTAGTTGGTCACGCTGAATGAATGGATACAAAAAGTTTTCCAAATTTGGAAATCTTCCTAAAAATAATTTCCGTTGTAATCGCGTACGTGTAAACTTATTTCCACAGCAATAAAGCAGTTTGTGTATCTGTAAGATTACTTGACATCAGGGTTGTGTTATGCTACACTTTCAAAGTTATCTTGTTGTTACCAGGGTTTAGGAGATTTAACAAGATTTTATTCTTTTCTATCAGGAACATTTAGCGATAAGTCCTTTTCAGTCAGCATGGGAATGTTCAAAGAGGTTATCTACGGGGGCAAAGGTAATTAGATAGAGCTGTATAAAAAACGAGTTCCCAGACAATCTTTTGTATTGAAGAGCCTTTTTTATGGTTATATTGGCGCAGGGATTGGCGTACCCATCCAGGCAGTAATCCCTGCGAATCCTTATACATTGTGATCCAAAATGTGCATCGAGACGGCTAATTTAGTTTATTGCTCTGGAGGTGTCCGGGAAACGCTCTCCCCTTCGAGATAGGGGTCGAAATCATATCGGACAGACACAGGGTCAACGTAAAAAGTTGAGAAGGAGAAATCGTGAGGTGATGGTCTGAGAATTCAATTCAATTCATTTATTTTGCTGAGCTAAGAACCAGCGTTACATAAATATCTATTAAAACAATGCACAGAAGCAGGGGGAAAAGGCCAGCCACGCCTGACAAGGTCCCATGCTAGTTTTACATTGAAGTCGGTAGTTGTAGTTACAAACAAAAGTTTGGTAATAACAAAAAAAAAAAAAAAAGGTAATGATACATCAGAAGATAATAAACATTACAGATAAAACCATTGAAAAAACAATTCACCTCACGATATACACTGAAGAGCAATTGAATTAGAGATACCTGTCTAGTAACGTGTAGCACCACCTTTCGCCCTGATGACGGCGGCGATTCGTCTCGGCATGGACTCGACAAGACACCGGAAGCGTTGGGAAGCCATACGGATCCACGAACCCTGAACAAGCTCCCACAGTTCACGAAGATTTGATGGAGGGGGGTCAGAGCCTCAAACATCTCTCTAGATGGCATCCCAGATGTGCTCGATGGGATTGAGATTAGGTGACCTAACTGGCCAAAGAAGCGAGGTCACGTCAGTGGAGTGTTCATCCCACCATTCGGATACAATTCGGGAGCGATGACACGGTGTATTGTCTTGTTGCAGGATGAGGTCCCCAGTGGGATGTTGAAGACGCACAAACGGGAGCAAATGGCCGTCCAGGATATCCCGGTAACGTTGACCTGTGAGAGACGATGTCACACGTACCAGGGGTCCCATTTCAGTCCACGTAAACAGTCCCCAGACGAGAATGCCACCCCCACCAGCTTGAAGAGTACCCTGCTGGTAAGAAGGATCCATCGCTTCATGCGGTTTGCGCTGTACTCGTTTCCTGCCATCCGCATGTACCAAAGTGAACCTCGACTCATCAGTCCAGGCAACATTTTCCCACATGTCTAGGGTCCAGTGGCGATGTTCCCGCGCCATTGCTAATCTTTGCACCCTGTGATGTGCGGTCAGCAGCGGTACCCTCGTGGGACGATGGCTTCTGTACCCCATAGCGAGGAGATGTTTCTGGATGGTGTGGCAGCTTACACGTTTTTGTGCACCAGCGTTAAATTGCCGAGTGATTTCTTGCACTGTGGCCCGTCTATCCGCTCTTACAATGCGAGCTAGCCGACGATGACCCCGCTCATCCACACGCTGTTGTCCACGGCAGTTGGCCCTTGCAGGGATGGTTTTACCGGATTCGGTGTACTCACGGTGCACCCGTGACACAGTGTCTCGTGATAATCCAAGTGACTTCCGAGATGGAGTGACCCATTCGTCGGGCCCTGACAAGTTGCCCATGATCAAATGCGCTTAGTCTTACCCATACCGCATCCGACTCTTACTGATTCCCATCACATCACTCCATATATTGTCGGATCGCTGCATACGCCATGTCGTTTCCGTTTACATCGCCGCCTACAGCGCCACATTTGCATAGCACCAGCTGTCTCTAATTCAATTGTTCTTCAGTGTACAAGTCATAGTATTAGTTGTAGTTTCCATTCACTGCAACCATTAATTTGAGGAGCTGCAATTCATTATGAAGTTTTTTAGTTTTTTTTAAAAAAAGGTTAAAATTACTTAAACAAATTAGTTCCGTCGGTAATGAGTTCCAGTAGGGTGGGCCAATGCACAATTTATACTTTGCTTCATAAGTCTCCGTTTTCGGATGAATAGGCCGAATATGTGATTTAATTTTTAAATCACATATTTTTGAGAAAGATAATTTTTTCGTTCTCTGGACAAAGACAGCGAAACATTACGAAGAACTAGACTAAGTAGGAAAAAGCGAATAATTAGGAAACATAATAAGTAATAATTTAGTTAGATACTTCTATAACAACCTGCACTGTAAGTTTGATCAAATAATAAATTGATTGCAACTGCCACTTTCTCAAATATTCCTTTGCTATACAGTATGTTTTCTACAACAAGCTGCAATTAGGCTTAAACATCGAACCCGAACAGGGCTTATAAGCCCTGTTTGGTTACTCAGCCCTCTTACATTATACTAGTACGCAGAAAGGCGTCATTTTAACAGCTGCTCAGAAACACAGAAAGGAAAGCGTGATATATAACGGTACAAAATATTTTATCATGCATGCATCTAAGTAACCTCGAGTGAAATAAAAAACATGCTGAATCACATAGACTTAATCAATACCATACCTTCAGGTGGCTGCGAACTGTACAGTTCCCTTCTCCTCTTCATTTCATCTAAAAATAATGTTGCATAGTATAAGTACATAACTTCATAATGGATATTAATCTAGCAAGAAACTTCTTTCCTTCATCTCCATATTTAGGAAGGTGAAGCAGCAAACATAGAAGCACACTTTCATAATAAATTTATTTGACATATGAAAAAAGTTGATGTTAGTATTTCTCCGAAAAATAAAAATTAATGAATTCAAAGCTGCAATGGATGATTAAGTCATCGGCAAATAAAGAAACAACACCCTAAAATGATATTTTATTTAGTGTGATTTTTGCATTTTCATGGATCACCAGGCATGCTTTCAAACGATAAAACAGCAGAATAAGTACGCAATAAGAAAGACATAGCTAAGAACTTTCTTTCACTTGTAAATGATTTGATCTTTGTGATTTTGATCATTGGAGAATGTCTTGTAATTTGCGCCCGTAATTTTCTCCTTAGACTTCGCGCCCATCCAGGTAGTAATCCCTACTTAATCCCTGCGAATCCCTATTTATCTCTCCGCCGTGGCTGACATCTAGTTTCCTTAGTTGTAAGCTCCGAATTTCGCACACTAGTGCAGGCTCTTAAGGAAGATAGAAAGCAAAATCCACAATTATGAAAAAGTGAAACTGGCATTCCACTAAAGAAAGGACATTGAAATTGACAGAAGAATTCACCATATGATCGAAAAGTGTTTCCGTCAGAAAGATTTGGGAAAATGTTTAGGAAGACTTGCGAAGATACAAAATTAGATTAGGTTAGATATACATTCTGGACGATATGGCATAAAATATTTCGCATTTCATAAGTGGCAACGAGTAATATCGTCAGCTACGGTTCTACAAACGTTTTTATTTATTCATTTGGTTTGAACTAGTGTGAAAGCTGACAATATAAATCAGCTTTCAAAGAAGATTTCAACTTATTTTGTACACAGAAGATTGTTTTTTAAATTACAAATATATATTCTGAAACTTTTAGACATACCATATTTATGTACGCGCTTGTGATTTGCATGAATATGCCAGTCCAAAATTTTAATAAAATGTAAAGGGAAATTCCAAATTCTTTAAGTATGTACACAATATATGCGAGTAGGAAGAAATAAAAGATTATTACCTGAACGGGCTCAAATGCTAAGCAAATTGTTATGAGCACAAACGACACGGGTGAAAACAACAGGTAAATTCCCTGAAATGCACTCTAATGGTAATGCATTTCAGGGAATTTACCTGACCTTGGGTCACCCTCGCTTCCCTCACTTTTGTCGGTCGACCCTATCAGTGTCAACATCCTTCTTTGTTCTTCTTGATAATTCGTTTCCCAACGTTTTGTCCTTAACCTCAGATGTGTTCGAAAACGTAAACATGTACACCTCATTACAAATTACTCAATTATTCAAAACCATGGAAGAAGTAATAAATTCAATCTACACAGAAGAGCCAAAACATTATGACCAGCGCGTCTTTATGCAAATAAAAGCAACTGCGGTAAACGACGGTACGTGTGAAGGCCATGAAACGGTATAAATAACACCTGATACTGAGCTTTGTTAATAAGTGTTGTTGTTCTTCTTCAGATGAGAATGGCAGCGGACTTAAGCGAGTTTGACAAAGGCCCAATTGTAATGGCCAGACGACTGGGTCAGAGCATTTCCGAGACGGCAAGGCTTTTGGGATGTTCACGGTCAGCCGTGGTTAGTACCTTGAAAATGTGGTCCGATGAGGGAAAACCACGAACCGCCAGCAAGGTGTGGGCCGACCACGGACCATCGATACTAGAAGTGAGCGAAGGCTATCCCGTATGGTACGAGCCAACAGAAGGGATACTGTGGCGCAACTCGTCGGTAGTTTACATGCTGGTGACAGGAGTATTGTGTCGCAACACGCAGTACATCGAACCCTATTGAAAATGGGACTGCGTAGCAGGCGGCAGCTCCACGTGCCCATACTGACCTCAGTTCACCGTCGAAAGCGCCTACAATGGGCACGCGAGCATCAAAACTGGACCTTGAATGATTGGAAGAAGGTCGTCTGGTCCGATGAATCTCGTATCCTGTTGCGTCATGTGGACGGGCGGGTACGTGTGCGTCGTTTACCTGATGAAGTGTTGGCACCAGGATGCACCGTGGGGGGACGAAAACAAGACTGTGGAGGAAGTGCAATGCTTTGGACAATGCTCTGCTGGGAAATCCTGGGTCCAATCATATGCACTCGCTGCAATTCGGCTCTAGGTTTTGGCTCCAATTTTTTCGTCATTCCTCTTAAGAGGCACGAAGGTGAAAAAAATATTATAAGATAAGAACTTCATTTCATACGTACATGCGACCATGAGACATTTGTCTCAAAGCATCAGTTCGCTATAAACACATCATCCTGAACTTTAACTAAAACAATTTTTTTACTTTCTAAGCACGACTCAGAAAGAAATCATACTTTTTCGTCTCGTTTCATTTCCTTTTCTTTTAGTTATTATTATTATTTTTGTAAAAAAAAATGTTTCATACGCGAGACTGCGTGGGAAACAAAATAAACTAAGTATTCTTCCTTCTTTTCTTTCTTTCCCTCCTTTTCTTTTCTTTTTCTTTCTTTTTTTTTCTTTTTTGTTTTTTGTTTTGTTTTGTTTAAGGGCAGATTCATCGTTTTGACGTGCCCCAATACAGTGAGTTTACTCAACTGCGAAAATAGAATTTCCCGAACATTTCCTACTTTGATTGCGTAAACTAGACTCTTTACTCTTACATATGCTTTGGCTTTTTCAGACATTACAACAAAACAATATAAATGTTTAAACTGAGTCAAAAAGCTAATGGTTACAGAGGAAACATATTTTGATAATGAAAAAATACTAAAGAAAGCTGTAAAATACCAGCTTCACAAGCAACAACTTTTTCCGTATTAATTTACTCGCAGAATACAACATTCTTTGGCAAAACACAGTTCTCCCGTGATTCCATCCGCGCGTTGGTTGAAGTAGACGACAGGGGCCGAAGTCTAAAGTGCACCCAAATGTTCTTTGCACCATGCTAAACGACGAGTAGCATTTCCGAGTGGAGATGAAAGGCTTATGAGCAGCAGCACGACTAGGTAACCCATGGAATGAAGTTCTCTCCGAATGGTACGTTTACATACCGAAGTTCCAGCATTTTTATCACCTGTACACTGAGGTCCTGTGAAGTACTCCGTCAATTAGCTGTAACGACTCTCCTGAGGCTTCGACGTCCCCTATCACTGATTTTCTTTGGTCTGCCGGTACATTTTGCTGCTTCAGGCACGCCATGTGTCTCCCACTTATTCAGTACATCCAAAACAATTGGCTTGGGTATGTTTAAACGCCTCTCGGTTTCTCTTATGGACAACCCACTAATATAACACCCAACAATCTTTCCTTTTTCAAAGTCAGTTCTCTCCCGCCACGACATTTTCACTCAACCTCACAGTGCGATACGATCGCGGTCAGCTGCAGGCTTGTTTTTATACCGTTTGCAGCTGTACCGTGCATCTTAACAACGCAGTGGATCCGTTCATTTGCTTTTGAAGGGTGACCAGTGACTTTTGTCAATATAGTGTGTGTGTGTATATATATATATATATATATATATATATATATATATATTGGAGGAAACTTGGGGAGACCTTCATCCAGCAGTGGATTGATAATGGTTGACAATGATGATGATGATGATATATAATATGCATCCATAATAGCCAATTTTTTTATTTATTCATAGCAGGTTGTGGTATTTTTACGCAATCAATATATCCAAAACAGAGTCAGTTAAGCTCCTCTTTGGGCTAATTTCATAATATTACTGTTTGCTTTTATGTAGTTATTTCCTCATATTGATGTACGTTATGTCACTAAGTCTACAATGTGCACGCAAAATAAAGTCCAAATCATAATTATTGCTCAATATGTTTCAAACATTACATGATACCCATTGGCAAAATGAAAATCAACTGATATAATTCACATAACAAAGCGAATTTATACGTGCCATCCAGAGAAATAATAGATAGTTCCACTCATAAATCGATGCAGATATTTCCACAATTAATGGGGGAAGGAGGAGACAATCATTAGCTTAAAATTCAATACCTTCACTTGACTGTTTTGTCCATTTTTAATTTCTTGACTCTATTGACTTAGCACATATCCTGCAAATGGGAAACAAGACAGTTAAACCACCTACTTTCTTAATCAATACGCAAAACGCCTACAAAAACTAATTCATATCACTGTTAAGAATTTTGCAGTAGGCTGAATTAAAAATGGTACGTGGTGCTACACCATCTGCACCACTTTAAGGACAATGGTGAATCGTTGTGTGATGCATGGAATGCAAAAAAGTGTGATGCATTTACGCACCACAGTACAGTATTCAACCTGAATGGTGCAAAGTTGCACCATGTTTATGAAAGTTTCTCGCATCACACTACAGTTTACATTTGCCCAAAAGTGGTGCAACCTACTACAAATTTTTTTACAGTGTAGGAGTCACTAAAACATCAAAATATCTTATGTATACAAATCCATTAATTGGTTTCGTGACTGAAGGCATGTGACGTACCTGCCAGCAGGACGCACACGACATAAAGGCAGATAGGATTCAGAATAAAACGTCCGCGTAGCTCAATTGCTAGAGTGACTTATTCCGGAATGAGGGGATCCGGGTTCGAATCCCGGCGCGGATAAAAATGACGGAGAAATATTATTCGTTATAATGGCGCCCGAACTATCCGGATGACCCGACCGTTCAGAATCTCGCAATGGTGTGATGTTATTTCCACATCGCGAGATAGGAAAAATCAGAGAATCCCTTCTCCAGCGCTTCGAAAAAAAAATAAAAATTGACTGGGAGTTCTCAAGTGCACGTTTTACAGTGGATGGCTGCCTGCAACAATTCATGGTCACGGCTGACCCGTGGGCCATGCCCCCGACCCTCTTTCGGGGGTGGGGGAGTGTGACGTACCTGCCAGCAGGACGCACACGACATAAAGGCAGATAGGATTCAGAATAAACGTCCGCGTAGCTCAATTGTTAGAGTGACTTATTCCGGAATGAGGGGATCCGGGTTCGAATCCTGGCGTGGACAGAAATGACGGAGAAATCAACTTCGTTCTAGGCAGGTAAGTCGTATCAAATTGCTCACGTAGGGATATGAACCCTACGAGCATATTTACAGTACTTTTTATTTTATTTTATTGGGGGTTTAATGACCACCGTGAGCAACTCGATGGGCTATAGGCAATCGTCCGTCCCTAATTTAGAGACACAACATCCATGCCTCACCGGGATCCGAACCTGGACCCATCTCTAACGAACAGTCAGAAGCTAGTGCTTAGACCACTCCGCCACCGAAGCGACCTTCATGGTATTACAGAACTATAAATACGCTCGTAGCCATAAACATGCTATTGTCGCGGGTGGCCTACTGGGCAACGTTCGTGACTGCTGCGGAAAGGACCTCAGGTTCGAACGCTCGATCCACTAAATATCCGCCGTGCGTCAGATGGGCACGTTAAGTCGTCGGACCCCGAGTACTGCCTCCCCCGGTAATAAATAAGGGCGTCTTCCTCCCCCTTTCTACTTCGCTTCCGTTTCACTTTCCTATCGGGCACTCTAACCCAAATCTCATAGCTTCCTATTTCTAAGGGTTGTTTAAGACCTGGGGTCAGACACTCCCTTCATAAAATCCTCTACATATGATCATTTGATCATGCCATTGTCTCATAGTTGGACAAAACAATGAGATAATAGTATTACTGTGAACGCAAATGTCACGATCACCAGAGTTTATTGATTCCCAGCGCGGATTGATATAGGGTGCCACAGAAACAATTGCTCCGTACGTGATTTTGGTGGCACTGAAAATCTCTAGGTCAACGGTTGGGGATGTGGTGTGCAACTTGGAGCGTCTGCCAAAAAATGACCGGGAAACGCTCAAAGCTAACAGAACACGACAATAGAGCTCGGCAAAGGACTGTCTGCTCAGAACGCAAATCAACATTACCTCAAATCACACAAACTCTGTGTGAGAGTAATGGAACTGGTATTAACACCAGTACAGTGCGAAGGACGCTGCACGACATGGGTTACCGCTGTCAAACACTATGTGAGACCATTGGGACTGATGTAGCACCAGTACAGTGCGTAAGACGCTGAACGGCATGGGTTAACGCTGTCGAACACTATGCGAGACTGTTGGGATTGATGTTAGAATCAATACAGTGTGCAGGACGCTGCACGACATGGGTTACCACTGTCAAAACCTATGTGAGACTATTGGGACTGATGTTAGCACCAGTAGAGCGAAGAGGCTGCTGTACTACATGAGTCACCACGGTCGAGCAGCCATCCACATGCTGCTAATCATTGTCTGAAATCACGCAGATCCTATGTGAGACTATTGAGACTGATGCTAGCACCAGTACAGTGAAAAGAACTGCAAGACATGCGTTACCACGGTCAAACAGCCATCCACCTGCCGCTAATCACTTCGCCTAATAGCACACGCCGATTAGCGTGGTGTAAGGAACGTCGATCTTAGACTATAGATCAGTGGAAAATTGTTCTTTGGACTGATGAGTCATCGTACACAGTCTACCAGTCTGGTGGCCGTTTCTGGGTGTAGCGGATGCCGAGAGAAAGGTACTTTCCGCACGGGGTCTCGACAATGAAATTCGGTGGAGGCAGCGTGATGGTATGGCGCTTATTTTCACAGTTCGGCTTGGGCTTATCAGGCATTTTGGACAAAACCGTGGATGCTAAGCTCTATTTAGACGTTCTCGATGGTTATGCACAACCAATATTGGGGCAGTACTATGGGGGAAAGGCTCAAGCCTCGATCATCAGGGCAACGCATCATGTTTTACTGCTCGCATTGTTACAGTGTGGTTTGAGAACATGGGCGTCGAATACTTGGAATAGTCATCTCAAAGTCCTGAATTGAACCCTATAGATAATCTTCAGGATGAATAGACCGTTCGGTGTGTGGGAGAAGAGATCGCCCAACATAATAAGTTCATCTAGTATAGCCCGTCCTGTGCAATGAAAATATAAAAAGAAAATCAGTTGTGGTGCATGCTTACTTAAAAACGGGATTGTTCTCCAGAATATTGTTACGACCCACCCCGCCATTAATTTAGTAATTAATGGGCGTGGTGGAGGTATGAAATTAATTAAGTATTAATTATGTTCGAGGCCTGATTGGAGTTTAAAAGTGTAAACATCAGAGAAAGTTTTATCTGGGGGTTTGGAAAGAAAAGAGGCGAAGAATTCTGCCTCTGGCTGGGTGTTCTCAGAATAGCTCTGTTAGGTCATTAATCGAAGGTTGCAGCTGACGGCCAGTTTAGACAGGGTACGCATCGAAGAGGGCCACTTGAGAAGAAATGAATGATGGGGACAAAAGGTTTAGCGAATAATCGTAAATTCGTCGATTGTTTGGGGTATTTTCGAGAACAATTGCTCTCTGTGTGGTCCGTGCAGAAAAATAAGATTTCGCGCACTTAGCGTGAAAATAACGAAGAAAGTTATGTTGTCTGTACGCTCTCCAATGTGAAAGGCTGGATGCCTTGGATCTTCTATATGAATTGGGAAAAATGAAGCAGCGAACCTCCCCGCATTTGGTAGGAAACGGAGACGACAACTCGAGGCAGCTGGAGATGCCAGTTTGCCATAAAGACAGCGGAATGCCTAAATCCGCGTGATAACGCAGCAATTTCTAGGATGGAGCCTAATAGAAATTAGCGACTGGTTGGCCCAATGAAAGCAAAGTTACAGAGTAATTAAGAAGTCTGCGAGTAGACAGTGGTCATTCCAATGAGAAGCGAAGCTCGGGATCAAATGCCAACCACTGCAGTGTGGAATCATCATCCCCCATTCATCCCCTACTGTGGAGGAAGTGAAGAGTCGCGCTTTTCTTACGAAGCGAGGCTCCCTCAACAAACGCCTGGATGTGTGTGTGTATGAGTACGGTAGTGCTCAGGGGACGCAGCTCCTACAATGAAATCTCCCATGTAAAAAGGAAGGTGTGTTTTACTTTACTAGTGCAATCACAATTTGGATTTATTCTGGACAGCATCCATGTAAGTAGAAACATTTTGTTTTTATTGTTACAGCTGCTACGCAGTTAGTTGAGGAACTGAACTAATAGATTTCAAGAACTGAACTGAGAAATAGTGAGACTGAACTGTGAAATTTAAGTTCATTAAAACTATCTCGCGGGAACTGATTTAGGTAAAAGTTGACCCAATAATTATGTTCAGAAGACAGCTAAATTTTATTCGTAAGTGTGCCATTGTTATGTTTTCATAGCCAATTAAATATTTGTTTAGGTAATCAGCGCAGTCATAGAACACATTATTTATGTGTACGCAGGTGATTGGTCCAAATTGTTTAAGTGTATGCCCACATATTACAGTTTTCGCGCCAAGAACAACGTCGAAGGAGATCAGTGAAGAATGTTTATAAATTATACCGCTCGGCGCGTTCTGATCAATTGGTGGTCAACGGTGGGATAACGACCCACGGTAAATTCTGATGAATTGGTGGCGAGCGGTGGGATGATTAACCCAGCTCGGCCCGGTATCGTAACAATATTATTACTTTCAGTGTTACGCAATAACAAAAGGAAACGTGTTTTCAAAATTGCAACGAACGTTAAAAAAATTTTGTTTACATGGATCTTGTCACGACACGCAGTTTGGGAAACGCGGTTCTAACATACTGACACACTTCCATCTCTTGTCGTTAATTCATTCTAGAGGATAAATCACTTAGCGTTTGTGCTATACGAGAGATAATAATTTAACTGCCTCTCGGGCTAATATATACACTATATTATCAAAAGTATTCGGACACCACAATGTTTTGGGACAAATGGCTTTGTTATCGCAATTAGTCGGTCCACCGTTTGCTTGTATGACAGCGACAACACGTCGAGGCATACTATTAACCAATCTCCGCTAGGTCTTCACAGGAATGGCTCACCATTCGTCCTGCAAAGCTGCTGAGGGGAGAGCGAAGACGTTCGTTGTGGTCGATTTCGTATCTGTCGCTCCAGTTCATTCCAGAGGAATTCTATTGGATTAAGATCAGGACTCTGAGCAGGCCAGTCTAACAATTACACCTGATTTTCAAGAAACAAGTCCTGCACACGCCGTGAAGTGTGGCAGACAGCTCGATGGTGTCGGAAGAGACAAACGGCCATTTCCGTAATACTGCCACATCGTTGGTAGGGCAGAATTACCTACTGCATCGAGGTACAGTTCAGAGTTCATGGCTTGTGGTATAATAACCAATGGATCGAATCCCGTCCACGAAAAACAACTCTATACCAAGTCCGTCGAACTTAACAGTTGGAAGAACACAGTCCGACGAAAGTCGTTCGCCGTGCTGTCGCCAAATCCAAACACGCCCATTAGATTGGAGGAGTGAAAAGTGTGACTCATCCATCCAAAGTACAACTTTCCAGTCGCCCAACAGTCCAGGGACGACGGGAGACACACCACTACAAACAGAGCTTCGCATTCACAGTAGTGATGTGTGACTTGTGTGCTGCTGCTCTACCATAACTCACACTGTGCAACTCTCTGAGGATAGTTATGGTACTCACTGAGCCGTTACAAGCATTTCCTACTTCAGCAGCAATGGAAACGGCAGAGGAAGAACGGGATTGCTTAACATCGCTTACCATGGCTCTTCTGTCACATTCCGTCAACTTGTGCGGCGTTTTTATTTTTATTTTTTATTTTTTTTCCCCTGCTTCCATCTCTCCACGATATCATTTACAGTCGATTTTGGTATGTTTGCTTTAGCTGCAATGCTCCGTATGGAAACGTTACTCAAATGCCATCCTATGACCAGCCCACGCTAGAACTCGGGAAGTTCACGTCCACGCTGCAATGCTCCGTATGGAAACTTTACTCAAATGACATCCTATGACCAGCCCACGTTGGAACACGGAAAGTTCACGTGCATGCGGCACATCTGCTTCAAAATTACAGATGACACGGCAGAATATCTCTGCTTTGCATACGTACCTCCCCACTCACAGCGCATTTGCTTGCACAACTGTTCTTTGCGCTTATGCAAATATTTGGTAGTGCCCAAATATTTTTGATAATATAGTATACATGGTGGAATAATTCAGCATATATTGGAAAGTACTTGCTGTTTTTGAACCGTAAAAAACAACACAAAGAATTTAATCTATAACGTATGTCTCATCGGAATCGATAACACCCCACCAAAAATTTCAATTTCTGCTCGATAAAAATTTTACAGATTTCGAGGCAGAAAAAAAAAAAAAAAAAAAAAAAAATGAAAGTAAAAGAGAATGGAAGCCTTCCTCAAAGTTTCCCATTTATTGAAAAGTTTCACAATTTAGATGTTGCTGAAACACCGATAATAGGCAAACTCCAATGGAGAAAGGTTCGGCAAATATGATGGATGGAGTAGTTCCCAAACAAAGTCATTGCTGTTTTGTATACTCCATCTTGCTGGTGAAACATGACTGTTGTCTGGTGAAGCATAGCTCCCTTTCGATTGATCAATCAGGGTTTTAAACTGCCTGCTAAAGCTGCAATCAGACGGTCGAGTTAATGACAAAAGATCTCAGCAGTAATGGATTCGTTCGGTGGTAGCGACTGAAAGTGTAAGATTCCTTTAATATCTCACCAAAAGCATGTGACCCTTCGCAAGTGCAAACCACCTGTGGCTTGTGTGGGCGTTGAACTACTTCGATCAATCCATTGCCGCCTACATTCAACTCTTGCTTAATGGACCCCTTTTCGTTTCCTTTAACAATGCGATCCTGAAACGGCTCATTACGTTGACAGCTCCAAAACGAAGGCAGAGCTTGATTCGTTGCGTGCAGTAGTTCTACGACGACAGTTCGTGAGGGATCCGCGGACTAAACATCTGCGGGGATTACCCAGCCCTGTAAAGCCCGATGACCGGCATCTAGCACCTGGCTGTTGAATTAAAAAAAAAAAAAAACATTTGGACTAGGAAAATGAAGAGTGACTTACATAACCAGTTTGCTATTTATAGTAAAATTAAATCAAATTTGATTTTGTAAAAAAAAAAATCAAATTTTATTTCCTTCAAATACATATATTTTAAGAGGCATTTATTTCATTTAGATTTTTTAAGATAATGTTGCAGTTCTCTCCCTTCCCCTTCATCATCACCCATATGCCTGTCCCCATCCAGTTGAAACACTGAACCCTAAAACGTTGAAACGAAATTTCGTTTACACTTTTCCTGTTGGCTTTAGTTCCTCTTAAGAAGGTTTATCAAGTGACTAAAATCACAGACTGAAACAGAAGTCACGGAAGTGTAATACAAACTGGACGTATTGATTAAGTATAGTTGAAATCGACAGACAGACAATAAGTTGGAAGTCTAAAACCGCTGGAACGCATAGTGCCTTGAGCGTTCGAGCTTAGACCGGGCCGAACTGGTTTATAATTCGTGTGCCGCATATCTCCAAATTAATCTTTCTTTTACGAGTTTCTGTTCTTATGTAAATTACGTTACTTCTCCGTTATATTTCTTTCTAAACGGCTCGTCAGATATTCTGAATTTTATTATACCTTTTGGAAACGGCTGACAGTGAGTACCAGAGCAAAGAGTGTTGCAATTGGAAAGTAAGACGCTATAATGCTTGAAATAGGATCACATGTTACCTTGATATTATAAGAGCCAAAAATTATCTGTACTCCAAATAAGTGCTGTTGCATGGTAATAAATCATTGTTGATGTTGTTGTGGATTTGTATCTACAAGCTGTACTTCGACAAGTTACGAGGAAATAAAAACGACTTGGATTTTTATGCAAGTTGTTATTAATCAAACGAACTCTAGCCATATTTTTATTTGTTTACGTGCTTAAAATTAAAGGGACTGTTGTTACGACAAATAATCTGCAAAAATACAAATCATAAAGCATATTGAACATTTTTATATTGTAAATTGAACATTTTTTATAGATTTCCTGAACAAAGTTCTAAATGCCTGAAGCAATAACTAGTGATCATTACACACTGAACGTAAAAACAAAAATGTATTGTTAATGTATATAAAATAGCATAATCCAAGTTGCAATGTATTTCTCTTAGTATGTTCAATCCATTATTTCTTCTCCCCACACGGATGATCAATCATATTCATTTCAAAAGACTGCGAGCACACAAACAACAAATGGTATTCTCCAGTTAACACTCGCCTTACCTCTTTGCAATATGCCCCAGGTATCTTTTTGTTTTTATTTGTTAATACTAAAGTGCTGATTGTGGTCTAAATGTGAGGCCACCTGCAGAAGAAGTGACCTGCTCTGAAAATTTTTTAAGGGTTTTATTCAGTTCAGCTCCTGAATCAATTACACGGGATGATGTAGCTGTTTTTGGAAATAGATAGTTCGACGGGACTAGAAAATTCTATCTTTGAATTACGAATTTAATGCTTAAAAGGGCACTTACTCTGATACAAGCCAGGAATGAGTTTGTAAACTATGTCCTGCAATGTTTTGTCCGACCTAGAAAAGAAAATGGGTGATATAAGCACTCAGACACATTAACGAAACATTTAACCACTGCATTTCACATTTCAGTCGCATATGTATCAATATAATGAGTACAACACCGTGAGACTGTTTACTACAGTCAGCAAGCAATCTAACTTTTAAATTTCCTAGTGTTTCAACAAATTAACCCAAAAAAAAAAAATAAGCGTAAAACTTCACACAAT
Source organism: Macrothele yani (assembly GCA_039090855.1). Classification (NCBI taxonomy): domain Eukaryota; kingdom Metazoa; phylum Arthropoda; class Arachnida; order Araneae; family Macrothelidae; genus Macrothele; species Macrothele yani. The sequence goes on along the minus strand of CM077017.1, from coordinate 59,342,390 downwards.
AATCAAATCGAAAAATAAATTACGTATATATGCAGTATATACCATCATTGTTAAACATCCTTCCACAACGGTCTGTCTTGCGCCAGTCTCCTCCTCCATGTCACTGTCGCATGCTTTCGAATTTCATCGACCCATCTCCCATGTGGTTTTGTTCTTGGTCTTTTCCTGTTCCTTGGAATCCAGTCTAGAATTTCGGTTGTCCATCGGTGGTCCGTTCTTCTGGGAACATGCCCAGCCCATTGCCATTTCAGAGATTTTATTCTGATCATGATGTCTTCCATTTTTATCCATTTACCTTGGATATATATATCTTACTGTCAAAAGTAATGAAGAAGGATTAAAAATGAACTTTCAGAAAACAAAATTGGTGTACAACGCTTTTACAAGAAATGAAGATTTATCGATTGATGGAGTAATCTGGAGGTAACCGATAGGTACATTTATTTACCTTGGCCAACAGATATCAAGCGAGGGTCACATTGATGAGGAAATTAACCAGCGTATAAAGCTTGGTTGGAGAGCTTTCTGAATAAAGAATACAATTTTGAAGAGCAATATACCGTCTTAAAAGAAAAGTGTTTAATCAACGCATCCTTCTAATCCTTCCAGTTCTTCTGCGCGAAGCAGAGGCATGGACCTCAACTAAAAAACACGTACAAAGACTGTGGACAACTGAAAGAAGCATGGAGATATTGCATGCTTGGTGTAACCAGGAAAGATAAGAAGAGGAACTCGAGGATCAGGTAAAATGACAAGAGTAGAAGACATCATATCGTGATCAGAGTAAAATCCTTGAAATGGCAATGGGCTAGACGTATTGAAAGAAGAACGGACCACCGATGGACAACCAAAGTTTTAGACTGGCTGCCAAAGGACTGGTAAAGACCTAGAAGAAGGCCACGTGGGAGATGAGTGAATGAAATTTGAAAGCCTGCCCGCGCGACATGAAGGAGACCGGCTCAAGACAGACCGTTGTGGCAGAAACTTGGGGAAACCTTCATCCAGAGCAGTGAATTGATAATGGTTGACAATCATGATGATATACAGTGTATGTGTATGTACAGTAATTGGAAAACTACTTTTTAAAATTAGCTAGCTACTGCTACAACTACATTCTTGAAAAAATAGCTGGCTACAGCTACACCTACTTTTTCTTAAAAGTAGCTTGCTACACTACTTTTTCTGATAGGTAGCTACATTTTTAGCTACGTATTTTTAAGTTTCGGCTTACGTTAAAAGTGCAAATTTTGAGGATGATCTTTACATGTACATTCGTACGGATATATAGCATTCAGAGAGAAATACCAAGGTAAATTACACAAATAATATATCCTCTTGATCAAATAGCTCTGATAAACATAAGAGACATATTTCAACACACTCAGTGGTGTCTATTACAGGCAATCTATACTAGCAGCAAAGCCCAAGGAAAGGAAAGAAAAACCATATAAAAAATATCAGCGAATTCATTCTGTTTGACTAAGATACACGGATCTCTCAATCAACGTTCCTAGAGAAAAAAAAAAAAAAAAAAAACCGCTAGTGCGATCTTTGCCTGACTATGTTGTGTTCGCTGGCTGACTGAGACTTCCCCTGTAACACTTTGGCTAGCTTTCAGAATATAGTCAAGTGAGGCACGTGATTGTGGGAAGCGCACATTCAGCTTCCCATCCCAGCCAATATAACTTCAAGAAATCTGGAAGTGCTGCGTGATTTAAAGAATATATATATATATTTTAAACGTTTTTCATAGAAACATGATTTGTAGCGCAATTTTCTGCTACAAGCTACTTTATTTGCAGCGTGCTACTGCTAAAACTACATTTTCCTATTTGTAGCAATGCTACCCGCCACGCTACTGTAAAAGTAGCGTGCTACAGTAGCAGCGCTACTTCCCATCACTGTACACATGTGTATGTGTGTGTGTGAAACGCTCTAGCCATCATGCACGTAATTCCAACAGATAGAGAGAATTTGCCTATGGGCAATAAGACTACGTGGGGCGTTCAAAAAAGTTCTTGACACATGCATCTACAGAAAAAAAAAAAAACATTGCGCTAACCTTAACGAAACTTTTACTGTCTTTAAAAGCACTGCCCTCCATCAACAATATAAAGTTGCCGACATCTAAGCCAATTCTGGTAAGTTGGCGGTACTGCTGCTGGGGGATACTCCACCACTCTGAATGAACACATTTATCACTTCTGGAACGCTTAGCGGTACTCCTGCTGGGGGATACTCCACCACTCTGAATGAACACATTTATCACTTCTGGAACGCTTAGCGGTACTCCTGCTGGGGGATACTCCACCACTCTGAATGAACACATTTATCACTTCTGGAACGCTTAGCGGTACTCCTGCTGGGGGATACTCCACCACTCTGAATGAACGCATTTATCACTTCTGGAACGCTTAGCGGTACTCCTGCTGGGGGATACTCCACCACTCTGAATGAACACATTTATCACTTCTGGAACGCTTAGCGGTACTCCTGCTGGGGGATAATCCACCACTCTGAATGAACACATTTATCACTTCTGGAACGCTTAGCGGTACTCCTGCTGGGGGATACTCCACCACTCTGAATGAACGCATTTATCACTTCTGGAACGCTTAGCGGTACTCCTGCTGGGGGATACTCTTTCACTCTGAATGAACACATTTATTACTTCTGGAACGCTTAGCGGTACTCCTGCTGGGGAATATTCCACAACTCAAAATGAATGCATTTTGCAAGGTCTTGCAGTCTTAAAAAAGGCTTCCGACCAGGCTCCATTTTTAATTTTGGGAATCAATCAAAAATCGCATGGTGTAAGTTCGTGTGAATATGCTGGACGGGGCAGCTCGTTGATTTTTCCTGCTCTAAATAATCCGCTACTTCCACAATTTCTTGAGCAATGGCATTGTCATGAAGAAGCATAACCCTTGATACGCCTGTTGTTGAACGCCGGTCGTTCACCTCCTTACCGATTTTGGGCAAAATAATGTTCGTGTAGTATTAGTCATTTATCGTCATCTTTTAAGGTAAGGTGTTCACGGCTACCACTCCGTGGGAACTGAAATAAATAAAAAATAAATAAAAATGTGAACATCCTCTTCCTTGAGTGCAAGTCTTGTCGAAGGATTTGGGAACCCGGTTCATCTTCGGCAACTTAAACACAGTGTTGCTCTCTCTGGGAGGTGTATAGTAATAAATTCATGTCTTGTTTCCTGTGACAATGTCTGTTAACCGTTCGTGGCCACTAGGTAAAACCAATGCCAGAATCTCCTAGCAAGAGTCGTCTCTAGCCTGTTTTTTCCTGTTCTGTTAAGTTTTTGGGGGTACTCATTTGACAGAAATCTTGCGGAACCTTAAATGCTGATGAATAATTATTTCCATATTGTCAATCGATACACCGACATCTAAACTTATTACCTAAACGGTAATGTGTGGTTTCCTTTAATGAGTCCACGAACAGCAACGATGGTTCTCTCTTTCATGGCCTTTTTCGGTCTTTTTGCACGAGAGAGGTCTTCAAAGCCCTACCACCCTGATCGGAATTTGTGTATCCATCCCGCAACAGTGCCATATGGAACATATACTTGTGATAAATCGGCGGGAATTTTTAACGCGTCGTCCCCAGCTCTATCCTTGTTAAAATGTAAAATATCTCCCCATTTTTATTAGCTCCAAAGCAAAAACGCATAGAATTCGCAGACCGAAATTTAAACACACCCTTTGTTTTTCACACGTAATGACAAGTTTAGGTAAGCTTTCAAACAAGGCACAGCTTGTCAACTTCGGAGGAGCAACTAAAAATCTACATGCAGGTATCAAAAACTTTTTAACGCCATACTTAGGCGGAATAATTTGTACTTCACAAACTGCAAACGCTAAAAATATTTTAGGAAGACGAAACGTTCACGCAACAGCGAATCCCTAAATTATCTATTTGAACTCTTAATTTACTAACTGAAAACTTCACGACTTCCTGACGCGGTGCATAATCATTCCTTCTAGATGAGGAGAAAATTTGTCTTTCTACAGCACAGGTACTTAGCCCAACCATTATCTGAAACAGCTTGCATTCTTCTATTTCGACCCCGGGCGATAGAAAACAAATCTATACCGTTAAACATTTCCTCTTAACAACTCCTCATATGCTCTTTAAAAATTTGCTTCCTATGAAAAGTTCACTGAATTTCTCCCCGTATTCATCGGTTGATTGCTGCAGAACATTTAGTGGAGAAACATGAAAATTACATACAACTCGACTGGCGAAGCTACGGATTCTTATCGGCAAAAAATACAATTCCTTGTAAAACAAAAAACCACGTATAGTAACAATGACGTAAGCAATTTCAAGACTTTATATATTAATCATTAACACTTGTGAATATGATTTTTGGGCATTAATTACAACGCGGCCTTTTACTGCTCTTCTCAAATCTCCCCTTGGGCAAACAGCAGTTTACACGCACACCAAGTGCTACCGAGAGTAATTAATTTTCATAAGTTTTTGAAACCAACGAATTAATTCGCCATTCATTTATATTAGTATGCGAAGATAAATGATAGCTTGCATTGACAGCATGTCGACATGGTCACTATTTATAAGACGATACTAGGATGATCATTATCGCTTTTTTCTTAGTACGCGTGCTTTGATTTGAGCAGGTTGTCTGCTCTCGCAAATGACACAATAACATGCAACTTACATGCAAAGTAAACGATAAGGAAACTAAAAACGGAAGTAAGTATCTGATGTTTTTCTTTCATGTTTTTTTCATCAGTGCCTTTCCCTCACCTTTTTTTTTGTTTGTTCTTCTCCCAAAGTGAGCCCCAACTCCCCCTTCTTTCCTACTAGCTCCGCCAGTCAATGAAGGAAGGCAGCGAGGAAGCACTCCACCGTATCTCCTTCCAACCACACTGTCGACATCACAGAGTAGAAAAGTCCACACTTCATTCAAACGACTCCTTTCTCCCTTACTTTTCATCCCTCCAGGCGATCCATCCCTCCCCCTATATCCCATCACCATTGGTATTCTGTTGCCTAATCTTCTCATTAATGCTCCATTCCCCTGTCCTCTTCTATTCTTTTGCTCGCTCTGTTGGCGCTCGGCTGCGTTTTGTCGGCGAGTTTATTATCTGAGGGATTTATTTGTTGTTAGGCTGTAAAATGATGAGGCAGACTAATTTTGTTACGTCATCCGAACCGTTTCAACAAGATAGAGCACGTGTTCCACAGTTACCCGATCAAAATGGTCTGCGTTTCCTTCAGGGAGTAGTCAAGGTCCCTTGAAATATCATCTATACTTAACAAAAATAAATAAATAAAACAAAATAAAATAAAAATTATAAATACATTGTGACGGAATTTTAAGATGGAGATTTTAGAAATTATAATATAAGGAGATTTTAAGAAATAGTAGGTTTCCAGGAATAGTAGGAAATTTCAGCAGTAGGTATCGAGTAGTACAATGAAACCTCCAAATAGCGGTCGCTGCTCAGACCGGGAGAAAGTGACCGTTGTTTGGTGATGCTGTTGTTCGGAGGTTAGGCCTGGGTTAACATTCCTAGTCCGTTGCTTTGGTACTAAAGGAGAATAATTGTACAACGCTTATGCACAAAGTAAACGGTTTTACAGCTTTGTCCAAAGGTAGTGTTAACATGTTCATATTAACTTCACAAATATTGCGTGGATGAGTTGCTAAGTCTTGTATGGTTGAAAATGATAGTAATTAACACGTAATAACCAGATGATTATAATTGTATGCAAATATGTCTAAGAAACTTTTATTCTTCTCTTCCATTTAATTCCCTGCAATGGTTGTCCGTAAGCTGCGCTATGTTTCCTCGCTGTTGCCTTCATTCCTCCCAGCCTCGCCTGGGGTAATTCACTTCCTCGTCCTATTTTGCGACCGGTTGCTTCCTAAACTTAGAGACAACTGTCTTTTCGCCTCCTTCTCCCTTGTCTCCCAAAAATGCTTTAAAGCATATCCTAAAGTTCCCCGTGAGAAACAACCACACCGCCCTAGGTAAATCTCAAGCCTCAAAGTAAAATGTGAGGGGCTAGGGCATTTGTCGGCAGCCTTGAAATTGAAATCTGTAAATTGTCAAAAGAGGCGCGATAGAGTTAATCTCCATTCAACATACAAAGTGCGAATACTAAGCATAGACAAAATGTCGTCTTAGTTAATAACCGTGCATACGGAGCTTAATGGGGAACTGACTCTGAGAAATTTCTCTCACGCTTTGGGGAAACAAGGGAAGAAGAGCACAAGGTGGAGAAAGGTTGCATTTTGAGATTTTATATGAAATCCTAAAACCCCGTATAAAATCTCTGTAACAGTAGAATGCTGAATGAAACTCAATTTAGCAAATAAAATTATAGTGCAGAGAATTTTAGGAAAGTAGTGTCTTACCCGTTGTCTCAAACTTCCCTTTAGAAAGATCAAGCTAGGAGGTTAGGTTTAGGATACGCTAAGGAAAAGAAAAAAGTGCTAGACAGTGAAGTGGAACTGCACAGTTAGCTAGCCGCGCGCCGAAAAGTAGGAATAGAACCGACAAGGACCAGTCAAAGATTCACTGAAGAGCAATTGAATTAGAGACAGCTGGCGTTATCCAAATGTGGCGCTGTGGGTGGCCCCGTAAACAGAAACGACATGACGTATGCAGCGATCCGACAATATAAGGAGTGATGCGACGGGAATCAATAAGAGTCCGACGCAGTATGGGTAAGACGAAAGATCTAAGCGCATTTGATCGTGGGCAAATTGTCGGGACCCGACGAATGGGTCACTCCATCTCGGAAGTCGTGCAGGCACTGGGATTTTCGCAAGCCACTGTGTCACGGGTGCACCGCGAGTACATCGAATCCGATAAACCCATCCCTGCAAGGGCCAACTGCCGTGAAAAACAGCGTGTGGATGAGCGGGGTCATCGTCGGCTAGCTCGCATTGTATCTGCGGATAGACGGCCAGAGTGTAAAAAATCACTCGGCAATTTAACGCTGGTGCACTAAAACGTGTAAGCAGCCACACCATCCAGAACCATCTCCTCGCTATGGGGCACAGAAGCCATCGTCCCACGAGGGTACCGCAGCTGACCGCACATCACAGGGTGCAAAGATTAGCATGGGCGCGGAAACATCGCCACTGGACCCTAGACAAGTTGGAAAATGTTGCCTAGACTGATGAGTCGAGATTCACGTTGGTACAAGCGGATGGCAGGATACGAGTAAGGCGCAAACCACATGAAGCGATGGATCCTTCTTGCCAGCAGGGTACTCTTCAAGCTGGTGGGGATGGCATTCTCGTCTGGGGACTGTTTACGTGGACTAAAATGGTACCCCTGGTACGTGTGACATCGTCCCTCACAGGTCAACGTTACCGGGATATCCTGGACGACCATTTTCTCTCGTTTGTGCGTGTTCAACATCCCACTGGGGACCTCATCCTGCAACAAGACAATGCACCGTGCCATCGCTCCCGAATTGTATCCGAATGGTTGGATGAACACTCCACCGAAGCGACATCGTTTCCTTGGCCAGCTAGGTCACCTGACCTCAGTCACATCGAGCACATCTGGGATGCCATCGAGAGAGATGTTCGAGGCTCTGACCCGCGTCCATCAAATCTTCGTGAACTGTGAGAGCTTGTTCAGGGGTCGTGGATTCGTATGTCTTCCCAACGCTTCCGGTGTCTTATCGAGTCCATGCCGAGACGAATCGCAACCGTCATCAGGGCGAAAGGTGATGCTACACGTTACTAGACAGGTATCTCTAATTCAATTGCTCTTCAGTGTATACCGCCGCCAACGGAAAACATTTCACGCAACCGCAACCCCACTCTCATCAGGTTGCTACTGAAACATACACAGGAGCTGAAGTTCGCATCACGTAGAATTAAACTTTAACTCCTTTCTTTTCACTTCAGCAAATCATTGTACTTGCCGTAATCTAACCCATCGAGCCCGAGACACACTAGCATTCTTAATTCTTAGTAGCATTCTTTATTTCCATCTTATCCCTTTTACCACCCGGGTGGCGCAGGGGTGTCTAACCGATGGCTTCTGGCCATTCGTCTGAGATGGGTCCGAGTTCGAATCACGTGAGGCACGGATGTTGTGTTTGTCTTACGGCACTGGCTTTCTCCCTTACCTGGAACAGTGGATCTAAATTAGGAATGGGCGACTGCTTATGGTCCATTGAGTTGCTCATGATGGTCGTTAAACCCCCAATCTAAAATTTAAAAAAAAAAAAAAAAATAATTTTACTCCTTTCGCCGAAGTACAGAAGTTCGCCGAAGTACAGAAGGAGCAGCATTAAATCCTAAAAACCAGGTGTCCGTTACATCTCTTTCGGGACTGACTGGGGTGTCCGTTGGAAGCTGTTAAGGGGTTTCGCTGTTTGGAGGCTATCGTTAATGTTAATTCCACGGCAGCTGTCCTGTACCAATCAAAACTTGCCATTGCTCGGAGGTTACCGTTTGTTTAGAGGCGTCCGTTAATGGAGATTTCACTGTGTAAGCAGCGTGTGAGAATTTGTTTCGAAGTGTGTAATTTCATTTTGTTTTAAGGGTAGCAAGAAAATCAATTTGGATATTTGTAATGATGGAATTATTCCGGAGCCCATTAACTGCGAGTACACCTTACTATTAAAAATAATTTGTCAAATTTATGGTTAATATGCTCTATTCCGACTTACCGAACAAATGATGTTCAAATCAACTGCCATTAATGAAGTACGTCTGAAATACCACAACAATGTAAATATGGAACGAAATGATGTTGGAGACACTCGAAAATGTATTTTCGTGTAAGCCTTCGCATGTAGGTAAGTTTGAACCATGTAACAAAAGTTAATCAGAATTTATATACATCACGGTTTGTCCTCTTAAATTTTGATAGTTAGCAGGACTCAGGTTTCAAAAAATGTCAGGGACTCCATCGTTTCGCTTTTTTTGTCTTTTTTTTTCTTTTTTTTTTCGCAAAGTGCAAGTATTTATTATGTTACGGAGCTTTTAGAATTCATAAAATACGGAGATTTTAAGAAATCATAGGCTTCCAGAAATAGTAGGAAATTTCAGCAGTAGGTCTCTTTTTCAGTCAACATTAGAAAACTTCGACGGTGTCTTTAAGATGTTATCCATTTTTTTTTGTTTTTTGATTGGAGGTTTAGCGACCACCGTGAGCAACTCAATGGGCTATAAGCAGTCGCCCGTCCCTAATTTAGGGCCACTGACTCCAGGGAAGGGAGAGAGCCAGTGCTGTAAAACAAACACAACATCCACGTCTCACCGGGATTCGAACCCAGACTTTTCTCGGACGAATGAGCCAGCGCTTAGACCACTACGCCACCGGGGCAGTTGTTATCTGTCAGGACGGCAATAAGAATTGGTAGGTGTTGTAAAAACTCAGTACGTGGACTCTAAATGCTTTCATAAGTTTATTGGCCAACATTATCAGTGCAAAATTTTTTGAAAATCAAACACTAAAAATTTGTAAAGACAACATTTTTAACTCAGTTCGCACTCTGACGTACCTACCTCAGAGGTGAAGCACATGTCAAGACGGCAAAGTTGCAGCGACAAACTTCGTCGGTGTAGCTTAACTGAGAAAGTATTCGGCTCCAGAGCAGAAGGATTCGGGTTCGATTTTCAACTCCGGCAAATGACTTTTACGTTATATTGGGGCCCGAACGTAAAGTGAATCTCCTGGCAGTTGGATTCTACGAAAAATGTGTGATGCTCGTTTCAGAAATCGTCTGGAATTAGAGTTCCTCCTTTTACGGTAAGCTCTCCTTCAAGCGTGGTTTGCCGGCTGACCCGGAAACCTACGTTTCCGTCCCATCCCTTTCTTAAGAGGGGGATGTATGTGAGATACCTACCTGAGGGTGACGCACATGTTAAGGCGGTAAAGTTTCAGTGACAAACTTCGTCAGTGTATCTTAATTGGAAAAGCATTCGGCTCCGGAGCAGAAGGATGCGAGTTCGCCACCGGCAAATGGCTTTTACGCCGTAACTCGTGGGATTAACATGTATGAACTGAAATTCTCATCCTGTCCCCCACAACTACCACCGTGAGATGATAAGGTATTCACAGACTACAAATTTTGATTAATAAATTAAATAAATAAATAAATAAAAGCACCCAGTTCCCCTACTTAAGTTTGCAGCGAGCCATGAGTTCACTAAACTTCAGAATTTACATATTAGAGAATCGCAGAGGAATCAAATATAGCCTGTTTCACTGAGGATTCAATTGTTTCTTGAGAAGCTTCACCCACCGGTACACACCACCAGATTTCTTCGCTTCATGAAGCTACTGTAACCCTGTAATTATAGATTTTAGCAAGGATAAACTTGAATAACCTTTTTGAACATCGTGTGAGTTAAAATCGTTTCTCCTTCTCTTAGTGCCTGGGAAAAATATGGAAACGTTTTCCCCCTTTCACCAGTTTTCTGCCAGCCGCGTTAATGAGGCACGCTTAGCAATGTATTAGTTGCTCATGAAGCCCGTTTGAATCATTTTATTGCACAGGAAATGGTTTTGCAGCTTTGTTCGGACTTCTTGCAACTCATCTCTTTTTTCCGTAAGATGGGAACGAAGAAAGTTTAACATGTAGCAGAATATGCACAGCGAAGTAAATTGTTAAAGAAGAGTTGTATAACAGAAGTCAAGCGGACAAAGAGGCGATAAAAAGTAGCACGTGTTTTACGGTGGGGAGGAACAAAGTAGAAGGAGTTTGGATCTGGCGTTTGAAGGAAGAGGTTTGAGTAAGATTTTCTGTGTGCAAGGGCCTCGCGAACAAAGCGAGAGAAACGAGAAAAAAATACAGTAGAAGAATATTCAATGCCGAAAAGTGAGACCAAAGTAAATAATATAAATTTGGAAATGGAAATTTATCAGCGAGGTAATTGAGGGAGAAGCCTAATTAAACAATAAGCAGAAACAGATCTACGCGTAAATAATATAGAGAAACATAAAGAAATCAGGACACAACTCCTCGAAGGTGACTTAACCTTATACTTTCTTCATTACAAAAAATCGAGTCTGCACTTTAGCTGGTATTATATTTGTTTCTTCATCGGGGAAAACTACAGGTAAAGTAACTTCACTTCTAAATTCTTTACAAGCGAAGCCAAGCGACAGGGCACTGAAAGAAACTGAAAACAGCCCTGTAACACTAAATGACGATGCTCAGTAAAAATGCTTTGGACGATTCAAATATTTAACTTCGTTAAAAAATAAAACAGAAGCTGGTCCTCTTCAATCGCATTTAAATGCACTGAATGTAGTCAAAATTTACCACGAGAGATCATGACACGCGTAGTAAGAAGGAAGTAACAAAACAGTTGGTGGCATGAGCCTGTAGTAACAAAGTGTAGCCTGGCTACTTGCCAGGTGGTCCAGTGATCTAGAGTACGGGCGGTCTCCACATTTGCAGGGTTTCAGTCGAAATCACGGTAAGACAAATAGGAGTTGTGTCTGTTCTAACGGCCTCTCAACACTTTTTTCGGAACTTGTAGCCTTTCGTCAGGGATGGAATGTACGAAAGAATGCCACAATGCACAATCCCACGACTTTGTGTCCCAAAAGGGAGAAATTACAAAATAACTACAAAGGAGCCTGTGGTCTGGATCCCTTTTAAGCACTCGATGATTAAAACATTTTGTCTCCTATTTATTACCTTTTCTAACTTACGTAAGCACACCAAATATTAAGACTAACAAAAATTCTACTAAAAAGGTCTGAAGCCTAGGTGCTTTGCATGAGTGTCTTTATCAATATGTTGCATACTGTTTTTAGTATTTACCAGCAATGTACGAGTACATAAACCAAATATTAAATACTTAACAAAAAAATTGCCCCCCCAACCCCCCCCCCTAGGTCTAGGTGCCTTGTAAGCATTTAAGGATTGGTATGCTTTTTCTTCTATCTCAATTTTAGTAGGTACATTTGCACGCTCCTTACCCTAAAATTCAAGACTGTAAAATTTAAATTTCATAGAAAAGTCCTACGCCTAGGGACTTTGTAAGCGTTTCAGGTTCCATGCATTAGGTTCCATGCATTACTGGCTCTTGACAATATTTTATTTCATGTTTACACAAATTCAGATTATTGTGTTCCTTCGAACAATGAGCTTTTTCTGCCATTTTGGGATCACACTATACGATGTCCTTGTAATTCTAGGTAACGTTATGTGGTTCAGCACGGGAAATGCTCTGATTAGTTTTGTCGATTTCGCAGATTAAATTAAAATATTTTTTCATGAAATTAAAAAAGATTTCATCTTTCTAACAGAAGTAAGAAAACATCAGTCAACAGCTCGCGTATTTTTCTGTTTTCAAGATGAGGGCATTTTTACCTATTTCCGAGAAGTGGGCATTTTTTTTCGGTGGGAATTTTTTTCTCATACCGTTAGGGATGAGAGACTTCTAACCAGAGAATAATAATGATGCTTTCATTTCAAGAACACGTCCGCATGGCAGACGTGAGCTCCGATCAGCTAACAAATAAGAAACGAGCGTGCACTAAAATTGTCAAACTGTTAAGATCTAAATAATTAGCTCCGTGAAACGTCATGAATTATATGCGGTGAAAATTCCTTTTCAATGGTGAAACAAAAACAAAAAAACAGTGACACAATCATCAATAACAAACTGAAGCAACCAGCGAAATGTTACATTTTTTTTCTCCCCACTATCGAAAGTGAAATTATGTTTAAAGTTACAGTGAATTCCTAGTTTACAATTCTTGTATACACTAAAGAGCAACTGAATTAGAGATACCTGTCTAGTAACGTGTAGCACCACCTTTCGCCCTGATGACGGCGGCGATTCGTCTCGGCCCGGACTCGACAAGACACCGGAAGCTTTGGGAAGACATACGGATCCACGACCCCCTGAACAAGCTCCCACAGTTCACGAAGATTTAATGGAGGATGGTCAGAGCCTCGAACATCTCTCTCGATGGCATTCCAGATGTGCTCGATGGGATTGAGGTCAGGTGACCTAGCTGGCCAAGGAAGCGTGGTCACGTCGGTGGAGTGTTCATCCAAACATGGCACGGTGATGGCACGGTGCATTGTCTTGTTGCAGGATGAGGTCCACAGTGGGATGTTGAAGACGCACAAACGGGAGCAAATGGTCGTCCAGGATATCCCGGTAACGTTGACCTGTGAGGGACGATGTCACACGTACCAGGGGTCCCATTTCAGTCCACGTACACAGTCCCCAGACGAGAATGCCACCCCCAACCAGCTTGAAGAGTACCCTGCTGGCAAGAAGAATCCATCGCTTCATGTGGTTTACGCCGTACTCGTATCCTGCCATCCGTATCTACCAACGTGAATTTCGACTCATCAGTCCAGGCAACATTTTTCCCACATGTCTAGGGTCCAGTGGCGATGTCCCAGCGCCCATGCTAATCTTTGCACCCTGTGATGAGCGGTCAGCTGCCGCACCCTCGTGGGACGAAGGCTTCTGTACCCCATAGCGAGGAGATGGTTCTGGATGGTGAGGCTGCTCACACGTTTTTGTGCATCAGCGTTAAATTGCCGAGTGATTTCTTGCACTGTGGCCCGTCTATCCGCTGTTACAATGCGAGCTAGCGGACGATGATCCCACTCATCCACACGCTGTTGCCCACCGCTGTTGGCCCTTGCAGGGATGGTTTTATCGGATTCGATGTACTCACGGTGCACCCGTGACACAGTGGCTCGTGAAAATCCCAGTGCCTGCACGACTTCCGAGATGGAGTGACCCATTCGTCGGGCCCCGACAATTTGCCTACGATCAAATGCACTTAGTCTTACCCATACTGCGTCCGACTCTTACTGATTCACGTCGCATCACTCCTTATATTGTCGGATCGCTGCATACGTCATGTCGTTTCCGTTTACAGGGCCGCCCACAGCGCCACATTTGCATAACGCCAGCTGTCTGTAATTCAATTGCTCTTCAGTGTATATCTGGGTTTTCCCTTACTATTGCAGTGGTGATAACGAGAAACCCCACGTAGATACGAAAAGTGTAAAACTATGAACTCGTAGTGATTTCGAAAGCTCCAGCTTAGAATCACATCTTACGATTTTCCGTTTCAAAATCAAGTGTTTCACATCTACATTAGTTGTGTTTAACCAGTGGGGGTACATGTCCCCACAAATCAAAGACTGTGTAGGCATTGCCCTCACTGGTTCCGCGAGCCACAGGATCTTAGTAAATACCGTGTTCGTATATTTTTTTGTCCTTTTTTAGCACGTCTTTTGTTAAAAAAGGTCGTGCTTATGTTAGCGGTTTGTCCGTTCGTCCGTCTGTGGAAACTATATCTCTGCAACTATTTAGTCCGATTTGAAAAATTCTTTTTGCATTGGGAAGCTTCAAAATTGCGAATGATGATCCTTCACTTCGTTTTTCTTTTTTTACGATACACAATTTCGCCGCTAGAGGGAGTAAATGCTGATGATATCGAGTTCAAAATACATTTTATTCCAAAATACATTTTATTCATTCGGTTGTTTTATTTGCTTCTAAACAAAACAACCGAATGAATATTTTTTTTATCTTTCGGTTCCATTTATGTCGAAGACTATCTTAGGTACAGTTACTTTTTCAAGTTACGCATAAATTTACCGCTAGGGGTCGTAAAAGTAAATTGCGTTTTCCCGATATCTCTGCTTCTAAAACTAAGATTTAAAAAATTCTTTCTGCAGCGGATACAGTTTCTGATGGGAAATCTTTTGCATATAATTTCTAATATTTGGTAAAGAATGGTTTGGCCACCAGGCGGCGAAAGTGTTAATTTCTGCTTTCTTCTGCAGCAAAATCTGAGCTCCTGAAAACTCGATTGAAAAAATTATTTCGTGGACCGATATCGCTCACATCGAAAAACCTTTTGAGAAGACTTTTTCTTAAAATAATGCGTTGTTTTCTTCCCAGGGGGTGTAAATGCATATCTTATATTAGTCGATATCTCTGATTCTAAGAGTCCGATTTGAAAAATTCTTTCTTTGTTGGAGAGCGTTTTCGCTGCGAAATGTTTTTGATATAATTTCGAATTTTTCTTAACACACAAGTCTGCCACCAGAGGGCATAAGTTCAGGTTTCCGCTTACAGCAATATCTGCGGGATTAAAAACCCGATTGAAAACCTTCTTTCTTCAGTCAGATACTACTGTTTTCCATATCGGTTCCACTGACTTTGAATAGCTTTGATAAATTTAATTCGCGTCAGAAGGATTCGAATGACGTGCTCATTACAACCGAAAATTCGGTCTCATCTTTCTTGTTTCTGTTTCTTATGCTCGCACCAAATGGAACATCAAAATGATTTATGAATTCTCCTGATGCTACCAAACTGACCTTTTTTTCCATGTAGACGACATACTGAGTTGAGAGCCCAGAACTTAAAGTAAAGATGATCTCCCTTCTATGCATCACAGAGTAGCTAGCATCTACCAATGATCATACCCTCCACATACCCATAAACTACACGTAATAATCCGTTTCCTTCACCTTCGACTAAAACATTATGACAGAAAACAGCTTACAGCGCCCTAAGGGAACGGTAAACGTTTTTTTTTTTTTTTTTTCATCACAGAGCGCGGAGACATCCTTCATTGTTACTCTGTTACGTGAAGACTGAAAAGTGCCGAAAAGTCATAAAACGATTCCATCATCTTAAAGTACCGCAGCGGAAAAGAGAAATACCTCTTCTCGTGTGGGGGCTTTCTCCCCCTCTCTTTTCTCCTGGGGAAGATGTGAAGTTTCCGAATATTTCTCCAGGGGGCAGGACACATTAGAATGACCCCACCAATCTATGGAGATTTTGCGCAGTCATTAAACCACTAAACAGAAACGGAAAGGACTTTGCTTATTTATTTTGGGTTCCTTGCGTCATGCAGCAAATCTGAAAACTTTCTGTACGCCTACCAAGACTGAACAGATGAAATAGAACTGAATGATGTAGCCAGGACCCCTGTGTGACGCCAGGACCCCTGTGTGACGCCAGGACCCCCATTCGTAAGAAGTGCGTATTCGGAAAATTGTGTTATTTAGGAGATTCTTCGTAACATTCGGAACGCGCTGCATACATCAAACCCGAGAGTGCAACATATAGCACAACTTCGTTACAATTGTAACATTCTGAGGGCAGCGGATGGCCTAGTGGTCAGTGTTCGTGACTGCCACGGAAGAACCTCAGGTTCAATCCTGGGTAGGTACGAACGCTCAAACCACTAAATATTCGCCGTGCGTCGGATGGGCCTGTTAAGCCGTCGGACCCGGGTACTGCCCTTCTCCCGGTAATAAATACGGACATCTTCCTCCCCCTTTCTACTTTGCTTCCGTGTGACTTTCCTATAAGGCACTCTAGCCCAAATCTCCTAGCTTCGTATTTCTAAGGGTTGCTTAAAACCTGGGGTCGGACACTCCCTTCCTAAAATCCTCTACATATAAAATGATCTGTAATATTCTGTTCGTAACATCCATTCGGAAAGTGCTACACGTAATTGCTGTATTTTAGAACACTTGACTTGCGCCTTTACCTTGGTCAAATATCAATTAAAACTGCTTTAAAATAGCAAGAAGCTTTCTTTTGTAGCAGCAACATTTTCTGTTATAAAAGTTTTCAGAATACTAATAATGTTAAATGAAAACTACAATGAAAAGCATTACTGACATAAATTAGATATGATAACTTTATTCTTTTCATACAGGTTACAAGCACATTAATAATAAAAGACTATAATTTTCGATCAAGAGAAATTAAAATTGTAAAATTGTGTAACGGGGATTTTGGTGATTTTAAAGGATTTTAGTATTCATTCATTTTCAAGCAAGCTCAGTCGGCATAAAGGGTGTCCGAGGACGTTTTTAAAGGCGGTAAGGAAAATTAGTGGTTGTAAAATAGCATGCAGGGGTGGTGGACTTTCTTAAGTGCTTAAATCGTTTTATTGGCCTACGCTGCAATCATGGTGCACTTGTGATCCAAGGCGATTCGGGACGGGCTTGATTATTTTATTGCATCGGAGACATCGGACGCTTTGTCGTTGGAGCCAGGACGGACACGCACAAGGAGAGAAAGAAGTCTGGTAGGGGGACAGAGCTGGCGGTAGGATGCGTCGAGAAAAGTACGTTCTCTAGAAGTCCCGAGAAGGACAGCGAAAGAGAATGCAAAGTGCGTGGTTACATAGGGAGAGGATTACCAGGAGCGAGCGAGGAAAGAGGCGAATGGCTTCCGTGCTGGGAAGCGTGAGTAATAAGAACATGAAATAGAAGATAAATTAGGCAGAATCGTTGAATGAATAAGAAAGAGAGAATGATTTACTAATGATCTAAGATCGATCTGGACAACTTGCACTATAACGAATAAGTCAATAAACAATTTAGCTTCTAACTTTCTCAACTATTAATTTGCTACATATTTTCTGCAATGAGTTGCAACAAGGCACAAACAATCGGACCCCGTAACAAACTCGTAACAATTGATACATTCAACACTTTGATCTACCGACACCTTTTGTTTCAATACATTATGACGTAATATCAAATTTGCCAATTATTTTTAAGTAACTCAAATTTTATTAATGGCGTTCCCTCGAAAATCATAGTTAGCAATAAACTAAAAACATGTTAATTAGAAAAAATGCAGTTATATGTCGTGTACCTATTGCATACTGTAGTTTGGAAAGTCCTTTTTGATCTCGGAAGCTTCTAGTATGCACTAAATGCGGAAATTTACTTTGCATAGCAGAAAGACAAAATTAACATTTTAATTGTAAGGAAATTAATAAAATCCTGCTACGTCCCTAAAACTTCATCAAGTGAAAATTAATAGCATTATACAAATACATACCTTAGCTGTTTTTAAAAAAATTCGTCTATTTTCATTTATGCTTCAGATTTCAATATTTTTATCGCGATATTCGCAAATATCCAGTCTTCTGCTTTATGGAAAGGACTGCTCTTTTCCACATTTTTTTTTTTTTTTTTTTTTCCAGACAACAAGCAACAACAACAACTTTTTTCCGTTTCTGAATTTGATGCTTGCAAACAGTTGCAGGGTGATTTTCAGAGCTAAGAAGATAAACTAAAGACAGCAAGCATCATGTTGGGTAAAAGAAGCGTTATGTCCCTGGAAGAAGGTGTGAACTCGTTTGTCATTTTATTTGACAGTTGGTAGACGGTATAAGACAGCAAGCACTTCTCTTCCGCCAAAGAGGACATGCAATGGGGGGGGGGAGAGAAAACTTGAATTTATCGGTAACGGCGATCGAATACGCGTCTCCTCACTCCGGAGTGAGTTGCTCTAAGCGACTAAACTACACCGACAGAATGTATCGTTGCAGATTTGTCGTTTTGACACGTGTGCTTCACCTCTGTAGTACATCACAAACACCCCAACTCATAAGACAGCCAGCCGCTCGAATCAAAGGCAACCAAGCTCACCACAGGAACTCTTCGCTGATGCTTCTCTGTACGCAAAAGAGGACATAGTTAAGGAGTAAAGGGTCGTGAGACATCCATTAAGTCCTAATAAATAGAAACAGATTAACACCGAAAACCCCACAATAAATTCAGGCCGTAATGATATACCGAACTAATATTTCTTCTTCTTCTTTTGACTCTTGTGCCACTCTAACGAAAGCAGGAGCAGTCCAGATGGGCTCCCTAATTTTTTTTTGATTGGGGGTTTAACGACCACCGTGAGCAACTCAATGGGCTATAAGCAGTCGCCCGTCCCTAATTTAGGGTGACTGGTTCCAGGGAAGGGAGAGAGCCAGTGCCGTAAGACAAACACAACACCCATGCCTCACCGGGATTCGAACCCGGACCCATCGTGGATGAATGATCAGAAGCCATCGTTTAGACCACTGCGCCACTGGGGCGGCGCTCCCTCATTGTGGCATGTTTTCGGAAGGAGCAGCTGACTTGTATCCCAGGCAGGGCCTGCCATTTTCTCCGATAAAAAGTTCGTCACAATTGAATCACGGTCTGAAAAATCGGAAAGGCAATTCACACACAGCTTGCCAGTGGCGGTACATCAAGTAGTATTGGGGGCTGGCGGATTCCAAGGGTGTGGCGATACATTAAGGGATCAAGGGATGTTTTGCATAGAGCACGTTTGTTCAGACCAAAGGGGTGACGTTATATCGAGGGGCGGTACATCGAGTGTTGACTGTATGCCTCCACACAAAAGATTGGAATTAAGCTTACTGATCTACAAAAATGCTACTGTACGTTATTTTCATTTTATTTTTGGGTTAGTTAACTGGCATTGAGATACATACATACACCGAAGAGCAATTGAATTAGAGACAGCTGGTGTTATGCAAATGTGGCGCTGTGGGCGGCCCTGTAAACGGAAACGACATGACGTATGCAGCAATCCGACAATATAAGGAGTGATGCGACGGAAATAAGTAAGAGTCAGACGCAGTATGGGTAAGACGAAGGATCTAAGCGCATTTGATGGTAGGCAAATTGTCGGGGCCCGACGAATGGGTCACTCCATCTCGGAAGTCGTGCAGGCACTGGGATTTTCACGAGCCACTGTGTCACGGGTGCACCGTGAGTACATCGAATCCGGTAAAACCATCCCTGCAAGGGCCAACTGCCGTGGACAACAGCGTGTAGATGAGCAGGGTCATCGTCGGCTAGCTCGCATTGTAACAGCGGATAGACGGGCCACAGTGCAAGAAATCACTCGGTAATTTAACGCTGGTGCACAAAAACGTGTAAGTAGCCCCACCATCCAGAACCATCTCCTCGCTATGGGGTACAGAAGCCATCGTCCCGCGATGGTATCGCTGCTGACCGCACATTACAGGGTGCAAAGATTATCACGGGCACGGGAACATCGCCACTGGACCCTAGACATGTGGGAAAAATGTTGCCTGGACTGATGAGTCGAGATTCACATTGGTACATTCGGATGGCTGGATACGAGTACGGCGCAAACCACATGAAGCGATGGATCCTTCTTGCCAGCAGGGCAATCTTCAAGCTGGTGGGGATGGCATTCTCGTCTGGGGACTGTTTACGTGGACTGAAATGTTACCCCTGGTACGTGTGACATCGTCCCTCACAGGTCAATGTTACCGGGATATCCTGAACGACGATTTGCTCCCGTTTGTGCGCCTTCAACATCAAACCGGGGACCTCATCCTGCAACAAGACAATGCACCGTGCCATCGCTCCCGAATTGTATCCGAATGGTTGGATGAACACTCCACCGACGTGACCTCGCTTCCTTGGCCAGCAAGGTTACCTGACCTCCCATCAAGCACATCTGGGATGCCATCGAGAGAGATGACCCCTCCATCAAATCTTCGTGAACTGTGGGAGCTTGTTCATGGGTCGTGGATCCGTATGGCTTCCCAACGCTTCCGGAGTCTTGTCGAGTCCATGCCGAGACGAATCGCTGCCGTCATCAGGGCGAAAGGTGGTGCTACACGTTGCTAGACAGGTATCTGTAATTCAATTGCTCTTCAGTGTACGTTATGATTATTAATTTTTTTTTATATTCAACTGCGGGTCTTTCTAGTAGAAAGAAAGCAACTCTTGTCTTTTTTTTTTCAAAATTATTTTCCTTCGGTTGCTTGTTATCACTGCTTTCTTTTCTTCTTTTTATAGTTCCCCTTAAAGGCTCTTTTTTTAACACTCCCCTTTACGATTAAGCAATCGTTCTTCGCGAACTCTCGCGTGCCGACGTAACAGGGGAGAGATGGAAGGGGGTAGGTAGTGACCAAGGGGAAGAGCAAACCCAGTGAGCTGATGCTAGCAACCTTTGCTCGCTCGTCTACGGACAGCCTGGGTAGCTGGACTGAAGCAAGAGCATACGAAGACATTTTTCCCCCGTTAGAAAATATAACTTTATGGCTCTCGCGAGAATAATGGAAGAAATCTGAGCATTAAATCCCCATCTGAGAATGAGCCTGGCGCGGTTAGGATCATTGTTAGACAACTTGGGAGGGTGTTATTAAATTTAATGAGCAGGCAGATGAGATTGATGTTTTGGGCTGCAGCGTATAATTTTAAACGGCAATTACAGCAATTTTACAAGCAGGGACGTTCAGGTGTGGCTCTTACACGACGTGGTAGTATCACCTTTCCCCCTCACATGAAATTCATGGCGCGTAGTAGTAGCTGACTAATCAGTAGATCAAACGAATGATGATACAAAATTTGTGGGACTATCGAATTAGGAGGCGGATATTATGCTAGTCAATTAGTAGTAGGGGGTTCCGGAAAGTCCTAGCTCTGGAACGATAATAATTTGGGGAACAAAGTAGTAGCGAAGATATACCCACAATCCGGTGCATTTTCTTTCGGGCAATAGTGTCACAGTGCTTTTTAAACTCTTTCCTTAATTACCGAAATATGTTATAATCAGAAGATTGCAAGGTTTCTTGAGCACTGTAAACATCAATAGAGTAGTAATAAATCATTCAACAGAAGCGATTTGACGTTTGATGAAATCCTTTATCTTCGTCATTTTGCTTAATTACGGATTACTCCGAGTCATCGTGTGATTACATCCAATCCATGTCCGAACTCCTCCCTAAGTTCATTCTTACCGCTCGGGCGCGGACACCACGCACCACTTCTCAAATTCTACTCCTACCCCGAAAATCTCCCAACCTCTTTCTACCACCGTCAGTCGCATACTACCTTCGAAGAAACGTTCCTCTTGTTTTTCGCACTGCTTCCAAAAAACGCGCCTGAAGCCTCTGTGCCGAACTCCTTCTTCTCAATGCGTCTCCATCTCCATTCCTAATGACCACCCCGAAGGAAACCCCTTACTCGAGAACGGAAGTCCTTCCTAATGAGTCACTTTAAAACTCTAAAAAAGCCTTCTTCTATTGTAGCTTGCTACACACGAAATCCTGTTGCGCTGTCCATCTCCAGGAAGTCCGCCGATAAACTAATCGCTTCCGGTGACTTACTGGCCTACGAAATCGAACTCAAAAATTATATTCTTAAGAAGTTTCCCACGATTACTTTTCAAACATTCTAAAACTTCAGGTATTCTTAATTATTCGCATATTCATTAAAATTCAACAATTAAAAGATATTTACATGGCATTACATTTCATAAAATAAACATTCCCGTTGAATTACGCTATTATTGAAGGTTATTTACATTTACCACTATTACAATAGCATATGATGATGATGACTAGAAAGTCGACAGGAAAAGCAATCCTATTTAGAGTCTAACGTGACGCACTTAGAAAAAAAATAGTTAATCTGAACATGAGTTTAAAACCATTTAGGAGCTAGGGAATAGCAAGATGCTTTCCTGTCGGTCTCGGCTAATCTCGAACTCAGACTCCGGGATCGAGAACTAACCGACTTGCAGACGAAGAAATGTATGGCGATGTAAATAGACAAAGTCATCTTTGTTTCTAAGTTTTTCTTTAACCAACACACAGCAGCCGAAAAAATTGTTATTCTACACCGTTGGGATCGAACCCCAGATCTCTCGATAACTAGCCGTATGCGTTCGCTTTACGCTACGGTGCAAACAATCCACGGCACTATGTGTGTTTACCTGTCAGCATCTGACTTCAAAAATCCGTAGGGATGGGCTCAGCAACTGAGACGTTTCGATCTGGTGGGGCTTAACGGAACGGTATGGCTTTCCAGTTATTTTTCAATCCCTATTCAGTTATTATCTACAATGTAGTGCCGATCCAGTATATTTACTAGGGGTATCACGGCTAGGATAAGGCGATTGGTACGCGGGATGTATTTCTCAGGGCATATTATTTTTTTTTATTTTAGTTCATTTATTAGTCAAGCATATTACTAGGTACGAGAAATTTGCAGGGTGCAACATATTATAAAGTTGCCGTAGTTAAAGTAAACCGGATCCTTCATGAAGTGCAAATAGGTTAACGATTTTTTTAGAGTAAACCTTAAATTTGTTTGGTTTCACATTCCCCATGTACCGTATAATGTTACTTAGAGTTCAAATAACTACAATTATAACAAGATCAAGACGAAGGAAGACTTACAGCTTGTCTCCGATATAAGAGTTTTATTCCTTCTTCCTTGAAAGGTACACCACGAAGTTGGAATCGCAGACAATTTCCAATAGTAGTCGTGTCACAATATAGGTACCAGACGAGTCACACTACTTTTCACATTTCCCAAACGTAACGGACAATGACGTAGGATGATATCTAACCAACTCGACTTAAATCATCAATAACAATGATAACTCGCAGTTCTCCGACACCTAACACACCACATTCAAACAAAAAGGTCCTGTTTATATCTACTTCTCCTTTACTTGACTGCCTGCTAGTGATGTCGAAAAGAATAAACGCTCCGGAGTTCCGATATGACATTCAGTACAGAAAACATAACGAAAGATACCCAAAATTTGCGCGAGAGAAAGTAAACCAATACCAAAGGTTAAATACATAGTATACGTCACAACCATCTTCCTTTCGGTATCAGTGATTATTTTGGGATGTGGCTGATGTTTAAGTGCACCAATTGATCTTGTAGATGCTTTGTTTCTCTTTTTCATGGCTATACGTAGCTTGCGATACCCGTGAGAGTCCATACGGAACGCAACACATTTCTGTCCTAACAGTGAACCTGCGTCGCGCCGTCCGAAAAATTGTCAGACACGGTTTCGCCGTTATATTAAACGAAAATTTTACGAAGAGAATCCCCAGTCATATCCCATTGTTGAAGCGGTAGCATAAGAAACGATGGCTGATAGTATGGCTGTATTCGTTTTTAAAATGGGTTTGTTTTACGAATGATAGGGCCACATAAAGTAACTAAATAGCTATTTTATTTAAAAATTCTTCTCGTATAACGAAACCCTCAAAATGCTGATTAATGTACTTTATTTGATCCTATCCTGTATGATTATAATTTCATTTTGAAATTGTGAAATAACACGTATCAAAGATGTTTTCTAAGAATCCTTCAGATAAAGATCAGTTTTCGCGAATACCAGCTTTGCATTCCACTGATTCCGATGCAATAGCTGAAATTGCCTACCCACAGTCACAAAGCTGTCTAGACTAGCTGTTGTGTTTTACCTACACAAAACACACACATGCATTCACGAAACACCGGGACCAAATTCGCACGTTTGTCGTCGTGTGCGCGTGTTATGAAAAACAAACTATCAGTGCTATATTTTATGGCATGCTATGATGTAAACAATTGGGTTTCAAAGCAACTTCACTGAGTAATTGATTTTTGAAATAAAACGTTAACCCTTTCATTCCTAAAATTCAATTTATGATGAAACACAAGTTTGAAAGTTCCGCAAGTAACAGGAGGGGGGGGGGGGGGGGGCTCATACACAAGTTTTAAAAGAATTCTCAAAAATCACGAATTCTCAAATCAGACTGATTAGTTTACTTTTAGTGAACATGGAATATGATTTGATGAATGCGCTGGGCTTTTCTGAACTTTCATTTGGAGAGGGCTAAATTGGGAAGGAAACCTTTAATGAATGAACACTGTTTTTGAAAATAATTTTTGAAAACACCAACTGTTCTCATTAATTGGCATTTTGAATTATTTTTTTTCACCTTAAAAAAGATCTTGGTTTCGTAAAAATATTTTTTTTAATAAACATATACACAATAGCGTATTTATTTGGCTCTTTCTTGCTTCTAGCATTTTAATTTTTCAAATATTTTGTTTCTGCCTATCTTTTAATAGCTTAGTCTTTTCTATATTGTGATCCTTTAATTTACAGAAATATCATGCTGGTAGTAACTGCCTTAACATTTTCCAATAAATGAATTATAAAAATAGCGTTCCGCAAATAAGGTCCTAAAACGTTTGTAGCCCAAGATGACAATAACGAATACACGGACTACGATAACTCAGCAGCACAGTGTCGAAGTAATGTAAATCAATTAGTTCCGCACAGCTATTACGGTTATTCCCATACTAACTTAGTAAATCAAGGTCATTACCCTCAGTCGGTAAATAATGTCCTCAAAGTGCAGAAAAAAAGCACAGGTGCGCTCGATTCGCTGTGTGGCGCATTACTAGTCATCACTGAAACACAGTTTTCAACGCCAAGTGCTAATCAGCAACGCGTGGGGTCAGAAGAAGTTGTTCCCGGAGGAACGCTAATTTGTCAGAAGTGTCTTTCCCTTTGTGCGTCACTAACAGCTGCTGTAGAAGGTGGGAGGCCCTCAAGTGAGCCCGTACCCCGGGAGTCACATCCGCCCAAATTGCAGGGTATCCGACAGCGTTGGCATGGCTACAAGCAGATGCAGATACACTCGAAAAAGTCAGTGTTTCTGAGAATGGCGGCGAGGAGAAGTTGGTCACAGTGCTTTTTCACACCGTAGATTGACCTGGTAACCTAGCATGGACATTCTCTCTTCGCACCCTTTCCATTTCCGCAAGGCCTCAGTAGGTCGCAAACAAGGAAGCATGGCCGCACGTACAATGCTTGAAAATAGAGCAGCATGAACTGCCATTTAGAACCGGGCAGTCGGTCTTTACTAGCCTGATCACGCCCTTCTGCGAAACCACGGTGCAAGTCTTAATTAACCTCCCGCGCTAAAAATACAAAAATAAATGATAATCAATTAAACTGGAATCTAAATTTGCTAAAATCTAAACTTGCTATCCAAACTATACACGTATCTCATTTGTTTAAAAACAAATTCCTTCCCAAGATTCCATGGTATTTCCCCTAATCTGTTGAAATTTCTGGAATGTTTTTGCACTATGATGCTCAGTTTTTCACACATTTCGTGAAATTTCTCTTCTCTGGTGAGTTCTTTTATTACGAATAAAGAATGCAGTGTTTGTGAGCTATTAAGCAATATTGCCTTTTAAATCTTTAATTTCAGGAGCTTCGTGCAATGCATTTTGACATTTTTTATATATTTTTTTCATTCTTTTCGAAAGTATGCAAAATTTACCAGCGCATAAGTTTAAAATACAGTAACTGAAACATGATCACAGGTAAGGCTCGTTTACGTCAGATGTCATAGAAATACTTGTGGTACTTCGGTTAAACTGGTAACACGACGGCTCACCGCGACAAATTATAAAAATCTCTTAATCTGAAATAAGTTTTGCAAACATAGTTCCCGTTTTATACCTGCAATTTGATTCTTACATAAATTCGTAAAAAAAAAAAAAAACTACGTACACACTATCATTTTCAGCATACGTTGCAGTTTTTTTACTTTGCTTACTTTCTTATAGGTGAAAATTATGTTTGAAGTACAGCGATAGGTTGAGTTGAGACGTCAGTTTTCATAAAATTTCCCCCATTAGATTTCAAATATACCAACACGGTTAGAAATCTGTGTAACGTATTTGGGATATTCTGAGTAAGTTCATATATTTTTGATGTTATGAATCTTACCCAACAGTAGTAAAATAAATCCGAAGTGAAAAAAATCGATGTAACGAAAATCCGTAACGGTGTGTCGTTATCAAAACCATTGTTGAAATCAGATCGTGCCGCATGCTGTTCCGTGAAATGATGCAACAAAAATTGTTGATTTTATTGTTTTTCAACAATATATTTTTACTTAACTATCGCCGAGCATTATTTCATCCCGTTTTACCTAAACATAACAATATCCCATTGCAATCTGCGTAAATTACGAGAACTTCACGCTAAATGTTATAAAAGCCATTACAAAAATGCATTTTGATGATATGCATCTTTCCTGACAGTAGTAAAAGTATGCGTCGTAGCGAAATTTGGCTTCCTCTCGACCTGTAGATATCCTAGACCAAAAGCTACCAATCCCCTTCACTAACACACTTGCGATTGAGATTTTCTTTCTATCCTGAGGTCAGATATTAGCTTGATGGAATTCGTAGCTACATCACATTTCATCGGTGCCAGGGTCGTTTGTTAAGTTCGTCTAAATCTGAATTATAATAGTAATAATAACAACAAATATTGTTTTTGAAAAAGTAAACAGTCGAAATACTTGCTATTGTCGCCGCCATAGTTTAGTAAATATTTACTTTTATGACTCACGTATCTTCTTTCATTGGTTTTACGATAATAACATTCATTAATCCACATATTTAACTACCGCTCAATATCAGGAATTAGTAGACCTTATTGTTTGTTGTTATGATTTAATTCTATGTAATATGTACCGGACTGTGGCTCGGTGTGGTCGTGAGTGACGTAAATAAATGCAATGTGTTGTACATAAATAAATGTATACTCTCGAATCACTCGTTTTATTTCACACCCACAAAGATCTTGGTATGCGAAAGATACATAGCATAAATTATCTACAAAGAGTACCGGGGTACTCTCTCTCGATTTTATTTTATTTTTTTGAAATGTTCTGTGTAACATGAAAAAACTTAAGCCTTTGTGTAAAACGGGTTTCGGAGTTTCGAGTAACATTCCAGAATAACCGCAATTTGTGCAAATGCGCATGCTCTAAGTTTTTAGAAAGTGTGTAACGTTTGGGAGCTCGAGAGGCACATGAGCATCTTTCTAGGAATTGTGCAATGTTTCTGAGGTCGGTGTAATATATTTCAGAATTTTATTATTCATTTATTTGGTGTACGACACATCGTTACTCAGAATTTGTGTGGCGTTTCAGAGTTGCGAGTTACTTTTCACAGAATTTCAATTCCCTTGGCGAAAAGCTAATGCTCAGCTTTTTAGTAAAATACCGCATAGTTCAGTGTAACTTTTAAGAATTTTGGTGATATCACAAAGGGACACCTAAAGGCTGGTTTGCTGTAGATTCGTGCAGTGTTTCGGAATTATTACTATATACAGTCTATCAGAATTCTTGTATCAGTCACTTTCTTTTACGTGAGTTGTGTGTACACCTTACCTTACCACTTTACCAAAATTTCCGATATTTATTGGAAAACGTTCCACAAAATCAGCCTGGCACAATATTTCAGATTTCTACAAAAATGTGCAGAACATTTATTGGGATTTCTGTCATAATATTTTCAAAAATTTTGAAGCAGCTAATATGCCCCCTTTTTTGTTTAATGTACTGCTGCATGCAAAATTATTAATATAAATTTGCACAAGATGCACGTGAATTTTGTTTAGAAGACAAAGGAAAAATTCTTCGTTATAAAAACGTGGTAAGATTTCCATGGTCGGTTTTTCTGACGTTCAGTTGCTTTTCAACGACATACGAGGGAATGAGGAGTAGCAAATCGCTTTTTAGGAGCTGCTGTCTTTTCTCTCGCGTTTGGCGGAAATTTTCAATTTCGGAAGGTGCTTGAGCACCTCTTACGGTGGAGTATCAAAATAAAGCTTAAGAAGTCGCACTCTTCCTGCAGAGTGAACGGCCTACTAATGGCACAAAGGAAGTAATGTGGGATTAACGGGGAACAGTCTGAGAAGTCACCCAACGCCAAAGTTTGAGCAGCCTTGTCCTTATGACAATCGCGAGCTAGCAACAGTCAAGCATAGTTAATCCTGCATTAAACAATCAGTTATAGCCTCAGATACTGACCAATGGACAAAGGGGATGGGAAAACAATATCTACCTCGAGGATTAACAAATGAACATTTATGTTATCCATAACCAGTTCGAAATTTTAAATACAAAGGGAGTCCTGAAAGCAATGCCTCGTCTCTCATAAGATTTTTATTTGTAGCAGCAAAAATGTGAAACTTGGTGGCAAAATACTTGAGCATATTGTTAATAATGCTAGCCTATTCAAAGTATTGTCCATCACTTTCTATACATTTCCGCCATCTTTCACCCCATTGGTAAAATTCCTTTTGGAAAAATTCCTGAGGCTGTCGTTTCACTCATGAGTTCGCAGGCAGTTTAACGTCTGTCACATCGTCGAAACTTTTTCCACAAAGGTTGTTTTTCAAAGGGACAAACAGGAAAAAAGTCTGAGGGAGCCAAATCAGAACTGTAGGGGCGTTGGGGCATCACCGTCCTTCCCCATTTTGGCAATAGCCTGTGAAGTCTCCATTGAGGTGTGGAGACGTGCGCTATCATGGTGTAAAATAACACTATAAGTGGAATATCACGTCTTTCCCTTCTGATAGCTTCGTTTAGCTTCTTCAACGTCTGCACATGGTGAGCACTGTTTATTGTTGCACCACGTTCAAGGAAATCAGTCAAAATGACACCACGTTCGTCCCAGAAAATTGTCACCATCACTTTCCCAGCGAAACGAGTTGTATTCACCTTTTTCTGTCGAGGCGAAGATGTGCGGTGGCATTCCATTGACGCACGTTTTGTTTCTCGGTCATGAAAGAACACCCAGGTTTCATCCCCCGTCACAACATTAGAGAAAAACACCTCACCCTCCCTCCCATAACAGTCCAAGAGGTTCCGGCACATGTCCACTCTTTGCTCACATTGTTCACGGGTTAGGTTTCTTGGGATCCGCTTTGCCCAGATCCCTAATTAATGTTTCCATAGCACTATGACCACAATGAATTGCATCACACAACTCCAGTATGGTGACACGACGATCAGCTGTGATGAGGTCTTTCACTCGCTGCCTGTTGGCATCTGTCATTGCAGTTTCTGGTCTTCCACTCCATTGTTTGTCCGACACTTGAACTTTCTCCCTCTTGAAACCTCTTCGTCCATCTTCGGACAATACGGATATCGATTGTGGCAGCTCCATACACCGCCAGTGCTCTTCTGTGGATTTCTGGAGCCGCACAACCCTCTTTTTACATGAATTCAATTACGGCTCGCTGCTTTTCTCTGTCATTCATGATCTTTATTTCTGATTCTGAAAAAAATTTCTTCCTACACTGGCAACATATCATAGTACATGTCAGTGCAGTTTCATTAAAATCACTTCGAAGTTTCTAAAGTTATTAAAGAGGAGGCATTACTTTCAGGATGCCCCTTGTAAAATTTGTACACAACAAACTTACCTGGTGAGATTGCACCCTTTTTTGCATAGGGGAATGAACTACAGTATCTTTATTTTAGCTCACATAATGCAGAAAACGTCAACAATAAGGATTTAATACGCCCAATTTTGTGATCTGCTTTTCGTTTTGAAAGATTTTCGTAGTGCTAAGTCAAACAAATGTTGTTACGAAGATTTTAGAAATCATTCGCTTCCGAGAACAGCATGGAAATTTCAGTAGTAGGTCTCTCTCTAGAATGGGAAACTTCGACGACGCTATTAGCACGACCCCGGTAGTTGCGGTGGTCGAGGAACGCTTTTGAGAAGAAGCTTATCGGCAACGGTCATCAGTCGAGTTATGAAACATCATTTCCCGAGCAATCGATCTTAGTACGTTGGATAAGCGTTTTATTGTTATATTACTTTATTGCTCTTTGCAGCGATCAGTATATTGTGATGGAATAGTGTAACCAGACTACGTAATGAGTTTATTTCTTTTCTTGGAGAGAAGACCTTTCCTTCAAGCAAAGACGAATAGCCAAGAGCCGGACACAGAAGTCCCAATCGGACAGCGATCGATATAAGATATTAGGAGGAGCGAGGAACGGCTCCCGAGTTGGGAAGCTTGACTGATAGAAAATGATATACACATATCATGCTTTTCTACATTAGGCACGTTTTACCTAATGTAGAAAAGGCATTAGGTAGAACGTGCAGTTCATAAGTGGAAAATAAAATAGTAATTAATTCAACAATCAAAGTACTTCCAGGATAAACCAAAAACGAGTATTACGCAGTAATAAAGAACAGATTTCATACCGCAAGTGCATTTAATAGTTTCCTCGAGATGTACTTTCTTTGTAACATTCACTAAGGGCAACAATTTTTTTTTTTTTTTTTTTGATTGGAGGTTTAACGACCATCGTGAGCAACTCAATGGGCTATAAGCAGTAGCAGAGCTGCAATTAGGCAAAGTTATCAAACCCGAACGGGGAAAAAAGTCGCGTTAACAATGTGTTCAACGATGTAAGTGTTGTGTTACACAAGTTTAAATTATATTTTGCCACTGTGCATTTCCCAAAGTGTAAATTTAATTTTAAATAACGAGAAGAACTCAGAAAATGTGGGATTTTATAAAACCAGAGAGATCTGTCTCCGGTTCGCTATGCTCATCAACCTCTTGCGAGCTTACCTAATTGTATCTCACGTAAAAGAACATGCGGATGCTGTGCCAGAAACTCACGGATATGGATACGGGATGTTGTTTAAGGTATCCCACCGTTTACATCGCATAGCAAAGGGAACTAGTGATTTGGGTTAATTTTCTCAATGGAAGTACAAAAGGAGCGCCGGGCAGCAAACGTTACAACAATTCAATAATTAGGCAGCAGGTGCAAAATTCTTGAGATCTTTCAGACGCTGAACAGAAAAAGTCACTGAAATAAAAATTAAGTTTGAAATGTATAATAACTCGAGTGTTTTCATTAAAGAACATAGTTGTCGGTAACATCCCTTTAATATGTCTTGTGTGATGTCGAATGGAAATGAAGGTGACGTGTTGAAGTCGATGATTCGCGGTTTTTGTGTGAGGAACAGACAATTTCTGAACACTGCAAAATCAGGAGCTCACTAGAAAATTACATTTTCGAGAGTAATGTGTTACGTGAGTTTCGGAGATTTTAAAATATTTTAGTATTAATTCATTATCAAGTAAGGTCAGCAGTCAGTATGAGAATATTCAAATGGGACTATGAGGCGGCAAGGGTAATTCGAAGTTGTGTTTCTAGGAAGCCTTTCTTTCTAGTGAACAGCCGTTTCAGAAAACGTTAAGGGCTTCTTATCGCTTTGTTGGCGAATGCTGCAACCATGTACGTACATTGTGATCTGAAATGAGCAATCGAGACAGCTAAATTTGTTTTATTGCTTTTGAGGCGACGGACGTTCTTCATTCCCTTAGAGAGAGAGAGAGGGGGG
Source organism: Macrothele yani (assembly GCA_039090855.1). Classification (NCBI taxonomy): domain Eukaryota; kingdom Metazoa; phylum Arthropoda; class Arachnida; order Araneae; family Macrothelidae; genus Macrothele; species Macrothele yani. The sequence goes on along the minus strand of CM077017.1, from coordinate 59,310,574 downwards.
TCTAGGTGTAGAGGTCGCGGGACGGTGCTTTGAGGAGCAGGAACACTTCTCGAGTCTCTCGACCCAGGACAGAGAGACGGAATGAAAAGTAACGTAGAACACGAAAGAGCGAGTAGTTAGGAAACAGAAAAAGCAGCGAGAGGACAGCAACATTGAGTTATAATTTAGTAAGAAAATTCTACAACAACCTGCACAATAAGTTGAAGCAAACAATAAAGGATTTGAAACTACAACTTTCTCAACTGTCCATTTGCATATATTTTCTGCATAGAGTCTGCCATTAGGCTTAAATATCGAACCCGAAGGAGCTTATAATAAACGGACAGATATTCCTTTGCAACACACACATTAAGATGGTCCTTAGTGTTATGGGAATTTTTTTTTTATAAATTCGATTCTCCCACCCTCTAGAAATATTCTTTTTGGTGTTATATCAATAACAGAAAAAAAAAATTAAAACAATCGAGCAATGTTCAGAAGTCGCCCAACACGTTAGAAGTTTTGTGTTATTTACATAAAATGTGCTACATAATCGTGCAAGAATAATCAAGCCATTCATATACTTTTAACAATAAAATGAATCTTTTATTATTAAAAATTTAAAGCACACAAACTTAAAGTGACATTGTTTTGATGTAAAAGTATAGTAGAAAACAAATTCATAGGAATACCAGTTCTATTATTTAGCTGGGAGTAGACTTCTGCTGCTCCATAAGATATATCTTTTAGTACAGGTGCAACGATTACGGTGATCAGCCACAACTTGCATAAGAAACTGAAATTGGTCTTCATTATAAATAATGAGCTTGTTTAATTGCTGCACAAGAGCGACCCCACTTTCAGCACTGTCATTGGTTACCACGATCTCCTGTGCAATACCTGCCTTATAATCTTTTCTGTCTCCCAAAGTCAGCGAATCAAATTGTAGAAATTCAATAGAGATCATGAAAGAAATACGGGATTACACCATATAATACAAATTTTTGAAGATGACAATCCGATTTTTGGTGTAAATGTGACAAGGATGGCAAGTCAGATGATATCCGAAAACTTGAATATTTAATCATCCTGGAGTGGGACTCGAATCCGCGTCTCCCAGATAGCGCCCGGGTATGCTAACCACTACACTACCCAGAACAACCAAGTCTCAAGTTTCCGATTAATTTGAATATAACAATAACAGGATTCGCTAGTCGCAGCAACCGGCATTCATGTTCAGCGGATCTGTAGGTTAAGAATCCTATCCCGTGATTGCCCGGAGGAGCAGATAAATCATGAAAGAAATACGGGATTACACCATATAATACAAATTTTGAAAATGACAATCCGATTTTTGGTGTAAATGTGACAAGGATGGCAAGTCAGATGATATCCGAAAACTATAGAGATATTCAGTTTTGTAAAGAAACCAATTGTGTTGGATGTGACAAAATCTGCAAGGTTTCTTTGTGCTGCACTACTGGCACTAAGAATGACGCAGTTCATGCCCTTTGGAGTAAAAAGGATGTTGCCTTGTTTTAAATCTAAAGCGTTCACCATTTTCCGTTTTGTTGAGATCAATACTTCAGTATCAAAAAATGTAAGGCCAATCTGCTCGGACAAATACCATAGATGATTTTCCAATTTTTTATAAGTTTCTTTTGGAATGTTTTATTGTGATTTTCATATTGATAGAGATCATTAAGAAGAAGAATGTCATTACGTGGTGCACTTGCTGCTAGCAGTGCTGTGAACCAGGCTTTGAGGTACAAAATCACTATAAACTTACACATTTCTTGAAGTCCTTTTTCCTCTGAGGATTCGAGTTTTAATTGGAATCGAAACATATAAATCTTTAGGGAGTAAATTAGCTTTGACAAACAACATGCATGGTGTATGCACCCGGCACTTGAAAATGAATTCCTCGTGGTGAAGTGTCGCCCAGAAAGATAATTGACAGTTCTAGTAATTCACGGAAATCATCTCCTACATTAACTTGTGGCGAAAGCTAGCTCAATAAAAATGCTTGGGCGACCACTAAATATCCTTTAATCTTCATGAAATTTTAACATAAGTCCATTATCATATAAACAAATATTTGGAAGGGGTGGGAGCAAAATATTTATAATTTTTGAAAATAAGGACCACCCTAATACATACACTATCTACCAACTAGTAATTGCACACCCCTGCAATCGACGATATTTGCGGTCCTGATACACGTCACGGCCGCCGCCGTTAAATATCTTGTGGGAAACAACAACGCAACCAGTCGCATACAAGATGCCACGCAGTTCGGAGCTCTCTGATTTCGAGAAAGGTGTAATCGTCGGGTATCACAGAAATGGCCGATCCGTACGTGACATATCCAGCGAGTTGAAGTACTCAAAATCGACAGTGGCCTACGTGATTGGCAAGTGGAAGATGAGAGGTGACTGTCGGAATGTGCTCCGACCCGGCAGATCCACAAAACTGGGAGTTAGAGACTGACGAATGCTGGCCAGAGAAATTCGGAACAACCGCACCAAATCGATGGGCCACATCCGCGAGGAGTTTCAACAGACATCCGGGAGTGTTCTTTCGATGAATACCATCCGTAAGGAAGCCCATCTGCTCGGTTACCATGGACGTGCTACCGCCCACAAGCCTTTGCTCACCAAGTCCAATAGCGCTACTCGGCTAACGTGATGCAAAGAACGTCGACAGTGGACCGTTGAACAGCGGAAACAGGTTCTCTGGAGCGATAAATCAAGGTTCACCCTCTACCGTTCGGATGGCAGGGTCTAGGTTTGGCGTCTGCCTGGAGAACGTCTCTTGCCGGAATGTATTGTGCCAACGGTGAAGTTCGGCGGCGGTGGAATTATGCTATGGGGGTGTTTCTCCTGGTGTGGCACGGGACCCCTGGTCGCAATTCCTGGTAGACACAACGCCGAGACCTACTGCACCATTTTGGATGAGCATGCGCTTCCTACGTTGTGGCAGTTTTACGGGGTGGACCCATGTTACTTTCAGAATGACAATGCCACCTGTCATGTTGCGAGGTCCACCATGGCTTGGTATGGTGACAATGGGGTTAATCGAATGAACTGGCCTGCGCAGAGCCCGGACCTTAACCCTATCGAGCACCTCTGGGACGAGTTGGAGCGTCGACTTAAGGGGTGCCCCCACCGTCCGAAATCAGTGAAGGAACTGACCTGTCTTCTCCAAGCCGAGTGGAAGAAAATACCGCTAGCCGTCGTACTACGCCTGGTTGAGAGTATGCCCCGGAGGGTCGCAGCTGTAATCGCCGCTCGTGGAGGCTCCACCAACTATTGAAGGTGAATAAACTTCGTTTTCCTTTGCTATCACAGGTGTCCAATTACTTGTTGGTAGATAGTGTATATTGTCAAAAGTATTTGGACACCACAATGTTTTGGGAGAAATGACTTTATTCTAACAATTAGTAGTTAGTCGGTCCACCTTTTGCTTTTATGACAGCGGAACCACGCCGAGGCATGTTATCAACCAAATTCCGGTAGGTATCAACAGGAATGGCTCACCATTTGTCCTGCAAACTGTTTTCAGAGTGGAGAGCGAAGAAGGTCGTTTTGGTCGATTTCGCATCCGTCGCTCCAGTTCATCTCAGAGGTGTTCTATGGAATTAAGATCAGGACTCTGAGCAGGCCAGTGTTACAGAGATTTTATACGGGGTTTTAGGATTTCATATAAAATCTCAAAATGTAACTTTTATTACATTTCGTGCTCCACTTTCCTTTGTGTCCACAAAGCGTGAGAGAAATTTCTCATAGTCAGTTCCCCATTAGACACCGGATGCACGGTTACTTACTAAGACGACATTTTGTCTGAACTTAGTATATGCACATTGTTTGTTGAATGGAGATTAACTCTATTGTGCCTCTTTTGATGCTTTTCGGGTTTCAATTTCAATGGTGACGACTAATGCACTAGCCCTCACATTTTTACTTTGAGGCTTAAGATTTACCGAAAGCGGTGTGGTTCTTTCTCTCGGGGAACATTAGGATATGCTTAAGGGCATTTTATGGAGACAAGAGAGGGGAGAAGACAGTTGTATCTAGGTTTAGATAGCGAGCGGTCATGAAAGTACGACGAGGTAATTGCCCCAGGCGAGGCCGGGAAGGTCTTAGGTGGATCAGGAGGTCAGGGTATTTCACGACAGCGGAGAGATGATCGAAAGCGAGAGAGTTAGAAGATAAAGCACAGCTAACGGACAACCTTTGCAGGCAATTAAATGAAGAAAAGAATAAACGTTTTTTAGACATATTTACGAATCGCAAGAATTATTTGCATACAATTTTACTATCTTCTTCAACTATATAAGACTTAGCGACTCAACCACGCAATGTTTATGAAGTTAACAACAAGAATTAAAAGATAGCAACGAACTTGTTAACAACACCAGTCTAACAATTCCATCTCATTTTCAAGAAACCAGTCCTGCACACGCCGTGCAGTGTGGCAGGGAGCTCGATCGTATTGGAAGAGACAAAGGTCATTTCCACAACACTCCCACATTGTTGGTAGGGCAGAATAATCCAGAACGTCGAGCAACCCTTCAGAGTTCTTTTTTTTTTTTTTTTTTTATTGGAGGTTTAACGACCACCGTGAGCAGCTCAATGGGCTATAAGCAGTCGCCCGTCCCTAATTTAGGGTCACTGGTTCCAGGGAAGGGAGAGAGCCAGTGCCGTAAGACAAACACAACATCCATGCCTGACCGGGATTCGAACCCGGACCCCTTACGGACGAATGATCAGAGGCCAGCGCCTTAGACCACTGCGCCACCGGGGCGGCCCTTCAGAGTTCATGGTTTGTGGTATAATAACCAACGAGCCGAATTCCATCCACGAAAAACAACTCCATGCCATGATGGAGCCTCCGCCAAACTTAACAGTTGGAAGAACACATTGAAAATTGTCCGTCGTGCTGTCTCCAAATCCAAACACGCCCATCAGATTGGAGGAGGGAAAAGAGTGACTCATCACTCCAAAGAACAGCTGTCCAGTCGCCCACAGTCTAGGAACGACGGGAGACGCTCCACTCTAAACGGCGCTTCAATATTATTAGTGATGTGTGGCTTGTGTGCTGCTGCTCTACCATAACAGTCCACACTGTACAATTCTCTGCGCAGTTACACATGAGAAATGTTCAGTATCTCATGTGCAACTGAAAAGCTCAGAAGTGTGAGTTTGTAAACTTTCTTTTGAAGAAGAGATAAATACTTTGTGGTTGATTTCCGTGCAAAATGAAATAACTTGGCGTGAAATACTACAGAAAGAGAGACATGCTAAACATACGTCTGAAAGGTTTATTAACATAATGTGGTCTTTCTAAGCCTGGCCTGCCGCTGGGGTGTCATCAACGTCTGCCTCATAAGTGCCTGTATGATGCGCACTTACCTTTGATTATGATTGTTGTGTTGAGGCGGCGGTGGTGTGCTAATGTAACCTCACGCAGACAGAAAGAGAGAAGTTGAGCAGCCTGTTATAAAAAAAAAAAAAAAAAGGAAACAGAAAAGAAACATATGCTGCTGGTATTCGGGGTGGTGGTCGCGTTCATAGGCGTCCAGTCTATAATTTTGTGCGACGGTTTCTTCCATCGCTTGCTTTTCGTGCTCCTCCTGGGGGCATTTCGACGTCAGCAGCTGCTGCTCTTGATTTTCGGTTCCGCATTGGTCAACTGCTTTCCTCTCCGTACACTTCGGAAGCAAAAAATGATCGAGTGGGAAGGGGGCAGGCTGTTTGTGAACCCCATGTTTCGCAGCGCCGCATCTCCGCTGATAACATCGCGAACAGCATTGTGGTTAATTGATGTTTAAAAAACACTCAGCGATAGCTGACAAGAAATGTCTGGGAAGATAACATCTGTTTCAGAGAACTTTCACTCACTCCGGAGCTCTTTCTTTTTCTGTCTAATTTCTCACAGTGAAAAATAACGATTAAAAAAAGGTAAATGAAATGAAAAATGCAAAGTGACGCGTTATTTAGAAACTAGTCGCTCAGTGAGACAGATTTTGAAGTAGAGCGAAATACGTTGTTGTTTCGAACATCATTTTGATTTCAGGAGCAGATATCCATCTTGTCAGAAGTTTAAACGATTACGCTGTTGTTGAAAAACGCTTACTTTTAAAATTAGATTTACATTGAAAAATTGGGCTGAAGATAAAATGCGGAATACTAACTAGATTATAAACGCTAAATATCTCCTGCCATGTCTTATGGCACCACGAGGCTCTATTGCTGCCGTGACAAAACACTCTCCTGTTGTGGGTGAAGGGGGTACAACCCTCTTGAGCAACAAGCAGTCGCCCGTCCCTAATTTAGGGCTGCTGGTTCCAGGGTACTAAGAAAACCAATGTCGTCAGACAAACACAACACCCATTCCTCACGGGATTCGAGCCCGGCCCCATCTCACTCGAATCGTCAGAAGTCAGCACTTTGCGTCACCGGAGTGCCATCCTCTTGATGTGAAAGATGATTTCATCGTTTTATCTTGGACAAGTTCGCTCCTTTTTCCGTTCCAGTATTACTAATTGCAGATTATTTTCAATTTTGGTCATGTATCCACAATATCCAAGTTTTCTTCTGTTGCTGCTTTGGAGAAGGGCCGTAGTGTCACAGGGCTGTTTGGTCTCTTTAATTTTTAACGCTGTTATTTCGTTAAATCAGAAAACGCAGGCTTCGTATAGCTCCGTAGACATAATAAATAAGTCATACTTGAATAAAAGCGATTTTGTGGCTATATGAAATTCTTTATTTCCGTGAGTTTGTTTAATTCGTTGTAATTCCGGGTCACGGGCGATTATAGAAGCGAGTTCTCGGCTGGCCTCAAGCCAAGGGTCCGTTAACTGCCCTTCTCTTATTTTTTCCGCCAGTGCGTAGAGATCTCGCACCCTTCCCGAAATTACCTACTCCTTTCTCAAATCTCATCAACCTCTCTCTCTCGCTCTCTCAGTCAGCAACTATTCGTAGAAGCATGACATCTTCCTCCTTCTCGAGCTGCACTTAAGATTCACCTAAACACATTTTTGTCCTAAACACACGACTCTAACGACAACTTCCGCTTCCATCTCCAGGGCTGACGGCAACTTCCGAACCAACGTCGAAATGCTATTTTTTCCCATCCTCCAAATTGTCATCAGCCTAGGCCCGAAGGAACGACTTACTAATGAACAGAACATTTACTAATGAATGGTCCTAAAAAAGCAATTTTCTATTGTAAATACAGGAACGCGGCGTCCGATGCAATATCATTCCAACATTTTTAGCTTTTACGACAGTTCTTCACCGATACTGATATTAAAAAATTATTCGTTAAACATGAGTCATAACGTTATTTCCAGGTATTATAACGAAGTAAATTTCTCCGTCATTTTTGCCCACGCCGGGGCTCGAACCCGGGTCCCGACATTCCGGAATAAGTCCAATTGAGCTACGCGGACGTTCGTTCTGACTGCTATCTGCCTTTATGTCGTGTGCGTCCTGCTGGGCAGGCACGTCACAGTATATATCGTATTTTCTTAAGGTGAAATATATCTGAAAGTCAAAAGGAATACAGAATTTAAATTGCACCTTATTTTTAGTACAAATTCATGGGCGGCACCCTTATCTCCCCTGCCAGCGACGGAGACAGGGTGGAACACAACGCGGAATTTTCTTATAATATGTTCATTATATGTACATACAAGGGGTATTTTTTATCATTTACGACGATCACGTTTTGGAAATTTAAGTATATGTGCATGCGTATGTGCAATTAAGTTTATTTTTTTCAGTTGGTCGTAATTTGATTAAGTACATCATTTTTTATATATTTCCCACCACATATCATTTTTGATTATAACAACATAACTCTCAGTCACTGCAATTTCTTATTCTTCACCTTAATACGTAGGTTCGAAATTTTCATTCAACTCTCATTTTGTCATTCACTTTGAGAAGAAAGGAAAGAAAAAAGAGCAAAATAAATTATTTGTTAAATTTCTCATTGATCCCAATGGACGAATTCGTTCTGTACACACACACAGTGACTTTCTGTATTTGAAAACACAGCAATGTAGAGTTGAGAGTAAAAAAGCAGACAGGGATCTGCTTCTGAATGTAAGTATGTGCCTGGTAGAGACTGATGAAGATTCTCTGAAATATGTCCAAAGCGTTATTCAATTTATGTTGACATTTATTGTATGAAAATAAGAACGTTTCCTATTTTTTTCATGATGCGCAAGACACTGAACTTATTTGTTTACTTGATCACAAAAGATATATTTCCGGTTGTTGTTGCATGGTGCTGAGGGATTGTGCATCTACGCGACACACCATTACCCTCAGCGCCACAGTTTTTGTGGAGTCTCATTTCACAAAGTGCAGGCATATAAACTGCAAAAAATGGATCTTAACTCACCCTTAGCCCATGGGACCAATAAAGATGGGGTACTCTGACTCCTGTAAAAACATTGTACCCATACTACCTAAGCAAACTGCAGAATAAATCTTTCACTGGAAGTCTACATATTAGAAACGGAGTTCAATGTATGGAGGAAGAGATTTCCTTCATCCCGAGGGGCCTCGTAGGAATCGGGAACTTGCGATGACAATCTATTCGACACGCCATCATCCTTTTTCTCTTGCTTTGAAATTAAATGTAATTCATGTGTCCCACTATTTCACTCTGTGTAGTTTCCTCAACACACGAAAATACGTATTGAAAAAAAAAAAAAAGGACTCGTGCTCGATTTATACTACACGTAAGCGAAAGGGGCATGTAGGCGCTTGACGTTCTAGTTAAATCAAGCATAAATTCCTGTAATTACAGTTCTGTTTCTCTCTGTTATTAAGTTTCCAGGGAGCAAATTAAATCTGAACCTGTGAACAACTGACTGACTGTTGTAGAAGATACTATCAAAGGTCAGGTTAGTGACGAAATACCTTTTCTTCCTTAACAGTATGACAAGCAAAAGTGTCTGAGACGGAAATTTTAACTCTTAAAATTTCGATCATTCGTTTTTGGAGTGCGATGAAATGTATCCGTGGCTCTTGGCCAATATTTAGTAAGGTGTCTAAAGGTGTCAGATTTTTCGACAATGGGGCAAGCATCTCAAAAGAGACAAGTAATCAGAAATCATGTTATTTTCATCCAAAACTGAGAGGGGGTGGGTGACGTGTATCCCAATAACACTAGCAGTGCATATATATGATGTCTAAGCAACAGTTTTCAGCGTTTTATGGTCGAATAGATATCGTACTTACATAAACAGGTAGCATTTAATCACAATCAAAGTTTGTCTGCACTCTGCAGCTCCTTCTGCCAGCCGTTATGCTGCTTTTCCTCCACTATGCAATCACCCCTTCTGAGCTACATAAACCACTCAAGACACGTGCCTGCCCTTACAGCTTTCTCGCCGTATGCTGAAAAAATACTTTTGAGCTTCCGCAACAGTTTTTGTTTTTTTGATTGAAGGTTTAACGACCACCGTGAGCAACTCAATGGGCTATAAGCAGTCGCCCGTCCCTAATTTAGGGTCACTGGTTCCAGGGAAGGGAGAGAGTCAGTGCCGTAAGACAAACACAACATCCATGCCTCACCGGGATTCGAACCCGGACCCCTTTCGGACGAATGATCAGAGGCCATCGCTTAGACCACTGCGCCACCGGGGCGGCCAACAGTTTTTCCGAGATTAAACATAAACAACCTGCAGTGACCAATATGTATCTTGTCGGTCGTCGCCATGTCCTACCTCAACTAATTGCAGCATGTGTGAGCTGTCCGCCAACACGTGTCGTTTGACGCAGTGTTGGCGCCTTATACCCACAGCACGAAATTCTGACAAAAATTCAACCGTTTCGCTTTTACAGCGTGCTCCGTGCAGCGCCAGAAACGTATCCACCCCCACCCCCGAAACTTAAGCTCGAAAGAGATTTTTCCTAACAAACGGGAAAATTGACCGTACACCACACAAATACTCAGCTAGATAAACGTCCGCGTCCCTACCGACTTACTCCACACCGAAATGGCTCATTCCAACATAGGTGGCGCATGAAAAAGGAGTCGATGAATAATTAATACAGACATTTAACGTAGACCAGGAACATCAAACAAAGATCTTCGCTCTTTCCAAGTTTATAAGTGAGTCACGGAAAAATTCTCATTGGCCGCCACCGGGAGTCGAACCCAGGGTCTTCCAGTTACGCGCCGGATATGCTTCCGCTACACCACAGCGGCCTCGAATTCCTCCAGACTCACACACGCTAACTGCCAAGCCGTAACTGGAAGACCTTGGGTTCGACTCCCGGTGGCGGCCAATGAGAATTTTTCGCTGTCTCACTTATAAACGTGGAAAGAGCGAAGATCTTTGTTTGATGTTTCTGGTCCACGTTAAGTTAAATGTCTGTATTAATTATTCATTCGCTTTCTAATTATTTCTTCAGTTGCTGCTTACCATCTTTGGTGAATCCCCAGCATTGTGCGGGGCTCCAAGAAGCAACCTGCCAAATTGGCTTGGCAGTTAGCGTGTGTGAGTCTGGAGGAATTCGAGGCCGCTGTGGTGTAGCGGAAGCATAACCGGCGCGTAACTGGAAGACCCTGGGTTCGACTCCCGGTGGCGGCCAATGAGAATTTTTCCGTGACTCACTTATAAACGTGGAAAGAGCGAAGATCTTTGTTTGATGATAGTCGATGAATAGTCGGTGATCGTATGTTGTGAGTAGTTGTTGTGCTAGTGCAGTCCGTAATTTCACTGGTGTTTTGAGGTGTAGTGGAAACATACTGGAAAGTCGGAGTGCACGTGGCGCAAAGACGTCATCTGAGTGAGTTTGGACGTGGTCGGATGATCGGTAAACTGGAAGAAGGGCGTACTGTGATCATAGTTGCAAATGAATTGGGAATCAATAACATCATATGTCAAGGTTGTGGTCAAGGTACCGGACACCTAGAAATGTTTCTAGACATGTTGGAGAAGGTCCTCCACGATGCACCACAGCATTAGAAGACCGTTATTTGGTGTTACCTGCAAAATGGAATCGTTGGAGTCATGCTGGTCAATTGAGTAATCAACTGTTTGCCAGTACTGGGACACGTGTCATACAGTGGCAAGACGGTTGAATGAATGCTGAAGGGCTCTATGCACCTAAACTTGTTAAATGTGTACCTTTAAAACTGCGACACAAACAGCCCCGTTTGCGATGGTGTCGAGAACACTGGATGAATGAGGAATGGAGCAGCGTTTTATTCACAGATGAAAGCAGATTCAGTTTAACGTTGGATTCTGGGCATTAGTACATCTGGCGGGAAGGTGGTACACAGTACTGTCAATAGAACATCGTAAAAAAGGATAGAAATTGTGTTGGGGGATCATGTTGTGGACCGTCATTATGGTCGATGGCTGTACCGAGTTGCAGCTGGTAGAACGAGGGTCCCTGACAGGAGAACGGTACTGTAATTATGTTCTCTTCCGTCATGTTTGCCTATTCCGTAGAGATAACTGACCAGAGTTTGTTTTTACGAACGAAAATGCTCGGCCCCCATCGTTCAGCGGCGGTGGCTCAACTTCTTGAGGAAGAAAATATCCATCGAATGGAGTGGCCAGCATACTCCCCTAATCTCAACCCAAAACGGCATGCTTTGGGAGACGTCAAGCTGAGAGGACACCGCCACCAGGAACAATTCCTGAGCTCCGAAGAGCACTGATAGAGGAGTGGCAAGCTCTGCCGCAGGAACTTCTAAACAATCTTGTTCTAAGTATGCCACACCGGTGTTAAACCTGCATATATGTTACAAGAAGGCATACCCCACACTGCAAAAAGTAAGTAGTGTGAGTTCACGGAAACTTTCTGAAAATAACGCCCAGAAAAGTTGCCGCTAAGTGTCCGCCTTTTAATTGAAACTTCCGTTTTTAAAAGTGACCGTCTTCTTTTAACTTTCGTATTTTCACAGAATTTCCGTAGACAGTAAATCCGTTTATTTCAGAAAAGTCAGTTTCAAGTTTTTCCGTATTTATACAGAAATTTCACAAAATCGAAAAGCCTGAATTTTTCAGCCCTTACAGATATAATCCCTTCGCGCCGGTTGTGGGATCGAACCGGGGTCGAATGGGTTGGGCCGACACAAGCCGCGCGCCTAAAGGGGGTTCGGTAGGTTGTATCTCGGCCATGTTAATTGTAACATATTGGAGACCCGTTATCTCAGGAACCACTGGAAAGAAGTGACTGAAATTTTCAGGAGTTGTTCGCTACATACTGCTACACACTTTAACACAAGGCTTTCTTAAAATTAATTTTAGTTGTCATTGTATGATTTCTATTTCAGAAACCACTAAAAATGTTGTAAAAAATGAAACATAAATTTCAAAGCTGTATCTTTAATAGGTTCTGAGATAACGGGTCATTAATATTCAAAATTACAACTCTCGAAGATACGCAATTGAAGTTTATTGAGCTAACGCTTACCAGTAGATTCAGTGAATTCCAGCACCATAGGAGGGGTTACCTGATCCCCCCTTTTCATGGAACGCCTCTTCAAGCTTCCTCTTGGCACTTGCACGCGGTTGTCTAGCTTTTTTATGGAGTGTGAATAGCATACGCTCACCCCTTCTCACCCGCAGACTATCAAGCTCCGCCAGAACTGATCCCGTATTGTTGCTGACAATGATCCCAAGCTGTTGCAAAACCATGCATCTAGATATATTCCCTTTGTTAAAGTTTAGGATGGCATCACACACTCCAAATAACCTAAGACTACACCAACAAAACAGTAAAGACACTGCAGTTCGTGTGACTATCACTAATGAAATCTATCAGTTGTTGTCACGAAGCACATGCTTTTATTCTCTTGCAGCAGGATTGCCAACTTGAAACAAGAAACTTCTGTCCTTAGAACTGTGGAATATGTAGTACTATAAAAAACACACGATATAGCGTGAGATCAAATACTGATATAGCGTGAGATCAAATACCAACGCGCGAGAAACCGCCTGACATGTACTCACATTTATGGCCATAACTTTTGTTCTATCCGTAAAATAAGTACAAATGAGGTGTCAAATTAAAGCCAATGATTCATGCAATGGAAATATACAATAATACAAAAATAGATTTTTGTGTCCATATTAACCTACCGAACCCCTTAACCACGGAGCCAGAACGTCTTCGGAAGTAATTTTTTTTTTTTTTTTCATTAATGAGAGTGATTTAGTCATTTTATTTTCTGTTGGAGCTTATTATTTTTTTAATACGTTTGTAATACTTTTATTTTTTCTGTAGGAGGACTTATCACAAATTATTTTTTTCAACGTGATATTTCGAAGCATCAGAATGCTTTGGAACTTAAAATCTTCTTTTTTAACAGACAATAACTTTCAATTATCTTTAATAAAAAGGTAAATGTACTACAAATTTTGAAGATGACAATCCGTTTTTTGGTGTAAACATGACAATGATGGTAAGTCAGATAATATCCGAAAACTTGAAAATTTCGTCGTCCTGGAGCGGGAATCGAACCCGCGTATACCAGATAGCGCCCGGGTATTTAACTCGAAAAATGTACTGTTTTATAGTATTGTTGTGGTCGTGATCCCATTGCGGACCACCAATTGATACGTTAATGAATTCCGAGCGGTTATTCTTAAAAAAAAAAAAGGATTGGGTACGTTTTCTCGCGAAGACTGCTGTAATGGGGCGTGAACTTAGTTAAACTAACTTTTACTATTACAAGAGCATCCACGAATCAACTGCTAGGATTGCCGGCACACAAATACACTTTAATTTAGACAGTCATATTTACATAATTTATATATGCTGATGAATCACGCCGAATCATGGCTATTGACAGGTCACTACAACCAAACTTGGCAAATGTTCAATGCACCGTTCATCGAGCGATTTCGAGACAGTCACTCAAACGTCTTGTTTTGGGTCTATTGAATATCTGTTTCTATCTTGGTAGAACAAAGTTCCGCGCGACAAATAAGCGGCGCTTAAAAATCAAAGAACAGTTACTTACTAGTCTTCTGATAATAATCCAAAGCACCTACGTGCGGGCTCGTTTAATAGCCACATACTTGATATCAAACGGAGTAAGAAACGGCTTTATGTCGTTTTTATACACACAGAGACGCACATACACTTTCACTGGTCCGGCTGCTGAAGCGTGGGGGTATATCACTAAAGACCCCCGTGTGATGTTCTCGAAAGGAATGAAGCGTCGGTCAACGTCGCGCGACCAGATAATCGCCGAGTCATGGAACTTTCAGATGCAACGGGGAACGATTGCTGACTCCTGGTCACTTGTCGCTCCCCTATAACACGGACACTTCGTTTGTACTTCTTGCGATGTTAGGCCAAGGTTTTCCATCCGCCACTTTTCCTGTTGTTGTATCAAGCAAACTTCTTCTGATTCGCTCTTTTATCGGAGCCAAGCGTGTTGCTATTTTTTCTCTCGTGTATCGGGAAACAACTGCTTAATTCTTTCTTCTGTTGATTTCAGCTACTCGGTTAAGCCCCTCGCTTTTCTGCCCCCCCCCATGCACACTAGGACACGAGAATATTAGGAGCACTCAAAAATGCATTCGTCGGTCCCTCAGTATTACACTTATAGGACAATTTCTTTACCCAAACTGCAAATTCTCCCATAAATCTGCCTGCTAATGGCGTTCCCGACCCCTTGTTTAGTCTGGAATCCCGACACCTCGGTTGAATTACGACTGTTTTCGTCACCTTCGTGATTCCGAACGCAGAGGCAAAACTTCTTGGGTGTTTCCTGCTTCGCTTTGGAACTTCTCTTTCCTTTGCTCAAAACCCAATCAGAACCAACGCATTAATTAATAAAATCATTAATCGGTCTGATTAGCCACGCCCATTATATTAAAAAAATAATGAAGCAAAAATCGTAGCACTATTATTTCACAAAACTTCTAATATAAAATTTACTCTCGATAGCTATAATAGCTTTCGTTTTAAGGATTCCTCAGACTGATACATAGACATCGTACAACCACCTGTACAATAATTTAAATACCCGGTTTTTTTACCGTAAAACAATAAACGATCGCTGGTACACAAAATGTGGGAGAGTAAAAGAAATATCCTGTTCCACAATAATCAAAATATCATGAGATATGCTACCTACAAAATGCGATCTCACTATAGAACTTCAAAATCATTCCTTTGACAGACGACTGAAATTTAACAGTTAATCAAACCTCAAGTATTCCCGTGAAACTCTCCTATTACCAGAATGTTTTCGTCCTATGGATAGGGAAAAAATGGGAACGGAGTTTTTTCCGTTAATATACGAAAGGAATTGTGGGAAGTTTTCTGAAAATGCAGAATTTTCCGTCAAGACATCTTAAAAACAGCAATTTACTGTCAATATAAGAAAGGAACTGCGAAGAGGTTTCTGAAAATTCAGAATTTCTCAGTCGTACGAAAATTTCGTGAAATTCAGATTTCTTTCCGTCATTTCACGGAAAAGGTTGTATCAGAAATATGCTGCATTAATTCACGAAAGAAATCAAGGAAACTGGTTCGTGAATTTCTGAAAATGATTTACAGTGCATATTGATTTACCTGTAGGCGTTCCTGGACAGTACATCTCTGCGTTACTCTGGACTTCGGGGTTACAGGCGGTTGGTTGTACCTGCTTTGCATACACAGAATGTCGTGCGCTCTACATTAGTGCCAGATGAATGGTAACTGTGATACGTTGCGTTCTTAAAAAACATGTGCTACTTACTGTATGCACACATCAGTGATTGAATTACGTAGGTATGTGCAACCCGTGAAATTTTGATCGTGCTTAAGTTTTGGACATGTGTGTATATAGACATGCTATCACATACTTACCATCCCTCTAGGCCAGCATGGTGAATTATGGCCAAACATCCCCAAAATGATTCCACAACTCAAAAACTGGCCCTTAGTCTTCGGCAGCTGGAACGTACCTAGATAACAGGGCTTTACAGAGGCAAGCCCTGCCTAGATAAGGCAGCAAACAGTGCCACATGAAGGCAGATGCGATAAAAATCACCAGAGGCATTTGGAAGAAACAGGATGGTTTTCAAAAGCAATTTATCATTATGTCTTAAAAGAGAAGTGTTTAAGCAATGCGCCCTTTTAGTTGTTACTTATGGATCTGAGACATGGACCTTGACTAAAAAAGACATCCAGAGGCTGTGAACTACTGAAAGTAGCATGGATGGAGATGTATATGCTTGGCATAGCGAGGAAAGATAGGGAGATGAACTCGTGGATTATGAGAATGACAAAAGTTGACATCATAATAAAGGCAAAATCCATAAAAGGATCAAATGGCAATGGGCTGAACATATTGCTAGAAGAACTGATTACTGTTGAACAACTGAAATACTAGACTGGATTCCAAGGGGCAGGAAAAGGCCATGGGTGGATGAAATTCGTAAGCATGTCGGAGTGACATGGAGGAGACTGGTTCAAGACAGAAAGTTATGGAAGAAACTTGGGGAGACCTCCATTCATCACTGGATTGCCTTTGAAAACGCCATGTTGAATGGGTACTTATACTTCTACCTCGCACTTTGATTTTCGGTTTTTCTTTTTTTTTTCTTTAACAATCTTTAATTGCTTATAGCTTATGTAAGTACTCAGCAATAGCACTCTACCTCCCAGCCTAGAATAGGATTTCTACTTCCAGTGATTCTCAGCCATAAGTTTTTCTAAATTTTCATCGGGTCTTCATAATAACTCGTAACCTTCAGTTTTAACTGTCCGTTCTGTTTTGACTGTACTCCAGCATTTTTGCTTACTGTTTCTAATATCTTGTTTAGTTAAATTTTCCTCAGCAACAATTTGCTCGCTCAGCCCCCCCCCCCCAGCATTTTTTTCGAAGTCTTCTCAGTTAAACAATAACTTAACTGGCTTTTGTTATAAACTCTGTATATAACCAATAGTTTCATAGTTTTATTTAGTTTATTGCCAGATTAAAAAAAATTACTTGGAATATAGTACCTACTTACTACCGAGTTGGCGATAGAAAAAATATATACAGAAATAAAATGCACATATTAAAGTGTGCCTGATTCACAGTATGGGCATTTATATATGCGATTACAGCTACGTTTCAAAATGAATTCATAGAAAAAACACTATCTCTCTAGATACACAGAACTTAAAACTTTTGCGTCATTTTCAACGAAGTTACTGCCTTTCTCCACCGCTCATTAAACACTCGGTGCTCGCAATCAATATTTCTCCCTTTGACATACTTAACGGTTAAAAACAAGTAACACTTTTGCTGCATTATTGAATACAGACATTTATTAGAGCTTGTAGCGAAAGAGGATCATTATAATGATGGGAAGCTGTAGAAATTCGGGCTGAAGATAACAAAAAATTCGGAGGTGAGTCGATGCGTGTGATTAGCACTCGTGCGCGAGAGTTAAGGAATTTGATGCAGTTCGTTGAGACAAGGGGTACGTGCATGCATACACGCTGATGTCTTTGGTGATTTGAATTTTTGTAGATCAGATTCTCGATATATTCCCGTGAGCGCGATAATTATCTTTCGAGGGACGCATATCGCCTGCGTGCCCTGGATTCGATATCCCTGATATAATTAACACGGGTATCTGTCCAAAATTGCTATTTCATGCCTCAGAGTTGTCGGAATTAACTTTCATTCAAGTGGACAACTCTTGAGAAAGCCTACGTACTTCTGTAGGGGGAATCGAACACGCATCTCCATATTTCCGTCTAAGCACAATGCCTCTACAACATTCTGGTTTGGTTGCTGGTTGTTTGTCACCGCAACCAGCCACCAAACCTGAATGTTGTGGCTGGTTGTCGGTGACCAACACTGCTTAGGAACGCGAAGAGGTTTGACTTGCTTATGGGGAGTTGGTATGTATCCCGGTAACCAACGGCTCGGAGTAGCTTCTGAGCCATGCCGGGTGTTCAGCGGTAGTGGAACGCCGAGACCCCCGAAATCGTGAAGGCTAACCACAAGACCATCCACGGCGCCTTACACCACCAAGGCAATTCAGCTTCAAGCAATTGAAGCTGAATTTCAAGGAACTTGCATCCTACGCTTTGCAATGCGCCAACCTCCTCGCAGCAGAGAGTCACAGATATCAGCAAATTATTTCTTCATTGTTCACTGCGATGTGCAACTGTCGAGTTTTTAACGTTAGCACGAAACATAATTTGCCCGCCCTGTGGCCGAGAGTTACAAAGGCCGTTCCATAAAAATTGAGAGTAATTTTTTTTGAGTTGGCAACAGTGTGAAGGGGGAAAATAACCACGCAGACGACTAACTGAATTAAGGAAGTATCTATGGCAACAGTTATTAGCCGTAGCAGAAGATTTTAGTTTTGTTATTGCGCAATTGTTTATGGTACGTCTGCATTTCGCCATACAGCTATGGAGGTGAGTGATTCAGAGTTAAGAAGTGAAATGCGCTGTGCGATAAAAGTTTGCTATTGTTTGGGTAAAACGACTCTAGAAACAGGTGATTTACTGAAAAAAGCTTACAAAGATAAATGTTTGGGTGAGTCAACGATTTTTAAATGGCACCATGATTTCAAAAATGGAGTTTGTCGGCAGAACTCCCTCCTAGGCCTGGTTGAAAGTGTTGCTACGGAGCGTATTGTTAACACTGTTTGGGCAATCCTTCAAGAAGATCGATGAATGACATGTGAAAACATAGCGGCGTCAACTAATATTTCAAAAACGTCGGCATTCCGCATTCTACGCGACAAATAACTGCTGCATCGCGTGTGTTCCAGATGGGTACCTCATCACCTGACGAGAGAACAATTGTTAGCCGTCAGGAGTGGAAACAAATGATTGCAAAGGATCCAAACTTTCTAAATACAGTAATAACTGCTGATGAAACATGGGTTCACTATTTCGAACCCCTCACGAAGCGCGCAACGAGTGTCTGGAAACACACAGGCTCATCTTCTCCAAAAAAGTCCGCCAAACCAAATCCGCTGGGAAGATGATGATGACAATTTTCTTTGATCATAAAGGTGTAGTCTAGCAGCATGCCATTTCTTCATAAATTACTGTCAATTTTGAGTATTACATTTCAGTCTTGAAGCGTCTGCGACGACACATATCAAATTAAGCGACCATAACTGGTGGGCAAGTGGACCTTACACCACGATAACGCCCGCCCACATGTGGCTGCTTGTGTTCAACAGTTTCTTACGAAATGCAGTATTGAAATCATGCCACAGCCTGCTTAATAGTCCTGACCTCGCCCCGTGCGATTTCTGGTTGTTTCCAACAATGAAAGAGAAGTTCCGTGGCGCAACATTCAACACAGATGCTGACGTTATTCAAGCTGTACAGGGGTCGCTAAAGCAGCTTCCACAAAATGCTTTCGCCACATGGTTTGAAAAGTGGACTGAACGATGGGACCCTTGCATATCATCCGAGGGAAGATATTTTGAGAAAGAATAACATATATTTTGCTGTACTTATATTTCTTCATTTTGTGTGATTTTACTCTCAGTTTTTATAGAACGGCCGTTATATAAAGCGCATGCTTCTTGCTAATTGTCGGAGATCCCGATGAGAAACATGGGTGGTACTCCTGCTCCCACTGCGAATTGCTGCAACTCGATCAGTAATGTTGCATTTCCTCGCTTTTACAGTCTAACTAAAGAATAATGAAAATTTTGAATACTAATTAGATTGTGCGTGAGTTATAACTTGGTCTCTTAATATGCAGCCGCTGTGAAGAAATTAATACAAATTCTGAAGATGACAATCCGATTTTTGGCGTAAATGTGACAAGGATGGTAAGTCAGATAATATCCGAAAACTTGAAAACCTTCATCGTCCTGGAGCGGGACTCGAACCCGCGTCTCCCAGAAAACGCCCGGGTATGCTACCACTACACCACCCAGAACGACCAAGTTTCAAGTTTCCGATCAATTTGAATTTAACCATCACAGGATTCGCTAGTCGAAGCAACCGGCATTCATGTTTAGCGAATCCGGAGGTTAAGAATCTTATCCCGTGTTTGCCCGGAGAGGCAGATAAATCATGAAAGAAATACAGGATTACGCCATATAATACAAATTCTGAAGATGGCAATCCGATTTTTGGCGTAAATGTGACAAGGATGGTAAGTCAGATAATATCCGAAAACTTGAAAATTTTCATCGTCCTGGAGTGGGACTTATTTATGTATCATACGTAAACTGTAACTCAAACGAATTGCAAATATTTGTTTATATATTTGTTTCAAAGCAAGTTCCAATACATTAGGGTAACCAATCATTCGATTTTGAAAAATCCATAGCGTTAAGGAAAATATTTTATAAATACAAGACCGAAAAATTCTCTCTCTCTCTCTCTCTCTCTCTCTCTCTTTTTTTTTTTTTTTTTTTTTGAGTTTCACATTAATTACGTATCAGAAATACGAATTCAAAGGTAATCACAAATATTCTACTTATAACATATAAATATAGTATGCAAAAATGAAATCAAGTCTTTGATTGGCTGACTGAAGTATTATTATTTGGTTAGCGTGAAGTTTCGGAAGATATTGTGAAGAACAAAATTTGACGTCTATCGTCATGCATACAACTTTTTTTCTATGGTAGTTTTATTTCCATTTTTTGAAAGTAAAAGCGGATGCTAATTGGCGAAATACCGACGAGTTTGATGAGAACACTTTTTCAAACCTTTGTTAAAATACAACAGCGGTAAATGGCAGATTTAAGCTACGAATTGTTTTCATGGGTTAGTACTGTGAAATTACCAGAGTGGAAATGTCACTCCATATCGCACGTGTTTAATCACATGACGCAGCATACGGCACTTAGCCGCCCCGGTGGCCTAGGGGTGTGACTGATAACAATTCATCCGAGCTGGGACCAGTAGCGAGTCTCAGATGAGAACTGAGTAGTGTGTTTGTCCGAAGGTCTGGCTCTGTCCCGTCATTGGGATCAGTAGCCCAAAATCAGAACGGGCAATTGCTCATATTTCAGGGGCATATGGGGGTCGTCAATCCGCCCCAAGCAACACTCAAGTTTACACAGGACCAGATGGAGCTCTTGCGAGGCCCTGGGCGAAATTTCATTGCAGGGCCCAGAGCAAAATTTCATTGTGGGCACTAAAAAATAAATCTCATATTTTAATAAAGTCGTTTCTGAAAATTATCGTTCGTGAGGAAGACACACGAACACTACCGTAAAGACAAAATAAATTTTTCAAAGAACGATTTGCTTTAAGCTTAAGAACAAAGACGGACTGAAAGTTCAGAGAGATAGAGAGAAAGGAGCAAGAGAAAGAGGAAAAGAGATAGAGAGAGGGAAAGAGAGAGAGAGAAAAAGAGAGAAGGGGAAGAGAAAGAGAGAGAAGGGGGAGAGAGAAAGAGGCGGTTACAAAAATCATTTGGAATCTGCAATGTTCAGTAATTGATTTTTTT
Source organism: Macrothele yani (assembly GCA_039090855.1). Taxonomy (NCBI): domain Eukaryota; kingdom Metazoa; phylum Arthropoda; class Arachnida; order Araneae; family Macrothelidae; genus Macrothele; species Macrothele yani. The sequence goes on along the minus strand of CM077017.1, from coordinate 59,289,172 downwards.
TTTCTTTTTTTTTTGAGAGAGAGAGAGAGAGAGAGAGAGAGAGAGAGAGAGAGAGAGAGAGAGAGAGAGAGAGAGAGAGAGAGAGAGAGAGGGGGGGTTAAAATCTATTATTTTCTTTCACCGGAGAAGAGGTTTAGGTTGTATTGTAACTCTTATAACTGCTTATCCACAGAATGATAAAAAGATACCTGCGTAGCTAATATTTTTGTGTAGGAAATATAATAAGGATCCCTCTTAGATAAATTGGTGTAAACAGTTTTTTCCCATGATACGTGTTTAGTGATTGTTTTTTAATGCACAGTGGAGCAACTGACAAATTAGTGACATTCTAAACTTTTATACGCGTTCATACATATTGCCTTTTTTGTTTTTTTTAATTTCTTGTAATGTTGGAAAAGTGGCCTCCATATGTAGTCCGAAAGTAACTTGGACATTGTTCTTTTTATTTCCTTAAATTTAAGTATCAGGTTTTCACACAAATTGTTGGATATATAAAAGTAAGGGATCACAAAATGATGAAATTTAATTTGCTATTTCATGAATGCGGAAAAGATTAAGGCAGTTACAAAAATCATTTGGAATCTGCAAATCTCAGTGTCCGTACGACGAACGGAGATGACATATTCAAAAATGGGGAGATTGGAAACAAAAAAAAAAAACTTCAGAGAATATATTTTTAAGGGCCTCGCGCCCCAAAAAGTTACAAGAAAAAAGTAGTTAATTTTTTTTACGGACAATTATTTTATTTTCTAAACTGCGGGGCCCCCTGAAGGCGCGGGTCCCGGGGCCCGGGGCGACCGTTCCGGCTGCTTCTATGGTACAGCCGGCCCTGAGTTTACATCTGCCATGAATTAATGACAGTTTCTTAATCTTACTTTGTTTTAACATCCCATATTACTGGCATTAAAAAGAATCAAAAGCTATAAAGCGGGACATTTTGAAATCGACAGCGGAGCCAAATGTTAAAAGAAGATATTTCTGGTCACTTAGGCTATAAATACTCAACCGTTCGATTGGACAACATTTTCAGGCAGTGCATAACTCAGATGTACAAGAGAAAAAGGTACAAGGAAGGTAAAAGTTAGCTGGTGTTATTCACCACTCCATTTCATACACAGATCAAATATTTTATTCAACTTTCCATCTGGCTTCATATGCCAGACACGCTACGGATACGGTCGCTCACTAGCTAAAAATAAAAAAAAAAAAAAAGGGGGGGGGGGGGGGAGATACATACTGCCGAACACCAGTTAACTTTTTCATTAGTAAATCCAGAACATTTCCGTGGAAAACTGGTGAAAAGATTATTTCGACGGAATATTTTCCAGGATGCAGATCAAAGGATTGATATTGCCACTGTGGATATACACTTGATTAAAAAAAAAACCGCTCTGTACCCAAGAGAAATAGAAAGCAACAATGAGCAGGACAAATTTCCCAACCACACATACTTCCTTGGCTTTTGGCCTATATTATTCAGTAAGTCTCCGCCTCGTTACCGGCATTATTTTTGTTTCTAGTAGCAGTTAAATCTTTTTGGATATGAATATAATCAAACAACAACTTTTCGTTTCCTGTTTCTCTTAAGCTATATAGATTTTATTCCATTAGACTGGCACATTTTGAAACTCTCACGGTTTATTTTTTTTTTTTTTCATCTCTCTCTCTCTAAGGCTTTTTTTTTTTTTCATTACACCTAGGGCTATAAGCAGATGTCCTGTTTAATTTACGACCATTAGTTCCAGGAACGGGCGACAGCCAGCATCGTAGTACACTGCCGCCCCGGTGGCGCAGTGGTCTAAGGCGTTGGCCTCTGATCATTCGTCCGTAAGGGGTCCGGGTTCGAATCCCGGTCAGGCATGGATGTTGTGTTTGTCTTACGGCACTGGCTCTCTCCCTTCCCTGGAACCAGTGACCCTAAATTAGGGACGGGCGACTGCTTATAGCCCATTGAGTTGCTCACGGTGGTCGTTAAACCTTCAATAAAAAAAAAAAAAAAAAAATCGTAGTACACTTACCCCAATCGTAGTACACTTACCAAGGACTCGAATCCTGTATAAGGCATGGGTGATGAGTATGTCCTACAATGATTGATGGCTGTCTTCCTACCACCCATGCCTCACTCAGAAAGATTCGCAAGAAGCCTGCGCCTCTGACCATTCGAAAACAGAGCCTTTCGGAGGTGTTTTATGCAGATTGCTTTTTAGTGAATGTATCTCTATTATTTATAATATCACGCAATTCGCCCTGTATGGCTGTACAGCCTATATCACACGCAGAACTTTGATATCACAAATTTTCCATAGACTGAGCTTATTAATTTTGCGAAACCTCGAATCTGGAGTTACAGCAAGGCCGTAATTATGGCCATAGATCTTTCTGTAACTTCACTAGATAGCGTTTTTTCAAACAGCTTCACGACCGGTGAAGCTTTAAGCTCTTTCATACCGACCACTGTTCGTGCTTTATCCACAATCAAGTTGAAAGTCGGAAAGCCATACACATGGCCACCAAGCTTTACGAATATCGGCCTTATCGACTGTCACTGCATTATTAAATTTCGCAGGTTTATTTATTAGTTTCTGAACAGCACAGCGTTGTCCACTAACACCGAAGTTCAACATCACACTCGCACAGAACTTACACATCGACATTATCTATCATCATAGAGCTTTAATTTCCCGTTATACTGTGTGATTTCACTTTATACTTTGTTCATCAACATGCAAAACTTGAACCCACAGTTTTGACTACAGCACAATTTAACTGACGTATGGGTCTCTTATAAAAAGTGGGGTTAAGCATATGAAGAAATGCCATTTTGGCCGGTGGTGGAATTCGAAACTCGTCTTCCTACACTAGAGCGGAATATTCTCCCGACTGAACTACGCCAGCAACTTGACGTTTTGACTCATGCGTCACCTCAGTGGTACGTAACAACCACATATACGGAGCACTTGTTATCAAAGCCAGCCATCACTATCGATCGACGAGCTCCTCCACTACTTTCTTCATTTATAGAGGTGGTTTAAGACACAACGAACACTTGTGACTAAGCTCTAATTCAGGACGAATGACTCTAAGAAAGGGAAAAAACCGGAATCGAAAATATACTCACGCACAAAACTCAGTAGCTGCATCTTCCCAGTGTTAACGGCTGCATCTTCCTAATGTCAACGGCTGCATAACAGCGATGCCAGTGTTATTTTTGTTTTGTTTCAAATCAGCTTCTGTCTTAATTTCGGTACAGGCACTACTACTACCTATACTCGAGACAAAGCTAACCTGACTACACTGCTAATGTTGTAAAACCGATTTACAGACAAGATGTCTCCAGTGTTTCAGTATTTCTCCACGCACTAATGGGGTGCGATGTGTCGTGGACCCTTCCCCCTAAGGGTCTCTTAAGGCAAGACAAAAGAAAACTTCCCGCGTTGCATCACGATGTCCCCCTTCAAAACCAACACCTTTTCAACCTTGTCAACCACCAGGCACACGATTTCTGAATGAGTATTTTACAAGGAGGTTAGAAGTAAGAGGAGATGGCAACAGCCCCTCTCCCTGTGCTTCTGGCGTGACGCCACTTTTTATCAGCTGACTACGACAATACGCCCAACCTAAGAATCTCCTGTATATCTCTATGGGGAAATCGCGATTTTGAACGGGTTTTTCAGACCTTTACTCTACCGATACAGGCATGAAAAAAATTGAGGCTGAAATATTCATTCCCATAATAAAAAATTTCCAGAAAAAACAGGAAAATATGTGTTGGTATTTCTTTAAAAAATTGAACAAAATAATGATTTTTTGAGCAGAAGTGCATAGTGCGCATGGTTACTTACTGCCCATGTGTAAGTAACCATGCATACTGCCCATGTGCAAGTAACCATGTTTAAAATATAACCAAAGGCCTAAGGTTAAGAAATAAGAAGTCCGAAATATTCCTTCTTTCCATCCTTGGTTTGCATGCACTAAGCAAAACTGCTTAAGCCACAGGAAGTGACGTCACGTACCCGAACTCTCGCAGCGCAGACTCCCACCACCTCAGAGAGAGGACAGAAACAGCTGATCTGTTTTGGCTTCAATCAAAACGGGTCCCTTCACCTCCTCTTCTTCTAACTTCTTTGGTATTTTAACCCCTAAGCGGCCGATGTACCTGAACCAAAAGTTGCCTAAATTTCCCTGCGCTCCTCAAACAGAAGTGTTCCCATAGTGACCCAGTTATACCAAAAGCTACGGCAAAGCAATAGTTTTCCTTCTTTGATCTCAGGAGTACCGACTATAAATCTGTCGCTGGTTGTAAGGGCTCCCTTACAGCCGTTAGCCTTACAACATGTAGTGAGATTCTCTTATAGTCCTTTATTCTCTGCCGCATTACCCAAGGAATGATTCGGAAGCTGTAGTCCCCCGGACACGGATATCATACATTGGGTAGAAACAAGTTACTCAAACATCTTTTCTCTTCTTTCTTAGGTTCTACGCTCCTTAAAGGAAAAGGAAATAGTGTTAACAAGTTCCTTTTTTTATCTTAGTTGTAGTTGTTAACTTGAAACTGTTAATAAGTCCGTAGTGGTTGAGTTGCTAAGTCTTATATAGTTGAAGATGATAGTAAAATTGTATACAAATCATTCTTGCGATTCGTAAATATGTCTAAGAAACTTTTATTCTTTTCTTCATTTAATTGCCTGCAAAGGTTGTCCGTTAGCTGTGCTATATTTCCTAACTCTCCCCGTTTCGATCATCTCTCGCGCTGTCGTGAAATCCCCTGACCTCCCGGTCCACCTAAGACCTTCCTGGCCTCGCCTGGGGCAATCACTTCGTTGTAATTTTCGTGACCGCTCGCTTCCTAAACCTAGAGACCACTGTCCTCTCGCCTACCTCTCTTGTCTCCAAAAAAATGCCCTTAAGCAGATCCTAATGTTCTCCGAGAGAAAGAACCACACCGCCCTCGGTAAATCTTAAGCCTCAAAGTAAAATGTGAGGGCATGTGCATTAGCCGGCACCATTGAAATTGAAACCTGAAAAGCATCAAAAGAGGCGCGATAGAGTTAATCTCCATTGAACTAACAATGTGCATATACTAAGCTCAGACACATTGTTGTCTTAGCAAATAACCGTGCATCCGGTGTTTAGTGGGGAACTAACTGTGAGAAATTTCTCTCAAGCTTTGGGGAAACAAACGAAGTTGAGCACGAGATGGAATAAAAGTTGCATTTTGAGATTTTATATGAAATCCTAAAACCCCGTATAAAATCTCTGTAACAATAGACATGACGGATTAATGACAATCATTTCCCCCAAATGACCACGTAGAACGATAAACGTAGGGTGCTAACAATGCTTTCTGATGCCGAGGTCCTCCCGTCTCTATCGCGTTTGGCCAACTTCTCAGACAGCGAGCATATTCGTTCGAGCTGATTTCAGCATATTTTGTTAACCCCCAGTTTATTCGTTCCAGTCGGTTAAATGGTTAAAACAGGAAGAAAGAATCAAGCTTAGTGACAGCTAAGACATTATCTCCCCCTTACCCTCAGGCTAATATAATTCTCTCCAGGTCGCAGTAAATATACCCTGTGTATACTGTATAGCCTCTCTGAAGCAAAACACAAGTGACAATGACGTCGCCAAAATGCGAATATTTGTATTTTTTACAAACGTGACCGAAACTAGGATCTTCATTTTTCTGATGTACGCACGTACGACATTTAGAACATCTATATATCCATGTGCTTTTTTAGGTCTCAGTTCAAGTTTGAACAGGAGTTTTTAAACTGGAACTATATTATGCAGTAGATGTACACACTCCGCAGCTTTAACTGCATAGTGAGGCTAGCTTTGCCCCGAGTATAGTGCCTGTACCGAAATTAAACACATCCTTAGTTGCTTGGAGGTTTTTGTGTTACAGAGATTTTGTACGGGGTTTTAGAATTTCATATAAAATCCCAAAGTGCAACCTTTTTCCATCTCGTGCTCCCATTCCTTTGTTTCCCCAAAGCGTAAGAGAAATTTCTCAGAGTCAGTTCCCCATTAAACACCGGATGCACGGTTATTTGCTAAGACGACAATGTGTCTGAGCTTAGTATATGGGCATTGTTAGTTGAATGGAGATTAACTCTATCGCGCCTCTTTTGATGCTTTTCAGGTTTCAATTTCAATGCGGCCGACTAATGCACTAGCCGCTCACATTTGACTTTGAGGTTTGAGATTTACCGAGGGCGATGTGGTTGTTTCTGACGGGGAATTTTAGGATATGCTTAAGGGCATTTGTGAAGACAAGAGAGGGGAGGCGACAAGACAGTTGTCTCTAGGGTTAGGAAGCGAGCGGTCACGAAAAGACGACGAGATAATTGCCCCAGGCGAGGCCGGGAAGGTCTTAGGTGGACCGGGAGGTCAGGGGATTTCACGACAGCGCGAAAGATTATCGAAAGCGGGAGAGTTACGAAATATAGCACAGCTAACGGACAACCTTTGCACGCAATTAAATGCAGAAAAGAATAAAAGTTTCCTAGACATATTTACGAATCGCAAGAATTATTTGCATACAATTATTATCATTTGGTTATTACGTGTTAATTACTATCTTCAACCATACAAGTTTTAGCAACTCAAATACGCAATATTTATGAAGTTAATAACAACAAGAACAAAGATACTAAAGAACTTGTTAACACTTGTTCTGGGTGGTGTAACTGTAACATATTCGAACGTAAATTGGGAGATGCGGGTTCGATCCCCGTTCCAGGAGGATGTAATTTTCAAGTTTTGTGAGGCATGACTTATTTGGAATCCATCTGCCCGTGTTTAATTTGGAATACATCTGCCCATAACGTCTATTTGATTAGGTAGTAGTGTGCGCAGTACTGCTACTGAATGTTTTACTTTAGAAATTGCGTCCCGGTTATGCTACAAATGAATAAATATAATATATATCTCTTTCCAGCTAAAAGTACAGCTGTGGAATAAAACATCATTTTGAAAACAGCAATCGAATTTTCAACTATACGCATCTTTTCCGAGATAAAGAATCACTGTTGGAAATAAAATTATTTAAAATAAATTTAGTCCAACATGCACGTGCATAGGTAGCTCCAGGGGATAGCGAGAGGCAATCTCAAGCCTTGAGACGATACTTAGGCCCCAGGGGATATAGGGGGGTCGGAAAAGTTGAAGGGTCAGTTCCCAAGAAGGGAGCGAAGTAACGTTCACCTGACGGAATAGATGAACCCCTCAGAAGGTCAAGTGACATTGGCATCAGCGGACAAGGTGAAGCTCAGAAGGTCAGGGGTTTTTGACTGGTCAAGAGTAGTGGAGTACGTGTAGCGACAAGGAACAGACGTGGGTATTGAGTGCCGAGTATGACGAGAGAGAAATGAAATATGCCCAACGTTGTCAAACGGAGAGCCGAGTTCGGATAGCGCTAGTCAGCTCAATTAGGTGTATATGCCCAGTGTTGAAAACCTGAAAGACATATGGAGATACCAGATAAGTTATTTTCCTTTTCCCTTTTATTGCATGTACTTGCTTAAATTAATTCATAACCCTATTTAGAGCACGTGGCGTGTGTATTGGTCATGATCAAACAATGAAAACCCAGTTAGCTAGGTAAAACATTTAAGTAAAGCATAGGAGAAAAGGAACTAGAAGTAAAATGAATCACTAAGCTTTGCACTTATATATATAGATAGATGTATGCAGAAATGATCGGAGACGTTATAGAGAAAAATCGTAATAATAGTAAATTTTATGTGTAAGGTATTGCTAACGGCTGCACCCACGCACGTGGTACCTTAGTGTTCCTAAATCTCACGTATTAAACCATTTTATTACTTCCACATAAGACTCCTGTTTGTTTTCCTTATAACCACACAAGACATAAGTTAAGGTATGTGTAAGTTAAAATATGTGTTTATGTTTCTAATTTCTTTCACGAGCGGCACCTTTATTCCCCCACCATTCCAGTGACGGGATAAAGGTGAATCACAACGCCGTGCTTTATTATATGCCAGTACATATAAGGGGCACGTTTTTGTCCATATACGATCACTGTAGAACAAAAGTCCCATAGTTATAAAAAGGCACGATAAAGTAAATTTAATCGGTAAATGATCTGTAACTGATGCACCTATAATTTGTTCATAATAATAAATATAACAATAAAATTAACACCTTGTATTTAACATTGATGACAGTAACACGTGTTCCAATGAATAGCATCAACACGTGTTCCATTGTTCATAACTTTAACACGTGTTTTGTATTAGAATGTAACGTTGGTACAGATTAACGTTTGAAGATTTATGGTGAATTGTTTCACAAAGTATATAACTATGGTGAATTGGTATGAGCTAAATATTTGTTTATAACATATGATTATTCTTATAATAAATTTGTTCAAAATAAAAGATATAACATCACTGTGAAGATTTAGACTTAACAGTAATTCTTTAATGCACTTAACAAAGCCAAACAAGGAATTGTTATCGATCATTATTCATGACAAAAACTTTCGAATCTACCCCATGCTTCTCTGTATACTGGTGCAAGCAACGATGCGTACGAACCGAATTACACTATTGAGTGGATATCAAATGGAAGGATTTGCATTTTATGATATAAAATCGCCAAGTTATTCACATAAAAGGCAATCGAAATAATAATAATGGCTAATCCCACTCTTTGTCACACGCAAAGCGCTTGGGGCACAACACAACCACCTATTTCAAGCTAATTATAAGGGTCATTAGGAAGCATCCAAAGATTCGGAATAACAAACGACTGCACATTTGCTTCACAATGCTGCAATGATCATCGCACGGGTTTAGTATTCTAAGCGAGGTTGTCTTTTTCGGCGTTCTTTCATGAAGAGCCGAAACTGTCCCCCTCACCATCTCTGACCTGAGCAGCCGACCGCACGCTGAACTCTGACAAATGGATGCTCCGCCCAGATAATTGCCGCTCTACCTATTAAGTGATGGGGGCCTAAGGGCAAAGGTCAGCACGTGGTCCTCAACGTTGGGCAGGTCTTTAAGAATCACGCAACAGGCGGTTGAAACGGAAGTGCAGAAAGTCACGGACAACCGCTTAGCATCACCCATCCCTTCGTGGACGGCTCAATGCATCTACTGTTCCTCTTCGTAGGGTAGACATGATCCTGAGCTGCCAACCGATACTGGAATAGTGACAAGTGCCATATGGACCATGTAATGACGTCCTACACACTTCTTATTTTAATAACATGTAGTGAACATCAGAAAATGTTCCAGCGGCGAAAGAGTAAATCTCGCGTTTAGGAGATGACGAATTAAAAGAAATGATACTTTTACGTTAAAATGAAAAGGTGTGGTATACATTTACTAAACGATTTTTTATGCAAGGTTTCTAAACGATTTTATGTGCAGGGTTTTTAAAGGACGCTACAGTTAGGATCAAGTTGTTATTCACATTTCATTACTACTGAGTATGGCAAGAGAGATTTTTATCCATACGTTGGGCAGAATAATTTGAACACCTAGAAAAAGAAGGTTTTACGTACCTGATAGGATGTGGGACCACCTTTGGCATTCAAAACCGCCTGAATCCTCCTTGGAATGGACGCATACAAATCCTGGATGGTGGTTAATGGGATGTTACACCATTCTTCATGCAGAAACTGCTCCATGTCCTTGAGAGATGCAGGAAGAGGATAACGGGATCTTACTCTGTTTTCCAACACAAACCACAGTGGCTCGATGATATTTAAGTCTGATGTTTGGGGAGGCCAAGGATGGTGTGAAAGTTCGTCCTCGTGTTTCTCAAACCATGATTGGATATTCCCAGCTCTGTGAATTGGGGCATTATCATCTTGATAGATGGATAACCTGCAGGAAACAATGCCTGGGCTATTGGACGGACTTGGTCGGCCAAAATGGTTCCATCCGTCCTTTCCAGGTGATCAGGGGATCTGCCGAAAACCATAATATTACCGCCCAGAGCATGACAGAACCACCACCATGTTGCACTGTTGGAAGCAGATAGTCTGGGTTGTACGCTTCTGCCGGGGTTCTCCACACGAAACACGCCCTGCGGTGGGGGATAGTGTGAATGTGGATTCATCCGATCACATTAAACGCTTCCATGCATCGGCAGTCCACGTTGAATGTTCCTGGCACCACTGCCGTCGCCGTTGTGCGATCACTCGGATCACCAGAGGTTTTGCAATAGCAGCTCTGCAATAAATATATCTTGTTTATGCAGCTCCTTGCGCACTGTTTTCGTTGATACTGGGGTCTAGAGATGCAGATTGAGCTCCGCACTAATTTTCGGCGCCGTGGTTTTCTTATTACGGGTAAGAATCCTTTTCAATGCTCTCCTGTCTCTATCAGTCAGGGTCGTTTTCCGGCCGCTCTTGTGTTTCGCAAACGAGGTTTTGCCACGAACACGGTATGCTGTCATGACCGTAGACACAGTAGCTCTCGATACCCCCACTACCCTGGCGACTGTTCTCACGGAGGCACCAGCTAGCCGGCCACCAACAATTAGCCCTCTTTCGAAGTCCCTTAGGTCGCTCATTTTGTCGTCACCCCGAAAGAAATTTGCAACAAGACACTTTAAATACACTTAAACAGGATCTTGAGGTTCTAAACAAAGTTACTACAGCCCAATAAGTGGTGGATACATTTGCGTATTGCGACGTATGCAACTGCATGAAAAGTCACGTCTCTGAGCGTGGTGTTAACATTATTCTGTCCAACCCTGTATGTATACAGTCGCGCCTGTTTATTACGAACTCCAAAGGACCTGCTACAAACTCCGTTATAAAACAACAACAACAAAAACGATTAAAAGCAGTAGCACTACATGTTTTTCTGCCTATATGAACTGTGTACATACGTATGTACGTAGTTCATATAGACAAGAAAAAACTGAAATTCTGCAAAACCGACGACCCTGCATTTTTCAGCCCTGTCTTCAGGTAATCCTTCCGTTCCGGTCAGGATGAAACTGGTAACGCACGCCTTTAACCACAGAGCCACAGACACTCGGAAATTCGAGTCACGTACATCGTAACACAAATTGCGCAACAATGAATTTTACTTTATTTTTTTGTCATTAATACGTGTGATTTAGTCATTTTATTTTCTCTTGGAGATTTTTTTTTTTTTTTGAATGGGTTTGTAATATTTTCTTTTCCTGTAGGAGGACTTTTTCACAAATTAAACACTTTTCATCGTGATTTTTCGAAGCAACAAAATGCTTTGCAACTTGAAAAGAAATATCCTGTTGAAAAGACTTGAAAAGAAATATCCTAATAAGATCCGGAAAAGAAATATCCTGTACTACATACAATAAACAAAATTCATGCGATATGCTATTCACAATATCCGATCTCGCTACGGAACTTCAAAATTCGACAGACGATTGAAATTTAAAAAGTTAGACATCGTATAACCATCTGTACAATAAGTTTAGTACCCGGTTTCTTACAGTAACACAATACATATATATATTATATACACACACACACTACTAAGTAGAGACAGTAATAAAAAATATTTAACAAGTACTGAAATAACTAAGAAAGCCTCAAAGCCCAACAGGTATGAGTAAAAAAATAAAATAAAGAAATAGCAAACCTGAATGTACAAAGTGTCGAGAATGCCGAGCCTTGGCTTTATCAAGGACCAGCGAAACTCTGCATTTTCTCACTTCCACAAAGACCTAGTTGGAAATGGGTTTCTGCAAAGCCATAGATGCAAGTTTAAAGCCCACTAAAATGTATAATTAGCATAACCTCCTCAGAGTCGCATGAGGAATAATTTAGTTAAAGTTTTTGTATGCATCTATAACTTTCCTGACCCAACCCACACTCGTCATCTGCCACAAAAAACAGAAAAACGATTACAAAAATCACAAGTTGTATATATATATATATAACTTTCACAAAGTTTTCTTTAGTTAATTATTGTCTTTAACTTATTCTCGTTTTCGTGCTGTTGTTGGAAATAAAATTATTTAAAATAAATTAAGTCCAAGATGCACGTGCATAGATAGCCCCAGGGGATAGCGGGAGGCAATCTCAAGCCTTGTGACGATACTTAGGCCCCAGGGGATATAGGGGGGTCGGAAAAGTTGAAGGGTCAGTTCCCAAGGAGGGAGCGAAGTGACGTTCCCCGGACGGATTAGATGAATTCCAGACTGGTCAAGTGACCTTGGCATCCGCGGACAAGGTGAAGCTCAGAAGGTCAGAAGGTCTTGACTGGTCAACAGTGTGGAGTGCGTGCAGCGACAAGGAGGAGCAGCGAAACACAGACGTGGATAGCGGATCGTCGAGCGATGTGACGAGAGATAGATGAAGTACTGCCCGCGCTGACAATTGGATAAAGATTTTGATTGAAAACCTGAAAGACATATGGAAATACCAGTTAAGTTATTTTTCCTTTTCCCTGTTATTGCATGTACTTGCTTAAATTAATTCATAACCCTATTCAGAGCACGTGGCGTGTGTATTGGTCATGATCAAACAATGAAAACCCAGTTAGCTAGGTAAAACATTTAAGTAAAGCATAGGAGAAAAGGAACTAGAAGTAAAATGAATCACTAAGCTTTGCACTTATATATATATAGATAGATGTATGCAGAAATGATCGGAGACGTTATAGAGAAAAATCGTAATAATAGTAAATTTCATGTGTAAGGTATTGCTAACGGCTGCACCCACGCACGTGGTACCTTAGTGTTCCTAATTCTCTCGTATTAAACTATTTTGATTACTTCCACATAAGATTCCTGTTTGTTTTCCTTATAACCACACAAGACATAAGTTAAGGTATGTGTATGTAAACTAAGATATGTGTTTATGTTTCTGATTTCTTTCACGAGCGGCACCTTTACTCCCCCACCATTCCAGTGACGGGATAAAGGTGAATCACAACGCCGTGCTTTATTATATGCTAGTACATATAAGGGGCACGTTTTTGTCCATATACGATCACTGTAGAACAAAAGTCCCATAGTTATAAAAAGGCACGATAAAGTAAATTTAATCGGTAAATGATCTGTAACTGATGCACCTATAATTTGTTCATAATAATAAATATAACAATAAAATTAACACCTTGTATTTAACATTGATGACAGTAACACGTGTTCCAATGAATAGCATCAACACGTGTTCCATTGTTCATAACTTTAACACGTGTTTTGTATTAGAATGTAACGTTGGTACAGATTAACGTTTGAAGATTTATGGTGAATTGTTTCCTAAAGTATATAACTATGGTGAATTGGTTTGAGCTAAATATTTGTTTATAACATATGATTATTCCTATGATTATAACGTTTCACATAATTGAATATAACATTGGTGCCGTGACTTTTGAGCCATTCGTGCTGTCACGTATTTTCCCCCGTCGCAGTACGGATTGAATGGGTTTTCTTTTCTTCATGTGTAGCAGTTCATTATTTTCTTTTGTTGTATGCATCATGCAATAGTTTTCTTAAGGTGTTATTTTGACATCTTCATTACTAAGAGTTAGGTAAAAGCGCAATTGCATGTTGTAGGGAAAGATATTATTTTAATTGGTATTAGTGTATAACTTAGGTATTAAATATGTCAGACGACGAGAGGGCAGAGCCAGGTTCCCCACCACAAAATTTTGTGTCAGATTCTTCCTCACACGGCGCTTCGGCCCCGTCCACAATTCCCACAATTGCATATTCCCCCCATATAGTACAATCCATGGCATCAATGCTGCCACTCATTTACCAATTTTCAGGGAATGATAAACTTGTTTCGGCCACGCAGTTTTTCGAGTCGATTGACTCTCTGGCCGCCATTAATAACTGGTCAGATAGCATAAAAATGTTTGCAGCAAAAGCCCGCATGAAAAACGCGGCGTTAGAATTTTTAAATGAAGCACCGCATATAAGGAATACTGCCAGTTATGATAATTTTAAAAAAGCAGTAATTCGAAGGTTCGACGCTAGTCAACCCATTACATTACAAATGCAGAAATTTAATTCATGCCAACAAAGGCCACATGAGTCGGTCGCACAATACGAATCGCGGCTAAGAGGATTAGCGCATTCATATTTAGGCATTGGCGACACAGATAATCAGCAAGTTAATGCTCTTGCTGACAAAGCAATATTATCGCAATTTTTGACAGGGTTAGAGAGAAATCTTCTAAAAGAAGTGCTGTCGAAAGGGCCGAGTAATTTTGAACAAGCAGTGGAATATGCAATACTGGCTGAGGCGAACAGACACATTATGTCCAAAAGTGTCAATTTCGCCGATTATGGAGATCCGGTCCCGCAAGAAAGCGGATCTGCCGATCCAATGGCAGAAATTTGCGCCATGTTTAAGCAGCACATGGTACAACAAGAAGCAGTAGTAAATACGCTGCAGAAGGAATCCAAAGAATTGAGCGAGCGACTGCAGCAAGCAGAAGATCGTTTTTTAACATTTCAAGGCAGGAACGTCGATAACCAGTATTATGGAAATTCCGTTCAAAGTAACCCACGGAATTTTGAGAATATGCGATGTTTCGGATGTGGTACATTTGGACACCCAGTCAAGCGATGTCCCCAGCGAACAGATAATTTCAGAAATCAAAGACAGGCAGGCAGAGCTCCGTTCCGTTCGGCGCCTCAATATTTGAATTATAGACAGCGAGATACAAATGGTGCGGGGTATTCTAACTCTCAGGGAAATCCAAACCAACGGGCGGAAGCTCCATCGCATTCACAAGCTTCCGGGCAGGCAAGAGGTGCATATCAAGGAAGGACAAATAATGGGAATTTAAACTTCAGAGGGTCCAGGTAGATTCCGGGGCGCGCCCAGACCCCCAAGTATCAGTCCCAGTAGTTATTAATAATTGTCAGATAATAGAGGATGCATCTTTGCCGCTGACAGAGGTAAAAATTGGAAACGCAGTATTTTTGGGTCTACTCGATTCAGGAGCAAGTATAAGCATTATTACGCAGGACGCAATCCAAGAGATTAAGCGTAAAGTAAAAATCCATCCCATAGCTGACAGCATAAGTGTTACCGGAATTACGGGTAATAGATTAGAAATCATTGGAGCGTTTACCATCCCCATTATGATGGGCGACAGAAGAGTCACTCACAAATTTTACGTATCTAAGGCCCCTCTACATTTTGCTTACCAAATTATTTTGGGATACGATATTTTAAAACAAAATGGAATTATTTTTGATGCCCAGGGCGGAAAAATAAGTTTTAAGGATCAACATACGGATCGAGAAGAACAGCCACAAACTCAGAAAAGTAGAACGAAATTAGGCAGAGCATTGCGAAAAGAGATTATTCCCCCTAGAACCGAAAGAGTTATTTTAGCACGATGTGACCCCGAGAGAAACCATATTGACATGCCGATACTTGTTCAACCCATAAATGCATTTGCCCAGGGTCGTTTAAGAATAGGAAGAAGTGTTGATACGCTTACTTCAAAAGGTATTATTTCTGTATTAGTAGCAAATGTTACAGAAGAGCCGCAGCACATTAATAAAAATACAAAATTAGTAACGGTGGAGCCTGCGATTCAATTCAAAGCACAACACCACGTGGGAGCTGTGACTCAGGCTAAAATGTCTCCTCCTCCACTTTCCGAACAGGATTTCGATTTGGCCGACGTTGATCCAGCTTACCGGAGGCCTTTAGTTAAACTTTTATTAAGCTACAGCGACGTTTTTGCTCGAACTACGAAAGAAATGGGGCATACAAATTTAATTTATCATGAAATACACCTCACGTCGGATGTTCCCATAAGATCTCGTCCGTACCGCGTGCCCGAGAAATTAAAAGCGGAATTGGATCAACAGCTGGATGAATTATTAGAGGCTGGCATTATCGAAGAAAGTTCATCGCCATACGCTAGCCCCCTTATCCTCGTGAAAAAAAGACAATAGTTATAGGATGTGTATTGACATGAGAGGTATTAATAAAGTTACCATTCCATGTTCTTATCCTCTGCCCAGAATCGACGAAGTAATAGATCAATTAAGGGGAAATAACATATTTTCTACTTTGGATTTAACCAAGGGATTTCATCAACAGGAGATTGCCCCCCAAGATTGCCATAAGACAGCATTTATTACGTCACATCGTGGACTATTTCAATATAAAAGGTCGCCAATGGGATTGAAAAATTCGGCAGCGTCGTTTCAAAGGTTAATGGATGCCTTATTAATTGGATTAAATCAGTTTTCAATCCTATGTTATGTTGATGAAAATCGTAGTGGCATCGAAGGACCCCGAGTCCCATTTACAAAAATTAGAAGCAGTATTTAAGAGATTCAGAGATCATAACGTCAAATTTTCCCCCAAGAAATGTAAGTTTATGCGACAGAGTTTAACATATTTGGGATATGTGATTGATAAAAACGGCATTCAGCCGGACGAGAATAATGTTAATAAAGTTAAAGATTTTCCCAAGCCCAGGTCTGTGAAAAATGTACGCCAGTTCTTAGGCATGGCAGGTTATTACAGGAAATTCTTGGAAAATTATTCGGATTTGGCAAAGCCATTAACAGATCTTCTGAAGAAGACAAATACGAGGTTTAAGTGGACTCCGGACGCGGAGAAATCATTCCACGAAATTAAAGAAAAACTTCTGAAGCTTCCTACTTTATTTTATATTTCATTCGACAAGCCATTTATGATTCATTCCGATGCAAGTCAACATGGGTTAGGAGCGGTTCTTAGCCAGGAGGATGACAAAGGCGATTTAGTGCCAATATCATTCATGTCGAGGAAATTAAACCCGGCAGAACAGAATTATCCTACAATAGAGCGAGAGTTATTGGCTATAGTAAATGCCGTCCGACATTGGAGGCATTATTTGTTAGGCAATAAGATATTCATCAAAAGTGACCATAAACCTCTGCTATATTTACACAAATTTAGTGATAAGAATGCCAGGTTAGCAAAATGGGCCATGGCTTTATTAGAATATGACATCGACATAAAATATGAAGCTGGCAAGACCAACTACGTAGCCGATTATCTGAGCAGAATTCCAGACAATTTTTCATCGGGAGAACAAAATCATATTGATAATGAGATAGGTATTAACGCATTAACCTTTACCCCGGATGCATCTCAAGTGCAGCGTATAAAGGAATTACAGTGGGCAGATCCAAATTTACGAACCGGCATAGAAGATTTACGGAAGAAACAGTATACTGTTGGCAACGCTAAGATAAAGGATAATTTTTTCTTATCCGAAGAAGGTCTGTTATACCATTTTCAGGCACCAGATAGAAATTCCTCACAAGAGCAATATTTTGAACAACTGGTAGTTCCTGAAGCATTAAACGGAGAAGTTTTATTTCTTTGCCATGACGCCCCTTTCTCAGGTCATTTTGGATTTACTAAAACATTTGCACGAGTGCGAGAAAAATATTTTTGGAAAAATATGTTTAGCGAAGTACGTAACTACGTTGATTCTTGCAAGTCATGCATAGAAAGGCGCGGTTACAAGCCAAAACATAAAGCACCGTTAATGCGGCCGGAGTTGCCAAAACACCCTTACGACAAAGTCAGTGTGGATCTTATCGGTCCTTTGCCAATTACGGAGAATGGATTCCAGTACTTGATGGTAGCTGTAGATCATTATACTCGCTATGCGGAGATAGCTCCGTTAAAAGACGCTAAGAGTACTACAGTGGCCGATGCAATATTCGAGCACGTGTTTGCGCGTCATGGAATTTGTAACATCCTTCTTCACGATAGAGCGCAAAATTTTGAATCAAAGATATTTAAATCATTAATGAAGAAATTGGGAGTGAAGTCTGTTTCGGTAACGCCATATTGCGCGCATGCCAACGGAATCAACGAGAAATTAAATTTCAGCATTGAGAATTATTTATCACATTTCGTTGCCCAGAATCAACGTGATTGGGATGTCCATATCCCGGCATTTTTGCTTGCATACAGGACATCCATTCATAGCGCGACGAAATTTGCTCCTTCATATCTGCTATATGGCAGGGATATCTCTATCCCAATCGATTTAGTCAACCAACCCCCAAGACAACAGTATTTCTCATATGACGACTATTCTGAAAACCTAGTAGCCAGGTTAAGACAAGCATATAACCTATTAGAACAGAATTTGTATACGGCAGCAGAAAAGCAAGAAGCATATAGATTAAAGCATTGCAAGCATAAGAATCTGCAACAAGGACAACTAGTATATCGGTATACGCCCAAAACCCGAATCGGAAGATCCAGAAAATTGACTAAATTCAATTCAGGGCCGTGGGAAATATTATCATTCCCCACCCCAGTTAATGTAAAAATTCGGTCAACTACGGGGAGAACCGTGGAGCAAACGGTACACATAGACCGAATTACGACCTTCCCGCCAAGGAAACCATCGTTAGAATTCCACAAGGAAACCGAAGAGAATCTAAGTTCGGACGAAGAATTCCCTACTCAATCATTCAGCGACAGCACGGACGATTCGGACAACGAATTTAATCCGGTTAATTTTTGGGCCTCGCAAAATATTGATGTGCATAGGGAGGAACACCGAAACAACAGCACCCCACTCACAAGTACTCCAGGAGTGCACACCAGCCCTAAGCGGATTAGAGAACACCAGTCCGCCGGTGAAGAAAGTGACGAAACCATAGTGTACGACTGGGAGCAGTTGTGGGTTGAGCCAGGAATCAACGAAGAACTACCCAACATGCACAATAAGGAAACTGATGACAGGCACCAGGAAAACCCCACGCATAGGTATGAATTACGCCCAAGAGAAAAAATTCCAAATCCTAGGCATCAGATCAATAATATGAACTGATACTAAAAAAAAAAAAAAAAAAAAGATCCGAACCACAAATCCATTTATCCAAGTGAACCCAGCATTTTAAACGGAAGTTATTAGATGAGGAAGAATTTTTTTTACATTTGATTAGCATATCTCTTAATATTAAAGCAAAAGGTGGAAAATTCACTAGTATTTTGTGTAATATATATGTATAAAATTTTCTCGAGTTCGGGTATTATTTTCCATTCCGTATTTCAAGTATGTTTCAAGTCTGTGTGTGGTTAGTGCATAGAAAGGTGTGTAAAAAAAGAAAAAAAAAGAAATTTCTTAACTGGTTAACTAACGTTATGTTATATCTGAATATTCCCCAGGAACACATGGTTATCTCTTGTGGAGGTGTATGCTCGAAAAATTCGTCAGATAAAAATTTAGTAGAGATATTGGCAAGAGTAATATAAAATATTAATGTTAATAATAATTAGGTGCAGTAGGACGGTATTGTTTAAGTTTGGCTGCGCGGGTCTATCTTTGCTTGGGAAGGAAAGAATAGTGTAAATCTAAGATATTAGATATACAACTATTCTGAAAAAAAAAAATAATGATAATGAATGTAGATAAGGGTAAATGAAAATTAAACCACTGGGTAATTGACTTTGTTTCGATTGACGGATCACACTGCCGCGTCTAGTCTGGGTAGTGACAGAGCGGTACAGTGCGTAATCAGGGGAAGAGAGAAGGTTACAGAAGAAAAAAATAAATCAAAGTGTGAGTAAAGTCAGTGTGTTCCATATGGTGGTGAACAAAGAGAATCACGTGTTGGTGAACAAAAAGAATCACGTGTTGGTGAACAAAAAGAATCGCGTGTTGGTGAACAAAAAGAACCAAGTGTTGGTGAACAAAAAGAATCACGTGTTGGTGAACAAAAAGAGCCACGTGTTGGTGAACAAAAAGAACCATGCGTTGGTGAACAAAAGAACTATGCTTCCTACGGGAACTAGAGTGCAGCAGTGATTGAAACACCGTTTTCTTTTCCCAAACTCAAACAACAGGATTATATTCAAGTAATGATGCAAGCTTTTGAAAATAATGAACGGATCGCACGTGGCATGCGTAATGTAAGCGTGCTGGTGTATCCAAAGACGGTCGTAATTACTGTGAATGCAACGCATTTTTTCATGTGGATGACCTACAGACTAAATAAAGTGCTACATTGACAGCGAAGACTTTGTTGTGCTATGTGGTCAACAGGTAGTGAAAACGGTATGGCCAATGAGCGGTGTGGTGTTTAAAAGCACAAAGGACAGTGTCAATGAGGGCGCATGCAGAGATGAATAAAACACAGGTGAAATGATTTTGCTGTTATTGTGTTCCAGGTCAAAGAGACCTTGGTGAATAACATATGTTATAGGTGACTGTGGACGAATAATACTAGATAAACATATACGTACAGAGCAAAGTGTTCTACAGCTAATTTTATTACCAGCATATAAAAAGCACAAATCAGGTGACAATGTTCTCCAAATATTGCGAACTGCCAGTGATATTGGTTTGATGTCTGATAACTTTTTGTGTGAATTGTGTGTGAATCGCAGAACTGAACGTAAATCAAACAATTTCACCTTGTCTTACTTTCCACCAGGAAAAAAAATTAAGTCAAACAATAAAACTCAAGAATCGGTGGACGTGGACAATGACAATAAAAAACAAAAAA
Organism: Macrothele yani; assembly: GCA_039090855.1. NCBI lineage: Eukaryota > Metazoa > Arthropoda > Arachnida > Araneae > Macrothelidae > Macrothele > Macrothele yani. The sequence goes on along the minus strand of CM077017.1, from coordinate 59,268,685 downwards.
AAAAATTGAATATAAAAGCAAACAAACAAACGGAAAAGCGTTTGGCAGTTAAATGTGTTACTGATACTTGGTCAGCAACAGCTCAAAGTGTACTAAACGACACGTGCATGTAAGCTTCAGATGCCAGCAGTATCACTGAATTGATATTTTTTAGATATGTATTGTGGGTGCAGGACCGTAACAGTTAATTAATTTTTGTGTTTGAAAAGTGTATTGTGTATATGTGTGATTATGAATATTTTATATAATTTCATTGCTATATGTATATATAAGTGCACATGAGGAAAAAGATAGAGGATTACTAGGTAAGGATGGAGTAGTCTATCCGTGCGTGTAGTTTTTCCCCCCAGCATTCCTTTTGGCCCCCCATAAAGATTACATCTGGTAAGGGAGGAATGTTGGAAATAAAATTATTTAAAATAAATTTAGTCCAACATGCACGTGCATAGATAGCCCCAGGGGATAGCGGGAGGCAATCTCAAGCCTTGTGACGATACTTAGGCCCCAGGGGATATAGGGGGTCGGAAAAGTTGAAGGGTCAGTTCCCAAGGAGGGAGCGAAGTGACGTTCCCCGGACGGATTAGATGAATTCCAGACTGGTCAAGTGACCTTGGCATCCGCGGACAAGGTGAAGCTCAGAAGGTCAGAAGGTCTTGACTGGTCAACAGTGTGGAGTGCGTGCAGCGACAAGGAGGAGCAGCGAAACACAGACGTGGATAGCGGATCGTCGAGCGATGTGACGAGAGATAGATGAAGTACTGCCCGCGCTGACAATTGGATAAAGATTTTGATTGAAAACCTGAAAGACATATGGAAATACCAGTTAAGTTATTTTTCCTTTTCCCTGTTATTGCATGTACTTGCTTAAATTAATTCATAACCCTATTCAGAGCACGTGGCGTGTGTATTGGTCATGATCAAACAATGAAAACCCAGTTAGCTAGGTAAAACATTTAAGTAAAGCATAGGAGAAAAGGAACTGGAAGTAAAATGAATCACTAAGCTTTGCACTTATATATATAGATAGATGTATGCAGAAATGATCGGAGACGTTATAGAGAAAAATCGTAATAATAGTAAATTTCATGTGTAAGGTATTTCTAACGGCTGCACCCACGCACGTGGTACCTTAGTGTTCCTAATTCTCTCGTATTAAACTATTTTGATTACTTCCACATAAGATTCCTGTTTGTTTTCCTTATAACCACACAAGACATAAGTTAAGGTATGTGTATGTAAACTAAGATATGTGTTTATGTTTCTGATTTCTTTCACGAGCGGCACCTTTACTCCCCCACCATTCCAGTGACGGGATAAAGGTGAATCACAACGCCGTGCTTTATTATATGCTAGTACATATAAGGGGCACGTTTTTGTCCATATACGATCACTGTAGAACAAAAGTCCCATAGTTATAAAAAGGCACGATAAAGTAAATTTAATCGGTAAATGATCTGTAACTGATGCACCTATAATTTGTTCATAATAATAAATATAACAATAAAATTAACACCTTGTATTTAACATTGATGACAGTAACACGTGTTCCAATGAATAGCATCAACACGTGTTCCATTGTTCATAACTTTAACACGTGTTTTGTATTAGAATGTAACGTTGGTACAGATTAACGTTTGAAGATTTATGGTGAATTGTTTCATAAAGTATATAACTATGGTGAATTGGTTTGAGCTAAATATTTGTTTATAACATATGATTATTCCTATGATTATAACGTTTCAAATAATTGAATATAACACTGTCATAAGTTGTAGAGTAGGGGGTTTTAGACTCAAGTTTTCTTTCAAAAATCTGTTTTTTAAAAATTAATATTTCCTTTTTTAATTGCAATGTAAAAATTTGGATTTCTTTTGCATTGATTTTCAGGTTTAAATTCTCTCTCAAACGAACTTGGCATTTCGTTATAGCTGAAAATTATTTCTAATTATTATGTCACTCTCACAGCTTGAGTTCTCTTTAATCTTCTTCTCTCTGTTTAATAGTAACAGATGAAGAGCATGGGTCGGGCCAGGAAGGTTAATGGATGCAAGCGAAATTGTTAACTAGTGCTAGGTCATACAACTCTGCGGAGGACATGACATATATATATTTTATAACAATTTTAGGTGGGAATGTTACTTGCATCTATGGCCTTGCAGAAACCCATTTCCAACTAGGTCTTTGTGGAAGTGAGAAAATGCAGAGTTTTTGCTGGTCCTTGATAAAGCCAAGGCTCAGTATTCTCGACACCTTCTACATTCAGTTGTTTTATTTTATTTTTTTATCTTTTCTCCTTTTACTCACACAGGTAGATACATAACCTTTTCGATGTTGTACTTGGTGTGAGTCAAAATTATATATGTATTTTTTTGCTTAGGTATCTTCTTAATAGAATATATATATCCTGTGAAGTTCAGGTTCATAGCTAGTGGAGTAAGGAGTCATAAAAAGAAAATAGATCTTGCTTTTGAAGATGTCTTAAAGAAGGTTTTGAAACACATTAGAAACTGTTCTAACTTGATGTACAGAGATTTTTGGATAATTAATAATAATGCAGAAGTAATTTCTACTATACTCAAAGTTTGTCCCCTAGATATTAATAGTTATGATTTTGAAAACCTATATACTAATCTGCCTCTATCAGATATAATCACTACCTTTAAAGAGCTGTATGCAGAATTTAAACTTAACCAATTTGTTGATGTAGGAACTTGGAACTCTTATCTCAATTGCTGCATAAAAAATAACCATATCTTATATAATAATACTCTCTATAAGCAAGTGAACGGTATTCCAATGGGAACATCAACGTCCACAAATATCGCTAATCTATTCCTGTTCTTTAAGGAATATAAATTCATTAAAAATCACCCCACCTGCTCAGATAACTACCTTTACACTTTTAGATATATTGATGATCTGCTGTGTATCAATAATTCAGAAGTTATAGAGAGTGATTTTGATAATATCTATCCTAGCTCTCTTAACTTATGTAAAACCAACCACAGTAATCAGGAACTTGAGTTCCTAGACTTAAGCATTAAGCTCAACAGAGGTAACCCATCTATTAGCCTCTTTGATAAAAGAGTTAATTTTCCTTTCAAAGTAATTAAATATCTACACTGGAATAATAACATTTCAACCAAAGTAATTGAGAATGTACTAATTTCTCAGGTCCTAAGAATTTCAAGAATTTGCAGCAACAATTTGGATTTCAATTACCACATTAATATACTATTAGAAAGTTTTCTAGAGAACGAAATTCCTTCTTCTTTCATCAAAAGAACTTTAAGAAAAATTATTCTGAATAATAGAGTAAGGTTGGCAGATCTGCTTTAATTTTCTACACAGTTAATAATATGATTCTGACCAATCAAAGCCGTAAGGAAGTTGGCTAGAGGATGCCTATTAACTACCTAATGGAACCTTAGTGCTATGGATATGACGGTCCTATTAAAACAAAAAATTAAATAATATAAACAAAATCACAAAAAAAGCTTAAAAATCTGTTTATAAAAGAAAATAAAAACAAATAAAAAAGAAAACTAGTTATTCATCACTAGGATAGCTATACTAAAAATAGTAAAACCAACATTAAAATTAATAAGATTCTGATTAATCTATAGAAGCTCACTAAGGTGATTTAATACATGCAAAGATTATTAAATAAACTGCTCGTGTATTTTATAATATTTCTCATGTATTCTGGAGAGTTAATTCTGCTCATTCTGATCATACAGATCCACAGTCTTAAGTTTATATATTTTTTTCTCTGGTTAAAATCTCCGCGCGTTGGTTTCTTGCTGTATGAGGAGGCCATCAGCCCCACCCTCACTGCCCCCCAGCGTCTAGGGAGTGGCGGAAGGGGTCAGCCATGTTCTCCTCTTGTGAGGAGAAAAGTTTTTGTCACACAAGAGGTAAGCTCTCTTCCTTGTTTTTGGGTTCTAGGTTTTATAAGTTCAATGTTTGTACTTTATGTACCTTTTCTCTGTCGTTTTTTAGCTTTTCAGCTTTTAAGCATTGGTTTGTCTGTTAACATTTATGCGGGTTTTAACTCTTACTTTTCTTTGTAACTTTGAGCGTCTTTTGGGGTACCTAGGAACAGAAGAAGGCTAAGCCTGTTCCTTTTCTATGCGCTGTCTATGCGCTGTTTTTTCAAAGTAGTTAAGTTCCTAATAACTAATTAATTATGCACTTAAAGCACTGCTGAAATACTTTGTACATATTGCAACTAACTGTTTAAGGTATATAACTTTCACAAAGTTTTCTTTAGGTAATTATTATCTTTAACTTATTCTCGTTTTCGTGCTGTCATAAGTTGTAGAGTAGGGGGTTTTAGACTCAAGTTTTCTTTCAAAAATCTGTTCGTTATAAATTAACATTTCCTTTTTTAATTGCAATGTAAAATTTGGATTTCTTTTGCATTGTTTTTCAGGTTTAAATTCTCTCTCAAACGAACTTGGAATTTCGTTATAGCTGAAAATCATTTCTATTTATTATGTCACTCTCACAGCTTGAGTTCTCTTTAATCTTCTTCTCTCTATTTAATAGTAACAGATGAAGAGCATGGGTCGGGCCATGAAGGTTAATGGATGCAAGCGAAATTGTTAACTAGTGCTAGGTCATGCTACTCTACGGAGGACATGACTTATATATATATTTTTTAAACTATTTTAGGTGGGAATGTTACTTGCATCTATGGCCTTGCAGAAACCCATTTCCAACTAGGTCTTTGTGGAAGTGAGAAAATGCAGAGTTTTTGCTGGTCCTTGATAAAGCCAAGGCTCCGTATTCTCGACACCTTCTACATTCAGTTGTTTTATTTTATTTTTTTATCTTTTCTCCTTTTACTCACACAGGTAGATACATAACCTTTTCTATGTTGTACTAGGTGTGAGTCAAAATTATATATGTATTTTTTTGCTTAGGTATCTTCTTTATAGAATATATATATATATATATATATATTCTATAAAGAAGATACCTAAGCAAAAAAATACATATATAATTTTGACTCACACCTAATACAACATAGAAAAGGTTATGTATCTACCTGTGTTAGTAAAAGGAGAAAAGATAAAAAAATAAAATAAAACAACTGAATGTAGAAGGTGTCGAGAATATATATATATACATATACACTGGTGGAAAGTGAAAAAAGAACACCAAGAAGGAAGTGGCGGACGTTCAAGAAATTTACATATGTTAATGGCGTCGAGTTTACGTAGGTGTGATGTTAATTTCGGGACCAACCGGTGAGCGCTTACGCCACAGCACGGCATAATATGCAAATCATCGTCGGTGGTATTTAAGGAGTACGGCGAAGTGAATGTAATCAGTCGTCGGCGTACGGACACGTGCGAAGACCCTGAAGAAGCTGCAATGCCTGGACATGGAAGACGTGTACGATTTCAGCAGTTATCGGACTTCCAGCGAGGTCGTCTAGTCGGACTGCGGAGCGAATTGGACGGGAAGTATCGGTGGTGGTACGATGGTGGCGTAGATGGTCCGAGGAACATTCCCACACGAGACGACGAGGAACCGGGAGTCACAGACGGACTGATGAGCGGACTGATCGACGCATAAGAAGAGCGGCGTTGTCAAGCAGAACATCCACTGCGACGCAAATCCGAGCTGCCGTTGCACCTGAGGTGACTGTGCGAACAATCCGCAACCGTCTACTGGATGCAGGACTACGTGCACGTGTGCCTCTGGCATGTGTACCTCTGACTCCAGCTCACCGTCAGGAACGGCTTCACTGGTGTCGCCAACGTCTGCACTGGAGAACGAAATGTCGATCTGTCGTGTTCAGCGATGAAAGCAGATTCTGCTCGGGAGCCTCCGATGGCCGTATGCGTGTTCGCAGACGCACAGGGGAGCGTCTCCACCCTTCTTGCATCCGCCAGCGACACACAGGGCCTACACCTGGTCTCCTGGTGTGGGGAGCGATCAGCTATCACTCCCGTACACAACTAGTGTTTGTACCGGGTACGTTAAACAGCACCTCCTACATCAACAACATCATTCAGCCCGTTGTCGTGCCATTTGTAAGGTCGGTCCATCGTGGTGTTTTCCAGCAAGATAACGCACGCCCACACACGGCACGTGCAACGCAACATGCACTTCAGGGTGTGAGACAACTTTCATGGCCTGCACGTTCACCGGATTTGTCCCCCATTGAGCACGTGTGGGATTTAATGGGACAACGACTTATCCAGTCTCCACGGCCAGCCACGAGCATCCCCGATTTACGCGCCCAGGTTGAGGATGCTTGGAACTCAATACCCCAAACTTACATCCAACATCTGTATGACAGACTCCATGCCAGAATTGCACAGTGTGACGCAGTTCATGGCGGTTCAACCTCGTACTAACCATGTTACATGGAAATGTTATTTTTCAGTTTACAAGCAAATACAGCTGTATTTTGCCATAATGTTTTGATCACGTTATCCTCTGTATTCCGTTATTATGCTGTATAAATTTCGTTGGTATCAGAGGTCTCTTTCTTGGTGTTCTTTTTTCACTTTCCGATAGTGTATATATTAAACAGCTAGTGCACGAAATAGGGGAGAGGAAAAGAAATATCCTGTACCACAATAAACAAAATTCATACGATATGCTATCCACAATATCCAATCTCGCTACGGAACTTCAAAATTTGACTGACGATTTAAATTTAAAAGTTAATCAAACCTCAATCAAGTATTCTCACCAATCGCTCCTATTACCGGTAATTTCTCGTCATACGGATACGCGAAAAGTGTGAAGTTTTTCCGTTAATATACGAAAGGAATTGCGGAAAGGTTTCTGAAAATTCAGAATTTTCCGTTAAAACATCTCTAAAATGGTAATTTTACCGTTTAGAGATGTATTAACGGAAAATTCCAAGAAAGAAACTGCGGAAAGGTAGAATTTTTCCAAGGTACGAAAAAATTCGTGAAATTCAGGTTTCTTTCCGTCGTTTCACGGAAACAGTTGTATGATAAATATGCTTTATAAATTCACGACAGAAATGACGTAAAGTGGCTCGTGAATTTAAGAAAATTTGTTACCGTGTAGTGTGCAGTTTTGCGGTGGTCGAGTGGTGTAAGGCGCTGGCCCTGCACCCTCTCTGGAAGCAATGGCTCCAACTCAGGGACAAATGACTGTTTATAGCCCTTAGAGCTGCTCATGGTGGTCGTTAAATCTCAAAATAAAACGGAAAAATGTACTAGAATCACTATAACTTCTTTAGTGTGAGTAGAAATTATCCAAATATAAATTTAAAAGTTGAAAGTTAGGTGAGAAATATAAATTTAAAAGTTGAAAGTTAGGTGATTATCCAAATATAAATTTAAAAGTTGAAAGTTAGGTGATTATCCAAATATAAATTTAAAAGTTGAAAGTTAGGTGATTATCCAAATATAAATTTAAAAGTTGAAAGTTAGGTGATTATCCAAATATAAATTTAAAAGTTGAAAGTTAGGTGAGAAATGAATACTTCACATGATTTATTTTGTGAAACAAAAGAGAAACATTTCTGTCAACATTTATGGTATTAATTTCGACCGAATTTTATTCTTCCGTTCCCCTCATATCACTGAAAGATCACAACGACATTTTAATAATTTTTTCAGTTCTTCGAATTCACAGAAATGCTTTCAATCATCGCGATAATAACAAGTAAAGACAAAACTGCCAAAAGTGCTTTGATTATTTAAGAAAAGCAGGAAGATACAGGAGAAAGTTTCATTTATTCAAATAGTCACTATTTTAGTGATGCCTTCTTTTTTAAACGTTATTCTCAGCTTTGCAATTTGTAAAGAAAATTGGCAATGCTCTGTTAATACTTTGGCTGCAAAATTTTCGAGGATTTCAATACGTTCTTTTGGCTTGCATATCCAGCAGACTCTCTTTCACTACTAGAACTAGTTGATTAGGCTATATTTATTACTTAAATGCACACTGACATGAATATCATCTTCCTCGTTCAAGGAATCGTGATCTATATATTCTTCTTTTCCCATCAGTCGAAAATTACTTGGAAGCCGGCCACAATTTGCGGGGCTGTAGGGGTATTATTCATTAATAAAAGTGGGGGCAGGCGAGGCAGCTGCCCCGGGCGCAGCTCAAGACAAGGCGCAAAAATCACTGTTTACAATCTGATTAAAACCTGGAAATGCAACTTTAGTACCATTTTCTGGTACAGTTTTTTCGTACCACACTTTTTCATTTCTACATTTACATGAGTTGCAATATTCTTCGACAGTTTTGGTAGCCTCTGCAGACAAAAATTCGCATTTTTTCATCAAAAGGTTCAGAGGATTTAAATTACTCACATTCAAAAATGAAGGCGCTGTAGTTCCCACGTTGAACGATAATGATGTCGTTCGCATTGTTGAAGATTCTCTGGGGGCTGTTCGATCATTACGTCACCTACGAGCCACGACTGCCAGCTGCATTCGGTCCGTCTGATGTGGTACCGTAAATCGGAACTCCGAAGCAGGTGAAAAAAGCAGTCTCAGTTTAATTGATTGTGCCTCCCATATAGAGTTAAGAGATTTTGACGAGGAGTGTACATTTGTGTGCGTGTGTGACGCCCCCGGTGACGCAGTGGTCTAAGCTTTGTTTCTCTCACTTCCGTGGAACCAATAAGCTCTAAATTAAGGACCGGCAAATGCATTTATAGCTTATTCAGTTTCTCACGGTGGACACAAAATCCACAAACAAACAAAACCATTTTTACAGAAGATAAAAAGGCAGATGGGCCGGTGCTGTAGTGGTCCGAGTGCTGGTCCCTGACCGTTAGTTCGAGTGGGCCCGGATTCGAGTCCCGGCGTGGATGGTGATTCCATTCCCCGGATCCAGTCGCTCCGAATAAGGGACTGTGTACTGCTTAAATCCCTTAGAATTACTCACGGTGGTCGTAAAACAAGGAAAAAAAATTATGGAGGGCGCAATATTTTGTGGTTTCCCACGGGCTCAGAAGTACCTAGTTACGCTTCTGGGTATGAGAAGTAAAAAACGAAAGATCGGCGTTTTACCAGGGATTCGACCAGCCTTAGCGGTGCACGAAAGCAGGACACATCGAAGCACCAGGACTACCTATTTTCAGTGGCTTCCGCTTCCACCTGCAAGCTAAGTGAGAGACCGAGTGCTCGTTTCAATTTTGGTTTTAAGTTTTATAGGTCAAATCTTCTTTAATTTTGAAACTGAAATATTTTCAGCAAAAGCTAACGGAACCTTCAATGAAGGTAATCCCACTCCGCGAAGAGGTGCACAACGTTCGGTAGCCCCGCAACATAACTGTGGTTGTTTCTCAAGCGCATATTTTAGAAATTAGGTGATATTTTATTGACTAAAAGAACGTGACTTGCAGTCGGATGTGAAAATGAAGACCCCGTGATTTAATTATTCCACGCTCATAAAGAAACAATGGCAGCTTCGGCGTTTACAGGCCTAACGCGACACATGTCAAGGGAAAACCACTTTCAATTACTGAACACCCTCTCTAGGAACTCATGCTGAGACAGGTCCGGCACATGATGGAGTGGCCGCCAATTAAAATACAATCAATTGTATTCATACAAGCTGCTTCACTCTCCTATTTAATTGACTCCTTTTTGCCGCAGATGCAGAAAAACTCCAAATCGTTTGCTCTTTTTCTATTAAACTACCATAATCTCGATCTGTTGTAACTGATTTGCACATTTCAGTTTCCATAATCGGTAATTTTAAAAAAGAAGTAATGTTAGTGTTACTACTTTGCGTTTCGGAGAGCTGACCAGGGTATTATTCGAACAACTAAGTTTCTTTTCCGAAATGAATGGCTTAAACTGTGGCAGCTCGATCAATACATGAATAGCACATTTTCTTGTTTCTTTTTTGTCTGAATTTTTGTTGCTATGCATCTTTCCCGACAGCAGTAAAGTAAATCACAAATAAAAAATTTCGATGTAACGGAAGTAGTCAAAACCATTGTTAAAATTAGATTTTTGAATTCTATTTCAGGAAGTGACACAACAATAGTCAATTTCATTGTTACTCAACAATATGTTTTTACTAAACTATCGCCGAAAATTATTTCATCAGGTTTTATATAAACGTAACAATATCTCATTGCACTGTGTGTAAATTACGAGAACCTGATGCTACATGTGATAAAAGCCATTACAAAAATGCATTTTTGGTGCTTTAAAAACGGTGCGTAGTAGCAAAATTTGGCATCCTCTCGACCCTCCCCGCAAAAGGGGAGTTACCTGATATTGACGAGACTTTTAAAATGATGTATTACATCACCCAATCAGGTTACACCCGATCGGGTGTAACCTGTACACATCCTAGCCAAATGTTGCCAATCCCCCCTCACTTGCGATTGAGCTTTTCTTTCTATTTTGAGGTCAATTTTTAGCTTGATGGACTTTCGTAGCTACATCCCAGTCCATCGGTGTCAGGGTCGTTTCTTACGTTCATCCAAATCTGAATAATAATAATAATAATAATAATAATAATAAATATTGGTTTTGAAAAACTAAACAGTTGAAATACTTACTTATTGCCGCCCCCATAGTCCAGCAAATATTTAAATACTTTCATGACTCACATATTTTCTTTCACTGATTTTACTGCAATAACATTCATTAATTCACATATCTAAGTACCACTCAATATCAGGAATTAATAAATCTTATTGTTTTTGTTATGATTTAATTCCACTTAGTATGTGCCGGACTGATGCTCGGTGTGGTCGTGAGTGACGCGAGTAAATGCGATGTGTTGTATACGTAAACAAATGTATACTCTCGAATCACTCGTTTTCTTTCACACCCACAGAGGTCTGTCTACACTGTAAAAAATAAGTGGTGTTAATTCACGGAAAATTTCTGAAAATAACGTGCAGCAAAGTTGCCGGTAGGTATCCGTGTTTTTCAGAAATTTCCGTTTTTAAAAGTGCCCGTTCATTTTAACTTCCGTAATTTCATAGATATTGAAAATCCTCCAAACACGTAGCGTCAGTAAATAAATAAATACATCGCTCTTTCCACATTCCAGAAACACATAGCAACCGAAAAATTGTTTTCAGCCGCCGCCATGGAATTGAACCACGTAACTCTCGATATCAAGCCGAGTAGTGCCTCAACTTTACACAACGGTGACCAACAATCCACGGTGCATGTGTATTTTTAAGTCAGATGTGTATTGCTAAGTGTATTTTTAAGCGATGTATTTATTTATTCATAGATATTTCGGTAGACAGAAATTCCGTTTATTTCAGAAAATCCATTTCTGGTTTTTCCGTACTTAAATTGAAATTCCACAAAATCAACAAACCTACACAGCATTTACCCGCAGCGGCCAGGATCGAACACCCGACGTTACAGCGCGCCGAACAAGCAACTTGTGCCTTTACCAACTGAGCCACAAACACAGATAAACCTGACTCACGTATGTCATAAAACGAATCGCACGACAAAGAATTTTGTTTTTTTGTCATTAACGTGAGTGATTTAATCATTTTATTTTCGGTTTGAGCTTATTATTTCTCTGAATAGCTTTGTAATTTTTTTTTTCCCCTATAGGACGACTTTTCAAATATTAAGCATTTTTCATCGTGGTTTTCCGAAGCAACAAATTGCTTTGCAACATGATTTTTTTTTAAACTGACAATGACTCATTTATCTTTAAAAAAGGTGAAATGTACTTTTTATAGTATTATTTCACACACAAAAATAAAAAAACTAAATATGAAATTTACTCTCAATAGCTACAATAGCTTTGTCTTAAGTTGTCCAAAGACTGATACACAGACATCGTATAATCATCTGTACAATAAGTACCCGGTTTCTTACAATAACACAATATATATAATAAGTAGCTGGTGCACCAAATAGGGGAAAGGAGAAATATCCTTTGCCACAAAAACCAAACAAAATCAATGTGATATGCTATCCACAATATCCGATCTCGCTACGGAACTTCAAAATTCGACAGACGATTGAAATTTTAAAGTTAATCAAACCTCAACTATTTCCACGAATCGCTACTATAAGAGGAAATTCTCGTCATACCGATACGGAAAAAGTGAGAACGGAGATTTTCCGTTAATATACGAAAGGATTTGCGGAAAAGTTTCTGAAAATTCAGAATTTTCCGTTAACAGATCTCTAAAACGGTAATTTACCGTTAATATAAGAAAGAAATTGCGGAAAGGTTTCTGAAAATTCAGAATTTTCCCGTGGCACGAAAAGGCTGTTAAATTCAGGTTTTTTCCCCGTCATTTCACGGAAAGGTAGTATCAGAAACATGCTTCGTTAATTCACGAAAGAAATGACAGACAGTTGTTCGTGAATTTCAGAAATTTTTTTACAGTGTAGGCACGCAAAAGATGCATAACAGAAATTTTCTACAAAAGAGTACCAGGATACTCTCTCGACTTTTTTTTTTATTTATTTAACGAACGAATTTTGGTATTTATGCTTTATTTCTGACTAAAAATTATTTCCTCAAAAAATGAAACGTTTCCTTCTATCTATATGCTGGGCATTTTCTCTGAAATGATATAATAAAATTTTCTAGACTTATGTGAGAAAAGTGCGGCCAGACCAAGCATGCTGTTATAAGTTAATTAGGCTAAAGCTAATTACAGTTTGAAATAGTTCGTTGGACTTGCAGCTCAGAGTCATTGGCATGACCTACCCTCCTTTTGTAATCTTGAAGTGGGCACTATAGTACCCATGCGATGTCACATCATCCCCACATCCTCATCCACCAGACTGACGCAGGACACAAATCGACTCTCCGGAAGAGATATTTCGAAATCCATGTCCCACCCATATTTATCTTAAAAGAAACAACGATTTACCAGTTCATGCGTCAAAATAATGGTAGACTTCTACTCAAGGAGGAGATACCAATACCCCTGCGCAGTAGAGGATCAATATAAAAATTCAACACATTTCAACTTCGATCTTCTTGCTGCTTTATTTTAGTTAGAAATGGGGTCTTCAGGAGACTTGGCTTTGTCAAAACCAAAATTTTCGAAGGAAAATAATAATCTGATACAACACTCTGTTTGGGGCGGTGTTTGGTGCTACGTTCAATGATAAGCGGATTTTTGAAACTGTTTCACCGTTGAATTGTTGTTAAAATTTGTTCACGACCGAATTAATTTTACAATGCATATTTCAACAGTTCTCGTTCATCCAGGATCTAACAGAATTTTCTCCACGAGGGAATTTATGAGGTGTCCCCCTTGTAGGTACATATGTTTTTATAGTGGAATCCAGGGCTAAAATTCCCGGAATGGTTTGGCCGTCCCCATGCGCTTCAGCTAACTATAAGTAATCTTTACTATTTCGACGATGAAGTAGATGACGTTCAACATCACGTAGGAAACTTTCTTCTGAATGCGATAGCGACTCCACGACTTCTTACTACTTCGGTTTTCAGATTTTGATGAAAATGCCCACTGTAGAAACAAAGTTGTGTGAATTCACGGAAAATTCCGGGCAACAACGAGCAACGAAAACGCCGGTAGGTGTCCCTCTTTTAAAGAAATTTGCGTTTTAAAAGTTTCCGTTCCTTCTAACTTCAGTGTTTTAACAAAATTTCGGTAGTAAGTAACTCCGTTTATTTCAGAAAAATCCCGGATTTTTCCGTCTTTATTATACAGAAATTTCGCAAAATCTTAGATTTTGTCACTTTTACGCTCCTTTTATCAGCGTCTTTCCCATCGTACTACGTTACCGAGACCTTTCATTTCGTCCCTGGTGGGATTTGAACCAAGAACCTTGGCAACGGGAGGAGTGCGTGCTACCGTTAGCCAGAAAGACACGTAACTCACCGTCACGTAAAAGGTAGAACTCTAATCGCTCGATGAAGAAATGGCTTTTATTTATTTTTTAATGTTGGTGAATTAGCCATTTTATTTTCTGTTGAAGCTTATTATTTTTCTGAATACGTTTGAAATAATTTTATTTTTTCTGTTGGACTTATTACAAATTATGTATTTTTTTCATCGTGATTTTTGGAAGCAACAGATTGCTTTGAAACTTGCGATCTTTTTAAACTCACAATGACTTTCAGTTACCTTTAAGAAAAGGTGAAATGTACTGCTTTATAGTATTCTTTCATAAAACTCCTAAAATATAAAATTTACTGTTGATCGCTGTAATAAGTTTTGAAAAACTGAAGGGATCCACAAACTGATACATAGAATCATGCAATCACCACTTCAATAATTTAATTACCCGGTTTCTCACGGTTACACAGTATACAGTAAGTAGCTGGTGTACAAAATGGGGGAGACGGGAAGTATCGTGTGCCACAATAACCGAAATTTCATACAATATGCTACCCACAATGTCTGATCTCGCTACAGAACTTCAGAATCAGGTCCTCTGACAGACGATTGAAATTTAATAGTTAACAAACCTGAAGTATATTCCCGCGAATCACACCTGTTACCGGACATTTTTCGTCATATGGATACGGAAAAAGTGAGAGCAGAATTTTCCCGTTAAAATACGAAGGGAATTGGGGAAAGGTTTCCGAAAATTCAGAATTTTCCTTTCAAACCTCTTAAGAACGGCAATTTACAGTTAACATACGAAAGGAATTGTGGAATGTTTTCTGAAAATTCAGAATTTTCCTGGCGTAAGAAAAATCCGTGAAATTAAGTTTTTCCCGTCATATATCAGAAAAGGGTGTGTCAGAAATATGCTTCCTTAATTTACGAAGGGGATCACGGAAAATGGCTTGTGAATCTCACAATTTTTTTTTTTTTTTCAGTGTACTATAAATACAACCACTCTGGATATAAAGGAAATTATATAACATAGCAAGGAAACACACGCAAATTTAAACCCAGTTTGAAAAAAATAAAAAAAAATTGACTAAATCAGTTCAATCTGGTATTCTTTTATATGAGGAAAGGCTACGCTGGATAAAATAAATAACTTTCGGGGTAAGCGTTACAATTTATTTTTGTAATTTCGTTATCACTGAGGATAACGAAGTTACAAAAATAAATAAATAAATAAATAAATAAATAAATAAATAAATAAAATAAAATAAAAATGGAACGGAAAATGTTCCGACGAAGTAAAACTGAAGATTATCTCATAATTTATAGTAAAAAAGAGCAGAGATATTAAAAAACATGAAATTCATAGCTAAATGGTACAAGTGCTCATATAAAGATAAATTAAACTATGGATATATGCCTGACAGCTGAACAAAATGTAATTGAAAAGAAAATATCCAAGTACTATGCGACAGCGCAATGTAGTCAAAAGTTCTTCAAAAGGTTTCAGCGTTGTTACAAGATTCTTGTTTAACGCTGATTAACAACAAAGATTTGATCTTTTCTATTGAATCTTATTTACTTAATTTGTACAGAAACCAGTAATACTGGCCCCGACTAGAGGTTACTTTACCAATTCCACTGAATTTCTATAATAACCGCTGACCAAAAGACAACGTCTTCAGTGAGCTCAAGATGACAGACGGACATTATTTTATATACATTTTCTGCTTACTCATTTGCCATTCCAAATTTTTCGAGCTTCCTGGCGGTCTATGCGATATATGTCACGAATTCTGGTTTCTATACCTTATGTGCGTGTACACTGTAAAACATTTCCTGATATTTACAAGCCATTTTCCTCGATTCCTTTTGTTAATCAACGAAGCGTATTCCTGATTCAACCTTTACCGTGAAATGACGGGAAAAACCTGAATTTCACGGACTTTTCACATGTGAATTGACAGAAATACTTTGTTCAACTTTCTCCGGCTAATAACATACAATTTTTAGGTAGTGTTATCCGAAAAAACCCTGAATTTTCAGGGTACATTTCCGTTATTACATTAACGCCAAAATTCTGTTGTTACTTTTTCCATATCTATATGACAGAAAATTTCCAGTAATAAGGGTGGTTCGAGGGAAAACTTATATTTTATGGAGGTTTGATTAACTATTAAATTTCAATTCAACAATTTTGCTGAATCACTGATTTCACCTTTCTTAAACATAATTAAAAGCCTTTGTCAGTTCGAAAAAGTCTCGAACGTTTCGGAAAACCATGATGAAAAAAGTGAAATTTGTGATATGTTATCTTACAGAGAAAAATAAAGTTATTATAAACCTATTCAGAAAAATATTAAGCCCCTACAGAAAATAAAACGATTAATTACTCTGATTTATAGTGAAAAACATTTCATCATTATGCGACTCGATTCGCCTGCATTTCTAGCTTAAACCTGGTTGGGTGGGATGTACCTCGTTAGCTCAGTCAGTAACGCTCCCTACTCGCGTATAGACCAACGCTGGCTCAATACCCGGTGAGGAAAGGACGTGCTTCCCCTCGTATAAAAAAATCTCACTCAACGTTCTGGCTCTTGCATCCACACGACAGGGGACCAGGCTACGGAAAGAGACTGGTGATAACAAGATTTTTTCCTCAAGCCTGTCTAGGGACTGAAAAAGACAAAATTGAAGTTTTTTGGAAACTCAGAAAATGTCTGTATAAAAATGGGAAAACTGGAAACTGACATTCTTGTAAAAAAAAAAGGGGGGGGGGGGATTAGATCCAAAGGGTAATATTAAAATAATGAAAGTTTCCGTTACTAAAAACGGAGACTTTTCGAAAATGAAATTTCGTTAAAATCGGAAACCGACCGGACACATCTGCTGCACGTTATTTTCATGAATTTTCCATGAATTCACACTACTTATTTTTTACAGTGTACAGGAGAACCTTTGCTTACGAACTCTGCACAAATGAACAATTCGTACTTACAAATATTTCACGGACTAATAAATTGCGACTCCCAATTCATTTAACGAAGACAGAAACCCGCAATTACGAAAATTTTAGGATGCCCGACGAAAATTGCAGGAAAGAAATAAAGTCAAAAACAACGAACCGCTGTTGGAGAAAACTGTACCCACAGTTTATTCGTGGTTCACAGGATTCTGAAGAAACTAAAGAGGAAATCACCCAGGAAGTTGTAGAAATGGGATTGAGGTTGGACTCGGAAATGACGACACTTCAGAGGCAGAAGAGTTAATTGAGTTTCATTCAGTTGAACTGACAAATGATGAGCTAATGGAAATGCACAAAGAACTCAGGCAAGAGGCAGAAGATGAAGACAACAAAAATAATGTAAATCCTCCCACAAAAGTTTTGACAGTCTTTCTTGCAGATTCTTTAAATAAAACTGAGGTGGCTTGAAACGCACTGGAGGATAATGACCCAAATGCCAAAAGCAGTTCTATAGTCTGAAAAGGAGTTCGTACATAGAGAGTTGGCCTGCTACGAACAAGGGTGAGAAGAAATAAAAGACATAAACAAAATTCTGTGTAACTTTGGGTTAAGACTTTTGTAGCAGTGCTGCTGGTTCGATATAAAATCCTCTTACTTAGCAGGTTCGAGCATTACTAAGAAATTAAATTTCAAGGATATTAACGAATTTAAAATCTTCAAATGAAAGAAGTTTCTTTTTTATTTTCCGCCCATTATCTTATACTCTGAAGTGCCACTGAATTAGAGATATACTAAGTTATGCAAATGCTTAGCTGCTACTCTCGCATTATTGCACATGTGGTTAAACAACTACAGCCATCTCCCACAGCTTCTGCAATAGTGATCGATGACAAGAGTGATGGGAAAGATGCGTGATTTGGATGCTTTTGACATATGGCAGATTGTAGGTGCCTGCAGGATGGGTCACTGTATCTCGGTAGTCGTCAGCACAGTGGGGTTTTACCATGCTACAGTGATATCCCAGTGACAAACTGTTTCGGGAATACGAAAATTCTGGCAAAAGAAAGCTCCCAAATAAATTGCAGAGGTGTACCAGCAGTTTGAGCCACATTGTTCGAACTGATAGAGGCAACACAATATCACAAATCACGACCGATTTGAACAGTGGATCAAGTCGCCATGTCAGTACAAGGGCATTGCAACGTACTCTTAAACGTCAAACGTCTTGGGTTCGGGAGCTGTCCAGCCCACAAGAAGTCCAACTGTTGTTAACAGCACGACACCGGGTTCAACGACTTGCCTGGGCAAAAGCACACCGACACTAGACCGTGTACAGTCGACTTTGAGTGCCCCCAACTATGTGGATATCCTAGCGGAAAATTTTCACCCATTCATGTCCAGCGTGCATCTCAGTGACAATGGCGGATTCCAGCAAGATAATTGCCCATCTCACAGGTTCCTTCTGACTACTTCATGGTTACAAGCGTATTGTAGTGAATCTAAAATGCTTCAGTAATCACCTAGAAGCCGGGATTGAAACCCCATCGAACATCTCTGGGATACCGTCAAATAGGCTGTTCGGGCTCGTTCGTGTCCCATCCTCTATAAACCTGAACGAATCATGGACGGCTTTGGAGGATGCACAGCTGGCGATAGCTGCAGAACGTTTTCGTGAGCACGTGGAGTCCATGCCTCGTCGTGTGGTCGCCGTCATTAGGACAAGAAGGGGCCATTACTAAGTAGGTATCTCTAATCCAAGGGCACTTCAGTGCAGTGCGGTGTAGGAATCTCTGATCCCGTTCAGGGCTAAATATTGTAAATATGTATTCACATTCAATCGTAAAGGATCTTCGTTTGCGCTATTTTCAGTAGCGTCCGTGAGGCAAGCAACGTCTCTAGACAGATTGGAACCGGAAAGCAACGGTTTAGAGATACGGATAAACAAATAAACAATGTTAAGTGTCACGATAAGAATTGCGGCATACGCTAATGTGAATTTCCTAATGTAGTGATGTTGTCGGCGTGTGCGCATTGTTTTGTGCCAGTGAAGGAAAGAAACAGGGATAAATTCGATACTCAAAGTAGGCCCAGCAAAAAGATGAAATATTTAAGTCTGCTAGGGAAGGAGATTAACCATCTTCCAAAACTTCAGGAAGGTATGAAAGCATTGCTTGGCGGGCACAAGAGCTACTTACTTTTTATCGGCTTTCAGGTCGGACGTTTTGGGGCAATTTTCACATCATTCAACTGAACTGTTTCTGGATTTACTTTATAGATTTACTTTAGTTTCATGTACTTGGTGTATCAACAGTTCTGTTAACGTAAACAATATTCAGTACTTTGGGGGTACATTCGATTCATTTTTGAACATTAAAAACCATATCCAAAGAATCGTACGGTCTGCATATAGAAGTTGTAATGTCCTAATACAAGCAACTTTGAAATCTACCGAGAGATGCTACGAAGACTAACCTCGATCCTTTGTAAGTTCTGAAATTTGCGTTCACAGCTATACTAATGAAAATGCTATTTCGTTAATTAGAACGACCTGAAGAATTATCTACTTGTATACCTAACATTGGAATCTCTCCAATAATGTGTCGAATCGCCATATATATATATATATGTATATATATACTAAAGAGCAAAGCCGAAAACATAAGAAAAACTTTAGAATTTAAAACGAAAGATGCAAAATAACCTGAAGATCAAAACGCGCAACGCAGCAGTTATGAAAATTCAGAATTCACATACTATTAAGAGACTGAAGCAAAAAATTTTTTTGACTCACACCAAGTACAACATAGAAAAGGTTATGTATTGACCGGTGTGAGTAAAAAGAGAAAAATAAAAACTGAATGTAGAAAGTGTCGAGAATACTGAGCCTTGGCTTTATCAAGGACCAGCAAAAACTCTGCATTTTCTCACTTCCACAAAGACCTATTTAGAAATGGGTTTCTGCAAAGTCATAGATGCAAGTAATAAGCCCACCAAAAATTTTTTTTTTAAAAATATATATTTTAAATAATATATATAAATATCATGACCTCCGCAGAGTTGCATGACCAAGCTTTAGTTAACAATTCAGCTAGCATCCATAACTTTCCTGGCCCGACCCATGCTCTTCATCTGTTACCCCAGCGTTCATTTGCGTGATCAATTGCTGCACTGTTACGTGTCAATTGTCCTTTACCAGTCGACGTTCTCATCTGGGGTCGATGGCCTTTGAGGCTCCACAGTTCTGACGTCGGGAGGTACTCGGTGTGCCAGCGAACCATTCTTGGTACACCATTACTACAGCACACGAAGTCTGCTGTTTCTGAGATGCTTCCACCCTTGGCGCGGTAGCCGATGATCATTCCTCTTTGAACGTCCGTCCAATCACTAACTCGGCCCATTGTGCTCACGTAACGAACTATGGCTTAGAGGTTTGCACGGGCCTTAATTTGGAAAGCCAGGCCCGGCCCAAGAACGCACGTCCAAGGCCCGGCCCGTTTCAATTTTTTAAATTAAAGCCCGGCATGGCACGTATATTTCTCTTGTTTCCAAGGCCCGTCCAGGCCCGTAAAATTTCAACAATGATCAAAACACGAATTTGACACCTGGTGCACTCGGTCATTCGACTTCTGAAGAGTTTTCGTTTTCTTAATTGTACACGTTTTTTATTACAATAAACGTTAATTCAGAATATTTCTGAGACTCTGTATAAGTCACGGGAGTTGCGAGGAAGAGGGGTGGCTTGTATACTCAAAAATACTGCACGAAACGGACAATTTCATTGCGTTTCAAATTATCATTCCCTACCGCCGGACCCGGAAATATCCTTGGGGATAAGGAGGGAGAAGCGGGGTGGGAGGGGTATTTCGAAAAGTTCGAAATATCCAGAATTATAGGTTCGATCGTTCAACTGAGAGAAGATTTTATGGCTTTATCAACTGCACCTATCTCTACTGGCATACCATATCGCTGGAACCCAATATGTCTCTAGTGTATGTGGGGGGGGGGACACATTTGTGCCCCTTAAGATGCGATGTTCCAGATTTTGTGCTATCGTAACTCAAAAACTTTTTGCATTTAGTGCACTGCACAACGTTTTCCAGCCGACTAGTTTCAGAACGGGACAGTGATTTACAATATTTCCCAATATCGCTTTCCCACTTTACATTGTCTACAAGCACATATTCTTCGGAAGCTATTATTTCGCGAAAATCTTTCGCTTTCTTAAACTCCATAATAAGTATGAAAGAGTATTTATCAGCAACACTGAACTGAGTATATGCTAAGGGAAAACAACGACAGACTGCACAACTAATCAGTGTCACTGAAGTTTTGAAAACGGCTGCCTGAGAGTACAAATGGGGAAAATATGGTACAGATTTATACACATAAGTAAGTTTCTCCCAGCCCATTTCTCCCGTGCCATTTAAGACAACTTAAAAGCTTTTTACACATCTAGAGAACAAAGTGCCGCCGACCAGAATAATAAGAAACATCGTCTGCGAGCGGGTGGCTCGGTTTAGAAATGCTGCAGTTAATAGCCTGCCCTGAAGCATGTGAGGAGGGTAAAAGTTGAGAAAGAGAGAGAGAGAGGACCACATTCACATTGAAAAACTAAGGGAGCTAACCCACTGTAATTGTTTTGTAGGAGGGGAAGATGTCGTAAAACTTCTATTTTTTCCAACACTGGCAATTATTCAATCTTATCCTGCTGCTGTATGTTGCGAGTTTTCCAAACGAGAAAGGCACCGTACAGCAATTGTTTTGCTCATAAGAAAAAAACCCTGCTCTGCCCGTGTCTGTTTTACATTAAATCCTGAAGGCCCGGCTCGGCCCGTTTTTCCAACTTAGAAATGAGCAAAGGCCCGACCCGGCCCGGCCCCGCGCAGACCTCTACTATGGCTCATCTGTCCTGGCTGGCCGCTTATATCTCCAGGTGGTCGAACTTGTCACGTGCACTCTGTGTTGCGCCTGTGCGGGTACACTGTGATTCCGGGGGTGATCATTTTATTCTCATACGACTGTATGTATATATATATAGCATAAGTGACTGAACTGTAAAGTACAAGTATTAATCAAAAACATCTGTGGAATGTACGTATTTTTGTACAAAACATTTCCAATAACAGCCTCATTTCGGCTAACAAACTGCTAAGATGTTTTTATTGTAATCAGCATGTCCAGTTTTTCATCAGCTCAAAGATAGTTCAGCAGTTCGCAAATGAAAAGAGAAAAATTAAAAAGCAACTTCAGCTTTATATGAATAGTTATGATACAGATAATCAGTTGTCGATTAGAATATCAGATAACGGAGAGGACAAAAGTAACATCATAACGGTACTTTTGGCCCTGCCTTTATAATATTGAGTTAACTGTTAACTTGCATTTGTTAACTTCCATAGTCTTGCGTGGTTAACGTAGTAAAGAAAGGAAAATTATAGTTGTAAGACCGAAAGAATTAGTTATTCTAATGAGTAGACCACATGGACATTATGCCTGGAATGTCGTAAAACTCGTGTGTTATGTATAATTATTGTACGATGTGTTAACGCCACGTGACATTTTAATGAGACTCTAAGAACACGCTCCATATGTACGGAGAAAACAGGATTATAGAACTTTTCAGAATTCATTGCGTGGTGGGAAGAGAAATTGTTATTCACCACGCCCAGATGAGGAAAAACTCTCTTCACATACTGATAGAATCAGCCATTAGAGCAATGACTTCCGCTGGACATTGTCGAACACACGCCAGTATGTCTAACGAACTACCATTAACCATTGTATTCATATAGTAGCGTACATTGTGTTAATGTATTTTTAGAATAATGTAAGTCTGTCAATAGAGGCATCGAGCCGAAGTACTCAGGACGCTGAGCTCCGAAGGGGTCCGGTAAAGCCGAAAACGCGATAGACGCGACAAGCAGATATCAGGGGAAGGGACGCGGAGTCGCCGCTGTGACGTAGGTAGAAAGCAGCAGGCAGGGCGAAGTATGCCGTCAGGGCAAGAGTAAGGAGGAGAGGTCACGTGCCGGTGACGTAGGCATGAGAGAGAGAGAGAGAGAGAGAGAGAGAGAGAGAGAGAGAGAGAGAGAGAGAGAGAGAGAGAGAGGCGTGGATACGTTAGTCTGTGTTCGGAAAGAACGGAGGAAGGAATCTCTCGTAGTGCAGCTCAGGAGAGCTGAGAGCGTGTTCGGATCGGCCAGGGAGGGCCAAGTTCGTTGACCGCGTATCGGAGAGCGATCGGACGGGTCATAGGTTGCACGTTTTTCATGATATAGGTCGTAAGTTCGAAAGGCCTCTAACGAATTACGCAGTTTAGCGGGAGATAGACAGCATTAGGTAGTAACGCGTAAGTTTAGGAAATACAGAACAGGAATAGTATTCGATTAATGTTGCAACTGCAAAAACTTTCGTCAGATTGCGAGCCAACTGAAGATACTTCAAATAACGGTGACTCTATAGACGGACAGAACATCGATGACTTGATTTCACTAACTAAATAAATCCATTAAGTTTATTCTCAGATACTTTTTCATTTAGTTGCATACTAGTGATTCCTTTAGGGTCTTCCTCCATCCTCCTGATTCGCAGATCTGATACCAAAGCTGGGAGGATTTCGTCTAGTCACCCGATCTTGGTTTGGGACGGTTTCGAGTAACGAACCTTTTGAACTTTTACTGGTTGTAAGGGGAGCCTATGGCGAGTGTTCACGGAACATAGTAATAAGGCATAATTAACATAATTAATGAACGATTCCGCCCCTACAAGAGCTATAAGCAATAATTTTTATGCAATCCTTTTAGATCTCTTAAAAGCACTTTATTATTTTCTTTACTTAATCGCAGAAAATTGTCCTCAGCTTTTAAATTATTCCTCCCCGTTCGTCTGAAACCAACATTTCCTTCCGTGAATCGCCTTTTCGTTGCCTTCCTTCTTTTTCGGTCATTCCCTCGTCTATCCCTCGAGCACGTGGAGAAAAACCTCAATTCCCTGATTAGCTTAAGACGTGCGTTCCAACACCTAACGCGTTTCTTCGCGTTAGGACTGCCCTAGCTCCCCCCCCTGTCCCCACGGAAACTCACCCCCTTATTTCTACAAAAACCACGGGAAAACGCCGGCGTCGGCTCCACAAAACTTTAAGGTTGAAATTAAGAAGGCTTGTGCTTTCAGTCGGCTGCTTTGAAATTCAGAAGGCAAAAGATCAAATGAGCTGAACAATACCAATGCGTCTACGAAATACAAAGGCCCAGACCCTTAAGATGCGACAAACTGGCGTCTCTAAATAAACCGTGCTTCCGATGTTTCTATATCTTGGTGACGAAGCAAAATTTTCTCACGCATCGTGGAAACAAAGGAAATAGAGCACGAAAGCGAAATAAAAGTTGCGAAATGGGATTTAATATCTTTGCCTAATATTCTAGTATTAAATCTCCGTAACATAACACTTCAGAATTATCCAAACGATCTCTCGTCCTACCTAAAAATTCACAGCACAATAGAGATGCGTCTTCTCCTCCACTGCTTTGATTATGACGACAAGTGCTCGGTTTTCTTAAGCTGCACTAAAAAACGGCCAAGATTGCAAAGCTTTCGCTGCATTTTGTACCTTGCACGAAAAAATGGTGCAAGTCAGATGATTTCAATCAGTACTTTTGCAGTGCAAGTGCCAAAATCGCACTACACCATGGCGTAAATGCCTGAAATTGCATCATAATGTGGGGCAACGTTAAACCAAAATTTTTAACGGTAAATATTTAATCAGGAAGAATAAATTTTCCAGACCATACTGTAGCAGTGCTGTTTCATCTACCACTATTAAAATACCAGAGCAGTGTTGCCGTAATTTTGAATAAAACTCGAAAAAAGGTACACTGCTTACTTAAAGGAACAATTGCTATTTACACAATCGAGTCACATTATCGTGACCACCTCCTACTTTTGACGCAAACAGAGCGTAGCCAATGAAAGAAGGAACGTGTCGTGAGCTGGCTTGGAGGGTAAATAAGGTGTGTTCCAGGCAATCTGAAAACATATCACTCGTTGCTGTCATGGATAAAAGGAGCGATTTATCATATTTGCAAATAGGGATAATTATCGGCTTTCGGGCCAAGGGTGGCAGTAATTCTGAAACAACGCGCAGTTTCTGAACTGTTCGCGTGCTGCTGTGGTTAAAGTGTATCGTGATTAGATAAATGGCACCATTGCGAATAAGTGACGTGAAAACTGTAGAGCACCACGTGCCATTGATGTGAGAGGTGAACGTCGGCTGCGAAGGTGCGTGAGGGATGATCGACACGCTAACAGTGGAGCAACTCACTGGCCGAATGAACCAGGGGGCTACCGGAAATGTGTATAAAACGCCAGTTCAGCGAACCCTGCTGAGTATGGGGCTCCGATGCAGACGGATGACCACTGCACCAATGCTAACGAAGGTGCATCGGCAGAAAAGGCTTACATTTGCAGGGCAGTAACGGGATTGAGCCTCCGCTGACTGGCAAAGGATTGCCTTCTCCGATGAGTCACGTTTTCTGCTTCATCGAACGGATGGACGTTGGCGTATAAGGCGAGAAACATCGGAGAACAAACACTCTTCAACCACTGCTGGAAGAACACAAGCTAGTGGGGGAATATTTTCGTGGCATTCCCTGGGTCCACTCATACCTGTGGAAAGCACTATGGACAGAATTCGTTATGAATCCATCTTTGCAGACCACGTACATGCTGATTGTCTTCCCTGGGGCGGACGGGTTCTTCCAGCACGACAAAACGACGTATCACACAGCTAGAAATGTCCGAGAATGGTTGGAAGAGCACGATGAAGACTTCAAAGTATTTCACTGGTCCCCTAATTCCCCAGACTTAAACCCAATTGAGCGTCTGCGGGACCACCTCGATCGTGTTTATCGCTTTATGGATCCTGCACCACGCACCCTCCAGCAGCTGTCAGATGCACTGCAGTCATCATGGCTATACATACCTGTGAACACCTTCCAGCACCTTATTGAGTCACTCCCAGCCCGTCTAGCTACTGTCCGGGCTGCATTTTTGGCCACGGCTGCACACGGCGGTTACACTGGATATTAGCTGGTGGTCACAATAATGTGACTCAACCGTGTATAATTAAGCAATGTGAATTCAGAATTCATCCAGAGAAGATTAATTCACGCAGTGTAGAAGTAATTCTTTTAACTAAATTTAAATGAGATAACGAGACAACGTTAGAATCTCTCATCTGTAGACTATTGCCTTTCTTATTTCTCTTTCTTTCCTTCTTTTAATTCATTGTCCAGCTCGAGAGAATATATGAAATATCAACAAAAACTTAGCGGTAAAAACTATACGAAGGGTAGAGATCCTGAACCACAGAACCAACAAATCATCCAAGGATGAAACACTGAGACTACACTTTCTGAATTGGTGGGATCGTCTGAAAACACTTGTGTATGATTTTCCAATGTTTCTAAAATTCCTAGTTTCATATTTTTACAATAAAGTCTAAGATTTCTAATTTTGAGAATCTACGGAATACAACTGCTCAGGAAGAACATTTTGTACTGAAAATTTGAAAAGAAGTTGTATAAGAGTAATGAAAAGTGACTTACTTTACTAAAGAACAACGTTTATATATTGGCATGTACAATGTAAAAAAAAAAAAAATCCGAAATTCACGAGCCATTTTCCGTGAATGCTTTCGTCAATTAACGAAGCATAATTCTGATACAACCTTTTCCAGGAAATGAGGCGGAAAAACCTGAATTTCACGGATTTTTGGTACGTCAATTTTCAGAAACTTTATTATAGCTGTAATCTTAGTAACAGAACTTTCTGTTCTTCACGTTATATTCGACCTAGCTGTTGAGGGCAACCCATTGGTGGCCTCCTAACACGACATACGTTTCAAATATACTTCACCACAACAAGTAGATATCTAAACATTTAAGACTGTGTGACGTATATTCTAAATTAACTTTCCTTTTTAGTTTCTTTCCCTATGTAAATCTTGAGTTTATTCTCAGTTATACTTCACTCTTAACGTGATATCTTTTCTCTCAAACGAATACTGTTGGCAACATAATTGAGGTTGAATGAACGTGACGTATGCCTGGTTTGATAAGAACGAGAGATATAAACTACGAGTAAACTGTTGCTTGAGAGCGTTGTGAAAAGAGCGTTGTGTTGGAGAGCGATTAATGTGGAACGTAGCGTTGTTGGTATGCGGTGTGTTTAATGTTGATACCGATTTATTATGGAAGTGCTACATCCTGAATAAAGCATCTTTTCCGTAAGTTTGACTTCTGTTGTTTATATGTTTCGTCTGGCCGTTAAGGTTTAATTTAGGAACTATTTCATCTTATGGTTATGTTTTTAAAATAACGTAGAAGTACGAAAAGATTTCTACGTCATACCTGGTAAAAGTTAAGACGTGCAGGAGGTCACCAATGGGTTGCCCTGAACAGCTTGGTCGAATATAACGTGAAGAACAGAAAGTTCTGTAACGAAGATTACAGCAATACAAACTATACTTGCCCACGTTAAACTTGCATTTCATCGTTTGATGAAACAGCAAATGTTCTTGTATATTTTCAGAAACCTTTCTGCAATTCCTTTCTTATACTGACGGTAAACTGCCGTTTCTAAGAGGTGTTAACAGAAGATTCTGAAATTTCAGAAACTTTTCCGTAATTCCTTTCGTATATGAACGGAATATTATTCTGTTCTCAAATTTTCCGCATCTATATGACGGAAAAATTCCAATAACAGGAACGATCTGCGGGAATACACGAGATCTGATTAGCTATTAAACTGTTTGCATGATATCCATGTATCAGTCTATAGACCCCTTAAGACAAAAGCTATTATGGCTATCAAGAGTAAATTTTATATTTAGGAGTTTTGTGAAATAACGCTATAAAGCAGTACATTTCACCTTTTCTTAAACATGGTTGAAAGCCATTGTCAGTTTAAAAAGATCTCGAGTTCCAAAGCATCCGGTTGCTTCGAAAAATCACGTTGAAAAAAATACGTAATTTGTAAAAGAAATACAGCAAAAATAAAGTTATTACAAACCTATTCAAAAAATAATAAGCTTCAACAGAAAAAAAAGAGACAATCACTAGCATTAATGACAAAAAACAAAACAAAAAAAAAAACATCATCGAGCAATTACAGTTGTACCTTACATACGAAATTTCTTAACGAGAATTTCTGAATCAGCGGTAGGACACGCGTTTCACGTTCAGAAGATCACTGATTGAAATCCCACCAGGAACAAAAAAGGAAAGGTTCGTTTAAGTACGCCGGGAAAGAAAAAGACCGAACTGAAAGCTTTGCGAAATTTCAGTAAAAATACGAAAAAACCAAAGCGGATTTTTCTGAAATAAACGGAATTACTGACTACAGAAATTCTGTCAAAATACTGAAGTTAGAAAAAACGGAAATTTCGTTAAAAGACGGACACCTACCGGCAACTTTGCTGCACGTTATTTTCAGAAATTTTCCTTATTATTTTTTACAGTGCTACACGTAACGAAATCAGGGCAATTCTTCAATAATAATAATAATATTCCTTATAAGTAGCAAGAATTTAAAAAATTCAACTGTGACAATGACACAATAAAACGCAACCAAATTTTGTGGCATTCAAGACAAAATTTCAACACTACTAACAACCAACTGCTCTTGCCACGCGAAAAAATAAATAAATAAAATGGAACATTATCTCGTATTACTTATCTTTCCTTTTACTAACATTATGATTCGCTATAAAATGATTACACGGTTTCAAGATTACAGAAAGCGAGATCAGCGCGCTGTCTTCGGCAATGCGAGTTATCGGATGACCTTGTCTATTTCAATTTCGCCCTAAGAGAACGGGTCCCGTTGAAGAGAAGAGGTACAAGCTCATTACCTCCAGATTTAATAGTTTTACTGGAGAGGAGTACTACTAAGAGAGATATAATCTAAAATCTAACTCACGATGACTCACACAAGTACAACGCTGCAACTGCGCACACGGATGAAGGTTAATATTCTTACCCAGATGGGTGTAACGCGTGCAGGATCACAACATGACAGCTCGTAATTACAGTTGAGACTCCATTCCATGTCCTGACAATACAAACCCTCTTGTCAATGTTAATAAGCAGTTGTAAGCATCTTACTCTTCCCCTGCCATAAGAGACAACGTCTTCATTACAACAAAAACAGGAACAGTTCTGAAAATGGCTGAACAAGTGTACCTCAAAAGAAAGGTGGACGGAAGAAATGTGCATAATGGAGATAAAAAGTGTCAATAAAACAAATCATATACAGATGGAAGGTATCTAAGAAAACGTGATAGCAATTTGACATTACAAACATAATAAATATTTATGTGATGGAAATAAAGTTTGACTCGGACATCTATACGCGCGGAAAATTTTAAGTATTCCGTCATGAATTTTGACTTCCGATCAAAGGCGGATCCAGAACAACGGAACGGGGGGGGTTGATCTAGAGGTCTACACGGGCCTGATTTGGTTAGCCCGGTCCGTATCAAATACGAGACATTCAGCCCGGCCCAGGCCCGTCAATAGCAGCTCTTATTTGGGCCCGGCCCGGCCCATGATGTGCCATTTGGTATTATTTTGTCTTTCTATTGTATTTTATTAAAATGTGAAAATTAAATAATGAAACGAGATATTATTGAAAGTATTTAGGTGAATGTAAGCCTAAAAATATTAACTATACTTTGTCAATTATCGAAAAATATAGCCTTTAAAAAGAGAGAAAAAGGAAGACTAAGCGCGTGCAGAATCTCCCTTTCTCTGAACTAGTAAGGGATAACACCACAAAAAGTCAATCCCTATACAGATTATAGGGATAGAAGAAAAAATCCATGTCGTCCCAATCTCTCATACAAACAAACACACACATCCTCACCCCACTGCAGACATCCTCCGTCCCCCACTCTACACAACACACACACACACACACTCGCTCGGGGTCTAATATTTTTTGTTGTTAATCAAGCTCCAAAGTGGTTTTACCATCTTAATAACTACAGATTGGTAAAAACACTGTGAGTGCCTCTCCTTGCCTTTCTGATTACGCCCTGGGCTATGTCATGGAAGTAAAGCCAAATGAAGAGGGTGAATAGGAACTGTTAAACACAACAGGAAATCGGGGAACACGACTTTTTTTCTTTCTTTACCATTGCGATAGAAAAAATGGGGCGACTTGGCCAGGCCAGGCCTGGCCCAGTCGTAAGTGTCTGGGGAAAAGCCCTGCCCGGACCGTTGCTTTGTTCTCCAAAATAAAAAAAAAAAGGCCCGACACGGCCCCTGGGCTGGGCTCGGGCTTGGCGGGCCAGCCCGGCCCGTGCAGACCTCTAATCTAATCCATAACGAAAACATGAAAGCTAAAATATATATATATATATATATATATATTTAGTATAAATATGCACGTGTATATAGAAATCTATATACAGTATGTTCAATGCTTTTACAAGAAATGAAGATTTATCGATTGATGGAGACAAACTGGAGATAACAGACACGTACGTTTATCTTGGACAGCAGATATCAAGTGAGGGTCACATTGATGAAGAAATTAATCGGCGTACAAAACTTGCCTGGAGAGCTTTTGGAAGAAACAGCATAATTTTCAAGAGCAATATGCCATTATGTCTTAAAAGAAAAGTGTTTGATCAATGCATCCTTCCAGTGCTTACGTATGGTGCAGAGACGTGGACCTTAACTAAAAGAGACATACAAAGGCTGCAGACAACTCAAAGCAGCATGGAGAGGTGCATGCTTGGTATAACCAGGAGAGATAAGAAGAGGAACTCGTGGATCCGAAAATCGACGAGAGTGGAAGACATCATGATCAGAGTTAAATCCCTGAAATGGCAATGGGCTGGACATACTGCCAGAAGGACAGATCATCGATGGACAGCCGAAATTTTAGATTGGATTCCAAGAGACAGGAAAAGACCCAGAAGAAGACCACATGGGAGATGGGTGGATGAAATTCGAAAATATGTGGGAGTGACATGGAGGAGACTGGCACAAGACAGACCGTTGTGGAGGAAACTTGGGGAGACCTTCGTCCAGCAGTGGATTGATAATGGTTGACAATGATGATGATGATGATACAGTATATACACGTATCTAATGCTGAACAAGTTCAACACAGGTAGTGACCATAGATTGGTGAGATGTAAGATGCACCTCAACACTAAACTGGAACGTGCAAGCTCATAAGACAAACAAAATCTATTGACATAACCAACCTTAAAAAACACCATAATACTTTCAAGTTGGAACTGAAGAACAGATTCTCTGCTTTAGAAGGCCTAACATCGGAAGAAGTGGATATTTCGGAAGTTAACAGAAAAAGTAACCAAAGCTCTAATGGAAACAGCAACAAAATTAGCTGGGTCTAAGAACAAGTTGCATGTGAACAAATTATCAGGAAAAACCAAAATGTTGATGCAAAAAAGAAGAGAGATGAGGACAACTAAAGTAGATGTGACTTCCAAAGTGGAATATATAGAGCTATGCAAGACAACACGAAAAAGTATCACTGAAGACGTAAGGAAATTCAACTGTGAGCTAGTGAGGAAAGCAATTGAAAACAACCAAAGCCTTAAGATAGCAAAGGGACATCTCAGTAGGGAAGAAAACAGATTATGGCTCTGAGAAAAGAAGATGGTTCTATAACAAGAAATAGAGGCGAAATTTTGACAAGAGTGAATGATTTCTACTCCAAATTATATGAAAGGGATGATACATGTACTCCAGACATCATGAAAGGTACCAGAGTTCTTCCAGTCCTCCCAGCAGAAGTTGCTCATGCAATCAAGAACATGAAGCGAGGGAAAGCTCCAGGAAAAGATGGAATTACTATAGACATCATACAAGAAGCAAGTGGAGAAATTGAAACAGTACTCGCCCAAATTTTCACTCGATGCCTTAATGAAGGGAAGATTCCTGAGGATTGGAACAATGCTACAATGATCCTGCTACATAAAAAAGGTGACATTGAGGATCTCAGGAACTACAGACCTATCAGCCTCCTATCAGTGGTTTATAAAATCTTCACTAAAGTTCTTTCACACCGCTTGAAGGTAACACTGGACATGGCTCAACCGAGAGAACAAGCTGGATTCAGGAGTGGCTACAGCACAATAGATCATATCCACGTACTGAGAGAACTGATTGAAAGAGCGAGGGAATATGAACTTCCATTGTGCATGGCTTTTATCGATTATGA
Source organism: Macrothele yani (assembly GCA_039090855.1). Classification (NCBI taxonomy): domain Eukaryota; kingdom Metazoa; phylum Arthropoda; class Arachnida; order Araneae; family Macrothelidae; genus Macrothele; species Macrothele yani. The sequence goes on along the minus strand of CM077017.1, from coordinate 59,236,676 downwards.
AAAAGCCTTTGATTCGGTGAAACCATCAGCAGTTACCACGGCTCTGAAATCCTGCGGTATTGAAGATGCATACATTAATATTATTAATAACATCTATGAAAATGCAAGTGCAAAGATTCGGCTGTTTGAAAATACAACACACATAAAAATTGGAAAGGAGTGAGACAAGGTGACACCATATCTCGAAGCTCTTTAATGCCACATTGGAAAATGTCTTTCAATCACTGAACTGGGAAAACAAAGGGATAAAGATTAATGGAGATTATCTAACCCACCTTCGTTTTGCTGATGACGTAGTCATTTTGCAACTACCCCATCAGAGCTGCAGAGTATGATCCAGGAACTTGCTGACAAGAGTAAAGAAGTGGGATTAAAAATGAACTTTCAGAAGACAAAAGTGATGTTCAATGCTTTTACAAGAAATGAAGATTTATCGATTGATGGAGAAAAACTGGAGATAACAGATACGTATGTTTATCTTGGACAGCAGATATCAAGTGAGGGTCACATTGATGAAGAAATTAATCGGCGTACAAAACTTGCCTGGAGAGCTTTTGGAAGAAATAGCATAATTTTCAAGAGCAATATGCCATTATGTCTTAAAAGAAAAGTGTTTGATCAATGCATCCTTCCAGTGCTTACGTATGGTGCAGAGACGTGGACCTTAACTAAAAGAGACATACAAAAGCTGCAGACAACTCAAAGAAGCATGGAGAGGTGCATGCTTGGTATAACCAGGAGAGATAAGAAGAGGAACTCGTGGATCCGAAAAATGACGAGAGTGGAAGACATCATGATCAGAGTTAAATCCCTGAAATGGCAATGGGCTGGACATACTGCCAGAAGGACAGACCATAGATGGACAGCCGAAATTTTAGATTGGATTCCAAGGGACAGGAAAAGACCCAGAAAAGACCACATGGGAGATGGGTGGATGAAATTCGTAAATATGCAGGAGTGACATGGAGGAGACTGGCACAAGACAGACCGTTGTGGAGGAAACTTGGGGAGACCTTCGTCCAGCAGTGGATTGATAATGGTTGACAATGATGATGATGATGAATATAGTTTTGTATTTATAGAAGACAATTCCGTTCGTTTTCTTTTTTTAATAGTTTGTTCATCGTTCATAGTCTTCCGTTTCAGTTGATTTTTATTAGGAACATCAAGATATTTTACCTGCATATTTTTATAAAAAAAATTTCAAGTCTGTTTATTTTTAAGGAACGGGGCGAAGGGACGATCGCCCCATGCTGGATCCGCCACTGACTCCGATCTGATGTGAACAAAAACATTCATTAAGATTAGCTTTGATTTTTTCAATTTTTGTTTTAACTCATGGCCCATAATTAATCAGATGCAGGTGAACTGTCTTCTGTAAAAATCAAAGCCAAATAAATAAAACTTGAACACACATAAATTGATCGCAATTTACGAAACAGATGGAGAGCAGTGAGACTTCTCAATACAAGTCTAGGGGCAAGCGAAAGTGAATCCAGACTTCAGAAACAAAGGAACACAAGTTTGCCTATGCCACCTTGCAGACGCAATTAATGTATGAAAATCATCTACCAGAACACGTCATCCTAAGAAAATAGCACTTACTTTTAATAGATTAGTAAAATTCAGAATGTCACAAATGATCAATAATACAACGCTACTTTCTAAAATCGTTATTATTTTTTATTTATTTTTTATTTTTACGCACCAGTCTGGTATGCTCCCTAAAGCCCGAGCTTTACCATGGCCCAATATTTTTTTTTTTTTAACAGTCAAAAGAAAAAGCCTGAACTCGGCCGCGCCAGAGATAGAAGACTTATTGTTTTCAATCTGGATAAAAGAAAAGCAGTTCGACTCACAAAATGAAGAGTGACATATATGATATGATCAGTTGCGAGTTATATTACGTTCCCATTTTACCGATTTAAATTAGCAAATAAAACAACATCAAATAAGTCTCACGCATGAAAGATAATTATCTTCAAATATAGGTGTTCCTTAGTAATGTTGCATTGCAACTTTCAGAAAGCTGTTATCTTCAGAAGAAGTTTATGCAGATGGAGATACATATCGATGACGAAGATTAATTTGTTACAGGCGGTTCATAAGTTTATAGAATTAATTCATTTCCAAGTAGAGAACATTTAACAATAGGTCTTTTGTCGTCAGAATAGTAACTTTTGTCACAGATTTTCCATAGCAAGAAATTCCGTTTATTTCAGAAAATTCCGTTTCAGGTTTTTCCGGTTAAACTGAAATTTCGCAAAAATTGAAGAACCTGCACTTTTCAAGCGCTACACCAGCTAATCCTCTCGTAACAGGCTTGATCAAACCCCCGTCGTTTGGGGATGGTTCAACAGATAACATGTGCCGTTAACCACTGAGCCAGAAGCACTGGTTAATCAATGTCACGTTCATCGCAAAACAAATTGCGCGACGATGATTTTTTTTTCTTTTTTTTTTTTTTTGTCATTAATGCGAGTGATTCAGTCATTTTATTTTCTGTTGGAGCTTATTACTTTTCTGAATAGGTTTGCAATATTTTTTTTTTCTGTAGGAAGACTTTTAACAAATTAAACATTTTTCATCATGATTTTTCGAAGCAACAAAATGCTTTGCAACTTGATCTTTTTAAACTGACAATGACTTTCAATTATCTTTAAAAAAAGGTGAAATGTACTTTTTTATAGTACACTGCCGTGCAAAAGGTAAGGACGAGACGGTTTTTCGAATGTAACGTCGTGCAGAAGTGCTCCACATCGACTAAAATCATACCATAAGATCTCCAAGATGTAAGAATATGAGACAAGTGAGCAAAACCGTCCAAACAAGGAATCCAAAGAATACAAAGTCACTTTATTGAAAAGGTAGCTTCGAGCACAACTGGACAGAAGACAGAAACGTCCATGTGACAGACGGCTGCCAAGAAAAATCCAGTTTTTAGTAGGGGATATGATCACCCCTGACTGCGTTGCAGGATTTACAACGTCTGTCCATGCTGAGGACGAGGTTGTAGTTGTTGAGGCATCGCGGCCCATTCCTCTTGTAGCGCCAAACGCAGCTGCGGAATCGTTGCTGGCGGCTGGTGACGCGCTGCCAAGCGTCTCCCGAGAAGGTCCCACACGTGTTCGATTGGATTTAGGTCCGGGGACCTTGCGGATCAATCCATGCGTTGAATATCTTCACTCTCCAACAGCTCTTCGACAGCCACTGTACGATGAGGTGTAGCGTTGTCGTCCATGAAGAGGAACTCAGGACCCACAGCACCTCTAAACAGACGCACGTGAGGCAGGAGAACCTCGGTACACTTTTGGGGTACACCAGTGACTGAACCTCCTTGGAAGATGTGGAGGTCAGTACGGTTACCAAGCATGATACCGCCCCAAACGTGAACTCCGCCACCTCCAAACCGGTCCCTCTTGATGATGTTGGAGGTGTGATTGCGTGTTCCCTGCTCTCTCCAGATGTCTATACGTCCAGAATCGCTCGTCAGACTAAATCGGCTCTCACCGGTAAAGAGAACTCAACCCCATTGCGGATGTGTCCAGTTCTTGTGTTTCTGGCACCACAGAAACCGTCGTCACCGATGAGCAGGCGTTAATGGCACACACCGTACTGGTCGTCGTGCAAATAGACCACCTTTGTGCAGCCTTCTGGTCACGGTAAAATGCGATAACGGACGTCCAGTTGTCTGCTGCATGTGCCTTGCGATTTCTCCCGCTGTCTGCCGTTTGTCTCTTCCCGCCTGTAGGACAATATACCGGTCGTCCGCTGCCGTGGTTGCTCGTGGACGACCACTGCTAAACTCTCGGACAGCTGTTCCTATCATTTGAAATGCTCTCCAAGCTCGTGAAACGATGCTGTGAGCGATCCCGAACTCCTCGGCCACACTAGTCACACTTCGACCTTCTTCCAACTTCCCAATGACGCGTCCTCGGGTAAAGTCATCCAGATGTCGTCTACTGGATTGCCTGTTGACCATATCACACCGTGGCAGCAACTCGACGTCGTTCAAACCGATGTACACCGTGCAATAGCTTTCACCGAATTGCTGAGCGTACACCGCCCGTGTGATTTATACCCCTCCGACAACACCCCCCCCCCCCACGTCATGCTGCATATATGCGCATGCCCTATCGTACCGGACCCTAGTCTATCTTCGGAGTGGTCTTTCGGTCCGTTCTGCCTGCTCGTTCCGCTGTTATGCTAATTTCTCGTCTTCGTCCTTAATTTTTGCACACCATTGTATTATATCACAAAACTCCTAAATATAAAATGTACTCTTAATAGCTATAATAGCTTTTGTTTTAAGGGGTCCACAGACTGATACATAGGCATCGCATAATCACCTGTAGAATAATTTAAGTAGCCGGTTTCTTACAGTAATACAATATATTGTTACAGAGATTTAATACTAGAATTTATGCAAATATATTAAATCTCATTTTCGCAACTTTTATTTCGTTTTAGTGCTCCTTTTCCTTTGTTTCCACGAAGAGTGAGAAAAATTTGGCTGTTTCACTCCTGTATGAAACAACGGAGACACTGTTTATTTAGAAACGCCAGTTTGTCTCATTTATAGTCTGCACCTTTGTATTTTGCAGACGGATTAGTATTGTCGTGCTCGTTTGATCCTTTGCCTTCTTTATTTCAAAGCAGCCGACTGAAAGCGCAAGCCCTCTTAATTTTTACCTTGATACTTTGTATCAGCCGATGCCGGCGTGTTTTTCCTATGGGTAGTTGTGGAGGCAAAGGGGTGAGTTTGGTGGAAACAAAGGGGGAGGGGCTAGGGCAGTCACTTCTAGGATTTGAAAGCGAACGGTCGCAGAGCACGAGGGCAGGAAAGACCTGACGTGTTGGGGAAGCACTTCTTAAGCTGACCGGGGGAATGCAGGTATTCTCCGCATCGCGAAGAAATGACCGCAGGAGGATATAGGAAATTTAGCAGGACGGAAAGATATGGAAAAGATAATTATTGCGCGGACCAAATTACGAGAAGCCGCGGCTGATTTTTTATATTCAAGCCCCACGTTGGGCACCAATAGTGTTACGTGGTCATGTTAACTTGCAAAGTCTTGCGTGGTTGAAGACAATAAAACAACTATGAGTAATAATTCTTTGCGATCCTTTTAAATCTCTTGCAAGTAACTTTATTCTTTTCCTTACTTAAGTGCAGAAGTTGTGCTCAGCTTTTTCTATCCTTCGTTCCCACTCCTCTCAAAACCCACATTTTTTCTTGCCTACATCCTCCTGCGGTCATTTCGAATACTAGAAACAGAGATATCGCGGTAAACACAAAAGAATACCTGCATTCCCCGGTCAGCTTAAGACGTGCTTCCGCAACACGTCAGCCTTTTCCTGCTTTCGTGCTCTGCGACCGTTCGCTTTCAAATTCTAGAAGTGACTGCCCTAACCCCCCCCCCTTTGTGCCCGCCAAACTCACCCCTTTGCCTCCACAAAGACCCATGGGGAAAAACACGCCGGTATCGGCTAATACAAAGTATTAAGGTAAAAATCAAGAGTGCTTGCGCTTTCAATAGACTGCTTTGAAATAAAGAAGGCAAAGAATCAAACGAGCACGACAATACTAATCCTTCTACAAAATACAAAGGTGCAGACTCTAAAATGAAACAAACTGACGTCTCTATATAAACCGTGTCTTCGTTGTTTCATAGAGGAGTGACACAGCGAAATTTCTCTCACGCTTCGTGGAAACAAAGGAGAAGGAGCACTAAAGCGAAACAAAAGTTGCAAAAATGAGATTTAATGTCTTTACCTAAATTCCAGTATTAAATCTCCGTAACAATATAATAAATAGCTGGCGCACAAAATCGGGGATAGGTGAAGAAATATTCTGGGCCACAATAAACAAAATGCATGCGATATGCTAGCCACAATATCCGATCTCGCTGCAAAACTTCAAAATCAGATCCTTTGACAGACGATTGGAATTTAACAGCTAATCAGACCTCAAGTATTCTCACCAATCGCTCCTATTATCGGTAATTTCTCGTCACACGGTTACCGAAAAAGTGAAAATGGAGTTTTTCCGTTAATATACGAAAGGAATTGCGGAAAGGTTTCTGAAAATTCAGAATTTTCCGTTAACACATCTTGAAAACGGTAATTTACCGTCAATATTCGAAAGGTATTGCGGGAAGGTTTCTGAATATTCAGAATTTCCTCGTGGTACGAAAAATCCGTGAAATTCAGGTTTCTTTCCGCCATTTCACGGAAAAAGTTGTATCAGATATATGTTTCGTTAATTCACGAAAGGAATCACGGAAAGCGGCTCGTGAATTAAAAATTTTTTTTACAGTGTAAAGCTCAGCTCCTGTTAACCGGAAAAAGGGGACAATGGACAGTAAAAATGTTTAATGCACACAGCCTGAGCAAAGGGTTTAGTGCTGCGGCACTTCGCTTTGCGACAGCTCAACAGCAGGCTACGTCATAGCATTCGTCTTCTAGAAACAGAGATATCGCGGTAAACACAAATGTGCATTTATGCCATTTTGGCAATTGCACAACACGAGATGCACAAAACGCTTGGGAATTCGTAAGGAATGCTTGTATTTACTCGACCCAAAGGTGAATTTTTGAAATCCATCTTCGAAAACACAAGGCGTGACAAACGAAAATATAGAGTTATGAAACTCAGCGAAAAAAAAAAAAAAAGCCCAGGTAGGCTCAGTTCTGATTGAGCCGTCACTTGGAACGTAAGGCTACGATTGGTGCGTTGGATTTTTGTTCGGCGGCGGCTGCTTTCAGGCGTTCTCGATACTCTCTAGTTCGTTGGGCTGCAGTCTTCTTGGGCTTTTTACATTCCTCGTCACTTGCTCTTGCTTCTTGTTTTGATTTTCTCCACTTGCTTTCATTCTGCGAATTCCGCGGCATTGTCAAAAATGTTAACCCGTTTACACGAAAACAATTTTTTTTAGTTTAAACCATGTTCTTTATTTATTTGAATAGATCTCGTCGAGAGCTTTAAAACGATACCACGCACACTCGTTTTGCACTCACGGTTGTCCAGATAAACCGCGATATTGTCAAAAGTGTTTACCGGTTCACAAGAAAACATTTTTTAAAATGTTCAGTTCAAACTACTGCGAAATGTTCTTCGTATATTTGAATAGATCTTGTCGAGAGCTTTAAAACGATACCACGCACAGTCGTGTTGCTCTCACGGTTGCCGAGAAAGACCGAGTCAAACGCTGCAGCACACCCAGAAATATTGCATCTTCTACCCCGCGCACAGAGAGAGTCGCGTGCACGATGTATTGCGCAGTACGCGAATTGGACTCCATGCTGTTTACGAATATGCTAATACGATTAGTGTGCGCCACGTATTTTTAACGCTATAATGATTTCAATTGGGACTTATTTTTGTCACAGGCGGTCTGCCGTAAGACGCCGCATACTATCCGCGGAGTTAGACGCAGTTCTACGTCAAAATTCAGAACGGCACTTTGATATTTCGCTTTGAAGAATTTTTTTCAGTGTCGTAAGACAAACACAGCATGTTTACCTCACTGGGATTCGAAACCGGACCCATCACGGACGAAATGTCAGAAGCCAGCGCTTAGACCACTCTGCCAACGGGACTGCACAAACATTTTGAGGTAGTGTAAATAACTACTAATAGTCCAGTTTCCTCAACTAAATGCAAATTTTAACGAAGTTCAGTTTTACTAATGTGTTCGTAGCGACGTACTCATATTCCTTAGGAAATATGTTCGTCCTTCAGCGACAAATAGTTAGTTCTGCTTTCACTTTTACTAAATAAATGTCCACGTTCCCTTCAAAATAAAACTCTGAAAACTTTTCAGGGTGGAGCTTTATAAAAGAAGCAAGCTGCTCTTCACTGTAAATTTTTTCTGAAACTTACGGACAAGTTTCCGTCATTTCTTTCGTGAATTAACGAAGCATGTTTCTAATACAATCTTTTCCGTGAAATGACAGAAAAAAAGCCGAATTTAACGGACTTTTCACGCCACGGGAAAATACTGAATTTTCAGAAACCTTTCCGCAGTTTCTTTCTTATATTGACGGTAAATTACCGTTTTAGAGATGTGTTAACGGACAATTCTGAATTTTCAGAAACCTTTCCGGAATTCTTTTCGTATATTAACGGAAAATCTCCGTTCTCACTTTTTCCATATCCGTATGACGAGAAATTTCCGCTAATAGTAGTGATTCGTGGAAATACTTGAGGTTTGATTAACTTTTAAATTTCAATCATCTGTAGAATTTTGAAGTTCCGTCGCGAGATCGGAAATTGTGGATAGCATATCGCATGGGGTTTGTTTGTTGTGGCACAGGACATTTCTTGTCTTTTCGCCTATTTGATGCAGCATCTACTTATTGTATATTGTATTACTGCAAGAAACCGGGTACTTATTGTACCGATGATTATACGATGTCTGTGTATCAGTCTTTGGACAACTTAAGACAAAAACTATTATAGCTATCAAGAGTAAATTTTATATATAGGTTTTTTGTGTGTGTCTGTGTGTGTGTATGTGAAATAATACTATAAAATGTACATTTCACCTTTTTTAAAGATAAATGAAAGTCATTGTCAGTTTAAAAATATCATGTTGTAAATCATTTTGTTGCTTCGAAAAACCACGATGAAAAATGCTTAATTTTTGAAAAGTCCTCCTACAGGGGAAAAAAATAAATAAATTACAAACCTATTCAGCAAAATAATAAACTCCAACAGAAAATATGAAATGACAAAATCAGTCACATTGACAAAAAAACAAAATTTCTTTGTCGCAGAATTCGTTTTACGATGTGCGTGAGTCATATTGCTGAGCATTTGTGGCTCAGTTGGTTAAGGCGCAAGTAACCTGTTCGGTGAGCTACAAAGTTGGGTGTTCGATCCTGACCTCCCAGTAAGAAATATCTGGGGGTGAGTGCTATACAGGGTTGTTGATTTTGCGGAATTTCAGTTTAAATACGGAAAAACCAGAAATGGACTTTTGTGAAAAAAAAAAAAACGGAATTTCTGTCTAAGGAAAAATCTGTGAAAATACGGAAGTTAAAATGAACGGGTACTTTTAAAAACGGAAATTTCTGAAAGAGACGGATACCTACCGGCAAGCTTGCTGAACGTTATTTTCAGAAAATTTCTGTGGATTCACACCACTTATTTTTTACAGTGTTGAATAAACCGATGACATTCCAGTCCACGTTCCGAATGATCTGTAAAAACTACGCGGAAAGGGCAGCAACGCATGAACTCTTTTCATTTTCGTCACAGCGTGTGAAACATAATTTTGTCTCAGTAAGTATGCCCACAAGATTTTAATTGGTCACATTTATCTTTCTCCTGTACAAAGAAAAATCTTTCCAATCTGACTCCTATGTGCACGAATATCATGCTCAAAGACAGACGGACTGAACAGTTACACAAACCTGTCATTCCTTGACAGACAAATTAAACCAAAAGATGTACTAAACAAATCGATACAGATTCCACCTTAACAAGGAGACAAAAACGTTACAAATACATAGTCCAAATCTTGTAACTTTCAAGTAAGAAAAGTTTATACCGCAACAAACATTAATGCTGTACATTTTTTGAAGAGCCCATTGAACAGGATATCAAATAAAAGGTAAAACTGACGGTAACCTCAACAACTGCAAACAGAGAACCAAAATATGTACGAAAAGAAATACCTATAACGCATCCACAAAATAACTTGGGAACAAAGAGATCCCAGGCATCCAAATGTATTCGATCTGGGTTTTAAGTCTCCAGTGAAATTGGGCAACTAAACTTCTACAAACAATTAGGGATATTACACAAAAAAACAAGGAGATAGAAAGCACGTCAAACAACCGTAAGAGTTTATTATGTACAACATAGCAGAACAAAACAGGCATGAAACGGTCAGACCAAAAATGTAGCATGGTACTTTCGGCATTTAAACGGGAGAACACCTTGCGGACTCAGGATGATTAAGAAGCACATGAGGCACAAGGTTAGTAGAAGAGCATGAGGCATACCTTGGTCAAGCAGTACGTTGTGGCACCATCTGTGTTGCTCGCAACCTCTAGCACCTCCGTGGTATACTGAAGATGAGATACTTCAGTCAGCTTTGGGAATAGTGCCATCCGTATACGAAGCAAAATAACACAAAGTTCTGAAAGTGTTTTAGAAAGTGCATCCCGGACATGTTCAATGGTACTAAAGTCGGGGTAACTTGGAGGTAGAGGCACACGAGGTATGCCGCGATCTTCGAGCTCTCAAAGAATGATGTGAACTCGATAAGCACTTGCATTATCATCCGCAAAGAAGAAATTATGGCCTAAAGCACCGTGAAAAAGTGTCACAGTACTTATAAATTATATCGTCTCGCTATATGCTGGCATTCATGTGCCTTCGAGAAATATACAGATCTATACCGCCATCGAATCAGAACCCTCACCACAACCTGACTGAGCAGCCGCAGAACTGATGCACAGGTTGGTAACAATGCTGACAGCCTGGTGTTCTTGGGATTCTTCAGCCACGAAGTCGCCAATTATCGGAATACAGACCAAATCTGGACCCATCGCTGAATAGGACGTCGTGCTACTCGTCCTGCAACAATAGACGTTGTCGCGTCCATTCACATTCAGGCGTAAGACGTCTCGACCACAGATCTTTGCGATACAGTTGATTACGGACTGTTTGCTCACTTACTTCGACGCCGGCGATACTTTTCAGAGCAACTCGGATGTGGCGGCTGGACATTGTCAGGTTCCTGCGAGCGTTTATTGTGAAATACCGATCTTCTCGAGCCGTAGTTTTCTTTGGACAACCACTTCTGGCGCGTTCTGAGACGTGGCCTCCTTCCCGACATGGAGTCGAATTAAAGCATTTCATTGGCCCTATTGCGTTCTCTCTGACTGTCAAATGTCTCATCTGCAATGTTTACAGTCTGCAGCAGCGTTTAGACTCACACCGTTAAGACACACCTTGGCACATTGACTGCTTCGAAGTTAAGTCACGTGACACCAATTACGAAATCCGAAACTTGCATATCACTGCGTTTCGTACTCTCCCAGCTACCATTCTGATCTGCCAAATTTTGCATGAACATGTGCCTAAGATTCTAAACTGTAACATTTCTAACTTTTTGTTAATTTGCTGTGAGGACCGCATGCGCATTTGCTGTGCGGCAGTTTACTAGGTTCCAGCTAACGAAACAGTATTTGAAGACATCAAATGAGAAAAAACAAAACAAATAAGTAATACATGCAGTCTTACCTGATGCTTTGAAGCGGTCTCGTTTTGTGAACCTGAACCTCACAAACAGGGCAATATTTACTGGTTTCCAGGTAACGAACGATGCATGCCCTGCAAACTGCAAAAGAAAAGCATGAAAAGATAATTTCAGTAACAAGTAAAAAGACACAGCAGAGTAGAAGGTGCAATAAACCACAAGTATTTGCTGATAATTTCGAAAAATATCCCCTGCAACATGTATTGTAATGCACCACTATACAAAAATGCAGAATTTTTATCGACCTTGTCTGACTAGAATACGACAAGATCAATAAAAATCCATCACCCCATGTGAAAACACAAATTTGTCGGTGACGATTATCGAATCAACGCTTCCTCGCTCCGGAGTCAGTTGTTCTAATGGACTAAACGACACCCACGGAATGTATCGCTGCAAATTTGTCGTCTTGACACGTGCTCCACCTCTGTAGTATGTCACACTCATCCTACTTCACTAGGAGACAGCTGATTCTCTACTTGTTGGAAGTTTCGTGGCATGAATGTGATCTAAGTCGGTTACGTGACAAAAATTGGGCATTATGGCTGAATTTCCCTACCCTTTCCGTATATGATCTTTCACAACAGGGATTAGAAGCTACATCGACCACCTGTCATCTACAAAGGGCATCCTGAAAGTAATGCCTCGTCCCTCATAAGATGTTTATTTGCAGCAGCAAAAATGTGAAACTTGGTTGCAAAATACTTGGACATATTGTTAATAATGCTAGCCTATTCAAAGTATTGTCCATCACTTTCTATACATTTCCGCCATCTTTGAAACCATTGGTAAAATCCATTTTGGAAACATTCCTGAGGCTGTCGTTTTACCCATGAGTTCACAGTTAGTTTAACGTCTGTTGCATCGTCGAAACGTTCCCCAAGGCGTTTTTCAAAGGGGCTAACAGGAAAAAGTCTGAGGGAGCCAAATCAGGATTGTAGGCGGGAGAGGGGGGAGGCATCACCGTCCACTTCATTTTGGCAATAGCCTCTGAAGTCTCCATTGAGGTGGGGGGATGTGCGTTATCATGGTGTACAGCAACACTATGAAGTGGAATGTCACATCTTTTCCTTCTGATAGCTTCCTTTAGCTTCTTCAATGCTTGCACATAGTGAGCACTGTTTATTGTTGCAACTCCTGGATGGTTACACGATGAACAGCTGTGACGAGGTCTTTCACTCGCTGCGTGTTGGCATCTGTCACTGCAGTTGCGGGTCTTCCACTTCGTTATTTGCCCAACACCGAACTTTCTCCTCCCGAAACCTCTTCATCCATCTTCGGACATCACTGATATCGATTGTGACAGCTCTATACACCGCCAGGAGTCTTCTGTGGATTTCTGGAGCTTCACATCCCTCTTTTTCCAGGAATTCAATTACGGCTCGCCGCTTTTTCTCTGTCATTCATGATCTTGATTTCCGATTGTGAAAAGAATTTGTTTCCACATTGGTAACATATCATAGTACATGTCAGTGCAGTTTCATTAAAATCACTTCAAAATTCCGAAAGTTATTAAGTAGGAGACATTACTTTCAGGATGTCCCTTGTAGTTCGTGAAATGAATGGCTTTTAGCCTCCCCGGTGGAGTGTGGTCTGAGGTGCTGGTTTCTGACCAATCATCCGCGAGTCCCGGATGAAGTGTTACAAGGATTTAATATAGGAAGTTTAGATAGTGGTAATAAATTCACCCTCGTAACACATTTTCCATTTCACCATTTATTTTTCTTTGTTTCATCGTGCTTGGAAGCAACATTTTCATTTCCCTTATCAGGATAAGCAATCTTTGAGTAGGCGGCGCCTCGTTTGTCCTATTTGCAGACAACTTTCTCATGGAGTTAACAATGAGTCGAGCATTCAGCAGAACTCACCCTTTGTTTCGGATAGACACCTTTGGTGATAGAAAACCACTTGCAGACTTTCGGATACTTTGATTGCACTTCCGAAAAGGAGGTGGTATTTACTTGTAACCATTCCGAGCATTAGCTTTGATTTAGCGGACACCACTTTTTCCAGGCCCAGGAGTCAGGTTGTGGCAGTAGGATTGCTTGCAGTGGGTGACAGTGCTTTTACTTTCACCCGGGCGCAGAGCGGGTTTTGAGAGAGGCGAAGTTTTTGTTGGGGAACACAGTAATCGGAGAGAAGCGAAGAGGACAGGAGTGGATTTTGCGGAGACCGCGAAGCAGTAATGCCGAGCTCGAGTAGCCAGGGTTTCAGCATACGTCGAGGGGAAATGCTTTTAAGTTAGCCGACGACCGTTTAGTTTGATCACAGGGGAGTGAGAGATTCTAAGTAAGCACGCGTAAGAGATTTAGGAAAAAATAAGGTTTAATATCGCGAGAGTAGGATTTTGAGTCAACGGAGCAAGACCGTGGGATAGCCTCTGTCAGTACAGTAGAGAAAATAAATGTTATTAGAAGTATTTTATGTCTTCCATTCAATATTCTCAAGTTTGTTTTTCCCGAGTTTACCAATCAAGGAGTTTATTTATCATTCTGCGTATTTCTGCAACAAGTTGATTACGGGTTATCTCGACAATAACAAGTAACAATAATTATTCTAGTATAAGATAATAGACATATCACCGAACTTTGTTACAGAAGAATATGTAGAGTTCTTGTTTGATCGCTGAACAAGTAGCCCTAAACTGGGGACGGGCGACAATTTACAGCTCTTAGAATTGCCCTTGCGGTCGTTAAACACCAAAAAAATAATTACTTTTACCTTTATTTATCATTCTTTACTTTTGTTTCTTTATTACTATTATTTCTTTTCTTTCTTTTTTTTTTTTTTTTTTTTTTTTTTTTGGAATTCAATTTTACAAATCTCGTTTGCATGTAAAGTATTTTATGTGCATTGGTTTGACAAGGAGAATGACTGTGAACTAGTCTTTTGAACATCAGTATCTCAAAGGTATTTGAGATGTACGTAATCACAAGTTTTCAAAAAATGAATATATCCTCTAGCGTATCTTGCCAAACGCAAATTTTCAGTAACGTCATGTAACGCGAAACTGTGTATCAGAAAAATATATTGTTACGACTTTGGGGTACGGTAATGAATTCGATTAGCAGGTTTTGCAATAGGCGGGAACAGCATTAATTATTGGGTGAAAATTAACAGCTAGTGGTTTCCCGCATTACAGAAGAGATGAGGGTCCCTATTCTTGGAAGGGAGAAATCTTAGCCTGGTGTGGGGAACGCGATGCGTCGCCCCCTAAGTGCGTGTCGGTCAGTTAGGGTGGCCATGTACGTGTGAGATGGTAGGATGTTTGGGAAGAGTGTCAACAGAGCGGAAAACTTATGGTGTTTGCTAATCCGAACCTTGGCAGGACAAAGGAGTGTTAGTTAAGTTATGTGTCTTCCGTACTTTCGGGAAGTGGACCCACCACATATTCCGAATGCAGAGGATATATTTCCGACTTCTTTTTGCGCCGAATGCTTTCAGGCTGACAAGAGAGTTAAAACAGACCCCTAAAGAAAGAGCAAGGGATCTGGTAACGATGTGAACAAGCGAAAAAGAGTAGTCTGAAAGAAGCTCGTGAAGGGACTGGACTCGGATACAGCTGGACCAGAGAAGATTGTTATATCTTTTATTTGAAACGTTATAATCATATGTTATAAACAAATATTTAGCTCATACCAATTCACCATAGTTATATACTTTATGAAACAATTCACCATAAATCTTCAAACGTTAATCTGTACCAACGTTACATTCTAATACAAAACACGTGTTAAAGTTATGAACAATGGAACACGTGTTGATGCTATTCATTGGAACACGTGTTACTGTCATCAATGTTAAATACAAGGTGTTAATTTTATTGTTATATTTATTATTATGAACAAATTATAGGTGCATCAGTTACAGATCATTTACCGATTAACTTTACTTTATCGTGCCTTTTTTATAACTATGGGACTTTTGTTCTACAGTGATCGTATATGGACAAAAACGTGCCCCTTATATGTACTGGCATATAATAAAGCACGGCGTTGTGATTCACCTTTATCCCGTCACTGGAATGGTGGGGGAATAAAGGTGCCGCTCGTGAAAGAAATTAGAAACATAAACACATATTTTAACTTACACATACCTTAACTTATGTCTTGTGTGGTTATAAGGCAAACAAACAGTAGTCTTATGTGGAAGTAGTAAAAATGGTTTAATACGTGAGATTTAGGAACACTAAGGTACCACGTGCGTGGGTGCAGCCGTTAGCAATACCTTACACATAAAATTTACTATTATTACGATTTTTCTCTATAACGTCTCCGATCATTTCTGCATACATCTATCTATATATATAAGTGCAAAGCTTAGTGATTCATTTTACTTCTAGTTCCTTTTCTCCTATGCTTTACTTAAATGTTTTACCTAGCTAACTGGGTTTTCATTGTTTTATCATGACCAATACACACGCCACGTGCTCTAAATAGGGTTATGAATTAATTTAAGCAAGTATATGCAATAACAGGGAAAAGGAAAAATCACTTAACTGGTATTTCCATATGTCTTTCAGGTTTTCAATCCAAATCTTTATCCAATTGTCAGCGCGGGCAGTACTTCATCTATCTCTCGTCACATCGCTCGACGATCCGCTATCCACGTCTGTGTTTCGCTGCTCCTCGAACTCAACTCCTCGTGACCAGTGAAGACCTTCTGAGCTTCACCTTGTCCGCGGATGCCAAGGTCACTTGACCAGTCTGGAATTCATCTAATCCGTCCGGGGAACGTCACTTCGCTCCCTCCTTGGGAACTGACCCTTCAACTTTTCCGACCCCCTATATCCCCTGGGGCTATCTATGCACGTGCATGTTGGACTAAATTTATTTTAAATAATTTTATTTCCAACAAGATCCTGCGGCGCGGTACTTTTACGGGGATAGAAAAGATTCTGCCCGAAGATGCCAGCCAGCTATACAAAGAGCGGCCGAGCTGTTGATATTAGCGCGAGGAAATAGGAGGGAGGACAATACCTCTTTTCTAGTGCTAGATTGCACGTAAGAGAAAGCCAGCAGCATCCCGGAGGTCACAGGATGTGATGGAATTGCTGCCCCGAATGACTGAGATGCACGACCGGTGATGTATGCGAATCACCTTTGGACAGACGGACGGATCAGCTGGGACGAGCAGACGAACGGATCCTTCTATCACGTTAGCGTCTTCGTTCCACCACGACATTGGTGCGCATAAATGCGTCCCTGATTTCATGCAGGTGAATGCCGTGCACGAGAGAAAGTGGGAGATGGGGTTCGACTCCCTCTCCATGGCTATAGTGCGCGCTCTGAAATGGGCGTGTCATCACACAGGTACGCTTCGAAAACACATAAAATGTTAGTGAGTGCATAACAAAGTGAGTGCACCAAACATGGATACCCGAGGAAACTGCATATCTGTAAGTACGGAATTTATGTATGCATGCCAGTTGTGAAATAATTGGCTCCAGTCAGCCAATAGACTTTTGTCGGCTGAGAATTGTTTTTAAAGCCGGACTGTATAGGCCAACAAATAATCATTGACTTTAATGATAAATTCAGCCTCAGAGCTATCCCGAAAGGGGTGAGTCTATTTGACGCCCCTCCTTCACCATCCTCTGTATATAGACGTCTTCATCATTATCTTCATATTTTATTGTTAATTGATTAAATGTCTGTTGTCTCGTGCCAGTCCTGAAGTTGCATGAATAATAATTAATGAGTGTCAGAATTTCTTGGTTTTAATTGGGTAAATTGCAGGATAAATTCTTTTCACGTGTACATAAGATTTCGGCGATTAAAAGCGCTCACAAGTAATTATTCGTAATTCTAATGTCTACCTCCGGGCCTTCAGCCATTGCCTAACATCCTGACATCTAAATTCTTAAAGCTTATTTTTATTCGATAATTTGGCGAACCAAAGCATAGCAACAATATGAACAATATAAGTGATGGTTGCAGCTATCCGGTGAACATTTTTCAGTTCATCTAATGGAAGCGAAGATTTTGCATGAAATTCAAATCTGCATATATGCAGGAAGTTGCGAAGAGACCATGAAAAAAATAGAAAATACACTGTAAAAAACAAGTGGTGTGAATTCACGGAAAATTCCTGAAAATAACGTGCAGCAAAGTTGCCGGCAGGTGCCCGTCTTTTAACGAAATTTCCGTTTCTTCTAACTACAGTATTTTTTCCGTAGTCAGTAATTCCATTCATTTCAGAGAAGCCCGTTTCGGGATTTTTAGTATTCCTACAAAAATTTCGCAAAATCTTCGATTTTAACTTTTCCACCAGAGATTCTTCTTTCTTGACGTTTTTTCGTTTTCCTGGGGGGGGGGGGGGCGTTCAAACTGGGTTCGTCTTCAAAGGGAGCCGCGCGTGCTACCGTTGAACCAGAAAGAACCGATACAGATAGTCACGTACAAAGTAGAACTCTAATCGGGCGATAATTTTTATTTTTTTATTTTTGCGATTAATGCGAGTGAATTAGTCGTTTTATTTTCGATTGCACTTTACTATTTTTTTTTTTTTTTGGAGCTTACAATTTTCAATAGCAATTTACCATTATGCCCTAAAATAAAAGTGTTTAATCAATGCATCCTTCCAGTTCTTACTTATGGATCAGATATATGAATCTTAACTAAAAAAGATATACAAAGACTGTAGACATTTCAAAGCAGCACCGAGAGATGCATGCTTGGTGTAACCAAGAAAGATAGGAAGAGGAACTCATGGATGGAATGACATCATGATCAAAGTGAAGAGACTCAACTGGCAATGAGCTGGACATATTGCTACAAGAACTGACCACCGTTGGATAATTGAAATACTGACTCGATACCAAGACACACAAGAAAAGCCCCAGACGAAGACCACGTGGGTGATAGGTTGATAAATTCAAAGACATGGCGGAGTAACCTGGAAGAGAATGAATTGCTCAATAGAGAGAGAGAACTGTAGGAAAGACTTGGGGCAACCAGCATCGGATTGTGAATGGTTGTTGTTGATGATGATGATGACAAAATACACTGCCGGACAATTGCTAAGGACGGATGACAATAGCAACGATAGCAACCATAAAATGGAAGGCAGGAAAATGTGGAAATTAGCATAAGTGCGGGATATAGTAAGATGTGTTGTGCGTATGCCAATTTTGGATTGCCGAACTTGTTCGTGACGTCATAGCACTGATAAGAGATATAAAGGATTTGACGCGTATTGACCGTTGTTGTTCAAACGCAAAGTTGAAAGGGAAAGAATCAATTGACGAACTTGCAATTTTCAGTATGTCTTCCCGACATCACCTAGATGATTTTACGCGTGGCCGTATTATTGGCTAGATTGAAGAAGGGCGAAAAATAACAGATGTTACCAGGGAGTTCGACGTCAGCCACAGTGTTGTTTCAAGGCTTTGGAAATCATTTCAAACAAATGGAGAGTGTAGCAAACGTCACGGCGGAGGTCGTGTTCGCAGTACGACACCTGCAGAAGATCGGTACTTAGTTCTATCAAGAAAAAGACACCGGCGCAGCACAGCTAGTGTGGTAGCAAATCAGTTTATGGCTGCTACTGGCAAGCGGATCTCCCGAAAAACTATCGCCAGATGTTTGCATGAAGGAGGACTATACGCCCGCCGTCCTGTTGTGTGCATCCCATTGTCCAGACGTCACCGTACAGCTCGTTTTCAAAGGTGCCATCAACATCGCAATTGGACTCATAACGACTGGTCTGCTGTCCTCTTCTCAGATGAGAGTAGATACAGTCCATCGTCTGATTGTCGACGACAACTGATCTGGCGTGATAGTGGTACTGCACATTGTCCAGCAAACATACAGGAAAGGGACCGATATCCGACATGTAGTGTCATGGTATAAGCTGGCATCATGATCAATGGCCGTACGTCCCTCTATGTGCTTCCAACTGGGACTATGACTGGCCAACGATACATTAATGATGTTCTGCTACCTCATGTTCACATGTTCCGTGGTGCTGTCGGTGATAGATTCATTTTCATGGACGACAACGCAACATGTCATCGAACAGTCGCTGTCCAGGAGTGTCTTAAGAGCGAGGATATTCAACGCCTCGTATGGCCAGCACGTTCTCCAGATCTGAATCCCATTGAAAATGTGTGGGATGCTTTGGGGAGGAGTCTTTCTGGTCGCCAATGCCCTCCAATAAACAAGGACACCCTCTTCCGTGCACTGACAGAGGAATGGGATAAATTACCCCAACAGCTGCTTGATAATGTTGTGCAAAGCATGACACAACGTGTGGAATCTTGCATCGCCCTCCATGGTGGCCATATCACGTATTGACATCTTACGCCGGAACGCCTGCGGACGGTAATTGCATTTTTTTCACGTTTACGTATTCTGCACAAAATGGCCTGTTTGTCCCTTGAACACGTTCTAAAGCCTTCTGGATTTCAGAGCACAATAAATTGTCTTTCTTGTAATGTCCTGGCATTCTGACATTATTTTATTTCACTTGGCTTTCAACCACACTTACTTTTTTATGCGCTGTATAGCCGTTTATGATCCGTCCTTAGCAGTTGTCCAGCAGTGTATATGCATGTATGTATCCAGAATAGTCGAAAGAGAAAAAAGCGACCGGGATTCACACTTCTCAATTTTTTTGAAAGCAAGAAACTAAAATACATAATCGTAGTTCTTTGCAGTAATTACCTTTCAACAGAAATGTATGCTTGGCATCACCTACCTTTCAAAAGAAACGCTAAGTTTTCATATTTGTTCAACAGTATAGGTTTTCTTACTTCTATTACCAGTCGTTATACATCGTCAAATTATTACTTTCACATCCGTTAAACTACTGGTTTTAAATTCAAAGAGCATGATGCAACGAATCAATTTCTGCGATTTTTTTAACGTTATGCTTTTCTTTTCGTGATGTCGGCAATGGAAAGAAACTAGCATGCGAATTAATAAATTGGAATGAAATTTAACCGTGAATAAATGGTAGTACACGCTACGTTAAGGAGGTTCTATTTAATTCATTCGAGTACTGACTTTATAATTAAACTGTATTTTTATCCGCCTTCTTAAAGCTTTATTTAGAACAATATATCCACACCACACTTTTACTCTGAAACCAACGCGGAAAGGTATGATCAAATAAAGGATTTTTAGTATGAAATAAACATAAATTTCAAACTTTACGCTTGTGGTCATATTACGCTTTCATTTCTGAACTGAGAAACCGCTTAAAAATCGTAACGGAATAAAAAGACCAATGAAAACCTGGACCAAAAATGTTATCTTAATTTCTTTTCCTGTATAGGGATTTTCTTCCTAAAATAATTGTTTGGACACAAAACGAAACATGCCACAAAAATGACAGGGGGGGGCTCCCCCTTCCTCCCGGCTTGGCAGCCGCTAATCAAAGAA
This sequence comes from Macrothele yani, assembly GCA_039090855.1. NCBI lineage: Eukaryota > Metazoa > Arthropoda > Arachnida > Araneae > Macrothelidae > Macrothele > Macrothele yani. Next base: position 59,216,014 of record CM077017.1, on the reverse strand, counting down.
CGAAATATCCTGAGCATGGACGAAAATGTTTCAAAGTCAAGAGAAAAGAAAAATGTACAAATCTGTGCATCTTTTTGAAATTTTTATTCGCAGATTGCGAAAGGTGAGAAGAAATTTTGCTGCAGCGTCGGCTTTTACTTGTTTTGTGTCGCAAGCTGGTGGCGGCGCAGTCGGTCTCAGTGAACACGCCCTAGCCCTCTCTCTCTGTTTGACTACAGTATGCTATTGAATGACTGCAAAGAATACTTTCAAGGCCGAAAAAAAAAAAAAAAAAAAAAACAAGTCAAAGTCGTAATTTTCCCCGTGACATGCGGTAGTTGTTGCATTCGGACCTGTTATCATTATCGTATCACCTACTCCGCTGTGCATCTCATTACACGCTAGTGGACTGCACCTTGGCTTTTCTTTTTTCCCTTATTATCTCATTTCTTTCTTTCTTTTAATTGGCGTGTGCGGGTATGGAAATTCTACGCTCCGGCGGGTTTGTGTCAAGCGTGAAAAAAAAAAAAAAGCACGAGTAGTTTTCGCAGTTGCTTTTGCTGTAAAGTAACTACAACAGCTGTTCCGAGAGTTTGTTCCGTCATTTACTTTTCGTTTCGATCCTGCCAAAATTTTCTTCGCAGGGAGGGGGAACAAAGACGAATTCTAAACACTATTTTAATGTGTCAATTTTTATTCCGCTTTCTCTCTTTCCCCCCTGTCTTTTTAGCACCAATGATACGTGCGTGATTAGAGGCGTAACTAGGGCGGGGCAGGAGGGGTGGCTGCCCCGGGCGCAGCTCTAGAGAGGACGCAAAAACCATTGCTGCAATCTGATTAAAACTGGAATTGAAACTTTTGCACCCGTTTTTGGTACACTTTTTTCTTTTCTTTTCAGAAAAAGTAGTGCAGCTAGTAGTGGTGCCAGCTATCATTCTTTTGACTGCGCCATACTTTGTCATTTGCCCATTTACAGAATTTGCTTAAAATATTCAGTAAATTAGCATTTCTTCCCCAAAATGTACAGGGGATGTTAGTTGCTAACATTCAAAAATGAAGTCGCGGTTGTGTAGTTCGCCCAACTAAAGAAGAACCACGGCTTTCGTCAACATCAGCGGGGCCTGCTGTTTTAACTTAGTTGAGTGGACTATACTTACGTTGCAAGATAAGAATGTCTTTCGCGTTGTTGAAGATTCTCTGGGGGTGGGGTGCCCCTGTGACGCAGTGGTCCAAGTACTGGCTTTCGACCATTCGTCCGAGATGGGTGCAGGTTCGAATCCCGATAAGGCATGGATGTTGTGTTCGTCTTACGGCACTGGCTTTCTCCCTCACCTGGAGTCAGTGGCCTAAATTAGGAACGGGCGACTGTGCTTATAGCCCATCGAGTTCTTCACCGTGGTAGTAAAATCCCTAAACAAACAAACAATTCTGTGGGGTTTTTCGATCATTCTCTTGACTGCTAGCCCCGATCGCCAGCTGCATTCGGTCCGTTTGATGTGGTACTGAAGGTCCGAACTCCAAGTAGTTAGCAAAAGGCGCACAAACAGCTGCAGTTTGATATGACGCTAATCCTGTTTTGTCGAGCAGTGTATATTTATCTACATATACAACTATTAAATTAGTATTATATAGGGTGGATGAAATTCGTAAATATGCGGGAGTGACATGGAGGAGACTGGCACAAGACAGACCGTTGTGGAGGAAACTTGGGGAGACCTTCGTCCAGCAGTGGATTGATAATGGTTGACAATGATGATGATGATGATACATTCAACCATTAAATTAGCAATAATATAGGGAGATAGGGGGCGCATTATTTTTATAGTCTACCTCGGGTGTAGTTACGTCTCTGTGCGTGATTACCAGTGATTGGGAAGCTACTTTTTAAAAGTACCAAGCTACTGCTACAACTACATTCTTCAAAAATTAGCTTGCTACAGCTACAACTACTCTTTCTGAAAATAACTAGCTGCACTACTTTTTCTGAAAAGTAGCTAAAAAGTATTTTGCTACTTTTAAGTTAAAAGTACAAATTTTTTCTTGAGATGATTTTTATGTGTACATTCTTACATATGGCATTGAGAGTAAAATGCTAAGGTAACCAACTCAAATAAATTTCCCCTGTATTAAATTCTTAGCTCAGATTATTATGTTACACATTTTTTTATATTATTTTCAGAACTGCAGATATATGGGTGTTAATTATGTAGAAACACAGCCCGAGGGGTGTATTTTTTGAACATTTGATATACAGCTATGCATCATCTGTTTTTTTTTTTGGTTTTTTTTTAAATAGTTTTCTGTGTATATACTCATGCATTCTTGCTTACAAACAAAAACACTGCATTTGCTGAATGCTTATTTGGAAGGATGTTGCACTCAAAGTGCAATATGTGTTAGATATACTGTTTCTAAATAAAATGAATGCAAATGGGGGAATAATTTCTTTCTCTCTCTGCAAGCGATATAATATAGCATCACCACACACCGATGCTTTATTATACTGTATGTAGGTAGGAGACAAGTTTCCTCCACATTTCCACACACGTGTTTGGGGGTATTGTTTCACCACCTATTATGTCATATTTTTAAACAGTACTATACGTATGTATATCATCATCATCATCGTCAACCATTATCAATCCACTGCTGGACGAAGGTCTCCCCAAGTTTCCTCCACAACGGTCTGTCTTGTGCCAGTCTCCTCCATGTCACACCCGCATATTTACGAATTTCATCCACCCATCTCCCATGTGGTCTTTTTCTGGGTCTTTTCCTGTCCCTTGGAATCCAATCTAAAATTTCGGCTGTCCATCTATGGTCTGTCCTTCTGGCAGTATGTCCAGCCCATTGCCATTTCAGGGATTTAACTCTGATCATGATGTCTTCCACTCTCGTCATTTTTCGGATCCACGAGTTCCTCTTCTTATCTCTCCTGGTTATACCAAGCATGCACCTCTCCATGCTTCTTTGAGTTGTCTGCAGCCTTTGTATGTCTCTTTTAGTTAAGGTCCACGTCTCTGCACCATACGTAAGCACTGGAAGGATGCATTGATCAAACACTTTTCTTTTAAGACATAATGGCATATTGCTCTTGAAAATTATGCTGTTTCTTCCAAAAGCTCTCCAAGCAAGTTTTGTATATAGGTAGATATATATTAGACTGGATACCAAGGGACAGAAAGAGACCCAAAAAGGAACTGTACCCAAAATAGTCTTCGGTATAAATGGCATTGAATGGAAGAAATAATTTTTTCAATCGGATATTTAGAAGCAAATATATACAATAAAATATATTTTGAATTCGATATCATCTGCATTTATTTAAGTCCTCAAGCGGTGACATTTTGCATCGGAAAGAAACACGAAGGCAAGGATCATCATTCGCACATTTCAAGCTTTGCAATGCAAAAATAATTTTTTAAACCGGACTATTAGTTGCAGAGATATGGTGTCCACAGACAGACGGACGGACAAACCGATAACATAAGCACGATCTTCTTTACAAAAGACGTGCTAAAAGTTGGAAAGGGAGCGAGACAAGGTTCTTCAATGAATCTTGTCTCACTTTGAATGCCTTTCTGTCACTGAACTGGGAAGACAAGGGGATCAAGATTAATAGAGATTATTTAACCCATCTTCGTTTTGCTGACAACATCGTCATTTTTGCAAGTACCGCCTCAGAACTACAGTGTGCAATCCAAGAACACACTAGACAAGAGCAAAGAAGTGGGTTGAAAAATGAACTTACGGAAAACAAAATTCATGTACAATGCTTTCACAAAAACTACATTTATCTTGGACAACAGATGTCAAGTGAGAGTCACATATGAAGAAATACGTAGGCATGAAAAATTTGGTATGAGAGCTTTCGGAAGAAACAGCAGTTTTCAAGAGTAATTTACCATTATGTCTTAAGTGTTTAATTAATGCATTCTTGCACTTCTTACTTATGGATCAGGGACATGGACCTTAACTAAGAAAAATATTCACAGGCCGGAAACCACTCAAAGGGGCATGGAGAGATGCATGCTTGGTATAACCAAGAAAGATACGAAGCGGAATATGTGGATTAGAAAAAAATGACAAGAGAGCGATCTCAGGGTGAAGACCCTCAAGTGGCAATGAGCTGGACATACTGCTGAAGAATTGACCATCTTTGGACAACTGAAATACTGCACTGTTAAAAATTTTGAAGTGAGTTGCACCAAAAAGGGGTACTATTCCAGGTGCACCACTTTCTAAGAAAAGATGCACAATTGTGTGGGGTAAACAAAACCAACATAGTGCAACTTTGCGCCACACCATGACACAAGGTAGTACTAAACTATGGTACAAGTTAGTACTAAACTATGGTACAAGTTAGTACCAAACTATGCCCATGATACAAGGTAGTACCAAACAACCCTGGCGCAAGGTTGTTGGTTTTGTTTGCATCACAAAATAGTGTGTCTTTTCTCAGGAAGTGGTGCAGCTGGAGTAGTACCACTTTACGGTGCAACCTACCTCAAAATTTTTAACAGTGTAGATTGGATATCAAATGACAGGAAAAGACCCAGAAGAAAACCACGTGGAAGATGAGTGGATCGCATAGGTGAAGAGTTTTGGAAATCTCTGGGCATGCTAGGCAATAAATAAATAAATAAATAAATAAATAAATAAAAACGAAAGGCATTCATGCACTAATTTTCTTTAAAATGAATAAGAAAATATATAAAAATATGTTATTTTGAATCGGTATCCAGAAGTAAACTTTTGAAATAGTGCCCGTTTCTGATTCAATACACGTATGCTAGTGAAAAAATTTAATATATTACCAGCAAAAATTTTTCTTATTTTCCTTAACATTTTTCTTAATGATTGTTTTATTTCAAAATTTATTTGAAAAATGTTTGTTATATTGAATTCAGTATATAATTTACAACTGATATAACGTACTAGATAATGTATTTTTGCTAAAGTACAAATACTACAGAATGTATTATACTAAAGTATACTCAACTCACACCATTTCAAAAGTGCATATTGAATGTATTAATTTTGATTTTTAATAATCTTTGGCTGATGTTAAGTGATAGAAACATCTTATTCCACAAGTTCAAATAACAATATACAAATAGCTGCCGAAAGAAAATTTATGTTGCCCTCGTAGAACTCTGGGAATGCTGAGCATGCCCTGATTTCTGAGGTGGCATGCCTAGAGCAACCGAGCATGCCTGTTGATGGATGAATTTCGAAAGCACGCTGTGGTGACCTGGAAGAAACTGGCTTAAGATAGAAAGTTGTGGAAAAGACTTGGGGAGGCCTTCATCCAGCAGAAAATTGATAATGGTTGACGATGGTGATATATCCTTCCACTCTTCAAGGTACGGCCGGTTTTGCACTTTTCCGAGAAGCGTCTACATGACATTAGTTGGATGGTGTCGTGGACTGAGCGGACGTGTCCTGAGCGTACAGTGGAAAATCGTGTCCTGTGCGTACATTCTGCATTTCAGCGTATACTGAGCGGACACAAGGTTTTCCAATAACTTGTCTGCTAAATGTTGGACGTAAATGCTAAATGTTTCCCTTCACACTTCATACTCAAACTTAGGACTGGCTAGCCTTCAAATGAACCGCAAAATAAATGTATTTAAAATGTGAATTTATTAATTGTTTCAAAAGGGGTTTAGAATGACATTTTTATTGTTTTTGCTCAAAAATACTATTATTTTTATTATTTTGCTAAAAATACCACCTTCCTTCACACTTTATTCCCAGACTTAGGACTGGGTATCTTGCACTCATGCCTTCAAATGAACCGCAAAATAGGTGTGTTTAAAAGGTGAATTTATTATTTATTTCAAAAGAGCTTTATTAATTTGTGCTCAAAAATACAACAAATATATACCGCCAAAAATACTACAAATACACACTGCTGAAAAACAGTACAAACACATAGTGCTCAAAAATAGTACAGATTTCATTCTAAACTGCTACCTTATCGCGAAATGCAGACTTCATTGAAGTTTTTGAATGTATGCTAACGATCGCAAATACTTTCCTATATCTCTGTCTTATTCAAAATTTTTGCAATTTTTTTCCATTTTCTGGTCTGTTTGGATGTAATTCCTTTTTCGTTTGCGAAGAGGTTCAATTGTTTCCAATCGTTTCAGGATGAATTCATTCTGTATGCTGTGCATCTTCCTTTAATTTATTTACAAGAACATATATATTTGAGTTTTTTAATCCCATTCTGGGATTTAATTTAGAATGAGAACCATCAATCGGGTTATTGGTTCTGTGTCTTTGACCATGGACGTTGTAAAGTTGCACTGGCATTTGGGGGTTGTCTAACCATTGCTCCACAAAATAACCATTAAATTCTGAAAGCTTTTGACTTTGTAGAGAATTTTCCATAATGTAGAGCCAGCCGTTATCGATTTATTTTTCTGGTAAACAAGTAAAGACGGCGCACATTTTTATGTTAATTCGAATGCTTCATTCTCTTTGTACCCTGTTCAAGGTTCGTACTCTTCCAAGCAAAATAAATTCAAGCACTTTTCAAGGACTTTTTAAACCCGAATTATCATATGTGTGTACTGTCTGTCAGTCAGTAAGTAGGTATTTTAGTAAGTTCAGACCATTATTCTTAGCTGGGACGAGCATACCTTCAATGACCGGCCTGTTACCCCTTGCCCCCAGTTGGTTTATTTTATTAACTTTGGATTGCCCCTTGTGTTTTGGTGTTTTTCCGAAATTTTATTTTGTGGAATATTTTGAAAAGGTACATTACTTTCGTATTCATCTACTCGCATGACACTTATTGTTTGCTTTAACTTTTTATTTTTGATGCATGACTTTGATGCAGCCAAGAGACGAAGGGTTCACACGCATGAAGCACAAGCAATTTCTGGAAGTTCCATCCTCCGGCAAGAAACTGTCCCTAACTCCAGTAAATAAAAGCCCATCATAATTTGCGAATACATCATTCCACTTATTTTGCTCACATGGCTGACGCTTTATTCTTTAGTGATATCATAGCCAAGGCACCAGCTGTCCATACACTACCCTGGATTGAACACAAGTTCTGCGCTATTAGATCAGCTTGGTGTTTTTATCAGAACTACACAGTAAGCTCCTATACATCTTTTTAGCACAAACAATTATTTAACACATGCTCTTTCAGATCATTACTTAACAACAACAACAAAAATATTCAAGTACTGCTTACACAGCCTTACACTTTTTCAAGTACTTTCAAGGACTTAAAAATGAACTTTTTATTCAAGAACTTTACAAGGTTTTCAAGGAGTTTCACGAACAATGCTGTTACTAATTCAAGTTGCTGAACTTTGCGCCACAACACTGCTTGAAGCTGTCCCCTATTTCCTGTCCGCTCAGTCCACCTGGTCACCTTTGTGTACGCTCAGCACACGTCCGCTCAGTGCACGGAATCAATCGGATTGGTCTTGTGCACGAATACCATCTTCCGAAAATACGTACGCCCAGAAGAAAAGGTGCTTCGGAGGACACGTTATTTCCATCCAAAAATGCTCTTGCCAAAAAGCGTGCTCGCTGCCTAAAGTTAACACCCGTAGAATTGATCACGATGGTCGACGGGCTTAATATTATCTTTATCAGATTTCAAAAAGAACTCTGAAATCTGCTACTCCAAAGAACAGAAAGTTAAAACGGAAGAATGGCGTGCATGAATAGTCAAAATTTTACCCTTAGTCTGTAGTAGATTTAAAACAGCGAGTTGGAATACGGGGTACGTTTAATAACAAACCAAAATTTCTGTTGATTTACTGAAGTGTTCACTTGCTTGAGGGAACACTGACATACCTCTTAAGTTGGCACGAATTTTAAATTACTTATTGAACTCCGAAACGGTGAACATCAGCCACAATTCCTGTTTTTCCTAATTTCAAAATTACTTCAAATTAATGGCCCACGTGCGCTCCGTTATATACCGCAAATAAAAACTAAATTAACAGAGCCATGTTTAAGAAAATTACAAATGAAAGTTCCTTTGGAAGTTCCAGTTTATGAACGCAGAGCCAAACAGTGGAATTCTGCCTCCTTTAATATACCAGCACAGACACCCTTGACAGCATAAATACCACTTTGCATTTGACGAATGTTCACAAGTCGGTACTATATCTGAAACCTCTCTGAGTGGGCGAGCTGGTTGTTCTTAATCTTTTAAAAGTGCGAACCGGTTGTTACTACTTGATCACTACGGCACCGTCTGTGACGCCTTTATAATAATAATCTCTCAAAGTAGATAAAAGTAGAACCACAAAAGTCATAGTATAAGCTGAAGTGAAAAAAAAAAAAAAAAAGAAGTTTTGTAGGCTCACACTGCGCTAAAAACCGAGTATTTACCCAGAAATAGATGAAAGTAACGAATACTGTAAAAACCACTGCTTTCTCAACATATTTTTCATAGAATCTTAACACACTGTGATCACAAAATTAAACTTCAGCATATATAAATGAGTCTGTCTTTCGGTATTCTTTTATGGTTAAAAGCGAAGGAACTTTAGAAGCCTCAGCTATCTACAGCGGCATTTGTATATTACAGTGACATTGCCAAAGAAGTAATTAATGCACACGATTACTTCGCGCTTTAAGTAGGAATAGACAATTTTTAGCATGCACCGCACTTTTGTAAATCTTGCTTTATGTGAATGCCAACTCCTTTAAATTTAATTTTTTCGTAATACAGGGAAAAATTTACCAAACTAAAGCAATAAATTCCGTAATAAAAGAAGTAAAGGAGGCGCCCGCTTGACACGTTTAGTCGGAAAGTAAGAAATCATAGAACCAGTGATCCCCTCCTGGGTGTCAAATGAAAATATCAGCCTGTGCTTATCTAAAAAATGAAAATATCAGCCTGTGCTTATCTAAACAAGTTAGTAAAATCATGCAATGCATTGATTATGATGCGTTTTCCAGCATACCAGAAATCATTACTCAAGTTATGAGGATAATGTCTGCGGAATTAATCTCGCTCCTATGCCTTGACCTTTGACCCCATTTCGATTATATTAAACAGAATTGATTCAGTATACCTCCCAAACAACATAATAAAGTTTTGCTTCAATGGAAGCATTTTTAGTCAAGTTATGAGGATAATGGCTGTGGAATAAATCTCGCTCCTGTGCCCTGACCTTTGACCCTATTTCGATGATATTCAACAGAACCAGTTCAGTATACCTCCGGAACAACATGATAAAGTTTTGTTGCAATCGAAGCATTTTTACGCAAGTTATGACGCATGAGGGCGATGGAATGGATCCCGCTCCTATGTTCTGACCTTTGATCCCATTTCGTCCATTTTCAATAGGGTTCGTTCCCAGTTGTCCTCTAGCACATACTAAAATTTCATCGAAATCGAACCATTTTTATGCGAGTTACCGTGCGGACAGACAGACAGACGGACAAAGCTGGAGCATATACGCTTCTTCAACCTACGGTTGGAAAGCGTAAAAAAGTAACGAATGCGGAAATGGAACGATATAAGTTAGTCTTCCTCCAAAGTGTAAATGATCTGTTTATTTGATACCTGTCCACATAAAGCTTTGTGGGATGTCGTTTTAAAGTACAGTCAAATAATGTAAGTACTTTATAAGTATCAGGTGAAGTAAAAAAAACAATTACTATAACTGCAAGGAAATCGCAGAAAGTTTGAACCGTGTCAGCAAAGAAACACTTTCCAATACCATTTTAACGGAAAACTACCGAAAAACGCCCATCCCTAAACCTGTTAATACGTTACCAACGGAATGGAAATAGCTTAAAAGTCCAACAAAATTATCCCGATATCATGAAAACAGTGAAGCGCTACGTCGTGCAATTGGGATTTTGGGATTCAATGAATTCGTAATATTATGCAAAAGATATCATGACGATTTCTGTTAGCGTGCTGTTATAAGCGGGAATAAGCGTCCCGTTCGGGTTCGATATTTTAGCCTAATTGCAACTCGTAGCAGGAAATATATAACGAAGGAATAGATGAGAAAAGTTTCAATTTCAATGAATTTATTATAAGCTAAAGCTTATAATGCTGGTTGTCCCGGAATTATCTTATATATTTCTTAAAGCTTTCAGTTCTTCGCTACTTATCCTGTTTCTTAATTACTTCTCTTTCGTACTAACTTTAATTCTAAGTAAATTTTCATTCTTCCGCACTGACCTTTCGGAGGCACATATCCTTCTCGATCCGGTGCCTCCCGACCTCTGTCTAAAAATTTCTGACCTCCTTGTCCGACTGTCGCCTTCCGATGATCCACTGTTCTCCTTAACTCCTCTTTTTCTCCCATGTTCCTTTGTCGCCACGAAGAGCTATAAACACATTACACATTCTTATTGCTTCCTCCGATAACAGTGTACGGGAAATAAAATAATAAAAGCACTTAGCCAATGTACTAAGTTCGATTGCCTGGGAAATGCTGCTTTATGACCCCCTACTAATTTTTACGGCCGTCCTAACAGGTAACATCTTGAGTATGCCGTCGAAGTTTCCAATGCTGACTGACAAAGAAAGTCCTTTTGCAGAATATTCCTGGATATGAATGAATACTAAAGTCTTTTAAAATCCTCGTAATATTTCTTTTAAGACAGTGATCCTCAAATTGCTGACCGCTGCATCTCAAAGAGTCGTGAAGTTCAAGGAAAAAAAAAAAAAAACTCACCAAATATTTAAACATTTGAACTAATTTATTATTATTATTATTTTAATTGAACAAGCTGTTATAAGCAACAGTAATAAAAATGGAAGTATATTACAATATTATTGCAATAGCACTATATGAGTGGGATCAACTTCAATAATGTGACTATATGTTGTAATTTAACTTTCCAATTTGGTTCTCTGTTCATATTTAAATTATACTATTTCTCGTTTTCCTTTTTTACGCTTTCCAACCGTAGGTTGAAGAAGCGTACATGCTCCAGCTTTGTCCGTCCGTCCACACGATAACTCGCGTAAAAATGGTTCGATTTCGATGTATGTGGTAGGGGACGATTTGGGGACGAACCCTATTGAAAATAGGTGAAGTTGGGTCAAAGGTTACGACATAGCAGCAGGATCCATTCCATTGCCCTTATGCGTCATAATATGCGTAAATATGATTCGATTTCGATGAAATTTTTGTATGTCGTAGGGGACAACTGGGAATGAACCCTATTGAAAATGGGTGAAGTGGGGTCAAAGGTGAAGTGGGGACATAGGATCAGGATCCATTCCATCGCCCTTATCCCATACTATTAAAGGAGCAATTCTTGTATGTATGTAAATTTTATTTTGAAAACGGCTCTAAGGATTTTGATGAAAGTCGTTAACCTACCGTTTTCTGGTACTAGAAATCGATTTAGCTTGTTCTCGACTTTAGGAAAATTCGTTTAGTGGGTTAAATAACCACCCCGAATTACCACGTTTTTAGTGTCATGGCGTCTTATTATACCCATGCTTAGAAATCTTATGACGTCACACTTTCGCGATTGAGATATTGGCGCGCGGTCACGCCATCTGTCTCATTACGTCACGTGTTGTGTGTGGATCCTATTAAAGTTTTATGACGTCACACTCTTGCGAGCAGAGATGGTCGCGATTCCCATCTACCTCATTACGTCCCGCGTTGTGTGCGTATGTCCGTCCGCACGATAACTCGCGTAAAAATCGTTCGATTTCGATGAAATTTTAGTATGTGGTAGGGGAACACCAGGGAAGGAAACCTATTGAAAGTGAACGAAATGGGGTCAGAGGTCAGGACATAGGAGCGGAATCACTTCCATCGCCATTATGCGTCATAACTTACGTAAAAAATGCTTCTATTTGGATGAAATGTTAGTATGTTGTAGCGGCCTGCCTGAGGACTGAATCCTATTGAAAATGGGCGTAATGGGGTCAAAGGTTAGGACACAGGAGCGGGATCTATTCCATAGCCCTTATGCATCATAACTTACGTAGCAATGCTTCGATCGCGACAAAACGCTATCATGTTATTTCGGAGGTATACTGAACCCGTTCTGTTGAATATCATCGAAATGAGAGCAAAGGTCAGGGCCGAGATTTATTCCACAGCTATTATCCACGTAACTTGAGTAATGATTTCTGGTATGTTGCAAAGCGTATCATAATCAATGCATTGCATAATTTTACTAACTTGTTTACGCTTTCCAACCGTAGGTTGAAGAAGCGTATATGCTCCAGCTTTGTCCGTGTGTCCGCACGATAACTCGCGTAAAAAGGGTTCGATTTCAATGGAACTTTAGTATGTGGTGGGGGACCACCTGGGGACGAACCTTATTGAAAATCGGGTTAATGGGGTCAAAGGTCGAGACATAGGAGCGGGATCCATTCCATTGCCCTTATGCGTCATAACTTGCGTAAAAATGGTTTAATTTCGGTGAAATTTTAGTATGTGGTAGAGGATTACCTGGGAACGAATTATGTTGAAAATGGGCGAAATGGTGTCAAAGGTCATGACATAGGAGCGGGATCCATTCCATTGCCCTTATGCGTCATGACTTACGTAAAATGCTTCGATTGCGACAAAACTTTATCATGTTGTTCCAGAGGTACACTGAACCGGTTCTGTTTAATATAATCGAAATGGGGTCAAAGGTCAGGACACAGGAGCGATATTTATTCCACAGCTATTATCCTCATAACTTGAGTAATGATTTCTGGTATGTTGGAAAGCGTATCATGATCAATCATTGCGTGATTTTACTAACTTGTTTAACTTAACGTCAGGTTACCCTAGAGTTACGTTTTCGGCAAATTATGGCAGACAGTCAAGTCAATAAGACAGATCAAGGAGCAAAGTACTCTTCCGATTTGACGGAAGAATTTTCTAACATGTCCCCATACCTTCTCAGTTGGGTTGAGATCCGGGCTTTATGGTGGCCAGGAAAAATGGTTGAAATCGCTTTCATACCCACTGAAGCACTGCTGAACACATCTTGCGCGATGGACAGTAGCATTGTCGTCCACGAAACAGCCGTCATGTGCTGGATAAAAAGTCAACATTGCAGGATGGACTTGGTCAGCTAAAATATTCAGATAATCCTTGGAGGACACTTGACCTTCCAGCAATATCAGGGGACCCATTTCCTATCAACAGAATGTGTCGCACACCATGGCACCACCTCCAGAACCTTGAGTTGTTTACAAGACAAGCTGTGTCCATTGCTTCTTTCATGTGGCTCCCGCCAAACTCTCTACTTATCGTCAATACAGAACAAAGTGCACCGCGACTCTTCCGACCACATGACTTTTACCCAGTTTTCCAAAATCCAGTCACGGTGTTCCTGACACCACTGTAGACGAACTTTCCCGTTCTTTGCAAAAATCAGTGGTTTCCGTATAGGCATGCGACTGCCAATACAAAAAACAAGAGACTGGAGATTTAGTTTGAAATCCGGAATTTCGAGACGTAGATCCGGGAGGTGGCAGCGTCGGCATGTGCGTCGAAGGAAATATCCCTACAATTCCGCAAAATAAAGAACAGCTCAAGTTAGATCAGGTTGCTATGGGTGGATTTCGTTGTCTACATTTTTCTTTGGAAAAGGTTTGCACAAAAATGCTAGAGACACATGAGATCGCACATGTCAAAGCGCCAGTGGGCACAAAAGACTTTTTTCATGTTGGAAACTGGTGTAATCGCGCTGGTTATAAAGAAGTCCGAGGGACCCAATGCAAATTTCGTTGCAGAAAACTACTCATTAAATGAAGTAGTAGTATGTAACAGTATACATTCGTATATACGTAGTTCATATACAGGGTGTTCGTAAACTGTTTTGACAAAAGAAGAGGGATGATCGTACCCAACAAGATGAACAATAAATATTTACAATGGAACCTAGGGTCGCATTCCACTTTGAGTGTCAGAAAAGAGTAACTTCGAAATACGTCCAACAAGCACAAGTCGTCGCCTCAGACGTCATTTCTTTCGTGCCGGAGAAGTAGCACATCGCCAGAACATCACCGTCAAGCATTTACCGTATGCAAATTGCCAGAGAAAAGACGCAGCATCGACAGTTACAGCTGATTAGCTTATCAAGGTGCAGTAGGCACTTCCTGAATGCCACATGTCCCGCACGATGGATTGGACGTGGCGGACCTGTGGCATGGCCTCCACGCTCACCGGACTTAAACCCACTGGACTTCTTCTTCTTCTGAGGGCACATGAAATCATTGGTGTACGAGACGCCTGTGGACTCCGTGGAAGATCTCGTTGCGAGAATCGTTGTTGCAGCGGACAGGATAAACACGACACCAGGAATTTTCGAGAGGGTGCGCCAGTCTTTCATTCGCCGGTGTGAATTGTGCAACGGCAACCGTAGCCGCCACTTTGAGTCTGTTCCTGATCTCCATAAATGGGATTGTACAACTTATGATGTCGTTAATTCTCTTTCTTTGCACTACTGAAAGTTCAACTTGGACATCTAACTTTACTCTTTTCTGACACTCAGAGTGGAATGCGACCCTAGGTTCCATTGTAAAGATTGTTCTTCTTGATAGGTACTATCACCCCTCTTCTTTTGTCAAAACAGTTTACGAACACCCTGTAGACAAGAAAACTCACTTTGGACTCTTACTTCTTTAATATCCACGATTCTAAAAACTTTTTTCTTCTTTGCAAAACAGGACATTCATTTTTCTAAGTAATCGTTTTTCTGCTGCCCAAGAAGTATACATGCACATCGAAAATGCTGATACGGTGTTCAGTGAAGGTATTGCAGATGCAGCCAATAATGTCGATCCTGTAGTACATCCTCTTTCTCAGTGAACTCACTATATTTTGATGCACGATCTCAGTATCTTCTAGAAATGGGCTAACAACAACGCAATCGTCGATAGGGAAAGCACCTGGAACGTTCCTCCCTCGTTTAGTTCGTTCTGTACAACTTTGTCTCACATTCAAACGATTTCAGGATCTGCTTCCTCAACAGCCAGATCTGCATGCACAGCGCTGAGTGTTCTGTTACGGAGATTTAATACTAGAATTTTAGGCAAAGATATTACATCTCATTTCGCAACTTTTATTTCGCTTTCGTGCTCCATTTCCTTTGTTTCCACGATGCATGAGAAAATCTTGCTTCTTCACCAAGGTATAGAAAACACATCGGAAGCACGGTTTATTTAGAGACGCCAGTTTGTCGCATCTTACGGATCTGGGCCTTTGTATTTCGTAGACGCATTGGTATTGTCCAGCTCATTTGATCTTTTGCCTTCTTAATTTCAAAGCAGCCGACTGAAAGCGCAAGCCCTCTTAATTTCAACCTTAAAGTTTTGTGAAGCCGACGCCGGCGTTTCCCATGGTTTTTGTGGAAGAAAGGGGGTGAGTTTGCATGGAAACAAGGAGGAAGAGCTAGGAGAGTCGACTCGAGGAATTGGAAGCGAGCGGTCGCAGGGAGAGGAGGCGAGGAAACGCATTAGGTGTTGGAACACACGTCTCTTAAGCTAACCGGAGGAATGGAGGTTTTTCTCCACGTGCGCGAGGGATGGACGAGGGAATGGCCGAAAACGGAGGAAAGCAACGAAAAGGCGATTCACGGAAGGAAATGTTGGCTTCAGAGGAACGGGGAGGAATAATTGAAAAGCCAAGGACAACCTTCTGCACTTAAGTAAAGAAAAGAATAAAGTGTTTTAAGAGATCTAAAAGGAGTGCATAAAAATTATTGCTTATAGCTATTATTATCCTTACTTTACTACGTTAACCAGGCAAGACTATGGAAGTTAACAAATGCAAGTTAACTGTTCCTTCCGCTGTCCCAGCAGTACCTCTTAACTGCTTCATTCCCATTTGACGATAACCCAATAAAAACGCCTTCTGTGGAAAGTAATTGCAGATGTTATAAGTCTGCTTTTTTTAACTTTATTTTTCAGACGTTTCTCAGTCTTCTTTCCCGTTCTGGGCAATAGAGTAAAGGATTTTCAACATTTCGTAATTTCCGTAACCAGGAATTTTGACTTGGTCATAAATAAAAGAGTTTGTCATGTAGTTTTCCACCTAAATCAAGGAGAATGGTAGCTGTTTCGCTATAAAAGACTTCGCTGCAAACGGGTGCGACTGTAATACGAATGAAACTTTGGTACTTACATGAATGTAGACACTCCGTGATAGTGGTGGCATCTATAAAATAGCCACCGCAAAGGATGCAGGACAGATGCGTATTCACATCCATGACTTTCAGCCTCGTCGGTCTCTGCATCGTCGTCGTCCGACGCAGACGAAGCACAAGCGTCCGAGCACGGGGCGCAACGGGCTGTCCACGCGACCCCAGGGTCAAGGCCGGTCGCTATAACAAAAAAAAAAAAACAATACAAACTTCAGCAACATATAGCACTGACATTTAAATACATGTATTTTCAGTTTGCAGTAATTTGGACGCCTTTCAAAACAGGCACAAAACAAACAAAAAAAGTCGGGACTTTTTAAAGGTGCAGCACGAAGTGTACATGAAATATTGATATAATCAACATTTCATAGTTCCTTGAATCTTTGGAATAGCAGTTACTCTATTCATATCCGTTTTCTTTATTATTTTATTGCATGTTCACACCATTGAAGATGAAGTATAAGAAACACTAATTCCCCTTGTCATAAGCGTAGAGTGACCACAAAATCGGGGGGGGGGGTGTGCACGAATGAGTGTAAACTGATGATTTCCTTTTGGCGAAGGCCATTCTTGGAAAGAGTTTCTCCGTAAATTTCACAAAATTTGGGTCTTTTAAGTCCAAACAAATATTTCTTGCTATGAATTACTCTTCAATCACTGCTGATAATGAATGATGACGAACAGATCAGATGTAGAGGATTCTAGGAAGGGAGTGTCTGACCCCAGGTCTTAACCAACCCTTAGAAATAGGAAGCTAGGAAATTTGGGCTAGAGTGCCCGATAGGAAAGTGACACGGAAGCGAGGTAGAAAGGGGGAGGAAGACGCCCTTATTTATTACCGGGGTCCGACGACTTAAGTGCCCATCCGACGCACGGCGGATATTTAGTGGTTCGAGCGTTCGTACCTGCTTGGGATCGAATCTGAGGTTATCTCTGTGGCAGTCACGAACGTTGACCACTAGGCCACCCGCGACCTTATGATGATGACGAACAGTCCAGTTTATTTTTGGCAAGATGTTAAGTTTTCTAAACATAAACTTCTCTCTTTTTTTTTGCAAATTCTTTTAAACATAATTTTTTTTTCCTGATGCATGAATAGTGTTACATAATTAGCTGTCTACATTGGTAGCATTTTGCCGTAGTTGAGCTTTATGAAAAAAAGAGAATCACAGCTAAATATAAAAGGTGAGCATAACAGGGTGTGTGTGTATGAAGCTCTTGGTTCTTCCCCTTTGAACTTCGAAGTGACTCCATTAAACCTCCCGTTTATATTTTCTGCTCCATCGTAAGCTTGCCCCATGGCATTTAAATTTCCTAAAGTTGGGGGCACGCACTCCCCTCTCCTAGACGCTACGTCTATGCCCCTTGCCCATTAGCACACCCTACCGATAATAGCTTAGTAGTACTCTACAGAACGACGACGGCATCATTGTGATGCAGTGACATAAAGAAAGGAGAGAGAGAGAAGAATTATAGGAATGAGAGCGGGAGATATCCAGCTAATGTACGACACCATAAAGAGTGACGTGCCCATGGGGGTGCACCTCCCAAAATTTCCTGTTTAGCGACGATTATGCCTTGATCCTGTAATCCGAGTAAAGTAGAAGTTCGCAGGGGTTCACTCAACGGGATTCTTTGATGATTAATTTCGAAAAGTGTTGTGCTGCGGGGGTTTTTTTTTCTTTTTATCTACATCATTTTTGATTCCAGTGTAATTTAGCATGAGCAACAAAAAGCTACGTTTTTATGTATAACCACCTTTCGCATATCTTTTTGTTCTCGTATTACTGTACCACCTTTGAAACAAGGTTTTCATACGGAAACCATTTTTTTAATTTTCAAAACCCTATAATACTTATACCATGATGAGTGATGAATACTTATACCAGTAAGAGTGAATACTTATACCAGTACGAGTGTTATGATTAGTCATAATATCGTACGTAATGCAGTATTTTCGTTTTAACATTTGAGCTATATTAAACAATGCTAAAGATATGCGCATTCAAGTTTTAGATACTTTGGCACTACTTTTCTATCGCTTTTACAAGCAGCATATTGGTGTTATAATTAAGATGGGAAGCGAAATCAAAGTTATATTCATAATATGAACGAAATGATGTAATGCGAATCAAATAAATAGTACCGTATCAACGTGTCAAGTCAAATAAAATAACTCTTGCAATGCAGAATTGTAATGTTATAATTCGTTGACTTCAGGTGCTACATTATCTCTACCAACAAGTAATTGGACACCCCTGCAATCGACGATATCTGCGGTCCTGATACACGTCACGGCCGTCGCCGTTAAATATAGTGTGTGAAACAACAACGCAACCAGTCGCATGCAAGATGTCACGTAGTTCGGAGCTCTCTGATTTTGAGAAAGGTGTAATCGTCGGGTATCACAGAAATGGCCGATCCATACGTGACATATCCAGCGAGTTAAAGTACCCAAAATCGACAGTGGACTACGTGATTGGAAAGTGGAAGATGAGAGGCGACTGCCGAAATGTGCCCCGACCCGGCAGACCCACAAAACTGGGAGTTAGAGACCGACGGGTGCTGGCCAGAGAAATTCGGAACAACCGCACCAAATCGATGAGCCACATCCGCGAGGAGTTTCAACAGGCATCCGGGAGTGTTCTTTCGATGAATACCATCCGTAAGGAAGCCCATCTGCTCGGTTATCATGGACGTGCTGCCGCCCACTAGCCTTTGATCACCAAGCCCAATAGCGCTGCTCGGCTAACGTGGTGCAAAGAACGTCGACAGTGGACCGTTGAACAGTGGAAACAGGTTCTCTGGAGCGATAAATCAAGGTTCACCCTCTACCGTTCGGATGGCAGGGTCTGGGTTTGGCGTCTGCCTGGAGAACGCCTCCTGCCGGAATGTATTGTGCCAACTGTGAAGTTCGGCGGCGGTGGAATTATGCTATGGGGGTGTTTCTCCTGGTATGGCACGGGACCCTTTGTCGCAATTCCTGGTAGACTCAACACCGAGACGTACTGCACCATTTTGGATGACCATGCGCTTCCTACGTTGTGGCAGTTTTACGGGGTGGACCCATGTTACTTTCAGGATGGCAATGCCACCTGTCATGTTGCGAGGTCCACCATGGCTGGGTATGGTGACAATGGGGTTAATCGAATGGACTGGCCTGCGCAGAGCCCGGACCTTAACCTTATCGAGCACCTCTGGGACGAGTTGGAGCGTCGACTTAAGGGTTGCCCCCACCGTCCGAAATCGGTGAAGGAACTGACCTGTCTTCTCCAAGCCGAATGGAAGAAAATACCGCCAGCCGTCGTACAACGCTTGGTTGAGAGTATGCCCCGGAGGGTCGCAGCTGTAATCGCCGCTCGTGGAGGCTCCAAGAACTATTGAAGGTGAATAAACTTCGTTTTCCTTTGCTATCACAGGTGTCCAATTATTTGTTGGTAGATAGTGCATATTACGAGAACTGCTATGTAAACTTAAACTTGCATTTAAACAACGGAGAACAAAAACGAACTGTAACTAGATAACCAACCTAGAGGGAAGGGGAAACATATATGTATACGTATTTACGCATGGGATAAGGGATTGTCATTAAAATTTATAAGTAGTAAACAAATCGCGGTGTGTTTCACCCGACTTCCTTTTTTGGAGAGAAGATCGTCGGACGTCGCAAACTATTAAATTTAGCACGTCGGTTAACTCGTTAATGAAAACCCACAAAAATATAACTGGTATTAGAAAAATACGAGAGCGTAACATATGTAACAAATTTTAATAATGATGAAAATGACAATTACAAATTAATAAAATGGTGAGACCGGGTGCGATTATATTTTAACCTATCCAAATTATTATATATATATTCATTGTTCACACACTACTTACTTTTCCTTATGAGAATGCACCTCCGCATTAGATATATGAGGTTACTGTAAACTGCTTGCTTAAGATTTAACTTTCGTACCCTAGACATGACTGAGATTCCTATCTAGCGTGACGGTTCAAATATATTGCGACACAACAAATTTGGAAATTAATTATAAAGTCGTAACTCATCTGCCATGGTACCTTGAATGGCGTCACGACGCACACACGTTCCAGTCTCAGGCCTAGGTAGGCTTTACAGGTAACAAACATAGCCCTTTTTGAAATCAGCTATCCTGGATGGACAACTTTTTACAACTCTCACTCTTCCGAAATTTCTTACCACCTTACACCCCTTCCTAGGGTCATTGACTCGTTCGTCCACAAATCAGACGATGACCGCGAAAAACCATCCAATAATACTGTATTTTGGAAGCTACTGTTACGCTGTTATTTCGGGGTCCGATTGTTTAAGCATTGTTGCAACTCACTGCAGATACGAAGCAAATGAATAGTTGAGAAAGTTATAATCTCAAATTGCTTATTAACTTATTCGTTATAAGTGCACGTTGTCCCGGATTGATCTTAGATGAAAATTATTACCTAATGTCTCTGTTTTCTCGCTGCCTGTTATACTACTCAATTGTTCGCTTTTTCATATTTACCATCTGATTCCACGCAACATTTCATACTACTTCTCTGTTCTGGTCCCGTAGACCCTACCATAAAAATGCTTATTCTCCCGTCATTGTCTCCGCCCCCTCTCCCTGGACATCTCTTTTCATCCCGTTTCTCTCCCTTGTGTCCGTCCTCGCTCGAAGGGCAGAAACAACGGACGCTTCTGATGCAATAAAACAATCACGCTAGTCCCGAATGCTCTGCTGATGAAAATACCCAATGTTGCAGCGTAGGATAATAAAACGCTTTAAGCATTTAAGGTTTTCTAAAACGACTCTTCCATACAAAGAACGAATCCCTGGGGAAACACATTTCTACAACCTCTAATCACCGATGCCGCCCCAGATAGCTTCTTTCGAGTTTACCACCAGAATTTCTTGCTTGAGAGAGAATTAATACTAAAATATTTTAAAATATCCTTAATCCTCGTAACACTACATCTTATTGGCCCTAAAATTTCAACAAAGAATACTTTTACCTATGCATTTTTCTAGGAATACATCTTGACCCTTCATGCGAATTTTGTCCCAAGAACCTGGAAAAATGAACCATTACGAATCAATCAATAGAGTTCGTATTCAATCCTTTTCTTCAGCGCTCTTACACAAAGTAAGCCATGATATATACTTATATATTTTAAAAAAAGTTTTTCTCAGTAATGTTTTTTTTCTTTTTTCACTTTTTGACTTTTAATGATTTTGGGCTTATTCCCACTTGGATTATTTTTTTTTCCTGGAGGCTTTCACCGATGAATCAAATCTACGCCTCCCCCTCCCCTCCTCCCCTTAAGAAATTTCTGGCTACGCCACTGGAAGAGGCGGATTCTGAAAAAGTTACAAAAATACAAATGCAACCGTTATAGAGTTTGAAGTTTCGTACCTTACAATTTTTCCCCCTTTAACCTCGGTTGAGGGAAAGTGGTTCTGCATATTCCCTTCGCTTTTGTAAAAGCAGAGGAGATTTCCGAAATCACTGACCAAAGGCGGCCACAGACACACATGTTTTGAATGACACGTTTGAGTGTCACGCCAACAAACGGGGAGTTTTTTGCCTGAGGCGGCATGTAGCGTGGAGTGAAGAGGATTTCAGGCAGGCGTTAAAGAGCCTCACTCTTGCTTCATTCTGCGCTACATGCCGCCTCAGGCACAAAACTTCCCCATTTGCTGGCGTGACGCTCAAACGTGTGTGTTTGTGGTCGCCTTAAGAAGAACAGGGGCCGCTGTAATATGGCACTTACTCCAGGCCTCAAATCTATAGGAGTATCACAGATTTGACTCTCAATACTGCCCTCCCCTTCCCTCAGCGGAGACAGTGTTAAAGAGACTTAATGAGAGGACTGATACCTGGCCCACGACTCTGCACTGTCGCATGTTCTGAAGCGTAGAGTCCTGAAGAACATTCTCGAAGTAAGATTAACCGAAGTAAGGAGGAAAGGCTTCCAGGAATGAGAAGTAAAATAAGTAGCATTTCGGAATCTTTGTATACAACGGCAGATGGAACTGCCTAACAGTTTATTTTAGTCAGAGGTGACAGGACGCGATAAGTTAGCTAAAGAGTCGGTAGATAGATGCTGGAGAAATGCATAAATATTTCCAGAACTGATCGATAAATCTGAGTTGAAACAAGGGATTACAAGAACCTGTGAAAACGCTCAGATTTTTCAATCAACATTTCCACGGCAAATTAAGCAACCATAATTGAATCTCCCAAACTGTAAAACCGCGAAGTTTCGAGATGAGTTTCTGTCTTACAGCTCCGAGAGGATCGAGCGGAGATTTTCATAACACAGTAGATACTTCTTTGACACGGCGCAAAACTACCAAAGCCTTTTACCAACAAGAAACAACGCTGGGATCGGCGACTTTTAACAGCAGCAGTTTCTAAAGATGACTTCTTTACTTCCAGAAGAACACAGATAGAAAGGCAATTGGTCTTTACCAGTTATGCAGTGAAAGCAAGCTTCGTAGTGAGAATTCAACTAGAAAGTTTGTTGTGTTCTGTCGAATTTTCTCGCTAACAAATTCGAGAATATTCTTCAAGACTTCAAAGCATGTGACTGTGCAGACTCCTGAGCCAGGCATCCACGCCTCATTAAGAACACTACCTTTGTGAGCGAGGATTCAAACGAAAACTCGGCCGAATATTGGAAGAAACGGACTGATTAATACACTCGCACATATCTAAAACAGCGGTTGGAAATGACTTAGAAATAATTTGAAGAGCTTTTAAAATGGTAAGATTACCTGAGAGAACGAAATGTCGAAACGATGATTTGTAAAACCTTGCTACTGCGTATGAAGTCAGTGCTTTAGTCATGAAATGAAGATGGGCGAAATAGCTGGGGAAATGATCTGACACAATTCCTGAGGAAGGAATCAATACCAGGACCTCCTCCAATAGAAACAATGTTGGCGGTCAAAAGACGGCGAGCTCCTTTAAACGTTTGAGGATTCTTTGGGGGGGGGGGCAACAGCCATTCGCGTGGCTATAAGTAGTCGCCCGTCTCTATTTAGGTCCACTGACTTCATGGAGAGCCAGTGCCGTAAGAACAGCACACCTTCCACGCCTCATCTGGGGCTGGAGCCTTGGCTCATTTCGATCGAATGGTCAGATGCTACGGCCTCAGACCACTCGACTACCGAGTCGGCTAAGAAGATCAAGAGAAGCCAACTATACATATAGGTAAAGGGTTGCCACGACACACAGAAGACATGCAGGGCATTGAATGACCTAGAACGAAAAAATTAAAGGGAAAAAAAAAAAAAAAAAAAAAAAAAAAGACGACAGGATTTTGTTTAAACTTTGATCAGTAAGTTATCAATATGTTTTTCTTTTTTTATTCCCTGTGACCCTTTCTTTTGTTGGAAATATATCTCATTTTTCAAACAGAATCCGTTCGCTAAGCAAATTCGCTTAATCTTCTTAGGTATGTTGCCAACCAACTGGTCCTCTCAACACTTAATCTCATATCCCGTTGAGCCGCCTCGGTGGCGCAGTGGTCTAAGGCGCTTGCCTCTGGATCATTCGTCCGTAAGGGGTCCGGGTTCGAATCCCGGTGAGGCATGGATGTTGTGTTTGTCTTACGGCACTGGCTCTCTCCCTTCCCTGGAACCAGTGACCCTAAATTAGGGACGGGCGACTGTTTGTTTGTTTGGAGGTTTAACGACCACCGTGAGCAACTCAAGCAGTCGCCCGTCCCTAATTTTAGGGTCACTGGCTCTAGGGAAGGGAGAGAGCCAGCACCGTAAGAGAAACACAACATCCATGCCTCACCGGGATTCGAACCCGGACCCCTTACGGAAGAATGATCAGAGGCCAGCGGCGGACGGGCGACTGCTTATAGCCCATTGAGTTGCTCACGGTGGTCGTTAAACCTTCAATCCCCCCCCCCAAAAAAAATATATCCCGTTGACGTCATGCACTGAAACGGATATTGGGCTTACACACTCTTTAAAATAATTTGGTGACTACATTTTCATGTCATTCACTAGGAGCAAAACGAAATGTAAAGTGAGTGGGAGGAGTAGCCCTATCCAAAGCTAAATAATAAAAATAATTTTAAGTTTACATGTGGTAAAACTATAAAAAAAGACTATTTCTTAGAACAATTAATAACAAAATTTCGTCTATCGTTGAAAAACATGCTTACTTCTAACTTTTGCCATTAACTCCTATGCAGATTAAATACTGGATATTAATGAGTTGCATTTGATAGATGTTTCTGTCTACCTTCATTCTCCCTCCCTGGTTTTTTTTTAACATTTTTTATGTTTTGATATATGGCAGCGCAAAGCTTTTCATGCAGAACAATAAGAGGTATGCTTAGCCACGATCATCGATGTGCCATTCTATTATTACCACCCCCAGCCTAGAGAAATGAGAGCGCCTGGAGACCGAACGGTGGCGCGGGTGAAGTTAACAGAGCAGTATATATACAACCCGAGGACGAGCTTTCGGTTAGTTTAGTGTTCGGAGTCAGAATTGGAAAAAAAAACCTGCCAATTTATCGGAGTTTGTTAAAGGATAAATCGTGATGGCATCTCGGAAACGGCGTGGCTGATCGCTGTAGTGTTCACGTGCCGCTGTAGTGAGTACGTATCAAAAGTGGCGCACAGATGGCCAAACAACGAACAGTCGTCCAGCCGTGTGTCGTCCGCCAGCTCAGTGATACCAGAGGAGAACGGAGACTGTGGCGCATTGTTCTCAGCGACCGCAGTGCGACAAATCCCCCCTCAGCTACTACAGTGGTGATCAAGGGCAATGTGCCACAGCGCTCAATTCATCGCAGTTTTCTGCACATAGGCCTGCGTAGCCGAAGACCCAGCTGGGTCCCTATGCTTACTGCACGTCATCGCCAACAACGCATTAAATGGGCCCAAGATAATCGAGATTGGACCGTGGACGATTGGAAGAAAGTGGCCAGGTCTGATCAAGATTACTGGTGCATCACGTACACGGCCGAGCGTGGATACGCCGATTACCAACGGAGGCTATGGCACCTGGATGCACTGTTGGGCGGGAACAAGCCGGAGGTAGCAGCGGCGGTTTTATGCTGTGGGCGACGTTTTCTTGGTACACTTTAGGCCCCATTATTCCAATAGCACAATCCCTGTCAGCTGACAGGTATCTGAACATCGTTGCGGACCAAGTTCACTCATTCATGACAACTGTGTTCCCTGCTGGTGATGGCCATTACCAACAGGATAATGCGCCATGCCACACTGCCAGAATCGTCAAGGAGTGGTTCGAAGAACATGCTGGTGGCTTTCTGTTAATGCCTTTGCCTCCAAATTCACCTGACATGAATATAATCGAACATTTGTGGTTCCACTTGGAAAAGCGGGTTCGCGCTAAATCACCACCACCTCAAACTACGGGAACTGGAGGACCTGCTGTTGACGTTATGGTCCGAGATACCCCAGGATACTTATCGCCACCTCATCGAATCGATGCCTCGCCGAGTGGCTGCTGTTTTGTGGGCTTAAAGGTGGTCCTAAGCTTAGTACGTAGGTTGTCACAATGTAACAGCTCATCGGTGTATCTCACGAACACTGTTTCTGCTTACAATTTCAAAATATACAATTCGTTGTGTCATGCTTTTTTTAATGCATATAAGTAATAAATACTGTGGCGCAATGGTCTAAGCGCTGGCTTCTGACCATTCGTCCAAGTGAGCCCGGGTTTGAATCATGGATGAAGTATGGTGGTATGTTTGTCTTACGGCACTGGCTGGCTCTCTCTCTCTCTTCCCTGGAAACAGTGATTTCAATTTCACGATGCGCCTGCAACTTCTAATGAAGCAGCTGTACATAGAAAAGCGACGTTGTCAAGGGCCAGCTTCATTGAGGTCTGTGTGAAAATATAGCTGCTGGTTCTGAAATTCAGCCCCACTCTCTCGACTACTGTATAAGGGTCGTCCAAATGAAACATAGACTAGCTGCAGGAGTTAAGTATAATTTATTAAAGCATAAAAACATGTGCACACATAAATATATACACAACACACGGGTGCTGGTAGCGCTAGAATTACACTGTTAAAATTTTTTGTAGTAGGTTACACCAAAAAGTGGTACAACACTAGCTGCACGACTTTCTAAGAAAAGATACACCATTGAGTGGGGCAAACAAAATGAAAAATACGGCACAACCGTGTATCATAATGTGGAATAATCTTGTACTACAACGTGGTGCGAAGTAGCACCACGGTTTTATTTGCACCACACAATGGTGTATCTTTTCTCAGAAAGTAGAGCAGCTGGTGTAATACCACTTTTTGGTGGAACCTTTCACAACATTTTTAACAGTGTAGGACCCCTAACGTTTAGGCAGGTGTCCCATCGGTCGTAAGTTTATGGATCTTCTGTCAGGGGCTTTGGAACCCACTGCGCACACACTTTCGAATACCCCAGTTCTTTGTGGAAGATTGTGCCAATGGAGCTCCTGCAGATGCCCATTGCAGCTGCTAACTCGCTAATTTTTTTCTGCAGTTACCTTTCACCAGTTCGTTTACTGCTGCGGTTGTGTCTGGTGTGACGGCGGCGTGTGCTTGGCCAGGCGTAGGCAGACCCATAGGGCTTTCACGTAAACCCTGAAATTCTTTGCATCATTTCAAGACGCTGTGCACGCATTCTTGTAACCCACCTGCATGCGTCGTAAGATTTCTGTCGATCTGCTTTCCTCTTTTGTCAAAAATTGGATCACGGCTTCCTGTGCCCGCTTGGAAGTATCCATGAGATAGGTCGTTTACTTTCCATTGATATTACTCACATCCAACGCGCCGCTCCAACTATAAATGCTTAGCACGTTGCATTCCTCTTTTATGTGCGGTTAATACAGCGCCACCATCGCTTCGGCGGACACTGCAGCGCCACCCGCCTATGTTACATTTGGACTACCCATATACACTCATGGACAATGGAATTTGCGCACCTACAAGAAAACATGCTACTACCACGAAACTTTGCAAATAGCTAGAGTGCGTGGTGGTATGCAAATGATCCACGTTTGGTGCGAGTGCGCATGACCACACACCGCGTGGTGGCGCTCCAAGCATGAACCGGCAGCCTTATAAACCGGCGTGTAGTCGATGCCCCATGAAAGGGAAAAGCACCGGCCGCCGCAAGCAAGAGTACAGAGTGACAAGAATGCCAGGTAGACGCCAGAGACGTCAATTTACGAAACTTATACTTTGAGAGAGGCCGGATCATCGGGCTAAAAACTGCAGGATGATCAGCGTTCCGTATAGCCCGTCACGTGGGTCTTTCTGGCCATAACGTCCGACTGTGTTGGGAGCGGTGGATGCGTGACGGCACTGCCACACGGCGCAGCGGCTCTGGACGGTCGAGGAGGACCACGGTAAAGAGGATTGACGGATAGTGCGCCAGGCACGAACGGATCCCACGGTCCACTATACAGGCAGATGTAGCGGCTCCTGTGTGCCCACGAACCATTTCCCTACGCCTCGCGGAAGCGAATCTGCGATCCCAGCGCCCCTTACGTGTGCTGCCATTAACACCGGAACATCGCCGGCTCAGTTTGTAGTGGTGCCAGGCAGAGCAGCGTAGAACGCTGCAGGCTGGCGACGTGTAGTATTTATCGATGAGTGCCGCTTCGTTTTGGGAACAGATGATCATCGTGTCCCCAGGTCCCCGGGTTAACGGTACAATCCCAACCTCGCTATCGTGCGCCACACCTCCCCCACTGCAGCCATTATGGTCTGGGGAGCCATTGTCTACGATAGCCGATCAGCTATAGTAGTGGTACGTGGATCATTGACGGGCCAACGGTATGTGAATGAGATCCTACGGCCCCATGTGTTCCCATTCCTGGCCGGGATTCCAGGTGCGCTATACCAGCAGGATAATGCCCGCCCGCACACGGCTTGATTTGCCTAGGACTGCCTACGTCATGTCCAGACACTTCCATGGCCTGCCCGCTCTCCGGACATGTCCCCTATCGAGCATGTGTGGGGCCAGTTGAAACGCCAGCTGCCGCCGTGCCGCACTATCCGGGATTTGGAGCACATCGTCCAATACGTGTGGGCTAGTCTGACGCAGGACAACATCAGGCGTCTGTTCGCCTCCAAACCGGACCGTATTGCAGCATGTATCGCTGCACGAGGCGGTGCGACGCGCTATTGAAGATGACCGGACTGCGTGCCACAGATCCCTCTGTAATTGTCCTGCAGCTCTGTTTTTGCCATCATGTATATCATTCATCTGTATCATTGCGTCCATAAAATTTCAGTTCAATCCGATGCTTCCTTTTTGGTGCGCAAATTTCATTGTCCGTGAGTGTACTGTATATTCATTTTGAGAGGGGATCGGATATCTTTGGGTGAAAATCCAGAAAATTCCCCTCTTAAGGCGAAAGCCATGTTCCTTTCTCTAGGCTAAGAAATTTTCATTCGGCACCAAGGAGCAACGTTAACACTCCCTCCAGTTTGTATTTATTTCAATTTTCAAGTCGAAGAGGAATGGGATTACTGAAATTCGGAAACAAAATCTGGTATACAGCAATTTTCTGACTAAATGTTGGTTTCCATTTTAATTTCCTTTTGTTTTGTGTGGACTACTTTTAACAAATTATTAATTTTTACTACCAGTAAAATCTGCCGCTCTACTTATGGGCAGGACAGCCAATCGGAAAACCCGTCTCTGGTCTTAGAAGACGGGAGAATGCTTGCCAGAAGCTAGATGTAAATCGTATTATGCCATTTTATTAAGCTCCTACTTCGGTGAACGAAGTACAAGGGCTAGTGACTAATTCCAGAGATAGATCATATTGAATCTATTACTACTAATTCGTCAAAAAGGACGCAGATGGCCAGAAAAGTTCATTGTGCTGTAGCATTTGTAATAACGTGTCGACTTTTCTCTGAATTTTGTAACAAGCCCTTGACGCTTCTCGATGTTACACAGATACAGCCATAAATCATTGTCTAACTAACTGACCAATGATCGCTCCGTCCCTTAAGATTGTCGGCCATTTCTCTAAAGTTTACGCTCACCTGAGTTGTAGTCGAAAGAATATGAGTAGTTTTTGAAGATGTAAAGTGTAAGACTGGTAGGTGAGTAAGATTTCCAGCTGTGAGACGAAGAAACACGGTTTTTGAAAACTCGCGGAAGTCCTCCTGAAACTACTACACTTGATGAAGACGTTGTGCTGCTCGGCCTTTAAAGATTTATGAATTCCACGTAAAACATAGAAGTTATTTTGTGCTCAGTTTTTCTCATTTTCGACTGAATTACAGTAGATTGAGACTAGGACGTTAGGCGCAGGACTCAAAGGAGGTTTCATCTCTTTGCAATATTGTATTTATAGAATCTGAATGCAAAATTCTGAAGCATTAAAACTTGATCTTACAACCAAACTCAAAAACAAATGTCATGTGGATCTGGTAGTTCGTCCATGACGTTCAACGATCGATCGCAAGACCATGCTGCATTTAATCACTGATGTGTAATAAATTAATGTACGACGAGAGCGGCTGCCAACACCGTGTCACGAAAACTGCGACTAAACCAATAAACCGTTAAGCATTCATTGAAGATGTGATTGAATCGCATGTCGCGACTGACTGTGTACAAAGGGGATGGCGATCGATCATAAAAATTATGTGGTGTGCAAACCAAAATATTTTAATTTATAAATCAACGATTGCGCTTAACGTAATTAATTCGGTCATTCCCCCACAATTTCGAACTCCGTAATATTTTTCCAGCACATATAAAAAATCAGCCTTATTATTATACAGTCACGCCCGTTTACGACGAAGTCATTTACAGCGAAGGAATTCCCATTCCCCTCAATTTAGGTAGAGAACTGCATGATGGACTATTTATTAGCATGTCTTTTGTAAAGAAGATCGTGCTTATGTTATCGGTTTGTCCGTCCGTCCGTTCATCTGCGGACACCATATCTGGGCAACTAAGAGTCCGATTTAAAAAAATTCTTTTGCATCGGAAAGCTTGAAATGTGCGAATGATTCTTGCCTTCGTGTTTTATTCCAATCCAAAACTTCGCTGTTAGAGGGCGTAGACGCAGATAAAATATTGACTTCAAAATACATTTTATTGCATACATTTGCTTCTGAATATCCGATTGAAAAATTCTTTCTTCCATTCGATGCCATTTATAACGAAGACTCATTTTTGTCGGTTCCTTTTCCAGTACAGTTCCTTTTTTTCAGTAATGCATAGATTTTCCGCTAGGAGGCGTAAAGGTAAATTGCATTTCCCCCGATATCGCTGCTTCTCAATGTCCAATTTCAAAAATTCTTCCTGTATCAGAAACAGTTCTTCGTGGGAAATGTTTTGCATATAATTTATAATTTTTGATAAAGAATGGTTTGACCACACAGGGGCCGTAAGTGTTTACTTCTGAGTGTGATGCATTTGCAGCAAAATCTGAGCTTCTAGAAACCGATTGAAAAAAAATGTTCGTGGATCGATACAGTTCCCCTCGAAAAACCTTTTGAGAATACCTCTTGTTAAAATAGCTCACAGTTTTCTCGCCAGAGAGCGTCGGTGTATATATCATTTTTGTCGATATCTCCGCTTCTAAGAGTCCGATTTGAATTTTTTTTTCTTTGTTAGAGAGCCTTCATGTGCGAAATATTTCTCACATAGTTTCAAAATTTTCAAGCAATGCATTGATTTTCCACTAGGGGGCCTAAAGGTAAATTGCATTTCCCCCGATACCTCAGCTTCTAAAACTTCGATTTGAAAAATTCTTCCTGCAGCCGATACAGCTCCTGATGGGTAATGTTTTGATTAAAATTTCTGATTTTGAAAAAGAATGGTTTGGTTCCACGGAGTGTAAGTGTTTATTTCCGTTTCTGATGTGTTTGCAGCAAAATCTAAGCTTCTGAAAACTCAATTGAAAAAATTATTTTACGGCCGATACCACTCATCTCGGAAACCTCTTCAGAATACTTTCCTCTTAAAATAATGCATGGGTTTTCCGGCAGGGGCCGTAGATGTATATCATATTTTTGTCGATATCTCTGCTTCTAACAGTCCGATTTGAAAATTCTTCATATACTTTGATCATTTTCTTAGTGCACAAGTTTACCACTAGAGGGCGTAAGTTCATGTTTCCGTTCACTGCAATATCAGTGGGACTAAAAACCCGATTGAAAAATCCTTTTTGAGACAGTTACTTACTAACTATGAAAACACTGTGTGTATTTTCTTCCCAAAATAATGCACAATTTCGCCGTTAGAGGCGCCAATGTTTACTCTGTTTTCTTCAATGTCGCTGCTTCTACATATATCATTTAAAAAATTCTTTCGACACCGGATGCCATTTATCTTGATGAACACTTTAGGTTAGTATTTGATGAGTTTTATAGTTCACAGTTCTGTCGCTAGGTGGTGTTTGTGTACTTCTGTTTGCACCTGTATCTCTGCTTCTAAATACCCTATTGAGAACTTTCTTTTCACTGTTTACCGTTCACTAGAATAGATATGTGAAGCATGATCCTCTTTAAATAATGCACAGATTTCCTGTTAGGGGGCGTAAAGGTCAAAACCTTTTTCTCGCTATCTCTGCTTCCAGGAGACGTATTTGAAAAGTTATTTTTCCTCACATAGCTTTTCCCATGAAAAGTATTTTTCGCCTATTTTCAACTTTTCCATTATGCAAAATTCTTTCGCTAGAAGGCGTAGAAGTACATCATGTTTCCTTCTATATGTTTTCTTTTAACCTTTCGATTTGAAAATCATATTGTCTTCGATACCTTCCTTCTGCTATGAGAGGATTTTTGTGCATCATTTGTTAATTTTTGTAAAATACTTTTTAGTTGCTGTTGTAAGTTAGTAGCTTTTTATATTCCTGGATGTCTTATCGATTGTAGAAACCTGGTTGATTTTTTCTAACCGGTTGCATTGATTTTGAATAACTTTGATAAATTTAATTCGCGAGAGAAGGGATTCAAAAGACGTGCTCATCACAACCGAAAATTCGGTGTTTCTGGTTTTTAACGAAGTTCCCGGTTACCCAAATTACGAAGTGTTGAAAATCCTTTATTCTGTTGCGCAAAACGGCAAAGAAGAAAAAAAAAAAATAAGAAAATGTCTGAAAAATAAAGCAAAGAGAAAAGCAGACTTCTAAGATCAATAACTGCTTTTCGGAAAAGGATTTCTTATTCGGTAATGGTGGTAATGAAGCAGATAAGGGATGGCCAGGGCCGCGGAAGGAACACATTAGATCATAATGACTAAGTTTTCGTGCTAATACGATAAACACATGTATTAACCAATTACACTGTTGAAGAACGATTCAAAAAACATTTAAGCCCTAGTTCAGAAGTAAACTAAAAATGAATTTATTTACACTCTAAAAGGCTAAAAACGTTAAAAGGCAGAATCTTTCGCAGGCCACATTGGCCGCATCGTCAGACCTAACAGTTTGTCAAAAGTACAGAAGCAAGCGGAAAGTTATACAGTCATAAACATTCCCAAGAGTCCACGGGTCCCTTACGGGATTGCCAGATTACAAAAATACTCCCGTCTCAAGTTTTTAGAAGATTTGACGTCATATGCTTGGTGCAGGTAGAGACTGAATTTTTGTCTGAGACTCTATTCATTTCCCATTTCGGAAACCAATGTTGTAATGATGATTTCCCTGCCTGTTTGAATCCTATTTGGAGGGGCCTAATTCAGTCTCTACCTACAGCAAACATATGACGTCAATCTTCAGAAAAGTTAAGAGGTGAGTATTTTTGTTATCTGGCAATCCCGTAAGAGACCCATGGACTCTTGGGAATGTTTATGATTATATAACTTTCCGCTTGCTTCTGTACTTTTGGCAAACTGTTGGCCTGATGATGCGGCCAATGTGGCCTGCGAAAGATCTTGCCTTTTAACGTTTTGTTAACAAGTTCGTTCTTATTTTTATTATAGTTGTTAACTTGTAATTGCTAATAACTCCGTAGTGGTTGACGATGATAGTAATTAACACGTTTTAACCAAATGATAATAATTGTATGCAAATAATTCTTGCGATTCGTAAATATGTCTAAGAAACTTTTATTCTTTTCTTCATTTAATTGCCTGCAACGGTTGTCTGTTAGCTGTGCTACATTTCCTAACTCTCCCGCTTTCGATCATCCCTCGCGCTGTCGTGAAATCCCCTGACCTCCCGGTCCACCTAAGACCTTCCCGGCCTCGCCTGGGGCAATTACCTCGTTGTCCTTTTCGTGACCGCTCGCTTCCTAAACCTACAGACCAATGTCTTCTCGCCTCCCTCTCTTGACTCCAAAAAATGCCCTTAAGCATATCCTAATGTTCCCCGAGAGAAAGAACCACACCGCTTTCGGTAAATATTAAGCCTCAAACTAAAATGTGAGGGCTAGTTCATTAGTCGGCACCATTGAAATTGAAACCTGAAAAGCATCAAAAGAGGCGCAATAGAGTTAATCTCCATTCAACAAACAATGTGCATATACTAAGTTCAGACAAAATGTCGTCTTAGTAAGTAACCGTGCATCCGGTGTCTAATGGGGAACTGACTCTGAGAAATTTCTCTCACGCTTTGGGGAGACAAAGGAAGGGGAGTACGAGATGGAATAAAAGTTGCAATATTGAGATTTTATATGAGATCCTACAGCCTAGTATAAAATCTCTGTAACAGTTTTTAGCCTTTAAGAGTGCAAGTAAATTCATTTTTAGTTTACTAGGGCTGAAATATTTTTCGAATCGTGCTTCAACAGTATAATTGGTTAATACATGTATTTTTGAACACGTTAGAATTCAGGAAGCAGATCCTGAGCTCGTTTAAATCTGGGACAAAACTGCGCAGAACGAACTAAAACGACGGAGACTTTAGCACTGCCATCGATGACGTTGTTGTAAGGCCACTTCTAGGCAATTCTGAGATCGGGTATCAAATCCAACGAAAGATAACTGATATTTTGAGATCGGACACTGAGGAAGAGCATCATCATACTACAGGATCCACATTATCGTCTGCATCTGCAATATCTCCATTGAACACCGTAGCAAGACTTTTGATGTCACACAAAAAGAATATCATCCAGGCCCTTTTGCAAAAAAAAAAAAAAAATATTAGCTTTCACATTACTGAAATTTTTAAATTCCATATTATTAACTAGGTTTTACGGCGTTTCGATAATTCATTTTCTTTGGACCCAACAGGTACTTTTCGTAAAACCGAAGTTATTGCACTTTATTGCGTGTAACACAAATGTGCACATGGTAATTAAATTATTGCCCTAGTTTAATACCAATACAAAGTCTACCACATACTTACGACTTACGCCAAAGTTAATCATAACAGGCAAATTTTATTCTTTTAGAGAACTAAGGCCAACCTTTTTGAAATGCCTCACGATCACACAAACAAAACGTATAACTGCCGTGTGACAGTGTCTAATGGCCATTTCGGACTTATACAAAAATACAAAACCTAAGTAAGCAAATAAATAAAAACAACTAAGAATTATGACACACGATAAGTAAAACTATTACTTCAATTATTTACTCTTGAATATAAACCAGATGCACTCAACATAATGCTAAAATGTTTTGCATATACGAATTTTTTTCTCCCTTGATCCTGTTACATTAAAAAAAATAAATAAAAAAATACACAGATCTCTCTGTTTCCTCGCCCCCCGCCAAGAACATCTTTTAGTTTATTATACTCAGAAGGAGTTATGTGCAAACAAATGTAATACATAACAGCTTATCGTCATTGGTATAAAAATTTCAAACTGATTTCTGCAGCAGTGCTGTTTTATCTCTTTCCTTATATTACCGAAATGGCTTTGAATCAGAAGATTGACAGGTTCCTTGAGCACTGTACACATCAATAGAGTACTAATAGATCATTTAACAGAAGAGAGTTGACGTTAGATAAAATCCTTTATTGTCGTGATTTTGCTTAATTTAATTGTTACTCCTGGTCACCTGTGATTAGACCATCTCTCATGCCCCATAACTCCTCGCTATTCATTCATGGTTACCGCTCGTACGCGGAGACAACCTCCCCTCTCAAAATTTACTCCTTCCCTTAAACGTCTCGCCACTTTGCTATACCTACGTCAGACGCATTCTCCCTTAACACACGTCATCATTCCTACCCTCGAAGTCTCGTTCTCTTATTGTCTTCCGCACTACTTCCAAAAAACGAGCCTGAAGCCTCTGTCCGAACACGTTCTTCCCATTCCGTCTCCATCTCCATTCCTAATCACCTCCCCGAAGGAAACCCCTTACTCGAGAACGGAAGTCCTTCCTAATGAGTCGCTTTAAAACTCTAAAAAAAGCCTTCTTCTATAATAGATATCTATACACGAAATCCTACGTTTTGTCCACTCCAGGAAGTTCGCCGATAACTAATCGTTTCCGGTGACTTACAGGCTCTCCCAAATCGAACTCAAAAATCATATCCTTAGAAGTTTCCCACGATTACTTTTAAAACATTCTAAAACTGCAAGGATTCTTAATTATTTACATATTCATTAAAATTCAACAATTAAAAGATATTTACATTACATTACATTTCATGAAATAAACATTCCCGTTCCATTACGCTATTATTAAAAGTTATTTACAATTACCACTATTACATTTCTTTCACATTCTCTTGTTAATAATATACATGTATAGGAACTATTGCTATGTTGTGAAAGGGGCCTCAAGTCTTCTGGAATAGCTGCTTTTTCGTCATCCAAGTTTTATAAATTAAAACCACGAAAATTGTTTCCAAATATTTTGCTTATTTATTGAAAAAAAAAGCAAAAATTCCTTTTATTTTTAATACTTCATTCAAAGCAGCTGTGAAAAATTCCTGCCTTCATATGAGTTTGTGATTTTAAAAATGAACAGCTTCACATGCAGTTTAGGCAAAAAGTATTGTAAAAAATTTTTCTTAAGGTAAGGAGCCGCAGTGGTCTAAGCTCTGGCTTCGGACTATTCGTCCGAGATGAATCCGGGTTCGAATACCGGTGAGGTTGTGTTTGTCTTACGACACTGAATCTCTTCCTTTCCTGGAACCTGTGGCCCTAAATTAGGGACGAGCGACTGCTTATTGCGAACGAATTACTCACGGTGGTCGTTAAACCCCAAATTAAAAACAAAACAAAACGAAAACAAAACAAAAAACGTTAGAGACCCTCTTAACAGAGAGACCCTCCCCCTCCCGAAATGCGGGGGTTGCGTGGGCTGTCAGTACGCCCCTGCACATATGTATACTTCTAGTGCAGCCGGAAAATGATTCCACGGAAAAATTTATAATGACTTGTGTTGCAAAGTTCTTTAAATTCGTGGTCATTAAAAAAATAAAGAGTTTAAAGTGAGTTGTCTTGTCTATGAACTACGTACATACGTATGCACTGTTGTTATATACACACTACGTACTACTATTGCATTTAATCAATAGTTTTTTTATGAAAAATTTCATCAGGTCCTTTGGACTTCGTTGTAAACGGGCGCGAATGTATAATGATTTGTTACGGAGATTTTAGAATTCATCCTGCTTTTTTTTTTTTTTTTTTTTTTTTTTTTTTTTTCGCAAGGAGGAAATATATGTTACGGAGATTTTAGAATTCATTCGTTTCTAGGAATAGTAGAGAATATTCAGCAGTAGGCATTATTTCTTTGATAGTCAGCATGAAAACCTTCGACGAAGCGATGCTTATCTGCAACGGTCCTTGATAGAGTTGTAAAGCATCATTTCCCAAGCAATCGAGCTTAGTATGATGGCTACGTGATTTTATTATTACATTGTGATCCAAAGGCGTCCCCAGAGTAGGTAATGACTTGAGTGCTTTTCTTGGAGACAAGGCCTGACCTTCAAGCACCGAATAGCTAGGGGTCCGAACAGAACAGGGGTT
Source organism: Macrothele yani (assembly GCA_039090855.1). Classification (NCBI taxonomy): domain Eukaryota; kingdom Metazoa; phylum Arthropoda; class Arachnida; order Araneae; family Macrothelidae; genus Macrothele; species Macrothele yani. The sequence goes on along the minus strand of CM077017.1, from coordinate 59,179,017 downwards.
AGAAAGTCGGGAGTGAGAGACAGAGGTTATGAGGAATAAAGAGTGGGACAGAAGTCACAAGAGGAAGACTGGGGAAGCAGCGCGTTTCTGGGCCTCCGAATGGTCTGTCCGAAAAAATAAAATTAAAAGTTACGCGGAATCGGAATAGATACGAAAGAACTAAATTATAAGAAACAGAAAAAGTAACGAGAGGACTGAAAGCTTTAAGAAATACATAACTAAATACATTCCAGAACAACCAGCGTAATAAGCTTTAGCTGCCAATAAATTAATTGAAACTGTAACTTTTCTCATCTATTCCTTCGTTACATATTTTCTACAACGAGCTGCAATTAGGCTTAAACAACGAATCCGAACGGAAAGTATAAATCCTGCTTACAACAGCAAGCTTACATCTAGATTAACCACAGGTCCTTTCTTTCTTTGATCTTAAAATGTTGGTACTAGTTATGTTATTGATCATGTTATTGGCCGCATTAAACACAACGTAAACATATACATAAAAATCCGAGACGATCACAGTTATTCTGAAATAAAGAAAAGCCGTCGGTACTCAGATAACAAATGACAGAGAGCAAATAACATGCAAATAAATTTTCACCTCAGTTGTGAAAAAAGACTCGTTCGAGTGAGCGAGTAGCTGATATGAGCTGCGTACGATGGGTCCTGCTGCGCAGGAGCTATTTACACTGCTTGACAGAGAAAATGTCACACCATGAAGGAATGCTCCAAAACAGACCAAACTGCACACATAGATAGCCAAGTAGGTCCTGAACACATGATTTAATTGTCACATACAGACTAGGCTCCAGTGGTCGAATATATAGGATGATCAATAAGGAGTGTGGCCCCCCATTTTGGGCGATATAGCGTTGAATCCGACGAGGCAATGAGGGTCCGAATAGAGTCCTCCTGGAGTATCGTGGACCGTGTGGTGTTGATCCGAGTCCACAGTTCATCTTCATTTTGCGGGGCTGGGAGGGTACTCAACCGACGTCCAATCGAGCCCACAGATGCTCGATGGGCGAGATGTCGCGGAGGTCGTGCTGGCCACGGAAGCATCCACCCACCGTGTAAAGCATTCAGACTGATCCAAGCGGTATGCGGCCGGGCGTTATTCTGTTGAAAAACGGCGTTTGGAATACCCTGAAGATACGGTAACGAATCGCATTACCTCGTCAACACAGAGGTGTGCCGTTGATGTACCCATAATGCATACCAGCGGTGAGCGGCTGTTGTCGCTGATAGCACCCCACATCGTAATTCGACGTTGCCGGGCCGTGTGGTGCTCCACAATTGCGGAGGAACCCACCCGTTGGCCACGTCGCCTCCAGACTCTCACACGGCGATCATCCGTGGTGAGACAGAACCCGGGATTCGTCGCTGAACACCACATTGTTCCATTCGGCACCCCACGCAGCTCTGGAGCGACCCCACGCCAAGCGGTGACGACTATGGCGCGCTGTTAAGAGTAGCCTTCGCAACGGACGGCTGGACAGCAAACCAGACGCAGACAATCGGCGCGACAGTGTCCGCGTCGATATCGGAGCATCCATGCCTCCCCGTACACTCCGCAAAATGTCGCCTGTTGTGGCCTGTGGGTCCGCTACGACATAAGGTCGGACGCGATGATCGGTGAGCTTGGACGTCCGTCTCCGTGCTCCGGTCCCCATACGACGCTGCACAGATCCTTTCCGGGACTACTGTCTCCAAATGCGACCGACGGTTGTGACATCAAGTTGCGTTTCTTCCGCAATACGATGCAAGGACCATCCGGCGGTACCAAGGCCTACAATGACACCTCTCGTGAACTCATCCATTTGACGAAATAGCGTACGACGGCGTCTTAACAGCATTGGCACCCTTTGTTCGTTCTCCAGACGCGGTTGCAGCAGAACCACTCACTTCTCGCGGCCGTGACGACGTCTCGACTAATGGACTCACGGGCTAGTTGTCCGCTTATATCCCGCGCGGTGTTCGTGCGATTGGCCTGCAAATGCAAACATTTGCATAACTTATACGTATGTACCCACCCTGCAATTTCTATGGCGCTGCGTTCATGTCTTCGTGGTGTGGCATTTTCTCTGTCAGGCAGTGTATGTGGATCATGAAAGACGCGTCATAACGACACGGTGTTTTTTACTGCAAAATACTCATACAGCCACGAAGTTATTTAATGCATTCGCTACAGGAACATGTGTTGAATTAAATTTATGTTACATTTCGAAACATGGCAGAAATAAAAATTTCCGTCTGCCTACAAGATCTTGTGTTTTTAGTGCATCCAAACCATTTTGTGTGTATGTGTTTTGTTCCGTTTCGGTGTAGTCGCCCGTCCCTAATTTGAGGCCACTATTACTGGTTCCAGAGAAGAGACTGAGCCAAGCGTCATTCGACAAGTACACCGCCCGCGCCTCACCTGAGACCATCTCTGACGACTGATCGGAAGCCCGTGCCTCAGATCACTTAACCACCGGGGCTGCCTTTATCCAGTTTGAGTGTCTTCATATCATCATCATCATTGTCAACCATTATCAATCCACTGCTGGACGAAGGTCTCCCCAAGTTTCCTCCACAACGGTCTGTCTTGTGCCAGTCTCCTCCATGTCACTCCCGCATATTTACGAATTTCATCCACCCATCTCCCATGTGGTCTTTTTCTGGGTCTTTTCCTGTCCCTTGGAATCCAATCTAAAATTTCGGCTGTCCATCTATGGTCTGTCCTTCTGGCAGTATGTCCAGCCCATTGCCATTTCAGGGATTTAACTCTGATCATGATGTCTTCCACTCTCGTCATTTTTCGGATCCACGAGTTCCTCTTCTTATCTCTCCTGGTTATACCAAGCATGCACCTCTCCATGCTTCTTTGAGTTGTCTGCAGCCTTTGTATGTCTCTTTTAGTTAAGGTCCACGTCTCTGCACCATACGTAAGCACTGGAAGGATGCATTGATCAAACACTTTTCTTTTAAGACATAATGGCATATTGCTCTTGAAAATTATGTTGTTTCTTCCAAAAGCTCTCCAGGCAAGTTTTGTACGCCGATTAATTTCTTCATCAATGTGACCCTCATTTGATATCTGCTGTCCAAGATAAACATACGTATCTGTTATCTCCAGTTTTTCTCCATCAATCGATAAATCTTCATTTCTTATAAAAGCATTGAACATCACTTTTGTCTTCTGAAAGTTCATTTTTAATCCCACTTCTTTACTCTTGTCAGCAAGTTCCTGGATCATACTCTGCAGCTCTGATGGGGTAGTTGCAAAAATGACTACGTCATCAGCAAAACGAAGGTGGGTTAGATAATCTCCATTAATCTTTATCCCTTTGTTTTCCCAGTTCAGTGATTGAAAGACATTTTCCAATGTGGCATTAAAGAGCTTCGGAGATATGGTGTCACCTTGTCTCACTCCCTTTCCAATTTTTATGTGTGTTGTATTTTCAAACAGCCGAATCTTTGCACTTGCATTTTCATAGATGTTATTAATAATATTAATGTATGCATCTTCAATACCGCAGGATTTCAGAGCCGTGGTAACTGCTGATGGTTTCACCGAATCAAAGGCTTTTTCATAATCGATAAAAGCCATGCACAATGGAAGTTCATATTCCCTCGCTCTTTCAATTAGTTCTCTCAGTACGTGGATATGATCTATTGTGCTGTAGCCACTCCTGAATCCAGCTTGTTCTCTCGGTTGAGCCATGTCCAGTGTTACCTTCAAGCGGTGTGAAAGAACTTTAGTGAAGATTTTATAAACCACTGATAGGAGGCTGATAGGTCTGTAGTTCCTGAGATCCTCAATGTCACCTTTTTTATGTAGCAGGATCATTGTAGCATTGTTCCAATCCTCAGGAATCTTCCCTTCATTAAGGCATCGAGTGAAAATTTGGGCGAGTACTGTTTCAATTTCTCCACTTGCTTCTTGTATGATGTCTATAGTAATTCCATCTTCTCCTGGAGCTTTCCCCCGCTTCATGTTCTTGATTGCATGAGCAACTTCTGCTGGGAGGACTGGAAGAACTCTGGTACCTTTCATGATGTCTGGAGTACATGTATCATCCCTTTCATATAATTTGGAGTAGAAATCTTTCACTCTTGTCAAAATTTCGCCTCTATTTCTTGTTATAGAACCATCTTCTTTTCTCAGAGCCATAATCTGTTTTCTTCCCTTACTGAGATGTCCCTTTGCTATCTTTAGGCTTTGGTTGTTTTCAATTGCTTTCCTCACTAGCTCACAGTTGAATTTCCTTACGTCTTCAGTGATACTTTTTCGTGTTGTCTTGCATAGCTCTATATATTCCACTTTGGAAATCACATCTTCTTTAGTTGTCCTCATCTCTCTTCTTTTTTGCATCAACATTTTGGTTTTTCCTGATAATTTGTTCACATGCAACTTGTTCTTAGACCCAGCTAATTTTGTTGCTGTTTCCATTAGAGCTTTGGTTACTTTTCTGTTAACTTCCGAAATATCCACTTCTTCCGATGTTAGGCCTTCTAAGGCAGAGAATCTGTTCTTCAGTTCCAACTTGAAAGTATTATGGTGTTTTTTAAGGTTGGTTATGTCAATACATTTTGTTTGTCTTATGAGCTTGCCACGTTCCAGTTTAGTGTTGAGGTGCATCTTACATCTCACCAATCTATGGTCACTACCTGTGTTGAACTTGTTCAGCACACTGCAGTCTTCGATGACGAATTTTTTGTTACACATAATAAAATCAATTTCACTTGTCGTCCCAATTGGATGTCTCCATGTCCATTTCCTGTGTGGCTTTTTCTTGAAAAAGGAGTTCAAGATGAAAAATCCTTCTGCCTCTGCAAACTCAACGAGAGTATTTCCACGCTGGTTTCTGTTGCCGTGACCGAATTTACCTACTGAAGTTTCATTCTGTTGCCGTTGCCCTATTTTTGCATTGAAATCTCCCATAATTATCTTCAAGTGCTGCTTACCTTTATTATTTAGATGACGAATTTCCTCATAAAATTCTTCAATTTCTTCTTCAGGATGACTTGTGGTGGGTGCATAAGTTTGAATAATCTGAGCCTGGTATCTTCTCGATAGTTGGATAACGAGTCTTGCAGCTCTGTCAGAGGAGCTTTCAACTTCTATCACTTTATCCTTCAGTTTCTTGTTTATTATAAATCCAACACCACTAGTTCTGCCAGTATCTGTCCCACGATAATAGAAGAGATGTCCACTTTTCAGTTCAATGAGATCTTCTCCTTTTCTCCTTACCTCACTTAGCCCGACGATGTCCCACTTGATCCTTTGTAGTTCCTCTTCCAATTCAAGAAGCCTTGAATCAGAAGATAGGGAGCGTCCGTTATAGGTAGCCAAGGTCAGCATCAAATGGCAGCCTAGTCCGGTCCTCCGGGGATTCTTAGCACCCTCTGCCTTCATGTCGCACTGGCCGCTGCCTTGGCCAGGTACATTCCAGCTGCCGGAGACTGAGGGCCAAGATTTAAGTTGTAGAGTCATTTTGGAGGTGTTTGGCCATAACTCACCACGCTGGCCAAGCGGGTTGGTGAGTGTGGGATAGCATTTCCTAAGAAAGTAATAAACTCTTGTCCATTCACCACAGGATAGAGAAAAAACAAAACAAAAAACAACAGCAGTCGGTGAGAGCAACTGAGGCTGCTAAATATGTAAATCACTCAAAAGAAAATTATTTCTCAGTCCCAGTGCAGTAATAACCTATATTACGGAAGAAGGGAAGAACAATACTCAAAATATTGGAATCAACATTTTCAAGATGGGTTTTTTTTTTTCGTTTTCGTGTCACAGGCTCTCACCGTGAGGATTTTCAATGCAAATGTAAACTATTTGCACGTATTTGAATATGTTCATGTTTTTTTGTTTTTTTTTTGCCAGTGCTCTTTTTATTTGCTTAGTTATTCATCATAGTATTTAATCTAAGGCATTTGGAAGTTTAAAAAAATAATAAAGGAACTGGTTATTACTTCTTTTTTTATATACATATTTCTGAACAAACCAGATCTCAGGAGATACGCCTCCAAGTGACCGCTACGTTCTCAATTGGCTGCCCAAGAGCTTGACGACCTGAAAAACCAATTAGTGTAATCCACAAGCGCAACGCTAAATTTAGCCGATAACTGTGGCAAAGAGAGAGAGAGAGAGGGAGAGACAGCTAAGCGTTTTCCCAAAGGCCCCCCCAGCCTTATTTCATTCCCAACTGCTCAATGAGAGAGAGAGTGGGGGGATAGAAAAGGGGAACGAACGGCAGGGATTTGGAGTACTGGGTCATTACTCGCCGAGGTGTGAATGGTTACACAGCTGCTAACACGGATGATTGAATGAATGGTTATCCACGAAGCGCGAAAGTCGACACTTGGCACTCAGCCAGCGAGAGGCAGGGATTTTTACGATGATGATGCCATCAACTCTCGTGTTACGAGGGAGGGAGAAAGACGACGGTGAAGTAAGAAAGCTCAAAAGGAAAGTAGACAGAGAAGATCCCAAGGCAGCGTGACTGAAACATTTCCTTGTTAGTAAACATAGAATTTCCGACATACAACAGTTAAATAACTTTTCAGAAACATTATTTTTCACGGTTGCATTTCATAATTTTCCTGCTCACGATATTTATCTACCCACCCAAGGAAGTGTGAACAAAATGATCTGTCATGAGATATTTATTTCTCCAACAGATACAGGCTGCAAGATGGCAGCTTCGATGAACGTTTGCTTTAATGTTTCTGAAAGTCGGGAAATACATACAATTTGGTCCATTGCTTGTTATTCATAGCAGGATTTCAAATTCATCATTTTAACAGAAAGAATATAACCAACTCTAAAAATATTGTACTTAATACCGAGTGGTGCTAGAGGTTTTGTGAGGTTCCGCCCGCTTAAGAAAAGGCAGGTCTGTGACAAGCAACGAACCCTTTGGGCGGCTGACAACTATTAAGAACAACGAAACTTCGTTGGACGTGAGGGCGTGGTAATACTGTACTAGTGTGTGTGTGTGTGTGTGTGTGTTACTCGTACAATCTTCTCCATCCGCCGTTGGCTTCAAACATCGACCAGTTGTTTTGGGCCACAGGAAGGCCTCTGACTGCTGTTTCGTTGTTTGTGCATCACTCATTGTCCACCCTCGATACAACCGTTGATGCATGACCCAGAAAGTTTGCCGTTTCTGAGATGATTGCACCTGCCTTCCTAGCGCCCACTATCATGCCTCTTTTAAAGTCACTTAAATCATAAGTCTTTACCATATTGCCGTTACTATACTTCGTACAGTGAGCTGTTTATAAAGCCATCACTACGTCATAGTTGCGTACGTAAGTTAGGACCGCACATCTCTGATTGCTATTGGGTGTTCCTAATAAATTGCTACTTCAGTTGTGACGTACTACAGAGGAGAGGCACATGTCAAGACGGTAAGTAACAGTGATAAGCCCTTGTCGGTGTAGCTTATTTGGGAAAGCATTCGGCTCCAGAGGCTTATTTGGGAAAGCATTCGGCTCCAGAGCAAAATGATACGGCTTCGAACCCGCCACTGGCAAATTTGTATTTTCACATCGGTGCCGAAACGTAAAAATGTATCTACTGGCCGTAAAATGTGTGGTGTTCCCATAGGCGTACGATTAAGCCCCCGCAACCTCACGGGTATGAGGGCCTCTAGCCTTAGCAGAAGGATTTTTCAAAATTTTTGCTCAAACTTCATATGAAATTGGTTAAAGAAATAGCCAGGAGTATTTGACGGCAGCTTTGAATGAAGTATTAAAAAGAAAAGCAATATTTTTTCCCAGTAAATAAGCAAAATCTTTAAGAAATCATTTTCGCTTTAGTTTATAAAAACTGGGTGACGGCAAAGCAGTTATTCCAGAGGAATTGAGGCCCCTGTTCATAGCCAGAGCATTAGTTCCCATAAATGCATATTAACAAAAGAATGTGAATAAAATATCAGTCGAATAAGTGAAATATCCATATCAACGAGGATAAGGCGTTATATATTACACTTGTTTGCACATAATTACGTATCCTTCAGAACATAATGAGCTAAAAGGTGTCCTGTGCCATTTTTTTTTTTTTAGTTACAGTGTCAAAAGAAACGACTTTTGCTAAGTGCAAAAACATTCTGACATTATGTTGGTTTTTTTTTTTTTTTTTAGATATTTAAGAGTGAATAACTTAAGTAATTTTACTCTCTTTTGCGCCACAATTCTAAAATATTACTTTTTTATCTGCTTACTAATTAATTTCCTGTATTTTCGTAAAAATCGGAAAAGGTTATTAAACACTGTGACACGGCCATTACATGTTCAGTTCAGTGTGTGTGATCGTGAGGTATTTCAAAAAAGCTGGCCTTAGTTTTTTAAAAGAACGAAATTTGCATGATATGATTCATTTTGGCGGTCGTTTTTTTTTTTTTTTAATACTTTGTACTGGTATAAAACCAGGGCCCAATCATTTTAATTACAGCGTGTACATTTGTGTTACACGCGATAAAGGGTAACAATTTTGGTTTTACGAAAAATACCTATAGGTTCCAAAGAGTTTGAATTACTAAAACGCCCGCACAACCTCGTTCATAACATGGAACTTAAAAATTTCGGTAATTGAAAGCAAATAGATTTTCGCAAAAGGGCCTCGATGATATTACCCTGCCGGGAGGGGGGGTCAGGTACGCCACTAGATGTTCCTTCCACATTGGTATACGTGAGAATTTCTTCTTCGCTTCAAAAAAAAATAATAATAATAATAAATAAATGTGTGATGCTTCTTTTTACACATCGTTTGGAATAAGTGAGAATTCCTTCTTCTGTAGACAGCTGCTTCAATGAAGCATGGTTTGTGGCGAACCCGAGACATGCGATTTCGTGCCCCCGCCTTTTTCAAGGGGTGGGGGAGATATGTGACGCACATGTCAAGACGGCAAGTAGTAGTGATAAGCCCTTACCCGTGTATGGGAACCGTGATCATGATGTGGATTTAAGGAAATTTAATAGGCAGGTTTTGAGTGCAGCTGCGAAGAGGAAAACTGAGGAGGATATCAGTGTGAAACCTTCAAAGTTATTTCATACACTTGCTGAATCAGAATCATTGAACAAATAGAAATCTACCTCCAACAATAAACAATAGCTACCTCCTCAAAGTTTAGAAGAGACTACGGAATGGCACGACATTGTCTTCTCCGACAAATCCGACAATGTAGTGGCCGTTATTGCCAGCCATGGGGGCCACACGAACTATTGATGTCTGCGTGTTCCGCAAGTCGCACGGGCCTGTAAGCTCAATCGTTTTATCTTTGTATCTGTTGTTATGTGTCCAGTAAATCTGGCTTTGCTATCTCGTGTCCTTCTTGGTGTTGCATTTTGGGTGGCCAGCAGTGTATAATTAGATTTTTGCTTTTGGAATAACTGTAAATCTCCCGGTGGAACAGAAGCCATTTTTCATTTGTTGTTCTTTCTTCGCCTAATCATTCCGCGAAGTAAAGTACTGTATACACTGAAAAGCAATTGCATTAGAGATACCTGTCTAGTAACGTGTAGCACGAGCTTTCGCCCTGATGACGGCGGCGATTCGTCTCGGCATGGACTCGACAAGACACCGGAAGCGTTGGGAAGCCATACGGATCCACGACCCCTGAAGAAGCTCCCACAGTTCACGAAGATTTGATGGACGGGGGTCAGAGCCTCGAACATCTCTTTCGATGGCATCCCAGATGTGCTCAATGGGATTGAGGTCAGATGACCTAGTTGACCAAGGAAGCGAGGTCACGTCGGTGGAGTGTTATTCGGATACAATTTGGGAGCGATGGGACGGTGCATTGTCTTGTTGCAGGATGAGGTCCCCAATGGGATGTTTAAGACGCACAAACGGGAGCAAATGGTCGTCCAGGATATCCCGGTAAAGTTGACCTGTGACGGACGATGTCACACGTACCAGGGGTCCCATTTCAGTCCACGTAAACAGTCCCCAGACGAGAATGCCACCCCCACCAGCTTGAAGAGTACCCTGCTGGCAAGAAGGATCCATCGCTTCATGTGGTTTGCGCCGTACTCGTATCCTGCTATCCGCATGTACCAACTTGAATCTCGACTCATCAGTCCAGGCAACATTTTCCCAGATGTCTAGGGTCCAGTGGCGATGTTCCCGCGCCCATGCTAATCTTTGCACCCTGTGATGTGCGGTCAGCAGCGGTACCCTCGTGGGACGATGGCTTCTGTACCCCATAGCGAGGAGATGGTTCTGGATGGTGTGGCTGCTTACACGTTTTTGTGCACCAGCGTTAAATTGCCGAGTGATTTCTTGCACTGTGGCCCGTCTATCCGCTGTTACAATGCGAGCTAGCCGACGATGATCCCGCTCATCCACACGCTGTTGTCCACGGCAGTTGGCCCTTGCAGGGATGGTTTTACCGGATTCGATGTACTCACGGTGCACCCGTGACACAGTGTCTCGTGAAAATCCCAGTGACTTCCGAGATGGAGTGACCCATTCGTCGGGCCCCGACAATTTGCCCACGATCAAATGCACAGAAAAAGACTTGCAAACTTGATTTCAAGAATCCAAGGAAAGTTTCAGTAAAAGATGCATGATTATTGCTGGTTTATCGCACAATCGAAAATTAATGTTAAGAAAAGTTGAAAAGAATGTTTTAAATCAATTCTACATATTACGAAACTAATGCTTAAATTGCTATATTTGAAGAGGAAATACCATTTCTTTATCCACAGAGCATTCAAAGAGCATAGAAGTCCATGAACTCCATCAGAATAAGGCTACCAGTCATACATCAAAATCTACCACCCTATTTCTTGAAAAAATGAAAAAGAGACGGTTATCTAGTCTATACCTTTTGCTCATATTCCTTCAAAGTCCGCTGATGTGTCACCAATGAACGATTGTGCCTTCAGACTTGTGAAAAGAGCGTTTCCTAAACGCAGACTTAAAACAATTATTGGACTATGGAAATCAGTGAAAGAGTAGTGGAATAAAATACCACTAACAATTTCGAGAAATGCCCTGTTGTCTTGGAAACCTAGATGTAGGTTCATATCCAGAGAAAGGGCTATCAGATAGAACATTTAAGAAAGAAATAATTTTATTTTAATCAGTTATATTGCTGGAAAATCATCCTAAAAATTTGTGAGCATTCTCTGAATTTATAGTACCGTCGCATTGTAAAATATATAAAAATTAGGCTGAAGCTACGTGGTTTCTCTAATATGTCTTTTTTCAATAGTTTGCGTCATTTCTATCAAAATCTTTGTATCACAGGCTTTTGTAGATTTAATGGTGATAAACTGCTGTCGTCCATCAGGCGTACTCCTTAGAGGCTTTGAGATAACAAACTGATCTTTGTCAGCTCTGAGACATGACAGTTAAATTAATTTTTTCTTCAGGTCTTATCATTTATGAAAACAGTTCCAGAAAATGCATCAAAATATGTATCATATTGTCAACCAGTTTGTTATTTCCAGGCATAAATATTGACTTTAAATAATTCTTATCTGTTGTGAATGAATTAGGTAATAGGAGTATGTTTATCTATATAATTCATGTAACATGAAATGAATTTGATAAATATACGAGGATTATAATTTGAAAAGATAAATGGGAAAATATTGTGACTGTAACATGTTTGGATGATACGCGTGATATTCTTTTTTATTCCATTTGAAATGCCATGATTGCATATAACGACTTTTGGCAAAGTTAATGATGAAAATCACGTGATGGCGTTTACGACTTATTGTTTGGAAAAATAAATCAAGTGCGTGTGTAAAATTATTTTAATTTCCTTTTCAAATTTTTTTTTTTTTTTTTACACTCAGCTCCACACTACCCTACTCATGTCACAGTTGACTACCCTCTGGGTATGAAGTGTGCTTAGATCGCTGGCGATGCCCTTGTAGAACGCAAATGATTTAAGCATACTTGTACAGCCCGTAGTAGCTATACACTGTACTCGCAAGGGTCACGCTTTTGATGTCGATATAAATTATGAGTGGGCGATTTCTTTTTTTATTTGTTTTAGTTGTCAAATATTGGTTGCCACGTAATTTTAAAAATGGCTATAAATAAATTAAAAGTGGCTATTTATAACATCTAGCGCAAGGCATGTATTCGTAAGATTTGTTATGAAATGATAACGTAATTATGATAAACTGATTAACGACATTTATCTGTTAAATTTACGGTGATTTTAAAATTAGTAACTCGTTAATAAAGTCGGGTGGGTAAGATGCTAGCTATCAGTTTTGAAGATATGAGCTCAGAGTCTTGTGGGAGATAGATTTCTATTTGTTCATTGGTTCTGATTCTCTCCCTTCCCAAGAATAATAAAGCTAGGTAACAAATGGACTGCTTACAAAAGCTTTCTCTGTTGGTGGAAACAGGAACTCTTTTCCAACAAAAGAAGAAAATTGATCGTTTCATAAAATACAAGGTAATTCAAAATTATTCATCCGATTTCATTAGATCATAGCTCCGTAAAAATCAAGGAGGTTACAACACATTAAAATGAAGAGAAATGCACAGAGTTTACGAATGTAACCGCTAGATGGCGCAATGCAACTTAGGTATCTGCACCTGGGCGAAAGACTGTCATTGTGGAAAATGTCATGCAGGAGGTGATGGAGGATGACTAAGCCTGGTGTTTAGTGACGAAGCAACATTCCATTTAAGTAGCAACCGTCAAAACGTTCGCATGTGGGGCACGGAAAACCCACATGCAGTAATTAAAACTGAGCGCGACCTTAACGAACAGCTGTTAAGAAGCCGCCTCACGTTAACGAACAGCTTCCTAACTGTTGGATTGGTCGCTGTAGACACGACGATAAGGCGCTCAACAAGGGCCCGCTAGGTCTCCGGACCTGACCCCCTTGCGACTTTTTCTTGTGGGGGGTATGTTAAGGATAATGTTTATGTGCCACCATTGCCCACAATGCTAGATGAACACAAAATTCGCATTCATAGTGCTCTGCAGCAGGGCTGAGACGGGCCGAGCCCGAGACCGAAAGTCTGAAGTCGAGCCCGGACCCGAACCGGGCTCGGGCTGCATAATACTTACTGGAGTTCGGGCTCGGGTTCTGAGAGAGGGAGATAATTTTCTTCCTTTTTTTTAAATGTGATTTTGTATGATTTAGCACACGAGACTACTTTTACACTTTCAAGTTGTTAAGTAGAATTCTTCGGCAACTGGTTCCAGATGGGAAGTGGGAACTCGGCAGCGCTATTCATTCCGAGCTTGGGTAACAAATACCACAGGCCATGAATTACTGAATTTCTGCGAAGGAAAAGTTTCTCTAAGAACTATAGATAGTAAATAGCACACAGACAAAATTTTGCTTTCTACCTCAACGGGGCAGCTCCCTGCTAATTCTATTGAGCAACGTACGACGTAGATTGTGCCTTCCTATTTTTCCTGATGCCCGGCCCCCGAAACATTTCAGAAAGAAATGAATTGCCAAAGAAACTACAGAAATTGATTACCACCCCTTTCCCATTCCGGAGTTTAGTCATCCAGGGGGGAAAGAGTGGAAGTCTGGAAGAGGAGATTTTTTTTTTTAATGCCTAAACAGGTCAATCATAGTTTTGGGACTCGTTCGGGCCCAGGCTCGCCTTGCAATATAAAATTCGGGCTTCGGAGGTCTCGGGCTGACATACTTCGGGCTCGGGCTCTGAAAACTGAGCCCGAGAAAATTATATTTAAATTAGCCCTTGAGCCCGAACTCAGCTCTGCTCTGCAGTCGTTGACAACAAACATGCTTGATCACGTATGGCAGGAATTTGATTACCGCCTCGACGTACTTCGCGTGAACAACGGAAATCACATAGAACATTTATAAGGTATGAAAATAAAATTTGGACAGTTTTTTCTCTATCCAATGTACATTTAATCGTTGTATGTTTAGAAACACATAAAATACTGTCATTTGAAATCGGATGAATCATTTTTAATTACCCTGTAGTTCCAACATAAAATTTATTCCGTATAATGCGTAGTACTAAAACGTTTTTTCATTTGTGCCACTATTATTTTTCACTTTTAATGTTACTTTATGTAAGTTAAACCCCTCCCCCTCGTTTCTCTTTCTCTTAACTTGATTCTCCTCGTTCGACCTGTACTGTTCTTAGTTAATTAGGTGTGAAGAAAAGTTAGTCTTATTAGAGCATTATATATTGAGGCAGAATACTGATTTGATTTAAACATTCCGTAGCTTTTATGTGACGTCTCGGATAGATCCCACACAGATATTTCTTAATTACATACTGATTGGCTTGAACGGCAAGTAAATAATAACAAGTCTACTGACTAAAACATTTCATTTTGGTAATGTCAGTTGAAGTTTTATATGGACCTTTTAGTACTTGATATAGAATACACTGCTGGCCACCCAAAATGCAACACCAAGAAGGACATGAGATAGCAAAGCACACATAACCACAGATACAAAGGTGAAACGGTTGAGCTTACAGGCCCGTGCAACTTGCGGAACAAGCAGACATCAATAGTTCGTGTAGCCCCCATGGCTGGCAGTAACGGCCGCTACACGCCGCTGCATCAAACGAAAGAGGCTTTGGATGTGAGCTTGGGGTATATGTCGGTCCAGGCTGTTTCCTCGTTGCCGCAGTTCATCAGGCGTAGCCGCGGGTGGTGCTTGCCAGGCCACTCGGTTGCCGATCAGCGACCAGACGTGTTCGATGGGCGACATATCGGGAGAACAGGCAGGCCACGACAGCAGTGACACCTGGTGGGCCGTGAAGAATTGTTGCACGATGCGTGCCATGTACGGGCGCGCATTGTCAAGTTGAAACGTGGCCGCTGGCAGGTCCTGCAGGTAAGGGAGGACTACAGACTCCAAAACGTTGGAGATGTAGCGGTGGCTGTTGAGTGTACCGGCGATGCGTACCAGAGGGGTGCGGGTGTCATATCCAATTGCGCCCCAAACCATAACGCCAGGCGACGGACCGGTATGGCGATGCATAATGCAGGTGTCATACAGTCTCTCTCCGCGGTGCCGCCACACGCGGATCCGACCATCGTGGTTTTGCAGGCAGAAGCGGGATTCGTCGGAGAAGACAATGTCGTGCCATTCCGTAGTCCAGGTGCGGCATTCAACGGCTCACTGCCGCCGCACTCGCCGGTGGTGTAACGTCAATGGTAATCGGCGCAATGGGCGCCGTGCGACAAGTCCCCGCTCCTGCAGACGACGTCGAACGGTACGTGCTGACACAGGTTGTTGCGCAACACACCCTAATTCCTGCGCTAACTTTTATGATGTGGCGGTGCGAGCAGTCAATGCCCGCCGCACAACATGCCGGGCCTCACGTTCGGTGGTGTGCCGCGGCTGCGGCAATAGCTCACGTTGGTCCGTCCGTCTCTCCTGCACCCACCGAATCCATACTCGCCTCACTGTGGCTGGATGTCGTCCCACACGGGCGCTGATGTCTCGGTACGATAAACCGCTGTCGCGATAAGCCACTATTCGTCCTCTGTCGAACTCCGAAACGTGCTGGAATGACTGCCGTATTATGCGACGAGGCATCAGGAAGCTTCTCACGCACAGGTCCGGCAGCACAACACACTTCCACTACTTACACCCCGCCTTATAGTGCTTCTCGGAGGAGTGCCGGGAGCACATGATTTGCATATGCCCTGCAATGCTAATCGTTTGCATGTCCTCTCGCGGGCGACGCATGCTGCGAATTTCAGGCCAATCGGATGCTTCCTTCTAGGTGTTGCATTTTGGGTGGCCAGCAGTGTACAATGGTTAAAGTCACACGGTTATATTATATGTCTCATCGTTCTGCGAAACATGAATATGATTCCGTGCATCTGACTAGAGGTCCACCCATGTATTTCGACATGTACCCAAACATTAAGCTCAAAGGTTGAAGCTTTCAAACTTTTTGTGGTGACCAACGGATTATAACCTAGTGCAATAATATTATCAAACCCTCCATGCGACTACGATGTTTTTTATGTATCGAAAGTATACAAGGCCAGCAAAAAATGTCCGCTAAGTTTCTAATTTGTTTTTTCTTCGGGGTTTAACGACTACCACAAGCAACTCTAATTACTACAAGCAGTCGCCAGTCCCTCATTTGGGGCCACAGGTTCCAGGAGAGCGGTAAAACAAGCCCAACGCTCATCCGAATGCGAAACCAGGGCCACTCAGACGAACTGTCAGACTGTTCAGTTTAGGAAACGCAGTTAAACATTTGCGTTTAACGTAACTAGCGATGCAAAAATACCGTATGTACTCACGTCTGCGGTTTTCTTATTTCACACGCAGACCAGATAACTTAGGCGTAGGTGTTTTGTTTTCCTTAATTTGCGTAGATGTTTTGTTTTCCTTAATTTGAAGTTTCCCTGAAAATTCTTGGCAACTGAAAACTTTACTCCTTTAATCTTCGATAATACAACCACAAAAACTAGTATCTGAAGAAACGCAGCTGTTAACCGAGGAAGTAGTACTAGCATCGTTTGCCTTTTTTTGCCCGTCTGAACGCAGCGTCTCCCTCAAGAAATCCTTGTAAAAGACAGCGCTCCATCAACTGTAAAACACGGGATTGAGCGATAAACCGCTAAGGGAAATCGGCTCATTCATTAGTTCAATTTCTTTACTCCAATGTCAACTTAACACAGTCCACGCGCTATAGAAGGGTCTGCAATACACTTAGCAATTTCTGCTAGGGTTTACACCCAGCAATTTCTCTTGGTGTTTGAACACAGCAATTTCTCTTGGGGTTTTTGCATACAGCAATTTCTCTTAGGGTTTGCACTCACAGGAAAGGTTTAGACGCAACTATCAATGTCCCATGGAACTTTTGTGCTGCGCACCAGAAATGAAGTTACATTAAATTGAACCTAAAGGCTCAGATACGGCAGAGGGTAGAAAGGTGAAAAAAGTAGATTTGCCAGATTGAAAATGTGAGTCGACAGTGCCAGTCTATGACGTCACAACAAGCACTTCCCGAGAGAGAGAGAGAGAGAGAGAGAACAAGGGCGTGCGAAAGAACAGATGACCGTATCTGCATTGGGGTTCCAGTAACCCGGGGCCGTCTTCTTAACATGCTCATCCAATGCACAGCGAGCATTCAGTGGTTCCGAGCAGCTCAGCGTACTTGATATTGATGCCGCAACCATCTGGTCGAAAGGCGGTTGGCGGTTGCTCTAACCACTAAGACGCTCACAGACCTGGTTACAGGAGGGTCAGAATCCCCACCTATAAGTATTCGCTGTGGCACAGCGATAAACATCACGGTCACACTAGTTCAACAGCACTGCGAGCGCTTGAAAAACCAGGCGTAATTTTCTGGTTAACAGATACGGAAAATGCCTACTTCACTTTTGATAGAAGAACGTGTTCAATGTCCTTGAAGCTGGTTTATCGCTGATAAACGCCCCCAGAGAATACGCCACTGACACACACACACAAACACACTCATGAGCCAGATGATTGTGACCATCGCCGTCTCCACGAAGGTACGCGTCCCACTCACGTGATAGTGAAGTCGTCGACTGGCGTGGAATACATATAAACGGCAAGGGCAGGGTGTGCCGTACAAAACCCGTGAAATGAGGAATGGGGAGGACTTGTCAAAGTTTGAATCGGAAAGATTTATTGGCACCAGAAGGCGGGAGCCAGTATCGTAGCAGCCGCAGGTATTACTTGCTGTTCGTGTCCGCTGCCGTAGTGAAAGTGTGGCAGGAATGGTACGAAGAGGAACACAAGTTCACCCAAAGTTCCGGACAAGGAAGACTACCACTGGCTGATAGTCAACGTGAAAGCCGGTTCGTACGTGCTATCTGGGACAACCGACGTCCCTCGGTTAACAACGGCAGATGAAGACCAGGGGAACAGGAAAACGTTTCTTAACACACAACCCAGGGGACGCTATTGCCAACCAGCATACGAAATAAGCTGTCCGTTCATATACCCATGTTAAAGACCATTATCGACACCAACGCCTACAGTAAGTACAGGACATCGGACGACTGGAAAAGACTCAGCTGGTCCCGGTGCCAGCTGCAAAATACAGATGGCGAGTCCGAATTCCACGCTGCGCGGGTGAACAGGCGCAACTACACAGCCCGTTTGGGAACGGAAACAGGCCGGTGGCGGAGTCATGGTACGGCGATTATCCTCATGGGCATCACTGGGTCCCCTCATACCCGTCAAAAGCACTATCAAAGCCATATCTATCCAGGCATTGTTTCGGACCAACTGTTATCCTACCAAATGTCCGTATGTTCCGATGGCACTAGACGCAGAAGACAACGCCCCGTGTCACAAATCCCCCTCATTGTGGAGGAATATTTTGAGGATCATGCTCAAGCATTTAGTGTTCTTCCCAATCCTAGCTGGAAAATTTCCCCGATTTCAATCCGTTCAACATTTGTGGAATGTAGGGGAACGCAGCATTCCCCGGTTGACGCCAGTTTCTCGGGACGTCACTCTGTACAGCTGGTACAGAACACCTTAGGACACCTTCCGCGGTCTAGTGCAGTCTACAGTGATGAGCCATTATATTATGACCACTTGACTAATAAGCTGTAGTACCACCTTTAGCCCTCAAAACAGCTGTCACTCGGCGAGATATCGATTCGATGTGGTGGTGATAGGTATTCTGGGGTATCTGGTACCATAATGCCAACAGCAGGTCCTCCAATTCCCGTACATTTCGGTGTGGTGGTGATTTAGTACGAACCCGCTTTTCCAAGTCGAACCACAAATGTTCGATTGGGTTCATGTCAGGTGAATTTGGAGGCCAGGGCATTAACCTAAAGTCACCAGCATGATCCTCGAAGCACTACTTGACGATTCTAGCAGTGAGGCATAACGCATTATTCTGTTGGTAATAGCCATCACCAGCAGGGAACACAGTTGCCATGAATGGGTGAATTTGGTCAGCAACGATGTTCAGATACCTGACAGCCGTCAGGGATTGTGCTATTGGGATAATGGGGCCTAAAGTGTCCCAAGAAAACATAGCCCACAGCATAACACCGCCACCCTCAGCCTATTTCCGCCCAACAATGCATCCAGGTGCCATAGCCTTCGTTGGTAATCGGCTAATCCGCGTTCGGCCGTCTACGTGACGCCATATGAATCTTGATTCGTCAGACAAGACCACTTTCTTCCAATAAACCACGGTCCAATTTCGATGATTTTGGGTCCATTTCATGCGTTGTTGGCGATGACGTTCAGTGAGCATGGGGACCCGGCTGGGTCTACGGCTGCGCAGGCCCATGCGCAGAAGGCTGCAGTGAACTGTGTGCTGCGACACATTGCCCTGATCACCACTGTTGTAGCTGCGGGTGATTTGTCGCACTGTGGCCCTGCGGTCGCCGTGAACAATGCGCGACACTCTCTGCTCCCTTCTGGCATCAACGAGCTGCGGACGACACACGGCTAGACGACGGTTCGTCGTTTGGCCATCTGTGACACCCCACTTTTGATACGTACTCAACTACAGCGGCACACGAACAACCCGCAAGCCGCGCGGTTTCCGAGATCGTAGCTTCGAGGCGCTGTGCCATCACAATTTGCCCTTTATCAAACTCCGATAAATTGGCAGCTTTTCCGACTCTGACTCCGAACACTCTACTAACCGAAAGCAGGTCCTCGGGTTGTATATAAACTGCTCTGTGAGCTTCGCCTGCGCCAGTGTTTTGTCTCCATGCGCGCTCATTTCTCTAGGTTGGGGGTGGTCATAATGGAATGGATCATCGGTGTGTGTCAGACCGTGTGCATGCAGTACACGGCTTCCATATGTTGTTCCACATGCACAAGTGGTACCAGATCATACCAGTTAAACATGCCCCATACCATTCAAACGACCCCACTTGTCTGGACAGTCGATGCCATGCAGGAGGGATCCATAGCCTCATGCTACTGACGTTAAATATGCACTCGACTATCGGCAAAATGGAGTACATATCGTGATTCAATGAACCCGAGCACCTGATTCCAATCTTCTATCGTCCAGTCCTCATGCTATTGATACCAGAAGAGTCCTTTACGTCGATGGACTGTTGTTAGAAGAGGGTGTCTTATAAAATTCAAATACTGCAAAAGATGCATGTAAATGATCACACTCTGCGATACGATTTTGCTGTGGATATGCTGAATCGAATGGAAAACGACGAAAACTTTCTCAGTACTGTAATTTTTAGTGATGAATTCACATTTCATGTATCAGGTATTGTGAATCGTCACAACTGTAGGATATGGGGCAGTGAACCGCCTCATGCTGCATTTGAACTGGAACGTGATTTTCCAAAAGTTAAAGTATGGTGCCCTATCAAAAAGAGAAGTGATTGGTCCTTTCTTCTTCTACGAAAAAAACATAAATGGTGACATTTACTTGGATATGCTAGAGAATTTCGCTATACCCCCAGATCAAAAGATATAACAACATTGTTTTCCAACAAGACGCACGCCTCCGCATTGGTCAATGTGTGTACGTAAGTGCCTAAATGAGCATTTCCCCATTAGATGGATTGGGCGTAATGGTCTCATTCCGTGGCCTCCTTGCTCTCCAGATCTAACTCCATTGGATTATTTCATGTGGGTAATGTGAAGGATCGTGTCTACTAGACGCCTTGTACTGATTTTCAGGAACTGAAGCAGCGTATCACAGCTGCTATTAATTCCATAGCTCCTCAGGTGCTTGCCAATACATGGCATGAAATCGAGTATCGCTTGGACGTACTACGAGCAACCAAGGGATCTCACATCAAAATTTATTAACTTGTGTAGTTACATTGTAAGTTAGTACAGTCAGTTTCTTTCTATCTGTTTAATGTTTTGTTTTATATAATTTTGTAATGTGTCCAATAATTCTCGGACACCCTGTATATAAGGGTTGTTCAATAAGTAGTGAGACTCTTTGGCTGGAGTGTGTTTGCGCTTCCGAATTTTGTCAATGGGTGGCGCTAGTGTACAGGCGATTCAACGGCTATGCAGCTGCATTGCAGTTTGTTTGTTACGGAAGCCGTCTAACGTGCTGGACTAATTTTATTGTTCTCTCGTAGGAGATGGATACGTCCAAAGTTGCTCAACGTGCTGTAATTCAGTTTTTGAAAGCGGAGAAAACGCCACGAAGCGAAATTCACAGACGAATGAAGGCGGTGTATGGCGGCCTGCTTGTATTTTTTTTTTTTTTTATTGAGCAACTCGATGTGTATAAGAAGTCGCCCGTCCGTAATTTAGGGCGACTAGTTCCACGGAAGGGAAAGAGCCAGTGCCGTAAGACAAACACAACATCCATGCCTCACCGGGATTCGCACCCGGACCCCTTTCGGACGAATGATCAGAAGTCATCGCTTAGGCCACTGCGCCACCGGGGCGGTGGCCTAAGTGGTGCCAGCTCTTTAGTGGTGGACGAACAAACACTGCAGACCAGCCGAGATCAGGAGCACACACGTCATGCTGTTTCTGTGACGACAATTGGAGGTGTGGATGCTGCAGTAAAGGCCAACCGAAGAAACACGATCCGAGAATTGGCGAACAGTGCGGGAGTGAGCGTCGGAACTGTCAATACGATCATGTATTTGCACCTTGAATATCGTAAAGTCTGCGCTACGTGGGTACCCAAACATGTGTCCGATTAACAGATGAGTCAACGAATGGGACTATTGTTACAGCATCTGCTCCGCAACCAAGAAGAAGGTGATTTCCTGCTACGCATTATTGCTAGGGACGAACGCTGGTGTCATCATTTTGAGCTAAAGTCGGAACGCCAGAGCATGCAGTGGAAACATGCATCATCGCCACCGCCGGGGATATCTTGGTACACCATTTCCGCAGGCAAGGTGATGTTAACCCTGTTCTTTGATCATCGAGGACCATTGCTCCTTGAGTGGTTACCAAAAGGATCAACCATCAATGCCGAATGATATTGTCAAACTTTAATGAAGCTTGGACAAGCCATCAAAAACAAGAGACCGGGCAACCTCACTCAGAGTATTGTGCTTCTGCATGATAACGCCAAGCCGCATACGGCAGTTACCACACAAATGATATTCCAGCGATTTTGCTGGGAAGTTCTTCAAAATCTGGCTTATAGTCTTGACCAATCACCCTGCGATTTTCACATCTTTGGACCAATGAAAAAATTTCTCAAAAGCAAACGTTTTTCTTCAGATGATCAGATGCATGAAGCTGTAGATAACTGGTTGCAGCAGCAGCCTGCCTCCGCAGGAATACAAGGACTCGTGCAACCAATCTAAATGCTGGCGGCGATCATTTTTAGGTATATCATGTTTTGACTCTTTCATGCAGAAAGAGTCACTAATTATTGAACAACCCCTATATAACTGTTCGAATTCCTAAGCTGCACATCCTTACTTCAGTTGGTTGGAATTTCGTTGTCCTGAGTAGTGTAAAGGCAGCATATTCGAAAATGATAGGGGTTCGACTCCTGTTACCAGGCGATGTGATCTCCGAGTTTTCTGAAAGATGGCTACATGGGGGAAAGTACGGCATCTACAGGGGTTTGTCAAAATCATAGAAACACTTAATGTCGGTTGATAACTGTACATCACTTTTGTCTTCTGAAAGTTCATTTTTAATCCCACTTCTTTACTCTTGTCAGCAAGTTCCTGGATCATACTCTGCAGCTGTGATGAGGTAGCTGCAAAAATGACTACGTCATCAGCAAAACGAAGGTGAGTTAGACAATCTCCACTAATCTTTATCCTTTTGTTTTCCCAGCTCAGCGACTGAAAAACACCCTCCAATGTGGCATTAAAGAGCTTCGGTGATAGGGTGTCACCTTGTCTCACTCCCTTTCCAATTTTTACGTGTGTTGTATTTTCAAACAGCCGAATCTTTGCACTTGCATTTTCATAGATGTTATTAATAATATTAGTGTATGCATCTTCAATACCGCAGGATTTCAAAGCCATTGTAGCTGCTGATGGTTTCACAGAATCAAAGGCCTTTATGATGGTTTCACCGAATCAAAGGCATTTATATAACAGTCACCAGGATCGCATTATATATATATATATATAATGCGATCTTGGTGACTGTTCCATTGTCAGCACATCTGAGGATAGGCCCTGGTGGGCTAGATCTTATGTGGGTATTTTAGTTGTGATCACGTTTTATTAGTGACTGTGTGTGCAATTACATATTTTTAACGGATCATAGTTTTTAATACATCACTTCGTTTTTTGACATCGTGCATAGACGGCCATTTTAGCTTAGAGTTGGTACTGCACGAAAGGAATTATCTCAAGCAAAGTTGTAATCAGCTCGGTTGCCCGCTTTCAATAACTGCTGCCGTTCGCAGACTCATTGATAAGGGTTGGTTCATTTTTGCTATGAAAAGAACCGCCTGTAATATGCTTATCACAATCAGACCCACTGTATCAAATTTTGTTAAAAATAAGCTTCAGTTACGGGAGACCGGTGCAAGTTGATGCAGGAGCAGATTAATGCAGTAGCAATTTATCAGTAATGCTCTTTTTGAAGGATTCCCCGTCTTTGCGAAAACGGAGAATCCTTCCATTTGTGTCCTCAGCCTGAACGTGTTTCGCGATTTAGCTGTAATTGAGTGAAAGTTTTTCAAGTAAATGCTTTTGATAAAGTGAAATCTTTTTTGTTGTTATTTGAAGTCACCTAAAATACTTGAATGAAGCTTTTGCTCTTAGTTCGGATTGTAGTGTTATTTTCACACTGCAAGTTAAAATAATTTTGCTGTTGTTGACTGTTTACGCGTACTCTTTTTAAGCGTATCATGGTTAAAATGTAATTGCGTGGTTTGAGGAAAATTGGTAAATTTTAAATGGGGGCAAGTACTTAAAATTATTTATTTTTATTTGTTTACAGTAATATAGTTCCCATCCTAAAGCAGGTGAACAGAAAATGGGTATGAAAGGTAAACAACGCGTGACCTCACTACAGACAGCCCAGTGGAAAATGGATTGAAAAACGAAACGCGGGAAGGCCATAGCAAATAGTGATCAAAAGAAGAAAGAAGGAAGAGAGGAAAAAAAAAAAAAAAAAAAAAAGGAAAGGAAAGGAAAGGTAAGTAACGAATTCACTGGAACAAGAAGTGAAGCTAACAAAAAAATCATAGGCCTAATGGTGAAACGACTAGAAAATGTGAAAATCAGACTGAAAAAGAATCCAGAGGAAAGATGGAGAAAAAAAAAAAAAAAAAAAAAGAAAGAGCTCCAAGAAGATGTTTCGATGAAGAAGAAAATGAAAAAGAATCAGATAAAGATGAAGATACCTTGTGTTTCGCGTGTCTTAAGCCATAATCAGCATCTAAACTTCAGTGTTTTTGTGCAGAAAGCGGGCTCATTTATATTGCGGAAATGACATTTTTTAAACACATATGCATTCAATATGGATCAGATGTTGAAATTTTGTCCGCAGACAGTGAAAGTGATTAACGTTTAAAATCTGAAATAAGCCGTTTTGAAGAAAATCATTAACATCTCAGAATAACATATGTTACATAATACTTATTTCTTCTTTCGTAATGTTAACACAGAAAATCATTATTTGAGCTCAATAAAGATTGTTGGCTTAAGGATTTTTTACTGTATCAACCTGTTTCACAGCAGTATCAACTTGCCCCAGGTGGGGCAAATTGAGAGGGTTCGTCTTGGCCAACTAAACAGGCTTTTGTGGTATAAAAATTAAAAACAGAAAAACGTATCAACTTGCCCGGTCTCCCCTATTTAGTTATAATAAGTGCAGCACGCAGAGGCATCATACGAAAAGGACGCATGTGCCTTTTCCGTACGCCACTGGTCACAGGTAATTTCTGGTTGAAAACTTTCCCCTTGGTTGTTAATTTTCGTTTAAGGTTAATTCGAACTCAATTATGCCTAGCTAGGAGTTTAAATCAGGCAATATGACATTTGAAATTTTCCATTTAACTCACCTGTGCCCTGAAAATGTTCCCATCTCGATAATAAAACTGTTATCACTTTTACATATTTAGAACCACAGAACAAACTGACAGATTCTAATATAAAAATTGGAATATGCACAAAACGAAGTGTTTATGCAATGAACTTTTCAGTTTTTAGATGCTCAAATATGCAGTAAATCTATTATAGTTTCTTTTAAACTCGTTTCAGATGTTTGATTTAGTTAAACATCTGAAACTGTATTACACTTGCACACATTTAAATAAAAGTTACATTCTTTCAGGCTAATCATTAATTGTTTTTTCGGAATTTAAAATATAACGCTACAACAATGATTTTAATGTAAACATTATTTGCCAATGTTAGGTGTTCAGTAAAAGATGAAAATAAATAGCCCAAATTGTATTAAGAAAATTTATTGTAGAGTAAAAAGCTTTACAACTTAAAACATGAATATAACTTACATACTTCTTTTATCTTTCTCTTCACAGATTTCGCATTTGTTTACACATGCACAATTTATCAGTTGTAGCTTCCAGTCCAGAAACAGGGGTACTTTGTGAAAACTTTGTACATATGTCACAACGAAAGTTTTCTGAGAAACTGATCCAACATATTCTGCAATTTTATAGTTCGTAATGTTTTATGCTTTTCTATAAAACATACACCCGGTCAGCTTTTTCACATAATTTTAAACTAAATTTTTTGAAACTCTGATGAATTCTTCCTCTTCTTTCACCTTGCAACAGACTCCTGTGGAGAACGTTCATCACCTGGTTACGGAAATTAGTTATCATTTTTATTATTCTTCATATTTTTGTTCAGCTCACACAGTTTCGATTTCAATGGGTTTAATACACACAGGAACGGAGAACAATTAACATCTGCTGATAAACTGGAGCTTTAGGTTACTGTAGCTCTAAAATTCTGCATTACAGTAGTCTATGATAAGTGTTGCAAGTTGTAGGTCGAACAAATACCTGTTTGTTCATTCTCGCTCTGAAAAGATTTACATTTAATGCACTTACTAAAACTGATAGATCCAAACAGGCCATAAAGACCTCGGTTAACTTTAGTTCTGAACCGTCAATGGTGGAAAAAGGAATTTAAAAAGAGAATGTGAAAAGAGTACAAAAACGATAAAGATAATAGGTTCTAATATTCAAAATAAAGGAATAAAGTAACATGAAAAGTGAAACAAAGAAATAGAAACCCGCTAGTTACATGGAGCACATGCCGAGAGAATAAAAGGCAGAATAAATGTAGGCATAAGTAGTTGGGAGGTATCAACATGGCGAATATGAAAGAATTAAAAAGATGTGTGAAACACAAGAGTGACAAAATTTAATAACACGGTGCAAAAATAATGAACAGAAACGATTAATAAAACTCAGTAAAACGGCAGGAAGAAAATGAAAGGGCCAGAACAAATCAGAAACCACGAAAACGAAAAGAAAACTGCATGCGGAAAAATTAACGAAGCAACAGGCGAAAAATTATAAACGTGGAAAAGAAAGTAAAAAGAGACAGCGGAATAATAAAAAGATAGTGTAACAAAATTTAAATTTAAACGAGATGTATCTTAGTATCACAGGTTTCGCATTTGTTTACACATGCACAATTTATCAGTTGCAGCTTCCAGTCCAGAAACAGGGGTACTTACTCATTTATTCTAGATATTCTCTTTTTCGTTCTCTTAAAAGCACAATTAGCCATTTCTGTCAAATTTCAATGTCTTTCCGGGAAAAGCAACGTCTACAAAATCTGAAGAGTTTGCACTTTTATTTTTTCTCTTCAGGAAAAAAAGAACGAAGTTTAAAGGGAGGGGGGGTAAAGTCGCCCGTTGAAATTCCTTAGTCGCCCGAGTTGAGCAGACGACCGGCTATTTTCAAGACATTATATATATACTGTATATATATACGAGTCTTGAAATAGCCAAATGAAGAATTTTCAAGAAAAACCGCAAAAAATAACTACACGGGTACAAAAGAAACCGTAAGACTAATTTTTTTTAACAAACTAACAAAATAAAACAGCCATAAAAAAGTTTACCAAAGAACAATTAAATACAAGTTAAAAACAATTTGGAAGAATGCAGAAAATATTGTGAGTAGTAATTCATTGCTTCATTAAGGGCCAGCACAAACAACCATTGTCTCATTTCTACAAAGACCTTATAACGAAGTAAATTTCTCCGTCATTTCTGTCCGCGCCAGGATTCGAACCCGGATCCCCTCATTCCGGAATAAGTCACTCTACCAATTGAGCTACGCGGACGTTTTATTTTGACTCCTATCTGCCTTTATGTCGTGTGCGTCCTTCTGGCAGGTACGTCACATCTCCTGGTACGTTACAACCTATGTAGTTGAACTTAGGTTTCTGCTATATCACATGTGTATTATAGGCTCAAGTGCCATACACAAATTTTACTAAACAAGACGAAGGTAATCCCTTCCTCGTAAACCCCAAAATTTTGGCCAACCAGAACTTTATTTTTCTGGAACAGATCCAGGGAAACAAAGTAGTACGATAACAAAGCCTATGATTTTGTTATCAATCATTAGAACGAAAACAAACCTGTGGTTTTATTATCGATCATTAGTACGATAACGAAACCTGTGGTTACAGTACGGTGACACACCGACACAGTTTGTAGTGGTTCACGACTTCCAAAATGAGACGTTCCCGCGTAAGCCCATTAAATGAGGATGGCCTGCGAAATGGTTATTTTAAGTCACGCTTGTCGATCTTTTTTCGCGCTGACATCAGAAGGTCGCTAGCTGTCTAAGGTGAATGCCCCAGAAACTTGGAACAACTGAAGGAAGAAATCAGACTGTGTGGTACGATCGCCATCAATTTATTAAGAAGTATCGAAACAAGTTCCTTAGTTGATGACTAACAATTCGAACGCTTGCTTTAATCTGCCCTACTCGGCGGGACTTTTGCGCCACTTTACATTCAAACGCTTGCTTTAATCTGCCCTACTCATCGGGACTTTTACATCAAGCGTGGCCAAACAATAGCTGACTTAGTGAAATGTAAATTACTACATTTCATTTAAATAAAAAGAAAGAAAAAAGAAACTTCGCTTAAAGCATGTACTAAATTAATTACCCTACATCTTCCTTACTTCCACAAAATCTAGAAGACTGTTCTACACATGGCTCAATCGCAAATGATTATGGCTTCACTATGCGATGCTGTCAGGAGCCCTAGCGAATACTACTTGGAGCCAAGATGGCACTAACGTTATGGATGTCGAACGCATTCCGAGCATAACATTCCTTAAATTTGGAATTACGAAGAATAACAATTTTCTATAACGCTGGAGTCGCCTATTAGCATACTTGTCGCAATGAATTTAAAATGAATCTGAACTAATACAAGTACGCTTATTAAACGCAAGTGCAGTGCACCAAATACTGTGGTTCGTCTAGTTCATTGTAAATAATGGTCAATATGCTACCTCTTCTCGTCTGGCCAGTTTGGTTCAGTCCATTGCTGGATGAAA
Source organism: Macrothele yani (assembly GCA_039090855.1). Classification (NCBI taxonomy): domain Eukaryota; kingdom Metazoa; phylum Arthropoda; class Arachnida; order Araneae; family Macrothelidae; genus Macrothele; species Macrothele yani. The sequence continues at coordinate 59,150,628 of CM077017.1, read as the reverse complement.
ACCTGCCCCTTTTTTCATCAGTTGTAGTAGTGGTTTGCAGTACTTGATCTCCAATCTCTTCCTGCATCCGCACCCTTGTCTTACTCATTTATTCTAGATATTCTCTTTTTCGTTCTTTTAGTTCAAAGTTCTGTATAATAATTATTTCTTTAGGAATAGATGACCTGTACACTTCAGTTTGTTTGATATCATTAATGCATTATTTTGTGTGTTGTTTTTCCCACGTACTTCTTTTTAACAACTCTTTTGGTCTTTCTTTGTATAGCTTATATTTTTCTTGACTGGTTTGTATTTAGTGCCAATGCCTCACACATTAAGATTAGAAGTACGCATTGATCGTAACTCTTCCTTTTGAGAGAAACGAGAATGTTGTACTTGAATATATCAGGTTATTTTCCATAAGTATCGAAGAATACTCCGTTTTAAAATCACATTCTACAGATTTCTGTTACTTACAGTTATTTGCCCCAAGGTAACAGAAGAACAGGCACTATGGAAGATGGCTACGCCGCCGCTACTGGTCCCCAAGCTCGAATGAGAAAGCAGGAGCACATCTTGTTAAAAAATCCTGAGCTCAGCTGGCCCAGCTGACAGCACCCAGCTAAGGGCCCCTCACCGAGGGGTTAGAAGCGAAGGTGGCCAATGGTTTGAAACGCTGATGAGAATCAAGAATCCCAACGGCATGGAAGGATTGAAAGGGCTATCTTCAGAAAGGGTCTGTTCTCCAGAGGATCGACAGCAAACGTATTGTCACCAACGGAGGGCCGAGAATAAACTACCTGACAGAGATATAAATGTGCGTCTCAACAGACTTCCATCAGCGCGAGAGATTAGCTCAATAAAATACCAGTTTGACAAAAGCTAACTCTGTAAATAAATAATCTAAAAACTTCAGTAAATACATCACAGGCGAAAACATGAAGTTACGAAAAGAAAACCGAATTCTCACTTATGAGGTTCAAGAAATTTGTTAATACATCCATGAAGTTGGTAGTACCGCAGTTCTTTATTCAATTAAATACACACTTGTCTGTTTCAGTATTTCATTATAATGTTGGAAATGTGATAGCCCCAGGAGAAGTCCTTATTTGAATGCCCTTCAAAACATATTGGGTATATAAATAAGTTTTGAGGAATTTGAGGTAAACAAAACACGTTGTTGGAGAACAGAAACAATATTTTAATATTAATCAAAGTATGCTCCCTATGAAGCTACAATTTTACCCCATCTTTCGGGCAGTGAACGTATGCCCCGAAGGAAGAATTCCGGTTCCTATGAAGAGATCCAGTTGTCCAGCCAATTTTTGATGTCTTCATAAGAACTAAACCGTTCTCCAGAAAGTGCTGACTGCATCGATCGGAACAAATGGTAATCCGATGGCGCAATATCTGGCGAATATGGCGGGTGGGGTAGAACTTCCCACTCGGATCCTTCTAAGTACTTTTTCACAGGTCAAGAAACATGTGGTCTTGCATTGCCATGCTGTAAGATGACTTTGTTGTGTCTATTCTACCATTCCGGCCGTTTTTGCGTGAAAGCTCGTTTTAAACTTAAACGCATTAATTGGGTTCGATACCGATCCCTAGTAATAGTTTCTGATGGTTTCAGCAATCCATAGTGGATCACACACCCTTCTGATCCCACCAGATACACAGCATTACCTTTGAACCATGAATATTGCGTTTTGGCGTTGAAGGACCTGGTTCACCTGGCTTCACCCATGCTTTCTGCCGTTTAGGGTTATCGCACCATATCCATTTCTTGTCGGCAGTAATAATACGATGCAAACAAAAACTTTCTTTTTTGCCTTTGAAGCAGCAATTTGCAAATGGTTTTTCGACGTTCAAGGTCTCTTTCCCGCAAAGCATGTGGAACCCAATTCCCTTCTTTTTGCACCATTCCCATGGCAGCTAAACTTTGTGAAATGCATGGTTGACTAACATTTAATGCTGCTGAAAGTTCTTTTTGGGTCTGGCACGGATCCTCGTCGAGTAAAGCTTCCGATTCGGCATCAGCATTGGGGGGGGGGGGGGTCCAGAACGTTCTTTATCACTGACATCGAAATCGTTTCTTTTGAATCGTCTAAACCAATACTCACATGTTTTTATGGATGGGAAATGTTCACCATAGATTTCTGACATTAAGCGATATCCGTCGGCAGCACTTTTCTTGACAATAAAGTAATGCACTAACACTTCCCGCAAATGCTGTTTTGTCGGGACAAAAGTTGCCATTTTCCATCTAGTAAAACAAATACGTCTTCGCACCTCAATCGAACGTCGTATACTGACTCTGACAGCTGGCATCTCGTACTGCGATAACGCAGTGTTGCCACCTTAAAATACATGCGAGCAGTAATAAGTACGACACCGAACGGAAATCCTTCAAAAATTATTTATATACCCAATACAATTACCAGAACGAGATGAGTGCTCAATTTTATCAGAAGTAACAAGTGATTTCAACTACTGTCTCTGTTGCAGATATACAAAAACTGCCCAAGAATATTTGATAGTTTTTGAGTGGTTCGTTAGTCGGAATGTCTGATTTCATAAAATACATATTCAGTCGGCGCTATAAGAAAACATGAGAGTGAACAAGGTGATAATGTGTACATGAGCACCTTTGTTTTTAACAGTTCCCGCTGACCCCTCCTACAAACAATGTTATGAGCGCTCACGTCTATACAGCGTTTCAATGAATGTTCTAAGTTTAAATATTTTTCATTTTTTTTTTTTTATTTTTGACTCAACTGTTTTAACTGAACTTACTCCTTTTCAGTACAAATTAAAAAAAAAAAAAAAGCAATGAACCATCAGTTTTTCAACAAAGCGTAAAAAAACACACACATACAAAGAAAAAAGAAAAACGAAAACGACGTGGGAGACTCACAGACAAAGACAACATAATTCGAGGAACTCAACATACATGGCAAGTGGCGAATATGTTTGCAGCTGAGATCCGATAAAGATAAGTCTGGAAAGACAGAAAAGAAAAAAACGAAAACGGGGGGAATAGAAAGTGGGAGCTCGGAACAGTAGATAGGCAATCATCAGTGACAACATAGATGAGAAAACAGGGCCAGAGGCTGTGTTATCAGCTGCTCGACCATGGCCTCAACAAACCAACTAGTTATTGGCCGCCTACAACAATCATATCGCCTACTCCCCGCCTCCTTCCCCCGTATCCTTCCCTCCGTAAGCCATCCACTCAGTGTGTGTTCCCTTATCCCCATGACCTACTGAAGAAATGCTTCACAGCACGCAACACAAATCATCCTATAATGACGAAGTCGGGAAGTTGGATCTTTTGCCACGAAATCACTGAAACCTTCCTTCCCCTGGCTTCCAAAACGAATGGCATCGCTTGAATACATCCTTACAAAACAGGAAAAGGACGCGTTTCCTTAACACCTTTTAATACTACACTACTCACCAGGTGAAAAAAAAAAAATATATATATATATATATACTATAAAGATACCTAAGCAAAAAAATACATATATAATTTTGACTCACACCTAGTACAACATAGAAAAGGTTATGTATCTACCTGCGTGAGTAAAAGGAGAAAAGAAAAAAGAAAATAAAACAACTGAATGTAGAAGGTGTCGAGAATACTGAGCCTTGGCTTTATCAAGGACCAGCAAAAACTCTGCATTTTCTCACTTCCACAAAGACCTAGTTGGAAATGGGTTTCTGCAAGGCCATAGATGCAAGTAACATTCCCACCTAAAATAGTTTAAAAAATATATATATAAGTCATGTCCTCCGTAGAGTAGCATGACCTAGCACTAGTTAACAATTTCGCTTGCATCCATTAACCTTCATGGCCCGACCCATGCTCTTCATCTGTTACTATTAAACAGAGAGAAGAAGATTAAAAGAGAACTCAAGCTGTGAGAGTGACATAATAAATAGAAATGATTTTCAGCTATAACGAAATTCCAAGTTTGTTTGAGAGAGAATTTAAACCTGAAAAACAAATTTTACATTGCAATTAAAAAAGGAAATGTTAATTTATAAATTAACATTTCCTTTTTTAATTGCAATGTAAAATTTGTTTTTCAGGTTTAAATTCTCTCTCAAACAAACTTGGAATTTCGTTATAGCTGAAAATCATTTCTATTTATTATGTCACTCTCACAGCTTGAGTTCTCTTTAATCTTCTTCTCTCTGTTTAATAGTAACAGATGAAGAGCATGGGTCGGGCCATGAAGGTTAATGGATGCAAGCGAAATTGTTAACTAGTGCTAGGTCATGCTACTCTACGGAGGACATGACTTATATATATATTTTTAAACTATTTTAGGTGGGAATGTTACTTGCATCTATGGCCTTGCAGAAACCCATTTCCAACTAGGTCTTTGTGGAAGTGAGAAAATGCAGAGTTGCTGGTCCTTGATAAAGCCAAGGCTCAGTATTCTCGACACCTTCTACATTCAGTTGTTTTATTTCCTTTTTTTCTTTTCTCCTTTTACTCACGCAGGTAGATACATAACCTTTTCTATGTTGTACTAGGTGTGAGTCAAAATTATATATGTATTTTTTTGCTTAGGTATCTTTATAGTATGTGAATTCTGAATTTTCAAAACTGCTGCGTTGCGCGTTTTGATTTTCAGGTTATTTTGCACCCTTCGTTTTAAATTCTAAAATTTTTTCCTTAGTCTTCAGTTTTGCTCTTAAGTATATATATATATATATATACATACATATATACCTGAAAAAATATATATATACCTGAAAATAATGGATTTGTACAACATCTGAGAATGTCAGTCAACGGATACGATCGAATAGCACAGAAACAGAGAATTTCGAGAGACGTGACTTACTTTTAAATCCTAAAAAGGTGTCCCATCAATTCCTCTCTGAAGTGGATTCGTCGTAAAATAATTCCACAACACTGGTTTTGTTTCTGATTTATATACAGAGTGAAAACACTTTATTTGGCTTTACTTAATCTAGAAATTAGAAAAGTTTGTGGCTGTTACCTTTTTTTTTTTTTTTTGATGCAGTAACTACTACTTAACAAACTGATACGCGAGACTGAATAAGGAGTCAATATAAACAAATTGAAATGAGAGATGTACATAGGATGTTGTAACATGCTCTGACAAATCCAGGGGAGTAGAGCTCGATTGAAATTCATGTCGAAAATCCTTTACTGCGAATTAAATTAAGTTTTTTTAAAGTTTCAACTTCTAAATTTCCTTACACGAGAAGACCTGCCGAACCTAACGCGACAGAATACTGAAATTCAGTAACAACCCTGTAACAGTCAGTTGTCAAAGATTCTAGTGCATGAAATAGTTAATTCCATTTTGCTCGCGTGTTCTTTCTTGTCTCTCTTTCTCTCTCTCTCTTCCACTTTTCCGTGAGACTGTTCTCAAATTTTTTTATTAATGTGATTTGTCTCATAAATATTAATTTTTGGTGTTTTATATTTTGTTTATTTTTGGAATTTCTCTTGAAATACATAATATTTTGGCATAATTTAATGTGCAAAGCCCTGATCCGACAAACTAACCTGCTGTAAGGCCACAATCACTCGTACTGGACTAAACTATTCAAAATGTGACGTCTGAGACGTGAAATCAGGAGTTTTATACCTTTACCCATGGAATAGAATGAAGTCCAGTACAGAGAAATATCTGCATGTGTGAAATTTTAGCAAATTTGTCCAAAATCAGGCAACCGGGCAAACACATGAACGAAAATAAATAAAGGAGTTAGACAAGAACGAAATATTTACGACCGAATCTGAGTTTAGATTTCATTTCCCACGAATAAAAAAGTACACAGGACGACGAATTGGTATATGTCAGCTTAAGTGCGACACTAATGATTTACATATTTTGCCTAGCATATTAAGGCTTATTTTGTCGAAGAACAGAAATTGAGATTAAAAAGTTTACACACATTATACGATAAAATATTTAGCTTCAACCGACTGTTTGAAGAAGCAGTGCTAACAAGATATTTGAGGAAGAGTACCCAGGAAAAGATTTATATATTACCCCTATTTCATTGGAGATAGAAATTTTGTTGCACACGCTACTACGAACACGTAAAAATGTTAACATTGCTATTGTAGAACAACTGCAATTTAAAAGTGACTTATTTCGTTTGCTTCTAATTGTCTGTATAAAACGCTACCATTAAATGAGTCCCGAATGCTTTGAAACAGCTCTTACTGACAATTTGTTATTCTACCTTATTCCAGTGCTCTTCTCAGGATGCCAATAGCTTCACGAGTCTGTTTCTGGCGGTGTTTATCCTCATTCTCCCATTGCCTTCTTAACATTGAAGTGGTTGTCAGTGACACACTGGATAACTGCTTCACGAGCTAATGACGTACTAACCTAGAGATCTGTATCTGCCCTTGTTTCTCAAACTTTAATAACGTGATTACCGATCCCATTAAAAATGAGATTTGGTGTAACACCGACTCTTCCAACGAGGAATGTGATTACAGTAAACAACGAAAATATAGGACATATTCATTATTAAAATTCATTCTCCAAAATTTTATTCTACTGGATGTACCTGGTGTAACACAGACCTATATATAACAGTGCAGAATTTTTTTTTCTTTTTTTTTTTTGCCTAAACGCCATTACAGTGATTTTGATAAATGAGATTTACTAAGCTCAGACTTCAATGAATACGCAGTTACCAATATTCGAGACAGTGTCTTAATCGAATCGAATGATCGGCTTTTTGATATCATCATCATCATTGTCAACCATTATCAATCCACTGCTGGACGAAGGTCTCCCCAAGTTTCCTCCACAACGGTCTGTCTTGTGCCAGTCTCCTCCATGTCACTCCCGCATATTTACGAATTTCATCCACCCATCTCCCATGTGGTCTTTTTCTGGGTCTTTTCCTGTCCCTTGGAATCCAATCTAAAATTTCGGCTGTCCATCTATGGTCTGTCCTTCTGGCAGTATGTCCAGCCCATTGCCATTTCAGGGATTTAACTCTGATCATGATGTCTTCCACTCTCGTCATTTTTCGGATCCACGAGTTCCTCTTCTTATCTCTCCTGGTTATACCAAGCATGCACCTCTCCATGCTTCTTTGAGTTGTCTGCAGTCTTTGTATGTCTCTTTTAGTTAAGGTCCACGTCTCTGCACCATACGTAAGCACTGGAAGGATGCATTGATCAAACACTTTTCTTTTAAGACATAACGGCATATTGCTCTTGAAAATTATGCTGTTTCTTCCAAAAGCTCTCCAGGCAAGTTTTGTACGCCGATTAATTTCTTCATCAATGTGACCCTCACTTGATATCTGCTGTCCAAGATAAACATACGTATCTGTTATCTCCAGTTTTTCTCCATCAATCGATAAATCTTCATTTCTTGTACAAGCATTGAACATCACTTTTGTCTTCTGAAAGTTCATTTTTAATCCCACTTCTTTACTCTTGTCAGCAAGTTCCTGGATCATACTCTGCAGCTCTGATGGGGTAGTTGCAAAAATGACTACGTCATCAGCAAAACGAAGGTGGGTTAGATAATCTCCATTAATCTTTATCCCTTTGTTTTCCCAGTTCAGTGATTGAAAGACATTTTCCAATGTGGCATTAAAGAGCTTCGGAGATATGGTGTCACCTTGTCTCACTCCCTTTCCAATTTTTATGTGTGTTGTATTTTCAAACAGCCGAATCTTTGCACTTGCATTTTCATAGATGTTATTAATAATATTAATGTATGCATCTTCAATACCGCAGGATTTCAGAGCCGTGGTAACTGCTGATGGTTTCACCGAATCAAAGGCTTTTTCATAATCGATAAAAGCCATGCACAATGGAAGTTCATATTCCCTCGCTCTTTCAATTAGTTCTCTCAGTACGTGGATATGATCTATTGTGCTGTAGCCACTCCTGAATCCAGCTTGCCTTCGTGATTTACTGTCGTTGAAGAAACCAATTGTAAATGGAAACTTTCATTTGAAAATGAATGACAAATATGAATTAATTGTATATTAAATGTGCATCTCCTGTTTTGACATACAACTGAAAACGTCCGCGACTCAATGGTAGTACGCTGAAATGATTTCTCACTGGAAGTCAATAAGAACAAAACGGCAGATACAAAATTCTCGCTTGTCTGGTTGATCTTCCTTGTTAATCGGGTCAAAGACCTTACTCGTAGGAAATGTTTTTTGCAGATGTATAGTTATGGATGAATACAAATGTCTCATTCTGTGTGTGTGTGTGTGTGTGTGTGTGAGAGAGAGAGAGAGAGAGAGAGAGAGAGAGAGAGAGAGAGAGAGATTCTTCAACATCTCCAACAAATATTGCTGTAACATCGGTATTTGATGTTGGAACACTGGCATTATATCTTCGTGGATGTAATTCAGATCTTCCGTAAATACCGTTTTTACTTTCACAGGTGGTTTAATTCAAGAAATTTTGTTCATTCGTTAAACAGTTTTTTCTTTTTTTTTTTTTTGACGTAATTTAATACGTTCTTTCTTCTTAACATTTACACCCGTTGTTTACTTCATTCTGTAATATTTCGCTACTTAATTCTGCCAAGTAAAAAAGGTATACAGCTGTCTCTGGTTCCAAGTATAACGGGAACACAGTATGATAGATTTTATTGTGTGTTCCAAGATAGCAATGACCACGTTCAGGAGATAGCTCTATCTAAGCACTCAGTGGTAAAAGAAAAGCATAGAACAGAATTGTATTCTCTAATAAGGTCCTTGTAGTTTTCTGATTCCAAAGTAGTTTCAGTCAGTAGCATTTTTAGTTGTTCAGAATGTTCCACGCAAACTTGCTAACCAAAACAGAACTGTGTGCATTTATTTTATGCGTTACATTGTTCTGATGTAATGCGTTTTTGATACGTGTATGTTGAAATATCATTAAATGTTAACACTACAGTTATATACAGTATATATACACACTGGTGTGCAAAACTTAAGGACGAAGTGGAAAACGTGAGATAACGATATAAATAGTAGAAGCACCAAAACACAAATTAACTCAGGACCGTGTGTGCGAACAGCACATGCGCAATAATGGATCATGACGCGTGGTTTGCGTGACGTGAAAACAAAATGCTCTCACACAGTCCAATAGTATCAGTTGAACTGAAGTCGCCGGACGCTATACATAAGTGTCACAGACGTTCGATTATGTATGTTGTGTGCTAGAGACGACGAAATGGCCCGTTGAGAACATGTTGATTTTACTCGTGGTCGAATAAATATGAGACTCGAGGAGGAACGAACTGTGATGAGTGTGGCCCACGAGTTCGGTATCGCCCAAAAAACATCAATGAAGGGGGATAGATATGGCAACCGTTGTGTTCTCGTATGGTGAGGCATTCTGATCAATGGACGTACGGAGCTCCAGATACTGGAAAGAGGTACTGTAACTCGTGTGCGCTACTGTAATGAGGTAATCCTTCCCCATGTTCTTCTGTTCCAAGGGGCCATTGGCCCACAGTTCGTGTTAATGGACGATAGCACCACACCCCAATCAATCGTACAATGGCTGTTGATGAGCTATTGGAAAGTGAAGACATTCAGCGGATGGACGTTTCCCCGACCTAAATCCCATAGAACACGCGTGGGACGCTCTGGGGAGACGCATTGCGCCAAGTCAACCTACACCGGAAACTGTCCAAGAGCTGAAGACGGCGCTGACGGAAGAATGGGCGATGTTACCGTAAGAACTCATTAAAAACCAAGTGGGAACTGACTCTGAGAAAATTCTCTCACGCTTTGTCTCCACAAAGCGTGAGAGAAATTTCTCAGAGTCAGTTCCCCATTAGACACTGGACACACCGTTATTTACTAAGACGACACTTTTGTCTATGCGTAGTATTTCCACTTTGTATGTTGAATGGAGATTAACTCCATCGCGCCTCTTTTGATGCTTTTCAGGTTTCAATTTCAGTGGTGCCGACTAATGCACTAGCCCTCACATTTTACTTTGAGAATTAAGATTTACCGAAAGCGTGGTTCCTTCTCACGGGGAGTTTTAGGATATGCTTAAGGGCATATTTTGGAGATAAGGGGGAAGGAGGCGAGGGAGAGTTGTCTCTAGGTTGAGTAAGCGAGCGGTCACGGAAAAGTACGACGAGGTGATTGCCCCAGGGGAGGCCGGGAAGGTCTTAGGTGGACCGGGAGGTCAAGGGATTTCAGGACAGCGCGAGCGATGATCGAAAGCGAGAGAGTTAGGAAATATAGCACAGCTAACGGACAACCTTTGCAGGCACTTAAATGAAGAAAAAAATAAAAGTTTCTTAGACATATTTACGAATCGCAAGAATGATTTGTATACAATTATTATCATTTGGTTATTACGTGTTAATTACTATCATCATCAACCACTACGGAGTTATTAGCAATTACAAGTTAACAACTAGAACAAAGATAAGAACCAACTTGTTAACAAATCTTTTTAATAAAATTTGGAGTAACTACTTGATTATTTACATTATGCTCACTAACTTCGACGCATATTACTTTGTTACCAGGTTCACAACTTTAATCTTTTCTTCTGGCTTGCTATCAAATCTACACTGACGGAAAAAAATCCCAACACCAAGAAGGGGTTGTGTTAGATAAACGACAGTTGGTAGGCGGTGAGAGTACATCTGTAACATGACGTCTATGCAAATTTCGCACTCGGCGCATACGTGTGGCGCTAGTAGCGCCCCTCGGAACATGCAAAGCAGGTTTGCTGTAAATACGCGCTGAAACGTTCGTGAGCGTTAGTTATCCTCGAGATTCGACGTAATGTGTTGATGTTAGTCAAGAATGCCTTTAAGAAGACGAAGAAGCCATTATCAACAGCTCACGGAGTTTGAACGAGGTCGTGTAATAGGGCTACGAGAAGCTGGATTTTCGTTCCGCAATATTACAGAACGACTTGGCAGGAATGTAGCCACTGTGCATGATTGTTGGCAGCGGTGGTCAAGGGAAGGTACTGCCTCAAGAAGACCGGGTTCCGGCCGGCCACGTGGCACTAATAAGAGGGAAGACCGCCGTGTACGGCGTATGGTCGTGCCGCATCGTACCGCGTCTGCGGCAGCAATTCGAGCTGCAGTTACCCCCACAGTGACACAACGAACTGTTACAAATCGGTTACTTGAAGGAAAGCTCCGAGCCAGACGCCCTGCAGCGTGCATTCCACTTACTCCAAACCACTGCCGTTTGCGATGTCAGTGGTGTCAAGCTAGAGGTCATTGGAGGACGGAGTGGAGATCTGTTGTGTTTTCTGATGAAAGACGGTTCTGCCTGGGTGCCAGTGATGGCCGTGTGTTGGTTAGAAGGAGGCCAGGTGAGCGCCTGCAACCAACCTGTCTGCGGCCGAGACACACTGGACCTACACCTGGAGTTATGGTCTGGGGAGCAATTTCCTATGACAGCAGGAGCACTGTCGTGGTTATCCCACGCACCCTGACGGCACAGTTGTACGTCGGTCTGGTGATTCAACCTGTTGTGCTGCCATTCATGAACAGCATTCCAGGGGGTGTTTCCCAACAGGATAACGCTCGCCCGCATACCGCTGTTGTAACCCAACATGCTCTACAGAGTGTCGACATGTTGCCGTGGCCTGCTAGATCACCAGATCTTTCACCAATCGAGCACGTATGGGACATCATTGGACGACAACTCCAGCGTCACCCCCATCCAGCATTAACCGTCCCTGTATTGACCGACCAAGTGCAACAGGCATGGAACTCCATCCCACAAACTGACATCCAGCATCTGTACGACACAATGCATGCACGTTTGCGTGCTTGCATTCAACATTCTGGCGGTTACACCGGTTATTAATGTACCAGCATTTCACATTTAAAATGGCTCTTCTCGCGCTTCCATTAAGCTGTGATCTTGAAACCTTAATCGATTAAATATGTTACCTATACAAATGTATTGCCGCCATTTCATTCCTCTACAACTATTTTTTCGTGGGGTTGGGATTTTTTTTTTCCGTCAGTGTAATTCGTTGGAATCTTTTGCCTAGACGTATTATCCCATGATGTCATCAGGACGCAAAGTGTTGCGAGTTACATGAAACATGCGCTCGAAACTGTAGCAGAAAGTCTAGGGTACGAAAGCGCCATCATATCGTATTCCTTCATATGCAACTGAATTGTAGCCACCTAGTGAAATATGTGACTTAGACTATTTCAGACATCTTTGACATATCTATAAAAAATAATGTGTAATGATTGTTTGTTCTCTATACAAATATACACCAAACTTTCTATTACCAATTCTTCAGACTCCCCCCCCCTCCTTTTTTTTTTTTTTTTTTTTTTGACATCGCGCATTACATAAGCTAATACGTATACCAACCCCAAAGCCTACATTTAGGAGATATCGATATATCTGCAAGAAACAAAATGGTTTGCGATCGAGGAATCTTATTTGCGCAGAGAACGCTAAGCTGCAGGGGATCAAATGTCCAATGAGCACAGACACCAACGCTTCTTGTGATATTCAGAATGAACGGTGGTGTTTTAAGCACCCATTGATATTTTATTTAAGACTTAACTACGACTGAGAAGGCCACCACACTATTCCCACGAATTGTTTTCTACTGAAAACTCATTTAGATAGATTAATGTGTGTATTTCCTTTGAATTCAACTGCAGAAAGAATTATTTCTGATGTCTTTAGAATGTGAAATGAAAGTTTAAACTGCTTAGTTACCATTGACGTATTGCCATCTTAAAAAACAAAAACAAAAAAACATTGCGACGAAGTATACACCAAGAAACTGTTGTAACTCAGAGAGAAGAAACAGAGAAATTATTATCATTATTATTTTCGATTTTGCTGTTCTTCAGGAAGTACTAATAGTGGCATCATGCTCATTTTCGTTGATACCATATGGAATTGGGCGACAATGTTTGGGACAATTCAGGTAAAAAACAGCGCATATTGTTCTCACGATAACTGATACATTAATTAGTTTTCCAGCTTTTCGCAGAATACTGTCATCGTACCGCCTAAGAAAACCCTAATGCAGGGAAAATAGCAACCAAGGTAAGGAAACAATTAGACTAAGAGTAGCAGAATGTAACCAGTTGGCCCTGGGAAAGCTTAAAAATTTGAAGCATGTTTAGAAAACTGGGCTTACTTCCAAGACTGATTACCACAGAGAGATGTTCAAATTCATGCACTGCTACAGAACGTGGTTCAATATCTTTCGCTCTCGTACTGAGATGGTCAAGAGCATTCGTTCTCACGGTGGGAGGTTCAAGATTGCTTGCTGCTGTGGAGACATTAAGCATCATTCGTGACTAAAGATGTTCAAGTTCATTCCCAAGGAAAGATGCTAATACTCTGTTGGAGAGACGTACAAGATCATTCTTTCCTTTTTCACAGGAAGAGCATCAAGATCGTTCTTTCCCATGGAAAGGTGTTCAGAATCATTCGTTTCCGTGGAAAAATGTTCAAGATCATTTGTTAGAATAGAAGATATTCTGTCTAAAAAATTAAAGACAAGAGAAATTACTGACAAAGCCTCTAACGGTGTAATGGTGTTGCGAGTGTTGTCGTAAAAGTAATATGTCTTTTTGAAAATAACTCCTCTGTCGGTTAAAATATTTCAATGAAATTTAGTATAAAAATACATTAAAATCTGCTGAATGTAGGAGGTTTACTCAAGACAGCCCCCCCCCCCCATGAAATCAAGCATTTAGGCAATCGTTCAACTTAATATGTGTAACCGGTTTGGAAAAATTCCGCTAACTGTTGCTTGAAGCAGCATCTCACAGCCTCTTTTAACCACGTCTGCATCCTGAAAAAACTATGGACTTTTTTCCATGGGACCGAACGGATGAAAGTCAAAAGGCGCCAAATCAGGACTGTATGGTGGATGTGGGATTACTGTCCAGCCCCTTTTGGGGACGGTCAGAGATGTTTCAAGTGAGATCGGGAGTTGTCGTGGTGCGGGAAGGCATAACGAAGAGCCACGTTTGGTCTTGGGGATAGGTTCCCTCAGCTTCTTTAGTGTCTCAATGTAACGAGAACTGTTGACAGTTCCACCTTGTTCAAGAAAATCTCTGACATCGCGGGAAATTGGCACCATCACATTTTTCGTTAATAGCTGTATTTTGGACTTCTTTAGATCTTGGCGAGGTATTGTGCTGCGATTGCATAGAATGAGCTTTGTCTGTGGGTAATAAAAAAATGTTCAAGTTTCATCTCCCGTAACCACGTTGGAAAGACATGTGTCTTGGTTCTCCTCAAACATCTCCAACAGATCTCAGCACACTTAGGCTCTTTAGTCTCGATGATACTGAGTTAATTGGGGTGGAACCCACCTAACATACACTTTCCGATATCCCAGGTCATTGATCATTGTTTTCACAGCCCTACGACCACAACGCAATGAAGCACAGATTTCCGGAATGGTCTCCACATCGATCATTCCGAATGAGTTCATCAGCTTGCCGTTGGTTCTCTTCGATGACTGCAGTTGAAGGCCTTCCGCTCAGTTATTTGTCGGCCAATGAGGTTTCTCGTGCTTGAAACTTCTTACATTTCTCATGTCCATTGTTGCATTTTCAGCAACTTTCTTCAGCCTCACACGGATCTTCGTCGCCTTGCAACCTTCCACTTCCGAAAACTCAATAACAGCTCTTTGCTTTAGACAAGTATCTACCCTTTGCATTAACCAATCTAAACACGAAAAAAATGTACATTTACTCAGCGAGTCAATCTAGATTTATACATGCTTTCATGTACATATTCGCAAAATTAAAGGAGGTATTAGCAAAAAGGCATTACTTTTAGCACAACCCTCAAACAAAACGAACTATCACAATGAAAGCAAAAAAGAGACATAAACAACGATACGGGCACAAGACATACCCACTATGAGATATCGATATCACGAAAAATTTGACACAGGCATTCGCGCAGCAAACAACTGCATCCACTCCTTCACGCAACAGAAATGTTCCAAGATTTCGGATGCAAGTGCTTCGAACTAGAACACTAATTATCATTTTATTTTTAATTCGAGTGAAAGTGCAAAAATCCTCCGTCAGGGAATCTCTGCTACGCTTTTCTACTGAAAATCCACATGACGTCATGCCATGCATGGTGAAGTTCTAGGAAGTAATCGCTACGTGCTCTTTTGCTACCATGGGAGCGAGTTTCACCACTCTGCCCGATAATTAGATTTTTCTCCACTGAATTCTCTCCCCACCCTAACATCATCCCCCCACCTCCGGCTTCCTATTCACAGTGATGCTCTCGCCCCAGCTCATTGGCCTCTGGATGCAATCTGGATCCACCACTACTAAAACGGTTAAGTGCTTCTGCTTCTTTTCTTTCTGTCATTTTTTTCTCTCTCTTCCTCTTCATAAATCCTTCGCGTTGAGGTAGTTCATTTGTCACGATTCTTTTCGACACCAAAACAGATAGCGTAACTGTATTTTAAATGTTGGCCACTATTTCTTTCATCAACTTTTAACAGAAAAAATAATACATTCCCTTACACAAGTTATGTACTTAATACCGTATTGTGGTAAGTAAATCTCAATGGCTGTACCTAAATGAATTATTCTTTATAAAATATTTGTTTTTTCTTAGAACAGTAGAAAAATTACGCCTTTTTTTGTCGGAAATATAAAACAAAAGTAGCTTCTCTCTGGCATCATCTTGCAGTCATCCTAAAGAAATTTTACAGCCGCATTACTGCACGAAAAGTTGTTGAACGTATATATCTGTCGGACACGCACACACTTTTTTGTGATACAAGCATGGTGACGTATATATACGGATTTGCTGCTCAAAGGGTTCAGGACCCACCAGTAGCTACGTATAATAATAATTATTAGAGGCAGTTCAGCAGCATTCCTCAGAGTATTTTTTTTTACTGGGGGTTTAACGACCACCGTGAGCAACACGACACCAAAATACTATAAGCAGTCGCCCGTCCAGGGGGTACTGATAGCCCCCGCAAACCACGCAGCGCGGGGGGGGGGGGCGCTCATGGTTAAAAGGGCCTCTAGCCTCAGCAAGAAGATTTTACAAAAATGTTTGGCGGAAACTTGGAAACTTCGTATGAAACTCGTTAAAGAAATGGCCAAGAATTAAAGCAGCTTTGAATGAAGTATTAAGAAGAAAACCATTCTTTTCTCAGTAAATACGTAAAATAGTTAGAAATAATTTTTGTTGCTTTAGTTCATAAAAACTGGATGACGGGGAAGCAGGTATTCAAAAAACTTGAAGCCCCTTGTAATATCTTGCTGTTACAAGGGGCCTCGAGTTCACAGCCCTTGCAATTTTTTCTATGCATGTATGTTAACAAGAGAATGTGAAAAACATATCAGTTCAATGAGTGGAATTTTTATACCAATGAGGATAAGGTGTTATGTATTACAGTTGTTTACACATAACTATGCATACTTCCACAATATAATGAACTAAAAGGTGTTCTTCGCAGGAACGAACAAATCAGACCTGTGCCATTTTTTTTTATAACAGAATCAAAAGATTTTTTACTATGTGCAAAATTTTGTGGCATTATGTTAAGAGTGTTTTTTTTTTATTTTTCAGAGTAAATAATTTAAGTAGTTTTGTGTTCTTTGTGCTACAGTTCTTAATCGTTACTTAGTTATTTGCTTATAAGATGTTGTGACATTTCGCATAAATCGGAAAAGTCATTTAGACACTGCCGCATGTTATGTGTGAGCAATCGTGAGGCACTTCAAAAAGCAGGTCTTAGTTCCTTAAAATAATAAATTTCGCATGATATGATGAACTTTGGCGTATTTCGTGTAGTTATTAATTTGTATCGGTAACCAGAGCAATCATTTTAATTATAACGTACACATTTTTGTGTTTCACGCAATAAATTGAAATAATTTTGATTTTACGAAAATTACTCGTAGGTTCCAAAGAATTTGATTTAATAAAACACCCGTAAAGCCTAGTTAATAACATGGAAGTTAAAATTTTGACTAATTGAAAGCTAACAGACAGATTTTCGCAAAAGGGCATGCAAAATTTTTTTTGCAGGGGAGTCCTAATTTAAGGGCATTGACTCCAGGGAAGGGAGTGAGCCAGTGCCGTAAGACAAACACAAACACCGATGCTTCACTGGATTCGAACCCGGACCCATCTCGGACGAATAATTAAAAGCAATCGCTTAGACCACTGCGCCACCATTTTCAGAGTATCGAACAAATGTTCGTTAGAGAAGTTTTTACTGCTAAGTCTTTTATTTCAAGACCGATCTTTAACAATATCTCAGGTTACCGTACAGCAAAGGAGTGCGAGAGCGTAACCGGACAGTAGGTAATGAATGGTTTTACAACCTCACAGGCGAAAACGGAGCTGAAAAACGCTTGAAGGAGCTAGTACGAAAAAAGAATTTATTGGTCATGACATAACGTCATGAGAAGTAGAAGAAAGGAGGAATTCGGAGTTGGCTGAAGGCAGGTGGAGATTTGACGCTCCCGAAGCTAAGCACGGGAAATGAGGGAAAAGAAGAAATAAAAATAAGTAGGGAACAGAACAAACATAATTGTACAAGTAATTAAATAATTAGAATAACTTCAAGACAACTAGTGCTAGTTAAATTATAAGATTCAACAGCAAAAACACAGAAAATTATAATCCTTTTCATTGTTTCATCGCATCAAAATTCTTTGTCGGATCGAAAACTAGCCAAGCACCCACAGCAAAAAAGGAAAACCCCGCTAACACTCTTAATAACAGGGAAAACAAAAATAAAATATTCATGAGCTTCCTCATCGTACGATTCAATTCACTCTCAGATGGGGTTTGCAACTACTGAGAGGTTATCATATTGTTATTGATAAACTTGTTTGATGAATTTCGAAACATGCTGCCTAAAAATTGGACAGCGTACGACAAGAGCATAAAAATGATTGCTTGTTAAAAAGGACATAATTAACTCAAAGAAAACAACTACCTCATGGTAGAAAACAAACTAAGAGATACTCACATAATTCAAAACATTCTGCTTGTATGTAGGAAATTCTTGAAATAATCTCCGTTTCCTAGCGAGAAAAATGTAAACCAGCTTGGAGACATTTAATTAGCGTTGACAGGAGCTAATTTAAATTCAAAATGAAACAGAAAATATTCCTGGAAAACTGAATTTTTGAACACACTGAATAATTCCTAGAGATTAATGAGTTTGCACTGAATAATTCCAAGGAATAAATGAGAGAGTTTCAAAGAGCAAACACACAGTCCGGAAAGATATGTCAATTTTCAGTCTTTTATCAGTATTTCGCGTTCCCTCAAGTTTGTTTTTCCCTTTCACATATGAGTCAAAAAGAGTCATGGTTTATACAGAGACCATTTCCATATATTTTTTGGCACCCAAATTTGTAAGGTGAAGTTTTTCACACACAATGAGAGACTATTGTACCCAACGTCTGGCGCTCGAGCTTCTTCCAAAATCTGATGCTTGACGAATTCTTATTTCAAGTTATGCGAGAGTAAATGAATACTGGTGTTTTGTGGAGTAAATTCTAGATATGATAGAGAAACGTCAATCACGGAATTCCACAAGCGAATAAGATGTTACTGCTGGTTATGATGTCATACGTGAAAATGTTACAATTAAAAAAATGGATGAAACCGTTTTTCTTATACTGAAGCCATGAGAGTCAGAAGACGGGTGGCTGGCTATCTAATAATTTCACACTATAAAGTACACTTTCAGCTTAGCTCTTCTATTCAGACCTTAGATGCTTGTGCAGATTAAGCATCTATGGGAAGGGGAGTGGAAGTCATGAATTTCCATCACAGCGGCCTTGGCATGCACTCACTTTTGTATCACGACTATATTTACAAATTAAAGCACACTAAAGACACCACTAGAGCGAAGAGATACCTAAAGGTCTGGTTTGATGCAAGCTGAATTAGTTATGATGCAATGTACAAACGTAGAATTCGCACAGAAGCGCTAAAGCAGCAATCCGGAACGAATCACCTCATACTATCGATAAAAACATACCACAATTTTAAAAACAAACAAACCAGAAACTCCAACAAAAAAAATATTTATATATTAATACAAAGAGACTCAAAAAAGCATTACAGTAGGGGAGAAAGGAGAGTTCTGCGCCTCTGCATGCTGCATACATGCAGAGCTAAAAGTCAATGGCGGAGAGTTCTACGCCATGCAGAGCGAAAGGTCAATGGCGGAAAGTTCTACGCCATGCAGAGCGAAAGGTCAATGGAGGAGAGTTCTGTGCCACTACATGCAGAGCAACTGGTGATGAGAGTTCTATGCCTCTGAATGCCATCTGACATTGTTACAAATATTTACGAATGTTTACGAACAAATTATTTTATGCGATGGCAACACAAAGAAAAAATGTTTTGAGTTGTTTTTAATGAAGTATTTGTTCTTCTTTGATTTTTATAGATACACATGTAGTGTGTGAGAAGGGGAGGAGGTGGGTGGAGGTGGTGTGACATGCAGACTGAGACGTGTTTGATACGAATATATTTTTTTTAGCATTTTAAAAATATATTGAGAGTTCTAGCATGCTGCATGTGCTGGATCTCACAATGTAAGTTTTGGAAAAGCCTTTTGTCTAGACTGATGAAGAAACTTTTTAGCGGTGGCAACACGGCTAATATAGGAATGTTCAGAGCTTCTACGTTTTAGCCTTACTACTTTAAAAAATAAATTTCCACGTGAGATTGCCAATGCTATCAAACGGGGAAATTTCTTCTTCTTTTTTTTTTTTTTTTTTTTTTTTTTTTGAGATAAAAAAATGTCTTGTTGGCCAACAATGGGATTTGAACACTCCATCCTCGATGTGAGAGGCAGGAACCATAACCACTGGACCAACAAGACATTACTTGTGTTAGCTTTATTGTGGACCCCTTTCCTGATTCGGGGGAATAGCTGGTTAATACACTCCAAATGATTATATTAAACTATAATAATAATAATAATAATAATAATAATAATAATAAATAAATAAAAATAATAAAATGTGGGAAAACAGTTTTTATACACGGAAAAATTAGGTGGTAACACTTCTAATATGTGTTTACTCTTTTGTGTTTTGGGGGTTTGACGATGTCACATGGTCTGCATTGTAGATTAAAACATTGCTATGCGTGTTTATACTTGAATTTACTCATATCAACACATGACTCTTTTGAGACATTTAACTTAGGAAGTCTACTGATCATCTGACATTTTCCCATTCAGCGATTGGAAAAACAGTCCTTGTCACTTATGAACTTTTTTTAAAACGTACCCTGTCACTTTTCAAGTGAAAATATTTTGCTCTTTTAAGATTTCTCACATGTCTGAAAACTCTCCTTTAAGGTAAATGATTTTCCCATGTTATTCTATGGGAATTTTTGCGACTGTCAGAAAATTAAATTTAAAAAATCGCCCTCTTAGTGAAAACAACAAAATCATTTTTTGACTTGTTAAAATTTATATGATTGAAAAAACGAACTTTATGAAAAAATGAATTCAAATATTGATTTTTTAGAAAAAAATGATCGATTCAAATATTTGGTTTTATAAAAAAAGAAAGTCAATAACTTCGTAAATGCTTTCTTGCTTGCTCTCACAACTCTGAAGCGAGTGGGAGCAAAAATAACATTTGTATACATAAACGCATTTTGTTAAGACTATGAAGTCATTCATGTACATTGTTCACTGGGTTGTTGTAAGAGACTTAGTTATTGTTTTATGGAAATAACTTCTAAGATTAGAGAAAATGTCTGTACACAAGGTGAAGCGTTAAGAATATTAATGATGTGGAACTATATAACTTGATGTGGAAAAGATATTCTCATCGCCAGTTGCTCTGCATGTAGTGGCGCAGAACTTTCCGCCATTGACCTTTCGCTCTGCATGGCACAGAACTCTCCTCCATTATCTTTTCGCTCTGCATGCATGCAGCATGCAGAGGCGCAGAACTCTCCTTTCTCCCCTACTCATTATAACCAAAAACAAACCTCTCAAGCCGATCTTACACCTATTTTCATACTGTCATGATTGGACCACGTGATCGGTTTTTTCGCTTTCTGTCAAATGGTCTTCGTATATAAGATTGGTCTTTATCTGTTGTCTCCCATGACCTCGGGAGCACCTCAGCGGGTCTTGGGTTATTCCGGCTTTTGCTGAGTTTCGAAAGGTCATTATACACGAGTCGGTGTTCCCCTGATGAGATCGGCTTGAGAGGTTTGTTTTTGGTTGCAATGCTTTTTTGAGTCGCTTTGTATTAATATTTTTGTTGTTGTTGGAGTTTCTGGCTTGTTTGTTTTTTGAAATTGTGGTTTATAGTGGTATGTTTTTATAGATATATATATATATATTTAGATATATTGATGATCTGCTGTGTATCAATAATTCCGAAGTTATAGAGAGTGATTTTGATAATATCTATCCTAGCTCTCTTAACTTATGTAAAACCAACCACAGTAATCAGGAACTTGAGTTCCTAGACTTAAGCATTAAGCTCAACAGAGGTAACCCATCTATTAGCCTCTTTGATAAAAGAGTTAATTTTCCTTTCAAAGTAATTAAATATCTACACTGGAATAATAACATTTCAACCAAAGTAATTGAGAATGTACTAATTTCTCAGGTCCTAAGAATTTCAAGAATTTGCAGCAACAATTTGGACTTCAATTGCCACATTAATATACTATTAGAAAGTTTTCTAGAGAACGAAATTCCTTCTTCTTTCATCAAAAGAACTTTAAGAAAAATTATTCTGAATAATAGAGTAAGGTTGGCAGATCTGCTTTAATTTTCTACACAGTTAATAATATGATTCTGACCAATCAAAGCCGTAAGGAAGTTGGCTAGAGGATGCCTATTAACTACCTAAAGGAACCTTAGTGCTATGGATATGACGGTCCTATTAAAACAAAAAAATTAAATAATATAAACAAAATCACAAAAAAAGCTTAAAAATCTGTTTATAAAAGAAAATAAAAACAAATAAAAAAGAAAACCAGTTATTCATCACTAGGATAGCTATACTAAAAATAGTAAAACCAACATTAAAATTAATAAGATTCTGATTAATCTATAGAAGCTCACTAAGGTGATTTAATACATGCAAAGATTATTAAATAAACTGCTCGTGTATTTTATAATATTTCTCATGTATTCTGGAGAGTTAATTCTGCTCATTCTGATCATACAGATCCACAGTCTTAAGTTTATATATTTTTTTCTCTGGTTAAAATCTCCGCGCGTTGGTTTCTTGCTGTATGAGGAGGCCATCAGCCCCACCCTCACTGCCCCCCAGCGTCTAGGGAGTGGCGGAAGAGGTCAGCCATGTTCTCCTCTTGTGAGGAGAAAAGTTTTTGTAACTCAAGAGGTAAGCTCTCTTCCTTGTTTTTGGGTTCTAGGTTTTATAAGTTCAATGTTTGTACTTCATGTACCTTTCTCTGTCGTTTTTTAGCTTTTCAGCTTTTAAGCATTGGTTTGTCTGTTAACATTTATGCGGGTTTTAACTCTTACTTTTCTTTGTAACTTTGAGCGTCTTTTGTGGTACCTAGGAACAGAAGATGGCTAAGCTTGTTCCTTTTCTATGCGCTGTCTATGCGCTGTTTTTTCAAAGTAGTTAAGTTCTTAATAACTAATTAATTATGCACTTAAAGCACTGCTGAAATACTTTGTACATATTGCAACTAACTGTTTAAGGTATATAACTTTCACAAAGTTTTCTTTAGTTAATTATTATCTTTAACTTATTCTCGTTTTCGTGCTGTCATAAGTTGTAGAGTAGGGGTTTTAGACTCAAGTTTTCTTTCAAAAATCTGTTCGTTATAAATTAACATTTCCTTTTTTAATTGCAATGTAAAATTTGTTTTTCAGGTTTAAATTCTCTCTCAAACGAACTTGGAATTTCGTTATAGCTGAAAATCATTTCTATTTATTATGTCACTCTCACAGCTTGAGTTCTCTTTAATCTTCTTCTCTCTGTTTAATAGTAACAGATGAAGAGCATGGGTCGGGCCATGAAGGTTAATGGATGCAAGCGAAATTGTTAACTAGTGCTAGGTCATGCTACTCTACGGAGGACATGACTTATATATATATTTTTTAAACTATTTTAGGTGGGAATGTTACTTGCATCTATGGCCTTGCAGAAACCCATTTCCAACTAGGTCTTTGTGGAAGTGAGAAAATGCAGAGTTTTTGCTGGTCCTTGATAAAGCCAAGGCTCAGTATTCTCGACACCTTCTACATTCAGTTGTTTTATTTTCTTTTTTTTCTTTTCTCCTTTTACTCACGCAGGTAGATACATAACCTTTTCTATGTTGTACTAGGTGTGAGTCAAAATTATATATGTATTTTTTTGCTTAGGTATCTTTATAGTATATGCTCTTAAGTATATATATATATATATATATACACATGTATATCATCAGCATTGTCAACCATTATCAATCCACTGTTGGACGAAGGTCTCCCCAAGTTTCTTCCACAACGGTCTGTCTTGTGCCAGTTTCGAAACTCCATGTTACTCTTGCATACTTTCGAATTTCATCAACCCATCTCCCTGTGGTCTCCTGGGTCTTTTCCTGTCCCTTGGAATCCAGTCTAAAATTTCGGCTGTCAATCGATGATGTCCTTCTGGCAATATGTCTAGCCCATTGACATTTCAGGGAATGGCAATGGGCTGGACATATTGCCATTCCCAACATGTTTTTAGGTTTTGAGAGTTTGTTTCATGCACATGTGCATGTTTTTTTAAGGAACTTTTAGTGCATTACGGATGGAGTCCGTTGCCTTGTTGTTCGTGACTGGGGTAGTGAGTGTGTTTTGCATTGCGTTGATTTGGATGGTTTGTTCGGATTGATTTTTCTCACATATATTATGAGTAGCTGTCATTGTTTGCTGCTTATGCGCAATATGCAGAGTATCATTTATTTATTTTATTTTATTTCATAGGCTTGGTCGTACAGTGGCTAGTTTTTCTTTTTTAGGTTGATAGTTTGGTACCCAGTTTTGAGTGGTTTCATTTTTATTTATTTATTTATAATATATATATTTATAATGGTAGGCCGCTAGGCTATAGCCCCCTTTAGACCTCCTTTAATCTGGTCCTGCTTCCGGCGGAAAAAGAAGAACAAAATTTTCTCAGAGCCCAACCCAAGCCCGAACCATAGTAAATATTATGCAGTCCGAGCCCGCCTAAGTCCGGCTGGGGCTCCGTCTCATCTTCGGGCTTTCGGGCTCGCGTTTGTCCCACTGGTGTACACATTTCATATCACAGTAGATAACTGTCTGAGCAGCCATGGAATTATTACCGAATAAACGAACTACCAGACTGTGTTGAGAGATGTTATTGTAAAAAAAAAAAAAAAAAAAAAAAAAACTGAATACATAATCCTATCATTCCATTTAAGGGTGAAGCATGTTTTTCATTTTAACCAGTTACTAGTAATGCTATCAATGATTATGTAATTAGTTTAAGTGGACGGCTTAAAGTTCTATACGATAGCTTTCTTCTACAGCTTCCAACTCTCCTCAAAGAGACGTTACTTATGTCGAAGGAGTAAAGACTTCGTCTTTACTCCTTCGACATATATTTTCCTGAGAGCACAGTTTCACTAAAGTATAAAACGAAAAAATATACAGAATTTTTGGTGATCAACTGAACTTGTACAAATTCCATTTCAACCACACCGAACATCAGATATCAACGATATCAAGAGAGTACGGAAAGTCTAACATGCAGGACTGTTTGAAGCAATTCTTCCAGACAGTGACGTTAAACGTTACAGAGTCTGCTGGATGAACAGATCTCGTATCTTATAAGTTTCCATTATAATTTGAGAAACAATTGACATTAAGGTTGGATGCGTTACATAAATTCTTTTGAGTTCAACTTACCTTCGGTACATTATTTATGGGAAAAATATTACTTCCAATGTTACTGGCCTCAAGATCCTTTTAAAGTAAAACCACAAGAACATGTCATAACACTGCGGTGTGGCTCTTGTCAGGCAACTAACATATAACTGCGCAATGAAAACGTACGTTTGAATTTAGACAAACACTTCAGTTTTATTAACGTGAACGATCTCAGCCACCTAACATGCTTTCTACAAAAAGGTTTAACTGACACCAACAAAACTCATCCTTTTTCTTTAAAAGTTTCCATACAGTTTAAAAAAGACAATAACTGCGACCTAACATAGTGACATCTATGTGTGCAGCATCAAAATTTCTGTAAATCTAACTCCATCTCAAAATACACTCTGCCGCATTTGAAAGAAGCACCACTGGGAGATATATGTTCACCTTGTTACAATAATACAATAATTTAAGAGCAGAGAACCGTTAACTTAAAACACAATGACACGGCTTTAACAGGAGGGGAGGAAAAAAAAAAAAAGAGGTATTAGATTAGTGCTATCCCGAACGGCGTGCCGTCCACAAGGTCACAAGTGTGCTGCGAAATTTTGATGAACATAAATTTCTTTACTATGTAATTAAATTAATAAGACCTCAAAGAATGTATTCTGAATTTTTCGCACGCACACTCCAAGAAAAATGTATGCAGATATTGTAAACATTCGCCGTAATTTTATACACGGTAAATACATAATGAGCAGTATTCAGGCAGATGGTAGGGAGAGTAACTACGTGCTGTGGTTTTTGTAATGTATATTTCATGACCCAAACAGCAGCGCAACTTTAGGCGCAACGAGCTGCTGATTTTTTTTTTTTAAAGAGAAAGATGTTGCAACAGCAATGCTCATGTTTACTTAAAGAAGCTAAATATCTCTTTAAAACGTGGTGTTACGTATATCATTAGACAATTACATTAACGGAATGAATACAGCACATCTTAGACGATTAGTGTGAATGACGAA
Organism: Macrothele yani; assembly: GCA_039090855.1. Lineage (NCBI taxonomy): Eukaryota > Metazoa > Arthropoda > Arachnida > Araneae > Macrothelidae > Macrothele > Macrothele yani. The sequence continues at coordinate 59,124,768 of CM077017.1, read as the reverse complement.
TGATTGGACCAAGTCAAAATAAACGCCTTGGAAACATAAATGACAGAAGTCAGAGCCCATTTAAGAGGGAGGTTGCAGCCCGGGGACCCCGTATTTTCAAGGGGCCCCAGAATTAAGCAGGATGCTTGAGGAATTGACAGAGTTCTACAGTTTGTTTAGCCGATAGCACAACAAAATGATAAAAAACTGCCTTGTGAAAAAAAAAATTATATTTCTTTCCGCTTTTTTAGGAGGAGTCTACAAAAGGTATAGTCGCCCCCAATCCATCCTCAAATCTTCCGAAAGCATTACAGATGTTTTTGAGTACACATCTGTTATTGGGGGAAATTTTCATACATTCAGAATTCGTCTGAATCATGATATTTGGATCATATTTGTCCACTATTTCGATATAATTTCAACAAGCTGAACCGGTGGTGGTGGTGGGGGGATTCATTAAAGTAAAAGTGAATTGGTATAAATTTTTCAACCACGGAATTTTACATTTTCTTGCTAACGCTGATTCGTCCATGAATCATGGGATACACACTTCAATATAGTGAGGATATTTTTACGGCTTCCTCATCTTCTTTTGGGAATGTTTTCTCCTGGGTATTTTGATTTGGTCACCCATAGTGAAATCCTAGATGTGCCACTAATACCGGGGCCCTAAAATACTGTCCAGCCCTCTTAAATGTGCTGACGGAAGTATAATAAATGCGGTGGAAACGCGGTCTTTCAGATGCACGTACAAAGGAAAAAAGACTGGTAAAATGAGGGCACGAAAGAGAATATTTTAGGAAAATATTGTTAACAAGTTTGTTCTTATCTTTGTTCTAGTTGTTAACTTGTAATTGCTAATAACTCCGTAGTGCTTGATGATGAATAGTAATTAACGCGTAATAACCAAATGATAATAATTGTATGCAAATAATTCTTGCGATTCGTAAATATGTCTTAGAAACTTTAATTCATTTCTTCATTTAATTGCCTGCAAAGGTTGTCCGTTAGCTGTGCAATATTTTCTAACTCTCCCGCTTTCGATCATGTCTCGCGCTGTCCGAAATCTCCTGACCTGCCGGTCCACCTAAGACCTCCCAGCCTCCCCTGGGGCAATCACCTCGTCGTACTTTTCGTGACCGCTCGCTACCTAAACCTAGAGACAACTGTCTTCTCGCCTCCTATTCCCCTTTCTCCCAAAAATGCCCTTAAGCATATCAGAAAATTCCCCGTGAGAAAGAACCACACCGCTTTCGGTAAATATTAAGCCTCAAAGTAAAATGTGAGGGCTAGTGCATTAGTCGCACCAAAAGAGGCGCGATAGAGTTAATCTCCATTCAACATCCAAAGTGCAAATACTAAGCATAGACAAAATGTCGTCTTAGTAAATAACCGTGCATCCGGTGTCTAATGGGGAACTGACTCTGAGAAATTTCTCTCCCGCTTTGTGGAGACAAAGGAAGTGGAGCACGAGATGGAATAAAAGTTGCATTTTGAGATTTTATATGAAATCCTAAAACCCCGTATAAAATCTCTGTAACAATATCCAAATTTGTTTCCGCAAAAGCCATACTTGGTTAAAGAGCGCCGGAACACGAGGGAAATATATATAATTTTATAAAGTAATAGACAGACATCTTAATTTAACAAGTACAGTGAAGCCACCATTAACGGACACCTCCGAACAACGAAACCTAAGTCAACGGACAGCTCAGTCTGCCCCGAAGTATATCTAACGGATGCGCTGTCCATTGGAGTTTACGTAGTTCATTCGGTACTTCAGCAAAAGGACAGGACAAGATAGTGACAAAGAATATTTATTGCCAAAGGTATAATGGGTTCGATTATGGCTGGTACAACGGCGTGTTTAAGTAAAAAGAAAGGAGTTGAAAGTTTAGTTCTACATGAAGCGAGCCGCAGCTTTTATGTATGTTTCAATCGCCCACGGGGACTGCGGGGGTGGTTGATGGGGCCTGGGATTTTGCCTGTTCTGGGCGATGTCTCTTGGTCCCTGTGGGTTCTGTTCCTGCTTTACGGCGCGCGGGCAGCTAACTGTGCAGTTACGCTTTAATATCTAATATTTTTTCCCTTTCCTATAGCGTACCTTAACCCTAATCTCCTAGTTTGCTATTTCTAAGGGCTGTTTAACACCAGACGTCAGACACGGCCTTCTTAAAATCCTCTACACTCTGAATTATTTATTTAATAATTATATTCAGTTTTATTCAGCAGTAGCATTTGGAAAACGCACTTCTACGTTTCCTTTATTGTGCATAAGCTTCATATATTTATTCTGCTTTTGCACAACGGCCTCGCAATGTTAGCTTAGGCCTAACCTCAGAACAACGGCCACTTTCTAACAGTCCGAGCAGTGAGGTTTTACTGTATTTTGAAAAAGAAGTGCTTACATATAATTTTCTTTATTTTTCTGAAGACGGGTATCTGAGCACCAATGATTCGGGAAATTCTTTTTTGCACTAGATGTAACCAATTATGAGGATGATACTCGTGTATTTTTGAATATTTGAAATTTACAATTTCCGCGCAAGGTGGCGTCAAAGATTTTTAATGTTAGACACGATATTTCCGATTAAACAAGTCGGACTGGAAAAAGTTTTGTACTTTGAATACAGGAACGATGAGCAAACCATGCCATGTAGTGTTTTTTTTTTTTTTTTTTTGCACAATTCCAAAGCTACATGGCGAAAATATAAAAGAAGCGCTCGCTGAATACCTAATACTTCGTAGGCCCTCGCTGCACTTAGAGAACGGCAGCCTTTCGGCGTGACGTCGACACCACTAGGTGTCTGTCACCACTAGGTGTCTGTGTCTGTGCGGGGACCTACAACCAAGCTGTTTGCATTGCGATTCACAGTTCCTCTATGGAGCGGGATGGTGTGTCCCACTGCCTCACCTGCCTGCGGCGTTCCACAACATCGCATAAATGTTCAACTGGGTTGGAATCACTTGAGTTTGGGGGGGATTCGAGATGTCTCACATCAGCACTCTGTTCGTCAAACCATTCCTACACGAGGCAGGCGTGATGACATAGGGCATTATAATTCTAGAAGAACACATACCCTTCTGCGTGGACGTACAACATTGTTGAGTGTACATGGTCCGCAAGAAATACCTGGTAGTAGTTGGCGTCTATCCGTTGGTCCACACGTACCAGGACCCTAGTTCATGCCAGCTAAGGCTTTCCACGCACATTACTTCGGAACGGAAAAATCGGAAGTTTCGATATCGCTCACTGAAAACATTTCTTTTGATGCATTTCCGCATGCGTTAAATCATAACATCTGCCTCCGCTGTTCATTTTGTCGCATCGGCAAACGTGCAAACTGTAGCCGTGATCCAATCTGTCTGCGTTTACTGGTTCTGCCATTTTGGAAGTTGTTCTTTTATTATTTGATTATTTCCGAAATGTCTGTTGAAGTAGAATTAATCAACGCTGTGCAAAGAAATCCGATTTTGTGCGACATGGGTGATAAACATTATTACAATAGCGTGATGAGACGAAACGTGCGGGAGGAAACTACAGAAAATTTAACTGAATCAGGTAAGTGAAATATAATTCTTATGCTTTTCAGATTTAATAAAAATATGTTTAATTAAAGAAACATACACAAGTAAAATAGTGTTCGTAAGTTATTACGAAAATGTTATTAGTTGTTATTACTTATTACTGCAATAGGATCATCTTGTTACATTCTATGTTTTTTCTTATTTGTTTTTGAATAATTTAACTATGCGCCGCGGCCCGTACAACCACCACTGCTTCTTCCTTACTGCTATTATCATTCATTGTGCGAATTATATCGGTTAAGTTCATAAAGTAATATGATAACACTTGTACAATTAACACTACGCGCAACACTACTTCCAACGGGGTCGACATCTTCCAAATGAATTATTCCAATTCCACCCACGTAGTTCTGACCAAGTGTGTGGACAAACTTCGTTTCCGTTCCGAGTGTTCCGATGCGAAAAATTCATTTCCGTTCCGATGTAGTGTGTGACCACCTTAAACATGCCCCATATCATACAACCACCCTCACCAGCCTGGATAATCGATGCCATGTATGAGGGATCCACAGTCTCATGCTACTGACGCCAAACACGGATTCGACTATCGTCAGAATGGAACACATATCGGGGTTCATAGGACCAGCACACCTCTTCCAATCTTCTATCATCCAATCTGCATTCTGTTGTCACCAAGAGTCATTTACGTCAATGGACTGTTGTTAGGAGATGGTGTCGTATAGGGCGTCTGCTCTTGCAGCCCATCCGTGCCAGAGTGCAACACATAGTCGTGCGGGATATTGTTTCTAGTTGACCCATATTGTCCTGGGCCGTCAGCTGCAAAACTGTGCTACGCCGATTGCCTTGTACAAGGCGACGCAGCCGTCGTTCATCATTAAAATCTATAATACCTTTCGCAGCCCTTTACAGATGTTTCGCCAGTTGGTTGGTTCGCTATTTTGGCACCACTCCTGGTACACTTTAACCACGGAGGCTTTGAAACAACACACAAGTGTCGCCGTTTCCGAAATAGACGCACCAACTCTTCAACGCCCACAACTTGGCTTTTCGTAAACTTCGATAAATCCCTGGTTTTATCCATCACGTCCGTAACTTCGCTCACTGATCAGATCATGTGTAGAGGATTTTCGGAAGAGAGTGTCTAATCCCAGGTCTTAAACAACCATTAGAAATAAGAAGCTAGGAGATTTAGGCTAGAGCGCCCGATGGGAAAGTGACACGGAAGCGAGGTAGAAAGTGGAGGAAGATGCCCTTATTTGTTACCGGGGGCCAGTACCCGTGGTCCGACGGCTTAACGTGCCCATCCGATGCACGACGGATATTTGGTGGTTCGAGCGTTCGTACCTGCCCGGGATCGTACCTGAGGTTCCTCCGTGGCAGTCACGAACGTTGACCACTAAGCCATCCGCGGTCCCACTTCGCTCACAACCGAACCACCAACTTCTTATATACCTATGCCACGCCCACCTCCTAGTTACTTCAGCATCGGGTGCAACGTACTTTGCATAGGGGTGGTCGTAAGTGAGCATTCAGTGTATAATTCTGTCAGGTTACGAAAGTGCATATTTGCATTCAGCCCTTGATCTTCACATCAAACAGTACAATTTGAAAATTATTTTTGCATTCAATAACTCTAATTGGAAACAGAAATTTTCGTACATTTCTAAACTTTTCTGGCGTACAATGTTTCCGCCAGATGGTGTTAATTGATATTTAGTTCAATGATATCACCAGTACCTGTCGAATTGGAAAAACAAGAACACACTTTTACAGCAGCTAGTTGTAGCTGCGATCAAGGTAACCCATTTACTTTCCGACACAGTATTTTCCCGCTAGAGAGCTTTGCAATGCTGAAATGTTAAAACTTGCAATGCTGAAATCCTAGCTGAGAATACATTTTCGTATCAGTTCATCTATGCCATGAGGCCAATTTTTCGTGCGCTTGGCAACTTTTCTCATAAAAAATCGTCCAGCAAGGTGACGTAACTTTTGAGTTTTCGTTTGACTATATCTCAGCTTCTATATGCCCATATGAATTTTTTTAACCCTGGCTACTTCTAACCGCGTCTGATATTTATATGCATGGCTTCTGGTTATCCAGATGTACACTGCTTTCCCACTTGGGTGAATAACAATATATTTCGTGTGATGCTACATACCTACGCTCCTGTTTTAAAAATATTTTGTATGCGATCACTGTAACCAACCACATACACTATTTTCTTGCACTTTCAAGTAATACAAAATTTCCTGCGAGGTGTTGTAAGCTTAAGACTTTTTTTCTGTTAGCATGCTACAGCTTACACAGTTAAAAAAATGCACGAAATGCATCTAGATCTCTCTCATAGGTCTGCGTGTTTCGTTCTTAAATCAAGAGAATTCGGTGTCATAACTGAAGAACATGTGTCGTGCAAATGTTAAAACTTGCTATGTGTAGGGCCATGACGTGTAAAAAGATTGGAAGCACTTGGCTAGATAGCAAGAAGCAAAGAGATCTTGTTGCTGAAGAGGACCTGGACTCTCGGGAATATCTTACTCTTATCTAACGTGAAACATTTTTCATCTCCGCCGGCACTGCAGCCCACGTTAATGCCTTTTATCCAGAAAAACCGCTTGAACGTCAATAGGAAGACAACAGAAAAAGAACCACGAAGTATTACGTGATTTCTCTTGGGCAGAGGACAAAACAAGTTGGTTCCTTTCACCGCGAATCGCATGAGTGCAAAGTTTTAACCTGGACAGATATTCCCGATTTTTTCGTTTCCTTAGGCTCACTTCAAGATAAAGATGCTTACGTTCCATATCTTAGTACCACAGTAAAAAGTGCAAAAAAATTCCTTTCAACGTACGAACTCATTTGATAATTTCAACACAGTTCGGCATACTGCATTACTGAATTTAACACAGTTTGGCTAACTTCGCCGTTTGATGAACTGAATTTGCGCATATGTTAAACATAGCAGTTCTAGTTCATTACTCTCCTTTTGCACAGAATATATAGCTCCAAATTTTTTATGCTCCTCTCATGTGCTAACATTTTCATAACATACAACTGCGATATGTATCTCAAGGTATCTATTAGGGAAGCCTCTGCAACTTTACCGTACCAATGACATCGTTGTCTACGAACAGTAAAAAACTGGGCAAGTCAAGAGAAGAATGAACCCATGTACAGAAGAAATTATTTCATTTCCTGATTTACGACAAAAATATATAGAAAATGGTTTAATGTCCAAAATTTTCTTTTGAGGTCAGTGAACCACATTTGCGTAAAACGCAAGATTGATTGTTGAATCTTCCATTTTAATGGCAAAAGATACATTTTTCGCATCTCTATAATTACTGATGGTCATCGAAAAGCTTAAACAAATGAGTCTGCAAAACACAAAAAATTCAACGGAAGGCTTGGTCGGATTATTGGTATTGTGAGATGCAAAACTTTGCCAGGCCGCAAGGACATTTAAGATTGTGGCTTCAATGGCTCGAGTTATGAGTTTTTTGACAGCCCCGTGTGTTTTACTGCACAAAATTGAAGGATTTTTACATCTCAAAAGCACCCTGTATGCTACTACTTTAATTTAAGTTTACGAGGAAACTAAAAGATTTGAAAATTGTAATAATTCAAATCAACATCTGGGTCACGCGGTACGTTTGTCGTTTAATAGATCTGAACGTTGCCCGACAAAAGACAAAACCCCCTTTTGTTTTTCACAAAACTAACGTTTTGCATTAATGGTGGTATCAAGACCCACTCAAAACGTGAAGTACAGGAAAAAGAGCTCAGGGATGCAGGGAATTGCACAACTGCATCTTCAGCTTTCGGTTTTTAATTAGTGGCTAAAGACGCAGTTAAAATTAATGATGACACTATAATATTTCTTCTTCCTCTTTATATTTTTGCAAAAATCTGCAAACTATACGTTTTTTTCCAGTGCTTCTATAAGGATCGATGTATAAAAAACCCTTTAAACTTTTACCAGACAAAAGTGTAAAGAACTGATATTGCTCGATCTTTAACATAAAAGAGGAATTTATGACGCACTATAGTACACAATGAAGGAGCCAGTTAAACTACGATTCAATCCAGGGTTTAATCTCGAAGATTCGAATTCTCGAAGTTTTATGTTCTGCAGCTTTGTGGAGAAGCATTTTAAATAGACTGTGTGAAGTAGGTTAGGAAAATATACAAGATATGAAACCAAACAATTCAGTGCGCTCTAGATGCTCCGTGAAAGAGTTGACATCTTGTGAACATAGTACCATACAGATCAGAATTATAAAAAAATCCCTTAAGGCTTGATATGAATTACGAGAAACATCAAAAATCTATGAAGAACAGAACAACAAATTCGAAGCAAAAATTTTGCACGTATGAAAAAAGAAAAAGACATTTCGATACTGGAACCAACATAGACAAGAATCAATCGGAACGAAGGATATGTGTAAAGTGCATATATATTTTTAAATGTAAATATGATAATTATTTAACTGATATAGAGATATAAACCTATGAAAATAGTTTCGCTAACAGAAAGCTAAACCTATCATTTACCTTTTTACTTTGCTGAACTTAAAGGAATAATCAACGAAACCATGCATAAATATTCCAACTGATAAAAAAGATATCAGGATTACCGAATTATGAGTAGAAATGAAACCCTAAAAGAACTCAATAATCCATAAAAACAGAAAAAGCTTAAAAAGCCTATTAACAGTATACTTCTTACAATAATTGAGCATGTAAATTTTAAAACTTAATTATCATCTTAAGGAATTAATAAACTTAACTAGTAACAGTAGCAAGCTAAGACAGATTCTGTTCAAGGTAATTTTTTAAACTGCTGTCACAGTAATTAGTTTTCTAACTAAAAAAAAAAAAAAAAAAGAAATTGAATTTTACGACACTTGTTTCATACCTGTTTCATCTTGTTGCTGATCTTCCTGTGATAACCATACCTGTTATGCCTCCTGGCTGATCTTCCTCTGATAAACATACCTGTTTAGATACCTTGATCTTCCTATGATAGCCATACCTGTTCGAGCTGTACACATCGCTTGGTCCGGCTTACTCGGCTTGAACTTATTCTGACATCCATACCTGTTTGAGTTCATGTGCGGATCCTACTTAGACTTACTTCTGTTACTAATTACTATAAATATATTTGTCTCCGTTGCTAAACGTTTTGTAATAGTTATACCTTTTTAAGTTGAATCACATCTCCTGGTCCGACTTACTCCGGTTGTACTTATTCTGACAGTTTCGTATTTAATCTATGAATTGAACTTTTTGTGACAACTATACCTGTCTAAGTTGAAGCACAGGTCGATCCTGGTTGGACTTACTCCCATAACTGACAGCCATAAAATATAGTTCACCTCCTTGCTGAGTTTTGTGTGGTGGCCGTACCTGTTCCAACTTCTAGTTGATTTTTCATGTTCCAACTTCTGGTTGATCTTTCTGTAACAGTTTCAACTTTTGCTTGATGTAAACTTCTGGTTGATCTTTCTGTACTGTTTCAACTTCTGCTTGATGTTTCAGTGACATCCATACCTGTTTCAACTTCTAGCAGATATTTCTGTGACATCCTTGGTTTTACAAGTTGACGTGCAGCTCTTAACTTGACTGAGTCTGTCGATATACAGCTGTTGGTAAGATTTTCTGTGATTTTCATGCCTATTTAACCATATGGTTAACTTTCCGTGACAGCTATTTCAGCTAAATACAACTCTTTGTTGCCTTTCTACGACAGCTACACCTGTTTAAGTTCATGTATAACAACAGCTCCTGGCTAAATTTCCTGCAATTTTCATGCATGTTTGCCTACCTAGTCAATCTTCTGCTATATCTTTTTCAGTTAACGTACTTCTGGTTCGACTTACGGTTATAACCATACCTGTTTAACCTCCAGAATAAACTTGTTTTGATAGTTACACCTCCTAAAGTTCACACACGACTCGTGAAATGACTCGTGACATCTACGCCAGTATTCATGGGTGGACAACCAGGTCAGGCAAAACTGTTTAAATGGATGTCCAATTCGTGTTTGACTTTCTGTAATAAAAACACTTGTTTAAGATATTATGCAGCTCCTAGTTACTCTGTCTCCAGAAAAACCTTTGTTTGGTCCCTTGACTGATTATTCTACGATAACCATATCTGTTTCAGTTGGTTTATAGTTTCTTAAACTCTCTATAGTAGCCACTGCTCTTTAACCTTCTAGATGACGTACATGTCTTTCTGTTATGCCCATAGCTGGTTAAACACTTTTTAATAATCGCACCTATTTTCAGTTGATGTAGAGCTTGAAGCTGAACCTCCTGTGGTAGGCATACGAGAATAAAGTATTAATTTAACTTTTTATGCGTTTGCTTCTGAATTTAACGACCTCCATGAATGTCAAGGCTACAAGCAGTCGCCTGTAATTTAGAGCCAATAGTTTAAGGGAAGGACGAAAAACCACGTCGCAGGACAAATACAATGTCCATGCCACATCCGGGACTCAAACCCTTAAATCTGTATAACAGCCAACTTCATCCCACGGCCATATTTGTTTGAGGTACTTGAAATAGCATACACGTACATACTACTGGGTGAAATATACAAAACGACAGGACGTAATAATCATACACGCATGAATATGTGAATTCTTAAAATTTATTCCATTTTTGAGTACTTTTCCCTAATTGTTAGGTGAGAAACTGGAATTGCCAATGCTAAGAGTGGTACTGTGGGTGGATGGGAGCTCCTTTTAGTTTAGTTCAGGGATCACACACAGACAGCTGACCTTGAACAGAATCGTTTATGGGAGGAAGTGCAGTCTCTTGACAAAGACACTTGGTCGAGGATTAACAGGCAACATCATATATATATATAACATGGCCAGTTTTGCCGAAAATATTAAATACAACAAGTAAAATGGGACGTAGATGAAATTAGAAATCGCCGGCAAGTTTGTGAATTTTGATAAAAAAAATAATTCTTAAATCTATTCGACAGCGAGTTAACGCACTCCTTGTTTACATAAAAATGTACTATGATTAGCAGATACATAGTGCTAAATATAATTATAGTAGTAAACCCAACAAAATCTATAAAAATAAGCTGAGAGGGGAATTACGTTAACATACCAAAAGTACATAGGATACCACTGGTTCTACGAAGCGATAAATCAATGGCTGCTCTTTTGTAGCCGATGTGCGAATCCGGAAAAAGAATGTTCACGACGGTTAGTTAAACCATTTTTTATCTATTTCTCTTTTATCAATTAGTTTTAGCTTAACATGCATTTTTACATGATATCAGGAATAAAGACAAATATAGGCATAGCCTCCATGTTTTCGTGTGTAGTATTGATATGAAACAGCACAGACGGACAAAAAATAATTCGGTTAACAGCTGACTTCCGAGTACATGGTGCCTACAAGGTATTCAGATGCTAAATCTTGCATTTCCGTTGTGGTCAGCTTCAAAGCTCCACCTCACGGTATTTTACATTTCCAGGAAAAGAAGTTGTAATTGCTTCAGACTAGTGGGTTAAGGAAAGGGCAATTTCGGTTCCTATTTGGGATATAAATTCTTCTCTAAGGTGTTAGGGATGTTTATAACACATTTTACTGCTCTCAAACTGAACAATGGATAACTACCAAATACCGTCCGCAGGAAAGCCGAGGTGTTTTTCAACAAGAGAAGAGAGAAACAGAGAAGAAAGGAAGATATAAACTACACAGAGATAATACAATAATCTATGAAAAAATATGGTGAACGGGTAACATGATTTATACTTAATTTATAAAATTACTTCTTAATCACATTAATCTTACAAACAAAAGGCAAAAACAATGCACAAATGCATAATTATGAGGGCTAATCAACAAATTATTTATTATGTCAAGTCACAAAGAATGCTAAACCTAGTTACAAATATTCTATTATAGCCACATACAAATGAGTTTGGGGAATGAATATAGGACACGAATCTCACTTTTCCACATAATCCCTGAATCGGTTAAAACACCTGTCCCACCTGTACACCAAGTTTTGGAAACCTTGCACGAAAAATTCGGTTTCAAATGTCCACATTCAAGGCTTTACTTCAGCTGCCATTTACAGTTGCGAACAGTAAGTTCGCAATGCTTTTTGTTCTGCCTGCAGTTGTGTGGGAATCCATCTTGCTGAAATTTTTTTGATACCCCAGCACATTGCAAATGATGTGAGGCGCGGTACTGAAAGAAGCTTTCGAAGCAATCTGACGCAGTTACCTACCCCCCCCCCCCCGTCTTTTTATATTGGAGACTCCACACACTCCACGTTGCTGTCTGTTGTTGATATGTTGAAGGGCCAGTCACTGCGTTTCTCATTCCTAAAAGGCATTGCGCGCCCATGTGCGAATTTTGAACGCCAGTCTGACACGCTCTAAACCCTCATGACTTGAGGATCATAGACTTGACGATGGATCTCCTGTTATAGGGCTTGTAGTCGTGTTTTTATAAGCCCCGTTCGGGTTCGATGTTTAAGCATAAAAAAACTCTCAGTTTTCTCGCTACTCATTCTGTTTCCTAATTATTCGCTCTTTCGTACTTCAACTCTACGTAACTTTTCATTCTCTTGCGCTGACCTTCTTGGAGATTCGAAGGAGTGCTCCTTCTCAGACCATCATCTCGCAACCTCTCTCTGTCGTACTCCTTTCCTAGCGTGATTGCTGTGTCATGCGAGCCTCTTTCGACCCTATGGTTTGAAGGAGAGAGCGTTTCCTCGGCTCCAACGGCAATAAAATCATTTAGCCCTCAGACATTGCCTGAGATCACAATGTATGGCTCCGTAAGCTAATAAAACAATAAAAGTGCTTAGTGCACGTACTAACACCTACTAATTCTTATTTGCCCCCCCCCGGTGGCGCAGTGGTCAAGCGATGGCCTCCGATCATTCGTCCGAAAGGGGTCCGGGTTCGAATCCCGGTGAGGCATGGATGTTGTGTTTGTCTTACGGCACTGGTTCTCTCCCTTCCCTGAAAACCAGTGACCCTAAATAAGGGACGGGCGACTGCTTATAGCCCATTGAGTTGCTCACGGTGATCGTTAAACCATCAAAAAAAAAAAATTCTTATTGCCGTCCTGAAAGACAACATTTTCGCATTCCCATGCTGACTGCCGCGACGATGACTGGCAAAGAAAGACCCACTGTTGAAAGTTCCCTACTTGGAAATGAATTAATTCTTAAGTCTGTAAAATCTCCTAAACCCTCGTAACACTCCGCTGCAAGCGTTTTCCGTGCTTACAGAAACCTAATCACCGCTCGCACCTCTAAGTGAGACCACGTTTTCAGGCGGATCATAACTTTCACCTGAATTTGTTCTCCAGCACGTTGCATTTTTATTAGAACTCCTATCCCAAACAACATTTTTATTAGTACTCCTATCCCAAACAACGTCCTCTAGTCATGAGATTGTAATGACTTTGGCAGACACCAATTTACGTATACCCCTAATCCGCCTTAACCCTATCACGACCACGATACTAAAATGTTTTGTCACTCAGAATACCACAGCGCCCGGAAATGTCTGCTGCTTCTTTCCGAATTTCATTCCCTCTCCCTTTGTCAAGTTAACAAACGAAGGATTAGTGCTGGGTCAACACTCGAAACTTCCGATTTCTAAGTTTGCTAATGACCTTCGGTACTTTCTATTACTGAGAACCTTAGACAAGTGGGAGTGGTAACAGCTGGAAAACCTTGTTTACTTTCGCATTTTCTAGTTCTTTCTTGTAAAAATATGCTCGCAATCTATTCATTTGGATTGAGCAAAATGAAAGAATTTTTACAACAAATTTTCCCTCGTAAACTCCGATTTTGGAACAATACAAAATATCACAGACAGACGAAGTACGTGTCAACAAAGCAAGAGTTCTACTGAGCGATGTCAGAAGTCTTAATGGTATAGCCCCGGGACAAACCAACTCCTGGTGCACTTCTTTGTTTAGCAACAACAATGACAACTGAGGGTGACTTCTGCTAATCCGTCGGACGCCGCGCAAATTCAAAGAACATGGGGGTAGGAAATCTTACTCATGCTATCCAGGCGACTCGGGCGCTTGTGGTTGTCTGCATGTCCGGGCGCGTCGGGCGTTGTGGTAGCGAAAGGGTTAAAGGTAATCTGAATTTGCTTATTGATCAGCCAACGAATACTTTTAAGAAAATTTTCGCAACATGAATTGAATACATAGCAGCAATCAGAAACTACAAGATCTTGGGGACAGGTGTCCGGACTCCTGGACTTTTTAAGAGTACGCCCTATTGAATCGTTTTATTTTGTAATCGTTTCATCGTACAATTAAAGGAGTATTCTAAGTTATCTAAATTATATTGCACTGAACAAGTACTCAAATTTGTGATGATCAACTTCTGTCGTTGAACATGATTCTAGATAGATGTTGGTAACAAACATACCTGCAATTCATTAGATCTAGTATCATACCCATTTACTAGGCATATCACACAAAATATGCCCACCAAATGCAGTCATTCTATTCTTTACCCCTTGGTGAGGGGATCTTGTGTGATGTTTAGCAGCTATGTCAAAGCATTTTTCTGTGTATAGCAGAACCCTCATCTCAAGCAGCTAAACCTAAGCAGCTGAAAAGTATAGTTTCAACGGTACCAACACTAATACTGCAAGTTGTGGATTTGAAAGGAGTTAGTTCAACAGGAAACTTTGATGTAATAACAGACATCTGAACTTGTATTAATCGCTGTTGCGCTTACGTTGCCTAGTGATGACAGTGTAAGTGAACCATATCTTTATGAAGGAATTTAAGTTAAGCAAAACATTCAGCAACAATCTACCTTTCTCAAGTAACATCAGGGGGAAGGGTGGGAAATATCGTCGCTTCTGCCAGAAGATTAACCTTCACGATGCTGCTGCGCGCATTCTTTTGGTTGCGATCTAAATGCTTCACCTCTTCCTTAAAAAATTGCTTCAAAACTTAAAAAAATAATAAAGTAGATTGCGCATTAATTTTATTACATCAACAAAATTTATCAGTTTCTAAGATTATATCACAAACTTTCTTTGCCATTTATAAAACCCAACCTACATCCATGGCTAATCTATTTTGATATCGTTTGCTGAAAAAAATGTTTCGGTTTCAACAAATCGACCGAAGTTGAACTAAAACCATAATTCGTATGACAGTGCTATTCTCGAATTACAACAGATAAAATGAGCTCCCGCGATACTGACATGATTTCAAACTGTAGATCAAATGCGTTTGTACTGACATAGCAAAACACCTGACAGACGGTGTAGCCGGCGAGTATTAAGATTCCGGATGCTACTCTAAGCGTGGAACCATTCTCAACCGTAAGAAATCAAGATTCCACATGTTCAGGGTTTCTGTGGTATTTGTGTGCGCTAAATTTTGGGTCTCTTCTTGAGTTTTGAGCAATGCGATTCACGGACGCACGCACAACCTTTCAAAGTTACACAAGGGTGAGTCAAAAGTTCGTCCCGTTTGCAGCTGAAAAGTTTAATGATGCAAGAAACCCATACACGCTCACCTCATTCTGCAAAGTACAGGCCGTTGTTTTTTATAGTGCTATGCCAACGTCCCACTACAGCCACGATCCCACGGCGGTACCACTCGACAGGTTTTCAGGACTGAAACTCTCTGCCAGATTCTATCCACCCCTGAAGCGAAGTGCCTTCCTTGTAGAAAATGGGCCATGGTTCGAAACAGGTGGTAGTCCGATGGTGCAAGGTCCGGGCTGTACGAAGGATGGAGTACGATCTCAACCCCTTCCGATTCCTGTAGTTTTCTGAGGACCACTCTGGAGATGAAACTTGAAATATTATCCACTTGCGGCAACGCTCGCTTCCTGCCTGCCAGAAACGAGATCGCCGTCGTATGAGAAAGCTTGTACGGAGAAACAAAACTTCCTGTGTGCAGCAATTGATTGAAGCATTCAATGAAAGCTGTTCCTGACCCATATCTCAGCGAACTGTGTGCAGCGAATTGAAGAGGATCGGTATTGGCAGTCACATGCCTATACGAAAGCCATTGATTTCTGCGAAAAACCGAAAAATTCGTCTACAGTGGTGTCAAGAACACCATGATTGGACACTGGAAGAATGGGGTCTGACGAATCGCAGTACACCTAGTCCTGTATCGACGGTAGGCAGTGAATTTGGCGGGAGCCACATGAAGAAATAGACCCAGCTTGCCTTGTAAACCAAACTCAAGGATCTGGAGGCGGTGTCATAGTGTAGGGCACGTTCTGTTGGTACAGAACGGGCCTCATGATATTGTTGGAAGGTCGGGTGCTCCCCAAGGATTATCTGAGCATTGTTGCCGATCAAGTCCATCCTGCAATGCTGACTTTTTATCCAGCAGGTGGCAGCTGTTTCATGGACGACAATGCAACTGTTCATCGCGCAAGATGAGTTCGGCAGTGGTTCAGCGAGTATGACAGCTACTTCCGCCATCTTTACTGGCCACCACAAAGTCCGGATATGAACCTCATGGAGAATATATGGGACATACTAGGACAAGCCGCCAACACTAATTGATAACTCGGGTACAGTTGGCAAATTTTGAGCGAAGCTGTTACAAAATCTAAGCTCATTAAGGCGTCTATCATAAATAATTCTAAAAAACAAACGTGCAAAATTTATGGACTTGCAAAACAAAAGTACGAAACATTCTTAAAATGAAATGCCTAAAATTTATCATGAACTACTTTCCTCCACGTCTTCACGTTGGTTGTGATAAGGTTGCATGTAAACAAAGCGGAACGACACACTCAGATCGGGATTCACGTTTTTCATCAAGACTCACCGAACCGAGAAGCGACGTCATTGACGCCATATTGCTGGACTCGACCGCGACTTCAGAAGTTACAGTTAGAAAAGAAACAAAAGCAAAGCAAAACAAAAACAAACAAACAAAAAAGCTTACCGGGGTCAATTCTAACGTTTTTCTTACGTTCACAATGTGCTCCGCTTCCTTTTTTATCAGTTTGAACGAAAATAATTTCAAATTGACGGCAAAAGAGCTAAAAAAAAACTCGAGCAAATTGCGTCGTGAAAAATTGGGTACAAATACAATGTAAACAAATATAATGGAAAGTTCGCGCTTGTTTTTTTTAACTGAGAAAAATCAATGATTAGTGACATGGAGTTGGTATCATGGTGATTGGTTGTGTCCTACAGGAATCATTATCATTGTCAACCATTATCAATCCACTGCTGGACGAAGGTCTCCCCAAGTTTCTTCCATAACGGTCTGTCTTGTGCCAGTCTCCTGAATGTTACTCCCGCAAACTTTAGAATTTCATCCGCCCATCTCCCATGTGGTCTTCTTCTGGGTCTTTTCCTGTCCCTTGGAATCCAGTTTAAAATTTCGGCTCTCCATCGATGGTCTGTTCTTCTGGCAATATGTCCAGCCCATTGCCATTTCAGGGATTTTACTCTGATCATGATGTCTTCCACTCTTCTATAGGAATAATAACCATTAAAAAACGGAACAATTTTAATAATTTTAATTCAAATTCCTCAATGACACGGAATTTCGGGAATCGGAAGACGTCAAAACCTGACCATGGACGCTGCCCAACAGCATACAAAAAATCACGGTGATCGAATGTGTCATGTCGTAGCTATGCCCGAACAAATAATTGTCCAGAGTCTCGCATAGAGAGCGGATTTTTTGAATTATCGTTAAAATTGGTCAGTTTTTTAATGGTCATATTTTTTATAAGACACAACCAATCACCATGATACCAACCCCATGTCACTCACCATGTCCCTTCCTTTCTCTTTGGCAAGTGTCATCGCGATCGGTTGAAGATCTTTGGAGGAGATAGGTAACAAACGACCCCTTCTCAAAACCCGGAAAACGCCCCTGAAAATGCAAGTTTTTGGACAATTATTCCCCAATGAAACAGAATTTCGAGAATCGGAAACCGTCAAAACCTGACCATGGAAGATATCCAATCTCATGCAAAAAAAATCACGGTGATCGGAGGTGTCATCTGGTACCTATACCAGAACAACTAATTGTCTCGAGTCTCGCGAGAGCTCCGTTCGGCCTTCGGATTAGCTTCGCTCAAAAATGCAGGTTTTTGGACGATTTTTCCTCAATGACGCGGAATTTCGGGAATCGGAAGGCGTCAAAACCTGACCATGGACGATGTCCAATCGCATGCAAATAAACACGGTGATCGGATGTGTCTTCTCGTACCTATACCCGAACAACTAATTGCCCCGAGTCTTGTATAGAGTTTCGGGTTCAGTTTCAAAGCATTAAAGCAAAATTCCTACCTTGCGGTGACTCTAGATATTCTTGGATAGTCAGCTTTCGTGCAATGAAGGAGATGCTGCTAGATAAGAAATAATTTATTTACAACTGTCAACATCACAGGACACACACACAATCCAAACAGAACCAAAACGCTATATAATTCGGGAAACCGTTTCGATCTTTTCGATTCTCTGCTATATAGTTTACTTGAGCTGAGTTCACATATACAGTTCAGTTCACTTGAGTTCAAAATACAATGACGTCACTCGCGGAATTTTTCAATTTTTCTTAAAATTGGTCGTTTTTTAATGGTCATTATTTTTATACGACACGACAAATCACCATTTTACCAACAACCCCATGTCACTCACCATGTCCTTCCCTTTCTCCGTGGCAAGTGTCATCGCGATCGGCTGAAGATCTTCGGAGGAGATAGGTAACAAACGACCCCTTTTCAAAACCCGGAAATCCCCCTGAAAATGCAAGTTTTTGGACGATTATTCCTCAATGACGCGGAATTTCGGGAATCGGAAGGCGTCAAAACCTGGCAATGGACGATGTCCAATCGCACGCAAAAAATCACGGTGATCGGATGTGTCATCTCGTACCTATGCCCGAGCAACGTATTGTCTCCAGTCTCATACAGAGAGTTCCGCTCAATTAGAAAATTAGATCTGGGAGCAAAGTCTTTCTCCTTCCAATATGTGAGTCAGGTAAAGGAATGTCTGGTATGCTGTAGACGTACAGGCATTCCAACACCTTGTGGAATCTACGCCAAAGCGCATACGTGCTGTGATTCGGGCTGAAGGAGGTTCAACCGGGAATGCAATAAGAGTTTCTAATTCAGTGGCTGGTATGTGCATAAATGCAGTAGTTTCTCGCGCAGCATGACCGCAGCTGGACGGCATCTAACACTCAGAAAGCAAAAAGAGAGCGAATGGAGTTGATATCTCACGATGATAAATTTCTCGCTTTTGTTCAGTAAACTCTTAAAGCAAATTTCACCCATCC
The DNA here is from genome assembly GCA_039090855.1 of Macrothele yani. Classification (NCBI taxonomy): domain Eukaryota; kingdom Metazoa; phylum Arthropoda; class Arachnida; order Araneae; family Macrothelidae; genus Macrothele; species Macrothele yani. The sequence continues at coordinate 59,105,937 of CM077017.1, read as the reverse complement.
ACGACTACGGGAAAAAGTCAGGTCTTAAGATAATCTCATCTCTATCGTTAAACGATTTATTAGTACTGTTATTAATCTTGCACAGCAAGGTAGGAATCATAATGTTTGTCATACTAATGTCAAACATTAGTAATTTCTAACGATACGACCACGTCAAAAGTTACCAGAAGCATATTTTCCCAATGGAAATGAGTCAACGCTTCTACTGAGGTTTCTTGTAACTGCCCAAACTGCTCACAACGTCGTATGATTGTACAACGATATCCCAGACTTGGTGTTACGGTACTTCCCACCCATATTTAAACAGTCAGCATTAAACTTGGATGAAAGAAGCGTGGGAAGTGGAAGTAAAATATTATTGTAAACATCATTACTGAGATTATGACGTCCAAAACATGAGTCCGGTCTATGCTATTACTTTCCTCGAAGCATACAATGTAGACCCAAGTTCTAAACTGTTATACAATGATTTTTTTACGACTCCAACCGAACAACGGCATTTAAGACTTACTAAATTTTAATGGCTCTAGGGAAATAAGAGAACCAGAACTGAAGTACTATTAACATTCACGTTTTACCCTGGTCTTGATCAAGTCTCCGCACGAGAAGAGTTTAGCATCTTTAAAGCTCAAAGCGTTCAAGTGGCACAAACGATCTATGAAATTTGTTACGTTTGTAGAAATAGTTTTAAAAAACCAAACAAGGGAGGTTAAATAGGCCCAAGGGAAATAACGTACGTCACCTTAGAATCACGTCTGCTTCCAGTGTTATCATTAAAACCACGCCAATAGATAGGGGTAAACACGTTTACAGCAAATTGCATTTTTTTAGGTATCACAAGGTCAAAATTGAAATCAACATTTCTGTTTACATAGTTCTACTCTTGGTATGAATCTATTAGAGACACCCGTGTTAAAGAAAAGAAAAAATACTGAATACTTACGAGGCTTTAGAGGCACCGTCACGCCCATTATTCTTTTTATATGAACAGATTTTCGACTCACAATGCTCTTTCAGTTTACCCCTGGCGACTGGAGAATGAGGAGAATGGGAGACCGTTGTGGCGTTGATAGTGCCGGGGTGAGTCGTGAGAACAGGAGAGCTACTGGCCACCTTTGAAACAAGTGTCACTGTGGGGTCAATCGATGATCCGTTTTCCCAAGGGCGTGGGATAATTCCGCGGGACGTAGAAGAAAAGCTACGCCGTGAAGAAAAACGAAACCGATTCTCCGGTAGTTCTAACACAAACAAGAAAGTTGTAACCCATATCTCGGGTGGAATGAGCACGTCTTTTAATAAACGTTTGCCACTTAGTACACTTAGGTACTTCGAAGGTTTGTTTTGTTTTTTATTTACGAACTGCGCAATCAGAAATTTTCTAAAAACTGAAGTTTTCTTGGACACGTGGACAAATTTGGTTATTTTCCCTGATGCGAAAAAAAAAAAAAGCATCAATCCCACTTCTAGTGTTAGAGACATTGCGGTAAATGGGAATATTCAGAATTCACTCCAATCAGTTTTTACATCTACGAAATGGTAAGGATAAAAATTCTGAAGACTGATGGAAGCAAAGATATAATGCCTAATACAAATTAATACTAATATAAATTTACTACACCTACCCAGGCAATTTTTCATCCAGAACAACTGGGAAATTTGCGTATAATCTTGGCCACTGTAGAAGGTGTGCGTTCAAGGAAGAATTTCGCAATCAGACTTCAACGGACGGTAATACGACAATATGCTGAATACAAATATAATACAGGGTGATTCATAAAGAAGTACACAGTTTCAACGCACTATAAAACAAGAACAATGTAAGATATTTTTTGTTACCTGTAACATAATTGTAGGGGAATGTTTCAAGTTTTTTTAGATACAGTCACAGATGTTCTATGTGTGCACCCGTAGTCACACGACACACATCGAGCCGGTAATCCATTTCCGCCCAAACGCGAGGTAAGATATCTGAATCAAGTGCAGTGATAGTGGCTGTGATACGCTGTTTCAGTTCCGATAGATCAACAGGAAGGGAAGGGGCGAATAATACCTTGTCCTTTACGTACCCCCACAGGAAAAAGTCACAAGGTGTTAAGTCAGAACTTCTGGGTGGCCATTGGGTCAGTGGCATGTTGTAGTCCGCGGCTCGTCCAATCCATCGGTGAGGAAGATGTTCATCGAGATAATCTCGCACGTGACACGCGCGCTACCGCCTACGTCACTTCCCTCAGTAACGGGACACAAACTTTATGAGTACATCTACCTAACGGTTCGCAGTTGTGGTCCGTGTCTTCAACTGTTACTGTTTTACAGCATCTGGAAACTGTATACTTCTTTATGAATCACCCTGTATTATGTTACGAGGTGCTTAATACTAAAATCTCCTCTACCCAAGTAACAATTAAGCCACCACGCGAGACAACTGGGTGCCGGGAAAGAATTAGAAATCATGGAAAATATTGCTGGTGACCAGGAACCAATTGGATTAGGACCTAATCCAAATTGGTTCCTGGTCACCAGCAATATCCTATCAAGCATTTTTATGAATCCTATCAAGCATTTGTGTTTTGAGTTGGAGAAACGGGCACGAGCAGCATCACTCCAACCACGTAATTTTTGTTGCAGGTACCATTATCAAGAGACACCTATCATCTCTTTGAATCTATGCCTTACCCGGCGAAAGCTCTTTCGGCTGCGAGAAGAGGACCTATATCATATTAGGTAGGTGGTTTTAATGTTTTGGCCGATTGGTGTAAATCTTTCACGAAAATTTGCAAAACGTTCTTGATTATTATCAACTTTTGAGTTTCGAATCATTTATCCTAACGTCTGTACACAACACTATCCTGCCTTTTCATTAATACCAAATTATTTCTTTTACTTTTAGCTCTCAGGAATAATTCCAGAAACCAGTTCTATTGAACTCATATCCACAGAATATGCAATAATTTGCTTCTTAGAAACATTTCCTCCTTAAAGCTTTCTTTCTTTTTTCTCTGCGCCCGGGCAGTTACAATTGTATAAAACACTATAATCCATTTCTGTAACCTTTCTGAGCGAAGAAATCTTCAAAAAATGCAATTAATTGTTATTCAGAATTTTTTTTAACTGTAGAAGAAAGGAAAGAAGCAGGTCGAGCGCCCAAAAAGGGTTTGTACATATCCGCTGTTCCAGCTATGTACATAATCTGGGACATGAGGTCACAACCGTTGCTATTGTTGATTACGTTAAAATAAAAGTGATCTTACAACGCTGAAGTTATGTAAGCGCGCGTTTTTTAAGTTGTTCGAAGAGTCCTTCCGTAACATATACTCTAATATAACTTTCCTTTTTAGTTCCTGTCCCTATGTAAATTTGTTTCACTCTCCTTTAAGCAACTTCTACACTTAAAGTTTACACTTTCCATCTCGCCCGAATGTTTTTGGCAACGAGTATTGAGGGTAGAAGTAGTGTGACGTACGTAAGAAACTAAGATAAGAAGGATGTTTTGCCATGTTTGGAGTGAGAGCTGTCTTGCTTGCTTTAGGCTATCTTTCGTTCAGCGGTCTTCCGTTAATCTGATTTGAATTAGGTTAACTTGTGTTAGGATATGTTTAATTCAAGTTCTTGTTAATATTGTTCTGAAATAATTAATGGTATATGCTCAACGTCTGAGCTAATTCTAGAGTGATTATTGAAAGATGCTTCATTATTGTAACGTTTACACTTTCCATCTCGCCCGAATGTTTTTGGCAACGAGTATTGAGGGTAGAAGTAGTGTGACGTACGTAAGAAACTAAGATAAGAAGGATGTTTTGCCATGTTTGGAGTGAGAGCTGTCTTGCTTGCTTTAGGCTATCTTTCGTTCAGCGGTCTTCCGTTAATCTGATTTGAATTAGGGGTTAACTTGTGTTAGGACATATTTCATTTAAGGAGTTCCGTTGAGTTAATTTTGTATTTACTAGCTCACGTTAAATTGAAATTCAAGTTCTTGTTAATATTGTTCTGAAATAATTAATGGTATATGCTCAACGTCTGAGCTAATTCTAGAGTGATTATTGAAAGATGCTTCATTATTGTAACGTTTACATTTTCTCTCTCGCGAGAATGTTTTTGGCAACGAGTATTGAGGTCAGAGTTAGTGTGTCGTAAGTAAGAAACTAAGATAAGAACGATATTTTGCGATGTTTGGAGTGAATCCTGTCTTGCTTTAAGCTCCCTTTCGTTGAGTGGTCTTCGGTCAATCTGATTTGCCTTAGGGGTTGACTCATGTTAGGACATATTTCATTTAAGGAGTTCCGTTGAGTTAATTTTGTATTTACTAGCTCACGTTAAATTGAAATTCGAATTCTTGTTAATAGTGTTATGAGATATTTCAAGGTATATGCTCAACGGCTGAGCAAATTCTAGAGTGATTATCGAAAGAAGATGCTTCATTATTGTGGAAGTGATATAATAAATTGTGCTAACTAGTGCCTAAAGGATTAAATAAAACGTTGGAGATTAAGTAAGTACCGACTTATTACTTATTTGCTCGTTTAGTCAATCTATGCTTAATTAAGGACATTGAGTGTTAAGCTATCGAGGTTTTCAATAGTTAATCAAGCTTCATTTAATGTTGGTGTTTTAGATTAACTGACATTTTTCACGTTTGTTTAAGTCATAAAACCAAAGAACACTACACTTCCTCTAAATTTTAATTTTAATAGCATTACATTGGAAACATTCTATACAAAATATCTTCACTTGCAATGAATCTCTTGATGCGTTTACAACTTAAGCGAAAAAATCGACATGGAACAACGTTAGTTCTCGATAATCAATTTCAACAACCAAAAGGAAAGAAACAAAAGTTTGACTTTTCTTTTTTTTTTTCCAATTCTTCAAGTGTACTCTGAGAAATTAACACGAATGAAACGTACGAAGCGTTTTTCAAACCCGCAGTCTAACTGATATAAAATAACAAACCAATTTGAAAAGTATCGCTGCTGATAAGATTAAGATCTACCTGCAAAAAGTATTTTTTTTTGTGTTTGAAATAATCTCATCAAGGAATCAGTGGAATTTTATTTGCGAGTTCTGGACCGTACGGTTGTGCCGACAAATTTAACAAAAATCCGAGCAGGCTAAAATTTAACATTTCTCAGGGCATATCGGGTGCGAAAAAAAAAGCAGCTGGCAAATAATTTTTTCACTTACAAAAACACTTGAACTAGTTGAAATCAGTAGTTCCTGAAATGTGTGTCGTAAAAGAAATTTTTATATAGCTGAAATATTCTAAAAACTTCTGAAATATTAAATTATTTCTGTGCTTCATGGGAGAAGAGGAGGGGGCGGGGATGAATTGAAAAGGGCATTTTTCTCGGTCTTGAAGCGCCCATCAGCTGTGAACATTATATTTGTTATGGGTAACTTCTTGGGCGTCAACTCATGATTTCGAATAATTTGGACCCATTTGAGAAATTCCCAAGTATTACGGAGAAGTGGAGAAAATGAAAAAAGAAGTTTGAAATGTGTTTGGCATAATGGGTATTTTTAGCCGATGCGAAAAAGTATTTGCCGTTCAAAATCGTGAAAAGTATACAGTTTTTAAGATGACTTTTATATCTAAGAAATTTTCAAAATTAGCATTTTCCTACAAGTTAAAAAAAAAAAAAATACTAAAAAAGCAGACAAAAAAACCGGAAAACCGGAACATTTTTTGCTTAATTTTGTAAAATGAAAAAAGATATCCGGCAAGATAGAGATGCTAAATGTTTATAACGAAACACCGATTTCTCTTGAATCGCATTTTCTTTAAAAAAATATTTACCTATTTGCTTATTCAACGGAAAGTGATTAATTGTTGGCACACCTGCGCCCCTGCAGGTGAAGTTCCAACAGGTTGAGGAGAAAGTCAACAGGATCGCTTCATGAATAAATTAAATCCGAAATACATCATGTCATGCTAATGTTTCAGTATTTAATTCACGAGCAATTAATTGACGAAACGATACCGCGACGCGATAACTGTTTGACTAAACGGATTTAATATGTACCTCAAGGAATGGTTTTTCCTACCGATTAACCGATACTCTTGGAATGAGATGAAAAAAACGAGACAGGTTTCTAAGTCACTGTACTGGATATTTTAGGAGTAACGATATGAACTGAGAACAAGTAGGTGTATCTACTAATTAAAATAAGATTTATTATCAAGTAACTGTAAAAAAAATTCTGAAATTCACGAGTCATTTTTCGTGATTCCTTTCGTAAACTGACGAAGCGTGTTCCTGATACAACCTTTTCCACGGAATGACAGAAAAAACAAACAAAAATCTGAATTTCACGGATTTTTTGTACGCCGGAAAACTCCTGAATTTTCAGAAACCTTTCCGCAATTCCTTTCACTTATTAACGGAAAATTCTGTTCTCCCTTTTTCCGGTTTTGTGAAATAATACTCTAAAGCAGTACATTTCACCTTTTCTTAAAAATAATTGAAAGACATTTTCAGTTTATAACGATCTCAAGTTCCAAAGCATTCTATTGCTTCGAAAAATCACGATGAAAAATAAGCGTAATTCGTAATAAGTCCTCCTCTCTATTCATAAAAACAAGCTCAAAGAGGAAATAAAATGATTAGTTTACCTACATACTAATAACAGAAAAAAATCATCAACGCGCAATTAGAGTTCCACATTACACGTGAGATTGTTTTAAGTGTCCTTCTGGCTTAGCGGTAGCACGCGCTTAACTTTGGGCCACTGTTTCTAAGGAAGGGAAAGAACCAGCGCCAGGACAGGGCACCATCCATGCTTCATCTCTGACGATTAGCCAGGAGCACGAGGTTAAAGGACGATGTGATCACCTTTACGTACGTATTTATTTTCTTTTTTAATATCCCTTTTAAGTTTTAATCATGACAACAGCATTTCGTGGTAGCAATTTTTTTCGTAAACATGTTAATTAAAAATTAACCAAGCAATTTTTCGTAAACATGTTAATATTGAAAGTAGAGTCTTACACAGATCCCTTTTGTTTTCTGCTCCCTATACTTCAATTCTTCCATTTTCGGGAGGACTAATTTATCGCCACAGCCATCTTGCAACCCTATAGCTGAAAAGTACAAAAATAACCACGCAGCGGTCCTTTTTTTTTTTTTTTTTTATTATTATTATTAATATTGGTAAAACATCATTTGACAGATCTGCCCGGGGAGGATTTTGAGTATCCACCGTCTCACTGGTTCCGATATCGTAGTCATTTAAGAAATGTAGTATCACGAGAACCGTGTTTTTCAGGGACACTCGGTGGCATCTTCGAATCGATTCCATTTCTCTCATGATTTTTAATTAGGGAAATGGAATCGATCCTAAGTCATCACAGGTCGCCTTGCTAGATTTAAATTGTTAATGGAGGTCAAAAGCTAAACTGCGAGACACTTTGCGAATGAAGTGGGACCTTGTGTCAATAATCGATCCTGACTAAGTCTTCGCAGTCCGCCTTGCCTGGATTGAATTGTTAAAATTGCGAGCATACTCTGGGGAAGAAGTCGGAACGAATGCGCCACTAGGTGACACGTTTGCACTCTTACTGAGGCGCGAAAGACGAATTTCGCAATTTCTAAATGGAAAAGGTTCAAAATGTGTTTCGACATTATGTAGGGATTAGTGCCCGCCGAAGTCAACACTTCGTGATACCGAAAAACAATAATAATAAATAAATTAAAAAAAAAAAAAAAAATGCACACCCGTTTGGAAATTGTCATGGAGTTTAGCCGGCTCTCAAAGCAAATTTGGAGTAACTTTTACACTGCTCAGCACTTCTAACGGTTTAAAGACCTTTATCTTGATTTGATCGCCGATCACAATGGAAATAGAATAGTAATATTGAGGAGCGAGTGGACTGTTAATTTGCTTTGTTCTTCCAGGTTAACGTAGTAAAATATGAAGAATAATAGAAGGTTTATCAACTTGTTGTTGCATAATCTTAGCACACTCTTTGTTAATAGCAAGCACAGTCCTCCGTGATTATAATAAATATGAGCAATAATGTTTATGCAAACCTTTTAGATCTCTTAAAACACTTCATTCTTTTCTTTACTTAAGTGAAAAAGTTGTCCTCAGCTTTTCAATTATTCCTTTCCGTTCGTCTGAAACCAACATTTCCTTCCGCGAATCGCCTTTTCGTAGCCTTCCTCCTTTTTCGGTCATTCCCTCGTCTATCCCTCGCGCACGTGGAGAAAAACCTCCCTTCCCTGATTAGCTTAAGACGTGCGTTCCAACACCTAACGCGTTTCCTCGCCCCCTCTCTCTGCGACCGCTAGTTTCCAATTCCTCGAGTCGACTGTCCTAGCTCCCCCCTGTCCCCACGCAAACTAACCCCTTTTCTTCCACAAAAACCATGGGAAACGCCGGCGTCGGCTTCAAGGTTGAAATAAAGAGGATTTGCGCTTTCAGTCGGCTGCTTTGAAATTAAGAAGGCAAAAGATCAAATGGGCTGGACAATACCAATGCGTCTACGAAATACAAAGACCTAGACTCTTAAGATGCGACAAACTGGCGTCACTAAATAAACCGTGCTTCCGATGTTTCTATACCTTGGTGACGAAGCAAAATTTTCTTACGTATTGTGGAAACAAAGGAAATGGAGCACTAAAGCGAAATAAAAGTTGCGAAATGAGATCTAATATCTTTGCAAAAATTCTAGTATGGAATCTCCGTAACAGGACAGTGTACAAGTTATTATAACCATCAATAGTTTCAAAATGTAATATAATGTTTGTAGAACTTATTACCGCCAGTAGAAGTGCCTTTAAAAGCAAGCAGACCATTTTCCCATCTCGTAGGTACACACCCGGTCGTACTATACTTCCGCGGCCAGAGACAAAGATTGACTTGGAGGGGGTTCATAACAGAATTTTTTTATTGAAAATCGTGACGGTTCTGAAACGTTAAAATAGCAGTCAGATTTGAGAAACGTACGTTTCCCACAATGACAGGTAACTGAAATCAAAATAAAAAAAATGCATGTAAATTACCAATATAAAGGGCTTATATTTTTAGCGATTTTATTTCTTTCTTTGGCTACCTACCCTTCCGATTGTCAGATCAAGCAGATCTGTACATTCAGTGCGAATTTTTGTTTGAACTGATAAGTAAAATTCGGTTAAGAATAATAAGACTTGTTTTATAGAAATGAAATGTTGAATAAATAGTAACATATCACTTATTTCTAGTTTCTTTGCCCCGTTAACGGAACTGCTTGTTACGCTAATTTCCGTTCATTTCCTCCGAATTTTCGTTTGAATTAGATCGCTAATAAGTGAAATTCTGTAAAGAATAATACGGTTTATTTTGTAGAAACGAAACGTTAAATAATAAATAGCATATTATTTATTTCTGGTTTCTTAACCCCGTTAACGGAACTATACTCGATGCGCTGAGAATCTGACGGCCGGCCATTTTTTTCTCAAAGATAATACAGACTATAATTCGGATACTGATAAAAAAAACATCCCCAAAGACGGTGGCACTAGAAACAGCGGCCTTGTTCGCATATGCTAAAGGGTGGGGTCGCTGGTGGCCTAGTGGTCAACGTTCGTAACTGTCACGGAGAAGACCTCGGGTTAGATCCCAGGTAGGTAGGTACGAACGCTCGAACCACTAAATATCCGCCGTGCGTCGGATGGGCACGTTAAGCCGTCGAGCCCTAGGCACTGGCCCCCCGGTAATAAATAAGGGCGCCCCATCCCCCTTCTACCTCGCGTCCGTGTCACTTTTCTATCAGGCACTCTAGCCCAAATCTCCTAGCTTCCTATTTCTAAGGGTTGTTTAAGACTTGGGGTCAGACACTCCCTTACTAAAATCCTCTACATCTGATCCGATATGCTAAATGTTGACCCTGCGTGCATTACTGTCCTCAGACTCATCCTGTTAATATGAACCGCTCATGTTCTTAAACAGAATAAAATATTAAACTGATCTCGACTGAGGGAATCATAATATAAAAACAGGGTAATCTGCTGCACAAACAAACCCGATTCCATCAAATATATATATATATATATATATATATATATATATCATCATCATCATCATCATTGTCAACCATTATCAATCCACTGCTGGACGAAGGTCTCCCCAAGTTTCCTCCACAACGGTCTGTCTTGTGCCAGTCTCCTCCATGTCACTCCCGCATATTTACGAATTTCATCCACCCATCTCCCATGTGGTCTTTTTCTGGGTCTTTTCCTGTCCCTTGGAATCCAATCTAAAATTTCGGCTGTCCATCTATGGTCTGTCCTTCTGGCAGTATGTCCAGCCCATTGCCATTTCAGGGATTTAACTCTGATCATGATGTCTTCCACTCTCGTCATTTTTCGGATCCACGAGTTCCTCTTCTTATCTCTCCTGGTTATACCAAGCATGCACCTCTCCATGCTTCTTTGAGTTGTCTGCAGCCTTTGTATGTCTCTTTTAGTTAAGGTCCACGTCTCTGCACCATACGTAAGCACTGGAAGGATGCATTGATCAAACACTTTTCTTTTAAGACATAATGGCATATTGCTCTTGAAAATTATGCTGTTTCTTCCAAAAGCTCTCCAGGCAAGTTTTGTACGCCGATTAATTTCTTCATCAATGTGACCCTCACTTGATATCTGCTGTCCAAGATAAACATACGTATCTGTTATCTCCAGTTTTTCTCCATCAATCGATAAATCTTCATTTCTTGTAAAAGCATTGAACATCACTTTTGTCTTCTGAAAGTTCATTTTTAATCCCACTTCTTTACTCTTGTCAGCAAGTTCCTGGATCATACTCTGCAGCTCTGATGGGGTAGTTGCAAAAATGACTACGTCATCAGCAAAACGAAGGTGGGTTAGATAATCTCCATTAATCTTTATCCCTTTGTTTTCCCAGTTCAGTGATTGAAAGACATTTTCCAATGTGGCATTAAAGAGCTTCGGAGATATGGTGTCACCTTGTCTCACTCCCTTTCCAATTTTTATGTGTGTTGTATTTTCAAACAGCCGAATCTTTGCACTTGCATTTTCATAGATGTTATTAATAATATTAATGTATGCATCTTCAATACCGCAGGATTTCAGAGCCGTGGTAACTGCTGATGGTTTCACCGAATCAAAGGCTTTTTCATAATCGATAAAAGCCATGCACAATGGAAGTTCATATTCCCTCGCTCTTTCAATTAGTTCTCTCAGTACGTGGATATGATCTATTGTGCTGTAGCCACTCTTGAATCCAGCTTGTTCTCTCGGTTGAGCCATGTCCAGTGTTACCTTCAAGCGGTGTGAAAGAACTTTAGTGAAGATTTTATAAACCACTGATAGGAGGCTGATAGGTCTGTAGTTCCTGAGATCCTCAATGTCACCTTTTTTATGTAGCAGGATCATTGTAGCATTGTTCCAATCCTCAGGAATCTTCCCTTCATTAAGGCATCGAGTGAAAATTTGGGCGAGTACTGTTTCAATTTCTCCACTTGCTTCTTGTATGATGTCTATAGTAATTCCATCTTCTCCTGGAGCTTTCCCCCGCTTCATGTTCTTGATTGCATGAGCAACTTCTGCTGGGAGGACTGGAAGAACTCTGGTACCTTTCATGATGTCTGGAGTACATGTATCATCCCTTTCATATAATTTGGAGTAGAAATCTTTCACTCTTGTCAAAATTTCGCCTCTATTTCTTGTTATAGAACCATCTTCTTTTCTCAGAGCCATAATCTGTTTTCTTCCCTTACTGAGATGTCCCTTTGCTATCTTTAGGCTTTGGTTGTTTTCAATTGCTTTCCTCACTAGCTCACAGTTGAATTTCCTTACGTCTTCAGTGATACTTTTTCGTGCTGTCTTGCATAGCTCTATATATTCTACTTTGGAAGTCACATCTTCTTTAGTTGTCCTCATCTCTCTTCTTTTTGCATCAACATTTTGGTTTTTCCTGATAATTTGTTTACATGCAACTTGTTCTTAGACCCAGCTAATTTTGTTGCTGTTTCCATAAGAGCTTTGGTTACTTTTCTGTTAACTTCCGAAATATCCACTTCTTCCGATGTTAGGCCTTCTAAAGCAGAGAATCTGTTCTTCAGTTCCAACTTGAAAGTATTATGGTGTTTTTTAAGGTTGGTTATGTCAATACATTTTGTTTGTCTTATGAGTTTGCCACGTTCCAGTTTAGTGTTGAGGTGCATCTTACATCTCACCAATCTATGGTCACTACCTGTGTTGAACTTGTTCAGCACACTGCAGTCTTCGATGACGAATTTTTTGTTACACATAATAAAATCAATTTCACTTGTCGTCCCAATTGGATGTCTCCATGTCCATTTCCTGTGTGGCTTTTTCTTGAAAAAGGAATTCAAGATGAAAAATCCTTCTGCCTCTGCAAACTCAACGAGAGTATTTCCACGCTGGTTTCTGTTGCCGTGACCGAATTTACCTACTGAAGTTTCATTCTGTTGCCGGTGCCCTATTTTTGCATTGAAATCTCCCATAATTATCTTCAAGTGCTGCTTACCTTTATTATTTAGATGACGAATTTCCTCATAAAATTCTTCAATTTCTTCTTCAGGATGACTTGTGGTGGGTGCATAAGTTTGAATAATCTGAGCCTGGTATCTTCTCGATAGTTGGATAACGAGTCGTGCAGCTCTGTCAGAGGAACTTTCAACTTCTACCACTTTATCCTTCAGTTTCTTGTTTATTATAAATCCAACACCACTAGTTCTGCCAGTATCTGTCCCACAATAATAGAAGAGATGTCCACTTTTCAGTTCAATGAGATCTTCTCCTTTTCTCCTTACCTCACTTAGCCCGACGATGTCCCACTTGATCCTTTGTAGTTCCTCTTCCAATTCAAGAAGCCTTGAATCAGAAGATAGGAGCGTCCGTTGTAGGTAGCCAAGGTCAGCATCAAATGGCAGCCTAGTCCGGTCCTCCGGGGATTCTTAGCACCCTCTGCCTTCATGTCGCACTGGCCGCTGCCTTGGCCAGGTACATTCCAGCTGCCGGAGACTGAGGGCCAAGATTTAAGTTGTAGAGTCATTTTGGAGGTGTTTGGCCATAACTCACCACGCTGGCCAAGCGGGTTGGTGAGTGTGGGATAGCATTTCCTCTGATCCCGATGGTATAGTTATACCGCTATTTGCGGTCGTCAGAGCCCCTTTAGTGGGAACAGGATGCACCACGAGAAGGCGGGGTTGACATTTGTCAAGGAGAGGCTGTGATGTTACGCATCACCTGACCTTACATCCCTATATATATATATATATATATATATATAAATATATATATATACTTTTTAGTTTCTGTGTTTTAAACAAAAAATGATTCACTATCTGAAATTAACGTTATTAAAATTGAATACATTTTTTTAAACATGTTATTCCGTGGTAATTATTACGTTTGAATTATCCTGAAGTAAAGCATTACCGTGGACGGAAATATATATATTAAAAAAACTACACAGAAAGAAAGGCAATTCCTGAATTCAATGGCTATAATAGTCATTTGCCGTGACTTAACAAGGTCAAAACAGAGGGTCAGTGATCGGGCTTGTTTCCCGTTGACGTTGCCCTTGGCACTTCGGGTAAAGGCTGCTGGAGCTTTAACTTCCTACTAGAACTCTTTAAAGCACACATTTCCGAGGGAAAATGCCTGATTTTTCAATTACCCAGAAAATTTAGAATCGACGGTACTTGAAGACTCACGTTTATCACAATGTACACTAAGAACACATATGGTAACAGAATCAACAGTAAAATATTAACTACTGTACTTTTAAATCGCTGCTTTTATAGAAATTTCAATTTTAAAACTTTGTTCCATTTCTAAAATTTCAACCATTATTTTTGGTGTGTTTATTCAAACGGCGCACCTTTTTGTGGCATTCCTATGGATTACAAGGAAAGTTACGTAACTGGCTCGGAGACACTAAACAAAATATCTATGTAGAGACAAACAGATACAGTGAGGCCTCAAAATGTTGAAGTTTCCAGTAAAAAATTAACTGATGGATGTAAATATTTAAAGTTTAACTTGTCAATGTTACCACCCTGGAGAAGCTGTGTACATTCCTTTATTACAATTTTATCATCTGTTTAGTGTATTGCGTTGCTGAGAACATGTCAGTATACTAACAGAAAGATGAATTTATGACGTGCTTTTAACAACGGTCACCTGCTAATGTCATTCAGTGAGACACTCTTGAGATCACAGATTGTTGGAAGAATAAGATGGAAGATGGAGATGATTTTGTTTCATGAACTAGTCCTATAAGTTTTTTTTGTTTCGGGGTCTACTAAATCTACAGGTAATTAAGGCTACAAAGAATCGACCGTCCCTAATTTTGGACCACTGGTTCCAGGAAAGGGGGAAAACCTGCGCCATATGGTACACACTACCCATTCTGAATCAGGTCCAACTAGGATTATTAGGCAGAAGCCCTAGGATCTCACTACCCGTCCACTGAATCATGCACATGAGTTTCTAATCTTTTAGTTCACTAAAGAATAATGCTATTCGTGGTCGACATTTAAAGGTCAACAATAAAGCTATACAGGTAGAGAAACACCAGTAAAGTTTAGTCACCAAGATAGGAGTCCCTTTTTCTAGGTGACAAAATGCCGTTGAAAAGGATGGCGATCACACACACACAAATGGATTTGTGAATACGGCACGGAAGTAACTATCAGCTGTTTTGCTAATTTTATGCTAAGTACTTGACAAAAATAAATAAGAATGAAAATTTTGGGAAAAACTTTGTAAGTGACCCACATATCTCACAGTAAAGCAATCCACGAGCTTATAAAAGTAGTTTAAACTACAGGAATTTCCAAAGTATATGATACAGTACTTGGCTTTGCAATACAGCAAGTTTTGCCGCATAAAAGTTTCCGTATGAATAACTATGGTACTTGCAGATTTTCATCTGCTGATGTTCAATCGGTAAAATAAACAAATAAAAAGGTTCAAAGACCGAAAATAAATTATACACTTACGCTTCCAGGAATGAAAAGCTCCTCTATTTCTCTTTGCTACCGAATTCGTACGCTGCTATTGTTTTTACTATTATTATATGCATCTTTCTTGCTGCGTCAATTTATTGATGTGTTAATGTGCCATTCTTTTGTGTCTGACGACGCATAACTACCCACAGTAACGAAATGGATCCACGACTATAAATAATAAAACCACTCGGTACATCAGCTGAAACAAACACCTGAAAATTTTACGTATTTTCACAGAACATTTTGAAAACTAATTCAGACCGATGCTAAACACAACAGCAGATTTGAAATTCGTTGACGTCTTTATGTTCTCGTGCTGCAGTCAGTTGGGGAGTTCAGTGACAGTAAACATCATCTGAGAAGTGGGCACCAGACCTACACATTCTGGGCCAAAAGTTTACTAACCTCAGCTGTTTGTTTTATCATAATTATTATTATTAGTTACCGGGTTTAACGACCACCAAGAGCCACTCTTAGAGTTAAAAGCAGTCACCCGTCCCTAATTTAAGACCATTGATTCTAGGAAAGATACAGACAGGGACAGCGCCGTAAGACAAACCAACCACACATGCCTCAATCAGGACTCGAACCTGATGAGGCATGTACTTCAGACCGCTAGAGCAGCGAACCGCAGCTGTGAGCAAACTTCATGCATATGAAAGTTCTGCTAAATGATGAGTTACGGGCGTGTTCATGTGTTGCATATTTCTAATCAGAAGAACTGCAGTCTCATCTCACTCAATCACACGGAAGGGCCTGCTTGCAGTAGCACGGTAAAGGAGAGTCATGTACGCTTGCAAAACAAGGAAATCAATCTTTTCCAAGTCGAAAGGAAAGGGACTGTATTTCTCAAAGGCAGAATTAGAGAAAGGCAAAACACATGAAAGGATTCACCGGATGGTTTGTCGCAGAACGACGGAATAGGCATGCGTAAACACTAATGCAAGACCACCCCCCTCCTCTGGACGAACTATGACACGGGAGTTGAACCATCCGAGTATTTGGCGATAGGCTGCTCGGGTCGTTGAACACCGAAGAACGCTTTTGGGTTGGATGAATAGATGGTCTTATTCTTAAATCAAAGATCGAAACCTTTTGGATAGGGTGTGTATACATCCGCTAATCGCTTTTCGGGTAGTAACAACCCTACAGCTCGCGCGCATGTTTTTTAAATTTTGCGTGAAACACGTTTTTTTACATTAGATTACATTTTCTTTCACTTTTAAATTTAATTAGTGGAAACAGAATTACGCAAAGTCAGCGACGATTCAGTTTTTTCTCTTCAATTGACCACCCATATTTCCGAAACGTAAATGTTGGCTAACACACGTTAAAACACGCATTTCGCTAGAATTATGTGATGTGAAGTGTTAAAAATGTTTAAAAAATGTTAACAGCACAACTTTTTCTTGAAATTTTTAAAGATCCACCTTGCTCATAAAGAAATATTCTCCCATTAACTCGCAAAACCCGATATTTACAAAAAAAAAAAAAAAAAAAAAAAAAATGTAAATCACGCGTGGTTAATTCTATTTCAATGAGAAACAAGAAGACGGCATTAATCCAATGTGAAAAGGGTTTTCCAAATAAAATCCTCAACCGTAACAAAAGCATGCAGAATATTATATATTGTACGCTCTCCCACTTGCTCTAAGTATTCCCGAAATTCTAGCGCCAACACATATGAATTCCTTGAAAACTTCCTTTATTTCCGTTTTGCGCGGAAAACCTTGTTGTATAACCTACAATATAAGGGGTTTTATTAGTAAGGCGCACCTCAAAGGAAAAATAACATCTCTTTAAAAGGCTGAGGACGCCATCGGGCAGATTGGACTAGCAAAGGTGTTCAAGTTATAACTCCCACATCACAGAGACGAGCGCTCAACATTGTATCTCCACAGCCAAACGGGAAGTCGGCACGACCACCGAAAAGCCACAGAAACAAAACACGCACACGACAACCAATACGCTTGAAGACAGTGGATTTCCTAAAAATAGACTTTGACACCCAATCTACATCCATACAGCACCCAACAAAAGTTCGACTGTCTCATGAGGATGTTCCAATTTCCAGGGGGTCTAGAATAATCAATTGGCTCTAGAGCAATCACCATTAGCAAACCATCTAGAGAGAAAGAGGGTGGGAAGGGAAATTTTAAAAGTGTTAGTGTTATAACCTAATAAAAAAGAAATAAAAATCGATGCAAAATCTTAAATATCCACCACAAAGCACTGTAAACATTTCACGCAAGCTAACCTGGGTGACCCTCACTCAAAATGTTCCGAAACGGAGATAGAAGCACCATCACATTTTCTGTTTCCGTGTGTATTTAATAGTTAATACTGCTTCGAAAACTGGGCACAGTACGAGAAAGAATCTCTCACGAAATTGAAATTCAACGTATGCCAAAATATTTCAATCGTTAATGTGGTTGGCGAATGACTGTATTCTGTAAGCATGCTCATTCTTCAAAAAGCTTTACGTTTCTGTTCGATTACCGAAAATACGCATTCTCGATTGCTTTTGATGTTTCCTTGTGCTTCGGAATTCGACATTTTTTCGTTTTTCTTACCTCACCTTTGCAGCATACACGAGCATGATTTTCACCAACCACTGAAACACTAAATCCTACTCAGTATTATGAAATTTAACATGCTTTCGGTTTGTATGGTGCTAAATTCTACCCAATATTACTTGCTGCTTCCGTTTTTGCTTCTCCTCCTTTTTCTGAAATGTCGCTGCTTTGGATGAAAAATTTAAAACTATGCGTCCTCAAATCCTTCCTTTAAAATAACTGCGAGGGAAGTACAAAAAAAGTCTTACCTTTCCTAGTCATATCCGAAACATAAATCTCCAATTTAAATAGACGATTTAGTCAGGTAAAATCACTTCGATTGTAATCCACTGTTTTTTGGCACAAACACAACACGCACACACGTAAACACTTCCGAATAGAAAGCACCGGTTGAACAAGGAAGTGGGCTGAATGATGACGCGGCACTGCAACACAATTGCGCTCTCCTCAGCCTCATCAATCTCGTCCACGGAATCCGAGAGCACGGCGCCGCCGTATGGCCAGCACGAATGAATACCACACATACACACGAACGTAGACCACCACGTTCACAAGCCCAGATCCAGGCAGCCAATGGGAGATTCAGGCTCGATCCGTCATGGGAAACCGATCACGCTAACCGGTGGGACTGTTCCATTCCTCCAACTAAGGGGACACGCAGGGGAAAATGGGCACCGCAGTCGGTTGATGCCATTTCAGATACCTACCGCACGCTAGCAGACGTGCAGGGGGCTGGTACAACCTATGACCCTAGTGCAAAATATTTCTCTTTCTTTCTCATCTTCCTGATGAGGGACTGCCGCCGCTGTGTTTACGCTTCTGCCATATTTTTCAAAACAAGTACTTTGAAAGAAATGACAGCAAATACTCCAGTCATTTTACTGGAGAATATTTTAGCTGCTTCACTGGTTACAGATTGCAATTCTTTCCAGCTAGATATGTCAAAGAAACACAACTTTCAATGCAAACGTATTCGTAAAATTACTCTCGGAGCATTTTTTTAATGGTTAGATATCGTTTTTTTTTATAAAGAAACTTATTTAAAAAATAATCGATAGGTATACCCCATGCTTTACAGAAAAACATACGAAGGAAGTTTCGCTTGCAAACATAATGTATGAAATAAAGTATTATAGAAGAAAGTTTTACAAGGTGTGACTCTATAAGAACTATAAAATATGATCAGGGCAAAATGAATATTTAATAGCACCACCATATTCTGCAGAATAATTAAAGAAACAGAAACATGAATGCCAAGAATCATTAACGAGTACAGATATCAAACTCTCCGTGGGACACTCTCTGTTGCATATGCGTAAAAGGAAGAATCATGCAACATACGTAAACAGTCCGGCCTGAAATTCTTAGAGCACTAGCTTCCCGTTTTTAACAATAACATAACCACAATAGCAGCGCAGCGGCATAAATAACAACTAGCATTGTTGTTTTATTTCGCATTAGAACAGTGGCATACATGGATTCCAACTTTAGAAACTGAACTGCTATTATAAATCATTCTCAACCGATATGGTTTTTAATTTATACATAATACTAGCAGAATTTGGGAAAAATAACTGTTACACAGCACTAGCAATGTTCCTGCCGAGTCGGCCGGTAACGGTGCTTGGAACCTGTCGCACAATTTAGTTGGCCGCGGCACCAGGTGTGAATCTCAGGTGCACCGCTGCACTCGAAGATTCACACCAGAACATAAAATGAAAATTGGAGGAATGACCCGAAGCATGAGGCTTGGGTGAATCCACCGTGTAAACAAAAAAAAAAAAAAAAAAAAAAAAACAACAACAACAATAATAAAGAAATAAAATAAAATAAAAA
Source organism: Macrothele yani (assembly GCA_039090855.1). Classification (NCBI taxonomy): domain Eukaryota; kingdom Metazoa; phylum Arthropoda; class Arachnida; order Araneae; family Macrothelidae; genus Macrothele; species Macrothele yani. Next base: position 59,086,545 of record CM077017.1, on the reverse strand, counting down.
AGCGAAACTTGGGGATCAGAGAGTTGTGATGAGGTTCACCCACAATCACCAATTCGTGACTCAGTGTAGTGGTCCGGAACTTACTCCGGTACATTCAATCCCCAACCAGCCAGAACAACACTCACTTTCGCAAATAACACACGATTCTCAAATACACAACGCAACATTTAATTACGTTCTGCGAGATTTAAACAGATACGGCGCTCTCTAGGCGCATAGACAATTGCCCCTCTTATGTGGGCAGCACACAGTATCACACTTTACTGTCGGTTGGCGCAAGCCGACTGAGTCTCCACCGGACTATCTGAACAAGAGATACTACTCGTTAACACACTAAATAGAGCAGCAGGTGATATTCATATACAATTGCTTAGAGAATGAAAAGACAATTATATGCAAACGATCACATTAAAAACACTCGCAACACAAAATACACGAGCACGTTAATTTATGGTATACGATTATAGGTGCGAAATACTGCCAAAGTTAATTAACTAAATCTAATAAGCACGCACATGCAGATCCCTTCCCCGCTCACGTTGGCCCTGAACCAAAGTTAAAAGAAATTGCCCGTCAAAGCGGAATTTGTGGCCACACCCTCTCCCTTATTCTCGTAAAAGATCAGGAAATGGGCCCTGTAAGAAATTGAAGTTTGTATGTGCAGGTACTTCCTCTGAGGTTCAGTCACTCAGTATTGCTGCATCCATGTCCATGCAGCTTTGGGTGTCGGGATGGCACAAGTTCTCAGATGTGCGAAGAAAAATAGAAATATTCATCTACTAACAGTTTCTTGATTTTGCTGTGCAAATCCAGTGTGCATCACATAATAAAACACGATAAAAACATACACACACACACACACACACACACACACACACACACACAAACACTTGCACCATGTGGCAGCACCGATGAATTAACACTTCACTTTGAAGCTTGAAGTAAATGAAGCACACAATTAAAATGGTGATATCACGCCGTACTTTGTTGCGCTGATGCGAGTATACACGGATCCACTCTTGTGAAGATTTGAAGGTGGCCGTTAAACAAAATAGCCTCTCTCACATGTGCTGTTGCGGGTTCCGAGACTGATTTTCCGCATTCCTGGGAAATGATTTCTGTTGTCGTGAAGAAATGATTCTGACCGTCAGCTGCCTGGAGAGTGGGACCCCTCACTTCCGCTGCTGCAATAGTAGATTCCATCCGTCGCTGCCTTCTGTCCTTCTTGACCGTTCATTCCAAATTCAGTCAGTTCCTTTCCGTTAGCATAGCATCTACCCTGCCTGAGTATGCAGTTCAAATATGCACCCTCGCAGGTTTTGTTACCATTTTTATCGAGTTGCGACCGCCAGCCCTGAGATTAGTTTTCTCGGCCGAGCAAAATCGGACGTGCTTTTACCTTAAGCGTACATCAGCAACTGCCGACCAAAAACGACGCTCGAATTCACCCCCTTTCTTCGGCGACTCTGTACTCTAATTGCCCATTGTCCCTTGCAGACGTCGAAGTATCGTTCTTCCTGACAGAGTTATGTGTCTGCTGAGGGTCTCTTGGCCCACCCAGTGAAGTAAACATACGGACCACAGCGTTAAGTTACAAGCGGAAAGAAGAAAAAAGAGAAGTGAAAAACCACTTCGGACATTGCTGCTTCCATCCGCATTCGAAAGCGCATCCTCCCTCGTTCGCTTTTCACCCTCGAAGACCCTTGAGATAGGAATTTTTATCTTTCACTTCAGGGCTATGTGTGAGGTCTAGGGATTCAAAATGGCAAATTATTACATTTCTTGCCTTCAAGAGCCTTGGAGCGACTTCCAAATTATCCCGCAATTTTGTTAATTAATTTAGAGAACAGCCGAAAGAAAAAACAACGTAAATGAGAAATAAATAAAAAAAACTGTAAACTGTAAAAGAACATGTGAGCCTGCCGAACTGTGATTCCTAGCTGCCTCATACAATACGCGACATGGCGGACAAATTTTAGAGTTTTCTTCAGGTTTTAGGTTGGGGGTGGGGGGAGATAGATGTCCACTGTAACATAACGTTGTTTGGCGAATCGGTAACCGTGCCCCAACAAGATGATTAAAAATATGGATTTAGCAATAATATATGAGCTTCGTAACCATACAGAAGAGCGGAGCTAAGTGTAAGAACTATTTCCAAAACCCGGAAAATAAATGGAAGAGGTTTCAAAAACAAAAATGGGAAACTTGAACATAACAAACAATTAAACGTTCAGACATTTAACAAATTCATAGGAATGTTAAAAGTTAAATCTGTTGGAAAGCACTGAAAGACAAAATACACACCCGTTATTTCTGCACTGAAGAAAAATACGAGTAACTGATTGAACAAAAAGATAAAACTATTTCAGCCGAGATTTTTATGGTTTTATTCAGGAGCGGTGCCTCTGGCTCTCCAACTACCTTAATGTGATGACCTGTTCGAGAATTTCTATTGAGCCATGCTGGGGGCTAAGTACAAAACGTGAAAAAGACAATACAACACACTTAGGAATGCCCACCTTAGGACATATACAGTACATGCACAACTGTACAATAATTTTGGATTCTTCCTTCATTCTTGAAGTTTGGAATTGGACCTAGGTTTAATAATTCCCAGAATTTGTCAATTTATTCATTCATTTCATGTGGGTCAAAATCACAACTGGATACCTCATCGCGTGTGTGAGACCTGGGTTTGCGAAGGCGTAGCGTTTATAGTATACACGCATACAACTTAAAACCAATTTTCGATTTTTTTTTAATTTGTTACCTATAGCTCTTTTTTCATATATATATATATATATATTTTTCTCAAAGATTTCCCCTGTTTGGTATCATATCTCTGAGTGGAGGCGGCCCATTTTGTCTTCTAGATTTCAGTTCTGGCTTCATTCCAATATACTTGATTTTTACAAATTTCTTCACTAAACTTCGGGTAAGCGGTGCTGGCATTACTTGACAAGAGTTATTGCGGACAAATAACTTCCGTAGTTTTTGTTGTTGTTGTTTTTTATTTCAAGGAAGGCGTTTTTTTCTGTTTGGGATATTTTTATTTTATTGATTATTTCAGTTGTCATCAACTTTACTCTCTAATTTTGAAAGCTAAACAGGAACCAATTTGGTTTCCTTCCGGGGCGTTGCGCAACGCAGGCAATTCGCAGCCTCCGAGAGAGGGCAGAGAGGAACAAAGCGGAGGGGCTCCATACCTGCTTCATCTCACTAGACGTGAGGGGGGCATTCAACAGTGTCTGGTGGCCAATGGTTTTAACCAGACTTAAAGAACTTGGCTGTCCAAGGAACCTGTTCAAACTGATCAGCAGCTACCTGTCTGATAGAAGAGTCGAGTTCGAAGCGGGGAATGGGCAATCCTCGCGTTCGTACCATAGAGGGTGTCCGCAAGGATCCAACTCCGGGCCGCTCTGGTGGAATATAGTTGCTGATTCAGCACTGAACCTAGACCTGGGGCCCGCAGTGGAGATTCAAGCCTATGCGGACGATTTCGTTCTCGTGGTCTCCGCCTCAGGGAGACACGTGATCGAAAGAGAAGCACATAGGGCCTTGGATGTGCTAGAAAATTGGAGCAGAGAAAGCAAACTGTGCTTCGCTCCTGAGAAGACCACTCTGCTAGCAATAGCTAAGAGAGGAGTAATGAAAACACCACCCCAGTGCAGATTCCAAGGGTGCACTATCAAGGCGGTGCGTGAAATGAAATACTTGGGTGTGGTCCTGGATCAGAGTCTATCAGGGCTGCCACACCTGAGGCACCTTAGAACAAGGTGCACGATGATTCTCAATAGATTGAATGGCATGAGGTTAACGGGCAAAACCAAGAAGGCCATCTATCAGAGAGGAATGGAAAGAATTCTGACGTATGCAAGTGGGGCATGGTGGAATCCCACAGTCAGAATGAAGAAGGGGATAAACCAAATCCAAAGGTTGGCCCTACTAGGGATAACCGGTTGTTTTCGCACAACGTCAACCCTAGCACTCCAAGTGCTGGCGGGGTGCGAGCCGGCAGACCTAGTAGTGGAAAGGGAGGCAGCAATGCACTGCCTAAGGTCAGGCGAGGACGCCTACCTTCTCGGTGCGCCGCATCGAGCCTCCGACATGGAGATGGAAAGTGTGGACTGGCAGATCCACCCTGCAGAGGAAATTTGCCCACCGTGGGACAAGGAGAAACCCACGGGAGTTGGGCATGAGCTGTTCACGGACGGCTCAAAGTTGAAGGGACAAGTGGGGGCAGGCTTCTGTGCGTTCTCGGACGGGAACGAAGCCACTGCAGGAAGCGTGAAATTATCGCAGAACGCTTCTGTCTTCCAGGCAGAACTTCTGGCGATAGAGATGGCACTCACCTGGGCACTCCCCAGGCGTAGTGAAGAAAGAATAAAACTCTACTCGGACAGTGAGGCAGCACTGCAGGCTCTGAGTAGATTCAGGGGAAGAAACCCCATCGTCCACACTGTTAAAAATTCCCGTAAAAAAAGTCTTGTTGCCCGTGTATTTTTACGATCAAGGCTCGTTTCTGCAGTTTCAAGGCGATGCCCGTATTTTAACGGGCATGGATATGTAGGAAAACGGTTCCTATCCGTAATTTTATGGGCGTTGCTAAGAGGCACGGGTTAGCCAATGAACGATAATGACAGAAAAGGAATGCGGCATGCGTCGCTTTCTGCTATTGGTCAGCGAGTCGTCACGTGATTTTACGGGGATTGCTCGTTTTTTTACCAAGACGAAGGGATGGGCGATATTTTCAAAAGTATGATGATATCTTTTAATATTTCTGAGACCGATATATTGAATCGAAAATATCTGTATTTAAAGATCAATATATCAGATTGATTTTTCGATATTTTTCAATACTTCTGATCTCAATAAGACTGATATTTCGGTTTATTCACTGCGTACTGCATCAGGGTTATCACTGAATCCGATCCAATGTTGTGCTAAGTATTGGCTATTGGGAACTTGGGACTAATTGGCTGTTGGCTTGTTCGCACAAATCTCAGCCATTACTAAATTACCCTGCAGCTTGAAAATATAGCTGCAATCAAGTTTTGTTAATACCATTAAAATAGTGATATCTCAGAAAAGTACTGTATATTACTAACTTCGTACCTTTTACAAGACAGTCGCTGTACTTGGAAATAAACGTAGTGCGTTTATTTTGCCATTTCAGTCGTTTTGTTGTGTAAATAATTATTTCCGATAGCGGAATTGATATTTAACGTTTTTTTACAAGACCGACGCCATGGGTTAGTGCTTTTATTTTGCCCTTTTACGTTGTTTTGTTACGTAAATAAATATTTTCGACAGCGGAATTAACATTTTACGTTTTTATAATTCATAAAAATTCGCTAAAAATATATCTTGTATGCTGAGCTGGAAAGCCAACATCAGGGTTGTTTACATCGTAGCCAAGGTAATGTAAGGGCGTATTTATATTATATATTTTATACATTTATGTAATGAAAGGTGGCATATATTTATGCCCTTCCCCCCCCCCAGTGTTTAAATGTGTTTTATTTATTGTTAAAATGTGCCTTACATTGGAAACAAAAATGCTTAATTTAATAAAAAAATTCATTAATTTACATTACAATTTTTTTTTATTTTTTTCTATTCTCATTGTTTTATTTTGTCCTGGTGGATTTAATTTTTTTCATTTCATTGGCACGCCCTCAGAAAAAATCTATATATGCCCCTTGTTGTATTTCTTAATGAAGGGGCAGAGCACAGATGGGATGAAAGTGGCCAAAGGGCAGGAAGTTGTCACATAAATTTACAGAACATAAATGTAGAAACTGTTTTTTTTAACAAAACATGTTATCATGATTCTCTGTACTTAACATTGCTACCTATGCAAGATTGTTGATACAGCGAGACAAAATTAGTCAAAAAAGCAATCATAAAAGTGTTGTGCACTTTTGTGTTTATATAACATCTGCACTCCCCTTCCACTAATGGGGGGGGGGGGCTGTGGTTGTGGATAGTATCAACTGTCACCAACAATATTTGAAGGTTTTTGGTTATCATTTAAAAGTAAACAAATTAGATGTCAACTTTCCTGTTAAGCACACTCAACATCTTTTTAAAGAATATATATGAATAAAAAAACACACTTGAAATGGAATTTGTGGCAGAAATATTTTGCTACATAGAAGACCAGTAAACCACAGGCAATTGGGTAAATAAGTCTCATTGATTTGATTATTCTACACATGTTAAGGTTTTTCCATTATTCGAAATGTTTATTTAAGTACAAAAAGTGGAGTAAAATGCCTAAAACAAAATCACTGGGTTACTTCTGTCTGAAACATTACCCCCTTAGCCTGTAATCACAGCATATTATTGCAATTTCTAATGCAGAATGTTCTGCAAAGTCATAATATTGTTGAGAAGTAAATGGCTAGAGCTTTTTAATGCAATTTTGAAGAAGTTTGCACACATACATGAAAATATATTATTTCAAAGTTAGTGTGCATATACACTGTAGATACATATATAATTTATTTTTTTTGTAAAAAAATAACAAAAAAAAAAACTGAAAATACAACAAACCTTGTTAACAGGTTTCAGCCTAATTTGCCCAGTGTTATCCATTTTGTCATTATGTCTCTTTCTCTCTTGATAAAAACTGTGAACATATTTTTTTTTTTTGTGAAAACTGTTATTCTTAAACGGAATGGCATTAACAAAATTCTGTTGTCCAGAAAAGTTTTAACGTGCAGTGCTCTTCCTCATTTGATTTCTCTAGTGTTTCTTTACAGTATACAAGGTTACTTTTTTCAAAATTCTTTTCCTGCTAAAATCTAATAAATGTGCAATGTAAAAATTGCATTTGTACTCATAAATATGGGTTCTTGGTTTGATTAAAAGGCAATACATTGTGCCAAATGTTTGACACTAGCTGTAGGAAGGGAGTTCTTAGACTACCATTAAAGACTATATTAATATATTAGCTGAAACAATGCTCGGATTATATGAATACCTTGCATTGCGCCCATCAGTTTTACATTTGATCAAGTTTGCAAAAATTGTATGTGATTTTATACCTGCTACAACTGATTCAGCATCAATATCAGGAAAATTCTCATACAAAAAGATTACTTCTTCCTCAGAAACTGCTAGAAAACAGTCAAATTTTCAAAATAAGAAGCACTGTTCATTAAATGTGAAAATCCTCCAAATATGTGGCGTCAGTGAATAAACAAAGATGTCGCTCTTTCCAGGTTTTAGCAATTAAATGTCATGAAATCTATTCAGTCAAGAAATCTATTTATTAAATGTCATGAATAAAATCTATTCAGTCATGAAATGTTCATTAAATGTCATGGAAACTATTCAGTATCTAAATAATCATGGAAAATGTGCCTACCAAGTGGTAAAATACATAAAGAAGTTGTTCCTGTCTTGTCTTTCCTGGAACCACTCGCCCTAAATTAGGGACATGTGTCTGCTTATGGTGAATCAAGCTTCTACACATTCGGGAACAACTTTAGATGCTCATGGAGATCAACACACACACCACTTCACTTCAAGCATTTTTTTCCAGTTCTCAGTCCATTTCTTTGGATTTCTCATCTCCATTAAAAACTTGTACACAATAAATATCTGAAGTATTCTTTATCAAGTCTAAAACACCTGAGGAGCTATCTTCGATATCATATCATTTTTTTTTTTTTTACATTTTAAATGCTCATTGGTGGAGTCTATCCTTAAAATTAAGGAAGTCAGCAGATTTAAAAAAAAAAATTTACAGTTTTGAACTCAAATGGGATATAGCATTTAATGTTTCACTTATTAACACCAAAACAACACAAAAATTAGTACTGATTCCTCACCTTTAGTTATATTTAACTTGCTGTAGATGAGGATTTTCTCTTTACATGCATATATATCACTAAGCTGTTCTCTAAGATCATAGGTTAGTTTCTTGATGAGAGCTTATCTGCTGGATTAAAGTTTAAAACTGATGGAAATACATTTTATTTACTCTTGATGTATCAAACATCTGCATTTACAGTGATCTCAGCTCACAACTTGAGCTTCACTGACATCCATCACACACAAGACCATTTGTACTTCACATTTTATTCTCTTTTTCTCATGCAGGAATTCCTGAATCTGGTCCTCCCTTGATCTTCTACATTTTCTTTCTGTCACTTGTGCAGAATAAATTATCCTAGTAATCATCTCACCACTCATTCTCCAAACCACCCAAGAATATTTGTCCCCACCTTACAAACAATATTTTGCTTCACACTACTCATCTACAAAACCTCTTCATTCCTCACATGATCAAAACATATCTTGCCCCCACCCCCATAAGTAACACATCTCTACAGCTCGCAAATCACTCCTATGTTTCGTCTGCAGTACTCCACCTTCACTGCTGCACATCAGAGTAGGAACAATTACTGTACTTTTTCACACACAACTATTAGGAACCTTTTTGAGAACCTATCATTCATCATTTATTCAAAATCCTCCTGAAGCAGCTGTGACTTTCAAAGATTAATTTACTAGCCTATTAATTTCACCACCTAATTTGTTTTCTCTGTCAAACATGCTTCCTAAATATGTAAATTGCTTTACCTGGTCAATCTCTTTGCCATTTAGACTGATCTGTTTGATTTAATACTAACAATTCATCTGTCAAAAACATAACTTTGGGTTTTTCCTTTCATATACTAAGTTTGAAATTCATACAAACTTCATACATGTGGGACAACATACGCTGCAACTCACTTTTGCTCTCTGCCAACAGGATTGTTTCATCAGCATGAGCAAACATAATTGAGTAACTACTCTCCACAGATAGCATTTACATAGTCTAATGACGACTCAACCATATGTGTCTCTTAAGACATAAAAATATTCTTTACCTTAAAAAATTGTTTTGGTAATAAGTAATAACTAATTATAATACACAAGCTTGGCAGTGAATGTGGGGAATAAATATCCTACCAGTTGTCTCAGATAATTTCTTAGAAACATCAGCTGAATTTTTTTTTTTTTTTTCAAGAGCTGCTTTCTCCTGCTAAAAGGAGCAATTTTATTTGTCCTTTATTATTACATTTTATAGCTTAAAACTATCTTTATGCAAGATTGCAGCTCTCAAGCTGTATTTTTAGTGATATGAAAAACACATAAAATATTGTTTTTCAGATCCTAAAATAAAAAAAAATATATAGAAGAAAGTTTTGATGCAAAAATAAATAAAAAAATCATGCAACAGAAGTGAGCTTGTAATTTGCAGAAATGCTGAATATACTTTCCAAAACCCAAAAGGTGATTTTCTTGTTTCATGTGTGGGCATTGCTCGACGAGCAGGGATATGGTTTCTGCCAAGAAGTTTCCAAAAATCCCAGTTGCAAAGGAATGTTTTCATGAGTTTTTCATCAATGTGAGATTATGAGAAATATGTATTTCCAACATTTCGAGGAAAGGTAAGTTGAAGCTTCAGTATGGCATAAATGACAAAAAAACAAAAGTACTTATTAATCCCAGCAGACTGGAATCTTAACCATCAATTAACTTGGGAATAACTGAATTATAGAAAGAATAACTATTTTTATTGGGATGCAAATGTCAAAGTTAACAACATTATATCAGCTTGCAAGGAAATGTTATGGAAAAAAATCTTTAAAAAAACTTTGTTATTGTAATTTTTAGAGCATTTTGTATACATTTGTATTTTTCAGAAGGTGTGAACAATGTTTGCTATTTTTTTTATCGTTTAAGACAGAACACAATGTTAATGGAGTATACAGATATAATTACTTCTATGGTGTAAGCAAAAATAGTTCCCATGGCATAAGCAAAAAAATTAAAGTGCTTATAATATGTTTACAAGTGACATTTTTGTTAAAAACAGTAATTAGAGTACGAATAATTTGTGATGGCCTTTTCATAGAAAGCAATTATTTTTCCAGAAAGATATTTTAAAAATGCTAATGATTATTAGTCCTCCATTAAAATATGATTATAAAAATAAAAACATAAAAAATATCGTAATCCAAATTAATCAAGTATATATATTTACTAATTAATTAATGAAAGCCATACTAATTAATGTATGAAAACATAAAAAAATATCATAATCCAAATTCATCAAGTATATATTTACTAATTAATGTATGAAAGCCTGTCTCTCCTAGATAACAAAAAAACGAATGGACAATCAGAGGAAATTACCTGCTGTAAGTGTGGAAAAATCAGCAGATCAAGACGAAAGTTGTTATGCTCATATTTTTACCAGATTATATAATTACTTCAGGAAGTTTCACTATGTATTTACAAGATAATTATCAAAGGATGACAAAAAAAATTACGTCTGATATATACATAGCCTGAATTACAACAAACTTTATACTACATAACTTGTAAGACATCAAGAAAACTCTCGAAAAGCTGTTTTGCATTTCCTTACCCAGCTGTTAAGATCTACATAATTTATCACTAACAAAAAAAAAAAAAAAATGCTTAACTTCAAATTGTGTGTCATTGGTATGTATTTAATTTTTGGTTAAAGTGCCAGTTTACTTCAAACATAATGCTCATAGGCAAAAGAACAATCTGCTATCAACCGTTCCTTAAATTTGTTTTCTGGGTGCCTATACTGTCAACTAATAGTTAAAATTTTCAACACAGCAGATATTTTTCCTTGTAAAGTTCTAGAAATCGGAAGGTGACATAATATCATGTGAATCTCGATAATGAGATCGCAGTTTGATAGTCCTCAAGCAACATAATTTTCGTGACATGCCAGAGGAAAGAACACAGATTTCATTCCACAAGTTAAATCACATCAGCCATAAGCTGATATATTGAATATCGCACCGATATAGTGATTTTCTGATATATCGTAACTTGGATATCAATACTATATATCGAAATATCGGACAAAAATATCGATATTTCGAGATATTGATAAATATCGCCCATCCCTAACTGACGATGACGAACACGAAGTCACGAACATGTACTGGAAAGACGCCAGCAACCCAGCATGTTGAAGAAACAAAACATGTGAGTAGACACTTTTTTAAAATTAAGTTTATTATGATATGTAAAAGTAACGAAATCAATTACACACATTTTTGTTTGATAGTAAGCTCACGAACTGTGTACATATATATATATATAATTTTAAAAGTTTCACCACCAAACGAGGGTGGCTGAAGCATTGTCACACAGGAAAATCTATGTAGTAGCTAAGATTTCATTTGACTGGGGTAGGGGCATAAATCTCACATCCATATATGTTTTACTATCTGTGCAAGTCTTTATCGTCAGGTATATACCTAGCGTTGTCTAGGATGTCGAATAAATTCGATCTGTACATGCTGATTTGGGAATTACGTAGGGCAGCATTGTTTTCGTTTGTTTGTAGTCTGAAATGAATGCCATTTTGCAATATAACACGCATAAATATTGTCTTACCGTTTTGTGCTTTTTTTTTTTTTTTTACGGCATAGTGTTCAACTCCTGAAGTTAGACAGAATTATTTCTAAAGCACAAACTGGCTGAACAATACTTTGGTTTTTTTTAAGACTCCCTTTTCATTTGCTCATGTACTTAAGAACTTGTGAAGTATTATATTTGCACCAATAAATACAAAGATTAGCTATGGAGTACAGATATGTACAGGCATATTCTTTAATGAAAAATTTATTCCAGTGTGTTTATGTGGGTATAAAATATATAAAAAATACAAATACACACTTATATTTGCTAAAATTACATACACTGATGTCACAGAAATTGCACAAATGGCTAAAAAAAATCAAATAAAACTGGTCAAGTCATTTGTTTAGTATCAGTAAGATGTATGAGCTCATTTACTCTTGCAAAGTTCATCAATATTTTGAGTTTTCTTGCTTATGTACAAACAAGTTATCTTCAACATCCAGCTTATTTCAATATTTAGTTTTCTTGGTGGTTAAGGATAAAACACTAGTTTCACATAAATATGTAGTTGTAAAAGGCAACAAATACTTAATTAAGGCAGTGCTCGACAATGTTGGAAATTCTTTTTCCATTGGAATCCAAAAACTAGTCAGTGATTTCAAAGAACAAATGCTTTTCAAACCAACCAGAGTTAAAAGATGTCTCATAAGTTTTTTATTTGGCAATAGAAGATTACACATTTCTGCATTGTATGTGAATGAGTAACTAGTTCATTCAGTGGGAATGGGAAATACTGCCTTGTAAATGTTTGGAGAGTGCAGAGATGGACGATTATTAGCTGTTTAACATCAAGTTTCCAATTGTTTGCTCATTTTCTAATGATAATGAATTCAGTTATGAAAATTGGTCAGAGCTGTTCCCTGTAATTTGGTTTTCTCATAAAGTTTTTTGGTCATTGCTTGTGTTTTGTTTTTTCAACATAGAACAGATTGTTTTCGCCCTGTAATGAGAAGTTCCACTAGTTCATTTTTCAGAAATTTCAGCTAAATATGCTAAACTTCACCACACATCCTACCATCACTAGCCATAAATTCAGATTAATTTTGTTTTGAAAATTGGTTCACTATGTGACAAATCCGCATATGCCCCCCCTATTATTTTAGTGTAACCCACTTTGAGAACTATTGGTCTAGAGGATGTTCAGAAGCCGTACTGGTATCAGAGTTGGTTGTACATCAAGGTTTTTGGCAAGCAGTCACAATTTAACATATGGTTTGAGTCCCATATGAGGCATTAGTTTTGCCACCCTGGTGGTGCAGTGGTCTAAGCACCATCTTATGATTGTTTGTCCAAGTGGGTCCGGGTTTGAATCCCAGTATGGCATGGATGTTGTGTTTGTCTTACAGCACTGGCGTTCTCTCTTCCCTGGAACCAGTGACTTTTAAATTAGGGACAGGGACTGCTTATATCCCATTTAGTTCCTCACATTAGCCGTTAAAACCTTTAAAAAAAGAAATTTGTTTATTACATAACATAACAGCTTTGGCTTTCTCCTTCCCTAGAACCAATGGCCTCAATTTAGAGGTGGAAAAAAGTTTCATGTGATGAAATGTCACATTTTCGTTCAGGAAACACATTTGTGATTCTCCCTGACTGCTACATGGTTTTGATTGCTTTTAGGAATACCATTTCACTCACATTCCTTAGTATATAATTATCAATCATTTTGTGACTATGGTATATTCAGTTAACTCATAGGCACCCCTAGCTTAGTTTTCAGCAGGAAGAAGCAAACAATGGAAATCTGCATATATACAAACCCCATATGCCTCTAATTGAAAACAGCTTTTTACCACTCAACACATAAATTACATAAATTTAATTGGAAACCAGAAGAGCCAAAATATATATTTTTTAATTATATCTATAATCACCTCATTATCACATGTATACAGTAATATTTCACATATATGTCAGCGCAAACCAAAGCACGCATAAATAAGAGCGCAGCATAAGTAAAAATTAGTGTAATTCCAGCCAAAATTAAGTTTAAAATGTAATTAACATGAGAATAACATGCAAAATAAGAAAAATATCAATGATTGAATTTACTTAGTTAAATTTAACACCTTAAAAGCTTAGATTACTCAAAAATGTAAATTACTTGATCTCAAAATTTTAATTACATACCTTGTTTATATTTATGGCTTTTTAAAGTTATGTAAAACTGAAGACTGTTTCTGCTGTTGCCTCTCATTGAAAACAGCTTTTACAAGTTTGTTTAAACAGGAATGTGTGGCAATTAGATGTATCGGTGAGTTGTATGTAGTGACAGTGTTTCCAAAGCTTCTACACTGCTTTCGTGACAGTCTGGGGATCTTTTGTTAATTCTTCGTTATGTCTCTTCATCATCATCCTGAATTTCATTGGCTATTTCTTGAATATCCCTCAATTCCCCGATAATGCATTTTCATTGATTTCTACAAACTCTTTAAAACTACTGAATCCACCTGAAATGGCACTCCAATCTTCATCATTGGCAGATTAGCGTCCTAAATTATTTTGTCGGAAACTTGTAATATTGACTTGTGAGTGCGACGCTGTGGTAGGCCTAACACATCACTACGGCAACGATGTGAAGATTTGCTTTGTTGAAAGGAAGATTCGCTTCGCCGTGCAATTCACGTGCGGATGACTACAAGTCCAAGCAAGTACCTTCTTGCCAAGAGAGCGAACCATTTTATACTCATATGCTACACAATATAGTTTGTTCATGTTTTGTAATTGTTTTTAAAGCAGACGTGAAAATTTTCATTCTTTCGCATATGATTCCCTGATCCGAAATAGAAAGTTTGGTAAATGTGTACTTTAGCGTCTAAATTATTTCGTCGGAAAAATGTAACTGTGTGGGAAAAGTGTGACATACAATATTTTAAGCATGCAAAATAATGGGAAAAGGTGCAAGAATATAGTATTTTTAGATAAAAGGAAAGTTTTCCGAAGTATTTACCTGAGAGTGCGATGGTTTGGAAGAGTACATGCGGTAGGCATAGGACGAGAGAGCGGCAACGGCATCAAGGTGAAGTCCGGTGAATGGAAGCTTCGTTGAGAAGGGCATGTAACGGGCGGAAGAATTAAGAAGGAAGCGGTTTAGCAGTACGTAGTCATCGAAAAGTCTTGTAGGCATACGCAGAAAAGAAAGAGGTTGAATTTGCGCAGCATTGTAAGTTTTTGTTTTTTGAAGGGTAATTTTGAGAAGCGGAAGTACAAAATCGTCAGTCATTTCGGATTTCGTCAGGGCTTAAAATTTCATTATTCGCCACAATACAAGAAGCTGTCTCCCTGCCATAGTGCGATATATGAATTGAAGAAAATTGCTTATTTTGAAAAATATCCATGTCACGAGGAAAAAAATGTGAGCTACGATGTACTGAATAACAGCAGAACTGCAAATGAAGTGCTTGAAGAAATCACCTACCTGTGCACATCTTCCAAACCAAAACTAAAACTTTGGGTTCAACTGGAACCAAAACGTCTTCCTCAAAACTTCTGTCGTACATAAATTATTTTACATTCCTTAATTTCTTTCCATTCGGAGACACTGTGAAACCACTAATGACGACATTCTGCACATATCTTTCTCAAAAATGAATAAAACAGGTTTGAACTACTTCTGCGCACGATTACACGACACTCTTCCGAAAAATATACCCTACTGCTGTCGTATTCTTCCACGCATTTGCTACCAACTCGTACTCCGCTCCGTCGCACAGCACCTTCACGTGGTGGCCGTTAGCATCGCTTCAGCCTCCCGCACCACCTGCTACAAACCATCGTACTCGCAGGTTAATACTTCGGAAAAATTATTTCCTTTTTATCTAAAAATAATATAATTTTTCACCTTTCCCTATTATTTTGCATGCTTAAAAAATTGTGTGCATCGAACTTTTCACCCACAGTTAAATTTTTCCAACGAAATAGTTTAGGACGCTGAAGTACACATTTACTGAAAGTACTAATATGCTTTTCTATGTTGTACAGAAAACTGGGGAACTATAAATTTCGGTTTTGGTTTGAACACATTTGCTGTGTCTCTGCACTTTTGGTTCTTCTGTTAATAGCTTGTTCGCACGCGAGTTTCTATCTTACTCATATGTATCTTTTGCAAATCGAAGAGGTTTTATCCGGTTTTCCTGCCAACAACGTACAGGATACAACAAAATAAAGGGTAGCTGCTATGGACCTATTTTCTGTAGCGTATCACTACAACATTTATTGCTCTTCTGCCAATAACGTAAGTCCTCTTTCTCTTGTACCCGTCATTTCCACACAGCAACAAACCTTCCTTTTAACGGATCAAAGCTTCACATCTTCACTGGAGCGATGCATTATTCCTATCGCAGCTTCTCTTCACAGTGTCAGACTCACAGGTCCATATTACAATAAAAATCTTTAAAACACGTTTAAAATATGAAATATCTGAAAAAATGTGAAATACATTAAAATATGAAGTTTTAACCCTTTGTCAATAAACACAGGAGGCTAGTTCCATCAGAGGCATGCATTCAGTCGCTGACTTTAAACATTTGGAGCAAAATTACATATGCTTCCAATTTATGGACCTAAAGCATAATATAATTAAAGAAGTGATATTCTTCTGTCCTTGGCACTGCGTAACAATAATACAACTTCCAGTGATTAGCAGTGAAAAGCAACATGACATGCGATGACTGTCTTTTTTCTTGTAGTAGAAAATTATATTCTGAACTTCATTTTTAGATTTAATTGCCCAGTTTGGCACCTAGGGCAACTAGATTATTTATTTGCCTGCCCAGGTCAATGATTCACACAACCCAGGCATGGTATTTTTCAAACCCTGATATGTATAAGTAAAAATATATACAGTACATAATTTCATACATACATATTAATTAAAGCTTATATATTTCATTATTACTACTTTAGCAAAAACTTCCCATTACAAAAAAATTACCTTTGCTTGTCTCTGTGGGCACTATTTCACTTTTACAGCATTGCAATCTTATGCGTAATGAAAATTTCTGTAGTACATACTAACTTTTTAATGAAAAATTTGTAATGTTTTAAGAACAAAACGTTGCTACAAATTTTTTTTTTGTCCCCCCTTGAATTTCATTATAACGAGTTTCGACTGTTATTCTTTTTTACTGAATCTGGTAAATGCTGGCCAAGAAAATGACAGTGAAAATATATCATGAACAGTTTCTTTGCTTTGCAAATGTAGTAATTAAAGTTAAATGTAAAAAAATTGATTTCATTCTAAATTTCTGCGAGTGAAATCTTTCACCTGTGTCACTTTAAGCAGAGCTTGGAAAATATCTGAAATGTTACATGCGCAGCTGGGTATATACATAAATTATTTACCTACCCAGGTAGTAAAACCTGGATGCCAAGGAAAATTTATATTTTAAGATAAATCAGAAGCCACTTTTTTTTTCAAGTTAAAAAATACGAAATTTTTTTTACACATTTTGTAATTCCTATTTTAAAGGTCTATTCAAGATGTTCAATATGCAAAGCATGTATTTCATGTTTTAAGATGATAGTGCTGAAATTGGTACAAAATGATACGATGAAATTGTTTTTTGAGAAATTTAAAGATTCTGCCGTGTTCTTTTCCTTTGTCACTAAACACCTGATTTGTACATCAATAAAAATTGTTTCAGTATCTTCAGGTATTGCCAAGATATTATAAATACAACTATTTAATAGCTTTCCAAAAAAAAATTTTGTGCCCTCAAATGGTTTCCTTGTGGCAACACAACAATGAAAGAACAGGTTTAATCACTGAAGTCATTTCTAAAACATTCCAAACAGGAAAATTTAATATTTTAGAAATATTGATATGCATTAATGTTCTACAATGACTCAGTTAGAATCAGGGTCTAAACAAGTGTTTCTTCTTTGGGTGGGGGTCTGAGATTTGAAATTATGCCCTATCAAGTTCAAAAGCTCTCATTTCCATTCAAGTATTTTTTTCTTTTCTTTCTGATACCTTAATTATGGGGAAGCAATGTGATCTTTCAAAAGCAGTACTTCCAGTTTTTGACATAATTTTACTAAACATGTGAAAAGTAGGTAAATATCCAAAAATTAGAGATAGGAAACAAGACAGTAAAAGTTCTGGGAACACTGACAACACAGTGCTCAGTAGAATGTAAAATAAACCAGCACACAAGGCAGTGAATGTGAAAACAAAAAAAGCATGATTCAACCCTATGTCAAATGTAATACTAGCCAAAACCTACATGAAAAACCAACTTTGACACCATTGTGGATTGAATACCCTTATAGACACAATGTACTCGGATGCCAGTTTGTAGTTCTGTTTGTCATTGATATAACATATAAATACAAAAATATGCCTGTACATATCTTTACTACATAACTGCCTTTTGTATTCATTCATACAAATACTACATAAGTACGTATGTGCAAATTAAAATGTCTAAAAGAAACTAAGTATTGTTCAACCAACTGTGCTTTAGAAATAATTCTCCAATTAAAACATGTCTAAAAGAAACGTAAGTATTGTTCAACCAACTGTGTGTACAGAGTTCGTAAAGCCTAATGTTAAACAAATCTGTGTGTAACTGATGTCATTATTTATCATATTGTAATAAACCTGATTTTAAGATATGAAAATATCATTACTCACATTTAGAACTGAATTGATTCAGTTATAATGTAAGTAACAATTTCACACTCACACACTGTTCCACAAAAAACATGCATTTACTTGCACACTCTTCCACAAAAATGCATTTATGTAAAAGTCGGTGACTACTTGCCGTGAGGCTTAACTGAATATGGTCAAACTTCATATTTACAGGGATTGCCTTTCAAATTACAGCTTAAGTTAATACGGTCAAACTTATTTTTCGGGTATAGCCCTTCAAATTATGGCATAGCTCAATACGGTCAAACTTATTTTTTTATGGGCAATGCCCTTCAAATTATGGCGTTGCTCAGTACGGTCAAACTTATTTTTTTATGGGCAATGCCCTTCAAATTATGGCGTTGCTCAGTACGGTCAAACTTATTTTTTTATGGGCAATGCCCTTCAAATTATGGGGTTGCTCAGTACGGTCAAACTTATTTTTATGGGCGTTGCTCTTCAGATTATGGGCTTAGTATTTAGGGTTCAGACCGTAATTTCATGGGCTTTCACAAAAACGGGCCAAGCCATAGTTTTATGGGCAACGGCCGGGCCCCCAGTTGCCGGCCGTTGCCCGTAATCTAACTGTGAAATTTTTAACAGTGCAGAGGATCAAAACCCTCTTGAGGGCAGAGGGAGATGGGGCAGTTAGTTTCCACTGGGTACGAAGCCATGTCGGAACCCTAGGAAACGAAAGGGCAGATCAGCTGGCGAAGGCAGCCACGCTGAAAGAGACGGTCGACGTGCAATGCAGAACGCCGCGAAGGTGTACTCGCGCAGCATTAGCACGTCGGACCATGACCGAATGGCAGGTCAGATGGGACACGGGAGAGACAGGGCGGAAGACACACAGAGTGTTTCCGAAAGTCTCGACCAAACGAGCACAGACAAATAAGTTCCTGAATCAAGTACTCAGTGGCCATGGCATCAGCCCTGAATACCTAGGCAGATTTGCCATCAGGAACTGCACTTGTCCCTGTGGAAAGAGAACGGCAAGCATAGAACACTGCGTACTTGAATGCAGTGGCTTCGCCGAATGGAGAAACACACTGATCCCAGGTGTGCAAAGAACGCGAAGATTGGATCTGCTCATCCAATCTTCCGTTAACAGGAGGGGGATAATAGCCTTCGTAGAAAGGCTAACCCTCCAGCAACATACCATCTTCCCCAATCAAACGGGGACCGAAACGCAGGAGGTGAACGTGCACACCGAAAGCGAATCGGAAGATGAATGAGGGTAAAAGTCTGTGGGAAAGCAGACAAAGAGACCACCAATGTAAATATTCTGTAAATAAATTTTGCTATCTCTTGATGTTGTAAGTCCTAAGCATGAGGACAGTGTATACATGTGTGTAGGTGTTTGAAAATGAAAATAAAGGGAAATTATTCCCCAAAAAAAAGTTCGAGGGCAAGGAATCTTCCAGTCAGCGAAAAAGTAAGAAACGACCTATCCCGCCAGACAGAGCGGGAACCCAGACAAGGTATTCTAGGTCGCCTGCCAGCACGTCACCACGGGCTGGTCTCTGGGCCATTGGGGTGGCCAGGGTCCGAACCGCGTCTCAAGGCAGGATAATTGTCGCAACATTTAAAAAATAACATCCAAGGTGCTCAACAAGTCCCCGTGGAGCCAAGACAGATTGGCGGAACGGGACAATGAAATCAGTATATTACTCTCTAATTGTATGTTGTTATGCTTGAAAAATGTGTTTTAATTCTAATGTGTGTGTGTGTACGTGTGCTTTGTTGTTACATTTCTTTTTAGTTTTATTCATTGTTCCTAGGATTTCTTTTGGACTCTACACTATTTCCTTGTTTAAAATATCACTTGGAAGCGTGAAAACCAACTTATTATTCTTATTATTTGCCTCCGAATTCTCTTCTGCAGTTTATTACTCCGTTAGTACACAACACGGAATTTCATTTGCGCCAATTCGACAGTAATGGAAAGATTGACAGAATTTCCGTAATCAGTAATTCCGTTTATTTCAAAAAGTCCGTTTTAGGTTTTTTCCGTATTTATACAGAAATCTATCAAAATCTTTTTGACTTTTTCAGCCGTTTTACGAATCCTTTCCCTTTGTTTCTGGGTAGTTTCAAACCAGGGTCCTTTTCTACGGGAAACGCAAGTGCTACCGTTGAAAGACTTGTAACGCTTAATCGCGTATAAGGTAGAACCCTCATCGCGCAATGATGAAATGTTTTTTGTTATTAATGTGGAAAAATTAGTCATTTTATTTTCTGTTGAAGCTTATTATTTTTCTGAATAGGTTTATAATAATTTTATTTCTTCTGTAGGAGGACTTATTACAAGTTAACCAATTTTTTTTTTTTTTTTTTCCATCGCGATTTTTCGAAATAACAGAATGCTTTGGAACTTGAGATATTTTTAAACTGGCAATGGCTTTCAATTGTCTTTCAGAAAAGGTGAAATATACTGCTTTTATAGCTTTATTTCACAAAATTTCTAAATATAAATTTTACTGTTGATAGCTACAATAGCTTTTATCTAAAGGGGTCCATAAACTGATATATGGACATTATACAATCACCTGTACATTAATTTAGATACTGGGTTTCTTACGGTAACATAATATACAATAGCTGGTGCACAAAATGGGGGAGAGGGAAAGGAATATGTGGTACCACAATAACCAAAATTTCATCGACATGCTAACTACAATATCCGACCTCGCAACAGAACTTCAAAATCAGATCTTTCGACGGACGATTTAAATTTAATAGTTAATCAAACCTCAAGTATTCCCTTGAATCATTCCTATTACCGGAATTTTATCCGTCATTTGGATCCGGCAAAGGTGAGAACAGATTTTCCCGTTTATATACGAAAGGATAGCGGAAAGGGAGCTTCTGAAAATTCAGAATTTCCCGTTAACATCTCTTAAAAACGACAATTTACTGTTAACATAGGAAAGGATTTGCAGAAAGGTTCCTGAAAATTCCGGATTTTTCTGGCGTAGGAAAAATCCGAGAAATTCAAATTTTTTCCCGTGATTTCAGGCGAAAGGTTGTATCAGGAATATGCTTCGTTAATTTACGAAATGAATTACGGAAAACGGCTGGAGGATTTCAGAAAAAATTTACAGTGCAAGATTATAATACAATAGTAGATTCCCCTGTCACCATCTTACAGTGAGCAAATAGGGAAGTTTACAACGGCATTAAGGGCACATCAGCAATTCTAATAATCATTAGTGATTGTTCAAAAGTCCGTCAGAGGAGTTCACGCAACAAAGAAGTTTATAGCATCAGCAATCATTTAACTTTGCCTCCAGCTTCAGAAGAACGGAAAGTGAAAGGGTCCCAGCCAGCACGTAATTAGTTTACAACCTTTACGGCGTCACTCGCTGTTTCCTCAAGAGCAAAGGGAACGCAGGTCCAAACAAGGAATCTAAGGGTCGAGACATAGCGCTATGAGTGAGAGTAGCGCACGGAGGAGGTTCTTGAAACTTCCGCTGGACGAAGGCGGGAGAATAGTTAGCCACGGGCAATTGAGAAATACAAATGATCGATATTTTAGTAAACTGATAGTGAGACAAATAAAAGAGTAACTAAATAACAAAAACAACTCTAGGGCAAACCGTACCTAGTATAATAACAAGCGTTTGTTGAAAATAAACGTAGTTGAAAAAAATATGTACACTGGTTCTTTGTGTGATATTCTTTCATCGACTTATGAGTTGGAAATTAGCGAGAGAAGAAAATCTCATTAACAAATATCACTTTTAATAACTACTTTATTTCCTTTCAAAATCTTCCAGCTCCAATTAAAAGGTGTTGCTGCTGTACACCGAGTGTTGCTTTAATTTTTACTCGGGAATGCGTTTCAGTGGTTTTCAAACTCGGTTTTGTTCCTGCAGCTAATAAGCTCACGTTTTAAATTGAATAATGCTAATTATTTTCTTGAATTTTAAGAATAAAAATTAAATAATGCGTTGGATATTTTAAATTATTCTTGTTATAGTTAATATCACACAAACCGATTTTAACTAATAATGTATATTGGTGTTTGTTCTATAGAAACAGCCAGAAGGTAAGAACGACAGTTTTTAACGCAATGACAGATCCTCCATCATGTGACAATGCGAAAAACACGTGAATGCATGTTTACTCGCGGAGTATTACTCCCAAGCCTCCGGTAATAAGCTGAATGCAGATGACCTAATGGAGTTCTAACTGTCAGTTATCACACTTTTTAAGCATGCAGCTTGCACAGATACCAGTTTTATGAATCAACACTATAAACAAACTTACGCTATCAATTTTTGTTCTTACGAAATGAGATTTGTCTCTTCTAAATATAATTATTTTAATTTGTAGATAAGCGGAAACCAAACCCGTGGCATCATTTTCAGCACGTCTTTTGTAAAAAAAGATCGTGCTTCTGTTATCGGCTTGTCCGTCCGTCTGTGGACACCATATCTCTGCAACTATTAGTCCGATTTGAAAAATTCTTTTGCATTGGTAACCTTGAAATATGCGAATGATGATCCTTCATTTCGTTTTTATTTTTTTATTTTTACAATTTCGCCGCTAGAGGGCGTAAACGCAGATGATATCGAATTCAGAATACATTTTATTCCATATATTTGCTTCTAAACATCCGATTGAAATTTTCTTTTTACCTTTCGATTCCGTTTATGTCGAAGAATATTTTAGGTATAGTCACTTTTACAAGTTACGCATTGATTTCCCGGTAGAGGACGTAAAAGTAAATTGCGATTTCCCGATATCTTTACTGCTAAAACTCCAATTTGAAAAATTCTTTCTGCACCGCATACAGCTCCTGATGGGAAATCGTTTGCATATAATTTCTAATTTTTGGTAAAAAATGGTTTAGCTACCAGGGGGCGTTGATGTATATTTTATTTTTTCAGTATCTCTACTTCTAAGAGTCCGATATGAAAAATTGCTCCTTTGTGGGATTGCGTTTCCGGTGCGAAATGTTTTTCATATAATTGCAAAATTTTCAAGTAACTCATAGACTTTCCGCTAGGGGGCGTTAAGGGAAATTGCGTTTCCCCCGATATTTCTGCTTCTAAAACTCCTATTTGAAAAATTATTTCAGTATCGCATACAGCTCCTGATGGGAAATGTTTTTCATACAATTATAATATTTGGTAAAGAATGGTTTGGCCACCAGGGGGCATAAGTGTTAATTTCTGCTTCTGATGTATTTGCAGCAAAATATGAGCTTCTGAAAACTCGGCTGAAAAAATTCTTCCCTGGACCAATACCACTCACATCGAAAAATATTTTGAGAATACTTTCTCCTTAAAATAATGCATGTTTTCCCCGCCAGGTGGCGTAGATGCATATCTTACATTTGTTGATATCTCGGCTTCTAAGAGTCCGATTTGAAGAATTCTTTCCTTGTTGGAGAACAATTCCGCTGCGAAATGTTTCTCATATGGTTTCAAATTTTTCTTAACGAACAAGTCTGCAATCAGAGGGGGTAAGTTCACGATTTCATTTACAGCAGTATCAGCGCGATTAAAAACCCGATTGGAAAACTTCTTTCTCCGGTCAGATACTATTGTTTTCCATACCGGTTCCATTGACTTTGAATAGCTTTGATAAATTTAATTCGCGTTAGAACGGATTCAAAAGACGTGCTTATTACACCCGAAAACTCGGTGTCATCTTTCTTGTTTGCTAATAATGTTGTTTCTACTTCGCATGATATACGGTAAAAAATTATTCGTTTTCCATGGCATTCTTTAGGGAACAACACCATGCCGTAAATATTTTCTGAGATTTCCGAAGTTTGAGAACCACTTTTCCCGAAAAAAAACCTTTGAAAATAAACGCATCCATGCTATCTTCTGTCAGCAAGCTATTCATCAATGTACGTGACGCCATGCGTACCTACCACCGAGAATTTATCGGTCTTTCCTTCACAATGCAATAAATTACATTTTGTTTTTGTAACAAATACGGCGCAGATCTAGATAAACGAAGGATGTAAGACGTATGGATGCTTTATCCATTACCTCTTTATACGCACTTGTAAGAAGCGATACATCAATATTGATGGCACTCCATGTTGCAGTCTATCAACTGCTTGATGTCAGTTGATAGAGTGATCCATCAATATCTTACAGAATTATTGATCGCTTTCCCTTTGGGGTCACAAGAACATAAGAAACCTGTCTACTGCACTCGGAAAACGCCATCTAAAGCTTCGGTAACTGGATGTATGATGGCAGTTTGTTCGGATTTTTATTTTTATGTAGCCTGAACTCGCCCGTAGCTTTCATTTCCAATAATGAAAGAGACAAAGTAAGTGCCAAATGATTTTTCTACTTGCTTTCTTTACTTGCGTGTATGTGATGCTTCCTTTTCTTTATTTTTTTCTAAGTACGTAAATGCCGCACACTGCCGTAGACGTTTGCTAGTTTCACATCTTTCAAAAAATAAATAAATAAATAAATAAATAAACAGATCTACACGACACTAAAAGCATTTCGCCAAATACCAAGTTTCGCCTTTCTTTTGGAAAACCATCAAAGGTACATATCAGACACATATACCACACTTGGAACTACATTCCACAATTTTTTTTTCAATAATTTTTGTTCTTATTGTTATTATTATTATTCTTTTTATTATTATCTCGGTATAGGGCGGCGATCATAATACAGAGAAATTCATTTCTGAACTGAGTATTAAATTGCCGCCTTTGAATGAAATATCAGCTTTTCAAAATGACACCCTTTTTTATTGGATGAATTAGTTGTTAGAGCACTACCAAATCTTCGAAGCATTTCAGAAAGGTATTAGGCGCCACTGCAGTTGCCGAGCTGACAACATATAAGATCTGTGGTTATGTTCTGTTTCCAAAAAATTGTGGTTATAGATTCCAGTATTTAGAAGTTACAATTCTAAATACAGGAATCTATGACCACAAATATTCCAGTATTTGGAATTAATTGTATACCTTTGAATGTTCTTTCTGAGAGGGGCTACACCACCAGAGTTGGAAACGGGTCAAGAATTTTGGGCCCGGACCCGTACATCACATAATTGGACCCGACCCGACCAAATATATTTTGAACTATAATATATATACAGGGCGTTCAAAAAGTCTGACCGCAGTGGACATCTTAGGTTATATGGAAATCAAACAAATGGAACGTATAATTTACTCACTTACAGGAAGTGTTGAAACTGTCGTCCTTCATTTGCAAGACATAACCTAACTCCATTACACATGGTTTCAAACACATCTGCAACAATCAAAAAGTCCCTGTAATGTTAAGACTGTTCCATCTAATTTTGATGGCCCTATATTCAAATTTTTTGAATTAAGCAACTTGTTGTATGCTTAATTTCAGTTTTTGCTGTTTTCTTAATAACATATCAAGCTTCGGAATATGTTTCACAGTAACACCAATTTTCACAAGTTTATAATAAGTTGAAGGTTTCCAAAATGTGGATGTTGTTTTCATCATTACCCCTCAGAAGTAAAGGACACTTTTTCTTCTGAGGACACTCCTCCTTCATATTGCATGTCGAATCATTTTTCAGTCCGCGAGCACCAGTATCGAGTATAAAATTATACATTGCGCATTTCAGCCTGAATTTTTTTTTCTTTTTTTTTTTTTTTTTTTTTTTTTTGCTTTTCAAAACTTAAACAGAAATAAAACTGGGTCAAGAATACCTTGACCTGACCCATTTGACCCGCTACAAATTGTCGACCCGTTGACCAACTGACCCGTTTCCATCTCTGGCTACCACTTCAAGTAACGCTGTCTTCAGCGTTTTTGTCCCGCATTGCAATGCTATGTCGATTGTACATATTAACTATCGTATCTGCGAAGACAGGTCTCTTGTAGTTCTGATTTTCGAAACAGGCTGTCGTTGACACTTGAAATAAAGCACACAACCTTGGACTAGGCCACAGTTAACTCCAAAACTTATTGTTATTACATACAATTCAGTCTTCGGTTAGCTGATTTATCTTATTAATGTAGTAATACTCACCTACACAACCTTTAAGGCAAGGCATTATGCGCTGCCTTAAAGGTTGCCTTAAAGATATTATGCCCTACCTTAAAGATATCCGTGATGTCGAATCGAACATTAAATCCATGCCTATAAAAAAATGTAGTTTCGATATCTTGCATATCCCCCTCCCCTCTCTTTCTCTACTACCATGTCACAATTTAAGCATCACAAATCCCACTCACTTTTGCGGTATAAAATTGACGACATTTAGCGAAAAGTTAACTGACGTATGAATTTTCAGAAATCTGCGATAACACAAATTAATAGTCAGGTTAACCGAGAGCAGAAGTGAAGTTGTTTCAGAACTGAAGGGAGTTCGACTCGTTAGCCACATTACTAGCATAATGAAATATCTCAAGGTAATAACTTTTTACCAGGATATATAACAAACCATCTACATTTCGTAGGTTAAAATGCAATTTCCAACATGGGATTAAAATCCTTCTTAACCTGATTACTTTATAATACCAGTGATACGATCGCCTCCCCAGTGGTCGAGAGGTACGAGGCGTTGACCTCTAATCATTCGTCCGAGATGGGCACGGGCTTGATTTCCAGATGAGTCATAGATGGTGTGGAAAAGACATAAAATACGAAATTAAAAAAATCAACTAAGCGAACCGTGTTTTTCAGCTTATCTTCCTTTTTCGCGGGAAAGGCCAACGACCACCACGAGCAATTTTAAGGGCTATAAGCAGTCGTTCGTCCCTAATTTAGCGACACTTGCTCTCACTGGTATACACTGGTATATACTCGTACACACGTGTTTCAATCTGTGTTCTGGGGGAAAAAATATGGTTTGACACGTTCATTTCTCTAAAGATCCTTCTGTAAGGTACAATCTTTACCCATTTTACAGTATTTTCAGAAAATGTAGCAACCATACTGCTGAAATTCACTAGGAAATGGGATTTAACCTCCTGGTTCTCCCCTCTGGTGTCGTATGCTGAAGATGTAATAGCCATGAAGTGGATCATTGAGATAACTTAAAATAAAACAGGACATAAATCAACACAGGTTGGCGACCGTTAGGTAGAACGTGTGAAACTTCTAGTAGCGTATTGTTAGTAGCAATATTATAAATAACACATTAAGAGTGTAAAAAATGGAAACAAATCTTACCATGAATTTTTGCATATTTATTTCATATGGGAAAAGTCTTTTGTAAAACAACTTTGTAAATATGAGTGATGTTTACGCTTTGCGTGCACCGGTATGATAATTTTAACATTTTAAGTACTCGTAGTTTAATAAGAGGCTATAAGAACTAAAAGCTACATCTCATACGAGCTTTTGCTGAAATATTTTTTTTTATTTCAAAAATATTCACATAAAATTGATAGCTTATTGAATCTTATAATTAAATTAAATGTAATGCTAATTCAAGATATCTATATCATTTCTGTTTAAACTATAAAAATTATAATAAATTATCATGCTAATTTTCAAAAGATTAAAAACAATTTCAATTTAGCCACGAACAAGGAAGGAGGTAGAAATCGCAAAGTTTTACTTGTTTTTAAGGATCGTAGGTGAAGCTTGAGATATGTCCCCACAATGTCATACTTCTCTCGAAAATTTTCAATAAGATGATTCAAATGCATTTCGACCTGCTTATATGTTCCCCAAAATACAACATTCTTTGATTTACTTACATCCACTGTATTGGATGAAATATTTAATCTGACAAACAACTATAATAGTTCCTTTAAACCAATTAACTTTAGACGTATCATCCAATTTTACGTCTTAGAACATTCATTTTACGGACGCGCATTGAACAAATCCCGCCATTGTATGAATGGATATTGAACTGATCATATCACTGGGTAAATAGGAACTGGCCCAATCATCTCTTCGGACTTATTGTCCTTTGGACGAATTTGCATTGGGCCAGTCGGCACTGGACGAATCGCGACCGGAAATTGGATCCGTGATAGACATAGATTAATATGGCCTTCGAATTTTTTGACCTCGTTAGAACCAGGATAAAGGCACTTCCAACATCTAGCTCCCGTACATCTCTACAGATAGATTCTGTAGAGCTGGTCGCCGGACTCTCTCCTGATCAGAGGCCTGCAATCGAGACTTAAAATCATATGGCGCAAATACGTTTTAGGACACACAAGGTTATGCATTAGGAGTCACGATGATAGGAGTACTCTTTTCCCGGCGAACCGCACATCGAACAATTAAAATGTAGTTTATCTGTGGTTCCTCTTTCGCACTGTTGTGGGAAAGACTGGCAAAATTTCGCTCATATCCTCAATAAATGGGTAACGATTGAGTTGTGTACAGTTTCTCAAAGAAGAAAGGAACACTGTGAACACAGAAATAAAATTGCGAATACCAACTAAGCCCCCCGGTGGCGCAGTGGTCTAAGCGATGGCCTCTGATCATTCGTCTGAACGGGGTCCGAGTTCGAATCCCGGTGAGGCATGGATGTTGTGTTTGTCTTACAGCACTGGTTCTCTCCCTTCCCTGGAACCAGTGACCCTAAATTAGGGACGGGCGACTGCTTATAGCCCATTGAGTTGCTCACGGTGGTCGTTAAACCTCCAATCTAAAAAAAAAAAATAAAAAATAAATACCAACGAAGAAATACGTGCATGGCACCACGCACTTGTGATGTTGCGGATATGTATACACACAGGGCGCAGCAAGATGTCTCGCACCAGCTGTTTGTTAAGCACCCAGTCCAGATTTTGAAAAATTCCAAATGCAGGTATTGTCATTAGCAAAAGGAGCTAGTTACCTGCCGGCAGGATGTTACGGTTGCCGAATTCCCAACGAAAAATATGCACCAATAGTGTAACGCATATTCTGATTTAAATAACTGATCTTCTCCGAGTTTTCGATTAATAGTACGATTTTTGTCCCAAGCGGTTATTCAAAGTGAGGTCTAAAAAGGACTGCTACGTATTTGTCACATCTGAACTATACCGCAGTTTCCTAATTTTTAAAAATGGATAAGTGAATAATAGGAATAATTTAGTGGTACCGTGAAGACAAAAGAAAGTACTGAAAAAGTAAAAGCTGTAAAAGTTTTATGAGTTTCAACTTCCCCAGGGCCACTAGCGTTGACTTTTTTAGGTACAGGTAAGAAAGTAAAGCCAAACTGAAAGAAACGCTTACAGCACAGGCAATCTAGAAATTATCATCCTGCTAAATTAACATACGGTTTTATCAAAAGTGACTTATGTATGTAATCTGCCTGAACCAACACAGGACCGATTACATAATGCTGAAAAAATTGACTTGACATTTAAATACGATGCACTCTCAACTCTGTACACAAAACCACGCGCACTTGAGTTCTTTGAAAGAAATTCAGTAAAGCAACAATGACAAACACATATGCTTTAAGAAAATGCACATGTGATTGATAAAGTCTTAAAATAATTTTACTGTTTCTTTACTAATTGCTGACATCAAAACACACACACACTTACACTTGGAGATATTGTATTGATGGTGGGCAAAAAAAGTGCAAAATTATTTAATAAAAATTCGTTAGATTTCGTGATCGATCTCTGCTTTAAATAGAACTGTTTAAAAAAATAACAAATTGCACTGGGAACAGTGTCAATAATCTCACATCAAATAGGACAGTACTAACATATTTTAAATTTAACACGATGAATCAACTGACATTACATATTATGCTCAGTTAACAGTTAGCGTAAGATAGAATTATTTCTAAGTTTATGATTTTTTAAACTTCTGAAGATTTCTGTCTGGGACAACAAGGATACAGACATATGTAGCAGGAACAATTGCAAGGATTTTAAGGCAGAAGGGAGAAAATTATGTGTAGACGTCAAATACATTCACTATGCCATACGTAGACAGTTATTGTCTATGTATATGGGAGTGAGCTCAACTGGTATTGAATGCATTTGAGCGTGTATATTTTGCATGTGTAAAGCCATCGTACTTCATTATGAAGTGGATAAACGAATATTTACCAAAAAGTGATTGAGTCAGTCAGACGGCCATTTAGCACTTTATGCAAATAGTTGATGTCTATCCACGAATGAAGTATACGTTTATTTTCTTCACAATGAACTTCGATGGCTTTTTCGCGGAAATATTTACAAAAGAGTTCTATAACTTACGAGTTTTTCCACTTCCTCAAGTTACAATATTGAATCTATCTGCCCGTTTTACTGATGTGAAAAAGACATGATATTCTCGTTACTTGGAACAAAACTTCGAAAAATAATAATAATAATACATTTTTATTCTTGTTGTTACATTTAGAATTTATGAATACACATCAATTTTTTGTATTATAGAGAACAGCAAGGGAGAATCAGGAAAAGGCCTCAGAGAGTCCTGACAAAGGCCCTGATATTTCAAATATGTAAACAAGCAAGCACAGGTTAGTCCAACACAGCAGTAATGTTAAATGTTTGTTATATTATAAATAATTTGCTATTTATTATTTTTTTTTATTTAATTTAACAAGTATTTTTTTCATTTATTTTTGAATAAGTTTAGGTTACTTA
This sequence comes from Macrothele yani, assembly GCA_039090855.1. NCBI lineage: Eukaryota > Metazoa > Arthropoda > Arachnida > Araneae > Macrothelidae > Macrothele > Macrothele yani. The sequence goes on along the minus strand of CM077017.1, from coordinate 59,055,897 downwards.
CTGTAGTCAACTCGACAGGCAGTGCATTTCAAAATTCAGGACCAATATAGTTTAAGCTCCATTTCATCATAAGAGTGTTTGGATATATAGGTCTTAATAATGATCTATGTCTCGTTTCATAGTTATAAGAATATGGTGAGAAGTAAAAAATTGGCAGTTAGTATGAGAAGCAGGATTTGTTTTTAAGTCTAATAACCTTATGTATGAACTGAATACTCTTTTCAGTAAATGAACTGAACACCCTTTTCCAATGTTTCACATCAGAAAAGCGAACTTCATGCATTTTACTAGAAGATTCATTCATTTAAACAGAAAGCGCAAACTTTTAATTAAGTACAGAGATAATAAAAATATCCTTGAATCGAGATAGCTGCATTATAGCCATCATAAAACACCCTTTGCATCAACATACTGTATCTTTGTAAAACTGAATTTTTCATCTTTATTGAAAGTGAAAAAAAAAAAAAAAAAAGTTAAGAACACTTCGTTCTATTCAACGCAAGATTTCGCGGTAAATACAAGAATTATACCTGATACTGATTTAGTGTCAAAAAATATGATGATGTATATGCAGTTACATCTATCTCAATAAAGTGTACTGGAAGGTTACAATTGACTTTAGATTCATTCTAGGAGTTTTGTTTTCTAGGGTTTGTGTCATTATTATGTTTCGTTTGCAAGAAGAAAAAAATGTTCCATTTAGTAAAATTACGTATCTTACATCACAGATAAATAAGTATTGCTAGCGACTTCAAATAGAAGTTTTTGCTTTTGAGTCGGGGTGTTCTTGAAACTTTCTTTACCCGCTTTTAGGGACTTGTGGGATGAAAAAGTTGAAAATTACACACTGAAACAATATGGTAGCAAGAGGCACCCCAGAAAGATGTTATGCTTCTCCGAAACGAACAACCACAATTACTTCCGTGTCGGTACATGTGTCGAAGATGGTCGTACACGCACGAATGAGATATACTCACGGACAATGAAATTTGCGCACCTAGAAGAAAACATGCTACAACCGCGAAACTTTGCAAATAGCTAGAGTGCGTGCTGGTATGGAAATGATCCACGTTTGGTGCGATTGCGCATGACCGCACACCCTGTGGTGGTGCTGCAATCACAAACCGGCAGCCTTATAAACCGGCGTATATTCAATGCCACATGAAAGCGAAAAGCACCAGCACGCAAGCAAGAAAACAGAGTAAAAATAATGCCGGGTAGACGCCAGAGACGCCGATTTACGCAACTTACGGACTTTGAGAGAGGTCTGATCATCGGGCTGAAAACCACAGGGTGGTCGGCGCGCCGTATAGCCCGCAACGTGGATCATTCTGACCATACCGTCCGACTGTGTTGAGAGCAGTGGACACGTGAAGGCACTGCCACACGGCGGAGCGGCACCGGGTGGACCAGGAGGACCAGCAGTAGAGAGATTCGACGGATCGTGCGCCAGGTACGAACGAATGCCACGGGGACACGGTCCACTATACAGGCAGATGTAGCGGATCCTGTGTGCCCACGAACCATTTCCCGATGTCTCGCGAAAGCGAATCTGCGATCCCAGCGCCCGTTACGTGTGCTGCCAATAACACCGGAACATCGACGGCTCCGTTTGTAGTGGTGCCAGGCCAGAGCGACGTGGTACGCCACAGAATGCCGACGTGTGGTGTTTAGCGATGAGTGCTGCTTCGTATTAGGGACAGATGATCATCGTGCCCGGGTGTGGAGGTCCCCGGGTTAGTTGCACGATCCCGACCTCGCTATCGAACGCCACACCTTCCCCACTGCAGGCATTATCGTCTGGGGAGCCATTGCATACGATATCCGATCAGCTCTAGTAGTGGTACGTGGATCATTAACGGGCCAGCGGTATGTGGATGAGGTCCTACTGCCCCATGCGCTCCTATTCTTGGCCGGGATTCCAGGTGGGCTATACCAGTAGCATAATGCCCGCTCGCACATGGCTCTGGTTGCCTAGGACTTCCTCCGTCATGTCCAGACACTTTCATGGCCTGCCCGCTCCCCGGACATGTCCCCTATCGAGCATGTGTGGGACCAGTTGAAACGCCTGCTGCCGCCGTGCCGCACTATCCGGGATTTGGCGCACACCGTCCAGCACGTGTGGGCCAATCTGCCGCAGGACATCAGGCGTCTGTTCGCCTCCATGCCGGACCGTATTGCAGCATGTATAGCCGCACGAGGCGGGTGCGACGCGCTATTGAAGATGACCGGACTGCGTGCCAGAGATCCCTCTGTAATTGTCCTACAGCTCCGTTTTTGCCATCATGTGTATCATTCATCAGTATCATCACGTCCATGAAATTTCAGTTCAATCCGACGCTTCCTTCTCGGTGCGCAAATTTCATTGTCCGCGAGTGTACATCACTCTGACAAAACCTACCCTTTAGCGTATTCATTTATCTCTCCGCCATGAAGATGTATTATGCAGCACGTTCCCGAAGTCTGATTTAAAGTTCCACATTCCAATCTCCAGCCGCCGCGAAAAAAACTTCAAATATGATCACCGAATGCAAACGAAGCAGCGAACTTCATCGGAGATTTTGACAGTTTCTACATTTGATGAAGGTAATAAATCTTAGAACGCCAGTATGAATCCCAATAACGGACAATAAAAAAAGCACTGCCTCAAGTTGTGGAAGAGGTAACTATTCCTCCAAAAACGAATACATTGGTAATATTTTCAATGCATCATAAAAAATTAACACTTTTTTCGTTTGCCAAAATAAATTTTTAAGGAATTATTTTAAGTTGGAATTTCGTCTTTTCATTAACATAAAGATTTCGTTAAGAAAACGTTGAGTTCAAAAATTTTGTGATTATATATATATATATAATCACAAAATATAATCACAAATGACACCAAAGTGTAAAAGAAACATATGTCCAACGTGTATCCAAATTGCAAAAAAAGTGGTTATGGTTAAAAATCTCTATCCTAATCAGCCAAAAAATGTGTGATCAGCAAGGTGCGAGACTGTTATGTATGTGTCTTCAGCTACCAGGGACCCACCAGGCGGCACTTAGTCTTTCCTGCCAACATTAATTTTGTTAGGTCCTGGGTTAGTAAAGCATGTCAATGTGCAATTTGAAACTTCGCGAAACGGAATTAAAATTTAAAATCAGTTGTTTAAGGTAATGTCTAATAAAATGTGAAGGAAATTTGTTATTTTTTAATTTTTTTATAAAATCTTTGAGATTTTTTACTGCATAAGCTTGTGCAGAACATATTTTTACAATTCTATGAAACTAAGAAATAATTAAGTTACGAAATATTTTAGCGGAAACATTTGAGGACCACTGAATATAATATGTAATATCAAAGTCAAAATTATTTCTTTTCTCAAATAGGTTAATTGCCCACCCATCCACACCATTAACACTAATCTCATAAGGTCAAGGTAGCTAACATGGACAAACGAATCATTAGTTTTTCCAAAGTAAGGTCATCAGGATACAGATCAGCACTAAATTTAAAAAATCAGGAATATGGAAGAAAATAATATCGTCAACATATCGTAAAACCACGCCTGGCAGAGTGCCAGCAGCAATAAGCCTTTCCTCAAAATGATGTAAATAAAGGTTAGCAAGGCTACTGAGAAACGACTGCCCATGGGAATACCGCGAGTGTGAAGGTAAAGCCCATTACCCATAATAACAAAGTTGTTGTTAATACAAAAATCAACACTGTGCTGCCAATATTGTACTGAAATATCACCTTCAACTCTCGCAAATAAGTCCAAGGTCATCCGAACAGACTCCCCAACGAGTGGAAGTAAAGAGATTCTTAAAATCATTAAGTATCAACGGAAGAGACTGAAATCAAAGAGTTCAAAGTCTCTAGCATTGTTACCAATGATCCAGCTTGAATCAAGTTTACGTAAGATATTCGAAAGATATTTCTGAAAAAGCCCGTCCGCCCTGCTGCTATAACAGTTACGGCCACTGGTAAATAAAACGGAAGTCAACGGGCCGTTTATGGAATTTTGGGACTTTATAAACAAAAGGAAAATTAGTATTCGAAACAGGAAGCCTAAGACGTTTATGCAAAGCAATAATTTTCTTGATAATAACTTTACGACTTTTGGATATTGGAGTATACGTTTCCGTATTGTGCATTTCTTGCAGCATAAGGTCCAGGCAAAAATTTTTGCAAATAAAAAAATAAGAAAAAAGAACGAAATGCATCGGTAAATTTCTTCAAAACTGATGGCATCCAACTTCTATGAGATACAACTTGGACACAGGTGATCCTCGTCAACTAATTACTTGGATTCCCTCTACAACAATTTAAGCCTAGAATGTAATAGTGACTTCTAAATTTTATGGAAGCTTATTTCAGAAGTTGGAAGAAGAAAGGCAATTTTTTAAATTAAAGTACTACATGAAGAAGTTCTTGGTTAAGTTGAAGCATTGCTCATTACTTTGTTTCCGTTTTGATAAAACGCACTTGTAACTCTGACAACTTAACCAGTTTTAATAAATAAAAAAACAACCAAATAACAATCAAGACATTCCAATTCTTAATGAAAGGGGTAATTTATTAACCAATTAACAGCCGTACGTGGTTAGAAATCTGTGTAATGTTTTTGGGATTTTCTGAATAAGTTCATACACACATATTTTTTTTAAAGTTCTGTGGAACATGGGAAAATTCAAGCTTTCATGTAATACGTTTCGGCGATTGGTGTAACATTCCAGGACAATCGCAATTTGAGCAATGCGTGCGTGCATTTTTTTTTTTTTTTTTTAAGTGTGAACGTTTCGGAACTTGAAAGGCGAGCGAACATCTTTCTAGGATTTGTTTTGTATTTCTGAAGTCGGCGGGATGTTTCAGAATTTTCTTCTTATTAATTTATTTGATATAAGGCGCATAAACAACATTCCTCAGAATGTGTGTGGCGTTTGAGTTACAAGTAACTCTTCACAGAATTTCAGTTCATTTGACGAAAGGCCAATGTTCAGCCTTTTGCTAAAATGTTTCACAGTTCACCGCAACTTTTAAGAATTTTCGCAATACCAATTTCTTTCACTAAATGACGTGCAAAGGTTACTCCAAAATTTCACAATATTTGGAAATTTCACTATAAGTCTTCCTAAGTTCTTGTCAGCCAGTTTCTTTAAAGAGAGGAGGTAGGGCATGTGCACCTTTTATAATAACCTTTCCGAAATTGTCCATATTTATTGTCGAACGTTCCACAAAATCCGCCTGGCACAATATTTCAGACATCTTAAAAAATGTGTGGAACATTTGTTCAGATTGCTTAACATTTTAAAAAATGTGAGGCTGTTCCTTTTTTGGTGTAACGGACCATAATTTTTTTTTTTTTTTTAAGTTTAGTTTGTGATAAATGATTCATGCAATTAAATTTTAGGGCTATAAATGTCTGAAGAAATGATTAAAGTAAAAAAAAAAAAATACACAGAAGGGTTAGTATACACACATATAAAACGAATGAAAATGCTAAAAATATTACATCACAAGGGGCGGAACCGCCTGGGCCTGGTCAATACGTTTGAACCTTTTTTTTTACTTTTTCTCTAAATGTGTACATCGTTGCATCATGCGTGTTTTACGTAATTATTGTGCGAATGTGCTAAGTAAATTGTGTGGCTTAAAAAAAGTGGCATACATTTCTGAGATATTTCGAAAGTGATGTTCAAACTTCTCTGATATCGTAACACAAGCAGGGAGGTACGGAGTGTTAGTTCCCTGTCACTTTGTCCGTGTTCATTTCGTCCACCTTCACTTGGTCCAGTTCATTTCGTCCACCGTTCATTGTGCCCATCGCTCACTTTGTCCACCGTTCATTTAGTCCGCAGTTCACTTTGTCCACATTCATTTCGTCCTCAGAATAGATGGAACACCTTGGAAATTTGCTGTTTTGATGGAATTTTTATTACGAAGCAGAAAAAAAAAAAAAAAAAAAAAAAAAGGTCAGCGGACATTGCTTACATGCAATTTTTTTTTCCTGTTTAAGCTTTTCGATTAAAATATAGCAATTTTAAAGTTATTTATAGTAAAACGAGGAACTGAACTTTGAAGAGCTTTTTAACTCTTTTGTGTGGTGCGATGAAAATCACTATGACATTAATCAAAAATTATTCCAATGGCCACAAATATGTTGGATTGAAGAGGAAACATTTAGACCCCCCTTTCTCCTTTATGTAAAAAGTCTCTCTTTTCCTTCATTCACTCACACCACAGGTAAATATCAATCTAAACTTATATGGATTTTTTCTCACTTTAAATAGTTATGGAACATATAGATAGCATTATATAGTTCATTCGTATGAAATTTAGTGATGCGGAAATTATAAACAATTAATAATCAAAATATAAAATAAATATACTGAAAAGCTAAGAACTATATGCAAACAATATACTAGACGCATTTCAAAACATTAAAAGATTCTCGTAAAACTTCGATTTATGCCATAGTGATTGACATCGTACCATACGAAAGAGTTAAAAGTTAAAAAGCTCTTCAAAGTTCAGTTCCTCGTTTTACTATTAATAACATTTAAAATCGTTGTATTTTTATCGAAAAACTTACAACAGGAAAAAAAGAAATCGTAAGCAAGCAATATCAGCTGACCTTTTTTTCCCAGATTAGTAACAAAAATTCCATCAAAACAGAAAATTTCCACGGTATTCATTTATTCTGAGGACAAAATGAAGTGCAGAGCGGACTAAATGAACAGCGGACAAAGTGAACCGTGGACGAAATGAACTGGACCAAGTGAACGTGGACGAAATGAATTCGGACAAAGCGATCCGTCACCCGAAGGGTTCCGGTTTATTGATCAAATGTGTCTTCTTAATATTATTATAACTTCACCCAAACTACAATCAAAGAGCAAAATAAAATGAAATGAAGTGACTGTTGATTCCAAATATTTTTAAAAAATTACGAAATTCTTTAGAGTACCATTAATCCCGATGCAGTTAATGACCTCAGTCAGGACAGGATTAAAGGAGGGGGGCTTTGAGGGATGAACTCGTGGACCGCATATTCGACACGGGGTCTCTACTGATATCTTGAAAAATGAATTTTGAACCTTGCACTTGCCTTGCTAAAGCTTAATTTTCACGCGTATTTAAAATACGTTTTGCAAAGTGGAAATATTTTTCTCCCTTGCTTAAGCGTTAAAAAAAAAAAAAAAAAAATTAGCTATTCGAATATTCGGTCCAGTCTTCTGTGCAGAAGGAATCTTTGTTGTTTTGTTTTCTTTCTCAGGGCGATTGCTTCCAAAAAAACCATAAGACAACACTTTTGTTATTGTAGTTTCTTCTGAACGATTACAAAGCCTATGAATGGAATTGTTTTCTAGGCCCACACTAATCTAATCAGAGCCTTCAATACAAAACTATGAAAGAGAAAATTTACTTAAAATGTTCTGCAACTTCCAGCATTGCTGCCACTTTAAAGCAAACATATATTAGATGCTGAAAGCCATGTTCACACCATACTAACAAAAATATTTTTCTCTGAACTAAGAAAATGCCCGATCAAGCCGATACTTAAGTAAAGCAGAATATGCGTTAACAATAATAAACATAATAACTATGATTTTATAGCAATAACGGTAGAGACACAATGATTTATTTCTGATAACATTACCCCCCCCTCCCGCCAACAAAAATAATCTAATAATGTTTCACTAAAAATTTGATAGAAAAATAACTTGTGGAAATAAGAAGTTTTCTGAAAAAGGCCGCAGCATGACATAATTCGGCCCTGACTTTAATGCTGCTATATTTTATCTTGAAATCTGCCCCTTTTTATTTATTTACTTTTCTTTTTTAAATAACAGCGTCTGTGCTCGCTATCGCTCGTCAAGCCAAATCGCTCTCAGCCGAATAAGAGGCAGCAACAGAATTAGACAAAATTCCGCAGTGAGAGCTAACAATTACGGCAATGAAATAAAAATAAAACGTTAAGAAAACTAATGTCGTTACTACATTTCTACTACATTATGTCTTTTATTATGATTCAAAATTTTGTGCCCGATCAACGAATTTCACCATCTGCCGCCCCTGTATTTTATATAATTTGGTCCTTCTCTATTATATACTTTGTCATAAAAATGGGTCCACTCAAACTTAATTTTAACATAAATGTAGAATTTATATGCGGGTTTTAGATAGTCACTTTGAAGGAATAAAACCAGTAAATCAATTACATTACAGCCTAGAGTTGGGAATCCACCTGTCAAAGTGCATTTCGGGTTCACAGGATTCAATACAGGAAAACGGCCTGCGACTTATTTTAAGTGCGAGGGAAATTTTGTAGATGTGAAAGGGTAAAATATTTGATTCACTTCCAAGATTCTTGGCAAGCACCTGCATTTTCTCAAAATGGAAACGAAACAAAGGCTGAAACGAGCGAAAGAGAACTCGCGCGTCTATGTTTCATGTGCGGTGTGGGAGGAAGAAGCGGGCACAGAGGGAGGGAAGCAGATGTCGAAGTAGAGTGCGTTTCGTGAGCGCTACATCAGAAAGCAAGCGTGTGTGAGCTCAGTCGGTGTCTTTCTGGTAGATCAATAAACCCATCAGTGGCAGCAGTTGCGGGTCAAAGCGTCTTCCGGAGCACCTGCTCTCCTGTGCAATACTCCCGTAGTTCCGGCATTTTCTTCCGATGCTACTGTTTCCCCACACATACACACCGCACCGCGGGCTACGCTACAAAAGAGATAAAAAAAAAAAAGTGAGCAGGTTTCTCTCTCTGCTATTCTTTCTTTCTTTCCGTTTTTTTTTTTTTTATTATTTATCATTTATACACTTGATACTGCTCATTTTCTGCCTGAAGATTGGAGAAGAGCAAAAAATATTTTTTGTGGCTTTCAACAGAGTTACAATGTCGAGTTCGAGGAATGTAAATACAATCTTTTTTCAGCTACTCCTGCAAAAAGTATGAATATTTTAGAAATGGACTCATAGGCGAGTGCGTCGTCAAGACACTACGTCTGAAGAAAGAAAATGTAACATATACGCAGAGATAATTTTTTCTCTTTCATTTTATATTACTTGAATCACAAAGTTCATAAATGTGATCATGGTTACATTTATAAATTCTGCAAACAATTTTGTTTCATGAAGAAACAGAAATTAGTGGGGTTAGGTATAAAAAGTTTTCAAGTGAAGTTCGTACGTGAATGCGCCCCCCCCCCCCAAAAAAAGTACAGCACTTTCTTAATGAACCGGTAAACGCGCTAAATGTTAACTGTGTTTTAAAAAAAAGTGATTTAATGCTATCGAAAAACTGCTGGGATATTGAAAAAGTGTCTTCCTTTTAAAATTTTATTGCTGAACGAGCTTGAAAATGTAAGTGATAGTAACAATATTTAAATAAAGGGTTTCTTCTCCAAAAGGATCAGAAAACAAGCAGCACTGTTTATCCAAATGGACTGTTTTATAATGAAAAATACGAACGTGATGATTAGGGCGCCGTAATAGTACGAAATGGTTTTCAGAATTATTGCAGTTAGAAGATATTTTTATTGGTCAGCAATAGTTCGATTTATGTATGTAAATGAACTATTTTCATTAAAAGTGCTGAGGGCCAATAATAAAGCATTGTGTAGGCACCTAACTGCCGTCAGTTAAATTTGTTAAAGTATGTGAAGTCGAAATGGAAATTTCTTGGCTCTTTTGCACCTGAACAAGGTTTCGTTATACCTGATTTAGCCACTAGTGAAGCTAATGAAGCCAAAGTTCACGGAGAATAAAGATTCCGTTCAAAACAAACTTTACGAGAAGAAAAACTCGGCATTCACGTTACATCTCGAGAAATCAGTGCAGACTAATTTCTCAAAATGTAACAAGCAACACTTATAGCGAACGAGCTTCTTTCTGTCGATGGTGGGGTTCGAACCCATGTTTTTCTTCTCCGGAGTAGGATATTCTACCAACTAAACAACGCCGGCAAGGGTTACCGCTGTAACTTGCCGTTTTCTGTATTGCGGCACCACAGCGGTACGTCACATACTGTGTATATCCCCCATTAAGAAAGGCGGGGCACGAAATCGTAGGTTTCGGGTCCGCGACAAACCATGGTCACTGTAGTGAACGAGCTCACTGTAGAAGGAAAGAAGGAGTTATTATTAATTTCAGATGACGTGTGCAAGGCCTGATTTAGGGGAGGGCACTCGGGGCACATGCCCGACTTTCGAGGGGGGCCCCAAATATAGATATACTGTATATTACTTGTTTTGCATCAAACAGATTCCAAATCGGAAACAAATTGAAATTAATGTTGGATTTACACCGCAGCATCAAGAGACACGACGAGGGAGAAATAACCAATCATGAAATAACTGACTCCGATCGTGATTGGTTAATAATCTCTCTGCTTTGCGTCGCGTCACTTGACGCTGAGGTATAAATCGAGCCTAACACTTCTGTGAAATTATTCCGGGCCACGGGTGGCCTAGTGGTCAAAGTTCGTACCTGCCGTGGAGAAGACCTCGGGTTCGATCCCAGAAGGTGCGAACGCTCGAACCACTAAATATCCGCCGTGCGTCGGATGGGCGCGTTAAGTCATCAGGCCCCGGGTACTGGCCCCCAGGTAATAAATAAAGGCGTCTTCTTAACCCTTTCTACCTCGCTTCCGTGTCATTTTCCTATCGGGCACTCTAGCCCAAATCTCCTAGCTTCCTATTTCTAAGGGTTGTTTAAAATCTGGGGTCAGACACTCCCTTCCTAAAATCCTCTACATATGATCTGATCTGATCTGTGAAATTATTCCACATGGAATTTACATTTTCTACCGATCGGCATCCAACCGATTCGGAATGAAACCGCAAAAAGCTCAGACTAATACACCTGAGACCATCCTCAATCATATACGCATGCACATAACACGGGATGCGAGAGGGGGAGAGCAGAAAGCCTCTTGCCCAGGGCCCCAAACTGTCTAAGTCGGTCCCTGGATGTGTGGAAGAATCATAAAGCATTTTTTTTTGTTTTTTTAATACAAGAACTTTGCCTTAGATGCACGATTAGAACTTGCAGGAGAAAATAAAGTGTTTATTAAAAGTTAAAAACACCATGAGATCTGTCGTGGCTGCTACAGCCACATCTTCAGATGGAAAGACCCGAGTGCTCGGAACCCGACAGTTAAATACAGGAGCAAAAAACAGGTCGTTGCCACTAAATCCGAAGAAATATCCGATAACAGAGGGAAAACACAATCATATTAAGGCTACATATATGCATGGCTCAACCGAGAGAACAAGCTGGATTCAGGAGTGGCTACAGCACAATAGATCATATCCACGTACTGAGAGAACTAATTGAAAGAGCGAGGGAATATGAACTTCCATTGTGCATGGCTTTTATCGATTATGAAAAAGCCTTTGATTCGGTGAAACCATCAGCAGTTACAATGGCTCTGAAATCCTGCGGTATTGAAGATGCGCACATTAATATTATTAATAACATCTATGAAAATGCAAGTGCAAAGATTCGGCTGTTTGAAAATACAACACACATAAAAATTGGAAAAGGAGTGAGACAAGGTGACACCATATCTCCGAAGCTTTTTAATGCCACATTGGAAAATGTCTTTCAATCACTGCTCTGGGAAAACAAAGGGATAAAGATTAATGGGGATTATCTAACCCACCTTCATTTTGCTGATGACATAGTCATTTTTGCATCTACCCCATCAGAGCTGCAGAGTATGATCCAGGAACTTGCTGACAAGAGTAAAGAAGTGGGATTAAAAATGAACTTTCAGAAGACAAAAGTGATGTTCAATGCTTTTACAAGAAATGAAGATTTATCGATTGATGGAGAAAAGCTGGAGATAACAGACACATACGTTTATCTTGGACAGCAGATATCAAGTAAGAGTCACATTGGTGAAGAAATTAATCGGCGTACAAAACTTGCCTGGAGAGCTTTTGGAAGAAACAGCATAATTTTCAAGAGCAATATGCCATTATGTCTTAAAAGAAAAGTGTTTGACCAATGCATCCTTCCGGTGCTTACGTATGGTGCAGAGACGTGGACCTTAACTAAAAGAGACATACAAAGGCTGCAGACAACTTAAAGAGGCATGGAGAGGTGCATGCTTGGTGTAACCAGGAGAGATAAGAAGAGGAACTCGTGGGTCCGAAAAATGACAAGAGTGGAAGACATCATGATCAGAGTTAAATCCCTGAAATGGCAATGGGCTGGACATACTGCCAGAAGAACAGACCATCGATGGACAGCCGAAATTTTAGATTGGATTCCAAGGGAAAGGAAAAGACCCACAAGAAGACCACGTGGAAGATAGGTGGATGAAATTCGAAAGTATGCGGGAGTGACATGGAGGAGACTGGCACAAGACAGACCGTTGTGGAGGAAACTTGGGGAGACCTTCGTCCAGTAGTGGATTGATAATGGTTGACAATGATGATGATATACATAACTTAAAGTTCATGATTTCTATTGTTAAACAATAATCTCCACGGTTGATGTAAGATGGCAGAAAGTTCATCATTACAACAAGTATTAAAGTTTTGAAAAATATACATACTTTCGGTAAGTAGTAATGAGGTTCTGGAGGGTGGAACCGCAAGGATGGTAGTCTCGCTCCAAGTGGGAGCCTTTGTTGACTAAACGAGAGAGGGCTGTAGATTGTGAACAGATTTTCATAGAGTCTAGTTTTTAATCTTCTTGAGGTCATGCCAATATAAATGCAGTAGTTATCATCGTTCTCTTTCGCTTTAAGGGGAATGCAGTACACTCCGTACTTATCAAACATATTAACACTGTCTCGATCTTCTTTAACCCTAGCGAGGATGTTCTGAGTTCGAGTGCCAAACGACAAATTATAGCGGTGGCACACATTTTTCAGGATATCAGCACATTGTGGTATGTAATTCATGGCTCCAACGAATTTGGTGGAGTGACTCGCCCTTGTTAGAGTTGTGAATGCCCATCTTTGAACCTTCCCCAAGATGCGATCAACATGCGTTTTATCATAGCCATGTGCAAGCGCAAGATTATAAATCCTCTGCAACTCAGTCCTACGTTGATGAAAAGAAGAAGAATGGGAAATGGCTCGGCGGACAAGGAAGTTGATGGAAGCTAATTTGTGGCTGATGGGATGAGCTGAAGAGTACGGAATCAAATTAGGGACAAAAGATGGTTTTCTGTAAACAGAATACTGTAAAGTGTTGGAGGAGGGGTCCCTCTCCAGAAGAAAATCTAAGAACGGAAGAGAAAAATTAACTTCAATTTCAACTGAGAATTTGATAGAAGGAAGACATAGTATCTGCAAAGTGATTAAGTTCCTCAATGGACCCTGGCCAAAAAATGAGGACATCATCAACATACCTTAGGTACAGAAGGGGCCGCACAATGGGGTCAAAGAGGGCATGGGATTCAATGTCCTGAAGGATTAACTCAGCTAAAAGGTGAGAGTGGGGACCCCATTGGGGCACCTTCTATACACTTGACTATTAAACCTAAAGAAGGAACGATTGTTGATCAAACGGAGGGCCTGCAGAATGGAGTCAATTTCTTCAAGGGTAGCTAACCCTAAAAGGGAAAGTTGTGATTCAATGAGGTTATGTACTGAAGGAACAGGAACGTTTAGAAACAGAGAAATCACGTCAAGTGAAGCTAAAAGGGAAGTCTTATTGGAGGTTTCGAAAGTACGGATTTTATCGATAGGTTGAACAGAATTAAGAACAGAAAGCCTAGAAGGGGAAGACACAAGAGGGGAAAGAAACTGAGCTAAACATTTCTCCAATGGGCGAAGAACCCCTTCGTTCCTTCTTTAGGTTTAATAGTCAAGTGTATCGTCAACTAGAAGGTGCCCCAATGGGGTCCCCACTCTCACCCTTTTAGCTGAGTTAATCCTTCAGGATATTGAATCCCATGCCCTCTTTGACCCCATTGTGCGGCCCCTTCTGTACCTAAGGTATGTTGATGATGTCCTCATTTTTTGGCCAGGGTCCATTGAGGAACTTAATCACTTTGCAGATACAATGTCTTCCTTCTATCAAATTCTCAGTTGAAGTTGAAGTTAATTTTTCTCTTCCGTTCTTAGATTTTCTTCTGGAGAAGGACCCCTCCTCCAACACTTTACAGTATTCTGTTTACAGAAAACCATCTTTTGTCCCTAATTTGATTCCGTACTCTTCAGCTCATCCCATCAGCCACAAATTAGCTTCCATCAACTTCCTTGTCCGCCGAGCCATTTCCCATTCTTCTTCTTTTTCATCAACGTAGGACTGAGTTGCAGAGGATTTATAATCTTGCTCTTACACATGGCTATGATAAAACGCATGTTGATCGCATCTTGGGGAAGGTTCAAAGATGGGCATTCACAACTCTAACAAGGGCGAGTCACTCCACCAAATTCGTTGGAGCCATGGATTACATACCACAATGTGCTGATATCCTGAAAAATGTGTGCCAATGCTATAATTTGTTGTTTGGCACTCGAACTCAGAACATCCTCGCTAGGGTTAAAAAAGATCGAGACAGTGTTAATATGTTTGATAAGTACGGAGTGTACTGCATTCCCCTTAAAGCGAAAGAGAACAATGATAACGACTGTATTTATATTGGCATGACCTCAAGAAGATTAAAAACTAGACTCTCTGAACATAAGTACAGTGTGAAAATCTGTTCACAATCTACAACCCTCTCTCGCTTAGTCAACAAAGGCTCCCACTCTCCCACTTGGAACGAGACTACCATCCTTGCGGTTCCACGCTCCAGAACCTCATTACTACCTACCAAAAGTATGTATATTTTTTAAAACTTTAATATTTGTTGTAATGATGAACTTTCTGCCATCTTACATCAACCGGGGAGATTATTGTTTAACAATAGAAATCATGAACTTTAAGTTATGTATATATGTAGCCTTAATATGATTCTGTTTTCCCTCTGTTATCGGGTATTTCTTCGGATTTAGTGGCAACGACCTGTTTTTTGCTCCTGTATTTTACTGTCGGGTTCCGAGCACTCGGGTCTTTCCATCTGAAGATGTGGCTGTAGCAGCCACGAAAGATCTCATGGTGTTTTTAACTTTTTAACTTTTAATAAACACTTTATTTTCTCCTGCAAATTCTAATCGTGCATCTAAGGCAAAGTTCTTGTATTTCGTTGATTTACAGCACGAATATTTTATTGCATTGCCAAGAGGTCCATTTTTACGTTCGAGCACCAATATAGTAAACGTGCCGGTGATGGATTTCAAACACACGTCTTCGTCCTCCGGATTCTGATATTCTACCAACTGAACTACACCGGCAAGGCCTATCGCTGAAACTTGCCATTTTGATTCATTGGTCATCTCAGTGGTACGCCACACACTTACTTAGCGGGTATAAGTACAGGATAAAAAATATGGTCCAAAAGCTGTATGTAGCGAAATTGTGCACAAAGACTGAGCGAGCGTGAAAACTTTTTACAGAAGACATGATCACCAAAAGTTCGGAAAACATTGATTGTGAATATCAAATTAGTTCAATGGATTAGAATATCATTTAAGAGTAAAACTGTCAATAACAAGGATGTTGGAGAGAACTTTACTTCGTCACTCGAGGGTAGTCGATAAGATATTTGCTATTTATGCACTTCTCTTTAGGGATTATATTTTACACTATCCTGGTGTGTTAAGAGTTTGACAGTAGCCGATCTAGCATGCTATAAATTTTAATTCTCACGAATTTTAACTGGGAAGTGGAGTTGACAACCGGGTAAGGTGTTAGCGGGAATTTACTCACCCACTTTGGGTTCGACTTATACTGTAACTCATTTGCAATACAAAAAAGGCAGTTGACATACTTGTGGTTTACTTTTGATGTTTATTATCAGCTAAGGGTTATTATTATTATAGTAGCTACGGTTTGTTCAGAAACTGTTTTAGTTATGCAATTAATTTACAATTACTTTCTATTTTCTTCTTTCTTCTCTTTTTACTTCTGTTCTTCACTTTCAATACTCTTAATCATTCCATATCGAAAGCCCTTCAACCCCCCCCCACCCACCTCTCACTCTCGTAACATTTGTCTGCCTCCTAGATTCTTTCTTAAGGACACTTCGCCACCCCTGCTCTGAAGGAAGCGGCAAGTGATGCCGTACGAGTTGTAAACTAATTACATAGTCTGGGATACCTTCGCTTTTAGTGCTACCGTGGCTCGGGGCACAGCAGATTATTAATTATTGGTGCTATAAAACTCTTAGCTAAAACAGCTCCTCTAACGTACAATGCTCGACTGCTATATGAAAAACGCTTTAGAGTGGTTACTAATGAATATTTGCGTTGCTCACGTTCCTGGTGACGAGTATTTTCCAATAGCAACATAACAACGGCATCTCGGACTGATGAATCCAACTTAACGCAAATCTTCGCAAAACAACGTAATCTATCTTTCTGGTGGATATCAAGTTGTCAGCATATCTCTCGAGCGCTTGAAGTGTATGCATTAATCATTTTTTTTTTCCCAAACTGACCCCAATATTTCTGTATCATCAAAAATCCCCCCCCACCTTCACGTTTTCCTTTAAAAATTTTGGAAGAGGGTGGAAGAATATACCAGTCAATCATGCTCTTCCCACGAGAAATATGGTGTTTCGCTTAAGGGTGACGCAATTAAATTCTGTTTTCATTGGTTAACTGGATTTTTTTTTACAACATTCTCGGCGGCTACATGGAAAATTTCGTTATGTTAGCAGCCACATATCGCTTGTAGTGCTGTTTAAAAACCCGGAAGATCATCGTTGTCGCCAAATGGACGACTTGTATGGGAGAGAAGATTTCAATCTCTTCACTCTCTTTTCTAGTCTTCCCATAAACGTTCATGGAGGTCGCAAAACTGCCGCCCCTCTGCAAAGCAGCATACAGCTCCCAATGGCAGGGTAGTCAGAGGAGCAAGGTTCCGGCTATTCATCACAGGTGGGCCTTGGTTCCAATATCGGATGATGCATGGCTGGTGTGTTTGTTCTAAGGTCCCTCTTTCCCTGAAACTAGTGGCCCTAAATTAGGGATGGGCGATTCCTTTTAGCCTTGGATGCTCACGTGGGTAGTTAAACCACAAACAATATAACAAGCAAAACAAAACAAAACATCATTGAAATGCAGTTTTCGGAACTCTGTTTCATATTTTCCGTTCCAGACTAAAACACCAACAGAGCGACTACTTTGAAACCCCTCTTTAAGAGAGAAAGAGCGATGAAGAAAGTTATTGCACATCAAGCATCCGTTGTTTTTGCCACGCATCAGTTCGAAAATGAAGCACTCTTCTTCAGATGCCTGTCGTTTAAGCCTTTTCAGAATCTAAAATTATTTATATTTAATAATGTTACCGAGGTTATTTCAATTCATATTGCTTACATTCATTATTTTTTTATTAATACTTAACTACTCAACAGTGAAGAAAAAAATATATGGATAATTACCCTTTCTTTCTATCAGCAGTTTTTTTAGTTACATTAAATGCTCCGAAAGTAAATTTTATTTCTGAATTACGAAACAATTGTTTCGGTTTAGTATTCCTTGCTTTCCTCACTGAAACTGTTTCACTCGTTGTGAAAAACATCGTTTCTAAAACCTTTGGAAAGGAGCAAATGCGCTTGTATTTCTTCCACGATAGCTTGCCCAAAAAGTCAGTGGTCATATGCTTTATTCCAAGATCTAGAGAGTTGTATTAAATGAGTTGATGCCATTCTTCAACACTTTCCAATAATAAGTGGTTGAAGGTTTTATAAGTTCTGGTTTAGTTCTTCCATCTGCTTAATGATTTGATAAGCATTATTCCATTTTCGATTGAGGTTATGTAAGTATTTTTGATAGGTGAAAGAATAAGCCGATTGAAAACAACTTCGATCACCAGAATAGCTCTTTTGAATTATGACTCAAAAACTCATTATTTTCTTGTTAAATAACATCATCTTTTTTTCTTTTCTTTTTTAATTCTTAACAAAGAGGAAATTTAATGTCGATGTTTTTTATGAGATCTTTAAAACTTTCTTTTCAGACGTGGCTGTGGCATATTCTCTGTAAAGTCTTTCAATCTGAAGGTTCTTGAGAAAAACACTGATGACGCAGTGCTTCTGTTTTTCTAAAAGGATCTACGTAAGCAAACCTATTTCTACTTTATTCATTTCAAGTCTCAATTATAAAACATCTCAAAATTAAATTATCATATTTCAGAAAAAAATGCCTCCTTATAAAAATAAACAAATGATTTCAAGGGTTGTATTTAATGGTGAAATGTAGATCACTCATGAAATATTCAAGTTTGTCTGTTGGACTAGAGATCGAAGGCGAACGCAGCAGCCAAATGCAGTTACGTTTTCCGAAGCATCATCATCTCAGCAGAACAGAAATTACCTTCGTGGAACAAGCAGAAATTCGTAGAAAATGAAAACAACGATTTCATGCTTCCAAGCTGCACTTAGTCATAAATAAATTGGGCTTCTAAATTCACCATCTTAAAACTGAAAGCATGGAACCGCCTATGTATGAAGATTGTCGTGCTGCTCTTAAGATGAAAATATGTTAGCCTGCAGAATAAATCTGGTATGTATTTCGGTTAGCGATTATGCAAAAGAATTACATACAAATATCAAGAAAACTAACCCCTCGATTTCAATTTGCGGGTTGTCAATGGGTATCTACGAAAGAATATCAAAATATAACGCCAAAACGTCGTTAGTTTTTCCTTTATACTCCAACACGCGTGTTACACTGGTCATTGTTACAATTGTGCAAGAAATCTTATGGTAAATATCCATCTCAAACTTTACGGCTATTAAACATGTTAAGATTTTTATACCAAGATTCATTGCATATCGAAAAAAAAAAAAAAAAAAGGTAGTGTATGTTTCCAGGAGTGAAACAAAATCTTCTAACTGAAAATATACCGATTGGGATATTAGTATATCAATATAAAGGTGCTGGAAAAAGTACATTATCTTCAGTTTAACTGAAAATAATGCAGCTTCTTACAACAATAACAGGGGATAGGAAAAACCTGCTCCAATGATTTTCCTTTCCCCTCTCGTATACTCATGCTATATGTGTGTATGCATGCTCACTGAAACGAAAGTGTCTCGCTCCTTCGAAGCATAATTCCCAGAGATGAACAGCTTAAATAAAAATTTTGCTTCCGAGTGGCGAAAGCAAAATTCATGCACAGCAGATTGTTCGATGGAAGTGGAGTACAGTTTATAAAAATTAAATTTACCATTAGGCTACAGTGTAACTTCAGGCCCTTTCAATCACATCAGTTATCTATTCACCGTTTGAAGACACCTTATGGTGACAAAAGGAATTGCACAATTTATAGAATAGATATTCTGGAGAAATGTGACGTAATACAAGGATGAAGCACATGTCAAGACGGCAAAGCTTCAGCAATAAATTCCGTCGGTGTAGCTTAATTGGGAAAGCATTCGGCTCCAGAGCAGAAGGATGCGAGTTCGAGCACCGCCATAGGAAAATCTGTGTTTCGCTATATTGGCGCCCGATTGTACAAATGGTTCTATTGGCCGTTGGGTTCTTCGAAAAATGTGTGATGTTTGTTCCACACATCGTCTGGAATGAGTTAGAATTCCTTCTTCTACAGAGAGTTAGTTACTTCAAGCATGGTTCGCGACGGAACCGAAGCCTGCGATTTCGTGCCCCCGCCTTTCTCAAAGGGGGCCGGGGGCAGATATATGACGTACTATAGAGGTGAAGCACATGTCAAGATGGCAAAGTTGCAGTGATAAATTCCATCGGTGTAGCTTATTTGGGAAAGCATTCGGCTCCAGAGCAGAAGTAAGCGGGTTGGGTACGCCACCGGTAAATTTGTGTTTCGCTACGGGAACACACTAACATTTTTCAATGAAATAATGTTCATATCGATGCAGTGACAATTTTATCTTGAACATCTGATCAGAGAAGGTTGTACCAAGAGAAAAAACCAAACAAAAACAAATCCAAGACCTAAGAAAAATTTAGGAGTTTAATTAAAAAAAATTATGATTATGTTTATCACCTGAACGTAAAGGCAAAAAAATTCCCATGCATTTTTACGCGCAATGACCGGTAACTATGGTCCTGACACTCGCCCGCTAAATTATGATTTAGTCCGAATTCATAGTAGTGCGTACCGTTAGTCAACGTTGAACGAAATTTTTCCAGTTCTGATGGCAGTAAAAATGGCACTCGCACCATCGGTGTATTAATACGGCCATATCCCTGAAAAAGTACAATGAACTTTGACAGGAATAATACTCGGACAACGATACTCATTTTGTGGGAATTTGTAACAGTATATAGTGAAGCTATCAGTTTTGCACAATGAACGCACGCACCTATACTAGCAAGGACTATTTGATCGCAACTGGTGGTCACATTCGCACGATGTAAGGTAGTTTTGTTTCTTACAGCGATCGGAACGATTCCTCTGCTCACTTTGTCAGTTTTCATAGCACATACTCGTAGACCTTCCTTTACAAATAATTTTAATGTATAACCTGAGCTTGATTTAGATTATTTCTCAACCTGGTTGACGGGAGTCACAAGGACATTCCTTCGTACGAAGCAAAACGTACATTTTATTGGACCCTAAAGTATTTCTAACTGTGGAAAATAGAGCTTATGTACAGGAGTTTTGAGCGCGTACGGGTCCCAGATTCTCCAAAATACAATTTGCAGCTCATTTCTGGCAATTATGCGATATTGCTGTTCCAAAGACTACTGATTTTGCAAGAGTTAAAATTCTAATTATGTATTCGGAAACTGCAAACACACTGAAAGAGAGGAAGTAGGGTGCAGAGACGGACTGAGGCGTATGGAACAGAATGGAAGGAAGTTCTATTGTTTTTTTTTCATAGCTCATTTAAGAAGCTCCAACAGACTGAAATAAATAGCGATACCTACAGAAAAATAAGAAGTCTCATGATTTCTTTCATTGTTTTCTCAGAAAGCAAGGGAGACAAAAACGCACACAGAAAAATGTAGATACAAAGAAAGAGAGAGATGAAGGAAAAGGAAGAGAAACCAGAGACACAAAAACTGAGATATATATATTTAGACATGCAGAAAAACGGATAAACGACAATCGATACTTCGGTTTCAGAAACTTTCAAACAGGCGAAGCAAGGAACACATAAAGTACACAATGCACAGCTAGAGAGAAAAGACAGACCAGACTGAGAAAAAAGAAGTACGGGAGAAGGAAACAAGGAAGTCAGAAATATACACATTCAGTAGAAAAGGACACCGTCACGTCATCACTTTTCAGAAGCTGGAAAGAGAAACCCCCATGAATCTAGAGACAGGAAAACACAGAGAGAGAGAGAGAGAGAGAGAGAGAGAGAGAATTCACGGAAAATTTCTGAAAATAACAAGCAGCAAAGTTGCACGTAAGTCGTAAGTGTCCGTCTTTTAACGGAATTTCCATTTTTAAAAGTACCTGTTTCTTTTTAACTTCCGTATTTTCACAGATGTTCCGTAGTCACTAATACCGTTTATTTAAAAAAAGTCAGTTTCAAGTTTTTCCGTATTTAGACTGAAATTTCGCAAAGTTCAACACGCTGAATATTTCAGCCCTTACGCCGAAGAATCCTTCTGCGCCGGTGGTGGGTATCAAGCCCAGTTGGTTTCGGTTGAAGCAGCATGTCTTAACCACTGAGCTAGAATGTCTTTGGAATCGCGCTTACGTTCAAGGTAAGACTAATTGCGCGATGATTAATTTTTCCCCCCATTAATGCGAATGATATAGTCATTTTATTTTCTGTTGGAGCTTATTATTTTTTGAATACATTTGTAATAATTTCCTTTTTTCTGTTGGAGGACTTATCAGAAATTAAGTATTTTTTTTTTTTTACATCGTGATTTTTCGAAGCAACAGAATGCTTTGCAACTTGAGATAACTTTTTAAGCTAACATTAACTTTGAATTTTCTTTAAGAGAAGGTGAAACGTACTGTTTTATAGATTTATTTCACAAAACTTCTAAATATAAAATTTACTCTTGATAGCTATATAGCTTTTGTCTTAAGGACTCCATAGATTGATACATAGACATCGTACAATCACCTGTACAGTAAATTAAGGACCCGGTTTCGTACGGTAGCACAATATATAATAGCTGGTGCACAAAATGGGGCAGACGAGAAGAAATATTCTGTGCCACAGCAACCAAAATTCACGCGACAATATCCGATCTCGCTACAGAACTTCAAATCAAACACTTCGACAGACTACTGAAACAGTTAATCAAATCCCCAAGTATTCCCGCGAATCTCTCCTATTACCGAAAATGTATCGTCATATGGATACAGAAAAAGTGAGAACGGAGTTTTTCCGTTAATATAAAGAAGGGAACTGCGGAAAGGTTTCTGAAAATTCAGAATTTTTCTGGCGTGCGAAAAACCCGTGAAATTCAGAGTTTTCCCCTTCATTTCACGGAAAAAGTTGCATCAGAAATACGCTTCGTTGATTCACGAAAGAAATTTCGGAAAGTAGCTCGTGAATTACAGAAATTTTTTACAGTGCACGAGGAACAAAAAATACAAAGCGCGGAATTACAAAGCATTGAAGACAGGAAAGAAGAGATTTTAAGAGGAAGCGATAAACTGAAGCGAACGATCTCCTGAAAGAAAGTTCAGAGATTTTTATTTGTGCAAAAGTACCAGTTTAATTAACTGCACGACAATTAGATTTTTCTAGATGGGCAATCATCAGATCTTTAAACTGATAACGCAATAAAATTAAGTACAGTGAATATCTTAACCTAACACAACATCCACATGCATTTCAGACAAAACACTGAGCTGGCTTACATCGTGTATTCACCGTATTAATTAATTAATAGGCAGATTCCATGAATGAATAATTTTCTTAAAAGTGGCGAACACTAGTTGCGTCATTTTACTTCCAAGTTTCTGGCAGGATGCCAGTTGCTTTCATTCTCGCTTAAGGAGTTCTCCGAAACACTCACGTAAAGGAAGAGCCGCTGCTGTCTGTTCGCCGGCGAGCAATAGTTCGCACACGCACGCCTTTGTGTTTTTATGAATTAAAACACGGAAGAAGATTCCACGATATGCGTGTTTCCACAAGCTCAGCATGAAACTTTTTGATCTTTTAAAGTAACGAAAAGGTGGGTAATTTAAGATGCGTGTGGGTTGAAACAATGCTATTTACATACTAACATCTACGCAGCAGAAGAGAGAACTGAGTTATGAAAAGGTAAAGAAAATAATGTTAATTATACAGCAAAGAAGAAGAAAAAAGGCATCAACTCTTTCGTTTCGCTGATGTTGGCATTCGCCTCAACCGAGAATGTAAGTCGCTTCCGGGCTTCCAAAATCTATTTTAATCACATAAAACTGTGATCCTCTACGTTTTCGAGACTGCGGACTTTTTTCCTTTAAAACTGTCACGAACCTCCAGATGCAGGTAATATAAATAAGCTGCTTTTAATACTCGCTTTTCTACGGTAATCTAAATGATGTCACAGAGGATCGTATTCATTCATTACTAATCTGCAATGTACTCAACTGAAATCGTTCTATGTAATTCTGTTCATTATCTGAATAAATAATTTTCCGGGCCCAACAGTACTCGTACAGAAAGGCATTTATATTTAGTAACTTAGTAAATGAGAAGGCTGATGACATTTCTTTGTTAGAACCTCAGTACACAGCAATGAGGATGTAAGCCTAATTCTATAGCGAGCCTGCTTCAGTAGTTTGATTTTAATGTAACATTTGAAAAGAATTCGCTTCATGGCAAAAGTCATCAAGAACTTCACCATCTCCTCAAATTATTCTAAATATGTAGAACTAGAGGTCTGCACGGGCCTTATTTGGTGAGCCCGGCCCGGCCCGTCAATTGCAGTTATTATTTAGGCCCGGAAGGTGATGTGCCATTTGGTATTATTTTGTCTTTCGATTGTATTTTATTAAATTGTGAAAATTAAATAATGAAATGAGATATTATTGAAAATATTTAATAGAAATGTAAGCCTAAAAGTATATTAACTAAACTTTAGCAATTATCGAAGAATATAACTTTTAAAGAGAGAGAGGGGGAAAAAACACACTAAGCGCGTTCAATATCTCCCTTTCTTTGAACTAGAAAGCGGTAACACTGCAAAAGTCAACCCCTATATGGATTAGGGATAGGAGACACAATTATTGATGTCTCAGTCTCTCGTACAAACTCACACTTGCTCGGGGTCTAATCTTTTTGTTATCAATAAGCCTCAAAGTGGTTTTACCATTTTAATACCTACAAATGGTAGAAACACTGACTGCCTCTCCTCGCCTCTGTGATTACGGCCTGGGCTACCTCATGGAAGTAAGTAAAGCCAGCAAACCAGTTAAAACTGACCAGGAAATCGAGAAACATGATTTTTTTCTTTCTTTAGCATTGTGATAATAAGAATGGGTCAACTTGGCCCGGCCAGGCCGTAATGTATCTGGGGAAAAGCCCGGCTTAGTCCGGTCCGGCTAGTTGCTTTCTTCGCTAAAATAAAAAAGCCCGACCCGGCCCGTGCAGACTTCTATGAAGAACTAACGAGGAACTAGAAGTCACAGTAATATTTGTGCCAAAGACCAAGTTTAAAAAATTGTCAACCGAAAGTTCTTTTGGGTTCCTGTTCTTTTGATGACAGATATGTGAGCCTGCTGTAATTAAGCGCACAGAAATAATTCTAATCTAATAGCTTTTTCTGAACTATAGGAGTAGCAAAGCGTTAGCTAGCAGAGCCGTACTTTGGGATTTTCGGGGTGTTTCTAATGCTGTCATTTACTTCATCTAGAAGTTTCATACCAGAGGTGATTAAAAAATATTAAACGCAATTTTTTTTTTTTTTTTTTTTGTGGAAATAAACGCGTTCTGACTGACTGAATCAATGTGACAGCAGATCTACTTTTTTTCTCCTTCGTGGCTTTCAGTTTGCTCTGAACGTGAGATGAAAGGTTTTCTTTTCCTTACAGTAAAATCAAAGAAAATATGTAGGTCTTCACCTAAAGATTACATCATGCCGTATCTGGAAATTATTTTATTGACACCCTTCAACTATGAGTGAAATTCATGTCTTGAGTATCCCCAGTGGTGCAGGAAGGGGCTTAGCGTACATTAGCAGCGCTAAGGCACTTTTTCGTAGTTAGTTGGAAAGAAAAAAATGGTATCTTAACCGAATGTTAGCATTAAAGGATGAGTACCAGGCATACAAGAATAATATTGCAAATGCGTACCAGAAATACCAGGATAATACTTTTCAGCTCAAAAGTGTCGTATTTGCTGTTACATCACCCAGTACAACGAATTTCTATTAACTGAAGCTTAGGAAACCACACAGACATCATATTTGCACTAGCTGGAGCATCTTAACGGTAGCTTGCTTGAGTGGAAACTGGGGGATGCAAGTTTTCTGAACCTCATGGTAATCAGTAAAATACGGCTCTCGTATGCCGAAAAATAAGTAATATCATGGTGCAAGTTTTTGATAGGTAGATCGTTTCCGACCGTATGTGCTGATTCCATTTGCCCTAGCCGCTTATTCACATAGTTATTGCTAGTGTGAGATATATACGTTCAACAAATTATTGTAATTAAGGACCTTTGTTTATTCATTCATCCACGAGTAGATAAGGCAGTGGCGTAGCCAGAAATTTCTTATGTGTGTGTGTGTGGGAAGGAGGGGAATCCATGGGTTTGGTTCATCGGTGAAAGCCTCGTATACACGTATATATCGCTTTAAATTCGTGCTCAGTCTCCCCTCAAGGGAGGGGTTCAACCCCCCCCCTCTGGCTACGCCACTGAGATAAGGACACTAACTAATTAATTCAACTACTAGAAACAACTTCAAGCAATGAAAACACTACAACGCTGCAAGAAATTCCAGTGAAGCAAGGTTTATTGCCCGTGTATTAATAATACGGTCAAAGCCCATTTCAAAATCCAATTCAATTAAGGAAGGCCACCGTATGTAACGTACCTGCCAGAAGGACGCACACGACATAAAGGCAGATAGGAATCAGAATAAAATGTCCGCGTAGCTCAATTGGTAGAATGACTTATTCCGGAATGAGGGGACCCGGGTTCGAACCCCGGCGCGGATAAAAATGACGGAGAAATTTACTTCGTTATAATGGCGCCCGAACTATCCGGATGACCCGACCGTTCAAAATCTCGCAATGGTGTGATGTTATTTCCACACCGCGAGATAGGAAAAATAAGAGAATCCCTTCTCCAGCACTTTAGAAAAAAAAAAAAATAATAATAAGGGGGAGATGATGTAACGTACCAGGAGATGTGACGTACCTGCCAGAAGGACGCACACGACATAAAGGCAGATAGGAATCAGAATAAAATGTCCGCGTAGCTCAATTGGTAGAATGACTTATTCCGGAATGAGGGGACCCGGGTTCGAACCCCGGCGCGGATAAAAATGACGGAAAAATTTACTTCGTTATACGTATTAAAACAGTAACCGTGTTAATACGTATATATTTATGTATCAAGTGACTTTTTTTTCCTTTGCGGTCAAAGGTTTAGGGAAAATTTCGATCGGAATTCATTAGCAGTCGATGTTACCATGAATACATCCTGAGTCAAAATCTAAAGGGAGACTATCGAGTTCCTAGTTGCCGGTGGTTATCTCGGTAAAATACAATAAATTTTTAATTGTGTACATTTTTCAGATGCTGCAAATAAACGATCTTCAAAATGATTGATTACTGATGATGATATTTTTAATGGAAGCACTTACTGATTACTGAAATGCTAAGGAAACTTAAGGTTGTATAGGCAGCCAACGAAGTACTGTATCTCGCTTAAATGAAAAATGAATTACATGGAAGGAAATAAAAACCCACGGCGTATTTACAACGAGGAATATTTTTAAATGAATTCCGCTACTTCGGTTTTACTCTCAATTAGCTCGATTTTCGAAAAATCTCTTACATACACATATATATAAGGGTCGTTTGAGAAATAAGTGGACTGGGCCTGTGATTTCGGTATGTGTAGAACTCAGGAAAAACCGATTGTGTTTATTGATACACTTGTCTATTGCGCATGTGACATACTCATGGTTTGTCATCTGTTTTGTTCGCAGGTAGACGTTCGACGCTCAAACGTGAATTAGTGCAGCGATGGATTCGTCCAGATATGCGCAACGGTGTGTGATCCAGTTCCTGTGTGCTGAAGGTGTGCAGCCAGCAGAGATTGTTCGTCGGTTAAATGTGGTGCACGGCGATGAAGCTTTGCAGCGTACGGCAGTGTTTAATTGGTGCAAGGAATTCCGAGAAGGGAGACGAAGCAGTGCAGCGGACCTTCCACGTCCAGGCCGTTCGATCCAGGTGACGGATGACGAAACATGTGCAAAGGTGAATGACATTGTGTTACGAAATCGTCGAGCAACTGTGCGGTTCATTAGTGAGGCGACGGGCATAAGTACGGAACGTGTTCATCACATTATCACAGAGAAACTGGGATATCGTCGGAAGGTTGCTGCCGCATGGGTTCCAAAGTGTTTATGGGAGATGCAAAAGAACACACGCAGCTAACACCTTTTGCAGGACAATGCCAGGCCACATACCGCAGCTGACACGTTGACAACAACCCAACAGTCCCGACTTATCGCCCTGTGATTTTCATGTGTTCGGCCCAATGAATAGGGTTCACAAGGGGAGGCGCATTGCCTCGGACGTTGAAGTGCAAAATGCATTTTCTTCATGGCTGCGCAGCCAGTCCGTAGAGTTCTACAGAAATGGCATTGACAGGCTAGTGTATCTATGTGATCGTTGTCTCAGCAACCATGGAGAATATGTCAAATAAAAACCACTTCTGGAACCTTAATGACTAAAGTCCACTTATTTCTCAAACGACCCTTATACATAAAATTTTAATATTATGGGGGAAAAGTCATGCGCATAGTTAAAATCAGTTGAAGGACACTCAGCTAAGTCGACGCTTCTTATTTTTTCCTTGCAGTTTTCATCACAAACGAAAAACCTGTTGTTTTTTTTTTCGTCATTTCAGAGTTACATGGGATGGTTAATATTCCAACAAGACACAACAGATGAACATAGATAATTTCTGTCCCCTTTTGCTTACAAATGGACCAAAATCATTCTTCTCAGTCAAATAATGTCATTCATTCAAAGAACTCCTTACAAAACTTGAATAATGATACCATCCTGGAACTGGGATTGAACCGCATCTCATGAATTTTTTTTTACCGCAATGAAATATTAAACGGTCTTCAAAATTATGTTGTGATTCGTTGTTCTGGAAAAGTGATATCAAAGAATCTACAAAAATTATGTCATCTTGGCTCGTTTTTTCGATTAAAAAAGTATTCGAATGCAAAAAGAAAATTTTATTCACGTAAATTAGACTTCGGTGGTCAACAAACGTTAGGTGACATAGGCATATTTAGTTGTACCAGCATTGCCTTCACTTGACACCCGATAATGTCATCAGCTGACGCAGAAATTGTGATTCAAAAGAATTCAAAAAGTTTATCTTTAATACAATTTGAAGGAAGGGGTGGGGGGGGGTCAGTTCTGTGAACTTTCTGGTGTTATTAATATTATTTCTATTTCGCTGCGTCCTTGTGTGTGCATGCAGAGATAGGATCATACACTACCGTGGTGGTTTTTGTTCAATTTTAATTATATATATTCGTTTTTTTTTTTTTTTTGGGGGGGGGGGGGGGGTTCTCTTTTGCTTTCGTTATCCTTCTTTCTTAGTCTTAATAAGTGGAATCAAATTTTGTCAAAAGACATCCAAAAATTATTTGTCACATTAGATCATGTGATCTCATGTGTTTGAAATTTTGGAATGTTCATTTTTCTGGTAAATTTGAATTTGGATTAAGAATAAAATTAAAATGAAAAAATGGCATTCAACGTATTTACAACTGTACCGCACAAATTAAGTTGTAAAAAGGGAAAACGACGGCTAACGAAGAACCTCTATGTTCAGTTTGAAGCCCAGAAATCTCTTTAATTTCGGCTTATTATTTTACTAAAAAACCTGAAGAAAATAAGTTATAATTATGACAGTGTTAAAGACAATGAATCTCAATATACTGGCAGCGTATTATATAAAAAAAAAAAAAATTCTAAATATATTCTTTACACTTTTTTCACTCATGTTGAACATTTGTAAAAATAAAGCTTGTCTTAGTTTATTACTTTCATAGCAAGCAGGGCGAAAAATTAAGTTTTATTTCTATAAACCTCACCCTTCTCCTCTTCACACTGAAGTTGAAGACATTCGGGAAACACCCCAGAATTATTCAAAGCTGTTAGCTGTGACGTACTACAGAGGTGACGATCATATCAAGACGTCAAGTAGCAGTGATAAGCCCTTGCCGGCGTCGCTTAACTGAAAAAGCATTCGGCTCCGGAGCGCCATCGGTAAATTTGGGTTTCACATAATGGATGCTCCTTACCTGATGCCAGTTTGTTTCCCAGAAAATCAAATGTGAGTAAAACTCCGAATTGTTTCATACGTAATACAAGAATCCATGCACAAGTGAGATAAAAATTACCATCAACTTAATAACCGCACACAGATAAGATATGATAATAAATCATATTGACCTCCCCCCCCCGCAATATCTAGTAAATCAGCTGGTACGTGGCATCATGGCGTAAAATGCAAAAGGCTGCACGAACAAGTTTTACTTAGCTATAAAGATGTCCGGAGTCAATTTGTTCTGGTGGTACATTACTGCAAAAAACGTTTTGTTCCTTAGTCTAAAAAGTGTGCTATAAATTTCTATAACGTAAAATCTCACCGTTTTTCTTCTTTTTTTACACTTTCCAACCGTAGGTTTAAGAAGCTTCTGTGCTCCAGCTTTGTCCGTCTGTCTGTCCGCCCGTCCGTCCGTCCGCAAAATAACTCACGTGAAAACGGTTCGATTTCGACGAAATTTTAGTATGTGGTAGGGACCACTTGAGGACGAACCTTATTGAAAATGGGCGAAGCAGGGTCAATGTTCAGGACATAGGAGCCGGATCCATTCCATTGCTCTTATGCGTCATAACTTGCTTAAAAATTGTTCGATTTCAATGAAAGTTTACTATGTGGTAGGGGACCTCCTGGGGACAATCCCTATTGAAAATGGGTGAAATTGGGTCAAAGGTCAGGACATAGGAGCTGGATCCATTCCATTACCTTTATGCGTCATGACTTGCGTAAAAATGGTTCGATTTCGATGAAATTTTAGTATGTGGTAGGGAGCCACTGGGGACGAACCCTATTGAAAATGGGCGAAATGGGGTCAAAGGTCAGGACACTGGAGTGGGATCCATTCCATTGCCCTTGTGCATCATAACGTACCTAAAATGCTTGGATTGCGACAAAACTTTATCATGTTGTTCCGGAGGTATAGTGAACCGGTTCTGTTGAATATCAACGAAATGGGGTCAAAGGTCATTGCACAAAATCCAGATTTATTCCACAGCCATTATTCTCATAACTTACGTAAAACTGCTTCTATTGCAACAAAACTTTATCATGTTGTTCCAGAGGTATAGTGAACCGGTTCTGTTGAATATAATCGAAATGGGGTCAAAGGTCAGGACACATGAGCGAGATTTATTCCACAGCCATTATCCACATAACTTGAGTAATAATTTCTGATATGTTCGAAAGCGTATCATAATCAATGCTTTGCATGATTTTACTAACTTGCTTCTTGAAATTGAGGTAAAGCTAAACGCGAAGTTATGGAAACGGAACAGTGTGTAGCGAGAACGGTCTTGTCTGATTTCATAACACAAAAGTCGTGGAAAACGACGGACGAGACAGGTATTCAGTATCTTAAAGTATTAAAAAAATTATTCGACGAGAAACAATTGTGTGTGACAATTCGGAAATTAGCAAACGTGAATACGAATAAAGAAACTGTGACTTGCCTGCACCGCAAGACGCACATGAGATAAAGGCAGATAGCAACGAGAGCATACGTCCGCGTAGCTGAGTTGGGAGAGCGACTTATTCCGGAATGAGGGGATCCGGGTTCGATGCCCGGTGTGGACAAAAATGACGGAGAAATTTACTTCGTTATATTGGCGCCCAAACTTCAAGAATGGCCTGGCCGTTAAAGTTCTCGCAATGGTGTGATGTTCTTTCCACACCGGGAGACAGGAAAAATAAGAGATTCCCTTCTTCAGCGCTTCGAAAACTAAATGTGTGTGTTGTTACGTTCCCCACACCAAACTGAATGGAATTTCTCCAATGTACGTTCTTCAGCGGATGACTGCCTACAGCGACACATGGCCCTGACTGACCCGTGGGACATGGCCCCGGATGTCCGACGCTGACCCGTAATGAGATAAAGGCAGATAGCAGCGAGAGCATACGTCCGCGTAGCTCAGTTGGGAGAGCGACTTATTCCGGAATGAGGGGACCCGGGTTCGATGCCCGGCGTGGACAAAAATGACGGAGAGATTTATTTCGTTATAAAACTGTTGGATTGATTTTGACCAAAGATCTCAACATGGAAGAAGTGCGTGCAACAGAATTGTAACATTGTGTCTTTCCCTTGGGCAACAAACAAAAGATTAACTATCATAATTTTTCTGTTAGGCAGTGATCAATCAAAACGAAAATACTAGTGAAGGAATATCCATTGTACTCTCTCGACCTTGTCTAACGTTCTCGGAACTGAAAACCTCTTCCGAAAGACTTCATTTGGAATCAGATGAAGTCGTTCACAATGAAACATTGAAAGGTATTTCAGAGATGATTTCCAGCAATTTCCAAAAGTGGAACAAACGTTGAGATGAGTGTATAACGCCAAAAGAGATCATTTAAAGATAATCACATCTACTAAAGGTTAAAGATACGTTCACTCTTTCTCTAAACTTTTTTTTTTTTTTTTTTTTTTTTACAGTGCTGTTACTTTATTGTTAGGACTCATACAACTAAGGAATTTCAGGAGATAAAATCATATGAATACTGCAGTATTAAATAAAAGAGACTACAGGAAAACAATTGCATATTCAAAATGATGGAATCAAACAGCAGTGGTAACCTTGGATTTCCATGTACAGGAGAAAAGACACGGGTCGACTTAAGAATACAAAATGGCTTTAAAAACATGCAAATACAAGGCTGATATTATGACCTCACGTTTTCAGTTTGCATAAAAGTCTCGTGAGGCAAGAACTTTGAATAAATTGCCTTCAGATATGTTTAAAACACAAGTACATTATCATGCTCGAAGAAAGATCAGCAACACGAACGATTTGCTGATGATACGATCTTAATCACTTATTTTTAGAAAGGAAATGGGTGAGGAAAATGGAGCTCATCAGCCAGGTCGATGGGATAAAGAAACAAAAAAAAGATCCATTCACAGTTTCTATACTCGTGTGAAACCAAAATTTTACGGTACACAGAATATTGTTAGCTCCAATGAGATCAAGATAAACGGAAGGGATGTTGAACAATTTGCGAATTTAGCTTAAAGAATGAGTAAATGACGGCTGAGCAAACGACAGTGGGCAAAAATAAACAGTCTCCAAAATTCTGGTCACTGAATTGGATAAGTTATGAGTGTATTAAGATGCCTATCGGAACGAAACAGGTAACAAACGACTTCTTTTTTATACAGAAGTAAGAAGGCTGCAGCCTTCTTGTACCAGTGTAATACTCGCCAGTTACGGCTTGATATGAATAATTCGTTCATGAAATCAACCGTGTAACTGGGATTCGCTGAAGTCTGCACGAGACGTAATTTATTAGGATGGCAAATTTCTTAAGGGGGATTTCATGGATTTGGTTTATCGGTGCAGGCCTCCCGGAAAAAAAAAATACTCCAAGTAGAAATACTCCCAAAATCTTTAAAAGTCAAAAAAAAAAAAATAATTAAAAAAAAAACAGTACTGAGAAAGAATATTTTTTAACATATATATAAACATATATATCGCTTTAAATTCGTACTCAGTCCTCTCAAGGGGATCCGGACCAGAGGACCCCCTCCCTCTTGGCTACGCCTTTGCAGCAAACAGATTAGCAATTGCCTAGCTTACTGCTCAACATGTACTATCACATCAGAAAACTTAAAAATTACTTTGCCCTGGAGCAGGAAACGAATCAGCATCTGTAATTTTCAAGTTTTCAGATGTATAGTGTGTTACATTCATTTTCAAGTTTTCAGATGTATAGTGTGTTACATTCTATTCTGTTTGCGCATTACCAATTCTGTAGTAGCTCTATGTATTGTGAAGAATATTTCTTACACAATTCCCTACATAATGTTATACGAGAGGTGTTCGAAAAGTATCCCAACTGGCACAGCATGTAAAGGAGATCGTACTTTCAGGGTTTTTCAGGAACATGTAGTAATGGTACGGGACTTGGGGTGGGCAGTTTTCAAAGTCATCTACCTCTGCCATCAAGCATGCGCCGTGGTTGGGAAGTCACATTAAGACGGTGGTCCCGAGGTACAGATCCCTCGTTATAATCAAGTCTGCGTATACTTCTTGAAACTTTACATTCTTAATTACTTGCTTTCAATATACTTTCCTGTCAGAATGCAATATTCTACATCTTAATATTTAGATTTCTCAGGCATCAATCCCGTACATCGTTCTCACGATTCAGGGCATAATCTTTTTTAAAGTACATACTTTTTGAAGTTACCCAATTTTCCCATCTATCATGCATCAGTTTAAATCGATTATTAAAGGAAAATTTTTAGATGAACATAAGTTTCTCCTTTTCATTTATGTTATGCGCTCACATAGTTGGAACAATTTAATCTTTAAAAGTACATACATAATCTTTTTTAAAGTACATACTTTTTGAAGTTACCCAATTTTCCCATCTATCATGCATCAGTTTAAATCGATTATTAAAGGAAAATTTTTAGATGAACATAAGTTTCTCCTTTTCACTTATGTTATGCGCTCACATAGTTGGAACAATTTAAAATCATATATTTTTATTTCTTCCATGTTTTATTATTTATATATTTTTATTCAAGTACTGAAGGGAAATTTGTGGAGCTATTCAAAAGATTTGGTTCCCAAATTAAAGCGAAAAACAAAACCTCTCAGATACCAGTTTTACTTTTAAAAAAATGCATTTAAAAGCAGTTCCAAATTGTGACAGTTGAAGCACACAACTTCAGAAAGTGTTTAATTTGACGGACTTGAATCGTGAAGCTCCATACTCTTTCAATAAATATAAACCATGAAGTATCTTCTAACCTTTTCTATTTGGCATTAACATTTCAAAATGTACTAATAAAAGATTAACCTTTCATACACTTTTAATAGCTTTGCCGGCAGACAGTGACACTGCATTTGCAGTTACGGCATTCTAAATATCCTACCTTTTCCCACAGAAAGAGGAATAATGAAGTTTCACCAATTGGAAAATATCACTTGTTACATTCTAAGAACGCAATAATTGCACACGTTCCTGTGTCCGTACCAGCAAATATAATGTCGCCATTTGTTAAGCATACGATAAAAAAGATTTTTTTTAACTTTTATATTCTGGAATGTTGTTCACCATTATAAAGTACACCAAATGATAAAAAGTTGGTCAAGACTTGTTTCCCACTGACACTTGTGCAATTGTTTCAGTTCGGAGTCTCTTCTGCATCTCACGAAATAAGGTTTAATAATAAGTAAACATGTCTTGTTTACACAAAAACAACGATCCACTGTAAAAAATAAGAGGTGTGAATTCACGGAAAATTTCTGAAAAAAAACGTGCAGCAAAGTTTGCGGTAGGTGTCCATATTTTAACGAAATTTCAGTTTTTAAAAGTGTCTGTGTTTTTCAACTTCCGTATTTTCACAGATTCTCCGCAGTCAGAAATTCCGTTTATTTCAGAAAAGTCCGTTTCAGGTTTTTACGTATTTATACAGAAATTTCAAAAAATTGAAGACGCTGAATATTTCAGCGTTTATACCAAATAATCCTTTCGCAGCGGTGGAGATCGAACCGACGTCGTTAGGGTTAGCTCTACATACAACGCACATCTTAACCACTGAGCCAGAAAGACTAGGAACTCTAAAACACGTTCATGGTAAAACTAATTCCGCGATGATGAATTTTTTGTCATTAATCCGAGTGATTCAGTCATTTTATTTTCTGTTGGAGCTTATTATTTCTTCGCATAGGTTTGTAATAAATCATTAATACGGGATTACACCAGTGCACAATACGAATTTGAAGTTGTGATTCCGTCTATTGGTGTAAATTATGACAAGAGTGGTAAGTTAAATAATATTCGAAAACTTGAAAATTTCATCGTCCTGGAGCGGGAAACGAACCAGAGTCTCCCGGCTTGCGCCCGAGTATGCTAACCCCTCCCGCTCCAGGACGATGAAATTTTCAAGTTTTCGGATATTATTTGACTTACCACTCTTGTCATAATTTACACCAATAGACTGAATCACAACTTCAGGTTTGAAATAATTTTATTTTTTTCTGTAGGATGACATATCACAAATTAGGTACTTTTTTCATCGTGATCTTTCGAAGCAACAGAATGCTTTGGAACTTGGTCTTTTTAAACTGACAATGACTTTCAGTTATCTTTAAGAAAATGGGAAATGTATAGTTTCACAGTATTATTTTACAAAACTCCTTAATATAAAATTTACTCTTGATAGCTATAATAGCTTATTTCAATTATGAGGTCCAAAGACTGATACATAGACATCGTACAATCATCACCTGTACAATAATTTAAGCAAACGGTTTTTTTAGAGCAACACAATATGTTAGGAGTACAAATAAGTTTCAAAGCGTTTTTTGTGTGACGTATACCGCTAATTTACATATCCGACATTCCTCCGCGTTGTTGTCATGTGACCGTAACTGGTCCAGAGTATAACATGTGACAAAAAAGTTTGCCCAACAGTCAAACGCACTTGCACATCGGTAGGTGAAAGATGGCAAGCGATACTGCATTTATTTGGCACTGCATTCGTTACGAATTTCATCAAGGAAAAAGTGCTACAAAAGTATGTGCATCGATCGATCTGTTCCGTTCTGGGGGAGAATTGTACCGGAAAGCATGTGTGAGTTTTGGTTTAAATGGTTTAAAGCAGGTGATTTTGATGTTAGCGATCGAGCGCCCCGCAGAAGGTTGCACATGAGGAACTGCAAGCATTGCTGGATGAAGATTCGTCTCAAACGCAAAACGAACTAGCTGAACAACTGGGGGTAACTCAGCAAACCATTTCCAATCGTTTACGCGCAATGGGAAAGATTCAGAAGGAAGGAAAATGGGTGCCACATGACCTGAGCCAGAGGAATAAAGATGCGCGTGTCGTGAAGTGTTTGAATCTGTTCAATAAACAACATAGGAAGTCTTTCCTGTGGGAAATCTTTACGGGTGATGAGAAGTGGATATAGTACGACAATCCCAAACGCAAAAAACACTAGGTAGGCCCCGGTGAAGCAACGACTTCGACACCAAAACACAATATTCACCCCAAGAAAGTTCTGCTGCGTATCTGGTGGGATAGGAAGGGTGTTCTCTATTATGAACTACTGAAACAGGGTCATAATGTTACTGCTGATCGCTACAAGCAACAATTGCTGCGACTGAACCAGGAAATCTGTCGGAAACGTCCATTCACAGGCAAAGGATTGCGTTCCGTGAATTTACTGCATGACAACGCTATGCCGCATGTCGCGAAATCGGTCAAGGAAACGTTATTGACGCTTGGCTGGGAAACTGTGGAGCACCCGGCGTATAGTGCCGACATGGCCCCTTCAGACTATCATTTGTTCCGATCGATGCAACATGGTTTGTTTGCTGTACGGTTCGGGGCATGTGACGAAGTGCAAAAATGGGTTGACGACTTCATCGCGTCACACGATGAAGTATTTTTCATGGCTGGAATCCGTCAGTTGCCCGACCGATGGTGAAAGGTGATAGATAATGACGGAGCATATTTTGACTCGTAAAGGTATTGTTGTTTTCTCTGAAATTACATGTTGCGTTGTCTTAAAACGCTTTAAAACTTACTTGTACACCTAATATAATAACTGGCGCTCAAAGTGGAGGAGAGAAGAAATATCCTGTGCCACAATAAACCAATTTCATGTGATATGCTCTCCACAATATCAGATCTTGCTGCAAACTTAAAAATCAGATCCATCGACAGACGATTGAAATTTAACAGTTAATAAAACCTCAAGTGTTCCCGTGAATCGCTCCTATTACCGGAAATTTTTAGTCATATGGACATGGAAAAGTGAGAACGGAGTTTTTCCGTTAATATGAGAAAGGAATTGCGGAAAGGTTCCTAAAAATTCAGAATTTTCCGTTAACACATCTTAAAAACGGAAATTTACCGTCAATATAAGAATGTAAGTGTGGAAAGGTTTCTGAAAATTTAGAGTTTTCTTGGTGTACGAAAATTCCGCGAAATTCAGGTTTCTTTCCGTCATTTCACGGAAAAGGTTGTATCTGAAATATGCTTCGTTAATTCACGAAAGGAATCACAAAAAGTGGGTCTTCAGAAAAAAAAATTTACAGTGTGTATTAAACATTTAAAGAAGGACATTAAGAAATACTCACAAAAATAATTACAGCGGAAGTCTGAAGTGTATCTTCCATTGTGTCTTCATTAGACAAATTTCTATACCCACGAAATTTTAGAAAAAAATGTAATGGATTTCCGCAGAGGAATACCGCTTTCTCATTTGCTAAAGTCTAAATTACTATCTTCAGAAACAATTAGCATGGTTCAGTGGCGACAATGATCTCTTGAAGCTACACAAGTTTTCCATCTATCATACATAATTTTAAACGATTATGAAACGCAATTTGATAATAATCTGAAATCAGAATTCGCATTAATAAATTTACTGGTACATCCAAAGCAACAATTCTTGAATGTCCGTCTTTCACTATTTGTTTATTTATTATTATTATTATTATTATTATTATTAGCTATTTTTTGGAGAATACGATCTATATTGGCTTTTCTCTTCCCACCGCACGCATTTTAGAAATATCACTGCGGTTTCCCTTCCTTTCTTATATGACTGCAGACTAGGATCATCTTTATCCACAGTTGACAAACAACTTCGGTTGAGCTAAGAATGCTCTTGTGTCAAGCAATCATTCCACAGTTATATCACGATGATATTTCGCACCAATTATGTAAGTAGAATTTGACAAGAGCCCCCAATACATAAAACGAAAAATGCTGCGTAAGTCAATTCCCAAACGCATAATGCCTGGCTGCAGTTAGTAAATATCGAAAGTATAATTTTACTGATGAATGTTTCTAATTTATCTGCGGTAAGAAAACAAACTGGCTACAGAATACTCAAAGAACAAAAATTTTATGCAGAGCACCAAAAGAAAGGTAACTCATTCATTCTGAACAGCTCAGCAAAATGGAATTTGTTTTTTAAGAATTGCTTTATCGCGACATATACATATTCTAATGATTCATTCAGTTAAAAGTCTAAGTTACTACAAGAAAGCTGCTCTCCTAAAGATACAAACATTACTACAGTCGAACCTGTACATAACGAAATTGAAGGGAAAGCTTAAAGCACTCGATATATGCACATTTCACCTAATAGATAAAAAACGGGCTATTTTTGGTATATTATACTATGTCACATTAAAACTGTTTATCAATATCGAAGGTAAATAATAAGCTTACTTCTTAATCATACACTATAGCTAGCTATAAAAATATATATGAGATCTACAATAAACAAAATATTTAATCAATGTAAAAATTTAAGTGACTATCAAAAATTTGAAAGTTCACTTGACGCATTTCACTTGCTGTTCATCCGTTACATCGGAAATACGAATCAACTATTGCTTGTTTTGTGCTTGTCACGATAGCTGTTTTAAATGTTTTTCAACTTCATTTGACGCGGTGGTTGAGATGTTTCAACAGTAAAATAAACTCTAAGATTTCCTGAACAGAGATTAAGTGATTGAAACGTAGCGATGGGAGGGTTAAAAAACAGCCTTTTTCGAGATGTGTGTGTCGTAAAAAGAGAGAGAAAGCAGCGGGCGGTAGCAAAAAAAATAAATAAATAAAGTAAAATAAAATAAAAGAAACACTCTTTTCTTCATGCAAGTTGACCTGTCTGTATGGGGGAACCATGTGGAGTGTTGTCAACAGTAGGTAATTACCTAGTTTTCCAATAGAAGGGCTAAAAACTGGGTGAATGTTATTTATTTTGATGGCTGATAACGCGATAACCATGCTAGAATTCGATATATGCGGTTTCTTCAAAAATTGTTATTCGTTATAAGGTGTTAAAATAACAAGGACGAATATTACGAAGTTCAAGGGATCTACAAAAACTTCGGTTTATGCGGAACTTCGTATTATGCGAGCTAGTTATACGAGGCTTTGACTGTATTATAAGCCAGCCAAAACAATGTACGAAAAATATCAAGTTACGGTATCCTTGCTGGCTCTTTCGTTCTTTGTGCGCCACATATGAAATTTTAACTTTAAATTGCAAGTAGTTTCATCTTACGTGCTTACCTATGTGCCTCTGCTAACGTTCGTAGTTAACTTCGCGAACATATACTGTATTTTACTAGGATAAAGATCACAGCAGCCAGGTAAATAGAATCAGCACTTACTATTTAATGAGCTCTTGTTTATTGTTCCATTCACGGAAATATTCAATCAGCATCCATAAAGACCTCAAATTCAATAATGATTCGTCGATCACATCAATCTAATAGCATGTGTAAAAACGCTTAGCAATCTACTCTCCACCAACAACAGCTCTCGTACATAAACCTCTACACATATAAATCGCTATGTCTCTGTCTTGATAACTCCACATCAACTACTGAGCTGCACTCTGTCGCTCCACCATATTCGATGTTGACATTTTTACCTAGTTCTCTAGCACGGTCAGTGTTGCAAAACTGTAAAAGTTCATCGGAAAAGTAGTGTGTCGTTCAGTAAGAAAACGTTTAACGAGAAATAACTACATTTACATAAGAGAACAGAAGGTGAACTAGAGGTATACGTAACACACAAAAGAAACCAGAAACAGAAATATGCATTCATAGCACGAAATTTTATGCTACAGCCTTCTTCAGTTTTTGAAACTTCCACAGTTCTCTAAATTTATTACATGTCATTTTCAGTAATATACAACAAGACCACAGCTACAGAGCGAAGTACTGAAAAACAAATAAAATTAGCTGTAAAGAGAAAATCAACGCTCTTCACTTTTTCGACATCTGTTTTTTCTCTCATTTTTGAAGTTTTCTCATTGTAGGAAGAAGTGCATGTGTCCAAACTTGTACCGTTCTCAGCGTAAGTCACGTGAGATCAGGAGAAAATTAACTTGCTACATTGTAACTTCCACACAATAGCGGCTAAATCGATCAGGTAATATCTTAGGAATTCTCACTGCGTGTCATAGTGCTTCCTTCGTCTTTATGTATACTAAAATTATTCATTTATTTTGGAACCTGCAAAAAAATGCGTCATGAAGATTTAGATTTGAAAACAAATATTTTTTTTATTTCTCATGGGAACATAATTTTTACGTGGCGAATTTCGAACATGGAGAAACGTCTTCGAATATAGCCATTTGACCGTTCTGTTAGCTGACCTCGTGCGGGACTAAAGGCTGCAAAGAGAATTCCAAACGATATTTACTCTTAAAAAATTCCATGAAAAGACCGCCGAATTTTTCTGTGTGGACGTGGCGGTTCAACAATGTATTTTAGTGAACACGAGGGTTAACTATATTTTCATTCCATTTCGTTTAGTAAACAAACAAAGAAAAAAATTTGGGAACTCAGCAAAGAGTACATTTGGTAACTCAAGTCTGGGACAGTACAGAAGATTTTCACACATTTTTAGAACATTTTTGATAAGAAATTTCAGAAAATACAAGAAGTTCAAAGAATTGAAACTGACAACAGCGTGTTAGATGAACACGAAAGAAACACCTGCTGCAGTTAAATATTGTCTACTTAGAAAATAGCCCACGTAAACAAGCTGTGGATAGAAGGGTATGTTTTTGCTCTTTACGAAGAGAAATATTCGTATTCTGTAATTAAAAAAAACGCGTGAAAACCAAGGAATCAACATTTCTGAATGTAAAATATGCAACGTTATTAATAACAGAGGAAAAAATCGCCAAACATTGCTGTTAACAGAAAAATGTGCGCTAAACGAATATCCGAAGAAGGTACGTACTTTTACGACTGTTTCAAAAGCAAGGCCTCTGGTCTTAGAAAAAAATCCACCTACCCAAAGAAAAATAGCTAAGTCGTTAAAAATATCTGTATCAACTGTTTAAACAATTTAATAAACAAAGATTTGAATCTTAAAAAAAAAAAAAAAAAAAAAAACATAATATTCACCGCCTTTTGCCTAGGTACGTGGCTGAGCGCAGAACACGGTGTAGACTTCTTTATGAAAATCACTTAGCCGGAGACAGATGGAAATTTATTGTGGTTATTGATAAAGCATGGACCTACCTAAACGACTGTAACCAAAATAAGTCAATTTGCCATCGCAAAAGAGCAGAAAAACTTACAGACTTGGTTCCAAAAATCCAAAGAAAGTTTCAGTAAAGGTTTCATGATTATTTCTGGTTTCTCGTACAAAGGGAAATTAAACTTAAGAAAAGAATGTTAAAATAACTTCTACATATTACCAAATTAATGTTTTAACTCCTATATTTAAATAGGAAATACCATTCCTTTATCCACAGAGCCTTCAAAGAGTAGAACTCCATCAGGAAAAGGCTACGAGCCATACATCCAAATCTACCACTCCATTTCTCGAAAAAATGAAAAAAAAAAAAAAAAAAAAAAAAAAAAGACGGGTATCAAGTCTATACCTTTTGCTCGTATTCCTTCAAAGTTCCCTGATGAGCCACCAATGGACTATTGTGCTTTCGGACAGCTAAAAAGAGCGCTTTCTAAACGCAGACCTAAAACAATGATTGGACTATGGAAAGCAGTGGAAGAGGAGTGGAATAAAATACCACTGCCAATTTTAAGAACTGCTCCGTTATCTTGGAAATCTAGATGTAGGTTCATGGCCCAGAGAAAGGGCTATTAGACAGAACATAGAAATAATTTAATTTTAAAAATTAATTATATTGCTGGAAAATCATTCTAAAAATGTGTGAGCATGTACTTGTACACGCTCACACATTTTTAGAACGATTAAAAAATCTGTACTTGACAGAATGTCTTTCCATAACAGTACGAGGTAACACGATCCTCTCCAAAGGCTTACGGCAAACTTATTTAGAAATGGGCAACGCAATATTACTTCATAAGAAATTATACGACAATGTAAATGTTGAGAAATAATGTACGACAGCTTAACATGTTTGCCTTTCACTGTTAAGAAAACTGCACCATACTACTCGTGTGCATGCACGATACGGAAATTTTCAAAAAGGGCATCATCTCTACATTATTTTTCGATAGAGCTGCTACTCCTAATATTTTGAAAATGTTCCAGAAATATGTCCCCGTGGAATGCATGTAGCTCACAGTAGAACACATTAGCTACCATTTCGCTCTCATTATTCCAGTCATGTCCGCGCTGTGGGCGTCGTTTTCTTCGCGCAGTAGATTGACAAACAAGATTGAGTTACGTGTCTATGTATGTGACGGAAGTCTGGGTATAATAAGATTATGAAGTGTCTTCAAAGCCCATTATTCCCCAATGAAAAGTACAACTCTCGATGCCCGTGGTGTATAATTACACAGTTAAAGTCTGCGACAAATAATTACGCTAAATTTTAAATTAGAGACCGTCAGCAACACCGTTTACGCATCGATATTCCAAGAAAATGTGTTAACGTCTCCCATGCTCAGTCATTTCTCGGGCACATGTTTTCATTTATGCAACAGAAATTTTACATTATCCAAAATCCACAAACTTTTATTTTTAAATAGGTAGTCATTAAAGCTTTACATGTATGTACAATACATATTTCTCATAGCACAACTAAAGAGTTGTGACGTATATCTCAAATTTAACCTTCCTTTTGAGTTTGTTTTCTTATGTAAATTCCGTTACTTTTTGGTTAAACATTTTCTCACTGAACGGCACATTACTTCCCCGAGTAGCTAGTACAGTTTCGCAACGCTATATGAGTCAGAGCAAAATGAATGACGATGTTGAATGTAGTACAGGGGGTAGAGGGGAGGAGAGAGAGAGAGAGAGAGAGAGAGAGAGAGAGAGAGAGAGAGAGAGAGAGAGAGAGAGAGAGAGAGAGAGAGAGAGAGTTGTCGTTATGTGCAAGTGCTGATTCTTTTGCTTCTTTAGCCCTGGCAGTTGATATTATTAATCACTTAGTTATTGCAGAAGTAAAATGTATGTTCAACACGCTCAAAGTTAGCTAAGAACAGTAATTTTAATAAAACAACTGCATTTTAGGCTTGAAAAAATCTACAGGAGTTTCTGTTCTTATGAAAATTTTGTTACATCTCAGATTTTTCTTTCTGAACGGCACATTATTTCCCCGATCTTCCCCATACTTTTTGGCAACACTGACAGTGGGCTAAAGAATATGTAAAACTACGCTACGTCGATAGCAAAAAGTGGGTGGTGAAGGAGATGATACGATCGTGATAAGTTGCTGATTGATTTACATTGGAATGTTAACTGGATACTACAAAATTGAAAAGCGTATATGTGATTGGCCGCATATTAGTGATGTTATATCAAGGCTTCTACAATCATATGACTTCTACATTTGGAAAGAATAAAGCACGTGGCCGTCAACACAAGTTGTTTTCATTCATATGGGCACTGGCCGTTCTTTATTTTGTTAGACAGCAACTTCATCATCATCGGAACTCATGGTAGATGATGTTCGATCAGTCTAGAGCGCGGAATTCAAGCTACTCCTAACGTTAGATCTAGGTTCAAACCACGCGTAAGGTCTGGACCGCTCTACTTTTTTGTTTTTGTTTTGTTTTGTTTTGCTTCGGGTTTAATTACCACCATAAGCAACCCGAAGTGCTATAAGCAGCCTTCCATTCCTAATACGGGGCCACTGGTTCCAAGAAAAGGACAAAGCTAGCGCCATCAGACAAAGAGACAACCCATGCATCATCCGTAACTCAAACCCGAGCCCCATCTTTAACGAACGGTCAGAAGCCAGCGCCTCAGACTACTCGGCCACCGGGGTGGCGCCACGTCTATTTTCTCACACTAGAGGTCTGCATGAGAGTGGCTCAGCACGTAAAGCCGAGTCGGATTTTACTTTCCATCAATTAAAAGAAAAAATCATGGCTTTGGCCGAGCGGGGCCTGAGATAGAAGATTTAGCATTTTGCTGATGCTTTAAAGAAAAAAACATGTCGGCTGGAAAAATGGATGCTCAATGTATCTTGGCCTATATACTACCTCCTCAAACTACTGATTCACTTTAGCGGATAACATGAAATCAACTTTAATTTCGGAAAAGATAAAAAAATAATTTAATTTAAACTCGAAAGTGAATTTCCTCGCAATACATACAATACAGTTTAAGCAAAAGTTCATTTAAGTTTTCTAACTGGAATGCTATCCTCTTACACAGTCTCTCTCTTCTCTCTTCCCCATCACCACCACCCATTACTCTCTTGCTATCCAGTTTCAAACTGAACTCTTGCAATGAAATTTTGTATTCACTCTGTGATCTTTTCTGTTGACTTTAATTACCCTTTAGAAGGGGTAGAAGTAACGAAGACCATCGAGATGCGCTAGAGGAAGACATGGAAGTACAAAACGA
The DNA here is from genome assembly GCA_039090855.1 of Macrothele yani. Lineage (NCBI taxonomy): Eukaryota > Metazoa > Arthropoda > Arachnida > Araneae > Macrothelidae > Macrothele > Macrothele yani. The sequence continues at coordinate 59,011,153 of CM077017.1, read as the reverse complement.
TACGACGAGCCGTGAAGGACAGAGCTATAAGTTGATAACTCTGAAACGGGCCGGGCCAGGCTTCCCAAATTAAGGCCCATTAAGATCTCTATCTCATACGACCCTACTTCTATTCCTTCTCCGTCAGTGGCCCGAAATTAGTGACAGGTGACAAACCAGGTGCTTAAGAGGAAGAGGAGGACTAGGAAAAAAACGAGGGGAAAAAAAAACCAAAAAAACTACAAGGCAGACAGACATGGGTAATGAATCAGCAGCTAGGTTTGCGGAAGAAAAATGTTGCCATCTTAGTTTCATCTTCACATATACACGCACTCAAAAATGCAAATACACTTCGTAACTTGTAAAAAAATGCAAATACACTTCGTAATTTGTAAAAAAATATTTCATCAAACGGAGCGCAAGTTAACGTTGGTGGTGGCACACTCACGGTTCACGTTGATTGTTTACATAACATTTCTTTCTTTCTTTCTTTTCTTCAGCTCGGCAAATGATTAATAGCTCGCGAAAACACTTAGCTAAAGTTCTTGACTAACTCACGAACTCAAAATCGTTCAATACCTTGCGCGACTTAAAATAGATATTTCGACATGTCATACGGTATATGGTGCTTTACCTTCGATTGGATTCACGAGAAGTGGCGTAGCCAGAAATTTCTTAAGGGGGTGGGGTAGGGAGTGTCCATGGATTTGGTTCATCGGTAAAGCTTCCCGGAAAAAATATTCCAAGTGGGAATGAGCCCAAAATCTTTAAAAATCAAAAAATGAAAAAAAAAAAAAACATTACTAATTTTAAAGAAAATCTGCTATACTGAAGACTTTTATTTTGTTATATCAATTAGATACGTTAATTATGTTAAAATCATTTTATTTTCGCATACTTTACCTAGAAAAGCTTTCCACGTAAGATGGCATGACGAAGAGTTCTGAAATTTTTGTCTAACCTCTTTTTTTTTTTTTTTTTTAAGTCTTTGCTGGATGTTTTAATGTTTTGTGACTGAATTGCTAATGTGGTTGCTTACCTGAAAATACAGAAATATGAATCGTGAACTTTGAAAACAAACATTAAGTAAATAAATTATCAAAAAAATTCAGTAGCGCTTTGTTTTTTCATAGCCCAACAAAATCTCCCAAAAGAAAAACGACAGAGAAAATTTGGCATTATTCACGATATCTCTATGTTACGCTTCTTGATTTGCGGTACACCTTTCAAAGACATTAAGAGTGTCGGTAGATGGGGACTATGGAATATATGATTTATCCTTTAAAGCAAAAGTATCCATGAGTCTGACTTCAGATGCAAGCAGATTTCGCAGATATAGGATTAGCTTCTTCAGCTGTTCCATGTTGTTCTTGTTCTGAGACACTCTACATACGTCCGTTTTTTTTTATCTGTTATTTTTTGTGCGAGTATCGGAAATTTTCAAGGAAGTAAAGGGAATGGGTGTCGCCTGACATATTTTGGATTAGTTCTTCACATGTGGCAAAATGATCTTGCTGTGAGCTCAACGTAAGACACGTGCGCTGTTCAGAAGACGAGTTTGAAACGCATAGAGACAAGGTAACATTAGCGCTTGAGACGTACAGCATATCTCTAAATTAACTATCGTTTTTGTGTTACTGTTTTTATGTAACTTTATGTACTTCGTTATATTTCTTTCTAAACGGCACGTCAAATCCTCCGAATTTCCTTATACTTTTTGACAACGGCGGACAGGGAGACACGGGTAAATAAAAAGCCACGCCTATTGTAGTGTAGTGCATGTGTGCACTTAGACGATATACTGCTAGAAGGTGGACAGTATGTTAACTTTACGATCTGTTCGTTGAATAATTGATGAACTGTTGTCTACGTGGTTGATAATGTGATTTAGCCTACGAGGCTCTTATAGATGTTCAAAAGGGAATTGTGTTTGTGATCTTTGCAGATTGTTCGTTGAAACAACAGTCATTTAAATATTACGTACTTAACACTAACATTTAAAGTGACAACTAATGGTTGCAGGTACCGTTATAGCAAGAAATGGAACTTGCACAACATACAAAGAACTCGTTGCGGAACCACAACATAATTTAGACACAAACACAATTCCTCTTTGAACAGCTACAACAGCTTCGTAGAATGAATCACATTATCAACTCGTTGATCACCTATGCAACGTAGAGATCATCCAGATAACATGTGGTCCTACTTCAAGCAGCATATCGTATTTTGTGCACACACTACACTACACAGGGCGTGGTTTTTAATTTACCTCTGACTCGCTTTCAGCAGTTGCCAAAGGGTGTAAGGATATTAGGAGGACTTGACGCGCCGTTCAGAAAGAAGTACAACGAAGCAGTAACATAATTTACATAGGAACATAAACTCAAAAAGGAAAGTTAGCTTAGAGACATGCACTGAAGTGCCAAACGTCATGAGATAGCAGTACACGCACGCCACAATTTAATCAGTTGCGAGGTGTAATCTCGTGCGTCAGGCTGAACAACCGCCAGTAGGATTATGGCAAACTGACGTGAATAATCGGAGTTTGAATGAGGCATGGTAGTGGGAACCAGACGGATGGGACATTCAATTTCCGAAGTTGTGCGAACATTCAACATTCCTCGATCCATGGTGTCACGTGTGTACCGACAATACCTCATGGAAGGCATTACCACCCACTCTGGACAGCGCAGTGGCCGAGCACGGGTGCCGAATGACCGTGACCAGCGGCGTCTGACCAGGATTGTCCATACTAACGGAAAAGCAACACTGGCTTTAATAACATCCACATTCAATGCAGGAGGTACCAGAGACATATCTATCACGTCAGTGCAGCGTAATTTAGCATCCATAGGGTATGGGAGCAGAAGACCCACCAGAGTACCTTAGTTAATCCCACGACATTGGGCACAGCGCCTCACCTGGGCTCGTGAACACGGTAATTGGACCCTGGAAGACTGGCAACATGTGGCGTGGTCCGATGAGTCACGCTACCAGTTGTTACGAGCTGATGGTAGGATTCGGGTGGGGCGCAGACCCTATGAGGCCATGGACCCAAGCTGTCAACAAGGCAATGTGCAAGGTGGTGGTGGTTTCATTCATGTGTGGCGTGTCTTTACGTGGCACAGTTTGGGTCCTCTGGTCGTCGTAAACATGTCATTAACTGGTAATCGCTTTGTTCTCTCCTGGGTGACCATTTGCAGCCCTTCATGGACTTCATGTACCCCAACAACGATGGGATTTTCCAGGCGGACAATGTCATCGGGCCCAAGTTGTCCAAAAGTGATTCGAGGAGCATTCTGGACAGGTCCGACGGATGGTGTGGCCACCACGTTCGCACGACATGAACCCAATAGAGCACTTATGGGATGTGGTGGAAAGGTCCATTCGTACCCAAGATCCTGCACTTACAAATATCAGGGAACTGTGGGCGGCTATTCAGACGGCATGGCTCAACATCTCCCTAGAAGTCTTCCGGCCACTTGTGGAATCGATGCCACGTCGAGTTGCTGCACTTCGACAGGCTAGAGGAGGTCCTACGCGATACCAGGTACGTATCCCATGGCTTTTGGCACTTCAGTGTACATCACATGCTCGATGTGCTTCTAAGTATGGCTGATGCCAGAGTTCAGAATTTACCTAGTTGAAATAAGCACGGTAAGTTAAGAAGTGAGTAACAAGTACAGGAACTCTTTTTCTCAAGCATAAAATACGCACAAAACATATTGTGTTAGCGAAATCTATATCCATCTCTCCGATGCCTGGAAATTCTTTCTATAGTTGCCACTTCCTTAATGTGGCAGCGCCTCTTTTCTCCTCGAAGGGAGATACTAAAAGAAGCAGATGATTGATACGTTTGACTCACTATATCTTTGTATTCGTTGCTATATACCTCTCTCTTCGATCTGTGGCAAAGCATTGGTAACAGCACCCTATACATGCAGAGAGGACACAAAAATTCCACTCTTATTACCATCTGGATAGATTTTTCATGGAGCAAAACTTTCAGCGCAGATAAATACGAACATTCGCCTATTTAGATAACGTTGCTATTTTTCACAAATGAAGAGATCCATTGCTCCAGTTACTGGTTCTGCTGAGTGTGAAGCAAAACTCAAGTTAATGAGAAAAGCCTATGAATCGCTAATACTAAAGCAGCAAATTATTAGGAACATCTACCAAACAACATGTTGGGTCACCCTTCGCCTTCGAAACAGCATGTATTCAAAGTGGGATGGATTCAATGGGGTGCTGATAACGTTCTACCAAGCGGATGTGATGGCATCCGTCAACTGCCGAATGTTCGCTGGAGAAGAATCTATGTTACGAATAGATTTCCCAATCTCATCCCACGGGTGTTCAACTGGGTTAAGATCTGGGGACTGTGGGGGCCATTTTAGCACTTGGAAGTCACGCTGTGCTCCTGAAACCACTGTGCGACGATCTGAGCCTTGTTACATGGCGCATTATTCTGCTAGAAGTAGCTGTTTCCATCAGGAAACACCATGCACATGTGCGGGTGTGCCTGGTCCGCAATGATGTAGAGGTACCATGTAACATCCAAATGCTGTTTTGGAAATGTTAAGGAACCCAATTTCTCCATGAAAACAGATCCCAGAACATTATACCACCATCACCAGCTGGTGCAGTTAACGCTAGACAGCTAGGTCAATCGATTCGTGCGATTGACACCATATTTTGGCCCGTCCATCGGCGTGTATTAACTAAAACGCGATTCATAGGACCAAGCAACCTTTTTCTAGTCCTCAATGGTCAGATTTGGTACTTCTGTGTCCACTGCACACGGATTTGTCGATTTTTGTTAGAAACGAGTAGTGCGCGAAAGGGACGTCTGCTGTTATAGCACATTCACGCCAGTGAGCAAAGGGCCGTGTATTCTGAAACTGTCCTCTCCATACCCCTGTTATACTGCGCGGTTACTTGACACAATGGAGCGCGTCTGTTACCTCGTACAATCATCCTCAGCAGACGTTGCCCTCGAACAACGGCTAGTCGTTCCCGACCACAGGAAGAGCGATGACTAATTGTTTTGTGTTTGTGGACCACTCCTTGTACGCTTCCGATAGAGCTGTTCTTGCATAGCTGAAAACGTTTGCCGTTTTTTAGAGGTTTGCACCTTCCAGCTTAGTGCCCAGCATCATGCCTCTTTCAAAGTCACTTACATCATGAGTCTTCCCCATATTGCCGTTATCTACGTTTCGTACACGTCTGAACCCAGTTCGTAAAGCCATCTCAACGTCTTAATTGTGTACGTAAGGGAGGATGGCGTGTGTCTGATAGCGACTGGGTATTCCTAATAATTTGCTACTTTAGTACATATATTTGAAATTAAGCGGAATTTTCGCTTTAGCTGAGTTTTTTTTTGAAGACCGCACTCAAACCGTTCAAAAGTTTAGCGTTGATGGTCTTTTAGAATGACAAAGACTTATATATTCGACTTCAGAAAACTGCAATTTGAAGTTTTAGAATATAAGGGTCACCCAAATGAAAGTGAGACTCGTGTAATAGCATCGTTGTATAATTACACAGAGCCGTGCATTTGCGCCGGTAGATGGCGTGTCATGTCAGGAAGCACGCTGTTATCGGCGGCACGTGTCAGTATGCTGTTTGCACGTGCGGCGGCAATTTGACTACGTAGGGTCGTGACATGGATTCGTCCAAACAGGCCCAGCGGGCAGTTATGCAATTTTTGACGGCAGAACGTGTTAGTGGAACCGAAATTTATCGTCGTATGAAGGATATGTATGGGAATGAGTGTCAGTCACGGTGTACAGTATTCCGCTGGTGTAGTGAATTTCGTAAAGGACATGTGAGCACGGAGGACATGCCGAGACCTGGGCAAGCACACGAGGCTATCACCATGGAATCGATTGTTTCCGTGGACAACCTTGTGACGGAGAATCGCCGAATCACCACCAGCGAGCTTGCGGCAACATTGTCCGTGAGTAAGGGAACTGTTAACACCATTCTCCATCGGCGATTGGGATACAGCAAGGTTTGCGCACAATGGGTCCCTAAGCATCTCCAGGAAGAGCAGAAGACTTGGTGAATGGGTGCTTGCCAGGAGCATCTACATCGTTACCATGCAGATGGGGAACAGTTTCTTTCCAAGATTGTAGCCGTAGATGAAACTTGGTTTCACCACTTCGATTCGGCCACAAAACGAATGAGTATGTTATGGCGGCATCCCAACTCTCCACGCCCAAAAAAAGCTGTCCTCCTTAAGAGCTAGAAAAGTGATGCTCACGGTTTTCTTCGAAGAGAATGGCCCATTGCAGTTGGATTGGCTAGACGCAGACAGGACGGTCAAGACAACCACATACTGCGATACGTTACGCAATTTCAAAACGGCCATCAAGCGCAAGCGACCCGGTATGTTGTCAAATGGGGTTATTTTGCTTCATGACAACGCACGCCGGGATGTGGTAACAGTGTGCCAAGATTTGCTGAGGAGCTTCCGCTGGGAGGCCCTCGACCATCCCCCCTATAGCCCCGATCTGTCGCCCTGAGACTATCCCATCTTCGGGCCACTGAAAAAAGCTCTCAAAGGCCGCCAATTTGCTAAAGACACTGAGGTACGGGACGCCGTTGAAGACTGGTTCAACGGACGTTCTACGCTCAGGGTATCCACAATCTCGTGCCGCGCTGGGACACTTGCTTGAACCGACAAGGCAACTATGTGAAGCGGGTATGTAGCCCATGTATCACTCTTACTTCCGGTATGTTCACATATTCCAACCTATAAAACCTTATGGCAAAAAACCGACAGTCTCAGTTTCATTTGGGCGACCCTCATGATTTTATGTGTAGACCCTAGTATTTTAGTGTACGAAATCCGAGCTGAGAAAACTGGGTATCCTGATTCTAGACATCGAAAATGCGGATCTTATTTACATATAAGAATTCCAAAATGTGAAAATGTGCATGTCCATATTTTTCGAGAACTTTTTGCTGCGGAGCTTCTGCTGGGAGGTCCTCGTGTACTCCTTTTCTCTTTACCACAACACAACTACAGAAATAAGGTTCCGGAAGTATCTGAAGATAATTCATTTCTTGTTTTGGAAACCTGGATTATTTTAACCTGAACCTGATTATCTGTAGTTTACATAATTTTCAATTGTTTTCGAATATCAATTAAAAGAGTTTCTGGAGTTTCAAGGCACCTATTCAAGGCTAAAAAGATTAAACTCTTCTATCTTAAAAATATTCCCTCACTAAGGTGCAAAAACAAACAAAAAGTTTTTTTTTTCTCGATTTACTTGGTATTTTACTGCCGGTAAAAATTTATAATAAATCAATATGTAAATAAACGAACAAAATTCAAAATGTACAGGGCCGTGGATGACCTAGTGGTCAATGTTGGGGACTGCCATGAAAAAGTGTCAGGGTCGATCCCAGGCAGGTACAAACGCTCGAATCACTAAATATCCACAGTGCGTCGGATGGGCCAGTTAAGCGGGTACTGGCCCCCGTTGGTAAATAAGGGCGTGTTACTCCCCTTTTCTACCTCGCTTACGTGTGACTTTCCTGTCGGGCACTCTAGCTCAAACCTCCCAGCTTCCTACTTCTAAGGGCTGTTTATTAAGACCTGGGGGTCAGACACTCCATTCCTAAAATCCTCAACATAAATCTCGGTTTCAAAATAAAAAGAGGAAGAATTTTATTCTGTCGTTTATTTCTGACAAAATGGAATATTTTGCATATTAACTTTTCGCTAGTGCTATATTTTAAACTAGCGAAATGTATTATCAGTTACTACGACTTTTTTTATTTTTTCACTCTAGCGTTTGTTAGCACCTCTTTTGAAAAGTTACAAGTACTTGCTTATAGTATCATTATGTCTTTACGTCCGTCTCTGGACACCACATTTCTGCAACTGTTAGTTCCATTTGAAAAATTATTTTTGCATTCGAAAGCCTGAACTGTGAGAACGATGATTCATAGGTTTTAGTCTTTTCTCGATGCATAACCTTGCCGCTAGGGGACATATACGCACGTGCTATTAAATTCAAAATGTGTTTTATCCTAAACAATTGCTAAAAAATAATGAATAAAGGAGAAATGACACAAAAAAATTATGTTTACCTTCCGATACCTTTTACCATGAAAGCCATTTTACGTACAGTTTCTATTTGAAATAATGCATGGCGTAACCACTAGGGGAGCGTAAATTCATATATTTTTCCCGAAATCTTTGCTTTTACAAATCAGATCTATTTGCTTTCCGTTTTTGTTTTTTCTTTTTTCGTTAGAAGATAGATGTCGCGACGATTAATATATTTCATTCATTTTACAATATTTTGTAACAAAATTCTTACCCACTAGGAATTGTGAGTTCATATTGCTGTTTTTATCATGCTTGCAATCCTATTTTCCCATTTAAAAAATCAAACTGAAAAAAATCTTTTTCAGTCAAACGCCAGTCACCGAACAAAACATTTATGTGTACCATTTTCTCAAAATACTGTTTGGTTTTCCCGCTAGGGGCATTAATGTAAATCTCTGTAATGATGATATCTTCGCTTCTAAAAGTCCGATTAAAAAAAGTTCTTATTTCTACTGAATTTTTCATATCTTTAACGATTTTTATACCACGCAGTTTTGCCACTGGGATTTGTAAGTGTGCATTTCTGTTTGTCCCATACCCTGGAGCGTATATAGAATTTTTTAAGGGGTGGGGGCGACAGAAAATTGAAGTTTTTGAAATCCATCTGGACAAAATAAAAGTTAATGAAAAATAAAAGAAAAAAATTAATGCATTATTTTCTAATGGAAGTTGATGCATTTTAATTAAATTAAAGCGTTTTTTCTAATGTAAGTCGCATTTTAATAAAAAACCAAATGAAACACTTTCGGGGGCAAGGCCCTTTCTTCCCTCTCTAAATACGCCCCTGATCTTACTCAAAACCGCATCTTCTTTTCTGAGACCCCGACTTGAAAAATCCCCTTGCTTTGGATATGTTCCGTTATGAGAAGTATTTTATGCAAAATTTGTGGCTTTTGGGAGCACAGATTAAAGCCCAATAATGGCCGAAAGTAGCAGTTTCTGTTTGCAGATGTTTTACCAATTGTGTGGAAATTCAGTTGATTTTTTTAACCGATTCAATGCACTATGAAGAAGACTGCTTACATTGTTCATTTTAAATTATGCTCAGATTTTCTCTAGGAGGCCTAAATGCATTCTCTTTTTCGCTGAATTTTTTTCCTGCTAAAAATATGCTTTCGAATATATTTTTTGGGTTCTGAAAGGATTCAAAAGACGTGCGCATTACACCCAAGAATTCGATGCCATCTTTCTTGTTCAAACTTACAAAGTGGGCTATAATTTACAATGACATTTGATTTTTTCACCTTAGCGTTTGTTTTTATGATATTTTCGACCCTCCTTTGTTTTCACTAAGAGACACAGGCACAGACTACGAGCATGCTCGTTTGCTTAAGCATACCTCCCCAGGAATCAGCGCATGGTTAGCATGCCCAGATTTCTGCGAGGGCAACGTAAATTACCTTTCGTCAAGGATTTGCATATTGAAATTAGAACTTATGGAATAAGATATTTCTGTCAGCTAAAATCAGCCAGAGATTATTAAAAATCAAAATTAATATATTCAGCACACACTTTTGAAATGGTGTGTGTTGAGTATATTATTTTATTATAAATACATTCTGCAGTGTGTTATATCGATTAAAATCATATGCTGAATTCAATATAGCAAAAGTTTTTCAAATCTGCTGGAAAATGAAATAATCATTAAGAAAAATGTGAAGGGAAACAAAATTTTTTTTTTTGCTGGTAATATGTTAAATTTACTCACAAGCGTGAGTATTCAATCAGAAAAACAGGCACTATTTCAAAAGTTTGCTACTCGATAGCGATAAAAAAATAACATATTTTTATTTATTTTAAAGAAAATTAGCGCATAAACGCCCTTGCGTTCTTTGTTTGTTTTGCTTTTGTCAAGCATCCCCTGAGATTTATAAAAAGTCTACGCCTATACTTAGGGACGCATAACCCTCCACACACACACACACACACACACTCGCGCGCGCGCGTGTGTGTGTTTGTGTGTTAGACACATTTTTACTTTTTTTTTGCAATGACTATTTTTTTCTGCTTTTCATTTTGCACCCCTTATTCAAAATTTCAGTCAGCACTGCCAGTTAAAAATTTTGCTCTCTTTTTAGCGTTCTTTTAAATAAAACCAATAGCGTTGCATTTTTTAAAACACGTCATGTCACAGACATTTCACAAAGAATTATTTTCTGTTCGGTTTGGTTGCATTTGGCAATGCCTTGTATTTTTATGTGCCTTAAAAAAAATAGAGAGAGAGAGAGAGAAAGAATGGGTGAAAAGAAAAGAAAAGGAGGAAGGAGAAGAAAAGGAAGAAACACTCGTGTGTTATTTTCAGGAGACAAATATTTCGGTAAATCACGCACATTGGAGATAAATCTTTCCTGTCCCTCGCTCACTTTCGCTGCGATTGGGTGATTTCCCCCTCGCTTATCATTTATCGTATTCAACTTTGCACGCACACGGCAATTTATTCAGATGTTGAGCGAGTATCACGACAGACACGAATTACTTTTCAATATTCCGAGCGCACGCCACGATGAACGGAGTCCCTCGTTCCCACTCAGCCTTTCCAAGGTGAATTTAGAGTCCCTCGCGGGACGACCTGCCGTTACTTCGCCATCCACGGCCGGCGCAAAGGGAATGAATGCCGCTGAGATTCACAGCGTACGCGGGGATTCTGAGAGAGGCAGGCAAATCAAGGATTAAGTTCCCCTCTCAGCCATGCACAATTAGAGAAACCGATGACCTTATGAGATATCACAGTTTCTTTTAGTGGAAGAGCAGGTCTAGCATGTTGCTAATGTTCTTACTATTCGGAACTAAGAAACTGATTTCTCTCAGTGCAATTCGATAAAAAATAAGCTTTAAGTGCCCGAAGTTATTAGTGAAGCCATTGTCCTTGGAACATTCCTCAGCTTTTGTAGTGAGAAAGCGCTAGCCCAGAACGTTATAAAACTAGTGTTATTTCTAGCTAAGCAAATTTATTTCAGTATTCAGTAATTTAATACCAGACTTTCTTCTGAGTCTTCAGCTATTGATGATGAGCTAACAGAACACTTACGCCATGGAACAACTTTTTCTGTAATAAAAAAAAGATCTTGGATGTTAAAAGGAATTACAATTTCCAAATAAGTAGATTACTGTGATGAGTAATTCAGAAGAAAACCTTCATTTTCGACATTTCTCTCTCTCTCTCTTTCTCTTTCTATGTATCTATCATTTTCTCAAGTTATGCGCGAAATGCGAATTGTTATGGTGTTTCATAAGTTTTTCAGTAAAAAAAAAATGGTTTAAATTGCTCCAAATGTTATCACAATTGTCATCTAAACAATTTGGTTTCAGTGCTGAACATATCAAAAGCTACCCACAGTTTTGGCCAGGTCGCGTCCTCTCTCTCTCTCTCTCTTTCTTTGTTTCTTAGGATTTGTTTTTGCTTGGTCTGTTAGTTCATGTACCGCAACCAAGTTCAGAAACTAAAGTTTAGTCTAGATTTTCGGAGTGGAAGGTTTCTCCTAATAAGACAAATTTCTTTGGCCCGATATGGATGGCAGCCGAAATGGCTGCACACAAAATTCGCAACCATGCAACAAAGCCCCTAAAACAGGTATGAAACGAAAGAATTTCTCAAAATACATACTACTGCCGTAAAAGTCTACCATTCAGATGAAAGGTTTTAAAAATATACCAACTACTGCATATCAAACTACTTATAATAGATCCAGCGTCTTTTGCAAGCAATGCTGCAAAGTTATCAAAACTGATTAGAATTTATAACGTACAAGTTTGTCCCCGCCGGACATAGAATCCGGATTCCCTCACTCCGGAGTAAGTCGCTCTCCCAACTGAGCTACGCGGACATGTGCTCTCACTGCTATCTGCCAATCGAAAGTGGGGTTAGATTTCAGTTACGAACATAGAAATAATTTTATTTTAAACATTAATCATATTGCTGGAAAATCGGTCTAAAACTGTGCGAACATCCTGAACTGAAATTCATTTCAGCTCAGGATGTTCACACATTTTTAGACCGATTTTCCAGCAATATAATTAATGTTTAAAATAAAATTATTTCCATGTTCTATCTGATAGCCCTTTCTGTGGACTATGAACCTCCATCTAGGTTTCCAAGATAACAGAGCATTCCTTAAAATTGGTAGTGGCATTTTATTCCACTCCTCTTCCACGACTTTCCATAGTTCAATCATTGTTTTAGGTTTGCGTTCAGAAAGAGATTTTTTTAGCAGTCCGAAAGCACAATAAATAGTCCATTAGTGACTCATCAGGGAACTTTGAAGGAATACGAGCAAACGGTACAGACTTGATACCCGTCTCTTTTTCAGTCTTTTAAGAAATAGAGTGGTAGATTTGGATGTATGACTGGTAGCCTTATCCTGATGGAGTTCTACTCTTCGAAGGCTGTGTGGATAAAGGAAAAGCATTTCCTCTTTAAATATGTAAATATAGGAGTTAAAACGTTATTTTGGTAACATGTAGAATAGATTTTTAACAGAACTGTCGATGGGTTGAAGTACACCAAGACAATATAAGAAACGATTAAAGATAATCCGTCTTTATTGGTGTATATAAACAGAGAAAACACAAATTCCCCCACGAGCTTTTTAAAAAAAATTTCAACATTTTAAACATACTTTTTTAACATTCTTTTCAACCTTTCTTAACTTTAATTTCCCACTGTACGATAAACCAGAAATAACCATGAATCCTTTACTGAAACTTTCTTTGGATTTTTGGAACCAAGTTTGTAAGTCTTCTTCTGCTCTTTTGCGATAGTAAATCGACTTTTTTTGTTACAGTCCTTTAGGTGGGCCTATGCTTCATCAATAGTCACAATAAATTTTCATCTGTCTCAGACTAAGTGATTTTTCATAAAGAAGTCTACACCGTGTTCTGCGCTCAGCCACGTGCCGAAGCAAAATGCGGTGAACATTATGCTTTTAGAGGGCGGGGCTTCTTTAGATTCAAATCTTTGTTTATTACCTTATTTACAGTTGATACAGATATTTTAAACGACTTAGCGATTGCTCTTTGGTTGGGTAGGTGGATTTTCTTCTAAGACCAGAGGCCTTACTTTTGAAATAGTTGTAAAAGTACGTACGTTCTTTGGATATTCGTTTGGTGTTCTTTTTCCTTTTAAAAGCAATGTTTGACGATTTTCCCCTCTATTATTAATAATGCTGTTTCTTTTACATTTAGAAATGCTAATTGCATGACTGTCACGGCGTTTTTTATTCACAGAATACGAATATTTCTTTTCGTAAAGAGCAAAAACGTAACCTTGCGTCATTTTCTTAGCAGATGATATTTAACTGCAGCAGATGTTTCTTTCTTGTTCATCTAACACTCTGCTACCAGTTTCAATTCTTTTAACTTCTTTTATTTTCTGTAATTTCTAATCAAACACGTTCTAAAAATGTGTGCACATCCTGTGTAATACGCTGAGAGTTATAAACTCTCTCAATACGGTTGGACTTAGATGTTTAAAAGTATTATAATTTTAGCAGCAGCAGATCAAAATAGCCAACGCCATCACTACACAATTGAGTGCTGTCAAATATCTGTTTCGATAGGTGTATGGCTGAGAGCGATACACAGTCACTTAGGAAGTGCATTTTTATGGTTCGTGCGGTGATACGAGTGAAATGCGATGCTTGATAATGAACATTAGGAAAGATTACAGGAGTCTGAGTGATTTGTCTAAAAGGAGTTGCAACAGCTATATCGGTAACAGCGTGAAAAAAAAAATAATAAGATCCAAAATAATAAACGAATCACTACTCTCTTATGTTCCAGCTGATAAAAGTGTTGCACAAAAACTGCAGTTCAAAATTTTGGACATCAAAGATTCTGTACGCTATGGATTCAACGAATTTTACTTCCACTCAACACGGAGCCAGAACTCAGCAGAAGCTACGAGGTTGGGATCTACTTGACTGCCACATCGTTCAGATATCTTGGAATTATTATTTTTGCTCGTTTGGTCCATTAAAGGAGTAGTTCCTAACGTATGTTGAGGCATGGAACACTAAGGCTCCGTTTCGCCGAAGTATGGTCTGCGAGTTTTTAAAAGAAAGAACACAAAATTCTAATATTTGGCAATTTTGTCAGTTATAAATCTATAAATTCTAAGCACAATATACTAAAAAGCACCTAATTTGACTTCTCATACAGCTTTTGTTTTGATAAGTAATGTGTAAATTATTATCCTTATTCTTGTGGACTATGACATCATGAATTAGATTGACGGTTACGATTATTCAGCGTCTGACTGTGAGTTGTTGCTGGACCGTAACATCATTAATCACGTCATATCCCCCCAAGTATACGGATAATATCTGACATCCACGTTCGTTTGCCTCCTATACGCAATGAATGAGATCCTCTGTTGTCTCTAAGGGCTCAGCTGAAGCAAAACCTTAACTCACTCATCGCATCACAGCCGGCAAGAATACAGATACATTACATATTACAGAACCGAGGGTGTTATTTAGGAAACCGAATAAGGTTCATTCTTACTGTGCTATATCCAGTAATAGGTTCTAATGAACAAACTTGCTAACTATTTTTTGTGATATTTTTTCGAAAAGTTTGTGGGTGCACCATTTTTGTACTGAGCGAACTGAGAGTTTCGCAGCTCAGCACTGTTTGTTTAAAGTACACATTTTGTAGAACAGAATTTTACCAGTGGTCGAAGTGGTACAAAACAGCAGCTGGGACGGTATTTCGATATTAGCAGACGATGGAACCGAAGTATGTCATATTAAAAACAAAGCACCCAGAGTAACGATCCCTCACTAGCCGCCTCTTTGCTGCTAACTTTTGTTTCTTCATATACAATTGGGAAACGAATTTCCCCGAATAAATAATTCTTCATAAATACATGGTAGGCATTGCAATGCTATTATTGGCATATTTTCACTGTATTCCATGTAACCACTCCAGGACGATGTAGTTTTAAAGTTTTCTGAATGGTTACATGGGATGCAGTGAAAATGTACCAATAATAACCTTTGTTTCTTTTTAATAACACATATCATATTTACTCTTATAATTCGTGCCTAGAAAGTCCTCGATGCATGCTTAAAAGTAGTGATGGGCAAAAAGTATTCATAAATCAAATACGTTATTCGTGAACCGAATAGTTACTCGGAAGTCGAATATTGTATTCGAAAACCGAACACTTTATTCATAAATCGAATACTTTATTCGAAAACCAACCAAATACTTTAGTCACAAACCGAATACTTTATTCGTTAAGAGAAAACAGTATTTGGAAACGGAATACATTATTCAGAAACCGAATTATTGTTCCGGAAACAAATAAATGACTCAGAAACCAAATTAAAGAAATATTAAGAGGAAGAAAGTGCCCTGTTGACCCCTGAAGATCAGGACTTCGACTCAGTGGTGTCTCTTTCCATCACAGTAGTTAGGTCCCTGGAGTCTATGACGTTACCGCACAGTACAGTGATTAAGCGACGGTACCTCAAGACCAGCTTTTTATCGCGTCGAACGCAACCTGTGCGGTGGCGGTCATAATGTCGACGGTCAAAATGCCGACAGTCAAAATGTCACCATAACGTCGACAGGGTCATAGTGTCGACAGTGAAAATGTCGACAGTTCAAAATGTCGACACGGTCATAATGTCGACAGGGTCCAGAAAATGTCCGCATGGTACTCTAACTTAGACCGTAGACGATTTTGGGGAGGGGAGGGACCCTGGGGTCAAGTGACCCCTCATACAAAATTTTCGTAAAAACTACAGTTTTCAATTTAGAACCACCAAATTTGGCATACTATCTCATGGTACTTTAACTTTGTCCGTAGACGGTTTTTGGAAGGAGTCGGGACCCGGGGTCAAGCCCCCCCCCTACAAAATTTTCGTAAAATCTACAGTTTTCGATTTAGAACTACCAAATTCGGTATACTATCTCATGGTGTTCTAACTTAGACCGTAGACTGTTTTTGGAAGGGGTCGGGGCCTGGGTTCGGTCGGGGCCCGGGGTTAAATTTTTTTAATTTAAGTTAATTTAATTTTACAAAACAAAAAAAGAAAGGAAAAGGAATGGAAACACTTACCATCGGGGTGACATCTATAAAAGTGCCGTACATCTGGCGTATGCTCCTGAGAATCCCGCGACACTGAAATGCAATGTCGCGTGCATGCGACTTGACATTGGCATTGATCATCCTTTTGTTTACCGTATTGAATTTTGAATATCCGGGACTCTCTATTTACATTACATTGTATTCCTTCCTGATGAAGCCACCCGTTTGTGGTGAAAGCTAACGTTTATTCATTTGTGTTTTTAATACACCATTAAGCGGATATTTTTGTACTTTATTGCTATGTACGGTCTGTAACTTCGATCGTAGATCGACTGTTTGAGTTCTTAAGAGTAAAAATGGAACTTTTTACGAAAATTTTGCATTGGACCCCCCTTTACCCCCGACCCCTTTCAAAAACCGTCTATGGTCTAAGTTCGAGTACCATGAGACAGTACACCAAACTTGGTGTTTCTAAATTTAAAACTGTAGATTTTACGAATATTTTGTATGGGGGACCTTGATCCCGGGATCCGACCGCCCCCCCCCCCAAAAAAAAAAAACCATCTACGGACAAAGTTAGAGTACCATGAGATAGTTTACCAAATTTGGTGGTTCTAAATTGAAAACTGTAGATTTTACGAAAAAAAATTTATGGGGGCCCCTTGACCATAGGGCCCCGATCCCTCCGAAAACCGTCTACGGTCTCAGTTAGAGTACCATGCGAACATTTTCTGGACCCTGCCGACATTATGACCGTGTCGACATTTTGAACTGTCGACATTTTGACCGTCGACATTATGACCGCTACCGCACAGGTTGCGTTCGACGCGACAAAAAGCTGGCGAGATATAGTCTTGTGGTACCGTCGCTTAATCACTGTGCTGTGCGGTAACGTCATAGAGTCCAGGGGCCTAACTACTGTGATGGAAAGGGACACCACTGAGTCGAAGTCCTGATCTTCAGGGGTCAACAGGGCACTTTCTTCTGCTTAATATTTCTTTAATTTGGTTTCTGAGTCAGTTATTTGTTTCCGGATCAATAATTCGGTTTCTGAATAATGTATTCCGTTTCCAAATACTGTTTTCTCATAACGAATAAAGTATTCGGCTGGTTTCCGAGTAAAGTTTTCGGTATATGAATAAAGTATTCGGTTTCCGAATAACTATTCGGTTCACGAATAACGTATTCAATTTATGAATACTTTTTGCTCATCATTACTTAAAATATGCAGGGAATTTTTAGCAAGATAAATTTTTCGATAAAAAGTTATATAAGTGTCGTGTCTCGTCGTTATATATTTTTTATTCTAACAAAAATAAAGTATTGATCAGTTAATGTATGAAAATTACATTTATTTTCACTCTTTTCCTTGATCTTTCCTGCAGTTCTAGGTTTTGTTTTCTTTGAAAATTACTGAAATAGATTTGGGTGGAGTAGCCTTTTAACAGTGAGAGAGTGATGCTTTTCTTTGATATACGGAGCAGCTATATCAGTGTGCGTGCACGACGTACGATGTTTTACCTCCCTTTTTCGCGATATGGTATAAAAGATATGTTAGACTAAAATCTAGTTTTGGAAATTTGACATTCTCCGTTTTTCTTATTTCCCTCTTTTTCTTAAAAAATAAGACTAATATTTTCCCCTTTAAATCTTGTTTTAGTATTAATTTCAATAACCCTTTTCAGCAGTAACAAAATAAGTTACATAAACCGCAGTTCATAATTTTTTTAATTTAAACTACGCTTTCATTTTATTTTCCGGACTGGACTACCGGGATGCTTGTTTCTATAATTTGAACTGTCGAGATGGTTTTGTCAATTTATTTTTAACAAACGGGATGACATCCCACTCCATTCCGTCCCCCTTTGAACACCAGTTTTACCAACGATAGTTCCATAAACACGACTACAAAGAAGTGGTTTTATGAAACATTGGAAAACTTCACCAGAAAGATTGCACTCATTCACAATTCAATTAAGAGCACGGAAGAAGATAGCGATTACTTGGCAAGGTAAAAAATGATAATGTGTCTAACTCTGCTTATAAAGGT
Source organism: Macrothele yani (assembly GCA_039090855.1). Taxonomy (NCBI): domain Eukaryota; kingdom Metazoa; phylum Arthropoda; class Arachnida; order Araneae; family Macrothelidae; genus Macrothele; species Macrothele yani. Next base: position 58,992,958 of record CM077017.1, on the reverse strand, counting down.
TGAATATATACAGCCTAAGAGTTACTCACCTAAAGAAAGCCGTAATGGCATTTGTTTTGAAGGAAGCTGCAACCAGCAGTTTCGGTATAATTCTCAATTCAAAAATTCCACGATGACTGGAAAGTTGTTAGACATTCCATGAACTTTCGCCAGGTGCGTAAGATCTTCTCTTTTCACGTTTTGATTTCTTTAAAAAGCATAACTCTCCAACGAGAGAACTGTGAAATATCTTGACATAACATATGTACCTTTCATTAGCACATTTTTATTATTTCTTTATCTTTTTAACTTATCCTGTTTTTTGACGACCTTTTTCGTCATCAGAGGCTACGATACGCCATGTACACCCCAATAACATTTTTACATAGGTAGCATCAAAATATGATACAACACCAACTGCACCACCTTTTGGACAGGTGGGACGCTATGGGTTGGCTGAAGACCACTCAACTTTTCATTGAGCCCACTCTTTAGCTCCCCAAAACAATTTAAGCAGTAAGAACACATGGTGAATGCAGCCATCTAAGATTTTAGAGAACTTGGATAAACGTATTTGGATTTATGAAATACTGTCGAAATTTTTCTGTCCACGGCGTTTTGTTAAATTCATCCAAGTGTGTGAAAAAAAAAAACTTTGTAGTTTCTAGCTGACTTTTAAAACTATAAACAAATACTGAAGTGTTACTGTCATCTCCCTAATCCGTAAAGTCTGAAACATGCCGTAAATATGGGCACTGGGAGTTAGCCATAGCCAAAAGGGAATGCGGAAATGTTTCACTGAAATTTTGTTACGTAAAACGAATTTTCGGTTAAATTCAGAGTGGTGGTACTATTCTCTGAAATGGATGGAATTCTCTGAGCAAATGTCTGGGAGAGTAGTAGAAAGACACCATTTTCCTAATTATAAATTAAAAAGTCGATATTTCTTATCAGGTTTCAAATTAAAATTCACAAACAGCTTTATGACAGCAAACATTAAAAAAATTACATAAGCTAAACTAGCGAAAAAATAATAAGTTGTTTAAAAGCCATGCGAAGGTTCGTGTCCATGGCTTCGTGCATCGCATCTGATTTTTTTTGCTTGGGACGACATCATCAGGATCGGTTTAAATCTTTGTGAAACTTAATTTCTTCGCAAAACTTCTGCTACGCACTTTAAAATATTGAGCTACTTGTCTGATAATTACGTAGCCCCGTCCCGCTCTGAACTGCTGAAGTTGCCAATGCTTTTGGGGCCAACCAAGGTGGTGCATGAAATACACAACATGGTTCAATGAGTGCAACTTCGCACAATCAGTTTGGATACCATAACATGGTGCACAATTGCATCATGGTTTCACGAGTTCCGTGCATCACAGAATGGTTTACTTTGCCCCAAAAGATGGTGCAGCTGGTGTAGCACCACTTTTTAGTGAGGTATACCACAACATTTTTAACAGTGTACTAAGTTACTCCAGGAAAGAAAAAAGCAAACAGACTACCTGGAAGTTAGCTACTCGGAACAGTAACAAGGCCTTTGGCTCCAGAAGCTAGTGTATAATCATTTGGTTAGAAAGAAAATCACTCATATGCGCTGACGCGTCTCTCTCTGTCTCTGTCTCTCTCTCTCCCTCTCTCTCTCTCACACACACACACGCACTCACTTCGCTGTACATACATTCACAGAAAAAGCTGTAATTAAATTATTCTGCCTTCCTGCAACTGACAAACTGTGTTATGGTGTAACTCACTGCTCGCATTTTAGTGAAGTTTTAGCAAGTTCTTTTTCTTCCGTTCTTTATGAAATAATCACTCAGGAAATATCAGTACAATACAAACAAACTTTCGTTAAGCAACCATTTTCATTTAAAAACCGGCAAATTTCCTTCAACTAAGTCAAAACTGTTTTTAAGACACCCACCCAACCAACACAGTCAGCGAAACGTCGCTTCTCTATTTCCGAAAAAAGCGTCAGGTGATAATAAGTGCACAAACAAATCATTTGAGCAGATAAAATTCTTTAAATTCGGTTGAAATTCGCGTTAATTTTGTAGCTAGCTGCATGGATTTATACCCTAAAAAACAAATTTTTTTTTTTTTTAGTTGGAGGTTTAACGACCACCGTGAGCAACTCAATGAGCTATAAGCAGTCGCCCGTCCCTAATTTAGGGTCACTGGTTCCAGGGAAGGGAGAGAGCCAGTGCCGTAAGACAAACACAACATCCATGCCTCACCGGGATTCGAACCCGGACCCCGTTCGGACGAATGATCAGAGGCCAGCGCCTTAGACCACTGCGCCACCGGGGCGGCAAAAAATGAATTAATAAGAATAGCAGGGAACACATGTGCCATGGAAATAACGGATACAAATGATTTTATTCGATAGCTTTGTTTCTTTTATATTCCATAAATTAGCAATATCTGATCATACGGAACAAAGATCTGGAAAGTTGTATTTGTTTCGCACTTATTTTGGATACGCACACGACAGACGTAAATTAAAATGAAAAGCAAAGACACCAGTTCAATGAAAGCACATGAAATGACTTTCAGCCTTTTTTTTTACAGGATCTGTTGTGAAATTCGCGAGATTAATTGGTAGTGATTTTCGAAATCATGTTTTCTAATGTGTGTATTAAAATATGCAAATACATTATGTTATCAAAAGTATTCGGACACTACCAAATATTTGCATAAGTGAAAAGAACGGTTGCGCAGGAAGGTGCGCTGTGACTGGCGAGGTACGTATATAAAGCTGAGATGTTCCGTCGTGTTAACATTAGAGCCGCGAATGGCTGAGTGGTTAGCAGTTCATACTACCAATGCAAGGTCCTCAGGTTCGGTCCTGGGCTGATCTTGCGGAGGTGGTGTGATTTGCTAACAATCACTGAATATTCGCCGTGCATTGGACGAGCACGTTAAGTGACGGCCCCCAGGCTGGACCCACTAGTTAAATGGGTATCCTTTCCTTTGCCTCCCCTCCCCCCCCCCGAAATTCTCTCATCCCTCTATGTGCAACATCGTACTTGTACTGTGGCGCCCTTTACTGTGCTCTAATCTCATTGCAAAATGTTCTGTCAAAGTCGCTAGACTTGCTCTCATTTCTTCCGTTTCTGTGTCTTGCCCAAAAGGCGAACTCGCTGTAGGTGGCTGGAACCTAAAATCTACTCACTGTGGACGGAAGTCCTACAAGAAAATGACTCATACATGTTTGCTCGTGTCATCAATAACTTTGAAGCGGATATGCCGCGTGGACGTGAACTTTCAGAGTTCCATCGTATGGACTGGACAAAGGATGTCATTTGAGTAACGTTCCCATAAAGAGCATAGCAGCTAAACTAAACATACCAAAATCGACTGAAAATGATGTCGTGGAGAGATGGAAGCAGGACGATGCAACTACAGCGAAAGAACGTTCAGGAAGGCCGCACAAATTGACGGAACGTGACAGAAGAGCCCTGGTAAGAAATTTCAAGAAATCCCGTTCTTCCTCTGCCGTTTCAGTCGTTGCTGAAGTAGAAAATGCTTGTAATGGCTCGGTTAGTACCATAACTATCCGCAGAGAGTGTTGCACAATGTGAGTTATTATGATATAGCAGCTGCACACAAGCCACACATCACTACCGCGCATGCGAAGCGCCGTTTGGAGTTGTGTGTCTCCTGTCGTTCCTGGAAAGACACAGTCCGACTTCGTTGTCGGACTGTGTTCTTCCAACTGTTAAGTTCGGCGGAGGCTCCATCATGGTATGGAGTTGTTTTTTGTGGGTGGGACTCGGTCCGTTCGTTACTATACCACAAACCACGAACTCTGAAGTGTGCCTCCACGTTCCAGATAATTCTGCCCTACCAACAATGCGGGAGTATTAATGAAATGACCGTTGTCTCTTCCAACGCGATTGAGCTCCCTGCCACACTACACGGCGTCTGCAGGACTGGTTTCTTGAAAATCAGGTGGAATTGTTAGACTGGTCTGCTCAGAGTCCTGATCTAAACCCATAAAACGCCTTTGGGATGAACTGGAGCGACGGATACGAAATCGACCACAATGACAGTATTTGCTCTTTACGCCGGCTGCAGCTTTGCAGGACGAACGGCGAACCCTTCCTGTCGAGACCTACCGAAAATTGGTTGAGAGTATGCCTCGGTGTGTTACCGCTATCATACAAGCAAAAAGTGGACCGACTAACTACTAATTGCGAAAATAAAGTCATACATTGTGGTGTCCGAATACTTTTGATAATATAGTGTATTTAGATGGTATAAATAAACTGATAAAAAATTCGCAAAGCACACATGGAACAAAACTGACAAAACAAATTTTCGAGCCGTTTTGGCTTTCCCTACTTAGTTCTCACCAATTTTGCAAATTAACATATAACTTTGTCAGCAAGCACACACACACACACACACACACACATCAGTGAAAAATAAAAATGATAACGAGCAGAGTGCAGTTCTAACTGTTGTAACTTAAGAGGAATTTCCCCATTCTTTTGAAATACACTAGGGATATGCACATCAAACACTCCAACAACCGCGGACCGGAGAAATGAAGCCGGAACTATGTAAAATATGTGAGAGCGAGAGAGGGAGAAAGAGAGAAGACGGATGACATTATTTCTATGGAGAACCTTCCATCATACGCTTAAAAAATGAGTTAGTTATTATTTGACTTTAATTTCGTTTGTACACTGGATGACATTGTAACGGAATCACCCAGAAGTGGTCTGATTTTTATGCAAATCCGTAAGGGAACACACAACATGGTGGGATATATAAAAAGCTTTTAGTTCTAGACAAATTACGCGGAGAAGGCTTTGTAAAGAAGGCATGTTTTTGCCTCTACTTAAGTTCCCGTAAGTTTACTGCCATGCAGTAGAACCCCCAGCGACTGCATAGAAAAAATCCTGTACGGATAGCTGCCACGTACACATTGTAAATAATTTTATGAAATTTACTAGCCATTTTCCGCGATTCCTTTCGTAAGTTAATGAAGCATATTTCTGATACGAACTTTTTAGCGAAATGACGGACCAAAACCTGAATTTAACGGATTTTTCGCACGCCAGGAAAATTCTGAAATTTGAGAAACCTTTCCGCAGTTCCTTTCATATACTGACGGCAAATTGCTATTTTTGAGGTGTTAACAGAAAATTCTGAAGTTTCAGAAACCTTTCCGCGATTTCTTTCGGATATTTAATGGAAAAATTCTGCTCTCACTTTTTCCGTATCCAAATGACGGAAAATTTCCGGTAATAAGAGCGATTCGTGGGAATATATAAATGATACACATGGCAAGTAGAATTAAGACCAATATAAAGAAAAGGGAATGCAAGTTTCCGTGCACTTAGACCTCGCATCGCTGCTGAATCGGGAAATTTTCCTCAAAAAATGCCCGATGGTGTACTTGAGGTTTGATTAACAGTTAAATTTCAATCGTCAGCCGGAGGACCAAAGCATATCGCATGAAATTTTGGTTAATGTAGCACAGGATATTTCTTCCCCTCTGCCCCAGTTTGTGCTCTAAGGATTGTACATTGTGTTACCATAAGAAACCTGGTACTTAAATTGTTGTACAGGGCATTGCATGATGTCTACGTATCAGCAAGTGGACCCCTTAAGACAAAAGCTATTACAGCTATCAAGACTAAGTTTTATATTTTGGAGTTTTGTGAAATAACACCATAAAGCAGTACATTTCACCTTTTCTTAAAGATAATTGAAATTCTCGTCAGTTTAAAAGGATCTCAAGTTCATAACCATTCTGTTGCTTCGAAAAATCACGATGGAAAAAAATATGTGATTTGTGATAAGTCCTCCTACAGAAAAAAATAAAATTATTACAAATTTATTTAGAAATATAATAAGCTCCAACAGAAAATAAAATGGATAATTCATCCACATTGATGATAAAAAAACATTTTCTCATCGCGCGATTAGAGTTTTACCTTATACGCGACTTCGCGCTACGTGTCTTTCTGGATCAAAGGTAGCATCCGCGGTTCCCGTACTAAAGGTTTCTGGTTCAAAACCCACCAGGGACAAATGAGAAGGATTCGTAAAAGGGTTGGAAAAGTCGAAATCGGGGATTTCGTGAAATTTCTGTATAGATACGGAAAACCCCAAAACGGACTTTTCTGAAATAAACGGAATTACTGACAACGGGAATTCTGTCAAAATACTGGTCAGAAAAAAAAAAAACATTTCAAAACGGAAGTTTCGTTAAAATACGGACACCTCTGTTAAGTTTGCTGCAGATAATTTTTGTGAATTCACACCACTTATTTTTTACAGTGCAGGATGCAAAACAGACATGTACGTCAGCCGCATTATCAACATACGGCGTTTAAAAAATATAAAACAATCGGATTCCATGCGGCGAAGGGGTCAAAAGCCGCTGTGTAGATAGACATAAGAGTTGCAATCGTACGTACAACGGCGACGTTAGCGCCACTACTGGAAAATTTACGCCAACGTTGATAGCATCGTAACAGCGCAAATTATGTCCCTACGACTCGCAGAGGCAAATAAAATACATGCACGCTCTGGCCGTTGCTTTCCCTTCCTCATCACCAGACACGTCAACAACGCCCGGTATGCTGCCAATCTCGAATAACTTGGAATGCGTAGTTGCGCCGTGTAATCGTTACTTACGAATCCCGTTTTTGTATAGGAGCTAATGAAAGCCCTATAAACCTACGACAACGACGCGGTCAACGCGCAGGTGCAAGTGCTAACGTCAAATAAATAGATTTCTGTTTCTTCACGTACGTGCTATATACATGTTTGTGACGTACTACAGTGGTGAAGCACGTTTTCACAGGTTATATGGTCTGGAGTGATTTCAACCACAATAGCCCATCGTCTGTGGTGTGTATATCCCAGGCACTTCCACCGAGCGGAGTTGACGTCCACGGTAGTTTAGGTCATCGCAGGGTGACCTAACAAGATTTTTGGCCTGGCTAAGTGATTTAAGCTCACCAAAATCAAAGACAAATTCAGAGACAATTGCATTAATACGGTCATTTCTCTACTGAAATGGTAAAATGGTCTTTGCTCATAATAATATACTGGTAACAAGACTTATTAATTCACGGGAATTTCTAACAGTGTAATAACCCGCTAGAGAATACCGCAACAGAATGACAGGCAGTTTAGTGCTGAGAGTAAAAAACTTTTTGAGGAAGTTCGCACGAGGGCCTTTTTCCGCAATTCCATCGTGTGATCCTAATGTTGCCCCTGAGTAACTACCACTCATTTGAACGTCTTAAAAGCATCCCCGTCGTGATAGATTTCACTCCAATATTGCCATTCAACATGAAGTTCGCTTAACGTTTCATGCACGAAACCCGATTTCCACGCTACAGGCATCAAGGAAGTAATTTTACATCTTGATAAATGCTTCAAGCGACTACAGGATCTCGTAGAAAGACAGTGAATCACTTTAATTTGAAACACACGAGAGAAAATAAGTTTTGCCAAGAATTCTTAATGTGATTTATTTTTTATGTATTTATCTTTTTTGGCAGCTGGCTCGTTCCAAACACACGACTTCAAATCTCTCATCTGTTCCGCCCGTTTAAGACCAAACAGATTGAAATTACAAAACTCACACAGTGTGTTGTTGCTGTATGTATGTAGCAGAAAGGAAATAACTGAGACGATGTGGAAGTAAGTGCACTTGTAACGTACAGGAGATGTGACGTACCTGCCAGAAGGACGCACACGACATAAAGGCAGATAGGAATCAGAATAAAACGTCCGCGTAGCTCAATTGGTAGAGTGACTTATTCCGGAATGAGGGGATCAGGGTTCGAATCCTGGCGTGGACAGAAATGACGGAGAAATTTACTTCGTTATACACTGGAGCTACATGCTGCAAAACATATTGTAACACATCAAAAAATCATCTTTCACTGCAGTGTGAAATATTTACAGCAATGCAATATGCCAAGCGTAAAATAAAGTTGACGCAAAACTATTGGGAATGTGCATAAGTTCTATCCGTTTTTGTATGCTACAAAGAAAGGAGGAGAACGCAACAAATAACGTACCTAGAATTTCACCTAATTGCCATCGTTCTGTATGACCTCTTGCCATCTGTCTATGAGTAGGTGAATCCCACGCCGGAAAAAACCTGTGTTTTAGAGTCAAAAAGCTCATGTAATGGCGTTTTCACATCGTCCACATCATCAAAGGTTTGGACAGCGAAGGCGTTTTGATGAACCAAATTTCTCCATCCTTTCCATGACAAGCCCCCCCCGATTCGAACCCACAACTCTCAACTCCGGAGCTCCGAGTGCTATCCACTATACTACACTGGCATGCACTCTCACTGCTATATGCCTTTATCTCATGTGCGTCCTGCGGGGTAGGCACGTCACAGCGTTCTGTAGCGATCAAAAAAGGTGGTAGTCCGTAGGTGCCAGGTTAGAGCAATACGCCGGTGAGGAAACATTTCCCAACCATAGTCCAGTAATTTTTTTCGAGTGATTAAAGCAGCATGAGGTCTGGCGTTATCATGATGAAGGATCACGCCTTTGCGATTAACGAGCGCTGGCCGCTTCGATGTCAGTTGTTCTCGCAATTTGTCCAACTATTGGCAGTAGAGGTCAACATTTATCGTTCGATTAGGTGCTAACACCTCCCAGTGGATTATTTCCTCGACATTCTACCAAACACTCAACAAAACCTTTTTGGGATGCAGTCCTCATTTTGAGGTCGATGAAGCAGGCTCCGCCCCTTGGCCCACAGTCCGTCGACACTTTACATTACGGTACAGTACCCATTTCTCATCACCCGTTACAATTCGTCCCCAAAACTGTTATTTTTGTGAAGAGAAAGCAAAGAAACACAGGTACGGATTCTCTCCTCTTGTTGCTTTGCAGAAAGCTGGTGCGGAACCCAGTTATCGAACTTGGTGATGAACCCAAGCGCATGCATCCGTCTTTCGACTGTTATTCTGTGTACCGACAACGTTTCCGCTAATTCCTGAACGGTTGGATGTGGGTCATTTTGTTATGGCTTGGTCCACATCCTCGTCAGAAACCACGGATGGACGTGGTTGATCTCTACAGTTTCTGTCTCCCTCCGTCCCGGAATTTCTGAAACTAACGGCGACATGTGCTATCATCAACTGCATCCTCCCCATACACTTGACAGATGTTGTGGCAAGCCGCGGCTGCAGTACTGCCGTTATCGAACTCGTACACAATGTCTATGACTTTATGCCTATACTGCCTTTATCGAACTCGAATAATGTCTAATGTGCTCCATATCGCATGCCATGTTACACCGCCCGTGATTTCCGTTACAAATGACTTATTCGGACAAACCTGGTGCCTCAATATGCTCTACTGCTCCACGCTTTATTGGCCGAAAATTCGGCATCGCAGACGTACCTACACCGATCGCAATTTGCATCTATTACAAAAACGGGTGGAACTTTTGCACACACCCAATATACTAGTGGTTATTAATTTGTTGACGAAGACTTTTTGATAACCCCAAATATTACATATGGTTGCACACTGGTAAGATACATTCCCAAAACGCAAACTCTTTATTCATATTTCCGATGGCCCCTCGTACAGTGTGAAGAAACAGAAATACCGCTATCCTTGACTATACATGCATCACGGTTATTGAATTGTATCGGAAGCCAGCATTTAAACTCACAACGGCGTAATGGTAGCAGTGATATAAAATCAAAATTTGGTTTCAGGCAAATTCCAAGATAGCGAGCTCTATCAAAATTATTTGCAATACTGCCATCAGGGTATTTATCTGGCTGAGAATTTTTTTCTTTTCTTTTTTGAGGTTTAACAACCTCCACGGGCTAAATGCTGAAAGAAGTCGCCCTTCCCGATTTTTGGGGCAACTGGTTCCAGGAAAGGAAGACAGCGCCGTAAGACAGACACGCCATCCGTACCTGACGTGTGCTCATCTTGGACGCATGGTCAAAAACCAGCACCTCAGACCACTCGGGCACCGAAGTGGCCTGTCCAAGAATCGAAAGGGCTTTGGTAGATCTCAAACATTATTGTCATACAAAACTGATCTAAATAGAAACAGCCGCTCCAGTGCGTGAGTGGTTAGAGGTGCTGTCTTCTGACCATTAGTCCGAGATGGGTCTGGGTTCAAGTATTCAACGCGGCGCTCGTTCTGTCTTCCTCTAAGGACGGGCGACTGCTTGCTCATGATGGTCATTAAACTATGAAATAAAATAATAATAATAATAAATAATAATAATAAAAGTACTCAACCTTAAAAATAAAGATATCTGTACCTTCTTTTGCATACATTACAAACCTTTAGGTATTTTCGGTGCTCAGGGAAACCACGATACCCGCCCTCGGTGGATGAAACGAACACATTAGGATTTCATTGCTAAAGATGCGCGAGGCTGAGGCGGTCGGCTCAAGACTGCACGAAGAGAACATGACAAATACATAACGTATGTCTTAACTGGGACCAACTGGTACTAGTAATCACAAGTCCAAATTTCTTAACACTCTACTACCCGGATGACAAAGAAGAGTATATGAAGTAGCCAAATTAGGCATCACTTACCTATCAAACGGCAAGAGTACCAGGACTTCACAGGCACCAAATATCTCATCTGTTCCAAAGAGTATTCAATTGAATCACGTTACAGAAAAAAGCATAAGTCCTGTACCAATGCAAACACTATTCGTTAAAGTCTGGTTACAAAATGAAATCGACCTTCTACTACAAATATCATTGATTTAAATTTCGTGGCTCATCGATCACTTATTCCGAAAATTATTTATGTGCATTTCGCTGTGGATGTAAGTTTCGTCATATACATTGAAATTATTCCATCGAGAAAGAGTAAGTTTGATCAACCAAAAATCACCACAAAAACAGAATATCAAGTGGATAACAAATAATTTAAGTTGAAACTCAATGCATTAGCTTTACAGACTAAAATATAAAAAAAGTGATGTCTATCAATACTTGGTTTGTAATACACTTTGTTTATCACCATGGTTAGCAGCACTGCAGAGCAGAGCTGAGACGGGTTGAGCACGAGCCCGAAAGCCCGAAGCAGAGTCCAGGCTGTAGAATAATTATTGCGGTTCGGGCTTGGGCGAACTCGGGCTCTTAGAGAGAGAATTTTTTTTTATATATATAAATGTGATTTTATAATTGTTAAAGGGAAGTCTTCGGCAACTGGTTCTGGTTGGGGAGCGGGCATTCGAGATGGCTATTTATTCCGGGCTTGGGTAGAAAATGCCAAAGGCCGCGCGTTAGTGTGTTTCTACAGAGAAAAAAAACTTTCTTCAAGAACTATAGATATTGGGTAGTTGATAGCTTGCCGACGATAATTTACCCCCTATCTCTACACAGTAGCTCATGGCTAATTCTATTTAGCAACTATAACGAAGTAAATTTTGCTAATTCTATTTAGCAACTATAACGAAGTAAATTTATCTGAGTGCGTCCTGCAGTGCAGGCACGATAATTTACCCCCTATTTGCCGACGATAATTTACCCCTATCTCTACGCTGTAGCTCATTGCTAATTCTATTTAGCAACTATAACGAAGTAAATTTCTCCGTCATTTCTGTCTACGCCGGGCATCGAACCCGGATCCCCTCATTCCGGAATAAGTCGCTCTCCTAACTGAGCTACGCGGACGTATGCTCTCGCTGCTATCTGCCTTTATCTCATGTGCGTCCAGCGGTGCAGGCACGTCACATCTCCCCCCCCCCCTCCTGCGAAGGAGAGTCGGGGCATGACCCACGGGTCAGCAGGGACCATGTGTCGCTGTAGGCAGCCATCCTCTGAAGAACGTACATTGGAGAAATCTCAGTCTTTTCCAAGCGCTGAAGAAAGGATTCTCTTATTTTTCCTGTCTCGCGGTGTGGAAAGAACATCACACCATTGCGAGAACTTTAACGGCCAGGTCATTCTTGAAATTCGGGCGCCAATATAACGAAGTAAATTTATCCGTCATTTTTGTCCACGCCGGACATCGAACCCGGGTCCCCTCATTCCGGAATAAGTCGCTCTCCCAACTGAGCTCCGCAGGCGTATGCTCTCGCTTCTATCTGCCTTCATCTCATGTGCGTCCTGCGGTGCAGGCACGTCACACATCGTACATATTGCGGCGCATTATGGCGCGATAATGTTAGCATTATTTAAGCAAAATACATTTGCAGTACTTCACGATCATTTTGGATGTCCGACCGCCCGAAGCACTTCAGCTGGAAAAGAACGGTCAAAGAAAATAATCGTACAGTTACACTATAAAAATAGATAGGGGTCCCTTCTCCACTCCCCATTTGAGAAATAAATTGATTAATTGCAGGAGGAGGAGAGAGTGGAAGTGTGGAATAGGAGATGTTTTTTATTAATGGTTGAACAGGTTAACCAGTTTTCGGGCTCGTTCGGGCCTGGGCTTTATCTTGCAATATAAAATTTGGGCTCGGGCTCCGAAAATTGAGCCCGAACTCAGCTCTGCTGCAGAGACAGCGCTGCACCAAGTCGTACAGCCGTATATTAGTGTCCTGAGATATCTCGAACCACGCCAAGTTCACTTGGCATCCAAACTCAACTACGTTCATGGCCGGCAGAGGAGAGACTTGAAGGCGCCGTTCACTAAAGTCCCATGCATGCTCGGTAGGCGAAAGACATGAAGATCTTGCTGATTATTGAAGCATATAGACTCGTTGCAGACAAACTCTTAATATGGTGGCAGTGCTTGTATTTGTGAGTGGTATCTCGCTGGAAAATGAGCCGCGAAATGCTATTCAGAAACAGCAACATCACTGATGGTAGAACATCGTCGACACGTCGCCGGGCTGTCACTGTTCCCGTTATGAGCACCAGAAGTGACCTGCTATCACTCTACACAAGGACGCTTTTTGGGGAAAAAGTGTGGTGCTCGCAGACGACCGTCGGATACGTCCTTCGCCTACGTCGTCTCCAAACATAGACTCGATAATTGCCAGCACTAAAGTAGAATCTGGACCCGATGAGGTGCCATTCGTTATGCCGGGCAGCTCTACTCGGACAGTAGTCAAGCCTGGTGACTTTGGGTCAATGGCAATAGATGCAACTGCGGTCAGATACGCAGGCCTCCCTCGGTCAATCTCCTAGATACACCGTAAACGTTCGTTAGGAACGATAATTACTGAAAATAGTAACAAAGAAATAAATGAACGCGGAGAGAGAGAGAGAGCTGCCTCCAGGATCCCGTCTATACGCAGCAGCGTAGTTTTACTTGCCCAGCAAAGAACTCCGTATTACCTATGGAAGTTCTTTGCTGTTATAAGTTACACAAAGTACACACGAAGCACTTTCTTCGAGCTAAACTTGTTTAATCACTAAGCAAAATCCTGGCTGATGAGTTTAATAAGCATTCTTTGGTTAGTAAGTATTGGTTGGTTTATGAGATTAGTGAGCACATATTGGTTGGGTTATGAAATTATTGAGTAAGTATTGGTTGAGGGATCTCGTACTCAACCAATATTTTTTGGGTTATGAGATTAGTGAGTAAGCATTGGTTGAGGGGCTCAGTTACAGTAAAGCATGGGAGATATCCTATACCGAGAACCAGCTACCGCCTATAGCCCTCCGAGCTGCTCATAGTGGTATATTTACCCTGCAACAATAAAATAGCTTTCGCTGTTTCCATCATTTGGTCTTCAACAGGCAAACATGTAGAAGTTACAGACACTTCTTGCGATCTAGTTTCCACATACTGAAATGCTTATACAATTACATCATGGCAAATTAATTTTTAATTTTAGGTGAAAGAGAAAAAAGACGCAGGTAGTTTTTTAGTGCAATGACCGACAAAAGTATTTACGACGAGGACTCTCAAGAAAAAGCCCACGTCTTACAAGGTGTTAGAACTCCTGCTCAACAGCAAAACCGCGTCCAAGATCACTCCACCCTCATTCAACCCTGTTGCCATTCACCATTTATTATTACTTTTCAAAGTAGTTTGTACTGTACATTAAAATAATTCAGAATTCACAGAAAAACAGTTTTGTTTCTGTTCCATTCACGGCAATCGTACAACTCAGTTAAGAAGGTCACATTCCAAGATCATCAGCAGGGATCGCTGGGTATAAATCTAAGAGAACTACATCTTCTTCAGGAATTTCACGAAGCGTAACTGCGGTGCAATAAACTACAAAATTGCGTTACCGATTAACCGCTTCTGCTGGCTAATGGAATTCCAGAGCACTTCTTACTTTCGACAGATATTGACTCTTCTTTAACCATTTAACCTGCTGGAACGAATTAATTCGGGTTAGCAAAATGGGATGAAATCAGCTCGAACGAATACATTCGCGGTCTAGGAAGTGGACCGAATGCTTTTGGTACGAGAGAACCTGCGCATCAGAAAAGCATTGCTTTCCCCTTAGTTTTGTTATTCAAACTGATCATTTAGGGAATGTTTGACACTAATCCTTTCTGACTGATTACCTGCCAAACCCTCTATAACAATGGCGTAGAACTTAAGGAAGAAGAGGTATGCTTGAGTCAAATGTTTCTTTCCAGTGGTACGGTGTGTGTGTCAGGGGAATTAGCCTTTCCCTATCATACCTTGGGCCATGGAGTGGAGAATAAAGGACCAGAAGAGAGCGTTTATCATCTGTAACAAGGTTATCGTAGGTACTGCTGAGATGAGAGGGAGAAAGCAATTGTTTTGTGGTAGCTTTCGAAAAACCTGGCCGCTATATGGACCTTTATGGGAAGCACAGAGAATTTTGGGTACGATTTGGTTCAGGTACATCTGCCGCTTAAAGGATAAAAACAACGGAACCAGTCAAAAATTAGTGAAAGACTAATTACTTCATTTCTAAATGTTATTTGAATGCAGCAATAAGTTTGGGTCCTTAGCTTTCGATTTCGTTTCGTACTCTCTTGCCTGGTTAAATTCGATGCGTGACAAAACCACTGTGAATTTAGTGTTTTGAGTATTTCTACTGCTCAGAGATATGAATTCTGTCTGCATATATTTCAGTCAGCTTGTATTCTCCGTGATAGTATATAAAAAATTTCAAAAGCAATCAAACTTTTTGTTCGTTTGAGATTATGTAAACATATTTTCTAACTCAAAAACTATGTTCCATAAATGAATTGTATTTTCTGATCGGTCATTCACGGTTTACCTGCGTTGGTAGGAACTGGCAAGTGAAGATTCAAATGCGGAGGCTGGAAGTTGCCAGATAAGGAAAGACTTGTAGTGATTGCCCTGACCTTAAATGAACTAAAACGCTTTCTGGCATCCACTTGGACAACTGGTGAGTGCTGGCGGCATGAAGTAGCGACCTCCGCTGAGAGAGATTCCAGTTTCCCTGGTAAGGTCGGTGGTGTGATTACGTTCTTGCCAGCTCCATGCCTCACTCTCTTCATCCCGCTGACATTTTATCGATCGTTGCGGGTTGCCGGAAGTGAAGTGCCATCCATGTCTCTTCCCTTTGTAATTCCTCATCCTCTACTCATCCATTGGGTCATAAGGCCTGGCTTGCTTTTTTTTTCTTTACCTCTTTCTGTCTTTTTTTGTTTTCAAATCCCAGCTGGAGACATAAGATTCCACTGCTGCAAACACCACAGTCTTGGGGAACTTAATTGCATGAGCAAAGTACATCAATAAAGATGTCTCTTGCAGGAAATATTTGTTCTTCATGAACTTTTTTCAAATCTAGAGTAAGCAATCAATTAAAAACACTTTTTTGGTGAGGGATTGTTCCAAAAAAGTCAAAAACACGTCGGCAGATCAATTCGCTTACTTCATTACATGTTAAAAACAAAAACATAACGTTTTTTGGTGAAAAAATACGAACTGATTTTTCACATCAATCAATTTTTTACAAGTTATTCTGCGCATCGCCTGGACATTAAGTTATTCATTTCTGTATTTTTTTCATTGCTGCCCTTGCCTAAATACAATTTAAAGCACATGATTTAAAGATCAGTCACCATTGAACTGCTGTTCAAAATTGTTCGTTGCGACAAAACAGGAAATTTTAAACTAATCTAATTCTATAGAAGCAGCATAATCTGGATACAGCGAAACTTCCATTAACGCACAATTATTAACAGCGGACATCTCTCTATAACGGACAATTTTTTATTTCTCGGCAGAAATGCATGGCTTCTTATGAGGCATTCACTTCTTAATAGCGGACATTCTAAATAACGGACGCGGACACACTTGAAGTACAATATAACGGACAATTTGCTTTCGATTCTAGGAATTCCTAGGAGGTGTGATGCGACCAAACTCGCAAAATTTTTCCTTTTTTGTTATTTTATCCTTCCTCATTCTCTGTCTTAACAGTTTTGTTCCCGAGGCCTAGTAAATTTTAAGGTGTTAAGTGTTATGTACTCCGGGTAAGTGGCCGAAATCGCTGGAAAAAGGATTAGCGTTCGTGCTAATCAGACAGTCCGATCCTCTCTTTGAGGTATTAGGGAAATAGGAAAACACACCACATTCCTTTCCTAATCCCTCACCAGAAGGGTTGAATTTTATTTCAAGTCATTCAAATATTGGAAAAGTGGTACACGGACAAATGGGCGATTTACTTTAATTCTATTTGAATATCTTCTCATCAGCGTATTTCAAAAATATGTTGTTCTGTTTTTGTACGCTATTGTGGGTCATCAACAGAAAACCGTAGAGTCTATAAACATAAATTTATACAATATACAGCTCGGGCCAGTCCATTCAGAAATAGGGGTTGAAAAAAGTTATAGCTACACTGGGAGTTCATGAGAATGAACTCCCAGTGTAGCTATAACTTTTTTCAACCCCTATTTCTGAAAAAGTTGTTATTTTTTGTATATTTGTTTTATTTTGCTTCGCCTTCTTTAATTCAAAACAAAAACTAAAATAGATTACACAAATATTGTCATAAAAAACATAACTATACTGTATATCAGTTTCAAAATAAAATTACGAAACTGAAAGTAGCTGTTGATTAATACAGACATTTAACGTGGACCACGAACATCAAACAAAGATCTTCGCTCTTTCCACGTTTATAAGTGAGTCACGGAAAAATTCTCATTGGCCACCACCGGGAGTCGAACCCAGGGTCTTCCAGTTACGCGCCGGATATGCTTCCGCTACACCACAGCGGTCTCGAATTCCTCCAGACTCGCACACGCTAAATTCCAAGCCAAGTTGACAGGTTGCTTCTTGAAGCCCCGCACAATGCTGGGGATTCACCAAAGATGGTAAGCAGCAACTGAAGAAATAATTAGAAGGCGAATGAATAATTAATACAGACATTTCACGTGGACCAGGAACATCAAACAAAGATCTTCGCTCTTTCCACGTTTATAAGTGAGTCACGGAAAAATTCTCATTGGCCGCCAACGGGAGTCGAACCCAGGGTCTTCCAGGTACGCGCCGGATATGCTATCCGGCGCGTAACTGGAAGACCCTGGTTGCTGCTTACCATCTTTGGTGAATCACCGGATATGCTATCCGGCGCGTAATTGGAAGACCCTGGTTGCTGCTTACCATCTTTGGTGAATCACCGGATATGCTATCCGGCGCGTAACTGGAAGACCCTGGTTGCTGCTTACCATCTTCGGTGAATCACCGGATATGCTATCCGGCGCGTAACTGGAAGACCCTGGGTTCGACTCCCGGTGGCGGCCAATGAGAATTTTTCCGTGACTCACTTATAAACGTGGAAAGAGCGAAGTTTGTTTGAAGCTGTTGATTTCTTCTTCATTATTCCAACTTCTGAATAAATGATAGATTCTTCAAACAACGTCGGATATTCGCGGTTGTGTAAAACTCTGCCATAATTTTACTGATTCGCTCATCCAATTTGATTGTTGCTTTTTGCGTTTCCTTGCATTCGAGATTTAGGCAATTTCTGTCGTACAGGAAGTCGCTGTGCCTCGCTCGCTTTCAAGCACGTTATTTTCAAGCTCCGTCTTTCAAGCACGTTATTAACTTCGCGACTTTAAGATGAGGTTTTTTGATAGCTGCATTTGACCGATGGTCCCAGTCTTCGACGATATTATTTGTTCTGTGTCGTTTGTTGTTGCAATTCCACATTTCTACAATATTACCGGATTTTGCAGCCAGTTATTTAAAAAATAATCATAAAATTTCTGAAGGTTTTCATTAATGGGACTGGATTCTTGAATGCATATCCAACCATCGCCTACATTTCCCACAGAAAGATAGGCCAGTGAAGCACACATTCGGAGGTGTTGCCTTATCTCCTCCTGGTTGTTACATTCATTCACTAATCGCAGTTCTTGAATTTTTCGCCAAAGGGAGTGTTTATCTAATCTCTCACTAAAAGTCTTCCTCTTTTCCCAGTTGCGGACACAACTGGATCTGTCCGCAATTGGCACTGTTTTCCCCTCTGTCCGCAACTGGGACGTCCGAAATTGGGACCAAACCCTCTTTGCGTACATTCATCTGACCAGGGGAAGCTGGAGCCGCGGATGGCTTAGTGGTTAGCGAGTCAGACTATCGATGCAAGGTCCTCAGGTTCGAGCCTGGGCTGATCTTTCAGAGATAGTGTGATTTACTAACAATCGCTGAATATCCGTCGCGCATCGGACGAGCACGTTAAGTGACGGCCCCCAGGCTGGACCCACTGGTTAAATGGGTATCCTTTCCTATGCCCCTCCCCCTGAAATTCTCTCACCACTCTGTGTGCAACATTGTACTTGTACGGTGGCGCCATCTACTGTACTCTAATCTCACTACAAACTGTTCTGTCAAAGTCGCTAGACTTGCTCTCATTCCTTCCGTTTCTGTGTCCTGCCCAAAAGGCGATCTCGCTGCAGGTGGCTGGGACCTAAACTCTACTCACTGTGGACGGAAGTCCTACAAGAGAATGGCGAAGACTGTGTGCAGTAGAAAAGTATTAGTAAATGTCACAATTGTCGACAGATGGCGCCAGGGGAAGCTGCCTTCTAGCTCTTCAGGTGTTCCCAATGTGGCGAGGCCTCAGAAACGGGGACCAGTGCTCAAGGCCGGCTAATTTGGGAACGGTAAACGGATTGAAACACATGCAAACACAATTCAGGTCAAGATCAGTGCACAGGGCCCAATTTTAAGTCCAGATTACTAGAAATCACATTTGTTTGCAGTGATCATGTAGGTTTTCCTCATTAAGCGAGCTGTGAAGCAAAGATTTCTCAAACATCGATTTTAAAACGTCGCACAAACGTAAGCGCTTGACTCTTAAAGAGAAAGTTGAAATAGTGGAGCTGAGTGAAAGGGAAAAATTAAGTGCGCGCGTTTAAGAAGATAAACTGGGCATTGGAAAAACACAAGTGAGTGAAATCTTGGCAAGATTGTAATGGCAACCAGAAAATAAAGAGAGCTTTCCCTAAAACTGATGGTTTAGCTGTGGGCACTCTTACCTATGAATGGTTTTGCCGCGCTAGAGCCAACAATATTCCTTTATCAAGGACTTTAATTCGTCAGAAGGCTTTAGAAATTGCAAATGAATTAGGATTCACAGAATTCAAAGCTTCAGGCGGCTGGTTAGAAATTCATTTAGAAAACAAAATTTCACAAGAATGTAATAGATAAATAACAGTACCTGATTATTTTGCTTCTTAGGTTTTGATGGATATTTTTAAATAAAGGTTAGTACAAGTTTGCTCTATGTATTGCATTTACGTACTTATATTTTAAACTGCTTTTACGTTATAAACATAGCATACTGTCATAAAGCATGATTTTCCCAATAGCAGACACTTCTAAATAACAGATAGTTTTTCTTTCCCCTTCGATGTCCGCTATTCGGAAGTTTTACTGTACTAAGTAAGATACAAGTAATGGGCATAATCGATCTGTGGGGTTGTGCTGTAGAATTTGTGCAGGAAAATAACTGGAAAACTTGGAAAGTGTAACACATATTTAAAATGTACCTTGCATTAATACACATAATTGACGTGGATCAGGAACACCAAACAGAAGTAACCGCTCTTTCCACGTTTATAATTCGCCTTGCAGTTATCATTCACCTCCTACTTTATTCATTCGCCTCCTAGTTATTTGTTCAGTTGCTGCTTACCATCTTTGGTGAATACCCAGCACTGTGCGGGGTTCCATGAAGCATCGGCCATGTGTTTTGGCAGTTAGTCAACTGTGAGTCTGGAGAATTCGAGGCCGCTGTGGTGCAGTAGTAGCATGTTCGGCGCGTAATTGGAAGACCCTGGGTTCGATTCCCGGTGGCGGCCGATGATAATTTTTCCGTGACTCACTCATAAACGTGGAAAGAGCGATGACTTCTGTTTGGTGTACCTTGCATTCTGCTCAAGTATTGTGAGACTGAGTTTCCTTGCGCTTATTGTGCACTTTCATGAGGAAGACCATTATGCAAGTAGCAGGATGCACTATCAGTTCACAGAAAATACAGCACACGCATGCACGCACTGACTAGGAAGTTTGGTTTGATCATGCCCAAAGAATGAATGAATAGGTGTTAACTAAGAGAATTATTCAGCCCAAGTGGCAGGAAAGAAAGGCAGAGAAAGATCGAGAAAATCATGAGAGAACCAGATTCAGAAATGCCTACAATAGGAAGAGATAATGAAGCGCTAAAGGTCTTCTGTGAGACGTGTGATGGATGTTGGTGAAGCCTGAGTTGTGTGCTAAGCTGGCTCGAAATGGTGACGTCTGATACATCAACAGTAAATAAAATCTAACACCACCAGTAACTTTGATTTTGGCAGCTAATCTTTCTTTAAAAACCCAACCTTTGAATCTCAGAGAACAGCTTAGTGATACATATACACCGATGAGCCACTCCATTGTGACCACCCCCAACCTAGAGAAATGAGCGCGCCCCTGGAGACCGTTGTCGGTACACAGAACAACAGTCAAAAGACGGAGTACAGTGTTCGGAGTCAGAATGGGGTAAAGCTGCCGATTTATCGGAGTTTGATAAAGGACAAATTCTGATGGCACGGGGCCTCGGAACAACGATCTCGGAAACTGCGCAGCTTGTGGGTTGGTCACGTGCCGCTAGAGTGAGTACGTATCAAAAAGTGCTCACTGCAAACGCTCAGCACACATTGGGAACGCTTTTTTTAAAAAATGCGTGCCTAATGTGTTCCGGATCTGTTCTATTCCGTTCCGCTGATGACAAATGTGTTCCAAATGTGATCCGAATGCGTTCCTAATGTGTTCTCCACGCGTAAAATGTGTTCTAGAGTTAATTTTTAGAACATATTTTTTTCCAGAACACATTCGGAACGCTTTGTACTTCAGCATGGAACACATTCAATGCCCATTCAGAACGTATTCGCAACACATTCAGAACGCATTCGGAAACACATTATGAATGTGTTCTAAATGTGTTCCGAATCGTTATGTCTCATATTTGCTCTCGTTTTGAGGAATTATTTACCTCTTGGACGTTTCCATTTTGAGAACACATTAATGTGTTCTCAAAATATGTTCTTAAAATGTGTTCCAAATATGTTCTAAATTAGAACACATTAAAGTGTTCTTAATCTGGCACACATTGCGTTCTAAAATAAGGTCTTAATGTGTTCCTAATGTGTTCTGAGGATTTGCAGTGTGGTGCACAGATGGCTCAACGACGAACCGTCTTCCAGCCGCGAGTCGTCCGCAATTCCTTGATGCCAGAGGGGAGCGGAGGCTGTCAAGCATTGTTCACAGATACTGCAGGGCCACAGTGCGACAAATCACCCGCAGCTACAAGAGTGGTGACCAGGGCAATGTCTCACAGTACACAGTTCATCGCAGCCTTCTGCGCATGGGCTTGCGTAGCCGAAGAACCAGCCAGGTCCCCATGCTTACTGCACGTCATCGCCAACAACACATGAAATGGTCCCAAGATAATCGAGATAGGACCGTGGATGATTAGAAGAAAGTGGCCTGGCCTGACGAATCAAGATTATTGGTGCATCACGTAGACGGCCGAGCGAGAATACGCCGATTACCAACGGATGCCATGGCACCTGGATGCACTGTCGGGCGGCGGCGGTGTTATACTATGGGCGATGCTTTCTTGTGACACTTTAGGCTCCATTATCCCAATAGCTCAATCCCTGACAGCTGTCAGGTATCTGAACACCTTTGCAGACCAAGTTCATCCATTCATGGTAACTGTGTTCCCTGCTGGTGAATTTGGCGCATTACCAATAGAATAATGCGCCATGCCACACTGCCAAAATCGTCAAGGAGTGGTTCGAGAAACATGCTGGTGACTTTCTGTTAATGCCCTGGCCTCCAAATTCACCTGACATGAACCCAATCGAACATTTGTGGTTCGACTTGGAAAAGCGGGTTCGTGCTAAATTACCACCATCCCGAAATGTACTGGAACTGGAGGACCTGCTGTTGACATTATGGTACCAGATACCCCAGCATACCTATCGCCACCTCATCGAATCGATGCCTCGCCGAGTAGCCGCTGTTTTGCGGGCTAAAGGGGTGCTATAGCTTATTAGGTAGGTGGTCATAATGTAATGGATCATCGGTATATACACTAAACAATTCTCTTTAGAGAGATAGCACCTTTTCACTTTTCATTCAATGAAAGAAACATGAAACAAAGATTAGAGCTTCTATCGAAACAATACATGGATAAGTTCAACAAATAATCCAAGATCAGAATAAACATTACTAACAGTAGCGCACCCATAAAGACGAACGAATCGGACAAGATTTATGAAAACTCACGGATGTTAATAAAATGCTTTGAATTTGGAAAAGCAAGTTCCTCTAGAACCAAGTTTTAAAGTTAAACCAATAAAAGAAAGACACTACTTGCTTCAGTTTTTTTTGTTTAAAAATTTTCTTGGTGTCTAAGGTACACGCAGGAAAACAAAACTGCAAGGTAATTTTATTTACATTCTGTCGGTGCTTAGCTGATATTATGCTGACCGTTAACTCTTAAGTGAAAGCTACAGTTCGCCCTTCGCATGCTATAACTGAGTCTATTAGACCCATGCTGATACACGAAGTATGGAGCGTTTTATGGTTTTTCAGCATGGAAAATTTTTTTGTTGTGAATTCAGTAAATATTTTTTTCTCTAAGCCTAAGACTAATACCTCGTATTTTCAGAATGTTAGTTTTGCTGTCGCTTTCAGTTACAATAAAATTTAAAAGAATTCTTGCAATTTTTTAAACTTTCTACGCATTATTCCGGTATTCATTATTATTAAGATCTTATATTTGTCTTGTCACTATTTAAATTTTCAAAGGCTTACTTCTACTTTCAGAAGCATCAGGATATACTAAAAAACAGTGTTTTCTAATGACATGGAAGATGCGATATCAGTTATTTTTCGATAACTGCCGATTAACTGACAAGAGTATCGTATTTCCTTTGATTTATCACAGAATATTGTTACTTGGGGTTTTCCTTTTCTTTCGGTTTCGTTCGACTTTTTTTCTCGGTGCTTTAGACAAAACAAGAAATTAAAAAGAAACCTAAGCTTCTGTCTTTTTAGATGGCATATGTGGTGCATATATATTTAGCACAAGTTATAGTAGAGTGTGTAACTTACATCTCTATTTCAACCCTCCTTTTTGAGTTTCTTTTTCTGATACAAATTATGTTACCTCTCACAAACAATTTGATTTACCTGTTCCATCAAGTTCAGTTGTTATTACTGTTGATCTTATTCAATTTCTAGTGATGAGCATTTGGAAAATGCTTTGAGAACTAGAAAACAAACAACCAAAACGATTAAAACTTCACAAATGGTTCATGCTAAACATATCACTGTAAGAAAAATCTGTGGTGCGTTAACACAAAAAAGGTGCAGTTTAGCTGACTCAGTATTTTCGGAAACGTTATACAACAAATTCCTAAAACTGTTCCCCATATTTTTTAGGAAGTCTAAAATATTGTGCCAAGCTGATTTGTGGAGCGTTCCACAATAAACATAAAAAATTTTGAAAAGTGGTGAGAAAAGGTGCATGCGCACCTCTCATCAAGGAAACTGACTCACAAGAAGTCTGAAATACTATATGGTGAAATTCCAAAAATCCACAATAAACTTTTGCATGTTCCTTAGTGAAAGAAACTGATGCTGCTAAAATTCTTAAAAGTTACACTGAACTGTGAAACATTTCATTAAAAAGCCGAACATTATTAGCCTTTCGTCAAGTGAACTGAAATTCTGTGAAAAGTTACTCGCAGCCTCTCTGATGGGCAAGTGGCCCTGTGTGAGGCAGGGATGGTGTGGTATGTTTATCTTACAACACTGGCTTTCTCCCTTCCCCAGAACCTGTGGATCTAAATTTGGGACGGGCTATTACTGCTTATAGCTCATTAAGTTGCTCACTGTGGTCGTTAAACAAACAAGTTACTCGACACTCTGAAACGCCACACAAGTAATGAAGAATTTATTAAGTGTAGACTCATGCTCCTACACTTAATGAATTAATAAGAAAATTCTGAAATATTACACCGACCTCAAAAACATTCCAAAATTCCTAGGGAGGTGCCCATGGGCCTTTGAAGCTTCAAAACATTATACACTTACAGCAAAATTTGCGCAAGAGCATTGCCCAAATTGCAGTTATTCTGGAATGTTGCACCAATCTCTTAAACATATTACAGAAAGATTTGAGTTTATTCATGTTCGACAGAACTTATCGAAAAAAAAAAAAAAGTGTGCGAACTTATTCAGATAATCCCCAAAACGTTACACAGTTTTTTAGCCATGTAATAAGCACACTGACATCTTACCATTAATAAGCCAGTGATTGACAAAAGGCCCAAAATACATGAAGGTTAAGAAAATTTGTCAAAACCGTGTCAATTAGGACAGAGAAGAGATAACAGATGTGAATCAACTCTCAGTAGTTCGAAAATAATATCTCAGCTTCAGCATAGTCATTAATTATTCTGGGCAGCTAGTTCACTCTTGATGCAAAAGCATGTGAAATATTGAATACCATGAGGTGTGAGCCAAATTTCTCAAGACCATTTGCAAATTTTGTTAACGTGCGATTAGGAACAAGTTTTAGCTCTTGATGATCATAAAGAGTTGGAGGAAATTCTTTCCCAGTCGTGAAACAACATAGTTTTCCCAGAAATGCTCTTCTTTCTTGCACACGTCGAGTAAGTTAATACTCCCCCCCCCAGTCTTCATTTGAACTCAAGTTAACTAAATCTTTCATGATATTTAAATCTCGATTGAGCTGCTTTTTGTAAATTCTAAATCGTACTTACTAAACAAATATGACAGCTACTAGATAGAATAAAGAAAGTCACTACAACTATTTTGTAGTTGGATTTTATATATTTCAGAGTGTACAAATGAGAAATTAATGTTTAACACCTTTTAATAATGCTTTCCTACAAGCGGGGATATTGTACTTTCTTTTCTCCACTTCAAATATGGACTACCATGTTTACTGCAGAGGAACAAGGTGAAGCTCTTCAACATTTGTAAATACAGAACATTAAAAACATAAATAGAGGTTTATCAAAGTCTTGCTTTAAAGGTAATTAAATAAAAGGTTTATCAAAGTCTTGCTTTAAAGGTAATTAAATAAAAGGTTTATCAAAGTCTTGCTTTAAAGGTAATTAAATAAAAGGTTTATCAAAGTCTTGCTTTAAAGGTAATTAAATAAAAGTTATATACACTGCTGGACAATTGCTAAGGACGGATCATAAACGGCTATATAGCGCATAAAAAAGTAAGTGTGGTTGGATGCCAAGTGAAATAAAATAATGTCAGAATGCCAGGACATTACAAGAAAGACAATTTATTGTGCTCTGAAATCCAGAAGGCTTTGGAACGTGTTCAAGGGACAAACAGGCCATTTTGTGCAGAATACGTAAACGTGAAAAAAATGCAATTACCGTCCGCAGGCTTTCCGGCGTAGGATGTCAATACGGGATATGGCCACCATGGAGGGCGATGCAAGATTCCACACGTCGTGTCATGCTTTGCACAACATTATCAAGCAGCTGTTGGGGTAATTTATCCCATTCCTCTGTCAGTGCACGGATGAGGGTGTACTTGTTTATTGGAGGGCATTGACGACCAGCAAGACTCCTCCCCAAAGCATCCCACACATTTTCAATGGGGTTCATATCTGGAGAACGTGCTGGCCATATGAGGCGTTGAATATCCTCGCTCTCAAGATACTCCTAGACAGCGACTGTTTGATGACATGTTGCGTTGTCGACCATGAAAATGAATCTATCACCGACAGCACCACGGAACATGCGAACATGAGGTAGCAGAACATCATTAATGTATCGTTGGCCAGTCATAGCCCCAGTTGGAAGCACATAGAGGGACGTACGGCCATTGATCATGATGCCAGCCCATACCATGACACTACATGTCGGATATCGGTCCCTTTCCTGTATGTTTGCTGGACAATATGCAGTACCACTATTACGCCAGATCAGTTGTCGTCGAC
This sequence comes from Macrothele yani, assembly GCA_039090855.1. NCBI lineage: Eukaryota > Metazoa > Arthropoda > Arachnida > Araneae > Macrothelidae > Macrothele > Macrothele yani. Next base: position 58,966,577 of record CM077017.1, on the reverse strand, counting down.
AAACAGACGATAGACTGTATCTACTCTCATCTGAGAAGAGGACAGCAGACCAGTCGTTATCAGTCCAATTGCGATGTTGATGGCACCATTGCAAACGGGCGGTACGGTGACGTCTGGACAATGGGATGCACACAACAGGACGGCGGGCGTATAGTCCTCCTTCATGCAAACGTCTGGCGACAGTTTTTCGGGAGATCTGCTTGCCAGTAGCAGCCATAAACTGATTTGCTACCTCACTAGCTGTGCTGCGCCGATGTCTTTTTGTTGATAGCACTATGTACCGATCTTCTGCAGGTGTCGTACTGCGAACACGACCTCCCCCGTGACGTTTGCTACACTCTCCATTTGTTTGAAATGATTTCCAAAGCCTTGAAACAACACTGTGGCTGACGTCGAACTCTCTTGCAACATCTGTTATTTTTCGCCCTTCTTCAATATTGCCAATAATACGGCCACGCGTAAAATCATCTAGGTGATGTCGGGAAGACATACTGAAAATTGCAAGTTTCGTCAATTGATTCTTTCCCTTTCAACTTTGCGTTTGAACAACAACGGTCAATACGCGTCAAATCCTTTATATCTCTTATCAGCGCTATGACGTCACGAACAAGTTCGGCAATCCAAAATTTGCATATGCACAACACGTCTTACTGTATCCCGCACTTATGCTAATTTTCACATTTTCCTGCCTTCCATTTTATGGTTGCTATCGTTGCTATTGCCATCCGTCCTTAGCAATTGTCCGGCAGTGTATATATATATACACAAAGTAATACTTTCAACGAAATCTTTAAGAGATCGCAGAATTATTTTGAGAGTACCGAAAATTTTCACGGGAAGTGTTCTTTCTTTTATGTTAGATTTCTTTTTCATTTATGCTTATTCATAAATTTTACTAATTATTATTTTGTATAAATTTTCTCGGAGTGAACTGCGGAATAAAAAACCAATAATCACACAATGTTGTGTTGTTCTTTTGGCGTGGGTACAGACTGTAGAGACGTCATGTTTGGTAGCAAAGTAACATTAGGTGCAGTGTTGTCACAAGAAGAGAGAATGCTCAAAAACACATCCAAGATTGAATTGAACTTGACAAAACAACCAAACTTAGATTTCATTTTCTTAATTACTGAATTACAAATGCAGGGATTCTTGCAATTTTGAGATTTGTGATCCATTTTATAGATTGTGCAAATAAATATTGCTTTTGATTAAAATTAAGAGCCTCTGGAAGCAGTAAACTGTGCAACTCATTGTAACGTTTCTTCTGATTTCTTAAAAAAATATATTTCTTTTTTGCCTATGCCATCGTCGTATCTTTTCGTAAAAAGTGACGTAAATAGGTAAGAACTGCAGATCTTGATGAATTAAATATTCAGATCCGTCAACGAGGCTATTTTGTTTTGAAAATCAAGATTAAAGGAGCTTGCCTTTGGAGAATCTCAACCTTCTTGCCACGTCCGCGTTCTTTTTAAACATTTTGATTCGTCCGCATTATTTCACTTTCTTCGAAGAAATTTTAATATGGGAATATTATTTCAAAAATATAAATTAACAATAGTGTACACTGAAGGGCCAGAAAAACTGGTACAGACGAGCTTATGCAAAATACATAGCAACGTCACCTATGCGCGTACTCGGTTGCGTCCGCCAGTGCGTATATAAAGCGATAGACCTCCTTGCCAGCTGTCAGAGCTGTTTTCGGCATGAGAATGACAAGTAATAACAATTTAAGCTATTTTCAACGCGGTGTCATAGTTGGCGCTCGTGACCATAGTATTTCGGAGGTAGAAACGAAGTTCGGATTTTCACGGACGACCAATGCAAGGGTGAACCGTGACTACAAGAATTCCGGCAAAACCTCCAACCTACAATACCAGCGTGGCCGTAAAAAGACATTGGGAGAACGTGATCATCGTCAGCTGACAAGAATCGTTTCACGCGAGAGGCGTGCAACACTCTCGCAGGTATCATCAGAATTCAATGCCGGAGCCTTAACAAGCATCAGCGTCCGCGGACTGTGCAACGTACCCTGCACGATATGGGCTTTGTGAGCCGACGTCCAACTCGAGTCCCCTTGATGGGTGCACGACACAGAGCTATGCGCCTCGCTAGGACACGGCAACACCGGCACTGGACACTTGATGACTGGAAACAAGTAGCCTGGTCTGACGAGTCGCGTTTCCAACTGTATCGGGCAGATGGAAGGATTCGTGTGTGGCGCAAACCCCATGAAGCCATGGATCCCGCCTGTCAACAGGGAACTGTACCGGATGGTGGGGGTTCCGTATTGTTATAGGGTGTGTTTAGCTGAACTTCAATGGGACCCCTGGTACGTCTACAAAGGTCTGTGATAGGCCAACGCTATGTGCGCATCCTTTCTGACGAGGTACACCCGTTCATGTCCTGCATTCATGCTGATGGGTTGGGCCTGTTCCAACAGGACAATACAAGTATCGGGAGGCCACATTATGGTAAGAGGAGCATTCATCTGAGTTTGGGGTGTTGCCACTCCCCCCAAGTCCCCAGATCTGAACGTGATAGAACACATTTGGGATGCCATGCAACGCGCTATCGGACACAGGAATCCGAGACCTCGGAATACACCCGAATTGTGGAACGCTGTGCAGAAAGTATGGTGTGCATTGCCTACAGCATATTTCCAGAAGCTAGTGGAGTCCATGCCCCGTCGTATTTCTGCAGTCCTGCGCTCCCGTGGGGGACTCACCAAGTATTAGGCTGGTGTACCAGTTTTTCTGGCACTTCAGTGTGCTTTACAGTCATGTAAAACAAAATAGTGGATCTAATAAAGCCGATAATACTGAGTGCATAAATATACCATAAGACTATTTGTTCTACCTAATTTATATAAAACTATGTTATACGAGTACCATTAGAATATTTGCTTCACTCAGTACATGCTGCCTTTGTTCTACTCTGATTGAACTTTGCAATTAAGGAATTTATTTTACTCACTTGATAAACACAACAATACACTCTTCTGTCCTACTCAGCATATTATTATAATTTTAGATTAACGGCCTTGACTTATATATAAAATGCCATTCAATTGTTCACCTGACTTGACAGGTAAGCATATCGCTATCAAGGAAATAACTATTTCACAAAAATTTTATCACTTGAATGGGAGGAGACAGAGTGTTTGGAAGGCGCTCCAACCCAAAAAGGAGATTATCGCCAATAAAAGGAAGGAAGGGACGCAGGATGGGGTATTCTGAAAAAGAAGGCGATAGGGAAAATATTGGAAGGAAAGTCATCTTCGAAGTGGGCGTAATGATAAAAAACAAAAACCTCACCATCTATGAGCTTCCTCCAGCTTTTTCGAAACGTTGAAGCACGGACGGCGCTGTAGTCGCTTGGGGAGAAGATTCTCGGTGAAAGTCGTGAAAGGCGTCTCTTCTCTTCTCTGTGAGATGGCCTTGCGTTCATATTTCGTCCATGTGTCGAATTACATGCTTCCTTTTTTTTTTTTTTTTTTTAATCTCGAGGTTTCACGACCACCATGATCAACTCTAAGGGCTAGAAGCAGTCGCCCATCTCTAATTTGGAGCTACTGGTTCCAGGGAGGGGAGTGTTACGGATGTTTTAGAATTTATTTGTTTCAAAGTAGGGAATATTCATCATTGGGTTTCTTTGTCAGCATTCGTTTTCTTCGACGGCGTCTTCGAGAAGCTAATCGGCGCAGCAACGGTGATTAGTAGTGCTGTAAAACATCACTAGCAAGCAATCGAACTTAGTACCTTAGATATATTGTTTAATAGCCTTTTGCATTGATCAGTACTTTTTGACCGGAGGCGGAAATCAGACTGCGTAATGATTTTGCTGCACTTCATGGCGACAGTGGAACGCGGGAAGGGATAGCGAAGGTCCCGTACAGTGACAGGTCAGAAGTTTTTGGAGGGAGTGAAAGGCAGAGGTTGGCAGGCAGCGAATGGTGTGAGCATCTCTTCTTGTGAAAGGCGAGGAAGAAAAATAAAAAATGATAAGGAAATGAAACAGTGAAGAGATTTGTAGAAAGCAGAGATGCAAGTAGAAAATAGAGTAATAGAAACCAACTGTAAAAATACACTAAGACAATTGAGGGACAACCAACGCAATAAATGTTAGCTAATAATAAATACGTTGAAACAGCAACTTTTCTCACCTTTTCCTTCGTTATATATAAGCGGATTATACTTACCAAAAGGGAAGTATAGATGATTCCTTCGTTATATCATCATCATTGTCAACCATTATCAATCCACTGCTGGACGAAGGCCTCCCCAAGTTTCTTCCACAACGGTCTGTTTTGTGTCAGTCTCCTCCATGCTACTCCCGCATACTTTCGAATTTCATCCACCCATCTCTCATGAGGTCTTCTTCTGGGTCTTTTCCTGTCCCTTGGAATCCAGTCTAAAATTTCGGCTGCGTATCGATGGTCTGTCCTTCTGGCAATATGTCCAGCCCATTGCCATTTCAGGGATTTTACTCTGATCATGATGTCTTACACTTTTGTCATTTTTCTGATCCACGAATTCCCCTTCTTATCTCTCATGGTTACACCAAGCCTACATCTCTCCATGCTCCTTTGAGTTGTTTGCAGTCTTATAAGCGGGAAGTATAAATCCCGCTTATAACAGCAAGTTTACAGTAGAGATGGAAACGAGTCACGGGGCACCGGGTCGATAATTTCTTGCGGGTCAAACGAGTCGGGTCAAGGTGTTCCTGACCCGATTTCGACCCAGTTTTATTTCTGTTTTATTTTTGAATAGAAAAAAAAATATTTCAAAGAACCCTTTCAGAGGTCTTTGAAATAATACTTTAGTACTTTAGAGCTGCAGAGTATGATCCAGTAACTTGCAGAGAAGGGTAAAGAAATGGGATTAAAAATGAACTTTCAGAAGATAAAACTGAAGTACAATGCTTTTACAGAGAATGAAGATTTATCAATTGATGGAGAAAAGCTGGAGACAACCAATTCCTACATTTACCTTGGGCAGCAGATATCAAACAAAGGTAGCATTGATGAAGAAATTAATCGACGTATAAAACTTGGTTGGAGTGCTTTTGGAAGAAACAGTACAAATTTTATGAGCAATACGACATTATGTCTTAAAAGAAAAGTGTTTAATCAATGCATCCTTTCAATGCTGAGACGTGGACCTTAACTAAAAAAGAACAACAAAGATTGCAGACAACTGAAAGAAGCATGGAGAGATTCACGCTTGGTCTAACCAAGAAAGATAAAAGAGGAGCTCGTGGGTAAGGAAAATAACAAGAGTTGAAGACATCACGATCAGAGTAAAATCCCTGAAACGGCAATGGGGTGAACATATTGTGAGGAGAACGGATAACCGATGAACAACCGAAATTTTAGACTGGATTCCAAGGGACAGGAAAATACCCAAAAGAAGACCACGAGGGAGATGGGTGGATGGAGGAGACTGGCTCAAGACAGTCCGTTGTGTAAGAAATTTAGGGAGACCTTCATCAAGCAGTGGGTTGATAATGATTGGCGATGATGATATATATTCGAGTTTATAGCTCAAAGCGGATCCGGGTCCAAAACTTTTGACCCGTTTCCAACTCCGTTTTACAGGAGGGTCGCGGATGGGGATGGCCTAGCTGTCAGTGTTCGTGACTGCTGCGGAAAAGTCACAGCAGGTACGAATGTTCGAACCACTAAATATCCGCCATGCATCGGATGGGCACGTAAAGCCGTCAGACACCGGGTACTAGTCCTCCGGTTATAAATAAGGGCGTCTTCTTCTCCCTTCATACCTCGCTTACGTGTGACTTTCCTTTCGGGCACTCTAGCCCAAATCTCTCAGCTTCCTACTTCTAAGGGTTGTTTAAGACCTGGGTTCATACATTCCTTTCCTAAAATCCTCCACATATGATATGATATGAAGTTTACAGGAGAGAGCCGGCGACGTAAGAGAGGCACACCACCCACGTCTCATCCGGGACCCGAGCCCGGGCCCATCTCGGGCCAATGGTCAGAAGCTAGCAACTCAGACCACTCCGCCACCGGAGTGGCTTACATGCTTTCTGCAAATGTCATTTCTTAGAGACTTTCATTGCGTTCACGTGTTCACTCCATCACCTGAAATGCCATCTGTTTTGTTCAGGTGGGACTGTTTTCCAATTTTTCAACTTGAACAAAAACTAGGTGAGCGGTCAGGGTTTTCATTGAGTTGTTCAGGGTGTTCACAATGTCTTGTTACCCCTTCCCCCTGTAATAAGAAATGTAAGTGAGCTATGTATCTGTTGTATGATGTATATGTTGAGTTATGGTCTGTATTGTGTTTATTTAGAGATTAGGTATCGGAACCATGTGATACCAGCGAATACACCCTGGAACAGCGGATTGTTGTCAGTGTGTGGGTACACGAACGTCTACACACAGGGAAGACAATGCGTGACGTGCGTGCCGATTTCCAACAACGATTCGACAAAGAGGCCCCTCCAAAACAGACTCTTCTGCGGTGGGAACATAATCTCTTCGAAGCAGGCAACATCAAGGATAAACCACGAACGGGAAGACCATCAACCAGAGTGCAACAGTGTCAAGCGGTCGAGGAATCAGTTACCGAGTCACCGACGAAGTCGCTCCGCAAACGATCAGCGGAGCTTGGAATACCACGATCGACACTGCATAAGCACATGAAGAATGACCTGAATTTGCACGCATATCGCCCGATGTTCGTTCAGTAGTTATCAGACATCGATTTAAACCGCAGACGGGATACATGTGGAATGATGCTTTAGACATTTGCCACAATCGCAAAACGTGGAAAGGTAATTTTCAGTGATGAATGTGCGATATACGGCAGCTGTCGATCACGGAACGTTGTGTTCTGGTCCAAGAAAAACCCACATTATGTCGAAGAATTGGAATATCATCCTCCGCATGTCATGATATGGGCTGCAATGAATAGTCGACATCTGTTTGGACCGTATTTCTTTGATGGACCAGTGAATCAGACAACTTATCTGGACATGCTGCAAACCTGCTTTGTGCCACAACTTGGAAATCTTGGCATTCTGAATGACATATGGTTCCAAGAGGATGGGGCACCCGCCCATTACGCAATCGCTGTTCGGGAACACCTTGGTGAAGTCTTTCGGGATCGTTGGATCGGCCGAGGTTCGGCAGTGCTGCCCGCTCCACTTGAATGGCCACCTCGAAGCCCAGATCTCTCAATGTGTGATAATGTCCTTTGGGGTTTCATAAAGGAGGTCATTGCACAGCAGCGCTACCAAACCACTGATGAACTTAAAGAAGCAGTGAGACGTGCTTTCTCTCGTATCCCCCCACAACTGGCGTAAAATTATTCTCTGATGTCCCACAGAACATGGCGTAAAATTATTCTCTGTCACGAGAATGACGGAGCCCAAACGGATCCACTGGATGTTTAAGGATGCCTCAACATATAACTCAACATATACATCATACAACATACAACAGATACATAGCTCACTTACATTTCTTATTACAAAGGGGGGTAACAAGACATTGTGGACACCCCGTAGTGTACAGATAATATTTGACACCGCAATGAAGCGTAGCTGCTTCATTATTAACGTGGTGCTGACTGTCGACTATATCTTTCTTTTTTTTTTTTTTTTTTTTTTTTTGCAATGATTTTCCGGAGATCACCACGAAACTCGGACCGGAATGACCTAAGTGAAGGGGTAAGCAACAACTTTTTCTTTTTCATTTTTATTACTTTTCGAAGGAAGAAGTGACAAGCGCCTCTCTGTTTTAGAAGCAATATGGCCATGCCTCTAGAAAGGTTATGAAGCACCTACTTGTTCTCCTCAGTATATAAGTGCATCAGTAGTGCACTCATTGTCCGCTGATTGGGGTTCAGATCGCCGGTACGATATGAGTTGTGCATATTCTTCGGCAATATTGTTTCTTGTTCTCGGTATTGTGGATGTAATACTACATTTTTTGTTTATTTGTTTCGGGTTTTAATGTCCACCGTGAGAGACTCTAAAGGCTATAAGCAGACGGCCGTCCCTAATTTAGGGCCACTGGTTCAGAAAAGGAAACGTCCAGAGCCGCAAGCTAAGCACACCACCCATGCCTCCTCAAGGACTCGAACTCGGGCCCCATTTCTGACGAATGATCAGAAGCCAGAGCCTGAGACATCTCGGCAACCAAGGACGCGGAGCACTCTTCCTATTCTGTGATGCCTATACATCTCGTTAAACTAAAATAAAAAGACTTAATTTGCTTTTCCATGCCTTCTCCATATATACTTTAAAAATTGCTGAGCATTCCGGCATTACAAAATCAAAAGGTGAGAGATTAAATGGTTTATCAATAACGTATCTTAAATTCGACGATACATTCGACGTTATGGATTAGTAAAAAGCTGTGTCGCTATAATGTTAAGTTGTATATCTAAAATGTTAGAAGAATTGACATGTAACGAACGATTTACCTTTCGTAGAATTTCGTTGACAAGAGATGTTCCGATTCCAGTCATGAGTCAGGCAAATTCAGCGCGGGGTAGATAGCGAAGATGTGTGGAAATTATGGAGCGCTTATCTTGTCTCTTTCACGAGAATAACTAGCTCGTCTGAAATTCCTTATCGCTCCATATTCACGTCAGCAGGTTTTTTAAAACTATCGGTCGACTCTTATCTCTAAACTTCTGCTGTTATGAATGCGATATCGGTAACAGAATCAGTTTATTTATCGGATTTCTGCTTCCTTTACAACAACGTTGAGAAACAGATTCAAGGACCCAAGTACCGCTCACCAAATAATTTCTTCCAGTCCCGTCTGCAATGATTAGCACGCCTTTTAAGAAAACTTAGCATATACCAACAAAAATGGGCTATTTATGTGCCATTTTTTGACATGCATGGGTGGTGGAAGAGGTGGTGCAGAGAATGAAATGCAACGGGATCTCGCTGCTAAGGGGGGGGGGATTCTTCTAAAGTATTACTAAACAATCTAAGAAAAAATTATTTATAAAAAAAGTGAGAGAAACGCAGCTGGATTGATCATAACTCTAAAAATTCAGTTGTTGCGAGTTAGGATCTAAACAAAAACTAAACTTAACGGGGACATATTTGCTGGACTGACCTTTTGAACTCTGATCTCCTATAAATACAGTACTTGCTCAGTTAGATAACAGATTTTGGTTATTTAAATCAGTGCATAGTAGACATGCATTTCTTACCCAAATGAGTTGTTCATATTGAAGCTATATTAACATCAGCTAAAGAATCATTAAATTTAATGCGGATGTATCCAGATAGCTTAAAATATGTAACAGTCACAGCCCTTAATGGCTGTAACGGCTCGGTAAAATAAAAGTTTGTTTGAAAAAACAAAATAGTTTTCTTGAGCTGTTTTGTTGATTTATTTTGTTGCTTTAGCCAAACTCCATCGGAATTGTTTTGTTGGCAACACAGAATTATTTCGTTGGCTATATTTTGTTAATTAAACTAAAAGTTTTATCACGATAACAGTACATATTATTGGATCAAACAAATTCCAAAAAATCGACCTAGGCATTTTGTTAAATGAACAAAACGTTTTGTCGTAATAACAATAAATTTTGTTGAATCAACAATAATTTTCAGCAAAATACATTTGTAAATTCAACAAACATTTTTGTTGACTGCATATCGACAAAACTTTTTGGTTGATTCAACGATTTTTTTGCTGAATTAACAAAACTTTTTTTCAGTGTAGCAAGTCTTGTACGTACAGGTCAATCAATATGCTTTTTGGATCCTTTTTAAGTACATAGTCAGCACAATATCATTTGCCGAAATCACTTCAATCGTACTTAATCAATGTTTGCTTCAATAGCGGAATAATCCAATACTCAAAACACCAAATAATATTAATCACATTAACTCGATAACAATTTAAGGCTTCAATATCAATGAAACCTTGCTTCAATATCAATGAAACCTAACATTCAATGTGAAATAATTAATCGAATTATATAAGAACAAACGCTAATCACATATATAGAGATGTTGAGCTCTCTCAACATCTCTCCAAAGCAATTACAACGATCTCACGCTCTAGCCGACTTCTAATGAGAGCCCTCATACAATCGTAAACAACACTCTTATCAGTCTCGTTAACATACATCGTTCACCCTCTTATTTAGTGTCAGGGTGCTAAACAAAATGTTCAACGAGAGACAAAATGTAGTGTTAAGTAGGAACTGCTTAAAAAGAGAATGAACCAAAAAGAAAGTTAACTTAGAGTATGCGTTACACTCTCATCAGACTGAAGTCTTGAAGAATTTGTAACCAGTATATGTGTAACTGCAAACGATTGTGTAACCCTTTGCGCACAGTGTTACCAATTTAGCGCATTTTCCGCTAGATCTAGCTTATTGGAAGGGAGTCTAGTGGGGAAAATTTGAATTTTACGGATAGCGGGAAACCTAGTGGAGGAATACGGTAGTTTAGCTTTTTCTAGCTTATTTGAATTTTCTTTCCAAATTTTTCATAGTACTAATTGATACCACAACCAGAGTTTATTAACCTCGGCAGCATGGGCGTGCAGCGTGGGTGTTACCATGGTAAACGCTATTTGATTCTCTTCTCCCAGCTTTCTGTTTGTTTACGATTCGCTATAGAGCTAGTGAAGCTTCTTATCTTGTAGAGTCACCGGCTCATTGTTCGGCCTTAGGCAGTCATTCTCAAAGTCGAATTTTTACTGAGGCTGGTATATGGGTTTATAATTCTATGACAACTTCATAATATTGATCCCTGCAGCGGTTGTTGTTTTTTGTTTTCGGTGAATGTGAGTGGTGACCTCTGCCATTTGTTCGTTATTCAATTTTTAGTCATGCTGTAAGGAGTAGTGAAAAGCGCGGAAGGATATCGCATTTGATCGGCTTTAAAAATTCACCCAGAGGTTGCTCCTGTAAATTCCTGCTTCCATGACTTCAGCCCTTCGACCATACACAGTGAAACTTCAGCCAAATACACTGCTGGCCACCCAAAATGCAACACCAGGAAGGACACGAGATAGCAAAGCCAGATTTACTAGACACATAACAACAGATACAAAGATGAAACGATTGAGCTTACAGGCCCGTGCAACTTGCGGAACACGCAGACATTAATAGTTCGTGTGGCCCCCATGGCTGGCAATAACGGCTGCTACACGCCGCGGCATCGAACGAAAGAGGCTTTGGATGTGGGCTTGGGGTATGTCGGTCCAGGCTGCTTCCACACGTTGCCACAGTTCATCAGGCGTAGCAGCGGGTGGTGCTTGCCGGGCCACTCGGTTGCCGATCAGCGACCAGACGTGTTCGATCGGTGACATATCGGGAGAACAGGCGGGCCACGGCAGCAGTGACACCTGGTGGGCCGTGAAGAATTGTTGCACGATGCGTGCCACGTGCGGGCGCGTATTATCCTGTTGAAACGTGGCCACTGGCAGGTCCTGCAGGTAAGGGAGGACTACAGGCTCCAAAACGTCGGAGATGGTGCGGTGGCTGTTGAGTGTACCGGCCATGCGTACCAGAGGGGTGGGGGTGTCATATCCAATTGCGCCCCAAACCTTAATGCCAGGCGACGGACCGGTATGGCGATGCATAATGCAGGCGTCATACAGTCTCTCGCCGCGGTGCTGCCACACGCGGATCCGACCATCGTGGTGTTGCAGGCAGAAGTGGGATTCGTCGGAGAAGACAATGTCGTGCCATTCCGTAGTCCAGGTGCGGCGTTCAACGGCCCACTGCCGCTGCACTCGCCCGTGGTGTAACCTCAATTGTAATCGGAGCAATGGGCGCCGTGCGACAAGTCCCCGCTCCTGCAGACGACGTCGAACAGTACGTGCTGACACAGGTTGTTGCGCAACACACCCTAATTCCTGCGCTAACGTTCGTGATGTGGCGGTGCGAGCCGTCAATGCCCGCCGCACAACATGCCGGTCCTCTCGTTTGGTGGTGTGTAGCGGCTGCGACAATCGCTCACGTCGGTCCGTTCGTCCCTCCTGCACCCACCGAATCCATACTCGCCTCACTGTGGCTGGATGTCGTCCCACATGGGCGCCGATGTCTCGGTACGATAAACCGCTGTCGCGATAAGTCCCTATTCGTCCTCTGTTGAACTCCGAAACGTGCTGGAATGACTGCCGTATTCTGCGACGAGGCATCAGGAAGCTTCCCACGCACAGGTCCGGCAGCACAACACACTTCCACTACTTACACCCCGCCTTCTGTGCACCCTTTTTATAGAGCTTCTCGGTGGCGTGCTGGGCGCACATGATTTGCATATGCCCCGCAATGCTAATCGTTTGCGTGTCCTCTCGCGGGCAACGCATGCTGCGAATTTCAGGCCAATCGGATGCTTCCTTCTTGGTGTTGCATTTTGGGTGGCCAGCAGTGTATATTAGAATAAAATATATGAAGATGCGCTTGCCAATGGAGCAGTACTGCTTTGCGTGAAGCCTATAACCGTGAACGTCTAAAATTAAAGTGTGGGAAAGCTGGTGGTTTACAAAGCTATTGCAATGCATTTTATGTTGGCTGAATCACATCATTTTGTCGAAAATGTTCCTAATTTTGCATCGTAACTCTTTGCCAATGAGTGGTGAAAAAATACAGGATTTATAGAATACTTAATTCTATTTTAAATTAAAATTCATGAAACGCCAGTGCGAATTCGAAAAAAACATAACATTAAATTGAGAACTGTACTCGTCTATGAAGGATCATTCATTCTGATTTGATGTTAACATGATTTCTGAAACCCAGAACTACGCAATTCAAAAATAAACACAGCTGAAACTGCATGAAACTGTAGGGTATCATGCAAGGAACATTAAATTCCCACACTTCGTGACCTCACGTTTAAGAAACCCAGGGCATCTTCAGAAGTCTTATTGGACATCTTTGCACAGCTGTTTACGTAGCTGTACATACTCATCTTCACATAGCTATTATACGTAATCAATAAAATATATATATATATCGATAAACACATACTGTATAAATGTTTTACACACTCACTGTATTTTAATCGTTTTCCTAAATCAGGCTTAAATCTAGCTTATTTGATTGCGATTTTTAGCTTATTGCTCTGGCGAATAGTTGGCAACACTCTTTGCGCATCGTCGACTTCGATATCTGTAGTTGACGTGGAGCTTGTCACGCCCATTTCCCTGGTGACCGCGTGAAAGCAGTTTGAATGTTTTCCATCATCTCATCAGAAACTGATGCTTACCAATGATCTTTCTCTTTTCCAATGCTTCTGTTTCCAAGAATTTTGTTACACAGTTCCATTAACTTCACATCAGGTGCATGGCTTCTTTCCATGCTTTATGTTGAACTTTCGTTAAACTTCGACAGGAGATAGATTTTGTTTCTGCCAGTCATACAACACATTGTGCCTTCTCTGTCACAGACGCCATTTTAATCGCACAGCTACTACAGCGCTCCTACTGGCGGATGTAGTAAACCAAACACACCAGCACAGAAACTCAATGTGTGTACGAGACCACCTGTAAAATGAAATCGGATATAAGACTCTTCATTAAAAAATTAGAGCAAACGGCAATCATTTATGATCACCTTGCGTAGCAATCACAATAGCCAAGCCTATAGGCAATGACGAAGCTCGTCCTTTCCAGATGTCTACATACTCGTCCATATGTGGGCACGATATTTTCTAGTGTGCAAGTTAAATTAAGAAAAGTTCTTTCTGTACCGAATAGACCACGCATAACCAAAATTCTCAATGAATTCTTCGTTATTACAGATTTGCCATTTTCCCTGCTAGAAAGCGTAAATATTCGGTGCACTTATTTACCAAGGCATTCATGTTTACAGAAGACTGAAAAAATCTTTTGGAGTGTATAAAAGAAACTATGCCGAAGGGCTTCTCCGGTACAAGCGTATCACACTTTCTTTCGGAAGCACAATTTTCCCGCCAAAAAGCGTACATGTATATTTAGTTTCGTCATGAAATTGGTGTTTCCGCAAGACAAGTTTCTTCTCCAATCGGTTACGGTTACAATAAACGCTTTTTTTCTTTCTTTTTTTTTTTTTTTTTTGTTACTATCTCTTTTTCTTGAAATCGGGTTAGTAAAACGCTTCCTGAATTCACAGAGGTAACTACACCAAGATTTTTCAGATTTTCATACCGCAAACTTTCTCCTTTAAGCGGAACCAACACTAAGTTTAGTTAGGATAAGGACACCATGTTGCATGCCTGTGGAAACTAAATATATCTTTATTGCCTTGGAATTTCTTAGAGTATTCTGTGTGAATCTGGAATACTGTAGAAGTTTCTAAATTTGAGGCTTCTGCTGTTGTTGTATATCCGGTATTTTTGTTTTCTTTCCTTCTTTTTACCCTCTCAACTTCGATGGTAGAAATCTTGTTATGTTTGTCTGCTGCAGATTTCTTCCTTTCCTTATTTAGTTCAATACTCTAAGCAAATATGCCTTTACGTGAGCGTTTTATTTTAGTTGTACGACTCAATCTTATCAAGCACGAAATATTACTTAAGCACGAAGGGACAAGGCTGGGTTTTAACTAACCACTATTTTTGAACTGCATTGGAACAGAAGTACATGATTATTGCTGAACCTTAAGAAAGTCAGGGTGAAGCGCAAAGGATGTATGCAGCACGTTCTTTGCAAAAAAACAGATTCATTTACACTGAAACAACCAGAAAACAATGAATGCCACAGTCAGTAACAGTACTCGAACAAGTAAATGGCAGTAGTAGTGGCACACTGCACTAACAGCCAGGTAGAGAGGGATGTTTTCGCAAACAAATTTAGTCGAAAAGATGAAAAGCAAATGGCCTGAAAGCAGACAAAAAATATTTCGTAATATATATTCCGCTCACCAATACAAACTTTCATCTATTTCATAGACACGCGAAATAAAACCCCGAGTCTCAGGGAGATTGAACATTTAAAAATGGATTTAGAGCATAATGAATGAAAACAAAAAGCGTTTGTCATTAGGTAGTGAAAAGCAGCAATTTTCAGGATGTCAAAGTTCAATCAAAAGTTTCACAGCTACGAAATTATTGCACCAGCCTCCATTAAAATCCAGCAAATATAACAGTCAAACACACAGACGTCTTTAAGGGCTGCTGACCGATAATTGGTTAGTAGTTGGGATAGCATTTTTTAATTTGAAGATATCCCGTAAGGTTTACCATGCCGAATGGTAGTCTTAACCTCAGCTGACAGATTAAAATTATCGATTCACCACTAAACAGATTTCCTACCTCTAAACTGTACAAACAGCAGTAAGAAGGGTGAAATTACGTTTGCGCATCGCTTCAATAAAGACTAACATTTTGCGACTAGTGACACTATTGATTTTTCAGACTTGTCAAAATATACTACATTAATTTTTTTTATATCTTTTCGTTTTCTGAAAACTGGACCATGTTGATGTCGAATTGAATAAACAAGAAGTTTAATTGACGGGACATCTGGATTTAAAGTATAAAAATACCGTTAATTTTCAGTTCTGTTAAAATCCTCTAAGATCACCATCGTCATCAACTATTCTCAATCCACTGCTAGATGAATGTTTCCCTAAGTCTCTGTCGTGAGTATTTTTCTTCCATGTCACCGGTATGCCGTCGAACTTCATCCACCTATCTCCAAAGTGCTATTTTTATAGATCTTTTCCTATCCCTTGATATCCAGTCTACTACTTCAGCTGTCCAACGGAGATTAGGTCCTCTAGCGATATGTCCAGCCCACTGCCATTTCAGGATTTAACTTTGATCCTAAGTTCTTCCATTTTTTTCCTTCTCTTGATCCACGAGTTCGTCTTCTTATCTTTTCTGGTTACACCAAGCATGCATCTCTCCATGTGCTTCGAGTTGTTCGCAGCCTCTGTATGTCTTTTTTCGTTAAGTAAGAACTGGAAGGATGCATTGATTAAACACTTTTCTTTTAAGATATAACGGTAAATTGCTCTTGATTATTATACTGTTTCTTCTAAATGCTCTCGACCCAAGTATCCTTCAAGATACACTTTCTTTAACATGCAAATTACTTAGGTAAAAACAAATTCAAAATATTACAAACAATATGTGACAGCACAACCCGCAGCACACGCTCCGTGTCCATATTCCGCTTATACACCACAAATTGTGGGACCAAATGCATCTGAAAATAACTGCGTGTTTACTTGATTTTGAAGATCACTTGTGGAATAATAAACTGTCATAGCGTTTCTAGTCGATAGTATCTATAACTGGTAAGCATGTCCGCAAATTGATATGAAAAAAAAAATACACAGGCTGATCTGTTTTGGGAAACTATACAACGAATTTCGTTCATTTGATTCCTTTAAATCAATTAAAAAGAAAGATGAGAAGAAATTCTTGAGATTAATGAGAAACATTTTTACAAAAAATTCTCAAATTTAATTTTCTAAAGATATTTTAACTTACTTTCGGGCATGTTATCCATACTAGAGATGAATTCGGGCTCAATTTTAGGAGCCCGGGCCGGCCCGCTTTCTTTGATTACATGTGTTTGCTGAGCCCGGGCCCGGATTCTTGGAAAATTTTGCTTATCAAGGCTTACATTTATGCATTATACACTGGCCAAAGATATGGCCCAAGCAAGGATTAGTTTAAAAATCATTAGTTTAAAAAGTTTAGTTCAGTTAATCCACTTCACAATATTAATATGTTTTTAGAAATACTACGCATAAAGCCAATTGTTCTAAAATGTGGATTTGAAAATAAATAAATAATCAACGTGCCCTTCGACCGTATCAGGGGAATCAGTAATTTTGGTAAAAGCTGAAGAAAAGAAAATCGTTTAGAAACAAAATATTCCATTCGTTATTTCTTTTAGATTTCTAAATTTACTTTTATTTTGAATAAATTGCATTATAAAACGTACAACGCCGTACAGTTATAGTTGCAAGAAGTGTTTGAAATTTTGACTCTAGAAAACTAATATTTGCAATATAATTTACATATATGTTAATTGGTAAAGGTAGTTTAGAGTGATGTAGTAGAATGCAAAAAAAGCATGTAGGGAAATTTCCAAAATTAAAAAAAAAAAAAAGAAGAACGTAAAAGCATTCCAGACCAGATTATTCTGCATTTTGTAACATTAACAAAGCTTTGCGCTTAATAATATAATAATCACAATATTATCATATGTGTGTGCAGTTTCCAGATCATGTTATCATGAAAAGAGAGAGAGAGAGAGAATTGCATCTAATGCCTCAGCGCTTCAACTTGATCTTCTTTTCTCTAAAACTCGACCTGCTGCACTAAAAACCAACGTCACCCCAAAAATCGCGGGGGTGAGGGAATTTTTAAAAATAAATAACAATTCTTCTAACTGCACAATTTTGGAAATTAATACATCATTTTAAAGAGAAGATTCTTGATTTTTAATAAAATACAAAAAATGGGAATGTGATTTTTGCCCAGTTTTTCGATACCAGACCTCCTTAAACTAATCCTTGCTTGGACCATAGCTTTGGACAATGCATAATGCAAGTCTTGCTAAGCAAAATTTGTCTTGCTACGCAGCTAGCTTTGGAAATTGAAAATCCTTCCACCATGGTAACAAATCCACAATGAAATTCAACACGTGTAATTCAACCGGGCTCGGAATCACACGTGTTGAATTAATTACAGTAATGAAATTCAAGACGTGTAATTCCGAGCCCAGGCCCGGGTTTTTCGGTAGTTAATGAATTCTGAGCCCGTCCGAGCCCGGGCCCGAACACTCATCTCTAATCAATACTTTTCTGAAAACTGAAGACCTTCTCGACAGCGATTTCTTTTTATTATGTTTCCAGTTGATATCATGCCTGACGCAAATCTACGTTTACCTCACTTTGCAGGAAATTTATGCAGATGAAAATACATTCATAATCTTCCTCATGGTTGGGCAGAAAGTGCATGCAAAAATGAATTCCCTCAATCCGACAACTTCAGGAAATAAGAAGTAACACAAATAAATACTCACGCGTTCTAGTAAGAGAAAATGCAACAATAGAATAAGAAAATATGTGGATATCCTTATAATTTTTAACAAATACTTTTAGAATTCTTGAAGCCGCAATATCGGAAAATGCAAAGATACCCTTACGCACGCAGCAACAAAACTGTGACAGATAAATTGGAAAATGTCTGGTGTATTTTTGTCATGGCCACAGGTGTTCGATGAAAGCAGAATTTTTTGATGCTATGCATCTTTCCCGACAGCAGTAAAGTAAATCCCGTGCAATAAAATTTCGATGTAACGAAAATGGGTAGCGGAAGTAGTGAAAACCATTGTTGAAATCTGATTTTAGAATGCTGCCTAACGAAGTGACGCAACAATGCTTAATTTCATTGTTGTTACTCCACAATATATTTTACTAAACTATCGTCGAACATTATTTCATTCCATTTTACATAAACGTAACAATACCTCATTGTAATCTGCGTAAATTACGAGAACTTGATGCTAAATGTGATAAAAGTCATTACAAAAATAAATTTTTGATGCTATGAAAACTGTGCGTCGTAACACGAAATTTGGCTTCCTCTCCAGGAGACTGGTGTGTGTGTGTGTGGGGGGGGGGGGTACCTACTATTGATCTATTCAAGACTCAAGTTACCTATCCAAGACTCAAAGTTACCAATATCGTTCACGAACACACTTGCGATTCGGCTTTTCTTTCTATCTTGAGGTCAGATTTTAGCTTAATAACAACAAATATTGTTTTTGAAAAAGTAAACAGTCGAAATACTTGCTAATGTCGCCGCCATAGTTTAGTAAATATTTACTTTTATGACTCCCATATCTTCTTTCATTGGTTTTACGACAATAACATTCATTAATTCACCAAGCTAAGCACCGCTGTATATCAGGAATTAGTAAACCTTATTGTTTGTTGTTAGGATTTCGTTCCACTTACGTACCACGTACAGGTAGCGGACTGTGGCCGTGAGTGACACGAATAAATGCAATGTGCTGTACGTAAAAAATGTATACTCTCAAATCAGTCGTTTTTATCAAACTCACAAAGATCTTGGCATGCGAAAAGATGCATAGCATAAGTTATCTACAAAGAGTACCAGATTTTTTTAATTCCGATGCTCACAACAGGAACAGTTGAAGTGTGCCTACTAGAGAGAAGAGAGAAAATACGCAATAAAAAAATCCAGCAAATCTATGGATTTGGTTACACCAACAACGCGAAAAAAGAAAAAGAAAAGAAAATAATACATCCCGACTTCCCCACGATGTATCATGGCGAATACAATTAAACATTTACGTCATTCAGCAGACAAACAGTGCTTTAAGGAAAGAAGAAATGGCATGGATACCAATTCTAATGGTTGTAGATATCCGACGGAAAAAGCAATTCAATTTGACTTATCGATGTTAAGCTATCGTGTTCACGGACAGACGGACGCTTACTACAAAACACATTTTTTATCTTTTCTTTCTCTTTGGCATTCTTCTCATGTCAAAAGACTACTAAAAAGAATGAATGAAAACAAAATAAAAGCGCTTAATAGGCAGGGTCTGATCTTCCAGCAGTAGATATGACATGCTGAATCAAGAATATAAACGTCACAGTTCTTTTTCTTTTTGTGTGGTTTTATCGCCATCAATTGTGGCTACAAGCCGCTCGTTAAAAACAAAAAATAAATAAAACTTCGGATAATCAGTGTGTATGAGAGTGTGCGAAAAGTTCCGTCATGGCCTCGGGGGACTCAACACGTTGACTGCCGACGCATCTCTTCTAGAGTGGCTGCCCCTCTCAAAGGTTTATTAATGAGAATCGAAACGTGACCTCCCGGAGCCGATAAGGGAATCGCCTCTCATCAAACCGTCCGAACACGTCGGGCAATCAGTTATCGCCCGGCAGAATCACGGTTACACTATCCACCCCCTTTAGTGGACGGCTGCTGCACGTGGAGAGTGATTATAGAGGGACGTATCCCACAGGACTGGACGCTCGCTCCTCCCTCAGAGAAACCGTCCCCAGACAGAATGCCACTTTACTCCTCCTGCCAGTCATGCTGATTAGAATGAAATAAATCAGTCACACACGAGCAACGCTGAATTACAGCTGAAAATATTTTGATTGACGCGTAATTTTTTTTAAATAACCAATCGTACGTAAATACGCGCAATATTGTTCATATACTGAACAGATTCGCTCCACATTTTCAACAGCTCAGTTTAGTACTAATAACAAGCGAACATCTGAGAATGTAGAAAATGCGAAAGTGCTTTTGTTATAAAGAAGTCGTTATAAATACAAAAGCATGCTTTCGCCACCTAGCGTGGATAGTGTTCACCAGGAAAATCTTTGGCAAGCATACGTCTATTCAACCAAAAAGAAAGAAAGAATTTCAACAATAAATCTTCTAGAAACAATTATAGTCGTAACTGAAAACATACATTTATGTTAGGCCATCTAGTATTAAAATATACGCGAAGGAAAGCTGAAATACAGTGAAACCTGTCTAAGACGGAATCCAAAGGACTGGAACTATTTTCGGTTTCAGACAGGTTTCCGTTTTACACAGGATCACCCATGAAAAACCATTGAAATTTAAGCATTTTAATTTCTATCACGCTAAGAACAGATTTTACATGACAGTCACACACTTTCTTTTTCGTGCATTTCAATAACTAACTTCTGTATCCATATTGTAACGTACCTACCTCAGAGGTGACGCACACACCAAGACCGCAAAGTTGCAGTGATAACCTTCGTCGGTGTAGTTTAGATGGGAGAACAACTGGCTCCGGAGCGAGGATCGAATTTCACCACCGGCAAAATGGGCTTGTTCCGCCACAATATAAGAAAAAAAGGCAGAGGAACGAATGTAATTCACAACAAGCAAAGACTGTGAATATTCACCTCAATGAATAAACGTTAGAGAATTAAGTCGGAGCGTTTCGTTGAAATCTGTACGAAACAGCCTGCTCCAAAACTTTGGACTTTGCATCCAACAAAGAAAGCGACGCTGGTCATATTACCTAAACTTGAATCGCGCTACGCGCTTAAGGAGAAGACGAACGGTGGATATACTGCAGTGTGTGTTTGCGCAAAACAACCCAAAAGCAGTTTCTCTCTGTTTAATTATGTTATTTCAGCCTCACGGAAATTTGTTCCGCGTGAATTCATTATTACACTTTATTGTGTAATGTTTTGTATTGAATTAAAGTACTTGACGGCACACAGGAGCATCTGGGAACTTTCCGTTGTTGCAATTTTTACTCTCTTTCCGTTTCCGTGTTAGGCAAGTTTCGTTTACGACAACTTAAAAAATACGTAATTTTCTATGCTTCATTTCGCGGGAAAAAAATAAAAATTCTGTGTTGGGCGGGTTTCCATTTTATGTAGATTCCGTCTCAAACAGGTTTTATTGTATGCGGAAAATCCAGCTCTATACTCAATATGAAGAGAATGCTCTCAATCAGACGTCTAGAAAAAAAAAAAATGCCGAGTCCACAACTGGGTAATATAGAAATATTATTCTTTGCCATACAAGCACACGCCAATAGATGTACCAAATACGTATTACTATTAAAAGAAGAAAAAAAAAACCCGACCTTTTTCTGATGAAGCCAGAGTTTAAAAAAAAATTCACAAATCATTATAAACAACAGATTAAGAATTAGCTACACATTCATGGTTGTCTTTCGTTGAAATCCTTTTAGGTAACAGCTATCTCGGAAACATACAAACGGACCTCCGACTGCTAAAATGAAAGACAGAAATTTGAACTGATGGAAGTTCAGTATGAGATACAAGATGCTTCAGGTGTTCAGATTATTGCAAATGTGACACTGTATCCGAGAATGAAAATATTTGTCTCTCATTTTTGCACAATGTTTGCTGTCTATCAAGTGTATGAGAAGCGCGTTGAACCTGAACGAAAAGTGTCATTCACAGTCATTTCGCAAAAAAAAAAAAAATATTTTTAATTATCAATTGTAAGTTCCAGTTCGAAGCTACAGCATCGGTATGCTTCACGGAAAAACATGTTTTAAAACAAAGCTGGTTCAATTAGCATTTCGTTCAGAAATACACGAATCCAGTTGTGTCTCAGCCTTGGGGGCACGTGCCCCCACAGATCAAAGGCTGTGTGGGCATTGCCCCCACGGGTTCTGTAAGCAACAGGATATTCGTAAGAATTATGTTACAAAATGGAACATCAACATGCTTTAGAAATCCTCCTGATGCTACCGAAACCAACTTTTTTTTCTCATGTAGACACATTCATCTGTGACACTAGAACTTCAAGGGAGAAATCCTCCTGACACTACCAAACCAACTTTTTTTTTTTTTTTCACGTGCACATACTAATCTCCGACACTAGATCTTTAAGAAAGAAATCCTCCTGATGCTACCAAACCAACTTTTTTTTTCATGTAGACATACCCATCTCTGACACGAATTTCAAGAAAGAAATCCTCCTGATGCTACCAAACTAACTTTTTTTTTCATGTAGACATACTCATCTCGGACACTAGAACTTCAAAAAAAAAATCCTCCTGATTCTACCAAATCAACTTTTTTTCATGTAGACATACTCATCTCTGACACTAGAACTTCAAGAAAGAAATCCTCCTGATGCTACCAAACCAACTTTTTTGTTTTCATGTAGACATAGTCATCTCTGAGACTAGAACTTCAAGAAAGAAATCCTCCTGATGCTACCAAACCAACTTTTTCTTTCATGTAGACATACCCATCTCTGACACTAGAATTTCAAGAAAGAAATCCTCCTGATGCTACCAAACTAACTTTTTTTTTCATGTAGACATACTCATCTCTGACACTAGAACTTCAAAAAAAAAATCCTCCTGATTCTACCAAATCAACTTTTTTTCATGTAGACATACTCATCTCTGACACTAGAACTTCAAGAAAGAAATCCTCCTGATGCTACCAAACCAACTTTTTTGTTTTCATGTAGACATAGTCATCTCTGAGACTAGAACTTCAAGAAAGAAATCCTCCTGATGCTACCAAACCAACTTTTTCTTTCATGTAGACATACTCATCTCTGACACTAGAACTTCAAAAAAAAAAAAAATCCTCCTGATGCTACCAAACCAACTTTTTTTTTTTTCATGTAGACATACTCATCTCTGACACTAGAACTTCAAGAAAGAAATCCTCCTGATGCTACCAAATCAACTTTTTTTTTCATGTAGACATACTCATCTCTGACACTAGAACTTCAAGAAAGAAATCCTCCTGATGCTACCAAACCAACTTTTTTTTCATGTAGACATAGTCATCTCTGACACTAGAACTTCAAGAAAGAAATCCTCCTGATGCTACCAAACCAACTTTTGTTTTCATGTAGACATACTCATCTCTGAAACTAGAACTTCAAGAAAGAAATCCTCCTGATGCTACCAAACCAACTTTTTTTTTCATGTAGACATACTCATCTCTGACACTAGAACTTCAAGAAAGAAATCCTCCTGATGCTACCAAACCAACTTTTTTTTTCATGTAGACATACTCATCTCTGACACTAGAACTTCAAGAAAGAAATCCTCCTGATGCTACCAAACCAACTTTTTCTTTCATGTAGACATAGTCATCTCTGACACTAGAACTTCAAGAAAGAAATCCTCCTGATGCTTAAAAACCAACTTTTTTTTCATGTAGACATACTCATCTCTGACACTAGAACTTCAAGAAAGAAATCCTCCTGATGCTACAAAACCAACTTTTTTTTTCATGTAGACATACTCATCTCTGACACTAGAACTTCAAGAAAAGACGCTCTCCCTGCCAGATGTCACAGGGTCATGTAGACATACTCATCTCTGACACTAGAACTTCAAGAAAGAAATTCTCCAGGTGCTACCAAACCAACTTTTTTTTTAATGTAGACATACTCATCTCTGACACTAGAACTTCAAGAAAAGACGCTCTCCCTGCCAGATGTCACAGAGTCGCATATACCAATGTGTCCCCATATATACCCATAAATTAATTATCCGTTTCCTGCATTTCCAACTACAACACAATGACAGAGGACAACTGACAGCACCCTGAGGAAACGGTAAACGTTTCTCTCTCACAGAGCGTGGAAAAATTCTATGCCACTCTGTTACATTAAGACTAAAAAGTGCCGGTAAGTCATGATACGATTACATGACTAAAGTATTTATTATTATTTTATTTTCTTCAGGTGGAATGAGAAGGTTCCGAAGTACGAACATTTCTCGAGAGAGCAGGATACATTAGGATAAACTCACTCATCTGATAGAGATTTTGCGGAGTCACTCAAACCACTAACCAGAAACGTAGAGCCCCTTGCTTATTTATTTTGAGCCATTTTGGGGTTTACTTACTTTAGGCCTTGCGCCTTTCCGTTAATCTGAAAACTTGCTATACACCTAAAAGATCCGAACAGATTAAATTGAACTGGATGATATAGCCAGGATCTTTGCGTCATGAACTGTTCCTCAGAAAAGTGTCTTCAGGAAATTCTAAGCATCTGTTCGTAACATCCGTTCGGTAAGCGCTATCTGTAATTACTACATTTTAGAGTACTTGCTTTGTGCCTTTCCCTTTACATTGGTGAAGAATCAATTAAAACCGCTATAATAACAAAAACACTTTCGTTTGAAGCAGTAACATCCTCTATTGTAAGAAAATTTCAGAATACCATCAACGCTAAATGAAAGGGATAATGAAAAAAAAAAAAAGCATTGCATGTATATATAACCATCAGCAGTTACAATAACTTTGAAATCCTGCGGTATTGAAGATGCATACATTAGCATTATTAATAACATCTATGAAAATGCAAGTGCAAATGTTTGACTATTTGAAGATACGGCACCAATAAAACTTGGAAAGGGAGTTGTGACGTAAATTCTAAATTAACTTTCCTTTTTAGTTTCTTTCCCTATGTAAATCTTGAGTTTATTCTCAGTTATACTTCAATCTTAACGTGATATCTTTTCTCTCAAACGAATACTGTTGGCAACATAACTGAGGTTGAATGAACGTGACGTATGCCTATTTTGATAAGAACGAGAGATATGAAAAAGTGGAATTAAATATGTTTACATAAACTGCTGCGTGGCGAGCGTTGCTTGGAGAGCGTTGTGTTGTGGAGCTGTGTGGTGTGTGGAGCGTTTAATGCGAAGTGCTATGTCATGTTACGATGTGTTGGAGAAAGCCTTGAATAAAGCATCTTTTCCGTAAGTTTGACTTCTGTTGTTTACATGTTTCGTCTGGCCGTTAAGGTTTAATTTAGGAACTATTTCATCTTATGGTTATGTTTTTAAAATAACATAGAAGTACGAAAAGACTTCTGCGTTATAGAGTGAGACAAGGTGACACCATATCTCCGAAACTCTTAAATGCCACATTGTAAAATGTCTTTCAATAACTGAACTGTGAAAACAAAAGGATAAGGATTAATGGAGATTATTTAACTCACCTTCATTTTGCTGATGACGTAGTCATTTTTTTTTTTTTTTTTTTTTTGATTGGAGGTTTAACGACCACCGTGAACAACTCAATGGGCTATAAGCAGTCGCCCGTCAATAATTTAGGGTCACTGGTTCCAGGGAAGGGAGAGAGCCAGTGCCGTAAGACAAACACAACATCCATGCCTCACCGGGATTCGAACCCGGACCCCTTCGGACGAATGATCAGAGGCCAACGCCTTAGACCACTGCGCCACCGGGGCGGCCGTAGTCATTTCGCAACTGCCCCTTCAGAACTGCAGAGTATGATCCAGGAAATTACCTATAAGAGTGAAAAAGTGGGATTAAACATGAACTTTCAGAAGACAAAACTGATGTACAATGCTTTTACAAGAAATGAAGATTTATCAATTGATGGGAAAAAACTGAAGATAACTGATACCTACATTTACCTTGAACAGCAGATATCAAGCGAAGGTCGCATGATGAAGAAATTATTCGACGTATAAAAATTGTTTGGAGAACTTTTAGAAGAAACGGTACAGTTTTTAAGAGCAATATGCCATTATGTCTTAAAAGAAAAGTGCTTAAGGTGATTCCACCTAAAATCTCTGCCTTATATTTCCAATGGGAAAACTTCTTTACATATTTTCTTCACAATCAATGTATTCCCAAGGATGAAAATTTGCACATCGATAAAACTAACTTTAAATTATAGCATGGGACACTTAATACTTGCTAAAACATAACCATAATTAAGCAATCCAACATTTGTTTGTCTATTGACGTCATCAATGCACAGGTCATGCCATCTATTAACAGGTCTGAACATTACTCAAAGAAAAATATTAATTTTTAATATAATTATCGTTATGTTTTAGCAAGTGTTAAGTATCCCGCATGCTATAACTTAAAGTCAGTTTTATCGATGTGCACATTTTTTGGGGGGAATGCATTAATTGCGAAGAAAATATGTAAAGTTTTACCATTGGAAACATAAGGCAGAGATTTTAGGTGGAACCACCTTAATCAATCCATCCTTCCAGTGCTTACGTATGGAGCACAGACGCGGACCTTAACTAAACAAGTTTGTAAAATCATGTAATGCATTGATCGTAATACGCTTTCCAACATACCAGAAATCATTACTCAAGTTATCACTCAAGTTATGAGAATAATGGCCGTGGAATAAATCTCCGTCCTGTGCCCTGACCTTTGATCCCATTTCGATGATATTCAACAGAACTGGTTCGGTATACCTCCGAAATAACATGATAAAGTTTTGTCGCAATCGAAGCCTTTTTACGTAAGTTATGATGCATAATGTCTATGGAATAGATCCCGCTCCTGTGTCCTAATCTTCGACCCCATTTCGCCCGTTTTTAATAGAATTGGTTCCCAGGCAGGCCCCTACAACATACTAACATTTAATCCAAATCGATGCATTTTTATGTAAGTTATGACGCATAATGGCGATGGAAGGGATTCCGCTCCTATGTCCTGACCTTTGACCCCATTTCGCCCATTTTCAAAAGGGTTTGTCGCCAGGTGGTCCGCTACCAGATACTAAAATTTCATCGAAATCGAACCTTTTTTACGTTAGTTATGACGCATAAGAGCAGTGGAATGGATCCCGCTCCTATGTACTGACCTTTGACCCCATTTCGTTCACTTTAAATAGGGTTCCTTCCCAGGTGAGCCCCTACCAGATACTAAAATTTCATCGAAATCGAACGATTGTTAAGCGAGTTATCGTGCGGACGACATACGCACACAACGCGTGACGTAATGAGGCAGATGGGAATCGCGACAATCTGCTTGCAACAGTGTGGCGTCATGAAACTTTAATAGGATCCACACACAACGCGTGACGTAATGAGACAGATGGCGTGACCGCACGCCAACATTCTCAGACGTGAGATTGTGACGTCATAAGATTTCTAAGCATTGGCAACATTAATGGAACGACGCCATGGCACTAAAAACGTTATAATTCGGGGTGGTATTTTAACCCACTAAACGAATTCTCCTAAAGTCGAGATCAAGCTAAATCGATTTCTAGTACCAGAAAACGGTAGGTTAACGACTTTCATCAAAATTCTTAGAGCCGTTTTCAAAATAAAATGTACATACATACATACAATAATTGCTACTTTAAGGTGGACGTCAAGTAATTTTGTTTCCTATACTTCCAATGGAAAAACTTCTGTACACATTTTCTTCACAATTAATGCGTTCCCAAGGATGAAAATTTGAACATCGATTAAAATAGCTTCATTTCGTAACTTGGAACACTTAATATTTTCTAAACCATAACCGTAATTATGCAATCCAACATTTATTGGTCCACTGACGTCATCAAAGTACAGGTCGCGCCATCTTTTTTCTGGTTTCAACTCCACCAAAGACAACGTTATTGTTTTTTAATATAATTATGGTTATGTTTTAGAAAATGTTAAGTATTCCAAGTTATAGTATGAAGTTATTTTAATCGATGTCCAAATTTCCATCCTTGGGAACACACTAATTGTGAAGGAAATGTGTACAAAAGGTTTTCCATCGGAAATATAGGAAGCAAAATTACTTGACGTCCACCTTAATAGTGTGGGATAAGGGCGATGGAATGGATCCCGATCCTATGTCCTGACCTTTGACTACATTTGTTCCATTTTCAATAGGGTTCCTCTCAAGGGGGTCCCCTACCACATAATAAAATTTCATCGAAATCGAACCATTTTTATGTGAATTATCGTGCCTAAAGACGGACGGAAAAAGCTGGAGCATATACGCTTCTTCAACCTACGTTTGGAAAGCGTAAAAAAGACATACAAAGACTGCAGACAACTGAGAGGAGCAAGGAGATATGCATGCTTGCTGTAACCAGGAGAGATAAGAAGAGGAACTCGTGGATCAGGAAAATGACAAGATTGGAAGACATCATGATTAGAGTAAAATCCCTGAAACCGCAATGGGCTGGAGATATTGCCAGAAGGACTGACCGCCGACGAACAACCGAAATTTTAGACTGGATTCCAAGGGACAGGAAAAGACCCAGAAGAAGACCACATGGAAGATGTAATACGGGGTGGATGAAATTCGAAAGCATGCGGGAGTGACATGGAGGAGACTTGCGCAAGACAGACCGCTGTGGAAGAAACTTGGGGAGACCTTCATTCAGCAGTGGATTGATAATGATGATGATGATGATGATGATGATATATATAAAAAACATATGTCCCTCCCCCCACACACACGCACACAAAATGAAGTTAGGCGATACTGTATGAACCTATGACAGAGGTAATTAAACAGGTTTTAATTGTATTGAATCGCTGAATCTAGGACTCGAAAACACTATTTTTTTGTTGTCCATCTTGCCTGACTGTTTCCTTCTCTATTTATCATAAATATAACGAAGAATACTTTGTGAAATGGTTCACAGAAACATGGTCTTGCGCTTTCAGAAGAAAGCACTCCCAAGTCTTTCAACCGCGAAATGGATAAAGAGCACTCGTTTCACAGCTAGAACAATTTATGGATGTATGCAACTTAGGAGAGAAAGAGCTTCGGGTTAATGAGGCTTTTTATTTCGAAGAATGGGACATGTAATGCGAGAGTGAGGGGATTAAATGAACGGAAATTCTACGTTTTTAGTTGCTGTTCACCAGAATATCTAGAACACACTGAAACAAAGAGAACGAATTTCTGATGGATGGAGCAACGGGGAAAAAAAAATGGCTTCGTACGGATGAGGCAGAAGTGGGTTTCCAACGGATAACAAACAGTGAGAGAGAAACAGAGAGAGAGAGAGAGAGAGAGAGAGAGAGAGAGAGAGAGAGAGAGAGAGAGAGAGAGAGAGAGATACAAAGAGAAAAAGACAGAGACAGAAATGGAAACAGACAGACACATTGCTACAGAAGGAGAATTTCTAAACGAAAGCGGATGAAAAGTGTTATTCCTAGAAAGTAAAAACAACAGACAAAGGAAGAAAAGAGATGATCGTTACTCTTGAAGTTTAACAGCGATAGAGAGTTTCTGACAGATTAAGTTGAATAGAGAAAGAGAATTTCTGACAAAATTTAACAGAGGTCGATGTTTGGACGGATTATCCTTGAATAATGTGAGAGAAAGCTGATTAGCGGAACTTGCGAAGGAGAGGAGCAACAGAAAGGTGAAATTTGGTACAGACCTTCGTCTTGACTAGGCTTCCAGAGATATGGAAGAGGGAGGGGGGGGTGAAGAAAAAGAAGTGAAAACGAAATTAGAACAGAGATAGAAACTGAGACACAGATACAGTGCATTAAACATACTGGAAATGTAGGAGAAAGGAACAGAACAAGCTACGGACAGGTTAGGATGAAAACATGCGATTTAATGGCGAGAGAGAGTGAGTATAATCAAATGACAGATATGTGTCAGATGGGGGCTTTTGTTGTTCTATTGTAGCCCTCTTCGTGTTCAATGTTCAATGTTTGAGCCCAATTGCAGCTCGTTTCAGAAAATGTATAACAAAGGAATATAGTTGAGAAAGTTGCAGTTTCAATCAATTTATTATTTGCTTGAACTTTAGTGCAGGTTGTCCTAGAATTGCCTAACTAAATTATTATTTGAATCTCTCAGTTCTCTAGCTACTTATTCTGTCTCCTAATTATTCGCTCTTTCGTACTTACTCCAATTCTACGTAACTTTTCAATCTCTTGTGCTGTCGTTGTCCGGAGACCAGAAAAAATGTTCCTTCTCAAACCATCATCACGCGACTTCTCCCTGTCTTGCTCCTTTCCAAGCGTGACATCTGTGTCATCAGAGTCTCTCTCGATCCCTAGCTGGAAGGGAAGTGCGTTTCTCCGACGCCTCCTGAACGATAAATTCATTTAGCCGCCTCCTGAACGATAAACTTATTTAGCCGCATCGATGCGCTTTTCGGGTCACAATGTACATGATTGCACCGCAGGCCTATAAAACGGTAAAAGCACTTAGTTTACGTGCTAACACCTACTAATTCGTATTACCGTCCTGATGGATAACATTTTCGAATATTCCCATGCTGATCAACGCAACGAAGACTGACAAAGAAAGACTCGCCGTTTAAAGTTCCATACTTGGAAATGAATTAATTTTAAAATCTGTAAAATCTCCTAAACCCTCATAACATATGCGAGAAAAAGAGAGGGAAAAGAGGGAGGAAGGAGGAGGAAGACAGTTCTCTACAAAAGAACTGGATATACAAGACAAAAAGTGTGTGTGTGTGTGTGTGTGTGTGTGTGTGTGTGTGTGTGTGTGTGTGTGTGAGAGAGAGAGAGAGAGAGAGAGAGTGCTTTTATTAAGCATGACACAGCGTCAGTTCGAGATTTAGCTCAAACAGCAAGTCTCCGGTTTTTGGCTCTGTTTTGAACTCACTGAATATGCAGAGTATAGTTTAAGAGCATTTCAGCTAGACAAAACTGAAAAAGCAAAAGTTAGCACGCACGATTCTACTTCAACCACAATTGTTACTTTAGATCGATAGAAAAGATCGCGAGAAACACCTTTTCTGTAATAAACGTTAGAGTGACCAAACTCTGATATTAAGAAGAAAAATACATAATTATTTCATTTGTATCAGAATTTTTAAGATGCAACGAAATACTTTATAAAGTAAAGCGATTAAAGAATATCAAAACTGTTTTGCCGCACGGAGAGTGGGAGACGAATGAAGCATTATAATTGAACTATGATGAGACACATCGATAAGCAAATAGATAGAGACAGCGAGCTATGAAATAAATTGCACAAATCTCACAAATATGTTATTTCACTGGATGCATTGTGTGATATGGTTACACAAATAAACTAGGGTAACATTTAAGATGATTAATTTCACCTAAAGGCATGAATAGAATGGAGTTTCAAAACGCCTTTAAGATTCGGATTCACCTTTAAGATTCGAGATTTACCTTTAAGATTCGGGTATAAAAAGTTAAAAACGATAGAAAATTTTAATAAAATTGCTCTTCTTTTATTTTAGACTGTAATTACAACCTAAAAGAAGTAATTAACTGTTCATGTGTTTTACTAGTTTGCTTTACAACAAGAACTACTGAACCAAAGGCAGGATTTATTGAAACATCAAACACAGTGATCAAATACATTGAATTAAATCTCGACTTCGCCAGGGGATAAACAAAAGAAAGCTAGTACGTTCAAAAAATAATGTAGAGGAAATCAAATCACATAACTCCAAAATGAAAAAAAAAATGAACTAAAACATTCCAGGATTTGTATAAATATACACTCTCACTATGAATGGCTTCTATTTATCCTGAAAAGGCTTTTGATACCGTGAATACATCAGCAGTTTTAATGTCTTTGAAATTCTGCGGTATTGAAGAGGCATACACCAACATTATTAACAACATCTATGAAAATGTAAACGCAAAGATTCAACTGTTCGAGGACACAGCACTTATTGAAAAGTGAGTGAGACTATAGGTGATACCATATCTCTCAAACT
Source organism: Macrothele yani (assembly GCA_039090855.1). Taxonomy (NCBI): domain Eukaryota; kingdom Metazoa; phylum Arthropoda; class Arachnida; order Araneae; family Macrothelidae; genus Macrothele; species Macrothele yani. The sequence goes on along the minus strand of CM077017.1, from coordinate 58,934,652 downwards.
CTTCAATGCCACACTGCCGAATGTTTTTCAATCATTGAACTGGGAAGACAAGGGATTAAAGATTAATGGAGATTATTCAACCGACCTTTGTTCTGCTGACGACATCGTCATTTTTGCAAGTACTGCCTCAGAGCTACAGTGTATGTATGATCCAGGAACTTGCTGACAACAGCAAAGAAATGCATATAAAAATGAACTTACAGAAGACAAAATTGATGTAGAAATGCTTTTACAAAAACTGAAAGTTTGGAAGGTGATAAGGTAAATCTAGAAATAACCGTGCGTAGATATCAAGCAAGGGTCACATCGAATAAGAAATAAGTAGGTGTATAATACTTGGTTAGAGAGCTTTTGAAAGGAACAATACAAATTTCAAGAGCAATTTACCATTTTGTCTTAAAAGAAAAGTGTTTAATCAGTGCATTCTTCCGCTTTTTACTTACGGATCAGAGACATGGGCCCTAACTAAAAAAGGCATTCAGAGACTGCGAACAAATCAAAGAAACATGGAGAGATGTATGCTTGGTGAAGCGAGGAAAGATAAGAATAGGTACACATGGATTAGGGAAATGACAAGAGTTGATGAATATCATAATCAAAGTAAAGACCTTGAAGTGGTAATGGGCTGCACATATTGCTAATTTCTAGAGAAGAACTGAACACTTTTGGACAATTGAAATACTAGATTGGATACGAAGGGGCAGAAAAGGCCCAGAAGAAGACCGCGTGAGAGATTGGCGGATGAAATTCGAAAGCATGCTTTAGAGACTTGGAAGAGACTTGTTCAACACAAACATTTGTGGAAGAGACTTGGCGACCTTTATCCAGCAGTAGGCTGATAATGGTTGTTGATCATGATATACATGTGTGTTTTCACTGTGCGGCTATAATCTGAGACACTAGTGTCCGTCCTTAAGTTTTGCACGCCAGTGCCTTAAGTTTTGCACGCCACGTTATTTTCCGTAATTAGTAATAATAGCTTGCTTTTGAACAAAGACGAACTTCCTTGTGAGTTGCTTAAGAATTGCAAGCCAGTCTGGTTCCTATATTTCCAAGCTGCTACAGAAGACGAATAAGAAAAACGTGTTCTCATTTCAAACAACTAGCACACTTCGTTTAAATTTTTTTTTATGTGCCGTTTTGCTTTCTTTAGTTTACGATTAAACAAATGTGCGCGTGTTTTAAAGAAATAGATAGAGACAGCGAGAAAAAGTCTCTATATGAAGTTTCGAAGAACAAGCTGATTGTCTTTTTGCTTGTTAATCACAATTCTACACGTATTTTGCGGCAGTTTACGTATACTTCGTATAAGATTCACGTATGTGGCAAAAAGATTATTTTGAACAAAACTAGAGCGGATGTTTACCTGTGTGCTTATTTACTTTCTAAATAGATATTGTTGTTCGTATCTTTTTAGATAGATAGATTTAGATAGTGAACAAGCACATACACTTGTAATGAGGCCGAGTAAGTACTTCTTGTTCACTGCCTACTTTTGACGAACGCCAATCATAAACCGTGAACTCGCGTGTACCTGTAACATGATGAAGTATTGCTGCAAAATTGCCACACGAAATAGAGTTCGTCCAGTTGAGTTCTCTCAAAATTCACAAATGCGGGAAGTAAGAGAAATTAGGGAGGCCCATCGAGTTGCTCACGGTGGCCGTTAAACCCCCATAAAAAATCATCCTTGAAGAATCAACAGAAAATAAATTGTAAATATAGTTTTTATCACATAAAATACTATTAATCGAACCATCGTAAAAAATATTCACGATATCGGTTTTTTTTCTCCTGTTGAGGGCCACTTATATATCGAACAATCAGGAAGCGTTAAAGATATCTCCGTCATATTAAAGTGCGTTTTCAATGCTTCGTAAAGTATTATCTAAAAACATATGCAAATACATTTAAAAATAAGCATCTAATAACAAAGAACAAAATACCAAGTGGCACCTCATGTGGAAGGCTCGGACCCCTCGGCCACCCCGACTGAGTGCGCCACTGACCTTTTAACAAGGCTTAACTGGATTTAACAACCAACATTAAACCAAAGCTGGCAAGAAGATATCACTGAGAGTGTATTCAGTTTTCCAGTCATTAGCCAAATCCTCGAGAAATAAAAAAATAAAAAACGATTTTGAAAAAGAAAAAAACAAAACAATTAACAATGAGTGTTTGCAATGTCAGCGGTGAAGCTCATTTTTCTTACTTCAACTGGTCGGAAATTATTTACTCAATTCACTAAGACAGTTGCATTTACGCAATTTACCACCATTGTTTATAGGAAGCAATGCTATTCAATTATTCGATTATGAATCTGTTAACATGTTCGTTCTTATCTTTGTCCTTGTTGTTAACTTCATAAACATTGCGTGGTTGAGTTGCTAACTCTTATATAGTTGAAGATGATAGTAAAATTGTATGCAAATAATTCTTGCGATTCGTAAATAAGTCTAAGAAACTTTTATTCTTTTCTTCATTTAATTGCCTGCAAAGGTTGTCCGTTAGCTGTGCTATATTTCCTAACTCTCCCGCTTTCGATCATCTCTCGCGCTGTCGTGAATTCCCCTGACCTCCAGGTCCACCTCAGACCTCCCAGCCTACCCAGGGGCAATCACCTCGTCGTATTTTTCGTGACCGCTGGCTACCTAAACCTAGAGACAACTGTCCTTCGCCTCCTTCCCTTGTCTTCAAAAAATGCCCGTAAGCATATCCTAAAATTCCCCGTGAGAAGGAACTACACCGCCCTCGGTAAATCTTAAGTATCAAAATAAAATGCGAGGTCTAGTGCATTAGTCGGCACCATTGAAATTGAAACCTGAAAAGCATCAAAAGAGGCGCGTACCGCCCTCGGTAAATCTTAAGCCTCAAAATAAAATGCGAGGTCTAGTGCATTAGTCGGCACCATTGAAATTGAAACCTGAAAAGCATCAAAAGAGGCGCGATAGAGTTAATCTACATTCAACAAACAATGTGCATATACTAATCTTAGACAAAATGTCGTCTTAGTAAATAACCGTGCATCCGGTGTCTAATGGGGAACTGACTCTGAGAAATTTCTCTCACGCTTTGTGGAGACAAAGGAAGTAGAGCACGAGATGGAATAAAAGTTGCATTTTGAGATTTTATATGAAATCCTAAAACCCCGTATAAAATCTCTGTAACAAATCTATTATTGATAAACTCGATAAACCGAAAGTGAGAAAAGCTCCATTCTAATATGATTTTTATATGCAAATGTATGCGAGATATCTATGGTATTTTATTTATTTTTATTCAAAACAAAAAGACGAGCGTTTTTATGTACGTGTTTATTACTTACTATTAAATAATATCAAATGAGATGCACAAAGTGATTTTTTTTTCCTATTACACGAGTATGCGATTTCTTATATATGTATGCGCTTTTGTTTAAATAATAAACAATAAATGTATTTTCAGTTATGCATTTTAGTTGTGACATCCTTAAAACAAAGTATTATTTAAAATTTTTAGAATGAGGCTCTCAAAATCAGGTGGCGCTTCGGGCCTGCAAATGCTTAATTCTCCACTAATCGTAACTGAAAAAGTTATTTATGCAGAGTCTACCGACGCTTGAAATGATTCAAATTCGAAACCACTAGAACTGACAGTAAGAACTCGTGGATCGGAGAAAAATAAATAAATAAATAACGGAGGATGGAATTTAAGGCATCAGCGCCACCATTACGATTCTTAAGAGAGAATGCATGGGCTGAACGAACTGTTAAAACAATTAACCACAGGTTGGAAAAATGGGACACTAAATTGCACATTAAGAAGTTTTCAGAAAGTAGCAATGGTGAAGATGTACACACAGCATTATTAAACAGCGTGGAAAGAACGCCAGAAGGCTATTATATAATAATAAATCCAATTTCTTCTTGATGATGGTATAAGCATTTCAGAAATCATAGTAGTTGAGGAAGACCTGTCACTCGGTGGTCGAGTGGTTTCAGGGACAGTGCTTCTGGTCCTTCGAACGTCTGGGCTCCAATACCAGGAAAGACATGGATGCTGTGTTCATTCTTACATCATTGGTTTTCATTTTCCGTGGAGTGATTTAAATTTTTGATGTGTGATTCCTTCCGGCTTCATGAGTAGCAGTTAAATTTGAAAGAAGAAAAAAAAAAAAAGAAACGAACGAACACAAAATGAAAAGGCCTAATAACTAGACACGCTATGAGATTATTCACACACAACAGTAACTAAATTTTACGATAACTAAGTTTCAACTTTTAGCAATGCTTACAGAAAACCAAAAATCATATGAAACCCATTTTGACCAACCGTATACATAATTTCTACAATGGATGTCAACACAATTTTTTTTAAATGCTGACAAATATTAAAGGTAAAAAAAATTGCAATCTAGTCAGTGTAGTTTGACTTTTGGGAAGAAATAACATAAGCTGATACCTTTCAAAAAATGTTAACTAAATATGTATTTTGTTGAACATCTTTCCGCTTAGTATTTTCTATTCTTCAGTAACATGAACTGAAAACCCCAGAAACTTTATGGATGTTTTATTGATCACTAAATACATAAAAAAAAGACAGAAGTTTTGTTTAAAGAAAGAAATTGGAGTATTTTCTTACCTTTATCACACACTGCAGGCACCATAAGCTTTATCACAGACCGCTCCAGAAATTATCGGATTCTGCTTGTTTGTTTGTTTTTCACTTATATACACACTTTTCAATTTTTCATTTCAGATCACTTACAGAATTTCTTATGGATTACACCAAAAAAAAAAAAAAAAAAAAAAATTGGAGAATTAGCATGTTTGCGAAAAAATAAACAGCGGGGCTTGATTTTGAAGCGGAATTAAAACTGGAACACTAGCTCTTTCAAATTAAATCTTGTGTTTCTGATTTCGAAAGCCTGTTATTAAAAAGAAATGCAATACGTGATCTTAACAAATAAGTTTTGGTTTTAATGGAAGAAAAATGTAACTAATAAGAGTTCCTTTCTTTCATTTGTATTTTACAAAATCATTCTGCAGGAATTCGTGCATGGCTTTTGAGAAATAACGCTAATCTATTCATTACTGCTCCAACTGCTATGGTATTACTGGATTCCATCGGACTATATTCGGCCAGGGCCAGTGGAAATAAACCCGGCGCCCTTACTCAATGATCCTAATAGAGTGTGTGCACCACTATATCACACTACGAGCCTACACTGTTAAAAATTTTGGGGTAGGTTGCACCAAAAAGTGATACTACACCAGCAGCACCACTTTCAAAGAAAAGACACATCATTGTGTGGTGCAAACAAAACCCAACAACATGGTACAACTTTGCACCACAACATGGAGCAAGGTTGCACCATGTTGTTGGGTTTTGTTTGCACCACACAATGGCGTATTGTTTCTCAGAAAGTGGTGTAGCTGGTGTAGTGCCACTGTTTAGTGCAGCCTACCACAAAATTTTTAACAATGTACTTCAATAAGCCTGACACACCAGAAAGCCATCTGATATCACTGATCGGCGAAATAATCGCGTGGCATCTTTCAGCACAGAGAAGATTCTTTTGTGTCTGCTTTCTGTAAAATTCAGTCCTGAAAACAAATGTCATTTCTGTGTTCCATAAGCGTATTCTTCTAAACTGGAAAGATATGATACAGGCAGTATTTAGAATTGATTTATCAGAGATCACATACGAGGAGAGTACCTGTGATTTGTGAAACACCTATGCCTTGTAATTTAGCATTATTGCACCATTACTTTTCGACGCAGTTCCCGGTAACTACAATAACTGCAATGTATTTAACACATCTTCGCTCTGGCTATGATAGCCTTCATCACGTCCCACAAACCAAATCATCTTCTGTGGCTTCTTGCTTTTCGCCTTCTGTGAAACAGGTTTCCGAGACAATGAAGACTTCACGATGACATAGGATAGTGCAGAATCTCTACGCACCATAATCATTTGCTCGTACATAGTGAAAGAAACAATTCCTTCTTCCTCTAAAACATTAATTCCTTCTTTCATTGAAACATTAATTCCTTCTTTCATTGAAACATTAATTCCTTCTTTCATTGAAACATTAATTCCTTCTTTCATTGAAACATTAATTCCTTCTTTCATTGAAACATTAATTCCTTCTTTCATTGAAACATTAATTCCTTCTTGGTGCATCACATTTAGATTTTTTCTCGCTGTTACTGACTGACGTTTCAAATCATCTTTCTACATTCCAACAACTGACATTTAGTTGCTACCTAGATCGTTCTTATACTGACAAGTACTGCCAGCGTCCACACATAATCGCACCATACTCACGCTTAGAACTTACAGAAACTCCTTGGAACACACGCAATTTTGCAGGAACGACAATGACAGAATTCGAGAAAGAAATAACCTTTGCATCGCTAATTTACGCGAGTTCTCATTCACGCTAGCCAATGAGCACACTGGGCGGCATGACAATAGGTAGAGCAACTCATTAAGAAATATAAAATTAGTCAACACTCTAGGCGATTAGAAATATACATTAAAGGATCAAAATTACCCAGACACCCCTTTTGACTAGTGGATGTGTCTATATACGTCAGAGTCATGGCCCATACAGGTATAAAAAGACGCCCGTGGCCTGGCAAACATCATAGACAAGCATGAACAGCAGAATATGCTGTACTGTATAGCTCAGTGACTTTCAGTGTGGCACGGTAATAAGATGGCATCTTAGCAACAAATCAATTCGGGAAATTTCTGCTTTGCTGCGGCTGCCCCGATGAACTGTAAGGGATGTTATTGTAAAGTGTAAACACCTAAAATCGCCAACAGGGCAGTAGCGACCTGGTAGGACACATAAAATGACAAAGTGGGACCATTGAGTGTTGAACCAAATAGTGCGACAAAATCGCCTGTCTGCAACATTCACCACCAAGTTCTAAAATGTTCGTGGAAGCAACGCCAGCACCGTAACGGTTCATCAAGAGCTGAATGAAATGAGCAGCCGCAGCCGCATACAAGCCCGACATAAGCAAGATCAACGCCAAGCATCGGTTGAAGTAGTGTAAAGCTTGGCGTCAAGTGGACTCTGGAAAAGCGGAAACGCGTTCTCGGGAGTGATGAACTACGCTTCACGATCTGGCAGTCCGACGACCGAATCTGAGGGTGGATGATGCCAAGTGAACGGTACCTGACCAACTGTGTTGCGTCAGCTGTGAAGTTTGGTGGAGGAGGCATCATGCTCTGGGGTTGTTTTTAATGGTTTCAGCTGGATAGCGCCATGGAATCTTAAGCTGTGGTCTACGACATTCTCGACGGTTCTGTGCTCCCAACATCATGGCAACAGTTAGGTGTAGGATCTTTCCTTTACCAACAGAACAATGCCGCTACTTCCGTAAAACGAGATTCGTGCAGAAATGGTTTGATGAGATCGATGTAGATCTCAACCCTATAGAACCCCTTTAAGATTATTTGGAACGCCGGCTGCAAATTAAGCCGAACCTTCCGACATCGGTGACTGGCCTGACGAATGCTCTTGTGGCAGAATGGAAGAGGCATTTCCCGCAGTAACGCACCAAAGTCTAGTGGAAAGCCTTAACAACAGAGTGGAGGCTGTGACAGCAGCAAAGGGTAGACCAACTCGATATTAATTCCTTTCTTGTTACAGGGACTTCGTGGATAAGTAAGTGGCCGGATACTTTTGATCAGATAGTGTACTTCAGCAGAAAACAAAAGTCACATCACAAACTCACGTGGAAGCAGGTTCTGAGACCACGGATATAAAATGCAATTATTATTATTATTATTATTACAACATTGGTTAATACAGTTACATACATTCATACTTACAAATTCGCAAACTGCACTACTAAAACGCAGCAATTAAGTGATTGAGACTCTGAAACTGGCATATACAATAAGCATTCTAATGAGCTACATACTGCATTCCAGGACAAATAATGGACTTATTGGCAATGGATTAATTAGAATGCTAACACGAAGCTGTCGTTCTTTCAAATTTACAAGTGAATTAAAAAGGGCAGAACACTTTCAGAATGGATGGCGAGCAGCACACAAGGAAGTTTGGAGAAATTACAAGCAGCAGTGCTAATAAAATAAAAAAATGTTTCACGATCTGGTTTACTGATATGTTATATAACACTCCAAAGAAACAAAACCAAATAAACTGAGACAACAATGAACAAACAGCATTCGACATGCTACAAGTTAGTGCTGTTACACAGAGTACACGTGTAAGGTCTTATTTCCTATGTGCCCACCACGAAATGTCAAAATAGGTTATGGACAAGCAGAATTTCACAAAACTCAAAGTTTTGTACTGTTAACTCCAAAACCTTGGACGAAATGCCTTGGTTGTGTCTAATCAAAATAAAAGAATCGTAGTAACAGTTCCAGAAAGTGAAAACATCTGCTGAGGTTTGAGACCGCAAGGTATGGCTACCAATAGGATAAAAGAGAGCTTTTTTTAATCTTGTTTGAGCAGATTCATCTTAATCAGTTGACCACATGCTAGCAACATTTACTCAAACAGACGGGTAGATAGCAGAGCCTCCACAAGACCTAAATATATTTTGACATATGTATATCCTTCTAGTCCTTACTTATGGATCAAAGACGTGGACCTTAACTAAAAAAGACATACAGAGTCTACAGATAACTGAAAGAAGCATGGAGTGGTGCATGCTTCGTGTAACCAGGAAAGATAGGAAGACGAACTCATGGATTAGGAAAATGACAGCAGTTGATGATATCATGATCAAAGTAAAAACCCTGATATAACAATGGGATGGAGATACTGCTATGAGAACTGACCACAGTTGGACAACTGAAATACTAAACTGGATTCCAAGAGACTGGAAAAAACTCAGAAGACTACGTCGGAGATCGCATGCTAGAGTGACATGGAATAGATTAACTTAAGACAGAAAGTTGTGGAAGAGAAGAAAACTTCATCCAGCAGTGAACTGACAATGGCTATTTCTGATGATGACCGCACATAACACATTCAGCTGATTTTGTAAATCATTTTGTCACGTCTAATCCTTATCGTTTCATTAGCACCAACGCATTTCTACTACGGTTGCAATCAACTTCATTGGGAGTGCTATAAATAATTTGCCCTGGGGCATGTTAACAAATATGTACAAACACTGGGTCATAATAAAAACAAAACATTGTTCGAATGTGGCCGTGTGCGGAGTTCAAATACATATCTACGAGGTATGTTAGTCTAAGTACAAGCTTTTGATCTCTTAGTTTATTACTTCTTTTGACAACCAAACTGATAAAAGTAACGAAAGCTACTTTTACCATTAGTTTTTGTACTATACAACAACAGCATGCACGTGAATAATAAAGTCTACTTACAAACAAAGGGGTAATAATAAGAAACTCTCTCCTCCGCTGAACCTGAAACAAGAAGAAAACAATGTAAATTTTATTGGGCGAATGCAAAGAAAATGGCTATCATTAAAGTGGCAATAAAGTCTAACCAAATTGCAAGCACTTATTTTGCAGTTTTAAAGAGAGGTTTAGTACATTTTCATTCAATTACAAAATCCTCGTGATGTAAATGTGAAACGCTTTCCATTCCCACATACGGCTCCCCCTAAGATCGGTTTTGAAATACATGGTTTCAAAGTTTTCCAGAATATTTTTAAAAATTTAAAAATCATTAGCTCGAAAAACACTTCAAAAATAACATCAATTTACTGTTACTTAGTGGCGATAGAAAAATTTGTTTTGTTAAGTTGTCTTTCTTCACTGAGATCTCAATCTAAGAATTATTTATTTATTTATCGCTGACAAATTATTACTGGTAATGTTAAGAAACTGTTGCATGCAAAACTGAAATATAAGAAAAAGAGAGAAATGTCCTGATTTCTTTTCTGGTATTTTTCTGAAAATGAATTTTCAACTGTCTCTTCTGAAATTTAATTCCATTTTCCAGCTGCTAGCAAAATTTTAAGAGGAAAAGCTACAGCAATAAGTTTTTTTGGGGCAAAGTTTATTAACTTACTGAAATCACGGTTTTTGACTTTTAGCACTGTAGAGAGCAAATCGGATCACAAAAGTTATGCCAAAGGTAAAGAAAAGATCTGAGAAACAAAGCAAAATCAAGCAGAGTCATTCTTACTGAAAATAACTGACACCTTTGGATAGTTTTTTGTTTTCCTTCTTTTTCTTCTGTGAAACAGTTTTGATTTTGTCGAATGTTTACCGAAAGTTTTCTGTCTTGCACAAATATGCTGCCCATAACATACGAGCAAATATGCTTCATTTATTACTTACCTGATCTAAATAAAGTTAACGTCTTTAATCATGTTTGATGCGCATAAATTTATATGTCATTTTAGGGTGGCGGTTCATAGTTTTGTGAAGTCTGCTCCAAATTCTAGAGACAAGTGCCTCAGATATGTTTCGAGAACAAGAAAAAAAAATCAATTAAAACACACGCCTTAAAATCCTCTGTACCTGTTCGAACAGGAATAACTTTTAAGGTTCGAACCCTATAGTAATTTCCAAGTTTCTGTGACTTTCTCATGGATAACACTAAGATAAACGAGGTGCCAAAGGGATGTAATCTTCTCGTAAAGCTTCCTTCATTCTTTCTAAAAAAAATGTACTTTTCTATAAAGAACGTCTAAGATACCTCAAAAAAAAAAAAAAAAAAAAAAAAAGGCTCTTTCTTTATATCTCCTAAGAAATACTTCTACAACACTTTAGAATCAAACAGATATTTAAATGAGTGCGTAAATGACTATTTCTCTAAATCTGTAGTCAGGAATACCTTCAAACAGCTTCAAAAACAAATTACAAGTACTTCAAATGGTGAACATTTTATTTTGTTTAAAATATCCCTCTGAATGGAAGTGAAGCGATATTTAAGCACAAGAAACATTTTACGTTCACAAAATTATTTCGAAGAGTTTACAGTAAGTACCCAAAATGTACAAATAAAAAGGATGCCAATAGCTTACAAAAGGAGTGTTTGTGATGTGCAATATGACATTCGCAGTGAAGATTCTTTCATACAACGAACACAATAAAAGAATAGAAGGGAAAGAAAAACACAGCCTCGAGATATCAAAATAACTGAACTCAAAATGTTCGCCATGTTTTCTTTGGGCAGTAAGATTTTTTTTTTCTAAAGATCGCTGTTTTAGTAACTGAACAGCATTTAGACGTCTTATGAGTAACACATAGAGTTCGTCCTTAATGGGAATTCGGCTTTTAATTTTAAGTTAATTATCACATATTTTTACGTTATAATCACATACACTTTCCCAAACTTCAAAGCCCACTGTGGCATTTTTGATTGAACTCCACCAACCAAACAACCAGGCTTTAACACTAAATGATTTCTGAAAATTTCACGCCGCTCCCAAAAATCACTGTAAAAATGAAGCCATTATATGCATAGAAATAAGAACAGTTATTAAAGAGAAATTTAAACATACCTCGATATTATATTAATGTCTACAACTATTCACAGTGTTATTATATAGAGATTATGCATTTTGGATATGATGACACTGTTTTTAGAAAAGTTAAATATGCGTGAGAGAGAGAGAGAGAGAGAGAGAGAGCATGTTTAAGTGAGAAAATTGAACCCTATCTTCAACACGTATTTTAACTGGTACTCCGTCCAAATCAAACTATAATACTACAAACTATACAATGCTTATTTTTTGTTTTAGTCATTTCCTCCGTAAATATTTCAATAATTTATAATTACATGGACCACAGATTTTATTTATGGATTCTCATTACGGCACGTAATTTAAAACTGTAGGTTTTCATTATCCGCGCATTGTTCTAGAAGTTTTAAAATTGCCTAACAGTTTCGCTCCAGAGGGATGAAATTTTCAAGTTTTTTGAAGCAGTGGCTACAAGGAAAATAGTAAAAGTATGGCGCTTCTAGGCCGGAATGACGTCAATATTTGTCTGTCATGTAATAGGTATGTAAAGAATAATATATCCATGAAGATTTGCTATTCGGTAATTTCCACGTTCCGGGAATAACAGCAAATTTAAAGAAAATATTGATGTTCTCTTTATAAGATCAGTTTGCATTTAGACCTTAAGTATATCAGTACTTCAGCCGTTTCACTCGTATTCCTAGGGACAATTTATTAGTTCCCCAAATTCAGATTTCAGCATAGTCGTATAGATAGCGGAATAAGTCCATTTCAACAGATCAATCCCCTTTTTCTCTCATCTCGTCTTCACTGTAAAAATTTTGTAGTAGGTTAAACCAAAAAGAGGTGCTACAGCAGCTGCACCACTTTTCGGATGAAAGTAAACCATTGTGTGATACGTGAAACATGCATAAACATGGTGCAATGCGTGCAACTTTACACCATTTAGTTTGGATACCATACCATGGTGCGAAATTGCATTATGTTTTTGTGCATTTCATGCATCACACAATGGTTTACCCTTGTTCCAAAAGTGGTGCAGGTGGTGTAAAACCACATTTTGGTGCAGCCTGCACAAATATTTTAAGTGTTCTTTTTAGGTTATAGGCATTTAAATTATGATTACTGGACTTAACAAATTCTTAATTGGAAGTAATTTATGATCTCGTTCTGCACTTTAACTTCACGCATGAGAAAACAAAATAGGTTATTACCTGGAATGGCAATGCCGTCGATGTGCAAATATTCTATAGTGAACTTACAACAAAAATATTAAGTCACTGATTTTGTGAACGCTCGTAAGAAAGGAAGTACATTACACCATTTTATTTCAAGATATGCTTAAACCTATCGCTTCAGTATACGTGCAACAAGAGTGAGCGTGCCTCCCTTTATAGCATGCACAAAGCTCTTTCTGTTGTATTAAATGCACCATCGGCATAATAACTTACTACTTTTACTATTAATACATTAACTTCCCTTTTCTATTATCGCGAGTTCACACCTTTATGTCAGCCACTGGAGTTCTGTAGTGCAACGTCCAAACACTCTTAGAGAACATCACGAATTAGACGACTACGAATACAAAAAAGTAACACAGGATTTCTAGTGGAAGCGCCTTTTCTATAAACCAACTTAACTTTTACTAACTGACGTCCAGAATGCAACCACTTAGAATTATCTTTGATGATTACCTAAGAGGGCTGAAACAGAAAATACTTGACGGATCTGGTAAAAACAATGTTATAAGACCTACCAAGTTACTGAACTCATTTTGATATCAACACTTTCATCAATATAGTTATCTAATTCAAAGCTGACACGTTTCAAATCTCATTCAAAATTCGCGATTAGATATGGAAAGCTCACCTTGATAACGACTTTATAAAGGATGCAGTGAGGTTTCCATGAAACAAAATATATTCAGATGTAACAATCATTAACTGTAGGAGAACACGAATTTTATGTGGAAATGCCGATCTCTCATACATGTTGGAAAACCTTTGCCGGTGACATACAATCCTTTGATAAACAATGCATGCTATAAAAGCGCAATTTCTGTTTTGGTATGGAGGTAAACAGCACAAAGAAGTTCAAAAGTCTCGGCTTGAATTCAGATACAGCACTACAAATGTATTTCATAGAAAAATCAAATCTGAATAATGGGCTGTACGAATGTTAATTTTTTTTTTTTTTTCAGAATCAACACTAGCAAATACACTGTCGGAAAGTGAAAAAAGAACACCAAGAAGAAATTGGCGGACGATCATGAAATTTACATATGTTAATTGGGTCAAGTTTACGTAGGTGTGATGTTAATTTCGGGACCAACTGATGAGCGCTTACGCCGCAGCACGGCATAATATGCTAATTATCGTCGGTGGTATTTAAGGAATACGGCGAAGTGAATGTAATGAGTCGTCGACGTACGGACGCGTGCGAAGACCCTGAAGAAGCTGCAATGCCTGGACATGGAAGCCGTGTACGATTTCAGCAGTTATCGGACTTTGAGCGAGGTCGTCTAGTCGGACTCCGCGAGGCCGGGTGGCCGTATCGTCGTATTGCGGAGCGAATTGGACAGGAAGTATCGGTGGTGGTACGATGGTGGCGCAAATGGTCCGATGAACATTCTCACACGAGAAGACGTGGAGCCGGGAGTCACAGACGGACTGATGAGCAGACCGATCGACGCATAAGAAGAGCGGCGTTGTCAAGCAGAACATCCACTGCGACGCAAATCCGAGCTGCCGTTGCACCTGAGGTGACTGTGCGAACAATCCGCAACCGTCTACTGGATGCAGGACTACGTGCTCTTCTTATGCATCTGGCATGTGTACCTCTGACTCCAGCCCACCGTCAGGAACTGCTGCAGTCGTGTCGCCAACGTCTCCATGGAGAACGCAATGGCGATCTGTCGTGTTCAGCGATGAAAGCAGATTCTGCTTGGGAGCCTCCGATGGCCGTATGCGTGTTCACAGAGGCACAGGGGATCGTCTCCACCCTTCTTGCATCCGCCAGCGACACACAGGGCCTGCACCTGCGGTCTCCTGGTGTGGGGAGCGATCAGCTATCACTCCTGAACACAACTAGTGTTTGTACCGGGTACGTTAAACAGCCCCTCCTACATTAACAACATCATTCAGGACGTTGTTGTGCCCTTTGTAAGGTCGGTCCATCGTGGTGTTTTCCAGCAAGATAACGCACGCCCACACACGGCACGTGCAACGCAACATGCACTCCAGGGTGTGAGACAACTTTCATGGCCCGCACGTTCACCGGATCTGTCCCCCATTGAGCACGTGTGGGATTTTATGGGACAACGACTTATCCGGTCTCCACGGCCAGCCACGACCATCCCCGATTTACGCGTCCAGGTTGAGGATGTTGGGAACTCAATACCCCAAACTTACATCCAACATCTGTACGACAGACTCCATGCCAGAATTGCACAGTGTGACGCAGTTCATGGCGGTTCAACCTCGTACTAACCATGTTACATGGAAATGTTATTTTTTAGTTTACCAGCAAATACAGCTGTATTTTGCCATAATGTTTTGATCACGTTATCCTCTATGTTCCGTTATAATGCTGTATAAATTTCGTTGGTATCAGACGTCTCCTTCTTGGTGTTCTTTTTTCACTTTCCGCCAGTGTAAATGCATTACGACTGCGTAGCACACACATGTTAAAGCGTCTGGGCATATTAAGGCATATTTTGGCTGATCAATATCTCATCCATATTTTGGATGAGATATTGCTCAGCCAAAAATAAATAAAATAAATTAACTTTCCTATTTTTTGATACAACGATAGGAACGGTTTGAATACCTGAACACGCAGAACGAGACTTTTCAATTTTTAAATACTTTTATTCGTTTTTGACACTAAGCAGAAATATAAAAATAAAATATTGTACAGTTTTACAAATAAAATTGTCAGGTATTCACAGAAAGAATATGATATAATTGCTTCAGATTTGAGCCACTAAATTAAAATTCTTCGGACTTATGTTAAGCATTACATGAACCCATAAAGTGATTTAGAATACATATTTTCAAATTAATCATTAATGTGTTTTTCAAACAATTCAGTAGTTTTAAGACTATATTTGACGATGCATTTAGCAAAATACGGTTGGAGGGGTGGGGGCATAACTCACCACGCTGTCCAAGCGGGTTGGTGAGAGTGAGACCGGAAGAGACCCAGAAGACCACATGGGAGATGGATGGATGGATGAAATTCGAAAGCATGCCGGAGTAACATGGAGATGACAGGCTCAAGACAGAAAATTGTGGAAGAAACTTGGGGAGACCTTCATCCAGAAGTGGACTGATAATGGTTGACAACGCTGCTGCTGCTGATGATGATGATATCACAATTGAGCCCGTCCATGATGTAAGCTGTAATATGTTTATCATCGTACATGACGAAACTTTTTTTACCGGTAAAGAAGACTTTTGTGTAAATTGACAGAGAGGAAGCTGACTTCTTGGATTATTCGCAGCGTCATCTGAACTAGAGTTTTACAGATTCTTTTCCCCTTCAGTTTTACATGAAATACTTGTTTCGTGAAAACACTTAATTTACGGGAAATAGAAAATGATGTTGCTAAAGGTACTTATTACATGAAAAAATGAATAAAAATCGAAAACATTTTTTCGTACAAGGGGCGGCAAATGCCCTTGTCGCGCCCCTGATTTGGTCACCTAAGCGAACATCTTCTAATAATGTCTTTATTGGACATTCACGAAGTATGAGAATTAGGATACGTAAGAAAGCACAATTTGGGCTTTCACAACTATAGGATATGTAACCGAACACCTAAGAAGGATAGTATACGTTGCCGATAATTGTTGTAAACCGTTTCGAAGAGACCTAACACGCCTAGCTTTTACTTTCGAAGATGTAGTATTAATTGATTCGGCAATTATTAACGTTTGTTGTTTCACATGACTTTCTATTTAAAACAATCCTAATAGGAAAAACACATACCGGAGAAGCATGAAAAAACCACCTACACGTAATGAAATTTCGACTAGACTTGGAATTACCGAAGAAAAACTCCTGAACTTATGATGTAATAGGATGTTTTCTTTGACAATCTTCAAATTTCTGTCTTAGTTTTGCTTTAAAAAACTATTATTTAATTATTGACCACACTGCCAGAAACCGGAAAATCAAACCACATTATACCAGTTTTCAAATCTTTTCTAAATTACTCTTTTTCTTTCGGATAAGGACGAAAAAATGAACTTCATATTTACATACCTCTGAGTTAAACATGACGGCAGTTCACATTACGTTTCAACCGAAACTGTCAGTCAGAGCTGATGTTAAATTAGCGAATGAATCATCTGAGAGTAAGAAGAAATGCAAGTGTCTTTCCAAGTACGTTACGGTTGATTGGCCAGTCGCATTCTCTTTCTCTCTCTCTCCCCCCGTTCTTCTCAGATAGGTAAAGAAAGTTTGAAAGTTCCGCTTGAGTGCCGGGGCAAAGCACTTCTGTTTCATCCGCTAGAAGCTGATTCTTTCGTTGATTTGGTACTGAGGTAGTCGATGGGCGGTTCCCTTTGAAACATCTGATTGACTTTTTTAGGTAGAGAAGTTGGACACTCAATTAAACCGAGAGGCATGACTTTTCTCGCAAACGAAACAAACAAACAAAAAAAAAAAAAAAAAAAAAAAAAACGAAAGGAGTACAGAAAAAGAAGAAATCGTGGCAGCGATCACATTCCAAGTATTTATAAAATACGAATACACCTCGGAAAAATAAGTCAATGAATTTCCGCTTTCGTAATTTCGGGAGAGCCCTACATTTTATTTTATTTTTCTCTCAGCTTTCAGAAACAGCAGTCATAAATTTAACTGCATAAGAAAGTTGCAATCGCCATTGTTCACGCCGCTTTCAATTTATGGAATGTTGCACTACTATTACGATATGCTCGCTTGCGGCGATTGCATGATGTAACAAAATCAGCTTGAGGAGATTAACCTCCACATAGCAGTAAGTTTACGTAGTTACTTATGTATTTGATAGTTAATGCTCGTAGTGAACTTTGCAAAACCTATATTCAGATTTAATGAATTATTAAGTACCCACTAATGCCCAGACAACAGAATCAGCATAGAACACTTACGAAATGAATCCGCCGCCCCGGTGGTGCAACGGTCTAAGCGCTGGCTGGCTTTTGACCAACTGTCCGAGATGGGTCGAATCCAGTGAGACATGCACGTTGCGCTTTTCTTACAGCATTGGCTCTCTTCCTTCCCTGGAAATAGTGACCTTAAATTAGGGACGGGTAACTGCTTATAGCCCATCGATTTGCTTACGGTGGTTGTTAAACTCTCAGACAAAAAAAAAAAAAAAAAAAAAAACACCCAACGCCTTATTCGGTAATCATTTGTACTTCCGTGAAAACACAAATTTGTGGAGATCGGAACCGAGCCTCCTCGCTCCGGAGCCAGTTGTTCAAACCGACTAAACTACACCGACGAAATGTATCGCTGCAGATTTGTCGTCTTGACACGGCCTCACCTTTGTAATACGTCACACAATATCCCTCTTATTATTATTTTCTTTTTTGTAGCAAAGAACGAATTTCCATTGATTCCAGACGATGTATGAAACATATATGACACATTTTTCGAAGAACCCAACGGCCAGTGGATCCATTTTCCACAATGAGGCGCCAATGCGAAAACACAAATTTGTCGGTGGTGAAGATCGAACTCACGTATCCTTGCTCCGGAGACACTTGTTCTAACCAACTAAACTACACTAACGAAATGTATCGCTGCAGAGTTGTCTTCTTGACACGTGCTTCACCTCCATAGTACGTCACACTTCAAGATGTTAAAGCAATCCCTGCCAGAGTATAATATCGCTAGCTTTAATCCAAACAAAAATCTCAGTACAATGATATTCTTTCGTCAATCACATGTATTTCATCAGCTCCACCAAAACCTGTCAACTCTCCTCTACTCCCAACTTAACAATTCCGCTGCACTACAATAAATGTTGGCATTTTTATAACTCCGACTCACTGTCAGTGTTGCCAAATTGTAAAAGCTTTCGGAAAGTAATGTGTCGCTCGATGAGAAAACACTTAATAAGATGTAAGTACATTTACATAAGAGAACGGAAACTCAAAAGAAGGTTAAATAAAAGCATACGCCGCAAACTTTCCAGCTGACTTCTGATTTCATTTCCCATTTGCACTGTAGTAACTTTACAGGATCCCCACGCTCTTTACTAATTCCACTGTTTACTGGAGTTTTGGACATACAGAAACACAGAGCTTCATCACCCAAAAGGGAAGCCAACGTACGAACACACACACAAATATAATCCATGTCCACAAGGTATACATGAATGCCCATGCTATGCACTAAAATCATCACTTCGCGTGTAACATGTATGCTTGTTGACGATGCGTTACGTAAAGGGGCATTTAAGAAGGCAGTTCATATTATGTGCTTGATTTGGGTAACTGATTCTTAAATAATTCTTGTAAACTATTTTCGGTACTTCACGCTGTCGAATTTTGAATGGATTTTTTTAATATTTTTCATTAAATGCTACATTTTACCAAGGAATTGCAGCATGCTTTTAGATTAAATATAATAGATACCGAACACGCAGTCAACATTGCATTGAAACTTTACCTTTCGCGAAATCTTTTTACTACTTTTAAAAAGGAGTATTGAATTTTCTTTAAGTAATCCTAAGATTTTTCAGTATAATGTCACGGAAAAGCAGGACCTCTATGCCTAATCGCGGGCTATTGTGTTGGTGTTCTTCGACGTCTCGTCTCGTCCCAGTACTTTGCTGAATAATAGCGAAGGACGAGATTTACTTTTTTTTTTTTTTTTTTTTTGTTTGTTATGAGAATGTTAAGGCTTATTACGCAATCATATACCATAAAAACACACCACTTTGTATATATATATTTTTTTTAATGAGAGCCTATATACTGTTTTTTTTTTTTTTTACGTAGAATACGTCTTTCATTTCGTTCCAGTACTGGGTCCCTTGGTAAAAATCCGTGTGTCCCCAAAAAGTGTACACCATACTTCCTTCAGTAATTTCAAGACTATAAAAGCTACCAAAAATATAATAACTGAGTTGCAGAGAGGAAGGTCCAAAAAGTCTACCGAAACAGCGTTCAAAGTCAGATGACGCAATAGTGAGGGGCGCGCGCGTCCGTCATTTTGTGATTAAATCGACCCTCGGAGGGAGCGATAAAATTAGTATAACTCGGAACTGCGACGTGATGGCACGTACCGCGAGGTGTCATTCGTTTCGTCTACGCGAGATATATCGATATCCGTAATAATATTTGTGAGAAAACTTGATTAGGTGTGTGAGAAATTGTGAAATAGTTGAGAACTTTGTGAAAATTTCCGAAATGTCTCAATATCTTAATTTAAATAGATCGACTTGAACGCGAGAAAACGGATAATTGAAGACTACGTGGGAGACATGTGCCTCGTCGACATCACACTGAACGGCAAGTCACGCTTCATACTCGGATGCGTTTACATTCACCCGAACGTCTCCATCTCGGATCTCGAAATGTTTCTCTTTGCGATGATGATCAAGTATTGCAAGGGCGCCAAGAAAATCAGCAAGAATATGATTGGGGACACAGATGTACCAATGGTAATCATGGGAAACTTTAACGTCGACGCTCAAACGAATCTACACGAGCTCGATTTCATGAAGACTCAATTCAACTTGAACTTTGTGCCGACACGGTCGCCACCCACGCTGGGAAACACATACATCGATTCGGCATGCCATACGTGAGCTACTTCTCGTACCATCGGCCCCTCGTCAACAAGACCATTCTCAGCCTAGAATAAGTAAGCCATTCTCTCGAAATACATTACTCTCTGCACAAAATTTCCGTAAACAGCAAAAAAAAAAAAAAAATCTCTCTAAACCTAAACTCTGCGCATTCACTCATTGCTAACACTCACCCGACACCCAACAGCCACGCGACGTATTCTACGCCCAAAAGACCTGCGGCCATGGCTCAGACACAGCCCCGCCAATTTTTCTTTTTTTTTTTTTTAGTGTGGTGGTTTAACGATCACCTTCAGCGACTCAATGGGCTAGAGGCAGTCGCCCGTCCATAATTTAGGGCCACTGTTCCAAGAAACAGCGCGAGCCTGTGCCATAAGACAAGCGCACCATCCATGCCTCACCTGAGTTTCGAACCCGGACCCGCTAAGACGAACGATTAGAA
The DNA here is from genome assembly GCA_039090855.1 of Macrothele yani. Classification (NCBI taxonomy): domain Eukaryota; kingdom Metazoa; phylum Arthropoda; class Arachnida; order Araneae; family Macrothelidae; genus Macrothele; species Macrothele yani. Next base: position 58,913,977 of record CM077017.1, on the reverse strand, counting down.
CCTAACGCTTCGTATCACTCGGCCAACGGTGTGGCCATACTGACTTCGGAAAGCTTGGCTTTCTTTAGATTCTTGTTTATACCATGATCAGGATAAGTTAACTTGAACCTTAATTTACTTAACATCCGCCGTCGGGTGGCTGAATGGTCAAAAGCACAGACTTCTGTCTAATCGTCCGGATTCAAGTTCCAGATGAGGCACGGGGTGTGTGTTTTCCCTACGAGGATGGTTTAATCCAAATATTTTGAAGGTATGCTAGTTCACCAAATGTGTTATATTCATATTTTATTAAATCATTAATAAATTTCCATCATGTGGGAATTCTGTAAAAGCTCCTACTTACAATAAGCAGATACCGAAGAGCAACAACTTTTTAAAGTTTCTAGGGAAAGAAACTACACTGCCAAAAATTTTGTGGTAGGTTGAACCAAAAAGCGGCTGCACCACTTTCTGAGAAATGATACACCATTGTGTGGTGCAAACAAAACTAACTATATGGTGTAAAACTGAACCATAACCTGGTGGAACCTTGTCCCATGACGTGGTGCAAAGTTGCACCACGTCGTTGGTTTTGTTTACATTGTGTGGTGCAAATAAAACCAACGACATCGTGTAACTGTAAGTTAAAACTAAGAAATGATTTGCAATGGTAACTGTGTTCATAATCAACAGACTCCAGAAATAATTTATCGTTATTTATTCTTGAATAATCACACAACTAAAACGCTAATGTAAGTTCATTGATAATACTAAACATCGAATGAATGAGTTATTAATCAACAACGACTCCGCCTTTAAGTTATTGCGTATTTTCACTTTCTATTTAGTCTCTTTTAAACAGTCTTACCGTGAATTGTTACCCATTTGGCACTTAACACAAAATAGTTTATATTCCAGTGAGAATCCTTTCAGGAGATTATAATACTATTTTAGAGCACTTTTTGTAAGAACAACAAATAGCGAGTTCCTACACATCACTGCGACGCCATTACAACCAATCCAGTGTCGTGATCCCATAATTCTCTGCAAACGAGGTGCTGGCTGGTCCGCATCCACGCAAACACGAACCGAAATTCACAAATGTAAACTTGCAGCAGGTGTTCGACAAAAAAAAAAAAAGCAAAGGACGCCATCATCCAACAGTAACATTGCACCATGACCTGGTGCAACCTTGTACCACAACCTGGGGCAACCTTGTACCATAACATGGTGCAAAGTTGCACCATGTTGGTACAATATCATTTATGTATCGTAGGTATAGGCATGGAGCTACTGGAGTAAGTTGTAAAGCCCCGTTCCTCCAAATTTTGTAATACAATTTCCGCCAGGAGAGCGGGGAGCCCATAGGGACTCCTTCCTTTTGTTGGTAAATGACATTTTGAAATTTAAAATAAGACCTCTTGAAAAGTAATTTCAAGGCTTCCATGAAAGCTCAGATTTCCAGATCATTTAGGGTGCCCAAGTATTGTAGTTTTTTCTTCTATTAACTCATGTGCATTTTATTTCAGAACTCACCCAATAATAATTAAGACATAACTACCATTGGTCAGGGTGTGGAGACGTTTCCTTGAGATCACTCGGGAGCTGAACGTGGTGTGTCTAAATAAGAGCGGCGTTCCACGGTGGACTCTTTTTCACATTTTTTACAGTATCTCATTTTATTATTCACCTGAGGATGTGCTGGGAGCCAGCATGAAAGATCAAGTGATGTGATTTTAGTCTTCAACTTCTACTTCAGTGTAAATAAAATCATTTTCATCGTTCATTTTGACTTTCAGTAATATGTTACATCGTGCAACGACGGCATTCTAACAGTTAGTAATATTACACCGTGATTATGTATGCTTCATACATCACATAATGTTTACCTTTGCCCTCAAAAGTGATGTGGTAGTAAGTACCACTTTTTGGTGCAACCTACAACAAGATTTTTAACAGTAGATAGAAATGCATTCATTCAAAGTTCGGGTATCTGGACACAACTATCTTTAAATAGATACTTTTATACAATTCAGGAGAGATTTTCTTCCCCAACACAGCACAGTCATATGACAACAAAATTTTAACCACTTAAGATCCCAAGGAAAATTTAAAAAGTCGGTAAAAAAACGCAATTGATTTTGCAAGGTACAAGTAGCTCGATTCCAGACAATGGACGTACGTGAAACGTAATATTACGAGGATCGTTCTGGTAATTATAAAACAAAAGACAAAGTTCCAGTACACATCGTGCGGAACGAAATGAAAGGACAATTTTTTCAAAAGTCGATATGTGTGTGATATATGCAAAAACATGGCGCCCTACCTCACATCAGTGGGCCCGTAATATTACGGATCTCGATTTTCTTGCACTATCATTCGTTAACGTAATATTACGCACCTGGATGCTAAGTGGTTAATATTACAGTAGGGCCAGGTCGTAGAGAAGCCGTACACAACAAATTAACGATTATAGCGAAGGATCTGCTATTTCCCTTGACTTAGGTAGAAAACTGCATAATAGACTATTTGTTTATAGAAATTAACGATGTCGAAAAGCGAAGCCGTACACAACAAATTTACGATTACAGCGAAGGAACTGCCATTTCCCTTGATTTAGGTAGAAAACTGCATAATAGACTATTTGTTTATAGAAATAAACGATGTCAAAATTTCCGGTTACGGAAATAACGGAGTGCTGAAAAACATTTACCTTTTGCCCAAAACGGCAAAGAACGGAAAGAGGAAATGAGGAATGTCTGAAAAATGAAGTACGGAAAAGCAGACTTCTAACATCTGTAATTACTTTCCACAGAAGGGTTTTTTATTGGGTTATGGTGGGAAAGATGGCCGGGTCAGCGGAAGGAACATTTAGCGCAGTGCGTATAGGGATGACTGTTGAGGAAGCAGATATTGAAATCGCTCAAATGTGGGACAAAATTGTGTTGAACAAACTTAACGACGGAGCAACGTCCAAGACTTTTCCACTATACAGACGATGACGTTGTTGTAAGCCCATTTCTAGAAGATACCGAGATTGTGGATGAAATACAGCGAAGAGGTCTGACACTGAGGAAGAGGATGCAACTACAGGACCGACATTATTGGGTGCATGTGCAATATTTTCATTGAACATCGTAGCAAAATTTTTCATGTCACACAGCATGTATACTTCTAATGCAGAAAAAAAAAAAAAAACGATTCCATGAAAGAAATTATGATGTCCTGTGTTGCAAAGAAGAAACAAAGTTTTTTTAGATTCGTGGATATTAAAAACCTAAAGGGTTTAAAGTGATTTTTCATATTTATATGTACGTACTGTTGTTGTTATGCACATACTACGTACTACTATATATTTAATCAAAGTTTTTTTACACCAAAGTTTTCATCAGGTCCCTTGAACTTCGTTAAAAACACGCTCACAATCTATTCTGATTACATAGTTATTTACAGATAATACAACACTCCACAAAATTTTGATATTTTGCAATGTCGATTTTACATATACCATGGTTTGTTCTTCCTCAAATTCTAAAAACGTGGCTAAAATGTGAATCGCCATGTACGGCAAAAGTACTTACATGCAATTTCTACGAACTACATTTGGAAGATTGGAAATAAACATTTGATTCATGCAATTCAAAATTGTTTCTACTGATCTGTATACTTTTTTAAGTCATAAAGCTTCTTCACATTAAGTAAAAGCACTTGATTTGCACTGGGGATTTACTTTTCTGTACAACCACATAATGCTACTGAAATTCACCCGATTCAACATTTCGAATAGCTTAACATTAATCGTATTCACTCATTTTCGCCTTTCAGAACAATTGCGAAGCATTTGAAAAATCAAACTGTTTGGGCCTATTAAGATAAATAATTTTAAGGCACTTATTAAATACAATCGTTTTGACACTGCAAACAACTTCAAAGCACCTTTGAAATTCATTTACTTTGGCAGTTCAAAGGAAATTAAGATCAAATTTTGAAGATGACAATACGATTTTTGGCGTAAATGTGACAAGGATGGTAAGTCAGATAATAAAAAAAATTTCATCGTCCTGGAGCGGGACTCGAACTCGTGTCTCCCAGAAAACGCCCGGGTATGCTAACCACTACACCACCCAGAACGATCAAGTTTCCGATCAATTTGAATATAACCATCATAGAATTCGCTAGTCGAAGCAACCGGTATTCATGTTTAGCGAATCTGGAGGTTAAGAATCTTATCCCGTGTTTGCCCTGAGAAGCATATAAATCATGAAAGAAATACGAGATTACGCCATATTACGCCATGAATGCCGGTTGCTTCGACTAGCGAATTCTGTGATGGTTATATTCAAATTGATCGGAAACTTGAAAATTTGCTGGGTGGTGTGCGTGCTGGGTGGTGTAGTGGTTAGCATACCCGGGCGTTTTCTGGGAGACGCAGGTTCGAGTCCCGCTCCACGACGATGAAAATTTTCAAGTTTTCGGATATTATCTGACTTACCATCCTTGTCACATTTACGCCAAAAATCGGATTGTCATCTTTAAAATTTGTATTATATGGCGTAATTCCGTATTTCTTTCATGAAATTAAGATCATTCACAAAATTTTCTCGTATCAACGCCCTTCAAACCGGCATCACCATGTAAGTCACTCTACCCTTTTCAAACTTTAAGACATTTGAAAAATTCGATTCTGTTTGCCTTTTAACTAGCTTAAAAGATATTTGAAATTCATTAGTTTCGGACCTGAAACTCTTTCTTTTTGGTTTTTTTTTTTTTTTATTTACGTTGAAGACAGCTTCAAGATTTTTTATGAACTTTAAGAACTGATTGCCATGTGTTGTTCATGAACCCCAGCAATATTTTATTTCAGATTTATATAATCCATTACCTTCAAATCAAGACACATTTCAAACATGTGCGGAGTTACTGACCAACTACTCAAGAAATACCTCTGAGTTCAGAAGTAGTCAGCAGCTTGATATTTGACACAACTTCTGTCACAAAATATATAACTTTTCGAATTTGTCTTGACAGATATTCGGCATGCAAATTTTTTACAAATACGGTATGAAAGTCCCGCCACTGCGATTGTGAAGCTGTGAATACTATTTTCCCGATTTTACTTGTACGAGATAGCGAATGCCATTTTAATGTTCGTTTCTTGCACGACCGGATTTTTGCTCATCTTCAAAGAATTAAAGTATATTTTTAGAATTACTTTTTCATGAGAATGTAGCGTTGAAAGAAAATGTATTTCGATTGTCGTTTACGCACGAGGATAAATCAAAAAGTCTTTGAAAACCTGTTGCACTGTTATTAACATTTTACATTTCACAAAGAGCAAATATTTAACGTAGCTGTTATAGGCATTCCAAATATAGTCTCCCACATTTCCAGTACCCCGATACAGTAACAAGGTATTGTACTATTTTTATGGTTTCTTTCTGTTTGGCCAGTTCAAGACAAGACAGAAAAAAGCCACTAAAATTTTACAATACGCCTTTGTTTTTCTGTGGTGTTGGCACCGACAAGAGTGGATTTGTGCTTACAATGCCTTAGCATTACAAAGTGCAAGAATATTATTTTGCCACCACAGTGACCGAGTGGTCAGAGGCGCGGGCTTTAGGTTAACCGTCCGAGATCGGGTTCGAGTTTAGGATGGGGATGGTTGCGTGTTTGTCGTTCGCGAGTTCTTTCCCTTCCATGGAACAAGGGGCTCTACATTAGGGACGAAAGATTCCCTGTAAACTTAGGTGTCATGTGAGACCCTAAGCTCCCCGCTCAACGGTAAACAACAATAGGCATTGTCATTTCAAAAAAAAAAAAAATGTTAAAAACGCATTAAAGGTCTTCATTCATGTTTAATTGTGAAATGTTCCTTAGAATGCGATATGAGGGGGGGCGACTTCCTGATTTCTCCTCGTAAAATGTGTAGTTCTGTGGCACCTAGATTTCACTCAACACAGCTTTCCGCATTCTACGAAGAGTGATAATGCCATATTCTTATATTCTTACTAATAGCGGATAGACGAACGGCATAACAAGCGTGCAAAAATTTTAAGGAAGAGTTTCAATTCCTTTTATGGAAGAAACATATTCCAGGAGTATTTGAAGTTATCTTTTCATGAAACAGCTGTTCTGAAAACCAGCTGAAACTTGAGAAAGTTTATCTCAAAAGGCCCATAGATAACGCAGTTTGTCATTAAAATGTAAGAGCAGTGAACTTCCCGATAATGAGATCTGTTCTCCAGCACACAAGTCTTAGTGCTCGGGAAAGAAACAGCACAGTTATTATTGCCTGCAAAAATTCACGGGATGCTCAGTCATGCACGCGTTACGATTCTTTTGGCGTGGGAAGGTTATGCGCCTAAGGGGGAAAATTATCCTGCATAACAAAAATACACGCCCATAGACTTTCGTTTCACTTCTCTTATAAATTCACGTATGATGAATTTCAGTGTTTTGTTAGAGTTCAATTTTATTGTTACTAGAGATTTTTGGTGAAAGAAATTGTTATCCTACACGTGTGACGTGTATTACGATTTTAACGTTCCTTCTTTAATTCGTTCTTTTTTGTAAATTTTGCAACCTCTTACGCATGTTTTTCATTCTGAAAGTCATATCGGAACTGCTAAACTTCTTTGACGTTTTGACGACAGCTGGCAGCTAGTCAGAGGGGTAATAAAACGACAGTCTCGGTGTGTGGAAGACGTGACAAGCGAATCTGTCAAAGGAATGTTATCTGCGACTCATTGATATTTGAGTTTCAGTTGGTCTGTTATTATAAGTTACGACGAGTTGTGAAGTTGTATTAGTAACACGAAATTGCAATTTGAGTAGAATTGTAGAGCTATGGAGTACTAATAAATACACTTTGGATTTTCGGTAAGCGCTCTTTCTCAGAATTACGATCACTGTGTCCGTAAGGTACTATTATTGCTATCCTCATTCAAGTATACTTGTGTTAAGTATACAGGAACTATTTGAGAACAGCAAAACAATATGAAAATAACATTAAAACATTATAAACGTTGAAGGAATTAAGCGTATCATTTAATTACAGAAGGAAGATGTGCCATTCCTCAAAGTTATCACATTGTTTCATCTAGAAATTCTGCTAAATTATGAATTTGGCGCACAGTGGTCAAGAGGTCTGGAGTTTTAATAAAAACGCTGTCTTGTTATAACTTTTTTCTTTTACATAGAAATCTAAAGAGTTGTTGTAGCGGCTACAAAACTAATCTCTAACTATTCCAGTTTTGAATTCTCTGTGAGACATCAGAAACCCTCCTGCTCAGGTGGTCACTGATTAATTTTTTCATCTTGATGTTAGTCTACCTTGATTTCTTTTGCTTTCAGTTTTTCTTTCCACTATGTATGAAATACTGATGCTTCGTTCTGTTGGTGTTCTCAGCAAAACTTTCAGGGCATGAAGTCTTTTCTTAAGACTCACTCCTTTAGTTACATTTTTATTTTCTGATATAAATAAAAAAAAAAAGCAATATTATTCTGCAGTACCTCATTTTAAATGCATCAACTCTCTTCTTGTCACTTTTTTTAAGACTTCATCCTACGCAGTGGTACACTGTAAAAGAACATCTGCCGTACGTTACACACACACACACACACACACACACACACACACACACACACACACACACACACACACACACACACACACACAAGGAGCAGCTTCACTGCCTCAACATTTTTGGAAACGTTAAGCAAGAAATCCCAACAAATGGCCAACAAATGTTTGGAGAAGTCTAAAAAATTTGGGCCAGGCTGATTATATGGAACTTCCCCCAATAAACATGGAAAATTCACTGGGGGATATAATGCAAGTGAGTTTTATGGAAACTTAGAAAAATAAGAAAGAACAGTACCGAAGTCGTAAATAACGATAAGTTTCGATTTAAAAACGCCGTCTTTCTGGAGGTTTGCAAAGCTGTTTTAAGTGTGATAAAGAAAGGTGCACATACACCTCGCATCAAACAAACTGACTTACAATAATTCTGAAAGACTTTATAGTGAAATACCGACACATTGCACAAGTATATGCAGAAAACTTTCGCATATTCTTCAGTGAAAGAACTGATATTTGCCAAAGTTCCTAAAAGTCCCACTGAATTGTGAAACATTTTACTAAAAGGCTGAGGCTTAGCAATTCATTAAATAAACTGAAATTCTATGCAAAGTTAATTGCAACTATGAAACGTCGCCAAATTCTGAAGAACGCTCTTCATGAACCTTACTGCAAATAAATTAATAACAACAAAATTCTGAAACAATGCACCGACCTCAGAAACATTACACAATTCCTAGAAAGAATGCCTCATCAACCTCGGTAACATATTACACAAAGGTTTGAGTTTTTCCATGTTCATAGAATTTAAAAAAAAAAATGTGTGAACTTATTCAGAAAATCTCAGAAACGTTACACAGATTTCTAACCATGATAGGTAGCCTCAAAACATTTGAATATGTAATTCTCAGTTTCATTTGGATGGGAAGATTTCAACTTTCAAATAACTTTCTATAAGGAAAAACAACCCCAATAAAACAATAGAACTTTGGGAGTATTTTCTCTTCTCTTTATGCCAAATATGAACACTTTTCATCATAAATACCGACAAGATGTTCACTAAAAATTCATTTTGTTGATTTAGCAAAACTACATAAACTTTGTTGAAGCCATTCGTCGGTATTATAATTACAATATTCAAATTTTTCTTTCCACAGTTAAGAGCTCGACAATAAGGTAACACAAAGTAGAGTTTCTGTAAGGAAACACGTGTTTTAAAATTATTCGATACAGCTTTCTGTATTCTACAAAAAGCCTATTGCAAATTTTCAGCAATCCACAAATATCTTTTTTTTTTCAACTCAAATATATATAAAAACTAAGCGAATAACTTAAACGAATTTAAAAGTTATTAATAGTCATTCACTATATGCCCTGAAAAAATCGTCTTGAAAAAATGACAAAAATGTTTCCCTGAAAAAATCGTTCACTGAATTTATATATCCATAACGTAATAGCACAGTTATTTTTGAAGTATTCGTACAATTCTTGAGCTGAACAAAGTTTTACTCCTGGTAGGGTTTTAGAAAAAGAATATGAACTTTTACAAGGTTAAAGCAGATCTTCATACCCTACGAAAACCAGTTTTGTTAGATTCTCAAAAACTCCGATATTACTTTTTTTGTTCGCATGAAACTGTAATAAATAAAATAACCCACGGCATTTACACTCCATTAATCGCTATACCAACAAAATAATGATGTGTGCAGCACTACAAATGCATCTATAACATTGTATAGTGAGCTTAGTGATTTTATTGTTAAGAGTTTTAGAAAATAACAGACTTTAAGTTTCATCTCATTTCGTTGAACCCTAACTTATATTTGTTTCCTTCTTTTTCAAAATCAAAGGTCCACTCCATCTGTTCGGAAACTTTTGAAACGAAAATTACACTTAAGTTACATTTCAGAAATTTGTACATGCTACATCAGGAACATTTAAAATATTTCTGTAAAAGACATGCTAAATAAGAAAGTGACTAGTTACTGCGAATGTAAATTTTCGAATCAGCAGATTCAGGTTAACTGGGCCATCGGCTAATCAGGACAACCGTTTATTCGGCACAATTCTTGAAGAACATCCCAAATTAGCTCTTTGGAGAAAAAGTTTCGCATAACTGGGACAGCCGCTTAAATGGGCCAAAGTGTTCTAGCCCCGATGTGTCCCAATTAACCGGAATCTACTGTAATCGTACATATCAGGACTTGATAAAGTTAGAAGGACTCGAAAGGCCTTCTAACTTTATCAAGTCCGTACAACTCTGAACTCCGTTCCATGAATTTCTTGATGCAAGTAATAAAAGAATCGAATAAGGACAACTCTTCATCACTTGATTTGTCGTATTTATAATCCAGGTAAATTGCAACATCTTTGACTCTTTCAAACTCGAAGTTTTGTAATATAAAGATTTCCAATACATTTGCCTTGCACTGAGCTCTATGTACATCGCAATCCCAACATGGCAAATTTCAGATTTCTGTCTTATTAGTGTTTTAACGAAACAACGTAAAATAAGAGCTCCGATAAACTAACTCACGGTGGTCTACTGATCTAAGGTGTGGGCTTCTTTCGTCTTATATTTTCAGGTTCGATACATAGAGAAGAAATATTTGGATACAGTGTTTAATCTACTGGTGCTGGTTCTGTTTCTTCCGTGAAGCCAGTAGTTCTTATGTATACGCAGGTGATTCTCTCGTAAAGCCTTAGATGCTTATGAAAGTCGTTAACACAAACAAACATGACTCAGAGGCGTATTTGGTTTTCTGGTGTCCCCATTCCTTTTCTTTTCTTTTTTCGAAATTTGTTACCTTAAGAAAAGATTGGACAATTTTGGTTTTAAGTACGAGGCTACGTGGTTCATATCTCTTAGCACGTTTTATACAAAAGTGCGAAAGTAATAATAATTTTGTTTCTTCGCCCACAACGAAAGTTTTTATTTTTGAGATTCTCAAAAGTTCTCTTTTCTTTTTTATCTGATAGAACATAAAAAAAAAAAAACACAACTTAATTTGCCAAAAAATTGTGCCGCTCTTTATTTAGTCTGCCTACTTAGTCACATTCCTATATTATGTTACTGCAGAAATACACTCCTGCCATGACTACGAGGAGTTTCAGGGTGTTAACCATTAAATTGCAAAACTTACTGACGTAGAACACCCCAAAGCGTATCGCACAATGAGCTATGTGATTTACTGTTCACATTTTAAAGAATCAGCGATCTTAAGATTTATAAAAAATTATCGGGTGCATTTTACAAACTTTTAAACGTGTGTTTATTATATTTGTTTCTTTACTTTTGCTTCTCTTGTTATAAAATCAAAGCCCGTCAATCTCTATAAAACTTTAGAAATGGCATTTCAATGAATGTGATATTTCGAAAGTTTCCACAAACCAGAGTGATACTTTTAAAACATTCCCATAAAAAAATGAATTACCCTCAAGACACTGTACATGTAACTTCCGAATAATGCCTTCATGAAAACACATCAAAATTTTTAATAGAACGCACTTTTCCATGAAAATTGAAAATTGCACTTGAAAGTTATGAAAGACTGTGCATTAATTTTCTGGAAGCAGTAATTTCCAAGTAAATGATATTTCAAAAAATCTTATAGATATATGAATCGTAAAAATGCATGTCTGTGGGTGTTTAAAAAGTGTTTTTCAGAAGTCCCACAAATTACACATAAAACTTTTTGAAGTCCTGCAAAATATTTCCAGCAGGTGAGCAACTTTTCAGAAACATTTCTATTAATCTGTTACTTGATAAAATCCGGTGATAAATTTGATTAAATCAGATCAGATCATATGTTGAGGATTTTAGGAAGGGAGTGTCTGACTCCAGGTCTTAAACAAACCCTTAGAAACAGGAAACTAGGAGATTTGGGCTAAAGTGCCAGATAGGAAAGTGACACGGAAGCGAAGTAGAAGGGGGAGGAAGATGCCCTTATTTATTACCAGGGGGCCAGTACCCGGGGTCCGACGGCTTAACGTGCCCATCCGACGCACGGCGGATATTCAGTGGATCGAGCGTTCGTACCTGCCTGGGATCGAACCTGAGGTCCTTTCGGTGACAGTCACGAACGTTGCCCACTAGGCCACCCGCTGCCCAGGTGATACATTTGAGCACTCCAACGATAATTATGTTTTACGAGTTTCCAATATTCTAGAGGTAATTTTTTAAATTAACATTTTAATGGAAAGAACCCTCATAGGAAGGAGGAAATAACAAAATCTGCCAAATCTGTTTACACAGGATGAATTCTTTACTGAATTACTAGAACATTTTGATTTTTACAGATGGAAAGTGTCAACATGAGGATATAACATCATTTATTCTTTCAAGAGTCTGTTCATCAAAATTCATTTAAAAGTATCAAAAAACCCATCAGCCAATGCTAATTTCATCTGTTAAATTTTGAGACATCCGTAAATGTTGAGCGCCCATATAGTCACATCATACCGTTGGAAGGTACTACAGAAAGTTTCGCGATAACACTAATTCTCGTTGCTATTTTTTCTGTAGAATTTCTGGATGCGAGTGTATACAGTAAAAATAGGAAAAACGTTGGAAATTTCTTGTAGAAAAAGCGGAAATTTGCAGTTAGTAATAATGAACATTTTTTTTGCATGTTGGAGGACAGCGTATAGTATGGAAAAGTACGTATGAAAGGCGAAGAAATGAAAAATACATTATCCTGTGCGGCAGCTCTTCACTGCTGGACAAATATTTCTCGAAATTTTCCCTAGGAATTTGTCTTGAGGGTATTTTTTCATTCAAGTGAGCAATATTTGATGTTTCGCGGTGCATGTGACACAAGTAGCAAAAATAGTGAAAAAAACGACAAAGAAATTTCCTTATTTGCTTAACATGCTGTTAAGTTTCATTTATCCAATTTTTATGTAGTTTTTCGGTATTCTGGCTATCAATAAGATTTTTGCGTTGAAAGTGTGGTAAAAACTGCTAGATAACATGAAGGCACAGTAGAAATTTGCATATGGTGTTTGTATATGTTTACCATTTCTGCTTGCTCGGTCTTGAAAAATAAACTATGGACAACCATGGTCATACTCATACTAAGGGAGATGTTATTTAGATATGACTGCGAGAACAAGAACAGCAAGTACGTGAATTGATTGGCTAAGCAGCCTCTACACGATTCGAGATGACTGCTATATGACTTCATAACTCATTATACATGACATTAATCTGAACCCTACTTTCTTTCTCTCTTTTTTGATCATTTCATGTATATTCGTAGTGCTAGCATTTTTCAGATATGATAAGCATCTAACGCTAAACTTTGCGTCTTCTACTGTTTTCATAACTTTTGCTAAACCCGTCTTTTTTCTTCTTAAATTTTTCAATTTTACTCATTTTGTTCCCATCAAAATGCCCATTTAAAGATTAGAGCAATCCCGGTTTGCTGATCACTCATGTAACTGCAGTTTATAACTTTTTATGGTTCCTAGGTGAATATACAAAAGATGCCCAGGAGGACGAGTGGTCAGAGGTGACTGTTCTTCCCATCTGGGCCCGGGTTCGAATTCCGTACGAGGCATGGGTGGTGTGTTTGCCTCACTTTCTGGAACCAGCAACCCGACGAGGGACTGCTTAAAGCCTCCAGGGTTGCTCGCAACGGTCTTTAAACCCTGAGAAAAAAATCCAGTGACACCGCCGACTACGTAAAAACACGCAGTAGCAACCATTGAAATTGGATTTAAAAAATACTAGAACAACAACTACAGGAGGAAATCGGAACAAAACGTTGCTTTGACGGTCTTGTGTACAGCAAGCGATGCACTATGTCCTCTAGGAAAAGTTACTCTGTGCCGAAACGGTATATCACACGTTCTTCGAAACACACTTAATGATAGGGTGCCCCTCATATTGCAAGTAGCATTATGCAAAATATCTCCACAGTTATTTCAGTGAGGGAAACTGACATGTCACGCGTCAGTGTGCGTCTTGGAGTGACTATAAAACAAGTGGTTAGCATTCTGATAAACATGGGTATAGCTGTTTAACAATGCCTGCATATTTACATACTGAGTATCGCAATATAAGATAATCTTTTTGTAAGGGGAGTCAGTGGAACGCGGTGCTATACTGCACAACGATTTCCCGAGGAATGTCATCAAGCTCGCCGTTCCAGGCGTTACACAATCGGCTGCAACCCCACGTTGCACGCAATGTGAAACACGTCGCACCGGCCGAAGATAGACAGACCACGCCGTGATGTCTTGGGCATTGTAGCCTACGTGTTAACCCCCTTTTATGCCTTCACCAAACAAATACCTTTTTTATTTTGTTTTTCGCATCGGTATTTAACGACTTCCATAAGCACTTAGGCCAAGTAAAGAAGTTTCCGTCTTTTAATTTAGGGCCACTAGATCCTGGGATAAGAAATAATTTTTTTTTTGTCTTTTTCGGTATTCGAACTAAGGCCCAGAAACAGGAGCAGTCAAAAGCACACACCCTGGTCAGCTCGAACCCAAGAAGCGAGTTCCTTATACAGGTTTAGTCCTGTACAAATTCCACGCATCTTGCACTAACAGTATGTGACGTACACCTCTATTTAATCTACTTTTGGAGTTTCTGTTTTGTTGTGTAAATTTAATTACTTTTTGTTAAACATTTTCTCATTGAATAACACATTGTTTCCCGGAAGAGCTTTTACGATTTGGCAAAGCCGACAATGGGTCACTGCACGATAAAACGAACACATTAAATGCAGATAAGAGCAGATAGTAGTGGCAGTTATTAAAAAGTGCAGATTGATTAGAGATAACGTTATAGTTGGATTAAAGAGTGGATTGTACAGATAGTGTAGATAGTTAAATGCTGATATTATAAAACGTTGATATAAAGCTAGTTGAATTATATATTACCAACTATTGCCTTCGTTCGATAGATTTCTGCGCGTCCCGATGTGCGGAATTAACTTTTCACTGAAGGAAGGAATAAAACTGCTGGATCAACGTAAATCTATTTTCTCGGGCTAATTCTTATCTCTAGCCGTTTTGCTAATTGTTTACAAAGAGAAATTAACTTAATATGAACATTAATTAGCGGAGACAAATAATTAAGTACTTAATCATACAATTATCAAAAGCTTAATTTCCACAATGTACATCTCTACGTTTTAATCTTTCTTTTTGAGTTTGTGTTCTTGTGTAAATTATGTTACCTCTCCGATATTTTCTTTCTGAACGGCATGACACTTACTCGAGTTTTTCTTATAGGTTTTGTAAAGATTGACAGTGAGTCAAAGGTAAATAAAACAAGTTAGTAAAATCATGCAATGCATTGATTATGATACGCTTTCCAACATACCAGAAATTATTACTCAAGTTATGAGGATAATGGCTGTGGAATAAATCTCGCTCCTGTGTCCTGACCTTTGACCCCATTTCGATGATATTCAACAGAACCGGTTCAGTGCACTTCAAGAATAACATACTAAAGTTTTGTCGCAATAGAAGCAGTTTTACGCAAGTTATGAGAATAATGGCTGTGGAATAAATCTTGCTTTTGTACAATGACCTTTGACCCCATTTCGTTGATATTCAACAGAACCGGTTCACTATACCTCCGGAACAACATGTTAACGTCTTGTCGCAATCGAAACATTTTTTGGTAAGTTATGATGCACAAGGGCAATGGAATGGATCCCACTCCAGTGTCCTAACCTTTGACCCCATTTCGCCCATTTTCAATAGGGTTCGTCCCCAGTGGCTCCCTACCACATACTAAAATTTCATCGAAATCGAACCGTTTTTACGCAAGTTATGACGCATAAGGGCAATGGAATAAATCCCGCTCTTATGTCCTGCCTGACCTTTGACCCCAATTTGCCAATTTTCAATAGGGTTCGTGCCCAGGTATTTCCCTACCACATACTGAAATTTCATCGAAATCGAACCATATTGACGCATGTTATGACGCATAAAGACAATGAAATGGATCCCGCTCTTATGGCGTGACCTTTGACCCCACTTCACCCATTTTCAATAGGGTTCGTCCCCTGATGGTCCCCTACCACATACTAAAATTTCATCGAAAGCGAACCATTTTTACGTGAGTTATCATGCCGACAGACAGACTGACGGACGGACAGACGGACGGAAAAAGCTGGAGCACATGCGCTTCTTCAACCTACGGTTGGAAAGCGTAAAAAACCACGTCTAGAGTAAAGACTGTGTGACGTGGCGATACGACGTAAGATGATTTACTGGTTGAATTTAGACCGCATGTTATCTTCATGATTTGTACACTGCATAAGTTTAATCTACGGGATGGATATATGATTCAGCCTGACAGCTTTTGTAGTTATTGGTAAATTGTGTTGGTGTTTGTTGGTAAGTCAACAACCAGGAATAAATAAGTTCTTTGTAAGTTCCACTTCTTGCTATATTGATTCCTGAGACCGTTAGTGGGCGTCTAGGTGTTTTGTTAAAAATTTAGTTAACATGTGGCTGTTATTTTAGCAAGTAATCTTGCCAACAACAACAACAAAAAACCATTGTAACTAACAGTAGGTTCATCTCTACCCGATCTTTAAGTAGCACATACCATGTGATTGTGGTGATCGTTGAAAATGACTGGACTGACGGAGTCACGTGCTGAGCACGATCGTTGACATACATGCGTTTCTCTCTGACGCAATGTGAACAGGTGAAGTTAAATTTCACCAACGATATTGCGGGGTTTTAGGTTTTATTGCAACAAATTGGGCTATATAGAAGCGGCCGTGCGTTCCTAATTCGGGTCCAGCAGTTCCAGGATTTTTTTGAAGGGGGGGGGCGTATAACGACCACAGGGAGCAACTCGATGGTCTATAAGCAGTCTCCCGTCCGTAATTTGGGGTAACTGGTTTCAGGAAAGGGTGGTAGACAGTGCCGTAAGACAAACACAACATCCATGCCTCACCGAGATTCGAATCCGGACCCGTCTAGGACGAATGGTCAGAAGTCAGCGCTTCAACAACTGTGCCACCGGGGCGACTGTTCCAGGAATGCGAAAAATCCGAGGCTCGAACCCAAGCTCACCTCGAACGAACGGTATGAAGCCAGATCAACAGTCGATGGTGTGCGCGTTACAAAATCAGCATCTTGCAAGCATCACTATTTCTTTCCTTTTCAGTGGGTGTAATGGAAACTGTCTTGGAGCACAGTTTCCCCCTTGCTCCCAAATAAATTTGCGACTTCGATTTTTCTTCTCTGATTGTCAGTGAATAAACAAGGACGGGCGCCATATTAAGTTTTGCAAGTTTGAAATTGGCCAACTTTTCCGTTGCAGATCACTAACACTGACTTTCAATGCAAATGCTAATCTAACTATATAGTGACATACAGTATTTTTAAGTCTTTCCCAAAATGCATTGGGCAGATCGTAAATCTATGTCAATTGCTATAGATACGGCTGCATCTCGATGGCCGCCATACCTTGATCACTGCGTTCTCCAGATCTGACGCCTGTCGATGTCTTCTTAGGAAACAGATGTCTCACAAGAAAGCACACTGACGGTTTAATGACTTTTAATAGTTCCAAAGAAGGAAAAAACCGAACAGTTGCTGAGCACAAGGAAATATATTCTAATGCGCAATAAGAACAAGATTTAGGTCTACTTTCTTTTAAAACAAGAACTAGTTAAGTAAATATTATGTGTGAATAGTTTAACAAAGTTTAACAAGTCACGGAGAATTTTTGTCTAGCTTTGTCTTTTTAATCAGGTTTAGATAAATTCTCTTTTGGAAGGAGAAGAATTACGCAGTTTGTATTATTATTACGATTTGGAAAAACAAAATACACTGGATAGATCTGTTCCCTTCTACAATTTCTGTTCCGTAACACTTTTCTAGGAAGCTACAGGGCTTTGAAACTGCATCGCCACTGACGTAATATGTAGGGCTATTTTACAGCTGACCATCTGGAATGTAATTTCTTTTAACAAGAACTGTTTCATCGAGTCACTATTTCAAAAATTTGGGTACAAACACGCGTTTAAGCCAACTTAGAATATATTTGCAAATTGCTCTAAATTATGGGGAACAAACACCTCACAAACTGAGTTCAAGATCCTTCCTCTTACGTGATCTGTACCGACTACCTCATTTTTCAGTATTAAATTTGGATCGTTCGATTTCATTAAAAAAGCTTTTCAATTAAGGATGAAATGATCCCTTTAAAATTTTCCAGAATTAATATCTAGCATATTTCTTTCTTTTCTGCCATTCGATTTTTCCAAAAAATCCGAAGGGTTGTGGGGAAAGTGCCTTCTTATTCCCTCTAATCCAGCAAGCACAAGGTCCTACTTCAAAAACATTTCTTTTAAGATACCATCACAGTTACAGCTGTTATCTAACATAGGCAGAACGCCTCAGAAAAGTTAAAAACTGTTTCGTCCTGCAGCGGAACGACATACTTTTTAAGTTTCCTTATGTTGGTAGAGAAGTTTTTATCTAGATATGATGAAGAGACTATCGTGCTGATTGATACACAAATAAAGAAGATAGCTGTCCAAGCACGAACACTTTAAGTGTTCGTGCTTAGACAGCTATCTTCTTTATTTGTGAAGTTTTTATCGTTGTAGATGATAGCTGCTGACAACACTTCTATGCCTAAAAATAGTGCTTGGCTTTTTAAATTACTGTAGGCTTCGGATATTAAATGTTGTTCTCCACGATATTTCTCGTGCTTCATTTTGGCCCCCAACTTTTGTTCAGGGCACTTCTGCACGAAACCACTGCCTCCTCTCCCATGAGGTAAACCCGGGGGAGGGAGGGGGGTTGATGACGCCCCTTTAGGTACAGCTTAGCAGATTCGCTTTTTTTCCTTATGTAACTCCTAGGGATATGTGATTTACGTTTACTTTCTTCTAAAATAAAAATTAGCAGCCTCCCATCCCAGGTTAGGGGCCACGGGTTTGGGAGGGGGGAAGCAGCACCGTGGAGGGAGTGTACAACCCATACCGTATCCGGGGTTAGAGCCCGGCTCAGCTCGGTTTATTAGCCAGAAACCAGCGCCTCTGACCACTCGGCCTCTGGAATGGCCAGACCAAAGCCCTCTTCATCACAGGATGTGCTAAGGTGTACCTAATGAATGCTAGTGTGTGTGGTTTATGTTTTTCGTCGTAAACCGGAGGGAACTACTGCTTCAAACATAACATTCATCCTGACTGCTTTTCCACAAGACTATTACTTCGAATCTGCTTCTTCGGAGGAGAAACATGAGCCACTCCTCCAGTTTGAACACGAGTAGTCAGATTACTTTCCCGTTAATCTGTTATTTCAAACATTCTAACACTTCGAACGCATCTTCTACAGAACATTAGCAGTTGTTTCAGTATGAACAGAACTTCGGTTCAAAAAAGTACTTTTTTAGAAATCATGATATCAAGTTACTAGATTTTCAGCGTGTAAACTTCTGTTTTAACATTTAGCCGAAACTATTAATTCCACAAGTTAGTTTGCTTTATATTTTAAAACCAACGGGAAATCTAAATTTTTGGACAGAGGCTAAGATATTGACCCCTAAAGGAGAAGTGAAAAAAAAAGTTGATAACTCGATTATCTGACCGACTTCAGCACATGCAGCCAATTTTTATGTTTAAAACAAGCAAATCTTCTTTATTTCTTAACACAGATCCTAAATGCGTGTTAGCAGAGGAACAATTTCCGAGATTACACCACTCACGGGAATTTAAAAGGAACGTGGAAAATACATTTTCTACGTAATTAATACTCTACACTGCGTGACTACTTCGTTAAGACAATCATCATACACCATCTGAAAAGAAAAAGACGCTCATACATGGAGCAATTGTTATAACAGTGAATGATGAATCACACAAAATTCCACGTAAAACACGCAAATGCATCATTACCTGTTCATAGCAATTCACAAAAATGCGAACGTTTGGTGTGCTTAATCAGTTCTCTGTCTTTAATCTGTACCTAAATTTAATCAAAATGCGAGGGCGTTACAACAGCGAAGTCAAGACCACATGTAAGAATTCACTGCAAGTAAAAGTATGAGTTGACAATAGCTGTTTTTACTTTTGCCCATTATCAGGTGGTATAATCCTTATCCTGGTGAAAGTGGTCTCCCATGAACTCCCAAGAACATGGGAGTTCACACTGAAAAGTATGAACTCCCACGCTCTTGTAATTTAATAAATAACATATTTCGGTATTTTACATAAGTAATTTCCGAGTCAACTAATTTTCAGTGCATAGCTTCTCGCGAAACAGTTATTTGAAATCTGACATTCACTGTGAGTACTCTTCACAGACACCACAAAGCGACCACACTGCGTATATCAGACTTTGCCAAAATTTAAGAATGTAGCTGATTCCTGAGTACTCATAGAACTCACAATGAGTAAGACATAGTAATAAAGCAAAACACAGTCGCCCAACAAGAGTACAACAGATAAAAATGTGCTAGAAGCATGCATTAATAGCAATGCCAAAAGTTATGCATTACAGGTTAGCCTGTTGCTGCTGCTGTTGTTTTATAATCATAATAATAATAATAATAATATTCGTTTAGTAAAAATTCTTAAGTGGCCTCGGTGAGGAAGTGGTCTGAGGCGCTGGCTTCTGACATTCGTCCGACAAGGGTCCAGGTTCGAGTCCAGAACGAGACTTAGGTGGTGAATTTGCCTGATGGTACTGGATCCGTCCGTCCTCTGGAACTAGTAGTCCTAAATTCGGGAAGGGCGACTCCTTATAGCCCTTAGAGTTGCTCAAGATGGTTGTTAAGCCCCGAAAAAAAAAAAAAAACCCACACACACAAAAAGAAATGAATTTATAGAATTATAAGTTCCTGAATCTGTTAAATTGTAGAATATTTCGAAATAAAAATCTGGGTGCTCATTAAAACTGAGTTTTAATATAAATTAGAAAATCTTACACTGCTAACATCGAACAGCCGAACTGACGCACGGCCTGAAGAAAAGAAAGATGCGCCGAAGAGAAAGGAAAGTAAAGGCTTACGATACAAGCAAACTTGAGCTCCAGCCCTTAAAATCAATACGAGAACTAATGCACACAGCAAGACATATACATCTTGTAATAACAAACTGTATTAATTTTGAAAACATATTTTTTTGAAATTTAAAAAAAAATGCTTACCTGGCTCCCTAGAATGACTGTTAAATAACTGCTACTGCACTCTGGTACGTTCTTTGCAGTCATTAATCAGCGAATTTAAATTTGTAAAAAATCTGAATACTGCCACTGGGGAGTTCCTATTTTAAAATATTACTCAATATCAAATAGGCAGACCAATAGAAGAAGAAGAGAGGGGGAGGAAGAATGAGAAAGACGGGGAGGGAGTGCGTGCGAGCGAGAGAGAGAGAGAGAGAGAGAAAGTGAAATCAAAGATATGTAAAATTATAAGTACTCCCGTACGAAGAAACGGGCTGATGCTGACACCTTTAAACATTTTTACTATAACGCGAAAAACCTGTACTTCCACGTATTAAAGTCGATCATTACAGGAAATTATTCTTAAAATTAAAAAAAAATGGTTAAAACAAGAATCATAAAACATGTTTGCATGCTAATGACAGCAGCTTATCGCGTACAGAAATCAATAATGAATTGTTATGCTCACGGTGAACCATGAGAAAACATTTTTGAACATGGCTTTAATTAAATGAATTTTAACGAGAGGAAATAGCGATTAAGTGGTTCAGATCGGATGCGCGGGCCTGAATCGACAATCACATAGTCGCACAGGCAAAATTAATAATAACTTCGGCCGAGATCCCTGCTGCATGTAAAGTTTTCTTAATGAATACGGCAAACCACTTCCATCCTGGAAAACTTCCAAAACGAGTATCAGCAAAAAAGAGGAAGCCTCGTTTACCCAAGTGAAAAGCCGAAGAGCTTACGAACAGCACCTCACGCAAAAAATCACTAGCTGCAGCGACTTTTGTAGGAATTTAAGTTCGAATCGAATTTCCTTTCATCGATATTAATAAAATTATGTCTCCCAGCGACACTTTGATATGTGTACATTTCACCTATAATAGGTTTCAGTTGATATCTAAATTATTTATGCTAATAACTGAGTAAAGAAGTTAAGGTAGTCCAGCCAAGTGATGAGAACGTTTGGAGCTTCCTGTGTGATATCGGAATGAAGCTAAATAAATCCTATTTATATTCATTCCATACAAAATACAATATTATAGGCGTATAGGAAAGAGTTTGAAGCACTCCTGAGCGAAGTCTAAGAACAACAAGAGTAATAGTATATAAACTACGAACTTAAAAAGAAGTAAAAGTCGCTCTTGCTCAGAGCAATTCCGTGCGCTATTTTTAATCGCCATTGGCTGCTCCGCTCCTGGGGGATGGGAATATTTAGAGGAAATATTAGAATATGATGCCAAAAGCTTCCATCGAACAGAAAACGAATATGATACCGTGAAATGTCAAGGAATCAGTGACTACATGCCGATTTCTTTTTACGAAAAAAATCCTGTCGGAAGGAGACTGAAACGGCACGACCATTTCTGGAACGCAGACGAAATCAGCTCAACATCGAGCGACGCCATGTTGTTTTGGGATAAGCCTTCCCAGCTGTTGGCATGGAGGTCTCAAAATCGGCTCATTTCGGTTATATAAGGTCCGTCCCGTACCTGAAACGATACGAAGTTGTACAATAGAGATTCAGAAGAAGGTCACTTACCTGCTGGAGAGGTCCTATGAGGTCATGCGAGGTCACTATGATGAGAAAACGGGTGGTCTCCCTCAGCCGATGTCGCTTAGCAGGGTTCGTGGAAGGAGGTTACAGCGTCTCGCGGGCAGCCGGCTCTGGGTGGCTGCGGAGAGTCACGTGACTGAGTTCCCGGATTTGCTTTTGTCTGGGCCGCACCATCAAATGGCCGGACCAACGAGGATCAGGTTTCTCCGCAGCTACGCACTGAGCGTTGGCATTCGAATGCACATTGGGAACTTGGAATGGCTGAGCAAGTACCTGACTTCGCATGTACATGTTGCTCCCGTCTTCTCTCGCTGCTTGCCGCCTTTCTCCTCCTCATTTATAACTTTCGCTGAATTCTTCCTTTTTTTTAAGATACGATCGTTCGATCGAGGTTCCCCATAGAGTTTTATTCGTAGAAAGTCATGGAAACTTTCTTTTCGTGTTATTTAAATGGACAGCAGTACTCCGACACCCCCATCCCGACTAAACGATATTTTTTGTGGTTTATTTCCAGGGAAAGGAATACAGCACGCGAAGTTTTGTAGATCTTATAAAAATAACATATATAAGAATATGAATTTATTTAAATTTAGCTCTTGGAAATAACTTTTCTGTTTCAAAGAACTTTCGGCTCCCAAAAGGATCATCCGATATTTAAGATAAAAATTCGCTAGTGTCAGTTCTTTTTCGTTTTTAAGAAACTACATCATCATCATCATTAGGTACTCAGTAAATTTCCCTTAGAGCTAACAGAGCTAGGTATTTCTTTCTCCTGTTACTTTTTGCTTAGACATTGCTCAGCATATTTGTCCCTTAACCTTCTCTTCTTTAATTTTTAGTATCTTCTGACATTCTATCACTCCATTTTGTCTAAATATTGTTTTTTTTTTTTTGTTCTTCCGAACAATTCAGGCGCCCGAACTCTATGTGGAAGTTTAAAAGCGATCAGTGCGGTCAATGAAGACGTGGAGAGTAGTGAATTGGAGCATTTCAATGCCAAAAACAAAGATGTTGTGTGACTGCCATGTATTCCAGAAGATTACTTGTTCATTATTTCTTTAATATTATCTCTAGAATCTGATTCTTAGTATGCACCCGTTTGTAGAGATGGACTTGTTGCTGCTACGAGGAAGCAGCTAATGCCCTTCGGCTAGCACAATCTGGATGTTTTGTTCAGTTCAAATTTCTGTACTTCAGTTGTTTAGAAATGCAGTGTCCTGGGTGACGTAGCAATGACATACTAGACTGAAACTTAGGGAAATGCGACTTGGATTCCTCCTGCGGGACGATACGTTTTTCAAGTTTTCTGAGAAGTTGGAGAAACGTAGAACCGTTAGTTATGGTATTTTTCTGTCAAAAAGTAAAGAACTTTGTACAACATATAACAAATGTGAAAAAAAAAAAGTGCACAAGCATTCAAGGATTCCAATAGTATATTTTCAGCATGTTATTAAACATCATTGCAGTGGTAAAAAGGCAACCTCTTTTTGAAACTCTCTATAAGACTAAATCGTATCAACCTTTAGTTTAAGTACTCTCATCAAGTGATTCCTCCCCACACCAACGTGAAAATTCCTCCATTTCTAATTTCGCATAGGCTTCTGCTGAACATCTTTTTTTTTTTTTTTTTATACTTGCATTTTCTTTCAGTGCTATTCATACGTGAAGATGCTTTTCGTATAAAGCAATGACAGCTTTCCCCTTTATTTTATTTTCATGTTTTCAGAAATGCATCTGCTTTTCTAGACTTCTTTCACTGATATTTATTTTTGACAAAATTCGGAATTTTTCTTTTGTGCCGTATAAATAAAATTCTTCTCTTCCGAAAAATGTTAAGATAGTCTAAGAGCTGAGGAAGGAACATGAGTTCAACTGCTCAAAGTTAGATTTGGACATACTAAGTCCCGCACAGGACGAGTGGAGAAAAGAAGATAGAACTACGAAAGGACGAGTTAAACAAATTTCTTACGTTGTCTGCGCATAATCCTCTAACCGGCCCAGCTCATCACTATAGGAGTTTGCGTAGAAAGTTGAGTAATACTTGAAACAGCAATTTCGGAAACACTTGAAACAACACTACATTGAAGGAAAGTAAACCTTATGTTTTTAACTTTCTACTTTTCTGCACTTTGATAAATGATGCTTGTATAAGTGTAGATCTTTCCAATATTCTTTTATTGAGATTTTCATGAAATTGTTGTTCGGACACTTCCGAGTTTAAGAAACGGGGACTTTTGTACTAACTGCAATTTAACAAAAAAAAAAAAAACCCCGAAGGAAAGCTGTACTGGGCCAAAGTAGATAAGCTTAAGTGTAGCTGTATAGGAGATCTAAAAAATACACATATTTATATATCAAGACTTCGCATTATTTTTTGAGAAAACAATGAAAGAGAGAAAGAAACTGCAGCATGCAATAAATTGAATAACGAATAAGGCTATGTGAACAAAAATTCAACCATTCACGTTTAAACACCGGTGCTCTGGTTAGATTAAGAAAAAAAAAAAAAGGTTAGGTTCTGGTGTTCAAGGGAGATTTCATCAAGTTCTAGAGGAATTTTACGAAAACAATATCACTGTATATTTTTGGTAACCATTTGATCAGGTAAGTAACGCACTGTATACATGGATGTATCACTTTTGACATAATACGATGAGAATAAAATACTGTGGATACACGAGAGTTAAATGGAAACAAATACACATATGTGTAAGCCACTGTGTGATAATAATTCGGTTTTATGTACAGGTGTAAGGTGGATCATGCACGATCTGCCGAGCATGCACTCGCCAACGGGCGGCTTTTTCAAGGCACTGCAACGATTTACAGACTAAAACTGGAAATATAAGTAGAATAAGAGAGGTTAAAAATCAAATCAAAAAATATATATCGCGAAATATCATGCAGACGTAATCTTACGAAACTATTGCTAATTTGATTTGATTTAAACCTCTCTTATTCTATGCATGTTTTCAGTTTTAGTCTGCAAATTGCTCTAGTGTCTTGAAAAAGCTGCCCTTTGGCGAGTGAAAGCTCGGCAGATCTTGTATGATCTGTTTACATCTGTATGAAATGCTCGATTATTGTCTTATGAAGTCTTGCACTTATTTGTTTCTATATAATACGATGAGGATTTTCTGATGAGAACTAAGTATTTCGAAAATGCAATAGACTTTCTTTATTCACGATCCGTTAGAAAAATCGTTTCAAGGTAAGAAAGAGGAGGACTGAAAACAATTCAGTGAGTATTGAATATGCTTTAACAAAAAAGAAATATTCAGAGCTTTGTGATTCACAATCGCAGGGCACGAAATGCCGATTTTCGGAGTTACATTAACAGTCTGCAAAAAGTGTTTCTTAGATTCTAGCTCTACTATACTACTTTCTCCATCTTCGTAACTTTCACAGGTTATTCACATCCCATAGTTTCCATAGATGGTCCATTGACAATAACTTCCACAAAAGATCTTTTTTTTTTTTTTTTGATTGGAGGTTTAACGACCACCGTGAGCAACTCAATGGGCTATAAGCAGTCGCCCGTCCCTAATTTAGGGTCACTGGTTCCAGGGAAGAGAGATAGCCAGTGCCGTAAGACAAACACAACATCCATGCCTCACCGGGATTCGAACCCGGACCCCTTACGGACGAATGATCAGAGGCCAGCGCCTTAGACCACTGCGCCACCGGGGCGGCCCACAAAAGATCCACATTTCCAGCTTCCATAAGCTTTTCTATTTCCTTCACCATGAGTTCTCTAACCCCAGAGCATTCGTATACTCTTCCAGTGGCTGACGTGGAGATCTGTGCATTTTCATTCAAATCAAAACAAAGTTTTGAAAAGAGACAGCTGAGAATCCCTGTCCTTCAATCTGAAGGCGACCCAGGGACCAATCATATGAATTAAAACAGAGAGAGAGAGAGAGAGAGAGAAAGAGAGAGAGAGAAAGACAGACAGAGACAGAGTTTAAGCGCGCTTGGCGTTGCTGATAGAAAATTAAATGCACCAAGCATTATAAGAAGGCTGCAGCCCGAAAATATTCTCTGCCAAACTCGTTGAATAAATTAAAAATTTTGTTTACTTGGTCTATAGCTAAATACGGGGCAGCCCTTCAACCGTCATGGCAATCAACTTTATCTTGAAAAAAATAGTAAAAAAAAAAAAAAAAAAAAGGGTTACTATGTTTGGCAATATTTTTCCAGCTTGGAAATGTTTCTTACATCATGCCTATGAGAAAGTGTATTCAGTTTCTAACACTTGGTAAAGCTTGAAAGTTTCTAGCACTACAGTTTCTAACACTAGGCAAAGCCTGAAAGTTCAAAAGAGTTACTGAATTTTAGTAATGGCAAGCGGACTGAATAATCTTTGATTTTTTTCTCTTTTGTCTTTTCTGAGTTCAGTTAACTTTCAGTGAGTTTTGTACAAAGAGAATTAGAAGCAATGAGCGTGAAAAGTGATTTGTTTGCTTGGTAGGCTCTGCCTAGAATAAGAAAGCCAGTTTGTGTGTTGCTTGCCTAAAGCATTCAAATAAGTTGTATTGAACATCATAAGTATCAGAGGGAAACGAATATCCTTGAAGAAACACTTCTTCGTATATACATGGAAGGCATACAAATGTCATTGCTGGCACAAATGTGCCATCTTTTCACTGTTTTCCTTGTAGCCACCAAAGTTGGAAACTGGTCAACAATTTCGGACCCGGACCAGACCCAACACGATCCGCACCCGTAACTGACCCAGACAAATCTGCTTTGAACTATAAATTCGAAACTCAATTTATTTATATACATGTAAAGTAATATATATATATTCATCTCAATAACTGCTTGATATTTAATAACTGCAATCCTTTTTTAATAATAAAATTTGGTTAATTGCTAAATTTTAGTGCCGCTATTTTGCGTAATCCAGAAGTAATGTTAATAAATAAATACATCGCTCTTTCCACGTTCCAGAAACACACAGCAACCGAAAAATTGTTTTTAGCCGCCGCTGTGGAATCGAACCAACAGAACTCTCGGTATCGCGCCGAGTGCGTTACCTTTACGCCAAACTCGGCGTGATACCGAGAGTTCTGTTGGTTCGATTCCACAGCGGCGGCTGAAAACAATTTTTCGGTTGCTGTGTGTTTCTGGAACGTGGAAAGAGCGATGTATTTATTTATTGACTGTCGCCACGTATTTGGAATATTTTCACCAGAAGTAATGGCTGACTATGACCGTGACCATGGAGTATATTACAAATGGGAATCATTATTTACGATTACACAAATTTCTTTAAATGTGTTTAGATTGTTCACTCTTTCCACGCTTTGATGGAGGTGCGCATACTTTCATATGGTCCGTTAGATTTTTGGTTCCATAATCTTTTATTACACCGTCGACATCTTTCTTTGTAATTATACACTTCCCACATTTTGAACAACAAGCTAGACTAAACAGCACAGAATTTATTCACCGTTTCCTTAATGAGACGAAACAATTTCCAGCATTCACTTTTTCCCTTGTGGTTTTCAACAAGCACGTATTTGTTGGCCTCGACGCCTTTCTCAACCTCCTTAATATTAAATCCATCCATATTAACAAAGAAGGAGTTAATTTCGACATGACATGTCATGAGAACGGGATGTTAGCACATCAATCGAAAACCTCTGAATGCTCAATGTAAAAGATGCGATGTAAAAGTAACTGTTAGTCGTACAATGAACTTCGCACGGAGAGAGTGAATCAACTGAGAAGCAGGCGAATGGCGTTTGCCTGTACCTTCCCCTGGACAATCGCACTGTAAAAGAACGCAAAGGAAGTATCTTTTTACTACATGGTGTCGGTGTGTCTGACGTCGGTCTGTGGAAATCTTCGTTGCTTTAGGAAAGAGACGACAATATTTTTGCACGGCAAATCATTATTCACTCCGTGGGCACCAGTATCGACTACAGAATTCCACAACGCACTTTTCTTTGGAATATATTTTTCTCTTTTCAAAAATAAAACGGGAATAAAATCGGGTCAGGAACATCTTGATCCGACCCGTTGACCCGTGACCCGTTTCCATCTGTGGTAGCCACCTCTTCAGAAAACTTAAAAGTTACATATCGTTCTGGAGCGGGAACCGAAATCGAGAGATTCGAGTTCGGTTCCTACTTGAAAACGATGTAATTTTCAAGTTTTCTGAGGAAATGGCTACGTGGAAAACAATGAAAACATGGCCCATTTCTGCCAACAATGACATACGTTGTATTGAGACAGCGTTACAAAACTGTGCGTTTTCCAACCACTTATTAATAACGGAAATTTTAGGGTTGTATTTAGGATTAAATAAAATATTCTCATGTCAAATAAAATAACATGACTTTTCAGCACGAACTCAAAAAAACTTTCTTTAAATCTGTTAATTAGAATACAAGTACTAGGCAGAATTTTAAGATGTCCGTTATTGAAAACGAATCTTACGCTGACGACGTCTGATACGCTACTGGAAACTCAAGTATCTAAGTAGTTATTATTATTATTTTTTTCACTCCTGTCCATTATACTGCCTACAATTTGGACAGAAGAAATTTAAAGTGTAAGTATAGTTGAAATTAGACTTTGAATAACTTCATAATAATCCACTTGGGAAAGTCTGAAGTAGAAATGAAAAAAGTTTCAATCCACTCCATCGAACACACCTCACAATTTTAGAATTGGCTGATGCTATTTGAGCAACTCTCAGCCATTCGATTAGCTCTGTTAGGACGAGGTTATTCCATGCATCGCATTCGGAAAACTCAATTACAACGATTTTTTAGAATTCGTGACCAAAACACACACGTACCTCACAATTTCATAAGGGCTGGGGGCTATTTCAGTGACCCTTGAACAATAATATTCAGTTGTGCGCACATGTGTTCTCCCTTTTAATTAAAAATTTTGTATTTGAAGAACATGGTAATGATTTTTAGTATGGATTAGTATCATTGATGAGATAATTCAGCACATTTTTTTATGTTACCGCAACAATTTGTTAGGGACACTCGATTGTTAAATCCGCTTATTCAAGTACAGATATTTAACAAATTCTTTCTTCATTCCATGCTGTTGTATTTTCTACAGCGAAATGCTTAACGATCCTTTGCACTAGCTCCTTGTTCGCTCATTCTATCTTTTGTCATAGTAGGACGAGTGAAGATCGAGTGCGAAATTAACCCTGGACGTATCTATAATTGTTATACAACGCATATAAAAAAATAACTTGCTTATAGAATCACAATGCCCATCCATCAATTGGTAAGCCCGATACTTCCTCATGTATCGTTTGATTGAGAACATATTTTTTCTATCCTTTGATTGAGAACATATTTTTTCTATCCTTTGATTGAGAACATATTTTTTTCTATCCTTTGATTGTGAACGTATTTTTTCTATCTGATAGCTGTAACCATTAGATTGATAATTAATGCATTTTTGGATTTCCCAGTTACGTAGTTTTGATGCTATGCATGTTTTCCGACAGTAGCAAAGTAAATCCCAAGTAAAAAAGAAAAAGTCGATACCACTCGGTAAGGGAAGTAACCAAACCATTGTTGAAATCTGATTTTGGAATGCTGTCCCACAAAGTGACGCAGCAATAGTTGAATTCATTGTTACTGAACAATACATTTTACTAAACTACACTGTTTAAAATTTTGCGCCAGGTTGCACCAAAAAGTGGTGCTACACAGGCTGCACCGCTTTCTAAGAAAATATATTCCATTGTGTGGTACAAACCAAACCAAACAACATGATGAAACCTTACACCATGATATCGTGCAACCTTGTACTATTAACGTGGTGCAAAGCTGCACCATGTTTTTGGGTTCTGTTTGCACCACACAATTGTGTATCTATTCTCAGAAAGTGGTGCAGCTGGTGTAGCACCACGTTTTGGTGCAACCTACCGCAAAATGTTAAACAGTGCATCGCCAAACATTATTTCATCGCATTTTTCATAAACGTAATAATATCTCATTGCAATCTGCGTAAATTACGAGAATCTGGTGCTAAATGTGATACAAGTCATTACAAAAATGCGCTTCAATGCTATGCTATGCATATTTCCCTACAATAGTGAAGTATATGTCGTAGCGAAATTTGGTTTCCTCTTGATCCCCCAAGGAAGGGTTACTTGCTATTGACGGGAGCTTTCAAATGGTGTATAACAAAGTGGGATGTAACCTGTAGATATCCCAGACCAAAAGTTATTCATCCTGCTCACTAACACACTTGCTATTCAGCTTTTCTTTCTGTCTTGAGGTCAGATTTTAGCTTGATGGACTTTCGTAGCTCCATCACATTTCATCGGTGTCAGGGGCGGTTCTTACGTTCGTCTAAATCCGAATAATATGTAATAATAAAAATAAATATTGTTTTTGAAGAACTAATCAGTGGAAAGGCTTGCTATTGTCATATATAACGAAGTAAATTTCTCCGTCATTTTTATCCACGCCGGGGCTCGAACCCTGGTCCCCTCATTCCGGAAGAAGCGGCTCTACCAATTGAGCTACGCGGACGTTCGTTCTGACTGCTATCTGCCTTTATATCGTGTGCGTCCTGCTGGCAGGTACGTCACACATAGTTTAGTAAATATTTACTTTTATGACTCACATATCTTTTTTCATTGGTTTTACGACAATAAGATTCATTAGTTCACCTACTAAAGTACCGCTGAATGACAGGTATTAGTAAACCTTATTGTCTGTTATGATTCATTTCCACTTAGTATGTATGTAACTGACTTTGGCTGGGTGTTGTCGTGAGTGACGCGAATAAATGCAACGTGTTGTACGTACATGAATGAATAATCTAAAATCACTCGTTTTATTTCACACCCACAAAGATCTTGGTATGCGAATGATGCATAGCATAAATTATCTGCTAAGAGCATCAGGATGCTCTATCGAATTTCCAATAGGTAATGTAAAAGTATATTTGTAAATTACACTGCTGTTCTAGAAACAGAGTTGAAAACATTCTTTGCCACCCCGGTGGCGCAGTGGTCTAAGCGATGGCCTCTGATAATTCGTCCGAAGGGGTCCGGGTTCGAATCCCGGTAAGGCATGGATGTTGTGTTTGTCTTTCGGCACTGGCTCTCTCCCTTCCCTGGAACCAGTGACCCTAAATTAGGGACGGGCGACTGCTTATAGCCCATTGAGTTGCTCACGGTGGTCGTTAAACCTCCAATCTAAAAAAAAAAAAAAAAAAAAAAAAACATTCTTTCGTCAGGTAGTTGTTACCGTGACCAATATTATATATCTATTCGTTTTTCTGCCATTTCGAGTGCAAAGTTTTCTAACTAGGCTTCGTAAATGTACATTTGCATTTTGCACAATATCTGCGCTTTCTCAAGTCCAATTTGAGAAATCCTTTGCAGCAGTGTATAACTGTAACTATGACTAACATTATCTACAGATTTCTATTGTTAGTTTTGCGCTATGTAGTGTAAGAAAATATTTGGTTTTGGCGTGATATCATATCGAAAAAAAGGAAAAAATATATATATAAAGTCTTCAGTTTTAAAATAAATGTTGATTGTACTAATTGAAACATTTTTCAGACAGGAACTTTGAGTATTTATTTAATCAAAAATTGACAGCATTACTCTCGAGAATTTTATGGAATCATTATTGTTCCGTGCTTCATTTATAAAAATTACGTTTGAAGGCGTTCGAAAAGTGGCGAAAAAATTGAAACAGTTTACAAGGAGTGTGCAGTTTTCAACTGGTTGTACTCACTTTTTCTATTGCAGCTTCCGAAGAAATCACGGTCATTAAACTTTTTAGTCGATATGATTTCCTCCACCATATTTTTTTATTTCTCTCTTTTCTATAATGAATGATTGAATATGCTTAGGAAACACTAGTTCCGGATTTTCTTCTGAATTTTTATCTTCTTTGTTTCCCTCAAATTTCGATTTTTTCCCTATAAGTACTTTGGTTCTTGCTATATATTCCCTAAACAATAAAATTTTATTGTTTATTTCTCTCTCCCTCTTTGTAAATGCTCTTAACAATGATTTTGTACTTTTATGTCTCTTTTCTGAATGATAACCCATCTGTTTTATTCTTTAGATAACAGAACTACGTTGTTTTCCCATTTCATCACAATCTGAAATCATCGGACTTTCTTCTGCTCACTTTCTCATCATCACAACCGTAATACCGCAGGGGCAAAGTTACTAAATCTATGATCTCAGTTTCGTCTTGATCGGTAGAATTCGATCTCTTTTCTTACTTGCCGAATTCAGTATCTTTTTCTTTTCATTAACTCTCTCTCTCTCTCTCTCTTTTTTTTTTTTTTTTACCTTTTTAGGAAAAACTGAAGTGCAGATACAAATGTGCAGTATATTGACAAAAGTCTCCGGACACCCTTTTAAAAGCAAATGAACCGATCCGCTGCGTTGTCAAGATGCGCGGCACAGCTTCAAACGGTATAAAAAGAAGCCTGCAGCTGACCGTGATCATATCGCTCTGTGACGTTGGGTGAAAATGTCGCGGCGGGAGAGAACTGACTTTGAGAAAGGAAAGATTGTTGGGTGTTATATTAGTGGGTTGCCCATAAGAGAAACCGAGAGGCGTTTAAACGCACCCAAGTCAACTGTTTTGGATGTACTGAATAAGTGGAAGACACATGGCGTGCCTGAAGCAGCAAAACGTACCGGCAGACCAAAGAAAATCTGTGATAGAGGACGTCGAAGCCTCAGAAGAGTCGTTACAGCTAATCGACGGAGTAATGCAGAAGACCTCAGTGTACAGGTGAGCAAAAATGCTGGAACCTCGGAATGTACGCGTACAATTCGCAGAGAACTTCATTCCATGGGTTACCGTGGTCGTACGGCTGCTCATAAGCCTTACATCTCCACTCGGAATGCTACTTGTCGTTTAGCATGGTGTAAAGAATATTTATCGGCTGCTCATAAGCCTTTCATCTCCACTCAGAATGCTACTTGTCGTTTAGCATGGTGTAAAGAATATTAATCGTGGACCGTAAATCAATGGATACGGGCCATATGGACTGATAAATCCAGATACACGATCCATCAGTGTGATGGCCGTGTGAGGGTATGGCGGCAGCCGGGAGAACGCTATTTACCACAGTGTACTGTTTCTACGGTCCAGTTTGGAGCTGGCAGTGTACTCGTGTGGGTGTTTTTTTGTGATATGATCCTGGCCCGTTGGTTATCGTGGACAAACCTGTTAACCAGCACGTCTACTTCGATATTCTGGACAATTATGCCCTACCAACACTGTGACAATACTATGGAGTCGAGCCTTCTTGGAAATAGCAGGATAACGGACAGAGCATTAAAGCAAGGACTGTTACGGCGTGGTTTGACGATAATTCCGTATCGTGAGTGGACAGGCCAGCACAGGGCCCTGATCTTAATCCCATGTGGGATGAATTAGAGCGCCGCATAAGAAGTTTGGAATCAAGGCCTACTACTAAGCAACAGTTAGCGGCAGCATTATGTACTGAATGGAAGCGTATACCAATCGCGGTGTTCCAAAACCTTGTCGAAAGCCTGTCTCGAAGGGTCAGTGCATGCATTAAGGCCAAAGGTGGACCGACACCGTACTAATGTATGTCAATAAATGCTATGTTGTGTTTCTCTTCTAGGTGTCCGGTGACTTTTGTCAATATAGTGTATATGCTGATTGTTCTAGTGGCGGATTTACAGTATACCCCATGTTTACTTTTCTCATACATTAAAGTGACAAAGGCCCCAATCGAAAAAAAAAAAAAAAATAAAACAAATTGACTTTGAGATTTCAACAGAAGTACACATTGTGGGTTCCCCTGAACATGATTTGACCATTTTCACGGTGGTGTGCGTGTGTGTGTGTGTGTGGTTTGTTGCCGCCTTAACTCAAAATCTGTAATAGCTATGAAGACGAAATCTAACAATTAGTAGTATTCTGATTTTCTAATGGGGGAGTTACAACCAGGAAACCCTTTGTTAAGGTGGACGCCTAGTGATTTTGCTCCCTATATTTCCAATGGAAAAGCTTTTGACCCTATTTCCTCAACGAAGAAAGATTTCCCGTTCATCAAAATTGGCCCACTGATAAAAAACATCCTAACTTAGATTGTACAATCGGTGTTTTTTGCATGCAACTTTCCTGAACTATATTAAAAATCAATAACTTTACTTCGATGCAGTTATGATACTTGCTTACAGATAGAGTCAATCGTCCTCATCACTACATCGAGGTGAAGTTATTGATTTTTAATAGGGATAGGGCATTCGAATCCTTGAATACCACGAATCTTTAAAAAGATTCGAGATTCGAAAAACTCGAATCTTCGAGCTTTTTTCTTCATTCGAATGTTTCGAATCTTAACCTGAAGTACTTGGCGTTTGGCGCTTGTTGTAGAGCGATATTTGTTCGAATTTTTGTCAGCATCAAATCTCCATTAAAGGTTTCTGATTTTTTTATATTGCCCTGAAAGAGTTCAGCGTTCAGTGTTTTTATTAACTCTTAAGATAAACGTCAAGTAATTTTGCTTCCTATACTTCCAATGGAAAAATTTCTGTACACATTTTCTTCACAATTAATGCGTTCCCAAGGATGAAAATTTGAACATCGATTAAAATGGCTTCATTTTATAACTTGGAATACTTAATATTTTCTAAAACATAACCATAATTATGCAATACAGCATTTGTTTGTCTACTGACGTCATCAAAGTATAGGTCGCGCCATCTTTTTTCTGGTTTCAATACCACAAAAGGAAAAGTTATTGATTTTTAATATAATTATGGTTATGTTTTAGAAAATATTAAGTATTCCAAGTTATAATATGAAGTTATTTTAATCGATGTTCAAATTTTCATTCTTGGGAACACACTAATTGTGAAGGAAATGTGTACAAAAGTTTTTCCATTGGAAGTATAGGAAGAAATATTACTTGACGTTCACCTTAACAAACATGTTTTTGATTTTTCTTAATTTTCTGGAAAGAATTTACTGAATTTAGTTTCCTATGTTTAGAGTTTATCTACATTAACTCTTGAAATAATCCTCCCTACCTCTACACTTGCTTTGATTTAAAAATGTTTTGGAACTTTTTATTATTAAAGAAAAATGTCAAAAATGTGAATTGTTACTCAAATATTTGTTTTTGTCAAATTATGTTCAGAAAATGGAAAATGATCCTCAAGACTCAAGAGTTATGTACTTCATATAGTAAATGTAAGTTATAAATTTCATTTGTATCTTCTTAATAAGTATGGGTATACTTTTTGAAAACTGTATTCCTGAATTTGTTTTTCATTAAACACAGACTTCAAATTTTGCTTCAATTAAAAACTTTTAATTTTAAATAGAAGTCTTTTCTTTTCCTTTTTTTCTTAAAATAATTCTTATGTGAAAGATTGGAGAGATTCGAGATTCGGGAGATTCGTGGGATTCGAGAACCTTTTAGGATTCGGATTCGGATTCGAGAAAATTTTGGATTCGTCCCACCTCTAATTTTTAATATAGTTCAGGAAAGATTTTTGCTAACAAACCCCGATTGTACAATCTAAGTTAGGATGTTTTTTATCAGTGGGCCAGTTTTGATGTATGGGAAATCTGTTTATTTCCTTGTACATACTTCTCATATATTAAAATGGCAAAGCTTTTAAAAGTAGAAATTCAAGAGTAGAAGATTTGCAGTTTGTTCTTAAAATGACAGGATTTGAGCTGGAAAAAGTTCAACGTTTTCTTACTTTTCACTGTGGTGTGTGTTGTGTGTGCTATTTTTTGCCGCCATAACTCAAAATCTTTATATAATAGCTATCAAGGCGAAATTTAACAATTAGGGGTATTGTGATTTCCTGATGTGGTAGATACAGCTAGGGAAAAGGAAGTCGGAACTTTTATAAGAATGGTAACCGAAGCATAGCTCTAGCACTTGATATGATACATGCGGTTAGTTTAGGGTACTGCTTTAACTGATATTTATGCTACACTGGATGTTGGACCTGCTGTCACATATCATTCCATTCCACTCTACTTACAGTTCCCCGATTAAGCCTGAACATGAATCGTTTAGCGTCTCCCGTAAAATAAGCTTTTCCAATACCATTTTATTTGGATGGTAACAGTCTTGTGATTGCCTCTTAAGCTTGACTGAACGCGAAAAAGGAAATTTTAGGGAAAGATGGACGGTAATATTAAATTCCGAATTAAAGAATAAAATATTCATTACATTCTAAGCAGATCTGCTAGAAATCAAAATATGTGTGTGATTTTTTGTCAGCCTGCATTTAGGCTAGTAAATTAACAATTTTAAATTACATGAAGTTGGGTGGAATTATGCTCCCCAAGCCCAGAACAACGATTATGTCTTTCACTTTGTACCATTTCATTTCTTTCTCTCTCTCCTTTTTTTTTTAGAAACCAAAGAAATGAAAAGACTTACAACTTCTTATTTTGGGGGCCCTCCAGCATCACGTGGCCCGCGCATGGGCTTCGTGGGCTTCCTTGTAAATCCGCCTATGGATGGTTCTTTCAATTTATTGGTGCAAACGTGTCTTTAATGTCTCTCTGAGAGAAAGACGCAAGTACTTCTTACTGGATCAGAATGCCGTCAAACACACAAATATATTTGTGTGTGATTTTTTGTCAGCCTGCATTTTTTTGTCGCCAGAACCCGCCTGAAAGGGTTCTGGCGTTGTGGGTATCTTATTAGTCATTTGAAGGCCAGTAATTTTTTTCTGATTCCTTATATTAAGAAGCCGGTTCTTTTAATTTCTCTCATCTATAATTCATTTACCAAGATTTTTCTCATTACTGTAAATTTAGCATTATTTAAATTTGAAACAGTTGTCTTTTTTCATTTTTTACACCATAAACTACTTTATCATCCAAAAGTTTCTTTCATTTTCTTTTAGGAGTAATGAATTCTTAAGACTGTACTGTTCAGTATATCTTCTAAGCATACTAACTTCTTTTCTCCTGGTGTAATAGAGCTGTCAGGTTCTCTTTTTTTTCTTTTTTTTTCGAAAAAAAAAAAAAAGAAAATTCTTAAACGACCGCATGTTCAGCATACAAATTAAAAAGTTGAGTAAATCAAATGCAGCCTTGAAGAAATGTATTTCTGATTTTCATTGTTATTGCGTTTCCTACCACTTTTTGATCATAGAACAAAAATGTAAACATAGCCATATTTTATCATTCTTATACTCATCGCATAGTACATTAAATTCAATGAAAAAAATGCAAATTTCATTGGCGGCATGTCTCTAAGTCCATAATTTTTCACCTCTTACAAAAGTTATGGTTTTTTTTCAAACAAGTAAAGAATTTTAAAAAGACGTTTATTAGAAAAATGCAGAAAAGAAAATATCTACTATGCCAGACTTTTCACTTTAAGCAATACTGGCCGGAACTGTCGCACTTAATTTTTGCTTCTAATTTACATACATAGCGGTGGGTCAATAAGTGCAGAGAAGATAGACTTCGTTAATTTTCGAATTAATAGTCAGAATACAAACATACGTAGAATGAATGTGCAAGTACTCGCTTTCTTTCCTCTCTCCATCCCCATTCACTGAATGATGTACTTTGAGTTGAGAACTCTTCAGAGAGAATTAGGTTATTTAACGAAGTTCTAAAAACGATCTCTACCATTTCTGAGGTTGTTTTACTAATTAAGTTTACATGAATACTGTAAGATTTTTCTAAGTAGCAATGGTCAGCAGCTTTCCTTCTTTGTTTTTCCATTTGTTTTCATTATTTGGCATTCAGTTTTACAAACATATGCACGATGAATAGACTGATCCTCCTGGAATATTTTCTTCAGAAAACTCTTAGTAGAATCGAATTTAGTAAGGGGTGTCACAACCAGTGGTGAAGGGAATGGTGGGGAACGGCGTTCCCTTAAGAAATTGGTCAGAGGAACGGCTGTGTATTAATGAAGTCATGACAAAATCCTAGTGATGAAATATCTTTAAAGTACAATTATGTAATACGGGGATAGCTGGGATGACATAAAAATTACTTTTTGTCAAATTTTCGGGCTGCACACCACCAACCCATGGTCGGGGCTGACTCAAGATAGTAGGTGCTGCCACTCAAGCGGTAATACCAAGCCATTATGCTCGTTAATCGTGGCACCTCTTCTTTCAATTTGTAAACTTTCTTGAAATTTCCGTTTTACACCGTGCTGTTAATCTGAGAGAACTTTTAAAGAGTCGTATTTAATCGAATGTCCGATACTCTATATATGTTTGACAAGGTCTGTCTTGTTGCAAATGTTCCTAAAAGCAGCTTTGTGTTCAGCCACACGGTTGCGAAGTTATCTCCCAGTTTCTCGTACATACGTATATGTTACTACAATTGCAGTGAACATCGTAAACCCTTGTAGCAGAACTGTGCAATTAACGGCGTTTCCCTAAATAATGGTGAACAAAAGTACAAAATATGTGAAAAAAAAAAAAAATGTGCTGCTGAACTATTCCCAGGAAATTTAGGCTCACAGTTTATTTACCTCTATGAATTCTATTCGTAATTTGTGAACGATTTTTACGTTTGAAAATTTTGTCCCTCATTTTTCAGTTTGCAGAGCTTTTGACCCGAGACAATAAATTTTGTCTCTCATTTTGCAGTTTGCAGAGCTTTTGACCCGAGGCAATAAATTTTGTTCTTCGAACTCTTAACTAAAGGCTCGTAGCCAGAGAGGTTGCTCGCATTCGACTGTTCGGCTTTCGTATCTTCCAGTACGCTACCGCGTAGGGCGGAATGTTGAACTAGAAATAACGTTGCAAGCTAGATTATGAACGAGGTTAAAAGAGTCTGCTACCCTTGAAAAATACCAAACTCAAATTCATTCATAGTAATACTTCGGTACATAGCAGCTGACCAAGACCGCATTGACTTCAGGAAGAGCCTCTAATAACTGAAGTAGTGTCAAAACAGCAGCTGTTTCTTTGGTACCTTAAAAATGAGCACTCTCTGAGATGTTCATCTCTTACGTTAAAGTTACTGGGGGTGTGTAGTTTTTATCGTTTGGATGCTTCATAACGTCGATGAACTGAATACGGTCATTTATTATGATAATTACTATGTACAACTAGGCAGGAATTCCAAGTGTTTTCACTATTTTTCAGCTGCGCAATTAAGAGAAACGAAACTTCTTCAGCTGACGTGTGACCTGCTCTTTGTGATATAGATATTTTTATCTGAATTATAAATTTATTAGAGTTTAGGTTTTATTCATTGTAATTTTTTTTTGTTTATATGTCCATGTGAAAGAACATAGACGTATGAAATGCGTGTGTGCACGAGCGCACGCTATTGTGAGAGAGAGAGAGAGAGAGAGAGAGAGAGAGAGAAAGAGAAAGAATCCGCCCATTTGAGCACTAAACATTGTGTTCCCCCTAAACAAACAGTATACTTTCACCACTGCTCACAACTAACTATATTGGTTCATGTGAAACAAATCGACGTGTGAAATCAAATAACTTGTGAAGTATTACTATCCTGAAATGCATGCATTCTTGTTGCCGACTTGTCGAAATCTGTCGGACACCCGGTTACTTATAAAACATAGCAAATATACACACTAAAATATTCGGGACATTTTTCCTCAGAATTTGAGTACTTTTTTTAACGGGTCCCATTTCCGGTATTAAATAAATAAATAAATAATCCTTTGCTAATGCTTGATGTTTCTTTTGCATTTTAATGCAATTTAGAGAAACGAACGTTTTGATGAATAAACCAAAGGGATCGTCTTCAAAGTTCTTATTAAATCAAACCGACTTTAAATGGTTTTTAATAATTTATCTTTTAAATGGTTTTTAAATAATTTATCTTTACTTAAATGTACGTTTTGCGAAATAAGCTATACTGAATGCCGATGAGTAAACTTACGTGAACTGTACGTAATTACACAGGAGTGTAAATTTAGAATGAGGAACCCGTTGAAATGTGGCATATCTAAAGCCTATTAATTCTAAAATTTCATTCAACGCTGTTGAACTTTTTCTGGAACAGAGTCCTCAATTAACAAAGGTAAACTTCTTTAACAATTTAAACCATTAGCTAATTTTAAGAATTAAAAAAAGGTTCATGTATCACTTAAAATAGCCGTTTAAAATGATTTTTATGGAAATGCGAGTACATTGGTTTTAGCGCTTATTATCATTATTATTATTTAGAATCCTGGCCCACGTTTGTTTGTCATCATCCTGTACCAAACGGATCGGAGTTTGCTGGAAGTTCCATGGGTACTGAGGTCTTTGGTTATTCCTACAGTTGCATGATTGTCTCCCACATATTCGTTTCAGTTAATTATTATTTTCTTTTAATTTTACGACATTTTGGGCTAAAGCTCTACTGTATTTTTCTAGAATTTAAATCCTATTGGCGTCCTCTTCGCATACATACGTACATACATATCACTAAGCTGTTCTCTGAGATTCAGAGGTTAGCTCCACAAAGAAATACAAACTACCAGATAAATTTCTCACTGATTATTTACTTACTGTTGCCGTATCAAACTTCTCCATTTACAGCGATCTTGACACACAACTCGTGCTTCACTGACTTCCATCACAGGACGTGCACACGACTTTCTATACTTCATACTCATAATCTTTTTCTCATGCATACACTACTGAATCTGATCCTCCCATGACTTCCTTAGCCTTCCTCTGCGCGGCATATTAGTCTCCATTTTGCTAACAACATTTTGCTTCACATTACACAACTGCAATACATTTTCATTCCTCATACAATCAGAACTTGTCTTGCCCCAAACCATCCGTAGGCAATGCATTTCCCTAGCACACAAACGACTCCTGTTTCGTCTGTAGTACCCAGGTTTCACTGCCATACATCAGAGTAGGAACAATTACTCTTTCATACACAGCCATGCGGGCCTCTCTTGAGAACCCATCATTCCTGTGAAAACCATCTAAAGCAGCTATGACTTTCAATGAAGAATTCACTTCATTGAAAGTCATAGCTGCTTTAGATGGTTTTACTACTAATTTCACTATCTAATGGGCCATTTAATGGTAACGTTCTGTTTGGCTTGAATATTTTTCAGTCATCCCCACATAAACACCTCTGTTACAATCAAGGAGTGACAACGAAATATGTGATGCAAAAAATTTTATGCAGCTGAAATCTACTGCGTATAAACGATCTAATCTTTACTTTCTCATTGCATTCTTAATCCAGAGTTTCTCGTATTTAAAGTTATTTAAATTCCATGCCACCCCCCCCGAAAACTTTTCTTATAGATACGATTTAACGAGTTCTTTGTGTATCCTGCTACAGTACCTACGGCAACAATGTGTTCTATTTCCTTCTGTCTTTTGTTGTAGGAGTACATAACACGGATTTTGAGAGAATATGAGCAAAACACCAAGTATCTGTATGCTTCTTGAGCTTCACGAAGTAGCTAGAATCACATTTGGGACAGTAATAGATTTACAGGAACAGTGCCATCCGCGCTTTTCGCAGAAAAGTATTCTCGTATGTGATTGGGTTAATCTTACGCTCCGCTGCTTTCTGTTTATGCAGCCGAATGAAATTGGCAATCTCCTTTTCCCGTACAGTCTTGAGATTAAAATGATATCACTAAATCAGTGCCATAACTTTGAACGGTCATTGATATTGTCTGCTACTGACTGTTACAGTGGCCTCAGTGCGGCTTCAGCCAAACCGCAAAAGACTGTAGAACCATCTGAAACTTATTGGTTTCCTCCATAAAATCTTGTTCGTCAGTGATAAGGTGAAGAGATGGGAACATATTTCGGTGTAAAACAAATTTCGTCCACATTGAGATCTTCTGTTGACTCCATAGATTTCGGTAAGTTTTGTACAACTTCTGGTTTATCCTGAATAACACAAGAAGTCGTCAGGTTTCAGGAAACGGCCGAAGCAAAAGACTGTTAGAAACAAAAAGGAGTCAGTTCTTATGCCTGTTTCTCGATTGCGGTTTTAACAGGAGCAGCTCAATCTGTCAGCCGTTTGCCTCATCTTATCAAAACCCGCTCGTCTGGCGGGGTATATATGAACGAAAAATACAAGAGTGCGCAAATAAAAAATATTTCGTGATATATAAGTTAGAAAAATAACTTTTGAGCCGGCTGAAAAAGCCTCTTACAAAGGTCATTTCAGAATATAAGTCTCATTTCACAATGTCTTCCTTCTGCAACGTTCAAAAAGAGTACTTCGCAATGTAAGAAAAAATTTCGTGTTTTCAAATCTCTCCAGTTTTTCTTTACTTCGCAAGTGCTGTCACGTAACAACAGAGTATTCAGTGTAAACAGCCTTTAAACACGCAGTCAAAAATGTGCCTGACATTAAGCCTTCCGAGCGGGAAATTCGAGCTGTAGAAAATAAAAACAGGCAAACATTCTCCATTTCGCTTGAATTACGAGACAAAACTTTTTGCTGACTGTAATAACAACCTCTTCTCAGTGTGGCTCTAAAAATTCCAAAATGACGAACTTCAGATCTTCAAGAAGGAAAATTATGAACTATATAAAAAATATAAATGGGTCAAACTGTAACACATTTAAATTGTAGTACCTTTGTGTCCTATCAAGCACAAAAAGAATTTTGAAAATCTTAAAAACGAAAAAAAAAATATGGATATGCACAGGCAAAAAAATCACATAATCTTTAAAATCTTGCATTTTTTTTTTCTTTTATTTTTTAAGACGGCAGATTTGAAGAAAAAGAAAAAAACTGAAATTTTGTGAGTCCTTTCTTAAGATGGTTGGACTGCAGTTCCGTGCTTCAGTACTCTAGGGTTTAGCGAAAAATCGATTTTATGGAGTTTTAATAATAAAGAAAGGAAAACAAAGCTTTATATGCCATCATTTCAAGACGTACAATAGCTGAGTTTTTTCAAGACGATCGGTGAATTTCTCAAATTCTTTAATTTTCAAACTTTTTTTTTTTTTATCAGGGCTGGACTTGGATTTTTCTTCAAACGGGTAGGACAGGAATCAGTGAAGAAGACTGCGATATGCTCTCACTTGTCAGTCAAAGTTAACGTTGTCGTTTTTCAAATTTTCAAAGTCCGTCGTCTGATGTAGAAGGTGGCAAAAATTCGTATACCTTTTTAAACAGAGTCCTATCGTAACT
Source organism: Macrothele yani (assembly GCA_039090855.1). Taxonomy (NCBI): domain Eukaryota; kingdom Metazoa; phylum Arthropoda; class Arachnida; order Araneae; family Macrothelidae; genus Macrothele; species Macrothele yani. The sequence continues at coordinate 58,870,596 of CM077017.1, read as the reverse complement.
TTGTTTCTTCATGTCACACATCAGCAAAAACAACAACAACAACAACAAAAACGAAGTTTTGGAGCTGTTGGAAGTGTATCTGGTAATGTGAAGGAAACTATTCTGAAGCGCCTTAATCGCAGCCGCGTAATATCTTGAAAGACTTTTATTTCAAGTAAGTTTATTAAAACAGATGTGATATTTCTTGTGAGATTATCGGTAAGTTTAGTTACTTTTGTAGAATTCTATAACATTTGTATTGCAAACATATAAACATAATACGACACGTGCCTCCTTTCATTAGCTACGCGATGTTGACGCGTAGCCAATGAAAGAAGGCACGTGTCATGAGCTGGCTTGAAGGTTATATAAGGCATTCTGAAAACATATCACTCGTTACTATCATGGATGAAAGGAACGATTTATCAGATTTGCAAAAGGGATGATTATTGGCTTTCGGGCCAAGGGTGGCAGTATTTCTGAAAAAGCGCATTTTGCGAACTGTTCGCGTGCTGCTGTGATTAAAGTGTATCGTGATTGGAGAAATGGCACCATTGCGAACAAGCGATGTGGAAACTGCGGAGCACCACGTGCCATTGATGTGAGAGGTGAATGTCGGCTGCGAAGGTGCGTGAGGGTCGATCGACACGCTACAGTGGAGCAACTCACTGGCCGAATGAACCAGGGGGCTATTGGAAGTGTGTCTAAAACGACAGTTCAGCGGAACCTGTTGCGTATGGGGCTCCGATGCAGACGGATGACCACTGCACCAATGCTAACGAAGGTGCATCGGCAGAAAAGGCTTACATTTGCATTGCAGTAACGGGATTGAGCCTCCGCTGATTGGCAAAGGATTGCCTTCTCCGATAAGTCACGTTTTCTGCTTCATCGAACGGATAGACGTTGGCGTATAAGGCGAAAAACATCAAAGAACAAACACTCTTCAACCATTGCTGGAAGGACACAAGCTGGTGGAGGCAGCGTTATGGTCTGGGGAATGTTTTCGTGGCATTCTCTGGGCCCATTCATACCTGTGGAAGGCACTACGGACCGAATTCGTTATGAATCCATCCTTGCAGACCACGTACACTCATACATACTGATTGTCTTCCCTGGGGTGGATGGGATCTTCTAGCACAACAATGCTACGTGTAACACATTTAGAAATGTCCGAGAGTGGTTAGAAGAGCACGATGAAAACTTCAAAGTACTTCCCTGGCCCCCTAATTCCCCAGACTTAAACCCAATTGAGCATCTGTGGGACCACCTCGATCGTGTTGTTCGCTCCATGCATCCTCCACCACGCACTCTCCAGCAGCTGTCAGATGCACTGCAGTCAGCATAGCTCCACATACCTGCGAACACCTTCCAGCATCTTATTGAGTCACTCCCAGCCCGTCTAGTTGCTGTCCGCGCTGCACACGGCGGTTACTCTGGATATTAGCTGGTGGTCACAATAATGTGACTCGACCGTGTATATACAGTGTATTGCTAGGCGAACTTCCAACGAGCTTATTCTTCGAGAAATCATGGAATGCAGTTCACATCTACCGACCAGTGCATGGTTCTCATGCGAAGAAGCGCTCTGAGGCCAAATTTAATTCTTGCAATATGAAAATGAAACATTGTTTCGGTTAAACTTGTATCTATTTATTCTACAGATGGGTGAGCTTGACTCGAAGAGATCGAGCCAAAATATTGAACAGAAAGCTCAGTTCGACAGGCTCGAAAATTTTTCTTCAGCTCGAAAAATCTAGATTTTTTATCCCAGGTGCATACTCTATAGAAGGATCTCTAACTATACGTAGGGATCCTTCTAAGAAATTATCTTATTTTATATCCTGTGAGTTAATTCAGAGCACAGCATATGACATGTTCATATCAACTGGGATAATTTAGAACCGATACTTCTTTTTCTGTGTTTGCGTTGCTTTCAGCTTTGATCACTTATTACATAAATATTTTATTCAATACTATTTCTCTATCTTGGGAATGGGAGAATGTTCTCTGCCACTTCTGAAACTTTATTATTATTATTATTACTATTATCATTGGTTGGGAGTTTAACGACCATTGTGAGCAACTCTATGGGCTATAAGCAGTCTTCCGTTCCCAATTTACTGCTATTGGTTTCAGAGAAGAGAGAGAGATCCAGTGACGTTAGACATATACAAAATCCACAAAGTCCATACCTCACCGGGATTCGAGCCCGGACTTTATCGCGGACGAATGGTCTGAGACAACCAAGACGGCCTTGCTTTAACCCACAAATTGTTTGGTAGATCAGCGTCACAGAGGACGAGGAGCGTGCGTCTCTCTTGGTGTATGTGAATGACCGCATGTCCTAAAACGTTTTGCTTTTTTCTTTTCATTTCCTTTGCCGAAACACTGAATACAAAGACAATACGGAAAGAATCATTTGTGCTTTGTGCAAACATCTTTAGGAATGGTTTTAACGTGATGATTTACGCAAGAAAACACCAATTTATTGTGCCAAGTAATTTTCCGATGATAAAAACATAGAATAAGGAATGAAAATAAAATTTAAAGTATTTAAATGCTTCATTAACTCAATGAGCATTAATGACATATTTCTGTATTAAGAAAATCCTGCCACTGTAACAATTTGAAAAGAAAAATTTCTAGTTTTAGTAATATTTGTTCTTTAACTGTTTGCTCTTATGTTCGATAGTTAGACTAGATTAATTTTTTTGGGGACTAGTAGACTATATATTTTAGAGCAGCTAGTCCTGGACTAATTACGAGAAAAAAATATTTTCGATGTAAAGGATAAAAGATATAAAATGCTGTGAAGTTTGCTATCCAGCAGATCCCCAAAAGCTAAAATAAATAAATAAAAATTTAAAAAAGATCCATTTGCTTAATTTTTAGCTTTATAAAGGTCCAGCCCTTTTATGAGAGCTAAAAAACACTTCGAGCTTACTCGAGCCTGTTAGCGAGGCTCAAAGCGCGCGCAGTACATTGCTAAGCTCGTCTACCTCTGATTCATTCCCGAAATCTTTAATACACTAGTGTTTGGGTGTAAATAGCTGTGAACCTGTTTTACTTCATGAATTTAATCAACACATAAATTGGAATCAGCTGCACAAATAAAAGTAGTAGAATTTTTTTTTTAAATATTGGTAGAGTTGCAGTATCCTGAGGTATTAAAAACTCTGCTAAACCTAAAAATCAGACTGGAGAGAAAAGAGTAAATGTAATAAACAAATTTTGACGATTGCTACACAGTGATGGAAACTTTTTCGAAAGCAAAAACAGTGTATTTTGTAATCCAGACATCTCTTTCTATTCATTAATTCGCCCCATATTTAGTTTTGTTTGATTTTTTTCCACTTTGCTGGGGAAAAAACAAACAACAGCAACAAAATACGAATATTTTGAGAAAACAATAATATCATTTTTCATTTAAGTAGCTTAATCTGTGTGCAGATTTAAATTTTGTCTTGAGGAAATTTTAAAAATATATTAATGCCTTTACGAGCTGCTGAAAATTGAAAAATCATTCCCTAGTTTGCAAGTGTCGTGGGTTTCTGAAAGAACTTTAGCAACATTGCGCCGCTGCCCAGATGGCGCAGTGGTCTAAACGCTGGCCTCTGACCATTCGTCCGAAATGGGTGGGTGTTCGAATCACGCTGAAGAAGGGTTGTTGTGTTTGCTTTGCGGCACTGGCTCTCTCCCTTTCCTGGAACCGATAGCCCTAAGTTTGGGAGTTTGCGAGTTGCTCACGGTAACCGTTACACCCACAAAAAAAAAAAAAAAAAAAAAAAAAAAAAGGAACCGTACGCCAAGTACTGATTCATTGATTAGAAAACTTGTTATAATTTCAGTTTTTTTCCATGAAATTTCGGAAGCATATTGACTAAGAATTTTCTGATTAAAGAAAGCTAATTAAGGATTTCTGGCAAAATTTGCGTGAAATTCTCAAAGGGCTTTTTCCAAAAGGACATCACTTTATGTTTCAGCTTTCCTACGAAAAGAAGACTCTTTGAAACTTTTTTTTTGTATAATTTGCCCAACATATAAAGAACCGTAAGTCTGATTCATATCAATGAGATCCTTGTTGTTTTTTCCGTTGTACGGACTATATATATGTATGCGGTATTTACGGTTTTTTTTTTTGCTTTAAAATTATCGATTGATTCTTTTGAACATTAAGTAGCAAGTTAACCAGTTTCAGTTTCCATGGTACATGGACCACATCAGTTAAAGAGTAAATGCTATCACCAAAGCGTAATTCAAAATCACTTACTCCCCTCGTTTTCAAATTATTTTCATCTCAACATTTATTTAAAATTTATCAAAATTGGTTTAAATGTGTTTTTGACCAAATTTAGATTCACCAAAATTGGTTTAAATGTGTTTTTAGCCACTTTTCGTTTGGGGAATGGGATCAGTCGAGTTAACGGAACAAGCACGTTTTTACTTTCTTATCATTATCATACGCCTCTGTCTGTAATATTATCTCATAAAGCAGTATCTTTGCTTCACAATAATTCCCCTTGGCTAGTTAAGAACGAGGTATAGCGTAATATTTGCAATATGGAGTAAACTTGTTTGCAGTTTCTTATCGCTAACATGCAGGGAATAGTGGTGAAACAATAGATAAGTTGAAATTTATTTTTCCTTTCGTTTCTGCACTCAAGATGCATTTCAATTTGTATCTATTGCACGATGAAATAAATCCTGGCGTTTGCAAATATCATGTAGGCGAACAAATGTTCAAAAGTTAGCTCTGTATGGCTTAGAAAAGTAAGCAAATATTCAGGTGTTTCAGGAGAGGAGAATAAATAAAACAAGGCGCGATACTAGGGCAAATAAAAAATACCCTTGCTAACGTTGTTTATTAGAAATATGAGCATTGCGGAATATACAAGTGAAATATCAGTTTAAATGAGCTTTTGATAAATTTTCTAGAAGGTCAGTCTTTCTGTTCTCCAATCATCCAGATGGTTGCACTTTATACTGCAGCATTTATAGCATGGCGTATTCCGACTTGTTCATGCCAGAGAAATTTTTACGGTTTTGTAGTCTTCGTCCGCTTATCCTTCAACTGGCCAAACTGGTAGAAATCATAGCTACTTTCATCTGGACAGAAACCAGGTTTGGAATGATATAACAGAAAGCACAGGTTTTCCAGCTGTAGAAAAAGAATGATTAAAAATTCATTATTGATCCATTGATTGAATCTGAAATCTTCATAACAATAATATATCAAAATAAAATGCATTAAAATACTCCTTTATCTGCTGTTGTTTAACAAATGTTATTCAATCGAAATCTTTATACGTTATCCAGTTTCAAGCATGCATGTATGATGTGGAATGCAGGTCCTAGTAACAGGTTTCTGGGAACGCACACGTAGAGATCATTTCAAGATTACGCTTCCTGACGAAGTGTATGACGTGAAACGCGTAACAGTACTTCAACGTTGAACGACAGCGGGCACATTATTTTGCAAAATTCTTCATTGACTATGAGCTGTATAAGCAAATGAATGTCGTTACTAGGAGGGCTAAAAATTTCAGAAGAATCGATAAAACTTGAAAGATTGGATACGTTCCATCTCATCAAGACAAGAGATCACAGGCACTACAATAGAAAAAAGTTCGCTCCATGACTTTTTATGCAATCATAACAAAGACGAACATGACATAAGAAACTAAAGATTCTTGTCCTGTCTCTTTTGCTTTTCCTTGAAGGAGAATTCTATTCTCTTTTAAGAAAAGAAACAAAAAAATAGTAATCATGAATGTTCTCTTCCTTCCAACCGGGGGAAAAAAACTGAATTTTTCATTACAGTGAATTTTCCTTTTTTTTTTTTTTTTTTTTGCAAGGCCTCATTTCATCGGTCGCGTGCATTTAAAGAAGAAATAACAGTTGTCACTTTTGATTGCAAAGACGTCGTTCTTACGCATGTTGAAAATTAACTGAAAGCACTAGAAATGTGTGTCAAGATTTTGGAAATGCCTCTGGCATTCCAAATGCAGAAAGTTTGAGGCAACAGTTTGGTCTACAGAACTGCTCGCACCTTCACACGAGGAGCAGCGGCTGCTCTACAGAAGTGAACAGTTTCACCGTCTTCTCCCTGCCACTGTCTTTAGTTTCATTGTCATCGGTTTACCGTCACCTCACATCAAAGTTTATTCTAGAACGAAGGACTTCATCTGTGATCTGCTACTGTTGGAACTTGCTGAACTTCCAGCAGAATGCAACTCTTTTCCATCCTTAACGAAAATATAATGTGTTATTCCAGTACTTAAAGAAGAAATAACAAGGGTAAATATCGTACGCACACTCACGGGTCATATATAATTATCGTATAACCTTCTTAACGGACACTTTTGAACAGCGAATACCTCCATTTAGAAGACAGTTTTGTGATCCCTAGTCCCGAACGAAATACATACAGTTCTGTATATTTACTTCCAAATAGGGGACCCTCCGAGTAACGGACAGTGATCTTGGTCATAAGACAGTTAAAAACATAAACGTTCAAGGGGAAAAAAATGCGAATTTTGGCCGTAAAGAATTTGTTTATCTTCTTTGAACCAAAATATGGTACTTTTTGTCCTTCAGATCCCTATTACTAAAAACAACTAGTCTGTGGTTTCAATATGGCCTATCTTTTCTTAGAAGTGGGCAAAACAACCCGGGGCGACTTAGCTGCATATGCAATTTTGGCTCGTTATTAGGTTTGTTTTTATGGTTTCAAGTTGTAACTGGTTTGTTTTTAGCTATTCATTTTTCAGGGGATGTGAGACTTTCTTTTTCGTATGTGCTTCATATTATACGAGATGTAAATAGAGGATGGTTGGTCCGGGTTTTGCATTCTAACGGAGCTAGAATTTTTTTTTTTATTGTTGTATTTTTATATTGGGTGGGGTGTTGTATATCATGGGCTTCTTTCAAACAAAATGAGGTATTCATTGCTAATCCAGAAGCAGAAGATTTACACGTCTTTTTTTAACTAATTACGTACCTAAACAGTGAAGAAAATACGAAAGATTTCTACAGTCAATGAAGATCTGTGTATCGGAGAGACAACGAACAAAGTGCGCGAGTTCGTTGCTTTGAAAACATCGAAAGAAAATGATTTGATTGAGGAAGATTCCGATCCAGTTGTAAAAGAGTGTGCGATTTTTTAAAAATACGTTGTAAAATGCAGCGAAGAGTTACAAAATTTGTTTGTAAAAAAAGCGGATACGGACGGATTAGCATACTATCCAAGATATTAGAAATACCTGTTGAATAACATGCTACGAATTACCAAAGAAAAAAATAAACCTTTTTATCAGATTTTTTGCAGCCGAAAGTTACGGGCTGATTTAATTAAATAATAAGCGCGAAGTACGTTTGTTTTAAAATTCATGTTGTAAACGTATACGTACGTATATTTAAACACGCATCGAATTACTTTCATTGTATCTCCTGTATTTTAGAATGAAAACGCTGTATATGTACTGTATGTATCCAAAAGTATTATCTTGGTTCTCATTGCAACGGCCAAAAATAAAACATTTAATACAAAAAAAGCACAATTTTTATTATACGTACGTATTTAATATGAAACTTTTTTTTTTTTTTTTTTTTGTGTATTGTGAGTGTAGTTGGGCTCAGAAGTCGTCCTCCCGAATAGCGGTCACCTCTTAATAGCGGACAAATGTTGAAGTCCCAGAGTGTCCGCTATTCAGAGGTTTTACTGTATAAGGTTTCTGTCATTCAGTGTAATTTTTAATCGCATCATATCATGTTTTAAGTCATTCTCTCTTTCCATAGCGCTCTTAGAGAATCGTTCTTCTTATATGACCATACCAAATTAAGTGCATCATTAATTTGGTATGGTCTAACACAGTTGTACATCCTATAACACAGTTTCATTTCCATTCATCATCTATTTAATCCTTTCATTTGATATTCTTTCTATTTTTAGCGCTGTGTATTGATATCAAACCATCTCTCTGTGCTCTGAGTTTTCTTCTATCTTCCTCTGAGTCGCAAGCCTCAGTTTCTCAGCGTGAAATGTTCTTTATGCCATAATGTTAAAAATATTTCATTTCCTTCTACCAGTTATCTTTACACTGTACGAAGTTCTATTTAATATTTTAACAGCTTTCCTTTCCTCAGCTCCCATGAATCTCTACCTTCTTGGTAAATTCCTGTCCCTATGTAATTATGTTTACACTAGGTGAAAGCCCGTCAAAAATGACGGGGAAAATAAGATATGTGGAGTATTTTTATAATAACCAGGTATTCTTATTTGTGATGTCCAAATCAGCGATGTAGAAATGGCTTAGCGTGCCTTAGCGGCGCTAAGACACTATTTTTCTAGGCTTAGCGGCGCTAAGACACTATTTTTCTAGGCTTAGCGGCGCTAAGGCTGTTTTTCAGGTTATCTGGAAAGAAAGCAGGGCAAAGGAAATTTTTTTAGATGATCAAATATGTGTTCGTCATCAAACATATTTAGTATCTGAATCAAATGTTCGTACTCCAGGGATGGCCACCCCCGTGATCGGGTGGTCTGAGGCGCTGAATTCAGGCCATTCTCCTAAAATGGGTCTTAGTTCGCGCCATGGGAGATACTTTTGTCGGACGGCGCGGGCTGTGTCGCTTCTCTGGAACCAGTGGTCTCGAATTAGGGTTGGGCAACTGCTAAAGCCCTACATCTTGCTCATGGTGGTCTTTAAACCCAGAACTCAATTGCTTTTGTACTAAACTGTTCGCCACCGGCTGTTGGCTGTGATAAATATAAACCGCAGAGCTCACACTGAGAAAGACGTTTTGTTAATTCAACAAAACATTTTGTCGATATCATCATTGTCAACCATTATCAATCCACTGCTGAACGAAGGTCTCCCCAAGTTTCCTCCACAACGGTCTGTCTTGTGCCAGTCTCCTCCATGTCACTCCCGCATACTTTCGAATTTCATCCACCCATCTTCCATGTGGTCTTCTTCTGAGTCTTTTCCTGTCCCTTGGAATCCAATCTAAAATTTCGGCTGTCCATCGATGGTCTGTCCTTCTGGCAGTATGTCCAGCCCATTGCCATTTCAGGGATTTAACTCTGATCATGATGTCTTCCACTCTTGTCATTTTTCGGATCCACGAGTTCCTCTTCTTATCTTTCCTAGTTACACCAAGCATGCACCTCTCCATGCTTCTTTGAGTTGTCTGCAGCCTTTGTATGTTTCTTTTAGTTAAAGTCCACGTCTCTGCACCATACGTAAGCACTGGAAGGATGCATTGATCAAACACTTTTCTTTTAAGACATAATGGCATATTGCTCTTGAAAATTATGCTGTTTCTTCCAAAAGCTCTCCAGGCAAGTTTTACACGCCGATTAATTTCTTCATCAATGTGACCCTCACTTGATATCTGCTGTCCAAGATAAACGTACTTGTCTGTTATCTCCAGCTTTTCTCCATCAATCGATAAATCTTCATTTCGTGTAAAAGCATTGAACATCACTTTTGTCTTCTGAAAGTTCATTTTTAATCCCACTTCTTTACTCTTGTCAGCTAGTTCCTGGATCCTACTCTGCAGCTCTGATGGGGTAGTTGCAAAAATGACTACGTCATCAGCAAAACGAAGGTGAGTTAGATAATCTCCATTAATCTTTATCCCTTTGTTTTCCCAGTTCAGTGATAGAAAGACATTTTCCAATGTGGCATTAAAGAGCTTTGGAGATATGGTGTCACTTTGTCTTACTCCCTTTCCAACTTTTATGTGTGTTGTATTTTCAAACAGCCGAATCTTTGCACTTGCATTTTCATAGATGTTATTAATAATATTAATGTATGCATCTTCAATACCGCAGGATTTCAGAGCCATTGTAACTGCTGATGGTTTCACCGAATCAAAGGCTTTTTCATAATCGATAAAAGCCATGCACAATGGAAGTTCATATTCCCTCGGTCTTTCAATTAGTTCTTTCAGCACGTGGATATGATCTATTGTGCTATAGCCACTCCTGAATCCAGCTTGTTCTCTCGGTTGAGCCATGTCCAGTGTTACCTTCAAGCGGTGTGAAAGAACTTTAGTGAAGATTTTATAAACCACTGAGAGGAGGCTGATAGGTCTGTAGTTCCTGAGATCCTAAATGTCACCTTTTTTATGTAGCAGGATCATTGTAGCATTGTTCCAATCCTCAGGAATCTTCCCTTCATTAAGGCATCGAGTGAAAATTTGGGCGAGTACTGTTTCAATTTCTCCACTTGCTTCTTGTATGATGTCTACAGTAATTCCATCTTCTCCTGGAGCTTTCCCCCGCTTCATGTTCTTGATTACATGAGCAACTTCTGCTGGGAGGACTCGAAGAACTCTGATACCTTTCGTGATGTCTGGTGTACATGTATCATCCCTTTCCTATAATTTGGAGTAGAAATCTTTCACTCTTGTCAAAATTTCGCCTCTATTTCTTGTTACAGAACCATCTTCTTTTCTCAGAGCCATAATCTGTTTTCTTCCCTTACTGAGATGTCCCTTTGCTATCTTTATTTAGGCTTTGGTTGTTTTCAATTGCTTTCCTCACTAGCTCACAGTTGAATTTCCTTACGTCTTCAGTGATACTTTTTCGTACTGTCTTGCATAGCTCTATATATTCCACTTTGGAAGTCACATCTTCTTTAGTTGTCTTCATCTCAACAAAATTTTTTGTTGAATTTGCAAAATTATTTTGTTGAAAATTATTGTTGATTTAACAAAATGATTTGTCGATTTTTTGGGAATTTGTTTGATCCAACAAAACATTTTATCATGATAACAATATGTTTTGTTCGATCAAACAAATTCCCAAAATGGACCTAATCATTTTGTTAAAACGTTTTGTCGTGATAACAATAAATTTTGTTAAATCAACAATAATTTTCAACAAAATAATTTTGCAAATTCAACAAAAATTTTTGTTGACTGTATATCAACAAACTTTTTTTGTTGATTCAACAAAATTTTTGTTGAATTAACAAAACGTTTTTCTCAGTTCACTCTCTTATTCCTAATGGGTAACACAAAAGAACTCCGCAACATCCAATTCATAATCTTAGGATAAACGGCGTATTTGTCATACTGAATTGGTGTAATTGCTTTACTTGTATCTGTTCAAAGTAACTAATATGTATGATTCTCAGTAAAGAACGGTGTAGAGCGATATTTAAATAAAAAATTGATATTTTTAGCATAGAACTCATGTTACATTCTTTCTTCTATTTAAAATTGCTCAAATTAAGCAAATTTACTATCAATTGATAAAAGTAATCAGTAATAAAAATCTTATGAAAAATACTAAATAATAAGAACAACAAATCTGATATCACAGGGCTTTTGAAACTTTTGAAGGAATTCTTTCCGAGTTGTTTTTCTTAATCATTTCACCGCTAAGGAACCTTTTCATTTAGAACTACATCCCTGGTCAACATGGGAAAGTATGTTTCATGAACATTATTAAAAAGAAGTACGTTGGTTGCTGCAGGGATTCGACAATTAAAACAGGCAAGCGCTCTTTTCACTGCGCCACAAAAGTGGGACAGACGTTCAGACAAAGGAAATTATCAAATGAAATAAAAACTTCACCGTCTTGGTACGATATTTAATAAAAGATGAAACTATTTACAGATTAAAATACCCCACTAGTACTTTCGGGGCAACATTCACCCCATCATCAGGTGGAACAGAGAGGTAATTCAGCACTCGCTTAGCTCTTTATAGGAGTGCAGCGATGCACTATGGGAAAGAATCATGAGTGTCATGTGGGTCGTGACTGTTGCCATTACATCGGAACAAAAGATACAATTCCCATACAGCAATTTTACATTAAATAGAAATTCTGTTACGAATGAATGTTATTGTCATATTGGTAAATTGTTGATAATATTTAATTTATTACTACTGTAATTTAAAGTTCAAGTTGGTAATATGGTCTTTCCAAATTTTTGAAATGTCCGTAGGTGTGTAGTCATTGCAGCAATTGTCCCCCAAGGCTTCAATATACATGCTTTCAAAAAAATGCAGCGAGTGTGTATACAATGGAGTGTTCAGTAGTTTAATGTTCGCCCAGTCTGGTTGTAGTATTTCACTAACGACATTCCTTGATAATGCCGTATTGTTACAACTGGTTCGGATATCGTATTTATGTTCATAGACACGGGTACCCAAGCTCCTACGTGTTGAGCCTATATAATTGCTGACGTGTTTTTCTGTAGTAGGGTCCAGTAGTGGAATATTGTATACACCCCATTTGCTCATGATATCAGTTGTTCCTCGATCTTTTTTAACAGATGATAGAAGGTTTCGTAATCTGGTACCAAACTGTATATGGAGGTGTTGACCCAATGCTCCCAAATTTTTGAAATGTCCGTAGGTGTGTATACACACCTACGGACATTTCAAAAATTTGGAAAGACCATATTACCAACTTGAACTTTAAATTACAGTAGTAATAAATTAAATATTATCAACAATTTACCAATATGGCAATAACATTCATTCGTAACAAAATTTCTATTTAATGTAAAATTGCTGTATGGGAATTGCATCTTTTGTTCCGATGTAATGGCAACATTCACGACCCACATGACACTCATGATTCTTTCCCATAGTGCATCGCTGCACTCCTATAAAAAGCTAAGAGAATGCTGAATTACCCTTCTGTTCCACCTGATGATGGGGTGAATGTTGCCGCGAAAGTACTAGTATGGTATTTTAATCTGTAAATAGTTTAATCTTTTATTAAATATCGTACCAAGACGGTGAAGTTTTTATTTCATTTGACACATTTGTACGAAGTTACTCTTTCATCGAAAGGAAATTATATTATTTGTAATAATACGATTTTGATTTTGATTTCCCAATTGCAGATTTGTCTGATAACCACCCTACTCATAAATACTCTGTTTTATTTAGGTTTACATGAAGGCCAACTATTTTTTTCTTTGCAGTAATAATGACAACACGAACCGGAGCACTTAAAGAAAAATTTACAAAATATTGGAATTTGTAAATAAAAATTCAACACCTCTGGGTGAAAAGAGCAACAATTGTTCCATTAGCGGTTGGTGCATTAGCAGTATCTCCAGAAAAATTGAAGGAACACTTGGAATTGACAAGTTAACAAAAACTGAAGAGTGTTAAGTTACCCGCCTCTGCCGTGGTACAGTGGTCAGAGCGCTCATTCGTCCGCGATGGACTCGGGTTCGAATCTCAGGGAGGCGTACTCAAACTTCTACAACTGAAATGTTCTTTCCTCCGAGGTCAATATGTGATGTGCATATTTCTTTCTTCTGTAACTCGAATTTTTTACTGATTGGTTTTTAAGCTTTAAGCGTATTTTTAACATTAAGCGGTCCCTTAAATATTCGTGTACAGGAAATTTCACTATAAAGGTGTAAGACCCCGGACGATAGCCTCGCTTTCCCCATTGTTGGCCACCTTGAGCTGAACTACTTTGATTCCAAGAAATACAAGAAATATTCGACTACTGTAACAAATAAGTGGTATGAATTTACGGAAAATTCCTGAAACTAATGTGCAGCAAAGTTGTTATTAGCTCTTTTAACGAAATTTCCGTTCTTAAAAGTTTGCGTTTCTTCTGACTATCATTTTGACAGAATTTCCACAGTCAGTAATTCTGTTTATTTCAGAAAAGTCCTTTTCTGGTTTTTGCGTATTTACGCAAAAATTTCTCAAAATCTCCTATTTTAACTTTTTCAGCTCTTTTTATCTGACATTCTTCTTTCCTGGCGTATGAAGTTTACAACCCCTTTTTCTTCGTAAAGGAATAACGCAAAATGCCCTTTTCTTCGTAAATGTATCACGGGAAATGATGGGTTTCAAACTAGGGACCTTTTCCAAGGCAGTCGCGCGTGCTACCGTTCAGCAAGAAAGACAAGGAACGCGTAGTCAGGCAAAACGTAGAACTCTAATTGCGCGATGATGAAATGTTTTTTGTTATTGATGTGGGTGAATTAGTCATTATATTTTCTATTGGAGCTTATAATATTTCTGAATAGTTTTGTAATAATTTTATTTTTTATATAAGAGGACTTATTACAAATTAAGTATTTTTTTCATCGTGAGCTTTCGCAGAAACAGAATGCTTTGGAACTTGAGATCCCTTTAAACTGAAAATGACTTTCAGTTATCTTTAAGAAAAGGTGCAATGTACTGCTGTATAGTATTATTTCATAAAACGCTTAAATATAAAATTTATTCTTGATAGATACAATAACTTTTGTCTAAAGGGCTCGCATACTTATACAAAGACATCCTACAATCACCTGTACAATAATTTAAGTACCCGCTTTCTATGGTAACAAAATATATTGCACAAAATGGGGAAAGAGAGGAAAGAATATCCGGTGCCACAATAACTAAAATTTCATGCGATATGCTAAGCACGATATCAGGTCTTGCTACAGAACTTCAAAATCGGATCCTCCAACAGACGATTGACATTTAATAGTTATTCAAGCCTTAAGTATTCTCGCGAATCGTTCCTATTACCGGAAATTTTCTGTCATATGGATGCAGAAAAAGTGAGAAAAAAGTTTTCTCGTAAACATACGAAAGGAATTGAGGAAAGGTTTGTGAAAGTTCAGAATTTTCCTGGAGTACTAAAAACCTGTAAAATTCAGGTTTTTTTTCATCATTTCACGGAAAAAGGTTGTGTCAGGAATATGCTTTGCTAATTCCCAAAAGGAATCGCGGAAAATGGCCCTTGAATTTCTGAAATTTTACAGTATAAGATTTTGGCCTGCAAAAGTCCTTATGATGTGTCTTTCTTCGCGCCCTTCCGTTTTCTCTACATTGTTGTTTTGTTTTCGTAGCTGATTTTCCCAAGATCATCTTCATGTACCACTCAAAGTTCTCTTTTATACTTGCAACTGCAAATCCAGGTCTACAATATGATTATGCGCCGATTATGTGTACACAGAAGTACGTGCATCTACTAGTATGCATAATCACTCACACATGTACTTGGCATGACGCCCGTTGCAATTCCTTGAGGTACCTGTGATTTCATTTCGGATTTCTCCACAAATGCAAGTCGCAAATATATTTCTATTGATCATGATCCTGGGCTTCACTTCTCCAAGTTCTTTCTAAATATTTGACCAATGAATTTTCCGATCTCATTGGACGTTTTCCAGTTTATCTCTTTATTTGCCTTGGGTACCAGTCGATGATTCTGGAAGCATATCTATTGTCCCTCATTCGTGCTACATGACCATCGTACCTAAGGTTGCTCTCGTACATGCTCTACTACATCTTTTACACCTGTCCTTTCATGTATATCAGTGCCGAGTTCGGGCTAAATTTTAGAGCTCGAACCCGAACCAGAGCCCGTCCGAGCCCGAAGTATGTCATCCCGATCCCGAATTTTATATTTCCAAACAGAGACCGGGTCCGAGCGAGCCCAAAAATTCTGACTAATCCGCTTAGGCATTAAAAAAAAATCTGTCCTTCCAGACTTCCCCTCGTCTTCCCCCTGCAATTAACCCACATTTTTCTCAACTGGAGAAGAGGGAACGAATATCTACGTGTTGCTGTATTATAGTCGTACACTTTCTTTGACCAATTCATTTCCTCTTGAAATGTTTCGAGTTGCCAGGCATCCCGAAAGATTGGACGGGTCTCCAATCTACGCACATTACTTAATAGAATTAGCAAGGAGCTTCCGTGTAGAGGCAGAGCGTAAAATTTCGTCGGATTCCTTTGTCTACTATCCAGTGTCCATAATTCTTGACATTTTTCCTACTCCACGGAAATCCACGAATACCTGTCCTGCGGCCTTTGCCATCCAAACCCAGAATAAATAGCCCTTCCGAATCGCCAGTCCTAACCTAGACAGTTACCAAAGAATTCTCTTTACTAACTAGAAAGTGTAAGAGAATGCTAAATAATTCAAAATCGAATTTAAAAAAGAAAAGAACAAAATTCTCTTCCTCTCAGAGCCCGAGCCCGAATCGCAGTAAAAATCATGGAGTCCGAGCCCGGTTCGGGCTCGGGCTTGACTTCGGGCTTTCGGGCTCGGGCTCAGCCCGTCTCAGCACTGATGTGTGTGTCTGAGTTTTTTTATGTGGCATATTTTACTGATGTTCCATATCCTGTGTTCATATACTCACTGGGCTGTTCTGAGGCTCTCTTCCTTTGCTATAAGACGAAAAAGCCTAAGCAATCAAATTCTACGTTCAATTCTTCATAACGACGCACTTTTGTCATTGCGTAATCCGAAAAAATAGAAAAAAAAAAAAAAAAAGCTTTATTCTTTTGCAAATGCAAGCAAATACTTGATTTTGAGTTGATGGTGGTGAGAAAATCAAAACTTCATTAATAACAGGACCGAAACGTTTTAGCTCTCTATAAATTTAAAGAGATTCTAATAACATCATAGATATAATTTCCCGGCTTTTGGATTTTACCGTACTTTCTAAAATCTGGTCAAGTGTTATCGCAGTAGGTTGAATCTTTGTTGTCAATGCAAGATTGTAGAGAATCAATTTTATTTTCAATGTAACTTAAATCTGAAATTTCCTATTTCGGTTATATATATATAATTACAGAATATTATTCATGATAGTTGGCCATTAGATCTGATTATAAAGCCTATTTACCTACCACATTTAGCTAACATAATTAGGCAAATCTCAAAATCTGCTTGATAGAAATGCATTTGAAATGAGACTACATTTGAAACATTTTGTTAAAAATCAACAAAGTGTCTAATCGTTTGTAGAAAATTATTCAATGTTGAATTTTTTCATGCAATCCGTTCAGAAATTTATTGCCAAACACAAAATTTTCTTGTCCAATTTCATTATAAATTACACGTTTCCAGTTTGTCTGTATATCGGAATTTTAAAGCCAATTGTGAACATTAGTGCTCAGGAGCAGATGTGTAAATGGATACAAAATATGAAAAAAAAAAAAAAAAAAAAACCATCCATGAATGTCATATGTACTTAAAACATGCAGATTTTGCGGAAGCACTAAGTTTTCATTAATTCTATATATATTTGTTTTCAAAATAAAAAAAATATTCAAGATAAATTCACCTGAAAACTAATTAATTCAATAATTGAAGTTATTGTCCACTAAATTTATTTTTCATCACTTCCTGAATTACTCACCATTTTCTTACCGACTTATAAAAAAATGAGGAAGTAAATACTAGTGACTAATATTTAAGGTAGCTCACTATCCTTCAGTGATGCCGTGTTGTGTATCCCGTAAGTAAAAATGCTGTTGCTTAAATGGTAACAAACCGCTGTTCCACCAGAAATAAAATTCAGCCATTTTTTATGAGCGTACACTATTGCATACCGTGATGAATTTGAAATGCAAAACGGATATTCTTTAATCCATAAGCGTTTTGTGTATCCATATGAATCCTATTCGTCCACAGGAATTGATAATGTACAGTCCATGTGCCAGAATTAAACGATTTTCATTACATAAGTTTAGCAACAGTAAAAATGCTACTATGTTTGCATATATTGCCTCAATCCTCTGAGCTAAAAAGCACCAATTTGCGCGCACACAGTAAAACTTTTCTGAAATTCACGAGCCACTTTCCATGATTTTTTTTTTTTTTTTTGTGAATTAACAAAGCATATTTCTAATACAACTTTTTCCGTGAAATGACGGAAAAAACTGAATTTCACGGATTTTTTCGTACGCCAGAAAAATTCTGAATTTTCAGAAACCTTTCCGCAATCTCTTTCTTATATTAACGGAAAAACTCCGTTCTCAGTTTTTCCATATCCATAGTACAAAAATTTTCCGGTTATAGAGATTCACGGAAATATTTGAGGATTTTTTAACTGTTAAATTTCAATCGTCTGTCGAAGTATTTGATTTTGAAGTTCTGTATCGAGATCGGATATTGTGGATAGTATATCGCATGACTTTTGGTTATTGTGGCACAGAATATTCTTCTTCTCTTCTCCATTTTGTGCACCAGCTGTTATATATTGTGTTACCGTAAGAAACCGGGTACTTAATTTACTGTACAGATGATTGTATTGTGTCTATGTATCAGTCTGTTAAGTCCTTAAGACAAAAGATATGTAGTTATCAAGAGTACATTTTATATTTAGAAGTTTTGTGAAATAACATTATAAAATAATACGTTGCACCTTCTCTTAAAGATAATTGAAAGTTATTGCCGGTTGAAAAAAAGTTCTCAAACTCCAAATCATTCTGTTGCTTCGAAAAATCACGATGGAAAAAATATGTAATTTGTAATTAGATCTTCTACAGAAAAAATAAAATGATTACAAGCGTATTAAAAAAAAAAGAAAAAAAGCTCCAGTAAAAAATAAAATGACTAAATTACTTGCATTAATGAAAAAATTAAAAAAATTCATCACGCACAGTCAGTTTTAACCTGAACGTGAGACTGATTCTTGTGATTTTCTGGCTCTGTGATAAAGACGCGTGGCTGAAACCCAAAGGACTGGGCTCTATCGCCGGCGCGAAAGGATTATCTTGCGTAAGGGCTGAAATATTCAGCGTGCTGGATTTTGCGAAATTTCGGTGTAAATACGGAAAAAACTTGAAATGGACTTTTCTGAAATAAACAGAATTACAGACTATAGAAAATCTGTGAAAATACGGGTTAAAAAAACAAACAAACAGGATTTTGAAAATGAAAATTCCGTTAAAAGATGGACAGTTGCCGGCAACTTTGCTACACGTTATTTCCAGAAATTTTCTGTGAATTCACACCACTTATTTTTTACAATGTACAGAACAAACCTTCTTGTTTGAAAATATTTCGCGCCGTAAATAAAGTAACACTCTTCAAATTCTGACAAAGTCTTGTACTCAGTTAACATTTACGTTAAGGTAGAACTGCTTCGTTTTTGTTCCGATTACAAAACATAACCCGCTTTTATGATCCATAGGATGCAGAATTTCCATAATTCTTCCATCTGCATGGATCTCAACGGATTTCCTTCGAAAATCACAGCGTTTGTCTGATGGAGAACAAATATATTGTTTCTCTTGCATGTTGCCACATGCGTACCAGTTGGATTTATATGACTCCATTTTCCCCTACCCACCCCCAGAAAATCTGCGTCGTCTCACACGGGTCCTCGTACAAACGGATACTATACACAGCTGAGAAACAAACCAGACGACGAACCCGAGTCGTAAGTCTTCCACAGCCCTAAGGAGAGAAATGACTAAATAATTTTTCGTCTTGCAACTCAGAAATCCAGAGAAGAACCGAAACAAGAACCAATAATTTCCTAACAGTAGCTTTTGAAAACATTGGTAAAAAATTAATGTCTGATATTATACATTGTTTTCGTACGTGCAATTTTTCCTTTCAAATAAATTTTTTTGGACATATTTTTAAATTCAGTGGTTATACATAGGGTAATGAAAAATCATGCGGTACCTCTAACAATAGGGTCAACGAACAAATTACCATATCACATGACAGAGAAAAGTTCGTTCGACACACTGGAAAGGCTTTAGGCCTCCCTAAATTTCCAAATACACCGCAGTTTGTAGTTACATTTACCATTTACATACAAGACTCTAAATAATCAAAGCATTTTCATTATGGAAACTGTGCTGAAAGACACATTTAAAGTTAAAAGCGTTTCAGGAAATCCTTTCAAAAAATTCTGCATTAAACAGAAGTCATATCAATGCCACCAGTACACTGTTAAAAATTGTGTAGTAGATTTCACAAAAAGGTGGTGCTACACTAACTGCACCATTTTCTGAGAAAAGATACACCATTGCGTGGTGCAAAGAAAACCCAACAACGTAGTGCACATTTGAACCTCGTCATAGTACAAGGTTGCATCACGTTATGGTGCAATGTTGCACCCTGTTGCTGTTTTTTTTGTTTTTTGTTCGAAACAAACGTGTATCTTTTCTCAGAAAGTGGTGCGACTGGTGTAGCACCCCTTTTTTGTGCAACCTAGCACAAAAGTTTTAACAGTGTACTCCCCCCCCCCAAAAAAAAGGAAAGAAAATAGAAACTGTTGAAAGCCCATGGATTGACTATGAATTAATTATAGAATTAAAGGGATAAGGTAAATTACAGCAATCAGAATTCTTTTTTCCAAAGCCAAAAATATTTTATTCAATTTGATTATTTTCGAAAGGCCGTGCTCTAAAGTTCGGAGCTCGGGAATACATGCACACAATCGTAAGCACATATATTAAAAAATCTGATCATTTTTCATTACGTAAAAAGAGACTGAATTTCATTAAAGCACAGATAATTATTCTTCACACATTACCCATCATACGAAGTATTCATATATGTACAAGGGGTATTTTGAGAACACTCCAGTATTTCCCCATTTTAGTCGAATTTCAGTAAATAAATCTGAGTTGCATCTATTTGAAGTCCCATGTTCCTAAAATCCGTCGAAGCATTAATATTAAATTGATATTTCAGAAATTTATGGATGAAATTAAAATTTAAATCTTACTTTCCTGAGCATAGAGTAGGGGCTGCTTTAAAAAGACGGAGTGATACTTGTACCGCACATAACTCTAGCCCAGGAAATCTTAATTGAGGCTCATATTTATGAATCAAAATTACCGTAAATTGCGCCGTGTGCTCGTTGGAGGGAGCAAGACTGAATGTTCGGCTTCAAGTACTTAAAGAAATAAAATTTTGATTTTCTGTAAAAACAATATTCTGAAAAATTAATGCACTTCAATCGCCTTGCATTGTAAAATATCTGGAAAGTGATATTTCACACAGTTGCCTTGTGTGCCGACTTTAGCAATCGCAAACTTTTAAAAACAAATAGCAGCAGAATTAAACAATGAAGAAGAAAATAAATCCTAGTACAACCCTCACGGAAGTAGAGGTGATTAACCAAAGTAATTTAAAGGGTAATCAAGCTTATTCCACATAATATTATCTCTCTTACATTTTCGTCATTATTGCTAATATCGTTTGCTCATTTCATTTCAAATTAATAAAAGAAAATTTCCCATTTGCTGCAATTTATCCGGAGATTAAGAATATTGATACTAAAGCTATCGACCTTACTTCAGAAAATGTTTACAGCTTGTGATGTATGTTTCTGTTTAACCTTTCTTCTGAGTTTCTGTTTTTTTATGTAAATTTTCTTACTTCTTTGTTAAAGGTTTTCTCACTGAACAACACATTACTTTCCCGAAGAGCTTTTACAATTTGGAAACGCTCACAGTGAATAATATAAAGATAAAATAACATATTGTAGGTATATGAGAGTGAAATTGGTAGAGTTCTCGAGATCGATGTACGTGGAGCTGTGAAGATTACTAGTAGATTATTCAACGTTGATATAAAGCTTGTTGAGAAATATATGATTAACTATTGCTGTCATTGGACTGAATTCTGTGTTAAGACCTGAGAGACATGCTGTATCAGTAGATTTGACCTTTTAGTAAGTGAAGAAATAAAGCATTGGATTTGCTATGTAAGTCTCTTATCTCTTTCTCAGATTCTTTTCTCTGGTCTCTGGCCGTTAGCAGTAGCGGATCTATCGGGGGAAGACGGGAGCGATAGACCCCAACCCCCCGAAAGTGGATCTTTTCCTTTTTAAATGGCCAATATCTAAATAATTAATGCAATTATTTTTGTAAAATTATAGTAATAAATCCACAGGTTTTCGTAAAAGTTTTCGTAACAACTAAAATGTACTGCAAATTTGGAGATAAAATGCTCTGTTCTAGCTTCAGCAGAAAAAACAACACAAAACTAGAGGTTCAGAGAGAGAGAAAGGTGAAAGCGGAAGTGAAAAGAGATTTTGGCTGATCACGTAAAGTAATGGGTGAACTTTGTTCTGTTGTTTTAGGTATGTCTGGCATCATTAGCAATTGGGAGCAGGGAAAGTCACCGTGTGGGGTAGACTTTGAAGTGTGTATGTGTGAGATATTGTGGGTGAGAGAGCGAAATACCTACCTCGACTGGGTCATAAACAAACAGCAGTAACAAATTTCCAAACTAGAAAATTTTCTATTAAATTAACACATAGGAATAGAAGGTATCAAACTTTATTGTGAAAGATGTTATACAAACATGAAATATAAAAAGCATCAAATTGGTTTCCTCGGAAAGCGGGCAATTGAGCGCCATGAAAACAGTGCTGATTTTCCAGTTCTCGTTCGCGGTTTGTGATTAAAAATTTAGGATGGGTCCGGGTTTGAATCCCGGTGAGGCATGGATGTTGTGTATGTCTTACTGCACTGACTCTTCCCCTTCTCTAGAGTCAGTGGTTCTGAATTAAGGACGGGCGACTTTTTACAGACATCGAGTTACTCACGGTGGTCGTTAAACCCCCAAACACACACACACACACACACACACACACACAAAGGAAATTCTGCGTAAGTTAAATTTGGAGGACATTAATGCATGTTGAAGTAAAACACCTACTTTTAATTTGTGGCCCGATACGCTTTAGTTACGTGGAAGCTTTTGTCTTAATTGGCCAGATCTTTTTACACAACTCCATGTATTCGTTATAATCAGGATTAGAATATAAAAATTATTTCATCGGACAGCATACATGCTTAGCGGCGAGTTTTGCTATTCATAAATTTGTTTTCTTGTTAAAACATGCTCTTATCGCAGCTGATCCTACTGTCATTAGAATTAGAGGATGAATTCATTTAACAGTAAAGCTTACTGACATGACCCCTGATTCTGTCTTAGTCAGATTCAGATGGTATTCTTTCTGTGTTAAAACGCATGTTCCAAGCGAATGATTCTGATATAATCAGAATTAAATGATAAATTCATCTGTTACAGAAAATAGCACTTGTTGTACGTTGTTAAACAACTCGTGTTAAATCTAACAGTAATTAATTTCGTGCATCAGTGATCCTAGTTATACTTTATTTTACCGTCTATACACGATGAAGATTTTGAATCTAAATATTCAAATCCGAAAAAGATCTTAAAACCACCTGCAACCAGATAAATGTCTTTATTTCATCATTCACACACTACTAGATCTTTCAAAACGCCAAGCGTTTCATCTTCAGGTATTAGCTGATCAACAAAGATTAGAAACATTATGTTTATATTACAGCAGTTCAAGATGAGTAACGTATTTTATAATCTTTCGCGCGTTGTCAATAGCGCGTGAGTTATTACTGAGTAGCATACAACTGCGAGTGTTATTGGCTCGTACATTAACTAGTCAAAAGTAAGTCTTAGCGAGTATTATGATTATGTTTGACTTCGCCGAAATAATGTTGTCCATGGAGTCGGGATCGTGATGGGTTGGTCCTCGTTGCAACACTTTCTATCATATTCGTAAATAAAGAGACTTTCCATAGACAGCAGGGATCTTCGAGTGTTAGTTGTTGCCAATATTTTAGATTCATTCCATACTGGGGTGTGCGTTTCTTTGTTTACTGTTCTAGATAACGCAGATCCTTCAGAGTGAATTTTAACGGCATATTTATGTTCAGAGAGTCTTGTGTGCAGGTTCGCAGTGTAGATCCTATATATGCTGTTTCTTCATGCTCATCATTCGTTCGGCTTCATTGGTATGAGGTAAACGCCGTGTCGACGTTGTATTGCAATGGGGTCTCTATCATTTTTGACTATTGAAAAGATGTTTTTGGTGCGTTCATCAAATTTTATATGGTTCCTTTTACAAGCATTTCGGAGTAATATAAACATAATGTTTCTAATCTTTGTTGATCAGCTAATACCTGAAGATGAAACGCTTAACGTTTCGAAAGATCTAGTAGTGTGTGAATGATGAAATAAAGATATTTATATGGTTGCAGGTGGTTTTAAGATCTTTTTCGGATTTGAATATTTAGATTCAAAATCTTCATCGTGTATAGACGGTAAAATAAAGTATAACTAGGATCATGTTAAATTTGTCTGTTTCCAGTTTATTTATTAGAATCGAAAACACCCGTTTTTATCATAAGAGTCGCATATTTTTTTATTCAGTGCAATACTTTCTATGCAAAGGTTATTCAAAATTAACTGAAATATAAATTTTTGTTTCATAATATTCAGAATTATCAATTAATTATTTCGAGCACTGTTTTCAAAACTGTGTGATTACTCAAAATACCACTGTTTTCAAAAAAGAAAAATATGCCAAAAGGATTCTGAAGTTAAAAATATGAACTACCTGGGATTTTTTGTTATTTTGCATTAAGCTTTTCTTTTCATTTTGTTTCGCTCAACAATACTGAAACGAAGTTACAAAGCAGAGCAGTTGTCTTTATCCGATGAAAACCGCCATATTTTTTTAAGTGTATTCATGAAGCGTATAATTTTAGTTAACTCTTCTTATTCAGAACATGACGTTACGAACCATCTGAAAAGATTTACTTCAGTGTGTAACGAAGGTTTTCACTGAAACTATATTGCTATCGAAAATTTAGTGTTGAGTGATCGGATCATAACCTCACAAACAACAGAAAGTATCTTAAAATGAAGCTCATGCACTGATATATTTACGAGTACTGAAAAGGGCTTGAAACCTCGCATGAAATATGCTACCTAAGGGATGCTAAGTGCGACAAAGATAGATGAAAAATAATAAAGAAAACGCATCCGGAAAAACCCAAGTTCCTTTCTTTAGTTTACCTTTTTTTTCGCTGAAGCTCTAAAAAATATAACTAATTACATTGCAAAATTTTGTCGTGAAAGGGGAAATTCAAAAAGCGGCTTTGGTGAAACACTACGGATCGGTAAAAAATCATGGAAAATGCAATATGGTTTTGTGTTTAGGGAACTTCATTTGCTTTTAAATTTTAGTTCGAAGGGTGTCAACATGACAGTAATTAAATTTGTTTCTTTTATAATGAAATGACGAAGTATCCAGAAGAGATCCAAATAAAGTTACAAAAATCTGCAACCTTTTTTGTTTAGGGGGTTTAACTACCACCTTGAGAAACTCAATGGGCTGCAACCTGTCGTCCGTCCCTAATTTATGACCAGTGGTTCCAGTACCGGAAGACAAACACAAAATTCATTCCTCACCGGGTTCGAACACAGATCCATTTCGGACGAACGATCAAAAGCCAGCGTTTAGATCATTGCGCCATCGGTACGCCCACCTGTGTGTACCTACCTTTAAGGGGGACCTCAAAGAAAAAATTATGTTAATTCGTTCTATACACGTTTTCTCAAAAAATATTACGCTGTAGCATTCCAAATTTTGAGCGCAAATAAATAATGTCTTTAGCTGATATATTCCCTAGCTGCGATTTCAAAACATTTGCCAATTTTTTTTTTAACTCAATTTACCTCAATCGGTCCAAATCGGAATATTTCCGATTGAGATAATCTGGATTAAAAAAAAAAATGACACAAATTTTTCGAAATCTCAGCTAGGGTATGTATTAGCTAAGGACTTTATGTGCCTTCAAAATTTTCAAGGCGAGAAAGCAATAGTATTTAAGAAAATGTATATGGAACGAATTAGCATTGCAGATATAAGACAGGTTTTCCCTTGAGGTCCTGCTTACCCAACAGGAAGAGAACAGCGGGAGGTTTAGGTAATAACGAGAAAAAGATCTAATTAAAAATCTTCCTAACATAAGGTAAAAGTTGTGTTTCAAAAATATTAAAACTGTCGGTGATTTTGTTTAAAAAGTCGAGTACTGTTAAACAATTCAGAGAAATTTCCATACGATGGAGAAATTGTTATGGAGATTTAATACAGGAATTTTCGACAAAGATATTAAATCTCATTTGCAATATTTTTTTTTCCTCGTGGCTTTTCTTTGTCTTACTTAAGGCCTGGACAATTTTTAAAACGGCGCCTTGCAGTCGCATTTTAGGGTTTCGTCTCCAAAATTATCAGAATGGAGAAAGCCATTTGCATACATCACCTCTGTGCATTTGTAGCTTCACCTTGCAATTAGCACCTTCCGGCGTCTCTGATCAGTTTCTGATACGGACGCGGGAAGCGATTTATCTCAGTTTTGAATGCCATGCCGACCTTTTAATCCGAGGCTATAATTGTGGTGTAGGTACTAGGTTGGAGCGAAGGGGGTCAAGTTCCTGAGGAAAAATCAGGAGAAACACAGTCAGCGTAAGGAGAGAGCATCGAGTGGTCGTGGGAGGACTATGGGTGCCTTGTTTTTTCGGCCACGGCATTTATGTTGGCCAAGGGATAGATTTTTCGGGAGAACGAGAAGGGAACGACAGGGAGCGATCGAAAGTGAGAACGTGGGGAAAATAGAAAAATTCGTCACTATAATTAAGATAGGAAGTAGCTCGAGGACAACCATGCTTCAGTAGATAAGGAATATAAATTGTTTGTAGCTTGTGGACAACCATGCTTCTTTTTTTTTTTTTTTTTAATTGGAGGTTTAACGACCACCGTGAGCAACTCAATGGGCTATAAGCAGTCGCCCGTCCCTAATTTAGGGTCACTGGTTCCAGGGAAGGGAGAGAGCCAGTGCCGTAAGACAAACACAACATCCATGCCTGACCGGGATTCGAACCCGGACCCCTTACCGACGAATGATCAGAGGCCAGCGCCTTAGACCACTGCGCCACCGGGGCGGCCAACCATGCTTCAGTAGATAAGGAATATAAATTGTTTGTAGCTTGTGGACAACCATGCTTCAGTAGATAAGGAATATAAATTGTTTGTAGCTTGTGGACAACCATGCTTCAGTAGATATAGAATATAAATTGTTTTTGTGCAATATAACCATTTCATGAATATTTTAGCGTACTTCTTATTATTATCAGCTTTTCTATTGTTTTTTTCACGTTGGTGTTTTTTTTTTTGATTGGAGGTTTAACGACCACCGTGAGCTTCAACAATATTTTATTTGGAGCAAACATGGACAGGAAGATACAGATGGCCTGTGCTTAACAGTTACCAAAAGATAAACAAGTGGATGACCTATTTACAATGACAATGAGATATTTACATTATATGGATGCACTATATACAATGTAAGCAAATTCATAACACTGACAATACTGGACTGATGGGTTGACTTACTCTATGTACAACATATGTTCGCAATGTGCATCGGCAGAGTGCCATCTCTAATAGGTGAACACCAGTACAAGGTATAACTATAAATTTTACAGTGCAAAAACAAACATGTATATTTTGAGCAATCTTGAAAAAAAGAAGAAAAGAGAAGAAAAGAGCAGAAGGTTTATACTTTTCAGTATCTGAAAGATAAGCGAATAAATGATCTATCCACAATGATGGTGTGAACTCTATACAAATTGAATGCAATATCTCTCTTGTGAAACGCTGTCAAATTACAAAAAGAACTATTACTTAGGCTTAAACAAGTGCCTCAATCACAGTGCTATAGATTAACTTGTAATGAACAACAACATATGTACACAAGATGCAACGGCATAGGGAAGACACTAATAAGGAATTACAATTCCATGGTACAACTGTAAATTTCCCAGTGCAAAGAGTAAAGTATATTAGTACAAACAGAACTTGCGTTTTACAGAAAATTTATACTTCGAGTACAATACAAATAATGAAAATATGAAACTGACTCTTTGTACAGCAAATATGCAATACAGCGCAGAACATTATCTAATAGACTGATTATTTCCTATTAGGCACATGTGACATGAGAAAAACCACACTGTGTAACATTAACATATAATTGAAATACTATCAAAGCGTTTGCTCCGCACCATGAGCATAAAACTTAAGACATGTAATCGTGACCCAACATGCGAAATGTGCCAAACATAAATTTTACAGTGCAATTAGGAAAGTACATTAGTATATACAAAACTAAGCTTTTAGCATAGCAACTATACTTCAGGTACAGTACAAATAACCGAATGATGAACAATTACCCCCTGCACTACAAAAGTGCTAAACCTTGCAGAACATGGTGTAATCGACTGATCATATCCCTTTATGTACATGTAACATGATCAGAAACCACACTGTGCAAAATCAATAAGACAATTTAAACACTATCAAACAGTTGCTTAGCACCGTGAGCAAAAACCATATATTATAAAGCCCGGCAGACATAAGGAAAGTGCCGAAAAAAAAAAACAAAAAAAAAAAAACTTTAAACTTATTTTAAGTGCCTGTGGTATAACAAGAAACTCACCTACAGGACCTTGTTGGTGAGAAACATGCAAACGTGCAGTAACATTAAGAAGCGATTATGACAAGGGCACCTAAGAACACGATAATCACAAAACTATACTTCAATTAGTCCAAACAATTTCACAGACGTCAGAACAAAAGTCTAAGGTCTTCTGATGGACCAGAAAACCATTGACGAAAAGGTGACCACACTGACATAAAGTGTGGGATTCGATTCGCAGCCTTAGCAACAGTGAAAGCAAGCCTCAAGCGTGAAATCATTCTGTTCCGGAACTGACTGCACATCGCAGCTCCCGCCTGAAAGATGGTAGGCTGTATAGGGGTAGAACGTAGCTGTTGATAGTAGCAAAAAATCACATGTTTTGCTAATATGAATACATAAGCACATGACTCTGATATAGGAATAGGCGGAGTACTTGAACTGAGTAGCGTGCTATAGGCTGAGAAGGAGAGATCATTAGTACTAAGGCACTGTGCAGTAGTGAAGGTCAGATGTAGCAAGGGAAGAAGCACTGTGCAATGTTGATACACATGATCTACATCCGCAATCGTAGAGCAAAACATGCAGTTAGGCGAATCAACAAGCGTCATCCTGAATAATTTGGTAGGAACTGGTAACCGCCGATGAAGAAACAACCATTGGATGTTTCCTTCTGCTGGAATAGATAGTGGCGAATTAGACATGGACCACACTTGTGAAAGGGCGACATTCGGAACATCTGGAATCATCAATGGTGTAGCATACAGTGGATCAATGAGACAACGGTAAAGAGACGAGACAGAAAAACTGGAGAGAGGAAGCGATGACGCCGAACGGAAAGGAAAAAGGGAAGAAGAAGAGAGGCAGAGGGAACAAGAGTTAACCCAGCTTGAGAGGCAAGGTTAGGGAAGAGGGTAATGATTGAAGAACGGAAGGAATCATACAGCAAAAGAGAGGAAGAGGTAGGGGAGATGTGGGGGGACAGATCAGAGAAGGGTTTCCAAGAAAGATCTGGAGAAATTAGATCCTGAACAGATACTATTCCGGCGGGGAGCCAGGAAAGGTCAGTAAAGTAGGGAGCATTAAGGGGATGAAGGATGGAAGAAAAGAACAGGGGCTCAGCTAATAGTTCAGTGGTGGAAGCCGGTGGAGCACGGAAGAGGGGTAGAGAACGGAGAAAGGAAAGGACCTCTTTGTAGAAAGGGGAAAGTTTAGAATGAAAAAAAGGAGATTGATCCATTAGAAGATACGTGATGAAAGTGATTCGGGGATTCCTAGGCGATATCATGACATCTCTAACGAGCGTAACTGGCGACTCTGGTGCACTTAGTAGCCGCAGGAAAGAAACCACTTTATGTGCTTTATAGTAGGTGCGAACTTCCAGCAGTGAAATACCTCAATCAGTGACTCGACGACAGAGAGTGGAGACCTGGATCCAATGGTACCTGTTCCATATTATCGTTGAGATGATTCGAGTGATTTCATTGAGGTGATAAATGGGCATACGTTCTGCTGACCATGCATATAAGCATGGTGAAAGAATATAAGTCTGAGCTATTCTAGCTCTTGAGAAGTAAGAAGTACAAAACTGGGAACCTCGCCAGAATGCAGCAGTTCGAGTAAGGCGTGTTCTGAGAGCATTCCATGTTTCATTTTGAGCAGAAAGACGGACTCCGAGATGGACCCCAAGGAATTTTTGGGATGAAGCAGTCCATGAGGCGCCCCACGAGGTGTCAGTCCTAGAGGCCCACGCTCCGCTCCATAGGCCTGCACTCTTGGATGTATTGAGTGATGCCGCTGAACATAAAGAATATTGATCGTAAATCTGGAGCAAGATGTCGAATTGAGCGTCTGTCCTTACACAAAAGGTCGCGTCATCGGCATATGCACAGTATGTCACAGAAAAGTGCCTAGTACTTGCAGTAGGCGGTGGCAGTGCATCTATAAAGGCTCGATGGACAGACCGAAGAAACGGCTCAAAAGCAATGGCAAAGAGCTGCCCAGAAAGTGGGCAACCCTGCCGAATGCCTCGCCGAAAAGGAATAGGTGCAGTCAAGAAGGCGGCCGTCTTGACATGGAAAGCAGCGTCCTGATAAAGGGCAAGAATAGAGGTAACAAAAGCAAAAGGAAAGCCGAAAGCAATAAGAACAGCAGAAAGATACGAATGTGAGATATTGTCGAAAGCTGCTCTTTGGTCAAGATTAAAGAGGGCAAGTGGTTCAGAGTTAGTACGAGCCAGATGTAGGAGATCTCGAAGGAGATTGAGATTAGAAGTGATGGACCGACCAGGAACCGTGTAGGTCTGGTCTAGAGAAAGAAAGAAATGGAAGAACTTGGTTGAGTCGACTGGAAAGGAGTTTAGTGAAGAGTTTATAGTCAATGTTTAGTAGCGAGATAGGACGCCAGTTTCCCAAGTCAAGCAGATCGCCTTTCTTGGGAAATAACACCATATGAGCCTCTGTGAAACCCCTCGGAAGAAAAGAGGAAGAAAGAGCAGCATTGAAAGCGGCGAGAAGAAATGGAAGCAACGAAGGGAGAAAAGTACGGTAGAAAAGGAGCGGAAGGCCATCTGGACCTGGGACAGCACGGGAATTTAGAGAGACTGGAATGGTCCGAAGTTCAGTCTGCGAAATAGGTTGTAAAAGGGAATCAGAGAGATTGGAAGGAACTTGGGGAAGAGCAGAGAGTAAAGTAGCAGAAGCAGAAACAGAAGACTGAGGAGTTTCACTGTATTTGATAGTAAAATACCGACGAACCTGAGAGCAAACTGCATTCCGGATCAGAGATGATTTCACCATCAGGCCGCCGAAGTAGTCGAAGCTGATGCGACGAGCGGCGTTTTTCTTCTAACGCGGATAGAAACTCAAAGGAGCAGTCCTCTGGTGATAGATGTTGTAGACGGAGACGAAGAATTACCTGACGTGCACGAGGCTCAAGAAGTGCTCTAAGATCCAATAATATTAAAAGAAATCCGTCTTGTTGCACGATGATATTTATTCAGCTAAAAAATGAAATCTATATACAGTTTAAAAACACATGAGCACTTTCGGTGTCACATTGACACCTTCATCAGATGTAATTTCACCATGTGGCTACATGCTGGTCTTAAGTACGTGGAGTAGATGCATCATGGGAAAGGTAATGTCAATGTCACATGATATACCAGATAACAAGACAATCAAAAAAAGGCATAGTTAGCCAATGATCACTTAACAGAAGCAATTGCTATTGTGCTGTCCTTCCCAACAAGATTGCTCCAAGGTTCAGGTAAAACATAAGGATAATAGTCATTACAGCAACTTGTATTATAAGCCGAAATATAGAGGCTTTCTGCAAATAACAAGGAATGAACAGAGTTAGGTGTGTTTATGATTTTAGCGTTGTCCCAGTCTGGGATGGAATTTCCAGCACTTATGGTTCTTGCAAAAGAGGTGCTTTGGTGATTCATTTTTAGATCATATCTGTGTTCATTTAATCTCAAATCCAAATTTCTTTTGGTAGAACCCACATAATGATTGTTTAGGTGTCAATGTGACACCGAAAGTGCTCATGTGTTTTTAAACTGTATATAGATTTCATTTTTTAGCTGAATAAATATCATCGTGCAACAAGACGGATTTCTTTTAATATTAGTATTTATGCACGAATTATAGTGTCAACCGTCATACTTCCGCATTTTTTATTGTGAATCACAGTCTTCTTCAAAATTCATCATGTGGAGCCATGCTATGCAATCATTTAGACGTTTTCGTGGAAAACTTTCAAGGGAATCGGCACATTTGTCATTTTTACTAAACTGCAGAGATTTAGATGTCATTCCACGACATCTGCGTATCTTCAATTCTCCATTTACCAGACGAGACGCCAGGATTATAAGGACTGCCGAAAGGAAGAGACTACTTCAACAGATCAGAAGTAAGCGCAGCAGTATTGACTTCTTTAATAAGAAATGCTATACCTGTTACTCATTCCTAGCTGATTCCTCACACCCAATAATTTTGGACCGTACATTATTCATAATTACAGCAATAATCGAAAATGAAATGAAGGTTTTATTTAACACCCATGTGAAAAAACTAAGATTGTTGGTAGATTCTGAAGTTCGTAGTAGAACGCATAAGCTGTTCGGATTTCAAACAAGACATCCTATCGGCCTTTCTGAACAAGGATCATTACATGGATCACCTCATGTGGGTAACGGATTGGATTTGCATGAACTGGACCATGACAGCTGTAACTCTGATTCACATAATGGAGTCAGAAACCTAAGTGATAAAGTTCTGAATCCCATTCAACTAAGAGCCTTGCGACGTGGTTACAAGTTCGCTTACCCTAACCAACGTAAAGTGGACTTATTCAAAACAGTTCCGCAAATTGAAAAAATTCTATATTCACTTCCAATAGAAGATAGGAACTTCGCAAGAATGAAAATCGCAAGGTCTCTTCACAAACACAATCCACGACGGTGTAAAACCACCGAAGAATGCCAGCTTCATGAGGAAATGCAGCAGCTGATTGAATTGAAAAAGGACCCAGATATTGCCATTCTTTTAGCTGATAAAACTAGTCAAGTTGTGCTCTTAAATCAAAGTGATTATATTAAAAAAATTCTCAATGCCATTTCTAGTGTCCCTCATGTAATAGTGAAACGAGACCCCACCAGGGCTACTGTTAGTGCTTTAAGCCGCCTTAAGAACTCTTCAGCTCCTCCGGACTCCTTTTCAAAAGCTTTCAATCCACCCCCCGGCTGCCATGTGCCTGATTTATTTGGTAGATTAAAACTACACAAGGAAGGGTACCCTATTCGTCCTCTTGTATCAGGTTACATTGCCCCCACCCGACCTTTGGAAAAAGCTTTGGCAAGTTATCTCACCAAATTTACAGTGAATTCTTCCTACTCAATAAAGAGCACCACACAAGCTATTGATAGGTTAAAGTTAATTCAAGCCACTACCAAATTCCTATTTTTTGGCGTCCCTAGATGTAGTTTCGTTATACACGAATGTACCTATGGAAGCTACATTTCAGTTGATTCAGGCTTTGCTCATTGATTCTGACATTCCTGCCAATGATATTGCTTTCATAATGAATGCTCTTCATCTCATTAAAAAGCGTTCATTTTTCAAATTTCAGAACATATTTTACCAACAAACCGACGGGACAGCCATGGGTTCACCTTTATCCGCAGTCTTAGCGGAAATTCTTCTACAGCATATTGAAAATAAAGTCATACAAGAATTCCCACAAAAACCTAGTCTCTATATCCGTTACGTTGATGACATCTTGGTAATTTGGCCATATACCATAAATCAGTTACAGCAGTTTGTCAACGCTATGTCTGCTCAATACCCCTCCATCAAACTCACGATAGAACTTGAAAATAATTTCGTCTTACCTTATCTTGACTTTCAAATTACTCGTACCCCTTCTGACAATTCCCTCTCTTTTGCTGTTTATCGAAAACCTACATCCACACCCACTCTAATTCCGTACAACTCTGCTCACATTTTTCAGCATAAAATTTCTGCTCTGCACTTCCTATTTAGAAGAGCATATTCACATTCTTCTAGCCATTTCGCCAGAGCTCAAGAACTACAATGGATATCATCCCTTGCTAAAAACTATGGTTACCCGGACAACGTTGTTAGGGGAGTACACAATAAAGTACGTTTTTCTATGTCAACTGCTTTAATTAGTGAGCAGGTGCCTAAAAAGTATGTTGGATCTGTTGATTTTAATCCACATATTGTAAACCTCCTTACCAACATATGCTCTCGTCATAAAATACAATTTGGAATACGATCATGCAATCTATATACCATTATCCGCAATGATCGTGACAAAATTGACAAAGGGAAAAAATGGGGTGTGTATGTTATTCCTATGCTTGACACTATCTCTGGTGAACTAAACAATCATTATGTGGGTTCTACCAAAAGAAATTTGGATTTGAGATTAAATGAACACAGATATGATCTAAAAATGAATCACCAAAGCACCTCTTTTGCAAGAACCATAAGTGCTGGAAATTCCATCCCAGACTGGGACAACGCTAAAATCATAAACACACCTAACTCTGTTCATTCCTTGTTATTTGCAGAAAGCCTCTATATTTCGGCTTATAATACAAGTTGCTGTAATGACTATTATCCTTATGTTTTACCTGAACCTTGGAGCAATCTTGTTGGGAAGGACAGCACAATAGCAATTGCTTCTGTTAAGTGATCATTGGCTAACTATGCCTTTTTTTGATTGTCTTGTTATCTGGTATATCATGTGACATTGACATTACCTTTCCCATGATGCATCTACTCCACGTACTTAAGACCAGCATGTAGCCACATGGTGAAATTACATCTGATGAAGGTGTCAATGTGACACCGAAAGTGCTCATGTGTTTTTAAACTGTATATAGATTTCATTTTTTAGCTGAATAAATATCATCGTGCAACAAGACGGATTTCTTTTAATATTAGTATTTATGCACGAATTATAGTGTCAACCGCTCTAAGATCCGCTTGGTAAGCTGTATACATGGGATGACTCGCACCAAGCTGTAACAGGATGTTTCGGAGATTTTGCTCTTCCATGGAGCGCTTCGTGCCTTCGGAGAAGGAATGACGTCTAAGAAGATAAATTAGGTAAGATTTTACCTCGAGCCAGTAATTGATGGCACAAGGTGCAGTGGACAGGCCCTCTTGCATATGATCAAGAAGATCTCTGATCTCGGTGCATATATTCTCATCAGCTAGGAGAGAAGTGTCTAGTGTCCATGACCGAGACCTAACATGCAGACGAGATGAAGAGTTACAGGAGATAGTGATGGCACAATGATCCGATGAAGCTGTAGGAGAGTGCATACAATCCGTTGTAATGGGCAATAACGGAGCAGAAGCGTAAAATCGATCCAGCCTGGCAGAAAGAGAGGAGGATGCAGATGCAGCTCTCCAGGTATGTGAAATGGATGTCGGATGCAATCGTCGGAACACGTCATGTAAATCAAAATCAGACACTAATGATCGCAATTGCTCCACAAGACGTGAACGATGTTCAATCCTCGAAGGAGCGCGATCGAGCTCTGGTTGAAGTGTACAGTTAAAGTCTCCTCCAATGAGCACATGATCTGATGGTAATGCTGACTGAAGTGCAGTGCGGAGCGACGAAAATAACAACGTTAGATGTGTAGATGAACATGGAATATATATGTTGAAAACTAAATATCGTTGTCCATCTAGGACGAAAGTGAGTCGCTGCAATAAATCTCGGCACAGGTTATGAACTTTAACAGAGGAGAGTGCTTGACGAAATCTATTATGTACACCAATCGCTAAACCTCCACGAAGAGAGAGCCTATATGCGTGATGAAATTGATAGTCCCATCTCCTCCAGCGATGGAAGGGTGAAGTGGAGAGACAATTTGTCTCTTGCAAAAGTAGGAGATCTGCTTTGAGGTGGTGGACGTCTTCATATGCTAAAGCATTGGCCAAAGGGGTACACATACCCCTACTATTCAGTGAGACTGTCTTGAACAGAATAGTCTGATGATGGTTGGAGGATGTTGTCGGCTGCGTTCTGTAACTTGGCCAGACGGCTACGGAACTTCTTTGCCCAGTAGGGAATACCCAGACCTCTGCCCGGAACGGTGCGTAAATGAGAATGTATCGCCAACATTTGATTCATGGTGTCAGACAGACAGTGGGAGTAACCTTCCAAAAAATTGCGAGACAGCTTGTCTCTACGGGGACTTATTAGGAACGCATACACCTTCTCTCCAGACACAGGTGTCTGTGGAAGAGAGGATGCCTCTAGAATATGTAAAAAGTTTTCACAGGAGATCGGAATAATTGTTCCATCATCTGTATCAGATTCCATAGAGCCTTCAGACGTGAGCATCTGACTACTAGAAGGATCACGTCCTGCCCTAAGGGTGGTTGTCATTCTAAACTTCTTATTCTGGGAGCGTGAAGTTCTACGTCGCTTTGCCCGTCCACGACTTTGTGCTGTAACCGGAATTGGAACTTCCGGCAATTTAAAAGGAGCTGAAGAAACAACCTCAACGGTCGGTGTGCCAGTATGACCAGAATCGTCATCAACCATCTCTATAGGGGACTTGGGATTAACAATTGATGCCTCTTTCGACTGAAGAGATGATGGGGGCGCCAATGCATCACCCGAGGTCGAGGGTTTACCCGTAGACGTCGGTTGACCAACGGCTGTCTCACTACTTCTGGTAGATGTTGGCCGACCAACGGCTGTCTCACTACATCTGGTAGACGTCGGCCCATCAACGGCTGTCTCACTACTTATGGTAGACGTCGGTTGACCAACGGCTGTCTCACTACTTCTGGTAGACGTTGGTCGACCAACGGTTGTCTCACTACTTTTTGTAGACGTCGGTTGACCAACTGCTGCATCACTACTTTTTGAGGAAGTCTGCTGTTGCTGGTCTTTAGCACCAGAAGAGGAAGCCGATTGACGTGACAAAGAGGAAGAAGGTCGTGC
This sequence comes from Macrothele yani, assembly GCA_039090855.1. Lineage (NCBI taxonomy): Eukaryota > Metazoa > Arthropoda > Arachnida > Araneae > Macrothelidae > Macrothele > Macrothele yani. Next base: position 58,834,047 of record CM077017.1, on the reverse strand, counting down.
TGTTGACTTGGAAAGAGTGTTCGCATTATGAGGGCATAGAGCGCGGGGATGTCCCGTGCCTTTACAATTCGGACAGACGGAGCCTACTGTGATGAATATCTCTCTAATGTGCGTGTAGCAGCGTACACGTAAAGTGGGTGGAATACGCAGCATGTGCTCCTCTGAAGGGAAGACCACACGAACATTGCGGCGAAACCCGAGTAGGTATCTGTCTTCTGGCACCTCTGGAAACGAAGAGTAGGTAGTTACACCTCCAATGATCCGGCCATAAGGAAGAAGAGCGGCAATCAAGATATCATCTGAAACTTCAGGTGGAACTGGTGAGAAACTTACAACAACGGAACTCTGTGAAACAGGTTCGGCATGGATGTGACGATCACCAATTGAGATGCCCTTGGTCAGTACATGTAGGGAATGGGCAGGAGTAGAGAAGTAAACAACTACTTTGTAAGGCTTCCTGCCCACATGAGTTATGGCTGATGCAGGAACAATCTCTCGAAGAGCAGCAGTATATGCAGTGAGTTTTGTATTTCTCAGGCTCGGAAACACAACACCATTCTCCATAGTTTGAAGGAATTTCAGCCCAGAAGGGGTATCTTCTTTAAGGACAACCTCAATGACTGCGGCATTATGCGTCATCACATATTGTCCAGGAGGAAAAGAAGACTGGGAAGGTCCCGACTTAGATGCGGTTACGTCAGCATATGAGAGGGTAGATGTACGTTGCTTTGGAGATGATTCCGGCATGGAGTGCGAAACATCCATGGCGTCATCATTAGCTTTCAGAGAGGACATCGTATCACCGCTGGGAGACTTGGAAGAAGAGGCGATATCCGATGGTAAGGCAGCAACAGAAGGCTGCAAGGAGGAGTGGTTTATCGAGATAGACACGTCATTGGTAGTAGTATTTAGAGAAGCTGTTATCGGGAGATCATCATTTCCGGTAGCAAGGGTTAGGACGTCATTCTCCCCGGAAGCCGCCATTTGCAATGGCGAGGAGAAGCTTAGCCCTTAGCCAGCTTGGCCAAGGCAGAAAAATAAGGATAACTAATCAAAATAAGCACTTACCAGCTCGGCAGGCATATAAAAAGAAACACGGGACATTCACACACAACACACACACGAAATAGAACACTGACAACGAAGAAAAATAACACACACCGACGAAAACTTGAGCAGCACAGAAAAACACGACTAACCCACCGTGAGCAACTCAATGGGCTATAAGCAGTCGCCCGTCCCTAATTTAGGGTCACTGGTTCCAGGGAAGGGAGAGAACCAGTGCCGAAAGACAAATACAACATCCATGCCTCACCGGGATTCCCGTTCGGACGAATGATCAGAGGCCATCGCTTAGACCACTGCACCAGCGGGGCGGCACCACGTTGGTGTTTGCGTGCCGAACTTTAACTACTGACCCCGAAACGAAAGAGTCTGTTATCATTATCAAGTACTTAACAAAACCATGGAGTTGTTAAACAGTATAATAAAAAGAAATTCGGGGCAGTGGGCTAAGCGTTGGCCTATGACCATTCGCCCAAGAAGTGACCGGGTTCGAATCCCGGTGAGGCATGGATGTTGTATTTGTCTTACGGCACTGGCTCTCTTCCTTCCCTGGAACCAGTGGCCTTAAATTAGGGACGGGCGACTTCTTGTAGCCCATTGAGTTGCTCATGGTGGTCTTTAAATTTTCAATCAAATACCGTTAAAGTGTTATATCACGCTTTGTTTTTCAACTTTTAAGATATTATGTTGGAATGAATGTCATCTTTCTAGCAGCAAAGAAAAATTGTTTTCATGAATTTTTGCATTTTTGAATGTTCTTCGCAGTTTTCGATTGATCGGGCTCGCACACACCCAGAAAAGCAAAAAGAATTAAAGGCTAATATTGAGTGTGTGCATAAGTTCTACCTGCTTTTGTAGGGCACAAAGAAAGGAGGAGAACACAACAAATAACGTATCTGGGATTTCTTATAATTGCCATCATTCTGTATGACCTCTTGCCATCTGTCTATGAGTAGATGAATCCCACGGCGGAAAAACTCTTGTGTTTTAGAGTCAAAAAGTCATGTAATGCCGTTTTCACATCGTCGACATCATCGAACGCTTGGACAGCGAAGGTGTTCTGTAACGATCGAAAAAGGTGGTAGTCCGTAGGTGCCAGGTCAGGGGAAGACGCCGGGTGAGGTAATACTTCCCAACCAAAGTCCAGTAATTTTTGCAGAGTGATTAAAGCATCATGAGGTCTGGCGTTATCATGACAAAGGATCACGCCTTTGCGATTGACGAGTTCTGGCCGCTTCGATGTCAGTTGTTCTCGCAATCTGTCCAACTGTTGGCAGTAGAGGTCAGCATTTATCGTTCGGTTAGGTGCCAATACCTCGCAGGGGATTATTCCCTGGACATCCCACCAAACACTCAACAAAACCTTTTCGGGATACAGTCCTCTTTTTAAGGTCGATGGAGCAGGCTCCGCACCTTGGCACACAGTCCGTCGACGCTTTACGTTACGGTACAGTACCCATTTCTCATCACCCGTTACAATTCGTCCCCAAAACGGTTCATTTCTGTGACGAGAAAGCAAAGAAATACAGGTACGGATTCTCTCCTCTCGTTGCTTTGTAGAAAGCTGGTTCGGAATCCAGTTATCGAACTTGGTGATCCAAGCGCTTGCATCCGTCTTTCGACTGTTATTCTGTGTACCGACAACGTTTCCGCTAATTCCTGAACGGTTGGATGTGGGTCATTTGTTATGGCTTGGTCCACATCCTCGTCAGAAGCCACGGATGGACCTTCAGGACGTGGTTGATCTTTACAGGTTTTGTCTTCGTCTCGGAATTTCTGAAACCAACGGCGACATGTGCTATCATCAACTGCATCCTCCCCATACACTTGACAGATGTTGCGGCAAGCCGAGGCTGCAGCACTGCCTTTATCGAACTCGTAGAGTAAACAATGTCTAATGTGCCCCTTATCGCATGCCATGCTACACCGTCCGTGATTTCCGTGACGAATGACTTACTCGGACAAACCTAGTGCCTCAATATGCTCTACTGCTCCACGCTTTATTGGCCGAAAATTGGGCATCACAGCGTCTTCTGTGACGTAACTACGCCGATCGCAATTTGCATCTATTACAAAAACGGGTAGAACTTTTGCACACACCCAATACCTCGTTTTTCTTTATTTTTATTTTAAAATTTCTTTCATGTTTTCTCAGGATATTATTCCCTACATTGGCATTCGTCCAGAGACCACCACAGTCCTTGTCGTCCGTGACGAAGTGGTTCGAAGCGTTGGCTTCTAATGTCGTCCGAGATGGGCCTGGGTCCGAAACCCGGTGCTGCCCAGATGATGTGTCTGTCTTATCCCACTGGCGCTTCTCCCTAGAGCCATTGGCGCCAAATTAGGAATGGGAAACTGCCTATAGCATACTGAGCTGCTCGTTAAACCCCCCACCGCCCTGGTGGCGCAGTGGCGATGGCCTCTGATCATTCGTCCGAACGGGGTCCGGGTTCGAGTCCCGGTGAGGCATGGATGTTGTGTTTGTCTTACGGCACTGGCTCTCTCCCTTCCCTGGAACCAGTGACTCTAAATTAGGGACGGGCGACTGCTTATAGCCCATTGAGTTGCTCACGGTGGTCGTTAAAATTCCAATAAAAAAAAAAAAAAAAAAAAAAAACGCACCCCACACAGACAAAATACTACCAGAATCCTCATTATGTCACCAGCAATTGACTGTCAAACGTTTAAGCTGATAAAACTTCTTGCACGTATCATGTTTTTTTTGTTTTTTTTTATTGAAGGTTTAGCGACCACCATGAGCAACTCAATGGGCTAAAGGAGAAGGGAGAGAGCCAATGCCATAAAACAAACACAACGCAACACACATAACCTACCGGGATTCGAACACGGACTTTTCTTGGACGGATGGTCATAACCCAGCGCTTAGACCACTGAGTCACCGGGGTGGTTTTTTGCGAATTGCATTGCGAATATAAATTGCTCGTTTATAATTACGATTTCACCAAATATAAATACAGATATAAACTTTCATCGTAATGTTTAGAAGTTCACGTCTAACAAAGGCTCTGCGCCGACCATGTGGCGCAGTGGTCTTAGCGATGGCTTCTGATCATTCGTCCGAGATGGGTTCGAATACCGGTGAGGTATGGATTTTGTGCTTGTTTTACGGCGCTGGCTATCTCCCTTTCCTGGAGCCAGTGGCTCTAAATTAGGGACGGGCGACTGCTTATAGTCCACTGAGTTGCTCACGGTGGTCGCTAAACCTCTAATTAAAAAAAAAAAAAAAAAGATTATGCGTTCTTTTTTTTATGGAGAGGGGGGCGGGGCGGGGGGTAAAACGAGAACTATCGTAAGCAATGCTGGCATTTGTTTAGCAGTTGCTCGTTCCTATCTTCGGGCCACTGGTTCCGGGGAGGGAAGAGGGAAGAGGACAAGTGCCGCAGAGCCGTCGCGGTACCCGTCCCTCATCCGGAACACAGTCTAATGTCCACCGAGCCGCCCCGGTGGCGCAGTGGTCTAAGGCGTTGGCCTCTGATCATTCGTCCGAAGGGGTCCGGGTTCGAATCCCGGTGAGGCATGGATGTTGTGTTTGTCTTACGGCACTGGCTCTCTCCCTTCCCTGGAACCAGTGACCCTAAATTAGGGACGGGCGACTGCTTATAGCCCATTGAGTTGCTCACGGTGGTCGTTAAACCTCCAATAAAAAAAAAAAAAAAAAAAAATGTCCACCGAAGACGAATTGTCATTAGCCAATGCTGAACATACCACTCGGTTTACTGGTAGATCCGGACATGGTACTTCCGCACACCGAACTTTTAGTGTCACTTCAGTACAAATGTAATATTAATTACGCATCGCATTTGAGATCTCCTACAGCCCTACCGTTTTTGTGGCAGTTGCGAACAAAAAGTAACTCTCTTACCCAGAAGATACCTGTGGACCGGACCCTCTTTGACGTTGCTCCCTTTATGTCAACTTAAAACGTAGGCTCTATTTTAATTTGAAATTAATTATTTTTCTACGAAGAAATCCGAATTATCTAAAATATCAATAACCCTTACGGGACTTAATCAATTTTGGCTAACGCAGTGTATTTATCAGTATTAATAAATGCTGATAAATATACAAAATAATTTTTATATCATTTCAATTTCACGTCATCAACAATTTTCCATTATGTTTTAATACTGTAGCATGAGTTCATAATCTAATAACTTTCCTTCACCTCTTTTCTAAGCTTAGGACAGCAGTTTAAAAAATTGGCGTGTTTAAAAAATGTTATCTGTATTTAAAAATCCGTTTTATTTAAATGAAATCTCCATATGCATGAAGACCACTGTGCGACAGAATTTTAAAAGAACAAACTAAAAAAGTAATGATTCTCACCCTTTGTACGGAAGTGACATACAATCAGTTTGCCTCCCTCTCCCCTTGCGAAAGAATTTGGAGGAGGCAGTTAAGAAATGCTTGCTTGTACAGATTTGGCACTGAATTTTCATTGTAAGGAAGTGCCATGTCCGGATGTGTCGTGACACCATACCACTCGGTCGTTGGGGAGGCTTCTGTATGGAATTTTTGTGGAGTTTTAGCTCCTGTGTGGAACATAGGCATAAGTATTGAATTTTCATTGTACATTATTTTAATTTCTCCAAAAGTGATTTCAGATACGCTTTTAATTGCATGTTGGACATTTATCGAGGAATAGGTGATTGTTTTCCATTTCAGTTAGTTAACCGAAATTTGCGAAGCGGTGCAAAGTCTCTATTACTGGAGGAAAATTTTAAGTTGCACCATAGGAGCCCATTGCTTAATTTTCAGGAGGGGCAGACAAAAAGTGTAAGTAACAAACGCCATATACAAACACCATATGGGAATTTCTACTGTGCCTTGCCGTTATTTACTGTTTTTATCGCACACGCAACACATAAAAATATTTGCAAACCAGAAGACCCCCCCCCCAAAAAAAAAAAAAAAACTACATAAAAAAATAGATAGATAAATGAAATTAGACAGCATGCGATCTTATAACCATACACGAAAGAAAATTTCTGTGTCATTCTTTTAGCCACTTGTGTCGCGTCACATGCACCAAGAAATCCCAGAGGCCACACAATTTGTCACAAAGAATGAAAAACTACGCTGAAGACAAATTTCTGGGAAACATTTCAAGAAATCTTTATATTGCAGTGAATAGCTGCTGCAGAGGAACAATTTTTTATTTCTTCGCCTTTCATATTTTTCTATATGTTGTACATATGTACGTTATTCTCCACCATACGACTGAAAATTTCATTATTGCTTTCTTCTGTAAATTTGGGCTTTTTTACTGGAAATTTCTTACGTTTCCCCTATTTTATTTGTCATAAAAAATTCGCGAAAGGACATGGTCCGATTTGCAGGGGAGGAAAACTGCCTCCTCTTGCCCAACTACATGGGCGCCCATGAGTTACACGCACCGTGTGTTATCGTTTTACTGACGTTTTTCTCTTCTTGAGATTTCTTCAATACACCCAGTCTGCGCGCGATAAGATCTCGCTGATTAACCATAGATCGAGCCCATCAGATTTTGTCATGTTATAAAAAAAAAAAAAATGCTACATAGATTACTGCTTGTTATGCTTTTTTTATTGACCCTTTTGTTCTTTTCTGTATATCTCTTTTTCCTTCGTTTTCCTTCTTTTTCCTTCTTTTCCCCCAGCTTCTTTTTTTCATATATTTTTTAGCTACATTATCTCCTAAGCTGTTCAAACTTTTGTTCCGGATCACTTTCACTATACCTTGATTTTGCGGTACAAAATCTCTTTAATCAAAGGATTAGATTCCTGAATTACTGTTTCGTAGGTTCTCTTTTCATTCCTTCTTCCCGTCATTGAGCTTTCTTGCTGTATTTGGCCTTTGCACTGTCAAGTCTCACAAATCGATCGATCAGTTTTAGAAGAGTTTCCCGGAACTATTTTTGTGACTTATGTGTTGAAAAATCATATTTAATCATATTTATTTTGTAAATTTTTTCCAAAAAACTCGGATGATAGAAAAATTTCTAAGAACATTAAGCTAAGAACTTACTTAAGGGAGCTTAGCTACAACTGTCATATGCTTAAAATACAGAAAACGGATAGCTTAAAACTTAAAAAGCTACTGAAGGGCGATTGTGTGAAGCAGATATTCAAAACAGTTGCGAGGCAGAAATTTTGTTACTCCTAAAGAGAAAGGAGCAGATTTAGATTAAAAACAGCATAAGAAAGGAAATTTCATTCTACAAGTGGCATCTGCCGTTCGTCCGAGATGGGTCCAAGTTCGAATTCGGGTGAGGCAAGAATGTTGTGTTTGTCTTACGGCACTGGGTCTTTTCCTTCCCTAGAACCAGTGGCCTTAAATTAGGGACGGGTAGTGTTGCTCACAGGGGTCATGAAATCTCTGTTCTTTGAAATGTTTCTTCAAAAAATTATTTTCAGTAGCAAAAAATTAGTTTCCATGTCCAGTTAATTCTCAATAATTATCGATTTTGCTGCAACTGAATTGTTTCGCCTCTTTTATGCCCGAGGATTTCAAAATCATAGACATTTGGAATTCCCCTTTAGAAAAAAACTGACTCATGCGCAAAATCTGATTATTTTTACACTTGCTAAAAAGTGTAAAAATAATAAACAAAGAAAAAAAAATACATTACTCGTTTCTTTGCTAAATTTGCTACTCGATTCCCGAAAATCAGGAGATTGCAAACTAACAGCAAATATTTTAGTTTCTGAAACACCAGTTCACTTGCAACGATTTTTTTTTCTCGAGAGTTACGGTTCCTATAGAAACATATAAATTTTTAGTCTTTTGAATTTCCTATGTGCTTTGTGGATTTCCTGCTACAGATGCTGAAATGCGAAAAATCACCGAATTTTGAAGACGTATTTTGAAACCCAAAGGGAAAAAAAATCTTCCTTTTCGTGATCTTTTCTAGATTTGATGCCTACAATAGTTGTTGATTTCCAAATATAATTTTGTAAAGTTTCAACTTGAAAAGCCAAAATATTCCAAATATAATTTTGTTAAGTTTCAACTTGATAAGGTATATCAAAACTGTGTGTATTGCATTTGAATGTATTGTTAAAGCTTTTACCTTAATTCAGGTACTAAATTTGCCAGATCATATACTTACAATCTCAGTCAGAAAACGTGTTAACTTGTGCGTTAATTTAAATGCCAGGAGTTCATCCTTCAGCATTGCCGAGGCTGTATTTTATTCAAAGTAAATTTATTGAAGTTGCAATCTTGTTAACATACACAACATTTAATATTTGTTAAATAGAAAAAAATGTGATAATAAGGCACGCCCAACTGATTATCCAATACAGATCTGTTATATTATTTTAACAACAGGCTAAAATGTATGACAAACATTCGACCACGTTAGCGTCGTAAGATTCATAGTTTCGGTTACCCAAACACTTAAACTATCTTCCTGCATTTTTTTCGGAAGCATTGTATTGTAGATAAAAAAGTTCATGCCTTCATTTGTTCAAATAATTCAAGATATCTATGGAAATGAAATATTTCCGTTCGAATGGAGAATACCGTACTTCATCAGTTTTGAAACTGCTGTTCCCGCAGTCCGAACCCATTGCGTGAACATTTACCTTAATTCCTCATATCTTCTTTAGATTTGCCCATTACATTTATTTAATCAACATATGTAATGAACATTTTCCCCCGAAGCAAAATAAATGGGCGTATTCTGTAGTTCATACGCGCGCAGACACACACATTCACTTACTCACTCATTTACACAGACATTTTTTTTTTTTTTCCTGCACCGTAAACATTTTCTGAAATTCAGGAGCCATTTTCAATGGTCCTTTTCGGGAATTAAAAAAGCATGTTTCTGATACAGCCTTTTCCGTAAAATGACGGGAAAAACCTGAATTTCACGGAATTTTCGCACGCCAGAGAAATTCTGAATTTTCAAAAACCCGTTTTCAATTTCTTTCGTGTGTTAAGAGTAAATTGCCATTTTTAAGAGGTATTAATGAAAAATTTTGAGTTTTCAGAAATCTTTCCGCAATTCCTTTCATATATTAGCGGAAAAATTCTGTTTTCACTATTCCGTGTCCATATAAAGGAAAATTTCTGATAATTGGAGCGATTCGAGAGAATACTTGAGGTTTAATTAAGTATTAAATTGCAACTGTCTGTCGGAGGAGGATCTTATTTGAAAGTTCTCTAGCGAGATCGGATATTGTGGATAGCATATCGCATAAAATTTTGGTTAATATGGCAACAGGTATTCCTTCCTCTCTCCCTCATTTTGTGCAACAGCAATTGCATATTTTATCACTGTAAGAAACCCGGCACTTAAATTATTGTACAGGTGATTGTATGATGTCTACGAATCAGTTTGTGGAGTTCTTAAGACAAAAGCTATTATAGCTATCAAGAGTAAAATTTATGTTTAGGATTTTTGTGAAGTAATACTGTAAAGCAGTACATTTCAGCTTTTCTTAAAAATAACTGAAAGTCATTGTCAGTTTAAAAAGATCTTCAAAGCATTCTGTTGTTTCATGAAAATCACAATGAAAAAAAACTTAATTTGTGATAAATCATCCTACAGAAAAATAAAATGATTACTCACCTATTCAGAAAAATAATAAGCTCCAAAATAAAATAAAATGACCAATTCAACCACATTAAAAAAAAAATAAAAATAAAAAAAAAATCCATTATCGCGTGATCAGAGATTTACCTTCCACGTGATTGTGCGTTATGGGCTTTTCTGGATTAATAGTAGCACACGAGGCTACAGCTGAAATGGTCCCTGATTCGAGTCCTACCAAATACGTATGTAAAGGGTTTGTTAACTTCGTACGTTAAGAAAGAGAAATCTCCTGTAAAAGGGCTGAAGAGTCAAAATCGAAGGTTTTGCGAAATTTCTGTCTAAATATTTGATATGATTTGACGGGACAGCAGTTTTGGCGAGTCGTGGTTGTGGCACAAATCGGATTATAAAATAACCGAGGCACTAGTATCCAAGTACACTTTTGCCAAGCATTTGCGTTCTGTACAACGCCACTTCCACTTTATCTCTGTTTCTATATCTTTATAGAATTTGTGTCTTGAATGTATCAATTATTTTTTCCCTCTTTGGTTGTACATAAACTCCTTGTTACCTCTGTGATCACTGTCTGAAGAATGACGCAATGCACCCACACTACTGTCTTGCAAAGGGTCGATGGCGCACTGTCCAGCAAAGAGCATCTTATGCCGGAAGCTCCCTGTTAGCCCTTCCCCTGGTGGGGAAGGGCAAAATTATGGGGGTCTTCTCTCTCCTTTCTTAAGTGCAGCTGACCTATCAGATAAGGATCGCAGATTGGGGTCATGAAATGTATCATTATCATCAACAATCATTCTCAATATACTGCTGAATAAATGTCTTCCCAAGTCTCTTCTGTAACTCTTCGCCTTGTGCAATTCTCTTCTATATCGTTCCAGCAGGCTTCCGAATTTCATCCAACCATCTCTTATTAGTGTTCTTCGGGGTCTTCTGCTGTCCCTTGGTATCCAGTCTAGTATTTCAATTATTCAAAAATGGTCAGTTCTTCTAGCAATACATACAGCTCAATACCGCTCGAGAGTCTTTGCTTATATCATGATGTCATCAATTCTTGTCATTTTCCTGATAGATGAATTCTTTTCCCTATTTTTCTTGTTACACCAAGCATGTACTTTTCTCTATCTCTCTCAATTTTCATTTTTATTTTTTTCCCTTTACGTTTGTTTGCTCAGGAGCAGGTGTGTAGGGTAATGCAATGGAGAGGTTTCTGGAAGTTAGTGTTGTGCGAACATGGTAAAATTTTGCAATGAAATGGCACTTCTGATTAATAAAAGAAATGCAACATTTTGGTAAGACGTCTAAATATAGAGATATAAGTGCGGAACAGGATGAACCCGAAAAGATCTATATAGGATCCACAAGACGCACCCTAGGGACAAGGATTACAGAGCGCAAATTCAGTATTAAAAATGGTTCGGTATCAACATCATTATCAAGATTTGTGAACGGAGGTAAGTACTACCCTGTTTGGGAAGAGGCCTCAGTCATCGCTACTCCACCGTTAAAATCATCTTACTTGTTTACAGAAAGTTTACACGTAATTTGTAATGAACATATACGTTGTATTAACAATATTCCCACATATATACCACAATAGTGGATATATTTGTTATTGATAAACAATCATAATCATCAAGAAGAAACTTAAAGTAAAAGATTCACATACTAACAATATGCATTATATGCACATAACTGTGTTTATTGCCGAGCGTGATGTATTCTCACAAGGCGCATGCACCATGACATGACTGCGTCACAAACCACTAACAAGTCAATGTATAAAAGATTTTATCTCCACCCACGCAATTTTTAGTCTAGCACCTGATGATGATCCTAATGTAGGGTTGAAAGATTTTGTGTATTTTACTGTGTAAATAAAGTTTTTAACCAGTAGGGTATTAATTTTCTATAGTAAAAAAAATTAATCGCGTAAAGACGGCGTTTTCTTTACCTAAACTAGCACGAATAAACACAACAGTAAGACGTCAAAAGGAAATAACAGCGCACATTTCTATCCAAAGAGAAAACCGTTTTTGATTGACTTTTTTTTTTTCGTTTAATATTACTAACATGAAGCACAGCTCATTTTTACTTCTGTTTTTCTTCTATGTCTTACCTTTTCCTTTTCTTTCCTTGGTAAATAATTCTGGAAATTCAACGGATTTTTTTTTTTTTTTTTTTTTTTTGTGTCACGCAAACTTATCGGGCTTTGGAACGGAATTCGGATTCTGAACTTCAATAGATGAATAATATTTAACATGGGTAATGGTTGTTCATTAAACTTTTTATTTTTATGTCCAAGACAATATAAAATAAAAATAAGTTGGGAAAGTTTTAAACACTGGCTGTAATATTTTTTTTTTCACCTGAATGGAAAATTACGAATTTGAAATTTCATTTTAAGAATACGAAATACACTATATTCACAAAGTCACCGGACACCCCTTCGAAAGCAAATGAACGGAACACCTGCGTTGTTAAGATGCGCGGTAAAGCTTCAAACGGTATAAAAGAGGCCTACAACTGACCGCAATTATATCGCACTGTGAGGTTGAGTTAAAATGTCGCGGGGGAAGAGTACTGGCTTTGAGAAAAGAAAGAGTGTTGGGTGTTATATTAGTAGGTTGTCCATAAGAGAAATCAAGAGGCATTTAAACATACCTAAGTCAACTATTTTAGATGTACTGAATTAGGGGAGGACACATGGCGTGCCTGAGGTACCAAAAAAAAATCAGTATTAGAGGGCGTCGAAGCCTCAGGAGAGTCGTTACAGATAATCGATGGAGTTCAACACAAGACCTTAGTGTACAGGTAAGTAAAAATGCTGGAACCTCGGTATGTACACCTACCATTCGCAGAAAACTTCATTCCATGGGTTACCGTGGATCGTGCGGCTGCTCATAACCCTTTCATTTCCACTTGGAATGCTACTCGTCGTTTAGCATGGTGTAAAGAACATGTATCGTGGACCGTAGATCAAAGGAAACGGGTCCTATGGACTGATGAAACCAGTTGCACGATCCAACAGTCTGATGGCCGTGTGTGGGTGTTGGAAATAAAATTATTTAAAATAAATTTAGTCCAACATGCACGTGCATAGATAGCCCCAGGGGATATAGGGGGTCGGAAAAGTTGAAGGGTCAGTTCCCAAGGAGGGAGCGAAGTGACGTTCCCCGGACGGATTAGATGAATTCCAGACTGGTCAAGTGACCTTGGCATCCGCGGACAAGGTGAAGCTCAGAAGGTCAGAAGGTCTTCACTGGTCAAGAGGAGTTGAGTTCGAGGAGCAGCGAAACACAGACGTGGATAGCGGATCGTCGAGCGATGTGACGAGAGATAGATGAAGTACTGCCAGCGATGACAATTGGATAAAGATTGGGATTGAAAACCTGAAAGACATATGGAAATACCAGTTAAGTTATTTTTCCTTTTCCCTGTTATTGCATGTACTTGCTTAAATTTATGCATAAACCTACTTAGAGCACGTGGCGTGTGTATTGGTCATGATCAAACAGTGAAAACCCAGTTAGCTAGGTAAAACATTTAAGTAAAGCATAGGAGAAAAGGAACTAGAAGTAAAATGAATCACTAAGCTTTGCACTTATATATATAGATAGATGTATGCAGAAATGATCGGAGACGTTATAGAGAAAAATCGTAATAAGAGTAAATTTTATGTGTAAGGTATTGTTAACGGCTGCACCCACGCACGTGGTACCTTAGTGTTCCTAATTCTCTCGTATTAAACTATTTTGATTACTTCCACATAAGATTCCTGTTTGTTTTCCTTATAACCACACAAGACATAAGTTAAGGTATGTGTAAACTAAGATATGTGTTTATGTTTCTGATTTCTTTCACGAGCGGCACCTTTACTCCCCCTCCATTCCAGTGACGGGATAAAGGTGAATCACAACGCCGTGCTTTATTATATGCCAGTACATATAAGGAGCACGTTTTTGTCCATATACGATCACTGTAGAACAAAAGTCCCATAGTTATAAAAAGGCACAATAAAGTAAATTTAATCGGTAAATGATCTGTAATTGATGCACCTATAATTTGTTCATAATAATAAATATAACAATAAAATTAACACCTTGTATTTAACATTGATGACAGTAACACATGTTCCAATGAATAGCATTAACACGTGTGCCATTGTTCGTAACTTTAACACGTGTTCCGTATTAGAATGTAACGTTGGTACCGATTAACGTTTGAAGATAACTATGGTGAATTGGTTAAATATTTGTTTATAACATATGATTATAACGTTTCAAATAATAGAATATAACATTGGTGCCGTGACTTTTGAGCCATTCGTGCTGTCACGTATTTTTCCCCGTCGCAGTACGGATTGAATGGGTTTTCTTTTCTTCATGTGTAGCAGTTCATTATTTTCTTTTGTTGTATGCATCATGCAAAAGTTTTCTTAAGATGTTATTTTGACAACTTCATTACTAAGAGTTAGGTAAAAGCGCAATTGCATGTTGTAGGGATAAAGGTATTATTTTAATTGGTATTAGTGTATAACTTAGGTATTAAACTTCTATTAAAAATGTCAGGCTCCTCCGTTCAAGATTCCATGCAGGAGTTGCAATTTATTGCATCAGTACTTCCCCTGATTCCCGAATTCTCTGGAAACGATAAGCTTATTCCAGCTTGTTTCTTGTTCGAAGCAATAGAGGGATTAGAATCAGTCACTAATTGGTCAGAAAAAGTAAAAATTTTTGTAGCAAAAGCTCGCATGACGCAAGCAGCTTTAGGATTTTTGAGTGAATCTCCCCATGTTAGACAGCTTGATGATTACAAGATGTTTAAATCAGCAGTGATAAAAAGGTTTACCAATAACCAACCTCTAGTAGTGGCAATACAAAATTTTAATTCTTGCAATCAAAGACCAGAAGAGTCGGTCGCCCAGTATGAATCACGTCTAAGAGGATCAGCGCATTCTTATCTAGGCACACCGGTCTCAGGGGATGAGCAGGTTAAGGCACTGGTTGATTCAATTATGTTATCACAATTTTTAGCAGGTGTGGAAAGAAGTATTCAAACAGAGGTACTTTCGAAAGGGCCTGAAAATTTCGATCAAGCAGTACAAGATGCACTGCTTGCTGAGGCAAATCGACATATCATCACAAAGAGTGTCAATTCTGCCGATGATGCAGATCAGATCCCTCGAGAAAGCGCCCCAGGCGATGCTAATGGTATTTCAGAACTTTCTCCCATGTTTCAGCAATACATCGTGCAGCAAAATGCACTTATCAGTACCTTACGAGAAGAATCACAACAAATGAGTGAAAGATTAATGAAAGCCGAGAATGAGCTATCAAAATTGCAATCAAAAATTAATGAAAGTCAAAATTATGAGAATTCCAGATATAAGGCTAGGCGAAATTTTGTTAATGTCAGATGTTTCAAATGTGGTGCATTAGGACACCCAGTTAGCAGATGTAATCAGCAATCAAATAATCTTGGAAACCAAAGACAGGGAGATAGAGCCTCGTTTCGTGTCCCCCAATCTTCAGGTTACGGAGCGCGGGACACAAATGGCGCGGGTCATTTTAATCCTCGCGGAAATTTGTACCAGAGACAAAACAGGAATAACAACCAGGGAAATGTAAACACTGCAGTTGTCAATACGTTCCACATCCAGAGACATAGAAGTTTTCCGTTAGAGCAGAATAAGCATTTTGATCAAATAAATAGGAATGCTAGACCACATTACGTAACAAATCAGAAACAACGTCAGGCTTATGACAACCTCCGTTGTTTTGGATGTGGAGCTGTAGGCCACAAAGTGAGATTTTGCAGAGGGAAAAATAATTACAGAAATCCATTTCCCTCAAGACCTAGTCAGGGTAGGCATTTTTACAATAAGTATAATAGACACCAGCGTGCTCAAAGTTCCCCAAAGCCACGTGTTACTCAAAATGAAGAGGCTCAAGAGAAGGTCCAGGTTTTGACAATAGTTGATTCCCGAAGTAAGAGCAAAGCATGCGTAGATAAAATCTCAACAGCTGAATCCACTACAGAAATTGTACATAAGCAACGTAAAAATGAAAAAGACAACTTAGAATCCCCCAGATTGTAAAGAACAGTAAAGAGAAGAAGTCAGTAACGAATCCAGTTCGTTCTTCCTCACAGTCGTTCGCAAATCCTCATAATCCACTTAACGAAAAATGTGAAGAACAAACTGCAGAATCGCCATTTGATCTTTCACAGTTATTAGGAGTACAGGACGATAAAGATCCTTTTAAGTTAAAGCAGCCAAGCAAATCTTGTTCGAGACAGAAAGGTGCAAAGCAATAGAAGAACTGCAGTTTATTTCATTTACCACCCCCCCCCCTCCCCGCAGCCCCAATTCCAGTAGCAAATCTAATTCTGATCTTTATTGCATTTATTTGATAGATTTAGTAATTCATTATTGTAGTTAGAAGGCATTTTAAACGGAAGTTAGTAAGTCAGAATGTTTTATTATAGGATTAGCATATATCTCTTAATATTAAAGCAAAAGGTGGAAAATTCACTAATATTTTGTGTAATATATATGTATAAAATTTTCTCGAGTTCGGGTATTATTATTTTCCATTCCGTATTTCAAGTATGTTTCAAGTCTGTGTGTGGTTAGTGCATAGAAAGGTGTGTAAAAAGAAAAAAAAAAAGAAAAAAAAAAGAAATTTCTTAACTGGTTAACTAACGTTATGTTATATCTGAATATTCCCCCAGGAACACATGGTTATCTCTTGTGGAGGTGTATGATCGAAAAATTCGTCAGATAAAAATTTAGTAGAGATATTGGCAAGTGTAATATAAAATATTAATGTTAATAATAATTAGGTGCAGTAGGACGGTATTGTTTAAGTTTGGCTGCGCGGGTCTATCTTTGCTTGGGAAGGAAAGAATAGTGTAAATCTAAGATATTAGATATACAACTATTCTGAAAAAAAAATAAAAAAATAATGATAATGAATGTAGATAAGGGTAAATGAAAATTAAACCACTGGGTAATTGACTTTGTTTCGATTGACGGATCACACTGCCGCGTCTAGTCTGGGTAGTGACAGAGCGGTACAGTGCGTAATCAGGGGAAGAGAGAAGGTTATAGAAAAAAAAAAAAAATCAAAGTGTGAGTAAAGTCAGTGTGTTCCATGTGGTGGTGAACAAAAAGAATCACGTGTTGGTGGACAAAAAGAATCACGTGTTGGTGAACAAAAAGAACCACGTGTTGATGGACAAAAAGAATCGCGTGTTGGTGAACAAAAAGAACCAAGTGTTGGTGAACAAAAAGAATCACGTGTTGGTGAACAAAAAGAATCACGTGTTGGTGAACAAAAAGAACCATGCGTTGGTGAACAAAAGAACTATGCTTCCTACGGGAACTATAATGCAGCAGTGATTGAAACACCGTTTTCTTTTCCCAAACTCAAACAACAGGATTATATTCAAGTAATGATGCAAGCTTTTGAAAATAATGAACGGATCGCACGTGGCATGCGTAATGTAAGCGTGCTGGTGTATCCAAAGACGGTCGTAATTACTGTGAATGCAACGCATTTTTTCATGTGGATGACCTACAGACTAAATAAAGTGCTACATTGACAGCGAAGACTTTGTTGTGCTATGTGGTCAACAGGTAGTGAAAACGGTATGGCCAATGAGCGGTGTGGTGTTTAAAGGCACAAAGGACAGTGTCAATGAGGGCGCATGCAGAGATGAATAAAACACAGGTGAAATGATTTTGCTGTTATTGTGTTCCAGGTCAAAGAGACCTTGGTGAATAACATATGTTATAGGTGACTGTGGACGAATAATACTAGATAAACATATACGTACAGAGCAAAGTGTTCTACAGCTAATTTTATTACCAGCATATAAAAAGCACAAATCAGGTGACAATGTTCTCCAAATATTGCGAACTGCCAGTGATATTGGCTTGATGTCTGATAACTTTTTGTGTGAATTGTGTGTGAATCGCAGAACTGAACGTAAATCAAACAATTTCACCTTGTCTTACTTTCCACCAGGAAAAAAAAAATTAAGTCAAACAATAAAACTCAAGAATCGGTGAACGTGGACAATGACAATAAAAAAAAATAAAAAAAAATTGAATATAAAAGCAAACAAACAAGCGGAAAAGCGTTTGGCAGTTAAATGTGTTACTGATACTTGGTCAGCAACAGCTCAAAGTGTACTAAACGACACGTGCATGTAAGCTTCAGATGCCAGCAGTATCACTGAATTGATATTTTTTAGATATGTATTGTGGGTGCAGGACCGTAACAGTTAATTAATTTTTGTGTTTGAAAAGTGTGTTGTGTATATGTGTGATTATGATTATTTTATATAATTTCATTGCTATATGTATATATAAGTGCACATGAGGAAAAAGATAGAGGATTACTAGGTAAGGATGGAGTAGTCTATCCGTGCGTGTAGTTTTTCCCCCAGCATTCCTTTTGGCCCCCATAAAGATTACATCTGGTAAGGGAGGAATGTTGGAAATAAAATTATTTAAAATAAATTTAGTCCAACATGCACGTGCATAGATAGCCCCAGGGGATATAGGGGGTCGGAAAAGTTGAAGGGTCAGTTCCCAAGGAGGGAGCGAAGTGACGTTCCCCGGACGGATTAGATGAATTCCAGACTGGTCAAGTGACCTTGGCATCCGCGGACAAGGTGAAGCTCAGAAGGTCTTCACTGGTCAAGAGGAGTTGAGTTCGAGGAGCAGCGAAACACAGACGTGGATAGCGGATCGTCGAGCGATGTGACGAGAGATAGATGAAGTACTGCCAGCGATGACAATTGGATAAAGATTGGGATTGAAAACCTGAAAGACATATGGAAATACCAGTTAAGTTATTTTTCCTTTTCCCTGTTATTGCATGTACTTGCTTAAATTTATACATAAACCTACTTAGAGCACGTGGCGTGTGTATTGGTCATGATCAAACAATGAAAACCCAGTTAGCTAGGTAAAACATTTAAGTAAAGCATATGAGAAAAGGAACTAGAAGTAAAATGAATCACTAAGCTTTGCACTTATATATATAGATAGATGTATGCAGAAATGATCGGAGACGTTATAGAGAAAAATCGTAATAAGAGTAAATTTTATGTGTAAGGTATTGTTAACGGCTGCACCCACGCACGTGGTACCTTAGTGTTCCTAATTCTCTCGTATTAAACTATTTTGATTACTTCCACATAAGATTCCTGTTTGTTTTCCTTATAACCACACAAGACATAAGTTAAGGTATGTGTAAACTAAGATATGTGTTTATGTTTCTGATTTCTTTCACGAGCGGCACCTTTACTCCCCTCCATTCCAGTGACGGGATAAAGGTGAATCACAACGCCGTGCTTTATTATATGCCAGTACATATAAGGAGCACGTTTTTGTCCATATACGATCACTGTAGAACAAAAGTCCCATAGTTATAAAAAGGCACAATAAAGTAAATTTAATCGGTAAATGATCTGTAATTGATGCACCTATAATTTGTTCATAATAATAAATATAACAATAAAATTAACACCTTGTATTTAACATTGATGACAGTAACACATGTTCCAATGAATAGCATTAACACGTGTGCCATTGTTCGTAACTTTAACACGTGTTCCGTATTAGAATGTAACGTTGGTACCGATTAACGTTTGAAGATAACTATGGTGAATTGGTTAAATATTTGTTTATAACATATGATTATTCTTATAATAAATTTGTTCAAAATAAAAGATATAACATGGGTATGGCGGCAGCCGGGGGAACGCTATTTACCAAACTGTTCCTGCGGTCAAGTTTGGAGCTGGCAGCGTATTCGTGTGGTGGTGTTTTTCGTGTTATGGCCCCTGCCCATTGGTTATCGTGGACAAACCTGTTAAGCAGCACGTCTACCTCGATATTCTGGACAATTATGCCCTACCAACTTTGTGGCAATATTATGTAACCGAGCCTTGTTGATACCAGCAGGATAATGCACCGAGTAGTAAAGCAAGGACTGTTACGGCTTGGTTTGACGATAATTCCGTATCGCGTGTGGACTGGCCAGCACAGACCCCTGATCTTAATCCCATAGAGCACCTATCGGATGGATTAGAGCTCCTCGTAAGAAGTTTGGAACTAAAGCCTACTATTAAGCAAAAGTTAGCGGCAGCAGTATTTACTGAATGGAAGCGGACATCTCTCGCTGTGTACCAAAACCTTGTCGAAAGCATGTCTCGAAGGGTCAGTGCATGCATTAAGGCCAAAGGTGGGAAGACACCGTACTGATGTATATCAATAAATGCTATGTTGGGCTTCTCTTCTACACTGGTGTAAAAAAATTAACGACTAAGAGGAGAAATTAGCATAACAGCGGAACGAGCAGGCAGAACGGGCCGAAAGACTACTCAGGAGATAGACTAGGGTTCAGTACGGTAGGGCATGCGCATATATGCAGCATGACGTAGGGCGGGGGGTCGGAAGGGTATAAAGCACACGGGCGGTGTACGCTCAGTAATTCGGTGAAAGCTATTGCACGGCGTACATCGGTTTGAACGACGTCGAGTTGCTGCCACCGTGTGATATGGCCAACAGGCAGTCCAGTAGACGACATATGGATGACTTTACCCGAGGTCGCGTCATTGGGAAGTTGGAAGAAAGTCGAAATGTGACTGGTGTTACCAAGGAGTTCGGGATCGCTCACAGCATCGTTTCACGAGCTTGGAGAGCATTTCAAACTACAGGAACAGCTGTCATAGAGTTTAGCAGTGGTCGTCCACGAGCAACCACGGCGGCGGACGACCTGTATATTTTCCTACAGACGAGAAGAAACAGACGGCACACAGCAGGAGAAATCACAAGACACATGCAACAGACAACTGGACGTCGGTTATCGCGTTTTACCGTGGCCAGGAGGTTGCACAATGGTGGTCTATTTGCACGACGATCAGTACGGTGTGTGCCACTAACGCCTGCTCATCGGAGACGGCGGTTTCTGTGGTGCCATGAACACAAGAACTGGACACATCAGCAATGGGGTCGAGTTTTCTTTACGGATGAGAGCCGATTTGGTCTGACGAGCGATTCTGGACATATACACATCTGGAGAGAGCAGGGAACACGAAATCACACCTCCAACATCATCGAAAGGGACCGGTTTGGAGGGGGCGGAGTTCTCGTTTGAGGAGGTATCATGCTTGGTAGCCGTACTGACCTCCACATCTTCCAAGGAGGTTCAGTCACTGGTGTCCGCTATTGTATCGAGGTTCTCCTGCCTCACGTGCGTCTGTTTAGAGGTGCTGTGGCCCTGAGTTCCTCTTCGTGGACGACAACGCTACACCTCATCGTACAGCGGCTGTCGCAGAGCTGTTGGAGAGTGAAGATATTCAACGCATGGATTGGCCCGCAAGGTCCCTGGACCGAAATCCAATCGAACACGTGTGGGACCTTCTCGGGAGACGCTTGGCAGCACGCCGCCAGCCGCACGCCGCCAGCCGCCAGCCGCCAGCAACGGTTCCGCAGCTGCGATTGGCGCTACAAGAGGAATGGGCCGCTATGCCTCCACAGCTCCTTGACAACCTCGTGCTCAGCATGGACAGACGTTGTAAATAATGCAATGCAGTCAGGTGTGATCATATCCCCTACTAGAGAGTGGATTTTTTTGGCAGCCGCCTGTCACATGGACCTTTCTGTCTTCTGTTCAGATGTACTCGAAGCTACCTTTTCAATAAAGTGCCTTTGTATTCTTTGGATTTCTTGTTTCGACGGTTTTGCTCACTTGTCCCATATTCTTACATCTTGGGGATCTTATGGTACGATTTGAGTCGATGTGGAGCACTTCTGCACGACGTTACATTCTAAAAACCGTCTCGTCCTTAATATTTGCACGGCAGTGTAGGTGTCCGGTGACTTTGGTCAATATAGTGCATACTCTTTTTTGCAGAAGACCCTTTGAATTTATTTACTTTCTTATTATTCACATTTAACAGCTTTAAACATCTCAGATGTTTCTTTACCTTTTTTTATAAAAAAAAATGGATGCACCCAGGACAGTCTGTCCAAGTGCAAAGCTGTGGTCAGTAATTAAGAATATTTTGTTATTGCAAGGTTAAAAATAAGTAGCTTCTTCTGCTGTAACTTTTGCACTTTTTTACAGAATTTGTGATGTACCTACCTGAAAGGTGACGCACATGTCAAGACGGCAAAGTTGCGGAGCCGATGTTGCTTAACTTGGAAAGAATTCGGCTCCGGAGCAGGATGCTTTCCCAGTTAAGCTTTGGATACGATGTTGTGCCCCACCACCGGCAAACTGGTATTTCGTTATATTGGTGACCGAACGGAAAATTAATTTCCTGGCCGCTAGTATCTTCGAAAACTGTGTGATGCTCCTTCCACACATCGTACGGAATTAGTCGGAATTCCGTCTTCTGCAGTGAGCTCTCCTTCAAGCGTAGTTTGCCGACTGACCAGGAAACCTACGATTCCGTCCCAGCCCTTTCTCAAGGGAAGGATATACACTATATTGACAAAAGTCACCGGGAACCTAGAAGAGAAACACAGCATAGCATTTATTGACATACATTAGTACGGTGTCGGTCCACCTTTGGGCTTATTGCATGCACTGACCCTTGGAGACATGCTTTCGACAAGATTTTCGAACACAGCGATTGGTATGCGCTTCAATTCAGAACATAATGCTGCCACTAACTGTTGCTTAGTAGTAGGCCTTTGTTCCATACTTCTTATGCGGTGCTCTAATTCATCCCATAGGTGCTCTATGGGAGTAAGATCAGGGATCTGTGCTGGCCAGTCTACACACGATACAGAATTATCGTCAAACCACGCCATAACTGTCCTTTTTTCATCGCTCGGTGCATTATCTTGCTGGTTCCAACAAGGCTTGGTTCCATAGTATTGCCACAGAGTTGGCAAGGCATACTTGTCCACAATATCGAGGTACATGTGCTGGTTAACAGGTTTGTCCACCGTTAACCAATGGGCCAGGACCATACCACGAAAAACACCCCCACACGAGTACACTGCCAGCTCGAAGCTTGACCGTAGGAACAGTACACTGTGGTCAATAGTTTTCTCCCTGCTGCCGTCATACCAACACACGGCCATCAGACTGATGGATCGTGTATCTGGATTCATCAGTCCATAGAACCTGTTTCCATTGATCTACGATCCACGACAAATGTTCTTTACACCATGCTAAACGACGAGTAGCATTCCGGGTAGAGAAGAAAGGCTTATGAGCAGCCGCACGACCACGGTAATCCATGGAATGAAGTTCTCTGTGAGTAGTACTTGTACATACCGTGGTTCCAGAATTTTTTCTCATCTGTACACTGAGGTCTTGTGTAATACTTCGTCGATTAGCTGTAACAACTTTCCTGAGGCTTCGACGTCCTCTATCACTGATTTCCTTTGGTCTGTCGTTACGTTTTGCTTCTTCAGGCACGCCATGTGTCTTCCACTTATTCAGTACATCCAAAACAGTTGACGTGGGTATGTTTAAACGCCTCTCGGTTTCTCTTATGGACAAATCACTAATATAACACCCAACAATCGTTCCTTTCTCAAAGTCAGTTCTGCCCCGCCGCGATATTTTAACTCAACCTCACAGTGCGATATGATCGCGGTCAGCTGCAGACTTGTTTTTATACCGTTTGTAGCTGTACCGCACATCTTAACAACAATCCGTTCATTTGCATTTGACGGGATATCCGGTGACTTTTGTCAATATAGTGTATGTAACGTACCTACCTGTGAGGTGATGCAGATCTTTGACATTTAAAACGGCAAAGTTGCAGCGACAGATTTCGTCGGTGTCACAGCTTCACTGGGAAAGCATTTGGCTCCGAAGCAAAATAATGCAGGTTCGAGCTTCGCCGCCGGTAAACAGCTTTTACGTTTTAAATTCAGTGCAATACGCTATAAATATTAGCCATTTTATGGAATTTCCGGGAAAGTGTTTTTTTTTATTTTTAGAAGACAAATAACTAAGAGGTAAGTAATCCAAATGACAGCAGTTTTTTTTACGACAAATATTAGGTGGGCAATTAAATTCTCGGCCCATAACCGCAAGCGATCATAGAACGTCGGCAAATGCAAATAGCTGTGTGTGATAATGGCTGATTTGCAGCGCCATCCAACAGTTTTCCAGGCAACCGTAACCGCTGACAGCTGTAGTGACAGAAGGGACGAAAGTTATCTGTGAAAGCAATGTCGTTCGAAAAGCAACATTTGAGGCACTGCCTCCTGTTCGCGTTTCAGCAGAAAAAAAGTGCCGCGAAAGCCCAGCAAATGTTCTGTGCTGTTTTGGGTCAGGCTGCTGTGTCCTACAGTACGTGTAAGAAGTGGTTCCAGCGGTTTAAGCAGGGAAGTTTCAACCTCTGTGATGCAGAACGTCCGGGACAGCCACAGAAAGTTGACGATGAGGAACTGGAACAACTGTTGGACGCGGATCCCTGTCGCACACAGTCAGAGCTCGCCCAGGAACTCGGAGTAACACGGCAAGCCATTGCAAAGCACCTGCACAAGCTTGGACGGATTCACAAAGAGGGCCGTTGGGTGTCCTAACAACTCACAGCTGCGAACAAATCTAGGCGCTACAATGTTGCTGTGTCCTTGCTCCCCAGATTCAAGAAGAAGGATTTCCTCTACAAGATTTTGACCTGTGATGAGAAGTGGATCCTCTACGATAATCCTAAGCGGCGCAAATCGTGGGTTTATCCAGATCAGCCTACCACCAGTACCGCCAAACCAAATATCCATGCCAGGAAGTTGTTGCTGTGCATGGTGGGATCAGCGCGGTGTTGTACACTATGAGTTGCTCAAACCTGGTGAAACGGTCAATGCTGAGCGTTATTGTCAGCAACTCATTCGTGTGAGTGACGCAATGGAGGCGAAAAGGCCATACACCGGCAAGGGCAGAAGATCGGTCCTGTTGCTTCAGGATAACGCGCGTCCTCACAGCACGAAAACGACTTTAAACACGATCACCGACCTGGGATGGGAGATTTTGTTCCACCCGGCGTATTCTCCAGACTTCGCCGTGTCGGATTATCACCTCTTTCGCTCCCTGCAACATCACCTGAGTGATACGCACTTCACTTCTGTCGAGGAGGTCCACACATGTGTTGATGACTTTATCAACTCGAAACAGCCCTGTTATTTCCGCAGTGGCATTCGGCAGCTCCCTAACCGATGGCTCAAATGTATCCAACACGACGGGGATTATTTCCCTGATTAGATACGTATTCAATTTGCTATAATTTGCTGTCAACGTGTCGTGCCTGCTCCCGAGAATTAAGTTGCACACCTAATATGTACACTATGTGCGTACATAAATCTCTCTCTACATATATATATATATATAGCCCCTCCCAACAGAAATTCCTGAGTGTGCCACTGCTGTACTGTAAAAAGTAAGTGGTGCGAAGTGACGGAAAATTTCTGAAAATAACGTGCAGCAAAGTTACCGGTAACTGTCCGTCGTTTAACGGAATTTTCCGTTTTTAAAAGTTCACATTTTTTTTTTTTTAACTTCCGTGTTCTCACAGATTTCTCCGTAGTCAGTAATTCCGTTTTTTTTTCAAAAAGGTTCGTTTCAAGTTTTTCCGTATTTAGACAGAAATTTCGCAAAATCCAACACGCTGAACATTTCATCCCTTACGGGAGAGAGCCCTTTTGCGCCAGAGGTGGGGACCGAACTCAAGTCGTTTGGATTGAAATAGCGCGTCATTACCACTGAACCAGAAAGTCACGGGAATCAGGTTCGCGTTCAAAATAAAAGCGATTGGGCGATGGTGAATTTTTTTTTTTTTTTTTCATTAATGCGAGTGATTAAGTCATTTTATTTTCTATTGGAGCTCATCATTTTTTTGAATATGTTCGTAATAATTTTATTTTTTTTGTACGAGGTCTTATAACAAATAACGTATTTTTTTCATCGTGATTTTTCGAAGCAGCAAAATGATTTAGAGTTAGAGATCTTGTTTGAAGTTGACAATAACTTTCAATTGTTTTTAAGAGAACGTACAATGTACTGTTTTATAATATATTTCACAAATCTTCGAAATATAAAATTTACTCTTGTTAGCTATATAGTTTTTGTCTAAAAGACTCCACAGACTGATACACAGACATCGTACAATCTCCTGTACAATAAATTAAATACCAGGTTTCTTACAGTAACACAATATGTAATAACTGGTGCACAAAATGGGGAAGAGGAGAAGAAATATCCTGTGCCACAGTAACGAAAGTTCACGCGATATACTATCCACAATATCAGATCTCACTGCAGAACTTCAACATCTAATACTTCGACAAAATATTTAACAGTTAGTTGAAATTTAACAGTTAATCAAACCCCCAAGTATTCCAGTAAATCTTTCCTATTAACGAAAATATTTCGTGATGTGGGAAAATGTGAGAACGGAGGTTTTCCGGTAGCACGAGAAATGAATTGCGGAAAGGTTTCTGAAAATTCAGAATTTTCCGTTAAAACATCTTGAAAACAGCAATTTACCGTCAATATAAGAAGGGAATTGCGCAAAGGTTTCTGAAAATTTAGAACTGGTGTACCAGAAATCCGTAAAATTCAGAGTTTTTTCGATCATGTCACGGGAAAGGAGACGTTGAATTTCTTTGTTTTAAACATATATAAGTATGTTTTAAGGCTGTTGGTGTATGGGACACCAACAGCCTTAAAACACGCTTATTTCGTCCACTCTTCCCAAAAATGGCGCAAACAAAGAAATTCCACGTGGGAATAAACACGCATATTTCCAATTATTTCTTTGTGACCTGGGGCTTAACGAATCTTACAAATCTGATCGTCTTATCTATAGAATGTTGAAATGACAACAGCACAGTATGTTTTATGACCTGCCAAAAAAATGCTTATCCCGATATCTTGCCCCGTTCTGACGCCCCTGTGAGGCCTCCAACCAAGTTTCTAGATATGTTCGATAGATGATTATATCTTGGGACCTGGATGGCTGTGGAGGAGCATCGACAAATTACAGACATCCTGAAGTAATGCTGGCGGTACATGGCCTGACGTTAGATTTATCAAACCGGTAGCCAGGAACTATAGTAGCAACTCCAGCTGGGTAAGGGCGATCACTCTCCTGAAACGAATTTTTTCCTTTAAGATAGCCATGATCATAAATAATAGATTTTGCATCTAATTATTTTGTTCTTAGATTTTAGTGAGAAATTTTATAACTATTGAATTTTGCTGTTGATTTGTAAATGAAATATTCTTTTGATCTAAATTCAGCTGAAAAAAATCTACCCCCTCATTGGAATATATTTTTTGTTTCTTGACTTCGAGCAAACAAGAAATTTGTCTTTTGGTGGTTAAAACTGTGCTCAACTTTTATAAGATTATTATGAAGCGCGTACAAAAAGAATCTATTAGTTTTAATTCATTAGATTCGCATGATTAACGTGATCACATCAAGGACATCATGATGTAATGTAAATTTCTTCGTTCATATACGCAGGGCCTGATTTACGCCTAGGCCAGCAAGGCCCGGGCCTGGGGTCAAACATTTTAGAGAGGCCCAGAACCACAATGCAAAAAAAAAAAAAAAAGAAATTATGCGTTTTTATTAATTTATTATGAATGGTAAAAACATTTGGGGCGGAAAAAAGCCTTTTCCCCCCTGAATTGAAGATTAATACTGGTGTTTTTACTAGGCTCTTTCACTACCATCTCATTTCAACTGAAGTCCAGTGACGTCATTTCGTGTCACTTTCATCTGAAACTTGCGAATGAAATATAAATGTGCTGTCTTCCTATTACTAAATACACCTCTCGAGATGTTTTGCATTGCTAAGACACTTTGTAGAAGCTTTGAGTATTTCATATTGTAAAGTATCAGATTTTAAAATTGTTTGGGTCTGAATTAATGAGCTGAATAATGTGCTTTTATGAGTGTGAGAATTATTCAGTTATGTATGTTTGCTCAAATATAAGTATCATTCCTCTGTTAATAGAATTATTCTACTATAACACTGAACACACACAGTGTTATAGTAGAATAATTCTATTAACAGAGGAATAGATTTTGCATCTAATTATAATAGATTTTGTTTGACCGACAGGTGATTAATCAGCTACATAGAAGTGCACCTTGCTCCCCAAAAAATCAGTCTGTACCAAGTCTAAATAATGTACATTGGTTAAAAATGAAATTAAAAGGGGGTGAATAACTTAACATCTGTGGATATTTGAATTAATAATTAAATGCAAAAATAACAATACTAAGCTATTAAATAGTTTTCTACTTACCCGTCTCTATTTTTAAGTGCAAATTTCCTTGCTAATATTAAGATTTCATAAAAGTAGATATTTCCCATTTTTTTCCTGCACACTGTCCCACCTATTAAATCAACTTTTAAATTAATTGAAAGCATTTAGTGGTGATAAATGTACTTACTCTTTGAAGAATGTGGATGGGTGGTGGCCTCATTTTGTGCTGTGCCTATAGGGTCCGATTCTGTGCAGGCCCAGCTGTATATACGTTGTACTTATAATGTGCTGCTACATCTCCCTTCTCATCCCGTTCCGCTAACCACACATGGAAAATTTACTCGCAGATGCTGAACGGCTAAGCAAATTTTTCATTTGGTTAATGGAATTCACACATGCACGAACGAAAGTAGCCACGAAGGTTGCGCACCCAGTGCCTATGGTGCAGCTGTTTAAATAGTAGTGAAAAGATACAAAAATACGTTAACAATCTCAGAATTTTTCAGATTTTGTGCGAGCTGAGAAAATATTTGCATAAACACACGAAAGAAGTCGACAGTAAGCTATCATTTCTCTTTGAAGTAGAGGCATAAACACAAAAGTTTCTTTTGAAACAAATGTCCATCGGGCGTAATGAGAGTATAAAAGGACGCTTCGAGAAGGAATTACGGGACACATTGCTTAAATGTGATTCAAGATGGGCTTTTCCCCCGTTACATTAAGCAATAGGAACATAGTAGTACAAACTCTATTTTGAAAGACACTATTCTGATCAACGGATTCGAAACGCATTCAGCTTATTTCCTCGGAAAGCAAGAAATCCACCATGGTCGAAATAATTTCGATTCACTGCTCTTGCCCTTGCTCCTACTTTGGGATTTAGTAATTTTATATATTTTGATTGAGAAAGTGTTTCAAGGCCGTGCGACACTTCCGTCAAATAATAAACAAGGAAGCTGACACCGAATTTTCGAGTGTAATGAGCACGTCTTTTGAATCCGTTCTGACGCGAATTAAATTTATCAAAGCAATTCAAAGTCAATGGAACTGGTTTGGAAAACAATCAACTGGTTCCAGCAATCGATAAAACATCCAGAAATAGAAGCATCTACTTAGTTCCACCAGGGGCTAAAAAGCATGCTACGAAAATTAACAAATGGCGAACAAAAAGTTTCACATACTACAAGGAAGGTACCAAAAGCAAAGAGATTTTCAAATCGAACAGTTAAAAGGAGAAATAAAGAAGAAAACATGATATAAGTCAACGTGTACTAGCCGAAAAATTTCGCGTGACGGAAAAGTCCAAAATAAGCGAAAAATATTCGTCATGGAAAAAGCTATGATAAGGGAAAATAACTTTTCAAATACGTCCCCCAGGAGCAGAGATAGCGAAAAAAAAAAAAAATAGGTTTCGACCTTTACGCAGCTAGCGGGAAATCTTTGCATTACTTAAAGAGGATAATGCTCCACATCTCTGTTGTAGCGAATGGCATACAGTAAAGAAGAAATTTCTCAATAGCGTTTTTACAGACAGAACGGGATCTGTCAGCAATTGGCACTATTTTCCCCCATGTCCGCAACTGGGACGTCCGCAATCGGGAAGACACCTTCTGGATCCGCCCTAGCCCAAAACAACTAAGACGAAGAACAAACCTATCAGTATTAGTATGCCATCGATGCAGTTGTGTGTGTATGTATGCAGTAAATGCGTATTCCTAGAATACACACCAGAGACCAGCAGCTATCGTAACTTATCGCAACTAGGTCACTATGCCTTCTGCTCGGGCCGAGTGCTGTTTGACGTCACTTGCTCCTCTGCATATGCATGACGATCATCGGCACTCAGAAAAAACTCAGATTCGTTACTGAAGATGACTCGACATTATTCAGCATTCGAAGTGGTTCTACGCCAACGCCATTCAAGGCACTGTTGATGCCTGGCAGTCAGCAGAAGGCGACACAATGGTCGACATGCATGCTACTCTGTGTTTTCAAGGAATCTGGAAACGGTTTGCTGTTTTGTGGAAAGATGCAAGACTAGTGTAACTGCTCTGTTGATAACGGTTAGCGTAACCGTTGGTGCGATAGAAGCCTGTCATAAAATCTGTCAGTCCTCCAGTGTTATTGTCTTCCTGTGTGCACGATTTTGCTCCTGACAACTGTGCTTGACTTCTCGCTACCATTCTTTTCTAGCAATGAATGACCGCAATAGGATTGCGACCGACATGTTCTTTTATACACCGGTTTGTCACTCCGCCTTATGGAATCAGATCGAAATGTCGAATCTCAAATGAAGCAACAGACTAGCAATGTGGCTTCGTACACTTTGTTTTGTCATTCCGTAAATGATGCCACGAACTACACTCTCAATAAGACAGATCTTATAATGTAGCTTCACTCTGCCAGATTAAAAAGTGGACATACACCACTATGATGCAATCCCCTGCTAATCTGAATTAAAATAGGGTCCTTTCTTTTCTGGTGTGCACTTTCAACGTCACAGCATTATCGGGGAAAATTGCATGCAAATGTTTGAAAATCTTTACTCAGTTTAGAGAGCCATAATTTCATTTTTCATTAGGTTTCATAAAAATGAAGCTTATAAGCCATGTATGATGAGTACCTGACTTCCGAAAAAGAGATTACTTTCTAATTAACAATGAGGAACTGTGCACCAACTATACATAAAATAGCAAAACTGTATTAGTAATCTGATTTATTGGCGTAAAAATAGAAATAAACGTTTCCAAGCTTTCGCACATCAACCAGATGGCTTTCTCAAAGAAGGTAGATACAAAACTGCTATTTTAATAACTGAACGCTTCAACAATTTGAACTCAGTGATTTGTGTGTGACTAGATAATAAGCGAACAGATGCAAATGTAATTTCATTCAAAGAGTGGCATACAATATCTTATCTATACAATATCATACAATATCATACAATACAGGTGGCATACGATATCTTGTAAGGAAAAAGGCGATATTTTAAGAACTGGTTCCAAATTCGCGGCAACTCTATTTATATGCTATCATTGCAAGCGTCGCTGTTGGTAATGATTTCTAATGTTTCCCGAATGGCCGTAGATTTAGAGCTAGAGTAGGAAGCTAAATTCTTTATATCATCCGACATAGGAGTAGCGAACTTGAATTTGAATTCCATGGATAGGGACGTGGTTACTTTACCGTCATTTGTGTCTTTTTTACGTTCACTGATTCTAATGCAAAGTCATTCCGGTGTTGTATCGTTTGCTGCCGCCCGGATGTCGCGGAGAGGTGGCACAAACACCTGCCTTGTTAGAAAGAAGGGGCTGGTCAATGTTTCGTTTAAGCATGGTATATAAAGAAGCAAGAGATCTTATGCCGACACCACAGTTCATCTTCTTGAGTGTGTTCTTGATTTGGTAGAAAACATTTGATACCTATAGGGAGTTGAGCCCAGGTGGCGTAGTTGTGGCATAAAAAGATTAGAATGCTTAATTTTGGCTTTTTCGATAAAGTTATCTATCTCTTTGGAATTGCATCCTGCCTCAGTGGCCAATTCGATGACGCTTTTTAGTTCTCGTTGCCTAGAATGGACATCAGAGGAAACTGCGAAGGATCTTCTAATTCGAGAACGGAAGATAGCTGTTTGGTTTTTCGTGGGACAGAACAAGCCGCGGTGCGTAAGTCTGGGGACCGATATGGGTTTACAATAGACCTGTGTACAAAGGCGGTTGCCACGCAATTTGCTAAGTAAAACATCTAGGTAAGGTAAGACATTATTTTCTACGCCGCAACTAAGCTATCTGGGCTCAGTTCCTTACATGCAATATGTTTCTTACCAACTCAAGAACGCACCCATGAAGAGGAATTACGGTGTCGGCATAAGAACTCTTCCATCTTTATGTACCATTTTTAAGAGAAACATTGGCAAGCCCTCTCTCCTCAACGAGGCAGGCGTTTATGCCATCCCTCAACAATATCTGGATGGCTCCAAACGATACTACATCGGAATGACCAAGTGTTCGTTTATAATTAGAATCAGTCAGCATAAAAGAGACAAAAAGGACGGTGAAGTAATCACAACCCTATCGAGAGAAGCCAAACTTAAGGCCATTACTTCTACGTGGGATGATATAAAGAAGTTAGCTCTACTCCAGCTCTAAATCTACAGCCTTTCGGGAAACATTAGAAATCATTATCAACAGCGAGGCTTGCAATGATAGTGATCAGAACGTGCCGAGGGGTATAAGTATATTTCTTCACTGATCTCTTTCGACGTAGTTCTTGGCGTGAAAACTGTATTATATGGGCATGCACTTAAACAATTTCCACCAATCACCTGCGTACACATAAATAATGTGTTCTATGACTGCGCTGATTACCTAAACAAGTATTTAATTGGCTATGAAAACATAACAATGGCACACATACGAATAAAATTTAGCTGTCTTCTGAACATAAGTATTGGGTCAACTTTGACCTAAATCAGTTCTCGCGAGATAGTTTTAATGAACTTAAATTCCACAGTTCAGTCTTACTATTTCTCAGTTCAGTTCTTGCAATATATCAGTTCAGTTCCTCAACTAATTTGCGTAGCAGATGTAACAATAAAAACAAAATGTTTCTACTTACATGGATGCTGTCAAGAATAAATCCAAATTGTGATTGCACTAGTAAAGTAATACACTACACACCTCCTTTTTACATGGATGATTTCATTGCAGGAGCTGCGTCCCCTAGCGCTACCGTACTCATACACACACACACATCCAGGCGTTTGTTGAGGGAGCATCGCTTCGCCTCGTAAGATAAGCGCGTCTCTTCACTTCCTCCACAGTAGGGGATGAATGGGGATGACGATTCCACACTGCAGTGGTTGGCATTCGAACCCGACTTCGCTTCTCATTGGAATGACCACTGTCCACTCGCAGACTTCTTAATTCCCCTGTAACTTTGCTTTCATTGGGCCAACCAGTCGCTGATTTCCATTAGGCTCCCAGCCTAGAAATTGCTGCTTTATCCCGCGGATTTAGGCATTCCGCCGTCTTTATGGCAAAACTGGCATCTCCAGCTGTCCGAGTTGTCTTCCGTTTCTTACCAAATGCAGGGAGATTAGCTGCTTCATTTATCCCAATCCATATAGCAGATCCAAGGCATCCAGCCTTTCACATTGGAGAGCGTACAGACAACATAACTTTCTTCGTTATTTTCACACTAAGTGCGAAATCTTATTTTTCTGCACGGACCACACAGAGAGCAATTGTTCTCGAAAATGCCCCAAACAATCGACGAATTTACGATTATTCGCCAAACCTTTTGTCCCCCATCTTCATTCATTTACTCAAGTGGCCCCTCTTCGAAATGTACCATGTTTAAACTGGCTGTGTTGCTTATGCTGCCCGTCAGCTGCAACCTTCGATTTATGACCTAACAGAGCTATTCTGAGACCACCCAGCCAGAGGCAGAATTCTTCGCCTCTTTTGTTTCCAACCCCCAGATAAAACTTTCTCTGTGGTTTACACTTTTAAACTCCAATCAAGCCTCGAACATAATTAATACTTAATTAATTTCACACATCCACCACGCCCATTAATTGCTAAATTAATGACGGGGGTGGGTCGTAACAATAGCATATCAATAGAGTTGCCGCGAATTTGGAGCCAGTTCTTAAAATATCGCCTTTTTCCTTACAAGATACCGTGTACCACCAACGTGACGTCTCGTATATTTGAATGAAATTACATTTGCATCTGTTCGCTTATTTTCTAGCCAAGTCAGCGCGTCCAAATGGTTGAAAGTTCTATTATTCAAATTGTAGTTTTTTGTCCACCTTCCTTGAAAGAGAGATGTGCGAAGACTTGAAAATGTTTATTTCTATTTTTTCGCCAATAAAATAGATTACTAATATAGTTGAGATTATTTTCATTGACACATGGGTTAGTGATGCAGGTTTCCTTGACCGATCAAACTTGCTGAATACTCATAATTTAAAGTTTAGTTGATTGTACTGAATCATTCAGGGGATCTAAATTGTTTATTGATCAGCACAGCACATTCTCTGAACTTACCAGAAGTAGGAGCCACAGAGATCGGGAACAGTTTTCGTTTGTTTAGAACACGGAATTAGGATTTTTTTACAACTCCGAGGCAATGCTGATGATGTTGGAAACAGTAAGTCACTGTCAGACAACTGAGCGTATATAAGAAAACTGTGCTCAGCTGAACAAGTGAACAAGTACGGCGTTCTCACTTAATATCATTCATTTCTTGAAATCAGAGCCTCCAGTGGGTGCTAATACACTGCCGGACAATCGCTAAGGACGGATGACAATAGCAACGATAGCAACCATAAAATCGAAGGCAGGAAAATGTGGAAATTAGCATAAGTGCGGGATACAGTAAGACGTGTTGTGCGTATGCAAATTTTGGATTGCCGAACTTGTTCGTGACGTCATAGCGCCGCTAAGAGATATAAAGGATTTGACGCGTATTGACCGTTGTTGTTCAAACGCAAAGTTGAAAGGGAAAGAATCAACTGACGAACTTGCAATTTTCAGTATGTCTTCCCGTCATCACCTAGATGATTTTACGCGTGGCCGTATTATTGGCAAGATTGAAGAAGGGCGAAAAATAACAGATGTTGCCAGGGAGTTCGACGTTAGCCACAGTGTTGTTTCAAGGCTTTGGAAATCATTTCAAACAAATGGAGAGTGTAGCAAACGTCACGGGGGAGGTCGTGTTCGCAGTACGACACCTGCAGAAGATCGGTACATAGTGCTATCAACAAAAAGACACCGGCGCAGCACAGCTAGTGAGGTAGCAAATCAGTTTATGGCTGCTACTGGCAAGCTGATCTCCCGAAAAACTGTCGCCAGACGTTTGCATGAAGGAGGACTATACGCCCGCCATCCTGTTGTGTGCATCCCATTGTCCACACGTCACCGTACCGCCCGTTTGCAATGGTGCCATCAACATCGCAAATGGACTGATAACGACTGGTCTGCTGTCCTCTTCTCAGATGAGAGTAGATACAGTCTATCGTCTGATTGTCGACGACAACTGATCTGGCGTGATAGTGGTACTGCATATTGTCCAGCAAACATACAGGAAAGGGACCGATATCCGACATGTAGTGTCATGGTATTGGCTGGCATCATGATCAATGGCCGTACTTCCCTCTATGTGTTTCCAACTGGGACTATGACTGGCCAACGATACATTAATGATGTACTGCTACCTCATGTTCGCATGCTCCGTGGTGCTGTCGGTGATAGATTCATTTTCATGGACGACAACGCAACATGTCATCGAACAGTCGCTGTCCAGTAGTGTCTTGAGAGCGAGGATATTCAACGCCTCGTATGGCCAGCACGTTCTCCAGATCTGAATCCCATTGAAAATGTGTGGGATGCTTTGGAGAGGAGTCTTGCTGGTCGCCAATGCCCTCCAATAAACAAGGACACTCTCATCCGTGCACTGACAGAGGAATGGGATAAATTACCCCAACAGCTGCTTGATAATGTTGTGCAAAGCATGACACGACGTGTGGAATCTTGCATCGCCCTCCATGGTGGCCATATCCCGTATTGACATCTTACGCCGGAACGCCTGCGGACGGTAATTGCATTTTTTTTTCATGTTTACGTATTCTACACAAAATGGCCTGTTTGTCCCTTGAACACGTTTTAAAGCCTTCTGGATTTCAGAGCACAATAAATTGTCTTTCTTGTGATGTCCTGGCATTCTGACATTATTTTATTTCACTTGGCATCCAACCACACCTACTTTTTTATGCGCTATATAGCCGTTTATGATCCGTCCTTAGCAATTGTCCAGCAGTGTATTATCCCATAGCGAGCAGGTGAGCTGCCTTACACTGCAAAGCTATGCTAGCGAAAAGGCAGCTGAAGTTACTACGATACTGATATGATGTGCCTATGTAAAAGCATAAAGGCGCTTGTTGAACGATGATGATGGGCTTATTACAAACGCAAAGATTTGCTAACCACAGTAATGACGCATGGAAGAAAGCGTAAACTTGCAATGAGAGTTCCTAGAATCGAAAACTAACACGCTACGTAGATTATTTATCATCGCAGTGGGCGCCTGCACTTCCGTTGGATGCCATTTTTCAGAGGTTAAATTTATGCCTGAGCTTTTTTTTTTTTTTTTTTTGATTGGAGGTTTAACGACCACCGTGAGCAACTCAATGGGCTATAAGCAGTCGCCCGTCCCTAATTTAGGGTCACTGGTTCCAGGGAAGGGAGAGAGCCAGTGCCGTAAGACAAACACAACATCCATGCCTGACCGGGATTCGAACCCGGACCCCTTACGGACGAATGATCATAGGCCAGCGCCTTAGACCACTGCGCCACCGGGGCGGCATGCCTGAGCTTAAAGATACATACATGCCTTTCTTTCCAATATCAGAACCAAGGTTTTCCCCTAACTTTCTGTATTTAAAAAAAATCATTCTGAGTTTATATGGAGGGTTTTAACAAAATAATCTCTCGCATTCAACAAACTAAATGCTCTTGTTAGCAATGCGGAAGGGATCGTAAAATGTTATCAGGCGACATAAATTAACTATTGAGCATTAATTCTGGTTAAGACTTTCCTGGTTGTGTTTATTTGCGTAATGCGGACACTCAGAAATTGGCTAGATGTATGTACCTTTATAAGGAAACGATTAAAACAAAAGTAATCCGTTAAAATGAAGATTGGTAGCAATAACACTATCATAATCATCAATTTTTATACTTTCATCGAGGTTCCTTTTCTTTTATAACAATATTTTCGGAGGTATTATATGACTTTTATTTGATATCCTGAAACATTGCTGCCATTACACAAAGTGTAAGCGATAGAATAATATATGATGACGCTGCCAATGGGATTCAAAAGAAAGATTTTTCAAGCTTTTTCATATTGAAACATCTTGACATGTTCATGGATCATTCTTTGCCTGCATTGTTCCGTTTGTACTATTGCTTCATAAGATAGGTAATTGACAATACATTTTTAAAAAGGCTTTTCTCACTGGTGATTAAAACGTCTTCAGTAAAAATATTTTTTTCATAAATCCTTTGCTGACGAAGGGTGAGTTGCCAGCGGGATCTGCGGAAAGAAGCTATCTCTTGAGACGATTAGTCGATTAGACAAGCGCATTTCTAGCAGCCACCTCATGAAAAAATCACATTCACAAAAGCATACAATTTAAGTGCCAGAAAAATACAATAATGTACATAATTTGTAAAAGAGTTTCTCCTATTGCTTTCAACGTTTTACCTTTCTAGGATCCTAAGAAGAAAAAAATATGTGTTAAATAACCAAATTATACACAACACAATCTTCTGAAAATTTGCGGAAACTGTGAACACGAGAAATTCAAAATAAGCGCAGTCAAGTTTTTTTATACATTACATTTCTTTTTTTTTTTTTTCATTTTCTTTTTTGCTGTCATAAAAAGCTTTTGACAGTGGCAGTGTTTAACAAAAGGAAGAAATACCGTGTTCCCTACTGCAATTTTTTTCACGTGTAATATTCGATAGACGGCGGAATCACCCGGACGCGGTCAATACTTTCGAGAATATACGCAAGGAACACTTATAGCATAGTAAATCCGTTTATTTATGTGGTGTAAATATTTATAAAGATTTCCCAAGCTTTCACACTCCACTGGAAGGCTTTCTCAAGGCAATGTAGATATAAAATGCAGGGAATTAGAACACGTAGGAAATAAGGATTATAAAGAAGTAAATTTCTCCGTCATTTTTATCCGCGCCAGGATTCGAACCCGAGTCCACTCATTCTGGAATAAGTTGCTCTACCAATTGAGCTACGCGGACATTTGTTCTGATTCCTATCTGCCTTTATGTCGTGTGCGTTCTGCTGGCAGGTACGTCACATCTCCTGGTACGTTACAGGATGATTTCTTTTTAAAATAGCGTCGGTGTCATCACGAGCAGTATTACGTGAGTTTTTATCACGCAATTATGCGGTGTGCCTCGATGTGTTTCT
Source organism: Macrothele yani (assembly GCA_039090855.1). Lineage (NCBI taxonomy): Eukaryota > Metazoa > Arthropoda > Arachnida > Araneae > Macrothelidae > Macrothele > Macrothele yani. The sequence goes on along the minus strand of CM077017.1, from coordinate 58,796,154 downwards.
ATCTTTTAACGACGCATGCCAAACCATTGGTAGTTCCGTAGAAACCATGTCATTGCGTGCCAAACCATTGGTAGTTCCATAGAAAACATGCCGTTGCATGCCAGTTGGCTGAAAAGGATTTCGACTGTTTCCCTGATGGCAGTTTCCTTAAAGTTCGTGTAAGGGGCAATTCTTCTAATACTATTCCATACAGGAGCGGCCCAGCAATGTATAACTTCTCTGAAGAGGGCTGTATTCTGCATGTCCTGGTTGACACTTCGGACGAGTTCTTTACATCTGGTATCCCAGGATCGCTTTAACATTCCGATATACACTGACGGAAAAAAATCCCAACACCACGAAAAAATAGTTGTAGAGGAATGAAATGGCGGCAATACATTTGTATAGGTAACATATTTAATCGATTAAGGTTTCAAGATCACAGCTTAATGGAAGCGCGAGAAGAGCCATTTTAAATGTGAAATGCTGGTACATTCATAACCGGTGTAACCGCCAGAATGTTGAATGCAAGCACGCAAACGTTCATGCATTGTGTCGTACAGATGCTGGATGTCAGTTTGTGGGATGGAGTTCCATGCCTGTTGCACTTGGTCGGTCAATACAGGGACGGTTAATGCTGGATGGGGGTGACGCTGGAGTTGTCGTCCAATGATGTCCCATACGTGCTCGATTGGTGAAAGATCTGGTGATCTAGCAGGCCACGGCAACATGTCGACACTCTGTAGAGCATGTTGGGTTACAACAGCGGTATGCGGGCGGGCGTTATCCTGTTGGAGAACACCCCCTGGAATGCTGTTCATGAATGGCAGCACAACAGGTTGAATCACCAGACCGACGTACAACTGTGCCGTCAGAGTGCGTAGGATAACCACGAGAGTGCTCCTGCTGTCACAGGAAACTGCTCCCCAGACCATGACTCCAGGTGTAGGTCCAGTGTGTCTCGGTCGCAGACAGGTTGGTTGCAGGCGCTCACCTGGCCTCCTCTTAACCAACACACTGCCATCACTGGCACCCAGGCAGAACCGGCTTTCATCAGAAAACACAACAGATCTCCACTCCGTCCTCCAATGAGCTCTAGCTTGACACCACTGATGTCGCAAACGGCAGTGGTTTGGAGTAAGTGGAATGCACGCTACAGGGCGTCTGGCTCGGAGCTGTCCTTCAAGTAACCGATTTGTAACAGTTCGTTGTGTCACTGTGGTGGCAACTGCAGCTCGAAGTGCTGCCGCAGACGCAGTACGATGCGCCACGGCCATACGCGGCGGTCTTCCCTCTCAGTAGTGCCACGTGGCCGGCCGGAACCCGGTCTTCTTGAGTCAGTACCTTCCCTTGACCACAGCTGCCAACAATTATGCACAGTGGCTACATTCCTGCCAAGTCGTTCTGCAATATTGCGGAAAGAAAATTCACCTTCTCGTAGCCCTATTACACGACCTCGTTCAAACTCCGTGAGCTGTTGATAATGGCTTCTTCGTCTTCTTAAAGGCATTCTTGACTAACATCAACACCCTACGTCGAATCTCAACGATAACTAACGCTCACGAACGTTACAGCGCGTATTTACAGCAAACCTGCTTTGCATGTTGCGAGGGGCGCTCCTAGCGCCACACGTATGCGCCGAACGCGAAATTTGCATAGACGTCATCTTACAGATGTACTTTCACCGCCTACCAACTGTCGTTTATCTAACACAACCCCTTCTTGGTGTTGGGATTTTTTTTCCGTCAGTGTATATCTTTTCCGTATTGTCAGGATACACCAACGGTATAGCGTACACACCCGCTTTTTCTTTCTCACACTGTCTCTCCTTGCAGCTTGATATTATATGTGATAACAGGGTTGGTGATTTCATTGCTATTGAGATGTTGTACTTACGCAATAAATTCCTCAACCAATATATAAAGCCTGGGACATATGTGATGGATCCTGCGTATCTCATTGTCTTACTAGTTGGTTTTGCCATCGTACATGTAGACATTATACGATTTCTTACAGTTCTATGTATTCTGTCTATGTCATCCTGCTTATATCCAGCCTTTAAACCCTTGCTATAAATATTATAAATTTCCTTGTTATGTAGATAGGCGGGTTTGCATACGTTATACGCTCTACAAAGCCATGCTCTAAATGCAGAAAGTTTGTACTCTTTTGGGCAGTGTGAATATGGAGGGACAAGGTTCGGTACTGCGGTTGGTTTATATGGCGAATCTTTATACAAATTTACACCACCTAAATAAACGGATTTACTAAGCTATAAGCGTTCCTTGCGTATTCACGACCTGGTGTATTTAAAAATAAAAATATTTTCGAGGTTTTTTTTTTTTCTAAATGTGTGCATAATTGTTATCATGTGCATTTTACATATAGTCAGCAGAAAATGTCACACGTCAGAGATTTCGGCATTTCCCTCCCTAGTAGTAAGACTGCCCTCTCAGCAACTTCTTGCATTCCCCGATCTCACTATGACATCCCCCTTCCCACGTTAACGTTCCACGTGCGCGCACTTTGTTCTATATTCTAGGACTGGCCCCCACAATTTCACGCCCGCCTCCACGCCCACTTGCACAGCTCAGGACGCCGGGCAAATCGCTGGCTCTCCAGGCACAACTGTTAGCATTTGCAGAACAGAGCTTCCACTTTTGTTCTTTGCCTTAACCCTTTAACAAGCTGGAACGAATTAACTCGGGGTTTGCAAAATGGACTGAAATCAGCTCCAACGAGTATATTCGATGTCTAAAAAAAAAAAAAAAAAATATTGCAACAAGTGAACTTGCGCATCAGAAATCGTTGCTTTTCCCTCAGCTTTGTTGTTTAAGAAACTGGGCATTTACGGGGATGACTGACACTAATCCTTTCTGATTACCTAGTAAAAGAGCTTTAACAATGTCGACGAACCTATGAAAGGAGAGAGATGTTTCGGTCACTTGGTTCTGCCCAGTAGCATTATGTACGTGTCAGAAAGACTATCCTTTCCCCATCATGCCTTGGGTCATGGAGCAGAGAATGCAGGACTAGAGAGGATAGCTTCTCACGGATGACAGGCTAATGGTCCGTACCGCTGAGATGACTGGAGGAAAGGAATTGTTTTGCCGTAGTTTTCGTAAAACCCGGCCGTTTTGTGAACATTTCTGTTCGTAAGTGCAGAAAAGTTTGGGCGCTATATGGTTCACGTACTTCGGCCGCTTAAAGGGTTAAAGCAAGATACTTATCTGTTCTCAAAACTGCAGAACAAGAACGTAATTAGACATATAAAAGGACTAATTACGCTCTTGTTCTAACGCATGTGTTAACATGTTCATTTAATTGTTAACAAGTTCGTTGCTATCTTTGTTAGCTTCATAAACTTTGCATGGTTGAGTTGCTAAGTCTTATATAGTTGAAGATGATAGTAAAATAGTATGCAAATAATTCTTACTATTCGTAAATATGTCTAAAAAGCTTTTATTCTTTTGTTCATTTAATTGCCTGCAAAGGGTGTCCGTTACCTGTGGTTTATTTTCTAACTCTCCCGCTTTCGATCATCTCTCGCGCTGTCGTGACATCCCCTGATCTGCCGGTCCACCTAAGACCTACCCTGGGGCAATCACCTCGTCGTTTATTTTTGTGACCGCTCGCTACCTAAACCTAGAGACCACTGTCCTCTCGCCTCCCTCTCATGTCTCCAAAAAAAAAAAAAAAAAAAAATGCCCTTAAGCATATCTTAATGTTCCCCGAGAGAAAGACCCACACCGCTTTCGGTAAATCTTAAGCCTCAAAGTAAAATGTGAGGGGCTAGTCATTCGTCGGCCTCATTGAAATTGAAACCTGAAAAGCATCCAAAGAGGCGCGATAGAGTTAATCTCCATTCAACAAATAATGTGCAAATACTAATCTTAGACAGAATGTCGTCTTAGTAAATAACCGTGCATCCGGTGTCTAATAGGGAACTGACTCTGAGAAATTTCTCTCACTTTTTGTGGAGACAAAGGAATGGAAACACGAGATGGAAAAAGTTTGCATTTTGAGATTTTATATGAAATCCTAAAACCCCGTATAAAATCTCTGTAACACATGTTACGGAAGAAAAGCAGGATTTAAAAAAAAAAAAAATTATGACAACGATTAAAACCAGTGGGTTTAATTTGGCTGTGAATTAAAAAAAAATTGTTTTTTAGCGTCACTCGCCAGCTTTAATTTTTGACACATTCAATTTAGGTAATTAGAGGTATTAATATTTGACTTCTTAATTTTTCCGTGAGTCCGTGCAAGGGCTCTCCGGCATTCCAACATCTTCTTTTGCTTCCTGTTCAAAGGGTCTGATACACATTAAAATTCGCATATTCCAATTAGGGTCGCATAACCGAGGTATTTGATGAGACTAATTTATTGCAGATCATTTTATATGAATTAGATAAAAATACACACACAAATACGGAAATTTCGTTGTTTTGTCTTTCGCGTAAAAGGCTTCACATCAGTTCTCATTCTGCGGCTTCTGCCATCAGTTCACACGCGTCTTCACATGTCCACAATTTTCTTACGTCTGCCGTTGGCCTCCTCCACTGAGCCCTCTGTCGGCGTAGTCCCAACAGGGCCCCTGCATATAGTCATCTTTTTGTACGTGAGGGTTAAGTAAATTGTGGGGCTTATAGAAAGTGCCATACATTTCTGAAGTGTCGAAGTGACACTCAAACTTCTCTGATGTCTTAACACACCCAAGCCTAGATTTTCCCAAGTCAAGATACGAGCAGGGCTTAAGTGAAGGACCGCAGAGGGTGGATCAGTGTTCGTATTTCATCTTAATTTGATTTTAATTTCCATCAAACTGCAATCATAGAGCAAAATAAAATAAAATGAAATGAAGTAAAATAATTGTTGTCTCAAAATATTTTTTAAAAATTTACAGAATTCTTTAGAAAGCCAGTAATCCCGATTTTTGTATTGTATCCAGTGGCATCGGAACTCTTTTTTGACCGCGGGGGCACGATGTCGGAGAACAAAATATTTTATCATGGCACAAAATTTATCGTACGACTGTAAAAGAAGACGTGCTGACTTCATTAGGAAAATTTGCTGGTTTCCCTTTTTTTTTTTTTTTATTAAAGATTCATCTACAAAAAGAACAAAAAAAATCCGCTATTTCATATCCATATATACCGTAGTTTCTCAGTGTAAACTAACTGTACATACAAACTGCCTTACACTATAGATTTTGATACTTTCGGATTGGTACGAATTCCACAGGAATTGTAGCCGTAGATGCTGTTATTAAATATTGAAGGAATTTATATCTCATTTTTCACCCTATTTCCACTTCCCCATTTATTTTTGCTTATTTTTTTAGAGGAAAACTAATTTTTTACACCTAGTAAGACACAAAACGTTGCTGTCTTCAAACAGGAACCAGCCCTCTGGACTGTTTACTGGGGGCATTAAAAAAATTCAGATTTCTAGATAGTTCATGGAAAAAAATGAAGAGCAATACTTATTTTTTTTCAACATGAACCTCGAAAAAAAAAAAAAAAAAAAGCACGAATGTTTGAGATTTCCAATTACCAACATATGTGATTTGAAAAGGAAGAAAACTGAGGGGGCAAATATGATGTTTTACCCCCGCACTCATTTGCGTGCGGGAGCAACTGTCCCCTCTGCCCTCGCGGTTCCGACGCCGCTGATTGTATCTTAAGATCTGGTTTTTATATATTTATTTTTGTTTTCGTAAAAAATGGCACACCCTCTCCGCTTGCTGTGGATCACACAGCTAAACTCCTACGAGTCGAATATATGAGACAGAGATTCCCGAAACTAGATTAAACTCCGCAGTAAGGACTATTATTACTGCAATTAAAAAAAAAACTTTAATATAATCAACGTCGTTAGTACGTTGCTGCTACGTCTCATATTATGATTTGAAATTTTGGAACCAGTCAACGAATATAACCCTCCGCCGCCATGCAATATTCCATTATTTGTTTCAAAGCTTTCTAAAATGTAGCCAAACATATAAAAAATCAAATGCTTCGCTTTTGTTAAACGTTATATCTCAAAATGAAAACGTCTTATGTTATGTGTAAGATACAAAAGAATATGTGATAGAAAATAATATATTCATTTTCATTTTCGTACGCTTCTTTCAGACAAATATACACTATATTGACAAAAGTCACCGGACACCTAAAAGAGAAACACAACATAGCATTTATTGACATACATTAGTACGGTGTCGGCCCACCTTTGGCCTTAATGCATGCACTGACCCTTCGAGACATGTTTTCCATAAGGTTTTGGAACACAGCGGTAGGTATGCGCTTCCATTCAGTACATAATGCTGATAATGCTGTTGCATAGTAGTAGGCCTTGGTTCCAAACTTCTTATGCGGCGCTCTAATTCATCCCAAAAGATGCTTTATGGGATTAAGATCAGAGCTCTGTGCTGGCCAGTCCACACACGATACGGAATTATCATCAAACCACGCCGTAACAGTCCTTGCTTTATGGCTCGGTGCATTATCCTGTTGGTACCAACAGGGCTCGGTTCCTTAGTATTGCCACATAGTCGGTAGGGCATAATTGTCCATAATATCGAGGTAGACATGCTGGTTAACAGGTTTGTCCACGATAGCCAATGGGTCGGGACCATACCACGAAAAACACCCCCACACGAGTACACTGCCAGCTCCAAACTTGACCGTAGGAACAGTACACTGTGGTAAATAACGTTCCCCGGCTGCCGCCATACCCACACACGGCCATTAAGCTGATGAATCGTGTATATGGATTCATCAGTCCATAGGACCCGTTTCCATTGATCTACGTCCACGATAAATATTCTTTGCACCATGCTAAACGAAGAGTAGCATTCCGAGTGGAGACGAAAGCCTTATGAGCAGCCGCGCGATCACGGTAACCCATGGAATGAAGTTCTCTGCGAATGGTACGTGTACATTCCGAGGTTCCAGCATTTTTACTCACCTGTACACTGAGGTCCTGTGCTGTAGTACTCCGTCGATTAGCTGTAACGACTCTCCTGAGGCTTCGACGTCCTCCATCACTGATTTTCTTTGGTCTTCCGGTACGTTTTGCTGCTTCAGGCACGCCATGTGTCTCCCACTTATTCAGTACATCCAAAGCAGTTGACTTGGGTACGTTCAAACGCCTCTCGGTTTCTGTTATAGACGACCCACTAATATAACACCCAACAATATTTCCTTTCTCAAAGTCAGACAACCTCACAGTGCGATATGATCGCGGTCAGCTGCAGGCTTGTTTTTATACCGTTTGCAGCTGTACCGCTCATCTTAACAACTCAGCGAATCCGTTCATTTGCTTTTGAAGTGGTGTCCGGTGGCTTTTGTCAGTATAGTGTATCTTCGGTATTTATAACTTATAACACTATGACTTTGAAATAATAGTTTTACAGATATAATCAATGAGAGTGCTGCGTGTTTTTTTTTTTTTAAAGATGAAAAGCATTCCCCATCATGAAAAAAATGTACTTGAAATGCATTCCCTCTCGAGAACGACTAATCTTTAATACTCAGTAACATGAATTCATGAAAAAGAAATAAATTTGGAACACCCAGAATTCTGTAAATGTAGTCCTTCTTTTGAGTTCCTGAGGCATAATTCTATAATTCCTGAGGCATTAGGGCATCATAAACATTTTCTTTATAGGAGGTGACTTTGAATTTCGATTTTGCAAAAGCTACCAGAAATCTTGATTCGATAGAGGCGTACATTGCTTTGTCAAATCCAGTTTTCACAGACGCAGAAATAAAACAGTATAACGTTATTTCAAAGTACACCAGACCGTGCACACTCAAAGAAGAGCTTATAGCGTAGTAAATCCGTTTATTTACTGGTGTAATATTATTAGTGAAAATGTATCCATGGTCACAAAAATGTTCATTATTTGTGACCATGTATTCCTTTGGTGGCAATATTTGTAACGTACCAGGAGATGTGACGTACCTGCCAGAAGGACGCACACGACATAAAGGCAGATAGCAATTAGAATCAATGTCCGCGTAGCTTAATTGGTAGAGCAACTTGTTCCGGAATAAGCGGCCTCGGGTTCGAATCCCGGCGTAGACCAAAAATGACGGAGAAATTTACTTCGTTATAATGGCGCCCGAACTATCCGGATGACCCGACCGTTCAAAATCTCGCAATGGTGTGATGTTATTTCCACACCGCGAGATAGGAAAAATAAGAGAATCCTTTCTCCAGCACTTCGAAAAAAAAAGAAAAATAAGGGGGAGATGATGTAACGTACTAAGAGATGTGACGTACCTGCCAGAAGGACGCACACGACATAAAGGCAGATAGCAATTAGAATCAATGTCCGCGTAGCTTAATTGGTAGAGCAACTTATTCCGGAATGAGGGGACCCGGGTTCGAACCCCGGCGCGGATAAAAATGACGGAGAAATTCACTTCGTTATACATTGCTTTGCTCCAATTATAATGTTTGTAGTTTACTATGACTGTGTGTATTAACTGCTGACTGTTCCCTTTGTGCACTCGGCCTGATGATGGAGCTAGAGTTGCTCCGAAAGTTCTTGCCCTTCATCTACGTTTCTAACTTGTAAATAAACATAATTTTACTTTGCAAGTTTTTAGGGAAAAGTTAAATCGTGTATAAGACAGCTTCACCTTGGTTTTAATGTAACCCGTTTTAGTGTCCATGGAGCCAGCGCGCAAGAAGTTATTTTGTAAAATTTTAAGAAACTCTTAGAATTCGTGAAGAAATAGCTCTGTTTCTCTCTATGTGTTCATGGAATTAGAAAAAGAATATATTGCGCTCGCGCGCACACACACACACACAAATATACACACAGATATGTGTGTGTGTGCGTGTGTGTGTGTGTGCGTATGCGTGTGTGTGTGTGCGTACACCGATGAGCCAAAACATTAAAACCACTTGCCTAATATGATGTAGGTCCTCCTCTCGCCGCCAAAAGAGCTCTCACCCGATGAGTCATAAATTCAATGAGATGCTGCTAGGTGTCTCTTGATATCTGGTATCATGACTGCAACAAAAGATCCTGCAATTCCGGTAAATTACGTGGTTGGGGTGATGCTGCTCTTACCCGTTTCTCCAAGTCAAACCACAAATGCTCGATAGGGTTCATGTCCGGTGAATTTGGGGGGCCATGGCAATAAATGGAATTCCTTTTCATGGTCTTGGAACCATTCCTGAGCCTTCTTCGTAGTGTGCACACTGCGAAGAATATTCAATAATGAACCGAAGAAGGTTCAACAAAAATCACTCCGAAGAAGATTCAACAAGACAATGCTCCATGTCATGGCATGGAGCATTGTCTTGTTGAAAGACGTCATCTCCGCCAGGAAATACAGTCACTATAAAGGGGTGTACTGGGTCAGCCACGATGTTCAGGTACGTGACAGCTGTCAGAGTTCGCTCTAGAAAGATAATGGGTCCAAGTGTTTAGCAAGAAAATATTGTCCAGACCATTACACTCCCTCCAGCCTCCTGGATCCGTTCCACAGTGCATCCAGATGAGACGGCTTCCTTGGGTGAACGCCCCACACGAGCTCGTCTATCGACATAGTGTAACAATAAACGGGAGTCCCCTGTTCTTGAAACTCTCTTCCAGTCTTCTATGGTCCAATGTCGATGATCACGTGCCCACCGCAAACGTTGATACCGGAGAACGGCTGTGAGCATAGGCACACGAATATGTCTGCGGCTGGGGAGACCCATATCCAAGAGCGTACGATAAACTGTGTGTTCGGACACACTGGATCCTTCACCACAATTGAAATTTCGGGTAAGGTCAGCCTCAATAGCCCTCCTGTTGCTGCGGACAAGATGAGATAGCCTGCGCTGACCTTTGGCATCAATGAGGCGTGGACTGCCCACGCGTTGTCGATGGTCCGAAGTGCCACCTGTTTCGGACCACCTTTGATAGATGCCAATTACTGCATAGTGTGAGCAGCCTACCAGCGTCGCTGTTTCGGAGATGGGTTTACCAAGGCGTCTTGCCATAACGATCTGGCCTTTGCCGAAATAAAATAAATATTTTGCTTCTCCCATGTTGAGACGAAACAAAATACTGTTACCCGCAAACAGCCAATCCTGGATACGTGTCTACATGTTTAAAAATATATATATAAATATCTTGTATTTACAAAGAAATTATCCTGTATCAGAGCAATGTTTGTACAAAAAAATGTTCTTAAGTTCTTTATCATTAGCAGTTTGCTTCAGGCGATCAGAATGTTCCATAAAAAAGTGCCTTGATTTTTCGCTGTGTTTCAAAAATAAAATGTTTTTATTTACAGCTACGGAAACCGACATTTGACGACACTTTCTTCGAAAGACGGAACGAGTTTCTTGCTTTACATATGATTATGAAAACGTTCGATGCACATAAGTAACGAAAAACCAGTCCACTTTGTGACGTATATTCTAGATTAACTTTCCTTTTTTAGTTTCTTTCCCTATGCAAATCTTGAGTTTATTCTTAGTATTCTTCACGCTTAACGAAATATCTTTTCTCTCAAACGAATACGTTTGGCAACACAATTGAGGTTGAATGCACGTGACGTATTCCTGATCTTGATAAGAGCAAGAGATAAAAACGACGACTGGTCTATTGCTTGAGAGCGTTGTAAGAGAGCGATTATTACGAGCGTTGGGTTGTAAACTGATTATTGATAGGAGTGTTGTGATAATGTGTGGTGTGTGGAGCGTTTACTGCAGTATGCCATATTACGATGTGTTTTCTTCGTCCTGAATAAAGCTTTTCGGTAAGTTGACTTCTGTTGTTTCGTCTGGCCGTTAAGGTTTTCTTTCATTTAGGAACTATTTCTCAGTATATTGATGTGTTGAAACAGCGTAGAAGTCGAAAAGATTTTTACGCTACAACTTCTTAAAGTAATGACATAAGTTCAACATCCGGCGGTTATCTTTTCGTGTGTGTATATGTGTGTGCGCGTGTGTACATTGATTAATTTTTTTACTGGTACTGCAGATTTCAATGTTACACGTTTGGTAAGGACAGGTTAAAAAAATGATAAGTTATTGATACTTTTTCCCTTTGGGTGTATTTCTGTTTCGGCTAGAAGCAGCAGTTTTTCAGTGATGGAACTGTTTTCATCGGTATGGTGTTTATAGAGCACTCACTCGCTTTTTAAATCAAAAACGTGATTGCATGCTGCACATGTTTTCATTCGATACCTTGTTTAAAGCTGCAGTAATGTTTCCACAAATCGGCTTTCCGTTTGATGAAGAAGCTACACTGTAAAAAATAAGCTGTGTAAATTCACGGAAAATTACTGAAAATAACGTTTCGTTCGTCTTTTAACGAAGTTGCCGTTTTTAAAAGTTCCCGTTTCTTTTAACTCGCGTATTTCCAATTTTCATAGATTTTCCGTAGTCAGTAATACCATTTATTTCAGAAAAGTTCGTTTCGGGTTTTTCCGTATTTATACAGAAATTTCGCAAAACTTTCGATTTTGACTTTTTCAGCCCTTTTACCAGAGATTTTTATTTCCTGATGAAAAAATTTCTTCCCCTGGTGGGGTTTGAACGGCTTTGTGTGGGTTTGTCCTCAACATCAATCACGCGTTCTATTGTTGAGCCAGAAAGACCCGTAATGTACAGTCACGTATAAGGTAGAACTCTAATCGCGCGATGATGAAATGTTTTCTGTTATTAATACGGGTGAATAAGCCATTATATTTTCTTTTGGAGCTTATTATTTTCTGAATAAGTTTGTAATAATTTTGTTTTTTCTGTTCAGGACGTATTACAAATTATGTATTTTTTTCATCGTGGTTTTTCAAAGTAACAGAATGTTATGGAACTTGAGATCTTTTTAAATTAATGACGACTTTCAATTATCTTTGAGAAAAGGTGAAATGTACTGCTTTACAATAGTATTTCATAAAACTCTTAAATATAAAATTAACTCTTGATAGCTGTAATAGCTTTTCTTAAGGAGTCCACATACTGATAAAAAGACATCATACAATCACCTGTGCAACAATTAAAGTATTTGATTTCATACCGTTGCACAGTACAATAGCTGGTGCACACCATGGGGAAGACAGAGGAAGGAATATCCGGTGCCACAATAACCAAAATTTCATGTGGTTATGCTATCTACAATATCCGATCTCGCTACAGAGCTTCACAATCAGGTCCTTCGACTGACGACTGAAATTCTGTGGTCAAACCTCAAGTCTATTCCCGCGAATCGCTGCTATTACCGGAAATTTTCCGTCATATGGATACAGAAAAAGTGAGAATAGAATTTTCCCGTTAAGACACGAAATAAATTTCTGAAAATTCCCAATTTTCCGTTCACCCATGTTAAAACGATGATTTACCGTTGATATACGAAATGAATTCCGGAAAATGTTCTGAAAATTCAGAATTTTCTTGGCATCACGAAAAATCAGTGAAATTCAGTTTGTTTTCCCCGTCATTTCACGGGAGAAATTGTATCAGCAATATGCTTCGTTAATTCCCGAAAGGAATCACGGAAAATAGCTCCCGAATTTCAGAAAAATTTTTACTGTGTAGAATTGCAAAATTAACTTCATAGAACTGTCTTTTTTGTTTTAACAAACACTATAGATCTTTTTCTCTCCTTTATTTTGCCACGTAAAATGGCTTTTGTTAAAATATTTGTTAGGTGCATAGCTAGCAGAAGAACTCAGTATACATGTCTTACTAGTGGTGAAATTGATTCATGTCGCATTTTGTGTTCTTTTTTGATACTCGAATGATTTACGACTTTGATTGAGATATATTTCCTCTAGGTTTATAACAATAAAATATCATCCCTCATTGAAAAAATTGCTTCTTTTACTTTCTAAACAACTTTCCCAGAAAAGTTTCTTACTGCATGAAACAGTCTTTCTAAACACGTAATTAACTAGTTTCATTACTTCATTAAAATTCACTATCTCCTTGCCAATGATAAAGATCTGAAAACCATAATATAAGAGACCTAATAATCACTGCAGTAGTATCGGCAATCATCGTTTTCTTCTCTTTGCTTTCTGGAGTTTTAGCACCTAGGTATTTGCAGTATCCAGTTATTGTTTCTTAATATAAAAATCAAGAAACTGAACATTCATACGGATCTTGAAAGAGATATTTCTTATTACTCATGAGAAAATTTTTTGCTCGTTTAAACAGGAATACATTCTCTTTTTTCTGGGAAACACTATCTTCCTTCACAGATAGGTTATGTCCTTTCCGTCCTATCATCATCGCTATTTGCGAAAGACATACTTTTTTAGGAAATGTTACAGAATGACATTTCCTAAAAAAGTATGTCGTTCGCAAAGAGTATTTCGTTCGACATACTTTTTAGGAAATTTCCGAAGGACATACCAATTTGGAAATGTTGCAGAATTTTTCTTTTTCTGGTCGTGATTTGTTAACGAAAAACCCACGGTACTATTGGATCACTTTGTTTCATTACACTTTTTTAACAAATTGTGGCGTAAAATGTTGAAAAGGCTTCACAGCAAGTTACAGAAATTCAGGAACATGCATTTTCTCGAAGACGGTCATATAGTATATAGGACAATACACTGTAAAAAAAAAATTCTAAAATTCATCAACCATTTTCCGTGATTTCTTTCAGGAATTAACGAAGCATATTTCTGATACAACTTTCCTGTGAAATGACGGAAACAACTCTGAATTTCACAGACTTTTCTTATATCAGAAAAATTCTGAATTTTCAGAAACCTTTACGCAATTTCTTTCTTAGAACGGAAAAGCTCCGTTCTCAGTTTTTCCGTATCCATATAATGAAAAAATTCCGGTGATAGAAGAGAATCACGGGAATACTTGAGGATTTGATTAACTGTTAAGCTTCTGTCGTCTGTCGAAATATTTGATTTTGGTGTTCTGTAGCGAGATCGGATATTGTGAATAGTATATCGCATGAATTTTGGTTATTCTGGCACAGGATAGTTCTTCTCCTCTTCCCCATTTTGTGCACCAGAAATTATATATTGTGTTACTGTAAGAAACCGGGTAGTTAATTTATTGTACGGTGATTGTACGATGTCTATGTATGTAGAATCCTTAAGACAAAAGCTATATAGCTATCAAGCGTAAATTTTATATCTCGAAGTTTTGTGAAATAACATTATAAAACAGTACATTGCACCTTCTGTTAAAGATAATTGAAAGTCACTGCCAGTTGAAAAAAAGATCTCAAACTCCAAATCATTCCGTTGCTTCGAAAAATCCCGATGAAAAAAATACGTAATTTGTAATAAGACTTCCTACAGAAAAAATAAAATTACTGCAAACGGATTCAAAAAAATAATAACCTCCAATAGAAAATAAAATGACTAAATCACTCGCATTAATGAAAAAAAAAAAAAAATTCTCATCGACCAATTAGTTTTACCTTGAACATGAGTCTGATTACTGTGACTTTCTGGCTCAGTGGTTACGACGTTCGGTTTCAACTGAAACGGGCTGGGCTCGATCCCCACCACCGGCGCAAAAGTGCTGAAATATTCAGCATGTTGAATTTCACGAAATTTCTGTCTAAATATGAAAAAAACCTGAAACGGACTTTTCTGAAATGAACCGAATTACTGTTTATGGAAAATACGGAAGTTGAAAAAAGAACTGGCACTTTTAGAAACAGAAATTCGGTTAAAAGACAGAGACTTACCTGCAGCTTTGTGACGTACCTGCCCGAAGGACGCACACGACATAAAGGCAGATAGAAATCAGAATAAAACGTCCGCATAGCTCAATTGGTAGAGCAACTTGTTCCGGAATAGGCGGCCTCGGGTTCGAATCCCGGCGTAGACCAAAAATGACGGAGAAATTTAATTCGTTATAATGGCGCCCGAACTATCCGGATGACCCGACCGTTCAAAATCTCGCATTAGTGTGATGTTATTTCCACACCGCGAGATAGGAAAAATAAGAGAATCCTTTCTCCAGCACTTCGAAAAAAAAAATAAATAAATAAATAAAATAAGGGGGAGATGATGTGACGTACCTGCCCGAAGGACGCACACGACATAAAGGCAGATAGGAATCAGAATAAAACGTCCGCATAGCTCAATTGGTAGAGCAACTTGTTCCGGAGTAGGCTGCCTCGGGTTCGAATCCCGGCGTAGACCAAAAATGACGGAGAAATTTACTTCGTTATAGCTTTGCTTCACGTTATTTTCAGAAATTTTCCGTGAATTCACACCACTTATTTTTTTACAGGGTAGGTTATGTTCTTTCCCTTCCTTGTAATTGAAATGGCTGTTTTAAACGACCCATATTTTCAAAAGCATTGACTCCAAGGTACATAAATTTTGCATTTTTCTACAGAGGTGAGAATTCTCGAAAACAAATGAAACTTAATGTACGCGATCTGAAGGCCAGCAAAACCTTATTTTAAAGAAAATCACTTCTGTTTTGGAAAGTATGCAGGCGACATATTTGCATATGCTTGGTACACGTTATAAATCACATCTGCTTCTTGTAATGGATCATAGCACATGAAAACTATCAGAATACAGTTCAAGATGAGGAAGTCAGCATTTAAACGGCAGTGTTCTCCTCAAAGCTCAGTTTTATCTTCTAGTGGTCCTGCTATGGAATTGTTATTCTTCAATAACTGGGTAAATAGATTATTCAGAAGAAAAGTGCCGTGTCGTAATCACTTCATAACTCACACTGTTCCGCCAGGTAATGTACGGACTACCGCCGTATTCAATGTCGTTTTACTGTTCGTACATTCGAAGTCTAAAAGACAGTCTTTCTCTAAGTCAAGCTTAACTTCTGAGAGAATTTAAATCATGCTGTTTTGGAGCACTTGGCCACTATCGGGTATGAAAGTGGAATTGAATAACAAAATTTTGTCTTTTCTGATGTGTGAAAAGAAAAGAAGAATGCGGGACGAAAACGCAACAATAATAAATACTTAGGAGCTATTTTGCTGTCATGACTTTGCATAAAACATCTGAGTGCTTATAAGGAAGTAAATTTCTCCGTCATTTCTGTCCACGCCAGGATTCGAACCCGGATCCCCTCATTCCGGAATAAGTAACTCTACCAATTGAGCTACGCGGACGTTTATTCTGATTGCTATGTGCCTTTATGTCGTGTGCGTCCTTCTGGCAGGTACGTCACATCTCCTGGTACGTTACATCATCTCCCCCTTATTTATTTTTTTTTCTGAAGTGCAGGAGAAGGGATTCTCTTATTTTTCCTATCTCGTGGTGTGAAAATAACATCACACCATTGCGAGAATTTGAACTGTCGGGTCATCCGGATAGTTCGGGCGCCATTATAACGAAGTAAATTTCTCCGTCATTTCTGTCTACGCCAGAATTCGAACCCGGATCCCCTCATTCCGGAATAAGTCACTCTACCAATTGAGCTACGCGGACGTTTATTCTGATTGCTATGTGCCTTTATGTCGTGTGCGTCCTTCTGGCAGGTACGTCACATCTCCTGGTACGTTACATGTTCTCAAAAGAATTCAAACAACTGTACTGCAGGAAATGTTTTCCTCTTTTTTAGTACTTCTTTTTTTGCTTCAGCTTAAAACATCTAAAGTCTATTTAAGGTTAAAGCCATGTTTTCAGGATAGCGACGCAGCCAGTGCCGCAAATACGATACACCATGTCTTGCTAGAATTTGAACCTAGGACCAGCTGTGGGGAGGAATTCAGGACTACCTGACCACCGGGCTACCAAAACAGCGTTTCCAAAAACGAAATTAACGACACGAAATGTTTTTATGAAAACCATAGCTCTGTAAAACTGTTGTGATGGAAGAAAACCAAACATTGTGCTTATGCGGGACAGAACAATTTCTGTCTTTCCGAGTTTGAGATCGGGTATACTTTAAGAAAAAACAAAAAGCAGATAACAAAATAAGATTTATCTTCCGGAAAAAGATTTTCTTTAAGCATAGATTTTATTTTTTCCAAGGAAAAGCATTTGTTAAGCATAGATTTTATTTTTTCCTTTAGTATAGATTTAATTCTTTTCCAAGGAAAAGCACAGTTTTGGTGTTTAATATAGAAAAAATATCAGTGCTTATACATAAGTATAAGCCTAGTTCACACTGACTTTTGATGCAGCATTTTTAAGTGAAATGGTGCCTACAATTAGAAAAAGAAATCAAAAACACTCTGCCAGTTTTCATTGAACTGCGAAAATTTAATGAAGTAAGTATTACAAGTCCCAGCTCAGTAATATTTCTTTCTGTTGAAGTTCAGCTGTTAGTAAAGATTATTAAGGGAACGGGAAGTACCATGCTACTTTTTAATTAGTGCACCATAACCGTCCCGGTGTCCGAGTGGTCTGAAGCGCTGGATTCTGACTCTTCTTCCGAGATAGATCCGGACGCGATCCGAGGATGAGGCATAGATGGTGCGCCTGCTCTCTCCCTTCCATGGAACCAGTGATCCCAAATTGGGGACGGGAGACTGCTTATATTCCATAGAGTTGAGCATGGTGTTCGTTAACCCCCCCCCCCACACACACACAAAGAACATCATAGCAGTAACTTCATAGATTCATTTCTGTTTAAAGCAACTCTGCGATTAATTTTCACCAAAAGATATATTTTGATGTAATCAACAAACCGCTAAGTAACTACACCGTGAAGTTCAGCATATACACTCAGTTAGCTTTGCGTTAAGAATACCTACCTAATAATGCGTTGGTCCATCTTTCTGTGCAATCACGGCTCGCAGACGCCTAGGAACATATTCTGCAAGGTGTGGAACATCCTCCATGCGTAACTTGACCCATGTCCGCAGAAACAGCTCCGTCAGTTTACGTTCATTCCGTGGAGGAGGATCAGTAGTCCTCACACCCCATTCTAGCATATTCCACAAATGTTCAATTGTGTTAAAGTCAAGGGAGTTTGGGTACCAAGGCAATGTGGCTAATTTGTTGTCATCTTCCTCCAACCACTCAGTAGTTATACGAGCCCGATGACACGGTGCGTTGTCCTGTTGAAAGATGGCACTGCAGTCGAGGTAAACTAGGGGTCTGCACGGCCCCGTGCTGGCCATTTAGGCTCGATCCCGGCTTGGCCCGGCCCATGGGCCGGGTCGAGCCTTTGCTCATTTCTAAGTTGGGAAAACGGGCCGAGCCGGGCCTTCAATATTTAATGTAAAACAGACACGGGCCGGGCCTTCAATATTTAATGTAAAACAGACACGGGCCGAGCCGGGCTTTCAATATTTAATGTAAAACAGACACGGGCCGAGCCGGGCTTTCAATATTTAATGTAAAACAGACACGGGCCGAGCAGGGGTTTTTTTTTTTTTTATGAGCAAAACAATCGCTGTACGACACCTTTCTCGTTTGGAAAACTCGCAACATACAGCAGCAGGATAAGATTGAATAATTTCCGCTGATAGAAAAAATAGAAGTTTCACGACATCCTCCCCTCCTACAAAACAATTGGAGTGTGTCAGCTCCCATAGTTTTTCAGTGTGAATGTGGTCCCTTCTCTCTCATACTTCAGGGCAGGCTATTAACTGCAGTATTTCTAAACCGAGCCACCCGCTCGCAGGCCAGGGCTGTCGTAGACGAATTTTTTTATTGTTCTGGTCGGTGGCACTTTGTTCTCTAGATGTGTGAAAAGCTTTTAAGTTGTCTTAAATAGCACGGAAGAAATGCGCTGGGAGAAACTTACTTCTGTGTATAAATCTGTGCCGTATTTTCCCCCATTTGTACTATCAGGCAGCCGTTTTCAAAACTTCTGTGACCCTGATTAGCTGGGCAGTCTGTCGTTGTTTTCCCTTAGCACATGCTCAGTTCAGTGTTGCTGATAAATACTCTTCCATACTTATTATGGAGTTTAATCGTTTAACGGCCATAACGCCCAAAACGCCCGTACGTACAAACGGCCATAGCCTTCTGAAACGCGTGTTTAAAGGGATTCAGATTTCCTACCCTACTTGTTCTTCAAATTTTCTCAACCTATGAAGGATCAGCAAAAGTCACAATCAGTCATTATTGTTGTTATTAAACAAACAAGTGAAACAACAGACAGTTTCAGGCGTTATGGTATTTAGAGTGATACATGATTTTTGGGTCATGGTCGTTAAAGGGTTAAGACAGCGAAAGTTTTTCGCAAAAAAATCGCTTCCGGAGAATATATGCTTGTAGACAATGTAAAGCGGAAAAGCGATATTTGGAAATATTTTAAATAGCTGTCCCGTTCTGAAACTAGTCGGCCGGTAAACGTTGTGCAGTGCACTAAATACAAACACTTTTTGAGTTGCGATCGCACAAAGTCTGGAACATCACATCTTAAGCGGCACAAATGTGCTCCCCACACACACACCAGAGACATCTTGGGTTCCAACGATATGATATGCCAGTAGAGATAGGTGCAGTTTATAAAGCCATAAAATCTTCTCCCAGTAAAACGATCGGACTCATAATTCTGGATATTTCGTACTTTTCGAATTATCATCCCCGCCCCCTCCTTATCCCCAGGGATATTTCCGAGTCCGGCGGTAGGGAATGATAATTTGAAAACCCAGAAAATTTGAAAGGCATGGAAATTGTCCTTTTCAGGCAATATTTTTGAGTATACAAGCTCCCCCTCCTCGGACGTCACGTGACTTATACAGAGTCTCAGAAATATTGTGAATTAACGTTTATTGTAATAGAATACGTGTAGCAATTAAGAAAACGAAAACTCTTCAGGAGTCGAATGACCGAGTGCACCAGGTAACAAATTTGGGTTTTGATAATTGTCGAAATTTTACGGGCCGGCCCGGGCCTTGGAAACAGGATAAATATACAGGCCGGGCTTTTATTAAAAAAATTGAAACGGGCCGGGCCTTGGACGTGCGGGCTTGGGCCGTGCCGGGCTTTCCAAATTAAGGCCCGTGCAGACCTCTAGGGTAAACCTCCTGCGGATATGGATGGAAATGGTCTGCAAACAGGTCCCTGCCTAGCGTCCACCATTCAGTGTGTGTGGGATGAGAACCAACGGATCTAGTGCTTTCCAGGAAAAAGCTCCCCAGACCAGAACACCACATCCACCGGTCCGTTGAGCCCCAAATGTGCAACCAGGTGATAGGGCTTCATGCTATTTACGCCATATGCGAACCCGTCCATCAGCATGGTGCAGCAGGAAACGGGACGCATCCCTCCAGACGACCTTCTTCCATCTGTCGAGGGTTCGTTGTCGACACTCTTGGCCCACGCGAGGCGTTGTTTGCAATGCCTGGGCGTCATCATGGGTACCCTCATTGGTATCCGGCTGTGGGACCCCAGGCAAAGCAGAGTACGGCGCATGGTGCATGTGGAAATAGGAACTGCACCTCTGTTGTACTGGTCGTTAAGCTGGGTAACTGTCGCACGTCGTTACTGAGATACCAGTCGTGACACACGATGTTCCTCTCCAGGATCAACCGCGCATGGCTGCCTAATGTGAGCTTTTCTGCTTGATGTCTGTGTATGGTTAATCCAGTCCTGGTATACCCATTGGTAGAGTAGTACGGGAGCAGCCAACAAGTGCGGCTGTTTTCGAAATACTGGCACCTTCCTCTGGGACCCAACTATTTAGCCGCTGTCAATTTGGCTAAAGTCGCCACGTTTCCCCATTACTGGCAAACGTTTACTGATTACGTACGGAAAGTAGGTGGCACAATTCATAGTAGCCGCACGTGACGGTGTTATCACGTGGTACTTCGTCGAGGGGTATTCCTAATGGAAAGCTAACAGTGAATTTGCGAAATTTTCAACTGCCGTAGCTTTTGATTAGCCTATTACTCGTGACGACGTAAAAATATTTTTTCTTTTTGCAATGGATGTGCATTTTTAATCTTTTAATGTCAATCTGTCACAGCATGAGATGTCAACGATTGACGATAGTAATAAGTTGTTTGAAAATATGCAACTTGCCTACGGACTCCTTCACTAATATCTTAAAACGCGGTGCTCAGCCAAATAAATGTCGCTGTCGGAATGTAAATTGACTAGGACAAGCCGCCAACGGTAACCGATGTACTCGGGTACAGTTGGCAAATTTTGAGCGAAGCTATTGCAAAATCTAAGCTCATTAAGGCGTCTATTATAACAAATTCTGAAAAACGAACGCGTAAAATTTATGACTTTCCAGAACAAAAGTACGAAACATTCTAAAAAAGAAATGCCTAAAATTTATCATTAACTACTTTCTTTCATGCCTTCACGTTGGTTGAGATCAGGTTGCATGTAAACAAAGCGGAAGGACACACTCAGGTCGGGAACAACGTTTTTCATCAAGACTCACCGAACCGACAAACGACGTTATTGACACCATACTGCTGGCCTCGGCCGCGACTTCAGCAGTTACAGTTAGAAAAGAAACAAAAGCAAAAAAAAAAAAAAAAAAAAAAAAAAGCTTGCCGGTGCCAATTCTAACGTTTTTCTTGTGTCCACAATGTGCCCTGCTTCCTTGTTTATCAGTTTGAACGAAAATAATTTCAAATTGACGGCAAAAGAACTAAAAAACTCGAGCAAATTGCGTCGTGAAAAATTGTGACTATCGAATGTAAACAAATGTAATGGAATGTTCGCGCGTGTTTTATTAATTGAAAAAAAATCAATGATTGGTGATATAGGGTTGGTATCATGGTGATTGGTTGTGTCCTATAGGAATAATGACCATTAAAAAACGGACAAATTTTAATAATGCTAATTGAAATTCCTCAATGACACGGAATTTCGGGAATCGGAAGGCGTCCAAATCTGACCATGGACGATATCCCATCCCAGGCCAAAAATCACGGTGATTGGATGTGTCATGTCGTAGCTATGCCCGAACAACTAATTGTCTCGAGTCTCGAATATAGACAGCAGATCTTTTCAATTATCTTTAAAATTGGTCTGGTTTTTAACGGTCATTATTTTTATAAGACACGGTCAATCACCATGATACCAAACCCATGTCACTCACCATGTCCGCTCCCTTTCTCTGCGGCAAGTGCCACAGTGATCGGCTGAAGATCTTTGGAGGAGATAGGTAACAAACGACCCCTTCTTAAATCCCGAAAACAACCCTGAAAATGCAAGTTTTGGGACGATTATTCCTCAATGAAACGGAATTTCAGGAGTCGGAAGGCGTCAAAACCTGGCCATGGACGATGTCCAATCGCATTCAAAAAATCACGGTGATCGGATGTGTCATCTCCTACCTATGCCCGAACAACTAGTTGTCTCGAGTATCGTAAAGAGAGCTCGGCTCGGCCTTGCTTCGCTCAATAATCTTTCAATACGTTGGTAGTTGTCAAGAAGTTCACGTTACAGACAAGCTCTTCCAAAATTTCGATTTGCATCCCTGTAACATGGCACGAAGAAAAATACCTTTTTGTGTTATTGACAACGAAAACGCCGAAAGGTATTTGAAACAGATATTGCAAATTATACACATATGGGATTGTTCATAAGCACTTTTAAATAACTAACATCAAATATGAAGAAAGGAAAAAGAAAAAACGGATATCGTAATCAAATGAAACAAAGGCCATTTTCTGAAGTAATGTTATCATAATTAATATCCCTTTCTTTTCTGATGTTTTTTGTACTAAAAAAACTAACCTAAATCAAGTTTTCTTATAACTGATGTTTTTGTACTAAAGAAACTAACCTGAATCAAGTTTTCTTATAACTGTGAGAACTGGTTGAAAACCCAAAAGAACTGCTGGATTTTCATCGCATAAATGTAATCACTCAGGATCATATTGAGATCGTAACTCATGTAACAAAAAAAGTCGACATACAACATATGTCATATCCACAATGGTGTAAGTCATATGGTCATTCAGTATCGCGTGGGTGACTGGCAAAACATAAGTGCTGTGGTATTTAACGCTTCATATTCAGAATTAAACAAACATCGCAGTATTCGTGTAACATCACTTTATGTCAATAAATCAAAAAAAATAACAGTGAGACCATTCGTTCCCGCTCATATGTTAAAGTTTAGCAAATATCTTAGACGACAAAGGAAAAAATATATTTCTTCAAGCAAATCTGCATTCAGATAAATTTGTCATGGCATCAATTTTCGATAGAAAACACAACAATAATAATAGGAATGATTAGAAACAGGGAGTGAAAAAATAGTTGCAAAAATGGCAAAAGTGAAAATTTCTAACATCTAAGAACCTTCATTGCTTCATAAAACATTTTTATGGCTTAACGTTAATTTTCTGAGACAATTATTTCTTCATGAAGTTAAGACTTGATAAGAACTCCAATAAAACGAAAGGAAAGTGATCTTTAACAGAATCTACTAAAACATATGTTCCCCAGTATAAAATATCAGTTTCAAACATACTGTATTTTCCAAATATACGAAATAAATACTTCCCAAACCT
Organism: Macrothele yani; assembly: GCA_039090855.1. Classification (NCBI taxonomy): domain Eukaryota; kingdom Metazoa; phylum Arthropoda; class Arachnida; order Araneae; family Macrothelidae; genus Macrothele; species Macrothele yani. Next base: position 58,772,813 of record CM077017.1, on the reverse strand, counting down.
GAAAAGCCTGCAAAAAGCATCTAAAGTTCGTGATAAAAGAACGGCTTCAGTAGAAATCCGAGCTTTGTGTTTTGGAAACTGATCTTCCATAGTTCCCAAATACAAAGACGTCCGTCCATATATTTTGAAATCTGAATATCTTCAGAAAAACATGGACGTCATTAATAGTGAATGTGAGCAGTGTACACTTCATCAGTTTTCAGATTTTCCGTGAGTTTCATTTTACGGAAATCTACATGTGAAAATACTTCGTACTTTCGCATTTACTGTAATTCATACTAACTGATTGCTCAGTACTTTTAGTTATACGTATGACTGTGTAAAAGAATAGCCCTAAAATAATTTCATTTCATTTTAATGACTTCTTCTGTAAGTACTTGATGCTTCAATTTATACACCTTATAACGAAGTAAATTTCTCCGTCATTTCTGTCCACGCCAGGATTCGAACCCGGATCCCCTCATTCCGGAATAAGTCACTCTACCAATTGAGCTACGCGGACGTTTATTCTGATTCCTATCTGCCTTTATGTCGTGTGCGTCCTTCTGGCAGGTACGTCACATCTCCTGGTACGTTACATCATCTCTCCCTTATTTATTTTTTTTTATTTTTTTTTTTTTTCGAAGTGCTGGAGAAGGGATTCTCTTATTTTTCCTATCTCGCGGTGTGGAAAAAACATCACACCAATGCGAGATTTTGAACGGTCGGGTCATCCGGATAGTTCGGGCGCCATTATAACGAAGTAAATTTCTCTGTCATTTCTGTCCACGCCAGGATTCGAACCCGGATCCCCTCATTCCGGAATAAGTCACTCTACCGGTTGAGCTACGCGGACGTTTTATTCTGATTCCTATCTGCCTTTATGTCGTGTGCGTCCTTCTGGCAGGTACGTCACATCTCCTGGTACGTTACAACCTAAGTAGAAAGAAAAAAACAGAAATTGTACATGAACTGCATTTAAATGGTCGCGAATACAGGTAAATTTCAAAGACTGCATCTAAGTTACATACAAGCTTTTTCTTCTTTTCCTTGGGTGGGGAGGCGATTACGACCGCCGTGAACAAGTTAATAGGTGGTAGGCTGTCACCCATTCCTAATCTGAGGTCCGCTGGTTCTACGGAGGTGGAAGAACCGGTGTCGTATACTGTAAAAAATAAGTGGCGTGAATTCACGGAAAATTTCTGAAAATAAAGTGCAGCAAAACTATCGGTAGGTATCCACCTTTTAACAAAATTTCCGTTTTTAAGGTGGACGTCAAGTAATTTTGCTTCCTACACTTCCAATGGAAAAACTTTTGCACACATTTTCTTCACAATTAGTGTGTCTTAAGGACGAAAATTTTAACATCGATTAAAATAACTTCATATTATAACTTGGAATACTTAATATTTTCTAAAATATAACCATAATTATATTAAAAATCAATAACTTTTCCTTTGGTGGTGTTGAAACCAGAAAAAAGATGGCGCGACCTATACTTTGATGACGTCAGTAGACAAACAAATGTTGGATTGCATAATTATGGTTATATTTTAGAAAATATTAACTATTCCAAGTGATAAAATGAAGCTATTTTAATCGATGTTCAAATTTTCATCCTTGGGAACGCATTAATTGTGAAGGAAACGTGTACAGAAGTTTTTCCATTGGAAGTATAGGAAGCAAAATTACTTGACGTCCACCTTAAAAGTTACCGTTTTTTTTTTTTAACTTTCATATTTTCATAGATTTTCCGCCGTAATTCCGCTTATTTCAGAAAAGTCCATTTCAGGTTTTTCCGTATTTATACAGAAATTTCGCAAAATCCAAGACGCTGAAGTTTTCAACCCTAACAGCAGAGAACCCCTTCGCGTCGGTGGAACTCGAACCGCAGTATTGTGGGTTGGCCTAACAGAAACAGCGGGTCTTAACCACTGAGCGAAAAAGACTCAGAAACCACACTCATTTTCGAAGTAAAACTCTAATTGTGCGATGATGATTTTTTTGTCATTAATGCGAATGGTTTAGTCATTTTATTTTCTGTTGGAGCGTATTATTTTTAATAGGTTTGTAATAATTTAATTTTTTCTATAGGAGGACTTATCACAGATAAAGTATTTTCTTCATCGTGATTTTTCGAAACAAAAGAATACTTTGGAACTTGAGATCTTTTTAAACTGGCAATGGCATTCAGTTATCTTTAAGAAAAGATGAAATGCGCTGTTTCGCAATATTGCTTTTCAAAACCCCTGAATACAAGATTTACTCTTGATAGCTACAATAGCTTTTGTCTTAAGGACTCCCCAGACTGATACATAGATATCGTACAATCATCCGTGCAGTAATTTAAGCACCCGGTTTTTTACGGCAACACAATATATACATAATATAGCTGGTGCACAAAATGGGGGAGAGGAGAAGAAATATCATGTGCCACAATAACCAAAATTCATGCGATATGCTATCCACAATATCAGATCTCGCTACAGAACTTCAAAATCAGATCATTCGACAGGCGATTGAAATTTAACAGTTAATAAAACCTCAAGTATTCTCAGGAGTCGCTCCTATTAAGGGAAATTTTCCATCATATTGATCGGAAAAAGTGAGAACAGAATTTTTCGGTCAATATATGAAAAGAATTGCGGAAAAGTTTCCGAAAATTCAGAATTTTCCGTTAACACATCTTAAAAACAGAAATTTGCCATAAATATAAGAAAGGAATTGTGAAAAGGTTTCTGAGGAATTGCCAGAACTTTCCTGGCGTACGAAAAATCCGTGAAATTCAGGTTTCTTTCCGTCATTTCACGGAAAAGGGTGTATCAGAAATATGCTTTGTTAATTAACGAAAGGAATCACAGGAAGTGGATCGTGAACTTCAGAATTTTTTTTACAGTGTATAGGACAAGCGCATCATCCAACTCACCCCCTGGATTCGAATTCGTACCCATCTCAGGCAAATGATTAGAAACAAGCATCCCATATCACTCGGCAAACAGGGCGCCCATTTAACTGTTACTTTCAGTTTCTCAAGTGAGAAAATAAGCTTTTTGCGGAGAACAGAAAAAGGGGATGAAAGAGGGAATATCATCGGATACAGTCTTTTCGTTTTCTCGTGCGATAAGCAAAAGACGCAGTAACGTCAAATGCATTGTATTGCGGATTGTACAGTAACTTTGTATTTCAACAAACTCTTTGGAGGTGTTCTGAAGCCACAGGAAACAAAACTAGAGAGCGTACGTACTGCATCGATTTGAGTTACGGAGAAAGAAGATTCCGGGGATTTATGAAATCAGATTTCGCCTTCAAAATGCATTATCCTATCATAACGGTCATACTTGATAATCGTTGCTGTTGAACAGATTTAATAAAGGCGAATAAGCGGATTCGTAACTCATTGCCGTTCGTAGTTCCTGCGGCAATGGCACACCTAGTGCTGGAAGCCGTATGAGTGTTAATATACACTGTTACGGACGAACAGTATTTCGAAAGGTTGCAACCATAAAATCAGACACACCAGTTTCTGGTAGTTTCCATAACTGGGGACGTTCAGTAGAAAGTAGAATACAAAATGTCGAATCGTGCGCACAGTGGTCACGTGGTATCACAAATGGATAAAAGAGAAAGGCAGCGGTAGGCGATATGTGTTTGAAGGAAAATCTGGACGTGAAGTCATAAAGATACGAACGTGTAATTTACGTTATGTCTCAAAGACATTATCTAAATGATCTCACGCGGGGAAGAATTACAGGGAAGTTAAACGAATACCTCCAAGGGAGTGATGTCGCCAGGGAGTTTGCAATCGCGTATCATGTGGTGTTCAGGCTCTGGGCAGCATTGCAAACCAATGGAACGTGTCCCAGACGCATGCTAGGTGGTTGACTTCGGTCTACTACGACGCATGAAGACAGATATTTAGTTGTAACAGCAAAACGTAAACACCGCACCACTGCTGGTCAGCTTGCGAGTCGCCTCCATTCCAGCATAAAAACGCGGATATCTCGACAAACCTTGGCAAAACGTTTGCGACATATAGGGTTATATGTCCGAAGGCCTGTAGTCTGCGTCACTCTATCCAGAGCTCAAAGTAGCGCACATTTTCAGTGAAGTCACATCGACAGAAATTGGAAACGTCATCAATGGGCCAATGTACTCTTCGCAGATGAGAGACGTTTCAGTCTGTCTTCGGATGCTAGACGTCAGTTGACCTGGCGTGAAAATGGTACTGCGTACCATCATGATTAATGGAGGCACCGAGCTACAGGTGCTGGAAAATGGGACTATGACGGGCGAACGATTTTGCAGCGAAGCTCTTCTACATCATGTACGATTATTCTGTGGTGCTGTAGGCGAAAAGTTTCTGTTCATGGATGACAACGCGACACCTCATCGTACGAGAGCAGTGCAGACAGTTCTGAAGACCGAGGATATTCATCGCATCGACTGGCCAGCACGCTACCCAGACTTCGACCCCGTCGAACATGTGTGTGACGCAATGAGGAGAAGCATTGGTGTTCGAAATCCTCTCCACATAACAAGCAGGGCGTCATCCGTGCTCTGAGGGAGGAATGGGCCAATTTGCCTAAGGAACTCCTTAGCCCTTGGTGCTCAGCATGCCAGAACGTTGTGATAGCTGCGTCGCAGTTCGGGGTGGACATATTCCATACTGAAATGTTTTTCCCCCTCTGGTTATCGGTAAGCACTGTACATCCATTCTCCAACTATGTCCTTCGTAAATTTGTAACTTTTGATTAAACACTGATTACAATGTAATTTGTGCGTCATTTATAAACAGTTTTTTTGTGTCTTATGTGTTCGTATGCTGGCAATATAATTTCCCCATTTGGCTGCAGTCATGTATTGTTTTTTTTTTTTTTTTTTTTTGTACAGGTAAAAATGTAGTCCGTGCTTAGGTTTTGGACACCAGTGTACTTGTACACAAAGGAAAGAAAACAAATACTTCTGTAAAAAATAAATCAAACAGAGATATCAGTTAAGAGAACACCAACTATGCAAACTCACAACTCTTATAGCGTAGTATAATTCGTTTATTTGGTGGAGTATATACAGCATATTCGTTTATTCGGTGGAGTATATACAGCATTTACCTTACCTTAAATTTTCTGGGTTTTCAAATTATCATTGCTTACCGCCGGACCCGGAATATCCTTGGGGGTTAATTCGAAAAGAACGAAATATCCAGAATATATGAGTCCCCCGTTCTACTCTACATTGTCAACAAGCACATATTCTCCGGAAGCGATTTTTTCGCGAAAATCTTTCGCTTTCTTCAACTCCATAATAAGTATGGAAGAGTATTTATTAGCAACACTGAACTGAGCATATGCTAGGGAAAGCAATGACAGACTGCCCAGCTAGCCAGTGTCACAGAAGTTTTGAAAACGGCTGGGCTGGGATAGCTAAGGATTCATTCGCCATCTGCTGACACCCTGAGAGCACAAATGGGAAAAATACGGAACAGATTTATACACAGAATTAAGTTTTTTTTTTTTTGATTGGAGGTTTAACGACCACCGTGAGCAACTTAATGGGCTATAAGCAGTCGCCCGTCCCTAATTTAGGGTCACTGGTTCCAGGGAAGGGAAAGAGCCAGTGCCGTAAGACAAACACAACGTCCATGCCTCACCGGGATTCGAACCCAGACCCCTTACAGACGAATGATCAGAGGCCAGCGCCTTAGACCACTGCGCCACCGGGGCGGCGAAGTAAGTTTCCCCAGCCCCAGCCCATTTCTTCCGTGCCATTTAAGACAACTTAAAAGCACTTCACACATCTAGAGAACAAAGTGCCGCCGACCAGAACAATAAAAAAGATCGTCTGTGAGCTGGTGGCTCGGTTTATAAATGCTGCAGTTAATAGCCTGCCCTGAAACATGAGAGGAGGGTGGAAGTTAGAGAGAGAGAGAGAGAGAGAGAGAAGGGACCACATTCACATTGAAAAACTAAGGGAGCTGACCCACTGCAATTGTTTTGTAAGAGGGGAGGATGTCGTAAAACTTCTATTTTTTTCAACAGCGGAAATTATTCAATTTTATCTTGCTGCTGTATGTTGTGAGATTTACAAACGAGAAAGGCACCATACAGCGATTGTTTTACTCATAAAAAAAAAAAAAAAAACCCTGCTCGTCCCGTGTCTGTTTTACATTAAATATTGAAGGTCTGGGCCAGGCCCGTTTTCCCAACTTAGAAATGAGCAAAGGCCCGGCCCGGTCTGTGCAGAATTCTAATTCTCTGCATCTTATGTCTAACCATTGTCTTAAAAAATCCTTCCAGTGGAGAGAAAAAGATGAGCAACTTGCATATGATGTATATACCTCGGCTTCTGTACGCACACACACATATATATATATATATATATATAGTCATGTTATTTGCTAACGCTTTGTACATCTGAAGATAGTCCACTCGATGGACCGAAAGTACTTATGTGTGTATATATTTTAGATTTTAAAGTTCTAGAGTCAGTACTTGATAATATAACTACTGTGGTATTATTTGGTTTACTTGACGAATTCATTTTTTCGTACATGGTCGGCATTTTATTTACCTTACGCTATATTGTACGAGTGACTACGTTTTGTGCTTCATGTCTGCCGCTGTGAATCAAGGTATGTTTTAACCCCTATTTTATCATCACGAACATGTTTGAGTGTTCAGCAAATATTTTTCGTACAGTTAGACTGAAGCTGTCCAGGGAATACTCCCACCTGAATTTCCTGGTAAATTGTCGAGAGTTATCCATTATTCCGAAATATATTCAGTTAAGAATTGCACCCAGATCCTGGAGAGACGACAATATTATTAGGACTACAGAATCAAGAAGACTTGCTCAAGAAATTAAGGCCAAAAGAGGCCTACTGAATTACCTACACCGAAGAACTTATAATTCCTACCAGGTTATGATTGAGTTATCACACGCAGTTATTGTGGACAAAACTATGACTATCGTGTCCTCTACGGTCGATAATATCTCTAATACGTTACTTCAGACCCATATTCATAAGCTTCGAGGACTGGTGCATCAAAAGATTCGAGCTGCCCGCCACCCGCTAAGAACAACCCAACAAGACCAAGACTTCGGGCACCAACCTTTCATCAACCTCAGCAACTTTGAATTAAATGAGGATATACAGAGGGCCTTGCATCATGGTGTAAAATTTGCATATCCACCAAATAAGATCAATATGAATTTAGTCATTCCACAAATAGAAGAAATTATTTCTCAACTACCGACTAATGAGAGGGAACTTACTAGACAAAAAATTGCACGAATTCTTCTACACGAGGCAAGGAAACCAACCAAGGACATGGTACGGGAAGAAAGAAAGCTGATTTCGGACCTTAAAAAAGATCCCAATAATCCGTCATTGTAGCTGATAAAACGACGCATTTCTTAAACACTACGACTGCATCGAAAAGATGATAAACGACGCAAGTCTTAAACACTAACGACTACATATAAAAGATGAATTATGCTATTTCTACTATTCACCACTCCGTTATAGCTCATGATCCTACTCAGGCCACTATAAATGCATTAGCACAACTAGGCAAAAACCATACCTTTCCTCCATGTTTTAATAACTTCTTTAAAGCACCCCCAGGGGCTCAGGTTCCCATCTTATTTGGCAAAATAAAACTTCATAAAACCGGCTACCCATTGCGTCCTCTTTCATCAGGACGATCAAGTCCAACCCGACCACTCGAAACCGCTTTATCTAAGTTATTTGCACCTTTAACGCAAAACTCTGCTTTTTCGGTAAAAAACTGCACCCAGGTTGTGTCAAAATTAAAAAGTTTCCCACCTCAGGCGAATTCTTACATTCTAGCTTCACTTGATGTCGCAGCACTTTACCCCAACGTTCCCATTGACCTCACTCATAACATTATTGAAACTAGTTTGCACTCACCTGGATACAACCACCCTGAGATTTCGGCAGTTATAAATGCCCTTAGGTTTGTTAAAACACGCTCATTTTTTCAGTTTCAAAATGCTATATATCAACCAACTGATGGCACCGCCATGGGGTCACCTCTATCAGGAGTATTAGTGGAAATTTTTATGCAACACCTAGAGAATGAATTTCTATCTAGCTATCCTTTAAAACCTTTACTCTATGCACGTTATGTTGATGAGATTTTAATCATTTGGTCTTACACCCAGGCTGGATTAACTTTTGCTGACTGTTTTGCTTCTCAGGTCCCGTCAATAAGTTTTACTATAGAATTAGAACAAAACTACAAGCTTCCGTTCCTCGACATTTTAATTTCTCGTTCCCCAAACTCAACAGGTCCATTGCATTTCTCAGTTTACAAAAAACCTTCCAGTACTCATGCCATTGTCCCTTTTGAATCAAACCATCCACCTTCTCAGAAACTTGCGTCTTTTAGGTTCTACCTTCGTAGAGCATACAGTCACTCTTCCACTCGTGTTGCTCGCCTTGCAGAAATAAAAGGGATTTCAGCGCTTACTAACTAACCACTATGGATATCTCTCATACTTATTTAATAAGTGACACTCAAGGGTCCGTTCCAGCTTGGACACTACACTACAACCTATATCAGATCGTGCCTCACGTTGTAATTCCTCGTTGGACTGTATCCCATCAATCACCAATCCACTGAAAAATATCTGCCGACGGTTTAATTTGGATTTCGGGACAAGACCACCCAACCTCATCTCACTGGTCAGAAAAGATCGTCTCCCTACACCAACCATTCAAAGATGAGGAGTGTACTATATATCCTTGATCGATAATGTTGGTGCTCACCGTGCATGTTATACAGTATAAGTGCTACGGGTCGCAATCTTCAAAGAATTAAAGAACACAAATATAACATTAGGACAGGGAGCCAATGCACGGCTCTAGCCAGGACTGTGGCAAAAGGAGAACTGCACCCAGACTGGGATAATATTAAACTTTTGCCTACTTCAAAATACAAGTCTTCCCTTCACATCACGGAAAGTATACTTATCTGTGCATATGGTGATGCTTGCTGCAACGACAACTTACCTTACGATCTACCCAAAGTCTGGAAGGCCGCCCCGGTGGCGCAGTGGTCTAAGTGATGGCCTCTGATCATTCGTCCGAATGGGGTCAGGGTTCGAATCCCGGTGAGGCATGGATGTTGTCTTTGTCTTACGGCACTGGCTCTCTCCCTTCCCTGGAACCAGTGACCCTAAATTAGGGACGGGCGACTGCTTATAGCCCACTGAGTTGCTCACGGTGAAAAATATAGGTAAAAAAGTAACGGGAACTTTTAAAAACGGATATTTCGTTAAAAGACGGATACCTATGGGAAACTTCTCTGCACGTTATTTTCAGGAAGTTTCCGTGAATTCACACCACTGATTTTTTACAGTGTACTGCGCTTGCCAAGAAAATTATGCCCTACTCAACCAAAAAAAAAAAAAAGTCTGGAAGAACATTATTCCAACTTCAGTAACCTAATTAATGGCCTGAACACTTGCAAATATGTTGGGATCTTGTGGCACCTATTTCTAATTAATTTACATATTTGCCCCTGTGCCACCTTGGCTTCTGTACACACGCATATACACTGAAGTGCCAGAAAAACTGGCACAGACGAGCTTATGCAAAATACATAGCAACGTCACCTATGCGCGTACTCGGTTGCGTCCGCCAGTGCGTATATAAAGCTATAGACCTCCTTGCCAGCTGTCTGAGCTGTTTTCGGCATGAGAATGACAAGTAATAACGATTTAATCGATTTTCAACGCGGTGTCATAGTTAGCGCTCGTGAGATGGGCCATAGTATTTCGGAGGAAGAAACGAAGTTCGAATTTTCACGGACGGCCATTGCAAGGGTGTTCCGTGACTACAAGAATTCGGGCAAAACCTCCAACCTACGATACCAGTGTGGCCGTAAAGAGACATTGGGAGAACGTGACCATCGTCGGCTGTCAAGAATCGTTTCACGCGACAGGCGTGCAACATTCTCGCAGGTATCATCGGAATTCAATGCTGGAGCCTCAACAAGCATCAGCGTCCGCGGACTGTGCAACGTACCCTGCAAGATATGGGCTTTGGAAGCCGACGCCCAACTCGAGTCCCCTTGATGGGTGCACGACACAGAGCTATGCGCCTCGCTTGGGCACGGCAACACCGCCACTGGACACTTGATGACTGGGAACAAGTAGCCTGGTCTGACGAGTCGCGTTTCCAACTGTATCGGGCAGATGGAAGGATTCGTGTGTGGCGCAAATCCCACGAAGCCATGGATTTCGCCTGTCAACAGGGAACTGTACCGGCTGGTGGGAGGTCCTTAATGGTATGGGGTGTGTTTAGCTGGACTTCAATAGGACCCCTGGTACGCCTACAAACGTCTGTGACAGGCCAACGTACCTGTACGCCTACAAACGTCTGTGACAGGCCAATGTACGTATCCTTTCTGACGAGGTACACCCGTTCATGTCCTGCATTCATGCTGATGGGTTGGGCCTGTTCCAACAGACAATGCACCTCCATACAAGTGTCGGGACGCCACATTATGGTCAGAGGAGCATTCATCTGAGTTTGGGGTGTTGTCATTCCCACCCAAGTCCCCAGATCCGAACGCGATAGAACACATTTGGGATGCCATGCAATGCGCTATCGAACACAGGAATCCGAGATCTCGGAATAGACCCTTATTGTGGAAAGCTCTGCGGGAAGTATGGTGTGCATTGCCAACAGCATATTTCCAGAAGCTAGTGGAGTCCATGCCCCGTCGTATTTCTACAGTCCTGCGCTCCCGTGGGGGACCTACCAAGTATTAGACTGGTGTACCAGTTTTCCTGGCACTTCAGTGTATATATATATATATATATATATAGTCATGTCATTTGCTAACGCTTTGTACATCTGAAGATGGTCCACTCTGGGGACCGAAAGTACTTATGTGTGTATATAATTTAGATTTTAACGTTTTAGAGTCAGTACTTGATAATATAATTCCTGTGGTATTATTTGGTTTACTTGACGAATTCATTTTATCGTACATCGGCGGCATTTTATTTACCTTACGCTGTATTGTACGGGGGACTCGGTTTTGTGCCCAGAAAATTTGAAAGGCATTGAAATTGTCATTTACATGCAATAGTTTTGAGTATACTACCCCCCTCCCTCCTCAGAGGTCACGTAACTTATACAGAGTCACAGAAATATTCCGAATTAGCGTTTATTGTAATAGAATACGTGTAGCCATTAAGAAAACGAAAACTCTTCAGGAGTCGAATGACCCAGTGCACCAGCTGTCAAATTAGTGTTTTAGTAATTGTTGAAATTTTACGGGCAGCCCAGGGCCTTGGAAACAGGATAAATGTACGGGCCGGGCTTTTATTCGAAACGTGCTGGGCTTGAGCCGGGCCGGGCTTTCCAAATTAAGGCCCGTGCAGACCTCTAATTAGAATGCACAAAGAAATATTTTTTTATAAAATAACGAGAAAGACATCACGAACAATATTACAGGTTAATTTGTGAGGTACCCACTTCAGAGGTGACGCACTTGTCAAAACGCCAAAGTGCAGCGATTAGCCTTCGTCGGTGTGGTTACAGCGGTAGAATATCCGACTCCGGAGAAGGAAGATGTGGAACAAGGTACTTAGAAGGAGGAGAGGTAGGTCCATCGTAACGGCGCCGTCTGCCCGCTTCTCTGCGCTGTGACGTCACGGTGGCCATTAACGAAGCTGTAACGCGCACGGAGACATACCGAGAAAGTATCGTGTGCTCTGTGAATTTTCAATCAAAATAACAGAGCTAGTTTTGAGTAAATAATTTTTAAGTAAAAATTGTACAAACAACCAACTATTTTTCAAAATAGAGTAAAAAAAAAATATATATATATATATATATATACTGGGAAAAAACGGGAATATGACATGAATACTGCTCGATGCTTTTTCGCTGAATATCTTTTTTTTTTTTTTTTTCCAAAAGCACACTACAATGGCTCTTTGGAGCTGGGAAATCTACATTGCATTACGTCGAATCAGTCATTTACCAATTTTATAAAATTAGCAATTTGTTTTCTTTCAAGAAAAAAATACTCTACAGCTTTGCTTACGTTGTTAGATTGCATCTGGAACGTTAAAACTAATTCTCTGTCTCACGGGGCCTCTTTCACTTGAATGGATCCATTTTATTTAATGAAATGCCTTTAATTCTGAGTTATTACGTTCCAGCAAAAGGTCAAATATCTGGCGAGTGATGGTTCCACATTACAGCGTGTTCCGCGATCAAATATATGATTTCGGAGAAGTTTAATTAGATGGGGCACATCGGCAATCATTCATATTTTTCGATTTTCATTTACTGGATTTGGAAAAAAGACAATATTGGCGTTATTCCAAGCTGCCTCCAAACCTTGATAACCCTCCCCCCCTTCCAAATCAGGTACCACTCCATACACTAAATAACCCGATTGCTCAACGGCTCGAATTATGCCAGTTAATAACTTTTGATCCATCTGCTTATTAAAGTAATAATACAGTATATGGTTGTTCCCAAGCTTTCCAGAAGCCTCTCAGCATAACTACATCAGCAGCAGCATCATAACAATATCGGCAATCAATGCTCATTTCACCAAAAGATAAAACTGAAACTTTGTCGAATTCGGTTAGGTGTACAGCATTCATTTTCATCACCTTTAAAACGGCCTCAATTAAATAATCGGTAACACAAATTTACCACACCACCGTTTCAGAGAGGAAATGCTTGGAAGCAGTATGTGCATTTTATTTTTGATGAAAAGATATGCTTTCCGAGAAATAGCATGCAAAACAACTGGTTGACTTATATCTTCTTCATTCTTTTGCTGGTTTTTTTTGACACAAGAGTTTGAATTTGCACTTCAGTGAAACAATGGCCAAGCAAATTTATGATAGCTGGCCACCTTTCACTGTCGCTCAGCAAATTTCTATTCTTGCATTTGCGTTTCATAATATTAATTTCCGTTTTCAGGCTTCTTTTCTCAAGGCAAAAACATTGTTTTACCGTTACCAACTGTTTTCTTACGTTTGATAATTCTTCCCGTAGTGAATTATTTTCACTCTTCAGTTGCATTATATTTTTGTTCAGACATTCGCACTTCTCACATAACGTTGACGGTATAACAAATGTTGGTCAGGAATGATGTCACTTTCATTGTAACCTGTGATTTGACGTTTAATTGGAGATATACTTTCAATTCGATTTAATGCATTTTTTTTTCTGACCTCTCCGATCTTAAATCTCTCACTTCGAACAGAAGTTTGCTCCTCCATCTGCTAAGGCATATTTTTTGTAGGCACGGCATCTTTTCTCAGTTTTTTTCTGGGAGGCAAGTTCGGCAATTCATTTCTAAGATCTCACTCTTACTTCGAGACATCAAAGTGCTCTGAACACATTTGTGCTTTTCTTTGCTTCGAATACATCCTTTCGACAGCATTTCGCTACCCATTGCTTCAAGAAATCTCTATCCGATGGGAAAACATGGTATGTAACATCTAACTTCCTTTCCTTTGAACTGTTATTACGACAAAGTGCAACAGCTTATCCAGGTATTTTCGAGATAGTTGTACACAGAAAACAAACGAAGAAAAAAATGAATGAAACAACAAAGCAGGTCTAAAACTGACAAAGAAATGCAGCGAGTAATCGACAATACAGCACAAGCTCCGAATCATGTGTGTTAAAGAACCTTGCTCCGAATGCTCAAGAGATCGTTTATGGCCACTGTGACGTCACACTCCAGCTCGTAGGGTGACAGCTCGCCGGCGGCACGAAAACAAAGGCGATTGGACCTACCTCTCCTCTTTCTAAGTACCTTGATGTGGAAGGCATCACGAACAGTACTACATGTTAATTTGTAACGTACCTACCTCAGAGGTGACGCACATGTCAAAACGCCAAATTGCAGGGATGAGCCTTCGTCGGTGTAGTTACAGCGGTAGAATATCCGACTGCGGGGAGGGAAGATGTGGTTTCGAATTCCATCACCTGCAAATTTGGGCCTTTACGCTATAAATTATCATGCGATTGCTCGTTGTGTTGCTACATATTTCCATTCCTTAATATAGCATGGCCAAACCATTGGTAGTTCCGTAGAGACAGCATCATTGCATGCCAGCTTACTGGAGAGGATTTCAACTTTTCCCCTGATGGCAGTCTCTATAAAGTTCGTGTAAGGTTGCAACTCTTCTAATATTATTATACGTAGGAACGGCTGAGCAGTTCATGACTTCCCTGACAAACGCGGTGTTCTGCATTTCCTGGCTGACCTTTCTCATGTGTTGTATACATCTAGTGGAAATGGCTGCCATGTGATATATAACTTTTATGTGATATCAGGGTATACAAACGGTATATCTTACATATCAACTTTTTCTTTCTTGCATTGTCACTCCTTGCAGTTGGATATAATACGTGAAAAGTATCAACCAGGACTTACAGAATACATTGAGCCGCCCCGGTGGCGCAGTGGTCTAAGGCGCTGGCCTCTGATCATTCGTCCGAACGGGGTCCGGGTTCGAATCCCGGTGAGGCATGGATGTTGTTTTTGTCTTACGGCACTGGCTCTCTCCCTTCCCTGGAACCAGTGACCCTAAATTAGGGACGGGCGACTGCTTATAGCCCATTGAGTTGCTCGCGGTGGTCGTTAAACCTCCAATCAAAAAAAAAAAAAAAAAAAGAATACATTGAAAAAAAAAATTTCTGAAATTCACGAGCAACTTTCCGTGATTCGTTACGTGAATTAACGAAGCATATTTCTGATACAACCTTTTCCATGACATGACGAAAAACACCTGACTTTCACGGATTTTTTGTAAATTCTGAATTTTCAGAACCCTTTCCGCAATTCCTTTCGTATATTAACGGGAAAACTCTGTTCTCACTTTTTCCGTATCCAGATGACGAAAAATTTCCGGTAATAGGAGTAATTCGCGGGAATACTTGAGGTTTTATTAACTGTCAAATTTCAATCGTTTGTCGAAGAATCAGATTTTAAATTTTATCGCGGAATGGATATTGTTGATAGCACATCGCATGAAATTTCGGTTATTGTGGCACCGGATATTCCTGCCCCCTCTCCTCCATTTTGTGCTCCAGCTATCGTATATTGTGCTACCGTAAGAAACCGGGAACTTAAATTATTCTACAGATGATTGTATGATGTCTATGTGTCAGTCTGTGGAGTCCTTAAGACAAAATCTAATATAGCTATCAAGAGTAAATCTTATATGTAGGGATTTTGTGAAGTAATATTGTGAAACAGTACATTTCATCTTTTCTTAAAGGTAACTGAATGCCATTATCAGTTTAAAAAGATATCAAATTCCAAAGCATTTTGTTGCTTCAATAAGTCCTCTTACAGAAAAAAATAAAATTATTGCCGCCTCGGTGGCGCAGTGGTCTAAGGCGCTGGCCTCTGATCATTCGTCCGTACGGGGTCCGGGTTCGAATCCCGGTGAGGCATGGATGTTGTGTTTGTCTTACGGCATTGGCTCTCTCCCCTTCCCTGGAACCAGTGACCCTAAATTAGGGACGGGCGACTGCTTATAGCCCATTGAGTTGCTCACGGTGGTCGTTAAACCTCCAATCAAAAAAAAAAAAAAAAAAAAAAAAAAAAAAAATTATTACAAACCTATTAAAAATAATAAGCTACAACGGAAAATGAAATGACTAATTCACTCGCATTAACGACAAATATATATATATATATATATCAGCGCGTAATTAGAGTTTTATCTTGAACGTGATTGTGACTTGCGAGTCTTTCTCTGGCTCAGTGGTTAAGTCGTGCGGTTTCTGCTGAGCCAACCCAAATGACCTCAGATCGAATCCCACCAGGGTGAAAGTTTTCTCTGGTGTAAGGGCTGAAAAATTCAAGTTGCGAAATTTATGAATAAGTGCGGAAAAATCCGAAACGAACTTTTCTGAATTAAACGGAATTGATGACTAAAGAAAATCTGTGAAAATACAGGTAAGAAAGTAACGGGAACTTTTAAAAACGGATATTTCGTTAAAAGACGAATACCTATGGGAAACTTTGCTGCACGTTATTTTCAGGAAGTTTCCATGAATTCACACCACTTATTTTTTACAGTGTACTGCGCTTGCCAAGAAAGTTATGCCCTACTCGACAGTTCCTATATCGAATAATCAGAAGAGCTGACCCTTACACGAACTTTAAAGATACTGCCATTAGGGGAACAGATAAAATCCTCCCCATCAATCTTGCATGCAATGATGCTGCCGCTATGGAGCTTTTTCCGCACTTATTCATAAATTTCGCAACTTGAATTTTTCAGCCCTTACACCAGAGAAAAATGGATTAGCATGCATTATTAAGGTGGACGTGAAGTAATTTTGCTTCCTATACTTCCAATGGAAAAACTTCTGTACACATTTTTTTCACAATTAATGCGTTCCCAAGGATGAAAATTTGAACATCAATTAAAATAGCTTCATTTTATAACTTGGAATACTTAATATTTTCTAAAACATAACCATAATTATGCAATCCAACATTTGTTTGTCTACTGACGTCATCAATGTACAGGTCGCGCCATCTTCTTTCTGGTTTCTTTTTTTTTTTTTTTTTTTTTTTTTTTTGATTGGAGGTTTAACGACCACCGTGAGCAACTCAATGGGCTATAAGCAGTCGCCCGTCCCTAATTTAGGGTCACTGGTTCCAGGGAAGGGAGAGAGCCAGTGCCGTAAGACAAACACAACATCCATGCCTCACCGGGATTCGAACCCGGACCCCTTACGGACGAATGATCAAAGGCCAGCGCCTTAGACCACTGCGCCACCGGGGGGGGCGGCCTTTCTGGTTTCAACACCACCAAAAGAAACGTTATTGATTTTTAACATAATTATGGTTATGTTTTAGAAAATATTAAGTATTCCAAGTTATAATGTGAAGTTATTTGAATCGATGTTCAAATTTTCATCCTTGGGAACGCATTAATTGTGAAGAAAAGGTGTACAGAAGTTTTTCCATTGGAAGTATAGGAAGCAAAATTACTTTTTTTTTTTTTGATTGGAGGTTTAACGACCACCGTGAGCAACTCAATGGGCTATAAGCAGTCGCCCGTCCCTAATTTAGGGTCACTGGTTCCAGGGAAGGGAGAGAGCCAGTGCCGTAAGACAAACACAACATCCATGCCTCACCGGGATTCGAACCCAGACCCCTTACGGACGAATGATCAGAGGCCAGCGCCTTAGACCACTGCGCCACTGGGGCGGCGCAAATTTACTTGAGGTCCACCTTAAAGGATGGGAACATGTCGCAACACAGCGTTGTTACAGGAATCATGCAAGCAAATCATACAAAACCGGGCCGCCCCGGTGGCGCAGTGGTCTAAGGCGCTGGCCTCTGATCATTCGTCCGTAAGGGGTCCGGGTTCGTATCCCGGTCAGGCATGGATGTTGTGTTTGTCTTACGGCACTGGCTCTCTCCCTTCCCTGGAACCAGTGACTCTAAATTAGGGACGGGCGACTGCTTATAGCCCATTGAGTTGCTCACGGTGGTCGTTAAACCTCAAATCAAAAAAAAAAAAAAAAAAAAATACAAAACCGGAGTTTTCAAGGTATATATCAAAAACAAGATAATCGTAGAGCAAGATCGTACGCAAGAAGTATAAAAAGAAATCTGAATATGCACTTATCAGAGCACCTTAAAAATTAGAGCAAAGAGCAAAATAAAACTGCATTTATTGATTACTGTATTATTAATCATACTTTACCCGATTCGGATGACGTAGCCATAATTGCCCGAAATATTAAATGGTGCGAAAAATTAACAGCCGAGGCAATCTGCATTGAAAGGACAAAGAATTCCAACTGCAATACTGATACACTTATGACTTGATCTTATGCACAGATGTATATAATTGAAGCACAAACTTAATATAAAGCGAAAAGAAAAGAAAACAAGGTGAATACATAGTTTAACATACGGACAACATAGAAGCATAGATGGCGACCTGACCCTAAGATGACAAACGGCGTCGCAATCCAGAATTCCTAAACAATCTCTATCACCGAACAGCAGACCATCGTATGTCGTTGAAAATTTTAGCGAAGCTCTGGGCGAAATGCATCATTTAAAATGTCGGAGTAGAGGGATGTTGCTTCTACGTAGCAGCGTATCTCGAATCTTGTAATGTTTTTACGCTTTCAAATAGCATTATTTTCCATCCAATTAATGTGAATTGTATCTCTTTGGTTTTAAAAACTTATTATAATTTTCGTCTTTTAACCCGACCATTCGAATAATTCATTTATGTTATCGCCTACGGTTGTCAGGAGTCTTACTAGATTTGACGTTAGGCTTATGGATGACAGAACGGAATGTCAGCACGATTTCAAGAACCTAAGGTGTAGAAACCTAGCTTGTTCTTTTAACTACCTTCCAAATTTCAGCATTCGGCATATGCCGTCTTTTCCCAAGCATAGCATAACGAGTTGAACAGAAATGAATTGTAAGAGATTCATACTGCAAACCTTAATGAATAATAACACCATTCTGAGCATGTTAGACTTAGGTCTAATTGCACTGAATATTGCTCTTTTGAAAAGTTGCGGCGTGGGTTATGTGTGACCAATCAGGACAGTTTCTGTTGTGCATGCTATGGCTCTCTAACTAAGCAACACGAGAGAACATTCTGCTGACAATTTGATCAGAGGTGTTGGTTTCTGAAAAGTAGTCTAAGCTATGCCTAGGCCCGAGTCCCGAATAAGGCGCAGATGGTGCACCCGTCTTACAGCACTAGCCATCTCTCTTTCCTGGACCAGTGACCCCAAATTAGGTACTAGCTGTTACTTGTAGCCCTTAGAGTTGCTCATGGTTTTCATTAAACATCGAAACCAAAACCAGAAAAAAAGTCTTTACTTGTGGCCCAATTGGGGCATGGGCGCCGACAGGGGCTACTTGACCCCCCTGTTGAATTATTTTCCCCTTAATGCTTTTTATTATTTTTATTTTATTTATTACTTTTTTTTTACTCACAGAAGTGGACCACAAGGAAAGATGGAGTTTTTGAAGCGATTAATTCAATATCCCAGTTTTATTGGAAATTTGGAATTGGAAAACGATAACGTGAAAGTGGAAAACCTAGCAAACCGTAAGGTAGTACGCCCAAACAAGTTCCGCTCAGGGTGGTGTGTGCTGAACTTAAAAGGCTTGGCGTGGCCCTGCTCGACACTGTTCATTATTTTGAAAACAGTTGCCAATGTACATGATAATACTATTACTAGCATACACTTTCTTCAATAGCAGCAGCAATTAATAATAATAAAAATAATAATAGTAGTGGCAGTAGTGTTCTAGTGTAGTACGCAAGTATTAGTAATAGTAATAATATTAAACTGTTTTCTATTTACATATTATCCAAACCTTTATTAATTACACTTGACACCCGTTGAAATATTTCCTGCTGGCGCCCATGAATTAGGGGATTAAGAATGATTATTTGCACACGAACTTGAAGCCACAACTAAACGGTGAGCAAAGCTTAAAAATAATTTGATACAGTTCGTAGTATACCCTTAAACTTATGAGAAGAGAAAGACTGCTTTGAAAATACAGTAGTTATTTTAGCTTTATTAAGATCAATGGATTTTTCTGTAAAAGCCAGAAGAAAATTTCATATCTGATGTACTCTTATCTACTGAACTTATAAAACGCTACCGAACTCTAAGTGAACAGTGCTACGAAGTTGAGGCATTTAGTTAACATGAACGAATGAAGTTATATGGTGAAGATGTAGATAGCGTCGAAAAAGTCAAGCAGAACTTTTGGGATGCAGATGGCTTGGGTAGGATGTGATCTCAAACAATATAAGAACATATGTGCATCACATTTTTTTCTTCTGTTGAAGCGGGGGGAACATATCTTCTTTCATTGATGACGACTTTGGGGCAACATCATAGCCATCAAGATTTTTTTCATGTTTCTGGGTTTAACCATAATTAGCTAAGACCGTAAGTTGTTCCAAGAAAGGGTCAGAATCTAATTAGTTCCGGGAAAGGGACAGAAGCAGCACTATAATATAAACACATCGTCGATGCCTTATCGGGGGACAGGAACTGCTACCAACTCGGACGATTAGGCAGAAGCTCGATCCACCTACCACCAGAGCCCCACAGTCAAGAATGGTAATATTTCGAATATTCACCATGCCCTGTTTGAAGATAATTCTTTTGCATAATAAAATGATTTATCCTTCAGCTAGTGTTTCACGCGTTTTGAAGAAAACGCGCGCAAATATGTTATTTTTCAATTATGTAATAAATTAAGAAGGCAGAACTTAGCCAATAAGCAAGAATTATAATAGTTATTAGCTAGGTTCACATCTCTGATACTCAAAGCGCTTGTATTGTTGTTTACAGGTCACCTCGGTGGCTGAGTGCTCAGAGGAGTGGGTTTCTTGTAAGTCGTCTGAGTCGGGCTCAGAAAAAAAAAAAAAAAGGCAAAATAAAATAAGATAAAATAATCGTGTCCCAGGTGAAACATGTCTGGTGCGCTTATCTTACGGAACTAGCTAGCTACCTTCCTTCCCTGGAACCGGTGGCCCTAAATTAAGCAAGGGTGAGACTGCTTAGAGCATTAAGAGTTATGTGACGTACATTTTATTTTAACTTTCATTTTTAGTTCCTTTTCCTTTGTAAATTTCAGTTTGTTCTTTTTTGCACTTCCAAACTTAACGTGATATCTTCCCTCTCACAAGAATGGAGGTTTGGCAACACCCCTGAGGTCAGTACGTAAGGGACGTATGCATGTTGATAAGAACGAGAAAAAAATATATATATTGCGACGCAGTTGTTTGTGTGTGGAGATGTTAGATCTTTGCTGAGCTGATTGATTGTACGACAGCTAATAACGTATGTGAAGCTATATTTTTATTACCGTCTGCACAACTACGTTGTGAAGTTGTGTGTGCACCTCGCCGTGATATGTTTGTGATTTCGTAAACAGACATGTGATTTCGTCTAAAGTTGCTGGAAGTCTAAAGTAACTGGACCAATAAAAAGTTACGTAAGTGATTCTACTTTCTGTATATGTTTCGTCTGGCACTAAAAGCCTTAATTTAAAGTGAGCTATCCGGTACAATTAGTGCATCACATTTACCCTTAGTTCAACATCTATTCAGCCGGACATTTGGAACTTAGCATAACAACAAATCTCGCATAACGTAAAAAGGGTTACATTATAGTTGCTTTTGGTTTTTAACGACCACCAAAAGCAACTCTTAATGATATAAGCAGTTTACAAGCACTAAAAAGTGTTTACGGGGTTTTTAATGCTATAAGCATAAAAAAAGTTTGCAGGTGAGTGTAACAGTACACCTAAGAATTTTGGCAAATCATGCACTTTTGAACTAAGCAATTTTTAATGTTAGTCGATGCAGAAAACGCTTATTGCTTCTTCTTCACATTGAATTATGTTATTAAAGGATTTTAATTTTCTTCACACCAGATCGTGGTATGAATGCAAAAATTCATTTTAGATTCGTTTTATTTTTGAAAACAAAAAAAAAAATTCAAAGATTCCTTTAGATGTCTTTGCCATAATACTTCAGAGCTGCAAAGTATGATCCAGGAACTTGCACAGAAGGGTAAAGAAATGGGATTAAAAAATAGCTTTCAGAAGACAAAACTGAAGCACAATGCTTTTGCGAGAAATGAAGATTTACCGATTGATGGGAAAAAGCTGGAGATAACCGATACCTACATTTACCTTGGACAGCAGATATCAATCAGTCACATTGATGAAGAAATTAATGGACGTATAAAACTTGGTTGGAGAGATTTTGGAAGAAACAGTACAATTCTAAAGAGCAGTATGCTATTATATCTTAAAAGAAAAGTGTTTAATCAATGCATCCTTCCAATGCTTACGTACGGAGCACAGACGTGTGCCTTAACTAAAAAAGACAAACAAAGACTGCAGACAACTCAAAGAAGCATGGAGAGAGATGCATGCTTGGTGTAACCAAGAAAGATAAAAAGAGGAACTCATTGATGAGGAAAATGACAAGTGTAGAAGACATCGTGGTCAGAGTAAAATCTTTGAAATGGCAATGGGCTGGACATATTGACAGGAGAACGGACCACCGACGGACAACCAAAATTTTAGACTGGATTCCAAGGGACAGGAGAAGACCCAGAAGACCAGGTGGGAGATGGGTGGGTGGAGAAGAGTAGCCCAAGACAGTCTATTGTTGAAGAAACTTGGGAAGACCTTCATCCAGCAGTGGATTGATAATGATGATGGTATATTCGAATTTATAGTTCAAAGCAGATTTGTCCGGGTCGGGTCCAATTATATGATGGCTGGGTCGGGTAGGGGTGAAAATTTTTACCCGTTTCTAACTCTGCAACCAACAACCCAGAATGTTTTCCGCCAAAATTCCTCAGTCAAAGATTTTCCAAGAAAATTTTCCGGATTTGCCATTTAAAAAGTTGCAGAGCTTGCTGCATTGTTGTGGCCTTCAAATGTTGTTTAACTCTCTCCAGATTGTAGGGATTAAGCTAATGGTTATTATAAATAAAGAGAGCAGTGGGTTATTTGAATGAGAAGGGCAAGCAGGACTGGGGCTGCAAAGAGAAGTAACATTACATTTACCAACGGTGTACCGGGCTTCAAAAACTTAACGAGCCCCTACGCTCCTCTCTGAGGATGCGGGCCATTGTGTCAGAGTGATCGATAGTCACTTACTTTTTGCACATGCCTAATACCATCGTTTAAATTTATTTTATGGAACCAGGATAAAAACACTATTTTTGAATCGAAAGTTATGGAAGACAGAGTTACAAGAGGAATGAAGCAAGCATTGCTGAATGAAGCGTTATGCTGTCTTCTATCATTCCGGAAATTGGTCGCTATTCTTACGGCATGATTGCCGTAATAACTGCAGAGATTAGATCCCAACGCGGCGTTACCTTGTAATGTATCTTCACCTCGCACTTTGCTGAACGTGCTCATTCTACTTTACAAGACAATGCTTTCATCCCGTGCGACGCCACTAGCTTATTCGTGTTTGTTTGATTCAATGCCTCCTAACTCGCAAAAGCCCAGACGACACGTCTTGATCGTCTCAGTGGGCCCCCACAGGGTAGTGAAAATGCTGCTGCTCGAGGAGACATGTGTCTCATCACTTCTTATCTACACCCCGAAGAGGCGTGACATTTGGAGCAAAGAGTACGGAACTTCACATCACGTTATATTTTTCTTTGACACATGTTTGACTGTTTAATGTTCTGGGCTCTTGGTACAGCGAAAACGAAACTCACTCAATAAAAGTTCGGTAGACCCTCCAAGGTGACTGAAAGTGCGATTTTTTTAGAAAGTTTCTGGAGCTGCGTGACTCTGAGGGGCATTCGTATTTCTTCGCATTTTGCCTTAAGTGATCGATTACTCAGAATGTTGAGGCTCTGTGCAACAGAGAGCTGCGTTATCTGACATGTGGCGAAAGTGCTTTCATAGGTTTTAGAGCAAAAATCTTACAACCCTTATAAGTGGTACGTACACAACGAAATCCAAGGTTCCAGCAACGTTTTAAGGAATCTCACATCAGCAATACCAACGCTGTAGTGACTCTGACATACGAACTGAGTTCTAAGATATCGCATCTTTAGCCGGTTCTTGCAGTTTTCTGTGAAGCCACCTTTTGCAACTAAGAATGGTAACCCTTTTACGCTGTAAATGGGCTAGTAAAGCGGAAAATTTAGCACATCTTCTTCATGTCGCGACACAGCCTGTCTGCACGACAGGGAGTCTAACGTACAAATATTACCGATATAACTGTAATATTGGGATGAAAGAAAAGCTATCGCCCCTGTTGTGCCAGAGTGATCTGAGGAGATGGCTTCTAACCGTTTCGAGATGAGCCTGGGTTCTATTCCGAGACGAAGGATGGGTGGTATGCCTCTCCTATAGCTCTGTCTCCGTCCTTTCCTTAGAATCAGTGGCCTAAACTAGGGACAGGCGACTGCTTAGAGTTTGCCTTAGCAGTCGTTAAACCTCCCTTTCCCCCAAAATAAGGAAAATGCTACCCCACAATGTAAAACTTAAGGGTGGACAACCCATTTCTTTCCCAGCAGGTCCGAAACCAGGGCAAAAGCGTGGTCTGACGAAAGATTTGGCGCTTTTGCAATTGGTGCAATTGATACTTTTCTTTAGAGGCTCCTTCAGCTGTTCGTTGGCAAAAAACCTAATCGTTGAAGAAAAGATAATTCTGTGGTGCATGTATGGTATGACTAGAAAAGTACGAATGAGGAATAGGAGGATAAGAACAATTGAAGGTAGAGAAATGTAGAAGAAGGCGTAGAATAGAAATCAAAGTTTCCAAGCTTTCGCACATCAACCAGATAGCTTTTCCAATTAAGGTAGACAGCAAACTGCCAATAAATTCGGATTACTAGTATAGTTATAATATACTATTTTGAGTACAGTTCGTATACTGTTCCTGATTATTAGTTGTAGAAGAAGGATTAAGATTGCTTTTGTATGGACTTGCACTGTGAAGAGATAGGGGGAAAGTGCGAAGTGTAGTTATGAATACTGAGCCACCAAGAAAACAAAACAGAAGGAAACCTTAAATGTGATGGAAGAAGGCCTGAAAAATAACATGAGAAGAATTTTAAGGGTGAAACGATACAAAGCAGAACTGAATCGAGACTAATAATGTTTCAAATGAAGATCACGATCGTTTTTGCTTTTAATGCACGCTTCCAAGTAGATGCGGCGTTCAAAACATGAATTTCCAGGAAAAAACTTCTAATTCTTCACCTTACCGTACGATATCGTTAAGCGATAAATTTCTTATGAAGTACACCGATAAGCCATTGCATTATGACCACCTACCTAATAAGCTGTAGGACATTTTTTTCCCCCGTAAAACACCAGCCACTCGACGAGGTATCGATTCGATAAGGTGGCGATAGTTATCCTAGGGTATCTGGTACCGTAATGTCAACAGCAGGTCCTCCAGTTCCCGTACATTTCGGGGTGGTGGTAATTTAGCGCGAACCCCGTTTTCCCAAGTCGAACCATAAACGTTCGATTGGGTTCATGCCAGGTGAATTTGAAGACCAGGGCATTAACAGAAAGTCCCCAGCATGTTCCTTGCACTCCTTAACGATTCTGGCAGTGTGGCATGGCGCATTGTCTTTGATAATGGCCATCACCAGCAGGAAACACAGTTGCCATGAATGGGTGAACTTAGCCCGCAACGATGTTCAGATACCTGACAGTTGTCAGGAATTGTGCTATTGGGACAATGGGGTTGTGACGTACCTACCAGCAGGACGCACACGTCATAAAGGCAGATAACAGCTAGAATGAACGTCTGCGTTGCTCAGTTGGTAGAGCGACTTATTCCGGAATAAGCGGACTCGGGTTCGATCCCGCCGTAAACCAAAAAATGACGGAGAAATTTACTTCGTTATAATGGCGCCCGAACTATCCGGATGACCCGACCGTTCAAAATCTCACAATGGTGTGATGTTATTTCCACACCGCGAGATAGGAAAAATAAGAGAATCCCTTCTCCAGCGCTTCGAAAAATAAATGTGTGTGACGTTGCATTCCACACACCAGATACAGCGGATGACTGCCTGCAACGATTCATGGTCACGGCTGACCGGTGAACCATGCCCCCGGCCCTCTTTCGGGGGGGGGGAGATGTGAACATAACTGCCAGCAGGACGCACACGTCATAAAGGCAGATAACAGCTAGAATGAACGTCTGCGTAGCTCAGTTGGTAGAGCGACTTGTTCCGGAATAAGCGGACTCGGGTTCGATCCCGGCGTAGACCAAAAATGACGGAGAAATTTACTTCGTTATAGGGTCTAAAGTGTACCAAGAAAACATTACCCACATCATAACACTGCCGCCGGCCTGTTTCCGCTCCGCCCAACAGTGCAGACCAGGTGCCATAGCCTCCGTCCGTTGGTAATCGGCGTATCTGCGCTCGGCCGTCTACGTGCTGCACCAGAAATTCTGATTCGTCAGACCAAGCCCCTTTCTTCCAATCATCCACGGTCCAATCTTGATGATCTTGGGCCCATTTCATGAGTTGTTGCCGATGACGTGCAGTGAGCATGGGGGCACGGCTGGGTCTTCGGCTACGCAGGGCCATGCGCAGAAGGCTGGGATGAACTGTGTGCTGTGACACATTGCCCTGATCACCACTGCTGTAGCGGCGGGTGGTTTGTCGCCCTGTGGTCCTGCAGTCGCTGTGAACAGTGCGTGACAGTCTTCGCTCCACTCTGGCGTCAGTGAGCTGCGGACGACTCCCTGCTGGACGACGATTCGTCGTTTGGCCATCTGTGCACCGTTTTTGATACGTATTCACTACAGCGGAACTTGAACAACCCACAAGCCGCGCCGTTTCGAGATCGTAGTTCCAAGGCGCCGTGCCATCACAATTTGTCCTTTATCAAACTCTGACAAATCGGCAGCTTTTTCCACTCTGACTCCAAATACCCTAACCGAAAGCCAGTCCTCGGGTTATATACACTATCTACCAACAAGTAATTGGACACCCTGCAATCGACGATATCTGCAGTCCTGATACACGTCACGGTCGCCGCCGTTAAATATCGCGTGGGAAACAACAACGAAACCAGTCGCATGCAAGATGCCACGCAGTTCGGAGCTCTCTGATTTCGAGAAAGGTGTAATCGTCGGGTATCACAGAAATGGCCGATCCATACGTGACATATCCAGCGAGCTGAAGTACCCAAAATCGACAGTGGCCTACATTGTTGGCAAGTGGAAGATGAGAGGTGACTGTCGGAATGTGCCCGGAACCGACAGACCCACAAAACTGGGAGTTAGAGACCGACGGGTGCTGGCCAGAGAAATTCGAAAGAACCGCACCAAATCGATGGGCCACATCCGCGAGGAGTTTCAACAGGCATCCGGGAGTGTTCTTTCGATGAATACAACCCGTAAGGAAACCCATCTGCTCGGTTATTATGGGCGTGCTGCCGCCCACAAGCCTTTGATCACCAAGTCCAATAGCGCTGCTTGGCTAACGTGGTGCAAAGAACGTCGACAGTGGACCGTTGAACAGTGGAAACAGGTTCTCTGGAGCGACGAATCAAGGTTCACCCTCTACCGTTCGGATGGCAGGGTCTGAGTTTGGCGTCTGCCTGGAGACCGCCTCCTGCCGGAATGTATTGTGCCATCTGTGAAGTTCGGCGGCCGTGGAATTGTGCTATGGGGGTGTTTCTCCTGGTATGGCACGGGACCCTTGATCACAATTTCTGGTAGACTCAACGCCGAGACCTACTGCACCATTTTGGATGACCATGCGCTTCCTACGTTGTGGCAGTTTTACGGGGTGGACCCATGTTACTTTCAGGATGACAATGCCACCTGTAATGTTGCGAGGTCCACCATGGCTTGGTATGGTGACAATGGGGTTAATCGAATGGACTGGCCTGCGCAGAGCCCGGACCTTAACCCTATCGAACACCTCTGGAACGAGTTGGAGCGTCGACTTAAGGGGTGCCCCCACCGTCCGAAATCGGTGAAGGAACTGACCTGTCTTCTCCAAGCCGAGTGGAAGAAAATACCGCTAGCCGTCGTACAGCGCCTGGTTGAGAGTATGCCCCGGAGGGTCGCCGCTGTAATTACCACTCGTGGAGGCTCCACCAACTATTGAAGGTGAATAAACTTTGTTTTCCTTGCTACAAGTGTCCAATTACTTGTTGGTAGATAGTGTATATGCTGCTCTGTGAACTTCACCTGCACCACCGTTCGGTCTCCAGGCGCACTCATTTTTCTAGGTAATCTGTTTCTCTAGGTAATTTTCTCGTATAATGTTATGGCTCATCGGTTTATGTGCTTTTTAAGAATCACACAACCATCTCTATGCATTCTTTATATCATATTGCTGTTATGTGCGCAACCAGCTCGCATACAATGAAAGCGTTAGACTTCTGATCATCCCCCCGAGATGGGTCTGGGTTCAAATTCCGGCGAGGCTTGGGTGTTGTACTGTATTTGTCTTACGCCACTGGCTCTCTCTGTTTTCTGGAGCCAGTGACGGTAAATTAGGGACGGTCGACTGCTTGTAGCCCATCGATTTTCTCACGGTGGTCGTTAAACCCTCAAACAAACATACAAACAAACCATTATCAATTTTAGTTTCAGCCGCTGTCTGTGAAAAACATGACTGACGAATAATAACCACGTGTAGGAGCGGTTCAATAAGAAAAATGACTCTGTATTGATGTAGGAGTCTTCAAAAAGCAGCTGACAAAACATTTATTTGATAGTTGAAATTCGGTCATTTACTTATATTCAGTCATTGCTTCAAAATGGGATCCATTCTCGAGAGAAAAATTAATTCATGGCAGGCAAATTATTTTGTAGGTAATAAACCAAAAGGCCTGTGAAAATAGTGTTTCTATTTCTCCCAGCTACTGGACAATTAAATAATATCGAGATAATATTTTTAATAGCAAGGTTTTGGGAGATTATGAATGATATTACAGAAAAAAAAAGTGATGGATGGAACAGTATGTTTTTTTCAACACAATAAACGTAAACATTGAAAATACTTTGGGAAGCAATACGATGACGACGATACCTGAAATCCCATGTTTCATTACCAATGGTTTTATGTACTAAGATCTGTACAAAGTCCAGTTCCCTTCACAATCAATTCTGCTTAGTTGTCGCTACAAATAATTTGCCTTTCAACTTTGTAGAACTGACGCAGATCATTGTACCTTACTGACGAATCCTTGCTTGACTGATTTTGCTATTTAATGCATTATTGTCTGTAAAAAGGCCTTTTTACACTGCAAGTCTAACGTAGACTGCAGATAGAAACTAAAGCAATTTTTGCATACCTAGTTTCTCTAGTCAAAAATAGTCAATCTGTGTTTTTATTGTTTATCAATTTGAATCTAAATTCTTTTAGAGAAATGCATTTTAATGGTTCCTGAGCTCATATTCTTTGCTTAAATGCAGTGACCAAACAGTGCAAGACGCATACTGAGCCGCAGGTTAAACTATGATTAAAACAGTTCAGTCGCGAAAAGGATCGTTCACACATAAACGAAATTCTTCACAAATATAGAAGAAAAGTATTCTTTCGAGGCTATACATCAAATTTACAACTATTATCATCTGCCATTCTACTGACTCTTTTCTTTTTCTTACAATTTTTTTCTTTAAGTCAGAACGAACAATCAGTCAGACTTAACAAAAATGATTAAAACTGGCAAAACACTTGAAATAGGTTAATTCTTCACAGGCTGGTTTTGTACACGAAGACAAAGTTACACAGACATGTGTGATATATGATTACTTCTGCGAAAATATGTAGCATTTTTTCAACGTTAGGTTTACCTTAAGCAACGTTAGGTTTACCTTAAACACCTATATGTACTTTAATATCTAAATAAAGTATCTGTTGTGTGACGTATACATCTCTTTAATCTTTTTTAAAACAGCTAGCTTAAGCGCTATAATTGGTTAAACATATTAAGTGTGAGACTGGCAATCATTGGCAAAATCTGTACTAATTAAAACATCTCTCCGTCCACTATAGTCGGTTTCCCAGATACACGTGAACCGTGAAACAGACTATCACTGGCAAGATGTGTAGTCATCGAAACATGCATGTCTGTCAGAGATTCTGTTTTGCAAATGTTGATTGGGTGTGCAATGCGTTATATCAAATTTCCAATCGATACGACTGCGGCGTTTGCCTTTGAGGCGTTTCTTTCTTTTCTGGTATTTTCTCTCACTGCCGGAATAGAAACTTCGATTACGCATGAAGTTTTTATGTGCTGATTAAATTGGAGTTTTTGTGTTGGCTAATCTGAACCACATGTCACCAAAATACTGTCAGTCCGTTTCAGTACTGCGATACTTGTATGTTGTCCTCGAGAGTCTTATGTCCGACATTTAATTTCAAGGTAAATCTATATTTAGTGTATCATATTTCTAAAAAACGTGTTATACTGAAGTACTTCGAGTTCCAATAATGAGTACTACACATTCGAGTCACATTATTGTGACCACCTCCTACTTTTGACATCAACAGGGCGTAGCCAATGAAAGAAGGCACGTGTCGTGAGCTGGCTTGGAGGGTATATAAGATGTGCTGTAGGCATTCTGAAAACATATCACTGGCAGCTGTCATGGATAAAAGGAGCGCTTTATAAGATTTTCAAAACGGGATGATTATCGGCTTTCGGGCCAAGTGTGGCAGTATTTTTGAAACAGCGCAGTTTGTGTACTGCTCGCGTGCTGCTGTGGCTAAAGTGTATCGTGATTGGAGAAATGGTACCATTGCAAATAAGCGATGTGGAAACTGCGGAGAACCACGCGCCATTGATGTGAGAAGTGAACGTCGCTTTCGAAGGTGCGTGAGGGCCAATCGACACGCTACAATAGAGCAACTCACCGGCCGAATGAACCAGGGGGCTACCGGAAGTGTGCCTAAAATGACGACAGTTCAAAGAACCCTGCTGCGTATGGGGCTCCGATGCAGACGAATGGGCACTGCACTAATGCTAACGAAGGTGCATCGACAGAAAAAGCTTACATTTTAACGGCAGTATCGGAATTGGACCTCCGCTGATTGGCAAAGAATTGCCTTCTCCGATGAGTCACCTTTTCTGCTTCATCGAGCGGATGGACGTTGGCGTATAAGGCGAGAAACATCGGAGAACAAACACTCTTCACCCATTGCTGGAAGAACACAAGCTGGTGGGGGCAGCGTTATGGTCTGGGGAATGTTTTAATGGCATTCTATGGGTCCATTCATACCTGTGGAAGACACTATGGACCGAATTCATTATGAACCCATCCTTGCAGACTACGTACACCCATACATGCTGATTGTCTTCCCTGGGGCGTATAGGATCTTACAGCACGACAATGCAGCGTGTCACACAATTAGAAATGTCCGAGAGTGGTTCGAAGAGCACGATGAAGACTTCAAAGTACTTTCCCTGGCCTCCTAATTCCGCAGAATTAAACCCAATTGAGCATGTGTGGGACCACCTCAATCGTGTTGTTCGCTCTATGGGTCCTCCACCACGCACCATCCAGCAGTTGACAGATGCACTGCAGTCAACATGGCTCCACATATCTGTGAACACCTTCCAGCACCTTACTGAGTCACGCCCAGCCCGTCTAGCTGCTCTCCGCGCTGCACACGGTGGTTACTCTGGATATTAGCTGGTAGTCATAATAATGTGACTCAACCGTGTATATTAGAACTACTGTACTTTCAAAACAAAAAACGGTCGATGCTTTGCCCCGGTACATACTGTATGTATTCATGATCGGCAGACTTCAAAAATAATAACACTGTTATGCTTGAAATACTTTTTTCTAGTTATTTATTCCTGAATATTCACACGATAACAAAAGCACTAAATTACATTTCGCTAGTAACGAAACAAAGAATATGCTTTAAACATGGTACGAAAGGGTTCTTAATCCACTCACTGTAGGTCACCATTTTGGCGTATTATTCTTTTTTCAGTTCTTTAAACTGTCTTAAGCTTACCATGATTTATATTTTTATAGCACAGGTGTCATGCATCCTGGCTTTCACACACTTTGGCACAACACGAAGCACACACAAAGAAAAACAAAAGATCACATTTTTGAGATAATCTTTTTAGAACAACTCAATGTTTCTTTCAGAACAATAACCAGTTAATGTTTCTTTGCCAACGCCATAACGTCATCCGGGGATCTTCTCAGCATTTCTTGCAGCTAGCATTTCGGCTTACATGACAACAACTTCGCAAACGGACAGACGCGTGCAGGTGGGCATAGGCGTAGCCAAGGGGATGGTCCTCGTGTCCAGACCCCCCCCTCTTGAGGGGAGATTTAGTATGAATTTAAAGCGATTTGCTGATGACGTAGTCATTTTTGCAACTACCCCATCAGAGCTGCAGAGTATGATCCAGGAACTTGCTGACAAGAGTAAAGAAGTGGGATTAAAAATGAACTTTCAGAAGACAAAAGTGGTGTTCAATGCTTTTACAAGAAATGAAGATTTATCGATTGATGGAGAACAACTGGAGATAACAGATACGTATGTTTATCTTGGACAGCAGATATCAAGTGAGGGTCACATTGATGAAGAAATTAATCGGCGTACAAAACTTGCCTGGAGAGCTTTTGGAAGAAACAGCATAATTTTCAAGAGCAATATGCCATTATGTCTTAAAAGAAAAGTGTTTGATCAATGCATCCTTCCAGTGCTTACGTATGGTGCAGAGACGTGGACCTTAACTAAAAGAGACATACAAAGGCTACAGACAACTCAAAGCAGCATGGAGAGGTGCATGCTTGGTATAACCAGGAGAGATAAGAAGAGGAACTCGTGGATCCGAAAAATGACGAGAGTGGAAGACATCATGATCAGAGTTAAATCCCTGAAATGGCAATGGGCTGGACATACTGCCAGAAGGACAGACCATAGATGGACAGCCGAAATTTTAGATTGGATTCCAAGGGACAGGAAAAGACCCAGAAAAAGACCACATGGGAGATGGGTGGATGAAATTCGTAAATATGCGGGAGTGACATGGAGGAGACTGGCACAAGACAGACCGTTGTGGAGGAAACTTGGGGAGACCTTCGTCCAGCAGTGGATTGATAATGGTTGACAATGATGATGATGATGATGATATGTATACATGAAGCTTTCACCAATGAACCAACCCCATGGAACCCCCCCCCCCCTTCTTAAGAAATTTCTGGCAACGCCACTGCAGGTGTGAGGCCATAAACGCAAAGGATGCGACGCACCAACAAAACGATTATGAGCAAGGTAATTTTAAACAATTATCTCCACGAATGATGACCTCACAAAATATTCCCAAACTTGATTGCTTCTTTTCTTGCCTTCCATTCCTATTTCATTTGAATAAAAGACAAAACAGATTCAGGACAGAAAAAGGTTTAGCTAACATGTCTTGGAAACTTCTTGCAATATGATCATTCAGACGCATAAATTTTTTTAAATATATATTCTAAAAGCCATTCCAAGTATCTAGATGCACAGCCTTCTGGCTATACGTCCGCACTAGGCCTAAGCCCAAGTCCCGGCTGCAGCGTGGGTGGTGTGTGTTTGTTTAGTCTCTTCGGCAGCCTGGCTCCTGCCTGCTACCCCAACTGCACACATCCCTGGCAAAGGAACTTTACGTAGTTTGGTGGTGATATAAACTGGTGGTGGCACCCGATGGACCTTGGAGGCGTAGTGTGGGCACGATTGAAAAAAATAATTCTCCAAAACCGGGTGAAAAGTTGCAAACGGGAACTACTTTTTAGCAAATGCCATTTGAATTATTCATGTAAAACTGTTTGAAACATCTATGTTAATTACTGGAAATGCCTCTTACAACAGTTTAAACAGTTCAATATACGTATTTTCAACATACACTATATTGACAAAAGTCACCGGACACCTAGAAGAGAAACACAACATAGCATTTATTGGCATACATTAGTACGGTGTCAGTCCAACTTTGGCCTTAATGCATGCACTAACCCTTCGAGATATGCGTTCGACAAGGTTTTGGAACACAGCGATAGGTATGCGCTTCCATTCAGTACATAATGCTGCCGCTAACTGTTGCTTAGTAATATGCCTTGGTTCCAAACTTCTTATGCGGCGCTCTAATTCATCCCATAGGTGCTCTATGGGATTAAGATCAGGGCTCTGTGAAGGCCAGTCCACACACGATACAGAATTATAGTAAAACCACGCCTCAAGAGCCCCTGCTTTATGGCTCGGTGCATTATCCTTCTAGTACCAACAAGGCTCGGTTCCATAGTATTGTCACAGAGTTGGTAGGATATAATTGTCCAGAATATCGAGGTAGACTTGCTACTCCACGATAACCAATGGGCCGGGACGATACGACAAAAAGACCCCCACACGAGTACACTGCGAGCTCCAAACTTGACACTAGGAACAGTAAACTGTGCTAAATAGCGTTCCACCTGATGCCGTCATACATACACACAGCCATCATACTGGCGGATCGTGTATCTGGATTCATCAGTCCATAGGACCCGTTTCCATTGATCTACGTCCACGATAAATGTTATTTACACCATGCTAAACGACGAGTAGCATTCCGAGTGGAGATGAAAGGCTTATGAGCAGCCGCACGACTACGGTAACCCATGGAATGAAGTTCTCTGCGAATGGTACGCGTACATTCCGAGGTTCCAGCATTTTTGCTCACCTGTACACTGAGGTCTTGTGCAGTACTCCGTCGATTAGCTGTAACGACTCTCCTGAGGCTTCGACGTCTTCTATCACTGATTTTCTTTGGTCTGCCGGTACGTTTTGCTTCTTCAGGCACTCCATGTGTTTTCCACTTATTCAATACATCCAAAACAGTTGACTTGGGTATGTTTTAAACGCCTCTCGGTTTCTGTTATAGACGACCCACTAATATAACACCCCAGCAAAAACAGCCTTGCTGGCCCAGCACTATGTTGCCGCTGCCGAACCGTCAATAAAATGTCCGGGCGGCCAACAGAAGGGCCAGCAGTTCAGGCCAACAGCTGGACAACAGTTGGCACCCCATCAGTTGTCATATGCCACAACAGGGCCATCACAGGCAGTAGCTGCCACAAGTGGCCCTTCAGCGGCCCTGCAACCACGTGCCAGAAATGATGGCTAGCCTAATGTGGTCCGCTAGTGGCAGCCAGCAACCATGTGACGTAACCGGTGGCTTGCCGAATCTTGTCCGCCAATTTCCCAGTAGTAGCCATAATAATAAAAAAAAAACGCGTGGATAACCGCAGTTTTCTAAAGCTACAATTTTTTTTCTACCCTTACGAAGCTTGTGAAATAACGCACTGCGCTGAGGAAATTTTCTCGACATACCGGAAAAACGTCCGTTTGTATCTGACTAGATTCGATCCTGGGCCGTTTGCGTGAAATCCACGCTCGCTACCGACTGGACTAATTTACCACTCGCGGGTATGTGCTGGAAGCTATCTGTTTGGTATGCAATTTGTAATCGAATGCTTCCTTCTTTCATTTTACAATATTGCGAGGTATTTTTCATAAAAGTCAGTTTCATATAATTGATAAATTAACTTTTTCAACGTAACGATAGTTTTTTTTGTTTTTTTTACCTTAAGGGAACTTCACTCATTTTCAAGGCGTGTACATACTTAGAGTCGCTTTCCAAAGTTTTGTACTGTACTTGCCGTCTTGAAAAGAGATTGTTGAATAAATATATATTTACCCGGGTTCATGTCACATTCTGTTACATTTTTAACGTTGTGTCTTTCCTTTCCGTTGTCCGAAGCTACATTTGTTTTAAAGAATAAAAGATATTTTATTTTACTTCTCGTTATTTTTAGAAGCGAATTCCTCCCAGTCTTGTGTATTCAACCCATGGATTAGTACACCACATAGCGTTGCTTTTTTTTTTTCTTTCAAATAATTAATAAATTTTGTACGCGTATAATTCTTTTTTTCCCCCAACAAACGCTATTTTAATGGTTTTCCAGGATATGTGTTTCAAGCGGTTTCAAATTTTTTCTTGTTATTCATCCACTCCATTCCATGAATGCTTATTCATGGGAATGGAGTGGGTGTATTTCACGGCTGTAATCTAGTATTTCACGGCTTAATCTGATATCTTCGTCGACGTAAAATTTCATTAGGAAATTAATTCGCCTCTCCACATTAAGATTTTTTTCTTAACATCCACTAAAATAACACGATGGCGATAGCGTCGTCTTCAACTAACTAGTACCATGAGAGACACAGCAAGTGTTGCTTCTGCGCATGCGCAGTCCCGATGCTTCCACCTGCTGTTGGGGGTTGCATTGGTTGCCAGCAATGGGCCACTAGTGGCACTTGCTTGGACGCCCACAATTCACGGCGATGCTGCAGGGCCATCAATGGCTCGCCAACTGATAGCACTGCCACCAACGGACCACTACCGGGCCATGAGCGGCAGATTTCAGCCAGCAGTGACCCATCACTGCCAGCTGGTGGCCAGCAGTTTCCCAGCACTTGTGTTTTTGCTGGGACCCACCAATATTTCCTTTCTCAAAATCAGTTCTCTCTCGCCGCAACATTTTCACTCAACCTCACAGTGCGATATGAGCGCTGTCAGCTGCAGACTTGTTTTTATACCGTTTGCAGCTGTACCGCACATCTTAACAAAGCAGCGGATCCGATCATTTGCTTTTGAAGGGGTGTCCGGTGACTTTTGTCAATATAGTGTATGTACGTTTGTATGATATGTTTAGAAACTCTATGGTTTTGAGAGGAATAAGTAATTCCCCTTGCTTCCTAGGAAACGACTAAAAAGCATCCAATTCGCTGGTGTCGAAGGCTGCCCTGACAGCTTTCATTTGCTTCAAAAGGTTTCACCACAAAATTGTTGGACATTTTTCTGGGTTGTACTGTGTTGAATCAGATTACCTCAGGAAATATTTAACGTCATGCATCTCACGAAGACCAAGGACCATTTAAAACAAATCTCTGACCGTTACATCTAAACACAGTTTCTTGCTCGATTATCTTCTGCATAAAAGCGCTTCTTTTCATGAATAGTCAATTATTTGCAAATACCATTGTGGCGTACTCTGGCTTCATCATTTTAGACGAATGAAGCTTGTACTCTTTGTAGTGTGTAACTTCGCAAATAAAAACAAAATAGTTTCGGAAACAAATTTACGTTGATTAACGGAGGAAAAATTCGCTTTAAATAACTTGAAGCAGGAAGTTTCGCACACGTGAAGATTCAACTGAAGTTCTTCAAGTGAAGGCAGTTAGAGATACGAGGCAGAATGGCTCAGTCTTTTAGAGTCACAACAGTCAGGCGTACGACAGTTTGGTGCAATATGTTTGAGATAGGACAGTACCTCAAACAATCCACATTTTTGAGACAAGACAATTAGACGCGTAAAAGCTCAGAGGAAGCTTTTTGAGAATGAGACAATAGGAGTGTTGGGAGGAATGCCTTTAAACCCAGACCGTTCAGTATGTGAGATAGTTTGGCCCAAGGTCTTCCCGCTTAGGTTGGTTGAACATACACGACGTTTTATTCTTGAAAGTTTTGATTCGGGAAGACATGGCAGTGATTGAAATATCTATTTTTCCAATTATATGATTACATCCCATTAGCAGTCAAATTAATGTACGTGCCCAACTATAGGAATTCATCTGAAAAAATGCCAAATAGCTGTGGAATTAACAATGATAAGAAAAACTTGACCTGAAGGAATGATGAACTCAGCACAATCTGTTTCAAATATAAGTTTTTTTTTCTTTTGTTTTGTTTTATAATATTTGGATCTTACGAATTTGATCATCATCATCATCATTGTCAACCGTTAGCAATCCACTGCTGGACAACGTTTCTTCCACAACGGTCTGTGGCCAAACCCCTCCAAAATGAATCCACAACGAATTTGATATCGAGAACGAAATTAATTTAAACTCGTGGAAAGCAAAACTAAACCATGGTGTCTGCACAGGATGTGCCGAACAGATTGAATGGATGATTTCCTCTAGTTTCAAGACAGTTGAATGTTAAAAACGTTTCGATCATAATCGTATCATTCTCGTTATGTAACATACTACAGAATGTTTAAGCATCTGTTTTTTCGCAACTCGATTAAGAGCTCTAGGTCTTGTCTGCCAATATTACGGAGTTTTGCAGCTGTTATAATGCAAACGGTATTACCGAATTAACTGAACTGTACACAAATTTAGAAGATTTAACATTAATATTTTACCTTTGTTATTTTAAGCAAGTCTGACAGGATTTCATTGCAAATACAGAACTCCTACTTCTTCACTGTTAAGCTACCTTTTCGTTTT
This sequence comes from Macrothele yani, assembly GCA_039090855.1. Lineage (NCBI taxonomy): Eukaryota > Metazoa > Arthropoda > Arachnida > Araneae > Macrothelidae > Macrothele > Macrothele yani. Next base: position 58,734,961 of record CM077017.1, on the reverse strand, counting down.
ATCTATCTTTTTCAAACCAAATTTCAATACGCTTGATTTGATTGTATGTGCTGACGCTGAGTAAGATCTCCTTAATGCAAGTGAAAAAATAAAGTTGAAATAAAAAATGATAAAATCTGCCAATACATATGCGTTCGAATCTTCAATTTATGTATTTGCAATGAATACATCACAAATCCCTTCTACAAAAGGATTATTTTGATTAACTTCCTTAAATATAAGCATGCGTAACTTAATTTAGCTTTGATTAAAACTGAATTAAGCTGCAGATGTTTACATTCACGTCATTATATACAGTCGATCTGCTAAGCATTAGCAGATTTGGTCCAACATTACAGTAGTGACAGAACAATAGAGAATTCCTGAAAAAGCTGAGATTTTCCAAATAATTTTTCACGCAACTTAGCTGAGAAATTTCATTGAAACATCCATGAACTTTATTAAAATTCATCTCATAAACCATCGCTTATATCAATTGGAGAAATGGTTTCTTTCATTTTATCATCGAACCAGCAAAAGTATATTAATGATCGCAAGAAAAGGGTAATGCCACAACATCATCCCTATCATTGCTTTTTGCAGCAGCATCGACTAAAACTCACTCTCAGAAGATTGGCCTGGATCAGAGGTGAACTTTCTCCGCGAGAAAAAAGACACAGTGAGAGAGAGAGAGAGAGAGAGAGAGAGAAGAGAATAAGACAAACTAATTTCTTCATGGCTGTGTGATGATTAGAGACACTGTGGCCTATTTAGCTCTCATGTAATAACGCAGAGTGCTCTGTGAAAATGGGAGTGTTAGCTCAAAAAAGTCAGAGCATGTTGCACATGGAACGGCGCAACTTAACACAAAAATCTCCTGGAATCTTTTGAATGTATTCCTTTTCTCCTACCTTCTTTCTCCTAAACGTCTGAATATTTTCTTGAACTAAGTTACTGTAAGGAATAAATCGTGTTACATACGTATAATGCTTACTTTCCACATGCCCCAGTATTATGACGCAGTAGCAGAAAAAGAAAAGTATTATATATACAGCATCGTCATCATCATTTTCAAACATTATGAATCCATTACTAGATGAAGGTCTCCCCAAGTTTATTCCGCAACTGCCTGTTTTGAGCCAGTCTCCTCCATGTCACTCGGGCATGTTTTCGAATTTCATATATACAGGGTGCATAGGAAAGTTCCTTTAGCCTGAGATAACTTGCAAACGAAGAGAGGTAAAATTATGCAAATGAGATAATGGTATAGTAAAGTGACTACGCCCGATCGAATGCAACCAATAGCAGCGCCCCTAGTGGCGAAATGCGGAAGTTAGCCATTACAAATCAAAAACGAAAAGAGATAGAGCAAAATTTCCAACCACAAAGTTGTAGAGCATTAATTAATTAGTACAAAACGACATTTGTTTTACACGGATAAGATAAATTGTCGCCTTAATACCCTAAAATGTCCGAAATCGATGCGCGACCTTTTGTGTGAACGTTTGAAGGAAACAGGCATAAGCATGAGCAAATACACACAGTTTATTGCATAAATGCGTACTTATGTCAATACAGTTTGATGACGTCAGACAAAACAAAAACAAAAAGGCAAACTGGCGCCCAGTGATAAAAAGTTAATGTCGAGCATGTTCGAAGAGTTCGCCATTGCCCACGATACACATTTGTATTCGTGAAAGTAACTCTGCGTGCACATTACTCAGCATAAAAGGTGTCACACTATTACAAGCAATAGTGTGACACCGTGAGATGGTGCTTATTTGGCATTCGCCGTAAATAAGCACCATCTCGCAATATTGGGAGTTAGTGAAGCTCGCCATTCTCACACAGCGTACGTAGACCTAAACTTCTGATCAGGATACATCCTGCTACTTCTTTTTATATCGTAGGTACGGTACAACGTTACCATCTGCATTTGCATACGGCTACATTTGCGAAATGTGAATATGCAGATTCGAATCGTCGCGCATCGATTTCGGACATTTTACGGTATTTAGGCGACAATTTATCTTATTCGTGTGAAACAAATGTCGTTTTGTACTAATTAATTGATGCTCTACAACTTTTTAGTTGAAAATTTTGCTCTATCTCTTTCTGTTTTCGTCAAGGATGGTAAGTCAGATAATACCCGAAAACTTCGTCGCCCTGGAGCGGGAATTGAATCCGCGTCACCCAGATAGAGCCCGGGTATGCTAGCCACTGTACCACCCAGAACAACCAAGTACCAAGTTTCCGATTAATTTGAATATAACCATACTATACCCATGTATTGTATGGTGTAATCCCGTATTCCATTCATGAAGAATATTTTAATTTTCACTTGACAAAAGTTTTAGTAACGTAAATTTTTTTTTAATATTCTTTCTTACTACACCAATTACGGATTTATGTGTATTTTCAAGAACATTTTAATTCACTAAGCTTTCACCTGCCAACGGGGTCTTTGCGAAGGTAAGTTACATTAGACGAATGCTTAAAATTAAAACCCGGAAAACAGAATGAGGTTTGAAACTATGAATATAACAGTACAAAGATGTGAACTTGCGATGATCATTACGTGGATTCATGTAGGTAAATATATAAAGTCATAGGTTTTTTGTTTGTTTTTTGTCTCGAGTTCAGAGCTTGTGGAGAACCGAGGTCCACGGTGATGGCAGTTCATCACCGTGATGGCAGTTCATCGCATCATTGCATACATCATTTCTTATGACAATATCAATAGTCTTTTTGATCGCGGTTCTTCTGAAAGTCGTGAACGGAGGCCACCAGTTTCCTTTCATTCCATAGGGGAATTGCTGCGCTGTAAAGTACTTACTTTGCTAGAGCAGTTGCTCCTCTTTCTTTCTTTCAAGCCACCAAGATCTATTGGTAAAATATTAACCACAGGTAGCAAAAAAAGCAGATGAAGATTATGCTGTACTATTCCCCTATAATTCCCGGATTCCTCAATAAAGTCCGGGAAATATATTTTCCTATGACGCACACATCTTTATGTGTGCATCATGCGGAACATATGAGGGGCATGCGGGAAGGAAGAGGATAACTGCTCTAGCAAAGGAAGTATGTACTTTATAACGCAGCAAGTCCTCTATGGAATGAAAGGAAACTGGTGGCCCCGTTCACAACTTTCAGGAGAACCACGATCAGAGAAACTATTGAAATCGTCACAAAAAATGATGTATGCAATGATAATGTATCTGTTGAACTGCCGTCACCGTGGACCTCCATTCTCCACAGGCTCTGAACTCGAGACAAAGAAAGACTATGACTTGATACAGTATCTTTACCTGTTATACTACGTGAACATTGGATCCACGTAACGATCATCGCAAGTTCACGCGTTTGTATTGCTATATTTATAATTTCAGACCTCGTTCGGTTCTCCGGGTTTTAATTTTAAACTCCAAATAGTCTAATGTAACTTACCTTCACAAAGCCTCCCCGTTGGCAGGCGAAAACTCGGTGAATTAAAATATTCCTTCTTACTATTGCAATCACGGTTTATGTGATTTTATTGTCTTCTCGATAATATTATAAAATATTTTAAATTACGTTAACGTAAGAATATTAAGAACCATTTCCGAAGTAAATAATTTAAGATAGATTTTCTGGTTAATAAATCTCTGTGAGAAAGGATTTGATCACGATGATACCAATCACATGAATAATGTTGCTGTTGAAGAAACCGGAGGGAAAATCAGAAATCACACGGCTCCAGTGAAAACAAATTTATTAACTCATTGAATACATTCAACTCTCAAGGTAATGCTGATGACAGGAACCTTGCCAATGATTCAAACCTTTGAGGACATTCGTGTTACCTTGTTGCGAGAAACCAGTTTTTTAATACAGCCTTGAAATAATGGCTGAAGATGATTCTGTAGATAAGCAGCTGTCATTAAGTTGAACCGAAGAACAATAAAATTTCAAACAAAGGTACAAACTGCAAAATTTTCAACCACTATTTTTACCTAGATTAAAAGTTTTAAGATATATCTTGCATTTTTCCGTTTCTAATCAAGGGACTCTTTCTCTCTGTTGATTAATTTCCCATGGATGATTATTTAAACTGATCAAAATGTTTGAAACAGCTTTTCTCAATCAAATGAGAAAAATACGGTTGGTTCAATTCCATCCCAGGTAGCACAGCATTGCAACTTAACGTAGGCCCAACACTGAGCCACCGTCTTCTATTCCTAAAAGACGGTGGCTCAGTGTTTGGCCAAAGTTAAATTGCAAGGTTGTGCTATCTGGAATGTTGCGTGTGAGCAAATGTTTCAGAAATTTTATTTGGTACAGAACCCTGTGTTTAAGCGGAATCGATTATCTTACATCGATATCTTAGTTCACAAAATCTTTACTTTCTTGATCGCTGAAAATAAATTATAAATCATGTATGAAAAACAGCGCTGAGCGCAAAAAAAAAAAAAAAAAAAATGTCCATCCACTTACTTATCGTTAGAAGTTATTAAACGTCTACTTTGTTTCTAGAGGCATACAAATTTGAGTGAATGTAAAACTATTTATGAATATATATTACAAGCATGTTAATTAAAAATTCTGATCTGGAGACGAGAACATAACTGAAAAAGAATTTCTTCAATTAATAATGCAAAAGTTTCAATACTACAGAAAACGCAAGATACATTTTTATGTCATCTGATGATGGGCATCTATAAGAAGCCCGAAAGATCTAATGATTTTAATGTCTTACTTTTACCATCAATAAATGCTTTTAGCAACTGACGACGGTTTTAAACTAGTCATTAGTGGTTGAAAGTTTATAATCGTGCATCAAGTTTAGCTGCCTTGTGTTTTTAGTGTAACCTACGGCACGAATTACAGTTTTGTTCATTGAGCAAGATAAAGTGTTTGAGCTTGTTTTCATTCTTTGAAGAGGATTCCCCCCCCCTTTTTTTTTGTTCATTTCACCTTATGTATGCCCTATAGATTTTAATACAGGAATTCGCGCAATGTTGAGAGCGACAAAATTTTTGTAGTCCCAAATCCGGTTTGCTAAGAGAACATTTTTGTAACTTACCACATATTTAATTCCTAACGCGTTAACTGGATTCATGTTAGCAAAAGTTCCAGAAATACATCATCAAAAAAATACAAAAACACTAAAAAGGTTTTTCGCGTTATTTTGAAGTTTGTTTAGAGCTCAAGTATTTTTTAGTTTTTAGCCATTTTTTTTTATTAAAAAGCAAGTAATATATTTTGTGCCAAACAAATAAGGTTTGGAGTAACAGTTGGAAGCCTTGGAGGTCCTCACATCATGACATGAAATCCATATTTAGCACCTTAAAATGTTTAAAAGCTTTTAAAATAAAATGTCTTTTTACTTTATCTTTGCCAGTATCAGTAACGTGATAAAACCATGAACTTTCAAGCTTAGTAACGTGATAAAACCAGTATCACGTTACTAGGCTTGAAAGTTCATGCGAAATTAAAACACGTGATTCGCTCGCTTCGCAGAGTTCTCTCTCTCTCGCTCTCTTTCCCTTTAACGTGAACTGTATGCAGCATTTTGCTAAGACTAGTTCAAAATCAGAACACTGTAAAAAAAAATTGGTGTGAATTCACGGATAATTCCGGAAATGAGCATACAATAGAGTTGCTTATAGGTGTCCGTCTTTTAACGAAATTCGAAATTTTCCTTTTTCAAAGTTCCCGTTTCTTCTAGCTTCAGTATTTTGGCATATTTTCCGTATTCAGAAATTCGGTTTATTCCAGAAATGTCCATTTTGAGATTCTCGAGTAATTTTACAGAAATTTCGCAAAATCGAGGAATTTGAGTTTTTCAGCTCCTTGCCCCTGGTGGGCTTCGAACCAAGGTCATCTGGGTTGGCTCCACGGAAATCGCGCATGTTACCTTTGAGTCAGAACGAAAGGCAAATTAGCGTCACGTTCAAGGTAGAACTCTAATAGCGCGATGATGATTTTTTTTTCAATTAATGCGGGTAAATCATTCATTTTATTTTCTGCTGGAACTTACTATTTTTCGCGATAGGTTTGCAGTAATTTAATTTTCTCTGTAGGAGGACTTATCACAAATTGCATATTTTTTTCATCGTGATTTTTCAAAGTAACAGAATACTTTGGATCTTTTTAAACTGCCAATGACTCTCAATTATCTTTAAGAAAAGGGGAAATGTTCTGTTTTACAGTATTATTTCACAAAACTCTTAAGTATAAATTTTGCTCTTGATAGCTATAATAGATTTTGTCTTAAGGGGTCCATAGACTAATACCTAGGCATCATGCATTTACCTGTACACTAATTTAAGTACCCGGTTTGTAACGGTAACACTATGCAATAGTTGATGCACAAAATGAGGGAGAGGGAAAGGAATACCCTGTGCCACAATAGCCAAAATTTCAGGTAATATGCTATAGACAATACCCGATCTCACTAGAGAACTTCAAAATCATATTCTCCGAAAGACGATTGAAATTTAATAGTTAATCAAACCTCAAATATTCCCGCGAATCTCTCTTATTAGCAGAAATTTTCCATTATATGTATCTGGAAAGAGTGAGAACAGAATTTTCCCGTTAATATACGAAAGGAATTGCTGAAACGTTTCTAAAAATATTTCATTTTTCGTTGACACCTTTTAAAATGGCAATTTACCGTTAATATAGGAATGGAATTGTGGGAAGGCTTCTGAAAATTTAGAATTTTCCGTTAACGCCTCTTAAAAAGGCAAGTTACCGTTAATATACGAAAGGAAATGCGAAAAGATTTCAAAATTTTCCTGGCGTACGAAAAGACCGTGAAATTCCAGGTTTTCCCCGTCATTTCACGGAAAAGGTTGTATCAGGATTATGATTCATTAATTTCCCAATGGAATCACAGGTAGTTGCTCGGGAATTTTAGAAATTTTTCTACCGTGAGCGGCTGTTTAAGCGGCGAAAATTTAGTTATCATCATCTGTTTTGCATTCAGCGTGTGACGAAGTTGAAGTCATGGCGTCAAAACTTTTGTGGAGTAAGTTAGCTAATTCATATAAAATTCCGTTCGTAACGCACCGGAGTGTATATAGAATATATATACGTAGACTCGGATCGTGGGATCATCAAGCCGAGTATTATTTGCGTATTATTGCGGTCATGAATCGGCGGAAAGTCTACCTACCCTGAAAAAGTATCCATCTGTTTCTCAGGATAATTCACCTGCCCCTGAAGATTGTTGCCGTTCGTTTACACTGTTGCACTTCTGGACAACTCTTATTTCTGGATAAACGTTTTATTTTAAATAACTTGTGTAACGTATACTCTAGATTCAGTTTCCTTTTGATTTTACTATCTCTTGTTATTTTATTTTCCTATGCAAATTATCTTCTCACTTAACGAGATGTTATTTCTCCCGCTGAATGATATGTGGCAACGAGTGTAAGTCATGACGTGGTGGTATGCAGTATATATAGGCGCGCTCAACTATACCAAGCAAGCTTCGTTTTATGTGATAGGTTCTTCTTAATTATTGTTATGCGATTCTACGAAAGTTCGGATATTCAGTAGTCGTGTGATTTGTTGAGTGTGTGTTTGATAATACCAGGAGCTCTCCAATAAAAGGTTTAAAGTGAGTACGTTTTCTCAGTTCATATTATTGTCAGACCTCTGTCTGGCCGTTAAGTCTCTTTCATTAAGTGTCTCCATTAAGTCCAGGGTATATTGTGTTTACCGCTCTAATAAGGAGCCTTCAAGGTACTAATGTACTAAAACCGAAGTTATAGTACTGATATTCAAGATAATGAGGAACGCTGAGTAAAAGAAGTTCCATATTCAATGAATTTATTGCGCGTGCGAGTCTTACCTAAACAAACTCTAGCACTTTGAAGATTAGGTACACTTTAGCTACGTCAAGTAACCTTCCAATAACCCTAACGTGACTTAACGTAAGCTTCCCTGCACTACACGTCCAGCGGAGAATTTTATTTATTATACTTGTGATTATTAACAATACATACAGAGTAAGTTACCTATCGCTGTAAATATTGAATGACTTTTGTATACATTTTTGTTTTCTCAAATAAAAGAAAGAGAAAAAAGAAAATTCGATTTATTCTACATAGCGACTGCATCGCAGAGGTCCTACAATGTTTTAACTGCATATCCCGGAAATCCCAAATCCAAATTTGCAGGGATAATCCCCCAAATTGTTCCCGTAATCCCGAGTCCGATTCGAGATTTCGGGAAACAGATATAGTAGGAGTTGATTCAGTGTTTCGGGATTCTGGTATTTTTATAGTCCATCAATGTTGTCTAACTGAAATTGATATGTTTGTTCAGAATCTAACTTAAGTGGGTTGTTATTTAGCATAATTCTTTCTTCCTTTCTTCTTCTTCTTTTTTTTTTTTTTTTTTTTTTTAACGACTATCATGAACAACTCGATGGGCTTTAAGCAGCCTCTCCAGCGCTTTCACCTTATTATCCTGCTTGGCATTTAAGCCAACATAGTATTTCTAATAAATAAATAAATACATACATTGTGACATGTACGGTCTACAATGTAAACAGCTATACCTAATTAAGGAAACTGAAAGTATGCATAACATCTTAAAGACAAAGCATAACACTGATTGCGCATCATTAAACACTGATTTGAAAGTAATTTTTGTAAAATTACCTTACCTGTTTTATTTAGTAGAGGACCTTGATATGCATAGATTTTCCGCTAGGGGGCTTAAAAGTAAATTGCGTTTCCCCCCGATATCTCTGCTTCTAAAGCTCTAATTTCAGAAATTCTTTCTGCAGTGGATACAGCTCTTGATAAGAAATCTTCTGTATATAATTTCGAATTTTTGGTAAAAAATGGTTTGGCCACCACGGAGCGTAAGTGTTAATTTCTGCTTGTGACGTATTTGCAGCAAAATCTGAGTTTCTACAATCTCGATTGAAAGAATTCGCTCGTGGAGCGATACCACTCACGTCGATAAACCTTTTCGGAATATTTTCTTCTTAACATGATGCATGGTTTCTCCGCCAGGGAGCGAAGATGTATATCCTATTCTTGCAAATATCTCTTATTCTAATGGTCCAATTTCAAAAATTATTTCTTTCAAACAAAGATCCTCGCTCTTTCCACGTTTATGAGTGAGTCACGGAAAAAATCTCATTGGCCGCCAACGGGAGTCGAACCCAGGGTCTTCCAGTTACGCGCCGGATATGCTTCCGCTACACCACAGCGGCCTCGAATTCCTCCAGACTCACACACGCTAACTGCCAAGCCAAGTTGGCAGGTTGCTTCTTGGAGCCCCGCACAATGCTGGGGATTCACCAAAGATGGTAAGCAGCAAATGAATATTAATTATTTCTTTGTTGGAGAGCGTTTCCGCTGCGAAATGTTTCTCATATAATTTCAAATTTTTCTCAACGCACATGTTTGCCGCCAGAAAGCGCAAGTTCACGTTTCCGTTTTCAGCAAATTCAAAAAATTCGTTCGTGGACCCATACCGCTCACATCAAAAAACCTTTTGAGATAATTCTTATTAAAATAATGCATGGTTTTTTCACCAGGGGCGTAGATGTATAACTTATTTTTGTCGATATCTCTGCTTCTAAGAGTCCTATTTGAAAAATTCTTTCTTTGTTGGAGAGCGTTTCCTCTGCGAAATGTTTCTCATATATTTCCAATTTTTCTGAACGCATATTCTGCTACCAAAATGCGCAAGTTCACGTTTCCGTGTTCAGCAATATTTGCGGGACTAAAACCCCGATTAAAAAACTTCTTTCTTCGGTCAGATACTATCGTTTTCATGCAGGTTCCATTGACTTTGAATAGCTTTGATAAATTTAATCGCGTCAGAACGGATTCAAAAGACGAGCTCGTTACAACCGAAAATTCGGTGTCATCTTTCTTGTTTATGTTGTGAATTAATGAACTCGTTGAGGTGTCGCTTTGACCTACGGTATCCTTATTTGTTATTTTACACATCTACTGTTATTGCATCCATATCTAGAGATCTTAAAAGAATTGGCAGGGCAACTCTTACGCTTAAAAGAAAGCGTTCTAGCTAGGGATTGGATGTTAAAATGAACATTATTAATGGAAGCAAAGGAATACAAGTTGCGCTAAACGACGCTCATTGTAAAATCCAATAAACCCGTTGTTATAGGTATCATTTCCTTAGTTACATTAAATCTCATGGAAATTTGGTCCTTGCTATAAATGGATTCAGTGACAGAAGTCATTTTAGATTAGAGTCCCATTATCCACGTATATAACTAGGACTCCCTGCATAACAGAAAAAAGTATAGTAGACGTGCCTTTGTAATGTAAATTCCGCAAGGTTATAGGAAACGCTAGTTTTGAATAACATGAAGATAAAATGGATTTGGGAATTGTCATGTAGAAATATCTGCATTAATATAAGAATAAAATTCATCTGGGTAAATTATCGTAAAGAAACAAAATGCTGTCTACAGTCACCAGCTTCGAATCAGTTCTTTATTTGAAAATCCTACCGGCAGTACCAAAATTTCTTTCACAGCTTGCACTTGCAGTAGGATTGAAATAACACGCTTTGTGACACTATAGCTAACTGTGGACATCGGCTTGAATTTAACTTCCACCGAGCTAATAAATCAATATGACTTTCGTCATTTGATAAAACCATGCAATGAGCCAATTCAACGAATCTTTCCTCTTTTGTTATGATATCCTCCCAATCACAGAAATTATTTCTACTTTTCTTGATGAGTAGTTTTTGTACAGATTCATATTGGTATACTTCTTATGCAATAAGCGCGAAGATCTTCGCTTCAGTTGTCTCCTCAGTTGATAACATTCTCAGCTGCCAGAAAGATGGTTAATTGTTCTCAACAATCCTTAACTAACATCGAAAACGTGCATCAGTGATTAGCTCCTGAAATGGGCCTTGAGACTCATTTCCAAATTTCTAAAAACCAACTTCAGCAAAGAAAAATAAATAGTGATGAAAAAAAAAAGAAAAACTGGTGTTAAGGCCCGATTTTTATCTGAAATGATTAAAATCGTGTCCCGCTCCGAATCCGACCCAAAGAAGCTACTTATGTTGCTTGTCCCGAGTTACTGAGCCCGACATCGAGCCCGAATTCGGCCCGACCCGTGTAGGTCTGTAAACCCAGACATTCTCTTTCTTTCTTTTTTTTTTTTATTGGGTGTTTAATGCCCACCATGAGCAACTCAATGGCTATAAGCAGTCGCCCGTCCCTAATTTGGGGTCAGTAGTTCCAGGGAAGGGAGCGAACCAGTGGGGTCAGACAAACATAACATCCATACCTCACCGGGATTCGAACCCGAACCCTTCACGGGCGAATGGTCATAAGCCAGCGCTTAGACTACTTCCCCACTGGGGCCGTCCCCTGGTAGTAGGCACTATGGGATTAGGCAAAATGAACAGTAGTCGATAAGACATTTCGATAACGTTAAAACTGTGAGAGTGAATTAATCTAAAAGAGTGCTATAATATCAATAACCTGCTCTGCACTTGGACATCTGGCTGGGGGGGGTTAACGACCTTCATGAGTGGCTCTTGAGACGAAAGATCCAGAACACATATAAGATGCGTATACCGACAAAGTAGTATAAACGTTCTGGACCTTTCGTCTCAATTGTAATGCAAATAAATAAATATTAAGTCATTTCGTGAGAACTGTGTATGATATTAAAAACCCTAAAACACAAACACACACACACACACACACGCACACACACAAATGGCACGCATATAAACGTTTTGGGATCTTTCGTCTCAATTGTAATATAAATAAATAAATAGGTCATTTCGTGAGAACTGTGCATGATATTAAAAACCCTAACACACACACACGCACACACACACACACAAATGGCACGCAGTGGACATCTGTTGAGAGATCGTTGCCTTCTCGCAGCTAGAAACTAGTATATATCGAAGTAATTCTTCATTTGTATGATTTACAAGCATTTTTATGAATGAAGATGCTACACGAATTCAGCCAAATCCCTGAAAGTTGCGGCCAAGCTTGAATGTCGTGCCAGAATTCGTTTTTTAATCCTAGAAGACACAATGTTATCAGATACTTACAGGAACGTGAAGGACGCACATGTGAACACTTTTTACAGTACATGCTTGACATACAAAATTCTGTGTAATTTGCAAAAATCGATTGAAGATGATCACTGACCGAGTGGTGGTCTTCGGTGTCATCTTAAATTTAAATCCTTTCTCTACGTGGACCTTGTTTATCAGTACGGATGCACACACGCACAGTTATCACCTCCCATTCACGATGCCGCTGTGTTCTGGCCAGTGATTTAATACAGAAGAATATACATTTATTTCTCATGCCATCTGAGACCTTACCCCCATTCCTCTTTCTTTCCTTATTTTTTTTTAAATTTGTTGCCTTACATAAAGGAAAAACTTAAGAATCTTAGGTTTTATTTGTGCTACTGTGGTCTCTTTGTGTGCCCATCTGTCTGTCGACCGATCCGTGCACACCAAATTCGCCTCGTTTTTTCATTTTCAGAAATCCTTTTCGAAAGCAAAAAAATCCATAAAAAATTCATGAAAAATGTGTTATACATTGCAGTTTTAGTATAGTTCGTAATTTTCCCACCGAGCGCTCTGAAAATCCGAATTTTAAGATTTTTAAAATGACGTTATTTTAGTTAAAGTAAAACTATTTCTACATGGTAGGTTATTTTCCATTTACTTCCCAAATTTCCTGCTAGAAGCGAGTAATGTAATGCGCACTGTTGGCTGCACATTTGAAGATTATTTCAGCTACAGAGATGGGACTTTTTCCAAGTAACAAAACTTGCATGGAAAAAAAAAACTGGATGTTATTTTAAAATATAAACGCTGTAGAGGCCTAGTAGTGAGAAGCATAGGGCTATTGACAGTCTTCCAATTTAGTCCCCGGCCAGATCCCCGGGTGAGGGCTGGATGGTGTGTTTGTTTCGCACTGTTTATTTCCTGGAACCAGCAAAGCGAAATTGGGAACGGATGACTGCTTATAGTCCCAAGAATCACTCATGGTGGCCGTATAATTTCACCCCATTAAAAAAAAAAAAAAACATGAAACTTTTATTTACGTTTACGAATTTACCGTTTTTGGCACTACAGTAAGAAGGCTTTAGTACTTTTTCTTTTTCTGTTTTGCGGTTTTCAATATCACCACGAGCAACTCGTAACACTATAACCAGTCGTCTGTCCCTAATTTAGGGCTACTGTATCCAGGGAAGAGACAGAGCCAGTATCATAAGACAAACACACTACCTATGCCTCGTTCAAAAGTTGGCCCCGGAGGGCCTATCTTGGACGAATAGCCAGAAAGCTAGCTCCTCAGGCCACCTAGGCTGCCTTCATTCTTTTAAAATACCCTTTTTAAGAGGCTTCTTCAGATAACTCAGCAAAAATTCCTTTGCTAAGCTTTGGATCATGAAATATTGTTAATTTTGCCCTTCATGATCTCCAGGATCTTCCTGAGGCGAATGAATAATTAATACACACAATTAACGTGGATTAAGAACATCAAACAGAAGTCATCGCTCTTTCGACGTTTATAAGTGAGTCACGGAAAAATTCTCATCGGCCGCCACCGGGAATCGAACTCAGGTCTTCCAGTTACGTACCGGACATGCTACCACTGCACCATAGCGGCCTCGAATTCTCCAGACTCACATACGACTAACTGCCAAACCACATGGCAGGCTGCTTATTATTCATTCACCTCCTAGTTCTTTGTTCAGTTGCTGCTTACCATCTTTGGTGAATCCCCAGCATTGTGCGGGACTCCAAGAAGCAACCTGCCATGTGGTTTGGCAGTTTGTCGCATGCGAGTCTGGAGAATTCAAAGTTTTTCTGTGGTGCAGTGGCAGCATGTCCGGCGCGTAACTTGAAGACCCTCGGTTCGTTTCCCGGTTGCGGCCGATGATAATTTTTCCGTGACTTACTTATTAACGTGAAAAGAGCGATGACTTCTGTTTGATCGTCCTGAGGGTTTTAGAATCCTTGAAAAGTTGAGACTATAATAGCTGTAAGGCTGAGGCGGTCCTGTTTAAATTGCAATCGACATAATAGTTAATAGTCCAATTCTTTTTGCTTCTAACGCTCCCTGAAAACACATGCATCCCATCCTCCTCGCCCACCTGAACTGTTTTTTAATTATCTTTTTTTCATGGCTTAACGACCACCACGAGCAGTTCTTAGGGCTATAAACAGTCGCGCATCCCTAATTTGGGGCCGCTGGTTACGGCAAGGCTGGGAGCCACTCGGTAGGGCAAGTAAACCACGCATATCTCATACGGGACACTAGCGACTAGCCTGAAACCAGCATCTAAGACCACTCTGCCAACCAGCTCACCCGTACTTTTAATACAGCATTTATCTATAATCTGTTTTTTATTGGACATGATAAGATGCAGACCCAGGTAGCACAGCCTTGAATTTAACGTAGGCCCCACCGAGACAATGTTGGGCCTCAGTTAAATTACAAGGCAGTCTACCTGGGGAAAGAGGTAAAAAACATAGATTTTACTATAAAATTAAATTTTTACTACGTGTTAATGTTTTTCATGCATCTTCCTATTTTTTTTTTTAAATTGTCAAAATATTCTTCAGCTTAATTTAAATATGCATTGTTTTTTTTTGTTTTGTTTTTTATTAGGGGTTTAAAGAAAACCACGAGCAGCTCAGTGGCCTATATGCAGTCGCCCATCCCTAATTTAGGGACACTGGTTCCAGGGAAGAGATGGAGAGAGAGAGAGAGAGAAAGAGCCAGTGCCGTAAGAAAAACACAACCCTCAGGCATCACCGGAATTCGAACCCGAACTCATCTCGGAAAAATTATCAGAAGCCATCGCTTAGACCACTTTCGCCATCGCGGCGGGCTGTGCACTGTTTCATCAGATACGTTCAGAAAGGTAATGAGTTTCTCCACCATACTTTTTGAAATGATACCTCTAAACAACGTGTCTGACGTATACCTCTGTTTAACTTTCCTTATGAGTTTCTGTTCTCTTTTATAAATCTGGCTGCCCCGGTGGCGGAGTGGCCTAAGCGCTGGCTTATGATCATTTGTCCGAGATGGGTCCGGGTTCGAATCCCAGTAAGGCATGCATGTTGTACTTCTCCTACGGCACTGGTTGTCTCACTTCTCTAGAACCAGTGGCTTTAACTTAGGGACGGGCGACTGCTTATAGCCCATCGAATTGCTCACGGTAGTCCTTCAAGCCACAAAGAAAAACCAAACCAAACAAAACAACAACAAAAAAAAGAACGAAAATTTCGTTACATCTCGTTAAAGATTTTCTCACTGAACGACATATTATTTTCTTGAATATCTTGTACATTTTGGCACTGACAGTGAGTTAGAAAACACGTAAGTTTACAATGTTGAATGAAAAAGTGTGGAATATAATGTATATGTTGGCGACATACATTGTAAAAAAAATGTATTTTTCATGGCAAATTATTGTACATCGCTACAGAGAAACGCCGTAATCATATTCAACAATTTAAAACTGTAGAATCTACAATTATGGGAATGTCAACACCAACTTTCCATCAGCAGGAGCAGAACAGGGAAACTGCGATTGCTCATGAATCGCTTGAATTGTTGTAGCCACCAGGGTGAGTAGAATCATGTGTTCTACCGTCTATGGTTAGAAGCTCTCCAGGTGTATATTTGGTCTTTAGTTCTTTAGTCGGAATATTTTATCGAAAGAACGTAGAAGCGAAGTTTTTATTATTTTCACTATCAATGAGGCCTATGAGCGTATTTTTGTCGCGAAGCCTCATGGAATGAGTTGCCACTATTCAGTTATTTTTGCTTTTCAAAGCAAAAATAGTCTGTTTAAAGCAACAATAATCTGCTTCACAAAAATAATCAAAAAATAATATAAATATATATATTGAGATGCTTAGCGATGTAAACCAACTACAGGTGTCTATTAAAATAAGAAGCGACTATTTAGAGCTAATGCAATCAGATTTTAAATAGCAACGCTAAGACTTCCTTTAGGCTTTGGCACATACTTCTATGTGTAGGGGAGGAGTCGAGAATAAATATGTTAAAGGCCTATGGGTTAAATATTGAAATACAGTATCAAAGGTTTGTCCTGAATTTAAGGGCATTTTAAATGATAACAGAATCATTGTTATGAAATTAACAAAGAATATTCCTTCGTATTTGAAGCAAGGCCCTTTTTTGAGAAAGTATCTTATCGAGGACAGCTCCCAACTGTGGAAAGTTAGGGAAGCAGGACATATTGATATTTACAGAAGTGTCAGATTTACAGTTCCTGACTGTTCCTTCAAAGTTATTTTCTTTAAACAGTACTGCATAAAACTGCTATTTTTGCGGTCTAATGAATGCAACCTCGTTAACAGTCCAGAACCGTAAAATAATAATTGTTTACATTGTATTCTAAGAATAGTGAAAGAGGTAGATTTGTATGAATCGACGAATACGTGTTGTAGCTATCTGATTAATGTAATCTATATGTTGATACGAGAGCTTGTTATAAGCGTCAGTGGTACGATTTCATTATAGTAAATTGGCGACCTGAAATTCCAGTTCATGGAGAGTAAACAATTGGCGTTACATAATTTTTTGCTCATTCTTTCAACCTACAAGTATTTTTATTCACGTAGTTATTTCTAGAGTGTGAAGTATATGTGTTAAACAAATTGATTAAGCACATTAGTTTTATTCATTCAGCAGCTAATTTAGTTAAAGACACTGACTTCAACTAAAAGCAAAGCTCAACTAATAAAAACACTACAACTGATAAACGAAACTCAATTCATGTAACAAGAAAAGATATAAAAGCTTGTATAGGAAGTGGCCCTGAAAGTCACCGCAGAAGTGCCTTATCATTCTGCTAAGTTTACGTTGGGGCACGTACTTTACAGATATGAAATAATTTGTATTTTATGGTTCATTTCAGATACGTTCACTTTTCATTTATAAATAACAATTAAGCTATGGCTGGACAAACAAAATGAAATGAAAAAAATTCTCCTTGTAAATCCTTGAATCCTAATAAAATATCATCTGCCACTGTTTATATTTCATAAAAATAAATATAGCTGAAATTCAGATTCTAACGCAAAACAAAGTCTCGCTGTGAGTGTGAGAGACTGCGAACTAAGTTAGAATCAGCAACTTCTGATGTTGAAAAAATGTTCGTTTTGTGCGGCATGAGTTCTTACATTTTACTGACTCTTTGTTTGCACATGATGTTTACCCCTGACACAGAAGCTAAATTAAATCTCTCAGTTCTCTGAGGATTACGGCTTTGTTCACGCATATTAAAATTATATTAAATTAGATTAAATTTCGCGGTTCCTTAGGAGCAACGGTTTTCATCAGCTTCTACATTAATTGATTTCCTTCAAACTGGTTGCCAAGAAAGGACTGCAGAAAACGCACTATTGTGAGGGGATTGCAATCTACTGGGTAAAAAAAGTTACAAGAATATTAAAAGATAGGTACAAATGAAAGCAAAAAACTTAAGGAAAAGGATCAAAATTTTGATCCTTTTCCTTAAGTTTTTTGCTTACAAATGAAAGCAAAAAACTTAAGGAAAAGGATCAAAATTTATAGTGTTAAAATGCAACAGACGTATCTTCTATAATTTTCTGTTTCTTTCTTTCTTTCTTTCTTTCTTTCTTTTTTTTTTTTTTTTTTTTTTTTTTTATTTTGTAAAAGTGTCATTTTGGGGGAAATGAGTTTTGTTTTAGTTTCAAAAGAAATTGATTCATGATTTACATGACTGTTCTATGGCATCATAAAGTTTTTTTTTTTTTTTTTTTTTGGATGTTTTCGTCAGATACTGATGCTTTCATCAGATGTTATCCTCATCACTGTTCCTTGTGCATGTGTCAAGGGTTTGTAGGCAGGTACAAAAAAGAGCAACTTCCCCGAGTAAATTGACCACAAAATTTGGTCCATCGATGTATTTTTTGCCGGAAACCCAATCCAGTTTAATCTGATTTTTCTTATTCGATATGTTCGATACTAATACGCAGATGCTGAAATGAAAGAGAGAAAAGTGCGGTGTGAGATTTAATGCTTCTGGTGTATGTGTGTGCGTGCGTCTGTGTGTGTGTGTCGGGTTCCTTGACAAATCCCAATTTTACATATTTTAATACTCTCTTGCTGGCATTTGGCTATGAGTTTAAGTGAAGTCTATGCTGATTACGATCATATTCCACCAGTCTATAATTGCGCGTACAATAAAACAATATTTATTATTTATTAACGTTTTGGCCAGTAAACCAAGTTCTCTCTATTCTGTTTCACCGGGATGAAATGCTTTTTCTAATCGGGTTGACAAAGAAAATATTACTTATCTGCTTGCAAAAATTGGCTCACTACGAACTTATGTAACATTCAGTTTTGTTTAATGATAGCATTTCATTCTCATTGCGCTTTCCCCTTGCTTCCCCCTCTCTCTTTTCTGAAGTAGCAGATCAGCAGAACGTTAGACATGATCCAAGGACTTTCTTGATACTCACTAAAACTACTCTTAACTTGTTTATTCACGTCTTTGATTAGACTGGACTTCACCAGGAAGTAGATAGATAGATAGGGTTTTTATTTAATTTGACCGTTCTGAAACATCCGGTGGCGCAGTGGTCTAAGCGATGGCTTCTGATCATTCGTCCGAGAGGGTACCGGGTTCGAATCCCGGTGAGGCATGGATGTTGTGTTTGTCTTACGGCACTGACGCTCTCCATTCCGTGGAACCAGTAACCCTAAATTGGGGACGGGCGACTGCTTATAGCCTATTGAGCTGCTCACGGAGGTCGCTAAACCTCCCCAAAAAATATCAGTATATCAACTAGAAATTTGTTACTATCTTGTGAGGTATTCATTTAAGGGCAGTTCGTTAAACTGTGGCGTCCACAACTTTTGAAATAAAAAACCAGTGGATTCACACATGAGGATTTTAATGCAATGGAGAATATGTACTAACAATACACTGAAGAGCAATTGAATTAGAGACAGCTGGCGTTATGCAAATGTGGCGCTGTGGGCGGCCCTGTAAACGGAAACGAGATGACGTATGCAGCGATCCGACAATATAAGGAGTGATGCGACGGGAATCAGTAAGAGTCGGACGCAATATGGGTTAGACGAAGGATCTAAGCGCATTTGTTCATTGGCAAATTGTCGGGGCCCGACGAATGGGTCACTCCATCTCGGAAGTCGTGCAGGCACTGCGATTTTCACGAGCCACTGTGTCACGGGTGCACCGTGAGTACATCGAATCCGGTAAAACCATCCCTGCAAGGGCCATCTGCCGTAGACAACAGCGTGTGGGTGAGCGGGGTCATCGTCGGCTAGCTTGCATTGTAACAGCGGATAGAAGGGCCACAGTGCAAGAAATCACTTGGCAATTTAACGCTGGTGCACAAAAACGTGTATGCAGCCACACCATCCAGAACCATCTCCTTGCTATGGGGTACAGAAGCCATCGTCCCACGAGGGTACCGCTGCTGACCGCACATCACAGGGTGCAAATATTAGCGTGGGCGCGGGAACATCGCCACTGGACCCTAGACATGTGGAAAAATGTTGCCTGGACTGATGAGTTACGTGGTCTGAAATGGAACCCCTGGTACGTGTGACATCGTGCCTCATAGGTCAACCTTACCGGGATATCCTGGACGACCATTTGCTCCCGTTTGTGCGTCTTCAACATCCCTCTGGGTACCTCATCTTGCAACAAGACAATGCACCGTGCCATCGCTCCCGAATTGTATCTGAATGGTTGGATGAACACTCCACCGACGTGGCCTCGCTTCCTTGGCCAGCTAGGAAACCTGATCTCAATCCCATCGAGCACATCTGGGATGCCATCGAGAGAGATGTTCGAGGCTCTGACCCCCTCCATCAAATCTTCGTGAACTGTGGGAGCTTGTTCTGGGGTCGTAGATCCGTATGGCTTCCCAATGCTTCCGGTGTCTTGTCGAGTCCATGCCGAGACGAATCGCCGCCGTCATCAGGGCTAAAGGTGGTGCTACATGTTACTAGACAGGTATCTCTAATTCAATTGCTCTTCAGTGTGTGTTGTCTCAAAATTTGGCTGCTAACGTTTTTTTTTTTTTTTTTTTAATTCTTTTTCTGTAAGGAAATTGAACTACCTATGCAAAAATTGAAGATCCGTTCTTAATTTAGAAATTGGTTTCCGTGAATTTAACCATGCTAAATTTAGGGATCCTACCCAGCATTGTGAGACAAAGGTATTTTATTGTGCCGTTTGTTTCATAGATTTCATTTTGATGTCTCTGGTTTTCTCTTGTTCATTTCGAGCCAGCTGCGGATACAAGAAGAAAGCTGTAGAAGCTACGGCATCCCCTTTGAAAGTTTGTTGAAACAGCTTTTAATATACCCTACTTTATGCGATTTGTATTACCTTTACACTTGTTGCAATGAATTTAATTTTGATAGTTTCTTCAGTTTTGGCGAAAACACTTATTATCTGTAAAATTTATTTTCGTTCAAACGATGTGCATTCCTTACTTAAATACATCATAATTTCAATTCTGTAAGTTTGAGGTACGTTTTTTAGCCCCAGCTTGGAGCATTAAAATTTTTTTGTAGTTTTACGAATCCGCACTTGCTTCGAGCATTAAAACTTTCTAATGCCACTGCTTCCGAAATAATTTTTTTCGTATTGTTTTTGCATGAGCTTAACTGTTCTTATAAGCATCTAAAGCTAGGGAGATGCTGTACATCTTCATGATGATACATCTTTATAATGCTGTACATCTTCCCCGATAGCAGTAAAGTAAATTTCAAGTAAAAAATTTCCATGAGCTTAACTGTTCTTATAAGCATCTAAAGCTAGGGAGATGCTGTACATCTTCATGATGATACATCTTTATAATGCTGTACATCTTCCCCGATAGCAGTAAAGTAAATTTCAAGTAAAAAATTTCCATGTAATAAAAATGGGTAACGAAAGTAATCAAAACCATTGTTGAAATCTGATTTTTGAACGCTATCCCACGAAGTGACGCAGCACTAGTTAATTTAATTGTTACTCAACAATATATTTTACTAAACTATCGCCGACCATTATTTCATCACGTTTTACATAAACATAATATT
Organism: Macrothele yani; assembly: GCA_039090855.1. Classification (NCBI taxonomy): domain Eukaryota; kingdom Metazoa; phylum Arthropoda; class Arachnida; order Araneae; family Macrothelidae; genus Macrothele; species Macrothele yani. The sequence continues at coordinate 58,713,858 of CM077017.1, read as the reverse complement.
GTCTCAGGGTAAATCTGCACAAATTACGAGAACCTGATGATAAAAGCCATTACAAAAATGCATTTTTAATACACTGGCGTCCAAAAATTAGGGACGAGACGGTTTTTCGAATGTAACGTCGTGCAGAAGTGCTCCACATCGACTCAAATCATACCATAAGATCCCCAAGGTGTAAGAATATGGGCCAAGTGAGCAAAACCGTCCAAACAAGGAATCCAAAGGATACAAAGGCACTTTATTGAAAAGGTAGCTTTGAACACAACTGGACAGAAGACAGAAATGTCCATGTGACAGGCGGCTGCCAAAAAAATCCAGTCTTTAGTAGGGGATATGATCACCCCTGACAGCGTTGCAGGATTTTCAACGTTTGTCCATGCTGAGGACGAGGTTGTCAAGGAGCTGTTGAGGTATCGCGGCCCATTCCTCTTGTAGCACCAATCGCAGCTGCGGAATCGTTGCTGGCGGCTGGTGACGTGATGCCAAGCGTCTCCCGAGAAGGTCCCACACGTGTTCGATTGGATTTAGGTCCGGGGACCTTGTGGGCCAATCCATGCGTTGAATATCTTTATTCTCCAACGGCTCTGCGGTAGCCACTGTACGATGAGGTGTAGCGTTGTCGTCCATGAGGAGGAACTCAAGACCCACAGCACCTCTAAACAGACGCACGTGAGGCAGGAAAACCTCGGTACAATAGCGGACACCAGTGACTGAACCTCCTTGGAAGCTGTGGAAGTCAGTACGGCGACCAAGCATGATACCGCCCAAAACGAGAACTCCGCCACCTCCAAACCGGTCCCTTTCGATGATGTTGGAGGTGTGATTGCGTGTTCCCTGCTCTTTTAAGATGTGTATACGTCCAGAATCGCTCGTCAGACTAAATCGGCTCTCATCCGTAAAGAGAACTCGACGCCATTGCTGATGGGTCCAGTTCTTGTGTTTCTGACACCACAGAAACCGCCGTCTCCGATGAGCAGGAGTTAATGGCATACACTGTACTGCTCGTCGTGCAAATAGACCACCTTTGTGCAGCCTTCTGGCCACGGTAAAACGCGATAACGGACGTCCAGTTGTCTGTTGCACGTGCCTTGCGATTTCTCGCGCTGTCTGCCGTCTGTCTGTCTTTTCTCGCCTGTAGAACAATATACCGGTCGTCCGCCGCCGTGGTTGCTCGTGAACGACCACTGCTAAACTCTCTGACAGCTGTTCCGGTCGTTTTAAATGCTCTCCAAACTCGTAAAACGATGCTGTGAGCGATCCCGAACTCCTCGGCCACACTAGTCACACTTCGACCTTCTTCCAACTTCCCAATGACGCGACCTCGGGTAAAGTCATCCAGATGTCATCTACTGGATTGCCTGTTGGCCATATCACACGGTGGCAGCAACTCGACGTCGTTCAAGCCGATGTACACCGTGCAATAACTTTCACCGAACTGCTGAGCGTAAACCGCCCGTATGCTTTATATCCTTCCGACACTCCTCTCCCCTTACGTCATGCTGCATATATGCGCATGCCATACCGTACCGGACCCTAGTGTTTCTTCTGAGTGGTCTTTCGATCCGTTCTGCCTGCTCGTTCCGCTGTTATGCTAATTTCTCCTCTTCGTCCTTAATTTTTGCACACCAGTGTACTATGAAAATTGTGAGTCGTAGTGAATTTAGCTTCCTTTTGACTCCTGATCTCATATATGCGATTACCTGCTATTGACCGGAAGTAGTAAGAAATGCTACGTTTCAGGTCCCTTCACTTAACATTAACCTCACGACGGCACCTCACGGGTGCCGCAGGGGCCGTCACAGGAAGGGGGAAGCACCTGACGGTTGCTCCTCACGAGAGTTCCCCTACCGGAAATGGCGGGAGATAAGAACGTTGACTCTTATCGTGCTGATTATAACTTAGGAAATATTTATTTATTTATTAGAACTTAGGAATTATTTCCGTGCTTCTGATTTTTTTAATCAACTTAGAATTTTTCTTCACTTTATAAAACGTATATTTTTAGAACTTGTGTGAGGTGTTATAAGCGTTGCATTATTTTTTAGCTCATGTCTATAAAAACAATTCGCACCCTTTCTCAAGAAATTTCATTAATTATTATAACTTGGTTCTTTATTTTATTCTGGCTTGTTGATTTTTTCAATATTGTTCCGGATACTTCTTGAAAATTAATTTTCCCCTTCTTTTGCATGATAAACGAATCTTATTTTGTTTTCCCTAAGTTTAGATATATTTCCGAAGACAGATTTATTCACCCCGTCAGTGTACATTGCGATCACTTCCCGTCTGCAATGCTATCAGAACGACCTTTGAGTTGTTATCTTTGTTTGTTTCCGGCCTGAAAAACCCAATCTGTTGTCTCTAGTCCCAGAATTTCTTTGTGTAGGTAAAACAGATGTTTTTGATTAATGTACCCCGACGTTCTTATCTCCCGACATTTCAGCCTTCAATACTATTCCTATAAATGTGATAAATGAAAACACATTGCCCAGCTCATGTAGATAAGTACTTCTTCCTGTGATATCCTAGTTCACGCGGACTACATTATCTTATGCCTTGTTATAGATAAGATCACTTCCCTTTAAGTTCATCGTGTCCAGATGTTTTTGATTAACGTCTAATCTGTTTTGAGAGCGATTTCCGCAGTGTTCAATGGTGCATCTTCCTGTGATAACATATGTTTGCCCTAAGTTTCCGGCATGTTTGTCATGAAAGAGATAACGTTCCCACCATGCGTTTTAACAACAAAAGATAGTGTTCAAAGTATTTCCTTCACTCTGATATTGTTACCAAAAACAAATGTTTCTAATTCTTAGAATTTCTCTGTAAACAGATAAGATTATCAGATTTTACTTTTCCTGTGATCTGGAGTGTTTGCATTTACAAAGGAAATTCATGAACTAGATCCAAACATTTCAACAAAATTCGAGAAGAATGTAGACTAACTTTCAAGATACCGTAATAAAGTTGAAGAAGCTATGTGAATTTCAGATCTAACATGGCCCTTTTATACCTGGAGAAGGACTGATAAGGGGTGATCACGTGATGCATGCATGGAATCGATTAAAATGTCCAAGTTCGATTCCCCCAGAAATTTTTCTGAAAATGATAGTTTCTCTTTTAAAAAAAAAAAAATTTCCAGAATAAGAATCCCTTCACTGAAACAAGAAATTCCTATTCAAAGCATTCCATCCCTCTTTCTTCTTCAAATACTCTATTTGTAAATCTAAGGAACTGTTGTTTTTTAATATTCATGTATTTCTCCCTCTAACTTTAGAATATATTTTTTTCAAAATGTATGTAGATATTACGATAGTAAAACCTCTTACATCTGCTTGATGTTCAATTCGCTTCAGACTGTCTTAAGGAAATTCGTACATTTTCTCATAACACATCGACATGTTATTTTTCTTCCCATTTACTTCAAAGACTGGAGATCAACTTAATGGAGTCCTTTGAGAAAGGGGAAATATATGCATATATTAGTTCATGTTCAGATAAGGGAAATGCATGCATATATATATTACAATATGAAAAAAGAAGCCCTATAATTGAAAGCTCAACCTAAAGGTGGATAGATTGCTGACGCTCTCTCTACTCTATGACATTTCTTTACTGAATGAACCATGGCCTTTTTTTTTTTTTTTTTTTTTTCATGAGCCACTTTAAAATCTTCGTTCTCCCTTTTTACTATTGTCAGATTCCATGTCCCTCCAGTTCTTTACTGAGAAACAGAAGCATTTATTCAATTTTAATTTATTAAGAGAGTAGAACTCTTTTAGGCTATCGAAGTACTTTCAGGTCTTTCATTGCGAAAATTTTCATTGTCATGAAAGTAGGCATAATCGAGATGATTTACTATCGTTTCAATGAAATTGTTTACGTATTCATTGCTCTGATGCCAGATTTCATTTTCTTATACTTCGAACCGAAATGAGTTTGAATCATTTGTCGAGAAAACATTTCTTTCATATGTATATATATTTTTTTTGCCTCCGAATCAAACGAACTCAAAAAAGAAGAGACGCACTTTAATGTTTTTTCCTCTTATGAGTGGAACCAAAGTGCATGGGGTCAAAAACGATTTTATTGATTTAACTAAGAGGACCGTTTTCGGACTGCTTATGATAGAAAATTCAGTGAATTTCCCACTGAATAACATGGGAAACTGCGAAATTTAAGAAGCACGTTTTCGTTCAAGTAAAATATTTTAAAAGGTCTATTTTCGATTCAGTTGAAAACAGACAGGGTGCGTTTCTGAACAGTTCATTTTTTCCTACGATCAAAATGAATCACTTCGTTTTTCTTAAGGTGCGTTTCTGAAAGAAGTAAAAATAGATCAGGAGAAAATTGGAAAGATTTTTTTATGAAACCCAGAGTGTTTATTTTCTTATAGCTAGAGGGGTCGTCAGTGAGAGCACTTATTCTCTTCAAACTAAGAGAATGAAGTGTAGCCAGTTTAAAAAAAAAATTTCAAACTCCCCAAATTTTAGCCTTTTGTCTGGTTTCGACTCAATACTGTAATGCATTGCTCTCAGACCAGTTGAATTCCTGGCCCTTAATGAAATACATTAAGCCTTTCCCTTAAAAATAACAAATCACTTCTTCAATACCAGATCCCCAATAAATTTCTTTAAGATTCACACTTTTACTTTTAAAACTTGAAATTCGTTATTATTTAACTCTTCACACACACAAAAAAAAAAAACCCAAAAAAAAAAACATTCACACTTTTACTTGTAAAAACTTGAAATTCATTATTATTTAACTCCTTACAGAAATGAAACACATTCACACTTTTACTTTTAAAATTATAGAAAAATAGATGCATTCTCAAACTATAAATTTTTTACCTACCTCCCTCTCCATTCCCTTAAACCAACAATTTAATGTAGTTCTAAAAATAACTTTTTTCTTCTCTGCTACCTCCTCAATACATGTTTTTCACAGAACGCAACAAGTCCTTTCCATATATTCCTTCCAAGAAGGCTTTGGATGGGATATTCTCCCCAACGGTTTCAGCGAAAGATTCCGCTAAAGTCTTGGGGGCTAGCATTGCTACGGCATCATTGAAGTGTTCTTTAAACTTAGATTGGGGTTGGCATCAGTACATCTGTGACCCATGATGTTTTCAAGCATGCGATCCGGATTAAGGTAACACTTAATACAATAGAATAATTTTTCAGCATGCCCCTGAACGAGATCTAACACCACTTCAATAAGCATGAAGTAATACTCTTCGTTCGTTCGTGGAGAGGAAGGAACGGGGGTTGGAATCCTCTGATGAAGCAAAACGGTCTTTGTAAAAACTCGACCAAATAGTAGAATAGTAATGCTGGTCCATATCTTCTCACATTGATCAGCGAGAGCTTCAAATTGTTCACCATTCAGTTTAATGGAATTAGGGTTCAGTCGACGAAATCCATTGATCCGAGGGAAAGCACCTCAAATATATAACCGTGAGGTCCGTCCAAAGAAGGAGAGGCAGAAATAATTAGTTCTCTGTTGATTAACATATCTTCATTTTCTCCATGCAACCAACGGACTTTTCTCATAAACTGCAGGAAGGTCAGAGCTGCCATGGTGATTCCATTCTTGGTGGGGAAAAAAGATTCTTGTTCATTCCTGTATCATCTTACATGAACTGTGATTGTGTTATGGAAATCAGACACTTTCACGAATACGTTATAACCTAAATGGAAATGATGAGGGGGGATATCATTCAAAGAAATTCCCGATTCAACTCATGACTTGGAAGCTTCAGTACAGACCTTCTTTGCTACAGCATCGGAAACTTCAGTAGAGGAAGATGATCGCTTCATGTTGAAAGCTGGAGGAAGAGAATCGAAGGAATTTGATGGAAGCGGTGTGGTCGACAACGAAGCGTGCTGATAGTTCGAAGACAGGGAACAGAATGAGTTAGCTTTGAATTGTTCGGGCAAAACTGATAAGAGGTTGGAGTTCGTCACTTGTTTACTGCTTGAGAGTGAAAGAGCAGAGTCATGGGGCAAAGAACACTCGGTTATCATCTTTCTAAAGGTCAAATTCAATCTAATGTTTGGAGCATCCTTTTGTCGAGGCAGACCATGGCTCCAATACGAATTAGTTGGCGGCAGGATGTGGAGTAAAGTTCTTGATCTCAACGATAAGGAAACTGGTTTAAACCCGTTTCGCTTGAAAACAAAGTCTCTTTCCTGTCCGAGAGATACTGAGGCAATACAAGACAAAGGCTCTATTTCAGCTTCGTCATCACGGTGATCGCTGATTCTGTCATTCCTATTTCGATATTTATTAATTAAAACAAAGTTGAAAGATTCACCACATTCTTTCTCAACATAAAGCTTGATTTCTTGAGTAATGGAGTCCAAGGGCGACGTTCTAAGGTCAAACCGCTAAAAGTGTATTTCAGATTGAGGTCCCCGAAGGCAACATGTTGTCTGGAAATGGAATATGATTTTCCATAAATTTTGATCTTTGAGAATTCTCCACTTAAATATTCCACTTCTTCTTCCAGGCGAGAAAAGTAATGAATAGCTTGAGTTGAGGAGAACAGCTGAGAATAATGGAAATGAAGTCTTTCCTTGTTATGTCGAAGAGGCAGCATTTTTTTTCTCAGGAAGGGGAACAACTGAAGTCCGTCCACTAAAAGAACTGAATTGAGAATGAAGAAGGAGAGCTTGAGATAGGCTGACGAGGGACGTCATGACTCTCAAGGTGAAATTCATTATAGTTCTGATAAGAACTTTTTCCCCCATGAGCTAAGAGATCTGTCAGAAGAACCTTCTCTTTGGGAAAACTATGAAATCATTTTCCATAAGTTTATTTTCCATAAGTTTATATCGAGTAAAATTCTGTAAACCGTCGTTTTTGAAATCGTTTAAATTATAACAGGACGAAAATGGTTTGATTGGAAACGTGCCGGGCTGTGGTAGCTCTTTAACAAAGGATTTTCCTTTATCTTGAAACTGAAATAAACACATCTGGTCTAGAGGTGACCTTTCCAACAATCCTGATATGATATGTTTGTATAGATAAGTGGAAAGGCATGAGAATCATTATGTTTTCTTAAACTCAAGACCGAAATACGTATCACCCACTGACCAGTTCAGTGAAAATCTCTGATAAGATGTGTTTACTCAGATAACATTTGACCCTGTTTAACAAGACACTGCTTTTAAATTTAAAACTGAAAACAAAGGATTTCCTTTATCTTGAAACTGAAGTACACACATCTTGTTGAGAGGTAACCTTTCCAACAACCATGATATGATGTGTTTGTATAGATAAGTGGAAAGGTCGGGGAATCATTACATTTTCTTAAACTCAACACCGAAATACCTATCACCCAACTGACCAGTTCAGTGAAAATCTCTGATAAGATGTGTTTACTCAGATAACATTTGACCCTGTTGATCAAGACGCTGCTTTTATACTTAAGACTGAAAACAAAGGATTTCCTTTATCTTGAAACTGAAGTATACACATCTGGTTGAGAGGTAACCTTTCCAACAGCCATGGTATGATGTGTTTGTATATATATTAATGAAAAATGATCGCAGGGCAAAGAATGAATATTGTCTGAGGATACGACTCGCTTGTTGTCATATGAGGAAAGAGACGTTTTGTTTATAACATTCGAAGTTTGAAACATTCTGTTTAATGCATTCTTGCTTTTAATCCTGATTTATTCATTATAACTTTTTCCGACTCCCCAACTTAGAATATATATTTTTTTCCGTTATGTAATACTGCTTTTTTACTCGTAATTTGTTCGTGTATTATTTCTTCTCTATTTTATTCTTTCTATATCATTTACGCTAATTCTTCATGTTATTTAGTTCAAGTTTTATTTATTCTTAACAACAGCCTATGTCTATTAAGATTGAATTTTCTATCAAAACAACTGGATCACATGACTAAATGAGACGTAGCCCGAAGGAGCTCCCTCCCTGTCACACCCCCTTGTACTTCGGCTCCTTCGGGCTACGTTTCATTTAGTCATGTGATCCAGTTGTTTTGATAGAAAATTCAATCTTAATAGACATAGGCTGTTGTTAAGAATAAATAAAACTTGAACTAAATAACATGAAGAATTAGCGTAAATGATATAGAAAGAATAAAATAGAGAAGAAATAATACACGAACAAATTACGAGTAAAAAAGCCGTATTACATAAGGGAAAAAATATATATTCCAAGTTGGGGTAGTTGGAAAAAAGTTATAATGAATAAATCAGGATTAAAAGCAAGAATGAATTAAACAGAATGTTCCAAACTTCGAATGTTATAAACAAAACGTCTCTTATCCCAAATGACCACAAGCGAGTCGCATCCTCAGACAATATTCATTTTTTGCCCTACGATCATTTTTCATTAATATATATACAAACACATCATACCATGGCTGTTGGAAAGGTTACCTCTCAGCAGATGTGTATACTTCAGTTTCAAGATAAAGGAAATCCTTTGTTTTCAGTCTTAAGTATAAAAGCAGCGTCTTGATTAACAGGGTCAAATGTTATCTGAGTAAACACATCTTATCAGAGATTTTCACTGAACTGGTCAGCTGGGTGATAGATATTTCGGTGTTGAGTTTAAGAAAATGTAATGATTCCCCGACCTTTCCACTTATCTATACAAACACATCATATCATGGTTGTTGGAAAGGTTACCTCTCAACAAGATGTGTGTACTTCAGTTTCAAGATAAAGGAAATCCTTTGTTTTCAGTTTTAAATTTAAAAGCAGTGTCTTGTTAAACAGGGTCAAATGTTATCTGAGTAAACACATCTTATCAGAGATTTTCACTGAACTGGTCAGTGGGTGATACGTATTTCGGTCTTGAGTTTAAGAAAACATAATGATTCCCATGCCTTTCCACTTATCTATACAAACATATCATATCAGGATTGTTGGAAAGGTCACCTCTAGACCAGATGTGTTTATTTCAGTTTCAAGATAAAGGAAAATCCTTTGTTAAAGAGCTACCACAGACCAGCACGTTTTCAATCAAACCATTTTCGTCCTGTTATAATTTAAACGAATTCAAAAACGACCGTTTACATAATTTTACTCGATCCAAAACCGTTTTTTATTCATGCTAGTTTTCCCATGTAATCCTATGGGAATTTTGCAATTATAAGAAAACGAAAATTTCCATTTTCAACCCTATAAGAGAATGTACTTTTCCGAAACTTGCCGTGGCACGTTTATAATCAAACAATTTTCGTCCTGTTATAATTTAAACGATTTCAAAAACGACGGTTTACAGAATCTTACTCGATTCAAAATAAACTTATGGAAAATGATTTCATAGTTTTCCCAAAGAGAAGTTTCTTCTGACAGATTTCTTAGTTCATGGGGGAAAAAGTTCTTATCAGAACTATAATGAATTTCACCTTGAGAGTCATGACGTCCCTCGTCAGCCTATCTCAAGCTCTCCTTCTTCATTCTCAATTCAGTTCTTTTAGTGGACGGACTTCAGTTGTTCCCCTTCCTGAGAAAAAAAAATGCTGCCTCTTCGACAGAACAAGGAAAGACTTCATTTCCATTATTCTCAGCTGTTCTCCTCAACTCAAGCTATTCATTACTTTTCTCGCCTGGAAAAAGAAGTGGAATATTTAAGTGGAGAATTCTCAAAGATCAAAATTTATGGAAAATCATATTCCATTTCCAGACAACATGTTGCCTTCGGGGATCTCAATCTGAAATACACTTTTAGCAGTTTGACCTTTGAACGTCGCCCTTGGACTCCATTACTTCAAGAAATCAAGCTTTATGTTGAGAAAGAATGTGGTGAATCTTTCAACTTTGTTTTAATTAATAAATATCGAAATAGGAATGACAGAATCAGCGATCACCGTGATGACGAAGCTGAAATAGAGCCTTTGTCTTGTATTGCCTCAGTGTCTCTCGGACAGGAAAGAGACTTTGTTTTCAAGCGAAACGGGTTTAAACCAGTTTCCTTATCTTTGAGATCAAGAATTTTACTCCACATCCTGCCGCCAACTAATTCGTACTGGAGTCATGGTCTGCCTCGACAAAAGGATGCTCCAAACATTAGACTGAATTTGACCTTTAGAAAGATGATAACCGAGTGTTCTTTGCCCCATGACTCTGCTCTTTCACTCTCAAGCAGTAAACAAGTGACGAACTCCAACCTCTTATCAGTTTTGCCCGAACAATTCAAAGCTAACTCATTCTGTTCCCTGTCTTCGAACTGTCAGCACGCTTCGTTGTCGACCACACCGCTTCCATCAAATTCCTTCGATTCTCTTCCTCCAGCTTTCAACATGAAGCGATCATCTTCCTCTACTGAAGTTTCCGATGCTGTAGCAAAGAAGGTCTGTACTGAAGCTTCCAAGTCATGAGTTGAATTGGGAATTTCTTTGAATGATATCCCCCTCATCATTTCCATTTAGGGGGTAACGCATTCGTGAAAGTGTCTGATTTCCATAACACAATCACAGTTCATGTAAGATGATACAGGAATGAACAAGAATCTTTTTTCCCCACCAAGAATTTAATCACCATGGCAGCTCTGACCTTCCTTCAGTTTATGAGAAAAGTCCGTTGGTTGCATGGAGAAAATGAAGATATGTTAATCAACAGAGAACTAATTATTTCTGCCTCTCCTTCTTTGGACGGACCTCACGGTTATATATTTGAGGTGCTTTCCCCTCGGATCAATGGATTTTGTCGACTGAACCCTAATTCCATTAAACTGAATGGTGAACAATTTGAAGCTCTTGCTGATCAATGTGAGAAGATATGGACCAGCATTACTATTCTACTATTTGGTCCAGTTTTTACAAAAACCGTTTTGCTTCATCAGAGGATTAAAACCCCCGTTCCTTCCTCTCCTCTAACAAACGAAGAGTATTACTTCATGCTTATTGAAGTGGTGTTGGATCTCGTTCAGGGGCATGCTGAAAAGTTATTCTATTGTATTCAGTGTCACCTTAATCCGGATCGCATGCTTGAAAACATCATGGGTCACAGATGTACTGATGCCACCCCCAATCTAAGTTTAAAGAACACTTCAAGGATGCCGTAGCAATGCTAGCACCCAAGACTTTAGCGGAATCTTTCGCTGAAACCGTTGGGGAGAATATCCCATCCAAAGCCTTCTTGGAAGGAATATATGGAAAGGACTTGTTGCGTTCTGTGAAAAACATGTATTGAGGAGGTAGCAGAGAAAAAAAAGTTATTTTTAGAATTAAAAAAAAAGTTCTTTTTAGAACTACCTTAAATTGTTGGTTTAAGGGAATGGGGAGGGAGGTAGGGAAAAAATTATAGTGTGAGAATGCATCTATTTTTCTATAATTTTAAAAGTAAAAGTGTGAATGTGTTTCATTTTTGTAAGGAGTTAAATACTAATGAATTTCAAGTTTTTAAAAGTAAAAGTGTGAATGTTTTTTTGTTTTTTTGTAAGGAGTTAAATAATAATGAATTTCAAGTTTTAAAAGTAAAAGTGTGAATGTTTTTTAAATTTTTATAAGGAGTTAAATAATAATGAATATCAAGTTTTAAAAGTAAAAGTGTGAATGCATAAATCTTAAAGAAATTTATTGGGGATCTGGTATTGAAGGAGTGATTTGTTACTTTTAAGGGAAAGGCTTAATGTATTTCCTTAAGGGCCAGGAATTCAAATGGTCTGAGAGCAATGCTTTACAGTATTGAGTCAAAACCAGGCAAAAGGCCAAACTTTGGGGAGTTTGAAATTTTTTTTCAAACTGGCTGCACTTCATTCTCTTAGTTTGAAGAGAATAAGTGCTCTCACTGACGACCCCTCTAGCTGTAAGAAAATAAACACTCTGGGTTTCATAAAAAAATCTTTCCAATTTTCTCCCTGAACTATTTTTACTTCTTTCAGAAACGCACCTTAAGAAAAACAAAGTGATTCGTTTTGATCGTAGGAAAAAATGAACTGTTCAGAAACGCACCCTGTCTGTTTTCAACTGAATCGAAAATAGACCTTTTAAAATATTTTACTTGAACGAAAACGTGCTTCTTAAATTTCGCAGTTTCCCATGTTATTCAATGGGAAATTCACTGAATTTTCTATCATAAGAAATCTGAAAACGGTCCTCTTAGTAAAATCAACAAAATCGTTTTTGACCCCATGCACTTTAATTCCACTCATAAGAGGAAAAAACATTAAAGTGCGTCTCTTCTTTTTTGAGTTCGTTTGATTCGGAGGCAAAAAATATATATATACATATGAAAGAAATGTTTTCTCGATGAATGATTCAAACTCATTTCTGTTCGAAGTATAAGAAAATGAAATCTGGCATCAGAGCAATGAATACGTAAACAATTTCATTGAAACGATAGTAAATCATCTCGATTATGCCTGCTTTCATGACAATGAAAATTTTCGTAATGAAAGACCTGAAAGTACTTCGATAGCCTAAAAGAGTTCTACTCTCTTAATAAATTAAAATTGAATAAATGCTTCTGTTTCTCAGTAAAGAACTGGAGGGACATGGAATCTGACAATAGTAAAGGGAGAACGAAGATTTTAAAGCGGTTCATGAAAAAAAAAAAAAAAAGGCCATGGTTCATTCAGTAAAGAAATGTCATAGAGTAGAGAGAGCGTGAGCAATCTATCCGTCTTTAGTTTGAGCTTTCACTTATAGGGCTTGTTTTTTCATATTGAAATATATGCATGCATTTCCCTTATCTGAACATGAACTAATATATACATATATTTCCCCTTTCTCAAAGGACTTCATTAAGTTGATCTCCAGTCTTTGAAGAGAACGGGAAGAAAAATAACATGTCGATGTGTTATGAGAAAATGTACGAATTTCCTTAAGACAGTCTGAAGCGAATTGAACATCAATCAGTTGTAAGAGGTTTTACTATCGTAATATTTACATACATTTTGAAAAAAATATCTTCTAAAGTTAGAGGGAAAAATACATGAATATTAAAAAACAATAGTTCTTTAGATTTTCAAATAGAGTATTTGAAGTAGAAAGAGGGATGGAATGCTTTGAATAGGAATTTCTTGTTTCAGAGTAGGGATTCGTATTCTGGAATTTTTTTTTTTTTTAAAGAGAAACTATCATTTTCAGAAAAATTTCTGGTTGAGTCGAACTTGGACATTTTAATCGATTCCATGCATGCATCACGTGATCACCCCTTATCAGTCCTTCTCCAGGTATAAAAGGGCCATGTTAGATCAGAAATTCCCATAGCTTCTTCAACTTTACTACGGTATCTTGAAAGTTAGTCTACATTCTTCTCGAATTTTGTTGAAATGTTTGGATCTAGTTCATGAATTTCCTTTGTAAATGCAAACACTCCAGATCACAGGAAAAGTAAAATCTGATAATCTTATCTGTTTACAGAGAAATTCTAAAAATTAGAAACATTTGTTTTTAGTAACAATATCAGGGTGAAGGAAATACTTTGAACACTATCTTTTGTTGTTAAAACGCATGGTGGGAACGTTATCTTTTTCATGACAAACATGCCGGAAACTTAGGGCAAACATATGTTATCACAGGAAGATGCACCATTGAACACTGCGGAAATCGCTCTCAAAACAGATTAGACGTTAATCAAAAACATCTGGACACGATGAACTTAAAGGGAAGTGATCTTATCTATAACAAGGCATAAGATAATGTAGTCCGCCTGAACTAGGATATCACAGGAAGAAGTACTTATCTACATGAGCTGGGCAATGTGTTTTCATTTATCACATTTATAGGAATAGTATTGAAGGCTGGAATGTCGGGAGATAAGAACGTTGGGGTACATTAATCAAAAACATCTGTTTTACCTACACAAAGAAATTCTGGGACTAGAGAGAACAGATTGGGTTTATCAAGCCGGAAACAAACAAAGATAACAACTCAAAGGTCGTTCTGATAGCATTGCAGACGGGAAGTGATCGCAATGTACACTGACGGGGTGAATAAATCTGTCTTCGGAAATATATCTAAACTTAGGGAAAACAAAATAAGATTCGTTTATCATGCAAAAGAAGGGGAAAATTAATTTTCAAGAAGTATCCGGATCAATGTTGAAAAAATCAACAAGCCAGAATAAAATAAAGAACCAAGTTATAATAATTAATGAAATTTCTTGAGAAAGGGTGCGAATCGTTTTTATAGACATGAACTAAAAAATAATGCAACGCTTATAACACCTCACACAAGTTCTAAAAATATACGTTTTATAAAGAGAAGAAAAATTCTAAGTTGATTAAAAAAATCAGAAGCACGGAAATAATTCCTAAGTTCTAATAAATAAATAAATATTTCCTAAGTTATAATCAGCACGATAAGAGTCAACGTTCTTATCTCCCGCCATTTCCGGTAGGGGAACTCTCGTGAGGAGCAACCGTCAGGTGCTTCCCCCTTCCTGTGACGGCCCCCTGCGGCACCCGTGAGGTGCCGTCATGAGGTGCACAATGTTAAGTGAAGGGGCCTGAAACGTAGCATTTCTTACTACTACCGGAGCTTTAAAATGATATATAACACGATGTATAACACTGTAGATATCCTAGACCAGGAATGGTGAAACTTTTCCGACTTATGGGCCAGTTACAGTTTGCTTTACTGCTTTGAAGTTTTCTTTTTAATTAACATTAGTGTAAAACTTGTTGCTGAATTTTACTAGCAAAGGCATTTATTTTCAGTTCATAGCACATTGCCTTCAAGGTTATGGGCACCATCAGTAGTCATAGATACTATTTTATTTAAGTCAATCTCCATTATTTCTACAACGTCCTACTTCACTTCACTTCACACATTATATCTTTCACTGTGATGATTGTAGTCGGCAAACTCAGCAGTCAATCCCCCCATCCATTACATTTCCACAAGCAAATCTAACAAAAAATATCTAACCTTGTTTGTGACGCCACATCAGTTCTTTAATCAAGACATATTGAAAACATATCGGTGTTGTCCAAATAAGATTTAATATGATCTGTAACATCTTCACTCATTCTTGTTATTCTATCTTTAAAAGAGTTCCTTCTGACTGGCATTTGCTTAATTCTATTCACAATTTGTTACTTGTTGGGAAAATCTTTCAATAATGTGACAGATCTGGCTAAGAAAGCTGCCTTAAAAAAATCGACATCACAAAGTGGCTTCGACGCTAATATAGCGTAAAAGTCTTTTCGACTTCTACCATGTTTTAACACATCAACATACTAAGAAATAGTTCCTAAATGAAAGAAACCTTAACGGCCAGACGAAACATGTAAATAACAGAAGTCAACTTACGAAAACGATGCTTTATTCAGGATGTAGCACACACATCGTAACATAGCATATTGTTCAAAAAGTAGGAACTGTACACCAAATTAAACTCAAAATAATATAACTATATACTAAAAATTCGAAAATTTCTTGGCGTAGAATAAATAATCAAAATTTCCAAGCTTTCGCACATCAACCTCAGCACTCAATCCTAGTTAGGATTCTAGACAATCCGAACTAAGAAACATCGTTGAATTGGCCACTGAGGCAGGATATACTTCGAACCAGATGCATAACTTTATCGAGAAAGCCAGAATCAGCAGTCCTGATAATACACTGACGGAAAAAGAATCCCAACACCAAGAAGGGGTTGTGTTAGATAAACGACAGTTGGTAGGCGGTGAGAGTACATCTGCAAGATGACGTCTATGAGAATTTTGCGCTCGGCGCATACGTGTGGGGCTAGTAGCGCCGCTCGGAACATGCAAAGCAGGTTTGCTGTAAATACGCGCTGTAACGTTCGTGAGCGTTAGTTATCGTTGAGATTCGACGTAGGGTGTTGATGTTAGTCAAGAATGCCTTAATAGGGCTACGAGAAGGTGGATTTTCTTTCCGCAATATTGCAGAACGACTTGGCAGGAATGTAGCCACTGTGCATGATTGTTGGCAGCGGTGGTCAAGGGAAGGTACTGCCTCAAGAAGACCGGATTCCAGCCGGCCACGTGGCACTACTGAGAGGGAAGACCGCCGTGTACGGCGTATGGCCGTGGCGCATCGTACCGCGTCTGCGGCAGCAATTCGAGCTGCAGTTGCCACCACAGTGACACAACGAACTGTTACAAATAGGTTACTTGAAGGACAGCTCCGATCCAGACGCCCTGTAGCGTGCATTCCACTTACTCCAAACCACTGCCGTTTGCGACGTCAGTGGTGTCAAGCTAGAGCTCATTGGAGGACGGAGTGGAGATCTGTTGTGTTTTCTGCTGAAAGCCGGTTCTGCCTGGGTGCCAGTGATGGCCGTGTGTTGGCTAGAAGGAGGCCAGGTGAGCGCCTGCAACCAACCTGTCTGCGACCGAGACACACTGGACCTACACTTGGAGTTATGGTCTGGGGAGCAATTTCCTATGACAGCAGGAGTACTCTCGTGGTTATCCCACGCACCCTGACGGCACAGTTATACGTCGGTCTGGTGATTCAACCTGTTGTGCTGCCATTCATGAACAGCATTCCAGGGGCGTTTTCCAACAGATAACGCTCGCCCGCATACCGCTGTTGTAACCCAACATGCTCTACAGAGTGTCGACATGTTGCCGTGGCCTGCTAGATCACCAGACCTTTCACCAATCGAGAACGTATGGGACATCATTGGACGACAACTCCAGCGTCATCCCCAACCAGCATTAACCGTCCCTGTATTGACCGACCAAGTGCAACAGGCATGGAACTCCATCCCACAAACTGACATCCAGCACCTGTACGACACAATGTATGAACGTTTGCGTGCTTGCATTCAACATTCTGGCGGTTACACCGGTTATTAATGTACCAGCATTTCACATTTAAAATGGCTCTTCTCGCGCTTACAATAAGCTGTGATATTGAAACCTTAATCGATTAAATATGTTACCTATACAAATGTATTGCCGCCATTTCATTCCTCTACAACTATTTTTTCTTGGTGTTGGAATTTTTTTCCGTCAGTGTATTTCTATGCCGCAACTTCGCTACCTGGGCTCTATTCCCTACATACCAAATATTTCCTATCTACTCAAAAACGCGCTCAGAAGGATGAACTTCGTTGTCGGTATAAGGCCTCCGGCATCTTTATACACGATGCTTAAGAGAAATATTGACAAGCCCCCTCTTCTCAATGAGGCAGGTATTTATGCCATCCCACTAAAATATCCGGACGGCTCCAGGCGACACTACATCGGAATGACCAAACGTTCGTTTGGAATTAGAATCAGCGAACATAAAAGGGATACAAGAGATGAGAAGATAACCACTGCCCTATCAAGAGAAGTCAAGTTCAAGTCCGCCGATCCTATATGGAGTGATGTAAAGAAATTAGCTTCATACTCCACACCCAAATCTACTGCCATTCGCGAAACCTTGGAAATCTTGACCAGCTGCGAGGCTTGCAACGATAGCGTCTCTCTGGAGTTACCACGTATTTGGAATCCATTCTTCAAATAATGCTGAGATTTTTACCATAGTACCGCGTGCCCAACCAACGTGACCTCGTTTCTTCGAAATATCACGTTTGCTCCTAATCATTTATTGTCTAGTCAAGTCACCGCGTTTAAAGTGTTGAAACGTTCTATTATCCTGTTTGCAGCTAGCTGTCTACCTTCCTTGAGAAAGCCATCTGGTTGATGTGCGAAAGCTTGGTAATTTTGATTATTTATTCTACGCCAAGAAATTTTCGGATTTTTAGTATATAGTTATACTATTTTGAGAATAGCATATTGTAGTGAACGCTCCACACACCACACACTATCACAACACTCCTATCAATAATCAGTTTGCAACCCAACGCTCTCCCTTACAACGCTCTCAAGCAATAGATCAGTCGTCGTTTTTATCTCTTGTTCTTATCAAAACTCAAGCATACGTCATGTGCATTCAACCTCAATTGTGTTGCCAAACGTATTTGTTTGAGAGAAAGATATAACGTTAAGAGTGAAGAATAACAGAATAAACTCAAGATTTACATAGGGAAAGAAACTAAAAAGGAAATTTAATTTAGAATATACGTCACACTATGCAATACAACGAAATAGATGAAAACTAGCCGCAGTGATTATTCCTTAGCCTGAAAGAAGTACGGAACAATTTGATTGTTTTTCATATTGTTTCACTTTTTGTGAAATGTACTCCCTTCTTTCTTCATTTGACATGGAACAAACATTTTTATGATTACTCTCAAAATGACGCTATACATTGAATTTGCGGAACACTACTGTTTCCGTACACAGGCAACTGAAAGCTTAATTGTTTTTCTCAATGACTCCGTACTCCGATGTCTACTGTTTTTGAAATACTCGACCACTATCGTTGTTTAGTTTCTGTTGGGGTTTTTTTTGGCACCGAAAACACTTTTGCATGGCCCGAATACGAAAACACCAGCAAAGGAACAATTGCAGTACAGAAGAGAAATAAGCAGTAGCTACAAACAAATCAACCTTCTTTGACAAACTGAAGCTCTGGACTGGCGTCGCAGTGTTGCCAAGTTATAAATTTGAAATCTCTCCATTCATTGTTCAAGGTTACCTTCAGTTCTCACAGGAACTCGCTGTCTCATGCACGTCTTCCAATCAGATTGGTTTTCTCTCCCTCCTGCAAAGGTAAGGGAAAAGCAGGAGAGATGGGGGCTTGAGCTGAAGCAGGCGTGGAGGTCTCGTGGTGGAAATCAGTAGGAGCAGAATGATAAAATAATTGTGTGCATGCGATGCTTAACTTTTGGGAATTAATGCATAAGGCGATTAAAGGAGGCGAGGTTGATTTATTTACTACCCCGTTGGAGCACATTTCTTGGCTAGATTAATTTTCTTGTCGAAGCTCAGTTATTTGCAAGAAAACACTACAGACATGCTGTTGAACAATTCTTTCTAAAAAACTAAATTCCTGTTTAATGTAAATGTTTTCATTTCGGTGTGCCACCCAAATCGTGTTCGTGTGCCACTGCCATAGGTTTGCCATCCCTGTCCTATACCAAAAGTTACCAAGCCCCCTCACTAACACACTTCCGATTCAGCTTTTCTTTCTATCTTGAGGTCAGATTTTAGCTTTATAGACTTTCGCAGCTACATTACATTTCATCGGTGTCAGGATCGTTTCTTACGTTCGTCTAAATCTGAACGATACACTGTAAAAAATTGCAGGGTCAAATTACGGTTGATACACTGGCAGCTCAGTGGCCAGTCAATAAACCGTAATTTTACAGTACCACACCGTAATGTTCATTAACATGTCTAATGACTGGGAAATAAAAACGTCTAACGACCATATTATTCATTAACCTGTCTAATGACTGGGAAATAAAAACGTCTAACGACCATATTATTCATTAACATGTCTAAATACAGTAACAGTTCTAACAGTTTAAACACCGTGAGCATATAGTTTATCTACCGAAAATTTATGGTTAACCGCCAGGAGGCGTGCTTACGATCTGTAAACCGTCTTAATCCGGGTGAAACACTGACTAGTAACGGCAATGTTTTACAGTGTATATAATAATATTATTGAAAATATTTATTGTTTTTGAAAAACTGGACAGTCGAAATACTTATTCGTTCTGCCGCCACAGTTTAGTAAATAGTAAATATTACTTTTATGACTTTCATATCTTCTTTCATTGGTTTTACGACAATAGCATTCTTTAATCCACATATCTAAGTACCGCTCAATGTGAGGAATTAGTAAATCTTATTGTTTGTTGTTATGATTTAATTCCACTTACATAAATGTAAGCTCTCGAATAACTTGTTCTATTTCACACCCACAAAGATCTTGGCATGCGAATGATGCATAGCATAAATTATCTACAAAGAGTACCAGGGTACACTCTCGATTTTTTTTTATGGAAGAGATGTACGGGCAGTCGTCCGTTCTTATTTGGGCACACTGGTCCCACAAAAAAGGGCGAGCCAGCGGCGTAGGATAAACACCCCACTCATGCTACACCGGAACTCGAACGCGGGCCCATCTCGGACGACTAGCCAAAAATCAGCGTCTCTGCCCACTCGACCACTGGGGTAGCATGCCTGATTTACCGGTTATTTGTGCCAGTAAGAGAGAGATAGCCAATACCGAACGAACGAACACAACATCCACATCTTATTGAGAACTCGACCCCATGCTCTAGATCACTGTAGGAACTGCACTAAATTAAGGTCTGAGTGGTATCTAAAGCTTGTGAGTAAAAACAAACAAACAAAAAACGGTTTTGTGAGGACTGCAGCTTCAACACTTTGTTTTCTTCGTCATCATTATTTTTATTTAGCAGAGTACCGATTTCACAAGTGCCTTGTAACCAATTTTGTATCACGGACCCCTTTTTAAAATCAGTAGCACACATTTTAATTACACCAAGCACAGAAAGCACGGACAAACTAAAATATAGATAGATATACGAATATATTGGGCGTGTGCAAAAGTTCTACCCGTTTTTGTAATAGATGCAAATTACAATAGGAGTAGTTACATCACAGATGACGCTGTGATGCCGAATTTTCGGCCAATAAAGCGTGGAGCAGTAGAGCATATAGAGGCACTAGATTTGTCCGAGTAAGCCATTCGTCACGGAAATCACGGACGGTGTAACATGACATGCCGTAACGAGCACATTAGACATTGTTTACTGTACGAGTTCAATAAAGGCAGTACTGTAGCCGCGGCTTGCCGCAACATCTGTCAAGTGCATGGGGAGGATGCAGTTGATGGTAGCACATGTCGCCGTTGGTTTCGGAAATTCAGGGACGGAGACAGAAGCTGTAAAGATCAACCACGTCCTGGACGTCCATCTGTGGTTTCTGAAGAGGATGTGGACCATGCCCTAATAAATGACCCACATCCAACCGCTCAGGAATTAGCGGAAACGTTGTCGGTACACAGAATAACAGTCAAAAGACGGATTCAAGCGCTTGGGTTCATCACCAAGTTCGATAACCGGGTTCCGCACCAACTTTATACAAAGCAACGAGAGAAGAGAATCCATACCTGTGTTTCTTTGCTTTCTGGTCCCAGAAATGAACCGTTTTGGGGACGAATTGCAACGGGTGATGAGAAATGGATACTGTTCGGTAATGTAAAGCGTCGACGGACTGTGTGCCAAGGTGCGGAGCCTGCTCCATCGACCTCAAAAGGAGGACTGTATCCCGAAAAGGTTTTGCTGAGTGTTTGGTGGGATATCCAGGGAATAATCCACTGGGAGGTGTTGGCACCTAACCGAATGATAAATGCTGACCTCTACTGCCAACAGTTGGACAGATTGAGAAAACAACTGACATCCAAGTGGCCAGGACTCGTCGATCGCAAAGACGTGACCCTTCATCATGGTAAAGCCAGACCTCACGATGTTTTAATCACTCGGCAAAAATTACTGGACTTTGGTTGGGAAGTGGTACCTCACCCGGCGTATTCTCCTGACCTGGGCACCTACAGACTACTACCTTTTTCGATTGTTACAGAAAGCCTTCGCTCACCAAACCTTTGATGATGTGGACGATGTGAAAATGGCATTACATGACTTTTAGACTCTAAAACACAGGATTTTTTCCGCCGTGGGTTTCACCTATTCATAGACTGATGGCAAGAGGTAATACAGAATGATGGCAATCATGTGAAATCCTAGGTACGCTATTTGTTGTGTTCTCCTCCTTTCTTTGTAGCCTACGAAAACGGGTGGAACTTATGCAAACACCCAATATATTCTTTTCATCATGTTTTTTCATTCCAGTGCTTTCTTTAAAATCCTATAGGAAATCCCGAAATTTACAGCCTATTATTTATTTTTATTTTTACGAACATACTTCAAAAGTTTGCCCTCTCTCTTGGAACAAAAATACGAACTTAGTCATTCCATGAATGGGAAATACGACAGCTTCACTTTTCCGCAAATAGTAGCTCAAAGCTTAAAATAAAATAGCTGTAATATTGCTGGCAAGAAACCGATTATGGCTTCTGTTCTTGTGTATTTCCGGTCATAAATCCGGCTTATACGTTTAGTGGTGTTTTAAAAGTACTTTTCCTATGCTCTACTCAGAAAAAGTACTATCCGGAAAATATTTCTTTTTGATTACCGAAGTTCGTGCCGGAAATATTTCACGTGAATATTTCGATGACCACGGTACTTAAAATACTCTATATTTAATAAAGAATATTTTGCTCTGCGTTGCTTGTCCGAAACGAAAGAAGAGATTTCCTCTTAAATCATGTTTAATAAGTGCTGTCGATGGACAATTCGATTAGTTAGTCTTTTTCTAGTAACAAAAAATTTAAGTTCGTATAATGTAAAACAGTATTTTTTATACTTACACTTTTGTTGCACTCTCCTTCAGCTGCTGAGTAGTTTTAAAATTTTCAATTGTTTTCAGGTGGGTTTCAATGGTGGTGGTGGGTTTCTTTTCATTAAATGCAAAAAGTGTAATGAAGAGTATTCGGTAGAACAGAAGAAACGGGTATTAAGTACTAGCATCTATTCTTTGTCGTCGCAAAATCTATAACTTTTTCTTGAAGGCTTATACTGTACTAAGGAGAATTTACTAAATTCGTGGTCCGGTTAAACCCAGTGCTGTCTTACTTCTATAGAGCTGTGGGCCATGGTTTTTAAAAGAAAATTCATGGCAAGCCACATTTTTTAAATACTGTATATATGTATACGATGATGTAAACATAAAAATATGTTCTGCTTAATTAATTTAACCTTTAAGCTCTTTTAATTAGCATTAGAGCAGTTGATATTTAAAATTTGAGAAGAAAAAAACCTTATTTAATGAGAGCACTGTGGCAGATTAAACACCACTAAAAGTTGTTGCATATCCACTTCGGTGATTGTCATTAAAAGTCGAAGTATATGTTCAAGAGTCGAGTTATTCATATACTGTTCCTGTGTTTCGATTTCATGTATTTCATGTCAAAAAATGCCCTCGCGTACGTACATGTAAAGTACTTCCAAGCATAGAGATAATTTTTAATCTTAAATATCTTATTTTGTTTTTGTATTCTCAGTGTAAGAAAATTTAAACAATTCTACTGCAGTCTCTGATCGAGGTCTAATAAATTCATATGCTTGAAGTTTGATAAATGGGGTTTGATAATTGGGATTTGTACTCTCAATGCCAACATTTAACAGATTGCTGAACACACGTACGCTTGCTTTGAGTTAATCAGATTGTTTATACCTCCCATCGAAATTCGTAACTGTCTAGTAAGAGGAACAAATAGTTAAGAATGTGTAGTTTCACCAAGTATTATCATTTCACTGAAAACTCCTTGCAGTATTCGAAGTGAGTCAAACTGTTTCTTTGCATATTTGATTTTAACAATGTCAGCTTGTTACGAAAGTCAACTATATATGACTGTAAATAATACAGATATTTTGTTCTTTCCCTTGCAGAGCAATACACTGTATTTACCGCATTAAAAATGCTGCGCGGAAGCACTTTGGAAAGTTAGTTAGCAAATAAAAGCGACATCACCGATGCTTTTAATTCAAAGCCGTAGCTAGAATTTCGGGCGCTTATGATAATGCAAAAAAAAAAAAAAAACGTACCTTAACGTAATAGTCATTTTGTTAAAGAAAATACTTTATTACTATTTTCACTGCATGACAAAAACGAGCAACGATCTACAAATTAAATTAACTCGACTTTTGGCGTCTTCAGCTTTGGAGATGCATCAGCTACAATTACATCTTTAAAATATGTTTCGGTACACAGATCCTTTTGTGGACCATCCAAAAATCCCTCTTCTATCTGTGTCACGTGTATAATTGAAACCCTGTTCATCAATCGAAAGGGTTGACCTCTCACACAGAGCTTGACCTACCACCACACAAGACCATCCTGTCGAGGAATGCAAAATATATGCTTGCTCTACGGTTATACTTTATAATCAGGGGTTACATCACCTTGGTTTAACAGTCAAGAAAAGGATTAAAAAATTTTTCGTGGTCTTGTGACCGAAAGCCTTGTGGTCAACTTCAGTAGAAATAGCACTAGTTCATGTCGCCGCTAAAATGCAAAATTCAATCATATATAAAAACACTTAAATACGTACACAGAAACTTCATGCTCTCACTGCTGTTTTAAACCTTACAGTTATTAATTACTATTTATTTAACTTTCTGAAACCCCGTACCAAGTCTTCACTTAAGTGGCGCTTATGGCAAAGGCCAGGCTGGCTGTTTTTTTTTTTATTGGAGGTTTAACGACCACCGTGAGCAACTCAATGGGCTATAAGCAGTCGCTCGTCCCTAATTTAGGGTCACTGGCTCCAGGGAAGGGAGAGAGCTAGTGCCGTAAGACAAACACAAAATCCGTCCGAAAGGGTCCGGGTTCGAATGTCTCACCGGGATTCGAACCCGGACCCTTTTTTTTTTTTTTTTTTTTGATTGAAGGTTTAATGACCACCGTGAGCAACTCAATGGGCTATAAGCAGTCGCCCGTCCTTAATTTAGGGTCACTGGTTCCAGGGAAGGGAGAGAGCCAGTGCCGTAAAGCAAACACACCATCCATGCCTCACCGGGATTCGAACCCGGGCCCCTTTTGGACGAATGATCAGAGGCCATCGCTTAGACCACTGCGCCACCGGGCCTATTGAGTTGCTCACGGTGGTCGTTAAACGTCAATTAAAAAAAAAAAAGTCGGAAAAATCTCACTGAACGTTTTTCAGCCCCCAACCTACGGATTCGTTTGTATTGAAGCAATTCACCACATTCGGTACCAAATTCATCTAAAAATGTTTTGAATTTTTTATGCATAAGAACATGGTTTCCATTCCTAATTAAATTTGTTATTTTCACTACCTTGTCCATGCGGAAATTTATAGTCCCAGCGAAGACCCACTCAATGTTTATTGGTGTTAAACGAAGTGCAACATTTCGGATGGGATGCCATCTCTTTTCAGTCAGAAATGAAATTCAGTTTATTCTTCACTTGGGGCCAAATAAGAACGATGTTCTGTATGCCGTTGAAATGCGCCATGATGTCTGAACGAAAAGTATTTTATATTTAAAGAGCGTGCGAATTGTAAGTAGATGACGATTGTTGTGAAATATTTTTAAAAAATTTTAAGTTTTGCCTTTTGAACTATGAACTGAGAGAGGATATATTTCTTTAAACCGCGTTTACATTTGACTCCAGATAAAAATGTCGCATTTCCGCTCATTTCAACGTGATGTATTTGTCTTCAGAAATTACTCTCATAGTGATCGTTGTTGTCTTTTACTAGGATTCCAGAAATTCTGTCATAGAAAGTGCAATTAATACTCAAATAAATGCGATCTTTGATAAATGTGCCGTAGACTTGAAGTGTGTTAAACTAACTAAAAGTTAGTCTTCGAAGTAGTGTTTTTACAGTATGGCGCACTAGTCTCGGGAACAGAAAGAAAATTTATGCACAAGAATATATTTATGATACTTCCACGATCTCTTAAGGGGAATAACGCTGCGTTCGACCACGATTTACAACCTTTTTCAGGCGAGATTCAACATTTTAAAATGGGACACGACTTTGCTAAACCGCCAGTACGGTCTCTAGACCACACGTACTCGTACGTCAAATAACAAAGCAAGTGAAATCCCAATGTGTCTAGTAAGAGATAACGAACTGAATTTGATCCGAAAGGAAACAAAAAAATTCTATCATGGAATCTTTATTAAATTTTCAGTTATTTCCACTGTGATCAGAAAACGTGTTCTACCAGATTTCCAACAACGCAGCACTTTTTAAACCGAAGACTAAAATCTAATCTACATAGCTTAGATTTTCAAATCCTGAAATCTAATCATTTGCGAAGGTCAAATTTAAGGCTCTGAGAAATAATAGCCACAGTGAGACGTATATAGCCTGTCAGATTTAGTCAACGAATTTTTTATCGGCCTTCACCTTTCTGGTAAATAACTGAAACGAGAAAAATACTTTCTGTGAAATTTTTTGGCAGCCCCGGAGGCACAGTGATCTAAGCGATGGCTTCTGATCATTCCTCCGAAATAGGTACAGGGTTCGAATCCCAGTGAGGCATGGATGTTGTGTTTGTCTAACGGCGCTGGCTCTCTCCCTTCGCTGGAACCAGGACCCCAAATCAGGGACGGGCGACTGCTTATAGCCCACTGAGTTGCTCATGGTGGTCGTTAAACCTGCAATAAAAAAAAAAATAAAAAAAAATGTCGTTTAGATTTGGCTGTGCGTCTTTTCGACTAAATTTAAAATTTCGAAAACACTGAAGAATGTCACTGATTATTTATTAATTCATAATTTTTTTTGGCAAATAGTTGGAATTACTTTTTGTAAATCGTAAACAATTGCTCCTTCCTTTCTTTCCACTAAAGTGAAACGTGAAATTTTTTGGAATGTAGAAGTGTCTTTCCTGAATTTCCGTAAATTTTGGGCCAAAAGCCGTGGCTGTTAGCACAAACTAGTTTTTTCAACCGTGATGTGATTCTGGAAAGGCCCTGCTACATTCCAAATAATTTCAGTTTAGTGGAAAAAAGGAACTCCAACTATTTGCCAAAAATTTCTATATGAATCAATAAATAATTAGTGACATTCTTCAGTACTTTCAAAATTATAAGTTTAGTCGGAAAGACGCAATCAAATATAAACAATGAAAATACCCACAGAAAGTATTTTTCTCCCTTAGTATTTCCCAGAAAGGTGAAGGCCGATAAAAAATTCCTTAATGATTAAATCTGAAAGGCTGTTTACTGTATGTCTTACTGCGACTACTATTTTTCAGAGCCTGAAATCTGACCGCAAATGATTAGATTTCAGGATTTGAAAATCTAAGCAATGTAGATAGATTTTAGTATTGGGTTTAAAAGGTATACTGTTGTTGAAAATGAGGTAGAACACGTCTTCTGGTCACAGTAGAAACTACTGAAAATTTAATAAAGATAATTATTAATATTTTTCACTTCATTTTCGTTGAGATACTTTTAGATAGCACAAACCAGTTTTTTCAACTGAAAGTTACTCCGGTAATTCATGCCGGGAAAGCGTATTTACGAGATAGAAGTTGTAATCAGTATCATTCCTTAGAACGACTATTAACAGCAATTAAATAAATAAGGCAATGAAGGGAAGAACATTCGGGATTTTTAATGCCATCATCCATTTTATTTTTATATCAGCTCATAAAATTACTGAAAATAACCTAATAGATTCTACGCAGGTAGTTCAGATAGTAATATAAACACATTACGCGGCGTTATTTGTCGAAGCTCCTATTTACATCGATGGCCAAGAGTTCACAGAATTTTGAGTTGCGGCGCTTATGCCAGCGTGGCTCTTACAACCAATTTGTGTTCTGTATAGCGTCACTCTTACGTCAATGTGACGTTTAGCCTGAAAAATTATGGTAATTTTCTTCGCCCGTTTAAGTTTAGACATCTTTTCAAGGCCTCAGTGGTTTCAAGATTCATGGCTGCTTATAATAGGATGACTGAAATCTTTTGAAATAGAATTAAAAATATCTGATAATCTTATCTGTCGACATGATGAGGTTTAAGTTTCGTGAAACACATTTTGCAAAATTTTTAACAGCTTACCACGATCATAAGTGATCAATCATTTCGATTCTGCCCAAATTCCTGGATATTACTGAAAACTTTCATTCGGTGATCTTGGATGGTAAGGATTTTAACAATCAGATATGCCTGAATCGTCAGATTTTACTGTTCAATATATTGCATCATCATGTCAGAGAACTATATTGTCCTACAGCGGGAATCGAACCTGTATATCCCGATTTCCGTTCGAGGGCGATGCAATTTTCCCCGCTCTAAGGCGATGAAATTTTCAAGTTTTCTGATATGATGATGCAAAGTATTGAACAGTAAAATCTGGCGATTTAGGCATATCTGATTGCTAAAATCCTCACCTTGTTCTACGTAATTAGTGAAGAATATTTCTTCCACAGAATCTATGGATGGTAATGTTTCATTCTTTCTAACAGTCGAAACAATTTGTAGAGTTGAAAAGTTTTGATGATCTCTGATTAACCTAAAGTAATTTTCTGCCGTATTTAAAATTCACTGAACCATTTGCTTGCTGTGATATTTTGAATTCCTTTTACACAAAGATTCATAATTCAATTCTGTCACAAGTATCTTTGGGACAATTGCTGTTAGATCACAGAAATCTTCCTATGCATCTGTGTTCTTGCTCCAAATTTTCTTCTATCCTGATTATTGAGAAAAACTGTTGAATTCGATGACAACAGGAAATTATTTTGCGAGGAGTTTTACGACAAGGATTTGATATTGAAAAAAAAACCCAAGACCAGTTGATGCTTTTTCGTTTAATATTTTCAATAAACGCTTCTTCCATCAACGGGTTAGCTGATTTTATGGCTACTGTATGTTAGTGATCTCGGCAATTCAAAGCACCTTGAAGGTAGCTTTCCAAAATATGACAAATGCAAAAAAAAAAAGGGGGGGGGATTAAAAAAGATCATGTTTCTGTTAAAGGGAATATACTCAACATAGTTTGCGTTTTGCTGAAATAATGCTTGATTGCCAAAAATATGACGTGGTAGTAAACACCCTTCTTTTATCTTTACTTTTTCTTATGACGATCAGAAACGCTATTCCGAAAGAGATATCTCCTGCAAATGTCACATATTATTTTCACCTGCAGGCTATTGTACAGCTGAATGAATAAACCTTGGTGATTTCCAAGGCTCTTGCAGTGCAAACTCGTGCATAAAATTATCTCTGAGAATGGAGTTAAGAAATGCAAATTTTTGGCGCATGAAATAACATTTGCGCGAAGTGTGTAGTTTAGCAAGCATTTTAGAAATTGCTTAAAAAAATAAATGGAAATTCATTTAAATCCTTTGTTTTTAATAGACCTGTATTTGCTTTTCGGGAACACATTTAAATGGGGTTCATCTGTCGCTGATAAAGTAAAGACCGGTATCTTGAAATATTTGCGTGTACGGTGCCTCATTGCAATGTGTTTCTTTTGGATTTGAAAGCTGTTCAAATGTTTACATTGTTTAATTAATATTTCCTCCAAGTATTTTCATTTTTTGAACGAATAATTCAAATGCTAATTGTGACAGTTTTTGTCGTTAACTTTACTTTTCAAATTACAACAAGGTTTCGCGCATTCTCGGCGGTAAACAGAAACATTTTTCGTACTTTTCAGCGCTTTCTAATGATGGCTATCTTATCAAATTTATCATTATAATCATTCAGTTTCACTTCAATCGCCTTCCCCTGAAATAAAATCACCACATCTTTTGCGCGATCGGTGGAAAAATACGTAGCGTATTTTCCATTATTTAATATTTCTGTATGTGATTTTTAATTCACTTCAAAAGCAAAGACTCTGAGTTTTAATGACTGGCACTCTAGAAAAGATATTTTATTGTGAAATTAAATCCCAAAGTGCGTCTATTTTTCATTGCTAACCAAGATAATTAAATTGTTGAAATATATCCTCATATAAATCCAAATAAGAAGTAATTATATTGCACAATAACGGAATTAACTCGCTGAAGTATAAATGTTTCTGAAAGGGCAACAGAATTTACATTTATGCAAATATGGCAAGTGTTGCAGTGTTACGTTACACTTATGCTACTGAGAGAAAAGCGAATATTTTCGCGCTGTGTTAGTAAGCAATTAAGTACATAAAGTTGTTATAATGGTGTTTCGGATAATTTTAAGTGCCTGCTTGCGCAACAAAAGGTTTTATTCCATTACTTAAACTCGGGACTTAATTGTGCTGACAAAATGGTGTTTACCTAAATATTTTTTATTTATTTTCATTTGCTTTGCGTATGCAGATGTGCGAGTTGAGGCTCTTCTGTTTATTATCTAATGCACCAATGTAATCATTTTGACTGTCCGTTTTTTTGAATACATTATAATTGTCTCTATATGTTTCCGAATAGGGTAAAATGGTTCTTGTTCTTTCCGAAATGTTTCTCTCTCAGCAGCCAGTATGACTAAATTCTGAATCGATTTATCCCCCCCCCTATCCTCCCGTGTCGTCCTGATTGTGATATTTCTTGAAATCTTGCACTTGAATTATAAAACTGGGCAACTGAAAAAATTTCAAGGAATTATTAGAAGTTAGTTTCTGGAATTATTGAAAGTTTTGTTCAGGTACGCGGCCACGTTTGTGTTTGTTTCTGCTAGCTATTGAAATCTACGAAATGTAGCACCCATATTTTGAATTGTTTACACGGGAAGGGAGCAGAAACTCGAATAATTCGTAAGAGAACTATTTTATCTAGACAAATGTCGATAGACATAAAAAGCGTGAGAGACCGAGAGAGAGACAGAATACTCAAAGCGAATAGAATATCAATTCTGAATTTGCTTGTACACTTACTGGTCATCCATGTAACATCTCTCAGAAAACTTGAAAATTTCATCGCCCTGGAGCAGAAATCGAACCCTTATCTCCCGATTTCCGTTCGAGTATGCTAATCGCTACACTACCCAGGACAGTGAAGTTCCAAGCAACTGAGACTAAGCAAACTTGGCTTAGGAATCTGGACATTGCCGCCCGGTGGCGCAGTGGTCTAAGGCGTTGGCCTCTGATCGTTCGTCCGTAAGGGGTCCGGGTTCGAATCCCGGTCAGGCATGGATGTTGTGTTTGTCTTACGGCACTGGTTCTCTCCCTTCCCTGGAACCAGTGACCATAAATTAGGGACGGGCGACTGCTTATAGCCCATTGAGTTGCTCACGGTGGTCGTTAAACCTCCAATCTAAAAAAAAAAAAAAAAAAAAAAAAGAATCTGGACATCCTCAGATTGTTGCTAGTCGGAGCATCCTTGCTTCCTCATAGAGCTTTGATCCATCCCCCATCCAGAAACGGAAGTAGGTCGGAATTCACCAGTACCACGGATAAATCAATGAAGGAAGAAGAAATGTGCGCACCAAGAAGGAAGCATCGGATTGAACTGAAATTTTATGGACGTAATGATACACATGAATGATACACATGATGGCAAAAACAGAGCTGCAGGGCAATTACAGAGGGATCTGTGGCACGCAGTCCGGTCATCTTCAATAGCCCATTGCACCGCCTCGTGCGGCGATACATGCTGCAATACGGTCCGGCATGAAGACGAACAGACGCCTGATGTTGTCCTGCGGCATACTGGCCCACACGTGTTCGAAAGTGTGTTCCAAATCCCGGATAGTGCGGCACGGAGGCAGCTTGCGTTTCAACTGGTCCAACACATGCTCGATAGGGGACATGTCCGGGGAGCAGGCATGCCGTATAAGTGCCTGGACGTGACGTGAGCAGTCCTGGGTAACCCGAGCCGTGTCCGGGCGGGCATTATCCTGCTGGTATAGCGCACCTGGAATCCCGGCCAGGAATGGGATCACATGGGGCCGTAGGATCTCATTCACATACCGTAGGCCCAACAATGATCCACGTACCACTATTAGAGCTGATCAGCTATCCCAGGCAATGGCTCCCCAGACCATAATGCCTGCAGTGGGGGAGGTGTGGCGCTCGATAGCGATGTTGGGATTGTGCCGTTGACCAGGAGACCTCCACACCCGGGCACGATGATCATCTGTCCCCATAGCGAAGCCGCACTCATCACTAAACACCAAACGTCACCAGTCTGTGGTGCTTTACGTCGCTCTGGCCTGGCACCACTGCAAACGAAAGCTGGCGATGTTCTGGTGTTAATGGCAGCACACGTAAGGGGAGCTGGGATGGATAGCAGATTCGCTTCCGCGAGGCGTTGGGAAATGGTTCGTGGGCACACAGGAGCCGCTACATCTGCCTGTATAGTGAACCGGGTCCCCGTGGGAAGCGTTCGTGCCTGGCGCACGATCCGTCGATCCCCTCGACCGGTGGTCCTCCTGGTCCGTCCGGAGCCGCTCCGCCGTGTGGCAATGCCGTCACGTGTCTAATGCTCCAAACACAGTCGGACGGTATGGTCAGAACGATCCACGTGGCGGGCTATACGGCGCGCAGAGCACCCTGCGGTTTTCAGCCCGATGATCCTGCCTCTCTCAAAGTCCGTAAGTTGCGTAAATCGTCGTCTCTGGCGTCTACCCGGCATTCTGGTCACTCTGTACTCTTGCTTGCGTCGGCCGGTGCTTTTTTGCTTTCATGGGGCATCGACTACACGCCGGTTTATAAGGCTGCCGGTTCATGCTTGTAGCACCACCACAGGGTGTGCGGTCATGCACAATCGCACCAAACGTGGATCATTTGCATACCAGTACACACTCTAGCTATGTGCAAAGTTTCGAAGTTGTAGCATGTTTTCTCCTAGGTGCGCACATTTCATTGTCCGTGAGTGTACATGGGAAATCCATAGAATATTCAAAGCAAACAGAATATAAATTCTCAATTTACTTGTACACTAACTGGTTATCCATGTAACATTTTTCAGAAAACTTGAAAATTTCATCGCCCTGGAGAGAGAAAGAGAGAGAGTGAGAGAAAGATCCGTTTATAGGTGCTACAGATTTCAAATTTTGAAGTTTGTGCTTCATCCACGAATTTCACAATGGGACTGTTTTAACTAGTGATAAAGAAAGACTGACTAATTAAGTGCTAAATTATTTTGTGTTTTAGACCATAGAAATATCTCGAACAAATTTTTTCCGATAATAAATTTCGTCCCAGGTCTATAAAATTTGGACACTGAGAATTTGAAACTAATGTGAAAGGAATCATTTAAGCAATGAAAATATTCCTTATGTGTCTGACAGGTTTCCCAGAAAAGAATGAGCCGCCAGGGTGGCCGAGTGGTCAGCGACGCTGGTGGGTTCTGCCTTGTAGTCGAATCTCGGACGAGGCGTGGGCGGTGCCGCTTGTCCTGCTGCGCTAATTCTGTCCTTTTTTGAAACCAATATCCTCAAATTAGAGATGAGCGACTGCTCGTAGCCCCAAGAGCTGCTTATGGCGGACGTCAACCCCCCCCCCCCCCTACCCCAAAAAGTGGCTGATTTAGTTGTAAAAGTTTTTAGTTATCTAGTAAATTTCCGCCAAATACTCCTAAAGTGAGACAATTTTCATAAAAAAATAAATAAATAAATAAATAAAACTCCATGAAGAAGCTTCTGCAGTTACAGAAAGTAATTTTTAGTAAAATTCTATTACGGGAATATTAAGTGGGCAGCAGGAATGTTCACTATTCACACGATGGCAGCTCCTGTGTGCTTTCATAAACACACAGAAGCCGAATACTTCTACTGTTACAGAAATGAAAACGATGGGATGCATTTTGCAAATAAATTCTGCTTTTTAAAATATGAAGTAGTAGCGTGAAAATTCTTATTAAATTCTGGGTAGATTCATATTTTATGTACAGCAGCATTGCAGGATGTCTTCCACTCGCTGAACAAGGGAGACAAGAGAATAAAGATTAATAGAGATAGCTTGACCCACCTTTGTTTTACTGACGACTGTAAACAATTTTTGCAAGTACCCCTTCATAGGTACAGAGTAAGCTTCAGGAGTCTGCTCGTGGCGCAGTGGTCTAAGCACTGGCTACTTTTATTTTGAGAGGGAGGGTTATTAACGACCACCGTGAGCAACTCTGTGGGCTATAAGCAGTGGCCCGTCCCTGATTTAGGGCCACTGGTTTCAGGGAAGGGCCAGTGCCGTAAGACAAACACAACATCCATGCCTCAATGGGATTCGAACACGGAACCATTTGAACGAACAGTCATCCAGCGCTTAGACCACTGGGTCACAAGGTCGGCGCAGACTTCTGACAGTTCGTCCAAGTGGGCCCGTGCTCGAGTCCAGAACGATGCACAGGTATTGTGGTTGTCTTAAGGCAATGAATCCTTCTCTTCCCTGGAAGCAGTACCCTTAAATTAGGGACGGGCACTTGTTTATAGGCCATACTGTTGATCACAGTGGCTGTCAAAACCCCTGAAAAAACGGGGCAATACTGAATATTCAGAGGTTGAAGCAAACTTAGAAGCAACTGATGCCTACATGTTCCTTGTTCAACAGATTTCAAGCCAGGACCAATCGCAGAAGAAATTCATACGAGTATAAAACTTGGCTGAAGTGCATTTGAAAGAAATAATTCAATTTTCATGAGCAAATTACCATTCCGTCTTAAAAGAAAGTGTTTAATCAATGCATTCTTCCAGTTCTTAGGTATGCATCAGAGACGTGGACCTTAACTGAAAAAACGCACAGAGGCTGCGGACATCTCAAAGAAGCATACAGAGATGTATGTTTGGTGTACTCAAGAAAAATACGTAAATATGCTCACGAATGAGGAAAATACCAAGGGTTTATTTATTTTTAAGCACATCCCTACAGACAACAGATCTAGTTACAAATATTGCTATAAAGTTATTGTGCGTTAACATCATAGTGCATTAAATTATCATCATAGTGCATTAAATTATCATCATAGTGCATTAAGTGATAATAATCTTGCAAAACATACTTTAAGAATGAAATCATAACTTGCATTTAAAATATCCGGAGATTCTTCAAGTGAGTTGTGAAGTTTATACATTTTGCAAAACGCGAATAATTTTTCACAGCTTCAGTCTAGCAGAATGGCACAGCAAATATTTCACATTTTGTCTTTGGTGAAGGTGGTACACACGGAAATTTACTCTGTTTACAATAAGAACATCATCTTATCTCTCTATTGATGATAGGGCACAGAAATTTAAGTTGGAGAAGCTTCCTTCTCGAACGTAAAGAGGTCATCTTGAAGAATGAGAGAAGGTCAGTAGTCGGGATATCCACGATATAAACTCCAATACATTTTTGAAAAAAGATGTCGTAGAAACCTTTTTTGTTCTTTCTCAATTACATTTATTTGTGTTATGAGGCTAGGGCTCCAAATGATGGCAGCATACTATAATGAAGGTCTGACCTAGGAAAAACACTTAGAAAGTCACATAATGAATCCAAGATTTCTATAGGCTAAGCATACAACAATTCTTTGAGTATGGCTTTTAAAGTTCAAGTTAGAATCAAATGTTACTTCCAAGTCCTGCACATTATTTGTCCGACTAAGAGTATAGTCGTCGCTAGCTTTGTAGTAAAAAAGAATTGACTTTCTTTTCCGCGAAAAGGAAACGGCGCGACACTTGGAGATGTTGAGGTGGAGATGGTTTAACAAACACCTGTGAAACCGGTTATTGGTGTCAGTTTGAAGAGCAAGACAGTCATCAAGAGGCTGTGCGTTGCGATATAGCTTGAGTCATCAGCGAACAAGAGACAGAGTCAAGAGACAGCGAATAAGAGACACAGTCATCAAGAGTCTGTGCGTTGCGATATAAGTTAGCTTGAGATCATCAGCGAACAAGAGATTGAGTCATCAATGTGAAAAGTTAGGTCATTGATGTATATGGAAAACAAAAGTGGTCCTAAATTAGAGCCTTGGAGTATCCCAGACCGGGCAACATATGGATCAGAAACATGGTTCTTATAATAACAGACTGAGACCAGTTAGAGATAGGACTTAAATAAGAACAGCAGATTATTACTAAGACCAAGACAGTTTAACTTCTAACGTCTTGAACAGAATGCTACAATGAACGTTGCCAAAAGCTTTAGCAAAGTCAGTGTAAATCACATGAACGTGTGATCCTCTGTCAATAAATGACGAAATATCCTGTGTGATGTTTCGTTGAGCATTTCTTCACAAATTCGTGTTGCGCAGAGCTGAGGACACGTTCGAAGCGATTATATAGCTTAGAATAAATAATAATTGTCTGTAAGATTTTCGGAAGGACAGAAATAATACGATAATTCTCAATAGAGTCTCGGCTGCCTTTCTTGAAAACAGGAATAGCTTTCGCCTTTTTCAGATCAGGAGGGAAAATATCATAAATCAGCGGATTGAGAATGCTTCATCCAGCAGTGGATTGAGAATGCTTGTTGTTATTGATGACATATATATATGGCCATTTTTGTCATCTTTAAGTAAGACTTTACGAGCTGGCGGCGAAAGCCATAAAAATGAGATATTTAAACTTCAGCTGCCAAAGCCTAATGCAGAAATTCTTAAAACTTTTGCTCGACGTACCACAAGAAGAAAAAAAAGTTTCTGTTTCTAGCTCATACATTTGCGGGTTATCCCAATAATCATGCCTTAAGGATTATGCATGATCAAATAAATACATCTTATTCATGTATAGATAAAATAAAGCCTAATATTAAAAGAAATTAAACAATCACAGCAATATGCGTGTTGTTGTTATTAGCATTTATGCTTCCAACAATACGGGCCAATATATAACTGAAACCTGAAGTTCTGTATGCTATTTTTTTTTTCTCTTCAAAAGAGAGTAACAACATTTGATATTTGCTCCCACCAATGGCCGAGTGGTCAGAGGCGGAGGTTTCTGACTAGTCGTCCAAACTTAGATCCGGATGAGGCATGGGCAGTGAAATTGGCTTACGGCGCTGGATCTCTTCTCCCTTTCCTGGAACCAGTGGCCCGAAATTAGGGACATACTTTTTTATATTCTTTAAAGTTCCTCATGGCGGTCGTTAAACCCCGAAACAACTAGAACTGCAAAACATGATTTAGTTTTCAGTTTTAGTGTGTTTTCAGAAAAAGAGAATAATTATCTTTTATTCACTAACCAAAAAAAAAAATCTTTTTTTAGCGGAAAATGGTGCTGTATTGTACTACAATTT
Source organism: Macrothele yani (assembly GCA_039090855.1). Lineage (NCBI taxonomy): Eukaryota > Metazoa > Arthropoda > Arachnida > Araneae > Macrothelidae > Macrothele > Macrothele yani. Next base: position 58,677,288 of record CM077017.1, on the reverse strand, counting down.
GGAACTAAAAGATATTCCTTTTACCCCATTCCTTATCATTACAAAAGAACAAAGTTTTGTGTGCAATAAGTTTGTAGGTTGAAAGAATTTCAAAGATTTCGAATATGAAGAGCTTCGCTACCCCGGTGTCGCAATGGTCTAAGCATTGGCTTCTGACCGTTTGCCGGGTCGGGTCAGGTTTCGAGCTTCGCATGAAGAATGAGTGGTGTACTTGTTTTATGGAACTGGCTCTCCCAGCTCCCTGGCGCCAGTGTCCCCAAATTAGGGACGAGTGACATCTCATAGCCTTTAGAGTTGTTGGCGGTCCTTCAATCCCCAGCTCCCCCTCCTCTCCCCCAGGAAAGGTAAGCTTTAGACAATTTAATAACACTTTGGGAGAAAATAAATAATGGTGCTTCGTAGACAGGAGCTTTATGTGTTATAAAATTGCTAATTTAAATTTATTATACGCGTGTAATCCATATTTCATTCAAAGAATAATTAACACTTTGAAAAAATATATCGCAGAATTTTCGGTATTTTTTCACAAAGGTTTGAAAATTATTCCCATGAATGGAAAAGCCTACCACCCAGGTAATTTACAGTGCAGTGTTAGTACACTTAAACTGAGTTTACTCAAATTAAGTACATAGATTATAGAACGGTTTACTATTTTAAACTCTCCATCTCAGAAAATCTGTGCCTTTACTACGGCTGAGAATGATAGACAACGAAAAATCTCTTTCCATAGATAGAATTGTTACATAAACCTGTTTGTTATATATATTATCTAGTTATTATTTTTTTTCGAGGAAAAACTTCATAACAGTTTTGGCAGCCAGATCTTAGAAATAAGAGAGAGAGAGAGAGAGAGAGAGAGAGAGAGTAAAAAGTGTTAAAATCTACGGTTTTCTTTCCCGAGAGAAGAGGTTTAGGTTGTATTGTGATTCTTATAACAAAGTATTCACAAATTGATAAAAAGATACCTGCGTAGCGAATATTTTTGTGTAGAAAATATACGGCTCATAATGATGAACAACGAATTGAAATCTCTCTCCATAGGTCGAATTGTTACATAAACGCTGTTCCTTGTATATATTATCTTGTAATCACTTTTCGAGGAAAAACTTAATAACAGTTTTGGCAGCCAGATCCTAGAAATAAGACAGAGAGAGAGAGAGAGAGAGCGTGATTGATTCCTCAGTAAGAAGTTTGAAATGGAAAAAAAAAGTGAGAACTTTTGGCTTGGGTTTTGGACATATTATTTTGCTTAATTTGAAACTTTCTACATGTCCAATAGTTTCTAATACACTGTAAATCCGGATTATTTGAAAGTTTTCAGATGATTTACTAAACTACTATTACAGGCCCTCAAGACACTTGGAATTCTCAATAGGTATTCTGTGACGGATATTTCAACTTCAGCAAACTAATGTGTTTTGTCATGGAAATTTTGAAAAAAATTGAAAGAGTGAAAAAATGTCTTCCATATGAAAATCGTTTTCGTTATGGTCATACCAATGTTGCAGAATTAAGATTGAGGCGCTTCTAAAATATCCGCAAATATCCTGTTAAGGGTATTCGAAGCAATGGTCATTCTGAACTATATAAATAGCGCTGTGAAAAGATTGTTAAAGTGAAACTGATAACGTCCTTCAGATCCGGCAGGATAAAAAGATTTTCAGCGTATTCGAAAAATCTTATCTTGTTTCAGTAGCACACAAGAGGAACAAACCTGCTGGAAATGGTTGATTTAGCCTGGAATACGAGTATTCGAATGAAATATAATGCATAAGGTGTTATTCTCATAGAATATGTTGACAACTTTCTTGCTGTAAAGCCTCTGTCGCCCAGTTATTTTGAAGCTCTGGTGGCGCAGTGGTTTAAGCGCTTGATTATGACTCTTCGTCTGTGAAGGGTTAGAATCCCGGTGAAGTATGGATGTTGTGTTGCATAACGGCACTGATTCTCTCCCTTCCCTGGAACCAGTGGCCCTGAATTTGGGACGGGCGGCTGCTTATAGCCCATTGAGTTGCTCACGGTGGTTGTTCAACCTTCAATCCAAAAAAAAAAAAAAAAAGAAAAAAAAGCTAAGGAGAAATGACAGTTTAACTGCTTCTCACGTTGAAATGTTACCGACCTACAGTTAAGTCACAGCAGCAGTCTCATTGTTTAATTTACGGAAACAGTGGTGTATTCCGTAATAAATGCAAAAATTAAAGCTGCGATGGAATATTTCTGGAAGTTTCGGATACTTATTAACTTTTCAGACATACGCCTGAAGTAGCCAATTACGCTGCCTTGGTTGTCTTGTCTGTATCAGTATAAACGTCATTTCTAGAATCTGAACTTCAAAATCTGCCCTTAACAAGTACAAAGGCATAATTACAGGAGTAAAACATTTGACTTTCCACGTTGAAAGCTTTACGTAATATGTGAGCAACTGATTTCTCTTGTTCAGTTATTTTGAGTAGTCGACAAGTTTACTTTTACTAATTTACTCGAAAATTCACCAATTAAGGGCAAAATGTCCACCTTTTCTTATGAAATTTTAATGAACAGTATTCCTCAGATGTCTTCGTTTGTGACATTAAAGAGGCACACACACAGTCTGTTATATCAGGAGTCCAAATGTCCGAAATATTACAACATTATGAAATGATCTATAAGACATGAGCCCTGCGGATGCTCGTTTTTCATCGGAAAATTCCTCACCGATTAAAATTCGATGAGGAACTTATCGGACAAATCTCATCCCCTTTTGACGATTTCATCGTGCGAATGACGTGAATTATTGTCTGATATCTCTTCCAGATCCGATTTTTTTTTTTTTGTCAAGGACTGATCTAGTTTAGGATGTTCACAAGAAACGTAAGTTTTTATCTTAATAAACGTGTTCGCTTGTTGATTACTATATGTCTATCTTTTTCCGGTGCGATAGTTAGTTTGAGAGATAGAAGAAACAGCCAATAAATGCGAAGAATTTGGTACCCCGAATGCCGTAAAACAATCAAGAGTACGTGCAATTTCATGGCAGAAAAATAGAAGAAACGTATAGACACCATCAGCTGCTATTGTGTTTAATTCTGAACAGTTTTCTTAAGGATAAGCGTTCTGCACTGTATATCTCATGCTCCTGACGATAATTTAATGAAGAGCGTCATGCTTTTTAATAACCACAAAATTGAGCGTGTCAAGTGAGTAGGAATTTCTTCGTGAGTCTAGATAGTGGACCGATAAACCTCGTAGTGTCGTGGAAAATAAATGTTTGAGTCCCATTTTGATGCACCACATGGTCTTATTCGCTAAACTGTTACTCACTCTATCATCCGTATCATGCGCTAAATACTCCTGCGACCAACATTCGATGCTCTAATGATCTCCTGAAGACTGGATGACTGAATGAGCTTAACTACTTTATTCCATGGGGTCACGTGAGACTAATTATTCTTCCCTATGGGATCTTAAGACACGCATATATTTGTCTTCTTCAGCTAAATCTCTTTTTTCCAGCTGCCGCAAATAATTTTCTCTTTCGGATAGCTTTAAGAGACTAAGTAATCTACACACAAAACCGCCTTATGCCCATTCTGTCTAGTCTCGAGCGAGTAATTATCTGTACCAAATTGCTTCACGAAGTAATCATCTTTCTCGCAATTGCCATATTGATAATAACAAATGTACGCTGAACTAACATCACTAATATTCGCACACATCTTGCTCGAAGTGAAAATTGTTTTTTTATCACTGTGTAATTAATCTATACAGGAGATTACTTCTTATGCTGGTGGAACAACTTAACATAATAACTACGTGCTGAAATATCGAAGCTTTGTACCATCATAACAGCAAAGAAGTATGACGCTCAACTTCTAAAAACAAAGACAGATTAAAATATTTTGAAGTATAGGAATTGTTGAAAATGACGAAGTTTCGTACAATAAAAATGAGTAAGCACAAGTGTTACTATAATTGCGCGAAGATGCTGTTGCTTGTGTTTCGAAAGCAATAAACTGATTAATTGAATGGTGTTTGAAGAAGAGGTGTGAAAACGGAAAAGGAAAGGTAAACAGAAAGAACAGGTAAAAGCTGGAGGTATTTGAACCATTTGTAAATCTTTAAGGGTTATTCGCTGCAAAACAGTATGGGTTGCTTCGCTTCGACTCAAATCTATTTACTGAACACTTGAGTTTTAAATTGAATAGTTACTTGATGAAGTTGCAGCTGCACTATGCCAATCTTAATTGGGCATTTGACGGCCAGTAGACAGTAAACTCTTCGAAGTCATAAATAAACAGAATCAATTATGTACACTGTAAAAAATAAGTGATGTAAATTCACGGAAAATTTCTGATAGCGTGCAGCAAAGTTGCCGGCAGGTGTCCGTCTTTTAACGAAATTTCCGTTTTTTAAAAATTGCTCGTTTCTTTTTTTTTTTTTTAACTTCCGTACTTTCACAGGTTTTCCGTAGTCAGAAATTCTGTTTATTTCAGAAAAGCCCGTTTCAGGTTTTTCCGTATTTACAAAGATATTTCCCAAAGTCGAAGACGCTGAAATTTTCAGCTTTTACACCAGATAATCCTTATAATTCTTCCGAAGTGAGCGGCGTGTCGAACCGATGCTGTTTGGGGTGGTTCAACAGATATACCGTAATGTACGTTTTAACCACTGAGTCAGAAAGACTCCGAAGTCTGACACGCGTTTATGGTAAAACTAATTGCGCGATGCTGATATCTTTGTCATTAATGCGAGTGAGTTAGCTACTTTATTTTCTGTTGGACCTTATTATTTTTTTGAAGAAGTTCGTAATATTTTTTTTTTTTCTGTGGAAGGCATATATTTGTCAGCGTGATTTTTCGAAGCAACAGAATGTTTTGGAACTTGAGATCTTTTAAACTGATAATGACTGTCAATTATATTTAAGAAAATGTAAAATGTACTGCTTTATAGTATTATTTCACAAAACTCCTAAATATAAAATTTACTCTTGATAGCTACGATAGATAGCTTTCGTCTTAAGGGGTCGAAAGACTGCACATAGACAGTGCCATCTTAACATTTTTGGAGGCCCTGGGCCGTCATACTTTTCGGGGCCGTTAATTTTATATTTACAGAATATATACAACATATGGTATTTTTAGAATATGTGGTTATTTTTTATTCACATATGGCATTATTACATCATATACAACATATGGATATATATACAACGTATGAGAATTATTAAATACACCACCATCGCCATGTTATCCCTATGAGAAGAAATATTCAATATTCAGTACCTTTTTAAATGCCTGTAACTGTGACGACTTAATGAACGTCAACTTTCTGTTTCACTCGTTTATTTTTTAAGTATTTAAACACCATGGAATGCCTCTGCATAATACACATCTGCAAGATACACCATAAAACTATACACTGTAATTTGAAAAATTAATTAATTGAAAAAACACTTGAAAAAACTTCTGCGATGAGGTAATCAATGGTCAGTTGATATTCAGTAGATGACGAAAATACCAATGTTTACCCATGAAAACGTTCAGTTTTCATGGGTAAACATTGGTATTTTCGTCATCTACTGAATATCGACTGAAAGTTTTCATGGGTAAACATTGGTATTTTCGTCATCTACTGAATATCAACTGACCATTGATTACCTCATCGCAGAAGTTTTTTCAAGTGTTTTTTCAATTAATTAATTTTTCAAATTACAGTGTATAGTTTTATGGTGTATCTTGCAGATGTGTATTATGCAGAGGCATTCCATGGTGTTTAAATACTTTAAAAATAAACGAGTGAAACAGAAATTTGACGTTTATTAAGTCGTCACAGTTACAAGTACGGATAACCACGTAATACAGCATTATGAATACTTTGATTCTTAAGCTAAACTAGTTTTTAAATACCATTTGAATGAAAAATGGTTACATGACAAAAATTGTAGAACTCCATGAAGTGTACCAAATGCACTCACATTTTGTTGCTTAGCAAATTACAAGAAAATGGGTGCTGAAAGATATAGTTTCTTCTCCACTCTACAAATTACTCAACAAAAATTAAATTAAAACAGAAGAAATAAATGAACCAACTAGCGCCGTTTCCAGACAATACGATAAACTGGACGAAAATGCCGATATGCGGCCCCGTCATTGTTATAACAGCGACGATTGAAAAAATATTGTTATGACCCACCCCCGCCATTTATTTAGTAATTAATGGGCGTGGGGGATGTATGAAATTAATTAAGTATTAATTATGTTCTAGGCTTTATTGGAGTTTAAAAGTGAAAACAGCAGAGAAAGTCTTATTTGGGGGTTTGCAAAGAAAAGAGGAAGAATTCTTCCTCTATCTGGGTGGTCTGAGAATAGCGCTGTTGGGTCGTAAGTCGAAGGTTGCCGCTGACGGCCAGTCTAAACAGGGAAAGAGGTACGTTTCGAAGCGGGCCACTTGTAGAAATGAATGAAGATTGGGGACAAGAGGTTGGACGAATAATCATAAATTCGTCGATTGTTTAGGGCATTTTCGAGAACAATTGCTCTCTGTGTGGTCCGTGCAGAAAAATAAGATTTCGCACTTGGCGTGAAAATAAGGAAGAAAGTTTAGTTGTCTGTACGCTCTCCGATGAGAAAGGCTGGATGCCTTGAATCTGCTATTTGAATTGGGAAATGAAGCAACGAACCTCCCCGCATTTGGTAAGAAACGGAGAAGCAACAACTCAGGGCAGCTGGAGATGCCAGTTTGTCATTAAGTCAGCGGAATGTCTATATCCGCGTGATAAAGCAGCAATTTCGATGCTGGGAGCCGAATGAAAACAGCGACTGGTTGGCCCAATGAAAGCAAAGTTACAGAGGAATTGAGAAGTCTGCGAGTGGACAGTGGTCATTCCAATGAGAAGCGAAGCTAAGCCGAAGCTCGGGTTCGAATGCCAACTACGGCTGTGTGGAACCATAATCCCCATTCATCACCTCCTGGAGGAAGTGAAGAGTCGCGCTTATCTTACGAGGCGAAGCGAGGCTCCCTCAACAGACGCCTGGATGTGTGTGTGTGTGTGTGTGTGTGTGTGTGTGTGTGTGTGTGTGTGTGTGTGTGTACGGTAGTGCCATAGGACGGAGCTCCCGCAATGAAATCTTCCTTGTAAAGCGGGAGGTGTGTATCACTTTGCTGGTGCAATCAAAGTTTGGATATATTCTTGACAGCATCCATGTAAGTAGAAACGTTTTTGTTTATATTGTTACATCTGCTACGCAATAAATTGAGAAACTGAACTGGTAAATAGTAAGACTGAACTGTGGATTTTAAGTTCATTAAAACTATCAGCTGGAACAGATTTAGGTCAAAGTTGACGCAATACTTATGATCAGAAGACAGCTAAATTGTATTCGTATGTGTGCCAGTGTTATGTTTTTTTTAGCTAATTAAATGTTCGTTTAGTGCAGTCAGCGAAGTCGTAGAACACATTATTTATGTGCACGCATTTGATTGGTTCGAATTGTTTAAGTGTATGCCCATATAATACAGTTTTCGCGCCAAGAACTACGTCGAAGGACCGCGGAGAAGAAATATAATAAATTGCTCGGCTGCGGTTGTTAAATTGATTGACCGCGGTGAAATAGCGGCCGACGTCGTAACATTTTGGTTGACAGCGGTGGGATAATGACCCACTGTCGTAACAATATATAAGTAGTCCTGGAGGGAGAACTCCTGTGATAAACATACGTGCATTTCTTCGTATGAACAACACAAATGTCGGCTTTTTTTGTTTCTTATTTTGTCATAAAAGATCTATCCTAACACCTAACTTTCCTCCTGCCTCCTCGAGAAATCGAAGCTACGAACATGGTTTAAAAAAAGGCAGAACTTCCAATTTTCTAGATTGGTGTTTCTTCTTTTCTTTAATTAATAAAACAAAAAACCTGCTGGTGAGAGTTTAAAGAGTTTGACTTTTTTGTAAACCCATAAGACTAGGGGCGCTGGGGGCCCCAGTTCAGGAGGGGGCCCGGGGCACCGACCCCGTTGGCCCACCCCTTAATACGGCCATGCACATAGACATCATACAATCACCTGTAGAATAGTTTAAATACCCGGGTTCTTACGTAACACAATACATAACAGCTGGTGCACAAAATGGGGTAGAGGAGAACAAATATCCTGTGCCACAATAACCAAAAGTCATGCGATACGCTATCTACAATATCCGATCTCACTGCAGAACTTCAAAATCAAATTCTTTGTCAGACGATTGAAATTTAACAGTTAATCAAACCTCAAGTATTCTCACGAATCGCTCCTATTACGGGAAATTTCTCGTCATATGGATACGGAAAAAGTGAGAACGGAGTTTTCCCGTTAATATATGAAAGGAATTGCGAAAGGTTCAGAATTTTCTTAGCTTACGAAAAATCCGTGAAATTCAGGTTTCTTTCCGTCATTTCACAGAAAAGGTTGTAACAGAAATATGTTTTCGTTAATTCACGAAAGGAATCACGCAAAGTGGTTCGTGAATTTCAAATATTTTTTTTACAATGTAGTAATTCAGTGTCCAATCTTAATTAAGTTGATAGGTACGTCAAGATGAACGACTTTGAAGATAATTTTTTTCGCAATAACAAGATGAAGACATAAATCAAACACATCAATCATTAACTTGCTACGTCTTAACAAGACACAATTATTAATGTGTTAGATCACTATAACAAAGCGCAATCCACATATATCTGTTCGTGCTATCTTACCGTTTGCACGCACATCGCTTAACGCTCTCCTCTGTCCCATCGCACTTCGCACTGCACTTAAAACTTCCTTTTCACATCTTTTTATTGACCTTTGACTCACTGCCGGTGATGGCCAACTTGAAAACTCGTCGGAGAAACAATGCGTCGTTATGTCAAAAAGCGTTTCACGAGAGGATACCAAATTTACATAAGAATACAGAAACTCAAAAGGAAGGTTAAATAAGAAATATGCGTCATTGTATTACTAAGGAGGGGAAATCTGCGATGTATGTCTCCAAATCGTCAGCAGAGAGATGTATTTCAACAGTTGGATTTAATTAATAGAAGAAAAGACGCTGAGATTTCCACGTAAAGTCATGCGCATCTTCTAATATTTTAACCTTACAACTGTCTTGTCTTCTTTCAGCGCGCAACTAGAAAATGTTCCTTATGGGTGTTTTGATATCGATGAAAGCTCTATGAATAGTACGTCAATAATTTGCATGCAAAATTGATGTATTATTGATATCTTTTAAGAAAAAAATGCACCAAAATTAGTATTACTATTGGTATCATCAAAGTAAGTATTATTACTGAGTGAACTGAAATACAGAAATGAACGAAGTAATTTAAAATGAAAAAGTAAAAATAATAAATTCGATTAGGAGTAATCAGATAAAATAACGTTAGTACTTTATCATAAGCGTAAATATAAAATAAACGCTGTTTCTCTTCTAAAATAATAAGAAATATTTCTCTTCTGTCTGAATGACCAATGGCGACTGAATCTTTTTTTTTCTTGCTGTAACTGTTATTCTGATGGTACGTTTCGTCGAATGCTCCGTAACTTCCAGAAAATGGAAATGTTAGTCATGGACTTAACCAGAGATATCCACTATACCGGAAGAATTTTAGTGCAGAGTGGCAGGTAACATAAAAACCTAAAATATCAACATTGTATCTGACCCTAGGCAGTTAGGATATCAAGGATTAGGGGGTCCTACCAGCTCCGACCCTGTTTTTAGACGATTTTCAAAAGGGCAAGTTTATCTGCTATTTGTCTCAGTCAGATAGATATATGGGCAGTGCAAAAAGTCAATTGTGTCGTCTGTGCTCTACACTGTTAAACATTTTGCGGTAGGTTGCACCAAAAACTGGTGCTACACCAGTTTCACGGTATTTTGCGGTTATGGATTTGGTTCTTGACGTATGAAAAGACTTTACAGCAATATAACTAATGTTTAAAATTAAATTATTTGTTTCTTAAATGTTCTATCTGTTAGCCCTTTCTCTGGAGATGAACCTACGTCCAGATTTCCAAGATAACAGGACATTTCTTAAAATTGGTAGTGGTATTTTATTCCACTCCTCTTCCACTACTTTCCATAGTCCAATCACTGTTTTAGGTCTGCGTTTAGAAAGCGCTCCTTTTAACAGTCCGAAGGCTCAATAGTCCATTGGCTACACATCAGGGGACTTTGAAAGAATATGAGCAAAAGGCATAGACTTGATATCCATCTCTTTTTTTTTCAAGAACTAGAGTAGTAGATTGGGATCTATGACTGGTTGTCTTACTCTGATGGAGTCCTACACCTTGAAGGCTCTGTAAACAAAGGAATAGTATTCCCTCTTAAGATATAGGAGTTGAAACATTATTTTGATAATACACTGGCGGAAAGTGAAAAAAGAACACCAAGAAGGAGACGTCTGATACCAACGAAATTTATACAGCATAATAACGGAATACAGAGAATAACGTGATCAAAACATTATGGCAAAATACAGCTGTATTTGCTGGTAAACTGAAAAATAACATTTCCATGTAACATGGTTAGAACGAGGTTGAACCGCCATGAACTGCGTCACACTGTGCAATTCTGGCATGGAGTCTGTCGTACAGATGTTGGATGTAAGTTTGGGGTATTGAGTTCCAAGCATCCTCAACCTGGACGCGTAAATCGGGGATGGTCGTGGCTGGCCGTGGTGACCGGATAAGTCGTTGTCCCATAAAATCCTACACGTGCTCAATGGGGGACAAATCCGGTGAACGTGCGGGCCATGGAAGTTGTCTCACACCCTGAAGTGCATGTTGCGTTGCACGTGCCGTGTGTGGGCGTGCGTTATCTTGCTGGAAAACACCACGATGGACCGACCTTACAAATGGCAAAACAACGGGCTGAATTATGTTGTTGATGTAGGAGGTGCTGTTTAACGTGCCCGGTACAAACCCTAGTTGTGTACGGGAGTGATAGCTGATCGCTCCCCACACCAGGAGACCAGGTGTAGGCCCTGTGTGTCGCTGGCGGATGCAAGAATGGTGGAGACGCTCCCCTGTGCGTCTGCGAACACGCATACGGCCATCGGAGGCTCCCAAGCAGAATCTGCTTTCATCGCTGAACACGACAGATCGCCATTGCGTTCTCCAGTGCAGACGTTGGCGACACCACTGCAGCCGTTCCTGACGGTGGGCTGGAGTCAGAGGTACACATGCCAGAGGCACACGTGCACGTAGTCCTGCATCCAGTAGACGGTTGCGGATTGTTCGCACAGTCACCTCAGGTGCAACGGCAGCTTGGATTTGCGTCGCAGTGGATGTTCTGCTTGACAACGCCGCTCTTCTTATGCGTCGATCGGTCAGCTCATGAGTCCGTCTGTGACTCCCGGTTCCACGTCTTTTCGTGTGGGAATGTTCCTCGGACCATATACGCCACCATCGTACCACCACCGATACTTCCCGTCCAATTCGCTCCGTAATGCGACGATACGACCACCCGGCATCGCAGACTCCGACCAGATGGCCTCGCTCAAAGTCCGATAACTGCTGAAATCGTACACTTCTTCCATGTCCAGGCATTGCAGCTTCTTCGGGGTCTTCGCACGTGTCCGTACGCCGACGACTGATTACCTTCACTTCTTCGTACTCCTTAAATACCACCGACGATAATTTGCATATTATGCCGTGCTGTGGCGTAAGCGCTCATCGGTTGGTCCCGAAATTAACATCACACCTACGTAAACTCGACCTCATTCACATATGTAAATTTCATGATCGTCCGCCAATTCCTTCTTGGTGTTCTTTTTTCACTTTCCGCCAGTGTATGTAGAATTGATTTTGCCATTCTCTTCAACTTTTGTTAATTTTAATTTCCCCTTGTACAAGAAACCATTAATAATCATGAATCCCTTACTGAAACTTTCTTTGGATTCTTGGAAGCAATTTTGTAAGTCTTTTTCTGCCCTTTTGCAATAGTAAATCGATTTTGTTGTTGCAGTCGTTTAGGTAGATTCATGCTTCATCGATAGTCATAACAAATTTCCATCGGTTCCGGCTAAATGATTTTTATAAAGAAGTCTATACCGTGTTCTGCTCTCGGCCGTGAGCCTAGCCCAAAGGCGGTGAACACATTATATATACAGTCGTGGCCAAAAGTCCTGCACCATTAGACCGAAAGTCAATTTTTGATGTTTGAAGCACATTTATACAGCGTAATGGCAAAGTCAGGAATACATATTATACATCATTTTAAAGGAAATGTTATGCTGAATTCAAACATTTTTACAGAATGTTATTACCAGTAATAGAAGGGAAGTTACAAGCAAAAATGTGCAAGTGAGGAAACAAAAATCCAGTTCTGAAAAAGCGTTCGCGACCCTATAATCCACTATAGCTTCCTCCGACGTCCGCTAGTGAGATATAAAAGGATGTAAAATCGTCTGTCGACTTAGAGAGCCGCGGATGGCTTAGTGGTTAGTATTTCAGACTATCGATGCTGGGTCCCGAGGTTCTAGCCTGGGCTGATCTTTCAGAGATGGTGTGATTTACTAACAATCGCTGAATATCCGCCGTGCATCGGACGAGCACGTAAAGTGACGGCCCCCAGGCTGGACCCACTGGTTAAATGGGTATCCTTTCCTATGTCCTCCCTGAAATTCTCTCACCCATCTATGTGCAATATCGTACTTGTACGGTGGCGCCATCTACTGTACTCTAATCTCACTACAAACTGTTCTGTCAAAAGTCGCTAGACTTGCTCTCATTCCTTCCGTTTCTGTGTCCTGCCCAAAAGGCGATCTCGCTGTAGGTGGCTGGGACCTAAACTCTACTCTCTGTGGACGGAAGTCCTACATGAAAATGACAAACCTACTGCTCTGCACTGTCGACTTAGAAGGGTCGCGGGTGACCTAGTAGTCAGCGTTCGTGACTGCCATGGAGATGACCTCACGTTCGATCCCGGGCAGGTATGAACGCTCGAACCACTAAATGTACGCCGTGTGTCAGATAGGCACGTTAAGCCGTCGGACCCCGGGTACTGGCCCCCGGTAATAAATAAGGGCGTCTTCCTCCCCCTTTCTACCTCGTTTCCGTGTCACTTTCCTATCGGGCACTCTAGCCCAAATCTCCTAGCTTCCTATTTCTAAGGGTTGTTTAAGACCTGGGGTCAGACACTCCCTTCCTAAAATCCTCTACATATGATCTGATCTGATCTGCCGACTTAGAACGCAGCTGCTTATAGTCAGTTGACGGAAGTTCATGCCGAATTCCTGGTGATATTTGAATTTCGGAACGTCAAAGACCCGAATATCGGTCCTGCCTCTTCAAACCAGGCCAAAAATTATTATTTTGCATGAACTTGGATTCAGTAGTCGTAAAATTGCTGTTAAACGTGGCTGTGATCATTCCACTGTCTTGTGCTCCATTAAAAGGGTTGCAGAAACTGGATGTGTGAGAAACAGAAAAAGAGCAGGTCGACCAAGGATGCATACTGAACGTGATGATCGCATGATGATTCGTCGTTCTTTAAAATAAAGGTTTAAAACAGCCACCGATTTAAGAAATGAGTGGAAGAATGAAGTGCCGCCCCGGTGGCGCAGTGGTCTAAGCGATGGCCTCTGATCATTCGTCCAAAAGGGGTCCGGGTTCGAATCCCGGTGAGGCATGGATGTTGTGTTTGTCTTACGGCTCTGGTTCGCTCCCTTCCCTGGGACCAGTGACCCTAAATTAGGGACGGGCGACTGCTTATAGCCCATTGAGTTGCTCATGGTGGTCGTTAAACCTCCAATCAAAAAAAAAAAAAAGAATGAAGTAGGAATTATTGCATCTGGACGTACTGTTCGTTGTAAGCTACAAGAAAATGGACTGATTGCACGAAAAGCTGCACGAAAACCTTTCCTTATTGAACAGCAACGGTTTAAAAGAATTGCTTGGGCCAAGGCTCACAAGAATTGGACTGTTGATGAATAGAAAAATGTTATTTTCAGTGATGAAACAACTGTTACTCTTATCCGCTAATAATGTAAATAATTATGTACGTCTTCGGGCTGGTGAAAGATATAAGGCATGTTGCACCCAGCCAACAATCAAGCACCCACATTGGGTGATGTTATGGTCCTGTATTTCAGTCAGTGGGGTTGGCCGTCTGCACATTGTTAATGGCACATTGAATGGATCGAAATAGGTGGATATTTTGGAGTCCAAATTGCTACCATCTGCACAAGACATGGGTTTGCGGAATTTTATCTTTCAGGACGATAACGCGCCATGTCATCGGTCAAAGTTGGTTGACGAATGGTTTAATCGAAAAGTTATAAGAAAATTCAGTGGCCGGAACAGTCACCGGATCTTAATCCCATAAAGAATCTGTGGGTAAGATTGAAGCAAAAGATCCGTTAACAAGGACCCACATCTAAAACAGCATTAATTGAGTCTGTAAGGGCCGTATGGCGCCGTGTTATCACCAATGGATAACTAGAGAACCTCATTAGTTCCATGCCAAGAAGGTGCACTTTGTTACTAAGAAACCGTGGTTATATTACAATTAAATATTAAAGCGTATTTTGCTTGTTGATGAGTTATTTCAAGTGTCCTGCAAGTTCCAATAATGTACTGTACAGTAATTTTACGTTAAATGCATTTTACACGAATTTCACAAATTTCACTGTTTTTTGCCTTTTTATGACTAGACGCTGTACTTTTGCTTGTAACTTCCTTTCTGTTACTGGTAATAACATTCTGTAAAAATATTTAAATTTAGCATAAAATTTCATTTAAAATGATGTATAATATGTATTCCTGACTTTATTATTACGCTGTATAAGTTGACTTCAAACATCAAAAATTGACTTTGGGTCTAATGGTGCAGGACTTTTGGCCACGATTGTATGTATATTTTTTTCTGATACAAATCTATGTGTATTATGTTGTTTACAGTTGATACAGAGATTTTTAACGACTTAACGACTGCTCTTTAGGTCGGTGGATTTTTTTTTTTTTTTAAGACCAGAGGTCTTATTTTTGAAACAGTCGTAAAAGTACCTACTTTCTTTGGATATTGTTTTGGTGTTCTTTTTCCTGTTGAAAGCAATGTTTGACGATTTTTACCTCTATTATTAATAACATTGCTTATTTCACATTTAGAAATGCAAATTCCATGATTTTCACAGCGCTTTTTAGTAACAGAATACGAATATTTGTGTTCGTAAAGAGCAAAAACATAACCTCTATCTACAGCTTGTTTACGTGTGCCATTTTCTCAACAGGAGACATTTTACTGCTGCAAATGGTTCTTTCGTGTTCATCTAACACGCTGTTCCCAGTTTCAATTCTTCGAACTTTTTTTATTTTGTGATTTCTCATCAAAAACGTTTTAAAAATGTTTGAACATCCCCTGTGCATGTGGAATAGATGCAAGTTCGCACCAGTCAGGTTGGATACCATAAAATGTTACATAATTACATCACGGTTTTTTTTTGTTTTTTTTTCTTTCAATTTCACGCATCACGCGACGGCTTAGCTTTGCCCCCAAATGTGGTGCAGCTGGTGTAGCACCACTTCTGTGAATCAAACCACAAAATCTTTAAGAGAGTAGGGTTAAGTTACAGGTACAAAACCTGGCAATGTGGGAACGCAAAAGTTTGCAATTTTGTCTTAGGAAACCCTCAGTGGAGAGGAACGTCGAAACAAACTCAGACGATGGCGTAGGAGATAGTAAAATAACACTGCTAATGAGAATCCTACACACACACACACACAAATCTGGGCTCTGGAGGGGGGGGGTCTATCCTAGCTGCACCCTTGTCTCTTTCTACAGTAATCGAACAGCAGGTCCTTCAGTTCCCGTACATTTCGGGGTGGTGGTGATTTAGCGCGAACCCGCTTTTCCAAGTCGAACCACAAATGCTCGATTGGGCTCATGTCAGGTGAATTTGGAAGCCAGGGCATTAACAGAAAGTCACCAGCATGTTCCTCGAACCACTTCTTGACGATTCTGGCAGTGTGGCATGGCGCATTATCCTGTTGGTAATTGCCATCACCAGCAGGGAACACAGTTACCATGAATAGGTGAACTTCGTCCGCAACGATGTTCAGATACCTGAAAGTTGTCAGGGTTTGTGCTGTTTGGATAATAGGGCCTAAAGTTTCCCAAGAAAGCATCGCCCACAGCATAACACCGCCGCCGGCTGGCCTGTTTCCGCCCAGTACATCCAGATTCCGTAGGCTCCGTTGGTAATCGGCGTATCCGCGCTCGGCCGTCTGCGTAATGCACCAGGAATCTTGATTCGTCAGTCCAGGCCACTTTCTTCCAATCATTCACGGTCCGATCGCGATGATCTTGGGCCCGTTTCATGCGTTGTTGACGATTACGTGCAGTGAGCATGAGAACGCAACTGGGTCTTCGTCTACGCAGGCCCACGTGCAGAAGGCTGCGATGAATTGTGTGCTGTGACACATTGCCCTGATCACCACTGTTGTAGCTGCTGGTGATTTGTCGTACTGCGGTCCTGCGGTCGCTCTGAACAATGCGCGACCGGCTCCGCTCCCATCTGGCATCAATGAGCTACGGACGACACACGGATGGACAACAGTTCGTCGTTTAGCCGTCTGCGCACCAGTTTTGTTACGTACTCGCTACAGTGGCTCGTGAACAACTCACAAGCCGCGCCGTTTCCGAGATCGCAGTTGTCCTTTATCAGACTCCGATAAATCGGCAGCTTGTACCATTCTGACTCCGAACACTCTACTAACCGAAAGCCGGTCCTTGGGTTGTATATATACTGCTCTGTGATCTTCACCTGCGCCACCGTTCGGTCTCCAGGCGCACTCATTTCTTTACTCTGGGGAGTGATCATAATGTAATGGCTCATCGGTCTGTACATTGTTTCAATTGCATACCATTGTGGTTAAAAAAGAAGAGAGCCTCTTGTTCGATAAGTTTTTTTAGATGCTGTATTACATTATAAAGAGTTCGAGAATCACTGGAGAGAACAACAACAAAAATTGCTTTGGCTTCCTGGTGACAGAGTAGCCAGAGGCGTAGGTTTCTGACGAATCGTGTGAGTTGGGTTTGGGTTCGTGTCCTGACAGAAATATTGATGGCGTGATTGTCTAACGAAAGCTCCGTCTCCTCCCTGGAACCAGTGCCCTTAAATTACGGGCGTGAGGTTGCTTGCACCCGTCAGAGTAGCTCATGACAGTCGTTAAACCCCAAAACAAAACAAAAATAAACAAAAAAATTGTGAATCGCAAAAGATTTTAATGCTTTAACAGATTTAACTTAGGCAAGCCACTTGGCTGTTGTAGTTTAGAAATGCAGCTACTGTGGAAGGGATTTTCGGCTTTTGCACTAAGTGCGTTTGAATACCAATGCATGAAGCACAAAATCGTGTGAAAATACATAAGAATGTGCATTGTTAGTGGTCAATATATAAGACAGGTTATCATTCATTATGCAGTTTCTTTTTCTCGCAAAATTATTCGAATGCGAGTGTTTTGTACATACACTGAAATGATAGCTCATCAGATACACCTGCTCTCGTCTAATAAACGGCTCACTTCAACACGAAAGACCGCACGTGAGAAAGGTGTGAAGTACAAACCATATAGACTAGCTCGTCTAGCATCAGTTAGCCTTCGGTTGAGGGTTGGAATAGGCAAAATGAGTGATCTGAGTGACTATGAACGTGGAATGATTGCTGGCGTCTGGTGTGCCGGTTCGAGTATGTTCCAAGCGGCCCTTTTCTTGTTTTTTTTCAATTGTAGCCACAACAAAACTTAGCGTGAGTGGTACGACACACAAATATTCAGCAGTTGGCTATCTTGTGGATGAAAACAGCTGGTGACCACAAAAGAGACTGGAGATTGCAGCCCATTCGCCACATAATCCGATACGTGGTGCTTTCGGAGATTGCCTTCGACTCATCAATGTTAAATTATGTAGTGATTTGCCGGGGTGTGTCCCATCTGTTAGAGTGCACGATTCTCTCGCATCTCTTTTGATCCCTCTGACCTACCGCTGTTTTCATCCACAGGATTGCCGATTGCTGAAGTTTTTCGTGCGTTGCATCCTTCACAGTAAACATTTGTAACTATTCTACGTGGAAAGCCCAGGAGGGCGGTCATTTGGGAGATGCTCAAAACGATACGCCTGGCGCTAGCTGTCATACCACATTAAAAGTCGCTCAGATTACTCTTTTTGCCTATTCTGACCTTCAATCGAGCGCTCACTGATGCGCAACGAGATGATCAGCCTGATTTATACCGCAAACCGAGCTTACGTGTCTGAGTGGGCTATTATCAGGTTGTAAAGAAAGTATCCGGAAAATGGAGAAGCCTGTATTTCAAGCTTAAAAATTCGTACGAAACACTTAACCTAATAGTCCAGGTAGTCCCCATAGGATGGTGACCTTATTCTACTGATCTATGAGTTGAAATATCCCATTGCGATAGAAGTTTGGCGAGCAGAAGTTGAAGAAGTCACGCAAGCAACGTTTCACATCATCGTCATTAGCAAAAATTTTCTCAGCGAGAAAATTCGACAAAGACCGGAAGAGATGAAAGTCGGACGGGGCAAGGTCCGGGAAATAAGAAGGCTGCGACAATATTTCCCATTCCAGCTCGTTCAATTTTTGCTGGGTCCGTAAAGTGACATGTGGACGAGCTTTATCCCGGTGAAAAACAACTCCATGGCGATTAATCAACGCGGGGCGCTATTCTTGCAGTGCAGTCCAACTTTTGGATGTAAGCATCAGCTCTGATGGTATTGTTCCGCGAGTTTATAGTGAATCACACCGCGACAATCCCACCGGCAACTCAGCATCGCTTTCCGTCCATGAAGGCGTGGCTTAGCGACCTTCTGTGAGGGTTGTCCCTGCTTGGTCCATGCTCTTTGTCGCGTAACATCCACGTATGTGACCAATTTTTCGTCACCCGTGGCCAACCAATGCAAAAACCCCTCCCGGTTTCCCCCTTCGCGCAGAACAACTGCAATGAAGTAGCGTTGCATCCGATTCTGGTCAGACAAAACATGGGGTACCTATTTGCGCAGTTTACACGCATATGCCAATTTGCGAGACATTTTTTTCCCGAAGTCGGCGGTTGATGGTTGTATGGGAGGTCTTCAGTTCCTCTTCCAGTACCCGTGATGTTGTGTACCGTCTTCAACCTTGCTGGGTCTGCCACTTCCGGGTGCATCAGACAGATCATGTACTCCAGTGTCGAATTTCCTGTAACAGTTATAGCAAGTACTCTGTCCGATAATTTCGTCACCAAAAGCGTTTCGCAATTTTCCAAGTGCTTCCGGAACTTTCACCCCGTTCAAATATTCATAGAGCAATATTGCACTCACACCTTCCTTCGATATCGCCATCGTATCGTCGCCATGTGCAACTAATCTTCACCATAACAGCGCACGTTCGGTTCTTAGAATCTATTCTTTCGCGCACAGTACTCTGGGATGTTTACGTCACCGCAGGCACGCAGTATCTTGCATAAATCCCGAAACATACGATTTTTTCCGGAAACTTTCTTTATAACCTGATAATATGACGAGGGCATGTACACACCTGATAAACTGACATCTCAGAATTAATGTTTGCATGCATCTCCATTTTCCTACACCAGCTAGCTATCAGAGAACACTCACGCTGTTCTTATGCAAAGAAAAATTGGAAATAACAATACCGCACACTGCGCTAATGTGCCGTCTTATTTGTTGGAAGTGAGCCATTTTATGTAACGAGGGCTCGTGTTCTTAATAAACTGGCATCTCAGTTTATTAAGAACATGATGCACGCATGTATACCACAATTGTTTTATCACCAGCCAGCTATCAGAGAAGCTCATGCTCTGCTTATCTCTCATTGATGGATGCATGTACAATTGTTTTATCACCCGGCAGCTGTCAGAGAAATACATGCTGTGCTTATGGAAAGAATCGGAAATGCAAGGATTTATGAAACGACATTTGATAACTTGGGCCATTCATTTCGTGAATGGTCAAAGATCGGCCAAGAGGCCTAGTGATCTGAGCCACATGGCTTCTAGATATTCATCCGAAATTGGCTCGGGTTCGATTTCCGGATGAGGCATGGGTGGTGTGCGTGTCAAATGGCGTTGTCCTTTTCCTGGAACCAGTGGCTCTAAATTAGGGACGGGCCATTACCCACAGCCCTAGATCTGTTCATGATGGTTATTAACCCTCTCCCATCAAAAAAAGGAGGGTTGAAATCATCCATTACACCTCACAAAATGAGGAGAGAAAGTAATATAGTATCAAAATATGCATTCAGTTTTTATTTCTGAGCAACATTGTTTTTAAAGTTACCTTTCTCCAAATTTATTAGAACCGATAAAGGAGCTGAATTAGGATTTTCATGCTTCGCGTGGGACGTATATTCTATTTTAACCTACATTAGTTCCTTTTCCTATGAAAATTTGAGTTTGTTCTCTTTTGCCCTTCCCAACTTTGCATGATATCTTCTCTCTCGCATGAATGGAGGTTTGGCAACACCCATGAGGTTAGTACGTAAGTAACGTATGCATGTTGATAAGAACGAGAAAGAATATATATATATATATATATATATATATATACTTAAGAAAGCAAAACTGAAGACTAAGGAAAAAATTTTAGAATTTAAAACGAAGGGTGCAAAATAACCTGAAAATCAAAACGCGCAACGCAGCAGTTTTGAAAATTCAGAATACACATTCTATAAAGAAGATACCTAAGCAAAAAAATACATATATAATTTTGACTCACACCTAATACAACATAGAAAAGGTTATGTATCTACCTGTGTGAGTAAAAGAGAAAAGATAAAAAAAAAAAATAAAACAACTGAATGTAGAAGGTGTCGAGAATACTGAGCCTTGGCTTTATCAAGGACCAGCAAAAACTCTGCATTTTCTCACTTCCCACAAAGACCTAGTTGGAAATGGGTTTCTGCAAGGCCATAGATGCAAGTAACATTCCCACCTAAAATAGTTAAAAAATATATATATATAAGTCATGTCCTCCGTAGGAGTAGCATGACCTAGCACTAGTTAACAATTTCGCTTGCATCCATTAACCTTCATGGCCCGACCCATGCTCTTCATCTGTTACTATTAAACAGAGAGAAGAAGATTAAAGAGAACTCAAGCTGTGAGAGTGACATAATAAATGGAAATGATTTTCAGCTATAACAAAATTTAAGTTCGTTTGAGAGAGAATTTAAACCTGAAAAATAATGCAAAAGAAATCCAAATTTTACATTGCAATTAAAAAAAGAAATGTTAATTTATAACGAACAGATTTTTGAAAGAAAACTTGAGTCTAAAACCCCCTACTCTACATCTTATGACAGCACGAAAACGAGAATAAGTTAAAGATAAATATTAAATAAGAAAACTTTGTGAAAGTTATATAACCAGTTAGTTGCAATATGTACAAGTATTTCAGCAATTATGCTAAGTGCATAATTAATTAGTTATTAAGAACTTAACTACTTTGAAAAAACAGCGCATAGACAGCGCATAGAAAAGGAACAGGCTTAGCCTTCTTCTGTTCTAGGTACCTCAAAAAGACGCTCAAAGTTACCAAGAAGAAAGTAAGAGTTAAAACCCGCAAAATGTTAACAGACAAACCAATGCTTAAAAGCTGAAAAGCTAAAAAACGACAGAGAAAAAGGTACATAAAGTACAAACATTGAACTTATAAAACCTAGAACCCAAAAACAAGGAAGAGAGCTTACCTCTTGTGTAACAAAAACTTTTCTCCACACAAGAGGAGAACATGGCTGTCCTTTCCTTCCCTAGACGCTGGGGGGCAGTGAGGGTGGGGCTGATGGCCTCCTCATACAGCAAGAAAACAACGCGCGGAGATTTTAACCAGAGAAAAAAATATATAAACTTAAGACTGTGGATCTGTATGATCAGAATGAGCAGAATTAACTCTCCAGAATACATGAGAAATATTATAAAATACGAGCAGTTTATTTAATAATCTTTGCATGTATTAAATCACCTTAGTGAGCTTCTATAGATTAATCAGAATCTTATTAATTTTAATGTTAGTTTTACTATTTTTAGTATAGCTATCCTAGTGATGAATAACTGGTTTTCTTTTTATTTGTTTTTATTTTCTTTTATAAACAGATTTTTAAAGCTTTTTTGTGATTTTGTTTATATTATTTAATTTTTGTTTTAATAGGACCGTCATATCCATAGCACTAAGGTTCCTTTAGGTAGTTAATAGGCATCCTCTAGCCAACTTCCTTGGCTTTGATTGGTCAGAATCATATTATTAACTGTGTAGAAAATTAAAGCAGATCTGCCAACCTTACTCTATTATTCAGAATAATTTTTCTTAAAGTTCTTTTGATGAAAGAAGAAGGAATTTCGTTCTCTAGAAAACTTTCTAATAGTATATTAATGTGGTAATTGAAATCCAAATTGTTGCTGCAAATTCTTGAAATTCTTAGGACCTGAGAAATTAGTACATTCTCAATTACTTTGGTTGAAATGTTATTATTCCAGTGTAGATATTTAATTACTTTGAAAGGAAAATTAACTCTTTTATCAAAGAGGCTAATAGATGGGTTACCTCTGTTGAGCTTAATGCTTAAGACTACCTTTACACTTTTAGATATATTGATGATCTGCTGTGTATCAATAATTCAGAAGTTATAGAGAGTGATTTTGATAATATCTATCCTAGCTCTCTTAACTTATGTAAAACCAACCACAGTAATCAGGAACTTGAGTTCCTAGACTTAAGCATTAAGCTCAACAGAGGTAACCCATCTATTAGCCTCTTTGATAAAAGAGTTAATTTTCCTTTCAAAGTAATTAAATATCTACACTGGAATAATAACATTTCAGCCAAAGTAATTGAGAATGTACTAATTTCTCAGGTCCTAAGAATTTCAAGAATTTGCAGCAACAATTTGGATTTCAATTACCACATTAATATACTATTAGAAAGTTTTCTAGAGAACAGAATTCCTTCTTCTTTCATCAAAAGAACTTTAAGAAAAATTATTCTGAATAATAGAGTAAGGTTGGCAGATCTGCTTTAATTTTCTACACAGTTAATAATATGATTCTGACCAATCAAAGCCGTAAGGAAGTTGGCTAGAGGATGCCTGTACCTAAAGGAACCTTAGTGCTATGGATATGACGGTCCTATTAAAACAAAAAATTAAATAATATAAACAAAATCACAAAAAAGCTTAAAAATCTGTTTATAAAAAATAAAAACAAATAAAAAAAAAAACCAGTTATTCATCACTAGGATAGCTATACTAAAAATAGTAAAACCAACATTAAAATTAATAAGATTCTGATTAATCTATAGAAGCTCACTAAGGTGATTTAATACATGCAAAGATTATTAAATAAACTGCTCAGTGTATTTTATAATATTTCTCATGTATTCTGGAGAGTTAATTCTGCTCATTCTGATCATACAGATCCACAGTCTTAAGTTTATATATTTTTTTCTCTGGTTAAAATCTCCGCGCGTTGTTTTCTTGCTGTATGAGGAGGCCATCAGCCCCACCCTCACCCCCCAGCATCTAGGAGTGGCGGAAAGGGACAGCCATGTTCTCCTCTTGTGTGGAGAAAAGTTTTGTTACACAAGAGGTAAGCTCTCTTCCTTGTTTTTAGGTTCTAGGTTTTATAAGTTCAATGTTTGTACTTTATGTACCTTTTCTCTGTCGTTTTTTAGCTTTTCAGCTTTTAAGCATTGGTTTAATCTGTTAACATTTTTGCGGTTAACTCTTACTTTTCTTGGTAACTTTGAGCGTCTTTTAATTACCTAGGAACAGAAGAAGGCTAAAGCCTGTTCCTTTCTATGCGCTGTCTATGCGCTGTTTTTTCAAAGTAGTAAGTTCTTAATAACTAATTAATTATGCACTTAAAGCACTGCTGAAATACTTTGTACATATTGCAACTAACTGGTATATAACTTTCACAAAGTTTTCTTTATTTAATATTTATCTTTAACTTATTCTCGTTTTCAGTGCTGTCATAAGATGTAGAGTAAGGGTTTTAGACTCAAGTTTTCTTTCAAAAAATCTGTTCGTTATAAATTAACATTTCCTTTTTTTAATTGCAATGTAAAATTTGGATTTCTTTGCATTATTTTCAGGTTTAAATTCTCTCTCAAACGAACTTGAATTTCGTTATAGCTGAAAATCATTTCCATTTATTATGTCACTCTCACAGCTTGAGTTCTCTTTAATCTTCTTCTCTCTGTTTAATAGTAACAGATGAAGAGCATGGGTCAGGGCCATGAAGGTTAATGAATGCAAGCGAAATTGTTAACTAGTGCTAGGTCATGCTGCCTACGGAGGACATGACTTATATATATATATTTTTAACTATTTTAGGTGGGAATGTTACTTGCATCTATGGCCTTGCAGAAACCCATTTCCAACTAGGTCTTTGGAAGTGAGAAAATGCAGAGTTTTTGCTGGTCCTTGATAAAGCCAAGGCTCAGTATTCTCGACACCTTCTACATTCAGTTGTTTTATTTTTTTTTTTTTTTTTTATCTTTTCTCTTTTTACTCACACAGGTAGATACATAACCTTTTCTATGTTGTATTAGGTGTGAGTCAAAATTATATATGTATTTTTTTGCTTAGGTATCTTCTTTATAGAATATATATATATATATATATATATATTGCGACGCAGTTGTTTGTGTGTGGAGATGTTAAATCTTTGCTGAGCTTATTGATTGTACGAGAACTAATGTGAAGTTCTATTTTTATTGCCATCTGCATAACTACGTTGTGAAGCTTGTGAGTGTTATACTACTGATTGATTACCAGTTGTGGACTAACGAAGTTGGAATATACCGCAATATGATACTGAAGTTGGATATAAATAAAAGATTTGTAAGTACCAAACTTAGACACGTTATTTCGAGTGAACGCCTATTTCATTATTGGTGAACTTGACATTTAGCACATATAGTGTATAGCTAGTCAGAAAATTGGGTGGGGGGGATAATTTTGCAGAAAAATCTACGTACTCACAGACTGACAACAATTGCATGAGTACTTTGAATTCCCAAATTTGTGGTGCTTAGAGAGTTAATCTCAACTATAAAAGACGAAGCATATAGAAGTTCCGTGTTGAAAGTTGCATTCAACTTTCCATATAATCTGAGTAGTCAAAGGCATCATCGTTCTCCTCTACTTATGTTCATGAATTCAAGCAGCTGCAAGGATTCCTTGTTCAAGGGTCAAGGTTGATATAAAGAGATGAAACAAAATATAATTATGCAATAGACAGTGGAAATCCCTGCCAATGGTTTGAACACAAAAGCGCCATGCCCTCAGGAAAATGTACGAGTATTCATACAAAAGCAGCGACGTTTTCAAAACATATATTTGCATTTCGGAATCCCCATTTACTTTTGCTGACACTGCGAATAGTGAAATTAAAGTGGCGCTTTTTGTAGAAGCAAGAATTCTGATATGAAACGTTAAACAAAGAAAAAAGCATTCAAATATTTTATACGGATAACAGAACTCAAATATTATGTTTCTAAATTAGATTAAAATTGAGGAAAGATAGCAAAGGCTACCGTTGTTGAAAATGCAATAAATTTATTTATTTCTTTTCTTTCTCTCCTTCTTTATACTTTGTTTCGAATGTTACAGCACAATTTATCTTCGTCACCATAAAAAAACTTTCTATTTCCTACAGCTATTATTTAGCAGAAGGATAAATAAATATATATGATTTCTCCAGACTGCTTTTATCTTTCTGCAGTGTCACCGCAAATACTAAATTAGGATGTTGTTTGGTGAATGATGAAAAATTCCGTAAGCCCTTCCGCGTCGATGTGGTTCCGTTGTTAAATTAATCATTTCAGATATGTCAACAAAATTCCATCATCTTTTTTCACCAGGGAAATGTTATTTATTTATGTTTCACTAATTTATTTATTTTTCGAAGAAACTTGAGAGAAGCATATTGCTGTTTTTCTATTCCGTGGAATTTTTAGGTTTTAAATAACGATTGCTATAAAGTATATCGAGGATTGAACAAGGAGATTGAAGCTGAAATTTAATGCTGAAAACATAACAAAACTTCAAAATAAGACAAGTATGATATACGAGTAATAATTTTTTCTTCAGTGTGGCAGCTGTTGATATTAATAATATCATCATCACCATTGTCAACCATTATCAATCCACTGCTGGACGAAGGACTCCCTAAGCTTCTTCCACAACGGTCTGTCTTGTGCCAGTCTCCTCCATGTTACTCCCGCATACTTTCGAATTTCATCCACCTATTTCCCACGTGGTCTTCTTCTGGGTCTTTTCCTGTTCTTTGGAATCCAATCTAAAATTTCGGCTGTCTATCGATGGTCTGTCCTTCTGGCAGTATGTCCAGCCCATTGCCATTTCAGAGATTTAACTCTGATCATGATGTCTTCCACTCTCGTCATTTTTCGGATCCACGAGTTCCTCTTCTTATCTCTCCTGGTTACACCAAGCATGCACCTCTCCATGCCTGTTTGAGTTATCTGCAGCCTTTGTATGTCTCTTTTAGTTAAGGTCCACGTCTCTGCACCATACGTAAGCACTGGAAGGATGCATTGATCAAACACTTTTCTTTTAAGACATAATGGCATATTGCTCTTGAAAATTATGCTGTTTCTTCCAAAAGCTATCCAGGCAAGTTTTGTACGCCGATTAATTTCTTCATCAATGTGACCCTACCTTGATATCTGCTGTCCAAGATAAACGTACGTGTCTGTTATCTCCAGCTTTTCTCCATCAATCGATAAATTTTCATTCCTTGTAAAATCATTGAACATCACTTTTGTCTTCTGAGAGTTTATTTTTAATCCCACTTCTTTACTCTTGTCAGCAAGTTCCTGGATCATACTCTGCAGCTCTGATGGGGTAGTTGCAAAAATGAATACGTCATCAGCAAAACGAAGGTGGGTTAGATAATCTCCATTAATCTTTATCCCTTTGTTTTCCCAGTTCAGTGAATGAAAGACATTTTCCAATGTGGCATTAAAGAGCTTCGGAGATATGGTGTCACCTTGTCTCACTCCCTTTCCAATTTTTATGTGTGCTGTATTTTCAAACAGCCGAATCCTTGCACTTGCAATTTCATAGATGTTATTAATAATATTAATGTATGCATCTTCAATACCGCAGGATTTCAGAGCCATTGTAACTGCTGATGGTTTCACCGAATCAAAGGCTTTTTCATAATCGATAAAAGCCATGCACAATGGAAGTTCATATTCCCTCGCCCTTTCAATTAGTTCTCTCAGTACGTGGATATGATCTATTGTGCTGTAGCTACTCCTGAATCCAGCTTGTTCTCTCGGTTGAGCCATGTCCAGTGTCACCTTCAAGCGGCGTGAAAGAACTTCAGTGAAGATTTTATAAACCACTGATAGGAGGCTGATAGGTCTGTAGTTGCTGAGATCCTTAATGTCACCTTTTTTATGTAGCAAGATCATTGCAGCGTTGTTCCAATCCTCAGGAATCTTCCCTTCATTAAGGCATCGAGTGAAAATTTGGGCGAGTAATGTTTCGATTTCTCCACTTGCTTCTTGTATGATGTCTACAGTAATTCCATCTTCTCCTAGAGCTTTTCTCCGCTTCATGTTCTTGATTGCATGTGCAACTTCTGCTGGGAGGACTGGAAGAACTCTTGTACTGGTGCCTTTCATGATGTCTGGAGTACATGTATCATCCCTTTCATATAATTTGGAGTAGAAATCTTTCACTCTTGTCAAAATTTCGCCTCTATTTCTTGTTACAGAACCATCTTCTTTTCTCAGTGCCATATTCTGTTTTCTTCCCTTACTGAGATGTCCCTTTGCTATCTTTAGGCTTTGGTTGTTTTCGATTGCTATCCTCACTAGCTCACAGTTGAATTTCCTTACGTCTTCAGTGATACTTTTTCGTACTGTCTTGCATAGCTCTATGTATTCCACTTTGGAAGTCACATCTTCTTTAGTTGTCCTCATCTCTCTTCTTTTTTGCATCAACATTTTGGTTTTTCCTGATAATTTGTTCACATGCAACTTGTTCTTAGACCCAGCTAATTTTGTTGCTGGTTCCATAAGAGCTTTGGTTACTTTTCTGTTAACTTCAGAAATATCCACTCCTTCTAAAACAGAGAATCTGTTCTTCAGTTCCAACTTAAAGGCATTATGGTGTTTTTTGAGGTTGGTTATGTCAATATATTTTATTTGTCTTATGAGCTTGCCACGTTCGAGTTTAGTGTTGAGATGCATCTTACATCTCACCAATCTATGGTGGCTACCTGTGTTGAACTTGTTTAGCACACTGCAGTCTTCTATGACGAATTTTTTGTTACACATAATAAAATCAATTTCACTTGTCGTCCCACTTGGATGTCTCCATGTCCATTTCCTGTGTGGCTTTTTCTTGAAAAAGTAGTCTAAGATGAAAAACCCTTCTGCCTCTGCAAACTCAACGAGAGTATTTCCACGCTAGTTTCTGTTGCCGTGACCGAATTTACCTACTGAGGTTTCATTCTGTTGCCGTTGCCCTATTTTTGCATTAAAATCTCCCATAATTATCTTCAAGTGCTGCTTACCTTTTTTATTTAGATCACGAATTTCCTCATAAAATTCTTCAATATCTTCTTCAGCATGACTTGTGGTGGGTGCTTAAGTTTGAATAATCTGAGCCTGGTATCTTTTCGAGAGTTGGATAACGAGTCGGGCATCTCTGTCAGAGGAACTTTCAACTTCTACAACTTTATCCTTCAGTTTCTTGTTTATTATAAATCCAACACCACTAGTTCTGCCAGTATCAGTCCCACGATAGTAGAAGAGATGTCCACTTTTCAGTTCAATGAGATCTTCTCCTTTTCTACTAAGCTCACATAGCCCGACGATGTCCCACTTGAATTTATAAATGCCAGGAATTTCACTCCTGAATACATAGTCATTAATACTTCATCCTGTCAAAAGAGGGCAATTATGACATTTAAAATGCAAGTATTTCATTGAAAGTTATTGAAAAGATAATAGCATAAGGTTATTGTTAGAGGCTGAAGAAACCAAGTACGTTACGAAATACGGTAAGGTGAATATTTGCAGCTGGAATGTTCTTATGAGTTATTGATTATAAGCAAAATAGGCATTTTGTATGTTCCGATGACTCTGATAAACCTTTATTGCCCACCAATAAGGAACTGAGCAATTTCAAATGTTTACCGGCTTGGTCAACATTAGTGATTTCTTCCAAATTGAAAAAATTAAGCCTTGTGCATGACTTTTAAAAGTGGGAATCACTTGTGGATCATGCAATAAATTTTTGATGCCCTTTGTTTAGTGGATATTCACTAATAGGTCTGGTGTTTTTCTTGAAAAATACTAATTTCATTAAAATGTTACGTTCCTTCGAAAAGTTCTTTTTGTATCACTTACATTTTGCACGACCGAAGTGAAAAATTCCTTTCCCGGTGGCCGAATAGTCTGAGGCGCGGACTTCAAATCATTCGTCAAAAGAAGGCCCTCGGTTGATGCATTTGTGATGTGATTGTTGGATAACGTTTGCTCTGTCTCTTCTCTTCAACCTGTGGCCCTAAATTAAGGATGGGCGACTGCTTTTGGCTCTTAAATCTACTCATGGTGGTTGTTAAACTCAGAAACAGAATGATACAAAGAAATGCAAAAATTCTGAGTTTAGAAGATTTCCTCCTTTAAATTAAGATTTACTCAACAACATGAAAAAAAAAATAGTTTCCTTTGTAATTCAAAATGCATGAGCGCAATGAGCACTGCACAACACTGTTTCTAGAAAGTCTCCTGATTGATTCGGACCAGTGTTGAGTTCGGGCACAGTTTTAAGAGCCCAAGCCCGAAGTATGTTAGCCTCAGTCAGAAGCATGTTAACCTGAGCCCGAGGTACGCTAACCCAAACCCGAAATATGTTAACCCGAGCCAGAAGTATGCTAACCCAAGCCCGAAGTATGCTAACCCAAGCCCGAAGTATGCTAACCCAAGCCCGAAATACACTATATTGACAAAAATCACCGGGCACCCCTTCAAAAGCAAATAAACGGATCCGCCGCGTTGTTAAGGTGCGCGGTACAGCTGCAAACGGTATAAAAACAAGCCTGCTGCTGCTGACCGCAATCATATCGCACTGTGAGGTTGAGTGAAAATGTCGCTGCGGGAGAGAACTGACTTTGAGAAAGGAAAGATTGTTGGGTGTTACATTAGTGGGTTGTCCATAAGAGAAACCGAGAGGCGTTTAAACATACCCAAGTTAACTGTTTTGGATGTACTGAATAAGTGGAAGACACATGGCGTGCCTGAAGCAGCAAAATGTACCGGCAGATCAAAGAAAATCAGTAATAGAGGGTGTCGAAGCTTCAGGAGTGTCGTTACAGCTAATCAACGGAGTACTGCACAAGACCTCAGTGCGCAGGTGAGTAAAAATGCTGGATTCTCGGTATGTACACGTACCATTCGCAGATAACTTCATTCCATGGGTTACCGTGGTCGTGCCGCTGCTCATAAGCCTTTCATCTCCACTCGGAATGCTACTCATCGTTTTGCATGGTGTAAATAACATTTATCGTGGACCATAGATAAATGGAAACGGGTCCTATGGAGTGATGAATCCGATACACGATGCATCCATCTGATGGCCGTGTGTGGGTATGGGCGCACCCGGGGGAATGCTATTTACCACAGTGTACTGTTCCTACGGTTAAGTTTAGAGCTGGCAGTGCACTCGTGTGGGGGTGTTTTTCGTGGTACGGTCTCTGCTCTTTGGTAGTCGTGGACAAACCTGTTAACGAGCACATCTACCTCGATATTCTGGATAATTATGCCCTACCAACTCTGTGGCAATACTATGAAACCGAGCCTTGTTGGTACCAGCAGGATAATGCACCGCGCCATAAAGCAAGGAATGTTACGGCGTGGCTTGACGGTAATTCAATATCGTGTGTGGACTGGCCAGCAGAGAGCCCTGATCTTAATCCTATAGAGCACCTATGTGATGAATTAGAGCGCCGCATAAGAAGTTTGGAACCAAGGCCTACTGCTAACCAACAGTTAGCGGCAGCATCATCTACTGAATGGAAGCACATACCTATCGCTGTGTTCCAAAACCTTGTCGAAAGCATGTCTCGAAGGATCAATGCATGCATTAAGGCCAAAGGTGGACCGACACCGTACTAACGTATGTCAATAAATGTTATGTTGTGTTTCTCTTCTAGGTGTCCGGTAACGTTTGTCAATATAGTGTATGTCAACCCGATCCAGAAGTATTCTAACCCAAGCCCGAAGTATGTTAACCCCAGCCCGAGTTTTATATCGCCAAATAAAGCCCGGGCCCGAGCGTGCCTGAAAACTGATCTGTTTAGACATTATTAAAAACATTTCCTCTTCTAGGCTTCCACTCTCTCCACCCCCTACAATTAACTGATATCTTTCTTAACTGGAGACGGAGAAGGTACATCTGTTTTTATAGTATAGCCGCACGATTTGCTTCGACCACTTATTTCGCCCTGAAATACTTTGGACAGCCGGCGAAATCGAGCTGCGTTGCAATCTACTTAGGTTGCTCAATAAAATTAGGAAGGAGCTGTCACATGGGAGGACGGCGTGAAATTTCGGCGGCGTGGTATGGTAAAGGGAAAGCTTCTTGAAGAAGCTTTCCCTTCTCCGCAGAAATCAACTGATGCGTGGCTCATGGCGTGTGGCCCAGAAGCCCAGAATAAATAGCCCTCCTCAGTCCCCACTCCCTATCTAAACCTAGTTGTGGAAGACTTACAAAATCGCAGTTTAAATAAAATCATACAAAATCACAGTTTAAATAAAAAGGAAGAAGCAAAAGCTCGAGCCTGAACCCCAGTAAATAGTATGCAGCCCGAGCCCATTTCGGGCCGGGCTCGGTGAGTCACAGCACTGATCCGGACAATATATGGATGGCTGTTAAGAAGACCATTTCGGTGAAGATACAGATTATGTACAATAGCAGTGTAATAATAATAATAGTAATAATAATTCGCATTTGGCCATTCGCTATTCGTCTATCCAATTGATTGCATTGTTCATTCTTCCGGTGGTTGTCCGTGTTATGATAAAGAAAATGGGTAAATAACATTAATTCCTCCTCTTTAAACTAGCTTGTATTGTGTTATTCTGCTTTAGTTAAAAGAGAGATGTGAACCGAATGCGTTAATATAAACGGAAACAGAAACTCATAAAAATGTACATTTTAGTAAATATTTTTGCATAATTCTCCAAGAAAGATTACTTATATGCCATTTAAAAGATATTGGCAAGGAACTGAGCCATGAGTGTCACTTAGCGTTGCATCTCGCCTACTAGCACTTTGCGACTGAATATGAAAAAAAAAAAAAAAGAAAAAAAAACAACTGATAACGAAGCAAAAGGGAACTAACCCTCGGAGGGACACAGAGAATTAGAAACGGCGATTATCACAAAACACTGCATGCCTACGACAAAAGATAAATATTTACTTAAGATAAAAAACAAACCTATAAGCATTTTGCACTCTGAGGCAGAATGTGCCTAAAGTGGTTGCAAGAGAAGTTATGATTGTACCAGCGACAATACAAAAAGTGAGTCTCTTTGGTTCACTTTTTCCTTATTAGCCTCATAGGAGTATATGGGATCATTCATATACTGGATTTGATCTGCATCTATTTTAGAATTCATTTTCATTTATTTATTTAGATCTAAGCTGAAGAACCAATATGTCTAAATTATAAAGTTTTTTCATGCATTTTCTTAAAACTTACTCTTGGCACAGGAATGAAACTAGAGTAATACTTCAGCATAGGAACGCAAGAGTTACACCCATTTACGACATCATCTCCTCCCAGTTAACAGGACTTCAGCGAAATACTCGTTAGGGTTTCGTTCAGCGCTGTGACCAAACGGTAGAAGTAGTTATTGGCTGTCTTGGAAATCTGTATCCACAAAATTCATCTTTCACCATCGGGAATAACAAAAGTTATTTAACGCAAATTGGGACGTGCCTGCGCCGCAGAACGCACATGAGATAAAGGCAGATAGCAGTGAGGCACATGTCCGCGGCAGTGCTGCAGATTTTCGAGCTCGTCTTTCATCGATCGGTTAGTGCTCTATCCTGGATTTCTAGCTCGTTATTTTTGTGTGTGTGTGTGTGTCGTCCGTTAAGCTTTCGTGTCCATTTCTGTGTGCCTACCAAGCCTTAGGTATGTGCATAATTTATTTAGTAATCATCATTTTATTGTCTTGGCCAAGTTGGCCAAGGCAGGGGATACATATCGCCATTGCAAATGACTGCTTTTTTTTTTTGATCGGAGGTTTAACGACCACCGTGAGCAACTCAATGGGCTATAAGCAGTCGCCCATCCCTAAGTTAGGGCCACTGACTCTAGGAAAAGGAGAGAGCCAGAGCCGTAAGACAAACACAACATTCATGCCTCACCGGGATTTGAACCCGGACCCATCTCGGACGAATGATCAGAAGCCATTGCTTAGACCCCTGCGCCACCGGGCGACAGGTGGCTTCCGGCGAAAGTCAAGTTTCCGCCCTTGCTTCCGGAACTCATCCGCTCCATTGCACAGCTTCCATTGGATCATCCACCACTGATGAGCAGCTCTCGCTCGGCCCCTCCTCTCCTCAGCGTTCTTCTGTTGCCCTCCCATCTGATCGTGCTTCTTCTTTCGGAGTACCAAGCGACGATTTGCTGTCCTCTCCGAAATCAGCAGATGACGCAATGGACGTCTCGAACCCCGTTGTCGATTTACATTCATCGCAGCGTACTACTACCCTCACTTACGCTGACGTCACCACGGTAAAGTCTCGACTATCTCCTCAGCCTTCCTCTTCTTCTACTACATGCCCATTTTGGATGACGCGTGATGCTCACTCCATTGATGTTGACCTCCCGGTGGACTCTCCTCATGATCATGACTTCGTTAGTACTGTGGAGCGCGGAGTCGCCTTTCCAAGCCTACAGAATACTAAACTCACTGCATACAGTGCTGCCCTTCGCAAGACTGTTCCTCCTACTGCCATCACTCACGTGAGCGGAAAGCGCGGCAAAGTCATTGCATATTTCACCATTGATGAATATACTCTCAAGGTTCTGACTAATGGGATTTCCATTGGAGACCGTCACCTTCAAGCAGATCCTATCTCCCAGATGCCAGTCCTCGTTAGCTTTTCACCTGTACCACCAGATGTGTCTAATGATCTACTGATTGCTGCTATGAGTCCCTACGGTAGAATTGTTGGTCCAGTTCATACCTATTCCTCATTTCCTGATGTGCCTGAGCACCGGTACCTGCTGGG
Source organism: Macrothele yani (assembly GCA_039090855.1). Taxonomy (NCBI): domain Eukaryota; kingdom Metazoa; phylum Arthropoda; class Arachnida; order Araneae; family Macrothelidae; genus Macrothele; species Macrothele yani. Next base: position 58,642,990 of record CM077017.1, on the reverse strand, counting down.
CTTCCGTCGTAACATTTGAATGGTCTTTCCATCGGATGAACATATGCTTCGTGTTCCACCTGTACTTCGTGTTCCACCTGTACTTCGTGTTCATTGTAGCACCCATCTCCGTCAAATAACCATCACTGTGGGCTCCATCTGCCCGATTTGCAATGGTACAGGGCACCCTCGCGCCATTTGCCCTCATAATGCGCCGTCAGCCCCCAAGTCGACAGGATGATCTCCTCATCCTTCACTTCCTCCTACAGCACCTGCTTTCCGTGCATCTCATCAGCAGGAGTCGACTTATGAAGAAAGTCGTACTAAAGCCGTTGGTCGACCGATGTCTCCGGCTCGATCTACGTCTTCTTGTTCCACTTCTATGCTTCCAGCGCAACAACAGTCTGGTGCTCTACCTGCTGGAGGCTCTTTGCCTTCTACTCGGCTTTCAGCGGAAGATCCTTCACTCGCATCTGTGCCTGATTACACTGCCCCTACTTCTATGTCTTTTAAAGCGCTCATCGGTCTCTGCTCAGACCCATAACTGCCCGAAGCGTCGCCGTGCTCCTCGAAATCGCACGAAGAAAACTAAAACATTGCCCACCTTCCAGAGTGGTCGTGATCGCTCAACTAGTCTTCCAGACACCTCTGATGGTTTTGTTGAATCTGAATCAGAAGTTTGCTCTGTTCCTCCACTCCCTCTTGAAGATTTTCTGTGTCACCTGGAAGGTTCCTTCCTCCCTCAGACACCAGTTCCTGGGGAAGCGTTATCCGCTTTTCTTATTGGTCCACGACAGAACAAGATGTATCGTAAATTCTTAGCACCGTACCAGGACCACCTTGCTGAGACGATGACGCAAATGCTGGCCATTCTTACGCACTTCCGGGCCATGCACCCCATGGCCTTTGGGGACTCTTCTTGGGCAAGACCATCCGCAGCCGTCTTGAAAAGCTTCGGCAGGCTGCTGATAATCTCATCCAACCACCATTAGATATATCTCTTCAAGGTAGCAACACTGAATAATCAGGGCTTTTGTACCCCGTTGGCAAATTCTCTTGTACATGAAGACATCCATCCCCTCAACCCAGCTATCTACAGCTTCGATCCGTTGCTCTTCCGCCATCTCTGTTCCAGGCGGGGGACGAACTCTGTTGTCAATTCCTAAACCGCCTTCTTGCCCACTTACGTCTAGCGTTTGCTTCCGCCCGAGCTCATGTCCATCTGGTCTCCATGTCGGAGATGGTTCACCAATCCTTCAGACGACCTCCGCTTCTTGATTTGATCACCGTGGCATCGTCGGGAATTTCCTTGTGCCTTTCTCCGTGACTATCTGGTTCATTGCCATCTCCTACGCACTGGACTCTTCCTCCACCACCGCATCAGTTACCTCCTTGCCGACCTGGCAGATCTCAGCGTCAATATGACTTTGCCTCGTCATACATACCTGATCTTAGAATCATGTCAGTTCTTTATGTATTTCTGCAGATTACTTGTTATTATTACTATTGTTGCCAGCATTATTTTGTACCAATGCATTTCTTTCTTCTCATGTTTTTCAGCACATGTTATTACGCCTGCATAGGATTCTGTACATTTGCATCTTGTGTATATTACAGCCTTTTCGTATTCTTGCACGATATTATGTTTTTCAGCACATGCACTAGCTCTGTAATGTTCATTATATTATTTGTCATATATTTATACATACTTATTTTGCACATTGCATGTTTTCACTGTACTTTTGCACTTCTCTTTGACCTGTGCATATTTCTTGGATCCTTGTAGTTTTCGTTATATCTTCCTGCTGCTAGTTTTGTTATCATTACTATTATCATGTTTATTATTGTTGCCAGCATTACTTGGTGCTCATGTAATCTTCTCTTATCCGATTTTTTCTGCTCATGTTATTACGCCTACATTGGATTGTACATATGAATCGTGTATATATTACACCCTCTTTGTACTCCTGCACGATATTATGTATTTTCCGCGCATGTTCTGGTTATGCACTGTCCTCGCTGTTCATCATATTATTTACCATATATCTGTGCATATATCTTCCATACATCTCTTGTTTTTCACTATATATGTGTACATTACAATGTTGTATCATGTACACTATGTCTTCAGAGTCGCCTTTGACGCATTTTCGTCCTATTGTTTTCTTATTGTCACTATTGTTATTCTTATTAGCTTTGATTCTTGTACATATACATCTTGTAAATATCACGTCGCTTGGAATATCTGTACATATTTGTCATTTGTTGCACATGCTCCAGCCATGAGCTGTTCTATTTATTTTTGTACCACCTTGTATATATTGTACAAACGCTTCTCGTACATATTACGATCTCATTGTACATTTTACATCTTTTGTCTACTTTTCTGGCACTATTATGTCCCTGCCCTCTGTATCCAAATTCCCCTCATTTGCTCTGAATAAAAAGATTATGAAAACATGTCCGCGTAGCTCAGTTGGGAGAGTGACTTACTCTGGAGTGAAGGGAACCGGATTCGATGACCGGCGTGGACAAGACTGTGTTTGCACATTGGCGCCCGAACTTCAAGAATGACCTGGCCGTTAAAGTTCTCGCAATGGTGTGGTGTTCTTTCCACACCGCGAGACAGGAAAAATCAGAGAATCCCTTCTTCAGCGCTTCGAAAACTAAATGTGTGTGATTTTACGTTCCACACACCAAATTGACTGGGATTTCTCCAATGTACGTTCTTCAGCGGATGACTGCCTACAGCGGTACATGGTCCCGGCTGACCCATTGGCCATGCCTCCAACCCTCTTTCGGGGGGGGCAGGGAGATGTGACGACCTTCACCGCAGGACGCACATGAGATAAAGGCAGATAGCAGCGAGAGCATGCGTCCGCGTAGCTCAGTTGGGAGAGCGACTTATTCCGGAAAAAGGGGACCTGGGTTCGATGCCGTTGTGGACAAAAATGACGGAGAAATTTATTTCGTTATATTGGCGCCCGAACTTCAAGAATGACCTGGGCCGTTAAAGTTCTTGCAATGCTGTGATGTTCTTTCCACACCGGGAGACAGGAAAAATAAGAGAATCCCTTCTTCAGTGCTTCGAAAACTAAATGTGTGTGATGTTACGTTCCACACACCAAATTGACTGGGATTTCTCCAATGTACGTTCTTCAGCAGATGACTGCCTACAACGGTACATGGTCCCGGTTGACCCATTGGCCATGCCTCCGACCCTCTTTCGGGGGGGGTAGATGTGACGTGCCTGCACCGCAGGACGCACATGAGATAAAGGCAGATAGCCAAGAGAGCACATGGCACATGTCTGCGTAGCTCAGTTGGGAAAGCGACTTACTCCGGAGTGAGAGGATCCGGTTTCGATGGCCGGCGTGGACAAGCCTGAGTTTTCACGAAGGTTTAGCTGGAATGGAAGATGGGCGATAATCTCAATTTCGTTTCGCTAGTACAATATTCTAAACCTTAGCAACATGGTAGAGAACATTTGTTGTTTGTACAACACCATTTGTTGTTTGTTCATTTTAAGATCTTCACAAAAAAATCTTAGAAACAGAGCCAACAGATAAGTCTGAAAACATTTCAGTTTAATCTGCAATCAATAATCTGCTGCTTGTAACCATAGTCTCTGCACGACAGGAAGAACTGCTTTGTGGTCTTGTTCAGCGTGCTTTGTTCTCTCATAACTTAAGCACCTCGGTAACTTATGCCTGAGCAACGCACGCCACAAGACCTTCAGGATGCAGAAGATATAAACACAGAATAATTATTTTTGCATGTGAAACACGGTGCAGCTAGAAGTGCCACGATTGCATGAAGTTTTCATAGAGCTGCTCTCTGACTGGCTCACAGTGTACTGATAAACACACTGACGGAAATAAAAAAATCCCAACACCAAGAAGAGGTTGTGTTAGATAAGCGACAGTTGGTAGGCGGTGAGAGTACATCTGTAAGAAGACGTCTATGCAAATTTCGCGCTCGGCGCATACGTGTGGCGCTAGTAGTGCCCCTCGGAACATGCAAAGCAGGTTTGCTGTAAATACGCGCTGCAACGTTCGTGAGCGTTAGTTATCGTTGAGATTCGACGTAGGGTGTTGATGTTAGTCAAGAATGCCTTTAAGAAGACGAAGAAGCCATTATCAACAGCTCACGGAGTTTGAACGAGGTCGTGTAATAGGGCTACGAGAAGGTGGATTTCCTTTACGCAATATTGCAGAACGACTATGCAGGAATGTAGCCACTGTGCATGATTGTTGGCAGCGGTGGTCAAGGGAAGGCACTGCCGCAAGAAGACCGGGTCCCGGCCGGCCACGTGGCACTACTGAGAGGGAAGATCGCCGTGTACGGCGTATGGCCGTGTCGCATCGTACCGCGTCTGCGGCAGCAATTAAAGCTGCAGTTGCCACCACAGTGACACAACGAACTGATACAAATCGGTTACTTGAAGGACAGCTCCGAGCCAGACGCCCTGTAGCGTGCATTCCACTTACTACAAGCCACTGCCGTTTGCGACGTCAGTGGTGTCAAGCTAGAGCTCATTGGAGAACGGAGTGGAGATCTGTTGTGTTTTCTGATGAAAGCCGGTTCTGCCTGAGTGCCAGTGATGGCCATGTGTTGGTTAGAAGGAGGCCAGGTGAGCGCCTGCAACCAACCTGTCTGCGGTAGAGACACACTGGACCTACACCTGGAGTTATGGTCTGGGGAGCAATTTCCTATGACAGCAGGAGCACTCTCGTGGTTATCCCACGCACCCTGACGGCACAGTTGTACGTCGGTCTGGTGATTCAACCTGTTGTGCTGCCATTCATGAACAGCATTCCAGGGGGGTTTCCAACAGGATAACGCTCGCCCGCATAACGCTGTTGTAACCCAACTTGCTCTACAGAGTGTCGACATGTTGCCGTGGCCTGCTAGATCACCAGATCTTTCACCAATCGAGAACGTATGGGACATCTTTGGACGACAACTCCAGCGTCACCCCAACCAGCATTAACAGTCCCTGTATTGACCGACGAAGTGCAACAGGCATGGAACTCCATCCCACAAACTGACATCCAGCACCTGTACGACACAATGCATGAACGTTTGCGTGCTTGCATTTAACATTCTGGCGGTTACACCGGTTATTAATGTACCAGCATTTCACATTTAAAATGACTCTTCTCGCGCTTACAAAAAGCTGTGATCTTTGAAACCTTAATCGATTAAATATGTTACCTATACGAATGTATTGCCGCCATTTCATTCCTCTACAACTATTTTTTCGTGGTGTTGGGATTTTGTTTTTCCGTTAGTGTAGTTCGATCTCAACAGAGTTTCTCTTTATTTATTTATTTTGTCATGGTGGCTACTATCAAACCAGTAGATCTTTTGTTAATCGAAACAACCTCAGAAATCGGCAGTGAAGTTGGTACCAACAGTACATATAACAGTATACATGCATATATGCAGGTACATTCGATTTCAAAGGCTTGTTGTTCCTTCCCCCTCTACCACTGGCAGCGCCAGGCCGCTTCTCTTTTTCAGGACTGCACCACTGCACTAAGGGATAAAATTACACTGCTGGACGCAGAAATGGCCACACCTCAAACCAATGCACGAAGTGAGGCGGAACTATAGACACGTAGGTGGAAAAAAAGTGAGTTAATTTCCGAGGGATGACATAAATGCAATGGCAGAGGAGACAATATAATGTGGTCTTAGTCAGTAGGTTATCACCACCATGATGTGATATACATTCAGCAACACGGCGTAGCGTCAAGTATAAAAGTCCCTGGATGGTGTCCTGAGGACACGCTGACCATGCGCCGCTGACCTGTGTCTATAATTTATCGACATTACGAGGGAGTCGTGCAGAGGCGTTAAGTCGTCTGCCAATGAAGTCCCACACGTTCTCTGTTGGGGAGAAGTCCAGGAATCGCGCTGTCCTGGGCAGTACCTGGACATATTGTAGGAATTGTATGCTATTGTTGGCTGTGGGCGGGAGGGCGTTATCTTGTTGAAATTGAGCATCAGGGATTTCACGGCGATACTACTAGGGGTGTTCAAATGAAAAGGTACGAAACGTCATAAGAACGTAACCGTTAACATATTTGCCTATGCCGCTATGGGAGAACGTAGCGACACATCTAGGGATGCGATTGGAGTCGCCGGCGTGGATCGGAGCATGCGAGGGCTCCCGCATGCGCTGGAGAGAGCAGAAGCTCTTTTAAAGAGCGCCGTCCAATTGACTACTTGTTGAATTCCTCCAGCACAGACGAACCATTAACTCCGATGTGTACTGTGAGACACTCCGAAGCCTACGCAGGTACATCAAGAACAAAAGACCGGGGCTGCTCACGGAGGGTGTGGTTCTGCTTCATGATAACGCGCGTCCACACGTCTCCAGGGTCACACACGTGGAACTGGCCAAGTTCCAGTGGGAGCAGCTTGACCATCCGCCCTACAGCCCGGACATGTCGCCCTGCGATTTCCATGTGTTTGGTCCCCTGAAAAAACATCTGAAAGGGAAGCGCTTCCACTCGGACGACGAACTCAAGGACGCTGTGCAGGACTGGGTCTCGTCACGGCCACAGGAATTCTGGGAACAAGGAACCCTTCGGCTCGTTAATCAATGGGATCGTTGTGCTACGGCCTATGGTGTATACTTTGAATAAAGTCTTCATTTATACCCACAGTGTCGTTACGTACCTTTTCATTTGAACACCCCTAGTATAATAAAAGAGGCAGCAGCACCACATCGACGTATCGTCGTGCTGTCACTGTACCCACCAGGTGTACGAGCGGTGAACGGCTGTTGAAACTGAGAGCGCCCCAAACCATGACACTTGGCTGAAAAGCCGTATGACGCTCGCTCACAGATAGCAGCAAGATCAGCCCAGTGACCACGTCGTCTCCACTTTCTCAGTCGGTGATAGTTGGGACTAAGACAAAAGCGAGATTCGTCGCTGAATACGACATGGTTCCAATCGTCACGGATGGCAGCAAGGTAATCCCAGTGATCACGTCGTCTCCACACTCCCAATCGGCGATCGTCGGTGTTGATACAGAAGCGAGACCCGTCGCTGAATACGACATGGTTTCAATCGCCACGGATGGCAGCAAGATCATCCCGGTGAACACGTCGTCCCCAGACTCTAAATCGGCGATCGTTGTTGTTGAGACAGAAGCGAGACTCGTCGCTGAATGCGACATAGTTACGTTCGTCACAGATGGCAGCAAGATCAGCCCGGTGACCACGTCGGCTCCACGCTCTCCGTCGGTGTTAGTTGGGGCTACGACAGAAGTGAGACTCGTCACTGGATACAACGTGATTCCATTCGTCACGGATGGCAGCGTTTTCAGCCCGAAGTCATCTCCACATTCTCAGTCGGTGGGCTAACACAGAAATGAAACTCGTTGCTGAATACGACATGGTTCTATTCGTCACGGATGGCGGCAAGATCAGCCCGGTGACCACGTCATCTCCAGACTCTCAGTCGGTGGTAGTTGTGGCTAAGACAGAAGTGAGACTCGTCGCTGAATATGATATGGTTCCATTCGTCACGGATGGCAGCAAGATTAGCCGGGTGACCACGCTGTCTCCAGACTATCAGTCCGTGATAGTTCAGGCTAAGACAGAAGTGAGACTCGTCGCTGAATACGACATGGTTCCATTCGTCACGGATGGAAGCAAGATCAGTCCGGTGACCACGTCATCTCCACAGGCTCAGTAGGGGATAGTTGTGGCTAAGACAGGAGTGAGACTTGTCGCTGAATACGACATGGTTCCATTCGTCACGGATGGCAGCATGGTCAGCCCGGTGACCTCGTCGTCTCCAGACTCTTAATGGGTGATAGTTGGGGCTAAGACAGAAGTGAGACTCGTCGCTGAATACGACATTGTTGCATTGTCCCGGATGGCAGCAAGATCATCCCGGTGTCCAAGTTGTCTCCAGACTCTCAGTCGTTGATAGTTGGGCTATTTAGCAACGACTCTCACTTCAACAGAATCGAGAGTCCTAGCTGAATACGACATCGTTCCATTTGTCATGCCACGTATGCCTGATACGGCGCCATTGCAGCCTTGCTAGATGATGTGCTCCTGAAAGTGGCAGTCGTCGCCATGGCTAGCGAGAGGGCAAACTTCCTCAGGTAATATGCAATTTGCAGTCCGACTGGATACAGAGATATCCACAGCTGCCTGTAGACCTCGTGGAGTGTGGTCCGCTGTGGATTGTGTGGGTGCTATGGTCTGTCGTCGAATGCGGCGATCAAGGCTTTCGCAAGTCCTCCAACATGCCCCAGTCCTACTACGGTGACTCACGTATTACCTTCCCCCAACCACTGCCGCCACATTCTGTTGGCAGTTGTTGCATTCCGATGCCTTTCTGCCACGATGCGACGCAGAGTCAGACCCTCCGTGCCCCTATGATGAATTCTCTGGTAAAAGTGTCTGTATGATAATAGGATTCCCAATGACGTCACCAAGGCATTGTCACTTCTTACACGTGCTTTCGCCACTGAGATCACTTCGATGCAGTGGTCACACGCGCAGGCGGGGACGACGGAACTTAGCTACTCCGAGCCGTTTTGTCTTTTTATCATCCTCATCTATCACGCGATTGGTTCATGTACAACAACTTCACGCCCTCGAGAAGACCTTCATACCTGAGGAAATTTCCGCAGGTCAGCAACGATGCAGTTCAATGCCAGTACCCGCGACTTTGATGGAAACTTTCAAAACTTGGGTGTTTTGTGTTTGAGTGAGTTAAAACATTTACATGAGTGAGTTAAAACATTTACATAACAAAATTGTCGACCTATACCCATCAATTTTCATGGCGATCCGACAAATGTTTCCTAATGTGGCATTTTCTATACAGGGTGTTTTACGAAGTGTGATCGAAGGGACATCGACACCGGTTTCCGTGGGGGCCGTAAAAAACTTTAATTTTCGTGTTCTTCGGAAATTATCCATTCCGGTGGGTGCAACTATTATAGCTGAATCGTCCACTGTTTGCTGCATATTTTGCATTTTTCACTCTACTGCTACACCGACCGTTACTATCATATTCCTTTCGGACACAGTTCGTGAAACACCCTGTATATGTCGAGTAGTATATGTAATCGAAAGCGTCACACGTATCATTAGTAGAACATTCCGGATATAATCTATTAGTTACTGAATCTTTCTCAGAAGTTATCAGTTAAGGTTTTTCCAAAATAGAAAAAAAAATCGGAGTGGCATCAGAAAAATTACAAAGAAAAATGGAAACAGAAGTAAATAAAGAAAAATTCAACGAAAGACAAATAAATAAATGGACAAACTACTTATTTCAGAACATGAAGATATTATTTTGTATTTCTGCTTGTTGCGGCTGCATCTAGATGCCTGTAATACAGTATCTGCCCAGTTGGCCAAATGGTCTGAGGAGGTGACTTCTGATCATTCGTCCGAGAAAGTCAAGGTTCGACTCCAAGATGAAGCATAAGTGTTGCGCTTGGATGATGACGCTGATTCTGAGCCTTCCCTCTGGAACAAGTGAGCCCCAGCTAGGAACGGACAACTGCTTATATTCCCAACAGTTGCTTATCCTGGCCGTTAAAACTCCTATGCAATAGTTGACGTTAAAGAATGGTACTTAAGATGTGGAGCGTTGCTCTTATAAATTTACCGATGTTGTCGGTTCGATTATTAGGAATGAGATAGTTAAAAATTAAGGTCTGTTTTAATTTTCAGATGTTTCACACCTGTAGCAGAGAAGAAGAATACTAAACGACGGCGTGTGAAAAATGATAAGGTTTTTTTATCCTTTCTACTCCTCTCACATTACTGCAGTACAAAACAGTGGAACAAAAACGCAGATTATACAACATTTCCAGCTTCTCTCTAAAGATTCTCATTTCTTAATGAAATTAGGACAGTGGAAAAAAAAGTTGTTCTTCTACAAAGGTTTCTTCGCTTTTCCGCTCTTTTGCAAAAAAAAAAAAAAAAAAAATCGGTGAACGTAACTTTTCAGAACGATTAAAGCAAAATTCGGAGTTTTTCCAAAGCAGTGGTTTCTGGTAAAGCTTTGCAAAGCTAAGGATATTTTTTTCGCGCTGTTTTCACTGTTTATTCACTGAAACTGCTTAGTTGCGCTGATATCTGAACTGTTTAGACTTGAACAAAGAGAAATAAAGATACAATTTTCTCGTTTCGGAAATTAATTACCTCCACGAGGATATAAGGGCGTAAGGAATAGAATTTCCCTAACTTAGAAACATCGGCTTCTTTTTTTTTTTTTTGATTGGAGGTTTAACGACCACCGTGAGCAACTCAATGGGCTATAAGCAGTCGCCCGTCCCTAATTTAGGGTCACTGGTTCCAGGGAAGGGAGATAGCCAGTACCGTAAGACAAACACAACATCCATGCCTTACCGGGATTCGAACCCGGACCCCGTTCGGACGAATGATCAGAGGCCATCGCTTGGACCACTGCGCCACCGGGGCGGCGAAACATTGGCTTCAGGAAAGAGGGAAAGAGAGCATCAGAAGAGGTAGTACGAACACATCTGTGGCTCGTTCTATGGGAATATAACCAAAGCCCAGCAAATCCAGAAACCCAAACCTTAGACCACTATGAGATCCACAGGAATAATTTAAAAACGTATTTAATTGAAGGAAGTTGAAATGTAATTAGCCGCCCCGGTGGCGCAGTGGTCTAAGCGATGGCCTCTGATCATTCGTCCCAAAGGGGTCCGGGTTCGAATCCCGGTGAGGCATGGATGTTGTGTTTGTCTTTCGGCACTGGCTCTCTCCCTTCCCTGGAACCAGTGGCCCTACATTAGGGACGGGCGACTGCTTATAGCCCATTGAGTTGCTCACGGTGGTCGTTAAACCTCCAATCAAAAAAAAAAAAAAAAAAAAAAAAGAAATGTAATTAAAGATGTATTCACCACGTTGCAGATATTAGCGAGTTAAAATTATTTCTTATCTTCCGCTTGAAAATTAGCTGGTATATATTGAAGAATAATCTTTACATACAGGGGTAGACAACAAAACTGAAACACCTGCGCATATAGTACCCCACGTGTCACGCCTCTATACCCGCTACTTTGTGGCCAGCCTGCATCTATTTCTCAGCCCATTAATGAGAGCGGAGTGGGAAGGTTGCGTTAGCAAAGCAGTAGCACAGCTGGAAGTCAAAAAGTGCGATCCACACAACACATAATGGGAGACATACCCGAGTTTCAAAGAGGACAGATTGTTGGTACGCGTCTCGCCGGCGCATCTGTGTCCAAAACAGCAAGTCTTTGTGGTGTACCGCGAGCCACGGTTTCCAGGATCATGTCGGCATACCAGCAAGGGGGAAGAACCACATCCAATAGGAGTAACTGTCGAGGTAAGAGGAAGCTGTCTGACAGGGACGTCCGGGTGCTAACACAAATGGTAGCCAAAAAACATGAAACCACACCTGCCCAACTCATCGCAGAGTTGAATTCGCACCGCGACTCACCTGTTTCCATCAAAACTGTTCGTCGGGAGCCTCACCGGGTCAGCATTCACGGCCGTGTTGTTACCGCCAAACCCTGGATCACCAGTGTGAATGCCAAACGTTGCTTGCAATGGTGCCAGCAGCGTAAATCGTGGACGCTGGACAGCGTGAAATGTGTATTGTTCTCCGATGAATCTTTCTTCACTGTCTTACCCACAACCGGGAGAATTTACACGTGGAGACATCCCTCACACGCTTACCACCCGTACTGTTTATTGCCCACAATGAAGCACGGAAGTGGATCCGTGATGGTTTGGGCCACAATATCGTAGCAGTCTGTCGGCCCGCTGATTATTCTTGAGGGGCACATCACTGCCAAGGACTATCGGGCAATTCTGGAGGACCAGGTGCGCCCAATGGTTCAAATATTGTACCCTGACGGTGGTGCCGTATATCAGGATGATAACGCACCAATACACAGAGCCAAACTGGTGGAAGAGCGGTTTTATGAGCATGAAAGTGAGGTTAAACAGCTGTCATGGACTGCACAGTCACCCGACTTGAACATTATTGAGCCACACTGGGGTGTTCTGGAGGAGCGAGTCAGGAAACATTTTTCTCCACCAGCATCACGTCGTGAACTAGTCACTTTTCTTCAAGAGGAATGGCTTCAAATTCTTCTGGCCACTGTACAAGACTTGTATCGGTCCTTTCCATGACTAATTGCAGTTGTGTTGGCCTCCAAAGGAGTCCCTACACCATACAAAAATAAATTATTGTGTCCTAAACCCATGTGTTTCAGTTTCGTAGTCCACCCCCTGTATATGACGTATGTTCTAATTTAACTTTCATTTTTGGGTGGTCTTTTTCTATGCAAATTTCGAGTTCGTCCTCTTATAGCGTTTCAACCTTAACGTTATATTTTCTCACTCACTGAATATCATGTTGGCAGCAGTCTTGAGGTCAGGATGCGTGGTTTGTGTGTGTGGACATGATACGAACGAGCTATATAATGTTGGAGCAAGTAGCAAAAAGTGTGGTGTGGTGTGAGGTGCTGTTGATAAATTACGGTCGCAAACTGATGTAATTAGTATATTGGATGTAAACACGCCGAACCTAAGTTGACACAGGATCACTATTGTGAATTGTGACGATGAGATCGTTTATTGATAAATTGTGTTCCTGAAGTGGCGTGAAGTTTCGACAATAAAGACCATTTGATCGTAAGGGTTTTCACGACTTCTCTCTTCTGGCCGTTAGGTTGCCTAATTTAGCTCAGTGTGTAATTAAGAATTGTTTATGAACTAACTATCCGTGGCTTACCAGTACACAAAGTTCCAGTGATATGAGCACAACCGACTGATGGTATGAAGATAATGTTTAAGTAGGGACATATTTAACCAACAAGCAACATCGCACATACGAGAAATTTTGTGTGAAATCATGTGGTTTGTATTCTGAATTTAGTTTTCTATAAGTCGATAAAATTCGAAGAACAAATCTTTTGTTTTCAAATGAAATATAAGATGGGTTACTTTCTATGGAAGATTTCATAAGTTAGGAATGTTATTCTGAATGCTGTTCGTATAAGCAAATAATTTTCACAACGTTTAAATGTTGTACAAAAATTATGCCATTACCTTGCTTTGCTGAATTAATCATTTCGTTTTGTTACACATATCATTGCTCTAAAGTGCTAAATTGAAAATATGTGAGAGACGAATTCAGATTTCATTGTATGACAGGAATTAGAATTTTAGTAATGAAAAAAAGTTGTGAAGAAAATTGCTAATTTAAGGGATTAAGACTTTTTTTTTTTTTGAAACTTTAAGACAAGTTAACGCTTATTACTTTGGTGTTTCTCGTACGTCATTGGCTCGGAGCTTACAAACAGCCTGCCTACTTACAGAACAACAAAGGGATCATCATTGACTTTGGTAAATTGTAAATTTCATTTGCGAGGAAACGGATTCAAAATTTACGTTTTTTAATTACGCAGATCTTCAGACTCGTCGGGCCTCAAAGTCTTTCTTTGGAGAACGCATACCCCACAGGAAAATCAAAAGAATACAGCATTTGACCGCTGCAATGGCCTGTCGTAAAGAATTCAAGTTCTGCATAAAGCATACTCAGTAAAATGAAGAGAGTGTGTTTCCTCCAAGTGCTGTGAAAATTGTTTGTAGCAGGAACTATTTTGTGTCTGGAAAGACATTGATAATGTACTGATCTTTTAAGCCCCCAAATCAAACGAAACCTGCACAAAATACTTATATTTAACTTCAGTTATCCCACACATATTTTCATATTTTACTAATAAAATGATACCTTTGTGAGACATTTCCTGTGTGTTATCTATCTTTGTAACGTGAAAGATATATCCATATTCTCATGTACAGGAACTCTGTCAATGGAAACCCGTTGTACTTCGCATTATACTTTTATTAGCAGAATACGTCCTCCACATGTTGCGAATGGAGAGGTAAACACAATTATTTCACCTTCCTTCTTTCCGTTGACTGTCCTTACTTTTCACCCTTGCAGTGCACGTTACGGGAATTAGCTAGTCTATTTTCATCAGAAAATCCTACTGCTGACAAGAGGTTCGTTAGAGTCATTCGTCCGAGATAGGTCGGGTTAGAATACCGTATGAAGAATTGATGATGTGTTTGTCTTACGGCACTGGCACTGTTCTTTCCCTGGAACCAGTGGCCCTAAATTAGAGACGAGCAGATGGGTGAGGGATCACTTTAACCGTGTTCATTTCGTCCACGATTCACTTTGTCCACTGTTCACTTTGCCACTGTTCATTTAATCCACTGTTCATTTAATCCACTGTTCATTTCGTCCTCCGTTCTCTTTGTCCACATTCACATAAAACTAAAGTTCGGGTAGATTACGTCAAAGAATCAGTATGAAAAGGAAATAAAATATCCATTTATTGACGTATAAATATTATTAATAAAGCGTAAACTTTCAACACCAACTGGTGCCTTCTTCAGACTTGTTCGTGGTTAGGCAAGACAAGAGGAATAAACAATAGAAATTTTAAAAATAAACATGAACAGAATTTGAGAACGTGATATGTTGCGTCGGGTGCATGCGACAACGAGAGATGTCAACAGAAGCGTGCTAAGCGTGAAGAAATGTGCGCCAAATTTGGGGAAGTGAGACGTCATCGTTGCAAACCACAGGGTTACTCAAAATCTCCATGGTTTCCCTGATGGCATTGCCCCTGGCGGTAGTATAAGGAGCAATTCGCGTTATCTGGTACCACTTCGGGATGGCGGAATGGGTAACCACTTCCCTGGATAAGGCGGTTGTCAATCTTCCGTGTGAGACGTCCCGCTTGCGTTCGACTAATCGAAGAGCGAAAGAGCGTTTTGTCATTCCGATGTAATGCTTGGTGGTACCATCCATGTATTCCAATGGTATGGAGTACACTCCCTCATCAGTCAGAGAGGTACGGGTGTTCCGGGATGATAGCAGGTGGCGTGATATCGATCTCGGTGAGCGTATCCCAAAGCTAAGCCCGAGTTTCTTTAAGGTGTTCTGCAAGAAGTAGGTCAGGCCGGGTACATAAGAGCAAGCCCGAATGTATTGCAGAGAAGGCTTGGTATTATTAACCAACTGGGTTGGAGAAAACAGCGTCGGCGTTCTTGATAATGTCCTCGATCACTTGCACACTGTAGCCGGAGGAAGAGGCCAGATCTCTTAGGTTGTCGACTTCTTTAAGTCTGGATGTAGTGTCCGAGGAGATAATAAGGGCTCGTTTAGCCCTATGTCTGAAAATGGCTGATTTGTGCGTAGCGGGTCCCATAGAGGTGGGTAGAATTATATTCGGGACATATGTTGGCTTGTAATAAACTTTGATTTGGAGGGATCCAGAACAAGATTTCTTGACTAGTACGTCCGAAAACGAAAGACTGCCGTTGTCCTCACACTCCATGGTGAAACATATGTTCCGGTGGAGGGAATTATTGAAAGCGGAAAAAGCGTTCAGTTCATCAACTCCATGCTGCCAGATAAAAAATACATCGTCGGCGTATCTGAGCCATATAAGAGGAGCGAGCTTAGCTCCATTAAGAATTTTTGATTCCTGCGGTCTGAGGATGGCCTCAGCTATAGTACAGCAGATAGTGGTGAGCCCATGACAACCCCTTTGGACTGCTTGTAAATTAGGTTATTAAAACAGAAAAAAATTGATTCCGTCACGTCAACTATTGCATAGGAGATACCCAGTAGTGAGTCCCGTGAGAACATTGAAGAATCAGCAAGTGCTCGCTTCAAAGTGTCCACTGCCTCGTTGACTGGTACTGACGGATAAAGTGACACCACGTCAAAACTACTGATAATGTGGTGAGGAGCCACAGTGAAGTTCTTCAGCCTTGTGACGAAGTCACCCGACGACAACAGGTTTCAGGAAAGCTGTTAGGAATGTTACAAGTTCTCGCAAATTTTGTCCTCAGAATGGACGGAATACCGTGAATATTTTCCGTTTTGATCGAGTTTTCGTTACCAGGCAGAAAAAAAAATTCAGCGGACATTGCTTACATGCGATTTTTTTCGATTAAAGTACAGCAATTTTAAATTTTATTTAAAGTAAAACGAGGAACTGAACTTTGAAGAGCTTTTTAACTCTTTCGTATGGTACGATGTCAATTACTGTGACATAAATCAAAATTTTGCAAAAATCTTTTAATGCTTTGAAATTCATCTTGTATATTTTTTCATATAGTTCTTAGTTTTTCAGTATATTTATTTTTTATTTTGATTATTAATTGTTTATAATTTCTATATTACTAATTTTCATACGAATGAACTGCAATGCTTTCTATATGCGCCATAGCTATTAGACGTGAGAAAAAAAAATCCATAAATGTATAATATGAAAAGAGTTTAGATTGATATTTACTGTGAATTTGCGGTGTGGGAGAAGTAAAATAGAGAATTTCTATATAAATGAAAAAGGAAGTCTAAAATGTTCCTCTTTAATTCAACACATTTATGACCATTGGAATAAACTTTGATTTATGTCATAGTGATTGACATCGTACCACACAAAAGAGTTGAAAAGTTCTTCAAAGTTCAGATCCTCGTATTTCTTTAAATAGCATGCAAAATCGTTATCTTTCAATCGAAAAACTTAAACAGGATAAAAATCGCATGTAAGCTGTATAATCGCTGACATGTTTTTCTGCCTAGAAACAAAAATTCCATCAAAACAGAAACTTTCCACGGTATTCCGTCCATTCTGAAGATGAAATGAATGTGGATAAAAAATGAACAGCGGATAAAGTGAACTGTGGACAAAGTGAACCGTGGACGAAATGAACACGTTCAAAGTAATAGGGAACCGAGCCGATGGAGTAGCTTACGGTGTTCGTTAATCCGCTCCCCCAACCAGTCACCCTAAAAATACCGAGAAAATCCAATTTCTTGATTTATTTTTTCCACATTTCTTTACCGTATCGAAAACTTATTCACTGAGTGGCCACTTTAGTATGACTACCTGACAGTTTTAAGCAAATAAGCTATGGCTGCACGCTGTTGCGCCAGAGCGCGAGGCTAGTACAAAAAGGGAAAGCTTAGTACTTGCGACAGTAGTAGAAGTGATTTTTTGGTGACGAGATGGGTAAAAAATGCGATTTGACGGACTTTCAACGTGGGATGATTGTAGGAGCTCGGAGCCATGGAGCGAGTATCACCGAAACCGCCGCATTCGTAAAATGTTCCAGAGCAGCTGTTGTTCAAGTGTTTAAAGACTGGACTGTCAGCCAAAAAACTGGTTCTCTACGTGTAACGTGTGGTTGTCATCGACTAGTGACTGCTCGGGCGGAACGGAGAGTGTCCAGACTGCACGCACTGTTCGCCGTACTCTGCATCGGATGGGATATGGCAGCCGAAGGCCTGTTCGAACACCTTTGCTGTCTGCAGTTAACAAGAGAAAACGTCTCCAGTTCGCACAGGAGCACAAGGATTGGATAGTCGATAATTGGAAACAAATTATGTGGTCCGATGAATCACGTTTTCAGTTGCACCATGCCGATGGCCGAGTGAGAATTTGGCGGAAACAGCACAAAAGCATGGACCCCAAATGCATTGCTACAACCCTTCAAGCTGGTGGAGGCAACGTCATGGTTTGGGGAATGTTTTTCTGGCATGCTTTGGGCCCTTTAATTCGTGTTGATCAACGTCTGAGTGGCACATCATATCTAAACATCGTTGCCGACCAAGTGCATCCTGTCATGTGGATGGTTTATCCCAATGACGACGGCTACTTTCAACAAGATAATGCGTCCTGCCATAGTGCTCGTATTGTACAGGATTGGTTTCAGGAACATGCCGGTGAGTACTTTGCTTAGGTGGCCCCCACAATCTCCAGATCTCAACCCCATTGAGAATTTGTGGGATGAAGTTGAACGAGCCATCAGACAGCTGGATCCACAACCTTGCAATCTCACACTCCTGGAAAGGGCTATTCATCAAGCATGATCTCAGATCCCACAAACCACCTATCCGCATCTCGTGGAGTCCATGCCACGAAGAATCGACGCAGTATTAACGGCAAAAGGTGGCCCAACGAAGTACTGAGGGGGTGGTCATAATAAAGTGGCCACTTAGTGTATATTAATACTGTGTACAGGTATGGCAATAAAGTAACCAGGCTGATTTATTCTGTTGCATCTGGAAATCAGCAAACTGCTACCATGTGATTTTGGACGCAATCTTCTCATGTTGATGTGCATGGTTACAAATGTCGGGTAACCCATACATAGTGTATTTAAATTTATGGTGCCAGTCTTCCTCTTTGAAAGCAGTCGCATTAAATTCGAAAATGGGGCAGTTTTCTTTAAGCCTTAGTTTTCTTTTGGTTGTCAAATTCAAGAGAAAGAAAAAGAAAAAAAAATCATTTCATAGTACTCTCATTAGTATTGGTTCAGCTTGCAGTTTTACTGAAGTCCTATTGTTTGTCCGAAAAATAAATTAATGAACAGAAATGGTAGCAAAAAATCTTGAAAGAGAGGATAAACATTGAATTTTTACAGAATCTAGAACCAACATGCTTCCGACTTTTGAAAACTATTTGCGGGAGCTTAATTTAAAGAATGTTAAGAAAGAAAAAATAATGTTAAAACGGGGGGGGGGGGGGGGCATCCGGCCATTAGGCGCTTTGAAGATCTGATTCAATGAGGAAAAGATTATTGTGGCCTTAGATGTGTGCTCGTGAAGGTCGTTAATCTCTGAAACAAAACAAAACAAAAAAAGAACAGGGCTTACTCTCTTACTCTCCTTTGTTCAAGTCTAACCTGTTCAGGTATAAGAACTGCTAAGCAGTTTCAGTGAAAAACAATGAGAACAGCACAAAAAGAATATCGAAGCCCACCGTAAACTACTGCTTTGCAAGAACTCGCTTTTACAAGTTCTGATCTTGATTTTACCGTTCTTAAAATTCATCTAGATAATTTTTTTTTTTTTTTTTTTTTTTTTTTTGCAAAGGATCGGAAAGGCAAAGAAAACGTTGGTGAAGAACAGCGTTCCTTTTCCATTGTTTTAATTTATTAAGAAATGGGAATCTTTAAGAAAAAGCTTGATTTTTTTATCATTTGCATTTCCATTTTACTGATTTGAATTGCAAGAACGTGAGTGGCAAAGAAAAGATAAAAATCCTCAGTGATTTTTCAGCACGCCGTCATTTAGCATTCCTATTTTCTGCCATAGGTATCTAAAAAGGAAAAAGGACCTTAATTTTTAATTACTTCATTCCTTACGGTCGAACCGATGGAAGAGATCGATAGTATATATTGCTAGGAACTGAATTTGATTTCACATTTCTGTCTGCCAGAGTATGTTGAAACAACTCTGGCAGGCAGAAATGGGAATTCAAAAATAGTCTTCATGTTCTGCATAATCTGGTTTGTTTATTCATTTTTTTTTTCATTTTTACTGTGTTTTCATTTATTTGTTCATTTTTCAAGTTTTATTTTTCTTTATTGCTTTTTGTGTTCATTCTTTCTTTTAATTCATTTCACTTGACGTTTAATCGTCTTTTTTTTTTAAAGGTACGTGCTTATACGTAGTATCGTTATGTCCATTCGTCTATCCGTCTGTGGACACCATATCTCTGCAACTACACTGACGGAAGAAAAAATCCCAACACCACGAAAACATAGTTGTAGAGGAATGAAATGGCGGCAATACATTTGTATAGGTAACATATTTAATCGATTAAGGTTTCAAGATCACAGCTTATTGTAAGCGCGAGAAGAGCCATTTTAAATGTGAAATGCTGGTGCATTAATAACCGGTGTAACCGCCAGAATGTTGAATACAAGCACGCAAACGTTCATGCATTGTGTCGTACAGGTGCTGGATGTCAGTTTGTGGAGTGGAGTTCCATGCCTGTTGCACTTGGTCGGTTAATAGAGGGACGGTTAATGCTGGTTGGGGGTGACGCTGGAGTTGTCGTCCAATGATGTCCCATACGTGCTCGATTGATGAAAGATCTGGTGATCTAGCAGGCCACGGCAACATGTCGACACTCTGTAGAGCATGTTGGGTTACAACAGTGGTATGCGGGCGAGCGTTATCCTGTTGGAAAACACCCCTGGAATGCTGTTCATGAATGGCAGCACAACAGGTTGAATCACCTGACCGACGTACAACTGTGCCGTCAGGGTGCGTGGGATAACCACAAGAGTGCTCCTGCTGTCATAGGAAATTGCTCCCCAGACCATAACTCCAGGTGAAGGTCCAGTGTGTCTCGGCCGCAGACAGGTTGGTTGCAGGCGCGCACCTGGCCTCCTTCTAACCAACACACGGCCATCACTGGCACCCAGGCAGAACCGGCTTTCATCAGAAAACACAACAGATCTCCACTCCGTCCTCCAATGAGCTCTAGCTTGACACCACTGACGTCGCAAACGGCAGTGGTTTAGAGTAAGTGGAATGCACGCTACAGGGCGTCTGGCTCGGAGCTGTCCTTCAAGTAACCGATTTGTAACAGATCGTTGTATCATTGTGGTGGCAACTGCAGCTTGAATTGCTGCCGCAGACGCGGTACGATGCGCCACGGCCATACACCGTACACGGCGGTCTTCCCTCTCAGTAGTGCCACGTGGCCAGCCGGAACCCGGTCTTCTTGAGGCAGTACCTTCCCTTGACCACCGCTGCCAACAATCATGCACAGTGGCTACATTCCTGCCAAGTCGTTCTGCAATAGTGCGGAAAGAAAATCCACCTTCTCGTAGCCCTATTGCACGACCTCGTTCAAACTCCGTGAGCTGTTGATAATGGCTTCTTCGTCTTCTTAAAGGCATTCTTGACTAACATCAACGCACTACGTCGAATCTCAACGATAACTAACGCTCACGAACGTTACAGCGCGCATTTACAGCAAACCTGCTTTGCATGTTCCGAGGGGCGCTACTAGCACCACACGTATGCGCCGAGCGCGAAATTTGCATAGACGTCATCTTACAGATGTACTCTCACCGCCTACCAACTGTCGTTTATCTAACACAACCCCTTCTTGGTGTTGGGATTTTTTTTCCGTCAGTGTATATTAGTCCCATCTGAAAAATGCCTGTTGTAATCAAAAACGTGAACTGTGAGACCGACGATCCACACATTTTGGTCTTTCTCGGATGAACAACCTCACAGCTAGGGTAGCGCAGTGATCTGAGTGATGGCTTCTGATCATTCGTCCGAAAGGGGTCTGGGTTCGAATCCCAGTGAGGCATGGATGTTGTGTTTGTCTTACGGCACTGCCTCTCTCCCTTCCCTGGAACCAGTGGCTCTAAATTAGGGCCGGGCGACTGCTTATAGCACATTGAGTTGCTCACGGTGGTCGTTAAACCTCCAATCAAAAAATGAAAACAATTCGAACCATTTGAAAAATTATGTTTTCCATCTGATACATTTAACTACGAATTTAATTTTACCTTTTTTTTTAACCGGTTCAATGAATTATGAAGAACACTACTTACACGGGGTATTTTAAATTATGAGCAGATTTTCTCTGGGAGGTGTAAATGCACTCACTGAATGTTTTCTTCCACAAATCTGCTTCAAAATATTCTTGATGCTATGTATCTTTAGTAAAGAAAATCCCAAGTGAAAAATTTCGATGTAACAAAAATGGGCAGCGGTGCGTCATTGTCAAAACGATTGTTGAAATCTGAACGTGCCGCATGCTGTCAGTGGCGCAATAATAGTCAATATCATTGTTACTCAACGATATGTTTTACTAAACTATCGCCGAACATTATTTCATCACTTTTTATATAAACATAACAATATCTCACTGCGCTGCGTAAATTATATACTAGAATCTGACGCTAAATGTGATAAGAGCCAGTTTGATACTGCGCATCTTTCCCGACAATAGGTATGCGTCGTAGCGGAATTTGGCTCCCTCTCGACCCCCTTACATGTTATTGACGAGAGCTGTAAAATGATAGATACCGTATATACTCGTGTATAGGTCGACCCCCCCCATTTTTATCTGAATATCTGCAGTTTTTGTATACCTACTTATCTTGTGTATAAATACAAAAATAAAAAATATTTTCCGAGGATGCGCCCGCATGCGGAAATGTGAACTTACTATTTATTGTTGTAGCTGGCTCTCGCAATGTTGCTTGCGATAGTTTCCCACAAAATGTGGGTGGAATTGAGGCACAATTCTGGGAAGATGATAGGGCTCACCACCCTGGTTAGAGAGTTTTCAGGGGAAGGTTACACGCTTTCACAATATATTAACCCACTTTTGCACATTGTCCCCCTCCCCCCACTTTCTCCCAATTTTTTGCGAGCGAGTTTTCTGCAGTTACTTCATTCATGGAGAGTAAGCATTTGCTCCCGCAGCAAACGTATTGTGATGCATTTACCAAACGTCGTAAGGCACATCGTTATTTAAAAAAAAAAAAAAAACGCTTCCTGAAACATATTTGGAAAGCGTAAATAAGTCTTGATGTCAACCTGTTAGTTTTTTTATCCCATAAAGAATATGCATGCCGTAAAAAATAAATGTGTAATTTTTAAAGTTTTCAATGGATCTCTTCAAAATTTAAAATGAATTTTTATTTTGATGTATTGTGGACACTCTAAAATTTGCACGCAACTATTTAAAAAATTGAAGAAAATTTGTTTTATAGAATTTTCTTCCACACCCTGTGCAGCGTGGCAGCTGGCGTCTACTGCGGAGCTGGAAGAGTGTGTGATTAACACAGAGGTCGTTTATCTACTCCCGAGTTTCATCCCGCCTCTCCACCGTGTTTGTGACAAAAAATCGGCTTTAGGTACAAAACTAAACATCGCCCCATTCAGTAAAGATGCAATCCTTTTTGCTCTCTCTTAGTCTTGAGAAATGGTTACTGTTTGTTTGATTTTTAGAGCCAGGGCACACTCAATTTAATAACAAACGTAAGTAGGTTGTTAAACTAATGCACTTTTTTTTACTATCAGTGGCAATGTTATTCTGAGCAATCGGCCAAGTTTAAACACTTTCGTTTTCGGGATGCATTGATCAAGTTACCGCTGTTCTGTAGATTGTCACGCCTCTATTCTCCGCCGTCTCTAAGCAGGGGCAGCGGTCTCCTTTTTCAATAGTCTGTCCTTTTCCCTCTTCATCACCCCGTCGAGAATTGAGCACAGTCGTAGGTCATGGCACGGCGCAACTTAAACTACTGACTGACGCGTTCACCTCTTTCCCCTGGGTGATTTACCAGCGGGGCAGTCAAGGCTATGTCGACAGATCTAAAATGGACTTTCAGACGTCCTTGCGAAATGAGTTTTTCTATTAGTGAATAAAAAAAAACTGGTACATATAAAATCAAAAATTCTTATCAATAACTTTCTTCTGTACCAGTAACACCCGGAAAATGACTAAATATGCAACTGTAAATGAACTGATGGCGCGCCGCCCCGGTGGTGCAGTGGTCCAAGCGATGGTCTCTGATCATTCGTCCGAAAGGGGTCCGGGTTAGAATTCCGGTGAGGCATGGATGTTGTGTTTGTCTTATGGCACTGGCTCTCTCCCTTCCCTGGAACCAGTGACCCTAAATTAGGGACGGGCGACTGCTTATAGCCCATTGAGTTGTTCATGGTGGTCTTTAAGGCTCCAATAAAAAAAAAAAAAAAAAAAAAAAAAAGAACTGATGGCGCAAAGGGCTAAGTATGCGCATTTCCATAAGGCATCAAAATTTTGGTTTTTAAGCTATCAGAAATATTTTCCGTGTATAGTTCAACCCCCTAATTTCGACCTAAATATTTCGTTAAAAAAAGTCGACCTATACACGAGCATATACAGTATATACCAAGCCAAGATCCACGATGGGTGTAACCTGTAGATATCCTAGACCAATAGTTACCAATCCCCCTCACTAACACATTTGCGATTCAGCTTTTCTTTCTATCTTGACGTCAGATTTTAACTTGATGGACTTTCGTAGCAACATCACATTTCATCCGTGTCAGGGTTGTTTCTTACGTTCGTCTAAATCTGAGAAATATATAATAATATTAAAAATGAACATTGTTTTTGAAAAAATAAACAGTCAAAATACTTACTATTGCCGCCACCATAGTTCAGTAAATATTTACTTTTATGACTCATATATCTTCTTTCATTGCTTTAATGACAATATCATTCATTAATCCACCTCCCTAAGTACCGCTCAATGCCAGGAATTAGTAGTTTAGTAGGAATTAGTTAGTTGTTGTGATTTAATTCAACTTAGTATGTACCGGACTGTTGCTTGTTGCGGTCGTGAGTGACGCGAATAATGAAATGTGTTGTATGTAAATAAATGTACACTCGCGAATCACGCGTTTTATTTCACCCCTACAAAGATCTTGGCATGTGAAAAATGCATAGAATAAATTATCAACAAAGAGTACCGGAGTACTCTCTCGATTTTTTTCTTTCGTGTCCGAAAGGATTCAAAAGACGTGCTAATTACACCCGAAAATTTTATTGTCATTTTTCTTGTTCCTTTTCTTGATTGGAGGTTTAACGACCACCGTGAGCAACTCAATGGGCTATAAGCAGTCGCCCGTCCCTAATTTAGGGTCACTGGTTCCAGGGAAGGGAGAGAGCCAGTGCCGTAAGACAAACACAACATCCATGCCTGACCGGGATTCGAACCCGGACCCCTTACGGACGAATGATCAGAGGCCAGCGCCACCGGGGCGGCTCTTGTTCCTTTAATGTGAATGATTTAATCTAGAAATAAAGCTTGGGTAAAATGAAAGCTGTTCGTAGACTGTGATTTCGAAGGTGGTCCAAGGATTATGAATAAATTTTAAAAAATGCGCAGGCTTGATATAAGATTTGAAAATGAAGACATACTGCCATATTTTTTTTAACTGAATGTATCATATGTGCTGCAATGTTGCCAAAAAATTTGGCAATTCGTCTTCTTCTTCAATACATTCAGTGTCGCAACCAAATAATAATCATAACAGATAAAAAGTTAATCAAAAGAAGTAACATTCAGTGTTTGAAAAATCAAACTTTTTGCCCCATGTGACTCTTTCCTCTTAAAAAGCTTTTGTAAGGATCTCAGTTTTAATGAAATAGAAATGTCTGGAGTAACCAATCTGACAACACTACTGAAGAAATTTCAGAAAGCTCAAGGTACAGCATTTTTATATTCGCATCCGCTAAAGTTTTAAGAAATGACATGCATTTTTCTTTCTTGTATCGGCTTTGTTCGTTTGTTTCTGAACATAACACTCCTGTGTACAATTTTTTCATGTCTTCCACGGAAAGGCTACTTTTATCCAACTTAAATATTCTGCTACATCTAAATGTATTTAAAAAAAAATTAAATGCTTGAACACTTCTGTAAATCTTTCTGCTCTTCGAAAATAAATAATAGGTACTGTAGATCGAATAAAAGTGAGTAGTCAATTTCGAGGCATATTAGCTAACTACACGGTTTTCATGCTGTTGTCCGTTTACTTTAGCTCTTATAAATTGATTAAAAGCAGAAAGCAAGGGAACACTTACTTTTCTAACAGATTTTTTTCAATGTAAGGTCGTACATTCCGAGAGAATTGCTTTTACACTTAGAAAAACAACAACAATCCAGGAATAAAAAAAGATCATTTCACTGGGATCTTTTTATACTTGCAATTTACTAAGTAATTTTCTCCTAAACTGCATGCACTAGGTAGATTTTGTTGAGCTCTTAAGCGCAATTTTTTCACAAAGATGATTTTTTTTCTAAAGTTACTCAATTATCATAATTGTAAATAAACAAAGCGCGATGCTTTTGTAATTTTTTTTTCACAGCACTTCAATGACACAGCTGACAAAATACGGTTTTTTTACAATCAACTCAAGAACTATAACAAAAATGCACCAAAAGTTATATGATAATCAACTGTGGTTTTGAAAGATTTTAAAAGTACATGTATTTAAAATTTTCTTGCATAAAGAGCAAGAAAGATGACACTAAATTTTCGGATGTACTAAGCACGTCTTTCGAATCCGTTCTGACTCGAATTAAATATATCAGAGCTATTCAAAGTCAATGAAAACGGTTTGGAAAACAATCAACCGGTTCCAACAATCGATAAAACATCCAGAAATAGAAACATCTATTTAGTTCCAACAGCGGCTAAAAAGCATGTTACGAAAAAAAAATGGCGAACAAAAAATTTCTCATATTACAAGGAAGGTACCAGAACCAAAGATATTTTCAAATCAAATACAGTTAAAAGCAGAAATATAGAAGGAAACGTGATATAAGTCAACTTCTGCTAACCCAAAATTTTTGCATGACGGAAAAATTGAAAATAGGCGAAAAATATTCTTCATGGAAAAAGCTATGCTACGGGAAAAGAACTTTTCAAATATGTCTCCCGGGAGCAAAGGTATAGCGAAAAGATTAAAAAAAAAAGTTTCGACCTATAAGCAGCTAGCGGGAAATGTTTGCATTATTTTAAAGAGGATAGTGCTCCACATCTCTGTTATAGCGAATGGCATACAGTAAAGAAAAAATTCTCAGCAGCGTTTTTATCAGCGGCGATACAGCTGCAAACTGAAATTCACAAACACCACCTACCGACAGAACTGTGAACTTACAAGATTCCTCACGTTCTAGCCTAAAGTGTTCTACAAAGTAAATGGTATCCGGTGTTGAAATAATTTTTTAAATCGTACATGTAAAAGCAATGTTATTGAGAAAAACAGATTAAGCATTTGCGTCCCTAGCGGCGATATTGTGCTATATTTTGGGAAAGAAAATACACACACAGAGTTTGCATAGTTACTAGTATCTGACCCAAGAAAAAAATCTTTAATCGGGTTTTGAGTCCCGCAGATATTGCTGTAAACGGAAACGTGAACTTACGCCCTCTGGTGCAGACTTGTGAGCTAAGAAAAATTTGAAATTATATGAGAAACATTTCCCCACGGAAACGCTCTCCAACAAAGAAATATTTTTTTCAAATCGGACTCTTAGAAGCAGAGATATCGACAAAAATAAGATATGGGTTTCCGCCCCCTTGCGGAAAAACCATGCATTATTTTAAGAAGAAAGTATTTTGAAATGAATTTTTGATGTAAGCGGTATCAGTCCACGAAAGAAATTTTCAATCGAGTTTTCAGGAACTCAGATTTTGCAGCAAATACATCAGACGCAGAAATTAACACTTACGCCTCCTGGTGGCGAAACCGTTCTTTATCAAATATTAAAAATTATATGCAAAGCACTTTCTACCAGGAGTGTATCCGGTGCAGAAAGAATTTTTCAAATCGGACTTTTAGAAGTAGATATATCTGGGAAAACGCAATTTACCTTTACGCCCCTAGCAGAAAGTCTATGCATTACTTGAAAATTTCGAAATTATATGAGAAACTTTTTACACTGGAAACTCTATCTAACAAAGAAGGATTTTTTAAATCCGACTCTTAGAAACAAAGATATTGACAGAAATAAGATATACATCTACGCCTCCCTGGCGGAGAAACCATGCGTTATTTTAAGAAGAAAATGTTCTCAAATGTTTATCGACATGAGCGGTATCGGTCCACGAAAGAAGTCTTTCAATTGAGCTTTTAGAAGCACAGATTTTGCTGCAAACACCTACGAAGCAAAAATTAACATTTACGCCCCCTAGTTGCCGAACCATATATTATAACAAATTAGAAATTACAATCAAAACATTTCCCACGAGGAGCTGTATCCGGTGTAGGAATAATTTTTCAAATCGGATTTTTAGAAACCGAGAAATCGGGGAAAGCTAAATTTGCATTTACTCCTACTAGCGGAAAGTCAATGAATTACCTGAAAATTTTGAATTTATATTAAACGCATGTCGCACCGGAAACTCTATCCAACAAAGAAGAAATGTTTCCAGTCGAACTATTAGAAGCAGAGATATTGACAAAAATAAAATATACATCTACGCCCCGTGGCGGAGAGACCGTGCATTCTTTTAGCAAGAAATTATTCCTAAAAGGTTTATCGACGTAAGTAGTATCGGTCCATGAAATAAGTTTTTCATTCGAGATTTTAGAAGCTCAGATTTTGCTGCAAATACATCAGAAGCAGAAATTGACACTTACGCTGCCTGGTGGCCAAACCGTTTCATACCAAAAATTAGAAATTATATGCAAAATATTTCCCATGAGGAGCTGTATCCGTTACAGAAATAATGTTTGAAATCGGAGTTTTAGAAGCAGAAATTTCGAGGGAAACGTAATTTACTTTAAGCCTCTAGCGGAGAATCTAGGCGTAACTTGAAAAAGTGACTATACCTAAAATGATATTCGACATGAATAGAATCAAAAGGTAAAATAATTACATTTTTTGAATCAGTTGTTTATTATACATGGAATAAAATATATTTTGAATTCGATATCATCTGCATTTCCCCTGCCCTGTAGTGGAGAAATCGTTCATCGTAAAAAAAAAAAAAAAAAAAAAAAACGAAATGAAGGATCATCATTCTCCTTTTTCAAGCTTCCTAATGCAAGAATTCTTCAAATCGGACTATTAGTTGCAGAGATATGGCGTCTACAGACAGACGGACAGACAAACCGATAACATAAGCACGATATTTTTTACAAAAGACGTGCCAAAAATACGTGTATTATTAGAGAAATTTATGCAGCATTTGTTATGAAAAAAGGAAAAGGAAATTCTAAGGGATTTCTGTCCAAAATGTTTATCAAAATTCTCCCTGACAGAAATCCCTTAGAATTTCGTGTGTGACCTTTTTCTTAATTTCTGTTCAAGATTATTCTCACTGTGCACTATTCTATATTCTCTAGGAAATTACCGAGTCGTGGAAGCATGGAATATTAAGCTTTCTTTGTAGAAATGCAACGCACTCAATTCTAATCAGTTTAAATATCTCAATTAGCTTCCTCGAAATACTTGACACTCCTTCAACAGCAAATTTATAATACATCGTTGACTAGTAAATGTTATGTTACCTCTCCTTTTCAAGTTCAAAATTTCCAATACGCAATTTTCTTTCGATGCAAATCGTTTCAAGAACTTTTAAATGCAAAAGCTTTACGGAACCAAATATACAGCTATTCAAATCAGCAGCTGATTTGGTTCGGCATAACTTTTGCTTTAAAAAGTTCTTCAGATAATTTGATTTCAGAACTGCTTTCGGCTTAGAACATTAAACAGCAATCTATTCCTAATACAATTATTCAAACAATTGTGAGCAATAATTTTTTTACTTGGAGTACTAATTTTCCTTCTGCTATAGGTATTTTTCTTCGTATAATCCGCGGATCGTGAAATTCCGGAAAAAAAAAAAAAAAAAAAAATCCTTCGTGTAATCCACGGTGGTACATAATCCTCAGGCCGTGAAATTTAGGGGAAAAATCGCCGTATAATCCGTACCCGCGATGTTCATCCTGAACCGTAATTTCGTACAGAAAAGTCGTGATTCACGGGATGACCCAGCAGTTAAAAATAAATCTGTACATGTAAAACTGAAAGCCCTCACTGACTCATCACCGAATCTCAGAAACTACTGAACTTAGAACTTTCATATTTGGCAGGAATGTTCCTTTTACAACATAGAGACGCACTAAAAAAGGATTTCTTCCCACGATAACTTTAAGTGGGTCGAAATGTTTTTTTTTTAAATAACCCAGCTTTGATAACGCTAGGACGTTTTGCAATGATCGAGCCATTGTTGCCCAGAAACTGAAGCCCCGCCCTAAGTTTTGAATGACTTGAGTTGACCTGCTCAGTATATATTTTGTTCTGAATTTATTTAACAAAAAAACCCTTAAAAATCACGTAAAAAGCGCTATATCATAATATGCTTTGTATTTAAACATTTATTATCGTTTGACATAGCGAATGTCAAGGGTTTTTGATTTGTTCTAAATTTATTAAACAAAAAAAAACTTTTAAAAATATCACTTGAAAAGCGCTGTATCATAATATGTTTTGCTTTGCATTTAAACATTTATATTATCGTTTGACATATCGAATGTCAAGGTTTTTTGAGTCAAAATCAAATTACAAACATTCGTTTTCACCGAAACAACGGTGACGTCATATAAGTGGTAAGGTGACTGCAATAAATATTGTTATGGTCGCGATCCCCACCGCGGACCACCAAATCTTGTAACCGTGGCCGAGCAATTGTTTATAATCCACAGTTACAAGGAGTCGTTCTTAGCGCGAAGACTGAGTTTTTATGGGCAAAAACTCAAACACCGACATAAAGCAACATTCGTCTTAAAAGAGGTCACAATACTTCTCTGACTACACATGTAAACAATTTAATGGATTATACAAAAATATACCGAATTCAAAGCTATGTACATGCAAATCTTTTGTTGGTGGAGTGATCTTTTCTGACCGACATATACTCTCGGAATGGAGTTTTTATGTGCTTCAACCTAACAGTTCAGTTCTTTAAAAGAAATCTATCAGTACAGTTCGCTACCTGCGGTAATCGCCACTTCACAGTTGTCTCCGTTCCTTAGTCGTAAGTGTAAATAAAGAAATGTACTTACAGTTTGATAACAATGCTGACGTATCCACAAATATCAAAGCATCAGATGCAGCCTCATAAAACTTGATGACATATCAGACACCCACTGACATGAAGCTGTCGCGCACACTCACTTACTTTCACGGTGATTATCACATACGATGGTTCCTTTTGTCGAACACTTTCCTTACGTAGTCAAACGCACAAACATCTCCCTCTTCGTCAGGGGCTTATCCTCTCCCCCAAGTACTTGCCGCTGCTGGATCTGTAGATGATGAAGGGGTTCTACTGGCCTTCCCCTCGCTCTCCTTGCGCGTTTCTCTATCGGTGAGGGTCAACGACCTACTCCGCTGGACATCTCCCGATGTTCCAAATACACTTGCTCTCGCGGTGTCCTCTCGCTTCCCCGATTATCGGTTCCCCTAATAGGGCGGTTCCTTGAGGCCCATTCTCCCTATGTACATAGACAGTATATTCCCGGTTCCCCTAATATTGCTACTGCAATTCCCGTTTCCCCTAATATAGTTGGGTGAGAAGTTACGATTCCCGTTTCCCTAATAGTTCGGTCAAAGTTACGATTCCCGTTTCCCCTAATAGTTCGGTCAAAGTTACGATTAATTCCACAACGTCACGCGCAGTTCTTATTTATATTGGTATTCCTATTTGAATTTGCAAAGGAAGAGCGTCATGCCTTTCTTTATACATATAGACTACATACATATATTTTGCCCTAACTGGTAGGCAGAAGCATAGCTACAACAACATTTATATACAGTTTGACATAGAACAAAAAACTTAAAAACACTTATGGCATTGAAAATAAGATACGTTGTAATAATTTGTTCAAGAACTAATTAAATCGGCATTTATTAAGCATTGAATGGCACTCAGAATAAACCAACGCTAACTGCAGCCTAAAATCCTTGTCCGGAATGGTATTGTACTGCGTTTCTTGTTTGAAACTATCCGAAGTTGTCGTACCATGATGTCTATAAATGACCAAAATCGTAGATTTGCCCTTTTTCACCCCATCCTCAAAGTATTGATGGAAAACGAGTACACCAGCAGAGGGAAGGCAAAAGAACTTACGGCAAGATTATGCAGTAGGGGAAACGATATTCGGGGAAACGGAGAGGAACCGCTCTGGCACGCTTGTCCTCGCCTTTCAATCAGCAATTAACAGGTTTCCATTCATCTCGGATTTCCAGTGTTCTCGTATTCACCATCCAGCGTCCTACTGTTCCACAGCAGTACCTTTTTACATTCGTTTCCACGAGTTGCCATGCGGATATTAGAATGCTCTGGCATCTCGCCATTCAGCCGGAGTGTAGCTCAGACTCCGTCTTTAAGTCTCTTTCCGTCAGACATCAAAACAGTAACTGAACTTCCTCATTTTCACGCCCAAATGCGCCAACCTTGTTTTTTCTGCTTGGACCACACAAAAAGAGAGCAATTGTACCCGAAAATGCTCTAAACAATCGATTAACTTAGGATAATTCGCTCACCCTCTTGTTCACCATCTTCATTCATTTCCACAAGTGGCCCTCAAAGTATGGCGTCGAACCATTCTTTCCTGTTTAGACTGGCACGTCGGCTACGACCTGCAATTTATGACCTAAAAGCGCTCTTTCCGACCACCCAGCCCATGTGAGAATTCTTTGTCTCATTTCGTCCAAACCCCCAGATAAAACTTTCTCTGCTGTTTACACTTTTAAACTCCAATCAAGCCTCGCATTTAATTAATACTTAATTAATTTCACACTTCCACCACGCCCATTAATTCCATAATTAATGGCGGGGGAGTCGTAACAATATAAATATGCGGGTAGATTTTCATAGTAATTGAAATTTGAAAAAAAAAAGTTTCCCCTTTGAGATATTAGTGATGGCAACACAATTTTGCTCACTCTTCCAAAAACATCTGACTTGCTGACATTTAAATGTACAGTTTTGAACAAAATTGTTTACGAAATTGTTTATAGCAAGGTTCTTTTTACATTTATGCTGAAAGTAACAATGTATTTTGTTCTGTTTTCTATCATTAATTTGTTCTGTTGTATATTAATATTTTAACGATGAAAGTGAAGAGTAACGACGTATTTTGATTTGTTTCCCGTAGGCTTGAAGTTTTGAAATTATAGTTATGAACGAAATTGCTTCTGTGTCGTCTGGCAGAATAAGTCAGGCAGACATGTGTTTCCCAAAAGAGCGAAGACATATGCAGTGTGTGGTTATTTCAACTGTCGCAATTTGTAATGGTATAGGTTTATCAAAATCTTTCTTTTCAGTGGACCAAATAGATTTTATTTTAAGGAGAGGTGAAATTATATTATGGTATGGTATGAAATCCTGTATTTTAGAAATATTTTTAATATCATCACGTTCGAAGAACGGGTATTTAGCTAGTAAATATACATGTGTATATAAAGAATTTCTTATTAAAAAAAGATAACTGTCATTTTAAAGTGCATTTCTGTTACTCTCAATTGAATAAAGTGCAAAAAATATGAGATTTTTCAGCATTACTGCAGTTCCGTATAGTTAGACTGGATAGTTTCGCAGTTAGATTTCGTAGTTACACCTGCGGCACGCACGAACGTGGGTAACGCTGAGTTTCCCACAGCACACAAGCGAAAATAATGTGGCATTCGTTGCATCGCAGTTTCTGTCAAATTGAACTGTTAAATCTGTTCTTGTAGGATGTACCAAAAGGTGATACTACACCGGCTGTACCACTTCCCACGAAAAGATACACCATTGTGTGTGCAAACAAAACATAATAACATGGTGCGACTTTGCACCACGTTACGGAACAAGGTTGCACCCCATTGTGATATACGGTTTCAACACATTACGGTGCAAGATTGCACCACGTTGTTGGTTTTGTTTGCATCACACAATGATATATCTTGTCGTAGAAAGTGGTGCAGCTTGTGTGGTGCTTTTTTTTTTTTGCTTCAACCTACCAAAAGAATTTCAGTAGTTATGAAGTTAATATTTTTACAAAATTTTGTGGAATTTCTAAAACTGAGTTTCTGTACTATAGTTATAAATTACAACATTTGTTTTTACATAATCGATTTACAGAAAAGAAAGTTTTTTTTTTTTACATTTTTTTCCTTATATCTCCGCCGGAAAAAGATTTTAATCGGCATTGCTTATGTTGTTAGCAGATGGTGGCAATTTCAAGATCAATACCTAGGGCCAATTAATGATGCAATCTGAGTATGTTACTCCACATTTGAAACTATTTCCATGTGAGCAACGTCCTCAGAAAAATTGAAGCTGAAAGGCAGATGAAAAATTTTCATTTGGTGCTTACATGGCAGTCTGATACAACGTATACAACTCGTATATACAAAGACCGCTCCATAAAAACTGAGCGTAGTTTTTTTTTTTTGAGTTGGCAACAGTGCGAAGGAGAAAAATAACCACGCAGACGACTAACTAAATTAAGGAAGTATCTATGGCAACAGTTATTAGCCGTGGCCGACGATTCTGGTTTTGATATTGCGCAGTTAATTAAGGTACGTCTGCATTTTGTCATATAGGTGAGTGATTCAAAGTTAGGAAGTGAAATGCGTTTTGCGATAAAATTTTGCTATCTTTTGAGTAAAACGGCTCCAGAAACAGTTGATTCAATGAAAAAAGCTTACAAAGATAAATGTTTGGGTGAGTCAACGATTTTCAGATGGCACCATGATTTCAAAAAAAAAAAAAAAAAAAAAAAAAAAAAAGGCGTTTGCTGGCAGAGCTCGCTCCTCGGCCTGATCGACCTGAAAGTGTTGTTACGGAGCGTATTTTTAACACTGTTTAGACAATCCTGAAACAAGATCAACGAATGACGAGTGAAGACATAGCGGCGTCAATTAATATTTCAAAAACGTCGGCATTCCGCATTCTACACGACAAATTACGGCTGCATCATGTGTGCTCCAAATGGGTACCTCATAACTTGACGAGAGAACAATTGTTAGCCAGAGTTGTGTCACGAGTGGAAACAAATGACTGCAAAAGAGCGAGACTTTCTAAACACAGTAATAATTGCCGATGAAACATGGGTCCACTATTTCGACCCCCTCACAAAGCGCTCAACGAGTGTCTGGAAACACACAGGCTCGCCTCCTGCGAAGAAAGTCCGCCAAACCAAATCAGCATGGGAAGGTCATGATGATATTTTTTTTTATCATAAAGGTGCAGTCTACCAGCATGCCGTTCCTCCACAAATTACTGTCAATGCTGAGTTACATTTTACTCTTGAAGCTTCTGCGACGACCCTTATCGATTAAGCTACCGGAACTGGTGATTAAGTGGACCCTTCACGCCGGCCCACATGTGGCTGCTTCCGTTCAATAGTTTCATACGAAATGCAGTATTGAAACCATGCCACAGCCTGCCTAAAGTCCTGACCTCGACCCTTGCGATTTCTGGTTGTTTCCAACAATGAAGGAGAAGTTCCGTGGCGCAACATTCAACACAGATGCTGACGTTATTCAAGGTGCACAGGGGTCGCTAAAGCAGCTTCCACAAAATGCCTTCGCCACATGCTTTGAAAAGGGGACTGAACGATGGGACCGTTGCATATCACCCGAGGGAAAATACTTTGAGAAAGAATAACACATATTTTGCTGTACCTATATTTCTTCATTTTGTGTGATTTTGCTCTGAGTTTTTTATGGAACGGCCACTGTATATTTTTTCATTAAAGAAATACCGCAATTCCTATAATCTTAAGAAATTAGTACAATACTTTGTTTCATTCAGACAACTAAAGAGGATAAATGTCTGACCTGTAAAGTAAAAGTACTACTTTAGATGTCTTCTCATCCACTGCTTCGATCACGAATACACGTGCTCGGTTTTCTTCAATTGCATTGGGGCAAGATTGCACCATTTTCGCTGCATTTTGTACTTTGCACGAAAAACTGATGCAAGACAGGTAGTTTCAAGAGCCACTTTAGAGTGCAAGTGCCAAAATCGCACCACATAATGGTGTAAGTTCCTGAAATTGCACCATAATGTCGGCCAACGTTGCTCGTGAGTTTAAAAACAAAAACAAATAAACTTCTTTCCGATGTTTGAGGACACGCGCTACTGTTACTAACGCATTTCTGGTAATTTTTCAAATAAACGACCTCTCTTAACAATTACGAGGGGAATTTTTTAAAACGTTATGTATTTTTTTTAAATTCCCAGAACCTAAATTTATATCTACTCGTATTTTAACAGATTATCCACGGACTATATATACGACGAAAAATACGGTAAGTTTTGTACATCAAATTTTCGTAATTTCTCTCTTGAAGACATGTTTTTTTCAACTTATTTTGAGTTTAAAAACTGAACCACTAATTCACGAACGTTTTTAATGTTTGGATTGAAACTTTGGTTTACTTGTTTTCTTTGTTACAATTAGTTTAGAATTTTGTCGTGTTAATTTGTCCTGCTACTTTTAAATGAATATTTGGAGCAGCTAACCTTTTAGTAGCGTTTTAATTTAATAACAAATTGCACTGGAATGATAATTAATATTCGAGGTTTGTAATATCAAAAGGTAAACAGAAGGATTTTTCCTACCAGTAGTATCTGCAAGTTTTCAGATTTAAATTTAAGGCTCTCTTAGTTTCTGTCTTACAGCAATACTATTAGAACCAAATTACTTTAAATTTGGAATGTATTTTGGATCGATTATATTCAACCTTTTCTATCATGATTCAATATGCTGCTAAATACGAAATATTTGACTAAGAAGCGTGAGGGTATGATCTAGCAAAATTTCTCACTTTTTCTTTGATAGACATACGCGATAGTACGTCTATCAAGAAAGCCTATCAGAATAGTATATTTTGTGCATGAATGTTCTGTGTACCAAGTGCTCCTTTGTGGAAGACTCATCAGCCTCTGGTGAAAGAAGTGCCAATAAAAAATGGCACCCAGTAAAAGCAGCTTATCACATTGAGCTCTACTTAGTCTTTTCTGGTTTAATCGGTTTTTTAATGGCCATTAAAAACTGGTTAAAGGAAAGGAACTGTAGTTAAACATTTATGTTTGAGCATTCAGTATTGTGAGGGAATGATCAAAGTAATTAAGTTAAATTTAAGTCACTAATGCGAAGCTTATAATTCTGCAACACTGCGTAATTTTTCCAATCAAGGCAATTTTAGTTCGTACACAAAAATTGCTTACATGGCTGGGGCTTATTAATGAATATTTTAGGTCAAGACAAAGTCTCGAAATTAATTAGTCTAATACAGCAAATGCTAAACATATTACGCTGCTGCGAAATAATATTGTTACGACCTTTGGGCCTTAGATGTCAGGATGCCCAATTATTTCCGGACTGCGATTCGATCACTGGATCCGCAAATATGCCTCGTTAGCCAATTAGCCGACACAGTACACCAATAAACCAATGGAGGCACAGTATAACAATTAAAACAGGGATTTAATACATACAGGCATAATTTACACCAGATACTTCATGTAATAGTAAAAGCTATAATTTCCGGCCAGCTTTGGCTCTCTTCGGTGTTTCAGAAAATATGTCTTTACGAAAAGTCTGTTCGTTCACAATGAGCCACAAAGAAAATAGTTATAAAAAGTACTTACGTAGTTTCGAATATCTCAAGCACTGTTGACACCGACAAACACAAACACTCACTCACATTCACTAATATGTTGGCACTACGGGTAGCTTTCTCTTTTTCTCTTGGAGGAGGCGGCGTTGCTTACGGACTCCATGCACGCATTCAAACGCACAAACGTCTTTCCTCCGTGGAACAAGAAAAGGTGGCGATTTGCTCTCTCTCTCTCTCTCTCTGCAGGGGGCTGCAGAGAGAGAGAGAGAGAGAGAGAGAGAGAGCAAATCATCTCGCTCATCTAGAGAGAGAGAGAGATGGGGCTCCCCCTCTCTCTCTCTGGATGAGCGAGGAGATTCCGTGATCATTTTGTCTCTCTCTGCATTTCACCTGAAATTGCTTTTTACGGTAGGTATCGATGGTCCGGCGAGGTGAAGAAAGTTCCTAGGCAAATCTGGTGATGGTTATTCCTCAGCTTATGTTTTTAGCTGGCGTCACTTCTTATGCTCAGAATTGCAAGGGCAGCAGACGGCAACAATTGTTCTAGCTGGAGGAAATCCCCTTCCTCGTACTCTCGGCTATCAAACGAATTCTGCTCTTCTCAACAACAATCTCCCGTCTCCAAGAAGCGGTAGGCGGTGAATTTTACCACTTGAAAACTGTGGCATATTTATTAGGAAGCTCTTCAAGTCCAAGAGCTTTCCCATTGTTTCGCGCGCCACAGACAAAAGCTTCAAAAACACTTGCCGTTTAAATAACTTTTGAGCTATGGGAGAAAGCTCTTAAACTCTGATATGCCCCATTTCCGTTTATGGGCTCTTTGTTCTCGTGGCAAACACCTGCAACTTGCCACTGGATTTCAAAGTGCTAGAAGATCTTTTCTTTATATACCGTCCCTCGCAAGTGTTTAAATTATAACTCTCTCATAATTAAAACCCCCAATCAAGTTTCAATTACCGTTAATTATCCACGCCTCTCGCCAATTAATTATGCGCCGGGGGAGGGGGTCGTTACAATATCTTTCTAACTGCCGCATCAAATGTCCTAAATTTAGCGTCATGTTTCATACTACGGACGTAACATGGCAACAGAAATGATTGAGAAATGGAAATAAAAATGACTTAGCTTTCTGTTGAACTTCATTTTGAAGAATGAGTTGTACAACTTCTCCATCACGAGTAGTGCCTTTCTGGAGTTGGATCTTCTCTATCTCGCCATGTTAGTGCGCGAAATTCTGCGCTGTGCTGACGCTTAAAGTCAACGCTATTCGAACCCAAGCTCAACTCTCTTAAAAATTGCCGACATTCTGTTGGCTACAAATTTCGCATATCCTCACGATGACAGAAATATTTAAAAATCTTAAGAGGGTGTGCAACAACCGCCAGGTCTTCAAAGACAAATTTATTTATGAATTTGATAAACGATGTGTACAATATCAAAATGCACAGTGCTATTCTTATTATTTCCATTAATATAACTAATATCTGGACACCTTCATATCTATTGGGGTGGTGCGAATGAAACGTCCGGCGTGAACGAGCAGTGGAGACAGGCCCGCACCACAGCGGAATGGAACCACCCATAGGTGTTGCGAGTATTACGTCACATAGTTACTACAAATAGCTAGCACGTGTGTGACGAAAAAGGTTCAGGCGGGGTTTGTTTAGCCGTAACGGGGCTTGCAAAGGAAACATGCAGACGCCGGATTTGAGAGTCATCTTCCTGTATGAATTTAGTCTGGGCCATTCTGCAGGAATTGCCGCTCGAAATGTTAACAAAACGTTTGGGGAGAATACAGCCAACGAACGAACCATTCGGCGATGGTTTGTGAAGTTTCGAAGCGGAGATACAGACCTGCACAATGAAAAAACGAAGCACGTGGTCACCGACATGTTGCTGTTTCTGACGATGTTCTGCTACGTGTGGTTGAAGCGGAGATACGGACCTGCAAAACGAAGCACGTGGTCACCGACATGTTGCTGTTTCTGACGATGTTCTGCTACGTGTGGTTGAAGCGGAGATACGGACCTGCAAAACGAAGCACGTGGTCACCGACCTGTTGCTGTTTCTGACGATGTTCTGTTACGTGTGGTTGAAGCGGAGATACGGACCTGCAAAACGAAGCACGTGGTCACCGACATGTTGCTGTTTCTGACGATGTTCTGCTACGTGTGGTTGAAGCGGAGATACGGACCTGCAAAACGAAGCACGTGGTCACCGACATGTTGCTGTTTCTGACGATGTTCTGTTACGAGTGGTTGAAGCATAGATACGGACCTGCAAAACGAAGCACGTGGTCACCGACCTGTTGCTGTTTCTGACGATGTTCTGTTACGTGTGGTTGAAGTGGAGATACGGACCTGCAAAACGAAGCACGTGGTCACCGACATGTTGCTGTTTCTGACGATGTTCTGTTACGTGTGGTTGAAGCGGAGCTACGGACCTGCAAAACGAAGCACGTGGTCACCGACCTGTTGCTGTTTCTGACGATGTTCTGCTACGTGTGGTTGAAGCGGAGATACGGACCTGCAAAACGAAGCACGTGGTCACCGACCTGTTGCTGTTTCTGACGATGTTCTGTTACGTGTGGTTGAAGCGGAGATACGGACCTGCAAAACGAAGCACGTGGTCACCGACATGTTGCTGTTTCTGACGATGTTCTGCTACGTGTGGTTGAAGCGGAGATACGGACCTGCAAAACGAAGCACGTGGTCACCGACATGTTGCTGTTTCTGACGATGTTCTGTTACGAGTGGTTGAAGCATAGATACGGACCTGCAAAACGAAGCACGTGGTCACCGACCTGTTGCTGTTTCTGACGATGTTCTGTTACGTGTGGTTGAAGCGGAGATACGGACCTGCAAAACGAAGCACGTGGTCACCGACCTGTTGCTGTTTCTGACGATGTTCTGCTACGTGTGGTTGAAGCGGAGATACGGACCTGCAAAACGAAGCACGTGGTCACCGACCTGTTGCTGTTTCTGACGATGTTCTGTTACGTGTGGTTGAAGTGGAGATACGGACCTGCAAAACGAAGCACGTGGTCACCGACATGTTGCTGTTTCTGACGATGTTCTGCTACGTGTGGTTGAAGCGGAGATACGGACCTGCAAAACGAAGCACGTGGTCACCGACCTGTTGCTGTTTCTGACGATATTCTGCTACGTGTGGTTGAAGCGGAGATACGGACCTGCAAAACGAAGCACGTGGTCACCGACATGTTGCTGTTTCTGACGATGTTCTGCTACGTGTGGTTGAAGCGGAGATACGGACCTGCAAAACGAAGCACGTGGTCACCGACATGTTGCTGTTTCTGACGATGTTCTGTTACGAGTGGTTGAAGCATAGATACGGACCTGCAAAACGAAGCACGTGGTCACCGACCTGTTGCTGTTTCTGACGATGTTCTGTTACGTGTGGTTGAAGCGGAGATACGGACCTGCAAAACGAAGCACGTGGTCACCGACCTGTTGCTGTTTCTGACGATGTTCTGTTACGTGTGGTTGAAGCGGAGATACGGACCTGCAAAACGAAGCACGTGGTCACCGACCTGTTGCTGTTTCTGACGATGTTCTGCTACGTGTGGTTGAAGCGGAGCTACGGACCTGCAAAACGAAGCACGTGGTCACCGACCTGTTG
This sequence comes from Macrothele yani, assembly GCA_039090855.1. Lineage (NCBI taxonomy): Eukaryota > Metazoa > Arthropoda > Arachnida > Araneae > Macrothelidae > Macrothele > Macrothele yani. Next base: position 58,602,348 of record CM077017.1, on the reverse strand, counting down.
CTGTTTCTGACGATGTTCTGCTACGTGTGGTTGAAGCGGAGATACGGACCTGCAAAACGAAGCACGTGGTCACCGACCTGTTGCTGTTTCTGACGATGTTCTGTTACGTGTGGTTGAAGCGGAGATACGGACCTGCAAAACGAAGCACGTGGTCACCGACCTGTTGCTGTTTCTGACGATGTTCTGTTACGTGTGGTTGAAGCGGAGATACGGACCTGCAAAACGAAGCACGTGGTCACCGACCTGTTGCTGTTTCTGACGGTGTTCTGTTACGTGTGGTTGAAGCGGAGATACGGACCTGCAAAACGAAGCACGTGGTCATCGACATGTTGCTGTTTCTGACGATGTTCTGTTACGTGTGGTTGAAGCGGAGATACGGACCTGCAAAACGAAGCACGTGGTCACCGACCTGTTGCTGTTTCTAACGATGTTCTGTTACGTGTGGTTGAAGCGGAGATAGCGGAGATACGGACCTGCAAAACGAAGCACGTGGTCACCGACCTGTTGCTGTTTCTGACGATGTTCTGTTACGTGTGGTTGAAGCGGAGATACGGACCTGCAAAACGAAGCACGTGGTCACCGACCTGTTGCTGTTTCTGACGGTGTTCTGTTACGTGTGGTTGAAGCGGAGATACGGACCTGCAAAACGAAGCACGTGGTCATCGACATGTTGCTGTTTCTGACGGTGTTTTGTTACGTGTGGTTGAAGCGGAGATACGGACCTGCAAAACGAAGCACGTGGTCACCGACCTGTTGCTGTTTCTAACGATGTTCTGTTACGTGTGGTTGAAGCGGAGATACGGACCTGCGAAACGAAGCACGTGGTCACCGACCTGTTGCTGTTTCTGACGATGTTCTGTTACGTGTGGTTGAAGCGGAGATACGGACCTGCAAAACGAAGCACGTGGTCACCGACCTGTTGCTGTTTCTAACGATGTTCTGTTACGTGTGGTTGAAGCGGAGATACGGACCTGCGAAACGAAGCACGTGGTCACCGACCTGTTGCTGTTTCTGACGATGTTCTGTTACGTGTGGTTGAAGCGGAGATACGGACCTGCAAAACGAAGCATGTGGTCACCGACCTGTTACTGTTTCTGACGATGTTCTGTTACGTGTGGCTGAAGCGGAGATACGGACCTGCAAAACGAAGCACGTGGTCACCGACCTGTTGCTGTTTCTGACGATGTTCTGTTACGTGGGGTCGAAGCGGAGATACGGACCTGCAAAACGAAGCACGTGGTCACCGACCTGTTGCTGTTTCTGACGATGTTCTGTTACGTGGGGTCGAAGCGGAGATACGGACCTGCAAAACGAAGCACGTGGTCACCGACCTGTTGCTGTTTCTGACGATGTTCTGTTACGTGTGGTTGAAGCGGAGATACGGACCTGCAAAACGAAGCACGTGGTCACCGACCTGTTGCTGTTTCTGACGATGTTCTGTTACGTGTGGTTGAAGCGGAGATACGGACCTGCAAAACGAAGCACGTGGTCACCGACCTGTTGCTGTTTCTGACGATGTTCTGTTACGTGTGGCTGAAGCGGAGATACGGACCTGCAAAACGAAGCACGTGGTCACCGACCTGTTGCTGTTTCTGACGATGTTCTGTTACGTGTGGTTGAAGCGGAGATACGGACCTGCAAAACGAAGCACGTGGTCACCGACCTGTTGCTGTTTCTGACGATGTTCTGTTACGTGTGGCTGAAGCGGAGATACGGACCTGCAAAACGAAGCACGTGGTCACCGACCTGTTGCTGTTTCTGACGATGTTCTGTTACGTGGGGTTGAAGCGGAGATACGTACCTGCAAAACGAAGCACGTGGTCACCGACCTGTTGCTGTTTCTGACGATGTTCTGTTACGTGTGGTTGAAGCGGAGATACGGACCTGCAAAACGAAGCATGTGGTCACCGACCTGTTACTGTTTCTGACGATGTTCTGTTACGTGTGGCTGAAGCGGAGATACGGACCTGCAAAACGAAGCACGTGGTCACCGACCTGTTGCTGTTTCTGACGATGTTCTGTTACGTGGGGTCGAAGCGGAGATACGGACCTGCAAAACGAAGCACGTGGTCACCGACCTGTTGCTGTTTCTGACGATGTTCTGTTACGTGGGGTCGAAGCGGAGATACGGACCTGCAAAACGAAGCACGTGGTCACCGACCTGTTGCTGTTTCTGACGATGTTCTGTTACGTGTGGTGGAAGCGGAGATACGGACCTGCAAAACGAAGCACGTGGTCACCGACCTGTTGCTGTTTCTGACGATGTTCTGTTACGTGTGGCTGAAGCGGAGATACGGACCTGCAAAACGAAGCACGTGGTCACCGACCTGTTGCTGTTTCTGACGATGTTCTGTTACGTGTGGCTGAAGCGGAGATACGGACCTGCAAAACGAAGCACGTGGTCACCGACCTGTTGCTGTTTCTGACGATGTTCTGTTACGTGTGGTTGAAGCGGAGATACGGACCTGCAAAACGAAGCACGTGGTCACCGACCTGTTACTGTTTCTGACGATGTTCTGTTACGTGTGGTTGAAGCGGAGATACGGACCTGCAAAACGAAGCACGTGTTCACCGACCTGTTGCTGTTTCTGACGATGTTCTGCTACGTGTGGTTGAAGCGGACCCCGAAATGCGTGTCGTGAGATAGCGGCATAGGTAGGTGTCGACCACACGGCAGTTGTTTGGCGTCTGGCTGCGCTGGATAAGGTCAAAAAGCTGGACATGTAGCTGCCGTATAAATTGACAACTGCCAACAAGACTAGGCGTTTGGAAGTCTCCACGTCGCTGCTTGCCAGGAATAAACAGGAACCTCTACTGCATCGAATCGTCACCTGCGACGAGAAGTGGGTCCTTTATGAAAATCGTAAACGATCTGCACAATGGTTAAGCAAGGCACAGCCTACTGGATGGCATCCTAAACCACTCCTACACACCAAGAAGATGATGCTCCTTGCCTGGTGGTCCACAGCCGGGATAATTCATCGAAGTTTCTTGGCAAGAGGCCAAACGATCACTGCAGAACGTTATTGTGCTGAATTACACGAGATGCGCCGGAAATTGCTGCAGAAACAACCGGCTTTGGTCAACAGACATGTTCTTCTTCTGCTTCGGGGACAACGCCCGCCCTCATGTGGCATAATGAACGATGCTGACATTAAATGCCTTGGGCTATGAAGCACTGCCTCATCCTTCATATTTCCCGTACTTGTCTCCGACAGACTATCATCTGTTTCGTCGCCTGGATCACTTCCTGTCCGGGAAACAGTTCGCTACAGACAGCGAGTTTCAACGCGCAATTGATGATTTCTTCGGGTCCAAGCCACAAGTGGTTTTTCGTTCCGGGATCATGGCCTTGCCGGACAGATGGCAACAATGTGTCGATGCCGAGGGGATTATTTTGCCTAGGTAAGTTGTCCTGCTTTTCCGTTCTCGATGCCCACGTGTGCTGGTCCTTTGCCGGACATTTCATTCGCACTAACCCAACACAAATAGCTTTTTATTTTACAGAGAAATTAATACTGTGTGCTAAAAACCTTTTACACTTAAAATGGTCTCAATAGTCTTCATGGAAAACTCTCCACCGATTTTTTGCAAATGTCCGCCGATATGTTCCACCATTCGGCCTTCAAAGAAGTGATCAGTTCAGCTTTGTTTGTTAGGGGATCTCTTCTTCTACGCACTCGACGAACCAGTTCGTTCCAGAGATTTTCTATAGAGTTCAGGTCAGGGCTCAGGGCTGGCTTAGTCCACAGTTTCGACGCCGATGTCTCCAAATCAATCTGTAACGACGCGAACAGTATGACATGCTACGTTGATCTGCTGATAGAGGTATGGGCTCTCCCCAAAACATTGCCACAACACTGCCACGTCTAGGTAGAGCTCAGCATTCATGGTTTTTTCCAAACCAACTAATAGGACCAAGCTGAACCACTAAAAGGAGCTCCATACTATCACGTTGTCGGAACGATGCAGTCCGGAAAGTACCTTTTTCTTGGCATCCGCTACAGCAAGTAACGACCGTCAGACTGGTAGACTGTATACCATGACTCGCCAGTACAAATCACAGTTTTCCATTTGTTTACAATCCAAGATCGACGTTCCTTACGCCACGTTAAGAGGCGAAGTGATTAGCGGTTTGTCGACCGGAGTAACCCATAATGGCTGGTCAGCCGGGGTAACCCATGTCATGCAGCGTCTTGCTAACATCAATCCCGATAGTCTCACGTAGGATTTGTGTGATTTGAGAAAATGTTGATTTGTACACTGACGGAAAAAAATCCCAACACCACGAAAAAATAGTTGTAGAGGAATGAAATGGCGGCAATACATTTGTATAGATAATATATTTAATCGATTAAAGTTTCAAGATCACAGCTTATTGTAAGCGCGAGGAGAGCCATTTTAAATGTGAAATGATGGTACATTAATAACCGGTGTAACAGCCAGAATGTTGAATGCAAGCACGCAAACGTTCATGCATTGTATCGTACAGGTGCTGGATGTCAGTTTATGGGATGGAGTTCCATGCCTGTTGCACTTGGTCGGTCAATAGAGGGACGGTTATTGCTGGTTGGGGGCGACTCTGGAGATGTTGTCCAATGATGTCCCATACGTGCTCGATTGGTGAAAGATCTGGTGATCTAGCAGGCCACGGCAACATGTCGACACCCTGTAGAGCATGTTGGGATACAACAGAGGTATGCGGGCGAGCGTTATCCTGTTGGAAAACACCCACTGGAATGCTGTTCATGAATGGCAGCACAACAGGTTGAATCACCAGACCGACGTACAACTGCGTCGTCAGAGTGCGTGGGATAACCACGAGAGTGCTCCTGCTCTCATAGAAAATTGCTCCCCGGACCATAACTCCAGGTGTAGGTCCAGTGTGTCTCGGCCGCAGACAGGTTGGTTGCAGGCGCTCACCTGGCCTCTTTCTAACCAACACACGGCCATCACTAGCACCAAGGCAGAACCGACTTTCATCAGAAAACACAACAGATCTCCACCCCGTCCTCCAATGAGCTCTAGCTTGACACCACTGACGTCGCAAACGGCAGTGGTTTGGAGTAAATGGAATGCACGCTACAGGGCGTCTGGCTCAGAGCTGTTCTTCAATTAACCGATTTGTAACAGTTCGTTGTGTCACTCTGGTGGCAACTGCAGCTCGAATTGCTGCCGCAGACGCGGTACGATGCGCCACGGCCATACGCCGTACACGGCGGTCTTCCCTCTCAGTAGTGCCACGAGGCCGACCGGAACCCGGTCTTCTTGAGGCAGTACCTTCCCTTGACCACCGCTGCCAACAATCATGCATAGTGGCTGCATTCCTGCCAAGTCGTTCTGCAATATTGCGGAAAGAAAATCCACCTTCTCGTAGCGCTATTACACGACCTCGTTCGAACTCTGTGAGCTGTTGATAATGGCTTCTTCGTCTTCTTAAAGACATTCTTGACTAACATCAACACCCTACGTCGAATCACAACGATAACTAACGCTCACGAACGTTACAGCGCGTATTTACAGCAAACCTGCTTCGCATGTTTCGAGGGGCGCTACTAGCGCCACACGTATGCGCCGAGCGCGAAATTTGGATAGACGTTATCTGACGGATGTACTCTCACCGACTACCAACCGTTGTTTATCTAACACAGCCCCTTCTTGGTGTTGGGATTTTTTCCGTCAGTGTATTTTGAGCGGATAGTTCTTCACACAGCTTTCGTGTCACGTTCTGTTAGGTTCGGAGGTTTACCGGGTCGTTTCTTGGCAGATTGAGCTCCAGTCCGATTCTATTTGCATATAACATCACCAAACGTCGGCATAAGGGTCTTCGATGTCGCTGAAATACACAATGTGGCATTTAAGTAATGAAACTGAATTTAAAAAAAAATTGGAAAATCAGGAAACTTACGTGAAATTTTTTTATTCGAAGTACATTCCTCCTGTATTAATACAAGAAGTGACACGATCATCCAACGAAAGGAAGGACTTGCAGAGATCATCTTTTGTTATGTAGTGAAGACCTGATGTCACAATTTTTTCTATGTCTTCAATGTCTTGAAAACGTTTTTCTTTTGCAGGCAGCTTTAATTTAAGTAATAGAAAGTGCTCACACGGTGACAAATCTGGAGAATAGGGGGATGGTTAAGTACAAACACTTGTTTTTGTGCCAGAAATTGCTGTACCCTGACTGCTCTGTGCGCGGGTGCGAAGGAACCATTTCCTGTTTTTGTATTCAGGGTTGATATGAACAATCTTCTTTCACAAACGTTCCAAAATGGTTGTGTAAGCATTGCGAGTGACAGGAATAAACTCGTGAAGCAGAATTCCCTTGCTGTCGTAAAAGTGCACAAGCATTGTCCTGATTTTGGGTTTCTGTAACCTGATCTTCTTTTCTTTGGGTAACTGTGACGACTTCCACTAAGCACACTGACGCTTCGTTTCAGAATAATAAAGAAAACACCCGCTCTCGTCACCTGCCACAATGCTTTGAAGACAATTTTACATTGTTTCTGCAGTCTCTAGGATCTCTTTTGCGTACTCCACTCGTGCATACTTCTGGTGGTCTGACAAAGCATGCCGAACAAAACGAGCACAAACTTTTCCCCCGCCAACCTTCCACTAAAATTTGACAAATCGTCTCCTTAGTAACACGGAGCGCACATTCCAGTATCCTCAAGGTCACACAACGATCACATTTTATCATTTCACGAACTTTCTCAATGAGTTCATCAGACGTACGCACAGAAATCGGGCGTCCGTGCCTTTCGTCATTTTCCTAATCTTCCGGCCCATCTTTGAAACGTGAACACCATCGGAATATTTGTGCACGAGGTAGGCAATTAGCCCCATACACATCACGCAACAGTTCAACTGTCTCATATGCAGTTTTACTGATCTTCAAACAGAACCGAATATTTGTTCTCTGTTCCATAACAATGTTCTTCCACCGAATGACGTCATGCACAGCTTAAATAATCGTCTGCGCAATTCTCGCGCAAACGCTGTTGCCACCGCATTTCTGTTAAATGTCTTATCAGAAAACCAAGGCTGCCCGACCCGTGTGTTGTACCGGGATTAAAAAAAACAAAACATAGTACAGTCAAAAAGTTATGACCACCTGTTAGTATGATGTATGACCTCCTCGTGCCGCCAATACCACAGATATGCGGCGTGGCATTGATTCAGTGAAGAATCTGAAAGTTTCTGTAGGGATGCTATGCCATGCAGACACCAGGGCTTCTCGCAGATCATAGAGAGTCATCGGTGGTGGATCCATACGTCGAAACTGTTGGTCAAGATAGTCTCGCAAATGTTCAATGGGATTGATGTCTGGCGATTACGGTTCCACCGAGAGTCGGTGACCTAAAGTCACTGGAATGCTCCTGAAACCACTTTCGCAGATGCATAGCAACATGGCAGGTGACATTATCTTGCTGGAAGCAACCCATGCTATTGGATTGACAGTCATCATGAACAGGAGGACCTGATCCACCACAGTGGATAGGTAGCCTGAAGCGTTCATCCTGCGATAGGGAGGGATGATTGCTCCCAGTGATTCCCAGGAAAACATGCATTATACGAGCACACTGCCACTTCCTGTCTCTTTCTTCTCGAGTATCGTGTCGGGATGATTTCTGTCAGCATTGCTTTGCCGTACATCGACCATCCACACGATAAAGTAGAAAGCGTGATTCGTCTGAAAAGGCGACTTTCTTCCACTCTTCGATGGTCCAACGCTTCTCTTCAGATGCAAATGCCCACCGTAATCGTCGATGTCTGGCAGTCAGCATGGGTACATTGAGTGGACGGCGGCTCCGGAGACCCATAGAGAGTAGAGTTCGTTGGACTGTGGTCTGCAATACGCTCCTCGATGTGCATGCGTTAAATGTTTTCGTCAGTCGTTCTACTGTGGCCCGTCTGTTGGATCGTACTAATTTGGTCAGCCGTCGCTGACCACCGTCGTCAATGCTCCGTGAGCGTCCACTATTACCCCGATTACTGCAGGTGTCGCCGGTTTCCTTCCATTCATGGAACCACGGCATCACGTGAACAGTCCACAATATCGGCCTTTTCTGTAATGCTACCAGTCTTCATTCCGTAGACAACAATAATTCCTTTTTCAACCTGTGTTAGGTCACGTCCTTTTCCCATTTTCACGGGAAACTGCATATCGTCCGCGAGTTCGTGTCCTTTTAAATGCCTTACAGGATTTGCATATGTTCCTGCACAAGCCATATAGCTGCCAGTTACGGTTCCTTCTTACATAAGGGATGGTCATAATTTTTTGACTGGACTGTGTATATCTATATTTATAGTGTTACTTTCTCATCTTATTTTTGTTCATTAGATTTTACACCGCTAAGGATTTTAGCTGGAGGAGGCGTGGAAATTTAAGTTGCAGCGTCCATTAACAGAAGGTGGTTGGCAGAGAGCCAGGCTATTTCAATTTAGCACACGCTCTACTGACAATAGTTTTACCCACAAAACTTCGCGCCAACTAGTTTCAAGGTTGCTTCCAAATCTGTTTAGACATTTCGCTTTCTTGGTAGACACGCGTTTGACATTAATGTTGAGGACTCTCAACATAATTAACCAGAAACTTAGACGTGACGTTTTTTCAAAAACATCATTCTTTTACAATGGCGCGGGTTCCGGCGCCTAAAAAATGATTTTGAAATTCGTTAACTCTGTGAGTAGTTAATTAAAATTCATCTTATTTTATTTTTTTTTATTTTTAATAAAGCACAAAATTAGAATTCCCTAAATCCGCCATATCGTGGGTACATCAAGTTTCTTCAGAATGTGAAAAACAACTGCTACAAAGTGTGAAAAATATTTACGAGATCACGTAAACGATAATTGCCTTGGTGCTTTCTTGACTGTTAAACACGAAAAGTACCGAATCGCGATACACATGTTGCTCCATCTCCACCTAATGAGAGCCAACACGCATATAGGCGGGATACTTTCACGCTTCCTTGGGAGTTAACAATGAGAAGCTAAGGTAATTAGGGAGAGCGTCCAGTGGAATAAAGTGAAATGGAAAACAGCATGAACGTGATTGTCTAATGGAAAGGTAATGAGGAGATTGGAGTACGGGTATGACAGAAATTTTCCAAGGATTCTTCTCTCATGTTTTAACGATCTTCACGAGCATCCGACGTTAGAATGAGTTACCCGCGTTCCTAACTAAGGTCCACTAGTTCCAATAGAGAGAATCCATGAAATCAGAAAGATCACGACATCCAGTTCTTACTATAGATTTGAGAACAATCTTTCAGAAACAGGAGTTGGAAACTTGCGCCGTTGACCATCAGTCGCCTCTTCTTCTTCTTCTTGGTTACTCAGTCCAAGGACTGGTTGTTCAGTAGTTGTACTCTGTCTCTCCATTCCTCTCTATTCTCCGACGTTCTCTTCAAGTCATAGTATGTCCTAGTATTAGTGTCTTGGAGTAATTTTGCCACAAAACCATTCCTTGGTCGACCTCTTTCTCTCTTGCCTTGAATTTTACCTTCCAAAACTTTCAGAATCGGGCCTCCATGGCGCAATGTGTGTCCCATCCATAACATTCTTCTTCTTTTTAACATGTTGATCAGATTCCCGAGTTCTGCCACTCTCTCCAGGACCTCCTGATTAGTGTTTCTATCGAACCAGCTTATTCTCTCCATTCTTCTATAGCTCCACATCTCAAATGCCTCCAGCCTCTTCACTTCCCTTTTGGTCAATGCCCATGTCTCAGAAGCCGTAGAGAGCTACTGACCAAACATGTGCCTTTAAAATTCTCTCCCTCAGTTTTAGATCTATATTTTTTGGATGTCAGTTGTCTTTGATTCTCTCTAAAAGCCATTTTTGCAATCCCCAGTCTCATTCTAATTTCCTTTCCACATTTCGCATCTTCAGTAATAATTTGACCCAAATATTGGAATGATTTAACTTGTTCGATGCATTGTCCTTCAAGTTTAAGGAAAGCCTGTTTTGGATCCTTCCCTATTACCATTATTTTTGTCTTATTTTTATTTATCTTCATTCCATAGATATCCGCATTTTTGTGTATTTTTGACATCATGCGCTGTAATGACTTGGCTGATCCTGAAACAATTGCCTGGTCATCAGCAAACTTAATGGCCTTAATTCTCTCTCCATTAACCCAAACTCCTTCGCTGGCGCTCCCCAAGGCTTGATCCATCATAACTTTGGCATAAATACCAAAAAGGGCTGGTGACAACAAGCATCCCTGCCTTACACCTTTATTTATTGAGACTGGATCAGTCATTCCCTCTTGAATTGAAATCAATGCTTTCTGATTTACATAGAGATTTTTGATAAGCTGGATACTGTTATCATCCATGCCAAGTCTCTCTAGGATTAGAAAAAGTTTTGTCCAAGTCACTCTATCGAAGGCCTTCTCATAATCAATGAAACAAATGTAGAGGGAACGCCCCCTGTCAATCATTCTTTATGCCAGGAACCTCAGGGTGCCAATCGTATCCCTAGAACCCTTCCCTCTTCTAAATCCAAATTGGTACTCTCCCAACGCCTCTTCCACCTTAAAATTCAATCTCTTTTTAATAATCTTCTGCAGAATCTTCGATGCATGTGAAATTAAGCTTTAGTTCTGTACTGTTCACACTCTGTTGCCTTAGGTTTCTTTGGTATAGGAATTATTATGGAGGTCGAATGGTCATCCGGCCAAATTCCTTTTTGATAGCAACAATTTACAAAGAATAATAATGGATTAATTAAAGCTTCATCAGATTATTTAAGTAGTTCGATGGGTATCTCATCTACTCCTGAAGCTTTATTGTTTGGAATTGATCAAAGCGCCTCCTCAAATTCTTCTCTTGTAATTTCCTGACCCCTCTCTATTCCATCATTGACTAAGTATGAATTTGACCGATTTGGTTCTTGTTCCTTCTCCTCATTATATAGTTCTGACACATATTCTTTCCACCTCTCTTTTTTCTCCTTTGGGTCAGTCAGGTGCTTTCCCTGTTTGTTTTGGATGGTACAGGATTGCACTCCTTTCTTCCTCTGTGCCGTGCTTTTGATAGCCTTGTGAACAAGGTCTGCCCGTCCCTGGTTTTCCATTTCCTCTATTTCTTCACAACGATCCATCCACCATTTTTCTCTTGCTTTTTTACATTCTCTATACACTTCATTTTTCAGTTTCTTATACATGAATACTCCTTGATCTGTGTTAATATCTTTCCATTTATGTCTTTCTTCCATTTTGGCTATTACCTCCAGTGTCAGCCATTTCTTTCTAATTTCTAAGTTTTGTCTGCCTCTATTACTATGTTTTTTATCATCTTCCAATGTTGTTCAGGTTCTTGAATGTCCATCTGAACTGCTTCAATACAATTTAAAATCCTGGTCTGATAATTAAGCCTTATCTTTTTATGTCTTAACGCCTCCAGATTAAATTTCATTCTTCTCTTTGGTTTTTTTATCTTCTTCCATTTTAAATGATAAGTCATCATAAGGAGGTTATGATCAAAATCAACATTTGCTCCCGGGTAGACTATCGACTTCTTCACTTGATTTCTATACCGTCTCTTAACCAAAATGTAATCAATTTGGTACCTATTCCTATCCCCCGGGCTTTTCCATGTGTATCTTCTCCGTCTATGAACTTGATTCCACGTATTTGTAATTACTAATTTTTCTTGTTCACAGAAGTTGATCAACCTTTGCCCTCTCTCATTTCTCAGTCCCAATCCGTATCTTCCTAGGATATCTGCTTCCGGACCTTCCCCCACCATAGCGTTCCAGTCTCCCATTAGGATTACATTGTCAACTGAATTTGTCGAACTCAGTATTTCTTCCAAACATTCATACATACACTGGCAGAAAGTGAAAAAAGAACACCAAGAAGAAGACGTCTGATACCAACGAAATTTATACAACATAATAACGAAATACAGAGGATAACGTGATCAAAACATTATGGCAAAATACAGCTGTATTTGCTGGTAAACTGAAAAATAACATTTCCATGTAACATGGTTAGTACGAGGTTGAACCGCCATGAACTGCGTCACACTGTGCAATTCTGGCATGGAGTCTGTCGTACAGATGTTGGATGTAAGTTTGGGGTATTGAGTTTCAAGCATCCTTAACCTGGACGCGTAAATCGGGGATGGTCGTGGCTGGCCGTGGAGACCGGATAAGTCGTTGTCCCATAAAATCACACACGTGCTCAATGGGGGACAAATCCGGTCAACGTGCAGGCCATGGAAGTTGTCTCACACCCTGAAGTGCATGTTGCGTTGCACGTGCCGTGTGTGGGCGTGCGTTATTTTGCTGGAAAAGCACCACGATGGACTGACCTTACAAATGGCACAACAACGGGCTGAATGATGTTGTTGATGTAGGAGGTGCTGTTTAACGTACCCGGTACAAACACTAGTTGTGTACGGGAGTGATAGCTGATTGCTCCCCACACCAGGAGACCAGGTGTAGGCCCTGTGTGTCGCTGGCGGATGCAAGAAGGGTGGAGACGCTCCCCTGTGCGTTTGCGAACACGCATACGGCCATCGGAGGCTCCGAAGCAGAATCTGCTTTCATCGCTGAACACCACAGATCGCCATTGCGTTCTCCAGTGCCGACGTTGGCGACGCCACTGCAGCCGTTCCTGACGGTGGGCTGGAGTCAGAGGTACACATGACAGAGGCACACGTGCACGTATTCCTGCATCCAGTAGACGGTTGCGATTTGTTCGCAGAGTCACCTCAGGTGCAAAGGCAGCTCGGATTTGCGTCGCAGTGGATGTTCTGCTTGACAACGCCGCTCTTCTTATGCGTCGATCGGTCCGCTCATGAGTCCGTCTGTGACTCCCGGTTCCACGTCTTCTCGTGTGGGAATGTTCCTCGGACCATCTACGCCACCATCGTACCACCACCGATACTTCCCGTCCAATTCGCTCCGCAATACGACGATACGACCACCCAGCCTCGCGGAGTCCGACTAGATGACCTCGCTCAAAGTCCGAGAACTGCTGCCATCGTACACGTCTTCCATGTCCAGGCAAGGCAGCTTCTTCAGGGTCTTCACACGTTTCCGTACGCCGACGACTGATTACATTCACTTCACCGTACTCCTTAAATACCACCGACGATTATTTGCGTATTATGCCGTGCTGTGGCGTAAGTGCTCACCGGTTGGTCCCGAAATTGATATCACACCTACATAAACTCGACCCCATTAACATATGTAAATTTCATGATCGTCCGCCAATTCCTTCTTGGTGTTCTTTTTTCACTTTCCGGCAGTGTATTTTCCACTTCCTGGTCACCATGTTTTTCAGTCGGCATGTAGACTTGAACCATCACGGTATTAACAGTTCTTGTAAACAGCCTGATCATAATCGCTCTGTGGCTCAATACTCTAACAACCTTTATGGCAACCACAGACTGCTTATCCAACACCAGAGCCACTACTCCTTGACCATATTCACTTCCAGAATGAATTACGTGATAGTTGTCACTCTGAAATTCTCCTTCCTCCTTACATCTAGTCTCAGACAGTCCAAGAATATTAATCCTGTGATTCTCCATTTCTCTTTTAATATTTTCTAGTTTGCTCATTCTCATCATTGTACGAACATTCCATGTTGCAATATTTGTGCAGGGATTTCACATGATGTCGACCTGAGAAGCCCTGCCTCTTCTCCTGCTGGGCCCGACTCCAAGAAATGTCCCGGGATCGGAGTTGCCAGAATCATTCATTTGTTGAGACTTTTCCATTACTGATTACTTGGGAGTATAATGTGGTAGTTTCCCCTTGCTTTCCACATCGCAGTGATGCAACCTTCTGGTCCACTGGGCCTAGCTTGCATCTCGCTGGACAGGAGTCAATCGAACATATCTTTAGTCTCCAGCCCATTCTGTAAGTGCTGCTTCCCACTTACAGGATTTGATTTCAGAGTGATTCATCTCCTAAGTTTCTATCTTAGTCTGGCTTCTACCTCACGAAGACCTGTCCAGCTTGGGTGTCCCTGCTGGTAGTCAAACTACCGCCGGCATAGCTCTCGGGGTTGTCAAAGCACGCAAGTCCCCCTCCCCCCCCACCACTACAAGGTGAAGATACCATCAGTCGCCTCTAGTTTTGTTCAATACTTCTACCTGTTCAGTTTTCAAGATGTTTATCACCAGGAGAAATACCAGGATATCAACAACTGCTTGAATTTTTGAATGAGGTTGACAGATCATTTATTGACTTTCACATCTTGTAGTATTGTTACGAAGTTGTAACGAGGGCGGATGTATGCTGTACTTTCGGGTTCGATGTTTATGCCTACATACAAGTTGCAACTCATTGCGAAAAATATGTAGCAAATAAACGGCTGAGAAAATTGTAGTTTCACAAAAGTACTAAGATCAGTTATGGTTTTAAACCAGTTCTAATCAGTTACTATCTAATTTAATATACATCAAATACGTGGAGATAACGTAAATGGACGATGTCATCGCTCTTTCCACGTTATTTTATAAACAACGCATAGCGACTGAAAAATTGTGTTCCGACACCGCTGGGATCGAAGCCCAGATCTCTCGATAACTAGTCGAGTGCGTTCGCATTTACGCTACGGCGCCAACAATTCTCAGCACCATGCGTGGTTTATGAGTCAGCATCTGACTACACAAATCCGTATTGATGGTCTCAGCAACTGAGATGTCGTCATCTGGTGGCATTTAACCGAACAGCTATTTAATTGTAGCTGATGAATTCAAAGGGCGATAGAAATGATTAATATATATCAAATACGTGGAGATAACGTAAATGGACGATGTCATCGCTCTTTCCACGTTATTTTATATATATATTTTTTTATGGTGCCGTAGCGTAAATGCGAACGCACTCGACTAGTCATCGAGAGATCTGGGGTTCGATCCCAGCGGTGTCGGAACACAATTTTTCAGTCGCTATGCGTTGTTTGTAAAATAACGTGGAAAGAGCGATGACATCGTCCATTTACTATCTAATTTCCCTATTGTATTGATTACTGAATTAATTATGATTACTTTATTTTCCACTTGTCATCTGCACGTTCTACCTAATTTATATTCTATTTCATTTTCTTATCTCTCACGCTCCCCAGTTTGGAAGCCATTTTTCTCAACCTCTTTTCAGCTCGCTGTACGAAAATTATCTCCTCCTAGACTTCTTTCTCACCCTCACTCCCTCTCCTTTCTCTCTTTCTCTCTTTCTCTCTCTCTCTCTCTCTTCTCCTCTCGAATGCGCTTGCTGATGACATTGTACATGATCGCAGCGTAGGCCAATAAAACAATTTAAGCAAACAATTTGGAACGGCTCTTCCATACAAAGAAAGATATCATGAGAGACACATTTTTTCAACCTCTAATTACCAATTGCTGCGATAGATAGCTCTTTTAGACTTTACCTCTAGAATATTCTTTGCTTGGAAAAGAATTAATTTTAAAATGCTTTAAAATCTCCAAAATCCATATGATGGTATATTGTTGTCTTTGCTCCCGTTTCTTGTCCTTAGCAAAGCGGAGTTAAAACGATTTCACAGTTCGGCTGATAGGTGGCAAGTTGGGTCGATTACGATGGCAATGCTTGAGGTGGCTGCCATATCAGAGAGTAGGCAATATCGCTTCCTCTACTCGGTCAGGATGGGGGATCTGACTGTTGATTTGCAGAGGACTCTACCGAAACCACAGTTATGCTGACGGAAAACGCAGTGAGCCAGGTTACATTTTTTCATGCATTTCGACATAGTAAGTAGAGTTATATTTTTTCATTCATTTCGATATAGTGAGTAGAGTTACATTTTTTTTTCATGTGTTTCGACATAGTGAGCACAGTTACATTTTTTTCAAGCTTTTCCACATAGTAGGGTTGCATTTTTGCATGTATTTCGGCATTGGGTTTTGACATGATGAGTATAGGATTACATTTTCTCTACTTCATGCAGTTCCAGCTGAAACAACAATTTCAGTAGGAACTGAAGAACTGTTTTTATTTTTATAGTAGCAAAGGGGCCCGGTGTCGTCCGGGTTTAACAAAAATTGCATCAATCAGCTTTTGGGGCGGAGGTTTTTGAGATTTCCTGAAATTGTGAATATCGTTTATTGCACGGAAACATTTAATTGAAAAATGTTCCAGCAATCAAAGGAAAATAATTTAAAAAAAAGAAAAAAAAATAGGAACAGAATCTGTATTTGTGCTCCGACACAAATGGATGAAACAAGCAGCCTTTATTGACAGAGAACTTACGAAATTTGAAATTATTTGAAACATCTACATTTTTCTATTGTGTTGTGATCAGTGTAACATACAGTTCTTCTGAAGCGCAGGTAAGTTTATCCTTGAAGAGCCTCTGGGTATAGGAAGCTGAGTGTTCTTTCAATTGGAGTCAGGATGAAAAAGTTTCTGCTTCTGTCAACTCTGGAGCGAATAACATAAAGCTGGCCATGGGTAAAGCACGGGTTTTGTACGTTGAGTCGAAGAACTCTTAACGATTGGACTGTGCTTGTTGATACTTATGACAAAACTCGAACTGGAAACTGTAGGCGTTTGAACTGAAATAGGTCAAGTGGGACGATTGGAATGTGTGGAATAAAAACATGGTCTCCTGCAGCATGCCAGTCATGATAGTAGCTTTGATGACATTTGATATGAATTTCTTGACAGTCAGTCGGGTTCCACTATTCACATTGGTGGATCCAGATTTCGTAAAGGTAAAATGACTAAACAGTCAGAGAATGCGCGTAAAAAGGAATAGAAATGGTCTGAAGAAATGAAAACGAGAAAATTCACATTTTTCTCGCATTTCATTTCTTATACTCTATTTGCATTTCATTAAAATACATTTCCTCTCTAAAAGAATCGCGTTACTATTTTTTTCAGTTGAACTATTTACAGCGCGTAATAACACACGGAGGGAGAGCTTCTGTCTGAAACTAAAACAAACCTGTTGGCAACTACGGCTGAAGGATACACGCAACACTTCGAAAGTCTGATACAATAAATAGCAAGATCAAATTTCAAATTGTAAATCTCACGTGTTATGTCAAAATCGAAATAATGGTTAAAGAAACCTAGTTGAAATCTTTCCGTAGAAATAGCTTTTGAACTATTGATAGAGCGTACTAACACACGGAGAGCCGCTGTCTAAAACGTAAACAAACCCGCCGGAAACTGCGGTCGAAGAACACACGTAACACCTCGGAAGCGCAGCCCAAATAATTTGGCACAAGTTGTTAATATTGTCCCTTCTATTAAGTTTGGCGAGAGATTTTCGCTGTTCAAACAATAGTGCAATGAAATATTGTCGTATTTATGATATCGTTGCAAAGTGTATTGAAATATTGTAGTACAAGAGTGTAATGAAAATGTTGCGCAAAAATGAAATGAACTATTTTTGCGTGAACTCATGAAACAACATACGGCAAGATCAAATTTCAACAATGTTTTTTTTTTTTTTCAATTTTTTAATGTTTTTAAATATTAAAGATATTAATTAAAATTTTGCAAATTTGATTTTCAGAAAAGCGCTTCAAGGTTCACATCCCCATGTTCCTCTGCAGGTTTGTTCCGAATTTCAAATCTTTACGTTCAGTAGTTTCTTCTGTAGGCGACTGACAGACAGGAAACTATTGTTTATAGTAATTTTTATTACTGTTGATCTAACCGCCCCGGTGGCGCAGTGGTCTAAGGCGTTGGCCTCTGATCATTCGTCCGTAAGGGGTCCGGGTTCGAATCCCGGTCAGGCATGGATGTTCTGTTTGTCTTACGGTGCTGGCTCTCTCCCTTCCCTGGAACCAGTGACCCTAAATTAGGGACGGGCGACTGCTTATAGCCCATTGAGTTGCTCACGGTGGTCGTTAAACCTCCAAACAAACAAACAAACAAAAACTGTTGATCTATACATATATATAAAGCAAAGTGGGAAAATGGGAAGATGCGAGTGCTTCTGTCCGCGAATTGTTTGACTTAGAGACCTGAAAATTGTGATGCTGATAGTTCTGAAGGTCCATGTATACTTGAAAAAGTCCGAAAACCCCCCCAAAATCAAAATGGCGGCTTTGGAACGTTGTCTGCTTCAATCTTTCGTGAATTGTTCGACCACTTCTAAGTGACCTAGAGATCTGAAAATTGGCATGCTGATATGTCTTAAAGTCCGTATAGCTAGAAAAGTCCGAAAACCAAGTAAAACTCAAAAATAGCGGCTTTGGAATATTGTCTGCTTGACTTTCTCGCGAATTGTTCGACCACTTCTAAATGACCTAGAGATCTGAAAATTGGCATACTGATATAGGTCTTAAGGTCTGGATATCTGGAAAAGTCCGAAAACCAAAAAAATAGAAATAGCGGATTTGGAATATTGTCTGCTTGAATTTTTTTTACCACTTCAACACCTAGAAAAGTCTGAAAACGAAAAAATTCAAAAGGGTGGCTTAGCTTTACCGTTCAAAACGCTGATAGGTTTAATATCAGCATTTTGAAATGCAGAAAAGTTTTGAAAATTCCATTAAATTTTGATTTAAAATTAAGGGGAGTAAAATTTCCATGAAATACCTGGTCCGTTTTATGTCAAACCGTATGCATTGACGTCACGACCCTGTTCTAAATCGTAAAACAGTTACGTATCTTAAATTACTTTTCTGTCGCTGAATTTTATGTTCAAAAAATGATTTTATAGATTCACCGTTCGGAGAACATTCATGACTGCTTGTTTAATTATATACATAAGTAATTAAATATTTTATCTTTCATCTCAGCGTTAAGGATAAAGTGTAGGTTTGTTAATTTGCGCTTTATCATCAATCTCACATGGGCTATTCTCATGCTCTTCGTACTGTTACAAGATCGATTGACTGTTTGTGGGTATCATTTTCTCTATCATCGGTTGCTTGTCGGGATTCGAAAACCGTCTGAGTCGTTATGTTGTTACACTTATGTGAGCACCAGGGCTTGGGTTAAAATCTCGATCATGGGGTCGTGTTGTCCTGTAGTTACATTTCTATTTTGTTCTACCTCATCAACGGTCGCAAGCAAGGTATCGGTTACTTATTCCAATCGATGATGCTCAAACAGGAGTGCTAATTTTATTTTATTTTGGCTACCTCACGGGAAGAATGCACTTCATACGATTTGTATCCTCCAAATGCTACTCAGGCAACAATAGATAGATTCTGTAAGAATACGTAAAACACGCATTATGTAAAATCGACAGTGCTGTGTTTCGTATGATTCTGCTTTCTCTCACAAAGCAGTGATTTGCCATATAGCAATCTGTTGAAACACTGGCTTTAAGATGTTGGGCTTTGCAGCATAGTCTCACCGACCTAAATGTCGAGCTGGACCAAGTGTTAGACCAGTCTTCCACAGTAGGAAACGTCGAATTGGCAACATTAATTCGTGAGGCGATAAGATGATAATTTGTCTCGTGCGTGTTTATTATTTATTTTCCTATATCAGAGCAAAAGATCCCTTTCATCAAGTTTTCTTTTCTCTTTACTTGAAGTCAAAAAAGAATATTTGATAAAAGTATCGTTAAGTTTTTGCAGCGGAATGCTCTGTCTTAAATTTATATTCCTCAAACAGAAATTGTGCTTGTTTTAACTGTACGCCTTCTCACCTGAGAAACTACTACTTTCTAAAAAAGGACGGCTATACTGGAAGAGTATCATTCATATGCAAACGCGACATGCCATGGAAAAACTATCAAATATCTCAAATTGATATGAGCAAAAAAAAAAAAAAAAAAAAAAAAAGAAACGAAAGAAAGAAAACATGCAAAAAGATTATATTTCTTTAATCAAGAGAAGTCCGCTGCATTGTCTTCATTGGCTTTGAAAGGTCATTGAAATTTCAAATAATTTTAATGATCGTCCTGCGATGATTAAAATTAAAAAAAAATCTTTACTTCTTAATGTGGAAATAAATAAAAAAATTCCTCAGTACAAAAGCAAACAAAATTCCTGTTCTGGAAGTTGTGCTTTAAAATTTCTCACTGTGATGCCATTATTTTTGCTCCAAAAGTTGATCACGAAATGAGGAATATAAATAAATAAAATAAGGCAAGTAAGCAAATATTTATTGAAGATTAAAACAAGTGAGAACTCTGAATGTGCTCCTTCCACTCTACGTTTAAAAATTTAAAATGCTTCATACTGGTTGTACCATTTTTCAAGACATAAATCAGTAAATAAATGTAAACCGCTAATAGGAAAAACAAATCAGTGAAAAATCTTGTTCTAGATGTGGTCTTTTTCTCTGCTTAAAATTAGAAGGCCTCGCGTTGATGCTACTTTTGTATAAAGAAAATTCCAGACGATAAAGAGATAAATAAAAGCAAACAAATTAATAAATCAAAAACAGACAAATAAATAAATAAACAAAAAATTCTTAAAGTGCAAAACTAAAAATTTCACTTCTGATTCAGCAGCACTGGAAATGGCAAAGTAGTTTTAAAATCATCTATTGATGCTGTATAAGAAAAAAAACCTAATTTAAGCTTATTCGGTTTAATTAAAATTATAGTTGTTTTCTGTGAAGAAACAAGCTAAATTCGAAGAGTGTGTTAGATAATGAAATTTCGGCCGTCAGAAAGGATAACTTTTTGTATTCCGTTGAACACAGACCTAAAGGTTATACGAAATTAATATTGAAAATTAATTACCTAACAAATAAAGAATGTGGATCAGTTGATCTTAACACTGGGTGTTTTTCAGTCATAAAGAGGCAAACTGGGAACAAATAACAATACTGGCAGTCTCTATCCTTTTCCCCCTTTCCGTTTGTTTTCCTTTTTTTATATTTACAGGAATATCTAAGGTCGCCGTTCATTTCTCAAAAGAAAAAAAAAAAAAGTCTAATGTTTGATTTAAATGCTACTGACGATTTTTGTTTTCTAAACAGCAACAAATTAATTTATTTCAGCAAACTATTCGCTTTTTATTTTGTATTTTGATATTTTGCATTTCTCAGCTTCTTTCACGAACATTTTTATTTACTTATTTGCTAGAAGTAAAGTAAAAATATATCGCATGTCCCAGCGTATAGGAAGGAGCCCATGTACAACGGCCGTTCCATAAAAACAGAGTAAAATCACACAAAATGAAGAAATATAGGTACAACAAAATATATGTTCATCTTTCTCAAAGTATTTTCCCTTGGATGATATGCAACGGTCCTATCGTTCAGTCCACTTTTCAAAGCATGTGGCGAAGGCATTTTGTGGAAGCTGCTTTAGCGATCCCTGTACAGCTTGAATAACGTCAGCATCTGTGTTGAATGTTGCGCCACGGAACTTCTGCTTCATTGTTGGAAACAACCAGAAATCGCACGGGGCGAGATCAGGACTCTAGGCATGCTGTAGCATGGTTTCAGTACTGCCTTTCGTAAGAAACTGAACACAAGCAGCCACATGTGAGCGGGCGTTATCATGGTGTAGGGTCCACTTTGCCACCAGTTCCGGTTGCTTAATTGATATGTGTCGTCGCAGACTCTTCACGACTGAAATGTAATACTCAGCATTGACAGTAATTTGTGGAGGAACGGCATGCTGGTAGACTACACCTTTATGATCAAAGAAAATTATCATCATCACCTTTCCAGCTGATTTGGTTTGGCGGACTTTTTTAGGAGGAGGCGAGCCTGTGTATTTCCAGACACTTGTTGCGCGCTTCGTGAGGGGTCGAAATAGTGGACCCATGTTTCATCGGCAGCTATTACTGTGTTTAGATCCTTTGCAATAATATGTTTCCACTCATGACACACCTGAACTCTGGCTAACAACGGTTCTCTCGTCAGGTGATAAGGTACCCATTTGGAACACACACATGATGCAGTAGTAATTTGTCGCATAGAATGCAGAATGCCGACGTTTTTGAAATATTAGTTGAAGCTGCTGTGTCTTCACACGTCATTCGTCGATCTTCTTGCAGGATTGCCCAAACAGTGTTAACAATACGCTCCGTAACAACACTCTCAGGTCAATCAGTCTCAGAAGAGAGTTCTGACGACAAACACCCTTTTTTGAAATCATGGTGCCATCTGAAGATCGTTGACTCACCCAAACATTTATCTTTGTAAGCTTTTTCGTTAAATCAACTGTTCCTGAAGCCGTTTAACCTAAACAATAGGAAATGTTTATCGCACAACGCATTTCACTTCTTAATTCTCCATAGTTGTATGGCGAAATGCAGACTTGTCTTAAACAACTGCGCAATAACAAAACCAGAATCGCCTGCCACGGCTAATTACTGTTGCCATAGATACTTCCTTAATCCAGTTAGTCGTCTGCGTGGTTATTTTTCTCCTTCGCACTGTTGCCAACTCAAAAAAAATACTCTCAATTTTTATGGAACGGCGTTTGTACATCTGACAACACTCCATACGTAACATTCTAGAATTATGAGAGTATTAAAACTCCTGTTCTCTAAGGTATTAGTTGCTCCTGAACATTAAAGCGAGAAACTCAGCAATAAAAAAGAAAAAAGAAATGTACTGCTTACATTTGGTTGACTTGACGACATAATTTTAAAAACTACAGTTTTGCACTGAAGATTTTAGAAAACGGACCAGTTTCCTTTTATGAGCGCTGTGCCGAATAATGCTATGAAATGACCAGGCGTGCTAACCTCATTTTTTAAAATTTGGTCTATGTATTTTCCAAGATCCAAGAAAAAAGGCAAATAAATAGATATTTTGGATTAGAATAAATCAAATAACTTAGGACACATATACTAATTACTCGCACAACGCACTGCGGACTCTATTGTCACTACAATTTTACAGACACAGTGTGCACATCAAATAATGAGACTGCATTTTTTACGGGACAGACCTTTGGACAAAAGTACACACCTATAATCATTTTCACTTTTCACAGTAACAAACCTGTTTATAGTTTTGACTGCTATAGTGTGATGCAATCACAGGAGCAACTTTTGAGTCGGGTGGCGCAGCAGTTTTCGTGTGCCCACCCATGAAGTAAGACTGTGTGAGTGGAGCGTGTCAGAACTTGCTTAACGGAGCTAAGAGCTGTGATAAAAGTTTACTGTAAATTATGAAAACTGCAACGGAAGTATACCAAGACCTAAAAAAAAAAAGTTTACGGCGATGACTTCTGATCCGTGCACAGTTTTCCGCTGGTTTTCAACGTTTAAAGATGGGAGAGAGTTCCTCGAGGATGAACCACGCGTAGGACGTCCAGTTTCTGAACAGACAAGTGAAAATGTAGTGAAGGCTAGCCGAATTGTTGCCCATGACAGGCGAATAACCACTAGGCTACTCGCTGAACAGCTTAGTGTCGGTAAGGAAGGAAACGACCAGGGAAATCTTAGAAAAAGGTCTGAACAAGAGGAAGATTTGCTCGAGGTTTGTGCCGCACACGTCAACGCGCCCGCACACTGTGCGTGGCCCGTGAAGCAGTTTCTGGCTTCGAAGTCAGTCGAACATCCACCACACTCGCCAGATTTGGCTCCGACATATTTTTTCCTCTTCCCAAAGGTTAAGTGTGCCTTGAAACGGGAGCGCTTCAGCGACATTAAAGACATCCAACGAGGTGTGACCAAAAGACTGATAGAATGTCCGGTTCTAAGGGCTTCCCGGTGCCTTCGAATACCTGTACGAAATATCTCACTATTCTGTGGAGTTGGAGGGAGATTATTTTGAATCTGTGTAAGGGACAATTCAAAATATAGTTTGTTATTTTGATATAATAATTTTGTCTCATTACTTTACGGGTACACCGTATATTTATTCTATAAATTAACATTTTTCTGAATCAGGTTTAATAATTA
The DNA here is from genome assembly GCA_039090855.1 of Macrothele yani. Taxonomy (NCBI): domain Eukaryota; kingdom Metazoa; phylum Arthropoda; class Arachnida; order Araneae; family Macrothelidae; genus Macrothele; species Macrothele yani. Next base: position 58,578,568 of record CM077017.1, on the reverse strand, counting down.
ATGAGGAACGAATATTAGAAAATGAAATTATTTTTTTTAAAATATAAAACATACAAGCAAGTTATATGTGTTGATGGAAATTCAATTTTAAAGATAATGGGTATGATATGAAAGTATAATAAAATTTGTTTGGGGGTTTAGCGGCCACCGGGAGCAACTCGATCGACTAAAAGCAGTCACCCGTCTCTGATTCGGGGGCGTTAGTTCCAGGGAAGTGAGACAGCCAGTGCTCTAATGCAATCACAGCGTTAATGCGGCACCGGGATTCGAACCCGTGCCCATCTTGAACGAGTGGTTAAAAGTTAGCGCTTGGACCAGATCAGATCATATGTAGAAGATTTTAGAAAGGGAGTGTCTGACTCCATGTCTTAAACAACCATTAGAAATAGGAAGTTAGGAGATTTGGGCTAGAGTGCCCGACAGGAAAATCACACGGAAGCGAGGTAGAAACTGGAAGGAAGACGCCCTTATTTATTACCGAGGAGCCAGTACCCGGAATCCGACGGCTTAACGTGCCCATACGACGCGCGGCGGATGTTTAGTGGTTCGAGCGTTCGTACCTGCTGGGATCAACCCTGTGATCTCTCCGTAGCAGTCACGAACGTTGACCACTAGGGCATCCGCGGCCCAGCGATTGTAACACTGCGCCACCGGGAATGAGCAACACAGAAGTGTTATTCATTTGTCTTTACTTTTCAGTACAGATTTTTCAGCTAAGCTCCCACTTGATGTAAATGTTTATAAAATAAATAATATTTACTCAAATAAACGAGAAACAACACACTTTTTGGAAAAATGTCTTAATGGGATCCTCTTCCTTGCTTAGCTCCTCTATGTAAAGAACATATTTTGTAACACACAAGTTTCTTAACGTGCAGCAATTAGGCTACTACGATGTGGACTCGGAAGTGTTTTCACGTGTGAAAATAATTGCTCACATGCAGGTATATGTGGATAACAGAACTGAAAGCAATGCAAATGCAACTTTTTCCCTGTCTTCCGCAAGATAGGGCCCGACCTCGGATTCAGCAGTGAAAGGGTTAATAAAACCTATTTTATTTGCACAGTATGTATATTTAAAAAAAAAAAAATATGTTGCGAAATATGAAATATTGCAGAGAAAATAATACTGTTATTAACCATTTTTTCGTTTTGTGCTCTATGCCTGGAACTTCAGGCGCGCCATTATTAAAAAGTCGCTCCTCGTGCCGTTGGTTGCCTACACCTGTTTTAGACGAACACATCTATTTATTTTTAATTTGAGTTATAAAATGACTTTAAAATAAAATGAAAGAGTAAGCATAACATTTTCCTTAATTTAAAATTATTTATCACTTTACTAACAGTATATTAAGCAACCAGTGTCTTTTGAAGCATACTGAGGGGGAAAAAAAGAAAGAAAAGAAAAATACACGAACGAATGGAATTCGATAGGCTGACTGAAACGTCTTCATGCTTTTAATGCATTCCCCTGCTGATTTAAAATCTTTTGAAGAACCTTAACGTGTTTGTAATAAAACCAGTTAGAAATGTTCATGTAAAAAGTGATCCTGTCAAGTCGACCAAAGCAATCAGAATGCGAAAAATTATGCGAGAAATTGCTGTTAATTGGAAAGGTGAGCAGCGAATGTCTTTTAAGGAATGAATGGGTATAATAGGGCGTGAATTTAATTGACTCCAATAGCAACATTAAAAAAGAACAGCATCGTTAATTTCTGTTTTAATACCCTACCTGATTACTTCAGATAAATGAAAGCAGTTCGTTAGGTCGGGTTTTTACTGACAAAACTGCAATTTTCATTAGTCAGATGAAGCGATTCTCCCTACTCACGTGCGCAAATGGTGAAGTAATTTGTTGTCTCGAATACATTCGGGGTTTTTAGAACTAGTGTGTAGTAACAACCAGATGGCCATAATAAAAACCTTATCCCAAGAGCTCATCATAAAACGTTTTTGCTGTAATCGCTTTTTATTTTTATTTTGAGCAGACCAGAAGTGTAACAACTCCAACGAGCTCCGAGTGCTTTTGAAAATAGCTAATTTAGAACTGCTTATTAAAGGGCAGGAAAATAACACGAAGTGATGAAACAAGTATACACTGTAAAAAAATCTGATATTCACGAGCCACTTTCCGTGATTTCTTTCGTGAATTAACGAAGCATATTTCTGATACAAACTTTTCCGTGAAATCACGGAAAGAAACATGAATAAAAACCTGAAATAGAGAAAAAAAAAAAACACCTGAAGTTCACACACACAAAACTGATTAGAAACCTAATTTCACGGATTTTTAAAGACATCAGGAAAATTCTGAATTTTTCAAAAAGCTTTTCAGAAAAAAAAAAAAATATATATTTCAGAATAAAATTTTATATTCTGAATTTTTAGAAACTAAACCTGATTAGAAACCTAAATTTCACGGATCTTTCGAACTCCAGGAAAATTCTGAGTTTTTCCGCAATTCCTTTCTTATACCGATGGCAAATTGCCGTTTTTAGCACGTCTTTTGTAAGAAAAAGATCGCGCTTATGTTATCGGTTTGTCCGTCCGTCCGTCCGTAGACACGATATCTCTGCAACTAATAGTCCAATTTGAAAAATAATTTTTGCATTAGGGAGCCTGAAATGTGCGAATAATGATCTTTTATTTGGGTTTTTTTACAATGCACAATTTTGCCGCTAGAGGGCGTAAATGCAGATGATATCGAATTCAAACTACATTTTATTTCATATATTTGCTTCTAAACATCCAATTAAAAAATTCTTTTACCTTTCAATTTCATTCATGTCGAAGACAATTTTAGGTATAGTCACTTTTTCAAGTTAGGCATAGATTCTCCGCTAGGCGGCGTAAAAGTAAATTGCGTTTCTCCTGATGTCTCTGCTTCTAAATCTTCGATTTGAAATTTTTTTCTGCAGAGGATACAGCTCCTGATGGGAAATATTTTCCGTATTATTATTATTTTCCGTATCATTATTTCGGCACAACGATTTGTCAACCAAGGGGCGTAAGTGTTGATTTCTGCTTCTGATGTCATCATCATCATCATTGTCAACCATTATCAATCCACTGCTGGACGAAGGCCTCCCCAAGTTTCCTCCACAACGGTGTGTCTTGTGCCAGTCTCCTCCATGTCACCCCTGCATACTTTCGAATTTCATCCACCCATCTCCCATGTGGTCTTCTTCTGGGTCTTTTCCTGTCCCTTGGAATCCAATCTAAAATTTCGGCTGTACATCGATGATCTGTCCTTCTGGCAGTATGTCCAGCCCATTGCCATTTCAGGGATTTAACTCTGATCATGATGTCTTCCACTCTTGTCATTTTTCGGATCCACGAGTTCCTCTTCTTATCTCTTCTGGTTACACCAAGTATGCACCTCTCCATGCTTCTTTGAGTTGTCTGCAGCCTTTGTATGTCTCTTTTAGTTAAGGTCCACGTCTCTGCACCATACGTAAGCACTGGAAGGATGCATTGATCAAACACTTTTCTTTTTAAGACATAATGGCATATTGCTCTTGAAAATTATGCTGTTTCTTCCAAAAGCTCTCCAGGCAAGTTTTGTACGCCGATTAATTTCTTCATCAATGTGACCCTCACTTGATATCTGCTGTCCAAGATAAACGTACGTGTCTGTTATCTCCAGCTTTTCTCCATCAATCGATAAATCTTCATTTCTTGTAAAAGCATTGAACATCACTTTTGTCTTCTGAAAGTTCATTTTTAATCCCACTTCTTTACTCTTGTCAGCAAGTTCCTGGATCATACTCTGCAGCTCTGATGGGCTAGTTGCAAAAATGACTACATCATCAGCAAAACGAAGGTGGGTTAGGTAATCTCCATTAATCTTTATCCCCTTGTTTCCCAGCTCAGCGACTGAAAGACAACTTCCAATGTGGCATTAAAGAGCTTCGGAGATATGGTGTCACCTTGTCTCACTCCCTTTCCAATTTTTATGTGTGTTGTATTTTCAAACAGCCTAATCTTTGCACTTGCATTTTCATAGATGTTATTAATAATATTAATGTATGCATCTTCAATACCGCAGGTTTTCAGAGCCATTGTAACTGCTGATGGTTTCACCGAATCAAAGGCTTCATAATCGATAAAAGCCATGCACAATGGAAGTTCATATTCCCTCGCTCTTTCAATTAGTTCTCTCAGCACATGGATATGATCTATTGTGCTGTAGCCACTCCTGAATCCAGCTTGTTCTCTCGGTTGAGCCATGTCCAGTGTTACCTTCAAGCGGTGTGAAAGAACTTTAGTGAAGATTTTATAAACTACTGATAGGAGGCTGATAGGTCTGTAGTTTCCGAGATCCTCAATGTCACCTTTCTTATGTAGCAGGATCATTGTAGCGTTGTTCCAATCCTCAGGAATCTTTCCTTCATTAAGGCATCGAGTGAAAATTTGGGCGAGTACTGTTTCGATTTCTCCACTTGCTTCTTGTATGATGTCTACAGTAATTCCATCTTCTCCTGGAGCTTTTCCCCGCTTCATGTTCTTGATTGCATGTGCAACTTCTGCTGGAAGGACTGGAGGAACTCTGGTACTGGTATCTTTCATGATGTCTGGAGTGCATGTATCATCCCTTTCATATAATTTGGAGTAGAAATCTTTCACTCTTGTCAAAATTTCGCCTCTATTTCTTGTTACAGAACCATCTTCTTTTCTCAGTGCCATAATCTGTTTTCTTCCCTTACTGAGATGTCCCTTTGCTATCTTTAGGCTTTGGTTGTTTTCAATTGCTTTCCTCACTAGTTCACAGTTGAATTTTCTTACGTCTTCAGTGATACTTTTTCGTACTGTCTTGCATAGCTCTATATATTCCACTTTGGAAGTCACATCTTCTTTAGTTGTCCTCATCTCTCTTCTTTTTTGCATCAACATTTTCGTTTTTCCTGATAATTTATTTACATGCAACTTGTTCTTAGACCCAGCTAATTTTGTTGCTGTTTCCATAAGAGCTTTGGTTACTTTTCTGTTAACTTCAGAGATGTCCACTTCTTCCGATGTTAGGCCTTCTAAAGCAGAGAACCTGTTCTTCAGTTCCAACTTGAAGGTATTATGGTGTTTTTTAAGGTTGGTTATGTCAATAGATTTTGTTTGTCTTATGAGCTTGCCACGTTCAAGTTTAGTGTTGAGGTGCATCTTACATCTCACCAATCTATGGTCACTACCTGTGTTGAACTTGTTTAGCACACTGCAGTCTTCTATGACGAATTTTTTGTTACACATAATAAAATCAATTTCACTTGTCGTCCCATGTGGATGTCTCCATGTCCATTTCCTGTGTGGCTTTTTCTTGAAGAAGGAGTTCAAGATGAAAAACCCTTCTGCCTCTGCAAACTCAACGAGAGTATTTCCACGCTGGTTTCTGTTGCCGTGACCGAATTTACCTACTGAAGTTTCATTCTGTTGCCGTTGCCCTATTTTTGCATAAAAATCTCCCATAATTATTTTCAAGTGCTGCTTACCTTTATTATTTAGATGACAAATTTCCTCATAAAATTCTTCAATTTCTTCTTCAGGATGCTTCAGGATGCTGCAAATACATGCTGCTTCTGATGTATTTGCAGCAAAATCTGAGTTCCTAAAATCTCGATGGAAAAATCCTTTCGTGGACCAATACTACTACTCACGTCGACAAACCGTTTCGGAATATTTTCTTCTTAAAATAATGCATGGTTTCTCCGCCAGGGAGCGTAGATGTATATCTTATTTTTGTCAATATCTCTGCTTCTAATGGTCCGATTTGAAAAAATTCTTATTTGTTGGATAGAGTTTCCAGTGCGACATGTTTTTCTTATAATTTCAAGACTTTCAAGTAATTCATAGACTTTCCGCTAGGTGGAGAATAGGTAAAGTGCGCTTTTCTCGGTTTCTCTGTTTCTAAATCTCCGATTTGAAAGTAATCTTCCCGCATCGGATACAGCTCTTGGTGGGAAAGGTTTTCATTGTAATTTGTAATTTTTTGTAAAATATGGTTTGGCCACCAGGGGGCGTAAATGATAATTTCTGCTTCGTACGTATTTGCAGCAAAATCTGAGCTTCTAAAAGCTCGATTGAAAAATTTCTTTCGTGGACCGATACCGCTCATGTTGATAAACATTTGGGAATATTTTCTTCTTAAAATAATGCATGATTTCTTAGCCAGGGGACGTAGACGTACATCTTATTTCTGTCAATATCTCTGCTTCTAAAAGTCGGATTTAAAAAATTCCTTATTTGTTAGATAGCGTTTCCAGTGTAAAATGTTTCCAGTGTAGATTTCAAAAATTTCAAATAATGCATAGAATTTCCGCTAGAGGTCGTAAAGGTTAATTGCGTTTCCATGATATCTCTCCTTCTGAAAATCCGATTTGAAAAATTCTTTCTGCACCGGATACAGCTCCTGATAGAAAATATTTTGCATGTGATTTCTAATATTTGATAAAGAATGGTTTGGCCACCAGGAGGCGTAAGTGTTAATTTCTGCGTGTGATGCATTTGCAGCAAAATCTGAGCTCCTGAAAACTTGATTGAAAATTTTTTTTCGTGGACCGATACCGCTCACATCGGAAAATGTTTTGACAATATTTTCTTCTTAAAATAGTGATGCATGGTTTTCCCACCAGGGGCGATTTTTTCAATCAAGTTTTCTGAGCTCATGAAAACTTGATTGAAAATAAATTTTCGTGGACCGATACAGCTCACATCGAAAAACGTTTTGACAATATTTTCTTCTTAAAATAATGCATGGTTTTTCCACCAAGGGGCGTAAAGTCATATCTTATTTCTGTCGATATTTCTGCTTCTAAAAGTCCGATTTTAAAAATTATTTCTTTGTTGGAGAGCGTTTTCGTGGGAAAATGTTTCTCATATAATTTCAAAGTTTTCTTAGAGCACAAGTCTGCCACCAGAAGGCATAAGTTCACGTTTCCATTTACAGCAATATCTGCGGGACTAAAACCCCGATTGAAAAACTTCTTTCTTCCGTCAGATACCAGTAACTATGCAAACTCTGTGTGAGTGTGTTTTCTTTCCAAAATAGTGCACATTTTCGCCGCTAGGGCCGCAAATACTTATCTGTTTTTCTCAATATCATTGCGTTTACATGTACGATTTAAAAAATTCTTTCAACACCGGATGCCAGTTTCCTTGTAGAACACCTTAGGCTAGTATATGAGGAATTTTGTAGTTCACAGTTCTGTCGATAGGTGGTGTTTGTGTACTTCACTTTGCAGCTGTATCACCGCTTCTAAAAAGACTATTGAGAAATTTCGCTACAACAGAGATGTGGAGCATTATCCTCTTTAAATATCGCCAAGATTTCCCATTAGCAGCGTAAAGGTCAGAACCTTTATTTTTTTTTCGCTATCTCTGCTCCCGGGGGACGTATTTGAAAAGTTCTTTTCCCTTAGCATAGCTTTTGCCATGACGAAAATTTTTCGCCTATTTTCAAATTTTCCGTTATGCAAAATTTTTCGTCCAGCAGACGTTGACTTATATCATGTTTCCTTCTATATTTCTGCTTTTAACTGTTTGATTTGAAAATCTCTTTGCCTCTGGTACCTTCCGTGTAGTATGTGAAACGTTGTGTTCGCCATTTGTTAATCTTCGTAACATGCTTTTTAGAAGCTGGTGGAACTAAGTAGGTGTTTCTATTTCTGGATGTTTTATCGATTGTTAGAACCAGTTGATTGCTTTACAAACCGGTTTCATTGACTTTGAATAGCTTTGATAAATTTAATTCACGTCAGAACGGATTCAAAAGACGTGCCAATTACATTCGAAAATTCGGTGTCATATTTCTTGTTTAGATGTGTTTACCGAAAATTTTGAATTTTCAGAAACCTTTCAGCAATCCCTTTCCTATATTAACAGAAAAACTCCGTTCTCACTTTTTCTGTATCCATATGACGTAAACATTCTGGTAATAAGAGAGTTTCGCGGGAATACTTGAGGTTTGCTTAACTGTTAAATTTCAGTCGTCTGTCAAACGAACTGATTTTGAAGTTCTGTAGTGAGATCGCATATTGTTGATAGCATATCGCATAAAATTTGATTATTGTGACACAGGATATTTCATCTCCTCTCCCGCATTTTGTGCACCAGCTACTATGTATTGCGTTACAGTAAGAAACCGGATATTTAAATTATTGCAAATGTGATTGTACAATGTCTATGCATTAGTCTGCGGAATCCTTGAAACAAATGCTACACTGCCGGACAATTGCTAAGGACGGATGACAATAGCAACCATAAAATGGAAGGCAGGAAAATGTAGAAATTAGCATAAGTGCGGGATACAGTAAGAGGTGTTGTGCGTATGCAAATTTTGGATTGCCGAACTTGTTCGTGACGTCATAGCGATGATAAGAGATATAAAGGATTTGACGCGTATTGACCGTTGTTGTTCAAACGGAAAGTTGAAAGGGAAAGAATCAATTGACGAACTTGCAATTTTCAGTATGTCTTTCCGACATCACCTAGATGATTTTACGCGTGGCCGTATTATTGGCAAGATTGAAGAAGGGCGAAAAATAACAGATGTTGCCAGGGAGTTCGACGTCAGCCACAGTGTTGTTTCAAGGCTTTGGAAATCATTTCAAACAAATGGAGAGTGTAGCAAACGTCACGGGGGAGGTCGTGTTCGCAGTACGACACCTGCAGAATATCGGTACATAGTGCTATCAACAAAAAGACACCGACGCAGCGCAGCTAGTGAGGTAGCAAATCAGTTTATGGCTGCTACTGGCAAGCGAATCTCCCGAAAAACTGTCGCCAGACGTTTGCATGAAGGAGGACTATACGCCCGCTGTCCTGTTGTGTGCATCCCATTGTCCAGACGTCACCGTACCGCCCGTTTGCAATGGTGCCATCAACATCGCAATTGGACTGATAACGACTGGTCTGCTGTACCTTCTCAGATGAGAGTAGATACAGTCTATCGTCTGATTGTCGACGACAACTGATCTGGCGTGATAGTGGTACTGCATATTGTCCAGCAAACATACAGGAAAGGGACCGATATCCGACATGTAGTGTCATGGTATGGGCTGGCATCATGATCAATGGCCGTACGTCCCTCTATGTGCTTCCAACTGGGACTATGACTGGCCAACGATACATTAATGATGTTCTGTTACCTCACGTTCGCATGTTCCGTGGTGCTGTCGGTGATAGATTCATTTTCATGGACGACAACGCAACATGTCATCGAACAGTCGCTGTCCAGGAGTGTCTTGAGAGCGAGGATATTCAACGCCTCGTATGGCCAGCACGTTCTCCAGATCTGAATCCCATTGAAAATGTGTGGGATGCTTTGGGGAGGAGTCTTGCTGGTCGCCAATGCCCTCCAATAAACAAGGACACCCTCATCCGTGCACTGACAGAGGAATGGGATAAAGTACCTCAACAGCTGCTTGATAATGCTGTGCAAAGCATGACACGACGTGTGGAATCTTGCATCGCCCTCCATGGTGGCCATATCCCGTATTAACATCTTACGCCGGAACGCCTGCTGACGGTAATTGCATTTTTTTCACGTTTTCGTATTCTGCACAAAATGGCCTGTTTGTCCCTTGAACACGTTACAAAGCCTTCTGGATTTCACAGCACAATAAATTGTCTTTCTTGTAATGTCCTGGCATTCTGACATTATTTTATTTCACTTGGCATCCAACCACACTTACTTTTTTACGCGCTTTATAGCCGTTTATGATCCGTCCTTAGCAATTGTCCAGCAGTGTATTATAGCTATCAAGAGTAAATTTTATATTATAAGTTTTGTGAAATGTTACTATGAAATAGTACATTTAACCTTTTCTTAAAGATAATTGAAAGTCATCATCTATTAAAAAAAAGATCTCAAGTTTTAGTGGTTAAGACACGCTGTTTGTGTAGGCCCACCCTAAGCGACCTCGGTTCGGTCCCTGGTACCGGCGCGGAAGTATTATCTGGCGTAAGGGCTGAAAAATTCTGTGTTTTCAATTTTGCAAAATTTCTGTATAAATACGGAAAAACTTGAAACGGACCTTTCTGAAATAAACGGAATTACTGACTACGGAACAATTTGTTAAAATAAGGAAGTTAAAAAAAAACAAAAAAAAAACGGGCACTTTTGAAAATAGAAATTCCGTTAAAAGACGAACAGTTACCGGCAACTTTGTTGCATGTTATTTTCCAAAATTTTCCATGAACTCACACCACTTATTTTTTACGGTGTAACATCCATATCTTTTCCAGAATTGAAATCTACACTCTCTGCGCGAGAAGCTAACTCTATAACCACTCAAATTACTGTTTTGACACGTCAGGGCACATAACTTGCAGAAAAAGTAAAGGCTCCCGTTAATTACGGCACCATTTATTTAAGATATGAACTTGAAATCGTATTTTAGATGCACGACAGCGTCTCCTATGTTCATTCTAAAGCTGTTCCACTGAACGGAGACCTGGGAAATGGATTGGTCAGGGAAGGTACGCGAAATCTCGTAGATTATCTCAAACCTTCCAAATGAATTTGACCGGGTGAACTGGCTTTACTTGTTGCCATGCAAGCTCTCTCGTCAAGTTAAAAGTCTAATATGAGTTACTATACGGCACTGGGGTGTTCAAAATTAACGTGACAAACCAAAATCATGAATAACACGAAATCCACACGACAGAGTTTAATGACCCTTGGTACGAACACTCATATATCGATAACGCAGTAACACACAACACAGAAGGAATGCCTACACCGCATGAGGAGGAAGCATGAGCATGACAGGATGGCAGTCAAAAAGTGATGCAGTAAGTGGCGTGGATTTCGAGAGGCTAATAGGGAGTATGATTATCTCGAACAGCGATACAGCTCACATAGCGAGCCCTCGTGCTGTTTTCAAGGCTGTGAATGCGAGTTTAGGGCAACAACTGTCACTTCTCTACCAAGGCGCGTCGGACTCCCTGAAGCGTTTTTTTTCTTTTTTTGGTTGGAGGTTTAACGACCACCGTGATGGAGCAACTCAATGGGCTATAAGCAGTCGCCCGTCCCTAATTTAGGGCCACTGGTTCCAGGGAAGGGAGAGAGCCAGTGCCGTTAGACAAACACAACATCCATGCCTGACCGGGATTCGAACCCGGACCCCTTACGGACGAATGATCAGAGGCCAGTGCCTTAGACCACTGCGCCACCGGGGTGGCCCCTGAAGCGTTCTGGAAGGCAGCTGCCAACTTGCAATTGCTCTTCCCAGGTCTTCCCAGACAAGCTCTATCGGGTTCAGTTAAGGAGATCTCGCGGGCCACTTCATCCTGTGAATTTCCTTACTCTCTAGGTATTAGTTGACGAGCCAGGCTCTACGGGGACAGGCGTTATCATCCATAAAAAGGAACTGGGGACCAACAGCTCCCCTGAAAAGTCATAGATACAGCTTTGTATGATGTCGTCTTTGTAGTGTGCAGAAGTCACAGTGCATTCTGGAAACACGTGCAGCGGCGTACGTCCATCCAGGGTGATGCCAACTCAAACCAGGAGTCTTCCACCATTGTAGTGGTCAATTTCCGTAACGTTGGAGGGAAGATTTCGGCTTTCCGCCTCTCTCCAAATGTACACGTGTAGGATAATTCGAATTTAGGCTGTCTTGCGACTTGTCACTGACGACAGTACACGTCCATTGATCAGGAGCTCAAGGGTGATGTTGTCGAGCCCAATTCCGAAGAACCCTTCTATGAGATGTGGGATACAGACCATTGGTTTTTCTTGCATGCAGACCTGTCTCGTGGAGTCTTCTGCAAACTGTTTTCTTCGATATCGCGATCCCCATAACAGAGAAGAGCTCCTGCAAGAGTTCCCTGGCTGTCAACTTCGTATAGCAGCCAGCTGTTAGAGACAAATACCAGTCATTTTGTCTAGTTGTGGCTCATGAGCGTCCTGTTTCCGATGTCCTGGAACTGTGTCCAGAGACTGGAAACCATTTGCCTCGACACATTCAGCCACCTTACTACCTCAGCTTCCGATTGTCATGCTTCCAATCTACCGATCGCTCTTCACTGTAAACAACCTTCTAAGCGATGGTGTGGAGCCATTCTTCCACCAACAGTCAAACTTAAGCTTCAATTGCTGCACCCCTTTCAGAACAATGTTTATCAATGTTGCGTCCCTCTCAGCTCAGTGACATACGGTTGTCATTTCCATACACTGATGTGCCATTACATTATGACCACCAACCTAATAAGCTGTGGGACCCCCTTTAACCCGCAAAATAGTGGCCACTCGGCGAGGCATCGATTCGATAAGGTGGCGATCGGTATCCTGGGGTGTCTCGTACCATAATGTCAACAGCAGGTCCTCCAGTTTCTGTGCATTTCGGGGTGGTGGTGATTTAAGTCAAACCCCTTTTCCAAGTCGAACCACAAATATTCAATTGGGTTCATGTCGGGTGAGTTTGGAGGCCAAGGCATTAAAGTAAAGTCGCCAGCATGTTCCTTGAACCACCCCTTATCGATTCTGGCAGTGTGGCATGGCGCATTTTCCTATTGGTAATGGCCATCACCAGCCGAGAACACAGTTGCCATGAATGGGTGAACTTGGTCCGCAACGATGTTTAGATACCTGTCAGCTGTCAGGGATTGTGATATTGGGGTAATGGGGTCTAAAGTGTCTGAATAAAACATCGCCCACAGCACAACACCGCCGCCGGCGGCCTGTTTCCGCCCAAGAGTGCATCTAGGTGCCATAGCCTCCGTTGGTAATCGGCGTATCCGAGCTCGGCCGTCAACGTGATGCACTAGGAATCTTGATTTGTCAGACTAGGTCACTTTCTTCCAATCATCCACGGTCCAAACTCGATGATCTTGGGCCCGTTTCATGCGTTGTTGGCGGTGACGTGCAGTGAGCATGGGGACCCGGCTGGGTTTTCGGCTACGCAGGCCCATGCGCAGAAAGCTGCGATGAACTGTGTGCTGCGACACATTGCTCTGATCACCACTATTGTAGCTATGGGTGATTTGTCGCACTGTGGCCCAGCAGCGGCTGCGAACAATGCGCGACAGTCTCCGTTCCCCTCTGGCATCAGAGATCTGCGGGCGACACACGGCTGAACGACCCACGGTTCGGCGTGTGGCCATCTATGCACCACTTCTGATACGTACTCACTACAGCGGCACGTGAACAACTCACAAGCAGCGCCGTTTCCGATATCATAGTTCCGAAGCGCTGCGCCACCAGAATTTGTCCTTTAGCAAGCTCCGATAAATCGGCAGCTTTTCCCATTCTAACTCCGTACACTCTACTAACCGAAAGCCGGTCCTCGGGTTGTATAAAGCGATAGGCATCCTTGCCAGCTGTCAGAGCTGTTTTCGGCATGACAATGACAAGTAATAACGATTTAAGCGATTTTCAACGCGGTGTCATAGTTGGCGCTCGTGACATGGGCCGTAGTATTTCGGAGGTAGAAACGAAGTTCGGATTTTCACGGACGGTGTACCGTAACTACAAGAATTCTGGCAAAACCTCCAACCTACGATACCAGTGTGGCCGTAAAAAGACATTGGATGAACGTGACCATCGTCGACGGTCAAGAATCGTTTGACGCGACAGGCGTGCAACACTCTCGCAGGTATCATCGGAATTCAATGATGGAGCATCAACAAGCATTAGCGTCCGGACTGTGCAACGCACCCTGCACGATATGGGCTTTGGGAGCCGACGCCCAACTCGAGTCCCCTTGATGGGTGCACGACACAGAGCTATGTGCCTCGCTTGGGCAAGGCAGCACCGCCACTGGGCACTAGATGACTGGAAACAAGTAGACTGGTCTGACGAGTCGCGTTTCCAACTGTATCGGGCAGATGGAAGGATTCGTGTGTGGCACAAACCCCATGAAGCCATGGATCCCGCTTGTCAACAGGGAACTGTACCGGCTGGTGGGTGGTCCGAATGGTATGGGGTGTGTTTAGATGGACTTCACTGGGACCGCTGGTATGTCTACAAACGTCTGTGACCGGCCAACGCTATGTGTGCATCCTTTCTGACGAGGTACACCCGTTCATATCCTGCATTCATGCTGATGGGTTGGGCCTGTTCCCAAAGGACAATGCACCTCCACACAAGTGTAGGGACGCCACATTATGGTTAGAGGAGCATTCATCTGAGTTTCGGTGTTGCCATTCCAACCCAAGTCCCCAGATCTTTTTTTTTTTTTATTGGAGGTTTAACGACCACCGTGAGTAACTCAATGGGCTATAAGCAGTCGCCTGTCCCTAATTTAGGGTCTCTGGTTTCAGGGAAGGGAGAGAGCCAGTGTTGTAAGACAAACACAACATCCACGCCTCACCGAGATTCGAACCCGGACCCCTTTCAGACGAATGCTCAGAGGCCATCGCTTAGACCACTGCGCCACCGGGGCGGCCCCCAGATCTAAACATGATAGAACACATTTGGGATGCCATGCAACGCGCTATCAAACACAGAAATCCGAGACCTCGAAATACACCCGAATTGTGGAACGCTCTGCAGGAAGTATGGTGGTGTGCATTGCCTACAACATATTTCCAGAAGCTGGTGGAGTCCATGCCCCCTCGTATTTCTGAAGTCCTGCGCTCCCGTGTGGGACCTGCCAAGTATTTGACTGGTGTACCAGTTTTTCTGGCACTCCAGTGTACATATTGAATGTTAAACGTTGTGTTCGTGCAGCGCCAAGTATGATTTGGCTAGTAGTATAAAAATCAATGTATTGCATGAAAAAAAAAAAATCAGACGCCGTCACGTATGATTGCGAAGTGTTAAATTTCAGGTGGGATTAATTAACCTGAAGATTCCTCCTTTCTTATTTTGTAGATATCTTTTCATGAATTTCTTCCTATATTCCTTCAATTTATACATTTGCAACAGTGTAAGGAAACACTCGATATTAATGAAAAGAAACACATTAGAAATCTAGTAAGAATGTAACAGCATCTCTCTCTGATGCCAAGACAGCGTTGTTTAATCGATTTGTCTTCTTATTGCGTAAGGACGGAAAACAAATACCGATGGGAAAACGCGTGTTGAATTACACTGCAGGCAGATCGACCACCGTTATGGGATTTTTTTTCGATGTTTATATGTACTCAGAGTTTACCCTCGAGGATAATTTTTTTCCCAGCTGTTGTTCTAGCATCTTTTCCAGATTTGCAACGTACGCTCTTTTTCTTTTTTCAAAAAATAAAGGTAGCGCGACCCTTTATCTTGCACTTAAAATAAACTACAAATTTAAAACGATACATCATGATAAAAAATGCTGAGAGATTCAAATCATAATTATAACGACCTACAGCGCAGCAGTGAAAGTTGGTTCAGTCTGTTAATATATGCTTTCACCTTTCATAAACTTCTATGGAGCATCTAGAAGATATCTTCGCACTTTTCTTACTTCTGCAATTCAAAAATTATCGTAAATTCCAGTCTATATGCATTATACTCTCTTTTCAGATGATAGAAATTAATTTCAGAAATTTCTCCTACAGCAATACTTTAAAAAGTAATATCATACAGTATATAAGTTAACTTAATATCTAAAAACATTGAAAATTGGTTCAGAACAAGCTGAGTTCAACGTCAAAGGAACAAAGCATATTCATGCTTGAAACTTAAGATACATAAAGTTTATTCAACAAATTGATGTACGGTACAAACAAGTCATTAACTGAAGAATAATACACTGAAGAGCAATTGAATTAGAGATATCTGTCTAGTAACGTGTAACACCACCTTTCGCCCTCGGCATGGACTCGAGAAGAAACCGGAAGCGTTGGGAAGCCATACGGATCCACGACCACTGAACAAGCTCCCACAGTTCACGAAGATTTGATAGAGGGGGGTCAGAGCCTTGAACATCTCTCTCGATGGCATCCCCGATGAGCTCGATGGGATTGAGGTCAGGTGACCTAGCTGGCCAAGGAAGCGAGGCCACGTCGGTGGAGTGTTCATCCAACCATTCGGATACAATGTAACGTTCCAGGAGATGTGACGTACCTGCCAGAAGGACGCACACGACATAAAGGCAGATAGGAATCACAATAAAACGTCCGCGTAGCTCAATCGGTAGAGCAACTTATTCCGGAATGAGGGGACCCGGGTTCGAATCCTGGCGTAGACAGAAATGAGGGAGAAATTTACTTCGTTATAACAATTCGGGAGCGATGGCATGGTGCATTGTCTAATTGCAGGATGAGGTCCCCAGTGGGATGCTGAAGACGCACAAACGGGAGCAAATGGTTGTCCAGGATATCCCGGTAACGTTGACCTGTGAGGGACGAGGGCACACGTACCAGGGGTCCCATTTCAGTCCACGTAAACAGTCCTCAGACGAGAATGCTACCCCCACCAGCTTGAAGAGTACCCTGCTGGCAAGAAGGATCCATCGCTTCATGTGGTTTGCGCCGTACTCGTATTCTGCTATCCGCATGTACCAACGTGAATCTCGACTCATCAGTCCAGGCAACATTTTCCCACATGTCTAGGGTCCAGTTGCGATGTTCCCGCGCCCATGCTAATCTTTGCACCCTGTGATGTGCGGTCAGCAGCGGTACCCTCATGGGACGATGGCTTCTGTACCCCATAGCGACGAGATCGTTCTGGATGGTGTGGTTGCTTACACGTTTTTGTGCACCAGCGTTAAATTGCCGAGTGATTTCTCGCACTGTGGCCGGTCTATCCGCTGTTACAATGCGAGCTAGCCGACGATGACCCCGCTGATCCACACGCTGTTGTCCACGGCAGTTGGCTCTTGCAGGGATGGTTTTACCGGATTCGATGTATTCACGGTGCACCCGTGACACAGTGGCACGTGAAAATCCCAGTGCCTGCACGACTTCAGAGATGGAGTGACCCATTTGTCGGGCCCCGACAATTTGCGCACGATCAAACGCGCTTAGATCATTCGTCTTACCCATACTGCGTCCGACTCTTACTGATTCCCGTCGCATCACTCCTTATATTGTCGGATCGCTGCGTACGTCCTGTCGTTTCCGTTTACAGGGCCGCCCACAGCACCACATTTGCATAACGCCAGCTGTCTCTAATTCAATTGCTCTTCAGTGTAAGTTAACTGTACGTATGAGAAGTTTACAATAGTGCTAACCACATTATTATTTCCAAAAAGTAAAATATTGCTGTTTTTTATTTTTAAATAATAGTCAATACGCATCTTTCGTTGAAGATATGCAATCTATATAAAAGAAACACAGGTTTTGAGAGATTTTCCTTTAGACGGTTACTTTCAAAATTTACGATGTTTCGAAATAATATTTTAATAAAAGAACTTCACTGAAAGAAACTTGTGATGTTCGACAAATTCGAATAAAAGAGAGTCACATTTCCCCCTCGGTTGAACTGTAGCCTTCAAAAAGGACATGCCACTTAATTAAGTAAGGTAGCACTATCCATCAGGTCCAGTTATATTTATTTAAAAAATCCTTTTTTCAAAGTAAATACCCCCCCCCCTACCTCCTCCGGTGGCGCACTAGTCTAAGCGCTGGCTTCTGATCATTCATCTGAGATGGGTACGGGTTCTAATTTCAGTGAGGCATGGATGATGTGTTTGTCTTACGGCACTGGCTCTCTCCCTATCTACAATTAGTAACCCTAAATTAGGGACGGCTACTGCGTATATAGCTCATCGAGTGGCTAACGGGGTACGTTATCCCCCTCCCCCAAAATATGACTGGACCTGACAAATAGTGCGACGTCACTCAGTTAACTGTCAAAGCTTTCTCTTCTCGAAGGCCACAATACAGCACCACCTTGAGCAACCCTGAGGGCTATAAGCAGCCCCGTCCTTAACTTGAGACCACTGGTTCCAGGGAAGGGAGAGAGTCGCACCGTAAGCCAAACACACCACCTATGCTTTATCTGAGACCAGCTCTGACGTGTAGTAAGGAACCTACTCTTCTGACCACTCAGCCAACTGGGCGGCAAAGTCACATATCACCAGTTATACATGAAATGAAATTTGTCCTACGTTCTCTGAATTTCATATACAAATATGGAGAAAATGAGAAAGTTATATAAACGATTTCTTGGTAAACGTTTTTAATGAGTAAGCATGGGAAAATTATAAAGGAATAGCTTAGCTACCATTTGTTAGTCGAGTGGTCAAAGTAGCTGGTTAAACATTTAAATTGGACCATGGCAGGAATCCTGGATAAGGGATGGAGGTACGGCTACCCCACGGCATGGCTGTCTCTTCTAAGTGTAACCAGTGACCCCAAATCAACGACCTGCGACTTCTGGTAGTCTTAATAGCTCATACTGGCTTTCACCCCCCCCTCAAAATCAGCACAATCTTTGTTTGAATGAATCTGCTTATAGCCGAATTATGAGACAACTGGGAAAAATACGACACTCGAGTCTGAACGGTCCCTTTTAGTGCGAACACATGAGAAAACGGAAAAGAAAATGGCACCTTTGAATGAGAACACTGGAAAATTAGGGAGAGGTATCGTAATCATAACCAGAATATAAGGTAGCTAGTAGGCAGCAGTACATTGATTATCTAAAGAAACCACGCAATGCTAAACCTTGGAAAATTTGGGAGGAAATATCATAATCACTTGTCTGATTGAGAAGCTATAGAGGTAAAGCATCGGAAAAGGGAAAGAAATTGCATGTTCATTGTCTGACCCAATAATCTTCTAAAAAAAAAATGTTGATAAAAGGAAAAGGAAATAACACAAACATTGTCCAATTCAATCCGTTTAGAACTACGGTATATAAATGATCATATTGCTTGTTTGAGCTTTATAAAAACTAAAATATCGGAAAAGCTGAAGGAAATATCTGATTGAACCCTTTCAAAACTAAAACATCGGAAAACGGAAAAGAAATAACATAATCATTGCTCGAATGAACCTAATTTAAATTACAAGGGAACGGTCGGTGTGGGGGCAGGATAAAGATTACCCGTCACTCCTATTGAACCCGTTTGGAAAATTAGAAAGGGTGAAGTAACACAATCTTTGTCGAAACGGTCCTTTTTCCAATTAATGAGTGGGAAACTTGGAAAGATAAGATAATCATTGCTCGAAGGTGCCGATTTTGTGAAGAGGGAAAAATTAAAGAGATCCCAATAATTGTAGAGAGCCTGATTACCGCGAAATCATGGGAAAATAGCAAAATAATGAATTAGTCATGTGGACGAACTCGTCAAAAAAAATGTGGGAAAAAAATGAGAAAAAGTGGGAAAAAAAGGTTATTTAAAAAAAAACACTTAATCATTATTTGAATGAACGCGTTCAGTGCCAATGCTTGAGAAACGGAGAAACATACAGACTGCTGAAGGAACTTGGTGTGAAAATATGAGAAAATATGTGAGAAATATCGCAGTAACAACCTAAATAAAGTAAATTGGTTTAAAATTTCAAATAAATGTATATTATTACCCGTCACTCCTATTGAACCCGAAAAGAATTTGAAAGTTGGAAAGAAACAGAAGAAACTATTGCCTGATACTGAATCGAGTGTGGGAAAACAGTGAATAAATAGCGGGATGGTTCTTTTCTTCTTTTTTGGGGGAGGTGGTACCAACTCCCAAAAAGATATCTGTAAGCATATACGTAAGCAGCTGGTAAGACAAGGGTGTAAAGAATAATGAAGATAATTCAACTCACCTTCGTTTTGCTGATGATGTAATCATTTTTGCAAGTGCCCTTCAGAGCTGCAGAGTATGATCCAAGAAAAAGAACTTACTGACACGTATGAGGAATTAGGTTTAAAAATGAACTTTCAGAAGACAAATCTCATGTGCAATGCTTTTACAAGAAATTAAGATTTACCGATTGATGGGGAAATCTAGAGGTAACCGTTACTAACAGTTTACCTTGAACAACAGATATCGAACGTGGGCCACATTAATGAAGAAATTAATCGGCGTAAAAATCTTGGTTGGAGAGCATTTCGAAGAAACAGCGCAATTTTCATAAGCAATATACCATTTGGTTTTAAACATGTTCATTTAATCAATGCATACTTCCAGTCCTTACGTATGGTGCAGAGTAAAAGACATACAGAGGCTGCGGACAACTGAAAGCAGCATGGAGAGAAGAATGCTTCGTGTAACCAGGAAAGACAACAAGAGAAAATCGAAGATCAAGAAAATGACAAGAGTGGAATATATCATGATCAGAGTAAAATTCCTGAAACGGCAATGCGCTGGACATATTGCTAGGAGAACTAACCACATATGTACAACTGAAATATTAGACTGGATACTAAGGGACAGAAAAAGACCCATAAGAAGATCACGTGGAAGATGAGTGGATGAAAGTCGCAAGCATGCTGGAACGGCATGGAGGAGACGTGCTCAAGACAGGCAGTTTTGGAAGAAACTTGGGAAGACTTTCACCGAGCAGTAGATTGATAATGATTGACGAAATTGATGATACATGAGCATAAAAAATGATGCACGTAAGTTGGTCTATAAGCAGTCGTTCGCCTCTGATTAGGGATCACTGGTTCCGGTGGAGGAAGAAAGCCAGCGGCATGGAACAACCACATCAGCCGTACCTTATCCAAGAGTCGGACGAAGACTTAACTCGGACAGCTAACCAGAGACCAACGCTCTGCTAGCTCAGCTAGCGGTGCGTCAGCGTGATCGTTGTGATTTTCTTTGAAAAAAAGGATACTAAAAAATCATTTTTTTTTTTTTTAGTAAAAATCACGTGCTACCAAATAAGCGCGGAACTCTTGCTTACGCGCTAATTTCATAAATTATGTACATAAAATATCGATCGGCGAGTTTTCTTGGATTTTCTGAATTGATTCCACATAGAGGCTGTAGTGGACTTCGAAATTCCTAGGTGGGGCTATGATCTTCGAGATGTTCCGCAATATTTACTCTAAGTTCGGCTTTACGTTCGCACAACTTGTTTTTCGTACACTACAGCAAAAGCAGCAAATTCTTCACAAGTCGCTTAAGCTCCTTTAAGGGAACATGATTCCACCTGGGTTCATCGAAATTTAAAACGATTGAGATCGCTCAATTTGCTTTTATACAAATCTCGAGCGCTCACTTCAGTATCGAGTACGAAAGGTACTAAGCATAAAAATAAAATGCATAAATTTCCATTATGTGAGTAGTTTTAGTTTGGGACGAAGGCTTCCGGCATTTGCCTCTGCTGGGCTGGGTTCGAGCACCAAGTACGGAATAAATGTTGTGTTGTCTTCAATGACGTTGCTTCTTTTCTTTTCTTGGAATCAGAGTTCTTCAATTAGAGACAGACGACTTTTCCTGACTTTAGATACTCACGAGTGCTGGAAACAGAAAGAGGGAAGAAAAAGAAAAAGGCTTTGGTTTTCAACTCAGGCCAAGAAACGGTACGTAGAGGACATTTGTTTGATTCATAATACAGTAAACATCAAACTGAATGAAAATTGAAGCACTATTAAGTTCTAATACTGACATGACAACAACAAATAGGTAAGGATCGTTTTAAAAATGAATGCTGATTTTTATTGGCAATGGTTAGCTCATTTCTCACTTTTCCCTTTTCGATATTACGTAACAAACTATGAAACCAATATGAAGTGTAACTTTTTTCAAAGTCTCAACGGGTATCAATTCCATAGTTCTTCTTTTAATGCTCTGCAAATGAGGCTTGTTCGAAGTCCTAACGTAAGCACAGCACATTAAGTTGGGACTCGCTTGAGGTCCTAACGAAAACACAGCACATTAAGTAGGGACTCGCTTAAAGTCCTAACGAAAACACAACACATTAAATAGAAACTCGCTTGAGGTCCTAACAAAAGCATATTAGGCCCACATTAAGTAGGGCTATGCTTGAGGTCCTAACGAAAGCACAACACATTAAGTAAGGACTCGCTTAAAGTCCTAACGAAAACACAACACATTAAATAGAAACTCGCTTGAGGTCTTATTTAAAAGCATATTACATTAAGTACAAAAGCATATTACATTAAGTAGGGGTATGCTTGAGGTCCTAACAAAAGCATATTACATTAAGTAGGGCTATGCTTGAGGTCCTAACGAAAGCACAACGCATTAAGTTGGGACTCGTTTGAGGTCCTAACGGAAACACAACACATTAAGTAGGAACTCGCTTGAGGTCCTAGCGAAAGCATATTACATTAAGTAGGGCCTTGTTTGAGGTCCTAACGAAAGCACAACACATTAAGTTGGTACTCGCTGAGGTCCGAGCGAAAACTACACTGATTAAGTAGGGACTCGCTTGAGGTTCTAACGAAAGGACCAGTGGCGTATCGGAAAAACCTGCCCCCCCCCCGCGCCATATCTTTGAGGCTCTTTTGAGGAAATTTATGATAGCTTTCAAAACTTTTAAATTCCATATGGTTAACTAGATTTTATGGATGTTTTAATAATTCAAATTTAGTGGAACCTATAGGCATTTTTCACAAAACCAAAATCATTGCCCTTTATTGCGTGTTACACAAATGCGCACATTGTAATTAAAATCATTGCCCTAGTTTTATACGAATACAAAATACAGGGTGTTCGGAAAGTAACTGTGCACCTAGGCTACCGTTTTGTTTTCGCAGTTATCAAGTGCAGTATGTGCCACCGGAACGTAATAAAGTGGATTCTACCAGTCGCAGCCGATCGCGAGAACCCATGGGGCTCACTGCGCATGCGCAGCAAGCTGCTAGAAGCGTCGGTTGCCGCATTGCGGCAGTTGAGTTCCAGAAGTCAACAGAGACGAGTCGTTGTTACTGTAAGTATCGAAGTTATCGCGTGTGCTGTTGTTCAGTTTTTCGCACTATGGTTCTTTCAATTGCGGAACGTGTGTTTCTGGTTGAATACGTCTTTCGAGAAGGCAATGAATTCACCGATTTAGTGCGGCAGCAATTTGCTGCCAAACTCCCAGACACACCTGTACCTCATCGTAATGCAGTTCGTCGACTTATTGAGAAATTTCGTGTGACAGGCTCAGTGTTCGACGCCGAACGAAGCGGGAGACCAACTAAACTTATCGATGGGAAGTTGATGGACATCTCTGACTCCGTGCTGCGGAGTCCATCAAAATCATTGCGCAAGTTGGCGCAAGAGGAAAATATTGGGCTTGCGACAGAGCATAAAGCGGTGAGAGAATCATTGCACCTCTACCCATACAAAGTAACAGCGGTACAACAATTGCAACCGGCGGATCACGTAAAACGACTCCGGTATTGTGAATGGTTTAGCAATTTTATTCAAACGAAAACTGTTGCTGTTCTTGATGTCACCTTCTTTACAGATGAGGCGTGGTTCCACCTCTCTGGGTATGTTAACGCACAAAACACACGATTGTGGTCCACAGAGACTCCTCATGCTGGGTCGGAACGACCCTTGCATGACCAGAAAATCGGAGTGTGGGTTGCGCTACCCCAACGGCGCATTGTCAGGCCGTTATTCTTTCAGGACACCGTGAATAGCGCACGTTACTGTTCCATACTCCACGACTTCATCGGTCGCCTTGAAGAAGACGAAATCACCTACAGCTGGTTTCAACAAGATGGCGCTACTGCGCACACAGCTCACACCTCTATGAAACTTCTGAATGAGGTTTTCGGCGAACGTGTCATCTCAAAAAACCTATGGCCCCTCGCTCCCCGGACCTTACTCCACCAGACTTTTTTCTGTGGGGCGCAGCAAAATGTGTTGTGTATCGTGATCGTCCACGCACGCTTGATCAATTACAAACTGCAATAACTACGTTCATCAGAAACATCTCACAAGCAGAGCTGCAGCAAGTGTTTGCAAATAAACTGAAACGGGTTCAGCGCTGTATCGACGCTCGTGGAGATCACTTCGAACATTTTTTCTAAGTGCATAGCTTAGGTGCACAGTGACTTTCCGAACACCCTGTACAACAAACCACTTACGCCAAAGTCGATCACAGCAGCCCTTGTGGCCGAATGGTACGAGGCGCTGGCTTCTATTCTTTCGTCCAAAATGGATCCGGGTTCGAATCCCTGGTGAGATATGGTTGGTGTGCTTGGTCTATGGCACTGGTTCTCTTCCCTCCCTAGAACCAGTGACCCTAAGTTAGGGTCGGACGACTTCTTGTAGCTCACGGTGGTCGTTAAATACCCAAATGCATAAAAAGAAAGTTAATGTCACGCGAATTTCATTCTTTCAGAGAACGAGATACAGTTTCTTTGAAATATCTCTCACACAAACATTTATTAAATATCCCCAAGTGATTCACTCTGTAAGATGTGATGATTTTTTACGAAGTCATACACTCGGCGAGATTGATTACGCACCGGATTATGTCTATAGAATAAATTTTATACCGTCTAAGTACGTTAGAAATATTTTATGTTTCGCCATAACACACTAGCGCTTTCGAAACTATTTCATCGTTGTAGGGGCGAGAAATTATACACATCTGTAAATTGTGTGATGGACGTTAAATCACATTGATCTTACAAGATATGAACATTTTAGATCAACTATTTTCATGTGTATTACTTAGAATGGATGTTAAACGTGTAAATGTACTAGACAAGCGACATTCCGATGTGCCATTGTAATGACGATGTATTCACGGAGGCACCGTTATTGTTCCTGGCCGAGGGAAATGCAAGCGGCGGGGTACACGGGGAGCTCAAGGTCAGCGAGGGGATAGCGCAAGGTCAGCGCCGGAATTCACAGGTCAAGGAGAAAAGGGTAGGGGGCACAGAGAGGCGGGCGGGTCGCCTGCTCGACGCGTGCTCCGACTCGGAAAGAAAGTGAGCGCCTCTGGAAAAGAAGGCAGGAGCCAATCAGGAGGCGAGTAGAAGTTACTAGGGAAAAACTTCAGGATAGAGGAGTTGGGAAGAAGAGAGTTAGGAAAACAGTTACTGTCGGGAGCGGATCGTGGAAGGTGCTGGGGGACAGCACAAAAAAGAAAGTTGGTCATAGGACGTGCCAGCTAGGGCACGGGAAAAAAGATCGTGGTTGGAAGAGCCTGCCGGAGACACCGGCGGTCTGGAACGACGTACGGAGAAAGCGATCTAAGAGGACACGTGTTCGGGGACAGAACACGAGGCATAGCTTCCGAACAAAAGAAGAGTGAGGTGAACGAAAGGTTCCGACCATTAAAACCTTTCACGTCTGGGATAGAAAAAGAACTGGCAAATATTTTTATTGGCAGGAAAGAGTATTCTTTAATGAATAGAGACTCTGACCATTTGTTCGTGGAACTGCAACTTGCAGGAGCTCGGGTCTAGGAACAAGAGCTGCCGGAACGATTATCTTTGATTAAACATTTTGTTAAGTTTTCAACAAGCCTGAGATTGAATTCATGCTTTGAATGTCTTGCCACTATTTTTACTTCCCCTCTCCCGAATAGCAGATCCTTTCTAGTAAAGCTGGGAGAGCAAGAACGCCGGGCTGTCTTCAACTTTTCGTTGATAGACAGTTTATGGACAAAAAGAACCTTACAAATATTTTTTCTTCCTGCTGTGGGGAATTTTCAACAGCGCTGGAAGCCAGGATTGTTTGGCCGATAAGCATTAATTAACATAATGAGCTTCCACCCCTACAATCGTTTCATCATCAGGTGTACAAAATGAGATATAGATCCTTTCAAATACACACTATTCAAAATACTCCTTGAGGTTATAACAGTAAGTAATATATTTACGTGATGTTTATGATCAAGAACACTATGGCGCGTGTTTGATTTAAATATCAAATTGTTGTGGAAGTTAGCTATAAAGAGCAGTTGCGGTTTTTGACGAAGATGAGATATTCAACATAGCAACATGTTATAGTTTTTGTTAAGATTTCTTCGCCAGTTCACGAAAAATAGTCTTTTCGTTAATAAGGTGTCTCCAAGGATGGGGTAGAATAATAGGGGATTCTTCATTACAGCAAGCGTTTGTAAATCTATGTATTACGACTGTTTCACCATATCGAAGAGACCAAACATTAGTATATCCAGTTATAAGGGATATATCGTCCCATAACGGAAAGAATTGTTCTTTCGTGCGGGCTCTAGCTAATGCTGTTGAGCGACAATTGTTAGTAATTGATCTTTTGTGTTCCATGATTCTAGTACGTAAACGTCTCTTTGTACTTCCAATGAACATGATTCTTATGACTTCTGAGCTGGAATGTAGATTTTTAGTCAATGGCACCAAGTAGATACATGCAGATGTAAGAATACTTGGGGGGGGAGGGAGGTCTCTGTCTTTTCTGATGTACGAAAAGATGTTCCTTGAGTTTTAAACCAAGACTCAGTGAATGTCTTTGACAAATATATTGCAATAAATTGATGACTGCTGGTATATATTGCATTGAACCCATAAACCTTTTAGGTTTCTTTTGAGATTTTAGAGATGTTTTGAAAAACATGGATTGTTTGGCACATTAGGTATCGACCAAGTTGGAATCATAACCATTGTCATGTGCTAAGGTCCTAATTCGTTTTATCTCTTTTTCCCGATAAGTGTCATTAGATGTACAGATATATGCTCTTTTGATATAGGCATGAAAAGCTGTCATTTTTTGATGGCACGGATGATGAGAGTCGAAAGCGCTAGTGTGTTATGGCGAAAAATAAAATATTTCTAACGTGCCTAGACGGTATAAACTTTATTCTATAGACACAAATATGTACTTGCCGTGTGACAGTGTCTAATGACCTTTACCATTTTACACGAAAATACATAACATAAGTAAGCAAAAAAATAGTAATCAAGAATTGTGGCACGAAAAGAGTAAAATTCTATTTAAATTATTTACTTTCAATATAAAATACACATAATGCCACCACGTTTTGCACATAGTCAAAATATTTTCTCTTGGCTGTGATGAAAAAAGGACACAGGTCTCTGCTTCTTCATCCCCGTGAGGAACATCTTTTAGTTCATTATATTCAAAAGGGTGAGTAGTTATATTTAAACAACTGTGATGCATAACACCTTATATCGTCATTCGTATAAAAATGTTATTAATTGAACTGATATTTCTATTATATTCTCTTGTATAATATTAATATACATGTGTAGAAACTATCGCTATGTCTGTGAAAAGAGGCCTCAAGTCCTCTGGAGTAGCTGTTTTACCGTCATCCAGAGTTTTTGAAACTAAAACCACGAAAATTATTATTAAAAACTTTACTTATTTATTGAAAACAAATTCCTTTTTAATATTTCATTCAAAACTGCTGTCAAAAATTCCGGACTATTTCTTTCATTTGAAGTTTCTCTCCAAATTTTTGAAAAATCTTTTTGCTAAAGCTAGAGGCCCTCTTAGAGATGAGAGAGCCCCCCCCCCCAAATGAGGAGGTTTCTGGGTTTATCAATATGCCCATGGGAAGTACTATGAATTGAGGAGGGACTCGGCTGAGATACTAACAAAAAGGACTGCAAACTGAGGAAGGACTCGTTTGAGATCCTAACGAAAGTGCAACTCCAGCCGGGCAGGATGAGCGATGACATGGAGAAAATCCACACATTTCGCTGATTTTTAGAAAATATTCAACATTGAAAACATAGAAAGGGACAAGAAGGAAATATTTTAGATATTGATATCAAAAGTTAAAATAGTTGAGAACTTTTTCTTCTATCTTGAACACAAAAGCGTTTAACAGCATTCTGAACAAAATCGTTATTAATTTCTTCGACTTGTCTCTCAGGCTAAAAGTACATTTACGAACTTGTTTAACAGCTCCACACTTTGTTTAGATAGTCTCTAAATTGAAAGCGAACACGAGTGCTGGGCGAAGAACATGAAGCATTAACTAAATAGGTTCAAAATGAACATGATCGCAACTGCGAAGACATGTATATGATTTTGATAAATTGTAATCCACTGCAGTTTTTTTGCATGCAGTATTACGTAGAGTACGAAAGGAAAAATTGTTGGTAGTGAAAAATCTACGAATTATTACTATAAAGGAATTTAACATCGTGAGGATCAAACATGTTCTCGAACAAAGAGAGAAACTATGAATTATTATTCTCGCGTTCAACAGTAATTAAATTTGTTTGTGGGTGACCAAGTGAAAATACCATGCAGCAAAATAAGTAGTGCCTGAGAAAAATGGAAAAAGGAAGAAAGTACCAGAATTTTCGGGCAAAGAGAAGCAACGGCATAAGCGTCTCAGCCCCAAATTATGTAATCACTTAGCCATTGGTGTAAGATCTTCGACAAATAACATCGTTACACGTTTGGATCACTCTCCTAATTACCTGCATATTTTTAACGCCATTTTCCCATAATTTCATATTTTTTTGAGTTATTTTAGGAAATATAGTGGGCTGATTTTTTTTATTGTAAAAAAATAACCTTAATAATGAAATGGATGATGGCACTAAAATACCCGAACGTTTTTTCCTTTATTATTTTATGCATTGATTTGCGGTTAATAATCGTTCTTAGATGATGATAAGTGGTTATGAATTCCAATTTGTAAGTACAGTTAAATATCTGAACAAAAATAAAGGGAGAAATGTGAACTAGCAATTTCTTACAGAAGAATGTTCACGAAAACAGTGTAATTAAATGGATGCATGAAGAGCGAACGTGCTAGAAAGAAGAAATAAAAATCAATTATGTTTTTAATTTCAAGTATTTTTACTGCCTATGTGAAAACCACGAATGCTGCTTTTGATGACAATTTTAACCCTGTTTTCTGGAACAACGCTAAATTCGCAGAAGTGATGCAGGTTGTGACATGACAGTAACGTTCTCTCACTGCTACAAATTCCTGTTATATATATTTGGCTCTTAATTTACTGCGACTGCCCACCCACCATGAATGGCAGTCGCAGTCCTTGGCTTTAACCTCCCAGAAAAGCAGGGGCAGAAAGAATCACCCCAGGGAATTATCGCTGTGTGTTACTGGACAGTGAAGAAGAGAAAATATTCATAAAAACAGAGAGAGAGAGAGAGAGTGGCAAACTTAGCCTGCCACTGCCAAAGAGGAAAGGAGGCAATAGAGAAGGAAAAGGCCCAAAAACCATGTCGTACAAATGGAGGACATATACCGCGACAAAGTTCACGCAGCAGGTAGCCGACTCTAGAGGGTCTAAATTTCGTGCAGCTGCTTTCGTTAAATAGGAATACTTGTAGTATTTTAAATTAAAAACTATCGTAGACAATTAAGGAACAATAATGAAAAAGTGTTGATGCGTTTAAAGTCTGATGATCGGCTTCTTTCTCCTTAATATTAAATTTTTAACGCTGAATTTTGGTATTTTTGATAGTTTTCGCTGTTTTCCAAAATTTTTGCTCAGAGCAGTTTTGTAAGACAAATTGAAAGGACAAATCACTGGGATAAAATAGCAGTGATAGATCTTCCTCTCGTTCTCAATAAACTTGCAGGAGTGAACGTAAGGTTCAAAAACAGGGAAAATTCGGGGTTATTTTTCTATCAGAGTGATATCACAGGCAAACCTTCAATTGTTGTTTACTGAGTAGTTGTTTAGAAAAAAAAATCTGGGGAAACTCCGCATCGGCAAGGTAGGGACGGCAAACCGCACTTTTTTCGCAATAAGACCAGCAGTTCTTAAACCGAAAGTTGCGGTAATCTTAAAACAATCTGACAAAAAGTTTGTGTTAATTAGTCAACTGTATCTGAAATTTATAAACCTGCCGATCATCGATCATATAGGAGTGAAATTGCAAGCTACATAATAAATGATTTGCTAGGCCAGACAAGCCCATCGCTAGCGGATCAGATGGGTAAATATGAAATTTTTAGCATAGGAGATAGGCTAAAACTATTTTATAATCTGACGATGGAATTCCTCCCGTTTATGAAAACAAAAGGTAAAACAGTTCTAGAACTTAGTGAAAACGACTTTCGTGTTGTGTTGACTTCTCACTTTAATAAATTAAATTGTAAAATTGCAAGGGGATGTCAGTTTATTATAATTTATAACCACACATAAAATCTTTCCTAATGATATTGCAGCTGTGGGTGTGGGACACACACACACACACACACACACACAACCATTTCTTTCTATTTCCACTTTTCCCGCTTTAAAAAGTTATGGCGGACTTTATTTGACTTACTCTGAAGAAACCAAATCGGCGAATTCGGTGTTCCGCGATACATTTGCAGATTTTAGATCATAAGTTCTTGAGAATTTTTCTTCCCTGTTTGAAGTTAGAGTTGATCAAGTCCCCGAAGAGTTGAAGATGGAGCTAATTGACCTTCAACGCAACGAAGAACGTAAATGTTAAACGACAATTTTTTAAATAGATTTTATAAAAATTTAAGCAGAGAAACTTTCCCTTCCATTTTGAGTTGTGCGAGGAAAAGAGTAAGACTTTGACAAGTACTCACAAATGCATTTTTAAAAACGAAATTTATCATATCGAAAACCAGGTCTTAAGTGAAGAGATAAACATCTGGAAAACAATTCAAGAATTACAGTCAGTACTCGTTTTAACGAAATACGATATAACAGAACGCACGTTACAACGAAAAAAAAATCGTGAACTTGTTTGGTTTACTGTATTTATATAAGAAATATAAAACCTTATAACGAAATACGGTATAACAAAAAGCATGTTACAATGAAAAAAAAATCGTGTACTTGATTCGTTTATTGCATTTACATAAGAAATATAAAACTCTATAACGAAATACTTTACAACAAAAAACACCTTATTACAAAGTAAAATTCTTGGGAAAAATGCTCAAGCAAAACTTTATTTCTCCCTCTCTTTAAAATTCTAAACGATTTAGCTGCCATGGAACGCCAACAAAAGAACAAAAGAGACTACACGTTTCGCCAAAAGACCTTGTCTGAAGAAAATGAGGATTCATCCAATGAAGATGAGACGGAAAATCTAAACTGGTATTCTAATGTTTCTCTAATAAATGCAATTGAATGTTTAGAGAAAGTAGGATAGTATTTGCAGAACCGAGGACTTTATACTGAAGAAATTAGCAGCTATCTAAGTGTTATGAATACAGTTACAATTCAAGACGTCACGGAAAAACGAAAACAGACTGTATTTACATCGTACTTCAAAACCCCATAGGTATGTTTGAACTGTTTTACAGTTTGCCGTATGCAAACATGCTTTGCATCAAATGTACGTACATTATTTCTTCAAGCATATGACAGCATTTTATTAGGATGTATAAGAGATAAATTCTTAATATTGAGGGGGGTGGGTAAAATACAATATGTACGTACATACATATAAGTAAAAAATATATATTTAGTACGTAATTTCCTATATACAAATTAATTAAAACTTCTATATTTCATTACTACTTTAGAAAAAACTTCCCATTACAAATAAATTTCCTTTGCTTGTTTCTATGGGCACTATTTTTGCAATTACAGCTTTGCAATCTTATGAGTAATGAAAATTTTTGTAGTACGCACGTTTTTACGAAAATTTCGTAATAATGTTTTAACGAAAATACATTGTTACGATTTTTTTTCTGTCCCCCTTGAATTTAGTTATAACGACTTTCGACTGCGCTAATTACAATATTTTTGCCAAATATCTATGATCTTGTTAAAAATAATCAAACACAGAAGTCACATTAATGCTAATTTGCATTCTTGTTTATTTAGAAAAAAAAAACAGTTTCCATTCATATTTTAATATATGTATAAATAAAAAAGTCAATTTTTTATGTAAAATAAGGATGTAAAAATCAGTTTTTAAGTAAATCGATTGTTTTTATGTGAAATTACGGTAAGTATTTTTTAATCATAAATCTTTGCTTTAATATGCATGATTTGCATATGGTTCTTCACGAACAGTAGATAGTAGAGAGGTTACTGTTATTCATTTATTTTTTTTATTTCATTTTTCATGTTTTGCAAAAATTAAGGATCTAGCAAGCGGCAATTTAAAAATTCTTTGACGTGCTCCGGGGATGAGGAAAAGTTTTCCACCAATATGCTGATGTAAGTAGTTGCTACGGAAAACCTGAGAAAGAAGGAATTAACTTTAGCGCAAACCATAATACACAACCATAACCATTCTAAGAATAAATAAATATACGCGACCTTTACGTCCAACTACTATTCACAATAAACATCTGGCAGGCGGAGTCGTGTCTGGAAAATTCCTTTAAAGTGGTGTTACAAGTTTTTTGAGGAAGTGTCCCGGTGATGAGAGAGTCCACCTCAGTCAATTGGGCGGGCAGTGGGTGCAAGCACGCAACACAAAATCACATTGCCAGATGGGGATTTAGATAAATAAATGTGTGATATGTCTAAGATGTTTTGCGTGTTATTATATAACTCTGTAGTCCAAAGTTGAATTATTTTCCCCCTGAAAATGGAATTACGAAAACTGGACAGTAGATTTAGCAGAACGTAGTAGGCTTTCTTGAATGTAATTGTAAAAAATTCCTTAAATTCAGTTCTTGATGACCCCTTTTATGCTTCAAAGAAGGCATGTCAAATTGTCATCCAGATAAATATGTTTTATCGAACCGATTTAAGTGGTTACTTAATGGCGTTTCGATTTGGTGGTGGTCTCGGTCTTGCATGTTAAATAGGTCTTCACTGGTTGTCAAGTCACACACAGGGTCCGCCTTAGTATTTATTTATTTATTTATTTGTAAGCACATCCTTACAGATGGTAGATCTAGTTACAGCAATTGCTATAACATCATTGTGCGTTAATATCATAGTGCATTAAAAGTGATAATTACAATCATGCAAAACATCTTTACGAAAAAAATTATAACATATAAAGAAACTAACTAAAAATATCCCGACATTCTTCAAGTGAGTTGTGAAGTCTATGCATTTTGCATAACGAAGAATTTTTCTCAGCATCAGTCCTGCAGAATGGCGTTGCAAATACTTCACATTTTGTCCTTGGTGAACGTGGCACACGGAAACCTAATTGGTTTACAACTTGAACATCATCTATCTCTCCACTGATCATACCGTACAAAACCTTTAGTTGGAGAGCCTTCCTTCTCGATTGTAAAGAGGTGATCTTAAAGAATAACAGAAGGTCAGCCGTCGGGATATCCGCGATATAAACACCACTAGATTTGTGTAAATGGTGTCGTAGAATTTTTTTTTTTTTTTTTTTTTGTACGTTTTCCATTTCATTTACTAGAGTTACGAGGCTAGGGCTCCAAATGATTGCCGCATACTTTAGTGAGGATCTGACCGTACTTTCAAAAATGCGAATAAGTGTCTGAGGATTGGTAAAATACTTAGAATGTCGCATGATGAATCAAAGATTTGTATACGCTGAAGGTACAATTCTTTGGATATGGCTTTTAAAGTTCAAGTTGGGATCAAATATGAGTCCCAAGTCCTGGACATAGTTTGGCCGGCTAAGAGAATAGTCGCCAACTTTGAAATAAAAAAGAATTGGGTTTCTTTTCCGCGAAAAGGAAATGGTGTGACACTTGGAGATGTTGAGGTGGAGATGGTTTAGCATACACCACTGAAGCAGGTTATTGATGTCAGTTTGAAGAGCAAGACAGTCATCAAGAGTCTGTACTTTGCGGTAAAGCTTGAGATCATCAGCGAACAAGAGACAAGGGCCATCAATGTAAAAAGGAAGGTCGTTAATGTATATGGAAAACAAAAGTGGTCCTAAATTAGAGCCTTTTGGTATTCCAGACGTAGCAACATAGGATCAGTTTTTCTGCGGCCTTTAGGCGAAGGCTGACTTGGCGTCCCTTGACTTTATTTTCACTGAAAAACGTGAATGGCTCTTAATCGCTGAAACATCAATTTTCAATCAGACTTAAGTAACATATCTTTTTCCTCGATTAAAATAAAAACTATAAAAATAGAAATAAAATAAAAGAATTGCACATTAAGTTATTCTCTTAATGGTGCACACAGTATGCTTATTTGTAATTATAGTTCTATATTGTTTTCCTTCTTTTTGTTTGAGGGTTTAACGACCACCGTGAGTAACTCGATGGGATATAAGCAATCTCTCGTCCCAAATTCCGATCCAATGGCTCCAGGGAAGGAAGAGAGCCACAGCTCTAAGAAAAACACAACATCCATGCCTCACTAGGATTAAAACCTGGACACTTCTCAGACAAATGGTCATAAGCCAGCGCTTAAACCACTGCGCTACCGGGGCGGCTACATTGCGCTCGTGATTAGGATTGTGTAAATAGTTTGTCACATAACTGATGGTTTACTATTAAGCACACTATTTACAACTGTAGTAGAAAGCTCTAAAAAGGGAAACGTTTCTTTCTTAAAGTGTTATAATATATACAGTGTGTTCGTAAACTCTTTTGACAAAAAAGAGGGGTGATAGTACCCATCAAGGCGAATAATATTTACAATGGAAACTAGGGTCGCATTCCACTCTGAGTGTCAGAAAAGAGTAACTTCGAAATACGTCCAACAAGCACAAGTCGTCCCCTCAGACGTCATTTCTTTCGTGCCGGAGAAGTAGCACATCGCTAGAACATCACCGTCAATCATTTACCGTATGCAAATTGCCAGAGAAAAGACGCAGCATCGACAGTTGCAGCTGATTGGCTTATCAAGGTGCAGTAGACACTTTCTGAATGCCACATTTCCCGCGTGATGGATTGGAAGTGGCGGACCTGTGGCATGGCTTCCACGCTCACCGGACTTAAACCCAATGGACTTCTTCTTCTGGAGGCACATGAAATCATTAGTGTACGAGACGCCTGTGGACTCCGTGGAAGATCTCGTCGCGAGAATCGTTGTTGCAGCGGACAGGATAAACACGACACCAGGAATCTTCGAGAGGGTGCGCCGGTCTTTCATTCGCCGGTGTGAATTGTGCAACGGCAACCGTGGCCGCCACTTTGAACATCTACTTTGAGTCTGCCCCTGATCTCCATAAATGGGATTGTGCAACTTATGATGTCGTTAATTCTCTTTCTTTGCACTGTTGAAAGTTCAACTTGGACATCTAACTTTATTCTTTTCTGACACTCAGAGTGGAATGCGACCCTAGGTTCCATTGTAAATATTGTTCGCCTTGATGGATACTATCACCCCTCTTCGTTTGTCAAAACAGTTTACGAACACCCTGTATATACAACTTCAAGGAGGGAAAAGCTTGCATGCAAGAGTAAAAAACTTTTCATGCAGAGTAAAAATACTGTGCAATTTTGAATGAGCAAAATGGGTCTCTTGTTTAATAACTAAGGGCAAAGTACTAGGCTGTCAAGGAATGAAACGATGTTTTGCTATTTCACGCTCTGTAAAGAAAAAATTGCCGTGTGTAAATACTGAGAAGACAGATTTTGATTTATATTGTATATGGGGAACAAAGAAATGCGGTGATATTCAAATTTAAAAGAAAACTTTAACAATATTCGAAGGCTGAAACTACGCTTCTTTAGCTAAAGACAGATTTCCAAAAAAGGATTTAGTTCTCATGCCAAATAAATACCACGCTTAACATTTTTTTTCGACCATAACTCTACTGAACTCACTTAAAAGACACGCACTCTTGTTATTCATAATGGAACTGGTATAATCCCATGAATTTATGCTTACACCTGAGAATAAGCAGATGTCGAGTCTCAAGCAGGTAGTTAGTTAGATCAATGATTGAAAAAAAAAGTAATTTTAAACCCTTTGCTCTTCGTGTCTGAAAACAGCAGCAATGTTGAAATTGTCAGAAAATAGGTAAAAAAAAACAACAACTTTCTTTAACACCGGTAATATGCAAAGAATCGTGAAAATAATTTTTATTTTACCCGGATTGTAAGGAAGGTAAATTAAAATAGAAATGAATAAAGTAATTAAGAAAAATTAAAGGGAGAGTCTTAAAACAAAACATTTTCGATTCTCTTAATTCATATCACGCAGATGACTCTTAGCATCCTGAAATGCTTTTGTACTAAATTCAAACAGACCCGGTACACCACAAATCCATGCTGAGGCTCATTTCTGTACGAAGGTGTTAGCACTATACTTAAAAGAGCCAATAATAAGTGAAGATAATTGTGGATCTTGGTTTTCATACATCATTTTATTTTTTGATTGTTGAACTATACTTCGCGCAGGAATTTATACACACCCCTCCAAACACCCCACTGAATTTCTTCAGATACCCCCATAAAAAATCTCAACGTCCCTCAATTTGCATGTGGTAACACACACACACACACACACACACACATTCGTCCTTTCAGTTTGCATTCACATGAATTCCTCAGCTTTACCTTGAAATATCTTTTATTAAGATGCAATATTTCTTTATTTGAAGTTTATGTATACAACGGTCTGATGTTTCATTTTTAGTTTTTCTTGTTTAAGTACTATGCTTTAAGACAGTCTTTGCAACCACAAAACGCATGCATGTATCTCTCGTTTTAAGTCTGCTACAAATTTTGCAAATATCAATATACAGTATCTACTGTTTCAACAACCCATGCTAGTGCTTCTTTAGTCTTGTTTAAGGAAGGATTTAGACATGAGAGATAAAAAATGAAAACAGCACAAAAACAAAATATCCATGTATAGTTTTGGATTCCGGGTTTTTACTATTTTTAACTGTAAAATATTCATCGGTTCTCTATTTTTTGAAGAGTTTTCCACGTTTTCTGTCCTAGATTCAAAGCCTAAATATTTCACCACGAAAAGTTTCAGCCTTCAAAAAATTTGCTTTCATCTAAAACTCCTCAATTTTTTTCAACACTTCCCCAAACTTTTTCAGCACATCCCCAGTTTGGTTTAAAATTCCTAGGTTAACCTCTGTTATTGCACAATGGAATTTCTTAATGCGAAGGACAAAAGAAATCTCAGTGCGACCTGCAAGATGGGAGTGGGTGAAATTTCAGCTCATGGACCTGTTGCAGAACAATGTGTTATCGAACTTTCGGCGTTTTCGGCCAGTGGTTAGTAAAACGGGCACAGAACAAGTTGCGAAGGGAAGTTCATCGGGGGTCAAAATGCGATCTATTATATATCGCTCGAAAGCAACCACTGGCAAACTACTTATTGTCATCAATCGAAGTGGCCTGTGAAAATTTTCGTTTATACTTCACTGGACATTAAACCAGCTCATATGTCTATCGTATTACTTTTTTCACTCACAACGTCTCATCAACAACATTATTAAAGACTGATTTGCTTTTCAACATTACCTTCTAAACTAATCTAAATTTCAATGATTAACTTTAGCTGGAATTAAAAAAAAAACATATGGGTAATTATTATTTGAATATCGCCGTGTGATGTACACTGTAAAAAATAAGTGGTATGAATTCACGGAAAATTCCTGAAAATAACGTGCAGCAAAGTTGCCGGTAGGTGTCCGTCTTTAAACGAAATTTCCATTTTTTAAACTTCCCGTTTCTAACTTTAGTATTTTGATTGATTTTCCGTAATCAGTAATTCCATTTATTTCAGAAAAGTCAGTTGAGGTTTTTTCCGTTGTTGCACAAAAATTTAGCAAAATCTTCGATGTTGACTCTTTCATCCCTTGGCGTTTTAGAATATGCAAATACATATGTATTTCTGTGGAAATGTTGTGAAGATTTTTGGCAACATGACTTTTTAGGTTAATTATGGCCCAAATAACACAACAATTCATGTTGCCATTTTTTTCGGGGGCTATCTTAAATTTCAAAATGGCGGCATTCTATCGAAATAGAATTGCTCATAACATCTCTGTTTTTTGTTTTGTCGAAAAGTGTGTACAGAGAAATTATTTTTAGAATGCAATTGTTTACTGATAGAGATACTTGTTATAAAATTTTCCTCAACCGCCATCATGAAAATAAAGATAGCGGCTCAGAAAAGTCAGATTTGTGCTAAGTATCGTCGTATCAAAAATTATGTAGATAGATATTTAATTTCAAATAAAATTTTATATTTGAATACCTGTACTGCTATTTTCAGATATTTCATGCACCAAAAATGGAAATGAGAGATTTAACACAACCTGATTACTTTTTATACCCTAAATCTCAAACTGAATATCTTCCGAATCATCATAAGTTTCCACATTTCTACATATGGTGTACAGTATGTCTAATAATACTTCGCTCACTTAATACCGAACCACGTATAAAGTACAAATAAAAAGGATTTGAATCACGCAATGCTGTAATGTTTTTCGCTGTAAATGCAAGTTAGTCATTTTATTTTTTGTAGAAGCTAATTATTTTTCTGAATAAGTTTATAATAATTTTATTTTTTCTATAGGAGGACTTGTCGCAAATTACATTTTCTTTCGTCATGATTTTTCGAAATAACATAGTGTTTTGGAACTCGAGATCTTTTTAAACTGACAGTGACTTTCAATTACGTTTAAGAAAAGGTGAAATGCACTGCTTCGTCTTATTATTTCACAAAACCCCTAAATATAAAATTTACTCTTATTAGCTATAATAGCTCTTGCCTTAAGGGGTCTACAAACTGATACATAGACATCATCCAATCACCCGTACAATAATTTAAGGAACAAGTTTCTTGCAGTAACACATCTATAATAGCTGATGCATCAAATGGGGGGAGAAAGGTGCATCATAATTGGTGCATCAAATGGGAAAGAATATCTATTGCCAAAATAGCCTAAATGTCATGCGATATGCTATCTACACTGCCGGAAAGTGAAAAAAGAACACCAAGAAGAAATTGGCGGACGATCATGAAATTTACATATGTTAATGGGGTCGAGTTTACGTAGGTGGGATGTTAATTTCGGGACCAACCGGTGAGCGCTTACGCCAAAGCACGGCATAATATGCAAATTATCGTCGGTGGTATTTAAGGAGTACGGCGAAATGAATGTAATCAGTCGTCGGCGTACGGACACGTGCGAAGACCCTGAAGAAGCTGCAATGCCTGGACATGGAAGACGTGTACGATTTCAGCAGTTATCGGACTTTGAGCGAGGTCGTCTAGTCGGACTCCGCCAGGCCGGGTCGTCGTACTGCGGAGCGAATTGGACGGGAAGTATCGGTGGTGGTACGATGGTGGCGTAGATGGTCCGAGGAACATTCCCACACGAGAAGACGTGGAACTGGGAGTCACAGACAGACTGATGAGCGGACCGATCGACGCATAAGAAGAGCGGCGTTGTCAAGCAGAACATCCACTGCGACGCAAATCCGAGCTGCCGTTGCACCTGAGGTGACTGTGCGAACAGTCCGCAACCGTCTACTGGATGCAGGACTACGTGCACGTGTGCCTCTGGCATGTGTACCTCTGACTCCAGCCCACCGTCAGGAACGGCTGCAGTGGTGTCGCCAACGTCTGCACTGGAGAACGCAATGGCGATCTGTCATGTTCAACGATAAAAGCAGATTCTGCTTCGGAGCCTCCGATGGCCGTATGCGTGTTCGCAAACGCACAGGGGAGCGTCTCCACCCTTCTTGCATCCGCCAGCGACACACAGGGCCTACACCTGGTCTCCTGGTGTGGGGAGCAATCAGCTATCACTCCCGTACACAACTAGTGTTTGTACCGGGTACGTTAAACAGCACCTCCTACATCAACAACATCATTCAGCCCGTTGTTGTGCCATTTGTAAGGTCAGTCCATCGTGGTGCTTTTCCAGCAAGATAAAGCACGCCCACACACGGCACGTGCAACGCAACATGCACTTCAGGGTGTGAGACAACTTCCATGGCCTGCACGTTGACCGGATTTGTCCCCCATTGAGCACGTGTGGGATTTTATGGGACAACGACTTATCCGCTCTCCGCGACCAGCCACGACCATCCCCGATTTACGCGTCCAGGTTGAGGATGCCTGGAACTCAATACCCCAAACTTACATCCAACATCTGTACGACAGACTCCATGCCAGAATTGCACAGTGTGACGCAGTTCATGGCGGTTCAACCTTGTACTAACAATGTTACATGGAAATGCTATTTTTCAGTTTAGCAGTAAATACAGCTGTACTTTGCCATAAAGTTTTGATCACGTTATCCTCTGTATTCCGTTATTATGCTGTATAAATTTCGTTGGTATCAGACGTCTCCTTCTTGGTGTTCTTCTTTCACTTTCCGCCAGTGTATAATATCCGATCTCACTACCGAACTTCAAGATCAGGTGGTCCGGTAGACGACTGAAATTTAATACTTAATCGACACACAAGTATTCCCGAGAATTGCTCTTGTTAACGAAAATTTTCCAATATGTGGATAAGGAAAAGTGAGAACATAATTTTTCCTTTAATATACGATAGGAATTGCGGAAAAGTTTCTGAAAATTCAGAATTTTCCTGGCGTACGAAACAACCGTGAAGTTTAGCTTTCCCCCTGCCATTACATGGAAAAGGTTGTATCAGGAATATGCTTCGTTGATTCACGAAAGGAATCACGGAAAATGGTTCGTGAATTTCAGAAAATGTTTCCCAGTGCATGCCTCTAATTTAACTTTTTCTTTTGGGTTTCTGTCTCTTATGTAAATTTTGTTATTTCATGGGTAAATATTTTCCTACTGAACGGCACATTACTTCCCTGAACAACTTGTACTTTTTGGCAACACTGACAGTGAGTCAAACCAAAAAAAAAAAAAAAAGGACCTAAGACGGGTGTGTTGCGCGTGAAGAGATTAAAGACGTGTTGTAAATATCTATAGGAGAGAAGGAAAATGTTTGGTAGAGATATACACTATCTACCAACAAGCAATTGGACACCACTGGAATCGACGATATCTGCGGTCCTGATACACGTCACGGCCGCCGCCGTTAATTATCGTGTGGGAAACAACAACGCAACCAGTCGTATGCAAGATGCCACGTAGTTCGGAGCTTTCTGATTTTCAGAAAGGTGTAATCGTCGGGTATCACAGAAATGGCCGATCCATACGTGACATATCCAGCGAGTTGAAGTACCCAAAATTGACAGTGGCATACGTGATTGGCAAGTGGAAGATGAGAGGTGACTGTCGGAATGTGCCCCGACCCGGCAGACCCACAAAGCTGGGAGTTAGAGACCTACGGGTGCTGGCCAGAGAAATTCGGAAGAACCGCACCAAATCGATGGGTCACATCCGCGAAGAGTTTCAACAGGCATCCGGGAGTGTTCTTTCGATGAATACCATCAGTAAGGAAGCCCATCTGCTCGGTTATCATGGACGTGCTGCCGCCCACAAGCCTTTGATCACCAAGTCCAATAGCGCTGCTCGGCTAACGTGGTGCAAAGAACGTCGACAGTGGACCGTTGAACAGTGGAAACAGTTTCTCTGGAGGGACGAATCAAGGTTCACCCTCTACCGTTCGGATGGCAGGGTCTGGTTTTGGCGTCTGCCTGGAGAACGCCTCATGCCCGAGTGTGTTGTGCCAACTGTGAAGTTAGGCGGCGGTGGAATTATGCTATGGGAGTGTTTCTCCTGGTATGACACGGGACCCTTGGTCGCAATTTCTGGTAGACTCAACGCCGAGACTTACTGCACCATTTTGGATGACCATGCGCTTCCTACGTTGTGGCAGTTTTACGGGGTGGACCCATGTTACTTTCAGGATGACAATGCCACCTGTCATGTTGCGAGGTCCACCATGGCTTGGTATGGTGACAATGGGGTTAGTCGAATGGACTGACCTGGGCAGAGCCCGGACCTTAACCCTATCGAGCACCTCTGGGACGAGTTGGAGCGTCGACTTCAGGGGTGCCCCCACCGTCCGAAATCGGTGAAGGAACTGACCTGTCTTCTCCAAGCTGAGTGGAAGAAAATACCGCTAGCCGTCGTAAAACGCCTGGTTGAGATCATGCCCCGGAAAGTCTCAGCTGTAATCGCCGCTCGTGGAGGCTCCACCAACTATTGAAGGTGAATAAACTTCGTTTTCCTTTGCTATCACAGGTGTCCAATTACTTGTTGGTAGATAGTGTATGTGAGATTGCTATGTTTGTTAAAGGTACCATATCTGAACTTGCTGTTAAGGTAACCTGATGATTTACGATTGTGAATAGAAAGATAAGCACAAATAAAGTGTATTTTTGTATGCAACTTCCTATTCGTTTCTACTTCATATTCAGAAAATAAACTAGTTCAAGTTTACGGAAGTTGCTATTCTTTTGAGCTTATCCGTCGAAGTGCAATTAATGAAATTAAGTTGATTATGTGATGCCCTATATGAACAATCTGGCTAAAGGACGTTAATAAATTAAGTAATTAGTTAACAAAAAACTACTTAAAAGCGTTATAGCTGGAAAAAATGACTCTAGGCCCAATTGAAAATTGTCAAGAACATCAGAAATAAAATTATTTTAAGAAGATAATACCGAAAATTGCTTAACTTTGTGTAACATGTACCTCTAATTTAACCTTTTTTTTTTTAGTTGCGTTTTCATGCAAATTTGGTTTCTTCTCGTTAAATGTTTTTTGACTTAACGCAGCAAACTTTCTAGTGCATTTCAAAGTTAGCATTCTGATAACGGTTATCTTTTGCCAAAACGCTAAATATTGCGAAGTTCGAGAATTCATTTAGTGCCGTATTCCTGGTTAGAGCTATGTTCGGTGACTAAGAATGTTATCTTGAGAGACTGAGAGCTGATGTTCTGCGACATATTCTATGAGAAGAGTGCCATATGTAATGTAAGATTGTGTTATACTTCATGAGGGCGAGCGATAATTGTCAAGCGTATATTGGTACGAAGTAATAACCTGAAATGTGTTTCATCCAGCTGTTACAAGCGAAGTATTGATGTGACGAATTCTTTACGTGCTGGGAGATAGATATATTATAATAGTGGTAAATGTAAATGACCTTTATTAATAGCGTAATTGAACGGGAATATTTATTTTATGAAATGTACTGTAACGATCTTTTAATTGTTGAATTTTAATGAATATGTAAATAATTAAGAATCCTTGCAGTTTTAGAATGTTTTAAAAGCAATCGTGGGAAACTTCTTAAGAATATGATTTTTGAGCTCGATTTGGTAGAGCCAGTAAGTCACCGGAAACGATTAGTTTATCGGCGTACTTCCTGGAGAGGACAAAACACAGCATTTCGTGTTTAGATAGCTATTATAGAAGAAGGCTTTTTTAGAGTTTTAAAGCGACTCATTAGGATAGATTTTCGTCTTTCGGGTGGTGATTAGGAATGGAGACGGATTGAGAGAAGGTGTTCGGGGCAGAGGCTGGAGGCGCGTTTTGAGGAGTTACGGGGAACGCTACTTCTGGAGGTGGAATGATGACGTGTGTTAGGGGAGAAGGGACTGACAGGGTAGTAGAGCGAAGGAGGGAGTTAGAGTTTTCGGTTACCGGTGGTGGGCTTTCCCCCAAAATGTTAAACTGGACGCAGAGCTGTTAACATTAGAACCATGCTTTATATAATGATTCTGTACACGACCACGAATTTTCAGGAGGGTGGGATGAATTCACCCTCCCCCAAGTTTCTAAGAGCGCAGACAAGTGCTCAAGGTAAGAGATTTGTTCGCAATTTCTGTGCTTCATGTTGCGTTTAGTGACATACTATGTATGCTCTTCCCCCGTCCCCCAGAAATTTAGTGAAGTCTGTAAAAGGGATACGAGGTGCTTGGTTTCGAGGGTTTTGGCTCTACCCCCAACTTCCGTAAGTTTATAATCTGGACCTCTAGAGTCGGTCAGTGTATCCTCGATGTTACCCTTGAAGAGCTCTTAGAAACCACGAATTTTCAGGATGGGGGTGAATTCACCCCACCCTACTGAAAATTCGTGGTTGTGTACAGAATCATTATATAAAGCATGGTACTAATGTTTACAGCTCTACGTCCATTTTAACATTTTTGGGGAAAGCCCCCCCCCCCCTCAAGCTCACGGACTTCGCGAACGCTTCAAGGGGAACATCCTGGATACACTGACTAATATTACGGAAGTTAAAGGTAGTGCCCCCCCCTCCCCCCAACCAAGTGTACCTCAGATCCTCGGCAATTTATTTCTTCAAATTAAAGTACAATTTTCGCTTGGCTTACATGGAACGTTTTCTCGAAATTCGTTTGTTTGGAGTTCCCAATTCAGTTCTCAATATAGACCCAGAAACGGCAATCTTTATAGCCTCCCCCCCCCCTTCCCACACCTCCTTGAACTTTTGTGGCCAGTTGCCCTAAACTCAAA
Organism: Macrothele yani; assembly: GCA_039090855.1. NCBI lineage: Eukaryota > Metazoa > Arthropoda > Arachnida > Araneae > Macrothelidae > Macrothele > Macrothele yani. The sequence continues at coordinate 58,534,648 of CM077017.1, read as the reverse complement.
TGAACCGGCATAAGAATTCAGACAAACAAAAGAGTTATTTCCCCTCGTTCGGCACCTTGGAAAACTGCCCTACTGGAAAAATTGTCACACATTCCAAGTGTTCTTCAGAGGAACAGCAATTTGTGCCCGGCCCCTTAATAATAACCATGTGGCTAGACCCCCCCTCCTTAATCCGGCTCTATGTCATGGATAACTGTTTCGTTAGAATTGGATTTTATTTCCGTGGCTTTTTTTTTCCGTTGGCTTTTTTTTCCGTGGATTTTTTTTCCATGGCTTTTTTTTCCTGGATTTTTTTCCGTGGATCTTTTTTACTTGGATTTTTTTTTCCTAGATTCGAGTTTTCGGAGCAAGGAGAGATTCTGCGAAGGGGCGCGTTTTTCTCCGCGAACGACCGGTAAGCATGAATGTATAGTGAGTAGTTACAGAGCTTGAGAGATGGTCTATAATCACAGGTGACCCGGAGTAATAATTAAAAGTAAGCAAAATCAAGAAAATAAAGGATTTTATCAAACGTCAAATCGCTTCTGTTGAATGGACTATTACTACTCTATTGATGTTTACAGTGCTCAAGGAACCTTGCAATCTTCTGATTCAAACCTATTTCAGTAATTTAAGGACAAGAGTTAAAACAGCACTGTGACAATATAATGAAGTCTACTTTGGATTGTAATTATAGTCTCATCACTTGCCCTGGACCGTTTGTTTGAAAGTGCCCAATTAGAAATTCATCAAAGTTTAATTAAGTGTAACAAAGTAAATTTCTCCGTTTTTGTTTGGTCCACGCCGGGAATCGAACCCGAGACCACTTATTCCGGAACAAGTCGCTCTACCAACTGAGCTACGCAGACGTTCGTTCTTGCTACTATCTGCCTTTATGTGGTGTGCGTCCTGCGGGGCAGGCACGTCACATAAGGTTGCAGGTACTACAAACAAGCAACGAACGAACTAGAATAAGGGTTGATGTTTAAGTGGAAGTAAAGTAAACCTTAAACCTATAAGTCTACAAGCAATTAAGCCCTGTTGTTCTACTGCACAGTGTATATTTGAATAAGGATGCTGCAGAACATTCTGAATACGTATTGGCGATTGCTTTGCTCTTCCGTACGTCGGACGAACTGTCAACCTAGCAACAGTTGCAGCAGACATCTTGAAAAAGCAACCGTCTTTTTAAAGCTTTAGCATATACACTCACGGGAGATGCCGATAGACGATATCGATTTCTGTTCGCTTAAAGAATGCATCGAGGAGATACAGACGGCAACAAATCGCAAACAACAGATTAGTTCAGTTACTTCATTGCTTCTGTGGCGTTCGTAGCAGGCTGATGGCAGACTTTGTGGGAACCAAAGGAAAAGCTTTGGATTTGGATCATGGAACTCAATCATTTAGGACACGTCTACACTTTTCGTTCCTTTGTGCACCATCTCTTATGGTCGCGCCTTGTTGTGTACAAGTCATCTTCAATGGTGACATACGTACTGTATTCAAGGGCGGATTGGGTCGACGAAACCAGACCGGGAATTTTAGTCTTGTGGTCCGCTACAAAAACACACGTACCAAGGGAACACCTCATAAATTCCCTCATGAAAAACATTCTGTAAACTCCTAGATGGAAGGGAGCTGTTGAAATATGCATTTTGTAAAACTAATTCAATGGTTAACAAATTTTAACAGCAATTTAAGGGTGATTGAATGTAACATATCAAACTATATTCAAAACGGGGTGTTGTACCAGATATTTAATTACATTTATTTGGTCACCGATTGTCTACTGCACAACGGTATTCGTATCACCTCCTTGAATTGATGCCTTTTTTTTTTTTTTTTTTTTTTGTCAACTCATTATTTTGACTCATTAACTACAATTTTGTTCCATGAATCAGTACCGCTAAATTGTTGTTCTTTTAAGATGAATGTAGGTGGGACACACATTTCGGAACATCTCTGCCGGAAAATCGCTTTGTGCTCTATGTCTGTACGTGTGGGGATGAGGAACCATTGATACTGTTACTAGTGCCTCTTCAAGATTACAAAAGGTGGGTAGGGCCTACCAATGTCACTTTGTCTCTGAGCTTAATATTTACAACGGTTAACTTTATTTATAACAGCGTGATTGGCAGGTGGCAAATTTTTCATTGAAGTAGAAGTAATTTTGCTTTGTCGTTTTCGAGCAAACGTTCAACATACACTGGTGGCCACCCAAAATGCAACACCAAGAAGGACACGAGAGAGCAAAGCCAGATTTACTGGACACATAACAACAGATACAAAGATGAAACGATTTAGCTTACAGGCCCGTGTGACTTGCGGAACACGCAGATATCAATAGTTCGTGCGGCCCCCATGGCTGGCTATAACGGCCGCTACACTCCGCAGCATAGAACGAAAGAGGCTTTGGATGTGTGCTTGGGGTATGTCGGTCCAGGCTGCTTCCACACGTTGCCACAGTTCATCAGGCGTAGCCGCGGGTGGTGCTTGCCGGGCCACTCGGTTGCCGTTCAGCGATCAGACGTGTTCCATGGGCGACATATCGGGAGAACAGCGGGCCACGGCAGCAGTGACACCTAGTGGGCCGTGAAGAATTGTTGCAAGATGCGTGCCACGTACGGGCGCGCATTGTCCTGTTGAAACGTGGCCGCTGGAAGGTCCTGCAGGTAAGGGAGGACTACAGGCTCCAAAACGTCGGAGATGGTGCGGTGGCTGTTGAGTGTACCGGCGACGCGTACCAGAGGGGTGCGGGTGTCATACCCAATTGCGCCCCAAACCATAACGCCTGGCGACGGACCGGTATGGCGATGCATAATGCAGGTGTCATACAGTCTCTCGCCGCGGTGGCGCCACACGCGGATCCGACCATCGTGGTGTTGCAGGCAGAAGTGGGATTCGTCGGAGAAGACAATGTCGTGCCATTCCGTAGTCCAGGAGCGGCGTTCAACGGCCCACTGCCGCGGCACTCGCCGGTGGTGTAACGTCAATGGCAATCGGAGCAATGGGCGCCGTGCGACAAGCCCCCGCTCCTGCAGACGACGTCGAACGGTACGTGCTGACACAGGTTGTTGCGCAACACACCCTAATTTCTGCGATAACGTTCGTGATGTGGCGGTGCGAGACGTCAATGCCCGCCGCACAACATGCCGGTCCTCTCGTCCGGTGGTGTGCCGCGGCTGCGGCAATGACACACGTCGGTCCGTCCGTCCCTCCTGCACCCACCGAATCTCTACTCGCCTCACTGTGGCTGGATGTCGTCCCACACGGGCGCCGATGTCTCGGTACGATAAATTGCTGTCGCGATAAGCCACTATTCGTCCTCTGTCAAACTCCGAAACGTGCTGGAATGACTGCCGTACTCTACGACGAGGCTTCAAGAAGCTTCCCACGCACAGGTCCGGCAGCTCAACACACTTCCACTACTTACACATCGCCTTCTGTGCACCCTTCTTATAGTGCGTCTCGGTGGCGTGCCGAGAGCACATGGTTTGCATATGCCCTGCAATGCTAATCGTTTGCATGTCCTCTCACGGGCGACGCATGCTGCGAATTTCAGGCCAATCTGATGCTTCCTTCTCGGTGTTGCATTTTGGGTGGCCATGAGTGCATATAATAGAAGGGAATGGAATTTTTTTAAGACAATGAAAATGTCGACAGATAACATAAAGCTCAAATGAAGTTAACGATTGTTGTTCATAAGTACGAAAATAATTATTCGTTCCTTCGAAACAATACAGACAAAGAGGGAACGAGAAAGTGGGCCATTTCTCGAGTGACCCACCGGGAAATATCCTGGTGGGCTAATCCACCCCTGACTGTATTATATACTACAAAGAGCCAAAACGTTGTGACCAGCCTATCTTTATGAAAATCGAAGCAACTGCAAGTAAACATGGCGCGTGTGAAGGTCGTGAAACGGCATAAATAACACTTGTATTGAGCTCTGTTAACCAGTGTTACTCTTGTTCTTCAGATGGGAAAGGCAGCTGGCTTAAGCGAGTTCTACAAAGGCTAAATTGTAATGGCCAGATGACTGAGTCATAGTATTTTGGAGACGGCGGGGCTTGTGAGGTGCTGACGACCAACCGTGGCTGGTACTTTCGAAAAGTGGTCAGAGGAGAGACAAACCACGAGCCGCCGTCAAGGTGTGGGCTAACTACTGCTCATCGATGCTAGAGGTAAGCGAAGGCTATCTCGTATGGTAAGAGACAACAGAAGGGTTACTGTGACGCAACTCTCTAGTATTTAATTTGAATGCTGGTGACAGGAGTAATGTGTCAAAACATACAGTACATCAAACCCTGCTGAAATGAGGCTGCGTTGTCGCAGGCCGCTCCGAGTGTCCATCATATCCTCGGTTCACCGTCGAATGCTCCTGCAATAAGAATGTGAGCATTAAACTGGACCTTGAATGATTGGAAGAAGGTCGTCTGGTCTGATGAATCTCGTTTCCTGTTGCACCATGTGGACGGCCCGGTATGTGTGCGTCGTATACCTGGGGAAGTGTTGGCACCAGGTTACACTGTGGAACGAAAACAAGCCGGTGGAGAAAATGTAATGCTTTGGGCAATGCTCAGCTGGGAAACTCTGGGTCCAGTCATTCATATGAAGCAAATTATGACGTCTAACACTTGCCTTGACATCACTACTGATCAGATATTTCCTTTCATGGAAACTGTGTTCCCCTCTAGTAGAGTGCTTTCTTTCAGAAGAATAATGCACCATACTGCACCGTCCGGACTGTTCAAGAATGGTTGGAGACATGAGGAAGATTTCAGGGTATTTCCCTGGCGTCCAAATTCCCCTGGCACCAATCCAATGGAGCAACTGTGATTTGTGTTGTAACAACAAATCCAATTGGTAGTAGCTCAGCTACGTAAACTACGAGAGTTAAAAGATCTTATGGTAACGTGTTTATACCAGATACCACAAGACACCTTTATAAATCTTGTAGCTTCTATACCCCTGCGGGTAAGAGCTGTCTTGGAGGCACTCTATACCATGTATGGCATAAAGCTTTCCTCCAATCAGATACCTCTAGTGAACGACAATCGCTACAGATACAATACACGTCTCTGCTGGCTTCTGCGCTGACTTTTATTTTTAGTATTGGCGTTTTCGACTCCGCAGCTGAACGGTGTCCATCAAAAGACAGTACTGTAATTAGAAGTTCCACGCAACTTTTAGGAAACAATTTCAGACGTTAGGTATCGTTTTTCCCAAAAGAAAAATGTTCTTGCGAACTGACCATTGTAGCATCGCTTACACGAATCATCCTGCCACTTGTGTTGTTTACATGCATTCACAGCAGTAACAAGGAATGCATAGTTCCAGACTCTTTGACTCACGTTTACCTCATTTCTTGAATAACCACACAGAATTTCTCGGTATCAAGTGCGACGTATGTCACCTCAAACTTCGGTTTGTATCTCGTATCCTAAGATACGGGTTTTCAAACAGTTATTCTAAAGTAGAACTCCAGTTGCGTCTGAAGTCTATTTCTATGTTTTTCAGTCTTCCATGTCAGTTAAAAAATGTCTGACTTAGATATTTGAGTATTATGGGCAGGAGCTTTCTCACTCATTTGCTGGGCCATAGCACAGTGAAACTGGGGTTGTAAAATGAGAAAAAAAGAGGAAGAAAATGTTTATTTTAACTAAACGTCGATTTCTACATTCCTATATGATTTCGCAATGTCTAGATTTGTAACATACTTCCCCATTTTTAGGGGGGGGGGTCGGTATTTAAGGACTGCCATGAGCAACTCAAAGAGCTATAAGCAAGCGCCCACTGTTTCAGGAAGGGGACAGCGCCAGTTCCATCAGACAGGCACATCAGCCATTCCTCATCCGGGCCTGGAGCCCAGAACCATCTTGAATGACTAGCCAGAAACCATTCCTTCTCCGACTTGACCACGGGGGCGGCATTCTTCCTCATTAGGGCTGGTACATCAAACTACTGTCCAATCAGATTAAAACTGGATCGTTCATTAAATGCAGAATACAGTGAGAGCATAGATATCAAGGGATACTTGGTTCCTGGGAAACGCGACACTACTCTCGCTGGTAGACACGAAACCACCGCTTGGCGCAGGTATGTAGGTAAGAGGACATCAATGCATTCACGTAGACGGTAATTCGATATCAGTTTGGATAAATGTCGTGAGTTAACTGAGTTTAAAAGAGGGACGATAATGGGTGTCTGACGCATGAGTTACACTACCGCAAAAGTGTTACAGAAAATTGCAATGTCCCCGTTGCACAGTGTCAAGAGTGTATCGGGAATACACCATTTCTTGAATAACATAGCACTGTGGACAGGGATGTGGCTGAAGAAAGGTAATGGATGAACGTGGCCGTCGGCGTCTGTCTCGCATATTAGCTACCGTGGCTAAAAATCACCGCCGTCTTCAACGTTGGAGATGCCAGAAACGTCTCCACCAGCTCTGTCAAGCGATCATTTGCCGCGATAGGTTATTGGAGCTGCCGACCCACCACAGTCCCATTGCTAACGCCACATCACTGGACTGTACGGCTCAACTGGGAGAAAGAACCCAGGCTCTGGACCTTGGAAGATTGAAGACGGGTCTCCTGGTCCGATGAGTCACGTTTCCAGTTATTTCGCGCAGACAGGAAGGCGCGGATATGGTGTAAACCGCGCGAAGCGATGGACACGGCTTGTCAACAAGGAACTGTTCAGGCTGGTGAAGGCTCGGTTATGGTCTGGAGCGTATTTAACTGGCACACGTTGCGATCTGTGGTACGTCTAGATGCATCTCTAAACGGTCCGTACAACGTGTCCATCCTGGCAAACCATCTGCATCCATTCATGTTCATCATGCACCCACAGGGCAATGGACTCTTCCAGCAGGTCAATGCACCTTCCCACAGAGCCATTGTAACTAGAAATTGCTTAGAACAGCTTTCCGCAGAAGTCCCCACTCTGGAATGGCTTCTACTTTTACCGGACATGAAACCTATGGAAACTGTTTAGGATGATGTGGAAAGGTTCGCTCGAGCTTTGGATTCTCCACCCAGGAATGCGACGGAATTATGGACACCTGGTGGCTCAATGCCTTGCCGTGTAACCACCGTTATCTTAGCGAAAGGTGGCCCTAACCGTTACCAGGTAGGTGTCCCCTGATTTCTGTCCACTCAGTGTGCAACGTAATGCCACGCTGAAAGCAATACATTCATTGGACTTTAAATGATAAAGAGCCACGTTAAAAGAAACATGTTTTTGGATGTCAAATGGGAAATACAGATTAATTCAAATTCGGGTTTTCTTGGATGTTTCTTAAAACATATTTGTAATACGTCGTATAAAACATAGACTTCGGAATAGTAAAATACATTGCAAGAGCCAAATGTAATATGGAATCTTTGTAAAACAACAACATCCGTTGGATATCAAATGGAACACAGAACTGCTTTAAAGCAAAGTTTCTAATAATTTTCAAAACAGCGCAATGAGTGCCGTGATGGAATTGTAAATCATGCTACGTCATCAGAGTTTTTGTTCCGGAACAACATGTAAAATGGCCCACCAAAATCTCTCTATTCTGAAAAAAGTTACTGCCGCTGCTGCTGCCGCTGTTTTAGAAATTTCGCGACACTCTTGCTTTCCTAGCTCGCAGCGCAAAACGTATACAACACAAAAATATGAAATTTACATCGTTTGTGGAGAATTGTTTGGAAAACATGCTGAAATAAACCGTTTCTTGATTCTAGCGATACTTCGAGAGCTATTGTATTTCAAACTTAAGGTAAGCAAAAAAGTGGTATCAGGTCGCGTTCCGGACACACTAACAGCAACAGAACCACGAAACTTTGTAGGCATGTAGTGCCATGACCAACTTTTTGCATTTTGTTGCCCATTTTTTTTTTTTAATTTCGATTTAGTTTACAAGAAATTAAATTTCTAAATTTCACAAAATTCTCTATTTCGCGATGGGATCCATTTTAAAAAAACGGATATATGGCAAACTATAAATCATAACGCATTGCAATTTTTACAGCATAAACTTACAACTATCGTCCCTTTTTTACAACAAAAATTAAGAAAAAGTCATTTTCTGATTTTTAAGCATTTTTTAAAGACGGAAAGGAAAGAAACGAACGGCTTGTCTGTCTTCACGATAATCACAGAGGAACGTTCTGGTCCCGGGACTTGCTACCATGGTGACGCAGAGAATTTGTTATGCATATGTTTTGTTGGTAAAGCTATCTTAGTTGTGGACGTCTGGTGGACGTCAATCAATTTTGCTTCCTATACTTCCAATGGAAAACTTTCTGTACACATTTTCTTCACAATTACTGCGTTCCCAAGGATGAAAATTTTAACATCGATTAAAATAGCTTCATTTTATAACTTGGAATTCTTAATATCTTCTAAAACATAACCATAATTATGCAATCCAACATTTATTTGTCTAAAGACGTCATCAAAGTACAGGTCGCGCCATCTTTTTTCTGGACAATTAATGCGTTCCCAAGGATGAAAATTTGAACATCGATTGAAATAGCTTCATTTTATAACTTGGAATACTTAATATTTTCTAAATCATAACCATAATTATGCAATCCAACATTTGTTTGTCTACTGACCTCATGAAAGTACAGGTCGCGCCATCTTTTTTCGGGAAAATTAATGCGTTCCCAAGGATGAAAATTTGAACATCGATTAAAATAGCCTCATTTTATAACTTGGAATACTTAATATTTTCTAAAACATAACCATATTTATGTAATCCAACATTTGTTTGTTGTATGACGTCATCAAAGAACAGGTCGCGCTATCTTTTTTTTGGTTCCAACACCACCAAAGGAAAAGTTATTGATTTTTTTATATAATTATGGCTATGCTTTAGAAAATATTAAGTATTCCAAGTTATAGTATGAAGTTATTTTAATCTATGTTCAAATTTTCATCCTTGGGAACACAATAATTGTGAAGGAAATGCGTACAAAAGTTTTTCCATTGGAAGTATAGGAAGCAAAATTACTTGACGTCCACCTTAACGGTTTAGCATTACGGTTTACGGTTTGCGGAAATGCTTTTGTTTTCCTTAGTGGTAAATTTAGTAAGTGCTATAAGTTCAAACGACAAAAGTCCGACCTTCCAAAAATTAACGACAGTAAAAAAAAAAAAACTCTGAAATTACGGAATAACAAGCCTTATTTGCTTAGACATGCAATAAAAATTGAAATTTATATGAATTTTCCAGTTTTTATTTCATGTGTTATACTTGGAGATCGGGCTGCAGGGCCCGAGCGCTACTCTGGAAACGAGCGTAGCGAGCCTAGAGGCGCAGTCCCTAATATTAAAAAAGTGCTAAGAAGCTCATACTGAGGGAAGAACAAGGCACTAAAGTAGGTCAGAACTGTGAGCTATATTTATCCGGACCTGCATTGGCGCAGATTATTTAGAAATATGTTAAATTACATTCAGACATAATTTAATTGCACTCAGGATTTGAGTCGTAGTGATTCAACTCATTATTCTTATTCAATCATTCAATCGCACATTAACCTCTACATTGTAGGCACTATCTGTTATTTAAAAGACAGATACTTAGTGCAATTTAGATAAATTATGGGACAACGTTTCTGGATTTAGGACTACCGAAATACAGTAATAATGTGCAACAAAATCATATTTACATCACATAACTCGCAGTAACTTGTGCTGTTTCATATAAACAAACAAAACATTTAATATTTGTAAGTTAGAAAAGGAACCTCTTTTGTTCAAAATTTAAATTCCAGTAATTTTATATAGTTTGTTTTCAGTTTTGATCTATTTTTTACACTTTCGTTTTGGTTAAATACACATTTTTAAGTTTAGTGTAGGAATCAGATTTTGTGACAAAAACTCATTACATTTATAAAATAAAAATATTTTCCATCTGCCCATGGATTATTAGCATTACGGTAAATTTAAAAAAATAATAGTTTAACAGCTGTAAATACTGAGCTGTTAAACTATTATTTTTCAACAACTCCTATCTATAAGTTGTAGCGTTACAACTCTTTAACTAACGTATGTACGGAGGGGAAAGGAAGTAAAATGAAATGGGCTTCACTGAGCCTCGCGCATGGATCTGTTTCACTGATGCCCCGCGGAAGATGCCAAATCTATAGCGAATCAAAATGCTATAATATAATTCCTGAAGGAAGTGAAAAGTATGATACGCTGATGCAAAGCGCGACCACTCTCTATCGGAGAGAAGAAAGAAACAATAAATCCCTTTTAGAAGTAGGTTGGCATTTTTTCCTCTGTCTACCATCAGCAGCAATATGTTGTTCTGCCGCGTGGCAAGGAAGAGGAAAAAGGAAAAGGAACAGGAAGAGATGAAGTCGTTCTACGTAAACATGTCAGTAACAGGGGCAGGTAATGCTTCTTCGACGTGATGTTGTTGAACCGGTGCTCACAATGGACGGACAGTTTTACGACTTTGATTCAACGATTCGAGAGTTCGCAGCCTGGAAGCACATAATTCTAACGTGGAAGAAAGAATAAAACGATAAAATAAAGTGCTTTTCCGAGAATGTAGAAATATTGGCTGCTTATAAGGAATGTAATAGAAGCAGAAAGAGAGAAAAGATTGGAATAGAAGGACAATGATTGGGAGAGAGAGATTCAGAGACATGCAGAGAGAAAGCGGGAGCTACTAAAAGTAATACGCGGCGAAAGAGAGAAAGTGTGAAAAGAAAACAGGAAAACATGGAGTGGAAAACTGAGTGAGTGAGTGAGTGAGTGAGAGAGAGAGAGAGAGAGAGAGAGAGAGAGAGAGAGAGAGCAAGAAAGACCATCAGAGTGGGAGAAAGAGAGATTGGAAGAGCCAGAAAGACCAAAAGACGCTGATTACTGTTAAAAAAATGAAAGGAAACGAGAATCAGAGAGAGAGAGAGAGAGAGAGAGAGAGAGCCTTACAGTTGAATAAGAAGTGAAAAATATAGAAAGGAAGAGAACAGCAGAGAGGTTGTTAGAGATGCAGTGGGAGTACAAGGAAGAAAGATTGAAGGGGAAGGGAGTGAAAAAAAATTTGTCAAGAACGTCCGAAAATAGAAAAAGGAATCGTCAAGAACGGATGAGACAGAGTGGGGGGAAGAAAAACGAGAGCCAGATAGACCGAGAGAGAGAAAGGGAGGGCGAAATGTCACATAACGTCAGGGAAGAGAGAAAGAGAGAGAGAGAGAGAGAGAGAGAGTGCCTGAGAAGCAGCAATTTTTTCTTAACAAACTATTATTATGCTTTAAAAATGGTTTTTAATTGGAGAATAGATATGAAACCTTCTGAATGCTTCTTCAAGTTCCCCTTAGTTATCAATTAAAATTGTACTTTTTATAACTACTAAGTCAATTTTCATGTAAACTGAATAGAAAATTTATCTACAGTTTCAGGGATCCCTACGACTGCATTCTTCTTTTCGCAGTCTATAGTTTTCAATAACATATTCTGCATTAGCAATTAAATCAATTAAACAAATTATTTTATTAATAGAAAACCAAATTTGATTTCCATCCTTGCTGCGACGAGGGGGATTTTTTCCGGAAAGCAGAACAGGTGTTGTGTGTGTATCATCGTATACTTTGGTACACTTTCAAAATATTTTTTCTGCCTTATACAGCTATCTAAATTTCAATATCACTACAGGACGAGGATTTTTAGCAATACGTAAGGTTTCATTTTGGTAACTTGTGAGATTTCAGGAAGATTGCTTCAACTCAGAATGTTGCAACTTGGCACCACAACGACAGTGAAGAAAGTCTGATTAAATTTTGTCGATAGGAAAGACAATTACTTATCCGATTATTACTTGTTTGAGGATTTGATGCACGGAAACCTTCAGGTAATCAAACAAGAAACAAATGTGATTGTACCAGAGATTGACATTCCAAAGTCTGCTTGCCAGCTTTGTGCACTGAGACGTCAGTTTATTAGGTTCACCTATCAAGCAGCATATTGCGCCACCCTTGGACTGCAGAATAACCCTTTGACTGCAACCCTATTCGTCGGGGAGTGGAGCATACCAGATGCTGGAATGTTGTACGAAGCGCAAATGATTTAGTCGCGCAGTTGCTGCAAATTGAACTGCGGCCCAGTCTCGCAGCGAACAGCTCGTCAAACCTTGTCGTAGGGATGGTCGACGGAATTTAAATCTTGGAACTGTGTAGGCCACTGAAGCAAAGAAAACTCGCAGCGTGTTCTTTGGTATTCGGTGACGTTACGAGCTTTGTGTGCGGGTGCTTTATTCTGTTATACGCGTCCATCTTAATAAGGATAAACCGTAGCCATGAAGAGATGGATTTCGTTGCCCTTCGATGGGTATCAAGGGGCCTAATGCATATCAAGAAAACATTGCCAAGACCAGCACACCGTTGCCACCGGCCAGTACTTTTGGCATCTGACAAGTTGATTTCATGGCCACATGTATCTTGAGCCAAATTCAGACTTTGCCATCGTTATGATGCAGAAGGATCCTTGATTTGTCCGTTCAGGAGACTTTTTACCAGTCCTGAATGGTTCAGTGTCGATGCTCCTGCATACACTGGAGGCACGCTTTCGTGTACTGCACTGAAAACATCGGCACTCGACTTAATCCGATAAGTTGTGCGTTCAGAGATTACCCTCTACCCACCAATGTTCAGTCCTACAGTGATTTGCAGGGCATGGTTGTGGTCAGCCTATTATTGGCTAGCACGATTCTCCCATTTCCTTTGACCCCTCTGATCCACAAGCTGTTTTCATCCACAGGATCACTAACTGCTGGAAGTTTTTAACGTGTCGCAGCATTCACGGTATACCCCTGCTCCGGTTGTAAGCGAAAAGCCCAGGAGCACGGTCGTTTGGGAGATGCTCCAACCTTCACTCGTGGCACTAGCCATCATGCCAAGTTCAAAGTCTCTCAGATCATTGATTTTGCCCATACCGACCCTCGTTCGACGCTAACTGATGCTCGAATAGTTGGTCTGCTTGATTTATAACCACACTTCGTCTTAGCTGTTGGGGCGAGCCATTTATGTGACAAGGGCTGACGTTCTTAATAAACTGGCATCTAGATGTAGGTGTTAACTGTGGTAGTGATTACTAATCCGCAAACAGAAGGAACACTTGATGCCAAAGGAGATGTCTGACGAAGTTGTCTTTCATGAAACAATGCTGTACAAAATGTAACGTAATCTAGAACTCTAGGGGTAACATTTTAGTGCAAAGCAATGCCATCTAAGAAACATGGAAAAAGCTCTACTAAAATTCCTTTAAAACTTTCATCGAAGATTCTCATACATGTTCCACCAAAGTAAGGAATTACAGAAGTGAAAAATAGATTAAAATGTCTCCATATATTCGTCATTTTCGGAGGTATTTTATAAAGTGATTGTGAGTATTTAGAAAACTGCTTAATGGATATTTGGCTGTAGGAAAGAACATCAGGCATGTTGGAGTGTTCTGATTATAGGACTATAAACTCAGACTTATTGGACCACTGGCCCCGGTGGGCCAGTGGTCTAAGCACTGGTTTATGACCATTCATCCGAGAAGGGTCCGGGTTCGAATCCTGGCGAGGTATGGATGTTGTTTTTGTCTTACTGCACTGGCTCTTTCCCTTCCCTGGAATCAATGGCCCTAAATTAGGGATTGGCGAGTGCTTATAGCCCATTGAGTTGCTCCTGGTAGTCGTTAAATCTTCAATCAATCAAAATAAAAAAAAACCTCCGTCTTTTGATGCCCGCAAAATTATCCCCAGTAGCCTTATGGTCAAATAGCCTGAGGAAAGAGAGTCAACGAGGGTGATATATATTTCACAGAATACCAATGATCTAAAAAAATTGAAGAACTTAGGCTACCTAAACGTCTGAGGCGCTCGCTGGCTTTTGAAAATTTGTGAGGATTTGGATCCGGGTTAAAGCAAGATCGTCTAGAAAGCAGAATTTGGCAGGAATGCATTACAAAGTAATGGAAGTACAGATTACAATTAACGTGTAATGCAGTAACAGGTAATGCATTACAAGGTGATTCCAAGTATGGTTTGCACAAGGTAATGTATTACAATGAAGAGGATGTAATTCAGTTATTTAATAATGCCATTCAAACGCAATGGAATTATTTGGTAATGAAATTACAAAATTTTCAAATAATAATTACATACTAATAGTTTATAAAAATGTACGTGTGCCAAAAGCTATGTCTAGAAAAGTCGGTCATGTAACATAGCAGACAGTGACCGAAGTGTCGTGTAGAATGTTCGAGAAGTGGCAAGAATGGGTTAGACGTTTGTAGAATGTTCCAAAATGATCGCGTAGTGGGGAGCTTTATGTAAATCAAGAATATTCCAGAAGGTTCAGGTCCTGTCGTGAAGTACGTATATATAAAGGTGTCAGTCGCTCGCTAGTCCAGTGTTCGCATCGGACAAGTAATGGACAACAACACTTGAGAAGTACAGCAAAAATGTCAAAAGTTCGCAAATTTCTGTAATATTCGGCAGTGCACGCTGAGTTGCTGAACTGTGAGTGTAGTCTAATATGTGCTTGTGGCTATAGTGGGGTAATTGGTTTGGACAGGGAAACGTATGTAATGGATGAGAATATTGTACTGGAGATGGACGAAGTGAATATTTCGGCAACGGATTGTAGCAATTTGTCTACCAGTGGTAGGTAGCCACACGGGATCAATAAATGATATCACAGAAGCTGTGAGTAAGTATCCTAGTTGTACGTTCGTTTTTTGAAATAGTGGAAACAAACTTGTAGCAAAGCGTACCAAATGTGACATCGAAGTAAAGGATCAAGAAGGCGTACTTCAAATTTTACAACGCATTTGAAGAGGAAACACGGAGCCAGTTATGTAAAAGGGTAATATGAGTATTTGAAAGAAGTGAAGAAACCACGAAGAACCATTAGCACATCAGGGGAATCACGTCATAAAGTACTTGAAAGAAAATATTATTCGCAAGAAGAGTTCGACAGGGATGTACTTACATACGTTGTCGATTTCAAAATATCCCTTAGATGCATTGACAAAGTCTATTTCCACAAAATAATCGAAAAGCTGAATGATGATTCCAAACATCTGAAAATAATGAGTCGCAGATCACTTGGCCGCAAACTTTCTGATTATTATAAGGAACGAGTGGCAAGTATAAAACAAGAGTTAGAAAACACCGAATTCGTTTGCACAACAGTAGATATCTGGTTAGGACGACACAGAAGTTTCTTGGGTGTGACGGTACACTCGATTGAGTCACAGACATTACAAAGAGTTTCCAGAGTTTTAGCTTGTCAAAGATTTAAAAGAACGCATATTAATGATAAAATATATGCAATGCTTTTGCAGATGTACAAAACGCTTGGATTGTATTCTTCTAAAGTAGTGGCTGCAATTACTGACAATGGAATCAATTTCGTTAAAGCATTTCAAATATTCGGGATTGAAGCGCAAGCATTGTTAAGAATGATGTGGATTTTGACTTGGAAAACAGTTCAGGTAGTTCCAATTATGATAGGGACGCTACCTCGGCCTCAACTGGTGATGATGATGAAGAGCATTTGTCGCCTACACGTATATATCTTGGGAATGGTTACTTTTCCTTCAATTTTAGATGTGCGTCACATACACTCAGTTTAAGTGCAACTACAGATAGCCTAGTCATAAAGTACTAGAAGAACGCAATACCGATCTTTCCAAAATGCATCAACAAGTGATGAAAAGGTGTAATACCTTGTGGAGAGCTGCAAATCGCCCGAAATCTGCAGAAATTATCCAAACGATTTTAGGTAACACACTTAGCAGGCCTGGTGTAACGCGGTGGAATAGTTTATACGATGCTATGAAACAAATTCTACGTATACAAGACAAGCCAGCTACGTTGCATAAAGTGTTGGACTTAAAGAGTGTACTGAGAGTTATATGGAAGAATATGCTAAATGTACTAAACACATCGCCGAGGCCCTAGACATCCTCCAAGGTGAAAATGACATGTATTTTGACATCCTACTTCCAACTTTGTTATCATTAAAGCACAAATTACAAACGTTATTGACTGGAGACCTCACGTATTGCTGAGCATTAGCCGAGGCTTATTTGGAAGGTTTACAACGAAGGTTTAAGGAATACTTCACACTGTCATCTCCCCAGGCGGAAAAACTGTAATATCAGCTTTATGTCACCCTAAGTTCAGCCAATTTAAATGCCAATCTTGTAATCTTAATTCCTATTATATCAAAATGAAAACATTGCTCATAAATGAATTGTCAAAAGAAATTAAATCGCAACAACATCTCATGGATGTTCCTTCTACCAATCGCCAAGTCAAAGATGATTTTTTCTATATTGATTCCAATTCTGAAGATGACAGTGAAAACAAACATCCAACAAGGACAGCTGAACTCATCTATACGCATTTCAGCCTTGAAGAACCAGGAGATTTACGTGTGTTACATAAATATAAAGAGGTAAAACATTTGTCTGTGCAGTATAATACAGCTCTCCCCTCCTCAGCGCCCGTCGAACGGTTGTTCTCATACGCTACTATTACCAATTACAGCAAAGCTAATAGACTTTCTGATGAAATGTTTGAAAAGAGTGTTATTTTAAAAGCCAACCGTACGTATGAAGAATAAGACCACAAACAAACTAGGGATTAGGGAATAGGAAAATCCTACCTTGTTTTGCGACAAGCCACCTAGATATTCTACTTCTACTTTACAATGAGGATTTGTCATTCTTTTTTACTTCGCGATGATCTAGTTGCTCATTCTTTCTGTTGCACTCGTAATTCACTTCGGTGTTGCCATATTTTGTAGCAATCAGACCTTTCATTCCTTCCATTTCAAATGATGTAGTGTCTCAGAGTGGTTTCCATTGGTGTTTAAAGCACAATCTGTTATTTCCTGACTGTTTTTGTGTGTGTGTGTGTGTTTCAGTGAATTGTTCTTTGTGGACGACTAAGATCACATGCAACGGCATTGATCTTTCTTTCACTTTTGTATTATTCTCTAACCGAAATAAACATCGAATTCGTACTTACTTCATATGTATTATTTCGTTCAAATCCCTTTACTTGCGGTGAAGACGGGGCAAATACTCATGTCATACACGTACAATCTCCAATACCTACATACACTCATTTCAGGTCTCAGGGGTTGAACAATTGTCAAATAACCTACACAACGTGTAAGGGTGTACTGGTTGCTGATTTATTCACGTTGCATTGTTACAAATAAGTTATTGGTTAATTACCAACATAGTGTATATTTAACCATTAACCATTACGATTATACTGGGTAACTGCTACATGTCATTACAATTACCATGTAATTCTAATGTTCCCATTATCATGTAATGGTAACGCTAAGTTCTTGTTCTCATTACGCATTAAGGCATTGCAGATTAATTCAATTATACTTTTGCCCAATTCTGCTAGAAAGTAGAAAGCCATGAAATTGAAGAGATCGGTTCCCTCCGTTTGTCACGTCACTCTCATGTTACACGGCCTGATAGGCCGGTGTCGTGTTTGATGTCATACACGACAACGTTGAAAACCAATCGGAAGCCTTGGTTTCCACGCGACGTCACTAAAAGACGGAACTCATCTCTCTAAAATCATGGCCTTGTATCTTCTAGGCGGCCTTGGTTTAAGTTTCGGACGAGGTATCAGTGGTGTGACTATTTGATGGCGTTGGCTGTGTCCCTTTCCTAGAATCATTGGCCTCAAATTAGGGACGTGGCTCTCAGAGTAGAAAAAATACTTAAAGTCGAGATCCAATAAGTTACTGAATTATCAAGAGAAGCTTAACAAAGTTTCAGTGGAACAGATAAAGTTGAAAAATTGGATTTTCAGAATCTTGATTCATTGAGGATATTTACTGAATTATTAAAAGGAAGGCAGCTATTGCTGAAACTAAGCAATTTGCTCATTTTTCTGGGAGATGGTAAGACTCCCACCAAAAAAAATATCCCACTAGAGATTAACTATTCAGTTATTTATCAAGGATAAGTTTATTAAGATGAATGGAGACTTGATGAAGGCGACAAAAAGAAAGCTAATGCATTTGAAATATGGTTAAGCAGAATATTGCGGATATTTTCAGTGGAAAGCAAATAAGTGAAATGTTGAGGAAAATTGGAAGACCAAAATTTTTTTTTCGGTATGGCAGCAGCAGAAAATGTGTAAATTTCGAGCACATTGCTGAAAGAAAGAATTTTATTTTTGCCTTAAAGGATGGAAGGAAAACTGTAGGTTAAGAGGGGTAAAATATTTGTGCGTTTAGGCTTAATGCAGAACGAAAGGCTTTTATTTTACTTTAAAAAACGGAAGCAAAAAGCTGAATGTTAGGAGTCAAGCCAGTCCAGAAACCAGACGGAAGGATGAGATCAGTGCCCTTTTGAACATGAGGTGCTTTGGGTAAAGCACAATAAGTAACAATTGGATATGTTGTGTCACGGACACCAAAACTGCACTTGGAGCTATGTGATAGAAAAAGAAATTTCTAAAGTATGATTTGACACAGGCAAGTTTAGGCTCCTGAACTTCAGTGTGGTGTTTGTAGTAATTACGTTTTGAATACAGAAATACAGCGTTTTATAAGTGCAGTTATTATTATATTGTGAAAAGACTCCAGAAACTCTGCATCCTTAAATTTTCCAATTGCTTTGTAAATTCTGCCCAGTTCGCGCTGACGTCGGAGTACGTGGCATTCATGTTTGGCTGCACTTTATAAACTTCTCATTTCGACATTCTGTTTGACTTGCTAGAAAATCTGTTAAGTTTTTATTAATAATTCAGTAGAAGTCTATTTAAAATATACACACGCACAACGTGTGCCGTGAAAATATGATTTCTGGACACCGCATTCACATGACAGAATTGATGCTAAGAAATTTGGCAAATATGACATCAGATTAAGAGAATGTGAATTTTTTTTTTTTTAGCTGCATAGCTTACACCGACGAGCCATTACATTACGAAAACCTACCTAATAAGCTGTAGGACCTATTTTATACCGCAAAACAGCGGCCACTCGGCGAGACATCGATTCGATGAGGTGGAGATCCTGGGGTATCTGGTACCATAATGTCAAGAGCAGGTTCTCCAGTTCTCGCACATTTCGGACTGGTGCTAATTTAGCGCGAACTAGGTTTTCCAAGTCGAACTACAAATGTTCGATTGGGTTCATGTCAGGTGAATTTGGACACCAGGGCGTTAACAAAAGTCACCAGCATGTTCCTCGAACCACTCATTGCCGATTCTGGCCTTGTGGCATGGCGCATTATTCTGTAGATAATGGCCATCACCAGCAGAGAACACAGTTGCCATGAATGTGTGAACTTGGTCCGTAAACATGTTCAGATACCTGACAACTGTCAGGGATTGTGCTATTTGGATAATGGGGCCTAAAGTGTCCCAAGAAAACATCGCCCACAGCATAACACCGCCGCCGCCGCCGGCCTGTTTCCGCCCAACAGTACATCCAGGTGCCATAGCCTCTGTTGGTAATTGGCGTATCCGCGCTCGGTCGTCTACGTGATGCACCAGGAATCTTGATTCGTCAGACCAGGCCACTTTCTTCCAATCATCCACGGCCCAATCTCGATGATCGTGGGGCCCATTTCATGCGCAGTTGACGATGACGTGTAGTGAGCTTGGGGACCCGGCTGGGTCTTTGGTTATGCAGTCCCATGCGCAGAAAGCTGCAATGAACTGCGTGCTGCGACACATTGGCCTAATCACCACGGTTGTAGCTGTTGGTGATTTGTCGCACTGTGGCCCTGCGGTCGCCGTGAACAATACGCAACAGTCTCCGCTTCCCTGTGGCATCAATGAGCTGCGGACGACACACAGCTGGACGATGGTTCGTCGTTTTTTCCCATCTGTGCACCACTTCTGATACGTACTCACTACAGTGGCACGTGAACAACCCACAAGCAGCGCCGTTTCCGAGATCGTAGTTCCGTGGCTCCGTTCCATCACAATTGATCCTTTATCAAACGACGATAAAACAACAGTTTTCCCCATTTGGACTCCGAACACTCTACTAACCGAAAGCCGGTCCTCGGATTGTATATACTAGGGGTGTTCAAATCAAAAGGTACGGAACGACACTGTGGGTATAAATGAAGACTTTATTCAAAGTATACACCATAGGCGGCAGCACAACGATCCCATTGATTAACGAGCGGAAGGATTCCTTGTTCCCAGAATTCCTGTTGCCGTGACGAGACCCAGTCCTGCACAGCGTCCTTGAGTTCGTCGTCCGAGTGGAAGCGCTTCCCTTTCAGATATTTTTTTTCAGGGGACCAAACACATGGAAATCGCAGGGCGACATGTCCGGGCTGTATGGCGGATGGTCAAGCTGCTCCCACTGGAACTTGGCCAGTTCCGCGTGTGTGACCCTGGAGACGTGTGGACGCGCGTTATCATGGAGCAGAACCACACCCTCCGTGAGCAGCCCCGGTCTTTTGTTCTTGATGGACCTGCGTAGGCTTCGGAGTGTCTCACAGTACACATCGGAGTTAATGGTTCGTCTGTGCTGGAGGAATTCAACAAGTAGTCAATTGGACGGCGCTCTTTATAAGAGCCTCTGCTCTCTCCTGCGCATGCGGGCGCCCGCGCATGCTCCGATTCACGCCGGCGACTCCTATCGCATCCCTAGATGTGTCGCTACGTTCTTCCATAGCGGCATAGGCAAATATGTTAACGGTTACGTTCTTATGACGTTTCGTACCTTTTCATTTGAACACCCCTAGTATATACTGCTCTGTGAAATTCGCCAGCGCCACTGTTCGGTCTCCAGGCGCGCTCATTGCTCTAGGCTGGGGGTGGCCATGCCTCATCGGTGTACCATCCAGTTTTAGTGACGGAAAACCTTTTTTTACGTACAAAGAGCAAAAAAAAAAAAAAAAAAAAACCTACCTGTCTAATATTGTGTTGGAACTCCGCGTACCGTAAACAAGTTAGTAAAATCATGCAATTCATTGATTATGATACGCTTTCCAACATACCAGAAATCATTACTCAAGTTATTTCTCAAGTTATGAGGATAATGGCTGTAGAATAAATATCGCTCCTATGACCTGACCTTTGACCACATTCCGATGATATTCAACAGAACCGGTAAAGTATACTTCCGGAACAATATGATAAAGTTTTGTCTCAATCGAAGCATTTTTGCGTAAGTTATAACGCATAAGGGCGATGGAATGGATCCCGATGCTATGTCCTGACCTTTAACCCCATTTTGTCCATTTTCAATAGGGTTCGTCCCCAGGTTGTTCCCTACCACATACTAAAATTTCATCGAAATCGAACCATATTTACTCCAGTTATGATGCATAAGGGCAACGGAATGCATCCCGTTCCTATGTCCTGACCTTTGACACCACTTAACCCATTTTCAACAGGGTTTCTCCCCAGGCAGTCTCCTACCACATACTAAAGTTTCATTGAAATCGAACCATATATTATTATGACGCATAAGAACAATTAAATGAATCCCGCTCCTATGTGGTGACCTTTAACCTCATTAACCCTATTTTCAATAGGGTTCGTCCCCAGGTGGTCCTCTACCACATACTAAAATTTCATCGAAATCGAACCATTTTTACGCGAGTTATCGTGCGGACGGGCGGACAAAGCTGGAGTATATACGCCTTCTTCAACCTACGGTTGGAAAGCGTAAAAACAGCTCTTACCCGGGGAAACGGGCCCGCCAAAAGATTTATAATTGTGTCTTGTGGCAACTGGTACCAACACGTTAACAGCAGATCCTTTAACTCTTGTAAGTTGCGTGGTTGATCCGCCGCAGATCGGATTTTCCGTTTCAACTCACAAATGTTCGATTGGATTGATGTCTAGGGAATTCGAAGGCCAGTACAATATCTGGAAGTCTTCGGCATTTTCCGCAAACCGTATTTGAACAATCCGGGCAGTATGACATGGCGCAAATTCTTGCTGAAAAAAAAAAGGCACTACTAAAGGGGAATACCGTTTCCATAAAAAGATGTACCTGGTCTGCCATGATATTTAGTTGATGGCAGACGTCAGAGTTTCCTGCACATGAATGATTGGACCCAGGGTTTCCCAGCAGAACATTACACAAAGCATCATACTTCCTCCACAGGCTTGTTTTCGTTCCCACGGTGTAGCCTGGTGCCAACACTTCCCAGCCAAACGACGCACACATACCCGGACGTCCACATGGTGCAACACAGGAACGAGATTTCTCGGACCAGATAGCCTTCTTCCACTCATTCAATTACCGGTTTTGATGCTTGGGTGCCCATTGTAAGCGCTTTCGACACTGAACCGCGGTTAGCATGGTTGCTCGAAGTGGTCTGTTGCTACGCAGTCCCATTTTCAGCAGGGTTAGATGTACTGTGTGCTGTGACACATTACTCTGGTGACTAGCATTCAAATTACCCGCGCGTTGCATCAGAGTATCCCTTCTGTTGGGTCGTACCAATTGGGATATCACACTTCTTGCATCGATAAGCCGTGGTCGGCCCACACATTGCCGGCGTTTCTCGTAGAGTTTCATATTCTCGGGCCACTTTTGAAGGTGCTAAGCATGGCTGATCGTGAGCACCCCACAAGCTTTGCCGTCTCGAAAATGCTCTCTGACCAGTCGTCTTGCCATTACAATTTGGCCTTTGTCAAACTCGCTTAAGTCTGCTGCCTTTCCCATCTGAAGAACAAGAATAACACTGATTAACAGAGCTCAGTAATACTTGCTAAAAATTCGTACGTATGGAGCATGATAAATTAATGGCGTGCTGTCTCCGTACGATGTCATCAAACCACCATCCCTAATTGTACAATAAAAACTTTATTTACAATAAAAGATATGATTTAAAAATATTTAAAAGGGCAAGATCTTTCGGGGCTACAATAGCACCCGTCCTCAGGTCACCCAACAGTGCCACAGAGCACTCGGAAGCGCAGCAATATATAACCAGTCCCCCAAGGAGACCCACAATGCATTTGTTCAAAACACAGGTGATGCCAATTGAGGAAAACAGCAAAACAGAAAGTAATACAAATAATATAGTTGATTAATTAAGTAAGGTACTCTTCTTCAGTAGGTTGAAGGGAAGAAGTAATTATTTTCCTCCATTGTCTAGGAACAAAAACAGGTAAGTCCAAGTTACAACAGGTAGTACCATAAGAAATAATATACAGACTCTCTGTAAAAAAGACGGTTTGTTTGTTAACAATGGAGGAAAGTACTATTGTAGTAGGCCAATCGGGAGAATAACCTCCTTGGCGAACAGCTGTAGTAAATGATGTAGAAATGGAGTCAGTTCGAAGTGCATATTTGTGTTCTGTCAATCTAATGTTCAGGCTTCTAAGGGTAGAACCTATGTAGTATTTAATATCATCGTTAGAGGCCGTGGGAAGCAATGGGATACGATATATTCCTGCTTTATTCAAAGTTGCGACTGGATCTCGGTCGTTACGTAAGGTTGAAAAAATGTTTTTGGTGCAAATTCCAAATTTAATATTGTAGTTATGACATACTTTCCGCAATATGGAAACCACGGGAGGGATGAAGTCAACTTTACCAACGTATATAGGAGATACGACCTCCGTTGACAATGTCGTAAATCTTAGTCTTTGAAATTTCTGTAGAAGTTCCCGAAAGAAGCAGGCGGAATATCCAAATGATATGGCCAAGTTCTGTATGAAAGCTAGTTCGTCCTGACGAATCTGACGGGTTGAGGAATGAGTAAACGCACGTTTAATTAAAAAACGTAAGGCTGAAGCTTTATGTTCGGGGGGGGAAAGAAACAAAAGGTATAAGACAAGGTATGAAGGTCGGTTTTCTATAGACAGATAATTTGATAAGATTAGTGAGCCGACTTTTGTGAAACGGTTCAAGTAAAAGGCCATCTACACTATCTACCAACAAGTAATTGGACACCTGTGATAGCAAAGGAAAACGAAGTTTATTCACCTTCAATAGTTGGTGGAGCCTCCACGAGCGGCGATTACAGCTGCGACCCTCCGGGGCATACTCTCAACCAGGCGTTGTACGACGGATAGCGGTATTTTCTTCCACACGGCTTGGAGAAGACAGGTCAGTTCCTTCACCGATTTCGGACGGTGGGGGCACCCCTTAAGTCGACGCTCCAACTCGTCCCAGAGGTGCTCGATAGAGTAAAGGTCTGGGCTCTGCGCAGGCCAGTCCATTCGATTAACCCCATTGTCACCATATCAATCCATGGTGGACCTCGCAACATAACAGGTGGCATTGTCATCCTGAAAGTAACATGGGTCCACCCCGTAAAACTGCCACAACGTAGGAAGCGCATGGTCATCCAAAATATTGTAGTAGGTCTTGGCGTTGAGTCTACCAGGAATTGCGACCAAGGGTCCCGTGCCATACCAGGAAAAACACCCCCATAGCATAATTCCACCGCCGCCGAACTTCACAGTTGGCACAATACATTCCGGCAGGAGGCGTTCTCCAGGCAGAAGCCAAACCCAGACCCTGTCATCCGAACGGTGGAGGGTGAACCTTGATTCGTCACTCCAGAGAACCTGTTTCCACTGTTCAATGGTCCACTGGCGACGTTCTTTGCACCACGTTAGCCGAGCAGCGCTGTTGGACTTGGGGATCAAAGGCTTGTGGGCGGCAGCACGTCCATGATAACCGAGCAGATGAGCTTCCTTACGGATGGTATTCATCGAAAGAACACTCCCGGATGCCTGTTGAAACTCTTCGCGGATGTGGCCCATCGATTTGGTGTGGTTCTTCCGAATTTCTCTGGCCAGCACCCGTCGGTCTCTAACTCCCAG
Source organism: Macrothele yani (assembly GCA_039090855.1). Classification (NCBI taxonomy): domain Eukaryota; kingdom Metazoa; phylum Arthropoda; class Arachnida; order Araneae; family Macrothelidae; genus Macrothele; species Macrothele yani. The sequence goes on along the minus strand of CM077017.1, from coordinate 58,509,861 downwards.
TTTTGTGGGTTTGCCGGGTCGGGGCACATTCCGACAGTCACCTCTCATCTTCCACTTACCAATCACGTAGGCCACTGTCGATTTTGGGTACTTCAACCCGCTGGATATGTCACGTTTGGATCGGCCATTTCTGTGATACCCGACGATTACACCTTTCTCGAAATCAGAGAGCTCCGAACTGCGTGGCATCTTACATGCGACTGGTTGCGTTGTTGTTTCCCACACTATATTTAACGGCGGCGGCCGTGACGTGAATCAGGACCGCTGATATCGTCGAATGCAGGGGTGTCCAATTACTTCTTGGTAGATAGTGTAGTTTTAATTGAAATTCCTCAGTGACACAGAATTTCGGGAATCGGAAGGCGTCAAAACCTGACCGTGTACAATGTCCAATCGCATGCCAAAAATCACGGTGATCGGATGTGTCATGTCGTAGCTATGCCCGGACAAATAATTGTCCCGAGTCTCGTATAGAGAGTGGATTTTTTAAATTATTATTGAAATTGGTCAGTTTTTTAGTGGTCATTATATTTATACGACACGACCAATCACCATGATATTAACCCCATGTCACTCACCATGTCCTTCCCTTTCTCTTTGGCAAGTGTCCCCGCGATCGGCTGAAGATCTTTGGAGGAGATAGGTAGCAAACGACCCCTTTTCAAAACCCGGAAAAAATCCTAAAAATGTAAGTTTTTGGACGATTAATTGTCAATGACAAGGAATTTCGGGAATCGGAAGGCGTCAAAACCTGGCCATGGACGATGTCCAATCGTATGCAAAAAATCACGGTGATCAGATGTGTCATCTCGTACCTATGCCCGAACAACTAATTGTCTCGAGTCTTGTAAAGAGAGCTACACTCAATTAATACCAATAGCTCTCCTTTCAAGTCAAATAATTTCTTTTTGCTTTATTTTCTTGCCCCCCCCCCCTTTATTATTATTATTATTATTATTTTTTTTTTGCTTTTGTTTTGTTTTGTTTGAGGACTTATTCCTATTATGCTAAGGATCACGCATCCCTGATTTAGAGTTTCTGTTCTGTATCGGAATAAAACCAAAGTCGAAAAACGAATATGACATTCATGTGTGTCCCGGAATTCGAACTCGGATCACACATCGGCGCAAATGATTAACAATATTTTGTTTAAAAATGTAAAATATATCAATTACTAAATTAGAAAGATTCACAAAGTAACATTTTAAGAGTATTATTTTCTTCGCAATTGGCTTTTTTTAAAATTTACCTTGGGAAAATAAGCCAAAATGGAAGGAAGTTATTATGGCATACATTATGTCTTACATACACTGCCTGACAGAGAAAATGCAACACCACGAAGACGTGAACGCAGCGCCATGCAAATTGTAGGGTGGGTGCACACGTACAAGTTATGCAAATGATTGCACTTTCAGGCCAGTCGCACGAACGGCGGTTGGGATATAAGCGGACAACCAGCCCGTGAGGCCATCAGTCGAGACGTCGTCACGGGCGCGAGAAGTGAGTGGTTCTGCTGTAACCGTGTTTGGAGAACGAACATGGGGTGCCAATGCCGTTAAGACGCCGTCGTACGCGATTTCGTCAAACGGATGAGTTCACGAGAGGTGTCATCGTAGGCCTTCGTACCGCCGGATGGTCATTGCGTCGTATTGCGAAAGAAACGCAACGTGATGCCACAACCGTCAGTTACATTTCGAGACAGTTGTCCCAGGAAGGATCTGTGCAACGTCGTAGGGGAAACGGGAGCACGGAGACTGACGTCCGAGCGCACCGATCGTCGCATCCAACGTCATGCCGTAGCGGACCCACAGGCCACAACGGGCGACATTTTGCGGAGTGTACGGGGAGGCTTGAATGCTCCGATATCGACGCAGACAGTGTCGCTCCGATTGGTTGCGTCTGGTTTGCTGTCCAGCCGTCCGTTGCGAAGGCTACCCTTAACAGCGAGCCATAATCGTCTCCGCTTGGCGTGGTGTAGCTCCAGAGCTTCGTGAGGTGCGGAATGGGACAGTGTGGTGTTCAGCGACGAATCGCGGTTCTGTCTCACCACGGATGATCGCCGTGTGAGAGTCTGGAGGCGACGTGGTCAATGGGTGGATTCTTCCGCCATTCTGTAGCGCCACATGGCCCCGGCAACGTGGAATCGTGGTGTGGGGTGCTACCAGCACCAACTGCCGCTCACCGCTGGTACTCATTACGGGCACATTGATGGCATGCCGCTATGTAGACAAGGTGCTGCGGCCCGTAACACTACCGTGTCTGCAAGGCATCCCAAACGCCGTTTTTCAACAGGATAACGCCCAACCGCATACTGCTCGGATCAGCCTGAATGCTTTACACGGTGTGTGGATGCTTCCGTGGCCAGCACGATCCCCCTACCTCTCGCCCATCGAGCATCTGTGTGACATGATTGGACGTCGGTTGAGTACCCTCCTAACCCCGCAAAATGAACATGAACTGTGGACTCGAATCAACACCGCATGGTCCACGATACCCCAGAATTCTACTTGGACTCTCATTGACTCGATGCCATGTCGGATTCAACGCCGTATCGCTCAAAATTGGGGTTACACTCCTTATTAATCATCTTGTATATTCGTCCACTGGAGTCTAGTTCGTATGTGACAATTAAATCATTTGTTCAGGACCTACTTGGCTATCTGTGAGTGTAGTTTGGTCAGTTTCCGAGCATTCCTTCATGGCGTGGCATTTTCTCTGTCAGGCAGTGTATTTTAAAAAGAAAGCAAAGAGTTGTAAACTGTTTCCAGTGCCAATTATACATTTTGGCCCACATTATACCGCGGTTCCCGTAAACTGTCGAAGCTCATGCCTCCCAAAGACGAAAAATTGCGTGAATGTTGTTTTTAATTTTGAAATGCTCTTGTTAAGCGCTGTTCTCCCATGATCACCGTAAAGTGGGGAGGGAGGCGGGGCGTTTGTACACATTTGGAATATTTCTTTGCAAAAAAACTTTTCACTGAGTTAATAAGAGGTTTTTTTGTAGAACTCAAATCGCAAAGTATGCAAAAAAAAAATTAAAAAAATGACGTTGATGCATAGTTTTTTGAGACACGCGATTCAATGCCTATACCTGTCTGTAGTTGTTTTTTTTTTTCTCAAAATTTTAGTATTACTCAGTTAAACTATACAGCTTATTAACATGAGCTTTACTTTCAGTACTTGTACGTTTTCTCTATGCACACATTCGAGACATCCTCGAAAGATGTACCGTAAAAAAATTGCTCAGTTTAAATTGGCGTTTACCCTACCCTGCAAGATACTGATCCATTACTTATGAATCCATCAAGGGATTTCAAATTGAAGGGGTGCTGAAAGAATTGGAGGGGGGGGGTTGTTATGAAAGCAAATTCTTTGAAGGATAACTTTAAGCTCTAAACTTAGGATTAAAATTGAAAAAAAAAAAAAACTTCCAAAAATTGAAAACTGTGGAATTTTTTATAGTTAAGAAGGGTTAAAATCGGGATATACCTTTTCTCCAAAGCTACACACGGTTTCATTTTCTTTTTGTGCTGCTTTTATATTTTTTACGCTTTCCAACCGTAGGTTGAAGAAGCGTATATGCTCCAGCTTTGTCCGTCCGTTCTTCCGTCCGCACGATAAGTGGCGTAAAAATGGTTCGATTTCTATGAAATTCTAGTATGTGGTAGGGGACCACTTGGGGACGAAACCTATTGAAAATGGGACAAACAGGGTGAAAGGTCACAACGTAGGAGCGGATTCATTCCATTGCCCTTATGCGTCATAACTTGCGTAAATATGGTTCGATTTCAATGAAAGTTTACTAGGTGGTAGGGGACCACCTGGGGACGAACCCTATTGAAAATGGGACAAATTGGGTCAAAGGCCACGACGTAGGAGCGGGATCATTCCATTGGCATTATGCGTCATAACTTGCGTAAATATGGTTCGATTTCAATGAAATTTTACTATGTGGTAAGAGACCGCCTGGGGACGAACCCAATTGAAAATGGACGAAATGTGGTCAAAGGTCAGGACATAGGATTGCTATCCATTCCATCGCCCTTATTCCCTATTACTAAGGTATATACGTCAAGCAATTTTGCTTCCTATACTTCCAATGGAAAAAGTTTTGTACACATTTCCTTCACAATTAATGTGTTCCCAAGGATGAAAATTTTAACATCGATTATTTTTTTTTTTTTTTTTTTTTTTTTTTTTTGAGTTTTAACGACCACCGTGAGCAACTCAATGGGCTATAAGCAGTCGCCCGTCCCTAATTTAGGGTCACTGGTTCCAGGGAAGGGAGAGAGCCAGTGCCGTAAGACAAACACAACATCCATGCCTGACCGGGATTCGAACCCGGACCCCGTACGGGCGAATGATCAGAGGCCAGCGCCTTAGACCACTGCGCCACCGGGGCGGCTAACATCGATTAAAATAATTTCATATTATAACTTGGAAAACTTAATATTTTCTAAAACATAACCATAATTATATTAAAAATCAATAACTTTTCCTTTGGTGGTGTTGAAACCAGGAAAAAGATGGCGCGACCTGTACTTTGATGACGTCAGTGGACAAATAAAAGTTGGATTGCATAATTACGGTTATGGTTTAGAAAATATTAAGTATTCCAATTTATGAAATGAAGCTATTTTAATCATGCTCAAATTTTAATCCTTGGGAACGTATTAATTGTCCAGAAAAAAGATGGCGCGACTTGTATTTTCATGACGTCAATAGACAAACAAATGTGCTGATCCTATTAAAGTTTTATGACGTCATACTCTTGCTGGCGGTCGCAATTCCCATCTGCCTCATTACGTCACGCGTTGTGTGCGTATGTTCGTCCGCACGATAACTCGCGTAAAAATCGTTCGATTTCGATGAAAATTTAGTATGTGGTAGGGGAACTCCTGGGAAGGAACCCTATTGAAAATTGGCGAAATGCGGGTCAAAGGTGAGGACATAGGAGCGGAATCACTTCCATCGCCATTATGCATCATAACTTACGTAAAAATGTTTCGATTTGGATGAAATGTTAGTATGCTGTAGGGACCTGCCTGGGGACGAATCCCATTCAAAATGGGCGAAATGGGGTCAAAGGTTAGGACACAGGAGCGGGATCTATTCCATAGCTCTTATGCATCATAACTTACGTAAAATTGCTTCGATTGCGACAAAACTTTATCATGTTATTTCGAAGGTATACTGAACCAGTTCTGTTGAATATCATCGAAATGGGATCAAAGGTCAGGGCGCAGGAGTGAGATATATTCCACAGCCATTTTCCTCATAACTTGAGTAATAACTTGAGTAATGATTTCTAGTATGTTGGAAAGCGTATCATAAGCAATGCATTGCATGATTTTACTAACTTGTTATCTCTCATGTCTAAATGCTTCCATAAACACTGCTAAGGCAAAGAAATATTAATATGGATTGCTGATAAGGTAGATATTGAAATTTTTACAAATCTTGTGCATGCTGAAATGATTTAGAAGTAGATCTGCAAAATTTCTAACAGATTTAAAGCAAGAGATGTTGTTTTGCGGTTGCAATAACTCACTTTAAACAAGAAAACCTAAAAAAAAAAAAAAAAAAAGAAACATTAGACCGCTATGTAAATTGAATTTAAATTAAAAAATAAGGAAGGAAATTATTGCATAATGGTAGAAGGTACTTCAAGGTAAAGCTGAGGAATTCATGTAAATGTTAACTACTATCAACTGTGCTATATGATATTAAAAAAGCTAATAATTGGAAATTAAAAAGTACGCATATTCTAACTTTCATTTGCCTACATTTTCCTACTCCGGAGCAGCTGTTCTTTCCATTGAACTACTGCGACAGGCTTAACGCTGCTTCATTATCGATTTGACACCACCTCAGTAGTACGTCATCTACGTCACGTCACGTAGTATGTTAGATCAACACCCCTTGAGAAAGGCGGGGGCACTAAATCACAGATTTCGGTTCAGCTGACAACCTTGCCCAAAGGATCATCTCATTGTAAAAAAATAAATTTTTATTGATTTTGTGTACATATATATATATATATATACATTGTATAAATGGAAAAGACCTAGAAGCAGACTACGTTCGAGATGGGTAGATGAAATTAGAAAGTATGCCGGAGTGACATGGAGGAAACTGGCTCCAGAAAGACCGTTATGGAAGAAACTTGAGGTAACCTTCATCCAGCCGTGGATTGAAAGTGATTGACAATGATGATATACAGGGTGATTCATAAAGAAGTATACAATTTCAACGCACTATAAAACAATAACAATGTAAGACATTTTATGCTACCTGTAACAGAATTGTAGGGGAATGTTTCAAATTTTTTTAAAGACAGTCACAGATGTTCTATGTATGCACCCTTAGTCACACGACACACATCGAGCCGGTAATCCATTTCCGCCCAAACACCAGGTAAGATATCTGAATCCAGTGCAGTGAATAGTGGCGGTGATACGCTGTTTCAGCTCCGCTAGATCAACAGGAAGGGGAGGGGCATTCGAATGCCTTGTCCCTTACGTACCCCCACAGGAAAAAGTCACAAGGTGTTCAGTCAGTACTTCTGGGTGGCCATTGGGTCAGTGGCATGTTGTAGTCCGCGGCTCGTCCAATCCATCGGTGAGGAAGACGTTCATCGACTAACTAGTCATGTGACACGCGCGCTATCGCCTATGTCACTTCCCTCAGTAGCGGGACACAAACTTTATGAGTACATCTACCTAACGGTTCGCACTTGTGGTCCGTGCTGTTTTACAGCATCTGGAAACTGTATACTTCTTTATGAATCACCCTGTATAACTGTGTGTATTTAACACCTTCAAATGGAAGGGTGTTGAGTTTTTTTACGGGAGTATCTTTGAAAATTTGGGGGTGTTGGAGGAGTGTTCGGTTTGTGTGTATAAATCCCTGAATCCAATGATTAAGTAGTGACTTTCGAACGTACCTAGAAAAAAAAATTCCAGTTCAGTACACGTTTAGAAGACATTGATTTAGTTAGGAAAATAACATTTTCTTCTTACGATTTATTATTTTTATTATTTGATAAAAATCGGAAAATGATGAAAGTATTGGAAATGAGTAGTTTTAGTTCCGGCAGGAGTAACAGCCGGAACCAAAATGCCGTATCTTCGTATGTTTTCGTCAACTTTCTTCCGGCTCTTTTTGATAAAATCTAGTTCTTCAGCAAAATGTGTACGTAGAAGTTCCATTGATTCTTTGAAGTGATTCTGAAAGAGTGGGTGAAATGAGAGTACATTCGAAGAATCAATTCTTATCGGACTCTAAAGGATATAAGAGGAAGCATTTATACCCTATCCATGCATGAATCCTGCATTCATTCGTCCATATATTTACCCGTTAATCTATCCATCAGTCTTGTGACCCATCACATCGTGAAGCTATAAATGGCGGTAGAAAAAATCTTTTTACAGATGCATTTTTGTTACAATGACTCAATATCCATCTGATTGTCTTTTATGGAGGCACAGATAGGAAATCGTGTCTGATTTATCGTGAGTCCGGCGGAAGGCTATTGACATCTTTTTAAACAGCTTTGTGTTGCAGTAATGAAATTACTGTATTTGAATAAGCCTGCTTTTCACTCTGGATGACATCAATGAAAAAACCGGATCTGAAGTGCGAAGTTTCGGCCTTCTGCTTTGCCGTGAAAAGAAGGCACTGGCATGTACTTGTCTATAAAAAAAAGTTGGGGGTGGAGGAAGGGTATGTTATGACCAAACGAAATATCTCAAGTAAAATCATCATTATCAACCATTATCTATCCACTGCTGGATATCTCCCTAACTTTCTTCCACAGCTTTCTACCTTGAACCAGTCTCCTTTTTCTCCATCCGACATGCTTCCGAATTTCATCGAGTCACCTCCCACATGGTCTTCTTCTGGATCTTTCCCTGTCCATTGTAATGACGTCTAGTATTTCAGTTGTCCAACGGTGGTTATCTCTTCTAGTAATTGTGACGTACTTATCTCAGATGTGATGCATATGTCAAGACGGCAAAGTTGCAGCGACAAACTTCGTCGGCGTAGCTTAATTGGGAAAGAATTCTGCTCCGGAGCAAAAGGATGCCGGTTCGATTTTGTCACCAGTAAGTGGCTTTTACGCTACATTGGCGCCCGAAAGTAAAATGAATCTCCTGCTGGTCGGTCGGTTCTTTAAAAAATGTGGGATGTTCGTTCGACACATAATCTGGAATTAATGAGAATTCCTTCTTCTGCAGTAACCTCCTTCTAGCGTGGTTTGCCCGGCTGACCCAGAAACCTACGATTCCGTGCCAGCCCTTTCTCAGGGAGGGCGGGGGGTATATGGGACATATCTACCTCAGAGGTGACGCTCATGTCAAGACGTCAAAGTTGCAATGACAAATTCCGTCGGTGTAGCTTAATTGGGAAAGCATTCGGTCCAGGAGCAGAAGGATGCGAATTCGATTTCCTCACCGGCACATGGCTTTTAATCCATACAATGTGTCCGACCCATTGTCATTTCAAGGATTTTACCTTCATCATGGTGTCATCAATTGCTTATACCTGAGTTGCTCTACCTATCCTTCCTGGTTATGACCTCTCCATGCTTCTCTCAGTAGTTTGTAGCCTCTGGGTGTCTCCTTTCGGTTAACGTCCATGTCTCTGATACATAAGTAAGAACTGGAAGGATGCACTGAATAAAAACTTTTGTTTTGAGACGTAATGGTAAATTGTTCTAGAAAATTACACTTTTTTTTTTTTAAATGTTCCCCAACCAAGTTTTATACGCCTATTAATTTCTTCTTCGATGTGGCCCTTGCTTGATATCTATTATCCAAGGAAGGCATCGGTTACTTGAATTTTTCAATCAATCTACAAATCTTCGGTTCTTGAAAAATCATTACACATCAGTTTTTGTTTTCTGTAAGTTCATTAAGGCCATTTTTCACTCTTGTCAGCAAGTTCCTGAACTATACTCTGCAGCTCTCAGATGCTATTTGCAAAAATGATTATGTCGTCAGCAAAACGAAGGTGGGTTACATAATCTCCATTAATTTTTGTCTCATTGTCTTCCTAGTTCAATGATTGTAAAACATTATGCAATATGGCATTGAAGAGCTTGGGCGATATGGTGTCACCTTGTCTCACTCCCTCTCCAATTTTTTATAAGTGCTGTTGTATTCTTGAACAGTTGAGCCTTTGCACCTGCATTTTCAGAGATGTTATTAATAACAGTCAGGTATGTATCTTCAACACCTCAATATTTCAAAGATCTTATAACTGCAGATGGTTTCAGGGAATCAAAAGCCTTTTCGTATTCAGTAAAAGTCATACATAATGGAACTTAACGCACAACCGAGAGGAAAGACAAGCATATATGTATATACGCGGTCGAGTCACATTATTGTGACCACCAGCTAATATCCAGAGTAACCGCCGCGTGCGGCGCGTACAGCAGCTAGACGGGATGGGAGTAACTCAATAAGGTGCTGGAAGGTGTTCACAGGTATGTGGAGCCATGCTGACTTCCATGCATCTGACAGCTGCTGGAGGGTGCGTGGTGGAGGATCCATACAGCGAACAACACGCTCGAGGTTGTCCCACAGATGCTCAATTGGGTTTAAGTTTGAGGAATTAGGAGGCCAGGGAAGTAATTTGTAGTCTTCTTCATGCTCTTCCAACCACTCTTGATATTTCTAGCTGTGTGACACGTCGTATTGTCGTGCTGGAAGATCCCATCCGCTCCAGAGAAGACAATCAGCATGTATGGGTGTACGTGGTCTGCAAGGATGGATTCATAACAAATTCGGTCCATAGTGCCTTCCACAGGTATGAGTGGACATAGGGAATGCCACGAAAACATTCCCCAGACCATAATGCTGCCCCCACCAGCTTGTGTTTTTTTTCAGCAATGGTTAAAGAGCGTTTGTTCTCCGATGTTTCTCGCCTTATACGCTAGCGTCCATCTGTTCGATGAAGCAGAAAACATGACTCATCAGAGAAGGCAATCCTTTGCCAATCAGCGGAGGCCCAGTTCCGTTTCTGCCCTGCAAATGTAAGCCTTTTCTGCCGATGTACCTTCGTTAGCATAGGTGCAGTGGCCATCCGTCTGCATCGGAGCCCCATACGAGCATAGTTCGCTGAACTGTCGTTTTAGACACACTTCCGGTAGCCCCCTGGTTCATTCGGCCAGTGAGTTGCTCCACTGTAGCATGTCGATCGACCCTCACGCACCTTCGCAACCGACGTTCACCTCTCATATCAATGGCTCGTGGTGCTCCGCAGTTTCTACGTCGCTTATTCGCAATGGTGCCATTCCTCCAATCACGATACGCTTTAACCGCAGCAGGACGCGAACAGTTCACGAACTGCGTTATTTCGGAAATACTGCCACGTTTGGCCCGAAAACCGATAATCATCCCTTTTTGCAAATCTGATAAATCGGGCGTTTTATCCATGACAGCAACGAGTAATAATTTTTCAGAATGCCTACATCACACCTTATGTACCCTCCAAGCCAGCTCACTACACGTGCCTACTTTCATTGGCTACGCGCTGTTGACGTCAAAAGTAGGAGGTGGTCACAATAATGTGACTCGACTATGCATATACATATATCATCCTCATCATCATTGTCAACCATTATCAATCCACTGCTGGACGAAGGTCTCCCCAAGTTTCCTCCACAACGGTCTGTCTTGTGCCAGTCTCCTCCATGTCCCTCCTGCATACTTTCGAATTTCATCCACCCATCTCCCATGTGGTCTTCTTCTGGGTCTTTTCTTGTCCCTTGGAATCCAATTTAAACTTTCGGCTGTCCGTCGATGGTCTGTCCTTCTGGCAGTATGTCCAGCCCACTGCCATTTCAGGGATTTAACTCTGATCATGATGTCTTCCACTCTTGCCATTTTTCGGATCCACGAGTTCCTCTTCTTATCTCTCCTGGTTACACCAAGCATGCACTTCTCCATGCTTATTTGAGTTGTCTGCAGCCTTTGTATGTCTCTTTTAGTTAAGGTCCACGTCTCTGCACCATACCTAAGCACTGGAAGGATGCATTGATCAAACACTTTTCTTTTAAGACATAATGGCATATTGCTCTTGAAAATTATGCTGTTTCTTCCAAAAGCTTTTCAGGCAAGTTTTGTACGCCGATTAATTTCCTCATCAATGTGACCCTCACTTGATATCTGCTGTCCAAGATAAACGTACGTGTCTGTTATCTCCAGCTTTTCTCCATCAATCGATAAATCTTCATTTCTTGAAAAAGCATTGAACATCACTTTTGTCTTCTGAAAGTTCATTTTTAATCCCACTTCTTTACTCTTGTCAGCAAGTTCCTGGATCATACTCTGCAGCTCTGATGGGGTAGTTGCAAAAATCACTACATCATCAGCAAAACGAAGGTGGGTTAGGTAATCTCCATTAATCTTTATCCCCTTGTTTCCCAGCTCAGCGACTGAAAGACAACTTCCAATGTGGCATTAAAGAGCTTCGGAGATATGGTGTCACCTTGTCTCACTCCTTTTCCAATTTTTATGTGTGTTGGGGTCAATAGTTAAAAACTACAAACTTAACTCTTCGAGCTACATTCCTGTAATTACTACTTGTTCTTGTGATGAACATAAAGAAACAGTTCACTATGATAAGAATTACAACCATATTATCACCGGAAACTTGAGTTTTGTTGAAAATGAAAAGCTTAGGAATTTATTAGAGTATGGCTCTAAATTCAGACCTTCCTTCACAATTTCCAAAGAAAGGATTCTTGAGAGCTTCACTCAAGATGTAAATAAGTACATCGTAAAAACCAGTTTAACGTACAATCAGCCTATTGAGGCCTTCGCAGAATGGAAATATAATATAATCAATAGCTTCACCGGTGAGTTGGCAGGTATGGACTTTTGTTTCGACAGAAATCTCTTTTTCTCTGGAGAAGCTAAAAGGTCACTCTCCAAACTGCAAAACCAATTTATTTTTACCACTACGGATAAAGCTAGCAATAATTTTGCAATTATCTGTAAGAAGTTCTATTTTGAATTGTTAACTATGGAACTCAATAATAGAGTAACATACGAGCCCGTAAGTTATTCTACCAAGCAGTTAGAAAATCGGTTTAAGGCATTCTTCAAGAAACTTAAAATTCCACAAACTAGAAGATATGAGCCTGAATTTCCATTTCTTTTTGCAACGGTTAAGTTTCATAAGGATCCTGTGAAGTTCAGGTTCATAGCTAGTGGAGTAAGGAGTCATAAAAAGAAAATAGATCTTGCTTTTGAAGATGTCTTAAAGAAGGTTTTGAAACACATTAGAAACTGTTCTAACTTGATGTACAGAGATTTTTGGATAATTAATAATAATGCAGAAGTAATTTCTACTATACTCAAAGTTTGTCCCCTAGATATTAATAGTTATGATTTTGAAAACCTATATACTAATCTGCCTCTATCAGATATAATCACTACCTTTAAAGAGCTGTATGCAGAATTTAAAATTAACCAATTTGTTGATGTAGGAACTTGGAACTCTTATCTCAATTGCTGCATAATAAATAACCATATCTTATATAATAATACTCTCTATAAGCAAGTGAACGGCATTCCAATGGGAACATCAACGTCCACGCATATCGCTAATCTATTCCTGTTCTTTAAGGAATATAAATTCATTAAAAATCACCCCACCTGCTCAGATAACTACCTTTACACTTTTAGATATATTGATGATCTGCTGTGTATCAATAATTCAGAAGTTATAGAGAGTGATTTTGATAATATCTATCCTAGCTCTCTTAACTTATGTAAAACCAACCACAGTAATCAGGAACTTGAGTTCCTAGACTTAAGCATTAAGCTCAACAGAGGTAACCCATCTATTAGCCTCTATGATAAAAGAGTTAATTTTCCTTTCAAAGTAATTAAATATCTACACTGGAATAATAACATTTCAACCAAAGTAATTGAGAATGTACTAATTTCTCAGGTCCTAAGAATTTCAAGAATTTGCAGCAACAATTTGGACTTCAATTACCACATTAATATACTATTAGAAAGTTTTCTAGAGAACGAAATTCCTTCTTCTTTCATCAAAAGAACTTTAAGAAAAATTATTCTGAATAATAGAGTAAGGTTGGCAGATCTGCTTTAATTTTCGACACAGTTAATAATATGATTCTGACCAATCAAAGCCGTAAGGAAGTTGGCTAGAGGATGCCTATTAACTACCTAAAGGAACCTTAGTGCTATGGATATGACGGTCCTATTAAAACAAAAAAATTAAATAATATAAACAAAATCACAAAAAAAGCTTAAAAATCTGTTTATAAAAGAAAATAAAAACAAATAAAAAAGAAAACTAGTTATTCATCACTAGGATAGCTATACTAAAAATAGTAAAACCAACATTAAAATTAATAAGATTCTGATTAATCTATAGAAGCTCACTAAGGTGATTTAATACATGCAAAGATTATTAAATAAACTGCTCGTGTATTTTATAATATTTCTCATGTATTCTGGAGAGTTAATTCAGCTCTTTCTGATCATACAGATCCACAGTCTTAAGTTTATATAATTTTTTTCTCTGGTTAAAATCTCCGCGCGTTGGTTTCTTGCTGTATGAGGAGGCCATCAGCCCCACCCTCACTGCCCCCAGCGTCTAGGGAGTGGTGGAAGAGGTCAGCCATGCTCTTCTCTTGTGAGGAGAAACGTTTTTGTAACACAAGAGGTAAGCTCTCTTCCTTGTTTTTGGATTCTAGGTTTTATAAGTTCAATGTTTGTACTTCATGTACCTTTTCTCTGTCGTTTTTTAGCTTTTCAGCTTTTAGGCATTGGTTTGTCTGTTAACATTTTTGCGGGTTTTAACTCTTTCTTTTCTTTGTAACTTTGAGCGTCTTTTGGGGTACCTAGGAACAGAAGATGGCTTAGCCTGTTCCTTTTCTATGCGCTGTCTATGCGCTGTTTTTTCAAAGTAGTTAAGTTCTTAATAACTAATTAATTATGCACTTAAAGCACTGCTGAAATACTTTGTACATATTGCAACTAACTGTTTAAGGTATATAACTTTCACAAAGTTTTCTTTAGTTAATTATTATCTTTAACTTATTCTCGTTTTCGTGCTGTCATAAGTTGTAGAGTAGGGGGTTTTAGACTCAAGTTTTCTTTCAAAAATCTGTTCGTTACAATTTAACATTTCCTTTTTTAATTGCAATGTAAAATTTGGATTTCTTTTGCATTGTTTTTCAGGTTTAAATTCTCTCTCAAACGAACTTGGAATTTCGTTATGGCTGAAAATCATTTCTAATTATTATGTCACTCTCACAGCTTGAGTTCTCTTTAATCTTCTCCTCTCTGTTTAATAGTAACAGATGAAGAGTATGGGTCGGGCCAGGAAGGTTAATGGATGCAAGCGAAATTGTTAACTAGTGCTAGGTCATGCAACTCTAAGGAGGACATGACTTATATATATATTTTTTAAACTATTTTAGGTGGGAATGTTACTTGCATCTATGGCCTTGCAGAAACCCATTTCCAACTAGGTCTTTGTGGAAGTGAGAAAATGCAGAGTTTTTGCTGGTCCTTGATAAAGCCAAGGCTCAGTATTCTCGACACCTTCTACATTCAGTTGTTTTATTTTATTTTTTTATCTTTTTTCCTTTTGATCACACAGGTAGATACATAACCTTTTCTATGTTGTACTAGGTGTGAGTCAAAATTATATATGTATTTTTTTGCTTAGGTATCTTCTTTATAGAATGTGAATTCTGAATTTTCAAAACTGCTGCGTTGCGCGTTTTGATTTTCAGGTTATTTTGCACCCTTCGTTTTAAATTCTAAAATTTTTCCTTAGTCTTCAGTTTTGCTCTTTAGTATATATATATGATGTAAGGTCAGGTGATGCGTAACATCACAGCCTCTCCTTGACAAATGTCAACCCCGCCTTCTCGTGGTACATCCTGTTCCCACTAAAGGGGCTCTGACGACCGCCAATAGCGGTATAACTATACCATCGGGATTAGAGGAAATGCTATCCCACACTCACCAACCCGCTTGGCCAGCGTGGTGAGTTATGGCCAAACCCCTCCAAAATGACTCCACAACTTAAATCTTGGCCCTCAGTCTCCGGCAGCTGGAATGTACCTGGCCAAGGCAGCGGCCAGTGCGACATGAAGGCAGAGGGTGCTAAGAATCCCTGGAGGACCGGACTAGGCTGCCATCTGATGCTGACCTTGGCTACGTACAACGGACGCTCCCTATCTTCTGATTCAAGGCTTCTTGAATTGGAAGAGGAACTACAAAGGATCAAGTGGGACATCGTCGGGCTAAGTGAGATAAGGAGAAAAGGAGAAGATCTCATTGAACTGAAAAACTGACATCTCTTCTACTATCGTGGGACAGATACTGGCAGAACTAGTGGTGTTGGATTTATAATAAACAAGAAACTGAAGGATAAAGTTGTAGAAGTTGAAAGTTCCTCTGACAGAGCTGCAAGACTCGTTATCCAACTCTCGAGAAGATACCAGGCTCAGATTATTCAAACTTATGCACCCACCACAAGTCATCCTGAAGAAGAAATTGAAGAATTTTATGAGGAAATTCGTGATCTAAATAATAAAGGTAAGCAGCACTTGAAGATAATTATGGGAGATTTCAATGCAAAAATAGGGCAACGGCAACAGAATGAAACTTCAGTAGGTAAATTCGGTCACGGCAACAGAAACCAGCGTGGAAATACTCTCGTAGAGTTTGCAGAGGCAGAAGGGTTTTTCATCTTGAACTCCTTTTTCAAGAAAAAGCCACACAGGAAATGGACATGGAGACATCCAAATGGGATGACAAGTGAAATTGATTTTATTATGTGTAACAAAAAATTCGTCATAGAAGACTGCAGTGTGCTAAACAAGTTCAACACAGGCAGTGACCATAGATTGGTGAGATGTAAGATGCACCTCAACACTAAACTCGAACGTAGCAAGCTCATAAGACAAACAAAATGTATTGACATAACCAACCTTTAAAAAACACCATAATACCTTCAAATTGGAACTGAAGAACAGATTCTCTGCTTTAGAAGGCCTAACATCGGAAGAAGTGGATATTTCTGAAGTTAACAGAAAAGTAACCATAGCTCTTATGGAAACAGCAACAAAATTAGCTGGGTCTAAGAACAAATTGCATGTGAACAAATTATCAGGAAAAACCAAAATGTTGATGCAAAAAAGAAGAGAGATGAGGACAACTAAAGAAGATGTGACTTCCAAAGTGGAATATATAGAGCTATGCAAGACAGTACGAAAAAGTATCACCGAAGACGTAAGGAAATTCAACTGTGAACTAGTAAGGAAAGCAATTGAAAACAACCAAAGCCTAAAGATAGCAAAGGGACATCTCAGTAAGGGAAGAAAACAGATTATGGCACTGAGAAAAGAAGATGGTTCTATAACAAGAAATAGAGGCGAAATTTTGACAAGAGTGAAAGATTTCTACTCCAAACTATATGAAAGGGATGATACATGTACTCCAGACATCATGAAAGGTACCAGTACCAGAGTTCTTCCAGTCCTTCCAGCAGAAGTTGCACATGCAATCAAGAACATGAAGCGGGGAAAAGCTCCAGGAGAAGATGGAATTACTGTAGACATCATACAAGAAGCAAGTGGAGAAATCGAAACAGTACTCGCCCAAATTTTCACTCGATGCCTTAATGAAGGGAAAATTCCTGAGGATTGGAACAACGCTACAATGATCTTGCTACATAAAAAAGGTGACATTGAGGATCTCAGGAACTACAGACCTATCAGCCTCCTATCAGTGGTTTATAAAATCTTCACTAAAGTTCTTTCACACCGCTTGAAGGTGACACTGGACATGGCTCAACCGAGAGAACAAGCTGGATTCAGGAGTGGCTACAGCACAATAGATCATATCCACGTACTGAGAGAACTAATTGAAAGAGCGAGGGAATATGAACTTCCATTGTGCATGGCTTTTATCGATTATGAAAAAGCCTTTGATTCGGTGAAACCATCAGCAGTTGCAATGGCTCTGAAATCCTGCGGTATTGAAGATGCATACATTAATATTATTAATAACATCTATGAAAATGCAAGTGCAAAGATTCGGCTGTTTGAAAATACAACACACATAAAAATTGGAAAAGGAGTGAGACAAGGTGACACCATATCTCCGAAGCTCTTTAATGCCACATTGGAAAATGTCTTTCAATCACTGAACTGGGAAAACAAAGGGATAAAGATTAATGGAGATTATCTAACCCACCTTCGTTTTGCTGATGACATAGTCATTTTTGCAACTACCCCATCAGAGCTGCAGAGTATGATCCAGGAACTTGCTGACAAGAGTAAAGAAGTGGGATTAAAAATGAACTTTCAGAAGACAAAAGTGATGTACAATGCTTTTACAAGAAATGAAGATTTATCGATTGATGGAGAAAAGCTGGAGATAACAGACACGTACGTTTATCTTGGACAGCAGATATCAAGTGAGGGTCACATTGGTGAAGAAATTAATCGGCGTACAAAACTTGCCTGGAGAGCTTTTGGAAGAAACAGCATAATTTTCAAGAGCAATATGCCATTATGTCTTAAAAGAAAAGTGTTTGATCAATGCATCCTTCCAGTGCTTACGTATGGTGCAGAGACGTGGACCTTAGCTAAAAGAGACATACAAAGGCTGCAGACAACTCAAAGAAGCATGGAGAGGTGCATGCTTGGTGTAACCAGGAGAGATAAGAAGAGGAACACGTGGATCCGAAAAATGACAAGAGTGGAAGACATCATGATCAGAGTTAAATCCCTGAAATGGCAATGGGCTGGACATACTGCCAGAAGAACAGACCATCGATGGACAGCCGAAATTTTAGATTGGATTCCAAGGGACAGGAAAAGACCCAGAAGAAGACCACATGGAAGATGGGTGGATGAAATTCGAAAGTATGCGGGAGTGACATGGAGGAGACTGGCACAAGACAGACCGTTGTGGAGGAAACTTGGGGAGACCTTCGTCCAGCAGTGGATTGATAATGGTTGACAATGATGATGATGATGATATATATATATATATATATACATATATAAATGCTCAGATTTGCACGAAATTTGCTGGGTGGATAGAGCACCACGGGAGATGCAAATAATTACAATTGCAACGCACATGCAAATGTGAGACGCGCGCAACGCTATGGGAAATGTTGCACGAGGGGGGTATAAAAGAAGGCGTACAGAGAGAAGGTTTTTAAAACTTGCTATCGCTAAACTTGACCGTACGCAGTTGTTAACATATAAACATGCGACGTAGGTGTAGGAGACAACCATACGAACATTTGACGGGGTTTGAAAGAGGTAGAAGCGCTGTACTCAGAGAAGGTGGTTCATCATATCGTGATATTGCTGCACGTGTTAGGCGTAACGCAACTACCATTATGCGTACATGGCGTCAATAGACAGCAGAAGGTTCTACGCATCGTCGCGCAGGGTCTGGAGCTCGAAATTGCACGACCGAGCGCGAAGAGAAGTACTTGTACTGTATGGCAGTGACGTCGCGCAAAGCAGTATCCACGACACTTGCGCAGCAAAGGAGGATGGTCATACATCGTCCAATGTCTGCAAGCACTGTTCGTCATCGATTGCTGCAAAGAGACCTCGTTGCTCGCCGTCCATTGTTGCGACTTTCTTTGACCTTGAGCCTTAGGCTCCGGCGATTGCAGTGGTGCCACGAACGTCGAAACTGGAGTGCTGAATGGGACCATATTGTGTTTTCGGACGAGTCCAGATTCAGTCTAATGCCTCACCACGGGCGAATCCTTGTTCGCAGATACGATGGTGAAAGGCATATGGAAAGCTGCATTGTGCAGCGCCATACAGGTCCCACGCCGAGCGTGATGGTCTCGGCGCTATTGCGTTTCATTCACGTACTCGCCTACTATACGCATCACAGGCACATTGAACAGTCAACGCTACATCACGAAAGTATCGGAAGCTGAACTTCTACCCTTCCTTCTGACGATCCCGAGAGCCATCTTTCAACAAGACAATGCCCGACCCCATGTTTCTCGTACTGTACGAGACGTACTCTGTGCGCATCAAGTCGCTCGTCTTTCCTGGCCTGCTCGCTCGCTAGATTTGTGGCCTATAGAGAACGTCTGGGGTGTCATCGCGCAACATAAAAAAGTAATAGAAAAAACATAATTCGTAGAAAAAGTCAAATATCAAATAAAGGAAGAATCACAGTAAATTACTATGACATGATTATATGCTTTCCGTAAAGAAAAAATAGAAAGAGTAATTTAGGAAAAATTAAATTCCATTATTGTTGCTTCTTGATCGAATAATCTACAGGTGAAAGTTCATCTTTCAAAATCAGCTACTTTTGAGAATTACAAAAATTTTCCCTAACTTATTTATCTTGAAGAAAACCATTAATTTCCCCATAAAAATGTTCTGTTATATGAAGGCTTATGAAAAAGCACAGCGGGTCGGTAAATAATTACCCCGATTACAGTATGCTACGATTTCTTTTTATGAAAAGTCTTACATTCGATTTCTTTTTATAGATGATATCATATATGCATAGAGTGTCTGTGCTGGTGTGTTTCGTCTACCGCATCTGCCGCTAGAATCGTTCCAGCAGCTGTGCAGTTAAGATGGCGTCTGACAATGAGATGGCTTAATGTGTTGTGTGGCTGACAAAAAAGAATCAGCTCTCAGTGTTCAGCGAAAGTTCAGAATAAAGCAAGGGAAAGAGCCACCTGATGTAAAGTTAAGTCGCGCGCTGCAAAATTCTTGGCAACAGGAAGAGTCGAAAAGGAAAGGTAGACCATCAGTTTTCGATGAGATGGTGGGAAATATTCAAACAGTTCTCACACGGCCACCACGAAAATCAGTGAGATAAGCTGTATGCCAACTACAGATACCGAAGTATATGGTGCACAAGGTGTTACACAATCATTTGCAGATGCACACATACAACTTACAAACTCTTCAAGAACTACAGCTCGATGACCGTCCAGAACGTGAAACATTTGCTAATGACATTTTGAACCTCATTGACGAGATTAGTGACTTCTTGCTGCGTGTATGCTTTACAGACGAGGTTACGTTCTATCTTAGTGGTACAGCCAACACGCAGAAACCGCACATGTGGTAAGCACGTATATTCAAGACACTCCGCACGAAGATCAGTGTCTGGTGTGGACTAATGCATAACCGGATAATTAGCCCTTTCTTCCTTGAGAAAACGATTTCTGTAAGTGCGTCCTAGGATATGCTCATCAATTGCGTCATTCCTCGACTGCAGGACAGGCAGCCAACTGTTATTTTCCAACAAGATGGGGGCACCCCTCATTGGGCACATGTTGTTCGTAAAACTCTCCACGCAATATTTTTAAATCAATGGATTGGGAGGGACGGACCAATCACGTGGCCCTCGAAATCTCTAGACCTTACCACGCTGGATTTCTTTTCTGTGGGGTATGCTAAATACGTAGTTTATGAAACACTTGTTCCAGATATTAAGACTTTGCGAGAGCGCGTTACAGATGCAAAAGTAACAGTTACCCTACCAATGTTCGAAAACGTGTGGCGCGAGTGTGAATACCGTTTAGACATTTTACGTTACACTTGGGGTGCATGTGTAGAAGGTTATTAAGTTCATTAACAGTGTACCAAAACTTTGTACGTTTATCTATTAGTGTTTAAAACTGTGTTTAATTGATAGTTTTCATTCAAAAGTATATATAACACCTGGTATATTTGGATGAAGTGATTTAGGTTAGGTGTATCCATCTGGTGAAACAGTACTTTTTCATTAAAATATAAATTATAGGGTGTGTGCATAAGTTCTACCCGTTTTTGTAGGCTATAAAGAAAGGAGGAGAACACAACAAACAAAGTACCTAGGATTTCACATAATTGCCATCTTTCTGTATGACCTCTTGCCATCTGTCTATGAGTAGGTGAATCCCACGCCTGAAAAACTCCTGTGTTTTAGAGTCAAAAAATTCATGTAATGCCGTTTTCACATCGTCCACATCATCGAAGGGTTAGAGAGCGAAGGCGTTGTGTAACGATCGAAAAAGGTGGTTGTCCGTAGGTGCCAGGTCAGGGGAATACGCCGAGTGAGGTAACTCTTCCCAACCAAAGTCCAGTAATTTTTGCAGAGTGATTAAAGCAGCATGAGGTCTGGCGTTATCATGATGAAGGATCACGCCTATGCGATTGACAAGTGCTGGCCGCTTCGATGTCAGTTGTTCTCGCAATCTGTACAACTGTTGGCAGTAGAGGTCAGCAGCATTTATCTTTTGGTTAAGTGACAACACCTCCCAGTGGATTATTCCCTGGACATCCCACCAAACTCTCAACAAAACCTTTTTGGGATGTAGTCGTCCTTTTGAGGTCGATGGAGCAGACTCCGCACCTTGGCACACAGTCCGTCGACGCTTTACATTACGGTTCAGTACCCGTTTCTCATCACCCGTTACAATTCGTCCCCAAAACGGTTCATTTCTGTGACGAGACAGCAAAGAAACACAAGTACGGATTCTCTCCTCTTGTTGCTTTGCAGAAAGCTGGGGCGGAACCCAGTTATCAGACTTGGTGATGAACCCAAGCGCATGCATCCGTCTTTCGACTATTGCTGTGTGTACTGACAACGTTTCCGCTAATTCCTGAACGGTTGGATGTGGGTCATTTTTTTATGGCTTGGTCCACATCCTTGTCAGAAACCACGGATGGACGTCCAGGACGTGGTTGATCTTTACAGCTTCTGTCTCCGTCCCGGAATTTCCGAAACCAACGACAAAATGTGCTATTGTCAACTCCATCCTCCCCATACACTTGACAGATGTTGCGGCAAGCCGCGGCTGCAGTACTGCCTTTATCGAACTCGCATAGTAAAGGATGTCTAAAGTGCTCCTTATCGCATGCCATGTTACACCGTCCGTGATTTCCGTTACGAATGACTAACTCCGACAAACCTAGTGCCTCTATATGTTCTACTGCCCCACGCTTTATTGGCCGAAAATTTGGCATCGCAGCGTCATCTGTGACGTAACTACTCCGATCGCAATTTGCATCCATTACAAAAACGAGTAGAGCTTTTGCACACCACCAATAATTAATTATTTAAGGAATCTTAACGGAAAGATTAAAAAAATATATTCTGTCAAGCTTTTTATCATTGGAGTGAAACATTTCCTGCAAAATCAATTATACCAGTTAATTAAAAATAAAAATACTTCTACTGTTAGATTAAAAACTTTTGTTAAAGCAATGTTTTGTTGAGCCACTTGATGCTGAAGGCAGTCCGGTGTTTTTTAGTCAGCGTAGAAATTACGACGCGCTGTCACTTTGTTGAAATATTGTTTCAGTTATGTGCATAGTTTCCAAGGGTTGAAATCTCTCTTAATTTTTGCTGTAAAATTCCGCTCAAAAATTATTATATGCTGCTCTGAGTATTTTCCTGAGTATTGTGTCGCAATACCTCAACGTGTTACAAAAACTGAATGAAATACAGAATCCTGGTTTTTGATATCCTTTCGTTTCCCGTACTTTTCCCCATTCAACTTTTTTCTTGCTCTTGTGTATATGTTTTCATACATACTGTACATACTTCTTATAAAAAAATTCCTTTCCAAGAAGGAATGCAGTATGTGCGATAGAAACCAGGGTGTTAAATCGCAGAAGTGTAATGAACAAATCATCACAATTTTAAACGCAGGAACGTGGATATTAGGGTAACGCCATGCAGTACGAGGTGTAGCAGCCTCTCATAGCATTAAAAACACTTATACGGTTAAGAAGTGAGTCAAGAAAGCTCCTAATAATGTCAGAGTCTGTGTTTCACAAGATTTGCTGCTTTTTCGCCTTGAGATCCGTGACGTTATGCGCTGGAATCAGTTCTCTTCTCAGACGTCGTTTCGTGACCTCCCAGATGTGCTCAATCGGCAAAAGATCCGGTGACAAGGCTGGGAATGGTGTCACGGGAACGCCTTGTAGACACTGCTGAGTAACAAGTGAAGTTGTCCACATATCTCCATGAGGTTAAATAATTCTCGATGATTATGAGAGACCGACTGTCTTAACAGGTGAAGCCCTATACCAATATCCCAGAAGCGGATGTTGTATGACGCTTAACGATACATGATGTGAAAGCTCTTTCGCGGTTACACCACCGCACGCGAGTATGGCCATTATTCTGTTCCAGACAGGTGCGGATTTCATCACTGTGAATGTAATATTTCACCATTCGTCATACTACTTGGCTCATTCTTTCCCCTACTATAATTTTGAAAGCCTGTGGCTGGAGTGCATGAGTGTACGCAGAGAGGACTCCTCCATCTTATATCAGCTTCTTGCAAGTGTTGATAAATCGTGCTGATAGATTATGGAGGTGCCCCCATCAGTCGTTCTATCACAGGACATATCTGCACGTCAGTTTCTTTTGTGGTACTAACAACCATCGTATTAAAATGCGGATCATCCTGATTTGTAATCACTCGCCAACATGAAACACGTGCCTGTGTCTCTTGCTGCCAGCAGTGGCCAAATGTGTGTGAATCATGTCCGAAACAGCACGCAATTTGTCAGGCAGACAATCCTGCTTTACAGAGATCTATTATACGACCTCTTTTAAACTCGCTAAGTTGATGAAACATCATTCTAAGACGTGCAAACGGCATTAACCTTCGCAGATAAGCAGATTAGTAGGTCAAGTTCGGTTTGTTTAATCCACACTCTTAACTTTCCCAACGACAACCTTCCCAAGGACTAACGGACTCCGTGTTTTCCGCCGCATTATAAACATAGCCAGACCCGCGATTCTGTTTTTTATACTAATTTGCATAAATGCAGCTCTGCTCCCACCGGGAGAGGAAGTTTTTAAACGAGAAGTACATTTGTCACATATATTTCACGTAGGACCAGCAATTATAATATACTTAAAAAGCAAATGTAAAATTCGTGTCTGAAGAAAAGCACCTCGGAGCGTTCCTCAGACTTCTTTTTCCAAGCTTATAATAGATTTTTAATATTTCGATTAATGCAGGTCTCTGTTGAAGTATTCTGTTTTCATTATTTCTTGATTTTTCAAACTTGTTTGTTTGAGATTAGTTTGATTAATCGTCGGTGTATGATGTCAACTTTTCAAAAAACGCAGGAAGGAAATCGTTTAGGAAATATTTAGCTACATAGGGACTTATTTGATGCCGATGTAAATATTTTACACATCATGATATACGACGAAGCAAAGTATTTTTTATCTTAAAAAAGGTGAGATAATACGAAATAATCGCTAATTTCACTGCATGAAGCGGTCCAATGAAAAAAAATCGAACAAGAAAATTCTACAAAATGAAAAAGAGAGAGAGAGAGAGAGAGAGAGAGAGAGAGAGAGAGAAAGACGAAGAAAAGGAGAAACAGAAAATTCTAATCTTCCAGAAAAAAAAAAAAAAAAAAAAACGTTTTGTTGAAGCAAATTTTGTGGCAATATGATTATTTCTTTGTGTAATAAGCTTTGCTAATTTTTTTTTCAAAATGAAAAACAAAGCAAGAAAAACCCAGAAAATTCTAGTGAATGAACTTTCAGAGTACATAGCCTTTGATGAAGGAGATTTCCTTTATTAAATCTTACGACTTAGCTTTTTTGATGAAGCTGTATTTGAAAAAAAAATTTGAGCATGTTAAGTATTACATATCGCACGAACTAATTACTAACCTCCAAAACTAACTGTGTGGCTATCGAAAGAAACATAGCCACCATTCCCGGTATGAATGGGTCTTTATTTATGGATGAGTTTCCGTTCTTTTTTCGTTTTTTTCTTTTTGCTTCCCTAATTTTAAGTAAACGTAGTGATTCATTTAGTTAAGTGAATTAAAATCACCATAAAGGCTTTTGGATGAAACTGTGAGATTCCGCTGTCACTTTTTTTCAAAGGTATTTATAGCATGTTTTGACCAAAAGTACCCGACATGCTTTGGACTTTTTTAATCGATTTTGAACCTACTTAAAATATTGAATTATATCTATCTAGTGTTGCGAGGGTTTAGGCGATTTTATTCATAGAATTAATTCTCAAACAGAAGTCATCGCTCTTTCCACCTTTATAAGTAAGTCACGGAAAAATTCTCATCGGCCGCCACCAGAAATCGAACCCGGGTCTTCCAGTTACGCGCCAGACATGCTACCACTGTACCACAGTGGCCTCGAATTTTCCAGCCTACTCCTGTTTGATGTTCCTAATCCACGTCAATAGTGTGTATTAATTATTCATTCGCCTTCTAGAATTAATTCTTTTCCAAGAAAAGAGTATTTAGCGGTAAGTCTTTTTCAGTCAGCATGGGAATGTTCGAAGATGCTACTACAGCGGCAAGGGTAATTAAATATAATTTATCCTTTCATAAAGTATGTTTTTGCTTAATCCAAATTAAGTTATTAGGGTATTTTTGAGCAACAGTTTTTTTTTCGATAATTTTCAGAGTGGAGCGTCAGAAATCATGTTATGGGTTAATGCATATTATTTAGAGATAGGAAATGTATGAAATATGTGCGTGTTGAGGAATATGTAACTTGAAGAGAGAAGATAACCGTTATTTATTTATTTATTTTGTAGTTCACAGGTATCAAGTAGTATAGGTAGCATCCGAGAGTTTGTTTTGAAATGTGTAATTTTGTTTTGCTTTAAGAGTAAGGAGAAAATCAATTTACGTGTGTATAATGATGGAATTATTCCGGAACACATAAAGTGAGAGTACTCCAATCTTCTTACTTAAAATGTTTTGTCAAACTGTTTGTTCATATGCTATGTCTCACTTACCGCACCAATCATGTTTTAAATCAACTGCCATCAATGAAATATGTCTGAAATACTTCAAAAATGTAGAATTATAGTCAATGAAATATGGAAACATTCGAAAATACTTTTTTGTGTAAGCCTACCCATGTAGGTAAGTTTGAACTATGTAATGAAAATTTATTAGAATGTGTATATATATCATGGGTTGTCCTGGGGTTATTCCTAGATTTTGATAGTTAGCAGGAGTGAGGTTTCAAAAAATGTCACGGATTTCATTCGTCTCACCTTTTTTTTTTTTTTTTGCAAGGGTGAAATATATGTTACGAGGGTTTAAAAGATTTTAGAATTAATTCTTTTCCAAGTAAGAAATATTCAGCGGTAAGTCTTTTTCAGTCAGTTTGTGAATGTTCGAAGGGCCTGTCTACGGCGGCAAGGGTAATTAAGCTAGGTGTAAAAGAGTGTTCCCAAGCAATCGCTCTTTGTATTGAAGGGCCTGTTCAGAAAACGTTAAGTGCTTTTAATCGATTTATTAGTCTACGCTGCAATCATGTACATTGGGATCCGAAAAGAGCATCTGCACGGCTAAACTAGTTTATTGCTCAGGAAATGTCGGAAGATCGCTCTTCGCTCTTTCCTTCAAGCTAGGGGTCGAGAGAGGGCTTGGAGAGACACAGAGGTCTAAGAAGCGAGTATAGGAGAGATTGTGGTGTGATGGTCTAAAAAGAAAGACTTTTTCGGGTCTCCGAACAACGACAGCAAAACAGAATGAAAATATACGTAGATTTAGAGTAAATACGGAAGAGCGAATCATTAGGAAACAGAATAGGTAAGGAGATAACTGAGAGATTGAAATAATAATTTAGTACGATAATCCTAGGAAAACCTGCACTATAAGCTTAAGCAAATAATAAATTGATTGAAACTGCAATTTTCTCAAATAATCTTTTGCTCTATATTTTCTGCAACGAGCTGCAATTAGGCTTACACATCAAACACGAACAAGTATTATAAATAAACGAATAAGTCTTATAAATAAACGAACAAAGCCCTTTTACACTAGAGCAGAATTTAGATGACCTCAACTTGAGTGTTTTCTATGCCAACGTTGTATGAAAACGACAGACTTTTGACCCTTACGGTTCAGTAAGTGTTAACATTTTTTAGCGCTTCTGAAAATAGAATGGACATTAAGAAAGTCGTCCATGTCAAACTCTGGATAAAGTTTTTTCTTCGTCTTAAAATAAGAGAGATATCAAACTTCGCTCTTTCCACGTTTGTAAGTGAGTCACGGAAAAATTCTCATCGGCCGTCACCGGAAATCAAACTCCAGGGTCTTTCAGTTACGTGCCGGATATGCTACCACTGCACCACAGCGCCCTCGAATTCTCCAGACTCACATATGACTCACTTATAAGCGTGGAAAGAGCGAAGACTTGTGTTTGATGTTTCTAGTCCACGTCAGTTGTGTGTATTAATTATTCATTCGCCTGCTAGTTATTTGTTCAGTTGCTGCTTTTCATCTTTGGTGAATCCCCAGCATTGTGAGGGACTCCAAGGAGCAACCTACCATGTGGTTTAGTAGTTAGTCGTATGTGAGTCTGGAGAAATCGAGGCAGCAGTGGTAGCATGTCCGGCGCGTAACTGGAAGACCCTGGGTTCGATTCCAGGTGGCGGCCGATGAGAATTTTTCCGTGACTCACTTATAAACGTGGAAAGAGTGAAGACTTATGTTTGATTTACCTAGTCCACGTCGATTGTGTGTATAAAATAAGAGAGAGCCTATTAAATTTTCACGATAAGTAGCATTTGAGTTTTATTTCGTGTCTTACGATTTTATGTGCCTAAATTATTATCGCTAACTTATTATTCACAACGTGAATAACATTTTTTTTTTGGCGCTTTTGTTTTTGTTTTGCAAGTTGAAAATATAACGCTCAAAGTCACATAAGTAAATTTAAACTATCCACATGCTAGGGAAATTAATAACGATGTTGTAACTACTTTTTACGCTTTCCAACCGTAGGTTGAAGAAGCGTATATGCTCCAGCTTTGTCCGTCCGTCTGTCCGCACAATAACTCACGTGAAAATGGTTCGATTTCGACGAAATTTCAGTATGTGGTAGGGGACCACCTGGGGACGAACCCTATTGAAAATGGGCGAAACAGGGTGAAAGGTCAGGACATAGGAGAGGGATCCATTCTATTGCTCTTATGCGTCATAACTTGCGTAAAAATGGTTCGATTTCGATGGAATTTTAGTATGTGGTAGGGAACCACCTGGGGACGATCCCTATTGAAAATAAATGAAATGGGTCAAAGGTCAGGACATAGGAGCGGGATCCATTCCATTGCCTTTATGCATCATAACTTGCGTAAAAATGGTTCGATTTCGATGAAATTTTAGTATGTGGTAGGGAACCACTATAAGCACGAACCCTATTAAAAATTGGCGAAATGGGGTCAAAGGTCAGGCAGGGCATAAGAGCGGGATTTATTCCATTGCCTTTATGCATCATAACTTGCGTAAAAATGGTTCGATTTCGATGAAATTTTAGTATTTGCTAAGGAACCACCTGGGAACGAATCCTATTGAAAATGGGCGGAATGGGGTCAAAGGTCAGGACATAAAAGCGGGATCCATTTCATTGCCTTTATGCTACATAACATGCGTAAATATGGTTCGATTTCGATGAAATTTTAGTATGTGGTAGAGAACCACCTGGGCACGAACCCTATTGAAAATTGGCGAAATGATGTCAAAGGTCAGGCAGGGCATAAGAGCGGGATTTATTCCATTGCCTTTATGGATCATAACTTGCGTAAAAATGGTTCGATTTCAATGAAATTTTAGTATGTGGTAAGGAACCACCTGGAAACAAACACTGTTGAAAATGGGTGGAATGGGGTCAAAGGTCAGGACATAAAAGCGGGATCCATTTCATTGCCTTTATGCGTCATAACTTGCGTAAATATGGTTCGATTTCGATGAAATTTTAGCATGTGGTAGGGAGCCACTGGGCACGAACCCTATTGAAAATGGGCGAAATGGGGTCAATGGTCAGGCAGGACATAAGAGCGGGATTTGTTCCGTTGCCCTTATGCGTCATAACTTGCGTAAAAATGGTTCGATTTCGATGAAATTTTAGTATTTTGGTAAGGAACCACCTGGGGACGAACCCTATTGAAAATGGGCGAAATAGGGTCAAAGGTGAGGGCATAAAAGTGGAATCCATTCCATTACCTTTATGCGTCATAACATACGTAAATATGGTTCGATTTCGATGAAATTTTAGTATGTGGTAGGGAAACACCTGGGCACGAACCCTGTTGAAAATGGGCGAAATGGGGTCAAATGTCAGGCAGGACATAAGAGCGGGATTTGTTCCATTGGCCTTATGCGTCATAACTAGCGTAAAAATGGTTCGATTTCGATAAAATTTTAGTATGCGGTAGGGAGCCACTGGGGACGAACCCTATTGAAAATGGCCGAAATGGGGTCAAAGGTAAAAACACTGGAGTGGGATCCATTCCATTGCCCTTGTGCACCATAATTTACCTAAAAATGTTTCGATTGCGACAAAACGTTATCATGTTGTTCCGGAGGTATAGTGAACCGGTTCCGTTGAATATCAACGAAATGGGGTCAAAGGTCATTGCACAAAAGCAAGATTTATTCCACAGCCATTATTCTCATAACTTGCGTAAAACTGCTTCTATTGCGACAAAACTTTAGTATGTTATTCTTGAGGTGTACTGAACCGGTTCTGTTGAATATCATCGAAATAGGGTCAAAGGTCAGGACACAGGAGCGAGATTTATTCCACAGCCATTATCCTCATAACTTGAGTAATAATTTCTGGTATGTTGGAAAGCGTATCATAATCAATGCATTGCATGATTTTACTAACTTGTTTCATTATTATTTAGCATTTGAGAGCCAAAACTTTCTTTTAATCCATCGTTCAGTTCAGTATTTTATAAACGAGTTTGTTTCATTTCTTGCTGCAATTTAAGTTCATGATTATAATTATTTCCCTTTTCGAGGTTTACCTTCCCCTCTGAAAATCTAAGGCTATCAGTAACTTTCCTCCTCTAATTAATATCCATTAGCGGCACGGTGCCAACGCCGTAGGTCAAACACAATACGTGCCTCATTCTGGACTCGACTGGGAGCATAATCAACCAGCGCCTCTTACCACTGGGCTACAGGGAACCACCATGATTAATTTGCTTTCATTTGTCACGTTTTTGCAGGAAAAATGCAAATGCCAGTCATGATATTTTTTTCCATAGATAAAAAAGTATCTGTACTTTTACAACAAAAGGAAAATGTTAGTGAAATTAAAGGGGAAGAGAGGGGAAGACAGATAGTGGACTATAGAGAGAAGCTAACATTTTATGACGTACACCGATGAGACATTACATTATGACCACTCCCAACCTAGAGAAATGAGAGCGCCTGGAGACCGAGCGGTGGCGCAGGTGAAGTTCACAGAGCAGCATATATACAACCCGAGGACCGTTTTTTGGTTAGTAGAGTGTTCGGAGTCAGAATGGGAAACGCTACCGATTTATCTGGATTTGATAAAGGACAAATTGAGATGGCACGATGCCTCGGAACTACTATCTCGGAAACTACGCTGCTGGTGGGTTGTTCACGTGCCACTGTAGTGAGTACGTATCAGAAGTGGTGCACAGATGGCCAAACGACGAACCGTCGTCCAGCAGTGTGTCGTCCGCAGCTCATTGATGCCAGAGAGGAGCAGAGACTCTCGCGCATTGTTCACAGCGACCGCAGGGCCACACTGCGACTAATCACCCGCAGCTACAACAGTGGTGATCAGGGCAATGTGTCTCAGCACACAGTTCATTGCAGCCTTCTGCGCATGGGCCTGCATTGCCAAAGACCCAGCCGGGTCCCCATGCTCACCGCACGTCATCGCCAACAACGCTTGAAATGGGCCCAAGATCATCGAGATTGGACCGTGGATGATTGGAAGAAAGTAGCCTGGTCTGGCGAATCAAGATTCCCGGTGCATCACGTAGACGGCCGAGCTCGGATACGCCGATTACCAACGGAGGCTATGGCACCTCGATGCACTGTTGGGCGGAAACAGGCCGGCAGCGGCGGCGGTGTTATGCTGTGGGCGATGTCTTCTTCGGACACTTTCGGCCCCCATTACCCCAATAGCACAATCCCTGACAGCTGACAGGTATCTGAACATCGTTGCGGATCAAGCTCACCCATTCATGGCAACTGTGTTCCCTTCTGGTGATGGCCATTACCAACAGGATAATGCGCCATGCCACAGTGCCAGAATCGTCAAGGAGTGGTTCGAGGAACATGTTGGTGACTTTCTGTTAATGCCCTGGCCTCCAAATTCACCTGGCAAGAACCCAATCGAACATTTATGGTTCGACTTGGAAAAGCGGGTTCGCGCTAAATCACCACCACCCCGAAATGTACGGGAACTGGAGGACCTGCTATTGACATTATGGTACCAGATGACCCAGGATACCTATCGCCACCTTATCGAATCGATGTCTTGCCGAGTGGCCACCTGTTTTGCGGGCTAAAGTTGGTCCTACAGCTTATAAGGTAGATGGTCACAATGTAATGGCTCATTGGTGGATATTCCAATTTAACTTTCATTTTTAGTTTCTTTTTAGACAGATTAATGAAGCCTTGCGTTGTACCTTGTAGACTACGTATACATTGGATGAAATTTGTATGGAGATGGATACACTTCGAGCCTAATATTACAGAGGTTCGAATTGGAAAAGCGTTACGGGGATTTTGAAGATCTTAAAGGATTTTAGTATTAATTCATTTCCAAGCAAGAAATTTCTAGCGGCAAACTCAGAAGGAGCTCACTTGGGCGGCATCGGAGATCGGAGGTTGTAAAAATGTGTTTCTCAGGGAATCATTCTTTGTATGGGAGAGCCATTTTAGAAAACCTTAAGTGCCTAAATTGTTCTATTAGTCTACGCTGCAATAGCAGAGCTTTCGGGACGGGCGTGATTGCTTTATAACATCGGAGGCGCCCGTGGCTTCTGCCCTTCAAGCGAAACACAGCGGGTCAGAGAAAAAGAGAGAGAGAGAGAGAGAGAGAGAGAGAGAGACTGGGGAAGAAGACAGAGATCCAGAGACAGCCGGCGGAGATAATGATGGAGGGAGGAGCATTTTCTTGGTAGGTTCTTGGGGACCAGAATAGTGAAATAACATGAAATGTTGCGTGGAATTAGACGGGAAATACGAAAGAGCGAATACACAAATGAGTAATAAAACAAACAGCGAGAGGACAGGAACAGAGACATTAAGTAATAATTTTCATCTAAGATCAATCCGGGACAACCGTATGATGTATGAATTAATAAATAATTTGAGACTGTAACCTTCTCAGCTATTCATTTGCTTTGTATTATCCGCAATGAGTTTCAGTCAGGTACCCCTTAACAACATCGTATCAGAAGCATTCTGAAGTAGTGTGGTTTAGACTACTGAAGTACCTTGAAGCACAGTTCTGTTATTCTTGGAAGGCCTAATAAAGACATTTGTTCGTAAGTAAATAGACATCTCTTCTGGCAGTTATAAAACCTAATATTGCTCGTTGTATAATTAAGGATTTTGTGGTAGTTATCCGGAGCGTAACATTAAGAAGTTCCAGTGTTACAAGAACTACCGATAGTACTATAAATAGTAGAGGTAATGTTTTAAGTGAAAGAGTTAATAAAATAAAACATTACAAGCAATCATTTCAGCAGCACCTTTAAATCTATAAAATTATGTTATTGTAATAGTGGCAATTGTAAGTAAGCTCTTACTAATAACGTAATGGAACGGGAATATTTATTTTATGAAATGTAATGTCATGTAAATATCTTTTAATTGTTGAATTTTAATCATATGTGAATAATTAAGAATCCTTGCAGTTTCAGAATGTTTGAAAAGTAATCGTAGGAAACTTCTTAAGAACATATTTTTAGCATGTCTTTTGTAAAAAAAGATCGTGCTTATGTTATCGGTTTGTCCTTCAGTCCGCTCATCCGTCCGTCCGTCCATCTGTCCGTCCGTCCATCTGTAGACACGATATCTGTGCAACTATTAGTCCGATTTGAATAACTCTTTTTGCATTGGGAAGCTTAATATATGCGAATGATGATCCTTCATTTCGGTTTCTTTTTACGATGAGCAATTTCGTCGCTAGAGGGCGTAAAGGCAGATAATGTCGAATTTAAAAATACGTTTTATTCCACATATTTGCTTCTAAACATCCGATTGAAACAAATATTTTATCTTTCGATTCCATTTATGTCGAAGAGTATTTTAGGTATACTTACTTTTTCAAATTAAGCATAGATTTTCCGCTAGGGGACGTAAAAGTAAATTACGTTTTCCCCGATATCTCTTCTTCTAAAACTTCGATTTGAAAACATGTTTTCTTTAGCGGATACAGCTCCTGATGGAAAATCTTTTGCATATATTTTTTAATTTTTGGTAAAGAATACTTTGGCCACCAGGGGGCGTAAGTGGTCATTTTTGCTTCTGATATATTTGCCATAAAATATGAGGTTCTAAAATCTCGATTGAAAAAATTCTTTCGTGGACCGATGCCACTCACGTCAATAAACCTTTTCGGAATATTTTCTTCTTAAAATATTGCATGGTTTCTCCACCAGGGGGCGTAGATGTATATCTGATTTTTTGTGTTCGATTTGGTAGAGCCAGTAAGCCACCGGAAACGATTAGTTTATCGGCTGACTTCTTGGAGTGGACAACACCCAGGACATTCCTGTGTAGATAGCTACATTTAATAGAAGAAGGCTTTTTAAAGCGACTCATTAGGCAGGATTTCCGTCCTTCGGGGTGATGGTATTAGGAGTGGACATGGAGACGCATGGAGAAGAGGGTGCTTGAGTCGCATGTTTTGGAAGTAGTGCGAAAAACAATAGGAATGAGTCTTCTGAAGGGAGGTTGATGACGTGTCTTTGGGCAAAATGTGACTGAGAGAAGTAAAGGGAGGACATTGAGATTTTCAAGGGTTGACTAGAATTTGGGAAGGGGTGCGTGGTCTCCGCGCCCAAGCGAAAAGAAGGACTAGAGCGAGGAGTTAGGACATGAGAGATGGTCTAATCGCACGGTGACCTGGAATAATCATTAATTAAGCAATTAATCGAAAATAAAGGATTTTATCAGACACCAAATCGCTTCTGTTGAATTACCTAGTACTTTTCTATTGATGTTTACAGTGCTCAAGGAACCTTGCAATCTTCTGATTATATCATATTTCGGCAATTAAGGAAGGAGTTGAAACAGCACTGTGACATTTTTAATAATCTTGATATTAATATAGAAAATACATACACAGAAATTCTATCAAAACTTATGGGGAGAAATTTTTTTTTATATGTTAAATGTTCTTTCGAAGTTACATATGTTTAGTCGTGATATTTATACAGATTTCAATGATTATAATATTAACGGTGATACCCCAGTGGAGCAGTCGTCTAAGCACTGGATTCTGACCGTTCGTGCGAATGGTCTCAGACGAGGCATAGATGTTGTTCCTGTCTTACAGCACTGGCTTTATCCCTTCCCTGGAGCTAGTGGTCCAAAATTAGGGAAGGGCGACTGCTTATAGCCATAAGGATTGCTGATGATAGTCAATAAACGCCAAAATAAATAAATATTAAAAATAATTGATGAAATTAATGACAAAAGCCGTTAGAGTGTAAAACGAAGGTAATTTTTATCGGGAAATTTCTTGTCAGGAGTTATAATTGTTTCTTGATTTATCAACTAAAATCAGAGTTATTTTGAGTTAGTAAGTCTTTCATTCAAAGAGAGCAAATGTTCTCACAATATTTTCTCCTGATATGTTTTCAGGAATTGGTGCGAATCAACGCAGTTAAATCGTGAACAATATCCATGTCTTAACCTGCTATTCATATCTAAGCTCACTAGCACGGGCATCCAGAAACCTAAACCATACAACTGGAGAACCTCTGTTAATATCATAACTATTACAGTGGTCAACAGCCAAAAAGATCCTGAAATCAAAGCAGCCGAATTTTATGTTTTAATGGACGTTGTACCCGAATGTAGTAATAAAACGTTTCAGCTGGCTCTACTTTTCAGGATCCAGTAGCAATTCTTTTAGTGGGTATGGAGCGAAATTCAATACGGTTTTGTATCCTTATTTTTCAACAATCAAGGGATATCATTTACTCTCCAATGTGTTCTGTCAACAACCTAATGGGCGCCGGAATAATGGAATGTAGGGAAGGGCAAAAACTGATATTAGTTTTCCCTCTGAATGTAATTTTTTTTATATCGCAACTATTGCATCAGAAAACGTTGCTAGAAATTATACCAACGCAATTTTCTCAAAAACTAAAACAACTATTCCGAATTACAGGGGATAGTCTTGCACAGTTTCACAAACTACACAAACTAGGTAAGTATCGTTTTCCAGTTCCAATTACTTATGGAGATAATTGAGATGGAATTTTTGGAAGCAGTTTTTACGCCAAAAACCCGAAAATGTGACTAAAAACGATACCAGCGCAATCAAATACTAAAGCAGCTGTTCCGAATGAAATGGTAGTCTTGTACAGTTTTACAAACTACACAAACATGGCAAGTATTGTTTTCCAGTTCCAATTAGTTATGGAGGTAATTGCGATTATATCTTTGGAAGCTGTTTTACACCAAAAACGCGAAAATCTGGCAGAAAACGGTACCAATGCAATTTGCTCAAAAAGTGAAACAGCTATTGCAAATTAGAGGAGATAGTCTTGTATCGTTTTACAAACTACACAAACAGGGCAAGCATTGTTTCTCAGTTCCAATTAGTAAAGAAGATAATTGCGATGGTATTTATCATTTTCATAACTATATGTAGTATATATATATATATATACATATATATTCTATAAAGAAGATACCTAAGCAAAAAAATACATATATAATTTTGACTCACACCTAGTACAACATAGAAAAGGTTATGTATCTACCTGTGTGAGTAAAAGGAGAAAAGATAAAAAAATAAAATAAAACTACTGAATGTAGAAGGTGTCGAGAATACTGAGCCTTGGCTTTATCAAGGACCAGCAAAAACTCTGCATTTTCTCACTTCCACAAAGACCTAGTTGGAAATGGGTTTCTGCAAGGCCATAGATGCAAGTAACATTCCCACCTAAAATAGTTTAAAATATATATATATGTCATGTCCTCCGTAGAGTTGCATGACCTAGCACTAGTTAACAATTTCGCTTGCATCCATTAACCTTCCTGGCCCGACCCATGCTCTTCATCTGTTACTATTAAACAGAGAGAAGAAGATTAAAGAGAACTCAAGCTGTGAGAGTGACATAATAATTAGAAATGATTTTCAGCCATAACGAAATGCCAAGTTCGTTTGAGAGAGAATTTAAACCTGAAAATCAATGCAAAAGAAATCCAAATTTTTTACATTGCAATTAAAAAAGGAAATATTAATTTTTAACGAACAGATTTTTGAAAGAAAACTTGAGTCTAAAACCCCTACTCTACAACTTATGACAGCACGAAAACGAGAATAAGTTAAAGATAATAATTAACTAAAGAAAACTTTGTGAAAGTTATATACCTTAAACAGTTAGTTGCAATATGTACAAAGTATTTCGGCAGTGCTTTAAGTGCATAATTAATTAGTTATTAAGAACTTAACTACTTTGAAAAAACAGCGCATAGAAAAGGAACAAGCTTAGCCATCTTCTGTTCCTAGGTACCCCAAAAGACGCTCAAAGTTACAAAGAAAAGAAAGAGTTAAAACCCGCAAAAATGTTAACAGACAAACCAATGCCTAAAAGCTGAAAAGCTAAAAAACAACAGAGAAAAAGTACATGAAGTACAAACATTGAACTTATAAAACCTAGAACCCAAAAACAAGGAAGAGAGCTTACCTCTTGTGTGACAAAAACTTTTCTCCTCACAAGAGAAGAACATGGCTGACCTCTTCCGCCACTCCCTAGTTGCTGGGGGCAGTGAGGGTGGGGCTGATGGCCTCCTCATACAGCAAGAAACCAACGCGCGGATATTTTAACCAGAGAAAAAAATATATATAAACTTAAGACTGTGGATCTGTATGATCAGAAAGAGCAGAATTAACTCTCCAGAATACATGAGAAATATTATAAAATACACGAGCAGTGTATTTAATAATCTTTGCATGTATTAAATCACCTTAGTGAGCTTCTATAGATTAATCAGAATCTTATTAATTTTAATGTTGGTTTTACTATTTTTAGTATAGCTATCCTAGTGATGAATAACTAGCTTTCTTTTTTATTTGTTTTTATTTTCTTTCATAACCAGATTTTTAAGCTTTTTTTGTGATTTTGTTTATATTATTTAATTTTTTGTTTTAATAGGACCGTCATATCCATAGCACTAAGGTTCCTTTAGGTAGTTAATAGGCATCCTCTAGCCAACTTCCTTACGGCTTTGATTGGTCAGAATCATATTATTAACTGTGTAGAAAATTAAAGCAGATCTGCCAACCTTACTCTATTATTCAGAATAATTTTTCTTAAAGTTCTTTTGATGAAAGAAGAAGGAATTTCGTTCTCTAGAAAACTTTCTAATAGTATATTAATGTGGTAATTGAAGTCCAAATTGTTGCTGCAAATTCTTGAAATTCTTAGGACCTGAGAAATTAGTACATTCTCAATTACTTTGGTTGAAATGTTATTATTCCAGTGTAGATATTTAATTACTTTGAAAGGAAAATTAACTCTTTTATCAAAGAGGCTAATAGATGGGTTACCTCTGTTGAGCTTAATGCTTAAGTCTAGGAACTCAAGTTCCTGATTACTGTGGTTGGTTTTACATAAGTTAAGAGAGCTAGGATAGATATTATCAAAATCACTCTCTATAACTTCTGAATTATTGATACACAGCAGATCATCAATATATCTAAAAGTGTAAAGGTAGTTATCTGAGCAGGTGGGGTGATTTTTAATGAATTTATATTCCTTAAAGAACAGGAATAGATTAGCGATATTCGTGGACGTTGATGTTCCCATGGGAATACCGTTCACTTGCTTATAGAGAGTATTATTATATAAGATATGGTTATTTTCTATGCAGCAATTGAGATAAGAGTTCCAAGTTCCTACATTAACAAATTGGTTAAGTTTAAATTCTGCATACAGCTCTTTAAAGGTAGTGATTATATCTGATAGAGGCAGATTAGTATATAGGTTTTCAAAATCATAACTATTAATATCTAGGGGACAAACTTTGAGTATAGTAGAAATTACTTCTGCATTATTATTAATTATCCAAAAATCTCTGTACATCAAGTTAGAACAGTTTCTAATGTGTTTCAAAACCTTCTTTAAGACATCTTCAAAAGCAAGATCTATTTTCTTTTATGACTCCTTACTCCACTAGCTATGAACCTGAACTTCACAGGATCCTTATGAAACTTAACCGTTGCAAAAAGAAATGGAAATTCAGGCTCATATCTTCTAGTTTGTGGAATTTTAAGTTTCTTGAAGAATGCCTTAAACCGATTTTCTAACTGCTTGGTAGAATAACTTACGGGCTCGTATGTTACTCTATTATTGAGTTCCATAGTTAACAATTCAAAATAGAACTTCTTACAGATAATTGCAAAATTATTGCTAGCTTTATCCGTAGTGGTAAAAATAAATTGGTCTTGTAGTTTGGAGAGTGACCTTTTAGCTTCTCCAGAGAAAAAGAGATTTCTGTCGAAACAAAAGTCCAGACCTGCCAACTCACCGGTGAAGCTATTGATTATATTATATTTCCATTCTGCGAAGGCCTCAATAGGCTGATTGTACGTTAAACTGGTTTTTACTATGTACCTATTAACATCTTGAGTGAAGCTCTCAAGAATCCTTTCTTTGGAAATTGTGAAGGAAGGTCTGAATTTAGAGCCATACTCTAATAAATTCCTAAGCTTTTCATTTTCAACAAAACTCAAGTTTCCGGTGATAATATGGTTGTAATTCTTATCATAGTGAACTGTTTCTTTATGTTCATCACAAGAACATGTAGTAATTACAGGAATGTAGCTCGAAGAGTTAAGTTTGTAGTTTTTAACTATTGACCCTAAGGTCTTAACATATTTAAAACTTACAATAGACTGGTGCCTGTGGATGGGAAAAAAATTGCATTATTGTAGAACAGCTTCCTTACATTGAGATCATCGTAGGCTTTATTTAGAAACCTGATGGTAACAAAATTACTGGAAAATTCTTTAAGAGAAATTTTATCTTTAAGAATATGTTTAAGAATGTCCAGAACCAAAGCAAAAACATGCTTATCAACATGGTCAGCAGTTTCATTCCAGAATTTGAAAAAACTTTTAAGGACAGAGTGCTTGAAGGACTTGAGAATTTTGTAAGTATTTTTAACAAAATTAGTGCCAGTTTTAAAGCTTTCCAGAGTTTTTAGCAAGTTAGCAAAATCAACTTTGCTTGATGTGCGAAATAACCTCTGTCCTCTATTACCTCTAGAGCAGCTCTTATTATTAACAAGAAAGAAGAGTTCACGAATTGAAAATTTATGCTGATTATGCTTATTGTCAGATAGAGTGGAATTAAGGCCATAGGGATAAAGAGACTGATGCTGCAAAATTTCAAGGGATTCAGTTTCTAGCCGAGCATAGAGGTCAGGGATAATATGTAGTACCTCTATTTTCACTTTGTCAAAACCATGAGTATGGAAATGCTCTAATTCAAAGGTAGAGTACTGGTTGGCGTTTGTGGAGGGGTTCACTCCTGAATTAGAGAACTTGTTAACTAGAGACCTGTGACCATTAATCCTAAGATGAAGAGGATTTTTACTTTGGCCAATATAGCTAAGGTTGCAGACAGTACAGGTGAGCTTATAGATGGTATTGTAGGCTTTGCAAAACTTGTTGGAGCAATTATCCTCAACAGAAGAATACAGGTTAGGATCTGCAGATTTACATGTCAAACAACGTTTGTCATTTCATAACTTTAGATTACCTTTGGCAGCGAGTTAATACACTATGGGAAAGGGTGCTAGCCTAACCGAGCGGG
The DNA here is from genome assembly GCA_039090855.1 of Macrothele yani. Classification (NCBI taxonomy): domain Eukaryota; kingdom Metazoa; phylum Arthropoda; class Arachnida; order Araneae; family Macrothelidae; genus Macrothele; species Macrothele yani. Next base: position 58,469,991 of record CM077017.1, on the reverse strand, counting down.
AGGACGAAAAATATCTGAGCTGACCTCCAATCCTTTCATCGTATCAATAGCTTCACCGGTGAGTTGGCAGGTCTGGACTTTTGTTTCGACAGAAATCTCTTTTTCTCTGGAGAAGCTAAAAGGTCACTCTCCAAACTACAAGACCAATTTATTTTTACCACTACGGATAAAGCTAGCAATAATTTTGCAATTATCTGTAAGAAGTTCTATTTTGAATTGTTAACTATGGAACTCAATAATAGAGTAACATACGAGCCCGTAAGTTATTCTACCAAGCAGTTAGAAAATCGGTTTAAGGCATTCTTCAAGAAACTTAAAATTCCACAAACTAGAAGATATGAGCCTGAATTTCCATTTCTTTTTGCAACGGTTAAGTTTCATAAGGATCCTGTGAAGTTCAGGTTCATAGCTAGTGGAGTAAGGAGTCATAAAAAGAAAATAGATCTTGCTTTTGAAGATGTCTTAAAGAAGGTTTTGAAACACATTAGAAACTGTTCTAACTTGATGTACAGAGATTTTTGGATAATTAATAATAATGCAGAAGTAATTTCTACTATACTCAAAGTTTGTCCCCTAGATATTAATAGTTATGATTTTGAAAACCTATATACTAATCTGCCTCTATCAGATATAATCACTACCTTTAAAGAGCTGTATGCAGAATTTAAACTTAACCAATTTGTTAATGTAGGAACTTGGAACTCTTATCTCAATTGCTGCATAGAAAATAACCATATCTTATATAATAATACTCTCTATAAGCAAGTGAACGGTATTCCCATGGGAACATCAACGTCCACGAATATCGCTAATCTATTCCTGTTCTTTAAGGAATATAAATTCATTAAAAATCACCCCACCTGCTCAGATAACTACCTTTACACTTTTAGATATATTGATGATCTGCTGTGTATCAATAATTCAGAAGTTATAGAGAGTGATTTTGATAATATCTATCCTAGCTCTCTTAACTTATGTAAAACCAACCACAGTAATCAGGAACTTGAGTTCCTAGACTTAAGCATTAAGCTCAACAGAGGTAACCCATCTATTAGCCTCTTTGATAAAAGAGTTAATTTTCCTTTCAAAGTAATTAAATATCTACACTGGAATAATAACATTTCAACCAAAGTAATTGAGAATGTACTAATTTCTCAGGTCCTAAGAATTTCAAGAATTTGCAGCAACAATTTGGACTTCAATTACCACATTAATATACTATTAGAAAGTTTTCTAGAGAATGAAATTCCTTCTTCTTTCATCAAAAGAACTTTAAGAAAAATTATTCTGAATAATAGAGTAAGGTTGGCAGATCTGCTTTAATTTTCTACACAGTTAATAATATGATTCTGACCAATCAAAGCCGTAAGGAAGTTGGCTAGAGGATGCCTATTAACTACCTAAAGGAACCTTAGTGCTATGGATATGACGGTCCTATTAAAACAAAAAATTAAATAATATAAACAAAATCACAAAAAAAGCTTAAAAATCTGGTTATAAAAGAAAATAAAAACAAATAAAAAAGAAAACTAGTTATTCATCACTAGGATAGCTATACTAAAAATAGTAAAACCAACATTAAAATTAATAAGATTCTGATTAATCTATAGAAGCTCACTAAGGTGATTTAATACATGCAAAGATTATTAAATACACTGCTCGTGTATTTTATAATATTTCTCATGTATTCTGGAGAGTTAATTCTGCTCTTTCTGATCATACAGATCCACAGTCTTAAGTTTATATATATTTTTTTCTCTGGTTAAAATATCCGCGCGTTGGTTTCTTGCTGTATGAGGAGGCCATCAGCCCCACCCTCACTGCCCCCAGCAACTAGGGAGTGGCGGAAGAGGTCAGCCATGTTCTTCTCTTGTGAGGAGAAAAGTTTTTGTCACACAAGAGGTAAGCTCTCTTCCTTGTTTTTGGGTTCTAGGTTTTATAAGTTCAATGTTTGTACTTCATGTACTTTTTCTCTGTTGTTTTTTAGCTTTTCAGCTTTTAGGCATTGGTTTGTCTGTTAACATTTTTGCGGGTTTTAACTCTTACTTTTCTTTGTAACTTTGAGCGTCTTTTGTGGTACCTAGGAACAGAAGATGGCTAAGCTTGTTCCTTTTCTATGCGCTGTTTTTTCAAAGTAGTTAAGTTCTTAATAACTAATTAATTATGCACTTAAAGCACTGCCGAAATACTTTGTACATATTGCAACTAACTGTTTAAGGTATATAACTTTCACAAAGTTTTCTTTAGTTAATTATTATCTTTAACTTATTCTCGTTTTCGTGCTGTCATAAGTTGTAGAGTAGGGGGTTTTAGACTCAAGTTTTCTTTCAAAAATCTGTTCGTTAAAAATTAATATTTCCTTTTTTAATTGCAATGTAAAAAATTTGGATTTCTTTTGCATTGATTTTCAGGTTTAAATTCTCTCTCAAACGAACTTGGCATTTCGTTATGGCTGAAAATCATTTCTAATTATTATGTCACTCTCACAGCTTGAGTTCTCTTTAATCTTCTTCTCTCTGTTTAATAGTAACAGATGAAGAGCATGGGTCGGGCCAGGAAGGTTAATGGATGCAAGCGAAATTGTTAACTAGTGCTAGGTCATGCAACTCTACGGAGGACATGACATATATATATATTTTAAACTATTTTAGGTGGGAATGTTACTTGCATCTATGGCCTTGCAGAAACCCATTTCCAACTAGGTCTTTGTGGAAGTGAGAAAATGCAGAGTTTTTGCTGGTCCTTGATAAAGCCAAGGCTCAGTATTCTCGACACCTTCTACATTCAGTAGTTTTATTTTATTTTTTTATCTTTTCTCCTTTTACTCACACAGGTAGATACATAACCTTTTCTATGTTGTACTAGGTGTGAGTCAAAATTATATATGTATTTTTTTGCTTAGGTATCTTCTTTATAGAATGTGAATTCTGAATTTTCAAAACTGCTGCGTTGCGCGTTTTGATCTTCAGGTTATTTTGCAACCTTCGTTTTAAATTCTAAAGTTTTTCCTTAGTCTTCAGTTTTGCTCTTAAGTATATACATATATATATATATACTGTATTGACAAAAGTAACCGGACACCCCTTCAAAAGCAAATGAACGGATCCGCTGCGTTGTTAAGATGCGCGGTGCAGCTGCAAACGGTATGAAAACAAGCCTGTAGCTGACCGCGATCATATCGCACTGTGAGGGTGAGTGAAAATGTCGCAGCGGGAGAGAACTGACTTTGAGAAAGGAAAGATTGTTGGGTGTTATATTAGTGGGTTGTCCATAGAAACCGAGAGGCGTTTAAATATACCAAAGTCAACCGTTTTGGATGTACTGAATAAGTGGAAGACACATGGCGTGCCTGAAGCAGCAAAACGTACCGGCAGACCAAAGAAAATCAGTGATAGAGGACGTCGAATAGGAATGCCCACGTTGATATTTGCACAATACAGTGAAACCTGTGTTGGCGTCACACGCATTTCGTGGTCACCTACCAAAGTAGGCAGCTTCGTGTGGCACGGATGTTATCATCAGTAAACACAATGCATAACAAACCTTTATTTAGCGGCCAGCTGCAGGATGCTACCACGGGCAGCCAGTTTTGAAACACATAAGAAAATATGCCTGTATTTTGCGGTCATCGACACGCAGAACTTGAAGAAAAATCTTGTTTAGGAAGTTACTGAAAGATAACGTAAGGGCTGTGAGAGTTAAAAATAAGAAATACCTGTTTGTTTTTCTCTCTGTGTCACCACCATTCAGGAGATTGTAAATGGTTGGTGGTCCTCAGGATTTGTCAAATTCTTAGAATTTTGTTTGCAGACGGTATGGCTTTGGTTAACTAGGGTGCGCATGTTCGATCTTTAATTGCACTAAATGAGTGCATGAAACCCACGGAGGAGTTCATGGCTTCATCCCAACGTACCTAGCTAGCCTTCTCACAAAGCGGCCGTATTGTTTGAGCAGGTTTCATAGTCCGCTTCAGATTGCAAAAGCACATATGGCTGATTTTAAGGAAGTGAAAAGAGGGAGAGGGTGAAAGTGGCTTCAGAACTCAACCGCAGTAGTGCTGCTATTGTGTTCTGCATATCCATACCTTTCATTTTCTCTGTGGGAACATGTGGAAGAAAGAAAGAACAAGCACTTCGCAGCATTCAGCATTAAAAAAGGTAAGTCTCTCTTATTTTATTTTCTAGTGGTAAGGCGAGATATTTGGGCATATCGAACCACTCTATTTGGCGGTCGCCTATCAAGACGGCCATTTTTACACAGAACCGTGGATGACCTTGGTAGACAGGTTTCACTGTACTACTCGTATAGGACCTTCAACTTATATTGCACAAAATTTAAAGTTTTCGGGCAAAGTTGTTCCTCAAAAAACTAAGAAATTTAGAATCTTAACACAGGATGCACATTATGAAGGCATAGTGTGATGTGTGTCCTGTTGTTCCAAACTACTCTATTCCCTGGGTATTTATCACCCAAAATTTCAAAAGCAAAGGCATTTCTCCAAAAGCAAGATGTGTACATATTTAAAACTTGAATTGAGGTAACCGTGGTGATGCTTATAAAAATTCAGAATTTCAAGATGAAGGACATTTTACTAAAAAGCAAGAAATTTGCATACATACTTAAACACGCTACGTATAAAGGAACACAGGAGGGAGGCACATCGATACCTTTCTTTAATGATTTAGCACCTGAGCTTGTATTCTAAAAAATCAAAGTATAAATTGCACTCTGTCAAAAAATTCAGTGATATGAAGAAATAGTTATTGTCGTAAATTTTTTTAATTACTTGAATTACGTTTTATAAACAACTAGCAGAGGTCGTGGCGTTGCCCATTTAACTGAAGATACATGACCAGTGTTGACCGGGTTTTCCCAGAATTATCAATAAATTATTTTTTACATGAACATTTAATTGCAATATCTTCCAATATGCAGAAATAATAACAATGTTATATAAATAAATAAATTGTAGACTTTCTCCAGCAGATTTGCCTGACACCAGGGGATGTCATATGCAGCATAATTAGTGAGTTTTATTACCAGTTGCCGCCCTGGTGGTGCAGTTGTCTAAGTCCCGGCTTATGACCATTCGTCCGTGATGGGTCCGGGTTTGAATCCCGATGAGGCATAGATGTTGCGTTTGCCTTACGGTACTGGCTCTTTCCCTTGCCTGGAGCCAGTGGTCCTTCATTAGGGTCGGGCTACTGCTTATAGCCCATCAAGTTGCTCACGGTGGTCATTAAACTTCCACAAAAAAAAAAAAAAAAGATATTATGCATCATCCTCTTCCCTGACTTCCGCGGCAAAGAAAGAATTGTAACAAAACTGTTGTTCACACATCGCGACATATTTCAGCTACGCTCTTCCCACCTCCCAATGGCTTTACGTGACAGTAGACTATTTTTTTTTTTTTTGATCGCCGTACACATTCAGTTACGTCCTAAATCCAGCTAAAAAAATAATATGCTTTTTTACTTTACAAATTAAGCTGTTACGCCTGCTTCCTAAGACGACGAATGTGCTGTCATCTATCGATAGAATCTCTTTAGCTGTACAGTGTTCCTACGGAGATTAATTAAAAACTATTAATCGAGATTAAAAAGGGCGGGGGGGGTTCACTGCTTCTGCGAGTTTATGTCAAACTTTAAACCTCTACGATCACTAGTTTTTTCAGTAGACGACAGACAGACACACCGCCCGTTTTATGATTATAAATGAGAGATGATATCTAGTTAGAACTCAGAGATTTCTATGACTTGACATTTTGGACAGGCCTGATCTAGTTATTATTGTTATGTGTTTCTTTTTTCAATTACTATAGGTCCTCATCGGGTGTCACCGCGAATCCACACTGCCCACCCTTTGGTGAATGACAGATTATTTAAGGATTCGTTGCCATGGGGGCGCGCCATCGATGCAAGGTCCTCAGGTTCGAACCTGGGCTGATCTTTCAGAGATGGTGGGATTTACTAACAATCGCTGAATATCCGCCGTGCATCGGACGACCACGTTAAGTGACGGCCCCCAGGCTGTACCCACTGGTTAAATGGGTATCCTTTCCTATGTCCCCCCTGAAATTCTCTCACCCCTCTGTGTGTGCAACATCGTACCTGTACGGTGGCACCATCTACTGTACTCTAATCTCATTACAAACTGTTCTGTCACAGTCGCTAGACTTGCTCTCATTCCTTCCGTTTCTGTGTCCTGCCCAAAAGGCGATCTCGCTGTAAGTAGCTGGGACCTAAACTCTACTCACTATGGACGGAAGTCCTACAAGAAAATGACAAATACTGTGTACTGTGTGGGGGAGCTCCTCTGGGGTGGTCTACCCTAAGTTGCGGAAGGCGCTGTAGGAAGAATGCATCATCCACGTCTTGCTCGAGACTTTGGTCCAGGCCCAGCCCGTTCTTTTTCATCACCCGACAACCGGTACGACACTAAAACTTATTATAACTTATAGAAATTAATTATAACCGAAGATCTGGCCAATGAAAATTCAATTCCTATTCTGCAGAAAAAGCCGCCACGAAACAATGCATTTTAAAAAGAAGCCCACACCGAAATTTCCTACTCATTCGAAAATACCGTTTTCCAGTGCAAAACTTCGGGGGGGGGGGGGGAGAGCTAATATTGTATTGCGTGCTGCGAAGTTCGTAAAACGCTTCTGTACGTTTGGCATGTACCAGCAGCATACATGTTGCTGAACGGGCATTGCAGAATTCAAGTCACGCTAGGGGATCAACGATCGGATCCATTACAGGAAATACTGTGTCAATTTGGAAAGTCTTAAAAGTGCTTTCCTGTCAGAGGTTTAGAAAACGTCTGACGCTTCCGCGACCGCTATTCTTTGTTACGAACATTGTCAGGGTAAAAAGAACTCCAATGAATCGTATCATGGATATTACGATAATCGCCTGCATTAATTTAGAACAATCTCTTTCCTTCATGGGAAACGACCCACTTTCCTTAACCGCCGTCAAATAACTAAGCATACAATCTGTAACGGGAAGGGGAGAGACATGAAAATTACACTTACGAATAACTCAAAATCCTGGACTTTATCTGTCCTAACGAAAGTAAAGAAAAATATTCCCTGCACTTTGAAAAATGACAAAATCGTACAATTCATCAATCATAAAGCTCTTTCCAACTCAGAACCGAAGAAAGAATTTTTTAAGTAGTTATAAAGCCTCTATTTCCGACGGAAATGTTTGCTAAATGATGACAGATTTTAGGGACTACAATGAGCAACTATGTCCATCCCTAGTTTGGGGTAGCTGGTTCCGTTGGAGCCAGCACCTTGGGACAAACGCACCTTCAATGCCTCATCCGGAGCTTGAGCACAGCGCCTCTGACCACTCGGACAACGGTGTGGCTATGCTAGCCTTTCTACCCATATCTTCAGTAATTGAAAGTCTGTCGAAGCCGCTATGTCCTCATATGCATTCCTTAGAGATATTTTATATATGCCGCCCCGGTAGCGCAGTGGTCTAAGCGATGGCTTCTGATCATTCGTCCGAGATGGGTCCGGGTTCGAATCCCGGTGAGTCATGGATGCTGTATTTGTCCTACAGAACTGGCTCTATCCCTTCCCTGGAACCAAATGACCCTAAATTAGGGACGGGCGACTGTTTATTACCCATTGAGTTGCTCACGGTCGTTGTTAAACCTCCAATCAAAAAGAAAAAAAAAGAAAAAAAAGAGATTTGTTATGGGTCATTAGAGCAGTTTGGTTCTCTAAATTTACTGTGGTGGAGTCATGAAATGCTTGTGTGGTGGGAATTTATAATTTGGCAATATACGTAGTGTTCCAGAAAACAAATGCTTCTCTGGGTTTCATATGTGTGCTGCTGAGTTTGTGTGAGTGAATAAAACCCAGCGGGGTAAATAATACGGAGCCTTCCGAAGACCAATATTGGCCTCGATAAAGGAACTCTATTTCATCCCTATGTCATTGGAATGAGAGACAACATCGTGACTTTTTATTCCGCAAAATTCTGTCTCTTACGGAAGCGCTTTTCAAGCTTTTTTTTTTTTTTACTTTACAGTCTTTCGAATTTGCTGGATATTCTCAGCACATGTAACCAAATTTCAAATTTTTCAATGTCAGTGTGCATGATATTCTAATTGCCCAGCGGAAGGGAAGATAAACTATGTTTGCCACATCATTGTCAACCATTATCATCCACTGCTGGATAAAGATCTCCCTAAGTTTCTTCCACAACGGTCTGTCTTGAGCCAGTCTCCTCCATATTACTCCTGCATGCTTTCGAATTTCATCCACCCATCTTCAATGTGGACTTCTTCTGGGTCTTTTTCTGTCCCTTGGAGTCCAGTCTAAAATTTCGGTTGTCCATCGGTGGTCCGTCCTTTGTGCAATATGTCCAGATCATTGCGATTTCAGGGATTTTACTCTGATCATGATGTCTTCCACACTTGTCATTTTCCATATCCACTAGTTCCTCTTCTTATCTTTCCTGGTTACACCAACCCTGCATATCTCCATGCTTCATTCAGTTGTCTGCAGTCTTTGTATGTCTTTTTTACGCTTTACAACCGTAGATTGAAGAAGCGTATATGCTCCAGCTTTGTCCGTCTGTCTGTCTGTCCGTCCGCACGATAACTCGCTTAAAAATGGTTCGATTTCGATGAACTTTTAGTATGTGGTAGGGGACCACCTGGGGACGAACCCTATTGAAAATAGGCGAAATGGGGTCAAATGTCAGGACATAAGAGAGGGATCCATTCCGTTGCCCTAATGCGTTATAACTTACGTAAAAATGGTTCGATTTCGATGAAATTTTAGTATGTGGTAGGGGTCACCTATGGAAGAATACTATTGAAAATAGGCGAAATGGGGTGAAGGTCAGGACATAGGAGCGGGATCCATTCCACAGCCATTATCCTCATAACTTGACTAAAAATGCTTCTATTGCGACAAAACTTTAGTTTTGCCTGCCACGCCCTTTTCCAGCTCCTGATTTTCTGCCTCATACTGACGGCATAGGGTATCCTTACCTCGTGTGAGTGCTTTTCTCTGGCTTATAAAGCTCGTGTGTATCGTTCTTGCGACCTGTTTTGTTCAGTAAGTTCTTATTTATTTCATATTTTACATATTTTCATGTTTTGTGCTTAACCTTCGTCGGTTCCTCCAGGTAAACATCATGACTCACCTTGACTGTCTTCAGTTTTCCTTACCTGCGTTCCAACACTCTGCCTTCTGTGCTTCTCTTCAAGTGCTTATCTCCGCACCTCCCGTTTCACGTCGCCAGCTACTAGTGGTCCTCGTGTGACGTCATCTACTCGTCAGTTGTGCACCGCCCGTCTCCAGCAGCTCTTCATGTGACGTCATTGCACATTTTTTTTTTTTTTGATTGGAGGTTTAACGACCACCGTGAGCAACTCAATGGGCTATAAGCAGTCGCCCGTCCCTAATTTAGGGTCACTGGTTCCAGGGAAGGGAAAGAGCCAGTGCCGTAAGACAAACACAACATCCATGCCTGACCGGGATTCGAACGGACCCCTTACGGACGAATGATCAGAGGCCAGCGCCTTAGACCACTGCGCCACCGGGGCGGCACTCAACTTTCTGCCTTCGTTTACCTGTTCATCGTGCCTTCTTCATCTTCTCCGTTTACCATTCTAGAGAGTGTGCTTTCCTGCTCAACGCTCATGGCCTGTACTACATCTACTGCTTATCTTCCACCACTGACGCCTCCCCAAGATGTTCTGCTTCACGACAAACTTCATCTCTCGTCGCCTACCGTCACTTCCATGCACTCCGGCCTTTTGCCGTCCTGCTTGGATTTTATTGTTTCTCAACATGATAACGTTCTTACTGCTCCCATCCCTGAGTCTTCATCACGAGGTCAGTCTTTATTTGCCTCTTTAGCCTTAGGGGATAAATATCTTGCTCTCCCTAATACTAAATTCACTGCACATACATAAGCTCTTCATCAGATTGTTCCCCCTGATGCTATTACCCATATTGAACGAAAACCTTGCTCTGTGCTTGTTTATTTTTCCTCTCCCGCTCAGGTTGCGCGGGTTATTTCTTCCACCATTTCCGTAAGTGATCAAAGTTTGTTCGCTATACCTTTAGCACAGTGTCCTATACTTGTCAGCATGTCTCCTGTTCCTCTGGAAATCTCTGATGATATCCTTCTTAGTTTTCTCTCCCGTTGTGGCCTCATTTTTGGCCCAATCCGCATGTTACCTGCAGCGTCGGACGAGCAAGGTGCTCGCTTATCTTGGTTTTCGACGACAGGCCCTAGTCGCGTTCCCAGATGAAACCTCCATTACTTCCTGTCCAACCACATTTTAAGCAATTTGTGGCCGTCATACTCGTACTGTACATGTCTATACTGCTCTTCATTGCTTTATTTGTAAATCGCCTACTCATTTATGTGCTTCATGCCCGAACAAAAACAACATTCTTGCTTCTTTGACTTCGTCTTCTGGTACTCCTGCTTCTGCCTCACGGCCTGTCAGATCTTCCCAGTTCGTGTCACCGCCTGGTTCGGGTGGATTTTCTTCTTCCCCCGTCCCTGATGATACCATATTATCAACTCTTCTTCTACCGTCTTCTCTTCTGGATGCTACTTCTTCTGCTACCACCACGCCACTTTCTTCGCCTCCATCAAGTCCATCTTCCACCAAGACTTTAGTCAAGCGCCCTCTGTCTTCCTCCTCATTGCATTCTTCTTCTGTTACCGCTTGTCTTTTGTCTCTACCTATGGACACTGTCTGTACACCCGTGGTCCAGCTCTCCAGTGCTACCGTTGCTGTTCTCTCAAGTTGTACCTCGTCTGCTGCCTCTACCAACTCTCAGTGCATTTTACCTGTTACCGTGCCTCTTGTTTCTGCTTCGTCATCTACCACCACACCTCCCATTGTCTTTTCATCGATCACCCGAGATGTTTCTGATTCATTGCACGCCGCTATTCCTGATTCGTCGTCTGCGCCACCCGATTCTCCTTCACCAGCTGCTACTTCGCCGCCCGTTACTTCTGATGTTCCTCTTGATCCTTTCGCTCATCTCTCCGTTTCTCAGAGTTGTCTCCTTGCTTCAGTGCCTCTTTGGATGGTTAATGAATTGGGGCCTCAACAGGTTCCCAGGTATCTTGAACTTCTCCGGTTTCCTCACCCCGTAGGAAACAATATCGTTCCAAGAGCGCCTATAAAGCTACTCGTTCCGAGCGGGAAGAGACTCTAGAATTCTTCGACATCGTACCTTCTGACTTTTGCCTCGCACGATCGCCTTCGCCACCACACATTCGCTCTCCGCCAGTTACTTCTTCTGCTACGGCTGTGTTTGTTACGGCCTCATTGACTAACTTGTCTGTTGTTTCATCGATTGTACCTACTGTTGCTCAACCACTGCCTTCAGCTCTTGCAGTATCACTACTCAGCTCTCCCTCACATGTCATCTCTACTAGTTCTCCTCTCGTCTCGTCTGTCACTCCGCCAACGGAGTTTGCCTCCTCCAGCCTCCAGTGTAGTTCTCACTCTCCGCTAATGTCATCTTCCGCCGCTGTACTCTCTGTTATTTTACCAGTCTCCTGCGACTGTTCCTGCTTCATCGCTTGCAACTCCTCGGGATCCCGGTTCCAAGTCCATTGTTGCTTCCTCGTCTCATATTCAGTCTTCCTCTGATTGTACTACTCGGAAACGCCGCCGTAAGCGCCGGCGTCGTGCTCCACTTTCCCATGAACCTCCTTCGGAAAGTGACTGTGCCTCTCATGGGGGCTTCCTGCGTGCCCTTGATCGTTGGACCAAGCGTGATGCATATCGTCAATTGTACTACAAATATGGTTCCTCCATGTAATTCCTGTATTTCTTCATGTCATATTCTTGTTGTTCTACTCACGATTATCTCTGTGCCGCCCGGAGTGTCTGTTTCACTATTTCCTGCTGTATACTCTGCAATATTCGGTGTACTTTGTTCACGACATTGCATGTTTCTCTTCATTGTATATACCTGACTTCCATGTATCTTTAAGTTTTCCCAATAAAGCGATGTTGAAAGACAAAACTTTAGTATGTTGTTCCGGAGGTATACTGAAACAATTCTGTTTAATATCATCGAAATGGGGTCAAAGGTCAGAACATAGGAGTGAAATTTATTAAACAGCCATTGTCCTCATAACTTGAGTAAAGATTTCTGGTATGTTGGAAAGCGTATAAAAATCAATGCATTGCATGATTTTACTAACTTATTTAGTTAGTAAAATCATACTCCATGTCTCCGCTTCATATGTAAGCACTGGAAGGATGCACTGATTAAACACTTTTCTTTGAAGGCCAAATGGCATATTGCTCTTAAAAATTGTACTGTTTCTTCCAAAAGCTCTCCAACTAAGTTTGATACTCCAATAAATTTCTTTCTCAATATGACCCTCGCTTGACCCTCGCTTGATATCTGCTGTCCAAAGTAAATGTAGGTATCGGTTTTGTCCAGCTTTTCTCCATCAATCGATAAATCTTCATTTGTTGTAAAAGCATTGTACATCACTTTTGTCTTCTTAAAGTTCATTTTTAATCCCACTTCTTTAGTCTTGTCAGCAAGCTCCTGGATCATACTCTGCAGATCTGAAGAGGCAGTTGCAAAAATGACAACGACATCAGCAAAACGAAGGTGAGTTAAATAGTCTCCATTAATCTTCATCCCTTTGTTTTCCCAGTTCAATGATTGAAATACATTTTGCAATGTGGAATTTGTGACATGTACTCTAAAATAACTTTCAGTTTTAGTTGCTTTCTCTATGTACTCCTAAATTTGAATTTATTCTCTTTTAGCGTTTTCAATCTTAACGTTATACCTTCTCTCTCGCGGAATGACGTTGGCAACAATTCTGAGGCCAGAGAGCGTGACGTATGCATGTGACAGATAAGAACTTGAGATATATAATGTTGAAGCAGCAGCCAAATGTGTGGTGTGGTGGTGTGATGTTATAATTGTGGAAGCTGCGTTATGCTGAAGTTTGATTTACTTGAAAGCTACGTTTACGTGAAGTTGTGTTTACTTGACGCCTGCGTGTTCAAGTGATGGTGTTATAGTGTTTTTAGTGTTGGAGTTTTCATTAATCAAGTTTTCTGCTTACTAATTCACATTAATTAGATTAAGTTAATAATGCTATTGAAGAATGAGTTGTAGTTCTGAATTAGTGAAGTGTCATAGGAGTGTTGGCTGAATAAAGACGAACTGTAAGTAACTTCTTCTTGAAGTTTACTTGCGTGACTCCTCTTTCACTTAAAGGGAAGTATTTAAGAAGAACAACTTTATGTATTGTTCAGTAAGTCATAAATACACGTTTTCAAATAGCAAGAATGCTACACATAAAGAGTTTAGGAGATATGGTGTCAATTTGCCTCACTCCCTTTCTAATTTTTATTGGTACTGTATCCTCAAATAGCCGTACCTTTACACTTGCGTTTTCATAGATGTTATTAATAATGCTAATGTATGTATCTTCAATACCGCAGAATTTCAAAGCCATTGTAACTGCTGATAGTTTCACGGAATCAAAAGCTTTTTTATTATCAATAAAGGCCATACATAATGGGAGTTCGTGTTCCCTCTCTGTTTCAGTTACTTCTCTCTCAGTACATGGATATGATCGGTAGTGCTGTAGCCACTCCTGAATGCAGCTTGTTCTCTCGGCTAAGCGGTGTGAAAGAACCTTAGTGAAAATTTTATAAATCACTGATAGTAGGCTGATGGGCCCGTAGTTCCTGAGACACTCAACGTCACCTTTTTTTTTTTTTATATAGCAGGATCATTGTAACATTGTTGCAATCCTCAGAAATCCTCCCTTCATTGAGACATCTTGTGAAAACTTTGGCTCGTCTAGTTTCAGTTCCTCCACTTGCTTCTTGTATAATACCCACGGTAATTCCATCTCCTCTTGGAGCTCTTTCCCGTATCGTGTTTTTAATTCATTGTGTAATTTCTGCTGGGAGAACTGGAGGAACGTTGGTACTGGTAACTTTCGTAATGTCAGGAGTAGATGTATCATCCCTTTCATATAGTTTTGAGTAGAAATCTCTCACTCTTTTCAAAATTTCGCTTTTATTTCTTGTTAGAGAACCATCTTCTTTTCTCAGTGCCATAATCTGTCTTCTTTTCTCAGTGCCATAATCTGTTTTCTTCCCTTATTAAGATGTCCCTTTGCTCTATTCAGGCTTTTCCACATACATCTAGCAAATTATAACTAAGGTAAATATTTAACATAGTTTAAATATTGGTTTACAAAATACTTCAAACACTGTCCTGTAATGAATTGAAATCTCACGTGTATGCCGCAGAATACTGTACCATTAAACTGTTAACTAATCGAAATATAATTCTGTCCTACAAAGGAATGATAAATCTAACTTCTTGATCTTTGGTTTTTCCCTTCGTCTTCCCTAGGATGCGCGTTCTCCGTCTTCCTTGCCTTAGCCATGACTACTAATGAAGCCCTGTGGCAGGTTTCGAGAAATTACCGGTGCATTTGCTATAGTATGCACTCATGTACGTCTTTGACTGCCGTTACTATACCTGAATTCACTTAAATTCTTTCATACCTTTACCCTCAGTGGTACAATTTATATTTGTACCATGCACATACGTCTTGTAGTGGCTACATGTTCAGTTATGCAATACGGCCATGTAAATTGAAAATGTATTGAAAGTCACAAATATTGGTCGGTCATTCCTTAAGAATTATTTAAGACTGTCATTATTTCTCTTCATATAATTCCAAAAACGCCGCGGCTTATCAGGGGCGATTGTCTGAGAAGTTCTGCATGAAGGTGAGCAGCAAAAGTGATCGAAGGCACGTATCCAGGGGAAGAGACCTGGGGGTTCGGATCCCCCTTCCAAAATGCTTAAATATGGATCTTATAGATAGATAGTTTTTTGAAGTAGCACAAATACACTGCTGGACAATTGCTAAGGACGGATGACAATAGCAACGATAGCAACCATAAAATGGAAGGCAGGAAAATGTGGAAATTAGCATAAGTGCGGGATACAGTAAGACGTGTTGTGCGTATGCAAATTTTGGATTGCCGAACTTGTTCGTGACTTCATAGCACTGATAAGAGATATAAAGGATTTGACGCGTATTGGCCGTTGTTGTTCAAACGCAAAGTTCAAAGGGAAAGAATCAATTGACGAACTTGCAATTTTCAATATGTCTTCCCGACATCACCTAGATGATTTTACGCGTGGCCGTATTATTGGCAAGATTGAAGAAGGGCGAAAAATAACAGATGTTGCCAGGGAGTTCGACGTCAGCCACAGTGTTGTTTAAGGCTTTGGAAATCATTTCAAACAAATGGAGAGTGTAGCAAACGTCACGGGGAGGCCGTGTTTGCAGTACGACACCTGCAGAAGATCGGTACATAGTGCTATCAACAAAAAGACACCGGCGCAGCACAGCTAGTGAGGTAGCAAATCAGTTTATGGCTGCTACTGGCAAGCGGATCTCCCGAAAAACTGTCGCCAGACGTTTGCATGAAGGAGGACTATACGCCCACCGTCGTGTTGTGTGCATCCCATTGTCCAGACGTCACCGTACCGCCCGTTTGCAATGGTGCCATCAACATCGCAATTGGACTGATAACGACTGGTCTGCTGTCCTCTTCTCAGATGAGAATAGATGCAGTCTATCGTCTAATTGTCGACGACAACTGATCTGGCGTGATAGTGGTACTGCATATTGTCCAGCAAACATACAGGAAAGGGACCGCTATCCGACATGTAGTGTCATGGTATGGGCTGGCATCATGATCAATGGCCGTACGTCCCTCTATGTGCTTCCAACTGGGACTATGACTGGCCAACGATACATTAATGATGTTCTGCTACCTCATGTTCGCATGTTCCGTGGTGCTGTCGGTGATAGATTCATTTTCATGGACGACAACGCAACACGTCATCGAACAGTCGCTGTCCAGGAGTGTCTTGAGAGCGAGGATATTCAACGCCTCGTATGGCCGGCACGTTCTCCAGATCTGAATCCCATTGAAAATGTGTGGGATGCTTTGGGGAGGAGTCTTGCTGGTTGCCAATGCCCTCCAATAAACAAGGACACCCTCATCCGTGCACTGACAGAGGAATGGGATAAATTACCCCAACAGCTGCTTGATAATGTTGTGCAAAGCATGACACGACGTGTGGAATCTTGCATCGCCCTCCATGGTGGCCATATCCCGTATTGACATCTTACGCCGGAACGCCTGCGGACGGTAATTGCATTTTTTTCACGTTTACGTATTCTGCACAAAATGGCCTGTTTGTCCCTTGAACACGTTCCAAAGCCTTCTGGATTTCAGAGCACAATAAATTGTCTTTCTTGTAATGTCCTGGCATTCTGACATTATTTTATTTCACTTGGCATCCAACCACACTTACTTTTTTATGCGCTATATAGCCGTTTATGATCCGTCCTTAGCAATTGTCCAGCAGTGTATTACTCTTGAATAATCGCAAAACCAATGCACTTAAACATAAGCTTTTGCAAGTTATTAAATTGATGTAAATATTTATGGCTTGATGTAGAGGTTTGCACTGATTAGGCTGAGTTCGGGTACGAAGAAAGAGAAGCACAATGAACCGCGGTGAATGATGAAAAACAGCTTAACGGGCCAGACTTTTGATTATGTTATGCTAAATATCGTACCTTAAAAGTTATTTTTTTAAATCTCACTGGGGTTTTTTTTTGGGTTTGTTTTTCTCAATGTCCAAGTATGTTTTCAGTAGCCTCACCCGTGCGATATTGGAGACGAGTTAGTGATTTGTGAGAGCAATTAGCCGTGCATTTCTGGTAACCTGTTCCACATTTTATGACAAGAGGAAGCATCCAGGTAGTGAGAGACTACCTTACGGAACACCTGTTTTAGTGTCTAAGGGACCATCGCGTCCAGTCAACTCCTGACAGCTGACACTTCCCCCATAAAATTCCTAACTGCGGTGCTTTATCAGGCAGGACAGCACCGGAAGCTTTAAATTACACCTCCCTCATCCCTGAGTATTGCTTGTAACCAATTCGCGTGTGGTATGTTCGACAGACACAGCATCGTCAGAAAGGAAAAATGTCCGATTTCGTATGAAATAGTTTTGTACAAAATTAATAACATTAATTGAATTACCTGTAATTAGGTAAGCAGTGCACAAAATTTAAACGTAATGATTGGTTCTTATTAAAAACAAGAAGGCATTTTTCAAGAATTTAAACAATTTTTAAAAGGCGCGAAAAATTTACTCTTTTTCTCTCTACGTGTTCATAGAATTAGAAAAACAAAATATTGCACCACTTTCCAACATTCAAAACATGATACTTAAATCATACTGCAACATAATAAGAATCTTACTGTAATGAGCGAAATCGGTCGAGCCGACCCGGTGACGCAGCGGTCTAAGCATTGGCTTCTGACCATTCGTCCAAGACGGGTCCGTGTTCGAATCCCGGTGAAGCATGATTTTGTGTTTGTCTTACAGCATTAGCTCTCTCCATTCTCTGGAACCAGTGACCCCAAATTAGGGACGGGCGACGGCTTATATCCTATCCAGTTGCTCACGGGGGTTGTACTCCAAAACAAAAAACAAACAAAGAAACGAAAAAAATCAGCCAAAGTAGGTTCGATTGTAAACTTCAGCCCGACTTATTAAACGAATCAAAATCGGTTTTGAGGATTTTCAAAGAAAGAATGAGAATCTTTTTATTCAAATCGGAATGAAGCAAAGAGGTTTTCGTTTAATGCGACACGATTTGAGCAGCATCTACATAAAACAGCAGTGAATGATTAGAGGCAGATACCTGAAACGTGGAATTCATAACTTGAAAAAGAATAAGAAATCTGATCATTTAGAAGTTCGAAGGGATCCGGTTTTATAGGCTCAGCTGCACGAATGTGCAATTTTACTAACAAAATGAGATGAAATCTAAGCATTTTAGGACTTAAAATTTATTTTAAGACTTAGATTTACTTTTACGAAATAGTAACTCAGTTAATATCGGACGAGATCGAGCACGTACGCTCTGATTTAGGATGAAGGCAAACAAAAAAGCGTTACATGTGGAAAGGGAAAAAAAAATTAAAAGTATAATTTTAAGACAAAACTAAAAATTAATTTTTAAGACGTAAGACAGAACAATAAGCTAAAAATTGATTTTTGTGACATGAGACAGAACAATAAGCACTTTATTCATCTCAAAACAAAATGAAAGAAATCGATCGGACAAAGTTTGCTTCTGCTAAACGATTAAGCACAATTCTCATACATTATATTAATTACTTAATAGTAAAAGGCAAACACCAAAAGATTTTGAAGGAATTTCTCAGCTACGTCATAACTTTATTAGATCCAATTTTTTGACAGTCGGGATGATCTGAATCAACAAACCCGTCAAGACTAATTTGGCATACTGAAAAAAAAATGTAAAGCAATATGGTCTAAGCAGTTGTTTTTTTTAAATATTGTTTTAAATTTCAGCCTGGGATTTGTGTTTAAGACAATGATCAGTATTAGGTAATATACAGTTAGTGGCGAATGAAAACGTCATTTCGGCCTTCTGCGATAAATACAAAGACTTACAAATGTCAGAAGTTATTAGTTAACAGTGTATCTAAACGACAAAGCACAGAGCTTGAATTAAAGTTAAAGTATTTTTTTCGAGTAATGTTCCTTGAAAGGTCACTGCAGGCGAGCTGAAGTGTGACGTTGTCAATTGCACCCGCAGTCAGCTTAGTTGCTTTGTTTTCTTATACAGATTTTTTTTTTTTTTTATTCATCGTGCCAGAAACCTCTGCAATGGAGCAACGCACGAACACCAAGTTCGGTGCAATAATGAGAAATGGAAACTCCCAGAAACACGTGAAAGGTTACAACGGCCAATGGGATATAAATCGCGTTTCACTGGTTTAAGACTTAAAAGCTTTCAAGACGGCCGAGATAATTGGGAAGAACAAACTCGCAGTGGATGACGGACAGCGACCTCCACTCCAAAACTGGCAGAAAAGTTCGCAATTTACTTTCAACAAATCGTTAATTAGCATTTAGAATGATTGCAAGGGAGCTGAGTATCAATAAGATACCAACTGATTGATTACTATACACTTGGGTAAGGAAAAAATTTACTCCTGTTAACACAGCAGTCCATTTAACTTTACGCAGGAAGGGGGAGCAAAATAACTTACAGCAATGTCCAAAAACCTCACCCGGTAGCACACCTATGTTGGGCCACCGTATACGCAATAGCATTTTCCCGACGGCGATATGTTTCGATGGTCAACGGCTTGCCAGCAAATGGTAGATCTTTACAACTAAAAACAAACAAATTTTATCTTTTGTTTTCGTCTGAGACTCTCAAATATTTTGGGAAGCTCCTTAAGTTTTCTTAACACTTACGCAATTCTAATACGGTGTATTTAGCAATGTTATCTACCAAATCGTCTTTTGGTAAGTCGTTAGCTAAAAGAAAGAACTACGCTTACATTCAGCCAATAAATCATTCCTAATATCACGTTGGGTAACGGTCGCGCACTATTTGTGTGTTACATGCGCCTCATCACCGCAATCTAACTTCCCAGCAGACTCTTATCTCTATTTTCCAGACTGAAATTGAGACTGAAGGATCGGTGATTTGATGCGATTTCTTAAATTTAGAAAAACCTAAAGGTAGAGCCGAACCCCATCACAGAAGACGAGTTTTCTTAGTCTTTCAAAAGTTTACCTAAATGTCATGAGTGTATTCTGTACTTCCCGTAATGTTTTGAGAAAAACGGAAAGTAAATCCTGTAAATCACTGTTTTTATATTTATCCAGTATCACTGCCTCTTTTGATTTAGTTTTGTACAAGAGTTAGGCTAGATTTGTATTATAGTTGGGTATATTCAACACCTTTTAAAACGTACTGTGAGAACTGACAGAGGATCAGTGTGGGAACATATGAAGACAATAGCAGTTGGTACAAAAAATTCTATGAATTGCTGAATATAACATTTGTACGAACTTCGAAAGTATTATATAAGTGAACTATATGCACCTATTCTTCACCTCAATCTGTTACCCGTCAATTCGCTGCCGAATGTATTAATCACAAGAGCGCGTTTTTTCATCACTAAATCAAATCCGTCGAGTTCCAAACTCGTTTTACATAGTTTTGGTACGAACTGTGAATAAGGAATGGTTCTCAAATATTTACTGATGGATTTTTTAAAATAATTTCCTGCTCTTTCCTTGGTGATTATTTGAATGTTTTCAGTACCCATTCTCTGGAGAGAAGTTAATCCTACTAAAAGGTCTCCGAAATAAATCTCTACCATCTGTACACGATCGTGGTGGAGCCCAACTGAGAGGTTAAATGTACTTTAATTTAATGAAAGACATATTTTTAATATTTACACACAACATTAGATCTTTCAGGTGCGCAACGGACTCATCCTCAGATGTCTTATTGTACTACTTACAATGTATTATATGATGTACCCTGGCGTGCAAAAATTTAGGACGAGACGGTTTTTCGAATGTAACGTCCTGCAGAAGTGCTCCATATCGACTTAAATCATACCATAAGATCCCCAAAATGTAAGAATATGGGACAAGTGAGCAAAACCGTCCAAACAAGGAATCCAAAGGATACAAAGGTACTTTATTGAAAAGGTAGCTTCGAGCACAACTGGACAGAAGACAGAAACGTCCATGTGACAGGCGGCTGCCAAGAAAAATCCAATCTTTAGTAGGGGATATGATCACCCCTGACTGCGTTGCAAGATTTACAACGTCTGCCCATGCTGAGGACGAGGTTGTCAAGGAGCTGTTGAGGCATCACGGCCCATTTATCTTGTAGCGCCAATCCCAGCTGCGGAATCGTTCTGGCGGCTGGTGACGTGCTGCCAAGCGTCTCCCGAGAAGGTTCCACACGTGTCCGATTGGATTTAGGTCCGGGAACCTTGCGGGCCAATCCATGCGTTGAACATCTTCACTCTCCGACAGCTCTGCGACAGCCACTATACGATGGGTTGTAGCGTTGTCATCCATGAAGAGGAACTCAGGACCCATAGCACCTCGAAACATACGCACGTGAGGCAGGAGAACCTCGGTATAATAGCGGACACCAGTGACTGAACCTCCTTGGAAGATGTGGAGGTCAGTACGGCTACCAAACATGATACCGCCCCAAACGAGAACTCCGCCCTCTCCAAACCGCCGTCCCTTTCGATGATGTTGGAAGTGTGATTGCGTGTTCCTTGCTCTCTCCAGATGTGTATACGTCCATAATCGCTCGTCAGACTAAATCGGCTCTCATCCGTAAAGAGAACTCGACCCCATTGCTGATATGTCCAGTTCTTGTGTTCCTGGCACCACAGAAACCGCCGTCTCCGATGAGCAGGCGTTAATGGCACACACCGTGCTGGTCGTCGTGCAAATAGTCCACCTTTGTGCAGCCTCCTGGCCACGGTAAAATGAGATAACGGACGTCCAGTTGTCTGTTGCATGTGCCTTGCGATTTTTCCCGCTGTCTGCCGTCTATCTCTTCTCGCCTGTAGGACAATATACCGGTCGTCTGCCGCCGTTGTTGCTCGCGGACGACCACTGCTAAACTCTCGGACAGCTGTTCCTGTCGTTTGAAATGCTCTCCAAGCTCGTGAAACGATGCTGTGAGCGATCCCGAACTCCTCGGCCACACTAGTCACACTTCGACCTTCTTCCAACTTCCCAATGACGCGACCTCGGGTAAAGTCATCCAGATGTCGTCTACTGGATTGCCTGTTGGCCATATCACACGGTGGCAGCAACTCGACGTCGTTCAAACCGATGTACACCGTGCAATAGCTTTCACCGAATTGCTGAGCGTACACCGCCCGTGTGCTTTATACCCTTACGACCCCCACCCCACCCCCCGTCAAGCTGCATATATGCGCATGCCCTACCGTACCGGACCCTGGTCTATCTCCTCAGTGGTCTTTTGGTCCGTTCTGCCTGCTCGTTCCGCTGTTATGCTGATTTCTCCTCTTCGTCCTTAATTTTTGCACACCAGTGTATTATTGTGCTACTTACAATGTATGTATTATTGTGCTACTTACAATGTATGTATTATTGTGCTACTTACAATGTATGTATTACTGTACTACTTACAGGTCCGCAACGGACCCATCCTCAGATGTATTATTGTACTACTTACCTCTGAGGATGGGTTCGTTGAGGACCTGAAAGATCTAATGTTGTGTGTAAATATTAAAAATATTGTTGTGGTCGCGATCCCACTGCGGACCACCAATGTTGTAACCGTGGTCCCTCCGAGGACCACCACCTGATACGTTAATGAATTCCGAGCGGTTATTCTTCAAAATAAAAGGATTGGATACGTTTTCTCGCGAAGACTGCGATAATGGAGCGTGCACTTACTTTAACTTACTTTTACTATTACAAGAGCATCCACGAATCAACTGATAGGATTGCCGGCACACAAAAACACTTTAATTTAGACAGTCATATTTACATAATTTATATATGCTGATGAATCACGCCGAATCATGGCTATTGACAGGTCACTACGACCAAACTTGGCAAATTTTTAATAGATGGTACTGTTCATCGAGCGATTTCGAGACAGTCACTCAAATGTCTTGTTTCGGGTCAATTGAATATCTGTCTCTATCTTGGAAGAACAAAGTAAAGAATCAAAGAACTGTTACTTACACAAGTCTTCTTCTGAAAATAATCCAAAGCACCTGCGAACGGGCTAGTTTAATAGCCTACACGATATACTCGACATCAAACGGAGTAGGAAACGGCTCCATGCCGTCTTTAAACACACAGAGACGCACATGCACTTTCACTGGTCCGGCTGTTAAAGCGTGGGGGTATCACTAAAGAACCCCGTGTGATGTTCTCCAACCGAAAGGAACGAAGCATCGGTCAATGTCGACGCGATACTCGCCGAATCATGGAATTTTCAGATGTAACGGGGAACGATTTTTGACTCCTGGTCACTTGATGCTCCGTTCTAACATGGACACTAGCAAATAGTTTGTACTTCTTGCGATGTTAGGCAAAGGTTGGCCATCCGCCACTTTTCCTGTTGTATCAGGCAAACTTCTTCTGGTCCACTCTTTTATCGGAGCTAAGCGTGCCGCTACTTTTTCTGTCGTGAAGCGGGAAACAACTGCTTATTTCTTTCTTCTGTTGATTTCAGCTACTCGGTAAAGCCTCTCGCTTTTCTGTTCCCCCCATGCACACTAGGACACGAGAATATTAGGGCACTCAAAAATGCGTTCGTCGGTCCCTCAGTATTACACTTACAGGACAATTTTTTGACCCAAACTGCAACCTCTCCCATAAATCTGTCCTGCTAATGGCGTTTCTGACGCCCTTGTTCAGTTTAGAACCCCGACACATCGGCTGAATTACGACTGTTTTCGTCACCTTCGTGATTCCGAACGCAGTGGCAAAACGTTTGGGGTGGCCCCTGCTTCGCTTGGGAACTTCTCTTTTCTTTGTTCAAAACCCAATACGAACCAACGCATTAATTTATCAAATCATTAATCGGTCTGATTAGCCACGCCCATTATATAAAAAAATAATGAGCCAGAAGTCGTGACAACATGTAGTTCATTAAATTAAAGTGCTTTCAACCTCTCAATAGTTTGATTTGGACTCCACTACAATCGTGTACAGATGGCAGAGATTTATTTCGAAAATACAACGCTACACGATAGAACTTCACTACTACTAATCCTACTAAAAGATTTGTGTTTGGCGTTTCATTTCTCTTCTTTCAAAATTTAGAAATCATAGCATACAGCTAGCTGTATGTGAAAATTTCATTAAATGATATTTGTAGAATAAAAAGAATGTATTCAACATACAAATTTAATTTCAGTTGCTTTTCAGGTTACGATAACAAGGATAATCAAATCTGCAGCTATTTGAGAATTTACAGCTTCATTTAATCCAGCGGAAGTTGTGCACGGAACTTTAAAAACATGTGTACCAGGCCGGAGCGTAAAATAAAAAAAAAAAAAAATCAAATTTCGATATGCTCTAGTGCGGAAAGTTGTGTACTGCTATGTAAACCATGCACAAAAAATTTAGCGAAATTCAAATTATATCTTATGTTTCCACTTTATCTTCAAAATTTCGATATTTGTGTAAAATCGTCACCTTTTCATGTCCGTTGTGAGAAAAAAACAGTGTTCATCACAAACTTTCCCTAGTGCGCAAAAACTATCTGTTGGTACCTAAAAGATGTGCACAATTTTTCAGGCAAAGCAACTAATATCTTACGGTTCCAATTTAATGCAACAATACTCCATTGTTTAAGGAAAATTGCAATACTTTAACACCTAGTGTTCACCATATGATTTGTTTCCTAGTTGTGTTAGTGTGTGCACTACTGTGCTGAAAGCACAACATATTGTGCAAATGTGCAATAGTGCATACTGCATACGGTGCAGCTCTTCACATTCTTCATGTTTCAGAAAAATCCCAGAATTCATCATGAGGAGGTGGCAGCACAGCGAGTTCCACCCGTGCCCAACCCAACCACCCATCCATTAGGGCAAATCAATTTTCTGTTCTTCTTTTTTAAACTTCAGTTTCCTGTTCTTTATTGATTTTTACCCGGAAATATGATTTACTTTCGAAGGTTGGCATTATTTGCCGTGCTTTTAACCGTACTCTAATAAATCAATCCCTTTGTTCTCCTTCGCAAACAGCAGGAGATGCTTCTGTTGTCAACTTAACGCATCGCTCCACTCCCTGATTGTGACAAGGGACGTTTTGCGTGCCCAATCGCTTAGCAATGTCCTTACGGTCACTGTTGCATAGGTTCATTATTTCATCGTCGGTTAAATGAGCAGTCAATGGAGGTTCGCTTAAGACGCATGATTGCCAGTCAATTAGGTCAAAATAATCCTCCCCTGGAAGTTGAACTGAGGAATTTCAAATACACGGATCGCATCGCAGTTTTGTGCCCTTGCTCTAAGGATCCTGAGGAAATCAAGTTCTCTGATGTTTCCTCTCGTCCGTGATCGTAACCAGAAGTATTGATTCTGGATGAGCAAAATAGCCATTCCTTTGGATTACGTGGTCCAGAAGGCTCTTCAAATCCTGGGTGAGATATCTGGATGTATGGATGGCCTTCCACAGATTCCGTGCTCCACAAATGGCAATGAATGTGTGATCTTATAAGT
Organism: Macrothele yani; assembly: GCA_039090855.1. NCBI lineage: Eukaryota > Metazoa > Arthropoda > Arachnida > Araneae > Macrothelidae > Macrothele > Macrothele yani. The sequence continues at coordinate 58,444,803 of CM077017.1, read as the reverse complement.
GAACCACATGAGCGCATAAATCTCACAACAAATTCTGCCAGAATGTTAAGTGAATCAGAAGGCTGCGAAGTACAAATATAGAGGCGCAAAATATGAATAGCCGTCGTTTGCCACCGTGCATGGCTCATTTTTCTGGTGCTTATGTGCCAGGCTTGATGACCATGTACGCGTTGTCACAGTTAAGATCCCTTGCAATTTTTTCATCACGTTCAAGAAAACCCGCTTCGATTGCTGCAAATTTCAAAACAGGTAGATTTTCGCAGCTCTCCATCTGTTTGCCGATTTTCCCCTGAAAATGTTTTTGTGCCACTCGTTTGGCCATCCAAATTTTGAATTAAATGACGGAATGTCAGCTCGTTTCCGTGCAACTGGCATATGCTCCACTGAAGAGTTTCTTGGCAGGCTAGCTCTAGAATACGAATTGCACCTCCTTTACACCCAGTATTAACGATGGTTCCGTCGCAGCCTATCACCAACAGTTTGCTTAGGTCGATATTCTTGGCATGTAAGAAATCCAGCAGACATTTGGCAATGTCCTTTGCGGTGGAAGATGTAGGAGTGCTATGCCCAAGATATTTATTTCCAGTTTCTTCCAGCATAGTCACGTGTTCTTCAGTAATAGTTTTTTGAACCGCTTTCCTTTTCTTTCTTCATACACTATGGTTTGACCCTTACGCCCGTCGAAATATAGCCCTTTAATAACTGTACGTGCATTCAGATTATCGTTTTGAAGCTGTTTCCTCTTTTTTTCTCTGCCTTCTAATTTTGTGCCTACCTATAACACTTGAAGTATCAGCTTGAGTTATCATTCCCACATCTTCCAAAAGTGCATTTGCAATGATGGCTCCACACATCCAGATATATCACCCAGGATTTGAAGAGCGTTCTGGACCACGTAATCCAAAGGAATGGCTATTTTGCCCATCCAGAATCAATACTTCTGGCTACGATCACGGACGAGAGGAAACATCAGAGAACTTGGCTTCCTCAGGATCCTTAGAGCAAGAGCACAACACTGCGATGCAATCCGTGTATTTGAAATTTCTCAGTTCAACTTCCAGGGGAGGATTATTTTGACCTAATTGACTGACAATCATGCGTCTTAAGCGAACCTCCATTGACTGCTCATTTAACGGACGATGAAATAATGAACCTATGCAACAGTGACTGTAAGGACATTGCTAAGCGATTGGGCACGCAAAACGTCCCTTGTCACAATCAGGGAGTGGAGCGATGCGTTAAGTTGACAACAGAAGCATCTCCTGCTGTTTGCGAAGGAGAACAAAGGGATTGATTTATTAGAGTACGGTTGGGAGCACGGCAAATAATGCCAACCTTCGAAAGTAAATCATATTTCCGGGTAAAAATTGATAAAGAACAGGAAACTGAAGATTAAAAAAGAAGAACAGAAAATTGATTTGCCCTAATGGATGGGTGGTTGGGTTGGGCACGGGTGGAACTCACTGTGCTGCCGCCTCCTCATGATGAGTTCTGCGATTTTCCTGAAACTTGAAAAATGTAAAGAGCTGCACCGTGTGCAGTGTGCACTACTGCACATTTGCACAATATGTTGTGCTTTCAGTGCAGTAGTGCACACACTAACACAACTAGGAAACAAATCACATGGTGAACAACACTAGGTGTCAAAGTAATGCAATTTTCCTTAAACATGGAGTATTGTTGCATTAAATTGGAACCATAAGATATTAGTTGCTTTGCCTGAAAAATTGTGCATATCTTTTAGATACCAACAGATTGCTTTTGCGCACTAGCGAAAGTCTGTAACGAACACTGTTCTTTTCTCACAACGGACATGAAAATGTGACGATTTTACCCAAATATCGAAATTTTAGAGGTACCGTAAGATATAATTTGAATTTCGCTAAATTTTTTGCACATGATTTACGTAGCGATACACAACATTTCCGCACTAGGGCATATCCAAATTCGATTTTTTTAACGCTCCGGCCTAATGTGTACAGAGGAACTTAGAGAACAGTTTGGGACCTAAATTTAATTGGTTTCAGCAACATCTCTTGCTGGTCACAACCTGCAAGATAAGCTTCTTTTGGACTCAGTTTGAGCTCTTCGTGTGGGTCGCATAGTTAATTTACGACGATTGTTAGCATTTAATCATGATGTTACCCTCAACCTCATACTCTCCTGCTCCTTTTAACGCGCTAAATAAATAATAATAATTTGCTGCTAGGATGTGAAGTTGCCAGTCACCACCGGCAAAAAGGGTATTTGCCGGTGAACAAAAGGGCACCTGCAATTATATGACGTACTACTAAGATGGCGCATGAGTCAAAACGGCAAGTTAATTACGGCGATTGTTAATTTACGACGATTGTTAATTTACGACGATTGTTAATTTACGACGATTGTTAATTTACGACGATTGTTAGCATTCAATCCTGATGTTACTCGAAACGTGCGATTTCGTGCTCTCTCCTTTCTCCAGGTGGGGGACATATGCGACGTACTACTAAGATGACACATGAGTCAAAACAGCAAGTTGCAGCACTACGCTGGTAAGGCTTATTGCTGCAACTTGCCGTTTTGACTCATCAGCCATCTTAGTAGTACGTCACATATATCACATATATCCACCACCTGGAGAAAGGAGGGGGCACAAAATGGCAGGTTTCGCGTCCGCCTTAAAACCATGCTTGAAGAAACTCAACGTAGAAGAAGGAATTTTGTTGTTTCCGGAAGATGTGTGGAAGAATCCCACATTTTTTTTTTTTTTTGAGAATCTCACGGCCAGGAGATTCATTTTACGTTCGGGAGCCATTGTGAAGCAATACCCTATTCGCCGGTGGTGAATTCAAACTCACATCTTCTTACTCAGGAGCGGAATATTCTCCACACAGAATTATGCCGGCAAGGCTAGGGCTGCAACTTGCCGTTTTGACTCATGTATGACCTTAGTAGTAGGTCACGAAGTATTATATATGTAATACAAATTACTAGTATGCATATACATACCCGATTTCTGATTTTCTAAAAAGTACGTATTCATAAAGAAAAAAAAATGCTTAAAATTTAAAAACCTCGCAGATGACCAAAGAAATATATGTAGCAGATAAATATTGACTTATTATATATGTGTTTTAATTTATGTTATAATAATCGAAATTTCTGTCGTTCCTTACTGTGTAAGGAACAAAATTCTCTGGAAAGGAATTATGAATTTACTTTAAAGGAATTAAAACTCCTTTGAAAATAAAAACTGTGTTTTTTTTTTGTTTTCAAAATATTTTTGTGCTAGTAGTAATTTATGTATATAAATGTGTGCCTCTTCCACTTTTGTCATTTTCCGTGAGTTCCTCTTCTTTTTTTTTTTTTTTTTTGATTGGAGGTTTAACGACCACCGTGAGCAACTCAATGGGCTATAAGCAGTCGCCCGTCCCTAATTTAGGGTCACTGGTTCCAGGGAAGGGAGAGAGCCAGCGCCGTAAGACAAACACAACATCCATGCCAGACCGGGATTCGAACCCGGACCCCTTACGGACGAATGATCAATTTTCGAGAGCAGCATACCTATATATACACCCCAATAGACAAAACATTAGATATACAAAACATTAGACATTATTAACGGTACAATGTTTAAGAGCAATATGCCATTATGTCTTAAAAGAAAAGTGTTTAATCAATGCATACTTCCAGTGCTTACGTACGGAGCAGAGACATGGATCTTAACTAAAAAAGACATACAAAGACTGCAGGCAACTGAAAGAAGCATGGAGAGATGCATACTTGGTGTAACCAGGAAAGATAAGAAGAGGAAATAGTGGATAAGGAAAATAACAAGAGTGGAAGATATCATGATCAGAGTAAAATCCCTGAAATAGCAATCGGCTGGACATTTTGCCAGAAGAAAGGATCACCGATGAACAACCGAAATTCTAAACTGGATTCTAAGGGACAGGAAAAGACCCAGAAGAAGATCACATGGAAGATGTGTAGATGAAATTCAAAAGCATGCGGGAGTGACATGGAGAAGACTTGCGCAAGGCAGACCTTTTGGAAGAAACTTGGGAAGACCTTCATCCAGCAGTGGACTGTAAATGGTTGACAATGATTATGATGATTCAAATATTATATATATACTAGAATGATTGCCATAGTGAGACTGCGAAATAGGAGACCAACGCCCAGCTGCGCAATTGCAGCACACCAGAACATGTCTCAAAATAGACAAAACTATAGTATACACTAAAGTAGCGTAAGCCGAAAACATATATATAGCATTCCCTGCTCCGTAAGCAAGCATATAAGGTCAGGTGATGCGTAACATCACAGCCTCTCCTTGACAAATGTCAACCCCGCCTTCTCGTGGTGCATCCTGTTCCCACTAAAGGGGCTCTGACGACCGCCCATAGCGGTATAACTATACCATCGGGATCAGAGGAAATGCTATCTCACACTCACCAACCCGCTTGGCCAGCGTGGTGAGTTATGGCCAAACCCCTCCAAAATGATTCCACAACTTAAATCTTGGCCCTCAGTCTCCGGCAGCTGGAATGTACCTGGCCAAGGCAGCGGCCAGTGCGACATGAAGGCAGAGGGTGCTAAGAATCCCCGGAGGACCGGACTAGGCTGCCATCTGATGCTGACCTTGGCTACTTACAATGGACGCTCCCTATCTTCTGATTCAAGGCTTCTTGAATTGGAAGAGGAACTACAAAGGATCAAGTGGGACATCGTGGGGCTAAGTGAGGTAAGGAGAAAAGGAGAAGATCTCATCGAACTGAAAAGTGGACATCTCTTCTACTATCGTGGGACAGATACTGGCAGAACTAGTGGTGTTGGATTTATAATAAACAAGAAACTGAAGGATAAAGTTGTAGAAGTTGAAAGTTCCTCTGACAGAGCTGCACGACTTGTTATCCAACTCTCGAAAAGATACCAGGCTCAGATTATTCAAACTTATGCACCCACCACAAGTCATCCTGAAGAAGAAATTGAAGAATTTTATGAGGAAATTTGTCATCTAAATAATAAAGGTAAGCAGCACTTGAAAATAATTATGGGAGATTTCAATGCAAAAATAGGGCAACGGCAACAGAATGAAACTTCAGTAGGTAAATTCGGTCAAGGCAACAGGAACCAGCGTGGAAATACTCTCGTTGAGTTTGCAGAGGCAGAAGGGTTTTTCATCTTGAACTCCTTCTTCAAGAAAAAGCCACACAGGAAATGGACATGGAGACATCCAAATGGGACGACAAGTGAAATTGATTTTATTATGTGTAACAAAAAATTCGTCATAGAAGACTGCAGTGTGCTAAACAAGTTCAACACAGGTAGTGACCATAGATTGGTGAGATGTAAGATGCACCTCAACACTAAACTTGAACGTGGCAAGCTCATAAGACAAACAAAATCTATTGACATAACCAACCTTAAAAAACACCATAATACCTTCAAGTTAGAACTGAAGAACAGGTTCTCTGCTTCAGAAGGCCTAACATCGGAAGAAGTGGACATCTCTGAAGTTAACAGAAAAATAACCAAAGCTCTTATGGAAACAGCAACAAAATTAGCTGGGTCTAAGAACAAGTTGCATGTGAACAAATTATCAGGAAAAACCAAAATGTTGATGCAAAAAAGAAGAGAGATGAGGACAACTAAAGAAGATGTGACTTCCAAAGTGGAATATATAGAGCTATGCAAGACAGTAAGAAAAAGTATCACTGAAGACGTAAAGAAATTCAACTGTGAACTAGTGAGGAAAGCAATTGAAAACAACCAAAGCCTAAAGATAGCAAAGGGACATCTCAGTAAGGGAAGAAAACAGATTATGGCACTGAGAAAAGAAGATGGTTCTGTAACAAGAAATAGAGGCGAAATTTTGACAAGAGTGAAAGATTTCTACTCCAAATTATATGAAAGGGATGATATATGCACTCCAGACATCATGAAAGATACCAGTACCAGAGTTCCTCCAGTCCTTCCAGCAGAAGTTGCACATGCAATCAAGAACATGAAGCGAGGAAAAGCTCCAGGAGAAGATGGAATTACTGTAGACATCATACAAGAAGCAAGTGGAGAAATCGAAACAGTACTCGCCCAAATTTTCACTCGATGCCTTAATGAAGGAAAGATTCCTGAGGATTGGAACACCGCTACAATGATCCTGCTACATAAGAAAGGTGACATTGAGGATCTCGGAAACTACAGACCTATCAGCCTCCTATCAGTAGTTTATAAAATCTTCACTAAAGTTCTTTCACACCGCTTGAAGGTAACACTGGACATGGCTCAACCGAGAGAACAAGCTGGATTCAGGAGTGGCTACAGCACAATAGATCATATCCACGTGCTGAGAGAACTAATTGAAAGAGCGAGGGAATATGAACTTCCATTGTGCATGGCTTTTATCGATTATGAAAAAGCCTTTGATTCGGTGAAACCATCAGCAGTTACAATGGCTCTGAAAACCTGCGGTATTGAAGATGCATACATTAATATTATTAATAACATCTATGAAAATGCAAGTGCAAAGATTAGGCTGTTTGAAAATACAACACACGTAAAAATTGGAAAGGGAGTGAGACAAGGTGACACCATATCTCCGAAGCTCTTTAATACCACATTGGAGGGTGTTTTTCAGTCGCTGAGCTGGGAAAACAAGGGGATAAAGATTAATGGAGATTATCTAACCCACCTTCGTTTTGCTGATGACGTAGTCATTTTTGCAACTACCCCATCAGAGCTGCAGAGTATGATCCAGGAACTTGCTGACAAGAGTAAAGAAGTGGGATTAAAAATGAACTTTCAGAAGACAAAAGTGATGTTCAATGCTTTTACAAGAAATGAAGATTTATCGATTGATGGAGAAAAGCTGGAGATAACAGACACGTACGTTTATCTTGGACAGCAGATATCAAGTGAGGGTCACATTGATGAAGAAATTAATCGGCGTACAAAACTTGCCTGGAGAGCTTTTGGAAGAAACAGCATAATTTTCAAGAGCAATATGCCATTATGTCTTAAAAGAAAAGTGTTTGATCAATGCATCCTTCCAGTGCTTACGTATGGTGCAGAGACGTGGACCTTAACTAAAAGAGACATACAAAGGCTGCAGACAACTCAAAGTAGCATGGAGAGGTGCATGCTTGGTGTAACCAGGAGAGATAAGAAGAGGAACTCGTGGATCCGAAAAATGACAAGAGTGGAAGACATCATGATCAGAGTTAAATCCCTGAAATGGCAATGGGCTGGACATACTGCCAGAAGGACAGATCATCGATGGACAGCCGAAATTTTAGATTGGATTCCAAGGGACAGGAAAAGACCCAGAAGAAGACCACATGGGAGGTGGGTTGATGAAATTCGAAAGTATGCAGGGGTGACATGGAGGAGACTGGCACAAGACAGACCGTTGTGGAGGAAACTTGGGGAGACCTTCGTCCAGCAGTGGATTGATAATGGTTGACAATGATGATATATATACACACGGCTGGCCACCCAAAATGCAACACCAAGAAGGACACGAGATAGCAAAGCCAGATTTACTGGACATATAACAACAGATACAGAGATGCAACGATTGAGCCTACAGGCCCGTGCGATTTGCGGAACACGCAGCCATCAACAGTTCGTGTGGCCCCCATGGCTGGCAATAACGGCCGCTACACGCCGCGGCATCAAACGAAAGAGGCTTTGGATGTGGGCTTGGGGTATGTCGGTTCAGGCTGCTTCCACACGTTGCCACAGTTCATCAGGCGTAGCCGCGGGTGGTGCTTGCCGGGCCACTCGGTTGACGATCAGCGACCAGACGTGTTCGATGGGCCACATATCAGGAGAACAGGCGGGTCACGGCAGCAGTGACACCTGGTGGGCCGGGAAGAATTGTTGCACGATGCGTGACACGTGCGGGCGCGCATTGTCCTGTTGAAACGTGGCCGCTGGCAGGTCCTGCAGATAAGGGAGGACTACAGGCTCCAAAACGACGGAGATGTAGCGGTGGCTGTTGAGTGTACCGGCGATGCGTACCAGAGGGGTGCGGATGTCATATCCAATTGTGCCCCAAACCATAACGCCAGGCGACAGACCGGTATGGCGATGCATAATGCAGGCGTCATACAGTCTCTCGCCGCGGTGCCGCCACACGCGGATCCGACTATCGTGGTGTTGCAGGTAGAAGCGGGATTCGTCGGAGAAGACAATGTCGTGCCATTCTGTAGTCCAGGTGCGGCGTTCAACGGCCCACTGCCTCTGCACTCGCCGGTGGTGTAACGTAAATGGTAATCGGAGCAATGGGCGTCGTGCGACAAGTCCCTGCTCCTGCAGACGACGTCGAACGGTACGTGCTGACACAGGTTGTTGCGCAACTCACCCTAATTCCTGCGGTAACGTTCGTGATGTGGCGGTGCGAGACGTCAATGCCCGCCGCACAACATGCCGGTCCTCTCGTTCGATGTCGTGCCGCGGCTGCGGCAATCACTCACGTCGGTCCGTCCGTCCCTCCTGCACCCACCGAATCCATACTCGCCTCACTGTGGCTGGATGTCGTCCCACACGAGCACCGATGTCTCGGTACGATAAACCGCTGTTGCGATAAGTAACTATTCGTCCTCTGTCGAACTCCGAAACCTGCTGGAATGACTGCTGTATTCTGAGACGAGGCATCAGGAAGCTTCCCACGCACAGGTCAGGCAGCACAACACACTTCCACTACTTACACCCCGCCTTCTGTGCAACCTTCTTATAGTGCTTCTCGGTGGCGTGCCGAGCGCACATGATTTGCATATGCCCTGCAATGCTAATCGTTTGCATGTCCTCTCGCGGGCGACGCATGCTGCGAATTTCAGGTCAATCGGATGCTTTCTTCTTTGTGTTACATTTTGGGGGCCCAGCAGTGTATATATGCTTACTTACGGAGCAGAGAATGCTCAGAGTGCCTAAAAATATGTTTTTTGATTACGCGCTTTTCTCGTAAATTTGTCATTTTCTTCCGGAAATTTTCATCTGGTTTCAATTATGTTCTTGGAAAGTTACGCATGATAATATGCATGCAAAAGAAGGCTTCAATTCCGTCGAAATTTTAGTTTTCTCTCTGGGACTCCTAGGAAGCGATCTTTTACTTAAAAACTCGATGGGGAAAAATGTTGCATATCGAAAGAATGTTTTCAAAATGGCTGAAATAGGGTTAATACGCAATGCGCATGAGCTTGATCAATTGTTCCACAGATTTGCACGCCGCTAACTGCTATGAAACCAGGTGGATTCCCCTTTAAAGTTATGTACTTCTGTTCTCTAGCAGGTAAAGTTTCCCCCGTTTTATAGGCGCAATATAAAGCCGTATGGGAATAAAGGCGATTGGGAATAGCTGAGGATTTAAATTTCCTCTCCCCCGCTTTACAGCCAGTAATGACCGCTAATGACCCCAATCTAAACGAGAGGGGAAATAAAGTGGAATGGGAAAAAGCAGAATGGGTATGAACCTGGCAACTGCATTCCCTGCTGGTGATGTCCATTACCAACATGATAATGCGCCATGCCACACTACCAGAATCGTCAAAGGGTGATTCGAGGAACATGCTGGTGACTTTCTGTTAATGCCCTGGCCTCCAAATTCACCTTACATGAACCCAATCGAGCATTTGTGCTTCGACTTGGAAAAGCGGGTTAGCGCTAAATCACCACAACCCCAAAATGCACGGGAACTAGAGGACCTTGTGTTGACATTGTGATACCAGATACCCCAGGATACCTATCGCCACATCTACGAATCGATGCCTCGCCGAGTGGCCACTGTTTTGCGGGCTAAAGGGGGTCTTTCAGCTTATTAGGTAGGTGGTCATAATGTAATAACTCATCAGTGTATATATATATTTTGGTCTGCATGAAGTCAATCCACTGGTAACGTGATTGCTCTCACTGTCTACATAACACAATGTAATCAAAAGTAAAATATTTAGTGAACAATATTTGGATACACACTTTTAAAGCCGCATCTTCCCTTGTCACGAAGGGAACTGTACCAGGAATGAATAATAGCACATTTTAATATTTGAAAGTTCCCTTCTACAAAATTCCCATGTTATCATTAACCAGCTTTGATGAACCAAAATTGAAGACTCGTGCAACATAAATCACTGAAACGATGGAACGATTTTAATGATAAAAAATGAATAATATATACATTTAAAAACGTGAGCACTTTCGAGGCAGCGGCTGCCTCATCCTCAGATGTAATGAATAAAGACACATTTGGATCTATAAATAATATAGATCATTGCATTGTGGGAAGCTTGGTAAGTTAATAGCCAATAGTAATCTACATGTGCCAAACTATTGCGTATACTGTTGGCCCAATGGTCTATGAAGAAAACATGGAAATATATCATAGAAATCAGATATGGTGTAGGGTGGGTAAACATTCAATTAAAGTTTATATTACAATTTATAATTTACTGTTTTAATAAGCGACTTCCAAACATTATGTAACTCATAGGGGGCATGTTCATTACAACATTGTACTCCGGAAGCCTCAATATGTACACTTTCTGCAATTAAAATGTCACCAAGTTTACTAGGTGTGTTAATTATTCTTGCATTACTCCAGTCGGGATTAAGATCATTTTGGATAACAGATTAGGCAAGAGATGTACAATACATGCCTGATTTAATATTGTATTTATGTTCTTTTATTCGTAATAATAGATTACGTTTTGTAGAACCCACATAATTAGAGGCTGTTTGTCCTGTAGTTGCCTTAACCAGCGGGATATTGTAAATACCCCACTGTCCCAATTTGCTATACCGTTCACGATCCTTACGAACTACAGAAAATATGTTTCGTGCTCGTGAACTAAATTTTAATCCATATGGTTTGCATAGTTGTGTTAAGGTTCTCGTTAAAGGTGGATTATATTGCATAGAACCAACATATATGGAACTGCAGTTGGAGTTTCTTGACAGGGTAGTATGCAGGTCATATTTGACCCTTCTAAGCACATGCCTAATCAGATATTTAGGAAACTCATATTGCTCAGATAAACTAAAAATATAGTTAACTTCTTGCTCAAATAATTCAGTGGTTCATGAATATTTTTGAGCTCTTCTAAACAAATAGAATAGTGCTGACAGCTTATGTTGTTTAGGGTGTGATGAATGAAAAGGTATTAAAACAGGTGTATGACAGGATTTTTATATACGCAAGTGGTAATACAATTAAGATTATAGTTCTTACGAATAAGAATAACCAAGTAAGGTAAACTATTATCAACTTCAAATTCTATCGTGAGCCTGATAGTTGGGAACATGGATGATAGTTCGTTGGCGAATAAGTATAAATCATCCCGGTTGTGAGGCTATGCAACCAGGATGTCGTCAACGTACCTTAAATAAAGCAACGGGCGGTAAGGGAAAGAACTAATGACCTGATTTTTGATGTGCTGTAACAAAATTTCAGCTAGAACAGCAGACAGGGGGGAACCCATTGGGGAGCCCTAAACTGTTGGTAAATGCCGTTTTGAAATTTGAAATATGAACGTTTCTTAACAGGACGAAGTGCGTTCATAATAGCATTAATTTCTGAACTTAGGATATGGGACTCAGCAAGTTTTGCCTCAATTCCGGAGTACAATGTTGTAATGAACATGCCCCCTATGAGTTACATAATGTTTGGAAGTCGCTTATTAAAACAGTAAATTATAAATTGTAATATAAACTTTAATTGAATGTTTACCCACCCTACACCATATCTGATTTCTATAATATATTTCCATGTTTTCTTCATAGACCATTGGGCCAACAGTATACGCAAAAGTTTGGCGCATGTAGATTACTATTGGCTATTAACTTACCAAGCTTCCCACAATCCCATGACCTATATTATTTATAGATCAAATGTGTCTTTATTCATTACATCTGAGTATGAGGCAGCCGCTACCTCGAAAGTGCTCATGTTTTTAATTGTATATATTATTCATTTTTTATCATTAAAATCGTGCTAAAGACGGAAAACTTTTCATCGTTTCAGCTTTGATAAGTTTTGTTTTTGAGTAACACGCCAAAAGTTAGAGAATAAGCTTTGTAACTGAATCTTCACACAATAAATGAGTCTTCGTACCGCTAGATCTATTTTCAGAATCAGGGATTTCGTTAGTCGAGATCCAGATAAAACTCCTAGGAATTTATTATGTGCTCCATCAATAGTTTCATCTGTATTTTTTTCCGAATCACAGAAAGTGTTGGCACATCGCCCAGAGCTTTTTTTCAAAGAAAGATTGGAGATCCCTCATGAGTTTTCTTATTGAGATGCCAGCCAGAACTAAATATTTTAAAAATTCTGACCTTTGTGGGCTATCTCATCTGCCTAGAAGTTCAGTTATAGGAAGCTGCTTGGTATTTTGTTCCCAGTTCTGTTTGTATTGTGATTTGAAGTAGAAATATGTTGCATAATGTAGAACAGTTTTTCGGCCGACAAGAAATAATCGATAGTATCGCAATACAGTATGTTTTTCATCAGATGATAGTGTTTCACCTTTGTACTTGGTGATATGTTTCTTCTTTGCCATTAACCTATGTTTTTCTTTAGTCGGATTTCTGTAGCTACTAACATTCTTTCTACATTATGTGACGTGCCCGCCCCGCAGGACACACGTGAGATAAAGGCAGATGGCAGTGAGAGCACATGTCCGCGTAGCTCAGTTGAGAGAGCGACTTACTCTGGAGTGAGGGGACCCAGGTTCGATGTCAGCGTTCTTCTGCTGCCCTCCCAACTCATCTTGCTTCTTCTTCCGGAGCACCAAGAGGCGATTTGCTGTCTCTCCGAAATCAGCGGATGAAGCAATGGATGTCTCGCACCCCGTTGCCAATCCACCCTCATCGCAGTGTACTACTACCCTCACTTATGCTAACTTCATCTCGGCTAAGTCTCGACCTTCTCCCCAGCTTTCTTCTTCTACATGCCCATTTCGGATGACGCGTGATGCTCACTCCACTGATGTTGATCTTCCGGTGGACTCTCCTCACGGTCACGACTTCGTCAGTACTGTGGAGCGCAGAGTCGTCTTTTCAAGCCTACAGAATACTAAACTCACTGCATACAGTGCCACCCTGCCATCCCGGTGGCGCAGTGGTCTAGGCGATGGCCTCTGATCATTCGTCCGAACGGGGTCCGGGTTCGAATCCCGGTGAGGCATGGATGTTGTGTTTGTCTTACGGCACTGGCTCTCTCCCTTCCCTGGAACCAGTGACCCTAAATTAGGGACGGGCGACTGCTTATAGCCCATTGAGTTGCTCACGGTGGTCGTTAAACCTCCAATCAAAAAAAAAAAAAAAAAAAACAGTGCCACCCTTCGCAAGACTGTTCCTCCTGCTGCCATCACTCACGAGAGCAGAGAGCCTGGCAAAGTCATTGCATATTTCACCACTTCTGAATATACTCTCAAGGTTCTGACTTATGGGATTTCCATTGGAGACCGTCACCTTCAGGCAGATCTTATCTCACAGATGCCAGTCCTCGTCAGCTTTTCACCTGTACCACCAGAGGTGTCTAATGATCTACTGATTGCTGTTCTGAGTCCCTACGGTCGAATTGTTGGTCCAGCTCATACCTATTCCTCATTTCCTGATGTGCCTGAAGACCGGTAACTGCTGGGCTTCCGTCGTAACATTCGAATGGTATTTCCATCGGATGAACATATGCTTCGTGTTCCACCTGTACTTCATTTTCGTTGTAGCACGCATCTCCGTCAAATAACCATCACTGTGGGTTCCATCTTCCCGATTTGCAAGGGTACAGGGCACCCTCGCGCCCTTTGCTCTCATAACGCGTCGTCAGCCCCTTATCCTTCACCTCCTCCTACAGCATCTGCTTCCCGTGCCTCTGATCAACAGGAGTTGACTTATGAAGAAATTCGTACTAAAGCCGTTGGTCGACCGATGTCTTCGACTCAGCCTGCTTCTTCTTCTTCCACTTCTATGCTTCCAGTGCAACAACAATCTGGTACTCTACCTGCTGGAGGCCCTCTGCCTTCTACTCAGTTTTCAGCGGAAGGTCCTCCACTCGCATCTGTGCCTGATTGCACTTCCCCTTCTTCTACGCCTTTTAAAGTGCCGGATATTTCCTCGTCGGTCTCTGCTCAGACCCATAACTGCACGAAGCGTCATCGTGTTTCTCGATATCGCATGAAGAAGACTGAAACATCGCCCACCTTCCAGGGTGGTCGTGACCGCTCAACCAGTCTTCCAGACATCTCTGATGGTTTTGTGGAATTTGAATCAGAAGTTTGCTCTGTTCCTCCACTCCCTCTTGAAGATTTTCTGTGTCTCCTGGAAGGTTCCTTCCTCCTTCAGACACAAGTTTCTAGGGAAGCGTTATACGCTCTTCTTATTGGTCCACGACAGCACAAGATATCTTGTAAATTCTTAGCACCGTACCAGGACCACCTTGCTGAGACGATGACGCAAATGCTGGCCATTTTTACGCACTTCCGTGCCATGCCCCCTATGACCTTTGGGGACTCTGCTTGGGCCAAGACCATCCGCAGTCGTCTTGAGAAGCTTCGGTAGGCTGCCGATAATCTCATCCAACCACCATCAGATCTCTTCAAGGTAGCAGCATTGAATAGTCGGGGATTTTGTACCCCGTTGCCAAATTCTCTTGTTTATGTCTTCATCCTGGCACGACATGTCCTCTATTGTTTCTATCTACAGCTTCGATCCGTCGCTGTTCCGCCATGTCTGTTCCAGGCGCGGAACGCACTCTGTTGTCAATTCCGAAACCGCCTCCTTGCCCGACTACGTCTAGTGTTTGCTTCTGCCCGAGCTGCCAACAGGATTCCACACTTCATGACCGTCTGGTCTCCATGTCGGAGGTGATTCACCGATCCTTCGGACGACCTCCTCCTCTTGCTTTGATCACCGTAGCGTGGCCAGAACTTTCCTTGTGCCTTTCTCCGTGACTATCTGGTTCATTGCCATCTCCTGCGCACTGGACTCTCCCTCCACCACCGCATCACTTCATTCCTTGCCGACCTGGCAGATCCCAGCATCAAATTGACTTTGCCTCCTCATACATACCTGATCTTGGAATCATGTCAGTTCTGTATGTGTTTCTGCAGATTACTTGCTATTATTATTATTGTTGTCAGTATTATTTTGTACCAATGCATTTCCCTCTTCTCATGTTTTTCGGCACATGTTATTACGCCTGCATAGGATTCTGTACATATGCATCTTGTATATATTACATCCTGTTCGTATTCTTGCACGATATTATGTTTTTCAGCACATGCAGTAGCTCTGCAATGTTCTTTGCTGTTCATCATATTATTTGTCATCTTGTACATATACGTCTTGTAAATATTACGTCGCTTTGAATATCTGTACATATTTATCATTTGTTGCACATGCTCCAGCCATGAGCTGTTCTATTAATCGTTGTACCACCTTGTATATATTGTACATACGCTTCTCGTGCATATTACGATCTCATTGTACATATTACATCTTTTGTCTACTTTTCTGGCACTATATTGTCCGTGCCCTCTGTATCCAAATTTCCTTCATTTGCTCTGAATAAAAAGATTATGAAAACATGTCCGCGTAACTCAGTTGGGAGAGCAACTTACTCCAGAGTGAGGGGATCCGGTTTCGATGCCGGCGCGGACAAATTTGTACGTTATAACTACTAAATAAAACTGCCTGTATCTAACCCTCATAAAAATGACAAAGTGAAACTGAACTGAAGTTATGTATTATCACACACACTAAAATCAGCGTCTACGAGAGCCATGTGGACAAGTTTCTGGAAGAAAGGGTTGCTTTCTAAGTCATTTACGCGCTAATCCTTCTTTTGGGAGTAGTAGGATATTCGACGTTATTATTTTGGCAGATACTCTTGATGTGCATGTAGTTGTACCACGTAGAATAAGGCTTAAAGATTTGGTGCTCTCCTTGAGTATTTTTACTTGGCAGAGACAGCACAGTTTTATTATGCACAATAAAACAAAATCTGAAGGATGGAAGCCTTTTGAAACACATTAAAAGACATCAAAATCGTATCATTAGTTTGAACTGTTTGACGGGGAGTAAAGCAAACGCAACGTGCTTTTGTAAGATGTTCATTTTCTATTATTGGACAAAGAACAATGAGGAGAAGGAGAAAGATTGGAGATTTACGGTTTCGCCGTGCCTTAAAATTCTGGAAAAAATAACGAACCAGATAAAACATGGCATCTGCTTTCAAAATATGAAAATATATGTTACAAAAAAAAAAAACGGCATGCACCGAAGAACCAAAACATTACGATCAACGCGTCTTTATGCAAATCGAAACAACTGCAGGTAAACGACGGCGCGTGTGAAGATCTTGAAACAGTATGGATAACACCTGATATTGAGCTCTGTTAATAAGTGTTATTCTTGCTCTTCAGATGGGAAAAGCAGTGGACTTTTCAGCGAATTTGGCAAAGACCAAATTGTAATGGCCAATTTTTAGTGCCCACACTGAAATTTTGCTCTGGGCCCCGCAAGAGCTCCATCCAGTCCTGTCTGTAATGCTCTTACCATGTCGTTTGGCCATTATTCGAATTCGAATAATTCATTGCGGGGCCCAGAGCAAAATTTCATTGTGGGCACTAAAAAATAAATCTCATAGTTTAATAAAGTCGTTTTTGAAAATTATCGTTAGTGAGGAAGACACACGAACACTACCTACCGTAAAGACAAAATTATTATCTCAAAGAAGTATTTGCTTTAAGCTCAAGAACAAAGACCATAATACGGACCGAAAGTTCAGAGAGAGAGAGAGAGAGAGAGAGAGAGGAAGAAAAGAGAGAGAGGAAGAAAAGAGAGAGAAAGAGAGGGAGAGAGATAGAGAAAGAGAGGGAGAGAGATAGAGAAAGAGAGGGAGAGAGATAGAGAAAGAGAGGGAGAGAGATAGAGAAAGAGAGAGGGAGAAAAGAGAGAGAGGAAGAGAGATAGAGAAAGACGGAAAAAGAGAGATAAAAAAGAGAGGGAGAGAAAAGAGAGAGAAAGAGAAAGAGAGAAAAAGAGGGGAGAGAGAGAGAAGAGAGAGAGAGAGAGAGAGAGAGAGAGAGAGAGAGAGAGAGAGAGAGTAAAAAGTGGTAAAATCTACGATTTTCTTTCACGGGAGAAGAGGTTTAGGCTGTATTGTGACTCTTATAACAGCTTATTCACAAAATGATAAAAAGATACCTGCGCAGCGAATATTTTTGTGTAAGAAATATAATAAGGATCCCTCTAAAATAAATTGGTGTAAACAGTTTTTTCCCATGATACGTGTTTAGTGATTGATTTTTAATGCACAATGGAGTAACTGACAAATTAGTGACATTCTGACATTCTAAACTTTTATACGCGTTCATACATGAAAGTTGCCTTTTTTTTTTTTTTCAATTTCTTGTAATGTTGGAAAAGTGGCCTCCATATGTAGTCCGAAAGTAACTTGTACATTGTTCTTTTTATTTTTTTAAATTTAAGTATCAGGTTTTCACACAAATTGTTGGTTATATAAAAGTAGGGGACCACAAAGTGATGACATTTAATTTGCTATTTCATGAATGCGGAAAAGATTAAGGTGGTTACAAAAATCATTTCGAATCTGCAAATCTCAGTGTCCGTACGAAGAACGGAGATAACATATTCAAAAATGGGGAGATTGGAAACAAAAACAAAAAAAAACTTCAGAAAATCTATTTTTAAGGGCCTTGCGCCCCAAAAGTTACAAGAAAAAGTAGTTAATTTTTTTTACCGAAAATTCTTTTATTTTCTAAACTGCGGGGCCCGGGGCGAACGCCCCGGTTGCTTCTACGGTCCAGCTGGCCCTGATTACAGAGACGGCAAAGCTTGTGGTGTGCTCACGGTCAGCCGTGGTTAGTACCTTCAAAAAGTGGTCCGAGGATTGAAAACCACGAACTACCTGCAAGATCTGGACCGAGCACGGCTCGTCAATGCATGAAGGGAACGAAGGTTATCACCGTATTGTACGAGCCAAAAGAAGGAATACCGTGGCGCACCTTGCCGGTAATTTGAATGCTGCGTGACGGAAATAACGTGTCACAACATACAGTGCATCGAACCCTGCTGAAAATGGCACTGCGGAGCCGCAGGCACCTCCGAGTGTCCATGCTAACCTTGGTTCACCGTCGAAAGCTCCGAAATGGGCTTCCAATAAGTCAAGGTCCAGTTTTGATGCGTGCATCAAAACTGTTCCTTGACTTATTGGAAAAAGGACGTCTGGTCTTATAAATCTCATTTTCTGTTGCATGATGTAGAAGGCCTGCTGCGTGTGCGTTGTTTACCTTGGGGAAGTAGTGTTGGC
Organism: Macrothele yani; assembly: GCA_039090855.1. Lineage (NCBI taxonomy): Eukaryota > Metazoa > Arthropoda > Arachnida > Araneae > Macrothelidae > Macrothele > Macrothele yani. The sequence goes on along the minus strand of CM077017.1, from coordinate 58,426,490 downwards.
ACCAGAATGCACCATAGGGTGAAAACAAGCCAGTGGAGGGATTGTAATGCTTTGAGCAATGTTCTGCTGGGAAGTCTTCCAATCATTCACGTGCAGGAAACTACAGTATTATGTCCACCACCTAACTAAATGTCATTGCACCAGGTACACCCTTCCATAGTAACAGTATTCCCCTCTAGTAGTGCCTTCTTTTAACAGAATAATACGCCATGCCACACTGCCGGGATTGTTTAAGAATGGCTCGTGAAACACGAGGAAGACTTCCAGGTGTTGGCCTCCGAATTACTCAGATATCAAACCAATCGAGCATCTGAGGTTTGTATTGGAACAGCAAATCCGATCTGCGGCGGTCCCCATGTAACTTAACAAAAGTTAAAGGATTTGCTGGTAACGTGTTGGTGCCAGATACCACAAGACACCTTTAAAAATCTTGTACCGTCTACGCCTCGACGGGTTAGAGCTTGTGAAAACACAAGTTTGTCCGTGTCCCCTCACTCGGGAGGAAGTCGCTCTCCCAACTGAGCTACGCGGACAGAATGTCTCGCTGCAGATTTGTCGTCTTGACACATGTTTTCACTTCTGTAGTGCGTCACAAGCTGATTTGGTGGCATGTGGACCACCTGCTTAACATGATGATATGGAAGACCATCGTCATGTTAAGCAGGTGGTCATAATGTTTTGGCTATTCGGTGTATACATATAGAAATATTGAAACATACCCAAGAGAATTTCATCTTCAAATCCTATATGTAGAAATGTGAAAAAAGTATCATTCTGCGATAAGTATTTTGAAACGTACGGACAATTCTCTGTGGAAATCTGTTCGCAGAAGAATTATATATTAACTCGGAAATATCAGACCTGGTAACAAAAATACTAGCAGTCATAAGGGCCGACTTCTAAAAATTTTGAGGGTCGCCCAAATTCAAAAGGCAGGCACCGTTTGCAATGCTGAAATCTTAAATGTATAAATATCAGTATTCAGCCCGTTGTTGCCCTTTACTCCAGAGCACACCTTGTAAAATATCTCGTGACTGATTAATTGCATGACAAAATAGAAAACATAAATGCAATTTATTTAACGAAATTCTATGCTGTGAATTTTCTCCCGGGGCGAATTTATTTGCGTTCAATGCTTGAAGATGCTTCCTCGCCGTATATCGACACAGTGTATGAAGGCTAATCAATCATAAAACATTTTCCACAAAATGGAGTCCCGGGCCCTATTCCCGTCCTTTTCAAATCCGCGATGTAACTGTACAATTTCAATGAAGTTACCCTCTGTCATCACCATTCAGCGCACGAGTTTGCCCACAAGAGCAGAAAATTGTACCCTGGAGACTTCTTTTCTCCTGAGGGCAATGAGTCGATCAGATAACCAGAAGCGTTGCCCTATGCACGAGCAGACCTCGCATAGGGCCAGTTACTAGGCTTGCAGCACTAAAAAATAAGCAATTGGTTATAATTCTCAATTTTTTTTAAATTGGTTTTCTGTGATCGAATGCGTTAAATTCGCTTTAAGACTTAAATGTTGTCGTCTGATTATGAATTTCGGAGAATTTACAAATTTGAAATTTCAGAGTTTGAATCATTCTTTATAACTTAAATAAAGTAGATCGATAAAGCCATCAGTTGCTCAAAACTAAGTGACTGCATTTTGCATATTGCTTTAGTTTTATTCATTGATTGAGGACAAATATTTAAGCATGGATTCAGTTCAACAAAATTTTTTTGAAAGGATCGAATAATTTCAACTGGTGCTGCAGTGGTTAAGCACCCCAGTCGTCGTCTATGCTAACAGTATTGGGGGAAATTTTTCAGCTAAAAAGCTCCCAAAAAATGAAATTTTACAGCACAGAAAATATATTAAAATTTTATTCTCAGCTTGTTTCTAAAAGTGAAACTTTACAGCATAGAAAACATATAAAATGTTTACTCTAAGTTTGCTCACCCAATCTTAAAATAGTTTTCATCTTTTCGTGACTACTACTCGTAAAAAAGAAAAAGAAAAAAATGAAAAGAAATGAAAAAATGTACGAACCCTTACTTTCCACAAAATATCCCAAATTCATCAGGACTGTAAAAGAAATTTTTAGCTTTGTAATTGAAACCATTTTAGAGAATAAAAACATAATGACAAGAGTGCACAAGAAGCAAATAGTTCATTATTAGAGAAGAAATTTGAAAAATGAGATTATCGAGTTTCTTTGTTCTGTGTTTTGAAGTATTTATAAGAATTCAGGCAGAAATGTTCTGCAGTTGCAGTAGAAACAAACTTCTGTTTACCAATAGAGCATGAATATGCTGCGAAAAGTAGACTTCACCCTCTTTTCTATACATGACTATAGCTACTTTTTACGCTTAGAAAAAAAAAATGGAGAAATGTTCGCCTCTGAAAGATTTACAAAACTCGAGAAAAAAAATTAACTGTAGTTGTAGTTGCAGCAGTGTTAATGTTCATGAGATGAAATTGAATTTACAATGAGGATGTGTCCTAGACAAGGGAATAAAAATGCGTTCATTTCATTAACCGATAAATTTTCACTTGCTTTAAGATAGCCGAAGAACTAATTATGAAGCAAGAGCCAACTAGCACGTTTTTATGTGAGCCACTGTCTATGTTTCCCGCGGTATACTTCTTAATGTTTAAGGCATTTGTTTGTCCTTAACCCCAAATTTAACAATGGATGTAACCGCCGTGACGCGCGATGAAAATAGTCGTTGGTTACGCAGTTCGCTATGCTTCGATGCTTTCTAAGCTGGTTTCAGATCTATTCAGTTTCGTGTTTGCTATTCTTTCGGATTTTCTTTTTACTACTTCGGTGCTTGATCTTGAATGAATCGAGCATTTTTTTTTTTCTTCTCCATTTTTTTATGCTTGGACTAAGCCATCCTCATTTAGATTCAGAATAAAGTAAAAAATAAAAACGCAAAAGACTAAGAGAACAAAAGACAAAACAAGGAAAGGAAGAAAAATAACTTAAACGAAAATGTGAGGAAACCTAACGGATTTAACGTAAAATCAGTTTTGAGAATTAACTGGAAATTAAATTAGGAAAAGAAGAACCTGCTATTTAAAATAATGCACTTAAGGCGACACAGATTGGGGATGCAGTGCTTTCTGTCAAAAATCTAACGATATCCAGTAGTTCAGCTTAGCACACTTTTTGATATATACCTTCATCTTTAGGTGTTATTCCACACAAGGAATTAGGCGATTCAGCGTTATGAGCTGAGCTCAGGCATGCTGAAGAATATCCTGTGAAAAGAGGGATTGTGAGGAGGTGGTTTCAAATTGCCTTCCTCGTCAAACATCAAACAATACCTCCAGAAACGTCTCGATACCCAGATATTAGCGCATGTGCTAATATAGTTAAATTGCATATATAGATATATATGTAACGATAAGTTATGTACTGCTAAAAGCTGTCCTGAACTGAGTTACTTATATGAAATAACTTTGGTCATCCGTTAGGACATACGACGCACCATTCTGGTTCTTTTTAAATTCATTCCATCTCCTTCCTCTTTGAATCAGGTTTTTAACACTCATATCAATACCGTACTTACGTTATTATTTCGTTTCTTTCTTGCATTCTCTGTCTCTCTCTCTCTCTCTCTCTCTCTCTCTCTCTCTCCTTGTGCGTATGTGCGTGTGGATATATGATTACGTTTATATAAATCAGTTTAAACTCTTGAAATTCAAAGAGTTTTCAGAAATTCTAGAAAACAGAGGGTTCGACAAATACCTATTAAATTGTATTAAGAATTATTATTCGGAAGCCCAAGCAGTAGTAAAATGCAAAAACGTAAAAGCAGACCGAAAGCAATTAAGAAAGGACTTATGCAAGGTTGCCTATTGTCACCATAATTATTTAACCTGTACCTAAAAGTAGTAGTAGACGAAAGACTGCAGATGTGTGAAGGCATAATTGTAAATGGAAGAAATATAACATATTCAAAGTATGCTGGTGACATAGTTATCACTACAGACAGCCAAGAAAAAGTAAAAAATATTCTTACCAAATTGCATCAAACCAGCAACAAATATGATATAAAAATCAATTTTAGTACAAAAATGAATGATTATAGGAAGAAAAAGAGAAACAATACAAATGAAAATAGGAAACAATAACATAGAACAAGCAAAAAAATTCAATTATCTAGGCTCAATGACCACTGAAGATCTTGACTATTTTGAAACCATAAAACACAGAATCAATAATGGATGGATAACAATGGGCAGACAAGAAAAATATAGAACAATAAAAGATTAAACAAAGAACTCAAACTAAAGATATATAAAACAATAATAATTTCCACAGTATACTTTATGGCTCAGAATGCTGAATCTTAAGAAAAAAGGAAATGAATAAACTCAATGCTTTTGAAACAAAATGCCTAAGGAAAACAGTAAAACAAACTGAACAGAAAGAAAAACAAATGAAAGAGTCAGAGAAGAACTTAACTTTAAAGACACAATACATACAGCACTAAAAAGGAACCAACTAAGCTGGTTTGGACATGTTTCAAGAATGAACCCAGAAAGACTACCAAAAATACACTGGCGTGCAAAAATTAAGGACGAGACGGTTTTTCGAATGTAACGTCTTGCAGAAGTGCTCCACATTGACTCAAATCATACCATAAGATTCCCAAGATTTAAGAATATTGGACAAGTACGCAAAACCGTCCAAACAAGGAATCCAAAGGATACAAAGGCACTTTATTGAAAAAGGTAGCTTCGAGCACAACTGGACTGAAGACAGAAACGTCCATGTGACAGGCGGCTGCCAAGAAAAATACAGTCTTTAGTCGGGGATATTATCACCCCTGACTGCGTTGTAGGACTTACAACGTCTGTCCATGCTGAGGACGAGGCTGTGAAGGAAATGTTGAAGTATCGCGGCCCATTCCTTTTGTGGCACCAATTGCAGCTGCGGAATCGTTGCTGGCGGCTCGTAACGTGCTGCCAAGCGTCTCCCGAGAAGGTCCCACACGTGTTCGATTGGATTTAGGTCCGGGGACCTTGCGGGCCAATCCATGCGTTGAATATCTTCACTCTCCAACAGCTCTGCGACAGCCACTGTACGATGAGGTGTAGCGTTGTCGTCCATGAAGAGGAACTCAGGAACCACAGCACCTCTAAGCAGACGCACGTGAGGCAGGAGAACCTCGGTACAATAGCGGACACCAGTGACTGAACCTACTTGAAGGATGTAGAGGTCAGTACGGCTACCAAGCATGATACCGCCCCAAACGAGAACTCCGCCACCTCCAAACCGGTCCCTTTCGATGATGTTGGAGGTGTGATTGCGTGTTCCCTGCTCTCTCCAGATGTGTATACGTCCAGAATCGCTCGTCAGACTAAATCGGCTCTCATCCGTAAAGAGAACTCGACCCCTATTGCTGATGTGTCCAGTTCTTGTGTTCCTGGCACCACAGAAACCGCCGTCTCCGATGAGCAGGCGTTAATGGCACACACCGTGCTGGTCGTCGTGCAAATAGACCACCTTTGTGCAGCCTCTTGGTTACGGTAAAATGCGATAACGGACGTCCAGTTGTCTGTTGCATGTGCCTTGCGATTTATCTCGCTGTCTGCCGTCTGTCTCTTCTCGCCTGTAGGACAATATACCGGTCGTCCGCCGCCGTGGTTGCTCGTAGAAGACCACTGCTAAACTCTCGGACAGCTGTTCCTGTCCGTTTGAAATGCTCTCCAAGCTCGTGAAACGATGCTGTGAGCGATCTCGAACTCCTCGGCCACACTAGTCACACTTCGACCTTTCTCCAACTTCCCAATGACGCGACCTCGGTTAAAGTCATCGAGATGTCGTCTACTGGATTGCCTGTTGGCCATATCACACGGTGACAGCAACTCGACGTCGTTGAAACCGATGTGCACCGTGCAATAGCTTTCACCGAATTCCTGAGCGTACACCGCCCGTGTGCTTTATACCCTTCCAACCCCCCCCTACGTCATGCTGTATACATGCGCATACCCTACCGTACCGGACACTAGTCTATCTCCTGAGTGGTCTTTCGGTCCGTTCTGCCTGCTCGTTCCGCTGTTATGCTAATTTCTCCTCTTCGTCCTCAATTTTTGCACACCAGTGTACTATTAAATGATAGAATTGAAGAACAGCCCAGTAGAGAAAGACCAAGAAAAAAAATGGATTGACAACATTAAAGAAATCATCCACTTAGACTCTGTAGTAGAACTACACGAAAGGACAGCAGACCGAAAGAAATGGCGAAAATTCGTCATTGAAGAACTTAACCCGCCATGAACGGAAAAGGAGGAAGAAGAAATAAGTTTAAAATAAATTCTTGCATCGTGTTTAGAAAGACAAGCCTTTCCAATTGCATTGCAACCCTCTGTCTGCGCACTCCATATTTATCCTTTTGAATGCTGAACTCAGTCTATATGGTAGCCGATTGGTTTGAGGCGCTGGCTTTTGACTTTTCGTCCGAGATTGGCCCCAGTTCGATTCCCGGGATGGCTTTTGACCATTCTTCTGAGAATGGGTTCGGGTTCGATTCTTGGAAGAGGCATGGCACTCCAGTGGCGCAGTGGTCTAAGCGCTGACTTCTGATCATTTGTCCAAGATGGGCCCGGGTTCGAATCTCATTTGGCATGGATGTTGTTTATGTCTTACGGCACTGGCTCTCTCCCCTCCGTGGAACCAGTGGACCTAAATTAGGGACGGGCAACTGCTTATAGCCCATTGAGTTGCTCACGGTGGTCGTTAAACCCCGAAAAAAGAGAGAGAGAGAGAGACATAGGTGCGAACGCCTGTCTGATGGGACTCGCGCTGCCTCTGTTCCTTCCCTGGAACGAGTGGCTCCAAATTATTATCTTTTTTTTTATTGAAGATTTAACGACCACCGTGAGCAACTCAATAGGCTAGAAGCAGTCGCCCGTTCCTAATTCAGGGTCACTGGTTCCAGGGAAAGGAGAGAGCCAGTGCCGTAAGACAAACACAACATCCACGCCTCACCGGGATTTGAACCCGGACCCTTCTCGGACGAATGGTCAGGAGCCCGTGGTTAGACCCCTGCACCACCGGGGCGGCCCCAAATCAGGGGCGGTCCATTGCAGGTAGCTCTACGAGTTGCTATGGTGGTCGTTATACCCTGAAATACACACACAAAAAATAGTCGAACTGACAGGAACCTTTTTGTGAGTGGTGGCGGAAAGTTAACAAAGAAGCACACATTTATTTTCTTTGTCTGTCTCTCGGCAATCCGTTCGTACGTTTGCCCATCTGTGATCACGATATCACTTTTTTCTGCAAGTCGGATTCAAAGAACAGCATATGTAATGGATAAAGAAACACATGTCAAGAGTTCCCCATATTTTTTGTTTTCTTTTGAGGCAGAATTATTCTTCAGAAGCGCAAATTTGCATTTATCAAGGTTCTTCTGTTCCTGGATGATAAATTGGAAAGTTCTTTTGTGATCGAAAGCACGACTCGGGTTTTCAAGTGTTTTTAGAAGGAATGTTTTCACTCCGGGAGCGCAACGCGCAGCATCTCCGAAAACAAAACGGAGATATTGTGTGGCTGTGGGTTCTACACGCCTGTTACTTTGTAATTTTCTAGAAATTTCCTTCTCGTTCTAGAACAGAGTGTATTGTAAAATTTCAAGTAAACATTTTTTTAGTCAAAAGCCATTCCGATTACATTCCAGACTTCAATGTGATCATTCCTGCTTTATCTTATTTCTTGTCATTACTAAAAGAATGAAAATGGCAAATCGATAAATGTGTGAGGTAAAAAAAAAAAAAAAAAAAAAAAAAAGGAAAGAAAGGACAAAGAATGCAGCTTTAGAGATGATGTAAATGATTAGAGGGGGTCACCCTTTGAACACAATCGCAACAGTAGTACGCACTGTGACGCAAAAGCCACTCGACAAACGGAAAAAGAAATATTCATTTAAAGTTTTTGCTGTTTTATCCTTTCCAGCTACAGCATTTTGTCAGGATGCGCGATACTGACCCACCAGAGAAAGCATACCGGGTGTCTCAAAAAACATTAAAAGAAGCTTTCATCTCTTCAACAGTTGATCACAGATACATACTTTCAATTAGAAAAAATACTCAAAATGACGTAAAGACTTACGACATGGCAGTTGCACCCCTGTGGGTCGATTTGCATAAAAAAAAAAAAATTAAATCATTTTTATACAGCCTTTTCAGAAAAAAAAGTTCAATTAAAAATAGTTGCGCAATGTTCCAATTAGTCTAAAAAAACAAACGCCGTTGTTCACTCCAGGAGATATTCGCGATGAAAGTTATAAAAAAAATTATATCGTCTGGAGCCCGTTTACGGGTAAACGGTAGCGTGGTCCGCTGCACAGCTTTATAACATTCAAAGCGAGTAAGGAAAGAGTTCTCGCGCGTGCAGGAAATTCTCGCTATAGATTTTACAATTTTCATCGTATCTCCGCGAGTTTTGCAAGCAGAATGACGAGGGAGGGATGGGGGGGGGGGTCGACTAACTGGGACCACAACTTTTTATTTTTTGACTGAACTTTTTTTTTCTGGGAAGTCTGTATAAAATATTATTGTTTTAATTTTTATGCAAATGCCACCCACAGGAGTGTAACTGTCATGTCGTAAGTCTTTACGTCATTTCGGGTGTTTTTCTAATTGGAAGTATATGTATCTGTGATCAACCGTTGAAGATATAAAAGCTTGTTTCAGCCTTTTTTGAGACACCCGGCATGTTCTTCAACATTATTTCAAAGTGGCTTTATCGTGACGCTAACTTTTCTCTTGCTGAGTGTTCATACACAGAACAAACATTTTTGGTCTCAGACCAGTCAAATTCGGATGTGTCTATCGAAATTTTCTGACGCGGAGAAGAGGGTATTTTGGTATTTCTGTAGCGGCACACTTATAGGATTATACACAGTCGTATCAGAATAATATGACCACCCCCGGAATCACAGTGTACCCGCCCAGGCGCGTCACAGAGTGCACGTGACAAGGTCGACCACACGAAGATAAAAGCTGCCGGCCAGGACAGATGAGCCATAGTGCATAACGTGAGACGTAGTGATTTGACGGACGTCCAAAAGGGAATGATCATGAGCTACCGCGCGAAGGGTGGAAGCATCTCAGAAACAGCAGACTTCGTGGGATTTCCGCGAGGTGATGTAGTAAGGATCTACCAAGAATGGACCGTTGGCACACCGAGTACCTCCCAACGTTATAACTGTGGAGCCCCAAAGGCTATCGATCCCAGAGGAGAACGTCGCCTCCGTCAACTGGTAAAGGGCAATCGACTCGCAACAGTGCAGCAATTGATCATGCAAATAAATGCTGGGGCACCCAGGAACGTGTCCCCGATAACAGTAGAGCGAACCCTGTTACGCATGGGTCTCCGGAGTCAACGCTGCGTCAAGCCGCCCATATTAACCCAGGTCCATCAGCAACGACGCCTGCAGTTCGCATGGGACAACCGTCATTGGACAAAGGAAGAGTAGAAAATGGTTGCCTTCTCCGACGAATCGATGTTTCTACTCCACAGAAGTGACAGGCGGTGGCGGATACGGCGTCAGACACACGGGAACCAACACTCGGGCACACTTGTCGGTCAAGTACAAGCAGGCGGTGGCAGTGTGCATGTCTGGGGAATGTTTTCCTGGTATGATTTGAGACCGCTGGTACCACTGGATGGGACCCTGAACGCCAATGGCTGCCTGCCCATCCTCGCTGACCACACGCATCCCTTCATGTTCGACGTTTATCCTGGGGGTGATATGGTGTCTACCAATAGGACAATGCGCCGTGCCACGCCACTAAGGGGTGCGTGGCTGGTTCCAGGAACACGACAGCGATGTCTCCGTTCTCCCTTGGCCAGAAAAATCGCCCGACCTCAATCCCATAGAGCACTTGTGGAACTGTTTGAATCGACAGGTTTGACGTGCCGATTCACAACCACGTCATTCCCGGGACCTCCGTGCTCTGCTGCAGTCCGAATGGGCACGTGCGCAGCGGGCAACCTTCTAGGGCTTCGTTGCGTCCATGCCAGGCCGCTGTCATCCGGGCCAAGGGTGGTTATTTCCATTATTAGGTAGGTGGTCATATCATTCTGATACGACCGTGTATTTCATCAAGGGGCTCATGGACCAACAAACATTTAAAATGCTGGTAGGATGTCAGTTGTTTAAACGTAACTTTTAGTTGAACTGGAACTTAAATGTTGAGTTAGCTTTACTGCAACACTAAACGATTAGAGCTCATTAGGTTTAATTTCACTGTAATACATTCAATGATTATCTTAACGTTAAATTAACTTTTCGTTGAGCCCTGATAGCTTCAACGCTACGTGTAGCTGAAGGTCTTAATAAAGCATAGAATTTCTAATTACGCTCTTCAAAACTAGGATGGAGTAACAATGCTGTACTTACGAATAAAATCCACTTCTTTCTTGTATCCAATAGCACTTCAGTTGTCAACAAGACGTCATGGGAAATAAAATAATAAGTTGCAATAATTTCATCAAGGCGAAAATATGGTAGACTTCATTCATCATAAAACGTAATCCACATATAAATCGATCTCTCAAAAGATTGCCTGACATTATATGAAGACTGACAACATTGCCTTAAGATCGTTGAACGCAGTAGCTCTTATCTCTTTATTCTGACTACGTAGATCGCACTTTGACCTCTTGTCAAGTGTTGCCGGACTCAAATTCTTCGAGCGGGAATCTGCGGCGTTAAGTTTAAAACATCTTTAACGAGAAGAAGAAACTACATGGGAATACAGAGACTCAAAAGGAAGATCAAATTAGAGTATACGTTATACGGGACAGAACTGCAGCTGATTTCCTTGATGATTTGCTACTGAACAAGTGAAATAAACGTGGGTTCCAACTGGACAATGCCACTGTTGTGTTGGTTCGTTAGAGCATGAATAGTATGCTTGGTGATTAGCAAGGGTGACCGTGTATACATAAGTTGTTTTACACTGCCTTTGGTGATTAGTAGATTGAACGAGATAGATATGTCCCGCGGCCCTTTCGATTTCCTGATTTGACTTTCCGGGATTTCTTTCATTGGGTTTAAGTTAAACTACATATGCTTATGACAGAACCTGTCGCGACTAGATCTCCTACTCATTGTCCTGTGCAGACTCTGGAAGTCGTCAAGGAAGAACCAATAAAATGTCTAGATCACTGTATTGCAGCTCATGGAGAATGCTTTCAATGTCTATTCTGAGTGAAGAGGGGAAATGGCTGTTTTCGTTTGGTCACTGACTTTTGTATCAGTTATTGAGGATACAGGTTGAAAGTTTCTGCTATAACAGAGCTGGTATGGACATGCAAAGGCTTACTGACTTACGTATGACCAAATCGATAAGCCATCAAACTTGCGGATGTGATCATTGACGCTTATAGGGTTGATTCTCGATCATTGACGCTTATAGGGTTGATTCTCGATCATTGACGCTTATAGGGTTGATTCTCGATCATTTTCCGCATGGTATGAAAATTAATTTATACACTGCTGGACAATTGCTAAAGGACGGATCATAAACGGCTACATAGCGCATAAAAAAGTAAGTGTATTTGGATGCCAAGTGAAATAAAATAATGTCAGAAAGCCAGGACATTACAAGAAAGACAATTTATTGTGCTCTGAAATCCAGAAGGCTTTGGAACGTGTTAAAGGGACGAACATGCCATTTTGTGCAGAATACGTAAACGTGAAAAAAATGCAATTACCGTCCGCAGGCGTTCCGGCGTAAGATGTCAATACGGGATATGGCCACCATGGAGGGCGATGCAAGATTCCACACGTCGTGTCATGCTTTGCACAACATTATCAAGCAGCTGTTGGGGTAATTTATCCCATTCCTCTGTCAGTGCACGGATGAGGGTGTCCTTGTTTATTGAAGGGCATTGGCGACCAGCAAGACTCCTCCCCAAAGCATCCCACACATTTTCAATGGGATTCAGATCTGGAGAACGTGCTGGCCGTACGAGGCGTTGAATATCTTCGCTCTCAAGACACTCCTGGACAGCGACTGTTCGATGACATGTTGCGTTGTCGTCCATGAAAATGAATCTATCACCAACAGCACCACGGAACATGCGAACATGAGGTAGCAGAACATCATTAATGTATCGTTGGCCAGTCATAGTCCCAGTTGGAAGCACATAGAGGAACGTACGGCCATTGATCATGATGCCAGCCCATACCATGACACTACATGTCGGATATCGGTCCCTTTCCTGTATGTTTGCTGGACAATATGCAGTACCACTATCACACCAGATCAGTTGTCGTCGACAATCAGACGATAGACTGTATCTACTCTCATCTGAGAAGAGGACAGCAGACCAGTCGTTATCAGTCCAATTGCGATGTTGATGGCACCATTGCAAACGGGCGGTACGGTGACGTCTGGACAATGGGTTGCACACAACAAGACGGCGGGCGTATAGTCCTCCTTCATGCAAACGTCTGGCGACAGTTTTTCGGGAGATCCGCTTGCCAGTAGCAGCCATAAACTGATTTGCTACCTCACTAGCTGTGCTGCGCCGGTGTCTTTTTGTTGATAGCACTATGTACCGATCTTCTGCAGGTGTCGTGCTGCGAACACGACCTCCCCCGTGACGTTTGCTACACTCTCCATTTGTTCGAAATGATTTCGAAAGCCTTGAAACAACACTGTGGCTGACGTCGAACTCCCTGGCAACATCTGTTATTTTTCGCCCTTCTTCAATCTTGCCAATAATACGGCCACGCGTAAAATCATCTAGGCGATGTCGGGAAGACATAATGAAAATTGCAAGTCCGTCAATTGATTCTTTCCCTTTTCAACTTTGCGTTTGAACAACAACGGTCAATACGCGTCAAATCCTTTATGTCTCTTATCAGCGCTCTGACGTCACGAACAAGTTCGCCAACCCAAAATTTGCATACGCACAACACGTCTTACTGTATTCCGCACTTATGCTAATTTCCACATTTTCCTGCCTTCCAGTTTATGGTTGCTATCGTTGCTATTGTCATCCGTCCTTAGCAATTGTCCGGCAGTGTATTATTTTTTCCAGAGAGAATTCATAATATTTATTAGATGATGTGGGGAACACTTCTGCAAAGCGCATTTGGCTTGCCTGAAGGAACATTTCCCCCTTAACTAGATCCCCCTTTTTGCAGCACGCCCATCTAAAAAAAAAAAAAAAAAGACGTGCTTACGGTATCACTATGCCCCCCCCCCCCCGCCTATGGACACCATATCTCTGCAACAATTTTGAAGAATTCTTTTGCATTAGGGAGCCCGGAATGTGAGAATGAGAGATGATCCTTGTTTCCCAGTTATTATTTTGTTTTTAGATGCACAACTTCGCTGCTAGAGGGCATAAATGCAGATGCCGTCCAACTCAAAATGTATTTTATTCCACATCTTTGTTTCTAAATGTCCGATTGAAAAAATTAGTTTTATCTTGGATGTCATTTACAACAAAAACTATTTGGTTTACAGTTTTTTTTACGCTTTCCGACATTAGGTTGAAGAAGCGTTTATATGCTCCAGCTTTGTCCGTCTGTCTGTCTGCCTGTCCGCTCTATAACTCGCGTAAAAATGGTTCGATTTCGATAAAATTTTAGTATGTGGTAGGGGACAACCTGGGGACGAACTTCGTTGAAAATGGGCGAAATGGGGTCAAAGGTCAGGACACAGGAGCGGGAACCATTCCGCCCTTATGCATCATAACTTACGTAAAAATGATTCGATTCCAACAAAACTTTATCATGTTGTTTCGAAGGTATATTGAACCAATTCTGTTGAATATCATTGAAATTGGGTAAAAGGTCAGGGCACAGGAGCGAGATTTATTTCACAGCCATTATGCTCATAACTTGACTAAAAATGCTTCTATTGCGACAAAACTTTAGTATATTTTTTCGGAGGTACACTGAACCAATTCTGTTTAATATCATCGAAATGGGGTCAAAAGTCAGGGCACAGGAGTGAGATTTATTCCACAGCCATTATCCTCATAACTTGAGTAGTGGTTTCTGGCATGTTGGAAAGCGTATCATAATCATTGCATTGCATGATTTTGCTAACTTGTTCAAGTACAGCATAGTTTTCCTGCAGGGAAGAGAAAATGTAAATTGCGGTTTCCTTGATATCTGTGCTTCTGAAAGTCCGATTTGAAAAATTCTTCTTTCATCGGATAGAGCTCCAGTGGCAAATGCTTTTCTAATTTTTCGTAAAGAACTGTTTTGTCACTATGAGATCTAAGTATGTATTTCTGTTTCTGATGCATTTGCAGCAATATCTACACTTCTTAAAACTCGATTGAAAAAAAATGTTCTGTGGTCCGATAACGCTCATCATTAAACACCTTTTCCAAATAATTTTTGCTTAAAATAATGCATAGGTGATCGTATATATATATCCTATTTTTCTCGGTATGTTTGCTTCTAACAGTCTATTTCTTTGTCAGAGAGCCTTTCTGGTGCGAAACCTTTTGCATACAATTTCATATTTTTCGTAGAGCATAAATTTGCCACCAGAGGGCACACCAGAGGGCCTTTCTGTTCGCAGCATATTTACAGCAATATCTGCGCGTCTAAAAATCCTATTGAAAAATTCCTTTTTCGGTCAAAGGAAATCTGTTTTTCTCGATATCTCGATATCTCTGTTTCAGAAAGTCTGATTTAAAGAATTCTTTTAACACCGGACATCATTGATCTTGTGGAATTTCTGCTTGGAACTGTACCTTCACTTCTAAAAATCTTTTGAAGAATTTCTTTCTTTACTATATGTCATTCACTGCAGTAAAGATGGGGAACATTGTCCTCCTTAAGTAAGGAATAGTTTTCCCGTTAGGTGATTTCTCGCAATATCTGCTTCCAGGAAAGGTATTTGAAAAATTATTTTTCCTTAGCACGGCTTTTCCTATGAAGAATAGTTTTCACATATTTTTCACTTTTCCATTATTCAAAATTCTGCTGCCAGGATGCGTCAGCGTATGTTTCTATTCGTGAAAGCGTTTATTCTATTCTGTAAATTCCCTAGAAAAAATCCTTTTTTTGGTAGAATACTCTTCATTATGAAGAGTATTTTACTCCCGTTTTCTTTTTTAAGTAACACACAGCTGTTTCATGGGGGGGGGGGGGTAAGTTATATCATGTTTCCTCTATATCTCTTCTAACTGTCCTACTTGAAAATCCCTTTGTTTCTGACATCTTTCTTCCGCTACATAACTTTTTTGTGCACAATTTGTTAGTTTTCGTAACATAATTTTAGCCTCTAGTGGGAATAAGTATCTCTGTTTATTTCCGGATGTTTTATCGATTGTAGAAGTCCGTTTGATATTTTTTTATCTTTTTAACCGGTTCCATTGACTATGAATAATAACCTCGCTCGTATTTTAGATTATGAGCAATTTTTCTCCTGGTGTAAGTGTATTTTAATTTTTTGCTGAATTTTTAGATTCTCTAAGAAACTGCTTTGAAATATTTTTTCGTGTCGGAAAAGATTGAAAGACATGCTCATTACAACCGAGAATTCAGTGTCATCTTTCTTGTTTTATTTTATTTACTTATTTTGCTTTGTGATCGTGTTGACGACACAATTTACTAGACAGCGTAGTTTTACTGAAGATTTCGGTCATTTAAGCTCCATTTACTCGAAGTTAAATGGATTTTTGGGAAGAAATAAACGAAAATTGCATTTCAATAAAGAGATCCTTAATCCTTCGATCAGAAGTTGTCGCGTAAATTTAAGACAAAATCAGTTAAACGAATTTTTCTTTTACTTGTGAGTACTGGTGTCTGTGCTACTGTACTCATAGTGCCTAAAAATAGGAAACACTTCAGTAATGAATTAAAACCTAATGGTCAGAATAATTTTGAACACACCGTATTTCGTGAAAATTGATGTTGTTTAATGACCTGCAGGACCTGCCGGAACTCAAAACTACAAACTTGTGAACAAATATTAAGACACGATGGAAATGAATTCGCAACAAGTGAGAATAGAATGACCTAGTTTAGCAAGCCTGCCACATGCTAAATTGTCTTTATCATGTTATTCAGTTCGGTAGCTCAAAGCGTTTTTATAAGACTGCTCTATGTGATTTTTCTTTTTATTTGCAGGTTTTTACGCTTAAACAAAAAACCTAGATTTTCCAGCCAAATCTGTTGTAAATCTGGCAATCACCCAAAATGAAGTATATTTTAAAGTATTTTTAATTATTTCAATTGCCAAATAAAGTAAATGCTACTGCAAAGAATCATTTCATTACTGCTCATCCCTTCACTATTTCCCCAAAAAATTTTAAATACCGAGCACGATTTTCCTGGCTATGTTCTAATAATGCACACACGGATAACTAGTTAAAGTTAAATAAAATCAGCAAAGATTCCACAAGGCCCATGAACGCTATGTAAGTCAGAATCGTGCATCAGTCAATCAGTCAGCCTGTTGGATATTAAGTATAAAAAAAAAAAAAACCCTAAAATTTCATTTTCAAGATTTTAAAAAAATTCTTCCAAACAGATAAAAATGTATCATCGATTCTAGCGATTGAAAAAAATTTCGATTCCACGATGAATAAAGGACCTAAACAAGGAGTAATAAATTTAAAAACTTAGAAAGTAATTAAAATCTTTAAATTTGTAGCTCTGAAAATGAAAGGCTCATGAATTACATAATAAACACTGTAAAATATTTTCAGAAAACCACGAGCCAGTTTCATGATATCTTTCTTTAATTAACGAAGCATATTCCTGATGCAGCCTTTTCGTAGAAATGATGGGGGAAAATCCGGAATCTCACGCATTTTTCGTGCGCCAGGAGAATTTTCAGAAACCTTTCCGCAGTTCCTTTCATATATTGACGGTAAATTGCCGTTTTAAAAAGGTGTTAACGGAAAATTCTGAATTTTCAGAAACATTTCCACAATTCCTTTGGCATATTAACGGAAAAATTCCATATGTCGGAAAATTCCAGGTAATACGAGCGATTCGCGGGAATATACTTGAGGTTTGATTAACTATTACATTTCGATCGTCTGTTGAAGAATTTGATTTTGATGTTCTGTAGCGAGATCGTATATTGTGGATAGTACATCGCATGCAATTTTCGTTATTGTGGCTCAAGATATTTCTTCCTCTTTCTCCCATTTTCTACACCTGCTATTGTATATTGTGTTACCGTAAGAAACCTGGTACTTAAATTTTTGTACAGGTGATTATGTGATGTCTGTGTATCAGTTGTCCCATTAAGATAAAAGCTATTGTAGCTATCAAGAGTAAAGTTTATATTTATGAGTTTTGTGAAATAAAATTATAAAGCAGTACATTTCACCTTTTCTTAAAGATAATTGAAAGTCATAGTCAGTTTAATAAGATCTCAAGCTTGTTGCTGCGAAAAATCACGGAGAAAAAAATGTGTAATTTGTAACAAAGCCTCCTACAGAAAAAAAATTTAATTATTACAAATATATTCAGAAAAATAATAAGCTCCAACAAAAATAAAATGGCTGATTCATCCTCATTAATAACAAAAACATTTCATCATCGCGCGATTGGAGTTCTGTCTTATACGTGACTGTACTTTACGTTTCTTTCTGACTCAAAACGAGGTTTCCGTAGAAAGAGTTCCTGGTTCGAAATCCACCCGGGGGAAATTGTTCGTATAAAGGCTGCAAATGGAAATCGAAGATTTTGCTTAATTTCTTTATAAATATTTAACAACCACAAACTCAATTCTCTGAAAAAAGCGAAATTACTGGCCTACTGGCTACAGAAATTTTGTTAAAAGACGGAACCTACGGGCAACTTTGCTGCCGGTAGATTATTATTATTATTTTAAGTTCATTTTAAGCCTACTTTTTTACTATTGTCAGCAAGTTCCTGAATCACACCCTGCAGCTCTGAGACGTTGCTCACAAAAATGGCTATATCGTCAAGAAAAAACCGAAGGTAGGTTACACTATCTCTATTGATCATTATTCTCTTGTCTCTCGTATTCAGTGATTGAAAAATATTCTGCAACGTGGCATTGGAGAGTTCGGGAGGTAGGGTACCATCTTTCACATCCCCTTCCCAGTTTTTATACGTGCTGTTCCTCGAACAGTCAAACCTTTGCACTTGCGTTTTCATAAATGCCTTAAAACGTAATATTAACGCATGTAGCTTCAATGCCCTACGATTTCAAAGAAATTTGAACTGCTGATGATTCACGGAATATAAAAGGACCTTTCAGAAAAAAAAAAAAAAAAAAAAAAAAAGAAGCCCTATCTTTGTGTTACTCTCTTCTTAATTGCTGTCTGTAACGAAGTGACTGACTTCAGCTCAGCTAATTACAAGACGCACGCAACCTCTTTTCAATCAGCACGCTTCGCAGCATAAACCCTTTAAAACGAAACACTACGTTAAAAATCTATATGAACATCTAAATACGTTGGCATGCTGTGTATTGTAGGGATCATTGAATGTCGCAGTCACGAAAACCGACCATTCATTTCTGTAAGTTCTGTATATAGTTTCACAATAAGTTGGATGGGAATTCTAACAAAATAATTAATGAAATAAAATTGTGAAAAAAGTGTTGCGAACAATAAACATTTAGAGAGCGAGTGTGACAAATGTTTCGTGATGTCTAAATGAACTGAATAAAGGAAACGCTTCTGTGGTTTTTTTATTGAAAATTCCCTTACTTTGTTTTGTTAGTTGTCTATGATAAATTAATTCCCGATCCTGTTGATAACAGTTTGCGAACAGAGACAGATGTGGAGGGTCAGGCACCTTTAGCTAAAATATTCTTCCCAAGTATTTTTTTGTGAAGGAATTTTTTTCAGACACGACTGTCGATCGACTGTCTAAGCCATTTATGCTTCATCCTAAGTATGAGTAATCACCCTTAAAATTTTTGCAAATTGTGTAGGAATATTTTACTAGGTAATGTTACAAATTACAGTACTGATATGATTCAAAAGCTACGCTGCCCTGGTGGCAGAGTGGTCTGAGGAGCTTCTCTCGGGTTCGAGGCCGGTTGAGGTGTGTGAGTGTTGGTTTATATGATGTGAAACACTGGCACCGGTCCCTTCTCTGGAATCATTGGCCCCAAATTTGGAACGGGCGACCTCTTATAGTTCTAAGAAGTAGTTATAGTTGTCATTAAGCCCCGAAAACAACAACAGAAAGGCGACGTAGAAGTTACACCATCGAAGTCACTGGCGCAGTGAACGAGTTTTTAAGCGGAATAAATATATCAAATTTAGAATACACCGGAATTTTTCAGAATTGCTCGGAATCCAAGGTAATGAAGCTAATCTGACTTTCTCATCCATACTAACATTACTGCCATGTAGAAGAAAAATTCTACACCGATAAAATTATTAAATTTTTATTAAGCTCACCACTACATCGACCAATATAGACAAATACACTCATGTTGGGCAAATGCAAATAAACATTTACTTCACATGGGGAAAAAATCTGAAACTTTGAAAATGTGATAAATGTATGAAAATTCTTAGTCACGATTGCGTTTGTTCAATTCAATACAAATTTTCTAGTTTCATTCCCTAGAAACAGACGTAGTGATACATACAGCTGTATACTTACTCTACTTGACCGTAATATTATGCTCCAGGAAAAGCTAGAAAATACATGGAGAATTTGGGACATCTTTATCTCTAACCTATCGGAAAACAATATTAATAATCCGATTTCTAGGATCAGAGATAATTTGACAAAACATCGAGTAAATTTATTCATCTACAGAGAAAATATTGTGCTCAAAAGAAAATCAAAACCCGTACAGAACATTTTGATCTAGCATAGGGATTTTTTTTTAGTTATATTTCTCGAAGCGAATATGTGATGTTCGCTCAGAGACACATATACAGAAAAAACGATAAGACAAACCCTTCACTTTTTGACCTATAGTTCTCGCATGCCAAAACAAGAGAAAATATGAAGTTTGTTCACCATTGATTTAACTTTTGAGTTCTTATAAGATGATTTGAAGTTACTTAGATCCATGTGAAACGATTAAAATAGAGTAGCAAAGTTATTTGAGCCATGCTTATATTTTTCTTTCAAATTTGGTCATTCAGAAAATTGAAACCTTTGGGTGAAGTGACGTTCTGAGTCCACGTATCTGTCACAGATACAACTTTGTATAGTCCATAAAAATTATGTCAGACACAATATTTTGACAATTTTTCTAGAGAAATGAAATTCTAAATTAACTTTTTGTGATTTTCAGTTACTGCATAAATGTGGAATTTTGATGTTGAGTTTTATTTTCACAAGGTTAAACCTCCAGTAATCCAAAAATTGTTTTTTTTTTTAAAAAGGCGAAGAATATCTGTCCTTTTTTTTTTTTTTTTTTCTCCCGGGGTTATAGGACTACGATGAGCAACACAAGCAGCTATAAACCGTTTCTTTTCTCTGGTTCTTTGGGCAGGTGAAGGGCCATAGCTGTAAGACAAGCGCGACACCCATGCCTCATGTGTGGCTCGGGCCAGGTTCGGATAACTAGCAAAAAGCTTACGTCTCTGATCATTCGGCCACCGGGGACAATGATGAATACTCTGAAGTAGTATGATTCACTCTATTTTATACAACTAATCAGAATCAAATGATTATCAGAAAACGGTTATGAGCACCAGACGCAGACCAGTGGTGAGTTCGGGCTGAATTTTAAGAGCTTGGGCCCGTCCAAGCCCAGTACATCATCCTGAGCTCGGGCGATCCCGTATTTTATATTGAAGGACAGAGCTTAGGCCCGAACAAGCCCGAAAACTATGACTAATCCGTTAAGCATTAATAATAATAAGAAAATCTGCTCTTTCATACTTCTCGCATTTTTCCCCTGAAATTAACCGATGTTCATCTATCTCTTTCTATATTATAGTCGCACGATTTTCTTTGACCATTCGTTTGTCCCTGAAATGCTTCGAAAGGCCGGATATTCGGACATATTGGGCGACGCTGTAATCTACCTACATTGCTTTATAGAATTAGCAGAGAGCTGTTGCTTGGAGGTAGGGTGCAAAATATATCTTCGGGGTGCTATCTACTATCAATAATTTTTTGAGAAGCTTTTGTTTCGCCGCAGAAATCCACTAATGCGGGTCCTATGGTATTTGCTGCCCAATCCCAGAATAAATAGCCCTTTTCGAGTCCTCAATTTCCCATCCAGACCCAGGTGCCAGAGAATTCTCGTTACCAACTTGACAGTGTAAGAAAAATCTCGTGTGATAAATCATACGAAATCACATTTAAAAAGAAAAGAATAAAATTCTCTCTCTCTCTCTCTCTCTCTCTCTGAGCCAGAACCCAAAACGCAGAAAATAGTATGCAGCCTGAGCCCGCCCAAGCCTGGTTTGGGCTCGGGCTCAGCCCTTCACAGCACTGACGCAGGCTAATTGGTTTTACAAAAGTGGGATTTCATGAAAGGCTAAAATTGGAAAACAAATTACTACAATTTTGAAAAAAAAACCTGTAAACAAAATTGCAAAACGCTTTTGCTAATAATGTCTAAAACGAATTCAAAATATATTCACATAACAAATACACTGAAGAGCAATTGAATTAGAGACAGCTGGCGTTATGCAAATGTGGCGCTGTGGGCAGCCCTGTAAACGGAAACGACATGACGTATGCAGCGATCCGACAATATAAGGAGTGATGCGATGGGAATCAGTAAGAGTCGGACGCAGTATGGGTAAGACGAAGGATCTAAGCGCATTTGATCGTGGGCAAATTGTCGGGGCCCGACGAATGGGTCACTCCATCTCGGAAATCGTGCAGGCACTGGAATTTTCACGAGCCACTGTGTCACGGGTGCACCGTGAGTACATTGAATCCGGTAGAACCATTCCTGCAAGAGCAAACTGCCGTGGACAACAACGTGTGGATGAGCAGGGTCATCGTCGGCTAGCTCGCATTGTAACAGCGGATAGACGGGCCACAGTGCAAGAAATCACTCGTCAATTTAACGCTGGTGCACAAAAACGTGTAAGCAGCCACACCATCCAGAACCATCTCCTCGCTATGGGGTACAGAAGCCATCGTCCCACGAGGGTACCGCTGCTGACCGAACATCACAGGGTGCAAAGATTAGCATGGGCGCGGGAACATCGCCACTGTACCCTAGACATGTGGGAAAATGTTGCCTGGACTGATGAGTCGAGATTCACGTTGGTACATGCGGATGGCAGGATACAAGTACGGCGCAAACCACATGAAGCGATGGATCCTTCTTACCAGCAGGGTACTCTTCAAGCTGGTGGGGGGTGGCATTCTCGTCTGGGGACTCTTTACGTGGACTGAAATAGAACCCCTGGTACGTGTGGACATCGTCCCTCACAGGTAAACGTTACCGGAATATCCTGGACGACCATTTGCTCCCATTTGTGCGTCTTCAACATCCCACTGGGGACCTCATCCTGCAACAAGACAATGCACCGTGCCATCGCTCCCGAATTGTACCCGAATGGTTGGATGAACACTCGACCGACGTGACCTCGCTTCCTTGGCCTGCTAGGTCACCTGACCTCAATCCCATCGAGCACATCTGGGATGCCATCGAGAGAGATGTGCTAGGCTCTGACCCCCTCCATCAAATCTTCGTGAACTGTGGGAGCTTGTTCAGGGGTCGTGGATTCGTATGGCTTCCCAACGTTTCCGGTGTCTTGTCGAGTCCATGCCGAGACGAATCGCCGCCGTCATCTGGGCGAAAGGTGGTGCTACACGTTACTAGACAGGTATCTCTAATTCAATTGCTCTTCAATGTATGTACTACTCACTCCTGAAACTTCATTTTTTATTACTTTTTTGTGTGTGAAAAATCAATTTTGGTGGACTTGAAAATACTGGGTACTGTCTGGAACTTTTTATTATTTGAAAAAATAAAGTTCTCCAATATTATCAGTTCGCAAGAATAAGTACCCCGTGGTTTTTTGTGTTTGAAATAAGATAGAATTTAATTTAGCATTTCTTTCCGTGCGAAGAGATAACCGTAAAACGTCATTTTATTACAGTTCAGAATAGTTCTCTGTAGAGAGTTCTGAAATATTATAGATCAGAGGCCTTCAAACAATTATTCAGCTCACTATTTTTTTCTGTGCAACATTCCTTAAAAACTTCAAGGTTTCTGCAAAGGAGGATTACAAAGGATAATATACCGCATCTGGAATTTTTTGAAAGGTTAATTGCTTATTTTTGTGGTAACAAGGTGTCAAGCCTCGAAACAAAAAACATAAAATAAAATAAATCGCTAAAAATTGTTAAGTCTATACACTGATGTACTGTCTACACGACATACTTACTCAAAAGTCTCAGCACGGATTAATGCTTTTTATTCTCTCCGATTAATTCTATTCTTCCTGTAAACCTTGTGATTCGAAATCAGTTCAGAAAATGCTTTAAAAGATTTACGCACGTATTTATCGATTTATCGAGATTTAAAAATATGTTTTTCATACGTCATTTTTTCAGGTAGAACCATTTAATGGTGGTTTTAAACTGTTGTAACTTTTTACATGTTATATTTCCTTTGAGTGAAAAGCAATTTCTCAGTTGGAAGTTATTAATATTCACTGCGAATATATATCTCGGTAATCGAATGTGATTCAAGGAAAAATCTTTCACGTACCTCTCGGTTGTAGGTGGTCGATGTTCATTTTGGACGTTAGTCCGCACATTTTCTTGAGTAGGATATACTTTTTTAGTGGAACTATGGTAGGCACATGAAGATAAAGGAGATGTGAAAAAATTACGTCGGAAAACTTGAAAAAACGGAAAAATGAATCACTCGAAAAATATATTCGCATGAGGAAATGCAATCACAAAAAAAAAAAAAAAAAATTCGTCAGACTTCCTGGATGTATTGTCCGATGTATTTCGGCAGATCTGTCTGCCATCTTCTGGGACCTCTGGTCGTCCGTTCTCTGTGCAGTCTACGTTGAATATGCCACGTGCTCAGGTTGGGAATCTTTGTGTGTTATACGTCATCGGATGTATTGCGTTGCCACCCCTGTGATTTGAAAACTCGGGATTTTTTTTTATATCTGCGTGTTTGCATTGTTTCAGTTCTGTTTGCCTTCCCATTTTTGTTGTTCTCTTCTTCTATCAGTATCTTCCATGGAAATGGCATTTCTACTCCACTACTAATGTTGCAGTTGGGGTTTTTTTGTTTTTTCAATTACAATTGCTTCGGCGAAACGGATGGTCTTTTCAATTGGTTGTTTGCAGACTTGTCACAATTTGAGAACCCGATTGGATCGGGAGATTTACCTGATAATTTTTCTTTGCAAGTTTTTTGAAATATGAATAAAGTTATCGAGTTGATGTGTTCATATACTTAAGTTGTTGAAGAAATTCTTGCCAATAACACTAACTGTTAGAATGTCGTCGTTGCACGATATAACATATCACTGAAAGTCAAATGGACAAGAAAATTAAAATGAGAGAATGAAAAATGTGAAAACGAGTCCACCGTGGAACGTCACTCTTACGTAAACACACCGCGTTCAGCTCTTGAATTACCTCAAAAAACGTCACGACGCTCTGACTAATGATTGTTGTGTCTTAATTGCTATTGGGTGAGTTCTGAATTAAAAGTTCGAGTTAGTAGTCTATTTGGTCCTTGTTCGAAATTAACGGTATCCAAGGTGGAGGTATGAAAACTTCATCATTACAACATTTATCAGCGTTATTGACGATGTGTAAACTCTCCGCTAGCAAAGTCGCACTCCTGTTGTTGTGACTTGAAATAACTCTTGCCTCATTCCATAGAGGAATGTGGGCTCCTTGGTTAACTAATCTTGCAAGTGCCGTAGAGTTTGAATGTGTTTTGACACTGTACTTGTGTTCCGCAATAAGAAAGTTCAAATTCCTCATGGTGAATCCAATATAAATGCGATCTATAGTCAACGGTATCTATAGCGTCTTTAATGTTATTTTATAAACTCCGAATCCGCTA
This sequence comes from Macrothele yani, assembly GCA_039090855.1. Classification (NCBI taxonomy): domain Eukaryota; kingdom Metazoa; phylum Arthropoda; class Arachnida; order Araneae; family Macrothelidae; genus Macrothele; species Macrothele yani. The sequence continues at coordinate 58,401,514 of CM077017.1, read as the reverse complement.
TTACACGTGACTGCATGAGTCCCGATCTTTTTTAATGGTTGACATTAGTTTGTAGGTTTTAATCCCAAAATCCAAGTTGTAATTTTTACAGGAAGTTTTAAGTATATTCATAACTTTTGAAATATAATCCACTGATCTAACATATTTGCATTGATTGGGCTCTTTAGTCAATGTAGAAAAATGCGTTCTTATTTTTCGATGGATCTGGTTGACTGTATTTCTAGGGTACCCATATTCGTCTGCTGTGGCAATTAGTTAATTTAATTCTCATCTCCTAAGAGCAACACTTGAAGAATGAGTGTAAGCTCTACTGATAAGAAACTCAAATGCAGATAGCTTATAAGTATGTGTTTATCTACAGTTTGGAGTTATTCAGGTTCCCATATTTCACCTTCCAGGAAAAAAAATCGACTCGAGTTATTTCCAAATTTTGTGCCTGACATTCTATTTTATCTATATTAGCAATTTGACAACAGTGTCGACTGAGAGATTAAACTTCCAGCGAAAACGATAAACGCGAAGCGACTGTGACGTGTAAATTGCGTTTGAATTCATTTTCGTGTTGTTACCGGAAATGAATCGACATACAGATCACGGCAAATTTTGAAAACTACAGTCGACTTACAGTTTACTAAGAAAATCTTAAGACTATGTTCATAAAGAAGTTTGAACATTTTTTTAAATAGCAGAAACGTGAACGGACACCTGTTAACAAGCTGTAGACATTGGAAAAAGGACAAAGCAACTCTACATTTTCGTATTTTCTGTATATTTTCTATCGTAAGCCTATAAATAATTCAGAGTCGTTGGCTCCAGTGAGGTAAGGAATCTAGCGTCAGGAGGACAAGCACAGCAACCATGTCTTATCTGGGGACTCGAACACATTTTCAACATTGTAAGAAGTCAGAGCGCTTCTCAACTGGAAGACTCAAAGGCTTGGCAGACGTGTGTTGAAAGGTCCTTCTACGGTATGGTTCTTCAGCAAGTTCCAAAAACACGCTTTCCCTATCATTACGTTTGATTCCACCTCCACCCTTGTAGCATGTGCGCACGTTGCAAAGAAGATGGCTTCTGTAGCTTTATTCAACAGAAGAAAGCCGGGGAAGTCTAGAAAATGTTCACCTAATGAGCCATATCGAAAAGAAAACAAACGGGATTCTGTTGCTGAAATAAAGGAACCACAGATGATTGACTAAAATATTTGTGCATGACATCAAACTAACAACTTTGTGCATGACATCAAACATGCTGGACTAAAATCTGTGAAAACATGACATCAAACTAACAACTTCATGAACCATTCCAAATCCAGCACTGGAGGCTTTACGAATCTGATGTTGCCATGGAACAGAGTCCATCTTTCGAGGAACATGAGTTTTGGGATCTATGCTATTAAAGACAATGGAGGATATTCTCAAGAGTCGTGAAGCTCGAATTGTTTCAATCGTTTTTTTTTTTTTTTTTTTTCTCGGGGTTTAATTATCACATGAGCAACTCTAAGGAATATAACCTGTGGCCTATTCCTAATTTCGGGACATGGGCCACATATGGCCTAGTGGTCAACGTTCGTGACTGCTACGGAAAATTCTCAGGAACGATCCCAGCCGCCCCGGTGGCGCAGTGGTCTAAACGACGGCTTCTGATCATTCGTGCGAAAGGGGTCCAGGTCCGAATCCCGGTGAGGCATGGATGTTGTGTTTGTCTTACGGCACTGGCTCTCTCCCTTTCCGGGAACCAGTGACCCTAAATTAGGGACGGGCGACTGCTCATAGCCCATTGAGTTGCTCACGGTTGTCGTTAAACCTCCAATAAAGAAAACACAGAGAAAACGATCGAGGCAGGTACAAACGCTCGAACCACTAATTATCCGCCGTTCATCAGATGGCTACGCTAAGCCGTCGGACACCTGGTACTGCCCCCCGGCTATAAATAAGGGCATCTTCCTCCCTCTTCCTTTCCTTCTGTGTGTCTCTTTCCTGTAGGCACTTTAGCCCAAATCTCCTAGCTTCCTACTTCAAAGGGTTGTTTAAGACCTGGGGTCACACACACAGTCACTCCCTGGATAAAATCCTGTACATAAATCTCTAATTTGGAGACTGGTTACGAGAACGGGAGACATTCAGCGCCGTAGGACAAAGAGCACCACCCATGCCTCATCTGGGACTCAGGCTCGTTACCACCTAGCGTGAACCTAGAACCTCTAGCCACTCATCCACCGCGGCAATGATTCAGTTGTTTCAGGTATTATCTCTTGATCGTGATCATATGTAGAGGATTTTAGGAAGGGAGTGTCTGACCCCAGGTCTTAAACAACCCTTAGAAATAGGAAACTAGGAGATTTGGGCTAGAGCGCCCGATAGGAAAGTGACACGGAAGCGAAGTAGAAAGAGGGAGGAAGACGCCCTTGTTTATTACCGGGGGCCAGTACCCGGGGTCCGACGACTTAACGTGCCCATCCGACGCACTACGGATATTTAGTGGATCGAGCGTTCGTACCTGCCTGAGATGGAACCTGAGGCCCTTTCCGTGGCAGTCACGAACGTTGTGTAACGTATACTCTCGATTCACTTTCCTTTTGATTTTACTATCTCTGGTTATTTTATTTTACTATGTAAATTATCTTCTTACTGAACGAGATGTTATTTCACCCGCTGAATGAGATCTGGCAATGAGTGTAAGTCATGACGTGGTGGTAGCCAGTATAAATAGGCGCGTTCAAAGATACCGAAGGAGAGCTTTTTGTTGATGTGTGTAGGGAGAGCGTTTGTTGTTGCACGGAGAGAGCGTTGGTTTATGTGAAGGAGAGCGTTTGTTGTTGTACGGGAAGAGCGTTTGGTGCTGTATAAAGAGAGTTCGTTTATGTGAGAGCGAGAAGTCTCAATAATAAAGAATTTGTTGTAAGTACATTTTTCTCAGTTCATAGTTACTGTCAGACCTCTGTCTGGCTGTTAGGTTTATTTCATTTAGTGTTATTAGTAACAACCAGCATAAGACTTTATTCATCTTAATTACTACTACAACATTACTACGAGTTATAAGTTTGTTCATTACTATTACTACACTACTAGCAGGAGATTTTATTCATTATCTTAATTAACTAGTAACAACAACCATTTGAATTCACTATTAGAAGCTTAGTACAAGCATTGAATTCATTATAGTATTAGTGAAAGCTATATTCACAATAATTAGCTTGGTAGCAAAAGCCTTATTCATTATAGTTGTCCACTAGGCCACCCGCGGCCCAATATTATCTCGTGATCAAGCGATGCAAATGTAAAGGTTGCTTTCGTTCCTGCATCTGACTTATATTCAAGCTAAATAAAGGCTCCTGAGTATTGAGGAGATGTAAAATTGGCTTCATTTATCATTAAAGAATGATCAAATCTTGGTACATCGCAAAACCGAGGCTCTGTAATACATATGGAATCCTAAGGCAGGGACGAGTTGTTCAAACAGTGAAGATGGAAAACTGTACAACATGATTTGAAACAACAGGATATTAATAAACAAAATATCGTTTACAAAGATACTATAGATATTTCTGAGACATTTCAAACGCAGCAGACCAGGAAACATTTCACAATGATGAGGTCGTAAAGGACTTGGTGTTACTAGTGCCAGTTCGTTGAGGCCGTATAATGGATATGATTGGTCACCAAATACAGCATTATCCAGAGAAAAAAACAAACGCTTCCGTGCCCTCTTTGTGAATGGAGGTTTGCTGGAACGGAAATGCTAACACTCATGTAATGGCGCACTACGCTATTAAGCAACGGCCTCAACAACGAAAGCAATTAATCTGCCGCAAGTACAGAAGGAAGGGTCACGATCTGACATTTACACAACAGTTTTTAAGAGATAGGTACTAAAACTATGTTGTTTGCAAATCCTGTATTATGCCTCAATATACCATAACAAAAAAAGCAAATGCAAAAAACCTTTTTCATTATATCCTAAGAAGCGAAGGACTTTCAGCATCATTGGAGTACGTTTTTGTCTTATTATCGTGGAAATGGCATCAAGTCAACCGAAGAGTTCGCCAGAAATTTCCTTTACGACATCGTTATAAAATTATTTGGGGAAATTTCAATTTTGACATTTTCAAGTGCTTGTAGTGGGAAATTTAAACGACCAATGTGCGATTTAAAAGATACATTTGACACCAGATACCATTTACCTTGTGGAACATTTTACGTTTGTATTTGAGGAATTTTGTAGTTCAAAGTTCTGTTGCTAGGTGGTGTTTGTGTACTTCTATTTGCAACTGTATCTCCGCTTCTAAAAACCCTATTGAGATTTTTTTTTTTTACCATATGCCACTCGCTACAATAAAGATAGGGAGCATTATCGATGGGGAGCATTATCCTCTTTTGAAAATGCAGAGCTTTCTAGCTAGGGGCGTGAAGGTCAAAATCTTTTTTTCGCTATCTCTGTTTTCGGGAGACGAATTTGGAAAGTTCTTTTTCCTTAGCAAAGCTGTTACCATGAAGAATACTTTCGCCTATTTTCAACTTTTCCATTATGCAAAATTCTTCCGCTAGAAGCTCTAGAGCATATCATGTTTCCTTCTACATGTATATTTCTTCTTGTAACTATTCGATTTTAAAGTCTCTTTGTCTCTGATACCTTCCTTCTGCTATGAGAAACTTTTTGTGCGCCATTTGTTAATTTTTGTAACATACTTTTTAGTTGCTGATGGAAGTAAGTAGCTTTTCTATTTCTGGATGTTTTATTGATTGTAGTAATACGGTTGACTTTTTTTTTTTCTAACAGGTTGCATTGACTTTGAATAACTTAGATAGATTTTATTCGCGTCGAAAAAGATTCAATACACATGCTCATTACAACCGAAAATTTTGTGTCATCTTTTTTGTTTTCGTTTGATCTGTAATGGGTCGAGGGCCGAACTACTGAATCATTGTGATAGTTAAAATGGAAATTTAGATTATATATAGTGCTATGAATGCTTTAAGTAACTCCTTGTTGAGTTTTCATAAGCCTAATGCTCGTTGCTACTGAAAGTCTTCTGAGAAGGCAATTTCAGAATGTAAACTCCTAGATTTTCATAACGAAGAAGCACTACGACTTTGTATCGCAATATTTTGTGTTGATTATTAAACCTTAACGTATACCTTCATATACGCGCACATTTTGTACGTAATGAAATAATTTTCCTAATATTTCTGTTTTTGTTACTGATTGCTTTATTGGAAAGAGATTTTCTGCTTCCACAGCTAACTTGTACAACATATTTTATAACTTTCTTTTTCTTTATCCAGCAACCCAAAATCATCCAGGTTCCAGTACTTCATTCCATTTCGGATAAATATTCGCTGATTTTTAACCCCTTTCCATGGCCTTGTGTTTTTGGAAGAACTAATGAAACTTCTTTGAGATTTTATCCATTCTACTTTTCATTTATATTCTTGCAATTTCATTTGTGTTTAATATAACCTGCTTTTGTACATTCAGCTATGTATTCATCATATTTATGCATTTTTCTGTTTAACTTTCCTTTGATTCCTTGGATATGAAGTTTCGCTAATGGCAATACTTCTACTTTTGCTCGGAATATTATAATGAATTTTTAACATATTTACATTTTTAAATTTATTTAGTCTGATTTTTGTTGTTTCAAATTACATCAAAAGATATTTTAATTTCTGATAATTTCCTTACTTTTGCCTCCTTGCTTTTTTCTTTTCCTTCCATTCCTCATATACTTAGTTGAAATTTTGTTAGAGAAATTACAATGGCGTGTGTCCCATTTTTTTCACTGCCCCCCGTTTTAAGTGTTTATCCTATTTGCTAGATTTGGCCTTCTTAAAAGTATTCGTTTCAGTATCACAGTTGTAGAATGAAAACAGTCAGAGAAGTTTGACATTTATGTCAAAATCGAATCATCTTCAATCATTTAAAGATAATTATTTGTCCATCATTTTGAGCTAAACTGCGCACTGGATGTACTGATTCATCGCTTTTGTTATTTAACAAGAATTAGAAGTTTCATTCCTTCCTTTTAAGGCAAAGGAATGACTTAAAAACTTGTGCAGAGTTCATTATTTCATTTTCAAATGCTAACTAATTTTCAAATAATATCTAACAAAATTTAATGCTGGGAGCACAGCTTCTTACTTTTGAAGGAGGTTTGATTTTATTTAAACACTGAATTTAATACTGGAATGTGAATGATGCGTGCAGTAGAATATCATATGCGACATCTCAGGTCAAGCATCCCAAAGCCAAGCTGCGTTACCGAGTCGTTCTATTTAGAGGATACTGGAATTTTGTCTCAATATTTTTGATCAATTCTTTCCGATAAAGTAGAAACGAACAAGAAATAGAGATTGGTAAAAGGTTTTCAAAAGTGGTATTGTAAAGTTTCAACAATAACAGGAAAAGAAAGGAAAATATTGAATCTGTCGGTGACCAGAAAAACCGGGAACTTTTGGAAAATGTGATTCTGAGATTGAGATTATATGATTAACGACTCCTTTTTCAGAACCGGAAATATTAAATATTCAATGACATTTCAGAGTCTCATAAAAGCAGCAATGATGTTTCGCAAGAATAGAAGTTTAATGAGGCTCTTCATGATCATATATGAGAATAAAGATAAATCGAAATCGGTCATTCTTGGGAAATTTGAATTCGTTAGAACCTGTAATCGCTGAAGAAAGGAAGGAAATGTTTAATTGGAGTTTCTGCAAATCCTAAGGAAAAATGGGCAACAAGATGGGAAGTCACTGAATTTTGTTGTTGTATTTATAATTGTTGTTACAGTTCCTCTTCTGTTATTTTTCTGGGTATAGAAACCTTCTAAACCTGTTGTGGAGAAAACTCTAGCTCTAAAAGTCTGTGAACACTGCACAGCTTTTCGTTGAAAAACTGTCAACTTCTTATAGTATTTAAATTTTTGTATTCTAAAGTAATAATGAATTTTTTCCCCTCATTTTGGTATTTGGAGATATTCTGAGACACTGTTTCTTGGACACTGTAATAGGAATCACTTTAGCTGTTTCCATTTTGTTTTTCAAAATATTTTAAGAACAGATCTATAAATTTGGAAGTAGATTTCTGAGTTGTTTTATATTCTGAGATGTTGCAGTTCGATAAATAACTACAACGAGGTTTGGATGCTGCACGTAAGTTTTGTCAAGTTTGTCTCTCGCTGAGCCTTTAACAAATGAAACTATAATTTCATATAATGCAATATTTTTTCTGATGAATTGCATAATTGAAATGTGCTCGTATTTTGTTACTTGGTTTCCTCTGAGTATTGCCAAAAATCAGGAATAAGTTATAACTAACTACATAAAATCTCACAAATCTAGCAAACGGAAGTATGCATCGTTTTAAACATCCAGCTTTTAATCTACAGCAGCTCATGAGCTTCCGAAACAAAATTTCAAATCCGTTTTAACGTTCCAAATTTCAAATCCGTTTTAACGTTCCAAATTTCAAATCCGTTTTAACGTTCCAAATTTCAAATCCGTTTTAACGTTCCAAATTTCAAATCCGTTTTAACGTTCCCAGACTTACGAAGCTGTAAGTCTGCTTTAATATCCCTCAGTTAAACTACAGCAGCCCTCGAGCTTCATAAATGAAATAAAATCCGTTTTGGTGTCCCGTTTTTAAACTATAGCAACTTTCAAGATCTTTTCTTATTCCGATATTGCAACTTTTTCTGAGGTAGGTGATCCATTGTTGAATGAAAGCTTGGAGGTGTGTGAATTTTCGTTGAGTCGCATTAAAACTTTTAATCACTCTTTGATTTAAATATTTCTGTTTTTGTGAGTGTGCAACTCCTCTGTGCGCAGCTGTTTTGACTTAATCACCCTCAAATCTTTTCGTTTATCAGGGTATTAACATCAATGGGATTATTTCCGTTGAAATGAAACGATGAAATTTCTTTCATAGCGACGTAACTTTATGGAGTAATTCGCAAACCGACAATTTCCTTAGCGTTGGCAGCCGTTGCGAGCCGTTAAGAAAAATCAAACTTACTAACGCGACGTTTACCTCTATTTAACTTTCCCTTTGAATTTCTGTATCGTTTTGTAAATTTAGTTTCTTCTCGTTAAGCGTTTTCCGACTGAACGATACATTACTTCTCCGAAAAGCTTTTTTAGTTTACACTGCAAAATTTTTTATGAAATTAACGATCCATTTTCCGTGATTCCTTTCGTAAATTAACGAAGCGTATTTCTGATACAATCTTTTCCATGAAATGAAAAAAAAAAAAAAAAAAAAAGAGAAAAAACCCCTAAATTTCACGGATTGTTCGTACACCTGGAAAATTCAGAAATTTTAGAAACATTTCCGCTATTCCTTTCTTGTATTGACGGTAAATTGTCGTTTCTAAGAGGTGATTACGGAAAATTCTAAATTTTCAGAAACTTTTCTGTAATTTCTTTCGTATATTAATGGAAAATTCTGTTCTCACTTTTTCCGTGTCTATATGACGGAAAAATTCCGCTGATAGGAGAAATTCACGGGAATACTTTAAGTTTGATTAACTATTAAATTGACTGTATGATGTCTCTGTATCAGTCTGTAGACTCTCAAGACAGAAGCTTATAGCTGTCAAGAGTAAACTTTAAATTTAGGAGTTTTGTAAAATAATACTATGTATAATACATTTCAATTTTTCCGCAACATAAATTGAAAGTCATTGTCAGTTTAGAAAGATATCGAGTTCTAAAACATTCTACTTCGAAATATCATGATGAAAATAATACGTAACTTGTAGTAAATCCTCCTACAGAAAAAATAAAATTATTACAAACATATTCAGAAAAATAATAAGCTCCAACAGAAAATAAAAATGACTAATTCACCCACATTAATAACAACAAAAACATTTGATCATCGAGCAGTTAGAGTTGTACCTTCCACGAGAAACGATTAACAAGAACTTCTGGCTGAGCGGTAAAACACGCGTTTTCCATGCCGAAGACCGCTGGTTCAAATCCTGGCAGGGACGAATATGGAAGGGCTTGGTAACTTTGAACAACGGGTAAGGCTGAACTGAAGGTTTGTGAAATTTCAGTAAAAACCCTAAACGGATTATTCCGAAATAAGTAAAAACCCCGAACGGATTTTTCTGAAATAAACAGAATTACTGACTATAAGAATTCTGTCAAAAGAAGTTAGAAAATACGTAAGCTTTTAAAACTGAAATTACGTTAAAAGACAAAAACACCTCCCAGCAAATTTGCTACACGTTATTTTCAGAAATTTTTTGTGAATTCACACCACTTATTTTTTACAGTGTGGCATCTGACAGTGAGTCGGACCACAATGAAAGGTGAATATTCAATACATATGAGAGAGGCATGATTGTAGCAGAAGGGCATGCTAGAGATAGGCAAGATATACGAGACACATGTTACGAGTGCGCAGAGTTGTTACGCAGATTTGTTGAACTAATGTTACGCTGAGTTAGAATGAATTATATGTGTGTGCTGAGTGTATTGTGATTATTGTCTGAATTGAAGCCAGCGAGTTCACAATCTGGCAAGAGTTGATTTTCATTTTCTGAAGTGGAAATAACAAGTTAATAAAAGCAGTGGACTAACGTAAAGTGATTTGCTGGTTCATTCCCTGGACGTGCTGACTTCTATGTTTACAAGTGTTGCATATATGTTTACAAGTGTTGCATATATGTTCACGAAGTTCAGTTAAAACTATTGAAGAGACACATAGCTAAGCACACATAAGTACGTGAACGTACAACAGATTTAAATTTAACTAAAACTTTATACGTAATCAGCATCTGCACTTTCCGAGCAACTGGAGTGGCATATCTTATTATTATCAGACAAATTGTAGAATTCAGGAAGCAAACTGACAAAATCTCCCGAGAGTGACATCTGTAGGATAGTTTTCATGCAGAAGCTGCTTACTATAGACGGCTTCAATGTTTTAGGTCAAGTGCATGCGCAGTAAAACTGTAAGAGGGCTACTGTCTTGCTGATATGTGCCCCATTCGGGTTCGATGTTTAAGCTTAATTGCAACTCGTTGCAGAAAATATATGCGAAGAAATAGTTGAGGATGTTGCAGATTCAATGAATTTATTATTTGCTTAAACTTATAGTGCAGGTTGTCCCGGATTGGTCTTAGTAAATTATTTCTTGAAGCTCTCAATTTTCTCGCTACTTATTCTGTTTCCTAATATTATTCTTACTTTCGTACTTACTCTAATTCTACGCAACTTTCATTCTTTCGCGCTGTCCTTCTCGGAGGCCTGAAAAACTGCTTCTTCTCAGACCATCATCTCGCGACCTCTCCCCAAAATTCCGCTGACCTTAAAACTTCCCTGTGTGTCCTATTCCTTTCCTAGCGTGACTCCCTCTTCCTCGACCTTTGCTATTCTTTCCCCGCGTTTCTACGACGCCTCCAAGAGCAATAAACTCGTTCAGCCGTCTCGATGTGCTTTTCGGATCACAATGTACATGATTGCTGCATATGCCAAAAAAAAAAAAAAAAAAAAAAAAAAGCACTTAGTCCACGACTAACACCTACTAATTCTTATTGCTGTCCTGACAGATAAGATGTTCGAATATTCCCATGCTGGCTGTCGCGACGAAGACTGACAGAGAAAGACCCTCTGTTTCAAGTTCCTACTTAGAAATGAATTAATTCTAAAATCTTGTAAAATCTCTTAAACTCTCGTAACAAAGCTCAGTTACTTACTGCTGATTTTAGATCAAATGAGGATGAGGGATATTTTAAAACTGCCTTTTGATACTAAGCCTCCTGAGCACTTTAAAACTGACTTTTGATACTATGCCCCCTGGGCTTTTGATACTAAGCCCAATGGGCTTGAGTTCGTATCCCGGTAAGACAAGGATATTGTGTTCGTTTTAATAATACTAACTCTCCCTCACTTCTGCGACACCAGTGGTCTTAAATTAGGGAAGCGCAACATCTCCTCCCTGAATCATTGGGTATCGCTAAATAACGTTGGCAATAATACCTCCTTCTCAATGACTTTTACCTCCATGCATCACAGTTACCTGATACAAGAAAGCTTAATAGCATGGGCGTGTGACTCATGCTCAACCTGAATTCCGAACATGACAATGTTCTTGTGCTTGTACTTCCAGCACTGATTCTTACGTTTTCCTGGAGACCGCCGTCGTGAATTCAGAGCAGGAGACACTTGCGTAATGCTCATAGAGTTCTTTAAACAACGAAACTAAATCAAATAGATGGTACGAGGACTCATCAATAAATAACTTCCGATTACCCTTGATAGCTGATTTGGGATATGTAAATCGGTATCTCCCAACGTAATTACATTCTCTTGAATTGAGGGTGTTGTTTGGCCCAGGAGTTTGAATAAAAATGTCCTGGATATTATCCAGTTCATTACGCCAAACATATTGTTTTTAAGAAAAATAATGTTTGGTAACAAACAAAAAGGTATATGGTTGATCAGGCAGTATTTCCACGAATAAGAGAGCATGTGAGCTTGTAGCTGTAACTATCGTCGACGGACCCCACCCTAACTCCATGCGTAGAGTAATAGCAGAAAATGGCGACATGTTTGTGTAAATAACTTTGAAACATCACATAAATTTCTATGACATAATTCAAACGGGTAAAAATCGTAGGTAATTTGAACCTAGAGGACTAAACTTGAAAATCTTAAAGTAATTTAACTTGTCTCCTCACTTTCAGCAAAGATATTGAATGGAATCCTGAAACACGCATTTGAAATGTTAAAGGTAAGTACACCTACATTGAAATTCAACACACGTATCTTTGCAAAAATAAGCAGTTTACCTACGTTTCTGGTGATCAACTGTATCAAAACGCAATTGTGATTGAAACTCGAATTATTTGGAATGTTTTAGTGCATTATATCTTGTTTTTTGATAAGAAAAATTTATGAAAAATCATAACGGTTCTCAACTGCGCCATCAGAGACAGGAAAGGGGTATGAGACAAAATCATCAGTTGCACATGATAATGTGTATGAGAATACTAAATATTTGATCCATATATGTTTTGAGACACGAGTTTCATTTTAGTGCAAAGGGGAAGTTCAAAATTTAAGTTTTCCGCTAACGGATATACTTTTTCTTATATCTTTTTTTTTTAAGTAACTAACCTTATGATCTTTCTAGAAGGAATGTGATGATCGACCAATCAGGTTGCGCCATTTTCGTGCGGTTGACGAGTTTAATTGGATAACTTGCAAACATTTGCGGGCAGTCTGTACTGGGACACAGGTATAACAACATCTACGTATTTTCCGTGCCCGAGGTTGTTCGGCGGTTTTCGCAGCTCTTGCTGCTGGACAAAGCCCTCTTCGCCTGCCCAACCAACGGAGTTGAAGCAGTTTTCTGAGACTGCTGTATAAACATGGATGGAGATTTTCCTTTAATAACGTTAGCAGAGATACAGCAAGGAACAACCATTCGCCATGTTTAGCGTTCGAAGGAACCTCTAACCTTTGTGGAGAGGCGAGCCAGCCGAAGTGTGAAGCATCGACCTCTCTGACGGCAGTAGGAAGAAAAAATATATATTTTGTACGTGGAATAGATTCCCCTACCGGCTTTATCGTGGACTGTGGTTGGTTCCAGGGCTGAGGATCAGAAAGACTGTGTGGTCCAGAGATTGCAAGACAGCGATGGGATCCACTTACTAGCATCCGAGACGATCTACTTCTCCATTTCCACGATATGCGTAGCGGAGATCGAGAGTATCAAACAGGTGGCACCAACGGGAGTTTTGAAAGCCTCGTTTTAATAGAAGTTTTACCTGAATAGAGAAGTGTAGTGCAGCGTCACAAGTGTGACACTGCACTACTGTCACAAGTGTGACACTGCACTACTAGTGTTACAAATGCAGTAGTGTCACAAGCTACAGTTTGATAGATGAAGTACAGAAGATAATGCGGTAAATTGTTAAATTATTATAATTTTGATCCGTTTACCTACCCATAAAAAATGATCTGTCGACTTAGGTGCAAACAAAATATGGTACAAACGAAAAAAACGATCTGTCGACTTAGGTACAAACGAAAAAAACGATCTGTCGACTTAGGTACAAACAAAATATGGTACAAATGAAAAAAAGCGATCTGTCGACTTAGGTTCAAACAAAATATGGTACAAATGAGAAAAAACGATCTGTCGACTTAGGTACAAACAAAATATGGTACAAATGAAAAAAACGATCTGTCGACTTAGGTACAAACAAAATATGGTACCAATGAAAAAAACGATCTGTCGACTTAGGTACAAACAAAATATGGTACAAATGAAAAAAACGATCTGTCGACTTAGGTACAAACGAAAAAACGATCTGTCGACTTAGGTACAAACAAAATATGGTACAAACGAAAAAAACGACCTGTCGACTTAGGTACAAACAAAATATGCTTGTGTGAATCGACTGTAACTGGAGTAGGTCTGGATTTCTGGAAAAATGGGGGTTAACTGAAGTTAAATTTGTTTTGCTATGAATGCAACCATGATGATTTTATTAGTTTAATTTGTCTTCTGGCAAGGGAGATGCAGACATCACGGGGGATTAATATTTGTTTATTATTATTTTGGTAAGATGGCATGCATGCAGCGTCCCCCCCCCTACCCCAGCTGTGATTTTTATTTTTATCTATGCAATTAATGTTTGTATATTGCATGATTTATTATATCTAGTTTGAGTGTTGGTGATGAAGCGACGGAGATCATAAAAAAAGGGGGGGGCGAAGAACAAGAAAGAAATAGGAACATTTATTGAATTAAACTCTGGAACGATATCTCCTGTCCTTTTTTCGAGTTAGGAAAGTAATGATTCTTTCATTTTTTCGCGGCCTTTACTCTGAAAAGCCAGCAACATGTGGAACCATATATAAAACCCGTAGTTTACCTGTGAAATTATTGGGTCGCGGGTTACTGCCACGGAAAGGACCTCAGGTTCGATCCCAGGCAGGTACGAACGCTCGATCCACTAAATATCCGCCGTGCGTCGGATGGGCACGTTAAGCCGTCGGACCCCGGCTACTGGCACCCCGGTAATAAATAAAGGCGTCTTCCTCCCCCTTTTTACTTTGCTTCCGTGTCACTTTCCTATCGGGCAATCCAGCCCAAATCTCCTAGCTTCCTATTTCTATGGGTTGTTTAAGACCTGAGGTCAGACACTCCCTTCCTAAAATCCTCTACATATGATCATTTATTTGTACGACGTTATGAGCTCGAGTGCGTGCTGCGAGAAGGTGACCTTCCGGGTCTTGTTTAGTTGCTTTCGGAGGAAACGAAATGGGCTGCTAATGAAAGTATACTTCTCTGAGCATTTCGAGAGTTGCTTCATAAGCATATATGCCTTTAGAAAAAAGGAATTTTTCTTGTCAGCACTATTAATCTATTTCTATTTGAGATAATGGATAAAGTTTAGATACTTTTCAGTGTTGATTCAAAGCGGCCATGGTTTTCGTTCGAAATTTGTAATAAATGCAGAGTATTTCGCATTTTTAGTTAACAGCTGATAAGTATATCTAGTTAACAAGTGTTGTTACTACCTAGTTTCTGATGCTTACCGATTTACGCGTAAACCAGAGGCTTACCGGAATCGTACAACAGTTGCGTTAATTATGGTTCTATTAATTAGACACAATTTGTCGCGTGATAGCGAAACTGGGGTAGAAATGTATGCGGTGCGAGCTATCATTACCTTAGTGGTATAGAATGTCAAGTTTTAGGTTCTGTGTGAATTCTTTAGGGTATAAGTAAACTACTTGTGTGAAACTTTAAGGTAAACATATCCGTTACTACAATTCAAAAGCTATTTCTAAATGGAGGTTGATTAAAAAAGAAACGATTCTCCATCGTTTCTTTGTGCATCTACCCATCTCCCTGTGGGTACATTTTACAAGACGCTATGCATAATTTGGAGTGTGTATATGTTTTTTGGAGTGTAATTATTACTGTTTTTCCACAAGATTTGTTCTTCCTTTTTCTTGAGCAAAAAGTTTTAAAACTAGTATTGAATTTGTTGCATGCCAGAGGCATACAAAAATTGTTCTAGTATGAAATGATATTAATGATGGCAAATAAAACTATTTTGGGTTTAGAACTACAATTAAATGAGAAATTGTGAAGTTAATTAGTTTTATAACCCAGGTTCGAATCCTGATCACGGCTTTGGTTTTTCTTTGTATGTGTGTTAATGCATTTTTTACGCTTTCCAACCGTAGGTTGAAGAAGCGTATAGGCTCCAGCTATGTCCGTCCGTCTGTCTGATAACTCGCGTAAAAATGGTTTGATTTCGATAAAATTTTAGTATGGACCACCTTGGGACGAACCCTATTGAAAATGGACGAAATGGGGTCAAAGGTCATGGCATAGGAGCGGGATCCATTCAATTGCTCGTATGCGTCATAACTTGCGTAAATATGGTTCGATGTCGATGAAATTGTAGTATATTTTAGGGGACCGCCTGGAAATGAACCCTGTTGAAAATGGGTAAAGTGGGTCAAAGGTCAGGACATAAGAGCGGGATGCATTCCATGCGTCATAACGTGCGTAAAAATGGTTCGATTTCGATGTCATTTTAGTATGTGGTAGGGGACCACCTGGGGACGAACCCTATTCAAAATGGACGAAATGGGGTTAAAGGTCAGTACATAGAATCGGGATCCATTCCATCGCCCCTATTCCATACTATTAAAGGAGCAATTCTTATATGTATGTAAATTTTATTTTGAAAACGGCTCTAAGGATTTTGATAAAAGTCGTTAACCTACCGTTTTCTGGTACTAGAAATCGATTTAGCTTGATCTCGACTTTAGAAAAATTCGTTTAGTGCGTTAAATAACCACCCAGAAATACCACGTTTTTAGTGTCATGGCGTCCTCCCATTAATGTTGCCCATGCTTAGAGATCTTATGACGTCACAATCTTGCGATTGAGATGTTGCCGCGCGGTCATGCCATCTGTCTCATTACGTCACGCGTTGTGTGTGGATCCTATTAAAGTTTTATGACGCCACACTCTTGCGAACAGATGGTCGCGATTCCCATATGCCTCATTACGTCACGCGTTGTGTGCGTATGTCCGTCCGCACGATAACTCGCGTAAAAATAGTTCGATTTCGATGAAATTATAGTATGTGGAAGGGGAACACCTGGGAAGGAACCCTATTGAAAGTGAACGAAATGGGGTCAAAGGTCAGAACATAGGAGCGGGATCCATTCCACTGCTCTTATGCGCCATAACTAACGTAAAAAAAGTTCGATTTCGATTAAATTTTAATATGTGTTAGGGGACCATCTGGGGACAAACCCTATTGAAAATGGGCGAAATGGGGTCAAAGGTCAGGACATCGGAACGGAATCACTTCCATCGCCATTATGCGTCATAACTTACGTAAAAATTATTCGATTTGGATGAAATGTTAGTATGTTGTAGGGGCCTGCCTGTGGACGAATCCTATTGAAAATGGGCGATATGGGGTCAAAGGTTATGACACAGGAGCGAGATCTATTCCATAGCCCTTATTCATCATAACTTACATAAAAATGCTTCAATTGCGACAAAATTTTATCACGTTATTTCGGCGGTATACTGAACCGGTTCTGTTGAATATCATCGAAATGGGATCTAAGGTCAGGGCGCAGGACCAAGATTTATTCCACAGCCATTATCCTCATAACTTGAGTAATGATTTCTGGTATGTTGGAAAGCGTATTATAATCAATGCATTGCATGAATTTGCCAACTTGTTAATATTGATGGTACATGATGTTTAAGTAATGAGATAAGTTTTATGAACATATGTTAATAGCCCACCTTCAGATCCGGCCTATTCCAGCATTTCTGTGTATGATTTGAAGTTCAGTCTGACGTAGTATTTGATTACATAATTGGTAGTTGAATCCTAGAGCGCTATTTACATTCATTAACTGTACTTTAAACGGATTTGCAAAAGGAACTCACATAATTTTCATCGATATTGATGACTTTATTTTCCTTGCATATGTGTAAACTTAGAGAATACTAATCTGTGTGAATTTCTTATAACTGACTGAGAATATAAATTTGTGTAAAACACTGAGAAATGACTTCTATTTAAAACAACAACAACAACTAAGATTTGTATTATTATGTTAATTTCGCAGAACTAGGAACTGACATAGGACTCAGAGTAATTAATCTTGGTGATTTGAGCAATCTTAATTTTTGAACTGTGTGTTCCTTAAAATAAAGTTGAGTTAAACGGTATTTTCTTTTTTTTTTTAATCACAACGCATTTGCCTTGATATAACGTTATTTTCATTTTTATTTTAACCACAACGTATTTGCTCTTGATTTTTTGTATACATATTTTTTTTAACGTCAATGTTTACATGTATTAAATCGTTTTGTTGCTAAACTTTGTGCCACTCACTTATTTGAGTGTTTCTTGAAATTCATTACTCCTATCTAGTCTCAGTGCATCAACCCACACCTATATGGTCGTGGGAATGGTCAATAAATTACGAACATGATTAATAATAATCATTTTAATAATACTAATTTTTTTTTTAACAAAAAGGTAAGTTTCTGTCATCTCTCTTGGAAACATGGTCTCTTTCGGAGGTACGCGCGATGATTAGATTGAACGATGTGATGCGCGGTACCGAAAGAAACATCTGCATTTACAGCAATCTGGCTCAAACTCACGCGTGTACGTTCTGCACCACAACATTCGCACGTCACGTTGTTGTTTGTTCCTGTTGTTGGAGGCTTATCACTGCGTTTCTCATCCGTCAACATCTTGCACCCGTATGCGAATATTGAACACCATTCTGACACGCTCCAAACGCTTATATCTTGAGGACCATACACTTTCTGCAGTTAGCAATAGATCTCCGCTGCTGGTATTTTTCGAGCCCAGGGAAACCTAATCAATACGCTTACCTCCGACTGAGACCATGTTTCCAGGCGGGCCGTCATTTTCACTTGAATCTGTTTTCCGACACGTAGCATTTTTATTCAGATTCCTGTACAAACAACACCCTGTTGTCAGGAGAGTGCAATGACGTTGAGAAACACCGATCTACATATCCCTAATCCACCGCCAAAGGTCATCAGAAGTTACTTATTGTTCAGTCTTCGTAAAAGAGAAGTGCATCTTTATTTGCCATTTGCTCCCAATTAACAGACCAATTCCGACCTGAAAACATTGTAGTGCTTCTGTATTTTAAATGCGGTGTTTCTTCTACAGCAGTGTTGGTCTCCTTTCTACAAACCGTCCGTAAGAAATGTTAGGCCGTTGGGGGTCTACTTTCAACCACCAAAGGTCATCGGAAGTTACTTATTGTTTAGCCTACGTAAAAGAGAAGTGCATCTTTATTTGCCGTTTCATCCCATTTAACAGACCAATGCCGACCTGAAAACATTGTGTCGCCGCATTTCTAATGCGGCGTTTCTTCTACGGCAGTGTTGGTCTCCTTTCTATAAACCGTCCGTAAATTGTGTTAGGCCGTTGCGGGGGTCTGCTTTCCAACTTCTTAGCTTTTCAAAGCGGTGGTAAAAAGAAGCTTTAGTTAGGATATTGTAGATAAAAGGAATACGTTTGTAACCGATAACAGTTAACTCTTCAAAATTTAATTTTAGAAATTTTTCGTTTTATTGTAGTCGTCATGAAATTTCTAGACTTTACCGCTAAATACTTGTATCTCGTTCTAGAAAAGTTATGGGGATCTGTATGTGAATTATTTCACCAAATTTTCAAAATCTAGCTTTCGATTTTCTTCCATTTCCTAGATAATTTCTGCAGAATTTTTAAGACTTTGCTATGAACGTTCTTCCTTTTTAAGTCAATAATTTTCGGAATTCACATCTTCAATACCTTTCATATGTGATTTTCGAGAAATTTTCAGGATTTTTTTGTTTGGGGGGGGCTAGGGGCTGTAGTGATCGTTTAGAGCTAAAAGAGGACCCTTTTCTTTAATTTAGGTTCACTGGTTTTGGAAGGGGACAAGCCCAATGCCTGGTCCCAAGCACGGGACCAGCTCGATCTGCTAGAAGTTTGCGCTTCTGACCACTCGTCCAAAGCGGGCAGCAAGACTCATTCTTAAATTTGCTTTCCTTATGTAGACGACTTTCATTAAATTTTCCGAATTCACTTCTGGAACTTTTTGTCTTTTCAGACGATTTTAGCGAAATGTTTAGAATTTGCATTTTGATTTTCTTATTTCCCTGTTGCGAGAATTCTTTGAGCATTTCTTCATTCATTTTTGCACTTTATGAACATATCTAAAACGCTTGTATTCAAAACTAAAAATCAGCAGCGAAGGGAATTTTCAGATGATTTTGATGAGTTCGTTTACATAATTTATACTTGGGTGGTTTTTCTTATTTGCATTATATATCGCAAATGCTTTCCTAGTAGCATGAGGAGAAGTGGAAGTATTTGCGTATAATATGCGCTTCTTTTGGAACCCTTCTGCTCTTCAACGAGCATAGTTTATTTCATTTTAGGACTTTTGTTGTTGTTGTTGTTGTTGTTGTTATTTTTGAGGACTCTTGTGGCTGATAATAATCAGCGGAGTATTTAAACGGCGGAATTTCGCAACATGTTCAGTTACGAATGCAAAACGAATTAAGAATTGAGGGCTCCTTTTTTTTTTTTTTTTTTTGCACGTCCTGTTTACGGCGCTCTAATCAGAAGAGAGAAAAAAAATTAGTTCTTTCTCGTTCTAAGATCATGGAAATTAGTTTCTGTAAGAACTGCACCTTAATCCTCGTCAAATGTACTTTTTAATAAAAAAAACTGAATAAAAATACAAAAAAAAGTGGCGAAAGCGAAAATAATGAAAGAGGAAAGTGTATTGTAAAAAAAAATTATTTTTCCTCTTAAGTTTCCTCAAACAGAGCCGTATAAAAATACTGAAGCAAACAGCATTCATGGTGTTGATAAGAACCGGTTTTGTTTAAGGAAGCGAGCAGTTTCACACTCTCTACCTACGACGATGTGTTACGAAAATCGCTCAGATTGGACAATCGGCTTAACAATGGAGTTTAAAGCCGCGTTCCCCAAAACTAGAATTAGACAAGAAAGAGCTCTAAGGTAATTACTTTATTATGCTGCTTACTTATGAATACCAACTAACCTGCACGAAAGGACAACAAAAATGAAAAAGAGAGAGAGAGAATTAGGATAAGAAGAACAAAGAGGAATAGCGCATTTTCTCAGGGAACCAGAAAATCTCATTAAAACTTCCAGTTGTTCTTTGTTTTAAAAGCAGTAGCAATTTCGCTGATTAGATAAACGCTCGATAAAACCTACATCAACTTTTTTGCAGTTCAAACACAGGCTTTACAGACAGACCACGTGCAGTTTGGTATATTTACTTTTTATGGAATTTTATGTGCTTACGATAAAAGAACAGAAACCTCATTTGGAATACCTATTACACGTCAGTACTTCCTTTTCCGCTAACATTGATGTTATATTTGCAGGGGAGGGGGAGGGGGAAAGGTGCAGCGACCACCGTGAGCAACTCAATGAGCTATGAAGTAGTCGTCCGTCCTTAATTTAGGGCCACTGATTCCAGGGAAAGAAGGAAGCAAACGTCGCGCATGGGACAAGCGCAGCATCCGTGGCTCGTCAGGGTTTCGACCCTGGCCAGGCCCCATTTCGGACGAAACACTACATCCCAGCACTTCGTATCAATCGGCCAACGGGGCGTCCAATTTCACATTCATTCATTAGGTAACAAATTTGAAGATTGCTAATTATACAGACGCTCTTTCTAAAGCGGTTTGTGAAACATATTGAATTCCCAAACGTAGTCAAACTTAAGAATACTTTTTAAGTTTTATTTCATGAAATTTCGTGATTTCGATTATGTGCAATAAATAAAACGTGCAAGATAACGTAAATTTTAGAGAAATATTACTTAGTCACATGTTCAAGACGAGGATTCGCTTTGTCACGTGATCTCAAAGTTCTTATGAGCTGATAGTCGAAATTCGAAACAGCGTCATTATTTTTAGCACGTCTTTTGTAAAAAAGATCGTGCTTATGTTACCGGTTTGTCCGTCCGTCTGTGGACACTATATCTTTGCAACTATTGGTCCGATTTGAAAAACAATTTTGCATTGGGAAGCTTGAAATGTTCGAATGATGATCCTTGCATTCCGTTTTTTTTTTTTAGGATGCCCAATTTCGTCGCTAGAGGGTGTAAATGCAAATGATATCGAATTCAAAATACATTTTATTCCATATATTTGCTTCTAAACATCCGCTTGAATAAACTCTTTTACCTTTCGATTCTATTATGTCGAAGACTATTTCAGGTATTCAGGTATAGTCTTCGACATAATATCTCCGCTTCTAAGAGTCCGATTTGAAAAATTCCTTCTTTGTTGGATAGCGTTTCGGGTGCGAAATGTTTCCAATATAATTTCAATTTTTTCAAGTAAAGCATAGACTTTCCGCTAAGGGTCGTATAGATAAATTGCGTTTTCCCTCATATCTCTGCTTCTAAAACTCCTATTTGAAAAATTCTTTCTGCACCGAATACAACTCCCAATGGGAAATATTCTGCATATAATTTCTAATTTTTGGAAGAGAATGGGTTGGCCACCAGGGGGTGTTAGTGTTTATTTGCCCTTCTGATATATTTACAGCAAAATCTGAGCTCCTGAAAGCTTAATTGAAAAAATTCTTTCGTGTACTGATATCGCTCACCTCGAAAAACCTTTTGAGAATGCTTTCTTCTTAAAATAGTGAATAGTTTTTCCGTCAGGAAGCGTAGATGCATATCTTATTTTTGTTGATATCTCTGCTTCTAAGAGTCCGATTTGAAAAAATCCTCCTTTGTTGGAGAATGTTTCTCATTTAATTTCAAATATTTCTTAACCCACAAGTCTGCCACCAGAGGTCGTAAGTTTACGTCTCCGTTTTCAACAACATCTGCAGGACTAAAAACCCTATTGAAAATTTTTTTCTTCTGTCAGATACTACTAAATGTGTAAACTCGGTGTGCGTGTTTCCTTCCCAAACTGTTTCACAATTTCGCCGCTAGGGATTGCAAGTACTTTATCTGTTTTCTCAATATCTCTGCTTCTACATGTGCGATTTAATATGTTCTTTTAACACCGGATGCCATTTACCTTGTAGAGCACTTTAGGTTAGTATATGAGGTTTTGTCGCTACGTGGTGTTTTTGTACTTCAGTTTGCAGCTGTATCGCCGCTTCGAAAAACCCTACTGAGAAATTTCTTATTTACTGTATGCTATTCGCTACAATAGAGATGTGGAGCATTATCCTCTTTAACTAATGCAAAGATTTCCCGCTAGGGGCGTAAAGGTCGAACCCTTTTTTTTTTTTTTTTCGTCATGTCTGCTTTCCGGAGACGTATTTGAAAAGTTACTTTTTCCTTAGCATATCTTTTTCCATGAAGAATATTTTCCCCCTATTTTCAACTTTTCCATTACGCAAAATTTTTCCGCTAGCAGGAATAGGCTTATATCATGTTTCCTTCTATATTTCTTCTTTTAACCATTCAATGTGAAAATCTGTTTGTCGCTGATATCCTTGTGCTATGAGAAACTTTTTACGCGTCATTTGTTAATTTTCGCAACATACGTTAACTAAGCAGCTGTTTCTATTTCTGGATGTTTTATCGATTGTGGAAACCGGTTGATGGTTTCCCTAACCGGTTCCGTTGACTTTGAATAGCTTTCGTAAATTTAATTCGCCTCAGAACGGATTCAACAGATGTGCTCATTAAACCCGAATATTTGGTGTCATCTTTCTTGTTTTTACTTCATGCCATCAGTATTGTTATGATTTAATCCCCCCCCCCATTAATTTCAGAATTAATAGGCGTGGTGTGGACGGATCGAACTAATTAAGCATTAATTAAGTTTGATGCTTTGTGTAGGTAGAAAATGAAAAGAGCAGAGGAAGTTTTGTTCATGGAAAGAGGGAGAATGAAATAGGAAGGCACCTGCGCGGTTTGTGTGATCTGATCTACTAATGCATTTAGATCGTAAATCGCTGTAATGCCGGTTGTAGGCGAAGTACATCTTGGGGCGACTCGAATCGTGGCATAAAAAGCCAGTTTCAGGGTTTGATGGAAAAGGGAGCAAAAGTTAGCGAATAACCATAAATTTGTCCCCTATTTAAGTTTAATGTCAAATAGTAAAGTGGTCTCCGTGTGTGACTTGGACGTGACAGTCAGGAACGTGACAGAATCTGAGAGAAGTCAGAAGGAAGAAACTTCAGTTGCTTGTTTGGGTCTGAAAATAAGACCTTAGAAAAGGGAATCACTTCACTCCAGAAGAAATCAGCGATTCCCCTGCATTTTTGATAACGGTCTAAGTAACTCGTTAAGAAGCCGAGAGCGGTAAGGTACACTGCATGTGTATAAAGTCAAATACTTGGAGCAGTGCTGTAGAAGGGGCTTAGCGCGCCTTAGCGGGGCTAAGGCACTATTTTTCTAGGCTTAGCGCGCCTTAGCGGGGCTAAGGCACTATTTTTCTAGGCTTAGCGCGCCTTAGCGGGGCTAAGGCACTATTTTTCTAGGCTTAGCGCCGCTATGGTACTTTTCGTGGTTACACGGTAAGAGAATCTGCGCAAAGGAACTTTTCCAAATGATCATGCATGTAAAAATAGGAAAAACTGTGTTCCGTATGCGAACATACTCGTATCTTAACCGAATGTCATACTACTAAAATGAACGCTCTAGTGGTCCGAGCTAAGACTGAGTCACAGCTTCGGATGAGTCACGGATGGTGTGCATGGCCAAAGATACTGGATCTGTCTCTTCCCTGGAGCAAGTGACTCGAAATTAAGGACTGGCAACTGCTTATAGCCATTCGAGTTGCCCATGGTAGTTGCAAAACCCAGAAACAAAGAAACAAACAAAAAATACTGTGTAGATTGATGTACGTAGTTGGATAACGCAGTAGGGAGTCTCACAAATCATAACATTCTATCACAAAGGGAATGTGAATTCCTTTGTCTAGATTGCAGTCGAAATAAATTTGTTGCAAATGACTACTCCGTGGGGTTAAGATTGCAGTGCTCAGAGAGAAAACGGTAGTGATAGACATTTGTATTAAACATCTCTCCGGTATTGGTATCGGCTCCAATAAAAGTAATTCCCAGAGCTCATTCTCTCTTTACAGGAAAAGCAAAAATCTTCCACATGTACCACATAATCTTAACATAAATGGCGCATTAGTCATATTGCATCGATGTTACTCTGTTAGTTCACAAATATTCCCAATGCATATTTTAAATCGTTTTCAATGACACAGAGCTATATTTAAATAAAAAAATTTAGAATCTTAGTATTTGTCTCTCACTTTACATTCTTCCTGTTACTTAAAATTGTTTAGTTTTAATATAAATTGATATTGGTAATTAGTAATGAAAACTAAAAAATAATAATAAATAATAAAAATAACGAATCGGATTTTGAAAATTTTGAGGGTATTTTTTACTAGTCCATCACCGCCAAGGTACTTTTTTTATTTAGAACTACTTCATTGACTTGGAGATACATTCAGGTACGATATAGAGATCTTCACGAAGAATATATCTGAGGAGAAGTGTTGGTCAGAAGAAGCTAGCACGTGTTCGAAAGATTCCAAGCCAAAGAATCGCGAAAGGTGTCCAGGCATCAACCCCTAATAGCTAAGCTATTAGGGGGTGATGGTCCAGGGAGTTCGGTCATTCACCCCCACGCAAGGTGGACAGAGCCGCTCAACTCCCACCACCCACAGCGGAGCTCTTGTGTGTGTGTGTGTGGAGAAATTCTGTGGCTAAGAAAATTACCAGCGTGATTCCCGCAGAGGAATATTAACGCGTGTTAGTGTCATCTTATTGTGTTATTGGATTAATTCGCCAAAGGAAGAACTCAAGTATTGGGTGTGTGCATAAGTTCTACCCGCTTTTATAGGCTATAAAGAAAGGAAGAGAACGCAACAAATAACGTACCTAGGCTTTCACATGATTGCCATCATTCTGTATGACCTCTTGCCATCTGTCTATGAGTAAGTGAATCCCACGCCGGAAAAACTCTTGTGTTTTAGAGTCAAAAAAGTCATGTAATGCCATTTTCACATCGTCCACATCATCGAAGGTTTGGAGAACGAAGGCGTTCTGTAACGATCGAAAAAGGTGGTAGTCCGTAGGTGCCAGGTCAGGGGAATACACCGAGTGAGTTAACACTTTCCAACCAAAGTCCAGTAATTTTTGCAGAGTGATTAAAGCATCATGAGGTCTGGCGTTATCATGATGAAGGATCACGCCTTTGAGATTGACGAGTGCTGGTCGCTTCGAAGTCAGTTGTTCTCGCAATCTGTCCAACTGTTGGCAGTAGAGGTCAGAATCTATCGTTCGGTTAGGTGCCAACACCTACCAGTGGATTATTCTCTGGACATCCCACCAAACACTCAACAAAACCTTTTTGGGATGCAATCCTCCTTTTCAGGTCGATGGAGCAGGCTCCGCACCTTGGCACACAGTCCGTCGACGCTTTACATTACGGTACAGTACCCATTTCTCATCACTCGTTACAATTCGTCCAAAAAACGGTTCATTTCTGTGACGAGAAAGCAGAGAAACACAGGTACGGATTCTCTCCTCTCGTTGCTTTGCAGAAAGTTGGTGCGGAACCCAGTTATCGAACTTGGTGATGAACCCAAGCGCATGCATCCGTCTTTCGACTGTTGTTCTGTGTACCGACAACGTTTTCGCTAATTCTGAACGGTTGGATGTGGGTCATTTGTTATGGCTTGGTCCTCATCCTGGTCAGAAACCACGGATGGACATCTAGGACGTGGTTGACCTTTACAGCTTCTGTCTCCGCCCTGGAATTTCCGAAACCAACGGCGACATGTGCTATCATCAACTGCATCCTCCCCATACACTTGACAGATGTTGCGGCAAGCCGAGGGTGCAGTACTTCCTTTACCGTACTCGTACAGTAAACAATGTCTAATGTGCTCCTTATCTCATGCCATGTTACAACGTCCGTGATTTCCGTTACGAATGACTTACTCGGACAAACCTAGTGCCTCTATACACTTTGCTGCTCCATGTTTTATTGGCCGAAAATTCGGCATCGCAGCGTCATCTGTGACGTAACTACTCCGATCGCAATTTGCATCTATTACAAAAACAGGTAGAACTTTTGTACACACCCAATACAACCCATTTGTTTATGTTTTAAGCACAATGTACAATTTGGAGGAACTATTTCCGCTAGAAATATTGAACTTCTGCATGCTAAACTGATCTGAACAATTAATTACAATAGCAGAACTCAGAATCAGGCATAAATGTTGATTGCCGTATCTAAATCTCCGTCAAAAGGACCAATCAAATTAATAGTAGCTACCAATTAATAATCAAGAATATTTGCGCCATTATCCTTTATTAAGTTGTTTTGTGCTGTGCAGAAAGTAATCTCTTAGTCTACCTCTTTGTGTGGATGTTGCCGAACCTATTTGTTTAAGAGTTTGCCCTAACATTCAGTCTTCTCGTCCAGAACAACGTCTTGTGTTAGAGAATAAACAAAGACATCGCTCTTTCCACGTTTAGCAACGCACAGCAACCGAAAAATTGTTATTCGGCCGCCGCCTGGGTTAGTGTATTCAATTGTGTTAGTGTATTCAAATGTATTATTGCCGCTAAGATCGCTACGCTATAAAAACTTGCGGCAGAGGTAAAATACCAGGTGGTTGCTATAAAAATAGTTATGAGCCGTGGAATTAAAAACTAGCTCGGCCACGGCCCCAACAGTATTACACTGCCTTGTTGTACCACAGTTCACTGCGCCGCGTCGGCAGCTTCATATCAAACAGCAAAAGAAGTTACATCTACTAGCAGTTAGCATACACTGTGAAACACAAATTTGCACCTGGATGACTCGAACCCACATGCTTTTCTTCCGGAACCGAATGCTTTCCCAATTAAGCTACACCGACAAGGGCTTGCCACTGCTATTTGCCGTCTTGATATGTGCGTCACCTCTGTAGTATGTTACATACATCCCCACCCTTGAGAAATCGCAGGTTTCGGGTCAGCCGGTAAACATGCTCTGTAGAAGCAATAATTCTCACTAATTCCAGGCGATGTGTGGAAGAAGCATCGCACATTTTTCTGAACCAAGAAGGAATTCTCATTAATTGCAGACGATGTGTGGAACGAGCCTCACACATTTTTCGAACAACCTAACTGCCAGTAGATCCCATGTGAAACCCAAATTTGCGGTGCGAGACCCGAATCCACATTCTTCCTCTCCGGAGCCGAAGTGTTTCCCAATTAAGCTACTCCAGCAAGGGCATAACACTGCTACTTTCCGTCTTGACATGGGTATTGCCTCTGTCTTGATATGGGCGTCACAACACGAACAACATGGTACCTACGTTACTCAGATATCTTAATTACCTAAGAACTTCCAGCAAAGAATTAATGCGTGTGTTACTTGTGTCCTTAAACGCTAACCAAGACTCTATGAGATCCTGGATAATTTTAGCACATGTGACGTACTACAAAGGTAAATCACGTGTCAAGACGACAAATCTGCAGCGATATATTCCATCCGTGTAGCTTAGTTGGGAGAGCAACTTACTGCGGAGTGAGGGGACGCGGTTTCGATCCCCGTCACGGACGAATATGTGCTTTCACACACATTTTTTAAATTCTTTGTCCTATTGGTGTCAAAACGTTCTCCTCTGGGCATTATTTCTTTGCATCTATCAATGATATTCGAAAAGTTGTGTTTTCGTTGACTAGGTCGATATATAAGAACTCACATATCTTGGAGTTGTTTTGGTCGCAGTCTTGCCGCCAAGGGTCACAAATGCACACGGCAATTTACCTCCATATTTGTTTTATTCCATACCAGTGTTTCTCAAAACTTTGACTGATTTTTTTTTCTTTTTTTATTTAGTTATGTATTTATTTGGACTGTTACCTTTCACCATGAGCAACATTTTGCACACAGTATTTTCTGTTTTAAGTAATTCACAGTTTTTTC
The DNA here is from genome assembly GCA_039090855.1 of Macrothele yani. NCBI lineage: Eukaryota > Metazoa > Arthropoda > Arachnida > Araneae > Macrothelidae > Macrothele > Macrothele yani. The sequence goes on along the minus strand of CM077017.1, from coordinate 58,373,504 downwards.
CTCTAGAGAGCGTGTATTTTCATTCCGTTTTCCTCGCTGTGTCTTAAAGTAATGTGTCGAGGCAAGTGGTCTCCAATCTCTGGAAACAGTTCCAAGAAACCGCAACAAAAACCAGAAGGCCGGAACAAGGACGCCAGAAGCCATCATAAAATAAAGACGACCGGTATTTGTGAATTCACGGAAAATTTCTGAAAATAACGTGCAGCAAAGTTGCCGATAAGCGTCCATCTTTTAACGGAATTTCCCTTTTTAAAAGTTCTTGTTTTTTTTAACATCCGTATTTCACCAGATTTTCTGTAGTCAGTAATTACGTTTATTTCAGAGAAGTCCGTTTCAAGCTTTTCCGTATTTAGACAGAAATTTCACAAAATTTAACACGCTGATTATTTCAGCCTTTACGCGAGTGAATCCTTTTGAGCCGGTGATCGAGCCCAGGTTTTTTGGGTTTCAGCCATGCTGCTTAACCACTGAGCCAGAAAGCCACAAGAATTAGGCTCACGTTCAGGGGGAAACTGATTGCGCGTGATGATTTTTTTTTATTTTTTCACTAATGCGAGTCATTTAGTCATTTTGTTTTCTATTGGAGCTATTGTAATAAGACCTCGTACAGAAAATAATTTTATATTGTAATAATTGTAATAAGACCTCGTACAGAAGATAATTTCACATTTTCTGTACGAGGTCTTATTACAAAATACGCATTTCTTTCATCCTGATTTTTCGAACTACAGAATGATTTGGAGTTTGAGATCTTTTTTCAACTGACAATAACTTTCACTTATCTTTAAGAGAAGGTACAATGTACTGTTTTATAATAATATTATTTCACAAAACTTCTAAATGTAAAATTTATTCTTGACAGCTATACAGCTTTTGTCTTAAGAACTCCACACAGACTGATACATACACATCCTACAATTACCTGTACAATAAATTAAGTACCCGGTTTGCTACGGTAACACAATATATAATAACTGGTGCATAGAGTGAGGAAAAGAAGAAATATCCTGTGCCACAGAAACCAAAATTCATGCGATATACTATCCACAATACCCGATCTCGCTACAGAACTTCGAAATCAAATTCTTCGAGAGACTATTGAAATTTAACAGTTAATCAAACCCCCAAGTATCCCCGTGAATCCTCCTATTACTGAAAAATTTTCGTCATATGAATACGGAAAAAGTGGGAACCGAGTTTTTCCGTTTATATACGAAAGGAATTACGGAAAGGTTTCTGAAAATCCGGAATTTTTCGTTAGCACATCTTGAAAACGGTAGTTTAAAGTCAATATAAGAAAGGAATTGCGGGGAAGGTTTCTGAAAATTCAGAATTTTTCTGGCGTTCGAAAAATCCGTGAAATTCAGGGTTTTCTTCCGTCATTTCACGGAAAAAGTTGTATCAGAAATATGCTTCGTTAATTCACGAAAGGAATCACGGAAAGAAGCTCGTGAATTTCCGAAAACATTTTACAGTGCAGAGACGATACAACCCTTTCATTTTAGACAAATATCTAACAAAATCCCGGAAACCAAAGCCTATCTCCACGTCAACTGTTATTGTGTGTGCATTACGATAGAATTTTGCCCCACATTCTTCCGTTTCCCCGTGACTTTGCCTTCAAAATTAAAAAAAAAAAAATCTTCAAAACTTGAATTTTTAAAGTGATTTTTAAACCCATAAACACAATGAACTTTTTGGATCAAAGGACCATGATAGAAATGACATCATAGAAAAATCAAAGGATTTTGTGAGATTTCTGTACAAATAAGGAAAACCCCGAAACAGACTTTTCTGAAATAAACGGAATTACTGACTACGGAAATTCTGTCAAAATACCGAATTTAGGAGAAACGAAAACTTGTAAAAACGGAAATTTCGTTAAAAGGTAAGTAACTGTACTGCACGTTATTTTCAGAAACTTTCTGGAAATTCGCACCACGTATTTTTTACAGTGTAAAGTGAAACAAAAAATGAAACGAACGGTGTTGCGCAGTGGCGTAGACAAGGTGCTGACTCTGTGGTTCAAGCACCCCCCCCCCCTTCCTTCCCCATCCCCAAGGTTTAGATCACTCAGTTTTTCGGACAGAGGGATCACACGCCAGAGATAGACGAAGTGATAATTGAGTCCTCACCGTGGAAACGCACAGACTACGAAATTATCGACAAAATCGACAAAATAGGAGTCAGACGTGCCCGGTTGCAGTTGTGAGCCGAGCGTTTACCCTTGAAAAAACTCTTTGCCGGGGAAATAAAATGAACATCTACTGTGAAAGAAGTATCAAAACTTTTAATTAGTAATAACAGTAGTTATTGTGCAAGCCATGGATCCGATTTGTGCGCATCATTTCTATCATATCTAACCCTTCCTGTGACGACGGTTTCTGCTGAATAATTAGTGGCATTCATATTATTTAGATATCAGATTAAGAGTAGTAAGTTACAGAGTTTGTCAAATGGACTTTTGATACTAAACGCATTTGTACTAATTAGTGTACGTATCGTTTTTTTTTTTTTTTTCAAATGTTTTATCTCTTTGACCCCAAGTACGGATTCCGGCAAAGAAATTCCACTAAAATTTGGCATATCATATTTATTAGTTTCATTAAAATTCGAAAGATGTATTGTAGAAACGCCTGTAAGACGTTTCTACAATACGTCTCTCCGACGTCTCTACGTCTCTCCGTTGAATATTTCATGGTGTAATTTTTTCCGAATCCTTGTTACGATATCTAAGATTTTTTCGCTTGGCTACTAATTAGAGGGCCCTATGGTTCGTTGAGATACGGAGTGCCTCAACAGGTTGTCTGCACCACTGGTGATGTGAATATTAACAGAAAAAACATAAGCTATATTTTTTGTAGAGTAAATAAAAAGTGCAATTTAGAGTTTCACTTCGTTTTAGTTTGTGATTTTAGTTTAAACTAAAAGTTGTGAAACCCAAATTTGCCGGTGGCGGGACTCGAACTCACATTTATCTACTCTGCAGCCGAATGCTTTTCCAATTAAGCTACACCCTGAAAAGCTTACCAATGCTACTTGCACCTCGACATATGTGTCACCGCCGTAGTACGTCCCAAAGTATAAATTAAACCGAAGCAAAACTACGCAAGCTTATTTCAATAATCAAAATATTGTTACTAAACATTTCGTTTCTTGTGAAAGATTTGCAGTGTCTCTTTTAAGTTTTCAGCAGAGTATCTTAATCAGTGAAAGGAAACATGAAAAAGATTTTTGCGTCGGAATTCCTAAAATGCTAAACTGAAATTAAATGAAAACGGAAACATTAATTTTTAGTTATGAGTGTCCGTTCTATTTAAATAAATAAAAAGTAATCACTCCTCTTGTGTGAACTTCTTCTGACCTGTGGAATTTGGCATTGCATTTTCATAAAAGCGACAGGGTCAGGGTGAAAAGAGCTTATGAGCCATATTTCTATCAAAAATATGAAGTAGATGTGTTACTGAACAGTAAACAAAGGGATGAGAAGTATTTTGAAAAATGTAGATGGAAATAAACTTCGAATACATCCGTGTTTTCTTAGTTTCCATTTTATTTTCACAATTACAGTTCAAATAATTTTCTTTATTTTTTGGAATGGCGAACCTGTTTCTTGTCGGTTGTATCTCAGTTTTCTTATAATGGCGAAATTTTCCGTTAAATACGTTCAACAGAATCAGTCTTAATATTGGAAGGAAAACTCGGGGCACTGAGTGCCCCAAGTAAATTTACTTCGGCCGGGGCATACGCGATGAATAATTAATTAATTACTCCTTAAGGTTTTTATTTTATGTATTACTAAGCAATTATTCAATTAAATTTTGTTTTGAAATCCATTTTTTTATTGGGGTACTCAGTGCCTCACGTTTCCCTTCATGTCACAGAAACATCGCGTTTCCCTTCCAGGGTTAAGCTGATGCTCAAGTAAATTTAAGTAAAATTAAGAAAAAAAAAATTGGGAAAAACAAGAGCACTAACTTTTCAGATTGCAAATTTTAAGTGAGATCCACTACGATTTATCCGAGGTAAGATGCTTTTGTAATTTAGCAAAATTTCCATGTAATAGAAAGACAAACTCGTTGGCATTTTTCTCATTTTCATTTGGGGAGAGGGGCTAACGAACCCCGCGAGCAAATCAAGGGGCCATGAGCAGTCGCTCTTTCCTAATTTGGGGTCATTGGTTCCAAGGAAGGAAGAGAGCCGGCGGTGTAAAACAAACACACCACCCATGTCACATTAGGGTCTCGCTTGGGTGGCTGGTCAAAAACTGACGCCTCTGATCACTTGGCCAACTGAGCGGCGTTTTCTTATTCACAAATAGGCAGTGTTTTTTCGCATTTTAACCCCTCCCCGAAACAACAGTATTTGGAATAATAATTATTAACACAAATCAGCTAGGATTATTTCATATTTTGTATACTGTTTATCGCTGTCCTCTGAGATTCTGCACTATGCTATGTTTGACTGCGCATTAGAAATATTTTTAAAGCGTTCGAGTAAAGTGAGTAACCTTCTTAATATCTGTGAAATGAATTAAATTAAAAATATTAAATGTCGGCATCAGAGCGGTGAGAAGTCGGAGCGGCCTTTGTGAAATAAATATGAACAGCAAACGTAGTGATGAAGAGATAATAGCATTTGTATGTTATTTGCGAAATAATTCAAATTTCTCATGGTATAAGGAGAGAAACAGAGACTACTGCATTCTGAACTTTATAAAATGTCTGTGATTATTTGTTCTGCGTGATTTGATAGCAGTTACACTACCTTTGCGAAATGCCGGAATAATTGACGAATAGGTAACACGAGAAGGTGGTTATTTTTGATGGTATGAAACCGACTGCTGCTTTTCCAAAGACGAATTTATCGAATTATTGAAACCAAGTACAGTAAATTACAAAACTAAAAACGAAAATCAATTATCAAGCAGCAATAGAACGTCATTAATTTAAAAAGAAATATCACTCACTGACGGGCGTCAAATATCTTTTTTTTTATTTATTTATTCTTTTTTTTTACTGTATTCTCGAAACTTCATAAGCAAACGGAAACTGAAACTGCGTGCATAACGAAACGGATATTTACAACGACCGTTGCATAAAAACTGAGAGTAAAATCCCACAATATGAAGAAATACAGATACAGCAAAATATATGATATTCCTTCTCAAAGTATCTTCCCTCGGATGATATGCAACGGTCAAATCGTTCAGTCCACTTTTCAAAGCATGTGGGGAAGGCATTTTGTGGAAGCTGCTTTAGCGATCCCTGTACAGCTTGAATAAAGTCAGCATCTCTGTTGAACGTTGCGCCACGGAACTTCTCCTTTTGGAAACAACCAGAAATCGCACGGGGCGAGGTCAGGACTGTCATGATTTCAATACTGCGTTTCGTAAGAAACTGTTGAACACAAGCAGCCACATGTGGACGGGCGTTATCATGGTGTAGGGTCGACTTACTCACCAGTTCCGGTCTATAAGCTGAATCGATGTGTGTCGTCGCAGACGCTTCAAAACTAATACTCAACATTGATAGTAATTTGTGGAGGAACGGCATGCTGGTAGACTACCCCTTTATGATCAAACAAATTTATCATCATCACCTTCCCAGTTGAATTGGTTTAGTTTGGGTGGACTTTTTTGGGGGAAGTCTAGCCTGTGTGTTTCCAGACACTCGTTGCGCGCTTCGTGTGAGGGTCGAAATAGTGGATCCATGTTTCGTCGGCAGTTATTACTGTGTTCAGAAAGTTTGGATCCTTTGCAATCATTTGTTTCCACTCATGACGCACCTGAACTCTGGCTAAGAATTGTTCTCTCGTCAGGTGATGAGGTACCTATCTGGAACACACACGTGGCAGCAGTAATTTGTCGCGTAGAATGCGGAATGCCGACGTTTTTGAAATATTAGTTGACGCCGCTATGTCTTCACACGTCATTCGTCGATCTTCTTGCAGGATTGCCCAGTGTATAATAATACGCTCCCCAACAACACTTTCAGATCGACCAGCCTTAGAACGAGTTTTGCCGACAAACGCCCTTTTTTGAAATCATGGTGGCATATAAAAATCGTTGACTCACCCAAACATTTATCTTTGTAAGCTTTTTTCATTAAATCAACTGTTTCTGGACCCGTTTTACCCAAACGACAGTAAAATTTTATCGCACAACGCATTTCACTTCTTAACTCTGAATCACTCATCTCCTAGCTGTATGGCGAAATGCAGACTTTAAACAACTGCGCAATAACAAAACCAGGATCGTCTGCCACGTCTAATAAGTATTGCCATAGATACTTCCTTAATTCAGTTAGTCGTCTGCGTGGTTATTTTTCCCCTTCGCACTGTTGTCAACTCAAAAGTAAGTTACTCGGAACCGCCTTCGTATGTAAGAGGTCGCACATCAGAAAAAATTACTTGATTTCACGTCTCTGCGAACTGTAACGTATCTATCACACATGTGATGCACATGTCAAAAACGGCAAGATGCAGCGATAAGCAGTTGCGTACCGGAAAAACTCGCCCCCCGCCCCCACTCACTGCAAAGAAAAATTTTTTGAGGCCTTCTGCGAAACTCTATTAGCTTTCAATTACTTACATTTTTAAATTCCACATTTATTAACTAGGTCTCTCTCTTATGGGTATTTTAATAATTCAAATTCTTTGTGACCTACAGGTACTTTTCGTAAAACCAAAGCTCTTGCACTCCATTGGGTATAACACAAGTGTGCACGTTGTACTTAAAATAATTGCCTAATTTTATAACAATGGAAAGCGCTACAAAACAGTTATGCCAAATTTAATCATATCATGCAAATTTTATTCTTTGTGAGAACTAAAGTCAGCCTCTTTGAAATCATCATACACACAAAGAACTCAGCTACCGTGTGACACTGCTTAATGATCTTTTCCGATTTATACGAAAGTACAGAACATCAGTAAGCAAATAAATAAATAACAATTAAGAATTGTGGCACAAAATAACTACTTAAATTATATAAAAAACACACATGCCACAATGCTTTGCATATGTTATATTGAAATAGTTAAACTTTTAAACAATTTTTCGGTTGCTGTGCGTTGCTTAACGTGGAAAGAAAGATGGATTTATTTATTCAACGACGCCACGTATTTAGATGATTTTCACCTTGGCTCTCGCCCTTTGGATTATTGCTATAATTATATATAGCCAGTCACGTTAATGCAAAACCAGATGGAGACGTCTCAGTAGCTGAGCCCATCTTACGGATTTATGATGTCAGATGCTGACTGAAAAAGAAAAAAAGAAACACACATAGCACCGTGAATTGTTGGCCGCTGTGGTGTAAGGCTAACGCGCTCGGCTAGAATATCGAGAGATTCGGGATTCGATTCCACGACGGCGGCCGAATAACAATTTTTCGGTTGCTGTGTGCGTTGCTTAACGTGGAAAGAGAGATGGATTTATTTATTCAATTAAATTGTAACTTCCGTTATTTTGTGTGCGAACGACGGCTTTCCCCCCGTTGTAGGACACCACTCTCATTCAGAGAGAGCCCGCCAGGGACAATCAAAGTAAACAATTAACAGTCAACTTCTTACGCCAAGAGCATTTTTTCCCTCGGGGACAGATAGCGATAAAAAGGGAATGAGACCGGTTGGGAGTCTTAAACGAGGAGTCTCGTTGGAGATTTTGAGTGGAGAAGAAGGAAGGATTTTGCTCGGACACAAGGCAGAGGAAGCGCTTTTGCACGGGATGAAATAGAAATAAATTTTGGCTAGAATTAGAAAGAGGAAGTCACCCGAGATATCTATCAGCCAGCTGGAAGTACACTGCTGGCCACCCAAAATGCAACACCAAGAAGGACACGAGATAGGAAAGCCAGATTTACTGGACACATGATAACAGATACAAAGATGAAACGATTAAGCTTACAGGCCCGTGCGACTTGCGGAACACGCAGACATCAATAGTTCGTGTAGCCCCCATGGCTGGCTATAACGGCCGCTACACGCCGTGGCATCGAACGAAGGAGGCTTTGGATGTGGGCTTGGGGTATGTCGGTCCAGGCTGTTTCCACGCGTTGCCACAGTTAATCAAGCGTAGTCGCGGGTGGTGCTTGCCGGGTCATTCGGTTACCGATTAGCGACCAGACGTGTTCGATGGGCGACATATCGGGAGAACAGGCGGGCTACGGCAGCAGTGACACCTGGTGGGCCGTGAAGAATTGTTGCACGATGCGCGCCGCGTACGGGCGCGCATTGTCCTGTTGAAGCGTGGCCGCTGGCAGGTCCTGCAGATAAGGGAAGACTACAGGCTCCAAAACGCCGGAGATGTAGCGGTGGCTGTTGAGTGTACCGGCGATGCGTACAAAAGGGGTGCAGGTGTCATATCCAATTGCGCCCCAAACCATAACACCAGGCGACGGACCGGTATGGCGATGCATAATGCAGGCGTCATTCAGTCTCTCGCCACGGTGCCGCCACACGTGGATCCGACCATCGTGGTGTTGCAGGCAGAAGCGGGATTCGTCGGAGAAGACAATGTCGTGCCATTCCGTAGTCCAAGTGCGGCATTCAACGGCCCACTGCCGCCGCACTCGCCGGTGGTATAACGTCAATGGTAATCAGAGCGATGGGCGCCGTGCGACAAGTCCCCGCTCCTGCAGACGACGTCGAACGGTACGTGCTGCCACAGGTTGTTGCGCAACACACCCTTATTCCTGCGCTAACGTTCGTGATGTGGCGGTGCGAGCCGTCACTGGCCGCCGCACCACATGCCGGTCCTCTCGTTCGGTGGTGTGCCGCGGCTGCGATAATCGCTCACGCCGGTTCGTCCGTCCCTCCTGCAACCACCGAATCCATACTCGCCTCACTGTTACTGGATGTCGTCCCACACGGGTGCCGATGTATCGGTACGATAAACCGCTGTCGCGATAAGCTGCTATTCGTGCTCTGTCGAACTCGGAAACGTGCTGAAATGACTGCCGTATTCTGCGACGAGGCATCAGGAAGCTTCCCGCGCACAGGTCCGGCAGCACAACACACTTCCACTACTTACACCCCGCCTTCTGTGCACCCTTCTTATAGTGCTTCTCGGTGGCGTGCCGGGCACACATCATTTGCATATGCCCTGCAATTCTAACCGTTTGCATGTCCTTTCGCTGGCGACGCATGCTGCGAATTTCAGGCCAATCGGATGCTTCCTTCTTGGTGTTGCATTTTGGTTGGCCACCAGTGTATTTACCATTCAATTAGACTGATATTTCCCCTTTTCTCCCAATATGAAGAATAAAGATGTGTGCGGTCGAGAACATCTGTCATTATATTCAATTTAACGAATTATTTATTTGCCTCCCTGCTCCAATGACAGAAACCTGCAAACAACAACGATTCTTCTGATAGGTTGGCGTCCACCACAATACATAATATTAACCAAGCCAACACATATCGTAAAAAAAAATTATCTTGATTCTGTTATAAAAAAAAACAGTGACACAGGTCTATGCTTCTTCGTCTCCGCGAAGAACATCTTTAAGTTCATTATGTTTCTGAAGAAGCATAGTTACGTGCAAAGAACTTTAATACATAACACCTTATCCGCATTGGTATAAAATTTAATTTATTGAACTGATATTTCTTTCACATTCTCTTGTAACTATTGCTATGATAGTGAAAAGGGGGGTCTCAAGTCCTCTGGAATAACTTCTTCCCATCATCCACTTTTTACAAACTTAAACCGTGACCAATTTTAAAAACCCCACCAAAAAAATTGCTTTTCTTTTTAATATTTCTTTCAAAGCTGCCTTAAAAAATTCATTTCTATTTCTTTAATCAGTTTCATATGAAGTTTCGGCAAAGATTTTATAAAATCTTTAGGTTAGAGGCCCTCTTAGTAGTGAGGCCCCCAGCAGTGCCGGGGTTGCGGGGGCTATTAGTACGTCCCTGGAGATAAACTGCTGTTGGTGTAGTTCAATCTACAGAACAGTCAACTCCGGAGAAGGCACATGTGGGTTCGAATCACATAATCTGTAAAAAAAAGGCATGTTTTCGCTATATTGGACCCAAACGAAAAGTGCATCTCGTGGCCGTCAGCTTCGAGAAGAATGTGTAATGCTTCTTCCACACATCGTCTGGAATTAATCAGAGTTCCTTCTTCTACACAGAGTTACTTCAAGCATGGTTTGCCGGCTGACCTGAAAAAACCTACGATTCTGTGCACCCATCTTTCTAGAGGGGGGAGTGACATACCTACCCCAGAGGTGACGCACATAGCAAAAACGCCAAGCTGCAGCGATAAGCTTTCGTCGTCGTAGTTCAAGAAGCAGAATGTTGGAAGGTGTTTCTTCGAATACCATTACCAGCAAGTTTGACCTTTTACGCTATAGAACCCACACTGAGATTTTGGTGACTTTTCAAATAACATTTTTGTAAGAAAATGTGCCCAACAAAATTCCTTCCGCTGATTGGAGAAAATAGCTAGAAAGCGCCAAATTCAGTCTGACGGAGAGGCAAAGAGGCATTTGTATGACATTTCTGACTTACTTCATGGGTGTTTTGCCATTCTTTGTAATTCTTTTGAAGCACCCGAGTGTAACAAAAACATTCACGTTTCTCTTGAAGAAGTTTTATTTTTCTTCTTTTTTTGGCGCTCATGCGGTTTTGCGTGCTGAAAAAGGCCCAAAAAAGGGTCAGTAAAAAGCACACTCCAAAAAAAGAAAAAAATGACATTGTGTGGTATAAATCATGTGTCTGATTTCTCATGAACGTCATATATTACCTTGGCATAGATAGATTTCATTCAGTTTGTTTTTCCTTTCATTCGGGGACTGTCGTAAGTAACTCAGTGGGCTATGAGATCAGATCAGATAATACTCGTATGTAAAGGATTTTAGGAAGGAGTGTTTGATTCCAGGTCTTAAATAACCCTTAGAAGTAGGGAGCTAGGAGATTTGGGCTAGAGTGCCCGACAGAAAAGTCACACGAAACTAGGTGGAAAAGAGAAGGACTGCCACGGACAAGACCTCAGGTTCGATCCCAAGCAGGTACGAACGCTCGAACCACTAAATATCCGCCGTGCGTCGGAGGGGCACGTTAAGCAGTCGGGCCCCGGGTACTGGCCCCTCGGTTGTAAATAAGGGCGTCTTCTACCTCGCTTCCGTGTCTGTTTAAGACCTGGGGTCAGACACTCCCTTCCTAAAATCCTGTACATGTGACCTGATGATCTGATTTAATGCAACTGGTTCCAGGCGGGGTGGGGGTGGGGAGAGCCAGAGCTGCAAGACAAACATGCCATCCATGTCTCACCCGGAATTCGGACCTGGCCCATCTCGGACGAATGACTAGAAGCCAACTCCTCACAACACTCGGGCACCGGGTAGGCTTTCATGCAGTTCCAAACTATTTACCGAAGTCATCGTGGGACGAATCAAGTAGGGTCATCTGTATGTAATTTTCCACTGAAACGTTTTTATCCTCAAGAAATATAACCCACAAAAATTACGAGGTGTTACAAATATATTTCTGGAACGGTCGCGTTATGTGGCTCTTTTAGCGATGCCCTTAGAATCACGTGCCTATGGGTGTTTCGGCGTGTTTCAAGTAGTGCATGGGTTAACTGCGGACCAGTAGAGCCATTAGTGAGTGAGAAGGTGCGAAAGCAATGCAAGTCGTTGTGTGAGTTTTGAGGTAAAAATGAATGGCAGAAATTTAGAGCAGCGTGTTAACATCAAATTTTGTGTTATGATCGGTAAAAGTGCTACTGAAACTTTAGAACCATTGAAAACGGCGTATGGTGAAAATGCAATGAAAAAGTCAAGCCTCTTCGAGTGGCATAAAAGCCGAAAAAGACATGCACCACGCTCGCAGTCCAAGACCATGCTTGTGTGTGCGTTTTTATCACAAGGGAATAGTTTTTTTTTTTCATTATTGGAGGTTTAACGACTACCGTAAGCAACTCAATGGGCTAGAAGCAGTCGCCCGTCCCTGATTTAGGATCACTGGTTCCAGGGAAGGGAGAGAGCCAGTGCCCTAAAACAAACACAACATCCATGCCTCACCGGGACTCGAACCCGGACCCCTTTCGGACGAATTATCAGAGACCATCGCTTAGACCACTGCCCCACAGGGGCGGCAAGGGGATGATAGTTCATCACTGATTCATTGAACAGGGACAAACTGTCATCCTACATTGCTGTTCAAAGGTGTTGAAAAAGTTACGTGATTCTGTTAGCAGGAAAAGAGCTGAACCGTGGCCTGACAATGCTCCAAGCCGTGATGCGGTAAGTGTTAGCGACTTCCTATCTAAGGAATCAATTACCAAATTGGATCATCCACCCTATTCACCTGACTTAGCCCCTAATGATTTCTGGCTCTTCCCAAAAATAAAAACTGCCATGAAAGGACGAAGATTTTCAGACATTTCTGACATCCAGAGTAACATGACAAAGGAACTCAAGAGTATTCCAAAAACAGAATTCCAGGTATGTTTCCAGCAATGGCAACAGCATCTAACTAAATGCATAGCTGCGGAGGGTATACTTTGAAGGTGACAGTAGCCGTTAATACGCACATATATTTCCTATAGGTGAATTCCGAGAATGAAACTGTCACACCGCGTATGTAAATACAAGGATATTTCAATTCATATCCAGTGAGTAAAGACATTTTTGATACTGAATTTTTGACACCATTTTTATCAGCGTTTTTCTAAATGGAAACTGCTTCAGTACGAGAAATTTTTGACAATGGGTTTTTTTTTTCTCTGAGCCAACGGGGGAAAAAGTACTGAAGATGACGACAAGGAAGGAGGGTGTCACAAAGACCAAAGGCTGGCAACAGGTGTTGTCACAGCTGGGTAACTTCCCTTCCATTTAGCGGCATCCCTATGACAGCAGAAGGCCAAGGCAAGGTTGAAATTTTCCAGGTGATCTTGCTCGTGTCTGAAAGATAAGAGCCAGGAAATATTTTACGGAACTTTCCAATTTTTCACGGAAGGACGAGTTAAAGGTTTTGGTATCAGCTTTTGATAAAAGAAAATCTAAGAAGTAATCGTTCGAGCTTATTATTATCTTAGTACCTTTTTCATTTATGTCTCACGTGTTCTCTCTTTCCATAAAGAAATTCTTTACAAAGAATTTTTTCTGGATTTTCCAACCTTCTATTATTATTATTATTATTATTGTTATTATTATTTTACTAACACATTTCTCGACACTCATATACGCGTGAACAAACTGACAAGTAATCCGCTTCCAGAACTCATACAGGAAAAAATCTTTTTGTATTGGATAGCTGTAATATAATGGCTAAGGTTTCTCATATATTTACTTTTTCTTGACGCAAATTATTCCTCTATATGCCTTCTTATTTCGATATCTCTGTGGCCGGCAGACGAACTCACAAAATTGTTTGTGGCCAGGATAAAAATGTGTCTGCCCTAGGTTTTTATACATTATTTTGAGCTTTTCTGGAAATAAAATTTGGTATAAAGTGGCGAAAATATATATTTGTGTTTGTACCTACGGGTCGATCTTTAGAGGAAGAAACGAAAAAATTATTTCTGAACTGCATGCATGTGAGCCTACCCAATTTCCGCTTCAGACTAAATTATGATAATTTAAATGTGAGAAAATAAAAATCAGCTTTATTATATATAGAAAGAAAACTCTTGTTTTATATGCAAAGCAAGTATTTTCTGAAAATTTCGTTGATACAAAACGTGCCAAAAATGTATACATAAATTTGATTTCTTAAAATACCTTTTTTTCTTATATGTCACTGAAAGATATTTTGTTATGAGAAAGCATGGAGCGGTGGGAATTTATTTACTTGATCAATATATCTGCTTTATTCCGCTTATTTAAAGTAGTAAGTGCATATGTTAATAATTATACCAAAGGTATCTAGAAGAACGGTAATTATACAGCAAATTCCCGTTTTTTGTTACCTCGTATTTTACGTTTATAAATATTATGTGCCTTATTTTTAAGGTGCTGAACATTGGTCACAGAACTGCATTGTAATATTTCCTGCGTTTTACTTTCTTTTAAGGAAAATACTTCCTGAGTTTTTTTTCGTTTTCCGTCTTTTCGCTTCCGTTCGTGAGTAAAATATCTCAAATGCTTCAGTTATGCATCCAGAGAAACACCCTTTTAGAGATGATAAGATGTTTAGTGGTTTATATGAGGAGAAAGAAAACGGTGATTCGGTGCCATTTAATAGGCTAAAATGTGGATAAAAATCGAGGGCATGGTTAATATTTCCATTGCTATATGTATATTTTTTCCGTTCATTCACGTATTTACAAGGGGGGTGCATTGTTTCGGCATGACGCTGATGATAGACCATTAGTTCTTTGATTTCAGGCAATTTCCTGCGACAGGGGCTTCCAGAAAATTAGTTTTATTTAAATTTACTTAAATAGGATGGGAAAACATGTTTATCACTCGTAGATTCTTTTGATTTTACGCCAAGTCACTGAATTAAGACCATGACAGCAAGCAGAAATTTTAAGTTGCATTTTAAACGCATTGCGACTGAAAAACGAAAATGTCAGATGTCAGAAAAATAGAAAGAAATCATAGCCGAAACTTATACTTTTAAAGAAACAAAACTTGAACTCAAGGAGAAAAATACATCAGCGGCCGTTTTCCCTGCGAACAGTTTTGAAAGCTAAGGATTCTGAAATTTGAGTAGTCCATCCAAAGAAAAGGGAATATTCGGACAGTCTCCATACGACGAGAAAGAAATTATGTATTTCTTTCTCGTCGTTTTTTTTTTTCGCTCATGCGGTTTTGCGTGCTGAAAAAGGCCCTAAGAAGGATCAGTAAAAAGAACACTCAAAAAAAAAAAGAAAAAATTGGCATTGTGTGGTATAAATCATGTGTCTGATTTCTCATGAACGTCATATATTACCTTGGCATCGATAGATTTCATTCAGTTTGTTTTTCCTTTCATTCGGGGACTGTCGTGAGTAACTCAGTGGGCTATGAGATCAGATCAGATAATACTCGTATGTAAAGCATTTTAGGAAGGGAGTGTCTGATCCCAGGTCTTAAACAACCCTTAGAATTAGGGGGCTTGGAGATTTGGGCTAGTGTGCCCGACAGGAAAGTCACACGAAGCGAGGTGGAAAAGAGAAGGAAAACGCCCTTATTTATAACCGGGGGGAGGCGCAGTACCCGGGGTCCGATGGCTTAACGTGGCCATCCGTCGCACGGCGGATGTTTAGTGGTTCGAGAGTCCGTACTTTGCTAATTAACTGCACCTTGTTTACGGAAATTTCCTGAAAGTGCCAACAGTTCGATTTACAGGTAATATGTATTTTTTGTCTTTGAACGGAAGAATAGACAGTTTAAAAATAAAAATGTAAAATATTCTTTCAAAATACGTGAAACTATATGTCCAAAAACTTTAATGTTCAAATGAACATTATTCACATTTCTGCACTGCAGGTTTCATATAACTGATGCAACTTAAGGCGGTATAAACGATGTTAAGTTAGCGCATCAGCATCGTGATGCCAATGTGGAGCTGAAATTTTGGGTATTATAAAGTGTCAGTCTCCTCATTGTACAGAACTGGGACACCCCCCCCCTTTTTTTTTTGGTGGAACAGTATGCTCTCAGAGATATATTCAACGCACATGCAACCAGGCTATTTCTAAACATGCTGTCGAGCACAACTTACGTAGTGCATGGCGAATCACGTTAAGATAGAAAATTGGGCAAATACTTTTTGCAGTGCTGAAAGCCAGACAAAACTTCCTCCATTATTTATCGGAAAACATGACCTGCTTTAAATTGCAATGTTATATTGTACTGTATTTTGAATGTTGTTGCTGTTATTTGTGAGGTGCATTATGCGTAAAAGGCATGAAAGTAAAGAATGATGAGCAAAATTTGCTTTTTTTTTGCTATGTACTATACAGTTTCTACGGTTTAAGTAATTTCCCGGCATGTAACTTTTGTAAAGGCTTACTTAGCGAAATACAGAATCTAGGGTTTACTTTATAGTTTTGTGACGATGCAGGAAACGCGATACATGTAAGTGCATATATTTAGCTTATTAAACTTTCTTTAGAAGATATCTTCCGAAAGTGTTGAACATATTTGCCAAAGAGCGGTAACCGTAAGGTTACTATGTTCGAGCCAAAAGCAGTGCATTCATTGCTTGCCCTTTCCCTGGGTTATGTTTATTACAATGCAATTTATTTATTGATTTACTTATTTTTTACCTTAGTTATGTCACTTAGTATAATGAAAATGATGAACCATCGCACTCATCACAGACTTCGTGATCACAGAACAATCATTTGCATGTGGTGTTTATTATTTTTTGTAATGATGTTTATAATTTTGATCTTTTTATTTCGGAACAATTCACATTACACGGGTTTTGGCAAACTTGGAAACAGCTATAAATTAAGTAAATGCTTCTTCTCTATTCACTTTTATCTATACACAGAGAGAGTGCTCGCCTTTTAAATCTAATTGTTCTACTGCTATCTCAGTTCGGCATTTGTTGATGACCCTTTTCTTCCCTAACAGATCAGTTCCGTATTAATTTTTTTTTCAGCGATGTTTTTAATTTTTTTTGTGCAAAGTGCTTCGCTTTTTTTTTACGATGATTTTCCTTGATTTCTTTATTTAATGTGCATTCAGTTTACATGCTGTCAAAATAGTGAACCAAAAACTATTTTTTTGCATTGAATGATTTTGTAAAAAATTTAATTAATGTAAAAACTTTTCTGAAATTCACGAGCCACTTTCCGTGATTACTTTCGTGAATTAACGAAGCATATTTCTGACACAACTTTTCCCTGTGAAATGACTGGAAAAAAAACCCTTGAATTTCGCACAGCGTTTTCATGCGCCAGGAAAATTCTGAATTTTCAGAAACCTTTCAGCATTTCCTTTCGTATATTTACGGAAAAAAAAATTTTCTCGCATTTTCTGTATCCACGTGACGGAAAATTTCTGGTTACAGGAGCTATCCGCGGGAATATACTCAAAGTTTGATTAACCATTGAATTTCAATCGTCTGTCGGAGGATCTGATTCCTAAGTTCTGTAGCGAGATCGGATATTGTGGATATCACATCGCACGAAATTTTGGTTATTGTGACAACGGAAATTCCTTTCCCTCTCCCCCATTTTGTGCACTACCTAATGTATACTGTTAAGGTGAGCAACTGGGTACTTAAATTACTGTAGGTGATTGTATGATGTCTATGTATCAGTTTATGGAATCCTTAAAACAAAGCTATCAAGAGTCAATTTTATATATTTTTTTTTTTTTTTTTTTGATTGGAGGTTTAACGACCACCGTGAGCAACTCAATGGGCTATAAGCAGTCGCCCGTCCCTAATTTAGGGTCACTGGTTCCAGGGAAGGGAGAGAGCCAGCGCCGTAAGACAAACACAACATCCAAGCCCGACCGGGATTCGAACCCGGACCCCTTACGGACGAATAATCAGAGGCCATCGCCTTAGACCACTGCGCCACCGGGGCGGCCAATTTTATATTTAGGAGTATTGTTAAATAATTCAATAAAACTGTTCAATGCACCTTTTTTTTAAGATATTTTAAAGTCATTGCCAGTCTAAAACGATCTAAGTTCCAAAGCATTCTGTTGCTTTTATATATCACGATGAAAAAATACGCAATCCGTAATAAGTCCTCCTACAGAAAAAAAAAATATATATATATCATTACGAACCTATTGACAAAAATAATGAGCTTCAACAGAAAATAAAACGACTAATTCACTCGCATTAAGAGCAAAAAAAAAAGGTTCATCATCGCGCAATTAGGGTTCTACCTGATACGTGACGGCGTTTTGCGTGATTTTCTGATTCAACGGTAGCCCGCGTGTCTTCAGTTGAAGCCCAACAAGGCTGTTTTTTTCCCCACCAGCCGAAAACGGAAAGGATCTGAAAATGTCAAAAATTTAAGATTTTGCGAAATTTCTATATAAATACGGAAAAACCCGAAACGGGCTTTTCTGAAATAAGCGGAATTACCGACTGCGGAAAATATGTCAAAGTGCGGAAGTTACTCGTAAAAGAAACGATAACTTTTATAAACGAAAATTTCGTTGATAGACGGACACTTACGAGCAAATTTGCTCCACGTTATTTTCTGTAGTTTTCCGTGATTTCATATCACTTATTTTTACAGTGCATTCGCTGCTTTTCGCTAATCACTGAACAAACTGTTAATCATAAAAGTAAAACAAATGCATTGGCTAATTGGGGTTAACGCTTCTCTTCATCTTCGTGAAGAAAATACACCCGACTTCGTACTACCGTGCAACGGCAAACTGTGATAGAGCCCCTCGTTTAGGACATTTTTTGGAGGGTGGGAGGTGAAAGACCACCAAAAGTTAACTTAAGGGCTGTAGGCGTTCCTTATTTGGGGAAGCTGGTTCCACCAAGAAGAGGGCAGAGAGAGAGAGAGAGTCAGGCCCGTAAGTTCGAGCAAACTTGGAGTTCGAGCCCAACGCTGACGACTAGACAGGAACTTACGCCTCTGACCAATCGGCCACCGGGGAGATCCTAAGTCATTCTAACCTTTGCTATGGCGTTAGAGTCAAAAGCAAAACTCTAATAAGCAGTCACTATGTGGATATCAACTCCCACTTTACACCAGAGTTGGAAAAAGGGTAAAAAATTTTGGACCCGGAACCGACCAGACCCAGATCTGACCCGGACAAATCTGCTTTCAACTATAAATTCGAAACTTAATTTGTAATTATATTAATCATATATATAAATTCAAAACGTCTCTCCGTAAAGGGTATCGTAGGTTACGCAAAAATCATATATACGAACGTACATTTCCTCACTAATTTACAGAAAGTATTAAAACTGTCGTTCTTCGCATAACCTAACAGTTTTGTACGTTTTCAAACACATCTACTAGAATCAAAAAATCCCTCCGCAGTAATGTTACTGCTGTTCCACTAAATTTTGATGTTGCTACAGTCCAAATTTTTTAATTAAGTAACTTGTTTTATCTTAATTTCAGATTTTGCGCTGTTTTCATGATAACATATCAAGCTTCAGAATATGTTTCACAGCAACATTAATTTTCACCAGCTTCTGATGAGTTGAAAGTTTCCAAAATATGAATGTTGATTTCATCATTGCCCCTCAGCAGGAAGGAACTTTCGTGAAATCAACATTCACATTTTGGAAACTTTCAACTCATCAGAAGCGTGTGAAAATTGGTGTTGCTGTGAAACATATTCTGTTATTTTAATCAGACGAAACAATTTCCAGCATTCAACCTCCCCCTTTTTGTTTCCAACAAGAACGTATTTGTTGGCCTCGACGCCTTGATCAATCTCCTTAATATTAAATTCATCCATATTAACAAAGAAGGCATTAATTCCGACACAACATGCAATGGAACGGGATGTCAGCACGTCAAACAAAAACCTCTGAATGTTCAATGTAAAAGGTGCGATGTGAAAAGTAACTCTGAGTCTTGCAATAAATGAATCACCAGAGAAGCAGGCGACAGGCGTTTGCCTGTATCTTGCTCCGGACAATCGCACTGAAAACAAACGCAAAGGAAGTATCGTTTTACAATGTAGTGTCGTCGGTCGGTAAAAATGATCTTTGCGTTAAGAAAGATACGGCAATATTTTTGTATGACAAATCATTTTTCACTCCGCTGGCACTAGCATCGAGTACAAAATTACACAGTACGTATTTTTTTTCTTTTAATATTTTTTGTCTTTTCAAAAGTAAAATGGAAGTAAAATCAGGTCGAAATCGAGTCAGGACACCTTGACCCGACCCGTTTGACCGGGAAGAAACTGTCGATCCATTGACCCGCTGACCCCGTTTCCATCTCTGCTTTGCACTCCCATCGTGTAAGTCAAGGCAGTATAGTTTTCTTCCCATCCCTTTGTCTGCACAGCAGAGGCCACGAGAAGAAAATTCACAATGAATAACAATATTTTTCTCAGGAACTTCAAGCTAATTCATTTCACCAAGTCATTTTAAAGGATCTATGAAACGCAATGAAAAATCCTGTTTCATAAAAATATTATTTTAAACTCTAAAGAATAATGATGCCTAAATTCTGAACCTTCATTATACTCCGAAGAACCAAAATATTATGACTGCCTGCCTTATATGTATTGGTCATCCACGTGCAGCCAAAACCGCTCTTGCCCAGCGATGGATGGACGCCACAAAATTTTTAAAGGTGTTTTGTGGTACCTGGTACCAAAACGGCTGCGGATGGCCTAGTGGTCAGCGTTCGTGATTGCCACTGGGACAACCTCTGGTTCGATCCTAGGCAAGTACAAACGCTCGAACCACTAAATATTCGCCGTGCATCGGATGGACACGTTAAGCTGTCGGACCCCGGGTACTGGCCCCCCGGTAATAAATAAAGGGGTCTTCCTCCCCTTCGCTTCCGTGTGACTTCTCTGTCAGGCACTCTAGCCCAAATCTCCTAGTTTCCTATTTCTAAGGGTTGTTTAAGACCTGGGGTCAAACACTCTCTTCCTAAAATCCTCTAAATATGATCTGAACTGGTACCAACATGTTTCCAGCAGATCCTTTAACTCTTGTAAGTTACGTGGTTGAGCCGCCGCAGATCGAATTTGCTGTTGCAATACAAACCACAGCTGCTCGATTGGATTAATGGGTGGGAGATTTAGAGGCCAGGGCAATACCTGGAAGGCTACCTCATGTTCCGCGAACCATTCTGGAACAATTCAGGCAGTGTGGCATTGCGCATTATCCTGTTGAAAGGAGGCACTACTAGAGGGAAATACCGTTGCCATAAAAGGACGTATCTAGTCTGCAGTGATGTTTAGGTAAGGGGTAGACGTCATAGTTTCCTGAGGGTTTCCCAGCAGAACATTGCCCAAAGAGTTACACTTTCTATACCAGCTTGTTTTGTTCCCACGGTGGATCCTGGTGACAACACATCCCAAGCTAAATGACGCACGCACCCGGCCGTCCACAGGGTGCAACAAGAAACGAGATTCATTGTACCAAATGACCTTCTTCCAATCATTCAGGGTTCGGTTTTTATGCTTGTAGGCGCTTTCAATGGTGAACCAATGTTAGCATAGGCACTCGAAGCGGCTTGCGGCTACGCAGCCCCATTTTCAGTAGGGCTCGATGTACTCTGTGTTGTGACACATTACTCCTGTCACAAGCATTCAATTCATCGGCGAAATGCACCTTACTCCAACGTAAGACAGCACGTGTGTGCAGTGTACTGTAGAAATCAGTTAGATCATCTGGTCGAGCATCAGTTAGCGTTTATTGAGAGTGGAAAATGGGCAAAACGCGTAATCTGAGCGACTCTGAACGTGGCATGATTGTTGGTTCCAGGAATGTCGGTTCGAGCATCTTCCAAATGGCGGTCCTCCTGGACTTTTCACGCACAGCTGTAGCTAGGGTTTACCGTGAATGATGCGACTGACAAAAAACTTCCAGTAATCGGCGATTATGTGGACGAAAACTGCTGGTGGATCAAAGGGGTCAAAGAAGACTGGCGATGTGATCGCCGGTAGTTGTAGCTTATTCGCGACATGGCCTAACACGTGGTGCGTTCGTAAATTTCCCCTGGCACACCAGTGTTGAATTGTGCAATAGTTTGCCGGGTTGTAAGGATCTAAGTAAACAATTTTCGCCAGTCTCCTTTGATCCCTCTGATCCAACAGCAGTTTTTGCGCACTAGATCGCTGATCCTTGGAGGTTTTTTGCTTTTCGCCCCATTCGCGGTTGTGCGTGAAAGTCTAGGAAAACGGCCGTTTTTCTACAGTTGTGCGTGAAAAGTCTAGGAAAACGGCCGTTTGGGAAATGATCGAAACTGCATGTCTTGCGCTGACTATCATGCCACGTTCAAAGTCGCTCAGATAATTTGTTTGCCCATTCCGGCCCACAGTCGAACGCTAACTGATCTCAGACGAGCTGGTCAGTCTGATTTATACTTCGCACGGGTCTCATGTGGCGATTGACGTGTTGGAGTCAGACATTTATGTGGCGCGGGCAGACGTACCAAATAAACTGGCATCTTAGAATGTACGAGAGTCGTTCAGAAAGTAACGTGACAGATTTTACATGGGGAAGAAGTGTAATACAGTAAACATACTTACGCACTTTCGTAGTATTCTCCCTTTACCTGAATGCACCGGTCCCACCTTTAGCATTGGCATTGGAATATCGGGCCTCAATAAGGTTCTTGGGAGTTGTTTCGCATAAATCTTTGAAATGGGATGACCAGGTGGATCAGTTGGTGTCTTGCATGAGATCTAGGGTTGGTATGATTACGAGAATCTCTGGTTTCCTGTCGGTTAGAGTTCTGTTGATCTTGTACTATTCATTTGTTTATCCTGTGTTGTCGTACTGCATCTTAATTTGGGGTGTAACTACAAAGCGAAATCTCACTCGTCTGTTTGTTTTGCAGAGAAGGTATGTTCGATTGTTGAACTCTTCGGCTCATTCAGAATTTTTATTTCGTAATTATCGTATATTGACTGTAGAGCAGTTGCACAGATATAGACTAATGTTAATGATTCACGAACCTATTAATACAGGAAGATGTTTAAATCTGATAGTGTTGTCGAGAGCCACCCATTCATATGATACTCGCAGGGGTTCCGAGTTCGCTGTCCCTTGGGCGCGTACGGGCATGATGCTTAACAGCATTGGTGTATTGAGCCTTCGAGAATGGAATAGACTTCCATTGACCATTAGATCTGAGATCCGATGCCCTGTTTTCAGGCGACTGTTGAGGAGTTTTTTTTTATTGAAATTT
This sequence comes from Macrothele yani, assembly GCA_039090855.1. Classification (NCBI taxonomy): domain Eukaryota; kingdom Metazoa; phylum Arthropoda; class Arachnida; order Araneae; family Macrothelidae; genus Macrothele; species Macrothele yani. The sequence continues at coordinate 58,350,736 of CM077017.1, read as the reverse complement.
GTATATAAAAAGGGGAAGGTAAAGAGATTTTTACTGTCTTGGGCTTTCTGAATGTTATTTAGTGCATATTTTAATATAATATCCGTTGTCTCGACTGGACTTATAAAAATTATTTTTGAAAATTTCAGAGGAGATCAGGGGCTTGTCAGGCTAAACATTTAGCCTTTTTCCCTGGCTCCTTGCTGTACATTTTAGATTGATATTGAAGGTGTTTTAGTCGTATTGACAACATTTGAGTGTGAATTTGTTCCTGTATTTTATATTGTAAAGTATTTATCTTCGTAACATGGGAATTATATTGTTAAAAACTGGAAAATTGTCTTACTTATTTTGGTTTCATTGGTGTATTATACATTCTTGTTATTATTAACCTTAGATTATGTGACATATTGTTCGTTCATATTGTACAGCAAAAGAGTTCTAATAAATAAACTAAACTAAATAAACTAAACTATCAACTTCTGAAAGGTGTGTTCGAAGCCCTTCCTCGACATGTAGTTCAGGATACCCATCACAGCATTGTTCAGTTCAGTATTTGACGCAAACCGACGCCCACGAAGTTATTTTTCCACTTCAGGGAATAGGTGGAAGTCATACGGCGCCGCCTAGTCCAGTGATTACGAAGGGTGCGCCATCCATCATTTCGATGCCTAGATCTTGAATTACCTGCTCAGTAAGCGAAGCACGATGTGCCGGGGCAATATCTTGGTGCAAAATACAACCATTTTGTGCTTATTCTGGGCGTTTTAGGAATTTTTTTTTCTTCGAGAACCTTTGAGAATTTTAGAATAATAGGCGCTGGTAAAAGTTTTCCCTTGTGGAACAACATAGTCATTCATAATTTCTTTTTTAACGCAGAAAACACGACCTTCCCTGCGCTTCCTTCAACCTTTACTTTCTTGGATCGAGGATTCTGTGGGTGTTTCCATTGGATGCTCTGTTGTTTTGTTTCTGGGTCGAAATGGGGAAAACATGTTCCATCACACGTAACGACTCGACCCAAAAAGTGTGGCTCACGTAGTAGCCGGCACTTCCGTAGGCGACAAGTAATAACACGATTTGTCTTGTGTTCATCCGTGAACAAGTGGGGAATCCAATTTGCAGCGACTTTTCGGTACCCCAACGGGTTTCTCACAATGTCATCAACGGTACCAACATCACATTAGCAACCACCTCAATGGTCGTTCCTTCGCGATGGAGTGTCACGATGGTATTGACATTATTCTCCGTAGTTGATGTCGAAGGCCTACAGGAACGTGGCGCGTCTTTCAGACACTCTTCACCATTCACAAATTTCTTGTGCCACTCAAAAACTCTTGCACGGGACAAAACATCTTCCTTATAGACTGCTTTAATTATTTCGTGCGTTTCTGTGGCGGTTTTATTCAAACGCACGCAAAATTTTATAGCTGCTCTTTGCTCCAGTTTTGAATACATACTGGGTTACAGAAACTAGAGATGAGTTCGGGCTCAATTTTAGGAGCCCGGGCCCGGCCCGCTTTCTTTGATTGCATGTGTTTGTTGAGCCCGGGTCCGCCTGGGCCCGGATTCTTGGAAAGTTTTGCTTATCAAGGCTTGCATTTATGCATTATACACTGGCCAAAGATATGGCCCAAGCAAGGATTAGTTTAAAAATCATTATTTTAAAAAGTTTAGTTCAGTTAATCTACTTCACAATATTAATATGTTTTATAAATACTACGCATAAAGCCAAATGTTCTAAAATGTGGATTTGAAAGTCAATAAATAATGAACGTGCCCTTTGACCGTATCAGGGGAATCAGTAATTTTGGCAAAAGCTGAAGAAACGAAAATCGTTTAGAAACAGAAAATTCCATTCGTTATTTTTTTTGTTTTTGATTTCTAAATTTACTTTTATTTTGAAAAAATTGCATTATAAAACGTACAACGCCGTACAGACAGTTGCAAGTGCTTGAAATTTTGACTCTAGAAAACTAATATTTGCAATATAATTTACATATATGCGAATTTGTAAATGTAGTTTAGAGTGATGTAGTAGAACATAAAAAAAGCATGTAGGGAAATTTCCAAAATTATAAAAAAAAGAACGTAAAAGCATTCCAGACCAGATTATTCTGCATGTTGTAACATTAACAAAACTTTGCGCTTAATAGTATAATAATCACAATATTATCATATGTGTGTGCAGTTTCCAGATCAAGTTCATCATGAAAAGAGAGAGAGAATTGCATCTAATGCCTCAGCGCTTCAACTTCATCTTCTTTTCTCTAAAACTCGACTTGCTGCACTAAAAACCAACGTCATCCCAAAAATCGCGGGAGTAAGGAAATTTAGAAAAATAAATAATAATACTTCTAACTGCGCAATTTTGGAAATTAATACATCATTTTAAAGATAAGATTCTTGATTTTTAATAAAATACAAAAAATGGGAATGTGATTTTTTTCGGTTCCCTATCACTTCGTCCGTGTTCATTTCGTCCACGCTCACTTCGTCCAGTTCATTTCGTCCAACGTTCACTTTGTCCACTGTACACTTCGTCCGCTGTTCACTTAGTCCAATGTTCACTTCGTCCACTGTTCATTTCGTCCACAGTTCACTTTGTCCACGTTCATTTCGTCCTCAGAATGAATGGAATACCGTGGAATTTTTTTGTTTTCATAGAGTTTTTCTCATAGGCAGAAGAAAAGGTCAGTGGACATTGCTTGCAAGCGATTTTTTTCCTGTCTGAGTTTCTCGATTAAAATATAACGATTTTAAATGTTATATAAAGTAAAACAAGGAACTTAACTTTGAAGAGATTTTTAACTCTTTTGTGTGGTACGATGTCAATCACTACAGCATGACTCACGCTATGTTCGGAAAAGGACTATAAGGTGGGATTTTTCAATAACACTGCACTTTTACTTAGGCACTAAATAGTTACATAAGATGCCAAGTTATTAATATTTCTCTTTTACTTACTTAGGCACTAAATACTAATTACTATGCCTCATGTGTAGGCCTTTTGACAGTTTTTATTCTGCCGATGTCATATTCAAAACGCTTACGTATCCACTCAAGGTAATAATATTGTGCATTTACTGAGGCACGAAACATTAATTCATAATCCCTATAGGCTTAGCCCGTTTCAACAGTTTTATTCTACAGATCTCATATCCATAATGTTTACCTGTCAAATCAAGGTAATAATATTGCGCTTTTACTTAGGCACTAAATATTATTTCATAAGCCGTGGCCTTTTTCATACTTTTTATTCTTATCACGTCATATTCATAATAGTTACATATCAAATCAAGGTAATAATACTGCGCATTTGCTCAAACACTAAATGTTATTTCATGGGCCCTAGGCCTAGGCCTTTTTTACAATATTTATTCTACGGATGTCGTATTCATAATGTTTACGTATCAAGTCATGGTAATAATATTACGCTTTTGCTCAAGCACTAAATATTATTTGGCTTAGGCCTAAGCCTTTTTCACTGTTTTTATTCTAAGTACGTCATATTCCTAACATTTTCACATCAAATTAAGGTAATAATATTGCGCTTTTGCTCAGGCACTTTTAACTGTGTTTATTATACCGATGTCTTAGGCCTAGTAATTAATATTTTACGCCTAAGTAAAAGATCAATATTAATAACTTGACATGTTATGCAAATGCTATGAATATTTAGTGTAATGGATTAAAAACTGTTAAAAAGGCCTAGAATTTGCTAATTAATATTTGGAGACAAAGTAAAGGTGCAACATTAATAACTTGACTTGATATGCAAGCGTTATGAATACAACATGGTTAGAATAAAAACTGTGAAAAAGGCCTACCCTAGGGCTTATAAAATAATATTTAGTGCATGAGCAAAAACGCAATATTATTACCTTAATTTGATATGAAAATGTTACGAATATGACGTACTTAGAATAAAAACAGTGAAAAAGGCCTAGGCCAAATAATATTTAGTGCTTGAGCAAAAGCGTAATATTATTACCTTGACTTGATACGTAAACATTATGAATACGACATCCGTAGGATAAATATTGTAAAAAAGGCCTAGGCCCAGGGCTCATGAAATAATTTTTAGTGCCTGAGTAAATGCGCAGTATTATTACTTTGAATTGATATGTAAATATTATGAATATGGCATGATTAGAATAAAAAAATGTGAAAAAGACCACGGCCTAGGGCATATGAAATAATATTTAGTGCCTAAGTGAAAGCGCAATATTATTACCTTGAGTTAATAGGTAAACGTTATGAATATGAGATCCGTAGAATAAAAACTGTTGAAACGGGCTAAGCCTGGGGATTATGAATTAATGTTTTGTGCCTCAGTAAATGCACAATATTATTACCTTGAGTGGATACGTAAACGTTTTGAATATGATATCGGCAGAATAAAAACTGTCAAAAGGCCCACACACGAGGCATGGTAATTAGTATTTAGTGCCTAAGTAAGTAAAAGAGAAATATTAATAACTTGGCATCTTATGTAAATATTTAGTGCCTAAGTAAAAATGCAGCGTTATTAAAAAATCCCACCTTATAGTCCTTTTCCGAACATAGCGGGTGCCATGCTGTAGTGATTGACATTGCACCTCACAAAAGAGTTAAAAAGCTCTTCAAAGTTAAGTTCCTTGTTTTACTTTAAATAACATTTAAAATTGTTATATTTTAATTTGATAAACTCAGACAGGAAAAAAATCGCTTGCAAGCAATATCCATTGACCTTTTCTTCTGCCTATAACAAAAACCCCATGAAAACAAAAACATTCCATGGTATTTCTTTCATTCTGAGGACGAAATGAACGTGGACAAAGTGAATGGTGGACGAAATGAACAGTGGACGAAGTGGACATTGGACAAAGTGAACGTTGGACGAAATGAACTGGACGAAGTGAGTGTGGACGAAATGAACACGGACAAAGTGATCCGTCACCATTTTTTTTCCCTGTTTTTTTATACCAGACCTCCTTAACCTAATCCTTGTTTGGGCCATAGCTTTGGACAATATAATGCAAGTCTTGCTAAATAAAATTTGTCTTGCAATGGCAGCTAGCTTAGGAAATTGAAAATCCTTCCACCATGGTAACAAATCCACAATGAAATTCAACTGAGCTCGGAATTACACGTGTTGAATTAATTACAGTAATGAAATTCAAGGCGTGTAATTCCGAGCCCGGGCCCTGGTTTTTTTTAGTTAATGAATTCTGAGCCCGTCCGAGCCCGGGCCGGGCCCAGACCCGAGCAGAAACACGTCTGAACGCTAACAGAAACACGTCTCCCTCTAACAGAAACACGTCTTAACACTACCCGTCTACTACAAGAATGAACTAGCGGAGCTCTGTTACGACGCGTCGTCACATGCCTCATCTTGCAGGTGTTCCGACACAGGCAGCTGAATCTTTCTGCGTGGGTTTGTTTTAGCGCTGTGACGTTGGTCTCGTTACTTTTTGAACGACCTACGGATATTGTGTTGTAAGACAAATGGACTGAAAAGCGATGATACAAGCAGGTCACATTTTTAAATATTTTTGTACGCATTTTGTACCGTACTACAGAGGTGACGCACTTGACAAGACGGTGAATAGCAGTGGTAAGACCTTGCCGGCGTAGCTTAAATGAGAAAGCATTCAGCTCCAGTGCTGTTCGGATGTGGTTCGAGTCCCGCCGCCGGCGAATTTGGGTTACACATTGGCGCCCGAACGTAAAAATGGATCTACTGGCCGTTAGCTTCTTCGAAAAATGTGTGATGCTCCTCCCACACATCTTCTGGAATTAATAAGAATTACAGTCAACCCTTGATGTACCGCCACCGTTTGCTCCATTACTTTGTGGCGTTATATCAAATTTGCAAATTGTTTTTAAGTAACCTAAATTTTAATAATTATGATTCCTGGAAAATCATAATTAGGATTAAATTAAAAACATGTCAATTAGAAAAAATGCAGTTATGTGTTGCGTACCTAGTGCGTACTGTAGTTCGGTGTGTCCGTTTTGATCTCGGAAGCTTCCAGTACGCATTTTAAATGCGGAAATTTACTGTATGACCGGACAGAAGCACTTTTTCCTAAGCCCGACCCAATGTCACCTTCACCGCACGACTTCCCAGAACTGACCTTTGTACTCTCGTTGGTCACCCGGAAGAGATTAAAATAACGTCAAATCGCATTACACGTTTTACATTTTGGGAGGATCATGACATTTACTTTACATAGAAAGATAAACTAGTATTTCAATTATAAGGTACAATAAAAAATCATGCTACGTTAATTTTATCAAGTGAAAATTAATAGCATTAAACAAAATTGTTTTCCACACCTCAGTTTCTTTTAAGAACGTCGTCTATTTTCATTTGTGTTTTTGATTTCAGCATTTTCTTTGCGATATTCGCAAATTTAAATTTTCTGCTTTATGGTAAGGACCGTTCTTTTCAATATTTTTTTCCAAACAACAAACAGCAACAACAAACAAGAGAAACTTTTTTCGTTTCTGATTTCGATGCTTGTGAACAGTTGCAGACTGATTTGCAGACTCAAGAAGATAAACTAAAGACAGCAAGCATCACGTGGGGTAAAAGAAGCGTCATGTACATGATAAAAGGTGTCGACTGATTTGTCATCTTAACTGACAGCTGGTAGAGGGTAAAGAACGCAAGCACTTCTCTTCTGCCAAAGAGGACAGGGCAGGAGTGAAAAGAGGACAACAACCCAACTCACAAGACAGCCACTTGAATCAAAGATAGCTAGGCCCCTGCAAACACTCTTCGCCGATACTTCTCTGTACCCAAATAGAGGACATAGCTGAGGAGTAAAGGTGCGTGAGACATCCATTAAATCCTAATAAATAGGTTAACATAGAAAAAATCGCGATAAATTCAGGCCGTAATGATATACCGAACTGATATTTATTCCTCTTCTTTTGTCTCCTGTGCTACTCTACGAAAGCGGGAGCAGTCCAGATGAACTCCCTCATTGTGGCATGTTTTCAGAAGGAGCAGCTGACCTCTGCCCTAGGCAGCGTCTGCCATTTTCTCAGCCAAAAGGTTCGCCACAATTGAATCATGGTCCGAAAAATCGGGAAGGCAATTCACACACATCTTGCAAGTGGCGGTACGTCAAGAATGTTTGGCGTTGGAAACTGCAGGTTGGCGCAGAAATATACAGTCTATTGGCGGATGCCAAGGATGTGGCGGTATATCAAGGGATGTTTTACATATAGCACGTTTGTTCAAACCCTGGGGGGGGGCGTTATGCAAAGATGGTTGTAAATAGAGGGACGGTACATCGAGAGTTGGCTGTACTTCTTCAACGCCTCGAAAATGCATGATGCTTTTTCCACACATCGTCTGGAATTAGTGATAATTTCTTCTTCTACAGCGAATTACTTCAAGCATGGTTTGCGGCGGACCTGAAACCAGCGATTTCGTGCCCCGTCTTTCTCAAGGGAGGATATATGTGACGTACTACCGAGATGACGAACATTTCAAGACGACAAGTAGCAGTGAAAATCTTTTGCCGGCGTTGCTTAATTGGGAAAGCGTTCGGCTCCTGAGCGGAAGGATGGGTGTTCGAGTCCAGCCCAGAGATGAAAACGGGTCACCGGGTCGACAATTTCTTGCGGGTCGAGTCAAAGTATTCCTGACCCGATTTCGACCGTTTATTTTTGAAAAGAAAAAATATTTCAAAGAACCCTTCAGAGGTCTTTGAAACAATACGTCAGAGTTGCAGAGTATGATCCACGAACCTGCTAAGAAGGGTAAATAAATGGGATTAAAACTGAAATTTCAGAAGACAAAATTGGGGTACAATGCTTTTACAAGGAATAAAGATTTATCATTTGATGGGGAAAAGCTGGAGATAACTAATTCCTACATTTACCCTGGGCACCAGATATCAAGCGAGGATCACATTGATGAAGAAATTAATTGGCGTATAAAACTTGGTTGGAGAGCTTTTGGAAGAAAAATACAATTTGTAAGAGCAATATGCCATTATGCCTTAAAAGAAAAATGTTTAATCAATGCATCGATCCAGTGCTTACGTACGGAGCAGAGACGTGGACCTTATGTAAAAAAGATATACAAAGACAACTGAAAGAAGCATGGAGATATGCATGCTTGATCTAACCAGGAGAAATAAGAAGAGGAACTCATGGATAAGGAAAATGACAAGAGTGGAAGACATCATTAGCAGAGTAAAATCCCTGAAATGGCAATGGGCTGGACATATTGCCAGGAGAACGGGCCACCGATAAAGAAAACCGAATTTTTAGACTGGATTCCAATGGACAGGAAAATACCCAGAAGAAGGCCACGTCGGAGATGGGTGGATGGAGGAGACTGGCCCAAGACAGTTCTTTTGTGGAAGAAACTTGGGGAGACCTTCATCCAGCAGGGGATTGATAATGGTTAACAGTGCTGATGATGATGATGACGTATATTCGAATTTATAGTTCAAAGTAGATTTGTCCACGTCAGGGGCCGCGGATGGCCTAGTGGTCAACGTGCGTGACTGCCACGGAGAGACCCCAGGTTCTATCCCAGCAAGTACAAACGCTCGAACCACTAAATATCCGCCGTGCGTCGGATGGGCACGTTAAGCCGTCGGACCCCGGGTACTGGCCCCCGGTAATAAATAAGGGCGTCTTCCTCCCCCTTTCTACCGCGCTTCCGTGTCACTTTCCTATCGGGTACTCTAAGCCCAAATCTCCTAGCTTCCTGTTTCTAAGGGTTGTTTAAGACCTGGGGTGAGACACTCCCTTTCTAAAATCCTCTACATATGATCTGATCTGTCCGGGTCGGGTCCAGGTCCAAAAATCTTGACCCGTTTCCAACTCTGGTCTTGCCACCGGCAGAAATTTGGGTTTCACAATGTCGGTTGAAGTGAAAAAATATGAGGTAAATGAAATTAAACACACTGTAAAATTAATTTCCTGCTTTAAAAAACATCCAGATGCAGTCGTTAACGCAATTTAAGTTAATGGAATTATTTTTCTCCCATACCGTAGCATTTATACTATAAATACGAATTGTTAGAAAAGAATTTAGTAAGCATGTGCATGAACTGAGACAGTTTCGTGGTTACATTTCGGTATTTCTCGAGTTTTGTAATTCTGATATGTAAAGGTGCATTTCCGAGACTGATTAACAAACATTTTACTAGTAATTGTAGAAAGCCACCTTTTTTTTTGTGTTCTTCCCATTTCCGGTAGTACCGCTGTTTCACTCAGATGCAAATCATTCTCGTACCATCAAAATTTTATTTTTCTTATGTAAATAATGCCACGTTTGACAGGCAATATTTTACAAAAAAAATGTTGTGAATCGCATCATGCGCTTCTTTTCCATTTTTTTTTTTTTTTTGTTCATCGCAGTGTGGAGTACTTGAAACCGAGTGCTCTGAGCGGGAGGTGAAATACGCCGTGTCCTGTGTTTGAATTGCGCGCTATCGTTTCAGGCGACCGCGGAATGCATCCGACGACAGGATCCCGTCTTCATCCCGAAATCGAGATTGCGATCCGCCGGCATGCTGCTGGGGAACTCCAACGAGGCATCCGACCATCGATTAGCGGACGCAAGGAAGTCATTTCGCCGTCTGAGGAGAGGAGAATTAGCCGCGCGTTCGACTTCGCTCCCGCTTATCAGACCCGCTGGCGATGAACTTGACGGGAACAACCGACTGAAGTCATTATATCACTTTCCGTGAGATTTAAGTGATTTATTTTCCTTCGTGGGTAATTTGTTATTTTGATTTCCGTTGCTGTGGAAAAAAATGACAAACATTGAAGACAAAATTTGTTGGTAGCTACGTACCTCTGGGGAAACTTCAGCTTCGTATCGTAATTTAATTTATCTACGAGGCTGCTTGTTTGATATTTATCATTAACATACATCTTACAACGAATTTGGGAGGACTTCTGTAAATCGTCTGATACTGTCAGAAACTGAGCAAACATCTGGGAAAAGAGAAGCATGGAAATAATGAGAAAGCGCACAGCAAAGAAATAATAAGTAAAAAAAAAATATGACTGAAGCGTGAAAAAGAAAAAAAGACGGAGAAGGCGTCAATTGGGGTTATTTAAAGTCATTAAATTTAAATTAACATCTATTAGCTTCTTTCATTATTAGCGAGTTAAAGTAAGAAAGAAGAATGAAGAAGAAAAAATAAGGAAAATAAAGAAAAAAAAGTGTGTGGAAGTAAGAGAAAGATTGCGACAAAGAGAGAGAGGGGGGGGGGGGTGTTAGGGATAAAAGTAATGGAACTATAGTCAAAGAATGAACAGCAAGAAAAGGATAGCAGCTCAGGGATGAAAAAGGAGCGAGAACGTAAAAACATTAGTATATTAGTTAGGGAAAGGATGATAATATGTGTGCTAGAACGGGAGGAAGTGAGCTTCCTATAAAAGTTACTGAAGGTGTTGTACGACCCCAAAGAATGCACTTGAACTCCACACTAATGTCTCAGGAATTCTAGCTGGGTAATTTCTGAATAACGCATGACTGATTTTTCTTTCTCCTACATGTCCCCAAAAATGTGTCCAATCATCACTGAACGACGGAACATGTCAAACTAAAGCAAAGTTCTATTCCATTTGTTCTACCTGTGAGACACCAGGAAATTACGTTAGAAACAGAAAGGCTATATAGTAAATGTTGACAACCAAAACAGAACCATGAGAATTTTTCTGATATTCCCTCCGAACCTTTAAAATAATCTTAATAGATAATTTTTCATGAAGAAAACTCGAAGAGCAGTATTGGTGGAAAATGAAATTATAATGCTAGTATTTATATAAAAGTCACAATTCTCATCACAGATCCTTAAGATAAGCAGCACAGACACACCAGGTGAATGCTACAAGTGAATTCCCGAATTTTCTATTATATGTAAACTTTACAAGACTAGTTCAATCATTTTTCATCAGTTTTTGTTTAATTCATTTCATTTCTGAGAAGCTTGCACCCACACTGCCCCTCACATCAACATCAACAACAACAACTAGTTTCAGTCCTCTGCTGGATGAAGGCCTCCCCAAGTCTCACAACTTTTCAGCTATTTCCTTCCATTTTGCTTTCCCGCATGTTTCCGAAGTTCATTAACTCATCTCCCACGTGGTCTTCTTTTGCGTCTTTTCCCATGCCTTGGTATCCAGTCTAGTATTTCAGTTCGCCAACATTGGTCAGTTCTTCTAGCAATATATCCAGCCCATTGCTACTTGAGGGTCTTTACGCTGATCATGATGTCATCAACACTTGTCATTTTCCTGATCCATGATTTCCTCTTCATTTCCTTCCAGGTTACACCAAGAAGACATCTCTTCGGGCTTCTTTTAGTCGAGCGTAGCCTATTTACATCTTTTTTATTTAAGGTTCATGTTTCTGATCCATAAGTAAGAACTGGAAAGATGCACTGATTAGAACACTTTGCTTTAATAATGGCCAGTTGTCTGAATATTGTAGTGTTCTTTCGAAATGCACTCCACCCAAGCTTTATACGCCTATTAATTTCTTCTTGGATATTACCTTCGTTTGATATCTGTTACTCAAAGTAGATAGATGTAGGCATCAGCTACTTCTATATTTGCCCCATCAACCACTAAATCTTCGGTTCTCGTAAAAACATTCTGCATCAATTTTTTATTCTGCAAGTTCATGTTTAATCCCTTTGTCAACAAGTTCCTGGATCATACTCTTCAACTCTGAGGGGGTACTTACAGCAATGCCTATGTCGCCAGCAAAACGATTGTGGATTACACAATTTCCATCAATCTGTATTCCCTTTGAAGAGCTTGAGAGATACGGTGCCAAATTGTGTTACGGCCTTTCCGATATTTACACGTGCTGTGCGAATATTGAAAATTGAGGGATTCATCTAAGATAAAATTGTGGTGTGGCTTTATAGCAGAGTTTATAATGGAGCTAGTCTGTTTTGATGATATCACCTCGAAAGAACCAGTAACCTGTTCCATTACTACAAGGAATTATCGCCATGTGTTGAATAGTTTCGTTATTCCGCATCCTTATCAAAAACGATGCTTGGATGGGACCAATTGTACGCAAGATGGAGCAGCTCCTCGCATTTCACAACTGGTACAGCAGCTGCTACGGTATCACTTCACAGAAGAACGAGCGATTAGTCGTTTCTTCTAAGTTGTATGACCACCGCGCTCCCCTGACATTACTCCATCATGCAATATTTGGCTGTGGGGTTACCCTAAGGCTAATGTCTATAGTGGCAGTATCTCGAACTTGGCAGTTTTAAAGGACAGCGTACCACGGAATGTGCAGAGAACATTCCTCCAAACATGTTACGTTCTGCTGTGAAACATACTGTGTACCGAATGCAATGTCTGGTCCACAACAACGGTTGCCACATTGAACCAAGTACTCTTCCGCACGGGTGAATGCAATTTGCCCGAGTTGTACACAGGGCCCGATTATCGGCACGGAAAGCGGGGCACTTGTCCAAGGCCCACAAATTTCAGGGGCCCCAAATTTTTCTATGCTTGTGTCACACACATGCTACACTGGCAGTTAACAGAAGTTAGCAATATGCAAGTTAATTTTAATTAATACAAATGCAGTTGTAAATTATGAAACTACAAGAAAGAAAAGCGTTCCAAAAAGCAGGCTTCGTGATGATGGATATATTCCTCCAATATATCTATCTCCTCGAAATAATTTTCGAGAGACATGTCACTATGCTCTTTGTGATGCAATAATATCACAATTAACATCAAGGAAAGTTTCATATGAAAATATTGCAGCCAAATTTTCTTTCTTAATAAACTGTGAAACAAATGAAGCTTCCTGTAAAGTGCGTACTTTTCAGGAGCATTATAATGTTGATTTAGATGATTTTGCTGAAGAATATCAGCAGTTTTTACCCATTAACAGAAAACTGAAAATATTACAGACGCTTTGCAAAATTTACATAAATAAATATGAGATCAACATTTCCAAATGTTTAGACAGCTTTGAAAATTTTTCTAACTTTACCTATTAGCAACTGTACAAGTGAACGAAGTTTTTCTCTTTTGAAAAGACTAAAATCTTCTTTAAGAACACTAGGTCTAGAAAAACTTTCTGCATTGGCAATACTTTATTTTGAAAATGACATAACTTCTAATTTAGATTATAATGACGTAATTACCTAATTTGCAGCTCAAAAGATAAGAAAGAAGTCATTTTATACATAACACAGGCGACAGGGAGCCCAAAATTTTTCTAACAACAACAAAAAAAACCTTTTTTTCGTTGCCACATATTTTTGAATGGTTTTAGGGCACTTTGAGGCTGCTGGATACATACTTTTTAGGGTTCACATTTTATCGAATTTATATTACACGAAGTCCAAGGCTGGGTAAGAAATCATATTTTGACAAAGTTACCAACTTCATTTTGAATTCACCTTGGAGAAAAATAGATCGAACTGTTATAACTTACGTACTACATATTTTTAGAAATAGCTAGGTAAACTACCTTAAACATTTTAATTTTCATTTCAAACAGCTTTGACAAGGTGAATTTCACCCAGATTGTTAATAATTTTTATTTCTGCACTTGAGAAATATTTGAATGCTATATGAACTCAACTAAATCTAAAAGTACTTTTATGTTCACAGTTTTAAAATACACAGTGTATATTTCATAATTGTTTTCTTTTATATTCTCTGAACCTGAATGAAGTAAAAACCATTTCGATAGTTGTGCACGGAATTATTTTTGCTACCTACCTATGTAGATACTGTGTTACATATGCAATATGCATACAAAAATCCATCAGTTTCATGTACTGCAATGTATTTATATATAGTATAGTAAAGCCATATGCAACATGTTTGTGCAGTTATTCTATATATTCAAAACAAATATAATGTGTAATATTGTTTTGCTTCCCACTCCTCGTAGAAACATCTAGGATTGGGGCCCTAATTTTTTCATTGCCCTAGGCCCAAGATTGTCATGATCGGGCACTGGTTGTACAAGACGTTTGTGACAACGCTTCCGCTCCGGCAACTTCAATAATTACTGTGATAAATTAAATTGATATGACATGCTTTCTTGCTGTGTCATTCTAAGTGCAACACATAAAGGTAATCTTTCATTTAAGTTTCGTCTTTGCTATTCCTTTGTCTGTCCATTTTAGCGCTTTTTTTTGCATTGTACAGCGCCATATTCCCCGTAACGGAATCTTTTTGAACTAAACTTTTTTTTCACTGAATCCTTCTTCCCGTGTATTGTATAGTCCCTTTTTACCAAGTTTGGCGCCATTCAGGTTGTTTGATCGAGCTACAGAAGACTTTGAATAAGGGAAGTTTAATTATGGCAACCAGGTATTGTCTTGTCTGTCAATTAGATCTTCTGGGATATAGTCTCTGAATGAAATGCAATCGTAGTTCGTCTTCATTGCTGATACCATAGTTCAGTTAATTCATAAGCAGAACAACTTTTTCTGGAAATATATATGAATATTTTCTGGCATTTTAAGTACCCTTGAGGCATACACCTACCAGTAATTAGTGGAGGATTTTTAAATTAATTTCTGACTCTTGAAAAATTTATTGCAACCTTTTTTTTTAAGTCTCTTCGCATTTGTAGACAAAGTCTTTCCGCATTTCAAGACATTTAGAAAGACAAAATTTTGCACATTATTGCCACTTTGTTTTTATTACATAGACATTATTTTTCAGTCCCTCTCGCCATCTATCATGTACCTTGAGAATTCCATCTTTCCAGAATTTTGCAGGTCTTGAGGCAAAGAACTAGTCAAAATGATTTTTACGGGCTTCCAAAAAAGCGAAGTTCTTTCCCTTAAGCGAGTTCTGCAGAGATCGAAATAAATTGATATCACGGTTAGGTGAATAGACCGAATAAGGCATGAGCTACTAGCCAAAAGGTCTGGCGTTGAAGACAATGCCCTAGTGGAAGACAATGCCCTTCCTGTTGACCATTTTTGAGCTTCACCAAGTTTAGCCTTCAGCTAGTCCAGCTGGGACCACTATACCTATCGGAACTGATCGTTTGGTTGCTCGGCAGTAGCTCGAGTCCCTTCCAGTCTCACCACACACAGAGTATTTATTACTTTCATAGGATACAGATCGGCCTTAGGCGAGGTTAAATGGCAGCTCATGTCACTTGCTTCACGATTTTTCTCGCTCTACGTTAGTGTATATAATCCATTTCTAATTGCTGATCACCATTCGTTTCAGAAAAGGATCATTTCCATTCCGTTTGAGCAGTGAATCTCGAGCAGACTTGCTATCAAGAACATTTTTTCTCACTCAAGTCGTGCAATACCCAAACATCAAGGCGATTCACATATCCAAGATTTTGAAAATGCAATGCTACGCTGTGATTAGATTAGAGATCTACAGTGTCTGTGCAGTTGCTCTGGTCATCTTTTGTGAGTTGCTTTCGATGAATGCCTTCATTTGATCGTCAACTTCAACGGATCTTCAATAGAGCGATTAATCGGCCAGTGAGTAATCTCGACGAAGAAACTGTGCAAGCCAATACTGGCACAGCTGAACGCTAACAGCATCCCAACATACACAGTACACACACACACACACACACACACACACACACACACACATATATATATATATATATTGCGTCGCGTTTTTACCGTTGCGATAGAAAAACATCATTAAAGGACGAAAATGAACTTTATTATCTCCCATTTTCAAACCTAAGCCAAATGAGCATAACTAAACCGATCATGCCAAACTCCTTTTAAAGTCGTCACACACTACGTCGGAACGGAAGGCTTCGGAAAGGAAATGAGCTTTTCTCATCGGAACAAGTCGGAACGGAAAATAAGTTTGTCCACACACTGGGTCGGAAAAATACAAACGGAATCGGAATAATTAATTTAGAAGACGTCGACTGTACCGGAAGTAGTATTGCGCGTACTGTAATTGCAAGTGTTATATTTTATTTTTAACCTAACTGATATAATTATAGGTTGTTTATTTAGCAACCTGATTTTAGAAACAATCTGTTTGCATAATTTTCTACGAGAAGTCATGGAAATTCGTGCCAATCCGGAGAACTATCATAGAAAGCCAAGAGGCACATTGCGATGCCTGCCTAGACTTGACGGTAATGCTACACTTGAAGATTTCAACATAAAAGACAATTTCAAAGCGTTCTCCATTTCACCAGAAGGCAGGGTATTCTGATAAGATTTTTCAGGGGCTAAATGATCACCATGAGCGTCTCAAAGAGCTATAAACGCAGTCATCCGTCCTGAATTTGGGACCACTGGTTCCAGGCAAGGGAGACAGCCAGTGCCGTAAGGCAAACCCACCATCCACGTCTCACCCGGGATTCGGATCAGGAACCATCTCGGACGAAGGATTTGGAGCCAGCGCTTCGTACCACTTAACCACCGGAGCGGAGCGGCAGTCTGACATGGTGAAGTGTTGAACACAGGAAGGTGGAAAACCGAATTAAGCGAAAATATGCAGACATATAATAAAGAAACATCTGTTTTCTTTGTTGGTAGATAAAACTGTGGATTTAAAATTATAATATTGCGTCTGAATGAATGCAGAATAAAAAAAGATACACTGATAACTAAATTCCACATTGACAAACAAAAAAATATGGAATATAATAAGACGATCATATAGTAGCGATAAGGTATAATCTATGGACGTGTATGTACAACGGTCGTTCCATAAAAACTCAGAGTAAAATCACACAAAATGAAGAAATATAGGTACAGCAAAATATATGTTATTCTTTCTCAAAGTATCTTCCCTCGGATGATATGCAACGGTTCCATCGTTCAGTCTACTTTTCGAAGCATGAGGCGAAGGCATTTTGTGGAAGCTGCTTTAGCTGCCCCTGTACAGCTTGAATAACGTTAGCATCTGTGTTGAATGTTGCGCCACGGAACTACTCCTTCATTGTTGGAGACAAACAGAAATCTCACGGGGCGAGGTCAGGATTGTAGGCAGCCACGTGTGGCTGCTTGTGTTATCATGGTGTAGGGTCATCACCCCCTAATAGCTTAGCAGGCCCGCGCACCGATTTGTGACGTCACTAGAGTAGTCCGTAGTCGCGGAGAGGAGCATTACGGCGATGTGCGAACGAACGCCTCTTTACGTACACCAACTAACCAGGTCGTGCGTTCTTTTAGAGTTTCACTGCATTTAAATAAGAACTTGTGTGTTAGTTTTCAAATAACTTCAGAGTTAACAAGTTTGTTTAATAATCTTTTAAAATACAGAAGAAAAAGAAATTACAGCTTAAAATTTAGCGTAGCAATAATTTCGACTGGAAAGGCTAAGCAACACAGATTCGTCAACTTAATGAAAGCATCCCTGTCATTTCACTGGAAGTGGTAAACCATTCCTATAATCGAAATTATAAACTGTTGTCGTAGTTTCACTTGAAGTTATAGTGTCTTTATAGTTAGCCGAACGATTCCTGTACTTGTGAACAAATCGTTCTTGTACTTGAAAGATCAATTTGAGGGTCCATTACGAAGTATCGCCGTCGTTTCAAAAGATGTCGATTGACATATTTAAGGAATCAGATTTTTCATTCATTGCAAACTTATGACTATGAAAATTTTAGTAATGAAATAATTCCTTTAGTGAAAATGTATTTTATATGCAATCCGTGATCACTAATATATAAAAAAAGGTCAAGAAAAACTGAATTTTTTTCTGTGTTTTTTAATTATTACCAAAGGCTCAATAAAACAGAACATATTGTTTAGAACATAGTTTCCACAATATGTGGATTCATGTAGATCCACGTACTTTTCTTTCTCTTAAAAATAACAATATCCAAGGCTTAAAAAATACCATGCCCGAGGGGCCCAGAGCATGTAAATCATTCGTCTGGGCAGGTAAATAAAACATCTAATTGCCTGTGCATGGAAACTAAATTTTAAAATAAAAAAGTTTGTAATAAAATTTCCTACTATGCAAGAAAAAAAAGACAGTCGTCACATGTCGTGTTTCATGTCATTGTTAATTAATGGAAGTTGTATTATTGTTACGAAGTACCAAGGAAAGAGTAATATCACATCTTTAATTATGTTATGCTCTACGCCCAGAAATCGGAAACCTAGTTTTGCTCCAAATTTTATTTATAATCAACAACAGTATGCATGCCTCTGATGTAACTGACCTCTCATGTTTAGTGACAAAGGGAGAAAACTTTAACAAAAGGAACATGGCAGAATCACTAAATTTCCGAAACACCAGTTTCATCATCGTACCATTTCATACCAATTTTAGCATCAGCATCTTAAAAATTGATATACACACGTTTGTGCATTGAACATTTGTAATACAGTCCCTTAAAATGGAAGTGCAAACATGTTAAAACAGTTCATATTTTGAACTTAAAAAAAATAGGGTTCTGGTTTGTTATCTTAAAAGATACATTTTCCTGCGCATCCAGCTTTTACTACCTGGGCAAGTAAATAATTTCTTGCCCAGCTAGTACTGATATATTTCACCTAATTTTTAAGAAATTGAATGGTTTTGATAAATTCCCATCCTACCACAGATAGAGCATACACACTGCTCACACGAGAGTTCTTCAATGTGTTGGTTTGTAGAAAAATGCTTCAAAATCTTTAAACGGACATTTTAAAGGCAAACTTACTCCTGAACTATGTGTGAACTTCTGTTTTTGTGCATTCATATCTAATTTTTGCTGTCTATACCTGATTCAGTGTTTGTGTTCCTTTAGTAATAAATATTAAAAATGATAATTCAATGCAATTCTCTATGTCTGCAAACACAAAAAATGTATTTCACATGGCAACAAGGCCTTGGCATTTATATAAAGGACATAGGCATGTTAGATGTGTACATGACATACATATATTTCGTATAGGATATAAGTATTTTACAAGCATTTGTGCCCAGAAATAGGGACCCCAAAAAAGTTAATCTGGCGCTGCCTAAACACTTAAATAAGTAAGTACGAATGTATCAACATATTACTCTTGGGATCAAAAACATGCAACCCTTATTATTCTGTGTCCATAATAAAGTTTAAAATCCCTTCCTAAATATACATATTTACTTTGAACTTATTTGATACATTGGCAAAAACATGTTATGGGTAACTATAACAACACAAGTAATCTATTCTTTCCATTACAAACATAAATTTCATTTTTCAAAAATCTTTTCAGTGCTTCGACTTCCCACTGTGAGATGCATTAGATTATGAAATTGGCCAAATTTAAATTTTCTAGTTCAAAATTTTTATTTTACGAGTAGTTTAAAAGAAGGTTAACAAAAGGTTTCCACGTACCTTAGAGTTGAAAATTTTCACGCTTTATTGCTGTATGCCATTTTCTGATAACCTCCCCATTAGTAGGGAATTTGAATACTTTTAATATTCCTCTATGAAAATAAATTTAGTTGACAATTTGACAACAACAACCACGCACATCCGTAGTCACGCTTACACAGAGTGAGCAAGCTCATGCATGCTCGACCACCCAACACGGACATCAGCCTACTCTCCCCTACGTCACGCAGCTTCCGGCGTTCGGTGCGCGGGCCTTCTAAGCTATTAGGGGGTGATGGTAGGGTCCACTTGCCCACCAGTTTCGATTGCTTAATCCATATGTGTCGTCGCAGACGCTTCAGAGGCCCTCCGACTTCCACCTGTTCGGTCCAATGAAGGACAGTCTCCTGGGACAACGATCTGATGACACAGACGAGGTGAAAGTGGCTGTGAAGCAGCAGGTACAACAGACCACACCTGAATTTTTTCAAAGAGGATTCTAGAGTTGGGTTGAACGATGGCGCAAATGATTCGCTTGTGATGGAGACTATGTTGAGTAGCGAAAGTGTTACTATACCAACATGTAGCGAAAGTGTTACTATACCAACATGTGCAATTTGAACATAATAACAAGAAAGATGAAACCGAATTTTCGGGTGTAATAAGCACATCTTTTGAATCCGTTCTGACGCAAATTAAATTTATCAAAGCTATTCAAAGTCAATGGAACCGGTATGGAAAACAATAGTATCTGACGGAAGAAAGAAGTTTTCAATCGGGTTTTTAATCCCTCAGATATTGCTGTAAACGGAATCGTGAGCTTACGCCCTCTGGTTGCAGACTTGTGCCTTAAGAAAAACATGAATTTATATGAGAAACATTTCGCACCGGGAACGCTGTCCAACACAGAAATAATTTTTCAAATCGGACTGTTAGAAACAGAGATATCGACAAAAATAAGATGTGACTTTACGTCCCCTGGTGGGAAAACCATGCATTATTTTAGGAAGAAAGTATTCTCAAAAGGTTTTCCCATATGAGCGGTATCGGCCCAAGAAAAAAAAAATTGTCGAGTTTTCAGGAGCCCAGATTTGGCTACAAATACATCAGAAGCAGAAATTAACACTTATGCCCCCTGGTGGCCAAACCATTCTTTACCAAACATTAGAAATTATGTGAAAAATATTTTCCATCAGGTCTTGTATGCGATACAGGAAGAATTTTTCAAATCGGAATTTTAGGAGCGGAAATAACATAGAAAACGCAACTTACCTTTGTGCCCCCTAGCGGAAAGTCTATGATTTACTTGAAAATTTTGAATTTATAAGAAACACATTTCGCATCGGAAACACTATCCAACAAAGAAAGAATATTTCAAATCGGACTCCTTCCTAGAAGTAGAGATATTTACAAAAATAAGATATACATCTACGCCCCCTGGGGTAGAAACCATGCATTATTTTAAGAAGAAAATGTTTCTTAAAGGTTTGTAGACATGAGTAGTATCGGTCTACAAACAACGTTTTTTTCAATCGAGAATTTAAAAGCTCATATTTTGCTGCAAATACATCAGAAGCGGAAATTAAGATTTACGCCCCCTAGTGGCCAAACCATTTTTTTTACAAAAATTTGAAATTATGAATTATGTGCAAACGATTTCCCATAAGGAGCTGTATCCGGAGCAGAAAGAATTTTTCAAATCGGAGATTTAGAAGCAGAGATATAGGGGGAACGCAATTTATCTCTACGCCCACTAGCGGAAAGTCTATGAATTACTTGAAAATTTTGCAATTATATGAGAAACATGTCACACTGAAAACACTATCCAACAAAGAAGGAATTTTTCAAATCGGACTCCTAGAAGTAGAGATATTAACAAAAATAAGATATATATCTACGCCCCCTGGCGGAGAAACTGTGGAATATTTTAGGAAGAAAATATTCTGAAAAGGTTTATCGATGTGAGGGCATCAGTCCACGAAGGAATTTTTTCAATCGATATTTTAGAAGCTCAGATTTTATGGCAAATACATCAGAAGCAAAAATTAAGACTTACGCCCCCTGGTGGCCAAAGTATTCTTTACCAAAAATTTGAAATTATATGCAAAAGATTTTCCACCAGAAGGTGTATCTGCTGAAGAAAAAAATTTTCAAATCGGAGTTTTAGAAAAATAGTTATTGGGAAAAATGTAATTTACTTTTATGCCCCTTAGCGGAAAATCTATGCGTAATTTGAAAAAGTAAATATATCTAAAATGCTCTTCGATATAAATTGAATCGTAAGATGAAAGAAATTTTTCAATCGGATGTTTAGAACCAAATATGTGGAATAAAACGTATTTTTGAATTCGACATCATCTGCATTTACGCCTTCTAGCGGCGAAATTGTACATCGTAAAAAAAAATCGAAATGAAGGATCATCATTCGTATATTTCAAGCTTCCCAATGCAAAAGAAGTTTTTAAATCGGACCAATAGTTGCAGATATATCGTGGGTACAGACGGACGGACGGACAAACGAGTAACATAAGCACGATCTTTTTTTACAAAAGATGTGATAAAAAAGTTATGCCCACTTTTGCTTTACTTTCAGTACAACCCTCGTACATGTTTTACATGTTACGGTTATAACGGCATTTTAATTGAATTACTATTACAAAACCCAAAACCAAAAAAGCACTGCCTACTACAATATATACAAATAAACAATATATTATATATATAAAAAAAATATGCACCTGTAAAGGTGAAAATGTGTGATAATGTTTGCAAACGTCTTCCTTAACCCATAAAAAAAGAATTTTTTCAGCCCAATATCTAGAAACAGTAAGAACGTGTGTGTTCTTGAGTCACTTAATAGAAAAACTTTATATCAGGAGGAAGCGGGAAATACATAATAGATCTTCGTTAGGATGACGTCTGTTAGATTTAAAAAGTATCTGCTAATCGGTCTTCTAAAAGCAGTGACATTTTGATAAATGCAAATATGCGTAACCACCACTTCGCAAGAAGTGCGTCTGGTAAAATGGGGTGCGAGAATATAAAAAGTATTTGTGTCATGCTTTTCTCTCTCCACTGAAAAAAATGCATTTCTCGCACTCGATTTTTGCAAAGGGAGCATCGTCGCCTCGCTTTGGCAAAGGCATATGTGCATATGAAAAGACGTCTTTTGTATAATGAAAAAATGCTAAAAATTTAAAACAGTTTTTTTTATCTTTAACATACTTGAAGAAAAAATAACATCCCTTTCCCTCACAAGAATGATTCTTTATAGCGATTTCGATTTTTTGAAAGAGCATTCGGGTAGTTAGAAATTATATTCGCCAAACATCATAATAACTCAGAATTGTGTAATGAAACCAATCTGAAGTCTTCAGCGACAGAGGCAATAAATTTCTTTGTCACTGACCAAAAACGTGAGAAAAGAAGTAATTTTCCGAACAAACAAAATTCCGAGCTATTACTTTAAAAACTGCGGTGATTCGATGTTGCGGTTTGACATAAAGAGTGCTTGCTCCCATCTTCGCTGGTTTCTAAACGACATAAATGAAATCCCCTAAATTTGACAAAGAAGCCATAAACAGCAAATTCATTAAAAGAAATCTAAGGAAACCAATTCTATCACCTCTATTTGTAATTATATGAGAAGAAGAGAGCTAGTAAATTGTTATCTCACCACGAGTATAAGTAATTGACATCAACGACTTTTTGGTTACGATTTCAATCTTCCGGCGGCTTTTTTTTTTTTTTTTAGCGAGGGTAAATATTACGGTCTGTCATATACAGTGCTTACAATCACCAATGCTTATTATTTTAATGATGGAAATCAGAGGAAAAATAAAAATAAAACAATCTGTTTCGTAACTAAGAATTTACTGGCCCGGTAGCGCAGTGGTCTAAGCGCTGGTCTCCGATCATTCGTTCATGATGGGTCCTTGTTCGAATCCCAGTGAGGCATCATAACGGTTCGTGTTGTGTTTGCCTTACGTCACGGGCTCTATCCCCTCCCTGGAACCAGTGGCCCTAAATTAGGGGTATGAAGCCCATCGAGTTGCTCACGGTGGTCGTTAACCCTCCTTCCCCCCCCAAAAAAGGACCATAACTAAGAAGAATTCCTGCAAAGTTATAACGTAAATTCAGCCCAAACAGATTCCACTTATCCCTCTTGTCTTAATACATCTAAAGTTTTTCCGTAGCATATGTAGATTTTTCATTAAAAAATTTAATACCTTTCTCACTGTTTGTCACCAATGTATGCTAAATGGAACGAATTTCATCTTATTTCATTACGCCATTGTCCAAATGATCATAATAATTTGATCTATGCCTCACATTAAGCCGTAAGTATTTCTACCTATTTTTCGGTCAAATGGATGAAAAAAGTAAGCATATTAAGAAACTTACCTGGGTAAGTGCACGTTCAAAATCTCATGGAATCTTCTTGTGTAATCTCAGTATCTTAACCACACACAGACAATGCATACGTTTCTTTTTTATAACTTACATCCATCTTACTGGAAAATTATATACCAAGAAAATTTTGAGATATTAAATCATGCTCACTTTAAAATTCAGTAACAATTTTCTTGTTCTGCCGGCAGAGATATAATGACAAATGAAATTATACTTTCACCCATGTGTGGAAGTATATAACAACCGAGAACATGAAAAAAAATTTAAAGCGCAAGCAATTAGTCATCTTTGAGGTTACAAAAGGAATTTTTCCAAAACTACTTTTAGAAGCGGTGATATTAAGAGAAATACAAATGTACGTTTGCATAAATTATGTTTATGTATCAGTACAAAAACAATTTTTCCATCCGTCATCGCGAAATAGATTTATCATGGCATAAATACATATATAATTACGCCATTTAACTGATAAACTGCCCATTAGGAAAAACAGAAAGTGGGTAGGAAATTTGGTTCTGTCCAGCACAAAAAGAAATTTAAGAATCTGTCTTCTGGAGGTATAGTGGCAAATTCAAACATACTCTTAGAGAACGTCTATGAGATAAAGAATAATTTTCTAGTATATCCCTTGAATACAGAGATATCGTGGCCAATACAAAAATATGTTTGCCCCATCTAGTGGGAAAATTATGGTATCCTTTCCACAGACAGAAGGAAGAACAAACAAAATGATAGCGTAAGCCCACCAGTTTTTCACATGCCTATGCGCAAATAGCAATTTCTGATGTGTTTCAAATCTTTTAATATAGACAAATAGTTGCCGTTAAGAGTGCACATACTGCGTTTTGGGGATAACCTCAGTTAGTTTAGAAGCATCATGGTCATTAATTAATATATGATATCTAAAGCGTAATGAGGAACGGAAGGTGATTACTCTTTTATCAAAAAATGCAGCTATCAAGTAGTTCACGTTGCAAAATGACCAGGTTGATATAACATCTTCATTTGCCTTAAATATACATAAGCTCGCATGAAAATCGGGATATGTTGATTCGATTCCTGTTCAAACACGATGCAAATTTCCTGGAGTTCGCTATACAGATGATAAGTCTGAGCTTTTCTACTCACCAAAAGCAAAAACGATCACCTCTCTCTTTTTCTTTTAAGTTACTGTAGTGCAGTTTATCACTGCTGGATCACCAAAGGCATCGAAGGTTTACTTGTCATTTAAATTCTTCACGCTAAACACTTGAAAGTCCGCCAACAGATAACCTCAAAGTTCCATAAAGCATTCCACTTCCCGTCGTGATATGAGTTCTTTAATGTATAATCGACTAGATATATCTTGACTTTTTCATCTAAAAACTTAGCAAAAACTCAGTGTAAAGTATTTCTAGTTTTTCATTTGGTAAGCACAGGAAAGCGGACGCCAGGGAACGCTAAGTCACGATGACAATTTTCACCGCTTTCTTTTTTAAAACAGGGCAATTTTCTCTTCAGGACAATGCATATATTTATACACATCAAATATCTCTACTTACGGGATTTTGATATGCAACTTAACTGTCTTTTCTACTGTCCTTTCTGCCACACTTCAAAACTTTCCGGAGATCATTGTCAATTTGGTCTTCTCACGAATTGCTCCTTTAAAAATAAAAAAAATAATAATAATTAAATCCTTTTGTTGAAAGCTTGCATATGTAAACTTCATTATTGTTCTAACACAATTTTCTGAGCGAGCATTGAGAGATCGATCCATATGTGGATTAAGTTTTATGCTATATGAAGTCTAACGTATTTTCGACTTGTATTCTTTGATGAAATTATTGCAATGTATCTTATTTGTGCTACAACGTTGTATTGACATTTGAAGTTGTGACGTACTACAGAGGTAAAAACATGTTACCAAGACGACAAATCTGCAGCGAAACATTCTGTCCGCGTAGCTCAATTGGGAGAGCAACTTACTCCGGAGTGAGGGGACACGGATATGATGTTCGTCGCGAACAAATTTGTGTTTTCACAAAGTGCATTGAAGATAATAAAGACGTGGATTTTGTTTGTAAGTATAGCCTTGTTATTCAACCTTGGTTGTTATGTACTGAAGTGCATATAATGCCTAGTTAAGATTTTCAGCGTCAACAAGCATTGAAGTTATTCACGTTCAATGAAAGTTAATTCAATAAGGTTCAACGAAAGTTAATTCAATAAGGTTCAACGAAAGGTAATTCAATAAGGTTCAACGAAAGTTAATTGAATGAGGTTCAACGGTAAACTAAACCTTGAGTTGTTTTAGTGAAGCTAAAACCTAATGAGCTATAAACCTTAAGTGTTGCAGTAAAGCTAACTTAACATTTAAGTCTAATTCAGCCTGAAGTTCCATTTAAACAATAAAAGATTACAAGTCCAAGAATGAATGCTAGAAAACCAAAGGCTGTATTCATTCAGGCATCCACGGTAAAACTTCTGAATAACGGAGAACCGATTAGCTGCTCGACTGTGAAATTCAGTTGACCCATAGGATAGCAGACTGCTCTTAGAATCAATATACAAAGTGTACTGCACTATTCTGGTAGTTTGCTTTAGTCTGGTGATCTGAAAGAAATGGTAAGAGGCATAGTTGTTACTATCAAGGCTGCTGTGTTAGAGATCTGTTAGGTATAAACGTCAACATCTGTGGGAACTTTGGGTGGAGCATTCTGAAACAGGATTTCAAGCCAAATCGGATTTTGAAATCATATATCAGTTTCTAGAAATTTAGTTAGGTATGCGATGACTCAGAATGGTTCATGTGCCTTGTGAAAGCACAAATTTGTCCGTGACAAATTTTCTCACTCCGGAGTAAGTTGCTCTCCCAACTAAGCTACATGGACGGAATGTATCGCTGCAGATTTGTCGTCTTGACACGTGCTTTACCTCTATAGTACGTCACAGCCTGGAATAGCTATTATAACAGGAACACCCTCGTGCTCTATTTATTGAAAGGAATCTTTATGTAAATCCTGAAACCTATAAAAACTGTGCACAGGAAATGTTGAACCATATAGGTAGGTACCGATTTCTGAAAATTTCGAAGGATGACCAAATTCAAAAGGGAGGTATCGTCTATAGTATTGAATGTTTAAATATCGGTACTTAACACGTTATTGTCACTCAGTGCAAAACACACCTTACAAACTTTCTAAAATGTCTTGTGATGGATTGATTGAATGATATGAGAAAATATGAATGCAATTTATTTAATAAAATTTTATACTGAGAACTTTGCCCCAGGGGTGCATTTATTTGCCTCCGATACCTCCACAGGCTTGCTCGCAGCATATTAAGATATTGTATAAATACTAATCGAACATAATACATTTTTCACAAATTAGAACTCCATGACATCTCATCTAGCTTCGAATCCACAGCGTCATTGAAAAGGTAGTTACTGCACAGTTTCAATGACATTTGTCCTCTACTATCACTATTCTGCGTAGGATAACCGGTATACTCAGGGCCGGAAATTACACTGACGGAAAAAAAATCCCAACACCAAGAAGGGGTTGTGTTAGATAAACGACAGTTGGTAGGCGGTGAGAGTACATCTGTAAGATGACGTCTATGAGAATTTCGCGCTCTGCGCATACGTGTGGCGCTAATAGCGCCCTTCGGAACATGCAAAGCAGGTTTGCTGTAAATACGCGCTGTAACGTTCGTGAGCGTTAGTTACCGTTGAGATTCGACTTAAGGTGTTGATGTTAGTCAAGAATGCCTTAAAGAAGACGAAGAAGCCATTATCAACAGCTCACGGAGTTTGAACGAGGTCGTGTAATAGGGCTACGAGAAGGAGGATTTTCTTTCCGCAATATTGCAGAACGACTTGGCAGGAATGTAGCCACTGTGCATGATTGTTGGCAGTGGTGGTCAAGGAAAGGTACTGCTTCAAGAAGACCGGGTTCCGGCCGGCCACGTGGCACTACTGAGAGGGAAGACCGCCGTGTACGGTGTATGGCCGTGGCGCATCGTACCGCGTCTGTGACAGCAATTCGAGCTGCAGTTGCCACCACAGTGACACAACGAACTGTTACAAATCGGTTACTTGAAGGACAGCTCCGAGCCAGACGCCCTGTAGCGTGCACTCCACTTACTCCAAACCACTGCCGTTTGCGACGTCAGTGGTGTCAAGCTAGAGCTCATTGGAGGACAGAGTGGAGATCTGTTGTGTTTTCTGATGAAAGCCGGTTCTGTCTGGGTGCCAGTGATGGCCGTGTGTTGGTTAGAAAAAGGCCAGGTGAGCGCCTGCACCCAACCTGTCTGCGGCCGAGACACACTGGACCTACACCTGGAGTTATGGTCTGGGGAGCAAATTCCTATGACAGCAGGAGCACTCTCGTGGTTATCCCACGCACCCTGTCGGCACAGTTGTACGTCGGTCTGGTGATTCAACCTGTTGTGCGGCCATTCATGAACAGCATTCCAGGGGTGTTATCCAACAGGATAACGCTCGCCCGCCTACCGCTGTTGTAACCCAACATACTCTACAGAGTGTCGACACGTTGTCGTGGCCTGCTATGGTCTGGGGAGCAAATTCCTATGACAGCAGGAGCACTCTCGTGGTTATCCCACGCACCCTGTCGGCACAGTTGTACGTCGGTCTGGTGATTCAACCTGTTGTGCGGCCATTCATGAACAGCATTCCAGGGGGTGTTATCCAACAGGATAACGCTCGCCCGCCTACCGCTGTTGTAACCCAACATACTCTACAGAGTGTCGACACGTTGTCGTGGCCTGCTAGGTCACCAGATCTTTCACCAATCGAGCACGTATGGGACATCATTGGACGACAACTCCAGCGTCATCCCCAACCAGGATTAACCGTCCCTGTATTGACCGACCAAGTTCAACAGGCATGGAACTCCATCCCACAAACTGACACCCAGCACCTGTACGACACAATGCATGAACGTTTGCGTGCTTGCATTCAACATTCTGGCGGTTACACCGGTTATTAATGTACCAGCATTTTACATTTAAAATGGCTCTCCTCGCGCTTACAATAAGCTGTGATCTTGAAACCTTAATCGATTAAATATGTTACCTATACAAATGTATTGCCGCCATTTCATTCCTCTACAACTATTTTTTCGTGGTGTTGGGATTCTTTTTCTGTCAGTGTATATCCTGGAAATCTCTTGTCCACTGAGAGAAGTGTATCCATCGGTTAGCATGAGGCATTGCTCTATATATACACAAAAAGCTCACATTCGCCCAGTTACAAGGCTCGTACCACTAAAAAAATAAGCAATAATTTTTACATTTTTAAAACTGGGCACAGCTCAAGAGAGGGCGTAAAAATCACTGCATGCCATCTCATTAAAATTGGAATTGAAACTTTTACACTAGTTTCTGCTGCAGGTTGTTCACGCCATAATTTGTCATTTGTCGATTTATAGAATTTGTTTATAATATTCTTTGCCAAAACGAATAGAACACACACCGTCTTTACACGATTTAAAAACTTGATGAACTCCTAAAGCTTACACAAGTTAAAAATTAGTTTAATACTAAAAGGTTTAAAATACATATGAACATGTGACCTTTCAAACCCACATTGGGTTCATCCTCAGATGTTTAATCTATTACAGATGGAGAGTAACGAGTTTATATTTACTTGATGAAAGTCGTTGTGATGACGTAGTAGATAACGTACGTCATCATACACTGGCGTGCAAAAATTAAGGACGAAACGGTTTTTCTAAAGTAACGTCGTGCAGAAGTGCTCCACATCGACTCAAATCATACCATAAGATCCCCAAGATGTAAGAATATGGGACAAGTGAGCAAAACCGTCCAAACAAGGAATCCAAAGGATACAAAGGCACTTTATTGAAAAGGTAGCTTCGAGCACAACTGGACAGAAGACAGAAACGTCCATGTGACAGGCGGCTGCCAAAAAAAAAAAATCCAGTATTTAGTAGGGGATATGATCACCCTTGACTGCGTTGCAGGATTTAAAACGTCTGTCCATGCTGAGGACGAGGTTGTCAAGAAGCTGTTGAGGCATCACGGCCCATTCCTCTTGTAGCGCCAATCTCAGCTGCGGAATCGTTGCTGGCGGCTGGTGACGTGCTGCCAAGCGTCTCCCGAGAAGGTCCCACACGTGTTCGATTGGATTTAGGTCCGGGGACCTTGCGGGCCAATCCATGCGTTGAATATCTTCACTCTCCAACACCTCTGCGACAGCCACTGTACGATGAGGTGTAGCGTTGTCGTCCATGAAGAGGAACTCAGGAACCACAGCACCTCTAAACAGACGCACGTGAGGCAGGAGAACCTCGGTACAATAGCGGACACCAGTGACTGAACCTCCTTGGAAGATGTGCAGGTCAGTACGGCTACCAAGCATGATACCGCTCCAAAGGAGAACTCCGCCACCTCCAAACCTGTCCCTTTCGATGATGTTGGAGTTGTGATTGCGTGGTTCCTGCTCTTTCCAGATGTGTATACGTCCAGAATCGCTCGTCAGACAAAATCGGCTCTCATCCGTAAAGAGAACTCGACCCCATTGCTGATGTGTCCAGTTCTTGTGTTCCTGGCACCACAGAAACCGCCGTCTCCGATGAGCAGGCGTTAATGGCCCACACCGTACTGGTCGTCATGCAAATAGACCACCTTTGTGCAGCCTCCTGGCCACGGTAAAACGAGATAACGTACGTCCAGTTGTCTGTTGCATGTGCCTTGCGATTTCTCCCGCTATCTGCCGTCTATCTCTTCTTGCCCGTAGGACAATATACCGGTCGTTCGCCGCCGTGGTTGCTCGTGGACGACCACTGCTAAACTCTCGGACAGCTGTTCTTGTCGTTTGAAATGCTCTCCAAGCTCGTTAAACCATGCTGTGAGCGATCCCGAACTCCTCGGCCACACTAGTCACACTTCGACCTTCTTCCAACTTCCCAACGACGCGACCTCGGGTAAAGTTATCCATATGTCGTCTACTGGATTGCCTGTTGGTCATATCACACGGTGGCAGCAACTCGACATCGTTCAAACCGATGTACACCGTGCAATAGCTTTCACCGAATTGCTGAGCGTACACCACCCGTGTGCTTTATACCCTTCCGACACTCCTCCCACTACGTCATGCTGCATATATGCGCATGCCCCACCGTACGAGACCTTAGTCTATCTCCTGAGTGGTCTTTCGGTCCGTTCTGCCTGCTCTTCGTCCTTAATTTTTGCACACCAGTGTATGACGTCAGTCTATAACTTCTGTTGAGAGTATGTTGGAGAGAAACCCGGCCCGCGGGTGCCTCAGTGGGCAACGTTCGTGACTGCCACGGAAAGGGCCTCAGGTTCGATGCCTGGCAGGTACGAAAGCTCGATCCACTAAATACCCGCCGTGCGTCGGATGGGCATGTTAAGCCGTCGGACCCCGGGTCCTGCCCCCCGGTAATAAATAAGGGCGCCTTTCTCCCCATTTCTACTTCGCTTCCGTGTCACTTTCCTATCGGGCACTCTAGCCCAAATCTCCCAGCTTCCTATTTGTAAGGGTTGTTTAAGACCTGGGGTCAGACACTCCCTTTCTAACAGCCTCTACATATTATCATTTTGGAGAGAAACCCCAATACTCATTCCATTCAACATTCAGTCTACCGTAAACTTACATCCAGTGTTTCGATTATTCTTAATTCTTCCACCCATCCAATGAGTTACAAATTGGCAGCACTAAGGTACTTGCTCCAACGCGCCATTTCTCATTCTTCGAACATTCACCTACGTAAACAGGAAATTAAAATCATCAAACAGATCGCTGTTTCCCACGGATATGAATCACATGTGGTGAACCGTTTATACAGGAAATTGCAGTTTACCAAGACATCTACCTTAACCCGAGATTCTAAACCCCGTGAATTCATCGGAGCCATAAACTGTGATCAGAGATCTCCTATATTAAAAAATGTTTATCACCGGCATAGAATAATATAGACTTTGGAGTTAAAATGAGAAATAGTTCAGCTTTAATTAAAAAAGGCCGCGATCAAATAAAATCTGACAATAATTGTGGTGTCGACATTATCCCTTTACAAGCTACGGACACCGAAGAACATCCTAAAGTATACATAGGATCTACAAAACGGTACTTAAATACGAAAATTAGTGAATATAAGTATAATGTAAAGACAGCTTCCATGCCCACTGCTCTTTCAAGACTCACCATTGATGGAGCATACCTACCCCTATGGAAAAATTCAGCTATGCTTGCAACACATCAAAATAAAGCTCTCTTACAATTTACCGAAAGTCTAAATATCTATCATTATGGTTCATTATCTTGCAATGACAATATTCCTTCATGCATTCCAACCCCCTCGAAATCCCTACTTTGCAAGTTTCCTCGAGATCATATGAAGAACTCTCCATCCAATAATGACTCTTAGCAGAAGTTATAGACTGACGTCATTTGATGACGTACGTTATCTACTACGTCATCACAACGACTTTCATCAAGTAAATATAAACACGTTACTCTCCATTTGTAATATAGAAAACATCTGAGGATGAACCCAATGTGGGTTCGAAAGGTCTCATGTTCATATGTATTTTAAACATTTTAGTATTAAACTAATTTTTAACTTGTGTAAGCTTTAGGAGTTCATTAAGTTTTAAATCGTGTAAAGACGATGTGTGTTCTATTCGTTCTACGTTGCTACACAAAAAACATATGATTCTTCATATTTTGCCAGTTTTAGGAGCATTGGCAAATTAAAATTTACATTTCTGTCCCAAACATGCCTAAGGGATATTAATTGCTCACATTTTCTCTGGGGGCTATTTGATTAATACGAGGACTACGAACCACGACTTCCAGCTTCATTAGGTTCGTTTAGTGTGGTACTGGAGGTTCGGAGGCAGAAATAATACAAAAGCCGTAGAAACCGTCAGTCTGACATGGAAACGGCTGGCTCAAGACAGAAAGTTATGAACAAATTTAGGAGAGATCTTCATGCAGCAGTGGATTGATAATGGTTTATGACAATATACATAGATACTGTACATAACAGAAAGCCAGATGGGGGCGCAATATTCTGTAGTTTGTCCCTAGCGCAGAAAATTTTAGTTACGCCTCTGCTAAAAACAAATTACTGCATCTTTCAGATTGCTTTCATTTTATTCATTTATTGATTACACGAAGGGTAGGTTGAACAACTTTAAATAATTCGAAAACATCCTTTACTGCACTCTCCGAGCATCCTGTTACTTGATAATCTAATTTCTTAAGTAATCCTTCTGCACCGATAAAATATTTCCTGAAAAGATATTTAGTTCTTTTTCATAGCAACCAAGTTCTTGAGCTACGTTTTGATTCTTCCAATTTAGTTTTCCGTAATGTGCAAAAAATATTTAAGTATGGATTCAGTGCATATCCCAAAGAGAATTCTGAGGGGTGCTGAGAAACCCTCAAATAATTTTAAGGAGTGCTCAAACCTCTGAGCACCAGTAATTCTGTTCCTAGAATGCGTGAAAAGTTGAAAATGAGGGCAAAGTTATTATCTCTGTGAATTCGATGCATACAAAGGGGAAAGAAAAAGTATTTTATATCCAAAATCCGTGGGAGGGGATTCCTTTCCTGGAGAAATTTATTTCCAAAGGTTAAGCTCCGTATTCTTGGAATTTGATAAATTTCTGATGCGATATTTCAATGCCTTAAGTAGGTTATGTGCAGTTCAATATATCTTCAGGGATTTCTTCCTCCTGAATGTATTTTTCAAAAAGTTACACTGGTCTTCGCATAATGCATGGTGGTGCACAGCGATTGCAATACGTCTATTCCGGTTCTCAGAATACCAGCATACCTTGCTATTGCAGCGTACCGAAATGCTTATATTTTCGTTGGTAAAATGCAAGAATTTCTACATTTATGGACAATCTGATTTATTCACACTTATACCTTACAAATAGGATCACTAGCATGTGGCCTGGGCCCGTACGCGGCCGCATACCGCGTTCTGTTCGACTCTTGATCTCTCTTAAACTAAAATTTCCTGAAATATTTTATATCCATCTGTAGTAGCATATTTTACCACTAAGGACATTTAGTATTGCATTTCCTGGAAACGTTTTCCTATCGGCACGTCTTTTGCCGTTTAAACGTTACAGCTAAACACTGTATTCACCGCCGTACAATTACGTACGAAGACGATGAATGGAATATTAACGAGATTAAAGTGCTTTGGCTTCCATCAAAACCCATCAAAATATATTGTTAAGTATTACGTTCGACTTCTTTTATTGCATACTGGTTTTTGCATGCATGCACATGCACAGAACAAATGTGAATCCAAATGGAAAAAAATTAATATGCGTGCTACAAAAATGGGGGAAACCAACCCTAAAAATGTTTTATCAAATCGTGCCGATATTTATTATCCTCGACAGCCTTTGGTGCTTTTCTCTAAATGGGTTAAAAATTATACAGGTTCTGTTCGTTTTACTGACAATACCTAAACTACTGCAAATCAGGAATCTCTGTGAAACCGAAAGCGATGGAAATACATTGCGCTTCTAGTATCGAAAACCGAATCATTGATTATACGAGCATTTACAGTAGCCGAGAAACTCTAGTTCAGCGTCTTTGACTCAACTTATGTCTTCGAATCGAAAAAATGCAATCGTAAAATTAATAATTTAAATTCAGGATTCCTTGGGAACAAAAAACAATGCATAACTATTTCATCCAGAAAGTCTAGAAAAGAAAAAAATCGTAAAAAAAAATTATAGCAGAACGGGTGATGTAGCTGGGTATCATGATTTTCACGTGCTATGTGTAAAATGGAACTGTTCTGATAATCTTTCTAGGCTTAGTGAATGAACACTGTCTTTTGCCTATATGATTTCGTATTATCCTGCCGTTTTACTGAAATACCATCGCAGTGCTAAGAAAGTTGTGCTACCAAATGTTCTCAACTCTTAGAGTTTTAACCAAATGATCTCAACTCTTAGAGTTTTACTACGCTACTGTTTCTTCTTCAACGACTGTCTTATCTCTTCGGCTGGCCCGGAAAGATCTGAAGTTCTCTAACACTTTAAAAAATTAGATTTTTTTCTCTCTGCCACTTTTGTTGTAGTTATTTGAAGATCCTCATGAGCTTTGAAGCTACGTGGAGTACTTTATCCCTAAGTGAGGATTTTTCATTCCATGAAAGGAAAAAACCCAAAAGAAAAAACAGCCACATCGTAGCTCGAACGAAGTCCGTGAGGCTCGAAATTAGCGCAGTACTATAGGGAGCAACGATATCAGCCGTTCCGTTCGGAGATTATTCATGGTTATAGTGGTCTGCGAACATGATAGCGATTCATGGCTATCATGTTCGTTTTATCATTCTTCTTGATATTTAACAACCGATAATCCCTGTGCGGTATAGATCATATCGATGTACTGAGGAAACTATGAAGATGCGAATGAATATGAACTCTCACTATGTATGGCTTCTTATTGACTATGAAAAGCCTTTTGATTCCGTGAAACCATCAACAGTTATAATACTTTTGAAATTCTGCGGTTAATCTCATGAAATTAATGGCGATAAACACGGTAATTAGTGTGAAATTTAATCCTGATTTTTGAGGAATATTTATTTTATGGAAGATATGATTTTCGATAAGCACACTCTTAATGTTTCTTCGTTTGAAAGAAGCCTCTCACGTTTTTTCTGTTTTATTTCGTACAGAACAGAAAACCAAACTTACAGAAATACAAGGTGGAAAATGGTAAGACTTCTTTAATTACTTTTATTGAAATATTTGGATAAAACAATTTTAATACAAAAATTGGCTATATCGTTTGAATTAAAAATTTCCTGAAGATTCTGTTTATTTTATACTTAAAAAAAAATTTCATTCTTCTTCTAATGCATTTTTTGAATCATATAGGTTCACAAAAGGTTGTCGCACCCAATCATAATTTTTGAGATCCAGTGAAAGAAAATATTGTTTGATTTTTGTTTTTAATTCAGTCAGATGTTCCGTATTTATGCTTTGCGTATTTAATTTTTCATCACAGTTTGCAAGGTTTAGAAACATACAGAAATTATTTTTCATGACACGTCTTTGCCATAAATCCACTTTCTCGTTGAATGCAGATACCTTAAATGTTGATGTGAGGATGTTTTCATATTCACCTTGCATACTCTCATTAAGTTTGTTCAAGAGTTAGAAAATATTGGCTAAAAGTGCTGCTTTTGAGCACCATACGCATCGGCAAAGTATCTGGCATATTTTTACTCTTGTACTATAAAATAAACTAAAATTCGCTCGCTTAAATGAGCATTCGTGAATGACAGCTACTTTTCCGTAACCATTGCATTTACGTACACCGAAGTACCGTTTGGACTCTGCATTCATGGCGTCTCACAACTCGGCAAAATTCATGTTTCTTTTGCTTTACTTTTAATATGGTGAATATCCTTTACCTCCTGGTCGAGAATTACTTTGAAAGAGCCTGAGATTGATTTGGCAACCAGAGATTCACTGCACGCAAAGTAATGAGTGAAAACAACATCAGAGTTTTGCTTCTTGACTATAGAAACAAAATCCTTTGATTGTTCCGATCATTCAAGGTCT
Organism: Macrothele yani; assembly: GCA_039090855.1. Taxonomy (NCBI): domain Eukaryota; kingdom Metazoa; phylum Arthropoda; class Arachnida; order Araneae; family Macrothelidae; genus Macrothele; species Macrothele yani. Next base: position 58,314,462 of record CM077017.1, on the reverse strand, counting down.
GTTTAGATTCTCAAGCACCAATTCCTAGACAGTGCCATATTTCTGACTTATTTATCAATGGCTTTAAAAATATCTTGCTTTGTTGTGTGTAACGTACCAGGAGATGTGGCGTACCTGCCAGAAGGACGCACACGACATAAAGGCAGATAGGAATCAGAATAAAATGTCCGCGTAGCTCAATTGGTAGAGTGACTTATTCCGGAATGAGGGGACCCGGGTTCGAATCCTGGCGCGGATAAAAATGACGGAGAAATTTACTTCGTTATAATGACACCCGAACTATCCGGATGACTCGACCGTTCAAAATCTCGCAATGGTGTGATGTTATTTCCACACCGCGAGATAGGAAAAATCAGAGAATCCCTTCTCCAGCGCTTCGAAAAATAAATGTGTGTGACGTTGCATTCCACACACCAGATTGACTGGGAGTTCTCAAGTGCACGTTCTACAGCGGATGGCTGCCTGCAACGATTCATGGTCACGGCTGACCCGTGGGCCATGCTCCCGGCCCTCTTTCGGGGGGGGGGGGAGATGTGATGTACCTGCCAGCAGGACGCACACGACATAAAGGCAGATAGTGGTCAGAACAAACGTCCGCGTAGCACAATTGGTAGAGTGACTTATTCCGGAATGAGGGGATCCGGGTTCGAATCCTGGCGTGGACGGAAATGACGGAGAAATTTACTTCGTTATAGGTGGTAATATTAAGTAGTTTACAAAAAACAAAATTGCTCAATTCAAGAATCTCCATGAACAAATTTCACGAATGCAAAAACTGAGCTTTCCTAGTAATATTGTCTGTTGATTCGTCAGTTTGCAACGTGAAACACTTCCCGGGTGTGTCCAATCGTTCGAAAACCTGCAGCTCGATGTCTTCTGACATTTGTTTGATTCATCTGCTGATCACCTCATCGAAATGCGAAACCTTCTTAACTTCTTTCACACCTTCCTCATTTATCATAGTTTTAACAATTTCTTTCCAGGCTAGAAATATTAACTTTTACAGCAATGGTGGGTGACTTTCTTTTTTGTTTAATCACCAACTCAGCTATTGCAAAACGCGGTACCTATTCAAATTATGTTTACTGCTTCTGAAACATCTATGCTTGTGTGGCTTGTAAGCTTCAAAGTTTTTTGAAATAGTTTTTTCTTTTAAATAAAAATTTGAGTGCATTATTGTAAAATGCTGATTCAAATTATGCACCATGAATGCATTGGATAGTGCTGTGTTGCATCTAAAGCAAAAATGGGTAAAGAAGAACTTTCACCAGTCCACGTAAATCCTAACTCTGAATAATTTTCATCATCTTTTCTTTTTCAAACCTTCTGTTTATAAACGGATGTTGAACTAGCAACAGAAGCAGGAGTATTAACGCTTTTAGGGTTTCCTCCTGGAATGATAAATTTATCCATCCTAAGGGTTAATGAATCATAATTCAAATCACATGTTTAGCACAGCTGGATCGAGGCTGAGACGCCATAGGTGCTATCAGTAGATAGAGCCATAGCCGCTTTATAGTAAAATGTTTCTATAGCGGTTACCTAAAGACAAGTAACGGTCTTTAGAAAATCATACAGAGCGCAATCGGAGGTTTACAATTCGCATTCGGGGCGTTGAGATACTCCTGCACCAGCTGTAATGAAATGACGAAGAGGAACGCATTAGCTCTCAGTTGCTGATGGAAAGTTCACTACTGATAGCATACGGCGCCCGTGTTGCTGCCACATGGTCACAGAACGTTCTAAGTAAGGAGAAGCATCCGAAAGGCAAGACAAAAGAATATCACGAAAGAGAAAGAAGAAAGAAAGTAGTTGGATGTTTAGCAGGATTTTTTTTTTTTTTTGGCGAGGATATGCTGTTATGCTGTTTGAGAGGTTGAGAGCTGGAGGCATTTGTTACCTACTGGAATTTGATCTCGCAGGGAACGGGCGGTTCAGATGAATCAAACGGGAAGCGGAGAATGGATTTTGCGAGGTGAACGAGCGGGAAATGTAGGAAACAATGTTATAAAAGAAGTAAATAATTCAATATTATTACTCATCGTAATATTGTTGACGGGTCTTTTCCTTCCTGTTTGGGTTCGATACCTTTGCCTAATTGCAGCTTGTTGTATGGAGAAAATATACCGCGAAAGAACAGATGAGAAGAATTGCGGTTTCCATGTGTTTGTTATCAGCTGAGTCTAATTATTCTTGTTGTCAGGGAATTATTTTAGTGATACATTTCTTAAAGCTTTAACTTCTCTCTCTATTTATTTTGTTTCCTAATTATTTGCTCTTTGGTGCTAACTCCAATTTTACGTAAATTTTTATTCTTTCGCCTTTCGGAGGCCCGAAAGCACCCTGCTCCCCAGATATCTTCCTCTTTCCAATGTCTCTGGACCTCTGTGTTAGACTCCCTCGTCATTCCCGCGTTTTTCTTCTTGCCTTCAAGAAGAAGCACTCTGTCGCCATGAAGGAAATAAATTCATTATGTAGCCCAGCTTCGTTTTCTCCACACTTTTCTGCTTGCTGAAGGCAGAGTTAAATTGGTGCAATAAATTATTATAAATGTTTACTGTGGGAAAGCTCTTCGACTTACAATAGGCGATCGCTATGGGAATTGCTGTTTCATAACTCTACTAATAGCCATTTTGTTGATGGCATCTCGAAGACGCCGGAAATTCTCTGTGCTGACGACAAAGAGACCTACTGCTGAAATTTCCTATTCTTGGAAACGAACGATTTCGAAAATCTCCGTAACAACATTACTATACACCGATTAATATTTAAATTCGTCTTTTGAATATGTATAAGTAAATAAATTATTTTTCAGAGGCAAGTAGCGGAACACCGGTTTAAAAACAATGCTCTGGTTGTATATGAAACTTCCCTTCTTGAGAAAAGTTGAAAAGTGTTTCAACATTTGTGCCACCCCTTGAACCATTCTTTTTTAATGTTATCGAAAAGTTCTTAAGGATTGTTTGTCAAATCAAAGTGGCTCAAGAAGAAGAAGAGGATTTATTACCTTGTTTATTTATCGAAACATGTTTCAGAGGAGGGCATCAAAACTCTTGTGAAAGATGACTTCTGCTTGCTGAGGTACCTTTTTGAATTTTAATACTTTCGTCATCGTCAAACAATCGGAATTCAGAGCTCACTTATTTATGGGGATTTCTAATATTGGCTGGTTTCTCAGGACAGTAGTATTTCAAAGAATATATAGCAGATGTTATTTGCTGAAAGGTTTTTCTGTTATCGGGAAAAGAGCTGCACCGTGGGAGAATTTATTCATTGCATCTTTAAATAGTTTTTTTCTATAAGTGCGTTTGTGATGCCACTCCGGAATCAAGTTATAATAAATATACATATTCCTTTTATTGTAAATTAAACAACCAGAAAAATGAAAAGGACGTTGAGTACATGTCTGGACCATGGTATTCGCAACGTATTCAGTTCCTATTGTTCAACCTGAACCCTACTTTGTTCCGGGGTAGGAAAGTCACTCACTTCAGATGAAGCACTGAAGGTCTACTACGGATTTCTTCCATATAGTGCGTGGAAAAATCAGCCGGGAGACAACCTTAGGAATGATTACGTCACGTGCAGTGACGTCATCAAAATGGCCGCCCAGCAGATTCTTTAAAGTCGCATATCTCAGAAACTACTGAACGGATATTAATAAAAGAGGTCTCATTTTAAAGCACAATGTTTTATCTGAAAGAAAGGTCACTACACATTTTGCTGTAAATAAAATAGTTTTCGTTTTATTCCTAAAATATGAGATTTTTTCCATATTTCTTGTAATTTCTTTCCCCACCTGCTTCCCAAATGACATGTTTACCCAAAATTAAATATAACATTGCTTAAAATAGTTTCTATAATATAACTATGATTTCAGAATAGGTTTTTCGGTATGCTTACACATATTACTTGTTTTACCTACCTAAAATTTTCCCCGGTCGATTCGTTATGCATACGAATATCAGTAAATAATGAACGGTTTGAATACTAATATAGCCGCCCCGGTGGCGCAGTGGTCTAAGGCGTTGGCCTCTGGTCATTCGTCCGTAAGGGGTGCGGGTTCGAATCCCGGTCAGGCATGGATGTTGTGTTTGTCTTACGGCACTGGCTCTCTCCCTTCCCTGGAACCAGTGACCCTAAATTAGGGACGGGCGACTGCTTATAGCCCATTGAGTTGCTCACGGTGGTCGTTAAACCTTCCAATCAAAAAAAATACTAATATAAGGTATCATTTTAAAATACTATTTTCTCTCAACGAAGAATTACATTAGCAATTTTACTTTGAATACAATAGTTTTCATTTAAATTTAACATTTTCTTAAGATTAAGTGTTTCCCCCAAAAAACTTTTAACAATTACTTGAGCTGTGCCACATTTGGAACTCATGTCAAAATAATCAGTTTATTATTCATCTATTCTCGAGCAATGACCTTCGCATGTACACAAAAGATTGCATCGGAGTCCAGTTTTTACACAGCGGTATTGTGTACATCGTTTCCTGCACTTACACGATACCCATCGTTGGCAATGTTTGCTTACATCTCGAAGAGTTGTCCAAAGAGGTTTGAACGTGGTGCCATCATCCGTTTTCCATCCCCACTGACATGGATTGTGAACTTGAGGATTTCTAGTCAAGCAGTTTCTCCAAACATTACATGGAAACATTGTTTTTTTTTAGAGTTGTAATAGGGCATCCGCCGTTGGAGGGACATGTTCAATGTTTCTATTCATCTGAGTAAACAGCATCCTGCGTGCTTTATTTACATGTTCTGCAGTATTTGTAGCATGGTACATTAATACCACAAAACGTTCAAGTACAGAAAAAGCCACGCTGTCCGGTATAACTGCTATTGTTGACATATTAGAAAATTCTTGGAAAGCCAAATCAACATCACTCTTTAGTCATTGGTCGTTATTTTTTAATCCTTTCCGTATTCGGCCTTGAGGTACTTGCATGCGAAGTTTCATCAGGATCGAACGACTTTCTTGAGGTGCTTCATTTTTGGCAAAGAGCGTATCTCAACAGGTTTTATATCAAAACAGTTTTATATCTACTCGTACTATCTCGCCATCTGTCTAACTGTACTAACTCATCTCTCTATACTCTATATTTATTTAATGTAGTCGTTTGATGTTGCTCTGACTCACTGTCGCCTCGAAAGCTATAAACTGTGTTTTTCCAAATTGTAAAAGCTGTTCGGGGAAGTAATGTGTCATTCAGGAAAGAAACTTCCGATCAAGATGTAACACAATTTATAAAAGAAAACCGAAACTCAAAAGGAAGGTTAAATACGTAGAAGCGTACACCACACACAGAGCTTTGTGATGGTGTGAACACACACACACACACACACACACACACACACACACACACAATCATGTTCATAAAAACCAAAACGCCTGAAATTAATCGAGCCACGACTTTGATCTATGCTAATCACGCAATATCGCAGAAATGATTAGCATTTCGGCGTCATAAGTGCATGCTTACCGCGTCAAGGCAAATCAGATCGCGCCACGTCACAGATTGGAAATCGGCCGTTTTCCTGTTATATGCACATCGTGGTTAGGTCGGCATGCCAGCGCTTGGTCAACAGTGGGTAAGGACAGTCGTACAGTCACATCAGCGAGTTCGACAGAGGTTGCATTATCGGCATGAGAGACTGAAATGTTTCCCTCCAGGAGACTGCCGGTCGTGTGAGGCGCAGTGTGTCGGTCGTGACAAGGGTGTGCAGGGAATGGTAAGAAGAAGGGTGTAGGACACAAAGAGAAGTTTCTGGACGTCGTATACAGAAAACTCCAAGGGACAACCATCATCTCATGAGGATGTGTTTGAGTGACCGTTTTGCATCATCAACGGCGTTGGCGCAGCAGTGGCGAATTGTGACGCATTCTCTCATGTCAGCTGTAACAGTACGTCGCCGATTAATACAGTTCGGACTGCTGGTTCGTCGGTCCCTTCTCAGGCTGTCTTTGACACCGCAGCAACGGACTGCCAAGCTGCAATGGTGCGTCGAACGATGGGAGGGGCGTGACGAATGGCACAATATAGAGTTTTCGGACGAAACGCGCTGATCTGGCCGCATCTGTGTCCATTAATGACCGTGGTAGAGGCGTTCGGAAGAGTGACTTCTCACCAGGCATACCGAATAAACACGATGCATTATGGTCTCGGGTGCTATCGGATACGAAAGCAAATCCCCACTCGTGAGAGCCCGTACCACTGTAACGAGTGCCAGTTACGTCAAGAACATTCTACGGCCGGTCGCCCTTCAGTACTTGCAGGACGTCCTAGGAGCCATATTTCAGCAGGACAATGCCACACCGCATGTTGCAGCGACAACACGTGCTTTCTTCAGGGATAACAACGTTCCACTTCTGCCGTGGTCGACTAGATCGCCGGATTTATCACCCATAGAAAATCCCTGGGACAAGCTCAAATGCCAGGTGCAGCGGTACGACCGTCCGCCTGTAACTCGTGATGAACTTTGGACGCGGGTGAACACAGCCTGGATGCTATTCCACAGGACACCATTTACACGCTATTCGAATCGATGTCTCAGAGCGTACAGCATGTGATACAAGCCAGAGATGGCCACACCGATTAATATCTACATCGATTACACCGAGATGCTAATCATTTGTTTTGTATTGCCTCATGAATATATCCTGTAAAAAACAGTCATAGCCTGACTTCTTTCAGGTTTTCTGTTTTTCATGAACATGAGTGTATATATAATGCAATAATTTTTCATCTTTTATGTGACGTTCATGTGTACAGCAGTCTATAAAACAACAAGGGTTTGTTGCTGTAGAAATTTTAAGTTTTAAGGTTTCTTCAATTTAAATGTCATATGTTGATCTAAATTTAATTTGCTGAACCCTTATGTTTCATTCGTATTTCTGCTTAAAGATATTGCAGCTACAATATTACAGTCTTGTGTTACTGAGATTGAATACTAGAATTTTTTGCAAAACTATTAAATCTCATTCGCAAGTTTTCTTTCGCTTTCGTGTTCCATTTTCCACGATGCGTTGGAAACTTTCATCTTTGTCACCGAGTTAGGAGGTATGGCTTGTCAATGGCGCCGTTGGAACTCTTTTTTTCTAGAATCCATCTGCAATGGTATGACAATTAAAAGCCATTTGCAATTTTCGTTTTTGTGCTTGAGGCTTCGTCCAGTTAACATTAGCACCTTTGCCTTCTTCACTTCAAAGTAACCGAACGGAAGGCGGATGTCGTTTAAATTCAATTTTGAGGCTTTGTGAAGCCGACGGCAGCAATCTCAAGGCGTTTTCGGTGGCGAAAATGTTTGAGTGGGTCACTTCCTGGGGGGTGAATTCTCCGGCTAACAATTGGGATAGCGGACAGTCAAAGCAAGGGGTTACAAGGGAGCGGTAGCAAGAGAAGAGGCCAGCGGTGCCTTAAGTGGTTGGCCCAGGACGTCTTTAAGCTAGCCGGGGAATTGAATGTTTTCCGCGTGCACGGGAGATAGACGAGCGAATGGCCAAACGTGATAACGTAACAAAGGGGTTCCAGGAGAAAGATTGCTTGCCTGAAGAGGGAGTAAGACAAGGAAAGCTTCGGAAAACCTTCCACGATTAAGTCAAAGAGAAGAATAAATTGTTTTAAAAGGCACTGGTGCACTTTATGAATATTTAAACGCCGTACTTATTACTTATTATCATCATCAATTACGTAGAGCTGTGATCATTATTTTACAACGTTAACTTGGGAGAAACAAGCCTAGTTAACACTTAACACAAGTAAATTTCTGTAGCTACTGTGGTAAACCAGTAAAACTGCAATATTTTAAAATTCAGCCGAAAACAGTATTTACGAGTTCAATATCCACTTTTATTGGATCAGAAGGCCTTATCAAGATGAACAGCTTGACATACACTGCCCTTGCTAATAATCAATTGCATACAGAAATCAAGTACTTCAAATTATCAGCTTCAACAAGACATGACACTCACAGCTTGTAGCTCGCAATGTAACAAATATACACCTAACATACGCTCTTCACTTAAAATATCGTACTCAGCACATTCCTCCCTTCAACTACTCTGCATCTCGTTTTATTTATCTTTGACTGAACTTTTACCCACTGTCAGGATGCCAACCTTGTAAAACTCGTCGAGCGAAATAATGTGCCGTTAAGTAAGAAAACGTTTAACGAGGAGAAACCATATTTACATGAGAACGCAGAAACTCGAAAGGAAGGTTAAATTTGGAGTTATCCGTCATAAGTCTCACGTTCCTTCTTTAATTTTTCTTGTCCATGTTTAAAGTCAGTCATTGCAACCACAAAACGTATGTACGTGTCTCTCATTTTAGTACGCTGCAATTTTTTTAGGTATCAATAGCAACTGTTTCAGCAACCCATGTTAATGATAGTCTTGTTTAAGGAAGCATTTAGACATGAGAGATGAAAAAGGAAAACAGCGTAAAAACAAACTAACCGCGAGTAGTTTTGGAAAAACGATTCCCGGTTTCAGTCATTTTTAACAATAAAGCGTTCACGCGTTCTCCATTATTTTTAAGTTTTTCCCATTTTTAATTCGAGATTTAAAGCCCAAATTTTTCAGTAAGAAAATTTCAGCCTCCGATAAATTTGCTTCCATCAAACACTCTTCCAATTCGAAATTCCTGGATAAACACCTGACATTAAGGTGCATCGCAATTATGTAAAGGCATCGCTTTTTTTTTTTTCCTTTTTTGTGGAAAAGGTGCAGGAATTTTTAAGTATAAGTTGTAAAAACAATAGGATTGTTGACCGAATAAAAAGCAACTCAATTTCTTGAAAATTGTTTTCCGAGCGTTATAACTGCTGTATAGTACAAACAGTAGAACCGTAATTTACATTCTCATATTATATTAACTTTTTCCTCATACAGCACGAACGAAAATTGGAAAAGGAGTAAGACAAGATGACACCTTTTTTGTGGAAAAGGTGCAGGAATTTTTAAGTATAAGTTGTAAAAACAATAGGATTGTTGACCGAATAAAAAGCAACTCAATTTCTTGAAAATTGTTTTCCGAGCGTTATAACTGCTGTATAGTACAAACAGTAGAACCGTAATGTACATTCTCATATTATATTAACTTTTTCCTCATACAGCACGAACGAAAATTGGAAAAGGAGTAAGACAAGATGACACCATACCTCCCAAATTCCTCAATGCCACGTTGCAAAGTGTCTTTCAATCATTGAACTGGGAAAACAAGGGAGAAAAGATTAATGACGATTATTTAACTCACCTTCGTTTTGCTGATGACGTAACCATTTTAGCAACTACCCCCTCAGAGCTGCAGAGTGTGATCCAGGAACTTGTTGACAAGAGCAAGAAGTGGGATTAAAAATTAACTTTCAGAAGACAAAATTGATGTACTTTTACAAGAAATGAAGATTTATCGCTTGATGCTGGAGATAACCGATATCTACATTTACCTTGGGCAGCAGATATCAAGCGAGGAACACATTAATAAAGAAATTAATCGGCGTATAAAACTTGGTTGGAGAGCTTTTGGAAGAAATAGTACAATTTTTAAGAGCAATATGTCATTGTGTCTTAAAAGAAAAGTGTACCTACATTTACCTTGGGCCGCAACAATGAATATCCTAACTTTACATCCACTTTACAGCGATGGTCTGTGAAGTTAAGGACGTATACTGCAATTTAACTTTCATTTTTAGACTCTTTCTCTATATGTACGTAACTTTTGAGTTCATTCTCTTTAAGAGTTTCATGAAAGCATGAATGATATTTAAACGTTTCATTTAAGAGTGAATGACGTGTGCGTGTTGTTTCAATGGAAAGGGGTCTTCTATTGTCGATTGTGTATTTATTTTTGTCTTGCACTAGTGTAATCCTTTTTTTTTTTTTAAATGTAACCAATGCTTTATACCTTTATGAACATAACCAATATTTAACCTATGCTTCGCTAAGTAAGGCACTGGAGCATGCGCAAATATAACCAGTACAGTCCATTTAAATCGTAGACTATCCATGGTACAGCTTTTAGAGTACATACCACCTGATGAAGGGACCCATGGGGTCCTGAAAGTTCTTGTGGGGGTGTTTTAATAAACAAAGACATCGCTCTTTCCACGTTTTAGCAACACACAGCAACGGAAAAATTGTTATTCGGCCACCGCCGGGGAATTGAATCACGGATCTCTCGATATCTAGCCGATCGCGTTAGCCTTGCACTAACAAAATTGTTAATGTAAGGCTAACGCGCTCGGCTAGAGAAAAATTGTTATTCGTGTTTATTCACTGACGCCACGCATTTGGAGGATTTTCACTTTGGGGTGTTTTAATGTTGCTTTTAATATAAAGTGCTTTTAAACTACACATTAAAGAAATTTTGCCGTGCCAAGACGGCTGATATCGACCAAGTTTTAATCTTGGCACGAGACTACGTCTTGTTGACTTGTTTAACTCCTTTCAGTTTCAAAATAACGGCAATAGCAGTTGCATTCTAGGGTATTAGTTTATACCTAAATTTGCTTTCTTTTTTCAGCCTTCGCAATGCCTGTTGTAAATCATGAATGAAATACGGGATTACACCATACAATACAAATTTTGAAGATGACAATCCGTTTTATGGTGTAAATATGACAAGGACGGTAAGTCAGATAATACCCCAAAACTTGAAAATTTCGTCGTCCTAGAGCGGGAATCCGCGTCTCCCAGATAGTGCCCGAGTATGCTAAACACTACAACACCCAGAACGACCAAGTCTCAAGTTTCCGATTAATTGAAATATAACCATCACAAGATTCGCTAGTGAAGCAACCGGCGTTCATGTTCAGCGAATCTGGAGGTTAAGAATCCTATCCCGTGATTGCCCGGAGGAGCAGATAAATCATGAATGGAATACGGGATTACACCATACAATACAAATTTTGAAGATGCTCCTCCCGGCAATCACGGGATAGAATTCTTAACCTCCAGATTAGCTAAACATGAATGCCGGTTGCTTCGACTAGCGAATCCTGTGATTGTTATATTCAAATTAATCGGAAACTTGAGACTTGGTCGTTCTGGGTGGTGTAGTGGTTAGCATACCCGGGCGCTATCTGGGAGACGCAGATTCGATTCTCCCTCCAGCACGATGAAATTTTCAAGTTTTCGGATATTATCTGACGTACCATCTTTGTCATATTTACACCATAAAACGGATTGACATCTTCAAAATTTGCCTGTTGTAAATGTTTTGCTAACTCTTCTTCATCAGCCATTCTCGGGCCATTACGGGTGAAGGCTTCAGCTGTTTTGTGACTTATCGATAAGGCCTTTTTTTATGCAACCATTCCTACACTTATTGTTAATTCATCATCTCATCCTTTGTCTACCACTCTTGTTTTTTGTCTAGAAAATGGCTTGTCTGTACGTCATTCTTTAGTCACCCAGTCTATGCTACGCGTTCGTGTTCATATTGTTTTCACGCGCATTAAATATCTGAGGGTTTTTTTCATTTTTTCGGAGGGAGGAGGGGATTAACGACCACCTTGAGCAACTCGATGGACTATAAGCAGTCTCCCGTCCCTAAATTATTGCTCACCCAGTCTATGCGACGCGTTCGTGTTCATATTGCTTTCACGCGCATTAAATATCTGAGGTTTTTTTTTTTTTTTCATTTTTTCGGAGGGAGGAGGGGATTAACGACCACTTTGAGCAACTCGATGGACTATAAGCGGTCTCCCGTCCCTAAATTATTGCCACTGATTCCAGGGAAGGGAAAGAACTAATGCTGAAGGCAAACACAACATCCATTCCTCACCGGGATTCAAACCCGGACCCATCTCAGACGAATGGTAGGAATCCTGCGCCACCTGTACGGTAGATATCTAAGTATGCTGCATGATCGACGAATTCAGTTTCTTATTTTCAAACTGTGAAGCTTGTAAGATCGCTTCGTTATTCCATAAGCATCTTGTACTTCATCTTCTACTTAGAAGTTAAGCTTCTGTTTAACCAGCATTTGATTTATGAAATGAAACGAATAGCTAACTTCAGATTTTCTTTGAAATTAGTTCACGTAACATATGTTTGCCCCTTTTTTTCATTCACCAGCTCCTTTAGTTTTTAGATTAATAAATAAAAACGATGAATCTAAAATCTAAAAAAAAAAAAAAAAAAAGATAGGAAGAAGAAACGTTTAACGAAATCAACCCTCGCTTTCGTTTTCTATGTAGCACAATAATATCGAGCAAAAGAACGAAGAGCAAGATAAAAGCACTGGCTTTTTTCTTTAACTCTGAAAGCTTTTCTTGAATCACGTATTTCGAGAAAGATTTTGTGCGGCGCAAATTCGAAGAATTGAAAATAATACTTCAAAATGAAGCTTCCTACGACAAATCCTAAGGTCACGGATTATCGATCGCGAAGACCGTTTATGTGTTCCGGCTCAAGAACTCTTCGTGGTACAACACACTACGTACTTCGGTGCTGGCCGTCATGAGGTTCTTCCGGAATTGAGCGAAAGCTTGGAACATCAGCGCGCGCTTACCGTTACCATAGCAACTCCCCACCCAGCTCTTTCATCTTCGTCTTTACCACAAGAAAAGGGAATGGGGGATAGAAAGGGGAACGGAAGGGATGCATAGGGGAGATGTTATCTGTTCCATCAAACCAGGATGATAATAGCAGGCCACACGCTCATAATGGCGAGATCCCCGGGAATAATAATGATGTTTTTTTTTTCTTTTTAATTTCTCTGTGGGGGTTTTTTTTTTCTTCTTCTTGACTACAGCGGCTTCGTTTAAAGTTAATCTTTACGATTCTTGCACGAAACTGATCCATGTATATTTTCCCGAAAGACATCTACGAAAACTGCTTAAATCAGATCAAGACAGAAAATCGATTACTGTGTCACATCAGCACTCTTTAACTTTCATCAAAAAATGCCATTCATTTTCTCAATTTTTTCGATTCTTGCACGCAACTGATCCATGTATATTTTTCTGAAAGACATCTACGAAAACTGCTTAAATCGGATCAAGACAGAAAATCGAAGGCTGTGTCACCTCACACCACTCTAACTTTCATCAAAAAATGCCATTTTCTCCAATTTTTTTTCAGGTACTTTACAAACCTATTGAATTAGTCTTGTTCTGCTCAGAACATCTCTTCTCAAATAGTAGTGTTCTCTATGAGAATATTTTATACAGTTACATATCGAACAATACGTTAAAATTTGAGGTTTCGTTTCGTCATTGCTCTCTTATACACATATGATTGAGAATTCCTCAGGTGAAATATTTGTTCGGAAAAACAGAAAACCCTGAGTTTTCACAGTAGAATCAAATAGAATATGAGCTCTTTTATTTACGTTTTCTAACCGTAGGTTGAAGAAGCATATATGCTCCAGCTTTGTTCGTCTGTCTGTCCGCACGATAACTCACGCAAAAATGGTTCGATTTCGATGAAATTTTAGTATGTGGTAGGGGACAACTGGGGACGAACCCTATTGAAAATGGACGAAATGGAGTCAACGGTCAGGATATATGAGCGGGATCCACTCCATCACCCTTATGAGTCATAACTTATGTAAAAATGCTTCGATTGCGACAAAATTTTATCATGTTGTTCCAGAAATATACTGAACCGGTTCTGTTTAATATCATCGAAATGGGGTCAAAGGTCAGGGCACAGGAACAAGATTTATTCTACAGCTATTATCCTCATAACTTGACTAAAAATGCTTCTATTGCGACAAAACTTTAGTATGTTGTTCCGGAGGTATACTGAACCAATTCTTTTTAATATCATCGAAATGGGGTCAAAGGTCAGGGTACAGGAGCGATATTTATTCCACAGCCATTATCCTCATAACTTGAGCAAAAATGCTTCTATTGCGACAAAACTTTAGTATGTTGTTCCTCGGGTATACTGAACGAATCAATAGTCAAGGTAGGGAGGAGGGTTTGTCTGCGCGTGATTTCTGGTATGTTGGAAAACGTATCATAATCAATGCATTGCATGATTTTACTAACTTGTATTTCAAAGGAGCTTTCTTATTCTTTTAAGCAATTTAGAAATTTTAGATAGCAAAAACGCATAGGCTGATTTAGTCGTTCATTTTTCCTGAATAGACAGAATACTAATGACGTTACCTGCCTGGTCTTCTTAGAATGTACAGTCTGCATACCACTTTCAGCCTGAAGCGTCTGTAATTTTTTTGATTTGCCACAGTTACCATGCATCGAAAATGGTTAAATTTTCTGGGCATTCCAAAAGACTCAGAGGATTTTAGCCTCATATGATGTTCAAGGGTCAATTAGAGTCCCAAAGCATTTGGGACTCATAGAATGTCCAAGGAACAATTGATGTCCCAATACATTTTGAACTCTTAGGTTACCCAAGGGGCTCTGGGAGTCCCAAAGCGTTTTGGAGTCATGGAATTCCCAAGGGAAAGTTGGAGTTTCAAAGCATTTAGGACTCTTAGGATGCCCAAGGGACAACTGAAGTGCCAAAGCATTTGGGACTCATTGCTAGCTCAAGGGACACATGGAGTTCCAAAGCATTTAGGACTCTTAGGATACTCGAGGAACAACTGAAGTGCCAAAGCATTTGGGACTCATTGGTAGCTCAAGGGACAGTTGGAATTCCAAAGCATTTAGTGCTCTTAGGATGCCCAAGAAACAGCTGGAGATCCAAAGCATTTGGGGCACTTGGAATGCCCAAGAAACAGTTGGAGTTCCAAATCATTGGAGTTTCATGCTTCGTGTTGTCTTCAGTGATGAGTCACGGTTTGCATTTGGCGCCGATAACCAGCGCATACATGCATGGAGACGAGCCGGACAGCGCACGGATCTTGCCTTTACCGTGGAACGGTACACTGCGAGCACACCTGGAGTGACTCTTTGGGGAGCCATTTTCTACGATAGCCGGATATCCTTGGTAGTTCTTCGTACCATCTTCATGACTCAACGGTACGTCGACGACATTCTACGACCTACTTGTGTTGCCATTCCTACCGCAGCATCATCAAGCAATTTTTCAACAGGATGATGCTCGGCCACACACGGCAAGGCTCTCCCAAGCCTGCCCTCGTAATGTCTACACCCTTACATGGCCATCCCGATCGTCCGACCTTTCATCGATCGAACATGTTTGGGACATAATGGGACGCCACATACGCCCATCCCGAAATGTCAGCGAACTAGCCCGGAATTTGGGCACCATATGGCATGATATACCTCAGAACAGTATCCTCGAACTGTATGCGTCTATACCACGCCGTGTAACTGCTTGTGTCAGAGACAGAGGTGGCGCTACAACGCGATGACTTATTCCACTCATGTATCTGTTTTATCCGAATAAATGACCCAACTGTTCTGGAATTACAATCATTTCCTTTCCTATACATCTACATCGCACATACCAATTTTCTTCTCGATTGGAGGATTTCTTCTGGGCGCTTTTTTTTTTTTTTTTTTGGCCAAGAGAGTATTCGGCACTCAGTCTTCATCGAAAGCAAAGAACAGAAACTCTCTTTTCTGGACAGGAAATTTGATTTCATTGCGTTGTTAAAAGGTTCACGAAAACACTCAGAAGTGTTTCATTGAAGGAGTTTAAAAAAAGAAACAGTTTTTCGGCCACGTTTTGCAATAAGACTTTCAGATACCGCAGCGAAACAAAATTTCCAATCCAGAACAGAAATTTAGATTTTCCGTTTTGTCTTCCGATGCAACTTCAAAAAACAACTGTGCTTTATCTCACTGTTGCATGCATCTTCCGAAATGTGAAGTAAACCAGGTAATTCCACACTCCTTCGGGAATACTGCGCGAACCATCTGAGATTATTCCGATGGTTCAAGTCTTGCCAAGCTGTAGGAAAGAAATTATGGGCAATTACTTTTTGAGTATATAATTTTTAGCATCTTCCGAAATGCGAAGTAAACCACATAATTCCACACTCCGTTGGGAACATTGCGCGAACCACCTGAGATTATTCCGATGGTTCAAGTCTTGTCAAGCTGTAGGAAAGAAATTATGGTCAATTACGTTTTGAGTATATAATTTTTATTGACATAATGCAAGTCTTCTATAGTATCAAATAGAAAAGAAGGCTGCTCACATTTCTACAAAGTTCTTCTCCACAGATGTCAGTTACTCATTTTCTATGCATATCTCTCTCTCTCTTCTTCTTCTTCTTTTTTTTTTTTTTGTTTGATTCCACGATTTCAAACGCCAATCATTTGCTTTCTAAATCTGGATTCACGTTTTTTCTTCTTTTTTTTTTTTTTTTTTTGCTGCTGCAAACCACACGTGGCTTGCAGCAGCAAAGTCTGGAACCACCGTTGTGTGGCTTCGTTGCCAGGAATGCGAATAGTTGGGCTGGAGGTATCCAGGCTGCGGGGCGGGAGGGAGGGCCGGAAAGACGCCCCACACATTCCTCAGCCGGGGTTGGGTCCCATGCCCAGGCCAAAGCCTTCTGGAAAGTACAAGGCCATTATATTATAGAGATGAGTTCTCTTCGTTTCTGACGTAACTCTCATATTACACGGACTGGTACTTCCGTGTCGTGTTTGACGTCACACACGTCAGCGGTAACAGCCAATGGAAAGCCTTGGTTTCCGCGTGACGTCACTGAAAGAGGGAAGTCGTCTGTCTAATGTCATGGCTTTGTGTTTTCTAGAAGGCCTTGCCCACGCCCAACTCAGGAGTATAGCCAGAAACCTGCGCTTCTGACCACTAGGCCACCGCGGCCCATTGTAACACAAGATAATCTTGAAATGCTTTAGTAGCCCCATCATGTCTGTTTTTTTTTCTTTTCTAATAAATATTAAGCGGTATTTCTTATACCTATTTAAAGAGAGATTTCTGTTTAGAAGCTAAATCATGCAGTTTTGTGTACATAACGTAAATGAACAACATCGCAATCTTTTATGTCTCCTGCCGTGTACTTGTCTTGTTTGAAAGTATCTGCAATGAGTTCTGCCTGTCCATCTTAACAAATTTTCAAATATCGAAGCTTCAGAGGCTCATTTAACATCCATAACCTTACCTGATGCATTGACATTCTAATCATCTTGGGATCCCTCTAAGTTTTCTTGACATGCCACACAGTGTAGCAGTAATTTTATAACCCAGCGCAGTGCTGGCAGATATATTTTTTCACGGTGCGTTCTAAGATAGGGAAACTTCTTTGACTGCCCAGTTTCCTAATCAAAATTTTGAGATGAGAATTTTGCAGTTTGTTTTGTATTTGGAAATGCGCACACCTTAAATTAATAGCAGTAATAAAGAGAAATAAAGAAAGATAAAACACCAAAACGACAATTAAAATGCCAGCACCATATAATGAGAGCGATTTATCTTAGATGTTGAGTAGAAAATCCAATGTTATCACTAGTCAAGCTAGATATGCGCTGGTTTGTAATTCATGTTAGGACATATTTGCTATCATGTGTATAATATATACAACGTATACGTTGATCTAAATTTACACAAAATACTCATTGCAAGACTATGTATTCTTGAATGACCATTTTTAAGGGAAAATTTTCAAAATGTTTTCATATCTAGTGATGACGGGTACTCGCAAACATCTCGCACAATAGATCAACTTTTCCATTACAACCTAGGTAAAATTATGTTCCAAAGACTCAAGATTAATCGACATGTAGACTTAATTGGAACTAACTGCAACAGACATAACTACCAAACAAGAAATAGATTACCGCTTCGCCAAATACATCCTAAAGCACAGCTATTAAAACAAAGCTTGAATTACTGTGGACCGGATTATTGGAATTCATTACCTGTACGCTTAACAAATATCAATGACCAAAATCTCTTTAAAAAAACACTTATGAAACACTGAGTTAGAAAATGAAAGATACGTTCCTTAATTAAATCCAAACACCAATACTAATTAATTACTAAAAACACAAAGTCATTTTTACATTTATTATACTGAATTGGATTCATCTACTGTACTAAGGCCAAACTCGCTTGTCTTACAATTTGAGGAAACGAAAGGCTTGTCAGGACTCCTAAGAGGCCTTTTCCCTTGTTCCCTTTGCTGTTCAATTAATAGCCTTTGTATGCATAATTTATTGTAACTTAATATTGTCATGTAACAGCATAAATAAATAAAATTATTATTATTAAAGAAAAAAAAAACTTTTGTTTTTAAACCTCAATAATTGCGAATCTTGAAACTTTTCATCTTTACATTGGAGATCAGAGTTTCGTATTAATCTCAGGAACTGGAACGTTGATTTGGACGAGAAATTAACGACTCCGATAACGCCGTAATGAAAGATGGAACTCTCGAAATTCACATGTGTTGTTTTCTATTCTTCTTTCATAACCTATGGATTCTAAATGCAATAGGAGTTTTTCTCTGTGGAAGTTCTGGGAAGCAATTAGAATTTTGACCAGAGGAAAGACATAGGTACTATCGGAGATAAGTTACTTCTAAATATTTTTATGGCAGTTTTTCATTCGCTGTTTAGAATTCTACGCGGGCTTTTAACATTTTCCATTTGCAACTTTAATGATTAAATCATGACATTTTTTCTGTTCTGTACACCTGATGGTGTATTGGGATGGAAAACAGTAATGTCCAACGACGAGGTTCCCGAAGTCGAAGCCACCACAGCGCACATTGGCCACTGAGATTGCGCAGCAAACCAGCATGACATCAGCAGGTAGGTGGCTTAAATCAATGGCAGTTAGCCGTCAGAAGGTGAAGAATGTAAGCGCCAAGCAACATGAAAATGGACAAGGAGCACGTCCGCTATTGCATGCTGTATTAGTTTCGTAGCGGTAGCACCCCTGCTAGTACTGTAAGGAACATTACCAGTGTATACCCAAATACCATATCACATCGTCAGTGCTGTGATTGGTTCGAACGGGTTCGAGAGGTAGATTTTGACGTGTCAGTCCGTCCCAAAGCCGGAAGACCAGCAACAGTGGATATGGACATGCTGAAGACCTTAGTGGAGACCAACCCACGTGTGACCACGCGGGAGTTGGCCGAACAGCTGGGCACTACACACACGAGCATTATCACGCACCTGCTTTAACTTGAGAAGGTGCACCAGAGGGAGTTAGGATACCCCATCAACTCACAGTTGTGCAGACAGCAAATGGAATGGGTGCAAGCGTCTCTCTGCTTGCATGTGACCAAGTTGAGCAGTTCTTAGACCGTACTGTGACAGGTGACGAGAAATGAGTCCTGTAGGACATTGTCAGTGCCCGGAATCAGTGGTTGGACTCAAAACAGAAGCCCATGCGGACCCCCAAAGGCGTCTTACACCCACGTAAGATCCTGCTGTCTGTTTGGTGGTATGTGCGGGGTGTCGTGTTTTTTAAGCTGCTGCCGTATAGCTCTACTATCAAATGTACTGCCGTCAGCTCGACGATCTGCACGCATCGCTCACGTCGAACGGACCAGCCCTGCTGAACTGCGCGTCCTCCTACAGCAGGATGGAGTGAGATCTCACACAGCACGGGTGACGTGTCAAAAGATCAGGGACCTAGGCTGAAAACTGCTGCTGCGCAGCTTTCAGCCTAGGTCCCTCACATTGCTCCCAAGCGATTACTTTACTACCTTTTCCGGTCGTTGCAGCATTTCCTGGACGGACAGCGGTTCAGCAAGCGGGACGATGTCGAACTCGCACTAACTCACTTCTTAGCATCCAAGCCGCCACAATTTCACAAGGACGGTGTTCAACAGCTGCCCAGACGATGGGAGCAGGTCGTGGCAAAAGATTGCGACTATATTTTGGACTGAATTGTACTTGTATCTACGGTAATTAGTACTTTTCTGTTGTCTTGCATTTGCAGGTATTACTTTCTTTCCAACTCAATATATAAGCTAAACGCAAGGACAAACAAGAAAGATGACACCGAATTTTCGGGTGTAATAAGCACGTCTTTTGAATCCGTTCCGACGCAAAATAAATTTATCAAAGCTATTCAAAGTCAATGGAACCGGTATGGAAAACAGTAGTATCTGACGGAAGAAATAAGTTTTTCAATAGGCTTTTTAATCCCTCAAATATTGCTGTAAACTAAATCGTGAGCTTACGCCCTCTGGTTGCAGACTTGTGCGTTAAGAGAAACATGAAATTATATGAGAAACATTTCGCACCAGAAACGCTCTCCAACACAGAAAGAATTTTTCAAATCGGACTCTTGGAAACAGACATATTGACAAAAAAAAAGATGTGACTTTACGTCCCCTAGTGGAAAAACCATGCATTATTTTAGGAAACAAAGTATTCTCAAAAGGTTTATCCATATGAGCGGTATCGGTCCAAGAAAAAAAAATTTAGTCGAATTTTCAGGATCCCAGATTTTGCTACAAATACATTAGAAGCAGAAATTAACACTTATGCCCCCTGGTGGCCAAACCATTCTTTCCCAAACATTAGAAACTATGTGAAAAATGTTTTCCATCAGTTCTTGTGTGCGATACAGGAAGAATTTTTCAAATCGGAGTTTTAGAAGCAGAAATAACGCAGAAAACACAATTTACCTTTGGGCCCCCAGCGGAAAGTCTATAATTTACTTGAAAATTTTGAATTTATAAGCAAAACATTTCGCATTTGAAACACTATCCAACACAGAAGGAATTTTTAAAATCGGACTCCTAGAAGTAGAGATATTTACAAAAATAAGATATACATCTTCGCCCCCTGGCGGAGAAACTGTGGAATATTTTAAGAAGAAAATATTACGAAAAGGTTTACGATGTGAGTGGCACAGACCACGAAATAATTTTTTCAATCGATATTTTAGAAGCTCAGATTTTATGGCAAATACATCAGAAACAAAAATTAACACTTACGCCCCTTGGTGGCCAAAGTATTCTTTACCAAAAATTTCAAATTATATGCGAAAGATTTTTTCACCAGGAGTTGTATCCGCTGAAGAAAAAAATTTCAAATCGGACTTTTAGAAGAAGAGTTATCGGGGAAAATGTAATTTACTTTTACGCCCCTTAGCGGAAAATCTATGCGTAATTTGAAAAAGTAATTATATCTAAAATACTCTTCGACATAAATGGAATCGAAAGATAAATGATTTTTTTCAATCAGATGTTTAGAAGCGAATATGTGGAATAAAACGCATTTTTGAATTCGACATTATCTGCATTTACGCCCTCTAGCGGCGAAATTGTACATCGTAAAATAACACGAAATAAAGGATCATCATTCGCATATTTTAAGCTTCAAAATGCAAAAAGAAATTTTCAAGTCGGACTAACAGTTGTAGAGATATTGTGGGTACAGACGGACGGACAGACGGACAAACCGGTAACATAAGCACGATCTTTTATTTACAAAAGACGTGCTAAAAAGAAGAAAAGAAAAGTTAATGACTTTTGCTGTGAATTTGAAATGTTTCTTTTCCTTTGCAAATGGTCTACTTAATTCAGCGAGAAAGAGTATAAACCTTTCTACCAACTACGGCAGAGCAAGGGGCGGGCTGGCCCACCGGGATATTTCCCTGTGGATCCCCGAACAAATGATACACTTTCTCGTATCCTCGTTTTAGCACGTCTTTTGTAAAAAAAGATCGTGCTTATGTTAACAGTTTGTCCGTCCGTCTGTACCCACGATATCTCTGCAACTATTAGTCCGATTTGAAAAATTCTTTTTGCATTGGAAAGCTTGAAATATACGAATGATGATCCTTTATTTTGTTTTGTTTTTACGATGTTAAATTTCGCCGTTAGAGGGCGTGACCGCAGATGATGTCGAATTCAAAAAATACGTTTTTATCCACATATTTGCTTCTAAACATCCGATTGAAAAAATTATTTTATGTTTCGATTCCATTTATGTCGAAGAGTACTTTAGATATAGTTACTTTTTCAGATTATGCATAGATTTTCCGCTGGGGAGCGTAAAAGTAAATTACATTTTTCCCGATAATTCTTTTTCTAAAACTCCGATTTGAAAATTTTTTTCTTCAGCGGTTACACCTCCTGATGGAAAACCTTTTGCATATAATTTCAAATATTTGGTAAAGAATACTTTGGCCACCAGGGGGCGTAAGTGTTAATTTTTGCTTCTGATGTATTTGCCATGAAATCTGAACTTCTAAAATATTGATTGAAAAAATTATTTCGCGAGCTGATGCCACTCACACAAATAAACCTTTTTGGAATATTTTCTTATTAAAATATTGCACAGTTTCTCCGCCATGGGGCATAGATGTATATATTATTTTCGTTAATATCTCTGCTACTAAGAGTTCGATTTGAAAAATTTCTTCTTTGTTGGATAGTGTTTTCAGTGTGACATGTTTTTCATATAATTTCAGAATTTTAAAGTAACTCATAGACTTTCCGCTAGGCGGCGTACAGGTAGATTGCGTTTCTCTCTATATCTCTGCTTCTAAATCTTTGATTTGAAAAATTCTTTCTGCACCGGATACAGCTCCTGATGGGAAATCGTTTGCACATAATTTCCAATTTTTGGAAAAATGGTTTGGCCACCAGGGGCGTAAATCTTAATTTCCGCTTCGATGTATTTGCAGCAAATATGAGCTTCTAAAATCTCGATTGAAAAAAAAATCGTTTGTTGACCGATACTACTCATGTCGACAAACCTTTTAGGAACATTTTCTTCTTGAAATAATGCATGGTTTCTACGCCAGGGGGCGTAGATGTATATCTTATTTTTGTCAGTATCTCTACTTCAAGGAGTCCGATTTGAAAAATTCCTTCTTTGTTGGATAGTGTTTCCGATGCGAAATGTTTTTCCTATAAATTCAAAATTTTCAAGTAAATCACAGAATTTCCGCTAGGGGCACAAAGGTAAATTCCATTTTCTGCGTTATTTCTGGTTCTGAAACTCCGATTTAATAAGTTCTTCCTGTATCGCATACAAGACCTGATGGAAAATATTTTTCACATAATTTCTAATGTTTGGTAAAGAATGGTTTGGCCACTAGAGCGCATAAGGGTTAATTTCTGCTTCTGATGTATTTTTAGCAAAATCTGGGATCCTGAAAACTCGACTAATTTTTTTTTCTTGGACCGATACCGCTCATATGGAAAAACCTTTTGAGAATACTTTTCTTCCTAAAATAATGCATTGTTTTCCCACCACGAGACGTAAAGTCACATCTTATTTTTGTCGATATCTCTGTTTCTAAAAGTCCGATTTGAAAAATTCTTTCTGTGTTGGTGAGCCTTTCCGGTGAGAAATGTTTCTCATATAAATTCATGTTTTTCTTAATCTACAAGTCTACAACTAGAGGGCGTAAGCTCACGGTTCCGTTTACAGCAATATCTGAGGGATTAAAAACTCTATTGAAAAACTTCTTTCTTCCGTCAGATATTATTGTTTTCCAAACCGGTTCCATTGACTTTGAATAGCTTTGATAAATTTAATTTGCGTCAGAACGGATTCAAAAGACGTGCTTATTGCACCCGAAAAATTCGGTGTCATCTTTCTTGTTTTGGATTGTTTGGAAAGAACGAATAATGATTTCAGTATTTAACAATAAGAATCGTTAACTTCATTTGAGCTTTATATAATCTGTCAAAAACGTTATCGTCTTAAAAAAATTGGCGTTTCCTTCTATCTATATATATGTTGGGCCTTTGCTCTAAAACGACAAGGTAAAATTATCTCTGCTTCATTGAATAATTTGCCGCCGGACCAAGTACGCTGTTGCAGACAAATTAAGCTAACTACGGTTAAGCGCAAGTCGTTGAATTGGAGCCAAAGGGTCATTAGTAGGCTTACAAACTTCCTTGTTAATCTTGAATGAGGTACTAGTAACAATTTTGATGGTCCATCATTCCCACACCCTTATCCAGGTATAGACACAGAGAACAAAGCGATTCTCCGACAGAGATTTCTGAAATCCTTGTTACTCCCCACTTCTATCTTGAAAGAAATAGCGATTTACCGGTACTGGTTTATAGATCAAAATGGTAGTTAATGAGTCAAAATAATAGGTTGACTTAAAAAAGAGCTCTATTCAAGTATGTAGTACGAATATCGTTGCGCAGTACACGATCAGTGACCAAATAAATATAATTATCTGGTACAGCACCCCGTTTTGTGGTGATGGTGGTGTGTGTGTTTGTGTGCGTGTGTTTTGATTTTTTAATTCTTTCATCCTTGAATTTCTGTTAAAATTTGTTCACGACTGAATTAGTTTTACAATGCAGATTTCAACAGTTCTCTTTCATCTGAAATAGCGGTAATGTAAATATTTTACTAATAACGTAATGGAACGGGAATGCTTATTTTATGAAATATAATGTAATGTAAATATCTTTTAATTGTTGAATTTTAATGAATATGTAAATAATTAAGAATCCTTTCAGTTTTAGAATGTCTGAAAAGTAGTCGTAGGAAACTTCTTAAGAATATATTTTTGAGATCGATTTGGTAGAGCCAGTATGTCACCTGAAACGATTAGTTTATCGGCGGACTTCCTGGAGATGGACAACACACAGGATTTTGTGTGTAGATAACTACAATAGAGAAGGCTTTTTTTTAGAGTTTTAAAGCGACTCATTAGGAAGGACTTCCCTTCTCGAGTAAGGAGTTTCCTTCGGGATGATGGTATTAGGCAGTGCATGGACATGGAGACGTGCGGGAAGAAAGAAGTTTTTCGGACGGAGTGCTGGAGGCTCGTTTTGAGAAGTAGTTACAGGGACAATAGGAGAACAAGACTTCTGAAGGTAGGGTGATGACGTGTCTTAGCGGAGAATGTGACTGACGGTAGTAGAGAGAGGTTGGGAGATTTTCGGAGGAAAGAGTAGAATTTTGAGAAGGGGTGCGTTGTATCCGCGCCCGAGCGGAAAGAATGAATGTAGCGAGGGTTAAGACATGAGAGATGGTCTAATCGCACGGTGACCCGGAGTAATCATAAATTAAGCAAAATCACGAAAATAAAGGATTTTATCAAACGTCAAATCGCTTCTGTTGAATGATCTATTACTACTCTATTGATGTTTACAGTGCTCAAGGAACCTTGCAATTTTCTGATTATAACACATTTCGGTGATTAAGGAAAGCGTTAAAACAGCACTGTGACACATCCAGGAGTTAACAAAAAATTTTCATAAGCGAATTTATTAGGTGTTACCCTGTAGGTACGTGTGTTCCACAGGACTAAAATTATCGGCCTAGTTTCCTCAACCCAATCCGCTTCTGGACGGAATCACAATAACAAACGTTGTGTCACATTAGTTTATAAGCGAACGCTGCCCTGGGTAACCGTGCCAGAGTTCATTTCGTCAGTGCTTGTTAGCCCACTTGCTTCCCGTGAGACAGGGCTTGTCCACCGATGACCAGTGTGAGGTACTTCTGCCGTCTTATCATGTACAACAGCGCCTTGACCGTGTTCCAAATGCATTGTTCCAGTAAGATACTCTATAGCGTAAAAGGTTAAATTTGCCGGTGATAAGATTCGAACCCACATATTCCGTTTCCGGAGGCTGACATTCTTCCGTTTGAACTATACCGACGAAGGCTTATCGCTGCATTTGCCGTTTTGACATGCGCGCCACCTCTGAGGTCAGCAGGTCACACATATCCTCTCTTGAGAAAGCTGATGTACGAAATCTCAAGTTACTTGGGGTCAGCCGACAAACTGTGTTTGAAGTAACTCTCTGTGGAAGAAGGAATTCTCATTAATTCCAGACGACGTGTGGAAGAATCGTCACACATTTTTTTAAGCGTTGAAGAAGGAATTCTTTCTAATTCCAAACGATATGTGGAAGAAGCATCACACATTTTTTCTGGAACCTCACGGCCAGAAAATTCATTTTACGTTCGGGTGCCAGTATAGTGTAAACGCCCAAATTTGCCGGTGATGGAATTCGAATATTCCTTCTCCGGAGTCGGATATTCTACAGCTTTAACTACACCGACGAAGGCTTATCGTTGGAATTTGCCGTTTTGACATGTGCGCCTCCTCTGAGGTAGGTACGTCTCACAACTCTCCTGATAAGCTTTTCGATTTCTTTTAGGACATTTGGCCTTCTCTATCCTGACCTTTTCATATACCTCTATTTAACCCCCTTTCCCTCTACCGCAATCGCTCCCTACGTCGATGGACTCCCTTCAAACGGATAAACGGATGACGTCGAATTGCTGAACTTTTCAACGTTTGAACTGGTAGTATCGAGTAAAATTTCCCACAGAAATAAAAAAAGGTCTGAAATGACTTTTTGTAATATCACTAATTATATGGAAGGGCACTTGCTGTTACTGATCTTACTGCTTTGATAACACCCATCTAAATTTTCGCGTCACAACCTTGCTTTTAATAATGTTCAGTAGAA
Organism: Macrothele yani; assembly: GCA_039090855.1. Classification (NCBI taxonomy): domain Eukaryota; kingdom Metazoa; phylum Arthropoda; class Arachnida; order Araneae; family Macrothelidae; genus Macrothele; species Macrothele yani. The sequence continues at coordinate 58,288,163 of CM077017.1, read as the reverse complement.
CGAGAAGTTGCCTAATGCGGAAGGAATACGATGATTACTTTTCCTCGTATACACATGAGAATTTAAGTGACGAAGAGGCTCGGGGATAATTACGGCCACGCTGGGTTGCTGTGTGTTATGGATATCCAAATGAGAAACGATTAAAACTTACTGCAAGTAACAGTTTTAATGAACGTATTTTGCGAATCCCTTCAGAGCAAGAATCGCGAATTCTGTTATTCTGCTAACACGTCATATTAGCACTAGGTTCGTATGCCTCATGAAGGCAGGCATGGTGTCGAAAAGGTATATGCTACCGCCCAGGGCATGAGTGTTCGACATTTCACCGTGGAAGCGTCTAACGAAGAATAATGAGGCGTTCAAAGAATAATGAAAGGTACAAAAACCGTAACGAGGCATACATAGAAAACTAAATGAGGCTTGTAGTAAGAAAATGAGAGACAAGGAAGAATAATGAGGCGTATATAGAGAAGAATAATGAAATATACGAAGAAAGATAAGAAGGATTAAGAGACGAGAAACGAGGGCACATGCTGGTAGTCCTGACATTCACTAAGATTTTCACACTTCTTTTGAGCACTCAAGAAAGAAAGATATTACCTTCCAGGTCAAAATATTATCAGCAGGAGATAAAGTGTTCGGATTTAATTCTACCACAAGCCAAAGTAAGGTATATTGGTACATATCAGGAATATATTATATCTGTTGATTATTTTACATTTGATTTATCTTTTTCTGCTCACATTTGACGGGAACTCGTGGACGTATATTCATATATTCGTGTAACGGTTTTCTCTTCTTTTCTCGGGAATCGGTATATTTGTCGGTTGGTTGGGTCAGTAGCTTTCTGTTTTCCTGGTTCTTCAATCCATGGCGAATCCTGTCTTTTGCGTCATGAAAACCACGCAAACTAATCATCCAAGCAATCTTTTCTTCTTCATGCATCACGTTCTTTCTCATATCCAGCATCTGTATCTAATACGCCATCAGCTGTTTCTGAATGAACATCGTGGCTATTATTTGTCCGGTAAATGCATCAGTGCGGCACACTGCTAAGTGCATTCATATCTGATACCATTAACTTCAGGCTGGATGCGCTTCACCTACACATAGCTATGAGCTTTCAGCGGAGTATATGTATTTTTTACATTTGCGGGAACGAAATATTTAAATAATTTGAGAACATGGTCCGCTTAGTTTAGTTTTTTTTTTAATTGTTGTTAGCAGAGTCCTATGGCTTTCTTAATCTGGTAAAAATCACATCCACTTCTTGACTTTATTGCGTAAACTCTGCTTTCAACGGGGAGTAAAAACCAACAGATATGCCACCGAAGTCTTAGATGCAACGCGAACACCTTTAGACAAGAGAATGGTCCAAAATTTGAACGTCCCATAATATTCCAAAATCAGGTGTAACTACGTAGAAAATCCTAAAGGAACAGGGATATCATTGTGTTTTGATTCTATGCATCTCTCCCGAAAGCAGTAAATTAAATCCGAAGTGTAAACTTTCGGTGTAACAAAAATGGGTAACGGAAGGGGTCAAAACCATTGCTGAAATCCGTTTTTTCAATGCTGCTCCATGAAGTGACGCAACAAAAGTTACTCTCATTGTTACTCAACAATATATTTTACAAACATATCGCCGAACATTATTTCATCACGTTTTACATAAACGCAACAGTATCTCATTAAAACCTGCGTAATTTACGAGAACCTCATGCTAAATGTGATAAAAGCCATTACAAAAATGCATTTTGAAGTTATGCATCTTTCCCGAGAATAGGAAAATATGTGTCGCAGCGAAATTCGGCTTCCTTCAAACCACCCAAGAGGGTGGGTTACCTGCTGTTGGCGAAAGCTTTAAAATGATGTATAAACACGATATGGTGTAACCTGTAGATATCCCTACCAAAAGTTACCGCCCTCCCCTCCCCCTCCCTAACACACTAGCGATTTAGCATTTCATTCTATCTTGAGATCAGGTTATAGCTTGATGGACTTCCATAGCTACATCACATTTCATCGGTGTCAGGGTCGTTTATTACGTTCATCTAAATCTGAATAATAGATAATAATAATAATAACTATTGTTTTTGAAAAACTAAGTAGTCGAAATACTTACTAGTGTCGCAGCCATAGTTTAGTAAATATTTACTTTTATGACTCACATATCTTCTTTCATTGGTTTTGCGAAAATAACATTCATTAATTCACCTACCTAAGTACCGCTCAATATCGAGAATTAGTAAACCTTATTGTTTGTTGTTATTACTTGATTCCACTTAGTATGTACCGGACTGTGGCTCGGTGTGGTCGTGAGTGAGGCGAATAAATGCAATGTGTCGTATGTAGGTAAATGTATACTCTCGAATCCTTCGTTTTATTTCATACATACAAAGATCTTGGAATGCGAAAGATGCATAGAATAAGTTATCTACAAAGAGTGCTACGATACTCTCTCGATTTTACCCCGCATATTTCTTGGAAAACAGTAGGTGCTTTATATTGTAACTATGTCCGTCTGTGTGGGCAACATATGTTGGCATCTACATATGCCAACAGATGTTGCCAACACGGACGGACATAGATTTTATAAAATTATTTTTGGCATTCGGAAGCCTGGACATTGTGGACAAAGATCTACGCCTCTTGGTCTTTATCCAACGCATAATCATGTCACTGGAAAAGTAAATTCAGATACTTCAAGGTTCGAAATGCATTATACGAGAGGCGTTCGAAAAGTTCCGGTCACGTCAGTGGCGGGTTGGTAATCCATGAACGGCCTTCGAAATGGAATTTTTGCGGTCTACTATTTAGGAAAAATTATCAACGTGATTTGATGAATTACCTTGAATTAAAATTAGCGATATGTCAGCAACTGCATTTCCTATTAACATCTTCTCTGCACAAGTCAAAGAATTGTATTGTATTGTGTGTGTGTGTGTGAGAGAGAGAGGGGGTAAAAGAGAAAATAACTAGTTAACAAAAATTTACCCATTTTTCTATATTGCAGCATATCCATAGTAAAACGTAATGAAAAAAAAAGTGCATGACTTCCATTACTGAAGGAATAGACAGGGTACGTTCTTTAAGACAGGGTCTGTCGAAGATTTTATTCCACTCTTACAAAATTTATTGCGATTACTGAATTCAAAATTGTAAAATTTTTTTATCTTTTGGTGAGAAAGGTACGCCAAAATGTACCAACATTTAATTATTTTCGAGACATTAACACTCCGCTTTGAAGAATTACGAAAACTCCACTTTGAAAATTTCCACAACTGCAAGAATCGCAAAGGAAATTTCTAAAGTGGGAGCATAAAACGTAAAGAAATCCCCAAATATTACTATGTATAATGAATTTCAAGTTCAAGTTTCCGCCCAGATTAATTCACTGCTGGACAATTGCTAAGGAAGGATCATAAACGGCTATATAGCGCATAAAAAAGTAAGTGTGGTTGGATGCCAAGTGAAATAAAATAATGTCAGAATGCCAGGACATTACAAGAAAGACAATTTATTGTGCTCTGAAATCCAGAAGGCTTTGGAACGTGTTCAAGGGACAAACAGGCCATTTTGTGCACAATACGTAAACGTGAAAAAATGCAATTACCGTCCGCAGGCGTTCCGGCGTAAAATGTCAATACGGGATATGGCCACCATGGAGGGCGATGCAAGATTCCACACGTCGTATCATGCTTTGCACAACATTATCAAGCAGCTGTTGGGGTAATTTATCCCATTCCTCTGTCAGTGCACGGATGAGGGTGTCCTTGTTTATTGGAGGGCATTGGCGACCAGCAAGACTCCTCCCTAAAGCATCCCACACATTTTCAATGGGATTCAGATCTGGAGAACGTGTTGGTCATACGAGGCGTTGAATATCCTCGCTCTCAAGACACTCCTGGACAGCGGCTGTTCGATGACATGTTGCGTTGTCGTCCATGAAAATGAATCTATCACCGACAGCACCACGGAACATGCGAACATGAGGTAGCAGAACATCATTAATGTACCGTTGGCCAGTCATAGTCCCAGTTGGAAGCACATAGAGGGACGTACGGCCATTGATCATGATGACAGCCCATACCATGACACTACATGTCGGATATCGGTCCCTTTCCTGTATGTTTGCTGGACAATACGCAGTACCGCTATCACGCCAGATCAGTTGTCGTCGACAATCAGACAATAGACTGTATCTACTCTCATCTGAGAAGAGGACAGCAGACCAGTCGTTATCAGTCCAATTGCGATGTTAATGGCACCATTGCAAACGGGCGGTACGGTGACGTCTGGACAATGGGATGCACACAACAGGACGGCGGGCGTATAGTCCTCCTTCATGCAAACGTCTGGCGACAGTTTTTCGGGAGATCCGCTTGCCAGTAGCAGCCATAAACTGATTTGCTACCTCACTAGCTGTGCTGCGCCGGTGTCTTTTTGTTGATAGCACTATGTACTGATCTTCTGCAGGTGTCGTACTGCAAACACGACCTCCCCCGTGACGTTTGCTACACTCTCCATTTGTTTGAAATGATTTTCAAAGCCTTGAAACAACACTGTGGCTGACGTCGAACTCCCTGGCAACATCTGTTATTTTTCGCCCTTCTTCAATCTTGCCAATAATTCGGCCACGCGTAAAATCATCTAACTGATGTCGGGAAGACATACTGAAAATTGCAAGTTCGTCAATTGATTCTTTCCCTTTCAACTTTGCGTTTGAACAACAACGGTCAATACGCGTCAAATCCTTTATATCTCTTATCAGCGCTATGAAGTCACGAACAAGTTCGGCAATCCAAAATTTGCATACGCACAACACGTCTTACTGTATCCCGCACTTATGCTAATTTCCACATTTTCCTGCCTTCCATTTTATGGTTGCTATCGTTGCTATTGTCATCCGTCCTTAGCAATTGTCCAGCAGTGTGTAATACATTCACGGGATTAGAAAGGCCTACCGGCCCAGAATACGGGTGCCCACAGGGAATTTTCCTTGTGTCCCAGTGGCCCAATCCATGCCTGTGACACGTGGGATTACATTCGTTTCTCCAAAATTAACGACCTACAACTTGTCATTAAGTTTTAAAAGCAAATACTGTACCATAGCATCATTTCTCTTCGCTGGCGACGCGCAAAGTTCGGTCTTCGAAATCTGTGCGTTGTTGTTATGGAGCTTACTTAAGATGGGAACGATTTTACGTTTTCATAAGAATACAACTTGGGGACTATGAAAAAAATATTCATGACTAATTTTCACAAATATATTGGAATCATACACGATAATAATCAAACGTGTACTATGTTGAAACAAAGAACTAAAACCGTCTATACACGTTACTAACTAGTAAAAGATAATTTCCTAGCATTGCAATAATAAAACACTATATACAATTAAAAACTCAGATGTGAGATCTTTCGGAGACACTATGTCCCCATTTTCAGACAAACCAAAAATGTCTCAACCAGGTATATATGTACAAATCACATGTGTGACGTACCTGCCAGCCAGCAGGACGCACACGATATAAAGGCAGATAGCAGTCAGAACAAACGTCCGCGTAGCTCAATTGGTAGAAATGGCGGAGAAATTTACTTCGTTATAATGGCGCCGGAACTTTCCGGATGACCCGGCCGTTCAAAATCTCGCATTGGTGTGATGTTCTTTCCACACAGCGAGATAGGAAAAATCAGAGAATCCCTTCTCCCGCGCTTCGAAAAATAAAAATGTGTCATGTTGCTTTCCACACACTAGATTGACTGGGAGTTCTCGAGTGCACGTTCTACAGCGGATGGCTGCCTGCAACGATTCATGGTCACGGCTGACCCGTGGGCCACGCCCCCGGCCCTCCTTCGGGGAGGGGGAGAGATGTGACGTACCTGCCAGCCAGCAGGACGCACACGACATAAAGGCAGATAGCAGTCAAAACAAACGCCCGCGTAGCTCAATTGGTAGAGTGACTTATTCCGGAATGAGGGGATCCGGGTTCAAATCGTGGACAGAAATGACGGAGAAATTTACTTCGATATATATGATAAAGGCTGACCGGAAGAGAGCAATGGAACATGCGCAGACAAGTGAGCAAATGACAGCCCTCCAAGGCACCAAACAACATCCCACCCACTGTGCCCACAATGTCGGAAGTTATACAAGTAAGTGTGATAAAATGAATGACATACATGAAATAATACCAAGTTGAAACATTGGAGAATTAACACAATAACACTCAACTGGTGAAAAAGGAGGATGCCACAAAATCTCAGGTATTCTGTGTAATAGGTTCCGCCAAGGGTGGGGAATTCATATTTTATAGAATGATTACAGCACACCTCCCTTGACGCATAAATGTATAAGTTCTCCGCCAGAAGCAAAGATGAATCACGAGGGGTACACAGAACACGGACTTGGTCCCAAATCGGAAAATGAGTTCCATAAGTGTCTTTCTTGCCAGCGCTGTATTAGCAGAACACATTCGCACATTATATTGGTGTTCGGACACATGAGTCCGAAGAGAACGTTTCGTAGAGCCGTTGTAAAGAGTAGGTGAGACGTCGGCGTCCACAGGTTGCAAGGGAATACAGTATACACCATGACGTTCTTGTTGATCAATGGTGTCACGATTCTTCTTAATAAGTGAAAGTATATTTGAAGTCTTAAAGCCAAAGTCTATACCATGACATTTACAAATGTTCTAAAGAACCAAAGAACTGTTCGAATGGAACTTTACGGAATGGATGTGCAAATTCGGAGGATGGTAGTGTTTTGAAAATCTCCCTCGTGCAAGAAGACTGAAGTAGGCCATAAACAAGAGAACTACCGATGCTCTTCGTGAATTAATTTTAGAAAACTCACATATCACGGTTCAATTTAGATGTCGTTGTATCGAATGGCAGAGTAGAAACAATTATTCATCAATATTTGAAGTTCAACAAGATCTGTGCCAAATGGATACCCCACGAACCGAGAGTACAGCAGGAAAAGATTTGAGTCGACTGGTGAAAGGAGATGCTGCCAATGTGTGAACCCGGTTACTCCAAACGGTTAATAGACATTGTCACAGGCAATAGTGCACTTAGTGGGGGAGTCCTAGGGACCTGAGCCAGCCCCATGGGGTATCACTTTGTCCATCGAACTTTGTTATTGGCTGCTTATTTTTAAATATATTCGTATATCTTTATAAATACATACGTTACAAATTATTGGAAACACACTTTAATATGACGGAGATATTTTTATCGCTTCCCAATATTTTGAGAGATGTTTACGGTGAATTTTGATTTGCATCTTCAATATTTTGGGCTATCCCAATAAAGAAATCCTCGGTGCACCACAGGTCACAGATGATGAGACGTGGTTTTATTCCTACACAACCTCTAGAAAGATCGACAACTGTGTTGGTGTTGCGAAAGAAGAACCGCGTCGCCAAATTCTTACAAGTCTTACGTTTAAATAAGAGGATGTTTGCAATTTTTTTCAATTCCCAAGGATCCGTGGGCATGTTACCTGAAAAAATGAATACAGATGGCTCTGACGTACTACAGAGGTGAAAACATGTCTCAAGACGACAAATCTGCAGCGAGACATTCTGTCAGCATTGCTCAGTTGGGAAAGCGACTTACTCCGGAGTTAGAGAACACGAACAAACTTGTGTTTTCACATTGGCGCCCCAACTTCAAGGGTGACCTGGCTGATAGGTTTCTCGCAATGGTGTGATGTTCTTTCCACACCTTGAGACAGGAAAAATGAGAATCCCTTCTTCAGTGCTTCGAAAAACTAAATCAATGTGATGTTACGTTCCACACACCAAATTGTCTGGGATTTCTCAAATGCACGTTCTTCATCGGATGACTGCCTACAGCAATACATGGTCCCGGCTGACCCGTGGATCATTCCCCCGGCTCTCTTTCGGAGGGGCACATGAGATAAAGGCAGATAGTAGTGAGAGCACACGCCAGTGTAGTATAGTGGATAGCACTCGGAGCTCCGGAGCCGAGAGTTGTGGGTTCGAATCCCGCCCCTGGCGTAAAAATGATGGAGAAATTTACTTCGTCATATGGCCAACACAACATTAACATTGTTTTGCCTAAAATGGTTAAGGTGACGAACGAGCAGGGTCCAGCAACATGTGTGGCAAGGATTCTCCTCCTTCATGACAAAAACTCGGCAAGTTACTGCCTACCGTGAAGCAGTAAAATGTGAAACCCCATCCTTCATATTCACCCGAATTACCACCATGATGTTTTTGGTCGTTTCAGAAAAAAAAGAAACTTGCTCGGCTTAATTTTGAAGTGCTGCCGAGCAAAATTACACGTTTAGAAAAATGCGTTAATTCAGAGTTGCGGAGAAATTCTCCAACAAGATTACCACCAAGCGTTCCAGAATTGGCATTAAGGTCTGCAACTTTGCATAGATGCTGTAATTGAGTACTTTGTACTTAAGTACAGTAAAGGTTCCGTTGAGGTAAGTGCAAAATGTTTTTTGTTCTGCAGATGCATGTCAAGAACGTTTAGTGTTATGCATGTAAAAATTCTGTCCGGGCATATATTATTTTTGCTACGTGCCTGATTGGTATGTAAAAAATCTAGTTCTTTACAGGATAAAAAAGTTTACAAAAGATAGTATAGTATTTTTATATTCACTCAATTTTCCTACTATTCAGAGGCTTCCTCCCTCTGCTTCATTTAACCCTTTAATCATCTGGAATGAATTAACTGGGGACTAGCAAAATGGGCTGAAATCAGCTCAAACGGATATTTCTGCTGTCTAAGAAGTGTACCGAATGCGGCTGGAATGAGTGAACCTGTGCGTCAGAACGCATTACTTTCCTCTTAACTCTGTTATTCAAAGTGATCATTTAGGGGGTGATTGTTTACCTGCTGAATATGATATAACCGTTAAGTGGGACTTTAGAGATTTTTGAATTTCAGTATTGATTCATTTTCGTGTAAAGTCAAACAGCATGGGACGGAGGGGGAGGAGGGTGTTCGAGGATGCTTTCAACAGTGGCAATCGGTAGTTAGGAGTCATAAAACAGTGTTCCCAGGCAGCAGTCCTTTTTAAAGAACCGTTTCAGAAAACGGTAAGTGCTTTTATCGTTTTGGTGGCTTACGCTGCGATCATGTACATCGTCATCTATCTGCAAGCACATTCGGGACGGCTTAATGGTTTTATTGCCGAGCAGGAGTCAGGCTCTCACCCTTACCTTCGACCCACGCAGGGCCGTAGCTACCGGGAGGGAAGGGAGAGCGGTTACCCTCCCAGAATGGTAATTTCAGGGGCGTAACTGCATGCTCTGGGGGGGGGGAGTAAAAAAATAGAAATTGTAACTAGTAAGGAAAGTTACACCCTTCAGTTTTTCTTTTTAAAGACTTTAGTTAGTCTTACACAGTATTCCATGCAGCTAACCAGGGTACAGAGTAACACATACTATGAGGTATGAACATCTCATATCCATGAAGGGAATTTTCCGAAACAGTGAATGGGAGCATGGAAAACAATATGCTGATATGCCTAACCTCCATGACCTTTCCGAACATGGTGTTGGGATGAAGAGCTAATTAATCATTTGTTCTCTGTCGCAAAGAGTTCTCTAAGCATCTAACCTTGAACAGAATTTTTCCAAGCCCTAACCCTAAAGTTTCTTTCTATTGTTACGTTCACTATCCGACACTCATTCGTCCTGCGCTGGTTTGTTTTTTCGTTCTGCATTTCTGTGGAGTGTTGTGTTGTCGGCGTTCACATAACGTTTACGCTGTACTTGGTATTTACCACCTGTGGTTCTTGGGTACTTACCTGGTTTTTTACATTTTTAATAAAATTATGTCAAAAACCCGAAGTGTGATTATTGAACGATCATAATACTTTCCTATAACGGTGGTGTGTGAGAAAGTGAAAACCACGTATTATTTGAGTGAAACGCGAAGGGGCTTAATTTTGAACTCTTAGGGGCATAATTTTAAGTCTCGCCCTCCCAGATAAGAAAAGCTTGCTACGGTCCTAGACCCAGGGACATGCAAGAGGTCAATCTAAGAAGTTTAAGGAGGAATATCAGAGGTCTCCGCAAGGAGAAGTGGTGGGATAATGTTTTGAGAATGAAGCACTTTTCGGATCTCTGGACCGGACAGCGAAACGGAATGAAATGTTCCGTAGAAATAGAGAGTAAATGCTAAAGAGTGTACAGTTAGAGAATTAGAGCAGGTAGCGAGAGGACAGAAATGTTAAGATATACTTCAGTAAGACCAATTCGGAACAACCTGCACATATACGTAAGTTAATAAACAGTTTGAGACTACAATTTTCTCAACTATTCATTTGCTATATATTTTCCGCAGTGAGCTGCAATTAGGCATAAACATCGAACCCAAAAGTGCAATATATAATCCGACCACGTTACATGACAATGGCGACGAACTATGAAAGGAGAGGGAAGATGAATAAGTCCCCTGTTTATATGCGTGTCAAGGGGACTGCGCCTTGTGTAATGGAGCAGAGAATAAAGGACTAAAAGGTAGCGCTTATCACCGGTGATAAGCACTCCCTCCTAATCCTTGATTATAATCATATTACCTGCTTGATTACTTTCGTATTATATGGTCTGCATTGTTGAGATGAGAGGAGGAAAGGTATTGTTTTGCCGTAGCTTTCGGAAAACATGACGTCTATGTAAATATTTCTGTTCGGGAGCGCCGAAAATTTTAAGAACCATTTGGTTAAGATGCGTCGGCCACTTAAAGAGTTAATAAAATTAACGGAATGTGTTTTGAGAAATTTTAGATCGAAACAGATGACTGTGAAAATTAAATTACACATAATATGATTGTCTGATACCTCAAAAGAAAGCTCATGCAAATAAGCTTTCAAATGGGTTCAACATGAACTTTGTTGACCAATAAGGTCTACAGTCATTGTCATTTGTGATAGGCATAGTAGGCACAAAAAAATGCATTTTTTTGTAAATTTCAAAGTCCTATAACTATAGAATTACAATGCGTAGGAAGCTGAAATTTGGCACTGATTCATTTCTCTATAAAACCTACTAGTTCACCAAGTTTCATGAAAATCAAAAGGGTTCAGGTCAAAAACGTTACTTTTTTTGTGCTGATTTAACACTGAACCTATAGGCGAGTTCATATTTCGGTGTACAGTGCAATTTATGAAATGCAGTGAAATATCGGTGTGTTCAAATTTCATTGCTGGGGGCAGTCAACAAATGCAGTAAAAGTACTTTGTTTCTTATGTTGTTTCTAAACTATTCAGAAGAAATAGTACAGAATAATAAACAAAGACATCGCTCTTTCCACGTTTTAGCAACACACAGCAACCGAAAAATTGTTATTCGGCCACTGCTGGGGAAACGAATCCCAGATCTCTCGATATCCAGCGGAGCGCGTTAGCCTTACACCACGGTGGCCAACAATCCACGGCGCTGTGTGTGTTTTTCTGTCAGCTTCTGACATCATAAATCCGTAAGATGGGCTCAGCTACTGAGACGTCTCCATCTGGTGGGCATTAACGACACTGGCTATATCTTAATTACAGCAACTACATCTAAAGGGCGAGATCCAAAGTGAAAATCCTCCAAATACGTGGCGTCAGTGAATAGACAAAGACATCGCTCTTTCCACGTTTTAGCAACACACAGCAACCGAATAACAATTTTTCGGTTGCTGTGTGTTGCTAAAACGTGGAAAGAGCGATGTCTTTGTTTAATCACTGACGGTACGTATTTGTAGGATTTTCACAGAAATAGTACATCCGTGCATGATGTGTCTGTGTGTGTATTCGGGCATGTAAACTTTTGGTATGCTCGAATGAACATGTTACAATTTCGAAATGTTTCTAGCCTTGGTAAGATAACATAGGAATATCCACTTTTCATCACCAGTGACGATACGATGCCAAAATTTAGTCTATTGTAGCTATCGACACCTTAATTGCGTAAGCTCAAAATCTATCATCCGATGGATATGATAGCAATCTGAGACAGGGAGCGGCACGTTGTTCCTCCTACTGAGGTGTTAATTCATAGGGAGCCATTCGATGGTGCCTATAGAGAAGCTGGTGCGTGGGTTGAACGGTGATGGATTGGGAAGACCCCACCTCAGCTGTCATTTGTCGTGTACCGGTACCTGTGTTCGCTGTCACAACTTCGACAAAATCGTCATTGTTGGTGATCGTTAGACGTCCAAACCTCGGCTGGTCTTCGAGGCTGGTGTCCCAGCATTGAAACGCCAGTACCTTTTTCGTGTAGTTCTGCTGTCCACTCTTTCCTCGGTTTCAATTGCATGCCTTTCTCTTGTTGATGCCGCTGCGTTTAACCTTTTTTCTCAATAATGGCGTATGAGCACCCGAACAGGACGTTTATCGACCTCCATCGTCGGCTCACCTGACAAAGCAGTGTGGTTCCGTGCCAAATGCACTCATCAGCCTTGTGATCATCGTGGTACCCAGTCGAAGCTGGCACGCGTTTAGCACAGGAATTGAGACCAAACGTGTGTAGCTCAAAATGACTCGTTTGGTGTAGCCAGGAAAGATAAGAAGAGGATCTCATGGATAAGAAAAATGACAAGAGTAGAATACAGGGAGAAGACAACGAAACCTAACACCTGCGCAAATAGCAACCCACGTGTCACGACGCTATACGCGCTACCTGGTGGCCAGCGTGCATCTATTTCGCAGTCAATCAACGAGAGCGGAGTGTGAAGATTGCATTAGCAAAGCAATACCACAGCTGGAAGTCAAAAAGTGCAATCACAACATAATGGAAGACATATCCGAGTTTGAAAGAGGACAGATTGTTAATGTGCGTCTCGCCGGTACATCTGTGTCCAAGACAGCAAGTCTTTGTGGTGTACCGCGAGCCACGGTATCCAGGGTCATGTCGTCTTACCAGCATGAGGGAAGAACCACATGCAATAGGAGTAACTGTCGAGGTAAGAGGAAGCTGTCTGACATGGACGTCCGGGTGCTAACACGGATGGTAGCCAAAAAACATAAAACCGAAGCTGCACAACTCACTGCAGAGTTCAATACGCACCGTGACTCACCTGTTTCCATTAAAACTGTTCGTCGGGAGCTTCACCGGGTCAACATTCACGGTTGTATTGCTTTCGTCAAACCCCGGATGACCAGTGTGAGTGCGAAACATCGGTTGCAATGGTGCCACCACTGCACATCGTGGACCTTGGACAAAGTGAAATGAGTATTATTCTCCGATGAATCGTCCTTCACTGTCTCCACAACCGGGAGAGTTGACGTGTGGAGACATTCCTCACAGGCTTACCACCCAGACTGTTTATTGCCCACAGTGAAGCACGGAGGTGGATCGCTGATGGTTTGGGCCGCAATATCGTGGCAGTCTGTCGGCCGCTGATTGTTCTTGAGGGGCACATCACTATCGGTCAATTCTGGTGGACCAGGTGCAACCAATAGTTCCAACATTGCACCCTGACGGTTGTGCCGTATATCTGGATGATAACGCACGTATACACAGATCCAAACTTGTGGAAGATTGGTTTACTGAGCATAAAAATGAGATTGAACATCTGTCATGGCCTGCACAGTCACCCGACTTGAACATTATTGAGCCACACTGGGGTGTTCTAGAGGAGCTAGTTAGGAAACGTTTTCCTCAGTATTATGTCGTGAACTAGCCACTTTTCTGCAAGAAAAATTGCTTCAAATCCCACTGACCACTGCACAGGACTTGTATCGGTCCTTCCCACGACGAATTGCAGCTGTATTGGCCACGAAAGGAGGCCCTACACCGTACTAATAAATTGTTGTGTCCTAAACCCATGGGTTTTAGTTTCGCTGGCTACCTTCTGTACATCGTGATCAGAGTAAACTCTCTGAAATGGTAATGGGCTGGACATATTATCAGGAGAAAGGACCACCGATGGATAACAGACATGTTAAACTGGATTCCAAGGGACAGGAAAAGACCTAAAAGAAGAACACGTGGGAGATGGGTGCATGAAATTCGAAAATATGCGGAAGTGACATGGAGGAGATTGTATCAGACATCGTTGTGGAAGAAACTTGGGGAGATCTTCATCCAGCAGTGAATTGATAATGGTTGAAAATGATGATAATAACCCGCCTCCCTCACCCCCACATACAGATATATCATCATCATCATCATCATTGTCAACCATTATCAATCTACTGCTGGACGAAGGTCTCCCCAAGTTTCCTCCACAACGGTCTGTCTTGTGCCAGTCTCCTCCATGTCACACCCGCATACTTTCGAATTTCATCCACCCATCTCCCATGTGGTCTTCTTCTGGGTCTTTTCCTGTCCCTTGGAATCCAATCTAAAATTTCGGCTGTCCATCGATGGTCTGTCCTTCTGGCAGAATGCCCAGCCCATTGCCATTTCAGGGATTTAACTCTGATCATGATGGCTTCCACTCTTGTCATTTTTCGGATCCACGAGTTCCTCTTCTTATCTCTCCTGGTTACACCAAGCATGCACCTCTCCATGCTTTTTTGAGTTGTCTGCAGCCTTTGTATGTCTCTTTTAGTTAAGGTAAAAGAGACATACAAGAGACATTTTGTATGATGTCTACAGTAATTCCATCTTCTCCTGGAGCTTTTCCCCGCTTCATGTTCTTGATTGCACGTGCAACTTCTGCTGGGAGGACTGGAAGAACTCTGGTACTGGCACCTTTCATGATGTCTGGAGTACATGCATCGTCCCTTTCATATAATTTGGAGCAGAAATCTTTCACCCTTGTCAAAATTTCGCCTCTATTTCTTGTTACAGAACCATCTTCTTTTCTCAGTGCCATAATCTGTTTTCTTCCCTTACTGAGATGTCCCTTTGCTATCTTTAGGCTTTGGTTGTTTTCAATTGCATTCCTCACTAGTTCACAGTTGAATTTCCTTACGTCTTCAGTGATACTTTTTCGTACTGTCTTGCATAGCTCTATATATTCCACTTTGGAAGTCACATCTTCTTTAGTTGTCCTCATCTCTCTTCTTTTTTGCATCAACATTTTGGTTTTTCCTGATAATTTGTTCACATGCAACTTGTTCTTAGACCCAGCTAATTTTGTTGCTGTTTCCATAAGGGCTTTGGTTACTTTTCTGTTAACTTCAGAAATATCCACTTCTTCCGATGTTAGGCCTTCTAAAGCAGAGAATCTTTTCTTCAGTTCCAACTTGAAGGTATTATGGTGTTTTTTAAGGTTGGTTATGTCAGTATATTTTGTTTGTCTTATGAGCTTGCCACGTTCGAATTTAGTGTTGAGGTGCATCTTACATCTCACCAATCTATGGTCACTGCCTGTGTTGAACTTGTTTAGCACACTGCAGTCTTCTATGACGAATTTTTTGTTACACATAATAAAATCAATTTCACTTGTCGTCCCATTTGGATGTCTCCATGTCCATTTCCTGTGTGGCTTTTTCTTGAAAAAGGAGTTCATGATGAAAAACCCTTCTGCCTCTGCAGACTCTACGAGCGTATTTCCACGCTGGTTTCTATTGCCGTGACCGAATTTACCTACTGAAGTTTCATTCTGTTGCCGTTGCCCTATTTTTGCATTGAAATCTCCCATAATTATCTTCAAGTGCTGCTTACCTTTTTATTTAGATGACGAATTTCCTCATAAAATTCTTCAATTTCTTCTTCAGGATGACTTGTGGTGGGTGCATAAGTTTGAATAATCTGAGCCTGGTATCTACTCGAGAGTTGGATAACGAGTCGCGCATCTCTGTCAGAGGAACTTTCAACTTCTACAACTTTATCCTTCAGTTTCTTGTTTACTATAAATCCAACTTCTACTATCATGGGACAGATACTGGCAGATTTATTGTTTATTATAAATCTGCCAGTATCTGTCCCATGATAGTAGAAGAGATGTCCACTTTTCAGTTCAATGAGATCTTCTCCCTTTCTCCTTACCTCACTTAGCCCGATGATGTCCCCCTTGATATTTTGTAGTTCCTCTTCCAATTCAAGAAGCCTTGAATCAGAAGATAGAGAGCGTCCATTATATGTAGCCAAGGTCAGCATCAGATGGCAGCCTAGTCCGGTCCTCCGGGGATTCTTAGCACCCTCTGCCTTCATGTCGCACTGGCCGCTGCCTTGGCCAGGTACATTCCAGCTGCCGGAGACTGAGGGTCAAGATTTAAGTTGTGGATTCATTTTGGAGGGGTTTAGCCATAACTCACTACGCTGGCCAAGCGGGTTGGTGAGTATGGGATAGCATTTCCTCTAATCCCGATGGTATAGTTATACCGCTATTTGCAGTCGTCAGAGCCCCTTTAGTGGGAACAGGATGCACCACGAGAAGGCGGGGTTGACATTTGTCAAGGAGAGACTGTGATGTTACGCATCACCTGACCTTACATCCCAGATATATGTATATATATATATATCAAAATATAAATTATTTTTCCTTGATACATGCCCATACCACTCTACTACCGCGCAATGCAGCTGGAAACCAAGAGTGCATAGTACATACATATATAAATAACTACAAGCAACACCTCCTGAACATGTACATGACAACAATGAACTCCAGACCACAGCAAAAGAAAAAGGAGAACGACAAACGATACCTAAAAGTCACACTGCAAAATTATAAAGATACCAATAAGGAAATGAAAAACCCAAACAAATATTGTATCAAATGGTTCCGAACCCCCGAATCACTTTTCAGGGAAAGACACCCGGAAGCCTGGAGCCGTAGCAGAGTGGTATGGGCACGTATCAAGGGAAAATAATTTATATTTTGATATACGTATTCAACATGTTTGCAAGCTGCAATGCGCTGTATCCTGTTGGATATATCCTACTGATATAGCACCAAATATTGAGAGACTTCAAGTTGTAACCCCTCATGACGAGTACAAATAAGGAAAGTGATATGCAGCATCAGCCGTCGCGCTGTTTAAAAAGGGCTGCGTGTTAGAATACGGCAGCAGGTTTGAACACGAGAAGTGGAATACTGCCTCCATTTAAGTTTAAAAAAAAATAAAACAATTTTAGAAAAAATTAGAAAATACAAAATCTAAAAAGAATTTTGGTTCTTTTGCTCATGTTCCCTCTCAGGGTTTGTTATTCAGTAATTGTGGAGATAAGAGGTGTCATATGATCCTTTTAGGGATAAAAATCATGAACACATACAAGAAATCTGGACATAGTAAATTGTTCAGATTTAAAGAGTATTAGGAAGCATGGTGTGAAATATAGACCTGAAATATTTATTACCGAGGAAAATCTTAAGAGTAATATTTCTGGAGACTTGCACTGCTTTATTTACAAGCTTTCCGACAAATATGGAGTTCCAGTCCAGGAATTTTTCCAATGGATTTCAAGGGCATTGGGGAAGATCTATAATCTCATTGATAAATATTATGATAAGAAATATTTTCTGAAGAATTGGAAAACTATGAGGCACAAAATTGAAGAGTTGCAGAATATGTTCATCATTACACCGATTGATAAATGTGGTGGCAATTTCGCCTTTATATGCAAGAGATTGTATTATGAAATTCTCAACAAAGAAATGAATAATGAGAATTATTTATCAGACAGATGAAGGGATTGAGGTCAAGATTGTTCAAAAAAGAATACTAAGATATTTCAGATTATCAGGAATTAAATAAAATAAATTGGAATGTCCATATATTTTTACAGTGCCTAAATTCCATAAAAAAAAACAAAAAAACTGTTGGATTCAGATTTATCACTTGTGGGACAAGTTCTTATAATAACAAACCTGGAAAACGTTTTTTGGAATTACTCCAGAGCATTTTTGACATGATCCAATCTTCAACATGAATTATTGATGAAAACACAAAGGTTATTGAATTCATGAAAAAGAACCCAGGATTCATTGGTGCAATTAAAACATTCGACTTCAACAATCTGTTTACATCTATTAGCCTAAAGGATTTAAAATGGACAATGGACTGGTATTTTGAGAGATACGGGCAATATATGGAGATCAGTAGTGGATATTGGAACTCATTATGTAATTTTTGTATATTCCATAATTATATCTACACTGTTGGCCACCCAAAATGCAACACCAAGAAGGAAGCATTCGATTGGCCCGAAATTCGCAGCATGCGTAGCCCGCGAGAGGACATGCAAACAATTAGCATTGCAGGGCATATGCAAATCATGTGGGCCCGGCACGCCACCGAGAAGCACTATAAGAAGGGTGCACAGAAGGCGGGGTGTAAGTAGTGGAAGTGTGTTGTGCTGCCGGACCTGTGCGTGGGAAGCTTCCTGATGCCTCGTCGCAGAATACGGCAGTCATTCCAGCACGTTTTGGAGTTCGACAGAGAACGAATAGGGGCTTATCGCGACAGCGGTTTGTCGTACCGAGACATCGGCGCCCGTGTGGGACGACATCCAGCCACAGTGAGGCGAGTATGGATTCGATGGGTGCAGGAGGGGACGGGCGGACCGACGTCAGCGATTGCCGACTTCAAAGTTTCCTATCTGGATATGGAAATCATATTACGGCGAGGGAGATTTTTAACGGATGTTTATGACAAGATAGCTTATTTTGCATTGTGTCCTAACTTATTAAGTTCCTGGTCTTCCAGAATCCCTGGATCCATACATAGAAATATTATAATTTCACAATTTTTTCGGATCACTAGGATATGTAATAACAAAAACAGTACTATCAAACAGTTAAAATTTCTTTTTTAACTCTAAAAAAGAATGGTTATCCCTATAATTTCTGTTATTCACATTTTAGTAAGTTATTAAATATTTTTAACCAAAATACTTCATACAAAATTAGAATTTGTAACATAGTCACTTGAAACTTTCCGAATTAACCAATTTCTTAGGGCCACCATAAAAACGTTTTTACCTCCGAGTCACCCCGGAGAACTATAACAATAATCTTTACTTTCTTCCACATTTGAGGTCTTTCTTTTGGACGGGTTTCTGTGCTTCATTTGGACCTTTAGCAGTTTGCGTGTCTATTAGGAATACAGAGATTTTACGAACATACCATTGCTGAGTGGATCTACTTGAGTTGGTTTCGAGAGTAGATGTAGCCTTATCTGATATGACATGTTGACCATATCTCACATAGCATGGATACATACGAGGGGAGCAGGAGTTATGTTTATCTTCGATTTATATATGCATGTCCTTTATATTCTATATTTCAGTACGTTTTGTCCATTAAGAAGACAAGGTAAGAAATTATCGTGTATTTGACATATTTCAGTGGTGTTATGTTTAATTAATTATACATCTATTGCTGTAGTACTTTGAGGGTTCGGGTAGGAAAGACAGATGGCCAATAAATTTTGCAAGTTCAAATTCGGTTGCCGTCACAATTTGTTTAAAACTAGGTATCAGGCTATCTCATGAAATACGAGCCCGACTGGATCCGGGCTCCCTGGTGTTTTTCCCTGAAGAGTGGTTCGGGGGTTCGGAGCCATTTGATACAATATTTGTTTGGGTTTTTCATTTCCTTATTGGTATCTTTATAATTTTGCATGTGACTTTTTGGTGTCGTTTGTCGTTCTCCTTTTTCTTTTGCTGTGGTCTGGAGTTCATTTGTTGTCATGTACATGTTCAGGAGGTGTTGCTTGTAGTTATATATATATATATATATATATATATATTGCATCATTCGTTTTAAATTCTAAAGTATTTCTTTTGTTTTCGGCTTTGCTCTTTAGTATATATATATATATATATATATACTTAAGAGCAAAACTGAAGACTAAGGAAAAATTTTAGAATTTAAAACGAAGGGTGCAAAATAACCTGAAAATCAAAACGCGCAACGCAGCAGTTTTGAAAATTCAGAATTCACATACTATAAAGATACCTAAGCAAAAAAATACATATATAATTTTGACTCACACCTAGTACAACATAGAAAAGGTTATGTATCTACCTGCGTGAGTAAAAGGAGAAAAGAAAAAAGAAAATAAAACAACTGAATGTAGAAGGTGTCGAGAATACTGAGCCTTGGCTTTATCAAGGACCAGCAAAAACTCTGCATTTTCTCACTTCCACAAAGACCTAGTTGGAAATGGGTTTCTGCAAGGCCATAGATGCAAGTAACATTCCCACCTAAAATAGTTTAAAAAATATATATATAAGTCATGTCCTCCGTAGAGTAGCATGACCTAGCACTAGTTAACAATTTCGCTTGCATCCATTAACCTTCATGGCCCGACCCATGCTCTTCATCTGTTACTATTAAACAGAGAGAAGAAGATTAAAGAGAACTCAAGCTGTGAGAGTGACATAATAAATAGAAATGATTTTCAGCTATAACGAAATTCATAGCTGAAAATCATTTCTATTTATTATGTCACTCTCACAGCTTGAGTTCTCTTTAATCTTCTTCTCTCTGTTTAATAGTAACAGATGAAGAGCATGGGTCGGGCCATGAAGGTTAATGGATGCAAGCGAAATTGTTAACTAGTGCTAGGTCATGCTACTCTACGGAGGACATGACTTATATATATATTTTTTAAACTATTTTAGGTGGGAATGTTACTTGCATCTATGGCCTTGCAGAAACCCATTTCCAACTAGGTCTTTGTGGAAGTGAGAAAATGCAGAGTTTTTGCTGGTCCTTGATAAAGCCAAGGCTCAGTATTCTCGACACCTTCTACATTCAGTTGTTTTATTTTCTTTTTTTTCTTTTCTCCTTTTACTCACGCAGGTAGATACATAACCTTTTCTATGTTGTACTAGGTGTGAGTCAAAATTATATATGTATTTTTTTGCTTAGGTATCTTTATAGTATATATATATATATATATATATATATATATATATATTCTATAAAGAAGATACCTAAGCAAAAAAATACATATATAATTTTGACTCACACCTAGTAATTCAGAAGTTATAGAGAGTGATTTTGATAATATCTATCCTAGCTCTCTTAACTTATGTAAAACCAACCACAGTAATCAGGAACTTGAGTTCCTAGACTTAAGCATTAAGCTCAACAGAGGTAACCCATCTATTAGCCTCTTTGATAAAAGAGTTAATTTTCCTTTCAAAGTAATTAAATATCTACACTGGAATAATAACATTTCAACCAAAGTAATTGAGAATGTACTAATTTCTCAGGTCCTAAGAATTTCAAGAATTTGCAGCAACAATTTGGACTTCAATTACCACATTAATATACTATTAGAAAGTTTTCTAGAGAACGAAATTCCTTCTTCTTTCATCAAAAGAACTTTAAGAAAAATTATTCTGAATAATAGAGTAAGGTTGGCAGATCTGCTATAATTTTCTACACAGTTAATAATATGATTCTGACCAATCAAAGCCGTAAGGAAGTTGGCTAGAGGATGCCTATTAACTACCTAAAGGAACCTTAGTGCTATGGATATGACGGTCCTATTAAAACAAAAAATTAAATAATATAAACAAAATCACAAAAAAAGCTTAAAAATCTGTTTATAAAAGAAAATAAAAACAAATAAAAAAGAAAACTAGTTATTCATCACTAGGATAGCTATACTAAAAATAGTAAAACCAACATTAAAATTAATAAGATTCTGATTAATCTATAGAAGCTCACTAAGGTGATTTAATACATGCAAAGATTATTAAATAAACTGCTCGTGTATTTTATAATATTTCTCATGTATTCTGGAGAGTTAATTCTGCTCTTTCTGATCATTCAGATCCACAGTCTTAAGTTTATATATTTTTTTCTCTGACTAAAATCTCCGCGCGTTGGTTTCTTGCTGTATGAGGAGGCCATCAGCCCCACCCTCACTGCCCCCAGCGTCTAGGGAGTGGCGGAAGAGGTCAGCCATGTTCTTCTCTTGTGAGGAGAAAAGTTTTTGTCACACAAGAGGTAAGCTCTCTTCCTTGTTTTTGGGTTCTAGGTTTTATAAGTTCAATGTTTGTACTTCATGTACCTTTTCTCTGTCGTTTTTTAGCTTTTCAGCTTTTAAGCATTGGTTTGTCTGTTAACATTTTTGCGGGTTTTAACTCTTACTTTTCTTTGTAACTTTGAGCGTCTTTTGGGGTACCTAGGAACAGAAGATGGCTAAGCTTGTTCCTTTTCTATGCGCTGTCTATGCGCTGTTTTTTCAAAGTAGTTAAGTTCTTAATAACTAATTAATTATGCACTTAAAGCACTGCTGAAATACTTTGTACATATTGCAACTAACTGTTTAAGGTATATAACTTTCACAAAGTTTTCTTTAGTTAATTATTATCTTTAACTTATTCTCGTTTTCGTGCTGTCATAAGTTGTAGAGTAGGGGGTTTTAGATTCAAGTTTTCTTTCAAAAATCTGTTCGTTATAAATTAACATTTCCTTTTTTAATTGCAATGTAAAATTTGGATTTCTTTTTCATTGTTTTTCAGGTTTAAATTCTCTCTCAAACGAACTTGGAATTTCGTTATAGCTGAAAATCATTTCTAATTATTATGTCACTCTCACAGCTTGAGTTCTCTTTAATCTTCTTCTCTCTGTTTAATAGTAACAGATGAAGAGCATGGGTCGGGCCATGAAGGTTAATGGATGCAAGCGAAATTGTTAACTAGTGCTAGGTCATGCTACTCTACGGAGGACATGACTTATTTATATATTTTTTAAACTATTTTAGGTGGGAATGTTACTTGCATCTATGGCCTTGCAGAAACCCATTTCCAACTAGGTCTTTGTGGAAGTGAGAAAATGCAGAGTTTTTGCTGGTCCTTGATAAAGCCAAGGCTCAGTATTCTCGACACCTTCTACATTCAGTTGTTTTATTTTATTTTTTTATCTTTTCTCCTTTTACTCACACAGGTAGATACATAACCTTTTCTATGTTGTACTAGGTGTGAGTCAAAATTATATATGTATTTTTTTGCTTAGGTATCTTCTTTATAGAATGTGAATTCTGAATTTTCAAAACTGCTGCGTTGCGCGTTTTGATTTTCAGGTTATTTTGCACCCTTCGTTTTAAATTCTAAAATTTTTTCCTTAGTCTTCAGTTTTGCTCTTAAGTATATATATATATATATATATATATACAGTAGCGAACAAAAGTATTTGGCGAAACACTTTTTTGACCATATTTTTTTCTGCTGGACCAAATCAGGTCATTTTGGGATATGATATGTGTTGATTTGTGGGTTACAATGCCGCGTAGTTTGTATTTCGCTCAGAGCTAATTTGTCTTTCGAAATGGGCGATATTCAAAAGTCGCCAATTATTACCCATTTGTTTGCTGCATGTATTAACGTTTTTCTTGTGATTTTTGTGGGTTTTGTGATGTGTGGTGTGATAATAAGTCAATCTTAGGTTTTCAGAAATAGGTAAAAAGGCGGAGATCCCTGTTGGAGCTCGCCAGGCGGCCGTGAACATGATGGAATCCGGAATGCGCGTCACCGACATTGCGAGGGCTCTGAAGATCCGACACCAGTCCATTTCAGCTATCCTGCAACGTTATAAGAAGACTGGGATCGTCGAGAATAGTCCGCGATGTGGTAAGCTTTGTTCCACTACGTTGCGTCAGGATAGACGCATCCTCCGTCGATCTCGTGCTGATTCCACTTTGACTGCTGTGGACATCGCCAACGAATTCCGCGACACTGACGACCTGAACGTTAGCCGAATGACCATCTCCCGTCGTCTCATTGCTGGTGGATTGAATGGAAGACGCCCCGCCAAGAAACCACTCATCGGAGTCAAGAATCGACGAGTCAGAGTCACGTTCTCGCGCTCCGTCATCGACACTGGACCGCGGCGGACTGGGGTAAGGTGCTTTTCACCGACGAGAGCAAGTTAAACTTGTTCGGAAGTGATAGCATCCGATACGTACGACGTCCGTGTGGCCAGAGATTCAACCCTCAGTTTATTCAGCCGACTGTCAAGCACGGAGGAGTGTCGCTCATGGTTTACGGCGCCTACTATCTCAATGGAATGGGCCCCATCATCAAGACTGACGGAATAATGACCAGCCATAGCTACACAAACATGCTCATCAACGATGTCTTCCCATGGGCAAACCAGAACATGCCACCCGGATGGATCATGCAGCAAGACAACGGCCCGAAGCATACAACCAGAGTAGCGAAGGCAGCCTTCCAGCAGCAACAGGTCACACTTCTAGACTGGCCAAGCCAATCTCCAGACCTCAACCCCATCGAGCACATGTGGGAGGAGCTAGAGAGACGATGTGCGAAGAAAACCTGCCGGAATAGGGCCCAGAAGTTCGACCAGCTGTCTGCAGAATGGGCGCGAATTTCCGCAGGTCACCGTCGAGAAGCTAGTTGACTCGATGCCGGCCCGTTGTGCAGCTGTTATTAAGTCTCGTGGTTATCCCACTAAGTATTAGTTATTGTTTTGTCGTTTTCTCGTACTTGTTTTCTGTTATCATTGCATTAAATGAATGTGATACACACCTACTTTGTTGGTCAATTTGTATGATCTTTGCGATTAAGCTCGGTACCTGATCTGTGTTAAGGTTTCCGATCCATCTGCATATGGGTCATGTTTACAACTGAATAACACATATCATATCCTAAAATGACCCGATTTGGTCCAGCAGAAAAAATATTATGGTCGAAAAAGTTTTTCGCCAAATACTTTTGTTCGCTACTGTATATATATATATATCATCATCATCATCATCATTGTCAACCATTATCAATCCACTGCTGGACGAAGGTCTCCCCAAGTTTCCTCCACAACAGTCTGTCTTGTGCCAGTCTCCTCCATGTCACCCCTGCATACTTTCGAATTTCATCCACCCATCTCCCATGTGGTCTTCTTCTGGGTCTTTTCCTGTCCCTTGGAATCCAATCTAAAATTTCGGCTGTCCATCGATGATCTGTCCTTCTGGCAGTATGTCCAGCCCATTGCCATTTCAGGGATTTAACTCTGATCATGATGTCTTCCACTCTTGTCATTTTTCGGATCCACGAGTTCCTCTTCTTATCTCTCCTGGTTACACCAAGTATGCACCTCTCCATGCTCTTTGAGTTGTCTGTAGCCTTTGTATGTCTCTTTTAGTTAAGGTCCACGTCTCTGCACCATACGTAAGCACTGGAAGGATGCATTGATCAAACACTTTTCTTTTAAGACATAATGGCATATTGCTCTTGAAAATTATGCTGTTTCTTCCAAAAGCTCTCCAGGCAAGTTTTGTACGCCGATTAATTTCTTCATCAATGTGACCCTCACTTGATATCTGCTGTCCAAGATAAACGTACGTGTCTGTTATCTCCAGCTTTTCTCCATCAATCGATAAATTTTCATTTCTTGTAAAAGCATTGAACATCACTTTTGTCTTCTGAAAGTTCATTTTTAATCCCACTTCTTTACTCTTGTCAGCAAGTTCCTGGATCATACTCTGCAGCTTTGATGGGGTAGTTGCAAAAATGACTACGTCATCAGCAAAACGAAGGTGGGTTAGATAATCTCCATTAATCTTTATCCCCTTGTTTTCCCAGCTCAGCGACTGAAAAACACCCTCCAATGTGGCATTAAAGAGCTTCGGAGATATGGTGTCACCTTGTCTCACTCCCTTTCCAATTTTTACGTGTGTTGTATTTTCAAACAGCCTAATCTTTGCACTTGCATTTTCATAGATGTTATTAATAATATTAATGTATGCATCTTCAATACCGCAGGTTTTCAGAGCCATTGTAACTGCTGATGGTTTCACCGAATCAAAGGCCTTTTCATAATCGACAAAAGCCATGCACAATGGAAGTTCATATTCCCCGCTCTTTCAATTAGTTCTCTCAGTACGTGGATATGATCTATTGTGCTGTAGCCACTCCTGAATCCAGCTTGTTCTCTCGGTTGAGCCATGTCCAGTGTTACATTCAAGCGGTGTGAAAGAACTTTAGTGAAGATTTTATAAACTACTGATAGGAGACTGATAGGTCTGTAGTTTCCGAGATCCTCAATGTCACCTTTCTTATGTAGCAGGATCATTGTAGCGGTGTTCCAATCCTCAGGAATCTTTCCTTCATTAAGGCATCGAGTGAAAATTTGGGCGAGTACTGTTTCGATTTCTCCACTTGCTTCTTGTATGATGTCTACAGTAATTCCATCTTCTCCTGGAGCTTTTCCCCGCTTCATGTTCTTGATTGCATGTGCAACTTCTGCTGGAAGGACTGGAGGAACTCTGGTACTGGTATCTTTCATGATGTCTGGAGTGCATGTATCATCCCTTTCATATAATTTGGAGTAGAAATCTTTCACTCTTGTCAAAATTTCGCCTCTATTTCTTGTTACAGAACCATCTTCTTTTCTCAGTGCCATAATCTGTTTTCTTCCCTTACTGAGATGTCCCTTTGCTATCTTTAGGCTTTGGTTATTTTCAATTGCTTTCCTCACTAGTTCACAGTTGAATTTTCTTACGTCTTCAGTGATACTTTTTCGTACTGTCTTGCATAGCTCTATATATTCCACTTTGGAAGTCACATCTTCTTTAGTTGTCCTCATCTCTCTTCTTTTTTGCATCAACATTTTCGTTTTTCCTGATAATTTATTTACATGCAACTTGTTCTTAGACCCAGCTAATTTTGTTGCTGTTTCCATAAGAGCTTTGGTTACTTTTCTGTTAACTTCAGAGATGTCCACTTCTTCCGATGTTAGGCCTTCTAAAGCAGAGAACCTGTTCTTCAGTTCCAACTTGAAAGTATTATGGTGTTTTTTAAGGTTGGTTATGTCAATACATTTTGTTTGTCTTATGAGCTTGCCACGTTCAAGTTTAGTGTTGAGGTGCATCTTACATCTCACCAATCTATGGTCACTACCTGTGTTGAACTTGTTTAGCACACTGCAGTCTTCTATGACGAATTTTTTGTTACACATAATAAAATCAATTTCACTTGTCGTCCCATTTGGATGTCTCCATGTCCATTTCCTGTGTGGCTTTTTCTTGAAGAAGGAGTTCAAGATGAAAAACCCTTCTGCCTCTGCAAACTCAACGAGAGTATTTCCACGCTGGTTTCTGTTGCCGTGACCGAATTTACCTACTGAAGTTTCATTCTGTTGCCGTTGCCCTATTTTTGCATTGAAATCTCCCATAATTATTTTCAAGTGCTGCTTACCTTTATTATTTAGATGACAAATTTCCTCATAAAATTCTTCAATTTCTTCTTCAGGATGACTTGTGGTGGGTGCATAAGTTTGAATAATCTGAGCCTGGTATCTTTTCGAGAGTTGGATAACAAGTCGTGCAGCTCTGTCAGAGGAACTTTCAACTTCTACAACTTTATCCTTCAGTTTCTTGTTTATTATAAATCCAACACCACTAGTTCTGCCAGTATCTGTCCCACGATAGTAGAAGAGATGTCCACTTTTCAGTTCAATGAGATCTTCTCCTTTTCTCCTTACCTCACTTAGCCCCACGATGTCCCACTTGATCCTTTGTAGTTCCTCTTCCAATTCAAGAAGCCTTGAATCAGAAGATAGGGAGCGTCCATTGTACGTAGCCAAGGTCAGCATCAGATGGCAGCCTAGTCCGGTCCTCCGGGGATTCTTAGCACCCTCTGCCTTCATGTCGCACTGGCCGCTGCCTTGGCCAGGTACATTCCAGCTGCCGGAGACTGAGGGCCAAGATTTAAGTTGTGGAATCATTTTGGAGGGGTTTGGCCATAACTCACCACGCTGGCCAAGCGGGTTGGTTGAGTGTGGGATAGAATTTCCTCTAATCCCGATGGTATAGTTATACCGCTATTGGCGGTCGTCAGAGCCCCTTTAGTGGGAACAGGATGCACCACGAGAAGGCGGGGTTGACATTTGTCAAGGAGAGGCTGTGATGTTACGCATCACCTGACCTTACATCCCTATATATATATATATATATATATATATTCTATAAAGAAACCTAAGCAAAAAAATACATATATAATTTTGACTCACGCCTAGTACAACATAGAAAAGGTTATGTGTCTACCTGTGTGAGTAAAAGGAGAAAAGATAAAAAAATAAAATAAAACAACTGAATGTAGAAGGTGTCGAGAATACTGAGCCTTGGCTTTATCAAGGACCAGCAAAAACTCTGCATTTTCTCACTTCCACAAAGACCTAGTTGGAAATGGGTTTCTGCAAGGCCATAGATGCAAGTAACATTCCCACCTAAAATAATTTAAAAAATATATATATGTCATGTCCTCCGTAGAGTTGCTTGACCTAGCACTAGTTAACAATTTCGCTTGCATCCATTAACCTTCCTGGCCCGACCCATGCTCTTCATCCGTTACTATTAAACAGAGAGAAGAAGATTAAAGAGAACTCAAGCTGGGAGAGTGACATAATAATTAGAAATGATTTTCAGCCATAACGAAAAGCCAAGTTCGTTAGAGAGAGAATTTAAACCTGAAAATCAATGCAAAAGAAAACCGAATTTTTACATTGCAATTAAAAAAGGAAATATTAATTTTTAACGAACAGATTTTTGAAAGAAAACTTGAGTCTAAAACCCCCTACTCTACAACTTATGACAGCACGAAAACGAGAATAAGTTAAAGATAATAATTAACTAAAGAAAACTTTGTGAAAGTTATATACCTTAAACAGTTAGTTGCAATATGTACAAAGTATTTCAGCAGTGCTTTAAGAGCATAATTAATTAGTTATTAAGAACTTAACTACTTTGAAAAAACAGCGCATTGAAAAGGAACAAGCTTAGCCATCTTCTGTTCCTAGGTACCCCAAAAGACGCACAAAGTTACAAAGAAAAGAAAGAGTTAAAACCCACAACAATGTTAACAGACAAACCAATGCCTAAAAGCTGAAAAGCTAAAAAACAACAGAGAAAAAGTACATGAAGTACAAACATTGAACTTATAAAACCTAGAACCCAAAAACAAGGAAGAGAGCTTACCTCTTGTGTGACAAAAACTTTTCTCCTCACAAGAGAAGAACATGGCTGACCTCTTCCGCCACTCCCTAGTCGCTGGGGGCAGAGAGGGTGGGGCTGATGGCCTCCTCATACAGCAAGAAACCAACGCGCGGAGATTTTAACCAGAGAAAAAAATATATAAACTTAAGACTGTGGATCTGTATGATCAGAAAGAGCAGAATTAACTCTCCAGAATACATGAGAAATATTATAAAATACACGAGCAGTGTATTCAATAATCTTTGCATGTATTAAATCACCTTAGTGAGCTTCTATAGATTAATCAGAATCTTATTAATTTTAATGTTGGTCTTACTATTTTTAGTATAGCTATCCTAGTGATCAATAACTAGTTTTCTTTTTTATTTGTTTTTATTTTCTTTTATAAACAGATTTTTAAGCTTTTTTTGTGATTTTGTTTATATTATTTAATTTTTTGTTTTAATAGGACCGTCATATCCATAGCACTAAGGTTCCTTTAGGTAGTTAATAGGCATCCTCTAGCCAACTTCCTTACGGCTTTGATTGGTCAGAATCATATTATTAACTGTGTAGAAAATTAAAGCAGATCTGCCAACCTTACTCTATTATTCAGAATAATTTTTCTTAAAGTTCTTTTGATGAAAGAAGAAGGAATTTCGTTCTCTAGAAAACTTTCTAATAGTATATTAATGTGGTAATTGAAGTCCAAATTGTTGCTGCAGATTCTTGAAATTCTTAGGACCTGAGAAATTAGTACATTCTCAATTACTTTGGTTGAAATGTTATTATTCCAGTGTAGATATTTAATTACTTTGAAAGGAAAATTAACTCTTTTATCAAAGAGGCTAATAGATGGGTTACCTCTGTTGAGCTTAATGCTTAAGTCTAGGAACTCAAGTTCCTGATTACTGTGGTTGGTTTTACATAAGTTAAGAGAGCTAGGATAGATATTATCAAAATCACTCTCTATAACTTCTGAATTATTGATACACAGCAGATCATCAATATATCTAAAAGTGTAAAGGTAGTTATCTGAGCAGGTGGGGTGATTTTTAATGAATTTATATTCTTTAAAGAACAGGAATAGATTAGCGATATTCGTGGACGTTGATGTTCCCATGGGAATACCGTTCACTTGCTTATAGAGAGTATTATTATATAAGATATGGTTATTTTTTATGCAGCAATTGAGATAAGAGTTCCAAGTTCCTACATTAACAAATTGGTTAAGTTTAAATTCTGCATACAGCTCTTTAAAGGTAGTGATTATATCTGAAAGAGGCAGATTAGTATAGAGGTTTTCAAAATCATAACTGTTAATATCTAGGGGACAAACTTTGAGTATAGTAGAAATTACTTCTGCATTATTATTAATTATCCAATATACCATCGGGATCAGAGGAAATGCTATCCCACACTCACCAACCCGCTTGGCCAGCGTGGTGAGTTATGGCCAAACACCTCCAAAATGACTCTACAACTTAAATCTTGGCCCTCAGTCTCCGGCAGCTGGAATGTACCTGGCCAAGGCAGCGGCCAGTGCGACATGAAGGCAGAGGGTGCTAAGAATCCCCGGAGGACCGGACTAGGCTGCCATTTGATGCTGACCTTGGCTACCTACAACGGACGCTCCCTATCTTCTGATTCAAGGCTTCTTGAATTGGAAGAGGAACTACAAAGGATCAAGTGGGACATCGTCGGGCTAAGTGAGGTAAGGAGAAAAGGAGAAGATCTCATTGAACTGAAAAGTGGACATCTCTTCTATTATCGTGGGACAGATACTGGCAGAACTAGTGGTGTTGGATTTATAATAAACAAAAAACTGAGGGATAAAGTGGTAGAAGTTGAAAGTTCCTCTGACAGAGCTGCACGACTCGTTATCCAACTATCGAGAAGATACCAGGCTCAGATTATTCAAACTTATGCACCCACCACAAGTCATCCTGAAGAAGAAATTGAAGAATTTTATGAGGAAATTCGTCATCTAAATAATAAAGGTAAGCAGCACTTGAAGATAATTATGGGAGATTTCAATGCAAAAATAGGGCACCGGCAACAGAATGAAACTTCAGTAGGTAAATTCGGTCACGGCAACAGAAACCAGCGTGGAAATACTCTCGTTGAGTTTGCAGAGGCAGAAGGGTTTTTCATCTTGAACTCCTTCTTCAAGAAAAAGGCACACAGGAAATGGACATGGAGACATCCAAATGGGACGACAAGTGAAATTGATTTTATTATGTGTAACAAAAAATTCTTCATAGAAGACTGCAGTGTGCTGAACAAGTTCAACACAGGTAGTGACCATAGATTGGTGAGATTTAAGATGCACCTCAACACTAAACTTGAACGTGGCAAGCTCATAAGACAAACAAAATCTATTGACATAACCAACCTTAAAAAACACCATAATACTTTCAAGTTGGAACTGAAGAACAGATTCTCTGCTTTAGAAGGCCTAACATCGGAAGAAGTGGATATTTCGGAAGTTAACAGAAAAGTAACCAAAGCTCTTATGGAAACAGCAACAAAATTAGCTGGGTCTAAGAACAAGTTGCATGTAAACAAATTATCAGGAAAAACCAAAATGTTGATGCAAAAAAGAAGAGAGATGAGGACAACTGAAGAAGATGTGACTTCCAAAGTGGAATATATAGAGCTATGCAAGACAGCACGAAAAAGTATCACTGAAGACGTAAGGAAATTCAACTGTGAGCTAGTGAGGAAAGCAATTGAAAACAACCAAAGCCTAAAGATAGCAAAGGGACATCTCAGTAAGGGAAGAAAACAGATTATGGCTCTGAGAAAAGAAGATGGTTCTATAACAAGAAATAGAGGCGAAATTTTGACAAGAGTGAAAGATTTCTACTCCAAATTATATGAAAGGGATGATACATGTACTCCAGACATCATGAAAGGTACCAGAGTTCTTCCAGTCCTCCCAGCAGAAGTTGCTCATGCAATCAAGAACATGAAGCGGGGGAAAGCTCCAGGAGAAGATGGAATTACTATAGACATCATACAAGAAGCAAGTGGAGAAATTGAAACAGTACTCGCCCAAATTTTCACTCGATGCCTTAATGAAGGGAAGATTCCTGAGGATTGGAACAATGCTACAATGATCCTGCTACATAAAAAAGGTGACATTGAGGATCTCAGGAACTACAGACCTATCAGCCTCCTATCAGTGGTTTATAAAATCTTCACTAAAGTTCTTTCACACCGCTTGAAGGTAACACTGGACATGGCTCAACCGAGAGAACAAGCTGGATTCAGGAGTGGCTACAGCACAATAGATCATATCCACGTACTGAGAGAACTAATTGAAAGAGCGAGGGAATATGAACTTCCATTGTGCATGGCTTTTATCGATTATGAAAAAGCCTTTGATTCGGTGAAACCATCAGCAGTTACCACGGCTCTGAAATCCTGCGGTATTGAAGATGCATACATTAATATTATTAATAACATCTATGAAAATGCAAGTGCAAAGATTCGGCTGTTTGAAAATACAACACACATAAAAATTGGAAAGGGAGTGAGACAAGGTGACACCATATCTCCGAAGCTCTTTAATGCCACATTGGAAAATGTCTTTCAATCACTGAACTGGGAAAACAAAGGGATAAAGATTAATGGAGATTATCTAACCCACCTTCGTTTTGCTGATGACGTAGTCATTTTTGCAACTACCCCATCAGAGCTGCAGAGTATGATCCAGGAACTTGCTGACAAGAGTAAAGAAGTGGGATTAAAAATGAACTTTCAGAAGACAAAAGTGATGTTCAATGCTTTTACAAGAAATGAAGATTTATCGATTGATGGAGAAAAACTGGAGATAACAGATACGTATGTTTATCTTGGACAGCAGATATCAAGTGAGGGTCACATTGATGAAGAAATTAATCGGCGTACAAAACTTGCCTGGAGAGCTTTTGAAAGAAACAGCATAATTTTCAAGAGCAATATGCCATTATGTCTTAAAAGAAAAGTGTTTGATCAATGCATCCTTCCAGTGCTTACGTATGGTGCAGAGACGTGGACCTTAACTAAAAGAGACATACAAAGGCTGCAGACAACTCAAAGTAGCATGGAGAGGTTCATGCTTGGTATAACCAGGAGAGATAAGAAGAGGAACTCGTGGATCCGAAAAATGACGAGAGTGGAAGACATCATGATCAGAGTTAAATCCCTGAAATGGCAAAGGGCTGGACATACTGCCAGAAGGACAGACCATAGATGGACAGCCGAAATTTTAGATTGGATTCCAAGGGACAGGAAAAGACCCAGAAAAAGACCACATGGGAGATGGGTGGATGAAATTCGTAAATATGCGGGAGTGACATGGAGTAGACTGGCACAAGACAGACCGTTGTGGAGGAAACTTGGGGAGACCTTCGTCCAGCAGTGGATTGATAATGGTTGACATTGATGATGATGATGATGATAAGGATTTAACCTGGCACGCACGCACAATTCTTAATAATGTCACGTTCTCTACATACCTGAATTAGAAGCGATTTTGATGCCTACTGCTGTGCAAAGATCACTGAAGGAGGAAAACTGCTGTAAAAGATTTCTATAGATTTGTGCAGAGAGCGTTGCCCGGAATTTTTGCTGAGGTCTTTATCTTTTTCCCTCCATCTCTTCTTCGCAGTTACGTTATCTTATTCCACAAAGCAGGAGTTCATGAGCCCAATGTAAATAGACTTTTTTTGTATCCATCAGAATAAAAAATATCGCTTAGGAGTGAATAAAGGGTGTCGGTATTGTGGAACACAACCCTGCAAGATTACGGCTTCCTAGATATATTCAGAGGGAGAGTTCGAGATTTCTCATCTGTTTTTTATCACTCTTCCCGCGCGCAAACGCAATTTTACGACCGAAAGTGTAGGCTCAAATATCAAATACCGGGTTTTGCTTTGACTTATGAATAAAAAACGCAACTCGGGAAAAGTGAAAACTTGAAAGAGAATGGGAAAAGGATTGCGTTGTATGCATTCCTATCTTCTTTTTTTTTATCTTTACTTTAAGAATACACTAGTAAAAAAGTAAAAGATATGCCCGATTGCTCAGCCAAATGAAGCGCTCATAAAATGAAAGGAAAATACATTTTAGTAATAAAAAGACAAGAAAAAAAACAGGGCAATATAAAAACAAATTGTGAAGAGTCAATAATACTACATTAGGAATAATTTGAAAAATATTGTCCCCATTTATGGCAAATCAAGTCAAAACATCTCCTGTTGGTCATGTGATCATCACCTGGCTTCAAATCGCGCAACCGCAAAAGACCGATATGGAGCGCCCGGAGGCGCAAACATTTTCATTAGTGCTGTTCATCGAATTACTTTGATCATACTAAGACAGAGATTTCCAAGTAAATTAATTGCATGGTCACTATCAAATTTACCGTGATATCAAGTCTCCTCTTTGATCGAGATGCACTAATAAAATGCAAAAGAACTCTCCCATGGTTAAAACAGCTGCAGGAAAATGCGCTCATGACTAATAACATAATGACTATCTACAGGGGCTGGACAACGAAACTGAAACACATGAGTTTAGGACACAACAATTTATTAGTACGGTGTATGGCCTCCTTTGGAGGCCAATACAGCTGCAATTCGTCGTGGGAAGCACCGATACAAGTCCTGTACAGTCGTCAGAGGGATTTGAAGCCATTCCTCTTGCAGAAAAGTGGCTAGTTCACGACATGATATAGAGGAAAACGTTTGCTGACACGCTCCTCCAGAACACCCCAGTGCCGCTCAATAATGCTCAAGTCGGGTGACTGTGCAGGCCATGGCAGA
Organism: Macrothele yani; assembly: GCA_039090855.1. NCBI lineage: Eukaryota > Metazoa > Arthropoda > Arachnida > Araneae > Macrothelidae > Macrothele > Macrothele yani. Next base: position 58,253,528 of record CM077017.1, on the reverse strand, counting down.
TGTTCAATCTCACTTTCATGTTCAGTAAACCAATCTTCCACAAGTTTGGCTCTGTGTATCTGTGCGTTATCATATCAGATATTCGGCACCACCGTCAGGGTGGAATGTTTGAACCAGTGGCTGCACCTGGTCCTCCAGAATTGTCCGATAGTCCTTGGCAGTGATGTGCCCCTCAAAAACAATCAGCAGGCCGACAGACTGCCACGATATTGCGGCCCAAACCATCAACGATCCACCTCCGGGCTTCACTGTGGGGAGTCCGGGTGGTAAGCCTGTGAGGGATGTCTCCACACGTAATCTCTCCCGGTTGTGGAGACAGTGAAGGAAGATTCTTTGGAGAATAATACACATTTCACGTTGTTCAAGGTCCACGATGTGCAGTGGGGGAACCATTGCAACCGACGTTTCGCGTTCACACTGGTCATCCGGGGTTTGACGAAAGCAACACAACCGTGAATACTGACCCGGTGAAGCTCCCGACGAACAGTTTTGATGGAAAGAGGTGAATCACGGTGCGTATTCAACTCTGCGGTGAGTTGGGCAGCTTCGGTTTTATGTTTTTTGGCTACCATCCGCGTTAGCACCCGGATGTCCCTGTCAGGCATCTTCCTCTTACCTCAACAGTTACTCCTATTACATGTGGTTCTTCCCTCATGCTGGTAAGACGACATGACCCTGGATACCGTGGCTCGCGATACACCACAAAGACTTGCTGTCTTGGACACAGATGCACCGGCGAGACGCACATTAACAATCTGTCCTCTTTCAAACTCGGATATGTCTTCCATTATGTTGTGATTGCACTTTTTGACTTCCAGCTGTGGTATTGCTTTGCTAATGCAGCGTTCACACTCCGCTCTCGTTGATTGACTGCGAAATAGATGCACGCTGGCCACCAGGTAGCGCGTACAGCGCGGTGACACGTGGGGTGCTTTTTGCGCAGGTGTTTTAGTTTCGTTGTCCACCCTCTGTACCTAACAGCGTGTTGGGCCGCTTTTTCCCGCAATAACCACTTGTACCCGGCATGTCATCGATTACAAAACCCCGCGGAAAGTGTCCCCGGATATCCTATACGAGTTGGACAAACTGACGTCCCGGAGTTCGGTGGAGGAGTGAGGCACTGGCGTGCACCGGATTGCACCGGCGGATGCTGGTTCCACCGCATCCCAAGAATGTTCGCTGGAATTTACAAGATGTGATCAAAAAGTACCCAGACTGGATTTATTAAAACAATTATAAGACTTATAGATTTGAACTTTAATCTCCTTCGAAATAGTCCACTTCCGAAGCCACACACTGAACCCAGAGCTGTTTCCACTGCTCGAAGCATTTTTTGAAGTCAACTTCTGAATTAGGTAACATCTACTTAGTCGCGTTTTGTTATATCTCCTCAATATCTTGAAATATGTTTTCATTTCAAGCGGCATTTGATCTTAGGGAAGAGAAAAAAGTCGGCGAGATCTGTCGAGTAGGGTGCCTGTTGGATCTGTGCAATGCGGTGCTTAGCAAGAAACCGCTGCACAAGTTGAGATACATAGGAAGGCGCGTTGTCATGGGGGAGTTGTCACTCGCCATTCTCATGCAATGCCGGCCTTTTGCGACGAACTGCATCCTAAACACCACAAAACAGTAGTACGTTTTGTTGGTTGTCTGGCCTGATGGAGAGTATTCATGATGCGTAATTAATGCGAATGACTATATTATTTTTAATGCAAATGACTATATTATTTTATCTGATGAGGCGTATTTCTCAAATGCAGTTCTCATTACCTTAAACTCTATGCACATTCCTTCATGTGAGAAGTTTATCCTTCCCTTCGATGCATATGCTAATAGACTATAGAAATCTTAATATAGCAGTATAAAAAAATATTAAAACGAGAAGTTCCAGAGACTATGTAGTTCAATAGACTATTAGTCTTACTATTAAGAACACCTCACTAATATACATTTATTACTATTAAGTACACTATTTCTGAAATGCTCGCTGAATAACACTAACCTTACATATTAAACAGTTGAAGGAAACACAAAACATCAAGGACAAAGTACTATGCTATAGATATCGAAAAGTCAACGCTACACACGAAACTCTCACCTCTGCACGATCACCGTAACACGCGTTGCATTTCAATATCACTTCGATATCATTATCAAGCTCTCATGTGGAGTCTTCCAAGACTTAGGTATATATACATGGGCACTACCAATCAATGGTCGTCATGTCACTATCCACGTCACTGCCAACGTCATCTCTCGTTCCCTGCGTCTTGCCGTCTTTATGTAGAAGATTGTTGCCCAACTGCTGTAAGATGATTTGAGCGTTTGGATCCTGGGTTGTGAATTCCAGTATTTGTTTGTCATGTCTTATTTTTAGAGTATCTATGTTTTCTTTTTTGCTTGAATTCTTGTTCTTCATTTACAATCAGTCTCCAAGGATAGACAATATCTATAGGGTTAAGTTTGTTGCAGTTTTTATCTCCTGTCTTTTGGATAATCAAACCCTCTGCAAATCTTAGTTTTGGTTCCGAGTCTTGGTCAGTAATGATTTCAACACCATTGAAGACTGGAGTGCAGTTGTTATCAATGCAATACTCCACCAATGCAGCCTTCTTTTTTCACGTTTTCTCCAATTATCTTCGTGTTGCTTAAGTCGATAAGATAGTTGATTCTTTGTACTACCTATATAATATTTTTTAGATTTCCTTCCATTTTGATGTAATATTGGTATTTGGTATACTCCTGTCTTTTCTAATAGATTTGTTGGTGCTTTATTCTTAAGAAGAATGTCTCCATAGGTAGTTACATTAAGTCCAATGTCTTTCTGGACTCTACGGCACTTTCTTTTCAGTAAAGTTGCTATGGTTGGTAAATATGGGAAATTACCACAGTATGTAACTTTTTTTATTTTGTGTCAGTGGTGGGTGTTTGAACTCATAAATCAACTTGCCAATCACTTTACTTTTATATCCATATGTTTTTGCTGTGTTGTAAATCCAATCTAATTTTTCATTTCTAAGGCGATTAGTGGTACATAAGGTAAATGCACGTCGGATTAAATTTCTAAACGCAGAGGTCTTATATGTCCATGGATGGAAAGAATCCGCTGGAATAAAAATTGGTGTATAAGTACCTTTCCGAAAAACTTGGAACTCCAGGTGTTGAGCTTTCCTAATAATTAATACGTCTAAAAAAGACAACTCATTATTCTGTTCAATTTCTTTTGTTAATTTTATAGTTGGAAAGAAGTTGCTGTAAGTTTTTCGCACAGTTTCAATAAGTTCAAGGTTATGTTCATTGAAAATAAAAAAAGGTGTCATCAACATATCTTGCATAGAAAACCACATGTGGACCAAAAAGCGGAATAACAGTTCTTTTTATCTCCTGCAAAATTACTTCAGCAAATAGGGAAGAAAGAGGAGACCCCATTGGGGCACCTGATTTCTGCCTATAGATGTTACCATAAAACTAAAAAAAATGATTTTCCTGTATGAATTTCAAGGCAGTAATGATGTCGTCGACTTCTTTTGGATGAAAAATAGGTAGTATTATTTTCAGATAGTTTACTATGGATAATTGAAATCGCCGTGGCCTCAGGGGTGCTTGGGAATAGGGTTTCAACGTCCATACTGACCATGCAGGTTTTAGTGTGATCATATGTAAGTTGCTTCTGCTTTTCAACATATACTTGGCTATTAGGAATATTGTAACAGGAGTTCATGAACAAAGGAGCAAGATAGTTAAACAAATTTCTTTCAGGGGAAAATTGCATTTAGAAACTATAACTCTCATGGTTTACTGTCTTTATGGAGCTTACTTTTGCCAAAAGCTTGTGGTACTCCCGCCCCTTTTGGTGGTCTGTATTTTCTTATACTACTGTATCTGGTAAAGCCTGTGGTTACGAAACTGAGCAAGCTTACGTAGTAGTCTATCCGTAGGATCTCTTTCAACATTTTCGACACAAAGCTGGTCAATTGCCAGTGGCGGCTCCAGGTACGGGCAGACCGAGCAACCGCCCAGGGCCCCGCACCGCTGCCAATTCATTAGTAGTTTTTTACCTGGCGTCATCAAAAATATAAACTACTGTAGTTCACGATCATATACAAATAAATGACCAATTCTGATATTTGTTTACTGCTTTTAATTAGTGACATCAAAAAGTTACTCTGTTAGAAATGTTTTAATTTTTTGGTCAGAGACATATTTTCAGCGGGAAAGTTATGGAGAAATGTCCTAATTTAAATTTTTTTCAACATATTTTTCATAGGAGTTTTGCCGCAATTTCGGGTACAAGTATTGTAGTGTATTGCAATGTACGCACGGAAGCCAGCTACCGTTCTAGGGAGTTTAGTTGACACGTGAGTAGGGGGGGTGTTAGATTCCTGCGCATTCTTAGTTTTTAGGCGGTGGCAACACTTTGGGTCACGTGGTAAGAAGAAATCGTCATGATCTGGAAGGGACGTCGCAGGTGGGCGTGGTCCTTTCTTTCTGCATAACGTCACCTACACGTGGTTTCCGTCGATGCTGACGAAACAACTTTAAATTCTGAGATGATTTTTTCATCCGCCATTTTTATTTTGAAATTTCTCAATCTGTTTTTTCGGGTTGTAGTGGGAAATTTAATTGTAAGTGGACTCGAAATTTTTTTTTTAACCATGGATTTATTATCGAAAAAAAGCGACGAGTAGGGTTGGGGAACTGGGTGGATACGAACCCGGACCGTTCACATGGGATGGGCAACATATCGGGAGAACAGGCTGGCCACGGCAGCAGTAACACCTGGTGGGCCGTGAAGAATTGTTGCACGATGCGTGCCACGTGCGGGCGCGCATTGTCCTGTTGAAACGTGGCCGCTGGCAGGTCCTGCAGGTAAGGGAGGACTACAGGCTTCAAAACGTGGGAGATGTAGCGGTGGCTGTTGAGTGTACCGGCGATGCGTACCAGAAAGGTGCGGGTGTCATATCCAATTGCGCCCCAAACCATAATGCCAGGCGACGGACCGGTATGGCGATGAATAATGCAGGCATCATACAGTCTCTCGCCGCGGATCCGACCATCGTGGTGTTGCAGGCAGTAGCGGGATTCGTCGGAGAACACAATGTCGTGGCATTCCGTAGTCCAGGTGCGGCGTTCAACGGCCCACTGCCGCCGCACTCGCCGGTGGTGTTACGTCAATGGTAATCGGAGCAGTGGGCGCCGTGCGACAAGTCCCCGCTCCTGCAGACGACGTGGAATGTTACGTGCTGATACAGGATGTTGCGCAACTCACCCTAATTTTTGCGCTAACGTTCGGTATGTGGCGGTGCGAGCCATCAATTCCCGCCACACAACATGCCGGTGCTCTCGTTCGCTGGTGGGCTGCGGCAATCGCTCACGTCGGTCCTTCCGTCCCTCCTGCACCCACCGAATCCATACTCGCCTCACTGTGGCAGGATGTCGTCCCACACTGGCGCCGATGTCCCGGTACGATAAACCGCTGTCACGATAAGCCACTACTTGTCCTCTGTCGAACTCCAAAACGTGCTGGAATGACTGCCGTATTCTGCGACGAGGCATCAGGAAGCTTCCCACGCACTGGTCCGGCAGCACAACACACTTCCACTACTTACACCCAGCCTTCTGTGCACCCTTCTTATAGTGCTTCTCGGTGGCGTGCCGGGCGCACATGATTTGCATATGCCCTGCAATGCTAATCATTTGCATGCCCTCTCGCGAGCGACGCATGCTGCGAATTTCAGGCCAATCGGATGCTTCCTTCTTGGTGTTGCAGTTTGGGTGGCCAGCAGTGTCTCCTACTCTGTTTTTTTTCTCCCTAGTTACCTTACATGGACGAAGATGAGATCATATTCGCCGAAAACCCCTTTATTGAAGACCTGATTGAAGTTCTAGACCCATCACTGTTTCCTTATATAGATGAAGCAGAGCTGATCTTCGCAGAAAATTCTATGCCTGACCAGGTTGGCGAAGGCCTCACTGAAGGGCTCGGAAATCAGCAGCTTGATCACTCACGCGATGATGATCAATGTGTGCCAGACCCCAGTGGACTGCAACCACCACAGAATGCAAACGCAAGGGTGATTACTTTATATTTTACCATATTGTTTAGAATATGATATATACCCGTACGTGTTATAATAGGATTTTGTTTATTCAAAGCATTTTTTTTAATCTTTACAGAAACGGTTTCTAGATGATGAAGGTCCTGTAGAGGACGACAGACTACGCTATATCCTGGTTGAAAAACATCGAAGGATGAACAAAAAATTCAATGCCCAGGAAAGTACATTGGAAGCTCGTGTTTCTGGAACTAATAATTCTTGCTGGGGTGACTTTCTCCTTAATATTTTGGCTAAACTCAACAGGTTAATATCTGAATTAATTAGTCAGACAACTGCGGGACTGAACTCAAATGATTTAATCCGATTTTGTTTTTTCTCGCAGTGGCTAGATAAACCAATCAGCACCTGTTTGATGAAAGTCTCTGATATTTCAGTGGAAGCCATCTTAGCAAAAATCATGCAAGTCCTTCAAAACAAAGATGAGATACCACTGGATGAGACTTTTAAGGTACCTAGTTATTGTCTCTTTTACAGATGACTAAACATATCACTCTTCTTTTTTAACTACTGCCACTTTAGGCTTTTTTTATGAATATGACTTTGCAGTTGCTGCTGGTAATAATTCATACGTATATTTAATTCCCATGTCCGTATACTCACTTACTTTTCACATGTTAGCGCTAAGAATTTTTATTCCTTGAATCTAGTAAATGTTACTTTGGAAAAAAAACCTATATTTTTTATAGTTATTTTTAATGTTGTTTCAGGTAGATATTATTACTCTTCGTTTGCCGAGAGGTGATGGTCGAACTAATAAATCTGTGGTCAACATAAAAGTAGATCGCAAAAGAAAACAATCCGTCTTTGCTATTCCCGAAGGTCTCTGTTGTGCAAGAGCCATTGTCTTAGATATTATTACTCTTCGTTTGCCGAGAGGTTATGGTCGAACTAATAAATCTGTGGTCAACATAAAAGTAGATCGCAAAGAAAACAATCCGTCTTTGCTATTCCCGAAGTTCTCTGTTGTGCAAGAGCCATTGTCTTAGGCAAAGCTATTTTGGAGTGCCACCCTAGTCTGAAAGTAATCAAAGAAGGAAGAAAGGATCTTCAACGAGTTTTGGCTCAAGAACTTCACGAAAAGTCTGGAGTTTTAAATGGACCTTGCGGTTTTTCCGAAATCACACAGTTTGAGCGGTATCTGGATGTACAAGTCTTCGTAGTATCAGCCGAAAATTTCGACAAGGTGAATTATATGTTATTTTTTTAAGTAATCACGGGGAAATAATTTTATGATGGATTTGAGTTATGGAGTAATTTCAGCTTCCTGAGGTTCTGCTCTAAAGTGTTCACCAGTTAACGTTGGTTTACAAAAATTAGTTTCAACCAAGATGAAATTTTTTCCGAATACGATTATTTCTCATTTTACGATTACAGTTTATACTGATTTAATTTACAAATTAATTTCTTAAAAAAAATTTGTATCTTAATAGGTTGTTTACAAGCGACTTCCCAGACAGAAGAAAATTTTCCTGTAGCTGCATGGGGGCATTACGATTCGATAAAGTCGATGGCTGGATTTTGGGGGAAGGATTATTATTGTGATGTATGTGACAAGAGTTTTAACGAACAACAGAAACACAGATGTGATTCATATTGTAGAGTGTGTTATTCCACCAGTTGCTCTTCAACACTATCAGGCCGAACCTGTAGTTTTTTGCAACAGGTATTGACGATAATTGAACTGCTATGAAAGGCACAGATCAGTCATGGGTAAAAAAAAACTATCACCTTGTGATCGGCTTTATGAAGCATGTATTACCACAAATTGTTAGATAGGAAGAAACGTTATCCGAATTTTCATCAATGCGGGGAGGTAAAGTGTGTATCATGCAAGAAATATGTGATTGCAAATGAACATCGATGTTACTTACAGCGTAAAGCTATTCCAAAACCCATTGACAAATACATTTTCTTCGATTTTTAATGCGACCAAGATAGCGGTGAGCATGTAGTAAATTTGGTTATTGCACAAGATTTTCTTGGTCATGAATCCATATTTCAAGGGTACGATGAACTGGACCGTTTTTTGAGTTCCTCTTCTCCCCCAAGCACCGTGAATATACAGCCATTGCTCATAACATGAAGGGCTATGACGGGCAGTTTGTCTTAGGATACCTTCTCAAGCAAGGAATGAAACCCCATGTTATTCCAAACTAGTCAATGATAATGTTAATAGAAGTGCCACCCCTCAGGATCCGTGTCATCCACCCTTTCAATTTTCTACCGATGGCTCTCTGAAGATTACCGAAAACTTTTGGTATGGAGCAGTTAAAGAAGGGGTACTTCCCCCACCTCTTCAACACAAGGTAGGTAAAATCAGATTTTTTTCTGTCTCGCAAACTTACTTAACGTAAAAATAAAGAAGAAATTCTAATATATTGTTGAAAAAAAAAAAGGATGTAATATAACAGATATTTTTGCGTGAAAAAAACTTCTGAAAAGAAAAAGCAATAGTACTGTATTTAGCTTTTTTTAGTAAAAAAGCATTTTTTTCTGCATAAGTACATAAAAATCGGTATACTTATTTAAAACCAATATTATTTGCGGAAATCAAATTTCATCATTTTGTGTAAGTAATATGTAACGAAAGTATATTGGTATCTATTATTTTTATGCAATTTGTTTTTCAGAGGTAATCAAGACTATGTGGGTGCCTTACCTGATCGTTATTTTTATTGCCCAGACTCCATGTCTCCTGAAGGTCGAGAAACATTTTTAGTGTGGTATGAGGAACGAAAAAACATCCTTTCGACTTCAAGAAAGAAATTGTCGAATATTGCAGGTAAATTTTACAATTTGAGATTAAACGTGTAATGCTTCTTTCTTCCACTGTTTTTTTTTATTTGATCAGGGGCATTGGTTATAGCAGTGTCTTAGTGTGATTTTGTTTATTTCAGATCTGATGGTGACATACTGCGAAGGTGTTGCATAGATTTCCGAAAGGAGTTTCTCCAAGTGAACAATGTAGATCCCTTCCTGTACACCACCATTGCATCCGCGTGCATGGCTACCTACAGGGCTAACCATATACCAGAAAAATCCATAGCCCTTGTTCCTGCCAGAGGTTATATTCGCAGGGTGAACCATAGTCTATCTAGCATTGAATGGCTATCATTCACTGCTCATTCTGAGAATGTAACCATCGGGCATGCTCTTACTGGGAAGGGAGAGCGGTTAGTCCTTGGGTGCTATGTTAATGGACACTGTCCTGAGACCAACACCGTCTATGAATTCCAGGGTTGTTTTCATCACGGATGCAAGAAGTGTTTCGACCCAGAGACTGTGAACCCTTTGTCCAACATTCCAACGTGGGCGTTGTACAAGAAAACTCAAGAAAAAAGAAAAAAATCATAGGTGCTGGATATAGATATGTAGAGTTATGGGAGCATGAAGAGATCCAATGACAGTTTGAAAGAATTCCTGGAAGCTCATCCAGTGATATCGCGACTGCATCGAAGAGATGCTTTTTTCGGTGGAAGAACCAATGCTTCACGTTTGTACTACGAAGAAAAAACAAAATACGTAGATTTCACCAGCCTTGGGTGAACAAATACTGTGAATATCCCCTGGGTCACCCTGAAATAATAACTGACAATTTCTCCGCTCTTGAGTCATATTTTGGTCTAATAAAGTGCAAAATTCTCCCTCCCCGCAGTCTTTTTCAACATGAGTTACCTTACCGGTCCAAAGGAAAATTAACATTTCCTTTATGTGCCACGTGTACTGACCTCCGTCTGAGTGAGTCATGTACTCACACTGATGAAGAAAGATCTTTAATTGGTACTTGGGTGACAGAAGAAGTAAAAAAGGCATTAAATGTTGGATATGAAGTCTTGGACACTTACGAAGTGTATAATTTTCGGCAGAGGTCAACTGAGTTGTTTAAATCATACATCAACACAATTTTAAAACTAAAACAAGAGGCATCTGGATGGTCAACGACCTGCATATCAGATGACCTAAAACATCAGTATGTGGAAGAATACAAAGTTCATGGAGGAATCACACTGGATCCATCTAACATCAGCTTCAGCCCTGGGAAGAGACAGGTGGCTAAGTTATGTCTCAACAGTTTCTGGGGGCGATGGGGAATGCAGGAAAACAAGCCTCAGCTGTCCTACTTTGCAGAATTGAAAGAGTTCTACAAAATGTTATTGGATGAGTCCATAGAGGTAAGTGCTATTATTTTACGAATTCGTTTTCATAACAACGCATTGTAGTGAATATCTCTGGTCAATGAAGAATATTCATGCTTTTTCACTAATTTCCGTTTCACTTTTTCCCCTTTTTTATCCAGGTAAAGGACATGTATTTACTGACCGAAGAAGTTGCAGCTCTCCACTGGTGTTATAAAACAGCATTTTCCCCACAGACAGACAAGACCAACATTTTCGTGGCAGCTTTTACAACAGCGCATGCCCGTCTGAAGCTTTATTCATGGTTAGAAAAACTAGGTGAAGCCCTGCTGTATTACGACACTCACTCCATAATATACGCTTCTGATGAGTTGAATGATCCGCCGACTGGTCCTCACCTGGGAGATTTCACAGATGAACTAGGAGGTGAAACCATCAGAACTTTTGTATCTGGTTAGTATTTCCTCAGACGTAGTTTTTACTTTCATTGTTTTTACAGCCATATATATATATACTAATTGAAAGAGCGAGGGAATATGAACTTCCATTGTGCATGGCTTTTATCGATTATGAAAAAGCCTTTGATTCGGTGAAACCATCAGCAGTTACAATGGCTCTGAAATCCTGCGGTATTGAATATGCATACATTAATATTATTAATAACATCTATGAAAATGCAAGTGCAAAGATTCGGCTGTTTGAAAATACAACACACATAAAAATTGGAAAGGGAGTGAGACAAGGGGACACCATATCTCCGAAGCTCTTTAATGCCACATTGGGAAATGTCTTTCAATCACTGTACTGGGAAAACAAAGTGATAAAGATTAATGGAGATTATCTAACCCACCTTCGTTTTGCTGATGACATAGTCATTTTTGCAACTACCCCATCAGAGCTGCAGAGTATGATCCAGGAACTTGCTGACAAGAGTAAAGAAGTGGGATTAAAAATGAACTTTCAGAAGACAAAAGTGATGTTCAGTGCTTTTACAAGAAATGAAGATTTATCGATTGATGGAGAAAAGCTGGAGATAACAGACACGTACGTTTATCTTGGACAGCAGATATCAAGTGAGGGTCACATTGATGAAGAAATTAATCGGCGTACAAAACTTGCCTGGAGAGCTTTTGTAAGAAAGAGCATATTTTTCAAGAGCAATATGCCATTATGTCTTAAAAGAAAAGTGTTTGATCAATGCATCCTTCCAGTGCTTACGTATGGTGCAGAGACGTGGACCTTAACTAAAAGAGACATACAAAGGCTGCAGACAACTCAAAGTAGCATGTAGAGGTGCATGCTTGGTGTAACCAGGAGAGATAAGAAGAGGAACTCGTGGATCCGAAAAATGACGAGAGTGGAAGACATCATGATCAGAGTTAAATCCCTGAAATGGCAATGGGCTGGACATATTGCCAGAAGGACAGACCATCGATGGACAGCCGAAATTTTAGATTGGATTCCAAGGGACAGGAAAAGACCCAGAAGAAGACCACATGGGAGATGGGTGGATGAAATTCGAAAGTATGCGGGAGTGACATGGAGTAGACTGGCACAAGACAGACCGTTGTGGAGGAAACTTGGGGAGACCTTCGTCCAGCAGTGGATTGATAATGGTTGACAATGCTGCTGATGATATATATATTGTTCTTTTACAAGCACATATATTTTCTGTTTTTAATTTTTCGAATGTGTGCGTGAGAGAGACGATTTTTTTAAGCATGTGCATTTGATAAAGTTTCCTCATTGTCTTCTTTTTTTTTTCAACTCTTAGGAGGCCCTAAAAATTATGCTTACCATACCAGTGGAGAGAACACTGTGTAAAATTCGTGGATTCTCTCTCAATTACAAGTCATCTCTGTTTCTCAACTTCGATACTATAAGAACATTTGTGAACCGGATGATTGGTCCACTAGAAAATGAGGAAGAAGAAAGCTGTGTAGTGTTGCACAATACAAAAATTACACGAGATGCTAAAAAACGAAAATTTTTGACAATTCTTCAAAAGAAAAAATACAGATTAGTATATGACAAAAGCGTCATAAAGAATGATTTTATAACATACCCATATGGATATTAAATGGGTATGCTTTATGTAATTATTTAAATCAGAATAAATAATGTTTATTTTCTCTTTATGCGTTGCGTTTTTTCTCTAGAATTAATTTACATGATACTGAAGTTTAGTTTGAAACATGTTTTATTTAATAGGAAATCCACTGAATTCATTTTTTTTAGTTTTGACAGAGATTGACCAAATTGCAATCTTTCTTTTTTTACAAGAAAATGCTTATTTTTTGCATATTTCGATGGTAAATTGACTTCTTTAATAGCGTGAAAAAATTCAAGAGCTGCAGTAATGGGTCTTTGCAATTTTTTATTTCTCAGTAAAGTGTCCACGAGAACAACAATGTTTGAGTTGGAGAGAACTTTGTCTTTATACACGAATTCTCCATTAGGAGTAAATGAAATAATTTTTGAATTTTTTATTTTAAACGTCTAAAATATTATGAGCATATCTTCTTAAATGTTTAGGTACAGTCTTAACACCAGATCTTTAACATCACTATCTTTTGTTGGTGAAACATCAGTTTTAAGTTTTTCAGGTGGTCCCTTTACATCAGCCGATACATCCAAGAGTTCTTCAGGTGAATGATCTTTCGTTGAAGAGTTTGTCGTAGGCGGATTTAAGAGGGGCACTTGAATTCATTTATTAAGCAGTTGATTATATAATTTAATTTCAACATCGACAGGTTCTTTACTCAGTAAGATTTTTTTCACTTCTCTATCGAGGTCAGATAAAACTTCGTTCGTAGGCACATGTCTTGAAACTCTCTCCTCCGGGACGAGCACCATTTTCCTGACGTATTCCATCTTTTTTGTTTAACAAAGTTGTTAAAACCGTCAGAGCTGCAGGTATTAGCAAACCTAAAAATCCACCTTTCTGAACCAAAATTATTCTTTTCTTGAACAAGGGGACTTTTTTATCAGCTAACTTCCGTAGCGTGTGTTTATGTTCACGCAATTTTCCCTTCTGATGAGGTGAAAGGGGGACATTGCCTTTTAAAGTGTTCAAAGCACATTCACATATGGCTTTGATTCCACTGTTTGGCAGTTTCCTTAAAAAATCTTTCGAGTGTTTTTTAGGACAAATCTTAATCAGACGCAGCTGCTGCATGTGTTGCTCCGATAATGCCATGGTGAAGAATAACGAACTTTATAACACACTTAAGCTTTTAACCACTCCGCGTATGTGACTGCTTAATGGAGAGCACAATGGGTTTTATCAGTTCAATGATGAACTTGACACCGCACTTGGACATCAGTGAGGTATGCCACATTAGGACAACACAGAGCATCTAAGTCGTAAAAGATGATACCTGTTAACTTTTCCAAGTACTTGCATTTACTTAGTCCTTTGGCACAGAAAATATCAGTTTCAGTACAGAAGGAGCGGAAAAACTTTAAAAAGACATTGTACTCTAACAACATGCAGCGAGCTCTTTCACTACGAATTCTCCATTGTGAAGGAAAAATCCTTCTACGTCGACGACGACCATCTTCATGGTAAATGAGGTGCTAACGCCGTGGTTGATAAACATATTGAGTTTCTCCCGGCAGTATATTGGTGCGCAAGCGCATTTCTTCCAGGGTGTTCGGTTTGAGGTCTATCATTAAGTAGCTGAACGGACATTTCGTAGCATCTAGATACACCTCTTGAAAAAATTTCACTTTGTTAGGGTACAGCTGTCTTCCTAAATGAGTGATTTGATTCACATCTCTACGTGACTTAAACAAAAACAAATAATGAGCATTAAGGGAAATTTCTCTCATTTCTTTGCCTTTATGGAAAATATTTTGGGTAATAAAAATAACGGATACATTATAGTGATGACTACCCTTTGTAAATAAATGGGTTAGCTTTTTATCATTCCCACATTCTGTCATCAAATCATCTATAATAAAAAGCGTGTTTCCTTTAAAATAATCCTTGAAATTTGTAGGGATACCGTCGACAAAAGTAACATCAAGTATTTCATCATATAATGTTTGATGAACGCCGTAGAACCAAACCACGTGTTGCGGTGATGGTAGATGACTTCCACTTGATGTTGAAGTAAACGTTTCACAAAGTGAGTTTTTCCACAACCCGTGGTACCCGCTATCAGAGCTGTGAAAGGATGATGTAGCTTAGGCACTTCCATATTGACAACTAAATGAAATAACAGGAGTCGACACAATTTAAAGACATGACGCATAAAATATTGATAAATCAATTTTTATTATTCGTATTCTAAATGTTGGTACAATTCCAAATATTTTTTTGGACAAAATGATAAACACGTACATCGTTTGTTTCACTTTTATAATTACATTTTTTTTACAATAGAATATAAGCTTTTTCCGCGACATCTAGAATATAAGTAAAAGTAAAAAATACAAAATTGGCCACACACGGCCGTGAATGAACTTTGGAGAGGTACATGCGGTTCATCGTTTATAGCTGAACAGCAACGCTGGAAATACATATTGGAGAGGTTACTGGCAATCGTGCAATTTTTGGCTTCCCACAATTTGGCTTTTAGAGGGCACAAGGAAATTTTGTTTGGATCTGGTCAAATTGATTGGTAGATTTGATCCCATTTTACGAGAGCATCTACACCAAGTGATGAACAAGATGGTTGTTAGAAACCACTACCTCGGGAAAAATATCCATAATGAGTTCATACAGCTCATAGCAAACCACGTTAAAGCTAAAATATTAGAAAAAGTGTTAAACAAGTACTATTCAATAATCCTGGACTGTACTCGAGATATCGCTCGGATTGAGCAGCTCTCTTGAACACTGCGAACCTCAAACAAGGACACTGCTGAAATTGAGGAACACTTTGTGGGATTTTAGCGAGAGAGAAAACTTCTGGTATAAGGTTGGCTGATTACATCGTCGCTGAACTGGAACAACTAGGCTTGTCACTGGAAAACTGTAGAGGGCAAGGTTACGATAATGGTGCCAACATGCGCGGGGGAAAAAAGCGGTGTCCAAAGAAGACTTCTCAACATGAACCCCCTAGCTTTCTTTGTACCTTGTGGAAGCCACAGCTGGAACCTGTTGTTGGGTGAAGCCGTTTCATCTTGCGCTCAGGCTCAGTCATTTTTCGGCCTATTGCATTGCAGAGACTCTACACCATTTTCTCATGCTCCAGCGAGAGATGGGGCATTCTCAAGGCACACGTGAACATTTCGCTGAAACCTCTCTCAGAAACCAGGTGGGAATGCAGAGTTGGATCTGTGAAAGCTGTAAGATATCAGCTGAACAATGTTTGCGATGCTTTGGTGAGTCTGCTTGAAAAAACCACAGACTGTGGGCTGATCAGTGAGTGCCAGTCATTGGAAAAGGAAATAACCACCTATGAATTTGTTACCTCCCTAGTGATTTGGTTTCATATTCTTGTCAAAGTACATTGTATCAGTAAAATATGGCAAAGTCAAAACGTGCGCTTAGATGTGGCAGTTAACCCTCTGGGCGCCAAGAGCGTGTTAACGCGTTTTCATTGTCCGTCCCGCAAGCGCCATCGTCGTCTGAACACGTCCTGAAATCGGTGCCCCAACAGCGGCTTGAGCGAGCTGAGACGGCCTGTAAAATATTTCCCAACAGCGCCAAGAGCGAGTTCAGACGTATGTTCCTTTCCCCTGCGTTGTGACTTAAGATACGCTCCATGTCAGTTGTTAATTGATGAATGGAGTTTAACCAAACAAAGGCTCCCCGATTACTCCCTATGCCCTATGGTGGGCTCTTGGAGGGCAACATCATCAGGGCTATGTGAAATTGGAGTAGTAGAACTGCGTCGCATAGGAATTTTTTCATTTCTTCTCAGGTTTTTACTAAACTTTTCGTTAACATATGTGCACATAACAAGTATTTACCTTGTAACTTACAGCATACCAGAGAGGCATAAAGACTAGATAGTAAAATACTTTAAAAGATAAACTGCTAAACTAACGCTCAAATATTTAAAAAGTGTTGGAAACTTAATTATTAAACTCCCTGTTACCAGTATTGATTACGCACTCCGTATACAGCCTATTTTGGATAACAACGCGTAGGTCTATATAAAACTTTTAATTTCTACACTTCAAAATTTTCCACTGTCTTGAAAGTAAACCTGTTGTTTCAATATATGAAAGAATGCTCACGGAAAACTGCCCACTTCTCGAAAATATGTCAACTGTCGACTATCTGTTACGTCTGCTAAAATCATGTCCTTTTTTTTATTATTATTATTTCATTAAGAAAGGCTTTAATTTCAACTAGCTGGTCAAGATCGGGGTGCGGACAACTGGCCACAAAAGTTTTAGGGGCCGTATGAAAATTGCAGTTTCTTGACCCTATAATGAGAACTGAATTGGGAACCAGGGACGTGCCAAGCGGGGGTGGTAGGACGCGTCAATCAAATTTTTCGGTTGATAAATTAATACGAGTATCAGTGACGTGGGAGAAGTTGAGAAAACGTTTTACTGTGAAAAATCGTAATGCTACGTGGCAGGCTTATTGTTTTTAGTAAAACTAATTCATTGTACAGTATAATTTAATAGAAAACGATTTGAAATCAGAGAATAATTTTTGGTTCACTGTAAACCGCCACACAGGAAAACTGCCACACATCTTTCAGCAACTTGGAAAACTACCACGTATTGGAAAATTGCCACACATGAAAACTTCCACATGTTTTTCATTAAGGGGCCGGGCAGAAATTGCTGTTCTTTCGAGGAACACTTTGAATGTGTGGCAGTTTTCCAAGGTGCCTAACGAAGAGAAGGAACTCTTTTGTTTGTCTGAATTTTCATGCCGGTTCATACTTAGGGCAACTGGCCACAAAAGTTCAACGGAGGAAGGGGGCCTACAAAGATTGTCGTTTCTTGGCCTATATTGAGAATTGAATTGGGAACTCCAAACAAATTTCGAGAAAACGTTCTATGTAAGCCAACCGAGAATTATAACATGACTCATGCAATGTTCAGAAAAGGACGATAAGGTGGGATAATTTGACTTGTTACATAAACTTCATGAATATGAGATCGGTGGAATAAAGACTACTCGGGGTACCAAAACGGTGAGGGGGTAGAAATAATATTGTAATCTGTAGAGACGACCTACCTGGAAGTTGACAAGGTAAGATCAAAAGTGGGGTTTTTGTGCAACCCGCTAACAGTTTTGTGGTCATCCTAAATTAAAGTGGACACGAAAGGGAAAAAAGTCATTTTTTATAAGACCCCTTAAACTTTTGTGACCAGTCGTCCTTATGGTCAGTTGTCTTAAACTCAGTCAGATCATTGATATGCCTAAGTAAGCGATAAAAAGTAATAAATAGGAAACAATATATCAGTCATCAAATGCTTAAAATGGGCCCAGGATGCAGGCCCCATTGTAGTTATTTTGCAATTTCCTCATTTGGGGCATTGAAAGCTGTGCGTTTATGAATTAACATTTTCAAAATATCTTTCGGGGTAAAGACTTATTACACTGGTTTACCAAGACACCAGTACTTAGCCTATGCGATACCTTGTGAGTGCTTTTTATTTTATCCTGTCTTTAAGACGCATTCAGTTTGGGGTTAGATAAATCCGCTTCCCCTGTATGTAATGCACCACACCCTAATTCCACCTGAAAAGAATGCTGGAGATACGTTGCCTTAAGCATAGTTACTCTTCTTGGAAGAGCCTAACACACTCACACTCGCGTATTGATTCGAACAATGTGCGTCTTCGGCCATTTTGGAAACAAACTACGATGGCCTTATAATGCTAGCTAGGTAACGTTATGTGGTTGCGCGTAGAAAGTGTCCTGATTAGTTTTGTCTACTGCTTAGTTGAAATTAAGATATGTTTTCATGAAACTAAGAAAAGCCTAAATTTTCTGTGGACATTTTTTCCAATTTTCAAGAAGTGGGAATTTTTTCCGTGGGCATTCTTTCCCCATACACTATTGTTTATGCTGTCCAACCGTAGACTGAAGCATCCTGTATCTTTGATTTTTTTCCGTCAGAGGCAGAAGAGTGTGCGATTACGACATAATTTAAATATTTTCCTCAGGACGATCCCAACTGCAAATCTTGAACATTACACCAAAGGTCTAGACGTAGGAGCGGGAATCCATATAAACGCTATTCTGAGTGATAATTTATGTAAATGCGTTTCGATTATGACGAAAGTGCGGTATGTTGTTCCTGATAAATAGTGGATTTACCGCGATGGAAATCTTGGGAATATGGTCAAACGAACTCTCAAACATGGATAGGGGAAAAGGGAACAGATTCGCAGGACATGTGTTCCGGAAAGGCAAGACAAATGACATTTTAAATTATAAACAGCAGAAATGTGGATAAAACTGGAAAAACACTAACGTGTACTGTGAAATTGGCGTAAAACAGTGTATACAGTGAACAAAGTACGCATTTAAAAAAGGAATAAATAAAAAAAATCACTAAATGTTGTTTTTGAAATAAAAAATTCTCATCCAAGAGCCTTCCCTCTCACATCGACCAAATTACTTGAAAAAAAAACCGTATGTTTCAGGAAACTTTAAAGCACTGGAAAAAGTTTACCACCAATGACGCGCTTGCAAACCAATACGTATTCCTACATTGTTGCCTCAACCCCAGAAATTAAATTCTGAATTCGCCACTACAAATCCGTTGGATATGTGGTAACCCATTTGAGTCAGCCAGAATAGCAAAGCGGCACTCTAGTAAATTTTTTTTTTTTTTTTTCGATTGAAGTTTAACGACCATCTTGAGCAATTCAATGGGCTATAAGTAGTCGCCCTACTCTAATTTAGGGCCACTACTTCCATGAAAATGGGAATGGGGTAGAGCCATTGTCGTAAGACAAATACAACATCCATCCCTCATCAGAGTTTCGAACCCGGACCGATCTCGGACGAATGGTCTGAAGTTAGGGCTTAGACGACGACTCCACCGGGGTGGCGTGGTTTGTGTGTGTGTAATAATCAGCAATCATTAAGATCATCATGATCTCGCCATGTCTTTTAACACAACTGTCAGTCTTCAGCAGTCTCCTATATATACAGCCTGATTTCCAATTTCATCCACCCATCTCCTACGCGGACATTTTGGGGAAAGGAGAGAGCGAGGCTTTACCATAACTCACCACGCCAGTCTAGCGGCTTGGTGCGTACAGGATAGCATTTTTTCTAAATTGGTATATTTATACCGTTACGATCGTCAGGGCATCTGAGTGTGTGTGCGTAATTCAGATTCCTATCATTGCTTTATAAAATCTTTACTAAAGTTCTTTCACATCGCTTGAAGGCAGCAATGGACGTGGCTCAACTAACAGTATAGGTTAGATTCAGGAGTGCCTACAGCACAATAGATCGCATCCAAGTACTAAAAGAACAAATTTTGAGAACAAGGGAATATGAACTCCTATTATATATGGCTTTTTTATTGATATTGATTATGTAAAGGCCTTTGATTTAGCGAAACCAGCAGTTACAATGGATTTGAAATCCTGCGGTATTTAAGATGCATATATTAATAACATCTATGAAAATGCAAGTGCAAAGGTTCGGATATTTGAGGATACAGTACGAATAAAAATTGGAAACGGAGTGAGAAAGGGTGACATATCTCCCAAACTCTTCAATGCCACATTGGAAAATGTCTTTTAATCGTTGAAGTGGGAAAACAAGGGGATCCGTATTAACGGAGATTATTTAACTCATCTTCCCTTTGCTGATGGCATAGTCAGTTTTGTAGTTACTCCTATAGAAGCTGCAAAATATGATCCAGGAAATTCCTGACAAGAGAAAAGAGGTGGAATTAAAAAGTGTACTTTCAGAAAACAAAACTGATGTTCAATGCTTTTACAAAACATGAAGATTTATTGATTGATGTGGAAAATTGAAAGGTAACCTGTACCTACATTTGACTTTGACAACAGATATCAAGTGAGGGTCATATTGATGAAGAAATTAATCGGCGTATAAAACTTGGTTGGAGTGCTTTTGAGGGAAACAACCCAATTTTCAAGAGCACAATACCATTATGTCTTAAAAGAAAAGTTTCTAATCAATGCATCCTTCCATTTCTTACTTAAGGAATAAAAATCTGTGTGCCATACTACAGAGATAAAGCGCATATAAAGATGGCAATGTTGCAGCAATAAATTGTGTCGGTATAACTTAGTTGGGAAATAGAAGAACGGACCAGTGGTGGACAACCAAAATTTCAGACTGGATACCAGGGGACAGTGAGGACCCAGAAAAAGATTTTGTGAGAGATGGGCGGATGAAATTCGAAAGCACACCAGAATGACATGGACGAGACTGGCTCCATTCTGAGAAAAAGTTTCATCAAAGTTTCATTTAACATGCAAAATGTTTAATACTACAATTACGCAGCTCAGCTATTTTGTGTTGCTGAAATGCATTATCGCTGAAAATTGTTTTGCTGTGGTGTGATCAGAATTTCATTACTGGGGTGGTTTAACAGAATAAAAACATTGCTTATAAAACAGTACCAAGGATTTTTTTCAATGCTTTAAAATTCCGAAGTACTCAAATTTTAGAAATAGCATGAAAGAGAAGGGCAAAGGAATGTGGATTTGTTTTCTTTTCAAGAAATGGCATGTCAATGATAATTTTTGTCCTTTTTTGGGGAAATGGTAATTTTCGGCATTTTCAGGCAAAAACTTCATCAGATAAGTGCAATGTTTCAAAGGTTAAACATTTTGCAATAATTTAGTTCACACGCTAGTTTTGTTTATTTGTGTGGGACATTTTTATGCTCTTGATTCTATTTATTTCTCGTTTCCCAGATAATTACCTATTGTTTTACACATACTGCATATAAATTTAAGATTTCTACAGGGTAAACATTCAGAATATTCAGCATTTATTTAAATTACTGATGACTGTTGGGGGTGTAACACATTACAAATGTGAGCACATCGTACTGATCCGAATAAATAGCAATAACTAGCACTGAAACTATTCAATGCAAAGAATTTTGAGTCTACATCACCAGGTTTTTTGTATTTTTTGTTGTATAAGATCGCATAAAAGTACCCTTTCTATCGAAGGAGAGGTTGAGTGTTGATTTTATTTTTAGAGGATAAAAATATATTCCTGTTCGCAAGATGTACTACCTACTAATCCTCAGCGAACGATATGTGTTTTTTCTGAGTTATTTAAAGAGGGAAAATTAAATAAAAACGATAAACCTCGATCGACCAAAAATAGGTTACAGTAATTGTTAGGGAATAAATAAACGCTTATTTTTCCATTGTAGGTGGGGTTCCGGGGTGTGTATATCTATGCTATGAAGGAATCAATTAAAATCGCTATGAAACTCACTTTTTACGTAAAGTTTTCCTTGTGCGATTGATGTGACCAAAAGGACCTGGATGTGTCATACTGTGGGTGTGCGACACAAAGAAAACAGGCACGACTCTCTGTTATTACCGGAGGCCGGGACTATCAGTCTAATCCCATTATCATGGCTGTCAGTCAGTGACATCTTGTTCCTCCTCTCAAGGGGGAACGCAACAATCTCAGGGCCGCTACTAAAACAGCTTTCGTCCGCATAGCCTGCCGCTCTTGGAAGGTGTTTTTGCAAGACGCATTGCCGAAATTAAAGAAGCACAGGGCAAATGTTTGGCGCCCAGAGGGTTAAGCACCTAGAAGTTTTCATCAAGTGGCTCGAAGACTATCGTGAAAGTGGCTTTTTATCAGCACTGGTGACAGTTAGGGAAGTTGCGGAAGAAGTAGGCATTGAAATCACGATCAAGGCCATCAGAAAGAGATGAAAAAAGAAAATGTTCTTCTACGAAGCAGAGGACAAGGCTCCTGAGATTTCCCCGCAAAATCACTTCAAAATACACTACTTTAATGTGGTCGTAGACGCCGTGCGAATGAGCTGTCAGCTGAGATTTGAAGCTCTGAAATCCCACGAAAGCACGTTTGGCTTCATGTACCGAATTAAGGGCTTATTGACAATGAGTGACGAAGACCTAATGGAAAACTGTGAAGACTTACAAGTATCTTCAAGCGTAGGAGACAAACACGATATAGAAGCACTGGAACTATATGATGAGCTCAAAAGGTTCGTACCAGTCTTCGAGGGCGAGGGAAGCAACGACGTAGTTTCAGCTCTTAAATACATAGTCAAAAACCGCCTGTGTGAAATCTACCTGAACATTAACATTGCACCCAGAATAATAGACACCATTCCCGTTACTGTTGCGTCTGCCGAGAGGAACTTTTAGAAGCTGAAGCTCATCAAAACCTACCTAAGGAACGCCATGACCCAAGACCGGCTGTCAGCTCTCACTCTTCTCTCCATAGAAAACGACGTGGCATCTACTCTGGACTATAGTGATTTGATTGAAGACTTCGACCTAAGAAAAGTCGCAAATGTCTTCTTTAAATATAATAGATTTCTCTTACAATTATACAGATATCCTTGTTTATTTAGCAGCAGGTCATTTCGGAACAGGTAATATTTTGGATTCCTAATTATATTACAATGTATTGCCTTACATCGTGTTCATTTCACATAAATCAATACCACACTTCCCGATGAAAAATAATTGCTTTGGGATCGCAATCACCCCATGTGAGGGTTTGTGTGAGAAAAAAAAAGCGAGCGACTGGTTTACGGTCAGAGTAAGCAACATGTAATTTCTTTACGTATATATGTATATATATATATATATACACTGACGGAAAAAAATCCCAACACCAAGAAGGGATTGTGTTAGATAAACGACGGTTGGTAGGCGGTAAGAGTACATCTGTAAGATGACGTCTATGCAAATTTCGCGCTCGACGCATACGTGTGGCGCTAGTAGCGCCCCTCGGAACATGCAAAGCAAGTTTGCTGTAAATACGCGCTGTAACGTTCGTGAGCGTTAGTTATCGTTGAAATTAGACGTAGGGTGTTGATGTTAGTCAAGAATGCCTTTAAAAAGACGAAGAAGCCATTATCAACAGCTCACGGAGTTTGAACGAGGTCGTGTAATAGGGCTACGTGAAGGTGGATTTTCTTTCCGCAATATTGCAGAACGACTTGGCAGGAATGTAGCCACTGCGCATGATTGTTGGCAGCGGTGGTCAAGGGAAGGTACTGCCTCAAGAAGACCGTGTTCCGGCCGGCCACGTGTCACTACTGAGAGGGAAGACCGCCGTGTACGGCGTATGGCCGTGGCGCATCGTACCACGTCTGCGGCAGCAATTCGAGCTCCAGTTGCCACCACAGTGACACAACGAACTGTTACAAATTGGTTACTTGAAGGACAGCTCCGAGCCAGACGCCCTGTAGCGTGCATTCCACTTACTCCAAACCACTGCCGTTTGCGACATCAGTGGTGTCAAGCTAGAGCTCATTGGAGGACGGAGTGGAGATCTGTTGTGTTTTCTGATGAAAGCCGGTTCTGCCTGGGTGCCAGTGATGGCCGTGTGTTGGTTAGAAGGAGGCCAGGTGAGCGCCTGCAACCAACCTGTCTGCGGCCGAGACACACTGGACCTACACCTGGAGTTATGGTCAGGGGAGTAATTTCCTATGACAGCAGGAGCACTCTCGTGGTTATCCCACGTACCCTGACGACACAGTTGTACGGCGGTCTGGTGATTCAACCTGTTGTGCGGCCATTCATGAACAGCATTCCAGGGGGTGTTTTTCAACAGGATAACGCTCGCTCGCATACCGCTGTTGTAACCCAACATGCTCTACAGAGTGTCGACATGTTGCCGTGGCCTGCTAGGTCACCATATCTTTCACCAATCGAGCACGTATGGGACATCATTGGACGACAACTCCAGCGACACCCCCAACCAGCATTAACCGTCCCTGTATTGACCGACCAAGTGCAACAGGCATGGAACTCCATCCCACAAACTGACATCCAGCACCTGTACGACACAATGCATGAACGTTTGCGTGCTTGCATTCAACATTCTGGCGGTTACACCGGTTATTTATGTACCAGCATTTCACATTTAAAATGGTTCTTCTCGCGCTTACAATAAGCTTTGATCTTGAAACCTTAATCGATTAAATATGTTACCTGTACAAATGTATTGCCGCCATTTCATTCCTTTACAACTATTTTTTCGTGGTGTTGGGATTTTTTTCCGTCAGTGTAGTTGCGAAAGGCCCCGTGAAGAGCCATCGCCCGGAGCCCCGCAAGAGCTAGGGCCGCCACTGTCAATTGCTACTTGCATTTTATTTTTATAATCTATATAGGTGATCTACAATAACAAGTTGTTTTGATTTATCGTCTTCAATAATGTTAATAACACGATTTTTTCGTAACTCTAATAATTGCTGTCGTTCATATCGGAAAGTTTTAGTTCTTGCAGACTTTGAATCATGATCTTCTTGCTTAATGTGTTTTATGGCTCTGTAGATTTGATACCTCACGGGGTTCTTCTGACTTGGGTTTAAATTTCCAACAATATTCTCAAGTAATGATATATATTCTTCTGATTTTGGCAGTTCATATGGTGGGGCGAACCTCTATTAATAGCAGTAAATTGGCTTTTGTAAAGGGCTTAAAAAAATTGGCGTTTACAAAAAGCCAATTTACTCAGCAATACCAACAAGAGTTGGTGTTGTTAATAAGTAATACGGTGCCGTTAAAATGACTCAAAAATCGTAAAAGCTTGATATACGCTCGTTTCAAGACTTTTGGACAAACGAATATGGATTCATACAACAAAAGGATCGTGCTGTTTGTGCTTTATGTTGTGAAAGTGTAGTGTGCCGTACGTCAAGTGTACAAAGACACTATCAAACCAAACATCAGTCCATATTTAAAAACTCTGAGGAGAAAAGTGAAGCCACAAAAAAGGGCTGTTTCTGGCTACAAAAAACAAAGTAGTATTTTTAGTTAAGTAATTGGAACCAAAAATAAAGTTGCCGAATGTAGTTACAAAATTGCTCAGTGTGTGGCTTCGAATGCCATACCCTTCACAGATGGAGAATACATCAAGGAAACTTTTTTCAGTAATGCTGAAATTTTGTTTAGTGATTTACCAAATAAAGAAACAATACTGTCTCGGATTCGAGAAATACCGGCTTCTGCGAGATCAATCGAGAGGCGCATAACTGATATGGCTGAAAATGTAACGGTAAAACAAACAACCGGGTTACAACAAGCTCTTGTATTTAGTGTCGCTCCTGACAAAAGTGTGGATGTGAATGATGTGGCTCGCGTAGCTACAGTTGCGCGATATTGTGACAACGACCGTATTTATGAAGAACTGTGCTGCTTGATACCTCTTGACGGTACAGCCTTTCCGACCCTTGCAATGGTCGGAAAGGACAAAATAAGGGTTTATTAAACTTCTTGAGGATTACATAGGACTTCCATTGAGCTTGTATTGAGCTTCCATTTCATTATACACCAGGAGAGTTTGTGTGCGAAGATTTCGTCACTGTGCTTGAACTCTGTAATAGAAACTGTAGTCAAGATATTTAACTTCATAGTTTTTCGCTTTTCATTGACCCACAGGCAACTGAAGTCTCTTCTACAAAAATGGAAAGCGCATATGTGGACCTTCCGCTCTACAGCAATGTTCGTTGGCTTTGTCGAGGTAATGTTTTGAACAGATTTGTATCATGTCTAGAAGCAATCAAGGTGCTCCATGATGAAAAAGAACATTTCCCGGTATTGAATGACGAGGACTGGCTTTGCAAGCTGATGTTTCTGGCTGACATAATTACACATCTGAATGAATTAAACTTGGATTTACCAGGGCAGGGTCAAACAGTACTTGATCTTTTTGAGCACTGGAAAGGATTTGCGTCAAAATTAGACATATTTTGCCGTGATATTGCCACTAACACATACAAGTACTTTCCAAACGTAAAGGCTCATTCAAATCGATTTACTCTCATCAGAGATGAGCTTCGGAAGTACGTTGAAGCGCTCAAAGGAGAGTTTGCTAAACGAGGTCAAAACTTCCAAATTCACGGGCCTATAATTTCTTACCTCATCAAGCCCGACTTAATTGATCTGACTGCCATCCCTTTTGACCTATCTCTTTTCTAGTGGAGGTATGTTGACAATTTTGAAAAGCAACACATCGAATTCAAGGCATCAGAGTTATGGAAGATAATATCTGTAGAAGTGCGGAAAACTTTTGAAGAAAACTGCTTGGAAAAGCCAGCTGCCATCCTCAACTGCTGGACATTCCTGCCTGAAGTGTTCACCTGTTTGAAGAAAGTTGCATTTGCTCTTCTTTCGGCTTTTGGGTCAACTTATACATGTGAACAAATTTTTTCACACATGAAAGCTGTTTTAAATCCACAGAGAAGTCGCCTAACACCTGTGCATTCCGAAGCCTGTGTGAAGCTGAAAGTGACCAAATACATACCTGATATTGAACAATTACGTAACAAAGGAGAAGCAAAGACAAGGGTCCCATTAATTGAGAAGTGACTCATATCAATAACAACCAATGCTTATTTATATTATAATTTTAATTACGTGTTTTATGTTGGAAATATTTAATTGTTTTGTTCTTCAAACTATTGGACATTCTCTCTTAACCAAATGTACATATGGCATAGATGAAAGAGTAACTTCGTACAAATGTGTCAAATGAAATAAAAACTTCACCGTCTTGGTACGATATTTAATAAAAGATGAAACTATTTACAGATTAAAATACCCCACTAGCACTTTCGGGGCAACATTCACCCCATCATTAGGTGGAACAGAGGGGTAATTCAGCACTCGCTTAGCTTTTTATAGGAGTGCAGCGATGCACTATGGGTAAGAATCTTGAGTGTCATGTGGGTCGTGACTGTTGCTATTACATCGGAACAAAAGATCCAATTTCCAAACAGTAATTTCACATAATATAGAAATTTTGTCACAAATGAAGGTTATTGTCATATTAATAAATTGTTGGTAATATTTAATTTATTACTACTGTAATTTAAAGTTCAAGTTGGTAACATGATCTTTCCAAATTTTTGAAATGTCCGTAATTGTGTAGTCATTGCAGCATTTGTCACCCAAGGCTTCGACATACAAGCTTTCAACAAAATGCAGCGAGTGTGTATACAATGGAGTGTTCAGTAGTTTAATGTTCGCCCAGTCTGGTTGTAGTATTTCACTAACGACATTCCTTGATAATTCCGTATTGTTACTACTGGTTCGGATATCGTATTTATGTTCATAGACACGGGTACCCAAGCTCCTACGTGTCGAGCCTATATAATTGCTGACGTGTTCTCCTGTAGTGGGGTCCAGTAGTGGAATATTGTATACACCCCATTTGCTCATATCAATTGTTCCTGGATCTTTTTTAACAGATGATAGAAGGTTTCGTGATCGGGTGCCAAACTGTATATTATGTTGTGAGCAAATACGAGATAGTGCATTGTTGATATAATGTTCCAACGTACCGTTTATTAGGCTTTGGGTCTTGCTTCAGATTAATGTTTCGTTCATTTAGTATTCTGTTATATAATTTGTTAACCATCACCCTTGGGTATCCATGTTTATCCGCCAACTTGAAAACTAACTTAATCTCAGGCTGTAAATGCTATCATTTGAAGAATGCGTGAAGGCTCTTCTAATAAGAAAATTGATAGCAGATAATTTTGGGGGATTGGGTTTGAGGAGTTACACGGGATAAGATTATTTCAATCAGTTGGTTTTTGATAAACACAGAAAGACAGAGAATTAGTATTTAGATCACGAATTATACAAAAATCCAAGAAAGGCAAAGAGAGATTAGATTCTAGTTCTATCGTGAGCCCGATAGTAGGAAATACTGACGAAAGTGCGTCGGCGAATTGATTTAAGTCATCCTTTGAGTGAGGCCAGAACACAAGGATGTCGTCGACGTACCTAAAGTAAAGACTGGGAACTAAAGGAAATTCATTGAGAACTTTGTTTTCAATGTATTGTAGCAGAATTTCTGCCAACACTGCGGAAAGTGGGGAGCCCATGGGTGAGCCCTCAGTTTGCAAATAGATTCTATCATGGAATTTAAGGTATGAACGCCGTTTAACTAAACAAAGTGCGTTCATAATGGCAGAAATTTCGGAAGTGGGAGCATTAATATTAGCGAGTTTGGCCTCAAAGATACGATGAGTGGCGTCCACAGGTACTTTAGGGTACAGTGAAACCACATCTAGAGATGCTAGTATGAAAGGGCCAGTATATGGCTGAATCATTCTGATCCTTTCTATTGTCCTAGTGGAGCTTTTGATCGAATAAGGGGAGCGCTTAGCTAACTTAGCTAAGTATAGGGCAAGAGCTTTTTCAAGTGGTCGGGCAGGGCTAACGTAGCCCTCGACCAAAGGTCTTATGGGTAGCCCCTCTTTATGCAGTTTGATACGCCCAAATATATAGGACACACGACAACCGGGTGGGGGAATAAATGCTTTAGAAAAGCCTTCAGGAAAATTTTAAGCAGTCTTCAATCTGGTTAACGCTGCGCATGTTGCTTTGGTTGGTTCACGCTCAACTAGTTTGCATGGAATAGAAGATATGGCTTCATGCATTTTATCCCTGTACTTTGAACTGTCTAATAAGACCATCTGATGCGTCTTATCCGCAGCCAAAATAGAAATTTCGTTACTATTTCTAAGTACAGCTAGTTGCTGTTTTTCTTCATTACACATCTGGGATGAATTAGGTTGTTGCTGCGGTTTGCCTCTTCGTAGTAGTCTTTCACGAAATACTACAACCAGATTGGGCGAACATTAAACTACTGAACACTCCAATGAACACACACTCGCTGCATTTTGTTGAAAGCTTGTATATCGAAGCCTTGGGGGGACAAATGCTGCAATGACAACACACCTACGGACATTTCAAAAATTTGGAAAGACTATATTACCAACTTGAACTTTAAATTACAGTAGTAATAAATTAAATATTACCAACAATTTATTAATATGACAATAACCTTCATTTGTAACAAAATTTCTATATTATGTGAAATTACTGTTTGGAAATTGTATGTTTTATTCCGATGTAATGGCAACAGACACGACCCACATGACACTCAAGATTCTTACCCATAGTGCATCGCTGCACTCCTATAAAAAGCTAAACGAGTGATGAATTACCCCGCTGTCCCACCTGATGATGGGGTGAATGTTGCCCCGAAAGTGCTAGTGGGGTATTTTAATCTGTAAATAGTTTCATCTTTTATTAAATATCGTACCAAGACGGTGAAGTTTCTATTTCATTTGATACATATGGCAATTTTATAGTGACATTTCAAAATAGTGTGTTCAGAACTTAAATTTTGCTAAACATGATATTAGTATTTGTTCCTATTTATATTAAAGTATTGAATAATTCACAAAGAATAGAATAGTTATTTAATGTATCGGAAACAGGTTAATACAAGATCAAATTAATCTGTTTCAATGGTTGTTGTATATAAAAATATGGTGGACTTAGGTTGGCACGCTGAGTGACTTTGCAACATTACTTCGGCACAACACTACTGTTACAGTGGACACCCCCCCCCCCATCCTAAAACCTGAAGAAAACTCTAAAATTTGTCCGCCATGTCGCGTATGGTATGAGGCAGCTAGGAATCACAGTTCGGCAGGATCACATGTTCTTTTACAGTTCAGTTTTTTTTACTTATTTCTCATTTACGTTGTTTTTTTTTCTTTCGGATGTTCTCAAAAATTAATTAACAAAATTGCGGGATAATTGGGAAGTCGCTCCAATGCTCTTGAAGGCAAGAAACGCAATATTTTTGCCATTTTGAATTGTTTCTATCTGTGGGAAAAGTTAGCACTCAATGGTTACTCTGGAAATTGATAAGAGCAAAGCGATAGGCCCAGAAGAGGACTTCTAGATTTCTTGAGGAGGGGCCGATGTTACGACCCACCCCCGCCATTAATTTAGTAATTAATGGGCGTGGTTGATGTGTGAAATTAATTAAGTATTAATTGTTCGAGGCTTGATTGGAGTTTAAAAGTGTAAACAGCAGATAAAGTTTTATCTGGGGGTTTGGAAAGAAAAGAGGCGAAGAATTCTCTCTCTGGCTGGGTGGTCTCAGAATAGCTCTGTTAGGTCATAAATATCAGGGCGCAGCTGACGGGCAGCCTATGCAACACGGAAAGGGAAAGAGGAATACGTATCGAATGAGCCACTTGAGTAGGAATGAATGAAGATAGGGGACGAAAGGTTTAGCGAATAATCGTAAATTCGTCGATTGTTTGGGGCATTTTCGAGAACAATTGCTCTCTGTGTGGTCCGTGCAGAAAAATAAGAGTTCGCACTTGGCATGAAAATAAGGAAGAAAGTTCAGTTGTCTGTGCGCTCTCCGATGTGAAAGGCTGGATGCCTTGGATCTGCAAAAAATGAATTGGGGAAAATGAAGCAGCGAACCTCCCCGCATTTGGTAAGAAATGGAGACAACTCGAGGCAGCTGGAGATGCCAGTTTGCCATAAAGACAGCAGAATGCCTAAATCCGCGGGATAAAGCAGAAATTTCTAGGCTGGAGCGTAATGGAACTCAGCGACTGTTTGGCCTAATGAAAGCCAAGTTACAGGGGAATTAAGAAGTCTGCGAGTGGACAGTGGTCATTCCTATGAGAAGCGAAGCCAAGCAAAGTCGGGTTCGGATGCCAACCACTGCAGTGTGGAATCGTCACCCCCATTCATCCCCTACTGTGGAGGAAGTGAAGAGATGCGCTTGTCTTACGGGGTGAAGCGAGGCCCCATGTGTGCGTGTGTGTGGTCGCGTAAGCAGCGAAGCCACTACGTGTAAGTGCGACGGGATAAAAACATGTCGAAAGAAAAATATGAGCGTAAGAGCGGTGGCTTCGATACCTAACAAATATACAGGTGAAATGTTGAGTTGCCGATATACGCTTAAGGTAAAAGCACGTCTGATTTCGCTCGGCCGAGAAAATTAATCTTGGAAACCGCAACATCAGATGTGAGAGGGCCTATTTTGCTTAACGCCCACCTTCAAATCGTCACGAGAATAGATCAGTGTGCACTCTAATCATTGCAACAAAGTGCGGCGTGATATTACCATTTTTAATTGTGTGCTTCATTTACATCAAGCGTCAAAGTGAAGTGTTGAATCATCGGTGCTGCCACATGGTGCAAGTGTCTGTGTGTGTGTGTTTTTTTTTTTTGTCGTGTGATATTATGTGATGCACAACGGATTTGCACAGCAAAGTCACGAAACTGTAAGTAGATGAATATTTCCTTTTTCTTTCTTCGCACATCTGCGAACTTGTGCCATCCCGACACCCAAAGCTGCATGGACATAGATGCAGTAATGCTGAGTGACTGAACCTCAGAGGAAATACCTGCACATACAGATTTCAATTTCTTACAGGGCCCATTTCCTGATTACTTTTTTTACATGAATAAGGGAGAAGGTGTGGCCACAAATTCCGCTGGGCGGGACAGTTTCTTTTAACTTTGGTTCAGGACCAACGTCAGCGGGGCAGGGTTCTGCATGTGCATGCTTATTAGATTTAGTTAATTAACTTTGGCAGTATTTCGCACCTATAATCTTATACCGCAAATTAACATGCTTGTGTATTTTGTGTCGCGAGTATTTTTAATGTGATCGTTTGCATATAATTTTTTTTTTCATTCTCTAAGCAATTGTATATGAATATCACCTGCAGCTCTATTTAGTGTGTAAACGAGTAGTATCTCTTGTTCAGATAGTCCGGTGGAGACTCAGTCGGCTTGTGTCTTCCGACAGTAATGTGTGACACCGTATGCTGCCCTCATAAGAGGGGCAATTGTCTATGCGCCTAGAGAGCGCCGTATCTGTTTAAATCTCGCAGAACGTTATTAAATGTTGTGTTGTGTATTTGAGAATCATGTGTTATTTGCGAAAGTGAGTGTTGTACTGGCTGGTTGGGGATTGAATGTACCGGAGTAAGATCCGGACCACTACACTCAGTCACGAATTGGTGATTGCGGGTGAACCTCATCACAACTCTGATCCCAAAGTATCATTTTCTTTAGTTTATTTTATTTTTATTTGTTGTTGTTATTTTGTTCACACGGTGGATTCACCCAAGCCTTATGCTTCGGGTCATTCTTCAACTTTTCATTTTTTATGTTCTGGTGTGAATCTTTGAGTGCAGCAGTGCACCTGAGATTCTCACCTGGTGCCGTGGCCAACTAAATTGTACTTCAGGTCTCAAGCACCGTTACCGGCCGACTCGGCAGGAACACTGCTAGTGCCGTGTAACATTAATGGTGCCGTTGTCCCAGGATCGATACCTATATTTTGCAGCTAGCGGAACAACACTCATGTTCGTAAAATAAGTGCGAATTGACTGCCATTACTATTTTTATTTAGTTTTGTTCGGTGCGAATTTTGTATAATTTAGCATTAAGTAAGCCTTAAGCTGTTTTCTAAGAACTGCCATAATTTTAGTGGGTAAGAAAAACAAAATGGCTAACACAAAAAAATCGTCATCTGCGAGTCACATGGATTCAGATGATTCTGGTGGTCACTCTGACGGAGAACATGTGAGCACTGGGGCTGCAATTGTTCCGGAAGAGAGTACACCTGTTACAAGTACAGCGGGTACATCACAGCTGAGACAAACAGCTTTAGCCGCACCTATGGTTTACGGTGAGCAAATAGCGCGATGCATAAACATGTTGAGGCTATTCACAGGCACTGATCCGCTGTATCGTGCTAAACACTTTTTTCAGGATGTCGAAAGTGTAGCGATGGTGGGTAGATGGTGTGAGCAAACTAAACTCGCGATTGCAAAATCTAAATTTCGGGAGAGAGCTGCTGAATTTCTATCTGATAGCGATGAGCTGAGGGCAGAAACCGAACCCTTTGCAGCGCGAACCCGCATGATTGTGGATCCCTTACGAGTGCAGGGAAGCCAGGTCAAAAGTCCTCCAATCATTTCGCGGGCGTAGGAGCATCGAACGTGAGAGATCTGTGGAACTCGTGGATTCTCGAAGCTATGCCTCATATTTAAATTTTCTTTCCGCATATCTCGACGGGTAGCAATGAACGTGTGATGAAATCCTTAAACTTTCCTTCCGCTCTCAGGGCACTTAAATCCGGAATTAGGTGCCTTGCGACGGTGGGAAAGGGTTGAGTGTTTACAGTTAAAAAAAAAAAAATAGAATGATTGGATGAATAAACTTCATCCAGTCATCCCTTTTTTTTTCTTTCATGGGGATGGAATGTTACAGTGGACACCCCCCATCCTAAAACCTGAAGAAAACTCTAAAATTTGTCCGCCATGTCGCGTATGGTATGAGGCAGCTAGGAATCACAGTTCGGCAGGATCACATGTTCTTTTACAGTTCAGTTTTTTTTACTTATTTCTCATTTACGTTGTTTTTTTCTTTCGGATGTTCTCAAAAATTAATTAACAAAATTGCGGGATAATTGGGAAGTCGCTCCAATGCTCTTGAAGGCAAGAAACGCAATATTTTTGCCATTTTGAATTGTTTCTATCTGTGGGAAAAGTTAGCACTCAATGGTTACTCTGGAAATTGATAAGAGCAAAGCGATAGGCCCAGAAGAGGACTTCTAGATTTCTTGAGGAGGGGCCGATGTTACGACCCACCCCCGCCATTAATTTAGTAATTAATGGGCGTGGTTGATGTGTGAAATTAATTAAGTATTAATTGTTCGAGGCTTGATTGGAGTTTAAAAGTGTAAACAGCAGATAAAGTTTTATCTGGGGGTTTGGAAAGAAAAGAGGCGAAGAATTCTCTCTCTGGCTGGGTGGTCTCAGAATAGCTCTGTTAGGTCATAAATATCAGGGCGCAGCTGACGGGCAGCCTATGCAACACGGAAAGGGAAAGAGGAATACGTATCGAATGAGCCACTTGAGTAGGAATGAATGAAGATAGGGGACGAAAGGTTTAGCGAATAATCGTAAATTCGTCGATTGTTTGGGGCATTTTCGAGAACAATTGCTCTCTGTGTGGTCCGTGCAGAAAAATAAGAGTTCGCACTTGGCATGAAAATAAGGAAGAAAGTTCAGTTGTCTGTGCGCTCTCCGATGTGAAAGGCTGGATGCCTTGGATCTGCAAAAAATGAATTGGGGAAAATGAAGCAGCGAACCTCCCCGCATTTGGTAAGAAATGGAGACAACTCGAGGCAGCTGGAGATGCCAGTTTGCCATAAAGACAGCAGAATGCCTAAATCCGCGGGATAAAGCAGAAATTTCTAGGCTGGAGCGTAATGGAACTCAGCGACTGTTTGGCCTAATGAAAGCCAAGTTACAGGGGAATTAAGAAGTCTGCGAGTGGACAGTGGTCATTCCTATGAGAAGCGAAGCCAAGCAAAGTCGGGTTCGGATGCCAACCACTGCAGTGTGGAATCGTCACCCCCATTCATCCCCTACTGTGGAGGAAGTGAAGAGATGCGCTTGTCTTACGGGGTGAAGCGAGGCCCCATGTGTGCGTGTGTGTGGTCGCGTAAGCAGCGAAGCCACTACGTGTAAGTGCGACGGGATAAAAACATGTCGAAAGAAAAATATGAGCGTAAGAGCGGTGGCTTCGATACCTAACAAATATACAGGTGAAATGTTGAGTTGCCGATATACGCTTAAGGTAAAAGCACGTCTGATTTCGCTCGGCCGAGAAAATTAATCTTGGAAACCGCAACATCAGATGTGAGAGGGCCTATTTTGCTTAACGCCCACCTTCAAATCGTCACGAGAATAGATCAGTGTGCACTCTAATCATTGCAACAAAGTGCGGCGTGATATTACCATTTTTAATTGTGTGCTTCATTTACATCAAGCGTCAAAGTGAAGTGTTGAATCATCGGTGCTGCCACATGGTGCAAGTGTCTGTGTGTGTGTGTTTTTTTTTTTTGTCGTGTGATATTATGT
This sequence comes from Macrothele yani, assembly GCA_039090855.1. Lineage (NCBI taxonomy): Eukaryota > Metazoa > Arthropoda > Arachnida > Araneae > Macrothelidae > Macrothele > Macrothele yani. The sequence goes on along the minus strand of CM077017.1, from coordinate 58,218,398 downwards.
GATGCACAACGGATTTGCACAGCAAAGTCACGAAACTGTAAGTAGATGAATATTTCCTTTTTCTTTCTTCGCACATCTGCGAACTTGTGCCATCCCGACACCCAAAGCTGCATGGACATAGATGCAGTAATGCTGAGTGACTGAACCTCAGAGGAAATACCTGCACATACAGATTTCAATTTCTTACAGGGCCCATTTCCTGATTACTTTTTTACATGAATAAGGGAGAAGGTGTGGCCACAAATTCCGCTGGGCGGGACAGTTTCTTTTAACTTTGGTTCAGGACCAACGTCAGCGGGGCAGGGTTCTGCATGTGCATGCTTATTAGATTTAGTTAATTAACTTTGGCAGTATTTCGCACCTATAATCTTATACCGCAAATTAACATGCTTGTGTATTTTGTGTCGCGAGTATTTTTAATGTGATCGTTTGCATATAATTTTTTTTTTCATTCTCTAAGCAATTGTATATGAATATCACCTGCAGCTCTATTTAGTGTGTAAACGAGTAGTATCTCTTGTTCAGATAGTCCGGTGGAGACTCAGTCGGCTTGTGTCTTCCGACAGTAATGTGTGACACCGTATGCTGCCCTCATAAGAGGGGCAATTGTCTATGCGCCTAGAGAGCGCCGTATCTGTTTAAATCTCGCAGAACGTTATTAAATGTTGTGTTGTGTATTTGAGAATCATGTGTTATTTGCGAAAGTGAGTGTTGTACTGGCTGGTTGGGGATTGAATGTACCGGAGTAAGATCCGGACCACTACACTCAGTCACGAATTGGTGATTGCGGGTGAACCTCATCACAACTCTGATCCCAAAGTATCATTTTCTTTAGTTTATTTTATTTTTATTTGTTGTTGTTATTTTGTTCACACGGTGGATTCACCCAAGCCTTATGCTTCGGGTCATTCTTCAACTTTTCATTTTTTATGTTCTGGTGTGAATCTTTGAGTGCAGCAGTGCACCTGAGATTCTCACCTGGTGCCGTGGCCAACTAAATTGTACTTCAGGTCTCAAGCACCGTTACCGGCCGACTCGGCAGGAACACTGCTAGTGCCGTGTAACACTACTAAATGGTTGCCGAACCCTGCTATAGAGGTTCTTCGTCATCATCGGAAGAGTAACTTATTTCTTGCCCGTCTGCAACAATGTTTACATCTGTAACATTTCCATTCGCAGCTAAATTATTAACCACTGCAATAAATGCTTCAAAAGAAACTCCTAACTGTGTTCTTTGAGAAGGTGTATCCCATTATTTTGTAGGACCATCAGTGTCCGTTACAGGCAAATATTTCCCAACTTTACTTACCATGTGTGTTGCATCCAAAATATCAATAGAGCTTTTTCCATAGTCATGTATTTCATTCAAAAGTCTGGAAACAACTCAAGTGCGATAAAAAAAAAAAAAGTTTCAAATTCTGGATGATAAATAACTAATAAAACCGTTAAAAATAATTAATATTAAAAATATTCTAATAAAAGTTAAAATTATTTACTTTGGACACACCTCTTAGCTACCCTCTATCATGAAAGTGACACTGAATGAGAAGTTCAAAGTGTTACAGCAAATCAGGCAGCCAAAACTCACATCACTGAACTACAGAATTCGGATAAACCAAAAATATTACTTCGTATTTAAAATTGCAGGGAAATTTTCGAACTTCGACGAATTTGAAACCAAGTTTGAATTAAATACGTATTGTACATACACCGACGAGCTAAAACATTATGACCAGCGCGTCGTTATGCAAATTAAAGCTACTGCAGGATAAACGAAGCCGTGTGTGAAGGTCATGAAACGGTATAAGTAACACCGCCGCCCAGATGGCGCAGTGGTCTAAGCGATGGCTTCTGATCATTCGTCCGAAAGGCGCCCGTGTTCGAATCCCGGTGAGGCATGGATGTTGTGTTTGTCTTACGGCACTGTCTCTCTCCCTTCCCTGGAACCAGTGACCCTAAATAAGGGACGGGCGACTGCTTATAGCCCATTGAGTTGCTCACGGTGGTCGTTGAACCTCCAAACAATAAATAAACAAATAACACCTGATATTGATCTCTGTTAATCAGTGTTGTTCTTGTTGTTCAGATCAGAAATAAAGCGGATTTAATCGAGTTTGACAGAGGCCAAATCGTAATGACCAGATGACTGCGCCAGAGCAAGGCTTGTGGGGCGCGGGCTTAGCACTTCAAAAAGTGATCCGAGGAGAGGCAAACGCCGAACCGCCGGCAAGGTGTGGGATGACAACAGCTCACCGATTATAGAGGTGAGCGAAGGCTATCCCGTATGGTACGAGGCAACAGAAGGGATACTACACTGAAGAGCAATTGAATTAGAGATACCTGTCTAGTAACGTGTAGCACCACCTTTCGTTCTGATGACGGCGGCGATTCGTCTCTGCAAGACACCGGAACCTTTAGGAAGCCATACGAATCCACGACCTCTGAACAAGCTCTCACAGTTCACGAAGATTTCATGGAGGAGGGTCATCTCTCTCGATGGCATCCCAGATGTGACCTAGCTGGCCAAGGAAGCGAGGACACGTCGGTGGGGTGTTCATCCAACCATTCGGATACAATTCAGGAGCTGCATTGTCTTGTTGCAGATGAGGTCCCCAGTGGGATGTTGAAGACGCACAAACGGGAGCAAATGGTCGTCCAGGATATCCCGGTAACGTTGACCTGTGACGGACGATGTCACACGTACCAGGGGTCCCATTTCAGTCCACGTAAACAGTCCCTAGACGAGAATGCCACCCCACCAGCTTGAAGAGTACCCTGCTGGCAAGAAGGATCCATCGCTTCATGTGGTTTGCGCCGTACTCGTATCCTGCCATCCGCATGTACCAACGTGAATCTCGACTCATCAGTCCAGGCAACATTTTTCCACATGTCTAGGGTCTAGTGGCGATGTTCCGGCGCCCATGCTAATCTTTTTCACCATGTGATGTGCGGTCAGCAGCGGTATCCTCGTGGGACGATGGCTTCTGTACCCCATAGCGAGGAGATGGTTCTGGATGGTGTGGCTGCTTACACGTTTTTGTGCACCAGCGTTAAATTGCCGAGTGATTTCTTGCACTGTGGCCCGTCTATCCGCTGTTACAATGCGAGCTAGCCGACGATGACCCCGCTCATCCACACGCTGTTGTCCACGGCAGTTGGGCCTTGCAGGGATGGTTTTACCGGATTCGATGTACGCACGGTGCACCCGTGACACCGTGGCTCGTGAAAATCCCAGTACCTGCATGACTTCCGAGATGGAGTGACTCATTCGTCGGGCCCCGACAATTTTCCTACGATCAAATGCGCTTAGATCCTTCGTCTTACCCATACTGCGTCCGACTCTTACTGATTTCCGTCGCATCACTTCTTATATTGTCGGATTGCCGCATACGTCATGTCGTTTCCGTTTACAGGGTCGCCCACAGCTCCACGTTTGTATAACGCCAGCTGTCTCTAATTCAATTGCTCTTCAGTGTATAGCGCAACTCGCAGCTAATTTGAATGCTGGTGACGAGAATAATGTGTCACAATACGAAATACATCGAACCCAGTTGAAAATGGGGCTGTGTAGCCGCAGGCCGCTCCGAGTGTCCTGACTAACCTCGATTCACTGTTCAAAGCGCCTGCAATGGGCAATCGAGCATGAAAACTCGACCTTGAATGATTGGAAGCAGGTCATATGGTCCGATGAATGCCGCTTACTGTTACACCATGTGGACGGCCTGGTATGTGTGCGTCGCTTACCCCTGGAGCAGTGTTGCTACCATAATGCACTGTGGGACGAAAACAAGCCGGTCGAGGAAGTGTAACACTTTAGGCAATGTACTGCTGGGACACTCTGTGTCTAGTCATTCATGTGCAAGAAACTATGGCGTCTACCACCTATCTAAACATCATTGCAGACCAAGTGCATCCTTTCATGGCAACAGCATTACTTTCTAGTAGTGCCGTTGTTCAGCAGTATAATTCGCCATGCCACACTGCGTGGATTGTTTGAGAATGGTTTGTGGAACATGAGGAAGACTTCCAGGTATTGCCCTGGCCTCCAAATTCCCCGGACATCAATCCAATCCAGCATTTGTGGTTTCTGTTGAAACAGCAACACAAAACATGGATGCTCGATTAAGTTACGTAAACTCTTGTAAGTTATTTAGTTTGCTCTTGTAAGTTACGTGGTTGAGCCATCTGCGGTGGCTTAACCACGTAACTTACAAGAGCTAAAGGATCTTTTGGTAACGTGCTGGTACCAGATACCACAAGACACCTTTAGAAACCTTGTTTTTGTGGTACGTGGAATACAAACAACATATTTGGCAGGTGTCTCTTTGGTGTAGATGGTCATGGTACTGTGCATTTTAAGATTTTCCGTTCATGATCAATCCTCCATTAAAGAAACACAGAAGCACTCATATGTCGGAAACAGTCACTATCAATTCTTAATTTTTGTGCTTTGAGAACATAAGGCAACTCACGTCTCTGCACTACTTTAATTACTCTAAGCAAGGATATACTTGCTACCTAAGATGGAAATAAATCTAATCCAATAAGTGACTCAACATTGTGTGGTATTCAAATAACAGCTGTTTTACTGTGTGACGAGCCTGCCCCGCAGGACGCACGCGACATAAAGGCAGATAGTAGCGATAACGAACGTCTGCGTAGCTCAGTTGGTAGAGCGACTTGTTCCCGAATAAGTGGACTCGGGTTCGATTCCCGGCGTGGACCAAAAATGGCGGAGAAATTTACTTCTTTATCATGGCGCCCGAACTTCCCGGATGACCCGGCCGTTAAAGATCTCGCAATGGTGTGATGTTCTTTCCACACCGCGAGACAAGAAAAGTAAGAGAATTCTTTCTTCAGCGCTTCGAAAAATAAATGTGTGTGATGTTGCATTCCACACACCAGATTGACTGGGAGTTCTCAAGTGCGCGTTCTTCAGCGGATGCTGCCTACGATGATTCATGGTCACGGCTGACCCGTGGGCCACGCCCCGGCCCTCTTTGGGGGGGTAGATGTGACGTGCCTACCCCGCAGGACGCGCACGACATAAAGGCAGGCAACAGCAATAACGAACGACTGCGTAGTTCAGTTGGTAGAGCGACTTATTCCGAAATGAGGGGACCAGGGTTCGAGCCCCGGTGTGGATAAAAATGAAGGAGAAATTTACTTCGTTATACCTGTTATACAGAATGGCCCACGTAAAACCTACCCCAAACGCGATTTGGGTTACAGTTGTGAAGTTATATTTCGTAGCTCGCCGCAGCAAACTATTCGACGCTGTCGCGCACGTGCATATGAGTGCAGTTATTCTCCACGCTCCGGCATACAGTCTGTGGCTGTCTGCGTGTGAGTCATGCCATATTCACTTGAACAACGTGTTTTTATTGTGGAGGAGAATGTTCGCGCATACTCTTTCGCTTTCTTTCGTGAACGATTTTAGGCAAAATATTCTGGTGACAATGTTCCTGCGAAACCAACGATCCAGGATTTAGTGAAAAAATGGCGTACAACTGGTTCTGTAATCAACGCACAGAGAGTGAAACAAGGAACTGTATGCACACCGGAAGCTGTCACCGATGTAGCGAATCCTATCGAAAGAAGCCCCAACGCGTCAATAAGCCATTTAACCCAGCAGACAAGCATTACACTTTTAGGTCAATTCAGGGTATACACCATATTGGCAAAAGTCACCGGACACCCCTTCAAAAGCAAATGAACGGATTCGCTGCGTTCTTAAGATGCGCGGTACAACTGTAAACGGTATAAAAACAAGCCTGCAGCTGACCGCGATCATATCGCACTGTGAGGTTGAGTGAAAAGGTTGCGGCGGGAGAAAACTGACTTTGAGAAAGGAAAGATTGTTGGGTGTTATATTAGTGGGTTGTCCATAAGAGAAACTGAGAGGCGTTTAAATATACGCAAGTCAACTGTTTTGGATGTACTGAATAAGTGGAAGACACATGGCGTGCCTGAAGCAGCAAAACGTATCGGCAGACCAAGGAAAATCAGTGATAGAGGACGTCGAAGCCTCAGGAGAGTCGTTACAACTAATCAACGGAGTACTGCACAAAACCTCAGTGTACAGGTGAGTAAAAAATCTGGAACCTCAGTATGTACACGTACCATTTGCAGAGAACTTCATTCCATGGGTTACCGTGGTCGTGCGGCTGCTCATAAGCCTTTCATCTCCACTCGGAATGCTACTCGTCGTTTAGCATGGTGTAAAGAACATTTATCGTGGACCGTAGATCAATGGAAACGGGTCCTATGGACTGATGAATCCAGATACCCGATCCATTAGTCTGATGGCCGTGTGTGGATATCGCGGCAGCCGAAGGCAACGTTATTTGCCACAGTGTATTGTTAATATGGTTAAGTTTGGAGCTCGCAGTGTACTCGTGTGGGGTGTGTTTTTCGTGGTATGGTCCCGGCCCATTGGTTATCATGGGCAAACCTGTTAACCAGCACGTCTATCTCGATATTTTGGACAGCTACCAACTCTGTGGCAATACTATGGAACCGAGCCTTGTTGGTACCAGCAGGATAATGCACCAAGCCATAAAGCAAGGACTGTTACGGCGTGGTTTGACGATAATTCTGTATCGTGTGTGGACTGGCCAGCATAGAGCCCTGCTCTTAATACTTCTTATGCGGCGCTCAAATTCATCCCATAGAGCATCTATGGGATGAATTAGAGCGCCGCATTAGAAGTTTGGAACCAAGGCGTACTACTAAGCAACAGTTAGCGACAGCATTATGCACTGAATGGAAGCGCATACCTATCGCTGTGTTCCAAAACCGTCTCGAAAGCATGTCTCGAAGGGTCAGTGCATGCATTAAGGCCAAAGGTGGGCCGACACCGTACTAATGTATGTCAATAAATGCTATGTTGTGTTTCTCTTCTAGGTGTCCGGTGACTTTTGGCAGTATAGTGTATTTCATGATTTAAAAATTAAGCCTTATTATGTGAGTGTTGTGCAGGAATTAAGAGGACTTGTTACGGGAAAACGGGTCCACTACTGTCAGTAGCTCTTAGAGTTGGTTTCTGAAGAACTGCTCGACCCATTTCTCTTCCTTTCAACAGACGAAGCTTGGTTCCACCTTTTGGGGTATGTCAATTCGCAGAGCACACATTTGGCTGATAAAAGCCCACACGTGTTCCGACAGAAACTACTCCACGATTTAAAAGTCGGTGTTTGATGTGGAATGTCAGGTCAACGCATCATCGGCCCCATTTTTTCTTTTTTTTTTTCTAGGGGAATGCGAATACAGAAGTTTATCTACTGATCTACGAAGAATTTGCAAGCCAGTTGATTCACATGAACTCACTTATGACTTCTTGCAAGAATATGGAGGGACTTGCCATACCTCTGATCGTTCACTCGCTCGAATCCACAGTGATTTTACTCATGAAAGAACAACCAGTAAGGATCTATGGCGCCTCGCCCGCCCGACTTATTACTGTGCGACTTTTACATGTAGCTCGCTAGAAGGGAAAGTCTACCGCAACAACCCTCGAACATTGAAGAGTCGAAAACTAACATACGGCAAGAGATTTCCGGCATTTCTATCGCCGAATTGCGCAGCGTTTTCTTGAACATGCTTCGGCGAGCCAAAAAAATGCATCGAAGCAAGTACGACCATTTTCAATACAGACTTTGATAAAGGTATGCTAATAAACGCGCCAATCGTTAGCATTACAACTTTTTCTTTAAGTTAAAAATACCGTTTATTTACCATAACAAATGTAACTGAAATGCACGGTACTGTTACGGAGATTGAATACTAGAATATAGGCATCAAATAGAAGTCATCGCTCTTTCCACGTTTATAAGTGAGTCACGGAAAAATTATCATCGGCCACCACCGGGAATCGAACCCAGGGTCTTTTAGTTACGCGCCGGACATGCTACCACTGCACCACAGCGGCCTCGAAATTCTCGAGACTCACATATGATAAACTTCCAAACCACCTGGCAGGTTGCTTCTTTGGGGCCCCGCACAATGCTGGGGATTCACCAAAGGTGAACAGCAGCAACTAAACAAATAACTAGAAAGCGAATGAGTAATAAATACACAGTTGACGTGGATTATGAACATCAAATAGAAGTGTCTACCCTCTATGAACATCGAAGACACGGTGTATTTAGAGACGCCAGTTTGTCTCATTTTAGAGTCTGCACCTTTGTATTTTACAGCCGCATTAGTATTGTCGTGCTCGTTTGATCCTTTACCTTCTTGATTTCAAAGCAGCCGACCAAAAGCGCAAGCCCTCTTAATTTTTTCCTTGATGCTTTGTATTAGTCGATACCGGCGTGTTTTTTCCAGGTACTTGAGAGCCGAGGGGCTTTGTGGAGGCAAAGGGGTGAGTTTGGTGGAAACAAAGGGGGTGCTAGAGGAGTCACTTCGAGGATTTGAAAGCGAACGGTCGCAGGAGCACGAGGGCAGGAAAGGCCTGACGTGTTGGGGGAAGCACGTCTTAAGCTGACCGGGGGAATGCAGGTATTCTCCGCATCACAAAGAAATGACCGCGCGAGGATTTAGGCAAGGAAATGTGGGTTTTGAGAGGAGCGGGCACGAATGATAGAAAAAAGCTGAGCACAACCTTCTGCACTTAAGTAAGGAAAATAATAAAGTGCTTTACAAGAGTTTTAAAAGGATTGCGAAAAATTGTTACTATTGGCCATTTTATTGTCTTCAACCACGCAAAACTTTGCAACTGAACACAAACCACTTACCAGTACATTATAACCAAATAAAACTGTACAACTGTCATTTGCATTTGAGACCGGTGTTATATGAGCCACCCTGTATGTTTACTAAAAAGCGCAATCTGAAATTTCTCTTTGTACTTCATGGAGCAAGGTATGACCTGTTTCTATTTGAACCATTAGAGTAACTTCCACAATCAGTGCAACATTATGAATAACAACTTCTCGGGAAAGAATGCACAGATTGACATAACTTAAACGAACAGATTTATTAAACTGAAAGAACATAGGAGTTCAAAGAATTTCACTCTGATAAATAAAGGCATGAAGAATAGGAATGTTTTATATGGATTTGGTCTGGTTCAATAGTCTTTCAGTTCATTTACTGTAAGCAGTAACTATTTCGATAGTTACGCTACCTGTGAGTGTTCTCTTCTGTAGACATAATTAGATGACATTGATGATAAGGTGGCCATCATTACCATTCTGAGCCCTAAAGTTGTCCCCTTTATACATAAAACTCAGCTTTTTGTTTTCCAACATTGTTAAATATATATATTTTTATAAAAAAAAGTAGGTTTCGAAAATGTGTTTTCGCGTTGTTCAAAATCAAAAGCTGTTAAATCATATCTAATTGGAAATATTTGTTTCTTTATTGTTTCGCCAGGCTGATTCGAAGGACGCACTTGTACATCTCTTCCTGAAATCCTGTCAGTGATTGGGCGATAAGCAGCGGTGTTCTGCTGTCCAAGTTAGAAGGCATGTGGTCCCAATGCTAAAAGCAGCTATTGTGTCAGACAAGCAACATAACAAGCTGAGGGATTACGCTGGCCTAGGTCATTAAGTTTTCATGAGTTAATTTGTATGCGGTGCACAGAGAACTTCGGAACCTCCGAATCGGTTGGTTGCAGTTTCGACGCCGATGATCCTCCCCCCCCTCACATTGTTCCCTCTCCCCGTGCTCATCATACAGGTTCTGCTGCTCTCGTGTCTTTATCTTCCAACATGGCATACAACAAACAGGTAACTCCCATGTACAGATCCCTCTATGTGTTAGCTGCGCATATTAAAATGGATGGTACGCTGAAGAGATATTAATTTCCCCCATCTTATTCATAATTACTCTTCATCAACGAACTCGGGAGCTTTGTTCGCTGTTACGGTCGCGGGATCATACGCATATTTTGGTGTGTGGAATATTATCATTTCTATCGAAATTTTATCGGAGTAGAGAAGCAGATGTACTGAGAATGGTGTTCCGTGCAGTTTGTGCGATTCATTAAAATATAATTACTGTTACAAGACAGACCTGCACGTTTCATTTTGCTGAGTTGCCTCTTTTGCATTTTTAGAAACGTCATAAAGAGGTCATTAGTGATAAAATCATCGATAATATTGAATCGTAATGTTTGCGCCGAGTAATTTGGCGTTTAAAAGACACGCGAAAGCACTGGCAAACGACTGCTCCAGATAGCATTAAGTTTTGGTTTTTTTAATTTCCATTCTTAATTATTGAACTACTTTGCTTAGCAGTCCGAATTTTCAGAAAAAAAAAAAAAAAAAAAAAGCTAAACCTGAGCTTATAAAAGCGGCTGGAAAAAAGTGTTAGAACTTCGCAAAAAAAGTTATGTGCGTGTGTGAGTGCTCATCACAATACAGTAACGCATAATATGGAATCTGTAACACCGTAACAAACCGGTACACAAATTCTGATGGGGGATTTGGGAAAAGGTTTAGGAAATTTGCGTTACTCTAGAACCCTGAATATCATTTTGGGCATATAACGGAGAGAATAAAAGTAGAGTTTTAACTTCAAATTTAAAAGAGAAACATTAACGTATCCAATGAGGAGAGCCTGGGGTTTGAGCCTCCAAGTGAAGGCGATTTTAGACCAGAGGGATGTTTATCATCAGAAAGATTGTTTCATCATCGGGCAGATTTTAACATAAGTGTTCAGATACATTTTTTCTGAAAAAAAGCTTCCTTTTTTTTTTTCCTAATGTGATAAAACATACTCCGACAAAATAGCCCAGACCAAAATCGCCCCAACAAATCAGTCCCCCGACATCACAGTCAATACACAAAATAGCCTCCCGTCAAAAGAGTTTACCGCAGACCCATATGGCTGTGCCACTTTCTTCCTCTTGTGTAGTAAAATAATTCATAAAGGAAATGAATTACAACTTAATTGTATTTCATGGCGTTCGTATTGCATCTGGAAGAGATAATCGGAATTGCAGTTACAATATTTCCAGTCGGACCTACCTCAAAGATGACGCACATGTCAAGACGGCAAGCAGCAATTATAAGCCCTTGTCGGTGTAGCTTAGTTCGGAAAGCATTCAGCTCCGGAGCAGAACGATAGATACGGGTCACGGATCAACTGGTAGACAATTTCTTGCGGGTCCAACGAGTCGGGTCAAGGTGTTCTTGACCCGGTTTTACTTCAGTTTTATTTTTGAAAAGAGAAAAATATGTTCGAAAGAAAAATGCACGTTGTGGAATTCTGTAGTCGATACTGATGCTCACGGAGCGAATAATGATTTTCCATGCAAAACTATTGTCGTCTCTTTCTTAAAGCAACGAAGATTTCCACCGACCGATGTCAGACACACCGACACCGTATCGTAAAAAGATACTTCCTTTGCGTTCTTTTACAGTGCGATTGTCCAGGGCAAGGTACCGGCAAACGTCATTCGCCTGCTTCTCAGCTGATTCACTTTCTCCGTGTGAAGTTCACTGTATGACTAGCAGTTACTTTTCACATGGCATCTTTTACATTAAGCATTCAGAGGTTTTCGATTGATGTGCTGACATCCCGTTCCCATGACATGTCACGTCGAAATTAACTCCTTATTTGTTAATATGGATGGATTTATTATTAAGGAGGTTGAGAAATGCATCGAGGTCAGCAAATACATGCTTGTTGAAAACCACAAGGAGAAGAGTGAATGCTGGAAATTGTTTCGTCTCATTAAGGAACCGGTAAATAATTCTGTGTTGTTTGGTCTTGCTTATTGTTCAAAATGTGGAAGTGTGTAATTACAAAGAAAGATGTCGACGGTGTAATGAAAGATTATGGAACCAAAAATCTAACGGACCATATGAACCTCCATCAAAGCGTGGAAAGAGTGAACAATCTAAATACATTTAAAAATATACATTTGTGTAATCGTAAATAATGACTCCCATTTGTAATATAACTCCATGGTCACGGTCATAGTCAGCCATTACTTCTGGATTACGCAAAATAGTGTCACTAAAAATAGCACTAAAATTTAGCAAGTAAGCAAATTTTATTATTAAAAAAGGATTTCAGTTATTAAATAAATATCAAGCAGTTATTGGGATGAATATATATTACGTTTATATGTATATATAAATTGAGTTTCGAATCAAAGCAGATATATTATATGTATATATAAATTGAGTTTCGTTCAAAGCAGATATATTATATGCATATATAAATTGAGTTTCGTTCAAAGTGGATTTGTCCGGGTCAGTTAAGGGTCCGGATCGGGTCGGGTCCAGTTATGGGACGTCCGGGTCCGAAATTTTTGACCCGTTTCCAACTGTGGTTCGAGTTCGCCACCGCAAATTTGGGTTTCACATTGACACCTGAGCGCAAAAATGGATCTACTGGCCGTTAGGTTCTTCGAGAAATATGTGATGTTGTTTCCAAACATCGTCTCGTATTTATGAGAATTTCAGCTTCGCTTCGAAGAATGTATGATACTTCTTCCACACATCGTCAAGAATTAATGACAAAATCCTTCTTCTACAGCGAGCTCTCGTTCGAACGTGATTTGCCGCTGACCCTGAAACCCGTGATTCCGTCCCAGCCCTTTTTCAAGGAAGGGAGGCGGAATATATGTGTGACGTATTTACCTCAGAGGTTACGCACATGTCAAGACGGCAAGTAGCAGTGATGAACCCTTGCTGGCGTAGCTTACTTGGGAAAGGATTCGGCTCCGAAACAAAAAGATGTGGGTTCGAGTCCGGCACCGGAAATTTGGGTTTGACACGATGCGAATATAATTAAGTTGCAATATACTTCCTTTGCGAATCACAAACAATATAATTTCCTTTGTCTGAATGTTTGTCCCACTTTGGTGGCGCAGTGGAAAGAACGCTTGCCTGTTTTAATTGTCGAATCCCTGCCTCAACCAACATACTTTTTTTATTGTTACAATGTTCATGAAACATGCTTTCACATTTTGCCATCAAAACAAAAAGAATACCTGGTTATTAAAAAAATACTCTACATATCTTCCTTTTTTTGGTCATTGTTGACGGGCTAATTATGTTATAATTTTCATACGGAGTATTTACAATAGAGTTCTCAATAATCTTCCTCGCACTAATAACTCGGTTGAGGGATGGCATCGCTCTTTTCAACAGACGATAGATTGCCATCACCCGTCAGTTTACAATCTTATACATCAATTTCTAAGCGAACGGAATCAAGTTGAAATTGATTTTGCTCGTTTTCAAGCAGGGTTTAGGCAACCAGAAACATCGAAGTGAAAGTACGTGCAGTTAAATTTGCGACTTGAAACACTTGTGCTGAATTACTATGAAACGAATATTTTGGACTAACTGCCTGGAATTTTTCATGTATAACTTCACTTGTCTGAAACCATTAGTTTTACTAAAAAAATGTTTAAAACTGTGCAGAATTACTGTGCTACTAATATTTAGATCCGTCTACTTGGAATTTCTCACAACGAGACAATTTAGTTTGACTAAAAACATTATTATTTTTTTGCTAAACATTATCCGAATTCTTTCTTTTCCATTTCAGTTGGCAATTTAGTAGATGTGCCTACATATATTACACTGCTGGCCGCCCAAAATGCAACACCAAGAAGGAAGCATCCGGTTGGCCTGAAATTCGCAGCATGAGTCGCCCGCGAGAGGACATGCAAACGATTAGCATTGCAAGGCATATGCAAATCATGTGCGCCTGGCATACCACCGAGAAGCACTATAAGAAGGGTGCACAAAAGGTGGGGTGTAAGTAAGTAGTGGAAGTGTGTTGTGCTGCCGGACCTGTGCGTGGGAAGCTTCCTGATGCCTCGTCGCAGAATACGGCAGTCATTCCAGCCCGTTTCGGAGTTCGACAGAGGACGAATAGTGGCTTATCGCGACAGTGGTTTATCGTACCGAGATATCGGCGCCCGTGTTGGACGAAATCCAGCCACAGTGCGGCGAGTATGGATTCGGTGGGTGCAGGAGGGATGGACAGACCGACGTGAGAGTTTGCCGCAGCCGCGGCACACCACCGAACGAGAGGACTGGCATTTTGTGCGGCGGGCATTGATGGCTCGCACCGACACATCACGAAAGTTAGCGCAAGAATTAGGGTGTGTTGCGCAACAACTTGTGTCAGCATGTACCGTTCGACGTCGTCTGCAACAGCGGGGACTTGTCGCACGGCGCCCATTGCTCCGATTACCATTGACGTTACACCACCGGCGAGTGCGGCGGCAGTGGGCCGTTGAATGCCGCACCTGGGCTACGGAATGGCACGACATTGTCTTCTCCGACGAATCCCGTTTCTGCCTGCAACACCACGATGGTCGGATCCGCGTGTGGCGGCACCGCGGCGAGAGACTGTATGACGGCTGCATTATGCATCGCCATACCAGTCCGTCACCTGGCGATATGGTTTGGGGCGCAATTGGATATGACACCCGCACCCTTCTGGTACGCATCGCCGGTACACTCAACAGCCACCGCTACATCTCCGACGTTTGGGAGCCTGCAGTCCTCCCTTACCTGCAGGACCTACCAGCGGCCACGTTTCAACAGGACAATGCGCGCCCGCACGTGGCACGCATCGTGCAACAATCCTTCACGGCCCACCAGGTGTCACTGCTTCCGTGGCTTGCCTGTTCTCCCGATATGTCGCCCATCGAACACGTCTGGTCGCTGATCGGCAACCAAGTGACCCGACAAGCACCACCCACTGCTACGCCTGAAGAAGTGTGGCAACGTGTGGAAGCAGCCTGGACCGACATACACCAAGCCCACAATCAAACCCTCTTTCGTTAGATGCCACGGCATGTAGCGGCCGTTATTACCAGCCATGGGGGCCACACGAACTATTGATGTCTGCTTGTTCCGCAAGTCGCACGGGCCTGTAAGCTCAATCGTTTCATCTTTGTATCTGTTGTTATGTGTCCAGTAAATCTTGCTTCGCTATCTCGTGTCCTTCTTGGTGTTGCATTTTGGGTGGCCAGCAGTGTATACATAAAATTTTGTTTTGACAGGGCTCTTTTGACGGAAGATCCTTTTGATGGGGCCTGTTTTGCTTATTGTCTGTGAAGTCTAGGCTCTTTTGACGGGAGGTCATTTTGATGGGGCCTGTTTTGTTTATTGGCTGTGAAGTCTAGGCTGTTTTGTCGGGGCTATTTTATCGGGTCATCGTGATAGAAATAGGCATAACTATGATTTTCCATGTTTTTCTCTCTGTAACATTTCCCCTATAGGGTTGCCTAGTGCAGTTGAGAAATAGTTCAGGGGGCAGCGCTGCCTTGAAATTTCTTAGTGTGTAGCGAAATTGCCAAATAATTATTCTACATTTCAGAAATGGAACTAAATTTTTTCTTTTGTCATTTTGACGAAGAAGGTGTCCTTACACCGGACATTTTGGTGGTCTTCGCAGTCGTTCAGTTTCGCCTAATATGCGCATGTGCCGACAAGTATTTTTTTCCAGGAGTACATTAGGCTACCAGTCGTTTAGCCTCTGTAGTACTTTGATGTAATACCGATAATTACGGTTTGCGATGATGAAAATTAGTAGAATCTTTGTAACGACACTCTCTCCTTTGTAGCTCTTACTCAAAATAGCCGCGATCTAGAGTGAGCCGTCACATAATTTTGTTGGTTCGTTCCAGATATGGAAACGGGTCAAAAGTTTTGGACCCGGAAACGACCCGAACCTGACCCGGACAAATCTGCTTTGAACTATAAATTTGAAACTCAACAGAGTGTACAAAAACCTCTCCGCAGTTGGTATCGTAGGTTATATAGAAATCATATAAATGTATTACGGAAACATATAATTTACTCACTTACAGAAAGTGTTGAAACTGTAGGTTTTCACATAACCTAACTGTTTTACACATGTTTTCAAAAACATCTGCGTGAGTCAAAAAGTCCCTCCATAGTAATGTTAAGGCTGTTTCACTTAATTTTGATGGTGCTATACAGTCAAAATTTTTGAATGAAGTAGCTTGTATGTTTAATTTCAGTTTTTGCTGTTTTCTTTATAACATATCGAGCTCCAGATATGTTTCACAACAACACTATTTTTTTTTCCAAAAAATGGATGTTGATTTCATCATTGCTCCTCAGAAGGAGCAATGACGGCAGAATGTGTTTACACGCATATTCACATTTTGGAAACTTTCAACTCATCACAAGCTTGTGAAAATTGGTGTTGCTGTGAAACATATTCTGGTTCCTTAATGAGATGAAACAACTTCCAGCATTCACTCCTCCCATTTTCGTTTTCAATAAGAACGTGTTTTTTTTGCCTCGACGCCTTTTTCAATCTCCTTGATATTAAATTCATCCATATTAACAAATAAACCATTAATTCCGACACGACATGCAATGGAACGGGTTGTTAGCACGTCAAACGAAAACCTCTGAATACTCAATGCAGAAGATGCGATGTGAAAAGTAAGTTTCATTCTTACAATGTGACACGCGGGGTGTGAGAGAATGAATCACCAGAGAAGCTAGAGACATGCGTTCGCCTGTATCTTGCTCTGGACAATCGCACTGAAAACAAATGCAAAGGAAGTGTCATTTTACGATGTGGTATCGTCGGTCGGTGGAAATCTTCTTTGCTTTAAGAAAGAGACGGCAATATTTTTGTATGGCAAATCAGTTTTCACTCCGCTGACACCAGAATCGAGCACAAAATTCCACAGTACGCATTATTCTTTGAAATATTTTTTTTTTCCTTTTCAAAAATTAAATGGAAATAAAACCAGGTAGAAATTGGGTCAGGAACACCTTAACGAGCAAGAAATTTTCGACCCGTGACCCATTTCCATCTCTGGTTCGTTCCACAGAATCAAACACTTGAAACAAATATAGAGTTCGGACCCCTTTTGTAACAATAGCAAAACAGTTTATCTCACTAAACTGTGTGGCTTGGGATTTACGAAGGGTAGTTAATGGAATGCGTCATTGACTTGGTCTCTGTCCATGCTACGTGGACCCTAGATTTCACCTTCCGCTTTTCGTACAACAACGCGGTTACTGCGCGACGCAATACCAATCTCTCTGACACCAATTTCTCGACCCGACCTCTGCCTGAAAAGCCAAGGCTCCATCTCTCTCTCTATCACTTCCAAAGTGTCCCTTCTCTTTTAAAACTTCAGAAAATCTCCACTGCCCACTTAATCGGATTTCAGAGTTAATTTCATCTACGTGGGGCTACTTGCAAACACAGTTAAGCTTGCGTTTCTCTCATTAACGTACTCTTGAAATAATCCCATTGCCACACAAGACCGGTACACTTCAAATACTTATGTACTAAGCAGACTGCGGTGCTGCTAATCGCGTGTATCTAACAGCGACAGCATTAAAACATGCTGATTTCGTCCTCTCTGCCAAAAAATGACCCGGACAAAGAAATTCCACCTAAGAATGAACATATGTATACATATTTACAATTATGATTTATGACTTGGGGGCTAGCGAACCTTACAATATCCTCCTTCCCGAAATTTTCATTTGCCCACCAAGAGAAAATGGTATGGAACAAACTCTGACGCCCACAAAAGAACACACAAGTTGATTTTTTTACATTCTTTTTTTTTTTTTAATTTTTATCTAAGCATTAAAAAAGTTATGGAGCTAAAGAGGAAAATTTTATTTTTCTGATTAGAAAAAAGTAAGATGAAGATTTATGGAAACAGCTATTAATGTGCCATCCATAAATTTCAGGAACTGCAACATATAGTAAAACGCCGATTATCCGGGGCTCAGTTATCCGTGGGGTCGGATTAACCGTGGCTCGGTAGTACATACAAATTTAATTTTTTTAAATTCTCTATGCGAGTGGGTTCGTGAAATAAGAGAAGTTATTACTACGTACTTTAAACAACACTGCATCATAATTAAACAACACTGCATCATCCTTCTAGTAGAACTCATTTGTCATCACTGTTGCGGATTCCTGTTCTACCGCCAGAATGCGCAGTCAAGTATATTAAGAATTTAATCTAGTCTCTTTTGTCTGTTAAACTTTACGAAAGCTTGTTCGTGTGCTCCTCTTGTGTAACCACATTAACCTAGCATTTCAACGCCTAAGATGCTGGGTAAAAAAAGAGTTCTTTTAGCACAGGAAAATAAATGGGAGATTATTAGATGTGAAAAAGGTGAAAGTGTTTCATCACTTGCAACCGAATTTGGTATTGGCCAATAAACTAACAGCTGCAGAGACACTACTTAAATTCGTGGAAAGTCAAGATGATGTTGATTACATTGAAGTTTAACAAATTCGTGGACGTATAAGAAAAATAAAACAAAGAATAATGCTACAAAGAAAACAAACAAAAATCATGAACATTCTATCTAAATAAGTTTCAAAATGTTCAGTTATGCATTTACACACACAAGAATGTTTATCTTATGTTTTTATCAGATTTTTTTTAACCCAATAAAACGTAATTTGTATCAACCGTGTTTTTCAATTATCTGGGCTCTAGCGCCCCCTCCCCCTCCAAATTACAACGGATAATTGGTGTTTTACTATACTTCAGAGCCGAGCGAAAACTCCATATTTTCTCTTAATCACATTGGTATGATTAATGCAGACATTTATAAAAGTATAATATGAATAACATTTTCTACGTCTTTGCAGGTAGTGTTCATGTGCAACATTATTTCATGGTGCGCTTATGTACAACTTGTTGTAAGAGTACTCTGCGTGAATGCAGATGCTGTTAACTTTCTACTGCTTTTACTGCTGTGCAATGGCTAGGCTCTCTGGATGACGGTCTGGCTTAATAGACGGTCCGGGCTCTCTGGGTGCGAGTGCACAGATGTTCAGTTGCTGTTATTATTTTCTAGTATAGTGAGATTACCGAAGAGACGGCGGGAGGAATCTAGTTCACATTAACATGTAAATACTGTTTTATGAGTAATCTCAGCACACACACACAAACACACAAAAAATGCTCTCATAACTAAAATCAGGTAAAATTGATAAAACGTTGTGTGAAAACACAAGCTTGTCCGCGACGGACATCGAAACCGTGTCCCCTCACTCCGGAGTAAGTCGCTCTCCCAACCGAGTTACGCGGATATAATGTCTCGCTGCAGATTTGTCGTCTTGACACATGTTTTCACCTCTGTAGTACGTCACAGTTGCGTATCCGAAAGATAACTCTCAGAACTTAAATAACGATAAGAATGAAATATCATTTAAATACTGAGTCAAATCTTAAATCTCCAAAATATGAATCCGTTGATGTGCAAAACAGATTTATCGGAAAAAAAAAAAAAGTCTTTAAAGCAAAAGTGTGCGATGTTGTAACATACAAAGAAAATGTTGCGACATTTATAAATAGAAGATTTAATGGATTATTTCTTTACTGACACATCATTCGATGCTCACATACACTTAAGTAGGAAATGATCAGGAATACTTACTTAATAACGTGAAAACAGACCCGATTCGCTGTGGCGTGGATTCAAAGAGGTGCTCATATCGTTCGACAGGTACGTTCAGCCAAGTGGGTGTGATGGCGTCCGTCAATTGCTGAACGATCGCTGCAGGAGGGTCTGTTACGAATGGTTCACTCAATCTCGTTCCACAGGTGTTCAACTGGAGACTATGGGGCCATTTAGCACTTTGAAGTCACTGTAGTACTCCTGTAACCACTGTGTGATCTCCATGACTTCTAACAACTTATCATTTTGCAACTTTAGCTTACTTACGTCATTTTTTAGCACATCTTATGTTATCGGTTTGTCAGTCCGTCTGTACCCGCGATATCTCTGCAACTATTGGCCCGATTTGAAAAAATTCTTTTTGGATTCGGAAGCTTCAAATATGCGAATGATGATCCTTTATTTCGTTTTTTTTTTTTTTTACGATGTACAATTTCGCCGCTAGAGGGCGTAAATTCAGATGATGTCGAATTCAAAAATACGTTTTATTCCACATATTTGCTTCTAAACATCCGATTGATAAAATTCTTTTATCTTTCGATTCCATTTATGTCGAAGAGTATTTTAGATATACTTACTTTTTCAAAGTACGCATACATTTTCCGCTAAGGGGCGTAAAAATAAATTACATTTTCCCCGATAACTCTTCTTTTAAAACTCCGATTTGAAAAATATTTTCTTCAACGGATACATCTCTTGATGGAAAATCTTTTGCATATAATTTCAAATTTTTGGTGAAGAATACTTTGGCCACCAGGGGGCGTAAGTGTTAATTTTTGCTTCTGAAGTATTTGCCATAAAATCTGAGCTTCTAAAATATCGATTGAAAAAATTATTTCGTGGACTGATGCCATTCACATCGATAAACCTTTTGGAATATTTTCTTCCTAAGATATTCCACAGTTTCTCCGCCAGGGGGCGTAGATGTACATCTGATTTTTGTCAATATCTCTACTTCTAGGCGTCCGATTTGAAAAATTCCTTCTTTGTTGGATAGTGTTTTTCGTGGGACATGTTTTTAATATAATTTCAAAATTTTCAAGTAATTCATAGACTTTCAGCTAGGGGGCGTATCGGTAAATTGCGTTTCCCCCTATATCTCTGCTTCTAAATCTCCGATATGAAAAATTCTTTCTGCACCGGATACAGCTCCTGATGGGAAATCGTTTGCACATAATTTGTAATTTTTGTAAAAACATGGTTTGGCCACCAGGCGTAATCTTAATTTCCGCTTCTGAAGTATTTGCAGCAAAATATGAGTTTCTAAAATCTCGATTGAAAAAAAGTCGTTTGTTGACCGATACTACTCATGTCGACAAACCTTTCAGGAAAATTTTCTTCTTGAAATAATGCATGGTTTCTACGCCAAGGGGCGTAGATGTATATCTTATTTTTGTCAATATCTCTGCTTTTAAGAGTACGATTTGAAAAATCCCTTCTTTGTTGGATAGCGTTTCCGATGAGAAATGTTTTTCCTATAAATTCAAAATTTACAGGTAAGTCATAGACTTTCCGCTAGGGGGCACAAAGGTAAATTGCGTTTTCTGCGTTATTTCTGCTCCTAAAACTCCGATTTGAAAAATTCTTCCTGTATCGCATACAAGACCTGATGGAAAATATTTTTTACATAATTTCTAGTGTTTGGTAAAGAATGGTTTGGCCACCAGGGGTCATAAGTGTTAATTTTTGCTTTTGATGTATTTGTAGCAAAATCTGGGCTCCTGAAAACTCGACTAAATTGTTTTTTCTTAGACCGATACCGCTTATATGGATAAACCTTTTGAGAATACTTTCTTCCTAAAATAATGCATGGTTTTCCCACCAGGGGACGTAAAGTCACATCTTATTTTTGTCGATATCGCTGTTTCTAAGAATTCGTAAGCTCACGATTCCGTTTACAGCAATATCTGAGGGATTAAAATCCCTACTGAAAAACTTCTTTCTTCCGTCAGATAGTATTGTTTTCCATACCGGTTCCATTGAATTTGAATAGCTGTGATAAATTTTATTTGCGTCAGAGCGGATTCAAAAGACGTGCTTATTACACCCGAAAATTCGGCGTCAGTTTTATTGTTTATATTTGTTGTCATAAGGCTGTTTACCAATATTTTATTGGGCTGGAAAGAACGCAACGTCTGCAAACGCAAGGCAGCAGAAAAGTGGTAATTACCGTATATACAAGTACAAATCAGTCCAAAATGCGGTCGACATCGTTTGCCACGACCTGCTCCCATCGTCCGAACAGTTGTTGGATACTGTCCCAGTAGAATTGGGACGGCTATAACATAATTGTCTTTTTCGTGCAGAGATATTGGTTCTTACGTTGTGTCTAAATCGTTAGATAAAAATACGATGCAATAGTTCCTAATTAAATTTTTACGGCCAGACGAAACATAAGACAGAAGTCAGCTTACGGTAATTGATTTATTCCACCACTATATCATCAGCACAACATCGCACTTCACATTTTACTTAACAAACCAATGTCTATATACATATCCATCCACATATCCACCACACCAGCAACTGTTATCTCGTCCTTTTATCTATCATGCTTATCTCATACTTTCATGCGTCACGTTCTTTCTGACCTCAAATGTTGCCAACCTCATTCTCGGTTCAGGGAAAAGATATAACGTTAAGGTTGGAAGTATAAGCAGAGCAAACTCAAATTTACATAGGAAAATAAACTAAAAATGAAAGTTAATTTAGAATATACGTCACACGGCTTGAACGCACAGAAGTGAGTAAGTGTGCGTCCGACATCGACCCGGTTGGTGAACCGCTGTTCTTCCAGGAAATGCAACAACCGGAAAAGGTGGTAGTCGCTTGGGCAATCTCCGGCACGTAGTGTGAGGTCTCGTTTCATCCTGCTGTAGGAGGACGCCTTTGCGGTTCAGCACTACTGGTCAGTTAGACGTGAGCGATGCGTGCAGATCGTCGAGCAGACGATAGTACACATCGGCGGGTGATAGTGGTGTTGTCCGGCAGCAACTCAAAAACACAACACTCGCTTATCCCACCAAACAGACAGCAGGACCTTACGTGGGTGTAAGCCGGCTTTGAAGGTCGGCATGGGCTTCTGTTTTGGGCCCAACCACTGCGCCCGGAAGCTGACGTTGTCATACATGACCCATTTCTTGTCACCTGTCACCTGTCACCTGTCACAAGGCGGTCAAAGAGCGGTTCAACTTGTCCACGTGCAAGCATGGAAACGCATTGCTCATGTGATTTGCTTTCTGCTCATCTGTGAGTTGATGGAGTAGCCAAACATCCCTCTTGTGCACCTTCCGAAGTTGACGCAGGTGCGCGAAAATGTTCGTGTGGGTAGTCCCCAGCTGTTCGGCCAACTTCCGCGTGGTCACACATGGGTCGGTTTCCACTAAGGTCTTCAGCATGTTCATATCCACTGTTGCTGGTCTTCCGGCTTTGGGACGGTCTGACAGGCCAAAATTTCCTTCTCGAAACCGTTCGAGCCAACGACAGCACTGACGATGTAATATGGCATTGGGGTACACAATGGTAATGCTCCTTTCAGCACTTGCGGGGGTGCTACAGTAGAGGTCTGCACAGGCCTAATTTGATGAGCCCGGCCCGGCACAAGCCCGTACGTTTAAGGCCCAGCCCATCCCGTTTCAGTTATCAGACACTCGGCCCGGGCTGCCCCGGGCCCGTCAGTTGTAGCTCTTAGCCCAGCCCGGCCCGTGATGTGCCATTTGGTGTGATTTTGTCTTTCTATTGTATTTTATTAAAATGTGAAAATTAAATAATGAAATGAGAAATTATCGGAAATATTTAGTTGAATGTAAGTCTAAAAATATTAACTAAACTTTGACAATTATCGAAAAATATAACCTTTAAAAAAGAGAGAAAATGGAAGACTAAGCGCGTTCAGAATCTCCCTTTCTCTGAACTAGTATAAGAGATAACACTACAAAAGTCCATCCCTATACAGATTGGGGATAGAAGAAAAAATCCATGTCGTCCCACTCTCTCATACAAACACAAACACACACACACACATCCTCAGCCCCACTGCAGACATCCTCCGTCCCCCACTCTACACAACACAAACACTCGCTCGGGGTCGAATCTTTTTGTTGTCAACAAGACCCGAAATCATTTTACCATCTTAATACTTACAGAATGGTAGAAACACTGTTAGTGCCTCTAGGAACAGTTAGATAAACGTGAAAATCCTCCAAATACGTGGCGTCAGTGAATGAACAAAAACATCGCTCTTTCCACGTTTTAACACACAGCAACCGAAAAATTATTGTTCGGTCACCGCCGCGGAATCGGATTCCGGATCCCTCGATATTCAGCCGAGCCCGTTAGCCTTACACCACGGTGACCAACAATCCACGGTGCTATGTGCGTTTTTCTGTCAGCATCTGACATCATAAATCAGTAAGATGGGCTCAGCTACTGAGACGTCTCCATCTGGTGGACATTAACGGCACTGGCTATAAATCATAGCAGTTAAATCTAAAGGGGCGAGATCCAATGTGAAAATCCTTCAAATACGTGTCGTCAGTGAATGAACAAAGACATCGCCTTTTCCACGTTTCAACACACAGCAACCGAAAAATTGTTATTCGGTCACCGCCGGGGAATCGAATCCCCGATCCCTCGATATCCAGCCAAGCGCGTTAGCCTTACACTACGGTTTTCAACGGCGCTATGCGGCGCGCTATGTGGTAGGCATTAACGGCACTGGCGATAAATTATACCAGATGGAGACGTCTCAGTAACTTAGCCCACCTTACGGATTTATGATGTCAGATGCTGACAGAAAAACGCATATAGCGCCGTGGATTGTTGGTCACTGTGGTATAGGGCTAACGCGCTCGGCTGGATATCGAGAGATCCGGGATTCGATTCCCCGGCGGTGACCGAACAACAATTTTTCGGTTGTTGTGTGTTAAAACGTGGAGAGAGCGATGTCTTTGTTCATTCACTGACGCCAGGTATTTGGAGGATTTTCACATTGGATCTCGCCCTTTGGATTTAACTGCTATAATTTATAGCCAATGCCGTTAATGCACATCAGATGGAAACGTCTCAGTAGCTGAGCCCATCTTATGGATTTATGATGTCAGATGCTGACAGAAAAACGCACATAGCGCCGTGGATTGTTGGTCATCGTGGTGTAAGGCTAACGTGCTCAGCTGGATATCGAGAGATCCGGGATTCGATACTCCAGCGGTGGCCGAATAACAATTTTTCGGTTGCTGTGTGTTAAAACATGGAAAGAGCGATGCCTTTGTTCAGTTAGATAAACAGTTAATAGGAACAGTTAAACACACCAGGAAATCGGGCAACACGACTTTATTCTTTCTTTACCATTGCGATAAAAAGAATGGGTCGACTTGGCTCTGCCCAGCCCGGTCGTAAGTGTCTGGGAAAAAGCCGGGCCCGGCCCGTTGCTTTGCTCTCTAAACTAAAAAGGGCGGACCCGGTCCGCAGGCCGGGCCGGGTTCGGTCTTGGCCGGCCAGCCCGGCCCGTGAAGGCCTCTATTGCACAGCGACCAAACTCATACAGCATGCAATGACAGATGTGCTCCTTGTCCACTTCCATGTTGGTTGGCGCTTACACTCTTCGCCTTCTGACTGCTACCTGCCGCTGACTTAAACCACCTACCGCTGATACAATGCAGGTGCGCTGCGCAATCTCAGGGGCCAATGTGCGCCATGGCAGAGGCTTCGACCTCGGGTATCTCGTCATCGGGCATTACTTTCTTTCTAAAACAATATTTGTTACCTGACAATGAACCTATCTATTATCTCTTTCAAACTATAATTACGAAAATGGTATATTTCTATTATTCTCTTAGACATTCGCTCAGAAGGCCCCCTCCATTTCCCGGGTTACAAACACCAAATTTAATAAAAAATTATTTTAAATAACAAAATCTCTGTGAATTCGAAAAATTCACATGCATTTTTCCAAGTTCCGTAAAATATTAGATGGTTGCACTCGCTATGTGTTGGAATTGCTTAAATATTTTGGGGAGAGCTAAAGGTTGGGCTCAAAGAAAAGTTGGCCCACCCGTGGCGTCGCCCCTGCTTGTGGCATAGCGCATGACCCTTCTGGAAGTGCCCTCTCCATTAGAAAACATCATGTACATGAACTGGTGTACCTGGTATACAATTATGATGAGATACCTCGCGACATCGAAATGCTGTTCGAGAAGTATTAGGAATCCAATGCCTTCCATGAAAATAGACCCCTGGCGAATATATCGCCTTCACCAGCTTGTACATTTAAAACTAGGCAGTTGGGATTTATCGATTCAGGCTGTTGAAGCCATATTTTGGACCATCCATCAACGTTTATTACCTGAAAACATGATTCACCGGGTCAAGCGACCTTTTTCCCGTCCTCAAGTGTCCAGTTTAGGTACTTCCTTTCCCACTGCAGACAAGTTTGTGGGATTTTAGCAGAGATGAGTGGTACAAGAAGCGGACGTCTGCTGTTATAGTCCATGCCCTGCAACGTGCGGCGGGCTGTGTATGCTGAAATTCTCCTCTCTATACCTCTGTTGTACTGCTCGGTAACTTGGTAATGGAGCTCTTCTGTAACCTCGTACAATCCTCTCCAGCCGCCGTTGCATCGAACATTGACCAGTCGTTTCCTCTCCCGGGAAGACCGATGAATGCTTGTTTTGTGGTTTGTGCTCTACTCTTTGGACACCCTCGATACAGTTCTTCTTGGACAGCGGAGAAGGTTTGCCGTTTCTGAGATGCTTGCACCTGCCCGCCAAGTGTACATCACACTATCATGCTTCTTACAAAGTTGCCGAGTCTTTCTCATATTGCCGCTATGTGCACGTCTTACATAGGGTCTGAGTGCTTTGCAGTGAGATGTTTGCAAAGTCATCTCAACGTCGTGGTTGCGTACGTAAGTGAGGATGGTACATGTCTGATTGCTGTTGGGTGTTCCTAATAATTTCTTACTTTAGTGTATCAGGCACTTGTTCCTTGAAAGCAGCGGTTCCTATGTGGTGGTTCGCGGTAAAAATTCTGTAATGGCGTCTCCATAAAATTACAATGAAAGTACTTTTTTAAAACCGCAAGTAAGTTGAAATGCATTAACATGCTAATTATTTTTTGCAGATGTTTGCGACACGCGTTCTTACATAGCCAGCATTCATGAGAGGGTGATCCGTGCTGTATTACGTTTCAAAAACATCCGTGTGTAACGGCACTCGCAGCGAGGGAAAGACTACTTAGTGACATCACAAGGTCACGGGATAGTTCGTTCTACCCTTTAGTTCCACCTGACTCTAACGTAGAAAAAAACGGTTAGTTTTTAGCATGTGGGATGACCTTGCAGGGTGCGCGCGTGTTGCTGTTGTCCACCGGAACTCTCAGAGTATCGAATGTTCGTGCATCGTTAAGGTAGCACTGGGCTTGTAGGAGCTTGTGAAAACTTTAAACTTCAAGCTGGAAATACCTTCAATTAGTAATTTTTTACTGCGAAATCATGGATCATTTGTCATAGAGATGGTAAAACGTGTTAATGAGAAGCAAAAAGATGGAATTCTTTCTTCAAATGTGCCGCAAGCTGATCTTCTGAAATCCCGTAAAAGGCATCTAACTGATAAAAATTCCGAAACAGTGCTTAAAGATGTTCAAGATACTGATATTATATCTCGTATTAAAAAAAGGAAATACGGTGAAGATTATATTAAATTTGGCTTTTCATTGCAGGAGGTGAGGACTATTTACGCCCACAATGTGTCGTTTGTGAAGAAGTCCTCGCAAATTGTAGTTTGAAACCTTCACTCTTGTGTCGTCATTTAAAAACTAAGCACCAAAATGTTGCAAATAAGCTAGGTGATTTTTTCGTACGGTAATCCAAAGAACTCAAAGTATCTAATACGAATTCGTATATTTCATTTCGTAATCAAAATAGTGAAAAAGCGATTGAAGCATCATACTTGGTAAGCTATTTAATAGGAAAAGATGGGGAAGCACATACTATTGGGCCGCGGTGGCCTAGTGGGCAACGTTCGTGACTGCCACGGAAAGGGACTCAGGTTCGATCCCAGCAGGTACGAACGCTCAATCCACTAAATACCCGTCGGACCCCGGGTGCTGGGCCCCCGGTAATAAATAAGGGTGTCTTCCTCCCCCTTTCTACTTCGCTTACGTGTCACTTTCGTATCGGGTGCTCTAGCCCAAATCTCCTAGTTTCCTATTTCTAAGGGTTGTTTAAGACCTGGGTCAGACACTCCCTTCCTAAAATCCTCTACATATGATCATGATCAAGCCCATACTATTGCGGCAAATCAGATTTTACCGTGCGCAAAAGCAATATTGTCAAGTGCATGTTTGGTGACGATTCGGCAAAAAAATTGGACATGATTCCCTTTTCTAACAACACAATGTCTCGCCGAATCCACGATATATCTGAGGATATTGAATCTGTTATTATTGAACAGGTGTTATTATCGAAAAGTACTATGTACGCTCTGCACTTAGATGACACCACAGACGTTTCTAATCTAGCAATGTTAATTGTGTTTGTACTATACCTGAATGATGGTAAAGTGGAGCAAGATATCAGAGTTGAGGCGGGCTGAATCCAAGCCCGAAAGCCCGAAGCAGAACCCGGGCCCGAATCGGGCTCGGGCTGTAGAATATTTACTGCGGTTCGGGGTCGGGCTCTTAGAGAGAGGAAGAGCGAGATAATTTATTATTTTTTAAATGTGATTTTAGATGATTTAGCAAATGAGACACTTTATAGTTGGTAAAGGGAATTCTTCGGCAACTGATTCTGGCAGGGGAGCGGGCATTCGAGATGGCTATTTATTCCGGGCTTGGGTAGAAAATACCATAGGCCGCGCATTAGTGTGTTTCTGCAGAGAAGAAAAAGCTTTTTAAGAACTATAGATATTGGATAGTTGATAGCATGCCGAAGATCATTAACCCTTTAAGCGGCCGATGTATGTGGACCAAATGCTGCCCATAGTTTTCCGCGTTTCTCAATCCTATATGTTATCATAGAGATCTGGATTTACGAAAGCTGGGGCAAAACGATTCCTTTCACCTTTTCATCTGAGAAGTACCAACCACAAACCTGTCACTGGTCATAAATTCTCTTTCTCTGTATCTCAGTCTTTTTCTGTCTGTCTGTCTCTCTCTCTCTCTCTTTCTGTCTCTCTCTCTCTGTTTCTCTGTCTCTCTCTGTCTGTGCATCTCTCCGTCTCTCTCTCTCTCTGTGTTTCTCAGTCTCTTTCTATCTCTCTGTCTCCGCATCTTTTCGTCTCTCTCTATCTGTTTCTCTGTCTCTCTCTTTATCTCACTGTCTCTTTCTATTTCTTACTGTCTCTTTCTATCTCTTACTGTCTCTCACTCTCTCTCTGACTCTCCCTATTTCTCTCTGTCTTTCTCGCTCTGTCTGTCTGTCTGTCTGTCTCTTTCTCTGTTCCTCTCAGTCTTTGTCTCTCTCTTTCGCTATTTCTCTCCGCTCTCTCTGTTCTAGTACCTTATTCCCTGCTTCATGACTGAAGTCCCGATGGAGAACGGCTAGTTTCCCTGGCGCGAACATGATGTCATTGGGTATAAACGGGTGATTCAAACATTCAACGCTCTCTGATGGGTAAGATCACTCTTTTCAGCCTCGTTCGGTCCACTTCTTAGACAGCGAATTCATTCATTCGAGCTGATACCAGCTCATTTTGCTAACCCCGAGTTAATTCGTTCCAGCCGGTTAAGGGGTTAACCTCTTATCTCCACGCAGTAGCTCCCTGCTAATTATATTTAGCAACGTACATATTGTAGCGCATTATGGCGCGATAATATTAGCATGTTTGAGCAACATACAATTGCAGCACCTCTCGATCATTTTGGATGCCCTGCCGTCCGAAGCACTTCAGGTGGAAACGAACGGTCAAAGAAAATCCTACAGTTACTCTATAAAAATAGATATAGTTCCTTTCCACATTTGAAAAATACATTGGTTAATTGCAGGAGGAGGAGAGAGTGGAAGTGTGGAAAAGGAGACGTTTTTCATTAATGGTTGAACAGGTCAGCCAGTTTTCGGGCTCGTTCGGGCCCGAACTCTATCTTGCAATACAAAATTCAGGCTCGGGTGAACTCGGGCTGATATACCACGGGCTCGGACAGGCTCGGGCTTCAAAAATTGAGCCCGAACTCAGCTCTACAAGACATGCTGTTTTTCCGCTCGTTATAAAAGGCTTACAACTGGTGAGGACGTTTTTAATTTAATCAACTCGTACTTTCAAGAAAAGCAAATTTAATGGTCTTCTTGCTGTGGGATTCGTACAGATGGTTCAAAATCGATGGCAGGAACATTTGTGGGCTTTAGTTATTCCCATTAAAAAATTTTTGGACCCATTGTACAGCGTTCATACGCACGCCTTGACATCGAGAAGAGTGCCGCAATAATTAAAATGTGTGTTCGATGAAGCTATCAAAGTAGTCATTTTTATAAAATCGTGACCAATTAGTTCAAAACTATTTACTTTCTTATGCAAGGATATGGACAGCGAGCATGTTACTGTTTTGACGCACACAGACACATGGCAAAGTGTTTACATGTTTGTTTGAATTAAAACAAGAATTAACAGTTTTCTTTGAATATCACCCTTTTTATCTTAGTGGGTGTACAGCAGACCACACATGGCTTTAAAGAATAGCATGTTTGACAGACATTTGTTCGAAAATAAATGAACATAATTTATCATTACAAGGTTCAAATACGACCATTTTCATTGTTCAATACCGAGTGGAAAGTACGCTAAAAAAGTTAAATTTCTGGAAAATAGTTATGGAGAAGAGTATCGAGTGTTTTAGCACCTTACACAACTTTTTGATAGAAAATGAACTGACTTTTGACTACGATGTTACAAACAATATCAAATGTTATACTTGAAGTCCCTAACGCTGACTTTTAAGGAGTATTTTCCACCAGTTTCCAAAAAGTTATATTGGATTTGTAATCCGTTTGATGAAACTTTCATGGCGTTATCTGCTGACTTCCCTATGACAGAAAAAGAAAATCTTATTGATACTTCGACTGAAGTCCAAAACGGACTTCAAACATTATTCAAGAGTGAAATCCTTACACATATTTGGCTTGTATTAAAATCAGAGTATCCTTCGCTTAGTGACAAAACTGTTTAAATACTTTTGCCGTTTTCAAATATTTACATGTGTGAGAGAGTTCTTCCTGCCTTACACCTAGCTGAAGTCAAAATAACGAAACAAACTTGATGCCGAACCAGATCTGAGACTATGTCTGTGTTCTGTCTAAACGAATATTGATGCACTTTGTTCAACTAAACAAGCCCAGGAACACCACTGAATTTGTGACTTACTTTGATTCGTAAGTATTAATATCATTATAATTATTTTGCTATATTTATTCGTTTCCATTATAAATCGTTTAACATTTGTTTCAAGAATATTTCCTACTTATTTCCAGATTATTTAGCCATTAATTTACATTTTATAATACAGTAGGTACTGGTAAACGTTTTTATGTTAAAATCCTTTTAGTTTTATAAAATATATATTCCTGAATTAATTTTTTGTAATGAGTTACAGGAATTTCGATAAAAATATTTGTAACCCGTGAAAGAAACCGTAAATACTGGAGGCATTGAAGAATATACGTACAAAATCTACGTGAACAGAAATAGGGGCAGGGGTTCGCGATAACAATATAATGTTGAAAGGGGTTCGCGAGTCAAAAAAGGTTTAGAACCACTGCTTCAAAGTGATAATGGTATATTTAATTTCGCCGAATCAATATTTAATGTGGGGCATACGCGAGATAATTTTTGAAGTATGTTTTGGCATGCTATTCTCTTCATACTTTTGAAGCGATCATTTACAAAGGAAGAGCAGAGGCAATTATTAATTTTTTTATGGGATGTTATTTAAAACTTAGTTTCAGATTCCAGCAACGAGCTCTTTCAATACCGTTTTTAGACAAAGTCAACTTTTGCTTTAGACCTTTCTCTATATCTGAAACATTCTAATCACTCTCCATAAATTTAATCACATGTGTCAATTTTTATGTACAGTAAAAACCTGAATAAATGATATATACGTTTGGAATTACTCATAACTGTTAACCATGAGAACATGGTCATCATTCAAGAAAAAAAAAAAAAATGAAATCCGGATTTTAAAATGTATCCCTATAGGGAAGACATTGCCTTTTGAACTCACAGCAGTCAGCTTTATTTTATTGCTAAGATTTTTTGTCTTACCTTGAGCAGATTTCCCCATCAAAAGATACGCCAGGTTTAAGTTTCGTTTCAGTTTTTACATCTGAAACGGTTTCGATTTCCGAGTCTATATTCTTCAGCTCTTTTATTATATCATGTGTCATTTTTCGGAATCGTAAAAGCCGCACAGTTTGACATTTTTATCAATATCTAAATGCTACCGGGAATAAATATTCTTCTATTCAGAGAGAAATAAGATTGTGAGCTGCGAAAGGTGATACCATCGTCAATTCAATACTATCCACATTTTTGTTATCCCTTGCAAATCATTTGGCTATCGTTTTTTTATTGTTTTTAATACGTATTTTTCGTCCAAACAAAATCATCAACAACGCTTATGTTAAACGGAAAGGCTGTCACATCTGTAGATGCATGGTCTCGCTACCTTTACCCTGTCAGGTGGTTCCTGAAAGGGATCCGAGTAATGGTTTGAGCGAAATATTGTCCAGGCCACAGATATTTTGAAAGAAAGTCTCATGGATCAAGAGAGTTGAATTTTAGTTTTCCTATTCCATATATTTCAGTAACCCACCAAAATTAACAGTTTTGCATCATAATGATAATAGGAGATATACTCGCAATATTGTGGGTCGTAATTATTCCAGTTAGTATAATACTCACTTTCACAACATCTGCGGCCTTGATTTGAAAACTGCGCTTACCAGAAACTGCACTTTACCGAATAGTTAATTTCACTCACAGGTCATGCTACCGAACAATTGAATTCACTGAAGGGTTACTTCACCTAAAAATTCATTTTGTCGATAGGTCATTTAATAGAAGTGTCGTTTTTATGGAAAAGTTTGTATTTTACGTTTACAGGGACAATCTATCAAAAATTTGTGTCTTTTCGTTTATGAGATATCCATAATCTTTGGGGACACTAGATTTCAGCTTATGGTCTACAGACGAGCACATTTTCTTTTACGTACAATGACACAAACTTGTATATTAGATATTAACGACCACCGTGAGCAACTCGATGGGATGTAAGCAGTCGCCCGTCTCTAATTTAGGGCTCCTTGTTCCAGGGTAGGTAGGAAGCCAGTGCCGTAAGACAAACACGACATCCGTGCCTCAACGGTACTCAAACCCATCTTGGACAAACGGTCAGAAGCAGAAGCTTAGAACCACTTCTCCGTCGTGGCGTCTCACGCGGTTTGGATCTGTAATAAAATAGTGCTAACTGATCATTGCGGAGAACAATGGGATTTAAATGTCAAATACTGTTTCAGAAGCATGAGTTTTGTTTCGATTGTTTTAAAGTTCAGTAATGATCGAGTGTTGAACTTTAGGAATACCGAAGTAGCATGTGTATTCAGTATGTGGCACTTGGGTCAGATAAGCAACTCAGTACAGCGATTTATTTCTCTGAAATAAGCTATCCGGTATTTTTATTCGATAAAATCTGATAAGATCATTGCTATGAAAATTATCTTTGTGTGGGGGAAGCGATTATTTTTTATGAAAAGTCCTTTCGGTGAAATGAACCTTTAGGTAAAACGATCCATCGCACAAAATAAACCATTCGGTATTTATTCATATCAGTCCCAAACAAGACTAAATAATCTACTTTTGTTTTGCGCAGGTCCACATTGTAAAACAGGGATAGGAAGAAGGTACATTATGCCAAGCACTATACACTGAAGAGCAATTAAATTAAAGACAGCTGGCGTTATGCAAATGTGGCGCTGTGGGCGGCCCTGGAAACGACATGAAGTATGTAGCGATCCGACAATATAAGGAGTGATGCGACGGGATTCAGTAAGAGTCGGACGCAGTATGGGTAAGACTCTAAGTGCATTTTATAGTGGGCAAATTGTCGGGGCCCAACGAATGGGTCACTCCATCTCGGAAGTCACTGGGATTTTCACGAGACACTGTGTCACGGGTGCACCGTGAGTACATCGAATCCGGTAAAACCATCCCTGCAAGGGCCAACTGCCGTGGACAACAGCGTGTGGATGAGCGGGGTCATCGTCGGCTAGCTCGCATTGTAACAGCGGATAGACGGGCCACAGTGCAAGAAATCACTCGGCAATTTAACGCTGGTGCACAAAAACGTGTAAGCAGCCACACCATCCAGAACCATCTCCTCGCTATGGGGTACAGAAGCCATCGTCCCACGAGGGTACCGCTGCTCACCGCACATCACAGAGTGCAAAGATTAGCATGGGCGCGGGAACATCGCCACTGGACCCTAGACATCTGGGAAAATGTTGCCTGGACTGATGAGTCGAGATTCAAGTTGGTACATGCGGATAGCAGGATACGAGTACGGCGCAAACCACATGAAGCGATGGATCCTTCTTGCCAGCAGGGTACTCTTCAAGCTGATGGGGGTGGCATTCTCGTCTGGGGACTGTTTACGCGGACTGAAAGGGGACTCCTGGTACGTGTGAGATCGTCCCTTACAGGTCAACGTTACCGGGATATCCTGGACGAGCATTTGCTCCCGTTTTTGCGTCTTCAATATCCCACTGGGGACCTCATCCTGCAACAAGACAATGCACTGTGCCATCGCTCCTGAATTGTATCCCAATGGTTGGATGAACACTCCACCGACGTGACCTTGCTCCCTTGGCCAGCTAGGTCACCTGACCTCGAGCACATCTGGGATGCCATCGAGAGAGATGTTCGAGGCTGTGACCCCCCTCCATCAAATCTTCGTGAACTGTGGGAGCTTGTTCAGGGGTAGTGGATCCGTATGTCTTCCCAACGCTTCCGGTATCTTGTCGAGTCCATGCCGAGACGAATCGCCGCCGTCATCAGGGCGAAAGGTGGTGCTACACGTTACTAGACAGGTATCTCTAATTCAATTGCTCTTCAGTGTATGTTTTTCATATGATGATCGGTTCATTGTCTTTCTGAAAATATAATAAATTTTACAGTAAAAGCATCTGAATACTTTGTTCCTTTGTCCAAAATATTTATAACTTTAGTTTCTTATTGGGTGGATGGAAGTAGGGATACCTGCCTTTTAGACAGATAACATCTAACTATGTGAGGGTCAGCAATATTATTTCAGTATAAGCACATTCGAAGAGTTTTTATTTGGCAGCAAATAGTTTCAGTGTTGAAGATGAGCTGTCAAAGCAATTGAGATATGTTTGCAGTTGAGATTTGTCACCTTTTGCAAATATTAATTGTGCAAAAATGGTAACTTTCGGCGCCTACAATTCAAAATTCTGAGCTGCAACGTAACGAACATTCGTTTTTGAAGTTAACTTCTGTTTCTGAAGATGTGTTGCTATGTCCGCCCTCCCCCTACAAAATGATGGACAACGCCAAGCTAACAGAGTGGAGTTGAGTGAGTGCTTAGGACTTTAGAAACAATGAAAAAAGTTAGGAGATTGAAGAGAGAAAGGAATATCCCCATCATGCGGATGAAACTCTATTAGGAACCCATGAGAAATAAACGTGAGACTGGCTGGCAATGTGGAAATAATTTTTTGCGGAACTTAAATTTTTAGAAGGGAGAGTCTTAGGACTAGAAGCTGATAAAAATAATAATGCAAACACCAAAAGCATGCGGGGTTCGGACAATTGGCCACCGGACAACTAGGCACCGGACAGTTGGCCACAAAAGTTTAAGGGGCCGTATAAAAATTGCCGTTTATGGCCCTCTAATAAGAATTGAATGAAGAAAACGTTCTATGTAAGCCAACGGAGAATTCTACTTTAATGTAGGGAAATAAAAGTGTACGTGCATCGTGAAAATTAAATAAATTACTTAGTACATTTTTTTTTAAAACTACAGTGTTCGACGAAACAAAGGAATTACAGCGTAGCGTGTCTCATGCTATATTCGGAAAAGGACGATAAGGTGGGATGTTTTAATAATTCTGTGCTTTCACTTAGGAACTAAATATTTGCATAATATGTCAAGTTATTAATATTGCTCTTTTACTTACGCATAAAAATCTTCTTTACTAGGCCTTATGCCTGAGCCCTTTTAACAGTTTCTATTCCAACCATGTCATATTCATAACGTTTACGTATCAAGTCATGTTAATAATATTGCTCTTTTACTTAGGCACTAAATAATAATTCATAAGCCCAAGGTCTAGGCCTTTTTAACAATTTTTTTTCTAATGATGTCATTTTCGTAACTTTCACCAACTCAAGTCAATGATCTTGAGCTTTTATTGAGGCACTAAATATTAATTCATAGAGCTAGGCCTTTTTAACTGTTTTTATTCTACCGATGTCTTATTCATAACGTTTACGCCACGTTGAATATATCCTGACATAGTATGAGTCATGCTATAATTCCTTTGTTTCGTCGAACACCGTAGTTTTAAAAAATGTACTGTCATTTATTTTGTATTCACGAATGAACTTTTATTTCCCCGAATTAAAGTGCAACTTTCACTTGACCTACATAGAACGCTTTCTCGAAATTTATTTGAAGTTCTCAATTCAATTCTCATTATGGTGCCAAGAAACGGCATTTTTTTATACAGCCTCTTAAACTTTTGTGGTTTTCCGCCCTGTCTTTCAGCCAGAAAATCGTAAATACTTCATAATTTCTCAATGATAATGAGGTGTGAGGGAAAAAAATTGTTCACACGAATTACTTAATTGGGGAAAGATATGGGAACACTGTAATTTTTGTATGCAGAGCAATTTCATGGCTCTAAAACTGAATGATGCCAGTTGTCCGTGTGGCTAGCATGCTGTGGGCGATTAAAAAAAATATGCCTGCTGATAAAATCCATACATGGACAGTGTTTTGGGTATACCATTTGTTATTGGCATAATGTCAGTTTCCTGTTGTTACTACCATGCAATGAAATGGAGAGAGAACATTACTAGCTATATAGAAACCACGGTGAGGTTGGGTTTTTTTTCATAACTTTTGTGGAAAAAAGTAGGTGCTTATGGTGCCACTTTGTCCGTACGTCCATCTGAGGACACGATATCTCTGTAATTATTAGTCAGATTAAAAAATATATATTTTTGCGTTGGGAAGCCCAAAATGTCAGAACGATGATACTTGCATTCCGGGTTTTTCCCTTCTCAGCTAGAAAGCGTAAATGCAGATGATATCGGATTCAAAATACATGTTATTCCATATCATTGCTTCTGAATATCCAACTGAAAAAATACTTTCTTCCCTTCGATACAACTGACTGTTTGGGTAAAGTTTATTTTTCAAGTAATGCGTAGTTTTTCTGCTGAAGGGCATAAAGGTAAATAGCAATTTCCCTGATATTTCTGCTTCTAAAAGTCCGATTTGAAAATTCTTTCTGTATCGGATGAAGCTTCTGGTAGGAAACGTTCTGCATACAATTTCTAAGTTTTGGGGAAGGACTGTTTCGCCGCTGGGGAGCGTAAGTATATTTTTCTGTTCCTGATAAATTTGCAGCAGAATCTGAGCTTCTAAAAACTCGACTGAAAAGATTCTTTATAATGAATTAGCTTTGTTTATCTTTTTGCTAAGCTAATTATTATGAATGAATAATGCTCTAAGCTTCAAAATAATGAACTCCCAAAAGGGTGTTGTTACTCGTTAATTATGAACTTAAACAAAGTCTCAACGCTGGTTATTTATATTAAGTAATCAAAGTCATAAACCTAACAGCCAGACAGAGGTCTGACAAAACTAAGAATTGAGAAAGACTGAACTTACTGACAAACTTGTTTATTTCCGAGACTCTTGGTCAACTAAGGCACTCATATATCTTGTACATAATAGTGAATAAACTTTCCTCTTATAGTACACACACTCTCATAACAACACCTCACAACGCCAACACATCAACCTCAACAACTCAACCTCCACACCTCGATGAACGCGCCTATATACTAGCTACCACCACGTCATGACTTACACTCATTGCCAGATCTCATTCAGCGGGTGAAATAATATTTCGTTCAGTAGGAAGATAATTTACATAGTAAAATAAAATAACCAGAGATAGTAAAATCAAAAGGAAAGTGAATATAGAGTATACGTTACATCATCTCCCCCTTAATTTTTTTTTTTCTTTCTTTTTTGTTTCCGAAAAACCTATCAATTTTGGAGTGTAAGTCTTACATTTCGATGATTGACGTTTCTCGATCTTTTTTTGATTTGTTGTTTGGTGGTAGCCGTATTTACATTATCAACTTGGCATGACAATTTACGAATCTGTATTCGACTGTGAAATTGGTAGTGTAGAACAAACCAAACCTGCATCGGCATACTTTCCTTTTATTCTGCCTAGCAGGAATCACTTTTTTAATTTCAAATTACGTGCGCCTCATTCGTTGAAATACATAACAACTGTATCAGCAGCGAAGATTGCCTGAAGCTGCCTAACAGTAACAATTTTATTATTTTCATTTCAAATTACGTTCGCCTCATTCGTTGAAATACAGAACAACTGTATCAGCAGCGAAGATTGCCTGAAGCTGCCTAACAGTAACAATTTTATTATTTTCATTTCAAATTACGTTCGCCTCATTCGTTGAAATACAGAACAACTGTATCAGCAGCGAAATTTACCTGGAGCTGCCTAACAGTAACAATTTTATTATTTTACCCCTAAGCACATAGATATATACAAAAAAAAGTGGATTAGTAGATGGACATAGAAGAAATATAAAAAAAACACACACATATATACACAAAAAAGAATGCATAGGCCCACACGAAAAAAAGAAATTCTGACACGCCAACTGGTCGTGCAGGAAAAACAACAAACTGAGAAAAGAACCAGTCCACGAGAACTTACTTATCTCGAGGACGCATAAAAATTCTAGTGCGATAACGTTTTCCCGGCCGAATGGGACTGGTGAAATCAGGTGGCTTGGATCTCTTCCGGGACGGTAATGGAACTTCGGTCTGTTGTCGGTCAGGAATCTGGCGGTCTGGAAATCCCTGCGGCTGAGAAGAACGGTCAGAAGTCTGGCGGTCCGGAATCCCTTGCGGCTGAGAAGAACGGTCAGGAGTCTGGCGGTCTGGAAATCCCTGCTGCGGCTGAGAAGAACGGTCAGGAACGTCAGAAGTCTGGCGGTCCGGAAATCCCTGCTGCGGCTGATAGGAACGGGCTCCCCCAGGCTTTGGATATGAAGTCCCTTGGTGCTGGGGCCCGTTGTGTCCTTCCAGTATCTTTTTGGACGGACGTGTCTCCGGCCACATCGCTTGCTTTCGTTTACGCCCACGGGGCATGATAGTAGTAGCAGGCATCGGCCCTGTTTGCCCTGAACGGAGGTTCCAGGGGCGAAACCCGGGTGGATGCAAAGATTTCTGCCTTCGTCGCTGTTGCGGCGAAGCAGATTGGGGAGACAAGTCACGTTTGCGCCCAGCTTTTGGTGGTGCTGGACGGTGTGGAATATGAAATGTTGGATTCATGACTGATAAATCAGAAATGTCCGACGCCTCTGAGTCGCTGCTGTAATTCAGCGGTCGTGCAGGGCGATGTTTAGATTTGCCTATAGGAATACTTTCCGATGAGGTATTCAAAGAAGAAGTATCCCGCGTTGGTGCAGAGTTAGCCGGAAACGGCGCAGCAATAGTCTTGGCAATGGTTGGAGGGAAAGGAACGATACTAGTATTCGACGAACTCGATTCGAGCCTTGGTCTCACGGGAGAATCAGGTTGCGTGTGTAGAAACTCGTCTGGAGGGGGTGAAGGAAAAATCACTGGTGATTCGTCAAAAATGTTCGGTGGTTCGTCCACAATTTCTGGCGGTTGAACATGAGATATAGATTCTTGAGTCTGTGGAACAGAAGGTTGAGTAGGATTGATAATGAAATCGATATTCCGTTCGTGATACTTGCGACATTGATCAACATGTACATATTGAAAATGGTTGTTCGGTTTCTCCAGAACAATATTATTTTCAAAGACATTTGCCACCCGATATGGACCTTCGTAGCTGGGTGCAAATTTCTTCACTAAAGTATGCGAAACAGAAGACTGGAAGTGCGTTTCCACGAGAGTGAGATCTCCAACGACAAGATCTGGTTCCCTACGCCTAGAATTATAATATCGTGCTTGAGCCGCTTGTGCTCCTAGCATTGCAACACGAGCTTTTTCTGCCATAATGTGTACTGATTGCGGAGTTGGTCGCTGGTTTAATTCGTCGATAATCCCCGTTAAATTTTCAAAAGGGGTTTTAATTTTGCGACCCAGAAAAAGTTCTGCAGGAGTAATTTTAGTAGACTCGTGGACAGACGAGCGGAGGGCGAACGCAAAAAGTTCTAAATGGTCATCCCATCTTTCATGGTGGTCCATTACAAAAGTCGCAATCATTTTCACTAACGTTCGGTTAACACGTTCCGCAGGATTACTCTGGGGATGATATGGGGAAATGAATTTATGTTTAATGTGTAATCTCGCACACATTCTTTCAAAAATGTCAGAAATAAATTGAGGACCATTATCCGAAACTACTTTATTAGGTGCACCATATCTAGAAAATACTTCATTAACTAAGACATTACAAATAATCTCAGCCGTAGCGGCTTTAATGGGAAAAACTTCAACCCATTTAGAAAAATTATCAGTTAGTACTAAAACATAACGAGCTTTATTTTTAACAGATAATGGATAAGGTCCCAATAAATCTATGGAAATAATATCAAATACATGAGAACTTGAACTAGATTTCAAGTGACCGGCCGGTCTTACATTACGATAATTATTAATCTGACACAAGTGACATGATTGAACGTATGCGAGCACACTTTGGTACATGCCAGGCCAATAGGCAACATCCCGCAATTTACCACGGGTCTTGCGAATACCTAAATGGCCTGCAAGAGGTTTGTCATGAAATTCATTTAAAAGAGCCATTCTAAGGGTTCGCGGAATACATGGGCGAAACTCTGCCCTAGTAGTCCGAGACTTTGTATAATAAAGAAGACCCTCTATTACTTCAAAATGTTGTGACCTTCCAGCCAGAGAAGGATCACTTGGTAGGGGCGAACCCGCAAGCAAAAAATTGTAAATATCCCCAAAATCTGGATCATTTATTAATTCTGCCATTATCTGCTCTCTGGATGTGATATCAGCTATCAGAAGTAAAGGCTGACATCCAGGAGTAGTTTCGGTGGGGACCCCACTAATCGGAACGCGAGATAAAGCGTCCGGTAATTGATTCTTATGACCTGGCTGATACGAAATTTTGATATTGCTCTCTTGTAACTTCAGAGCCCACTTCATAAGTCTTTGAGATAGGTGCTTAGCAGAATTCAAATACTGAAGGGCAGAATGATCCGTAATTATGTTAACTGTCAATTCATTAAGATAACATTGAAATTTATTCAGTGCATACACAACAGCAAGACATTCACGTTCCGTAGCTGAATAATTGCGTTCAGCTTTGGCTAAAGTACGAGACGCAAAAGCTATTGGATGCCCAGCTTGTGACAAAACGCAACCAAGACCAACTCCGGATGCATCAGTATAAATCAAATTCTTTAGTATGATCCGGGAAAGCCAACACCGGAGGCTGAGTCAATGCAGACTTCAGTGTTTCGAATGCAGCGTTAGCTTCAGGTGTCCAAATAAACTTCTTGTATTTACGCTTTAAAGCATACAACGGCTCACATATTGTAGCATAAGCGGGGACGAACTGCTGATACCAACCGGTCATTCCCAAAAAGCGGGATAGTTCTTTTGCTGTTTTAGGCCGAGGAAAGTCAACAATAGGCCTAATTTTTTCATTATCAGTGAATAAGCCGTGGGGAGTGATTTTCAACCCCAGATATACAATCTCGTCCCGCGCTATCTGGCATTTACTAGGTTTTAACGTCAAGCCAGCATTGTATATAAGTTGGAACACCTGTTTGAGCAGAGAAAGGTGCTCGTCAAAAGTCTCTGATGTTATAATAATATCATCCAAATAGACATGCACATGGGGACCCAGGACAGGTCTGAGAACCGTGTCCATAAGCTTTTGGAAAGTAGCAGGTGCAGAAGCTAAACCAAAAGGCATACGTAAATATTCATAGGCCCCAAAAGGAGTCACAAAGCCTGTTTTATCGACAGAGTCCGGATGTACTGCCACCTGCCAATATCCACTTGCCAAATCCAAAGTTGACATCCATTTGGTTGACGACAAGTCATTTAGAATATGTGACATGACAGGTAGGGGATAATTGATTGTTTTTGTGACTTGGTTGAGTTTGCGAAAATCTGTCACGAAACGAAATTCATTTGGTTGTTTCTTTGGAACCAAGAAGGCAGGAGCAGCCCAGGCGCTTGTTGATTCCCTGATTATGCCCTGCTTAATCATGTCAGCAATTTGACGTTGCATTTCCTGCTTTTTATGTGGAGCACAAGGGTAAGGTTTCGTCGCAATTGGTTTCGAACCATCAGTATCAATAACATGATAAACCACCTGTGTGAAACCAGGTTGATCCGAAAATAAACCAGGGCTTTCCTGTAAAAGGAGAGAAAGCTGGTCTCGTTGCCCCTCATTCAATTGGTCACTCAACAATAAACTCGTAATATCTACAGGAACCGTCGGAATCATTTCGACAGGTTCCGGAAAGGAAATCACATGTTGTACAAAATTCAAAGTTATTTGAAACTTGTTAATAAAGTCCATACCCATGAGACATTTCACGGGTAGCTCGTCTATAAGCAGGAAAGAATGTGTAAAACGAGCTTTTCCCAGCCCTAAAGATAATGTGACAGTTCCTGCGATACTGAAGATTTCATTATTGGCACCTCGCAAATACTGCGTTGCAGGCTGAACGTGTATTGCAGAAAAAACGTCATTGCAAAACTTTGTATTTAGGGCTGATATCTCAGACCCAGTGTCGAACTTTGTCTCGACAATAACGTCTTCAAGTGTCAAGAATACATCAGGCAACCGAGGAGTTTGAACAGTCACTAATACTGTTTTAGGGTCAGAATGTTTGGTATCAGGAAGCAGGACCGACCCTTCGTCTACTTCCTGTGGAAGTTTAAAGGAATTCTGGTGGTGTTATCATGTGGTCGGAAACCTCGACCCTGCCGGGTATCGGGAAAATTTTCACGATAAGGAAAATTGCGTGAACCCTGCGTCGGGAACTCCGCGTGTCTGTTGACATTTTCATATTCGTTACGTCTGCCCTCAGCACGGGCAGAAAAATTATTATTGCCCTGGGCATGAGAACGTTCCGAATGCTGCTGAGTGAAACGGGGTCCAGCATACTGTGCATTATGACGATATCCCGAAGCTTGCTCAGAAACTCGCTGTTGGTTCGCCACTCTTCTGTGTGGTGGAACGTATGAAGCTTGGGTGGGCACTTGTGTATGCTCGCGCTGAAAGTTTTGTCTATTATGCCGCTGAGGGTTTTCGGAATAAGCCTCGCGGGGTGCCCGAGCATTATGAGTCGAACCATGTTTGCCATGTCGCTCTTCATACGTGCGTATGAGGCGAAGGCATTCATGAATAGTGGTAGGGTGTCGAACCTCAAGAAAATCTTGTAAGAATGGGTCGAGCTGCTGTACGAGGGTATCCAACATGTCAACATGACTGGCATGTGGATCCCATAGATTATATAGGCGTGTAGTTTCCAACGCAAATGCAACAGGGCTATCATTGGGACCTTGTTGACGTGAAAACAGCTGTTGAGCAAGGTTAGCTCGACTGAGGCCGAAAGGAAAGACCTCCAAGAATTCTGCACGGAAATTCTCATAATGAGAATCCGGGTTCGACCCTCGCCACTGCCGATACCAGGTCTTGGCGGTATCCCTCAAGCAAGTGCCGGCAATTTGGACCTTGCAGTCTTCCGGAATATTATAGAGATCAAAATGATCTTCCAGATCTTCGAGGAACTTTAAAGACCCCTCCAAACCATTGAAATGAATTGTTCCTGCATGCGGCACGAAATGGGCAAGCATTCTGCTTCGCTGAGAGGATTGAACTCCCTCAGCTACGACCCGCGACTCAGAGTGATAAGAAGCTGGTGCATTACGAAATGGTGAAGAATGCTTGGGTACGTGTAGATCATTCATATCAAAGTCCGAGCCACAGGCTTCGTACAAATTGTCCAAACAAACACTATTACCCTCGAGACTTGCCGGAAGGTGGAAATTTGTAGTTGTCTCAGGTAAGGAAGCCATGGATAATAGTCAGGATCTCGTGTTCGAGAAATGTTCGGGCGCCAATTATAATGAATTAGCTTTGTTTATCTTTTTGCTAAGCTAATTATTATGAATGAATAATGCTCTAAGCTTCAAAATAATGAACTCCCAAAAGGGTGTTGTTACTCGTTAATTATGAACTTAAACAAAGTCTCAACGCTGGTTATTTATATTAAGTAATCAAAGTCATAAACCTAACAGCCAGACAGAGGTCTGACAAAACTAAGAATTGAGAAAGACTGAACTTACTGACAAACTTGTTTATTTCCGAGACTCTTGGTCAACTAAGGCACTCATATATCTTGTACATAATAGTGAATAAACTTTCCTCTTATAGTACACACACTCTCATAACAACACCTCACAACGCCAACACATCAACCTCAACAACTCAACCTCCACACCTCGATGAACTCGCCTATATACTAGCTACCACCACGTCATGACTTACACTCATTGCCAGATCTCATTCAGCGGGTGAAATAATATTTCGTTCAGTAGGAAGATAATTTACATAGTAAAATAAAATAACCAGAGATAGTAAAATCAAAAGGAAAGTGAATATAGAGTATACGTTACATCTTTTGTTTACAGATAGCACTCACCACGGAAAGCCTTCTGAGAATATCTTCTACTTAAAATAATGAATAGTTGTTCCGCCGTTGGGGGGGGGGGGTATAGACGTATGTCTTATTTTTCTTGATATCTGTACTTTTAATAGCCCGATTATTTGAAAAGCATATAA
This sequence comes from Macrothele yani, assembly GCA_039090855.1. Classification (NCBI taxonomy): domain Eukaryota; kingdom Metazoa; phylum Arthropoda; class Arachnida; order Araneae; family Macrothelidae; genus Macrothele; species Macrothele yani. The sequence goes on along the minus strand of CM077017.1, from coordinate 58,173,899 downwards.
TTTCCAATGTTTCTTAACGCATACGTTTGCCACTAGAGGACATGAATTCATTTTTCGTTTGCAGCAATATCTGCTCGTCTAAAAACCCGATTGAAAAAATCCTTTTTCTGTCAGGTACTACTAACTACGAAAGCATTTTGGACGCATTTACAGCCCAAATTAACGCTCGTTCTCCCCGCCAGGGGCGCAAATGTTTAATCTGTTTTTCCCGATATCTCTGCTTCTAAACTCCCGATTGAAAAAAATTCTTCTAACACCGGATACCATTTACCTTGTGGAATATTTTACTTGTATTTCTGTTTGTTTGTTTTTTGGAGGGGGGGGGGTTCACAGTTTGCGTCAGATCGTGTTATTACGCATTTCGGCTTTTCCAAATGCACCTCCACTTCTAAAAATCTTATTTAATTGTTTTTTTTTACTGTATACTTTTTGCTACAGTAGAGATAAGGAAAATTATCCTCTCTGAATAATGCGCAGTTTTCCCGCTAGGTGGCGTAAATGTAGATATGTCCAGGTGACATATCTAAAAAAATTATTCCGTATCGCAGCTTTCGCTATGAAGGCTACTTTTCGCATATCTTCTGCTTTTTCATTATTCAGAATTCTACCGTCAGGGCATGTCAGCGTATACTTCTATTTAAAAGAGTTTATTCGATTCTAAAAATCCCTCAGAAAAATCGCTTTTTGGTAGGATACTTTTCATTTTAAAAAAGTAATTGTCACCCATTTTGATCTTTAAGAAGCACCACACAACTATTTTGCTAGGTATCTTGTTTTGCTCTGTACCTTCTCTTCTAGCTGTTTGATTTGAAAATCCCTTTGTCGCTGTTATCTTCCTTCCGCTATGAGAAACTTTTTGTGCGCACTTTGTTAATTTTCCTAACAAACTTTTCAGCCGCTTGTATGAGTAAGCACCTATATAACGAAGTAAATTTCTCCGTCATTTTTGGTCTACGCCGGGATTCGAACCCGAGGCCGCTTATTCCGGAACAAGTGGCCTCGGGTTCGAATCCCGGCGTAGACCAAAAATGACGGAGAAATTTACTTCGTTATAATGGCGCCCGAACTATCCGGATGACCCGGCCGTTCAAAATCTTGCATTGGTGTGATGTTATTTCCACACCGCGAGACAGGAAAAATCAGAGAATTCCTTCTCCAGCGCTTCGAAAAATAAAAATGTGTGATGTTGCATTCCACACAGCAGATTGACTGGGAGTTCTCAAGTGCACGTTCTACAGTGGATGGCTGCCTGCAACGATTCATGGTCACGGCTGACCCGCGGGCCATGCCCCCGGCCCTCTTTCGGGGGGAGATGTGACGTACCTGCCAGCAGGACGCACACGACATAAAGGCAGATAGGAACCAGAATAAATGTCTGCGTAGCTCAGTTGGTAGAGCGACTTGTTCCGGAATAAGCGGCCTCGGGTTCGAATCCCGGCGTAGACCAAAAATGACGGAGAAATTTACTTCGTTATACCTATTTATATTTCTGGATGTTTTATCGACTGTAGAAATATGGTTTGTTTGTTTTGTAATTTGTTCCATTGGCAATGAATAACCCCGTTCACACTGCGTATTTTTTTAAATTGTGTGCAGTTTTTCCTTAGGTAGTGTAAGTGTATTTTTTTTGTTTGCTGGAATTTTAGATTTTCTAAAAATCTGCTTCGAATTTTTTTTTTTTCCCGTGTAGAAAAGGATTCAAAAGGCATGCTAATAACAACCGAGAAATCAGTGTCATCTTTCTTGTTTTTTGTTGTTTGTTTGGGCGTTTAACGACCACCGTGAACAACTCAATGGGCCATGTACATTCGCCTTTCTATAATTTGGGAACACAGGTTTCAGGGAACAGAGAGGGCCAGTGCCGAAAGACAAAGACACCCTCAACTCTTCACCGGCGAATCGAATCGAACCCATCTCGGACGAATGATTAGAAGCCAGCATTTCCTACCACTCTACCGCGGTGAAAATTGCATTTTTTATTTAAAGGTATGTAACGTACCAGGAGATGTGACGTACCTGCCGGAAGGACGCACACGACATAAAGGCAGATAGGAATCAGAATAAAACGTCCGCGTAGCTCAATTGGTAGAGTGACTTATTCCGGAATGAGGGGATCCGGGTTCGAATCCCGGCATAGACCAAAAATGACGGAGAAATTTACTTCGTTATAATGGCGCCCGAACTATCCGGATGACCCGACCGTTCAAAATCTCGCAATGGTGTGATGTTATTTCCACACCGCGAGATAGGAGAAATAAGAGAATCCCTTCTCCAGCACTTCGAAAAAAAAAAAAAAAAAAAATAAGGGGGAGATGATGTAACGTACCAGGAGATGTGACGTACCTGCCCGAAGGACGCACACGACATAAAGGCAGATAGGAATCAGAATAAAACGTACGCGTAGCTCAGTTGGTAGAGTGACTTATTCCGGAATGAGGGGATCCGGGTTCGAATCCCGGCATAGACCAAAAATGACGGAGAAATTTACTTCGTTATAATGGCGCCCGAACTATCCGGATGACCCGACCGTTCAAAATCTCGCAATGGTGTGATGTTATTTCCACACCGCGAGATAGGAGAAATAAGAGAATCCCTTCTCCAGCACTTCGAATAAAAAAATAAAATAAGGGGGAGATGATGTAACGTACCAGGAGATGTGACGTACCTGCCGGAAGGACGCACACGACATAAAGGCAGATAGGAATCAGAATAAAACGTCCGCGTAGCTCAATTGGTAGAGTGACTTATTCCGGAATGAGGGGATCCGGGTTCGAATCCCGGCATAGACCAAAAATGACGGAGAAATTTACATCGTTATAATGGCGCCCGAACTATCCGGATGACCCGACCGTTCAAAATCTCGCAATGGTGTGATGTTATTTCCACACCGCGAGATAGGAGAAATAAGAGAATCCCTTCTCCAGCACTTCGAATAAAAAAAATAAATAAGGGGGAGATGATGTAACGTACCAGGAGATGTGACGTACCTGCCGGAAGGACGCACACGACATAAAGGCAGATAGGAATCAGAATAAAACGTACGCGTAGCTCAGTTGGTAGAGTGACTTATTCCGGAATGAGGGGATCCGGGTTCGAATCCTGGCGCGGATAAAAATGACGGAGAAATTTACTTCGATATAGGTAAAATACAAAATTCATGTCATTTTTTTAGATATTCTACAAAGGTGGGTGCTTGAGTAGTCTCCTGCGGCTACCAGAAGAATCGAAATTTCAGCAAATAAAAAATACAAGGAAACATCGGTGTAACTTATAAGACACCCATTTCTGTGCTGTGTTGTATGTTTGACAAATATAAAGACACCACTATGGGCATGCATATATTCCCCCACATTTTTTTATCTTGATTGCGACACAGATAGTATCGATACAGTAGAAGTCAGCGAGGGTGAGTACTGGCTACTTGTCTTTAGTACACTTTAATTTAAAAGAAACTGTTCTAAGTAAATAGCTGCAAATAGAACATTCTATGCCCTGTGAGAACTGTTGAAATCTAGATTCTTATCCTGAGCAACAAAGTTAACCATCTACAAAACTTTAATACAGGACCTGTGCATACATATGCCTGAGAAACTTGGGCACTAACTAGGAAAAATAAACGAATGTTGGATACATTTGAAAGAAAAATTCTCAGAAAAATAATTGGCCCAATATGTGACAGTGATTACAATAAAGAATTATACTTCATTTATAAAGACCCTGCTGTTACCAACATAATTAGGTCATCAAGATTAAGGTGGGCTTACCATGTAGTGCGAATGGAGAAATATGAAGCTCCTAAGAAACTACTGTTCAAATATCCTGAAAGGCACAGAAGACAAGTACGACCAATGTAATGACCAGGTGGATAGATGGGGTAGTGGAGGACACAAAAAGCCTAGCCAGAACTAGAAAATAATGGCCCAAAATAGAGAACAGTGGCAAAAGCTTGTTGAAAGGACCAAGGTTCACACTGAACTACAGAGCCAAGAAGAAGAAGTTTTAAGTAAATTCGGGACGAAAATAATCTTTTAATGCTTCAGAACGACTCGAATACTCCAACCGTATCTATAATTCGGGACCAGAATACTGTAGTCATAATCCACTAGAGGATTGTAGATCTCGGAAACGTTCGGATTGTACAACGTGTATAGGAATGGTGTAGGAGCACTGAGTTTGCTAACGCTACGCTATAATAATCTGTAGGTAGTGGTCAGTTCCACCTGAAGCTCGTAACGGCAAGTTCTATAATCAGTGACCGAGAAAGGAAAAGACTTGTTGATTGCGTTGATTGTTTCACTTACCGGTGGCAGAAAATTAAAAAAAACTTATAAATGAACGGTTCCTAGTTTTCTTACAACATCTCACAAATGACATCAAGCACCACAGAATAAAAAAAAAAGTCAGATACAACAGTACGTGTTCACTAATAATTCATTCAACCCTCGGTAAAATCCACTATGCCTCCCCCCCACCCCCTCCAAAAAAAACGCTGTTTGCACTTTAAATGAAACGTCTAAAATAAGCACATCATAAATTAAAATTCCCTCAACCTTCCCGCAAAACGCTAGGGAAACCGCAATAATAACAGCAAATCAAACATTTCAGAAAAAATTTACTCCCCGCCCCTCCTTGAAATCGTCATGCTAGGAACATCATTATCCCAGATCTCATGAATTGATTCAAAACCTTTTGTTTCGAAATAAGTTCGAAAAAAAAAATAGAGGCGCGAGACTTCCATTTTATTTTAAACAAATCCCAGTTATCTTTTTGGGCATTTGTGACGCATTACAGAGGTAAAGCACATGTCAAGACGGCAAGTAGCAATGATAAGCACTTGTCTGTGTAGCTTAATTGGCAAAGCATTCGGCTCCGGAGCACAACTGCGGGTTCGAGTCTTGGCACCTGCAAAATTTGTTTTCACGTTGGCGCCCGAACATATAAATGGATCTACTGGCTGTTGAGTTCTTCGAAAATCTCGTTCCATACATCGTCTCGAATTAATAAGAATTCCTTCTTCTACAATGAGTTACTTCATGCATGGTTTGCAGCTGACCCGAAACCTGCGATTTCGTGTCCCGTCTTTTTCAAGGGAGGATATATGTGACGTACTACAGAGATGGCGCACATGTCAAGACGGCAAGTAGCAGTGATAATAACTTTTCGGTGTAGCTTAATTGGGAAACCTTCTGCTCCGGAGCAGAAGGTGCGCAATCGAGTACCAGCGGGGAAAATTTGTGTTTCCACACACTACCATAGGAAAGAAAATATTCGAAATAAATACGAGATCTTACTGTGCGTTGCCGACTGCACCCAGGGATTTCCTGTACAGTTTATACCCTCACAGAGAAAGTTTAGACACAACTACTTACGTCCCATGGATTTTTATGCTGCGTATCAGAAACGAAGTTACATTAGATTGAACCTTGTGGTTCAGGTACTTCAGAGAAATAGGAGAAGTGCCCGATTGAAAGTGCGAATCGACATAGTTGGAAGTGTCAGACTATGACGTCACAACGAGTATTTCCACGAAGAGAGAGAGAGAGAGAGAGAGCAGGGGCAAGGCGAAAGAGCAGATGACCTTATTTGTAACGGGGGCTCCCATACCCCGGGTCTTACAGTACCCATCCAACACACGGCAAGTATTCAGTAGTTCAGAGCAGCTCGACCTACCTGGGTGTGATCCCTCGACCGTCTGGTCGGAGGACGTTTGTTCTAACCACCAGGCCACTCGAGACCCGAAATTCGGTACCAGGCTATAGTCCCCAATTTATAGGTGGTATTAAGCTTAGTTGGTCCTCAATTTGCCGATGAGATTATAGTTCGCTATGAGCTTGGTCCCGAATTATGTAATCCAAAGGAACGTTAGCGAGCGAGTGAAATGAGCAGGCAAAGTCCGAAACTGTAAACTCAGGGAAAAGCCAGGGATCCGCGTAGCCAAATTTTGAATCAAATTTTTCGTTTATTCATCGATATTTACCTTAAACTAGTAAGAATTTTACTTCTTTCGGAACTCATTCAGGAATTTCTTTTGCTTGAAGAAGGCACGTCTTCGCTGCTTAGAGTACCACAACGGCATTTGCTTTATGTTGTTTCATAACTATAGTCTTAGACAAACAAGTTAGTAAAATCATGCAATGCATTGATTATGATACGCTTTCCAACATACCAGAAATCATTACTCAAGTTATTACTCAAGTTATGAGGATAATGGTTGTAGAATAAATCTCGCTCCAATGCCCCGACCTTTAATCCCATTTCGATGATATTCGACAGAACCGGTAAAGTATACTTCCGGAACAACATGAAAAGTTTTGTCTCAATCGAAGCATTTTTACGTAAGTTATAACGCATAAGGGCAATGGAATGGATCCCAATCCTATGTCCTGACCTTTGACCCAATTTCACCCATTTTCAATACGGTTCGTCCCCAGATGGTCCCCTACCACATACTAAAATTTAATCGAAATCGAACCATTTTTACGCGAGTTATGGCGCATAAGGACAATGGAATGCACAGAGCTCCCATGTGCTGACCTTTGACCCCACTTCACCCATTTTCAATAGGGTTAGCCCCAAGGTGGTCCTCTACGACATACTAAAACTTCATTGAAATCGAACCATGTTTACGCAAGTTATGACGCATAAGGGCAATGGAATGGAAGCCACTCCTATGTCGTGACTTTTGACCCCATTTGTCCCATTTTCAATAGGATTCGTCCCCAGGTGATCCCCTACCACACACTAAAATTTCATCGAAATAGAACCATTTTTACGCGAGTTATCGTGCGGACAGACGGACGGGCGTACGGACAGACGGACAAAGCTGGAGCATATACGCTTTTTCAACCTACGGTTGGAAAGCGTTAAAAAATCGACGCAACCCGATGAGATCATCCCTGAGCCGTGTAAAGTGGTGTGCAAATATGTCTTGGTCAGGTATGTACATGACTAAAGTTTCGCCGCGAATGAACGTCCAGGTCGTTCTTTGGGCGCATTCAAAACGCACTCAGTGACTTAGATAAGGGTTGTAAGACGCTCACTATGAACATTCTGGCTGCGTTATCGGGTGTATTCACTTCTGTTGCCGCTAAGCATGCCCTGACGGCGACCTAGGAGACCCTACGAACAGTTGAGCGCACTTGAGTGGGGCCGCTTCGTGGGTCTGGGGAAACGGGCTGGTAGCATTGACAATTGCCCACCATCTGAGCCGTAGTGATGCAAGACAGTGTTGGCCGCAATGAGTTCTGGTCGGCCTGGGCGAACAACTGCGGAAGATGATCGTCTCATAATCCGACAAGCAAGAACGGCTCCGAACGCTTCTCTGCCCACCATTCAGTGAGATGTAGCTGCTTCTGCGCAGAATCCTGTATCGTGATGCACCACTGCGAGACGACTGGCAAAGGAAGATTCCATTCTCGTCACTTTTTTCGATATCTTCCATTAACCACATTACATCGGAGGCTCCATCTGTAATTGAGTCGTTCCCGGGAATCATGTTGGCCCTTCGACTGGCTTCACATCGTTTTTAGTGACGATTCCAGCTTCTTCCTTGGAGAGAATTACCACCGTATTCGCATATGGAGGTGGACTACGCAACGCTCGCATCCCAGCTCCGTTGTGAAGCGGCACAGTGCCACCACTAGTGGTTTTATGGTGTTGGGTACCACCTCTTTTTACAGCTGGACGCTCCTAGTCGTGGTAACAAGAACATTAACAGCCCAGCGATATGTTCAAGAAATCCCACGATCCATCTTCTTGAATTTCATATTACGTCTTCCAGGGCCATTTACCAACAGGATAATGATCGTCCACATACTTCTCATTACTTTCGGGAGTGCCTTCGTAGTGTCTTGCAAATCTCCCTTGACAAGCCAAGTCCCGGATTTTTCTCCTTTCGAGTATACCTGGAAAGTGCTGGGAAGTCACGGAATTTCGGAAACCTTGGGTGGAAATTACCTGACTCTCGGCACAATCTGTGACAGGACAGCATCAGAGTTTTGCTTGACTCCATGCCAGACTTTATGTCATCTTGCAGCGGAGCCAGAGGAGGATTTACGAGAAATTAATCTGACGAAACCACGACTCTTCTGAAATAAAGATTCCTGCTGTTGTGATATTGAAATAATTTCTTTTCCTTTTCATCCACAATTAACGTACTAAGTATCATTAGAATGATAAGCTTACCTCGATTTTTTTTTTTTTTTGTCTAAGATTGTAACAGGCAATCAAGTGTGTCAGTTTCTATAGCTAGAAAGGAAAGCGTCGCTTCTTGGAAGAAGCGCCAAATATTATATTTTCGCTTTGCGTACAGATAGAGTGTAATGAGTGATAATTTTAAGATAGTTCATAAAGATTTTACAGTTTTGATAAAGTTTTGGGTCCGCCTCTTCACCAAAAACTGTGCGTTCTTGTTCCGGTACGAAATACGAAGAAACAGCAATTTTGATTGACAGTAACAAAGGTGGAGTGTTATATATATAAGAAAAGAGATTACTGCAGTTCTTTTTTAGAAGCATCAAAGATATGAATAGCGATTACTCAGGAAGTGAGCAACACCACTCCTTTCTCCTATGTTTAACGCCCTGAAATCAAGTGTTGTGCAGATAGGATCAGTTCTTCGTAAAAACGGGCCTTTCATTACTGTTCATCGATGCGCTAAATACGTCGAGACTCATTATTACTGTCATTATTGATTTTGTTTTTAAATTCGGGGAAACGCGACATCGATTTTCGTATCAGACCTCCTGTCTCCCGGAGGTGTTCTGTTTAGACTCCTTCGACACCTGAGCCTAGAAATGATGTGCCCTAGAGACGAAGTAGTATCATTATGATACGAAATGACTTCCAGCCCCTATCGGTGACAGCCCAAATAACAGCTTTGGCTCAGTCGATGAACGAAATTAATCGTGGGAAAAAATGAATACACGGAATTTTTTCTTCGCTGTTTTTTTTTTTCCCTTAATCATTTGCAGACTTTTAATCTTGTCGTTTCCTTACAAGAAACGTGTTCTGAAGAACGGAAAACCGTGGTTGCTTGTAGATGCTTGTATATTACCACGCCTCGGCAAGCAAATTCAAATTATTTTTCTGCATTTATGATGTTTTAGCGGCTTATAAATACTAAATGCCTATTAAAAGTAAGCACTTCCTCTTTGAAACGGCGCTTAACTGAGCTTTGCTAACTTTTCGTATGGAATATTTCTGGGAAGATCATTCTAAAAAATGAAGTATGATTAGATTGGTTGTGGTTCATGTATTTCTAAATGTACATCAAATCCTACAAGCATCAAAATATTGACTCAGGCAACTTTGGCGTAGAGGAAATTCCTTTATGGGTGTTGTTAATCAGCACCTAACATTGCTTACATAGAAGCGTTTGAAAAAATGTCGGAAAACGTTTTGGCAACTTCTTTTACTTTTTCTGTTACAACAATATGGTGAGCCTTTGCGCCCGTATGCGACTGTTCGTCAAATTTTTGTTGGCGAGCCTTTGCGCCCGTATGCGACTGTTCGTCAAATTTTTGTTGGCGAGCCTTTGCGCCCGTATGCGAGTATTCGTCAAATTTTTGTTGGTGAGCCTTTGCGCCCGTATGCGAGTATTCGTCAAATTTTTGTTGGTGAGCCTTTGCGCCAGTATGCGAGTATTCGTCAAATTTGCCTATTTGCCTTAGACTTGACTCGGAAAAGTACTTATAGTAAACAAAATCAATTAACTGCTCTGCATTCAGACTAAAAAAAAAAACAAAAAAAACTTGACCAAATTATAATTCTGTAGCTAAACGGAAAGACTTTATTCTTCGCAAATATCCTGTTAAAAAATCACAACCAGTTGCTGTTCGTACTCTTCACAAAATCACGTAAACGAGGAAATTAAAGAGGCTGTACTACGCATGTAAAATCCAACAAGGTCGCCCCGGTGGCGCAATGGTCTAAGCGATGGCTTCTGATCATTCGTCCGAAAGGGGTCCGCGTTTGAATCAGTGAGGCACGGATGTTGTGTTTGTCTTACAGCACTGGCTCTCTCCCTTCCCTGGAACCAGTGGCTCTAAATTAGGGACGGGCGACTGCTGATAGCCCATTGAGTTGCTCACGGTGGTCGTTAAACCTCCATTCGAAAAAAAAAATCCAACAAGTATACAGTATATGCATATAAAATACATATATGTATATACACTGCCTGACAGAGAAAATGCCACACTATGAAGGAATTCTCGAAAACAGACCAAATTGCACGCACAGATAGCCAAGTTGGTCCTGAACAAATGATTTAATTGTCACATACATACTACTCTCCAGTGGCCGAATATACAGGATGATCAATAAGGAGTGTGGCCCCCATTTTGGGGGATAGGGCGTTGAATTCGACGTAGCATCGAGGTAATGAGAGTCCGAATTGAATCCTGGGGCATCGTGGACCATGCAGTGTTGATCCGAGTCAACAGTTCATCTTCATTTTGCGGGGATGGGAGTGTACTCAACCGACGTCCAATCGTGTCCCACAGATGCTCGATGGGCGAGAGGTCAGGGGATCCTGCTGGCCACGGAACCATCTACACACCGTGTGAAGCATTCAGCCATATCCGAGCGGTATGTGGCTGGGCATTATCCTGTTGAAAAACGGCGTTTGGGATGCCCTGCAGATACGGTAGTGCCAAGTACGTCAGCACTTCGTCAACATAGCGGCGTGGGGTCAATGTGCCCGTAATGCGTACCAGCGGTGAGCGGCTGCTGGCGCTGGTAGCACTCCACACCTTGATTTCACGTTGCCGGAACGTGTGGCGCTCCACAATTGCGGAGGAATCAACCCGTTGGCCACGTCGCCTCCAGAATCTCACACGACGATCATCCGTAGTCAGACAGAACCGCGATTTGTTGCTGAATAATACACTTTTCTATTCGGTACCCCATGCAGTTCTGTAGCGACACCACGCCAAGCGGTGACGACAATTGCTCGCTGTTAACTGTAGCCTTCGCAACAGACAGCTGGACAGCAAACCAGACGCAGTCAGCCGGCGCGACACTGTCTGCTTCAATATAGGAGCATTCAAGCCTCCTGGTACACTCCGCAGAATGTCGCCTGTTGTGGCCTGTGGGTCCGGTGCGGTATGACGTCGGATGCAACGATCGGTGCGCTCGGACGACCGTCTCCGTGATCCAGCCCCCTACGACGTTGCACAGATCCTGCTTGGGACCATTGACTTCAAATGCGACTGACGGTTGTGGCATCAAGTTGCGTTTCTTCCGCAATACGACGCAAGGACCATGCGGCGATACGATGGCTCACGATGACACCTCTCGTGAACTCATCCGTCTAACGAAATCGCTTACGACGGCGCCTTAACGGCATTCGCACCCCTCATTCGTTCTCCAGATGCGGTTACAGCAGAACCACTCACTTCTAGCAGCTGTGACGACGTCTCGAATGATGATCTCACGGGCTGGTTGTTCGTTTATATCCCGCGCGCCGTTCGTGCGATTGACCTGCAAATGCAATCATTTGCATAACTTGTACGTGTGCACCCACCCTGCAATTTGCATGGCGCTGCGTTCACGTCTTCGCGGTGTGGCATTTTCTCTGCCAAGCAGTGTATATACACTGACTGGCCACTTTATTATGACCATCCCTTCAGTACTTCGTTGGGTCACCTTTTGCCTTTAATACTGCGTCGATTCTTCGTGGCATAGACTCCACGAGATGTTGATAGGTGGTTTGTGAAATCTGAGACCATGCTTGATGAATAGCACTTTCCAGGAGTGTGAGATTGCAGGGTTGTGGATCCAGCTGTCTGATGGCTCGTTCAACTTCATCCCACAAATTCTCAATGGGGTTGAGATCTGGAGATTGTGGTGGCCACCTAAGCAAAGTAAACTCACCGGCATGTTCCTGAAACCAATCCTGTGCAATACGAGCACTCTGGCAGGACGCAACATCTTGTTGAAAGTAGCCATCGCCATTGGGATAAACCCTCCACATGACAGGATGCACTTGGTACGCAACGATGTTTAGATATGATGTGCCAGTCAGACGTTGATCAACACGAATTAAAGGGCCCAAAGCATGCCAGGAAAACATACCCCAAACCATAACTTTGCCTCCACCAGCTTGAAGGGTTGTAGCAATGCATTTGGGGTCCATGCTTTCGTGCTGTTTCCGCCAAATTCTCACTCGGCCATCGGCATGGTGCAACTTAAAACGTGATTCATCGGACCACATAATTTGTTTCCAATTATCGACTGTCCAATCCTTGTGCTCCTGTGCGAACTGGAGACGTTTTCTCTTATTAACTGCAGACAGCAAAGGTGTTCGAACAGGCCCTCGGCTGCCATATCCCATCCGATTCAGTGTACGGCGAACAGTGCGTGCAGAGATCATTTGAGGGGATCCTTGATTAAGATGGACTGTATTTTGCTGCACTGTTGCTTTTCTGTTGTCTGTTACCAGTCTGGACACTCTCCGTTCCGCTCGAGCAATCACTAGTCGATGACGACCGTCACACGTTGCATGTAGAGACCCAGTTTTTTGGCTGACAGTCCAGTCTTTAAACACTTTAACAACAGCTTCTTTGGAACATTTCACGAATGCGGCGGTTTCGGTGATACTCGCTCCATGGCTCCAAGCTCCTACAATCATTCCACGTTGAAAGTCCGTCAAATCGCATTTTTTACCCATCTCGTCACCCAAAAATCACTTCTACTACTGTCGCAAGCACGAAGCTTTCGCTTTTTAAACTAGCCTCGCCCTCTGGCAGCAATAGCGTGCAGCCACAGCTCATATGCTTAAAACTGTCAGGTGGTCATAATAACGTGACCACCCAGTGTATATACACGCAATATACAAAACATTTGAGATGGGGGTGATGGGCTGTTGAAATGGGCAGGGTAACAGTCCCAAACGGAACGCAGGATATAAATAGGCGTAACGCAATAGTCGAACATGGGTAAACGTGGTGATCAGAGCGACATTGATTGTGAACGCATTGTCGGCGCAAGACAGATGGGTTATTCTACCGCCCAAGTGGTAAGAATCTTAGAGTTACCGGGGGGCAACCGTATCAAGGGTGTACCGCGAGTATACCATCGACCGATGTACCAGTGCCAAGAGAGCAAGCGGTGGCCAACCACACGCCACTGATTACCGAGGTCGACGTAGGCTCTCCAGGGATGGAATTTTGAGCCACCCTTACCGACCGCTTGGTAAGGGTGGCGCAAATCACATCCAGGTTAAATGTCAGAGGCTCAAGCAGCGTCAGAGAGCGAACGGTATGGCGCACGCTCCATACCATGGGTTACCGGCGCCAAAATCCTACTCGGTTGCCACTGCTGACAGCTGATCATCAGGCATTGCACATCGCCTGGTTCCGGGAATATCAAAACTGGACACTCTACAGAGTGGCACCAGGTCGTGCGGTCAGCTGAATCCCATTTTGAGCTGTACTGAGCTGACGGGAGGATGCGTCGTGCCAGGTCGGCTCTGTTCAAAGCGGTGGTGGCTCTGTGATTGTTTGGGGGAGCCTTCTCATGGAACGCATTAGGTCCCTTAGTGTGTCTGGAGAGGTCTTTAACCGCTGCTGTTCTGAGAGTCTGTTTCAGCAGGACAAGTAGCCGCCCCACTGGGCCGCAACTACTCAGACATGGCTCGGGTAGCACTCATTTGAGTTTGGAACGATCCAGTGGTCCCAACGATTCCCTGACTTAAACCCTGCGGAATCTGTCTGGGATTCTGTGGAGTGGAACATGAGATTCGTGGATCCTGGGCCGACGTCTCGGACGGAGTCGTGGACAATGTTGCAACAGTCATGGCTGTCGTCACCTCCGGAAACCCTCCGGCATCTGGTGGAGTCGATGCCTTGGTGTGTACAGGCTGTGTTATTCGCGCTAGAGAAAGACCAACACGCTATAAGGTAAGTATCTCTAATGTTTTGTTCATTGTGTGTATATGTACACTATATAGACAAAAGAATAGAAACACAACATAGCATTTATTGACATATATCAGTACGGTGTCGGTTCACCTTGGGCCTTAATGCATGCACTGACCCTTTGATACATGCTTTCAACAAGGTCTTGGAACACAGCGATAGGTATGTTCTTTAATTCAGTACATAATGCTGCCGCTAACTGTTGCTTAGTACTAATCCTTGGTTCAAAACGTCTTATGCGGCGCTCTGATTTATCCCATAGGTGATCTATGGGATTAACATCAGGGCTCTATGCTGGCCAGTCCACACGCGATACAAAATCATCGTCAAACCACGCCGTAACAGACCTTGCTTCATGGCTCGGTGCATTATCCTGCTGGTACCAAAAAGGCTCGGTTCCAACAGGTTTATCCACGATAACCAATGGACCTGGACCATAACACGAAAAACAACCCCATACGAGTACTCTGTCAGCTCCAAACTTGACCGCAGGAACAGTACACTGTGGTAAATAGCGTTCCCCTGGCTTCTGCCATACCCACACACGGCCATCAGATTGGTGGATCGTGTATCTGGATTCATAGCAGCATTCCGAGTGGAGACGAAAGCCTTATGAGCAGCCGCACGACTACGGTAACCCATAGAATTAAGTTCTCTGCGAATGGTACGTGTACATACCGAGGTTCTAGCATTTTTATTCACCTGTACACTTAGGTCTTGTGCAGTACTCCGTCGATTAGCTGTAACGACTCTCCTGAGGCTTCGACGTCCTCTATCACTGATTTTCTTTGGTCTGCCGGTACGTTTTGCTGCTTCAGGCACGACATGTGTCTTCCACTAATTCAGTACATCCAAAACAGTTGACTTGGGTATGTTTAAACGCCTCTCAGTTTCTCTTATGGACAACCCACTAATATAACACCCAACAATCTTTCCTTTCTCAAAGTCAGTTCTCTCCAGCCGCGACATTTTCACTCAACCTCCCAGTGCGATATGATCGCGGTCAGCTGCAGGCTTGTTTTTATACCGTTTGCAGCTGTACCGCGCATCTTAAATGCCGCCGATCCTTTCATTTGCGTTTGAAGGGATGTCCGGTGACTTTTGTCAATATAGTGTGTATAGACATATCTGCCGTGCTCTGGTCTTTTTCTTCCTTTTTGCTGGCCTTAGAGAGTGAATCTTCAGAGACGGTGGAAGTATGAAGGCAGTAATTTTAGTAAGTATGTTAGAGCAGCTTAAAATAATCTTCGTTATTTATAACGGGCAACCGCATACTGCTACAACTCAAATTTTGCTGCACTTTGCTGTTGTTCTTTGCCATTAGGACACTTCTAAAATTTTCAAATTTTCACCCTCACAAGAGGCACACCAAGCTTATAGGTATGTAGGAACTGAACCTCGCTACGGATCTTCGGCAGGAATTTCTCTAGGTCATCCCACAGTTTCAGGTCTGCATCTGTCTCTGTTGAGTGTTGCTATGTTTTACTGGTTTGTTGGATTTTTGAATGGCTGATGATGAACGATCTGCTAGTATTCATTACGTTTTAACTAAAACTTGAAAAAGTACCTGGTAAACATTCGAAGGATTGCCATTAGCATTTGGAGAAGGAGCTCTAAGCCGTTCAAATGCCTTTGAATTCTACAAGAGATTTAAAGAGGGTCGAACATTGATTGATGATGACGTTCGCTCTGAACGCTCAGCAACTTAAACAAGACACAATTCCATCTCTCGAGTGAATGTAGTAATCAGAAGTGACGTACGACTGGCTGCTACGGAGGTGTCTAGCAAAATTGTCATCCCAAATGGGTCATGGCAGACAATTTCGACACAGGATTTGAGGATGAGAAGAGTAGCATCAAAGTTTGTCTCTAGGCTTCTTGCCCATGACCAAAAGCAGCACCATGTTGCAGTTAGTCAGGATCTTAAAAATTGCACAGCAATGAACCCCCTTTTACAGAAAATATTATCACAGGTAATGAATCCTGGGTCTATGGCTTTGATTCTGAAACAAAATCCCAATCATCCAAATGGAAGACAAGAACATCGCCTCTACCCCGAAAAAACCGTGAAATCGAATGTGAAGGCAACGTTGACTGTTTTCTTAGATATTAAAACTGTGGTGCGTTTTTAATTTGCATCAGCAGGGCATACTGCAAGGAGGTTAGAAGTAAGAGGAGATGGCAACAGCTCCTCTCCCTGTGCTTCTGGCTTGACGCCACTTTTTATCAGCTGAATACGCCAATGCGCCCAACCCAAAAATCTCCTGTATATCTCTATGGGGAAATCGCAATTTTGAATGGGTTTTTCGGACCCTTACTCTACCCATACAGACATGAAAAAAATTAAGGCTGAAATATTCATTCCTATAATAAAAATTTTCCAGAAAAAACAGGAAATTATGCGTTGGTATTTCTTTAAAAAATTGAACAAAATAATGATTTTTTGAGCGGAAGTGCATAGTGCAAATGGTTACTTACTGCCCATGTGCAAGTAACCATGTTTAAAATATAACCAAAAGCCTAATGTTAAGAAATAAGAAGTCCGAAATATTCCTTCTTTCCATCCTTGGTTTGCATGCGCTAAGCAAAACTGCTTTAGCCACAGGAAGTGACGTCACGTTCCCGAACTCTCGCAGCGCAGACTCCCACCACCTCAGAGAGACGACAGAAACAGCTGATCTGTTTTGGCTTCACTCAAAACGGGTCCCTTCACCTCCTCTTCTTCTAACCTCCTTGGCATACTGTGAGCTATACTTGTTTCATTGAAGTCTTGAAAAGGCTGAAGTAAAACATTCGGCACATACGGCCAGAAGAGTGGGAATCTCAATTCTGATTGTTGCATCATGAAAATTCACCTACACATTCAGCGTTACCAATCCATGAGTTCCTGGGCGAACACCAAATTTCAGTGGTACCACTTCCGCCTTATTCACCTGATTTGTCCTTTCTGAGATTTCTTTTTGTTTCAAAAATTGAAAAAATATCTTAAAGGTCGAAGGTTTGGAAGTGTAAACAGCATTATCGGGTATTTTTTTTTTTTTTTTTTTGATTGGAGGTTTAACGACCACCGTGAGCAACTCAATGGGCTATAAGCAGTCGCCCGTCCCTAATTTAGGGTCACTGGTTCCAGGGAAGGGGGAGAGCCAGTGCTGTAAGACAAACACAACATCCATGCCTCACCGGGATTCGAACCCGGACCCCAGACGGACGAATGATCAGAGGCCAGCGCCTTAGACCACTGCGCCACTGGGGCGGCTATCGGGTATTCGACACAGGAGTTTAGCATGTTCACAGAAGTAACGTGCTTTATGAAGTGGCAGAAACGCTGTGGCTACTGCATTAGCTTAGGAGAGTATTAAAAAGGAGACATATTAAATTAGCTCGTAAGTGTTTTGAATTATACAGTCCCGATACTTTATACATAAACTACTGTTTGTGAAAATTGCAACACCATGAAGGAATGATGGTAATCACGTGAAACTTACAGGATGTGCAGAGTAGGGTTGGACATGCAAATAATTATAAATGCAGAGTCATTGCGCATGTCTGAACCCGGCAGCGCCCTCTGAACAGTCTAGTGAGGGGAATAAAGAGAGGGCTGTTTAGGATACACACCAGCAGTACATCGATGACACCGAGTAGTAAAAGGGTCTCCAGAATTCAATAATGCCTCGGCGACGACGAAGGGCGCAATATCACCGTGCGACAGAGTTTGAACGGGGACGAATGATTGGTCTGCGTGAAGGTGCATTTTCGTACCGCGACATTGTGGCTCGGACCGGACATAACGCCACGACAGTAATGCGGGTGTGGTGGCAGTGAACCGAGGAAAACCAGGTGCATCGACAATTCGGCAGTGGACCGACAAATGTGAAGACACCTCGGGATGACCGACATCTCGTCTGCATGGCAGTGACGAAACGTTTCGCATCTTCGCAAGTGTTAGCACAACAATGGAGCTCTGCAATAGGCGTGGCACTGTCAGCCTCCACAATTCGACACCGTCTGCTGCACAGAAGATTGGTTGCACGCATCCCTTTGCAGCGGATTCCTTTGATCCTGAACCATGGCAGCCGCAGGCTGGAATGGGGTATTCAACACTGGAGTGCTGATTGGCAACATGTCGTGTTTTCGGACGAGTCTAGATTCAACTTGAACTACCATGATGGCCGCATACGCATTAGACAGTATTGTGGTGAGCGCCATCTTCCAACATGCATTGTTTAGCGTCATACGGGCCGAACGCCAAGTGTGATGGTGTGGGGTGACATTGGGTACCATTCGCGATTTCAGCTGTAACGACTTGAGGGCAATCCCAACAACGACCGCTACATCAGGAAAGTTGTACAGATAGAAGTCATACCCTTCCTTCGAAGCAGCCCTGGCACTATATTGCAGCAGGACCATGCCTGACCACATGTTGCTGGTAATGTTCAAGCACTCTACGCAGAACAGCAGATACCGCTTCTTCCCTGGCCTACACGTTCGCCAGACATGTCGCCTATTGAACATGTCTGGGATATGGTCACTCGGCATCTGGCCCATCAAAGTTCTCTAGTGGTCAGTACCAATGATCTGCGGACTAGCATACATGCCAAATTAGCTATCAATTACCCAGGACACCATCCAACGCCTTTTCGATTGGATGCCACGCCGTCTAGAAGCTCTTATTGCAGCTCGCGGAGGCTTCGATGTCAAGATATGCACTGAAGAGCAATTGAATTAGAGACGGCTGGCGTTATGCAAATGTGACGCTGTGGGCGGCCCTGTAAACGGAAACGACATGAAGTATGCAGAGATCCGACAATATAAGGAGTGATGCGACGGGAATCAGTAACAGTCGGACGCAGTATGGGTAAGACGAAGGATCTAAGTGCATTTGATCGTGGGAAAATTTGATCGTCGAATGGGTGACTTCATCTCGGAAGTCGTGAAGGCACTGGTATTTTCACGAGCCACTGTGTCACGGGTGCACCGTGAGTACATCGAATCCGGTAAAACCATCCCTGCAAAGGCCAACTTCCGTGGACAACAGCGTGTGGATGAGCGGGGTCATCGTAGGCTAGCTCGAATTGTAACGGCGAATAAACGGGCCACAGAGCAAGAAATCACGCGGCAATTTAACGCTGGTGCACAAAAACGTGTAAGCAGCCACACCATCCAGAACCATCTCCTCGCTATGGGGTACAGAAGCCATCGTCCCACGAGGGTTCCGCTGCCGACCGCACATCACAGGGTGCAAAGATTAGCATCGGGGCGAGAACTTCACCACTGGACCCTAGACATGTGGAAAAGTGTTGCCTGGACTCATGAGTCGAGATTCACGTTGGTACATGCAGATGGCAGGATACGAGTACGGCGCAAACCACATGAAGCGATGGATCCTTCTTGCCAGCAGGGTACTCTTCAAGCTGGTGGGGGTGGCATTCTCGACTGGGGACTGTTTACGTGGACTGAAAGGGGACCCCTGGCACGTGTGAGATCGTCCCTTACAGGTCAATGTTACCAGGATATCCTGGACGACCATTTGCTCCCGTTTGTGCGCCTTCAACATCCCACTGGGGACCTCATCCTGCAACAAGACAATGCACCGTGCCATCGCTCCCGAATTGTATCCGAATGGTTGGATGAACACTCCACCGACGTGACCTTGCTTCCTTGGCCAGCTAGGTCACCTGACCTCAATCCCATCGAGCACATCTGGGATGCCATCGAGAGAGACGTTCGAGTCTCTGACCCGCTCCATCAAATCTTCGTGAACTGTGGGAGCTTGTTCAGTGGTCGTGGATCCGTATGGTTTTCCAACGCTTCCGGTGTCTTGTCGAGTCCATGCCGAGACGAATCGCCGCCGTCATCAGGGCGAAAGGTGGTGCTACACGTTACTAGACAGGTATCTGTAATTCAATTGCTCTTCAGTGGATCTGTATTCTAATATGGTATGTTGAATTTCACTTTGTTTGTCATCGAGGAAAACACTGTTACTGTTGGCCGCTTCTTTTCATCACTTAACTCTTCCTCCAGACAATGACATCAGCCTACGGCAAATTTGAAAAGAACACACCGTACTATCTGCCTTTGCATACTGTTTATTTGATGGCGTGCATTAAAAAAAATTCCGTTACTGAGGCACATTCTAAAATGAATCTCTTATTTCATTTTATTTTTGTTAGACATGCTCCTTTATATCGAATTTTTGATGTCATGCTGTTGTTTAGTTTTTCATTTGATTTACCTGTCAATGTCTTATGGGTGACTTGTTTGGAAGAAGTACGGGAGCAACTTGAAATTTCGTGCATCAGTGAAGCACGCGACTCTGTCCAGGATTTGAGCTTACGTATTATTAAGCTGGGATACTTGTGCTGCAGCAGTAAGGACTCGTAAAACAAAAATCAATGGACCGTTGACTCACTTTAGTCAACTGCACATCAATCTTAATCTATCAACAATCATCGTTGGTCATCTACCATATAGCAACATGAGTTAGTGAAAAAATGGATACTGTAGCAGTGTGTTAAAAGCCCTTTCAAACTATGATTAATGAAATGAGGAGCTGTGGAAATTTTCAGAATTCTTTGCTTGTGTTTAACGCAACAGGATTGGACATTTCAGCTTATCATTAAGACCACATCTTTTCCAAATTAACACATTTATTGATTTTAAGATAACAGACTACGGCTTAATATCATATTCATTTTATTTAATTTTTCAAGAAACTGGATTGAGGTGACAGTACATACGATGAAAAAATCCTCCAGATAAGAGACGTGATTTGATAAAAAAATTAATGCGAATTCTAAGTAAAATTGAAAAGGAACAAGTTAGTAAAATCATGCAATGCATTGATTATAATACGCTTTCCAACATTACAGAAATCATTACTCAAATTATCACTCAAGTTATGAGAATAATGTCTGTGTAATAAATCTCGGTCCTGTGCCCTGACCTTTGATCCCATTTCGATGATATTCAACAGAACCGGCTTGGTATACCTCCGAAATAACATGATAAAGTTTTGTCGCAATCGAAGCATTTTTACGTAAGTTATGATGCATAAGGGCTATGGAATAGATCCCGTTCCTCTGTCCTAACCTTTGACCCCGTTTCGCCCATTTTCAATAATGTTTGTCGCCAGATGGTCCCCTACCACATTCTAAAATTTCATCGAAATCGAATCTTTTTTACAGTAGTTATGGCGCATAACAGCAGTGGAATGGATCCCTCTCCTATGTACTAACCTTTGACCCCATTTCGTTTACTTTAAATAGGGTTCCTTCCCAGGTGATCCCCTACCAGATACTAAAATTTCGTCGAAATCCAACGGTTGTTACGCGAGTTATCGTGCTGACGGACATACGCACACAACGCGTGACGTAATGAGGCAGATAGGAAGCACGACCATCTACCCGGCGCAAGTGTGACGTCATAAATCTTTAATAGGATCCACACACAACGCGTGACGTAAAGAGACACATGGCGTGACCGCGCGCCAACATTCTCAAACGCGAGTTGTGACGTCATAAGATTTCTAAACATTGGTAACATTAATGGAACAACGCCATCACTAAAAACGTTATAATTCGCGGTGGTTATTTAACCCACTAAACGAATTCTTCTAAAGTCGAGATCAAGC
This sequence comes from Macrothele yani, assembly GCA_039090855.1. NCBI lineage: Eukaryota > Metazoa > Arthropoda > Arachnida > Araneae > Macrothelidae > Macrothele > Macrothele yani. Next base: position 58,152,350 of record CM077017.1, on the reverse strand, counting down.
TAAATCGATTTCTAGTACCAGAAAACGGTAGGTTAACGACTTTTATCAAAATTTTTAGAGCCGTTTTCAAAATAAAATGTACATACATACATACAAGAATTGCTACTTTATTTTTTTTTTTATTTTTTTTTTTTTTGATTGGAGGTTTAACGACCGCCGTGAGCAACTCAATGGGCTATAAGCAGTCGCCCGTCCCTAATTTAGGGTCACTGGTTCCAGGGAAGGGAGAGAGCCAGTGCCGTAAGACAAACACAACATCCATGCCTGACCGGGATTCGAACCCGGACCCCTTACGGACGAATGATCAGAGGCCAACGCCTTAGACCACTGCGCCACCGGGGGCGGCTTGCTACTTTAAGGTGGACGTCAAGTAACTTTGCTTCCTATACTTCCAATGGAAAAACTCTTGTACACATTTTCTTCACAATTAATGCGTTCCCAAGGATGAAAATTTGAACATCGATTAAAATATCTTCATTTTTTAACTTGCAATACTTAATATTTTCTAAAACATAACCATAATTATGGAATTCAACATTTGTTTGTCTATTGACGTCATGAAAATACAGGTCGCGCCATCTTTTTTCTGGACAGTTAATGCGTTCACAAGGATGAAAATTTGAACATCGATTAAAATAGCTTCATTTCATAACTTGGAATACTTAATATTTTCTAAACCATAACCGCAATTATGCAATCCAACATCTTTTTGTCCACTGACGTCATCAAAGTACAGGTCGCGCCATCTTTTCTCTGGTTTCAACCCCACCAAAGGAAAAGTTATTGATTTTTAAAATAATTATGGTTATGTTTTAGAAAATATTAAGTTTTCCAAGTTATAATATGAAGTTATTTTAATCGATGTTCAAATTCTCACCCTTGGGAACACATTAATTGTGAAGGAAATGTGTACAAAGGTTTTTCCATTGGAAGTATAGGAAGCAGAATTACTTGACGTCCACCTTAATAATATGGGATAAGGACAATGGAATGCATCGCAATCCTATGTCCTGACCTTTGACCACATTTCGTCCATTTTCAATAGGGTTCGTCCCCAGGTGGTCCCCTACTACATACTGAAATTTCATCGAAATCGAACCATTTTTACGCACGTTATGACGCAAAAGGGCAGTGGAATGCATCCCGATTTTATGTCCTGACCTTTGACCCCACTTCACCCATTTTGAACAGGGTTCGTCCCCAGGCAGTCTTCTACCACATAGTAATCTTTCATTGAAATCGAACCATATTTACGCAAGTTATGACGCATGAGGGTAATGGAATGATCCCGCTCCTACGTCGTGACCTTTAACCCCATTTGTCCCATTTTCAATAGGGTTTGTCCCTAGGTGGTCTCCTACCGCATAGTAAACTTTCATTGAAATCGAATCATATTTACGCAAGTTATGACGCATAAAGGTAATGCAATGATCCCGCTCCTACGTCGTGACCTTTCACCCCATTTGTCCCATTTTCAATAGGGTTTGTCCCCGGGTGGTTCCCTACCACATACTAAAATTTCATCGAAATCGACCCATTTTTACTTCAGTTATCGTGCGGACAGACGGACGGACGGACGGACGGACGGACGTACGGGCAAAGCTGGAGCACATACGCTTCTTCAACCTACGGTTGGAAAGCGTAAAAAACTATAAAACGTAAAAGAATCTCAAAAAAGAAATAAACACGAATTATTTTACCGCAGCCGAATAAAAGAAGCTCCGATTGTAGTGGAGAAGTATCACGCAGTCCGAAGCATGAGTAACTTCTACTTCGTGGAGTTGATCATGAAATGACGGAGCCAGACGCAATTAGTTGTTGCAAGTGACTACAAAAAGTTATTCTAAATAGAAAGAAGGAATTACATAAAATGTAAACTTGCTGGTGAGTGAGTGATTAAGGGCGCAAAAACCAGATGTTATTCCTGAGTGCCACAAAGACAGATAAAACTGGTGGAGAGCTTTGGCTGTTGGGATTCAACCATGGTGCGCCGGCTAGCCCCTTGTAGGGACAGAAAATGTATTGATAACCTTCAAATTCTTTCGATTCTTTTAAATGAAAGAACTTTCAGTGTGAAAAAACAGATTAGCTCCACAAGATCAAAGAAAGAAATAACTTTGGACTTCAATTAAATTAGCTGCTGAAACTGAATTGAAATGAAAAAGGAAGTTCACAGGAAGCCAAAAAGTCACGCAAAATGCATTGAAATAACGTCCACTGGGAAAAAACGATCATTTTCCGGCACCAAAAGCAATAGTACAGTGCCTTTCATTTCGAGTACGTTAACAGTGACTTCACGAATTCCACCGGAATATAAAAGGTTAACAACTTTAAGAAAATTAGCTCCTCAGTAGAGAAGGCTAATTTCCTTATATTTCATCCCTGTTAATTTGAGGTGGTTCCACCTAAAATCTCTGCCTTATGTTTCCAATGGTAAAACTTCTTTACATATTTTCTTCGCAATTAATGTATTCCCGAGGATGAAAATGAAAGTGGAACCACCTTAATTTAAGGTGGTTCCACATAAAATCTCTGCCTTATGTTTGCAGTGGTAAAATTTCTTTGCATATTTTCTTCGCAACTAATGTATTCCCAAGGATGAAAATTTGCACATCGATAAAACTAACTTTAAGTTATAGCATGGTATACTTAATACTTGCTAAAACATTACCATAATTAATCAATCCAACATTTGTTTGTCTGCTGACGTCATCAATGTTCAGGTCGCGCCATCTATTAACAGGTATAAACATTAGTCAAAGAAAAATGATTAATTTTTAATATAATTATGGTTATGCTTTAGCAAGTATTAAGTATCCCATGCTATAACTTAAAGTTAGTTTTATCGATGTGCAAATTTTTATCTTTGGGAATACATTAATTGCGAAGAAATTTTACCATTGGAAACATAAGGCAGATATTTTAGGTGGCGCCACTTTAACGGCTGGGAATGTTCTTAATTCAAAACATAAATGTTACTCCAAGAATACGTCAAGAGATGTACTTACAGTTTCAACCTTTTATTCAGGTCAGCAAAAACAGTAGTCACTTCAACGATTATTTCAATAGTGGAATAATCGACCTCATAACACACGATAATATCCACGTCATACTGGCAGCAAATGCCACTTTAACAATAATGAAGCACAGCTTTCAATACAAGCGCTTCAATCACGCTTGAATAAAAACAGATTTATATAACATTCACGTTCGCATAAAAAATCTCTTTCAGCAATAAATATAACAATCTCTGGCTAAATTCTAACAAAAGCAGAGCTGAGTAGCAAAGAAGGGCCAACCAAACAGCCAACTACTCAGCCACGACACATCGTAAACAACCTTCTTATCTCAGCTTTTCACATACGTCACTCAACTACCGACCTCAATTCAGGTTGCCATAAAACATTTAGTTGAGAGAAAATTAGCATAGATAGGAACTAAAAAGGAAAGTTATATTAGAGTATACGTTACAACGTGAATTCGCTAATGCGTTTCAAATGTATTCTCATTAAAAGTAACTCGATATTTCACACATATACGTCTACACGTACTCTTCGTTCGGAATTAATACATGTCCGTATCAGTACAACCATGCACCTTGAGGCTCCGAAACCAGTATCTCTAAATTGTTCTTTTTCTCTCATTTCTAATTTTTTTTTTTTTTTTTAATCTTTTGGGGTCGGTAACATCCATCTAGGCATCCTTATTTCTACAATGCTTAGCAAATTCTCCATTTTTCTTGTCACTGGAGAAATGACCTTCCATGCATTCCACTGATCTCATAAGCATATTTTATTAAATTCTCCCACTTTGTAACGTACCAGGAGATGTGACGTACCTGCCAGAAGGACGCACACGACATAAAGGCAGATAGGAATCAGAATAAAACGTCCGCGTAGCTCAATTGGTAGAGCAACTTATTCCGGAATGAGGGGACCCGGGTTCGAATCCCGGCGTAGAACAAAAATGACGGAGAAATTCACTTCGTTATAATGGCGCCCAAACTATCCGGATGACCCGACCGTTTAAAATCTCGCATTGGTGTGATGTTCTTTCCACACCGCGAGATAGGAAAAATAAGAGAATCCCCTCTCCAGCACTTCGAAAAAAAAAAAAAAAAAAAAAAAAAAATAAGGGGGAGATGATGTAACGTACCAGGAGATGTGACGTACCTGCCAGAAGGACGCACACGACATAAAGGCAGATAGGAATCAGAATAAAACGTCCGCGTAGCTCAATTGGTAGAGCAACTTATTCCGGAATGAGGGGACCCGGGTTCGAATCCTGGCGCGGATAAAAATGACGGAGAAATTTACTTCGTTATAACTTTGTTAGTAGATTTTATTAATTCCTAGAACGTACTCTACTAAGATCTCAGAGAAATGTTTTAAAAGTTTTTGCTTTTAGGATTTAGTTTATCAAACATTCATCTTCTCAGTTCTCTAATAATTTTTATAGCAATATTTGTGGAAATCCAGGGAATGGGACCACATTCGAAACGAAATCGGCCGAGTAACCTATACACACGGTGTGTCTGAAATGTAATAAAAGAAATCTGGAATTTAAGATTCAATATAAAAATGCTCTACAAGACCTCTGCGGATTCATGGGAAAAGCTCGTGATTTACTGTAAAACTGCTGATATGTTTTAAACAGACAGGCCGGTAAAACGCCCTAGGAGTGAACACATTAAGTAGTGTAACAAAAAAATAAATCATTCATTTTCTCCAGAAAAAGATCCGTACCACGCACTTTCAGCATCTCTCCAAGAACTTTGGAAAATATGTTTGAAATCTATATAAATTATAAAGACACCAGACAAAAAATTAGAAACCTGCTGCAATATATGTAATTGTTTAATATGATATATTTCTGAGGATTTAATTATAATTTTATTTAAATATTGCTGGGTTGTACAGTAATAAAATATTTGGTATTGCTTTCGCAGGCAAATTTTTAAGCCACAACTTTTGAAAAATTAAAATCAATCGGTCGAAAAACAGATGTAAGTGACTGGCAAAAAGGTGTCATAGTTTTTGGGCGTTCAAAAGGACACAGCATCAAGGAAGTTGCTGAATTTGCAGGTGTTAACATAAATACTAAAGCTTTGTCGCAATAGAAGAATTTTTACTCAAGTTATTACTCAAGTACATGTTTATAAAGATTGGTGTAAGTCAAACTCGACTGAAAATAAAAAGGAAGAACTACACTGTAAAACATTTTCGGAAATTCATGGGCAACTTTCCGTCATTTCTTTCGTGAATTAATGAAGCATATTTCTGATACAACTTTTTCCGTAAAATGACGAAAAGGAACCTGAAATTCACGGATTTTTTCGTACCACGGGAATATTCTGGATTTTCAGAAACCTTTCCGCAGTTTCTTTCTTATATTGACAGTAAATTCCCGATTTAGAGATGCGTTAATGAAAAATTCTGAATTTTCAGAAACCTTTCCGCAATTTCTTTTGCATATTATCGGGAAAATCTCCGTTCTCACTTTTTCCGTATCCGTATGACGAGAAATTACCGGTAATAGACGCGGATTCGTGAGAATACTTGAGGTTTGATTAACTTTTAAATTTCAATCGTCTGTCGAATTTTGAAGTTCCGTAGCAATATCGGATATTGTGGATAATAGCATATCGCATGGATTTTGTTTATTGAGGCATATGATATTTATTCTCCTTTTCCTTATTTGGTGCCCCAGCTACTTATTATACTGTATATTGTTTTACTGTAATAAACCGGGTACTTATTGTACAGATGTTTATACGATGTCTGTGTATCAGTCTTTGGACTATTTAAGACAAAAGTTACTATATCTATTAAGAGTAAATTTTATACTTAGTTGCTTTTTGTTTGTTTGTGTGTGTGTGTGTGTGAAATAATACTATAAACAAGTTAGTAAAATCATGCAATGCATTTATTATTAGGGCGGGGATTTCTACGACATGGCATATTTTATCCTAGAAAGTCATATTTTGATCTTTTGAAAATGTTAGGTCATATTTTTGTCTAATTTCGTAATAAACGGTATATTTGGTCATATTTTAGCCAATCGTTGGCTATGGAAATGTGCGAAATGACGTCATAAGGACTCCACGACTCGTAACTGAAGCATTTCGAACGGCCTGACTTTCCCGTGGGAAAGTTTTTCTGAAACTAGTTTTTTTTTACTTAGTGTCTCGTTTGGATTATTATTGGCATCTTGCCAACCACTGAAACGAGCCTAGCGCAGTGGTGTCTTCACGAGTACTTGTAAGCCAGAGCTTAATTATCTCTAATTTTTGGTTTACCATACCCAAGCTAAAAGTAAAACTCCGATCTCAACTTCAGTTTAATCTCAACATGTCCAAAAGCGGATGTTCGATGAATGCGAAATTACGTCGTTTTGTTCAAGAATTTGGGGAGCGGATTTTCAGTAGCGTAGGTGATATTTTCTTTTGTAAATTATGTGAAGTCAAAGTATCGGCCCAAAAGCGATTTGATGTTCAACAGCACGGTGCTACCGCGAAACATGGGTGTTTAGGAAGAATTTCCTCCGCTGAGAACAGGCAGCGTTTCCTTTTCGAGACATTTTCAACTGCAGGTTCATCAAACCTTTGTAAAATGATGATTACTTCTAATATTCTCTTAAGGAAATTAAGTAGTGGTAGCCTCAGAGATTGTTTGGAGAAGTACACCAGTCATTCGGTTCCAAATGAATCAACTCTTAGAAAGAACTATACCCCTCCCTGCTATGAAGATGTGTTAGGTAAGAAGATCTGCTGTTGCCAACAATAAGATATGAGTTTCAATAGATGAAACAAGGGATGTAGATGGAAGGTACATAGCTAATGTCATTATCGGCACTCTGAAATGTGACAAGCCTGGTGAAGTATTTCTTCTAGCGTGCGAAAATCTGCAAAAAGTAAACAATTCCACTATTGCTATGGCTCTTCGACGATTCAATGAAATTACTCTGGCCAGATGGTGTACAAAGAGAAAACATCCTCCTGTTTGTAACAGATGCCGCTCCTACATGACTAAGACAGCTAAGGGACTGAAACTACCTTATCCGAAAATGGTCCATATCACATGCCTTGCACATGGTTTACAGGGTGGCCGAAGAGATTCGAAGTAACTATCCTGATGCAGATAAGTAAGCTAATTTCAAATGCGAAAAAAATATTCATAAAAGCTAGCTCCGCTTCGCGTGCAGAAGTTCAAAGGAATTGCTCCTAATTTGGCACTTCCTCCCCAATCTGTCCTTCCTAACACGGTGGGGGACTGGCTGGATGCGGCTTTGTATTGTTGTACAAATTATGATTCCTTAGACACGACAGTTAAAGAATTTGACTGTTGTGATTCTTCTTCCATCAGAATTGTGCAAGATTACTTTTCTGATACCTTGGCTGGAAACTTGGCATTTATAAAATGTAGTAACTTCAGTGGAATATCTAGTGCAATCACTCGCATTGAAACTGTAGGAATGAAACTTAGAGATGAACTAGAAATTGTGAAGCAAACTGTGGGTGATTTAAAGCAAGCAAAGAGTAGCTGAAAAAGTCTGTGACAAACTGCAAAGAGTGCTGCAATGTAATCTAGTTATTCAACACTTTGCAAAATAAGTGCCATTCTTTGTAGAAGTGAAGCAAAATTTGATCTTTGAGCCAGAATTTTCTCCAGATGAGTTGGAGTTATTTAAATTTGCCCCTCCAACCACTTGTGATGTCGAGTGGAGTTTTCTAGGTACAAGAACATACTGACCAGCAATAGAAGGAGTTTTGAGTTTGATAACCTGAAGATGCGCGTAATCATCCAGTACAATTCTATGATTGACGAAAACCAATCCAGGTATGGCCATTATTTTACTTTCAAAATGTTCATTTGATTCTTGCAAATAAACATTTTATTAATTAAACAATTAGCACTAATCACTGCACTTGCACTGATTAGTACTAATTGTTTAATTAAATAGAAGTCATCAAGTTCAAAGTATGTAGAAGTGATGAAGAATAAACCTTTTAGTTAAAAACTACAATTTATATGTGCATAAGCGTTGAGTTTTAAAAATTGGGTGATAATTTCATAAAATTTATTAGTCATATTTTTGGTTTAATTGGTCATATTTAAACGACTTCAAGGTCATATATGCTTGCATATTTTTGACATTTTTAGGTCATAAAAATCCGCGCCCTATTGATTAAGACACGCTTTCCAACATACCAGAAATCGCGCGCGACAAACCTTCCTCCCTACACTTACTATTGATTCGTTCAGTATATACCTCCGGAACATCATACAGTACTAGAAGCATTTTTACTCAAGTTATTACTCAAGTTATGAGGATAATGACTGTGGAATAAATCTCGCTCCTGTACCCTGACATTTGACCCCATTTCGATGATATTAAACAGAATTGGTTCAGTATACCTCCGAAAGTTTTGTTGCAATAGAAGCATTTTTAGTCAAGTTATGAGGATAATGTCTATGGAATAAATCTCGCTCCTGTGCCCTGACCTTTGACCCCATTTCGATGATATTCAACAGAACTGGTTCAGTATATTTTTGGAACAACATGATAAAGTTTTGCCTCAATCGAAGCATTTTTACGTAAGTTATGACGAATAAGGGCGATGTAATGGATCCCGCTCCTATGTCCTTACCTTTGACCCCATTTTGCCCATTTTCAAAAGGTTTCGTCCCCAGATTTCACTCTACCACATACTAATATTTCATCGAAATCGAACCATTTTTACGCGAGTTATCGTGCGGACAGACAGACAGACGGACAAAGCTGGAGCATATACGCTTCTTCAAACTACGATTTGGAAAGCGCAAAAAAGTACATTTTATCTGTTTTAAAGATGACTGAGAGTCATTGTCAGTTTAAAAAAAATCAAGTTGCAAAGTATTTTCTTGCTTCGAAAAATCACGATGAGAAATGCTTAATATCTGAAAAGTCCTCCTACGGAAAAAAAAAATATTGCAAACCTATTCCGAAAAATTATATGCTCCAACAGACAAGTTAGTAAAATCATGCAATGCATTGATTGTGATACGCTTTCCAACATACCAGAAATCATTACTCAAGTTATCACTTAAGTTATGAGGATAATGGCTGTGAAATAAATCTCGGTCCTGTGCCCTGACCTTTGATCCCATTTCAAGGATATTCAACAGAACCGGTTCAGTATACCACCGAAATAATATGATAAAGCTTTGTCGCAATCGAAGCATTTTTACATAAGTTATGATGCATAAGGGCTATGGAATAGATCCCGCTCCTGTGTCCTAACCGTTGACCCCATTTCGCCCATTTACAATAGGATTCATCCCCAGGCAGGCTCCTACAACATGCTAACATTTCATCCAAATCGAATCATTTTTACGTCAGTTATGACGCATAATAGCGATGGAAGTGATTCCGCTCCTATGTCCTGACCTTTGCCCCATTTCACCCATTTTCAATAGGGTTTGTCCCCAGGTGGTCCCCTACTACATACTAAAATTTAATCGGAATCGAACCTTTTTTACGTTAGTTATGACGCATAAGAGCAGTGGAATGGATCCCGCTCCTATGTCCTGACCTTTAACCCCATTTCGTTCACTTTCAATAGGGTTCTTTCCCAGGTGTTCCGCTACCACATACTAAACTTTCATCGAAATCAAACGATATTTACGCGAGTTATCGTGCGGACGGACATACGCACACAACGCTTGACGTAATGAGGCAGATAGGAATCGCGACCATCTGCTCGCAAGAGTGTGACGTCATAAAACTTTAATGGGATCCACACACAACGCGTGACGTAATGAGACAGATGGCGTGACCGTGCGCCAACATTCTCAAACGCGAGTTGTGACGTCATAAGATTTCTAAACATTGGTAACATTAATGGAACAACGCCATCACTAAAAACGTTATAATTCGGGGTGGTTATTTAACCCACTAAACGAATTCTTCTAAAGTCGAGATCAAGCTAAATCGATTTCTAGTACCAGAAAACGGTAGGTTAACGACTTTCATCAAAATTTTTAGAGCCGTTTTCAAAATAAAATGTACATACATACATACATACAAGAATTGCTCCTTTAATAGTACGGGATAAGGGCGATGGAATGGATCCCGATCCTTTGTTCACACCTTTGACCCCATTTCGTCCATTTTCAATGGGTTTCGTCCCCAGGTGGTCCCCTACCACATACTAAAATTTAATCGAAATGGAATCATTCTTATGCACGTTATGACGCATAAGGGTAATGGAATGCATCCCGCTCCTATGTCCTGATCTTTGACCCTACTTCATCCATTTTCAATAGAATTTGTCCCGAGACGGTCCCTGCCACATACTAAAATTTCATCGAAATCGAACCATATTTACGCAAGTTATGACGCATAAGAGCAATGGAATTGATTCCGCTCCTATGTCGTGACCTTTGACCCCACTTCACCCATTTTCAATAGGGTTCGTCCCCAGGTTGTCCCCTACCACATATTGAAATTTCATCGAAATCGAACCATTTTTATGCGAGTTATCGTGCGGACAGACAGACGGACAAAGCTGGAGCATATCCGCTTCTACAACCTACGGTTGGAAAGCGTAAAAAGTAACATTACTAAATAACTCGCATTTATGACAAAAAAATAAATTTCATCGTCGCGGAATTTGTTTTAAGATGTACGTGAGTCTGTTTACCGAGCGTTTGTGGCTCCGTGGTTAAAGGCTCAAGAGTTACTTGTTGGGCCAGCTCTGATGTCTGTAGTTCGACCCTGACCTCAGTGGAAGGGTTATCTGGGATGAGGGCTGAAGAGTACAGAGTCGTCGATTTTGCGGAATTTCAGTTTAAATACGAAAAAACCTGAAATGGACTTTACTGAAATAAAGGGAATTTCTGTCTACGGAAAATCTGTGAAAATACGGGTTAAAATAAACGGGCACTTTTAAAAACGGAAATTTCTGAAAAATATTGGATACCTACCGGCAACTTCGCTGCACGTTATTTTCAGAAATTTTCCGTGGATTCACACCACTTGATTTTTTACAAATGGTGAATGAATTTGAATGACGTGGAGATAATGCAAATAGACGATGACATCGCTCAGTGCACGTTATTATATAAACAACGCACAGCAACTGAAACATTGTAAAGCGAACGCATATCAAGAGTTCTGGATTTCGATCCCAGCGGTGTCGGATGAAAAATTTTTCAGTTGCCGTGCGTTGTTTAAATAATAACGTGGACTGAGCGGTGTCATCGTCTATTTGTATTTTTTACAATGTATGGACGAAACAGCATTTTGACAAGTTGCGACCAGCGGAATGTCTCGCCTGGTCAACGAAAACAGATTTCACACAAGGCCGGAACTTTTCCAATCTGTTAATAATGGACCTCACACGTCTATACCTGAGCGAACATTGCGTAGGAAAACTTCATCGAATGGATATCTGGAGTAGAATTGCAAGTCTGAAACCATGTTAACTTCGGCTCACAGGAAAGCTCAATTAGCTAGGGCCAATGCTCAGAGGACATGGACTGTTGATCATTGGAAGGCTGTCGTAAGGTCTGGTGAATCCAAGTTTTTCCTATACTCAAATAACACAATTCGTAGGGTCTACAGAAAGTATAAAGAAACATTCAATCCTGGGAGTTTTCAAAGAGTTTTTGCCAAAGGAGGTGGGTCTGTAATGCCGTGGGGCACTTTTAATGGGAGTGAATTCGGCCCACTAGTAGAGATAAAGAATACGATGAATCAGAATGCTTACAGATAAATTTTAGACAGTCATGTGTTTCCTTTTACACATTTGCAGGATTCTCATCAAGTAACTCATCCGATTTACCAGGATGACAGCTGTAGGATTCATAGAGCTAAAAACCATTATGGATTTATGTGAAGAGCATGATACAACTTTGGGACACATAGAATAGCCAGCTAAATCGTCATATCTAAATCCCATCGATAATTTTATGCGACCACCTTGAACAAAGTGTAAAACCCAAACTTCAGCATCACAGAAATCTTAATGAATTGCGAGACAAACTCTCCTTAGAATGATAAAAAATTGCCTCAAGTTATTTAAATCATCTTGTCGAATCTCTTCCAGCAAGAATTAATACTGAGATTTCTGCACGTGGTTATGTAACTAAGTGTTAAAAGTAAATTTCTGGAGGTGACTAATTTTTTGACCGGTGTCTGTACCTTTTTAGCACTACAGTTATGGCTATGTTATATCGTCTGCATCCAAATCTGTTGTTTTTGTAAGAGCAGCCTTTGATGCTGGATCCAAAAACTGCTAAGAAGAATTAAGTAGCTTAAGCAACATAAAGCAAAAATTAAATAGATTAAAGCAACCTTGTTTTAACCTTAAAATCGCGTTTGTGACGTAAAGAATGAATGTCTTGCGAGGCTTGGTGATAACTTGTAAAGTTATTTTCAGCTTGAACAGCGTAAAAGGAAATACTAAAACATTACAGAAATGAGTGTCCATCACAGTGACTAAGTGATATAAGGTTCTGGCTTCTAACCATTCGTCCGGGATGGGCCCCAGCTGTGCGCTTGTCCTGTAGCACTGGCCCTGCTCTGTCCCTCGAACTAGTGGCCCCAATTTAAGAACAAGCGACTGCACATAGCTTCAGAGCTGTGATAGTCAAATTCTGAAATAAAAAAAAATTAAGGGTCAGTATATGAAGAGAAGAATTATGAAACAAACAAGATAAATAATTTTTTTTAAACACAGAAACATATTTCAGTTTAGAACCATACCCAGCATTAACAATTTAAAAGTTTCGTTTTTCTTCATCACAAAAAAAAAAAAAAAAACCCTGCAAAAAATAATCAAATCGTTAGTATGCAAAAAATAGTTTAAACGTTACGAAAATGTTTTTACTTTGAACGAATCGTATCTTTTGAAGAATTGTTGCATCCTACATAAGCTACTTTTTGGTTGGCTGCGTACCTTGTTGCACTACAACGTTTTCCTTTTTAACGAAATTCGGCAACTTCAAAGTACATTACGGTCTATTTGTTGTTTTTTTTATTGGAGGTTTAACGACCACCGTGAGCAACTCAATGGGCTATAAGCAGTCGCCCGTCCCTAATTTAGGGTCACTGGTTCCAGGGAAGGGAAAGAGCCAGTGCCGTAAGACAAACACAACATCCATGCCTCACCGGGATTCGAACCCGGACCCCGTACGGACGAACGATCAGAGGCCATCGCTTAGACCACTGCGCCACCGGGGCGGCTATTATTTGTTTTTTTATTGGGGGTTTAACGACAACCATGAGCAATTCAATAGGCTGTAAACAGTAGCCCGTCCCTGATGTAGGGCCACTGACTCAAGGCAAGGGAGAGAGATGGGTTCGGGTTCGAATCGAGATTCGAACCCGAACCCATCTCGGACGAATGGTTATAAGCCAGCGCTTAGACCACTGCGCCACCGGGTCGGACACATTAGGGTTTGCGTGGATAAAGCATGAGAACAAAAGCATTACTAAGAACCGTGCTGTAAGAACAAAAACGGGAGCACAAGTAGGCGAAATCACCCAATAGCATAGTCTCGTCAAAAAGTGAATAATTAGTTTCTTTTCTGCACAAAGAAAGAAAATAATTTAATTTCTGCTTTACACCATCGTGAATGGATTTCTGTCGGCCGCAAATCGAGTGTGCAGGTAATTTTTTTTTTTTTATTGTAGGGGACTTTGAAAGAATATGAGCGAAAGGTATAGACTTGATACCCATCTCTTTTCTTCATTTTTTTCAAGAAATGGAGTGGTAGATTGGGATGTTTGACTGGTAGTCTTATTCTGGTGGAGTTCAACTCCTTGAAGGCTCTGTGGATAAGGGAATGGTATTCCCTCTTAAAATATAGGAGTTGAAACATTATTTTGATAACATGTAGAATTGGATTTTGCCATTCTTTTCAACTTTTCTTCATTTTAATTTCCCCTTGTACAAGAAACCAGAAATAATCCTGAATTTCTTACTGAAACTTTCTTTGGATCCTAGGAACCAAGTTTGTATGTCTTTCTCTGCTCTTTTGAATTAGTAAATCAACCTTTTTTTACGTTTTCCAACCGCAGGTTGAAAACGCGTATATGCTCCAGCTTTGTCCGTCTTAACTTTTTAATTTAACTCCCGTAAAAATGGTTCGATCTCGATGAAATTTTAGTAGGTGGTAGGTGACAACCTAAGAACGAGCCCTATTGGAAATGGACGAAATGGGGTCAAAGGTCAGGACATAGGAGTGAGATCCATTCCATCACCCTTATGCGTCACAGCTCACTTAAAAATGCTTCGATTGCGACAAAACGTTGTCATGTTGTTTCGGAGGTACACTTAACCGGTTGTGTTGTATATCATTGAAATTGGGTCAAAGGTCATGGCACAGGAGCAATATTTATTCCACAGACATTATCCTCATAACTTGACTAAAAATGCTTCTATTGCGACAAAACTTTAGTATGTTTTTCTGAAAGTATACTGAACCAATTCTGTTTAATATCATTGAAATGGGGTCAAAGGTTAGGGCACAGAGTGAGATTTATTCCACAGCCATTATCCTCATAACTTGAGTAATGATTTCTGGTATGTTGGAAAGCGTATCATAATCAAGGCATTGCATGATTTTACTAACTTGTTTGTGTTCTTACAGTCAAGCAGATTCATGCTCCGTCAATAGTCACAATAAATGTCCACCTGTCTCCGGCTAAGTGATTTTCACAAAGAAGTCTACAACGTGTTCTGCTCTCAGCCACGTGCATAGGCAAAAAGCGGTGAACATTAAGTTTTTTTTTTGTTTTTTTTTCGGATTCAAATCTTTGTTTATTACCTTGTTTACAGTTGATACAGAGATTTTTAACGATTTAGCGATTGCTCTTTGGGTCGTTGGATTTTCTTTTAAGACCAGAGACCTTACTTTTGTAATAGTCGTAAAATTACGTACTTTCTTTGGATATTCGTTTGGTATTCTTTTTTCTGTTAAAAGCAATGTTTGACGATTTTTCCCTATATTATTATTAATAATATTGCTTATTTTACATTTAAAAATGCTAATTCCATGATTTTCGCAATGTTTTTTAATTACAGAATGCGAATATTTCTTTTCGTAAAGAGCAAAAATGTAACCTTCTGTCCACAGCTTGTTTACGTGCGCCATTTTCTTAGCAAACCATATTTAACTGCAGCAGATGTTTCTTTCATGTTCATCTAACACGCTGTTGCCAGTTTCAATTCTTTGAACTTCTTTTATTTTCTGTAATTTCTTATCAAAAACGTTCTAAAATGTGTGAACATCCTCTGTACACAATGCTTACGAAACCTGGGCATATCAGAAAATAATTTTTTTACAGTCAAAACTATATGGGCGGACGTAGAGAACTTTAAACCGTCTATTTTTACAAACAGGTAAGTTTATTTCCAATAATCTTCGAGAGAAATACTAGAATTTTATTCACCTCAAGAGAGTAATCAATAGAATGCTGTTTCCTGAATATCTGTCTGACGTCGTCCACAACAAAATAAGCAGCCGTACCTTTCGAAGGTTTTCGCTGTGCTTTAAAAAAGAACTTAAAAACCTCGGTTTTTGTTTTTGATTAGGGCGCAAACTCGCACATACACGAACGAACGCATAGGGATAATAAGCATGATTTTTCTTTTCTTTTTCTTTTAGCACTCATACACGAGGTGTAGTCGAAAAGTAATGAGAAAGTGTCGAAAACCTAAATGTCATTTAACTTACCTCATAAGCCATATACTGTATATCTCCTTCGAAATAATGCCAGTTCATCTATTTTACCACCGCAGCTGGAAGCCAGCCAACAAATCTTCTTCCGTGATAGTATCAGACTCCTCCGCAGATTTTGTTGAATCTTTAGAACAAGAGTCGGCAATTCGGCACTTAAGCAGGGCCAAAAAGTCTTAAAATACACATTCTTTACTTTTAGAAGAGCCAACAATGGCGGCCATGTGAACTGTGGCGTCTACTGCAGGGGCACGCTACCCTGGGTTTAATATTTTTAGGTTCCTCTCTCTCAAGTTGGAGAGTAAATGAGATTTTTCGTTGAAGTATAGAAGCTGAAACTTTTTCAAATTTTTCCATTCCTTAAAGTGCCAAAAGAGCCATATTTAGATTCCCCAAAGAGCCATGTCTGGCTCGCGAGCCATATGTTGCCGACCCCGGCTCTAGAATGTCGTGCTGAACTGGAAAGATAAATTCGCCGAGATGTTTAAATTACTTTCTGGTAACCCGAAGGTTAATAGAGTACACTGTAAAAAATTTTCTGAAATTCACGGACAACTGTCCGTCATTTTTTTCGTGAAATAACGAAGCATGTTTTTGATACTACCTTTCCGTGAAATGACGGAAAAAAACCTGAATTTAATGGAATTTTCGTGCCACGGGAAAATTCTGAATTTTCAGAAACGTTTCCGCAGTTTCTTTCTTATATTAACGGTAAATTACCGTTTTAGAGATCTGTTAACGGAAAATTCTGAATTTTCAGAAACCTTTCCGCAATTCTTTTTGTATATTAACGGAAAATCTCCGTTCTCACTTTTTCCGTATCCGCATGACGAGAAATTTCCTCTAATAGTAGCGATTCGTGGAAATGCTTGAGGTTTGATTAACTTTCAAATTTCAATCGTCTGTCGAATTTTGAAGTTTCGTAGCGAGATCGGATATTGTGGATAGCATATCACATAGATTTTGTGTTACTGTAAGAAACTGGGTACTTATTGTACAGATACGATGTCTGTGTATCAGTCTTTGGACAACTTAAGACAAAAGCTATTATAGCTATCGAGAGTAAATTTCATATTTAGTTGTGTGTGTGTGTGTGTGTGTGTGTGTGTGTGTGTGTGTGTGTGAAATAATACTATAAAAAGTACATTTCACCTTTTTTAAAGATAAATGAGTCATTGTCAGTTTAAAAAAATCATGTTGCAAAGCAATTTGTTGCCTTCGAAAAACCATGATGAAAAATGCTTAATATTTGAAAAGTCCTCCTATAGGAAAAAAAAAATAAGTTACAAACGTAATAAGAAAAATAATAAGCTCCAACAGAAAATAAAATGACTACATCGCTCACATTAATGACAAAAAAACAAAATTTCTTTGTCGTGCGATTTGTTTTATGACATACGTGAGTCTGGTTCCCGAGTGTTTGTGGCTCAGTTGGTAAAGGCACAAGTTGCCTGTCCGGCGAGCTATAACGTCGGGTGCTGACAGCCACAGGTAAGTGCTGTGCAGGTTTGTTGATTTTACGGAATTTCAATTTAAGTACGGAAAAACCAGAAGTGGATTTTTCTGAAATAAACGGATTTCTGTCTACGGAAATATCTGTGAAAATGCGGAAGTTAAAATGAACGGGCGCTTTTACAAACAGAAATTTCTGAAAAACACGGATACCTACCGGCAACTTTGCTGCACGTTATGTTCAGAAAATTTCCGTGAATTCACACCACTTATTTTTTACAGTGTACAGCAATTTCCAAGTAAAGATATCATTTCAACTGCTCTGGTAGACTTTCAGTAAAACGTTTTGGGATTTGAAGTGACACAGAATTGCCGATCAGAAACTTAAATGGTTATTCAATACGTTCTTCGACTTCCACATCAGTTTAGGTCCAGTAAAACCATGAAAACAACCTGTACATCTGCGCATTTCTCCAGAGCCATAATTCCCCAAGTGGCAAAAGCCCTCGGCTGTGGAGCGCAAGTTACGCGGCTTGAGTGCTCATGACGCTGAACTACAGTTGCGGTTCTGAGCCCAGATTCCAAGCAGTTGGTTCTAAGTTTGGAATTCCCCGTCATAAGAGAGATACAACTTCATTTTTAAAGTCGTGCCTCCCCCTCACACACTGTCTCTGCATTCCAATAAGGATATTCCAACTCGCATCGCAATATTTAAAATCGCTGAATAATAAATCGAAATACTAAAATCGAATACTTAGTCTCCCAGTACATTAAATTGCTTTCAAATCAGGTTGTTCCAACTCGTCGTTCAATACTTAAAATTGCTCTTCCGACATAGAAGAATCCTTCGATTGCAATGACGTGCCAAACCTTCCCTGTTGGATTATTCCTACAAGAATAACAGGTAAAGCTATATATTTCATCAAAGGCTGTTGGTATAACATGCCATGTGTATGTAATGGTATTTTTCCATGCTGTAAAAAAACTTTATTTGAAATCTATGCTCTTTGGAATAACTCATTTCGGAAATCGAAGATCTGTTCATACCCAACTGTAAAAAAAAAGAAGAAAAAAAGAAAAAGTGGTGTGAGTTCACGGAAAATTTCTGAAAATAACGTGTGCAGCAAAGTTGCCGATAACTGTCCGTCTTTTGACCGAATCCCCCCCCCCTTTTTTAACTTCCGTATTATCACAGATTTCTCGTAGTCAGTAATTACGTTTATCTCAGAACAGTCCATTTCAAGTTTTCCCCTATTTAGACTGAAATTTCGCAAAATTCAACACGCTGAGTATATTCACGCCCATACGTGCGAGAATCCTTGTGCGCCGGTATTGAGCCCAGGTCTTTTAGGTTGAAGCCACGGTCTTAACCACTGAGCCAGAAGGCCACAGAAACCAGACTCACGTTCAAGGTAAAACTTAATTGCGCGATGTTTTTTTTTTTTTTTTAGCACGTCTTTTGTAAAAAGATCGCGCTTATGTTATCGGTTTGTCAGTCCATCTGTCCGTCCGTCCGCCTGTAGACACGATATCTCTGCAACTAATAGTCCGATTTGTAAAATTCTTTTCCCATTAGGAAGCTTGAAAAGACCGAATGATGATCCTTCACTTCGTTTTTTTTTTTTTTTTTAAAGATGCACAATTTCGTCGCTAGTGGGCATAAATGCAGATGATATCGAATTCAAAATACATTTTATTCCATATATTTGCTTCCATACATCCAATTCAAAAAATTATTTCACCTTTAGATTCCATTCATGTCGAAGATTAGTTTAGGTATAGTAACTTTTTTTCAGTTACGCATAAATTCTCCGCTAGGGGGCGTAAGAGTAAATCGCGTTTCCCCGATATCTTTGCTTCTAAAACTCCGATTTGAAAAATTATTTCTGCAGCGGATACAGCTCCTGATGGGAAATATTTTGCTTATAATTTCTAATTTTTGGTAAAAAATGGTATGGCCACCAGGGGCGTAAGTGTTGATTTCTGCTTATGATGCATTTGCCGCAAAATCTTACCTTCTAAAATCTCAACTGAAAAAATTCTTTCGTGGACCGATACTACTCACGTCGACAAACCTTTTCGGAATATGTTTTTCTTAAAATAATGCATAGTTTTTCCGCCAGGAAGCGTAGAAGCGTTGAGAACGGAGTTTTTCCGTTATTTTTGTCAATATCTTTCCTTCTAATGGTCCGATTTGAAAAATTTCTTCTTTGTTGGATAGTTTCCGGTGCGACATGTTTTTCATGTAATTTCAAAATTTTCAAGCAATTCATTGACTTCCCGCTAGGGGGAGTAAAAGTAAATTGCGCTTTCCCCGATATCTCTGCTTCTAAAACGCGATTTGAAAAATTCTTCCTGCACCGGATATAGCTCCTGGTGGGAAATGTTTTGATTGTCATTTTCATTTTTTTATAAAATATGGTTTGGCCACCAGGGGACGTAAGCATTAATTTCTGCTTCGTAGGTAATTGCTGCAAAATTTGAGGTAATTGGTAGGTAATTGCAGCAAAATTTGAGGTAATTGGTAGGTAATTGCAGCAAATATTTTTGGAAACAATTGCAGCAAAATTTCGTAGGTAATTGCAGCAAATTTGATCGAAAAAATTCTTTCGCGGACCGATACCGCTCATGTCAATAAACATTTGAGAATATTTTCTTCTTAAAATAATGCATGGTTTCTCCGCCAGGGGACGTAGATTTATATCTTATTTCTGTCAATATTTCTGCTTCTATAAGTCGGATTTGAAAAAAACTTCTCCTTTGTTTGATAGCGTTTCCGGTGTAAAATGTTTCTCATATAATCTCCAAATTTTCAAGTAATGCATAGACTTACCGCTAGAGGGTGTAAAGGTAATTGCGTTTTCTTCAATATCTCTGCTTCTAAAACTCCGATTTGAAAAATTCTTTCTTCTCCCGATACAGCTCCTGATAGAAAATGCTTTGCATATGATTTCTAATATTTGATAAGGAATTCTTTGGCCAGCAGGGGGCGTGAATGTAAATTTTTGTTTCTGATGTATTTGCAGCAAAATCTGAGCTCCTGAAAACTCTATAAAATTCTTTCGTGGACCGATACTGCTCACATCGAAAAACGTCTTGAGAATACTTTCTGAAAATAATGCACGGTTTTTCCGCCAGGGGGCGTAAATGCGTATCTTATTTTTGTTGATATCTCTGCTTCTAAGAGTCCGATTGGAAAAATTCTTTCTTTGTTGGAAAGCGTTTCCGTGGGGAACTGTTTCTCATATACGTAATTTCAAAGTTTTCTTAGCGCACCAGTCTGCCACCAGAGGGCGTAAGTTCACTTCTCCGTTTACAGCAATATCTGCGGGAAACGGAAAAGTGAACTTACGCCCAACACCGGATGCCATTTACCTTGTACAACACTTTAAGCAAATTTTGTAGTTCACGGTGGTGAACTACAAAATTAGGTGGTGTTTGTATACTTCAGTTTGCAGCTGAATCGCCGCTTCAAAAAATGCTTTGAGAAATTTCTTCTTTACTGTATGACATTCTCTACAACAGAGGTGTGAAGCTATATCTTCTTTAAATAACGCAAAGATTTCCCGCTAGCTGAGTAAGGACCGAAACCTTTTTCTGGCTACTTCTGCTTCCGGGAGAAGTATTTTGAAAAGTTATTTTCCTTTAGCATAGATTTTTTCATGAAGAATAATTTTCGCCTATTTTCAACTTTTCCGTTATGCAAAATTTTTTCGCTAGCAGATGCAGACTTATATCATGTTTCCTTCTATATTTCTCCTTTTCACTATTCGATTTGAAAATCTCTTTGTCTTTGGAGCCTTCCTTGTAGTAGGAGAAAATTTTTGTTCGCCATTTGTTAATTTTCGTAACATGCTTTTTAGCTGCTGGTGGAACTAAGTAGATGTTTCTATTTCTGGATGTTTTATCGATTGTTGGAACCAGTTGATTGTTCTCCAAACCGGTTCCATTGACTTTGAATAGCTTTGATAAATTTAATTCGCGTCAGAACGGATTCAAAAGACGTGCTCATTATATCAGAAAATTCGGTGTCATCTTTCTTGTTCAGTAATGCGAGTGATTTAGTTATTTTACTTTCGATTGGAGCTTGTTATTTTTTTTTAATACGTTTCTAATAATTTTATTTTTTCTGTACGAGGTCTTATTATAAATTACGTAATTTTTTCATCGAGATTTTTCGAAGCAACAGAATGATTTATACTTTGAGATCTTTTTTTCAACACAATAATTTTCAATTATCTTTAAAAGAAGGTGCAATGTACTGTTTTATAATATAGTATCATAAAACTTTTAAATACAAAATTTACTCTAGATAGCTATAAGCTATATTGCTTTTGTCTTAAGGGCTCCACAGACTGATACATAGATATCGTACAATCACTTGTACAATAAATTAAGTACCCGGTTTCTTACTGTAACACAAAGTATAATAGCTGGTGCACAAAATGGGAGAAAGGTGAAGAAATATCCGGTGATACAGTAACAAAAATTCATTCGATATACTATCACAATATCTGATCTCGCTACAGAACTTCAAAATCAAATACTTCGACAGACTATTGAAATTTAACAGTTGATCAAACCCCCAAGTATTCCCGTGAATCTCTCCTATTACCGGAAAATTTTCGTCATATGGATACGGAAAAATTGAGAACGGAGTTTTTCCGTTAATATAAGAAAGGAATTGTGGTGAGGTTTCTGAAAATTCAGAATTTTTTCTGGCGTACGAAAAATCTGTGAAATTCAGAGTTTTTTTCGTCATTTCACGGAAAAAAGTTGTATCAGAAACATGCTTTGTTAATTCACGAAATAATTGACGTGGATTAGAAACATCAAACAGAAGTCAGCGCTCTTTCCACGTTTATAAGTGAGTCACGGAAAAATTTCCATCGGCCGC
The DNA here is from genome assembly GCA_039090855.1 of Macrothele yani. Taxonomy (NCBI): domain Eukaryota; kingdom Metazoa; phylum Arthropoda; class Arachnida; order Araneae; family Macrothelidae; genus Macrothele; species Macrothele yani. The sequence continues at coordinate 58,130,273 of CM077017.1, read as the reverse complement.
CACCGGGAATCGAACCCAGGGTCTTCCTGTTACGTGCCAGACATGCTACCACTGCACCACAGCGGCGTCGAATTCTCCAGACTCACTTATGACTAACTGCGAAACCACATGGCAGGTTGCTTCTTGGAGCCCCGCACAATGCTGGGGATTCACCAAAGATAGAAAGCAGCAACTGAACAAATAACTAAGAGGCGAATGAATAATTAATACATACTATTGACGTGGATTAGGAACATCAAACAGAATTCATCGCTCTTTCCACGTTTATAAGTGCGTCACGGTAAAATTCTCATCTGCCGTTGTGACAGCGCCCAAACTCGAACGCTGCACATTTAGTCGAGAATCCATTCCCTAGTTTATTTATTTATTTAATTATTATTTTATTTATTCATTTATTTATTCATTTATTTATTTATTAATTCATTTATTTATTCATTTTTATTAATTCATGTATTTTTTGAAGAAAGAGTACGTTTTATTTTGCCATATACTTTCGGGTGAATCTTTTCTTGTTTTTTTCCTCTCCGTCCCCCCTCTCCCAGTACAAGGCGTAAGACTAGCTAGACAGCACAAGGCGGCACAGGACAGACCGACACTGTAAGAGAACGCTGGCGACTGCCATCGGCGAGCTGGCTTTGTAGTATGTTTTATTGGGGCAATAGAAGTGTCCACCGTCTATAGAATCCACAATGCGTGTTGGGCCGACCGTAGACTTGTTGGAACCGGGTCTAACAGTTTAATTGGGGTAAGGATTTACGGCTGGGAGTAGTATCACGTGGGAAACGTAACGAGGGGTTCTCAGAATTTCACTGGAACGGGTAGGAATTTTGTCCCCCTAGCGAATGGAAGATCAAAATGTTAATTTTCCGACCAGTAAGATTTACACTGGGGAATTTAATTCAGGGAGGCTTGCGTTTGCCAGTTAGTGATTGGACGATGGGATGTTTTGAGGTAGTGTGGGTCTTCTTGGGGGTCGTCGAAAGATTTTACAAGGGAAGAGAAGAACTTCGTCACTTCACTTTTACTCTTTCATTCAACATGTAACGAAACTTATAGTCACTTCACGCTTAGTTTTTACACGAGTCACTTCACGTTTACAGTTTTTGCACGAAACTTTTACCTTTGCTGATTTCGCGGCGTGCATCGCGTGCACTGTCCTCCATGACTGTCACCTAAGAAGCGGCAGGACTGAAGCTACCGTAAGCTGCAGATGGGAGACCGAAACCGAGGTTTCCGGATGAACGGACCCCCACTAAGGACCATTAGGGCCCATACGACGGTCGCAACTGCGGATGGAAGCTACAATAACCACCGGACGAGAATTCTCCCGGATCAGGAGTGGTCAGCAGCGCGATATCTAGGCCAGATTCGGATGTTAAGGTAGGAAATCCATCCTATTCTTTCTTTGGTGTCCCCTCATAAAATCTTTATCGGAGCAGTCCACACATAGAGTTAATATTGTTTATAAGCAAATAGTTAATTGAGTACAGGTTCCTGTCAGAGAGTCGTAAATCATTTTTGCTAATATCATGAGCGTATATTTATTATTATGCCAAATCATAACCAATAAATTGTTTGTGTTACTTAATTTGTCTAAGTTCTATGATGAGTGTGTCGTCAACTACAATATGTGTGCTCAACCCTAGATTATTTGGAGAATATATATATCTTTTGGAACCGGAACTTAGAAAATCACTTCACTTATGCTTTTTTATTTTAAATCTAGACGTTCACAAAAATATTGCGGCACACAGCGGACCCTTTGACTCCCAAAGGAAAATCTGCTGTGTGAAACACAACGCCCCGTCAGTGGATTCTGAAGCTGCGTCAGCCCTAAATCAGGGAATCGTTGAATCACAATCCACTCGACACCCCCTTGGCTCCCAATATTACGCCAAGTGAACCCAATTAGGAACTCGAGCGATAATACCGTCACCGGGAATCGAACCCATGGTCTTCCAGTTACGCGCCGGACATGCTGCCACTGTACCAAAGCAGCCTCGAATTCTTCAGATTCACATGCGCTATATGTGAGTTTTTTCACAAAAGTTCACTCTAACGTACCTAGACGGAGAAACACGAGTCGCCATATATGTATAACGCCTTTGCATAAATATTCGGGAAACTTTTGGATAGCGCCTCATACACATCTATGCCAAATGACGTGCTAATAAGTTATAACTTGTGGTACTTTTTATGTACATTATTGCTACAACTAAAAAATGGGAGATGGTGTCTGTTAAAATTAATTTCCATCAATGAACAGCTCCTCGTATATCAAAATCAGACATCATTAATTTCTCATATAGACGACCGTCGGACGCAAATAATGTGGCAGTCGTTGTGCTCAGTTCAAGTTTGCTAGTATTCCAAAACACTATTCTAAGGAAAGCATAAAGCGGTTATTTTAATATCTTTGCATAACTTTCAAGCAGCTGATAATTCACTAGCTGGGCATTTATCGTAGATCTTTCGGCAACTGAGAGATCATTGGATTAACTGATATGCTGAGGTGCGAAGAAAGTGTCCTGCTGTGTTATTTCTTTTCGATAAGTATCCGTTAAGTACCTACTATCGAGTTACGAGTTACGTCACAGCAATAAAATAATTTTAAATTGCGAATTCACGCCTTTTTTTTTTCGACCTGAACGTACTTTACTGCATACATCACTCATTCATAACATACTTAACTAGATTCAGTTACAATATGGTTAACTATGTACGATCGTACACACACAAAGACAAAAGGGAGAAGTAGTTCCCTTCTCATTTTGTTTTCTATCTACACATGTCTGCTGTTGCCCTCCTTTCTTATTGTTTCTTTTGGCACTAACCAGCATCTAATGGGACTGATGCCAAAGACTGCAGCAACAAACTTCGTTGCTCGTCTGATCGGCAATTTACGAAAGCGAAAGCGAAAGCTTTCGTTTTAGTAGAAAAGGCAAAGTTTTCATCAATATGCGTATACAGATATATTGATAAAAATATTTTTATAAAATAAAAGAGAATGTCTTTATGTACGTATTGTAGCAGCTAACGATAAACGGGAAATCATGATAGACACTTTGAAATTTGGCAGATTGTTTTCCTTTGTTGTACGAATTGCGGTGGCCTGTTTCAAGTTGAAATTCCAAAAGCGGGTACCGCCAAAAGCACAAATACTTACAATATTATTATATTTCTACGAGAATTAGAAAATGAGAACGCGCATGTTGTCTCGAATGCGCTTGCGTAGGGGCCTACTCTGCGATTTGCGCTAGCGAGAAAACGTTTCTCTCACGTATACATCACGAGAAACAAAACAACTTCTTTTATTTGTGCAATAGGCACTGTAAAAAATAAGTGGTGTCAATTCACAGGAAATTCTTGAAAATAACTTGCAGCAAAGTTGCAGGTCGACGTCCATCTTAGAACGAAATTTACATTTTTAAAAGTTCCCGTTTCTTTTAACTTCAGTATTTAGACAGGATTTCTAGTCAGTGATTTCGTTTATTTCAGAAAATCCGTAGCAAATTTTTCCGTATTGATACAGAAATTTCGCAAAATCTTCGATTTTCTCAGACAATTACATAACCTTTCCATTTTTTTTTTATTGGAGGTTTTTTTTTTTTTTTTTTTGATTGGAGGTTTAACGACCACCGTGAGCAACTCAAATGGGCTATAAGCAGTCGCCCGTCCCTAATTTAGGGTCACTGGTTCCAGGGAAGGGAGAGAGCCAGTGCCGTAAGACAAACACAACATCCATGCCTGACCGGGATTCGAACCCGGACCCCTTACGGACGAATGATCAGAGGCCAACGCCTTAGACCACTGCGCCACCGGAGCGGCCCTTTCCATTTGCATAGTGGGTTTCGAAACAGCAACAGTTTCTACACGAACCGCGAGTGCTACCGCTGAGCCAGAAAGCCCCTTAATGTACAGTCACGTATAAAGTAGAACTCTAATTGCAGGATGATGAAATGTTTTTTATTAGTGTGGGTGAATAAGGCATTTTGCCGCCCCGGTGGCACAGTGGTCTAAGGCGCTGGCCTATGATCATTCGTCCGTAAGGGGTCCGGGTTCGAATCCCGGTCAGGCATGGATGTTGTGTTTGTCTTACGGCACTGACTCTCTCCCTTCCCTGGAGTCAGTGACCCTAAATTAGGGACGGGCGACTGCTTATAGCCCATTGAGTTGCTCACGGTGGTCGTTAAACCTCCAATCAAAAAAAAAAAAAAAAAAATAAGGCATTTTATTTTCTGTCAGAGTTTATTCTTTCTCTGAAAAGGAAGGACTTGTTACAAATTTCGTATTTTTTCATGGTGATTTTTCGAAGCACCAGAATGCTTTGCAACTTAAAATTTTATTAAACTGACAATGACTTTCAGTTATCTTTAAGAAAAGGTGAAATATATTGCTTTGTAGCATTATTTCACAAAACTTCTAAATATAAAATTTACTCTTCATAGATATGATAAATGCGGAGGCGCGCCGTCTTGTTTGGAAAACGACATTGCCAAAGAAGTGCGCAGACTGATGTATTGAGACCATGCAATCTCCTGTACAGTAATTTAAGTACCAGGTTTCTTACAGTAACACAAACGGGAAGAGGGAAGAAATATACTTTGACACAATAACCAAAATTCCATGCGCTATGCTATCCACAATATCCGATGTCGCTACAGAACTCCAAAATCAGGTACTCCGTCAGACTATTGAAATTTAATGGTTAATCAAACCTCAATAATGCCTGCGAATCACTCCTATCACTCGGAATTTTCTGTTATATGGACACGGAAAAAGTGAGAGAGAACAGAATTTTTCAGCTAATATATAAAAGAAATTGCCGAAAGATTCCTGAAAATTCAGAATTTTCTGTTAACACCTCTTAAAAATGACAATTCACCGTCAAAACACGTAAGCAATTGCGAAAAGAATTTTTTAAATTCAGAATTTTCTGTTAACACTTAAAAACGGCAACTCACTATCAAAACACCAAAGGAATTGAGGAAAGATGGCTGAAAATTCATAATTTTCTGTTAACACCTCTTAAGAACGATAATTCACCGTCAAAACACGAAAGAAATTGCGGAAATATTCCTGAAAATTCAGAATTTTCTGTTAACACTTCTTAAAAACGACAATTCATCGTCAAAACACGAAAGGAATTGAGGAAAATGTTTCCGAAAATTCAGTATTATCCTAGCTTACGAAAAAATCCATTAAATTCAGGATTTTTTCTCTTCAATTCACGGAAAAGGGGACATCAAGAATATGCTTCCTTAATTCACAAAAAGAATCACGGAAAATGGCTTGTGAATTTCAGAATTTTTTACAGTGAGTTGTTCTAGCGGTATTAGCTGTAGTCGGAATTTTTCCCTGCTACAAATGTACGCTGCTCTTGCAATGTGTGCAGTGCTTCATTACCAGTCTTGAGTTGTGAGTAAATTACTTCACAATAATTCATAAAGAATTACACTGAAGAGCAATTGAATTAGATACAGCTGGCGTTATGCAAATGTGGCGCTGTATGCTGCCCTGTAAACGGAAACGACATGACGTATGCAGCAATCCGACAATATAAGGATTGATGCGACGGGAATCAGTAAGAGTCGGACGCAGTATGGGTAAGACGAAGGATTTAAGCGCATTTGATCGTGGGCAAATTGTCGGGTCCCGACGAATGGGTCACTCCATCTCGGAAGTCGTGCAGGCATTGAGATTTTCACGAGCCTCTGTGTCACGGGTGCACCGTGAGTACATCGAATCCGATAAAACCATCCCTGCAAGGGCCAACTGCCGTGGACAACAGCGTGACGATGAGCGGGGTCATCGTCGGCTAGCTCGCATTGTAACAGCGGATAGACGGGCCGCAGTGCAAGAAATCACTAGGCAATTTAACAGTGGTGCACAAAAACGTGTAAGCAGCCACACCATCCAGAACCATCTCCTTGCTATGGGGTACAGAAGCCATCGTCCCACGAGGGTACCGCTGCTGACCGCACATCACAGGGTGCAAAGATTACCATGAGCGCGGGAATATCGCCACTGGACCCTAGACATGTGGGAAATAGTTGCCTGGACTGATGAGTCGAGATTCACGTTGGCACATGCGGATGGCAGTATACGAGTACGGCGCAAACCACATGAAGCGATGGATCCTTCTTGCCAGCAGGGTACTCTTCAAGCTGGTGGGGGTGGCATTCTCGTCTGGGGACTGTTTACGTAGACTGAAATGGGACCCCTGGGGCGTGTGCCATCGTCCCTTACATGTCAACGTTCCCGGGATCTCCTGGACGACTATTTGCTCCCGCTTGTGCGTCTTCAACATCCCACTGGGGACGTGATGATGCAACAAGACAATGCACCGTGCCATCGCTCCAGAATTGTATCTGAATGGTTGGATGAACACTCCACCGACGTGACGTCGCTGTCTTGGACAGCTAGGTCACCTGACCTCAATCCCATCGAGTACATCTGGGATGCCATCGAGAGATATGTTCGAGGCTCTGACACCCCTCCATCGAATCTTCGTGAACTTTGGGAGCTTTTTCTGGGGTCGTGGATCCGTATTACTTTCCAACGCTTCCAGTGTCTTTTCGAGTCCATGTCGAGACGAATCGCCGTCTTTATCAGGGCGAAATGTGGTGCTACACGTTACTAGACAGGTATCTCTAATTCAATTGCTCTTCAATGTATACAGGGTGTCTTTGTAAATTTCATTTTCATTACATCCCTTCTGATAGAGGAAATTATAACGTACAAGTTTGTCCATGCCGGGCATCGAACGAAACTGCGTCCCCTCACTCCGGAGTAGGTTGCTCTCCCAACTGAGCTACGTGGACATGTGCTCTCACTGCTATCTGCCTTTATCTCATGTGCGTCCTGCGGTGACCACCACCAAAGAGGGCCGGGGTCATGGCTCATGGGTCAGTCGGGACCATGTGTCGCTGTAGGCAGTCATCACATGAAGAACGTGCATTTGAGAAATCCCGGACAATGTGGTGTGTGGAACGTAACATCACACCGATTTAATTTCTCGAAGCACTCAAGAAGGGATTCTCATTTTTCCTGTCTCGCCGTGTGGAAAGAACATCACATCACTGCAAGGAACTTAACAGGCTTGTCACCCTGGAAGCCCCTGTTCGGGCGCCAATATAACGTACAAGTTTGCCCACGTCGGGCATCTAATCCGGGTCCCCCTCACACCGGAGTAAGTCGCTCTCCCAACTGAGCTACGCGTACATGTGCTCTCACCGCTATCTGCTTTTGTCTGATGTGCGTCCTGCGGTGCAGGCACGTCACAAAATGCATGGCTGCAGCCAGAACTATGGAATCAGAAAAAATGAAATGGCAGAGAATAGAAACGCTTTCGCACCTAATAGAAAGACGATTAACGTGTTCTTTACAAAAAAGTACTGTGAACTCATAACTGGGTTTTATTTCCCATTCATGTATCCAAAGATGTTAGTGTACTGCTAACAAAATTTTTGCACACAGAGTGCATTAAAAAAAGTGGGAGAGCCAGTTACTCCCGTAAGACATTCTGTTATGTGAAACATCTTGCATGCATAGCAAGAATCGAAACGAGTCCACATGTAAAATGCTTTTATGATTAAAGAAGTTTGTTCTTCAACAATAAATAGCAGCTGCTACAAACCAACATTTCTTCGAAGTACGCATTTTTTTTTTTTGATTGCAGGTTTAACGACCACCACGAGCAACTCATTGAGCTATAAGCAGTCGCCCGTCCCTAATTTAGGGCCACTGACTCCAGGGAAGGGAGAGAGCCAGTGCCGTAAGACAAACACAATATCCATGCCTCACCGGGGTTCGAACCCGGACCCCTTCCGGACGAATGATCAGAAGCCAGCGCTTAGACCACTGCGCAAGTACGCATTTAGAAAGGCTTCAAGCAAAATTTCCCGAGAGTTAGCGGTAGGAGGCTTCATAATGTAGCTTTGATACCAAAGTCGATCGCAAACAGAACACATGTGCCCAAACTGATTTTTCAAGAATCTTGGATTCGAATTCCCGATAGGCATTCTTATGCAAATTATAGCCTGGATATTACAAAGTAATTTCCTAAATATTACAAAGTAAAAGTGGGAGAGCCAGTTACTCCCGTAAGGCGTTCTGTTATGTGAAGCATCTTGCATGCATAGCAAGAATCGAAACGAGTACATATTATGTAAAATAATTTTATGATTAAAGAAGTTTGTTCTTCAACAATAAATAGTAGCTGCTGTAAACCAACATTTCTTCGAAGTACGCATTTGGAAAGGCTTCAAGCAAAATTTCCCGGGAGTTAGCGGTAGGCTTCATAATGTAGGCTTGATACCAAACTCGATCGCAAACAGAACAGCTGGGCCCAGTGTTGCATTCAGAGACTTTTTTCCGGGGGAAAGGGGGAAGGGCAATTAAAAAAATTGAGGGGGCTGAAACTTGTTAACTTATTATATACATATAATCACACTTTTGTTATTTATATCATCATCATCATCGTCAACCATTATCAATCCACGGCTGGACGAAGGTCTCCCCAAGTTTCCTCCACAACGGTCTGTCTTGTGCCAGTCTCCTCCATGTCACCCCTGCATACTTTCGAATTTCATCCACCCATCTCCCATGTGGTCTTCTTCTGGGTCTTTTCCTGTCCCTTGGAATCCAATCTAAAATTTCGGCTGTCCATCGATGATCTGTCCTTCTGGCAGTATGTCCAGCCCATTGCCATTTCAGGGATTTAACTCTGATCCTGATGTCTTCCACTCTTGTCATTTTTCGGATCCACGAGTTCCTCTTCTTATCTCTCCTGGTTACACCAAGCATGCACCTCTCCATGCTTTTTTGAGTTGTCTACAGCCTTTGTATGTCTCTTTTAGTTAAGGTCCACGTCTCTGCACCATACGTAAGCACTGGAAGGATGCATTGATCAAACACTTTTCTTTTAAGACATAATGGCATATTGCTCTTGAAAATTATGCTGTTTCTTCCAAAAGCTCTCCAGGCAAGTTTTGTACGCCGATTAATTTCTTCATCAATGTGACCCTCACTTGATATCTGCTGTCCAAGATAAACGTACGTGTCTGTTATCTCCAGCTTTTCTCCATCAATCGATAAATCTTCATTTCTTGTAAAAGCATTGAACATCACTTTTGTCTTCTGAAAGTTCATTTTTAATCCCACTTCTTTACTCTTGTCAGCAAGTTCCTGGATCATACTCTGCAGCTCTGATGGGCTAGTTGCAAAAATGACTACGTCATCAGCAAAACGAAGGTGGGTTAGACAATCTCCATTAATCTTTATCCCCTTGTTTTCCGAGCTCAGCGACTGAAAGACAACTTCCAATGTGCATTAAAGAGCTTCGGAGATATGGTGTCACCTTGTCTCACTCCCTTTCCAATTTTTATGTGTGTTGTATTTTCAAACAGCCTAATCTTTGCACTTGCATTTTCATAGATGTTATTAATAATATTAATGTATGCATCTTCAATACCGCAGGTTTTCAGAGCCATTGTAACTGCTGATGGTTTCACCGAATCAAAGGCTTTTTCATAATCGATAAAAGCCATGCACAATGGAAGTTCATATTCCCTCGCTCTTTCAATTAGTTCTCTCAGCACATGGATATGATCTATTGTGCTGTAGCCACTCCTGAATCCAGCTTGTTCTCTCGGTTGAGCCATGTCCAGTGTTACCTTCAAGCGGTGTGAAAGAACTTTAGTGAAGATTTTATAAACTACTGATAGGAGGCTGATAGGTCTGTAGTTTCCGAGATCCTCAATGTCACCTTTCTTATGTAGCAGGATCATTGTAGCGGTGTTCCAATCCTCAGGAATCTTTCCTTCATTAAGGCATCGAGTGAAAATTTGGGCGAGTACTGTTTCGATTTCTCCACTTGCTTCTTGTATGATGTCTACAGTAATTCCATCTTCTCCTGGAGCTTTTCCCCGCTTCATGTTCTTGATTGCATGTGCAACTTCTGCTGGAAGGACTGGAGGAACTCTGGTACTGGTATCTTTCATGATGTCTGGAGTGCATGTATCATCCCTTTCATATAATTTGGAGTAGAAATCTTTCACTCTTGTCAAAATTTCGCCTCTATTTCTTGTTACAGAACCATCTTCTTTTCTCAGTGCCATAATCTGTTTTCTTCCCTTACTGAGATGTCCCTTTGCTATCTTTAGGCTTTGGTTGTTTTCAATTGCTTTCCTCACTAGTTCACAGTTGAATTTTCTTACGTCTTCAGTGATACTTTTTTGTACTGTCTTGCATAGCTCTATATATTCCACTTTGGAAGTCACATCTTCTTTAGTTGTCCTCATCTCTCTTCCTTTTTGCATCAACATTTTCGTTTTTCCTGATAATTTATTTGCATGCAACTTGTTCTTAGACCCAGCTAATTTTGTTGCTGTTTCCATAAGAGCTTTGGTTACTTTTCTGTTAACTTCAGAGATGTCCACTTCTTCCGATGTTAGGCCTTCTAAAGCAGAGAACCTGTTCTTCAGTTCCAACTTGAAGGTATTATGGTGTTTTTTAAGGTTGGTTATGTCAATAGATTTTGTTTGTCTTATGAGCTTGCCACGTTCAAGTTTAGTGTTGAGGTGCATCTTACATCTCACCAATCTATGGTCACTACCTGTGTTGAACTTGTTTAGCACACTGCAGTCTTCTATGACGAATTTTTTGTTACACATAATAAAATCAATTTCACTTGTCGTCCCATTTGGATGTCAATGAATATATATATATCAATATATTCATTGATATATATACAAATTTTAAATAGTGTATAAACATTTTCTTATGCTCGTATATCGCAAATGCAAATTCCAAGTAATGTACATATGCAAGTGATTAAAAATGTAAAAATGTTATATCTTTTGTTTAATTCAGTAATGCACCACGGACTTCACCATGGAGTGGTGTAAAATATTGAAGATACTAATAAGATAACGCTGCGCCGGAGAAATTCCCCCTCCCCCTAAAACACTAGGAGTGAAAAAAATGTCTTCGTCTTTTTTGTGATTATTAAGGAATCGTTACAGTGTTACCTGAAAACGCATAGTGTAAGCCATTTCCCCGCCATTTGGTTTCAGCCCCTTTAGATTATTGAGATTAGCACATAGTAGTAAAGAAAAAAAAAACTAACTGTTTGGATGCTAGTTTGAGATGCCTCGATTTTTTTTTTTTGTTACCGAGTGTAAAACACCTACCGCCAGGAAAAAAAAAACTTTTTATGGGAACAATTCCTAATAATTTGCTACTGTTAAAAATTAGGTAGTAAATATTTTGTTGTACTGGAAGCACTAACGTCACGTTAGCTACACTGAGGCTTAACCGTATATATGGAAAGTCGGCATCCAGAAGACTGAAATAAAGCTGAATGCCAGCTTCCAAAATATGATGATGTATTGCAGTACAAACATGTCTACTCTGTGAAATTAGGTTTTCATTGCGGAAGTAGTTCGAGTTGTCAGTGCTTGAAAATTCATCCCTTCGGGGAGGACTATTTAATATGTTTTACTGAAGGATGATAGAAATTTCAGATTTAAGTCTATGTGTTTTTTTATTATTATAATATTTTCCCTCATTTTCTTAAGTTTTTCTAAATTAATTTCTCAATTATTCAGCTATAAACGAAAACAATTAGACTAAATATAAGGGGAGATCGCCCGAAAACCTACGGGGGAGCGTTCATGGATTTTCGGGGGAGGGGGGGCTAAGCACCCCCGAGAAGATGCCTGAATACATCACTGGCTGGGCCCAAACTGATTTTTAAAGAATCTTTGCTCGAATTCTTGATAGGCATTCTTATGCAAATTATAGCCTAAATATTACAAAGTAGTATATTTTAGGATATGCAACCAAATACGCTTATTTCGACTTGGTACAGTCGACAGCAGCGGATCAGAAATGTTTAGTATTGGTGTAGGGATGTAGTTAAATAAATTGCGGCTAAATAATCTCCTTTAATCCTTAGACATTCTAGGTCATTGCAACCCTACAAGTAAATTGCGGTGAAAAGCTGAAGAAGATATTTCTGAATGTCCATCAAAGATAATAAACGCTGCTGTGGAAGAAAATTCTGGCGCTTTGGAGACCTTCGCAAAAAAGGGTATTTCTTGAGTTAAAAAAAAAAAAAACGCTGAATACCAGGCATCAACAGAACACACGACAAATGCATACGAGTCGTTTCATGCTCGGTTTAATTCTCACTTTTATCATCCTCATTCAAGCTTATATAACGTTATAGAAGTTCTGAAACTTTTTCAATCTCAAATATATATTAAAATTCAAAGCTCATGTGATGTCGCTCGGAGAAGGAAATCCAAAACTGCCATGCAAAGGAAAGAAATGTTGTCTAAGAAAACAAGCGATTATAGAGGAGGATGTATAACCAGACCTTAATTGGTGAAATTTGCATCATATTTTTCAAAATATTAATTTTTGGGTAAGCTGAAGTTGGCTACTGGAAGAGAAATGAAATTATCTGTATTCAACTTTCCTCAAAAGCATAATAAAGTACTATGCAAATTCATGTTTCGTATATGTGATGACAGTGTTTCTTCATCTTTTCTCTTCAGTATCGGTAAGGCAAAAGTTGTTTTTATTCCTCTTATAGTAACCATCATCATCATCATCATCATCATTGTCAACCATTATCAATCCACTGCTGGACGAAGGTCTCCCCAAGTTTCCTCCACAACGGTCTGTCTTGTGCCAGTCTCCTCCACGTCACTCCCGCATACTTTCGAATTTCATCCACCCATCTTCCATGTGGTCTTCTTCTGGGTCTTTTCCTGTCCCTTGGAATCCAATCTAAAATTTCGGCTGTCCATCTATGGTCTGTCCTTCTGGCAGTATGTCCAATAAACAGATATTTAACTTGAAAAAATTAGTCAATTTTCATTACTATAAAGATGTAGGCTATTGGGTTAGTTCATGTGAAATCACCCAATGGCTGTTGCCATCATGTCACAGATTTTTGTGGAATTTTTTTGCCAGTAAGTACATTATGAAAAATGGTTAAATTATTTTTTTCAGAATTTTTGGGTTAAAACTGCGGTCAGGGGGTCATTTTGAAATTTGACGCAATTTAACAAAATGGCGTCAATGGACAAGGTGGTTTTGAAGTTTGTAACAATTATAACTTTCCTATTTATGAACTAATTTTGTTCATTTTGGTGTCATTGGTCCAATGACATTGGAAAGACAAAAGTGTAAGCTATGAAATAAAGTTCTTAAAATGCTGGAAAGTTACATGTTAACCTTTACAAATGTGCAATAAAAGAATGTGTTGCTGCAGCGATTTATGCAAATTTCAGGATTTATTACAGCAAAACCACAAGTTTTGCCACCTTGAATTTTTTTGTTACATAATGCTGATAATCAATTCTTTTTACCATAAAAAAAATTAGGAGGTTTCTTTTGTGTTTGGAGAATAAAAAAATAAGCAAGGAAAGTGCAAAAAAGTATGATTGTTCTCATAATGTTTGGTCTTACATAGGCTAATTCTTAACTAGTACACAACAAATAATGATTTATATTTTTTCTATACCATGCTTAACATTCTAGCAATTTTTTCTATTTATAAACAATTTTTGAATGGATCGGACAATATCTGAACCTAAGGTAAGGTATATAAGCGACCAGTGCTGGTACTTGTGCTTGGGGTAGGTACATTCATTAAGATATTTTCGTATGGAACCCAGCAGACATCAGTATGATTAGGCCATGAATAAGATGAGGAAGGTCCACTTGGTGTCATGAATTGAATCTTTGCATCTTGCTGTTCTTCACTGAGTTCCATTATTTTTCCAATCCACCACTGATTCTGATAGATAGCTGCAATATCTATCAGAATAAATGGTGGATTGGAATCAGTGGTCCTAGTTACACTTCTGCTGCCAGATACCAAACTACAATGACTGTTACTTTCAAAGACTAAGGTATCTTGAATTAGGTGTTGAGGATGTATACTATTGCATTTAGTATAGGCTCAAATGTCACACAATTATAATAATTATTTATTAATTATTTAATAATTAGTTATTAATTAAAACATTTTCATCTAGTAAACAATAGGTTAAATATTGCATGTTTGTAAGCGTATTATGAGCACAATAGTAATTTTTCACATGTTTCTTGCTTTTTTGTATTGTCCAAACACAAAAAACACCCTCCTGATTTTTTTATGGTGAAAAAAATTGATTATCAGCATTATGTTAAAAAAAATTGAAGGTGGTGAAACTTGTGGTTTTGCTGTAATAAATTCCTGACATTTGCATAAATTTCTGCAACAAAAAATTACTTTACTGCCCATTTCTAAAGGTTAAAATGTAACTTTTCAGCATTTTAAGAACTCTATTTCATAGCTTAAACTTTTGTCTTTCCAATGACACAGAAATGAACTAAATTATAAATAGGAAAGTTATATTTGTTACAAACTTCAAAACCACCTTGGCCATTGACGAAATTTTGTTAAATTTAGTCAAATTTCAAAATGACCCCCTAACCTCAGTTTTAACCCAAAATTTCTGAAAAAAAAAAATTAACCATTTTTCATAATGTACTTGTTGCCAAAAAATTTTCACAAAAATCTGTGAAATGAGGGCAACGAGATTTTTATATTTTTGGGTGATTTGAAATGAAATGAGCCTTTTATGTTTTGTGTTGTCTTCCCTTCCTGTAAGCTTTAGCCACAATTTACCTATGAAGTTGCGGGTAAATCCCAAGTCGCTGTCGTCTGTATACCCTACCCTTAGGCTATAGCCGCTATTTACCTATGGGGTTGGAGACCACCCGTTGCTCTCGCCGCAATTTACCAACCCCGTGGTGTAGTTGATGGTAATTCAGTGCTACTCGATGTCAGTTGAGTGTCTTTTAGCGCTTCAGTTTTTTCGCCAATTTCAGACGAGCTCAAAATTGTTGAAACCTTTGTATTGCTACCTCGTAACTTAGTTGCACTCGATTTTCATGGTCTAGCCAGTTTAAAAGCAGCAAGACGAACTCGATTTTCATGGTCTAGCCAGTTTAAAAGCAGCAAGACGAACTCGATTTTCATGGTCTAGCCAGTTTAAAAGCAGCAAGACGAACTCGATATGATCGCGTTCGTTCAGCAGTGGGTTTTGCCATATTTAATGATCCCTAAAACCTAAGTTTCTTTTTTTTTTTCTTTTTTTTTTTTCTGTTTCTCTCTTGTAAAGAAAAGTTAATTTAATTTCACACTTCTATTTCAAATTCTAAGTAACACAGAATTTGAATTTCCAAAATCTCGCTGCGTTGGTAGTGAGTGAAATCAGCGTTGCATTCCAAGCAGTAGTTTTACTCTCATGGTTAAAGAAATGGAGAGTGACGTCATTTTCGTAACACTGTTTCGGTTGCATTCAAGAATGTAGTTTAAGTGGTTATAAAATTTGGAATGTCGCCTGTAAAGATGTTTCACTTTAAAACGAATATTTTGTTAACAAGTCCGTTGCTATCTTTTAATTCTTGTTGTTAACTTCATAAACATTGCGTGGTTGAGTCGCTAAGTCTTATATAGTTGAAGAAGATAGTAAAATTGTATGCACATAATTCTTGCGATTCATAAATATGCCTAAGAAACTTTTATTCTTTTCTTCATTTAATTGCCTGCAAAGGTTGTCCGTTAGCTGTGCTATATTTCCTAACTCTCCCGCTTTCGATCATCTCTCGCGCTGTCCGAAATCTCCTGACCTGCCGGTCCACTTAAGACCTCCCAGCCTCCCCTGGGGCAATCACCTCGTCGTACTTTTCGTGACCGCTCGCTACCTAAACCTAGAGACAACTAACTGTCTTCTCGCCTCCTATTCCCCTTTCTCCCAAAAATGCCCTTAAGCATATCAGAAAATTCCCCATGAGAAAGAACCACACCGCTTTCGGTAAATATTAAGCCTAAAAGTAAAATGCCATTGAAATTGAAACTCGAAAAGCATCAAAAGAGGCGCGATAGAGTCAACATACAAAGGGGAAATACTACGTATAGACAAAATGTCGTCTTAGTAAATAACCGTGCATCCGGTGTCTAACGGGGAACGACTCTGAGAAATTTCTCTTACGCTTTGTGGAGACAAAGGAAGTGGAGCACGAGATCGAATAAGTTGCATTTTGAGATTTTATATGAAATCCTAAAACTCCGTATGAAATCTCTGTAACAATTTCTCCTGCGGTTAGGGGATTTAGTAAGTGATATGGAAAGGGAGTGAGACAAGGTGACACCATATCTCCGAAGCTCTTTAATGCCACATTGGAGGGTGTTTTTCAGTCACTGAGCTGGGAAAACAAGGGGATAAAGATTAATGGAGATTATCTAACCCACCTTCGTTTTGCTGATGACGTAGTCATTTTTGCAACTAGCCCATCAGAGCTGCAGAGTATGATCCAGGAACTTGCTGACAAGAGTAAAGAAGTGGGATTAAAAATGAACTTTCAGAAGACAAAAGTGATGTTCAATGCTTTTACAAGAAATGAAGATTTATCGATTGATGGAGAAAAGCTGGAGATAACAGACACGTACGTTTATCTTGGACAGCAGATATCAAGTGAGGGTCACATTGATGAAGAAATTAATCGGCGTACAAAACTTGCCTGGAGAGCTTTTGGAAGAAACAGCATAATTTTCAAGAGCAATATGCCATTATGTCTTAAAAGAAAAGTGTTTGATCAATGCATCCTTCCAGTGCTTACGTATGGTGCAGAGACGTGGACCTTAACTAAAAGAGACATACAAAGGCTGCAGACAACTCAAAGATGCATGGAGAGGTGCATACTTGGTGTAACCAGGAGAGATAAGAAGAGGAACTCGTGGATCCGAAAAATGACAAGAGTGGAAGACATCATGATCAGAGTTAAATCCCTGAAATGGCAATGGGCTGGACATACTGCCAGAAGGACAGACCATCGATGGACAGCCGAAATTTTAGATTGGATTCCAAGGGACAGGAAAAGACCCAGAAGAAGACCACATGGGAGATGGGTGGATGAAATTCGAAAGTATGCAGGGGTGACATGGAGGAGACTGGCACAAGACAGACCGTTGTGGAGGAAACTTGGGGAGACCTTCGTCCAGCAGTGGATTGATAATGGTTGATGATGATGATGATGATGATGACACACACACAATCACTGACTTCAATAAAAATCGGAATATATAGTGTGCATCCTAAATATCATACCCGGGCCGCAGGATACAAGAAGCGTACCTTGAAAAAGAAATAGGTAGTTTCCTTCAAATTTATTCTGTAGAGCTACATAATCCCCATTGAGGTCCACAGTTTCGCCTACGTTAGGGTCATTTCGTAAGTGCACCGGGATTCATCATTCCTTAGTATTTTCTGATAAAAAAAATGATGTCCTCTCCGTCAATACCATAATCAAAAATGATGTTAACATAAGTACGCAAGACTGTTGCTAATGCGCAATAAACAACGAAATACGTAACTAAGGTATGACTGCACAAATTCTGAAGGCGCGAAAATGAATTTCAAATTCCTCTATACCGCAAATTGGAGCCAGAGCCTCAGGTAACCAGAGAACGTGCTTAGAGAAACATGTGCATAAGGCAACGCAGTATTAATGAAATATGAATTTAATTGTTTTGAGTATCGGAGATCAGCTTATTTTTTAATTATCATACACTGACGGAAAAAAAAAAATCCCAACACGAAGAAGGGGTTGTGTTAGATAAACGACAGTTGGTAGGCGGTGAGAGTACATCTGTAAGATGACGTCTATGCAAATTCCACGCTCGGCGCATACGAGTGGCGCTAGTAGCACCCCTCGGAACATGCAAAGCAGGTTTGCTGTAAATACGCGCTGTAACGTTTGTGAGCGTTACTTATCGTTGAGATTCGACGTAGGGTGTTGATGTTAGTCAAGAATGCCTTTAAGAAGACGAAGAAGCCATTATCAACAGCTCACGGAGTTTGAACGAGGTCGTGCAATAGGGCTACGAGAAGGTGGATTTTCTTTCCGCACTATTGCAGAACGACTTGGCAGGAATGTAGCCACTGTGCATGATTGTTGGCAGCGGTGGTCAAGGGAAGGTACTGCCTCAAGAAGACCGGGTTCCGGCCGGCCACGTGGCACTACTGAGAGGGAAGACCGCCGTGTACGGCGTATGGCCGTGGCGCATCGTACCGCGTCTGCGGCAGCAATTCGAGCTGCAGTTGCCGCCACAGTGACACAACGAACTGTTACAAATCGGTTACTTGAAGGACAGCTCCGAGCCAGACGCCCTGTGGCGTGCATTGCACTTACTCCAAACCACTGCCGTTTGCGACGTCAGTGGTGTCAAGCTAGAGCTCATTGGAGGACGGAGTGGAGATCTGTTGTGTTTTCTGATGAAAGCCGGTTCTGCCTGGGTGCCAGTGATGGCCGTGTGTTGGTTAGAAGGAGGCCAGGTGAACGCCTGCAACCAACCTGTCTGCGGCCGAGACACACTGGACCTACACCTGGAGTTATGGTCTGGGGAGCAATTTCCTATGACAGCAGGAGCACTCTCGTGGTTATCCCGCGCACCCTGACGGCACAGTTGTACGTCGGTCTGGTGATTCAACCTGTTGTGCTGCCATTCATGAACAGCATTCCAGGGGTGTTTTCCAACAGGAAAACGCTCACTCGCATACCGCTGTTGTAACCCAACATGCTCTACAGAGTGTCGACATGCTGCCGTGGCCTGCTAGATCACCAGATCTTTCACCAATCGAGCACGTATGGGACATCATTGGACGACAACTCCAGCGTCACCTCCAACCAGCATTAACCGTCCCTGTATTGACCGACCAAGTGCAACAGGCATGGAACTCCATCCCACAAACTGACATCCAGCACCTGTATGACACAATGCATGAACGTTTGCGTGCTTGCATTCAACATTCTGGCGGTTACACCGGTTATTAATGTACCAGCATTTCACATTTAAAATGGTTCTTCTCGCGCTTACAATAAGCTGTGATCTTGAAACTTTAATCGATTAAATATGTTACCTATACAAATGTATTGCCGCCATTTCATTCCTCTACAACTATTTTTTCGTGGTGTTGGGATTTTTTTTTCCGTCAGTGTAGATTTTTCCACTTCCGAGTCCATTTAATTTATATTGCCTAAAGAGGAGGACACACACGTACAAATTCAATAGAATAAATAAATGGCATTACTGTTCTGCATCTTTATATTTTTAGTGTGACAGATGTCGCGGGAGGATAGTAACGAACATGTGTTCATAGCCGACTGTCAGTGGCGTTTTACTGTTTCAGGGTGAGCATTAAGGCTACAAAGCAGTCGCCCGTCCTTAGGAATGCTGGTTCGGAAGGGGAGAGGGAGTCAGAGTAAGCGGCGTCTTAATAGCACACCGCTCTTGCCTCATGTAGGACTCGAACCCAGACCCAGTTCAGATTACTAGCCAAAAACAGGCGTCTCTGACCACTTGGCTACCCGGGCGAACCGGTTTTACGTTTGTCCTCTGTGATCACGAGTCATTCTGCGGCCTCTCGCGTGCGAATCATATGAACAACTGCGATCTCTTTTTAAAGCTCCGTTTGCTGTGCCCTGTGATCGCGGGAAACTGAACGTGTCGGGTGTTGGGGTATTTAGATTACGGGAACTAAGTTCTCAACACTCCCATGTGTTTATTCCATTTTGGCAAGAAAATGAAGTTAGATCTGTTTTTTTTTTTTTTTCTGGTTTTTATTTGTTTAGGGAGAGATTATCAACTTAGAGAATCAAAGTTTTAACCTTTTTAAACTTAATGACGTAATGCCGTACACACAAACACACACATACAGACCAAATAATCTGGATTGTTATGAAATTGTTTCACGTTTCAGATTATTAACAACAGCGTTCAGGCTAACATTTGCAACATGGCTACTGAAATACGCATATATGTACACATTTGCACTCACGCACGTAAATTAATTTGGATTTTTCCAGAGTTATTCTAAACTAACATTCTTCGAAGCAATGCGACCATTTCAAGCTATTATTCGCGTAGTAATAAAATTGTACAGAACTCATTTTTTATAACTTATTTTACATTTATAAAAAAGAAACTTAACATATTCGGGATCAAATCTGGGCCTGAATTTCTTCGACGAAACTGGGACATTTTTTAGTTAAATGGAGTTTCTCTTATGCATAGTGAAACTCCATTTGACTAAAAATGTTGTAAACTTTGAAACGCAGATTATCAGATTATCCGGGCTGCTTATCCGTGGTCTTCTGCAGTGCATACGAATTTCATTTTTTTTTTTAATTTTCTATGCAATTGGATTCCTAAAATAACAAAAGTCATTATTGCGCGTTTCAAATAACATTGCACCATAATTACACAATATTGCATCATCCTTCTAGCAGAATTTATTTGTCATCAGTGCTACGATTTCCCGTTCTGCCGCCAGAGGACGCAGTCAAGTATTTATGAATTTAATCTAGTGTCTTTTGCATATTAAACATTATGTAAGATTCTTGAAATCTTGTGTAAGAATATTTATCTGGCATTATGTAAGATTGTTCGTGTGCTCCTCTTGTGTAACCATATTTTTTCCAGCATTTCAACCCCTAAAATGTTAGAGAAAAAGTTGTTCTGACAGTGGAAAATAAACTGGAGATTATTAATAGACGTGAAAAAGGCGAAAGTGTTCAGCACTTGCAGCCGAATTTGGTATTGACCAATAAACTACAACAGCAGCAAAAGCATTTCTTAAATTCGTGGGAAGTCAAGATGATGTTAATTACATTGAACTTTTACAAATTCGTAGACGTGTAAAAAATAAAACTAAAACAAAAAATAATGCTACAAAGATAACAAACAAAAATTACGGACTTTCTAGCTAAAGAATATTTTTAATGTTCAGTTTTGTATTTACATACTACAAGACTATTTATTTTATGCATTTAAAGATATTTTTTTGTGCATTTAACCCAATAAAACGTAATTTGTACTAACCTTGTTTTTCAATTATTCGATCTCTAGCTTACCCCAATTAGCACATATTTTTTTTTATTGGAGGTTTGAATTTTAAATTATTGGACTTCGTTGACAGATACATTGACATATACACTACAGACACTTTGTGTTTCGACGTTAGCAATGTACACATGTAGTGAACATTGAATATCCGGTGAACAAGGAACACAGCGAATAAACCCCCGAAAGACAAACACAAACAACCATGACTTATCTGGGATTTGAACTCAGACCCCTCCGCTGGGCGAATGATCACAAGCCATCGCTTAGACCACTGCGCGGCCAGATAGTACAGTTGGATCATTTAAATGTCTTTCCTTTGTGTTTGTGGGTGTTTGGAGGTTTTACGACCACCGTGAGCAACTCGATGGACTATATATAAGCAGTCTCCCGTCCCTAATTTAGGGCTGCTGGATCCAGGAAAGGGAGAGATCCAGTGCCGTAAGACAAACACAACATCCATGCCTCACGGGATTCGAACCCGGATCCATCTCGGACGAATGGCCTGTGCTCAGACACTGCGCCAACATGGCGGCTAATTGACGTTTTACTGTATAGTCAAATTCAGTTACATAGTGTTGTAGTCTACGGTTGCTATGTAATTACTGTTGCCAGAAGTAATAACTGAAGGCAGGATAGAAAATAAAGACTGCCAGTAAAATATGTCAGTGGGCATTATTGTGTTTTTCGTCAGTCGCGTTCCTGGCATCATCAAATACGGCGACACTCGGCCATTAACGTCCTACGAAGCAGTAAGCATGAATTAGGGTGCGGCCTTGAACTTTCTTTAGGAGTGACAAATCTTTGTGACTGTTTTCCATTACCTGTCTCATGATTTCTGACTCGAAATGATCCATTGCACTGCTGACAATGATTCGTTCCTTTTACGCTCGTGTCATAACAAATGTCAACGAACATCCAACCGTTTGTAACAGTCGGTTTCCCTCAGCAATCGAGCAGCTCGTCGCGTTCACAACTTCCGTTATCCGAGATGTAATCATCGCTTGCGCTAAAAAACGTGCAACTGCAGTTTTGTCTGTAATTTCCTTGTGAGTAGTACAGCGATTCTTTCTTTTCCTGGTCATTCCATCTACGAGTTTCTCTGTTCGTGTCATGTTTCTCTGCTTGTCATTAAGGTCAGCATGTCCAAGGTCTGCATTGCCGTTACGTGCAGCTCGGCGTCCAACAGTATTGCTTGCTTTACAGACGGTAGTCTTCATAAACAATTTTCATTCATGGCAACCGATGAAACCTTTTCTAATCTCCGAAAGTCCTTTATGCCGTAATACCATTGTCTCCTTATACTACTACGTCAGTTTCGCAGCTCTAATTCGTTGGCTAATTAAGAGGTAGACTAAAACATTTTCTGAAATTCACGAGCAATTTCCCGTGATTCATTTTGTGAATTAACGAAGCATATTTCTGATACAAACTTTTCCGTGAACTAACGGAAAAACACCTGAATTTCATGGATTTTTCGTACGCCAGAAAAATTTCGAATTTTCAGAAACCTTTCTGCAATTCCTTTCTTATTTTGACGGTAAACAGCCATTTTTAAGAGTTGTTATAGCAAAATTCTGAATTTTCCGAAACATTTCCGCAATTCCTTTCTTATATTAACGGGAAAATGCTGTTCTCACTTTTTCCATATCCATATGACGGAATATTTCCAGTACAGTGGTGTGCAAAAGAATTGTATCACCTGCAAAAACCGTGAGTTTTGTAAGTTTAACTCTTTTTTTTTAACTAACTAATTTTCACAGTTATTTCATCGTTTATATGTCATTAGATGCTAAATATAATGGAGATTTGAAAAATGTCTTAGTTTTTCCTATAACTACTTCTGTTCTTAAGATATGACATAAAACAGGAGCTTTGAAAAACATTGAAATTCACGTTAGCTGCGTATCAGTTGTTACAGGCAATCATAGACATTCTTTTACCTGTTGGATGCTTCTTAATGTTGTCCTAATCCTACTCCAGCCTTTATAAGGGTTGACACAGAGCTACTAGAGCATTAGGGCCGCGGGTGGCCTAGTGGGCAACGTTCGTGACTGCCACAGAAAGGGCCTCAGGTTCGATCCCAGCAGGTACGAACGCTTGATCCACTAAATATCCGCCGTGCGTCGGATGGGCACGTTAAGCCGTCGGACCCCGGGTACCTGCCCCCCCCCCCCCGGTAATAAATAAGGGCGTCTTCCTCCCCCTTTCTCCTTCGCTTCCGTGTCACTTTCCTATCGGGCGTTCTAGCCCAAATCTCCTAGTTTCCTATATCTAAGGGTTGTTTAAGAACTAGGGTCAAACACTCCCTTCCTAAAATCCTCTACATATGATCATACTAGAGCATTGTAGCTCTGCGTCAACCCTTATAAACTGGTGGATGTTACACAGACCACCATCCCCTTCTTTTTAGCACGTCTTTTGTAAAAAAAGATCGTGCTTATGTTACCGGTTTGTCCGTCCGTCCTTCTGTACTCACGATATCTCTGCTACTATTAGTACGATTTGAAAAATTCTTTTTGCATTGGGAAGCATGAAATATGCGAATGATGATCCTTCATCTCGTTTTTTTTTACGATGTACAATTTCGCCGCTAGAGGGCGTAAATGCAGATGATGTCGAATTCAAAAATACGTTTTATTCCACATATTTGCTTCTAAACATCCGATTGAAAAAAATCTTTTATCTTTCGATTCCATTAATGTCGAAGAGTATTTTAGATATAGTTACTTTTTCAAATTACTAATAGAATTTCCGCTAGGGGGCGTAAAAGTAAATTACATTTTTCCTGATAACTCTTCTTCTAAAACTCCGATTTGAAAATTTTTTTCTTCAGAGGATACACCTCCTGATGGAAAATCTTTTACATATAATTTCAAATTTTTGGTAAAGAATACTTTGGCCACCAGGTTGCGTAAGTGTCAATTTTTGCTTCTGATGTATTTGCAATAAAATCTGAGCTTCTAAAATCTCGATTGAAAATATTCTTTCGTGGACCGATGCCACTCATGTCGACAAACCTTTCAGGACCATTTTCTTCTTAAAATATTCCATAGTTTCTCCGCCAGAGGGCGTAGATATATATCTTATTTTAGTCAATATCTCTACTTCTGGGAGTCTGATTTGAAAAATTCCTTCTTTGTTGGATAGTGTTTTCAGTGTGACATGTTTTTAATATAATTTCAAAATTTTCAAGTAATTCATAGACTTTCCGCTAAGTGGCGTGGAGGTAAATTGCGCTTCCCCCTATGTCTCTGCTTCCAAATCTCCGATTTGAAAAATTCTTTCTGCACCGGATACAGCTCCTGATGGGAAATTCTTTGCACATAATTTCTAACTTTTGTAAAAAATTGTTTGGCCACCAGGTGGCGTAAGTCTTAATTTCTGCTTCTGATGTATTTGCAGCAAAATATGAGCTTCTAAAGTCTCGACTGAAAAAAAAGTCGTTTGTTGACCGATACTACTCATGTCGACAAACCTTTTAGGAACATTTTCTTCTTGAAATAATGCATGGTTTCTACCACAGGGGGCGTAGATATATATATTATTTTTGTAAATATCTCTACTTCTAGGAGTCCGATTTGAAAAATTCCTTCTTTGTTGGATAGTGTTTCCGATGCGAAATGTTTTTCCTATAAATCGAAATTTTCAAGTAAATCATAGACTTTCCGCTAGGGGGCACAATGGTAAATTGCGTTTTCTGCATTATTTCTGCTTCTAAACTCCGATTTTAAAAATTGTTCCTGTATCGCATACAACACCTGATGGAAAATATTTTTCATACAATTTCTAATGTTTGGTAAAGAATGGTTTGGCCACCAGGGGGCATAAGTTTTGATTTCTGCATCTGTTGTATTTGTAGCAAAATCTGGACTCCTGAAAACTCGACTAAATTTTTTGTTTCCTAGACCGATACCGCTCATATGGAAAAACTTTCGAGAATACTTTCTTCCTAAAATAATGCATGGTTTTCCCACCAGGGGACGTAAAGTCACATCTTATTTTTGTCGATATCTCTGTTTCGAAGAGTCCGATTTGAAAAATTCTTTCTATTTTGGAGAGCGTTTCCGGTATGAAATGTTTCTCATATAAATTCATGTTTTTCTTAACGCACAAGTCTGCAACCAGAGGGCGTAAGCTCACGATTCCGTTCACAGCAATATCTGAGGGATTAAAAACCCGATTGAAGAACTTCTTTCTTCCGTCAGATACTATTGTTTTCCATACCGTTTCCATTGACTTTGAATAGCTTTGATGAATTTAATTTGCGTCAGAACGGATTCGAAAGACTTGCTTATTACACCCGAAAATTCGGTGTCATCTTTGTTGTTCAGATTGGCATCGAGATGGTGAAAATGGATTCTGTTCGGGCATTTCGATTTGGTCTTGTTGAGTTGCAGTGACTCCCTGGTACATCGGCGGCAGGATGGCGTTGTGGTTCTCTGTGATGTTGTGCGGTGCTTGGTTCCCCTTACCCCCTTCTCCCCAGACTGGTGTCACGGTTCACAGTTTGAAAGATATATAACCCTCTCATTTTACTCAATTTTTCTGTTTGTCTTTCCAATTGAGTTCGCTTACTCAGATCTCCTAGCTTCCTATTTCTAAGGGTAGTTTTAGACCTGGGGTCTGACACTCCCTTCCTAAAACTTCTTCAAGTATCGTATCATATCGCATCGTACTATATCATTGTGGGCCTAGTGGTCAAGGTTCGTGACTGCCATTGAGAAAACCTCAGGTTCGATCCCAGGCAGGTACGAACGCTCGAACCACGAAATATCCGCCGTGCGTCGAATGGGCACGTTAAGCCGTCGGACCCTGGGTACTGGCCCCGGGTAATAAATAAGGTCATCTTCCTCCCTCTTTCTACCTCGCTTCCGTGTCACTTTCCTATCAGGCAGTCCAGCCCAAATCTCCTAGCTTCCTATTTCTAAGGGTCGTTTAAGACCTGGGGTCAGACACTCCCTTCCTAAAATCCTCTACATATGATCTGATCTGATCTACTAGAGCATTGTAGTTGTAGCTTCTTATTGTTATTAGGGTATAATTTGTGTACACTCTCAATAATGGTTAAAACTGTGGAATTGTCCACAACGGATAGAGTAAAAATGGTTGTTCTGCATGAAGAGGGATATTCTTCAAGGCAAATCGTTGAAAGAGTGGGCTGTAATCAATCTCCAGTTATTAGGCTACTGAAGAAAGGAAAAAGATACTGGTGATATTAAAAATATGCGTCACAGTGGGAGGCTCAGATCCACATCAACCAGGCAGGACAGAGTGCTCAGAAAACTGAGCTCGGCAAACAGGAGGCTCAATTCAACTCAATTGCTTCAAAGATGGTCAGAAGTGACTGATGTTCCTGTTAGTACATCTACTGTTAGGAGGAGACTGCTTCATTATGACTTACGAGCGTGCAAAGGCAGGCGTAAACCACTGTTAACTGCAAATCAAAGGCAGCGTAGACTTTAGGGGAAAAACAGCATGTCTCATGGACAACCAAGCAATGGGAAAATGTTCTTTTCAGTGATGAATCAGAATTTTGCCTTGATGGGAATCAGAGTGGTGCCTGTGTAAGGAAATTCAAACATCAAGAATTCCATCCAAGTTGATCAGTGATTACTGTTAAGCATCCGGTGAAGATCATGGTTTGGAGCTGCATGTGTGCACATGGCGTTAGGAACCTCCATAGTGTCAATGGTACATTCAATGCTCAGATATATATCTGGATATTAGATAGCAAGATGCTACCATATTTTTTTTTTCGAGATGACAATGTTCGCTGTTATCGTGCTGAAGTAGTGAAAAAGTGGTTTTAAGAAAAAAATGTTCAGCATCTTGATTGGCTACTACAGTCACCCGATCGAAAATTTGTGGTTCAAAGTGTCGTATGAACTATAAAAAAAGAAGCCAACAACCAAAATTCAACTCACTGAAGATGTAATTCCAATTTAGAATGGTATTGTTCAACCCAATCTTTTACAAAACCTTGTTCGCAGTATGCCACTAAGATGCAAAGCTGTTGCTAATAGCTGGAAAACAAAATATTAGGTACATTTTATCATTTTGCTTCATTATATTTCTGTATTTAAATATTTTTTCATTCCTTATGAATTACAAAACGATTTATTGCTGTAAACCTAAGTATTGGATAACTGATCCTTTTCATAATAATTTCGACTTGGTCATGATTTTTGTAATGTATCTTGAGATCAAAAGTAGCTACAAGAAAAACTAAGACATTTTTGAAATCTCCATTACATTTTGTATCTAATGACATATAAATGATGAAATAACTATTAGTTGGTTAAGCAGAGAGTTAAACTTAAGAATTCACCGTTTTTGCAGGTGATGCAATACTTGTGCACACCACTGTACTAGGAGTGATTCGCTTAAGGTTTAAATAACTATTAAATTTCAATCCTCTGTCGGAGTACCTGATTTTGAAGTTCTGTAACGAGATCGGGTATTGTGGATAGCACATTGCGTCAAATTTTGGCTATTGGGGCAACGGATATTTCTTCCCATCTCATCCATGTTGTGCATCAGCTATTGTATATTTAGTTGTAAGAAACTGGGTACTTAAATTATTGTTCAGGTGATTGTATGATGTCTGTGTGTCCTGTGGACCCCTTAAGACAAAAGCTATTATAGGCGTCCAAAAAAAAATTCTATATATTTTTAGGAGTTTCGTGAAATAATACTATAAAGCAGTACATTTCACCTTTTCTTAGAGATAATAATTGAAAGTCACTGTCTTTTATAAAGGTCTCAAGTTCCAAAACATTCTATTGCTTCGAAAAATCACGATGAAAAAAAATACGTACTATGTATAATAACTCCTCCTGCAGCAAAAATAATCTATTACGAACTTGTTCAAACAAAAAAAAATATGCTCCAACAGAAAATAAAATTAGAAAATCCTAAGTGCATAAATGCACATAGTGAATAATACGTGGCTAAAGAAAATTATTCTATAACTACTATTTACAGTAGCAAAATACTGTGCTTCACGTGTTTATACTAGCAATTTTGAGCAGAAGTCAACAGGTTCCTGGTAATAATTAACAAAAAGCAAACTACAAGCAGCACAATCAAAAGGACTTACCCCAACTTTAAAAAGTAGGCCTAGATCCATTGTCGTCCGGCTTCCTCTGTTAGTGAACGAATATCAGCTGTCGATAAGACATATATCACAACGAACGGTAAAAACGACCAATTGAGTAAAACGTGAATTAAACGGTACAAAACCAAGTTTAAAATGGTGAAATTCGAATGAAATGAGAACATTAAAATCTATTAAGAAGTAAAACCAACATAGTTAAAAGTTGAAAATGTCAAAACCACGGAACCTATATCTACATTCTACCCATGCTATCAGCATCCATACATATTTCAGCAAATATTATGCCTTCATCAGTGGAAGAGTTCACAAGTGCCTAATCCTCCGCAATTAACTCAGATATTGCGGAGGATTAGGCACATGACATGCCTGAATGAAAGACAGTATGTTAACTTCATCGCATAAGCTATGAACACCTATATACTATAAGCCAACTTATGTTCCAGCATTGATCCCATGCGATTCTTGGCATCCCTGGAAGTGCAAAACAGCTGCTTTTTCTTACTATATCAAAAGAGCAATTACACATTCTTCTTCCTTGCAATCAGAACAGGCCGAATTGCAGTGGATCAAGAATAATGCAGTAGCATTTGGTTATAGTGATAGATTGATTACTTCCATTTACGACAATATCAAAAATAACGTTCAAATTTTGCATAAAAAAAGTGAATATAAGCTTACTTATCAATTCCTTTTTTTCCGTTGCAAAAGACCGAAAATCTGTCTTGTCAACTCTATATTACAGAAATATTTTTTAAATGCTAGTGGAACTTGGTGGATACAGTCGAACCCACATATAACGAGCTCGCATAATACGAAGTTCCGCATAAATCGAAGTTTTTATAGATTCCTTGAGCTTCGTAATATTTCCCCTTGTTACAGCATATTACGAACAATTACGCTGGTCTACAAGAATTTTATAACATGAACAAACGTCGCTGTTTTTAACTAATTTTTGGGTGCTGATTTGATATCTTGAATTTGAATTTGAATTTAATGAAAATTTTTGCAATACAACGCAGTACATCAATGTTCAACAAAACACAAACGTTATAAATATTATCACATGTAATAAACTAGCCTAAATAATTAACACAGCGGAGTGGAAACATGAACATCATGACAATATCACAAAGATCAATTCAAATTAAGTAGCCTATAGAACTGCATAATTGCTCTCAGGGAAAACAAGATCACAAACCACCTCAAATATATCATATTATAATAAATTATAAACATGCGAGCAATAACTTAATACAAATGACCAAAAATAAATCTATGCAGGGTAATTTATAGAAATAAATAACATAATGTACAATAGAAGCATAGCATGGAGCCAGGGAAAAAGGCTTAAATAGTAAGCCTGACGAGCCCGTGATGTGTCAGGTCAGGACGTCAACGGCAACAACATTTAATTACGACCAATGTTTAGTATACAATGAAAAAAAAAATAAGACAAGAACTTAACCAAACAACAGTAATTCTCGTAGCAATTTTTTAAATACTTTAAAATAAAAAAAAATCCCTGATGTACAATGGCAATCTATTCCACATACGCGGTCCAGCTGCAGCAATACTATTATACAGCAATCCAGAGCGCTCCCTGGGGACCACGAAACCAGCATGACCTCGAGTATCATATGAATGAGGAAACCGCTGTAATTCCAATTAATCAAGATACTTATCCGCATGAGCTCTGTTGAGCATAAATTAATAATAACTCTAAACCTTTAAAATGGCCACCACCTCACATTTTTTTGTTAATCATCATCATCATCATCATTGTCAACCATTATCAATCACCTGCTGGACGCAGGTCTCCCCAAGTTTCATCCACAACGGTCTGTCTTGTGCCAGTCTCTTCCATGTCACTCCCGCATACTTTCGAATTTCATCCACCCATCTCCCATGTGGTCTTCTTCTGGGTCTTTTCCTGTCCCTTGGAATCCAATCTAAAATTTCGGCTGTTTATCGATGCTCTGTCCTTCTGGCAGTATGTCCAGCCCATTGCCATTTCAGGGATTTAACTCTGATCATGATGTCTTCCACTCTTGTCATTTTTCGGATCCACGTGTTCCTCTTCTTATCTCTCCTGGTTACACCAAGCATGCACCTCTCCATGCTGCTTTGAGTTGTCTGCAGACTTTGTATGTCTCTTTTAGTTAAGGTCCACGTCTCTGCACCATACGTAAGCACTGGAAGGATGCATTGATCAAACACTTTTCTTTTAAGACATAATGGCATATTGCTCTTGAAAATTATGCTGTTTCTTCCAAAAGCTCTCCACGCAAGTTTTGTACTCCGATTAATTTCTTCATCAATGTGACCCTCACTTGATATCTGCTGTCCAAGATAAACGTACGTGTCTGTTACCTCCAGCTTTTCTCCATCAATCGATAAATCTTCATTCCTTGAAAAAGCATTGGACATCACTTTTGTCTTCTGAAAGTTCATTTTTAATCCCACTTCTTTACTCTTGTCAGCAAGTTCCTGAATCATACTCTGCAACTCTGATGGGGTAATTGCAAAAATCACTACGTCATCAGCAAAACGAAGGTGGGTTAGATAATCTCCATTAATCTTTATCCCCTTGTTTTCCCAGCTCAGCGACTGAAAGACACCCTCCAATGTGGCATTAAAGTGCTTCGGAGATATGGTGTCACCTTGTCTCACTCCCTTTTCAATTTTTATGTGTGTTGTATTCTCAAACAGCCGAATCTTTGCACTTGCATTTTCATAGATGTTATTAATAATATTAATGTATGCATCTTCAATACCGCAGGATTTCAGAGCCGTTGTAACTGCTGATGGTTTCACCGAATCAAAGGCTTTTTCATAATCGATAAAAGTCATGCACAATGGAAGTTCATATTCCCTCGCTCTTTCAATTAGTTTTCTCAGTACGTGGATATGATCTGTTGTGCTGTAGCCACTCCTGAATCCAGCTTGTTCTCTCGGTTGAGCCATGTCCAGTGTCACCTTCAAGCGGTGTGAAAGAACTTTAGTGAAGATTTTATAAACCACTAATGGGAGGCTGATAGGTCTGTAGTTACTGAGATCCTCAATGTCACCTTTTTTATGTAGCAAGATCATTGTAGCGTTGTTCCAATCCTCAGGAATCTTCCATTCATTAAGTCATCGAGTGAAAATTTGGGCGAGTACTGTTTTGATTTCTCCACTTGCTTCTTGTATGATGTCTACCGTAATTCCATCTTCTCCTGGAGCTTTTCCCCGCTTCATGTTCTTGATTGCATGTGCAACTTCTGCTGTTAGTACTGGAAGAACTCTGGTACTGGTACCTTTCACGATGTCTGGAGTACATGCATCATTCCTTTCATATAATTTGGAGTAGAAATCTTTCACTCTTGTCAAAATTTCGCCTCTATTTCTTGTTACAGAACCATCTTCTTTTCTCAGTGCCATAATCTATTTTCTTCTATTACTGAGATGTCCCTTTGCTATCTTTAGGCTTTGGTTGTTTTCAATTGCTTTCCTCACTAGTTCACAGTTGAATTTCCTTACGTCTTCAGCGATACTTTTTTGTACTGTCTTGCATAGCTCTATATGTTCAACTTTGGAAGTCACATCTTCTTTAGTTGTCTTCATCTCTCTTCTTTTTTGCATCAACGTTTTTTTTTTCCTGATAATTTGTTCACATGCAACTTGTTCTTAGACCCAGCTAATTTTGTTGCTGTTTCCATAAGAACTTTGGTTACTTTTCTGTTAATTTCAGAAATATCCACTTCTTCCGATGTTAGGCCTTCTAAAGCAGAGAATCTATTCTTCAGTTCCAACTTGAAGGTATTATGGTGTTTTTTAAGGTTGGTTATATCAATACATTTTGTTTGTCTTATGAGCTTGCCACGTTCAAGTTTAGTGTTGAGGCGCATCTTACATCTCACCAATCTATGGTCACTACCTGTGTTGAACTTGTTGAGCACACTGCAGCCTTCTATGACGAATTTTTTGTTACACATAATAAAATCAATTTCACTTGTCGTTCCATTTGGATGTCTCCATGTCCATTTCCTGTGTGGCTTTTTCTTGAAAAAGGAGTTCAAGATGAAAAACCCTTCTGCCTCTGCAAACTCAACGAGAGTATTTCCACGCTGGTTTCTGTTGCCGTGACCGAATTTACCTACTGAAGTTTCATTCTGTTGCCGTTGCCCTGTTTTTGCATTGAAATCTCCCATAATTATCTTCAAATGCTGCTTACCTTTATTATTTAGATGACGAATTTCCTCATAAAATTCTTCAATTTCTTCTTCAGGGATGACTTGTGGTGGGTGCATAAGCTTGAATAATCTGGGCCTGGTATCATCTCGAGAGTTGGATAACGAGTCGTGCAGCTCTGTAAGAGGAACTTTCAACTTCTGCAACTTTATCCTTCCGTTTCTTGTTTATTATAAATCCAACACCACTAGTTCTGCCAGTATCTGTCCCACGATAGTAGAAGAGATGTCCACTTTTCAGTTCAATGAGATCTTCTCCTTTTCTTCTTACCTCACTTAGCTCGACGATGTCCCACTTGATCCTTTGTAGTTCCTCTTCCAATTCAAGAAGCCTAGTTATGGGGCATTTAATATGTACTATTGTCCCAGATTAGCGCTTGTCGTTATGTAAAAAGACACTGTATCTTTTTATTGTCATATTTCGCCACCGCACTTGTTATGGGTGGCAACACTGATTTTTTCACAGGTAGGGAATATGTAACCGCAACCGAACCGCCATTACTGTTTTTACATTGAAACAGAAACATGTGCTGCATGTTTATGAGCAAAAGTTGGCGAAATGGAGAAAAGGAATCGTCGCAGATGTATTAATGTTCCGGATAAGTTTTGCTATGTGTACGGACAGCATATTATAAAATCGCAGAGTGAGGAAAGCCTACTATTTGTACTTTAGATGTCATGTTGGAGATCAAAATAAATCGTGGGCTCCACATGTCTGCTGCATTTGCTGCTTTGTTGGCCTGAGTGAATGGTTGAAAGGTAAACTGAAATCCATGCCCTTCGCAGTTCCGATGATTTGGCGTAAGCCAACTGATCACGTGGAAGATTGTTATTTTTGTTTAACCAAAGTGAGTGGCTTTTCTAAGAAAAATAAAAGTAAAATACAGTATCCAAATTTGCCACCAGCCTTAAGGCCTGGTCCGCATGGGGAAGATATTCCTACACCAAAACCTTCATTGAACTGTGAAGACGTAGATTCAAATCTATAGATAACTGTGAAGAGATAGATTCAAATCTATAAATAACTGTGAAAGGATAGATTCAATATGGACGCACATGAAGATCCGGATCCTTCATACACGAGCCATCACTTGATTGAGCAAAATGAACTGAATGAACTCGTTCGAGATCTACATCTTTCCAAACAACAACCTGAACTTTTAGGTTCCCGACTGCAAGAGTGGAACCTGCTAGCGAAGAGTATACGTGTGTCTGTGTTCAGAAATAGAAATTTGGGTCTATGTTTTTTCTATGAAATGCAGGTTGGTATGTGTCCTTGTTCAGATATTCCGGGGCTAATGATAGAATGAGGAATATCTCACGATCATACGGAATGCTGTCTATTTATCGACTCATCCAAGGTTAGTTTAAAAGCTGTCCTTTTGTCCAACGGAAACGAGAAGCCTTCCATTCCAGTAACACATTATGTAGGAATGAAGGAGACGTATGAAAGCATGGACAAAATTTTCACTGCAATACAATATGACCAGTTTAGGTGGTCAATATGCGGTGGTCTACGCGGGTTTCAAAGTGGCTTCACCAAATTTTGTTGTTTTCTTTGTATGTGGGACAGTAAGGCCAAAGCAGAACACTACGAACGGACAGACTGGACTAAACGAGATGTTTTCATTCCTGGAGAGAGTAACGTTCGTCACAAGCCACTAGCTAATCCTTCTGATGTGCTGCTTCCACTACTTCATGTCAAACTATGGCTGATGAAAAACTTTGTAAAGACTACGGACAAACCTGGCCCAGGTTTCTTGAACGTAAAGCAAACATTTCCGCAAATAAGTGATGCAAAACTCAAAGGAGGCATCTTCGTTGGTCCTCAGATACGGAAACTACTGCGTGATTCTCTTTTTCCCAAAAAGCCAAACAGCACGGAGCTCGCCGCGTGGCGATCTTTCACATCTGTGGTCAAGGAATTTCTGGGTAACCACAAAGAGAGTAACTACAAAAAGCTGATTCAGAACCTTCTCAAGAACTATAAAAATCCTTGGGTGCCGGATGTCCTTAAAATTACATTTCCTCCATTCGTATCTGGACATCTTTCCTGACAACCTACTGCTGGTTATCACAGAAGGAGGACAACACGACACATAAGAGAAAAATGAACTACCGCACTTGTACGGGTATACGAGTATGCGTGTATACATTACATTTACATTTGTGTTAATATTGTTTATTCCATTTCTTTTTTCTTTTGCTGTCTCATATACAGTGATACATTAATATGGTAAGAACAAATCAAGAAAGAATTGGCTCATGTATCCCACGACGCAACATGTAACAGGTGAAATTTCAAATTTTTGGCAGTTGCTTTTATTTTAACATCAGTTAAATGTTTTGCTTGCTGCTGATCTGACTCATCTTATTTTGCTAGCAATAGTTTTAAATTAACAAGTATTATTTACCTTCGATTAATTGATAAATAGTTTATGATTGGCTAGTTTTAACCTGACATAACGTAATATACCAAAAATTCCCTTTTCTTATCTGTCTGTTTATTATAAAGTTCGCAGGTGTCGAATGCTTTTGGCTCTCCCTTTTGCTTCACTACGTATTTGCCCCGCTGTATTTATATATTCTCTAAGGACCGGTGTATTTTCCAAAGGTATGGTACCAGACTACGTTCCACTGTTTTTGAAACCCTGTTCTAATACAATGTGTACCATTTTGTTTCATATTCCTGCGTGTGATTTCGTTTCTTAAAAACAATAAATAAATAAAAAAAAAAAAAAAAAAAAAGAAAAACTGGGCAGACTCACGCAAGTCCTCTCTTCTTCTGTTGGCAAATTTTTTGAACTAAAGATTTCTTATGAATTTTAACATGACTTCTGTAATAAAACAACAACATCATGCTTATGTTATCACTGAAGCCCCGATGCTCAAACATTAAAAATTTACAAAATAAGCAGGCATTTATGCACTAAAAAATCAAGAAATATGTGCTAAAATAAAATAAATATGCATTCAACATACTAGAAAGTTTTACTATATGATTCATATATTTACATGATGTAAATGTATGTACATTTTACTGTTGAATATTATCACGATTGCACATAACTAAATGCTTTTGCATATTTTCCAAAAAAAAAGTATGCCTTATGTCAGTTAAAAAGTGCTTATATATAAGAAAGAGTCCTTTCCTCATCCACACGGTCGCATTTAAAGAAATTGTATGGAAATATTCGTTCGCAGTTTTTCCACTATAGGGAGCTTAAACGTATATTTCATTTTCTCTGATATCGCAACTTCTAGCTTGTAAAATTCTTTTTGCGTCGGATAGCGTTCATGTCGATAAATATTTTGCATATAATTTATAATTTTTCATAATTCACAATTTTGCCAGCATATTTTAACTTGTGATATATTTGAAGCGTTATCTGCAATTCTAGAACTCCGATTGCAATAATTTTATTTTGGTCAGAGCCTAAATTTTATTTTGGTCAGAGCTCACGTACATTTTGTGTACATATCCTGCACAAAGTAACGAAAACTTACCTGTTAGGGAAATTTTCGTTACTTTGTGCAGGAGATATATACAGTTAACGCATATCTTAGTTTTCTCGATATGATTCAAAATATCTATATATCTGTGGTTCAAACAATCCGATTTGAAATATGTTTTACTTCCGATAGCGTTTACAGTGAGGAATCTTCTTCACATCATTTCCGATTTTTCGTGACATAAAATTACAGCAACTGGATGTGTAAGCGTATGTTTCTGTTACAAATGATTTGCAGCAGTATCTACGCATTGTGACGTACTACATCCGTCCGTGTAGCTTAGTTGCGAGAGCAACTTACTCCGAAGTGAGGGGAGGGGGCGCTGATTCGATCCCATCACGGAAAATTTGTTTTCACATTTGCCCCCGAACGTAAAAATGGATTTACTGGCCGTGGGTTCTTCGAAAAATGTGTGATGTTTGTTCCACACATCGTCTAGAATGAATGCAAGTTCGTTCTTCACTTACAAAATAAGAAAAATAATTAAGAGGGAGATGATGTGGCGTATTACAGAGTAAAGCACGTGTCACATATAACGTATATTCTATTTTAAATTTCCTCTTGAGTTTCTTTTTTCTATATAAATCTGAGTTCGTTCTCTTATATAGAGAGAGTTTCTTTTTTCTATATAAATCTGAGTTCGTCCAATAAAGTACGTCCGAGGTTACAGGGGAGTCCTGACAACCGGACCAAATGTGATTTGGGGGAGATTTAGTAAGTCGGGCGTCCAGCAGCAAAAATACAGTGGATGGCATTTCTTCGTTTTGTTTTCTCTTTTTTTTCTTCTTTTAATAGTTAAGAAAAGGAATGAAATATTTCAGATTTCTGATAATATTTAGCTAAATACGAATATTAATATTAAGTTCTCCTATTTGTACTACCAAATCTATCGTGTTTTGTAGATGGCATAATCGGGAGTGTTGCAACCTTGAATGCGTGCGTTCATTTGCAGATCTTTATTTCAGAATGATAAAGTTCGGGTAGCATTTGGGAGTAAATTAATGATTAAATAATAAATATTTTCTGAAACAAACGTGTAAATATATAGAAGATTCTTTTAAATAATTATATGTTTTCTTTCTGTTTCTCAACGGGCTTCTAATGGCAGTCGTCAAAAAGAAAGAGTGTTGCCGGAATTAGAACGTACTTTTTAGGGGGATGGTCAACAATCGAACAAAATGTGACATGGGGGAGGGAGGGGAGTCTAAAAATAGTAAAAAATCACGGGCGTACTTTATGGATGGCCCCTTAGACATTTTCAAACCTTAACGTTATGTTTTTTCCCTGAAACGAGAATAATGTTGTCAACAATCTGAGGTCGGAACAAGAGTGACGTATGTATGTTATAAAAACGTTGGATAAAAAGACGATGCAGCAGTCGCTTTGGTGTGTGGAGATGTTAGATCATTACAGAGTTTTGACTGTATACTTCTTGACTAAGATATGTGAACTGGTGTGTTTTGGATTTCGTCTAATGTTGCTGGACCAATAAAAAGTTGACGTAAGTTGGACTTACACCAGATGGAGACGTCTCAGTAGGTGAGCCCATCTTACAGATTTATGATGTCAGAAGCTGACAGAAAAACACACATAGCGCCGCCGTGGATTGTTGGCCACCGTGGTGTAAGGCTAACGTGCTTGGCTAGATATCGAGAGATCTGGGATTCCATTCCCCAGCAGTTACCGAATAACAATTTTTCTGTTTCTGTGTGTTGCTAAAACGTGGAAAGAGCGATGGTCTTTGTTTATGCACTGACGCCACGTATTTGGAAGATTTTCAAGAAGCATAATACACGGATACGGTATTCTGGTTTCACGTTCATGTCTATGGCACCTTCCGAAGCAAAATCAGCAACCTGTGCTGTCATCTAACGACTACAGCGAGCATCTGAGTCGAGAACCTACTGCACGCATCCATTTCAAGACGTTTCAATTGCTAGAAGTTTGCAGAACTTCCCGACATCATATTGAAGCAGGACCAGTTTCTCTCGAGTTCAGTCCGGTTACAACAGTGCGTGCGCTAACCTCGAAGCGATCTAAACCAAAGTTTATTCTCCTTGTGTGCACGTAGGGCACGAAGATAAGTCGCTGACAAAGACGCCGACGACGGCGCAGAATGTTGAAATTAAGAAAAAAATTGCGGCATACGAAATGGTCAATCGAAGAAAAACAATCGAATTCAACGAACAAGAGCCTCAACAACGAGTTCCAAGAAATCAAAACGAAGAAAAGTGTTGAGCAAGTATGATTCCGTTTACTTAAAAGTCGGATTTTTATGGAATGGAGACGAAAAATGGCTAGCATCAAAGTGGTCGTCAATGCCGTCATCAACAGAAACCGTAAGCAAGCGCACCTTTAGCACACGCCGCATTATGACAAATAGATCGTTTTTTGTAAAATTATGTTCGACAATAAATTTAAAAACCAGTGGTAAAAATAATTAAATAAAAAAACTAGATTGAATTTTTTGTATAAAATACACCCATTTTGTCAATAAAAGCTAGTTGAGTCGCGAAAGTTTGTTGCTCTAAAAACTAGGTTGCAACTCTAAAAAGTTTGGGAAGCACTGCTCTAATGATAAAAACAGAAAACAAAATAAATAATACATAAGTGAAAAAAAGAGAAGGAATACTAAAACTTAAGATTATGTATTCACTGATTTAGAATTAGTTTTCGCAACTTCTTCGAAGTTTCAATAGCGAGACAGTCCACATGATTCTATGATATCGCTTTTCAAGTAGCATTAGCACATAACAGCACTGATGACTAGAAAACGTGAAAAAATAAAGAAGTGCAAATGATATATTTCACATGTAGTTAACCCAAAAGACCAGTAAAATCCAGCTTCGCGTAACCTGATTTTTCAGGAAAAATTAACTACACTTTGATTTCGGAATAGAAACGGTTGTAATTGAAGGTCTGTAAGTGAACTTCTAGTTGTTTTATGCGCTCATCAGCTAATTAACTTTATGGATCCATTCGCGAACATTGGAAGCCACCCAGATTTACTGGCGCGTGAAACGATTGAGGAAGACAAATCATTTATTAGGCACTTTGAAAAACGAATACACGCTTTGTTGAAAAGATATGTCATCTGATGTTGTACCATCCTTTTGGCAACAGTCGAGGACATTTAGGACATTTTGCTGTCGCATTTGGATGGATACCAACTCTTCGATTTTTCACGCCACATGAATCGTGCTTAAAAACCTACATGGAAATTTTATTTCGCACGTGCAAGTTGAATCATTGTCTTTTATCGCGTGGAATCATTTCATCTATTTGCATTTCTGTTTCACGTCCCGTACGAAGGTTGCTTCTTCATTATGAACTTAGCATTTCTTTCGTCATTTACATCCTGCATCAATGTTTGACGGCATTTTTTTCCAGGCCTCCACCCTTTGGAAAACAAAATAAATCCCGCTCCTGTTCAAACCTGTTTTCTGAAATAATTAAACATGTAATGTTCTTTAGTGTGTTTGATTGTAGCTATTAACTAAAAGTGTTTCACCAAAACACTATAATTACCTAAAGATAATTACTCTTGTTCTGAATCTTTCCGTAGAGTTACGTCATACTCCGGGAAACTTAATTATACCACACAGATATCACTTAAGTATCAAATAGAAAAAACGGTTGTGGCGTAGAAGTCTTGTCTTACTTCTACGTTAATTTAAAACATCAACATACTAAGAAATAGTTCCTAAATGAAAGAAACCTTAACGGCCAGACGAAACATGTAAACAACAGAAGTCACACTTACGGGAAAAGATGCTTTATTCAGGATGTAGCAAACACATCGTAGCATAGCATATTGCACTAAACTCTCCACACACCACACAACGCTCTTTTCACAACGCTCCTTTCAATAATCAGTTTATAATCCAACGCGCTCAAGCAATAGATTAGTCGTCGTTTTTATCTCTTGTTCTTATCAAAACTCAGGCATACGTCACGTTCATTCAACCTCAATTGTGTTACCAAACCTATTCGTTTGAGAGAAAGACATCACGTTAAGAGTGAAGAATAATAGAATAAACTCAAGATTTACATAGGGAAAGAAACTAAAAAGGAAAGTTAATTTAGAATATAAGTCACACTGCCAACTCAAATAAGAAGTCTTGTATTTACAAATACAATATCTTTATTAGGTACACTCTAGGCACTTTAAACGTCAATATATCACATGTGGAGAATAATGCCAATTTGATACCCGATTAACGGTTGAGTAATATCTGAATACAGTAGACTATTCGTAGCGTATAACACTCTTCAAGTCCTACTAACTTGACAAAAATTTAATGCTTCAATATCAAAGGAGCGCAACATTCAACGTGAAAGGATTGATCAGTAACTGGTAGGTTAAATTCTCTTAATTTCTATCTCCAAAGCTATATAACAATCTCACAATCTAGCAGACTTCTAACAGGAACGACAGGCTCAATACGTCTAACGAGAGCGTGAACGCATCAAACGTGAGCCAGTCAGTACATCTGACGAGAGTCAGCCACATGCAATCGTAAAAATAATTCTTATCTGTCTCGAAAACATACGTCATTCTACCTTTGACTTCAATTCAGGTTGCCACAAATCATTCAGCGAGAGAGGAAATGTAGCTTTAAGTTCAGAAAATGCTTAAAGAGAATGAACCAACATTTGTATAGATAACAGGAACCAAAAAAGCAAAGTTAAATTAGAATATACGTGACAATGTATGTAAAATTTTAGAAAAATGTATTTTTGCATCAGATACACGAGTAAGTACGTAACATATGTTTTTGTTTCATTTGTAATGTGTGTGAACATGAGAATACTTGGGAAAGTTGAAGATATACACTGCTGGCCACCCAAAAAGCAACACCAAGAAGGAAGTATCCGATTGGCCTGAAATTCGTAGCATGCGTCGCCCGCGAGAGGACATGCAAACGATTAGCATTGCAGGGCATATGCAAATCATGTGCGCCCGGCGCCACCGAGAAGCACTATAAGAAGGGTACAAACAAGGCGGGGTGGTTTTTTTTTTT
This sequence comes from Macrothele yani, assembly GCA_039090855.1. Taxonomy (NCBI): domain Eukaryota; kingdom Metazoa; phylum Arthropoda; class Arachnida; order Araneae; family Macrothelidae; genus Macrothele; species Macrothele yani. Next base: position 58,089,416 of record CM077017.1, on the reverse strand, counting down.
TTGATTGGAGGTTTAACGACCACCGTGAGCAACTCAATGGGCTATAAGCAGTCGCCCGTTCCTAATTTAGGGTCACTGGTTCCAGGGAAGGAGAGAGCCAGTGCCGTAAGACAAACACAACATCCATGCCTGACCGGGATTCGAACCCGGACATCTTACGGACGAATGATCAGAGGCCATCGCTTAGATCACTGCGCCACCGGGCAAGGCGGGGTGTAAGTAGTGGAACTGTGTTGTGTTGCCGGACCTGTGCGTGGGAAGCTTCCTGGTGCCTCGTCGCAGAATACGGCAGTCATTCCAGCACGTTTCGGAGTTCAACAGAGGACGAATACTGGGTTATCGCGACAGCGGTTTATCGTACCGAGACATCGCCTCCCGTGTGGGACGACATCCAGCCACAGTGAAGCGAGTATGGATTCGGCGGGTGCAGGAGAGACGGACGGACCGACGTGAGCGATTGCCGCAGGCGCGGCACGCTACCGTAAGAGAGGACCGGCATGTTGTGCGGTGGGCATTGACGGTTCGCACCGCCACATCACGAACGTTAGCGCAGGAATTAGGGTGTTTTGCGCAACAACCTATGTCAGCACGTACCGTTCGACGTCGTCTACAGGAGCGGGGACTTGTCGCACGGCGCCCAATGCTCCGATTACCATTGACGTTAAACCACCGTCGAGTGCGGCGGCAGTGGGCCGTTGAACGCCGCACCTGGACTACGGAATGCCTCGACATTGTCTTCTCCGACGAATCCCGCTTCTGCCTGCAACACCACGATGGTCGGATCCGCGTGTGGCGGCACCGCGGCGAGAGACTGTATAATGCCTGCATTATGCATCGCCATACCGGTCCGTCGCCTGGCGTTATGGTTTGGGGCGCAATTGGATATGACACCCGCGCCCCTCTGGTACGCATCGCCGGTACACTCAACAGGCACCGCTACATCTCCGACGTTTTGGAGCCTGTAGTCATCCCTTACCTGCAGGACCTGCCAGCGGCCACGTTTCGACAGAACAATGCGCGCCCGCACGTGGCACGCATCGTGCAACAATTCTTCACGGCCCACCAGATGTCACTGCTGCCGTGGCCCGCCTGTTCTCCCGATATGCCGCCCATCGAACACGTCTGGTCGCTGATTGGCAACCGAGTGGCCCGGCAAGCACCACCCGCGAATACGCCTGATGACTTGTGGCAACGTGTGGAAGCAGCCTGGACCAACATACCCCAAGCTCACATCCAAAGCCTCTTTCGTTCGATGCTGCGGCGTGTAACGGCCGTTATTGCCAGCCATGGGGGCCACACGAACTATTGATGTCTGCGTGTTCCTCAAGTCGCACGGGCCTGTAAGCTCAATCGTTTCATCTTTGTATATGTTATTTTGTGTCCAGTAAATCTGGCTTTGCTATCTTGTGTCCTTCTTGTTGTTGCATTTTGGGTGGCCAGCAGTGTAGTACAAGACAACATAGGTTCCTTTCGACAAACTTGTTGGCTTCTTTGTTTTTATAGACAGCAGAAAATCAAAATGAATAGCTCTGCACAAAGATGGAAATAAAACTGCAATGGGGATAAACGATCTTGCTTCTTTGGGGTTAAAACGGGAGAAAATAAAATAAAAAATTCCTAAACTATTTCCTGAAAGTTATGCTTAGCACAATTAAATTAAACTCAGGTTCCAAATTTTTCCTTGGAGGTTCTGACGGCTAGAACTTATTACCGGTAGTACGCCGTATTTCCAAATTGGATTGTAAGCCACAATATGAGAGGATTAATTATCTGAATTCATCGAGAATACATCAGGTCGCTTTTTCCACACATGGAGTTTGGACATAAACGCTTTAGTGACGGGGAAAACCACAAAATATTGCGCCCCATATTTTTCTAACTTATATGTACATCAGCATCATCATTGTCAACCATTATCAATCCACTGCTGGACGAAGGTTTCCACAAGTTTCTTCCACGACGGTCTGTCCTGCATACTTTCGAATTTCATCCATCCATCTCCCATGTGGTCTTCTTCTGGGTCTTTTCCTATCTCTTGGGATATATAGACCCATAAATATACACTGCTCGACCAAAATAAATTAATGTCACACCTCAATGTTATCTGTTGTCTTTGTGGGGAGCACAATCAAATTGTGACTAATAGTTCAGCTTTTCGCAACAGCTTTGAAGTTCGGACTTTCAGCAGAACATAAAACGAATCGAATGCAGTTGGCAGTAGCGGCTGACAGCTGTAGTGATGATGGAATAGCCCTCAGAGAATCTTCAACAATGTGAAAAACATCCTTATCTTGCAACGTACGTATAATCCGTCTAATGAAATAAAAACCGTAGGCCCCATTGTTGTCGATGAAGGCAGTGGTTCTTCTTTAGTTGGACAGACTATACCAACTGCGCATTTCCGAATGTGAGCATCTAACAGCTTCTAAACATTTTGAGGAAGAAATGAGAATTTCCCTAAGCTACCGAGATTGGTGGAACGTATTAAAATAAAATTATGTAAAGGAACAAATGACTAAATTTCGCGAGAAAAACCTGCACCAGAAACTGGTGCAAAATTTTCAATTTCAATTTTAAACAGATTGGAAGCAGTGATTTTTGCGCCCACTCGTGAGCTGTGTTCGTAACGGCTCTGGCACTAAATAATAATAGCAGAATTTATCCATAAGTTGTTTAAGTCCTCAATTACATCTGCCACATAGACCAAGCTCAGCTGAAAGCTACCATATTTGAAAGTTTGATGCAGTTAGCTTTTTCCCAGATGATCCGAAAAGGGGGGAATGCGTGACTGCCTATGAATCCTACATTTGATAACCATTATACCTGACTGAAAAACCAAAGAATTTTGTGATAGGCGCTAAAAATCTTTATAGAACCAGCCCAATTAATTGCAATTTTAATGCACTGTGTTTCATACAACTAATTAACTTGGTGGTTAGTTTCAAAGATTTTCTTCGATCTGTGAAGGAAGTTTTGAAAGCCAGTGCTAAACACTGAATCATAGAGATAATCCCCAAAGGGATACTTATTCTTTCATTCTTACTGTAACTCCAAATCACGAACTCAGCATTGCTAGAGCTTCGCGGTGCAAACTGCAATCTGAGTCTCCCAGCAACTCTCGTTCATTCAGAAGAATTTTGACAAAGTGATGGTCTTCAAAGGTTAGAAAAAATTTTCAAATTTTGATTCCAGGCTATTTTTAACTGCATGTCGCGGTTAGACAAGGTTGAATATCCTTCATCAGTCGAATCATCACTATAAACATAAAAACAGAGCGATGATTCGGCGTTTTCTAAAATCTGAAGGTCGAGATCCTGAACTGACTCGCTAATATGCTCTTGGCTGAAGAATCGAAGAAGGTCAATTTCAAAATTTTCTTTCATTGGCAGCACTTAAAATGGAAGATTTTTGGAGAGTTTTTCTGTTAGTGTGCTCCCCATCCCCTTCTTGCTGTTAGAAAGGCAATTTCATGCGAAACTTACAATGATTTTGGTTCACATGACGTTCATGTCCAGAGGATTGCGTTACGTCACCTCCCAACTTCTTTAGGTATCATAAAGCACGAAAAAGCTGAATTCCCTTTTTTGTAATGTAAATGAATTTATATGTGATACAAGAGAAATAAGATCTACGTTTCTGTTCTTGCGACCGCCTTTACGTACATCATTCAGCGAAAATCTCAAGTTAGTAAATTTTATTTATTATGACTTATGGCATATATATATGAAAAACTTCATGTCAACTCCAAATCACAACGCCGCCCCGGTGGCGCAGTGGTCTAAGGCGCTGGCCTCTGATCATTCGTCCGTAAGGGGTCCGGGTTCGAATCCCGGTGAGGCATGGATGTTGTGTTTGTCTTACGGCACTGGCTCTCTCCCTTCCCTGGAACCAGTGACCCTAAATTAGGGACGGGCGACTGCTTATAGCCCATTGAGTTGCTCACGGTGGTCGTTAAACCTCCAATCAAAAAAAAAAAAAAAATCACAACACCATGAACACACAAAACAACAAGAAAAGAACCCTCTAAACAACCCAAAAGCAAACCACAGAACCACACAACAAGCAAAAGGAAACTTCAAAGAACCACAGCAAAAATGAATACAAAAAACAAAACGTAGTCAGTCGGTAACCACTCTTCAGGGAAAGACATCACCGATCACTGACCACATTCAGTCAGGTTTCATGTGGGCGAACAAAAATCTTAACCAAAAGTAAAGATTAGTAAATTTAGAAGTAATTTAGAAATAAATTCGGTTCACCCAGTCTTCCCCACCTGACTTGGAATAACAAATTAAACAACACTTACCAAAGCTTCAATGACGTAGGAAGACATAAAAATCAAAAGGATAAACAATTCAAACACCCAACCAACTGAACAACCCTGCAAACCCTAATTATTTACAATGGCGACTCAAACACCCAGCCAACTGAACAACCTAGCAAACCCTAATTATGTACAGTGGCGTCACCTAGTTTGTATAATATAATACTCAGCAATGGATGTAAGCAATATGTAGTTAAATTTCCGGGGCTACTCGGAAGAAAGTTTTCCCATGTAGCCCGAAAATATTATTAGCAAATAGAGGAGAGCTGCTGACTACGTTTTGTTTGTGTATTCATTAAAGTTTGAAGTTTCCTTTTGCTTGTTGTGCGGTTCTGTGGTTTGCTTTTGGGTTGTTTAGAGGGTTCTTTTCTTGTTGTTTTGTGTGTTCATGGTGTTGTGATTTGGAGTTGACATGACGTTTTTCATATATATTCCTTTCCTAGTTCCTGCAGCATTGAGCGGCACTGGAGGGTTTTTGAAATATTGAGCTTATTATTCTTTCTTCATTTAATATATATATATATATATATATATATATATGGGCTCTGACGACCGCCAATAGCGATATAAGTATACCATCGGGATTAGAGGAAATGTTATCCCACACTGACAAACCCGCATGGCCAGCGTAGTGAGTTATGGCCAAACCCCTCCAAAATGACTCCACAACTTACATCTTGGCCCTCAGTCTCCGGCAGCTGGAATGTACCTGGCCAAGGCAGCGGCCACTGCGACATGAAGGCAGAGGGTGCTATGAATCACCGGAGGACCGGACTAGGCTGCCATTTGATGCTGACCTTGGCTACTTGCAATGGACGCTCCCTATCTTCTGATTCAAGGCTTCTTGAATTGGAAGGAGAACTGCAAAGGATCAAATGGGACATCGTCGGGCTAAACGAGGTAAGGACAAAAGGAGAAGATCTCATTGAACTGAAAAGTGGACATCTCTTCTACTACCGTGGGACAGATATTGGCAGAACTAATGGTGTTGGATTTATAATAAACAAGAAACTAAAGGATAAAGTTGTAGAAGTTGAAAGTTCCTCTGACACAGCTGCACGACTCGTTTTCCAACTCTCAAGAAGATACCAGGCTCAGATTATTCAAACTTATGCACCCACCACATGTCATCCTGAAGAAGAAATTGAAGAATTTTATGAGGAAATTTGTCATTTAAATAATAAAAGCAAGCAGCACTTAAAGATAATTATGGGAGATTTCAATGCAAAAATAGGGCAACGGCAACAGAATGAAACTTCAGTAGGCAAATTCGGTCACGGCAACAGAGACCAGCGTGCAAATACTCTCGTAGAGGTTGCAGAGGCAGAAGGAATTTTCATCTTGAACTCCTTTTTCAAGAAAAAGCCACACAGGAAATGGACATGGAGACATACAAATGGGACGACAAGTGAAATTGATTTTATTATGTGTAACAAACAATTCGTCATAGAAGACTGCAGTGTGCTGAACAAGTTCAACACAGGTAGTGACCATAGAATGGTAAGATGCACCTCAATGCTAAACTCGAGCGTGGCAAGCTTATAAAACAAAGTGTATTGACGTGACCAACCTTAAAAAGCATCATAATACCTCCAAATTACAACTGAGGAATAGATTATCTATTCTAGAAGGTCTAACATCAAAAGAAGTGGACATCTCTGAAGTTAACAGAAAAGTAACCAAAGCTCTTATGGAAACAGCAACAAAATTCGCTGGGTCTAAGAACAAGTTGCATGTGAACAAATTATCAGGAAAAACCAAAATGTTGATGTAAAAAAGAAGAGAGCTGAAGACAACTAAAGAAGATGTGACTTCCGAAGTGGAATATAAAGAGCTATGCAAGACAGTACGAAAAAGTATCACTGAAGACGTAAGGAAATTCAACTGTGAACTAGTGAGGAAAGCAATTGAAAACAACCAAAGCCTAAAGATAGCAAAGGGACATCTCAGTAAGGGAAGAAAACAGATTATGGCACTAAGAAAAGAAGATGGTTCTGTGACAAGAAATAGAGGCGAAATTTTGACAAGAGTGAAAGATTTCTACTCCAAATTATATGAAAGGAATGATACATGTACTCCAGACATCGTGAAAGGTACCAGTACCAGAGTTCTTCCAGTCCTTCCAGCAGAAGTTGCACATGCAATCAAGAACATGAAGCGGGGAAAAGCTCCAGGAAACAATGGAATTACTGTAGACATCATACAAGAAGCAAGTGGAGAGATTGAAACAGTACTCGCCCAAGTTTTCACTCGATGCCTTAATGAAGGGAAGATTCTTGAAGATTGGAACAATGCTACAATGATCCCGCTACATAAAAAAGGTGACATTGAGGATCTCAGGAACTACAGAAATATCAGCCTCCTATCAGTGGTTTATAAAATATTCACTAAAGTTATTTCACACCGCTTGAAGGTAACACTCAACCGAGAGAACAAGCTGGATTCAGGAGTGGCTACAGCACTATAGATCATATCCACGTACTGAGAGAACTACTTGAAAGAGCGAGGGAATATGACTTCCATTGTGCATGGCTTTTATCGATTATGAAAAGGCCTTTGTTTCAGTGAAACCACCTGCAGTTACAATGGCTTTGAAATCCTGCGGTATTGAAGATGCATACATTAATATTATTAATAACATCTATGAAAATGCAAGTGCAAAGATTCGGCTGTTTCAGCTGCTTAAAAATACCGCACACATAAAAGTGGGAAAGGGAGTGAGACAAGATTACACCATATCTCCCAAGCTCTTTAATGCCACATTGGAAAATGTCTTTCAATCACTAAACTGGGAAAACAAAGGGATAAAGATTAATGGGGATATCTAACTCACCTTCGTTTTGCTGATGACGTAGTCATATTTGCAACTACCCCATCAGAGCTGCAGAGTATGATCCAGGAACTTGCTGACAAGAGTAAAGAAGTGGGATTAAAAATGAACTTTCGGAAGACAAAAGTGATGTACAATGCTTTTACAAGAAATGAAGATTTATCGATTGATGGAGAAAAGCTGGAGATAACAGACACGTACGTTTATCTTGGACAGCAGATATCAAGTGAGGGTCACATTGATGAAGAAATTAATCGGCGCACAAAACTTGCCTGGAGAGCTTTTGGAAGAAACAGCATAATTTTGAAGAGCAATATGCCGTTATGTCTTAAAAGAAAAGTGTTTGATCAATGCAACCTTCCAGTGCTTACGTATGGTGCAGAGACGTGGACCTTAACTAAAAGAGACATACAAAGGCGACAACTCAAAGAGCATGGAGAGGTGCATGCTTGGTGTAACCAGGAGAGATAAGAAGAGGAACTCGTGAATCAGAAAAATGACAAGAGTGGAAGACATCACGATCAGAGTAAAATCCCTGAAATGTCAATGGGCTGGACATACTGCCAGAAGAACAGACCATCGATGGACAGTCGAAATTTTAGATTGGATTCCAAGGGACAGGAAAAGACCCAGAAGAAGACCACATGGGCGATGGGTGGATGAAATTCAAAAGTATGCGGGAGTAACATGGAGGAGACTGGCACAAGACAGACCGTTGTGGAAGACGCTTGGAGAGGCCTTCGTACAGCATTGGATTGATAATGGTTGACAATGATGTGGATGATGATGATGATATATATATATATATGTTAAAAAGTGCAAATCTCAAAGAGCAAAATTTTTTGAAAAAACGCGAACAAAACAAAACATTCCGAGAGCGAGCAGGAGAACAACCACTAATCCCCAGCTCCGAACGATGGAAACCAAACAAACAGAAGAACGGAGGGAAGCAGGTCAATGACTTGATTCTCCGATGGCTTCGTCAAGGGCAAGCATAAAGAATTTTTTTTGTTTTGTTTTCGTTTTTCAAAAAAAATTGCTCTTTGAGTTTTGCATTTTTTTTTTAATATTGTGGTTTGATATTTCTTTTATGCAGCCTTTGGCGCTTTGGAATTTCAAATTTGTACTTGGTTTTTGTTTATTTCTTACTTATGCTTTTTTGCTATATGTATACACTGCTGGCCACCCAAAATGCAACACCAAGAAGGAAGCATCCGATTGTCCTGAAATTCGCAGCGTGCGTTGCCCGCGAGAGGACATGCAAATGATCAGCATTGCAGGGCATATGCAAATCATGTGCGCTCGGCACGCCACCCAGAAGCACTATAAGAAGGGTGCACAGAAGGGGGTGTAAGTAGTGGAAGTGTGTTGTGCTGCCGGACCTGTGCGTGGGAAGCTTCCGGATGCCTCGTCGCAGAATACGGCAAACATTCCAGCACGTTTCGGAGTTCGACAGAGGACGAATACTGGGTTATCACGACAGCGGTTTATTGTACCGAGATATCGGCGCCCGTGTGGGACGACATCCAGCCACAGTGAGGCGAGTATGGATTCGGTGGGTGCAGGAGGGACGGACGGACGGACAGACGTGAGCGATTGCTATAGCCGCGGCACACCACCGAACGAGAGGACCGGCATGTTGTGCGGTGGGCATTGACGGCTAGCACCGCCACATCACGAATGTTAGCGCATGAATTAGGGTGTGTTGCGCAACAACCTGTGTCAGCACGTACCGTTCGACGTCGTCTGCAGGAGCGGGGACTTGTCGCACGGCGCCCATTGCTCCGATTACCATTGACGTTACACCACCGGTGTGTGCGGCGGCAGTGCGCCGTTGAACGCCGCACCTGGACTATGGAATGGCACGACATTGTGTTCTCCGACGAATCCCGCTTCTGCCTGCAACACCACGATGGTCGGATCCGCATGTGGCGGCACCGCGGCGAGAGACTGTATGACGGCTGCGTTATGCATCGCCATACCGGTCCATCGCCTGGCGTTATGGTTTGGGGCGCAATTGGATACGACACCCGCACCCCTCTGGTACGCATCGCTGGTACACTCAACAGACACCGCTACATCTCCGACGTTTTGGAGCCTGTAGTACTCCCTTACCTGCAGGACCTGCCAGCGGCCACGTTTCAACAGGATAATGCGCGCCCGCACGTGGCACGCATCGTGAAACAATTCTTCACGGCCCACCATGTGTCATTGCTGCCGTGGCCCGCCTGTTCTCCCGATATGTCGCCCATCGAACACGTCTCGTCGCTGATCAACAACCGAGTGGCTCGGCAAGCACCACCCGCGTCTACGCCTGATGAACTGTGGCAACGTGTGGAAGCAGCCTGGACCGACATACCCCAAGCCCACACCCAAAGCCTCTTTCGTTCGATGCCGCAGCGTGCAGAGGCCGTTATTGCCAGCCATGGGGGCCACACGAACTATTGATGCCTACGTGTTCCGCAAGTCGCACGGGCCTGCAAGCTCAATCGTTTCATCTTTGTATCTGTTGTTATGTGTCCAGTAAATCTGGCTTTGCTATCTCGTGTCCTTCTTGGTGTTGCATTTTTGGTGGCCAGCAGTGTATATATGCAAAATAATATTAACACACAAACAACCAAACGTCATAAAACAACTAGGGCCTTATGACTTCCAGCTGAAGAAAAGCACAATAAAAGAAATTATAAAATGACAAAATAATGTTAAGTAAATTATTAAACAACAAATTTTGTCTGATGAGTCACGTTTTTGTTTGTACTCCAATTATGGGAGGCGACGAGTGCATCGCAAACCCAATGAAGCCTTTAATCCTGATTGTGTTGAAGGTGTTTTTCAAGGGGTTCTGTGATGTTTGGGGGATGTTTTTCATACCACGAAATGGGCCCTCTCGGTGCAGTGACAATGAATTTGAACCAGTAAGCGTACCTCCGCATTCTGAATGACGAAGTGTTGTCCTTTGCCCTACATCTCCAGGAACAGCATCACACTTCCACTCCTGTCTTCCAAGACGACAATTGCCGTGTGCACAGGGCTAAAACTGTGGATACGACAAACAATCAGCAACACTGTCTCACCTCGACTGGCCTGCCAAATCCCGAGATTTGAATCCTATTGAAAATCTGTGGGACCATTTAGAATAGAAGATGAAGTGCCGGAATAGACACCCACGTACCGTGGGGGAACTTCGAGACCAATTGACGCATTAGTGACTGCAAGTCGATTTTCAGTACATCCACAACCTCGTGGAGTCTCTACCCCACCGGATTCATGCTGGTATGAAGGCAAGAGGCGCCGTCACCTGTTATTAGGAGTGTACTGACAGGGGTGACTAATTTTTTCTAATTATATTTATATATATAGTAGGCATACAAATAAGTTTTAAAGCGTTTTTTGTGTGACGCATACCGCTAATTTACATATCCGCGACATTCCCCGCGTTCTTTTCATATGACCGTCCGGAGTATAAAATATGGCACAGAAGTTTGCCCAACAGTCAAACGCACTTGCACATCGGTAGGTGAAAGATCACAAGCGCTGCATTTATTAGAAACTACATTCGTTACGAATTTCATCAAGTTAAAACTGCTTCAAAAGCATGTGCATCGATCTGTTCTGTTCTGGGGGAGAATACTGTATCAAAAAGCACGTGTGAGTTTTGGTTCAGACGGTTTAAAGCAGGTGATTTTGATGTTAGCGATCGAGATCGTAGCGACGCCCCGCAGAAGGTTGCACATGAGGAACTGCAAGCATTACTGGATGAAGATTCGTCTCAAACGCAAAATGAACTAGCTGAACAACTTGGGGTAACTCAACAAATCATTTCCAATCGTTTACGCGCAATGGGAAAGACTCAGAAGGAAGGAAAAGGGGTGCCACATGACCTGAGCCAGTGGAACAACGATTAGCGTGTCATGAAGTGTTGGAATCTGTTGAATAAACAAGACAGAAAGTCTTTCCTGTGAAAAATCGTTACGGGTGATGAAAATTGGATATGGTACGACAATCCCAAATGCAAAAATTACTGGGTAGACCCTAATGAAGCAACGACTTCGACACCGAAACGCAATATTCACTCCTAGAAACTTCTGCTGTGCATCTAGTGGGATACAAAGGGTGTGCTCTATTATGAACTATTGGAACAGGGTCAAACTGTTATTGCTGATCGCTACAAGCAACAATTTCTGCGATTGAACCAGGAAATCTGTCGGAAACGTTTATTCACAGGCAAAGGATAGCGTCCCGTGAAATTACTGCATGACAACGCTAGGCCGCACATCGCGAAATCGGTCAAGAAAACGTTATTGATGCTTGGCTGGGAAGTTTTGGATCGCCCGGCGTATAGTCCCGACATAGCCCCTTGAGACTGTCATTTGTTCCGATCGATGCAAAATGGTTTGTCTGCTGTACGGTTCTGGACATGTGACGAAGCACCAAAATGGGTTATAGACTTCATAACGTCACACGACGAAATATTCTTCATGGCTGGAATCCGTCAGCTTCCCGACCGATGGCGGAAGGTGATAGATAATGACAGCGCATATTTTGATTCGTAAAGGTATTGTTGTTTTCTCTCAAATTACATATTGCGTTGTTTTAAAACGCCTTAAAACTTATTTGTACACCTAATACTCTCTCTCTCTCTCTCTCTCTCTCTCTGTCCCTCTCTCTCTCTCTCTCTCTCTCTCTCTCTCTCTCTCTCTCTCTCTCTGTCGCCCACCCTCTCTCTCTCTCTGTATGTCAAAAAACAAAAAGGAAAAAGAAAACCGAAGCACCGAGGAGGAATCATCGAATCAAGATGAAAATTGGTATGTGCAATGTACATGTACAGGAAAGGAAATGATTGCAATTCCAGCCCAGTTGGGCCATTTATTCGAATAAAACAGCTACAAGAGTGGAACAAGTCAGTAAGTTGTAGTGCTACCTCTAGCTCGGATACAAGCAGTTACCCAGCGTTGAATAGACTCAAACAGTTCATGGATACTGTCCTGAGGTTATAGCATGCGAGATGGTATCGAAATTGCGGGCCAGTTCGCCGGCATTCCGGGATGGGCGTAGGCGGGGTCCAATCATATCCCAAACATGGTTAAACATGTGAGAGGTCGAGCGATCGGGCTGGCCGTGGAAGGTGGTGTCGACATTACAGAGGCAGGCCTGGCAGGGCCGATCCGTGTGTGGCCGGCATCATCCTGCTGAAAAATTGCTCGGTGATGCTGCGACAGGAATAGCAACACAATAGGTCGTAGAATGTCGTCGACGTATTGCTGAGCCGTGAGGGTGATACGGAGGACTACCAAGGGTGTACGGCTATCGTAGGAAATGGCTCCCCAGGACAGTCACTTCCGCTGCGCTGTCCGGCCCGTCTCCACGCATGTATGCGCTAGTCATCGGCGCCAAGTGAAAACCGTGACTCATCGCTGAAGACAACACGACATCACTGGGCACTATTGCACTTTGATCGGGCCCGACACCACTGCATCCGGTGCGTACGATACTCGCTGGTCTGTGGTAGATGGCGGAGTGGCCTCCTCGAATGTAGTCACCGTGCCTCAAGTCGACTGGCAACGGTCCGGATGTCCACTTCCGTGCTTGTAGACGATGCAACATGGCCACGGAGGGTTGAGAGCGACGAACTGGGTTCTGTTCTTGCGGCTGTCCCAATTTCTCAATCCTCGCGTTCGGTTGTTGCCCTCGGACGTCCACTGCCCGCCTGCCGATAATAAGTACTACGAAACACTTAACAAAATTTAATCATATTATACAAATTCTCTTTGAAATGTCCCCGGACCTAACACACAAAACACGTAACTACTGTGTGACAGAGTCTAATTACCTTTTCCGATTTATACGAAAATGCAGGACATAAGTATGCAAATAAATAGGTAACAATTAAGAACTAAGGCACAAAAATCAAAACTACTTGAACTATTTACTCTTGATTATGAAAACTTAACATTATACCATAATGTTTTGCGCGTGGTAAAAAGTTTTTCTCATGACTGTCATAAAAAAAATAACACAGGTCTCTGTTTCTTCGTAGCCGCGAAGAGCACCGTTTCGTTCAATATTTTCTGATGGATGCGCAGTTATGTGCATACAACTGTAATACATAACACCTTATCCTCATTGCTATAAAAATTCCATTCACTGGAAAGACATTTTTCACATTCTCTTGTTAATAAACATACACCATATTGACAAAAGTCACCGGACACCCCTTAAAAACCAAATAAACGGATCCGCGGCGTTGTTAAGATGCGCGGTACAGCTGCAAACGCTATAAAAACAAGACTGCAGTTGACCGCGATCATATCGCACTTTGAGGTTGAGTGAAAACGTCGCGGCGGGAGAGAACTGACTTTGAGAAAGGAAAGATTGTTGGGTGTTATATTAGTGGGTTGTCCACAAGAGAAGCCGAGAGCTGTTTAAGCATACCCAAGTCAACTGTTTTGGATGTGCTGAATAAGTGGAAGACACATGGCGTGCCTGAAGCAGCAAAACGTATCGGTAGACCAAAGAAAATCAGTGATAGAGGACGTCGAAGCCTCAGGAGAGTCGTTACAGCTAATCGACGGAGTACTGCACAAGACCTCAGTGTACAGGTGAGTAACAATGCTGGAACTTCGGTATGTACACGTACCATTCGCAGAGAACTTCATTCCATGGGTTACCGTGATCGTACGGCTGCTCATAAGCCTTTCATCTCCACTCGGAATGCTACTCGTTGTTTAGCATGGTGTAAAGAACATTTATCGTGGACCGTAGATCAATGGAAACGGGTCTTATGGACTGATGAATCCAGATACACGATCCTTCAGTCTGATGGCCGTAGGTGGGTATGGCGGCAGCCGTAGGAACGCTATTTACAAAAGCCAGCTCCAACATCTTCCTACAGTCAAGTTTGGAGCTGGCAGTGTTCTCGTGTGGGGGTGTTTTTCGTGGTATGGTATCGGCTCATTGGTTATCGTGGACAAACCTGTTAACCAGCACGTCTACCTCGATATTCTGGACAATAATGCCCTACCAACTCTGTGGCAATACTATGGAACCGAGCACTGCTGGTGCCAGAAGGATAATGCACCGAGCCATAAAGCAAGGACTGTTACGGCGTGGTTTGACGATTATTCCGTATCGTGTGTGGGCTGGCCAGCACAGAGCCCTGATCTTAATCTCATAGAGCACCTATGGAATGAATTAGAGCCCGCGTAAGAAGTTTGGAACCAAGACCTACTACTAAGCAACAGTTAGCGGCAACATTATGTACTGAACGGAAACGCATGCCTATCGCTGTGTTCCAAAACCTTGTCGAAAGCATGTCTAGAAAGGTTAGTGCATGCCCTAAGTCCAAAGGTGGACCGACACCGTTCTAATGTATGTCAATAAATGCTATGTTGTGTTTCTCTTCTAGGTACCCGGTTACTTTTGTCAATATAGTGTATATAAAAACTATTTCTGTGGCTGCGAAACGGGGCTTCACGTCATCTGGAATAGCTGCTTTCCCGTCATCTCGATTTTATAAACTAAACTCGCGAAATGATTTCTAAATATTTTACTTATTTAATGAAAAAAATACCTAAAATTTCTTCTCTTTTTAATACTTCATTCAAAGCTGCGCTCAAAAATTCCTAGCTTTATGTGAATTTGTTGTTTTAAAAATAACCAGCTTCACATGCCGCTTCAGGAAAAAAATTTGTAAAGTATCTTTCCTAAGGTTAGACGCCTTCTTATGCGTGAGGCCTCCCTCCAGCAATGCGGGTGTTGTGGCGGGGGGGGGGTGGAGCTATCAGCACTCTATGCCATTATCCCCCTATCTTCCTGATTCAATGATCGAAAAACATTCTGCAATGTGTGAAGAGCTTGAGAGATATGCATTTAACGTATTGAAGTACTTAAGAGATATAGTGTCACCTTGTCTACTTCTTTCCAGCTTTTACGTATACTGTATATAGTTTATATTATTTTATGTATGGTACCAGGCCCGAATAACGCCACCTTAACACTTAAAATGGTGTAGTTCTGGAAATAAGGTGTATAAAAACAGGAGAGTAATGACGAAGGCACAATACATAACAGGATCATGATATGGATGATAAGTATTTCAGTAGGGAAATAAAGCCGAATTAGGAAAAGCTTTCATGGTGGCGTTATTAGGAACAGGAGGCCAAAACAATTAACGCCATCTATTCATTAACATAACATCCCGAAATACCCCCCCCCCCCCATCCCAAAGCTAACGTTATTTATCCAAAATCTGCAGCTGGAACAACAGTTGTAATAGGCAAAAATATGTCATGAATTTTCTGGGTTATTGAAAAGAATGATACGGGAAAAAATACAATCTTTTACGCAATAAGAAGAACGTGTCAGAAAAGTTTAAAAATGCATAAGAGTTTGAAAATTTATGGGGGGGGGAGCCATCACTCTGAAGATTCTGGACATCTGTAATTTGAAAGATTTGTGTTCCTTCTGATGATGCCTCTACATTATAATGTAAATACCTCACACAAAATTTACACAAAGACAGGTTCTCTACGCGTTCTTCATCACAAGTAAACAACATCCAGCCTTTGCTTGAGCTTGATTGTGACTCAACCTCTTCACTTCTGGTTGGAACTGGTTTAGATATGTTCTGGGTTTTCCTTGCCGTATTTTTCATCAGTGACTTCGCATCTTTAAACATTGAAGTCTTGATTACGCTTGCCTTGTAGTTCAATGACTACGTGTAATCCTCTGACAAAGTCGAAATAAGTTTAACGTGACAAAGCTTTTTGTAAGTGTTGTAAATATCCTAAAAATCTTGTGTATACAACTTTAACGCCACCATGGCGTTACAGGGCTGCCGAGTATTTGATGAAATTCTACTTTCGTTTCTGTAACATTTCGAAATTTTATATAAAACAACTAAATTCTCTCTATAGATGAAGCTTCAAACATCAAGAACATGTATAGTTTTAGAAAGTTATTCTTTATATCTACAAAATCAGTTCCTTTTGCTTATCTTGATATAGTAGCACACTTTCAGTTACGTGAATCAAGAGCAAATGACGGATATACCGCTTCGTTCGTAAATGATGGCGGACTTCTACTTAACAATTTTGCTCGCTACATGGGCTATGAATGCCGACCCGTACCGTAAGCTACAGCTCTCTGGTATCGTTACAAAGAATTCGTTTGGTGACGATACAGGTATACACTATATTGACAACAGTCATTGGACACCTCTTCAAAAGCAAATGAACAGATCCGCTAATTTGTTAAGATGCGCGGTACAGCTGCAAACGGTATAAAAACAAGCCTGCAGCTGACAGCAGTCATATCGCACTGTGAGGTTGAGTGAAAATGTCGCGGCGGGAGAGAACTGACTTTGAGAAAGGAAAGATTGTTGAATGTTATGTTAGTGGGTTGTCCATAAGAGAAACGGAGAGGCATTTAAACATACCCAAGTCAACTGTTTGGGATGTACTGAATAAGTGGAAGACACATGGCGTGCCTGAAGCAGCAAAACGTACCGGGACACCAAAGAAAATCAATGATAGAGGGCGTCGAAGCCTCAGGAGAGTCGTTACAGCTAATCGACGGAGTAATGCACAAGTCCTCAGGGTACAGGTGAGCAAAAATGCTGGAACCTCGGTATGTACACGTACCGTTCGCAGAAAACTTCATTCCATGGGTTACCATGGTCGTGCGGCTGCTCATAAGCCTCTCATCTCCACTCGGAATGCTACTAGTCGTTTAGCATGGTGTAAAGAACATTTATCGTGGACCGTAGATCAATGGAAATGGGTCCTATGGACTGATGAATTCAGATACACGATCCATCAGTCTCATGGCCGTTAGTGGGTTGGCCGGCAGCCGGGGAACGCTATTTACCACAGTGTACTGTTCCTACGGTCACGTTTGGAGCTGGCAGTGTACTCGTACGGGTGTGTTTTTCGTGATATGGTCCCGGCCCATTGGTTACCGTGTACAAACTTGTTAATAAGCACGTCTACCTCGATATTCTGAACAATTATGCCCTACCAACTCTGTTGCAATACTATGGAACCGATCCTTGTTGGTACCAACAGGATAATGCACCGAGCCATAAAGCAAGGATTGTTGCGGCGCAGTTTGACGATAATTCCGTATCGTGGCCAGCACAGAGCCCTTATCTAGAATGCACCTATGGGATGAATTAGAGCGCCGCATAAGAAGTTTGGAACCAAGGCCTACTACTAAGCAACATTTAGCAGCAGCATTATGTACTGCATGGAAGCGCATACCTATCGCCGTGTTCCAAAACCTTGACGAAAGCATGTTTCGAAGGGTCAGCGCATGCATTAAGGCCAAAGGTGGACCGATACCGTACTAATTTATGTTAATAAATGCTATGTTGTGTTTCTCTTATAGGTGTGCTGTGACTTTTGTCAATATAGTGCATATGGCATAAGTACTTTGCAATAATTTTAATGAATTCGAAGATCGTAAAATTAAGGAAAACACGGCTTAGCACAACGAACCAAGTGACAAGTTAATTGCACTGTGACATCCTCCGTGTACGTCGAATATCAGTGAGTAACTAGAGCAAGTTTTACTAACATCCCCATTCACCGCGATTTCGATGAGTCTCTAGGTACATTTACCTGCATTGTGCGATCGCGTATTATCTAGGCATTTTTCCAAATACAAAATGCTGCTTAAATATAGTCGGACCCACTTAAACGCATGCAGATGATTCCAGGGCAGCGTATGAAAATATTCGGATTACATAAATTAAACTGGAGTACTCTAAGTATATTCAAGTTAACATGTACTGCATTATTCTTAAGTGTTAACGTAATATAAACAATTTATTGCGTTTTTCTTTGACTCACAACGACGAAATATTTCATTTTTGCTTATGTAAAATTCGCTAGCCCCCAGGTCATAAAAAAATTGTAAATAGGTATGCCTATGTACATTCCTATGTACATTTACATATTTTCATATTTCTTTGTAAATATGTATGTCTATGTACATTCCTATGTACATTTACTTATTTTCACATTTCTTTATTAATATGTATGCCTATGTACATTCCTACGTGAAATTTCAATGTTTACACCATTTTCGGGCAGAGCGGACGAAATCAGCAAGTTTAAGGCTGTTTCTGTCAGATACACGCGATTAGCCGAATTATTGGGTTGTCGGAAAAGTCATGACGTATTTTAGCCATGTTTTTCAAAGGTCATTTATTGATAGAAAGAACAAAAATCAATCAATGATATAATGCCTGTTTTGTTCGATAACCTTTTGCCATCTTTCAGTGAGCTGCAGAATGTCTCGTTCATAGAAGGACCTGTCTTTCGTTGCGATAAACTGTACAAGATGCTGATTTACAGCCTCATCTGAATTGAACGTTATACCACGCAAGGACTGTTGAAGAGAGCGAAAAAAGTGGAAGTCTGACAGCACAAGGTCAGACGAGTATGCTGGGTGTGGCAACACATCTCACCCAAGCTCCAATAATTTTTGGCGGGTGATCAAACTTGTGTGTGCTCTCGCGTTGTCGTGATGGAACACAACACCTTTGCAATAAACGAGCTCTGGACGTTTCTGGATGATGAATTCGTTCAAACTGTCCAATTACCGACAGTACACATTTAAATTGATTGTTTGGTTCCGTGGTAGGGGCTCCAAAAATAAGACACCTTTAAAATCCCACCACACTGAGACCAGAACCTTCCGCTGATGAATGTCTGCTTTGGATGTCGTTTGAGGCGAAGCAGAACGTCGGGACCAAGACCGATTGCGCAGCACATTGTTTTACACAATCCACTTTTCGTCACCAATTATCAGTCGCTTCAAAAAAAGAATCGTTTTACTCACGTTTAATGAGCATATCGCAGATGTCTATACGCGCCGTCAATTGAGCTTCTTTGAGTTCATGAGGAACCCACACATCGAGCTTGCTTACGTATCCCAGCTTCTTCAGGTGGCCGTGAACGCTTGAATGATGGATGTGCAATGTGTCTGCAGTGTCTCGTGCCGTGTAACGTGGGTTTGACTCGACCACTGCCTTGATTTGGTCGTCATCAACCTCGGTTGGCCTCCCGGACCGAGGAGCATCGTTGAGGTCAAAATCACCAGCACGGAATTTTGCGAACCACCGCTGGCACTGACGTTCTGTAGAGCATTATCACCGTACACTTTACGCAACTTTTCACAAGCTTGACGCGCATTCTTCCCTTTACGGAAGTAAAACAGTAAAATATGGCGAAAATGCACAGTTTGGTCTTTCATCTTCAACTTGATGTCAAATCTCCGCAAATCAATCAAATCGCTCACTATTCCTTTATGACTGCAGCTAGAATTGGCACCTGCCGAATGCCATAGCGATAACAAAGCTGCGCATGCCTCTAGTACTTCCAAAACCGCCCAACCACCATCGGGTGCCAAAATACGTCATGACTTTTCTGACAACCCAATACCATCGCCTTAGTACATAAGTTTTTGAAGTGTAATGTACCTGCATTGTGTGGCGATGGGATTACCTCAAGGGCACGTTAATGAGTGAGACACAAGCTTAAGGGTGTGGCAGGTAGCCCTACGTAAGGGATATTAAATCGGAAATCCAATAGTGGAGATTTTCCGAAGTTTTGGAGAATGGGCACTTATTAATTTGGTAGTGGAAGCGAGACAGATGGGACCTAAGTTTTGGAGAGTGCGGTCGGGTCTGGGAGTTGACATCGGAGACGATTTGTTTCCGGAGAGCGACTGGTATTGCGTCGTGTAGCTACAACGGCGGTTTACGGAAAACACGAGTTCAGTTCTAGTGCCGATAGCACGGACGGGCACGAAGTCATGTGAAACATTCCATTAACCAGCCCTATAGAGAAGTCCCAAGCCACAGAGATTTACAGAAATAAACTTTTTGTTATTGTTAAAAAAGGGCCTGAATTCTATTTCTCTTCGAGTGTGGGATTCTACTATGGAACGAACCAAAAAAAAAATTATGTGATAGCTCTCGCGGGATAGCGGCTGTGTTTAGTCAGAGCTGCAGTCATGGCCAAAAGTCCCGCACCATTAGACCGAAAGTCAATTTTTGATGTTTGAAGTCAACTTATACAATGTAATGATAAAGTCAGGAATACATATTATACTTCATTTTAAAGGAAATTTTATGTTTAATTCAAATATTTTTAGAGAATGTTATTACCAGTACTAGAAGTGAAGTTACAAGCAAAAGTACAGCGTCTAGTCATAAAAAGCAAAAAATAGTGGAATTTGTGAAATTAGTGTACAATGCATTTAACGTAAAATTACTGTACAGTACATTATTGAAACTTGCAGGGCACTTGAAATAACTTAACAACAAGCAAAATACGCTTTAATATTTAATTGTAATATAACCACGGTTTCTTAGTAACAAAGTGCACCTTCTTGGCATGGAACTAATAAGCTTCTCCAGTTGTCCATTGGTGATAACACGGTGCCATACGTCCCTTACAAACTCAATTAATGCTGCTTTAGATGTGGGTCCTTGTTAACGGATTTTTTGTTTCAATCTCACCCACAAATTCTCTATGGGATTAAGATCCTGTGACTGTGACAGCCACTGAAGCTTTTTCATAACATTTATGTTAAACCACTCGTCAACCAACATTGACCGATGACATGGCGCGTCATCGTCCCGAAAGATAGAATTCTGCAAACGCATGTCTTGTGCAGATGGTAGCAGTTTGGACTCCAAAATATCCACATATTTCGATCCATTCAATGTGCCATTAACAATGTGCAGACGGCCAACCCCACTGACTGAAATACAGGACCATAACAGCACCCAATGTGGGTGCTTGATTGTTGGCTGGGTGCAACATGCCTTATATCTTTCACCAGCCCGACGACGTACATAATTATTTCCATTATTAGCGAAAATAGTAACAGTTGTTTTATCACTGAAAATAACATTTTTCCATTCATGAACAGTCCAATTCTTGTGTGCTTTTGGCCCAAGCAATTCTTTTGAGCTGTTGTTGTTCAGTACGGAAAGGTTTTCGTGCAGCTTTTAATGCAGTCAGTCCATTTTCTTGTAGCCTAAGACGAACTGTACGTGCAGATGCAATAATGCCTACTTCATTCTCCCACTCGTTTCTTAAATCAATGGCTGTTTTAAACCTTTAATTTAAGGAACGACGAATTAACACGAGATCATCACGTTTAGTAAACAACCGTGGTCGACCTGTTCTTTTTCTGTTTCCCACACATCCAGTTTCTGCAAGTCTTTTAATGGTGCGCAAGACAGTGGGATGATCACAGCCACATTTAACAGCAATTTTGGCACCGTGTTATCACCAATGGACAACTACAGAAGCTCATTAGTTCCATGCCAAGAAGGTGCATTTTGTTACTAAGAAACCGTTGTTATCCAATTGAATATTAAAGCGTATTTTGCTTGTTGGTAAGTTATTTCAAGTGTCCTGCAAGTTTCAAAATAATGTACTATACAGTCATTTTACGTTAAATGCATTGTACACTAATTTCACAAATTCCACTATTTTTTGCTTTTTATGACTAGACGCTGTACTTTTGCTTGTAACTTCACTTCTATTACTGGTAATAACATTCTGTAAAAATATTTGAATTCAGCATAAAATTTCCTTTAACATGATGTATCATATGTATTCCTGACTTTACCATTACGCTGTATACGTTGACTTCAAAAATCAAAAATTGACTTTCGGTCTACTGGTGCAAGACTTTTGGCCGCGATTGTAGAAGGGAGCAAAGGTCGTTACAGCGGTTAGATGATAAAATTACACAGGAAAAAATCACACGTGATAAAATTACACTGCTGAAATTACACATGGACAGAATTACGCAAGGAAGAAATTACACATAGAAAAAATACACTATTCAAATTACACTATTCAATTTTTTTTATTTATTAAATGATTTGGTTGTCATATCAAATACTTAAATTTTCTTATAACGGTTACATAGATAAAACTAAATTTAAATATAAAACATCAAATAAAAAACACTAAGTCATTTGAGCTATACAACGCAAGAAATCTAATCTTCTGTTAGAGTCGTAATTCTGTACAATATTTGAACTCCGTTGTTTTAAAGAAATGTACCTACCACGTCCGGGATTTCGTTGACCAGTTAAATACTGCAAATAGTTTGTATGTTGTAAAGGTAACTCTTTGATGATGCTGTCCAGAAATTTCCAAACAGTTGGATGGGAACACTGAAAAAGTGACCGAAGTCCGTAGTGCCATCCTTCGATACAATTTGTAGTCCTTGCTATACAGTTTGCTGCATATTAACTATGGTTCCAAATAGAATTATTAAATATAGGCTGTTTGTAAGTGCCGTTCCTCAGCTGTCGATCCCGAACATATGTACGTTCGAAATAAGGAGAATTTGCTCGATTTGTTCAGTATATTCGTTTAAATCAGAGAACAGATCAGCAACTTCTAAAAATGCTTCCAACAGTTCTTCTGGTAACAGGGCAAGTGATAATAACATTTTAATTTGTATCGCAAATGACTGATTAGATTCATATAAAGATTTCAATCCACATTAATTTACTTTGCGTAGAATAGATTGTGATAAATGAAAAAAACAGCCTCCAATTTCGATATTTTCAAATACGGTATGGAAAGCTTTCATTGCTGCAGTTTCAAAATCAGTCAAAAGTTTTCGTGTCCAGGCTTGGGGAATTTTCTCCAGCAACATATTTAACATCTTCACGTATATTCTTTCTTCTTTCCCTGGTAGAAGAGCCAGCACACAAGGAAAAGCGATGCATGAATCGCATTGGACATGGATACTGTAAAAATGGTGATATATTTCCGAAACAACTTTAAATGTACAATCTGCTAGCCAAAAATAATTAACCACAAGGAGATATAGAAGTGTCTTGTGACTAATACGTATTATGCGTTTTGGGTCATCTACGCCGGAATCATGAATAATCCAATTTGCGTACATCTCTGGTATTTCAAAATGTCTGTTATTTGTATTTACCGGAACGTTCCCGAGTGTTTTAGCTTTGGATCCATTTAATCGCCTCGTCAAGGAACTTTGCTTTGGTAGACACATTTTTATCCCATCTGAAACAGTTACTCAGCTATAACTGAACGAGCCGTTGCCCCTGGATGCGACATTTCAATTTTCATTTGATTTGCAAGTTTATGAGCTGCAGCTTCAAAAATCCTATTAGCATGACAATGTTCGAAAGGCTCACGGATGATCTTGTTTGCTCTGGTAAGGAGCAACGATCGACAGTGTAAATTTCTGAACTTCGCACAACGCCAATGAATAGTCCCTCTAGCAGTTTCACGATGGCGAACAAACTCAAATCCTTTGTAAATGATAGTTTGACCACCTTTATTACTAATGCCATACTCAAAATTATCCACAGGGAAAATAAAAATTAATTTTAAATACCGAAATTTATGAAGTGGCACTATAAATTAAAAAGCAAACACTATACTGGTTGTATAACGCGTAACTGAACAAGAACTGTAGAAAGTAAGATAGAAATGTACTTTTGGCTAGGAAATTTAAAGAACAATTCCTAAAAATATACGCAATAAACCAAACAATTCCTAGAAATTCTTAAGGAGAATTAAAGGACACGTTTGGAATAATTTCTAGAAATTCTTAAGGAGATTAAAAGGACAAGTTTGGAATAATTCCTAGAAATTTTTAAGGAGGTTAAAAGGAGTTAAACATTAAAAGGACACGTTTCGAATAAGATCAGATCAGATGTAGATGATTTTAGGAAGGGAGTGACCCCAGGTCTTAAACAACCCTTAGAAATAGGAAGCTAGGAGATTTGAGCTAGAGTGCCCGATTGGAAAGTGACACGGAAGCGAGGTAGAAAAGGGGAGGAAGACGCCCTTATTTATTACCGGGGAGCAAGTACCCTGGGTCCGACGGCTTAACGTGCCCATCCGACTTACGGCGGGTATTTAGTGGTTCGAACCTGCGATGTTATCTCCATGGTAGTCACGGCGCTGACCACTAGGCCACCCGCGGCCCAAATTTCGAATAATAGAATAAAACATACATTTTATAGTAACCAACTATCCGTTGGTTCTACATTAAAAGGATTATGCCTGATTAAAAAAACGCAGTATTGAAACCGCACGTTCACTTTCTGAAGTTGTCACTGGTATACACTGAAGAGCAATTGAATTAGAGACAGCTGGCGTTATGCAAATGTAGCGCTGTGGGCGGCCCTGTAAACGAAAACGACATGACGTATGCAGCGATCCGACAATATAAGGAGTGATGCGACGGAAACCAGTAACAGTCGGACGCAGTATGAGTAAGACAAAGGATCTAAGCGCATTTGATCGTGGGCAAATTGTCGGGCCCGACGAATGGGTCACTCCATCTCGGAAGTCGTGCAGGCACTGGGATTTTCACGAGCCACTGTGTCACAGGTGCACCGTGAGTACATCGAATCCGGTAAAACCATCCCTGCAAGGGCCAACCGCCGTGGACAACAGCGTGTGGATGAGCGGGGTCTTAGTCGGCTAGATCGCATTCTAACAGCGGATAGACAGGCCACAGTGCAAGAAATCACTCGTCAATTTAACGCTGGTGCACAAAAACGTGTAAGCAGCCACACCATCCAGAACCATCTCTTCGCTATGGGGTACAGAAGCCGTCGTCCCACGAGGGTACCGCTGCTGACCGCACATCACAGGGTGCAAATATTAGCATGGGCGCGGGAACATCGCCACTGGACCCTAGACATGTGGAATAATGTTGTCTGGACTGATGAGCCGAGATTCATGTTGGTAAATGCGGATGGCAGGATACGAGTACGGCGCAAACCACATGAAGCGATGGATCCTTCTTGCCAGCAGGGTACTTTTCAAGCTGGTGGGGGTGGTATTCTCGTCTGGGGACTGTTTACGTGGACTGAAATATGACCCCTGGCACGTGTGATATCGTCCCTCAAAGGTCAACGTTACCCGGATATCCTGGACGACCATTTGCGCGTCTTCAACATCCCACTGGGGACCTCATCCTGCAACAAGACAATGCACGGTGCCACCTCTCCCCAATTGTATCCAAATGGTTGGATGAACACTCCACCGACGTGACCTCGCTTCCTTGGCCAGCTAGGTCACATCTGGGATGCCATCGAGAGAGATGACACCCCTCCATCAAATCTTCGTGAACTGTGGGAGCTTGTTCAGGGGTCGTGGTTCCGTATGGCTTCCCAACGCTTCCGGTGTCTTGTCGAGTCCATGCCGAGACGAATCGTCGCCGTCATCAGGGCGAAAGGTGGTGCTACACATTACTAGACAGGTATCTCTAATTCAATGGCTCTTCAGTGTAATACGTAGTATGTGAAATAATGTTTTTTATATTGGGTAACACCTCACTGTAACACAGTTTTAAAGCACTTAATGCATCTTTTGGCCAGTGCTCCTTTTCTTTGCAGCTTCAATTCTGCGATTAGTTCTTGCGAGCCATTTAAGTCTCCTGCATAAAATCCAGTTACCAAAGTTTTAAAACCATCAGTATCTTGAAAGGATGGTGGCACATTGGGATTTGTTAGGAAAAGTGACTGGAATCCTGATTTTGTGTGTGAGACATCTTATTTTCTAAAGCACTAATAAATATGTCTGAAAATGGTACATAAATTGAAATCCTGTAATAGTCTTCTGTGTTTTCTGTGTGTTTGTTACATCGCTCGTTTTGTTTTGATAAGATTCTTGGTATGTTAATTAAAACTCTTTGCTTTTCAGTGTGCTTTAGAGTTATCTAAAATAAGTCATGGAACTCAAATTTGGTATTGCCTCGTGGCCACAGAAACGTTCAGTGGCTTTTCATTGCGATGGGACATCCTGGTCCTTGGCTCCTTGCCTCTTCCTCGTCTTCATGACAAAAACACGTTCAGTTGTTGCCAAGAGACGTAAAAACAATTTCAAATTCTAACAAAACTTAGCCTTTTTAAAATCGCGTTTTTGAAATATCGAAAGGTTCCAAATCAATTAATTTTTTGGGAATAGGTTACCCCCCCCCCTCTTTAGGCGTGTCACTGTCACAGGAGGAACATATTTGGCAATCTTGGATTTCCCAGAACTCTTCTAGTTCATGTTTACTAAGTGTATCTGGTTGTCGAAGCAGTCGTGTACGGTAACTCGAAATACAAATGAAAAAAACTCCAAAGCTCAATCCCGATCCCACCCAGTGGGAAAATGCCTCATTTGCAAAAATGTTAAAAATTATGTTGAAAATATTTAGCGTGCTTAAATCTGTCGTATCGCAAAACATTTTTACTCAATCCGACCTCTAGAAACAGAGAGGCTGGCACAAATACACATTAAATTTGCGTACTTTAGCGAAGAAATATTGTACCAGGATAAACATGACAAAGGCCGCCCCGGTGGCGCAGTGGTCTAAGGCGCTGGCCTCTGATCATTCGTCCGTAAGGGGTCCGGGTTCGAATCCCGGTCAGGCATGGATGTTGTGTTTGTCTTACGGCACTGGCTCTCTCTCTTCCCTGGAACCAGTGACCCTAAATTAGGGACGGGCGACTGCTTATAGCCCATTGAGTTGCTCACGGTGGTCGTTAAACCTCCAATTAAAAAAAAAAAAACATGACAAAGCCTTTCCAAAGAAAACTCTTAGGCCTTATGATGATTCAGAGCTCAAAAGTACACTAAAATAAAAAACACAGTCACTGCGTTAACGTTAGCCAGGCTTTCAGAATCATTTTTTGATTAAAATAGAAGATTTAACACCACTGCAACTCTTAGCACAATCGAAGATTTTATAGTACATAATGGTGTGGATTCATAGATGAAGTCAACACTAGTGAACGAAGTTCCATATCGGTACATACATTCAAATGGCGTGGTCCCTAGCATTTAATTATCATAACCTGATTGACAGTAATTGCTCAGAAAAGAAAAACTTATGGGTGTTCAGACGTGACGTTCAGTGTGAAAGGCATAAAGAGAAACAACCAACATTTACATAAATGAATAGTCAATGAAAAAGGAAGTTTAGAAAAAAATATACGTCACACCGTGTACGATACCAAAGAATTTCTCTGTCCGATTGTGCAAATCAAGGTGCCTACAGACTGATGAGCGAATAGCGGTAGCATAAACTCTGCATTTTTAGCACGTCTTTTGTAAAAAAAGATCGTGCTTATGTTATCAGTTTGTCCGTCCGTCCGCCTGTACCCACGATATCTCTGCAACTATCTGTCCGATTTGAAAAATTCTTTTTGCATTGAGAAGCTTGAAATATGAGAATCATGATCCTTTATTTCGTTTCTTTTTTTTTTTTTTTTTTTACGATGTACAATTTGACGCTAGAGGGCGTAAATGCAGTGATGTCGAATTCAAAAATACGTTTGATTCCACATATTTGCTTCTAAACATCCGATTAAAAAAACTATTTTATCTTTCGATTCCATTTATGTCGAAGAGTATTTTAGATATAGTTACTTTTTCAAATTACGCATACATTTTCCGCTAGGGAGTGTAAAAGTAAATTACAATTTTTCCGATACTCTTCTTCTAAAGCTCCGATTTGAAAAACATTTTCTTCAGCGGATAAACCTCCTGATGAAAAATGTTTTGCATATAATTTCTAATTTTTGGTAAATAATACTTTAGCCACCAGGGGGCGTAAGTGTTAATTTTTGCTTCTTATGTATTTGTCATAAAATCTGAGCCTCTAAAATATCGATTGAAAAAATTCTTTCGTGGACTGATGCCACTCACATCGATAAACCTTTTCGTAATATTTTCTTCTTAAAATATTCCTCAGTTTCTCCGCCAGGGGGCGTAGATGTTTATCTTATTTTTGTCAATATCTCTACTTCTAGGAGTCTGATTTGAAACATTCCTTCTTTGTTGGATAGTGTTTCTAGTGTGACATGTGGTTCATATAAATTCAAAATTTTGAAGTAATTCATAGACTTTCCGCTAGGGGGCGTAAAGGTAAATTGCTTTCCCCCTATATCTCTGTTTCTAAATCTCCGATTTGAAAATTTTCTGCACCGGACAGCTCAGATGGGAAATCCTTTCACAGCTCCAGATGGGAAATCCTTTGCACATAATTTCTAATTTTTGTAAAAAATGGTTTGGCCACCAGGTGGCGTAAGTCTTAATTTCCGCTTCTGATGTATTTGCAGTAAAATATGAGCTTCTAAATTCTCGATTGAAAAAAAGTCGTTTGTTGACCGATAGTACTCATGTCGACAAACCTTTTTGGAACATTTTCTTTTTAAAATAATGCATGGTTTCTACGCCAGGCGGCGTAGACGTATATTTTATTTTTGTCAATATCTCTACTTCTAAAAGTCCGATTTGAAAAATTCCTGTTTTGTTGGATAGTGTTTCCTATGCGAAATGTGTTTCTTATAAATTCAAAATTTTCAAGTAAATCATAGACTTTCCGCCAGGGGACACAAAGGTAAATTGCGTTTTCTGCGTTATTTCGGCTCCTAAAACTCCAATTTAGAAAATTCTTCCTGTATCGCATACAAGACCTGATGGAAATTTTTTTTCACATAATTTCTAATGTTTGGTAAATAATGGTTTGGCCACCAGGGGGACATAAGTTTTAATATCTGCTTCTGATGTATATGTAGCAAAATCTGGGCTCCTGAAAACTCGACTACATTTTTTTTTCTTGGACCGATACGGCTCATATGGATAAACCTTTTGAGAATACTTTCTTCCTAAAATAATGCATGGTTTTCCCACCAGGGGACGTAAAGTCACATCTTATTTTTGTCGACATCTCTGTTTCTAAGAGTCCGATTTGAAAAGTTCTTTCTGTGTTGGAGAGCGTTTCCGGTGCGAAATGTTTCTCATATAAATTCATGTTTTTCTTAACGCACAAGTCTGCAACCAAAGGGCGTTAAGCTCACGATTCTGTTTGCAGCAATATCTGAGTGATTAAAAACCCAATTGAAAATCTTCTTTCTTTTGTCAGATCTATTGTTTTCCATACCGGTTCCATTAACTTTGAATAGCTTTGATAAATTTAATTTGCGTCAGAACGGATTCAAAAGGCGTGCTTATTACACCTGAAAATTCGGTGTCATCTTTCTTGTTTAAACATACCTAGGAAGTTCAAGTTTTAAGCCTGAAAAACTAACTCATGGATGTTGGTTTGGTTTGGGGCTTTGGGGATTTAATGACCATTGTGAGCAACTCGATGGGCATCAACAGTCGCCCGTCTCTAATTTAGGGTCACGGGTTCCAGAGGAAAAAGAGAGCCAGTGCCATAAGACAAACACAACATCCATGCCTCACCGGTATTCGAATCGGGAACCGTCACAGGCGAATGGTCAGAAGCCAACGCTTAGACCACTGCGATGCTAACCCTATCATCCCACTTCCGTACGTACCAGAAGCCAACGCTTAGACATGGATGCTAACCCTATCATCCCACTTCCGTACGTACCATTTCCGCATAAAGGAATTTCTATCCCTTTTCCGTACACAGATGTTATGATCCGAAAGACGCTTTTCTTCACTTCTGTCATCGCATTGTCTGGCTTTCAGACGTAAAGAGATCAGCTTACGACGACACAGTCTTAACTTTTCAAAGGTTCTCTTGCAATATCAGTTTTTTCTTTTATGCATAACCAACTAATGACGTCTTGCTTGTTTCTCCTGTGCTGCCGGTACTGATATTCTTGGTATATGACAGCAAGCGGGTTTGTTTCTCGTCGTCTGTATGATTTCTATTTAAAATATAAAACTCAAAACATTACACATGAAATTAAACTTCTCGGACGAATGCTGAAGGTCGTAAAAATTGCATTAATAAACAGTCTGTTTACTCTTCAGTCCTTATTGCTGTTCGCTCTTACCCGGCGCTTATTGGTTGACGAAAACAATGAGTGGTCCTCTCTTCAACGTAGGAGGAATTCGGAACGAGGATCAGCATTTACTTTTCCCTTAGAATTCCCCACAGCTGATATCAAGCGGTATCGTGGTACGGAAATGGCACTAGCTAATCTGGCTATGTACGGAAATGGGACAAAATTTCCTTTAAACGGAAATGGCTCATACGGAAGTGGGAGACAACCAAGCTAACAACGCTTGTTCTTATATATCATCTTCTGGTAGCATAAAAGTCATCAAGGTGGAATATGTATGCATTATGCTTCTTGTACTCGTAGATTCGCAAGTTGATGGGCTGCGTCAGCCAACAGCAGCGGGAAATACTATATGTGATGCACTGGGTGCGACTTTTTAATCAAAGGAATTTGGCCGGTCAGTGTTCACGAGAGTGTGGTTAGATTGTATATAGATTTTGCAGCATAGAATATTTAGTCATCTTTAAAACTGTTGAACATGCCTCATACAAGCATATTTGTTTGTTTGGGGGTTTAAGCCACCACTGTGAGCAACTCAGTCGCCCATCCCTAATTTAGGCCAACTGATTCCAGGGAAACGGGAAAGCCAGTGCCATAAGACAAATACGCCACCCATGTCTCAACAGGGATTCGAACCCGAACCCATTTTGGACGAATGATTAGAGGCCAGAGCCTCGCACAACTCTAGCAGCGGTAGGCCCAAGAAAACATTTTGCTGCGAACGGTAACCGAGTGGTCTCAGATGAACATTCGTCCGAGATGTCCCCGGGTGATGTTTTTTGTCTTACGTCACCCGCTCCCTTCCTTCTCTTGAACCAGTGTCCCTAAATAAGGGATGGGCGACTGCTTATAGTAAGTACCAACAGTTGCTTTTTTTTTTTTTTTTTTTTTTTGATTGGAGGTTTAACGACCACCGTGAGCAACTCAGTGGGCTATAAGCAGTCACCCGTCCCTAATTTAGGGCCACTGACTCCAGGGAAGGGAGAGAGCCAGTGCCGTAAGACAAACACAACATCTATGCTTCTCCGGGATTCGAACCCGGACCCATCTCGGACGAATCATCAGAAGCCATCGGTTAGACCACTGCGCCAGCGGGACGGCCAAGAGTTGCTTGGGGTGGTGTTTAATCACGAAAAACAAATTAATGCTTGAGAACAAGCGTTTGAGGGAATTTAATTCGAATGTAAGATAACATGGTACAAGGCCATTTTTCAAGTTTCCGATACTTTCATGTTTTTTACACTCATCGTCAAAAAAAAAAAAAATAGTTGCACCCAGAAGGACGTGTCGGATTGCAATGCTATTCGGGGGAAGTTAAAGATTACCCAGAACAATAAATGATTAAACATTGAGACTGATATGGGCAATATTTATTGAGCTACACGCCAATAAGTAGTGTCTCTCAGCATGGGGTCAGGCTGCCATGTTTGCTCACACAGCATGCCTGACGTCTCGGCATGGTGTTGTACAGATTCCTAATGGTGTCCTAAGATAAGCCATCCCATGCAGCTTGACTCTTCTCACGCAGTTCCTGAAGATAGTGTGGTGGGGGTGGAGTGTGGATAGCGCGTCCAATAGCATCCCACACATTTCCAACCGGCGATAGGTCTGGCGATGCGACTGGCCGTGACAGAGTATTAGTGCCTTAAATGCAAGCTCTCGAAACAGCAGCAGTATGCAGACGAGCGTTGTCCTATTGGAAAATCGCACCAGAGTGAGAGTTCAGAAAAGGTAGGGTCACTGGTTGCAGGACCTCATTAACGTAACGCTGGGCTGTCAAAGTGCCTGTAATGAACACCAAAGGTGATCTGGCATCGTAGGCAATTGCACCCCACACCATGATACCAGGCCTTCTGGACGTGTGACGCTCGACAACAAACTGTTCATCTTGGCCCAGACCACGGTGCCTCCACACACGGATTCGGTGGTCGTGTCCTCCAAGGCAAAAGCGAGACTCGTCACTGAAGATCACCCGCTGCCATTCGATGTGGTTTCGTGACAGTCTGGCACGACACCATTGCAGCCTTTGGCGACGGCGCAATGGTGTTGAGGGCAGTCGTCGTAACGGTCTGCGTGAGTTTAGTCCTACGTCGTGCATCCGTCTGCCAATGATACTGGCTCTAATCGGACGATGCATGGAGGGCACCACTGCTCGCTGAATATCCACAATCGTGGCTGTTGGGTCACTCCGCGTATGTCGGACAACCCGTCGGTCCTCTCTCTCCGTGGTTCGTCTAGGTCTCGCAGACCCTTCGTGTCGCAGCTGCGTGCCTTGTTCTATCCACTGCCGCCAACAGCGTGCTATGGTGATATCCGCACGACCGGTATGGCGCGCAATACGGCAATAAGACCATCCCGCTGCCCTGAGCCCGATGATGCGGCCCCTCTCGAACCCTCCAACTGCTCGTATTGCTTCCGAACTGTTCTTCGAGGCATACTTTGCTTGCAGAGGATGTAACCAACACAACAGCACGAGTCGGAATGACAAGCAAGCGCAACGGGAAGACCTTATATAGCCGGTTAGGCACAGCGCTACGACCCCTCCTTGCGTGCGTCACATGCGCGGCCGAGCGAGATACTTGAATCATTTGTATGTCTCACTATGTCAAACCTACCCACCAAATTTCATTCCTGTCGGATGCTTCCTTCTGGGTGCAACTATTTTTTTTGACGATGAGTGTGCGTTTTTTATCTGTGAACGCTCATATAACAGCCGGTGAGCCACAGCGCGACGATCCTTCCTTGCTTGCGTCACATGTGCGGCAAAGGAGGTATTGAGAGTATTGGATATTCAACAACGAGGAAGTTAAGCGAAAATTAAATTTATCACTAATTACTTTATAATTTCTGCGAATTAAATGTTAAAGTAATTCCACATCAGCGAAATTTAGAGAAAATGCAAAAGAAAGGCGGTGATGGCGAAGGGAGTGAAACGCCCTTCGATTTTGTGCACAGAAAGGGAGAAAAAACGCGGGGATGGGGGGTTGAGGATGTTATTAAAGAATGTCTGGTACTTTATCCGGTTCAGATACATAGTTTGGGTAAAATTGTGCACTTCCGCGAAGAAAATAATCAGAAAACTCATTCGCATTTAAGAATGTCCCACAGGCGAAGTGTGAATAAATAAAAACCAAAGAATGCAAACAAAATGCCATAGATTGCTGCTTGTTACGAATATTGAGGTCGGTCCAACAATTATATTTTTGGCTCTCACGGATTTCTTTTTTTTTTTTTTTAGGAGGGAGGCGGGGGGGGGTTAAGAGAAAGTTCCTTTGCAGAGGCTTGAAACCCTGCGAGCTGTAGGAATATGCATGTTCTGGAAGCATCAGATAAAAGCCCAGCGATATCGTTTAGAAGAACACAGGGAGGGAGTATTCATTAGTTAGATACACCGTTTTTCTTTAAAAGTAAATATGAGATCTAACATTTTGCTTTGCCAGCAAGTGGAATATTTCGGCGATAAATAAACGAGAATGAATATGAGCATTTAATTTGAGAATTCCCTATCCTTTGTTGTTTTTATTTCGCAGAATTTCGTATAAGCGACTTTTCAAAACTCCGTCAGATTAAAGATTTTTTTATAAAAGTAGCAAGTAAGCGTCACATAATAGGGAAGCATGCCAGTTGTGCTGGTAATAAGTGAGTATAATAGGAATTTCGTTTCCATTTTGTTTCGCTATGAAGTTTTAAAAATATGTCACCTTCGATTAATTTTTAAGTGATATATAAGTAATAAAAAGGAACACTCAATCTTAAGTTAAGAATTTCTTCTTTCTTCTTTTCTTAAGTTCTTGCGAGCTATGCTTTGAAAAAATCGAAGAATTATGTACAATACGTTTCTACTACCGTCAAAAGCTAAATTATGAATGCATAATAAAAACTGTTTTAGAAATGGAATGGAAAACAAACAAACAAAATTAGCAGTAAGGATTTCTCCTACCTCGAAAAACGCAGAACTATACCGAAGGTGGTTTAATGAAAGCGTATCGGGCTACCAATGAATAGGACAGTTAGTCCCACACTGTTTCCAGCATGTGCTATTTTGCCAAAAAGAAATTTGCGAGCAAAATAATATAAAATAAAACAAAATAGAAAAGAAATAAATTCCAGGAACATACAAAGTTCAGCACAAAAGAAATCCTGCCCAGAATTCTTCACACTTTGCAGAAGAAATTTTCTAAAAATAAAACTGGCTTAAAGCAACTTGTTGCCACCGAAAAAAAACTTTACCTCGTAAATATCCATGAGCATTAAAAACAAGGAAGATAATACCAAATTTTTGGGTGTAATGCACGTCTTTTGACTCCGTTCTGACACGAATTAAATTTATCAAAGCTATTCGAAGTCAATGGAATGGGAAACAGCAGTATCTGATCAGATCATACGTAGAGTATTTTAGGAAGGGAGATTTATTTGATTTTGTCAGGCATTCTAGCCCAAATCTCCTAGCTTCCTATTTCTAACAACCCTTAGAAATAGGAAGCTAGGAGATTTGGGCTAGAATGCCCGACAGGAAAGTCACACGGAAGCGAGGAAGACGCCTTTATTTATTACCGGGGTCCCACGACTTAACGTGCCCATCCAATGCACGGCGGATATTTAGTGGTTCGAGCGTTCGTACCTGCCTGGGATCGTACCTGAGACCTCTCCGTAGCAGTCACGAACGCTGACCACTAGACCATCCGCGACTCACCGTAGTATTTGACTGAAAAAAGAAGTTTTTAAATCGGCTTTTAATCCCGCAGATACGGAACGTGAACTTACGCCCTCTGATGGCAGACTTGTGCGTTATGAAAAATTTTATATCATATGAGGAACATTTGGCAGCGGAATCGCTCTGCAACAAATAAAGAATTTTTCAAATCGGACTCTTAGAAGCAGAGAAACCGACAAATGTAAGATATGCATCTATCCTCCTGGCGGGGAAAACATGCATTATTTTAAAAAGGAAGTATTCTCAAAAGGTTTCTCGATGTGAGCGGTATCGGTCTAGGGAAGAATGTTTTCAGTCGAGTTTTCAGAAGCTCAGATTTTGCTGCAAATACATCAGAAGCAGAAGTTAACACTTATGACCCCTGGTGGCCAAGCCATTCTTTACCAAATATTAGAAACTATATGAAAAACATATCCCATCGGGAGCTGTATGCAGGAAGAATTTTTCAAATCGGAATTTAGAAGCAGGAATATCGGGGAAACCGCAATTCACCTTAACATCCTTTTGCGGAAAAATCTGTGAGTTACTTAAAAATTTTGAAATTTTATGAAAAACATTTCGCACCGTAAACGCTATCCAACAAAAAATGAATTTCTCAATTGGACTCTTATTGACACAAATGAGATATACATCAACGCCCCTGGCGGCCAAACGATTTTTTACCAAAAATTATATGGAAAAGAATTCCCATCAGGATCTGTATCCGGTGCAGAAAGAATTTTTCAAATCGGAGTTTTAGACGCAGAGATATCGTGGGAAACGCAATTTCTCATAACGCCCCTAGCGGAATGTCTATGAATTACTTGAAAGTTTTGAAATTATATGAAAATTATGTCACACCGGAAACTCTATCCAATAAAGAAGGAAATTTCCAAATCGGTCCATTAGAAGCAGAGATATTGACAAAAATAAGATATACATCTACGCCCCTGGCGGATAAACCATGCAATATTTTAAGATGAAAATATTCCGAGAAGGTTAATCGACGTCAGTGGTATCGGTCCACGAAATAATTTTTTCGGTCGAGATTTTAGAAGCTCAGATTTTGCTGCAAATCCATCAGAAACGAAAATCAACACTTACGACTCCTGGTGGCCAAAATATGCTTAACAAAAATTATAAATTATATGCAAAACATTTCTCAACAGGAGCTGTATCCGCTGAAGAAAACGTTTTTGAAATCGGAGTGTGAGAAGTAGAGATATCGGATAAAACACAATTCACTTTTACACCCCCTAGCGGAAAATCTATGAGTAACTTGACAAAGTAACTATACCTAAATTACTCTTCGACCTAAATGGAATCGAAAGGTAAAATAATTTTTTTCAGTCAGATGTTCAGAAGCAAATATATGGAATAAAATGTATTTTGAATTCGATATCATTTGCATTTCTCTAGCGGCGAAATTGCAAATGCTGAAAAATAACGTAATGAAGGATCATCATTCATATATTTGAAGCTTCCCAACACAAAAAGAATTTTTCAAAATGGACGAATAGTTGCAGAGATATGGTGTCCACAGACGGACGGACGGACGGACTGACAAACCGTTAACATAAGCACCATCTTTTTTTACAAAAGACATGTTAAAATGGCGAAACGGAGAGCTGGCGGACAAAATGGTGCTGCCACTGAATGAAAGCATAACTTTACAAACGTTCACGGGAAGCGCATCAACTGCGTCACGCGCTTACTGTCCGCCCATTAATGGTTATACGTCAATTCGTCGTGCCCAGTTCGTCGAGCGACAATTCGTCGCGCGCAACTCGTGTCGACTCTGTTCGTCGAGTGCAAATTCATCGCAGGCTCAATTCGTCGCAGGGAAATTTATCCCGAGCAAATTCGTTGACTACTCAATATGTTGTGGATGAATTCGTTGTATTTTGACCCCCCTCAGTGAAATACTTTGAAGTTTGTAACAGGTCTTTGAGCTCTCCAACCTGAAAAATTCCTTCGGAAGGATGGTTCGGGGAGGGGGTGGGCTGCCGTTACGATTTTGAATGTTGCATAACTTGTGGATATTTCATGTTCCATGTGACACGTCTCTTCCTTCCCGGGGCCCCGGTGAAGTCTTTGTGAGGATTCAATGGTTCAGGAGGGTGGGGGGGGGTGCTGTTTCTTGGTAGCTCTTGCAGTACTAGGGATTCAGTGGTTCAGGGCGGTGGGGGGCCCTGTTTCTTGGTAGCTCTTGCAGTATTAAATTTAACTCTTGTACATTGCATTGATTTATTCTCAGTGTACTTTACATTGTTTTGCAGGTCCATGGTACCTCGGTGTCTTTGGGCTCCTCGGAGATCGCGGGATGGAGATTTGTATAAGCCTAACGAAAGTGATATGTCCACATTTTTCGTGTTTACTGTTATATCGAGTAGCTGACTCTATTTGTCGGTACGCCCTTCCCTCAGAAATTTGGTGAAGTCTGTAACAGGGATCCGAGGTGCTGTGGTTTGGGGGCTGCCCCCAACTTCCATAATTTCATATTCCGGACCGCTAGAGTCGGTCAGTGTAACCGGGGTGTTCCCCCTGAAGCATCCGCGAGGTTCGCGAGCTTT
This sequence comes from Macrothele yani, assembly GCA_039090855.1. Lineage (NCBI taxonomy): Eukaryota > Metazoa > Arthropoda > Arachnida > Araneae > Macrothelidae > Macrothele > Macrothele yani. The sequence continues at coordinate 58,052,153 of CM077017.1, read as the reverse complement.
GGGGGCGTACCCCCAAATGTTAAAATGGACGTAGAGCTGTAAACAATAACACCATGATTTATATGATGATTCTGTACACGACCACCAATTTTCAGGAGGGCGGGGTGAATTTACCCCCCCTCCCAGGTTTTTAAGAGCGGAGACAACGTGTTCAAAGTAAGTTATTTGCTCCCAATTTCCATGCTTCATGTTGTGTTGAGTGGCAAACTCTACTTGTGGGTATGCCCTTCCCTCTGAAATTTGGTGAAGTCTGCAACAGAGATCCGAGGGGCTTCGGTTGGTGGCCGTGCCCCCAACTTCCGTAATTTTATATTCTGGACCGCTGGAGTTGGTCAGTGTATCCGAGATGGTCCCCCCTGTAAAATTACGGAAATTTGGGGCAGGGCCCCCAACCCAAGCACCTCGGATCCCTGTTACAGACTTCACCAAATTTCTGAGGGAAGGTTTCAAAATCGCTGCATACCCTCAAGTAGTGTCCGCTACTCGATACAACAGTAAACACGGGAAATGCGGAAAAATCACTTTCGTTACGCTTATGCAAATCACCGTCTTGCGATCCCCGAGGGGCCCGAAGATACCGAGGTCCCCAGAGGTGCCATGGACTTGCAGAAGAATGTGAAGTACTCTAAGAATAAATCAATGCAATGCATGTACAAGAGTTAAAACAATACTGCAAGAGGAACCGAGGGACAGGGGCCACTCTCCTCAACCACTGGATCCCCAACAAAGACTTCATCGGGGCCCCGGGAAGGAGGAGACGTGTCACATGGAACATGAAATATCCACAAGTTATACAACATTCAAAATCGTAACGACAGCCCACCTTCCTCCCCCAACCATCCTCCTGAAGGAATTTTTCAAGTTGGTGAGCTCAAAGACCTCTTACAAACTCCAAAGTATTTCACTGAGGGGGTCGAAATACGACGAATTTGCCCACAACATATTGAGTAGTCGACGAATTTGCGTGCGACGAATTGGTAACTGCTACGAATTGATGCGCGACGAATTGGGCACGACGAATTGACGGGACACCCTCATTAAGATCGAGGCCTTATGCCCTTTTCCAGTTTTACTCTATTTTTTAGTCATAACACATTTAAATTACACTATGTCACGCATTATGGACCTGGCCAACACACAGGCTTACGAGACGAGGTATGTGGCCCTGGCATGCACAGGCTTACGGGGTGCCCGAACGGGCTCTATACCCTCAATGGAGGGTCCACGCACAGTGAGGTGACAGGCAGCCCCAATATACCCTGTTTGCATGAGCATGTCAAAAATTGACGTCCGCGGAAATATTAAAGTTACGACAGAATTTAGTTTTCCGTTGTTAGCTCTCGAAATAGAGTTTACTGAACACTTTTCTAACAGTTATATCGGTGCTTTAAGAAAAGCAATAGTTGTTTCTTATAAAGAACGAACGTTAGTTCTAAAACATGTAGGGAATGTAATAATTGTGCAAATAAAGAAATTCCCTGTTGGCGATGGTTTCTCGCAATTTCAAAAGCATTATATGCATATGTTATTTTGTCTGTGTCCTTTTCTGCTCTTGTAGTTGTTTTGGAGACTTAACTACCATTTCTGTCCTTGATTACAATATGTTTACCTTCGGAAGACCGTCTGAAATAATTCGTTTCGGATTAGAGAATTACACCTAAGAGAGAGATATTTTTTCTAGATTTTTTTTTCATCTGTAAAACTTTCTTCTAGGTTGAAATCATTAAAAATTATAGCTAAAAAAATTGCATCATATTTTTTGTCGGAATTTGCATCTACGCTGCCAAGAATCCACGTTGTACTGTGACGTACCTGCCAGCAGGACGCACACGACATAAAGGCAAATAGGAATCAGAATGAACGTCCGCGTAGCTCAATTGGTAGAGTGACTTATTCCGGAATGAGGGGATCCGGATTCGAATCCTGGCGTGGACAGAAATGACGGAGAAATTTACTTCGTTATAATGGCGCCCGAACTATCCGGATGACCCGTCCGTTCAAAATCTCGCAATGGTGTGATGTTATTTCCACACCGCGAGATAGGAAAAATCAGAGAATCCCTTCTCCAGCGCTTCGAAAAATAAAAAAAAAAATAAAAAAAAATTGACTGGGAGTTCTCCAGTGCACGTTCTACAGTGGATGGCTGCCTGCAACGATTCATGGTCACGGCTGACCCGTGGGCCATGATGCCCCCGGCCCTCTTTCGGGGGGGGAATGTGACGTACCTGCCAGAAGGACGCACACGACATAAAGGCAGATAGGAATCAGAATAAACGTCCGCGTAGCTCAATTGGTAGAGTGACTTATTCCGGAATGAGGGGATCCGGGTTCGAATCCTGGCGTGGACAGAAATGACGGAGAAATTTACTTCGTTATAGTACTTGTACGGGTGTGTAATGCGTTTCGTAATTATTTTTTTCAACTTTCTAGTCATAGGTCCTTTTCAAACAACTGTGACATTTTTCATATTTGAATACTGAAAACGTTAGAAAAAAAAAGTATTGTTCATTCTAAAGAAAAACCCCACCACAGGGACGTCATTCGACCATTTCGGGGGAGGGGAGGGGCTCCCCCGCATAATCTCGACATATGTTTCTCGTTTAAGTTTAAAAAATGAATTTCTAAACCTTTACTAAGTTTGGAATATTGTTATTTATTTTGAATCAGTGATCAATCATCAACAAATAAATGAAGTAAAACGACATTAATGTCGATGACAAATTTACATTTGACCATTATATGCTACCGAAAGACGCGGAAGGAACTAGCTGCTGCTTAAAGACACGCCTCGAGGATTGTTGGGTCTGTAATGCATTTCGTAATATGTTAATACGTTCTTTTCAACGATTGCCGAAACATAAATATCAATTAGACGCTCAGAAATGTTGGGTCTCACACGTTGAATTTGATGTTTTAAGGATAGATTTCTTGTCTCTTTCTCTCTCTTTGTTACTCTGAATAGCCCTTATAGAATACTCTGTCTATATACGAAGCCTGACACCCCGTGACGTCGCCACCCAAATAAACCAGATCACCCAGCCAACACATAGGATAAACTCGCTGTGTCCTTCAATACCGTCTGCATACAGAATTAATCTTCCTAAACTGAAAAAATGCGAGCCCACTGCAGCGTCTTAATACTCCGCATCGCAGTAAAGAAACTGGGGGCCTTCAAAATATTCACAGCAACCCACTGATGATGGGGAAAAGACACACATTTAAAAAATATTAATGCTGTGCTAATATTAATGCTGAAACTAAATATATCGGGGCTACATTGGTTGTAATGGAAATTACAGAGGGTGAGTCGAAAGTTTTGCAATATTTGCATAAACGCATGTACTGCGTCGAGTATGTCACATGTTTAAACTCGTTCAGGTCGCGCACTGCAGTCAGTCGAAAGGGATATAAAGTGGTAACCGTTGCTGTGAACATCACAGCAACGGTTACGAACAGCCACAACCAGCTAATTAGGGAACTTTTGCCTTACGAGTTTGAACTCGGCCATAACGCTGCTCAAGCAACACAAAACATTTGTCATGCGAAAGGGGAAGGTTCCGTGGACCACAGCACCGCAACCAGATGGTTCAAAAAATTTCGCTCAGGTGACAGAAACCTCGACGATCAGTCAAGTTTAGGTAAGCCGCGAACCGTGGATTTAGAGGCCGTGCGCCAGGGGCGTAGAGGCAAATGCGACAACCAGCACTCGGAGATTATCAGGCGAGCTAAGCATATCGCAAACCAAGGTTAATAGTGTTACACGGCACTAGCAGTGTTCCTGCCGAGTCTGCCGGTAACGGTGCTTGAGACCTGAAGTACAATTTAGTTGGCCGCGGCACCAGGTGAGAATCTCAGGTGCACTGCTGCACTCAAAGATTCACACCAGAACATAAAAAATGAAAAGTTGAAGAATGACCCGAAGCATAAGGCTTGGGTGAATCCACCTTGTGAACAAAATAACAACAACAAATAAAAAATAAAATAATCTAAAAAAAAATGATACTTTGGGATCAGAGTTGTGATGAGGTTCACCCGCAATCACCAATTCGTGACTGAGTGTAGTGGTCCGGATCTTACTCCGGTACATTCAATCCCCAACCAGTCAGTACAACACTCACTTTCGCAAATAACACATGATTCTCAAATACACAACACAACATTTAATAACGTTCTGCGAGATTTAAACAGATCCGGCGCTCTCTAGGCGCATAGACAATTGCCCCTCATATGTGGGCAGCATACGGTGTCACACTTTACTGTCGGATAACGCAGCCGACTGAGTCTTAACCGGACTATCTGAACAAGAGATACTACTCGTTTACACACTAAATAGAGCTGCAGGTGATATTCATATACAGTTGCTTAGAGAATGAAAAAAATTATATGCAAACGATCACATTAAAAATACTCGCGACACAAAATACACAAGCACGTTAATTTGCGGTATAAGATTATAGGTGCGAAATACTGCCAAAGTTAATTAACTAAATCTAATAAGCATGCACATGCAGAACCCTGCCCCGCTGACGTTGGTCCTGAACCAAAGTTAAAAGAAACTGTCCCGCCCAGCGGAATTTGTGGCCACACCTTCTCCCTTATTCATGTAAAAAAAGTAATCAGGAAATGGGCCCTGTAAGAAATTGAAATCTGTATGTGCAGGTATTTCCTCTGAGGTTCAGTCACTCAGCATTACTGCATCTATGTCCATGCAGCTTTGGGTGTCGGGATGGCACAAGTTCGCAGATGTGCGAAGAAAGAAAAAGGAAATATTCATCTACTTACAGTTTCGTGACTTTGCTGTGCAAATCCGTTGTGCATCACATAATATCACTCGACAAAAAAACACGCACACAGACACTTGCACCATGTGGCAGCACCGATGATTCAACACTTCACTTTGACGCTTGATGTAAATGAAGCACACAATTAAAAATGGTAATATCACGCCGCACTTTGTTGCAATGATTAGAGTGCACACTGATCTATTCTCGTGACGATTTGAAGGTGGGCGTTAAGCAAAATAGGCCCTCTCACATCTGATGTTGCGGTTTCCAAGATTAATTTTCTCGGCCGAGCGAAATCAGACGTGCTTTTACCTTAAGCGTATATCGGCAACTCAACATTTCACCTGTATATTTGTTAGGTATCGAAGCCACCGCTCTAACGCTCATATTTTTCTTTCGACATGTTTTTATCCCGTCGCACTTACACGTAGTGGCTTCGCTGCTTACGCGACCACACACACGCACACATGGGGCCTCGCTTCACCCCGTAAGACAAGCGCATCTCTTCACTTCCTCCACAGTAGGGGATGAATGGGGGTGACGATTCCACACTGCAGTGGTTGGCATCCGAACCCGACTTTGCTTGGCTTCGCTTCTCATTGGAATGACCACTGTCCACTCGCAGACTTCTTAATTTGCCTGTAACTTGGCTTTCATTAGTCCAAACAGTCGCTGATTTCCATTACGCTCCAGCCTAGAAATTTCTGCGTTATCACGCGGATTTAGGCATTCTGCTGTCTTTATGGCAAACTGGCATCTCCAGCTGCCGCCTCGAGTTGTCTCCATTTCTTACCAAATGCGGGGAGGTTTGCTGCTTCATTTTTCCCAATTCATTTTTTGCAGATCCAAGGCATCCAGCCTTTCACATCGGAGAGCGCACAGACAACTAAACTTTCTTCCTTATTTTCATGCCAAGTGCGAACTCTTATTTTTCTGCACGGACCACACAGAGAGCAATTGTTCTCGAAAATGCCCCAAACAATCGACGAATTTACGATTATTCGCTAAACCTTTCGTCCCCTATCTTCATTCATTCCTACTCAAGTGGCTCATTCGATACGTATTCCTCTTTCCCTTTCCGTGTTGCATAGGCTGCCCGTCAGCTGCGCCCTGATATTTATGACCTAACAGAGCTATTCTGAGACCACCCAGCCAGAGAGAGAATTCTTCGCCTCTTTTCTTTCCAAACCCCCAGATAAAACTTTATCTGCTGTTTACACTTTTAAACTCCAATCAAGCCTCGAACAATTAATACTTAATTAATTTCACACATCAACCACGCCCATTAATTACTAAATTAATGGCGGGGGTGGGTCGTAACATCGGCCCCTCCTCAAGAAATCTAGAAGTCCTCTTCTGGGCCTATCGCTTTGCTCTTATCAATTTCCAGAGCAACCATTGAGTGCTACCTTTTCCCACAGGTAGAAATAATTCAAAATGGCAAAAATATTGCGTTTCTTGCCTTCAAGAGCATTGGAGCGACTTCCCAATTATCCCGCAATTTTGTTAATTAATTTAGAGAACATCCGAAAGAAAAAACAACGTAAATGAGAAATAAATAAAAAAAAACTGAACTGTAAAAGAACATGTGAGTCTGCCGAACTGTGATTCCTAGCTGCCTCATACAATACGCGACATGGCGGACAGATTTTAGAGTTTTCTTCAGGTTTTTGGATTGGGGGGGTTGTCCACTGTAACATTCCATCCCCCCATGAAAGAAAAAAAAAAAAGGGGTGACTGGATGAAGTTTATTCATCCAATCATTCTATTTTTTTTTTTTTTTTAACTGTAAACACTCAACCCTTTCCCACCGTCGCAAGGCACCTAATTCCGGATTTAAGTGCCCGGAGTGGAAGGAAAGTTTAAGGATTTCATCACACGTTCATTGCTACCCGTCGAGATAGGCGGAAAAAAAATTTAAATATGAGGCATAGCTTCGAGAATCCACGAGTTCCACAGATCTCTCACGTTCGATGCTCCTACGCCCGCTTTTATCTGCGCTCGATGCCAAATTCTTGCGTTCCACTGTCTTCGTGTTAGCCATTTTGTTTTTCTTACCCACTAAAATTATGGCAGTTCTTACAAAACAGCTTAAGGCTTACTTAATGCTAAATCATACAAAATTCGCACCGAACAAAACTAAATAAAAATAGTAATGGCAGTCAATTCGCACTTATTTTACGAACATGAGTGTTGTTCCGCTAGCTGCAAAATATAGGTATCGATCCTGGGACAACGGCATCATTAATGTTACACGGCACTAGCAGTGTTCCTGCCGAGTCTGCCGGTAACGGTGCTTGAGACCTGAAGTACAATTTAGTTGGCCGCGGCACCAGGTGAGAATCTCAGGTGCACTGCTGCACTCAAAGATTCACACCAGAACATAAAAAATGAAAAGTTGAAGAATGACCCGAAGCATAAGGCTTGGGTGAATCCACCTTGTGAACAAAATAACAACAACAAATAAAAAATAAAATAATCTAAAAAAAAATGATACTTTGGGATCAGAGTTGTGATGAGGTTCACCCGCAATCACCAATTCGTGACTGAGTGTAGTGGTCCGGATCTTACTCCGGTACATTCAATCCCCAACCAGTCAGTACAACACTCACTTTCGCAAATAACACATGATTCTCAAATACACAACACAACATTTAATAACGTTCTGCGAGATTTAAACAGATCCGGCGCTCTCTAGGCGCATAGACAATTGCCCCTCATATGTGGGCAGCATACGGTGTCACACTTTACTGTCGGATAACGCAGCCGACTGAGTCTTAACCGGACTATCTGAACAAGAGATACTACTCGTTTACACACTAAATAGAGCTGCAGGTGATATTCATATACAGTTGCTTAGAGAATGAAAAAAAATTATATGCAAACGATCACATTAAAAATACTCGCGACACAAAATACACAAGCACGTTAATTTGCGGTATAAGATTATAGGTGCGAAATACTGCCAAAGTTAATTAACTAAATCTAATAAGCATGCACATGCAGAACCCTGCCCCGCTGACGTTGGTCCTGAACCAAAGTTAAAAGAAACTGTCCCGCCCAGCGGAATTTGTGGCCACACCTTCTCCCTTATTCATGTAAAAAAAGTAATCAGGAAATGGGCCCTGTAAGAAATTGAAATCTGTATGTGCAGGTATTTCCTCTGAGGTTCAGTCACTCAGCATTACTGCATCTATGTCCATGCAGCTTTGGGTGTCGGGATGGCACAAGTTCGCAGATGTGCGAAGAAAGAAAAAGGAAATATTCATCTACTTACAGTTTCGTGACTTTGCTGTGCAAATCCGTTGTGCATCACATAATATCACTCGACAAAAAAAACACGCACACAGACACTTGCACCATGTGGCAGCACCGATGATTCAACACTTCACTTTGACGCTTGATGTAAATGAAGCACACAATTAAAAATGGTAATATCACGCCGCACTTTGTTGCAATGATTAGAGTGCACACTGATCTATTCTCGTGACGATTTGAAGGTGGGCGTTAAGCAAAATAGGCCCTCTCACATCTGATGTTGCGGTTTCCAAGATTAATTTTCTCGGCCGAGCGAAATCAGACGTGCTTTTACCTTAAGCGTATATCGGCAACTCAACATTTCACCTGTATATTTGTTAGGTATCGAAGCCACCGCTCTAACGCTCATATTTTTCTTTCGACATGTTTTTATCCCGTCGCACTTACACGTAGTGGCTTCGCTGCTTACGCGACCACACACACGCACACATGGGGCCTCGCTTCACCCCGTAAGACAAGCGCATCTCTTCACTTCCTCCACAGTAGGGGATGAATGGGGGTGACGATTCCACACTGCAGTGGTTGGCATCCGAACCCGACTTTGCTTGGCTTCGCTTCTCATTGGAATGACCACTGTCCACTCGCAGACTTCTTAATTTGCCTGTAACTTGGCTTTCATTAGTCCAAACAGTCGCTGATTTCCATTACGCTCCAGCCTAGAAATTTCTGCGTTATCACGCGGATTTAGGCATTCTGCTGTCTTTATGGCAAACTGGCATCTCCAGCTGCCGCCTCGAGTTGTCTCCATTTCTTACCAAATGCGGGGAGGTTTGCTGCTTCATTTTTCCCAATTCATTTTTTGCAGATCCAAGGCATCCAGCCTTTCACATCGGAGAGCGCACAGACAACTAAACTTTCTTCCTTATTTTCATGCCAAGTGCGAACTCTTATTTTTCTGCACGGACCACACAGAGAGCAATTGTTCTCGAAAATGCCCCAAACAATCGACGAATTTACGATTATTCGCTAAACCTTTCGTCCCCTATCTTCATTCATTCCTACTCAAGTGGCTCATTCGATACGTATTCCTCTTTCCCTTTCCGTGTTGCATAGGCTGCCCGTCAGCTGCGCCCTGATATTTATGACCTAACAGAGCTATTCTGAGACCACCCAGCCAGAGAGAGAATTCTTCGCCTCTTTTCTTTCCAAACCCCCAGATAAAACTTTATCTGCTGTTTACACTTTTAAACTCCAATCAAGCCTCGAACAATTAATACTTAATTTCACACATCAACCACGCCCATTAATTACTAAATTAATGGCGGGGGTGGGTCGTAACATCGGCCCCTCCTCAAGAAATCTAGAAGTCCTCTTCTGGGCCTATCGCTTTGCTCTTATCAATTTCCAGAGCAACCATTGAGTGCTACCTTTTCCCACAGGTAGAAATAATTCAAAATGGCAAAAATATTGCGTTTCTTGCCTTCAAGAGCATTGGAGCGACTTCCCAATTATCCCGCAATTTTGTTAATTAATTTAGAGAACATCCGAAAGAAAAAACAACGTAAATGAGAAATAAATAAAAAAAAACTGAACTGTAAAAGAACATGTGAGTCTGCCGAACTGTGATTCCTAGCTGCCTCATACAATACGCGACATGGCGGACAGATTTTAGAGTTTTCTTCAGGTTTTTGGATTGGGGGGGGGGGGTTGTCCACTGTAACATTCCATCCCCCATGAAAGAAAAAAAAGGGGTGACTGGATGAAGTTTATTCATCCAATCATTCTATTTTTTTTTTTTTAACTGTAAACACTCAACCCTTTCCCACCGTCGCAAGGCACCTAATTCCGGATTTAAGTGCCCGGAGTGGAAGGAAAGTTTAAGGATTTCATCACACGTTCATTGCTACCCGTCGAGATAGGCGGAAAAAAATTTAAATATGAGGCATAGCTTCGAGAATCCACGAGTTCCACAGATCTCTCACGTTCGATGCTCCTACGCCCGCTTTTATCTGCGCTCGATGCCAAATTCTTGCGTTCCACTGTCTTCGTGTTAGCCATTTTGTTTTTCTTACCCACTAAAATTATGGCAGTTCTTACAAAACAGCTTAAGGCTTACTTAATGCTAAATCATACAAAATTCGCACCGAACAAAACTAAATAAAAATAGTAATGGCAGTCAATTCGCACTTATTTTACGAACATGAGTGTTGTTCCGCTAGCTGCAAAATATAGGTATCGATCCTGGGACAACGGCATCATTAATGTTACACGGCACTAGCAGTGTTCCTGCCGAGTCTGCCGGTAACGGTGCTTGAGACCTGAAGTACAATTTAGTTGGCCGCGGCACCAGGTGAGAATCTCAGGTGCACTGCTGCACTCAAAGATTCACACCAGAACATAAAAAATGAAAAGTTGAAGAATGACCCGAAGCATAAGGCTTGGGTGAATCCACCTTGTGAACAAAATAACAACAACAAATAAAAAATAAAATAATCTAAAAAAAAATGATACTTTGGGATCAGAGTTGTGATGAGGTTCACCCGCAATCACCAATTCGTGACTGAGTGTAGTGGTCCGGATCTTACTCCGGTACATTCAATCCCCAACCAGTCAGTACAACACTCACTTTCGCAAATAACACATGATTCTCAAATACACAACACAACATTTAATAACGTTCTGCGAGATTTAAACAGATCCGGCGCTCTCTAGGCGCATAGACAATTGCCCCTCATATGTGGGCAGCATACGGTGTCACACTTTACTGTCGGATAACGCAGCCGACTGAGTCTTAACCGGACTATCTGAACAAGAGATACTACTCGTTTACACACTAAATAGAGCTGCAGGTGATATTCATATACAGTTGCTTAGAGAATGAAAAAAAATTATATGCAAACGATCACATTAAAAATACTCGCGACACAAAATACACAAGCACGTTAATTTGCGGTATAAGATTATAGGTGCGAAATACTGCCAAAGTTAATTAACTAAATCTAATAAGCATGCACATGCAGAACCCTGCCCCGCTGACGTTGGTCCTGAACCAAAGTTAAAAGAAACTGTCCCGCCCAGCGGAATTTGTGGCCACACCTTCTCCCTTATTCATGTAAAAAAAGTAATCAGGAAATGGGCCCTGTAAGAAATTGAAATCTGTATGTGCAGGTATTTCCTCTGAGGTTCAGTCACTCAGCATTACTGCATCTATGTCCATGCAGCTTTGGGTGTCGGGATGGCACAAGTTCGCAGATGTGCGAAGAAAGAAAAAGGAAATATTCATCTACTTACAGTTTCGTGACTTTGCTGTGCAAATCCGTTGTGCATCACATAATATCACTCGACAAAAAAAAACACGCACACAGACACTTGCACCATGTGGCAGCACCGATGATTCAACACTTCACTTTGACGCTTGATGTAAATGAAGCACACAATTAAAAATGGTAATATCACGCCGCACTTTGTTGCAATGATTAGAGTGCACACTGATCTATTCTCGTGACGATTTGAAGGTGGGCGTTAAGCAAAATAGGCCCTCTCACATCTGATGTTGCGGTTTCCAAGATTAATTTTCTCGGCCGAGCGAAATCAGACGTGCTTTTACCTTAAGCGTATATCGGCAACTCAACATTTCACCTGTATATTTGTTAGGTATCGAAGCCACCGCTCTAACGCTCATATTTTTCTTTCGACATGTTTTTATCCCGTCGCACTTACACGTAGTGGCTTCGCTGCTTACGCGACCACACACACGCACACATGGGGCCTCGCTTCACCCCGTAAGACAAGCGCATCTCTTCACTTCCTCCACAGTAGGGGATGAATGGGGGTGACGATTCCACACTGCAGTGGTTGGCATCCGAACCCGACTTTGCTTGGCTTCGCTTCTCATTGGAATGACCACTGTCCACTCGCAGACTTCTTAATTTGCCTGTAACTTGGCTTTCATTAGTCCAAACAGTCGCTGATTTCCATTACGCTCCAGCCTAGAAATTTCTGCGTTATCACGCGGATTTAGGCATTCTGCTGTCTTTATGGCAAACTGGCATCTCCAGCTGCCGCCTCGAGTTGTCTCCATTTCTTACCAAATGCGGGGAGGTTTGCTGCTTCATTTTTCCCAATTCATTTTTTGCAGATCCAAGGCATCCAGCCTTTCACATCGGAGAGCGCACAGACAACTAAACTTTCTTCCTTATTTTCATGCCAAGTGCGAACTCTTATTTTTCTGCACGGACCACACAGAGAGCAATTGTTCTCGAAAATGCCCCAAACAATCGACGAATTTACGATTATTCGCTAAACCTTTCGTCCCCTATCTTCATTCATTCCTACTCAAGTGGCTCATTCGATACGTATTCCTCTTTCCCTTTCCGTGTTGCATAGGCTGCCCGTCAGCTGCGCCCTGATATTTATGACCTAACAGAGCTATTCTGAGACCACCCAGCCAGAGAGAGAATTCTTCGCCTCTTTTCTTTCCAAACCCCCAGATAAAACTTTATCTGCTGTTTACACTTTTAAACTCCAATCAAGCCTCGAACAATTAATACTTAATTAATTTCACACATCAACCACGCCCATTAATTACTAAATTAATGGCGGGGGTGGGTCGTAAAATCGGCCCCTCCTCAAGAAATCTAGAAGTCCTCTTCTGGGCCTATCGCTTTGCTCTTATCAATTTCCAGAGCAACCATTGAGTGCTACCTTTTCCCACAGGTAGAAATAATTCAAAATGGCAAAAATATTGCGTTTCTTGCCTTCAAGAGCATTGGAGCGACTTCCCAATTATCCCGCAATTTTGTTAATTAATTTAGAGAACATCCGAAAGAAAAAACAACGTAAATGAGAAATAAATAAAAAAAAACTGAACTGTAAAAGAACATGTGAGTCTGCCGAACTGTGATTCCTAGCTGCCTCATACAATACGCGACATGGCGGACAAATTTTAGAGTTTTCTTCAGGTTTTAGGAGGGGGGTGTCCACTGTAACAATAGACAGTAAGGTTTGCTCATCCTGCCTCCCTCGCAGCGGAAGTGCCGGTTTCTTACGTAGTGACGTCAGTGTACCACACGACGCAGCCAGCAGGACGGATAGATTGTTAATACAATTGAAGCACTCGCGGGAGAAATGTCAACAACTTTTTACTCAAATACGCTCTGAATCTGAAAGCTTGCAACCAAGATGTAATGCAAAAGCACATCTGTAATATAATCAGGAAAAACGGACATCCGTGTGAATATTTTATTTAGAGTAAACCGAGAATGTGAAGAAACTTATTATGCATTTCTTTCATTTTTTTTTCAAATCTGTTTAATCTAAATATCTAAATAGGATATTGACATGACACTAAGGAAAAGTGCAGGGACAGTGATTATACCTTCTAATTTATTTATATGCAACTGTAATACTGTCTTTAAATAAATTCAAAAGAAGGAAAAAAAAACTTATAAGATTATGCTGTCAGAACCTCATGAAGAAATCCTTTTATGCGGAACAAATAAAAACTTGAGTAGCATTCCACTAACTTGCTTAATTAAAAAGTTGGAAATTAATTTCACTAAATGCTCTGTTATTATTTGTAACTAATCGCTGAACAGAAAAGTTAAAATCATGGATCTTTGCAATTTTTGTTTGTTTGTTTCTTTAGTCATATTTTATTCGCTAAATTTTGAGAACTTTAAGAATCGGAACATTATTTAACGTAAAAAAATTATTTCTTCACTTACCTTTGTCATGTTCCTTAGGTAACTGTTTTAACCAGTTTTCTCTTCTTGGGTTGGCAATATATTTTTTGCTGAGCGTTAATATGGCACATACGGATCATAATTCGGGGTTTCATGAATAGTTTGATGGCAGGGTGCACATTTGGAGGGAACTGATGGGCAGAAGCTTCCACTGCGGTGTGAACAATTCCTTTAACTTTCCTTAAATTATTTTTCCCATGTAGTTTTAAAAAAAATTCTTCTAGTTGGATAATCATGCTCATCCACTCATTTGTTGGATGTTGCAAGCAGCCTCTGCTTATGACGCTAATCCAGTCGCAAAGAATTCCTTTTTCTTGCACTAGGTCCAGAGGTGCATTTTTGTCCCCCAGCCCAGGACACGTTGTTTGGCATTTAAATGCAACATATCCAGCAAGGTATCGTAAAGCTTGGTACGATATGCTGTCACTAGAAGACGTAATTGCAGTTGTGGGTTCTTCGCGAAGTGTAGCCGTAATTTCATTTTCACTTGTGTGGGCTGTTTCATCATTGCAGGATGCATTATTGTGTAAGACACAGGAAGACGAGAGCATGGAGACAGTTAAATAATGTTGTTCTGACTCAGGCAAAACGTTAGATTTCTGACAGTTCCAGACTACTTTCCCAAGTACCAGCAGTCTGAGACGATTTTGAAATTCCAGTGGTGAAGGGTGATCATAGGTATTCCCTGCTGCACGTATCTGTGAGAAAAAAATTTCTAGGACATCTTGATTAACTCTGTGAGTTAAAAAATATTTTAGCTCATATTTTTCGCTTAGAATCTTGTGGACAGCCATTACGGATGTAATACTGACCAGAAGATCTTGCTGAAATGGTAGGGCGTTTTTTCTTCCAACAACGCGCATCTGCGAAAAAGTGTTGTAAGCCTCATTCAGAAGTTGAAATTGCTGTTGATTGTTACCTAAAGCACATCGGAATGGTTTGTCTGAGAATGGTTGCCTCGAATTCATTGTATCAAAAAATCTGTCTACAAGAAGAATAAAATTTGCTGCTTCATCATCTTCGGGAAATAAATATTTGATGGCATTTTCAACACGCTCCGAAAGCAACTGTACAGCATAACGTACAATCTGCCTATTTGCTCCTTTAACACGTATGTGTGTTTCACTCATATTATACGCTATTTTTAATTCCTTACTGTCCTTCTCTAATAGCTTTTCAAATAGGGAGCAATTTATCACTATATTTCTTATTTTTATGCCACTGTCCAAAATATGGTTTCGCAAAAACTTTACCATATGCGGAATGTCAGCAAATACATTTATATGTCTGTTTTTGTCGAAAGGATTTTCAAAGAACGGGCTCTCAGGCGATATAGCCAATTCTTTCCATAATTTCTGGTTTAAAGCTCCCAGATCTGAAGTAAGAGCAAATACAGGAAACATGATATTTTCTACGGCACAAATTACTTTCATTAATATTTCTCTGAGACTGGAACCACTAACGTCAAAATCGTAAAATATTGGTTGTTTCCAGGGATTAACAAGTCCTCTTGCCATGAATACCAGTACGTACCTACACGGTCCTATAACTTCATCTGTTTCAATATTATAGCACATTTTGCTGGAAACTTTCATTTCATCTATAGAAATTACACATGTTCTTTCGGCTTCAGTCATTTGCATTCCTTGGCTCTGCATCAGTTTTAAAGTTGTGGCTTGAATTCCAGGTAAACATTTAATTGTAGCTACCCATCGGCGCAAAGTTGACAAAGCAGGAAGCGGAATATTAACTTTATTTCTCAAGTAGTGATATGCTCTCCTGGAAACAGTTCTTAATGTTATTGCAGCTGCAATATCAGTAGAATTCCAAACAATCCGTTTTTGGCCTAACAAAACCCTTATCTGTCCTGGAGTAAACACTGTAGAAAGCAAATTTTTAATGCACATTTCTCTGTTTTTTTTTTCTCATCTTTCTGTAACCTTCGCAATTCTAATAATTATTTCTGCATTTGATTCTGTTTTACTTTGAGGACTTTTACACGTAAAGTTAGACTATGGTTTGAAGAGCTCAAATATAATATTTGTTTTTTCAGCTTTTCATTTTCCTTCATCAAAATATAATTTTCCTTCAATAGAATTTCATTTTCTTTTTTCAGGTCTTTCATACATTCAATTTCAGTATTTTCATCATTGGCACTCCACATGTCTTCCAAAATTTCCTCTGCATTATCAGAGTTTATCAAATCGCCAACAAGATCAGTTCGTTTCCTTTTCTCCTGTCTGTTCTTTCTCTCTGAATTAGAATTTACATTAAAGTTTCTTGGGAGGTTTAAACTTGGTACAGCTGTGTCCTTTAGCATTTTGCGGATAGGCAAACCTAGAAGTTCATTCCTTAAATCGCGTTCGTAGTCTTCCTCAGGAAAATGTTCCGAACAAATAGCTGAATTCATTTCGTTGAAACTGTCAGCTCGTTTGCATCTCAATTTCCATGTTTTACGCAAAACTTCATTTTTCGGAAACCTATGGTAATGAATGCCATTCCTTCTGGTTTTCGAATAATAATTTTGACACGTTGCTATTGCGCACGAACCAGGCATGTTCAGCATGACCAAGGAAAAGATAATTTGTTTGTTACAAATACCTAGCTTCAAATGAGACAATGTAGCTTTCAGACCCTGAGCCAGAAAAACGAAAGCAAGCAGCTTTAGGCGGATGGGGTGTGCAGATCTCCGGGACTGTGACGTCACGAAGCCGACCCCTGAGACAGTGTTCAGCGGAAGTGTCGGATAAGCATAACCTTGGAGTCTACTAACCTTGATCGCAAACCACCGTGGTTTCTCACCTTCAGGACCTCGGCAAGGTCTACAGGAGCTGCCGAATTGTCCCTCACGGACTGACTCCAGCTGAAGCAAACCGCCGAGTGGAAGTGTGCACGAAACTCTTAGAAAAGCCACGCGATGTACGTTTCATCAAGAGAATTATTACGTGCGATGAAAAGTGGGTCTATTTCCGTAATCCTAACACACAACGGCAGTGTTTGATCCTGGGCCAGTTTCCTGAACCTGTTGCCAAACGTGGGCGCATCGAGCACAATTTGATATTTGCGTCTGGTTGAATTCCGAGGGGATGATCCATTACGAATTTTATCCAGACGGTCGGACTATCAACTCCAACCTCTACTCTGAACAGCCAGATCGGATGTATGCCGTTTTGGAGGAGAAGTACCTAGCACTGGTGAACAGAAAGCGCACTCTCCTACAGCAGGACAACGCTCGGCCTCATACCACGCGAACGACCCGAGCAAAACCCCAGGAACTTGAGGGCATCGAACTCATGTCACATCCAGCATATAGTCCAGACCTTCTAAGCCCCGTCGGATTATTACTTGTTTCAGTCCATGGCCGACTTCCTTCACGGGCGGCACTTCAACAACCAAGAGGAGGTGACAGCTGGGGTGAAGCAGTTCTTCGCCTCGAAGGACAAGAAGTGGTACCGCCGCGGAATCGAAGAACTGGCAGGCAGATGGCTAAAGACGATGCAACACAATGGCCTATACTTTGAATGCTAGTCAGCTTTCGTCGTAAAGGTACGTATGAAGACATAAAGTGATCCAAATATTTCAAAACTTTCGACTCATCCTCTGGAATTTCTTAATTTATTTATTTTAAATTTAAAACCCAATTAAATTAAAAAATGAGAAGTATGAGTTTTAAAATTCTGCATTTTTTTTTTCATTACGGAAGAGGGGGAGTAGCCTCCCCATGTTCTGATTCTAGCTAAGCCCTTGATCCCCAAGTATTTGATGACATCTCTTTAGTCAGCGCCTCTAAACATTTAGTGCTGAGTTTCAACAAATAACCACTGATATCTTATGGATAGTTTGAACTTTTTGCGCTCTTTTTCGCTAAAATCTGTTGAAAACATATTTTGTCGCCCCAATAGCGCCGTGGTCTAAGCGCTGCTGGTTTCTGACCATTCGTCCGACATTGGTCCTGGTTCGAGAGCGATGAGGTATGGATGTTGTGTTTGCTTTACGGCACTGGTTCTCTCCCTTCCTTGGAACCTGTGGCCCTAAATTAGGGATGGTGACTGTTATAGCCCATCGAGTTGCTTACAGTAGTCGTTAAACCTAGAAACAAAAACAGACAGACAAAAAAACAAACAAAACAGCATATTTTGATTGAATTCCCAGTTCTTGAGATATTAGGTACTGAGTATTGAGAACCAATGGTCTGTAACCTGTGGTGCTGCTGATTATTTTAGTATTTAGTTCTCAAATCACGTCCTTCTTTAATGTGAGAATCTCATATGCTTTATTTTCACATTCATATATAAAAAAGCATAAGACTCTTAGTTGCTGGAGGTAAAAGCACACATTTGCACCTTCCTTTATATTTATATGAGCATCAGCTTACATCTTTTTGTGTAGTTACGCGTCAAACCTTTTATTTCATTTTCTCTCAATCTCATTTCTGTAAGACCATCGGAATCGCGTCATCGTCGTCTCTCTTTCTCTGCCGCATTTTGTAACATAGTCTTCTTGACGATCTGTATTAAGCCTTATCTTATTACTCTCTTTCCTGAAAGCAGTATAGAGATCATCTTGAGATAAGCTTCATTTCTCTTAGTTCTTCATTCATTTCCAATCTTCAAATACAAAAAACTTGCATCTGGTACTTAACGCAATGCATCACCACACCAGTAACATGGTGGGAAATGAATTTTCCTTGATATTAAATTTCGATTGCGACAAAATGGAAGCAACATCTTAAACAAAACAGGCCGTCATTCATAACTCTATCAAGCAGCAGAATGATTGTCGTTTAAACCTAGGATAACAACCTCAGATTTAGCGTGTTCCTTTTTGAATGAAACTTTTGTTTAAACCTGTTTAAACCTGAGAACAACCTCAGTTTGAGGGTGTTGTTTCTTCTTGAATTTTGGCTAGTTTATCAAGTCGATTCCGAAACTAAAAGTTAGACAGTCTATATAACGATTTGCATTGTTTTAGGTTTCAGTATTATCTGTGTGATATTGAATTTTTAGACAACGTTACTAGTTTCAAATGGATTTTAAGGAAAGTTAATTTTTTCATCAGCTGGAATGAATTTAGAAAAAACTGTGCCTAGTTTGTTTGTTTTTTTTCAAAACTATTTGAAATGTGAAACGTCTTAAATCTTGTTAAAACAATGGGCAAAAATTTAGAGGAAAATTATTGGAAACTACCTGTCTCCATTTTTGAATCATTCTCCACCTTTTACCCTACAAAGATGAAAATTTCAGTTTTATAATAAATCAGCCTGTTGTACCCGTCGTGGACGGGCTAGTGATAGTATAAAGTAAAAGCTATATCGGCAATTAAATTAAGACTGGTAAATCAAGGTTTATACAACTTTGTAGTACAACTTCCCGGAATAGAATATTAGGATAAAAAAATGTATTTATATTATTTAGTAGTTGTCACGTCCAATGTAAATAATTCAAAAAGTTTGAAGCAGAAGGTTTATGCAATGAAATTGATTGAGATGAAAAGTACCTTATTCTTGTAGCGAGGACTTCCTCATTCCCACATTCTGGTGTGGCTTAAAGATAGGATATACGTACAGAGAGTTGATGAAAATGACCACCCAGGAATCAGGTCCAGTGTATACCCTCCATCCAAACAACTCGGAATGCTCTGTCTGTCGGATTTCAAATAGAATTAGGCGACCTAGAGCGACGAAATTTGTTATAAAGGTACCTGTAGACATCTTCTGGTGCACCTCGAAACTCCTTGTGGAAATCCTATGTTGTCCCGGCCTTCTTTCTCGTTCTTCTGCTGTTGTTTCTTGTTCTCTTCTCCTTCTTTGATTTTCTCTATCCATTCCTTGTGTTCTTCTTACACATTGTTTCTTTCTGGGAGGTTGAGGCATAGTATGATGACCTTCTGACGTATGACGCCTTTGAATTAATAACGGAGATTGAAAAACAACGTCCTATTTTCTTTTTCTTCTCCGCCCTCAAGGTCATAATACAATTTGCAAACAACGCTTAACAAAAAACATGTGCCTTTCCGCTTTCTTTACATGCAACTTGATCACACCCAACGCGAAAGCGCGAAGATAAGTAGTTCACGATAAATTTGAGCCATTTCTTTTTTAGAATTACGTTAAAACAACGTTCTATTTTCTAGCTCACAAACGTCGTCACAATATGATGACCTTCTGACGTATGACACTTTTGAATTAATAACGCAGATTGAAAAACTACGTTCTATTTTCTTTTTTATCTTCTCCGGCCTCAAGGTCATAATACAATCTGCAAACAACGCTTACAAAAAAGGGCGTAATAAATGTATGTACGAATGAAAATAGTCGTAACGGAATTCTAAAACAGAAACGCCTAAAATTTATGGTGAACTACTTTTCTGCACGCCTTAACGTTCGGTGTGATCAGGTTGATGTCAACAAAGCGGAAAGACACTCAGATCGGAACATTAAATAACTAAAATTCAAATTAAAATTAAAAAAAAAATCGCTTCGAGGTGCGCCAGAAGATGTCTACAGGTACCTTCATAATAAATTTCGTCGCTCTAGGTCTCCTAATTCTATGTGAAATCCGACCGACAGACACACACACAGTCTGTTTTATATACACTGATGGAAAAAAAAATCCCAACACCAAAGAAGGGTTTGTGTTAGATAAACGACAGTTGGTAGGCGGTGAGAGTACATCTGTAAGATGACGTCTATGCAAATTTCGCGCTCGGCGCATACGTGTGGCGCTAGTAGCGCCCCTCGGAACATGCAAAGCGGGTTTGCTGTAAATACGCGCTGTAACGTTCGTGACTGTTAGTTATCGTTGAGATTCGACGTAGTGTGTTGATGTTAGTCAAGAATGCCTAACATCAAGCCATTATCAACAGCTCACGGAGTTTGAACGAGGTCGTGTAATAAGGCTACGAGAAGGTGGATTTTCTTTCCGCAATATTTCAGAACGACTTGGCAGGAATGTAGCCACTGTGCATGATTGTTGGCAGCGGTGGGCAAGGGAAGGTACTGATTCAAGAAGACCAGGTTCCGGTCGGCCACGTGGCACTACTCAGAGGGAAGACCGCAGTGTACGGCGTATGGCCGTGGCGCATCGTACTGCGTCTGCGGGAGCAATTCGAGCTGCAGTTGCCACCACAGTGACACAACGAACTGTTACAAATCGGTTACTTGAAGGACAGCTCCGAGCCAGACGCCCTGTAGCGTGCATTCCCCTTACTCCAAACCACTGCCGTTTGCGACGTCAGTGGTGTCAAGCTAGAGCTCATTGGAGGACGGAGTGGAGATCTGTTGTGTTTTCTGATGAAAGCCGGTTCTGCCTGGGTGCCAGTGATGGCCGTGTGTTGGTTAGGAGGAGGCCAGGTGAGCGCCTGCAACCAACCTGTCTGCGGCCGAGACACACTGGACCTACACCTGGAGTTATGATCTGGGGAGCAATTTCCTATGACAGCAGGAGCACTCTCGTGGTTATCCCACGCACCCTGACGGCACAGTTGTACGTCTGTCTGGTGATTCAACCTGTTGGGCTGCCATTCATGAACAGCATTCCAGGGGGTGTTTTCCAACAGGATAACGCTCGCCCGCATACCGCTGTTGTAACCCAACATGCTCTACAGAGTGTCGACATGTTGCCGTGGCCTGCTAGATCACCAGATCTTTCATCAATCGAGCACGTATGGGACATCTTTGGACGACAACTCCAGCGTCACCCCCAACCAGCATTAACCGTCCCTGTATTGACCGTCCAAGTGCAACAGGCATGGAACTCCATCCCACAAACTGACATCCAGCACCTGTACGACACAATGCATGAACGTTTGCGTGCTTGCATTCAACATTCTGGCGGTTACACCGGTTATTAATGTACCAGCATTTCACATTTAAAATGGCTCTTCTCCCGCTTACATTAAGCTGTGATCTTGAAACCTTAATCGATTAAATATGTTACCTATACAAATGTATTGCCGCCATTTCATTCCTCTACAACTATTTTTTCGTGGTGTCGGGATTTTTTCCGTCAGTGTATATAGAGATAAATAAAAGTAAGATCAGTGGAGAATTATTGCTCAGAAGAATCATATTGATAAACATTCACCATCATGCATTGTATTGTAGAAGTTAACATTGCATTATTATTAAAATGGATCTAGCACGATGTTTACTGCAATGCAAATGAGACACGTTTCACCTCAGTGCATTTCCTTCGTGTTTCAAAAGACGGAAGCATTTACGTTAATGGAATTTAGGCCACGCTGAAGTGTTACACGATTTACTATCCGAAATTAAAAATAGGAGTTGTTTGAAAATCTTAAATTCTGAGATGACTGCTACTTTCATGAATTTAAATACTTTAAGAGTAGAAGCATATAATAATTGCAGAAGTGAAATATTTCGAAAGTATTGGTACCATATAAACTATATTGTAAAATTTCACGCACGAAAATATATACAATAATTATTGACTCCGATCTTTTGTCGAAAGTTGCATTCACTTCAGCCAAGCAATTGCTGACACTTCGTTGTTTTTCTGTTAAATCAGATTTGGTGAAAGTTGCATAAAGCCTAGTATTTTTAGGGCTAGATCAAACGCAGCTGGGATATTTTGCGTTGTGTGATTCCTACATTGTAAAAAATAAGTGGTGTGAATTCACGGAAAATTCCTAAAAATAGCGTGCAGCAAAGTTTCCGGTAGGTGCCTGTCTTTTAACGAAATTTCCGTTTTGACAAGTTCTCGTTTTCTTTAACGTCCGTACTGTCACAGATTTTCTGTAGTATGTAATTCCGCGAATTTCAGAAATGTCCGTTTCGGGTTTTTCCGCACTTATATAGAAATTTCGCGAAATCGAAGACCCTGAATTTTTCAGCCGTTACAATAGAGAAAAGCATTTCCCTGGTGGAATTCGATCCGAGGTTGTTCGGGTTGGCTCAACAGAAACTGCGTGTCTAAACCACTGAGCCAGAAAGACTCAGTAGTCACAGTCACGTTCAAGGTAGAACTGTAATTGCGCGATAATAAAATTATTTCTGTCATTAATGCGAATGAATTAGTCATTTTATTTTCTGTTGGAGCTTATTATTTTTCTGAATAGGCTAGTAATAATTTTATTTTTCTGTAGGAGGACTTCACAAATTAAGTTTTTTTTTCATCGTGATTTTCCGAAGTAACAGAATGCTTTGGAACTTGAGACCTTTTTAAACTGACAATTGCTTTAAATTATATATAAGAAAAGATAAAATGTACTGCTTTCTAAAAAGGATTATTTGATAAAACTCCTAAATGTAAAATTTACTCTTGATAGCTATAATAGCTTTTGTCTTAATGACTCTACAGACTGATACATAGATATCGTACAGTCACCGGCACAATTTAATTACTCGGTTACTTACGGTAAAACAATATACAATAACTGAGAACAAAATGGGGAGGGGGGGAGAAGGAATATTCGGAATATCCGGTGCCACAATAACTAAAATTTCATGTGATTTACTATCCACAATACCCGAACTCGCTACCGAACTCTAAAATCAGATCTTCCGACAGACGACTGAAATTAGTAGTAATTCAAACCTCAAGGATTCCCGTGAATGGCTCTTATTATCGGAAATTCTTCGTTATATGGATACGGAAAAGTGAGAATAGGGTGTTTCCGTTAATATACGAAAATAATTCAGGAAAAGTTTCTGAAAATTTAGAATTTTCCATTAACACATCTTAAAAACGACAATTTATCGTCACTTATATAAGAAAGGAATTTCGGAAAGGTGTCTGAAAATTCAAAATTGCCCGTTAACACATCTTAAAAACGGCAGCTTACCGTCAACATAAGAAAGAAATTTGCGGAAAGGTTTCTGAAAATTCAAAATTTTCCGTTCACACGTCTTAGAAACGGGAAATTAGCGTCAATATAAGAAAGAAATTGCGGAAAGGTTTCTGACAATTCAGAATTTTCTGTTAACACATCTTAAAAACTACAATTTACCGCCAATATAAGAAAGAAATTTCTGAAAGATGTCTGAAAATTCAGAATTTTCCGTTAGCACGTCTTAAAAATGGCAATTTACCGTCAATGTAAGAAAGAAATTGCAGAAAGGTTTCTGAAAATTCAGAATTTTCTTGGCGTACGAAAAAATCCGTGAAATTCAGGGTTCTTTCCGTTATTTCATGGGAAAGGTTGTATCAGGAAAATGTTTCGTCAGTTCACTAAAGGAATCACGGAAAGTGGCTCATGAAGTTCAAATTTTTTTACAGTGTAATCTCTCTTAAAAGATCATGTGTTGTCTAAAACCTAGTGTACCATATACCAAGCACACCTAAATCCCCTCATCATTCTACAGAAGTTACTGTTTGCTATCAGCCTTTCTACTTTCTCTCAGCCAACTTTTCAAAACTCGGCAAACACGACCAATACCCGCAACAAAGAAAACAAAAAAATCCTTCCACATATCCATTGTCTTTCACAACCAACCGTGCTAAAACTAGACTTGTTTCTAGTGTGTGTTCCTTTCTCTTCCGTTAGTAGCTTCAAAATGTTTTGCAGTTCTTTTATGATTGTCAAAATTTGGAATGAGTCAAAACTAATCTTCTTATACCCTTTTACTTCATGAGTTTGCTTATAAAAACTAATTCCCAACATCATTCACATCCCCAACAGGGGGAATTCACCAGTTTGTTACTGTTAATATGTAGTTCTCCTTTTTCCAGTATAAATTATTCTCGCTGTAGAGAATATTAAACTTAAATCTTATTTTTTAAGCATTGTTTTAAGTGCTTTTACGAGCATTCAAATGCTCGGCCTACGTGTAGCAATAATTTATCGGTAATAAATTGCTCTGCTTGTTCTGTTCTGATGAAATATAATAAACGATTAACTAAACTAAATCCCGCAGTCATCGAAGAAGCCCAAGAATTTCCGTTTATTTTTTTACATTAGACATTCCTCCAAAATGGCTTACCCAGACTGACAGGTTCATATGAATCCCAAAATTTGATACCGCAATTGGAGCACATGCATCAAATTTTAACTGTCAGTTTTGATGTTAAATGAAACCAAACAAAGTTATTGCGAAAAAGTGAGAGTCCTATTCTAACTAAACCTGTGAGTAAGGTTTTTTGCAGCCGTACGATTTTGGCGTATCTCTTGACACACATGTGCATGTTTTCTTCCGTTACTGTGGTGGTGGTAAAATAACTCTACCTACTTCCACACAAGCGTTGTCAATGCAGTTTGTTGTTCAGTGCAGACAGGTTTCATATAGGCTACAATTATATAGAACTCGAAGAAAGATTTTGTCTTTCTTTTTTCGAAAGATTATGTCTTTTTTTTCGAATGGGTAGGGAAATTGTTGACAACCTCTATAACCGTATAAGGCTATACCACCCGGCTTTAATTTAGAGCCACTGGTTTCCATGAGGCAGCGCCATTGTACAAAAAATACTGTCCATGTCTTGCCCGGAAATCGAAACCAGGTCCAATGCGGATGATTAGACCAAGGCCCTCGCCCCCGAGTCTGACTAATCGGCCATTGAGGTAACGATATCTTTACTAGTGTCTATAAACGATATCTTGAGCAACTTCCATATCACTGAGGTAGAGAATTGTAAAAACTAGGTCTTTTTTTAAGCTCAACGATCACCGTGAGCAACTCTATGAGCTATAAGAAGTCTCCCGTCTCTATTTTGGGGTCAAAGGTTTCAGGAAGAGCCAGTGCAGCAGGACAAGTACACCATTCATGCCTCGTCCGGGACTCGAGCCCGGGCCATCACGGACGAAAGGTCACTTTCCAGTGCTTAAACCACTGCACCATAGGGTCGGCCCAAACTAGATTTGCAGTTGTATAATGCGCTCTTCCATTAACTGACTGACCCCGGACAAGCATGAAGTTGTTCACCTCAACAAGTTCAGAAATCAGGTCTGTTAACTTTATTCATCCGCTGATCGAAGCTTTGGGATTTTCCTTTGAGTTTTGTTTGTTTGCGTGCTCTGTAAGCTTTCCATTGGTATGTCACCCTGTAGTCTGTGAAAGAGAGCGTCCTTTTAGCTCAGGGTCCTTTTACGCTTTGGTCTGAATACCAGGTAGGGCATGACTGGTTTTTCTTATAGATCTGGCTTTCTCCTTACCTTAGATTGAGTAGGCCTTAGTTAAATCTTGTCGATTGTCGGGTGTTCATTAAACAACCGAATAGAAAAGTTCTCTCTGTTTGCATCTGTTGATCGGACTTCTGTTGTGTCCAAACTAAAACAATCATCGGAACCGAAGTGCATATTTCCCCCTTAGATAGACCTGTACCGTATGTATAGGCAAGCGATGGGCAAGAAAATGGAATTATCCTCCTTCTGTATCTCTCTAAGAACTAAGCTTGTACATCTGTGGGCTAAGGTGGGTTCCAACATTTGAAATTTGCCTGAAGAAATACAGATTTTGTCAAAATCTTCTTAAGGCTGAAGGTAGTCAATGAAATACAGCTGTAACGTACCAGGAGATGTGACGTACCTGCCAGAAGGACGCACACGACATAAAGGCAGATAGCAATTAGAATCAATGTCCGCGTAGCTTAATTGGTAGAGCAACTTGTTCCGGAATAAGCGGACCCGGGTTCGAACCCCGGCGCGGATAAAAATGACGGAGAAATTCACTTCGTTATACAGCATAGTTGCTTATCGGGTTACAAAAAGATAAAAGCTTTCAAGAAAGGGCTTCTCTTTTTCATTTTGCTAATTAAGTCCTTAATTATGGTCAAACCTAGAAAAAACAAACTTTGTGTCTACGTAAATTCGTTCGATGCGAAAGTGAGTTAATGAACAAATAATATATTTTGAAGAAAATCAATAATACTAAGAACCATTATTGAAAATCTATGATACTAAGAATCATTATTGAAAATCAATAATGAAAATTATTATTGGGGTCACTGAAATTGAAGAAGAAAACTTTCCATTAGTGATATTGATTCTGTTTCTGCTCCACCCAAAGGGGAAGGGAGGAACTACCTTCAGCATCCTCTTCAAGGAGGCCTGTGACTTACCGGAAATTTTCAAGTCGTTGAAGCGACTTCACGAATTAGGTGTGCCTTAAGCTGCACTCAAATAATTTTCAGCAGTTGCAGGTGGTGTGAATATGTTCCATAAACGCACCGCACCGCAATGACATTTCAGCTCCCATTACGAAAACATGCATTCATATTTGCATTTTTTTTTCTTTCTGTTAGTGCTCTAGTGATCCAAAGAACAAAATTGTGCAATACGATGTTTTATCTTTTTTTAACATAAAGAAAAACGAGCCAGGAAACTTTTAGTCTTCTGAAAGCTCGGCTGTGTTCGAGGAAAGACAGCAATCGACGGAGGAAGAAGGAAATACGCTAATTGCTGACTGAACTAATGTCTTACTTCTTTCTGCAGATTAATTCTAATATCCTCTCCAATCAGTTCCTGAAAAAAAAAATGAAAGAAAAAGCAAGAGGGGGAAAAAAGTAACTGCCGAATGCTTTCCGACATCAAGATATATATATCGTGATAAAGTAAATAGCATCAAAACAAGATTTGTTAAACGCGGATCACGGCAAACAGAGTGGTAATCTGTCCTTTCATCTGCAGTGACCCGACAGATCCTAACAAAAAGCCCGCCTTTCTTTTTCCTTTTTATTTTTTGAGGAATAGCGCTTAATTGCCAATTAATGACAGGGCGCGAATTCAGTCAGGTGGTGCTCTTGTGCTTATGAATTTGTTAGCTCGCAGACGACCTCACTGGCGGCTGCCGGCCTCGAGGACCCTCAGGGTATTCTTTGCACTAATAGCGAGTTGCCTTTTTTTTTTCTTCATTTCTTTCATTAAGTTTCTCCCACCCCTTATCGTTTTCTCCGTTAAAAATTTCCTGACTAAACGATCTGGCTAATCCTGTTTTTCTTGATTTACGTTACTGTGAATGTCCTTATTTTGAGCTTGCTTGTTACTTCCTTAAATATCTGAACTGTAAGTGTTCTGGTTCTTGCAAATGACTTGTTTAAAGTCTTTCTTATTACTCGAGTAGTTTTTCATCGCGGCTGTCACCGTGCGCCGAATTTCTTGGATTTGCTGTCCTCGGGGTGTTGAGCGTGACTGCTTGTGGTGATAAAGCATTAGAATGAGAGCCATTCCATTGCTCTAACACAGTGACCCTTTCTCTCTATTAACCGGCTCTGCAGCCAGAATAGTGACCTACCGCAACGGGACATTTCAACTAATTTTCGGAAACCTGCTCTCAGGAGACAACTGCTGTTATTTAATAGCTTACTTGATGGACATATCCAGTTAACAATAAATGTTTATGTTCGCGGTTTGCATGAGAACAATGCCTCCAAATTGTATTCCCCTTTCAGGAAATATAATTCCAATGCCAATATTTTTTCCATGAAAATGCCTGGATTTGCATAATCATCAGCATCGTCATCAACCATTTTCAGTCCACTACTGTATGAAGATCTTCCCAAGTCATTATTTTCTATGCCACTCCGACATGTTTTCGAATTTTAACCATCTATCTTTCACGTAGTACTTTTCTCGGTCACTTTCTGTCCATTGATTTCTAATCTAGTATTTCAGTTGTCCAACGGTGGTCACTTTTTCTAGCGACACGTCCAGTCCATTGGAACGTTACGGTCTTTCAACTCAAAGAAGAATGGAAAGATGAATCCTTGGTTGCACCAAGCATGCATCTCTCTGTGCTTCTTTTGAGTCGTTCGCAGAATTTCTTTGTCTTATTTAGTTCAGGTCTATGTCTAATCCAAAAATAAGAACTAAAACGATGCATTGATTAAACACTTTTCTTATAAAACATAATGGTAAATTGCTCTTGAAAATAGTATCATTTCTTCCAAATGCGTCTCAGCCAAGATTAATACTCCTATTAATTTCTTCTTCAATACGGCCCTCGCTTGATATCTGTTGTCCAAGGTAAATGTAGGCATCAATCACTTCAAAATTTGCAACAGCAGCCTGTAAATTTTCAGTTTTTCGGTAAAATTGCTATCAAATGAAACACTTTTTTGTCCGATTTGAGCCAGTCATTCTACGCTAGTGTTAAAGTTAATACAGAATGTCTTACGGTACTGAAAAACTTTGTTCCAGATGTTCAATGCTCGTGTACTATATTTTCCTGACACCATATATACGCTTATATACTACAATCGTGAACCATACGCTCTATAGTGGTATAAAACTTGACATAAAGCCAGGAACAACCAGGAACTTTCTGTTACACTATAGTTATTCTGAGAACGCCGCTGTTGTAACTCGCGGCTAAGAAGATGATAATCTAGGAACGTAAAGTTGAGCTAAATGGACAGACAAACATGCTCCTGGATGCATATGACATCCGTTTTCATTCCTCTGTCGTACAGGAAACATTCGTTTCAGATGCGGGATTTCAGATTCACCAATACCCAATGAAACGCTTAATGTTAGCCGTGGGACTTTCTTCCGTAAAATACACGACATGTTGTATTCCTTGTCTCAGACTGCAGATATTATGACCCTGCTTGTAGAAGCATGAGCTCTGAATTATTTCATTACTAGCGTAATCGTACCGCGTCATTCCATAAGTATCGGACAATGAACTGATGCTTGTGCAGTTATACTCGTACCGGCTATAAAGCAGGAAGGCGATGCCACAATTTTAGACTCATAAATTTTTTTTATTTGGTAAGAACCTGAGGTAATACTTCGCTTTTAGTTTCGCAACGATACAAATGTTCGTGCGGAGGGATCTTTCAAGATTTATTATGAAGTTTTAGTAGTCTACGCAAATACCACCGTTTACAAAATTCCGATGTGTCTGTATTTCTGTGCGGCGTTTTCACCCGCAGTATTTCTAATTACCGGTATCTCGTACAAACCGCGTGTCATGAGCCGAAAATCATGTTTAGTACTCGCATCAGTACGATTGTAGTTGCATGCTGCATGTCTATCAGTGTCAAAGATTTTTCCAGAAATGAAAACAAAGATAGTTGGTGCGATATCTGGGTCGGAATTTCTAAGGGGAAGTGAAGACATTAAATTTTCCGGGTTTACCTTATTTACATACAGTTTTTTTATTTTATTTTTTTTTTTTTTTTTTTGGAGGTTTGACCACCGTGAGCAACTCAATGGGCTATAAGCAGTCGTCCGTCCCTAATTTAGGGTCACTGGTTCCAGGGTAGGGAGAGAGAGCCAGTGCCATAAGACAAACACAACATCCATGCCTCATCGGGATTCGAACCCGGACCCTTTTCGTACGAATGATCAGAGGCTTTCGGACGAATGATCAGAGGCCATGTACCCCATGTAATATTTTAAAGTTTTAGATTTGTATTTTTTTCAAATTGTTTGTTGAAACGACAGTCACCTCAATTCTAAATGCTTAACATTAACACTTAAATAACAAGTAATAGTCACAGGCATCG
Organism: Macrothele yani; assembly: GCA_039090855.1. Classification (NCBI taxonomy): domain Eukaryota; kingdom Metazoa; phylum Arthropoda; class Arachnida; order Araneae; family Macrothelidae; genus Macrothele; species Macrothele yani. The sequence continues at coordinate 58,021,964 of CM077017.1, read as the reverse complement.
ATACAGTGAGAAATGGTACTTATTTAACATCCAAAGAACTTGTTTTTTCAGCTTTCTAGATGTTGACTTACAACTCAACTTTGCAAAGCCACAAAGTACAGAGGGTAAGTCGAACGTTCTGCAATATTTGTATAAACTTATGTGCTGCAGCGGGTATGTCACGTGTTTAAACTAGTTCAAATCGCGCACTGCAGTCAGTCGAAAAGGATATAAAGTGGTAGTTGTTGCCGTGAACAGCATTGCATGTCGTCGTTCTGTCTGAGATTGAGATGCCTTAAAGATGAACAGCCACAACCGGCTAATTAGGGAACTTTTGCTTGAAAGTTTGAAATCTGCCGTAACGCTGCTCAAGCAACATGAAACATTTTTCATGTGAAAGGGGAAGGTTCCGTGGACCACAGCACCTCAACCAGATAGTTCAAGAAATTTCGCTCAGGTGACAGAAACCTCGACGATCAGCTAAGGTCAGGTAGGCCGTGAACCATGGATTCGGAGGCTGTGTGCCAGGCCGTAGAGGCAAATCCGACAACCAGAACTCGGAGATTATCAGGCGAGCTGGGCATATCGCAAACCACCGTGGTTTGTCACCTTCAGGACCTCAGCCAGGTCTGCAGGAGCTGCCGCAATGTCCCTCACGAACTGACGCCAGCTAAAGCAAACTGCCGAGTGGAAGTGTGCACGAAACTCGTAGAATATCCGTGCGATGTACGTTTCATCAAGAGAATTGTTACATACGACGAAAAGTGGGTCTATTTCCGTGATTCTAACATACAACGACAGTGGTCGAGCCCGAGCCAGCTTCCTGAACCTGTTGCCAAATGTGGGCGCTCCGAGCACAATGTTATACTCTGCGTCTGGTGGAATTTCGAGGGGATAGTCCATTACGAATTTGTTCCAGACGGTCGGACCATCAACGCCAACCTCTACTCTCAGCAGCTGGAACGGATGTATGCCGTTTTGGAAGAGAAGTACACCCTACTGGTGAACAGAAAGCGCGCTCTTCTACAGCAAGACAACGCTCGGCCTCATACCGCGCGAACGACCCGAGCAAAACTCCAGGAACTTGAGGGCATCGAAATGATGCTACACCCAGCATATAGTCCGGACCTTGCCCCGTCGGATTATTACCTGTTCCGGACCAATGCCCACTTCCTTCGCGAGCGGCACTTCAACAACCAGGAGGAGGTGGCAGCTAGGGTGAAGGAGTTCTTTGCCTCGAAGGACAAGAACTGGTACCTCCACGGAATCGAAGAACTGGCAGACAGATGGCTAATGATGGTGCGACACGACGGTCTATGCTTTTAATGCTGGTCAGTTTTCGCCGTAAAGGTACGTATGAAGACATAAAGTGATTCAAATATTGCGAAACTTTCTCCTCTGTAGTTTATACACAAGCACAATTCTTCTTTTAACAAGTGAAACAGTCTCGTAGAGTGAACCACATTGTTGATCTCGTAAATATCCCTCATTCGGTGTACAAATCATCAGAATAACATGCGATCCTATTTTTCAAGCAGTATAACGTCTTATGTTTACATCGTATCCTACACTGGGCGTGTCTTTATTTACCTCTGGCTCACTGTCAGCCGTTTCAAAGTTTAAAAAATTTGAAGAATTTGGCGGATTATTTAGAAAGAAATAAAACTCTAAGAAATAACATAATTTGCATAACAATAGAAACTCAAATGGGAAGGTAAATTTAGAGATATACGTCACACCCCTCAGACCTGCAGAGTATGATACAAGAACTTGCTGACAGTAATAAAGAATTGAAATTAATGGTGAATTAACGGTAAGTAAAATCGATTTGCAGTGCTTTTACAATGACTGAAGATTTAGAAATCCATAGAGCAAATTTTGAAGAAGCCGATGCTTAGATCTAGCTTGGACAACAGATATCAAGCGAAAGCTGCATCGAAGAAGGAATTTAATAAGCATATAAAACTTAACTGGAGAGCATTTAGAAGAATAGCATAATTTTCAAGAGCAGTTTACCATTATGTCTTAAAAGAAAAATGTTTAACCAAAATGCACCCATCTGGGTATGACATACTGCAGGGGTGAAACACATGTCAAAATAGCAAAGTTGCAATGATAAATTCCGTCGGTGTAGCTTAATTGGTAAAGCAATCGGCTTCGGAGCAGATGGATGCTGGTTCCATCCCTACAAATTTGTGTTTTCACATTGGTGGCTGATTGTGGAAATGGATCCACTGGCCGTTGGGTTCTTCGAAAAATGTGTGATATTCTTTCCACGTATCATCTGGAATTAATGAAAAATTGCTCCTTCGTTTTGAAAAAACAAATACGAGGGAAATGATATGACGTACTGCAGGGGTGAAACATAAATCAAGATGGCAAAGTTGCAACGATAAATTCCGTCAGTGCAGCTTAATTGGTAAACCAATCGGCTCCGGAGCAGAAGGATGCTGATTCGATTCCGTCACCGGCAAATTTGTGTTTTCACACAGTTCCTAATTGTTGATCACAGACATGGAACTTAAATAAAAAAGACAGACAAAGGCTGGGAACAACTCGAAGAAGCTTCGAGAGATTCATGTTTGGTGTAACCAAGAAATATTGCTAAAAGGAACTCATGGATCACGAAAAAGACGAGATTCAATGACATCATAATCAAAGTAAAGACTCTCAAGTGGCAACTGGCTGGAAATATTTCTTGAAGAACTAACCACCACTGGACAACTGAAATACTAGACTGGATATCAAGGGACAGGAAATGACCAAGAAGACAACTACGTGGGAGATGGGTGAATGAAATTCGAAAGCATGCCGGAATGACATAAAAGATAATTTCTCAAGACAGACAGTTGTTGAAGAGATTTGGGGACAGGGCCTGATTTGCGCATAGGCGCATAGGCACATTTTAGGGGGCCCCAGAATCACAATGAAAAAAAATATGCTTTTTTTTATTAACTAATTATTATGAGTGAAAGAAAAGTCTTTTTGTTTATACTATACACCTCTTGAGAAAAGTTTTCCTTACTAAGGCACTTTGTAGAAGCTTTGAATATTTCATATAGCAAAGTATCAGATTTTAAAATTGCTTGGGTATAAATTAAGTGAATGAATAATGTGCTTTTATGAGTGTGAGAATTATCCAATTACGCATGTTTGCTCAAATATAAGTGTCATTCCTCTGTAAATAGAATTATTTTACTACAATATTGAACACATCACAGGTGATTAATCAGTTACATAGAAGTTCATCTTGCCCCCAAAAAATCAGTCTGTACCAAGTCTAAATAATGTTCATTGTTTAAAAATAAAATTAAAAAGGGATGAATAACTTAACATCTGTCGGTATGTAAATTATTACATAATTAAATGCAAAAATAGCAATACTAAACTATTAAATAGTATTTTACTTACCCGTCTATATTTTTAAGCGCGAATTTCCTTGCTAAAATGAAGATGTAATAAAAGTAGATATTATTTCCTATCTTTCCCCGCATAGTGTCCCATTTATTAAATCAACTTTTTAATTAATTGATAATATTTAGTGGCGACAAATGTACTTACTCTTTCAAGTATGTGGACGGGTGTGTGTGGGGGGAGGGCTCACCTTGTGCTGTGCCTAGGGCCCGATTCCATGAAAATCGGGCCCTGCTTGTGGAGACCTTCATCCAGCAGTGAATCGAGAATGGCTGATGATGATGGATTGCAATTATTGTCTTCTATGTTTTCTTTTGAGTTTTAGCCAGTTGCCATGAGCTAGTGTTACTTGATTTCGTCCTCTCTTCCGAGCCATAGTCTCCGTGTATTTCTTCTTTCCTTTTTTTCTTAGTATTTTCTCAGCTTTAAACAAAACCGAAGGTTTCCTGGTTCGAGCATAATATGAAAGTTTACTGCTGTTCGTATTGAAAATGATAAAAGTTTTTCAAATACGAGAAAGTTTTCTAATACGTGTATTTTTTTTTTTTTTTTTTTTTTTTTTTTGCGAAAGATAAGAATTAACGAAAACACAGTCTTGTAACATTTTTCTGTATCTCCATGCTTCGCATTATTCCACTTTTCCTAGGTTCAAAAGAATTTTTCACATAATTCCACTTTCCTATACTTTGCAAAAAGAATTTCTTCAATACAACCGCTTGATATGGAGATATCGCGTGTCCGCAAAAGGACGAACGGACTCTCTCAACGAACACCCCTCAAACAAAGACTCCGTCCCTATTACGGCCACGTCCTTGCAGAACAACATACGTTTGGATCGACATTCGACCTCTCTTTTGCGGTATCTCTCAAATACGGACAATGTCATTGTTCGGAATTTCTCAAATGAGTATAAACTGAGTGGCCACTTTATTATGACCACCACCTCAGTACTTCGTTGGGCCACCTTTCGCCTTTAATACTGCGTCGATTCTTCGTGGCATGGACTCCACGAGATGCTGATAGGTGGTTTGTGGAATCTGAGACCATGCTTGATGAATATCACTTTCAAGGAGTGTGAGATTGCAGGGTTGTGGATCCAGCTGTCTGATGGCTCGTTCAACTTCACCCCACAAATTCTCAATGGGGATTATGGGCAGGGGCAGATTTCCAACTAGGCGCATTAGGCGCGCGCCTAGGGGCCCAGAGCGTGAGGGGCCCCGAAAACCTATAATTGGATAGACAGTTTTGCTTTGGTTTTCACGGACCGAAACAAATCAATCCTTAAAGCGACCACTTCATTTGTATTATCAATTGATATTTTGCTTTCTCATATTAGTAACATATTTCGTATTTTTATTTTATTTTTTAGCTGTTGTTGATAATCAAAATTGTCGAGTTTCCATCGATGTACTTGTTTTGAAAGGAACCGTTGAAATCATTTAGCCAACCTGAATTTTTTGGAACCGTTAAAATCATTCAGAACCTCTATTTTTTGGATTTTCGACTTTGATAGCCCTTAGGGGTAAATTCATAAAGAATATGGGATATTTAAAGTACCAAACTTAATATCCTTTGATTTCCTATTAACCTCAAAAATAATTTCTGAAATATCTCTAAAAACAAAAAAAAGTTTAATGTGCACAGACAAACAAAGCGATTAGCACTGTTTCTTACAAAACGTTCAAATAATAGAAAGATAGAATGGCATTTAAAAAAAAGTAAAATGTTTTTCTTGACTTTATTATTATTTTTTAATCTGACGGATGAAAATCTCGAGGCGATAGGAATGGGTGGAGGGGGAGGGGCTGAACTTTTAGCGCCTATGGCCTCAAATGATCTAAAGTCGCCTCTAATTATGGGGGACACCTAAGCAAAGTAAACTCACCGGCATGTTCCTGACACCAATCCTGTACAATACGAGCATTATGGCAGGACGCATTATCTTGTTGAAAGTAGCCATCGCCATTGGGATAAACCATCCACATGACAGGGTGCACTTGGTCCGCAACGATGTTTAGATATGATGTGCAAGTCAGACGTTGATCAACACGAATTAAAGGGCCCAAAGCATGCCAGGAAAACTTCCCCAAACCATAATGTTGCCTCCACCAGCTTGAAGGGTTGTAGCAATGCATTTGGGGTCCATGCTTTCGTGCTGTTTCCGCCAAATTCTCACTCGGCCATCAGCATGGTGCAACTGTAAACGTGATTCATCGGACCACATAATTTGTTTCCAATTATCGACTGTCCAATTCTTGTGCTCCTGTGCGAACTGGAGATGTTTTCTCTTGTTAATTACAGACAGCAAAGGTGTTCGAACAGGCCTTCGACTGCCATATCCCATCCGATGCAGTGTACGGCGAATAGTGCGTGCAGAGATCATTTGAGGGGATCCTTGATTAAGATGGTCTGTAATTTGCTGCACTGTTGCCCTTCTGTTATCTGTTACCAGTCTGGACACTCTCCGTTCCGCTCGAGCAATCACTAGTCAATGACGACCGCACGTTGCACGTAGAGACCCAGTTTTTTGGCTAACAATTCAGTCTTTAAACACTTTAACAACAGCTGCTCTGGAACATTACAAGAATGCGGCGGTTTCGGTGATACTCGCTCCGACAATCATCCTACGTTGAAAGTTCGTCAAATCGCATTTTTTACCCATCTCGGCACCCAAAAATCACCTCTACTACTGTCGCAAACACTAAGCTTTCCCTTTTTATACTAGCCTCGCCCTCTGGCGGCAACAGCGTGCAGCCATAGCTCATTTGCTTAAAACTGTCAGGTGGTCATAATAAAGTGGCCACTCAGTGTATCATCATCATCATCATCATCATTCTCAACCATTATCAATCCACTGCTGGACGAAGGTCTCCCCAAGTTTCCTCCACAACGGTCTGTCTTGTGCCAGTCTCCTCCATGTCACCCCTGCATACTTTCGAATTTCATCCACCCACCTTCCATGTGGTCTTCTTCTGGGTCTTTTCCTGTCCCTTGGAATCCAATCTAAAATTTCGGCTGTCCATCGATGATCTGTCCTTCTGGCAGTATGTCCAGCCCATTGCCATTTCAGGGATTTAACTCTGATCATGATGTCTTCCACTCTTGTCATTTTTCGGATCCACGAGTTCCTCTTCTTATCTCTCCTGGTTACACCAAGCATGCACCTCTCCATGCTTTTTGAGTTGTCTGCAGCCTTTGTATGTCTCTTTTAGTTAAGGTCCACGTCTCTGCACCATACGTAAGCACTGGAAGGATGCATTGATCAAACATTTTTCTTTTAAGACATAATGGCATATTGCTCTTGAAAATTATGCTGTTTCTTCCAAAAGCTCTCCAGGCAAGTTTTGTACGCCGATTAATTTCTTCATCAATGTGACCCTCACTTGATATCTGCTGTCCAAGATAAACGTACGTGTCTGTTATCTCCAGCTTTTCTCCATCAATCGATAAATCTTCATTCCTTGTAAAAGCATTGTACATCACTTTTGTCTTCTGAAAGTTCATTTTTAATCCCACTTCTTTACTCTTGTCAGCAAGTTCCTGGATCATATTCTGCAGCTCTGATGGGGTATTTGCAAAAATGACTACGTCATCAGCAAAACGAAGGTGGGTTAGATAATCTCCATTAATCTTTATCCCCTTGTTTTCCCAGCTCAGCGACTGAAAAACACCCTCCAATGTGGCATTAAAGAGCTTCGGAGATATGGTGTCACCTTGTCTCACTCCCTTTCCAATTTTTACGTGTGTTGTATTTTCAAACAGCCGAATCTTTGCACTTGCATTTTCATAGATGTTATTAATAATATTAATGTATGCATCTTCAATACCGCAGGTTTTCAGAGCCATTGTAACTGCTGATGGTTTCACCGAATCAAAGGCTTTTTCATAATCGATAAAAGCCATGCACAATGGAAGTTCATATTCCCTCGCTCTTTCAATTAGTTCTCTCAGTACGTGGATATGATCTATTGTGCTGTAGCCACTCCTGAATCCAGCTTGTTCTCTCGGTTGAGCCATGTCCAGTGTTACCTTCAAGCGGTGTGAAAGAACTTTAGTGAAGATTTTATAAACTACTGATAGGAGGCTGATAGGTCTGTAGTTTCCGAGATCCTCAATGTCACCTTTCTTATGTAGCAGGATCATTGTAGCGGTGTTCCAATCCTCAGGAATCTTTCCTTCATTAAGGCATCGAGTGAAAATTTGGGCGAGTACTGTTTCGATTTCTCCTCTTGCTTCTTGTATGATGTCTACAGTAATTCCATCTATTCCTGGAGCTTTTCCCAGCTTCATGTTCTTGATTGCATGTGCAACTTCTGCTGGAAGGACTGGAGGAACTCTGGTACTGGTATCTTTCATGATGTCTGGAGTGCATGTATCATCCCTTTCATATAATTTGGAGTAGAAATCTTTCACTCTTGTCAAAATTTCGCCCCTATTTCTTGTTACAGAACCATCTTCTTTTCTCAGTGCCATAATCTGTTTTCTTCCCTTACTGAGATGTCCCTTTGCTATCTTTAGGCTTTGGTTGTTTTCAATTGCTTTCCTCACTAGTTCACAGTTGAATTTTCTTACGTCTTCAGTGATACTTTTTCTTACTGTCTTGCATAGCTCTATATATTCCACTTTGGAAGTCACATCTTCTTTAGTTGTCCTCATCTCTCTTCTTTTTGGCATCAACATTTTCGTTTTTCCTGATAATTTGTTTACATGCAACTTGTTCTTAGACCCAGCTAATTTTGTTGCTGTTTCCATAAGAGCTTTGGTTACTTTTCTGTTAACTTCAGAGATGTCCACTTCTTCCGATGTTAGGCCTTCTAAAGCAGAGAACCTGTTCTTCAGTTCCAACTTGAAGGTATTATGGTGTTTTTTAAGGTTGGTTATGTCAATAGATTTTGTTTGTTTTATGAGCTTGCCACGTTCATGTTTAGTGTTGAGGTGCATCTTACATCTCACCAATCTATGGTCACTACCTGTGTTGAACTTGTTTAGCACACTGCAGTCTTCTATGACGAATTTTTTGTTACACATAATAAAATCAATTTCACTTGTCGTCCCATTTGGATGTCTCCATGTCCATTTCCTGTGTGGCTTTTTCTTGAAGAAGGAGTTCAAGATGAAAAATCCTTCAGCTTCTGCAAACTCAACGAGAGTATTTCCACGCTGGTTTCTGTTGCCGTGACCGAATTTACCTACTGAAGTTTCATTCTGTTGCCGTTGCCCTATTTTTGCATTGAAATCTCCCATAATTATTTTCAAGTGCTGCTTACCTTTATTATTTAGATGACAAATTTCCTTATAAAATTCTTCAATTTCTTCTTCAGGATGACTTGTGGTGGGTGCATAAGTTTGAATAATCTGAGCCTGGTATCTTTTCGAGAGTTGGATAACAAGTCGTGCAGCTCTGTCAGAGGAACTTTCAATTTCTACAACTTTATCCTTCAGTTTCTTGTTTATTATAAATCCAACACCACTAGTTCTGCCAGTATCTGTCCCACGATAGTAGAAGAGATGTCCACTTTTCAGTTCGATGAGATCTTCTCCTTTTCTCCTTACCTCACTTAGCCCCACGATGTCCCACTTGATCCTTTGTAGTTCCTCTTCCAATTCAAGAAGCCTTGAATCAGAAGATAGGGAGCGTCCATTATACGTAGCCAAGGTCAGCATCAGATGGCAGCCTAGTCCGGTCCTCCGGGGATTCTTAGCACCCTCTGCCTTCATGTCGCACTGGCCGCTGCCTTGGCCAGGTACATTCCAGCTGCCGGAGACTGAGGGCCAAGATTTAAGTTGTGGAATCATTTTGGAGGGGTTTGGCCATAACTCACCACGCTGGCCAAGCGGGTTGGTGAGTGTGGGATAGAATTTCCTCTAATCCCGATGGTATAGTTGTACCGCTATTGGTGGTCGTCAGAGCCCCTTTAGTGGGAACAGGATGCACCACGAGAAGGCGGGGTTGACATTTGTCAAGGAGAGGCTGTGATCTTACGCATCACCTGACCTTACATCCCACTCAGTGTATAGAACCTACTAATTATAGTCAGGTAACTGTAGTAAGTATAACTTCACCGGCGGAGGCTGCGTCCTCGCCGAAGTAACACATACGTCATCTCCTGTGAAGAATAAACAATCTCAAACCTTTTAGCTTGTCTGATACTAAAAGCGGGCAGTGTTGTATCTTTTTTTTCTAAATTAGGGGTATAACGACCAGCATGAGCAACCCTGAGAGTTATAAGCATTCACTCGACCCTGACTTAGGGCTACTGATTACATGGAAAGCAGAGGCAGTGTTTTGACAAGCACACCACCTATGCCTCATGCGGAACTCATACCGGGGCCTAACTCGAACGATTAGCCAGAAATCAGCGTATCTTACCTCCCGACCACCGGGGTGGCTCCCAGTATTTTCCGTTGCTTCACATGATAGCATTTCTTTTTTCTTAGATTGCTTATGAGTTTGGAATAGAGTACATGCTTATTTTTACATATGGCCACTAAGCTTATGGAGCTAACACGCGAGAAAGGTAAAAGAGAGATTTGCGTTACTTCTGCGTACTGTATCCTAGATTAAAAACCAAAACTCTCTGCTAAGGACACCTGTTTTTTATGGACAAACATTTATTCCCGAAAGTATACCTAAATGAGAGGTATGTACTTCGGTTTTCGACTTTCATGTATTTGTCGAAGATTAGCTAAAGTAACACCTTTCAAATCATGTGAGCTACCCCCGGTGGCGCAGTGGTCTAAGCGATGGCTTCTGTTCATTCGTCCGAAAGGGGTCCAGGTTCGAATCCCGGTGAGGCATGGATGTTGTGTTTGTCTTACGGCACTGGCTCTCTCCCTTCCCTGAAACCAGTGACCCTAAATTAGGGGCAGGCGACTGCTTATAGCCCATTGAGTTGCTCACGGTGGTCGTTAAACCTCCAATCAAAAAAAAAAAAAAAAAAAATCATGGAGCCACAATCTAAACATTGTCTTTGAACTAAACACTGTTTTATTACACTAATTACGAATTGGCAGCGCGTTCTTATTTCTCTACCATCTACTTCTTACTTTTGATTCACCTTTTCTTCAACCAAACTGAACTTTCTGCTGACGATGACGGCGACAGGGAAGGGTAAAGGAGGAAGTAAAGAGAACACCTTTCTTTTTCTTTTGGTAACATAAGTTCACTGCAACGTTTTAAGAGTCAGTTGATCCCTCCAAACAATTTCCGTGAAGCGGAGCTCTAAGAGTGGGAATTGTGCGTGTGTGTGGGGGGGGAGGGGGAGTCAATACGACGTGCAGTGAATGAAATGGGGAGCACAATGAGAATGAATGAGTGCCGTGAAATTGTATTGGTCGGTAGAATGATCGAGTGTCAACTGCCTTTAGAGAACGGCAGTTTGTTCTTCTTGCAGGATAAGATCAATGGTGGCCCTTTGACCAATGACAAAATAAAAGGTGTTCTTCAATTTTCCCCATTGTTAATCTAAGGATAAATAGAAGCATTAGTAAGCAATTTAAAGAGGTCGTGTGAGACGAAGATCATGTAAGCAACTGTTCAGTCGGAGCTGATATTCTCTCAAATATATCTTTTCTTAATTTTCTTCCGAGTTAATTTTTTTTAGTTAGTTAATTTTTATGACGCATCGAATTAAGAAGACTCATGATAATGCAGTTAAAATGATCAATGCTGTTAGGTTGACAAAAAGTACGTAAAAAATGTAGCATGCAACAGGCTGTGCGTTAAGCAGTATTTGTGTGCCACCTCTGTACCATTCAGCAAGCACGATAGTACTGACACTTAATAAATGTCGTGCATATATGGGCTGAGATTATCTCTTTTACGTAAAAATATTTGGTAGTAGTTTTGAGTAGGTAATGCCTTAATTAAAGTTATCTTTATATCCGCTATTATCCCATATGTCCACATCTAACAGTTTAGTGACACCGTTTCATTAAAAACTGGTTGCATCTAAAATACGTTTGAAATGCATATGAAAGAACTAAAGAAAAGGGCAAAATAAAACTGTTGTTTGTGTTTCTTGCTTCCGAGAAATAAACGGTAAACAATGGGACAAAACTGTGATTTTTTTCCTATTCTTCATATGTACAATAATCAGTCCATTTTTTCATTTTTTTCTTTTTCTGATAACCGATAGAATATTCCGTAAATAACAGACGAAGAAGGAAACTGTAATGTAGTGTATTCCATCATGATCTTTTAATCTGAAGATATATTTTTTTAATCTAGAGAAAACCTGAAGAAGTACAGATTAAACCATGTAATTTCATAAAGATGTTAACAATAATGCAGTTTGAGAATTCGTTTTTCTATCCACCGATTTCACTTATAAGTTCGTTTTATTCTTTGTAATGAGAACTATTTCATCATAGAATGAACTTCTTTGATTTCATTTCATTAGTAAATAGTTCTCAATATAAAACAAAGGTCAGACCACAAGTAACTTCCATTTATATATTCCTTGAATTGCTGAAAAGGATCATTCCACCGCAGTGCTTCTGCTCAATATTGTTATACAGTAGATTACAGTTAACTGGAACACATCGGGTTTAGATCATGTTGACCCAATTAAGGGGTTGCCCGAATTATGCGAAGCTTTATCCCAAAGAGCTAATTTGGGATGTTCTTCAAGACTTGTCCCAAATAAACTGTTGTTCCGATTAACCGATGGCCCAATTAACCTGAATCTACTGTAATTAGTTCACCAATGAATACCTGCTTAAATGTTTCCTTCATATGACTTTCTTCCCCGAAATTCGTTGATTGGAATGTGAATTCGTTTGAGAAATTAGAAATAAAATGGAGCCCTCTGAATTCTTTCTCTAAAAAAGATGGGAGTCAAAACTGATCAGAAAATGTTTTTTCTGCGTGCTTGTTAGGAGTTTAGTAACCCGCCATCATGAGCTCCAAAGGCTAGCAATAGTATTTATTTATCTACTGTTCTGCCTGAGAGAAAAATCGCCATCCTGCTCTTACATGATGAAGGACAGTTAAAAATGAAATATGTACTTTATATTGCCGAGCATTTTTGTGTTAGTGTCCATTCATATGCTGTCAGTTATTTTAAAACAATTAAATATAGCCACTTTCCTCTAAATCTTCTGACGAACTACGCCGTACCTTCTAAAATTCTGGGTTTGTTTAGTGCGATTTTTCTCAATTGGAATCGAAACTCATATATCTACAAATTCGTATTTTTCATGATATTGCATTTATCTAGTGTCTCATTTTTTGATGACAGTTTGGTATGTCACACGATCCATTTTGCCATGGACATTGTATACAGTCTGGGTACATTGTTTTTTCTTGCCTCGCAATGTTCAGGAAAGATTTTAAGCGAGAAAACTGAAAGCATTCCAATAAACCAGAACATCTGTGTTTTAACAACAGCATCAATGTTTTGCATTTACAGGATTTCCGCTAATAAGTTCCAGTAACTAAAATAACTACTTCATGTGGTCTTTTACTGCATTGTCAATCGGAATGAAAAAATCCACTCTGCTGGGTCTATAGATGGCAATTTTTATTTATTTATTCATTGTAGAACAAAATTTTTGCAGAGTATGCAGTCTTTTAGATGACTCAGAAAAATAAATTGCAGTTTCACTTAAGCTTTGGGTGAATTAAAGAGGCCCCATTGCTATAGTATCCCAGAGGTGTTGCATAGCGAAATTCAGTCCACGCGCGAAACATTGAGCAAAAAGCATTTAAAGTGAGGTATTGATGACCCTGCTCTGAAAATCACTCTTTTGTCCACCCATTACCCATCATAGATTTGTCGAACTAATCTGCCATCAGGTTTAAATTCATGAAGTGTATTAACAACGTGGTTAAAAATTGTTGTATGCCAGCTTTTGTAAAATCAGTCTTTCGTGGATTCCCCAGTCATGTACAAAACTCAAAACTGAGGGCGTGATTTTTACATGACATCAGAAATTTCGTGCTGTACAGTGGCTACAAGTGTTGCTTCTTTTTCATTTTAATTACATCTTTAAAGATATTCGATATGAAATTAATAAATCATTTTGTGCAATGGTGAAATTTCTTGAAACATAGCGTACGCATTTCAATGATTATCTAAAAAGAGATCAAGTCATAAATGCATTTGAAAGTACTTCGTAATTGTCTGTATTCATTGAATTCTTACGCTCGTCATGACTACAAAGGAAACTGCTGTTTGCATAAGCAGCCTACTGCGTCAATAAGACTTTGTGACGTGCCTGCACCGCAGGACGCACATGAGATAAATGCAGCTAGCAGCTAGAGCATACTTCCGCGTAGCCTAGTTGGGAGAGCGACTTACTTTGGAGTGAGGGGACCCAGTTTCGATGCCTAGCGTGGACAAAGATGATGCAGAAATTTACTTCGCCATATTGGCGCCAGAACTTCCAGATTTCTCGCAATGGTGTGATGTTCTTTCCACACCGCGAGATGGGAAAAAATATGAATCCCTTCTTCAGCGCTTCGAAAAATAAATGTGAGTAATGTTACGTTCCACACACCAAATTGACTGGGATTTCTCAAATGCACATTCTTCATGGGATGACTGCCTACAGCGGCACAAGATCCCGGCTGACCCGTGGGCCATGCCCCTGGCCCCCTTTCGGTGGGAGGGAGATGTGACGTGCCTGCACCGCAGGACGCGCATGAGATAAACAGGAAGGCCAGAGGACCACATGTAATGCTTAAGCATGAGCCTTCACCATTCTTGCTCATTGAGAGGGGTGGGTTTTTTGAAGTGGAGTGCTGTTTTTCTGAATGAGTCCAGTGCTATCACAATACACTGTAAACATGTAATGCAGCACTTCGTCCGAAACAACGCAACACCCATTCGACACACATTAACCTGGGCAGCAAGTGCCAACCTGCTTTCGCATCGAATATCAGCCAGTTTTGGTCTACCCTTTTCCGCAGGTTGAAGTATGTCCCTCTTCGGACCATTTCCGCCACAATTTCATTACGGCTGCTCTCGGGCAGTTAACTGTTCCTGCTGTAGCTGAGATGCTGGCCCTGCCTTTCTCGCGGCGATAACCATTCCCGTTCAGACTCCGTTAAGTCCTTCCCTTTCTCCATTGCACAGGCTTCACACGGAGAACTGACCCGCCCTGCCAGCACAGTCTATATATATACCATACAGGTCGTTGGCATCCTCTCTCTCTCTCTCTCTCTCTCTAAATATATATACAGGCTACAGTAGCAAAGCAAAGGATCCGGGCTTGTACTAAATATAGATAGCGGCAATATGGGAAAGCCTCGCAATTCAAGTGACTTTGAAAGAAGCATGATAATAAGGAATAGGCGGGCAGGTGCAAGCATCTCAGAAACGGCAAACCTTTTAGGCTATGCAAGAACAACTGTATCGAGAGTGTACAATACCTGGAGTACAAACAACGATACAAGCAGTCAACGTTCTTCCTTTGGGGGAAACGAATGTTCTATATTCGAAGGCAACAGTGGCCAGAAAGGATGGTGCTAGGTAACAGACGTGCTCCAGTGCCTCAAGTATCCGCGCAGTACAACGGTGATATAGAGAGGAGAATTTCAGCATACACTGCCTGCTGCATAATAGCGGGAATGAGCTCTGACAGCAGACGACCCCTTCGTGTAAAACTCGTCATTGCTAAAAACCGATCGATCGTCTGCAATTAGCACGGGAGCACAAAAACTGGATCTTTGAGGACTGGGAAAACGTCAACTGGTCCGATGAATCATGTTTCGAATTAATACACGCCGACACATGGGCTAGAATATGGCATCAACAGCACGAATCAATAGATCCCACCTGCTCAGGGCAAAAATTGGTGGAGGCAGTGTAATGGTATGGAGTCTGTTTCTATGATGGCGTCTGGTTCTTAAATACCTCTGGAATAGCATTTGGAAGCCACGAGGTATCTCAATATTATTACAGAACCGGCACGCCCGTACATGTGCATGGTGTTTCCTGGTAGAGAATCCTGCCACAAGACTCAGAGCACCACACAGTGGTTCCAGGAGCAAGACAGAGACTTCGAAGTGCTAAAATGGCTTCCACAGTCCCCAGATCTTTACCCAACTGAACACCCGTTGGATGAGATTGGGAGAGCCATTCGTAAGAGAGATCCACCTCCAACGAACATTCGGCAATTGACGGAATGATATCGTGCACCTCGTTGAATGTATGCCACGTCGAAGCGAGGTTGTTTTGAAGGCCAAGGTTTGGCCCAACACGTTATTGAGTAGGTGTTCCTAATAATCTGCTACTTTATTGTATAGTGTGTGTGTGTGCGTGAAGTTTGCAATATTTCTTATCGATTTTGACAACTTGCTTCACAAGAAGAATTCTAATACGGTATTGTACAAAGGCGTTACATACGTATCATCATTGACCTGAGAGTCTGCGATGAGCTCTTATACGTACCCAGACGCCTCGCAGCCTCGCATTTAAGGCGAGTAGTGAAAATCTATTGGGTTAGTTGTTAAAAGCGAAATGAATCGTCCTCAGTTTCTTTACAAACCTCACTATTAAGATTCTAAAACAGCTTCAAAGTAATTTTTCCATTTAAGAGCAGATATGTGTTTTCCAAGAAGTCGCTGCCCACATCAAATATGTTCAGCAGCTAAGTTGTGGCTGCCAAGATAAGACACACCGAACTGGGTAAGGCATCCTGCAGGTGCTTGTTCCTCTGACTGGCTGGTCTGATAACCATATCTGCGTTTCACCACACACTTTTTAAAACACGAATTACAAGGAATCACAATGACGAGTTTCTGACTAGGATTACTTCGTCTTTGCAGTGCACCCCCCCCCCTCGGATTAACGAAATGAAAATGTCTCTCAGCTGTGTCTTCTAGAAATGTAGTCAAGTTGGAGGAACTCATTACACTCTTTCTCCTCCCAGGCTGTTCCTCCCCCTTTTTTATATCCCCAAAATATTTCTGGTACAGTTTTAACAGAATAATGTCCTACAATAACCCGTTATTCTTCTTATATACCAGTTTTATAAAAATAAAGAAGCATGGTTTTCACTGAAATTTCCACACTATCAAACTCCAATTGCTAGTTAGCTCCAAATTATTTATCATTCACGTGTGGCAAAAAAAAAAAAAAAACTATGAGATATCTGCTGTGAGAGGTATGAGCAACAATATCAAATTTTAATTAATGTGGCATTTCTATCGACGGCAGTTTCTTCAGATCAGATCAGATCATATATAGAGGATTTAAGGAAGGGAGCATCTGACCCCAGGTCTTAAACAACCCTTAGAAATAGGAAGCTAGGAGATTTGGGCTAGAGTGCCCGATAGGAACGTGACACGGAAGCGAAGTAGAAAGGGGGAGGAAGACGCCCTTATTTATTACCGGGGAGCCAGTACCCGGGGTCCTACGGCTTAACGTGCCCATCGAACGCACGGCGGATATTTAGTGGATCGAGCGTTCGTACCTGCCTGGGATCTATCCTGAGGCCCTTTCCGTGGCAGTCACGAACCTTGCCCACTAGGCCACCCGCGGTCCAACAACTCTTAGAAATAGGAAGCTTGGAGATTTGGGCTAGAA
Source organism: Macrothele yani (assembly GCA_039090855.1). Lineage (NCBI taxonomy): Eukaryota > Metazoa > Arthropoda > Arachnida > Araneae > Macrothelidae > Macrothele > Macrothele yani. The sequence continues at coordinate 58,005,036 of CM077017.1, read as the reverse complement.
TGCCCGACAGGAAAGTGAAACGGAAGCGAGGTAGAAAAGGGGAGGAGACGCCCTTATTTATAACCTGGGGGCCAGTACCCGGGGCCCGACGGCAGTTTCTTATCATCAGGGATACCTCAAATGAAATAAAATTTCCAGAATGAGTAATACCGTGAACGTGATGTACTCTGCTAAAACTTGCAGGAACACCACCTTCTACTGAACTCCACGAGAAGTTAATTGTCTGTCTTTAATCAGTTCGAAAACGTCTCAGTTCACACCATATTTATTTAAACACACATCCACTGTACTTGAAAGAAACAGATAACGCCGACAGAATTTCCTTTGGAACTGCACTTTTAGCAAAACACAGACTCATGAGATGACAAAGAACAGTACAGTGCTTTAACTCATTCTCATGTTCCTTAAATATTTTTTGTGATTTCGTTGGTAGGTTGGTTTTTTGTAATTCATGGGGCAACGTCCAAGTTTGGTTATAGAACAGATGCTACGCTAGTGTTCAAAGCTCATGGAGCAGAAAAAGATTTCACAGGACGGGTAAATTATATTGTGAGATTGTGAAATCACAAATTAATTAGTGGCGAAACCGCGCCTCCTCGCTCCGTATCCAGTTGTTTTAACCGACTAAACAACATCAACGGAATGTATCGCCGCAGATTTTCCATCTTAACACGTGATTCACCTCTGTAATACGTCACAAGGTATGATGCAGAAATTTCATCGAAAACTTGTGTTTTACACAGACTTTATTCCATCCGTACACAAAAGCAGAGAAAACGTCCATGTGATACGACTCTCCATAGTCTTAATACTCGCTGTCTTTCATTAGACGTCTCAAAGAAGGGAACATTCCTGACAACTGAAAAAAGCTACAGTGATACTACTACACGAAGGAAGGGACCTCGAGGATATCAAGAACTACAGACCTATCCGCCTCCTATCAGTTGCTTATAAAATCTTCTCGAAGGTATAGTGACTACATGGAGAAAAACGTTTTGTTAATTCAGCAAAAAACTTTTGAATTAACCAAAACATTTTGTCGATATGCAGTCAACAAGAATGTTTGTTGAATTTACAAATGTATTTTGCTGAAAATTATTGTCGATTCTACAAAAATGATTGTTATCATGACAAAACGTTTTGTTAATTCAGCAAAAAAACTGTTGAATTAACCAAAACATTTTGTCGATATGCAGTCAACAAGAATGTTTGTTGAATTTACAAATGTATTTTGCTGAAAATTATTGTCGATTCTACAAAAATGATTGTTATCATGACAAAACGTTTTGTTAATTCAGCAAAAAAACTGTTGAATTAACCAAAACATTTTGTCGATATGCAGTCAACAAGAATGTTTGTTGAATTTACAAATGTATTTTGCTGAAAATTATTGTCGATTCTACAAAAATGATTGTTATCATGACAAAACGTTTTGTTAATTCAGCAAAAAAACTGTTGAATTAACCAAAACATTTTGTCGATATGCAGTCAACAAGAATGTTTGTTGAATTTACAAATGTATTTTGCTGAAAATTATTGTCGATTCTACAAAAATGATTGTTATCATGACAAAACGTTTTGTTAATTCAGCAAGAAAACTGTTGAATTGACCAAAACATTTTGTCGATCAACAAGAATGTTTGTTGAATTTACAAATGTATTTTGCTGAAAATTATTGTCGATTCTACAAAAATGATTGTTATCATGACAAAACGTTTTGTTCATTTAACGAAATTCCTAGGTCGATTTTGGGGAATTTGTTTGATCCAACAATATGTATTGTTATTGTGATAAAGCGTTTTGTTGCTGCAACCAAACATTGTTATCGTGACACAGTAATTTCTTGCTCCAACTAAATTTAGAGTTACGTAGCTGGACCACTTTGTCCCTAAACTTTTTTTCCGATGGAAACACTTCGCCGGTGCAGTACTATTAGGTGATGCCCTTCGACCCTGGGTGTCCACCATTTTTTCCCCGTCATCTTTTTTTCTAGCGATGCTTAAATGAATTCAGACGGCGTTACGAAGAATTTTTTTCAGAACCAGCGAAAATACTCACACCGAGCGGATTCGAACCTGAGACCCTTAGTTTAGGAACTAGGCGTGCCAACCACTCGGCTATACCTGTCCTTACGAATAAATTCTTATCTGCGAATTCAGCATTTGAAGATCGGTTTATTACCTTCCGAAATGTTCACGGACAATTTATACTTGACATAACGATGTATTGACACTATTTTGGTGCGCGTGTAACATCTTCCTAAATTCGATTTCTTTTTAAATGTTTTCCTTAGTTTTTTGATGAAACAAATTATTGACATTTTTGGTTAGACAAAAAAGAATCGTAATGTTTTTCTTAACGTTCTATATGTTCCAGGGTACTATCACCATGCAATCTTTGGTTGCCACACGAATTTTGAAACACGCTGTATATGTAGCCTATACAATCAAGCTCTATACATAAATTACAACTCTTATCATTACCTCATGTGCAAATGTTTACTTGCAATCAGGAACCGCAAGCCGTCATAAGAAATGTATTATTGCTTTAGAAATCTGGGTTTAAATTTAATACGTGCCCCTGTGCATCTAATAAGATGCGGATTCTATCGTGTTCATTGTATTTATGAGTCTACAAAGTGAGGCCAAATTATCACTGAAATTCACTGAATCCAACCACAATAGCACACAATAAACACTAGCATAAAAATACATCGGAATTATTAAGATATATTAGAAATTCTTACCTCTGAATGTCTCTATCAGAGTTGACAGCTGTCAGTCTTCTAATAATGCACTCACTTCGCAGTCAGCCATAATTCAAAACGAAATCTTAAGCGCTAAACGAGATTCTACTAGTCAGTGGTAGTTTGGTAGTGCCCCTATGGAGTAGTTAGTAATCACGAGTGCTTTGGCGTAAGTTCGATTCCACCTCCATATAATTGAATTAACAAAATATAACCAACGAAATAATTTTGTGTTTCCAACAAAACAATGCCGATGTAGTTTGGCTAAAACAACAAAATGAATCGACAAAACAGCTCAACAAAACTAACTTTTTTCTCACTGTATTACATCGCTTGTAGGAAACACTGGACAAGAGAACAAGCTCGATTCAGGAGTGGCTACAGCGATATCGATCATATCCAAGCACTGAGAGAACTAACTGAAAGAGAGAATGAATATGAACTTCCGCTATAAGCATAGCTTTGATTGATTATAAAAAAAGGCTTTTGATTCCGTAAAACAGTTAGCACTTATATGTCTTTGAAATCTTGTGGTATTAAAGATGCATACGTTAATATTATTAAAAACATTTATGAAAATGCACGTGCAAAGGTTCGACTGCTCGAGGATCTAGCACGTATAAAAATTGGAAAGGGAGTGAGACACACACAAATATGGGGACATCATATTTCCCAAGCTTTTCAATACCACACTGTAGAATGTCTTTCAGTCATGGAAATGGGAAGACAAGATGATAATAATTAATGGATGTAATTAAATCCACCTTCATTTTGCTGGTGACGTAGTCATTCTTGAAAGTACCCCTTAAGGGCTGCAGAGCATCATCCGAGAACTTTTTCACAGAGTGAAGAAGAGTGATTAAAGGTGAACTTACAGAAAACAAAACTGATGTACAATGCTTTTTCAAAATCTAAAAATTTAGAGGTCAATTTGGCAAATTTTGAAGTCCCTCATGCCCACATATTCTTTGTACAACAGACATCAAGCGAGGGCTACATCGAAAAGGAAATTAGCAAGCGCATAAGATTTGGCTGCAGTGCATTTGAAAGAAACAGTGCAATTTTCAAGAGCAATTCCCATTGCGCGTTAACACAAAAGTGTTCAGTTCCAACACATCTTTTCAGGTTTTACTTATGGATCAGGGAATGGAACTTAACAAAGTAAAAAAGACATACAGCGGCTGCGGAGAGCTCAAAGAAGCATGAAGAGATGCATGTTTGGTATAACCAAGAAAGATAGGGGGAAAAAACTCATAGATCAGGAAAATGAAGAGAGTGGATGACACCATAATTAAATAAAAACCCTCAAGTGGCAACGGGTTGGACATATTCCAGAAAGAACTGATCGCCATTGGACATTTAAAATACTAGACTGGTTAATAAGGGACAGGAAAAGACCCACAAAAAGACTTCGTTGGAGGTTTGTGGATGAAATTCGTAAGCAAGCCGGAGTGACATATTAGATAATGGCTCAAGACAGATATGTGGAAGAGACTAAAGGAGGCCTTCATCCTGCAGTGGATTGAGAATGGATGATAATATTTTTTTTGTTTTGTTTTTTATTTTCGCGGCTACGAAGTTGTATATGGGCTTCAGTTCGTAACCTGTGAGGTAAGTAGTGACAAGAATCAACTAAAAAAAGCGCAACCTACAAAAATTAAGAATATTCGTCTACATTTGTTATAGACTAATAATCCCAAACTGTTGCATTCAGTATATGTCATAAATGTTTGAACTCGAATGGGAAGGCTACAGGTTTAGCTGAGAGAAAGGTTGGAATGGCTGGTGCCCCCTCCTTGTTTCCGTGGTGTCGCGTCTGTCGTATTACAAAATACATTAAGCAAAACTGATAGCCCTGAACTTGCGACGCCATCCCCAGATCAGCCGGTTAATCTACTGACACTTTAAGGCTGCCATGTCGGAACCTCCCGGAAGACGCTGAGAGCAACCGTCGTGACACAGCAGACTACCGAAGAACGCTCGAAATCCGGAAACGATTAAAAGATGTCGTAAATCGGTTGTTATTTACTTTTATCTGACTGTCTAAATAATGGAAAGAGAAGAACCAGAACATTCATGGTAAATTCCCGGATGTTAAATATTATTGGCTTTTTTTCCAAATTTTAGTAAATATTGTTGTACTAAGCCATAATTTTGCTCCCAATTAATAATCAAGTGATTTGGTGTTTATTTCCGTATAAGTTTTCTCGGTTGTAAAAACTGTTAACAAGGACCTTCCAGGCTTTTCCTCCTTATAGGAATAGCTGGTGCTACCTACTCGGCATGCTGTAAGGTCTCCGAGTTGCAAATAATACATATTAAAAAAAAATTACTCTGAATGTTCGGTTGTAATGAACTCGTCTTTTAAATCCTTTACGACACGAAACAAATATTTCAAAGCAGACTTTTAGAAAATCTAAAATTCAACTAAAACGTTACCGAAGGAAAAAGTAGTATAATTTGAAATAGACAGTGCGAGCCGAATTGTTCACAGTGAATGAAATCAGCTACCCACACCTCCAAAAAAAGGAAAAGAAAAAGAACAAACAAAAGAAAAAATAACCGTATTACAACAATCAATACAACTTCCACAAAAAGAAATAATTACTTACTCCCAACAGCAGCTGAAAAGCGTATTACGAAAATTAGAAAATTGTACACAAAACGTTTCTCATAGCAGAAGATATCAGAGGCAAAAGGGATTTTGAAATTTATCACTTAGAAGAAGAGATACAGAATATAACTTTACGCGCCCTAGGAGAAAAACTGTGAATTACTTAAAGAAGAGAATGGGTGCAAAACATTCTGCAGAATGAAGAGTACCTTACCAAAAAAAGATTTTAAGTATCAAATAAAGTCTTTCCCGCAAAAATATAGGGTGACTTCTCCGGGCGGTATAATTTTGAATGTAAAACTAGAAATTATGCGAAAATTACGAAAATCATTCTTCTTAGCAAAAACTAAGCTAAGGAAATAAAGTTTTTCAAATTAATCTTTTCGGAGCAGATGTACCGAGAGAAACTTTTGCCATTCACGGCCTCAGCGAAAAAGCTGTGCATTATGTTCCCAATATTCACTGTGTCAAATGACACATATTTAAAAAATAAATTCTTTAATAGGATTCAAAGAAGCGGAAGTAGAGTTGCGAATAGAAATACACATTAACACAACTTAGCGCCAGAACTGTGCGGTACAAAAAATAACCCGCGAGTGCATGCAAAATGTTTCACAAGGTGAATGGATGTTGAAATAATTGTTTCAATTGGATTTTTAGAAGCAGAGATATCGATAAAAATAAATTAAACATTTGTGCCCCCAGCGGGGCGTAGTATTTTGGCCAGGAAATGTACTTAAAATGTTTTGGTAGTTAGTAGTATCTACCCCAAAACGGAGTTCTTCAATCGGGCATTTAGGCGCGTAGATATTGCTGCAAATGCAGAGGATATTCACACATTTTTAGAACGATTTTCCAGCAATATAATTAACGTTTAAAATAAAATTATTTCTGTGTTCTATCTGATAGCCCTTTCTCTGGAGATGAACCTACATCTAGATTTCCAATATAACAGGGCATTTCTTAAAATTGGAAGCAAAATGTTGTTAGCAAGGTGGAGACCAATATTCTTAGGTGGTTTGCACATGTTGAAAGCATGAGTGGTGAGATGCTTACTAAGAATTTTTTTTAGCCCAAGTGGCAGAAAGGAAAGGCAGAGGAAGGCCAAGGAAGTCACGGGAGGATCAGATTCAGGAGTGCTGCATAAGAAAAAGAATATGAGTATGAAGTATAGAAGATATTGTGTGCGTCGTGTGATGGATGTCAGTAAAGCCCGAGTTGTACATGTATATCAAAATGTAGAAGTTTGATATGGCAACAGTTAGTAAACAATCCGTTAAAAATTATCTGGTAGTTGTATTTCTTTGTGGAGCTAACCTCTGAATCTCAGAGAACAGCTTAGTGATACGTATGTATGTTTAGAAAGCGCTCGTTTTAGTAGTCCGAAGGCACAATAGTCCATTGGTGACACATCAGAGGATTTTAAAGGAATATGAGACGGGAGACTTTTGTTTTTCTCAGATTCAAATATTTCTTTATTACCTAGTTTACAGTTGACACAGAGATTTTTAACGACTTAGTGATTGCTCTTTGGGTCGGTGGCTTTTCTTTTAAGACCAGAGGCCTTACTTTTGGAATAGTCGTAAAAGTACGTACCTTCTTTAGTTATTCGTTTGATGTTCCTGTTAAAAGCAATGTTTGACGATTTTTCTCTCTGTTATTAATAATATCGCTTATTTTACATTTGGAAACTTTAAATCCATAGTTTTCACAGAGTTTTTTAATTACAGAATACGAATATTTCTCTTCGTAAACAGCAAAAACATTACCCTCTGTCTACAGCTTGTTTCCGTACACCATTTTCTTAGCAGACGATATTTAACTGCAGCAGATGTTTTTTTTCCCTGTTCATCTAACACGTTGTTGCCAGTTTCAATTCTTTGAAATTCTTTTATTTTCTGTAATTTCATATCAAAAACGTTCTAAAAATGTGTAAACAACCTCTGTATCCTTCAAACGGAAAACGTTTATAGCAGAGAACTTGTGCGTTAAAAAAAAACTTGAAATTATATGCAAAACATTTCACACTAGCACCTTCAAAAATTGGTCCGAGGAGGAACAAACCACGAACCACCTGGAAGGTTTCGGCCCACCACTACTCATCGATGCTAGAGGTAAGCGAAGGCTATCCCGTATGGTACGAGCGGACATAAGGGATACTATGGCGCAACTCGAATGCTGGTGACGGGAGTGATGTGTTACAACACAGAGTGCATCGAACCGTGTTGAAATGGGCTACGTAGCCGCAGGCGGCTCCGAGTGCTCACGCTGACCTGGGTTCGCTGTCAAAAGCGCCTACAGTTGGCACGCGAGCATCAAAACTGGACCTAGAATGATCGGAAAAAGGTCGTCTGGTCCGAAAAAAATCGTTTCCTGTTGCATGTGGAAGGCAGGGTACGTGTGCGTCGTTTACTTGGAGAAGTGTAAGCAGCAGGATGCACCGTTAGACGAAAACTGTTAGTTATTTCTAAATAAATGAAAATTTATAATTGATGATAGCCTTTTATGTAACGCAGTAAGCCACTTGCCAGCTGCAGGAAGATATATCCTTTAGCCATCACAAAAAAAAATTGATTCCACACTTTCAAACATTTGAATGACAACACACTAATATTTATTGCATATCTCCACAAAAAGGTAATAACTCACTATTCCAACACACACACCCTCTATACATCACCGACATTGTTGTTGTTCAGTCAAAGATCAACCACTTAGATTACTAACCGACGTGAGCAGCAAAAGGGGATCCAGGCAACGCTCGCTGCGGCAAACAAATAAAAAAAAGTTTCGAGCAGCGCCACCTGCAATTCTGTTAAATGTGCGCTGAGGCTTCTAGTTCAAATGTCGAGGAACTCTGACAGTCACTTTTCTTATAATAATTTCTAACAGTCTCCCACTTGGCTGGAAGAGTTCATGTTATCATGCCTAGTGTGAGTCTAAGTTTTTCAAACTGGGGTCCAGCCAGTGGCTTGGTGAAAATGTCTGCAACCATTTGATAAGTATTACAGTAGTCTAATTGAAGAACAGGTCCACTCAATTCTTTCACAAACTGATACCGCATCATAATGTGTTTAGATCTGGAATTGATCTTTTGATTTTCTATAAGATGTATAGTTGATTTGTTATCCTAAAATGTTGTAGTGGTTCCAGTCTGTTCAAAATCAAAATCCTTGAGTAACTCTCGGAACCACAATAGTTCTTTGCTTGCTTCTGCAGTGGCGGTGAACTCTGCTTCGGTTGTCGATAAGGCTGTTGTTGACTGCTTACGGCTGGTCCAACATATGGCACTCTTTTCAAGCATGAAAACAAATCCAGATGTTGATTTCCAGTCAGTCGGGTCTCCTGCCCAGTCAGCGTCTGCATAGCCTTCTAAAATTAGTGGGTCTTGTGAAGATAGTCTTAATTTAAGGTTTACTGTTGATTTCAAATAATAAATTAACTTCATAATGGCTAACCAATCTTGTTTACTTGGTTTTTCTACTTTTCTGCTTAAGATGCCTATGGCAGTTGAAATGTCTGGTCTTGTTACTGTAGATAAATACATGACAGCTCCCACTATTTCTCTATAAAGTCCATTATCTTTTAGAAGCTCTTCTTCTTCTTGAATGTTCTTTCTGTAGTCTGTACTGATTGGTGTTTTACTTTCCTTATTTTGATCTCTAGCATAACTTTGTATAATTTCCTTTATTTTATTACTTTGACTCAGAAGAAAACTTCCATCTTCTTCTCTTTCTATTTGAATTCCAAGATAATATGTTACGTGGCCTAAATGTTTGACTTCAAATTGATTTTTCAACAAATTTGCAGTTTTCTTTATATTTTCTGTATTATTCGATGCAATTAATATATCATCTACATACATAGCTAAATAAGTTGTTTGTTTTCCATCCTTTAGCGATAGTAAGCAAGGATCTGTTGTACTTTGTTTGGAGCCCTTGTTGAACAAATATTCTGTTATTGTTTTATTCCAATTTCTGGCACATAGTTTGAGACCATATATGCTCTTATGCAATTTACAAACTTTTTCTTCTTTTCCTGATTCTCTGAAATCTTCTGGTTGTTCCATAAATACATCTTCTTCTAAGTTTCCATACAGGAAAGCAGATTTTATATCAAGATGATGAACATTCCATTTTCTATTTGCTGCAACTGTTAAAAGTGTTCTTAAAGTGGTATGTTTTACTACGGGTGAAAAAGTTTCTTCAAGGTCTAATCCCGGTAGTTGTGTATACCCCTTTGCAACAAGCCTTGCTTTATAGCTTTCGAATTTTCCACTTGCATTGTATTTTGTTTTGAAAATCCATTTATTTTTAATGGCTTTCTTTCCTTCTGGAAGATTTACCAAAGTCCACGTTCTATTTTCCTTCAATGCATCTAGTTCTTCCTTTATGGAATTCAACCAGTTTTCTTTTTCTACTTCGTTCATGTCCTGGATTTCTTTTAAATTTTGAGGATTCTTTTTACATTGAGCTTTTGCAACATATGCTAATCTTTCTGGTGGTTTTCCTTTGTTTATCCTTGAAGACTTTCTTTGAACATTTTCAGGTTCTTCTCTATCATTATTTTCTTCCACAGTTTCTGATGACATTACTTCATTTTGAACGCAAATTTCTTGTTCATCTTCTTTCCTTTCAGCAGGTTTACTTTTTATTATAGCTTGCTGACGTTCATCAAATTTTACTGATCTGGTAATGATTGTTTTGTTTGTTTCTTTATTTAATACTCTGTATCCATTAGATCTTTGATCATATCCTAATAAGATTCCCTCTTGTGCTCTACTGCTAAATTTTCTTCTTTGTTGCTTTGGTACATAAGCTTTTGATCCAAATACTTTAATATGACCAAGATATGGTTTAAATTCGTTCCACAATTCAAAAGGAGTTTTTTCTGTTGCTTGTGTTGAAACTCTATTTTGTATGTAAGCTGCTGTTATTACAGCTTCTGCCCAGTATTTACCTTCCATATTAGCATCTAACATCATAGTTTTTGTCATTTCTGTCAAAAATCTGTTTTTTCTTTCAGCAATTCCATTCATTTGAGGACAGTATGGAACAGTTGTTTTATGTTCTATTCCTTGTTCCACTAAATCATATCCTAATAAGATTCCCTCTTGTGCTCTACTGCTAAATTTTCTTCTTTGTTGCTTTGGTACATATACATAAGCTTTTGATCCAAATACTTTAATATGACCAAGATATGGTTTAAATTCGTTCCACAATTCAAAAGGAGTTTTTTCTGTTGCTTGTGTTGGAACTCTATTTTGTATGTAAGCTGCTGTTATTACAGCTTCTGCCCAGTATTTACCTTCCATATTAGCATCCAACATCATAGTTTTTGTCATTTCTGTCAAAAATCTGTTTTTTCTTTCAGCAATTCCATTCATCTGAGGACAGTATGGAACAGTTGTTTTATGTTCTATTCCTTGTTCCACTAAATAATTTTCAAAATCTCTTCCACAATACTCTCCTCCATTATCAGTTTTTATTGATTTCGGCATTTTTCCAAATTTGGTTTTCACTGAAGCTACATATTGCTTAAATTTTACTAATGCTTCAACTTTACTTTTAAGCAAATAGATGTAACAGTACCTGCTATAGTCATCTATAAATGTGATAAAATACTTGTAACCACTAGGACTGGCTTCAACCATGGGACCACAAATATCTGTGTGTACTAATTCTAATACAGCTTTGGCCTTAAAACTACTTTGTTTGGAGAATGGCTTCTGTGTAAGTTTGCCTTTTATGCAAAACTCACAATTTTTTTCCTTTTTACAATTAGAAAGAGTTATTCCTCTTGCTAACTCCTTTTTCTCCATTTGTTTTATCATTTCAATATCCCTATGACCTAGCCTTCTGTGCCATAAATTCAAACAATTTTGATTTTCACATGTAGTGGCCAAATTTGCCTTTTCATCTAATATTTGTAGTTTGTACAAATTATCTGAGGCATCTATTAAGCCTATAGCTACAATAGTATCCCCATACTTAATTGTGCATTTCTTATTCTTGAATAAAACTTCAAATCCTTTTCCTGTGGCTTTTCTAACAGATAACAAATTAGTATCTAAATCTGGAACATATAACACATCATTTACTTCCACTTTTCGAACTTTTCCTTTTTCGATTTTGCAGTTTAAGGTTGTATTTCCCTTGCCTTCTGACTTTATCTGAGAACCGTCGGCAGTAGTGATCAGCTCTGATTCACCTTTTGAAAGTTCTTTAAACAGTGTTGCATCATTTTTCATGTGACACGTTGCACCGGAATCAATTGACCAACCTTTGGATATTTTGTTGGGTTTTGACTTCGTTTCTAATGAGAAATTTTCATTTCCTCTTTTTATGTCATTTTGTTCACAATCTAATTTTGTTTTTCTGGTCTTCACGGCAATATTACTGTGAGACTCTGTATGTGGGTTTATTTTGTGAAACTTACCAGTGTTAAATTTATTTTGATTTCTTTTGTAGTGCCAACAGTCATTTTTGACATGATTCTTTCTTTTACAAAAAGTGCAAAATCTTTCTTGTTTAGAGCTGCAATTTTTCTTTTTGTAACTTGTTTTCAAAACAGTTGTGTGATCGGTGTGTGCCTGTGAGTTTTCTTTCCTTCTATTAGATTCATCTATCACTTTACATTTGATAAACTCCAGTCTTAAATCGTCTTCCTGTCTTGCTTCTAATGCAGTAACTAAATTTTCATAGGTACTTGGTAAACTATTTAGCAAGATAGCCCCCAAATGTGTGTCTTTGAATTCTTCTCCTTGTGCTTCAAGCTTGTGAACTATTTCCAGCATTCTATTTACATGCTCTTGCATAGTTGATCCATTTTCTTGAAAACGTAAACTATACAGTTTTCTAAGAAATACAATTTACTACTTAAACTTTCTCTTTCGTAAACCATTTTCAAAGCATTCCACATTTCGGAACTTGCTCTCTTATCGCGTACGTGAATAATTTGATCATCAGACACCCAAAGTGTTATAGTAGCTTTAGCCAGTTCGTCATTTCTCAACCATGCATCACTCTTTTCTTCTGGAATTGGCTCTGAAACAACCCTTCATAAATTATCTTTAATAAGAATAATTTCCATTCTTACTTTCCAAATTTGATAATTAAAATTATCTAACTTTGCTATGCTGTACATGCCGCTTCCTATGAATGACGCCATTTTGTTCCGCTTTCGATTTTCGAATGAGGAACTACGCAGTAACAAATACGCCTTTAATCGAATAATCGACTCAAATGCTTGATGAATTTGACGAACTTTGCTTTTAATCTTCCTGGCAGCAGTGAGATTTCAGTCTCATAATCAAGATTGTTAGTTATTTCTAAATAAATAAAAATCTATAATTGATGATAGCCTTTTATGTAACGCAGTAAGCCACTTACCAGCTGCAGGAAGATCTATCCTTTAGCCATGACAGAAAAAAATGGATTCCACACTTTTAAACATTTGAATGACAACACACTAATATTTATTGTACATCTCCACAAAAAGGTAATAACTCACTATTCCAACACGCACACACCCTCTATACATCACCGACATTGTTGTTGTTCAGTCAAAGATCAACCACTTAGATTACTAACCGACGTGAACAGCAAAAGGGGATCCAGGCAACGCTCGCTGCGGCAAACAAATAAAAAAGTTTCGAGCAGCGCCACCTGCAATTCTGTTAAATGTGCGCTGAGGCTTCTGGTTCAAATGTCGAGGAACTCTGACAGTCATATTTCTTATAATAATTTCTAACAAAAACAAGCCGATGAGGGGAGAATAATGCTTTGGAAATGTTCTGCTGGGAAATCCTGGGTCTAGAATGCATGTGCAGGAAACTATGGCGTCTACCATCTACGTAAACACCAGGTACATCATTTCATGGCAACGGTATTCGGCTCTAGTAGTGCCTTCTTTCAACAGGATATTGCTCAATGCCACACTGCTCGGAGTGTTCGAGATTGGTTCGTGGAACATGACGAAGACTTAACTTGGACTCCAAACTCCCCAGGCGTCAATCCAATCGAACATCTGTGGTTTGTGTTGGAACAGCAAATCCGATCTGCGGCGGCTCAAACACATAACTTACTATATTTAAAGGATCTGCTGGTAACGTATTGGTACCAGATACCACAAACCCGCTTTTGAAATCTTGTAGCGTTGATTCCTCTCCAGGTAAAAGCTGTTTTAGCGGCAGGTGGAGGTTCAGCATCTTATTACTCAGGTGGTCATGTTTTGGCTCTTCGCTTTATATCCAGCAATGAGAATTTGATCCCTACTAGGCTGATTTAAATAAAACCATTTACTTTTTGTTGCACAATGGATAATGCTAATGTTTCTTTAACTAAAGCTTTTATTTAGGACTGAAAACTCCTTCCTAAATTTTGCAATAAGAGAATGGTTTGATTGGCATTCTCTTATTGCAAAATTACTAAGTATAACTAACTAAGTATAACTGTGAATTATGTTTTAAATGCCATTTATTAGACTGTTAACAAGTTCGTTGCTATCTTCTATTTCTTGTTGTTAACTTCATAAACACTGCGTGGTTGAGTTGCTAAATCTTATATAGTTGTAGATGATAGTAAAATTGTATCAAATAATTCTTACGATTCGTAAATACGTCTAAGAAACGTTTATTCTTTTCTTCATTTAATTGCCTGCAAAGGTTGTCCGTTAGCTGTGCTGTATCTACTAACTCTCCCGCTTTCGATCATCTCCCCGCTCTCGTGAATTGCCCTGACCTGGCGGTCCACCTAAGACCTACCCTGGGGCAGTCACCTCGTCGTACTTTCTCGTGACCGCTCGTTTCCTAAACCTAGAGACAACCCCCGCCTCCTTCCCTTGTCTCCAAGAAATGCCCTTAAGCATATCCTAAAATTCCCCGTTAGAAGGAACCACACCGCCCTCGGTAAATCTTAAACCTCAAAGTAAAATGTGAGGGGCAAGTGCATTTGTCGGCACCATTGAAATTGAAACCTGAAAAGCATCAAAAGAGGCGCGATAGAATTAATCTCCATTCAACAAACAATGTGCATATAGTAATCTTAGACAGAATGTCGTCTTAGTAAATAACCGTGCATCCGGTGTCTAATGGGGAACTGACTCTGAGAAATTTCTCTCACGCTTTGTGGAGACAAAGAAAAGTGGAGCACGAGATGGAATAAAAGTTACATATTTTGAAGATGACAATCCGATTTTTGGCGTAAATGTGACAAGGATGGTAAGTCAGATAGCATACCTAGGCGTTTTCTGGGAGACGCGGGTTCGAGTCCCGCTCCAGGACGATGAAAATTTTCAAGTTTTCAAAAATTATCTGACTTACCATCCTTGTCACATTTACGCCAAAAATCGGATTGTCATCTTCAAAATTTGTATTATATGGCGTAATCCCGTATTTCTTTCATGATTTCTTTCATAAAAGTTACATTTTGAGATTTTATATGAAATCCTAAAACCCCGTATAAAATCTCTGTAACAAGACACTGCGAAATGCAAGAATTACTACATCGATTGTTGACTCCTGTACCAAAAAGGGTAACTTATTCAACAGTTGTTATGTTACATATCTTCAAATATTAATGTCAATAACGAGTATCAAACAATTCCTTTATCACGAGGTACTTTCCCGTGCTATCAAAGTGAAAAGCAATGATACCTATTTTGAAATTAATCACAATTCTCAATAGAAGAGCGAACTATTCAGTACAGAATTTTCCTTTAAAACTATGAGTTTTCGAACAGAATGAGGTCACGCACACAAGGCTGTTTTTCATAGGTGTAATTTCCCAGAGCGAACGTAAATTTAACTATTTCTCATCACTGTGCGGTGACAGTTTTTCATCTGAAGACAGGTGCAAAACGCAAAATGGCCTTGCAGGCGTTTTACGTGACTTCCACAGTCTCAACAACCGGGGTCAGCCTATAAGCGTATTCTATTTTCGTTATTGTTTACTGACTCATGTAGTGGAGCAGAAACAACTTCGTCAGAATGTACGGGGAAAATCATAAAATTCTGCGTCATATCGATGCGTATTTAAACGCAACTGAAGCTTTGTCACGATCCTCAAATTTTTCTTCACAACGACTGCGCGCAGCTCATCGTCAAATGTCCTTGATCGAATATGGCACCCGAGGAAGAAGTTTTGTTCAAAAACAGATAACATAAAAAAGTATTTGTTTTTCCAAAACCAAATGTATGCATGTGTTTTATGAATACCTTTATGTCGCCTACGAAAAAGAGCTTTTTATTGAAGAGCTTAGTTTTGAATTAACATTTATACTGTAACATCCTAGGTTTTTTATATCTGTGCAAATTCACTTTAACCTAAAGCTCTATCTTACGTGAAGCATACTAGTTTAAATATACTACTGGACAATTGCTAAGGACGGATCATAAACGGCTATATAGCGCATAAAAAAGTAAGTGTGGTTGGATGCCAAGTGAAATAAGATAATGTCAGAATGCCAGGACATTACAAGAAAGTCAATTTATTGTGCTCTGAAATCCATAAGGCTTTGGAACGTGTTCAAGGGACAAACAGGCCATTTTGTGCAGAATACGTAAACGCGAAAAAAATGCAATTATACCGTCCGCAGGCGTTCCGGCGTAAGATGTCAATACGGGATATGGCCACCATGGAGGGCGATGCAAGATTCCACACGTCGTGTCATGCTTTGCACAACATTATCAAGCAGCTGTAGGGGTAATTTATCCCATTCCTCTGTCAGTGCACGGATGAGGGTGTCCTTGTTTATTGGAGGGCATTGGCGACCAGCAAGACTCCTCCCCAAAGCATCCCACACATTTTCAATGGGATTCAGATCTGGAGAACGTGCCGGCCATACGAGGCGTTGAATATCCTCGCTCTCACGACACTCCTGGACAGCGATTGTTCGATGACATGTTGCGTTGTCGTCCATGAAAATGAATCTATCACCGACAGCACCACGGAACATGCGAACATGAAGTAGCAGAACATCATTAATGTATCGTTGGCCAGTCACAGTCCCAGTTGGAAGCACATAGAGGGACGTACGGCCATTGATCATGATGCCAGCCCATACCATGACACTACATGTCGGATATCGGTCCCTTTCCTGCATGTTTGCTGGACAATATGCAGTACCACTATCACGCCAGATCAGTTGTCGTCGACAATCAGACGATAGATTGTATCTACTCTCATCTGAGAAGAGGACAGCAGACCAGTCGTTATCAGTCCAATTGCGATGTTGATGGCACCATTGCAAACAGGCGGTACGGTGACGTCTGGACAATGGGATGCACACAACAGGACGGCGGGCGTATAGTCCTCCTTCATGCAAATGTCTGGCGACAGTTTTTCGGGAGATCCGCTTGCCAGTAGAAGCCATAAACTGATTTGCTACCTCACTAGCTGTGCTGCGCCGGTGTCTTTTTGTTGATAGCACTATGTACCGATCTTCTGCAGGTGTCGTACTGCGAACACGACCTCCCCCGTGACGTTTGCTACACTCTCCATTTGTTTGAAATGATTTCCAAAGCCTTGAAACAACACTGTGGCTGACGTCGAACTCCCTGGCAACATCTGTTATTTTTCGCCCTTCTTCAATCTTGCCAATAATACGGCCACGCGTAAAATCATCAAGGTGATATCGGGAAGACTTACTAAAAATTGCAAGTTCGTCAGTTGATTCTTTCCCTTTCAACTTTGCGTTTGAACAACAACGGTCAATACGCGTCAAATCCTTTATATCTCTTATCAGTGCTCTGACGTCACGAACAAGTTCGCCTATCCAAAATTTGCATACGCACAACACGTCTTACTGTATCCCGCACTAATGCTAATTTCCACATTTTCCTGCCTTCCATTTTATGGTTGCTATCGTTGCTATTGTCATCCGTCCTTAGCAATTGTCCGGCAGTGTACTAGAAGCGTACCAGTTTAGATAGCTTAACAAACGGAGGAATGTCACTTCAAGAAACTTCAAATAATTTTTACTTCCAGTAAGAGATGTAGGTTTTATTCCACTGAAAAGCTCTTCGTTGTTACACCACATTAATAAAAAAGAATAGTATGCCACTTAGAATATACACCGATGAGCTATTACATTATGACCACCTACCGAATAAGCTGTAGGACCCCCTTTTGCCCGCAAAACAGCGGCCACTCGGCGAGGCACCGATTCGATGAGGTGCGGGTAGAGGTATCCTGGAGTAAATCGGTACTATAATGTCAAGAGCAGGTCTTCCAGTTGCCGTACATTTCGGGGTGGTGGTGGTGATTTAGCGCGAACCCGCTTTTACAAGTCAAACCACAATTGTTTGATTGGGTTCATGTCAGGTGAATTTGGAGGTCAGGGCAATAACAGAAAGTCACCAGCATGTTTCTCGAACCACACCTTGACGATTCTGGCAGTGTGGCACGGCGCATTATCCTGTTGGTAATGGCCATCACCAGCAGGGAACACAGTTGCCATGCATGGGTGAACTTGGTCCAAAACGATGTTCAGATATCTGACAGCTGTCAGGGATTGTCCTATTGGGATAATGGGGCTTAAAGTGTCCCAAGAAAGCATCGCCCACAGCAGAACACCGCCGCCGCCGGCCTGTTTCCGTCCAACAGTGCATCTAGGTGCCATATGCTCCGTTGATAATCGGCGTATCCACGCTCGGTCGTCTACGTGATGCAACAGTAATCTTGATTCGTCAGACCAGGCCACTTTCTTCCAATCATCCACGGTGCAATCTCGATTATCTTGGTCCCATTTCATGCGTTGTTCGCGATGACGTGAAGTGAGCATGGGGACCCGGCTGCGCAGGCCCATGCGCAGAAGGCTGCGATTAACTGTGTGTTGTGACACATTGCCTGATCACCACTGTTACAGCTTGATTTGTCGCACAGTGGCCCTGCGGTCACTGTGAACAATGCGCGACAGTCTCTGCTCCTCTCTGGCATCAATCACGGCTGTACAACGGTTCGTGGTTTGGCCATATGTACACCACTTTTGATACGTACTGACTACAGTGGCATGGGAACAACTCACAAGCCGCGCCGTTTCCGAGATCGTAGTTCCGAGGCACCGTGCCATCACAATTTGTCCTTTATCAAACTCCGATAAAACCTGTATATACAGCTCAAAACGATTAGGGGAGTATGTGACTTGACTTTAGCGATTATATGCAAGCCAATCGTGTGATATCTTACCGAAACGTGGAAAGCGCAAGTCGAGTGTGACGTAAACAGCCGAATCACGTATATCTTGTGCAAATGAGCGTCCCTGACGTCAGAATGCATAAGTCACAGATTAAGATAAAAAGGAATGTTTGCCGGGAGCTCTGTTATTTGGCTGCGTTTATCGTGACATTTCGTTTTTTAAAGTCTTTGATTCGAATGATGTCTGGAAAGCAGGATTTATCGGAATCAACGACGTGAAGAGCTATTATTGACAGGCTGGAAGCAGGCCAGTCACAGCGGGTGGCAGCAGAAGCCAGTGAAGTGTCACGAACGGTTCTTACTCGACTGTGGACACGATTCCGGAATACGGGAAGTATTCGAAGCAAGCAAGGTCAAGGCCGTTCACGAGTAACT
Source organism: Macrothele yani (assembly GCA_039090855.1). Classification (NCBI taxonomy): domain Eukaryota; kingdom Metazoa; phylum Arthropoda; class Arachnida; order Araneae; family Macrothelidae; genus Macrothele; species Macrothele yani. Next base: position 57,986,105 of record CM077017.1, on the reverse strand, counting down.
ACAACAAGGGATGGGAGTGTTAACAGCCCGTCGGAACAGGCGGCAAAATGCTACTCAGTTCCAGAGAGAGCTTCTCGGGTAAACAGGGCGCAGGTTGTCTACTCAAACTATCCTCAATAGTTTTCACCAAGGTAGCTTTTACGCACGTAGACCAATAATGTGTGTGTGCCTTTAACCGCATAACACCGTACGGCCCGTAGAAACCGGACTGAGGATTATTGAGGACAGGACGAGTGGAGTCAAGTTCTCTACTATGACGAGTCGAGATTCTGTCTGGAGTCTGACGAACGACGAGTTCTTATCTGGAGAGTACTCGGCATACGAAGTAACCCAGCATTTGTGCAGGAAACACCACGTTACGGCGGACATGGAGTGATGGTCTGGGCGAACATACTGTAAGTATCGGTAGACGCACGAACCTGTACGTCATCCGAAACGGCAGTCTGATGGCCCAGAGATCTAGAGGCGAGATTCTCAGACCTTTTGTCATGCCGTATTCTGCAGCGGTTGGTGATTCGTACCTTTTCATGGACGATAACGCTCGACCTCATAGAGCTAGGCTAGTAGACAGCATGGTTCAAGAGGACGGAATCGAGCGTATGAAGTGGCCAGCATGCTCCCCTGACTTAAATCTAATTGAGGATGCCTGGGACGCACCTGGCAGACGCATTGCAGGTCGGCCGGTACCTCCGCTGACTCTTCGTGAAACGGAGACTGCCCTTATTGAGGAGTTGCGAAGATACTCCCAAAACCTCCTCGATAACCTCATCAGTTCCATGTCACACAGGTGCGGTGCGGCCTTAGCCGTTCGAGGGTACCACACATCCTACTAGAGGTCAGAACCACCTTCACAATGTCCCTTTTTCTTGTTGAACAGATATGCATATTGTTTTATAGCATATTGCATTATGTGCATTAAGTGTTAATATTGCATAAAATTTGCATCTTACATAAAACTAATACTTTACGTTCAACGTAAGTCGCACATGATTTTCTGTACAATATCTCTTTCTCCCCTAATTCTTTTTAGCAGTGTATATAACATGTGTGTAACGTTACATCTCCAGAGTTATACAGTGGTGAAAGATTTTGTTTCGATGGGGACCTCATCACTTTACTGACCTTGGGTCCCCGGATATCTTAGACGAACCCTGATTAAAGCCCTTGTTGTGTTGGAGTTTATGGCGCAACAAATACCACTAGCTCAAATTTTAATCTATAAATTCTAAGGCCCCAAAAATGGCGTGTAGTGAGGTGGTGTATTATAAAGTAATACTGCTTTTAAATTTCGAAGAAAATAGATTAGGAAAAAAGGTGTAGTTCGATTGAGAGAAAAGTTGTGCACTTAATGAATTAAAAAAAACGAAATGGCCGAAACTTCAGAAGACATAAACAGGTATTTAATCTTTTTTTACGCTTTCCAACCGTAGGTTGAAGAAGCGTATATGCTCCAACTTTGTCCGTCCGTCCGTCTGTCTGTCCGCACAATAAAAATGGTTCGATTTCGATGAAATTTTAGCATGTGGTAGTGGACCACTTGGGGACAAACCCTATTGAAAATCGGACAAATGGGGTCAAAGGTCACGACATAGGAGCGGGATGCATTCCATTGCCCTTATGCGTCCTAACTTGCGTAAATATGGTTCGATTTCTATGAAATTTTAGTATGTCGTAGAGGACCACCTGGGGACGAACCCTATTGAAAATGTGTGAAGCGGAGTCAAAGGTCAGGACATAGGAGCGGGATGCATTCCATCACATCTTATTAAAGGAGCAATTCTTGTATATATGTAAATTTTATTTTGAAAACGGCTGTAAGGATTTTGATGAAAGTGGTTCCCCTACCGTTTTCTGGTACTAGAAATTGATTTAGCTTGACTCGACTTTGGAAAAATTCGTTTAGTGGGTTAAATAACCACCCCAGGTTACCACGTTTTTAGTGTCATGGCGTTGTCCTATTAATGATTCCCATTCTTAGAAATCTTATGACGTCACACTCTCACGATCGACTCGCGATTCAGATGTAGGCGAGCGGTCACGCCATCTGCCTCATTAAGGCACGCGTTGTTTGTGGATCTTATTAAAGTTTTATTACGTCACATTCTCGCGACCATCTGCCTCATTACGTCACGCGTTGTGTGCGTATTACGCATTACTTCTATTTTCTTCTAGAACAAAAAGTGAGTTGTGCCAGTTGCTTGGAGTTGATACGTAGTACAGTATAAGCAGCGGAACGCTGATTTCGCATGTTTTACCGGTCAAAATTTAAACTTAATACAGCATTTTTTTTTGTTACATTTTAGAATATTCACTTGATGTCGAGCGTATCCGCTGTGCTAAAATATGATTAGTTCATTTTTATTAATTACTATTAACAGAGTGTCACGTGGATGGTAAAACAATATAAAAAATATGGCTGGTCGACCCCCTACGAAACGTGCTCGTTTCAACTTTAATAAGAAGAATAAGAAGAATACGGCAGTGTCGGAACAAGAACAAGCGGAAGAAGAAAATATGGAACAGCTTGGACATTCAAGAGCCGATGGTTTCCGATCACATTCCAGTCTCGAAACACATGACCTTCCAATGGAAGAAAATCAGCCTACAAAAAGGACATTTTGAGCAGCTAAGGCGAGGAGCATGGAAATAATGTCCGACGTTATTATAACCCACAATGAATCTATATCGGAAGAAAACCTCAATCAAATGCGGCGAATAAATAGACAGCGATGGAGAACCAATGTTACCATGGGGTTCGATGAAGAACCCCATGTTAACATTTATTGTTTGGTGTTTCATGTTCGGAAATAATAAAATTAATTTAAAAAATTTCTTACTCTAACACAAATAAAAAAATATCATTCATCTTTGTTTTGATGTTTATTCTAAATTAATTTGTTTCTAATTCGTCTATCATTATTAATCTTGATGGCTTAGACTTAGAATTACAATACTTGGAAATAACATATCAGAATATCATTTTTTTTGTTCCCTCATCCCCCTTTACCCGAGCTATGCTCGGTGTTCCTGATGTTTGCCCTTATGCGTCATAACTTACGTAAAAATGGTTCGATTTGGATGAGATTTTAGTATGTGGTAGGGAACCATCTGGGGACGAACACTGTTGAAAATGGGTGAAATGGGGTCAAAGGTCAGGACATAGGATCGGGATCCATTCCATTGCCCTTATGCGTTATAACTTACGTAAAAATGCTTTGATTGAGACAAAACTTTTCATGTTCTTCCGGAAGTACACTTTACCGGTTCTGTTGAATATCATCGAAATGGGGTCAAAGGTCGGGTCAGAGGAGCGATATTTATTCTACAGCCATTATCCTCATAACTTGAGTAATAACTTGAATAATGATTTCTGGTATGTTGGAAAGCGTATCATAATCAATGCATTGCATGATTTTACTAACTTGCTTGTTATTTAAGCTAATCACTGATTTAAAAAAAATCGCGAAAATTCCGTTAGTAACCTCGCGCTCTAAATGGAATAGTGAAACATTTAAGCAGAATGTAGCACAGATACCAAAAGCAGAGGATAATAAAGGTAACGAAAGGAAAAGGAAATCAGAAATAAACGAGCTAAAGAAATGTAATGAGAGCAGAACTCTCCCTGCGCATACAAAAGAAGATTCCAATCAATTCGGAACTTCCTTAAGCTATCAACATATATCTGAATGATAAACACGGACCTTAGCAAAATAAGTGGAACGGAAATTATTTGTTAAACAAAAGAGGAAATATCAGTAGTCTGGAGAACAAGGAGGAACAGGAACTGAAATTAACGAACCTAGGAAAAACTGGAGTAAAGGAAATTATTATGCAAATTATGGGACGCAAATAAATATACTCGTAACCTAAAACAAGGTATTTGAGATAGAAAGACTGAGAAACTCCTTTCTACTCGCCTATTTTTAAATTGTGTATCCGGCTTTCGTTTTTTAGTGATGTCCAGAGAAAATGATTACTAGAAAACTAACTTCCACAAAAACAAGACGTACTATGCTACATTTTAACGGACCTCTTTTTGTACTTGAAAACGTTTATATTTATAATTATTTGTTGTACACTATGCTGACGTTGGTATTATTCAGTCACACGTGTGTTGCGGCTAAAGAAAGCCATATTCAAAATGCAGAAGTTTCTACAGCAATAATTTAGTGAAAAGTGAAGCAAAGTTGCAGAGCTCTCTGATATCTGTTTAAAGCATATAAATCCAGCACCAAATTTTTTTTCAAATCGCTCAAACGTAAAGCGCTGGAAATAAGAGAAGTGCTCCGTTTCTATACAGATTTCAACATATGCGCTCACACTGTAAAAAATTCTGAAATTCACGAGCCACATTCCGTAATTTCTTTCGTGAATTAACGAAGCATATTTCTGATACAACTTTTTCCGCGAAATGACAGAAAGAAACCTAAATTTCAAGGATTTTTCGTACCACGGGAAAATTTTGAATTTTCAGAAACCTTTCCGCAGTTTCTTTCTTATATTGACGGTAAATTACCGTTTTAGAGATGTGTTAACGGAAAATTCTGAATTTTCAGAAACCTTTCCGCAATTCCTTTCGTATATCAACGGAAAAATTCCGTTCTCATTTTTTCCGTAGACGTATGACGAGAAATTACCGCTAATAAGAGCGATTGGTGAGAATACTTGAGTTTTTATTAACTTTTAAATTTCAGTCGTCTATCGGAGGATCTGATTTTGAAGTTCCGTAGCGAGATAGGATATTGTGGGTAACATGAATTTTGTTTATTGTGGCACAGGATATTTCTTCCCCTCTCCCCTATTTTGTGCACCAGCTATTCATTATATATTGTGTTACTGTAAAAACCCGGGTACTTAACTTATTGTACAGATGATTATACGATGTCATCCGCGTGTCAGTCATTGGACAACTTACGACAAAAGCTATTATAACTATCAAGAGTATATTTTATATTTAGGAGGGTTTTTTCGTGAAATAATACTATAAAAAAAGTACATTTCACCTTTTTTAAAGATAACTGAAAGTCATTTTCAGTTTAAAAAAATCAAGTTGCAAAGCATTTTGTTGCTTCGAAAAATTACGATGAAAAATGCTTAATTTGTGAAAAGTCCTCCTACAAAAAAAAAAAAAAAAAAATTACAAACCTATTCAGAAAAATGATAAGCTCCAAACAGAAAATAAAATGACTAAATCATTCGCATTAATGACAAAAAACAGAAAAATGTCATCGTCGCGCAATTTGTTTTAAGATGTGCGTGACTCGGACTCCCGAGTGTTTGTGGCTGAGTAGTTAATGGCGTACGTTACTAACCCAAACGACGGGGGTTCCATCCTGACCGCAGCGGAAGAATTATCTGGGCTAAGGGCTGAAAAATGTATAGTTGTCGATTTTGCGGATTTTCAGTTTAAATACGGAAAACCCTGAAATTGATTTTTCTGAAATAAACGAAATTTCTGATTACAGAAAATCTGTGAAAATACGGAAGTTAAAATACACGTGCACTTTTAAAAACGGAAGTTCCTGAAAAAGATCGGCAACTTTGCTGCATGTTATTTTCAGAAAGTTTCCGGAAATTCACAACACTTATTTTTTACAGTGCAACATTACAAAAAAAAAATGTCCAACCCAGATAAAATGTCGTGCGCACGTTACCAAGCGACCTGCTAAAAAGCAGTAAAGTAACAAATGTGCATCATGAAAAAAATAGGGGATTACACCATATAATACAAATTTTGAAGATGACAATCCCATTGTTGGTGTAAATGTGACAAGGATGGTAAGTTAGATAATATCCGAAACCTTCATCGCCCATGACGGGACTCGATCCCGCGTCGCCCAGAGAGCATCCAGGTATGCTAACCACTACACCTCCCAGAACGACCAAGTTTCCGATTAATTTGAATATAACGCTAGTCGGAGCAACCGGTATTCATGTTTAGCGAATCTGAAGGTTAAGAGTCCTATCCCGTGATTGCCCGGAGGAGCAGATACATCATGAAAGAAATGCGGGATTACATTATATAATACAAATTTTGAAGATGACAATCCGATTTTTGGTATAAATGTGACAAGGATGGTAAGTCAGATAATATCCGAAAACATGAATGCCGTTTGCTTTGACTAGCGAATCCTGTGATGGTTATATTCAAATTAATCGGAAACTTGAGACTTGGTGGTTCTGGGTGGTGTAGTGGTTAGCATACCCGGGCGCTATCTGGGAGTAGCGGATTCGATTCCCGCTCCAGGACGATGAAATTTGCAAGCTTTCGGATTTTATCTGACATACCCTCCCTGTCACATTTACGCCAAAAATCGGATTGTCATCTTCAAAATGCGCATTGCATTTCCAGTGTGTTCAGTGAAACGGATATAAGGATTGCAGGTTATGCCCACCTCTTGCCGCAGTACAAGCATTAATAAGGACAGGAAGTGTACCCAGAAGGTTCCTAAAAAAACGAAAGAGTGCACTGGTACTCTTTGTACATAATTTATGCTGTGAATATTTTGCATGCCCAGATTCTTTTGAGTGTGAAATAAAAGGAATTAGTCATTCGAGAGTACACGTTTATTTGCGTATAACACGTTGCATTTATTCGCGTCACTCACTCAAGACCACACCGAGCCAGAGACCGGTACATACTAAGTGAAATTAAATCATAACAACAGACAATAAGGTTTACTAATGTCTGATGTTGAGCGGTACTTATAGGAAGATGGATTAATCAATGTTATTGTCGTAAAACCAATGTAAGAAGATATGTGAGTCATAAAAGAAACTATTCACTAAACTATGGCGGCGGCAATAGTATTTCAACTGTTTAGTTTTTCAAAAACAACATTTATTTTTATTATTACATATTTTCAGATTTAGACGAACAAAAGAAACACCCCTGACACCAATGAAATGTGAAGGGGCTACGAAAGTCGATCAAGCTAAAATCTGACCTCAGCACAGAAAGAAAAGCTGAATCGCAAGTGAGCGGGATTGGCAACTTTTGGTCTAGGATATCTAGAGGTCACACCCGATCGTGTTATACATCATTTTAAAACTCTCGTCAATAGCAGGTGACCCCCTCTGCGGGGGGTGTCCTTTATTGTTCCTGTATAACGATAACTTCTTTCTTTATTGCTCCCGTATAATGAGAACTTCTTCCTTTATTGTTCCCGTATAACGATAATTTCTCCCTTTATTGTTGGTCCCTTTAATGGAAAGTCAAAGGTCATCAAGACCACTGACAGAAAATATCTCACTAGTATCACCATAGCTCTCAATCATATGACAACAACAAGTATTCTTGAATTTACGCCGATGAGTCATTACATTATGACCTGTAACGTATACTCTATATTCACTTTCCTTTTGATTTTACTATCTCTGGTTATTTTATTTTTCTATGTAAATTATCTTCTTACTGAACGAGATATTATCTCACCCGCTGAATGAGATCTGGCAACGAGTGTAAGTCATGACGTGGTGGTAGCCAGTATAAATAGGCGCGTTCAACGATACCTAAGGAGAGCGTTTGTTGTTGAAGGGAGAGCGTTCGTTGTTGTACGGAGAGTGTTGGTTTATGCCAAAGAGAGCGTTTGTTGTTATAAGGAGAGCGTGTGTTGTTATACGGAGAGAGCGTTTGTTGTTATACGGAGAGCGTTTATTGTTGTATGGAGAGTGTTGGTTTATGTGAAGGAGAGCGTTTGTTTATGAGTATAGAGATCCGTTCATGTGCAAAGAGCTACGTGTTATTTGAGTAGCTGTGTGTGATGATACCAGTAGAAGGTCATAATAAAAGGTTTATGTAAGTACGTCTTTCTCAGTTCATAGTACTGTCAGACCTCTGTCTGGCTGTTAGGTTTATTTCAATTAATATTACTAGTAACAACCAGCATAAGACTTTATTCATCTTAATTACTGCTACAACATTACTACCAGTTATAAGTTTGTTCATTACTATTACTACACTACTAGCAGGTGACTTTATTCATGATATTAATTAACTAGTAACAACAACCATTTGAATTCACTATTTGAAGCTTAGTACAGGCAGATAATTCAGTAGCAGAAGCATTATATTATACTTAGCTTGGTAGAAAAGGTTATTCATTATAGACCACCTACTTAATAAGATGAATGACATACTTTTAGCCCGCAAAACAGCGGCCACTCGGCGAGACATCGATTTGATGAGGTGCCGATAGGTATCCTGGAGTAAATCGGTACCATAATGTCAACAGTAGGTCTTCCAGTTCCCGTACATTTCGAGGTGGTGATTTAGTGCGAACCCGCTTTTCCAAGTCAAACCACAAATATTCGATTGGGTTCATGTCAGATGAATTTGGAGGCCAGGGCATTATCAGAAAGTCACCAGCATGTTCATTGAACCACTCCTTGACGATTCTGGCAGTGTGGCATGGCGCATTATCCTGTTGGTAATGGCCATCACCAGCAGGGAACACAGTTGTCATGCATGGGTGAACTTGGTCCAAAACGATGTTCAGATACCTGACAGCTATTGGGATAATGGGGCCTAAAGTGTGCCAAGAAAACATCGCCCACAGCATAACACCGCCGCCGCCGGCCCGTTTCCGCCCAACAGTGCGTCTAGGTGCCATACGCTCCGTTGGTAATCGGCGTATCCACGCTCGGTCATCTACGTGATGCATCAAGAGTCTTGATTCGTCAGACCAGGCCACTTTCTTCCAGTCATCCACGGTCCAATCTCGATTATCTTTGGCCCATTTCATGCGTTGTTAGCGATGAGGTGCAGTAGGCATGGGGACCCGGCCGGGTCTTCGGCTGCGCAGGCCCATGCGCAGAAGGCTGTGATGAACTGTGTGCTGTGACACATTGCCTGATCACCACTGTTGCAGCCCGATTTGTCGCACAGTGTCCCTGCGGTCAATGTGAGCAATGCGCGACAGTCTTTTCTCCCCTCTGGCATCAATGAGCTGCTTAGGACACACGGCTGCATGAAGGTTCGTCATTTGGCCATCTGTGCACTACTTTTGATACGTACTCACTATAGCGGCACAGGAACAACACACAAGTCTCGCCGTTTCCAAGATCGTAGTTCCGAGGCACCGTGCTATCACAATTTGTCCTTTATCAAACTCCGATAAATAGGCAGTTTTTACCATTCTGACTCCGAACGCTCTATTAACCAAAAGCTGGTCCTCGGGTTGTATATACTGTATATTGCTCTGTGAATTTCACCTGCGCCACCGTTTGGTCTCCAGGCACGCTCATTTCTCTAGGCTGGTGTGGTCCTAATGGAATGGCTCTTCGGTGTATATTGGCGCTCTTTGGCTCTTCGAGGCCCTTGCGCCGCTGAACTCTAACCCACCAGCCAACCAACCATCAGTGCATATTAAGCAAGTTTTAATCACTGTCGCAATATCAGCGCTTCACAGTCTATTCGCAATTTCTCTACATCTCCACACACGACTCATCATGCCTTCAGCGTCGTCGTTTTAGGTAGGCAGTTTTTGTGATGAACTGTGTGCTCACTGCCAAAATGTTCAAGATTTTGAGGAAGGTGATGTCCGTTCAGTTAGAAAATGTCTAACCAAGAAGTAACAAAATTTACATAAGAAAACAGAAACTCAAAAAGAAGGTTAAATAGAAGTACTAGCTTCTTAAATAGAGGTACCGTCACAGCTCCTTAAAATTGTCTCTTCAAATCAGACGCCTGGATTTACTTCCGTTCTCTTCTTTCCACTCCAGAAAAAGATACTTTTGATGCTATGTGTCTTTCCTGTCAGTAGAAAAGTAAATCCCAAGTAAAAAAATTCGATGTAACGAAAATGGGTAATGGAAGTAACCAAAAGTATTGTTGAAATCTGATTTTTAATTGCTGTTCAATGAAGTGACGTAAGAATAGTTAATTTCATTGTTACCCAGCAATGCTAAACTACCGCCAAACATTATTTCATCACATTTTACATAAACGTAGAAACATCTCATTGCACCCTGCGTAAATTACGAAAATCTCATGTTAAATGTGATAAAAGCCATTGCAAAAATGAATTTTTGTGTTATGCATTATTCCCGACAGTAGTAAAACATCCAACGTAGCAAATTTGGCTTCCCTTCAACCTCCCCCTTGAATGAGGGGTTACGGAGCTTTCAAATGATGTATAACACGATGGGGGGAGGGGGTAACCTGTAGTTATCCTAGACCAAAAGTAACCAACCCTCCCTCATCAAAACACTTGCGATTCAGCTTTTCTTTCTGTCGTGAGGTCAGATTTTACCTTGATGAACTTTCGTAGCTACATCCCATTTCATCGGTGTCGGAATCTTTTTTTACGTTCGTCTAAATCTGAATAATGGGTAGTAATAAAAATATTGTTTTTGAAATATGAAACAGTCGAAATACTTACTATTGCCGCAGCCCCATAGTTCAGTAAATATTTACTTTTATGGCTCGCATATCTTCTTTCATTAGTTTTACGACAATAAAATTCATTAATCCACCTACCTAAGTACCGCTTAAAAGTCAGAAATTAGTGAACCTTATTGTTTGTTGTTATGATTTAATTTCGCTTAGTATGTATATGGCTCAGTGTGGTCGTGAGTGAGGCGAATAAAGGCAATGCGTTGTACATAAATAACTGTATGCTCTCGAATCACTGGTTTTATTTCATACCCACAAAGAGTATTGGCATGCGAAAGATGCATAGCATAAATTATCTACAAAGTGTACCAGGGTACTCTCAATTTTTTTTTAACTCCGTCACCACCGCCCCCCATATTGTATCAGTAGACTACATGAATCATAAGAGATGGAAAGACAACAAATGAAATCCTAAACACAGAAATCATCAACTGTCAAAACATTGCTGCAAGCCACACAACTTTAGGAGTTGAACCACGACAAATGCCAGTGAAAATGTAAGAAAATCGATTGCAGTTTTAGGCAACAACACTGCTCTTCACGCGTATGAAAGCAGCGGCTGCTTGTGTGTTAGCCCGTCATCTGATACTCTCCCCGTGTCCATCTCGCAGTGATGGAAGAGAAACGAGGAGAAAAAAGCGGTGTACCTACCTCACTGCAGCAGAAGGACAGAGCGATAGGTAGTTCGCGCGTATAACACACACAGCTGGAAATTGTTTAATCTTTTTCAGTGGGGTACCAAGTAAATTGTAAAGAAATATTATGTAAAATAAATGGAAATGTGAAAAATGCCATTCAAAATAATTAATATTTATTTGTTTTCTTTCTGCATTGTATGAGATCGACGGGATAAAACTGTATTGGCGCCACCCGGGGGCGCAGTGGTCTAAGCGATGACTTCTGGTCATTCGTCCGAGGTGGGTCCGGGTTCGAATCCCCGTGAGACATGGATGTTGTGTTTGTCTCACGGCACTGGCTCTCTCCCTTACCTGGAGTCAGTGGTCGTAAATTAGGACGGGCGCCCATTGAGTTGCTCAGGGTGGTCGTTAAACCGCCAACAAAAAAAAAACAACAACTACATTTTTAACCACATACCGAGAGCGTGAGATTCCAATGCCCCTAACTTACGAATGAATTAATACAGCAACACATGCTGTTCGAATGAATTAATTTGAATTAATACAGCAATACATGGGGTTCAATCCCGGTGAGACATGGATGTTGTGTTTGCCTCACAGCACTGGCTGTCTCCCCCTTACCTGGAGTCAGTGGCCGTAAATTAGGACGGGCGCCCATTGAGTTGTCAGGGTGGTCGTTAAACCCCCAGTAAAAAAAAAAAAAAAAAAAAAAAAAAACTACATTTTTAACCACATACCGAGAGCGTGAGATTCCAATGCCCCTAACTTACGAATGAATTAATACAGCAACACATGCTGTTCGAATGAATTAATTTGAATTAATACAGCAATACATGGGGTTCAATCCCGGTGAGACATGGATGTTGTGTTTGCCTCACAGCACTGGCTGTCTCCCCTTACCTGGAGTCAGTGGCCGTAAATTAGGACGGGCGCCCATTGAGTTGTCAGGTGGTCGTTAAACCCCAGTAAAAAAAAAAAAAAAAAAAAAACTACATTTTTAACCACATACCGAGAGCGTGAGATTCCAATGCCCCTAACTTACGAATGAATTAATACAGCAACACAAAAAACAAACACCACCGTCTATGTACGATATTTAATTAAAAGATGAATTTATTTACAAATTAAAAACCTCCACTAGCACTTACGGGGTAACACTTACCTCATCATCAGGTGGAACAGAGAGGTTAATGCAGTACTTGCGTACACATATATAGGAGCGCAGCAATGCACCATGGTATAGTTCTCAGGCGTCACAAGGCTAAGGTGTTGCCATCACAGCCGAGCAATAGACAAAGTCTGAAATTGTGTCAATTGCTCGGCTGCGATGGCAACACCTTAGCCTTGTGACGCCTGAGAACTATACCATGGTGCATTGCTGCGCTCCTATATATGTGTACGCAAGTACTGCATTAACCTCTCTGTTCCACCTGATGATGAGGTAAGTGTTACCCCGTAAGTGCTAGTGGAGGTTTTTAATTTGTAATTAAATTCATCTTTTATTTAAATATCTTAGACAGACGGTGGTGTTTGTTTTTATGACATATTGTACGAATTGTGCTTTTTCTACAGCAACACATGCTGTTCGAATGAATTAATTTGAATTAATACAGCAACACATGGGGTTCAATCCCGATGAGACATGAATGTTGTGTTTGTCTCACAGCACTGGCTCTTTCCCTTACCTGGAGTCAGTGGCCGTAAATTAGAACGGGCGCCCATTGAGTTGCTCAGGGTGGTCGTTAAACCCCCAGGTAAAAAACAAAAACAAACAAAAAATACATTTTTAACCGCATACCGAGAGCGTGAGATTCCAATGCCCCTAACTTACGAATGAATTAATACAGAAACACATACGGTTTCACTTAAAATAACAATCTAAATTACCCAATTGGACAAGAAAATGTAAAAGAGCTGCTTGCATAGTGCAATTTTAATTTAATTGCACAATGTACGAAATAGTTATATACAAAAGAAAACCAGAAAGTCTGTGCCAACGTTGCTTTCTTATTTGACGTATTGTGTTGCTGTGAATGTCTCATAATGTGCACGTGAGAGATGAATTCTTAAAATAATTTACAATTTAACCTGAAAAATTGGTGGAGCATTTACGCCATCGCTTAATAGAATGTGACTGTCTACGTATGCCGCCTGTGGAAGACTCATTTTACCTTGTCGTCGTCTGCTAAATGTTGGCCAGCAAGTTCTGTCTTTAACGCACCAGGCAGATGAATATCTTTAGAAGCGCAATCAGAGGTATAAGAAGGGGAATAAAGAAATTCCTAACCTTAATCAATTGTTATGTGTAGGCGGCATTTCTATAAGGCAAGTTAATTTAATTTAATGGGCAATTTTTAGAAATAGTTATATACAAAATAAGTCTAAAATGACTGCTGCTGGCAGCCGTCTGAAATGGAAATAATTGGCAGCAGTCTGAAATGACTGCTGCCAATTATTTTTAATTATTTCACACGGCAACATGGGATTTTGTGACGTACCCCGACATTCACAGTGTGGCCGCTAGTAGAAAATTAGCCAAAATAACTCCTTTGTTGTGTTAAAAATATACTATCAAGACTTTGGAAGCTTATGGGTTGGGTCAAAATTTAGGAAAGGAGGGCAAGAATTGTGGTAACACACCGTACTCCATATCTGCTTGCCTGGTGTGCAATAGCAGGCTGAAGCTTTACGCTGAATTCGGTGCAGGTAGCCTTGAACCCTCACATTTTTCAAGACTTACATTTTGCCACCATATTGTCATTAGGTTATCATGGATGATGTAGTTGATTGTTCCATGTATAACGTGTAACCTTTTGCCGATGGTTAAATTCGAAGCCACGTCTTCCTACTCCGGAGAGGCTGTTCTCCGAACTGAACTACGCTGGGTGGCTCGTCACTGTTTCATTGTCGATTTGACTCATACGTCACTTCAGCAGTACGTCATCTGCGTCATGTGGGGTAGTACGTTACATCATCCCCTCTTGAGAAAGGCAGGGGCACAAAACAGCAGGTTTCGGGTCAGCCAACAACCATACTCAGACCATTTTTCGTTGCAGAAGTTAGTTTCATTAATTACGCGCGTTGTGTGGAAGAATCATAACACAAATTCTTCAAATCTCACAGGTTACAGCACGGAAGACAAACAGGAGATTCGTTTTCGTTCGCGCGCCAATATAACCTTTCGTTTGCAGACAGTTGAATTCGAACCCCACATTTCCCTAATCCGGAGTAGCTGTTCTCCCAACTGAACTACGCCGGCATGCTTATCGCTACTTCATTGTCGATTTGACTCATACTGTACATTCACCAAAGTAGTGTGTTGTCTACGTTATACCACGCAGTACATTACACATGCGAAGTCCGATGATCGTCAGCAGTGTCCTTCTGTTTCACCTTTTTGTTACTCTATGTAAACTGGCAGAACCTTTTGAAAAGTATCAAACCGCACTGAAGACTTTGTTTGTTTCGCGATCCCCACGAACATCTGAGTCGCTCATCCCTAATTAAGGGGCACTGGTTCCTGGATAGGAAAAGAACCAGCATGGGAAGACAAACATCATATCCACGACCTACAGCGGGATTCGAACCGAAACCATGCAATGCTTGAAGTCAGAAAATCCCGTTCTGTACCACTCAAACCGCAGGAATGGTTGGTTTCCCAGTTGATTGGTGATCAGCGTTTCTACGGGATTGTTTTTACTTCTAGTACTGCAGGGTTTCGTAACATCATCTAACATGGCGACATTTTTGTACCATCATCAAACATTCTGAATACACTGCTGGTTGAAGGTCTCCTCCAAGTATCTTCCACAGCTCCCAGTGTAGGTCAATTCTCTTCCATGTTATGTCTTCGAACCCCAAACATCTCCCACGTGGCGTACTTTTGGATCTTTTTCTGTGTCTTGATATACTGTCTGGTATTTCAGTTTTCCAACGGTAGTCAGTTCTTCTAGCAAAATGTCTAATCCATTGCCACTTGAGAGTCTTTACTTTGATCATGGTGTCATTTACTTTTGTCAATTTCCCGATTCATGAGTTCCTTGTCCTATCTTTCTTGGCTGTACCAAGCATGTATCTGTCTATCCCATCCGCCCCAGGGAAGACAGTCGGAATGTATGGGTGTATGTGGTCTGCAAGGATGGATTCATAACGAATTCGGTTCTTAGTGCCTTCCACAGGCATGAATGGACCTAGGGAATGCCACGAAAATATTCCCCAGACCATAACGCTGCCCCCACCAGCTTGTGTTCTTCCAGCAATGGTTGAAGAGTGTTTGTTCTCCGATGTTTCTTGCCTTATATGCCAACGTGTATCCGTTCGATGAAGCAGAAAACGTGACTCATCGCAGAAGGCAATCCTTTGCCAATCAGCAGAGGTCCAATTCCGATACTGCCGTGCAAGTGTAAGCCTTTTCTGCCGATGCACCTTCGTTAGCATAGGTGCAGTGACCATCCGTCGGCATCGGAGCCCCATACGAAGCAGGGTTTGCTGAACTGTCGCTTTAGATACACTTTCAGTAGCCCCCTGGTTCATTCGGGCAGTGAGTTGCTCCGCTCTAGCGTGTCGGTCGGCCCTCACGCACCTTCGAAGCCGACGTTCACCTCTCACATCAATGGCACGTGGTGCTCCGCAGTTTCCCCGTCGCTTATTCGCAATGGTGCCATTTCTCCAATCATGATACACTTTAACCACAGAAGCTCGCTAACAGTTCACAAACTTCGCTGTTTCATAAATACTGCCACCCTTGGCCCGAAAGCCGATAATCATCCCTTTTTGCAAATCTGATAAAACGCTCCTTTTATCCATGACAGCAACGAGTGGTATGTTTTCAGAATGCCTACAGCACACCTTATATACCCTCCAGGCCAGCTCACGGCAAGCTAGGGCCGCGGATGGCCTAGTGGTTAACGTTCGTGACTGCCACGGAGAAACATCAGGTTCGATCCCAGGCATGTACGAACGCTCGAACCCCCTAAATATCCGCCGTACGTCGAATGGACACGTTAAGCCGCCGAGCCCCGGTTATAAATAAGAGCGTCTTCCTCCCCCCCCCTTTCTACTTCGCTTCTGTATCTCTTTCCTATCGGGCAGTCTAGCCCAAATCTCTTAGCTTCCTATTTCTAAGGGTTGTTTAAGACCGGTGGTCAGACACTCCCTTCCTAAAATCCTCTATACATATGATCTGATCTGATCACGACACGTGC
The DNA here is from genome assembly GCA_039090855.1 of Macrothele yani. Taxonomy (NCBI): domain Eukaryota; kingdom Metazoa; phylum Arthropoda; class Arachnida; order Araneae; family Macrothelidae; genus Macrothele; species Macrothele yani. The sequence continues at coordinate 57,969,867 of CM077017.1, read as the reverse complement.
CTTCTTTCATTGGCTACGCGCTGTTGACATCAAAAGTAGGAGGTGGTCACAATAATGTGACTCTACTGTGTATATATATATATATATATATATATATATATATATTAGTTCTTCGTGTATGCCACTTCTCTCAAATAGATAAATAGATATACAGTATATGTATGATTAAAATATTCCCTCCCTCCCAATATTTTTCGTTTTGTTTATGAAATAAGTTTTTTTTTAGTTCTTCGTGTATGCCACTTCTAAAAAAATAAAAATAAAATGTGAACTAAAATATATCTAAATACAGGGTGTTCGGGTATAATCTGGTACCCTTTGTAGATAATTTATACTATGCATCTTTCGCATGCCTAGATCTTTTTGGGTGTGAAATCATACGTAGAACACATTGCATTTACCCGCGCACTCACACCACACCAAGACACAGTCAGGTACACCCCAAGTGAAATTCAATCAACAACAAACAATAAGGTTTACTAATTCCTGACATTGAACGGTCCTTATGTAGGTGGATTAATGAATGTTATTGTCGTAAAACTAATGAAAGAAGTTATGTTAGTCATAAAATTAAGTATTTACTAAATCATGGCCGCGACAATAGTAAGTATTTCGACGGTTTAGGTTTTCAAAAACAATATTTATTATTATTATTACTATTATTAATATAAATTATTCAGATTTACACGAACGTAAGAAACATCCCTGACGCCGATTAAATGTGATGTAGCTACCAAAGTCCATTGCGCATGCGCAAGCTAAAATCTGACCTCAAAATGGAAAGAAAAGCTGAATTGCAAGTGTGTTAGTGAGGGGAATTGGTAACTTTTAGTCTAAATTTTTAGTCTAGGCTATCTACAGGTTACACACCATCGTGTTATAAATCATTTTAAAGTTCTCGTCAATAACTTTGGGGTCGAAAGGAAGCCAAATTTTGCTACGACGCACCGTTTTTTTGTTTTTGTTTTTTTTTATTGGAGGTTTAACGACCACCGTGAGCAACTCAATGGGCTATAAGAAGTCGCCCGTCCCAAATTTAGGGTCACTGGTTCCAGGGAAGGGAGACCGTTTTCATAGCATCAAAAATGAATTTTTGTAATTCTTTTTATCACACTTCGCATCAGGTTCTCGTAATTTATACATATTGCAAATGAGATATTGTTACATTTATGTAAAACGTGATGAAATCATGTTTAAAAAATGATGAAACACCGTTAAAAATAAATATATTTCAAAAACAATGGTTTTGACTACTTCCATTTCCCTTACATCGAAATTCTTTACTTGGGATTTATTTTACTACTCTTGGGGAAGATGCATAGCATCCGTGAAAACACAAATTTGCACATCGTGGCAATCGAACTCGCATTCTTCTGGTCCGGAGCCGAATGCTTTCCCAATTAAGCTACACCGACGAGTGTTATCACTGCTATGTCTTGACATGTACGTCACATATACCCCTCCCCCGCGCTTCTTGACAAGGGGATGAGACGAAATCGTAGGTTTCCCGGTCAGCTGGCAGACCATACTCGAAGGAACTCATTGTAGAAGAAGGTATTCTAACTAATTTCAGACGATGTGCGGAAGAGACATCACACGTTTTTAGAAGCGAAGGAGGAATTCTCACTAAATCCCGACGATGTGTAGAAGGAACATCACGAATTTTTCGAAGAACCCAACGGAGAATAGATCCATTTTTACATTCGGGCGCCAATGTGAAAACACACAAATTTGCCGGTGGTGGGACTAGAACTCTTATACTTCTGCTGCGCAGCCGAATGTTTTCCCAATTAAGCAACACCGACCAATGCTTATCACTGCTACAGTACTTGCTTTCTTGACATGTACGTCACCTATGTAGTACGTCACACATCAAAAAGACTGATGTTTTCCTATGCCATTAAGACTACCGCTTGCTGTGCGTTTTTTAAATGACTTAGATTTATAACTTTAACGACAGCTCGAATCCAAAACGATAGGAATTTTCCTCCTCCATTACGAAACTGATTTGACGTTTCTTGATTGTTATCAATATCTGGTGTTTATCTATAGTCTTTGGAGCTCTTGTTTTGCAGAAGCAATGCACACATTGTCGGATCCAGTTGCGGTGGTTGAGGCGCCTTTCCATATTTTACACCAGTACACCTTGGAAATGGAACATAACAGGTGGACCGACACCGTACTGTTGTATGGTGTATATAGAGCATTTTATATAAATGCTCTGTTGTGTTTCTCTTCTAATGAATTTTATTGTCGTAAAACTAATGAAAGAAGATATGCGAGCCATAAAAGTAAATATTTACTGAACTATGGGGCTGCGGCAACAGTAAGTATTTCGACTGTTTAATATTTCAAAAACAATATTTTTATTACTACCTATTATTCAGATTTAGACGAACGTAAAAAAAGATTCCGACACCGATGAAATGAGATGTAGCTACGAAAGTTCATCAAGGTAAAATCTGACATCAAGACAGAAAGAAAAGCTGAATCGCAAGTGTTTTGGTGAGAGAGGGTTGGTTACTTTTGGTCTAGGATAACTACAGGTTACCCCCCTCCCCCCATCGTGTTATACATCATTTGAAAGCTCCGTAACCCCTCATTCAAGGGGGATGTTGAAAGGAAGCCAAATTTCCACAATATCCGATCTCGCTACAGAACTTCAAAATCAAGTACTTCGACAGACTATGGAAATTTAACAGTTGATCAAACCCCCAAGTATTCCCGTGAATCTCTCCTATTACCGACAATGTTTCGTCATATGGATACGGAAAAAGCGAGAACGGAGTCTTCCCGTTTATATGAGAAAGGAATTGCGGAAAGGTTTCTGGAAATTCAGAATTTTTCTGTTGTACAAAAAAAAATCTATGAAATTCAGAGTTTTTTTCCGTTATTTCACGGAAAAAGTTGTATCAGAAACATGCTTCGTTAATTCAGGAATAAATCACAAAAAGTGGCTCGTGAATTTCAGTAAATTTTTATAGTGTAGTCGTATGAAAAAACTGTAGAACAGGTCCAACACTTTACAGAAGTTTTCTCAATAAACATGAAACTCGTTAATTAAGAAAAACTTAGTTACCCTAATAGGAAGGATGATTTATTAACTGGTACACAATGCGCTCGAGCGTTGAGTTTCCATCTTTCGTATCACATGCTTTCCAAAAGTATACAACAGGCAATAGTGTGTTGGAACTGGATTTCCGAGTATATACGAAACGTTTTCAGCACATGTTCTGTGAAAAAAGAAAAAAGGAAAAATTATTTTTCTATTTGGAGTCTTGAACTCGAAGATCCATAACTCTCGGTCTTTCTCTGGTGCATGACTCTGCTGCTAGGAGCGTAAGAGCAAGTACTATTGATTTCAAATATATTTTATTCTACGACATTACTTCTAAAAATCCTACCGAAGAAATTGGTTTTTATCTATACCACGAAGACCATTTAGCGTACACTTTGTACTTCGAAAAATGCAGTTTTCCGCTAGGGTGGGTAAAATCACCCCCCCTCCCCTCCCCTCGATATCTCTGCTTCTGAAAGTCCGAACAGAAAAAAATCTCTTTGCCTCTCATAGCGTTTAAGTGAAGATTGTTTTGCATGAAAATTCCAATCTTTCATAATTGACCCTTTTGCCAATAAGAGACGCAAATGTATATTTCTGCCTGAATTATTTTTGAGAGATATCTACTTTTCTGAAAATCTGACTAAAAAAAATCCTCTTTCGTCAGATATGACTTCCGACGGAAAACATTTTACGCATATTTTCTGCTCAAAATAATGTACAGTTTTCTAGTTAGGGGCGTAAATGTGTATCTCTGTTTTCTTGGTATCTACCTCTGCTTCTAAAACTCAGATTCGAATAACTTTTTTGCAACCGATAGCATCCATGGTGGAAAATATTTTTCTTATATTTGTGATTTTCATAATAAACCGTTTTGCCATTACAGGGCGTAAGTCCATATTTATGTTTGCAACATATGTACATCAGCTCCGCAAACTGATTGGAGGCTTTTTGTCGGTCGGATACCACTTTTCGGGAAAGAATTCCTTATGCATATTTTCTGCTCAAAATAATGCACAATTTTTAGTTTTTCCGCTAAGGTGTGTCGATGCATATTTTATTTTTGTCGATATTCTTTTTCGTAAAAGTCCGATTTCAAAAATATTTTCACTGCGGATTACATTCACATCTAGCTTTGAACATTTTATAATGCACAGTTCAGCTGCCAGGTGCGTAAGTGTGTATTTCTCTTTGTATCTCGGCTTCTAAAACCTGATTGAAAAAAATATTTTTGCGTTGCATGCCATTTGTTAAGATGAAGATTGCGAACATTGTCAAACTTAAACTGTGCACATAGAGAGAAAACTCTAGAGTGCGTATATGTTTGAACCGTTTTTCTGCTACCTCTGTTTCTAAAAGTCATAATTGAAAAATCTTTTTCCATCGCATAGTTTCCGCTATGAAGAACATCTTGGGTAATTTCCAACTTTTTCAAATGCATAGTTCTGACACTAGGAGGCGTCAGTGTATATTTCTATTTGCAAGATATAACTTATTCTAAGAATCCGACTGAAGAAATTCTCTCTTAATCGAATGTCATTGCCTGTGAAGAACATTTGCGCTCATCTTCTTCAAAAGACGAACAGTTTTCCCCGACAAGGGGCGTGAAGTTATTTCTTTTTTTTTTTTTTTTTTTTTCCTATATCTCTGTTTCTGAATGTTATGTTTGAAAAATCTCTTTTGCTTCAGATATCTTCGAAAATAGAAATTCGAGACTTCAAAGTTTGGCAAATTTCTGCCAATCAATCACTTCAAAACTTGCCCTCCCCCCTTCTCGTACGATACATAGCCCTCTAATACTCCCCCGCTTTCGTTATAAGATGCTAGCGTTGCACCATGGTTATAGACAGACCGGACTGGGGCGCCGGGATACCGGGAGAATTCCCGGTGGGTCGCCATATTCTGGGCAGAAAAAAAAAAAAGCATATATACGTGCAGGTGTTACGCAACCAGTGTTACGCAACCGGTGTATCCCCACAAGGTAAAAGGTGTGACGCGAACTTTTACCTATTACCCTATTATAAGAAATTAATTGGCGCGTTTTATTTTTTAATTTTATCCCAGTTACTGTGTTTCATATGCTTGTATTTCATTCTCTGCCGCTGCACTGATTAAATAAGATGATGCTTGTTTATTCTTTATTACATGCCGCGAATTTTTATGTATTCTAAGAAATTAAATATAAATTATTTACTCACAGCTGTTGTTGTATCGTAGTTTTGCTTATTGATATACTTGTATTTCTTGCCATTCCCGCTGCGCTATTCGGCTTCTTTGTTACACTTGCCGTATGTTCTGTGTAACGCTTTTCCCTAAAAGTGCGGGGATTAGCAAAACTTTCCCTGTCTTTTATTATGCACCCACCCATTGTTAGACTTTATTTTAAATAAGTCTGTATATGTGTCCCTTCTTCCCTTTGAAGAGTATAGGTCCCGCGTCTTACAATTATTTCAGTTCTATCACAGCTGTGCTCTGAAGTAGTTCGAAAATTGTGATTGCTAGTCTGTCTTGCTATTTTCTATCACTATTAAACTATTTTAATTTTTCAAGATGGACAAGTTCCTTGTGCGGAGTGTTCCGTCCTAATAATAATAGGTTGATTACATTACGTATTTATATTAATAGTGTCATATCATACGTTTTTGAGGGGATTAACATGTTCGTCTGCCGTGCTGAGTTATAAATAATTTACGGTGTGCCGCGAGAAAGAAAAAGTTGCGGAGCACTGGTCTAAGCGATGGCTTCTGATCATTCGTCCGAAACGGACCCGGGTTCGAATCCCGGTGAGGCATGGATGTTGTGTTTGTCTTACGGCACTGTCTCTCTCTCTTCCCTGGAGCCAGTGACCCTAAATTAGGGATGGGTGACTGCCCATTAAGTCGCTTACGGTGGTCGCTAAACTGCCAATAAAAAAAATAAAAAAACAACTTTTGTTAAAACCACAAAGTCTGTTTACCACTTTGACGGCTTCACAAAGGGGAGGGGGGGGGACTACGTAGCAAATGTTCTGGGTAGCCGAACACTTTGATACGCCCATTTGCCCTTTCTCGACTTTCAAATTTAAGCTCCGTCCCTTTGGGCTGATATTCTCTACCTTAGTCCGCTTTTGTTGATTGCAGTTAAACAATCAATACAATCTAATCAAATATGTCATCAATAGTCTGGAATTAAAACTCGAAATTCATTGTGTAGGTATTCATTTAGGTACTCGAAATTCATTGTGTATTCATTGCTGATTTTCACCTGCGGCAAAATTCTTGAGTTGCCGCTTTTTAAAAAGTGCATGTTTTTTTTGAACGAGATTTACTGTGATTTACTACTTTTTGGGCCTTATGGTGACAAGAATTCTTGAACTACAGTTCTGGAAAGTCTATTTCGGTTACACGTACTTTTTAAATTTGAAAGTAAATAAATAAAAATTAATTTTCGCACTCTTTAATTTCTTTCACTCTATAAATCTGCATTGTAATTCTGGACGTTTTCAGTTTCTTCAAGAGATTTTTTCATAATTATTTTATTAATAAGTATGTCTTGAAAAAAACTAATTTTTGGCGCATTTGGATTTCCGTTCTCACTAAAAACGAAGAAACTATTGCAAATTCTGAATTCAGTTATAGCAATAAAATTTATAAGAATGGAATAAAGACTTATACACTCTCTGAGAACGTACCTTGTCTGTTGCTGCTCATCAATGGGAGTAATTATGTTCTCAATACATTTTAGTAGTAATCTGCTGTTCAGGAAAATGTGTAAAATGTTAACTATCGCCTCAATACGAAAAAAAAAAAAAAAAAAAAAAAATTGAAATGTTTAGTAGACTTGTGTTGAAAAGTTGTTTAAATAGTAAACGGTGATGCTGACAGACCGTTAGTTTTAGGAATGGGATACCTTCATAATTTTCCAAAAAGTGGGCCGTACAAAATAACTTCCAGGGCCGTTTATGGATCGCCAGTCCGCCACTGGTTGTAGACGCAATTTCTTCCCGTTAGACAGATTGCGGCAATATACGTAGTATTCAGCGTTGTTTAAGTTCGTATTATTTAAAACATTATAGTATCTTTAGATGGTCTTTGAAACAACAACAAAACAAAAGGCCTGCAATTTTTCAAATTGGCAACGTGTGTGGGAATGTTTTTGCAAAAATACGGTGTCCCTCCGTTAAAAAATCAGACTCTCTGATTGATTTTCCTTCCTCTTTCCAAATTCATCTGCGCCCATATTATGTATGCACACACATGACCAACATCAGTCCATTTTCGAAGAATTTTGGTGCAGAACCAACTTCCATGCTAGAGCCCATCGCCAACGGAATCCGCCCATCCAGGAAGCACAGCCAACCTAAGGTGACCAAACAGGAAATCAAAGGCTCGTGGAGTTCAAAGTCCACCCTCCCTGTTTCCTGCCTGCCTCCCTTGCGATGTCCATCCATCTGTTCAAGAGCCGACAAAACATTTCTGTTCCCCCGACTTCGCAGCCAATGTGCCGACAACGAGGGCTCTTTAAATAACACTGCAACCCCTCCCCACCCACGAGCTACTCGTTTTGTTTTCGCCCGACACGCCCTGTTTGACGGAACTTCCTTAACAACGTTAAAAAGTAGACGGGGGAAAAAATGAAATGAAGTTGTTTGTTACGCAACAGTTGCGAGATATTAGTACCGAACTGCATGGAAGCTTATAGGCTGCGTGCGTGTGCGGAGGGGTTACGCTCTCCTTTAGGTAGGACCGGTTCTAGTTGGAATGCCAAAAGCATGCACTTTCAAGGGACAAATATGCAGACTGGGTTGTTGTTGTTTTTTGCGACGGTGGAATTCAAATAATTTAGTGTTTAAAAGGTAAAGTGTGCGCACTTTTATGGTCTTAATCAAAAGCAGGCTTGCGAACAGAATTTTTTCTGTTCGCAAGCCTTCCAAAGGTGTAGAAATACTATAGTATCGCCAATGCAACGATTTTATTACCCTTTCATTTTGCTCAGTTGCATAAGCGTTGAAAATCCCTAGCATTGACTTACGGGCGGCGGAACATAATAATTTCAAAGGGAGTCCCACTTCTTCAAGAGCTAAAAGAATAACAAAAACGAAGTGACCCAGAGAGAGGAAAATACCCAGTTGGATATATATATGTACATACCATCATTCATTATCAATCCACTTGTGACGTACTACAGCGGTAAATCACGTGTCAAGACGACAAATCTGCAGCGGTACATTCCGTCCGTGTAGTTTAGTTGGGAGAGCAACTTACTACGGAGTGAGGGGGCGCGGACAAACTGGTGTTTTCACATTGGCACCGAACGTAAAAATGGATCTACTGGCCGTTGGGTTCTTCGAAAAATGTGCGATGTTTGTTCCACACATTGTTTGGAATTAACGAAAAATTCCTACTTCGCTTCAAAAAAAAAAAAAAAAAAAAAAAAAGAAGGAAATAATTAAGAGGGAGATGATGTGACGTACTACAGAGGTGAATCACGTGTCAAGACGACAAATCTGCAGCGGTACATTACGTCCGTGTAGCTTACTTGAGAGAGCAACTTACTCCGGAGTGAGGGGGCGCTGATATGATCGTCACGGACAAATTAGTGTTTTCACACACTACCAAGGGCACCCATAGGGGGGGGGCTCGAGCTCTCCTTTCCTTTAGTATAGCCAATTTTTTTACAAATTTAAAACGCTAAAATAGACGAAACCTTTTTTCAAAGCATTTTTAAAAATAATAAGATATTAATCGACAATAGCGGTATAACTATACCATCGGGATTAGAGGAAATGCTATCCCACACTCACCAACCCGCTTGGCCAGCGTGGTGAGTTATGGCCAAACCCCTCCAAAATGATTCCACAACTTAAATCTTGGCCCTCAGTCTCCGGCAGCTGGAATGTACCTGGCCAAGGCAGCGGCCAGTGCGACATAAAGGCAGAGGGTGCTAAGAATCCCCGGAGGACCGGACTAGGCTGCCATCTGATGCTGACCTTGGCTACATACAATGGACGCTCCCTATCTTCTGATTCAAGGCTTCTCGAATTGGAAGAGGAACTACAAAGGATCAAGTGGGACATCGTGGGGCTAAGTGAGGTAAGGAGAAAAGGAGAAGATCTCATTGAACTGAAAAGTGGACATCTCTTCTACTATCGTGGGACAGATACTGGCAGAACTAGTGGTGTTGGATTTATAATAAACAAGAAACTGAAGGATAAAGTTGTAGAAGTTGAAAGTTCCTCTGACAGAGCTGCACGACTTGTTATCCAACTCTCGAAAAGATACCAGGCTCAGATTATTCAAACTTATGCACCCACCACAAGTCATCCTGAAGAAGAAATTGAAGAATTTTATGAGGAAATTTTTCATCTAAATAATAAAGGTAAGCAGCACTTGAAAATAATTATGGGAGATTTCAATGCAAAAATAGGGCAACGGCAACAGAATGAAACTTCAGTAGGTAAATTCGGTCAGGGCAACAGAAACCAGCGTGGAAATACTCTCGTTGAGTTTGCAGAGGCAGAAGGGTTTTTCATCTTGAACTCCTTCTTCAAGAAAAAGCCACACAGGAAATGGACATGGAGACATCCAAATGGGACGACAAGTGAAATTGATTTTATTATGTGTAACAAAAAATTCGTCATAGAAGACTGCAGTGTGCTAAACAAGTTCAACACAGGTAGTGACCATAGATTGGTGAGATGTAAGATGCACCTCAACACTAAACTTGAACGTGGCAAGCTCATAAGACAAACAAAATGTATTGACATAACCAACCTTAAAAACACCATAATACCTTCAAGTTGGAACTGAAGAACAGATTCTCTGCTTTAGAAGGCCTAACATCGGAAGAAGTGGACATCTCTGAAGTTAACAGAAAAGTAACCAAAGCTCTTATGGAAACAGCAACAAAATTAGCTGGGTCTAAGAACAAGTTGCATGTAAATAAATTATCAGGAAAAACGAAAATGTTGATGCAAAAAAGAAGAGAGATGAGGACAACTAAAGAAGATGTAACTTCCAAAGTGGAATATATAGAGCTATGCAAGACAGTAAGGAAAAGTATCACTGAAGACGTAAGAAAATTCAACTGTGAACTAGTGAGGAAAGCAATTGAAAACAACCAAAGCCTAAAGATAGCAAAGGGACATCTCAGTAAAGGAAGAAAACAGATTATGGCACTGAGAAAAGAAGATGGTTCTGTAACAAGAAATAGAGGCGAAATTTTGACAAGAGTGAAAGATTTCTACTCCAAATTATATGAAAGGGATGATACATGCACTCCAGACATCATGAAAGATACCAGTACCAGAGTTCCTCCAGTCCTTCCAGCAGAAGTTGCACATGCAATCAAGAACATGAAGCGGGGAAAAGCTCCAGGAGAAGATGGAATTACTGTAGACATCATACAAGAAGCAAGTGGAGAAATCGAAACAGTACTCGCCGAAATTTTCACTCGATGCCTTAATGAAGGAAAGATTCCTGAGGATTGGAACACCGCTACAATGATCCTGCTACATAAGAAAGGTGACATTGAGGATCTTGGAAACTACAGACCTATCAGCCTCCTATCAGTAGTTTATAAAATCTTCACTAAAGTTCTTTCACACCGCTTGAAGGTAACACTGGACATGGCTCAACCGAGAGAACAAGCTGGATTCAGGAGTGGCTACAGCACAATAGATCATATCCATGTGCTGAGAGAACTAATTGAAAGAGCGAGGGAATATGAACTTCCATTGTGCATGGCTTTTATCGATTATGAAAAAGCCTTTGATTCAGTGAAACCATCAGCAGTTACAATGGCTCTGAAAACCTGCGGTATTGAAGATGCATACATTAATATTATTAATAACATCTATGAAAATGCAAGTGCAAAGATTAGGCTGTTTGAAAATACAACACAAGTAAAAATTGGAAAGGGGAGTGAGACAAGGTGACATAATATCTCCGAAGCTCTTTAATGCCACATTGGACGGTGTTTTTCAGTCGCTGAGCTGGGAAAACAAGGGGATAAAGATTAATGGAGATTATCTAACCCACCTTCGTTTTGCTGATGACGTAGTCATTTTTGCAACTACCCCATCAGAGCTGCAGAGTATGATCCAGGAACTTGCTGACAAGAGTAAAGAAGTGGGATTAAAAATGAACTTTCAGAAGACAAAAGTGATGTTCAATGCTTTTACAAGAAATGAAGACTTATCGATTGATGGAGAAAAGCTGGAGATAACAGACACGTACGTTTATCTTGGACAGCAGATATCTAGTGAGGGTCACATTAATGAAGAAATTAATCGGCGTACAAAACTTGCCTGGAGAGCTTTTGGAAGAAACAGCATAATTTTCAAGAGCAATATGCCATTATGTCTTAAAAGAAAAGTTTTTGATCAATGCATCCTTCCAGTGCTTACGTATGGTGCAGAGACGTGGACCTTAACTAAAAGAGACATACAAAGGCTGCAGACAACTCAAAGAAGCATGGAGAGGTGCATACTTGGTGTAACCAGGAGAGATAAGAAGAGGAACTCGTGGATCCGAAAAATGACAAGAGTGGAAGACATCATGATCAGAGTTAAATCCCTGAAATGGCAATGGGCTGGACATACTGCCAGAAGGACAGATCATCGATGGACAGCCGAAATTTTAGATTGGATTCCAAGGGACAGGAAAAGACCCAGAAGAAGACCACATGGGAGATGGGTGGATGAAATTCGAAAGTATGCAGGGGTGACATGGAGGAGACTGGCACAAGACAGACCGTTGTGGAGGAAACTTGGGGAGACCTTCGTCCAGCAGTGGATTGATAATGGTTGACAATGATGATGATGATGATTAATGATTTATTACAATTATAAAACTTCTTTATTTAAAAAATTTGATTTGCCCGATTCTGCTATTCGTTTACTTTCAAAAGTACGACAATGAATTGTAGGTTTCAGCACAGTTTTTACATACCATCATCACACATGTAATATGAAGTTGCAATGACAATTTTTAAAATCAGCTGAAACATTTATTAGTTCAGTTTTTTTTTGTAACTTCATAAATAAATATAATGAACAGAACAGAAAAAAATTGTGTGATTTCACATTTAAAAATAAGGTACTTGTTAGCTATTTACTAATTGTCAAACAGTATCAATTATTTTTGTTGTATTTTAGTATCTTGCACATTTACTAAAATGTTTGACAGCCTTGAAGGAGGTGAGGATTTTTCTTAGCCCCCCCCCCCCTAAAAGTGCTCAAAAGGCCTGTGTACAACAAGCAGTAGTATACTTATCGTTAAATTTCAGTTCAAATTATTTCTTGTTCTGTTATTGCACACTACTGGATGCTCTCCCACATGATCCATCTCCCACATGGATCATCTCCCACATGGATCATCTCCCACATGGATCATCTCCCACATGGTCTTCTTCTGGGTCCTTTCCTGTCCCTTATCCATTCTAAAATACAATTGTTCAACAGTTGTCAGTTTTAGCAATATGTCCAGCTCATTACCATTTGAGGGTCTTCACTTTGATCATGATTCATCAACTCTTGTCATTTTCCTGATCGATGAGTTCCTCTTCCTTAATACTGTTGTAACTGTTTTCGCAGGAAAAACACACACAAAAATCGTCCAGGCTCGGACACCCGTGGGGCAACATTGCAAAAAAGGCATGTGTACAACAAGCAGTAGTATACTTATCGTTAAATTTCAGTTCAAATTATTTCTTGTTCAGTTATTTATTCTGCAGAGGCATTGGGTTTTCTGATCGCGAGTAGAACATATTCGGACTTGTAAAAAAAAAAAACACACGCACACACACACACACAAACGGGAAGGAAGGGACAAAAATAACTGCTCTAATTATTGCTTTTAAGTAATTTAAAAAATTAATTAATGATCTTTTTTTAAAGATAAAAACAAAACGCTGGGTTAACTGTTCAACTCATTTGTTCAAATTTTTTTTTTTTTTAAATTGTACTCGAATCGCTTTTCAGGAAACTGTAAAGCGGGGTGTGGTGGCGGTCTCAAGGAAATCTTACTAAAAAACAATAAATCATTTGTGAACCAGAGATCTTTCGTGGAAAGACTTCCACTGAAGGCGACCATGAGATTCCAAGGGGGTCCAGGCCCCCGTGTCCCCTGCCTTCTGCTGCCCGTGCATTGACTGAATCTTTAACTCTTGATAAACTACAAAAGTCGTTAGACTACATACTGACCCCGGGGACTATAATGCGATTTAAAAACCGATTTTTGTTTTCTTTAAAAACTCTCCAAGGATACGTTGATATCTGATTCCGTATTGTAGACTAAAAAAAAAAAAAAAGCTGAGGTAACGAAATTGCCTTAGCAACACTCTGTGAAACCTGTGCCCTGTGACTGGCACGGTTGGCATTTTACAAAAATTTTGAACAACGGCTGCGCTTGTTATGTCTCACAGCACATTCAAGGTTAATTTAATACATTTTGTAAATTAACAATGTGCAAATATTGCATATATTGTAACTAATAAAAATATTGAAAGATATCACAAGTTAAAATCCACTACAAAAAAGAAATACTATCGCAAGACTTTTTAAAAGAAATATGCACATTTTTTTATCTACCTTTTCCGGAAATAATATCATAAAAGGCAGAGATCAGTATGGAACGCAAAAAAATAATCTTTTCAGGTTTCTGGTTATCGCATAATAAAAAAGTTAAAAACTAGAAATATATATTATCGGTGACGTCGCTCTTTATTGCGAGAATTGCTATCTGATGTTGTTATAGGTAGTCTTAGCACAACAGCGATAAGCAAAATAAACAAATTGATCCGATGCTTTCATAATCCTGAAACTCGAATGACGATTCACAGACATGATTTCGTTATGCGCGGCTTCAGAGTTTCTGGATTTACAAACACATCTGTCCTACTTCTTCCGATTGAGCCGTTGTGTCACAGTGCGAAATAAAATTTTTTACTTTGATCGCTGTTCTGTTTCCTTTTTTAATTATGGCATGTGTCTGATTAATGCTGCCTGGGAGTATGGGAGGTGGAATTTTCTTTTACTTTTCCTTCGTGTGTGTATGTTTGCCTCCAGTAAAGCGTGATGTAGTAAGTACATAGCTGTGTTACCTGGAGGGAACACAGGTTGCTTAGCTCTCAGTCTGAAGCAGAAATCGGAATTTCTACGGGGGTGGATGAATACGACTGATTGAAGTACTATGGGGTGCTTAACGTTCGATACAGATCATATGTAGAGGATTTTAGGAAGGGAGTGTCTGACCCCCAGGTCTTAAGCAACCCTTAGAAATAGGAAGGTAGGAGATTTGGGCTAGAGGGCCCGATAGGAAAGTCACACGGAAGTGAGGTAGAAGACGCCCTTATTTACTACCGAGGGGCCATTACCCAGGGTCCGGCGGCTTAACGTGCCCGTCTGACGCACGGCGAATATTTAGTGGTTCGAGCGTTCGTACCTGCCTGGGATCGAACCCGAGGTCCTTACCGTGACAGTTACGAAGGTTGACCACCAGGCCACCCGCTGCCCCACGTTCTATGCAAGGGCGCTTAACGTTCTAAGTATTTAAAGAATGCAGACGGACATGAATATTATTTTTTGGTATTTTTACTTCTTTCCCGCGCAATATCACTGACGAGGAGTGCAGCTTCCTATCTTCCAGGCTTTGGTGAGTGTAGTGCACAGGAAGCAGAGCACCTTAATTGCTAATATTCAAATTCTGTGCCTTTTACCACAAATAAATTTTGCAGATGTATGATTTTTGTTTTAATTTATGATTTATATCTGGCAGTTCATCTTGGAAGGGGGAAGGGGAGGGGGTCCGGTCTAAAAAGAGAGAGAGAGACTTTGAAGAGGGCACACACACACACGCACACACACACACACACACACACTGCAAATTTGCAGCGTTGCCCTTTCCTGTCATCTTAAGGTTTCTAAAATTTTCCATTAAAAAATGTTCCACATTTTCAAATTTGCAAACTGCAAACGAGAGCTAGAAAAACAGCGATATTTTCGAGGCGTTCAACTGCCCGCTTTTCGAGGAAACAAAAATTGATGCTTTTTAAGTCTCACGTTTGCATAAATTCTTTCAAAACGAAGTTTGATCTCTTCCAGTTTGGAAATCTGGTACCAGTTTTTGCGTATGGCCCGATCGAGGTGCGTATTTAGCTCTTTTTCACTCACACACATTTCAAGGTCTACCCCCACACGGTGACTTTCCCTGCCCCCAATTACTAATGATGCCAGACTAAAAAAAAAAAAAACAGAACGAAGCTAACCCATTGCTTTTCATGATAAGTCAAAGTCTCTTTGCACTTCCACTCTCATCTTTCTCTCTTTCTGAACCTTTAGAGTTTTTTTGTTGTTTTTCTGCTGAAGTTAGAACAGAGCATTTTATCTCTAAATTTACAGCAAATTTTAGCTGCTATAAAATATTTTTCGAAAGCCTGTGAATTTATTACTATTATAATTTTACAAAAATAAATGCGTTAATTATTTAGACATGGGCCAGAGGGCGACCGCCCCAGTCGTCCCCCGTTGGATTCACTACTGGCGAGACTTCTTAAATTAAATTTCAGTACTACAGAAGGGGTCTTCGAGCTGGCTTATCAACTGCTCCTTAGAGCATTACAATCTGTTATCTGGTGAGAAAAAAAAAACGAAACTTATACGAGGGTTGCACCGAATGTAATGCAAAAGTGGGCATAACTAATTTATTAACTGAGAGAGGTCGTTCAAATTGCGCATGTTGGTATAGAGTAACTCTTCCTCTATAGTAACCCTTCTTCATTGCAGGTAAGTAATGGATTCCAAGCAAAAGCAACATGCCGTCTGGAGTTCCACATGAAGGAAGGGTGAAGGCTGTCCTACATCCACAGAAGGCTACAGAATGTTTACGGAGATGACACCATTGACAAGAGCAATGTGCACAGGTGGATGAAGAAGTTTAAAGAAGGGGAAACCAGCATTGAAGACAAACCACGCAGTGAGAGATTATCATCTGCGACCACTGACACGAATCGTCTGCGTATGGATGAATTGATTCGCGCTGAGAAACGAGTCACAATCCGTGAGCTTGTTGCACAATTGGACTGTGGTCACAATGTCCTACAGAAGATGGCGGAGGACTTAGGGTATCGGAAAGTGTGTGCAAAGTGGGTACCTCGGCAGTTGACACCCGATTCGAAGGAAAGAAGGGTGGAAGTCTGTTCTGATCTGCTAGAAGCGTTTGAAGCCGATGAAGACACGTTTTTTTTTTCGATCTGGTGACAGGGGATGAAACATGGGCGTATCTTTACGATCTGGAAACGAAGAAACAATCCATAGAATGCCGTCACACCTCTTCACCAAGACCTAAGAAGTTTAATAGACAGCGATCAGCACAGAAAGTCATGGTAAGTGTTTTGGGGGATTATAGGGGTGTCATTCTCCTTGATTTTCTGGAACTCGGCCGTACAGTGACCAGCGAGCGGTACATTGAGACACTCAAGAAGCTTAGAGAAGCTATGAGGAGGAACAGACCGAACAAGAATCTGAAAAGAATCTACATTCACCATGACAATGCGAGGCCACACACATATTTGACAACAAATCAGGCGATCAGAAAATTAGGCTAGTCGGTGGTCCCCCATCCACCGTACAGCCCAGATCTGGCGCTCCCGACTTCCACCTGTTTGTTCCAATGAATGACAGTTTCCGGGGACTACGATTTAATGACACAGACGAGGCAAAAGTGGCTGTGAAGAAGAGGGTACAACAGCCCTCACCTAAATTTTTTTCAAAGATGATTCGAAAGCTGGGTTCAACGATGGCGCAAGTGCATCGATTGTGATGGAGAATATGTTGAGTAGTACTTTTGTATAGAGGAAGAGTTACTCTATCAACACGTGCAATTTGAATGACCTCTGACAGTTAACAAAAAGTTATGCCTACTTTTGCATTACTTTCGGCACAACCCTCGTACATCATCATTCGTTATATACTGTATATACACTAAAGTGCCAGAAAAACTGGTACAGACGAGCTTATGCAAAATACATTGCAACGTCACCTATGCGCGTACTCGGTTGCGTCCGCCAGTGCGTATATATAGCGATAGACATCCTTGCTAGCTGTCAGAGCTGTTTTCGGCATGAGAATGACAAGTAATAACGATTTAAGCGATTTTCAACGCGGTGTCATAGTTGGCGCTCGTGAGATGGGCCGTAGTATTTCGGAGGTAGAAACGAATTTCGGATTTTCACGGACGACCATTGCAAGGGTGTACCGTGACTACAAGAATTCCGGCAAAACCTCCAACCTACGATACCAGTGTGGCCGTAAAAAGACATTCGGTGAACGTGACCATCGTCGGCTGTAAAGAATCGTTTCACGCGATAGGCGTGCAACACTCTCGCAGGTATCATCGGAATTCAATGCTGGAGCCCCTCAACAAGAATCAGCGTCCGGACTGTGCAACGTACCCTGCACGATATCGGCTTCGAGAGCCGACGCCCAACTCGAGTCCCCTTGATGGGTGCACGACACAGAGCTATGCGCCTCGCTTGGGCACGGCAACACCGCCACTGGACACTTGATGACTGGAAACAGGTAGACGGGTCTGACGAGTCGCGTTTCCAACTGTATCGGGCAGATGGAAGGATTCGTGTGTGGCGCAAACCCCATGAAGCCATGGATCCTGCCTGACAACAGGAAACTGTACCGGCTGGTGGGGGATCTGTAATGGTATGGGGGGGTTAGCTGGACTTCACTGGGACCCCTGGTACGTCTACAAACGTCTGTGACCGGCCAACGCTATGTGCGCATCTTTTCTGAAGAGGTACACCCGTTCATGTCCTGCATTCATGCTGATGAGTTGGACCTGTTCCAAAAGGACAATGCACCTCCACACAAGTGTCGGGACGCCACATTATGGTTAGAGGAGCATTCATCTGAGTTCGGGGTGTTGCCATTTCCACCCAAGTCCCCAGATCTGAACGTGATAGAACACATTTAGGATGCCATGCAACGCGCTATCGAACACAGGAATCCGAGTCCTCGGAATACACCCGAATTGTGGAACGCTCTGCAGGAAGTATGGTGTGTATTGCCTACAGCATATTTCCAGAAGCTAGTGGAGTCCATGCCTCGTCGTATTTCTGCAGACCTGCATTCCCGTGGGGGACCTACCAAGTATTAGACTGGTGTGCCAGTTTTTCTGGCACTTCAATGTATATATATATATATATATATATATATATGCAGTGTAACTTGGATAATTCGAAGCTGAAGGGACCACAAAAATAATTCGAATTATCGACAAATTCGAATTAGGCAAATTTGAATATGGGCGCATTCAAGTACTGTAAAAAACAACATATTATTCATAATATACAAAAAAAAGTACAGTACGGTAAATTTACATATTTTTTGTAAAATAAAGAAAACGTGAAATTTTGACCTGCTTCTTAGAATTTATGTTATGGGTAAGTGTAAATTCTTGAAGTTTATCGAGTGAATGAAATAGAGAGCCACTTACATTCTGACATGCTGCTGTCACCCGACAAACTTCCGTAACTGCTGGAGGTGAACCAAGGACCTCTACTGAATATGGAAGCCGCTCTTCAGGAAATTCTGGCCATTCCAGTTCTTCATCTGAAGATACACAGCAGGTCTTCTTATTCATAATATCAGCCAAAATCTCATCATCTGTGAGCTCACCACAAACAGCTAAATTGTCATCAACGCTCACAAAAGCCTCATACGGTACATCACGGCCTACGTCTTCCCAGTACTCCACAATGGGTATAATATCCTCGCCACCATTACCTTGATGTAGTTGAGACTCATCATCGGAGTGCTGGAAGCCTGCTTTACCGAAACAGTTGGCTATGGTTCAGGTTTAACTTGGTGCTTCATCCAGAACAGTACGCGCCCATTTTAAAAGGTAATTGTTGAAAATACGAGAATACGAAAATGTTTTGTTTTATTCGAATTAAAAAAAAAAAAGGTCGATTAAACAGCCACGATTGCGGATATTCAGCGAGCAGTGGTGCCCTCCATGCATCGTCCGATTAGTGCCAGCACCATTGGCAGACGGCTGCACGACGTAGGACTACACGCACGCAGACCGTTGTGACGACTGCCCTTAAAACCAGTGCACCGTCGCTAAAGACTGCAATGGTGTCGTGCCAAACTGTCATGGAGTCCCTCAGAATGGCAGCGGGTGATCTTCAGTGTCGAGTCCCGCTTTTTTCTTGGAGGAAACGACCAACGAATCCGTATGTGGAGACACCGTGGTCAGTGCCAAGATGAACGGTTTGTTGTCGAGCGTCACACGTACAGAAGGCCTGGTATCATGGTGTGGGGTGCAATTGTCTATGATGCCAGATCACCTTTGGTGTTCATTACAGGCACTTTGACAGCCCAACGTAACGTTAATGATGTCCTGCAACCAGTAGCCCTACTTTTTCTGAAAAAGGTAGGGCCACTATGTGGACGAGGGCTGTCCTTTCCAACAGGACAACGCTCGTCCGCATACTGCGGCTGTCTCGAGAACTTGCCTACAAGGCAGCACTGACACTCTGCAATGGCCAACCGCATCGCCAGATCCATCGCCGACTGAAAATGTGTGGGTTGCTATTGGACGCGCTATCCACACTCCACCCCTACCGCACAATCTGCATGAACTCCGTGAGAAGATTCAAGCTGCACGGGATGGCTTATCGCAAGACACCATTAGGAACCTGTACAACTCCATGCCGAGACGTCTGGCATGCTATGTGAGCAAACATGGCGCCCCGACGCCATACTGAGAAACACTACTTATTGGCGTGTAGCTCAATAAATATTGACCATATCAGTCTCAATGTTTAATCATTAATTGTTCCTGGTAACCTTTACCTTCTTCCCGAATAGCATAGCAATCCGACACGTCCTTCTGGGTGAAACTAATTTTTTGACGATGAGTGTATATCTGTCGCACACATACGTCCCGCTCTCTGAGCTCAGAATGGTTGCCAACGTCATTTCGTGAGCGAGAAGGTATAACGTTGAGGTTGAAAACGCTAAAAGAGAATAAACTCAAATTTACATAGAAAAAGCAATTAAAAATGACAGTTAATTTTGAGTATACGTCATAAAACATTCAGTTCAGTATTTTGATAGATTTTTCGTTGTCATTAATTCCATGTTTTTACAAAAACACCAGTTTCGGGTTTAGAGAAATTTCAGTCCTGTATTTATACTGTTATTTCTCGAATATTCTTCAAAAGTCTCGATTTTTACTTTTTCAGTCTAATTTATTTGAGACTTCCAGAGATGTCAAGTGCCACGGCTTGGGTGGTTAGCATGGCCTTACGCAGTTTACAGTGTAAAGAGGAAAATGAAAGAAATTTTTCCTCGCCTCCTTTGGGGTTCGGATTCGAAATGGTTTGTACGCGGGTACGAAACGCTACCGACTGAGCCAGCAAAACTGTCATCCGACCACGTTTAAGGTATAAACAGGATGGAGTTTTTCGCCAATCATTTCATTTTTGGTAAAAGCTCATTATTTTTTTAAGTAGATTTATAATAATTTTTTTTCTGTTGGAGGACTTATGTCGTAAATTACATTTTTTATCATCATCATGATTTTTCAAACCAACAGGATGTTTTGGAACTCGAGATTGTTTTAAACTGCCAACAATGACTTTCAGATGTGTTTAAAAATAGGTGGGATGTACTACCTCATGGTATTGTTTCACAAAACCCTTAACTATAAAATGTGGTTTTGGTAGCTGTTACAACTTTTGAGTTAAGGGTTCTTCAAAGTGATACAAAGATATCACACATTCAATCCCTTGTACGACACTTCAAGTACCCGATTTCTTAAGGTAACACATCCCCTCCCTCGAGTTAGTTGGTCCGCCAACTGGAATGAGGGGGATGGAATATCCATTGCCACAATAACTTTAAAGTCATGCGATATGATACCCACAATATCGGGTCTCGCTATAGAACCTTAAAATCAGGCTCGCCGGCACAGGAGGGTACGAGTGTTGCCAACAAATTGGTTTAAGCGAGGCCTTCGTGGTAACGACTTCCGTTGGTGAGAATGATGAGTGATTCAGTAAAACTTATGAACTGAAATTTAGTCGTTAATCAAACTTCTAAATTCAAGTTCAAGGGGTACCTCCGCAGTTACAACTTCCGATGGTGTGAATGATGAGTGATTCAGTAAAACTGATGAATTGAAATTTAGTCGTTAATCAAACTTCTAAAGTCAAGTTCAAGCGGTACCTTCGCGGTTACAACTTCCGTTGGTGTGAATGATGAGTGATTCAGTAAAACTGATGAATTGAAATTTAGTCGTTAATCAAACTTCTAAATTCAAGTTCAAGCGGTACCTTCGCGGTTACAACTTCCGTTGGTGTGAATGATGAGTGATTCAGTAAAACTGATGAATTGAAATTTAGTCGTTAATCAAACTTCTAAATTCAAGTTCAAGCGGTACCTTCGCAGTTACAACTTCCGATGGTGTGAATGATGAGTGATTCAGTAAAACTGATGAATTGAAATTTAGTCGTTAATCAAACTTCTAAATTCAAGTTCAAGGGGTACCTCCGCAGTTACAACTTCCGATGGTGTGAATGATGAGTGATTCAGTAAAACTGATGAATTGAAATTTAGTCGTTAATCAAACTTCTAAATTCAAGTTCAAGCGGTACCTTCGCGGTTACAACTTCCGTTGGTGTGAATGATGAGTGATTCAGTAAAACTGATGAATTGAAATTTAGTCGTTAATCAAACTTCTAAATTCAAGTTCAAGCGCTACCTTCGCGGTTACAACTTCCGTTGGTGTGAATGATGAGTGATTCAGTAAAACTTATGAACTGAAATTCAACAGTTTATCAAACCTCTTTAAATTCGAGTTATCCGGCGAACCGCTTTTATTACCGGTAATATTCCATCATATGGAGACAGAAAAGGTGAGAATAGATTTTCCCGTTAATATGCAAACGGAATCACGGAAAGGTTCTCCGGAAATTCAGTTTATTCTCATAACACCTCTGAAAAGCAGCAATTTTCTGTTATTAACCGGAGAACGATCAACACAAAGATTTCTGTCAATTCACACATGGAAAATTCCTGAAATTGAGGTTTCTTTCCGCCATTTTACACAAAAAGTTAAACCAGGAGTATGCTTCGTTAATTCACGAAAAAAATCTTAGAAAACAGCTCGTGAATTGCGGGAAATCTTTATGTAGGGTAACAGAAATCGCGAAATCCGTGAAATGCTACAAGCTAATTCCTTAATTTGACAAGAAATATCCCGAAAAGGATCGAAAAACATCCCAATCAGCTGCTGAAGGAAGCAGTCAATTGCTACATTAATGTAAAGCAAAAATGTAATGGGACAAAACATATTTCAGCAAGAATTCAAGAAAAAATCTAAAAAATATAATAGAGACCATCAAGCATTTTTAAAGTTATAAATGACGTATTTAAACTCCCATTAATTAGGCTGGTATTTTTGTAAAGTATATTATTCTTGTACCAAAGTATTTGATTGTCATGTCAGCAATTCTTTTGTTCACAATGTATAAACACGAAGCAAATGTAGGAGCACTTTGCAATCTAGCTTTTTCTTCCCCTCATTTTTAGATTGGTTTTTCCTATCAGAACACGCTTAGAAATCGTGTCTTCCATTTTGTTATTAGCTATCTTCATAGAGCATTTAATTAACCAAGTAAGCAATTTATTTAATTTTTCAGTATTAGAAGCAAAAGGGCATTTGCTTGGGCTCAGTACATGAATTACGAATCACACCCAAACCTAAGCTACTAATGAAAATACGAGTTTTGTACATATTGAGCTGAAAGAACCTGTGTAGTGTCGACCTCCCTGGAAAATCTTCTCTCTGGAAACAACGAATTTCGTCTCACGGAAAAACACAAAAAGCCACAGAAATTGCAAATTATAGTTTGGATGATTGGTGTGGCTTTAAGGGTCATGGTCGGCTCTATTTGGTTCCTGTTTGCGCTTTGGATGGCGTTCGTATGGTCTGGTGTGGGCGATGGCTCAGTATGTCGGTAAGTATGCAGGGAGCTTCTATCTTCATCGCTTCACGGATTGGCGTATAGTCTCAAAACTCTAGCATTGCGCTGTCGTTGATATCCGGACACCCCTCTATTGATAGTGAAATGGGTCCTACGCAAGCATCATATCACAGAACCAACTGTAAATGTGCTCATAGAGCTGTCTATGATAAGACTAGAGCAGGGATGTGATACAAGATGCCTCAATCGGCACATTTAACTGATTTCCAGCGCGAATTGATAATAAGGTGCCGCATAAGCATTTGCTACATATATGACGTTTCAGCGCCATTGAAGATCCCTAGCTCGACGATTGGAGATGTGATATGCAAATGCAGTGGACTGGGGCTCAGTCTTCCAAGAAACGACCTGATAAACTTTCGAAGCAAACAGAACGTGACAGGTGAGTTCTGCAAAAGACTGTCAGCTCAGAACGAAAATCAACATTATCTCAAATCACGCAAACCATATGTGAGACTATTGGGACTGATTTTAGTACCAGTGCAGTGCCCAGGAAGCTGCACGCTACGGGTTACCACGATCGAGCAGTCATCTACAGGCCGCTAATCACGTCGACGAAAGCCACAGGCAAATTAGCGTGATGTGAGGAACGTCCATCTTGGACTGTAGACTAATGGAAAACTGTGCTTTGGACAGACGAGCCTACCAGTCTAGTGGTAGTTTCTGAGTGTGGCGGATACCAGGAAAAGGTACTTTCCGGACTGTATCGTCCCAACAATGAAGTTTGGTTAAGGTAAGGTGACGGTATGAAGCTCTTTTTCGTGGTTCGGCTTGGGTTCAATAGTCGTTTTGGACAAAACCATGAATTCTGAGCTCTACCTAGTAGTTCTGGATGGTTATCCACTACCAACGTCGTGGAAGTACTTTGGGGAGGGCTCACATCTCTGACAGGACAACCCACCTGTCATACAACTCGCGTTTTTACAAAATGGTTTGAGGACATGGTAGTCGAAAAGTCGGACAGGCCATCCCAGAGTCCTGGACTGAACCCTACAGAGAATCTCTTGGACGAATTGGATCGTCGGGTGCGTGGAAGAAGAGATCACCTAACAAACGAAGTTGATCTGGTCTCTGCTTTGAAGGACGAATGGCAGAACACATCGGCGGTCGTATACAAAATACTAGTGGGGATATTCCACAAACCTCTAATCATTTGTAGATTACTACTAGACCAGAAGCCGCCACAAGGGCCAAAAATCTTATCACACAGTATTAAATGTTCAATAAATAACAATTATTTACATATATGTAAGAGTCCGGATATTAACCCTTTAACCGACTGGAACAAAATAACTCGGGGTTCACAAATTGGGCTGAAATCAGCTCGAACGAACATTTTCGCTGTCTAAGATGTCTACCGAACGCGGCTGGAATAAGTGAACCTGCTCATCAGAAATGGTTGCGTTCCTCTTAACTTTGTTAGTTCACATTTAAGAAAGATGGTCGATACTGGTAATTAATCCTTTTTTAGCTCATTTAGAGGGATGCTTAGCAGGTAACCAATCCTTTGTGATTGATTTTCTGCTGAAAGAGCTGTAACAATGGCGACGAACTGAAGAAAGGAGAGAGAAGCTGTTTGAGTCACATTTGAAAGGAGAGAGAAGATGTTTTAGTCATTTCACTCAGTGGAATGATGTCCATATCATGGGGACTATCCCTTCCCTTCATACCTTGAGCCATGAAGCACAGAATAAAGTACTAAGAGGAGCCATTTATCATACGTAACAGGTTTATGGTCGATACTGCTTAGATGAGAGTGGGGAAAGGAACTATTTTGCCGTAGTTTTCATAAAACCCGGCCGGTATATGAAAATTTTTGTTTTGCGAGCGCAGAAAATTTTGGGCACCATTTATTTCGGGTACATCGGTTGCTTAAAGGGTTGATGGTAGGACAATGTGCTTTTCTTTCAACCATTTACTAATCAGAGCTCTCAGTCCCGTTTCTAGCTGTTTTGTTCTTTTGAACAAAAATATCTTTGCAAAAAGGAAAAGTATGATTCGAAACCTTTTTCGTCAAACTCAAGTTCATCCCTACCCCTCCTATTTGAGAAATCGCCCTTCTCTCACACGGCCTGGACTTCAGTTCCGGTTGAAATGTGAGCATTGCGTGTGGTTTTCTATTCTGTTTTCAGCTGAAAGAATGGGTCAAAAACTCGAAGGCAAATTAAAATCGCTTGCACAAGATCCTAAAAGAATGCATCAAGAACAATTTAATTTACGTGCAAGTAAAGGCGACATTTTTATATACAGAAATCCCAGCAAAACCAACTGTCATTAGTCTCTAGTCTTGTGCGTATTCAAATTAAGTGTGTTTCGCCCATACACTTACAGGAAGGTACATTTTAACAGTGCGTCATTACTGTTTACATCCGAAGACTTCGCGAGATTCATGGGCCAGATCACATGGAGTTGCGCGTGCGTATAGGGATCGCAAGTGTGATTCTGCAGGCTGTCTTAGTGTCATCGTTGTAGTAGCGACATCTCCTAACTTTCTCATTTAAAACTTATTTTTGGATCCTTGTACTTCATTGAATGTTTAGTGTGCGTGAATCTAAAACGAATGGGTGAAAAGACAGATGGAATGAAATGCTACATAAATCAATATTCTGTGTGTAGCCATCTTTTGATGAGCTCATTGTAGGTCAAGAATGAGTCCTAGTGGTCTTTACGGGCCTGACCCGGCCCGTAAAGCGGGAGCCAGACACAGCTTGCGAGCCGAGCGAGGGCCAGATGATTTAGCATTTTGCTTCTGGATTTAAGAAAATTACGTGTCGGTTTGCAAAATGGGGTCTGATTCGTGACATCAGTTGTTCTTTATATTACCTCCCCATCATACTACTAATTAAAAATGGTAAATACAATGGTACCAAGTTTGACAATATCGGATTCAAATTACACTAAAAAAGTTTATTTCTGCAAATACAGATGTACTTTAAGAGTTAATTTATTCAGATTTCTGAATGACTCTCTCTCTCTTCCACATCAACACTATCCATAACGCTGTTTTCTTTTTTTTTTTTTTCTTTTTTTTTCTTTTTTGAGGAGGCCTTCTAATGACCATTATGAGCAACTCTAAGAGCTATGAACATCGGCCATCCCTAATTTGGGGGCCGCTGGTTCGGGAGCTTAGGGCTCATGCATCATCTGGGCACCCTCTCAGATGAAAGATCAGAAGCCAACGCTTAGACTGTATCCGTCCAGTTGAAAAACTGAACATTGAAACGTTGAAATGAAATTTTGGTTTCATTCTGTGATCTCTTCTGTTAGTTTTAATTACCCTTAAAAAGGATGAAGGCCACAGGGTGAAACGGGAGAGATTGAAATCAGAGATGGAAACGGGTGACGGGTCAACAATTTCTTGCTGGTCAAACGGGTCGGGTCAAGGTGTTCCTGACCCGATTTCGACCCGATTTTGTTACCGTTTTATTTTTTAAAAGAAAAAAAAATATTTCAAAGAAAAATGCGTACTGCGGAATTCTGTGCTCGACGCTGGTGTCAGCGGAGTGAAAAATGATTTGCCATTCAAAAATATTGCCGTCTCTCTCTTAAAGCAAAGAAGATTTCCACCGACCTAAGATACCATATCGTAAAACGATACTTCCTTTGCGTTTGTTTTCAGTGCGACTTTCCTAAGCAAGATACTGGCAAACGCTTGTCGCCTGCTTTTAAGTTACTTTTCACATCGCATCTTTTGACTTGAGCATTCAGAAGTTTTCGTTTGACGTGATAACATCCCGCTCCATTGCATGTGTGCTGGAATTAATGCCTTACTTGTTAAAATGGATGAATTTAATATTAAGGAGATTGAAAAAGGCGTTGAGGTCAATAAATATGTTCTTGTTGAAAACAAAAAGGAGAAGAGTGAATGCTAGAAGTTATTTCGTCTCATAAAGAAACCAGAATATATTTTACAGCAACACCAACTTTTACATGTTCTGAAACCTGATGTGTTATCTAGAAAAACAGCAAAAACTGAAATTAAACATACAAGTTCCTTAAATCAAAACTTTTGACTGTAGCAGCATCAAAATTAAGTGGAACAGCCCTGTGTGTACATACACTGAAGAGCAATTGAATTAGAGATACCTGTTTAGTAACGTGTAGCACCACCTTTCGTCCTGATGACGGCGGCGATTTGTCTCGGCATGGACTCGACAAGACACCGGAAGCGGTGGGAAGCCATACGGATCCACGACCCCTGAACAAGCTCCCACGGTTCACGAAGATTTGATGGAGGGGGGTCAGAGTCTCGAACATCTCTCTCGATGGCATCCCAGATGTGCTCGATGGGAATGAGGTCAGGTGACCTAGCTAGCCAAGAAAGCGAGGTCACGTCGGTGGAGTGTCCATCCAATCATTCGGATACAATTCGGGAGCGATAGCACGGTACATTGTCTTGTTGCAGGATGAGGTCCCCAGTGGGATGTTGAAGACGCACAAACGGGAGCAAATGGTCGTCCAGGATATCCCGGTAACGTTGACCTATGAGGCACGATGTCACACGTACCAGGAGTCAAATTTCAGTCCACGTAAACAGTCCCCAGACGAGAATGCCCCCCCCCCCAGCTTGAAGAGTATCCTGCTATCAAGAAGGAACCATCACTTCATGTGGTTTGCGCCATACTCGTATCCTTCCATCCGCATGTACCAACGTGAATCTCGACTCATCAGTCCAGGCAACATTTTTCCATATGTCTAGGGTCCAGTGGCGATGTTCCCGCGCCCATGCTAATCTTTGCACCCTGTGATGTGCGGTCAGCAGCGGTACCCTCGTGGGACGATGGCTTCTGTACCGCATAGCGATTAGATGGTTCTGGATGGTGTGGCTGCTTACACTTTTGTGCACCAGCGTTAAATTGCAGAGTGATTTCTTGCACTGTGGCCTGTCTATCCGCTGTTGCAGTGCGAGCTAGCCGACGATGACCCCGCTCATCCACACGCTGTTGTCCACGGCTGTTGGCCCTTGCAGGGATGGTTTTACCGGATTCGATGGACTCACGGTGCACCCGTGACACAGTGGCTCGGGAAAATCCCAGTGCCTGCATAACTTCCGAGATGGAGTGACCTATTCGTCGGACCCCGACAATTTGCCCCTCGATCAAATACGCTTAGATCCTTCGTCTTACCCATACTGCGCCCAAGTCTTACTGATTCCCGTAGCAACACTCCTTATATTGTCGGATCGCTGTCGTTTCCGTTTACAGGGCCGCCCACAGAGCCACATTTGCATAACGCCAGCTGTCTCTAATTCAATTGCTCTTCAGTGTATATACAGGATGCATAGGAAAGTCCTTTTAGCCTGGAATAACATGCAAACGGAGAGAGGTGCAGTTATGCAAATGAGATAACGGTATAGTAAAGCGACTACGCCCGATCGAATTCAACCGATAGCAGCGCTCCTAGTGGCGAAATGCGGAAGTTAGCCATTGCAAATCGAAAACGAAAAGAGATAGGGCAAAATTTCCAATTACAAAGTTGTAGAGCATCAATTAATTACTTCAAACCGACATTTGTTTCACACGGATAAGATAAATTATCGCATGAATACCCTAAAATGTACGAAATTCATGCGCGACATTTTTTGCGGACGTTTGAAGGGAACAGGCATAAGTATGAGCAAATACACACAATTTATTGCATAAATGCGTACTTATGTCAATTCAGTTTGATGACGTCAGACAAAACAAAAAAGGCAAACTGGCGCACAGTGATAAAAAGTTAATGTCGAGTATGTTCGAAGAGTTCGCCATTGCCCACGATACACATTTGTATTCGTGAAAGTAACTGTACATGCACATTCCTCAGCATGGAAGGTGTCACACTATTGCAAGCATCTGTAACACGGCGACGTAGACCCAGCAGACTTGTAGGCACTGTTGCATACACCTGATTTTTTACGTAACCCCAGAAATCCAAGCTCGCCATTCTCACACAGCGTACGTAGACCTAAACTTCTGATCAGGGTACTTCCTGCTGCTATTTTTTATATCGTAGGTACGGTACAACGTCACAATCTGAATTTGCATACGGCTACATTTGCGAAATGTGAATATGCAGATTCGAATCGTCGCGCATGGATTTCGGACATTGTAGGGTATTCAGGCGACAATTTATCTTATCCGTGTGAAACAAATGTCGTTTTGTACTAATTAATTGATGCTCTACAACTTTGTATTTAGAAATTTTGCTCGGTCTCCTTTCGTTTTCGATTTGCAATGGCTAACGTCCGCATTTCGCCACTAGGGGCGCTACTGTCGGTTGCATTCGATCGGGCGTAGTCACTTTACTATATCGTTATCTTACTTGCATACCTGTACCTCTCTCCGTTCGCAAGTTATTCCAGGCTAAAAGACTTTCCTATGCACCCTGTATCATCATCATCATCATCAACCATTATCAATCCACTGCTGGATGAAGGTCTCCCCAAATTTCTTCCACAATTGTTTGTCTTGGGCCTGTCTTCTCCACGTCACTCCAGGATACTTTCGAATTTCATCATTCCAACTCCCATGGAGTCTTCTGGGTCTTTTCCTGTTCCTCGGAATCCAGTCTAAAATTTCAGTTGTCCATCGGTGGTCCGTTCTTCTGGCAACATGTCCAGCCCATTGCCATTTCAGTGATTTTACTCTGGTCATGATGTCGTCCACTCCTTTCATTTTCCTTATCCACAAGTTCTTCTTCTTATCTTTCCTGGTTACACCAAGCATGCATCTCTACATGCTTTTTTGAGTTGTCTACAGCCTTTGTATGTCTCTTTTAGTTAAGGTCCACGTCTCTGCACCATACGTAAGCACTGGACGGATGCATTGATCAAACACTTTTCTTTTAAGACATAATGGCATATTGCTCTTGAAAATTATGCTGTTTCTTCCAAAAGCTCTCCAGGCAAGTTTTGTACGCCGATTAATTTCTTCATCAATGTGACCCTCACTTGATATCTGCTGTCCAAGATAAACGTGCGTGTCTGTTATCTCCAGCTTTTCTCCATCAATCGATAAATCTTCATTTCTTGTAAAAGCATTGAACATCACTTTTGTCTTCTGAAAGTTTATTTTTAATCCCACTTCTTTACTCTTGTCAGCAAGTTCTTGGATCATACTCTGCGGCTCTAAAGAGGTAGTTGCAAAGATGACTACGTCATCAGCAAAACGAAGGTGAGTTAAGTAATCTCCATTAATCTTTATCCCTTTGTTTTCCCAGTTCAATGATTGAAAGACATTTTGCAATGTGGCGTTAAAGAGCTTGGGAGATATGGTGTCACCTTGTCTCACCCCCTTTCAATTCTTATTTGTGCTGTATCATCAAATATCCGAACCTTTGCACTTGCATTTTCATAGATGTTATTAATAATGCTAATGTATGCATCTTCAATACCGCAGGATTTCAAAGCCATTATTACTGCTGATGGTTTCACGGAATCGAAGGCCTTTATATATATATATATATATATATATATATATATACACTATCTACCAACAAGTAATTGGACACCCCGCCGCCGTTAAATAGCGTGTGGGAACCAACAACGCAACCAGTCGCATGCAAGATGCCACGCAGTTCGGAGCTCTCTGATTTAGAGAAAGGTGTAATCGTCGGGTATCACAGAAATGGCCGATCCATACGTGACATATCCAGCTAGTTGAAGTACTCAAAATCGACAGTGGCCTACGTGATTGGCAAGTGGAAGATGAGAGATGACTGTCGGAATGTGCCCCGACCCGGCAGACCCACAAAACTGGGAGTTAGAGACCGACGGGTGCTGGCCAGGGAAATTCGGAAGAACCGCACCAAATAGATGGGCCACATCCGCGAGGAATTTTAACAGGCATCCGGGAGTGTTCTTTCGATGAATACTATCCGTAAGGAACCCCATCTGCTTGGTTATCATGGACGTGCTGCCGCCCACAAGCCTTTGATCGCCATGTCCAGTAGCGCTGCTCGGCTAACGTGGTGCAAAGAACGTCGACAGTGGACCGTTGAACAGTGGAAACAGGTTCTCTGGAGCGACGGATCAAGGTTCACCCTCTACCGTTTGGATGGCAGGGTCTGGGTTTGGCGTCTGCCTGGAGAACGCCTCCTGCCGTAATGTATAGTGCCAACTGTGGAGTTCGGCGGCGGTGGAATTATGCTATGGGGGTGTTTCTCCTGGTATGGCACGGGACCCTTAGTCGCAATTCCTGGTAGACTCAACGCCGAGACCTACTGCGTCATTTACGATAACCATGCGCTTCCTACGTTGTGGCAGTTTTACGGGGTGGACCCATGTTACTTTCAGGATGACAATGCCACCTGTCATGTTGCGAGGTCCACCATGGCTTGGTATGGTGACAATGGGGTTAATCGAATGGACTGGCCTGCGCATAGCCCGGACCTTAACCCTATCGAGCACCTCTGGGACGAGTTGGAGCGTCGACTTAAGGAGTGCCCCCACCGTCCGAAATCGGTGAAGGAACTGACCTGTCTTCTTCAAGCCGAGTGGAAGCAAATACCGATAGCCGTCGTACAACGCACGGTTGAGAGTACGCCCCTGAGGGTCGCAGCTGTAATCGCCGCTCGTGGAGGCTCTACCAACTATTGAAGGTGAATAAACTTCGTTTTCCTTTGCTATCACAGGTTTCTTTTTTTTTTTTTTTTTTATTCGAGGTTTAACGACCACCGTGAGCAACTCAATGGGCTATAAGCAGTCGCCCGTCCCTAATTTAGGGTCTCTGGTTCCAGGGAAGGGAGAGAGCCAGTGCCGTAAGACAAACACAACATCCATGCCTCACCGGGATTCGAACCCGGACCCCTTTCGGACGAATGATCAGAGGCCATCGCCTTAGACCACTGCGCCACCGGGGCGGCATCACGGGTTTCCAATTACTTGTTGGTAGATAGTGTATATATATATATATATATGATTATGTATTATAATTATACATGATTATGTGTAATTATAAGTTGAGTTTCGAATTTGTAGCTCAAAGCATAGTTTCCGGGTTAGGTACGGGTCGGGTCCAATATGTGGCGTCCGGTCCGGGTACAAAATTTTAGACCCGTTTCCGCCAACTCTGATTGTAATGCAACACAAACCGCCCGTGTTCGTTTGTTGCAACTCAATATATTAAGGAGCTTAAACGGACCAGGTCTTAAACTTTCAGGTGTGGGCAAGGCAGGGCTTCCCAAATAAAGGCCTGTGAAAATCTCTAATCAGTGCCCGTTCATCAAAGGACTGTATTTTCTCGATGGTACCTTAAAAACAACCCTGAGTAAATAGGTTTATATTATGTTTTTGTGCTATAGGAAAGTAACTGCACAGAAAAGTTTCATAGAAACGCTTTGAGTTTCGCAAATATACAATTTAAGAACGCAGACTCACTTCAACTGTCCGTCGTGTGGAAATATTCAGCTTAATTTGCTCGAATTTTTCTGAAACGTGTCGCATCTGTTACCTACTTGAAGCTTTCATTGGACCATCAAGATTTTGAGGAGTGACTGTGGAGCTCCTTTTTATTGAAGGGAGGACAGTGTTAGCAAGAGCAATTCTAGGCCATGAGAAATTGCCCGTCCATAACTTGGAGCCACTGGTTCCAGGAAGGGGAGAGAGCCGGAGTGTAAAACAACCACACCGCCCACTGTCCATCCAGCCCTCCAGCCCAGCTCGAGCGACAAGTCAGAAACTTAAGCCTCTGACCACTCGACAACCGATGAGACGCTGTGGGTGGGGCTACGCTACGAGATAGAACTTTTGTGAGGTACGCCATACTCTATAAGTTACTGTACATATTAAAAGATTCCTATGACGTTTTTTTGCTGTTGTTTTTTATTGGAAGTTTAACGACCACCGTGAGCAACGCAATGGGCTATAAGAAATCGCCCGTCCCTAATTTAGGGTCACTGGTTCCAGGAAAGGGAGAGAGCCTGTGCAGTAAGACAAACACAACATCCGTGCCTCACCGGGATTCGAACCCGGACCCCTTTCGGACGAATTATCAGAAGCCATCGCTTAGACCACTGCGCCACCGGCCGTGTCGTTGATTAATGTGTATAATTAAAAAACACTTTTTCTGTTGCCTATCCGTGGCTCTAATGAAATTACTTTCTCAAACAATAACGATAGCAAACTGCCAGTTGCATTGTCAGGTAAACAAAACTTGAAAATAAAATACTCTTATTGACAATGTAGTTATTGTTTCTGATGGCGGCGTCGCTTCACTGAAAAATGACGCAAGAAACGGAAAAAAATATATTTGAATAAAAAGCAAAAAAAAAAAAAAAAAAAAAAGAAAAACACGAAGCGAATGACATGATACCACAGCGTAAGAAATAAAGAGAAGAGGTACGCTCGTAAATCTAGAGACTCAAATACCTCATAACAGTCACATGATCATATAGAATTCTAGGTTTACCGATTTTTCGCATTTCTGTCCTTTAATGGCAGCCCGCGAGTCAGAGAGCGAGATAAGAACTTTTCCTCTATTCAAACATTTCTTCAGGTAAATTTCTAGATGCCATTTGGGGAAAAAACATCGTCTTTTTTTGCGCTTTTCTTAAGCACAGCACAACTTCATTTCTTTTGTATGGAATATAGATTTCTTCACGTTTCACTCCGACTAAAAACCAGAGTTTTTGCTCCTAACGGAGATTCTTGGTAATATAAAGATACTAAACTTCGTTTTTTACGCTTTCCAACCGTAGGTTGAAGAAGCGTATATGCTCCAGCTTTGTCCGTCCGTCCTTCCGTCCGCACGATAACTGGCGTAAAAATGGTTCGATTTCGATGAAATTTTAGTATGTGGTAGGGGACCACCTGGGAACAAAACTTATTGAAAATGGGACAAATGGGGTCACAGGTCACGACGTAGGAGCGGGATCCTTCCATTGCCCTTATGCGTCATAACTTGCGTAAATATGGTTCGATTTCAATGAAATTTTACTATGTGGTAGGGGACCGCCTGGGGACGAATCTTATTCAAAATGGGTGAAGTGGGGTCAAAGGTCAGGACATGAGAGCGGGATGCATTCCATTGCCCTTATGCGTCATAACGTGCGTAAAAATGATTCGATGTCGATGAAATTTCAGTATGTGGTAGGGGACCACCTGGGGACGAACCCTATTGAATGTGGACGAAATGGGGTCAAAGGTCAGGACATAGGATTGCGATCCATTCCATCGCTCTTATCCCATATTATTAAGGTTATTAAGGTGGACGTGAAGTAATTTTGCTTCCTATACTTCCAATGGAAAAACTTTTGTACACATTTCCTTCACAGTTAATGTGTTCCCAAGGATGAAAATTTGAACATCGATTAAAATAACTTTATTATAACTTGGAATACTTAATATTTTCTAAAACATAACCATAATTATATTAAAAATCAATAACTTTTCCTTTGGTGGTGTTGAAACCAGAAAAAGGATGGCGCGACCTGTACTTTGATGACGTCAGTAGACAAACAAATGTTGGATTGCATAATTATGGTTATGTTTTAGAAAATATTAAGTATTCCAAGTTATAAAATGAAGCTATTTTAATCGATGTTCAAATTTTCATCCTTGTGAACGCATTAATTGTCCAGAAAAAAGATGGCGCGGCCTGTATTTTCATGACGTCAGCAGACAAACAAATGTTGGATTGCATAATTATGGTTATGTTTTAGAAAATATTAAGTATTCCAAGTTATAAAATGAAGCTATTTTAATCGATGTTCAAATTTTCATCCTTGGGAACGCATTAATTGGGAAGAAAATGTGTACAGAAATTTTTCCATTCGAAGTACAGGAAGCAAAATTACTTGACGTTCACCTAAAAGGAGCAATTCCTGTATGTATGTAAATTTTATTTTGAAAACGGCTCTAAGGATTTTGATGAAATTCGTTAACCTACCGTTTTCTGGTACTAGAAATCGATTTAGCTTGATCTCGACTTTAAGAAAATTTGTTTAGTGGGTTAAATAACCACCCCGAATTACCACGTTCGTAGTGGGGTGTCATGGCGTCGCCCCATTAGATGTTGACGCGCGGTCATGCCATCTATCTCATTACGTCTCGCGTTGTTTGTTGATCCTATTAAAGTTTTATGACGTCACACCTTGCTAGCAGATGGTCGCGATTCCCATCTGCCTCATTACGTCACGCGTTGTGTGCATATGTTCGTCCGAACGATAACTCGCGTAAAAATCGTTCGATTTCGATGAAATTTTAGTATGTGGTAGGGGAACACCTGTGAAGGAACCCCATTGAAAGTGAACGAAATGGGGTCAAAGGTCAGGACATAAGAGCGGGATCTATTCCACTGCTCTTATGCGTCATAGCTAACGTAAAACAGGTTCGATTTCGATTAAATTTTAGTATGTGGTAGGAGACCACCTGGGGACAAACCCTATTGAAAATTCGCGAAATGGGGGTCAAAGGTCAGGACATAGGAACGGAATAACTTCGATCGCCATTATGAGTCATAACTTACGTAAAAATGTTTCGATTTGGATGAAATGTTGGTATGTTGTAAGGACCTGTCTGGGGACGAATCCTATTGTAAATGGGCGAAATGGGGTAAAGGTTAGGACACAGGAGCGGGATTTATTCCATAGCGCTTATGCATCATAACTTCCGTAAAATTGCTTCGATTGCGACAAAACTTTATCATGTTATTTCGGAGATATACGGAACCAGTTCTGTTGAACAGCATCCAAATGGATCAAAGGTCAGGGCACAGGGGTGAGATTTATTCCACAGCCATTTTCCTCATAACTTGAGTAATAGCTTGAGTAATGATTTCTAGTATATTGGAAAGCGTATCATAATCAATGCATTGCATGATTTTGCTAACTTGTTTTAAAGACAAAAAGTATTGGAGTGGAACGCGAAATACGATTATTTTATTTTCCACATATAAAATATCACTGACAAAACGTTGAACGCCTCTGTTCCTCAGGCTCTGCTGAGCTAATCTTTTTTTGCTATCACGAAGAAGTTTCCTATATATTTGTCTTCGGCTAATTTGTTCCTGTTTCGGTTTTTCAAACTCATGAAGCCTCCCAGGCTGCGCAACGGTTTAAGCCCTGGCTTATGACTATTCTTCCGAAATGGGTTCAGGTTTGAATCCCGGTGAGGCATGGATGTTACATTTGCCTTACGGCACTGGCTCTCGTCCTTCCTTGGAGCTAGTGTCTCTAAATTAGTGACGGGCGACTGCTTATAGCCCATCGAGTTGCCCACGGTGGTCATTAAACCTCAAACAAAAAAAAACAACAACAAAAAAAAAACTCATAAACTATACGTGCAATAGATCCTTTACCCTGACTTTTTATTAATTTCCACCATTCTGTTGGTTCAGAGGTGAATTTCTGGAATATGTTCTGTAGACATATTGAGTTATGTTTGAATTAAGTTCTCGCAAATTTACTGCATTAAACTGAGATGCACTCTGTGTACTGCGCTTTCTTTTTAGCACGTCTTTTGTAAAAAAAGATCGAGCTTCTGTTATCGGTATGTCCGTCCGTCCGTCCGTCCGTCTGTACCCACGATATCTCAGCAACTATTAGTCCGATTTGAAAAATTATTTTTACATTAGGAAGCTTAAAATATGCAAATGATGATTCTTTCTTTCGTTTTTTTTTACGATGTACAATTTCGCCGGTAGAGGGCGTAAATGCAGATGATGTCGAATTCAAAAATACGTTTTATTCCACATATTTGCTTCTAAACATCCGATTGAAAAAAAATTTATATCTTTCGTTTCCATTTATGTCGAAGAGTATTTTAGATATAGTTACTTTTTCAAATTACGCATACATATTCCGCTAGGAGGCGTAAAAGTAAATTACATTTTCCCCGATAACTCTTCTTCTAAAACTCCGATTTGAAAAAAATTTCTTCAGCGGATACATATCCTGATGGAAAATCTTTTGCATATGATTTTTAATTTTTGGTAAAGAATACTTTGGCCACCAGGGGGCGTAAGTGTTAATTTTTGCTTCTGATGTATTTGCCCTAAAATCGTAGCTTCTATAAGATCGATTAAAAAATTCTTTCGTGGACTGATGTCACTCACTTCGATAAACCTTTTTGGAATATTTTATTCTTAAAATATTCCACAGTTTCTCCGCCAGGGGGCGTAGATGTACCTTTTATTTTTGTCAATATCGCTACTTCTAGGAGTCCGATTTGAAAAAATTCTTCTTTGTTGGATAGTGTTTTCCGTGTGACATGTTTTTCATGTATTTTCAAAATTTTCAAGTAATTCATTGACTTTCCGCTAGGGGGCGTAGCTGTAAATTGCGTTTTCCCCTGTATCTCTGCTTCTGAATCTCCGATTTGAAAAATTCTTTCTTCCCCGGATACAGCTTCTGATGGGAAATCGTTTGCACATAATTTCTAATTTTTGTAAAAAAATAGTTTGGCCACCTGATGGTGTAAATCTTAATTTCCGCTTCTGTTGTATTTGCAGCAAAATATGAGCTTCTAAATTCTCGATTGAAAAAAACGTCGTTTGCTGACCGATACAACTTGTCGACAAACCTTTTAGGAAAATTTTCTTCTTGAAAAAATGCATGGTTTCTGCGCCAGAGGGCGTAGATGTATATCTTATTTTTGTCAATATCTCTACTTCTAATAGTACGATTTGAAAAATTCCTCCTTTGTTGGATAGTGTTTCCGATGCGAAATGTTTTTCCTATAAATTCAAAATTTTCAAGTAAATCATACACTTTCCGCTATAGGGGGTACAAAGTTTTCTGCGTTATTTTTGCTCCTAAAGCTCTGATTTGAAAAATTCTTCCTTGTATCGCATACAAGAACTGATGGAAAATATTTTTCACATAATTTCTAATGTTTGGTAAAGAATGGTTTAGCCAACTTGGGTCATATATGTTAATTTCTGCTTCTGAAGTATTTGTTGCAAAATCTGGGCTCCTGAAAACTCGACTAATTTTTTTTTTTTCGACCGATAACGCTTATACAGATAAACCTTTTGAGAATACTATCTTCCTAAAATAATGCATGGTTTTCCCACCAGGTGACGTAAAGTCACATCTTTTTTTTGTTGATATCTCTGTTTCTAAGAGTTCGTAAGCTCACGATTCCGTTTACAGCAATATCTGAGGGATTGAAAACCCGATTGAAAATATTCTTTCTTTGGTCAGATCTACTGTTTTCCATACCGGTTCCATTGACTTTGAATAGCTTTGATAAATTTAATTTGCGTCAGAACGGATTCAAAAGACGTGCTTATTACACCCGAAAATTCGATGTCAACTTTCTTGTTTGATCCTTCCATTGGATTCTTCAGTTTTTAATTCTGTGTCTTGTACTTTAATTTAGCTTTCAGATTTAGTGTTATGTTTCCGTTTAGCTTTATTTTACTTCCTGCTGCCTTTTCATACCTTTAATTCACATCGGAGTTCCTAGGAGATTACCTTCACGAAGCTTTTGACAGGCAGTCAATTTAGTAAGAAATATTGGGTTGGGTAAAAAGTCTTTTCTCATTTACAGACAGAAGAGAAAGACAAAGCTTATGTACCATTGCCACTAATTTACACTCACGGACAATGAAATTTGCGCACCTGGCCGTCCCGGTGGCGCAGTGGTCTAAGCGATGGCCTCTGATCATTCGTCCGAAAGGGATCCGGGTTCGAATCCCGGTGAGGCATGGATGTTGTGTTTGTCTTACGGCACTGGCTCTCCCCCTTTCCTGGAACCAGTGACCCTAAATTAGGGACGGGCGACTGCTTATAGCCCATTTGAGTTGCTCACGGTGATCGTTAAACCTCCAATAAAAAAAAAATAATAAATAAAAAAATTGCGCACCAAGAAGGAAGCATCGAATTGAACTGAAATTTTATAGACGTAATGATACAGATGAATGATACACATGATGGCAAAAACACAGCTGCAGGACAGTTACAGAGGGATTTGTGGCACGTAGTCCGGTCATTTTCAATAGCGCGTCGCACCGCCTCGTGCGGCGATACATGCTGCAATACGATCCGGTATGGAGGCGAACAGAAGCCTGATGTTGTCCTGCGGCAGACTGGCCCACACGTGTTAGACGGTGTGCTTCAAATCCCGGATAGTGCGGCACGGCTGCGACCGGCGTTTCAACTTGTCCCACACATGCTCGATAAGGGGCATGTCCGGGGAGCGGGCAGGCCATGGAAGTGTCTGGACATGACGTAGGCAGTCCTGGGCAACTCAAGCCGTGTGGGGGCGGGCATTATCTTGCTGGTATAGTGCACCTGGAATTTCGGCCAGGAATGGGAGCACATGGTCCGTAGGATCACATCCACACACCGCTGGCCCATCAATAATCCACGTACCACTACTAGAGCTGATCGGCTATCGTAAGCAATGGCTCCCCAGACCACAATGCCTGCAGTGGGGGAGGTGTGGCGCTCGATAACGAGGTTGGGATTGTGCCGTTGACCCGGAGACCACCACACCCGGACACGATGATTATCTGTCCCCAAAACGAAGTGGCACTCATCGCTAAACACCACACTTCGGTATTCTGTGACGTTCCACGTCGCTCTTGCCTGGCACCACTGCACACAGAGCCGGCGATGTTCCGGTGTTAATGGCAGCACTCATAAGGGGCGCTGGGATTGCAGATTCGCTTCTGCGAAGCTTCGGGAAATGGTGTGTGGGCACACAGGAGCCGCTACATTTGCCTGTACAGTGGACCGGGTACCTTTGGGATCCGTTCGTGCCTGCCGCACGATCCGTCGATCCTCTCTATCGGTGGTCCTCCTGGTAGTCCGGAGCCGCTCCGCCGTGTGGTAGTGCCGTCACGTGTCCACTGCTCCCAACACAGTCGGACGGTATGGTCAAAACGATCCACGTGGCGGGCTATACGGAGCGCCGACCACCCTGCGGTTTTCAGCCCAATGATCAGGCCTTTCTCGAAGTCCGTAAGTTGGGTAAATCGACGTTTCTGGCATCTACCCGGCATTCTTGTCGCGCTGTACTCTTGCTTTCGTCGGCCGGTGCTTTTCGCTTTCATGGGGCATCCACTACACGCTGGTTTATGAGGCTGCTGGTTCGTGTTTGCAGCGCCACCACAGGGCGTGCGGTCATGCGCACTCGCATCAAACGTTGATCATTTGCACATGAGCACGCACTCTAGCTATATGCAAAGTTTAGCGGTTGCAGCATGTTTTATTCTAGGTGCGCAAATTTCATTGTCCGTGAGTTCAGTAATGTAGACACCATTATATATATACTTTTTTCCAGCACCTCACACCATCCATCAGGCAGTTTGAAGATTCCATCAGCCCGGAACTTCTCAGGTTTTAGAACAAATAATTAATTAAGATGATTTTTGCATGGAAATCTGAAGGCGCGAACTCGGGTGAATAGGGCGGATTAAACAGGAGATCCCAGCTGAGCTTCCACAATTTTTTTCCTGGTGACCAAAGAAACATGAGGTCTGGTGTTGACCTGATGGAAAATAACGCCCTTCCTGCTGAACCTTTCTGTACATTTGTTATCAGTTACCAAGTGAGGCCTTCAGTTGGTCCAATTGGGAACAGTACCTACAAGAATTTATCATTTGGCTGCTCGACAGCAGCTTGTAATAGAAGAGTCCCAGATTCGCCACACAGGGAGAATTTATCTCCATGGGAAGCAGAGTGCGGCCTTTGGAGTAGCTGATGGCGGCTCATCTCGCTTGTTTCATGATCTTTTTACTCCACGTCTGTGCACACAATCCATTTCTTATTGCCCGACACCATTCATTTCAGAAATGGGTCGCTTTCATTCTGTTTGAGCAGTGAATCGCCAACACACATGCGGTAGGGAACATTTTTCTCGGTGTAATCGTGCGCTATCCAAACATCAAGACGATTGACATATCCATGCTTTGAGAAATGCAACGCCACGGTGCGGTTGGATGTCTACCAGTGTCTGTGAATTTGTTCGGGTCATATTGTGTGAGTTGCTTTCGATTAATTACGTAATTTGGGAGTCGTCAGCTTTAACCAGAGCATCTCAATTTCACCCAGTCTCCCAGAGCGTGGTTCATCGCCAAGTGAGTAATCTCCACGACGAAACTTTGCAAGCTAATGATAACATTCCAACGTTTACATCATCATCAGAATACACGGAACACGTATAATGTTTTGCGCTTGCTTCACATTTTTAGCCTTGCGATAATAAAACACCATTGAATGACGAAACGGGGCCTTATTACTTCCCGTTTTCAAACCTACGCCAAACGAACATAACTGAAACGATCACGCCGATCTCCTTTAATGTAGACATGTTGGATTCACATATATTTCAGAGTATGTAAATATCGTGTGTCTACAATGCAAATTAAACTTCAAAATCGGCATCAACGACATCTATCGCCAAAATGCGAAAAGACTTTTTGCACAACCTAATGGATAAAATTCCATGTCTTGAGCAATGGGGTAAGCAAGTGGTGTGATTCCGCTACTGTTATAGTGATTTGTTACTGTTTGACGATGTCATGTAAATTATTTTAGTCAGCAAAAGCTTCTGTTTCTACGTCAGTTGTGACACATACTATAATTTAACTTTTCTTTTTGATTCTTGTCATCCTATGTAAATTTTGGTTCATTCCTTAACAGAAGTTTCTGAACTTAATGCTATACATTTTCTGTCTCACAGAATTTTGTTTTGGCAACCTGACGTTAGGTTAAAAGTGAGTGACCTATGATAACGTGACTGATAAGAGTTATGTTTAGGATTGTATTAGCGCTCTCGTTAGATGTCGGCTAGAGCATGGGATCGTTGTAATTGCTTTGGAGAGAGATGTTGACAGAGCTCAGACAACTTTGATGTTATGCGATTAGCGTTTAATCTTACATAATTAGATTAATTCCTTCTACGTTCTTTTCGTCCGAAATTGGATATATGTTTTTAAGCATTACAGTTTCAATTTCTAATCTGTTGGGATTTGTTTATATTTTAATATTTAATCTGTTGGGATTTGTTTATATTTTAATATTTTCTTCGTTGATATTGAAGCCTCAAATTCTTAACGAGTTAATATGACTTGGATATTATTTGGTGTTTCGAGTATTGAATTATTCAACTATTGAAGAAACC
Source organism: Macrothele yani (assembly GCA_039090855.1). NCBI lineage: Eukaryota > Metazoa > Arthropoda > Arachnida > Araneae > Macrothelidae > Macrothele > Macrothele yani. The sequence continues at coordinate 57,927,712 of CM077017.1, read as the reverse complement.
ATTGATTAAATACAATTTAAATGATCTCAGAAATTGATGTTGTGTTGACGTTCGTGCTTTAAGTGGATACAATAAACATATTGATTGACCTGTAGGTACAAGATTTGTTATTTTACCAGCCGTTAGAACAGGGACGTCGCTAGACTTCGAAATCAGGATGGGCGACGGGTGGGCGAGCATTATGTTTGGTGGGGCAAACTTGATAGCAACTGTTTTTTGTACGAAACACTGAAAAATCAAATTTTGAAAGTTTTTTGTTTTTTTTATTGAAGGTTTAACGGCCATCGTGAGCAACTCAATGGGCTATAAGCAGTCACCCGTCCCTAATTTAAGGTCACTGGTACCAGGGAAGGGAGAGAGCCCGTGCCGTAAGACAAACACAACATCCATGCCTCATCGGGATTGGAACCCGGACCCTCCAAGGACGAATGGTCATAAGCCAGCGCTTAGACGACTGCGCCACCGGGGCGGCTTTAATGCTTTTCACTACAGGCTACAAAGAAATTCGTGTAAACCCCACCCACTCCACCTGGATACACATGCAGTCACGGATCTTACTAGTTTCGCTACTGGTGTGAAATACAAGTGTTGGTAGAATGCCCTTTCAACTTTTTGCGTGCTCTAAACGCATTGTCTTAAATTGCTTTTTGAAATTTTGCATTTTTGTTTACAACACTGTACTTGTACAATTTATTTAAAAGAAATGCCGTTTTTGTTTATCTAAATCAAATTTTAACGTCGTGCTACGCAGACACAATACCCCCCTACTTGTATAACTACCTTTCTTAAGCCAGCGACTTTGCCTTGCATTTCTCTCCTGCAAAGCAGTCGTCAGCCAATTTCTGCACTTTCACTGTCCCCGGGTAGTCTTAAGGGCACTAGTGTAGCTTTAGACTCCACTTTTCGTGTTGGAATCCCCTATTTTGTAAAGAAATAAAACAGCAGAGCAATTAGTAGTGATCCCCGCAGTGAATTCCTATCCAGCCTCCACATTAGCTCCCTGGCCATACAAACACGAAAAAGAGGCCTAAACTAAGGAATTGGAAGAGTGAAGAACAACTGAAATTTCATGGCTTTGCTTATGTTATTTTGATAACTTTTCTACGGAGACTTAAACAACGCACCTCCTGTAGGAAAAATACGTAGGGGTACACGAAGAAAAACACGAGACTTATTATTACTTGGCAAAGGCTGGATTATACATATTTTAAAGTTAAGTATATTGAAAAATGGCACATTTTGAACTGGGTGGGTGGCAGGGTGGGCAAGACAAATTTCAGGGTGGTCTCAAGCCGACCTTTGCACCCACTTGGCGACGTCCTTGCGTTAGAACCATTAAGTGCTGCGTTTGCTACACATTTTAAGCTATCCGGAGCAGGACTTATACTTTATGGAACGTTTTAATAAGAAGAGTGCTTACTTTGAAGTGAGGATAGTATTTTGGTGTGACATAGGTAATTAACTGATATCTTCAAACAATTACACTAAAAACATTACACAATGTGTTTTAAGAGGTTATACTATAGAGCCATATATGTCCCCGGCAAGGACATTGAAGGTCGAATTGTAAGTTATTCGCATCTTGAATATCATATATTTTTTCATGTTGTGTGTGATTCCAACTGCTTAAGACCTTATAGTTCTTACTGAAATTTTTGGAAGCAGAAGTGCACTTTTTAATTTTTAATTTTTTAATTTTTAATGTTTTAATCAATATGTTCTCATTCAATAATAGAAGGCCTTAGATTCGATGCAATCATTGCGGAAAAAGTTGTGCAATATTTTACGTTTCAATTTTTCAGGTAATACCCGAAAATGAGTTCCATTTCGAGTACGCGTTACACGAGGAAAATTTCCATTTTATCGAATAAAAAAAAATCGAAAAGAGTGTTTTACTAAAAATGAGATTTAGAAAAAATTCTTGTTTAGGAAATTGTATTTCGTAAGAAACTGTTGAACCCAAGCAACCACATGTGGGCGGGCATTATCATGGTGTAGAATCCACTTGCCCACCAGTTCCGGTCGCTTTATCGTTACGTGTCGTCGCAGACGCTTCAAGACTGAAACGAAATACTCAGCATTGACTGTAATTTGTGGAGGAATGGCATGCTGGTAGACTACACCTTTATGATCAAAGAAAATTATCATCATCACCTTCCCAGCTGTTTTGGTTTGGCGGACTTTTATCGGAGGAGGCGAGTCTGTGTGTTTCCAGACACTCGTTGCGCGCTTCGTGAGGGCGTCGAAATAGTGGACCCATATTTAATCGGCAGCTATTAGTGTGCTTAGAAAGTTTGGATCCTTTGCAATCATTTGTTTCCACTCATGACACACCTGAACTCTGTCTAACAATTGTTCTCTCGTCAGGTGATGAGGTACCCATCTGGAACACACAGGATGCAGCAGTAATTTGCCGCGTAGAATGCGGAATGCCGACTTTTTAAAATATTAGTTGACGCCGCTATGTTTTCACACGTCATTCGTCGATCTTCTTGCAGGATTGCCCAAACAGTGTTAACAATACGCTCCGTAATAACACTTTCAGGTCGACCAGGCCTAGGAGCGAGTTCTGCCGACAAACGCCCTTTTTTGAATTCATAGTGCCATCTAAAAATCGTTGACTCACCCAAACATTTATCTTTGTGAGCTTTTTTCATTAAATCAACTGTTTCTGGAGCCGTTTTACCCAAACGATAGCAAAATTTTATCGCACAACACATTTCACTTCTTAACTCTGAATCACTTACCTCCATAGCTGTATGGCGAAATGCAGAGGTACCTTAAACAACTGCGCAATAACAAAACCAGAATCGTCTGCCACGGCTAATAACTGTTGCCATAGATACTTCTTTAATTCAGTTAGTTGTCGAAGTGGTGATTTTCCCTCTTCACACTGTTGCCAACTCAAAAAAAAAAATATACTCTCAGTTTTTATGGAACGGCCTTTGTATTTTTGAAGTATGTTTTTAAACATTACAGTTTCAATCTCAAAACTTTTTGGGATTTTTTATATTTTTCCACTGTGAGCAATATTTCTAGCCTCACCCCGCATGCTCCTTCTTGTTTTATATATACAGTGGATCCCACTTAAGAAGTTCCCGCTTAAGAAGTTTTCCCGTTTAAGAAGTTCCCGCTTAAGAAGTTCCCGCTTAAGAAGTTCCCGCTTAAGAAGTTTTCCCGTTTAAGAAGTTGTATTTTTAGAGTCCCGATTTTTTTCCCTAGTGCTAATGTTAATTTTTCCCACTTAAGAAGTAACGATGTTTTAAGTTTTCCCGCTTAAGAAGTGGTAAGTGCCACAAGTTTCTAAGTAAAACACATATGATTTTGGAACTACTCCAGCCGATAAGTACATGTCAAAGAGGTTGGGAGGAAACGTTTCTTTGTTTTCCCTGTACATGTAGTAAGCGAAGCCTCTGCCGGCTTCCCACGGTCAACGCAGGGGGTCATGTTTACTCCCCTCACTTCTTTTGCGTCTGCCCTTTGTGTATCCCAATCGCCTTATCTTTGGGGCTGGGGAAAGACTGGGAAAGGAAACACTTGCTGAAAGTCAGTCATTCTGTCAGAGTTACGCTCATATGTTGCACCTTGCATACGTGGAGTTAAACGTTTAGTTTTATTGTTGAAATGCGTAGTTGAAATATGGCGTCTAAAGGCATCAAAAGAAAAGCTTTATCTGTGGTTGAGAAACGAAACATTATTACGAAAGTTGATGAAAACCCGCATTTCTAGGGTGCAGATAGCAAAAGAACTAAATTTACCCGTTACAACCCTCAACGGTATAGTGGCAAAATGGAACACTGTGCTTGCAAATGCTTCCCATTCATTAAAAATCAAAAAGATTAAAAAGGGTAAATACGAGGATGTCGAAGAAAAACTTCTTGTGTATTTTAAACAAGCAAGAAACGCTGACATTCCGATCAATGGGACAATTCTTCGTGAGAAAGAAGAAGAGATTTCCAAGAAATTAAATGTTGAATTTATTCCTTCCAATGGACGGATCGACCGTTTTAGGAAAAGAGCAGGACTGACTTATAAAACTGTTTGTGGAGAATCAAGAAGTGTTAACGTCGAAGAAGTGGATGATTGGAAATCTAATGTTTTACCAAAACTGTTATCAGCATACGAATCAAAAGATGTTTTCAACGCTGACGAGTGTGCTTTGTTTTACAGCCTTATTCCTGGCAAGACCTACTCTTTCACAGGAGATAGCAGCAAATAAAGAAAGATTGACAGTTCTGGTAGGAGCTAATATGGATGGAACAGAAATGTTGCCTTTATCGGTCATTAGAAAATCGAAGAATCCGAGGCGCTTCAAAAATGTGAAAACTTTTCCATGCAATTGCAGAAATAGCAAAAACGCACGGATAATTCAGATTTTTGGAGACTTTTTAATGGAGTTTCAGAAGAAAATGGCCAAAAAAAAAAAAAAAAAAATAGAAGAGTTTTGTTATTTTTGGATCATTGCACAGCCCATCCAAAGAACATGGATCATCTGGAAAATGTAAAAGTAGTTTTCCTGCCACCTAACTTGACTTCAATATTACAACCAATGGACCAAGGAATAATTAAAACCATGAAACAGTTCTACAGGAAACGTTTAGTTTATTGGCTACTACAGAAGCTTGAATCAGATTCAAGTTACACCAGATGTACACTGAAATTGAATTTATTGGGTGATATGCATTTTATTGTTTCTTCGTTGGAAAAGGTTTCATCTTTAACGATCGCAAATTGCTTCAGAAAAGCTGGTTTCAACGCTGATGAGCTCAGTTTTTCTGATGAAGAAAACAGTCATGAGAACAATGAAGCTTGGAAATGTTTGCAAAAAAAACTAAACTTCAAATTTTCCTTTGAAGAGTTTGTAAACGTTGACAAAGATGTTCCCACTTTTGAAATGCAAAATATCGATGATATTTGCGCCATCGAAACCGCAAGAGAACAATGAACCAGAAACAAACGCAAGAAGATGAGTGCAGGGCCAATTCCAACTTCAGCTGAAGCTAGTTAAGCATTAGAAACTGTTCGCCACTTTAGTGAAACTTACGAACGTGTTCCAGTGGACATAATGAGAAATTTGAAGGAAATGGATACGTACTTTGCGAATATACCGGAAAAAAGGAAGAAACAAACGGTTTTAGATAAGTATTTTTGTAATCCTGTAGCATAATAAATGCAGCTTTCAATCCTCATATTCAAGTTTAAATAGGTGAGTTGTGAAATTTTTTATGTTACTTTAAAATTAACTAAAATGTAATTTCTGAATTTAATTTATGCAACATTTTTAATCGCTAAAGTCTTACAAAACCCAATCAGACACTTCCCGTTCAAAGAAGTTTTCATCGCTTTGTCCCGACGAAAACTTCTTATGCGAGATCCAATGTATTTTGTAGTTCCCAATGCATAAAGTACGACTTTTGAAAACAAAGACATGCTTATGTTATTACTATGTCCGTTCGTCCGTCTGTGGATACCATATCTCTGTACTTATTCTAAAATTTCCACTGAAACAATATTTTTTCCTTCCGCTACCTTTTACAACGGAAACCATTTTGCTCGACAGCTGTAATGTATCGCACATTACAGCTGTCGAGCAAAATGGTTTCAGATATCGGTAAATGTATCGCACTTTACCGATATCTCAGTTTCTACAAGTCCTCTTTGGAAACTTCTCTTTGCATCGGATAGAGTTCGAGTGAGGAATATCTCGCATATATTCTTTTTAATTTTTCGTTACACACAATTTGGGCTCACGTGGGCTAAGTGCATATTATGATTCTCGATATATTTGCTACAGAACTGCTCTCCAGTAAGCTCGATTGAGAAAAAATAATTTTCAGCCAAATACTGCTTACGAGGAAAACATGTTACGCATATTTTCTGCTCAAAATAACGCACTTTTTCCTGCAGCGGAGTGAACATATATATTTGTTTTCTCGATATCTCGGCTTCTAACAGTCCGATTTTAAAAATTCCTTTTTGCGTCCTTGAGCATTGATGATGAAGAATATTTTGCACTTAATTTCTGGAGCCATACTTTCGCCACTGGGGGGCTTAATAGCATATTTTTCTTTAAAATATATAGTGTCTGAGACCTGATTAAAAAAATTTCCCCTTTCGGTTTCCATTCACCACGAAAACATTTCATGCATATTGACTACTCAAAAGAATATACAATTTACCCGTCAGGGGGTGCAAATGTATATTTTAGTTTTCTCGATATCTCTGCTTCAAAAAGCCCGATTAGAAAAATCCGTTTAACATCGGATGCCATTCACTTCGAGGAAATTTTTATGTGTCCTCTTGGATTGCTCATAATGCACAGTTCTAACTCTAGATGGCGCTAGTGCGTATTTTTGTTTGCAACTGCAATTGCGCTTCTGATCAGAAGTATTTGCAGCAAAATCTGAGCTTCTAAAAGCTCGATTGAAAAAACTACTTGTGGACTGATACCGCTCGTGTCGATAAACCTTTTCTGAATATTTTCTTCTTAAAATAATGCATGGTTTCACCGCCAGGGAGCGTTGATGTTTATCTTATTTTTGTCCATATCCCTGCCTCTAAGAGTCTAATTTTAAAAATTCCTTCTTTGTTGGATAGTGTTTCTAGAGCGAAATGTTTCTTATATAATTTCAAAGTTTTCAAGTAATTCATAGACTTTCTGCCAGGGGGCGTATAGGTAAATTACGTTACTCCCGATATCTCTGCTTCTAAAACTCCGATTTGAAAAATTCTTCCTGTGTCGGATATAGCTTCTGATGGGGAATGTTTTGCATATATTTCTAATTTTTGGTAAAAAAATGTTTTGGACACCAAGTGGCGTAAGTGTTTAATTCTGCTTGTGATGTATTTGCAACAAAATCTGAGTTTCTGAAAACTCGCTTGAAAATATTCTTTCGTAGACCGATACCGCGCATCTCGGAAAACTTCCTGAAAATACTTTCTTCTTAAAATAATCCATAGTCTTTCCGCCAGTGCGCGTAGATATATATCGCGTTTTTGCGATATATCCGATTTGAAAAATTCTTTCTTTGTTGAAGAGCGTTTCTGGTGCGAAATGTTTCTCATATAATGTCAAATTTTTCTTAACGCACAAGACTGCCACCAGAGGGCGTAACTTCAAATTTCCGTTTACAGCTATGTCTGCGGAACCAAAACCCCGATTGAGAATCTTCTTTTTTCGGTCAGATATTACGGCTCCAGGTGAATTCATCGAAAACGAATTCATCGAAAGCGAATTCATAGAAAACGAATTCGTCGAAAAGTAATTCATCAAAAACGGATTCATCGAACGGAGAATTCGTCGAAAAAGAAATTCTTCGAAAGTTAGAGCTTCAGATGAATTAATCGAAAACGAATTCATCGAAAGCGAAATCACCGAATGATACAATATCGTAGGGTAAGCTTTTGTCGAAAACGTTCACTATAATTGGAATATGGCAAGGTGGCCACAAAAGTGTTTGGGGAACGTATAAAAATAGCATTTTTTATTTCTTAGATTACACTTTCATATAGGATGACCATAAAACCGTTAGGAAGTCTAACAAGAATCAGACTTTTGATTTCATTCTGTCTACTTTCCCCATAGACCGCCTCTAAAGATAGGCCTAAGATCAGGCCTTTTTAACAGTTTTTCTTCCATTGTGCTCATATTCATAAGGTTTAGACACCAAGTCAAGTTAGCATTATTGCTCTTTTACTTAGGCATTAAATATTAATATCATGGCCTAGGCCTTTCTAATAGTTATTCTTCCATCGTGTTCATATTTTTAAGGTTTAGACACCAAGTCAAGTTAGTATCATTGCGCTTTTACTTAGGCATTAAATATTAATACCTTGGCCTAGGCATAGGCCTTTTTAACAGTTTTTATTGCATCGTGTTCACATTCATAAGGTTTGGACACCAAGTCATTTAAGTAATATTGCGGTGTTACTTAGGCAGTAAATATTAACAAATAGGCCTTAGGTCTTTTTAATAGTTTTTATTCCGTTGTGCTGGTGTCATAAGTTTTGGATACCAACTCAACTTAGTATTATTGCACTTTTGCTTAAGCACTAAATATTAATCAATTGGCCTTTGGTCCAGGCCTTTCTGACAGATTTTGTTCAAGTGTATGAAATATTTATTCTTAAGTACAAGCGCAATATTACAAACTTGACTTGACGCAAAGCTTATAAATATGAGCACGACGGAATAAAACTACTAAAAAGGCCTAAGACTAGGCCTAGGTATTCATATTTGAGGCCTAAATAAAAGCACAATAATACTAACTTTACTTGGTGTCTAAACCTTATGAATATGAACACGATTGAATAAAAACTGTCAAAAAGGCCTAGGCCTAGGCAAAGGAATTAATATTTAATGCCTAAGTAAAAGCGCAATATTACTAACTAGATCTTGTGTCTAAACATTATGAATATGACCACAATCGAATAAAAAGTGTTAAAAAGGCCTAAGCCTAGGCCACGATATTAATATTTAATGCCTAACTAAAAGCGCAATAATACTGACTTGGCTTAGTACCTAAACTTCATGAATATGAGCACAATCGAATGAAAACTGTTTAAAAGGCCTAGGCTTAGGCCAAGGTATTCATAATTAATGCCTAAGTAAAAGCCCAATAATAGTAACTGGACTTGGTGTCTGAACCTTATGAATACGAACAGGATGGAATAAAAACTGTTAAAAAGGCCTAAGCCTTAGCCAAGGTAATAATATTTAATGCTTAAGCAAAAACGCAATGATACTAACTAGACCTTGTGTCTAAACATTATGAATATGAGCACAATCGAATAAAAAGTGTTAAAAGGCCTAAGGCTAGCCCAAGGTATTAATATTTAATGCCTAAGTAAAAGCGCAATAATACTGACTTGACTTGGTACCTAAGTCTTATGAATATGAGCACAATCGAATAAAACCTGTTAAAAAGGTCAAGGCCTATTTGTTAATATTTAATGCCTAAGTAAAAGCGCAATAATACTAACTTGACTTGGTACCTAAACCTTATGAATATGAGCACCATGAGAGAAAAACTGTTAAAAAAGCCTATGTCTGTTTATTAATATTAGTTTGATTTATTATGTAAACGTTATGAATATATTTCGTCGTGCTCAGATTCATAAGGTTTAGACACAAAGCGTAGTATTATTGCCCTCTTACGAAGACATTGAATATTAATCCCTAGACTTTTGCGCACGTCTGAAACCAAGAAACTGCAATTCTTATACGGTCCCTAAAGTGGGTGTCTGCACTTGTCTGTTTGGACAACTATTTAGTGGCCCGTTGTCTTAAACTCCATTTCAATGAATTCGTTTCATTTTTTTTTTTTTCGAAAATGTCGCCTTTCGGTAAATTGCTCGTTCGATAAATTTGTTTTTGATAAATTCGCATTCGACGAATTCGTTTCACATTTTTCGATAAAATAGTCTTTCGGTAAATTGTTCGTTCTACAAATTTGTTTTAGACGAATTCAGGGACCTGCCAACGGGGGAGGGTCGACGAATTCAGGGACGTGCTCCCCCAGAAATCCAAGTGGAGGGGCAGACTGTAAGTTTTGCTCCTCCAGTTTTAGCACCCAAAATATAAGTTCATTTAATTTAACAGAAGAAAGAAGCTTTCAAATTGTTTAACAAACAAACGAAATGCTGTTGATTTTTATAGCATTTCAGCAGTTTTTAATTAGCATTTTCACCTTTATATTAAGGGAAAGAAAAAGAAAACAAAATAGTACTGGGAAAAGAACCTCCCATGTGCTCCTGATTTTTTTGCTCTGTTCTATGACTGGTTAATGGGTAGGGGTGGGAAGAGTGAGAGAGAATGATCCTACACAAATACAACAACGAATAGTTGTGTGAATGTGTGTAGAAGGGGCAGGAAGTCAGGGACAGTACACTACATTTTCCTTTTGCATTCAAGTGATTTTGAAATCCGTTCTATGCGTATATTCCCAATGGGTTAGGCGGGTTCGTGTTTATCTAGTTCTTGAACAATTACTATTGTATTATCGCCTATCAAACATCCCGCTTTTCTTAGCTCAATCCATCAATCAGGAAGACCAGACGGTAAGTGCGTTTCTGCCGCCGAAAGCAATAGTCTGAAGTGTTGCATCACTGGAGACACTTTCTGGGACTTTGGGTGGGGCCTTGAGCTGTTTTTTCACAGTGTAAAGACCTTTCATCACTGCCGCGCACGCTTCCTACCCCATCTGGGTTTCCTATCCTCTGGGCTGAGAATCATGAAGGAAACAATCTTCACTCTAGTTTGTGGGTGGCCGGGGGGGGATGCTTTACCCCAATCTCCACTTCCATGTCCATCGTCGTATTCGTACTGTGACTGTGTAGCCGGTGTTCAGATACTTCACGAGTTTTACTTCCGTGCTTTATGCGTGTTACGAAAGTGCAATTTTTTTGGAGTGTTTTCGAGGGTTGGCGGAAAAACACCACACAGGTAGACTGCCAAACAGGAAAACTGACAAACACCTTTCAGCAACTTAGAAAACTGCCACACAGGAATACTGCCACACGCTTTTCATTAAGGGGCGGGGCACAAATTGCTATTCCTCCGAGGAACACTTTGAATGTGTGGCAGTTTTCCAAGTTTCCTAACGATGGGAAGGAGCTCTTTTGTTTGTCTGAATTTTCATGTCGGTTCACACTTAGGGCAACTGGCCACAGAAGTTCGAGGGGGAGGGGGACGGGTATAAAGATTGCCGTTTCCTGGCCTATATTGAGAATTGAATTGGGAACTCCAAGCAAATTTCGAGAAAACGTTCTTTGTAAGCCAAGCGAAAATTGCTGTGGTTCAGGAAAGGACCATAAGGTGGGATTTTTTAATAACGCTGCACTTTTACTTAGGCACTAAATATATTTACATAACATGTCAAATTTGTAATATTTTTCTTTTACTTAATTAATTCATAGGCCCTACACCTCGGCCTTTCTAACAGCTTTTAATCCGCCGACTTCATATTCATAACGCTTACGTATCAAATCAAGTCAATAGCATTGCGCTTTTACTTAGGCACTAAATATTAAAGTCATAGGCCACAGGCATAGGCCTTTTTAACAGTTTTTATTCGACCAGTGTCATATTCACAACGCTTTCACATCAAATCAAGTTAATAATATTGCGCTTTTATTTAGGCACGAAATATTTATTCACAGGCATTAGACCTAGGCTTAGGCTCTTTTACCAGTTTTTATTTTACCAATGCCATATTCACAACGTTTGCACAGAAAATCAAGTTAAGAATATTGGGCATTGTCTTAGGCACGAAATATTAATTCATAGGTCCTAGGCCTAGGCCTTTTTAATAGTTTTTACTTTACCATTGCCATATTCACAACGTTTACACAACAAATAAATGTAATAATATTGCGCTTTTACTTAGGCAGGAAATATTAATTCATAGGCCCTATGCCTAGGCCTTTTTGACAGTTTTTATTCTACCAATGCCATATTCACAACGTTTACACATCAAATTAAGTTAATAACATTGCGCTATTATTTAGGCGCGAACTATTTATTCACAGGCCCTAGGCCTAGGCTTAGGCCCTTTTACCAGTTTTTATTCTATCAATGTCATATTCACAACGTTTACAGAGCGAATCATGCTAATAATATTGGGCGTTTACTTAGGCAGGAAATATTAATTCATAGGCCCTAGGCCTAGGCTTTTTAATAGCTTTTACTCTATCAATGCCATATTTACAACGTTTACATAGCAAATCAAGTTAATAATATTACGCTTTTACTTGGGCACGAAATATTAATTCATAGGGTAGACATAGGGCTTATGAACGAATATAGGGTCTTGTTTTGTTACTTTGGGTCCATGAAGTGGTGCTTCATCGATTTTGAGCAATATAAGTTGCTGTTATAGCTCATAGATGTGTTACTGTGTATTATGAGATTTACATGGTGAACAACACTTTTGATAGCTCCTATTCCAATGATGATGACGATACCAGCTCTACTGACTTAGTGGAATCGTGATCGTTTCATGTATCAGTGAAGACTGGTGAGGTACATTTTCTACTACATCGCTTGCTCCCAGGAGTGTCTATCATATTTGAGAGCTCACTGACTATTAACTTACAGATATGAGACAAAAAGTTTGTTTGATGTGTTCGGCTGTAATCCATGCTGAAGACGGGGTTCAATGTTACGGCAGGTGCGGCGGCAGATATCATTATGCTTGTTGTTCAATAACAGAAAATGTTTACCGACGAATGTCAAAAGAGAAAAAAATGAAATGGCAGTGTCATAGTTGTCGACGTGCTGCATTACATTATTCCGGTGTCCATTCTGAGGGAGCGGCTTCCACTACAAAAAACATTAATTCCGAGGTGAAATTGGTGAAAGAGTGTGCCAGTGGCAGTGATTCTCAGTCGGTTCTGGAGTCTGTCAACATAAAGCTAGATGCTATTAACGAATTAAAGATTGAGATACTAGATTTGAAAAGATCAGTTGAGTTCTTTTCACAGAAGTATGATGACATTTTGACTTCTTTAAATAAATCAGGTTCGTTGCTTGAGGACTCTCGTAGGGAAGTGATTGCTCTTCAGCAGAGGATTTCGGACCTGGATTCTAAAATATCTAGATTGTCACAGGACTTGAACAACCTTGATTAATATGCGAGAAACAGAAATTTGGAAATATACATGGAATCCCTGAGAGTAATGAAGAGACTAATGCTGATCTCTCGAACATTGTGCTTAATATTGCAAAGGGTTGGATTTTGGAGACCTTTCGTGCGATGACATTGACGTCGTTCATAGAATAAAAACTAAGGGGGCACGGCGTCTCTCGCCAATCATTGTGCAGTTTCAGACCAGAAAAAGTAAGAGATATTCTTTTATCAAGGAGTCGGAAGGTTTTAAAATTGACTGATATTGATGCTAATTATTTGCAGGGAACCAGAATTTATGTTAATGAGAATTTGACTGTGCATAACAGAGAATTATTCTGGAATGCGCGGAAATTTTCCAGAGAAAACAATATCAGATTTTTTTGGTATAAAAACGGGCGTATTTTTTGCCGAAAGGAGGAAATGCCGAAATGGTGGAAATGCAATTACCATTAGAAGCAGGGACGACTTGGATCTTAGTCGATTCTGATGGGTATGTGATGTTTCTGTAACTATATTGGTTGTACATAACTCATTTTTATGACCTGTAATCCTAGTGTTTGTTCTGTTGAATTTTTGTGTGATTTGCTGGTTTCAAAAAATCGCAGTTTGCGATTGTTGCACATTAACGCTCGTAGTTTATTTGGAAAATATGACCTGTTCTTGGAGTTTTTGGGGTCTTTAGATTACCTTGTTGACTTTATTTGCGTTTCAGAGACTAGGTTTAATAGTGTGGATCAACTTACTTGTAATGTACCAGGTTTTCGAACTTTTTCTGCTTCTAGATCAGGGGGTAGGGGGGTTGCTAATTTTGCTAGGCGCTCCATTTCACTTTCGCAGATTGATAAATATACGGTTATAACTGATAATTATGAGTTTATTACTTTAGAGACTGAAAATACAATTATAAGTGCAGCTTATCGCTTTCCGTCTGGAAATCAGTCAGTTTTTCTTGATTTTTTCCCCAGTTATTTGGAGGATGTCAATCAGAGTGGCAAGGCGTTATATTGTTTAGGTGATTTTAATGTTGATATGACATCTACTAATAGCGTCTCATATCCATTCAGTGATGTCATAGGCTCTTATGGATGTATAAGTGTGGTTACAATCCCCACGAGAATTACACCTGTTACCTCAACTATACTTGATCTATGTATTACGAATGATTTTTGTTGCACTACGGGTGTGTTGGCATATAATATAAGTGATCACCTCCCTATTTTTTGTTTGTCGGGTAGTGTACCTACCTCGGATTTTGTGGACAGGATTTCGATTCGTATTCGTTCGTACGATCAGCATAGCTTAAGAACTTTTGGTGAGGTACTTGCTGTTACGGATTGGTGTCCGGTGCTACAACATGATAATCCCACACATGCCTTTGATGCATTTTGGGGATTATTTTGAGTTCTTATGAATGTTCTTTCCCACTTAAGACCTTTACACATTCATTAAAGTGTAGAAAACCTTGGTTTACTCGTAACCTTTTAAGATGTCTAAACAAAAAGAATAGGCTGTTCAAGTTATTTATACAGTCCAGAAGTGCCTCTGATTTATCCCAGTTCCGTACCCAAGTAGCACACTGACATTGGCCAACGGTTGGCCCAATGATATTTTTGCGTCGGCAGCGTTGAGCGAAGGTTGGTTGTTTATTGAAGATTGGCCAACGGTTTTTCCAACCACACATGACCAACCATTTATCAACAAATGACCACTTAACGGTTGTCCAATGGTTGTCTGATGGTTGTCCAACAACACATGACCAACCATTTATCAACAAATGACCACTTAACGGTTGTCCAATGGTTGTCTGATGGTTGTCCAACAACACATGACCAACCATGGTTGTCCAACAACATATGATCACATTGGAAAACTGTTTGCAACAGTTTTCCAATGTGGGTCCAACCGTTGAACCAACACATATCCAATTGTTGGCCGGCAAGTCGCCTCGTCGCTGGGCCGACCGTTAAAAGCCCACGGTTGGTCCAACATAATATTGCTACCTGGGTAGATACATAAATTGGTTTAATACTAAATTAAAAAATGCAAACAAAAATTATTATTTAAATCGTTTTACTGGTACCACGGATGGGAAAAGATTATGGAAATCGGTTGGTGAATTGTTGCATAGAACAAATGATGACGACCCTCCAATAGAACTTGATTATGGGGGAACTCGTGTCACTGATTTGAATCGTATTGTAGAGATCTTTAATACTTATTTTGTTTCTTTGCCTGTGAAACTACAGAACGGTATTCCGAGGGTGTCTGGTGACTTTGCTGACTTTTTGTCCCACCAAACTTTGTGTACATCTTATTTTTTTGACCCAGTATCAGCGGGTCTGTTGCCTACTATACAGCAGTTAGATTCCTCTAAGGGTGCTGGCCCGGATAATGTTCATCCAAGAGTGATTAAATCTGTTGCTCAGTTTTTGTTGGTACCATTGGAACATATTTTTAATCGTATTCTAGAAACTGGTTTATTACCTTTAGCATTTACGACAGGTAGAGTCACTGTTTTACATAAAAAGGGTTTGAGATCTAGTGTAGAAAATTATCGTCCAATTACTAATATTACAGTGTTTGCTAAACTTTTGGAAAGACTAGTACTAAAGTGGTTATCTGGCTACTTGGAGAGGAACAAAATTTTACATTACGGTCAGCATGGTTTCCGTCAGGGCTTCTCAACAGAAACGGCTATATTGGATGTTCTTAATTTTTTGCACACAAATATTGACTCAGGAAGAAGTGTCCTGGGTATATTTTGTGACTCAACTCGAGCGTTTGACTGTGTGCATCATGAAATTCTACTGCCAAAGTTAAATCATATAGAGATCCGGGGAGTTCCGCTTTTGTTTTTTAGGAATTATTTGTTACAGAGATCGCAGTATGTTCAGATTCGTGGCATTCGTTCTTCGGTTCGTGGGGTAAGTTGCGGAGTTCCTCAGGGATCGGTGCTGGGACCGGTTCTTTTTTTAATATACATTATAGATAATTTTAATGTTACTTCGGGGGCGCACCGTGTGCTGTTTGCTGACGATACCAGTTTATTTTTTTCCGGTAATTCTTTAATGGAGTTGGTACCTTTAGTTAATTGTGATCTTCAGGAGTTCTTTCGGTGGTACAGTTGCAGTTCATCATCATCATCATTGTCAACCATTATCAATCCACTGCTGGACGAAGGTCTCCCCAAGTTTCCTCCACAACGGTCTGTCTTGTGCCAGTCTCCTCCATGTCACCCCTGCATACTTTCGAATTTCATCCACCCATCTCCCATGTGGTCTTCTTCTGGGTCTTTTCCTGTCCCTTGGAATCCAATCTAAAATTTCGGCTGTCCATCGATGATCTGTCCTTCTGGCAGTATGTCCAGCCCATTGCCATTTCAGGGATTTGACTCTGATCATGATGTCTTCCACTCTTGTCATTTTTCGGATCCACGAGTTCCTCTTCTTATCTCTCCTGGTTACACCAAGTATGCACCTCTCCATGCTTTTTGAGTTGTCTGCAGCCTTTGTATGTCTCTTTTAGTTAAGGTCCACGTCTCTGCAGCATACGTAAGCACTGGAAGGATGCATTGATCAAACACTTTTCTTTTAAGACATAATGGCATATTGCTCTTGAAAATTATGCTGTTTCTTCCAAAAGCTCTCCAGGCAAGTTTTGTGCGCCGATTAATTTCTTCATCAATGTGACCCTCACTTGATATCTGCTGTCCAAGATAAACGTACGTGTCTGTTATCTCCAGCTTTTCTCCATCAGTCGATAAATCTTCATTTCTTGTAAAAGCATTGAACATCACTTTTGTCTTCTGAAAGTTCATTTTTAATCCCACTTCTTTACTCTTGTCAGCAAGTCCCTGGATCATACTCTGCAGCTCTGATGGGCTAGTTGCAAAAAATGACTACGTCATCGGCAAAACGAAGGTGGGTTAGATAATCTCCATTAATCTTTATCCCCTTGTTTTCCCAGCTCAGCGACTGAAAAACACCCTCCAATGTGGCATTAAAGAGCTTCGGAGATATGGTGTCACCTTGTCTCACTCCCTTTCCAATTTTTATGTGTGTTGTATTTTCAAACAGCCGAATCTTTGCACTTGCATTTTCATAGATGTTATTAATAATATTAATGTATGCATCTTCAATACCGCAGGTTTTCAGAGCCATTGTAACTGCTGATGGTTTCACCGAATCAAAGGCTTTTTCATAATCGATAAAAGCCATGCACAATGGAAGTTCATATTCCCTCGCTCTTTCAATTAGTTCTCTCAGCACATGGATATGATCTATTGTGCTGTAGCCACTCCTGAATCCAGCTTGTTCTCTCGGTTGAGCCATGTCCAGTGTTACCTTCAAGCGGTGTGAAAGAACTTTAGTGAAGATTTTATAAACTACTGATAGGAGGCTGATAGGTCTGTAGTTTCCGAGATCCTCAATGTCACCTTTCTTATGTAGCAGGATCATTGTAGCGGTGTTCCAATCCTCAGGAATCTTTCCTTCATTAAGGCATCGAGTGAAAATTTGGGCGAGTACTGTTTCAATTTCTCCACTTGCTTCTTGTATGATGTCTACAGTAATTCCATCTTCTCCTGGAGCTTTTCCCCGCTTCATGTTCTTGATTGCATGTGCAACTTCTGCTGGAAGGACTGGAGGAACTCTGGTACTGGTATCTTTCATGATGTCTGGAGTGCATGTATCATCCCTTTCATATAATTTGGAGTAGAAATCTTTCACTCTTGTCAAAATTTCGCCTCTATTTCTTGTTACAGAACCATCTTCTTTTCTCAGTGCCATAATCTGTTTTCTTCCCTTACTGAGATGTCCCTTTGCTATCTTTAGGATTTGGTTGTTTTCAATTGCTTTCCTCACTAGTTCACAGTTGAATTTTCTTACGTCTTCAGTGATACTTTTTCGTACTGTCTTGCATAGCTCTATATATTCCACTTTGGAAGTCACATCTTCTTTAGTTGTCCTCATCTCTCTTCTTTTTTGCATCAACATTTTCGTTTTTTATTTTACTATAAATCAAGATAAAACTAATGCCGTCCTGTTTTCACGTCGTTCTTATTGTTCGTCTACCCCAACTGGTATCTTTGTGAATGGAGTTCCCATTACATTTAAGACGACTGTTAAATTTCTGGGCGTACGTATTCAGAGTCTCTACGTTGGGATAATTACATTAATTATTTGGCAAATCAGCTTAGATCACGTATAGGAATGGTTTATAGAATTTCGGGTATGTTGACGATAAGATTAAAACTAATATTGTATTACTCGTTCATATATCCACTTATTTCGTATTGTCTACTGTCCTGGGGTCAGACCACGTTGGGTAATGTCAATAGAATATATATTTTACAAAATAAATACATTCGCTTATTGGATACTAATAGTGCTATGGCTGCTGTTTGCTGTTCATATAAAATAATCCCATTTAATAAACTTTATATATTTCGATTATTACTTTTTATGCACAATAGAATTTATGCTAATAAGTTTATTAGTCTTCTGGAATTGCACCAACTTTCACATTCTCATGATACCAGGGGTAATGCAAACTTCGTTATTCCCAAGGCACATCTAAATCTTTTACATTACAGAGTTATTGCAGCCGGTCCGCGACAGTGGAATGAATTACCCTTGCACATTAAATCAATTGTTAGCTTCAGAGCATTCAGGAGAGTATTAACTACTGAATTATTGGCTGGCTGATATGATTTGAATTGATGCCTTGTTTTCTTTTCTGGGATATAGTGGCACATTATTCTGTCTTGTTGATTTTGGTCTGTTTATTGCTGTATGATTGTTTAATGTGCTGTACAGATATTCTTGGGATGTGTATTTTCCGGTTGCATTGGTTTGGTGTATATATATATAAATGTTCTAACTAAATCATTCATTATTTTTTTATACTTTACTTATCAGTGGTTATGTTGGCATGTGTTAAGATTACTACGTACTGTAACTGTACTGTCTATATGCCACGTAATTTTTAATTACAGTTGATTATCACCATGTTTTCCTTAACTTACCTGTACTGTAATGATGATTCGTGTCTCACTTTGAATTTCTGTGCACTGTGTTCTTATCCTGTCACACACTTCTTGGGGACCGGGGGCACGTCAGGCTTTTTCTTTAAAGCCTTTTTCCCTGGCTCCATGTCATCCACATACAGTGCTATATGTAGACATAGATTATTCTTTTACAATTCTTTACATCTACTTCATACACTTTGGTTTAATTGTGCAAGTTCTTTAATTGTAATTAATGGAATGTTTATTGTAATTGTGTTTTAACATACTACGGATACATTACTAAAACTTTATTTTCTTTTGTTTAACTACTTAGAACAGATTTACTGTAATAATGTATTGCTGTGTGGAATTCTGTCATGTATGATATTGCTATGATGAATGGCAGAATATTCAATAAATTCAAATTCAAATCCAAATTCAAATATTTCGTGCCTAAGTAAAAGAGCAATATTATTACATTTTTTTTGTGTGTGTAAACGTTTTGAATATGGCACTGTTAGAGTAAAAACTATTAACAAGGCCTAGGCCTAAGGCCAATGAATTAATATTTCGTGCCTATGTAAAAGCGCAATATTATTGCATTTATTTGTTGTGTAAACGTTGTGAATATGACAATGGTAAAGTAAAATCTATTAAAAAGGCCTGGGCCTAGGGCCTATGAATTAATATTTCGTGCCTAAGACAATGCCCAATATTAAGTTGATTTTCTATGTAAACGTTGTGAATATGGCATTGGAAGAATAAAAACTGGTAAAAGAGCCTAAGCCTAGGTCTAATGCCTGTGAATAAATATTTTGTGCCTAAATAAAAGCGCAATATTATTAACTTGATTTGATGTGTAAGCGTTGTGAATATGACACTGGTCGAATAAAAACTGTTAAAAAGGCCTATGCCTGCGCGGCCCATGACTTTAATATTTAGTGCCTAAGTAAAAGCGCAATGCTGTTGACTTGATTTGATACGTAAGCGTTATGAATATGAAGTCGGCGGATTAAAAGCTGTTACAAAGGCCGAGGTGTAGGGCCTATGAATCAATTAAGTAAAAGAAAAATATTACAAATTTGACATGTTATGTAAATATATTTAGTGCCTAAGTAAAAGTGCAGCGTTATTTAAAAATCCCACCTTATTGCCCTTTCCTGAACCACAGCAATTTTCGCTTGGCTTACAAAGAACGTTTTCTCGAAATTTGTTTGGAGTTCCCAATTCAATTCTCAATATAGGCCAGGAAACGGCAATCTTTATACCCCCCTCGAACTTCTGTGGCCAGTTGCCCTAAGTATGAACCGACATGAAAATTCAGACGAACAAAAGAGCTCCTTCCCATCGTTAGGCATCTTGGGAAACTGCCACACATAATTCGGAAACTTTGAAAACTGCCACACATTCAAAGTGTTCCTCAGAGGAAGAGCAGTTTGTACCTTGCCCCTTAATGAAAAGCGTGTGGTAGTTTTTTCTGTGTGGCAATCTTCCAGTGTGGCAATTTTCCTGTGCGGAAATCTTCCGGTGTGGCAGTTTTCTTGTGTGGCAGTTTTCCTGTGTGGCAGTTTACAGTGAACCGTTTTCGTGATCAGAGAAGAATTTTGATCTTTGAAGGCTGAATAGAGAAACTTAGAAGCAAAAGGAAACGTGAGACGGGTGCAAAATCAATAAATGTTAGTCCATTTTAAAAATCCTTTTTAACAGATATATGATATTTGGGGTGGGTGTGGGGATGCACCATTGGCTTGTTTCACATAAAAGTATTTTGAATTCAGTTGTAAGATCATGGTGAATTGATGATATTGATTGTGGGTTATGTGAGGAATTCGCACTGGTATGGTGCAAATTCCAACAGGCGCTTGGCGCTTATTCAGACTTTTTTAATTAAGAATGGGTCTGTGTGACAATATTTTGCCTCTGTTGAAAATCCGAGAGCAAGTTTAAAACTTAAGGTGAAAAGTCTAATAAAGACTTTTCACCAAAAGTTTTAACCTACTCCTAATTTATAATTAGGAGTAAGTTAAAATAAAAAAAAATTAGGAGTAAGGGAAAATACTCCTAATTTGGAACGTTTTCTCGAAATTCGTTTGGAGTTCCCAATTCAGTTCTCAATATAGGCCCAGAAACGGCAATCTTTATATCCGCTCCCCCCCCCCCCACCCCTTGAACTTTTGTGGCCAAGTTGCTGAAAGATGTGTGGCAGGGTTGCCGGTAAATTGCCACACGGGAACACTGCCACACATCAGTGTTCCTGTGGGGCAGTTTACAGTGAACCGTTTGTTCTGGGGGTGTTTCCTCCGGGGGTATTTTTACCGCTTTTCAGTTTTCGGGGTTATTTTCTCCGGGGGTATTTTTACCGCTTTTCAGCTTTCGGGGTTATTTTTCCGGGGTTATTTTTTCCCGGGGATATTTTTACCGTTTACCACACTGACGTACTGACATACAAGCGTAATGAACTTCTTCATAATGACAAAAGAACCAAGTGAGCCTACTTTGGAATATCTGTCCCCCCCTTCACTTACAAATATAATCTGCTGCATATATTTCATAGTATTAGTATTTCTTATGAAATGTCAAATGCCTTCACTACAATATTCATAAAGAAAACAGAAATCACTTAATCAGATTCATGAAACGCCTGATTCTTTTTAAACTCGGCATCATAGTAAATAACTTATAAATTGTCATTACTCCTCCCTCTCTTCTCCATTTAATTTTAGCTTATTTATTTTTATTTTTATTTTATTATTTCCTTTAAAGGTTGCATACTCTTGTAGTTGTTGAAACTTTCTTAGGGTTTTGAATAAATTTAGGAAGAAACCAAAAAATTATAAAATATTAATACACAGTAAATATTAAAATAATATAAAAAAAAGAAATTTAAAATAGAAATTAATAAAATATAAAATATTTTAGATTATGATAATTAGAGATGTGAGAAAAAGAATAAATTTTAAAAAATATTAAAATAAGTAAATTAATTTATAAATGTTGCTTATTTCTTGCTGTCACTGAAAAAAATTAATTTTTTTATTTCAGGGATAAAAATTAAAATTTTAAAATTTTGTGTAACAAGAATTAGAATTTTATATTATATTTCTAATACTTCTGGCATTTTTTTTCATTTTATTTATTTAGTTTTTCTATACCTTTTTTTCTTATTTTATTTTTTCATATCAAATTAAATATTTATAATTACCGCTTACCCTCCCTGTAAGCAATATGCTATCCTCTTTACCAAAGTGACATTACAAAAATTAATAATTTTTACGCTCTGCCCCCCCCCCCCCCCAATTTCTGAAACGTTGGCAGTTGGCACGTCACTGGACGAATTCGTTTTCGATGAATTTGTAACTATGCAAACTCTGTGTGTATGTTTTCTTCCGAAAATAATGCAAAATTTCGCCGCTAGGTGGTACAAATGTTTAATCTGTTTTTCTCAATATCTCTGCTTCTACATGTGCGATTTGAAAAATAATTTCAACACCGGATGCGATTTACCTTGTAGAACAAGCTATTTAGTATATGAAGAGTTTCATAGTTCACAGTTTTGTCGGTAGGAGGTATTTCTGTGCTTCAGTTTGCTGCTGTATCTCCACTTCTAAAAACCCTATTCAGAAATTTCTTCTTTACTGTAGGCCATTCTGTACAAAAGAGATGTGGAGTATTACCTTCCTTAAATAGCACATATTTCCCGCTAGGGGGCATAAAGGTCGAAACCTTTTCATTGCTAACGCTGCTTCCGGGAGACGTATTTGAAAAGTTATTTTTCTTTGGGATATCTTTTTCCATGAAGAATATATTTTGCCTATTTTCAACTTTTTCGTTAGACAAAATTATTTCTCTAGGAGGCGTACAGTTATATCATGTTTACTTCTACATGCATATTTCTTCTTTCAACTGTTCGATTCGAAAATCTTTGTCTCTGATATGCTACGAGAAACTTTTTGTACGCCATTTACTAATTTTTGTAACCTTTTTTTTTAGCGGCTGGTGGAAGTAAGTAGCTGTTTCTATTTTTGGATGTTTTATCGATTGTAGAAATCCGGCAGATTGTTTTCCTAACCAGTTCCATTGACTTTTAATAACTTTGATATACACCGGCGGAAAGTGAAAAAAGAACACCAAGAAGGAATTGGCGGACGATCATGAAATTTACATATGTTAATGGGGTCGAGTTTACGTAGGTGTGATGTTAATTGCGGGACCAACCGGTGAGCGCTTACGCCACAGCACGGCATAATATGCAAATTATCGTCGGTGGTATTTAAGGAGTACGGCGAAGTGAATGTAATCAGTCGTCGGCGTACGGACACGTGCGAAGACCCTGAAGAAGCTGCAATGCCTGGATATGGAAGACGTGTACGATTTCAGCAGTTATCGGACTTTGAGCGAGGTCGTCTAGTCGGACTTCGCGAGGCCGGGTGGTCGTGTCGTCGTATTGCGGAGCGAATTGGACGGGAAGTATCGGTGGTGGTACGATGGTGGCGTAGATGGTCCGATTAACATTCCCACACGAGAAGACGTGGAACCGGGAGTCACAGACGGACTGATGAGTGGACCGATCTACGCATAAGAAGAGTGGCGTTGTCAAGCAGAACATCCACTTTGACGCAAATCCGTGCTGCCGTTGCACCTGAGGTGTCTGTGCGAACAATCCGCAACTGTCTACTGGACGCAGGACTACGTGCACGTGTGCCTCTGACATGTGTACCTCTGACTCCAGCCCACCGTCAGGAACGGCTTCAGTGGTGTCGCCAACGTCTGCACTGGAGAACGCAATGGCGATCTGTCGTGTTCAGCGATGAAAGCAGATTCTGCTTGGGAGCCTCCGATGGCCGTATGCGTGTTCGCAGACGCACAGGGGAGCGTCCCCACCCTTCTTGCATCCGCCAGCGACACACAGGGCCTACACCTGGTCTCCTGGTGTTGGGAGCGATCAGCTATCACTCCCGTACACAACTAGTGTTTGTACCGGGTACGTTAAACAGCACCTCCTACATCAACAACATCATTCAGCCCGTTGTTGTGCCATTTGTAAGGTTGGTCCATCGTGGTGCTTTCCAGCAAGATAACGCACGCCCACACACGACACGTGCAACGCAACATGCACTTCAGGGTGTGAGACAACTTTCATGGCCTGCACGTTCACCGGATTTGTCCCCCATTGAGCACGTGTGGGATTTTATGGGACAACGACTTTTTTTTTTTTTTTTGCTTGGAGGTTTAACGACCACTGTGAGCAACTCAATGGGCTATAAGCAGTCGCCCGTCCCTAATTTAGGGTCACTGGTTCCAGGGAAGGGAGAGAGCCAGTGCCGTAAGACAAACACAACATCCATGCCTCACCGGGATTCGGACCCGGACCCCTTACGGACGAATGATCAGAGGCCAGCGCCTTAGACCACTGCGCCACCGGGGCAGCGGACAACGACTTATCCGGTCTCCACGGCCAGCCACGACCATCCCCGATTTACGCGTCCAGGTTGAGGATGCTTGGAACTCGATACCCCAAACTTACATCCAACATCTGTAAGACAGACTCCATGCCAGAATTGCACAGTGTGACGCAGTTCATGGCGGTTCAACCTCGTACTAACCATGTTACATGAAAATGTTATTTTTCAGTTTACCAGCAAATACAGCTGTATTTTGCCATAATGTTTTGCTCACGTTATCCTCTGTATTCCGTTATTATGCTGTATAAATTTTGTTGGTATCAGACGTCTCCTTCTTGGTGTTCTTTTTTTCACTTTCCGCCAGTGTATATATATATATATATATATATTTATTTATTTATTTTTTTTTGATTGGAGGTTTGACGAATACCGTGAGCAACTCAATGGACTATAAGCCGTCGCCTGTCCCTAATTTAGGGACACTGACTCCAGGGAAGGGAGAGAGCCAGTGCCCTAAGACAAACACAACATCCATGCCTCACCGGGATTCGAGCCCTGACCCCTTTCGGACGAATGATCAGAAGCCACCGCTCAGACCACTGCGCCACCGTGGCGGGCTCAGCAACTGAGAGACGTCTCCATCTGGTGGGGCTCAACGGCACAAGATATTTAATTATTGATAATAAATCCAAAGGGCGAAAGAAATGGTAAAAGTTTGCGGCTTGATGAATTTAATTCGCATCAAAAAGGATTGAAAGAAGTGTTCATTACAACCGAAAATTCGGTGGCATCTTTCTTGTTTTACATCTACTTTGAAAAATTATTTTCGTTTCGAAAAGGATTCAAGAAAGGTGATCACTATACCCGAGGATCCGATGCAGGCGCGTGTCCAGGATTTCGGGGGGTGGGGTCCAGAAAAATTGCATATGCGTTCAACATTTTTTCCTTGATTCCATGAACACATAGAGAGAGGAAGAGCTATTTCTTTACGCATTTTAAGAGTTGTTTAAAATTCTACAAAAAACTACTCCTTTTTGTAAATAGTAACCAGTCATTACATATAAATTTTGTGAACTGCTTATGAACTTACAGGTAATTCTATTAATACTAATAATTTTGTACAAGACTATTTTACACAAAAACAAAGATCAATGAATCTAAAAAAAAAAAAAAAAAAAAAAAAAATTCGCTTTCATAACATAGCCACCGTGAGATTTTAAGAAATAACTGTTAAGTCACGATTTTTAGCATAACATATTTAAAAACCTGGCCCGTTGAACTGCTTTTCATCTTTCCCCCTAGTTCATTATGCTTCACTTTCTTACTACCCAAACCCTGCCCGATCAGTACAGACTTCTACATCAAACCGTGATTATTTATATGAATTTAATAATTTGCAAAGGCTCATTTTAAATGCATTTTTGCGATTATTCAAGAGTAATGTTTGTGCTACTGAAAAAAAAACCTATCTATCTCTAAGATGCATATTTAAACATTTCGAGGGGTCCGGATCCCCAGGTCCCTCTCCCTCGATACGTGCGTGATCTGATGTTATCTTTCTTGTGTATAGTTTAGGTTTCAGTTCATAATGCAAATAAAATTGTGCGTATTCATTGAGATATTGTGGGGGACAGTAGTAAAAAACTGATTCATTTGCCCTACATTTGCCAGTTTGCAATCCAAGAAATCGAGTCTTTGTCAAAATCGTAATACCTGCCCATTTACGATACACCTATGTAAGAAAAAGTCACAGTTTTCACCCATGGAAATGCACATGCCAAAGCTTTCATCCGCGGAAAAGCACATGCCAAAGCTTCCATCCCCGGAAAAGCACAATGCGATATACCATATTTAAGTAAGAGCAGCGGTGAATGAACTTCGGATTTACCAAAATTTAACCAAAGAATTTAATTCTGTCCTAATTTCTCATATAACTGCAAGAATGTAACTCTCATAAGATTGCAATAAAAGGCGCTACTGCAAAATTGTCTTTCTGTTTTGAATGGAATTCAAAAAGGAGTCACAATCCCATTAAAATTATAGCTGCAGCAGTTTTTCTTTCGTTTCACTCAAAGTTCAGTATATCATGTGTGTTAGGTTCTGAAACTAATATGGAATTCTGAGCTTCCCGCATTCTGATGGTTCAACGAATGATTGGCATAAAATTTGCACTCATTTTGTAAGATTTCCATTTTCATATACGCCAGTCTCGTTATTTTCTGAGCTCACTGTTGGCGAATTCAGTTACATTCACTGTAGGATGCAGGACAGAAAATTTTAATTTCCCGTGTTCTTTTATGCAGTTTGATAAACAACTGGTGACCCAGTGCTGAGGTCAGGCTCAATTTTAAGAGCACGAGCCCGAATATTATATCGCAAAATATACAG
The DNA here is from genome assembly GCA_039090855.1 of Macrothele yani. NCBI lineage: Eukaryota > Metazoa > Arthropoda > Arachnida > Araneae > Macrothelidae > Macrothele > Macrothele yani. The sequence goes on along the minus strand of CM077017.1, from coordinate 57,901,286 downwards.
CCGGGATCCGAAAGAGCCCTAAAACTGTGACTAATCTTTTTACATGTTAATAAAAAAAAGCACCTCTTCCAATCTACCACTCTCGCCTCCCTCTGCACTTCGTCGATGTCCTTCTCAAATGGGAAATGGGGTAGCGACATCTGTCTGCTTCTATAATATAGCCGCTTGATTTTCCTTGACCATTCGTTACCTTTTGAAATGCTTCGAACGGCTTGGCATCCGCTGAGTTCTACATATCATGCTCTATAAAATTAACAGGAAGCTGCCGCGTGAGAGATGCGGCGAAATTTGGACGGCTTAATATCTACCATATATCATCTACATTTATTGGAGAAGCGTTTCCTATTCTGAAGAAATCAGTTAATGTGTAGCTCATCTCCCGAAGCCCAGAATCAATAGTACTCGCTGCCCACTTCCCACTCAAACCCAGTTGTCGAAGAATTAATTCTCTTTACCAACTAGTAAGTGTAATAAAAGTCTTGTATGCTAAAGCATACAGAATCACAGTTAAAGTAAAATACAAGAAATTTCAGACCCCGAACCTGAACAGTAGTAAACATTATGCAAACCGATTCAGTCCCGGGTTTGGCTTTGAGCTCGGGTTCGGCCCGTTTCTGGATTAATTTCAAATGCAAACCAGTCTACAATTACGACTACTTATATTATCGCAGTTTGGTGGATATCTGAGGTCATATTTAGATACATAATTTTTCCAATGCTGGACCCATCAGCATAGCCTTTTAGCTGCCCGTAATTCGACAGTTATACATATAAGACTCAGGAACCTATCGTCGGTAGGATGTAGAAACGATTTCGTTAACCTCTTACCTATTGACGTAGTTCGATGAACAACAGATGCACGATCTGGATACATAATCTGCTTTAGTGATTGGAATGCTGGATTTAAATGATAAAAACCAGTATTTCGATACATATTCCACGGAATACCGAAATTTCGGTATTCATACCTGATCTATTTTTCATTGTTTATTAAGCAAATATTACTTATAGAAAAGTGTTCTTCGACAAGTACTAATTCATCAAAAATATAACGGACTAAAAACTGAGGTATCTTTTGAGTCATATTTCTCAGGTTCACTTCAGTCTCATCCTGGACGCTGCGTCGAAATTCGTTTTAAAGTAAACCAATTTTCGGCAATAATACGCAGAGTGGTGTGATGGGTATTATCTGGAGCAGATGCAATTTTATCTCGTTAAAATTCCATACATCATCTTCGGACATGCTGTAATTTTGGGGATTAGAACCTTATAGTAAAAAAAAAAAAAAAAAAAAAAAAGGTCGGTTTACCCGCTCTGCGGCGCTTACCCCGAATTTTTTCTAAACAACTGCTCAAAAAACAGCAATGTAAGTTTTTTGTAAGTTTTTTTTAATGTAAGTTTGTGTGTGATATCGCTCACGCAGTTAGGTAGTGTGAAGCCCAAATTTGTAGGTGGCGAAACTCGATCCACAATCTTCTGCTCCGGAGCGGAATGCTTTCCCAATTAAGTTACGTCGGCAATGTTATGGTTGAACACAAAGAGAAAATGGTGGACAAAAGATGGTCGGGAAGATCACGTGAGAAAAAATGGCTGCGACTGATGTCATGATTAGCCTGGAATCGACCACATCAGTCCTTGAGGCAGCACGTGGACGGCTTCCTTTTTACAGAACCCCCTATTATCACGTAACAGTAATATGCTGATGTCACTAATATCTTTCAAATACGTAACAGTAACGTGAAGTTGCTATGTTGAAGTTACAAAGACCTTTCACTGTAACGTATCGGTTATGTTTCAAAGTTATGTAACGTTTGCGCACATTTTGACGTAACCGTAAGGTTTCTGAAACATGACTGTTACATTGCGCAACGTATCTGAAAAGTCTCAATGTTTCAGTGCTACGTTCTTGTAACATACGAAATATTCTGTGCTGTGTGGGTTCTAGTTGCCGTCTTGACATGTGCGTCACCTCTGTAGTACGTCACATATAAACCCTTCCCCTTGAGAAAGGCGTGGGCACAAAACGCAGGTTTCGAGTTCGCCGCAAACCATGCTTGAAGTAAATCTCTGCAGAAGAAGGAATTCTCACTAATTCCAGACGATGTGTGGGAGAAGCATCAGACATTTTTCGAAGCGAAGAAGAAATTCTCATTAATTCCAGACGATGTGGAGAAGGAACATCACACATTTTTCGAAAAACCTAACGTCTAGTGGATCCATATTTACGTTCAGGCGCCAATGTGAAAACCAAGTTTTCCGGTGGCGCCACTCGAAGCCACATCACTCTGCTCCGGAGACGAATGCTTTCCCAGTTAAGCTACGCCGGCAAAAGTTTATCAGTACTGCTTGCCGTGTTGATATGTGTGGCACCTCTGCAGTACGTCACAGTAGCCATGAATTTCCACTTCTTCTTGAATTGTATGTTTATCCCTGCAAGGTTATTGAAAACGAGAGTAAGGTCCATCTCCTCCATTTTATCCCAGTGACTTGTCTTTTCCACTTTACAAAACTTGAGTGAACAAAAGTTCTAGAACACAGCGAAGTTGCTGTTCCTTGGGAAATTTTGTGTTTCAACTCCTCCCTATAGCTAGGAGATTAAAGCCAGGGATAGCGAAGTGACTACTGCTCACGAAGTTGTTAGGGGCAACTTAAAGCCAAATACTCGTATAAATAACGAATTTGTAAGTGGTCCCACGTTTCTGTCATGCCACAACCTACAACACGTCTGAAAATTTAGTGTTGTTCCACAAAACAGGGTTAAAACTGTTGTCGAAAATAGCATGCGTGGTTATTTTTGATATGTTCAGATATTCTTTAGCAGAATAAATACATTTCTTCAGCTAAACATAACACCGATAATTCATGACGTGAAAACTGTATTTACAAGCGGTAATTCATAATCAGTGTCACTCTTTAAAGACTACTATTTAGCGCAAGTAAATAAGTGAGATAATAAAGAAAAGAACATTCGGGATTTTCAGTGCCATCACCAGTTTTATTCCTATATTATCTCATTAAATTACCGAAAATAACTTAAAACATATTATGAAATTATAGAAAAAGAACCTTAAAAGCCGCCCAGGTGGCTTTGGGTTCTAAGCTCTGACTTCTAACTATTCCTCTGAGATAGGTGGTGGGTTTGAACCCCGGGTAAGGAATGGATGTTGCGTTTGTCTTACGGCATTGACAGTCTCCCTTTCTTGGAACCAGTGGCTCCAAATGATCACAGGTATGTATTGATCATGATCATGTGTAGAGGATTTTAGGAAGGGAGTGTCTGACCCCAGATCTTAAACAACCCTTAGAAATAGGAAACTAGGAGATTTGGGCTAGAGCGCCCGATAGGAAAGTGACACGGAAGCGAAGTAGAAAGGGGTAAGAAGACGCCCTTATTTATTACCGGGGGGCCAGTACCCGGGAGTGGCTCCAAATTAGGGACGGGCAACTACTTATAGCCCACTGAGTTGCTCACGGTGGTCGTTAAACCCCCAAACAAAAAAGAAAAAGAACTTTAAAAATACAAAAGTCTATCTGCGCATGCGCAAGCGAAAATCTGATCTCAAGGTAGAAAGAAAAGCTGAATCGCAAGTGTGTTAATCAGAGATTGGTAACATTTGGTCTAGAATATCTACAGATTACACCCCATCGTGTTATATGTCATTTTAAAGCTCCCGTCAATAGCAATAACCCGGGTTCGACAGGAAGCGAAATTTCGTTACGACGCATACTTTTCTACTGACGGGAAAGATGCATAACAACAAAATGCATTTTTGTAATGGCTTTTATAACATTTAGGTTCTCGTAATTTACGCATATTACAATGATATATTGTTACGTTTATGCAAAACATGATGGATTAATGTTCGGCGATAATTTAATAAAATATATTGTTGAGTAGCAGTGAAATGTTTAACTGTTGTTGTGCCACTCCATGGGACAACATGCGGCACGATTAAATTTCAACAATGGTTTTGACAATGACGCACCATTACCCATTTTCTTTACATCGAAATTTTTTACTTGGGATTTACTTTACTACGGTCGGGAAAGATGCATCGCATCAGGTAGTTCAGATAGAGATACAAACGTGCTATCATGTTTTTTCTCGAAGCTCTTACGTCGATGGCTCAAAGCTTACAAAATTTTGGCGTGCGGCTCTTACAATGACTCTGTTTTCTAAATAGAGATTTTTTTTTTTTCAGGTCCGCTCTCACACCAATGCGGCGCTTATCCCGAAAATTATGATAATTGTACAAAATGACTCATTATAACGTTTGAATGTAAAAGAACGCACCGATAGGATTAAGTTACTGGGAAAAGAAGTTTTAGTTTGTAGGTAATCAAGGGTTCTGTCGCCCAGGAGGGCCCAGCTTTAGCATATGCAAGCAAGACGGCTGCCTGTAGTCAATATTTCTAGGGCCGCGAATTTTAATCATATGCTAAATTGTTTTATCCCCACCCAGTTTTTACTTTACCTTATCTTTGAAAGAAAGGATATCTTTAAAACGATAAACAATCGAAATATTGTCTAGCGGATAGAAGCTTCTCGAAACGTATTTAAAGTCGATAACGACTAAAGAAAGGTAGTTGGACTACCTTTAATAACAATTGAAAATTATGTCTTTGGACCTATCTCAGGTACTTTCAGATTTTTCTCCTAAAAGCGCAAGGAAAGTTAATTTTTAAAACAAAATTTCTTTAACATTTTTTATATAGTATTTTACGCAAAAACATAATATAAAATTTGGGTTAAAACAATTTTGTTTTAGAAAATTATAAAACTTATAACACTGCAGGAAGAAAAAATGTTTCTCGTTTTAGTTTTCTACTACAGTTTTAAATTGTGTGCTTAAACATTAAACCCTCAGTTACGTGACCAGAAGTTTTGCAATCCTAATAACAAATGCAAAGTGCAATGGCATTTGCAAATAAACAAGGTTATCCGAATGCTGCCTGAATACAGTATGCATACTGTTTACAGGAAGCATTTGGAGAAGTTTAGAACATTACAAGCAAGCCTTAAGTTCATATATTCAATAATTTATATGCATTTAAATAAATATTTTCCTATTATTGAAGGGTAAATATATTACTCAAATATGATTGAAAATTGATATTTTAATGATTAAGAATCATGCATATTTTTCAGTCAAAAATACTCTTAGGGATCGCCAAGTCAATACTTGCCTAAGGCCAACGAACTACTAAGGCTGAATCTGTGTGGTCGCATGTAGCCGACAGGCCTTGGGTTGGGGACTCTTTAACTTTGTGAATGATCCAAATTTAGTATCGGAATATTTTACCAACAGAAATAGAAGTTATTTCGGTACGTAAAAACAGCACGGTGTTATGAGTTCAAAAATACTGGTAATATAATCGCTAAACTGCGTTAGGCGAAACCTATATTTTTATTTTCTTTGTAATTATAGATACAATAGAATCCATTTATAACGAGCCCGTATTTAGCGAGATCCCGGATTTTACAAGCAAAACGGGAACTTTATTTTGACATAATGTTCATTCAAAACTAAATTGGTCTTTTCTAACGAACAAAATTTAATGAAATCCCCGGGTTTTAATGGGGGAGAGAAAACCTATAATGATCACTTTTAACAAGAGAAGTAAAAAAATTAATGAAATTCCATATTCAACGAGGCAAAGTAATTCTGCTGCGCGCTGTCCTGGAATAGAAGAATACTCATATAGAAATGGTAGCATACGGGACGAAATTGCAATTATGTAAGGGAATCTTCGTGTGCCAGTGGAAGAACATCGATAGAAAGCAATGGGGAGGGAATACATCAAATATTAAAGAGGCACTCTCCGTTACATACTCCAAGGGAGTATCTTATTTTTAATGTTTCCACATGATGCTGCTTCAGGATTCAATGCTACTATGTATTCATTTAAGAGCTTATTTTATTTTAATTTGAACTATTGTAGTTAACTATGTGAACAAATCTTTCAGGTATATGCAATTATCGTGAATAAAAACTATTTAGCAAGAATTTTTGTCTCTCCCAAGCTCATCGTTATAGTAAGCGGGTTCTATACCAAGTCCGTCTTGAAAATACAAAGCCATGAATGACATTAGAGAGATAAGTTCCCTCTTTTAGTGACGTCACGCGGAAACCAAGGCTTCCGATTGGTTTCGAACGCTGTCGTGAATGACGCCAAACACGACACCGACGTATCAGGCCGTGTAACATGAGAGTGACGTCACAAACGGATGGAACTCATCTCCCTAATATCATGGCTTTGTACTTTCTAGACGGCCTTGGTTCTACTGAGCATCCGTGTGTGTAAGTTGTAGGATGAAAAACCTATCTGATAAACCAAATTCACAGATTTTGTGGCTCACAAAATTCATCAAGTTCTGCCTTCTTTAATATATATTCTCCCCATAGATTTGTTTCTTCAAAAATTATTAAACTCTACAGTGAAGTACCCAGTATTTCTTTATTGCGGTGGCCCAACCCGTTGAAAATGCAAATAAAAATATCCAGGAGAAAACATCTCTCAAAATATTGGGAAGTGATAAAAATATCTCCGCCAGTGCATTTCAATGTAGTGCGTTTCCAATGATTATAAACATATATTTTCAAAAATAAGCAGCCAATACAAAGAATGAAGGACGAAGTGATACCCCATGGGGAGAGCCAAGGCCCCTGGGCCACCCACACTGAGTGCGTCAATGGAACACTACATGCAAATTTCCATGGAAGAAACAAACAGGTATTTGCTCATTTTTTCGCTAAGGCAGAACAAAATTTGGGTCTGGTTTTTACAGTGACACTCTATGAATGTGCTGAAACTTTAAGAGCCGGGTGATTGGAACATTCATCGACTGTAATACATCTACTTCTTTAACTGGGCTTAATTTATTTTTTAACCCTTGTGATTGGCCTTTGATTGAGGTTATCCGCACGGGTAGACGTCATCTGTCTAAAATAGAACATTCCTGTTTAGTCTGAAATCCTTTAAAGGTGCAAGCAAAGTTTTTCTGGTTTGTTATTGTCTTACACTCAGGGAAGAAAAATCGAAGCATGTCGAGGTCACTAAACGTCACTGTAACAAGTGACGGGAGAAATATTTGAACACACTGCGAGGTCAGGCGGCCGCAGTTAAAGCCAACAACTAAGTAGTCTCGTGATGAATTATCTCTCTAACGAACTCAAAGCACGTTTCTTCTCGAACCTTTGGGCAACTGTGTCAATGATTTTTATTATTTATTTTCACTTCTTTTTACATTGTAACTTTCAGTGGGTCAACTTCCTCGTTTCTTGAATGGACACCACAGGCATTCAGCAGAGCAAGTGAATTGGGAAAAAAAGGTTTATTCAGAGTACAACGATGTACGAATGAAAAAAAAAATAGACAAAAGATTTGAAAAAGCCGTATTTCAATGCAGGCAAAAATGGTACAAATGTGAATGGGAAAACGATGTCGCATTTCATTCTTCATTTTTTTTATCTATCTGCTTACTTTTTATTTGCAACGAAGAAAAGCTTCGTCCTTTCAAACCTATTCCATTTTTGAAAGAAATGAAATGGTTTTATTTAATTTAGTACTAAGCAAAGCTCAGCTAAGTGATTCTAAAGAAAAGGCTTTAAAAGAGCTATTGCATTGAAAAATAGAAAATTACTTAATACACATGTTTATTAAATTAATTGCAAATTTTGAATTATGCTTAGGTCTTATAATCAAGTATTTATGATGAAATAGAGTTGGAAAAGCACACTTGAGTAAAATAGAGTCACTGGAGTCACTTTAAGTCAGGTCTTCCGAGTCACGGATTTTTTATTCTTGACATAGCACAGTAAAAGACTTAGTACCAGTACAACTAGTACACTTAATAGCAAAATATCGCAAATCCACTAACAAAAATTTGACAGCATAAGATATAGCATATTCGTAGATGTAATAAATACTGACGTGAGCAAAGATTTAGCGGTTTTAGCTGCATGGTCCTTATATTTATATCAGCCTGCATGATCTGACTGACTACCAGTCACAGCCCAGAATGAGAAGTACTCATGGAAGTTCTGTATAGAAAACATAACGAGAAGCAACAGGAATTTACATGAGTGAAAGGTCAACACCGAACAAACAAACAAACAAAACGAAAATTTAAAAAGGTAGTATATGCCATACTTTATAAAGACCGGAAACATTTTCTGAACGAGATTATGCATTTATTTTGTCTCTTTCTCTCTCTCTCTCTCTCTCTCCTCGCTCTATCACATAGTACTTCGAAGAGCCCATGTAGTAATGAAAAAACTCATTAACTGTATGTACCATATTGGACTGTTACCATTTAGCCATCTCTTCAGAAAATTTAAGGATTAAGTCTCCAGGTTTGAGTTTGACCATATGCACTACCCAAAACAATAAATCTGCGAACAATTTGAAACACGGGCTGACGACGCATTTTTCAAGGTTTTCTGAGAATATCCTTACATGGGGATAGTTAAATAAAGTACTTTTACGCCGAAAAATAATATGCCCATGGCACATATTTCCGAGTATTTATTCTTCATCACGGTCTTTCGTATTCAAGTCGTACATTCCACCCTGCCATCTGGCAATGGCCTATAATTCACTTTTCTATCATTTTTAACATCCAGTAACGATTTGCGCCGAAGTAACGGGCCTGTGGTAGCATTTTCGCATTATTCCACACGAAACAGACTGTTCGCAATATTTTATAATTCTTAGAAGTGATCTGAAGCGTTGGTGGTGGGAATTCGGTTGATAAGCTTGGAGAGTACGAAATTATTTGTTTACTTACTGCTGAATGTCCTTTCAAGGTATTAACTTCGCTGAATTTCAGCACCATTTGAGGAAACGTATAAAACGATAAAGTAAAAGAGATGTCGCGATTATCCGGCATCTCTTGTACTTTATTCCAAAGTTCTTCACGTAGCTGATAACGGGTACACACCGTTAAGAAACACCTGTCGTTTGACTGTTATACACTAAAGCAGAACATAATATACCTGCGGGCTATCCTTTAAATGCAGTCGCGATCTTGCCACGAATAAGAGGAAGAAGAATTTGAAACAAATATCTGTTACCAGTTTTTTAATGTAAACATCCGCATTTTTTTCGTTTATGTATTTTTATACAATGAACTTGTATTTTATTTCTCATTTTCGTTTGTAACCTTTAATATTGTTTTTAAAGGATTAAACAATGAAAAATATGTAACACTTTGTTATTTTTTAGTAATTCTCGATACTTTTATGTGCCTTTCTTACCATCCAACATTCTATTATCCGATGTGCTCTCGGTTCCAGTAAGATAACACATCAAAATCGAATCTAGATGCTCCGGTTACACTCCAGTTAACATTTGTCGTAACTATAAGTGCTCAGAACAGACAATTTACGCAGTTTCTGAAACAATCTCAGAAGTTCCGTTTGAAGGTTACACGCATAACAATTTTTCATTGTTTGTCCTCAACAGATTTTCAAACAGCATCTGTTAAGATTTTCATGTTGCTCCTGATTTCATTGAGAAAGTTCTGAAGATAAGTGGGAAATGCAGTTTTTCATTAATTTTTTTTTTCATTTTAATACTAGGATCGATTGTTTTAGGAGAGACAACCTTCATTTCCATAATACTACCATATTATAGGTAGGATAGAATTATCGAGAACGCCGAGGTGCACTTCAACAGTCATGGTTTGTTATAAAATAACCAACGGGCGGTGTCCCATTTAAGAAAAATAACTCCACACCATGACGGAGCCGCATCGGTGGAAGAAGAATTTGTACCGATTTTGTTATGCAAAAGAGAATCAGAAATTCTTAATCTTTACTGAAACTAATGGAATATCTGTTCTCAGCAAAATTTTTATGGTTCTCGGACTCAAACGTCGTAACTTATTAATAACAAATTAATAACAAGGAACTGTACGCCAATTACACTTAAATAGTATTAGTAATCCGAATTCCTTGGCGTAGAATATTAATCAAAGTGTCCAAGCTTTCGCACATCAACCAGGTGGCTTTTTCAAGGAAGGTAGGCAGCTAACTGCAAACTGGATAATAACTTCATTGCAAGCCAATCAGCTAACGATTCTTTCTTATCGGAGGACAGATTATCAGGAATGAAATCAATTAGAAGCGAATGAATTTGGTTTCATTTAAATTCTGCGCGTTTATTAATATATTTTTGTTTTCGGAAATAATCCACAAAGTTTCAAATCGACGTTACATAATATTTTTGCATTCCTTGAAAAAGGTTTTAATCTCTGGCTTTGAAGCTGTTACGATTATTACGATTTTAACGTACATACTGCATGAAAAAATAGTTCAGTGAGCAATGCTTTTCCTCATTATAAATCCCATGGGGGTTGTTTTTTTTCTTGGTTGGAGGTTTAACTACCACCATGAGCAACTCAATGGGCTATAAGCAGTCGCCCGTACCTAATTTGGGGTCACGCATTCCAGGGAAAGGCCAGTGCCGTAAGACAAACACAGCATCCATGCTTCACAAAGATTCAAACCCGGACCCATTTCTGACGAATGGTCAGAACTCAGCGCTTAGGGCACTGCGCCACCAGGGCTGCCCCAGGTTGTTAAATAGATCTTGTGTGGTATCATCGTCCGAACGCCTGCAACATATAATTTAGAAACAGGGTGATATACTGTATAACAGCTACGAGTTTCGAAAATCGTCTTACTGCTGCTAACAATAATAAAAAGGATGTAATTGCCAAAATTTTACAGGAGACGTGAGTTGTGCGCCCTAGCAAAATGATAGTTGTGAGCCTCTTAACCCCTGCTGCTGCAACATGGGACGAGTAATGACATTTAAACCCAGATTTGCATAGTGAAAAATTCAGTATACATAAAAAAAACTTCAGCTCCTGAATTTCTTTTACGGATTGTTTCTGGATTTAACGATCAACTTGAGCAACTCTAAAGTGCTATAAGTTGTCAGCCGTCCCTAATTACGGGCCACTGGCTCCGAGGAAGAGAGAGAGCTAGCGCCGTAAAGCAGGCCACACCCCCAGCGCTCACTCGGGACTCGTGCTCGGGTACACCGACGGACGGTCAAATGCCAGCGTCACCGGAACAGCTCTGGGATCTTTAAGGAAGTTTACTTAGCCAGTCTTAAAGGATTTCGATTGCAATGTAAATGAAAGAACCATCTTACAGAGAACAAAGATCGAAAACCGAAAATACAGAGTCAAAAGTAAAAAAAAAAAAAATTCTGAAGAAACTTCTGCAAATGAAACACTTCTGATAGTTAATCCTTCTGCAGTGTTCGTTGCACACTTTAGACTGAAACACATAGAAAATTGAAAAGTTACAAGAAATGTGTTGAAACCATTCACAGATTTAAATTTCTCAATAAAGTAAATTTTTTACTCAAGTCAAAAACATAATTATTATTGTTTATCCTCGAAGAGTAAAGGTCTTGTCAAAGAAAACCCATTGCCACTAGACGAAATGTGCATGACAATAAAACTGATTTAAAATCAACGTCTTCAAACATGTGAAATACTTTCAAAGATATTTTTTCATTGCGATTTCAATGCTAGATATGAGAGGTCGTTTTCTCAAATAATATGCATATTAACATCAAACTGTCTTTGCACGATTCAAACTTGCGTTAGTATCCTAAACTTAAGAAACAACAACAACAAGTTAGAAGTATATAAATAAACTTTTAGATCTTTTGGATTACACAGTGAATCCATCTTCAGAAAACATGAATTGCATAAAAAGAAACGTTACAATTTTAAAAATAAACATAAACATAGTACTGACAATGACATACACTGGCGGAAAGTGAAAAAAGAAAACCAAGAAGGAGACGTCTGATACCAACGAAATTTATACAGCATAATAGCGGAATACAGAGGATAATGTGATCAAAACATTATGGCAAAATACAGCTGTATTTGCTGGTAAACTAAAAAATAACATTTCCATGTAACATGGTTAGTACGAATTTGAACCGTCATGAACTGCGTCACACTGTGCAATTCTGGCATGGAGTCTGTCGTACAGATGTTGGATGTAAGTTTGGGGTATTGAGTTCCAAGCATCCTCAACCTGGACGCGTAAATCGGGGATGGTCGTGGCTGGCCGTGGAGACCGAATAAGTCGTTGTCCCATAAAATCCCACACGTGCTCAATGGGGGACAAATCCGGCCAACGTGCAGGCCATGAAAGTTGTCTCACACCCTGAAGTGTATGTTGCGTTGCACGTGCCGTGTGTGGGCGTGCGTTATCTTGCTGGAAAATACCACGATGCACCGACCTTACAAATGGCACAACAACGGGCTGAATGATGTTGTTGATGTAGGAGGTGCTGTTTAACGTACCCGGTACAAACACTAGTTATGTACGGGAGTTATAGCTGATCGCTCTCCACACCAGGAGACCAGGTGTAGGCCCTGTGTGTCGCTGGCGGATGCAAGAAGGGTGGAGACGCTCCCCTGTGCGTCTACGAACACGCATACGGCCATCAGAGGCTCCCAAGCAGAATCTGCTTTCATCGCTGAACACGACAGATCGCCATTGCGTTCTCCAGTGCAGACGTTGGCGACACCACTGCAGCCGTTCCTTACGGTGGGCTGGAGTCAGAGGTACACATGCCAGAGGCACACGTGCACGTAGTCCTGCATCCAGTAGACAGTTGCGGATTGTTCGCACAGTTACCTCAGGCGCAACGGCAGTTCGGATATGCGTCGCAGTGGATGTTCTGCTTGACAACGCCGCTTTTCTTATGCGTCGATCGGTCCGCTCATCAGTCCGTCTGTGACTCCCGGTTCCACGTCTTTTCGGATGGAAATGTTCCTCCGACCATCTACGCCACCATCGTACCACCATCGATACTTCCCGTCCAATTCGCTCCGCAATACGACGACACGACCACCCGGGCTCGCGGAGTCCGACTAGACGACCACCCGGGCTCGTGGAGTCCGACTAGACGACCTCGCTCAAAGTCCGATAACTGCTGAAATCGTACACGTCTTCCATGTCCAGGCATTGCAGCTTCTTCAGGGTCTTCGCACGTGTCCGTACGCCAACGACTGATTACATTCACTTCGCCGTACTCCTTAAATACCACCGACGATAATTTGCATATTATGCGGACGCTCACCGGTTGGTCCCGAAATTACTATCACACCTACGTAAACTCGACCTCATTAACATATGTAAATTTCATGATCGTCCGCCAATTCCTTCTTGGTGTTCTTTTTTTCACTTTCCGCCAGTGTACAACGCGCAATGCACGTGTTCATGTTCTCGCACGCAAACTACAGCTTCTTCTGAGTTGGGTGGAAAGTTTGGATTTACACGCATAAATTATTATTTAGTTACACCTTCCAAGGTTGAGGAATGCTTACTGGGCTATATTCATTACAGCATCTATGTGCCAATTTGTGGATAAAAATACTTTCTAATAATAGCATTCTTGATTTTAAAGAAGGAGTGGCAAGAATTGTTGCTTCGTCCCGTTTAGGGAAGTTCCGGTGCACTGCTTTTAGGGGAATACTGTATATTCCGTGTTTATTCTGCTCTTCCACACGGTTACGGTCTTTTTAGCACGTCTTTTGTAAAAAAAGATCGTGCTCATGTTAACGGTTTGTCCGTCCGTCCGTCCGTCCGTCTATACCCACGGTATCTCTGCAACTATTAGTCCGATTTGAAAAATTCTTTTTGCATTCGGAAGCTTGGAATATGAGAATGATGATCCTTTATTTCGTTTTTTTATTTACGATGTACAATTTCGCCGCTAGAGGGCGTAAATGAAGATGATGTCGAGTTCGAAATTACGTTTTATTCCACATATTTGCTTCTAAACATCCGATTGAAAAAAATATTTTATCTTTCGATTCCATTTATGTCGAAAAGTATTTTAGATATAGTTTCTTTTTCGAATTGCGCATAGATTTTCCGCTAGGGGGCGTAAAAATAAATTACATTTTTCGCAATAACTTTTCTTCTAAAACTCCGATTTGAATTTTTTTTTCAGCGGATATTTCTCCTGATGGAAAATCTTTTGCATATAATTTCGAATTTTTGGTAAAGAATACTTTGGCCACCAGGGGGCGTAAGTGTTAATTTTTGCTTCTGATATATTTGCCATAAAATCTGAGCTTCTAAAATATATGGATTGAAAAAGTTCTTTCGTGGACTGATGCCACTCACTTCGATAAACCTTTTCGGAATATTTTCTTCCTAAAATATTCCACAGTTTCTCCGCCAGGGGGTGTAGATGTATATCTTATTTTTGTCAATATCTCTACTTCTAGGAGTCCGAATTGAAATATTCCTTCTTTGTCAGATAGTGTTTTCCGTGTGACATGTTTTTCATATAATTTAAAAATTTTCAAGTAATTTCCCACGATTAGCCAAAATACCATAGACTTTCCGCTAGGGGCGTAAGGTAAATTGCGTTTCTCCCTATATCTCTGCTTCTAAATCTCCGATTTGAAAAATTCTTTCTGCACCGGATACAGCTCCTGATGGGAAATCGTTTGCACGTAATTTCTAATTTTTGTAAAAAAAAAAAAAAAAAAAAAAAAAAAAAAATAGTTTGACCACCAGGGGCGTAAATCTTAATTTCCGCGTCTGATGTATTTGCAGCAAAATATGAGCTTCTAAATTCTCGATTGAAAATAACGTCGTTTGTAGACCGATACTACTCATGTCGACAAACCTTTTAGAAACATTTTCTTCTTAAAATAGTTCATGGTTTCTACGCCAGGGCTGGAGTAGATGTATATCTTAATGCTACTCTACGGAGGACATGACTTATATATATATTTTTTAAACTATTTTAGGTGGGAATGTTACTTGCATCTATGGCCTTGCAGAAACCCATTTCCAACTAGGTCTTTGTGGAAGTGAGAAAATGCAGAGTTTTTGCTGGTCCTTGATAAAGCCAAGGCTCAGTATTCTCGACACCTTCTACATTCAGTTGTTTTATTTTATTTTTTTATCTTTTCTCCTTTTACTCACACAGGTAGATACATAACCTTTTCTATGTTGTATTAGGTGTGAGTCAAAATTATATATGTATTTTTTTGCTTAGGTATCTTCTTTATAGAATGTGAATTCTGAATTTTCAAAACTGCTGCGTTGCGCGTTTTGATTTTCAGGTTATTTTGCACCCTTCATTTTAAATTCTAAAATTTTTTCCTTAGTCTTCAGTTTTGCTCTTAAGTAACTAATTTCAATTTATTATTTAGCAGCTCATGCGCAAATTCTAGTTGAAATGTTTTATTATTATTATTATTATTATTTTTTTTTTATTACTATTTTTTTTCACTTGAGGTTTTTTTTCATTTTCTAATTTTTCTTTTTAGTATGTATTGGATGCAGCTTTTTGGAGTGTAGTTTATACTCGAGTTTGGTCTTTTCTTGGACTGCTTATTTCTAAAAGTTTTTCCTAGTTGGTTTGCTCAGAATTTGTATGTTCTGGCCCAAGTGGAGTTCTAAGGACGATGAAAGGATTGGAGGTCAGCTCAGATATTTTAAGTCCTCCCGCTCGGTTAGGCTAGCACCCTTTCCCATAGTGTATGAACTCGCTGGCAAAGGTAATCTAAAGTTATGAAATGACAAACGTTGTTTGACATGTAAATCTGCAGATCCTAACCTGTATTCTTCTGTTGAGGATAATTGCTCCAACAAGTTTTGCAAAGCCTACAATACCATCTATAAGCTCACCTGTACTGTCTGCAACCTTAGCTATATTGGCCAAAGTAAAAATCCTCTTCATCTTAGGATTAATGGTCACAGGTCTCTAGTAAACAAGTTCTCTAATTCAGGAGTGAACCCCTCCACAAACGCCAACCAGTACTCTACCTTTGAATTAGAGCATTTCCATACTCATGGTTTTGACAAAGTGAAAATAGAGGTACTACATATTATTCCTGACCTCTATGCTCGGCTAGAAACTGAATCCCTTGAAATTTTGCAGCATCAGTCTCTTTATCCCTATGGCCTTAATTCCACTCTATCTGACAATAAGCATAATCAGCATAAATTTTCAATTCGTGAACTCTTCTTTCTTGCTAATAATAAGAGCTGCTCTAGAGGTAATAGAGGACAGAGGTTATTTCGCACATCAAGCAAAGTTGATTTTGCTAACTTGCTAAAAACTCTGGAAAGCTTTAAAACTGGCACTAATTTTGTTAAAAATACTTACAAAATTCTCAAGTCCTTCAAGCACTCTGTCCTTAAATGTTTTTTCAAATTCTGGAATGAAACTGCTGACCATGTTGATAAGCATGTTTTTGCTTTGGTTCTGGACATTCTTAAACATATTCTTAAAGATAAAATTTCTCTTAAAGAATTTTCCAGTAATTTTGTTACCATCAGGTTCCTAAATAAAGCCTACGATAATCTCAATGTAAGGAAGCTGTTCTACAATAATGCAATTTTTTTTCCCATCCACAGGCACCAGTCTATTGTAAGTTTTAAATATGTTAAGACCTTAGGGTCAATAGTTAAAAACTACAAACTTAACTCTTCGAGCTACATTCCTGTAATTACTACTTGTTCTTGTGATGAACATAAAGAAACAGTTCACTATGATAAGAATTACAACCATATTATCACCGGAAACTTGAGTTATGTTGAAAATGAAAGGCTTAGGAATTTATTAGAGTATGGCTCTAAATTCAGACCTTCCTTCACAATTTCCAAAGAAAGGATTCTTGAGAGCTTCACTCAAGATGTAAATAAGTACATCGTAAAAACCAGTTTAACGTACAATCAGCCTATTGAGGCCTTCGCAGAATGGAAATATAATATAATCAATAGCTTCACCGGTGAGTTGGCAGGTCTGGACTTTTGTTTCGACAGAAATCTCTTTTTCTCTGGAGAAGCTAAAAGGTCACTCTCCAAACTACAAGACCAATTTATTTTTACCACTACGGATAAAGCTAGCAATAATTTTGCAATTATCTGTAAGAAGTTCTATTTTGAATTGTTAACTATGGAACTCAATAATAGAGTAACATACGAGCCCGTAAGTTATTCTACCAAGCAGTTAGAAAATCGGTTTAAGGCATTCTTCAAGAAACTTAAAATTCCACAAACTAGAAGATATGGGCCTGAATTTCCATTTCTTTTTGCAACGGTTAAGTTTCATAAGGATCCTGTGAAGTTCAGGTTCATAGCTAGTGGAGTAAGGAGTCATAAAAAGAAAATAGATCTTGCTTTTGAAGATGTCTTAAAGAAGGTTTTGAAACACATTAGAAACTGTTCTAACTTGATGTACAGAGATTTTTGGATAATTAATAATAATGCAGAAGTAATTTCTACTATACTCAAAGTTTGTCCCCTAGATATTAATAGTTATGATTTTGAAAACCTATATACTAATCTGCCTCTATCAGATATAATCACTACCTTTAAAGAGCTGTATGCAGAATTTAAACTTAACCAATTTGTTGATGTAGGAACTTGGAACTCTTATCTCAATTGCTGCATAAAAAATTACCATATCTTATATAATAATACACTCTATAAGCAAGTGAACGGTATTCCAATGGGAACATCAACGTCCACAAATATCGCTAATCTATTCCTGTTCTTTAAGGAATATACATTCATTAAAAATCACCCCACCTGCTCAGATAACTACCTTTACACTTTTAGATATATTGATGATCTGCTGTGTATCAATAATTCAGAAGTTATAGAGAGTGATTTTGATAATATCTATCCTAGCTCTCTTAACTTATGTAAAACCAACCACAGTAATCAGGAACTTGAGTTCCTAGACTTAAGCATTAAGCTCAACAGAGGTAACCCATCTATTAGCCTCTTTGATAAAAGAGTTAATTTTCCTTTCAAAGTAATTAAATATCTACACTGGAATAATAACATTTCAACCAAAGTAATTGAGAATGTACTAATTTCTCAGGTCCTAAGAATTTCAAGAATTTGCAGCAACAATTTGGATTTCAATTACCACATTAATATACTATTAGAAAGTTTTCTAGAGAACGAAATTCCTTCTTCTTTCATCAAAAGAACTTTAAGAAAAAATATTCTGAATAATAGAGTAAGGTTGGCAGATCTGCTTTAATTTTCTACACAGTTAATAATATGATTCTGACCAATCAAAGCCGTAAGGAAGTTGGCTAGAGGATGCCTATTAACTACCTAAAGGAACCTTAGTGCTATGGATATGACGGTCCTATTAAAACAAAAAATTAAATAATATAAACAAAATCACAAAAAAAGCTTAAAAATCTGTTTATAAAAGAAAATAAAAACAAATAAAAAAGAAAACTAGTTATTCATCACTAGGATAGCTATACTAAAAATAGTAAAACCAACATTATAATTAATAAGATTCTGATTAATCTATAGAAGCTCACTAAGGTGATTTAATACATGCAAAGATTATTAAATAAACTGCTCGTGTATTTTATAATATTTCTCATGTATTCTGGAGAGTTAATTCTGCTCATTCTGATCATACAGATCCACAGTCTTAAGTTTATATATTTTTTCTCTCTGGTTAAAATCTCCGCGCGTTGATTTCTTGCTGTATGAGGAGGCCATCAGCCCCACCCTCACTGCCCCCCAGCGTCTAGGGAGTGGCGGAAGGGGTCAGCCATGTTCTCCTCTTGTGAGGAGAAAAGTTTTTGTCACACAAGAGGTAAGCTCTCTTCCTTGTTTTTGGGTTCTAGGTTTTATAAGTTCAATGTTTGTACTTTATGTACCTTTTCTCTGTCGTTTTTTAGCTTTTCAGCTTTTAAGCATTGGTTTGTCTGTTAACATTTATGCGGGTTTTAACTCTTACTTTTCTTTGTAACTTTGAGCGTCTTTTGGGGTACCTAGGAACAGAAGAGGGCTAAGCTTGTTCCTTGTTCCTGTTCCTTTTCTATGCGCTGTCTATGCGCTGTTTTTTCAAAGTAGTTAAGTTCTTAATAACTAATTAATTATGCACTTAAAGCACTGCTGAAATACTTTGTACATATTGCAACTAACTGTTTAAGGTATATAACTTTCACAAAGTTTTCTTTAGTTAATTATTATCTTTAACTTATTCTCGTTTTCGTGCTGTCATAAGTTGTAGAGTAGGGGTTTTAGACTCAAGTTTTCTTTCAAAAATCTGTTCGTTATAAATTAACATTTCCTTTTTTAATTGCAATGTAAAATTTGGATTTCTTTTGCATTGTTTTTCAGGTTTAAATTCTCTCTCAAACGAACTTGGAATTTCGTTATAGCTGAAAATCATTTCTATTTATTATGTCACTCTCACAGCTTGAGTTCTCTTTAATCTTCTTCTCTCTGTTTAATTGTAACAGATGAAGAGCATGGGTCGGGCCATGAAGGTTAATGGATGCAAGCGAAATTGTTAACTAGTGCTAGGTCATGCTACTCTACGGAGGACATGACTTATATATATATTTTTTAAACTATTTTAGGTGGGAATGTTACTTGCATCTATGGCCTTGCAGAAACCCATTTCCAACTAGGTCTTTGTGGAAGTGAGAAAATGCAGAGTTTTTGCTGGTCCTTGATAAAGCCAAGGCTCAGTATTCTCGACACCTTCTACATTCAGTTGTTTTATTTTATTTTTTTATCTTTTCTCCTTTTACTCACACAGGTAGATACATAACCTTTTCTATGTTGTATTAGGTGTGAGTCAAAATTATATATGTATTTTTTTGCTTAGGTATCTTCTTTATAGAATAATTTTGTCAATATCTCTACTTCTACGGGTCCGATTTGAAAAACTCCTTCTTTCTTGGATAGTGTTTCCAGTGTGACATGTGTTTCATATAATTTCAAAATTTTCAAGTATTTCATAGGCTTTCCGCTAGGGGATGTAAAGGTAAATTGCGTTTCCCCCTATATCTCTGCTTCTAAATCTCTGATTTGAAAAATTCTTTCTGAACCGGATACAGCTCCTCATGGGAAATCGTTTACACATAATTTCTAATTTTTTTAAAAACTGGTTTGGCCACTAGATGGCGTAAGTCCTAATTTCCGCTTCTGATGTATTTGCAGCAAAATATGAGCTTTTAAAATCTCGATTGAAAAAAAAAGTCGTTTGTTGACCGATACTACTCATGTCGATAAGCCTTTTAGGAACTTTTTATTCTTGAAATAATGCATGGTTTCTACGCCAGGGGGTGTAGATGTACATCTTATTTTTGTCAATATCTCTACATCTAAGAGTACGATTTGAAAAATTCCTTCTTTGTTGGATAGTGTTTCCGATGCGAAATGCTTTTCCTATAAATTCAAAATTTTCAAGTAAATCATAGTCTTTCCGCTAGGGGGCACAAGGGTAAATTGCGTTTTCGGCATTGTTTCTGCTCTTAAAGCCCTGATTTGAAAAATTCTTCCTGTATCGCATTCGAGACCTGATGAAAAATATTTTTCACATAATTCCTAATGTTTGGTAAAGAATGGTTTAGCCACCAGGGGTCATAAGTGTTAATTTCTGCTTCTGAAGTATTTGTTGCAAAATCTGGGCTCCTGAAAACTCGACTAATTTTTTTTTCTTCGACCGATACCACTTATATGGATAAACCTTTTGAGAATACTTTCTTCCTAAAATAATGCATGGTTTTCCCACCAGAGGACGTAAAGTCACATCTTATTTTTGTCGATATCTCTGTTTCTAAGAGTTCGTAAGCTCACGATTCTGTTTACAGCAATATCTGAGGGATTAAAAACCCGATTGAAAATCTTTCTTTCGTCAGATCTGTTGTTTTCCATGCCGGTTCCATTGACTTTGAATAGCTTTGATAAATTTAATTTGTGTCAGAACGGATTCAAAAGACGTGCTTATTACACCCGAAAATTCGGTGTCATCTTTCTTGGTTTTTTTTTTTTTTTTTTTTTACATATCATTAATTTTTTTTTTGATTGGATGTTTAACGACCACCGTGAGCAACTCAATTGGCTATAAGCAGCCGCCCGTACCTAATTTAGGGTAACTGGTTCCAGGGAAGGGAGAGAGCCAGTGCCGTATGACAAACACAACATCCATGCCTCACCAGGATCCGAACCCGGACCCATCTTGGATGAATGATTAGAGGCCGTCGCTTAGACCACTGCGCGACCGGGGCGGCCATCATTAATTTAGTATCATTAATTTAGAATGAAGAGGTCAGCAATTGTGAATTAGGAAATAAATATCGAGCAAAGAAACATCGTGTTTCGATGGCATTTCAACTGAAATCAGCTCATAAAATACCGATTTCGTTGACATTGTTTCTGTCAAAGGTGAATCTGATTTTGCTGTGCAGATTTTCACGAATATTGTTAAATTAGGCGTTGAGCAGGACCGTTGCAACCTTTTCACATCCGGGAGGACGAGACTTGAAATGACGCCCCTTCGAGTTCAAAATTACGTCTCCTTCGAGTTCAAAATTACGTCTCCTTCGAATTCCAGTCAAAAAGTACTTGGCTTTTACTTTCTCACACACCGCCATTATACGAAAGTGTTTTGATCGTTCAAAAATCGCACTTAAGTTTTTTGACATCATTTTATTAAAAATGCAAAAACTAGGTAAATACTTATTAGCCACAGATTGTGAATACCAAGTAAAGTGAACGCCGACTGCACAACACTCCACAGAAAAGCAGAACGAATGAGTGTGGGATAGTAAACGTAGCAATAGGCAGAAGCCTTTGGAGTACGGCTTAAAAAAATTCTGTTGACGGATAAACGCTCAGACAACTTTCTGCGACAGAGCACAAATGATTAAGCTCTTCATCCCAACGACATGTTCGGAAAGGTCATGGAGGTTAGTCATATCATGTTTTCTATGCATCCATTCACTGTATTGGAAAATTTCCTTCATGGATATGAGATGTTCCCATCGCATAGTGTATGTTACTCTGTACCCTGGTTAACTGCATAGAACACTGTATAAGACTAACAAAAGTATCTAAAAAGAAAAATACTGGAGGGTGTAACTTTCTTTTTTTAGTTACAATTTCTTATTTTTACATCACCCAGAGCACGAATTATGCCCCTGGAATGACCATTCTGAGATGGTAACCCCAGTAGCCAAGGGCCAGGTCTTCGAGAAAACAATGTTTCAGTTTGATTGGTTATAGGAGCTCAATCGTGTCAGTGCAAAGATGACGTTACGCATAGAACACACTATTGAAAGAAGAAAACTGCCACGCATTCGAAAGTGTTCCCTTCCAATAAGCACCACGCTGAGAGAAGCACTTCTCAGAGAAGTGGAAAGTTAGTGATTTAGTAGGTGCGTTTTCATTCGTTTTACATATTAGATTTCCTTTTTATATAGTGGTAAAAATACTTTTAGTATTGAGAAAAACATGCAATTGCGTTTATACAGGGTTACAAGGAAAGTCCTTGATCAGGCCAATATCTCACGAACTATGGCAGTTAGCGATTGACTTCTTGTGCAGTTGTATAGGAAAACCCCTATGGCGCCCACAATGACACTACGAGGGATCCCCTCGCCCCCTTTTGGGGCGTTGAGGGGGCTATCTCGCTCCCCCTTTGCAGATAGGGCAAAAAAGTCAATTACGAACTGGTTCAGCGAGCCAAAAATGGTACATAAATGTTTTTGTCCCATAACAAAAGATGGAAGGGGACCGGGACTGTGACCCCAAGAAAATCACAATATCCGGAAGCAACGACAGAGTAATTAGACAAGAACTTATTACTTAGAACTTATCTAAACTGGTAAGTTCTAAGTAAATGAAAGCACAAAGGAAAAGTTTTTTACAAACCTTATCAACAGTTCTTGTTCTGAAATAAAACGCAGTTCCTTGACATATTCAATATCAGACTTTGATCTCCAATACAGTAAAACATACACTGAGACAAGAAGAAATAGCATAAAGTAGGGAAACACTCATCCAATAGGAAAACTGTATGCACATCTAACTGACTTGCGTACGTGGCAAAGCTTTCGACTTCCCGTCACTGGTTTACGAAGTGTTGGCATACCGATCACGCATATCATTTTTGTATTCTGACGACAGAGCAGAAAGCACATTTGAAATCCATGCAAATATGCTTCGGATACAGCGACTCAGGTAGCTTTCCGCTTTTTTCGCATTTGGAGAGTCTTCTTTCATCTTTTGTTACGGGACAAAAACATTTATGTACTATTTTTGCCTCGCTGAACAAGCCTGTAACTGACTTTTTTGCCCTATCTGCAAAGGGGGGCTCGATAGCCCCCGTCAACCTCCGAAAAAAGATTGCGAGGGGATCCTTCGTGGTGTTATTGTGTGCGCCATAGGGGTTTTTCTGTACAACTGCACAAGAAGTAAATCGCTAACTGCCGTAGTTCCTGAGATATTGGCCTCATCACGGACTTTTCTTGTAACCCTGTATAGAGCCTCCCCGGTGGCGCAGTGATCTGAGCGCTGACATCTGACCATTCGTCGAAGATAGGTCCGGGTTTGAATCCCGAAAGGCATGGGTGTTATGTTATTCATACTGTACTGGCTATCTCCATTCCCTGGAACCAGTGGCGCTAAATTAGGGACAGGTGAAATATAGACAGGACGGCAACTACTCAGTTGTAGAGTGTCGTCATGTCTATATTTGTTTGGGACAGGAAAGTCACTGAGAAGCCCAACTCTACTTTAGTTGCCTCAAAAGAAAGTACCTTGCCATTGGCTGTGTCTGGCACTCATGTGGTTATTTCACTTTTTGTGCCACTGGCAGTGTTTTTTCTGTTTTTTTTTTCTTTGTAACTTGCCATCCACAACAAAAAGATCAAAGTCAATAACGTGCACTCTCGCTTTTATCAGCAGCGAAAAGTATGCTCTAAAAACAGTAATTATTTTAAAAAATCCTCCTTATTCTTTTTTTTTTTTTTTTTTTTTGGCGTAGCTATGAAGCTTGCATCGCAAAAATATGCGCTGCAAATCTCAAATTGTGTCGCAGTTCCGTGTAATCGCATTACGTAATGCGATCCTATATCGGTAAAATTTCACCTTGGTCCTTACTGAACATTCTCTTACACCAATAGTTAGACTCCCATAGATGCGTACGTGTCCTAGAGTCGGCAAAAAAAAAAAAAAAAAAAAAAACGAGTATTTCGAGGAAATCAGTTAATTATTTTTTTTGTCGTTGTCATTCATTCTTGTTGAAACTCCATTAAAAATAAGAGATTAATTATCAATTCGTCTAATTGTCGTGCAAATGTAAGACATTGAAGAAGATTAAGAAATCCGTCGATGCACGATAAAATCATTAAAAGCTAGTGATTTTATGATTTTGAAATAATCTGCTATACCTGTAATTTTTGTAACAACTTGAACTCATGCAGCTTATTCATAGCCCACTGGAAACAAGAGGCCCTGAAACGATTTAGTCATGTGACCAAGATGGTCTCAACTTCCATGCTCCGAACTAGAGGTGAAGTCCATTAGTCCGTTAAGTATGTTGCTGTGAAGTTGTTTAGATTTTATTATTTTGATTTATTATTGTGATTTTCTTTCCAAAGAAAAATAAATGAACACTCGTAATAACATATAACGTTCATTTACCACTACAACAGAAGAAAATGTTGGAGCGTTATTACTTCTACCTGCTGGTTCCTTCTGTTACTGGTATACAAAATTCCTTTTCTGTCTTAAGTAATATAACGTGCAAAGTTTAGTTATTTATATATACATTGAAAAAAGGATTTGTTACTCATATGTTTTGTTGGTAAAGCTATCTCAGTTGTTTAACGGTTTAGCATTTCGGTAAGATGTATGCATCTTACGGAAACGTTTTTTGCACTGCTTTTGTTTTCCTTAGTGGTAGATTTACTATGAGCTATAAGTTCAAACGACAAAAGTCCGCCTTTCCAAAAAATAACGACAGTAAAAAAACTCTGGAAATATGTTCACGTCAAGCAAAAGAAATACAAAAAGTACGTAGGTTTCCTTTCTTTAGTAATCCATGAATAAGGAACACACCAACACCGCACACCGGCAATGTTAACATTACAGGTATAGGCCGAAACCAAAAATACTGACGCAGGAACTTCGGCAATGGCGGCGGAGCAAAGTCCTTTATTATAAATAGAAGGAAATTGAAAAAAGTTTCGCAAAAATTCAACAGAGAGTTCCTCAGGAGCGAAACAAAAATTGTAAACAAGCCGCCATTTTGAAATCGATACAGACATATGCCATCAAAAACATTAAAATATTCGCATTTCGTGCCACAACGTTTTAAGTAATTTGTCAATAAAACAACAGCAGATTTCATTTATTTTGTGCGGCAAATTTCAAAGTTCCCATCAGCTGGAATTCTAAGCGAAAACTTCGCAAATATGTACTTTGTCAGTTTCGTTAAAACATCAGCATTTCTTTTATTT
Organism: Macrothele yani; assembly: GCA_039090855.1. Taxonomy (NCBI): domain Eukaryota; kingdom Metazoa; phylum Arthropoda; class Arachnida; order Araneae; family Macrothelidae; genus Macrothele; species Macrothele yani. The sequence goes on along the minus strand of CM077017.1, from coordinate 57,875,974 downwards.
TGTGTAAAACTTTCAAAGTAATTTGTGAACTAAATTCTAGCACATTTTATACATATTGCAACACAATCTTCGAAGTTTCCATCAGCTCACGTTTTATGAAATTCTCCTGCCATTCTCTCAGCACATTACTGATAGCTGAGACGACGCACATACGGTAGTGATACTAAAAGCTGAGGCTAAGTTGGTCACATTACCTCAGTGGCAGCCGTTCGTTTCAGGGCCTGTTGTTTCCAGTGGGCTATGAGCTTACTGTTATGACGTCATTTATTATGGCTATATATACGATAATGTAACCCGGAGCTTTTTCCATTGTAATCACGTCTGAGGATGAGCCCAGTCGGCTCGAAAGATCTCACGTGTTTTAGTGTAAACTATATTTTTAACTATGCTAAGTATGTAATTAAAGGTTTTAATTTATCTTAGCTTTTAGTGATTTTATGATTTTAATATCGTGCATCGACGGATTTTTTAATCTCCTTCAATGTCAGATTAATTATTTTTATTAAATTTCTGTTCTTTGCAGTTTTAGTATGGAACTTAGGATTTATAGTGATTTATTTTATGTTTAAAACTTTTTTCAGAATGCAGTGCACAGCGAAATGCTGTAAAATATATATGTGTATCTCACATTTAGCTTTTCGTCACGCATGTCTTAAAGCAAGCATCATTCAAAGGTTTAATGTCGTAATTTAATTTCACTGTCATAATTTATTTCGTGGATGGGGGAATCAAACACCGGTTACAAGTTAGTTAGTATGTCAGTCGTAGAACTGGCGAAGAATAATCGAGAGCCCAACGTCATTGCTTCGCATATTTTGCGTACGGTCCCAATTTGGTAAGAAAAGATAGCAACTTTATGCTAATCTCAATGATCACGACTCCTACGCGGTTGAACTTTGACCCTTAGAATAAAGTCGTTCATAGAGCTGACTGACACTTCTCTTTTATGAATTCAGTACGGGTTTTTTTCTAACACCTACTGAACAGTTCGCTGAGGACTATAAAGATCTAACTTCATGAGTTAGGAAAAAGAAACGAATGAACGACAGAAATTGCATTGTAATGAAAGAAAACATCTGTTTTTTGTATCTCATAAAAAGTGCGTCCTATGGAGAGACAGCTTGCACCAGCCCACGAGATTTATCTGAAGCATTTGTTCAAACAAAGCTCCATGCTGCAGCCTACGCAGTCGTTGTTTTCATTCACGCCTCCTCAAAGTTGTTATTTACTTTAACTACCTGGAAATAACTTGGTATTAGCATAAATATTAAATCATACAGTGAACAGTAATGTCTTTTTGTGTATAAAATCACTTGGTTGCATCTCCAAGAAAGTGATTTAAACGCAAGTTTTTGTGTCATTGAATACCTCTTAGGGTTCCACTTAGCTTTTATCTTGAAGAAGGATAAATGTCTTGGTTTTTTCTTTTGTATTTTCTTGAAGGAATTTATAAGGTTTGGTAACACCTTTGCCATTATTCTTCGACGTAGTCTGTGATAACTTCAGCGAACTCGGTCCTTGGCCTTCAAAACATCCTCGATCTATTAGGTGTGCAACTTAGTTCTCGGCCCTTAACCGCAAGCGATCATAGAACGTTGGCAAATGCAAATAGCTACGTGCGATAATGGCTTATTGTAGCGCCATCCAACAGCTTTCCGGGCAACCGTAACCGTTCACAGCTGTAGTGACAGAAGGCACGAAAGTTGACGGTGAAAGCAATGTCGTTCGAGAAGCAACATTTGAGGCACTGCCTCCTGTTCACGTTTCAGCTGAAAAAAAGTGCCGCGGAAGCCCAGCAAATGATCTGTGCTGCTTTGGGTGAGGCTGCTGTGTCCTACAGTACGTGTAAGAAGTGGTTCCATCCAGCGGTTTAAGCAGGGATATTTCGATCTCCGTGATGCAGAACGTTCGGGACAGCCACAGAAAGTTGACGATGGGGAACTGGAACAACTGTTGGACGCGGATCGCTGTCGCACGCAGTCAGAGCTCGCCCAGGAACTCGGAGTAACACGGTAAGCCATTGCAAAGCGCGTGCACAAGCTTGGACGGATTCACAAGGAGGGCCGTTGGATGCCCCACCAACTCACAGCTGCCAAAAATTCTAGGCGCTACGATGTTGCTGTGTCCCTGTCCTCCAGATTCAAGAAGAAGGATTTCCTCCACAAGATTTTGTCCTGTGATGAGAAGTGGATCCTTCACAATAATCCTAAGCGGCGCAAATCGTGGGTTTATTCAGGTCAGTCTACCACCAGTACCGCCAAACAGAATATCCATGCCAGGAAGTTGTTGCTGTGCATATGGTGGGACCAGCGAGGTGTCATACATTGTGAGTTGCTCAAACCTGGTGAAACGGTCAATGCTGAGCGTTATTGTCAGCAACTCATTCGTGTGAGTGACGCAATGGAGGCGAAAAAGCCATACACCGGCAAGGGCAGAAGGTCGGTCCTATTGCTTCAGGATAACGCGCGTCCTCACACCGCGAAAACGACTTTAAACACGATCACCGACCTGGAATGGGAGATTTTGTCCCTCCCGGCGTATTCTTCAGACTTCGCCCCGTCGGAATATCACCTCTGTCGCTTTCTGCAACATCACCTGAGTGATACGTACTTCACTTCTGTCGAGCAGGTCCACACAAGTATTGATGACTTTATCAACTCTAAACAGCCCTCTTTTTTCCGCAGTGGCATTCGGCAGCTCTCTGACCGATGGCTCGAATGTATCCAACACGACGGGGATTATTTCCCCGATTAGGTACGTATTCGATCTGCTATAATTTGCTGTCAACGTGTCGTGCCTGTGACCGAAAATTAAGTTGCACACCAAATATTTGAAGTGGAATGAGTTCAGCGTCATGGTTATATCGTTCTAAAGGCATGTTCGGCCAAGCGGGTGTGATGTCGCCCATCAATTGCCGAATAGTCGCTGAAGAAGGATCTCTGCTATACGAATGATTCTCCCAATCTCATCCCACAAGTGTCCAACTGGGTTACGATCTGGAGATTGTGGAGGCAATTTTAGCACTTTGAAGTCACTGTCGTGCCAGCACTGTGTGACGATCCGGTGTGACATTCGGCAGCTTGTGGAATGGAGCATTATCCTGCTGGAAGTAGCCCAGTGGTGTTAAGAAACACCCTGTCGTCTAGATTCTGTTCCAGAGGTATTAAGGAATCCAATGCTAGCCATGAAAACTTACCCCAGACCATTGCACAGAATCCAACGACTTATACAGTTAACGCTAGGTAGCTGAGGTCCACCGATTCGTGCTGTTAAAGCGTTTTTCTAACCCTTCCATCTTCGAGCATTAACTGAAAGCGTGATTCGTCGAACAAGGCGACATCTTTCAGTTCTCGAGTTTCCAGTTTTGGTGGTAACGTAACTACTGCGGACGAATTTGTCGATTTTTAGTAAAGATGAATATTACACGTCTGCTGTTATCGCCTGTTCGCTCCAACAATGTGCGGAGGGCTGTATATGCTTAAATTTTCCTCTCGATAGAGATTAGAGATTTATGTAGAGGATTTTAGGAAGGGAGTGTCTGACCCCAGTTCTTAAACAACCCTTAGAAATAGGAAGCTAGGAGATTTGGGCTAGAGTGCCCGATAGGAAAGTGACACGGAAGCGAGGTAGAAGACGCCCTTATTTACTACCGGGCTCCTGTACCCGGGGTCCGACGGCTTAACGTGCCCATCCGACGCACGGTGGATATTTAGTTGCCCGAGCGTTCGTACCGGCCTGGGATCGAACCCGAGGACTTCTCCGTGGCAGTCACGAAGGTTTCCTATGGATACAGCTGTTGTACTGTGCTCTTACTTGACACAATGGAGCTCGCCAGTTACCTCATACAATCCTCTCCAGCGTAGACCAATCGTTCCCGCCCACAGGAAGACTACTTATTTTGTTGTTTGTGCACCAATCGTTGTACATCCTCGATACAGTTGTTCTTGCATAGCAGGGAAGGGTTGCTGTTTATTTATTTAGTTTTTTTTTTTAAGCACATCCCTACAGATGGTATATCTAGTTACAGGAATTGCTATAGTTATATTTACAGTGATAAATTACCAAGTGTTATTTACAATCTTGTAAAACATGCTTTATGAAAAAAAATATTACTTACATTAAAAATATCCGGACATTCTTCTAGTGAGCTGTGAAGCCTATACATTTTACATAACGGAGAATTTTTTCCAACATCAGTTCTGCAAAATGGCACTGCAAAAAGTTCACATTTTGTCCTCGGTAAATGTGGGACATGGAAACTTAATTTGTTTACAATTTGAATATCATCAATTTCTCCATTGATTATGCCGTACAGGAACTTGAGTTGGAGAGCCCTCCTTCTCGATTGCAAAGATGTCATCTTGAAGAATGTCAGAAGGTCAGCCGTCGAGATGTTCGCTATATAAATCCCAGTCGATTTGTAAAAAAGGTGTCTAAGAAATTTTTTTGAACTTTCTCGATTTCGTTTTCTAGAGTTATGGAGCTAGGGCTCCAAATGATCGCCGCATATTCCAGTGAGGATCTTACCGTAGTCTCAAAAATGCGAAAAAGTGTCTGAGTATTCGAGAAATACTTGGAATGTCGTATGATAAATCCAAGATTTCTGTACGCTGTACGTACAATTCTTTTGATATGACTTTTAAAGTGTAAGTTCGAATCAAACGTGACTCCCAAGTCCTGCGCATCGTTTGTCCGACTAAGAGTATAGTCGCCAACTTTGTAGTCAAGAAGATTTGGTTTTCTTTTCCGCGAAAAGGAAATGACATGGCACTTGGATATGTTGAGGTGGAGATGGTTTAATGTACACCACTGAAGCAAGTTATTGACGTCAGTTTGAAGAGCAAGACAGTCATCAGGAGTCTGTACATTGCGATAAAGCTTGAGATCATCAGCAAACAAGAGACATGGGCCAGCAATGCAAAAAGGAAGGTCATTAATGTATATGGAAAACATATGGTCCTAAATTAGAGCCTTAAAGTATTCCAGATGTGGCAACATAGGGACCAGAAACATGGTTGTTATAAATAACAGACTGCGATCGGTTGAAAAGATAGGACTTAAACAAGGACATCAGGTTATCACTGAGGCCAAGACAGTTCAATTTCTTGAGTAAAATGCCATGATCAACTTTGTCGAAAGCTTTAGCAAACTCAGTGTAAATAACATCAGCTTGTGATCCTCTGTCAATAGATGACGAAATATCCTCTGTGATGTGGAATAGGTTGGTAAGCCTTGAGCGTTTCTTCACAAACCCATGCTGTGCAGAGCTGAGGACACGTTTCTCGCCCCCTAACGCCCATTATCATTCTTCTTTCAAAGTCGCTTAAATCACGAGTCTTTCCCATATTGTCGCTATCCACACACACTTCGTACACATCATTATCATACCTTTACAGTGGGCTGTTTATAAAGCCATCTCAACGTTATAGTTGCCTGCCGAAATGAAAATGGCGCATGTCTCATTGCAATTGGCTGTTCCTAATAACTTGCTACTACAGAGTTGAACCACAAGGTAGTGCAATGCAGATGCGTTATTGCACCATATTCGGCCTCAAAGCTGATTTTGAACATCCTCCATAAATTAGCGTTCCCTGTTTTCGTATTTAATACCTGCAACAAATTTAGTCGTGATTCTGATCGCGATTATACTTGAGCACCACGTGCCATTGATGTGAGAGGTGAACGTCGGCTTCGAAGGTGCGTGAGGGCCGACCGACACGCTAGAGAGGAGCAACTCACTGGCCGAATGAGCCAGGGAGCTACCGGAAGTGTGTCTAAAACGACAGTTCAGCAAACTCTGCTTCGTATGGGGTTCCGATGCAGACGGTTGGTCACTGTGCCTATGTTAACGAAGGTGCATCGGCAGAAAAGCCTTACGTTTGCACGGCAGTATCGGAATTGGACCTCCGCTGATTGGCAAAGGATTGCCTTCTCCTATGAGTCACGTTTTCTACTTCATCGAATGGATGGACGTTGGCGTATAAAGCGTGAAACATCGGAGAACAAACGCTCTTCAACCATTGCTGGAAGAACACAAGCTGGTGGGGTCAACGTTATTGTATGTGGAATGTTTTTGTGGCATTCTCTGGGTCCATTCATACCTGTGGAAGGCGCTATGTACCGAATTCGTTATGAATCCATCCTTGAAGACCACGTACACCCATACATACTGATTGTCTTTCCTGGAGCGGATGGGATCTTCCAGCACGACAATGCGACATGTCACACAGCTAGAGATATCCGAGAATGGTTGGAAGAGCACGATGAAGACTTCAAAGTACTTCCCTGGTCCCCTATTTCCCCAGACTTAAACCCAATTGATCATCTGTGGGACCACCTCGATCGTTTTGTTGGCTCTATGGATCCATCACCGCGCACTCTCCAGCAGCTGTCAGATGCACTGCATCAGTAATATACCTCCGGCTGAAATATTTAGGTTAAAAAAAAAACACTTCTCTCGTATTTTGCGTTATATTTTTGAGCAACCTCCCCTCCACTTTATTTATTAAATTATTTATATTTCCGCATTTCAAAATTTAATACTTTCAAATATGCGCAGACAGTTTATTAGCACAAATCTGTGGGGAAAATATTCGACATATGCCCTTTGCATTAATGCTTGTTTTCCTGTAATTCTTTAACGCCGGAGCAACAAGCAACTCCTAGCCATTGACTTCCTGAAAATTGTCGGCGACTTTATTTGGCATTTATCTAGACTCGTTGTTGTATTTATAATTAATGCACCAGTTTTATTACTTAATTTTTGTAATCACTGTTAGCTGAATTTGTTAATTAATATCCGTTTTTTTAACGGTGTGCAGTTCGTTTCGCTCATGACCACTTCACCGGAAGGTCACTTTATCATAAAGATCACCTCACCGAAAGGTAGTTTTATGAGGCCAGCTTTACTGAAGGACTGTTTCACAGAAAATTTCCTTTTATCGTAATGCGAGTTGCTAATTTTTTTTATTTCATTCGAAAGGTCATTTTATCGTGGGGTCAGTTTATCGAAAACTTTGTGCTTTACTGAAGGTTCCACTGGAGTGCAGTGCTTTCACAGGTATGTTTGCTAAACAGGCTTCATAGTCTCGGTTCGTCTCTCGAAATGTTTTTGGGTGCATTATTTTTACATGTCGACAGAGGAACAGATATGACGCAGCCTGGAAAGATACATAACGTTTTAAGTGTTAAATATTTAGTTTAAACACTAAATTCTTAACACTTAAATAACGTCTAACAGTCACAGGGATCGTTATGGATATTCTATAATTTCTATTTCTTTCTAATGAGCTCTTTTATTCATCTGGTTGTAGACTCATAGTTCGACTTTGCAGAACCACAACGTAGTTTTGGCGCAAACAGCCACTCTTTGAACAATAATAATAGCCTCCTAGGCTGAATCGTATTATCAGTCCGGTAGATATAGCACTTCAACACTTTTTCGACGTGTAGATTATATTTGATATATATAATAAGTTTTCCTCTCTTTGTTCTCACAAATATTTTTAGGACAAACAGCTTCAGAAGAAAATTCATTATGCCGTTTAGATGCAGTGTATCCCACTATCGCGGTAATTATGACGATCGACCACGTGTTATATTATGCACCACGTGTTATTATTTGCTTATTTTTCTTTGAAAATTGTCGGAGTATTCGAATTCCCTACTAACGGGACCTCCTAAATTAAATTGAATTACTTCAATCAAGCGGGGAAATTTTAAAGTGACCAAGAACTCTCGGGTAAGTGGAAATCTTTTGCAGACCTAAGGCATGCATCCCGTAGCTGATTATAAACAGCATTTAGAGCAAAACTACATATGGTTCCAATTTCCGGGCGTAGAGCACAATATAATTGAAGATGTGATATTTGTCTGTCCTTGGCACTTCGTAACAATAATACAACTTCTGGTAATTAACAATGAAATGGAACACGACATGCGACGATTGTCTTTTTTCTTGTGTAGTAGGAAATTCTATTACACACTTTTTTATCTTAAAATTTAGTTGCCTAGCGTGGGAAACTAGATTTTTTATTTACCTGCCCAGGCCAATGATTTATATGCCCCGGGCATCTCGGGCGTGGTATTTTCAAGCCCTGTATATTGTTATTTTTAAGAGAGAAAAAAAAGTACCTGGATGTGCATGAATCCACATATTGTGGAATCTATGTTCTAAACAAACAAGATTTTTAAAATACAAGTAGAAATATATACTCGTATTTCTTTTTTTTTTTTTTTTGGAAAACTGCCTAAAATGAGAGATCAATTTTTGATTCATTTATCTAAACTTATCACTTATCTATTTCCAGACGTCCTGCACCTTTTCTTCACAAGCTACAGCTATAATAACTGTAACTAATATATCTCATATTAACCGATAACTACTGGAACGTGTGCTTCCAAATATAGGGGGGGGGTGGATTCAATCTTTGTATCGAGATAAACTTTTCCAAACCTTCATAGAATTTATTTTGAACCCAAAATCATAAAAAGAGGAAGAAACAGTCTTTTCAATAGCTTTAGTAATGACAAAACATTTGCACAGAATTTTATGCCATTGCTTTTTATAGTTTCTGAGAAAATGGTACATCAAGTTAGTCAATTTATAATGAGACAGGTTCACCTTCTGAAAAACATCCTATTGTACCAAAACAGTCGTTTAGGTTTATCCAGTACAATAACTGCATGTGCGTTTGTTAGGTTCTCAGAAAAATATAATTCTTATCTGAAAAAATACTTTATTAAAAACTTATTGGAACAAATTCCAGATTTTCTTAGAAATTTGTCTTTGAAATTCTTCAAGGAACAGCTAAGGGAAGAATAATTAAATTGCGTTTGTGATACATAAAGAGTTACACAAACATAATTATTTGTACATTGGCAGTTTTTCTGAAAACTTCTTGAAAATCAAATTTCAGGAAATTTATGCCAATAAGTATTCATATTTTTCCAGATAAAAAATAATGTTTATATTCTGGATCTAAATAGTTTTGTTTAATGATACTAATATACTTAATGTTTTAAACTTTGACAAGGTAACTTTTTTAAATAGTGCTCTGGAAGACAAAAATTATAAACTTTACATTTGCTTACCAAAATGAAGCTGTCCAAACATGTAAGTAGATGGTACTAAAAATGGGAAAACTTGTTACGTCATTAAAATGTCGTTACGGTACATTTAATAATGTAACAATTGCGTAATTTTTTTAAAAATCTTAATTTATTTGTTTTACAATCAGTGGATCAAGCAGCAATTCACTGTATGTATGTTAAAGTGTTTTATTGAGCCTTTGGCAATAATTTAAAAACCCACAGAAAAAATTCAATTTTTCTTCTTGACCTTTTTTTTTTATATATTAATGAACATGGATTGCACATAAATTGCTAGTTACTGTCTAACATAAAAATACATTTTCACTAAAGGAATTATTTCATTAGTCAATATTTCGTAGCCGTAAGCTCGCAATGAATGAAAAATCTGATTCCTTATATTCGTCAACTAACATCTTTTGAAACGACGGTGGTACTTCGTAATGCACCCTCAAACTAATCTTTCAAGTACAAGAATGATTCGGTGAACATATATATAGCTTCAAGTGAAACAATGACGACAGTTTATGGTTTCGATTACAGGAATGGTTTATCACTTCCAATGAAATGACAGCGATGATTTCATTAAGTAGACGATTCTGTCTTGCTGCACTTTTACGTCAAAATTCTTACTATGCTAGATTTATGCTGTAATTTCTTTTTCTGCTGTATTTTGAAAGATTATAAAAAAAAAGTGCAAACTCTGAAGTCATTTAAAAAAATCTAACACAAAAGTCCTTATTAAATGCAGTGAAACTCTAAATAACGCTTGACTTGTATCGTTGGTTTCACTCCCTCTCCGACTACGGACTACCCTAGTGACGTCACAATCCGGCGCGCGGGCCTGTAAGGGGCTGATGGATAAGCGCAGACGATTGAACAAGCGAGCACGTGTTCATTATCCTCGCATGTGTGGTTTATGCTGCAGATCGTTGACAACACCCGCGTGACTCCGAATCCGTACAAGGTGGACCAGCAAGCGGTGATTCAGTTCCTAACAGAGGAAGGATGTCGACAAGTAGACATTCATAGCAGAATGCAGGCGGTGTATGGTGAAAAATGTGTGTCGAAGACAACAGTGACGGACTAGGAGCGAATGTTTCGGGAAGGGCGTGAGGAAACGAAAGATCTTCCGCGACCGGGTCAGGCGCATGTTGTTGCGACAGACAAAGCCATTGTCAAGACTACAGTACCAAGACTGATGCAGCAGTACGGGTGGACCGTCGTCAGAGCTTATGAATTCGCTATGTCATTTGGGACAGTTCAAACGGTGGTTGCGAAGACACTGCAGTATCAGAAGTTGTTTTCACAATGGACCCCACGGCTGCTGACTGACCACCATAAGGAAGAACGCATGAGTTGGAGTTCGAATCACTTGGTGCGTTACGAAGCGGAGGTTAATGCGTTTCTGTCGCGCATAGTGGCAGGCGACGAATCATGGTGCCACCACTTTGAGCCGTCCAGCAAACCAGCGAGCATGCCATGGAAACATTCCGGATTACCAAAACACAAAAAATTCAAGTCACAGACTTCCGCCGGTAAGGTTATGCTGACCGCATTTTTGACCATGAAGGGCTTTTGTTGGTGGACTTTAAAGAGTCTCACGTGAATATCAATGCCAACTGCTACAAGGACACACTGGGCAAGCTACATAAAGCCATCAAGAATAAGCGACCCGGCATGCTTTCGCGTGGGGTGATTCTGTAGCACGAAAATGCTCGTCTGCATGTTTCGAACATTGTACAGGATAAGTTAGCACGAAAATGATAGGAGGTTCTGCACCAGTAGCCTATAGCCCCGATCTGTCACTATGTGACTTTCATTTCTTTGGACCCTTGAAAAAATCTCTAAAGGGACAACGATTCCACTCCGATACAGACGTCATGGTGACCAAATGGTTAAAGGAGAAACCAAAGTCTTTCTTCGCGGACGGTATCCGCCGTCTTCCCAAGCAGTGGAATGCGTATCAGAATGCCTACGGCGACTTCTTCTAACGAACACTGGTGCATTCCAAAAAGCCCTGGGCGCATTCGTGCTTCCTTATACATTACCTTGTTTAATTCTGCCACACCTGCGGATGTACCTTTCCTTTCGTCTTAATAATGCCACTCGAACGGGTTTCATTTGATCACTCCTAATACAATACCTGGTGAGGAAGGAATGTCCGGTGCCACAAGAACCAAAATTTCATGCGATATGCTATCCACAATATCCGATCTCGCTACAGCACTTCAAAATCAGATCCTCCGACAAACGATTTAAATTTATTAGTTAATCAAACCCACGAATCTCTCCTATTGCTGGAAAATTTCCGTCATATAGTTACGGTAAAAGTGAGAACAGAATTTTTCTGTTAATATATGTGAAGAATTATGGAAAGATTTCTGAAAATTCAGAATTTTCTGTTAACACTTCTTAAAAACGGCAATTTGCCGTCAACATAAAAAAAAAGAATTGCGGAAAGTTTCTGAATATTCAGAATTTTCTTAGCGTACGAAAAATTAGCGAGATTCATGATTTTTTCCGTCATTTCAATTCATGGAAGGAATCACAGAAAATGACTCGTGAATTTCAGAATTTTTTAGAGTGTAGCGTCTTACGTTCACACCAGGACATACGCTTCTTTTCATTAGGCGTTGTTTTTTATTTGCCTCTGACTCACTGTTAGCCGTTGCCAAAAAAACTAAGGACATTCGGAGGATCTGACATTCCATTCAGACGGAAATATAATGGAGCAGTAACATAATTCACATGAGAACAGAAACTCAAAGAGGAATGTTAATTTGGAGATATACGCCACACCGTATCCAGTGTAACAGCATTAAATGGAGCTGAAATTTTAATATATGTTCTAGAGATAGAATGCGTCATTTAGTTGACTTACGCAACCTGAATCTGTAATGAAATTGTTTTAGCTGATAATTTCGCGGAGAAATGAAACCTAACAAATAGAATACAGTTGATTTTTGTTCCGAACTTCTTTCCGTGCAGTAATAATCCAGAATATAAACTTTCGCAACATAAATGCGATATATGAAGTAAAGGATGTTTATATCAGATAAACATAACGCAGTAAAATGATTTTTCATGATAGATAAACTATTGGATATATAGATATTTAGGTGAAATGAAAAAATATTTCATTTCAACTAAATGTCTTCGATAAAAAATATTTCGGGGATTGAAGTAATTTTTTCGAAGAAAATACCTTTCCGTGAAATGAACTTTTCAGCGAAACGATCCTTCGATAAAATGAACTATACGGTAAAGTGATCTTTTGATCAGACGAAAGATAACCCTTCTAACCAACCCGTATAGCTGCCTGCAAAGGTTAATAAAAAAAATATCCAATCTGAATTTGCAACTTCAATAAGCAGAGCTACAAAGAGACGTAGGAACATCTAACAAGTTATTGCTTGTCTAGGGGGTATTTACACTTCCTACCGTTGTTTTTGTTTTCTTTGTTTCAAATTTAGATTCATTTTGCCACGCGAGGAACTTATCACGTTCCGATCAAAGAACTTCTAAATTATCTGATGATGCAAGCTGTGTCAGTTTATGAGACCCCTAAAACTCCGAAATAAAGACAAAAATTCCCACTGAATAGATGCAGATTTTAAAAAATTAGCACAAACTCAGGTGATGGATGACATCTTTGTTTTCTAATCACAAAAATGATTGTATCGTGTCTTTGCATAATATTAGGGATATGCAAAAGTTTCCGCCGTTTTAAAGGAGAAATGAGACCGGAACAATCAAGAAACCAATACACGTTTATTCAACGAAATATTGGTCGTTAGCATCAATGGCCATTTTTCAGGCAACAAATGAATGCCCCTGTGATAGAAGGACTCGGGTTTTGAGCTGAAAATCGCAGTGACGAAATTCTCCACCTGTGGAACTGTGGTGAACCGCTGTTGGGCTAGGGCATGCTGCATAGAGCGAAACAGATGAAAGTCTGAGGGTGCAATGTCCGGTTCAAGGGTTGATCCCAGTGTAACTGTTCAAGGGTTGATTTCGTGGTGGCACCGACATGTGGTCTGGCATTATCGTGTAACAGGATGACTAGGCGGCATCCTTTGCGGCGTTCAGTTTCATCAACTGATCGCTATATCGCTGTGCAGTGATTGTTTCGCCCGGTTAAGTTCAGCACTCCATGCATATCCCACCACACACACAACAGCACCTTTTTCCCGTGGATATCCTGTTTTGCAGTGGATGTTGATGGCTGGCCTGGGTCGACCCAGGATTGCTAACCTACGGGGTTGACACAATAGACCCATTTTTCATTCCCGGTGACAACCTACCACAAGAAATTTTTTCTTTGAAACCGCTTCAGCAACGACAAGCAGATGCCCAATCGTTGACCAATATTACGCTCAGTCAAAGTATGTGGAACCCACTTACCAATCTTCTGGATCTTCCCCAAGGCCTGAAGACGCCGTACCACCGTAGACTGAGCCGCTTTCAAACGTTTCGCCAGTTGCGTGGTCGATTGTGTGGCATCCTCTTGCAACAGCGATTCCAGCTCCTCGTCTGCAAATTCCTGCGGTCTACCTGCGCGTGGCTTGTCTTTCAAGCTTAGATCACCTTTCTTAAACCTGGCAAACCATTCTCGACACGTCCACTCACCCATAACTGTTTCGCCGTACGCCTGACATATTGAACCGTATGCTTCACTCGCACTTAGACCTAAATTAAACATGAACAACAAACAGTGCCGCAAATGAACTTTATCGACCGCCATGCTTGGCTTCATGTACGAACTAAAAACCCGGTCGCTGGCCGGTTAGATCTCTACAGCGCGAGCTAGCGGGGGCGGCGGAAACTTTTGCATACCCCTCATAAATGAATATGTAATACGACGCATAAATTTCATTTGAAAAAGTTGCCAATGAAAAGACTATCTCAGTTACACGAGAGTTGGGAGTTTTTGATGTACAGTGTTTAATATGTACACCACCCTAGAGCGAGTGCTCAGTTTGTACTCCATCAATTAGACGAACACGACGCAGATGTGTCATCTAAAGTTCTACAGTTCACAATAAAATATCAATACAAATATTTTGTGTGACGTTGCCTATTTCATTTCCTGGTATCTAAAGTATTGCGTGGAGAATGGTTTTTCACAAATCTCTGCAACAAATGACTGTAAAGATTAGTGTTTGGTAAATATGGGTACCAAGACCATCCTATTCCAAATCGCCCAGGATAGCGGTTTAAAATCATCCGGTCATGGAAATGAGCGCTCAAAAATTCTAAAACTGTATTAGTGGTGTATAGACATTTCATCGAGATAATGACACATTCCTTGAATAATAGGAAAGGTGTTTTCCAGAAGGGCATAAGAACCATCAAAAGCTGCATACCCTTTTATAAGTATTGGACCCACAATACCAATAGCCGACAAAGCACTCTAAACTGTATTAATTTAAGGATGAAAAAAAGCATTTTCGAGCAGGTTAGGATTTTTTCCTACCCATAATCGACTGTTTCTGTGTGTTAGCAATTTACTGAGATAAATCTGAGCTACATATGTAAAACAAATGTTATTTAGAGTATCAAGATTGTCTTCCAGAAATTCAATAAACAGAGAACAAAGTCCATCCAATGAGAATTGCAATGCTTCTGACGATTCGATGCTTGAAAAATCTGTCTTGTATGGAAACATTTTTCAATCCTGTCTGATAATTTCATACGTTGTTAACTATTCATCTATTGAGACTAATAAGATATTAGTTTCCTTGAGCTTCTGTCAGTTTCTCTTTATACACGTTTTCATAGTTTCGACAACTCTCACTTTTTACTCACGTCCAATGGATCCTTTCAGACTGTTCAACACTGAACCAGTTTCCTCAGACCTTTATACTAATTTCAGCTCACCATTTCTTGAAGGAGTTTCAATAATTTTAAAATGATTCGTGATCTTTTCGTGCACTTCTATTGCACTTTTACTTTCATGAAACGGCTTCACAACAAAAACTTTCTGCTCTGTACAACTCCATTCGGGAAAAAATTTCTGTGGAATGAAACTTGTAGCGTTCTTTAAACCAGTCGTGCCAACATCAAAAAAAAAAAAAAAAAAACATTTCACCTGAAAAGAAAAAAATACAATTTAAATGCTCACTCTTTTCGTTAATACCTTGCATAAAGCTATCAAAACACGTCTCCATAACATTGTAGCTGGTTATTTAAATAAATGATACATTTTCGTTTTCGTTATTTTTTCATAGCAAAATCACAGATTGTACTTTAGAAGATAAGCTGCACAGAGGCCTCCCTAAAGCTTGCAGCCCGTATTTCATTCTTTGTGTTGTTTGGAATGCGAAAAGGGTCTCTCTTCAGAGCAGTTGTGAAAACACAAGTTCGTGCGCGACGGGATTCGAACCTGTGTCCCCTCACTCCAGAGTAAGTCGCTCTTCCAACTGAGCTACGCGGACAGCATGTCACGCTGCAGATTTGTCGTCTTGACACATGTTTTCATCTCTGTAGTACGTCACATCATCTCTCTCTTAATTTTTTGTTTTGTTTTTTTGTCTTTAAAGGGAAGTAAGAATTTTTCATTAATTCCAAACAAAGTGTGAAAGAAACATCACACATTTTTCGAAGAACCCAACGGCCAGTGGATCCATTTTCCACAATCGGGCGCCAATGTGAAAACAAAATTTTGTCCGCGACGAGCATCGAGCCTGTGTCCCCTCACTCCGGAGTAAGTCGCTCTCCCAACTGAACTACGCGGACAATATGTGTCGCTGCAGATTTATCGTCTTGACACATACACTATCTACCAACAATTAATTGGACACCTGTTATAGCAAAGGAAAAGAAGTTTATTCACCTTCAATAGTTGGAGGAGCCTCCACGAGCGGCGATTACAGCTGCAACCCTCCGGGGCATACTCTCAACCAGGCGTTGTACGACGGATAGCGGTATTTTCTTCCACTCGGCTTGGAAAAGACAGGTCAGTTCCTTCACCGATTTCGGAAGGTGTGGGCACCCCGTAAGTCGACGCTCCAACTCGTCCCAGAGGTGCTCGATAGGGTTAAGGTCCGGGCTATGCGCAGGCCAGTCCATTCGATTAACCCCATTGTCACCATACCAAGCCATGGTGGACCTCGCAATATGACAGGTGGCATTGTCATCCTGAAAGTAACATGGGTCCACCCCGTAAAACTGCCACAACGTAGGAAGCGCATGGTCATCCAAAATGGTGCAGTAGGTCTCGGCGTTGAGTCTACCAGGAATTGCGACCAAGGGTCCTGTGCCATACCAGGAGAAACACTCCCATAGCATAATTCTACCGCCGCCGAACTTCACAGTTGGCACAATGCATTCCGGCAGGAGGCGTTCTCCAGGCAGACGCCAAACCCAGACCCTGCCATCCGAACGGTAGAGGGTGAACCTTGATTCGTCGCTTCAGAGAACCTGTTTCCACTGTTCAACGGTCCACTGTCGACGTTCTTTGCACCACGTTAGCCGAGCAGCGCTATTGGACTTGGTGATCAAAGGCTTGTGGGCGGCAGCACGTCCATGATAACCGAGCAGATGGGCTTCCTTACGGATGGTATTCATCGAAAGAACACTTCCGGATGCCTGTTGAAACTCCTCGCGGATGTGGCCCATCGATTTGGTGCGGTTATTCCGAATTTCTCTGGCCAGCACCCGTCGGTCTCTAACTCCCAGTTTTGTGGGTCTGCCGGGTCGGGGCACATTCCGACAGTCACCTCTCATCTTCCACTTGCCAATCACATATGCCACTGTCGATTTTGGATAGTTCAACTCGCTGGATATGTCACGTATGAATCGGCCATTTCTGTGATATCCGACGATTACACCTTTCTCGAAATCAGAGAGCTCCGAACTGCGTGGCATCTTACATGCGACTGGTTGCGTTGTTGTTTCCCACACGATATTTAACGGCGGCGGCCGTGACGTATATCAGGACCGCAGATATTGTCCATTGCAGGGGTGTCCAATTACTTGTTGGTAGATAATGTATTTTCATCTGTGTAGCAGGTCACACAGTTTAGAATAACAAGACTTAAAAATACTTGCAATATTATTTCTCTGTTAGAAAATGACACCTGAATTTTATCTTCGACTATAATCTGATAGAAATCCTGAAGATCCCTTCGGATGTATATCTGTAATTGCCCTAAGTTTAAGCACAGAAGTGCTGTATTCCAAGAGTGCTTAACATTGTTCTAAGTAGTTTACCATTAGGAATTTAGCTTTTCTTCGGAGATATCTAAATCCACTAAAGACAAAATGGAAATGGATTAGCAGTTTTTTAATATATGCTTTATCCTACCAGATCAGTTTCAAGAGCAACTGGGAAAATCCACTCTAGACGCAAAGGTTTCCGCTGGCAGGATGCGCACATCTCATGCCACTTTTGCTTTTAGAAAGGTCGCCAACCATAACTGGTTCGAGAGGAAAAACAAAGATGACCTACTAAAATCCCCCGTTATGATCAGTAGCAATATCATTTCATCACTTAGTTTTTGTTCTCTTGATTAACACAATTGAAAATCATTTTGTCAGAGAGTTTCAAAACAATTCCATGTTTCTGCGTGAAGCCGTAATTCAGAACAGGAAATCTTAAAAGGCGTTTCTTCAGGCTCCAAAGCTGATTTTACTTAGCTCACTCGTATGCCTGGCCCCACGCTCAATGCATTAATTTTTAGGAGAAAATCGGAAAATTCGCGGTCTCAAAGTTCCGTGCTGATCTTAAAGTAAATCGGTTGTAAATAGCATTCAAAAAATGAAATGTTCAGCAGCCCCAAGATTTTTGCTTGGTCCAATCGTTTTAAAGAGACACGGATGTCTGTCGAAAGTAATCTTTTCTGATCTGTCGGACAGGAGAAACCCTATATCTGCTTCTCACTACTCAATATAGTGAGTGATATAAGATACACATACCGGCCACTGAATTAGAAACTTTTATTCAATACCGGATTGGACCTCTTGTTGCCAGAATTATAGCTTGTAGACGGTTTGTCTTAGATTCCACAAGGTGTAGGATTGCATCTACAGCAGACCAAGCGTTCACGAGACAGTCTTTTAACTGGCTCAGATATGGTGCTCCCAGATCTGTTTTTCTAACGTGTCCCATATATTCTCAACGGGGTTCAGATCCGTGCTTTGTCGTGACCAGGGGAGATGTTGGAAGGCGCTGTCAGATTCGCTGAACCACTTCTGAATGCATCTTGCGCGATGAATAGTAGCATTGTTGTCCATGAAACTGCCGTCAACTGCCGGATAAAAAAATCAACATTGCAGAATGAACTTGATTGGAAACAATGTTTAGATAATCCTTGGTGGATACCCGATCTTCCAGATATATCACGGGACCCGTTCCGTACCAACAAAACGTACCCCACATCATGACACCACCTTCAGAACCTTGAGTTGTATTTAATGACAAGCAGAGTCCATTGTTTCATGGGATTCCCGCCAAACTCTCTGCCTACCGTCAATATTGAACGAGGTGTACCGCTACTCGTTGGACCCCGTGACTTTTTCCCAGTCTTCCAGTGTCCAGTCACAGTACAGTAGTCTCGACACCACTTTCGACGAACTTTCCTGTTCTTCGCAGAAATCAGTGTTTTCCGTAAGGGCATGCGACTTCCAATACCGATCCTCTTCAATTCCCTGCGCATAGTTATGTTATTTACTGAGATATGGGTCGGGAACAACCCTCGTTGAATGTTTCTGTTAATTGCTGCACACAGGAAGTCTTGTTTCTGCGTACAAGCTTTCCCCGACGACGGCGATCTCGTTTCTGACTCATCGTCGTCTTGCTACAATTAGGCTTCTTAGGTAAGCAACATGGGCTATTTTTCCGCTGATTAAAGACCCGGGATATCTTATTTTAGAAACCAGTCAACTCTGCTGTTTTGAAAATCATCTCACCAGCCAGACGGACACTAACGAAAAACCCTTTCTCAAACTCCAAAAGATCCTTTGTTTTTAAATTGTGATCAACGCTATTGACGATTACTGATGAGCAGCGGTCTTAAATAGTTGCCTAGATCACGTGGTGACGCACATGACACGTATTTCGCATATAAGCTACGTAAGTTACGTTTACGTACATCTGCATGGAGGTTTCTAATTCAATGGCTAGTGTTTGTAAAACACTGACTATTCGTGGAAAACCTAAAGCATTTCGTTGCTTGTTGCACTTACAAGGCCATCTATGCTGAGCATTTGGGAAATCGCCTTATGTTATGTCTCACTGTTCCACGAATGCTGACAAAAGTGTACGAATAAAATAGCTTGGCAATGAGTTCCGCTTTTCTTGAATGGACAAAATCTTCCTAAAGGTTAAGAAATCGCTCTCTGTTGCGCGTTTCGCCGTTTCCTAAAGTAAAACATATGATAACTTTGAACGGAACAGTTTTATTATGTGCAAATTTTCAAAACCAAATGCAATTTATGTCAATAACCAACACCAAGATTACTCTTTAATTGAAGAGTTTACATTTCTGAATAAAAAAATTGAAATACTCACAGTTCAAAATGAATTCTATATTATTACCGCATGTTACAGACTACCTAATTCAGACTATAGAGAATTTCTAGTGATATTAAATAACCTATTTGAATTTGCAAATCTTACAAATAAAAAAAGATTTATAATGGGAGATTTTCATATTTATATTTCTTGTAATAACTCAATAACTAATTAATTTAACCAACTACTAACTGCATCTGGGTTTTTGAATGCAATTAATTCCTCAACTAGAACACCTCTCAATACTAATACTACAATTGACTTATCTATAACTAATGCTCCAATTCAACTTAAAACAACAGGAATATTACAATACGATATTAGTGATCACTTACCAATATTTTTTAATCTACTGGAAGGGAAATAATTTCAAAACTAAACCTATGCTTCACAAAAGTCAACGCATAAATAAATTAAGTCTTGATAAATTTAAAACACATTTAGGAGCCTTAACATGGGAAAAACTTGAAATGTATGAATCTCTAAACTTAGCTTACAGTGGGTTTTTCATGATTTTAAAAAAAATCTGTGATAAAGCCTTCCCGACAACCTTAAATAATACAAGATGGAGAAAGAAATTTCGCACACCTTGGATCACTTCACATCTCTTAAATCAAATAAACAAGAAAAACAGGTTATATTCAAAATTTATTAAAACAAAATTCCAAGTGATTTTAACAAATTTAAAACTTTTCGAAATTTTTTAAATTACATTATTCAAACAGTAAAAAGGAACTATTATGCACATATATTCGCTCCAAATTCTTCTAAACTGACTTGGAAACACTTAAATACTTTACTTGGTAATCAAACTGGGATCACAACTCCAGAATACATATGCAAAAAAAAAAAAAAAAAACTAACAGGAACACAAGATATTGTAAACCATCTTAATCATCACTTTATTTCGATTCCACATACTCTTAAACAAAATTATTCAGCTAGAAATACTTTGCATGTACAAAATCCAAATACAGCACACCTTTCTAATTCATTTTTTCTTACAGAAATTACATATTCCGAGCTTTTGCACATATTACAACAAATTAAACCAAATACCGGCCCTGGCCATGGTGTTATTCATCCTGCTGCAATAAAAAATGTCGCCGAAATAATAATAAAGCCATTATTATTAATCTTTAGTTTATTATTTAACAGGAATTTTTTCCGGGTGCACTTAAGATAACAAATATTACTCCGAAATGTAAATCAGGCTCAAAAAATGACGCTAATAATTATCGCTCTATTGCAAATCTGTCTATATTTACAAAATGTTTAGAAAAATTAATATACACAAGATTTACACTAAAATATAATATTATAAATAAAATCAATTCGGCTTCGAACCCCATAAATCTACTGAAATTGCGGTGCTTTATTTACAAAATACATATTATTCAAAAAAATTTGGCGCTCAATAATATGACACTAGCTATCGTTTTAGATCTAAGAAACGCATTTGACACGATAAATCATGAAATCCTTCTCCTTAAATTGCATACTCTGGGAATAAGGGGATAGCCCCATAATTTACTTAAGAGTTATTTAACAAAAAGACAACAATATACACAAATTTATCAATTCCACTCCACTCTAGAGCAATCACACTGTGGAGTACCACAGGGATCTACTGTATTTTAGGGCCCTTGTTATTCAATTTATATATTAATGATATATTTAGCATAACTTCAGAAAATGATGTCATACTAAATGCTGATGACACAACATTACTTTTCAGCGGGTACAATATAAATGACATTATTACTAATGCTAACACTTACTTACACCTATACTCAAATTGGCTTACTACTAATGAACTGATAATTAACACTTCTAAAACTAAGGCCATGGTCTTCTCCAGACAGAGATCGGAATGGGGCCATACCATTAATTTATCATTAAAAATAAAATAACTGATATAGTACCACATTTTAATTATTTGGCAGTGAATTTTGCCCCTGACTTACGATGGACTAAACATATAGAAATACTTTCAAATAAATTATCAAGAAATATTGACCTCATGAGTAAATTATTAACAACTCTCTCAGTTAAAACACTAATTCTCCTGTATTACACATTAATTCAGAGGGTTCAGACTCACATTAACTACTGCGTTTCATCCTGGGGTCAAGCAGCTAAAACAAATTTAAATAAATTACAGGTATTACAAAACAAATACATTAGATTAATAGACCAAACTTCCAAAACGAAGTATTACTATGACAACGCACATACATCCACATCTACGCCTTTCAGTTCATCCTAATGATTTCCGTATACTAACAATACATCAACTTTTTTATTACAACCTAGGTAAAATCATGTTTCAGAGACTCAAGAATAATTTGCATGCAGACTTAATTGGAATTAAATGCAATAGACACAACTACCAAACAAGAAATAGATTACCGCTTCGCGCAATACATCCTAATACCCAGCTATTAAAACAAAGCTTGAATTATGTTGGCCCAGATTACTGGAATTCCTTACCTCTAGAATTAATCAATAACCAAAATTTCTTTAAAAAACACTTAAGAAACATTTACTGAGTTAAAAAATAAACGATACTTTGTTTAATTAACTCCAAATACTAATACTAATTATTTACTAAAAATATAAACTTATTTCTAAATTTATTATTAAGTATTAAATTCATTTACTAAGGCCAGACTCACTTGTCTAACAATCTAGAGGAAACTAAGGGCTACGTCAGGACTCCTAAGAGGCCTTTTCTCTTGTTCCCTTTGCTGTTCAATTAATAGCCTTTGTATGCATAATTTATTGTAATGTAATATTTTAATGTAACAGCATAAAAAAATCAATAAATAAAGAAGCAGCGAATGCCGGAAATTCAGAAAGTTATGGTTGAGTGGTACCACTTTGAAAATTTTCCACTCATTCAAGAAAGTAAAAACTCTCATCATAACGGCAGTCGGAGTGAACTTTAAGCAGCTATTAAGCACTATTGGCACGTATTAAGACAATTAATACAAGAATAATGGTTAACTTTTACCACAAGCTCTTTTTTAGCCAGTCTTTTTGGAAAGAGCTTTTCCGCAGAAGAGAACTGCAATTAATAATTCATGAACATAATTCTAAAAAATCACATTTTTTAGTAATGTTCTCATTGGCCATAGCATTATCTCTTTAAGCATTTGAAGCATTATTTGTAATACGTTTATGCCTCCCCGTTTATTGAAATATTTTTCGTTTCTTGAGTTTGCAAGCAAAAATTAAATATTTTCATCTTTCTGGTCCGGAACTTGAGTAAATGAAGTTCGCTGAAATTTCCACCGAATAGGGTGTGTTAATTAGGTACATGGTTTCGATTCATCTTAAACTGCTTGGATCAACATGTTTGCCACGCCGCGGCCGCATCGGAGACTAACTCTTGCGCAAATTGCTGAGACTGGAGTTTCGCGAGAGGGAGACATGGTGGAACCTCAGCCACTTTCGAGGATCCAGTATCCTTAAATTAGAGACAGATACTAGGATGGAGTTCTGATGTGGGCGCTTTCTTGGGAAATCACTTCTGAACTACCTCATCCGCTAGATTTCTTAGGTCACAGTGACGGAAAAACGTCACTAGCTTATCCTCAGCAGCTTTCGCTGAAATTACGATGAATGAGCTGCTAGCTAGTTTTCCCTTTGCAAACTTTCAGAAATTCTTGCGTCAAGATACTCTTTAGTTGATCATACGAGTTCACATTTGAAAGTCGGGGTCGGGGGCGCATTTGTACGACCAAATCACGCCGGGAATTTTAGTCTTGGAGTCAACAAGAAAAACACATATACACTGACGGAAAAAAAAATCCCAACACCACGAAAAAATAGTTGTAAAGGAATGAAATGGCGGCAATACATTTGTATAGGTAACATATTTAATCGATTAAGGTTTCAAGATCACAGCTTAATGTAAGCGCGAGAAAAGCCATTTTAAATGTGAAATGCTGGTACATTAATAACCGGTGTAACCACCAGAATGTTGACTGCAAGCACGCAAACGTTCATGCATTGTGTCGAACAGGTGCTGGATGTCAGTTTGTGGGATGGAGTTCTATGCCTGTTGCATTTGGTCGGTCAATACAGGGACGGTTAATGCTGGTTGGGGGTGACACTGGAGTTGTCGTCTAATGATGTCCCATACGTGCTCGATTGGTGAAAGATCTGGTGATCTAGCAGGCCACGGCAACATGTCGACACTCTATAGAGCATGTTGGGTTACAACAGCGGTATGCGGGCGAGCGTTATCCTGTTGGAACACACCCCCTGGAATGCTGTTCATGAATGGCAGCACAACAGGTTGAATCACCAGACCGACGTAAAACTGTGTCGTCAGGGTGCGTGGGATAACCACGAGAGTGCTCCTCCTGTCATAGGAAATTGCTCCATAGACCATTACTCCAGGTGTAGGTCCAGTGTGTCTCGGCCGCAGACAGGTTGGTTGCAGGCGCTCACCTGGCCTCCTTTTAACCAAAACACGGCCATCACTGGCACCCAGGCAGAACCGGCTTTCATCAGAAAACACAACAGATCTCCACTCCGTCCTCCAATGAGCTCTAGCTTGACACCACTAACGTCGCAAACGGCAGTGGCTTGGAGTAAGTGGAATGCACGCTACAGGGAGTCTGGCTCGGATTTGTCCTTCAAGTAACCGATTTGTAACAGTTCGTTGTGTCACTGTGGTGGCAACTGCAGCTCGAATTGCTGCCGCAGACGCGGTACGATGCGCCACGGCCATCCGCCGTACACGGCGGTCTTCCCTCTCAGTAGTGCCACGTGGCAGGCCGGAACCCGGTCTTCTTGAGGCAGTACCGTCCCTTGACCACCGCTGCCAACAATCATGCACAGTGGCTACATTCCTGCCAAGTCGTTCTGCAATATTGCGGAAAGAAAATCCACCTTCTCGTAGCCCTATTACACGACCTCGTTCAAACTCCGTGAGCTGTTGATAATGGCTTCTTCGTCTTCTTAAAGGCATTCTTGACTAATATCAACACACTACGTCGAATCTCAACGATAACTAACGCTCACGAACGTTACAGCGCGTATTTACAGCAAACCTGCTTTACATGTTTCGAGGGGCGCTATACTAGCGTCACACGTATGCGCCGAGCGCGAAATTTGCATAGACGTCATCTTACAGATGTACTCTCACCGCCTACCAACTGTCGTTTATCTAACACAACCCCTTCTTGGCGTTGGGATTTTTTTTCTGTCAGTGTATCTACACGGGAGCACCTCATAAATTCCCTCATTAAAAAATCTGTTAGATCCTACATGAAAGAGAACTGTTGAAACAGGCATTGCTAAACGAATTCAGTCGTGAACAAATTATAACAAAAAATTAATGGTGAAGGAATTTTAAAAATCCGCTCATGACTGAATGTAGCATCCAATCACCCTCAAAACGGGTGTTCCAGATAATTATTTTCCTTTCAATGTCACTTGAAGACCCCATTTACAACTAAATCACCATGAAATCATTCTGAAATTAAAGTGTTCACATGCCACATTTGTTAAGCAAGTAATTTTTATATTAATTGGTTCATGGATCATCTACTACGCAGTGGAGTGTTGATAACCCCCATTCTTGAGTACACGCCTTTTTTAAATCTACCAATTATTTTGACCCATGAACCAAAATAAAATACTGGTAAATCATTGTTTCTTTTGAGACAAATAATGTCTGTGCGTCACGAATTTCGGAATATCTCTGCCGGATAATCACTTTGTGTTCTGTGTCAGTCTTTGTGTAAGGGGGCTGGGGTAATGCGCCTTCGCAATAAGTACTAGCGTCCCCTTCAAAATTACAAAAAGAGGATAACACCTACCTGTGACCCTGTGCTCCAAGTCCCACAAACTGCATCAAATTGTAGTTAGCTGCGCATTATTTACAAAAGATAATATTCCACATCTTTATTTTACCGAATAGCGTACAGTAAAAAATGAAAAATTTCAATAGGATTTTTAGAAGAGAAGATACAGCATTAAACAGAAATGCATATTAATACGATCTAGCGCCAGAACTGTTAACCACACAAACCCAAGAGTACAGGCAAAGTGTTCCACAAAGAATTAGGTATGCAACTTAATTCTCGGCCCCTAACCGCAAGCAATCATAGAACGTCATCAAATCCAAATATCTCTGTGCGATAATGACTGATTGCAACGCCATCCAACAGCTTTCCGGGCAACCGTAACCACTCACAGCTGTAGTGACAGAAGGGACGAAAGTTGACGGTGAAAGCAATGTCGTTCGAGAAGCAACATTTGAGGCACTGCCTCCTGTGCGCGTTTCAGCTGGAAAAATGTGCCGCGGAAGCCCAGCAAATAATCTGTGCTGCTTTGGGGGAGGCTGCTATGTCCTACAGTACGTGTAAGAAGTGGTTCCAGTGGTTTAAGGAGGGAAATTTCGATCTCCGTGATGCAGAACGTTCGGGACAGACAGCGAAAGTTGACGATGAGGAACTGGAACAACTGTTGGACGCGGATCCCTGTCGCACATAGTCAGATCTCGCCCAGGAACTTGGAGTAAGATGGCAAGCCATTGCAAATCGCCTGCACAAGCTTGGACGGATGCACAAGGAGGGCCGTTGGATGCCCACCAACTCACAGCTGCGAAAAAATCTAGAAGCTACGATGTTGCTGTGTCCTTGCTCTCCAGATTCAAGGAAAAGGATTTCCTACACAAGATTTTGACCTGTGATGAGAAGTGGATCCTCTACGATAATCCTAAGTGGCACAAATCGTGGGTTTTCCAGGTCAACCTACCACCAGTACCGCCAAACCGAATATCCATGCCAGGAAGTTGTTGCTGTGCATATGGTGGGATCAGCGCGGTGTCGTACACTATGAGTTGCTCAAACCTAGTGAAACGGTCAATGCTGAGCGTTATTGTCAGCAACTCATTCGTGTGAGTGACGCAATGGAGGCGAAAAGGCCGTACACCGACAAGGGCAGAAGGTCATTCCTGTTGCTTCAGGATAACGCGCGTCCTCACAGCACGAAAACGACTTTAAACACGATCACCGACCTGGGATGGGAGATTTTGTACTCCCGGCGTATTCTCCAGACTTCGCCCCATCGGATTATCACCTCCTTCTCTCCCTGCAACATCACCTGAGTCATACGCACTTCACTTCTGTCGAGGAGGTATACACAAGTATTGATGACTTTATCAACTCGAAACAGCCCTCTTTTTTCCGCATTGGCATTCGGCAGCTCCCTGATCGATGGCTCAAATGTATCCAACACGATGGGGTTTATTTCCCCGATTAGGTACGTATTCGATTTGCTATAATTTGCTGTCAACGTGTCGTACCTGTGGCCGAGAATTAAGTTGCGCACCTAATAAATGATATACGGCGTTCAAGGAATTTTTTAAATCGGACTTTTTCAAGCAGAGATATTGACAAAAAGAGATCAGGCATTTGCAGGGAGAAACGGTGCACTATTTTTGCAGTAAATGTACAAAAAATATTTTGGTAGTTAGTAGTATCTGACCGAATTTTTTTTTCATTTGGGTTTTAGACGCACAGATATTACTGCTAATATCCTACAAACGGGAACCTGAACTTATGGTCTCTGGTGCAGCACTTGTGTTCTAATAAAAATTTGAAATTATGTGCAAACCATTTCGTACCAGAAACGCTATCTGACAAAGAAAGGATTTTTCAAATCAGGGTGTTAGAAGCAAAGATAGCGACAAAAATAAGATATAGATCTACGCCCTTTGGCGAAAAAGCTATACACTATTTGAAGCATAAGGAATTCTCATAAGGTTTGTCGCGGAGAGCGGTATCTAACCACAAAGATTCAGAAGCGCAGAAGTTGCTGCAAATACATGAGAATCAAAAATATACATTTACGCCACATAGCGACCAAACTGTTCTTTGACAAAAATTAGAAATTCTATGCAGATATTTCCCACTAGGAACCCTATCCGATGCAAAAAGTGTTTTTTAAATCGAACTTTTAGGAGCAGAATAGCACGGAACTCGCAATTTAACGTTACGCCCCTAGCGGAAAAGATTATGCACTACCTGAAAAAGAAACTCTACTTAAAATAGTCGTTATAAATGGCATCAAATGAAAGAAAAAAAAATTAATCGGTGGTTCAGAAGTAATTACATGGAATAAAATGCACTTTGAATTGATAGTATCTGCATTTACACCTACTCTAGCAACAAAGTTATTCATCGCAAGATAAAAAAAAAAAAAAAGGAAAAGGAAGAAAAGATCATTATTTTCAAGTTTCCCAAATGAAAAAAAGAATTCTTCAAATCGAACTATAAGTTGCAGAGAGTTGGTATTCCCAGATGGACAGACGTACAAAGTGATAACATAAGCACGTACTTTCCTAAAAAATACACTGCTGGCCACCCAAAATGCAACACCAAGAAGGACACGAGATCGCAAAGCCAGATTTACTGGACACATAACAACAGATACAAAGATGAAACGATTGAGCTTACAGGCCCGTGCGACTTGCGGAACACGCAGACAACAATAGTTCGTGTGGCCCCCATGGCTGGCAATAACGGCCGCTACACACCGCGGCATCGAACGAAAGAGGCTTTGGATGTGGGCTTGGGGTATGTCGGTGCAGGCTGCTTCCACACGTTGCCACAGTTCATCAGGCTTAGCCGCGGGTGGTGCTTGCCGGGCCACTCGGTTGCCGATCAGCGACATGACGTGTTCGAAAGGCGACATATCGGGAGAACAAGCAGGCCACGGCAGCAGTGACACCTGGTGGGCCGTGAAGAATTGTTGCACGATGCGTGCCACGCGCGGGCGCGCATTGTCCTGTAGAAACGTGGCCGTTGGCAGGTCCTGCAGGTAAGGGAGGACTACAGGCTCCAAAACGTCGGAGATGTAGCGGTGGCTGTTGAGTGTACCGGCGATGCGTACCAGAGGGGTGCGGGTGTCATATCCAATTGCGCCCCAAACCATAACGCCAGCCGATGGACCGGTATGGTGATGCATAATGCAGGCATCATACAGTCTCTCGCTGCGGTGCCGCCACACGCGGATCCGACCATCGAGGTGTTGCAGGCAGAAGCGGGATTCGTCGGAGAAGACAATGTCGTGCCATTCCGTAGTCCAGGTGCGGCGTTCAACGGCCCATTGCCGCCGTACTGGCAGGTGGTGTAACGTCAATGGTAATCGGAGAAATGGGCGCCGTGCGAAAAGTCCCCGCTCCTGCAGACGACGTCGAACGGTACGTGCTTACACAGATTGTTGCGCAACACACCCTAATTCCTGCGCTAACATTCGTGATGAGGCGGTGCGAGCCGTCAATGCCCGGCGCACAACATGCCGGTCCTCTCGTTCGGTGTGTGCCGCGGCTGCGGCAATCACTCACGTCGGTTCGTCCGTCCCTCCTGCACCCACCGAATCCATACTCGCCTCACTGTGGCTGGATGTCGTCCTACACGGGCGCCGATGTCTCGGTACGATAAACCGCTGTCGCGATAAGCCACTATTCTTCCTCTGTCGAACTCCAAAACGTGCTGGAATGACTGCCGTATTCTGCGACAAGGCATCAGGAAACTTCCCACGCACAGGTCCAGCAGCACAACACACTTCCACTACTTAAACCCCGCCTTCTGTGCACCCTTCTTATAGTGCTTCTCGGTGGCGTGCCAGGCGCACATGATTTGCATATGCCCTGCAATGCTAATCGTTTGCATCTCCTCTCGCGGGCGGCGCATGCTGCGAATTTGAGGCCAATCGGATGCCTCCTTCTTGGTGTTGTATTTTGGGTGGCCAGCAGCGTACATGAACCGGATCCCTACACAATGGATAAAACATCCACAAATAGAGAAAGCTAGTTTTGGCCACATGCGGCTGAACTGTGTACTACGAAAAATAAGAAACTTTGCACGAATCATTTCTCATAACGGAAGATATCCAAAGAAAAGAGGATTTCTCAAATCGAGATTTTGGAAACGAAGATGCCATTCAAAGCTGGTACAAAAGTTGGCAAATATGTGAAATACATTCCTCGCCACAAAACATTATCAGCAGCAAAGAAAAAAAATCATCGAACTTTTGGAAGTAGAGATATCATCATTACGAAGATATACATTAATGTTCCCTAGTGGACTATTTTGAGAAAAAAATGCGCGTAAATGGGGGGTGATTAAAAAATAATTTTTTCACTTAGTTTTCAGAAGCGGAGTACGACTGCAAGTATATTAAAAACAGAAAAAGGCTCTTACGGCGCCTAGTGGCAAAGTATCGTTTCATAAATTACTGGAAAACGATACAAAATGATCATCATTGTGACTTCTACCTAAGGCAAAAAGAATTGTTAAAATCCGATTTTTAGAGGGAAAATGGAATTTAATTTATGCACTCTAGTGGTGACACCATGCATTATTTTAAATGGAAATTGTGCGTGAAATGACCTTCATAGTAAAAGGTATCGGAAGGTAAAAATAGTCTTTTGAATGTGTTTTTATCTTATTAATGCAATTGCATAGAGTAAAACATAATTATTTTGAATTTAATAGCATGCGCGTTTACTCTTCGCGAGGTTACGCAAAAAAAGAAAGAAAATGTGGATCGTCGATATCAGGCTTTTGGCTGTAAAACGAATTTTTCAAATCGGATTAGAGATACGGTGTCTACAAGTGCGGACGGACGAATGGAGTGATACTATAACACTGTACTTCTTTTTTACGTGCTAAAAACAAATGTTTTTGCAGTCAACACTGAGTTCTTAATAACTTGGAGAATTACGGCTGCGTAACGTTTTGCCAAAGTTAAACGTTGGTATTAAAAAATACTTAAATTCATGAATTTTACCATTTCTAAACTCAACGTTTCTTTAAATTTTCCCTTTGAATTTATTCCAGTTATTTACACTCTGTATAAGTACGAGGGTTGTATCGAAAGTAATGCAAAGGTGGGTATAACTTTTTTATTAACTGACTGAGGACGTTCAAATTGCACATGTTGGTAGAGTAACACTTCCTCTATAGTAACCCTTCATCATTACATGTAAATAATGGATTCCAAACAGAGGCAACGTGCCGTCATTGATTTTTTGACGAACGAAGGGTGCAGGCTGTCCGACATCCACGGAAGGCTACGTAATGTTTACGGAGATGACAACATTGACAAGAGTAATAATGTGCACAGATGGATGAAGAATTTTAAAGAAGGGGAAACCAGCATTGAAGACAAACCAAGAGGTTGGAGACCATCATCTGCGACCACTGACACGAATCGTCAGCGAATGAATGAATTAATTCGCGCGGAGAAACGAGTCACAATCCGTGAGCTTGTTGCACAATTGGACTGTGGTCACAATGTCCTACAGAAGATGGCGGATGACTTAAGGTATTGGAAAGTGTGTGCAAAGTGGGTATCTTGGCAGTTGACACCCGATTTGAAAGAGAAAAGGGTGGAAGTCTGCTCTGATCTTCTGGAAGCGTTTGAAGCCAATGAAGATCGGTTTTATTTCGATCTGGTGACAGGGGATGAAATTTGGACGTATCTTTACGAATCCGGAAACGAAGAATCAATCCATGGAATGGCGTCACACCTCTTTTCCAAGGCCTAAGTAGTTCAAGAGCCAGCGATCCGCACACAGAGTCATAGTGACTGTTTTATGAGATGACAGGGTGTCATTCTCCTTGATTTTCTGGAACGTGGCCGAACCGTCCCCAGCGAGTAGTATATTGAGACAGTCAAGAAGCTTAGAAAAGCCACAAGGAGAAAGCGACCGAACCAGAAGCTGAAGCTGAAAAGGATCCACATTCACCATGACAATGCGAGACTACACACATCTTTGGCAACAAATCAGGCGATTAGCAAATTAGGCTGGTCGGTGATACTCCATCCACCGTACAGCTCAGATCTGGCGCCCTCCGACTTCTACCTGTTCTGTCCAATGAAGGATAGTCTCCGGAGACAATTATTTGATGACACAGACGAGGTGAAAGTGGCTGTGAAGAAGTAGGTAAAACAGTCCACACCTGAATTATTTTCAAAGAGGATTCGAGAGTTGGGTTCAGCGATGGCGCAAATGCATTGCTTGTGATGGAGACTATGTTGAGTAGAACCTTTATATAGAGAGTTACTCTACCAACACGTGCAATTTGAACGACCTCTGTCAGTTAATAAAAAAGTTATGCCCACTTTTACATTACCTTTGGTACAACCCTCGTATAGTGCTATCATTTTCAACGTATTTTAGCTAAATAGCGTAAATAACCTGGAGTGCCAGTTCAGTGGTACACATCCATCAATCATCTTTCAATCCGGAGCCAATTCGAGTGTCGCTGAGGTATTTTCGGGACCTTGGGTATGTGTACCGCAGCCATTCTTTCTTTTAACGGAACTTACTACTTAAAAATAACAAGTCTTTCGGCCCATTGCTCTTGACCTGAGATGTTATTTAGTTCACCTGGAACGCGTGCCTTTGCTTGCATCGCACTTGCAACATAGCAAACATTATCACCCATGCCTTGGCTCACTCGGTCGTATGAAAATGAAAGGAGAAAGTGTGGCCATGTTTTCAATTCGCATACAAAGCCTATGTTGTTTTAAAATCTGAGTGATATCAAGAAAACCTGTGTTACAGAACAACTGGAGCTAGTACCCAGAATCTGTTATCGATCGAGAGCTAAGAATGCAGTGTTTCATAGATTTTTTTTTCTTTGTGTTTCTGAATCCCAATTACGGTTTGGAAGAGTAAGTTTTTTAGTTCCACTGTTGGAATTATGAAAAGTTCCAGATTTTGAGATTTTACAGGTGGAGAAACATTTCCGTGACGTCACTACGTAGTAACCACTTCCATTTTAGCACCTGTATTTTCGCACTGATGATCGTTCAGTTTACTTACTGTTACACTCACGGACAATGAAATTTGCTCACCAAGAAGGAAGCATCGGATTGAACGGAAATTTTATGGACGTACTGATACAGATGAATGATACACATGATGGCAAAAACAGAGGTGCAGGACAATTACAGAGGGTTATGTGGCACGCAGTCCGGTCATCTTCAATAGCCCGTCGCACCGCCTCGTGCGGCGATACATGCTGCAATATGGTCCGGCATGGAGTCGAACAGACGCCTGATGTTGTCCTGCTGGCCCACACGTGTTGGACGGTGTGCTCCAAATCCAGGATAGTGCGGCTGGCGTTTCAACTGGTCCCACACATGCTCGATAGGGAACATGTCATGGGAGCGGGCAGGCCATGGAAGTGTCTGGACATGACGTAGGCAGTTCTGGTCAACCCGAGCCGTGTGCGGGCTGGCATTATCCTGGTATAGCGCACCTGGAATCCCGGCCAGGAATGGGAGCACATGGGACCGTAGGATCTCATCCACATACCGCTGGCCCGTCAATGATCCACGTGCCACTACTAGAGCTGATCGGCTATCGTAAGCAATGGCTCCCCAGACCATAATGCCTGCAGTGGAGGAGGGGTGGCGCTCGATAGTGAGGTAGGGATTATGCCGTTGACCCGGGAACCTCTACACCCGGACACGATGATTATCTGTCCCCACAACGAAGCGGCACTCATCGCTAAACACCACACTTCGGCATTCTGTGGCGTTTCACGTCGTTCTGGCCTGGCACCACTGCACACGGAGCCGGCGATGTTCCGGTGTTAATGGCAGCACACGTAAAGGGCGCTGAGATCGCAGATTCGCTTCCGCGAGGCGTCGGGAAATGGTTCGTGGGCACACAGGAGCCGCTACATCTGCCTGAATAGCGGACCAAGCCCCGGTGGGGTACGTTCGTGCCTGGCGCACCTTCCGTCGATCCTCTGTACCGATGGTTTTCCTGGTCCGTCCGAAGCCGCTCCGCCGTGTAGCAGCGCCGTAACGTGTTCACTGCTCTCAACACAGTCGGATGGTATGGTCAGAAGGATTCATGTGGCGGGCTATACAGCGCGCCGACCACCCTGCGGTTTTCAGCCCGATGATCAGGCCTCTCTCAAAGTCCGTAAGTTGCGTAAATCGACGTCTTTGGCGTCTACCCGGTATTCTTGTCACTCTATACTCTTGTTTGCGTTGGCCGGTGCTTTTCGCTTTCATGGGGCATCGACTACACGCCGGTTTATAAGGCTGTCGGTTCGTGCTTGCAGCGCCACCACAGGGTGTGCGGGCATGCGCACTCGCACCAAACGTGGAATATTTGCATACCAGCACGCACTCTAGCTATTTGCAAAGTTTCGCGGCTGTAGCATGTTTTTTTCTTGGTGCGCAAATTTCATTGTCCGTGAGTGTATGTTAACAAGAACATTTACGGCAGAAGCTTTTTAATTTACCTGTAGCTGGTTAAAATAAAATGTTGCGACACAAGCAGAGCGACTTTTTTAATTTTAGCACGCTGTTTAACAAAGCAATTCGTGATTGATTTATCACGATCTGGTTAGCTTAAAACATTTTCTATTTCTCCAAAAAAGGTAATTTTTAAAAATTCGCTCAAAAAATAATGATTTTTTCTCATTGTAGTCTGTTTCCCATTTAACGCACAGGTTAAACGTGGAAAAAATAAAAAAATAAATAAAAATAAAACCGAAAAAAATTCAGAGATCATAATCTGAAAGAAACAAAAGAATGAACAAAACGTGATATTTACAGTAGAGGTCTGTACGGGCTTGGCCCAGCCTGCGCGGGCTGAGCAAGACTTGTTTTGTTTTCATCTGTTAAATCAAAATGCCCGTAGTAGCCTTGGCTGTTTGGCTTGGCAGGAGCTACAAATTTTGGTATTTTGCCGTGGTTTAACGAAAACACATATTTCGGTTCGAAGACTGATTTGTGATAATTGTTCTTTTTTTTTTTTTTTTTTTCTTGATCATACTATTGATTTAAATTAGCATATAAGATGAAATCGAAGTTGGTTTACTCTAAAAAGGCGGCTCCATTCAAATACATATTCTGTTTTAACAGACCTTTTATTTAGTTTTTTTTAACTGAAATGTACACTATCTACCAACAAGTAGTTGGACACCCCTGCAAGCGACGATATCTGCGGTCCTGATACACGTCACGGCCGCAGCTGTTAAATATCGTGTGGGAAACAACAACGCAAGCAGTCGCATGCAAGATGCCACGCAGTTCGGAGCTCTCTGATTTCGAGAAAGGTGTAATCGTCGGGTATCACAGAAATGGCCGATTAATACGTGACATATCCAGCGAATTGAAGTACCCAAAATCGACAGTGGCCTACGTGATTGGCAAGTGGAATATGAGAGGTGACTGTCGGAATGTACTCCGACCCGGCAGACCCACAAAACTGGGAGTTAGAGACCGACGAGTGCTGGCCAGAGAAATTCGGAAGAACCGCGCCAAATCGATGGGCCACATCCGCGAGGAGTTTCAACAGGCATCCGGGAGTGTTCTTTCGATGAATACCATCCGTAAGGAAGCCCATCTCATCGGTTATCATGGACGTGCTGCCGCCCACAAGCCTTTGATCACCAAGTGCAATAGCGCTGCTCGGCTAACGTGGTGCAAAGAACGTCGACAGTGGTTGGTTGGTTGGTTGGTTGGTTGGTTGTTGGATTTTATTGGCGCAAGGGCCAGGTTTGGCCAAAGAGCGCCAGACCAAGAACTATCAGCCACAGATTTTTAAAAAACGTGGAAAATGATTAAGAGCAGACAGGCTTGGTAAAAGTTGAAAAAGAGTATGATGAAAGCTGTGAAGACAAGGTAGTTAAGTAGGTTTATATAAAAATTTATTAATTGACTATTATAATTATAATTTTTTTTTTTTTTTTTTTTTAAACAGAACTACACAAAGGATGAGTCACTCTCCTCCCCCCACACTCCCCTGCAATGCTGGTTGAGGCTGGGGACGAACTGTCACTCTCCTCCCCCCATGCTCCTCTACAATGTCGGCCGAGGGTGGGGACCTCGCTGAGGCCGAGACAGTTGGATGGACACTGCACACCTTTGCGGATTGAGGGCCGGGTCGTCCGCACGTGCAGGCTTTCTGCTTTAAACTGGAAGAGAGGGTCGGCTGCAAAAGAGAAGGCCCAGAATCAGGTAGTCGAAAAATCGCGAGCTCGGGGATAAACACCTGTGTCGCTTGGTCAGCTGTAGATCGCTTGGCAAGCGCTGCGAGAGCTACAGGGCGCGGAACAAAGGGCTGCACGGGTTGTGGCAGAGACTTAACAACTGCGGCAAAACTACGCTGTCGGGTGTTGGGAATACCCAACTTGGCTTTGGCAGCAGGGTACAAGAGGCCTTCCAGGGTCTTGAGGCGCTGGATCGCCATCTCGTCCTTCCATTTCATACAGTTGCGGGAGTAAGCTGCATGGGCCTCACCGCAGTTAACACAGCAGGCCGCAGAAGTGCAACCTTCCCCGTCATGTTCACCGGAGCCACAATTAGCGCAACGAGCGGAACTCTTACAGAATCGTTGTGAATGCCCGTACCTCTGGCACCTGAAACAGCGCAGAGGACTGGGAATGTACGGGCGAACTGCACAGACCAAGTAGCCTGCTTTGATTTCTGTCGGAACTTTCGGGGAGTCAAAAGTCAAGATGACATTTTTTGACTTAATCATGGAACCATCACGCCGGAACATCATACGACGTGCAGCAATAACACCTTGATCAGCAAGTTCAGTCACGAATTCGTCTTCACTGCATGGCAAGAGATCAAACTCCGAAATAAC
Source organism: Macrothele yani (assembly GCA_039090855.1). NCBI lineage: Eukaryota > Metazoa > Arthropoda > Arachnida > Araneae > Macrothelidae > Macrothele > Macrothele yani. The sequence goes on along the minus strand of CM077017.1, from coordinate 57,839,708 downwards.
ACCCCGAGAGGTGTTAAGAAACGGGTGAGGTGTCACTTTCACAGGAATGCCTTGAAGACTAGTGAGGTTCAGAAAAGTGTTACTCTGAGAAACACTGCAAGTTTGGACAAGCAGGTCCCCAGAGCGAAGCTTCCTCACAGACTTCAAGGGGCCAACCGCAGCGTCCAAAGCTTTAGAAATGAAAAAGGGAGATCTGGTGGACAGTCTCTCATTCGGATCGATGGATTCTACAAGCAAGTGAGTAGCATGCGTAGTCACAGCAATTGAGGGGAGACGACGCTTCGGAGCGACTGGTACAGCAGCCGAAGAAGAGGTTCCACATTCTTGGTCAAGGTCTAAAGGCCGTTTAAGGGTATGAGACTTGGTAGGTTGAGAAGACGAAGGAGAGTCGTTGTCAACAAACATTTCCGCAGGTGACTTAAATTTGGAGTTTTTCTTTTTGTTTTTGCCCATGGAAAAAAGGAGGAAGATTCGTCGGCAAACTACTCCACCCACCACCGAGTCCAACAAGGGAGAACTGGAGGTCCGCAAGTCAAGAAAATGACGCTGGACACAGTTCTGGAGCTTATACGTTGCAGATATAGTCCGTTGGCTGTGATCACACGCACTCGGCGGACACTTCGGCCTCCTGGTACCGTCATGCCAACGCCTTTGGCATGATCCCACAGCCCCCGGGCTCACCCTGCCGTGCTATACGACAAAAAAGCCGCTAAAGCCCTGCACACAACTTGGTACAAGACTTCTGACTAGAGGTGGGTTAGTCTCTAGCCTCCCGTTTACAGCGAAGCCGGGGTCGAAGAGGAGTGTTGGTACACAGGAGGCACTTATCCGGTCTCCTGCGACCTCAGCCGCCAGACATCCCATTTCCGCCTCACGGGTCACCGCACGCGGCAAACATGCAGGTAGGTCTAGTACCCAAACCAGCTAAAAGGAAAAAAAGAAATCCGAAGAAGACAAATCCTGGAAGGGAACCTAAACGGAATCTCAGCAACCTACGAACTGAGCGGTTAATATAAATCAGTTAGTGGTGGAGGGCAACGAAAACCACAAGACCTGGGTGTTAATACATAACGTGGTAGCGATTAGGTAGAGAATACAACACGGGCAACTAGCCAGTGGAGAAAATAAATAAAACGAAAAAGCGAGACACAAGACCAGCTCGGGAACGTGGGGACGCGACTCCCCAACAGCTGGATGAACAGCCGTCCCTGCAAACACCAACAGCACCGAAACAAAAAACAAGCGGTGGCACGACATCAGATGTTGACCAGTCACAAGGTCAGCTCGGGCCGTGGGGGCGCCGCTCCCCAAATAACTGGAAAACCAGTTATCCCCGTGCGGGGCGTCGACAGTGGACCGTTGAACAGTGGAAACAGGTTCTCTGGAGCGACGAATCAAGGTTCACCCTCCACCGTTCGGATGGCAGGGTCTGGGTTTGGCGTTTGCCTGGAGAACGCCTCCTGCCGGAATGTATTGTGCCAACTGTGAAGTTCGGCGGCGGTAGAATTATGCTATGGGGGTGTTTCTCCTGGTATGGCACGGGACCCTTGGTCGCAATTCCTAGTAGACTCAACGCCGAGACTTACTGCACCATTTTGGATGACCATGCGCTTCCTACTTTGTGGCAGTTTTACGGGGTGGACCCATGTTACTTTCAGGATGACAATGCCACCTGTCATGTTGCGAGGTCCACCATGGCTTGGTATGGTGACAATGGGGTTGATCGAATGGACTGGCTTGTGCAGAGCCCGGACCTTAACCCTAACGAGCACCTCTGGGACGAGTTGCAAGCGTCGACTTAAAGGGTGCCCTCACCGTCCGAAATCTGTGAAGGAACTGACCTGTCTTCTCCAAGCCGAGTGGAAGGAAATACCGGTAGCCGTCTTACAATGCCTGGTTGAGAGTATGCCCCGTACGGCCACAGCTGCAATCGCCGCTCGTGAAGGCTCCACCAGCTATTGAAGGTGAAAAAACTTCGTTTTCCATTGCTATCACAGGTGTCCAATTACTTGTTGGTAGATAGTGTAGTTCTCTTCCTTTAACGTCATCACCGCCGATGCCCCTGCCCTCATCCAGTAAAAACACCAAATTTTAAAACATTGAAATGAGATTGTGTTTACGCTTTTCTGTTTGCTTTAGTCCTCCTTTAAGAGGAGTCGGAGTGAAAGAGATCACAGAGTAAAACGGAGGAAGTAAACTAGCACCACAAACCTGGGGCTTTCAATTATTTCAGCTGAAATCGACAGGCCGTGCTTTAAGTTGAATATCTGAAACTGTTGAACAATATGCCAGGCTTGAAACAGTCCAAGAATATATCAAGCTTTGAAACAGAGGGGGAGCGAAAATCCCTGGTTACAATCTGATTAAAAGTGGAATTTAAACTTTTGGGCCAATTTCCGGTACAGTTTTTTCGCGCCGTATATTTATTCGTTTGCAAAATTTTCTTAATATGTTTCTCCAGTTTCAGTAGCATTGGAAAATTTGCATTTCTTCCTCAAAATCTCCAAAGAATAATATTTGCTTACATTCAGAAATGAAGGCGCGGTTGTATAGTCCGAAGAAAAACCATGGCCTTCATCGACAACAATGGCCTGCGGTTTTCCTCCAGTTGGGTAGATTATAATAAGTACGTTGCAAAATAAAAATGGTGTTTACCTTGTTGAAGGCTCACAGGAGGATATACGATCATTTCTGCTCTTGCGAACGACTACTGCCAGCTGCGTTCGGTCCGTTTTGATGTGGTACCGAAGGTCTGAACTCGGAAGCAGTTGGGAAAAGCTGTACAAACACTCAGTTTGGTTGTACCTCCCACACAAAAATTACAGTAACATTAGGCTGTGATGTTAATTTTGCTTTGTTGTGCAGAGTAAACTTGTGCGTGCATATATACGTATAACATACTGCCTTAAAGAGGATGAGGGCGCAATATTTTGTGGTTTGCCCCTGGTGCAGAAATGCCCAGTTACAACCTCTGCTCTGAATTTTCCAGTTTGGACTGGATCGGCCCAGACATGGGATGGGCCTTGAATTTTCGGGTTTAAACTGAATTAGGATTTCCAAATTTATATACCGCCCCTTGGCGCAGTGTTCTAAGCGATGGCTTCTAATCATTCGTCCGAAAGGGGTCCGGGTTCGAATCCCGGTGTGGCATAGATGTTGTGTTTGTCTTACGGCGCTAACCCTCGCCCTTCCCTGGAACCAGTGGCCCTAAATTAGGGAGGGGCGACTGCTTATAGCCCATTGAGTTGCTCACGGTGGTCGTTAAACCTCCAATCAAAAAAAAATTACATACAGTATAAACGTATATATATATATAGAAATGTGAAACCAATGAGCAAATTTTGAAGGAAAGAAAAAGTAAAACAAAAAATTCTGGGAACGAGAATAAGAACAGCAATCACCACTTTCCAACCACCCGAAGCAGGCGAGCTTCAAACGATGAAAAAAATAACGAACAGAAAAATGCAGGGAAGCATATTAATGACTGATTCTCTGTTGGCTTCGTCAAGGGCAAGCATTAAGAAAATCACTCATTAATCTACTGAGACCAGAGAATTGTGGGTTTCTGCTATTTTAGTTTGCTATAAGGACAGATTAAATTTAGGGACAAAATTGTCAAATTAAAAGGGATTTCTAAAAAAAAACCAGACCCAGCAAACTAAAACACGTTGCCCGACCGCACAACAACCAAGATAATCACACTTAAAATAAAAAGAAAGGGAGCCGAGCACTCCACAAAAACAAAACCAAGGAAAAAATTAGTATTAAAATATCAACAAAAACCTAACCAATGAAAGGTACAGAAAGGATATATTTAAGCTTGTCACAGAAAAAGTGAAACCTTTATCCTGCCAGATAAAAAGAAAAACAGGAAACATCAGAAAAAAAAGAAATATATATATATATATATATAGGAGTCTAACGATTCTATAAAACATAGGAGTCAGGCCAGTCTAACAATTCCACCTCTTTTTCAAGAAACCAGTCCTTCACACGCCCTGCAGTGTGGTAGAGAGCTCGATCATTTTGGGAAAGACAACGGTCATTTCCATAATACTGCCACATTGTTGGTAGGGCAGAACTATCCAGAACGTCGAGGTACACTTCAGAGTTCATGGTTTGTGGTATAATAACCAGCAGACCGAGCCCCATCCACGAAAAACGACTCCATACCATGACGGAGCCGCCGCCGAACGTAACAGTTGGAAGAACACAGTCCAACGAAAATCGTTCGCCAAGAGTGAAAAGCGTGACTCATCACTCTAAAGCTTTCCAATTGCCCACAGTCAAAGAACAACGGGAGACACACCACTCCAAACCGCACTTCGCATTTACGGTGGTGATGTGTGGCTTGTGTGCCGCTGCTCTGCCATAATAACTCACACCATGCAACTCTCTGCTGATAGTTACGGTGCTAAGTGAGCCGTTACAAGTATTTCCTACTTCAGCAGCAATGGAAACTGCAGAGGAAGAACGAGATTTCTTAACATTTGTTACGCTGGCTCTTCTGTCACGTTCTGTCAGATTGTGCGGTCCTCCCGAACATTTTCTTGCTGTAGTTGCACCGTCCTGCTTCCATCTTTTTACGGCATCACTTACAGTCGGTTTTGGTATGTTTAGCTTAGCTGCAATGCTCCGTATGGAAACGTTGCTCAAATGAGATCCTGTGACCAGCCCATGCTGGAACTCGGAAAGTTCACGTCCACGGGGCATCTGCGCTTCAAAGTTACTGATAACACAACAGAGCATCTCAGCTTTATACTGTGTATACGTACCTTCCCACTCACGGCGCACCTTCCTGCGCAATCATTCTTTGCACTGATGCCAATATTTGGTAGTGTCCGAATACTTTTGATAAAATAGTGTATGTGTGTGAGTGCGTGCCCGCGAAATAATATGAACTTCTCTTATGAATGGTTTTTGCTGATTATGAAAAGGTTTTTGTTTCAGTGAAACCATCAGCAGCTAAAATGTCTTTGAAATTCTGCAGTATTTTTTTCTATTGGAGGTTTAACGACAATCGTGAGCAACTCAATGAGCTATAAGCAGTCGCCCATCCCTAATTTAGAGTCACTGGTTCCAGGGAAGGGAGAAAGCCAGTACCGTAAGACAAACACAACATCCATGCCTCACCGGTATTCGAACCCGCACCCCTTTCGGACGAATGATCAGATGACATCGCTTAGACCACTGCGCTGCAGTATTGAAGATGGATGTGTTAATACAATTAATAATACCTATGAAAGTGAAAGTGTAAATGTTCGACTTATGAAGAACACAGCACGTGCAAAAATTGAAGAGTTGAACGAAATGACATCATGTCTCCCAAGATCTTCAATGACACATTGCGGTTTTTTTTTTCAACCGTTAAGCTGAGGTTGAATGAAATGGATAAAAGAAACGGGTAAAAAAAAATTAATGGAGATTGTTTAACTCACCTTAGTTTTGCTGACAACATAATCATTCTTGCAAGCTACAGTGTATGATCCAGGAACTGGCTGACAAGAGCAAAGAAGTGGGTTTAAAAATAAACTTAGGGAAAACAAAATTGATGTTCAAAACTTTTACAAGAACTGAAGATTTAGTGATTGATGGATGAAATCTAAAAGTAACATCTTCCTTGGACAACAGATCTGAAGCGATGGCCAGATTGAAGAAGAAAGTAATAGCCGTATGAAACTTGCTGGAGGGTATTTGGAAAAAACAGTACAATTTTCAAGAGCAATTTACAGTCATGTTTTAGAAGAAAAGTGTTTAATCAATGCATCTTTCTAGTTCTTACTTATGAATCAGAGACATGGATCTGAACTAAAAATTCATACAAATGCTGCAGACGACTCAAAGAAGCATGAAGAAATATGCGTTCTATGTAAACAAGAAAGATAAGAAAAGGGAACTTATGAAGCAGGAAAATGACAAAAGTTGATGGCATCATTTTTGTGGAGAAAGAGGGAGGTTAACGACCATCAACAGCTCTATTGGTTATAAGCCGTCCCTAATTTGAGGCCATTGGCCCAGCAAGGTGACGGAGTCATCACCATTCGACAAGCACACCGCCCATGCCTCAACCGGCACTCCAGGTGCCATCGTGAACGACTCATCCAAAGCCAGACATCATATCAAAAGTAATGACGCTAAGAGTTTACCATTGCCCCAACCACTAGGCCAACCTGCTCTGCATATTGAGGGGGCACCAAAATTTGGAAAGTACATGTGACAAAAAGCCGTTTTACATTTTTACGGAAACAGAAAAGAAAGGTGGCAATGAAATAGCATTTTACTTTTCTACAAATAAAACTAAGTAGTGTAATACAATTAATACTTAATATTAAAATTGTATGAGTACTCTTTCAATGTTTCTAATTGTTAAAAATAACAATTCAATTTGAAACAAGAACGACCGACAGGGTGACAAAAATCACAGGATAAAGTGAGTTCAGTAAGCCAGTGAAGTTACAATACTTTTTCCTGGTAAGGTCAAACTCGGAACTCGAAAGAGAGGACGGGAGAAGAACAGAGCTCGCTGACAGCAGGGGGTGAGTGCCTGAAGGCTGGAATAGATAGTTCTTTCAAGACATTTTAACAAATGTCCAGCTCGAAATAGGAATGGTTTATTCCATGAAGCAGATTTCTACAAGATGAAGGCTCCTAAGGTAGTGTGGGTGACAGGAAAGGAAAGCGAACTGGTTCTCTCTCTCTCGCCCTAGTTGAATTGTTTATCTGAATTCGAACAAGAATGTATGCATTTTCAGAAATCTTGTCACAATTTAAATAAGCCAGTGACAGATTCAAATGTTCCTGTTGCGAATATGTTCCAATGCTATTACGAAAGAAATAATCGGTTCAACCTTTCCGAACATTGATGTTCCCCTAAAGTTTTACCCATGTATACTCATCAGTAACGCCTTCAGAGGACGAGGTTTTTCTGTCTTAAAAACCGTCCACAATTATTTGAGAACATCTAGCTTACAGGAAAGAACGGGTGCATTTGCAGCTTTGTCTCCTAACTCAAGCATTGTAAACACATTGACATTTAATGCTGTAGTAGAAGATTTTGCGACAAAACATCGAGTAAAAATATTTTAATTGTAAGTTATTTGACTAATTTGTATTTATTAATTTCCTCTTACTCTCAGTCATTCAATCGATTTACAATGAGCATTCGTAGTAGCACTATATTTAAAAAATAATCTTAAAAATAGCACTACTTACATTGAAAAATTAAATGCAAAATTTGCAGGCAAATGTTTTACAAGCATGTTAAAATCGAGAAATGTTTTTTGTAAATAAAAAACATTTACGGTGAAATGAAGTTTCAAAACTGTTCAAATTAAACTTGAGAGGAAACTATGTTTAAAATTTTTATTTCAATACCCAGTTATAAATTATACTAGTGCCCTTTCATGTCATTCTAAATTCTACAGAGTTGTTCTTGAGAATTCGCTGATTCGTTTCATGGTAAAAAATCTATATATAATTTAAATGCGAAATTTAATTTGGAAGTAAATGTCTTACATCAAAACACGTTTACTTAGGGGAGCTTAATTTTTCTTGGCCCAAGGAGCTTTAATGTTTAAACCCCCTTCTGCTGTCGGGTGGAAAAGGGCGCACATTTGCTAGAAAAACTGATTACCGTTGAACAGCTGAAATGTTGGACTAAATACTAAGGGACAAGAAAAAGCGCAGTAGAAGACAACGTGAGAGATTTTTTCTTTCGTTTGATTGAGGTTTTAACGACCACCGTGAGCAACTCAGCGGGCTGTAAGCAGGGCCACTGGTTCCAGGGAAGGGAGAGAGCTAGTCCCGTAAAACCAAAACAACATCCATGCCTCACCGGGATTCGCTCCCAAACCCATCTCGGACGAATGGTCAGAAGCCTGCGCCACCGGGGAATCCACGTCGGAGATGTGTGGATGGAATTAGAAAGTATTCCGTAGTGACATGAAAGGGAATTGCTCAAAACAGAGAGCTATGGAAGGGACTTGGGAAGGGGGCCTTCATCCAGCAGTCCAGCAGTAGGCTAGGAATGCTTGGTGATACACAAGCGCTCGCGGAGCAATTTAAAACTTAAAAGTCTGTGTCGTCGGTAAATTTAAAATCCCATTTCCAAATTCAGCTCAATTCCCATTTTCATATTTTACGAGTAACATTTTGTTATGCGACTTTAGGGTTTATTTGCAGTATGAAAAGCAAAAGAATGGGGCCCAGTAAGTTCGTCATACACTAGGGTTTCGTGCTTCGTTGTTCCAAGAAGTGCTGGAGTAATGGAGTGAAACATCTCTTAATTCTGGGTACATTCGTGCTGTCTAAAGGAAGGTAACGTATGTCTCAGTAAGCAGTAAAAGCTTTGCGTTTAATTACTGTCCCAAATTTTTAAACACTCAAATTTACGATTCCTGTGCATCCGGTGTATTTCATTATATTTAGCTTTTCCCAATAAAGGGGCTCTGACGACCGCCAGTAGCAGTATAACTATACCATCGGGATTAGAGGAAATGCTATCCCACACTCACCAACCGGCTTGGCCAGCGTGGTGAGTTGTGGACAAACCCCTCCAAAATGACTCCACAACTTAAATCTTGGCCCCTCAGTCTCCGGCAGCTGGAATGTACCTGGCCAAAGCAGCGGTCAGTGCGACATGAAGGCCGAGGGTGCTAACAATCACCGGAGGACCGGACTAGGCTGCCATCTGATGCTGACCTAGGCTACTTACAATGGACGCTCTCTATCTTCTGATTCAAGGCTCCTTGAATTGGAAGAGGAACTACAAAGTATCAAGTGGGACATCGTTGGCCTAAGTGAGGTAAAGAGAAAAGGTGATCTCATTGAACAGAAAAGTGGACATCTCTTAATACTATCGTGGGACAGATACTGGCAGAACTAGTGGTGTTGGATTTATAATAAACAAGAAACTGAAGGATAAAGTTGTAGAAGTTGAAAGTTCCTCTGACAGAGCTGCACGACTTTGTGACTTGCCTGCCCAGCAGGACGCACACGACATAAAGGCAGATAGCAGCGATAACGAACTTCCGCGTAGCTCAATTGGTAGAGCGACTTATTCCGGAATGAGGGGACCCGGGTTCAAGCCCCGACGTGGATAATAATGACGGAGAAATTTCTTTCGTTATAACTTGTTATCCAACTCTCCAGAAGATACCAGGCTCAGATTATTCAAGTTTATGCACCCACCACAAGTCATCCTGAAGAAGAGATTGAAAAATTTCATGAGGATATTCGTCATCTAAATAATAAAAGCAAGCAGCACTTGAAGATCATTATGGGAGATTTCAATGCGAAAATAGGGCAACGTCAACAGAACGAAACTTCAGTAGGCAAATTCGGTCACGGTAACAGAAACCAGCGTGGAAATACTCTCGTAGAGTTTGCAGAGGCAGAAGAGTTTTTCATCATGAACTCCTTTTTCAAGAAAAAGCCGCAAAGAAAATTGACATGGAGGAATCCCAATGGATTGACAAGTGAAATTGATTTCGTTATGTGTAAAAAGAAATTTATCATGGAAGACTGCAGTGTGCTGAACAAGTTCAACACAGGTAGTGACCATAGAATGGTAAGATGTAAGATGCACCTCAATGCTAAACTCGAGCGTTGCAAGCTCATAAAACAAACAAAGTGTATTGACATGGCCAACCTTAAAAAGCATCATAATAACTTCAAATTAGAACTGAGGAACAGATTCTCTGCTCTAGAAGGTCTAACGTCGGAAGAAGTAGACATCTCTGAAGTTAACAGAAAACTAAACAAGGCTGTTATGAAAACAACAACAAAAATAACTGGTACTAAGAAAAAGTTGCACATGAACAAATTATCAGGAAAAAACAAAATTCTGATGCAAAAAAGAAGAGAGATGAAGACAACTAAAGGAGATGTGACTTCCAAAGTGGAAAATATAGAGCTATGCAGGACAGTACGAAAAAATATCACTGAAGACATAAAGAAATTCAACTGTGAACTTAGTGAGGAAAGCAATTGAAAACAACCAAAGCCTGAAGAGAGTAATGGGACATCTGAGTAAGGGAAGAAAACAGATTATGGCTCTGAGAAAAGAAGATGGTTCTGTAACAAGAAATAGAGGTGAAATGTTGACAAGAGTGAAAGATTTCTACTCAAAACTATATGAAAGGGATGATACATGTACTACAGACATTACGAAAGGTACTAGTACCAGAGTTCTTCCAGTCCTCGCAGCAGAAGTTGCGCATGCAATCAAGAACATGAAACGGGGAAAAGCTCCAGGAGAAGATGCAATTACCACAGACATCATACAAGAAGCAAGTGGAGAAATTGAAACAGTACTCGCCCAAGTTTTCACTCGGTGCCTTAATGAAGGGAAGATTCCTGAGTATTGTAACAATGCTACAATGATCCTGCTACATAAAAATGCGACATCGAGGATCTCAGGAACTACAGATCTATCAGCCTCCTATCAGTTGTTTATAAAATCTTCAATAAAGTTCTTTCACACCGCTTGAAGGTAACAATGCACATGGCTCAACCGAGAGAACAAGCTGGATTCAGGAGTGGCTACAGCACTATAGATCATATCCACGTACTGAGAGAACTAACTGAAAGGGCGAGGGAATATGAACTTCCGTTATGCATGGCTTTTATCGATTATGAAAAGGCCTTTGATTCAGTGAAACCATCAGCAGTTAAAATGGCTTTGAAATCCTGCGGTGTTGAAGATGCATACATTAATATTATTAATAACATCTATGAAAATGCAAGTGCAAAGATTCGGCTATTTGAGAATACAGCACCCATAAAATTGGAAAGGGAGTGAAACAAGGTGACACCATATCTCCCGAACTCTTTAATGCCACGTTGGAAAATGTCTTTCATTCACTGAACTGGGAAAATAAAGGGATAAAGATTAATGGAGATTATCTAACTCCCCTTCGTTTTGCTGATAACGTAGTCATTTTTGTAACTACCCCATCAGAGCTGCAGAGTATGACCTAGGAACTTGCTGACAAGAGTAAAGAAGTGGGATTAAAAATGAAATTTCAGAAGACAAAATTGATGTACAGTGCTTTTTACAAAAAATGAAGATTTATCGATTGATGGGGAAAACCTGGAGATAACAGATGGGTACGTTTATCTTGGACAGAATATATCAAGTGAGGGTCACATTGCAAAAGAAATTAATCGGCGTATAAAACTTGCCTGGAGAGCTTTTGGAAGAAACAGTATAATTTTCAAGAGCAATATGCCATTATGTCTTAAAAGAGAAGTGTTTGATCAATGCATCCTTCCAGTGCTTACGTATGGTGCAGAGACGTGGACCTTAACTACAAGAGACATACAAAGGCTGCCGACAACTCAAAGTAGCATGGAGAGGTGCATGCTTGGTGTAACCAGGAGAGATAAGAAGAGAAACTCGTGGGTCTGAAAAATGACAAGAGTGGAAGACATCATGATCAGAGTAAAATCCCTGAAATGGCAATGGGCGGAGAGCTTATTGCCAGAAGGACAGACCATCGATGGACAGCCGAAATATTAGACTGGATTCCAAGGGACAGGAAAAGACCCTGAAGAAGACCACATGGGAGATAGGTGAATGAAATTCGAAAGTATGCGGGAGTAACATGGAGGAGACTGGCACAAGACAGACCGTTGCGGTAGAAACTTGGGGAGACCTTCGTCCAGCAGTGGGTCGATAATGGTTGGCAATGATAATGATGATGATGACCGTTGTAAATGATAATAGCCAAGTCTCAAATAACTGTCATCCGATATTCAAAATATGATTTTTGAATGAGTACAAAATAAAAATTCTGTTGGTCGTTCTTTTGTACCGATTAAAAAAAAAGTTCCCATGATCTAAATTTAGAACGTTTCAGTACTTTCAGTATTCAGAGTTATTGTGTACTGGCATCGGAATCGCAATAATTCGGACCACTACAATCATTAGACTCTCTGATACGATGAAATTGGTTGCCTATAACTTGCGCTATCCAATTAAGGATTCAATGCTTTCGAGCACGGTTAGGTTGATTAACGTTCTGCTACCTTTTTCGCTGGTCAGTGTCTCCACTTTATCAAGAGGTATAGCGTGATTTGCAATTTGTCAGTTAAGACTAAACCGGTGATGTTGATGCTCATGGCTGGCAAACTGTTTCTACGCACTTGAGAAAAATGACTTGACCTTCACTCCATTCCTCTCAAGTGCACGAAAGCAACTGTCAAACCGTGACCATCGACATCGTTACTGTAGTCTTAACGGATCAAACACGAATCACACACTATTTGCCCTTCTATTCTACAGAGTTCTTCTTGAGAATCCGAACGTGAGGCACCATTCAGCGAAACTGCAGCCGACCATCACTCAACCTACTTACACTGTAAAAAAAAATTCCGAAATTCAAGAGCCACTTTCCGTGATTCCTTCCGTAAATTAATGAAATATATTTCTGATACAACCTTTTTCGTGAAATGCCGGAAAGAAACCTGGATTTCACGGATTTTTCGTATTCCAGGAAAATTCTGAATTTTCAGAAACCTTTCCGCAATTCCTTTCGAATATTAACGGAAAAACTCCGTTCTGACTTATTTCGTATCTATGTGACGAAAATTTCTGGTAATAGGAGAGATTAGCGAAAATATACTTGGGGTTTGATTAATTGTTAAATTTCTATGGCCTGTCGAAGAATCTGATTTTGAAGTTCTGTAGCGAGATCGGATATTGTGGATAGCATAATCGCATGACTTTTGGTTATTGTGGCACACGATATTTCTGCTCCTCTCCTCCATTTTGTGAACCAGCTATTACAGAATATATTGTGTTACCGTTATAAGAAACCAAGTACTTAAGTTATTATACAGGAGATTTGTGCGATATCTATGTATCAGTCTGTGAAGCCCTTAAAACAAAAGCTATTATAGCTTTTGAGAGTAAATTTTATATTTAGTAGTTTTGTGAAATAATACAGGGTGTCCGAATAAGGACTGTGCACTAAATGTACGAATTGCAGTAATGTGATAATAAATACATTTTGAATGGAATTGCAGTGGAAGTGACCCACCACATGGAAGTGCTTCGTGTCTGGTAACCTTCATGTCTCCCCACCCCGAACCGCGCGCAGCAGTTATTCCGAGCGAAGGTCATTCCCGAGCGGTTGGTCGACGGAGGCAGACGAGCCGATTGATCACTCGTCTCGGCACAAGGACAATGGTGTTGACGGTTCAACACAGAGTGTTTTTTTTTTTTTTTTTTTTGGTGGAACATGTCTTTCGCCATGACGACAAGTAAAAAAAGTTCGCTAGGAAATTTCGTGATGCAGACGTCTCCCACCGTAATGAAGTACGTCAGCTCAAAGCGAAGTTTCGGGAAACTGGCAGTGTTCTGGTGCTCCCCGCCCCGGAAGGTAGGCCATCCACAGCAGACGAGACCGTACAGGATATCCAGAACAGAATACAGAGGCGTCCACACTAGAGGTCTCCACGGGGCCGGGTCGGCCGTTTGCTCATTTCTAAGAGGGGAAAACGGGCCGGGCCGGGGTTTCAATATTTAATGTAAAACAGACACTGGCCGAGCAGGGTTTTTTTTTATGAGCAAAACAATCGCTATGCCTTTCTCGTTTGGAAAACTCGCAACATACAACAGCAGGATAAGATTGAAAAAATTCCGCTGATGGAAAAAATAGAAGTTTTACGACATCCTCCCCTCCTACAAAACAATTGGAGTGGGTCAGCTCCCTTAGTTTTTCAATGCGAATGTGGTCCCTTCTCTATCTCCCTAACTTTCACCCTCCTCTCAGGCTTCAGGACAGGCTATTAACTGCAGCATTTCTAAACCGAGCCACCGCTCGCAGACCAGGGCTGTCGCAGACGATCTTTTTATTGTTCTGGTCGGCGGCACTTTGTTCTCTAGATGTGTGAAAAAGCTTTTAAGTTGTCTTAAATAGCACGGGAGAAATGGGCTGGGAGGAATTTACTTCTGTGTATAAATCTGTGCCGTATTTTCCCCATTTGTACTATCAGGCAGCCGTTTTCAAAACTTCTGTGACACTGATTTTTTTTTTTTTTTTTTTGGATTGGAGGTTTAACGACCACCGTGAGCAACTCAATGGGCTATAAGCAGTCGCCCGTCCCTAATTTAGGGTCACTGGTTCCAGGGAAGGGAGAGAGCCAGTGCCGTAAGACAAACACAACATCCATGCCTGACCGGGATTCGAACCCGGACCCCTTACGGACGAATGATCAGAGGCCAGCGCCTTAGACCACAGCGCCACCGGGGCGGCGTGACACTGATTAGCTGGGCAGTCTGTCGCTGCTTTCCCTTATCATATGCTCAGTTCAGTGTTGCTGATAAATACTCTTCCATACTTATTATGGAGTTTAAAAAAGCGAAAGACCTTCGCGAAAAAATCGCTTCCGGAGAATATGTGCTTGTAGACAATGTAAAGGGGAAAAGCGATACTTGGAAATATTTTAAATTACTGTCCCGTTCTGAAACTAGTCGGCCTGTAAACGTTGTGCAGTGCACTAAATGCAAAACCTTTTTGAGTTACGATCGCACAAAGTCTGGAACATCGCATCTTAAGCGGCACAAATGTGCTCCCCACACACACACGAGAGACATATTGTTTTTTTCTTTTTTGAGGTTTAACGACCACCGTGAGCAACTCAATGGGCTATAAGCAGTCGCCCGTCCCTAATTTAGGATCACTGGTTCCAGGGAAGGGAGAGAGCCAGTGTCGTAAGACAAACACAACATCATGCCTCACGGGATTCGAACCCGGACCCCTTTCGTGCGAATGATCAGAGGCCATCGCTTAGACCACTGCGCCACCGGGGCGGCCATATTAGGTTCCAGCGATATGATATGCCAGTAGATATAGGTGCAGTTTTTAAAGCCATAAAATCTTCTCCCAGTGAAACGATCGGACTCTTAATTCTGGATATTTCGTACTTTTCGAATTATTCCCTCCCCCTTCCCCTCCTTATCCCCAAAGATATTTCTGGGTCCGGCGGTAGAGAATGATAATTTGAAAACCCAGAAAATTTGAAAGGCATGAAAATTGTCTTTTTCATGAAATATTTTTGAGTATACAAGCCCATACAAGACCCCCGCCCCTCTTTGGACGCCACGTGACTTATACAGAGTCTCAGAAACATTCTGAATTAACGTTTATTGTAATAGAATACGTGTAGCAATGAAGAAAACGAAAAATCTTCAGAAGTCGAATGGCCGAGTGCACCAGGTGTCAAATTCGTGTTTTGGTAATTGTTGAAATTTTGCGTGCCGGACCGGGCCTTGGAAACAGGAGAAATATACGGGCTGGGCCGGGCCGGGCTTTAATTACATTTTTTGAAACTTGCCGGGCTTTCCAAATTAAGGCCCGTGCAGACCTCTAGTCCACACAAGTCCGTGAGGCGGCTGTCACAAGAAGCTAATGAGCCAAAGACTACAGTCCATGATATTCTGAAAAGGAAGTTGCGTTTCCACCCACAAAGAGTCTGTCTTGCGTCAGCTGAAAGCAACAGATCACGAGGCCCGTGTTCGGTACTGCAGGTGGTTCCAAGAGTTCCTGTCTGAAGAAGGTGAGGACATTCTGGCCGTGACTTTCTTTACAGATGAGGCATGGTTCCACCTGTCCGGGTACTTTAACAGCCAAAACACTCGTCTGTGGGGTACTACCGCATACATTTCAAGTGCTACAGGCTGCAATAACGACCCACATCCAACAATCGCACCACATACCCTGAGAAAGGTCTTCGCCGCCCAGGTGTCGCAGTAGTCTAAGCGATGGCTTCTGATCATTCGTCCGAAAGGGGTTCGGATTCGAATCCCAGTGAGGCATGGATGCTGTATTTGTCTTACGGCACTGGTGCTCTCCCTTCCCTAGAACCAGTGGCCCTAAATTAGGGACGGGCGACTGCTTATAGCCCATTGAGTTGCTCACGGTGGTCGTTAAACCTCCAATTAGAAAAAAATCGCTAACGTGCAGAAGCGTGTGCAGACATGTCTGGACGTCGGTGGGACCGATTTCCAACACCTCCTGTTGGAAACAGTAAGTGTTACTTTCAGTGCACAGTTATTTTTCGGATATCCTGTACTAGAACAGTTCACCTTTTCTTAAAGATGATTGAAAGTCATTGTCAGTTTAAGAAGATCGCAAGTTACAAAGCATTCTGTTGCTTCGAAAAATCATGATGAAAAAATATTTACTTTGTGATAGCTCCTCCTACAGAAAAAATAAAATGATTATATACCTGCTCAAAAAAAATAATAAGCTCCAACAGAAAATAAAGTGGCTAAATTACTCGCATTAATGACAAAAAAAAAAAAGTCAACATCGCGCAATTAATTTTGCCATGAACATGATTCAGTTTTCCGAGTTGCTTACCGAGCTCAAACTACGTGGGTTCGATATCCACTACTGCGAAAGGATTATCTAGAGTAAGCGCTGAAAAATTTAGTGTCTCCGAATTCGCGAAATTTCTGTATAAATACGGAAAAACCTGACACGGACTTTTCTGAAATAAACGGAATTTCTGACTGCGGAGAATCTGAAAATACGGAAGTTGAAAAACACAGACACTTTTAAAAACGGAAATTTCGTTAAAATACGGACACCAACCGGCAACTTTTCTGCACGTTATTTTCAGAAATTTTCCGTGAATTCACACCATTTATTTTGAACAGTGTATGCCCAGAAATGTTGAAAGAATATGTTTTTATTTTCTTCCTGATACGCTGAAACATTATTTAAATTAAGCATGCTTTTGAATTAACTGGAAACCTGATTCATCGAACCAAGCTACCTTTTTTTTTTTTTGGAGCCCTTATAATTTCAGTTTTGTTGCTTCCGTACCCACTGCAGACGAATTTGTCAGCTTTCAAGGGTCGAGAAGTACACGAAGGAGACGTCTGAGTGCGAGGGGAACGGCGGCTGCAGTGGATTGTACGAGATAGCAGACGAGCTCCATTGCTTCAGGTAATCGTGCAGTACCGCTGTTGTACTGCACGATTACTTGAGGTAATTGAGCTCGTCTGTTACCTCGTACAATCCTCTCCAACATTGGCCGGTGGTTTCCGCCCAAAGGAAGACAGCTAAGTGCTTGTTCTGTTTGTGCACCACTCACTGTGAACCATCGATGCAGTATGACGAAGTAAATTTCTCCATCATTTTTATGCTAAGATTCGAACCCACAACTCTCGGCTCCGGGGCTCCGAGTGCTATCCACTATACTACACTAGCATGTGCTCTCACTGCTATCTGCTTTTATCTCGCGTGCGTCCTGCGGTGCAGGCACGTCACAGCAGTTGTTCTAGCCGAGGTTTGCCATTTCTGAGATGTT
This sequence comes from Macrothele yani, assembly GCA_039090855.1. NCBI lineage: Eukaryota > Metazoa > Arthropoda > Arachnida > Araneae > Macrothelidae > Macrothele > Macrothele yani. The sequence continues at coordinate 57,822,383 of CM077017.1, read as the reverse complement.
TGCACCTGACCACCTAGCTTCCGCTATCATGCCTCTGTCAAAGTCGCTGAAATCACGAGTCTTTCCCATGTTACAGCTATCTACTCTTCACAAACGTCTGAATCTCTTTCATTGAGCTGCTGTAAAGCCATCTGAACGTCATAGTTGCGTACGTAAGTGAGGAAGGCACGTGTCCGATTTCCATTGGGTGTTTCTAATACAGAGGATGTTCACACATGTTTAGAACGATTTTCCAGCAATATAATTGATGTCTGAAATAAAATTATTTCTTTCGTATATGTTCTATCTGATAGCACTTTCTCTGGACTATCAACTTACATCTAGATTTCCAAGAAAACAGGGCGTTTCTTAAAATTTGTAGTGGTATTTTATTCCACCCTCTTCCACTGCTTTCAATAGTCCAATCATTGTTTTAGGTCTGCGTTTAGAAAGCGCTCTTTTTAGCAGTCCGAAGGCACAATAGTCTATTGATGACATATCAGGGGACTTTGAAGGAATATGAGCAAATGGTATATAGACTTGATACCCGTCTCTCTTTTTTATTTTATTTTCTTCCAAGAAATTGAGTGGTAGATTTTGATGTATGTGTAGTAGCCTTATCGTGATTGACTTCTACTCTTTGAAGGCTCTGTGGATAATAGAATGGTATTTCGTTATTTTAGTAATAAGTAGAATTGATTTTAATATTCTTCTCAACTTTTCTTCACCTTAATTTCCCATTGTACGAGAAACCAGAAATAATCATGAATCCTTTACTGAAATTTTCTTTGGATTCTCAAAACCAAGTTTGTACGTCTTTTCCTGCTCTTTTGCGATATTAAATCGAGCTTTTTTAGTACGTCTTTTGTAAAAAAAGATCGTGCTTATGTTATCGGTTTGTCCGTCCGCCTCAACCCACAATATCTCTGCAACTATTAGTCAGATTTGAAAAATTCCTTTTGCATTGGGAAGCTTGAAATATGCGAATGATGATCCTTCATTTCGTTTTTTTTTTTTTTCGATGTACAATTTTGCCGCTAGAGGGGGTAAATGCAGATGATGTCGAATTCAAAAATACGTTTTAATCCACATATTTGCTTCTAAACATCGATTGAAATAAATATTTTATCTTTCGATTCCATTTATGTCGAAGAGTATTTCAGATATAGTTACTTTTTCAAACTACGCATAGATTTTCCGCTAGGGGACGTAAAAGTAAATTACATTTTTTTCGATAACTCTTCTTATAAAACTCCGATTTGAAAACTTTTTTCTTCAGCGGATACACCTCCTGATGGAAAATCTTGTGCATATAATTTCAAATTTTTTGGTAAAGAATACTTTGGCCACCAGAGGGCGTAAGTGTTAATTTTTGCTTCTGATGTATTTGCCATAAAATCGTAGCTTCTAAAATATCAATTAAAAAATTCTTTCGTGGACTGATACCACTCACATCCATAAACCTTTTCGGAATATTTTCTTCTTAAAATATTCCACAGTTTCTCCGCCAGGGGCGTAAATGTATATCTTATTTTCGTCAATATCTCTACATCTAGAAGTCCGATTTGAAAAATTTCTTCTTTGTTGGATAATGTTTTCAATGTGGCATCTTTTTCATCTAATTTCATATAATTTCAAAATTTTCAAGTAATTCATAGACTTTCCGCTAGGGGGCGTAGAGGTAAATTGCGTGTCCCCCTATATCTCTGCTTCTAAATCTCCGATTTTAAAAATTGTTTCTGCACCGGATACAGCTCCTGATGGAAAATCGTTTGCACATAATTTCTAATTTTTGTGAAAAAATGGTTTGGCCACCAGGGGGCGTAAATCTTAATTTCCGCTTCTGATGTATTTGCAGCAAAATATGAGCTTCTAAAATCTCGATTGAAAAAAAAGTCGTTTGCAGACCGATAGTACTCATATCAACAAACCTTTTAGAAACATTTTCTTCTTAAAATAATGCATGGTTTCCACGCCAGGGGGCGTAGATGCATATCTTACTTTTGTCAATATCTCTACTTCCAAGAACCCAATTTGAAAAATTCCTTCTTTGTTGGATAGTATTTTTAGTGTGACATGCTTTTCATATAATGTGAAAATTTTCAAGTAATTCATAGACTTTCCGCTAGGGGGCGTAAAGGTAAATTACTTTCCCCCTATATCTCTGCTTCTTAATCTCCGATTTCAAAAATTCCTTCTGCACCGGATACAGCTCCTGATGGGAAATCGTTTACATATAATTTCCAATTTTTGTAAAAAAATAGTTTGGCCACCAGGGGGCGTAAGTCTTAATTTCCGCTTCTGTTGTATTTGCAGCAAAATATAAGCTTCTAAATTCTCGATTGAAAAAAACGTCGTTTGTTGACCGGTACTTCTCATGTCGACAAACCTTTTAGAAACATTTTCTTTAACATTTTCTTCTTAAACTAGTGCATGGTTTCTACGCTAGGGGTGTAGATGTATATCTTATTTCTGTCAATATCTCTACTTCTAGTAGTCCGATGTGGAAAATTCCTTCTTTGTTAGATAGTGTTTCCGATGCGAAATGTTTTTCCTAAAAATTCAAAATTTTCAAGTAAATTATAGACTTTCCGCTAGGGGACACAAAGGCAAATTTCGTTTTCTGCGTTATTTCTGCATGCTTCTAAAACTCCGATTTGAAAAATTCTTCCTGTATCTCATACAAGACCTGATGGAAAATATTTTTCACATAATTTCTAATGCTTGGGAAAGAATGGTTTGGCCACCACGGGGCATAAGTGTTAATTTCTGCTTCTCATGTATTTGTAGCAAAATCTGGGCTCCTGAAAACTCGACAATTTTTTTTTCTTGAACCGATACCGCTCATATGGAAAATACTTTTGAGAATACTTTCTTCCTAAAATAATGCATGGTTTTCCCACCAGGGGACGTAAACTCACATCTTATTTTTATCGATATCTCTGTTTCTAAGTATCCGATTTGAAACATTCTTTCTGTGTTGGAGAAGGTTTCCGGTGCGAAATGTTTCTCATATAAATTCATGTTTTTCTTAACACACAAGTCTGCAACCAGAGGGCGTAAGCGCACGATTCCGTTTACAGCGATATCTGAGGGATTAAAAACCCGATTGAAAAACTTCTTTCTTCCGTCAGATAGTATTGTTTTCCATACCGGCCCCATTGACTTTGAATAGCTTTGATAAATTTAATTTGCGTCAGAACGGATTCAAAAAACGTGCTTATTACACCCGAAAATTCGGTGTCAGCTTTCTTGTTTTTTTGTTACATTCATTTAGGTAGATCCATGCTTCATCAATAGTCACAATAAATTTCCATCTGTCTCCTGCTAAATGATTTTCATAAAGATGTGTTCTGCGCTCAGCCATATGCCTAGACAAAAGGCGGTGAATATTTTTATTTTTTATTTTTTATTTTTCCATATTGGAATCTGTGTTTATTGCTTTGTTTCTAAATGATACAGAGATTTTTAACGACTTAGCGATTGTTCCTTGGGTCATTGGATTTTCTTTTAAGATCAGAGACCGTACTTTTGATATAGTCGTATCTTCTTTGGATATTCGTTTGGTGTTTTGTATTTTTCCTGTTAAAATCCATGCTTGCCGATTTCTCCCTCTATCATTATTAATATTGCTTATTTTACATTTAGAAAATGAAAATTCCATGTTTTCCACCGCGTTTTTTTTAATTACAGAATAAGAACAATTTCTCGTCGTAAAGAGTAAACACACAACCTTCTATCCACAGCTTGTTTACGAGTGCCATTTCCTAGTAGACGATATTTAACTACAGCAGATGTTCATGTAACACACTGTAGCCAGTTTCAATTCTTTGAACTTCTTTTATTTTCTGTAATTTCTTATCAAACACGTTTTAAAAATGTGTGAACATCCTGTGTAATTTGTTACGACTTTACTGTATTTGGTTACATATTGCTTTTGTTTTATTTCTCCTCATCTATGTTCGCGACTTAAACTTCATGCAGAGCATTTCTTCATTTGTACTATGCTTACAGCCCTAGGGAAGTAGATAGTCAGCAATTGTTAATTTTTGCCGTCTGTAGATTTTAGAAAATCAGCTAAGTTGTCTTACTACGCAGTTTTATGAAACTGTTATATAATTTCCTGTTAAGCAGATAAGTTTGGCATTTCGTATAAATCAGCTTCAGTTGGAACGCAAAGCTACATGTATCTCTGACTGCTTAATTTTTTCCGTTTATTTCTTTTTATCTTTTCTAGTTAAGTGTTGTTTTTGTAACGTGAAATTTCTCTGAGTTAAGTAATAAATATTATGCAAAAGTTTCCGCCGCCCCCGCTAGCGGCCACTGTAGAAGTCTAACTGCCCGGCGACCCGTACTGTCAGTTCGTACATGAAGCCAAGCATGACGGTCGATAAAGTTCATTTGCGGCACTGTTTGTTATTCATGTTTAATTTAGGGAAAAGTGCGAGTGAAGCATACGGTTCAATATGTCAGGCGTATGGCGAAACGGTTATAGGTGAGCGAGCGTGTCGAGAATGGTTTGCCAAGTTTAAGAAAGGTGATCTAAGCTTGGAAGACAAGCCACGTGCAGGTAAACCTCAGGAACTCGTAGACGAGGAGCTGGAATCGCTGTTGCAAGAGGATGCCACACAATCGACCACGCAACTGGCGAAACGTTTGAAAGTGGCTCAATCGACGGTGGTACGGCGTCTACGGGCCTTGAGGAAGATTGGTAAGTGGGTTCCACATACTTTGACGGAGCGTAATATTGGTCAACGATTGGGCACCCGCATGTCGTTGCTGAAGTGGTTTCAAGGGAAGAATTTCCTGTGGAAGGTTGTCACCGGAGATGAAAAATGGGTCTATTGTGACAACCCTGTACGTAAGCGGTCCTGGGGCGACCCAGGCCAGCCATCAACATCCCCTGCAAAACATGATATCCACCGGGGTAAAGGTGTTGTTGTGCTTGTGGTGGGATATGCACGGAGTGCTGTACTTCGAACTGTTGAAACCGGGCGAAACAATCACTGCACAACGATATAGCGATTAGTTGATGAAACTGAACGCCGCAATCGAGCAAAAAACGCCCATGGAGAGGTAAAGGACGCCGCCTAGTAATCCTGTTACACGATAATGCCAGACCACATGTCGATGCCACCACGAAATCAACCCTTGAACAGTTACACTGGGAGGTTTGACCCCCAGACATTGCACCCTCAGACTTTCATCTGTTTCGTTCTATGCAACATGCCTTAGCCCAACAGCGATTCACCACAGTTCCAAAGGTGAACTATTTCGTTGCTGCGTTCTTCAGCTCAAAACCCGAGTCTTACTATTACAAGGCCATTCATTTGTTCCCTGAAAAATGGCAAAAGGTCATTGATGCTAGCGGCCAATATTTCGTTGAATAAACGTGTACTGGTTTCCTGATTGTTTCTGTCTCCTTTCCCTTAAAACGGCGGAAACTTTTGCATACCCCTAATAGTTTTGCATTGGGAAAAAGTACTTGCTAAAAAAGATAAAAATATTTATTTCTTTTAGAAGTTTATACCTCATACGAATCAACCCTGAAAAGTGATAAATATGATTTACCGAAAAAAAGAATTGTGACCTTTATTCAAGGTAGAAATTTAACAATTATGTATTAGTCTTGAAGCAGAGGTGACGTAAAAATACTTCATATCCACGGGCAGACAGGGACGACCAAACCAGGTCGGGAATTTTTATTTTCCGGTAAACTGTAACAACGCACGGACGTACAGGGAAATGTCCACTAGCACTTAACTCCAGTATTTTGTGAGGGGACATATGCTTCCAAAGTTCCAGACAAATGCACTCAATGGACAAAACATTAGAGATACCTACATAATAGCGTGTTGGTCCTCCGCTTTCCTTTACACACCGAGTCATCGACTTCACCAAATGCCGGAGGGTTTTCGGAGGTAATGTCAGCCATGCCTGTCGCAGCATTGTCCACAACTTCGCCCGAGACGTCGGTCCAGGATCCATGAATCCGATGTTCCTCACCACGGCATCCCAGATAGCCTTCATAGGGTTTAAATCCGGTGAACGTGAGGGCCATTAGGTGGTTCCAAACTCAGTTGAGTGTTCCTTGAATGGTGCCTGTGTGGTTGCGGTCCGGTGGGGAGAGGCATTGCCCTGCTGGAACAGACCATCGGCAGCAGGATGCGCGAAGGCCAAGAAAGCGTGTTGGTGATCAGTCAGCACATGCCGGTAGCGCGCAGCGGTTAAGGGCCTCTTGAGACACACTAAGGGACCTAGTGTGGTCCCATGAGAAGGTTCCCCAAACCATCATGGAGCCACCAGCGCCTTGAACAGAGCCTCATACTGTGGACCCCACACCCGCACCCTGCTGTCAGCTCGGTGCAGCTAAAAGCGGGATACATCGGACCACACGACGCGGCAACATTCTGTAGAGCTCCAGTTTTGATGTTCCCGGCACTAGGCGAGGCGTAATGTCCGATGACGAGCAGTCAACAGTGGCACACGAGTAGGGGAGTAGGGCGTCGGCTGTCGTAGCCCAGGGTATGCATTGTGCGCCATACCGTTCACTCGCTGCCGCTGATTGGGCCTCCGACATTTAACCTGGATGTGATTTGCACCACCGTTGCCAAGCGGTCGGTTTGTGCGAGCCTGGATAATCTACGTCAACCCCAGTCATCAATGGTGTGTGGTCGGCCACAGCTTGACCTCCGGGCGTTGGTACGTCTGTCGAAGGTATACTCATGGTACACCCTTGATGCGGTTGCCCTCGACAACCCTAGGGTTCTTACCACTTGGGATATAGAATGACTCATTGGGGGGGACATGCTTCCACGTTCAAAGTTGCCCAGATCACTATGTTCACCCACGTTCATCGAGTGAGATACACGGTTTGGACGCCCTGCTGTCCGCTTACTTATCGCCTCCGTTCGGTTAGAGTCTGTTCCACTATGAGCGGGGGATACCCAAATCAACTGCCCATCACCCCTATTTCTAATGTTTTGTCTACTGAGTGTATATATGACTATTTACACTATATTGACAAAAGTCACAGGACACCCCTTCAAAATCAAATGAACGAATCCGCTGCGTTGTTAAGCTGCGGGGTACAGCTACAAACGGTATAAAAATAAGAATGCAGCTGACCGCGATCATATCGCACTGTGAGGTTGGGTGAAAATGTCGCGGCGGGAGAGAACTGACTTTGAGAAAGGAAAGATTGTTGTGTGTTATATTAGTGGGTTGTCCATAAGAGAAACCGAGAGGCGTTTAAACATACCCAAGTCAACTGTTTTGGATGTACTGAATAAGTGGAAGACACATGGCGTGCCTGAAGCAGCAAAACGTACCGGCAGACCAAAGAAAATCAGTGATAGAGGATGTCGAAACCTCAGGTGAGTCATTACAGCTAATCGACGGAGTACTGCACAAGACCTCAGTGTACAGGTGAGTCAAAATGCTGGAACCTTGGTATGTACACGTACCATTTGCCGAGAACTTCATTCCATGGGTCACCGTAGTCGTGCGGCTGCTCAAAAGCCTTTCATCTGCACTCGGAATGCTACTCGTCGTTTAGCATGGTGCAAAGAACATTTATCGTGGACCGTAGATCAATGGAAACGGGTTCTATGGACTGATGAATCCAGATACACGATCCATCAGTCTCGTGACCGTGTGTGGGTATGGTGGCAGCCGGGGTAACGCTATTTACCACAGTGTAATGTTCCTACGGTTAAGTTTGGAGCTGGCAGTGTACTCGTGTGGGGGTGTTTTTCATGGTATGGTCCCGGCCCATTGGTTATAATGGACAAACCTGTTAACCAGCACGCCTACCTCGATATTCTGGGCAATTATGTCGCACCAACTCTGTGGCAATACTATGGAACCGGGCCTTGTTGGTACCAGCAGGACAATGCACCGAGCCATGAAGCAAGGACTGTTACGGCGTGGCTTGACGATAATTTCGTACCGTGTGTGGACTGGACAGCACACAGCCCTGATCTTAATCCCATAGAGCACCTATGGGATGAATTAGAGCGCCGCATATAAAGTTTGGAACCAAGGCCTACTAACAGTTAGCGGCAGCATTATGTTCTGAATGGAAGCGCATATCTATCGCTGTGTTCCGAAGCCTTGTCGAAAGCATGTCTCGAAGGGTCATGCATGCTTTAAGGCCAAAGGTGAGCTGGCACCGTACTAATTAATGTATGCCAATAAATGCTATGTTTTGTTTTTCTTCTACAGGTGTCCGGTGACTGTTGTCAATATAGTGTGCATATATTAGTTTTTAAATTAAAATTTCTCTTGATCGATGTTTATGATGTTCTATCAAGTAAAAAATATTTTTTTAATTGAGGTGCTTTTTGCAGATATGAAATGAATGAAGGCATCTTATCTAACTTATCTGAATGATACAATGATTTTCGTTATACTTTTTAGTTAGCATTATTACTATTTTGAAAACTTTTAAGACAGATGATGTTACTGCTACAAAAGAAGGCGCTTGTGCTATCAAATCGGTTTTAATCAATACTTCACCAAGGAAAAAGGACGAATCAAGTATTCTAAAACACAATTACGTGCAGCACTTACCGAATCGATGTTACAAACGGAACATTGGAAATTTCCAAAGACACTTTTTCTAAGAACAGTTCGTCACACAAAAATCTTGGGTATATCATTCAGTTCCATTTCATTTGTTCGGTTTTGGTTGCTGTACAGCAAGTTTTCATATTTGCGGCATGACGCAAGGAACACAAAATAAGTAACTGCTTTCTGTTTCTGTTTAGTGGTTTGAATGACTGCGCAAAATGTCCAGCAGATAAGTGAGGTCATCCTGATATATCTTTCCCCTTCGAGAAATATTCAAACTTCGGAAACTTCTCAGAAGGAACGAAAGAAAAAGAAGGAAGGAAATAGAAGAAAAAATCCACCATACAAGAGGCATTCTCTTTTCCGCAGCATGTGTTAGGCAGTTAACGATACTTTAGGGTGATTGAATCGTTTCGTGACTTTTCGGCACTTTTGTTTCGTAATGTAACAGAGTGATACAGAATGTCTTCACGCGCTACGAAGGAGAAACGTTTACTCTTATTGTTCCATTTAGTACGGTCATAAGAAATAGGGGTAAAAAAACAAAACATATAAGCATGGTCCTCCCTAAGATTCTGTGCCTTACGGAACCCATGGGGGCAAAGCTACACAGCCTTTGATCTGTGGGGGCATGAGCTCTACTGCCTCCACGGGTTAGGCACCACTGCAGATACCTTATAAATTCCCTCATGAAAAAAATTCTGTTAGATCCTGGATGAAAAAGAACTGTTAAAATATGTATTGTAAAACGAATTCAGTTATGAGCAAACTTTAACAACAGTTTAAAGGAGAGACTTATAAAAAAACATTTGGTGATTGAATGTAGTCTCACATCACGCTCTGAACGGAGATGTTGTACCAGATAATTATTTTCCTTTGAAATTTTTGGCTTTTACAAAATATAAAAAAAATAAAAGGTCAAGAATCTCTTGAAGGCCCTATTTTCAACTAAATCACCATGAAGATTTTTCTGAGAATTGAATTGTGTACGCACAACATAGTAATTTTTCTAAGCAGTTAATTTTTAGCATGTCTTTTGTAAAAAAAATCGTGCTTATATTTTCGATTCGTCCGCCCGTCTGTGAACACCATATCTCTGCAACCATTAGTCCGATTTAAAAATATTATTTTTGCATTGGGAAGCTTGAAATCTGTGAATGATGATCCTTCCTTTCGTTTTTCTTTTTTTATACGATGCACAATTTCGCCGCGAGAGGGCGTAAATATAAATGATGTTGAATTCAAAATACATTTTATTCCATATATTTGCTTCTAAACGCCCGATTGAAAAAAATATTTTACCATTCGATTCCATTTATGTCAAAGACTATTTTAGGTATAGTCACGTTTTTAAATTACGCACATATTTGCCGATAGGGGGCGTAAAGGTAAATTGCATTTTTCCGGAAATCTCTGCTTCTAAAACTCGGATTTAAAAACTTTTTTCTGCAGCAGATACAACTCTTGATGGGAAAACTTTTGCATATGATTTCTAATTTTTGGTAAAAAATGGTTTGGTCACCAATGGGCGTAAGTGTTAATTTCTGCTTGTGATGCATTTGCAGCAAAATCTGAGCTTCTAAAAGTTCGATTGAAAAAATTCTTCTGTGGATCGATACCACTTACGTCGATAAACCTTTTCGGAATATTTCCTTCGTAAAATAATGCATAGTTTCTCCTCCAGGGGGAGTAGACGTATATCTCATTTTTGCAACTATCTCTAGTAGTATAGGAAATGGGGGTTCTGAAACAGTGGAGGAGCCAATGTTATCCTATGGCTCCTCCACCTTCCCAGGTGGAGGAGCGGTGGAGGAAGCGGACGCTTGGGTGGTGGAGGAGGCGGTCGATCGGTGGTGGAGGAGGAGGAGGAGGATGTGATGGCTACAATTTGGAAAACGCGGCTGGTTGGGTGTATGTGAAGAACGTTTTTTTTTTTTCTTTTTTCCCCACACTTTTGATTTGTTGTCTTAATACATGTCTTAATACAACATAACTTGCCGAGACCTCTGGTTTCTTAAGTAATGTGTTATTCCCCTCTATATATCTTTAAATTTTTGGTTTATAATTATGGTTATTATGACGTAACTATTGCAGCGTTTAAAGAACATATATATTGTACATTTCACACATTTGAATGGTATTCGCAGGTCTGGAAAGATGAACATTTCATTCAGTGTGAAAAGTATTGAAATGAAAAGTTGATGTAAAGAACTACAGCTGATATTTTTATTCCTAACTTGTGTATTTACAACACTGCTTTCGGAGATGAAAGCAGTGATTTGTCAGGCGAAAAGCTACATCGGGTCATCAGCAGGAAACTGTATTATTTACAGCCGAGGCCCACTGAGTTAAGAGCGCCCTGTGTAGCCGCCCATTTTTCCTTTTCGGCCTCTACTCCTGAAAGGATGTTAAGTTTCAATATTTTTCAGTGTTTAGTTTGATTATTAATTTTAGGAATGTAACGAAAAAAAAATCAAGATTTTTACCTATATGCAATGAAACCGTAACTCACCAAATTCCAAGTGAAATTTCATCTGGGTTTAGTCTCACATCGGAACCCATCATTTGCATTCTTTTAGAGTTTAAGAGCAATTTTGTCTCATTAACAACAAGCGTGCCAACCTCATCCCTCACACAAACTTCAGGGTTACAGATAATTATACCATTCTAGAATCTCCCGCCCTAACACCGATTTAAGCAAATTTTTAAGGTTACAATTCTACTTTCATCCAACATAAAGGTAAAAATCTTCTCATAGCTCTTATTATCGAGCGATTTTTCTTCATTCTTTAATTAAAGAATAATGGGAAATTATACTTAACACCCTTTTTTTTTTAACTCCGCTTTTTTATTTTCATGGTATAGAGTTCATGCTTTTTACTCTAAATTTGCTGCATTGTGGTATAGAATATTTTTTTCTGAAAGAGGGATGTTTTATATAACTCACGTCGTAGGTTTTTTTTTAATTGCGGCTTTAATTTTTTTTTAAGTGCTTTTGCAGTTAATTTTTCTCCACATTCACTGTCTATACTATACGTTTTCGATCGTAGTCCTATAAATTCTTTTATCACTCTTCCATTCAGCTCATCTTTTCATTTTTCCAATCACTTTTCTATTTACCTGACTACGTAGAAAGTGATTGGCTGGATACTCAGAAGTATCAAATTTTTCAATGTCTTCTAGCATATCTGCATAGACATCATCAGTACAGATCTCGTAAGTGAATGAGTCTGTGTCCGTAAACAAAAGTTTAACACACTTATCATCATATTTCTGTTTTACATAAGTGTAATAAAAATTATACATTAATGTTTTACTAATATGCAAAGTCGCAAATCCAGCATAGATAGGTCTATTTAAATACAAATTCACACGTTTCATATTAACAGCAACTAAACCATCGCTAAATCTGATAAACGAATCAAACGCTGGGGATGCCATTAACTTTAGCATTTGTTTCTCTGTCTGCACTAACTTTAAGTTTACATGTTTTCTGATATTTTCAATAGTTTTACCGAAAACGGCATTATTTAAAAGTTAAAAAAAATCCTTTTCAAAAGCGGTTTTCGCCTGTGCTCGTTTTGCTGTATTAAAATGTATGTATTCTCTTAACCAGGGACTTTGTGTTAATGATAGAACTTTGTGAACTTTTCCCAGCTTCATCCCCAATTCTAAATAAAGTTTCAGATTCCTGTAGTGCAAAATATAATTATTCTTGTTGTGTAAAGTAGTCAGCAGTTTTTCATTTTTACTGCAGGAAATGAGGTTAAGATCCTCCATTAGCTGCTTCGAATAACTGGAGAGCATGTCGGGTGAAATATTCATTTTTTCTGGTGCTAATGGATAATCACTGTGAGTGCTCTGCATGGTAAGAGAGATCTACCTCCAAAATGTATCCTACATCGCTTTCATCAGATACCTGGGAAATATTGAGATTTTGCACTTCTTCATCTGTTAACCACCGGAAGTCCTTCATTGGTAAAAATTGGTTAAGTCCATAACCATATAAATTATTGATATTGAAGTACATTATGTATTTAGAGGGTTCAGACGGGTTATATTCTTCAAGATATTTATTATTGGATCTAGCATATCTATTGCTGATCATCGATACACCACCCCTGATACCTTTTTCAATGAAAAGATGCATGTCAATGTCTGTTAAAAGCTCAAGCTCAACACCTGTCATTTTCAAACAAGCTTGAAACGCCATCCCAGGGGCCGTGTACGTATGCAAACAGTCAATTCCATAATAAGAAAGGGTTAGCACCCTAAAATTCTCGAAGACGTCTGCTAACAGTAAAACATCTGTTAGCATATATAAATCATGGTACTCTCCAAGATTTCTAATTTGAAAGTGCTCCCACACCTTTTCTGCGTGTGCATAATCTTCATGACATATGTTTTCCTCTGTCAGGGTGTTATAGAAATAACACTTATCGGGGAGACGAATATCTTCAAATTTTTTTCCCTATCCATGTAATCATAGGGATAAACTCTGTTTCGCAATAAAAGTTCTACATGAGTACTAGAAAAGTTTTGGTTTAAATTCTTAAAACTATCTTTTCCCTCTTGAGCTAAATTTTTGACTAGTTTCTCCAAAGAGGTGTTTAAAAATTTCAAAGAATACATAAAGTGTAGATTACCCAGTGAGAAAGAAATATATTGCTCCGTGTTGGATGGAATACAGCCAATGGCTTTATCCTTTATTTTTCCTATTTTTTGCATGATTAAGTGGGAATCAGAACCTTGAAGATTTTGAAAAATTACTGGGATTTTGAACGAAAATTTAAATTACAGCTCTTATGTGCAGCCCCTCGATATTTGGAAGTTAAATGACAGTGATCTCGCACTTTATCACCATTCAGTGGTTTCTCACAAATATGACACAAAACTGATTCTTGGAAAGAAATTTCGTCCTCTTCAGTCATATCTATAGGTTTATTGATTTTTAGAAGAACATCGATCTTTTCCTCTTCAACCAATAAAGATTTTAGAAAATGCTCCACAACGTTTTCCCCACGGTATACAACAGGTTTAGTATGTTGAATTTGATGGATTTGAAAATCAAACTTATTCGAAGTAAACCCGAATTTTGTCTCATCTCTTCATCTGCCACTCCTGATTATAAAGTGCGTATAGAACATGCTTCAATCTTTGTGAGAAAAGTTCAAGTTAACCCCGGAATTTTAATCGGTCATGCTAAGGCTCTGGAAAAGGCTTCTGCAAAATACCCAGTTGATCGTATTTTGTGCAAAGTGTATTCCGTTTCTCAAGGGAGCATGTCCTTTGTACAGGATAATGTATTCCTAGGTCAAATGCCTAAAAAAGTAATTATCACATGCGTCGATAATGAAGCTTTCAACGGTACATATAAGATCAATCCATTCGAATTTAAACATTATGATGTCAACTTTATCGGCGTGTATGTTGACGGCCAACCGGTACCTCATAAACCTTTTGAACCGGATTTTTCTTCTGAAAACACTATTCGATCCTATCACAGTTTATTCCAGGGAACCGAAAAACTGAACCAAGACAGAGGAATTGATATTTCAAGAGAAGAGTATGGAAAAGGTTATACGATGTATGCTTTCGATCTGTCTCCTGACTTGTGCGATGGAGGTCATGTGAATTTAATTCGTCAAGTGAATTTAAGAGTGGAAATAAAATTCAATACTGCTTTATCTGCATCGGTGAGTGTACTAATCTATGCTGAATTTCAGAATATTATAGAAATTATGAAGTCTAGAAGTGTTCTATGCGACTTTTCCAACTAGATGGGGGAAAAAAAAGACATGGATAACATTCAAATTCGCAACATACTTAGAAAAGATCCAGTAACTCGTCATATTTTTATCGACGTGTTTCCGTGCGATAGACTTCCTAAAACAATTTCAAAATACCCTGCCTGTATTGTGGTGAATACAGATCCTCACAACAAACCTGGAAAACATTGGATAGCTGTGTATATACAAAGTCCTGTAAGATTAGAATTTTTGATTCCTATGGACATTCACCTGCGTATTTTGGTGGACATATTGCGAGGTTCACTTCCAAATTCGGTTATGTAAACTATAACGATATATCTCTTCAGAACCCTTTTACTACTGTATGTGGACAATTCTGTGTTTTTTATTTGTATTCTAGATGTCGTGAAAGAAGTCTTAAATCTATTTTAAGATCATTCAATTTCAAAAGCATGTCAAATGACAAACGTGTCTACAATTTTGTCAAAAAAAGATTTGGAGTAGCGGTAAAATTTAAATAAAAATTATTTCTTTAAATTCTCTTTTCTGTGTCTGTCCTTAAACTATGTTATACTTCCTTCACTTGCTTAGTTGGAATTATGGAAGCACCAGTATTACACCATCCATTTACGACAGTCATCAGCGGTCCGACCGGATGCGGAGAAACGCAGTTTGTCTTCAAACTCTTGACTCATATTCACGAAATCATTAAACCTACTCCAACACACGTGGTATGGTTCTACGGTGTTTATCAACCTCTATATGATGAAATTTCTAATGTTACATTTGTTGAAGGAATCCCTAGTAGTTTTCAAGAACATATCAAAGACAAGACTTTGTTTATTTACGATGATCTTATGTTTGAATGCGCTCGTGATAACAAATTAGCCCATTTATTCGCAAGGGGGAGTCATCATTATAATACTTCAGTTGTTTTTATCACGCAAAATATATTTCATAAAGGTAAAGAAATGAGAGAAATTTCACTGAATGCACACTATTTGCTTTTGTTTAAATCTCGAAGAGATATTGCCCAGATTACTCATTTAGGAATGCAGTTGTATCCTTCTAAAGTAAAATTTTTTCAAGAAGCATTTTTAGATGCTACCAAACCCGCATTTTCTTATCTACTAGTTGATCTTCGAAGTGATACACCTGAGGAAATTCGTTTACGAACCAATATCCTTCCAAGAGAAACCCAATATTCTTATTTACCACGGTGAAAGCAGTTAAAAGTGCACCCAAACCTAACTAATTGATTAGTATCCACAATGACGATGACGAAAGAAGAACTCCAGTTTCTTCACGTAATTCAAGTTTGTCCTAAGAAAGTGTTAAGGGAACTGCTAATGAAATGTTCGAATCGAAATCTACGCTGCATTTGCGGATGTTGTTTGAATATATTAAAAGGAAATATACCACTCTCTCCAAATCAAAAAGACAAACTACACCGTCATAGACACACGTTACGGGTTTTGGTACGAAAAAAGACGCCATTATATTTAAAGAGAAAACTCATTGTACAACGTGGAGGGTTTCTAAATATATTAGTACCGGCTGCACTAACTTTACTAACGTCAATCCTTTCAAAATAACCATGGAATATACACGCAAGGTTGTTTTAGTTCCTGAAGAACGAATGCTGCGTCACATTCCAACTGAGAATTTTTTATCCAAACTTGATGAGGAAATGAAAAAAATTCTGTTTAGTACACAACCTGATTATGTAAAAGTAATGCTGTATAATCAAGTGTTAAACAAACGACTTCAGATGCCTCTCCTGAACTCAATGGCGAAAGACCCCGAGTTTAAACACGAAAGCCGAACGAGCGGAAAGGAAAAACAGTCTAAGGATGAAGTTGAAGAAACAGAAGTTGATGAAACACAGAAAACTGTGAAGCGTGATTTTGTAGAAAATTTACTAGTGTTAACGGTTCCAAAAAATTCGAAGCGCTCTGCCCAGAATGTTTTGAAAGTTTTTAAAGAAAATTCGAACATTATATCTGGGACACCACAAGCTGAATTCATATACCGCGGCAAAACGTTTAAATATTCAAACATTGTTGATTTGGTAGATCACATGTTAAATCCTCAAAGTGTTTCGGATATCCCTGCAATGAATGTATTTGCAAATGCTGTAAACGAAGTTAATTTACCTTTAAGATATCGGAAAAAATAAGAAAATGTTTGTAACAGAAAAACCATCGCAATCCGGTAAAAGCACTTCACCGCGGTGGGTTCCTTATTAAAGAATTACATATTTTTTCTCTGTATATAATATGAATTCGGTCTCATTATTTGCTTGTTTTATTTGAATGTGTTTTGCTAAAAATATGTAATTTGACTGTCATGAAAATACAAACGATAATTTTCACACCTACTCCTGGCATAATCATTTTAACACTAAGCTAGAACTGTAATTTAGGTCATGAAAATTTTACTTAAATCAATAACTTATGGGTAGTATTTAAGGTAAGGTTTTGAAGCTTAAAAAATTCAAATAGTCAATATTGGAGTAGAATATTTTGTTAAGGTGGGTTTTGGAAGGTAAATTTACTCTACGGTTGAAACTCGTGTTTGTGATGACTGTGGTTTGCTGAAAATGTCATAGAATAACATTGGAAGATACATATGATGGAAGTATGATATTTTGTCTAAACATTTTGTGAAAACGGAAAAATTGATTCTAACAAGTGTAGGGTCGATATTTTGGAGTTAGGTTTTTGTCGAGGTTACTTTTTGAGCATCGTGTGTGTGTGTGTGTGTGTGTTCTTCTATACTCACTTTGAATCACATCAAGTTATCAATGAAGCACCGGATACTCCTGAAGAACATAAGACTTTATGTAGCATTCACGGTGCACAAAAAGTTAGACTTCCAAAAGAGAATGGAAAATTGTTAAAATTCAAAAACAATTTTTTTCAATTGAGAATTCCTTTTGTCATTTATGCAGACTTCGAATGTTTTGTTCAGAAACTACCAGTAGGTAACAAACTCACGGAAAAGACTGCAAAACATACCCCCGTCAGG
Source organism: Macrothele yani (assembly GCA_039090855.1). Taxonomy (NCBI): domain Eukaryota; kingdom Metazoa; phylum Arthropoda; class Arachnida; order Araneae; family Macrothelidae; genus Macrothele; species Macrothele yani. The sequence goes on along the minus strand of CM077017.1, from coordinate 57,805,050 downwards.
ATACTGCTATGCTGTTATTGGTAATGATGGGGAATGCATTACTAAACCTGTTGTATACCGTGGAAAAAACGTTGTGGAGCATTTTCTAAAATCTTTATTGGTTGAAGAGGAAAAGATCGGTGTTCTTCTAAAAATCAATAAACCTATAGATATGACTGAAGAGGACGAAATTTCTTTCCAAGAATCAGTTTTGTGTCATATTTGTGAGAAACCACTGAATGGTGATAAAGTGCGAGATCACTGTCATTTAACTTCCAAATATCGAGGGGCTGCACATAAGAGCTGTAATTTAAATTTTCGTTCAAAATCCCAGTAATTTTTCATAATCTTCAAGGTTCTGATTCCCACTTAATCATGCAAAAAATAGGAAAAATAAAGGATAAAGCCATTGGCTGTATTCCATCCAACACGGGGCAATATATTTCTTTCTCACTGGGTAATCTACACTTTATGTATTCTTTGAAATTTTTAAACACCTCTTTGGAGAAACTAGTCAAAACTTTAGCTCAAGAGGGAGAAGGATAGTTTTAAGAATTTAAACCAAAACTTTTCTAGTACTCAGGTAGAACTTTTATTGCGGAAGAGAGTTTATCCCTATGATTACATGGATAGGGAAAAAAATTTGAAGTTATTCGTCTCCCCGATAAGTGTTATTTCTATAACACCCTGACAGAGGAAAACATATGTCATGAAGATTATGCACACGCAGAAAAGGTGTGGGAGCACTTTCAAATTAGAAATATTGGAGAGTACCATGATTTATATATGCTAACAGATGTTTTACTGTTAGCAGAAGTCTTCGAGAATTTTAGGGTGCTAACCCTTTCTTATTATGGAATTGACTGTTTGCATACGTACACGGCCCCTGGGATGGCGTTTCAAGCTTGTTTGAAAATGACAGGTGTTGAGCTTGAGCTTTTAACAGACATTGACATGCATCTTTTCATTGAAAAAGGTATCAGGGGTGGTGTATCGATGATCAGCAATAGATATGCTAGATCCAATAATAAATATCTTGAAGAATATTGCCCGTCTGAACCCTCTAAATACATAATGTACTTCAATATCAATAATTTATATGGTTATGGACTTAACCAATTTTTACCAATGAAGGACTTCCGGTGGTTAACAGATGAAGAAGTGCAAAATCTCAATATTTCCCAGGTATCTGATGAAAGCGATGTAGGATACATTTTGGAGGTAGATCTCTCTTACCATGCAGAGCACTCACAGTGATTATCCATTAGCACCAGAAAAAATGAATATTTCACCCGACATGCTCTCCAGTTATTCGAAGCAGCTAATGGAGGATCTTAACCTCATTTCCTACAGTAAAAATGAAAAACTGCTGACTACTTTACACAACAAGAATAATTATATTTTGCACTACAGGAATCTGAAACTTTATTTAGAATTGGGGATGAAGCTGGGAAAAGTTCACAAAGTTCTATCATTCACACAAAGTCCCTGGTTAAGAGAATACATACATTTTAATACAGCAAAACGAGCACAGGCGAAAACCGCTTTTGAAAAGGATTTTTTTTTTTAACTTTTAAATAATGCCGTTTTCGGTAAAAGTATTGAAAATATCAGAAAACATGTAAACTTAAAGTTAGTGCAGACAGAGAAACAAATGCTAAAGTTAATAGCATCACCAGCTTTTGATTCGTTTATCAGATTTAGCGATGGTTTAGTTGCTGTTAATATGAAACGTGTGAATATGTATTTAAATAGACCTATCTATGCTGGATTTGCGATTTTGGATATTAGTAAAACATTAATGTATAATGTTCATTACACTTATGTAAAACAGAAATATGATGATAAGTGAGTTAAACTTTTGTTTACGGACAAAGACTCATTCACTTACGAGATCTGTACTGATTATGTCTATGCAGATATGCTAGAAGACATTGAAAAATTTGATACTTCTGAGTATCCAACCAATCACTTTCTACATAGTTAGGTAAATAGAAAAGTGATTGGAAAAATGAAAGATGAGCTGAATGGAAGAGTGATAAAAGAATTTATAGGACTACGATCGAAAATGTATAGTATAGACAGTGAATGTGGAGAAAAATTAACTGCAAAAGGTGTTGTTAAAGCCGCAATTGAAAAAAAACTACGACATGAGTTATATAAAACATCCCTCTTTCAGAAAAAAATATTCTATACCACAATGCAGCAAATTCAAAGTAAAAAGCATAAACTCTATACCATGAAAATAAAAAAAGCGGAGTTAAAAAAAAAAAGGGTGTTAAGTATAATTTCCCATTATTCTTTAATTAAAGAATGAAGAAAAATCGCTCGATAATAAGAGCTATGAGAAGATTTTTACCTTTATGTTGGATGAAAGTAGAATTGTAACCTTAAAAATTTGCTTAAATCGGTGTTAGGGCGGGAGATTCTAGAATGGTATAATTATCTGTAACCCTGAAGTTTGTGTGAGGGATGAGGTTGGCACGCTTGCTGTTAATGAGACATAATTGCTCTTAAACTCTAAAAGAATGCAAATGATGGGTTCCGATGTGAGACTAAACCCAGATGAAATTTCACTTGGAATTTGGTGAGTTACGGTTTCATTGCATATAGGTAAAAATCTTGATTTTTTTTTTCGTTACATTCCTAAAATTAATAATCAAACTAAACACTGAAAAATATTGAAACTTAACATCCTTTCAGGAGTAGAGGCCGAAAAGGAAAAATGGGCGGCTACACAGGGCGCTCTTAACTCAGTGGGCCTCGGCTGTAAATAATACAGTTTCCTGCTGATGACCCGATGTTGCTTTTCGCCTGACAAATCACTGCTTTCATCTCCGAAAGCAGTGTTGTAAATACACAAGTTAGGAATAAAAATATCAGCTGTAGTTCTTTACATCAACTTTTCATTTCAATACTTTTCACACTGAATGAAATGTTCATCTTTCCAGACCTGCGAATACCATTCAAATGTGTGAAATGTACAATATATATGTTCTTTAAACGCTACAATAGTTACGTCATAATAACCATATTTATAAACCAAAAATTTAAAGATATATAGAGGGGAATAACACATTACTTATGAAACCAGAGCTCTCGGCAAGCCATGTTGTATTAAGACAACAAATCAAAAGTGTGGGGAAATAAAAAAAAAAAAAAAAAAACGTTCTTCACATACACCCAACCAGCCGCGTTTTCCAAATTGTAGCCATCACATCCTCCTCCTCCTCCTCCACCACCGATCGACCGCCTCCTCCACCACCCAAGCGTCCGCTTCCTCCACCGCTCCTCCACCTGGGAAGGTGGAGGAGCCATAGGATAACATTGGCTCCTCCACTGTTTCAGAACCCCCATTTCCTATACTACTATCTCTGCTTCCAAGAATCCGATTTAAAAAAATTCCTTCTTTGTTGGATAGATTTTCCGGTGGGAAATGTTTTTCATACAATTTCGAAATGCTCACGTAATTAATAGATTTTCAGATAGGGAGCGTAAAAGTAAATTGCCTTTTCCCCGATATCTCTGCTTCTGAAACTCAAATTTGAAAAACTCTTCCTGTCTTGCATGCAGCACCAGATATGAAATGTTTTGCATATAATTTCGAATATTTGGTTAAGAATGGTTTGGCCAACAGGGGGTGTAAGTGGTAATTCCTGCTTTTGATGTATTTGTAGCAAAATCTGAGCTCCTAAAAACCCGATAAAAAAAATTATTTCGTGGATCGATACCGCTCACATCCAAAAATCTTTTGAGAATGTTTTCTTCTTAAAATAATGCATGGTTTTTCCGGCAGGGGGCGTAGATGCATAGCTTATTTTTGTCAATAGCTCTGCTTCATGAGTCCGATTTGAAAAATTATTTCTTTGTTGGAGAGCATTTCCGCTAAAAAATGTTTCTCATATAATTTCAAATTTTTCTTAACGCACAAGTCGGCCACCAGAGGGCGTAAGTTCACGTTTTCGTTTACAGAAACATCTTCGGAACTGAAAACCCGATTGAAAAGCTTTTTTCTCCCGTCTGATACTACTAAGTAAGCAAACTCTGTGTGCGTATTTTCTTACCGAAATAATGCACAATTTCGTCGCTAGGGGGCGCAAAAGCTTAATCTGTACTCAATATCGCTGCTTCTATATGACCGATTTAAAAAATTCTTTAAACACCGGATGCCATTTACTTTGTAAAATACTATAGGCTAGTATATGAGGAATTCTGTAGTTCACAGTTCTGTCGGTAGGTGATGTTTCTGTATTTCAGTTTACAGCTGTATCGCAGTTTCTAAAAATTACTATTGAGATATCTCTTTTTCACTCTATGCCATTCACTACAATAGTGAAGTAGAGCAATATCCTCTTTAAATAATGCAAAGATTTCCTGGTAGGTGCGCAAAGTGCTTTCAGGAGACGTATTTAAGAAGTTATTTTTCCTTAGCATAGCTTTTTCTATGAAGAATATTTTTCGCCTATTTTCAACTTTTCCATTATACAAAATTCTGCCGATAGCAGACGTAGACTTATATCATGTTTCCTTTACTGTATTTCTTCTTTTAACTGCTCGATTTGAAAATCACTTTGTCTCTGATACCTTCTTTGTGCTGATAATTTTTTTGTTCGCCATTTGTTAATTTTCGTAACATGCCTTTTAGCCCATGGTGAAACTAAGTAGATGTTTCTATTGCGTTGATGCATAAAGTTCATGCCGTTTTTTTCACCGCACTACAGGAATGTATTACATCAGAAGGGGAAACGGAATCAATCAACTATGTATTCCCTCCAATGTTTACGATGGTACCCCAACGTCTGGATAGGTCTGCAATGCCATTCTTGAAAAGACGTGCAGGTTTTGCTACGAAGAAATCATCAAGGAAATTCTGGAGATCAAACATCATTGTTGAATGTTCTGCCACGGAGTGCATTCGACACAGATCGGAACAGGTGGTAGTCTGAAGGGGCGACATCTGGGGAATAGGCTGGATGTGGAAGGATCTCCGATTTCATGTTCTGAATGGCCATTTTGGTCATGTTTGAACTGTGAAGGCGTGCGTTATCATGTTGGAGAAGGACACCATGGCGCCGATGTAGCCGTTTCTGCTGAATTGCTCCCTCCACACGGCGGAGTTGCTCACAATAGAATGCAGCGTTGATGGTCTGATTCCTTGGCAGCATTTCCCAGTGAATAGTGCCTTCCATGTCTCACCAGACACACAACATGATCTGCTCAGGATGAAGGTTATGTTTTGGACGTGTTGTGGGCGTCATGTTTGGGCTTAACCATTCCCTTCGTTGCCTGAAATTCACGTACAGGCACCACTTTTCATCTTCAGTAACAATACGTGACAGAAAGGGTTTGTGTTGCTGAGAACATTCGCGAAAACGGGCGAGCAAGGAACCACATATGGCAGGCAACACGCTGATTCTTGTTGTCCTCGGTGAGAGTGTGAGGCACCCAAGACCTCAATTTCTGGACCTTTCCCATGCTTTCCAGGTGTCGCACCACTGTTGCCTGATCATAGTCCATCTCAGCGGCCAATTCGCGTGTGGTTTGACGCGGATCCAAGTGGATGAGATGGTTCTGCTGTTGGGTGCATCTTGATTATTCTCATCAAAGTGAGATGAACGACCTGAGCGTGGAGAGTGGGTGAGGTCAAAATTGCCACCTCAGAACCACTCAAACCATTTGCGGGTTGTCCTCGCAGCAATAGGATCCTCCCCATACACAGCAAAAATTTCTCGAGTAGCCTCGGCGGCTGTGGATCCGTTGTTAAACTTGTAGAGAAGCAGATGTCGGAAATGTTCATTCCTCTTTACTTGACACTCCATACTTCGGAACCTGAAAACCAAAAACCATTAGCCACAATCACACAACGCAATATGATTTAGATACACGATATTACTGGCTACATTTTGATATACAACTGGCCACCTTCACCGTCACTACTGACCTGGAAAACACTCGTGAAATAAAGCGGCATGAACTTATGCATCACCCCAATGTTTGTGGATGTTTTATCGATTGTAGAAACTTGTTGATCGTTTTCTTAACCGGTTCTACTGGCTTTGAAAAGCTCTGATAAATTTAATTCGCGTCAGAACGAATTCAAAAGACGTGCTTATTACAACCAGTATTCAGTGTCATATTTCTTGTTTTTTTTAATTTATTTGGTCACTAATCGCCTACTGCGCAATAGAAATGGTATTTCCTCCTTGAGTAAACAACGTTTTTGTGTCTACATATTATTTTAACACATGAACCATTATTTTGAGCCATGAATCAGTACTGGTAAATCGGTCTTTCTTTTAAGATAAATGTGGGTAGAACACATTTCGTAATATAACTGCCGGGGAATGACTTTGTGCTCTGTGTTAGTCTCTGGATAAGGGAGTGGGGATGATGAGCCATCAAAAGGGGTACTAGTGTTACTTTCAAGTGTACAAATGGAGAATAGGGTACGCCATTTACCCTGGCCTCCAAGTCCAACAACCTACGTCCAACTGTAGTTAGCTTTAGCTTAATTAATTTATAACAGCATGCTTTGTTGGGCGGCAGTTTTCTCAGATAAGCAGATACGTTTTGTCAGATTTACACCAAAAATTGGATTGTCATCTTCAAAATTTGTATTATATGGTGTAATCCAGTTTATCTTTCATGATTTATCTGCTCCTCCGGGCAATCACGGAATAGGATTCTTAAACTCCAGATTCGCTGAACATGAATGCCGGTTGCTTCGACTGGCGAATCTCGTAATGGTTATATTTAAATTAATCGGAAACTTGAGACTTGGTCGTTCTGGGTGGTGTAGTGGTAGCATACCTGGGCGCCATCTGGGAGACGCGGATTCGAGTTCCGCTCCAGGACGACGAAATTTTCAAGTTTTCGGATATTATCTGACTTACCATCCTTGTCACATTTACCCCAAAAATCGGATTGTCTTCTTCAAAATATGTTTCATGGAAAGGAAAGGTTTTTTTCCTTGGGGAAGTAACCTTTTAGACAGAGACGAAGCTCAGATTAAATTATCGATTATTTTTCATAAGCACCAAAATAATTACTCGTTCATTCCAAAAAATATAGACGAAAAGAATACGAGAATGGGAGAGGGTCAGTGGTCAATTTCCAGTGGTCAGTCGTGAAGTGTCCCTGCGTCCTGGTGGGCCAATTTGTCCCTGTTCATAGCTGTCATTTTCATTTAAAGATCACAGCTACGCTACTAGTTTTCATGAAATTCGATGATCCCGCCCAGGTTTTCGTGGATGAATTTAGGCCTTCTCTGGCATTATGTGAAAATAAAAATTGGGTGCATCTTGATTATTTTGCTAGTGTGAAGTGCTGTCGTCCCAAAATAAAATATCGACTAGAGATCGATTATGAAAATTTATAAGTTATGTAAAACATAGCTGTAAATTACGTAAAACGTACATATAAATTACGAAAAACATCGCTGAGCTGCTCTCTGAGATTCAGAGGTTAGCTCCTCAAACAAAGCTCATCTGCCAGACTGAAGTTTAAAACTGATGGAGCTAGATTTACTTACTGTTGTTATATTAAATGTCTCTATTTACAGAGATCTCAGGACACTACTGGAGCTTCACGGACATCTATCACTCCTCTCGCTGAAGAGCTTTTGTACTCCATGTTCATTGTCTTTTTCTCATGCAGATATTCCTGAACCTGGTCCACTATGTCGTTGGACTTCATTTACCTTTCTTTCCCGCCACTTGGGCTGAATGAAATTCTCCTAATAAGCATCACAGCATTCATTCTTTCAACATGGCCAAACCACCCAAAAATATTTGTATCCACCTTACTAAGAACATTTTGATTCGCATTACACATCTGCAACCACATCTTTGTGCCTCACATGATCAGAACCTGTCTTGCCACAAACCTCCCATAAATAAAGCATCTCTCCATCACACAAACGCCTCTCATATCTCTTGTGCAGTACTCAGGTTTCACTGCCGTGCATCAGAGTAGGAACAATTACATTTTCGTACAGAGCCATTCGGGATTTTTACGAGAATTCATCATTCCCATGAAATTTTCCTAAAACATCTATCACTTTCAAAGATGAACTGAATTGCGTCGCTTACTAATTTCTCTATCTGATATGTTTTCTTTGTCAAACATGCTTCCTAAATGTACAAATTCATTCACCTGGTCTGTCTCTGTAGCATTTATCAAATTGCTTTGACATTAAGTTAGGGTCGCAGCCAACATGGACAAACTTTGTATAGTTAAAAGATTAAATGCATTAATCTGCGTGTCGTTAAAAATACGTAATAGTGATGTTTGCCATCGATATGTCGAATCGATTTGTTTCAGCATTGCTTAATTTATTAATGTTTTCATTTATAATTTATTTATTTGTTATTTATAAATTAGGTAATGCTGAAACAAATCTCCTCTACATATCGATGGTAAATATTATCATTATTTATTTACTGCGACACGTACGTACATGTATTTAATCTTTTAACCATACAAAGTTTGTCCGTATTGTTACGAATTTAAGTTAATGTCGAAACAATTTGATTTTCCTCCATATTTCTGGCATTGTGAGACACCACTTTAATTTCAATTATTATAGATGCGTATTTTATTGTACTTAAACTTTGAGAAATAAATAAACTGAGGGAAATAAAGTTAATTGTAAGGCGGCCCATATGTCACGATAACGAGAACGAAAATATAAAAATAAAAACTATATAACGCAGAAGAAAGGGAGCGGGAATGGGGAGTGATGGCTACGAACCATTTAACGGGACAGGAGTTATTCAGCCTGCGTGAAAGAAAGTGGGATAAAGCAAAAAAGAGGGCATGAAGAGGATCTGAAGAAAATGAAGACTGATGGAAGAAACAGGACTAGAGCATAACGTCAAAAAACGATGTGCGTTTATGGTCATGAGCGCGTGAAGAAAAGAGGTTGTACTTCTACCTCTCCTTTCAGCACCTTATATGTACAAATATGCAAAGGTGGCCGAGTGGTCAGAGGCGAAGATTTCTGACTACTCTCTCTTGAATAGATTGAATTTATATTTATATGCTATGTCTCTAATTTTTGCAGTGTAGCGCAGGATCGGGATAGTACGGATTAGAAATATATATGTATGTAATATATATTTCTAATTACAATATTAAATTAGTTATATATCATCATCATTGTCAACCATTATCAATCCACTGCTGGACGAAGGTCTCCCCAAGTTTCCTCCACAACGGTCTGTCTTGTGCCAGTCTCCTCCATGTCACTCCCGCATACTTTCGAATTTCATCCATCCAACTCCCACGTGGTCTTCTTCTTGGTCTTTTCTTGTCCCTTGGAATCCAATCTAAAATTTCGGCTGTCCATCGATGGTCTGTCCTTCTGGCAGTATGTCTAGCCCATTGCCATTTCAGGGATTTTACTCTGATCATGATGTCTTCCACTCTTGTCATTTTTCAGATCCACGAGTTCCTCTTCTTATCTCTCCTGGTTACACCAAGCATGCACCTCTCCGTGCTTTTTTGAGTTGTCTGCAGCCTTTGTATGTCTCTTTTAGTTAAGGTCCACGTCTCTGCACCATACGTAAGCGCTGGAAGGATGCATTGATCAAACACTTTTCTTTTAAGACATAATGGCATATTGCTCTTGAAAATTATGCTGTTTCTTCCAAAAGCTCTCCAGGCAAGTTTTGTACGGCGATTAATTTCTTCATCAATGTGACCCTCACTTGATATCTGCTGTCCAAGATAAACGTACGTGTCTGTTATCTCCAGCTTTTCTCCATCAATCGATAAATCTTCATTTCTTGTAAAGCATTGAACATCACTTTTGTCTTCTGAAAGTTCATTTTTATTCCCACTTCTTTTTACTCTTGCCAGCAAGTTCCTGGATCATACTCTGCAGCTCTGATGGGGTAGTTGCAAAAACGACTACGTCATCAGCAAAACGAAGGTGGGTTATATAATCTCCATTAATCTTTATCCCTTTGTTTTCCCAGTTCAGTGATTGAAAGACATTTTCCAATGTGGCATTAAAGAGCTTCGGAGATATGGTGTCACCTTGTCTCACTCCCTTTCCAATTTTTATGTGTGTTGTATGTTCAAACAGCCGAATCTTTGCACTTGCATTTTCATAGATGTTATTAATAATATTAATGTATGCATCTTCAATACCGCAGGATTTCAGAACCATTGTAACTGCTGATGGTTTCATCGAATCAAAGGCATTTTCATAATCGATAAAAGCCATGCACAATGGAAGTTTATATGCCCTCGCTCTTTCAATTAGTTCTTTCAATACGTGGATATGATCTATTGTGCTGTAGCCACTCCGGAATCCAGCTTGTTCTCTCGGTTGAGCCATGTCCAGTGTTACCTTCAAACGGTGTGAAAGAACTTTAGTTAAGATTTTATAAACTACTGATAGGAGGCTGATAGGTCTGTAGTTCCTCAGATCCTCCATGTCACCTTTTTTATGTAGCAGGATCATTGTAGCGTTGTTCCAATCCTCAGGAATTTTCCCTTCATTAAGCCATAGAGTGAAAATTTGGGCGAGTGCTGTTTCGATTTCTCCACTTGCTTCTTGTATGATGTCTACAGTAATTCCATCTTCTCCTGGAGCTTTTCCCCGCTTCATGTTCTTGATTGCATGTGCAACTTCTGCTGGGAGGACTGGAAGAACTCTGGTACTGGAACCTTTCATGATTTCTGGAGTACATGTATCATCGCTTTCATATAATTTGGAGTAGAAATCTTTCACTCTTGTCAAACTTTCTCCTCTACTTCTTGTTACAGAACCATCTTTTTTTCTCAGTGCCATAATCTGTTTTCTTCCCTTACTGAGATGTCCCTTTGCTATCTTTAGGCTTTGGTTGTTTTCAATTGCTTTCCTCACTAGTTCACAGTTGAATTTCCTTACGTCTTCAGTGATACTTTTTCGTACTGTCTTGCATAGCTCTATATATTCCACTTTGGAAGTCACATCTTCTTTAGTTGTCCTCATCTCTCTTCTTTTTTGCATCAGCATTTTGGTTTTTCCTGATAATTTGTTCACATGCAACTTGTTCTTAGACCCAGCTAATTTTGTTGCTGTTTCAATACGAGCTTTGGTTACTTTTCTGTTAACTTCAGAAATATCCACTTCTTCCGATGTTAGGCCTTCTAACGCAGAGATTCTGTTCATCAGTTCTAACTTGAAGGTATAAGGTTGGTTATGTCAATACATTTTGTTTGTCTTATGAGCTTGCCACGTTCGAGTTTAGTGTTGAGGTGCATCTTACATCTCACCAATCTATGGTCACTATCTGTGTTGAACTTGTTCAGCACACTGCAGTCTACTACGACGAATTTTTTGTTACACATAATAAAATCAATTTCACTTGTCCTCCCATTAGGATGTCTCCATGTCCATTTCCTGTGTGGCTGTTTCTTGAAAAAGGAGTTCAAGATGAAAAATCCTTCTGCCTCTGCAAACTCAACGAGAGTATTTCCACGGTGGTTTCTGTTGCTGTGACCGAATTTACCTACTGAAGTTTCATTGTGTTGCCGTTGCCCTATTTTTGCATTGAAATCTCCCATAATTATTTTCAAGTGCTGCTTACCTTTATTATTTTGATGACGAATTTCCTCATAAAATTCTTCAATCTCTTCTTAAGGATGACTTGTGGTGGGTGCATAAGTTTGAATAATCTGAGCCTTGTATCTTCTGTAGAGTTGGATAACGAGTCGTGCAGCTCTGTCAGAGGAACTTTCAACTTCTAGAACTTTATCCTTCAGTTTCTTGTTTATTATAAATCCGACACCACTAGTTCTGCCAGTATCTGTCCTAAGATAGTAGAAGAGATGTCCACTTTTCAGTTCAGTGAGATCTTCTCCTTTTCTCCTTACCTCACTTAGCCCGACGATGTCCCACTTGATGCTTTGTAGTTCTTCTTCCAATTCAAGAAGCCTTGAATCAGAAGATAGGGAGCGTCCACTATACGTACCCAAGTTTAGCATCAGATGGCAGCCTAGTCTGTTCCTCCGGGGATTCTTAGCACCCTCTGCCTTCATGTCGCACTGGCCGCTGCCTTGGCCAGGTACATTGCAGCTGCCGGAGACTGAGGGTCAAGATTTAAGTTGTGGAGTCATTTTGGAGGGGTTTGGCCATAACTCACCAAGCTGTCCAAGCGGGTTGGTGAGTGTTTGATAGCATTTCCTCTAATCCCGATGGTATAGTTATACCGCTATTGGCGGTCGTCAGAGCCCCTTTAGTGGGAACAGGATGCACCACGAGAAGGCGGGGTTGACATTTGTCAAGAAGAGGCTGTGATGTTACGCATCACCTGACCTTATATAGACTGCTAAATAAATAAACATAGACCGCTCGGCGACACAAAATTAATGTACCGGAGGCAGAGTCAAACTGTGACTGTTTGTACAGCTTTTCTGAACTGCTTTGGAGTTTGAACCTCCGATACCACATCAAACGGGCCGAACGGAACTGGGAGTCGTGTTTCGCAGCTGCTGTAATGACCGAATAGCCTTCACAGGATCTTCAAAAATGTAAAAGACATCCTTATATTGTAACGTACGTACAACCACTCCTTCATTTCTGAATGTGAGCAACTAACATCCCCTGAACACTTTGAGGGAAAAATGCGAATTTTAAGCTGCCAAGGCTACCCAAAATGGCGAAATCCGCTGTTTGAAAGAAGAAAAAAATCCGAAGCACCCAGAAGGAATCATCCAATCGAGATGAAAATTGGTATGCGCAATGTACATGTATAGGAAAGGAAATGATTGCAATTCCAGAGCAGTTGGACCATTTGTTCGGATAAAACAGCTACACAAGTGAAACAAGTCAGTACGTTGATACTTTGTAGTGCGACCTCTGGGTGGCATAGACGAATGCAGTTCACGAATGCTGTCCTGAGGCATAGCATGTCAGATAGTATCCAAACTGCGGTCCGGTTCGCTGGCATTCCGGGATGGTCGTAGGTGGCGTCCCATCATGTCCCAAACATGTTCGATCGATGAGAGGTCGAGCAATCGGTCTGGTCATGGAAGGGTGTTGTCATTACGGTGGCAGGCCTGGGACATCCGTGCCGTGTGAGGCCTGGCATTATCCTGTTGAAAAATTGCTCGGTGATGCTGCGACAGAAATGGCAACACAACAGGTCGTAGAATGTCGTCGACGAACCGATGAGCCGTGAGAGTGACACAGAGGATTTCCAAGAGTGTCCAGCTATCGTAGGAAATGGCACCTAAGACAGTCACTCCCGGTGTGCGAGCCGTGTGACGTTCCACAGTGAAGGCAGAATCTGCGCGCTGGACGGCTCGTCTCCAGACACGTATGCGCCGATGATCGGCGCCAAATGCAAACCGTGACTCATCACTGAAGACAACACGACGTCACTGGACACTATCCTATGATGTTGATCGGGCCTGATACCACTGCAACCTGTGTCGACGATGCTAATTAATCAGTGGTAGGCGGTAAAGTAGTCTCCTCGAATGTAGTACCCGTATCGCATGTCATCTGACAACTATCAGGATGGCCACTTCCGTAACTGTAGATGACGCAACATGGCTACGGATGGTTTAGAGCGACGAATTCGGTTCTGTTCGTGCGGCTCTCACCATCGCTCAATTGTCGCATTCTGTCGTTGTCCTCGGCCGTCCACTGCCCGCGTGCCGCTGGATTGTGCCTTCCTCGACCCATTGGCGCCAAAATCGTCCGATTGCCGCGTCGCACAGATCCAAATGCCTGGCGATACGATCACTTGACCAACTGGCCTCTCTCAGCTCAGTTATACGTCCTCTCTCAAACTCGCTCAACTGCTCGTATATTGCACTGATCCGACGTCGAGGCATCCTCACAGTCTGTGGAGGTTAATTCAACCGCAGTCCTCTGTCATAATTGTTCCTGCGTGCGAGCTTTGCTCTTGATATGCCCTCCTCGATGCGCAGTTCCCATGCGCTGTGGCGGGCCACTATTTAGTCATTGGTCGTTATTTTTTAATCATTTGCATATTCGGCCCTGAGATACGTGCATGCGGAGTTTCATCAGGATCGAACGACTTCCTCGGAGTGCTTCGGTTTTATTTATTTATTTATTTTTTTATTTTTTTGCCAAAGAGTGTATATTATACGCAGCCTCCATGAATGGACAAATGACAGAGTATAGCGCGAAACAACGTTACCAAAAACTGGTGCAAAAGTTTCAGTTCTAATTTTAAGGAGTTTGTAAGGAGTTATTTTTGTGCCCTCCTTTGAGCTGCGCCTGGGGCAGCCGTCCCGCTTGCTCCGCCCTAGGTACGCCTGCGCTTCTCTGGATCCCGATTAGGAACGGACGACTGCTTGTAGCACTCAGAGGTGCTCAAAATAGTAGTTAAACACCGAAGCACAAAAGAAATGGGCAAACAAAATACTCGAAACACAAAAGTGATTTTGTCTGCAGTAATGAAACAAGAAGTTGGACTGTGCAAAACAATACATGTGTTACGTTTGTGTAAGTGCCTTTGGAGGTACAAAGTATCAATTTTCTTAAAAGACTCTGGTGGTGCATTCACTTTATCAAATAACTGCGTTAGGAATTTTTGTTAATGTCCAGGAGAAGCATGGAAATTTTGTTTCTGACTGTAAGAAATTAAATGATTTTAGCAGGGATTGGATGCTGAGGGGGGGGGGGGACACAAAACGGCCAGTGGTATGAACATACACCAAACGAAAGCGGCTAGATTCCAAAGCTCTAATCCAAAAGTTGCTAAATTAAAAAGCTGCTCAGAAGCTTCGAAGTAGAAGAAAGCTGTATTCAATCAAAGCGTACTGTATTGGAAAGTTCGAAGCAGAAAAAGATACTGATATTAATACAGTAAGAAGTTTTCAGGTAACTACGAAGTAGAAGTTTCCAACCGAGAGGGAACTTTATCTCATGCGCCAACAATACAATAGCTATAAGGTGTGTCAATAAAGTTCGGTGAATGCTGCCCTAACGTTAAAAAATAAGTTGTGGAAGGTGCTGTAACTTGCACGACGCAGTCAGATACATGAACGAACATGCCCGCAACCGTCATTGTGAGAAAAGGTGTGTCGTAGAGAGTGTCGCAGCAGCTGATGCAAAAACACATTGTCAGGGAGCAAAAACAGAGATTCAACCAGTGTTAAATTCATCTGTTGCTGCGTTGAATCACCAACCGTATCCGCCTGATATGACACCGTGTAGCGTTCTTAACTATTTGAAACGTATGTCTGTAGCTTTGAGAACAAACACTACGTAAAATTTCCTCTTCTCACTTTAAGTGAAACATAATCACTCAAATAAAATTCAAGAATGATTTACTTACAGTTCTTTTATTTCGGCCGGACTTCACTCAAGCATCGCTCCAATAGCATAATAAGTACTTAGTCGATTAACTCCAACACTAAATATATAGCAACACAATTCGAAGACGCGAACTTCAAGTAAATACAGTTTCAGCCAAATACAGCTTCCACCACCACACTTTTAGGCTGTTGCTTCAAAATTATATATATCTCGTCCTTATCTGTCAACATGCATACATCACGCTCTCTGACCTCAATATTGTTGCCAACATCATTCCGCGAGCGAGAAGATATTACGTTAAAGTTGAGAACGCTAAAAGAGAATGAACTCAAATTTACATACAGAGAGCAACTAAAAATAAAAGTTAATTTAGAGTATACGACATAATCGGCTGACTACTTTTTGTTTCCGCGAATGAATTACCGCTTGTGAAAACACAAGTTTGTTCGCCCCTCAATCCAGTGTAAGTCGCTCACCCAACTGAGCTACGCGGACAGAACGTCTCGCTGCATATTTGTCGTCTTGACACATGTTTTCACCCCTGTAGTACGTCACATCATCTCCATCTTAATTTTTTTTTTTTTTTTTTTTTGTTTGAAGCGAAGTAGAATTTTTTTTTTCATTAATCCAAACAATGTGTGGAACAAACATCACACATATTTCGAAGAACCCAACGGCCAGTGAATCCATTTTCCACAATCGGGCGCCAATCTGAAAACACAAGTTTGTCCGCGACGGGTATCGAAACCGTGTCCCCTCACTCCGGAATAAGTCGCACTCCCAGCTGATTTACGCGGACAAAATGTCTCGCTGCAGATTTGTCGTCTTGACACATGTTTTCACCTCTGTAGTACGTCACACGCTGAAATGGAAACAGCTGCCGACGATAAAAAATGGAGGACTTTTTCCATAGCTCCTGTTTAAAAAAAAAAGGGGGGGGTGCACCACCGTGAGCAACTCAGTGGGCTCGTGCCGTAAGACAAACACAACATCCATGAACCATGACTAACGGAATTTGAACCCTGACCCATCTCTAACGAATCGTCAGAAGCCAACGCTTAGACCACTGCGCCACCGGGACAGCCTCATAGCTTTCAGTACTTATACAAACTGTGCCAAAAGTGTATTGTATCAAAATGGGATTGTTTTGAAGACCAATAAAGTAAGTTTTCTTAAAAATAACCTCGTGTTAATATTTTATCGTGCACTCACCGAACTGTATTGACATATCTTGTATACTAGTAAGAGGAAGTGCAGTAGGTATAAATAAATTCTTGATATTAATAAGATGCAAAGTTAAATTTGGTCAGTGAAAAATCATTCCAGCAATGTTGAGTTTTCCTAAACAATAAGCCGTAAGGTTCTTCTAAGCCAGCATTTCGTCTTGCCCGAACCTCAATCAGAATATCTCAGGATGCAAACGTGTTTTGTTTTTGTTTTTTTCTTTTTTGTAGTTTATTCTAAACAAGATTTAAGGAAATCAGCTAATTAGCTGAATTGTATGCCACTCAAAAAATCTTATGGAACAACTGCTTGTGTTCAAATAGCGCAACATCCAGGAAGTTTTATTTTACTCAATTCGGTTATTGGAATGTGAAAAAAACAAAGTTTTAATCAAAGTCAAACGGATATCGTATGTTTTGTTAAATGAGAAAGGTTCTTTTCATCGATCTAATTTTACTGAACAGGAAATCTCTTTCTGCAGAAAACGGAAGGATGAACCTGTTTCGTTTCAATTAATCATTGGCATGCATCTTAAACGTTTCACTGATTACCGAAAGAACAATTTTTCACCGTTCAAATTTAGCGATAAAAATTTCAAATGATCAGTGGAATAACGACGGTTTCTGATGCAGCTTACTTATCTTTAGTTGCCACATAGTTTAAAGATAGAGATCTTTCCATGACATATGAGGGCAAAGATAAACTATCGAATTTGGCAGCTAATGCCTTACTGCGCTGAAGAGTAATTTTTCAAAGTGCCCTTTTGCTTTTTCGTGGCCAGTTAACTTGCGATAATTAAAGTAGAACATTTGAACAGAGAAGGAGCTAACGGGTGAAACTAAGCATGAATTGAATTAATGTCCTATCAGAATGCAGGGCACGCATAGTTATTCCAGCCAATCCTACTTAAACCTTCTCTTTTTCTTCAAAACAGGAGTCAAATCGGTCATGGCACCTTAAAGCTCTGTTGAGGAAGGCTTTCTCAGTACCCCGACCTAGTTCCTTGTAAAAATTAAAAAAAAAAAACAAGAAAAAAAAAACATTAGTATTTGGGGCATTTCGTAGTAAATCAATGTTTGTCTTTCGAAACATTCCTCTTTATCTTATCCCCCTCCCCTCCTCTCTGCTGTTAACAAAACTGGTTTTATTCTTCCGCTTGACGAATCGTTTTTTCTTTCGTATGACACCAATTTGCGCAAACGTACAATCAACTAAGGTAAGAGGTCTTGAGAAATGCAGATTTGAACTTGCTGTCTCTAGATGAATTGGCTCTTACTAGGAATGATATTAATCAGATACAGCAAATACATTCGGGCAAACTTTTTTTTTATCCAGGAAAACAAACCCTAATAAGGAAAGCGGGATAGTTATCAAAAAAGGATTTCAGTGAAAGCTGTTTATTCCACGATAACTGTTTCTCTGAATATTTTAGGTGTACGGCGGCAACACTTTTAATATAAAAACAATTTCTTCACTAAATATAGCAAGAAATGATGAAACTGCGTTTCTGATGACATTGCACTACATATTTTATTCCGTTTCCGTGTGTTTCAAACAAAGCACATGCTACCTCCTAATATAGAAGCCAGGATTTCATTTCGGGGAGGGGGCGGGGATTCCGGGATCCTATATACATATATATATATATATATATATATGAAGAATTACTCCAACAAAAAAACTGACCAAACTTTGAAAATCTAAACGCGCAGTCGCCGCAGAAAGATATCTTCAAAAGGAACACCAACAAATGCAAACACAACAACTCTCAAAAAACTTAAATGTTTTTAACTTTAAATCAATTTTATATAAAAAACTTTAAATCAGTCTTAAATTTTTATGAAATCTGAAACCAAGTCCAAATTTCTTCCTATAAAGTTAGGAGTGTAGAAAATTTTGGCAGCTCTCACTTGTGGCTTTTTCAAGGGTCGACACAAATGATAGCTCTCTCATTCCTACACATGCCACGCAGGTATGGGTTTCTGCTATGTTAAGTTTGCAAAGTTCCAGTAAAATTATTTATAGTAAATAAACAAAAACAAAAAATATTTACGGATAAAAAACACAAAATTTAAAAAACAACTAAAGATAATGCTTGGGTTGCTAACCAAAATTTTGACACAAAATTCATACTCTTGGTAAATGGCCAGGGGTTAGAAACATCTTAAAGTCTTCTAAATTGTGAGTTTTGCTTAAATTTTCAAATCGTTTTTTTTTAAAACAATTTTTAGTGATTTACTGGTGATTTACCAGGGGTATGAATTTTATTTGGAAATTTTGGTTAGCCATCCAAGCATTATGCTTGTTGTTGTTTTTTTTAATTTTGTTAACAACTGTAAACATTTATTTATTTATTTAATATAAATACTTTTAACTGGGACTTTGAAATTTGACATAGCATAAGCCGATACTTTCTTGACTTGCGTAGGAATGAGAGAGCTGTCATTTGTGTCAGCCCTTGAAAATTCCACAAGTGATATCGCTGCCAAAATTTTTTACACTCCTTCTAACTTTATATGAAGCAGTTTGGACGAAGTCATAAATTTTAAAATTGGTTTGTGTTTTGAGAGTTGTTATGTTTGTATTTGTTGGTATAAATGCATGCTTAGTATAACCAGGGAAGGATAGGAAAAGGAACTCGTGGATCAGCAAAATGACGGGAGTTGATGACATCATAATCAAGGTAAATTCCCTGAAATGGCAATGGGCTGGACATATTGCTAGAAGAATTGACCGCTGTGGGACAACTGAAATACTAGACTGGATACCAAGGGACTAGAAAAGACCCAGAAGAAAACCGTTGAGAGATGGCTGGATGAAACTCGAAAGCATGCCGAAATGACATGGAGGAGACTGGCTCAATACAGAAAACTGTGGAAGAAACTTGGAGAGACCTTCTTTCAGCAGTGGATTGATAATGGATATAATATAAGTGTAATAAATATATATGTACACACACTACCAGAAGTAACACAAGTTCTGTCGGTTTGTTCTATATCCCATGATATGTATCCATTTCATGTTTTATCCTGTAATGATTTGGAAAATTTTCATTCCTGTAAAAGTATTTTATTAGAGAGCAAAGGGAGATTACTTGAACGGAGAGGCAGTACATCTAAGATTTCGCCTACACTAAGAGGAACGTCTGAATGCGCTGAACAAAGGCAGTTAAATTATTCAATCATTGCTGTCCTATTTTGTTCATCAAAATGGATTTAACCTTCTTTATTATCGTAATGAATCGTTTATCTTCCGCTGAAACTAGGTGCTAACCCAGAACTTCAAACGGCCTCCAAATGTCTGGGTAGAATTCCTGTTCACAAGTGATAAAAGCTGCAGTAACCTCCCGAGTATTATTGTTATTCTTAATATTGTTATTTTGTCTGTCTCTGTTTCCATTTCTCAAACAACATGCGATATTTTGACTTTACTTCTGTATGAACCTCAGATTTTCAAATTAAGGTTCTAAGTGACGTATAAATTAATTTTGTTCGAATGATACTTTAAAGTCCAGACTGAACAAAAGATCGCTGTGTCTTCGCACGAGTAGAGGAATAGAAACAGAACACAACACACATAAGAAGTGTAATGATCAGAAAAAAAAAAAAAAAAAACCCAAAGATCGCTGTCTCTTCGCACAAGTAGAGGAATAGAAACAGCCCACAACACACATAAGAAGTGTAATAATGATCAGAAAAAAATTTTGAACGCGTAATCTAATGCATATTCAAATTCAGTTGCAATAACTACAACTTACCTGATCTTGCAAAGCTGAGGAGAAAAACAATGCATACAAACCGTATTTAATTATTTTTTAAAAAGTACGTATTTTGAAATGACTGTATAAAAGCAATCTCAAAAATACTGCAAGTGAAAACTTTCGAGAAGACTCCGAATAAAGGACCACCCCTTTGTTTATGTCCCTGTCGCTGATATATTATTAATACACCATTTTTATTCATTTGGATATGTAACTGAATATCTCTTGACATATAGTGAACTTCTCAATAAATTAAGTGCATCGAAGATGGCCTAACTGAAATAACAGCTGACTTTACATAATATTAAATGAAGAATGAAAAATATTCCTAATATTATATTTGAGAAAAACAATAGTTAGCTGCATTGGAAATAATGGAAGAGCTAGTGATGAAGTTTTTCTTTGTCTCCTTCTTTTTCTTCTTTGTTGCTGATCTTCCTCATCAGAGCGAAGGGAGATTACGATGATGAAGAAAAATTAATAAAATTATTTTCGTAGTTGTCGACGGTCCCAGCACATCCGAACTATCAGTTTCCGCTTTGAAAAAAAAAACATAAAAAAAGATATATTTGCTGCTTAAAAGCAGTGGCAGCGGAACCGCCCGGGCCCGATTAATAATTTTAGCCAAGATTTTTATTTTTATTTTTTATTTGGCGTATGTGCGATTTTTTGTTGTGATGTGTCTTAGAAAGTTCCTCTAGGTAAGTGGTCAGGTGATCTTAATCCCTAACAAAGCTCCTTACGCATTGTTTTTCTTCTGTTTGTTCCGGGAAGCGAGAAGGGAGGGGGTGCACCACGATTCGAAATTTCGGGCCCGGTCAACGAGCTTCACTTTCCGATGCCCCTGCTTAAAATTCTACACTGGTGTGCAAAAATTAAAGACGAAGAGGAGAAATTAGCACAACAGCCAAACGAGCAGGCAGAACGGACCGAATGACCACTCAGGAGATAGACTAGGGTCCGGTACGGTAGGGCATGCGCATATATGCAGCATGACGTAGGGGAAGGGGTCGGAAGGGTATAAAGCACACGGGCGGTGTACGCTCAGCAATTCGGTGAAAGCTATTGCAGCCGCCCCGGTGGCGCAGTGGTCTAAGCGATGGCCTCTGATCATTCGTCCGAAGGGGTCCGGGTTCGAATCCCGGTAAGGCATGGATGTTGTGTTTGTCTTTCGGCACTGGCTCTCTCCCTTCCCTGGAACCAGTGACCCTAAATTAGGGACGGGCGACTGCTTATAGCCCATTGAGTTGCTCACGGTGGTCGTTAAACCTCAAAAAAAAAAAAAAAAGCTATTGCACGGTGTGCATCGGTTTGAACGACGTCGAGTTGCTGCCACCGTATGATATGGCCAACAGGCAATCCAGTAGACGACATCTGGTTGACTTCACCCGAAGTCGCGTCATTGGGAAGTTGGAAGAAGGTCGAAGTGTGACTAGTTTGGCCGAGGAGTTCGGGATCGCTCACAGCATCGTTTTGCGAGCTTAGAGAGCATTTCAAACGACAGGAACAGCTGTCCCAGAGTTTAGCAGTGGTCGTTAACGAGCAACCACGCCGGCGGACGACCGTTATATTGTCCTACAGGCGAGAAAAGACAGACGGCAGACAGCAGGAGAAATCGCAAGGCACATGCAACAGACAACTGGAAGTCCGTTATCACGTTTTACCGTGGCCAGGACGCTGCACGAAGGTGGTCTATTTGCACGACGCCCAGTACGGTGTGTGCCATTAACGCCTGCGCATCGGAGACGGCGTTTCTGTGGTGCTAGGAACAAAAGCACTGAACACATCAGCAATGGGGTAGAGTTCTTTTTACGGATGAGTGCCGATTTAGTCTGACGAGCGATTCTGGACGTATACACAACTGGAGATAGCAGGGGACACGCAACCACACCTCCAACATCATCGAAAGCGACTGGTTTGGAGCGGTATCATGCTTGGTAGCCGTACTGACCTCCACATCTTCCAAGGAGGTTCAGTCACTAGTGTCCGCTATTGTACCGAGGTTCTCCTGCCTCGCGTGCGTCTGTTTAGAGGTGCTGTGGGTCCTGAGTTCTTCTTCATGGACGACAACGCTACACCTCATCGTACATTGGTTGTCGCAGAGCTGTTGGAGAGTGAAGATATTCAACGCATGGATTGGCCCGCAAGGTCCCCGGACCTAAATGCAATCAAAAATGTGTGGGACCTTCTCGGGAGTTGCTTGGCAGCACGTCATCAGCCGCCAGCAACGATTCCGCAGCTGCAATTGGCGCTACAAGAGAAATGGGCCGCGATGCCTCAACAGCTCCTTGACAACCTCGTCCTCAGCATGGACAGACGTTGTAAATCCTGAAACGCACTCAGGGGTGATGATATCCCCTACTAAAGACTGGATTTTTCTTGGCAGCCGCCTGTCACATGGACGTTTCTGTCTTCTGTCCAGTTGTGCTCGAAGCTACCTTTTCAATAAAGTGCCTTGTATCCTTTGGATTCCTTGTTTGGACGGTTTTGCTCACTTGTCCTATATTCTTACATCTTGGGGATCTTATGGTATGATTTGAGTCGATGCGGAGCACTTCTGCACGACGTTACATTCGAAGAACCGTCTCGTCCTTAATTTTTGCACGCCAGTGTAGTTTCAAAGAACTGTTGGCGAATCGCTCAGTATGGCAGCCCATGCCTTTGGAGCAGGGAGCTTAATTTTAAAAATACTCCGTAAAAATAAAGTGCGTTATTTGGGAAATGTGTTATGTAGGCGTGCTCTGTTGAAAATAACTGCATTGCTCTGTCGTGAAAGTTTTACCTTAAATTTAACTCATTCCTTGTTATTTATCAGCTTCTTATGTAAACATTGAAAATCTTTGGATAGATTTTTTGAGACTTTCAGAAAACATTGCCCAGCTAGTACTAACAGAAGGACTTTAGATAAATATGCATCGGCAACAGTTTTCATTACCTTTCTTGCCGTTGTGACGTACTACAGCGGTGAAACACGTCAAGATGACAAATCTACAGCGATACATTTTGTCGGTATAGTTTAGTAGGTTAGAACAACTGGCTCCGGAGCGAGTAAGCGCGAATTCTTTTTATATTTTTTTTTTTTTTTTTTTTGATTGGAGGTTTAACGACCACCGTGAGCAACTCAATGATGGGCTATAAGCTGTCGCTCGTCCCTAATTTAAGGGCACTAGTTCCAGGGAAGGGAGAGAGTCAGTGCCTTAAGCAAACACAACATCCATGCCTCACCGTGATTCGAACCCAGACCCCTTCCGGACGAATGATCAGAAGCCATCGCTTAGACCACTGCGCCACCGGGGCGGGGAAGCGCGGGTCACAAATTTATGAATTTCCCAGTGGCGCTCCAGCAGAGAAAATGGATCTACTGGCAGTTGGGTTCTTCGAAAAATGTGTGATGTTTGTTCCACACATCGTCTGGAGTTAATGAAAAAAAAAATCCTTCTTTGCTTAAAAAAAAAAAAAAAGATTAAAAGGTAGATGATGTGACGTATTACAGAAATGACACACGTGTCAAGACGGCAAATTTGCAGCAATGCATTCTATCGCTGCAGGTTAGTCGGTTAAAATGACTAGCTTCGGAGGAGGAGGCGAGAGTTCGATCGCCGTCACTGACAAATTTTGTGAATTTCCCACCCTCAAAAGGCTTTTCATCTATAATAATAAGGAAGCCTGTCTGACGCCTACGGGAAAATCTACTGATCAGAGAGATTTGAAGTTTGACCAAAATTCGTACAAGCACCAGTGCATATGTGCGCGTCGAAGCACTTTTTTTTTAATTCAGATTTCTAAACTTATAATACATTTTTAGTCTCTATGGGTTCAGTGAGAATCTAAGATTGACGCTATGCGCAGTTGACAGCACACTCGTTCTCTTGAAAAGTAGGCATAACTGCTTAGTTTTTAGGCTAAAAAGCCTATTAATTTTTTTGTAGTTTTCTTAATTTAAGACATAAATAAATGTATACGTCGCTTTTTTTTTTTTTTTTTTTTGAAAAATAGTCAATTAACACATAAAGCCATTGGGGAGGGAGTAGCTGTGGCTCGTCATACTGTGTAAAAAACAAAAATTGTTCCTATAATTTTTTTTCTATTCAAGGGAGGTCAGAGAACAGGATGGCATGAACAGAAAAACACTCCCATGGGAAATCACTGGTTCCAGAAAAATGCGTAGGAAAAAGCCTACAGTTTAATTCGTTTTTGTTCTTTTCTTTTTTCTTTTTTCATATTGGAAGACATTACAATTAAATGTTTAACTAAAAAATAGCTTATTGATGTTTTTAAGAAAACCCAGACCAGGCTTGGCTATTAGTTGAAAAGCCTTTCCCTAAGACGAGATGTCCGAGGCGCTTTCTTCTAACCATTTGTCCGAAATAGGCCCGGGTTGCACTCCCGAATGAGGCATGGATGATGTGCTTGTCTCTAGCTCTGCCCGGTCACTGGAATCACCGGCACTAAATTAGGGACGGACGAGTTGCTCATGGTGATCATTAATTTTCGAAATAACAACAACAAAGCCGAATCATGTATTTTTAGTTAGATCCAGGCAACGCCGGACTCTGTGTTAGTAAATGATGCAACACTAAATTTGAAACTCTTTGATTACTTTATTTCATCACAAACATTCACACAGCGACACTGGCCCGTCACAAAGTATGTCAATAAGACATGTTGCCTTTTATATGGTTTCAACATGCTTTTGGTTGGTACAAAACGATGCACTTATGTTAACATTAACATTTCCTGCATTTGTGTGTCCGTTTGACGACACGACGTTTGTGCTTTATGAAAACTCCCTTCTTATATAGAACAGATGAAAGCATGACCAAGGTTTCTTTCTTTTTCCCTCTCTCTCTCTCTCTTTTGTGGGTTTAAGTCCACCATGAGCAACTCTAAGCAGTCGCCCGTCCCTAATTTGGGGCCTCTAGGAAAAGTGTGGGGACAGGCACACTTTTCCTAGAAGCATTCTTGCCTAATCCGGAACTCAAACGCGGGCCAGTTTCGGACGACTAACTCGAAGCCCGTGCCTCAGACTACTGGCCCATCAAGTTTTCACATATGTTCTTCTCTTTTTCTGAAGCCAACTTTTCTAACTAGAAGACGTAAATCCATGTTTGCATTTGACAAGACATATCTGTTCCTGGAAGACTACTGAAAATATTTTTATTGGACAATATACACACAGATACGCATCCCTAATATTTTGCATATGCATTCCACACATTTTCTCATTCTCTGTTTTGCCGCAATTGTATTTGTCGGGATATTTCTGCCTTCACGAAAAGAGTGGTTTTTCTAATCATGTAGATGTAAATACGGTCATTATTTTAAGTTTCTTTTTTAAGAACAGAAATTTTCTGTCTGGTGGTAGAATCAACAGATTTATGTTTCACAAAGTTTCTTTGCTTGTCTACACCTTAAAAGCTATGACCACCAAACTTGGTGCTATTCCTTTTTGGAAAACCACCTTAAATATAATAGAATGAGTTTTACTCATTTTCCTTCAACAATTAAAATTAAATTTCATTTTTCTAGGAAAATTCAGGATACAACAGTCGTTTGGTGTCGTTTATCAAGAAAAATCTTAGTTTATCGTTTTGTGGTGTAGTACAAAACAAAACAAAAGATTCACTTGTAGAAAAATCGTCGTCAAAGCAAATGCTATGTATAAATAAAGTTACATTACTTTTCGTATCATGTTCCTAAATTAAGCCGTACAAAAAGGAACTCCGACGAAAAAGTTGCTACGTATTTTGATTCTGAAAACAATTCTACTGTATTTGTTGCATGAAAGACGAACAGTGCATTGAAAATTATTGAAGAACAATTTTTTAAAAGAAACTCAAACAAGCGAAGAAGATGCGTGACTAAAATGTAACCTTTACGTGCAAGAAGAAAACTAGAAAGTGGTAGAATCGTAGCAAAATTAATAGTGAAAAGTGTTAACCGACGGCAATACATACATGAATAGAGCTGACAAACATACCTTTCCGTACTGTTCGTTACTGCTACGGAGTTTTCCAGAGCACATTAATGACGATCGTTGGACTTCGATGAAATCTGCCGAGTAAACAAGGTGGTGATTAAACTTTCCTTATTTTGTTTTCTTTTTATTTCAAAATGTGAGATAAATTCTGGACGAAATCCATTAGGTGTATTAATAAAACTAATGACGCATTTCGGTGATTTTTGGATTTTCTGATAATCCTAGGATCTTAGGCAGCTGAACATTTGACATTTCATTTGAAAACGGACAAATAATTTATCTTCCTGCAAAAAATGCTCAAACTATTGACCAAAAACAAACAATTGTAGGGGCTTTTTTTTTAATTCCGTCAATAAAACGTATATTCTAATATAATTTTTTTTTTAGTTCCTGTTTCTACTTAAATTTGGTTTGTTCTTCTTAAGAAATTACCAATCTTAACGTTTGCATTTTCTCTCACGCCCGATTCTGTTGTTACAGGGCTTGGAGCTGAATTCTATAACAGCACCCTGTGTGGAGGATTCGTTTGTGCTTCCTTTGCTGTAAGTTCGGTATCGGTGGTTCAATCCGTAATTCTTCCAACTGGAGCAGATAAAAGCAATACAAACCGTAAAAAAGTGAATCGACTGAAGCTAAATTTTGCAGTGAGGAAAACGTTTATTCAGATCATACGGGGAATGTCACCAAGCTTCTGTCCTTTTCGTGCTTTCATTCTTTCCGTTCTCCCTCAGTATTCTACACCGCCGAAAATCCTTCTCTCTTTCCGGCCACTCAAAAACTATTCCTTCCTCCGTCCCTTTCGACCCGAAGCATACTGCACCCCTGCTAAAACTATCTTGCTTCGTCGACCCATTGCCACCGCGTTCCCTCTGGCTACACCCTAAGATGTCTCTTCTCCGAAAATCGCAAGATTCCCTAATTGCCATCTGCTGCGTCGCGTGGGAAAGGAAATACTCATTTGCCTTTCGTCCAAATGGCGGGAATTGAAAGGAAATGATTCCAATTCAGTAACACAAAAATGGCTACAGAATCTCGCTTCTGATAAATATGGAAGCCCCGGTTACAAAATCTCCCCCGCCAAAATAAAAATGAGGGTGGCGTTAGACAGCCTAATTTTTTTTGCCTACATTAACCAACGCGATTGATTCGAATCAGGACAAGCTTGTGACAATACAATATTGGGCGGGCCATTTTACATGATTTTGAAGAGGTACCTGCATGCTAAGGTTTACATTCAGTTATTCTCCTTGATTTCTTTGATCAATATATTTCCATACACTTCACGATGATGACCTAATGGCAAAATAATTTAAAACATAGTTGACGATAAAATTGACGAAAGATTTCCAGCAAGCACATTGAAATATAACTAGCATGATGGGTTCCAGAACATTTTCTGATATTACATATATACAAACATGGTTGCTAATCACACTTCTCCTGAAAAATACATGTACAGATACCTACCACAAATAATACTTTACACTTGATACTTTCATCGCTATCTCCATTCCACTTCATTCCTACATTAAAATTTTACTATTGATCTCTACAAGAATTTAACTTTACGGTGCAATTAATTCTCAAAATTTACCTCTGTACAACCATTCTTGTCCAGTTTGTATTAACCCCTCATTTTAGTTTATAATGCTGATCTACGCTGAAAATTTCCGAAAAATGTACGACAAAATATGCATAAATTTTCTTTCAGTTGAAACATGAAATGCAGAAAAATTTAAATTTTGACAATGCTGATAAGTTACCTATTGAACACTTGAATAATTTTCTCAAACCTTATATACACTTACACTGCAATTTTCTACCGATTGAACACTTGAATAATTTTCGCAAAAGTTTCAGCCTTTTGGTCCGGCATTGGATAGGCTAATGGAAATTTAGTGAATGCATCTTGAATGGTGAGAACATATATATTTCCTTCGTCGCTCCGTCTTAGAGGCCCTAAAACATCTATATGCAGCCTTTCCCATGGACGGCTTGTAGTTGGCATTCGCTGCAACGGTGCCTTTTGTGATGCTTTGTATCCCCTTCGCGCCAAACATTGATGACATGAAGCTACAAAATTCTGAATATCTGCATACATGTTGTACCAAAAGTAATGCTCTCTGATTCGAAGCAGAGTTTTCTCAAATGCTAAATGGCAATTTGTAAATAAGGAATCATGCATTGTTTCCATCACTTGTCCAATTAGAGATTCAGGTACACACAGCTGTTCCACCGTTCGTTGTCTCACTTGAGATGGATGGGGAGTTGAGTAGTGGTAAAGTACACCTTCGGCCAAAAAGAAGAAGTCATGTCCCTTTGTGGGGGTTTGCTGTCGTTTTCCTTCGAGATGGTCAATAATATTTTTCCAAGCTGGGTCTTTTCGCTGTAAAACCTTCATTTCTTCTATAGAAAATTTTTCTCTTAGAAGATGCACTGTATCAGTCGTGGCTGTGTTTACGTTCCGTGATAAGCAGTCTGCTACTACATTTTCTTTTCCCGGAATGTAGCGGATTTCGAAATCAAACTCTTGCAGCTGCACCTGCCATTTGTTTAACCTGATATTTGGGCTGCTTTTCGTAAGCATGTAGGTTATGGGCTTGTGGTCTGTTTTGATCACTAAATTGGATCGCTACCGTTTACCTCTAATGCATGATATTGTCGACAATTTGGGAAAAGCGCGCTACTTTTCCACTTTAGATCTGAATTCTGGATTTTTCCAGATCCCAGTCGCGCCGGAGGACGTGCATAAAACTTCCTTCTGCTCAGAATTTGGTACCTTTGCTTTTCGAAAAATGCCTCAGGGACTAGCTGGTGCGAGCTCTACTTTTCAGAGGGCTATGGACATTGTGCTCTCAGGCATGCAACAACATCATGTATATGCATTTATTGATGATATTTTAATTGCAAGTACTACCTTCAAAGAGCATATAGAGAGACTAGAGATGGTGTTTCACAGACTCCGGGTTCACGACCTAAAGTTGAAACTCCTCTAAATGTCATTTCCTTAGAAGCAAAATAACCTATCTTGGGCATGAGATTAGCAATGAAGGAATAAGACCAGATCCCAGAAACATTGAGTCAATTATGAACCTATCCACGCCGAAATCAGTCAAAAATGTGCAACAGATTGTGGGGGTAGTTAATTATTATCGGAATCATATCCCAAATTTCTCCGATATAATTACTCCTTTGACTGATCTAACCAAAGGAAAAGAAAAGAAAAAATTTCTTTGGAATGAGAATGCTGAAACAGCTCTCCAAATTGTGAAAAATTTACTTTGCACCAGGCCTCTTTTGCATTATCCGGATAACGACAAAGTTTATTTCCTATCTACCGATGCTAGTGGTGAAGCATTAGGGGCAGTGCTCGAGCAAGAAAAGGAAGGGGTAATGGTTCCCATAAGCTATGCTAGCAGGAAGCTGAAGAAGCCAGAAAAGAACTACTCTACGACGGAGAGGGAATGCTTAGCCATTATCTGGGCGGTAAATCATTTTCGTCCGTATCTGTACGGAAAACATTTTGTTCTCTCTCTTTCCGGCCACTCAAAAACTATTCCTTCCTCCGTCCCTTTCGACCCGAAGCATACTGCACCCCTGCTAAAACTATCTTGCTTCGTCGACCCATTGCCACCGCGTTCCCTCTGGCTACACCCTAAGATGTCTCTTCTCCGAAAATCGCAAGATTCCCTAATTGCCATCTGCTGCGTCGCGTGGGAAAGGAAATACTCATTTGCCTTTCGTCCAAATGGCGGGAATTGAAAGGAAATGATTCCAATTCAGTAACACAAAATGGCTACAGAATCTCGCTTCTGATAAATATGGAAGCCCCGGTTACACTGTCTTTGACAACAAGTATTGAGATCAGTGGTTGAGTGAGTAGATAAAAAGATGAGATAAGCAGGTTGTTTTCTATGCATGTTCTCTGGCTCTCTGGCTTACGAGCTGTCTTGCTTTAGGCTGTGTTTCACTGAGCTGTCGTCAGTTAATCTGATTTGCATTAGGCTGACTTGCGTTAGAATATCTTTCATTTGAGGAGTTTCGTTAAGCTAATCTTGTATTTACTAACTCACGTTAAATTAAAATTTAATTCAAGTTCTTGTTAATGTTGTTGTGGATTGTTGATGCTCAACGTCTGAGCTGTTTCTCGAGTGATTTTTGAAAGGTTTCTCATTATTGTGGAAGTGATATTCGTTATCAAAGTGATGTGAATATGGGCTACCGATTAGCTGACTTGAATTAAGAATTGAAAAATTGTAATTAGAACTATTGACTTTTTCTTGAAGTACAATTTTAATGCTTAATTAAGGATATTGTAGTTAAGCTTTCCCGGGTTCATACTAATTCGAACCAACTACGATGTTTAAAAATAAACTTCACGTAAGGTTGTGTTCCAGGTAAACTAACTTTGCACATATAACAACATTTTTCAAAACCTAAGAACACTACATCAACAGAGTGGTTTTCCTAAAACTTTATTGCTATGAACCAAATTATTATACTTGAAACAAACCGAAAAACTGTTGGATCGCAGCATACAGGATATAACTGTTCCATAATTCAACTGTGTTAAATTAAATGATGCTCTTTGGCGTGTGCACACACTTCCAAATGATTTTGATAACTTTTTTGTGAGGATGTTGCCTCATATCTTTTAACGATTTAAAATGAGTCCATGGCAAAATTTGTGCAACATATCCTGAAGCCTGCTGAAGAAGTGGTCCATTGAGAAAAGTTAACCATTGAGACGTAATGATGAAGGAAGCAGGAATTTCACGATCACCAGCAAAAATAAGATCTTTACTTGAAATTTACTTGGAATATTTCTGACCCAAGAAATCTGTAGGACAAATATTACAATAGCTTAACAAAGGATGCTCTGCTGAAGGGGAAATGAGGAAATCTTGGATTGCCCTCCAATTTCAGTGAATAAATATCTAATCGAGTTCTAGTAGTTGTGGAAGTCAAAGGTCTGAAAAGACTTTTGAAGAAATTTGTGTATTCAGAGTCACATTACAGACGCATGAACAGACTACGAAGAGAATTGCAGTTATAATTAATGATACGCTCGTACATGACAATGAGACATTATTATTTTGCGATCAAAAATTTGCCGACTATGCAATATTGGCTATAACCGTAAATCTATAAAGGAGAAATTTCGCCTGGACGAAGTTGGGAGCACAAGAAAATCATTTCTTGTCAATTTGCTGTTGATTAAAATAAGGGAAATGAGTTTAAAATTGCTCATGAAGTAAAATTATCTAAATCATCAAGCACTTTACTTGCAGGAGTAAGTACCGCGAATTATGTTCTGAAGTTGATATTTGACCAATACCGAAGCGAAACTCTTTTGTGAGGTATTACCAAAGCATCAGGAGAAGCAAAACTTTTACAGGAAGATAAACCAATCATGTGAAATGTGTGCGCAGTGATTCATATACGTGTTTTAGAAATTCTGGAATAAACTTTTAAAGGTTACTTCCTAATAGCTTCTGGTTCCTTCCAGTGTTAGAATGCTTTGGAATTTTCTAGATGTTTGTAGTTGATACTAAAATATTTTCAGAAACCTAAATTTGAATACTTTTTGTCAAAGTATTCTCATTTCACACGACAGTTCTGTGGCATATCTCCTCTTTATATTTTCTACAACTTGCAGAACTGCACATTTTTTAAAATGTTGTTTATATGGTCTATTAAATAAGATTCCGCATTTCAACCATGTAATGTGTTCTACATATCCATATATTTCGTATTAATTTCAGATAGTCGTACTTAGTGTCTTATAAAACCACAGAAGTGTTTATTGATTTTAACACATGTTAAACAGATGAGAAGACACGTTTCAAAGCCCACAAACTTTTGAGAAGTATTTTCATGAAAAAAAATTCATCGAAGACGAGATGAACATGACACAGTGCACTTAATGGATTGGAATGAAACGTCAGTCATTCACTATTTCGCAGGAATACGAAGTTCAGTGTGAGGTATTATTTTCAAGCATTATTCTCTTGATGTGCGAAAAGCGTGGCGAGAAATACATCTTAAAGGAAGTTTCAGCTTTGAATAAATTCGTCCGTACAATAAACGTGTTTGTTCCAGATTTATTAATACAGTGTATAGATCACCATTTTTGAGATACCGTTTTAATGTAATTTCATGAACTGCTTTTCAATTTGATAACGCTGACTGTGTTTTGGCAACTTAAGCTTGTCTTCAATTTTGTTTTCGTGAAACTGCTGTTCGAAAGGTTTGATTTTTGTTTTTGTTTACTTACAGTAACATAAAAACAATATGCAATCACATCCGTCAGTCTACGGCATTCTATGACCGACACTGGCCCTTGCGCCAATATATTCAAAAGTCAATCTTCTGCCATTTGTTTACGAGATTTGCAGAAAATTCACCAGGAAGAGTGCATTACTTCTTACACGATCTCTAGAGGCTTCATATGTCTACGAACTCTAATTTTAATTATTTATTAGCGATAATTGCAATAAAAAGGCAAAAGTTGTGTTGCCAACTTTGCACCCGATCGCTGATAAAACTATCTTACTGAAAGAGAAGACATGATTCTGAGAGAAAGTGGAGAAAGAAAAGCCTGAATGAGGGATTAAAAACGAAAAAAAAAATCGCTGATACAGTGATACGAATTTCTCTCGGATATAGTGTAGTTTTTTTACTGCAATTGAGTTTTGTACGTTGAGGTAAACTCACTCCGAAACAGATTAATAACAGAAATCTCGCGAGGAAATATAACTTTTGGAACTGTTATTTCAATTCATCAAAAACAGAATTTGACATGCATGTCCGTGAAAATAATCCATGCAGTTAACGTATATATCGACGCCGATAATTTTACACATACCGTTATAAGACTTTTCCTACATGGAAAGCAAGAAAATTTACTGATGTACAAGATGTACGACGCACAAGGCGGCATAAACCGGCTTAAAATAAACTTTTCCAAACGTTTTTCCGAAAACCATTTCTCTTGTGCTTCTACCATATCCAAATTTCAAATGCAAGTTATATTTTTCGTTTAAGTATGACTTAAAATGATGTTGTTGTTTTTTTTGTATATAAATGATTGAAGAACGGTTTAGGTTAAGAGAAACTTAGTAATACTCGTATTGTGTACTGAAACGCACATTGCAAATGACTGTCATTACGCAACTGGCAAATTTCTCAAATTGAAGACTGAAAAAATGCAGGAAAGATTGTCTTTCTTACTTGTCTTTTACGTTCATAAAATGAAACATCCTTTTGTCGATGTTGGCTTTATTTCATTTATAGAAATCAGTCGCTTTCCAAAGCTATAATGCTTTTTTGTTAGTCACTGTCATTTAATATGGAGATTTTGGAAGAAATATTCTTCAAAAATACACGGAATAACTATGCCGCTCCTATGGAGCAGTTATCGTTCGAGATTGGTTCGTGCTCGAATTCCGGTGAGGTACGGTTGTTGTTTGTGTTTGTCATACGGCACTGGCTCTCTCCCTTCCGAGGAACGGGAAACTACTTATATAGCCCATCGAGTTACTCACGGTAGTGGTTAAACCTCCAAACAAAAACAAAAACGAAAAAACAAGTACAGGATTCTTAAGACGGCAAACAGAATATTCATTGCCGTGCTTGTTGAACAGTAGTTCAACAAGTAACTTTGTTAGAAATTATTATTAGAAATATGACTGTCAGAGTTCTTCGAACCAGACGCCTCAGCGAACATTTAACAGAATTGCAGGTGGCGCTGCTTGATACGTTTTTAGTTGTTTACTCTAGCGAGCGTTGCCTGAGAAAAAGAAGATCCCCTTCTGCTGCTCACGTCGGTTAGTAATCTAAGTGGTTGATCTTTGACTGAACAACAACAATGTCGGTGATATGTAGAGGGTGTGCGTGTTGGAATAGTGAGTTATTACCTTTTTGTGGAGATGTACAATAAATATTAGTGTGTTGTCTTTGAAACATTTGTATGTGTGGAATCCCCTTTTTCTCTGTGTGATTACTAAGGATAGATCTCCCTGCAGCTGGTAAGTGGCTTACTGCGTTACTTAAAGGAATTATAGATTTTAATTGTTTAGAAATATTTAACAATCTTGATTATGAGACTGAAATCTCACTGCTGTCAGGAAGATTAAAAGCAAAGTTCGTCAAATTCATCAAGCATTTGAGTCGATTGTTCGATTAAAGGCGTATTTGTTACTGCGTAGTTCCTCATTCGAAAATCGAAAGCGGAACAAAATGGCGTCATTCATAGGAAGCGGCATGTACAGCATAGCAAAGTTAGATAATTTTAATTATCAAATTTGGAAAGTAAGAATGGAAATTATTCTTATTAAAGATAATTTATGAAAGGTTGTTTCAGAGCCAATTCCAGAAGAAAAGAGTGATGCATGGTTGAGAAATGACGAACTGGCTAAAGCTACTATAACACTTTGGGTGTCTGATGATCAAATTATTCACGTACGCGATAAGAGAACAAGTTCCGAAATTTGGAATGCTTTGAAAATGGTTTACGAAAGAAAAAGTTTAAGTAGTAAATTGTATTTCTTAGAAAACTGTATAGTTTACGTTTTCAAGAAAATGGATCGACTATGCAAGAGCATGTAAATAGAATGCTGGAAATAGTTCACAAGCTTGAAGCACAGGGAGAAGAATTCAAAGACACACATTTGGGGGCTATCTTGCTAAATAGTTTACCAAGTACCTATGAAAATTTAGTTACTGCATTAGAAGCAAGACAGGAAGACGATTTAAGACTGGAGTTTATCAAATGTAAAGTGATAGATGAATCTAATAGAAGGAAAGAAAACTCACAGGCACACACCGATCACACAACTGTTTTGAAAACAAGTTACAAAAAGAAAAATTGCAGCTCTAAACAAGAAAGATTTTGCACTTTTTGTAAAAAGAAAGAATCATGTCAAAAATGACTGTTGGCACTACAAAAGAAATCAAAATAAATTTAACACTGGTAAGTTTCACAAAATAAACCCACATACAGAGTCTCACAGTAATATTGCCGTGAAGACCAGAAAAACAAAATTAGATTGTGAACAAAATGACATAAAAAGAGGAAATGAAAATTTCTCATTAGAAACGAAGTCAAAACCTAACAAAATGTCCAAAGGTTGGTCAATTGATTCCGGTGCAACGTGTCACATGACAAATGATGCAACACTGTTTAAAGAACTTTCAAAAGGTGAATCAGAGCTGATCACTACTGCCGACGGTTCTCAGATAAAGTCAGAAGGCAAGGGAAATATAACCTTAAACTGCAAAATCGAAAATGGAAAAGTTCGAAAAGTGGAAGTAAAGGATGTGTTATATGTTCCAGATTTAGACACTAATTTGTTATCTGTTAGAAAAGCCACAGAAAAAGGATTTGAAGTTTTATTCAGGAATAAAAAATGCACAATTAAGTATGGGGATACTATTGTAGCTATGGGATTAATAGATGCCTCAGATAATTTGTACAAACTGCAAATATTATATGAAAAGGCAAATTTGGCCACTACATGTGAAAATAAAAATTGTTTGAATTTATGGCACAGAAGGCTAGGTCATAGGGATATTGAAATGATAAAACAAATGGAGAAAAAGGAGTTAGCAAGAGAAATAACTCTTTCTAATTGTAAAAAGGAAGAAAATTGTGGGTTTTGCATAAAAGGCAAACTTACACAGAAGCCATTCTCCAAACAAAGTAGTTTTAAGGCCAAAGCTGTATTAGAATTAGTACACACAGATATTTGTGGTCCCATGGTTGAGGCCAGTCCTAGTGGTTACAAGTATTTTATCACATTTATAGATGACTATAGCAGATACTGTTACATCTATTTGCTTAAAAGTAAAGATGAAGCATTAGTAAAATTTAAGCAATATGTAGCTTCAGTGAAAACCAAATTTGGAAAAATGCCAAAATCAATAAAAACAGATAATGGAGGAGAGTATTGTGGAAGAGATTTTGAAAATTATTTAGTGGAACAAGGAATAGTACATAAAACAACTGTTCCATACTGTCCTCGGATGAATGGAATTGCTGAAAGAAAAAACAGGTTTTTGACAGAAATGACAAAAACTATGATGTTAGATGCTAATATGGAAGGTAAATACTGAGCAGAAGCTGTAATAACAGCAGCTTACATAAAAAATAGAGTTCCAACACAAGCAACAGGAAAAACTCCTTTTTAATTATGGAACGGATTAAACCATATCTTGGTCATATTAAAGTATTTGGATCAAAAGCTTATGTATATGTACCAAAGCAACAAAGAAGAAAATTTGGCAATAGAGCACAAGAGGGAATCTTCTTAGGATATGATCAAATATCTAATGGATACAGAGTATTAAATAAAGAAACAAACAAAACAATCATTACCAGATCAGTAAAATTTGATGAACGTCAGCAAGCTATAATAAAAAGTAAACCTGCTGAAAGGAAAGAAGATGAACAAGAAATTTTCGTTCAAAATGAAGTAATGTCATCAGAAACTGTGGAAGAAAATAATGATAGAGAAGAACCTGAAAATGTTCAAAGAAAGTCTTCAAGAATAAACAAAGGAAAACCACCAGAAAGATTAGCGTATGTTGCAAAAGTTCAGTATAAAAAGGATCATCAAAATTTAAAAGAAATCCAGGACATGAACGAAGTAGAAAAAGGAAACTGGTTGAATTCGTAAAGGAAGAACTAGATGCATTGAAGGAAAATGAAACATGGACTTTGGTAGATCTTCCAGAAGGAAAGAAAGCCATTAAAAATAAATGGATTTTCAAACCAAAATACAATGCAAGTGGATAAGTCGAAAGCTATAAAGCAAGACTTGTTGCAAGGGGGTATACACAACAACCGGGATTAGACTTTGAAGAAACTTTTTCACCCGTAGTAAAATATACCACTTTAAGAACTCTTAACAGTTGCAGCAAATAGAAAATGGAATGTTCATCATCTTGATATAAAATCTGCTTTCCTGTATGGAAACTTAGAAGAAGATGTATTTATGGAACAACCAGAAGGTTTCAGAGAATCAGGAAAAGAAGAAAAAGTTTGTAAATTGCATAAGAGCATATATCGTCTCAAACAAAGTGCCAGAAATTGGAATAAAACAATAACAGAATATTTGTTCAACAAGGGCTTCAAACAAAGTACAACAGATCCTTGCTTACTATCACTAAAGGATGGAAAACAAACAACTTATTTAGCTATTTATGTAGATGATATATTAATTGCATTGAATAACACAGAAAATATAAAGAAAACTGCAAATTTGTTGAAAAATCAGTTTGAAGTCAAACATTTAGGCCACATAACATATTATCTTGGAATTCAAATAGAAAGAGAAGAAAATGGAAGTTTTCTTCTTAGTCAAAGTAATAAAATAAAGGAAATTATACAAAGTTATGCTAGAGATCAAAATAAGGAAAGTAAAACACCAATTAGTACAGACTACAGAAAGAACATTCAACAAGAAGAAGAACTTCTAAAAGATAATGGACTTTATAGAGAAATAGTGGGAGCTGTCATGTATTTATCTACAGTAACAAGACCAGACATTTCAACTGCCATAGGCATCTTAAGCAGAAAAGTAGAAAAACCAAGTAAACAAGATTAGTTAGCCATTATGAAGTTAATTTATTATTTGAAATCAACAGTAAACCTTAAATTAAGACTATCTTCACAAGACCCACTAATTTTAAAAGGCTATGCAGACGCTGACTGGGCAGGAGACCGGACTGACTGGAAATCAACATCTGGATTTTTTTTCATGCTTGGAAAGAGTGCCATATGTTGGACCAGCCGTAAGCAGTCAACAACAGCTTTATCGACAACCGAAGCAGAGTTCATCGCCACTGCAGAAGCAAGCAAAGAACTATTGTGTTTGCGAGAGTTACTCAAGGATTTTGATTGTGAAAAGACTGGAACCACTACAATATTTCAGGATAACAAATCAACTATACATCTTATAGAAAATCAAAAGATCAATTCCAGATCTAAACACATTATGGTGCGGTACCAGTTTGTGAAAGAATTGAGTGGAACTATTCTTCAGTTAAACTATTGTGATACTTCTCAAATGGTTGCGGACATTTTCACCAACCCGTTGGCTGGACCCCAGTTTGAAAAACTTAGACTGACACTAGGCATGATAAAATGAACTCCTCCAGCCAAGTGGGAGACTGTTAGAAATTATTATTAGAAATATGACTGTCAGAGTTCTTCGAACCAGACGCCTCAGCGAACATTTAACAGAATTGCAGGTGGCGCTGCTCGATACGTTTTTAGTTGTTTACTCTAGCGAGCGTTGCCTGAGAAAAAGAAGATCCCCTTCTGCTGCTCACGTCGGTTAGTAATCTAAGTGGTTGATCTTTGACTGAACAACAACAATGTCGGTGATATGTAGAGGGTGTGCGTGTTGGAATAGTGAGTTATTACCTTTTTGTGGAGATGTACAATAAATATTAGTGTGTTGTCTTTGAAACATTTGTATGTGTGGAATCCCCTTTTTCTCTGTGTGATTACTAAGGATAGATCTCCCTGCAGCTGGTAAGTGGCTTACTGCGTTACTTAAAGGAATTATAGATTTTAATTGTTTAGAAATATTTAACAATCTTGATTATGAGACTGAAATCTCACTGCTGTCAGGAAGATTAAAAGCAAAGTTCGTCAAATTCATCAAGCATTTGAGTCGATTGTTCGATTAAAGGCGTATTTGTTACTGCGTAGTTCCTCATTCGAAAATCGAAAGCGGAACAAAATGGCGTCATTCATAGGAAGCGGCATGTACAGCATAGCAAAGTTAGATAATTTTAATTATCAAATTTGGAAAGTAAGAATGGAAATTATTCTTATTAAAGATAATTTATG
Organism: Macrothele yani; assembly: GCA_039090855.1. Lineage (NCBI taxonomy): Eukaryota > Metazoa > Arthropoda > Arachnida > Araneae > Macrothelidae > Macrothele > Macrothele yani. The sequence goes on along the minus strand of CM077017.1, from coordinate 57,765,956 downwards.
AAAGGTTGTTTCAGAGCCAATTCCAGAAGAAAAGAGTGATGCATGGTTGAGAAATGACGAACTGGCTAAAGCTACTATAACACTTTGGGTGTCTGATGATCAAATTATTCACGTACGCGATAAGAGAACAAGTTCCGAAATTTGGAATGCTTTGAAAATGGTTTACGAAAAAAAAAGTTTAAGTAGTAAATTGTATTTCTTAGAAAACTGTATAGTTTACGTTTTCAAGAAAATGGATCGACTATGCAAGAGCATGTAAATAGAATGCTGGAAATAGTTCACAAGCTTGAAGCACAGGGAGAAGAATTCAAAGACACACATTTGGGGGCTATCTTGCTAAATAGTTTACCAAGTACCTATGAAAATTTAGTTACTGCATTAGAAGCAAGACAGGAAGACGATTTAAGACTGGAGTTTATCAAATGTAAAGTGATAGATGAATCTAATAGAAGGAAAGAAAACTCACAGGCACACACCGATCACACAACTGTTTTGAAAACAAGTTACAAAAAGAAAAATTGCAGCTCTAAACAAGAAAGATTTTGCACTTTTTGTAAAAGAAAGAATCATGTCAAAAATGACTGTTGGCACTACAAAAGGAAATCAAAATAAATTTAACACTGGTAAGTTTCACAAAATAAACCCACATACAGAGTCTCACAGTAATATTGCCGTGAAGACCAGAAAAACAAAATTAGATTGTGAACAAAATGACATAAAAAAGAGGAAATGAAAATTTCTCATTAGAAACGAAGTCAAAACCTAACAAAATGTCCAAAGGTTGGTCAATTGATTCCGGTGCAACGTGTCACATGACAAATGATGCAACACTGTTTAAAGAACTTTCAAAAGGTGAATCAGAGCTGATCACTACTGCCGACGGTTCTCAGATAAAGTCAGAAGGCAAGGGAAATATAACCTTAAACTGCAAAATCGAAAATGGAAAAGTTCGAAAAGTGGAAGTAAAGGATGTGTTATATGTTCCAGATTTAGACACTAATTTGTTATCTGTTAGAAAAGCCACAGAAAAAGGATTTGAAGTTTTATTCAGGAATAAAAAATGCACAATTAAGTATGGGGATACTATTGTAGCTATGGGATTAATAGATGCCTCAGATAATTTGTACAAACTGCAAATATTATATGAAAAGGCAAATTTGGCCACTACATGTGAAAATAAAAATTGTTTGAATTTATGGCACAGAAGGCTAGGTCATAGGGATATTGAAATGATAAAACAAATGGAGAAAAAGGAGTTAGCAAGAGGAATAACTCTTTCTAATTGTAAAAAGGAAGAAAATTGTGGGTTTTGCATAAAAGGCAAACTTACACAGAAGCCATTCTCCAAACAAAGTAGTTTTAAGGCCAAAGCTGTATTAGAATTAGTACACACAGATATTTGTGGTCCCATGGTTGAGGCCAGTCCTAGTGGTTACAAGTATTTTATCACATTTATAGATGACTATAGCAGATACTGTTACATCTATTTGCTTAAAAGTAAAGATGAAGCATTAGTAAAATTTAAGCAATATGTAGCTTCAGTGAAAACCAAATTTGGAAAAATGCCAAAATCAATAAAAACAGATAATGGAGGAGAGTATTGTGGAAGAGATTTTGAAAATTATTTAGTGGAACAAGGAATAGTACATAAAACAACTGTTCCATACTGTCCTCGGATGAATGGAATTGCTGAAAGAAAAAACAGGTTTTTGACAGAAATGACAAAAACTATGATGTTAGATGCTAATATGGAAGGTAAATACTGAGCAGAAGCTGTAATAACAGCAGCTTACATAAAAAATAGAGTTCCAACACAAGCAACAGGAAAAACTCCTTTTTAATTATGGAACGGATTAAACCATATCTTGGTCATATTAAAGTATTTGGATCAAAAGCTTATGTATATGTACCAAAGCAACAAAGAAGAAAATTTGGCAATAGAGCACAAGAGGGAATCTTCTTAGGATATGATCAAATATCTAATGGATACAGAGTATTAAATAAAGAAACAAACAAAACAATCATTACCAGATCAGTAAAATTTGATGAACGTCAGCAAGCTATAATAAAAAGTAAACCTGCTGAAAGGAAAGAAGATGAACAAGAAATTTTCGTTCAAAATGAAGTAATGTCATCAGAAACTGTGGAAGAAAATAATGATAGAGAAGAACCTGAAAATGTTCAAAGAAAGTCTTCAAGAATAAACAAAGGAAAACCACCAGAAAGATTAGCGTATGTTGCAAAAGTTCAGTATAAAAAGGATCATCAAAATTTAAAAGAAATCCAGGACATGAACAAAGTAGAAAAAGGAAACTGGTTGAATTCGTAAAGGAAGAACTAGATGCATTGAAGGAAAATGAAACATGGACTTTGGTAGATCTTCCAGAAGGAAAGAAAGCCATTAAAAATAAATGGATTTTCAAACCAAAATACAATGCAAGTGGATAAGTCGAAAGCTATAAAGCAAGACTTGTTGCAAGGGGGTATACACAACAACCGGGATTAGACTTTGAAGAAACTTTTTCACCCGTAGTAAAATATACCACTTTAAGAACTCTTAACAGTTGCAGCAAATAGAAAATGGAATGTTCATCATCTTGATATAAAATCTGCTTTCCTGTATGGAAACTTAGAAGAAGATGTATTTATGGAACAACCAGAAGGTTTCAGAGAATCAGGAAAAGAAGAAAAAAGTTTGTAAATTGCATAAGAGCATATATCGTCTCAAACAAAGTGCCAGAAATTGGAATAAAACAATAACAGAATATTTGTTCAACAAGGGCTTCAAACAAAGTACAACAGATCCTTGCTTACTATCACTAAAGGATGGAAAACAAACAACTTATTTAGCTATTTATGTAGATGATATATTAATTGCATTGAATAACACAGAAAATATAAAGAAAACTGCAAATTTGTTGAAAAATCAGTTTGAAGTCAAACATTTAGGCCACATAACATATTATCTTGGAATTCAAATAGAAAGAGAAGAAGATGGAAGTTTTCTTCTTAGTCAAAGTAATAAAATAAAGGAAATTATACAAAGTTATGCTAGAGATCAAAATAAGGAAAGTAAAACACCAATTAGTACAGACTACAGAAAGAACATTCAACAAGAAGAAGAACTTCTAAAAGATAATGGACTTTATAGAGAAATAGTGGGAGCTGTCATGTATTTATCTACAGTAACAAGACCAGACATTTCAACTGCCATAGGCATCTTAAGCAGAAAAGTAGAAAAACCAAGTAAACAAGATTAGTTAGCCATTATGAAGTTAATTTATTATTTGAAATCAACAGTAAACCTTAAATTAAGACTATCTTCACAAGACCCACTAATTTTAAAAGGCTATGCAGACGCTGACTGGGCAGGAGACCGGACTGACTGGAAATCAACATCTGGATTTTTTTTCATGCTTGGAAAGAGTGCCATATGTTGGACCAGCCGTAAGCAGTCAACAACAGCTTTATCGACAACCGAAGCAGAGTTCATCGCCACTGCAGAAGCAAGCAAAGAACTATTGTGTTTGCGAGAGTTACTCAAGGATTTTGATTGTGAAAAGACTGGAACCACTACAATATTTCAGGATAACAAATCAACTATACATCTTATAGAAAATCAAAAGATCAATTCCAGATCTAAACACATTATGGTGCGGTATCAGTTTGTGAAAGAATTGAGTGGAACTATTCTTCAGTTAAACTATTGTGATACTTCTCAAATGGTTGCGGACATTTTCACCAACCCGTTGGCTGGACCCCAGTTTGAAAAACTTAGACTGACACTAGGCATGATAAAATGAACTCCTCCAGCCAAGTGGGAGACTGTTAGAAATTATTATTAGAAATATGACTGTCAGAGTTCTTCGAACCAGACGCCTCAGCGAACATTTAACAGAATTGCAGGTGGCGCTGCTCGATACGTTTTTAGTTGTTTACTCTAGCGAGCGTTGCCTGAGAAAAAGAAGATCCCCTTCTGCTGCTCACGTCGGTTAGTAATCTAAGTGGTTGATCTTTGACTGAACAACAACAATGTCGGTGATATGTAGAGGGTGTGCGTGTTGGAATAGTGAGTTATTACCTTTTTGTGGAGATGTATAATAAATATTAGTGTGTTGTCTTTGAAGCATTTATATGTGTGGAATCCCCTTTTTCTCTGTGTGATTACTAAGGATAGATCTTCCTGCAGCTGGTAAGTGGCTTACTGCGTTACTTAAAGGAATTATAGATTTTAATTGTTTAGAAATATTTAACAAACTTAACATCAGAAAATACCAAAACTACACCACCGAAGAGCGGAAATCGTATTCGCAGCTCGTGATTGCTATTCGTTACACCACTCATGACAATGAAACGTTACATCATTGTTCTGGCTGCTGTTACGGATTCTATGCTCGAACGGAAATCGGGAGATGCGGGTTCGATTCCCGCTCCACGGCGATGCCATTTTCAAGATTTCTGATGGTAAGTTACATGTTGAACAGTAAGCTAGGCAACTGCTGCTCTGTTTTTGGCTTAAAGTTCCAGAGATAGTATTTGTGTTCTCTCATTTCAGAGAGAACACAAATGAAAAGGCTGATGTTCATTCTGTGCAAATCAAATATCCCTGCGGTTCTCTAAAATGTTATGTAGGAGCGACGAAAGGGTCAATTGCGGAGCCGGGATTGTAGAACACAAAGGAGATATGAAGAATGGAGTCGCTTCTATACAGTCCTTTCCCAATAAGTTAGATATCACGGTTCTATACCCTAGTGGATCCTAACCAGACATATTGCACCATACACCACACCCAAAGGAACTAACTGCAGTCACTGGGGAACTATGGAAATTTTGTTAACCCCAGGTTAGCGACTCTCTATCTTCGGAAGGGCCTCACTTTGGATGAATCTTTTAAAGATTCGACCTCAGCTGCTCTTTGAGCTTACAGCATATTATATTATATTATATTATATTATCTATTTGTTATTTTAATTAACCTTATTTCGTTATTTATTTCGTTTCTGTATGCTGCTATTTGCTATCAGGAGCTGTTATTCGCTTGTACTTTTAGCACGTCTTTTGAACAAAAAAAAAAAAAAAAAGTGCGTTCTGTCAGTAACGCTATGCCCACCCTTCCGTCCGTCTGTGGAAACCATATCTCTACAACTATTAGTCCGAGATCGACACTCTGGTCTTTTTGCGATGACTTACCGCTAGGGTGTAAATGCATATGATTTAAAATATATTTTACTCCATACCATTGCTTCAGAAAAACAATGCAAAAATTATTTTTACGTCACGATATCTCTTACTACGAAGACCGTTTTATGTACCGTTTCTATTTGAAATCATGTATGGTGTCGGTGCTAGGTGGCCGAAAGGTTTATTGTATTTTTTTTTTTTTTTTTCCGAAATTTCTGCTTCTAAATTGTTTTGCGTTAATCAGAGATCGTGATGACTAATATTCTGCATGCATTTTACAATATTCTTGTTTGTTTGGGTTCTTTTTTATTCGAGGTTTTAATGACCACCGTAAGCAACTCAATGGGCTGTAAGCAGTCGCCCGTCCCTAATTTAGGGTCACTGGCTCCAGGGAAGGGAGACACACTGTGCCGTAAGACAAACACAACATCCATGCTTCACCGGGATCCGAACCCAACTCGGACGAATGATCAGAAGCCAGGGGAAGACCATTGAGCCACCGGAATGGCCCAATACGTTACGACAAAATGCTTTGCCATAAGTGCATATTTCTGTGTTTAATGTGTTTCCAATGGTGCCTTCACATTTAAAAATATAAATAAAAAAGTTCTTTTAAAGTCAGACACCAATCACCGCGGAAAACATTTGTGTACTTTTTTTCTCAAATTACTATTTAGTTTTTTCCGCTAAGGGGCGTTAGTGGAAAACTCTGTAATGATGATATATCCGCTTCTAAAAGTCTGATTTAAAATCTTTCTTTTGCTACCGGCATCATTTTAAAATATTCGTTTGCTACTGATTACACAACCGATTTAAAATATGCCTTCTGCTACTGACAACAATTTTTGTACCCCACAGTTTTTCCACTAGAGGGCGTAAGTGTTAATTTCTATTTGTACCATACTTGGAGCCGCATCTTCGTTTCTAAGAATCCGATTTGGAAAATATCTTTCCTTGGATATTTTCCGTTATGGGAAATGCTTTGTGCCCTGATTCAAACCCAACACCCATGCCTCGCCGGGATTCGAACCCATTTCAGATGAATGGTCAGATGCCAGTGCTTAGACCACTGCGCCACTGGGTATGCTTTCAGTTGTAGTGTAGTATTGAGTAATATTACTTACAAAATGATTTTTAGAGATCCTGCGTTTAAGTCAGTACTCGCAAATTCCTGCGTGTAGATGACACACTAAGGAGTTCGAACAGAATCACGCTCCCAAACACAGAATAGCTGCAATTTTTATCCCTCGCTCTGTATCCACTATTTTTTTAGAGGCAAATGAAAAAAAAAATGAGAAAAATAATTATTTCTGAGGCCCTCCAGCATCGTGGGGCCCTGCACCTGGGCCTCATGGGATTACCTGTAAATCCGACCCTTCCAATTGTGTAGAATGTTTCTTCTGAGTCAGAAAGGATTCAAAAGACGTGCTCATTACACCCGAGAATTCGGTGTCATCTTTCTTGTTTGTTCTTAACTGAAGTTAAGTTTAGTCATGTTTGAAATTTAATGCTTGATTCCTGATACATTTCAACGGCATTCTGCATTGCCGACTGTTGTGCTGTGTGCGTGCGTGTGTGCGAGTGTGAATCTTGAGAAAGCCACGCGTTGTTTGGGCGGAACAAACAACGCGTGAAAGTCTGTATGTTTTGTTGATTCACCCAGTTAAATGGATTTATTGCAAGTCTTAATCACGTGTATAACTCGCCAAATTGATATTTTAGTGGAAGAATTATCTTTGCACATAACGCAGGAAAGCTTTTTAGTCCCCCCAAAATTTGGCTTTCTTAAAATATGCACACGGGCAGTCAGTTTCCGCAGATGTTCAGCTCTGAACTAAGAGTAAATTGGAAAATGCCAACGGTACACTGTAAAAAAAATTCTGAAATTCACGGACGAGTTTCCGTCATTTCCTTCGTGAAATAACGAAGCGTGTTTCTGATACAACCCTTTCCATGAAATGACGGAAAAAAACCTGAATTTAACGGACTGTTCGTGCTACAGGAAAATTCTGAATTTTCAGAAACCTTTCCGCAGTTTCTTTCTTATATTGACGGTACATTACCGTTTTAGAGATGTGTTAACGGAAAATTCTGAATTTTCAGAAACCTTTCCGCAATTTCTTTCGTATATTAACGGAAAATCTCCGTTCTTACTTTTTCCATATCCGTATGACGAGAAATTTCCGCTAATAGTAGTAATTCGTGGAAATACTTGAGGTTTGATTAACTTTCAAATTTCAATCGTCTGTCGAATTTTGAAGTTCCGTAGCGAAATCGGATATTGTGGATAACATATCGTACAGATTTTTTTTTTTTTTTTTTGTGGCACAGGATATTCCTTCTCCCTATTTGGTGCACCAGCTATTTATTTTATAATGTATTACTGCAAAAAACCGGGTACTTATTGTACCGATGATTATACGATGTCTGTGTATCAGTCTTTGGACAACTTAAGACAAAAGCTATTATAACTATCAAAAGTAAATTTTAATGTCAGTTTTTTCTGTGTGTGTGAAATAATGCTATAAAAGTACATTTCACCTTTTTTAAAGGTAAATGAAAGCCATTGTCAGTTTAAAAAAAAATCATGTTGTAAAGCATTTTGTTGCTTCGAAAAACCACGATAAAAAATACTTAATTTTTGAAAAGTCCTCCTATAGGGGAAAAAATTACAAACCTATTCAGAAAAATAATAAGCTCCAACAGAAAATAAAATTACTAAATCACGCACATTGACAAAAAACAAAATTTCTTTGTGGCTGATTCGTTTTACGATGTACATGAATCAGATTGCCGAGCGTTTGTGGATGAGTTGGTTAAGGCACAAGTAACCTATTCTGTGAGCTATAACGTTGAGTGTTCGATCCTGACCTCACCGGAAAGGGTTATCAGGGTAATGTGCGATGTTGTTGATTTTGCGGAATTTCAGTTTAAATACGGAAAAACCAGAAATGAACTTTTCTGAAATAAACGGAATTTCTGTCTACGGAAGTACCTGTGAAAATACGGAAGTTAAAATGAACGGGTACTTTTAAAAACGGAAATTTCTGAAAGAGACGGATACCTGCCGGCAACTTTGCTGAACGTTATTTTAAGAAAACTTCCGTGAATTCACACCACTTATTTTTTACAGTGTAACATTAAAGACTAATAAGGAATTTTTGACTTTATGCAGAAGCTTAACGGCTGCATTTGAATTTTGTATGGCAGTCAAATCTTAATATAAAATTTTATGCTGTTAACGTGTTCTAGCAAATGGTCAGAAAAACACTTCACTGTAAAAAATAAGTGATGTGAATTCGCGGGAAATTTCTGAAAATAGTGTGCAGCAAAGTTGCCGGTACGTGTCCGTCTTTTAACGAAATTTCCGTTTTTTAAAGTTCCCATTTTGTTAACATCCGTATTTTCACAGATTTTCCGTAGTCAGTAATTCCGTTTATTTCAGAGAAGTCCCTGTCAGGTTTTTTCCGTATTTATACAGAAATTTCGTAAAATCAAAGACCCTGAATTTTTCAACCCTTGCATCAATGAATCATCTGCCTTTTTAGATTCGATCAGAGGTCGTTTGGGTTGACTCAACAGAAGCCGCGCATCTTACCACTCAGCCAGAAAAATACAGATATACCACTCACGTTCAAAGTAGAAATCTAACTGCGCGATGATGAAATGTTTTTTAGTATTAATGTGGGTGAATTAGTCATCTTATTTTTTGTTGGAGCTTATTATTTTTTTTAATAGGTTTGAAATAATTTTATTTTTTCTGTAGGAGGACTTATCACAAATTAAGTTTTTTTTTTCATTGTGATTTATCGAAGTAACAGAATTCTTTGGAACTAGAGTTTTTTTAAACTGACAATGACTTTCAATTGTTTTTAAGAAAATGTGAACTGTACTGCTTTAGAGTAGGCCTATTATTTCACAAAACTGCTAAATATAAAATTTACTCTTGATAGCTATAATAGCTTTTGTCTTAAGGTGGACATCAAGTAATTTTGCTTCCTATACTTCCAATGGAAAAACTTTTGTACACATTTCCTTCACAATTAGTGTGTTCCCAAGGATGAAAATTTGAGCATCGATTAAAATAACTTCATATTATAACTTGGAATACTTAATATTTTCTAAAACATAACCATAATTATATTAAAAATCAATAACTTTTCCTTTAGGGGTGTTGAAACCAGACAAAAGATGGCGCGACCTGTACTTTGATGACGTTAGTAGACAAAAAATGTTGGATTGCATAATTATGGTTATGTTTTAGAAAATATTAAGTATTCCAAGTTATAAAATGAAGCTATTTTAATCAATGTTCAAATTTTCATCCTTGGGAACGCATTAATTGTGAAGAAAATGTGTACAGAAGTTTTTCCATTGGAAGTATAGGAAGCAAAATTACTTGACGTCCACCTTAAGGGGTCCAAAGACTGATACATAGACATCATACAATCACCTGTACAAAAATTCAAGTACCCGATGTTTTATGGTAACACAATATACAATATGTGGAGCACAAAATGGTTGAAAGGGGAAGGAATATCGGGTGCCACAATAACAGAAATTTCATGCTATATCTTGCTACGGAACTTCAAAATCAGATCCTTCGACAGATAATTGAAATTTAACAGTTAATCAAATCTCAAATTTCCCTCGAATCGTTCCTATTACCGAAAATGTTTTGCCATATGGATACGAAAAAAGTGAGAACAGAACTTTTCCGTTAATAAACGAAAGGAACTGCGGAAAGGTTTCTGAAAATTCAGAAATTCCTGTTAACGTATCTTAAAAACGACAATTTACCATTAATATACGAAAGGATTTGCCAAAAGGTTTCTGAAAATTCAGAATTTTCCTGTCGTACGAAAAATCCGTGAAATTCAGGTTTCTTTCCATCATTTCACGGAAAAGGTTGTATCGGGAATATGATTCGTTAATTCACTAAAGGAATAACGGAAAGTGGCTCCTGAATTTCAGATTTCAGAAAAAAATTTACCGTGTGGATTTATCAACAGAAACATCAAATATTCTTTTTTTATTTTATTTTTTTCGTTTCGTTCGGGGTTTAATAAGGGCTTTAGGTTTTGACGACCACCATGAGACACTCTTAAGCACGGGCTTCGGCTACTGGCATGCTCGGTGTTGCTTAAACATACCCAGAATTCTGCGGGGGACAACCACAATTATCTTTCGGTGACAATTTGTATATTGTAATTACATCTTATGGAATAAGATAATTCCATCAGTTAGCATCAGTAAAATATTATTAAAAACCAAAATTAATATATTCAGCACACACTTTTGAAGTAGTGTATGCTGAATATATTATTTCAGTATGAATAATTCTGCAATATGTTATATCAGTTACAAAACGTTTTTAAAATCCATGGAGAAATGAAACAGTTATTTAAAAAGATACGAAGACAAGAAAGAAGCCTCCTTAATGGTAGAGTGGTAGGTATCGTTGGGGCTACTTATAGTTCGTCCGAGATGGGTCCGAGTTTGAATCTCGGGCGAGGTATTGATGATCCGCCCGCACTGACCCTTTGGAACCAGCGAGTGGTCACTGCTGACTGCTTCTATAGCCCGCTGATTTGCTCATGGTGGTCGTTACTCCCTCCAAATGAAAAAAAAAAAAAACTTTCTTTGTTTGCCCGTAATATACGTATTAAAATTTACTCACAAGCATGAGGACTGAATAACAAACGGCAACTATTTCTACCGTGTTCAAAAGTTTACTAATGGATAACGATTAATAATACCACATTTTTATTAATTAATTTAAAGCAAATTTGTGTATAAATGCCATTGGGATTTATTTTTTTTTTTTTTTTTTTTTGTCTCGAACATGCACTGAGATTTACAAAAGTCTGCGGCTATGCAGTCTTAAAGCTATAAGCAGCCGTCCGTCCTTAATTTGAGATTACTGATAGCTGGAAGGGAGAAGAGCAGAGCTGAGTTTGGGCTCAATTTTAAGAGCCCGAGCCCGTCCGAGCCAGAAGTATGTCAGACCGAGCCCGCCCGAGCCCAAATTTTATATTGCAAGATAGAGCCCGGGCCCGAACGAGCCCGAAAACTATGATTAACCTGTTTAGGCATTAAAAAAAAAAAAAGTCTTCCCTTCCAGACATCCAGTCTTTCCTACCTGTGCAATTAACCGATGTATTTCTCAACTGCGGAGTGGGAAAGGGATGTCTATCTATTTCTATTGTTTCTTTGACCATTAATTTCTTCCTGAAATGTTTCTTGGGTTAGTCAGGAAATCAGAAAAAAACGGGAGGCATAACAATCTACGTCGTACGTTGCTCAATAGAATTAGCAGCGAACTGCCCCTTTGAGGTAGGGAGCAACATTTCGTCATCTTGCTATCTACTGTCTACAGTTCTTATAGAAACTTTTCCTTCGCAGAAATCCTGTAATTCATGACCTATGGAATTTTGTTACCCAAACCCGGAATGGATAGCCCTGCTGAATTCCTACTCCCCATCTAGACCCAGTTGCCGAAGAATTCTCTTTAACAACTCGAAAGTGTAAAAAAGTCTCGTGTGACAAATCATGTAAAATCCCATTAAAAAAAAAAAAAAGGAAGAAAATTCTCTCCCTCTCTCAGAGCCCGCGCCCGAACTCCAGTAAGTATTACGCAGCCCGAGCCCGAACTCCAGTAAGTATTACGCAGCCGAGCCCAGTTCGAGCTCGGGCTCTACTACGGGCTTTCGGGCTTCATCTCTGGAGGAGAGTGAGTGCCATAAAAAAAAAAAAAAAAATCACATCTTTCATACCTTCTCATCCAAGATTCGAACCTGGGAGCATTTCGGACGACGAGCCAGAAACCAGCGCTCTGACCACTGTTTTCCTTTTTCCCCTTAATCTAACTCGGACCTACGAAAAAGCTCGAACGCTTTCAACCAGTGGAAATGAAAAGAAATTACCCACAATTCATTGCCGCCACGGTGGCGCAGTGGTTCATCCGTGAAGGCTCTGCGTTCGAATTCCAGTGAGGTATGGATGGTGTCCTTGTCTTACGGCACTGGCTCTCTCCCTTCCCTGGAACCAGTGGCCCTAAATTAGGAACGGGCGACTGCTTATAGCCCACTGAGTTGCTCACGGTGGTCGTTAGACCTTCAATCAAAGAAGAAAAAAAACTACTGCTTGTTTTGACAAGTCACAGTTTTACTCTGGTTTTCTTACACAATAGGTTAATGTTACAGTGGACCCCCCCCCCCTCCTAAAACCTGAAGAAAACTTTAAAATTTGTCCGCCATGTCGCGTATTGTATGAGGCAGCTAGGAATCACAGTTCGGCAGGCTCACATGTTCTTTTACAGTTCAGTTTTTTTTATTTATTTCTCATTTACGTTGTTTTTTCTTTCGGATGTTCTCTAAAATTAATTAACAAAATTGCGGGATAATTGGGAAGTCGCTCCAATGCTCTTGAAGGCATGAAACGCAATATTTTTGCCATTTTAAATTGTTTCTACCTGTGGGAAAATGTAGCACTCAATGGTTGCTCTGGAAATTGATAAGAGCAAAGCGATAGGCCCAGAAGAGGGCTTCTGGATTTCTTGATTAGGGGCCGATGTTACGACCCACCCCCGCCATTAATTTAGTAATTAATGGGCGTGGTTGATGTGTGAAATTAATTAAGTATTAATTGTTCGAGGCTTGATTGGAGTTTAAAAGTGTAAACAGCAGATAAAGTTTTATCTGGGGGTTTGGAAAGAAAAGAGGCGAAGAATTCTCTCTCTGGCTGGGTGGTCTCAGAATAGCTCTGTTAGGTCATAAATATCAGGGCGCAGCTGACGGGCAGCCTATGCAACACGGAAAGGGAAAGAGGAATACGTATCGAATGAGCCACTTGAGTAGGAATGAATGAAGATAGGGGACGAAAGGTTTAGCGAATAATCGTAAATTCGTCGATTGTTTGGGGCATTTTCGAGAACAATTGCTCTCTGTGTGGTCCGTGCAGAAAAATAAGAGTTCGCACTTGGCATGAAAATAAGGAAGAAAGTTTAGTTGTCTGTGCGCTCTCCGATGTGAAAGGCTGGATGCCTGGGATCTGCAAAAAAATGAATTGGGAAAAATGAAGCAGCAAACCTCCCCGCATTTTGGTAAGAAATGGAGACAACTCGAGGCAGCTGGAGATGCCAGTTTGCCATAAAGACAGCAGAATGCCTAAATCCGCGGGATAAAGCAGAAATTTCTAGGCTGGAGCGTAATGGAACTCAGCGACTGTTTGGCCTAATGAAAGCCAAGTTACAGGGGAATTAAGAAGTCTGCGAGTGGACAGTGGTCATTCCTATGAGAAGCGAAGCCAAGCAAAGTCGGGTTCGGATGCCAACCACTGCAGTGTGGAATCGTCACCCCCATTCATCCCCTACTGTGGAGGAAGTGAAGAGATGCGCTTGTCTTACGGGGTGAAGCGAGGCCCCATGTGTGCGTGTGTGTGGTCGCGTAAGCAGCGAAGCCACTACGTGTAAGTGCGACGGGATAAAAACATGTCGAAAGAAAAATATGAGCGTAAGAGCGGTGGCTTCGATACCTAACAAATATACAGGTGAAATGTTGAGTTGCCGATATACGCTTAAGGTAAAAGCACGTCTGATTTCGCTCGGCCGAGAAAATTAATCTTGGAAACCGCAACATCAGATGTGAGAGGGCCTATTTTGCTTAACGCCCACCTTCAAATCGTCACGAGAATAGATCAGTGTGCACTCTAATCATTGCAACAAAGTGCGGCGTGATATTACCATTTTTAATTGTGTGCTTCATTTACATCAAGCGTCAAAGTGAAGTGTTGAATCATCGGTGCTGCCACATGGTGCAAGTGTCTGTGTGTGTGTTTTTTGTTTTGTCGTGTGATATTATGTGATACACAACGGATTTGCACAGCAAAGTCACGTAACTGTAAGTAGATGAATATTTCCTTTTTCTTTCTTCGCACATCTGCGAACCTGTGCCATCCCGACACCCAAAGCTGCATGGACATAGATGCAGTAATGCTGAGTGACTGAACCTCAGAGGAAATACCTGCACATACAGATTTCAATTTCTTACAGGGCCCATTTCCTGATTACTTTTTTTACATGAATAAGGGAGAAGGTGTGGCCACAAATTCCGCTGGGCGGGACAGTTTCTTTTAACTTTGGTTCAGGACCAACGTCAGCGGGGCAGGGTTCTGCATGTGCATGCTTATTAGATTTAGTTAATTAACTTTGGCAGTATTTCGCACCTATAATCTTATACCGCAAATTAACGTGCTTGTGTATTTTGTGTCGCGAGTATTTTTAATGTGATCGTTTGCATATAATTTTTTTTTCATTCTCTAAGCAATTGTATATGAATATCACCTGCAGCTCTATTTAGTGTGTAAACGAGTAGTATCTCTTGTTCAGATAGTCCGGTGGAGACTCAGTCGGCTGCGTTATCCGACAGTAAAGTGTGACACCGTATGCTGCCCACATATGAGGGGCAATTGTCTATGCGCCTAGAGAGCGCCGGATCTGTTTAAATCTCGCAGAACGTTATTAAATGTTGTGTTGTGTATTTGAGAATCATGTGTTATTTGCGAAAGTGAGTGTTGTACTGGCTGGTTGGGGATTGAATGTACCGGAGTAAGATCCGGACCACTACACTCAGTCACGAATTGGTGATTGCGGGTGAACCTCATCACAACTCTGATCACAAAGTATCATTTTTTTTTAGATTATTTTATTTTTTATTTGTTGTTGTTATTTTGTTCACAAGGTGGATTCACCCAAGCCTTATGCTTCGGGTCATTCTTCAACTTTTCATTTTTTATGTTCTGGTGTGAATCTTTGAGTGCAGCAGTGCACCTGAGATTCTCGCCTGGTGCCGTGGCCAACTAAATTGTACTTCAGGTCTCAAGCACCGTTACCGGCCGACTCGGCAGGAACACTGCTAGTGCCGTGTAACATTAATGGTGCCGTTGTCCCAGGATCGATACCTATATTTTGCAGCTAGCGGAACAACACTCATGTTCGTAAAATAAGTGCGAATTGACTGCCATTACTATTTTTATTTAGTTTTGTTCGGTGCGAATTTTGTATAATTTAGCATTAAGTAAGCCTTAAGCTGTTTTCTAAGAACTGCCATAATTTTAGTGGGTAAGAAAAACAAAATGGCTAACACGAAAAAATCGTCATCTGCGAGTCACATGGATTCAGATGATTCTGGTGGTCACTCTGACGGAGAACATGTGAGCACTGGGGCTGCAATTGTTCCGGAAGAGAGTACACCTGTTACAAGTACAGCGGGTACATCACAGCTGAGACAAACAGCTTTAGCCGCACCTATGGTTTACGGTGAGCAAATAGCGGGATGCATAAACATGTTGAGGCTATTTACAGGCACTGATCCGCTGTATCGTGCTAAACACTTTTTTCAGGATGTCGAAAGTGTAGCGATGGTGGGTAGATGGAGTGAGCAAACTAAACTCGCGATTGCAAAATCTAAATTTCGGGAGAGAGCTGCTGAATTTCTATCTGATAGCGATGAGCTGAGGGCAGAAACCGAACCCTTTGCAGCGCGAACCCGCATGATTGTGGATCCCTTACGAGTGCAGGGAAGCCAGGTCAAAAGTCCTCCAATCATTTCGCGGGCGTAGGAGCATCGAACGTGAGAGATCTGTGGAACTCGTGGATTCTCGAAGCTATGCCTCATATTTAAATTTTTTTTTCCGCCTATCTCGACGGGTAGCAATGAACGTGTGATGAAATCCTTAAACTTTCCTTCCACTCCGGGCACTTAAATCCGGAATTAGGTGCCTTGCGACGGTGGGAAAGGGTTGAGTGTTTACAGTTAAAAAAAAATAGAGTGATTGGATGAATAAACTTCATCCAGTCATCCCTTTTTTCTTTCATGGGGGGATGGAATGTTACAGTGGACCCCCCCCCTCCTAAAACCTGAAGAAAACTTTAAAATTTGTCCGCCATGTCGCGTATTGTATGAGGCAGCTAGGAATCACAGTTCGGCAGGCTCACATGTTCTTTTACAGTTCAGTTTTTTTTTATTTATTTCTCATTTACGTTGTTTTTTCTTTCGGATGTTCTCTAAAATTAATTAACAAAATTGCGGGATAATTGGGAAGTCGCTCCAATGCTCTTGAAGGCATGAAACGCAATATTTTTGCCATTTTAAATTGTTTCTACCTGTGGGAAAATGTAGCACTCAATGGTTGCTCTGGAAATTGATAAGAGCAAAGCGATAGGCCCAGAAGAGGGCTTCTGGATTTCTTGATTAGGGGCCGATGTTACGACCCACCCCCGCCATTAATTTAGTAATTAATGGGCGTGGTTGATGTGTGAAATTAATTAAGTATTAATTGTTCGAGGCTTGATTGGAGTTTAAAAGTGTAAACAGCAGATAAAGTTTTATCTGGGGGTTTGGAAAGAAAAGAGGCGAAGAATTCTCTCTCTGGCTGGGTGGTCTCAGAATAGCTCTGTTAGGTCATAAATATCAGGGCGCAGCTGACGGGCAGCCTATGCAACACGGAAAGGGAAAGAGGAATACGTATCGAATGAGCCACTTGAGTAGGAATGAATGAAGATAGGGGACGAAAGGTTTAGCGAATAATCGTAAATTCGTCGATTGTTTGGGGCATTTTCGAGAACAATTGCTCTCTGTGTGGTCCGTGCAGAAAAATAAGAGTTCGCACTTGGCATGAAAATAAGGAAGAAAGTTTAGTTGTCTGTGCGCTCTCCGATGTGAAAGGCTGGATGCCTGGGATCTGCAAAAAAATGAATTGGGAAAAATGAAGCAGCAAACCTCCCCGCATTTTGGTAAGAAATGGAGACAACTCGAGGCAGCTGGAGATGCCAGTTTGCCATAAAGACAGCAGAATGCCTAAATCCGCGGGATAAAGCAGAAATTTCTAGGCTGGAGCGTAATGGAACTCAGCGACTGTTTGGCCTAATGAAAGCCAAGTTACAGGGGAATTAAGAAGTCTGCGAGTGGACAGTGGTCATTCCTATGAGAAGCGAAGCCAAGCAAAGTCGGGTTCGGATGCCAACCACTGCAGTGTGGAATCGTCACCCCCATTCATCCCCTACTGTGGAGGAAGTGAAGAGATGCGCTTGTCTTACGGGGTGAAGCGAGGCCCCATGTGTGCGTGTGTGTGGTCGCGTAAGCAGCAGAAGCCACTACGTGTAAGTGCGACGGGATAAAAACATGTCGAAAGAAAAATATGAGCGTAAGAGCGGTGGCTTCGATACCTAACAAATATACAGGTGAAATGTTGAGTTGCCGATATACGCTTAAGGTAAAAGCACGTCTGATTTCGCTCGGCCGAGAAAAATTAATCTTGGAAACCGCAACATCAGATGTGAGAGGGCCTATTTTGCTTAACGCCCACCTTCAAATCGTCACGAGAATAGATCAGTGTGCACTCTAATCATTGCAACAAAGTGCGGCGTGATATTACCATTTTTAATTGTGTGCTTCATTTACATCAAGCGTCAAAGTGAAGTGTTGAATCATCGGTGCTGCCACATGGTGCAAGTGTCTGTGTGTGTGTTTTTTGTTTTGTCGTGTGATATTATGTGATACACAACGGATTTGCACAGCAAAGTCACGTAACTGTAAGTAGATGAATATTTCCTTTTTCTTTCTTCGCACATCTGCGAACCTGTGCCATCCCGACACCCAAAGCTGCATGGACATAGATGCGGTAATGCTGAGTGACTGAACCTCAGAGGAAATACCTGCACATACAGATTTCAATTTCTTACAGGGCCCATTTCCTGATTACTTTTTTTACATGAATAAGGGAGAAGGTGTGGCCACAAATTCCGCTGGGCGGGACAGTTTCTTTTAACTTTGGTTCAGGACCAACGTCAGCGGGGCAGGGTTCTGCATGTGCATGCTTATTAGATTTAGTTAATTAACTTTGGCAGTATTTCGCACCTATAATCTTATACCGCAAATTAACGTGCTTGTGTATTTTGTGTCGCGAGTATTTTTAATGTGATCGTTTGCATATAATTTTTTTTTTTCATTCTCTAAGCAATTGTATATGAATATCACCTGCAGCTCTATTTAGTGTGTAAACGAGTAGTATCTCTTGTTCAGATAGTCCGGTGGAGACTCAGTCGGCTGCGTTATCCGACAGTAAAGTGTGACACCGTATGCTGCCCACATATGAGGGGCAATTGTCTATGCGCCTAGAGAGCGCCGGATCTGTTTAAATCTCGCAGAACGTTATTAAATGTTGTGTTGTGTATTTGAGAATCATGTGTTATTTGCGAAAGTGAGTGTTGTACTGGCTGGTTGGGGATTGAATGTACCGGAGTAAGATCCGGACCACTACACTCAGTCACGAATTGGTGATTGCGGGTGAACCTCATCACAACTCTGATCACAAAGTATCATTTTTTTTTAGATTATTTTATTTTTTATTTGTTGTTGTTATTTTGTTCACAAGGTGGATTCACCCAAGCCTTATGCTTCGGGTCATTCTTCAACTTTTCATTTTTTATGTTCTGGTGTGAATCTTTGAGTGCAGCAGTGCACCTGAGATTCTCGCCTGGTGCCGTGGCCAACTAAATTGTACTTCAGGTCTCAAGCACCGTTACCGGCCGACTCGGCAGGAACACTGCTAGTGCCGTGTAACATTAATTTAGAATCGCACGTGAAAAAATCAAAAAAAAAAAAAAAAATCAGATATAGCCAAACTGCAGCTTCTCCACGCCGCTTAAATTTTATCAGTCGGTGTCTACCGACAAAAGCTATCAAATAAAGTGTTTGTTTATTTTAATAGCACTTATTCGACTCATAATCCGTATGCAGGTTTCCCAAAACAAATAAAACAACTGTGACTAAGGGTAAAACTTTTTAATGCTTACTTAAAAACTGAGAAGCAGAAACTACTGAAACTAATGCTACCGCATCGTACAGTAAATTTTCAATAACAAAAGGAAATGAGAGAATTGATAACTGTAGTTTCTTTTATTTCTTTAGCTAAAGGGACTCTCCCGATGATTTTTTTTCTTTCTTAACTTATAGAGTCTGTCATATTAAAAATAAACCATAACTTTTTCCAACTCAAAGGACCTTGGAATCATTCATGGTAGCATATTAATTTATCTGGAGATTAATAATATTATTGGAGAAGAAACTAGGAGAGAGAAAAAGTCGTTGTTCATAATCATGACCGTGTTCTCGCTGTGCTGAAATTGGCTAATAATAAAATTGGATATGACATTCATTTCATTTATTCTCCGTACGTTGACGTGAAATGATTTTAATCTGCTACCAGTGGCAATAGCCTAAAGAGGGCAACATGTATTGTATTGCACTCAGGAAGACAATAACTTCACAATTTTCCCGTAGATAATTCTTCGCCGAAACTAAGTGTAATGAACCACGAGGAATTTTTCCCCGCGGGACCCTTACCACCGACGGCAGTGAGAAATATCGGCTGCCGTCTGCCTTCGTTGATCCTTCAGCTTCACGAAAGCAGAGCAGCCGGCGTCGAGCAATCACCGCGAACGTTTCGTTGATAACGATTTAATCTTCCCCGTAACACAGCAGATTTCTTTTTGCCCAAAGAGATCGCTTTCCTCACCGTATTTTAAGCGAAGTATTTAGGGATTTTAGCTCTCATATTTTAAAAGATTTAGTCATACCATTCTCCGAGTCACTTCTGAAGTAGTTACAACGTAGCTCACAGTAAAACTACAGTTTCAGCATTGACAGGGTAAAATTTTTGCCCTCCATAAATCAGCTTAGAAGATCAGAATGACGTTGGGGTGAGGTTCGAAGGTTTTTTCTTTTAAAGAAACCATTTCCTTCTCAGTCGTAAACAGGGTACATATGAACAGAAACTGTTGAACATTCACACTGCGTCAAAAAAAAAAAAAAAAAAAAAAAAAGAGAGTAAACGGGCGCTAACTGCAAATGAAAGGAAAATTACGCATTCTTTGGATGGTAGTGACATTTGCAACTCAAAAAACGAGAAGCCGCCCCAGACAAGGATAATTAAACTTACCCAGAGCATCGTCAGAAATTGCATTCTGGACGCCTACTCTAACACTGAAATACCCTGCTATTATAGCTTGACAGTTCACATGGGAAAGTAGTTCTCTGACAATTCATTCACTCGTTTGCTGCAGAATGCCCCGGCTGCCGAATGGTTCTAGGCGCTGTTTTCTGACCATTCGTCCAAGATGAGAATGAGCCCGAGTCCTGGTGGTGTACTTATCTGATGGCGCTATCCCTTCCGTGGAACTAATGGCCTTAAAGGAGGGACAGGTGATTTCTTACAGCCATAGGAGTTGCTCGTGGAGGTCGACATCCCCCCCCCTCTAAAAAAAGCAAGAAGAATAACATTTTAAGGTAAGCCATTTGGCAAATTACAGCAGCATTGTTTGAGCATGAGCAATCGATTGTGTGTGTGTGTGTCATTTTTGTAAACGGACAACGCTAAAGTTGCAAACAGCCATGGTGGCGCAGTGGCCTGAACGCTGGCTTGTGACCATTAGGTCGACTTTGGTTCGGTTCCTGGTGAGGTAGGAGCGTTGTGTACTTGTCTTACGGCACTGGCTTTTCCCAGTTCCTGAAACTAGTGGCTCTAAAATAGATCAGATCAGATCTGATCATAGGTAGAGGATTTTAGGAAGGGAGTGTCTGACCCCAGATCTTAAACAACCCTTAGAAATAGGAAGCTAGGAGATTTGATGGGCTAGAGTGCCTGATGGGAAAGTGACACGGAAGTGAATTAGAAAGGGTAAGGAAGACGCCCTTATTTATTACCGGGGGACCCTGTACCCGCGGTCCGACAGCTTAACATGCCCATCCGACGCACGGCGGATATATAGTGGTTCGAGCGTTCGTATATGCCTGGGATCGACCCTGAGGTTTATCCGTGGCAAGCACGAACGTTGACCACTATGCCATCCGCGGCCCGGCTCGAAAATAGCGACGGGAGATAGCTTATAGCCAGTAGTGTAGTGGGGCTGAAACGCCCCGGAACGGCGTTCCGGTATATTTTTTTATTTTTTTTAGCCGGCACGCGTTCCGTTAAACTCTATACAGCATAATTTGTTTTCTTTATAAAATGCGAATGTCCTATAATTTTTTTCCAATAGAAAAATGCAACAGAAAAACTTCACGGTTAGTTGAATTAACGTCCTATGTTTGTTTGAAGTTATAGTTAGTCTCTAAATCCATTTTCACTTAGCAGTCACTTGAAACTCCTTTTTCTACTGCTGTTAAATACATTGAGGTGGGAATATTGCAGTGGAAAAATTATTGTAATTGGGAATTTTATCAGTCTAGTCATTATTAAGTAGTCTATTGTGAGTCTCGGTGAATTTAGTCCAGTTACGAGCGCCCCTTAATTACGCTGGAAGCAGAGGAGATTTGCACCATTGCTCTCTCCATGAAATGTTGCTTAAAACGGTATCTTATTCGATAATTTTTACTTAAATATGTTTTGTGCTGTACCCAAACTGCCGCTATCCAACTATTTGGAGAATCAGGACACTCCGTAATAAATGGCGTTTACCATTACCTCTAGATCACTTTCCGCGTCCAACAACATCTTATGCGATTATATGGGGCTGATTTCAGATATCGCACTTCAAAACGGCCGCAATTTGGGCCCCAACATTTCAATGTTTTCTTACCAAAATGGTGAAATCTTGTTCCTAAAATGCCAAAACGTGTAAATCCGGAAGTCGGGTTTACACGTTTAGAAAATCATTATACATTCTTTTACTATAAATATAAGAAAGTAAAAATGGGAGAGACGGAATTGGGGGAGTAGGGGGGGGTAGGGCAGGGCAAGAAGGGAAAGGTATTGAAGACGTAAAGGCACCGCGCGTCCCTGTACTTTTTCGATTAGCACTATGTAGTGTAAAATCTATTCCTAAGTTTCTAACTTGCTAAACACTACATGTTCTAAATGTCAACTTCACCAATAAGGAAATAGGCGTCCACTCGAAATAACGTCAAAGTTTGATACTTACAAATCTTTTATTTGTATCCAACTTCAATACAGCATGGTAGTATATTCCAACGTCTTTAGTTCACAACTGGTAATCAATCAGTAGTATAACACTCACAAACTTCACAACGTAGTTATGCAGACAGCAATAAATATGTAACTTCACATACGTTATTAGATCTCGTACAATCAATAAGCTCAGCAAAGATTTAACATCTCCACCCCCAAACAACTGCGTCGCAAAAAATATATATCCTTTCTCGTTCTGCATACGTCACTTACGTACTGACCTCAGGGGTGTTGCCAAACCTCCATTCATGTGAGAGAGAAGATATCACGTTAAGTTGGGAAATGCAAAAGAGAACAAACTCAAATTCACATGGGAAAAGGAACTAAAAATAAAAGTTAAAATAGAATATTCGTCACAACTACACCACTGCTTATAGCCCGTCGAATTGCTCACGGTAGTCGTTAGCCCCCTCCCAATGAAAACAAACGTTGTGAAGTGTAGATTCGGCCGTTTCCCAATGTGATATTTTATTTCTTTTGTAAATATGGCCTATCACGAGTATACATGACATCAAATCTTGTTTTGACTGGAGCTCAAAAATGTCTTAAATCGACACTAATGAAAATTCTTCAGACCATGCTGTTGTCAATTATCCGTAATTATCATGTTTACCGTTGAACAACTCTAGTTAAGATGAGAAATGCTTTATACTTGTTTTTTAAAATATCTTCGATATTCATCAACAGCTTTATAATTTAAGTTGACTCACCTTTGAGTAGAAAGAACCGTAAATGAAAATTTTCTCATTCTTATTTTTATTGACTTTATTATGATTTATTCAGATTTTTTGTGTTAATTTTTAGACGCAATATTTTCTCGGATCATACAGTTTTAATTGAAACTGCTGCCTAGAGTTCACGCCATGTAGGTATACCAGCGAATAAAATAGTACAGTGGAACCTTGGATGTACGTTTTTCTAAGGGATGACTTTAAAAATACGTATAAATGTAAAAAAACGTACAAAAGACATATAAATTGTAGAAACGTCTTTCTTACTATACGTCACGATTATTAACATAGCAATCAGACATCTCTGAATTGCTTGCATTTCCTGCGCATCACGTAACATCAATCACATCAGAAAACTTCATCACCTGGAGCGAGAATCGAACTCGCATCTTCCGGTTTTAGTTCGAGCATTCTAGCCGTTATACCACCCAGTACGATGAAGTCCTAAGTTTCTGAGTGTTAAAAATCAGTACATTTGCTCATTTTCGCCAGTCAAAGCAAATTGATTTTCATATACTTCATGATTTTTTTGATGATTTTCGCCAGTCAAGAAATCGGGAGATGCAGGCTCGACCCCCCGGGCGATGTAATTTTCAAGTTTTCTGGTGTGATTAAAGTTACGTGATGAATAGTAAATGCAAGCAATTCAGATATGTCTGATTGCTGTGTTAATTATTCTGACGTATAGAAGAAATTTCAAAATGTTAAATATTATTGTAAAATTTATGCTTGGAAGGAGTACAATATAGGGCCTATTCCTTAATAATGATTTATTGAAGGTATCCCACTACGTTGAAAAGGTCGTTTAAGGTCAAATTTCACATTTTGTAAAAATGCGTTTAGTTTAAAGCCCCATTCTTTAGGATTCCAAAACTGCCTTTGTTTCTGGTCTACGATGAATATTTACAACGTTATAGCGATCGGAATATCTAAACCCAGGTGTCAAACGAACGGGAAGTGACACTTGAAACTTGTTTTTCGCAGGATGAGATTTTCGTCCCGAACTCTTTACGGAAAGCCTCATAACTGCAAAAGGTATGTAAATAAATTGATGAAACTTGGTTTACATTTATTTTTACAATGCTGTGCATACAATGTACTAAAAGTTTTGCTGTTTGTCAGTTCAAAGTAAGGCTATAGCTATTTACATTCAACATAGTGAAGAAATTTGTCGCAAATTCACACTAATGCATGTAGGAATGAGTGTATCTCAGCAGTGTTTAGAAACATCACTTACCTTTTAGTTCACTGCATAGATAATAGTCATGCGCATATACTAATGCAAAAAATGCCATCATATATATCTGTGACGTTTTTATTTAGAGCGTTTACCGTAAACGACATATTTCTTTAAATTCTTTCACAAATTTCCCAATTTCTTGAAAATTTATATTGATATCATTTTTTTTCAACGTTTATTGTGTGCTAGCCTTCCTAAAAAAATGCCCATTCTTGCATTTTTCGAAAAAAGTGCCCCCAACGTAGTCGAATTGGTGGGGAAAGAAAAAAAAGCGTTATAAATTATAATACAGTATATTTTATCGCGCAGTAAAAATCATGAAATCTATGAAAATCAAATTTCTCTTTCGACATCTCTGTTTTTCTATAACAATCTTGACTCTAGATTAAGTGAAATCCTCACAACTAATAATCTGAGATCAGTGCTTTAATATGCAACACATGAATTACCAGTTTTTTGTTGGGGGTTTTCCTGTGGCTCCCGGATGCATCCCTTTGAAACCGGAATGATGAATGTTAATAAGATACATTTAAGATTCTGTTCTACTACGTCACGAAATGGTGGAGCTACAAAATTACGTTCAAGAAATTTCTCAATTTTTTAAATAGTGCACATGTGTGTGAGTCAAATTCAAAATGCATTTTATTCCATGTCATTGCCTCTAAACATTCGATTGAAAAAAATTTTCTTTCTTCCGATACCGTATCGAACGAAGACTGTTTAGGGCGCACTTTCTTTTTCAAATAACACACAGTTTTCCCAGTGGGGGACTTAAATTTGTACCGCGTTTCCGCGATATCTCTGCTTGTAAAAGTCTGACTTGAAGAACTCTTTTTGCTTCGGATAGAGTTCACATTGAGGCATGTTTTGCATATAACTCCTAATTTTCCGTGAGAAGCAATTTTGCCACTGAAGCGCGGCGTCGTAAGTATATATTTCTATTTCCGATGTATTTTCAGCAATATATGCGCGCCTGAAAACTCGGATAACAAAAAATTATTTTCTCCTCACATACCGCTAACCACGGAAAACCTTTTACGCGTATTTTCTGCGCATAATAATGCACAGTTTTTTCTCTAGTGATTGTAGACATATCTTATTTTTTTCGATATCTATGCTTCTAACAGTATGGTTTGATTTTTTTTTTTTTTTTTTTTATCGGACGGCATTCCTCGTGAGGAATGCTTTGCACATAATTTCTAATTTTTCTTAACACACAATTTTGCCCATAGAGACCAAAGTTCAGATTTTTGTTTACAACATACGCATTTTCAGCAATGCCTGCGCGTCTGAAACCCGATTGAAAAAAATCTTTTTTTGGGTCAGATATCGCTAACTGCGAAAATATTTTATGCATACTCTTTGCCCAAAATAATGCACGATTTATCCCATAGAGGTCAGAAATAGCTAATTTATTTTTCTCGATATCGCTGCTTCTAAAAGTCAGATTTCTTTTTTTTTTTTTTTTTTTGACGCCGGCTGTCAATCACTTTGCTGAGCATTCTTCATATAGTCTTGGATTTTTGTAATGCATGGTTCTGATGCGAGGTGGCGTTAGTGTATTGCTGTTTGCAACTGTGTCTCTGCTCATGAAAATCCTATTGAAAACGTTCTTCTTGTACTGTATGCCATTGGCTACGGTAAAGATTAAGAACATTTTTACAGGGCTGTTCACTGAGTTTATTTCAGTTGTCTGTCTCAAGGGAAAATTAGACCTTTGTTTAAGAGGATTTACCTGGGTTTTACCTGTGTTCCACCCTATGATAAAACAAACAAATAAAAAAAGAGCTAAAATTAAAAGAGTCGCTCTTTTGTAAAGAAGGGGAGGTTAATTCAGAGGAGTTATGGTAAGAATTCTTTCAAACTTTGTCCTGCTTTCTTTATTATACTTTGTATTATTTACTCGATGATCCGTTCCTGCTTATTATTCTATTGGGTGTGAAAACACAAGTTTGTCCGTGTCCCCTCACTCCGGAGTAAGTCGCTCTCCCAACTGAGCTACGCGGATAGAATGTTTCCCTGCAGATTTGTCGTCTTGACACACGATTTCATCTCTGTAGTACGTCACATCATCTCCCTCTTAATTTTCTTTTTTTCTTTGAAGCGAAGTAGGAATTTTTCATTAATTCCAAACAAAGTGTGGAACAAACATCACACATTTTTCGAAGAACCCAACGGCCAGTGGATCCATTTTCCACAATCGGGCGCCAGTGAGAAAATACAAGTTTGTCCGTGTCTCCTCTCTCTATAGTAAGTCGCTCGCCCAACTGAGCTACGTGGGTAGAATGTCTCGCTGCATATTTGTCGTCTTGACATGTTTTCACCTGTGTAGTACGTTGCAACTTCTTTCCCACTTATCTAGCTGCTAAAGTTTTTTTTTTTTTTTTTTTTTTCCGACTTTCTTTTTCATTCAGCTTTCACGACACTTAACATTCCTTCTCCTGCCATTTTCACGACTCGGAGGAAAATCTTTCAAACCCCTCTCTCTAAGAGCTCGATCAGAAGTCTCTCTGCTTTGTTCATCCTTTACCTTTACAGCCCTATACTAAAGCCTTCTCAGTGTTCGTCTTCTGTTAGTATAACCCCTATCCTTCGACCCACTGTGAAAACTGCCTCCATTAAATTGAAGATGACAGAATTGCTTGATACCTATCCTACAAAGATCATTTTCCACTCATTCCCGCGCAGAGCAATACAATTATAAATCGTCCTCCGAGAACTCCTCAGATCGGACAGTTAAGGGACGAAGGAAAGTGCACCCCTTCCTCATTAACGGAGCTGGCAGAAAACTGGTGGAAACGGGACTGTCTTCAAATTCTCTGAAACATCAACTGAAAGAGAAATTATTTTAACTAATCAGATATTCAGAATGATGATATATACACAGTCGTATCAGAATAATATGACCACCTACCTAATAATAGGAATACCACCATTGGCCCTGATGTCAGCGGCGGGACGGCGTGGCATTGACGCCATGAGGACCTGGAAGGTTGCCCGAGGCACACGTGCCCATTCGGACTGCAGCAGAGCACGGAGGTCCCGGAGATGACGTGGTTGTGGGTCAGCACGTCGAACTTGTCGAACCAAATAGTCCTACAAGTGCTCTATGGGACTGAGATCGGGCGATTTCGCCGGCCAAAGGAGAACGGAGACATCGCTGTCGTGTTCCTGGAATCAGTCACGCACCCCCTTAGTGACGAGGCAGGGCGCATTGTCCTATTGGTAGACACCATCACCACCAGGGTAAACGCCCAACATGAAGTGATGTATCTGGTCAGCGAGGGTGGATAGGTAGTCATTAGCGTCCAAGGGTCATACCAGGTAAACATTTCCCAGACATGCACACTGCCACCGCCGACCTGTACTTGACCGACAAACGTGCCCGGGTGTCGGTTCCCGTGTTTCTGACGCCGTATCCATCACCGCCCATCACTTCTGTGAGGCAGAAACCTCGAACTGTTGAAGAAGGTAACCTTTTTCCACTCTTCCACTCTCCAATGACGGTAGTCCCATGCGAACTGCAGGCGTCGTTACCGATGGACCTGGGTTAACAAGGGCGCCTTGACGCAGCGTCGACTCCAGAGACCTACGCGTAACAGAATTCGCTCTACTGTTATCTGTGACACCTACCTGGGTGCCCCAGCGTTCATTTGCGTGGTCAATTGCTTCACAGTTGTGCGTCGATTGCCCTTTTCCAGTAGACTGAGGCGACGTTCTCCTCTGGGGTCGATGGCCTTTGGGGCTCCACCGTTATGACGTCGAGAGGTACTCGGTGTGCCAGCGGTCCATTCTTGGGACACTCTTACTACAGCACTTCGCGAGTAGCCCACGAAGTCTGCTGTTTCTGAGATGCTTCCACCCTTGGCGCGGTAGCCGATAATCATTCCTTTTTGAACGTCCGTCAAATCACTACCTCTTCCCATTGTGCTCACGTTACGTATTATGGCTCATCTGTCCTGGCCGACCGCTTACATCTCCGTGTGGTCTACCTTGTCATGTGCACTCTATGACACGCCTGTGCGGGTACACTAGGATTCCGGGGATGGTAATATTATTCTGATACGACCGTGTATTTACTCTTATTAAAACCTATGATCACCTGGTTATACATTATGTTATTTAAATAATGCACAATTTTCCCGCTAGGAAGCATATATGTAAGAAATTTCTCACCTTCTCTGCTTTCAGAAGACTTATTTGAAAAATTATATTTCCATCGCATGATTGTTTCAATAAAAGAATACTTTGCGCACATTTCCTATTTTTCCATTATTAACAATTCTGCCGCCAGGGGGTCAGGGTATGTTTCTGTTTGAAAGTGCACGTCCTTTTCTAGGAATCCCTTGGAAAAATCCTTTTCGGTAAAGATACTTTTCATTAGGAAGAGCATCCATTTCAGACTTTATGAGACCTTTTTTTTTTGTTTTAATTGAAGGTTTAAGGACCACCGTGAGCAACTCAATGAGCTATAAGCAGTCGCCCGTTCCTAATTTAGGGCCACTGGTTCCAAAGAAGGAGAGAGCCAGTGCCGTAAGACAAACACAACATCCATGTCTCACCGGGATTCGAACCCAGAACCTTTTCGGACGAATGATCAGAAGCCATCGCTTAAACCACTGCGCCACCCGGGCAGCAGAGCTACGTACCTTGAATTTTACTGCAGTGAAGGATCAAGTGTTCAGTACCTTCTCCTGAACCCAATTACTACGAAAACTATTCATTTTAATGCACTCTATTAGTGCAAATCGTGTTTGCAGTACAGTAAGAATTTCTTTGGGATATATAAACATTAAAAATATCATTTACATTCATAATACCTCTTTTAAACTCCACACACCGACCACTGAATTAGAAACTTTTATGCAGATGTACGTAAACGTCACTTACGCAGCGTATATGCAAAACGCGTGGTCACGTGCGTCACCACGTGATCTATCTAACTATTTAAGACTCCTGATCGTCAGTAGGAGCAGCGGATGGCCTAGTGGTAAGCGTTCGTCACTGGCATGGAGGAACCTCAGGTTCCATCCCGGGAGGGTACGAACGCTCGAACCACTAAATATCCGCCATGCGTCCGATGGGCACGTTAAGCCGTCGGACCCCGGTAGTAAATAAGGGCGTCTTCTACCTCGCTTCCGTGTCACTTTCCCATCGGGCACTTTAGCCCAAATCTCCTATCTTTCTATTTCTAAGGGTTGTTTAAGACCTGGGGTCAGACACTCCCTTCCTAAAATCCTCTACATATGATCTGATCTGATCAATCGTCAGTAGTGTTGATCATAATGAGAAAAATAAACGGGCCTTTCGGAGTTCGATAAAGAGCTTATTGGGTACCCGTCTGGCTGATGGAGCGAGACCATTTTGAAAACGGCAGAGCTGAATAGTTTCTCAAAAGGTGAGATATCCGTGTCTTTAATCAGTGGAAAACTAACCCACATTGCTGATCTAAGAAGGGTACTATGGCGGGACGACGATCTGTCATGAGATCGTCGTCGTCGGAGAAGGCTTGTACGCAGACACGGGACTTCCTGTGTGCAGCACTTGACGGAAGCATTCAGTGAAGGCTGTTTCCGACCCACATCTTAGCGACCAATGCGCACAGAATTGAAGAGGATCGGTATTGGCAGTCGCATGCCTATACAGAAAACACTGATTTCTGCGAAGAACAGCAAGTTCGTTTACAGTGATGTCAGGAACACCGTGACCACTGGGAGACTGGGTAAAAATCATTGGGTCCGACGAGTCGCGCTAAAGTTTATTCTGTACCGATGGTAGACAGAGTTTTGCGGGAGCCTTATGAAGCAATGGACCCAGATTGTCTTATAAACACAACTCAAGGTTCTGTAGGCGGTGTCATAGTGTGGGGCACGTTCTGTTGGTACGGAACGGGTCCCTTGATATTGCTGGAAGTTCGGGTGACCTCCAATGATTATCTGAACATTGTTGCCGATCAAGCCTACCATGTAATGCTGACTTTTTATTCAGCAGGTGACAGCTGTTTCATGGACTATAATACTACTATCCATCGCGCAAGATGTGTTCCGCAGTGATTCGGCCAGCATAACAACGACTTCCACCATCTTCCCGGATCACCATAAAGCCCGGACCTGAACCCTCTTGAAAATGTGTGGGGCATGTTGGAAAAACAAATACGGGAGCGAAGTCTTCTTCCTTAAATCTGAGCCAGTTAGAACAGGAGTGTTTGAGTTGTATGCTATAGACGTGGATGCACTCCAGCACCTTGTGGAATCTATGTCAAACCGCATGCGCACTGTGAATCGGGCTAAAGGAGGTCTAACCCGATAGTGCATAAAAGTTTTTAATTCAGTAGACGCTATGTGTACTTTAGTGATCTTTCCGTTAGACGCTAAAACTTTCCTTTTCCCTGCATGTTTGCTTCTTCTATTTCCATAGCTCTTGCTGCAGCCATAAGTTTCCTCTTCTGGAAAATAAGTTTGGCCAATACACCCTGTATAATCATTTACGAACCGTAGGTAAAATAATTTACTTAACTCGAACCCGGTAGTGAAGCACTGAATGCTTCGCTAGAGTGACATATATTTGTAGCCAGAAACAAAATCGACCACAGTTGGAATGACGATGCCCAAATGAGCTGTTTTCTTCTCGAGATGCACATGTGGCAAGGAATATTTTTCAAGTAGGCGCCAATGGCAGCGCACGCAGGTTCGTCCAGTAACATACAAAGTTATTTTAGGTAACATAAGCTCATTCGCGAGAGGTAACATGCAGTTATGTACAGGAGAAAAAAAGTATTGATACATTCAGGACATGAATTCTGTTATTTTACAAATTGATATGTACCACAACCATGACCCACCAAAATTGCTGACCCGTCAAATCATATCAACCGTTGTTACGGAGATTTTATACACGAATTTTTAGGCTAAAATATTTAATCTCATTCGTAACTTTTATTTCGCCTTCGTGCTCCATTTTCTTTGTTTCCACGATGCGTGAGAAACTTTTAGCTTCGTCACCCCAGTCAAGAAATATCAGGAAATACAGTTTATTTAGAGACGCCAGGCTATAACATCTTAATAGTCTTGGCTTTATACTTCGTAGCGTCGTGTCAAATGCAATTTGCACCTTTCGGCTCTATGTTTCAAAGGTACCGGAGGGTATGCAGGAGCGACAATCCTCAGCTTTGATACTTTTGTCTTGGAACGCGGCCTTTTTAATCCGTGGGAGAGGAAGTATGGCTGTATGTGTTAGAAGGGGTTGGTCATCCTTTTGCTTTAGGGCAAGGTGGCGAATTGAAAAAGCCGGTCAACTCTGAGAGATAGAAGGAGTGAGTCGTATATGAAACCAGAGGGTTTTGTTTCGAGGACAGAAGTTTCTTAGCAGCGGGGAAAAGAGGGTTTTTCTCGATGGCGGGAAGAAAAGCCATAGAAAGTTATCAGTAACGAGTATCCACAGGGAGTGGAAATATTTTATAGTGCTCGCAACAAGCAGGATAGCGCAATCATTGGGACAGCCTTCGCAGAAGTAAATAAGAAGATCGTTTTTATAAGATACAGAAGTACGCATTTCATGAAATAGTGTAGCGTCCCCCTTACAATATTTAGCTTTTATATTGTTTCCATCACATTGGTGTTTGCGTGCCGAACTCTAACTACGAACCCCGAGGTGAAAGAGTCTATCATTTTTATCATCAGGGTTATTTACAACGTTAACCAGGAAGAACAAACCAAGTTAACACCGTCATTAAAGCTGATCAGAAAAAAAGATTAAAAAAAAACAAAAAAAACGAGAAAATAAAACGTGATAATTAACACAGCAATCAGACATCGCTGCATGGACTGTAATTACTGTTTCACACCGGACAATAATTACAGTCAATTCAGCGATGTCGGATTGCTGTGTTAATTATCATGACATATTAGCCAGCACGTATTATCAGAAGAATATTACTTCCACTCTGTATAGAGAAAATTAAAATAACAATAAAAAATAAAAACCTTTTGGAGTATGAAGAGTCAACCTCATGTGGTATCCCTTGGGTAACGCTAATAGACTCTGTGGACTTCATCAGGCAGAAATACAAGCTCACATATTATATTTATATAAATGTAAAGTTAAAGTCATATGCTGTATATATGCATACTCACACGTACTCACGGTTACATAAGAGTTTTTCAATAGCGGAAAAAACTTGGAGTCTCTGATTACAGTAATCTCTCTACCAGGAAAACACCCTGGGAATAGGGGTGAAGTGGGGTGTCTCTTGACTGGGAGAAGCTGTGAGTGCAACTGACCCTTTTCGGAGTTTCTTAAGTGCAACTGACAAAACCCGCTCGCCTACGGAAAACCGCCCGAAGAATTTATTTTGCATTCCAGTCACTATAACAAAGATTTGCGTACATTCCAAATGTCTGATGATGAAGAGTTGTCCTACACTGGTGTGCAAAAATTAAGGACGAAGAGGAGAAATTAGCATAACAGCGGAACGAGCAGGCAGAACGGACCAAAAGACCACTGAGGAGATAGACCAGGGTCCGGTACGGTAGGGCATGCGCATATATGCAGCTTGACGGGGGTTGGGGGTCGTAAAGGTATAAAGCACACGGGCGGTGTACGCTCAGCAATCCGGTGAAAGCTATTGCACGGTGTACATCGGTTTGAAAAACGTCGAGTTGCTGCCACCTTGTGATATGGCCAACAGGCAATCCAGTAGACGACATCTGGATGACTTTACCCGAGGTCGTGTCATTGCGAAGTTGGAAGAAGTTCGAAGTATGACTAGTGTGGCCGAAGAGTTCGGGATCACTCACAGCATCGTTTCACGAGCTTGGAGAGCATTTCAATCGACAGGAACAGCTGTCCGAGAGTTTAGCAGTGGTCGTCCACGAGCAACCACGGCGGCGGACGACCGGTATATTGTCCTACAGGCGAGAAGAGACAGACGGCAGACAGCGGGAGAAATCGCAAAGCACATGCAACAGACAACTGGACGTCCGTTATCGCGTTTTACCGTGGCCAGGAGGCTGCACAAAGCTGGTCTATTTGCACGACGACCAGTACGGTGTGTGCCATTAACGCCTGCTCATCGGAGACGGCGGTTTCTGGGGTGCCAGGAACACAAGAACTGGACACATCAGCAATGGGATAGAGTTCTTTTTACGTGTGAGAGCCGATTTAGTCTGACGAGCGTTTCTGGACGTATACACATCTGGAGACAGCAGGGAACACGCAATCACACCTCCAACATCATCGAAAGGGACCTGTTTGGAGGTGGAGGAGTTCTCGTTTGGGGCGGTATCATGCTTGGTAGCCGTACTGACCTCCACATCTTCCAAGGAGGTTCAGTCACTGGTGTCCGCTATTGGATCGAAGTTCTCCTGCCTCACGTGCGTCTGTTTAGAGGTGCTGTCGGTCCTGAGTTCCTCTTGATGGACGACAACGCTACACCTCATCGTACAGTCGCTGTCGCAGAGCCGTTGGAGAGTAAAAATATTCAACGCATGGATTGGCCCGCAAGGTCCCCGGACCTAAATACAATCGAACACGTGTGGGACCTTCTCGGGAGTTGCTTGGCAGCACGTCATCAG
Organism: Macrothele yani; assembly: GCA_039090855.1. Classification (NCBI taxonomy): domain Eukaryota; kingdom Metazoa; phylum Arthropoda; class Arachnida; order Araneae; family Macrothelidae; genus Macrothele; species Macrothele yani. The sequence goes on along the minus strand of CM077017.1, from coordinate 57,732,204 downwards.
CCGCCAGCAACGATTCCGCAGCTGCAATTGGCGCTACAAGAGAAATGGGCCGCGATGCCTCAACAGCTCCTTGACAACCTCGTCCTCAGCATGGAACAGACGTTGTAAATCCTGAAACGCACTCAGGGGTGATCATATCCCCTACTAAAGACTGGATTTTTCTTGGCAGCCGCCTGTCACATGGACGTTTCTGTATTCTGTCCAGTTGTGCTCGAAGCTACCTTTTCAATAAAGTGCCTTGTATCCTTTGGATTCCTTGTTTGGACGGTTTTGCTCACTTGTCCCATATTCTTACATCTTGGGGATCTTATGGTATGATTTGAGTCGATGTGGAGCACTTCTGCACGACGTTACATTTGAAAAACCGTCTCGTCCTTAATTTTTGCACGCCAGTATATTAGGCGGCGCAAATACACTCACGGACAGTGAAATTTGCGTACCTAGAAGAAAACATGTTATAACCGCGAATCTTTGCAAATAGCTAGAGTGCATGCCGGTGTGCAAATGATCCACGTTTGGTGCAATTGCGCATGACTGCACACCCTGTGGTGGTGCTGCAAGCACGAATCACCAACCTTATAAACCGGCGTGTAGTCGATGCCCCATGAAAGCGAAAAGCACCGGCCAACGCAAACAAGAGTATAGAGTGACAAGAATACCGGGTAGACGCCAAAGACGTCGATTTACGCAACTTACGGACTTTGAGAGAGGCCTGGTCATCGGGCTGAAAACCGCAGGGTGGTCGGCGCGTCGTATAGCCCGCCACGTGGATCGTTCTGATCATACCGTCAGACTGTGTTGGGAGTAGTGGGTATGTGACGGGACTGCCACAAGACGGAGCAGGTCCGGACAAACCAGGAGGACCACCGGTAGAGAGGAGCAACGGATCGTGCGCCAGGCACGAACGGATTCCACAGGGACCCGGTCCACTATACCTGCAGATGTAGCGGCTCTTTTGTACCCACGAACCATTTTCCGACGCCTCGCGGAAGCGAATCTTCGACTCCAGTGCCCCTTACGTGTGCTGCCATTAACACCGGAACATCGCCGGCTCCGTGTGAAGTAGAGCCAAGCTAGACCAACGTGGAACGCCACAGACTGGCGACGTGTGGTATTTAGCGATGAGTGCCGCTTCATTTTGGGGACAGATGATCATCGTGTCCGGGTGTGGAGGTCCCCGGGTTAACGGCACAATCCCAACCTCACTATCGAGCGCCACACTTCCCCCACTGCAGGTAATATGGTCTGGAGAGCCATTGCCTACGATAGCCGATCAGCTCTAGTAGTGGTACGTGGATCATTGACGAGCCCGCGGTATGTGGATGAGATCCTACGGTCCCATGTGCTTCCATTCTTAGCCGGAATTCCAGGTGCGCTATACCAGTAGGATAATGTGCGTCCGCACACTGCTCGGGTTGCCCAGGACTGCCTACGTCATGTCCAGACACTTCCACGGCCTGCCCGCTCCCCGGACATGTCCCCTATGGAGCATGTGTGGGACCAGTTGAAACGCCGGCTGCCACCGTGCCGCACTATCCGGGATTTGGAGCACATCGTCCAACACGTGTGGGCCAGTCTGCCGCAGAACAACATCATGCGTCTGTTCGCCTCCATGCCGGACCGTATTGCAGCATGTATTCTCCATGCCGGACCGTATTGCAGCATGTATTCTCCCTGCCGGACCGTATTGCAGCATGTATTGACGCGCTATTGAAGATGACCGGAATGCGTCCCACAGATCCCTCTATAATTTTCCTGCAGCTCTGTTTTGCCATCATGTGTATCATTCATCTGCATCATTACGTCTATAAAATTTCAATTCAATCCGATGCTTGCTTCTTGGTGCGTAAATTTCATTGTCCGTGAGTGTATTTATTTATATTTGCGCCTACTTTTCCGTTTTACAACCCCCGACAGGGAAAAGAAAATTTTACTTTGGATATACTTCTCTGTGAATGACATTTTGCGAAAACTTTCTACTGCCGCAATTCAATTTTTTTGGACTGGCGCAAATGGATATTCAATTTGCAGCCGTCGCCATGCTTCTAAAAGACCGATCTGAAAAGTTCTTTTCTATCGGATTTTATTCTTTATGACGAACAGATTGTTAGTTATCTTAAACCCTTTTCAAATTTTATGCCAATTGAATTTTTGAGACGGAATTGATCACTCACATTAAGAGCTGAATCTAGGATGCTATAACGAAGTAAATTTTTCCGTCATTTTTATCCACGCCGGGGTTTCCCCTCATTCCGGAATAAGTCACTCTACCAATTAAGCTACGCGGACGTTCGTTCTGACTGCTATCTGCCTTTATGTCGTGTGCGTCCTGCTGGCAGGTACGTCACAATGCATATCGGATCCTTTGATGCCGAAATCTCGCCCCTGTGAGTTTATTAATTCGAAAGAGGGTAAGTCTCAAAGTATCGCTCCATTAATATGATTGAGTGACTGAATACTTTGCTGACCGGCATTTAAGATAATCACGGAGCTGTTTGATGTACGACTCCTACCACCCATCACTTCGAGGGGAACTCGTATTTGAATAACTGGTATCAGCTCTTCCGTTCTTCACTGATATTGTTATTGACGTGTGAGGTTCGTGGAAAGCTGTGTTTTCGAACGATTGGCTGCCTTTTGGGTTGATCGTCATCCATTTCCCTTCATCCCCTTCTTTTGACTAATCGCTTTAACAGCTCATGCCCTAATTTTACGACACGGCCGGTTCTTCCTTCAGAAAGCACACACATATACACACGCAGAATCCGCCTCGACAATTAAAGTAATTTTACGACGGTGAAGTAGCATCGAGGAAAGGCAAAAGGAGGTTTTAATCCGGGTGACTACAATTACTCCGTGCAGCATTTCCTCAGCATGAATTATGGAAGACGTTTTCGTGGCATTATGAAATCGCCATTTATCTGGAATAATAGAACCAGCAATAGATTTATATGGGGTAAGTGTAAGATGTTGCCATGGACATTGATCATCAACCTTGCGACAACTGAAGAACAGGAGGAAGTAGCAAAAGAAAAGTGTGATTAGCAGCCAGTTCTGGGCGTGAGGAAGGAAGAATTAAAAAAAAAAAAAAAGAAAAACAGAGAGAGAAGCAGAGTGCGGTACAAGAATGACGTTAACGAATTTTAAATTCCGATAAGAAAGTCCTGAAAATCAAAAAGAGGAAAGAAAAAATAAAACTCTAATTTAACGCTAATCATACATCTTTTCAAAAGCTTTCTTTTTTTTTTTTTTTTAATTGCAGGTTTTACAACCACCGTGAGCAACTCAGTGGGCTATAAGTAGTCGCCCGTCCCTAATTTAGGGCCAGTGGTCCCAGGGAAGGGAGAGAGCCAACGCCGTAAGACAAACACAACATCCATGCCTCATCGGGATTCGAACACGGACCCATCTCGGAAGCTTTTTAAAAACACACGAAATCTTATTCTTAAGTGTTTAATCACATAATTACAGCCTCAGACGCCTAAACATGTGCTTCCGCCCTGATGGCCGAATGGTCTGAGGTGCTGGCTTCTAATCATCTGTCTGGGTCCAGGTCCGAGTCCCGCATTGGTGCAGCGCCTGAAACCAGCGGCCCTAAATTAGGTACGAACGACTGGTCATATCCCCAAGGGCCGCTCAAAGTGGTCTTTAACTCCCTTTCAAAAAAAGAAGGGGAAAAAAAGCTCATCGCCTGTACGAAAGGAAATGTTAAAATTTTTCTTCAGTGCTTTCCAAATACAAATGGAAGTTTGAAGCAAATTCTTTAGTGCATTTAATAGCCTTCCAGAAACATTTGGTACATTTTCAAATTCTTTTCAGAATTTTCTACAAACACTCTGAAATCTGGAAAAAGAAACGTGAAAGTATTATTTAGCATTTTGAAATTGGGTTAAAATTAACTGGAGCAATTTTCTGTTAATAGTTGTAACGTTCAAGAATAAATGATAGAATATTTCATAATTTCTCTTAAACGTAGGATATTTCGAGAAAATTCATTACTACCACTGCCTAATAAAATGTTAATATGTATTTTTTATATTCCAAGGAAGTGCAATTACGTGCAATCTTTTAGTAGAAATTTTCAACGAAACGGTGTCACCACGTCCACGGGTAGGACGTTTTCCAATGATATAAGCATTTCCGCAGGAAATCCCAATGGTATAAGTAACGTGACGGAGACTAGCTCCCAATAATAATTTTCATGTAGCAACCTTTTTTGTATCGATTTATTATTTCAAGTGTAATGTAATTCAAATTCCAACGCACGTGAGGGACACGTGACGTGTTTCTTTTGTACGCCGTATTAAAGAGTGCTGAGCCTGACATGTGCCTAGCGGCATCCGTTGACCTTGACCTGGAAGACTGGTTCTGACGTATCAAAGGTCAGCACTCCCAGAGAGAGGCAAACTTCACGCCAATAGGATTCCAGAAGTTCTAGGGGGGGGGGGAATAAGGCTATAAAAGGGAGTGACATGTTAGTTCAAGAGGTCTGGGCCGCGGGTGGCCTAGTGGGCAACTTTCGTGACTACCACAGAAAGGACCTCAGGTTCGATCCCAGCAGGTACGAACACTCGATCCACTAAATATCCGCCTTGCGTCGGATGGGCACGTTAAGCCGTCGGACCCCGGGTACTGGCCCCCGGTAATAAATAAGGGCGTCTTCCTCCCCTTTTCTACTTCGCTTTCGTGTCCCTTTCCTATGGGGCACTCTAGCCCAAATCTCCTAGCTTCCTATTTCTAAGGGTTGTTTAAGACCTGGGGTCAGACACTCCTTCCTAAAATCCTCTACATATGATCAAGAGATCAAGCTCAAGAGGCTTTTAATGTTTCGCCTTCGACATGTTCGGACGGCGTGTTCGAGCAGATAGTGTCGGTTAGACCTCTCGGGGATTTACGTTTTGGCTGACGGAATAGTTAGGGTTTTTCGTCGATCAGAGATCGACCGGGATTTGGACGGAAAGACTCGAGTTAAACGTGGCGGAGGGTCTTCCGGGATATTTGAGAAGTGTTCGCCATCTGAAAACCTGTTGGCACGTGGAGATAGCTAGTCTTCAGACCCTGGGTTCGACTCCGGTGGCGGCCAATGAGAATTTTTCCGTGACTCACTTATAAACGTGGAAAGAGCGAAGATCTTTGTTTGATGTTCCTGGTCCACGTTAAATGTCTGTATTAATTATTCATTCGCCTTCTAATTATTTCTTCAGTTGCTGCTTACCATCTTTGGTGAATCTCCAGCATTGTGCGGGGCTCGAAGAAGCAACCTGCCAAATTGGCTTGGCAGTTAGTGTGTGTGAGTCCGGAGGAATTCGAGGCCGCTGTGGTGTAGCGGAAGCATATCCGGCGCGTAACTGGAAGACCCGGGGTTCGACTCCCGGTGGCGGCCAATGAGAATTTTTCCGTGACTCACTTATAAACGTGGAAAGAGCGAAGATCTTTGTTTGATGTTCCTGGTCCACGTTAAATGTATGTATTAATTATCAACATCTCGTGGAGTCCATGCCACGAAGAATGGACGCAGTATTAAAGGCAAAAGGTGGCCCAACGAAGTACTGAGGGGGTGGTCATAATAAAGTGGCCACTCAGTGTATATATATATATATATATACATGTGTGAAAAAAAAATACAAATAAGAAAAAAATGCAAGTCTAGAAAACAAGAGTAGGAGCACTTCTTCTGAAAAAAGAAAATGAAGAAGGTCTTAAATATATTTCTGTATAATTAAAAGAAAATTTAATAATCCATCTATTTTTTTCTTAAACACTCGATTTTTGAACGGTATAGATTTCATAATTGTTTTGCGGCCTGTGCTGTGAAACAGAAGTCCTTAAATTACGGCCCACGGTCATTTTATAAATATCCTAAATTTTTCTGTTTCAATGACAATGATAAAAAACAGATTTTGTTCTTTCCTTTCAGTGACGGAAACCTGCTGCAGGGATATTCTGATATGCTGCGCTACATACTAAGCTGAAACAAATTTGTCTCATGTGATATGGCGATGACGACTCGGATGGGATCTGGAAATGTATAAAACTGAATACTGTGATTTTTTGTACCAAAAGGAAGTACGGTCGTTAAGTAGTAATAAAGTGTTGAAGCTTTATTTGGGGGGGGGGGGGAGGCTTCAAGATAAAATTAACGTATTTATGATTGAAAGTATTACACCTGTACCAGAAATTTCTAAATCTAAATTCCGCGTAATTGTGGGATTTTTTTTTTTTTTTTTTGGTTTTTTGCAGATTTATTTGAGTGTCTGCATTTTCTAAATGCAAAACTAAAAGGAAACGAGCATTTTGTTTTTGATTTCTTTTTTCAAACGAAATTGGAACTTTTAAAAAAACAGCTACGAAAATATGTTGTGTAGTTTAATTTTCCTGTTAAATGCTTTATCGGTAGTGTTAATTTGTTATAAAATGCGTTAAAAAAGCTTTTCAATAATTTCTAGCAGCGACGAAAAAACGTTTGTTTCAAAACTCATTTGAAGTAGTTGTTTATGAGGTTGATGCGAATATGCAAATTGAAATAACAGATTTGCAATCAGCTGTTACACTGAAATCCTTATTTGTAAGTGAAAATTTAATAATTAAGTTTTATTCTCCTTTGCAACAAAGCAATTACAGCAATATTAAGAAATTTCCTAGAAAAATCATTTTAATATTCGGAAGTGCATATATTTGCGAATAATTTTTCTCCGGAACGAAACAAACAAAATTCGAAAATCACTCAAGATTAACCGACAATGATTTGAAAGAGTTTTTCAAAATTACTGTTTCCATTTTAACAACAGATGTTAACAAGAAAGATAACACCGAATTTTTGGTTGTAATGAGCACGTCTTTTGAATCTTTTCCGACGCGAATAAAATTTATCAAAGTCAATGGAACCGGTTAGAAAAAAAAATCAACTGGATTTCTACAATCGATAAAGCATCCAGAAATAGTAACAGCTACTTACTTCCACCAACGGCTAAAAAGTATGTTGCGAAATTTAACATATGGTGCACAAAAAGTTTCTCATAGCAGAAGGAGTATCAAAGACAAAGATTTTCAAATCGAACAGTTAAAAGAAGAAATATAGAAGGAAGCATTGTAACGTACCTGCCAGCAGGACGCACACGACATAAAGGAAGATAGGAATCAGAATAAACGTCTGCGTAGCTCAGTTGGTAGAGCGACTTGTTCCGGAATAAGCGGACTCGGGTTCGAATCCCGGCGTAGACTAAAAATGACGGAGAAATTTACTTCGTTATAATGGCGCCCGAACTATCCGGATGACCCGACCGTTCAAATTCTCGCAATGGTGTGATGTTATTTCCACACCGCGAGATGGGAAAAATCAGAGAATCCTATCTCCAGCGCTGCGAAAAATAAAAATGTGTGATGTTGCATTCCACACACCAGATTGACTGGGAGTTCTCAAGTGCACGTTCTACAGTGGATGGCTGCCTGCAACGATTCATGGTCACGGCTGACCCGTGGGCCATGCCCCCGGCCCTCTTTCTGGGGGAGGGGGAGGAGATGTGACGTACCTGCCAGCAGGACGCATACGACATAAAGGCAGATAGGAATCAGAATAAACGTCTGCGTAGCTCAGTTGGTGGAGCGACTTGTTCCGGAATAAGCGGACTCGGGTTCGAATCCCGACGTAGACTAAAAATGACGGAGAAATTTACTTCGTTATAGCATGACATAACTCTACGCTTTCTAGCATAACTTTTAGCGGTAGATTTTTTCATAACGGAAAAGTTGAAAATAGTCGAAAAATATTCTTCATGGCAAAAGCTATGCAACGGAAAAAAAAAACTTTTCAAATACGTCTCCGGGAAGCAAAGATATAGTGAGAAAAAGGTTGACCTTTACGTCCTTGCGGGAAAGCTGTTCATTATTTAAAGAGGATAATGCTTCCCATCTTTATTGTAGCGAATGGCATACAGTAAGAAAAGAAGTTTCTCAATAGGGTTTTCAGAATCGGAAACACAGCTGCAAACAGAACTACAAAAACACAAAAACATTACCTAGCGACAGAACTGTCAGCTACAAAATTCCTCAAATAGAAGTCTAATGTGTTCAACAAGCTGAATGGTATCCGATATTAAAAGAATTTTTTAAATTGCCGATTTCGAAACAAAGATATCGACAAAAACAGTTTAAAAATTTGCGCTCCTTAGCGTTAAAATTGTGCATTATTTTGGGAAGAAAATCATAGAGTTTTCATAGATAGTAGTATCTGACCGAAAAAGAATTTTTTCAATAGGGTTTTTAGACCCGCAGATATTGCTGTAAACGGAAACGTGAACTTACGCCCTTTAGTGGCACATGTGTGTTTTAAGGAAAATTTGAAATTATATGAGAAACATTTCACTCCGGAAATGCTCTCCAACAAAAAAAGAATTTTTTAAATCGGACTCTTAGGAGCAGAGGTATCGAAAAAAAAAAATAAGATTTACGTCTGCGCCCCCTGGCAAAAAAACTGTGCATTATTTTAAGAAGAAAGCATTCTGAATAGGGTTTTCGAGGTGAGGGGTATGGCTCGACGAAAGAATCTTTTCAATCGAGTTTTCAGAAGCTTAGATTTTGCTGCAAATACATCAGAAGCAGAAATAAAAACTTACGCCCCTGGTGGCCAAATCATTCTCCATAAAAAATTTACATTATATACAAAACATTTCCCATCAGGGGCTGTATCCGATGCAGGAAGAATATTTCAAATCGGAGTTTTAGAGCAGAGATATCGTGGAAAACGCAATTTAACTTTAAGTCCACTGGCGGAAAATCTATGCATTACTTGAAAACAAAAGTGTACCTAGAATAGTCTTTGATATAAATGGCATCGAAGGAAAAAATATTTTTTTCGATCGGATATTTAGAAACAAATATATGGAATAAAATGTATTTTGAATTCGATATCATCTGCATTTGCGCCCTCTAGCGGCGAATTTGTGCATCGGAAAAAAACCCGGAATGCAAAGATAATGTGATTTCCACATTTCAAGCTTCCCAGTGCAAAATAATTTTTCAAATTGGACTAATAGTTGCAGAGATATGGAATCCACAAACAGACGGACGGACGGCCGGGGAGGACAAAGTGATAACATAAGCACGATCTTGTTTTTACAAAAAACGTCTAAAAATGTATTTCAAACATCAAAAGAGCTGGCACATTTTCTATGTTAGAACTTAAACGCAGATGTAGTACATTCATTATTTTGTCATAACGGGCCTCTTTTATTTTGTCGAATTAAAATAATTTCTTTTATATTTATTTACAACTTTGTCAACTTTATAAGTAATTATGGAAACATAAAACATGGTATTGTTTTTCGATCTATCCCACTTAGCACTTTCAACATTTTTATATGGCTCTCTTCCCAAAACGTTTGGCGACCCGTGTGTTAAATGTATATTTAGAAAGCGTAAGGCTATTTTTATTTAGTTTTCTTATGTTGTATCGCCGAAAATACAATATGAATTTGGTTCCCATATTCTAGAGGTACATTTAAAATACTGAAGATTTTTTTCTTATTTAGCTTTTTATGTTGCATGCTTCGTAATGCGATTTGAATTTGGGATTTGTACTCGTACTCTAGAGATTAAAATGTTTTAAAGATATTTTGTTGCTATTGGCTTATTATTAAGCAGCCACTTGAATTGTAACGAAGCGAATAACGAATACATATAACAACACTAACTAGCACAGTTCACGAGTCCGAGGAAACATCCACTTTCTTAAACTTCACAACTCTCTTTGTTAGTAGTCAACTGCTGATGCGCAATTCGATGCACCACAACTTGGTGAAACGCACTTCACTTTAAAACAACTTATCATATAACAAACCAACACAGTATCACATATCTGTTAATGGGACTTTTATTTGCCGTTTGAGTTAGTTCTCATTGTCTAATTGCAACTTTGGTGAATGAAAAATACACTGCCTGACAGAGAAAATGCCACACCACGAAGGCGTGAACGTAGCGCCATGCAAATTGCAGGGTGGGTGCACACGTAGAAGTTATGCAAATGATTGCATTTGCAGGCCAATCGCACGAACGGCCCGCGCGATATAAGCGGACAACCAGCCCGTGAGGCCATCAGTCGAGACGTCGTCACGGCCGCGAGAAATGAGTGGTTCTGCTGTAACCGTGTCTGGAGAACGAACAAGGAGTGCCAATGCCGTTAAGACGCCGTCGCACGCGATTTCGTCAAACGGATGAGTTTATGGGAGGTGTCATCGTAGGCCTTCGTACCCCCGAATCGTCATTATGTCGTATTGAGGAAAAACGCAAAGTGATGTCACAACCGTCGGTCGCATTTGGAGACAGTGGTCCCAGGAAGGATCTGTGCAACGTCGTAGGGGAAACCGGAGCACAGAGACGGACATCCGAGCGCACCAATCGTCGCATCCGACGTCATGCCGTAGCGGACCAACAGGCCACAACGGGCGACATTTTGCGTAATGTACTGGGAGGCTTGTATGCTCCGGTATCGACGTGGACAGTGTCGCACCGATCGACAGCTGCGTCTGGTTTGCTGTTCAGCCCTCCGTTGCTAAGGCTACCCTTAACAGCGAGTCATCGTCGTCACCGCTTGGCGTGATGTTGCTCCAGAGCTGCGTGGGGTGCCGAATAGAACAGTGTGGTGTTCAGCGACGAATATCGGTTCTGTCTTACCACGGATGACCGCCGTGTGAGAGTCTGGAGGAGACGTGGCCATCGGGCGTATTCCTCCGCCATTGTGGAGCGCCACACGGCCCGGCAACGTGGAATCATGGTGCGGGATGCTATCAGCGCCGACAGCTGTTCACTGCTGGTACGTATTACGGTCACATTAGCGGCACGCCGCTACGTTGACGAGGTGCTGAGGCCCGTGGCACTACCGTATCTTCAGGGCATAACACCCGTATCTTCACAGGATAACACCTGGCCACATACCGCTCGGATCAGCCCGAATGCTTTAAACGGTGTGCGGATGCTTCCGTGGCCAGCACGATCCCCCGACCTCTCGCTCAGCGAGCATTTGTGGGACACGATTGGACGTCGGTTGAGTATCCTCCAACCCCGCAAAATGAAGATGAATTGCTGACTCGGAACAACATCACATGGTCCACGATACCCCAGGACTCTATTCGGACTCTCATTGCCTCGATGCCACGTTGGATTCAACGCTGTATCGCCCAAAATGGGGGTTACACTCCGTATTGATCATTCTGTATATTCGGCCACCGGAGCCTAATATGTATATGACAATTAAACAGTGAGTTCAGGACCTACTTGGCTGTCTGTGTCTACAGTTTGGTCTGTTTTCGAGCATTCCTTCATGGTGTGACATTTACTCTGTCAGGCAGTGTATGTCACGAAGAAACAGATGGGAATAACTGCATTTACAATCAGTTTATTAACATCAAAGGCTTATTATGTCTTTAATGGTTTGCTCAGGAATTGATTTTAGTTATTTAGTTAATGTTTTACTTATCTAATTGTTCTCTTTCCTAATTATCACTTTTTCGTATCTCCCCAGGTCTACGTGACATTCTCATTCTCTCCGCATCTTCCGAAATCTAGCCTCCAAAAGGCCCAAAAATACATATCCGCCTTCAAAAACTTTTCCCTCCGATCTGTGTGTCCGAAATCTTTCTCTTGACCTCTGGGTCCTATACATAGACTTCTCTCGACTTTCCCTTGCATTGAAGAAAGGCACCGTGTCGACAAAAGGGTAATAAACGAATTATGCAGTCTGGCTGCGCTTTCGATCTCCGTGTTACTGATCGCTACAGAGAGAAATAAAACAATATTTCCCTCTGGAGATTATGGAAGAAATATTCTTCGCAGATACATGGAAAAACTACAGGATTTTTAAAGCGGCAAATAGAATAACTATTGCATTGCTTACTCTTCAGCATGTAACTTTAACATCAGACAACTTAAAAATTACATCGTATAGCATGCTCGAACAGAAATTAGCAGATGAGGGTTCGTTTTCCGCTCTAGAGCTACTGTATGTAATGTTCAAGTTTTCTGATTTTAAATTTACATTAAAAATCCTGTAAAATAGTGATATACGACACAAGATATATTTGTTTTAGGAGGCCTATATTCTAGAAGTTCATTTAAAAAGCTGAAGGTTTTCTTGTATGGAGATTTTCTTTCTTATGTTGTATCGTACGAAATGTAATTTGAGTTTGGAACCTATACTTTAGCGGTACGTTTGAAACTCTGAAACAGCAAACTATCCGAACATAAATTTCTGAATCCGACTTCTATATGCAAGCAAAGCTGTTGTGCATAATGTGAATATGCGTTCTGCAGTCTAGTTGGTGAATCGAAAAGGGAAAATAAAATCTGTAAAAACTGATGATAAATAATTTTGTTGCAGGTTTCACAACATGCAGATGAAAAAAACATGCTGAAAGACAATATTGTCACACCTATATTGCTCAACGTCAGCTCGTCGCTCTTTTTCTTTATTTATATACATGTGCGTGTGTGTATATAACTATCTACCAACAAGTAATTGGACACCCCTGCAATCGACGATATCTGCGGTCCTGATACAGGTCACTGCCGCTGCCGTTAAATATCGTGTGGGAAACAACAACGAAACCAGTCGCATGCAAGATGCCACGCAGTTCGGAGCTCTCTGATTTCGAGAAAGGTGTAATCGTCGGGTATCACAGAAATGGCCGATCCATACGTGACATATCCAGCGAGTTGAAGTACCCGAAATCTACAGTGGCCTACGTGATTGGCAAGTGGAAGATGAGAGGTGACTGTCGGAATGTACCCCGATCCGACAGACCCACAAAACTGGGAGTTAGAGACCGACGGGTGCTGGCCAGAGAAATTCCGAAGAACCGCACCAAATCGATGGGGCACATCCGCGAGAAGTTTCAACAGGCAACCGGGAGTGTTCTTTCGATTAATACCATCCGTAAGGAAGCCCATCTGCTCGGTTATCATGGACGTGCTGCCGCCCACAAGCCTTTGATCACCATGTCCAATAGCGCTGCTCGGCTAACGTGGTGCAAAGAACGTCGACAGTGGACTGTTGAACAGTGGAAACAGGTTCTCTGAAGCGACGAGTCAAGGTTCACACTCTATCGTTCTGATAGCAGGGTCTGGGTTTGGCGTCTGCCTGGAGAACGCCTCCTGCCGGAATGTATTGTGCCAACTGTGAAGTTCGGCGGCGGTGGAATCATGGTATGGGGGTGTTTCTCCTGGTATGGCGCGGGACCCTTGGTCGCAATTCCTAGTAGATTCAACACCGAGACCTACTGCACCATTTTGAATGACCATGCGCTTCCTACGTTGTGGCAGTTTTACGGGGTGGACCCGTGTTACTTTCAGGATGACAATGCCACCTGTCATGTTGCGAGTTCCACGATGGCTTGTTATGGTGACAATGGGGTTAATCGAATAGACTGGTCTTGCGCACAGCCCGAACCTTAACCCTATCGAACACCTCTGGGACGAGTTGGAGCGTCGACTTAAGGGGTGCCCTCACCGTCTGAAATCGGTGAAGGAACTGACCTGTCTTCTCCAAGCCGAGTGGAAGAAAATACCGCTAGCCGTCGTACAACGCCTGGTTGAGAGTATGCCCCGGAGGGTCGCAGCTGTAATCGCCGCTCGTGGAGGCTCCACCAACTATTGAAGGTGAATAAACTTCGTTTTCCTTTGCTAAACGAAGTTTATTCAGGGGTTTTCCAAAATAATGGTTCAATTACTTGTTGGTAGATAGTGTACATACAGGGTGCATAGGAGATTCTCTTTAGCCCGAAATAACTTGCGAACGGAGAGAGGTACAGTTATTCAAGTGAGATAACGGCATAATAAAGTGACTACGCCCGATCGAATGCAACAAATAGCAGCGCCCCTAGTGGCGAAATGCGGAAGTTAGCCATTGCAAACCAAAAACGAAAAGAGATAGAGCAAAATTTCCAATTACAAACTTCTAGAGCATCAATTAATTAGTAAAAAACGACATTTGTCTCTCACGGATAAAATAAATTGTCGCCCGAATACCCTATATTGTCCGAAATCGATGAGCGAACTTTTGTGTGAGCGTTTGAAGGGAACAAGCATAGGTATGAGCAAATACACACAATTTATTGCATAAATGCGTACTTATGTCAATACAGTTTGATGACGTCAGACAAAACAAAAAAAAGGCAAACTGATAAAAAGTTATTGTCGAGTATGTTCGAAGAGTTCCCCATTGCCCACGATACACATTTGTATTTGTGAAAGTAACTCAGCATGCACATTCCTCAGCATGGAAGGTGTCATACTATTGCAAGCATCTGTAACACGACGGCATATTCCCGTGCAGCTAGCGCCGCGTTTAGTTGACATGTAGCAGTAAATAAGCACCATCTCGCAATATTGAGAGTGAGTGAAGCTCGCCATTCTCACACAGCGTACGTAGACCTAAACTTCTGATCAGGGTACATCCTGCTACTGGTTTTTATACCGTAGGTACCGTAGAACGTCACAATCTGCATTTGCATACGGCTACATTTGCGAAATGTGAATATGCAGATTCGAATCGTCGCGCATCGATTTCGGACATTTTAGGGTATTCAGGCGACAATTTATCTTATCCGTGTGAAACAAATATCGTTTTGTACTAAATGATTGATGTTCTACAACTTTGTAATTAGAAATTTTGCTCTCTCTCTTTTCGTTTTCGATTTGCAATGGCTAACTTCCGCATTTCGCCACTAGGGGCGTTGCTATTGGTTGCATTCGATCGGGCGTAGTCGCTTTACTATGCCGTTATCTCACTTGTATAACTGTACCTCTCTTCGTTCGCAAGTTATTTCAGGCTAAAGGGACTTTCCCATGCACCCTGTATATACATATACAGGTGGTCCCACTCGCTACCGAACCCGGCATTTCTTTAATAATATTAACACCAATGAAGATATTGCAGCGAAATTTGAAGTGGACTTACCTCATTTCGTGCGAAATCGGATGACATCACAACATGTGCTGGAAGTGACCACCATTTGCACCCAGACAGAATTGAACCCGGCGCTATCCCCCAGACAGCCGGAGTGCTCCTTAGTGGCAGACACATTTCTAAGTGTGGCTCCACTGAGGAGCAGTCAGCCAGCCAGCCGGACGCGCCTCTCTGTTGCTTTGTTATGCCATTTCGCTGAGCGTGTCTACACAACACGGTTGTTGATAGTGAGTTCTCGTCCTCGTGGCTGTTCGCGTACGTGTGAAAATGTATTGGTATACTCTGGAGGAACGAGTGTTTAGTGTTCGCACTTATTGGAAAACAGTATCGATAAAGTCTTGTCAACAGCAATTCCTGGAGAGGTTTGCAGACAAATATCTCCAGGAATTGGAATGAAGAGGTTCTTCATGTATCCCAACGCGATACATGAAGAACCCCTTCATTCACAGAAAATTGATGTTTGGTGCGAGATGACCCGGAGCCGCCTAAATTGTCCCATCTTCTTCGATACAGCCATCACAACAGCTGCAAATATGGAAATCTTCAACACCTTTGTAAATCAATTGGACAACGAAGAACTCTCAGTTGGATATTACCAGCATGATGGAGCGACATCACACATGTCACACACCAGTATGGCCGAAATTCAATCCTTTTTCGGCGACCGCGTCATTTCGAAGGGTCTATGGCCACCGCGCTCGCCCGATCTGACTCCTCCTGATTACTTTTTATGGGATATCTAAAAGAGTTAGTTTAACAAAAGAAACCGCGAACCATAGATGCCTTGAAAGCAAACATCACCGAATAAATTAAAGCACTGACGGCGGTCGTACTGGCAAGGACTTTCCACAATAGGGTGCGCCGGGTTCAATGTTGTCTGGACGCAAATGGTAGCCACTTCCAGCACATGTTGTGATGCCATCAGATTTCGCACAAAATGAGGTAAGTCCACTTCAAATTCCGTTGGAATGTATTCATTGGTATTAATATTATTAAAGAAATGTCGAGTTCGGTAGCGAGTGGGACACCCTGTTTATAGATATATACAGGGGTTTTCCAAAATAATGGAAACACCTTGAAACAATAGGTGTTACGCACCTAATATGGTGTGGAAGCACCCTTGGCATTTAAAGGTGCTTGAATCCTCCTTGGAGTGGACGCATGGATGGTGATAAGTGGTATGTTGTACCATTCTTCCTGTAGAAACTGCTGAAATTCCTTGAGAAACGCCGGAGGTGGATAGCGAGATCGCACTCTGTTTTCCAACACAGACCACGGGGGCTGAATGATGTTTAAGTCCGGTGATTGTGCAGGCCAGGAAAGGTGCGCAACTTCATCCTCATGTTCCTCAAACCATGATTGAACAGTTCGGCTTCTGTGAATCGGAGCATTATCATCTTGAAAGGTGCAATCCTCTGACGAAAACAATGTCTGCGCCATTGAATGCGCATGGTCGGCCAAAAGATCAGTCCGTGTAAGGTGATCATGGGGCCTGCTGCAAACCACGAGATCATGGACCAAACCATTACGGAACCGCCCAAATGCTTCACTGTAGGAAGGAGACAGTCTGGGTTGTAGCCTTCTGCGGGGGTTCTCCACACGTAAACCATTCCTGTGGTGGGGAATAGTGAGAAACTTGATTAATCGGAAAACAAGACATGTTTCCATTGATCCGCAGTCCACGTTTTATGTACCTGGCACCACTGTAGTCTCCGTTTTCTATTCACCTGTGACACCAGGGGTTTTGCAATCGCAGCTCTGCTGTAAATATTGTGCTTATGCAATTCCCTTCGCACGGTATGGGTCGACACTGGGTTTTGGAGATGTGCATTAAGCTCAGCAGCAACTTTCGTCGCCGTGGTCTTCCTCCTTGCGGTCAAAATCCTCTTTAATGTCCTCCTGTCTCTCGCAGTGAGTTTGGTTTTCCTTCCACAGTTTTGTCTCGAAGATGATGTTGTGCCGTGAACATTGAATCCTGTCGTCACCTTCGACACGCTACCTCTCGATACCCCCAATACCTGTGCCACTGTGGTTACCGACGCACCAACCAGACGGGCTCCTACAATCTGCCCTCTTTGGAACTCCGACAGGTCCCTCATTGTGCCTTCACCTGGAACGAAATTATGCAAACACCGATTTAAAATGCAATCACACAGACCCTTGAGACTAAGCAACACTTTTTTACAAAAAAAATTGTAGCTGCAAGTTCGTTTTACTCGAAAAGCAGCACATACCAAAGTCACTGTTTTCAGCGAAGTGTTTCCATTATTTTGGACAACCCCTATATATATATATATATATGATAACCACTTCTGCCAACTCAAACTCGGAAACTCAAAGACGAACCACAATTCGGAACGAAACACCCTAGACGCACCCAACACGAAAAACAGCAAAGATTCAAACCAAATCACAAAATGAATGAACCTTTACACAAGCGAACGTAGCGCCCAGCAAAATAATTCAATTCGGGCACCTTTACAAACAACTAGAAGAAGAGTAAACCTCAAAAATGCCGAATGCCCACCAAAACCTCACAGAACAAAGCAAAAGCCTTATATATATACAAAGGCTGCAGACAACTCAAAGAAGCATGGACAGGTGCATACTTGGTGTAACCAGGAGAGATAAGAAGAGGAACTCGTGGATCCGAAAAATGACAAGAGTGGAAGACATCATGATCAGAGTTAAATCCCTGAAATGGCAATGGGCTGGACATACTGCCAGAAGGACAGATCATCGATGGACAGCCGAAATTTTAGATTGGATTCCAAGGGACAGGAAAAGACACAGAAGAAGACCACATGGGAGATGGGTGGATGAAATTCGAAAGTATGCAGGGGTGACATGGAGGAGACTGGCACAAGACAGACCGTTGTGGAGGAAACTTGGGGAGACCTTCGTCCAGCAGTGAATTGATAATGGTTGACAATGATGATGATGATGATATAAAAAAGGTATACCTAAAAAAGTTCAAACTTACCTCAAATATATATATCATAATCATTGTCAACCATTATCAATCCACTGCTGGACGAAGGTCTCCCCAAGTTTCTTCCACAACAGTCTATCTTGTGCCAGTCTCCTCCATGTTACTCCCGCATACTTTCGAATTTCATCCACCCATCTCCCATGTGGTCTTCTTCTGGGTCTTTTCCTGTCCCTTGGAATCCAGTCTAAAATTTCGGCTGTCCATCGATGATCTGTCCTTCTGGCAGTATGTCCAGCCCATTGCCATTTCAGGGATTTAACTCTGATCATGATGTCTTCCACTCTTGTCATTTTTCGGATCCACGAGTTCCTCTTCTTATCTCTCCTGGTTACACCAAGTATGCACCTCTCCATGCTACTTTGAGTTGTCTGCAGCCTTTGTATGTCTCTTTTAGTTAAGGTCCACGTCTCTGCACCATACGTAAGCACTGGAAGGATGCATTGATCAAACACTTTTCTTTTAAGACATAATGGCATATTGCTCTTGAAAATTATGCTGTTTCTTCCAAAAGCTCTCCAGGCAAGTTTTGTACGCCGATTAATTTCTTCATCAATGTGACCCTCACTTGATATCTGCTGTCCAAGATAAACGTACGTGTCTGTTATCTCCAGCTTTTCTCCATCAATCGATAAATCTTCATTTCTTGTAAAAGCATTGAACATCACTTTTGTCTTCTGAAAGTTCATTTTTAATCCCACTTCTTTACTCTTGTCAGCAAGTTCCTGGATCATACTCTGCAGCTCTGATGGGGTAGTTGCAAAAATGACTACGTCATCAGCAAAACGAAGGTGGGTTAGATAATCTCCATTAATCTTTATCCCCTTGTTTTCCCAGCTCAGCGACTGAAAAACACCCTCCAATGTGGCATTAAAAAGCTTCGGAGATATGGTGTCACCTTGTCTCACTCCCTTTCCAATTTTTACGTGTGTTGTATTTTCAAACAGCCTAATCTTTGCACTTGCATTTTCATAGATGTTATTAATAATATTATAATGTATGCATCTTCAATACCGCAGGTTTTCAGAGCCATTGTAACTGCTGATGGTTTCACCGAATCAAAGGCTATTTCATAATCGATAAAAGCCATGCACAATGGAAGTTCATATTCCCTCGCTCTTTCAATTAGTTCTCTCAGCACGTGGATATGATCTATTGTGCTGTAGCCACTCCTGAATCCAGCTTGTTCTCTCGGTTGAGCCATGTCCAGTGTTAGCTTCAAGCGGTGTGAAAGAACTTTAGTGAAGATTTTATAAACTACTGATAGGAGGCTGATAGGTCTGTAGTTTCCAAGATGCTCAATGTCACCTTTCTTATGTAGCAGGATCATTGTAGCGGTGTTCCAATCCTCAGGAATCTTTCCTTCATTAAGGCATCGAGTGAAAATTTGGGCGAGTACTGTTTCGATTTCTCCACTTGCTTCTTGTATGATGTCTACAGTAATTCCATCTTCTCCTGGAGCTTTTCCTCGCTTCATGTTCTTGATTGCATGTGCAACTTCTGCTGGAAGGACTGGAGGAACTCTGGTACTGGTATCTTTCATGATGTCTGGAGTGCATATATCATCCCTTTCATATAATTTGGAGTAGAAATCTTTCACTCTTGTCAAAATTTGACGCCTCTATTTCTTGTTACAGAACCATCTTTTCTCAGTGCCATAATCTGTTTTCTTCCCTTACTGAGATGTCCATTTGCTATCTTTAGGCTTTGGTTGTTTTCAATTGCTTTCCTCACTAGTTCACAGTTGAATTTCCTTACGTCTTCAGTGATACTTTTTCTTACTGTCTTGCATAGCTCTATATATTCCACTTTGGAAGTCACATCTTCTTTAGTTGTCCTCATCTCTCTTCTTTTTTGCATCAACATTTTCGTTTTTCCTGATAATTTGTTCACATGCAACTTGTTCTTAGACCCAGCTAATTTTGTTGC
The DNA here is from genome assembly GCA_039090855.1 of Macrothele yani. Taxonomy (NCBI): domain Eukaryota; kingdom Metazoa; phylum Arthropoda; class Arachnida; order Araneae; family Macrothelidae; genus Macrothele; species Macrothele yani. Next base: position 57,712,330 of record CM077017.1, on the reverse strand, counting down.
TGTTTCCATAAGAGCTTTGGTTACTTTTCTGTTAACTTCAGAGATGTCCACTTCTTCCGATGTTAGGCCTTCTAAAGCAGAGAACCTGTTCTTCAGTTCTAACTTGAAGGTATTATGGTGTTTTTTAAGGTTGGTTATGTCAATAGATTTTGTTTGTCTTATGAGCTTGCCACGTTCAAGTTTAGTGTTGAGGTGCATCTTACATCTCACCAATCTATGGTCACTACCTGTGTTGAACTTGTTTAGCACACTGCAGTCTTCTATGACGAATTTTTTGTTACACATAATAAAATCAATCTCACTTGTCATCCCATTTGGATGTCTCCATGTCCATTTCCTGTGTGGCTTTTTCTTGAAGAAGGAGTTCAAGATGAAAAACCCTTCTGCCTCTGCAAACTCAACGAGAGTATTTCCACGCTGGTTTCTGTTGCCATGACCGAATTTACCCACTGAAGTTTCATTCTGTTGCCGTTGCCCTATTTTTGCATTGAAATCTCCCATAATTATTTTCAAGTGCTGCTTACCTTTATTGTTTAGATGACAAATTTCCCCAACAAATTCTTCAATTTCTTCTTCAGGATGACTTGTGGTGGGTGCATAAGTTTGAATAATCTGAGCCTGGTATCTTTTCGAGAGTTGGATAACAAGTCGTGCAGCTCTGTCAGAGGAACTTTCAACTTCTACAACTTTATCCTTCAGTTTCTTGTTTATTATAAATCCAACACCACTAGTTCTGCCAGTATCTGTCCCACGATAGTAGAAGAGATGTCCACTTTTCAGTTCGATGAGATCTTCTCCTTTTCTCCTTACCTCACTTAGCCCCACGATGTCCCACTTGATCCTTTGTAGTTCCTCTTCCAATTCAAGAAGCCTTGAATCAGAAGATAGGGAGCGTCCATTGTAAGTAGCCAAGGTCAGCATCAGATGGCAGCCTAGTCCGGTCCTCCGGGGATTCTATATATATATATATATGCACTGAGTGGCCACTTAATAGTTTTAGCACGTGGTTAAGCAACCATACCGCCTAAGTGAAGTTCCAAACGTGAACCAAAGAACAAAAATCTCTTAAAAAATGTCATTCCCTGGGGAAAAAAGCACTTCCAAAAATAAAATAAAAATAAAAATAAAAGAATAAAAAATTACTACAGAGACCACGAAAGTAAATAGGAACTTTTGTACATGTAGCTCGCACTAAAAAACGGAATTCAGAAGAACAAAGAAAACGTGAAAGAATGCTTTGGAAAGAATACTTAAAAAAAATTGCAATATTTACAAAGTATTCTAGGAATGCTTTAAGATTACAAAAAAGAAATTTTGCTCCAACCAACTCCGAAAAACGACGACGACCACGAGGTCGAGGGACAAGTTAACTGCTCTAATAAAGATCACAAAAACGAGCTCACGGCCAAAAGTAAGTGAAAGAAAATACTCAAATAGTTAGAATACAATTTGCACCAATGTCAATAAAGAAAAATAATATATTTTAAGCATTAAACGAAAACAATTAAAACAAGAGAAAGAACCTGCACAAGAACAAAAGCAAGAGCTTACTCACAATGCTGCTTCCTCTACACTCTATTGACATAAAATGGCAGACCTTACAGCAGCAGCCAAGGAGGATGGGAAAGTCATTATGACTGTCCCGCACAAAATTACGCTGCACACGAAATTCCTCCAAGCAAAATTACAAAACTTAGAATGAAGACCTGCTGGTCCAGTAGGAGTTTAATAACTCCAGAATACACGAACAATATTATCAAATATACCTGATGTGTATTTAATAATTTTTACCTGTATTAAGATACCTTAGTGTACTTCTACAGACACAACCAGTAACCTATTTATTTTAACGTAAGTTATACCATTTTTATGTTAGCTATTCTAGAGATAGAATATCTAGTTTACTTTTTATATTTTTTTATTTAATTTTTTAATCAAATTATAAACTTTTTTTGTGATTTTAATTTTTATTATTTTTATTTTTAATGAGACTGTCCTGTCCATAGCACTAAAGGTTTCTGTTGTTAGTTAATATGCATCCTCCAGACCAACTTCCAAGAAGGCTTTCATTGGCCAGAATCATTTTATTAACTGGGAAAATTAAAGCAGATCTGCTAACCTAACTCTAATTATTCAGAACGATTTTTCTTAATACTCTTTTAATAAAAAGATCTGGAATCTTGTTATCTAGAAAACTAATAGGATATTTATGTGGTCATTGAAATCCAAATTGTTGCTACAAATTCTGGAAATTCTAAGTACCTGTAAAATAAGTACATTTTCAATTACTTTGGTTGAGATGTTATTGTACCAGTGCAAATATTTTATTACTTTGAAAGGAAAATTTAGTCTTTTATCAAAAAAGCTAATAATGGATGGGTTACCTCTGTTAAGCTTAACGCTTAAGTCTAAGAAATCAAGTTCTTGGTTATTTTGGTTTGGTTTGCACAATTTAAGAGAGTTGGGGTAGATATTTGTAAAACCACTTTCGATAATTTCAGAATTATTTATACAAAGCAAATCGTCAATATACCTATGAGTGTATAAGTAGTTATCTGAGCTCGAAGACCTATTTTTAATAAACTTATATTCTTTAAAGAACAAGAAGAGGTTACAAACGCTAGTTGAGTGTGAACATTCATTGGGATACCGTTAATTTGCTTATAGAGAGTATTATTATATAAAATATAGTTATTATTGATGCAACAGTTAAGATAAGTGTTCCAAGCATTTACATTAACAAATTGGTTAAGTTTAAATTCTACATACAATTCTTTAAAGGTGGAAATGATATCTGAAAGAGGCAGATTAGTATATAGGTTCTCGAAATCATAACTACTAAATCTATGGGTTTTATGCTGAGAATAGTGGAAATCACTTCGGAATTATTATTTATAATCCAAAAATCTCTGTACTGCAGATTAGTACAGTTACTAATAAGTTCCAAAACCCTCTTCAAGAGTGCTTCAAAAGCCTGGTCTATTTTCTTTTTGTGACTCCTAACTCCACTGGCTATGAACCTAAATTTCACCGGATCTTTATGAAACTTAACAGTTGCAAAAAGAAAGGGAAACTCAGGTTCATACCTCCTAAAAGAAGGAATTTTAAGCTTCTTGAAGAAGGCCTTAAAACGATTCTCGAGCTGTTTGGTACAATAACTTACTGGCTCGTAGGTTACTCTAATATTAAGTTCTTGATTTAACAATTCAAAATAGAATTTCTTACAGATAATTGCAAAATTATTGCTAGCTTTGTCAGTTGTTGTAAAAATATATTTATCTTGAAGTTTAGAGAGAGACATTTTTTTTTATCACCAGAGAAATATAGATTGATGTCAAAACATAAATCAAGACCAGCCAACTTAATAATGTACCTATTAACATCAGCCAACTTAATAATGTACCTATTAACATCTTGAGTAAAATTCTCAAGAATTTGTTTTTTGGAAATATGGAAAGAACAATTTTCTTAGCTTGTCAGTATGTTAAATAATTTTTTTTTTTGGAGGGGGCGGGGGACTTATACATGCATCTATGATTTTGCAGAAACCCATTTTCAGCTAGGTCTTTGTGGAAGTGAGAAAATGCACAGTGGTGCTGGTCCTTCATAAAGCCAAGGCTCGGCATTCTCGACACTTTCTGCATTCGTTATTATTTATTTATTATTATTTTTGCTCTTGCCTGTTGGGTTTCGAGTTTTAATTTGTATTTTTTGTCATCGTTCAATAACCTCTTTGTTTCAGTCTCTGCTTTGCAGTTTTTATATATATGTATATATCATCATTGTCAGCCATTATCAATCAACTGCTGGATGAAGGTCTCCCCAAGTTTCTTCCACAACGGTCTGTCTTGTGCCAGTCTCCTCCATGTCAGTCCCGCACACTTTCGAATTTCATCCACCCATCTCCCACGTGGTCTTCTTCTGGGTCTTTTCCTGTCCCTTGGAATCCAATCTAAAATTTCGGCTGTCCATCGATGGTCTGTCCTTCTGGCAGTATGTCCAGTCCATTGGCATTTCAGGGATTTTACTCTGATCATGATGTCTTCCACTCTTGTCATTTTTCGGATCCACGAGTTCCTCTTCTTATCTCTCCCTGGTTACACCAAGCATGCACCTCTCCATGCTAATTTGAGTTGTCTGCAGCCTTTGTATGTCTCTTTTAGTTAAGGTCCACGTCTCTGCACCACACGTAAGCACTGGAAGGATGCATTGATCAAACACTTCTTTTAAGACATAATGGCATATTGCTCTTAAAAATTATGCTCTTTCTTCCAAAAGCTCTCCACGCAAGTTTTGTATATACACACTACCCAAGAGCAGAGTCAACTCTGATTTCCGTCGGGGCGTTCAAATATTTAATGTTCGTATTTTTCTGAACTTATCCATTCCTGGGGTGCAACTATCATAGCTGAATTGTCCTCTGTTTGCTGCGTATTTTGCATTTTTCACTTTACTACTATGACCAGCCATTACTTTCCTATTCCTTTCTGACACTGTTCGTGAAACGCCCTGTATATATGCAATAACTATTAGCTCTTCTGCTGAGAGATCAGTAGCTTGTGTGTTTCATACAGGTCAAAAGTAATATGGAAAGCAATCGTGCACAGCTTCATAAGTACACTACCGATCCGGGTTATAGGATGAGTAAAAGAGACGTTACCTAGGCGTGATATGAGTAATGAAACGGAGGTCCCGAAGTTGCAACTCTGTCTGATTTAAACCCAAAGGGTAGCAGCGGTTCACTGAAACACTCTTATTGAGTGGGTGGAAGTAGCTGCGAAGAAAGTCATCCTTTACCAGAGATTATTTATTGTTTCTGAAGCAATTACAAACAGCTCGTATTGTACGTAATTCAAGTAAAATAAACTACGTCCTGTTAACTCGTAAAAATGAAACCTAGAAGCTGATTTATCTCAGTTCTGGTGTGATTTACTTGGATAGTTTTGATGTGCAGCCCGCCTTCGTTATATACATACTATGTAATTATAATGGATTTACATTTTAACCCTGAAACAGTGTCAGAAAAGAATACTATAACAAAAAAGAGAGAAAAGGACTAATTCAATAAAACTTACTTTTAAACACTTAGAAACTTTAACCAGCGAAATACATATTTATCAGATAAACGAGATTCTGTGCGCTAAAATGGATACGGCAAAAAAAAAAAAAAAATCAACGCTTCCTTTTGATTCCAGCCCCATCAGATTTTTCGTGCTTGGAAATTCTCCTTATTCTGTAAAAAATTAGTGGTATAAATTCACGGAAAATTCCTGAAAATAACGTGCACAAAAGTTGCCGGTAGATGCATATTAGCGAAATTTCCGTTTTTAAAAGTTTGTTTCTTCTAACTTCAACATTTTGATAGACTTTCCGTTGTCAGTAATTCCATTCATTTCAGAAAAGTCTGAAATGAACGGAAATACTGACTACGGAAAGTTTTGGGTTTTTCCGTATTTATGCAAAAATCTCACAAAATCTTCGACTTTTTCACCAGAGTTTCTTCTTTCCTGACGTACGAACTTATCCTTTCCCGTTTGAGATTTTCGAACCAGCTTCGGCGGGAGACGCGCGTGTTACCGTTGAGCCAGAAAGACCCGTGGTCCATAGTCTCATACAAGGTAGGACTAATCGTCGGATGATGAAATTGTTTTCTGTTACTAATGTGGGTGAATTAGTCATTTTATTTTCTGTTGGAGCTTATTATTTTTCTGAATACGTTTGAAATAATTTCATTTTTGCTGTAGGATGACTTATTACAGATTGTTTCATCGTGATTTTTCGAAGCAACAGAATGCTTTGGAACTTGAGATATTTTTAAACTGGCAATGATTTTCAATTATCTTTAAGAATATTTGAAATGTACTGCTTTAGAGTATTATTTCATAAAACTCCCATATATATAATATTTACTCTTGATAGCTAAAATTGATTTTGTCTTAAGCGGTCCGCAGACAAATTCATAGACATCATACAAACACCTGTACAATAAATTAAGAATCTGGTTTCTTACGGTAACACATTATTCAATATCTGGTGCACAAAATGTGGGAGAGGGAAAGGAATATCCTTTGCCACAATAACAAAAATTTGGGGCTATCCATAATATCCCGCCTCGCAACAGAACTTCAAAATCAGATCCTTCGACAGACGATTGAAATTTAATAGTTAATAAAAAATCAACTCTTTCTGCAAATCGTTCCTATCACCGGAAATTTTTCGTCATATGGTTACAGAAAAAGTGAGAACAATTTTCCCGTTTATATACGAAAGGAACTGCGGAAAGCTTTTTGAAAATTCATAATTTTCTGTTAACACATCTGAAAAACGGCAATTTACAGTCAAAATAAGAAATGGAAGGGCGGAAAGGTTTCTGAAAATTCAGAATTTCTCTGCCGTACGAAAAATCCGTGAAACTCAGGTTCGGAGGCTGATATCCGACTAGGCGCACTAGGCGCGCGTCTAGGGCCCCAGAACTTGAGGGGCCCCGAAAACTTAAAATTGGATTGCCAGTATTGTTTGGTTTTCACAGGCCAAAACAAAGAAATGTTGACCTTCTTAATTTTCCAGTGAAAATAAAAAGAAAAAATACTTTCAAGAAACTCTTCACATTCTCGCTTTCCTGCAGTGACTGGTGAAATTCTTACTGTCCACTTCTCTTGATCCATTCATTTATGCCAAACCTCCACTACGAAAAGTTCAAGTGAAGCACTGTGCATTAATTAGATTTTACCCGTATTTTCTAATATGGACAACTTTTCCCGTTTCCAGCATCTGCAACTATTATATGTATTTTTGCTTGATACCATGCTCGTTTCCTACTGATTTGTTTAAAATGTAAAAAAACAAGAAGATTTTCTAAAGCTGAAGCAATGGAAAGAGCACGTTTCATAATTGAAATGCATTACAATTTCATGAAATGTTATGACAACTTACACGCGATGCGCGAAATTTCATTTTCAGTCCCCTTAGCGTTAAATTTGCCAAGAAACCTGCTACTGAAAAGCTGTCAAAGTAATTCTTTTGCCTAACGTATCAAACTCAAAAATTTTTTTTGCGGTTATTGAAATAGTCTCTTCGTAGCGCAAAGCTAAAATTTACGAAATTTCCACTTTGAGAACTCCTAGTGGAAAATTTATGAAATAGTAGTCAAATTTAAAATGGGAAAAATTTAACAAATTTTTACGTCCGATCATTCCCAAAAATAATTTTTGAAAAATCTGTGAAAACCGAATTTTTTTTCCTTTAGCAGGAAATCAAGGAACTAATTGGAAAATTTAAATATTTGAGGCGGAACACTTAAGCCTAATCTGAGAGGCACAAAGTGAATTTTTCCTTTAAGTTGAATTGTTTCTTCCCCACGGAACTTTAATTTTTTGAATTTTCGACTGGATAGCCTTTAATGGTATTTCAAATGCTGAACTTAATATCCTTAGATTTCCTATTAGTCGCAAAAATAATTTTCGAAATATCTCTAAAAACAAAATTTTCAATGTGCACGGGCAGACAAAGGGATTAATTACACTAGCTCTCTTTCTTACAAAACGTTCTAATAATAGGGTGATAGAATGCAATTTTAAAAAACATAAAACACTTTTTTTTCGACTTTACTTTTTTTTTTTTTTTTTTTTGGTTTTTTGCTAATCTGTAGGATGAAAATTTCTGTGGCGATAAGAAGAGGCAGGGGGCCTTCTGAATCTTTTAGCGCCTAGGGCCCCAAAAGATCTAAACTCGCCTCTGCTCAGGTTCACGGAAAAAGTTGTATCAGAAATATGCTTCGTTAATTCTCGAAAGGAATCACGGAAAGTGGTTCGTCAATTTCAGAAAAAATGTAATTTAGCTTTCCTTTTTGGTTCCCGTCTTATGTAGATTTGGTTTCTTCTCGTTAAACATTCTGCAGTCTGAACGTCATTTTTTTTTCTCTCTAGATGAATTTGTGTTTGGTAACCCTGACATCAGGCCAAAGCGCAATTGCGTGGTCAAAAGGGAGAGACGAGAACGAATGTGTTGAGTCTTCGAAAGGCAATGTTATTATCAGTCTGTGAGAGGCTATCTTTTCAACAGCTATGTTGCTTAAGATATCGGAGGCATTCTGATTTTGCCGACGTTTTAAAAGTGTAGTCTTCTTTGCTATTTCGAGAATTCTAGTTTTAACCTTTAAAGCGGCCGATGTATCTGAACCAAATAGTGCCCAAAATTTTCTGCGTTCCCCAAATAGAAATGTTCACATAGCAGCCGGGTTTAGTAAAGGATACGGAAAAAAGGAAATCCCTTACGCCTCTCACCTCAGCAGTACCGACCATAAACCTGTCACTGTTGATAAGCGCTTGCTTCTAATCCTTTATTCTTTGTCCATGACTTAACGTAGGCTGGGGAAGGGCTAGTCCCCCTGACAAGCACATCATGCCATTGGGGAGAAACAAGTTACTCAAATATATCTCTCCTTTCTTAGGTTTGTCTCGATTGATATACGTAGACCTTTCAGCAGGTAACCAGTCAGAAAGCCTGATTACCTGCTAGGAGGTTCAATCGTCTACCTAAATGACAACTCTGAGTAACAAAGCTAAGTGAAATGCAACGCTTTCCGATGTGCAGGTTCACTTGTTCCAGCTGCGTTTAGCCCACATCTTAGACAGCGAACACATTCCTTCGAGCCGATTTCAGCCCAATTTACTAACACCGAGTTAATTCGTTCCGGCCGGTTAAAAGGCATTCTTGCCTCGAAGTGTTTTACTTTTTAGAACAACGTGCAACCGTGTTTCGACTGTGCTGAATTGTAGAAGCTAAGTTATTCTGTGTGAAGACTGCGTGTCGATGTGCCTACTATAGATGTAAATAAAACGAGGTTCTATTGCAAGTAAGACTTTTGTTAAACCTGATTATTATCCAGAATTTCATAGTTAGCTTTTTCATTCCAGTTAAGAACTTTTCAGCTATTAAGTTTTAAGTTATCGGGGTCAACAAAAGTACAGCGCGATAAGTCCAACACGCTGTAATCCTGTTGCGTTGTACCGTTAAGCTAACTTTTTTTTTTTTTTTTTGGAGGTTTAACGACCACCGTGAGCAACTCAATGGGCTATAAGCAGTCGCCCGTCCCTAATTTAGGGTCACTGATTCCAGGGAAGGGCGAGAGTCAGTGCCGTAAGACAAACACAACACCCATGCCTGACCGGGATTCGAACCCGGACCCCTTACGGACGAATGATCATAGGCCAACGCCTTAGACCACTGCGCCACCGGCGGCTTAAGCTAACGTAACAATAACTACTGTTGAAGTTAAAGTTCATATAACATCCGGTATATAAGCCTAATAACACATATATTTTTTGTGAAGAATTAGGCTTATTAGTTCATCTATTTTAAATTATTTTTACCATTATAAAATTATTAGATTATAAAATAATGGAATGATGCCATTTTAAGCCTATTATCATATATTTTCACATTGTCATTTTTAGAGATATTTGACAGCCTGTAACAGACGAAAGTGTGAACCCCAAAATGAACTCACAGGTTTTATACTAAGTACCAGCAGAAGTTTCAACGGCCAAAATTTCTAATTTTTGCAAGTCCCCCTTTAGAGGTATTTGACTTTGAAATTCAGAAATTCTGGAAATTTTCCAACTTCGAAACTAAAAATCGGCCGTAAGGACTACCAACCCAGGATTTATGTCGCCATAGCTGGAAACCATTCCAGTCATAGTTTTTGTACAAAAATTTCTATCCTGTGGTTTCAAGCCCTTTTGATTTAACAGACCTTTAAAATTGCCCATCATGATGGCTAAATTTAAGCCCATTAAAGTCCCAGTTACCAAAATCTTATCTTACATGTATATATATTTTCCGAAAGGCCAGGACCTCTAATTTAAGGCAATGGAAATCAGAACTTTCTATCTTCAATACAAACCACACAGCAGACTTTTCTCAAAACCGTTGCAAAAACTGGTTTTTGTTTGCCACAGTGAAGAAAATGTGCCTAAATCTAAGATGGCGGGAGATAAAAAAAATAACAAAAAGTAGTTTTGAGCAGGTCACTAGCAAGGCCACCTATGGTGAAAATATAAAAAAAATTACAAATGTTCAAGCAACCACCCCTGGGTGATTTGGCATGGAATGACCCAGCAGCTTTTATTTATTTTTATTTATATTTTCTTTCTTCTTTTAACTTTAATATGGAGAAATAAGGAAAACATGAATTTTCCGAACGACATTTAGACGTGGCCGCGTAACTCGGCAACGTAGGAACCGCCGCCAAAGGTGAGTAAAGTTAATTATTTAAAATTTCATTATTAATGAGAATTTCCTGTTCTACTCCATTTGAAATTTCATGATTAGTGAGAGTTTCCAGTTTTAATCCTAACTGCAGAGCCTTTTCCCGTACAAGTTCATTTGTATTGACAACATGTTTAGCTTTTATTTTGTCTATCTATAAGGTTAGGGCTTGCTCCAGTTCATCGTGTTTGCCATTTTTATTTTCTTTACTGCGTGGAATGATATTTTAAGTTCCAGATGACTTTCTCCTGCACAGTCTTACGGCCCTACAGGGTCGAATTCACTTTGATTTTTTAAGTGAGTACCGTCTTGTCTACTATTAAGGCTTTACGGAGATTAATGGAACTAATTTCGGAAAGAAGGTTGTTCGCGACAGCAATCCCGACCAGGCCAAGGTCCGCTCAGAACCCGCGACAAGACTGGGCCTTCCGGGTGATCTACCCGCTCGGCAGGGACCGTCTCGATTCTTTATTGCTATTACAGTAACAAACCTCGAAATACAAACACACAAAATATCCAATAAAATTACAATTTTCATTACTCATATTCAACCACCTAGATGACAATACACTCTAAAGTCTAAACTATTTACAATCACATAAAATCGCAACATGTCAGGGAGAAATCTATACAATGCAAGCAGTCGAAACCAAAAAGAGCACATATTAATAGAACTAAAATCTATCCTTAAATCTAAAATTTTACAACCCAATCACTCCCCGACGATTCTACCACCAAAAATACCAGTAAACAGACACCTTAAGCAAAAATCAAAGACACCAGTTAAAACTTATGCACAATACCAAACCAAACAACACCAGAATAATTAATTCACAAAAACACTGTTTTTACAACATCTAACAATGAATTATCATCTGTCGAGTCACACTGTCATAATCTAAAAGAATATACAAATCATCCCAAAGTTATCGTACATTACACATTTCTTAATACAGTACTATTCAATCAAAACGATTCCACAAATCCAGAAACTTAAATCCTATTAAACAATACAATACTAAAAATCAATTTCCCAACAAACACCACACTATTATTCAAATTATTTTTTAATACAAGCACTTCAACATAGCTATTCAATATTTATGCAAGTTAACAATGTAATTAATCTCCACTGAAATTTTAATTACAAGCCCAAAAATAAAAGTTTCATCTTCAATTTAATAACTCACAAATAATCAACAGGTAATTTAGGAACCCAAGACCCTTGCTACAAACAAGGTAAAACACAGTACATCCATTCTATAACCAATAAACCAATTATAACTCACCTTAACACCACGATTCCAACTCTGAGCCGAAACAAAGAAAGTGCAAAACTACACTGATACGAATTAAAGGATAAAACAAATGTTCACTGCCCTGAATTGGAATAAACAAAATTGAGAAACTTAAACAATAACAATCATCCCTTGTGATCAAAACTAGGAGATCCAATCTCTGATCACAAAACAAAACTTCTCCATCTTGCAGAATGGTTACTTTCTCCAAGAAATCCCATTAATATGAATTTCAGGATGTATCACTCGAGTCCTCCACGCCAGTGTCCTCCTGTAAATCATCAGAATCCAAGGTCTGGAATACAGAGTTCTCATGTTCTGAGGTGTACTTCATCATTCTAGAAAAAGAAATCATGTTGCTCGTTGATCTCAAGATGTCCCCAGAATTTCGAGACCCTTCCATCGGTAGAAAATCCCTCCTCTCGTTATCAGATCTTGGACATTCCCAGAGAAAATAAAAAAATAGTAGATGAAATACCTAGACAGCCACAGCTGAAAGATTTTAAACGAAATCTACTGAAGTATGCAGGACAAACTCTATATTCTGCAAGGACTTGATTTAGATATCTGTCGGAGAAACATCGTTTCACTGAAACCCTGAAAATACAGCGAAATATCTATCGTCCCGTCTGCCCGTCTTTCCATCTAGGCTGCCAGCACTCTAAAAAAGCTGCTGTTAATTTAGTCTGAATTGAACTAATTGGTTTGCATGAAATATACCCTCCGTATCCCGGCATGTGGTCGCTTTCGCGAAACAATCTGCATGTTCATTTCCAAAAGTCTCCACATGGCTCTTTGTCCAATGAAACAATATATTTCTAGATGCCAGTCTTGAAATAATCACTTTCATATTGTACACCAATTTAGTTGTTATATTAAATTTCTTGATGGCAAAATTGTGATTTTTTAAGCCCACCACTTGTGTTTTCATTTTGGATATCTCCAACTGGCCGCCTGCTAACAGGTTTCTGAAATGTGTTTGAAAAATGATTCGCAATAAATTGCCAGCTTGAAGGGCGACCCTTTTACTTGTACTCATAAACTAAATGTTTCCATGGAAACTCAAGACAATTTTATCCACTGCTGCAGAATTCGGTCGAAAACAAGATTGAGATAAGCGGGAGTCACCTTTGTAAATGTTTCCTACTCATACGATAAGCCACGTCGGAATGCAATAAATGCACTGAACGGTGAAAAACTGTTGCCTCCTTGAAAAACGCGCAAGTTCGGATGGTTTTGTTTCTTTTTCGCAGAAAATCAGTTCGGAGTACAACACTCTTCTGTCCCATCACCTTCAAGGGCTAATGTGTACTGATGAACTCTGAAGCACACACACGCACACATATTATAGCCATGCACCTTCAAATATTCAGTGCACTTCAAAAAGTCCGTGTGTTTCAAATAGCCTATGTGCTTCAAATACTGTACAATAAACGGGGAAAAGCTCCAGGAGAAGATGGAATTACAGTAGACACCATACAAGAAGCAAGTGGAGAAATTGAAATAGTACTCGCCCAAGTTTTCACTCGATGCCTTAATGAAGGGAAGATTCATGAGGATTGGAACAATGCTACAATGATCCTGCTACATAAAAAAGGTGACATTGAGGACCTCATATCCATCAGCCTCCTATCAGTGGTTTATAAAATATTTTTTTTTTTTTTTTGATTGGAGGTTTAACTACCACCGTGAGCAACTCAATGGGCTATAAGCAGTCGCCCGTCCCTAATTTAGGGTCACTGGTTCCAGGGAAGGGAGAGAGCCAGTGCCGTAAAACAAACACAACATCCATGCCTGACCGGGATTCGAACCCGGACCCCTTACGGACGAACGATCAGAGGCCAACGCCTTAGACCACTGCGCCACCGGGGCGGCAATATATAAAATCTTCACTAAAGTTCTTTCACACCGCTTGAAGGTGACACTGGACATGGCTCAACCGAGAGAACAAGCTGGATTCAGGAATGGCTACAGTACTATAGATCATATCCACGTACTGAGAGAACTAATTGAAAGAGCGAGGGAATATGAACTTCCATTTTGCATGGCTTTCATCAATTATGAAAAGGCCTTTAATTCGGTGCAGTTACAATGGCTTTGAAATCCTGCGGTATTGAAGATTTTTTTTTTTTGATTGGAGGTTTAACGACCACCGTGAGCAACTCAATGGGCTATAAGCAGTCGCCCGTCCCTAATTTAGGGTCACTGGTTCCAGGGAAGGGAGAGAGCCAGTGCCGTAAGACAAACACAACATCCATGCCTCACCGGGATTCGAACCCGGACCCCTTACGGACGAATGATCAGAGGCCAAAGCCTTAGACCACTGCGCCACCGGGGCGGCCGGTATTGAAGATGCATACATTAATATTATTAATAACATCTATGAAAATGCAAGTGCAAATATTCGGCTATTTGAGAATACAGCGCCAATAAAAATTCGAAAGGGAGTGAGACAAGGTGACACCATATCTCCGAAGCTCTTTAATGCCACATTGGAAAATGTCTTTCAATCACTGAACTGGGAAAACAAAGGGATAAAGATTAATGGAGATTATCTAACCCACCTTCGTTTTGCAGATGACGTAGCCATTTTTGCAACTACCCCATCAGAGCTGCAGAGTATGATGCAGGAACTTGCTGACAAGAGTAAAGAAGTGGGATTAAAAATGAACTTTCAGAAGACAAAAGTGATGTACAATGCTTTTACAAGAAATGAAGATTTATCGATTGATGGGGAAAAGCTGGAGATAACCAATACCTATATTTATCTTGGACAGCAGATATCAAGTGAGGGTCACATTGAGGAAGAAATTAATCGAAGTATAAAACTTGCTTGGAGAGCGTTTGGAAGAAACAGTATAATTTTCAAGAGCAATATGCCATTATGTCTTAAAAGCAAAGTGTTTGATCAATGTATCCTTCCAGTGCTTACATATGGTGCAGAGACGTGGACCTTAACTAAAAGAGACATACAAAGACTGCAGACAACTCAAAGAGCATGGAGAGATGCATGCTTGGTGTAACCAGGAGAGATAAGAAGAGGAACTCGTGGATCAGAAAAATGACAAGCGTGGAAGACATTATGACCAGAGTGAAATCCCTGAAATGGCAATGGGCTGGACATATTGCCAGAAGGACAGACCATCTATGGACAGCTGAAATTTTAGACTGGATTCCAAGGGACAGGAAAAGACCCAGAAGAAGACCACATGGGAGATGGGCGGATGAAATTCGAAAGTATGCCGGAGTAATATGGAGGAGACTGGCACAAGACAGACAGTTGTGAAAGAAACTTGGGGAGACCTTCGTCCAGCAGTGGATTGATAAGAGTTGACAATGATGAATCTATTCTTGCAGCGAAGCGAGAAACGACCCAATAGAATGGCAAAAGAACTGCGGCTGAGTTTCGTAGAAAATTATGCGAACTAGAAGAAGTAAAAATGAGAATTCAACTCTTTGAATAGCAAAAGAAAGGTATATACTTCTTTAACTGTTTTCTGTGCCGATGGAGGTTTAAGAAGGGTATTTAACACGCTGTTAAAACATTTGGTGCACTTAGTGTATGGGCGGTTGGCGGACAGCATGTTGGCGGTGTATCGAGGAAGTTTTCAATGTGCAGGTATTCAGGAAATTCCGTTCCAGGGTTACAGTAGGCGAAAAGCGAGGGTGGTGGTTCAACTGTATATCGAATTTTCAATATCTCCGCTTCTAGATTAGAGATACTCATTTTATCACACTATGATTTCCATGACAACTTGATCCTAGCTATAGAATAACTTCTCTAGTCTCAAATTCTCTTCAGTATGCGTACCAAATTTTAAATCCCAAAATTTTCACCCAATTTGCTTTATTGGTGATGTGTCTTAGCATTGTCTTTTATTCTGAAACTATCTGAATCGTCCCCCTTGCTGCTTGTGAGAGCACCAGCTTCTAAACCTCATTGACCACCAAAAATATTCATATTTTATATGCTTTATGTGTGGTAACCTTTTCAGCAGTGCAGAAATAACACCTTTGGAATGCAGAAATATGGAGAATATCTCAGTTATAAGTTCATAATACCTCTTCATAAACTGAGCAAATCGTTTTTCCATAGGTGCTCAAATGTTTCCTTCCTCTGCCTTTTTTTGTCTGTTTCCATAGCTTAAGCTACAGCCATGAATTTCCTCTTTCAGAAGGCATGTGATGAAAATGAGTTTCACAGACGCACCTGAATAATCATTTATTTTGACCACCGATGAAATAACATTGCCAAAAATAAGGAAAGTTGTTTTGCTTCTCGTGTTGTAATCGTGACATGAATAATTTCGTGACAGCGCAATGCAGCGGACACACGCACACACCTTGAAGTTTACACGCACCTTTTCATCTATTGCCAGGCCTCCCTTTTGGAATTTCGACTTGAAACAGACCACTGTAAAATGGACAACAATGAAAATTTATCTAGGAAATTTTAGAAGCGTCTATCACGATTTTCCCTTGTAAGTTTTGACTGCCAATGCCATAATAATACACACACACACACACACACACACACACACACACACACACACACAGTGAGAGACACCCTTCTTCATTGTTGTAGATAAAATCCCAAATCTTATCAACCAACAACAATATTGTCCACATTTCTGAACAGAAGGCACAAACAATTTCACGTTTTACTCTGAATTAATGCCATTAAAGATGCCAGTTTTAATAGCTAACGCTGAATCTGTTACTTGTTGTGTATCGAACGTTCCAGTGCTGAAATGAAGAGAACCCGCGCTACAATAGCATTGTTTCGAACTGTCAAGCGCACGCGCTTGGATGGAATGTCAGCAGGCGTATTATTCCGAAACGTGGTTTGACGTAAGTGAACTAAAAACATTCTCTCTCTTTCTCTCTCTCTCTCTCTCTCTCTCTCTTTCATATACGGAAATAATTTCTCTCACTCTGACTTTATAAGAGCCACCCTCATATTACATTACGAATGCTTATAGGTATTTTAAATATTGAAATAGCAAATTCAGGAAAGAAATGTTTACAGGAGGTACTGAACCTGACAAAACCTACGCAAAGTAGACTCATTTTTTCAGTTCATTCCAAAGATGAGGGAGCCTTAATGCGCTTAGTTCTCTCTTAGCTACACCGCTGGGCGAGTGGTTTGATGCGCTAGCGTCTGACCATTCGTCCGAGATCGGCCTGGGTTCAAGTCCCGCGTGTGGTATGAGTGATGCATCTGCCATACTACACTGCCCCTGTCCTCAATATGGAACTAGTGCCCCCAAATTAGGAACGGGCGACTGCTTACAACCCTAAGAGTTGTTTATTATGTTCTCAAACCCCGAAAAAAAATCCTATTAATTTGAATGTAATGGAAGAAGACGTACAGAAGTTTTTATCTGTACGAATTCAATACATGCGGAGGTTGATGTCTCCATGAGTGGATGATTTTCGTCATGGGGACGGAATTCTGTCTTTCAAAAATTTTCGAAAGCAGAAGTTAAATAGAGCAAAATTTCTCCAGAAATCGTCAATTTTTTCAGCGGGATGTTTTTCTCTTTCTGACATCGTTGCTAAATAGCCTTTTATTCCGTACATGTTTGCATTTCGTCTTCAAAAAGGAAAGTAAGTCAAAAATATTTTTTTTCGCATTTGCAGCTTTGAAAAGTGTGCCAACGAACGCACGCTCTGTGGTTGGTCGCAGAAATGCTGCGGTCAATCACGGCGAAGCATGGCTGAAATCGCTAACCTTGACCCCTGTGGAGCAGAGCTGATACGAGCTGAGCCCCAGCCCGAAAGCCCGGAACAGAGCACTGGCCCGAATTGGGCTCGGGCTGTAGAATATTTACTGCAGTTCGGGCTAGGGCTGGCTCGGGCTCTTAAAAGAGAGAGAGAGATTTATATATTTATATATACACTGAAGAGCAATTGAATTAGAGATACCTATTTTGTAACGTGTACCACCACCTTTCGCCCTGATGACGGCGGCGATTCGTCTCGGCATGGACTCGACAAGACACCGGAAGCGTTGGGAAGCCATACGGATCCACGAGCCCTGAACAAGCTCCCGCAGTTTACGAAGATTTGATGGAGGGAGGTCAGAGCCTCGAACATCTCTCTCGATGGCATCCCAGATGTGCTCGATGGGATTGAGGTCAGGTAACCTAGATGGCCAAGGAAGCGAGGTCACGTCGGTGGAGTGTTCATCCAACCATTCGGATACAATTCGGGAGCGATGGCACGGTGCATTGTCTTGTTGTAGGATCTTCAACATCCCAGTGGGATGTTGAAGACGCGCAAATGGTCGTCCAGGGTATCCCGGTAACGTTGACCTGTGAGGGACGATGTCAGACGTACCAGAGGTCCCATTTCAGTCCACGTAAACAGTCCCCAAACGAGAATGGCACCCCCACCAGCTTGAAGAGTACCCTGCTGGCAAGAAGGATCCATCGCTTCATGTGGTTTGCGCGGTACTCGTATCTTGCCATCCGCATGTACCAACGTGAATCTCGACTCATCAGTCCAGGCAACATCTCTCCACATGTCTAGGGTCCAGTGGCAATGTTCCCGCGCCCATGCTAATCTTTGCACCCTGTGATGTGCGGTCAGCAGCGGTACCCTCGTGGTACAATGGCTTCTGTACCCCATAGCGAGGAGATGGTTCTGGATGGTGTGGCTGCTTACACGTTTTTGTGCACCAGCGTTAAGTTGCCGAGTGATTTCTTGCACTGTGGCCCGTCTATCCGTTGTTACAATGCGAGCTAGCCGACGATGACCCCGCTGATCCACACGCTGTTGTCTACGGCAGTTGGCCCTCGCAGGGATGGTTTTACCGAATTCGATGTACTCACGGTGCACCCGTGACACAGTGGCTCATGAAAATCACAGTGCCTGCACGACTTCCAAGATGGAGTGACCTGTTCGTCAGGCCCCGACAATTTGCCCACGATCAAATGCGCTTAGATCCTTCGTCTTACCCATACTGCGTCCGACTCTTACTGATTCCCGTCGCATCACTCCTTATATTGTCGGATCGCTGCATACGTTATGTCGTTTCCGTTTACAGGGCCGCCCATAGCACCAGATTTGCATAACGCCAGCTGTCTCTAATTCAATTGCTCTTCAATTCTTATGATTTAGCAAATGAGGCACTTTATAGTTGGTAAAGGGAATTCTTCGGCAACTGTTTCTGGTTGGGGAGCGGGCATTCGAGACGGCTGTTTATTCCGGGTTTGGGTAGAAAATGCCATAGGCAGCGAGTTAGTGTGCTTCTGCACAGAAGAAAAAGTTTTTTTAAGAACTATAGATATTGTATAGTTGATAGCTTGCTGACGATAATTAACCCCCTCCCCATCTCCACGCAGTAGCTTCCTGCTAATTCTATTTAGCAACGTACATATTGCAGCGCATTATGGCGTATTAGCATTATTTGAGCAACATACAATTGCAGCACCGCCCTATCATTCTGAATTTCCGGCCGCCCGAAGCACTTCAGGTGGAAACAAACGGTCAAAGTAAATCGAACTGTTACACTATAAAAATAGATAGAGGTCCCTTCCCCACTTCCCATTTGAGAAATAAATTGATTAAGTGCAGGAGGTGGAGAGAGAGTGGAAGTGTGGAAAATCAGATTTTTTTTATTAATGGTTGAATAGGTGAGCTAGTTTTCGGGCTCGTTCGGGCCAGAGCTATATCTTGCTATATAAAATTCGGACTCGGGTGGGCTCGAGCTGATGTACCACAGCTCGGACGGGCTCGGGCTCCGAAAATTGACCCCGAACTTAGCTCTACTGTGGAGTATGTGAAATAGAGATTCTTTACAGATTTACCAACTTATGCTTACCTGGGAAGAGAGAGAGAGAGAGAGAGAGAGAGAGATAGATTTCTGTGTAAGTCTACAGCATTTCTATTAAAAAATCTAAATGATCTATCTTTGTAAATACATAATCTCTAGTAAATCAACTTTCAAGTATAAATTAAATTTAAGTTAACCAAATCAAACTCTGTATAGTTTTACTTGCTAATTTGAATCAGCAGTATGAGGAGGTAAGGAACGACTGATTATGTCACAAGTCAGTCCCCATCTTTCCAGCCGGCATATCTTTTTTTGGCACGCCTTTTGTAGAAAAAGATCGTGTTCTGTTATCGGTTTGTCCGTCCGCCTGTACCCACGATATCTCTGCAACTATTAGTCCGATTTGAAAAAAAAAAATTTGCATTGGAAAGCTTGAAATATGCAAATGATGATCCTTTATTTCGGCTGTTTTTTTTTTACGATGTACAATTTCGCCGGTAGAGGGCGTAAATGCAGATAATGTCGAATTCAAAAATACGTTTTATTCCACATATTTGCTTCTAAACATCCGACTGAATTATTTTTTTTTTTATCTTTCGATTCCATTTATGTCGAAGAGTATTTTAGATATAGTTACTTTTTCAAATTGCGCATAGATTTTCCTCTAGGGGGCGTAAAAGTAAATTACATTTTTCCCGATAACTTCTTCTAAAACTCCGATTTGAAAAAAAAATTCTTCAGCGGATAACATCTCATGATGGAAAATCTTTTGCATATAATTTCAAACTTTTAGTAAAGAATACTTTGGCCACCAGGGGGCGTAAACGTTAATTTTTGCTTCTGGTGTATTTGCCCTATAGTCGGAGCTTCTAAAATATCGATTGAAAAACTTCTTTCGTGGACTGATGCCACTCACATCGATAAACCTTTTCGGAATATTTTCTTCTTAAAATATTCCACAGTTTCTCCGCCAAAGGGCGTAGATGTACATCTTATTTTTGTCAATATCTCTACTTCTAGGAGTCAGATTTGAAAAATTCCTTCTTTGTTGGATAGTGTTTTCCGTGTGACATGTTTTTCATATAATTTCAAAATTTTCAAGTAATTCATAGATTTTCCGCTAGGGGGCGTAGCGGTAAATTGCGTTTACCCCTATATCTCTGCTTCTAAATCTCCGATTTGAAAAATTATTTCTGAACCGGATACAGCTCCTGATGGGAAATCGTTTACACATAATTTCCAATTTTTGTAAAAAAATAGTTTGGCCACCAGGGGGCGTAAGTCTTAATTTCCGTTTCTGTTGTATTTGCAGCAAAATATAAGCTTCTAAATTCTTGATTGAAAAAAACGTCGTTTGTTGACCGGTACTTCTCATGTCGACAAACCTTTTAGAAACATTTTCTTCTTAAACTAGTGCATGGTTTCTACGCCAGGGGGCGTAGATGCATATCTTATTTTTGTCAATATCTCTACTTCTAGGAGTCCGATTTGAAAAATTCCTTCTTTGTTGGATAGTGTTTCTAGTGTGACATGTGGTTCATATAATTTCAAAATTTTCAAGTAATTCATAGACTTTCCGCTAGGGGGTGTAAATGTAAATTGCGTTTCCCCCTATATCTCTGCTTCTAAATCTCCGATTTGAAAAATTCTTTCTGCACCGCATACAGCTCCTGATGGTAAATCGTTTGCACATAATTTCTAATTTATGTAAGAAATAGTTTGGCCACCAGATGGCGTAAGTCTTAATTTCCGCTTCTGTTGTATTTGCAGCAAAATACGAGCTTCTGAAATCTGGATTGAAAGAAAAAGTCCTTTTTGTTGACCGATACTACTCATGTCGACAAACCGTTTAGGAAAATTTTCTTCTTGAAAAAATGCATGGTTTCTACGCCAGGGGAGCGTAGATGTATATCTTATTTTTGTCAATATCTCTACTGCTAAGAGTACGATTTGAAAAATTCCTTCTTTGTTGGATAGTGTTTCCGATGTGAAATGTTTTTCCCTATAAATTCAAATTTTCAAGTAAATCATAGACTTTCCGCTAGGGGGCACAAAGGTAAAATGCGTTTTCTGCGTTATTTCTGCTCCTAAAGCTCCGATTTGAAAAATTCTTCCTGTATCGCATACAGGACCTGATAGAAAATATTTTTCACATAATTTCTAATGTTTGGTAAAAAATGGTTTACCTACCAGGGGTCATAAGTGTTAATTGCTGCTTCTGAAGTATTTGTTGCAAAATCTGGGCTCCGGAAAACTCGACTAGGTTTTTCTTGGACCGATACTGCTTATATGGATAAACCTTTTGAGAATACTTTCTTCCTAAAATATTGCATGGTTTTCCCACCAGGGGACGTAAAGTCACATATTATTTTTGTCGATATCTCTGTTTCTAAGAGTTCGTAAGCTCACGATTCCGTTTACAGCAATATCTCAGGGATTAAAAACCCGATTGAAAATCTTCTTTCTTTCGTCAGATCTATTGTTTTCCATACCGGTTCCATTGACTTTGAATAGCTTTGAGAAATTTAATTTGCGTCAGAACGGATTCAAAAGATATTACACCCGAAAATTTGGTGTCATTTTTCTTATTCTTTATTCTGACATCAAAGTGCTAATTCCCCTATATCAAGCCCGGGCCGTGGAGATATCTGATGCACGAGTAGCTTCAGAATGCACGAGTAGCTTCAGAATGATAAAATTCGAAGGTGCCGTGAAACATAAAAAAATGTCTTTAATTGGGTTTAAATTTGGAGTATTTAAATATATTTATTATGATAAGAGTAGGATTTAAAAAATTAAGAAATTTACTTCTTCTAATGCAATAGAGTGGCATCCTATCATGAATTCATACAAACACCAGCCCACGGCATTAGAAACCTTTGTGCAGATGTATGTAAACGTCACTTACGCATAGTATATGCAAAATACGTGGTCCACGTGATCTACACAACTATTTAAGATTGCTTCTAGTCAGTAATCGTCATTAGAGTTGATCACAATGGGAAAAACAAAGGATGTTTCGAAGTTAGATAAAGGGTTTATTGTAGGTGCCTGTATGGCTGGAGCGACGATTTTGAAAACAGCGGTGCTGTCTGGTTTGCTCAAGAGGTGATATAACCTGGGTCTTAAATCAATGGAAAAATAACCCACACTGTTTGTCTAATCCGTCCGGAACGAAATCGCCGTCGTCTGAGAAGGCATGTACGAAGAAACAGGACTTTCTGTTAGCAGCGATTGATCGAAGCATTCAATAAAAGATGCATTCAATGAAGGATGTTCCCAATCCATATTTCATGCGAACTATGAGCAACGGATTGAAGAGGATCGGTATTGGTAGTCGCATGCTTATACGGAAACCACGGATTTCTGCGAAGAACGGAAATATTCATCTGCAGTGGTGTTAGAGACACCGTGATTGAACACTGGATTAGAAGAAGAGTTATGTAGTCTGACGAGTCTCGGTACATCTTATACATACCGATGGTAGGCAGAGTTCGAATGGAGTCCTATGAAGCAATGGACCTAGCTTACCTTGTAAATACAGCTCAAGGTTCTGGAGGTGGTGTAATGGTGTGGAACAAGTTCCGTTTGTACGGAACGGGTCCCCTGATATTGCTGGAAGGTCTGAATCCCATTCCGAATGTATGGAATATGTTAGAAAATCAGAACCAGGAGCAAAGTCCTCTTCTGTCAAATCTAAGTCAGTTAAAGAACTGTCTGGTGAACGCCTGGTATGTTTAGACTTACGTACATGCACTCCATCACCTTGCGTAAACTATACCAAACCGCATACGTGCTGCAATTCGCACTGAACGAGGTTCAATCCGTTATTGCATAAAATTTTCTAATTCAGCAGCCGGAATATGTGTGAACACAAGCATAAATAGGTGGTATTGCAATCAAAACTGAAGGTGTAGAAGACAAATGTGAGCATAGAGCCTCATATGATACGGTTTCAAATGAGGCTAGAAGTTCTACAGTGAACAAAAAAGAATCAGCCTTGGAAATACCTCTTAGATTTCACGCATGGCTGGCTACCGGTAACGAGGGAGTGGAGCCAGTGCATGACTCACACGGGGCTTGGGTAATTGGGCAGGGACGTGTGCCTCCGACCACCCGGCCACCGTGAAATGAAATCTTTTTCAGATTTCATTTCGCGGTGGCCGGGTGGTCGGAGGAGCAAGTTCTGCCCAATATCTTCCTCATACTTTATTTATTATTTATGTATTTGGTTCCTGGTTTAACGGCCACTATAAAATATTCTGAGATATATAGGCTGCCGCCCGTCCCTACTTTAGGGTCACTGATTCCAGGGAGGGGGAAGAGCCAACGCCGTTATACAAACACACTACCGATGCTTCATTCGGGATTCGAACTCGGGCTCAGGTCTGACGACTAGCCAGGAACCTATGCCTCAGACTACTCACCCACTGGAGCGGCAGACTATTTTACTGGCGATCTTTGATTGCCAGCTTCAAGTTGCTCCTCGCTGAATGTTTAATATTTACACTCTAAAAGTCATGATTTCACTTGGCATTGTATTATCATCGTAATTTCTTCAGTTTGTAACAGTCCCGTTTACATGGTTTTTCATTTATGTAAGTTGAACGCCACCAAGTCAAACAAAAATGCAATGCACCTGAATGTCTTAATGTAACTGCCAAAGAAAAAACAAAACAAAAAGGATGAAAGTAATTTAATAAACACTGCTTTGCATTCGGTCGTTACAAATTTTATTATCGGTTGATTAAATTTCCATTGCCGTACTTCTGTTCTTCATTAAAAATGTAACTTGTTCCGCTGTTTGTGTTTTACCCTAAGCGAATTTTTCGATACTTACTAGGCTAAGAAGAACATCTTTTCATTTTTCTATTCAAACTGGTTTTGTAAGTTATTATTTTCCATGCACCACAATGTGAACCGTTTTAAATAAAAGTGCCGATGAAATTAATGCTTAAGTGTACCTTTGCATCTTAAGTTACTCGTTGCGTAACAAAATTTCAATAAAGAATTCATAATTGAAAATCAGATCCCAATATACCATCTTATAGATAAAGTTTAGAGAATTTATGTAAAAGCGTTATGTATTTTTATATCTAACCTGTGTATTCGATAGCGCTGGCAAAATTATTAATTTCTTTACCATACACTAAAGGCAGCAACTAGACGTTTCAGTATTCCCATAACTAGAAATATTTTTCTTTGTGAACTGTAAACGAAATGTGACATTAAAATATGCACGTCAGTGGCGTATATTCGAGGCTAGCTAGGCTAGCAGCGAAGCCCAGAGAATGCACAAATAAAACTGATTTAAATATACACAAATAAAACCGAATTAAATATACACAAATAAAAGTCAATTATCAACGGTATTAAAATATGTCGATGCTTTCGCTGCGAAAAAAAACCCAAGAAAGATGACACCGAATTTTCGAGTGTAATAAGCATGTCTTTTAAATCCGTTCTCACGCAAATTAAGTTTATCAAAGCTATTCAAAGTCAATGGAACCGGTATGAAAAACATTAGTATCTGACGGAAGAAAGAAGTTTTTCAATCGGGTTTTATATCCCTCAGATATTGCTGTAAACGGAATCGTGATCTTACGCCCTCTGGTTGCAGACTTGTGCGTTAAAAAAAAACATTAATTTATATGAGAAACATTTCGCACCGGAAACGCTCTCCAACACAGAAAGAGTTTTTCAAATCGGACTCTTAGATACAGAGATATCGACAAAAATACGATGTGACTTTACGTCCCCTGGTGGGAAAACCATGCAATATTTTAGGAAGAAAGTGTTCTCAGAAGGTTTTTCCATATGAGCTACAATACATTTATGTATTTATTTTTTTTTTGCTACAAATGCATCAGAAGCGGAAATTAACAGTTATGCCCCCTGGTGGCCAAAATTAGAAATTATGTGAAAAATATTTTCGATCAGGTCTTGGGTGCGATAAAGAAAGAATGTTTCAAATCGGAGTTTTAGAAGCAGAAATAACGCAGAAAACTCCAATTTACCTTCGTGCTCCCTAGCAGAAGGTCTATGATTTACTCGAAAAATTTTGAATTTATAGGGAAAACATTTCGCATCGGAAACACTGTCCAACAAAGAAGGAATTTTTCAAATCGGACTCCTAGAAGTACAGATATCGACAAAAATAAGATATACATCTACACCCCCTGGCGTAGAAACCATGAATTATTTCAAGAAGAAAATGTTCCTAAAAGGGTTTGTCCACATGAGTAGTATCGGTCAACCACATTTTTTTTAATCGAGATTTTAGAAGCTCATATTTAGCTGCAAATACACCAGAAGCGGAAATTAAGGTTTACGCCCCCTGGTGGCCAAACCATTTTTTACAAAAAATAAAAATTATGTGCAAACGATTTCCCATCAGGAGCTGTATCCGTTGCAGAAAGAATTTTTCAAATCGGAGATTTAGAAGGAGAGATATAGGGGGAAAAGCAATTTACTCCTACGCCCCCTAGCGGAAGGTCTATGAATTACTGAAAAATTTTGAAATTATTTGAAAAACGTGTCGCACTAAAAGCACTATCCAACAAAGAAGGAATTTTTCTAATCGGACTCCTAGAAGCAGAGATATTGACAAAAATAGAATATACATCTACGCCCCTGGCGGAGAAACTGGAATATTTCAAGAAGAAAATATTGCGAAAAGGTTTATTGATGTGAGTGGCATCAGTCCACGAAAGAAAGTTTTTTTTTTTTTTGATTGGAGGTTTAACGACCACCGTGAGCAACTCAATGGGCTATAAGCAGTCGCCCGTCCCTAATTTAGGGTCACTGGTTCCAGAGAAGGGAGAGAGCCAGTACCGTAAGACAAACACAACATCCATGCTTGACCGGGATTCGAACCCGGACCCCTTACGGACGAATGATCAGAGGCCAACGCCTTAGACCACTGCGCCACCGGGGCGGCAAAGAATGTTTCAAACGATATTTTTTGGAAGCTCAGATTTTACGGCAAATACATGGAGGAGACTGGTACAAGACAGACCGTTGTGGAGGAAACTTGGGGAGACCTTCGTCCAGCAGTGGATTGATAATGGTTGACAATGATGATGTTGGAAATAAAATTATTTAAAATAAATTTAGTCCAACATGCACGTGCATAGATAGCCCCAGGGGATAACGGGAGGCAATCTCAAGCCTTGTGACGATACTTAGGCCCCAGGGGATATAGGGGGGTCGGAAAAGTTGAAGGGTCAGTTCCCAAGAAGGGAGCGAAGTAACGTTCACCTGACGGAATAGATGAACCCCTCAGAAGGTCAAGTGACCTTGGCATCAGCGGACAAGGTGAAGCTCAGAAGGTTAGGGTTTTTCACTGGTCAAGAGTAGTGGAGTGCGGTAGCGACAAGGAACAGACGTGGGTATTGAGTGCCGAGTATGACGAGAGAGAAATGAAATATGCCCAACGTTGACAAACGGAGAGCCGAGTTCGGATAGCGCCAGTCAGCTCAATTAGGTGTATATGCCCAGTGTTGAAAACCTGAAAGACATATGGAGATACCAGATAAGTTATTTTCCTTTTCCCTTTTATTGCATGTACTTGCTTAAATTAATTCATAACCCTATTTAGAGCACGTGGCGTGTGTATTGGTCATGATAAAACAATGAAAACCCAGTTAGCTAGGTAAAACATTTAGGTAAAGCATAGGAGAAAAGGAACTGGAAGAAAAATGAATCACTAAGCTTTGCACTTATATATATAGATAGATGTATGCAGAAATGATCGGAGACGTTATAGAGAAAAATCGTAATAAGAGTAAATTTTATGTGTAAGGTATTGTTAACGGCTGCACCCACGCACGTGGTACCTTAGTGTTCCTAATTCTCTCGTATTAAACTATTTTGATTACTTCCACATAAGATTCCTGTTTGTTTTCCTTATAACCACACAAGACATAAGTTAAGGTATGTGTAAACTAAGATATGTGTTTATGTTTCTGATTTCTTTCACGAGCGGCACCTTTACTCCCCCACCATTCCAGTGACGGGATAAAGGTGAATCACAACGCCGTGCTTTATTATATGCCAGTACATATAAGGGGCACGTTTTTGTCCATATACGATCACTGTAGAACAAAAGTCCCATAGTTATAAAAAGGCACAATAAAGTAAATTTAATCGGTAAATGATCTGTAATTGATGCACCTATAATTTGTTCATAATAATAAATATAACAATAAAATTAACACCTTGTATTTAACATTGATGACAGTAACACGTGTTCCAGTGAATAGCATTAACACGTGTGCCATTGTTCATAACTTTAACACGTGTTCCGTATTAGAATGTAACGTTGGTACCGATTAACGTTTGAAGATAACTATGGTGAATTGGTTAAATATTTGTTTATAACATATGATTATTCCTATGATTATAACGTTAAAATATTTGTATATAACATTGGTGCCGTGACTTTTGAGCCATTCGTGCTGTCACGTATTTTTCCCCGTCGCAGTACGGATTGAATGGGTTTTCTTTTCTTCATGTGTAGCAGTTCATTATTTTCTTTTGTTGTATGCATCATGCAATTGTTTTCTTAAGGTGTTATTTTGACAACTTCATTACTAAGAGTTAGGTAAAAAAAGCAATTGCATGTTGTAGGGATAAAGGTATTATTTTAATTGGTATTAGTGTATAACTTAGGTATTAAACTTCTATTAAAAATGTCAGGCTCCTCCGTTCAAGATTCCATGCAGGAGTTGCAATTTATTGCATCAGTACTTCCCTGATTCCCGAATTCTCTGGAAACGATAAGCTTATTCCAGCTTGTTTCTTGTTCGAAGCAATAGAGGGATTAGAATCAGTCACTAATTGGTCAGAAAAAGTAAAAATTTTTGCAGCAAAATCGCATGACGCAAGCAGCTTTAGGATTTTTGAGTGAATCTCCCCATGTTAGACAGCTTGATGATTACAAGATGTTTAAATCAGCAGTGATAAAAAGGTTTGCCAATAACCAACCTCTAGTAGTGGCAATACAAAATTTTAATTCTTGCAATCAAAGACCAGAAGAGTCGGTCGCCCAGTATGAATCACGTCTAAGAGGATCAGCGCATTCTTATCTAGGCGCACCGGTCTCAGGGGATGAGCAGGTTAAGGCACTGGTTGATTCAATTATGTTATCACAATTTTTAGCAGGTGTGGAAAGAAGTATTCAAACAGAGGTACTTTCGAAAGGGCCTGCAAATTTCGATCAAGCAGTACAAGATGCACTGCTTGCTGAGGCAAATCGACATATCATCACAAAGAGTGTCAATTCTGCCGATGATGCAGATCAAATCCCTCGAGAAAGCGCCCCAGGCGATGCTAATGGTATTTCAGAACTTTGTCCCATGTTTCAGCAATACATCGTGCAGCAAAATGCACTTATCAGTACCTTACGAGAAGAATCACAACAAATGAGTGTATGATTAATGAAAGCCGAGAATGAGCTATCAAAATTGCAATCAAAAATTAATGAAAGTCAAAATTATGAGAACTCCAGATATAAGGCTAGGCGAAATTTTGTTAATGTCAGATGTTTCAAATGTGGTGCATTAGGACACCCAGTTAGCAGATGTAATCAGCAATCAAATAATCTTGGAAACCAAAGACAGGGAGATAGAGCCTCGTTTCGTGTCCACCAATCTTCAGGTTACGGAGCGCGGGACACAAATGGCGCGGGTCATTTTAATCCTCGCGGAAATTTGTACCAGAGACAAAACAGGAATAACAACCAGGAAATGTAAACACTGCAGTTGTCAATACGTTCCACATCCAGAGACATAGAAGTTTTCCGTTAGAGCAGAATAAGCATTTTGATCAAACAAATAGGAATGCTAGACCACATTACGTAACGCATCAGAAACAACGTCAGGCTTATGACAACCTCCGTTGTTTTGGATGTGGAGCTGTAGGCCACAAAGTGAGATTTTGCAGAGTGAAAAATAATTACAGAAATCCATTTCCCTCAAGACCTAGTCAGGGTAGGCATTTTTACAATAATAGACACCAGCGTGCTCAAAGTTCCCCAAAGCCACGTGTTACTCAAAATGAAGAGGCTCGAGAGAAGGTCCAGGTTTTGACAATAGTTGATTCCCGAAGTAAAATCAAAGCAAGCGTAGATAAAATCTCAACAGTTGAATCCACTACAGAAATTGTACATAAGCAACGTAAAAATGAAAAAGACAACTTAGAATCCCCCCAGATTGTGAAGAACAGTAAAGAGAAGAAGTCTGTAACTAATCCAGTTCGTTCTTCCTCACAGTCGTTCGCAAATCCTCATAATCCACTTAACGAAAAATGTGAAGAACAAACTGCAGAATCGCCATTTGATCTTTCACAGTTATTAGGAGTACAGGACGATAAAGATCCTTTTAAGTTAAAGCAGCCAAGCAAATCTTGTTCGAGACAGAAAGGTGCAAAGCAATAGAAGAGCTGCAGTTTATTTCATTTACACCCTCCTCCTCCCCGCAGCCCCAATTCCAGTAGCAAATCTAATTCGGATCTTTATTACATTTATTTGATAGATTTAGTAATTCATTATTGTAGTTAGAAGGCATTTTAAACGGAAGTTAGTAAGTCAGAATGTTTTATTATAGGATTAGCATATATCTCTTAATATTAAAGCAAAAGGGGGAAAATTCACTAGTATTTTGTGTAATATATATGTATAAAATTTTCTCGAGTTCGGGTATTATTATTTTCCATTCCGTATTTCAAGTATGTTTCAAGTCTGTGTGTGGTTAGTGCATAGAAAGGTGTGTAAAAAAAAAAGAAAAAGAAATTTCTTAACTGGTTAACTAACGTTATGTTCTATCAGAATATCCCCCCCCCCCCCAGGAACACTTGGTTATCTCTTGTGGAGGTGTATGCACGAAAAATTCGTCAAATAAAATTTAATAGTGATATTGGCAAGTGTAATTTTAAATATTAATGTTAATAATGTTTAGGTGCAGCGTGAAGGTAATGAATAATTGGGTTGAGCGGATCTATCTTTGTTAGGGAAGGAAAGAATAGTGTAAATCTAAGATATTAGATATACAACTATTCTGGAAAAAAATAATAATAATAAATGTAGATAAGGGTAAATGAAAATTAAACCACTGGGTAGTTGACTTTGTCTGGATTGACGGATCACACTGCCGCGTCTAGTCTGGGTAATGACAGAGCGGTACAGTGCGTAATTAGGGGAAGAGAGAAGGTTATAGAAAAAAAAAAATCAAAGTGTGAGTAAAGTCAGTGTGTTCCATGTGGTGGTGAACAAAAAGAATCACGTGTTGGTGGACAAAAAGAATCGCGTGTTGGTGGACAAAAAGAATCGCGTGTTGGTGAACAAAAGAACCAAGTGTTGGTGAACAAAAAGAACCACGTGTTGGTGAACAAAAAGAACCACGTGTTGGTGAACAAAAAGAACCATGCGTTGGTGAACAAAAGAACTATGCTTCCTACGGGAACTAGAGTGCAGCAGTGATTGAAACACTGTTTTCTTTTCCCAAACTCAAACAACAGGAGGATATTCAAGTAATGATGCAAGCTTTGAAAATAATGAACGGATCGCACGTGGCATGCGTAATGTAAGCGTGCTGGTGTATCCAAAGACGGTCGTAATTACTGTGAATGCAACGCATTTTTTCATGTGGATGACCTACAGACTAAATAAAGTGCTACATTGACAGCGAAGACTTTGTTGTGCTATGTGGTCAACAGGTAGTGAAAACGGTATGGCCGATGAACGGTGTGGTGAAAACGGTATGGCCAATGAGCGGTGTGGTGTTTAAAAGCACAAAGGACAGTGTCAATGAGGGCGCATGCCGAGATGAATAAAACACAGGTGAAATGATTTTGCTGTTATTGTGTTCCAGGTCAAAGAGACCTTGGTGTTATAGGTGACCCATGTTATAGGTGAATGTGGACGAATAATACTAGATAAACATATACGTACAGAGCAAAGTGTTCTACAGCTAATTTTATTACCAGCATATAAAAAGCACAAATCAGGTGACAATGTTCTCCAAATATTGCGAACTGCCAGTGATATTGGTTTGATGTCTGATAACTTTTTGTGTGAATTGTGTGTGAATCGCAGAACTGAACGTAAATCGAACAATTTCACCTTGTCTTACTTTCCACCAGAAAAAAAAAATTAAGTCAAACAATAAAACTCAAGAATGTGGACGTGGACAATGACAATAAAAAAAAATTTTTGAATATAAAAGCAAACAAACAAACGGAAAAGCGTTTGGCAGTTAAATGTGTTACTGATACTTGGTCAGCAACAGCTCAAAGTGTACTAAACGACACGTGCATGTAAGCTTCAGATGCCAGCAGTATCACTGAATTGATATTTTTTAGATATGTATTGTGGGTGCAGGACCGTAACAGTTAATTAATTTTTGTGTTTGAAAAGTGTATTGTGTATATGTGTGATTATGAATATTTTATATAATTTCATTGCTATATGTATATATAAGTGCACATGAGGAAAAAGATGGAGGATTACTAGGTAAGGATGGAGTAGTCTATCCGTGCGTGTAGTTTTTCCCCCAGCATTCCTTTTGGCCCCCCATAAAGATTACATCTGGTAAGGGAGGAATGTTGGAAATAAAATTATTTAAAATAAATTTAGTCCAACATGCACGTGCATAGATAGCCCCAGGGGATAACGGGAGGCAATCTCAAGCCTTGTGACGATACTTAGGCCCCAGGGGATATAGGGGTCGGAAAAGTTGAAGGGTCAGTTCCCAAGAAGGGAGCGAAGTAACGTTCACCTGACGGAATAGATGAACCCCTCAGAAGGTCAAGTGACCTTGGCATCAGCGGACAAGGTGAAGCTCAGAAGGTTAGGGGGTTTTTCACTGGTCAAGAGTAGTGGAGTGCGGTAGCGACAAGGAACAGACGTGGGTATTGAGTGCCGAGTATGACGAGAGAGAAATGAAATATGCCCAACGTTGACAAACGGAGAGCCGAGTTCGGATAGCGCCAGTCAGCTCAATTAGGTGTATATGCCCAGTGTTGAAAACCTGAAAGACATATGAGATACCAGATAAGTTATTTTCCTTTTCCTTTTATTGCATGTACTTGCTTAAATTAATTCATAACCCTATTTAGAGCACGTGGCGTGTGTATTGGTCATGATAAAACAATGAAAACCCAGTTAGCTAGGTAAAACATTTAGGTAAAGCATAGGAGAAAAGGAACTGGAAGAAAAATGAATCACTAAGCTTTGCACTTATATATATAGATAGATGTATGCAGAAATGATCGGAGACGTTATAGAGAAAAATCGTAATAAGAGTAAATTTTATGTGTAAGGTATTGTTAACGGCTGCACCCACGCACGTGGTACCTTAGTGTTCCTAATTCTCTCGTATTAAACTATTTTGATTACTTCCACATAAGATTCCTGTTTGTTTTCCTTATAACCACACAAGACATAAGTTAAGGTATGTGTAAACTAAGACATGTGTTTATGTTTCTGATTTCTTTCACACGAGCGGCACCTTTACTCCCCCACCATTCCAGTGACGGGATAAAGGTGAATCACAACGCCGTGCTTTATTATATGCCAGTACATATAAGGGGCACGTTTTTGTCCATATACGATCACTGTAGAACAAAAGTCCCATAGTTATAAAAAGGCACAATAAAGTAAATTTAATCGGTAAATGATCTGTAATTGATGCACCTATAATTTGTTCATAATAATAAATATAACAATAAAATTAACACCTTGTATTTAACATTGATGACAGTAACACGTGTTCCAGTGAATAGCATTAACACGTGTGCCATTGTTCATAACTTTAACACGTGTTCCGTATTAGAATGTAACGTTGGTACCGATTAACGTTTGAAGATAACTATGGTGAATTGGTTAAATATTTGTTTATAACATATGATTATTCCTATGATTATAACGTTAAAATAATTGTATGTAACAATGATATCAGAAGAAAAAAGTAGCACTTACGCCGCCTGGTGGTTAAAGTATTCTTTACCAAAAATTTGAAATTATATGCAAAAGATTTTCCATCAGGAGGTGTATCCGCTGAAGAAAATATTTTTCAAATCGAAGTTTTAAAAGAAGAGTTTTCAGGGAAAATGTAATTTACTTTTACGCCCCCTAGCGGAAAATCTATGCGTAATTTGAAAAAAAGTAACTATATCTAAAATAATCTTCGACAAAAATGGAATCGAAAGGTAAAATAATTTTTTCAATCGGATGTTTAGAAGCAAATATGTGGAATAAAACGTATTTTTGAATTCGACATCATCTGCATTTACGCCCTCTGGCGGGGAAATTGTACATCGTAAAAAAAAATGAAATGAAGGATCATCATTCGCATATTTCAAGATTCCCAATGCAAAAATAATTTTTCAAATCGGACTAATAGTTGCAGAGATATCGTGGGTACAGACAGACCGACGGGCGGACAAACCCGTAACATAAGCACGATCTTTTTTTTACAAAAGATGTGCTAAAACGCGTGCGGATTCGCCTCTTTGACTCAGTCTGGCAAGCAAAAACAAGCGACATAACGTAAGCAGCTCTTCCAGAGTCTTCGCAGTTCTGATGCGAAAACTTTTCGTACGATTGGCTGCTAGCGTTTCCATGGCAACATGAATCAGCTGGTGGAGGGGAATGTGCCATTGCTTCGGGCAACGGTTTGCTCAGAAAAAGAAGACTGATTATCTCAATCACTCGCATAGTCCCGCCCAGAAGAGTGTTTCGCGAGAGTTGTTTCAGTTTCTGTGAATTGTCAATGAATTAAAATCAAAGATATTATATCTTAAATTCGTGGCTTTGTTGCATTCGAACTGTTTTGATAAATTTTGTGAAAGCTTTCCTGAACATCTACTGTCAGAACTTAAAGAACTCTATGCTTCAAATTTGATACAGCTTGACTAAAAAATGAACTGAAGGTGTTTTATTCCCTTGATGAATACAAAAACAAATCAGTAAGAGATATTACGTGTTACATAAGTTGAATAAATTGGACATAGTGTTTAGTGAAATGTACAAATTAGCAAACCTCATATTAAACTTTCCATCATCAACTGCAGAAAGAAGTTTTTCAGCATTAAAAAGAATCAAGATATATCTTACAGCAACACAAGGACATGCACATTCGAAAAACTTCGCTGTTTTGTCAATAGAGAAAAACATTTTTTTTAGATTGGGTGAACTACTACCGTCTCAACACGATATCACAAGGTAAAAACACTTTAATGTAAAAGCACCATAGTTAAAAACTTTACATAAAAGTTAAAATTACACAAGAACTTTCCAACCGGCATCGGACTCTTCATCAGGTGTGGGTCATATTAAGCGAGCAGTGGGTTAAAATATATCGAAAGAGGGATATGACGTATATTGTCATGAAGGGCATGCGCACTATTGGTGAATCACCGTGACACAATTCATAGCAGTGTGATAGCATTTGTTGTAAATTAATGCCAGAATTTTGGTAAATCACTCTGAAGTAAATATTTCCAAGGGTTTGGCACGACACACGGGAAATCGTCATTGCAACATTGTTGCTCATGGGCAAAGATTTGTAGGCTTTCAGTAAAGAGAGTTAAGTTTTTTGACTTTGGAGTAGTTAGTATGGTTGTTTCGTTCCACAAAGGTTGAAACGCTTCTTCACGAAGTAGGCGCGACATTGCTGTGGTTGTGGATCTGGTTTTTATGTCATATTTATCCTCCATCAGGCGAGTCTGCAGATTACGGGTCGTCGAGCCTATATATATTTGGTCTTTCTCCCGGGTTCGATCGCTTTCAGTGGGATTACATAAACTCCATGTGTGCCCTGCAGCTGGATAGGATCCCTGTAATTTTTGACTAAAGACCAGATGTTGTGGGTCTTTATCCCAAAGTTCAGACCATAAGGTCTACATATGTTTTCCAAGATATTAGTTATTGGCGGGATGTAGGGTACAGATCCCACAAAATTTTTTCGTGATCTGTAATTTCTGATCAAGGCACAAGACGTTCGCTCCTGCATTTGCTGGAGTACCTTGTTCACTAAGGGTCGGGAGTAGCCGAAGGCAGCAGCAGAATCCTTTATTTTTGGCATTTCACTGTTGTATAAATCTGATGTCGAAGAATGCGATTTGGCCCGGTTTAACATGAAACGAATCGAAGACAATTTTTGACTTAGAGGATGTGTTGAGGATGCCGGTATCATAGAAGTAGTAGCAGAAGGCTTTCGGTATACAGATGTAATGACATTGTCTTCCGAGTGCATTCATATTTAACATTCTTTTTAAATATGAAAAAGTACTCTGAAGAAACATTTTATGAAAACGTAGCGCTCAAGTTCACACAAAAAGAAAGAAGAATGGAGTTCATGTACAAATAAGGTATTTAGAGGGAGAATGAAGTTCGTGTACAAATAAGGTATTTAGAGGGAGAATGAAGTTCATGTACAAATCAGTGTTCAAATCCTAATCCTCATAATTATTTGGTATATGTTAGCAATGGCATGTACCTAAAATTAAAAAAAAGTTACTTCTATTACTTAAAAATTAAACTTCGCAATTTAAAAAAAAACAGTACTGGGGGAGGGGGAGGTAGCCCAAGTCTCGGACCCAAGATACGCCACTGATGCACGTATACAAATTGTATTTAATTATCAACATATGCGCAACCGTAATCGAAGGCATTTCGTAAATCTCTGCAGTCAAGTTTTCGATTCCCTCTCGATAAAAGTTTGCAGCTTCGGAAGCAAAACACGAGCAGAAACATTCTGGATATCTTCCGCTTTTTCTGGAAAGGTTCACCATCAAAATGTCGAAAGAACACCAATAATGAGTGAAAGCCCCGACGGGTAAGTCTGGTGAATACGTAGGTTCCGATATCATTTTACGCCCAACGTTTTTTAATGTTTTGAGGGAAGGGGGCGGTCCATATCCTGGTGAAACGTCATTTCCCTTTAAGTGACCAGTTAAAATCTATGACGCTCTAAAGTAGCCTCCGGACCGTCGAGTTGATGAATATGGAACTCAAGTATGGAACTCCGCTAAAAGTGAACGATTCTTGTACATCGTACCGAAAGCTCAACGCAACCTTTCGCGGTTGCAGACCTGTTACTTGTGCGGGCGTTGAATTGCTTCTGACATTGCACACTTCGTCTCCAGTGACAATGAGGTCTGAAAAGGGATCATTACGTTGGCTGCTTTGCATGAAGCGGCAGGTGTTGACTCGCTGTGTTATGACGACAGCTCATGTGGGACCCATGAACTGAACTTGGAGCCTTTTCCTATTGACAAAACCTGACGATAAAAGGTAGATTTGTGAGTGGGAAGCCTGCCGCTCACAAATAGACTTAGTTGATTTATCAAGCCCTAATGGCTTATAGGGAAGCTTCTTATCAGAAGGATTATTGCCGTAGATCGGAAGTTTTCATACCAGCAGGTTCTTTTCGACAAACAGGCTTCTCCATTCACGTTGGTGGTGCTTCTCCAAGAATGAACAGTACTTACCTCTTTCTTAAACTCATACCGGATACCATGGCAATTTTGGAAGTCATCATTTTCCATCTTCCGCTATGGCATTATTTTCTAAACGGAGTATGTGACTATTTCATTACTATAGATAGCCTACCTTAATAGCATCTTCCATCGACATATGCAAATTTCTCTCCACGTGTGCTAAGGCGGGACCTACGACCTCTGCTTCAGCCAAAACTTATTTATGGAACTACCGATATTTCCTAAATTTGTTTAACTAACGAGTATAATAAAACAACGATTTTTTTTCTGTATTTGCATTTATCCCGCAACTGTAAGCAAAAGAAAAAATATGTTATAGAGTGTTATAAAGAATTGAAAGGGAGAAATGATGGTCAAAATTGTGTATATCAGTTAATACAATAGCATATATTGTTTCGTTATAGGTGAGTACTGATCAGAATTTTCAATACTGTAATTCTGAAATATTACATAAATATCTCACTCATGTAACGAGATGTGATAGTCTTACTTGGTGATATGAAATATGCTCTTCAACTCGTTCAAATCATTTCCAGATTTATAAGAAAATTATTCTTAATCCTGTAAGAGAAAATGCTCTACTGTTGCGAAACTTTTTCGATGTCTAACTATTATCTGTGGCAGAGTGCCCCATTCGTTGCAAATATTATAGAATAAGTCGGTCATTCAATCCAAGGGAAGTGTCTGAGATGGGTCAGAGTTCGGATCTCGGTGATGCATGGATGTTGTGTTTGTCTTTCGGCACTGGCTCTCCTTTCCCTGGAACCAATCGTCCTAAACTAGGGACGGGAGACTGCTTATAGTCCATTGCTCACGGTGGTCATTAAACCACCAATAAAAAAAAAGGAAGAGAAGGGAAATACTTCAAATCCTTTGAGCCGAGACAAAATATTTCGGTTCTTTTGAATTCAAGCGAAATACATCTTTTGGACGAAAATAAGATTCAGTAGATGAACTACGTTTAAAGTACTTCTAATTCTAATGTTAAGTAACCATTCAAAAATATGTGTATAAATTAAGGGCATACAAAGCTAAACGGATCTAATTTCTCGTAAATGCTTTATTTCTTCAAAACATTGACATACTATTCTGAACGTAGCAAAATGCTTTTGTTATCAGAAAACCGGCGATGTTCATTCACAGTAAGTTTCCGTTTCAAACATATTAATTATTTCTAAAAAAATTCCACCTTTTTTTATTACTTTTGATTGAGGGTTTAACAACCACCGTGAGCAACTCAAGGGGCAATAAGTAGTCGCCCGTCCCTAATTTAGGGCCACTGACTTCAGGGAAGGGAGAAAGCTCGCGCCGGGATTTCTCCCTTCTCCGAGATTTAAACCCGGACCCATCTCGGATGAATGATCAGAAGCCATCGCCTAGACCACTGTTCCACCGGGGCAGCAGTATAACCTTTAGAGTCATTTTATCAGTATAATTATGTATTACTGATCTTATAACGATGTAATCAGTGTATCTTTAAAGATATAAAAATTACATCAGCAATAATCTGATGTATGGGACGGAATACATTTGTAAAACAGACGGGAAAATTCAATCTTTAGTTAGCCTGAATTCCAGTAAAATAATCGATGTGTAAGTTATAGGTGCAAATGACAACTTTTAAAAATCTAACCACAGTTAAATAGCCCATGAAATAAACTGAACATTAAGAAGTCATGAGACCTTTACAGTGAAAAGAAAAATATGTATTTACTGAGAGAAATGAATACCGTGCCTGTCCACCTTTTAAACCTTGGTAATTTTTTGAGTGCATTTTAAAACACTTCCAATTAGTTTTTAGCAGAAGGATGCTAGTGCTTTCAAGTACTTCTCTTTTACAACTGCGGTGAGCTTTGTGTCGGTCAACTCATCCATGCCTTGGACGTTGCGCTGCAATTCCTTCCGAAGATATTACACAAAGTTGAGACCTGGGCTTTGCTTTTTTCATTGCAAATTTGCAGAGTTATTTCCTTCAAATAGCGAATGCACATTACATTCTGCGGCTTGTTTGTTTTGGAGTTTAACGACCACCATGAGCAACTGGATGGGCTATAAGCAGTCGCTCGTCCCTTATTTAGGACCACTGGTTCCAGGGAAGGGAGAGAGCCATTGCAGTTAAACAAACATAACATCCATGCATCACCGGGATTCGAACCCGGACCCATCTCGGACGAGTTGTCAAAAGACATCGCTTAGACCATTGCGCCACTGGGGCGATGGGAGCTTGTTCAGGGGTCGTGGATCCATATGGCTTCCCAACGTTTCCGGTGTCTTGTCGAGTCCATGCCGAGACTAATCGCCGCCGTCATTAGAGCGAAAGGTGGTGCTACACGTTACTAGACAGGTATCTCTAATTCAATTGCTCTTCAGTGTAGTATCACATAGAATGCTCTATAGCACTCACCTTAGCCAGGATCTTCTGCATGGTTTGGACAAGAAGTCGAAGTGACTGACATTGTATAAAAGTATGAATGCCATCTGCTGGTATACTGCAGTGAATACAATCAGGAGTTGACAAGATGTTAAATCTATGCAATTTTGTAGCTACAGGAATTTTAACATGCGCCACTGCACATCTTTCTTTGGGAGTGTTACAGGTTTTATGAGTTATACTCCAAACTCTTGCTGGAAACGTGGTAAGTATACGTAAGAGCTAGCAAAACATCTTTAAACAGGAACAATTTGTATACATCTGATGTTTTAAGTGATGCAAGAAGAACAGTTGGTGATGTTGATGTATCTTAGCAAAACAAAATAGCTGATGAGGACGCTGCAAGAATATGGTGACGACCAACGAGATAGAAATACGTACAGTGATTTTGTTATTGGTTCTCCGCTGAAAGAGCTCGAACACAACGAGAGGAGAGACAGCCATTTTTCTAGAGGTACAACTTCTACGTGTATCAAGGAGTCACTTCAGTTCTTTCAGCTGTTTAGCAATCGCGGCACTTTAAATTACTGATTTATGGCTACAATTTCAATTCCGTGAATATTCACGATTATATGCGCCTTGTCTTCCAGGACGAGAAATTTTCAAAACCTTAGGAACCAGCCAGCTATTTCTTTTTATGCGACTCACAAAATTTTTGGAGTCTACGTATTTGGAGTGAGAAGTGATGGAGGCTGATTCAGACTGCTTTCGGTAGCATGCTGATAGCGCCCCCCCCCCTCTCCCCCTCTCAAGTACCTCAGATTTTTACCGAAATTGCGGGTTGATTATCACGGTAGTTTTTTTTTTCTATTTACTCTATTACTGGTCACTTATATTTCATTGAAAAATTGTTCCAAAACATTTCTGTGAAATGCCCAAAACTATTATGGCGTGAGATTTTATTCAAGAGAGGCAAGCTGCATCCATTAAAACATCATTTTCTTTTTACAATACCATTGCCGCCCCGCTAATGATAAAATCGCTATTTAATACGTTAAAGTTTTAGCCTCACCCTCCATAAGTGTTTATAACAAAATTTCTGTGTTATATCCTCGTTTAACATCAAACCATATGTTGCGAAAAGTCCCTTTCGTAACACGGACCGGAAGTTCGTTCTGTACCTCATTAAACATGTCTGCTTCTTGCTTTCAATGACTTCATGCATTCGCTGACGCAAGCACTCTACGTAGACTACTTCTATAGTGCGTCGCATAAATATAGAAACAGAACAAATTCTCGAATAAAAAAGAAACAACGAGCTGAAATGTACAACTCATATTTATAGCAAAAATAGCATAGGACACGCAGCTGCACAATAGTTTGACCGAAACATAACAATTCTGACGCCAAGTACAAGAAAAAAACAGAAATACGCTGTCTCAAAAATATAAAAAGACTTACTAGTAATGAGCACCTCCGGTACGAATTGTGGAGCCGTTGTTCCGAATAACACTGAAAACCCGATTGTGCATACTGTCCACCAAGTGATGTAAGTCTTATGGACGGAGTGCGTACCAGCTTCGTTCAATCTGCTCTTTCAATGCCACCACACTTGAGAACTGCCGTCCATTCGTATACACATCACGAGCTAGGATACCCCAGAGGTTCTCGATGGGGTTCAGATCTGGACTGAGTGCTGGCCAATCCATTACGGTCACATGATGAGTGTTAAACCAGGTTTTCGTTGATGCAGACCGATGGATAGAGGCATTGTCTTGCTGAAACAGATAATCAACACTCGCTAGAGTTTCGGCAAACAGTAGAAGGTGGCTTCTGAGTATGTCCTGATACGTTTCGGAGTTTTTTCTGCCTTGCAGAAAAGCGATATCCGTTGTCTCATTGAACGCAAAAGCTCCCCAGACCACCACAGATCCCCCTCCTTTCTGTCTGCTGAAGAAGGTGCGTGGCTCGCGTCGTAAATCATGCCAATAGCAGTTTCAACCATCAGGGCAGTCCAGGTTGAACTTTTTCTCATCGGAGAAAATCGTTGTGATCCAATCGTCCGTCCAGTGCATGTGGCTGCTTGCCCATAACAATCTAGCTTCCTTGTGGCGGCGCATTTTACGGAGCACAATGTTGCGACTTTCCTTGATTCGTCGATGAACTGTGTCCTGTGAGACGGTGACACCAACAGTCCGAGAAACTTGACGTAGTGATAACCTTTGGGATGAAACTAAACGCATGATGATCTCGTTTGGTTGTTATTCCAGGGCTTTCAGGCCATTTACTGGCAGTTAACGCACCGCGTTTCGATAAAGTCTTATAAATGACTGCCCTACTCCTCCCCATGACTTTACAAATTTTCGCTACAGGCATTCGATTTGCTCTCAGTCTCCAAATATTCTGCAACTCCTCACCAGAAAGTTGACTGTTGCGTGGCATTTCGGCAAATGAATGTCTGACGGCAGGTCCGCTGTCATTTGTAGGCTGGACCGAATTACGGCCCATGCGCATGCGTACAATATGCTAATTTGTACATCTCATTTGCATGTGGCTACTTTACATAGTTGTCTTTATATTTATGAGACGCCTAAAATTACACTATTTCACTTTGTGGTGTTCTTTTCGTACAATCCGGTCATCTCGACGGATCGAAATGTTTGTTGTAGGTTTGTGTCTAATTAGGTACCACTTCAGCTTCCTACCTATATTTGCATTGCGTTCATGGCGCAAAGTCGACTGTCTCTATATTTATGCGACGCATCTTATCTCATTGGTGACAACCCTCCGCACCAGAAAGAGCTCGGTATTCCTGTAGAAGAGCTGCTTAAAGCATCTGAAGTTTCTCCTTATCTTCAGGACTATCGATGATGTTAAGACTGAGATCATCAACCGACTTCCATTTCTAATCCAATGTGAAAATGTTCTCCATTTGCCATACTTTTGTGGTTGTTGTCGCTTGGAG
Source organism: Macrothele yani (assembly GCA_039090855.1). Classification (NCBI taxonomy): domain Eukaryota; kingdom Metazoa; phylum Arthropoda; class Arachnida; order Araneae; family Macrothelidae; genus Macrothele; species Macrothele yani. Next base: position 57,670,145 of record CM077017.1, on the reverse strand, counting down.
GTTTAACGACCACCGTCAGTAACTCAATTGGCTATAAACAGTCGCCCGTCCCTAATTTAAGGCCACTGATTCCAGGAAAGGGAGAAAGTCAGTGTCGTAAGACAAAAATAACATCCATGCCTCACTAGGATTAGAACCCGGACCCACTCGAACGAATGGTCGTACTCCAACGGAGCGACCCACTTGACATACACCCCTTCTTGACTCACGGGGGAAAGAAGAAATGGGTCCCATTTTGCAGTTGTAAGGCAGGTGTCGTTGTCTTATAGCGCTGGCTCTGCCTCTTCTCTGGAGCCAACAGCCACAGATTAGAGACGGGAGACAGCTTACAGCCTTAGATGCTCAATGTAGTCGTTAAACCCCGGAACAGCAACAAAAAAAAACCCTGAATTTGATTCCTTAACACGTTCGCTCCGTTACGACCCACTGGTGGGTCGTAACGCGTTAACTTCTACATTTTTCAGAGGAGGAAAAAAGTTTATATACATAAATCTGTTGTGGATATCAGTCACTTTCTGTATATATCTTTAAACGACCCACCGGTGCGTCGTACAACACTGTATTGAAACAGTTACGACACCACCGGTGGGTCGTAACGTACTACAAAAAAATCGCTGAAAAACGCCGCAGCAGCGAACGTGTTAAAAGAAAAAATCAAATTGAATTTACACTCGGAAGTTTATTTCTTAGAAATAGATATTGTTGCGGATTTTTGGGTGCTAAGAGAAATGCATATTGTTGCGGATTTTTGGATACTAAGAACGCTTTCTCTGGGATGTATACAGAAGACCTTCTTTAGGTGGCGCATTCCTTCAGTATGAATGGTCACGGACGGGACCGATGGATGTTTACATGATTAGTAAACACGCCAGCACTTTGGGCTAAAAGGGAAGTGCAAAAAAAGTGCAATACTATCTGTCTGTTGTACCTCGGCCAAGGGTGAGTAAGAAAGACAGTACCAGCAAAGATTTATGATGGACAAAAAGAGCTTTGAGAACTCTGTGAAAAAACTGTAAGCCGTTGACGAAAATCTCCCCTAACTATTCAGACCGCCTCTTGTTTGAGAAACTGCTGCCTGAGAGCCGTCGATGCTCTATCACTGTGCGGACACCGTATGTAAATGCCATCCCCCGAGAAACAGAACTTCACAAACTATGTGATTATGAAACAGTGCTTTTGGGACGCCGTGGATTATTACGCTGAGCTCTTTCTGTAGATAATGTGTGATTAATTCATTTTTCTTCACTGAAAAAAGAAAATTGCTGCAACAGGAAAAAACTTGCTACTGCAGCAAATTTCGCCAGTGAATATGGGCACAGCAAAACGGTTTGCTGGCAATACTAATGAATTCTGATTTGCTGCAGCAGCAAGATATCCGTTTCCTGTGGCAAGTTTTTTTGTTCGTCTAGCAAAACAACTTTGCTCCTTCAGCAAATATTTCTGCTACAGATGCCGATCTCTAGCAATGTCAGTGTGCTCATCCAGCAAACAAACTTTGCTACTGTAGCAATTATTTTCTGCTACAGAGCAAAATTCTTTGCAATGTTGAATTTCTACTTCAGCCAAGATGTAACGCTACAAACACAAATCTATAGTAATGTTGATTTCCTTGTTGGAATTTAATAAATGGAATTTGCTAAATTCCATGTATTCCCTATCCTGGCAAATCAACATTTCCGGTATACAACGAAGTAAATTTCTCCGTCATTTTTGTCCACGCCGGGCATCGAACCCGGGTCCCCTCATTCCGGAATAAGTCTCTCTCCCAACTGAGCTACGCAGACGTATGCTCTCGCTGCTACCTGCGTTTATCTCATGTGCATCCTGCGGTGCAGGCACGTCACCCCCCCCCAACAGACCAGACAGCCATCATGCGGGAATTCATGAACGGTTACGGTTGGTACATTTAGCCAAACTTTCTTCGCGGTACTAGCGTTTTCAGCTGTTACCATCATCTTGAATTTTGCTGAATATTACAGACACCCTTGCTGCAGTTACTCATTTTTTTTTTTTATGGCAGCTGGTGTGGCTATCATAGCAAAAGCATTTGGTTGTTTCAGCAAAGTGATTCGTACGGCCAACAAAATTTCAGCTGCAGTAAGTAAATTTCTGTCAGCAAAAAAAAAAAATTGCTCAAGTACCTAAATAGGCTTTGCTATAAAAACAAAAAAAAAATTGTTTGCTAGATTTTGGCATTTCGAGCAAAACTCAATGCAGCAAAATTGTTTTTGCTGCTCCAGCTTAGTTTGTTTTTTCAGTGTTCATTTGGATAATACAGTATTTCCCTCCCCCTCGAATGTAAGTAAGACTTTCACTTATTCCTGGGTAGGAGAAACTTTGATTACTGATGGCCGCATATAAGACCTTGCATCTTTGTTAGTAGCCATTTACAGAAATCGCTTCCTACTAGCTTAGAAATAAACTCCATAAAAAAAATTTGCATCCGTTTTCTGCATGTTTAGAGTTGACTTCGGGATTGCGTGAAATAAAGAGCGATGCTCTAATCCAGAGATACGTTCCCAGCCCGGATATTTGATCCGATGAAATAAATGGTGTCAGAAGTTCAGATGTTTCCGGACGATTAAGTAGCTCTGCCATTCTGGTAATAATATATACTGAGATGTCAGTTTAATTAGGTACACCTGCCCTCGTCACGTAAATGGCCCACTCCAACACGTAAAATGAAACGCGATATGGTGTGTGTTGTAAATTACGCAGACCAGCTCGTCAAGCATCAGTTAACGTTCCACTGAGGGGTCGGAATTGGCAAATTGAGTTATTTGAGCGACTTTGAATATAGTATGATATATGCCGCGGCCGTGGGTGTAGGTTTGAGCATTTTCCAAACTGCTGTGCTCCTGGGCATTTGACGCACAACCGTAACAACGGTTTACTGTGAATGGTGCGACTCTCAAAAAACTTCCAACAATCGGCGGTCCTGTATAGATGAAAAGAACTGATAGATTACGTATGTCAAAGAAAACGACGGGAATCGTGCAAGCAAACAGGCGGACTACAATCAGTCAAATCACTGCAGAATTCAACATTGGTGAACGCAGAGTCATCTCCGAACGCACTAAGTGTCGGACCACGTCGCGAACGGGCTACAACAGCCGACGATTGTACTTTGACCTCTCTGACCTATTCGCTGGTTTCGTCTACGGGATCGCCGATTGCTGGATGTTTCTTGCGTCTCGTACCTCTGGTTGGTCTCAATCAACCTTCGGATCGTCGGGTTGATGAATGTAGAACAATATTCGTGCCTCATCGAACATTGGACCGTGCCGATGCTCTCGCGTCCACTGGAGGCGCACTTTTGCGTTCTGCAGTGAAATAATAGACAGTCGACACGATCGTTGGCTGTCCTAGCCCATTCGCGATATGGTTCCTTACGTAGTGCATTAGGAGACGACCCTGGGCACACCAATTATGAATTCTGCAGTGGTTTGCTTGGTTGTGGCCGGTCTGTTCGCTTGCACGATTCCTGTGAGTCTCCTCTGACCCCTCCCCTGTACATCGTGCCCAGCCAATGTCATGTGACACGATATGTTTCTCTCTGTCACTTCTCCTGCAATTGTTTTGCAATAAGCTTTGCTTGCCGCATTTGTTATTCATCCCCATTGTCATTGCAGTGTATGTACCATCATTTTTTAACAGTTTGTATTTTTTTCCCAGTGAGACCCCCAACGCTGTCCGTCTCCCTCTTATGTTTTCTTATGATGATGAATAATAAAGCGATTTTGAAACCTCCAATCCCCTAGCTGTTTTCATCCGCAGGACCGCCGATTGCTGGAAATTTCTGCGTATCGCGCTATTTACGAAGAACCCTTGCTACGAATTTGCGTGAAAAGTCCAGGAGAACGGCTGTTCGGGAAATGCTCGGACAGACACGTCTGGTGCAAGCTATTATATCAGTTCAGTGTCTCTCAGATCACTCATTTTTCCCTTTCCGTCCCTCAATCGAACGTTAACTGATGCTTGACAAGCTGACCTGCCTGATTTCTACCGCACACTGCTCTCAGATGCCGTGTTATGCGTTGGAGTGTGCCATTTATACAACAACGGCAGGTGTACCCGAGGCCGCCCTCGTGACTCAGTGTTCAAAGTGCCAGCTTATGATCATTCGTCCGAGAAGGGTCCGGGTTCGGATCCCGGTGAGGCATGGATGTTGTGCTTGTCTTATAGCGTTGTCTCTCTCCCTTCCCTGGAACCAGTGGCCTTACATTAGGTACCGGGCCGACTGCTTATAGCCAAATGAGTTGCTCACGGTGGCCGTTAAACCTTCAATCGAAAGAAAAAAAGGTGTTCCTAAAAAACTGGTATCTCATTGCATTCTCAGAGACATTTCATCTTGATTTTTTAATAGAAATGTTAGTCTTTCAGGCATTTCTCTTCCCCATGACTACCACCCTCCTGTTCTCATCCTGATGAAAAATTCAGCTCTGAAATGTTGAAATAAAATTCTTCTTTCCCTCTGAGTTTTTCTGCCGACTTTAGTTTTTCTTTGGAAGGCCTACATAGAAGTGACGAAGATCGCGCAGTAAAGCGAAAGATACGGAAGTAAAACACGAATCGATCAGGTTCATTAATTGTAGCTAAAACCTACAGTTCGTAGGTCTGAAACGGTTCGGGCAGGGCCTGGATTCTCAAATTAAAAGGTCTGTATATTTCTGATCTGTACCCAAACATTGCGTCAGATGGGAGAAGATTTTCAAGTGTAGAGTGATCCATCACTCTCCAAGACAGATTTTCATCCATATTCGATGTTCTTAGCACCATGCAGTTCAATCTTGTGCTTTTCTTTTTTTTTCTTAAAGACTTGTGGATCACAACTGTTTCTGCAAGTCAGGGTATGATATTGTGGCTCCCGGGCCGAGCGAGGCTATAACATCCACCGCTGGCCACCAATGTTGTGCTCGTGTCGAGCGAGGGTAGAAATCCCATCGCTTGACACCAATTGCTGCAACCGTGGTCGCTATCCCAACGCTACCCATGAATTGTTTCGCATTTCGCCGAGCTACTAATTTATTTTAATTCCAAAATCACACAGCGTAGGTTCTGGGCACGAAGACTGTAATTTATGAGCCACACTTAAACAATCAAATCTAATCACACTCGTACACATAAATAATGTGTCCTGCAAATGCCCTGACTACACGAAACATAAACATTTAATATGCTATAAAATAAAAAATGTCACAAATATGCATAACAGTGAGTTGACTGTTATTCTTAAGTTCTGGGTCATGTTTAACCGGAATTTCCTCCCGTTATGAAGTTTTTGTGTTCTTAAATTTACAGTTCAGTTCTTAACAATTTACCAGTTCAGTTACTATAGAATGTAACTTGATCTGCTTATACATGCCAAACAGTTCCTCGACTATTCCTTGACTATTATTGCTACAGTTCCTCGACTATTATTGCTGGTACATCTGTATCAGCAATAAAAAAAAATGTTTTTACTTACATGGGGCTTAAGCGACGTGCAAATCCACTAAGATTTGTTGCACACGCACGCACATCTTTTTGTTGATGGAGCTTCGCTTCGCTTCGTAAGGGCGAAGCAAAAGCGAAGCTCCATCAACAGAAAGATGTGCGTGCGTATGAGTGATGATGGTACCGAACCGCTGTTATTTGAGTTCCAAACCTGAGTTTCGTTTTTTCGGCTTCGCTTCTCTTTGGTGCTATAGGACTTAAAATTATCAGCTCGTCGACTTCTTAATTCTCCGCTGCTTCAACTTCTTTACTGAGCCAACGAGTCTCAAATTTCCATTCGGCCCACAGCAGGGGAACCGCTGCTTTCGCACGCGGATACAAGCATTCCTCTTTCTTCACGGCAGTCTTTGCTTATTCCTAATCCCTCGAGTTGCTAACCTCCATTTTTCAAAATGTGGGAGATTCGCTGCTTCTTTTGCCAAAAACATAGCAGCCAAAGACACCAGGTCTTTCACATCGGAGATCATACCAAGAAATTACCGCTTTGTTCTCTTGTCGGAAACGCTGAGCGAATCGCAGCAGCACAAAGAGAACAATGGTCTTTTTAAACATTCACCTAAACAATAGACGAATTTACAATTATTCGCTGACCCCCATCCGCCTTATTCCTTAATCCCTTTTATCGCTGATCTGCCTCACAATGAAATTTCTAAAATTGTTTAGTTTCCGAAAAGCTTCTCGCCTCTTTATAAGATCAACATGCATTAACTTAATGGTAAACACACGCGCGTGCAAAGACACCTGCTCTTCCCTCATGACTCGACTAGCACCTGCTCATCTCTTCTATTTTTTCTTTCCTTTGTAAGCTTCTAACCAAGCCCCTGCAAAACCCAAAATTAATTAATTCCTAATTAATTTACTACTTCCACCACAAACAGTGAGATTGTCCCATTTAGACGGTGCTATCGGAAGACCCAATGAAAGACCGTCTAATGGGGACACTGTTTGTACCGATTAGAAGGTGTTATCTGTATTCCTCGACCACCGTAACATGCCGGGGACGTATCAATTGAAAGACGGTGCTATTTAGGGACCCAATCTGAAAGTTTAAGGATTTAGCGTTGGGATTTCGTATGAGTCCTCTACGAAAAATTCGGGAAAAAAAAAAAAAAACATATGCCGCATATTATGAGACAGAAAAAATGCACATTCTTGAGAAATGCGTCACACAGAACTAAGTAGTTAACATGATATCATCATTGTCAACCATTATCAATCCACTGCTGGACGAAGGTCTCCACATGATCTAGTTAATTATAAATAACATGTAAAATATGTTATGCCTTTTGGTGTAAAATATGTTACACAAAATGTATATGTGAAACATGGTAAAATATTGTTACGACTTTGGGGTACGGTAATTAATTCCATTAACAGGTTTTGCGAGAGGCGGGATTAGCGCTAATTGTTGGTTAGAAAATAAACAGCTAGTGGTTTTCCCCATTGTGAAAGAAGAAAAGAGATAAGAGCCATGGGCGCATGCAGGAAATTTTTCAAGGGGAGTCAAGTGTAATTAATTAAGGTTTGGCTAATATGAAGAAAACAGTAATTCGTGAAAATGAAAGATTAATACTATTACTATTACTTACTTACTACACTAGAACACTACTACTACTACTATTATTATTATTAGTAGTAGTAGTATAATAATTAATTGATGCTGCTCTTGAAGAAAGTGTATGTTAGTAATAGTCATGTATTATCATATGCATTGGTAACTGTTTTCAAAATAATGAACAGTGTCAAGAAAGGCCACGCCCAGCCTTTTAAGTTCAGCACACACCACCCTGAGCGGAACTTATTTGGCCGTACTACCTTACGGTTTGCTAGGTTTTCCCCTTTCACGTTATCGTTTTCCAATTCCAAATTTCCAAAAAAATTGGGATATTAAATTAAACGCCCCAAACTCCATCTTTCCTTGTGGTCCAGTTCTGTGAGTGTAAAAAAAAAAATAATAATAATAATGAAATAAAATAAAATAAAATAATTCTACAGGAGGGGGGGGTCGAGTGATCCCTGTGACCCCTGTCGGCGCCAATGATAAGAGCCCCTTTTTCTTGGAAGGGTGAAATCTGAAGCCTGGGTCGTCTGGTGTGGGGAATGTAATGCGTCCCCCCCTACGCGCGGCGGTCAAGTTTAGTGGCCGTGTAGGTGTGAGATGGTGGATGTTTGGAGAAACCGTTAGAGTGTCAACAGATCGGAAAACTTATGGCGTTTGCTAATCCGAACCTTGGCAGGACAAAGAAGTGTTAGTTAAGTTATGTGTTTCCGTACTTATTGGTGAGCGGACCCACCACATATTTTGAATGCAGATACATGCATTTCTTACTTCTTCATCGTGCCGAATGCTTTTAGGAAGCAATAAGACTGACAGAAGAGTTAAAACAGACCCCTAACGACAGAACAAGGAATTTGTTGACGAAATGTGAACAAGCGAAAAAGATTAGTCTGGTTCAAAGCCGTGAAGGAAGCTAGACTTAGGGAGCCGGATCTGGATTGATCCAGCTCGGTGTTAGCGGCGGAAGAAAAGCTTCGGCCCGAAGAAGTCGGTCAGTTAAGTAAAGAGCGGAAGGTCGGTTGACGTTACCGTGAGGAAATAGGAGAGAGGAAGATGCCTCTTTTCCTGGTGCTAGATTGCATGGAACTCATGGGTGTAAGTTTCTACCGAAAAAGCCAGCAGCATCCCGGAGGTCACACGAAGTGATGGAATTGCAGCCCGAGTGACTGAGGTGCACGACCGGGGATGTAAGGCGAATCACCTTTGGACAGATGGACGGATCAGCTGGGACGAACAGACGGACGGATCCTGCTATCACGCCAGCGGCCTCGTTCCACCTCGACATTGGTGCGCATTGATGCGTACCTGGCTTCATACAGGTGAATGGACAAAGGTGTGTGCACGAGAGTAAATAGGAGATGGGGTTCGACTCCCCTCTAAATCGGTCATAGTGCGCGCTCTGAAATGGGCGTGTTGTCTCACAGGTGCGCTTCCAAAGCCAAAATAACCGAGTACATCAAATATTAGTGAGTGCATCAAACACAAGTGAGTGCACCAAACACGGATACTCGAGGAAAAGCTGCATATCCGTAAGTACTATTTATTTATGCATGCCAGTTGTGAATGAATTGGCTCCGGTCAGATAGACTTTCGTCGTCTGAGAACTCTTTAAAGCCGGACAGTGAATAATCATGTCAACAAATAATCATTGAACTTTATTGATAAATTCAGCCTCAGAGCTATCCCGAAAGTGGCGAGTCTATTTGACGCCCCTCCGTCACCATCCTCTGTATATAAACGTCTTCATCATTATTTTTATGTTTTATTTTTAATTGATTAAATGTCTGTTGTCTCGTGCCAGTCCTGAAGTTGCATGAATAATTTATGAGTGTCAGAATTCCTTGGTTTTGATTGGCGAAATTACAGGCTAAATTCTTTTCACCAGTACCTAAGGTTTCGGCGATAAAGAGCTCACAAGTAATTATTCGAAATTCTAATGTCTACCTCCGGGTCGTCAGCCTTTGCCTGACATCCTGACATCTAAATTCTTAAAGCTGTTTTTATTCGATATTCTGGCGCCCCGGGGCGTAGCAATATGTTATGTACAAAAATATGTTACGCCTTTTGGTGGGGTCAAATTTAAGATAAAGTTAATGCAAGTTATAAACATGTTAACTGGTCCAAGCTTATTAATCCTGTTCCGCTCCCTAGTTACTGAAATTAAGGTAAGTGTCCAAATTTCTTTACGAGGAAGATTAGCGGTCGTGCATATATGAATACACACACATATATGTATAATAACTCTGGAACTGGATGTGCGAAAAAAAAAAAAAGATCATCATCCAACCTTACGGCGAAGATGCCTAACTACTATTATACTATTATTTCTCTCTCGCTCGCTCCCTCGTTCTCTGCATGCTCCATGATGTTTTTTTAAGTGCATACTAAGTATACTGCTTGCGTGCTAAAATTCTACTGAGTGTTAACTATAATGTTTCCTCACCATTTAAATTCGGGGTATATACAAAGTTCGTTTAATTTTCCACGTGCTTTCCACCCTTACGGGGTTTTTCGCCATAGGGCCTGATTGGTCAACTGAGCTGACTCGTGCTTGACCCTGCTGGCCACTAGCTACCCCCTGGTCCGGCGAGCAGCCAGCAACTAACAGCTGCTAATTTGAGCCGATGATGTTTCCCATAGCTTTATCCTGACATATTTCTCCAGAGTCTGGTGGATAGATTCCATTTCCAAGGAAATGGTACCAAAATGTTAGCGTGGCTAGTCACGTAGCCGGGATTCGAACTCCGAATGGGAATTTTTGGAACCTACAAACGCCTGTCCAGGTCTGCGGGCTTGACGCTGGGGACAAGTATTACTTAAATTAGGAGAATTTTCCTCCCTTTCTTACGCGGGGATCCTATGGTAAAGAAAACAAGAAAATACTCTGGTCATTCCCACGGGTGTCAGCGGTGAACGAAAGATGCTGATTTGGACCTGGGTCCCGTAGACACCACGATGTCTTGACGGCGTGGGGGAGCCAATGAAAAAAAAAAAAAGAGGGAAAAATATTATAAAAAAATAAAAACAGTAATGTACACATTAGCTGATTAAGCGGTAAAACAATGTGGGCCCGAAATGCGAAATACTCTCTCGGCTACATACCAGGTCGTTCCACAGTGACGCAGTTTGACTTCCGTTGCAATGCCGGCTGCGAACCTCTAATATTGCAACAGTATCACACACCGATATTATCACGATAGCCAAGTATTACCCTTCCAAACTCTATTAAATTCCTTTGTGCACTCATTGGTCTGCCTTATTTTGCAACTGTCTTCGGGGCAATGTACGGCCAGCTGACTTTAACGTGATTGTATGTTTGTCATTATATACAATGTCCTTCCACCGCAGGTGTGTGCTGTGACTTTCGGTAGTATAGTGCATGCCTGCTTAACACACACACATAGATTTGACTTTCTCTACTACTGAAAATGTAAAATATTCAGAGGAATCGACTCCCGAGTTTCTTATCATCGTGCCTAATGGACAGTCTTCGTCAAATTTAAAAGTTCGGTATCGTTTAAGGCAGTATCATATTTTATCAACTTCAGTGTTGTTCGGCTTCGCGTTGCTCTCCTTGATAGTCGATTCTCCTATCACTTAGCGGCCTTCGGAGTGACTCCACAGTGAATAAAATTTTACGATCGTTAGAGCGAGAGAGAGAGAGAGAGAGAAGTGTGTTATTGATTGCTAAGCGAAGAGTGCTATCGATTGTGAAGCGAAGTAATCCTGGCACTATTGTTCCTTGGGTTCTCTCTTTCGAGTTGTTAGATAAGACGAAGAAAGGGATAATTAATACTCATCTATGAATGGAGCGTGAAGTTTTATATCAGAATGATACTAATTTTTTTTCCACTGTGCGATACTTACATTAAAACAACCACCCTCCAAATTTTCCCTAGTTCCACCATAAAGCCCAAAGGCTGGAAATCATGCAATACCTGCGTCATGAAACTTTTACGGACGCATAAAATAAGCCACAACTGCTTATAGTAATCATTCTTTTACGATTCGTAATGGATTTTAGGACCTGATTTCAAGAAATAATAGGCATCATAAACTAGAATCTGTTATTATTTTTTTGTGTGTTTGCCATATAAAGTGCTTGCAAAATGGTTTTGATAGATCTCATTTAATAAGATTCCTCTGAATATTTTATATTTTCAGTAGTACTTTTTTTAATTACAATGCAGCATAATATACATACTGTACGATATGATGTATCATAAATTAATCATTTTGAATCGGTGACTCAAAATTAACATAAAGCGTTTGATATCAAAGTTTAATTCAAGAATATTCACAAAACGGATTTTGTACTACAAAAGTCATGCAACGTTTTCAGCTGCATTTCTTGATGATTTACTCTTAGAACTCAGTAAAAAGCCTGAATTGCGTGAACGGATTTAACATATTTGAATCTAATTTTTGAACCAGTTAGGAATACAACATTCTCTTCAGCCTTTTGGTGGAAAATATTAGACAAAATATTAGACAATATTCCTCGCACCCACCGATGCACACATAACTACACCGTGCTAAAAAAATACGGATGGAAAACAAAAGAAGTAGTCAGTCATACACAGCCTGTTGAAGTAGTAGTTTATTACCTAATTAGGAAAGGATATGCATTCACACAAGTAGATTAAAGTCTCTACAATAAAATCAATCACAACCCAACATGATTCAGGGGTTTGCAAAATTTCAAGTGTTTTATAGTCATTCAGGTATGCTGATCACAAATATCACATCCGTTTTTCTCCGTCACCCACAGATTTTTCACAATTCCCCATGTTATTTTTGTTTATATATCGCAAAAATGGAAAAAATATTATTTTATTCTAAACAATTAAATTTACTAGCTAAAGCAGATCGCGGCAGTTGGAAAATGATACAATAAATGGATAAATTTTAATTGGAAAGTGATACAATAGATGGCTCCTCTATATCAATGAATGAAACATTGTGTGTTTTTGCCATTTTGAACACTGTGTTTCAAGTGATAAGACCGCAGTGTATTTCGCTCATTTTAACTGTTGTGTTGTTCGTTATTACTGCGTTATGGCGTTAAGAGTCTGTGTTAATAGTCCTGATTCATTTTGTTATATATGTGGTAGTTTTATGGTGAAAAAATGGCAACGCAAAATAACGGATTTTGTCAAAAAGGAGTATCACTCTTATTTCGGCATAAAGTTTGGGGACCGGGACAAGAAATGGGCGCCACATCAAGTTTGTCACACGTGTGTTGAGCAACTGAGAAAATGGACTCAAGATAAGAAAAACTCTCTTCCATTTTCTATTCCAATGGTATGGCGGGATCCAGTGAGTCAGGAGGAATGTTATTTTTGCTTAACAACACCAGTAAAGGGCTACAATTGCAAAAACATTAATAATATTGTCTACCCAATGACTCCCTGCGCTATCAGACCTGTACCTCATGGTCCTGATTTACCTGTTCCATCACCTCCTACATCATTAGAGATTTTTCATCAGCTTCAGAAGTTGAGTTAAATTGCAGCGAAACTGAGGACTTGTACAGCAATCCTGAAACTAGTAGTGAACCACAGAAGTTTACACAAAGTGAATTAAATGACTTGGTACGGGATTTAAATCTGCCGAAGGAAAGTGCACAACTTTTAGGATCAAGACTCAAAAACAAAAATCTACTTGCTCCACGAACAACATTTTCATGGTACAGAACCGAGAAAAGGAATTTGTTGAATATTTCGCCCAAGAAGAATCGCTTGTGTTTTGCAGAGACATTCCTGGGCTTATAATGCATTTGTCTTCCACTGTTCATGACCCATCACAGTGGAGATTGTTCATTGATTCTAGTAAGAGAAGCTTAAAAGGAGTTCTTTCGCATAATGGCAACATTTCCTCCTCAATACCAGTTGCTCATTCAGTACATCTGAAGGAATCTTATGAAAATCTTGACGTTCTCCTTAACAAAACAAGATATCAGAAATACAACTAGCAAATGTTTGGAGATTTTCAAATTCTGAGCATGGTATTAGGGCAGCAAAGTGACTACCCAATAATGGCATGTTTCATCTGTGCATGGGGCAGTAGAGCTTATAAGCAACATTGGATCACAAAAAAATGGCCTAAAAGAGAAAACTTGATTCCAGGATCAAAGAACGTTCTCTACCCGAACCTAGTGAAACCGTAAAAAGTTATTTTACCACCCTTGCATATTAAATTAGGATATGATGAAACAATTTGTCAAGGCTCTGGACAAAAAAGGTGAATGTTTTCAATATTTGGTTAATGTTTTTCCAGATTTATCAGAAGCAAAAATCAAAGAAGGAGTGTTTGTTGGCCCAGATATAAGGCGATTAACTAAAGATAAAACTTTTGAGGAAAACATTATTACAACAGAAAAAGAAGCATGGGTTAGTTTCAGAAATGTCATTCAAAATTTTCTAGGCAATTACAAGGATCCTAATTACAGAGCCATTGTAGCAACTATGCTAGAAAAATTTAAGAACCTGGATTGCAACATGAGCTTGAAAATTCATTTTCTGCATTCTCACCTTGACTATTTTCCCGAAAATCTTAGTGATGTGAGTGAAGAGTAAGATGAAAGATTTAGCTAAGATATAAAATGTATGGAAGGACGATGGAATGTAAATATGATGGCGGATTACTGCCGGGGTTTAAAGAGAGATTCTGTTTCTGAAATTTCACCGTATAAGAAAAGCCGTAAACGTTCGTTTGACGGAAAAGGAAAATGATTTTGTAAAAGCACATTAATTTTGATTAATTTTGGTTTTTATATTTGTTTTTTATTAACTACTTTTTATCTTCACACAAGTTATTTTTATTTAGATTGCATCAATATCAATGGGTCGTGGATTGTATATTCTCTTAAGAAAATGAAACAAATTCTATAAATTACTGATAAACAATATATATACAGCATATTAATGCTTTTGTTTTCACGATTGTGAAAAATCCTTACGTGACAGAGAAAAATAAATGTTATTTTTGAAATCAGCATGGTAAAATTAGTCTAAATCACTTTAAGTAATGTAAACCCCAGTCGAAAAGTTAAATTTTGTAAGGTAGTGATAATTGCAATCATTCCGGGCTAAGAATAAAGCGTAACGGTATCAACATTTTTTTGAGAAAGCAAAATTGTCCTGCGATGGTCGCCTTCCAGAAAGAAAAAAGTCCCCTATTGTTACAGACATAACACCTGTTAAATTTTACCTCTCACTTCTTGCGCTGCCCATGATGCTTCCACGATCTTGATGAAAGTACGGTGCACTGCGCTATCCTCACAAAGTCCGCAAGAAGCGTTAATAATTTCTTTAGGATATCTGACTCTCAGTGTTTCAATTTTATTGCGCAATTACTAGCCACAAAATTGTAAATACAGAGGATGTTCACACATTTTTAGGACGATTTTCCGGCAATAGAATTAATGTTTAAAAAACGTCTGACAGCCCTTTCTCTGAACTAAGAACCTACATCTAGATTTCCAAAATAGCAAGACATTTCTTAAAATTGACAGTGGTATTGTATTCCACTCCTCTTCCACTGCTTTCCAGAGTCCAATCACTGTTTTAGGACTGCGTTTAGAAAGCGCTCTTTTTAGCAGTCCGAAAGCACAATAGTCCATTGGTGACACATCAGGGGGCTTTGAAAGAATATAAGCAAAAGATATATTAGGGGTATGCAAAAGTTTTCGCCGTTTTAAGGAGACAGGAACAATCAGGAAGCCAGTACACATTCAACGAAATATTGGCCGTTAGCATCAATGTATCTTTGCTATTTTTCAGACAACAAGTGAATGCGCCTGTGATAGGACTCTGGTTTTGAGCTGAAGAACGCAGTGACGAAATTTTCCACCTCTGGAACTGTGGTGACCCGCTGTTGGGCTAGGGCATGTTGCATAAAGCGAAACAGATGAAAGTCTGCGGGCGCGGTGGAGCGAGGCCGCTGGCGTGATAGCAGGATCCGTCCGTCTGTTCGTCGTAGCTGATCCGTCCGTCTGTCCAAAGGTGATTCGCCTTACATCCCCGGTCGTGCACCTCAGTCACTCGGGGCTGCAATTCCATCACTTCGTGTGACCTCCGGGATGCTGCTGGCTTTTTCGGTAGAAACTTACATCCACGAGTTACATGCAATCTAGCACCAGGAAAAGAGGCATCTTCCTCTCTCCTATTTCCTCACGGTAACGTCAACCGACCTTCCACCCTTTACTTAACTGGCCGACTTCTTCGGGCCGAAGCTTTTCTTCCGCCGCTAACACCGAGCTGGATCAATCCAGATCCGGCTCCCTAAGTCTAGCTTCCTTCACGGCTTTGAACCAGACTAATCTTTTTCGCTTGTTCACATTTCGTCAACAAATTCCTTGTTCTGTCGTTAGGGGTCTGTTTTAACTCTTCTGTCAGTCTTATTGCTTCCTAATCGACATTTATGGTGCAAGAGGTGTGAAATTTGCTGTCGCATGTCATCAGATTCCACTCAACTGATAGTTTCCCTAACGGTTCCAACCATGGAAAAATCTATTTCCCTGTCGCGTAAAATTCGCTTTTCCAATGCCATTTTACTCGTACGGTAACAGTCTTGTGATTGCCTCGTAAATTGAACATTTAGGGAAACTATCAGTTGAGTGGAATCTGATGATATGCGACAGCAAATTTCACACCTCCTGCACCATAAATGTCGATTAAAGCAGTACCATAAACTAACCGTACGTAACTTGTTAAATGTTAGTACAGGGACGATCTTTATAAAAATTCCGAATTTTCCTCCTTACCAAAGGCTTTTCCATTTGTAACTTCCGCTATTTCTTCTCCTTTAGGATATCACAGTAATCCTGCGTATTAAATTTCGCCCTCATAGCTGCAATAATTTTTGAGTTATGGCGGCATCAAATCACACACACCACCATGAAAATTGCCAAATCATGCTCAGGGGAACCTCAAATGTGTACTTCTTTTGTAATCTCGAAGCCGACTTTGTTTTGTTATTGCAGTACTTTATCATACATTAAGAAAGTAAAACGGGGCAAAGAGAAGTATGCAGAAACAAAAAAAAACCGTTATTTTTCAAGGGAAGGATGGGTAGTCATAGTAAGTACCGAATTAAAGAGCAAATTGTTATATACATTCTTAGAAAATTGGCAAGAAATAACATTCGTATTTCTGATCTCTGTTGCAGTGTAGTATTAAGTAATGCTACTCTCAAAATGACTTTTAGTGAGCCTGCATTTAAGTTATTAAATTCATACTTTCTAGATGACATGCATTGAGTTCTGACAGAATCCTGTTCCCAAACCCAGAACAACGAATTTATCCCTCCCTCTATGTCCATTTTTCTAAGAAACAAAATTTTAAAAAGTTAAAAAATTGCTGTTTTTGAGGCCCTCCAGCATCTCGGGTCCCTGCGTTTGGGCTTCGTGGGCTTCCCTGCGTTTTGTAATTTTGGAGTCGACTTTCGATAATTTGAACTTTGGTAGCTTGAATCTTGCAATATCTCGACAAAAAAAAAAAAAAAATGCATTCCCTCCAATTAGTACGAGCACGAAATTGTTTTACCTTATTTTGACAGCTTGATTTTTTTCAGATTCTCTTTAATTTTGACTTATCGGGAGTTGACTGTCAATACTAGGATTCATGATCACTTATGGAGAACAATCTAACGCACACTTTTTAGTAAGATTCTGGATTTCAACTGCTGCAACTTTGACAACAGTTGAACCTTTCTGGCTCAGCCGCACTTTGCAGAAGTCTTGAAACGATCGTTTTGTTTTAAAAAATTCCAAAATACTTAATGTTTAATTTAAGTTCTTTGGCCCACTTTCTGAGAGTGCAAGAGTTTCACTTCTGGGAGGGTTTCTAGTCACAACGAAGCAATCTTTTACAACCAGAATTCGGAGCACGTCTTCATAGAAACAATGTACAACAAGAATAACCAAGATCCCACCTGTTGTGCAGTTTTCCGAATACCTATTTTAAAAACCAAAATTTCCGAATGTTATTTCATATTGTAATTGACTCATTTTTAATGGTAAAGTAAACAAGAAAAAAAATGGACATCATGTAGTGCTAATGTCCCCAGTTATAGCCGAGCGGTTGGGCTTTTGCTTCTCTCACCGCAGTATTAGGTCCGAATCCCAGATAACACATGTTCTTTGCTCTTCAATTCCAGTTTTATTCCTTGCCCAACCAGCAACTCTAAATTATAGTAACTGGCAACTCCTCCTGAATTTTGATATCCAAGGGTGGTCAAATCCCACAGACACGCGCATCTACAAGCTAGAAGTCCGTCGTACTTTTCGCAGTGTTTCAGGGCTAAAATAAACAATTCTTCACTAATAAATCATGAAGTATTTAACCTGGTTATGGCTGATTCTTTAAAAAAATTGTTCGCGGCAGATCACCAAGAAATACTGACAACAAATCTGTATTATTTTTCTCATAACTATATCCGTATCAGATCATGTATAACAGTTGTGCTGTTTCTTCTGTTCTTCCAATTTTCTTGTCTTTCATCAAATTTAATATGAAAATCCCCCTAAAAGAATGTGAGTATTTTGATTTCTTCTAAGAAATTAGTTCTTTTAAACCTTTGTTTCTTTTGCCTAGTATCTAAAGGATAATTTCTGAATCGTGTGGTTAACATTCCTGATAATGAGGGAAAATGTCTTTCTTTTCAAAAAGCATTTTTATGTTACTCCAAAATAAAGGAGGTAATGTTTCCGCACCTTATGAGGCACTCCTGAAGTTCAGCGGATTGCTTTCCGGCAAAAGACAAAGGGTTGGGAAGAAATAATTAATATGAGGTAGTATTTTTCAAGCAAAAGATGACAGTTCAAGTTTTGTTTTATATGAATTTGCCTACAGTGAGTCTGTTATAGCACAAAGAAACGCGTGTTCCTTTCCTTCCGCCCTCCCTCCTTTTTTTCTGGAGAAACAGCTAAAATGTGTTTTGAAACAACAGGCGTAGAAGATGTAGCATCTTAAGTAATAGGTGTACAAATAAGTTTTAAAGCGTTTTAAGACAGCGCAACATGTAATTTGAGAGAAAACAACAATACCTTTGCGAATCAAAAAATGCGCCGTCGGTCGGGCAGCTGACGGATTCCAGCCACGAAGAATACTTTGTCGTGGGACGCGATGAAGTCGTCAACCCATTTTTGCACTTCGTCACATGACCGGAACCGTACAGCAGACAAATCATTTGCATCGATCGGAACAAATGATAGTCTGAAGGGGCTATGTCGGGACTATACGCCGGGTGCTCCAAAACTTCCCAGCCAAGCGTCAATACCGTTTTCTTGACCGATTTCGCGACATGCGGCCTAGCGTTGTCATGCAGTAATTTCACGGGACGCAATCCTTTACCTGTGAATGGACGTTTCCGAGATATTTTCTGGTTCAATCGCAGCAATTGTTGCTTGTAACGATCAGCAGTAAGATTTTGATCCTGTTCCAATAGTTCATAATACAGCACACCCTTCATATCCCACCAGATGCACAGCAGAACTTTCTTGGAGTGAATATTGCGTTTCGGTGTCGAAATCGTTGATTCACCAGGGTCTACCCAATGATTTTTGCGTTTGGGATTGTCGTACCATATCCAATTTTCATCACACGTAACGATTTTTCACAGGAAAGACTTTCTGTCTTGTTTATTCAACAGATTCAAACACTCCATGACACGCTCATCCTTGTTCCTCTGGCTCAGGTCATGTGGCACCCATTTTCCTTCCTTCTGAATCTTTCCCATTGCGAGTAAACGCTTGGAAATGGTTTGTTGAGTTACCCCCAGTTGTTCAGCTAGTTCTTTTTGCGTTTGAGACGACTATCCATCCAGCAATGCCTGCAGTTCCTCGTGTGCAACCTTCTGCGGGGCGCAGCTACGTTCTCGAGCGGTAACATGAAAATCATCTGCTTTAAACTGTCTAAACCAAAACTCACACGTGGTTTTCGATACAATATTCTCGCCTATAACAGAACAGGTCGATGCACATGCTTTTGCAGCACTTTTTCCTTGATGAAATTCGTCACGAATGCAGTGCCGAAGAAATGCAGTATCGCTTGCCATCTTTCACCTACCGATGTGCAAGTGCGTTTGACTGTTGGGCAAACTTTTGTGTCACATTTTATACTCTGGACCAGTTACGGTCACATGACAACAACGCTGGGGAATGTTGGATATGTAAATTAGCGGTATACGTCACACAAAAAACGCTTTAAAACTTATTTGCACACCTAATACAATAGTAAAAACCAGTTAGAGCAATTAAAATAGGGACTGAGGAAAAAAGGGTAAGTCAACTAGAAGGCGATGGTCGGATCTTTAGACATTGCTCTAAAGAACCGACCACAAGAAATGAAAAGAAATGGGTGGGGTGGGAGAGAGAAACGTTGTTCTATTATTTCTATTACCTGGAAGGTAAATCCACATGGTTAAAATAGCTTAGGAGGCTGTCCCGCGGAACGGTCAGAGGGGGCAGCACTGCAACGCCAGAGGAATCAGCAGCGAAGCAGTTTTGTTGTTGTTTGTTTCAGGATTTTTAACTACCACCATGAGCAACTGTAAGGAATATAAGCAGTCCCCCGTCCCTAATTTAGGACCACTGGATATAGAACCACCGGCATGGCGCAGTTGGTTAAGTCGCTATGCGCTGTGAGGGAGGCGGACGTTTCTGACGGGTGTTCGAACCCCGCTCCTATCGGCCATCTATAGTCTGAGGGTTTTCCGGGGTTTTCCAGAGCCTCCCTGTGTTTGGGGACGCGAATACGTAGATGGTTCCCAGTGATGTCGGCCCCGGACGCACTTTGTCCCAAGGGGTAACCTTATGTAGCAGGGGAATGGCGGAATGGCACGCTGGCTGCATTAATTTGCCAGTAATCCTCAAGGGCGCATAGTCGCCTTTGCGGAACTCCAACCCGCCATGGGCGGACGAGATAGAGAGAGAGTTATAGAAAAGTCATAGAGTCAGCGACTTCGGAAAAACACAGCATCCATGCCTCATCCAGGACTCGAACCCGGACTCACTTCGGGCAATAGATCAGAAACCAGCGCCTCACACTGCTAGGCCAACGGGGTGGTGCGAAGTATATTGCACAGAACTCTAAAATAATGCGCAATAAAAACTGTGATTTATTCTTCACTGAAATTAAGAAGCTCGAAATTTTAATCAGTGCCAGTTGTCGATCACACGTATGCACACGATAATCTCCAACCATTGCCTTCTCATCCAGTTAAAAAATAATAATAAAACGAAAAACAAATTTGTTTATTCAAAACAATAACTCAAGAGACGTGTATATTTACTAAACATGCACGCATTATATTGGACTCCGTGCGTCTTGTAAAAGGAGAAAAAAATTCTTCACAAATACATGGAGCAACTACAGAATATACACTGGCGGAAAGTGAAAAAAGAACACCAAGAAAGAATTGGCGGACGATCATGAAATTTAGATATGTTAATGGGGTCGAGTTTACGTAGGTGTGATGTTAATTTCGGGACCAACCGGTGAGCGCTTACGCCACAGCACGGCATAATATGCAAATTATCGTCGGTGGTATTTAAGGAGTACGGCGAAGTGAATGTAATCAGTCGTCGGCGTACGGACACGTGCGAAGACCCTGAAGAAGCTGAAATACTTGGACATGAAAGACGTGTACGATTTCAGCAGTTATCGGACTTTGAGTGAGGTCGTCTAGTCGGACTTTGAGTGAGGTCGTCTAGTCGGACTCCGCGAGACCGGGTGGTCGTATCGTCGTATTGCGGAGCGAATTGGACGGGAAGTATCGATGGTGGTACGATGGTGGCTTAGATGGTCAGAGGAACATTCCCACACGAGAAGACGTGGAACCGGGAGTCACAGATGGACTAATGAACGGACCGATCGACGCATAAGAAGAGCGGCGTTGTCAAGCAGAACATCCACTGCGACGCAAATCCGAGCTGCCGTTGTACCTGAAGTGACTGTGCGAACAATCCGCAACCGTCTACTGGATGCAGGACTACGTGCACGTGTGCCTCTGGCATGTGTTCCTCTGACTCCAGCCCACCGTCAGGAACGGCTGCAGTGGTGTCGCCAACGTCTGCACTGGAGAACGCAATGGCAATCTGTCGTGTTCAGCGATGAAAGCAGATTCTGCTTGGGAGCCTCCGATGGTCGTATGCGTGTTCGCAGACGCACAGGGGAGCGTCTCCACCCTTCTTGCATCCGCCAGCGACACACAGGGCCTACACCTGATCTCCTGGTGTGGGAGGCTATCAGCTATCACTCCCGTACACAACTAGTGTTTGTACCGGGTACGTTAAACAGCACCTCTTACATGAACAACATCGTTCAGCCCGTTGTTGTGCTATTTGTAAGGTCGGTCCATTGTGGTGTTTTCCAGCAAGATAACGCACGCCCACACACGGCACGTGCAACGCAACATGCAGTTCAGGGTGTGAGACAACTTCCATGGCCTGCATGTTCACCATATTTGTCCCCCATTGAGCACGTGTGGGATTTTATGGGACAACGACTTATCCGGTCTCCACGGCCAGCCACGACCATCCCCGATTTACGCGTCCAGGTTGAGGATGCTTGGAACTCAATACCCCAAACTTACATCCAGCATCTGTACGACAGACTCCATGCCAGAATTGCACAGTGTGACGCAGTTCATGGCGGTTCAACCTCGTACTAACCATGTTACATGGAAATGTTATTTTTCAGTTTACCAACAAATACAGCTGTATTTTGCCATGTTTTGATCACGTTATCCTCTGTATTCCGTTATTATGCTGTATAAATTTCGTTGGTATCAGGCGTCTCCTTCTTGGTGTTCTTTTTTCACTTTCCGCCAGTGTATATGGTGACAAATAGAAATGTCCTTTGCCTTGCTTACTGTTCAACTTGTAACTTAGCATCAGAAATCTTGAGATGTGGGTTTGATTCCCGCTCCAGGACCGTGTAATTTTCAAGTTTTCTGATGTCATATGTTGAACACTAAGCAAAGCAATGGCTATTCTGTTTGCCGCCTTAAAAATGCAATAGCATTGAAGTTTTGAGGAGGAGATGGGTCTCGGAAATAGTTTTGGCACGGAATTTCACCCAACTCTGAATTTCGCACAAATATGAGCTCATCAATACGGCCTCAAAGGAAATCTTCGTGCGCCGCCCCAGTGGCGCAGTGGTCTAAGCAATGGCTTCTGATCATTCGTCCGAGATGGGTCCGGGTTCAAATCCCGGTGAGGCATGAATGTTGTGTTTGTCTTACGGCCCTGGCTCTCTCCCTTCTTTGGAACCAGTGGCCCTAAATTAGAAACGGGCGACTGCTTATAGCCCACTGAGTTGCTCACAGTGGTCGTTGAACCTCCAATAAGAAAAACAACCTTCGTGCACCATTTTTGGCGCGAAAAATAAAATCTGTACCTCCTCAAATCAATTTTACTGTTTTTCTTCATTGATTTGAGGCGGGAGGGATCTGATAAACAACAAGTGTATCTTTGAGAATGTGGCAACATAAACCATCTTGTTCTAGCATATCTCAATAAACCAGGGGAGAAAATGTGAAACAAGACACTTTCAAATCACTGTATTATCAATAATGATAACTTAATTCGAAAATAACTTCGTTTAATTTTTTTTATATTTAATTTGAATCTTAATTGTTTTACCTACTAGTAAGGGAAGTTAATCATTAGTCCGTTTAAAAAATAGCTTTCTTCAGAAAATATTGTTAACGTTTTTTAATGAACTAATTTTTCAGAATCACTAACGGCTGCTCCAAAAATGCCTTTTTAAACTGATGCCATTTTATAATTTTTTTTACTCTTAGAGATCTTTATTTTTAACGTTAAGGAAAAGAAAAACAACCAGGAGTAGTTTCATTTAGCTAGAAAGTAGGGTAATTGACTTTTGCATTACTTGCTTTAGCAAAAAATCACTGCTTAGTCTAAACTGAATAGTAAGTGTGTGTGTGTGTGTGTTCATTCGTGAGAAAAACCTGGTTCAGAAACTTACCATTCTTAGATCTACAGGTCTATAACTCGAATCGTCAAGCACGAGTAACTAGCAGTGTCAACCTCTTCAGTTCAGTCTTTTACCATTTCGTATCAAATTACAGTTACCAATTCAGCACTTTTACTGGCTGATGGGCTTCCAAAGGGCTTCATTTTTTCAAGTGGCACATTCATTTCTGTTTATATCACTACTTGAAACATTTCTAGACATGCTACTCGGCGGTTCAGGGACTGTTAACATGTATGAAATTTCCGAATTAACTTAAAAGGCTATTCCACGAAAAAAAATCGAAATAATCCCTAAGCAGAAGAAATCCAGCAAAGAAACCATGACATAGAAGATAATTAAGATAACGTCTAAACTAAGGAATTTGGAAGAATTCAAAGGCTGAGTATAGGAAGCCAAGGACCAGAAAACTAGGGGATGTCACGACAGAATACCACTATCTTGAAAGCAACGGGAATACTTTGAAATATTTATACTCAATTATTTTATAACAGCTTTTGTAGAAAATAATTCAAAATTATTTTGTAGTTCTGGGTGTCTGTTAATATTCTAAGCGACTGCAAAATGTATTTCTAGAAAGGCGATTAGCGTACAAAACTGCAAGTTACACCATTCTAAAGTGCAACACAAAGAGATTTATTCCAGCATGCGCATGAAATATCTTCCCACTCTCACAAACGTAAACTAGCGTATCAACCTAAAAGAAAAGAAAACAGCTTTTGGTGTGATGGACTTTTATTCAACGAAATCGACAATATCTGCTTTACATATTTATATGCCACGTATCAAAAAAGTTATACACCTGAAACAGAGAAAATTGTGTAAATTTTTTTGACAACCTTTCTACTTTCTGTTGCAAAACATATATGCACTACTGGCCACCCAAAATGCAACACCAAGAAGGACGCGAGACAACAAAGCCAGATTTACTGGATACATAACAACAGATACAAAGATGAAACGATTGAGCTTACAGGCCCGTGCGACTTGCAGAACACGCAGACATCAATAGTTCGTGTGGACCTCATGGCTGGCAATAACGGCCGCTACACGCCGCGGCATCGAACGAAAGAGGCTTTGGATGTGGGCTTGGGGTATGTCGGTCCAGGCTGCTTCCACACGTTGCCACAGTTCATCAGGCGTAGCCGCGGGTGGTGCTTGCCGGGCCACTCGGTTGCCGATCAGCGACCAGACGTTTTCGATGGGCGACATATCGGGAGAACAAGCAAGCCACGGCAGCAGTGAAACCTGGTGGGCCATGAAGAATTGTTGCATGATGCGTGCCACGTGCGGGCGCGCATTATCCTGTTGAAACGTGGCCGCTGGCAGGTCCTGCAGGTAAGGGAGGACTACAGGCTCTAAAACATCGGAGATGTAGCGGTGGCCGTTGAGTGTACCGGCGATGCGTACCAGAGGGGTGCGGGTGTCATATCCAATTGCGCCCCAAACCATAACGCCAGGCGACGGACCGGTATGGCGATGCATAATGCAGGCGTCATACAGTCTCTCGCAGCGATGCCTCCACACGCGGATCCGACCATCGTGATGTTGCAGGCAGAAGCGGGAATCGTCGGAGAAGACAATGTCGTGCCATTCTGTAGTCCAGGTGCGGCGTTCAACGGCCCACTGCCGCCGCATTTGCCGGTGGTGTAACGTCAATGGTAATCGGAGCAATGGGCGCCGTGCGGTAAGTCCCCGCTCCTGCAGACGACGTCAAACGGTACGTGCTGACACAGGTTGTTGCGCAACACACCCTAATTCCTGCGCTAACGTTCGTGATGTAGCGGTGCGAGCCGTCAATGCCCGCTGCACAACATGCCGGTCCTCTCATTCGGTGGTGATCCGCGGCTGCGGCAATCACTCACGTCGGTCTGCCCGTCCCTCCTGCACCCACCGAATCCATACTAGCCTCACTGTGGCTGGATGCCGTCCCACACGGGTGCCGATGTCTCGGTACGATAAACCGCTGTCGCGATGAACCACTATTCGTCCTCTGTCGAACTCCGAAACGTGCTGGAATGACTGCCGTATTCTGCGACGAGGCACCAGGAAGCTTCCCACGCACAGGTCCTGCAGCACAACACCCTTCCACTACTTACACCCCGCCTTCTGTGCACCCTTCTTATAGTGCTTCTCGGTGGCGTGCCGAGCGCACATGATTCGCATATGCCCTGCAATGCTAATCGTTTGCATGTCCTCTCGCGGGCGACGACGCATGCTGCGAATTTCAGGCCAATCGGATGCTTCCTTCTTGGTGTTGCATTTTGGGTGGCCAGCAGTGTATATATACAATCGGTCTTTTAGAAACACTTAGCGAGAAATTTTTGTGCGTAAAATCTTGAGAAACTTGGTCATGTTTGCCTTGCTTTTTTTTTTCTTCTTGTTATTGTTTTGTTTTTATTTTGAAATTTGACGACTACCAGCATGAGCAACTCGACGGGCTATAAGCAGTCTCCCGTCCCTGACTTTGGGACGCTAGTTCCAGGGAAGGGACAGAACTAGTGCGGAAAGACAAACATAACATCCATGCCTCACTGGGATTCAAACCCAGACCCATCACGGTAAGACTGCGCCACTGGGCCGACCATGTTGGCCTTCATGCGATTCAGAAATTTTCAAGTTGATCTTCTACTAACCGGGAAATCTTGGAAAATACAAATGTACAGTAGTGGCCAAAATTGTGGAAACCTTTTGGAAAAAGTGTATTTTTGAGGTTTGATGGCTCATAACACCACATTTTTTGGAGTCATACCATAAAATTATATATCAATGGAAAGATAATTTCATCAAAAATGTAATGCAACAAAGTTTGTTGTTCAATTATCTGTATTCTGTGAAAAGTTATAGCCAAATAACCAGATAAAGGAAGCACTACTTGCTTAGGTTGATATGAAGTAGCTTTCCTTCATTTGAATGTAGCCAATGAGGATGAGTGTTTAGACAGCCAATCAGGTGTCATCTCGTTTTGGCAATATGCCAATCAGGTCACAATAGAATTCAGCTCTTGATGTTATGTATTGGAGCTGAGAGGAGGGCATTTGCCCGTGTGTTATGTGATCACTATCAAGTTTTTTTTTTTTTTTTTTTTTTTTGTGTATGTGTGTGTGTGTTCTTTCATTTAGTAAGCTTCTAAAACGTAGTAAAATTAAAGAAATGGCGCAAAGAGTTGACTGGTCCCCCAGAAAGCCATGTAAAATCGTACTATTAAGTGAACAAGGCTTCAGTTATGTAAGAAATTAGAAGAAAAATTGGTGGAAACTTAACCAAAGGTGGCATTTCTAAATTTTTGAAAAGGTATAAGGAGACTCAGTCACTACAAAACCAGACTGGTAAAGGCAGGAAAAGGTGCACAACAGCAAGTGATGATAGAAGAATTAAGAGACTGTGCCTAGGTGACAGAAGAAAATCATCTGGATGTATACAAGATGAAATGGCACAATGCAATGTGAAGTTGAGTGCAAGGACTGTTCGGCGGAGACTGCATGAATTTGGTCTAAAACCTAGAACCACGAAAAAAGCCATTTTTATCTCTCAAACAAAGGTTGAAAAGATTAAACTGGGCTAAACCCCATGTTAACTGGACAGCGGAACAATGGGACAGTGTTATTTGGAGTGATGAGACCAAAATCTTCGTGTTTGGTAGTGATGGCATAAAATACATAAGGAGAAGAATCGGAGAAAATTTGCATCCTGATTGCATTGCATATTCCGTGAAACACTCATTTAGTGCTTTGATCTGGGGTTGTATGACATTAAAAGGTGTGGACAGAATTTGCGTGATTAATGGGAATATAAATGGCCAAAAATACATTAATGAAATACTTGAGCCCAAACTGAAGCAATCCGAACGTGATCTTTTCCAAGATAATGAAGCATTTATATTTCAACAGGATTCAGCTCCATGTCATGTTGCTGCTGTCTGCAAAAAGTAGTTTCAAGATAATCATATTCCACTACTGGAATGGCCTGGGAATAGCCCAGACCATAACCCCATCGAAAATCTATGGAGCCGGCTAAAGAAACTTGTTAGTCAGAAGCAAACCCAGCAATAAAACCCAATTAATAGAAGCAATAATTCAATCTTGGTTTCACAATATAACAGCTGCAGAACTAAAAAACTTGGTTCACTCCATGGGAAGGAGTTGTAGGGCCGTAATTAACACTAAAGGTTACCCAACTAAGTATTAACTGACGTGGTGAGAATTTTTGTATATCTCATTTTTTCTATGTGTTTCACTTTTCTTCTTTATAACTGCTGTTCTAATACAAAACCCTTCATAAAAGTTATTGCATTACATTCTTGATGAAATTATCTTACCATTGATATATAATTTTATGGTATTACTCCAAACAAAAGTGGTGTTATGAACCATCAAACCTCAAAAATACACTATTTCCAAAAGGTTTCCACAATTTTGGCAACTACTGTAATATTTGCGCGAAGACAGCGTTCACCAAAGAAAAAAAAAAGAAAAATTAAAAAGAAAAGAAAGAAAGAAAGAAAAAGAGCACAAAAATGGCTGGAGAAAACAAAACATGATCATGTTTTCATCTACCTGATGCGAACATTATTTCTCTAGTACGTCTCTTTTACTAGTAATGTCGAGCTCACAGACAGAGAAACGGGAGGATATAAAGATGGCATATGCACTTCTATTTTCGATATACGTTTTTTTATGTATGACAAAGGTATGATAAAAAAACGTGTTATTTTTAGCAGGACTGTCACTAAGAGGAGGGGAGTGGAGGTTCAGGCGAACAGCTGTGTATGGAAGATATCACGATATTTATTTGAAGTGTGAAATAGGCATTATTACTCTATAAAGATGTCACTAGGTTACAACGCCACTGCAACATAGCCCGTCTGCCTTCCTCTCAATTTTCCGTGCGTGTGTGAGTGTTTTTCTGTGGAAAATAATGCAATCGTTCTCTGTATAAATCTGTCTCTACATACACTATATTGACAAAAGTCACCGCGCATCCCTTCAAAAAAATAAACGGATCCGCTGCGTTGTTAAGATGCGCGGTACAGCCGCAAACGGGATAAAAACAAGCCTGCAGCTGACCGCTGACCGCGATCACATCGCACTGTAAGGTTGAGTGAAAATATCGCGGCGGGAGAGAACTGAGAAAAGAAAGATTGTTAGGTGTTATATTAGAAGGTTGTCCATAAGAGAAACCGAGAGGCGTTTAAACATACCCAAGTTAACTGTTTTGGATGTGCTGAATAAGTGGAAGACACATTGCGTGCCGGAAGCAGAAAAACGTACCGGCAGACCAAAGAAAATCAGTGATAGAGGACGTCGAAGCCTCGGGAGAGTCGTTACAGCTAATCGACGGAGCACTGCATAAGACCTCAGGTGTACAGGTGAGTAAAAATGCTGAAACCTCGGTGTGCACACGTACCACTCGCAGAGAACTTCATTCCATGGGTTACCGTGGTCGTGCGGCTGCTCATAAGCCTTTCATCTCCACTCGGAAGGCTACTCGTCGTTTACAATGGTGTAAAGAACATTTGTCGTGGACCGTAGACCAATGGAAAGGTGTACTATGGACTGATAAGTCCAGATACACGATCCATCAGTCTGATGGCCATGTGTGGATATGGTGGCAGCCGGGGGAACGCTATTTACCACAGTGTACTACTGTTCCTACGGTCAAGTTTGGAGCTGGCAGTGTACTCGTGTGGGGGTGTTTTTCGTGGTATGGTCCCGGATCATTGGTTATCGTGGACAAACCTGTTAACCAGCACGTCTTCCTTGATATTTTGGATAATGCACCGAGCCATAAAGCAAGGACTGTTACGGCGTGGTTTGACGATAATTCCGTATCGTGTGTGGACTGGCCAGCATAGAACCCTGATCTTAATCCTATAGAGCACCTATGGGATGAATCAGAGCGCCGCATAAGAAGTTTGGAACATAGGCCTATTACTAAGCAACAGTTAACGGCAGCATTATGTACTGAATGGAAGCGCATATCTATCGCTGTGTTCCGAAGCCTTGTCGAAAGCATTTCTCGAAGCGTCAGTGCATGCATTAAGGCCAAAGGTGGACCGACACCATACTAATATACAGTATGTCAATAAATGCTATGTTGTGTTTCTCTTCTAGATATCCGGTGACTTTTGGCAATTTAGTGTATTTTCGTGCATGTATTTGTTTATGGATTAAAAATGAACTTTCAGAAGACAAAACTGATGCACAGTGCTTTTACAAGAAATGAAGATTTATCGATTGATAGGGAAAAGCTGGAGATAATCGATACCTACATTTACCTCGGACAGCAGATATCAAGCAAAGGTCACATTGATGAAGAAATTAATCGACGTATAAAACTTGGTTGGAGAGCTTTTGGAAGAAACCCTACAATTTTTAAGAGCAATATGCCATTATGTCTTAAAAGAAAAGTGTTTAATCAATGCATCCTTCCAGTGCTTAGGTACGGAGCAGAGACGTGGACCTTAACTAAAAAAGACATACAAAGACTGCAGACAACTGAAAGAAGCAAGGAGAGATGCAGGCTTGGTGTAACCAGGAGAGATAAGAAAAGGAACTCATGGATAAGGAAAATGACAAGAGTGGAAAACATCATGATCAGAGTAAAATCCCTGAAATTGCAGTAGGCTGGACATGTTGCCAAGACAACGGACCACTGATGGACAACTGAAATTCTAGACTGCATTCCGAGGAACAGGAAAAGACCCGGTAAAGGACCATATGGAAGATGGGTGGAAAAAATTCGAAAGCATGCGGGAATGACCTGGAGGAGACTGGCGCAAAATTGACCGTTGTGAAAGAAACTTAGGGAGACCTTCACCTAGCAGTGGATTGATAATGGTTGTTTATGATGATGGTGATTTGTATATATCACGTTAAAGGACATACTGAGGAACGACCATATCTCACGCCAACAAAGAAACTACAAATTTCTTTAGCGCCCGGTGTGTTGAAAGTGAGGAAAACATAGCATGGGAGTTAGTAGAGTAATTGAGCTAACGATTGAATTAGTAATTGAAAGAATGTCAGGAAAAACGTAGTGAAAATATCCCACGCAATGTTTACATTTCCGCTAGAAGAGTTTAAAGTTGCTGAAATTTTGCACTGATGTGTGGGAAGCTTTTGCAACATGTAATACTTGTCTTTCGCAAACAGTGTGAACGGTGATTACATGTTTATCGAAAATGTAACACTGTTCTTGAACTTTGGAGGCAATTATCTGCATTTTAATAAACTAAATGTATTTGAGATTGACTTTTATTCAGAGTGAGATGAACTCGGAAATTATTGACGAAAGAGATTCACATAGGATTTGCTCAGAATGCTAGCGAAATTTATATTTCTCCTTAAACATCGCAACTACTGAATTGCCACTTTCAGATACGTATGCTGCAAAAGGGAACAAAACAAATGCAGAAATAATAAAAAAAGCTTCTGTATCAAATTCTACAGCATCGATGACCAGAAATGAAGAGAGAATTGTTCCCATCCACCATGCAGAAAAAATGTTTCGCGAAACAGTTTTATTTTAATTTTTTACAAATTAAATGATCATCTGTACTGGATGTAAAGTAGGAAATCTGCAATTCTGGTTTTGGAATAAATGTCTACGTTTGTTATTCTTTTTCTAGATTTAACGGCCCCTATGAGCAACTCTAACGGCTATAAGCCGTCGCTCGTCATTAATTTGGGGTTACTGCTACCCGGGAGGGGAGTGAGCCAGCTCCGAAAGACAAGCACACATTGGGACTCAAACCCAGGAACAACTCGGATGACTAACCAGAAACCTGACTAATTTAGGGTCACTGGTTCCATAGAGGGGAGAGAGACAGCTCCGAAGGACAAGCACACAACCCATGCATCGTCGGAACTCGAACCCAGGCACAGCACGGATGACCAGCCAGAAACCTACACCTCTGACCACTCGGCCATCGAAGCTTTGAATAAATGTCTTCACTTCGGCTCTGCAGATCAGGATATTTGGGGTGCTTATAATTTTTTTTTTTTTTTTTTTTTCAGATAGTTCAAATAAACTTGTTCATGTATTTTCGATTTTCTGCTTTGTGAAACAAAAATAACGAAAAAAAAAAAATACTGATTTTTATGCCTTTTTACATTTTTAAACATGTTTTCCGTGGCTGAAGAAAAGCATTTACTGGACACAATTGGCATTGCTTCACCTCCTCCCCACCTACCCCGTAATTCTTACACACTTACTACACCAACGCGGGTGAGCCCAACAGTTTGAAAAACACTGTAAGAGGTGATGCATAATTTATTTTTCCTTGTAACATGGTCTGAAAATACAGTATATTTTGAAACTCCAGGCTTTTTTTTTTTTTTTTTTTGACCCAGCAAATTAACTTTTCAAAAACAAGAGTTGGAAATCTTTAACGTTGTTCTAAAAAATCCATTTCAGCTGGAACAATAACTTCTGAGTATGAATTCCTCAGGCAAATATCTGCGATTTCGCTTGATGTGTTGGCGTCCTGTTCTTTGCTTCGAAGATGAAAAGTGGCCTTTTTTTTTTATTGTTTCTTTTCAGCTTCATTTTCGCTGATGAAATTGGTGGTCCAAATAGTAATCTTCCTGTCGCCTTAGTTCTCTCTCACTTTCTCACCCAAGCATACATCATCGTTTTGTTTGTGTGAACATACCGGAAATTCTGGTTCTTCAGGCAACCAGCGCAATCAACTTTCCGAGACGCTTAACTTAACAACCAATTGTATTGAAGATATTGCTTTATCGCCGATGCCGGTAATGTTTTTAATATCGTATGAATACTAATGTTTTTTGGGTTTTTGTAGAAACAAAATCACGTTTCTTCGAAAAACACAGGTGTCAAATTTATTTCTGCACGTGCGCCCTTTTACTTCTTGTCATCTACTGCGTACTATGTTTGCGAAGAGTTATATTTTAAAGTGTCGCTCACTGACTAACCTGAACTTAACTATCTCCACGAAATTCATATCATCAAGAAAATATAAATTATTCTCTTATTTTTCTTTATTACAAGGGACAGTCAAATGAAAATCTTAAATAATTGTTTTCTCACAATTTATTGAACAAAAGTGGTACACACCTGTATCATTTTTCAATGTAATCTTCATTTTGTGCAATACAAGTCTCCAGCACTTACAAAGTGCGTAGATTCCTGTAGAAAAAATTATTCCGGCCGCGTGTGCAGTCACTCATGCACCATCTGCTGCTTTCAGCACTACTTACAGTGGACACTGTTCGAAATATTTACCATGACGAATGGCATGCACTGCAAAAATATTTTTTAATCCGATTTTTAGAAGCAGGGATGTGTTTGCAAACAGAAATACAAACTTACGCCACCTAGAGGCAGAACTGCTCATTAAGAAAAATTCGAAAATTTATGCAAAATTTTTAAGGTCAACAGCATCCGATGCAAAAAGAATATTTCATATCGAAGTTTTAAAAGAACAAGTATCGAGAAAAGTAGAATATACATTTAGCGGAAAAACTGTGAATTAATTTGAACAGTAATTATGCATAAAGTTTCCGTGATAAGCAGTATCTTTTTAAAAAATAATTTTTAATAGGATTTCGGGGGCTTAGTGGGCACCACTGTATGTCATAAATAATTACAAATTATGTACAACATATTGCTCACCATAAATGCTCTTGGACGCAAAAATTGAAAATGAAATAAAATCGAACTTGCAGAGATATTGAGAAAACTATGATATACACTGAAGTGCCAGAAAAACTGGTATAGACGAGCTTATGCAAAATACATTGCAACGTCACCTATGCGCGTACTCGGTTGGGTCCGCCAGTGCGTATATAAAGCGATAGACATCCTTGCCAGCTGTCAGAGCTGTTTTCGGCATGAGAATGACAAGTAATAACGATTTAAGCGATTTTCAACGCGGTGTCATAGTTGGTGCTCGTGAGATGGGCCATAGTATTTCGGAGGTAGAAACGAAGTTCAGATTTTCACGGACGACCATTGCAAGGGTGTACCGTGACTACGAGAATTCCAGCAAAACCTTCAACCTACGATACCAGTGTGGCCGTAAAAAGACATTGGGTGAACGTGACCATCGTCGGCTGTCAAGAATCGTTTCACGCGATAGGCGTGGAACACTCTCGCAGGTATAATCGGAATTCAATGTTGGAGCCTCAACAAGCATCAGCGTCCGGACTATGTAGCGTATATGGGCTTTGGGAACCGACGCCCAACTCGAGTCCCCTTGATGGGTGCACGACACAGAGCTATGCGCCTCGCTTGGGCATGGCCACACCGCCACTGGACACTTGATGACTGGAAACAAGTAGCCTGGTCTGACGAGTCGCGTTTCCAACTGTATCGGGCAGATGGCAGGATTCGTGTGTGGCGCAAACCCTGGCGGGGGTCTGTAATGGTATGGGGTGTGTTTAGCTGGACTTCACTGGGACCCCTGGTACGTCTGCAAACGTCTGTGACCGGCCAACGCTATGTGCGCATCCTTTCTGATGAGGTGCACCCGTTCATGTCCTGCATTCATGCTGATGGGTTGGGCCTGTTCCAACAGGACAATGCACCTCCACACAAGTGTCAGGACGCCACATATGGTTAGAGGAGCATTCATCTGAGTTTGGGGTGTTGCCTTTCCACCCAAGTCCCCAGATCTGAATGTGATCGAGCACAGGAATCCGAAACC
This sequence comes from Macrothele yani, assembly GCA_039090855.1. Lineage (NCBI taxonomy): Eukaryota > Metazoa > Arthropoda > Arachnida > Araneae > Macrothelidae > Macrothele > Macrothele yani. Next base: position 57,636,418 of record CM077017.1, on the reverse strand, counting down.
TCGGATTTCACCCGAATTGTGGAACGCTCTGCAGGAAGTATGGTGTGCATTGCCTTCAGCATATTTCCAGAAGCTAGTGGAGACCATGCCGCGTCGTATTTCTGCAGTCCTGCGCTCCCGTGGGGGACCTACCAAGTACGACTGGTGTACCAGTTTTTCTGGCACTTCAGTGTATATGACCGCTCCTTCCCCTTGCTGCAACTTTTTATTATTTTGAGGAGGAAATAAGCACAAAATGTGTTTTCTGTGGTGAGTAGGTATGTTACCAAAAAAGGAATTTTAGAATCGGATTCTTAGAGCCGTAGATAAGGCTGAAAATATATTGCAAACAGGAACTGTGCTTACTACTTTACCCCTACTGGAACAAATTGTGCGCTAGAAAAAATTATAAAGTATATGCAAATTATTGTTCACTATGAATACAAAATTAAATGTTCAAATCGGACTTTTAGAAACAGAGTAGAAATAAGCATGGCCTCCTCTTTTTTTTTCACCCGGGCCCGTTATATCATTACTTATGACTAGCCCGGGTCCGGCCCAAGTTTGAACATTTGTGCAAATTTTCCCTATATGAATAACGAAAATTCAAGAATATTGTTTTACTCCTATTTATATTTTCATCATCAGATAAGAATTTTAGTGCTTCCAGTTAATGTTGACCCCCCAAGGAAAGAGAGAAAGAAGAAGTTATTATTATTATGCAATCATATTCAGTACCAAAATGTCCTTCATTTTGTTTCCTAAGTGTAGGGAGTTAATTGGTTTACCTCGGCTCACCGAACGACCGATAATTCCCATTTTTAGCAAGTATTTTGTAAAAAAAGGTCGTACTTATGATATCGTTTTGTATGTCTGTCTGTGGAAACCATATCTCAGCAACCATTTATCCGATTTGAAAAATTATTTTCGCACTGGAAAGCAAATATGAGAATGATGTTCCTTGCATTCCGGTTTTTTTATCGATGTACAACTTTGCCGCTAGAGGGCGTAAATGCAGATGATATCAAATTCAAAATACATTTTATTCCATATATTTTCTTCTAAAAATCCGATTGACAAAATTATTTTACCTTTAGATGCCATTTATATCGATCACAATTTTAGGTACAGTCTCTTTTTTACGCTTTCCAACCGTAGGTTGTTTTTTTTTTTTTTTTTTTTGATTGGAGGTTTAACGACCACCGTGAGCAACTCAATGGGCTATAAGCAGTCGCCCGTCCCTAATTTAGGGTCACTGGTTCCAGGGAAGGGAGAGAGCCAGTGCCGTAAGACAAAGACAACATCCATGCCTTACCGGGATTCGAACCCGGACCCCTTTCGGACGAATGATCAGAGGCCATCGCCTTAGACCACTGCGCCACCGGGGCGGCCCAACCGTAGGTTGAAGAAGCGTATATGCTCCAGCTTTGTATGTCTGCCTGTCCGCACGATAACTAGCGTAAAAATGGTTCGATTTCGATGAAATTTTAGTAAGTGGTAGGGGACAACCTGGGGACGAACCCTACTGAAAATGGGCGAAATGGGGTCAAAGGTCAGGACATAGGAGCGGGATCCATTCCGTCGCCCTTATGCGACATAACTTACGTAAAAATGCTTCGATTGCGACAAAGCTTTATCATGTTGTTCCGGAAGTACACACTGTTAAAAATTCCCGTAAGAAAAGTATTGTTGCCCGTGTATTTTTGCGGTCAAGGCTCGTTCTGCTGTTTCTGGGAGATACCCTTATTTTTAACGTGCAAGGCTCCTAGGAAAGCTGTCCGCAACCGCTAGTTACCGGGCGATGCTACTAAGAGGCTCAGCAACGTGTTTAGCCAATGAGCGATAACGACAGAAAATGAATGTCATATGCATCGCTTTCTGCTATTGGTTCAAGAATCAGATCCAGTAGGCACGTGATTTTATGCTTGATGCACGTTTTTTGGTCTGTCACTACGTGTTAGTTCTTAGCTGTGGAACACGTGAGGTCGAAATTTTGTGTACTGTTGGCTACGAAAGTTCCCGAGTTGAAGGTAATTAGATTCACATATTTCAAAATTACGTTTATGACATCTTAAATTTCACATCTTTAGATTGCTCTTAAAAGTTTTTCAGTAGCACGCCGTCGGTTACGCTCATTGAATTTTATTTGAGGTTAGTCTTACGAATTTGATATTTTAGTGTAATAAATTATAAAATAGAATTGTGCTTATGAATAGTTAAGAGAAGTGCAGAATTAAAAGAAATATCGTGCATTTATAGTACAGAACTATAAATGTAGTTTTTTTCATATCGTATCGATAAAGTCTCAGCAAGAGGCTGCATCACGTGGGACAATGGTGTCAGCTGCAGTCTGGTTTGACGTTAGGCTTAGGTTTTGTCTGTTCATTAATTTAAAAACGCCGTTTTAGAAGAACATTAGTTTGCTGTTGTATGAGTATAATTTCATGAATCACGGTAACGTTGGTAGAAAGTTCTTTGTCACTGGAAATGTAGTGGGTTGTTTTGTTTGATAATCAGGTCTTCCCACGGTGCTTATAAATCCTTAAAAAGTGGTTATATATTTTTGGGGGTGCTTAAAAGTCCTTATATTTTCCCAAAAAGAGCAAAAAGTGCTTATTTTTTGTTTTGTTTGGACTTTTTTTTTTTAATTTTTCCACATTTGCCCATAAACTCGATCGGTCGTTTTCGTGGAGCACGCCAGTTCATATGAAATGCTATACCTAATTAATATTTGGAGCCTAGACACTCAGAAAAAAAAAAGTTGGTGTCTTTTACACTGAATGGCCACTTTATTATGACCCCCCCTCCCCTCAGTACTTTGTTGGGCCACCTTTAGCCTTTAATACAGCGTCGATTCTTCGTGGCATGGACTCCACAAGATGTTGATAGGTGGTTTGTGGAATCTGAGACCATGCTTGATGAATAGCACTTTCCAGGAGTGTGAGATTGCAGGGTTGTGGATCCAGCTGTCTGGTGGCTCGTTCAACTTCATCCCACAAATTCTCAATGGGGTTGAGATCTAGTGCCACCTAAGCAAAGTAAACTTACTGGCATGTTCCTGAAACCAATCCTGTACAATACAAGCACTATGGCAGGACGCATTATCTTGTTGAAAGCAGCCGTCGCCATTGGGATAAACCATCCACATGACATGATACATTTGGTCCGCAACGATGTTTAGATATGATGTGCCAGTCAGACGTTTATCAACACAAATTAAAGGGCCCGAAGCATGCCAGGAAAACATTCCCCAAACCATAACGTTGCCTCCACCAGCTTGAAGGGTTGTAGCAATGCATTTGGGGTCCATGCTTTCGTGCTGTTTCCGCCAAATTCTCACTCGACCATCAGCATGTTGCAAGTGAAAACGTGATTCATCGGACCACATAATTTGTTTCCAATTATCGACTGTCCAATCTTTGTGCTCCTGTGCGAACTGGAGAAGTTTTCTCTTTTTAGCTGCAGACAGCAAAGGTGTTCGAACAGGTGTTCAAAGGTGTTCGAACATTCCATGCCAAATCAACCAAAAAAATTTCAATATTCAACCTGACCATCTCAGATTTCAATGAAACCGTCGGGGATCATTCTCCCTAATGATATAAATGAGAATACATGTTTAAATTTTTTTTCTCATTGGGTTTTCGTGTAATTAATTTTTTAAATTTTGAAAAATCGTTTTTTGGCTTGCCTAAACTTTTTCAATCTTGAATTTCTCAAGTTCTATAAGGCCTAGAGAGTTGTTTGACCCCTCATTTTAAAGAGAATTTCATGAGTTTTAATTTGGTATGCAACTTGACCATGCTTGCTGAAAAAAATATTAAAAAAATTATGAATATAGTGTTTTTTTTTAATTTTGAAGAAATATGTTTTTTTGTAATATTATAAGCTTTAAATCCTGAAACTTTTAGAGTGAGATCGAGAGCTATGGCAAAAAACTTAAAGTTACTGTACAAGTCACAATGGATTATAATTCTCGTTTTAGTGTGTTTACATGATAACAGACACTGAGTTTTAAAATCTACATAATACATCATACTAATACATAGTCAAACATAAAACAAGGGAAGGACGGTCCCCACAGGCTAAAAGTTTTACCTGGTAAAATTAATAAAAAAATTTTTAGTTAGCACTCACAGTTGTAGTTACGCCAAAATAGCGACCTCTTAGTTCTTCTTTAATTAAACAAATAAGTTCTTGTTTGCCTTTTTGGTTTCTGAGTCTGTAAGTCAATAAACTCTTCCTGTAGCTGTTGTAGGATCAACTTTTGTTAAAACCTCACTTTTATGCACAGCTAGTATGTCAGTAAATTGTGGGTATTTGAAAGATGAAGAGCCATGTGGTTCCAAAAAACTTATATTTACTTCATCTCTTTCTATTCCTAACACACAACCTAACCACCGTCTGAGTATTGGCATGTAACAAAGCCAACAATGTCATTAATGTCCAGATCATCATCAGCTGAAACTATTTCTACACTTGATTCCTCTGAAAACGAGTAGCTTTTCACTAAAACTCTAGTCTCATTCACAGGACTGTAACTGTGAAATTGTAGAGTACCCTTTATTGTTGTCGCTGTTTCAAACCTACTCTTCAAGGTCTTTTCCTCTGCCTCGTATTCGTCTGTAGTGGGATACAAAAAAACTGATGTTGACAATATTGTCTTTAGCACAATCATAAAGTTGGCAAGGAGTCATAATTTGATCATTGTGGACCATTCGTAGACTGGCCAATGCCGCTAATCGTTTAACAGTTCCTCCGACACCATCACGTGCATTTTTTCCATGTGACGATGCAAAGAAGTTCCATTCCGCCTTGATGCCAAAATCTTTCTCATGATGGCAGAGATTGAGAAAGTTTGATTTGTGTTTGCACTGTGATGATGCTCCATCTGAAAAGTAATTCAGGTTTATGGGGCTGATTCTGTTTAAGAAAGTCAATCATGATAGGTTGAAACAAATGAACAGCAACTGTATCATGCACCATACAATCAGAAAGAATAACTAAGCTCAGGTGCGCCAACTTTTTGGTTTCCTCGTCAACGTAGTATACTGAAGAGCAATTGAATTAGAAACAGTTGGCGTTATGCAAATGTGGTGCTGTGGGAGGCCCTGTAAACGGAAACGACATGACGTATGCAGCGATCCAACAATATAAGGAGTGATGCGACGGGAATCAGTAAGAGTCGGACGCAGTATGGGTAAGACGTAGGATCTAAGCGCATTTGATTGTGGGCAAATTTTCGGGGCCCGACGAGTGGGTCACTCCATCTCGGAAGTCGTGCAGGCACTGGGATTTTCACGAGCCACTGTGTCACGGGTGCACCAAGTCAACAAGAAGTCTGTACTTTCAATACATACATATATCGTGTTATACATATATGCTCAACTGAGGATTCCTTTTAGAAAGAGCTCAATTTTCTTAAAGGAATTGAATGGAATACACAAAGAATATAGTCCTTATGTTGTGGCAAAGCTGTACAAAAATTTAGGAAATTCTCAAAAGTTATAATTTCAGTTATTTTCAAATCTGTAAGCAATGAGAATTTTTACGGATTAAAAGACTATGCTAAAGACAAATTCCTAGGGAATTAATTAGATCCCTTGGGAATGTGGACTTTCATATATAGGACAGGCCCACAGGGCTTTTAAGTTTTCGTGTGAAAGAACAAAAGTGTTACGTATGGAACTGTGAAGTGAAGTAGTCTATAGCCCACATTGTCATGAAAACAACCATTTTTTTTTTTTTTGAAAACACTATGCTTATTGATAAAACAGATTTGACTATCAAGTTTAATATATTAGCTTTCCACATATACTGCAACTCTTCACGGCTTGTCATCGACATGATATCTACTCCATTTCTTTCAAGCGTATAGAAACAACTCGCCAAAATTTTGGACCGTCAGAACTGATGTCTCAATGATTTGAACGTTTGCACTCCATTTATGTTGATGACGCCAAGCGAAATACTCAGCGAAACTATAGTTGATTTTAAAATAAATATTTATTGTGAATAAATGACCTTAAAACAAAATATTTAATTGTGAATTCCCATTTTCCACTCCTTGGAGGCTATTGATGTCGGAGCTTGCACACCATGTGCTGTGTTGTCATGATGCTAATTTATGCTGATAACTTATCTCCAGTACTCACAAATTTGCATATCACCATGCTTCCCCTTTGAAACCATAATAACCCCTAACTTTTGTGACCACTGTGTGTGTATATATATAGATCTTGCTTTTGAAGATGTCTTAAAGAAGGTTTTGAAACACATTAGAAACTGTTCTAACTTGATGTACAGAGATTTTTTGGATAATTAATAATAATGCAGAAGTAATTTCTACTATACTCAAAGTTTGTCCCCTAGATATTAATAGTTATGATTTTGAAAACCTATATACTAATCTGCCTCTATCAGATATAATCACTACCTTTAAAGAGCTGTATGCAGAATTTAAACTTAACCAATTTGTTGATGTAGGAACTTGGAACTCTTATCTCAATTGCTGCATAAAAAATAACCATATCTTATATAATAATACTCTCTATAAGCAAGTGAACGGTATTCCCATGGGAACATCAACGTCCACGAATATCGCTAATCTATTCCTGTTCTTTAAGGAATATAAATTCATTAAAAATCACCCCACCTGCTCAGATAACTACCTTTACACTTTTAGATATATTGATGATCTGCTGTGTATCAATAATTCAGAAGTTATAGAGAGTGATTTTGATAATATCTATCCTAGCTCTCTTAATTTATGTAAAACCAACCACAGTAATCAGGAACTTGAGTTCCTAGACTTAAGCATTAAGCTCAACAGAGGTTACCCATCTATTAGCCTCTTTGATAAAAGAGTTAATTTTCCTTTCAAAGTAATTAAATATCTACACTGGAATAATAACATTTCAACCAAAGTAATTGAGAATGTACTAATTTCTCAGGTCCTAAGAATTTCAAGAATTTGCAGCAACAATTTGGACTTCAATTACCACATTAATATACTATTAGAAAGTTTTCTAGAGAACAGAAATTCCTTCTTCTTTCATCAAAAGAACTTTAAGAAAAATTATTCTGAATAATAGAGTAAGGTTGGCAGATCTGCTTTAATTTTCTACACAGTTAATAATATGATTCTGACCAATCAAAGCCGTAAGGAAGTTGGCTAGAGGATGCCTATTAACTACCTAAAGGAACCAGTGCTATGGATATGACGGTCCTATTAAAACAAAAAATTAAATAATATAAACAAAATCACAAAAAAAGCTTAAAAATCTGTTTATAAAAAGAAAATAAAAACTAATAAAAAAGAAAACTAGTTATTCATCACTAGGATAGCTATACTAAAAATAGTAAAACCAACTTTAAAATTAATAAGATTCTGATTAATCTATAGAAGCTCACTAAGGTGATTTAATACATGCAAAGATTATTAAATACACTGCTCGTGTATTTTATAATATTTCTCATGTATTCTGAGAAGTTAATTCTGCTCTTTCTGATCATACAGATCCACAGTCTTAAGTTTATATATATTTTTTTCTCTGGTTAAAATCTCCGCGCGTTGGTTTCTTGCTGCATGAGGAGGCCATCAGCCCCACCCTCACTGCCCCCAGCGTCTAGGGAGTGGCGGAAGAGGTCAGCCATGTTCTTCTCTTGTGAGGAGAAATGTTTTTGTCACACAAGAGGTAAGCTCTCTTCCCTGTTTTTGGGTTCTAGGTTTTATAAGTTCAATGTTTGTACTTCATGTACTTTTTCTCTGTCGTTTTTTAGCTTTTCAGCTTTTAGGCATTGGTTTGTCTGTTAACATTTTTGCGGGTTTAACTCTTTCTTTTCTCTGTAACTTTGAGCGTCTTTTGGGGTACCTAGGAACAGAAGATGGCTAGCTTGTTCCTTTTCTATGCGCTGTCTATGCGCTGTTTTTCAAAGTAGTTAAGTTCTTAATAACTAATTAATTATGCACTTAAAGCACTGCTGAAATACTTTGTACATATTGCAACTAACTGTTTAAGGTATATAACTTTCACATAGTTTTCTTTAGTTAATTATTATCTTTAACTTATTCTCGTTTTCGTGCTGTCATAAGTTGTAGAGTAGGGGTTTTAGACTCAAGTTTTCTTTCAAAAATCTGTTCGTTAAAAATTAATATTTCCTTTTTTAATTGCAATTTAAAAATTTGGATTTCTTTTGCATCGATTTTCAGGTTTAAATTCTCTCTCAAACGAACTTGGAATTTCGTTATGGCTGAAAATCATTTCTAATTATTATGTCACTCTCACAGCTTGAGTTCTCTTTAATCTTCTTCTCTCTATTTAATAGTAACAGATGAAGAGCATGGGTCGGGCCAGGAAGGTTAATGGATGCAAGCGAAATTGTTAACTAGTGCTAGGTCATGCAACTCTACGGAGGACATGACATATATATATTTGTTAAACTATTTTAGGTGGGAATGTTACTTGCATCTATGGCCTTGCAGAAACCCATTTCCAACTAGGTCTTTGTGGAAGTGAGAAAATGCAGAGTTTTTGCCGGTCCTTGATAAAGCCAAGGCTCAGTATTCTCGACACCTTCTACATTCAGTTGTTTTATTTTATTTTTTATCTTTTCTCCTTTTACTCACACAGGTAGATACATAACCTTTTCTATGTTGTACTAGGTGTGAGTCAAAATTATATATGTATGTTTTTGCTTAGGTATCTTCTTTTAGAATATATATATATATATATATATATATATATATATATTCTATAAAGAAGATACCTAAGCAAAAAAATACATATATAATTTTGACTCACACCTAATACAACATAGAAAAGGTTATGTATCTACCTGTGTGAGTAAAAGGAGAAAAGATAAAAAAATAAAATAAAACAACTGAATGTAGAAGGTGTCGAGAATACTGAGCCTTTGGCTTTATCAAGGACCAGCAAAAACTCTGCATTTTCTCACTTCCACAGAGACCTAGTTGGAAATGGGTTTCTGCAAGGCCATAGATGCAAGTAACATTCCCACCTAAAATAGTTTAAAAAATATATATATAAGTCATGTCCTCCGTAGAGTAGCATGACCTAGCACTAGTTAACAATTTCGCTTGCATCCATTAACCTTCATGGCCCGACCCATGCTCTTCATCTGTTACTATTAAACAGAGAGAAGAAGATTAAAGAGAACTCAAGCCTGTGAGAGTGACATAATAAATAGAAATGATTTTCAGCTATAACTGAAATTCCAAGTTCGTTTGAGAGAGAGAATTTATACCTGAAAAACAATGCAAAAGAAATCCAAATTTTACATTGCAATTAAAAAAGGAAATGTTAATTTATAACGAACATATTTTTGAAAGAAAACTTGAGTCTAAAACCCCCTACTCTACAACTTATGACAGCACGAAAACGAGAATAAGTTAAAGATAATAATTAACTAAAGAAAACTTTGTGAAAGTTATATACCTTAAACAGTTAGTTGCAATATATACAAAGTATTTCAGCAGTGCTTTAAGTGCATAATTAATTAGTTATTAAGAACTTAACTACTTTGAAAAAACAGCGCATAGACAGCGCATAGAAAAGGAACAAGCTTAGCCTTCTTCTGTTCCTAGGTACCCCAAAAGACGCTCAAAGTTACAAAGAGAAAAGTAAGAGTTAAAACCCGCATAAATGTTAACAGACAAACCAATGCTTAAAAGCTGAAAAGCTAAAAACGACAGAGAAAAGTACATAAAGTACAAACATTGAACTTATAAAACCTAGAACCCAAAAACAAGGAAGAGAGCTTACCTCTTGTGTGACAAAAACTTTCTCCACACAAGAGGAGAACATGGCTGACCCCTTCCGCCACTCCCTAGACGCTGGGGGGCAGTGAGGGTGGGGCTGATGGCCTCCTCATACAGCAAGAAACCAACGCGCGGAGATTTTAACCAGAGAAAAAATATATAAACTTAAGACTGTGGATCTGGTATGATCAGAATGAGCAGAATTAACTCTCCAGAATACATGAGAAATATTATAAAATGCACGAGCAGTTTATTTAATAATCTTTGCATGTATTAAATCACCTTAGTGAGCTTCTATTGATTAATCAGAATCTTATTAATTTTAATGTTGGTTTTACTATTTTTAGTATAGCTATCCTAGTGATGAATAACTAGTTTTCTTTTTTATTTGTTTTTATTTTCTTTTATAAACAGATTTTTAAGCTTTTTTTGTGATTTTGTTTATATTATTTAATTTTTTGTTTTAATAGGACCGTCATATCCATAGCACTAAGGTTCCTTTAGGTAGTTAATAGGCATCCTCTAGCCAACTTCCTTACGGCTTTGATTGGTCAGAATCATATTATTAACTGTGTAGAAAATTAAAGCAGATCTGCCAACCTTACTCTATTATTCAGAATAATTTTTCTTAAAGTTCTTTGATGAAAGAAGAAGGAATTTCGTTCTCTAGAAAACTTTCTAATAGTATATTAATGTGGTAATTGAAATCCAAATTGTTGCTGCAAATTCTTGAAATTCTTAGGACCTGAAAATTAGTACATTCTCAATTACTTTGGTTGAAATGTTATTATTCCAGTGTAGATATTTAATTACTTTGAAAGGAAAATTAACTCTTTTATCAAAGAGGCTAATAGATGGGTTACCTCTGTTGAGCTTAATGCTTAAGTCTAGGAACTCAAGTTCTGATTACTGTGGTTGGTTTTACATAAGTTAAGAGAGCTAGGATAGATATTATCAAAATCACTCTCTATAACTTCTGAATTATTGATACACAGCAGATCATCAATATATCTAAAAGTGTAAAGGTAGTTATCTGAGCAGGTGGGGTGATTTTTAATGAATTTATATTCCTTAAAGAACAGGAATAGATTAGCGATATTTGTTGACGTTGATGTTCCCATTGGAATACCGTTCCTTACTTGCTTATAGAAGAGTATTATTATATAAGATATGGTTATTTTTTATGCAGCAATTGAGATAAGAGTTCCAAGTTCCTACATCAACAAATTGGTTAAGTTTAAATTCTGCATACAGCTCTTTAAAGGTAGTGATTATATCTGATAGAAGGCAGATTAGTATATAGGTTTTCAAAATCATAACTATTAATATCTAGGGGACAAACTTTGAGTATAGTAGAAATTACTTCTGCATTATTATTAATTATCCAAAAATCTCTGTACATCAAGTTAGAACAGTTTCTAATGTGTTTCAAAACCTTCTTTAAGACATCTTCAAAAGCAAGATCTATTTTCTTTTTATGACTCCTTACTCCACTAGCTATGAACCTGAACTTCACAGGATCCTTATGAAACTTAACCGTTGCAAAAAGAAATGGAAATTCAGGCCCATATCTTCTAGTTTGTGGAATTTTAAGTTTCTTGAAGAATGCCTTAAACCGATTTTCTAACTGCTTGGTAGAATAACTTACGGGCTCGTATGTTACTCTATTATTGAGTTCCATAGTTAACAATTCAAAATAGAACTTCTTACAGATAATTGCAAAATTATTGCTAGCTTTATCCGTAGTGGTAAAAATAAATTGGTCTTGTAGTTTGGAGAGTGACCTTTTAGCTTCTCCAGAGAAAAAGAGATTTCTGTCGAAACAAAAGTCCAGACCTGCCAACTCACCGGTGAAGCTATTGATTATATTATATTTCCATTCTGCGAAGGCCTCAATAGGCTGATTGTACGTCAAACTGGTTTTTACGATGTACTTATTTACATCTTGAGTGAAGCTCTCGAGAATCCTTTCTTTGGAAATTGTGAAGGAAGGTCTGAATTTAGAGCCATACTCTAATAAATTCCTAAGCTTTTCATTTTCAACATAACTCAAGTTTCCGGTGATAATATGGTTGTAATTCTTATCATAGTGAACTGTTTCTTTATGTTCATCACAAGAACAAGTAGTAATTACAGGAATGTAGCTCGAAGAGTTAAGTTTGTAGTTTTTAACTATTGACCCTAAGGTCTTAACATATTTAAAACTTACAATAGACTGGTGCCTGTGGATGGGAAAAAAAATTGCATTATTGTAGAACAGCTTCCTTACATTGAGATTATCGTAGGCTTTATTTAGGAACCTGATGGTAACAAAATTACTAACGAAATAAACAAACTTCCTCTAATACTAAGACAATCATGACCAAAAATTAAGTTTAAATTCGCAAAATAGTGAAAAATACAAAGCAACTCGCATACCAAAATAAAATAAGGCTCTTTTTGGTAAAAAATACAGAAAAAATTATAGATAAATATTAACTGGGATATAATATGCACAGACTGCAGGTGGAACACAGATAGCCTTTAGCTACATTTAAAAGAAAAATTAAAAACAAGGCTCTGAAAGCACTACTTGATTTATCTCCCAGTATTTCACCTCACTTTTCTAATCAATCAGCAAAGTTTCAAACGTGTCTGAAAAACTGTTATTAATGACAATGCAATTGACACCGTTTTATGTTTCAATACTTCAGATGTTAGTGATATCAAAATACCTACCTTATGTTACCGCCGTTTTTCGTGATGCCAGTTAAATCTGAGTAATTGAATTCCCAAGAAAATTGCAACAGCCGCGATGGTCACTAAAATGGACATGTCGACTCAAAACATTTTACAAAGTCCTGTACCTTGTGAACAATAAAAAATATATAACGGTTAGAGATTGTGTTGCAGTAATCACTGTGATAGAAATGCTTTCTTTTTTATAACACTACTCCCCTAACAAAGAAAACCCCTTATAAACGCTTCGTCAAAAATAAGTGGTAGTAAAATAACTTTTAAGAACAGGACAACTTTTGTTAAGGGGGGCAATCATGTTATGAAAATGATTTTTTATGGCATTCTAAATAAGATAACCCTTTAATATTTCATTAAAATTAAGGGAAAATAAAATAACTTTTAAAGGAACTCAACAAATGTTTTCTGAAAAAGCGAAATTCATCATCTATCCCCCAGCTTCAGTGTTGTGCCCAAGGGGGACGGGGGAGGTTGAGTGTTAAAACACCCCAAAATTTAGAACCTTTCGATATTTTAAGGCAATTTTTTGTTAGTATTTGAAATTGTTTTTATGTCTCATGACAGCAACAGAGTGTTTTCTCCATTAAAATGAGGAAGGGGCAAGAAGCCAAGGACCAGAATGTTCCATTGCAATGAAAAGCCAATACATAAGTATACCAAACGTTTCTGCGGTGATGAGGCAATGCCAAATTTGAGTTCCATGACTTATTTCAGATTACTCTAAAGCATGCTGAAAAGCAAGGAGTTTTGATAAAAAAAAAAACAAGAATCACATTAAACAAAACCAACGCTGTAACGAAACCCAGAAGACTGTTACAGGATTTCAATTTATGTACCACTTTTAGACATGTATATTAGTTTTATTAGTGCTTTGGAAAATAGATTTTTCACACACAAATCGGCCTTATCAAGATTCCAATCACTTTTCCCAACTTGTTTCCTGCATAGATAAATGGCAAAATATAAGTGGTCAACCATTATGTGGTGATAAGAATACAGGTAATAAGAATAGTAATAATAATTTTCAGTCATATTTATTTGAATATTTTTGCACAGATGTTGCATACATTTTAAAAATGCACTTATAACTTTTTCTGGCAACCACACTATCATCCATCCACTCCTGGATTCGAAGAGACTGAAGCTGTCATTTGAAAACGTTCTTACTTTTACATAGCTGAAGTATGTCTTTAAAGTTTTAGTACCTTTTATTTATGGTTACATGGCTTATGTCCAAATTAATCGGAAGCCAAGGAATTTTTCACATTACTTCAGAAAATGTTTCGAACAGACTGAATGGCAAACTCTTAGCATTCATTTATGGAATGCTGTGGATTGTATCAAACCACAGTTTCTATAGAAAAATCTATAGAAACAGTGATTTGATGTAATCCTTTAGAATTATGGCCCCTTTTTTTTATAAGACATCATTTTAGCAGTTCTATAAGTTTCTATAGAAATTATAAAGGTTCCACTGAGGTTTCTATTAGGATATCTATAGAAAACCTAGTCAAGTTTCTATAGAATTTCTATCAAGATTTCGATAGAATTGTGTTCACTATTGCTATAGAAATTCTGTAGACATTTCTATAGAGTGCCTGATAGGACTTATAGAACCATCTTTATAAAAAAATGGGCCATAATTCTAAAGATTTCTATAAACACTTTTCTATAAAAAAATTTATAGAATTCTATAGAACTTTTTCCTAAGGGTATGTATGTGCTGTTGATTTTTTTGTCCCTCTATATGTGATGTTAATTTTTTTGTCTCTCTATATGTGCTGTTAAATTTTGTCCCTAGTGTTGACCACAATTTAGAGTAAAATCAGCAAAATCGATATTTTGAGTGGAGAATTACATATGTATAGTACATGTACAACAGTTTACCTCCTAGTAACAGTTGTCTTATGTAGTTTAAAATAACTGCAGGATGTCCAACTTCTGCATTTGTAGTGTGAATTATTTCTAATAGGACAGTTGGCAAAAACAAAACAAAAAAAACTTTGTGTCTCTGCAAAAAGTTTTTTTTTCTAACCCACATATCTAGGATTTCCGTTAACAGGGGTCCAGAATAATTGCATATATACGCTATTTTAACAAAAGTCACCAGACACCCCCTCAAAAGCAAATGAATGGATCCACCGCGTTGTTCAGATGCGCGGTACAGCTGCAAACGGTACAAAAACAAGTCTGGCTGACCGTCATCATATTGGTTTTGGTAGGCATTCTTGCCACTTTGTACTCTTGCTTGCATTGGCCGGTGCTTTTCGCTTTCATGGGGCATCGACTACACGCCAGTTTGTGCTTGCAGCACCACCACAGGGTGTGCGGTTATGCTCAATCGCACCAAACGTGGATCATTTACATACCAGCATGCACTCTAGCTATTTGCAAAGTTTTGTGGCTGTAGCATGTTTTCTTCTAGGTGTGCAAATTTCATTGTCTGCGAGTGTAAATAACATCCTTCTCTGTTTATGTTGAACAATAGTTATATTGCATCAGTGGAACTTCAGTTATGTCTTTGTAGGGGATGGCCTTGAAAAATGTGTAAAAAGAAAACTGAATTTGCTGTCCCAGTGGCAAATTCACGGTTCTCTTTGTAGGGGATGGCCTGAGAAATGTGTTGAAAGAGAACTGTGAATTTTCTGTCTTGTTGTCGCAGTGGTCTACGCGCTGGCTTCTGACCATTCATTCATGAAGGATCCGGGTTTGAATCCCGGTAAGGCATGGATGTTTTTTCGTCTTACAGCACTGGCGCTCTCCCTTTCCTGGAACCTTAACTTAAGGATGGGTGACTGCTTATAGCCCATTGTGTGCTCACAGCAGTAGTAAAAGCGCAATAAAAAAAAATTAAATTTTTAGTTGCATCTATTTTGTGGCTTCAAAAAACACTTGATTCTTTCAAAGTCGTATACAGGATTATGCATAAAAAAAAATCAAAGAACAGTGTTTCTTTGACAATCTGAAATTCAAATTAACTTATAATTGCAAAAAACTTACAAATGAATTGCATATAACTGCATTGAAAAAGTGATAGAAACTACAGTAAAATAGTAGTAGTGCAAAATTCTATATAAAATTGAAAAGCGCATAGCTAAGGTTCCACTCTTGTGAAAATCGAGTAAATAAATTCATCGCTCTTTCCACGTTAAGCAACGCACAGCAACCGAAAAATTGTTATTCGACCGCCATCGGGGAATCGAATCCCAAATCTCCGATATCTAGCCGAGCGCATTAGCCCTACACCACAGCGGACAACAATTCACAGTGCTATGTGCGTTTTTCTTTTTCAGTCAGCATCCGAAATCATAAATCCGTAAGATGGGCTCAGGTACTGAGAAGTCTCCATCTGGTGGGCATTAACGGCACTGGCTATATATAATTATAGCAATAATCCAAAGGGAGAGATCCAAGGTGAAAATCATCTAAATACGTGGCGTCAGTTGAGTAAATAAATCCATCGCTCTTTCTACGCTAAGCAACGCACAGCAACCGAAAAATTGTTATTCGACTGAAGTTCCACTGTGTGTGTGTGTGTGTGTGTGTATGCATGCATGCAGCGTTCGAATTACCTAGTGGTCCGATGGCCACTGGCCAGTAAAACTTCAGTCAGACCACTGAACTATTGATTTTACTGGCCCGGATGGCCAGTAAATTGTATTTTTTTTTTTACCTCGAATTTGTCAAGTTAAAAAATGAATTTCGTTTACCTTGCTGTACGGTTTTCTTAGGCTGCAAACTAATGATAGGTTTAAAAACAAATATTGGATATAATTCCATTGAAATGATACATTATTTTCTACATATATTGTAAATGTCTAAGTTATTTCTTTTGCGGACCAGTGGGCATTTTTGTGGACCATGGTTTGCAAATTCTAGTGGTTCGCTGGGCCAGTAGAAGATTTATTTCTAATTCTAACACTGTATGTACAAACACAATATAAATTCTGTTTTCCCTCTCTGTCAGGTACCATAATTGGACAGGGCAACTTCCTGAAGATCCTAGAAGAATGGTAATGTTTGAGTGTCATATCTGTTTCAAAACATTTCGTGTGGCAAAACTGTACTTGGTACATTATCGTGCTCATACAAATGTACCAAATGTAAGATTCCCCTGTGGTTTTAATGACTGCCCGGGAATTTTCAAGACTTATGAAGGCTCTTAAGTCCCACATCAAAAGAAATCATGCTTCTATAAGACCCAGCACTCGCAGTTATGAGAAAACAAAAGATAATTGTTGTACATGTGGTGTTGTCTCTTGCCAGAAAGAAAGTGTGTCACTCTCCAAGTCCATTGATTGCACACCTAAAGCAGCACTTGAGACCACATGTAACAGTTACTTGCCCATTTGAAGCATGTTTTAAACTTTTTCAAAAGTTACCTCTTTTGCGTCCCATATTTCACGCAGTCATTGCACTTTTGCCCCAGGTGGGACCCAGGTAAATCAGCCATCCAATTCCTTTAGGGAAATGATCCCACCTTTTGACCATGTATCCACTCAGGATATGGAGTCATTAGAAAATGATAAGGACACTATTACACAAGATCTCGGTCTGTTTTACTTACGTTTGCAATGCCAGTATAACATTCCTGGGTCAACAATTCAGGTAATCTTTGATGAAATCAGCAAATTGCAACAAGGTTGCCAAGAAAGTCTTTCATATGTTTTTTTAGAAAAGCTAGGCCTTGGAATGGATACTAATTTGTCACAATCTCTTCTTTCAGATATTCAAAAAAGTAACCCATTCACTAATGCACAAAAAGCTTTAAGTTCACATTATCTGCGCAACAAGTTTTTTAAAGAAAACTGCGATTATATTGAGCCACTTAATATTAGATTGGGGTTCAATCAGACTAATGAGCCTTCTCATTTCCATTATATTCCAATTGAAAAGACACTACAATCCCTCTTGAGTGATAACTATTAAAATGCAATTTTCAAAACCAATACCTGCAGAGAAAAATTTATTATGTGATTTTACAGATGGTTCTGTATTCCAGAATAATATTTTTTTCCAAGAAAATAAACGATCATTACAGTTAATATTGTATCAAGATAGTTTTGAAATTGTCAATCCATTAGGTTCTGCAAAAACAAAACATAAAATGCTTGCTGTGTACATGACTTTGGGTAATATATACAAACATAATATATCCAAAGTTAATCCAATCCAGTTGGTTCTGTTGTGCAGAGAGCAAGATTACAAATATTTTGGACAAGAGGCTGTGTTTCGACCTTTGATAAATGATCTGAAACACCTGGAGTTGCACGGTGTTCAGATTGATGGTGAACTTCATAAAGGAACTGTGGCTTTCATCATTGGGGACAACCTTGGTAGCCATGGCATTGGAGGTTTTATAGAGCATTTTGGTAATGGGTATTTTTTGCAGATTTTGCACAATAACCAGTTCCGAGTAACTCTCCCCATAAACTGAGCTCTCCTTGTAGGAGCATAGAATCATACTGTGAAGCTGTGCAGGTGTTATCAGAAGGGAATCATGAGGCTGTTGAGGGAATCAAGTTTAATTCTATTTTTAATGAGTTAAGCTATTATCATGTTTGTTCACCAGGTTTACCTCCTTGTCTTGGTCATGATATTTTTGAGGGAGTCATGTCCTATGACCTTGCACTGTTTATTAAATATTTTGTGAAAACAAAAAAATGGTTCACATATAAATACTTAAACAATGCCATTCAAACCTTTAGATTTAAAGACGAGGACTCAAGGAACAAACCAAGCATTGTCTTACTAAATAAAAAGAAGCTTGGTGGTCATGCAGTTCAGAACTGGACAATGGTTTGATTTCTGAGTCTTTTTCTTCGGTATAAAATTATAGATAAAAATGATGAAGTCTGGAATCTGATTTGTATGTTACAAGAAATTGTAGTTCTAATTTCTTCATCAAAGATTAGTAAATCTCAAATAGCATATTTAGATGCTTTAATAAAAGAATATCTGTTTTACCGAAAATTCTGTTTCCTGATGTACGTCTAAGACCAAAACATCATTACATGCTGCATTATCCCGAGCTTATTTTAAAGTGTGGTCCACTAATATGGTTGTGGGCGATGCGTTTTGAAAGCAAACATTCCCTTTTTAAAAATTACATTCAACATTCTAAAAAATTTGTCAATGTTACCTCAGCCTTATCTAGGCAGCACCAACTTTACCAGGCTTATTTGAAAGCAGGGTCATATTTTGGGCAGCCTATTGAAACAGAAAATTGTTTCCCATTCTCACTAGAGCTGTATGGAGATAGTATACAAACAGCAATACAACAGTGCTTCAGTAACCTATCTCACCTTCAAGTAGGACAGTGGGTAACTATACATGGCACCAAAATAAGAACAGGAGAAGCTGTTGTTCTCAGTGCTGATATGTATACTCTGAAAATGGGAACAATCCATTTGATATTGTTCAGTGGAAGTAATGTTCATTTTGTGCTCAAAAGTGTTAAAAAAAATTACATTTGTCAGTATTTTGGTCAGTAAAGTCAGTAATTTTGACGTATATGTCACATTTGAAAAATTCTTTTTGTGTCAGATACAGAAGGTGAGTTGAATGTTTTGCAATATTTGGATCACTTTGTCTTCATATGTACCTTTACGACGAAAGCTGATTGGCATTCAAAGTATAGGCCATTGTGTTGCACCATCTTTAGCCATCTGTCTGCGAGTTCTTAGATTCCGCAGTGGTACCAGTTCTTGTCCTTCAAGGTGAAGAACTCCTTCCCCCAGCTGCAACCTCCACCTGGTTGTTAAAGTGCCGCCTTCGAAGGAAGTGGGCTATGGATCGGAACGGAACAAGTAATTATCCGACTGGGCAAGGTCCGGACTATATGCTGGGTGTGATATCCATTCGATGCCCTCAAGTTCCTGGATTTTGCACGGTATGAGGCTGAGCGTTGTCCTTCTGCAGGAGAGCTCATCTTCTGTTCACCAGTGCTGGGGTACTTCTCCAAAACGGCATGCATCTGCTCCAGCTGTTCACAGTAGAGTTTGGCGTTGTGTTGATGGTCCGACCATCTGGAACAAACTTTTCATTGCACATAACAATTCTCTTGATGAAATATACTTTGTGTAGGTTTTCTAGGTATTTCGTGCACAATTTCAGTCGACGATTTGCTTCAGTTGGTGCGAGTTTGTGGGACAATGTGGTAGCTCTTGTAGACCTTGCCAAGGTCCTGAAGGTGACGAACCACAGTGGTCTGCAATATGGCCAGCTTACCTGATAATCTCCTAGGGCTGGTTGTCGAATTTTCCTCTACGGCCCGCAACCTACCTTGCCTGATCGTCAAGGTTTCTGTCACCCGAGTGAAATTTCTTGAACCATCTGGTTGCAGTGCTATGGTTCACGGAACCTTCCCCTTTCACATTACAAATGCTTCGTGTTGCTTGAGCAGAGTTGTGGCCAAGCTCAAACTCATAAAGCAAAAGTTCCCTAATTAGCTGGTTGTGGCTGTTCATCTTTTAAGCGTCCCAACCACAGACAGAACGACGACACGCAATGCTGTTCACAGCAATGACTACCACTTTATATCTCTTTTGACTGGCTGCAGTGCCCTACTTGAACAGTTTAAATAGGTGACATACCTGCTGCGGCACATGGGTTTATGCAAATTTTGCAAAACTTTCGATTCTCCCTCTGTAGTTCATAGTTTAGAATGTTTTATGTATAATTTGGAAGTTCTTTAAATGCTACTAGTGTCACTATAGCGTTTGCATTTGAAATTTTGGCTTTGAGGGTGTCATTACGTGATATAAACATTACCACAAACACTTTCCCATGACAGTTGCCAATGAATGGGTGTGTTTAAGGTTTATACCACAGGCTGTTCATTTTGAGATTAGTTATGTCCTCAGCTGTATCACGTCACCTGTGTGTGTGTTGGGGGGGGGCAACATAGCTGAGGGTCTAATAAGAGAGCATCAGTCTAAAACCTAAGTAAAAGATTTAATATTTGTAAGCATTACATTTTGTGATTAAACTTATTATACTTAACGTACATTCTTTGTAGATATATCACTATATTCAGTGTGTTTTTGTTAATTCGCCTTATGGAATGTCGTGTACCTCGTTTTTTTTTTTTTATATATATATATTTCAAATATATGTACTTTAGAAGGATCAATTATTTAACAAGTTAATATATTGTAATTAATTTAATTACAGTATATTTTACAAGTTAATATAGTGTAATTTAATTACAATATATTAACTTGTTAAATAATCGATCCTTCTAAAGTATATATATTTGTAATATAAAAAATAAGGTAAATGATGTTCATATCACAAATTGACAAAACAGTGCTGGATATAGTGGTATTCCTACAAAGAACTTAGGATAATAAGTATATATGTTTCATCACACAATGTTATGCTTCCAAATATTATTAATTCTTAAGTACATTAAATCTGTCTAGAAAACACTTTTAGGTGTATTTGACTTTGTATCATTGAGTCAAAAAACAGCAGTAATAAAAGCAAATTTTTTCGGACGATTGGTCGGAAGCCAGCGCTTCGACCACTGCGCCACCGGGGTGGCTCTCTTTTTGTAGATAGGAGGAGAGGACAAGTACGAAACCAATGACTGTAATGTCTGTCGCCTTGCATCGAGGCACAAAGAAAAATATTTCACAGGCGATTCGGAATCGTGGTGGTTGATGTAATGCTGACCATCCTAATGGCTAATTCTCGGTGAAAATCAGGAGAATTTGACATTCATCCGGAGAGTGGGAGGAAGGGCTGAAAATCCGGAGAGTTGACATGTCTGCATAATGTAACCAATGCATGAATTTTCAGCATGTTATGTGCTTTACTGCCAATCCTTCTCACTATGAAATTATGAACCACTAAAATTTCAGCTTTCTTCCTTGTGAAGTATACCTTTTTGGAGTGACCCAAATAAAAATACTCAAAACCACTTGCTATGCAAAACATTTTGATTATACTCTTGTATTTCATGGGAAGTGCAATAGTATTATTCCTCTGCAAACCTTCCTTCTATTTTTTTTTTATTATTATTCTGTATGCTTTTGAAATGTAGATGGATGCAATCAAAGATTTTGTCAAGAAGTCTCTTCCAAGATTATCTGACGACACATTAGGGAAAGTTATGCAGACAATTGAAGAGAGTGGAGTGGAAAGCTTCCAAGATTTGAAGTATTTACAGTGCGAAAAAGATTTTCAAGGGATTTTGAAAATCGTTGAAGCACGTAAGCTCCAAGAAAAGATTAAAGATTGCTTTGAAAATGGTAAGTTCTTTTTCTGTGTTTGTTTTGATTTTTTATTTGGAGAAAATTTGTACAGCTAAAATCAACTGATATGAAATAAACTGTTGATATGTTTGAGCCATAGTCTACAAGTTTAGAACTCAGCTGACAGAAAATTAAGCAGCACACATATTTTAGGCTGTCATTCATAAAAATTTCAAAGTCGGGTGTACAGTACAGATTTACAACATGCCATCAGGAACTGTATATTTTATATATGCAGTTTTAATGAAATGATCTCCCATCAGGTAGTAGTGGTTGCTCTGACTTTTTTTAAGTTTTTGCCAACCCGTTCGCCAAATTCAATTTTTTTCTTCATCAAAGTGTTTAAATAGTACAAAAAGGTAATTGCCAGTATTTTCGCCAAAACAATTTTTTGTTTTCGCAAATTGCGAAGAATTATATCGTCATAGATCATATGTAGAAGATTTTAGGAAGGCAGTGTCTGACCCCAGGTCTTAAACAACCCTTAGAAATAGAAAGCACGGGAAATTTGTGCTAGAGTGCCCGATAGAGGAAAGTGACACGGAAGCGGGCTACAATGGACCCCAGTACCCTGGGACCAACGGCTTAACTTGCCCATCCAATGCGCAACGGATATTTAGAGGTTCAATCATTCGTACCTGCTGGTATTGAAGCTGAGGTTCTCTCCATGGCAGTCACGAATGTTGACCACTAAGCCCAATGCGATCGGCAGCACAACCACTGAGGTAGTCTTTATGGCGTCAGTTTTCCCATCAGTCATTGCAAAGCCATATGGCTGAGTAAACAGTTGAATGATCTCAGGTGCTGGCTTGTGATTATTTGTCCAAGTTCAGTCCTGGCTTAGGTCCTTTTTTTGTGTGTGTGTGTGTGATGGTGCATTCTGCCTTTGAAGCAGAACGAAAGATGGTGCATTCTGCCCTTGCTAGCAGAACGAAAGTTTTTTGACCATGCTAGCACATTATTAGGGTTTTGCGTCCAACAAAAAATGGAGGTTGCCGTGACAGAAAAATTACCTGAACTTGTGTCCTTTTTCAATAGCCCAGAGTGCCAGGTATTTAAAAATTGTAGTTGGGACTATCCTGCCCATTTGGGCTATGTGCGGCTGCTCTGCACATACTTTGGAGAAAACTACAAGCAAATTATGCAAGTTTTTGAGGTAATCACCCGAAACAAATGTTTGTGCATTGGCAGAATTAAAGAAAATCGTGTGATCTCCCCAGGTGGTTGTTCCAAGTAAACAACTTTTTAACAGTTTCAAAGAAATGTAAATGTTTGCACAGAAGAGCAAATTTCTTTCTTTGCTGCACATGGACATTAGCAGTGTCTGAAGCTGTTCCTTTGTGTGTAGTTTTTTTTTGGAAATGTAAATACGCCACAGATAAATGTTTTTGCATGTGCTTGTACATAAAAAGGTCAGTCTTTTCTTGATCATTTTCACTCATGAAAAAAGTTACTCATCCAAAAAGATCATATTGCTAAATTATCATAACATCTAAGTAGTACTTGCTTTATAAATGCTCAATGCTTTTTTACAACTTTTATTATTGAACATAATTTACTTGTTCAGTGGGGAAATACTGTGCCTATTTGAATGAAGAATTTTACTAATTTTTAACTAGTAACTGTACTAATATCAACATATGTAAATTGGCAGGTATTGGGGGTGGAGGCTACATAGCAATCTAAAACCTGAGATTGATTTTGTGACAGGGTGGCTGATCTAATTGTTAACACCTTATCCCAGTAGATTACTCCTGTCAGCAAGAGAATTTCGAGCATCAGATCCAAACGCGATAAACGACAGCAAAGAGAAATGGTTCAAGCATTAACATGCCCAGAACAAGGGACAACAGGCAGAATTAATTATGTACAGTATTTACAAATCATATACAGCAGAAAAAAATAACACCTACTTACACATTCTTTGGGAGTTGAAAAGGGAAGAACACACTCTAAAACAAGCATTTCTAAAACCCAGTTCTGCATCCGTTAACATGAGTCTGGACTGCCCAGTTCTGTTCAACCGATTGGCATGTAAAAGTAAAAGCAATTACAGTGTTTACGATTTTCTGTTGTGGGATAATTCCACAATTGGGGACAAATACTTAAAAGGAAGTACTTAGTGGGGATTGCTAGAAATAGTTGGCCTTTAGATGACACATGTAAACCTTAAATTGGCAGATACACATCCTTGCTGACAGAGCTGCAGCTTCTGCGGCAAGGAAGTGACTGGTTGCAGTAGGTTTGCCTCTGAGAGCTTCCTGGACTTCTTTCAATATCCAGGGAGATTTTCCTCGTCTGTTGCTGCTGCTGTAACCTGTACACTTAAGCTTTCTTTTATTTTTCTGAAAATGACTTCTTGTCTTCCAATGAATTGTAGGGCATTAGTAGCCCAAATCAGGTGGTATATAAAAATCACGGGCTATTCCATGCTCATTACTGCCCTCGAATAAACCACTCCAAGCAACAAACTGGCACGCTTTTTCTTTGGTGGCGTCCAGTCGTACTCTCTTTGCCACACCGGTGGTGCAGTGGTCTAAATGCTGGCTTATGACCATTTGTACGAGAAGGGTCCGGGTTTGATTCCTGGTGAGGCATGGATGTTGTTTATCGTATGGCACTGGCTCTCTTCCTTGCCTGGAACCAGTGATCCTAAATTAGGTACGAGTGACTGATTAAAGCCCATTCAGTTGCTCACAGTGGTCAATTAAACCTTCAATAAAAATAAATAATACTCTCTTGCATTTTCTCCCTTTAATTTTCTCTTCTGCTGTGAAGTCTTGAGCTCGGCTGCTTTTGAGAGCGGCAGAAGTCCCTGATGGTAACAAAAATGCCTCATCTTGCTGCTACAGACAGTTTAAAGGTATTTTGACTTTAGTAGCGTAACTTGAAAGGCGCCCCGATAAGGGTGCTTTAGCTTTGCACTACCCTAATGTCTGCAATAGCATCCTTAAAAACTCATTGCAAATATTGCTGAATATTCAAGGCTATTTCACAATGGTATTAACTGCAAATCACTTTCACAAGAAATTTAGGCTTTGTTACTGAGCATTGTTTTAAATGACATTTTTCAGTAATTTATCAGATGGGGTTAGTTAAGTAATGTAGACTGGTTAAAGACCTGCCACCTAACTTACTGTAGTAAACAGAGTAAATTTCAAATGCAAGTAATTCTTATTTATTGAATTATGTAATTTTGAATAGATAAGGGCATACTCAAAGAAGCAACCTAAAGTATTTGAGTATTTAAAGCACTGTGTGTTTTCGTGTCCATTATATGCAGTCCTTGATGTTAGCCTTCCCAAAAAGAAAATGTTAAAAGTATGTAAAAAAAATTGTGTTTTTTGCAGAAATTCAGTCAACATGTATTGAATTGAATTTTATTTCTCAATGCTGTATTATATATACTCACTGTAGGTGATCCTTACCAGAATGATAATGTATGTTCCGTGGTAGTGGAAAATGCCCTGCTGGGAGAAAATATTTCTTTGTCAGATGCATTAATGGTGTGATTTTTAAGCTACTATATGTTCAACCTGCAATATCCAGCTGCTCTGCAACTTTAGAATTTATTCAGAGGTAAGACATGTCTATTGATCTGAATTTAATAGTATTCAATAAAAAAAAATATTGCAATTTTAATACAATGTGCTTTTTTCTGCATAAAGTGGTTTTCTACCCCCAGTAAATTATGTGTTGGCATCTGTGTATTTGAAGTATTTCTACATTTTTTTTTTTTTTTTTTTTTTTGGTATATTTCACAGCAGATTTAATTTTATGGGTGTCATTGGATTGATTCAGATGAAATGATAATGCCACCTGCAGACCTTTATTAGAATATAAAACACCTATGCACCTAGTCAAATCAGTTTTCTGGGGTGTTGACACATAAAGAAAACTACTATGGAGGAAAATCATCAAAAAATAAATAATAAACACTATACTTAAGAGACTCAAAGAGCGTATTGAATCCATTTATTTTTGCAGCGTAGTAAGTACCAAGATTTGCCAAGCATTCACACTCCACTGGGGGGCTTTCTTAAGGCATGGTAGACATAAAAATGCAAGGAATTGGAACACGTAAGGAACAAAGACTATTTTTGAAATAACGCGGATGACATCAAGAGCATACTAGTACTTCACTCGTTTTGATAGAGTGAGGTGTTTTACAGTTGAGAAGGGAACACTGAACTTGTGACCTCCAATCAAATTAATCATCTGAACCCATTCTCCAATCTGTTATGGATAACTCAAAAGGTACATCTGGTGGCCAAATAGTTGGAGGTACTGCTTTTGCCTAATCACAGAAGGTAAGCACAGGCTCTGGGACTCCTCTTCCTCTCTATGTTTACGGGCCTGGCCACCGGATTAAGAACTTGCTTGTGGCATCACGCTAAGGGACGGGCACCATCCATGGGTAGCTGAAGACATTGTGAAAATATTCATTATTTGCTTCAAATTATTTAAATTCCTTTTGACTGATGATTGTGAGCAGTTATTCCATGTACAAAATGTAAAATTTTTGTTAAAAAAATTAGTGGCAGAGAAAGTTGAATGTGGTTACCGGATAATGTTCAAAATGTAATCAAACTAAATTTGAACTGGGACTAAAGTGTGTTTGAGTTTTTAAAGATATTTTTAAATAACTACTCAAAGTTTAAAAATCACTGCTTAAATAACATCAGGGAAAAGAAATATATGCTACGTTTGCAGTGGGTTACTTAATGAATCTGGTCTTTCTGTGTGCCTCACTAACAATGGGAATATCTCAAAATTTTGGCAAATACATTTGATAATCATCATTACAGGGGAACTAAATCCTAAACCCCATACAAATAAATATATTTCAATCTTCATTTCATGTGTTGGTAAAAATTATCAAGTATGCATGTTCTAACACATGTTCGTAACCAAGGGGGTTACGAACATGTGTTAGAACATGCATACTTGATGCATACAGTACAAGGTATTTATTTCTGTGTGTACATTGTACTGAGAGTAACACATTCTTAGTATCAAATTTAGTCTAGTTGGCAGCCTCAAAACTTTATGTATATCTTTATACCGTACAACATTATGCAGATATATAGTAAGATTATATCTGTAATTCCTTTAATTTCAAAATAGACTAGGGGAGGGAAGAGGCTAAGTTGTTAAAACCACACATATAGATTGTAGTAGCATTATTAGCATTTTTTTTTTTGACTTAATACATTCTCAGTATCAATTTAATATATAGTTGGGCTCCCTCAATTTTTATTAATTTATGTATGGTACTGCAACATTGACCTGGTGCAGCATTATCATAATTTTTCTTCTTTGACTTACCTTTATTTTCAGAATATTAATTTTAGAACAGTTTGCCTCTTCAGATTTGTTATTTTTATGGATGAAAGCAATGTTATTTGATCAGAAAAAGTTAGGGTCTAAATGCACAATTTTGGATGCTGTTTTATTAATATTTCACCAGTTTTTCTTTTATAAATGAAAATTGCAATGTAGCAGTGCATCAGCATACTAACAGATTGCCTTTCAGTTATTTTCTGTGTCTGTTTAAAACTGCATTAACACAGTTTTTTTTTTTTTTTTGTATAACTGTCTGTACTCGTACAAAACAGAAATAGCAAAAAAGCGTAATTCCTGAGGAAGGTAGAACAGACGCAATTTTTTTTTCGGTAGATTTGCTGTGTCATATAATACTTTGCAGAAAACTAAAATATGGGCTTTATTAAGCTGTTCCTTCAAGCAGTTAAGTACGATTGAATGCCCAGAAACGTATAGTACTGTAACCTTCTCGGTGCACAACTCAACTCCGTCACTTAGCGTGATGTCACAAAAACGATGGCCAAGCCCGTAAGGAGGGGTGGAGAGGGGGGGGGCACAGGCACCAAGCCTGGAAGAGGCGTGTATGGTGTTTTCCTTGGACCCAGTAATCCCATATCAGGACTAAGAAAACTTCCCATGGCCTTAGATAAACACGCTTGTCGTTAAAACCTCTGAAAACAAAAATCACACAAAAGAAATTTACTTTCACCCATAAACTCAGCAAAACCAGCGATTAAGCCACGTGTATTCAGTGTAACCAATTTGTATTATTCACACAGAGGATGCTCGTAATTGTATGGAATGAAGAAACAGTACTTAAATAAAAACTTAATGTTCTTAGCATCTGACTCCCATAACTCAATCAAAATTGTCATAAATTAAGTAACTTTGAAAATTGATAAAAGTAAAAAATAAATAAATTAAAAGTTGATTTTGAAAGTCTGCATGGTCTACTTTGACCAAAGCCTGTGTATACTGACAGTTAAACCTTGTGAAATGAGGCACACAACATGTATGCCATTTATGTATCAACTTATATAATATATTTTTTCATTAGCTAATAATAATGGTTCTCAGCCTTTTTCTCCAGATATTTATTTGTCATAGTACTTAAATTTATGATCTATTTTGTTCCTGTATTAGCTTGATTCAATGAAGTTATAATATTCTGGTAACTTAAATTGCTAAATGAAATGTACTTAACAAGTTCAGTGTATTAAAGAAGGGAAGAAAGAAAATAAATTGATCGAAATTTCTTTGGACATTAAATAATTTAACTTTCTTAAATTGTAAGTAATTACACTATGAATGCAACCAAATGTCTGAAATATAGCTGGTATCTTTGTTAATGTAACTAGCATGCATATTCAACTACTGTCATTTATTTGTTATATGTATATTGCATCCATATTTATATTCTGATGTGCTTGCTTTAGTGCTTAAATTACATTGCTCTCAGTTATTATGTGTGACTTTTATGGAAATGAAATGTTTCAAATCTTTAATTCCTAGTTTTACCCCTTATGTACGATTTTCCTTGTCATAAATCCAGAAAAAGGGACAAAAATGGCAAAAAGGTGTGGAAAACGTGGAACAGTGCATCCCAAAGTTCTGCAATTAGCCAGCAAATTAAAGTCACACAACTCCATTTGGCAAATTTAAAAACAGTCAAACCACCATTTGGAGACTTTTGGGCAGTCATATTTTCAAGTTCATGCAATTTGTAGGTAAACATAATTTAAATTTGGGGTCACACATTCTGCATACTTAACAATCACCAAATTTCAAGGAAATGGACCTTATTCACCTCACATTGCATCATGGGAAAGCCTTTCCGTGGCCGAGGACCAACAACAGTGCGTTTACATGCGTTCTCCCATTGCTTAACATGGCGTTACAATGCAAGGGTTCAGGAAAACCGCAATTTTCGTAAATTTATTAATGACATGTATAACTTTTGCTCATCGTATTGTTGTGATAATAAATCCTGCAACATAAATTGTGTAGACGAAAGAAAACATTTTTTTAATTTTCCTCTGAAAAAGACAATTATTAAAGCAATGGCAGTGTAAAATAAAACGAGGTGGTTTCCATTCCGATGTGGACTCTCCAATATGTTCTGTCCACTTTAATGAAAAAGCTTTTGGATATTATGACACTACAAATCAAAGGCAGTTGAAACCTCATAGTATTCCTTCAGATTTTAATTTCAAAAAAGAGAAAATTGATGGAATATTTGGATTGTAAATTATGAATTAAGTTTTACTTTCCTCAAAGAATAAAACAAGCATGTCTATAATTTCTCTTTTATTTAATGTTACGCATTCATTTAATTTTTAAGCAGATTGCCTAGCGTGCAAACCCTAGTTTGTTTTCTCATTATGTATCGAGCTTCCAAATGTTTTTGTTTTACAAAACAGGGTACTCAATTTTATGTTTCAGATATTTCACCAATATCTGACAATATGAACGTGAACGTTTAATATAGCATGTATGAGAAATGCTACATTAAAAACTTCATGGTGACTAACGGTGATGTTCTCCTGCATCATGCGAAATAAACATCGAACACAAAATTGTCTTGTTATATTTTTCCAACCTTGATTTGTTCTAAGAAATTAATTTCTTCTTCGCCATATTAATTCCTTGGCATAATCCATAACGTTAGGATTGTAAAAATTAGCCAACAGTAAGGGATAATCAAATAGCGAAAGTATTGAATCAGCAGCCATGTTGGTCCGCTGAAATCCACTTCTGACGTCACATGAACAAGGTCCATTGAAAGAAGTCTGGTTGTAACCTTTATTTGACTTGGAAAAGTGTAAAATCATTTTGTGAAATACAATGTTATCTTTCATGTAGTCATTTCAATGATAATAAAAATTTGCTTTTCTAATAGCATGTGTTAAACTGTTTTTTGCTAGTCATGAAAACGACAGTAAAAATGTAAGCTTCTTTTTTGCAAAATTATGTAATAAATGTTGAATGGAAAAAAAATTGCATCCTGAATTTCTTTGAATGAAACCTTTGCTTTGTTGCTGTCTTTCTAAATATATAGTAGAGAAAAAGATTTTATGTGAGGACTTCGATATAATAGAAAAATAAGTGAAACACTAGTTTAGTGTAATGTTAATACAAAGAAATGTTCCTGCTTTCCTTGGCTGAAATTAGGGTGGAAAGCTTTTCTCTTAAAATTTTCATGAATGCTTGCTTTAAGAAAAAACTACTCAGATGGATATGCCCATTTGATGCTTACTTGAATGAATCTTTCAGGCACTTACTTTACAAGCAATAGTTTTCCTGTTTGTCAGACAGTGCACCAAGCAGTACATAGATTTAAATTCTACATCACCACCAGACATACTGAGAAAATTTATACCAAATGCTTATGTATTTTGTACAAAGCTGAATGAAAAGGAGTACCAGAAAAATTCATTTAACAACAATTAATTGCAAATGCATGAAAGTACTGTTGAAGAATCAATGCTGAAGTTATGTGGAGATAAAATAAAATTATGAAATAGGGAAGTTTATGGAGCTGCTACCTTCATCAGAAATGAAATGAATGATATAACACATGGGAAATCAAATGTTGCCAGATTTTTAAATGGATTTCCAATTAATAGGACTTTGAGATGAGTACATATTTCAGGTGCTTGGGAAAGGAAAATTTCAATACAGAAAATCTTAGGTATTTTGGAGGTACAGAAACTTTCCTATCCCATAATATCTATAATCCATATGCCTCATCTAATTCCTATTAATTGGAAAACCGTTTTAAAATCCAATGTTTGATTTTCCACATGTACACCTTATTTTAGTTCTTCCATGGCTGGTGAAGCTCAAGTAGCTAATGAAACATCCTGCATTTCAGCTTTATTGCATTTTCACATAACTTGTAGCATTGATTTTTCAATTCTTTCATGTATTTGTAAATACATGAAGCATTGTCATAAAACATACATTAACTGTATTTATACAATTGTACTTTTTTAGGATGATACAGACTTATATAAAATGTACGTATTTCTCAACATATCGAGATGGAAAAACATGTTTAGAAACTTATTCTTTAGTCAAAATGTATTCGAAGAATGGTTCAACTGTTGAAACTTTTTACATGTTTTAGTTCTTTTGTGTGTAATGCAATTTCTCAATTGAAAATAACTATTAATTGCGAACAAATATTTAGATAATTAAAAAATATTTTTATATACCTCTGTTCCAAACCGCCGCTGTTCAAATTGTATGTGCGTTTGTTTTTGCATTTTTCTTGAGTTTATACTTTAAGAAGTTTAGATGGCACATTTTTCCTCTGAAAAATGTGCCATCTGAACTTCTTAAAAAGTAAGAGCCTAGTGTAAGAACAAACGCACAGACGATTTGAACTGCGGCAGTTTGGAACTGAGAGGCACGTAAAAAGATTTAATTATCTAAATATTTGTTCGCAGTTAATAGTAATTTTCAATTGAGAAATTGGGTTTCACACAAAAGAACTAAAACATGTAAAAAGTTTCAACAGTTGAACCATTATTCGAATGGATTTTGACAAAAGAGAAAAATGGCAGGAATAGGTTTCTTTTGTATATGATTAGTTACAATGTTGATTAGCATTTTAAGTGTATTCCTTAACAAAATTAAATGAGCACAGAGGGAATGTTTCACTTAACATTCTACTTTTCACATGTTTGGACAATCATTAACTCTACTTACAGAAAAAGTTTATAATCTCATACTTCTCTATCCACCACTGATTTCTGAATGTATTGCATTTTTTCAATACATGGCAGGTACATTGGTTTTCTTGTGTCTGTCACTTTTCATATAAAATAAGAATTTAGATGAAATTAAATTCTTCTTTATTGTGCAGATTATTAACCTTATGTATTTGGGTTCAAGTTAAGTTGCATTCTGGCAGTACAAACATTGAAATTTCAATCACAAAGATTTGAAAAGTAATCGATTAGCAGTTACACCTTAATAAATTAACCTGCCATCAGGTGAGGGTAATGGAATTTATTTATTTTTTCAGCATGAGGCTGTACAACTCAGTGTTTGAAAACTAAGATATTTCTCACGAATATTGCTGTATAATCAAGGAACTGAAAATATACAATAAACAAATTCTGAAGTC
Organism: Macrothele yani; assembly: GCA_039090855.1. Classification (NCBI taxonomy): domain Eukaryota; kingdom Metazoa; phylum Arthropoda; class Arachnida; order Araneae; family Macrothelidae; genus Macrothele; species Macrothele yani. Next base: position 57,604,206 of record CM077017.1, on the reverse strand, counting down.
ATTAATTTGGAATTATGCATAATTGGCTATTGTATGACATGAAAGTTTATTTTTATGTTCATATAGTTACAGCTCTGCCCAACACACACACAAATATTCAGTATTCTGAAAAATTAGGTTAACTGCATACATTGTAATTACTTTTTGCTGTCAATTTTGTGATATATAGGCATAATTACAGAACAACTTTTTTTCAGAGCAGTACCCGCCGTTGCCCTTAATCTAACGGCAGGCATTGCTCTGAAATTCAGTCATAACTGAATACGGTCAAACATATATTTTTACGGGCATGGCTCGGAAATTCACACCAGGCTGATTACGGACAACATATATTTTTATGGGCATTGCCCTGAAATTTAGGTCTCACTGGATACGGTCAAATTATATTTTTTACGGGCATCGCCCTGAATTTTACGTTCCACGGGATACGGTCAAAATATATTTTTTTCGGGCATTTCCCTGAGATTTAGGCTCCACTGAATGCGGTCAAATTATATTTTTACTGGCTTTGCCCTGAAATTTAGGCTCCACTGAATACGGTCAAATTACATTTTTACTGGCATTGCTCTTCACTTTACGGGTTTAGTATTCATGGTTGAGACCGTAATTTTATGGGCTTTCACAAAAATGGGCCAAGCCATAATTTCCTGGGCAAGGGCCGGGCCCCCAGTTGCCGGCCATTGCCCGTAATCTAACACTGAAATTTTTTACAGTGCACTGAACCGGTTTGGTTGAATATAATCGAAATGGGGTGAAAGATTAAGGCATAAGAGCGAGATTTATTCCGCAGCCATTATCTTCATAACTTGACTAAAAATGCTTTTATTGCGACAGAACGTTAGTTTGTTGTTCCGGAGGGATACTGAACCATTTCTGTTAAATATCATCGAAATGGGGTCAAAGATCAGTGAACAGGAGCGAGATTTATTCCACAGCCATTATCCTTATAACTTGAGTAACAAGTTAGTAAAATCATGCAATGCATTGATTATGATACGCTTTCCAACATACCAGAAATCATTACTCAAGTTATGAGGATAATGGCTGTGGAATAAATCTCGCTCCTGTGCCCTGACCTTTGACCCCATTTCGATTATATTAAACAGAATTGGTTCAGTATACCTCCGGAACAACATACTAAAGTTTCGTCGCAATAGAAGCATTTTTAGTCAAGTTATGAGAATAATGGCTGTGGAATAAATCTCGCTCCTGTGCCCTGATTTTTGACCCCATTTCGATTGTATTCAACAGAACTGGTTCAGTATACCTCCGGAATAACATACTAAAGTTCTGTCGCAATCGAGGCATTTTTACGTAAGTTATGTCGCATAAGGGCGATGGAATGGATCCTGCTCCTATATCCTGACCTTTGACCCCATTCTACCCATTTTCAATAGGGTTCGTCCCCAGGTTGTGCCCTACCACATATTAAAATTTCATCGAAATCGAACCATTTTTATGCGAGTTATCGTGCGGACAAACAGACAGACAGACAAAGCTGGAGCATATACGCTTCTTCAACCTACGGTTGGAAAGCATAAAAAATGCTTCTATTGCGACAAAACTTTAGTACGTTGTTCCGGAGGTATACTGAACTAATCAATAGTCAGGATAATCAATAGTCAGGTTTGTCTGCACGCATGTTAACTCACGTAGAAATTGCTTGATTTCCGTACAGTTCAGTATACTTTTGCGGGGAACCACGGAGCGAAATGCAAAGAAACCGTCAAAATCGAATCATTAGTCAATACAATATATTTTAAGGTTTAGGTACGGAGTTAATACTTCCGTTCTCTTGCATTGTCACTTATTTAAGATTATTCGATTTGGACGCTCACAATTTTTCTATTTTGACGCTCACAATTTGCGGTGTTTTGGTATATTCGGTAACAATTCTTACTTAAAATGGCTGAAAACTGTCTTAGGTTACCCATAACGTACGAGAAGCATTACATTTTCTTAAAGCATTAAGACCAGCAGATGTTTCACCCACGACGCAGCGCAGATGTTTTACGCAACAGATGTCAATTAATTTTTCTACTGCCCTTCTGCGTGATAACTTGCGTAAAAATGCTTCGATTGCGACGAAATACAGAACGTTGTTCGTAACAACTTTGGAAGCAGTTCCGCCAAAAATGTTTTTTTGAGATTCGTTAGCCATTATTATCGCACGATAACTTCCGTGAAAATTGCCCGATTCAGATGGGATTTTTAATTATAAAACGTCTTATGTGTGGTAGCTCTTGATAATAGAAATAGGTAACACGGGCACAAAGAGATTTAATTTTGATATATGTGAACCTCAAACGTTATACCATAGTTTAGTCCCCTCAAAACCAAGGCATTTTCCTATGATTTTTGGTATGTTGGAAAGCGTATCATAATCAATGCATTGCATGATTTTACTAACTTGTTCAAGTCATGCACAGATTTTTTGCTAGAAGTCGTAATAGTAAATTACGTTTTCCCTTATATCTCTACTTCTAAAACTCCAATTTGAAAAGTTCTTCTTGCATCGAATACAGCTCCTGATCCTAAATATCTTGCGTATCATTTTTAATTTTCGATAAAGAATGGTTTGGCCACCAGGGGGCGTAAGCGGTTTTTTTGTTTTTTTGTTTTTTTGTTTTTTCCTGCTTCTGATGCATGTGCAGCAAAATCTGAGTTTCTGAAAACTCGATTGAAAAAAATTCTTCCGTGGACCGATACGGTCACCTCGGAAAACTTTTTCAGAAAAAAAGTTTTCCGATGTGAGCGTACCTTCTTAAAATAATGCATAATTTTTCTGCTAGGGGGCGTAGTGGAATATCCTATTTTTGTTGATATCTTTGCTTCCAAGAGTACAATCTGAAAAATTCTTTCTTTGTTGGAGAGCATTTCCGGTGCGAAATGTTTCTCATATAGTTTCAAAATTTTCAAGTAACGCATAGATCTTCCGCTAGGTGGCGTAAAGGTTTCTTGCACTTCCCCTGATATCTCATCTTCTAAAACTCCGTTTTGAAAAATTATCCCGGCATCGGATACAGCTCCTGGTGGGAATTTTTTTGTATATAATTTTTAATTTTCCATAAAAAATGGTTTAGCCACTAGGTGGGGGGGGGGGGTATTTCTGTTTCTGATGTATCTGAACTTCTGAAAACTCGATTGAAAAATTCTTTCGTGGACCCACACCGCTGTTCTCGGAAAACGTTTACAGAATGCTTTCTTCTTAAAATAATGTATAATTTTTCCGCCAGGGACGTAGACGTATATCTTATTTTTATCGATATCTTTGCTTCTAAGTGTCCGATTTGAAAAATCCGTTCTTTGTTGAAGAGCGTGTCCGGTGCTTAATGTTTCTCATATAGTTTCAAATTTTGCTTAACGCACAAGTTTGCCACTAGAGAGCGTGAATTCACGCTTACGTTTTCAGCAATGTCTGCTGGACTAAAAACCCGATTTAGAAATTCTTTTGCGGTCAGATACTACTAGCTATTGGGTCGTAGGAAAAATCATGACGTATTTTGGCACCCGATGGCGGTTGGGCGGTTTTGGAAGTACTAGAGGCATGCGCAGCTCTGTTATCTCTATTGCATTCGACAGGTGCCAGTTCTAGCTGCAGTCTAAAAGGAATAGTGAACGATGTGGTTGATTTGCGGAGATTTGACATCAAGTTGAAGATGGAAGACCAAACTGTGCATTTTCGCCATATTTTACTGTTTTACTTCCGTAAAGGGAAGAACGAGCGTCAAGCTTGTGAAAAGTTGCGTAAAGTGTATGGTGATAATGCTCTAAAATAACGTCAGTGCCAGCGGTGGTTCGCAAAATTCCGTGCTGGTGATTTTGACCTCAACGGTGCTCCTCGGTCCGGGAGGCCCACCGAGGTTGATGACGACCAAATCAAGGCATTGATCGAGTCAAACCCACGTTACATGACACGAGGGATTGCAGACACATTGCACATCCGTCATTCAAGCGTTCGCGACCACCCGAGAAGCTGGGATACGTAAGCAAGCTCGATGTGTGGGTTCCTCGTGAACTCAAAGAAGCTTGTGACATACCTACCCAGCAGGACGCACACGACATAAAATCAGATAGCAGCGATAACGAACGTCCGCGTAGCTCAATTGGTAGAGTGACTTATTCCGGAATGAGAGGACCCGGGTTCGAGCCCCGCCGTGGACAAAAATGACGGAGAAATTTACTTCGTTATAATGGCGCCCGAACTTTCCGGATGACCCGGCCGTTCAAAATCTCGCAATGGGGTGATGTTATTTCCACACCGCGAGAGAGGAAAAATCAGAGTATCTCTTCTCCATCGCTTCGAAAAAAAAATTTGACTGGGAGTTCTCAAGTGCACGTTCTACAGCGGATGGCTGCCTGCGACGATTCATGGTCACGGCTGACCCGTGGGCCATGCCCCCGGCCCTCTTTCGGGGGGGGAGATGTGACGTACCTACCCAGCAGGACGCACGCACACGACATAAAGGCAGATAGCAGTCAGAACGAACGTCGCAGCTCAATTGGTAGAGCGACTTCTTCCGGAACGAGAGGACCCGAGTTCGAGCCCCGGCGTGGACAAAAATGACGGAGAAATTTACTTCGTTATAAGCTCAATTGACGGCACGTATAAACATCTGCGATATGCTCATTAAACACGAGGAAAACGATCCTTTTTTGAAGCGACTGATAACTGGTGACGAAAAGTGCATTGTGTACAACAATGTGCTGCGCAAACGGTCTTGGTCCCGACGTGCTGCTTCGCATCAAACGACATCCAAAGCAGACATTCATCAGCGGAAGGTTCTGGTCTCAGTGTGGTAGGATTTTAAAGGTGTCGTGTTTTTCGAGCTCCAACCACGGAACCAAAGAATCAATTCGAATGTGTACTGTGGGCAATTGGACAGTTTGAACGAATCAATCATCCAGAAACGTCCAGATCTCGTTCATCGTAAAGGTTATGTGTTCCATCACGCCAACGCGAGACCAGACACAAGTTTGTTATCCCGCCAAAAATTATTGGAGCATGGGTGGGATGGGTTGCCACACCCAGCATACTCGCCTAACCTTGCGCCGTCAGACTTCCACTTGTTTCGCTCTCTTCAACAGTCCTTGCGTGGTATAACGTTCAATTCGGATGAGGCTGTAAATCAGCACCTTGTGCAGTTTTTCGCCACGAAAGACAGGTCCTTCTATGAACGAGACATTCTGCAGTTCACTGAAAGATGGCAAAAGGTTATCGAACAAAACGGGCATTATATCATTGATTGATCTTTGTTCTTTCTATCAATAAATGCCATTTGCAAAACATGGCTAAAATACGTCATGACTTTTCCGACAACCCAATGTGAAAATTCTTTGTGTGTATTTTCTTAATAAATAGTGTACAGATTTGCCGCTAGGGACGCCAATGTTGATTGTTTTTTTTTTTTTGTTTTTTTCAATATCTGTGCTTCTACATGTGAGATTTAAAAATCCTATCAACACCGGATGTCATTTACCTTGTGGAACAGTGTAGGTTTGTATTTGAGGAGTTTTATAGCTCATAGTTCTGTCGCTAGGTGGTGTTTGTGTACTTCTGTTTGCAATTGCATCTCCGGTTCTAAAAACCCTATTGAGAAATTTCTTTTTTCACTGTATGGCATTCATTACAATAGAGATGTGGAACATTTTCCTCTTTAAATAATGCAGAAATTTCCACTGGGAGGGGGGGGGGAGATTAAAGGTCAAAACGTTTTTCTTCCTATCTCTGCTTCCGGGAAACGTATTTGAAAAGTTTTTCTTCCTTGGCATAGCTTTTCCCGTAAAGAATATTTTTCGCCTCTCTTCAACTTTTCCATTACTTTTCCTCTAGAAGTTGAATAACTCTGATAAATTTTATTCGCATCGGAACGGATTCAAAAGACGTGCTCATCGCAACCGAAAATTCGGCATCATCTTTCTTGTTTATATCGTAGCTAGCAGAACTTAAAATTTTTTTAACTTTATATTATCAGTTTTCATCGTATCTAGGAAAAAAATACATAGTTGTTACTTAAAGCACTCACAGACGTTTTTGAGTTACGAAATACACGCGAAACACGCAATAAACAATAATTAAGGCTGCCCCGGTGGCGCTGTGGTCTAAGCGATGGCTACTGACCATTCGTCTGCGATGAGTCGGGGTTCGAATCCCGGTGAGGCATGGATGTTGTGTTGTCTTACAGCACTGGCTCTTCTTCCCTGAGGCTGGCTGTCCTAAATTAGGGACGGGCAATTGCTTATAGCCCACTGAGTTGTACACGATGGTCGTTAAACCCTCAATAAAAAAAAAATCAATATAATTAAGAATTTTAGGCAAAGAACAAAAAAAAGACTATAGCCTAACCATTCAGTTGTGCGTTTCCCATTGCGATAGTTAATTCGGTTAACAGTGTTAAATAAAATTAATTAGAAATGTGAAAGAGAAAACTAACTTGAGCCCGGGCCCGTAAGGGTCCGGGTTTCAGTCAAAGATATGATATAAGATCCCGCCCGGGCCCTCAGCGTGTCCGGATCTGTTTCCGGGCTTTTTATCATAGCCTGGGCCCGTGCTCATCTCTAAAGCAGAGGTATCGGCAAAAAATACAATACGCATTTTCGCCTTCTATATCTATATAAGAATTTTGCTTATGTACGTCACGCAATAAAGAGGCCTAATTTATCATTTGCCGAATGGCAACGAATAGGGCGTAAACAAACATTGCTGCCTCAATTATCGCCTGTTAGGGTTAATTGCGTTTCCACATTCTTAAATTTATAATTGCCAAAAGACTTAATTGTGTTTCCACATTGCCATATTTCGATCGAGTCTTCATTATCGTATCGCCGTTCATAATTTATTAGCAACAGACATATGGAAAACATTCACAATTGCTGCCCGGCTTAAATCGTGACGTCAGAAGTAAGTATCGCCAGTGACGTCAGCCTGCAGATAAATACATTTAGCGTTTCTTCATAATTTTTAGTTATTCGTGAATCGTAAATTTTATGATTTCACAAATGTGTTGCAGAATGGTAGCGCACAGAGAGAGCGTAAACAAATACTGCTGCCTCCGGATACATTACCGAGAAATCATTTAGAGAATCTTAGATTTAGATAGTTTTTCGTTATTCTTCTAATTTATTCGAAATGTCTGTAAACCATTTAGAGAATCTTAGATTTAGATAGTTTGTCGTTATTCTTCTAATCTATATAAGAATTTTGTTCATTCGAAATGTCTGTACGACGTGAAGTTAGTATTATTTCTTGTAATGCAAGGAGAAGAGCACAGTTTGCCAATGAAACACCAGAAGAGACTAATTAAAGAAGATTATTAAGAAATGAAGCAGATATACTTTGTCGATCCACAGAATGTTATGAAAATCGCATAAATCGATTAAGCCAAAGAAATGCAAAGCGTTTCCGGACATTCTGGACATGCAATTCGCAAATTGAAGTCGTCGTCGAAGACCATAATTGTGGAAACATGACAGAGGTGTAATTTTTGTAAAGCACTTTATTGGAAAAGTGAACTCAATTCCATTAAAAATATACAAAATGCTGTCATGGTGGTAAAGTTTCGCTACAGAACTTGACTGAAACTCCTGATCTGTTGAAAGATCTGTTAAGTGATAATTCTGATGAAGCAAAAAACTATCGTCAGCATATCCGTGAATACAATGCAGCTTTTGCTTCGATGGGTGCTGAAATAAAGACACCGCCTGGGATTGGACCATATTGCTTCCGTATACATGGACAAATATATCACAAGATTTCTCCCCTTTATAACAGTGGGCAAAACAAACCTGGCTATGGATGTATATATCTTTGATTCCGGTGAAGCAAGCAACATACGCATGGAGAAAAACCAAGGCTGTTTACGGGCTGTGATGGAGAAATTGGATTTGTTAATGAGAAATACAAATCCTTTTGCCGATTCATATCTAAAGATGCATCAATTAATACAATACAATCCTGCAATGGACGTAAAATTTATATTTATGGAGCAACCTAACTTAGATTTGCGAAGGTACAATGCACCTACTTCAAAGACAGGAGTTGCAGCAATATTTGTAGGTGATGATAGAGAACCACCTGCAAATCGAGATATTTGCATCTATCCAATTGGTGATAGTTGCAAAACTATATCACCATTAAATCAATGCAGTGACCCAATGGTTTATCCTCTGCTTTTTCCTAGAGGGGAATGTGGTTGGTTCAATGGCATGGAGCGTGTTGAAGAACGCCGATCAGCCAAGCGAGTGCCGGTAACCCAGCTGCAGTATTATGCATACCGTCTTTCAGTACGCAGTGGTTTTAGTCTTTTGCACAGCAGCGGAAAATTGTTTCAATAATATATTGTTGATGCGTATGTTAAAACAGAAGGATCCCTGCTGAACTACATATACGGATGAATCAAAAAGACTTAAGAATTTAGCTGTACAAAGGACTTTTAGATGCAATAGAGTCCCGTGTACAAAATGAAAATTTACGAGCAGGCAAGCCAATAATATTGCCCTCTAATTTTCAAGGAAGCCCAAGATACATAAAGCAAATTTATCAGGATGCAATGGCTATTGTCAGGGAATTTGGACGACCAGATCTGTTTATTACATTTACTTGCAATCCTGCATGGCCTGAAATTTTGAATGCCATGCAACGCCCTCAGATACCTAAAAAATAGAACAGACATTATTGTCCGAATTTTTAAAATGAAATTATCAGAGTTATTAGATGATATTTTAAAGCGCAATATATTTGGAGTTGTCATTGCATATATTTATGTAATTGAATTTCAAAAGCGAGGTTTACCTCATGCTCACATTTTGCTAACTTTAGATTCAAGTACAAAAATACGTACGAAAGATGATATTGACAAATATGTAAGTGCAGAATTACCAAGTACTGATGTCAATCCAAGGCTATTTGAAATTGTCACAAAATACATGATCCGTGGCCCCTGTGTTGCTTTAAATCAAAATTCACCGTACATGACAGATGGAATATATTGCAAACAATTTCCAAAGGAGTTCAGAGAAGCAACAGAAGAAAATGTTGATGGATACCCTATCTATAGAAGACGATCCTTGGATCCTGTGAAAGTAGGTCGGCATGACATTGATAATCGATGGGGTTTGCCATATAAAGAAATAAGATTAAAGAAATTCAACGCTCATATCAATGTTGAAGTTTGTGCATCTGTAAAGAGTGTTAAATACCTACACTGCTGGCCACCCAAAATGCAACACCAAGATGAACACGAGATAGCAAAGCCAGATTTACTGGACACATAACAACAGATACAAAGATGAAACGATTGAGCTTACAGGCCCGTACGACTTGCGGAACACGCAGACATCTATAGTTCGTGTGGCCCCCATGGCTGGCAATAACGGCCGCTACACGCCGTGGCATCGAACGAAAGAGGCTTTGGATGTGGACTTGGGGTATTTCGGTCCAGGCTGCTTCCACACGTTGCGACAGTTCATCAGGCGTAGCCGCGGGTGGTGCTTGCCGGGCCACTCGGTTGCCGATCAGCGACCAGACGTGTTCGATGGGCGACATATCGGGAGAACAGGCTGGCCACGGCAGCAGTGATACCTGGTGGGCGGTGAAGAATTGTTGCACGATGCGTGCCACGTGCAGGCGCGCATTGTCTTGTTGAAACGTGGCCGCTGGCAGGTCCTGCAGGTAAGGGAGGACTACAGGCTCCAAAACGTCGGAGATGGTGCTGTGGCTGTTGGGTATACCGGCGATGCGTACCAGAGGTTGTGCGGGTGTCATATCCAATTGCGCCCCAAACCATAACGCTAGGCAACGGACCGGTGTGGCGATGCATAATGCATGCGTCATACAGTCTCTCGCCGCGGTGTCGCTACACGCGGATCCGACCATCGTGGTGTTGCAGGCAGAAGCGGGATTCGTTGGAGAAGACAATGTCGTACCATTCCGTAGTCCAGGTGCGACGTTCAACGGCCTACTGCCGCCGCACTCGCCGGTGGTGTAACGTCAATGGTAATCGGAGCAATGGGCGCCGTGCGACAAGTCCCCGCTCCTGCAGACGACGTCGAACGGTACGTGCTGACACAGGTTATTGCGCAACACACCCCAATTCCTGCGCTAACGTTCGTGATGTGGCGATGCGAGCCGTCAATGCCCGCCGCACTACGTGCCGGTCCTCTCGTTCGGTGGTGTGCCGCGGCTGCGGCAATCACTCACGTCGGTCCGTCCGTCCCTCCTGCACCCACCGAATCCATACTCGCCTCACTGTGGTTGGATGTCGTCCCACACGGGAGCCGATGTCTCGGTACGATAAACCGCTGTCGCGATAAGCCAGTATTCGTTCTCTGTCGAACTCCGAAACGTGCTGGAGTGACTGCCGTATTCTGCGACGAGGCATCAGGACGCTTCCCACGCACAGGTCCGGCAGCACAATACACTTCCACTACTTACACCCCGCCTTCTGTGCACCCTTCTTGTAGTGCTTATCGGTGGCGTGCCGGGCGCACATGATTTGCATATGCCCTGCAATGCTAATCGTTTGCATTTCCTCTTGCGGGCGACGCATGCTGCAAATTTCAGGCCAATCGGATGCTTCATTCTTGGTGTTGCATTTTGGGTGGCCAGCAGTGTATGTAAATGCTTATATAAAAGACATGATGCTGCATCTGTTAGACTTCAGAAGGAAAATAGTGCTGTAGATCATGATGAGATATTAACTTTCCTTAATGGCGGATATGTTAGTGCTCCTGAAGCAATGTGGCGAATGAATGAGTTCAGCATGTCTGAAAAATCTCATTTTATGATAAGATTAGCAGTTCATTTGCCAGAACAACAGCAAATTGTTTATCAAGATAGTCAAGAAGATCAAGCTATTGCACCGGCTTCTACAAAATATACAACATTGATGGCATGGTTCGAACTCAATACAATTGATGAACAAGCCCATATTTCCAATTACATCGATATCCCACAGTACTATATTTTTGACAAGTGTAGAACAACATGGAAAAGACGACAACGGGGAGGACAGCAAGTGATTGGGAGAATGCCAGTGATTAGTATCCAGGACAGTGAAAGATACTACCTGCGAATGTTGTTGGTACGAAAATCGGATGCACTCACTTTCGATGATCTAAAGACTGTTAATAGGATAGTATGTAGCACTTTCCAACAAGCATGCAGAGAGCTTGGACTTCTTGAAGGAGATCAACACTGGCATGATACACTACGCGAAGCAGCCCAGATACGAATGCCAAGCTATCTACGAACACTATTTGCGATAATTTGTGGATTTGGAGAAGTAGAAAACATTCCTGAACTTTGGGCTTAGCATAAAGATGCTATTTGTGAGGACTTGGTACACAGATATTCCAAAGAGACAGGACCACAGTATGCACTTGCAGAAATTAATGAACTACTCAAACCTTATGGTTTGAATCTGAAAAAACTCAAACTGCCAGTTTTAGATTTACCAACAGATCACATCTATATGTCTTCCTTTGATGTTTTAGAAGAGCAAACCAAAGCCCGCATAAACACTGAAAAGCTTAATACTGAACAGCGATTAGTTGTTGAAACAATACTAGATGCAATATATGGAAATGAAAAAGAGACACCGAAACGTATTTTCTTAGATGGTCCCGCAGGAACAGGGAAAACTTTTGTATACTCAACCTTATTGCATACAATCAGAGGAAGAGGAGATCAAACTATTCCTGTAGCCTCAACTGGAATAGCAGCTATTTTGTTAAGAGGAGGAAGGACCGCTCACTCAGCTTTCAAAATACCTCTCATTTTGAATGCGACTTCAACCTGTAATTTAAAACCACCTAGACCAGAAACAAAATTTTTGTTAGATACAAAACTTATTCTTTGGGATGAGGCGCCAAAGATGCATGTGCATGCGTTTTTAGCTGTCGATCGACTTCTCAAAGATGTTACAAAATGTTCTGAACCATTTGGTGGAAAAATAATCTTACTTGGTGAAGATTTCCGTCACGATTTCCGTCACGAGATTTCCGTCATCTTGAGAGGTTCACAATCACTGACAGTTGTCAGCTGTTTAAAGAAGCACCGTCTTTGGTCTGAATTTGACATTATGAGCCTTACAGAAAATATGCGTGCTCTTGATAGCGAGAGAGGGTTTGCAAATTGGCTTTTAGATGTTGGTGATTGCAAGAGTGGTGAAACAGTTAAGTTACCTCCAATATGCTATCCACAAATACAAGATCCAGTTCAACAACTATACAGTGAAATAGATTTTACCACAGTTACACCTCAACAACTTAAAGGACGAGCCATTTTCACTGTGATGAATTATTTGTCCATTGAACTCAATAACCGTGTTCTGGAGTGTATGCTAGAAAAGGAGGTATTTTATGAAAGCGTAGATAGTATCGTAAGTGAAGATCCTCAAGTTCAACTTGCATATACTGAGGAATTTTTAAACACTTTGACACCAACTGGAATGCCATCTCACAAACTGAAATTAAAACCAGGCGCTGTTATCATATTGCTTAAAAATTTAGTACCATCTAAAGGTCTGTGCAATGGTACAAGGCTTATAGTAACCAATTTGCAGCGTAATATTATTGAATCAAGGCAGATTGATTTCAATACTGCTGAAAATTTTCTCATACCTCGAATACCACTCATTTCTTCAGACACAAATATGCCTTCAAAGTTTAAACGTAAACAGTTCCTCATTCGGTTGGCTTTTTCAATGAATGTAAGCAAATCACAGGGCCAAACTTTTGAAAAAATCTGTCTAGCTTTATCAAAACCAGTTTTTGCCATGGACAATTGTACGTAGGTCTATCTAGAGTAAGATCATTTGAATCTGTCACTGTTGTGTCCCCAAATTCATAAATTTTCAGTTGTGTGTATAAAGAAGTTTTTGATTAATAATAATAATCAAAATAAAATGTTCTGAATAGACACACAAACAGTGGTTGATGAATGTTATATTTTGTAAAAACATCTTGCTAATTTCTAAAATATAAATCTTTGAACTTCATTTTGTGAAATTTACTCTTGCATCTCTAAACGAGAAGAGTGGAGTTCTTAGGAAGACTCTCCGCAAAAACACACCAAATTGACGATTTTCAAAATGGGGCCAAGCGGTGGGTTAAATCACATTTTCATCAATTTTATGATATGTTTAACCAATTATATTTGATTCACAAATGTGAACATAACGACATTTCTGATAAGTTCCTAAGACATATTTCGGAATAAAGACACTAGAGCGCAGATGCTCTGCGGGGGAACAGCTAGTATAGAGGGAAAATTGTGCATTATTTGAAAAAGAAACTACGCAAAATTGTATCTGTTGTAAAAGGTATTGAAGAAAGGAAAAATTCTCTGAATGGAATGTTTTTCACCAATGATACCGAATAAAAAATGTTCTGTATTTAGTAGCATATGTATTTACGTCCCCATAGCAGCTAAGTGTCTATTGGAATAAGACCAAAAGTTAAGAATCATCATTCTTGCATTTCAGTCTTCCCAATCGAGAAAGAATTTTTTGAATTGGGTTAGTAGATGTAGATATGTAATGCCCACAGGATCACAGGACGGACGAATGGACATTTCCATAACAAGAGACATGCTAATGCGTCTTAGTAACATTTTAAAAGGATAGCAAAACCAACATATTGCGAAAGAACGTGAAGGAACCCCGAAATTCAAATTACATAGAATTGACGGTTTGCTCTTCTTTTTCTCTTTTTTTCCTCTTAAAGTTGCGTAGAAATTGTGAAGAAAAAGAAACTGAAAGAGAGAAACTGATTGTGACTGTGTGTGCAAAAATGCCTTGTCTCAGAAATGGTGAAATTTTTGTTTTGCATTGTCCGAACGAAATTGGGCTTCGGGCCAAAGCTCAAGCATTCTAATTCCTTTTCATTATTGAATTGTTGATTAGGGCACAGAAAAAAGGGCAACTGGAAAGTTCCCACTGATTACATAAAATTAATAAGGTATACTTTTTAAAATCAGAAGACCCACCACTTAAGGGTTTTTTGTTGTTGTTTTTTTCTCTGGAGAATTAACGGCCACCATGAACAACTCCCATGGCTATGAACTGTAGCCCGTCCTTAATTTGGGGTCACTGATTCCAGAGAAGGGAGATATCTAGACAAGCACAACACCCCTACCTCGTTGAAGGCTCGAACCTGAGCCCCACCTCGGACGAATAGTAGGAATCCAACGCCTCATACCATTCCGCGACCGAGGCAGTTATATTGCCTTTAAGACGCACAGCCAAAATAATTGCTATTACCAAAAAAGATACGAAAATTATATTTAAATAGCTTTCAATCACTGAACTGGGAAAACAAAGCGATAAAGATTAATGGAGATTATCTAACTCACCTTCGTTTTGCTGATGACGTAGTCATTTTTCCAATTACCCCATCAGAGCTGCAGAGTAGGATCCAGGAACTTGCTGACAAGAGTAAAGAATTGGGATTAAAAATGAACTTTCAGATGACAAAAGTGATGTACAATGCTTTTACAAGAAATGAAGATTTATCGATTGATGGAGAAAAGCTGCAGATAACAGATGCGTACGTTTATCTTCGACAGCAGATATCAAGTGAGGGTCGCATTGATGAAGAAATTAATCGGCGTATAAAACTTGCCTGGAGAGCGTTTGGAAGAAACAGCATAATTTGCAAGAGCAATATGCCATTATGTCTTAAAAGAAAAGTGTTTGATCAATGCATCCTTCCAGTGCTTACGTATGGTGCAGAGACGTGGACCTTAACTACAAGAGACATACAAAGGCTGTCGACAACTCAAAGTAGCATGGAGAGGTGCGTGCTTGGTGTAACCAGGAGATATAAGAAGAGGAACTCGTGGATCAGAAAAATGACAAGAGTGGAAGACATCATGATCAGAGTAAAATCCCTGAAATGGCAATGTGCTGGACATACTGCCAGAAGGACAGACCATCGATGGACAGTCGAAATTTTAGATTGGATTCCAAGGGACAGGAAAAGACCCAGAAGAAGACCACATGGGAGATGGGTGGATGAAATTTGAAAGTATGCGGGAGTAACATGAAGGAGACTGGCACAAGACAGACCGTTGTGGAAGAGGTTTGGAGAGTCCTTCGTCCAGCAGTGGATTGATAATGGTTGATGATGATGATAACTAAAACAAATAAAAATTATGATGAATTTATAAAAATTAAAGAAATAGAAGGTCCAATACGCTGGGCTTGGCCCAACCCCCAAGCATTTGTTTATTTTAATTTTAGAAAGAACTCCCATCTTTGAAAGTATATGAAAGTCTGAAAAGCAGAAAGGCTACATGCAAGAAAAATTCGCAGTCTCGTGAATATTTTCCGTTACTTTACACCTCTACAGAATATGTTGTTTCAACTGCACTTCAAAATCACACAGACATAACATAACTCATTTTTTACTTTCCCTTTGAAAGACAATCAGAGCGCGTACGCATATACAGAATCTTCATTACATTACCGCAGACTACTAAGAGCAGCCGAATTTTCGATGTGAAAAGACACTTAAAAAGTTCCATGATGCAGTGTTCCGGGGTGTGTTTGTCTCGGTTATCGGCAGGAAATGGCTCAATGGAACCACACTTACACTGCTGTTTCTTCACCACAGTAAAACATACGGTAGCCGAATAAGTAATACCCTTCAGCCGCATCAGTAAACATGAATTTCAGCATGTCGCTTACAAAAGGTACTCGGCCGTTCTCTGAGGGACAGTTTACGGCGAAATGAACAGAAACCTACACACAATGTACGTCAAATAGTAGATTTGCTGTCTCGTCTACTGTTGAGTCACAACAAAGTCATTTTCCCATCAATGCGCCATCTGTACTCACAACCTAAGTACTGTAGAAAAGCGAGACACATTTACGCAACTATTCTGCGACAATGACGTTTCTAAGATTACTTCTCAGCAGTTTATGGAACAGCAACACTGTTGCAAACAGAGACTCATTGCATCTAAAGCAAGAGTGGCTAACTTTTGTGTCTTAGAGAACCAAGTTTGCACATTTCGAGGTCTTGAGGTCTTATGATCAATACAGTTTACAGGAGCCAAGTATATATTTCCATATTCAACATTGAATATAAGTATATAACAAAATACAAGCATTAAGTGGCCATCAGTATCTCTTGCATATAGCAGGCACCAGGGAAACTTATTAGCTAATACTGTAGAAAGCGAATGTGTATGTAAGAAGCGTTGAAAAGTAAATTTGAAAATCAGTCTCTTACTGATGCAGTGCCTAAAGAGGGCTTGCGAGGACATTGTGGGTGCTCATATGGGCTCACAAGTTCACAGCCAACTTTTAACGAAGCCGAAGGTACACAGTAACAGTCTTGTAGTTGACCGTCAGTAAATCGATTTATTTTCGAGGATTCAATCTCCTTCATTGAAGAGCATGCACATTCACACATGTGCATATTTAAAAACATGGTAACAATTCTTCGAGGAAAATCACTCTTGAGAATTTATCACTTGAAACCAGTTTCCAAAACTCAGTTCTTGTTTCATGGCATGGTTTAAATAAGGAATCACTCTGTAGATCACATAGTACCAAACTATTAAAAATTTCGGCGTAGGTTGCACCAAAAAGTGGTGATACACCAGCTGCATCGCTTTCTGAGAAAAGATACACCATCTTGTTGGGCAAACAAAAAGAACAACATAATGCAACTTTGCACCACGTAATGATACAAGGTTGCACAACATCATGTTCATGTTGTTGGGTTTTGTTTGCATCACACTATGGTGTATCTTTTCTCAGAAAGTGGTGCAGCTTGTTTATCACCACTTTTTTTTTTGGGTGCAACCTAACCCAAAAATTTTAACAGTGCAGATGAAAGCCTTCCTGCTGATTCAAATATCAATTTGGGAGACTTTTTTAGTTCCTGCAACTTTCTGCGAAATGCTTTAAAGAAGCTTAGCAGTTGGTATTGTTAACTGTTGTCGCTGAATTGATTTATCACTCGCGATAACTTATAGCTGGCCGCATGCGGCCCATGGGCCACCAGTTGTGCATCACTGATCTAAAAATAAAGTGTTCAGACTTATATAAAAAATCAGCTGATATACTAGTCCAAAGCACTGATACTATTTTCTGCAAGTTATGACACGGCTAATGAGTTTGCATTTCCAGAAGAATTCTTAAACAGTGTTACTCCAACATGCACATTTTCTCATAAACTGAAACTTAAAGTAGGAGATATTATTAGCCTCATTAGAAACTTAATGTCACCGAAAGGACAAATGCAATATGTTACAAGACCTAACTTTACTCGAATACACACTAGCATAATTTAAGTTTAAAATTATCAGTACAGCAGACTCAGATATCTTATTTATTTATTCCAAGAATCTCCCTCATTCCTTCATACTCAAATTTACTATTCATTTTCAAAAGAAAACGATCTCCCATACGATTGGCTTTCTCAGTGACAATCAATAAGTCACGAGACTTTTGGAAAAACATGCCTTTGCTTATTCAAGCTCATTTTAGGCCATGGCCAATTATATATTGCTATGTGAAGAGTCGATTGTTTCATTCACTTAAGGTAGGGCGTGTAATCCCGAATGTTGGGAATTGAGTACCTACAGAAAATTTTGATCAATGAATCTCGTTTCAAAAAGATCCATCTGCAACTGGTTACCCTGTAAAGAGCACTCACAGACCTGCGTATGCTGTTTCCGATATAGCTATAGTTGAAAATGTGTGTGTTTATAGTTTGTTTGTTTGGGGGTTTAACGACCATCGTGAACAACTCGAAGGGCTATAGGCAGTCGATGTCTCTAATTTAGTGCCACTAGTTACGAGGACCGGAAAGGAGCCACTGCCGTAAGACAAACACAACATCTATGCCTCATAGGGATTTGAACCCGGACCCATCTCGGTCGAATAATCAGATGCGTTTGTAGTGTTCTTGTTGCAACATGTCATACAACGTTCAGTCCCTAGCTAATTCTATTACTTATGACACAGTGATAGAATGTCTGTTGTAGGTCGCATTAAGTTGGCTTTTCGGAATGGATCTTCCCAGGTTTACATTCATTTTCACTCAGAATAATTGTTCTAAGTAAGAGTTTTCCTTAACGTCGCATTTTATAGGTGCTGCCTGTTACCAGTGTTTGTTACCTTCTGCATTACATCGTTTTCTCATAAAAATGCAAGGTTTGAAAATGTTCTTTCAAGGAAAACCCCTGCCATCCAGGTGGCCGAGTGGAAAGGGAAGTACGTTTCTGTCTAGTAGACCGAGCTGAGTTTTGAGTCAAGTCCCGGATGACACATGGGTGGTGCACTTGTCTAATGGCGCTGGCTTTCTCCCTCTCCCGTAACCAGTGGCCCCAAATTAGGGACGGTCGACTGCCTATAGCTGCTCATGGTGGTCGTTAAACTCCTAAGCAAAAAGGAAAATCTGCGTTGAAGAAAAATTGAATATAAGAAAATTTACTTGAAAAAGTTAAATTCGTCATCATGTCGTCATTAGATTGTATGAATATAAGGAACTGAAATTTATTTAAATTTCATGGTAGTAAAAATGTATCAGCATGCATGTATGTATCACAGCAGTTCCCAGCAAAAGAGCGAAGCTGTTATGGTACGTAAATTTACCCAATGTTCAGTCGAGCGTGAACTCGGTTTTACTTTTTTTATTTCATTTAGGATAAAAAAAGAACTGCTCTGTATATGATAATCACATGTGTTTGAACTTCCATGTCAATGAAATCTAATAAAAAGCTGATACTGGAATTGGATGCTTCAGTTATATTTTGTGAAGTTCAGCATGAATTGAAAGTAGTCTTTCCAGTGAAAGTTTCATTTAAAAAGTAACATTTGTTGTACGTGTCACCGACATCACATGAGAGACATCCTAACAAAGTAATCTTCCAACAACAACAATAATGATAAATAAAAACTGAAAAGGAAACCAGAAAAAGACATTTCAAATGTTCATTAGTATGCATCAAGTTTATAGGTTTTGCACATCATTAAATGGTTTTAAAAGCATATCGATACCGATTCACAGATTCTTTAACAGGAATTTCTAAACTTACGGAAGCTGCCTGAACATGCGTCACGAAAACCTTTTGGTGTATTGCCAACTTCTTAAGGGAACTCGATGGTCAGAATCGTTGTATTGGATAAGTAGTATTCGCGTGGAACATATATACGCCGTTCCAGAATAGGTTTGGTCTTCGGTATGCGGTAATTAAACACTTCTGAAGTACTCGTATCAGGGATAGCACATTTTTCGTTCAGGGCGATAGATTTCGTATTTCTTAAACATCCCGAGTGTGAAACGCCTTTCGAGTATGAAGAAATTTTCTAGTCGATTTACTGGGACGAGGAATAGTAGTCAATGACACCTTTGGAGTTCCAAGGGAGACGTACTCTCAGATCTTCGGTTTCAGATAAAAAGTCAAAAGGATTGGGTTGTCTGAATTTGTGGTTTAAAGTAAAAAGCAAGTAACTCATCAGACTCACCTCCATTTTGATACATTATTAAATGCAACAAAACTACTTTGAATGAAGGTATCTCACAATAACTTTCTTTAGCTGTCCCCTTCCATGTGGCATAAGTGTTTTTTTTTTTTGTTTTTTTTTCGTTTCGAGGTTTAATGACCATTATGAGCAACTCTAATGGTTATAAACAGTCGTCCATCCGATTTAACGCCACCTCTCCACTGGCGCAGTGGTCTAAGCGCTCGCTTCTGACCGTTTGTCCCAGATGGGTCCGGATTCGAATCTCGGTGAGACATGGATGTTATGTTAGTCTTACAGCACTAGCTGTCTCCCTTCCCTGGAACCAGTGTCTGTAAATTAGGGACTGGGGATTACTCATAGCTCACTGAGTTCCTCACAGTGGTCGTTAAACCCTCAAACAAACAAAAATTGGGGCCTCTGGTTCGAGGAAGGAGAGAAAGCCAGTGCCGTTAGACAAATACACAGCCCATGTCTCGTCCGGGCCTACTCTACCAACACTACTGTTCCGGTGGCTTAGGCCCCTGCCCCACCCGGACAGCAGTGTCACTGTGCTTCGTAATTTCATCAACACATCTCTCATAAAATAATTCCTTGCGTTTTTTCTATCTCTCGGTACCCATTAAAATATTTCTGTTGCCTAGAGTTAGTCCATTCTTTAAGCAATACGTTCAGCCCATAGTCACTTGATAGAACTTGTACTGTAGCTTTTCTTTAGTAGTGTATTAAAATCACGCTTAACGCTTTTCACTGGTAATCTTTCCTTGATTGATCAGTTTCCTCTGTCTTTTCAGATTACTGCCAGCACTCATTTCTGAATGCTTATTTAAGCTGTTTGTTGTTTCTAAATATCTGGTTTAGTTTGGGTCATTGTCTGTGATCAGTAAGATGAAATTTTTAGGTTCGCTGATTATACAGTACCTCGCACTTTTGAAACACAGCAGGACCGATTTAAGCAACGGGCCCAGGGCGCCAGATTTAGGGGGAGTCACGCTGAAAGGTTTTTTTTTTTTTTTTTTTTTATGAACATTTGAGTACCACCACTCAAGAAAATTTTTACTTAAATAATTTTACAAAATTTATTAACTTTTAAAACTTATATTATTTGTAGTTGTCACTCCATATGCGTGGACGACGAGCATTAACCGAGCAAGAGCGTCGATTGCCGGCTGCATTGGGGCTAGCCAAAATGCTATAATTAATTGTTGTATGGGGCAGTCTGACATTGAAACTTGTTATGTGCTGGTTTGGAGGAGCAGGGAAAGAGTGCTCGAGGAGAGTCCCTCTTGCTTTGACGTCTAATTATATGCTAGTCTATAGTAATATGTGGAAGCAATTCGAATTATTGTTTGCGTAGGGTGCGTTCTTCCTCCAAAACTACGTCAGCGGACCTGACCCTCGCGTACTGTTTTTATTTCTAAGATTAATGAAGCTGTTGAGGCTGTTCTTCACAAACTCGACCATATACAAACAAAATGAATGCTATATAGAAATAATTCACCAAAGTGCGTGTAAAATAAATTTTATAATAATATCTAGAAATTAACATTTATAATTTAATACAATAAAGTAATTCTTAATAAAAACGAGTGCGGTTAGAGAATAGAAAGATAATTACAAGGTATTTTAAAATAAGGGTTAAACTACAGTATATCATTAATTTCGTAACTGCAGTAATATAAAAGAATAAACAATGGAGTGAGTAGCCACCCGAATGTGTATTATACGTGGAACGTGGCTTTGAAAATTTTCTCAGCAACGAATGTCTACATTTCCAGTCACATATGAATGCCGAAGACTTGAACAGACCACGTGATATGTACACTTTCATCATTGATAACAATCTTCAGAGTATAATTCTAAACTTAGAAATAGTTATGAGAATGTTGTTAAACTTACCAGTCACGAATTGTTCTGCTGAAAGATCATTTTCAGCAGTCTCAAGAATAAAAAATGAAAAAAACCGACTTTACTGGGAGAAAAAAAGTTTAACTCACTTGTGAAAATGTGTGTAGAAAAGGACATAACTCTGGGTACAGACTACTCGTCAGTAATTTACAATTTTGCCCGCATGAAAAGGCCCGTAAAAACCGATGATCATGCCATAATTATGGTGGAGTCAGACATTGGGTGGAAAAGTGGGAAATTACGTAAGTGTTAATCAAATTTTCATTTGCATCGTAAGTGTTCATTAAGATTATTTTAATATTTGCTTCTTTTCCCGCATTATTGTGTCTTTTCTGGTGCATTATATTGTTTTATTCTAACGTATATTCTATTTTAACTTTCCTTTTGAGTTTTTTTTTTCTATGTAAATTTGAGTTCGTTCTCTTAGACATTTTCAAACCCTAACGTTATGTCTTTTCCCTCAAACGAGAATGATGTTGGCAACACACTGAGGTCGGAACAAGTGACGTATGTGTGGCCGGATAAGAATGATAGATAAAAAGGCAATGCAGAGGTGGTTTAAGGGGATTGATGTTAGTCATGATAAACGTGCTGTTATACTGCGATTGGATGTTAAATCACTGATACTGTATTGAATACGCCAATAAACCGGATGTGAGTGTGGAGTACAAAACATGTAAGCAAAATAAACGTATTTGTAAGTACTACAACTGGCCTCTTTTGTGTAATGCGTATCAGTACCTTCTAATCATACATTGACTTTAGCACACATAACGTAATTACTGACGTAAGGACTAAGCTACTGCCGAAAGACAATTATGTTATATTGGCACCCGAACTTTCCTGTGGATCGCACTCTGTTTTTCGTAGCAAATTATCATTATGACGCAGCAAGAAGTGCAATATAATACCACATTCGAGCAGTCGTGTAATACGGCCTGGCCGGCATCTATGGACGTCAGCAGCTTTATGAAGCGTGTGGCTTCAATCTTTCACTTGATGATTTCAATGAGTTTGCATACCATGTACCCGGGAGTTCAACCCCAAATTTGAATGCCAATGTCACTCCAGATATGCATAGGGAGCTCAGCGGGAGCAAACTTATACACCAACCTCTACGACCAGGCGGAGTAAACTTTTTTCCCACTATGTACCTCAGGCCGGCTCAATTATTTTCAATGGTACGGGTGGTTCTCTAAAATTCCTGGAAGATATTGAGGACCATTTCGACCTCTACAATATCCAAGAAGATTGCTAAATTCAGACTGCCGGAACCGGCATGAAAGATGCAGCTAAAACTTGGTACCGGCAATGGCACACAATAAACCAGGAAACCTCTTATGCTCAATTTCGAGCCGACTTTCTTAAGGTTTTATCTTACGTCCTTAATAAAGCGGGCGTTGCTCAGAAACTGTTTTCCAGGCGGCAGCGTGCAAATGATAGCCCTGTCTCTTTTGCCCTGGAAAAAGCTAGGTTATATCGGTTGTGGGACCCGAATTCCTCTAATGCAGACATACTGGACATCCTCCTGCAGCTTCTCAATCCATTTTTACAAGATTTTCTGGAGGTTCGTAAACCCAGGACAATTCAGGAGGGCCTTAGGATGATTCAAATTTATGAGGAACGCCATGGTTTTGCAGCTCAAACTTCTGCTGCAGGACAGAGTTCAAATAGATATTCTGAGCCCTAGCCGGTACCACACAGTACAGGAGTCAACCAGAACTGCCTCAGAAAAACTATATTCCTCCTCACCGTCGTGAACCAGCTCAACAACATTCCTATAGTAGGGAATCAACTCTTATGAATAAGCGATATCCTCGGGAAAATAATTTCTCCAGGTATCAACAATTCTAAAATCATTGTGCTTTCTCGTGACCATTCAGGCAACCGTAAGCGCACTGATGGCACATTCATTGTCGAAAATCAGCAGTATCACTCCAATGCTGCAAATTCAAGATTTCAACAAGACTCTCGTCACGCTGTTGCAGATTCCAGAAACCAACCTCTTTTAAACTACCGACGGAGGTAGGAGCAAGTCTTCGCTATCTCCCATGCCTGCTAAAAATAACCTACAGTCGATTTTCTTAACCATTCAAGCTCCCCTTTTACCTAATGTGTTACTTACTTTGGGTCACTTAATTGTGCAAACAAAGATTGTTTCTGGATCGGACATTTCTGCATTGAATACACATTTTTGCTCTGTTTCTTTTCCTGATATTTCCGTTGAACCCGCCTCGCAAAACCTGCGGGGGCCAACAATGCTGTTTTTTTCGTAGCAGGTCTGTGACCCTACCTATCCAGTTAGGGTCAGCTAAGCTCTCACATTCATTTCTATTGTTAAATGATTTACCTCTTGACTGTCTGTCGAGCTTAGATTTCATCAAGTCCTTTCATTTAACACTTATCTTTGAGCATAAAGTTATTTCTGTGACAGAACCAGTTGTTGAGATTCCTCAGGGATCCTTATCTCACAACCACTATCCTCAGTGAAAGACTTTCACCAGAGCCGAAATTATTGTCACAATTGTTGCACAAAAGACCTGGTTTGATCTCAGAACAACCAGGATTCACTCAGGTAGTCTATCATACCATTGAGACCGGTGGAGCTCAACCTATAGCTACAAAGCCTTACCCATGTGCGCTACATCGTAAGGCCGAGATGCACAGGCAAATTAGCCAGCTGTTACAAGCTGGAATTATTAAAGAGTCTACTAGTGCCTGGTCGGCTCCTGCTTTCTTAGTTTCTAAAAAAAATGGGGAAACTCGCTTTGTCGTTGATTATCGCAAATTGAATAATGCCACGACAAGCATAAGTTACCCTCTTCCGGTAATTAGTGACATTTTGCAAAAATTATCTTCAACTAAATGGCTTTCTACTTTGGATCTCGCCAGCAGCTATTGGCAGGTAGCTGTGCATCCGGACTCTGTTGATAAAACCGGATTTGTTACAACTTTGGGGCCTATGAATTCCTTCGAATGCCATTTGGTCTTGCCTGTGCACCAGCAACCTTTCAGCGTCTTATGGATGCTGTTTTAAAACCTGTGCTTGGGCCTAATGTTCATGTCTATCTAGACGATATAATTATTTCCTCTGATACTTTTGAGGAACATTTACATCTTTTCGATACTGTTTTTGAATTGTTGCATTCTGCTGGGCTTATCTTGAAACCTGCCAAATGTCAATTTTCCAGTTACGAATTAATTGATCTAAAAAATTCTACTAATGATCTCCTAACTCATGACAGCAAGATTCGGCCCATAGCAGAGTTTCAAAGCCCTAAAACGGCAAAAGAGTCGTCTCGCTTTCTTGGTATGACTGGTTGGTACCAACAATTTGTCCCTGGGTATGCAACCTTATGTGAAGCTTTGTATGCCTTGAAACGTAAGTATAAGAAATTTATTTGGATATCAGATGCTGAAAGTGCGCATTTGTTACATTGAAAGCTGCTTTAATGTCACCTTCAGTCTTAGCGTTTCCTAATCACGCTAAATCCTTTGATATTTTCACAGACGCTTCAGGAGTTGGTCTTGGGGCAATTTTATCACAGAATGGCCTTCTAATAGCGTATGCTTCTCGTACATTATCTAAGGCAGAACGCAACTACTCTGCCACCGAAAGAGAGTGTCTTGCGATATTATTTGCCTTAAAGAAATTTCGCTGTTACCGAAATCAAATTCAGGTAAATGTTATTACAGATCATTCTGCCTTAGAGTATGTACATACTGCTAAAAACCTTACTTACAGGCTCCTTAAATGGTCTCTCCAACTCCAGGTATACAATATCAAAATTTCTTATCAGCCTGGTAAACATAACCCGTTGCCCGGGCAGTGAGGTTCCCACGGAGCTCATTGAAGAGACTGTTTCTCTCTTCCTACTATCTGAAATCACTTCTCGTGAGCAGATTATTGCAGAACTACCCAATGATCCTGATTTTGGTGAAATTTATAACTATTTGTTATCAGGAGCTCTTGATTCAAATGACACCTACTTAGCGGGGCGGTCTAAAAATTTTGAAATTATTGATGGCCTTCTGTACTATAGGTTTTTCCTCTCGGGCGGAGTATAGTCCTTCTATACTTCAGGCTCTCCGCGTGGCTTCTGTTACATGAGTTTCGGGACATTCCTCTTGCCGGCCATTTAGGCATACGAAAAACTTGTGCTAAGCTTCGAAACGTAGCCCACTGGCCGGGCATGTATCAAAGTACCCTCGCATACATTCAATCTTGTGGCTATTGTTAAAGATATAATTATAATAATAACAGATCGGCCGGTCATGTTATTTCTAGCACTAGCAAATATGTTCTAGACGTTTTATCTGTAGATTTGCTGGGACCATACCCTATGTCCCATAAGACTAAATCTCGTTACATTTTAGTGATTACTGATACGTTCTCTAAGTGGGTGGAAGTATTCTCCCTTAAATCTGCTACTGCAGATTCAATTTGTGATATTCTAATTCATAACGTATTTGCTGGATTTGGGGCCCCTAACTGTTTAATATCTGATGATGGTGCTCAGTTTATTTTTGATATTTTTAATAGAATGTGTGCGAGGCTACAAATCGAACATAAATTCATCTCTCCCTATAATGCGCAGTCAAATCCCGCCGGCCGCCCCGGTGGCGCAGTGGTCTAAGGCGCTGGCCTCTGATCATTCGTCCGTGAGGGGTCAGGGTTCGAATCCCGGTGAGGCATGGATGTTGTGTTTGTCTTACGGCACTGGCTCTCTCCCTTCCCTGGAACCAGTGACCCTAAATTAGGGACGGGCGACTGCTTATAGCCCATTGAGTTGCTCACGGTGGTCGTTAAACCTCCAATCAAAAAAAAAAAACAAAAAAAAAATCCCGCCGAGAGGGTTAACCGTACTTTAATTAAAATTATTGCTACTTATGTCAAGGATAACTACGAGCATTTGGATTTCTTTTGTTTCGCTCGTCAGTGCATGAAAGCACTAAGCTTACTCCGGCTGAAATATTATTGGGTCGTAAGATACGTACCCCTTTCGAAAATCTAACTAGCATTATTGATGGAAAACAATCAAAGATCAATTCCTGACTCTGTCCGTATTTTGGCAGCTAAGGCCCAGGCTGCAATGCTGAATGCTCAGGCAGCAAAAGCTCTGAACTACGTATAACGAGAAACGTAGGGAACCTGATTTGAAGGTTGGGGATTTGGCCTTACTTGAAACTCACTTCCAATCCTCGGTAGCTCATACCTTAGTTAGAAAATGTGTTCCCTTATCTGAAGAGCCCTTCGAAGTTATTTAAGTATATAATAATAACGTGGTTTTGAAAAAAGAAAATGGTGAAAGTGTATACGCTCATGTGCAGCAATGTAGAAAATAATTCACAAGAGATATAGATGCAATTATTGCCCTGAAAGCACGTGCACTTCATCAATCACAGCCTCATTACACTAAGGAAAGTATTAATCTAACTCCGTATTTTGCTTCGTCTGAGGAAAACTACAAACCTTTAACTGTTTCTGTCTCTGAAACGCTAATGTCTCAACCTTCATTCAATGCTGACATTGTTCCTTTTCCAAGGACAGTTATTCATTCACCCCTAATTCGCCAGCATTTCCGAGCCTCAATGTGTCTTCACCTGTAGCTAAATCTTCAAGTTCTTCTCATTCCTCAATTCCAGTAAGACGTTGTTCTTTATCTTCATCACATTCAATATATGGTTCAAGCATTGTTGAAGTTTCGTCTGCACCAATTCCTTTTCATTCTGGTGCAACAAGGGTAAAAAGACCCTTCCATAAGATATCTTCATCGTCTGATACTATAATTTCTGTTCCTGCCATTAGACACCTGCCACCGGCGTTTTCATCATCTGTGGTAGCGGTTAAACGCTCAGTCCACGAAATATCTCATTCGACAGACTCTAGAAGTTCCATTAAGGGTGTCAAACACCTGGCACCAGCTCATTCATCTTCTACTTTCTCCGGTCGTGTTTCTACAGTAAATACATACCAGCCGATTCCTGAAAATACTCAGCATTCACACATTGCTAGTGAGGTGAGTGGAAGTCAGCCTCTAGCAGTGTCTCAACAAACAGCCTCATCGCCTTCTTCCGTGGGACCATGTTTTCAGTCTTCATCACCCCCGAAACGTCGTCTTTCTTCAGGTGAGTCACCGACTTGCCGCAAAAAGCCTTTTTTCCTCCTGGATTTCGTCCCTGGCAGCTGCGATCTGGACGGACGTCTCCGCAACCTTTCTCGACACGTCTTCCTCGTCGATGGAAATGCCCAAATGTCTTCACCCCGGAACCAAGGCCAGCCAAACGGCCAGCAGTTACCGCAGCACCAGATCCTGTGTTCGTGTCGTTCAGTCCAGGTCTTCGCCGGCCCGGCCTTCTGCGCAATCAGCCCGGAGCCCGTGGTTCTACCCGGCACCTGTCCAGCCATTGCTTCCTGAGTGCCAGCTTGGATCCAATCCTGACTTAGTGAGCTCTCGACAAGTTAAACGGAGAGCAACAAACGCCCAGTCTCCTCTGCAGCCACCAAAAAATTCCTGTCTAAGATGTTTTTCAGTCGAAACTGGTAACCTGTATCAAATGGTTTTTTTTTTGTTTGTTTGTTTGTTTGTTTTTTGTACACGCACACGTTAATTAGTTCTTTTGTGTGGCACCACCCAAATATTTGTATTTATCAATATACTGTACAAATCATTCTTCCTGGACTTTTTCTTTAATCAAGAAAATTATTAAGACTGTTTTGTCTTACAGTGCCCATGGATAGGTTCCTGGCACTTTTACATCTTATCTCTCAAATATTACCTTGTTTTTTTTTTCATGCTCTATGTGTCTTCCTGTGCAAGTTAGTGCAACAAATTTGTTTTGTTTTCAAGCCAATGGCATATTGTTATGATATGGTATCTTGACGCAAAATTTCGTTATACCTAAGCCGAAAAGCACGTATACCTGATAATTGACAAATTACTATGAAATATTGGTTTTCCGGCGCACGTATAGTGTCTACAATTGCTATTTGTTGTCATGTATCAAGTTTTCTCCTAGAGTAGGGTTTTCCAGCATTTCCCCTCTTCCACCATAAAAAATTGGTGTGCAAAATGCATGGGAGAGTCACAAGTCTGCCCTGGCCGCCAAGTGTTAGCAAAACGTTGTTGCTTGTTCCATGATTAACCTTTTTGTTGTATATAACACTTATGTTGTTGTTTTTTTCCCCTGCAAAACGCAGTGGGGTTTTTTTTTTATCGACAACCTATTGTTTACGTTCTATGTTCACATGTTCAAGTTCAGCGAACGTAATGGGAAATTTTGTCTTCCCTGGAAACCTCTCAGGAACGACAAGTGTTATTGCTTACGAGTGGCTTTTTTCTGCATAGCGCAGTTTTTTTTTTTTTTTTTTGCTACTTAAAGTGCTTGCATGTGTAATCTCCGAAATTGTCACTTGACTTATTTATGCTTTGATGGGTTTTGTAGTGTAAATAAATGTTCGTACGATGCGACGATAAAATTTACCGCGTTACAAGTGTACAGTGCTGCGTTGTTTTATTGTGATGAGTTCTATAGATATATATAGCACTTATTTGATGCCATGATTACGTGCCTTATTTTTGAGATGTGATTCTTCAAAGTGATATTTTTGGTGATGGTAGCACTTCTTTGACGCCACGATACGTGCCTTTTTGTTGAGATGTGATTCTTCAAAGGGATATTTTTAGTAATAAAGTTTAATACGTCTTGCCCTGTATTATACTATATATAATGATGTTTGCACAAAGTGAAAATCCTTCTAGGGTAATGTTGAAGGAATAATTTTTCATTTCACGTAGTTAAAATCAACCGCTAGCTTATCGTCGACAAGGTTCTTCATGAGACTGACCTGTAAGTTCTTATCTGAATGAGTTGAATGAATGCGCAGTTTATGCGAAAGGGAGACCTTTCCAAAATTAGATAGTTTTTGGCTTCTAAAAAAAAAACATTAAGAGGGGGATGATGTAACGTATATTCTATTTTAACTTTCCTTTTGAGTTTCTTTTCCTGTGTAAATTTGAGTTCGTTTTCAAACCTTAATGTCTTTTCCCTCAAACGAGAATAATGTTGGCAACACACTGAGGTCGGAACAAGTGACGTATGTGTGGCCGGATAAGAACGGGATATAACAAGTTAGTAAAATCATGCAATGCATTGATTATGATACGCTTTCCAACATACCAGAAATCATTACTCAAGTTATGAGGATAACGGCTGTGGAATAAATCTCGCACCTGTGCTCTGACCTTTGACCCCATTTCACATATTTTCAATAGGGTTCGTTCCTATGTAGTTCCCTACCACATACTAAATTTTCATCGAAATCAAACTATTTTTACGCAAGTTATGACGCATAAGGGCAATGGAATGGATCCCGCTCCTATGTCCTGACCTTTCACCCCATTTCGCCCATTTTCAACAAGGTTCGTGCCGAGGTGATCCTCTACTACATACTAAAATTTCATCGAAATCTAACCATTTTTACGTGAGTTATCGTGCGGGCAGACGGACAACAAAGCTGGAGCATATACGCTTCTTCAACCTACGGTTGGAAAGCGTAAAAAAAGGCAATGCAGCCGTTGTTTACAGGGGGATTGATGTTATTGATGATAAACGTGTTGTTATACTGCGATTGGATGTTAAATCACTGATACTGTATTGAGTACGCAAATAAACTGGATGTGAGTGTGGAGTACAAACCATGCAAGCAAAATTAGCGTATTTGTAATTACTACAATTGACCTCTTTTTTGTAATACGTATGAGTACCTTCTAATCATACATTGACTTTAGCACACATAACGTAATTACTGACGTAAGGGCTAAGTTATTGCGGAAAGACAATTACGTTATATTATAATAATAAATGTTATTATCATAATGTATTTATTTTTCACACTTCTGAAGGTCAATTCTTTGAAACGTACACTGGTACACTATGAAATAGACCTACTATAAGTTTCATTAATAATAAATATCATTGCAAAATTGCTTAACATAACGCAATAAAACACTCTCCTGACAAACAGACACATTCACGTCATGAGCCCGCAGTGTTTAGGAAATCAAGAAATTTGGTGGTGGTGGGAGGGGAGCGCCGTCTTGTCTTGTGCCCATGTCGTCAGGGACACCTACCTAGACCCTGAAACATAGTGACAATGTGTGTTTGAAATGCCATTATTTGTTGTAAATACCATTGTAAAACTTTCTCTGTTTGTTAATTTCGTACTTAAACTTATACTTTAACTGATGTAGTTTGGCAAAAGACAAATACAGATATCGACAAGACAATCTATAAATCTTTTCTCGTTTTATAGATTGTGAAGGTGTTTAACACGAATTTATCTTCTGTTAAGTTCCCCTTTAATCGGACTTCATTTTTTCCTAAAGTTTTTCGATCATAATAATCTCTCTCTCTTGCCGCCCCGGTGGCGCAGTGGTCTAAGGCGTTGGCCTCTGATCATTCGTCCGTAAGGGGTCCGGGTTCGAATCCCGGTCAGGCATGGATGTTGTGTTTGTCTTACGGCACTGGCTCTCTCCCTTCCCTGGAACCAGTGACCCTAAATTAGGGACGGGCGACTGCTTATAGCCCATTGAGTTGCTCACGGTGGTCGTTAAACCTCCAATCAACAACAACAACAACATAATAATCTCAAGGATAATTAAAAAAAATATCGTATATATTTATCAAAAAGCAAAGGTGTATATTATTTTATAATTTGTCATTATAATTAATGATCTGAAAAATATTCTTCCCTGTAGGCTTTAAATGTGAGAGCTGGCTGATTTCACTCTCCATTGCAGCCTATCTAATAATCTATGCCGATTTGTGTGTATGCCATTAAACGCATTTACATCCATTTGCTCCTTAAATCTGTGTGTTTGTGTAGGGTTTCTCTAGTTTTTATTAACTGTTCATGAGTATTATCAGCAGCTGTTGTGTTTCCCCCAAAACGACGAGAAATTATGCGTAGCAAGTCCATTACACTTGTTGGGATTAGCCGCGGCTTCACGGACAGATGCGCAGGAATGTGTCACCCCCATTTGACCCCTGTTAACTGTGAAAAGGTAAGTTACATCCCGCAGGAGTAATCTGACATCCCTCCCCCATTTCCTGCCTTGAAGCATCCCTCGTCGCATGCCAGCCACGTGTCTCAGGAGAGAGTATAATGTGAGTCCCCCTTTTCATCCGCAGGCTTCACCGAGAATCGTGCGCACCAACGCACATACACACACACGCTCGCATGTTGCCTTCCGTTTTATTGATCGCTGGGGCGGTCGATACACGTGACGTCACTCTGACGTCAGGACAATCTCCTGCTAGGAAGTGAACGTAGAGGAAATGTTCGCCACTATGCCGTAAGGTTGGCAAGGTTAGATTAGAATCCCTCCTTGAATAACTAACCGCCTGCTCGTTTCGTTGACCTCCCCAGTAGTATCTAAAGGAATGCGATTTTCGCTATCGTCCTCTTTTCTTTATGAATTATGCACGCTTTTCACTTCCTTAAATATTTTCCTTTCCGCTTCCTGAAAAGCTTAAATAAAAAATGTTTTCGAACAGATAAAAGGAAGCTCGTCTTGACAATCATGAAAAAGTGGCAAAATTTTAAACAAGCAAATATTTCATTAACCTAACGCAAATGCAGGTACAGTCAAACTTCTCAATTACGAACCTCGGCAAGACGTAAACTTTGATTCGCAACAAAATGAGTATTTTTTTTTTTTTCCAGCCTTCGGAATTTCAAGCGGGAACAATTTGTAAACTACAACAATATGTATTAGAATAAATTAAATGTCTCTGTGTCAAAATTTAGAGCTGTTTAGTGGGAAAAACTGAAATCAAGTTATTGTAATGTTTTTTTAATTACACCCTATACGTGTGTTAATACAGGAAAGAAAAAAGTGATTCTGGTTATATATGTTACCGCTAAAGCTCGAAAGCCGTTAATTTGTACATTACCTAGCTAATCTGCAGATTAACTGATTTGCTCCGTTAACGTGCGGAATCAAGAGTTTTCCGTATTTTACCTAGGTAATGTGCACATTAACGCTTCCGTATCGTTAAAGTTCAAAAGTTTGTTTCTCTCATTTCCTTTCCCTACACCTTCCCCCTCTCCCTTCCACTTTTAATTTGCACCTCCAAGGAATCACCTATGCATGTTGAAGAAGTCATCACTGAGTTACTCTCAACTTCAGCAGAATCGCCATCACAGTTTCGTACAAAGCCTGTAAAGAGGACTGTACAAGACATAGTCTGTATTGTTTGCTCAAAAGCAACATCAGGTGCTCACAAGTGTAAATCGTGTGATATGTTTGTTCACGTAATTTGTTTTGAAATAGATCCTAAAGAGAAAGGCTATGGTAAGAATGTATTGTGCAACATCTGTAAAAAGAATATGGATCAGAAAATACAGCGTGATTAAGCCAAGAAAGGTTTAGAAAAGCAAGAAAAGAAAATGTTAGCAGTTTCTAATGCAAAGCACCCAAATGTCGCTGAAGGTGTCACTGTGAGAATTAAAGTACCCGAAGTAGACAGAGAAAAAACTGATGCCCGCTCGATTTTAGCTGTGGTTCTTAGTAAAACCGAGGATGGCTTTTATAAACTTGGTACTAAAACGGGTATTTTAAAACAATTGTATGCAAAATCTGGATTCAGTGTTTGCAAAGAGAGATTTTTAACGAAAGAAGATGTCCCTGCTGTAGAATTATCTTTACGTCAAACAGCAATAAAACAATCCCTTTGTACTGGGCAGGGTTTCAGAAAATGTGACTGCAAATCTAAATGTACCACAAATAGGTGTGCTTGTCACAAAAACCAATTGCTATGTACTTCAAACTGTCACCAATCTTTAGATTGCACTAATAAGTAAGCATAATTTTATCATATGTTTTGCAAATTCATTTCCTTAATTATAATAATATTTTAAACCGTTTGATTCTTTCTATTATAGTTTTTTAATTGATTGATTCTATCAACTAATTTGTCGATTGTTTGATTGTATTAACTTGGTTTTTTATACGTATATCGAAAAATAAATAAATAACATTATGTTAATTGAAGCGTACAGAAACGTTGCTGTTGTTCCAGCAAGGATCTTATTTTCACTTTAACGAGTGCCTAGTAGGTAATGTGCAGATTATCTAGGTAATTTGCAGATTACCTAGGTAATTTGAGCAATGAAACAATTTTCGGCACTTTAACGGATCACCCTAGTTAATCTGCACATTACCTAGATAATCTGTAGAATAACTGATTTCTGCACTTTAGCGATAACATATACATACAGATTGCAAAAATATTAAAGCCGCCCCGGTGGCGCCGTGGTCTAAGAGCTGGCTTCTGATCATTCGTCTTGATGGGTTCGGGTTCAAATCACAGTGAGGCATGGATGTTGTATTTGTCTTACGACACTGGTTCTCTCCCTTCCCTGGAACCAGTGACCCTAAATTACGGACGGACGGCTGCTTATAGCTCATCGAGTTGCTCACGGTGGTCGTTAATCCCCCCCCCCCTCCCTCCAAAAAAGTGTTTTTCCACTTTCTTTTTTGAAGGTTGAAGGAACAGTTTTTCAACTTCTTGAGCTACAGTGAACAGCACAGCTAGTAAAAGCTTTATCTACATTTTCGGTTAAGAAACGACATACTTAGTATCTTTAATTGTGTCACTGACAGAGGGAACAGCGTCATAGTCCTGCAGATCGTATTGAATCAACCGCGTCAGAACTGTCATCACAACTTCGTTTTTCAGGAGTAACTTAATGCCGAACGAATTCAGTTGTTCAGAGATGTTTTCTTTCTTTCTTTCTTTCTTTATTGGAGGTTTAACGACCACCGTGAGCAACTCAATGGGCTATAAGCAGTCGCCCGTCCCTAATTTAGGGTCACTGGTTCCAGGGAAGGGAGAGAGCCAGTGCCGTAAGACAAACACAACATCCATGCCTGACCGGGATTCGAACCCGGACCCCTTACGGACGAATGATCAGAGGCCAACGCCTTAGACCACTGCGCCACCGGGGCGGCTCAGAGCTGTTTTAAACCTATGCCTTTTAAATTCTGGTTTCCTCAGTACTGAGCCATAAGTTTTAACAGCACCCTGGTTGGATACATGCGGATGAACTCAAGCTATGTCGCCCCGGTGGCGCAGTGGTCTACTCATCGAGAGTGCTGCTGTGTTTTTTGCTCCACGATTTTCGTTCAGTAAGTGCTCTTTCCGGTGTTTCAAGTTTTTGTACTTGTGGGTGTGTGTTCCGTGAAGGTTTCACCTTTCTGTTTGTGTATCTACCAAGTTGGTAAGTGTTTGTTTTATTTGGTAATCTTCATTTTTGTCTTGGCCGAGTCGGCCAAGACGTGAGCGCTTCTTTGCCATTGCAAATGGCGACTTCCGGTGAGAGCAGTATCCCAGCTCTCAACTCCGGAAATGACTTTCCCCCTCTCCCATCTACTTTACGTCCTACCACCAATGAGGAGTCTGCCTCGGTAAGCCCCTCCTCTCCTCAGCGTTGTTTTACTGCCGTATGTCATGACGCTGCTTCTACGTCAATGCTGAAGAGTGATGACAAGTTGTCTTCCCAAGCACCTTTAGTTGAATCGATGGACGTCACACCTACGTCCGAGGCTACTCCGTCACCACAACATCCAACTACTATTCCCTATGCTACTATCCTCTCGAAGTCGACAGACGCATCTACTCGACCTTCCTCTATGGCCAGCCTTTATCCCTTACAGTCTGATGCTGATTCCAATTTTTTCGTTGACCTTCCGACGTCTTCCCCAGCTGGGCAAAAGTTCATGGAAAAGTTGCCTCTTGGTGTAGCTTTCAACAGTCTTCCGAACACAAAACTTTCCGCCTACAGTGCTGCCCTTCGGAAGAAGTTCCCGAAGTCAGCTGTTACACACATGGGCCGCAACGAACGTAAGGTTGTAGTCTATTTCTCGTCCTCAGAGTACGCCCTGAAGGTCATCAACGATGGACTTTCGATCGGTGATCGTCATCTCACGGCTGATCCCCTTGCTCATGCGCCGACTGTGCTCAGTTTCTCCCCAGTTCCACCGGAAATATCTGATGAGGTATTGTTATCGATTGCTCAAAACTTTGGACAGATTGTCGGCTCCGTCACCACTTTTTCCTCGTTTCCTACTACACCTGAAGATCGTTATTTATTGGGTTTGAGACGCAACGTACGTGTGATCTTCCCATCTGATCAAGCCAAACAGCGTGTTCCTACTCATTTTAGCGTGCGATGTGACACTCATGTCCGTACTATCAGTATCTCTGTGGGTACCATGTGCACTCGTTGCAGGGGTTATGGCCACTCAAGTGTTCACTGCCCTCATCGTCCCTCTGCAAGCTCCGGATCGACAGAACAGCCTACGCAGTCTCCATCAACGATCCCGGCACCTTCCACTTCCACTCCTAGGCAGCAGAAGCCAACTATTGATGACCGTCGTGCTACAGGCATTGGTCAACGCGTGTCTTCAGTACAACCTTCCACTTCTCAGCTTCTTTCTGCTATATCTTCGCATCCTTCAGTGAATTCTTCAATATCAGAAGCTTCCCTGCCTCCTACCTGGCAAAAGTCAGTGCTCAACTTCCTATATCAATACCTGTTAGTGCACTTGAAGCTCCAGGCACTTTTAAAGTGCCGAACCCTCCTGATTCAGGTTTAATACCATCCCGAGGATGCGGGAAGCGCCGCAGAACTCATAACACTAGAGCCAAGAAAACTCGCCCAGGAACGGCACGTTTAGGACGGAGTGACCGTTCAGGTAGCTACACATCTTCTGAAGATTCCATCTTGTCTGATGTTGATGTCGGCTCTAAGGAACAGATCTCCTCTACCAAATTTCTTAGGTTTCTAGAAGATAATTCACTACCTCAAACTCCGATTCCAGGAGAAGTTTTGTACAACTTCCTGATTAGTCCTCGGATCCATAAATTGTCAAGGAAATTCCTCGACTCATATACAGCTACTCTTTCTGGAGTTTTACCGCAAGTGCTGGCCATACGATCCCATCTTACGGAGGTGCCTACAGAGTCTCTTGGTGATCCAGATTGGATCAAGCGATTTTCTAGTCGCCTGGAAAATTTACGGCATGCCGCTGATCGGCTTCTCCAACCAACATCTGATCTATCTTTTCAAGATAGCGACGATGAATTGTAGGGGCTTTAGCTCCCCGTTGGCCAACGCGTTGGTCAAGGAAGATGTCATGCACTTGGAT
The DNA here is from genome assembly GCA_039090855.1 of Macrothele yani. Classification (NCBI taxonomy): domain Eukaryota; kingdom Metazoa; phylum Arthropoda; class Arachnida; order Araneae; family Macrothelidae; genus Macrothele; species Macrothele yani. The sequence goes on along the minus strand of CM077017.1, from coordinate 57,567,599 downwards.
ACGGACATAATTCTCCTCCAAGAGACTAATTGTTTTGCTCCCACGCCTTTCCATCGTTGGCGTAGGTGGGATTTCCAATTCCACCACGCCTTCCGCCTGTCTCAACATGGTGGACTGGCAATCGGAATCCGCTCTCGACTTCGCCAGCTTGCATCCTCCATCCAGGTACATAATCTTTGTCAAGATTTACTACAGCGTCTTACCTTCTCAATGAATGGCCAAAAATATCTGGTTTTCAACATCTATGTGCCCAATTCACCCGCACACCTTACATTGCTGTTCACCTCGTTGCGCACCGCACTTCAGTCTGCCTTACCATCCGATCACATAATAATAGGTGGAGACTTCAATTGTACCCTCCAACCTACTCTCGATCGCACCCCGTCCAATAACGAATATCGTACTCGTCTCATGGATCGCCTTCGCTCTGTCGTGGCGGATTTCGACCTATTTGACGTGTTCCGGCAACTGCATCCGACGTCCATCTCCCATACGTGGAGAGCAGGGACTACTTCTTCTTACTCATCTGCACGTTTAGATCGGATTTATGTTACCTCACAGCTCTTACCCATTGTGATGGATTGTATGCATTCTCCTACGGCTTCCTCTGACCACTGCGCAGTCGTTGCCACACTGGGACCCTCGTCCCGCAAGTGTTCGGAATACTGGGCGTGGACTCTCGACTCTTCTCTCCTAGAAGATCCTACATTTTGCTCTGGGGTTCGGGAACTTCTCCACAGTTTCCATCCAGGCATATCCACTTCTACCTGCGCCCTTGAATACTGGCTTAGTGTTAAATCTCATCTGCTGTACTTCCTGAAATGTTTTTCTTTCAGGGTACGCACATTGCGCAATATGGAGGAAAATAATTTGCGACGAGTTCTTTTTCATATTGGTGTCAGCCATCCACTATATGCTACATATCAGGCCGATTTGCGTGCGTTGATTGAACCGAGGGCTCGACAAGCCATTCTCCGACTTCGTCTTCAGCACCTTACACCAGAGGAATGCTCCTATGAGTTTCTTTCATCTCTTGAAGATAAACATCGATCTTCTAATCACATTCGACTTCTCCGACAACCGAATGGACAGGTTTCTTCTGATCCTGACACCCTGTGCTCACAAGTTCGTCAGGTTTTCACTGCAAAATATAGTGAAACTCCTCCTCCGCCTTCTTCTGCTACTGCCTCTTTGCTTTCCTCCCTCCCTCAGGTTCCCTCTCACTTGTCTGCTTCTCTACTACAACCTCCATCTTCTTCCGAACTTAGGAGTGCTCTCCGCTCTCAAAATCCCCATGCCGTCCCCGGTCCGGACGGTCTTCCTCTCGCTTTTTATCTCACTTTCTTCCCCACTCTTCTTCCTTTCTTACTCCCAGCTTTCACTGCTGCTATTTGTTCTACATCTCTTCCGAGGAGTTTCACTATGGCTCATATGGTGCTATTTCCTAAGAAAGGCGACCTGCTGGACCTGGGCAACTGGCGTCCTATCTCTTTACTCAATCTGGACTATAAACTCTTCACTAAGCTCCTTTCCCGTCGACTTAACCCAATTCTTCCGTTTCTCCTTTCTCCCGACCAGACCTACACGGTCCCTGGTCGGTCTATTACTTCCAACCTCCATCTTCTCCGTGATCTACTTCATCTTGCCCGTATTAACTCTGAACCTCTTGGCCTTTTCAATCTTGATCAAAAAGCCGCTTTTGACAACATCTCTCACTCGTACTTATCTTCTGTTCTTCTTGCCTTTGGCTTTCCTTCACCTTTTGTAACTTCTATCGTTGCCCTCTATCAGGATGCCGTCTTCCACGTCAAGTCGGCCGCCTTTCTTACTGCACCCATTTTCTTTCGACGAGGCATCCGGCAGGGCTGTCCACTCTCTGGACAGCTCTTTGCCCTTGCTTTTGAGCCGTTTCTTCGATCCGTACATAAAGCCTTCCTCACTGCTCTTCCTCCGCCAACTGCAAGCACCCGGCATTTTTCCATCACGTATTCTGCGTATGCCGATGACGCAACGTTCTGTATCAGGGAAGAAGCCCAATTCGACATCCTAGCTCAGTGTTTTGATCTCTACTCAGCTTGCTCTGCTGCCTCTCTTAACACGTCCAAGAGTGTTGGTCTGTGGAGTGGCTCCTGGACATCCCGGACTGACACCCCCTGGGGTGCCTCATGGACTGCATCTACCCAAAAGTTCCTTGGTGTGCATCTTGGTGTACACCTTTCAGCTCAGAATGCCACATGGGACGCACTTCGTTCTCGGCTCACACGGACTGCCGCCTTCTGGCGTAACTCACAGTTTTGCACCTCCTATGTCTTGCGAGCACGGATCGTTAGAACTTACCTTCTTCCGTCATGTCTTTACGTGTGGTCTGTTACTCGGATGCCGGTTTATAATCTGACAGAAATTGTCCGTCTCATTTCCACGGTGATCTGGTCCGGACACCACTGGGTTCAAGTTTCCACTCTTCATCGTACAGGTTCACAAGGTGGAATTTCGCTCTTGGATATTCGAACCTACTACACAGCATACAGAGTGATTTCTTTCGTCCGGCTCCTTTGCTCTCCTGCATCACCAGTCACTATTGTCAGAGATGTAATACTATCACCACGTAACCCACGCTTCACGTTCACTACGTATTTACTAATGGATCAATGTCCCTTCTTTCGTACTCGACTATCTCCCTTCTATAAAGAGGTTCTTTCCTTTTTCCGCTCGCTCCCTCTTATTCGTGCACCTCCTACTTCCACGTCTGAGCTATTAGCTGAGCCCCTCTTCTTTTCTTCAGTCCTCCATCCTCCTGATGCCCCCTGCTTTTCTGACCCTTCCTGGCTCCCAGCTGGGATTGTAACTGTTCGAAACCTCCTTTCCTCAGATCTCACCTGGAAATCTTTCTCTACCCTATTTCCCTCTCTTCCTCCCTCCCCAACAGCCCTTGCTCTTTATGACTCCCTCCGCTCTGCCATCATTACTCTCTTTCCCACCCTTGCCTCCTCTACTGGTTTACTTCTTGTTTCTTCGGCCTCACTTCCTCTTCCTTTCTTCCTCTCAGTTCGGGGCTCTTCTCTCCCTATTTCTAGCTTTTCAGTCTCCACTCTTTATAGGCTTCTTCTTGATCCATTGCATCCTACGCCGGTACAGATCCCTGATGTTCCAGCTGCAGCACTTCCATTTGTTTGGTCAGCCACCACCTCACCGCTCTCCTCTCCGGTGGAACGAAATATTCATTGGCTTTTTCTTCATCGCCGTCTACCTGTTCCAGCAACTCTTCATCGGATGACGCTCCTGGATTCGCCGCTCTGTTACTTCTGCTCATCTCATGCAGACGTGGATCATGTGTATCTGTATTGCCCGGTGTTACTTCCTCTCCTGCATCTCGTCTTCAGTATTGCACAGTGCCTCAGTGTTAGTGATCTTCCGTTCTCAGCCTACAGCACGCTATTAAAATCCAGCTCTCCACCCATTCCAGTTTCAGAGCCGTGTGCGTATGTCTTCATATTAGCTCGCAATGTGATATATGGCTACCACCTCCAACTTCGCTCAGGCCCTGCCATGCCTACCATCTTTCAGGCGGGGGATGCGATGTGCAGTATTTTTCGTAACCGACTGATCTCACGTCTACGGTTGGCCTTTACGACCGCTCAAGTGTCGAATCGGCTTCAACAATTCCACAACGTCTGGTCACCCTATTACCGATGGTTTACTGGACCATCAGCCGACCTACGACTTCTGTTCTGACGCCTGAGATACTGTTTCGACTAACCTCGTGACTGGTTGGGTATTGGGCTGCAATTTTGTTGCTTAGTCCCGCATCCATCACACCTGCAAGTCACTCCTTGGACTTAATTACAGTACTTATTGTCCTTCTCTTTAGCACAACCTACAATTTGCATATAAGACTTTTCTTCACTCAAAGTGTGTTGTATTTTTTGCTCTAACAGTAGAGCTCATGTTTTTGATTATTTCATTAGTTTGCACAATGTATGGGTTTTTATTTTTTTCAACATATTTTAACTCTTTGGTTGTTCTAGTATTTTGCTTCACTATTCTGTTTGCACTAGTACTTGTGTTCCTTGTCACGTTCGTGTTCTTGCGTAACTTGTTGATTGTATATTTTTCCTGTTGTGCATAGCCTCATTTCTGTTTGCACTTATACGCATATCATGTTGTACCATGACCTGTTATAATTCTTGCTCGTCCACAATAGCTGTATATAGTGATGTCTTCGTATACCTTTCTCTGTTGTTTATCAACCTGTGCATGTACATTGCGAATCAGTTATAGTGTCATCTATTGCTTTTGTCGCAAGGTATTATACCTTATGTTACCGTATTTGCTCTCTATTGATGTTCTTCTTTGTATTTATATGACACTGCCTATGCGCCTGTTGTACATACATTACTATTTTGCTCATCTGATACACATCTGTTTCACTTGCACTTATCACAATATGCCTTTACCTTGTCTGCCGTGTGTCACGGATATACTTATTGTCTCGATTGCACTATATTTCATGGTACTGCACATATTGTCTCATTTTACGAAGTGTCTGCCTATACTGTTTCACCTGTTTCTCTTTGTTGTATCCACTTAAGTATGTGAAACAATCCCTCGAATATGAATTTGTTCTCACTGTAAATAGTACATTTTTCATTTGTACATATATCATCCTCGCTGTATACATGTTGTCATTTCATTTTTTTTTTCTGTTTGGCGCTGTAAATCCAGGCCTTATGTACTTGCTTAATTTGTTCAATAAAGTGAAAGCAGTGGTCTAAACGATGGCCTCTGATCATTCGTCCGAAATGGGTCCGGGTTCGAATCCCGGTGAGGCATGGATGTTGTGTTTGTCTTATGGCACTGGCTCTCCCCTTCCCTGGAACCAGTGGCCCTAAATTAGGGACGGGCGACTGCTTATAGCCCATTGAGTTGCTCACGGTGGTCGTTAAACCTGCAATCAAAAAAAAAAAAAAAAAACCGCAAGCTATGAAATGAAGTCTTGCCAGCCTTTCCTCCTTCCGTGCATTCCCAGACTTCAACTGTTTTTTTTTTTTTTTTTTTGATTGGAGGTTTAACGACCACCGTGAGCAACTCAATGGGCTATAAGCAGTCGCCCGTCCCTAATTTAGGGTCACTGGTTCCAGGGAAGGGAGAGAGCCAGTGCCGTAAGACAAACACAACATCCATGCCTCACCGGGATTCGAACCCGGACCCCTTACGGACGAATGATCAGAGGCCAGCGCCTTAGACCACTGCGCCACCGGGGCGGCACTTCAACTGTTACCTTGAAACTTAAATTTCCTAGCTAATAATGCTCCATTGTCCCCTATAATCACTGGTTCCAGGGAAGGGAGAGAGCCAGTGCCGTAAGACAAACACAACATCCATGCCTCACCGGGATTCGAACCCGGACCCCTTACGGACGAATGATCAGAGGCCAGCGCCTTAGACCACTGCGCCACCGGGGCGGCACTTCAACTGTTACCTTGAAACTTAAATTTCCTAGCTAATAATGCTCCATTGTCCCCTATAATCACTGGTTCCAGGGAAGGGAGAGAGCCAGTGCCGTAAGACAAACACAACATCCATGCCTCACCGGGATTTTTTTTTTTTTTTTTTTTTTGATTGGAGGTTTAACGACCACCGTGAGCAACTCAATGGGCTATAAGCAGTCGCCCGTCCCTAATTTAGGGTCACTGGTTCCAGGGAAGGGAGAGAGCCAGTGCCGTAAGACAAACACAACATCCATGCCTCACCGGGATTCGAACCCGGACCCCTTACGGACGAATGATCAGAGGCCAGCGCCTTAGACCACTGCGCCACCGGGGCGGCACTTCAACTGTTACCTTGAAACTTAAATTTCCTAGCTAATAATGCTCCATTGTCCCCTATAATCTTCACATTTCCCGTGAAGAGGACGGGAATTCTGAGGCTCCCTAGCTTTCGTCAAAGGCGTAGTTTTTGTAAATCTCGGAACATGCTCGACAAAAAAGAAACAAGAAAAAAAAACCCGCAAGGGCGTTTATGCATTAATTTTTTTTGAAATGAATAAGAAAATAAATAGTGTTTCATTTTTAATCGCTATCCAGCACTAAACTTTTGAAATATTGCGCGTTTTTATTCAATACTCATGCTTGTGAGTAAATTTAATATATTACCAGCAAAAAAAAATTCTTGTTTTCCTTCACATTTTTCTTCATTATTGTTTCGTTTCCCTATAGATTTGAAAAATATTTGCTGTATTGAATTCATCCTTGATTACAACTGATATAATACACTGCAGAATATATTTATACTAAAATAATATACTCAACGTACCCCGAGTCATAAGTGTGTGTTGAATATACACTATCTACCAACAAGTAATTGGACACCTGTGATAGCAAAGGAAAACGAAGTTTATTCACCTTCAATAGTTGGTGGAGCCTCCACGAGCGGCGATTACAGCTGCGACCCTCCGGGGCATACTCTCAACCAGGCGTTGTACGCCGGCTAGTGGTATTTTCTTCCACTCGGCTTGGAGAAGACAGGTCAGTTCCTTCACCGATTTCGAACGGCGGGGGCACCCTTAAGTCGACGCTCCAACTCGTCCCAGAGGTGCTCGATAGGGTTAAGGTCCGGGCTCTGCGCAGGCCAGTCCATTCGATTAACCCCATTGTCACCATGCCAAGCCATGGTGGACCTCGCAACATGACAGGTGGCATTGTCATCATGAAAGTAACATAGGTCCACCCCGTAAAACTGCCACAACGTAGGAAGCGCATGGTCATCCAAAACGGTGCAGTAGGTATCGGCGTTGAGTCTACCAGGAATTGCGACCAAGGGTCCCGTGCCATACCAGGAGAAACACCCCCATAGCATAATTGCACCGCCGCCGAACTTCACAGTTGGCACAATACATTCCGGCAGGAGGCGTTCTCCAGGCAGACGCCAAACCCTGACCCTGCCATCCGAACGGTAGAGGGTGAACCTTGATTCGTCGCTCCAGAGAACCTGTTTCCACTGTTCAACGGCCCACTGTCGACGTTCTTTGCACCACGTTAGCCGAGCAGCGCTATTGGACATGGTGATCAAAGGCTTGTGGGTGGCAGCACGTCCATGATAACCGAGCAGATGGGCTTCCTTACGGATGGTATTCATCGAAAGAACACTCCCGGTTGCTTGTTGAAACTTCTCGCGGATGTGGCCCATCGATTTGGTGCGGTTCTTCCGAATTTCTCTGGCCAGCACCCATCGGTCTCTAACTCCCAGTTTTGTGGATCTGCTGGGTTGGGGCACATTCCGACAGTCACCTGTCATCTTCCACTTGCCAATCACGTAGGCCACTGTCGATTTTGGGTACTTCAACTCGCTGGATATGTCGCGTATGGATCGGCCATTTCTGTGATACCCGACGATTACACCTTTCTCGAAATCAGAGAGCTCCCAACTGCGTGGCATCTTGCATGCGACTGGTAGCGTTGTTGTTTCCCACACGATATTTAACGACGGGGGCCGTGACGTGTACCGGGACCGCAGGTATCGTCGATTGCAGGGGTGTCCAATTACTTGTTGGTAGATAGTGTATTAACTTTGATTTTTAATAACCTTTGGCTGATGTTGACTGAATGAAACATCTTATTCCATAAGTTCTGATTACAATATACAAACTGTTGCCGAAAGATTATTTAGGTTGCCCTCACAGAAATCTAGGCATGCCCTGATTTCTGAGAAGGCATGCTTAAGGAACCGAGCATGCCCGTAGTCGGCGCCTGCGTGCTGATGTACCTTGTTTCTATAAACCAGTATTTTGACGAATCTCCAAGAATTTTAATAAACACTCGACGAAAAATAAATACGACCGAGATCGTTAAAATTAAAGCAAAATTTCATGGCACTCCTTGAGAATGTAATCGCTATATTTCCGTTTCGGGGGTGCCCAGTCTAGCTGGAATAATTGAAAAGTTGTAGTTAAGAAGAAATTATACTGTAAATAAACAAAGACATCACTCTTTCCATGTTTATCAACACATAGCAACCGAAATTTTTTATCCGGCCCCTGCTGGGATCATACCCCGATCTCTCGATACCTAGCCGAGTGCGTTGCTTTACGCTATAGTGGCCAACAATTGACGGTGCTATGTGCGTTTATCTGTCAGCTTCTGACATCACATATCCGTAGGATGGGCTCAGCAACTGAGACGTCTCCATCTGGTGGGCATTAACGGCACAAGCTATATATTTAATTATAGCAAATAAATCCAAAGGGCGAGAACAATAGTGAAAATCCTCTAAATACGTCGCGTCAGTGAAAAAACAGACATCGCTCTTTCCACGTTTATCAACACATAGCAACCGAAAAATTGTTATCCGGCCCCTAAACCCATCCCATGCCTTATACAGCCGGATAACAATTTTTCGGTTGCTGTGTGTTGATAAACATGGAAAGAGCGATGTCTTTGTTTATTCACTGACGCCACGTATTTAGAGGATTTTCATTATGCTGTAAACTTTTTGAAAGACGAATGATAAACCTGTAATTAAATTTTCCTTCTATCACAAAATTGCAAAAATTCATTAAAAGCAACGGAATCCAATGAGGTCGTTTCCGGTCGTTGCGAATGATTCTTTTAACTACATACAGTGTGACGTATATTCTAAATTAACTTTCCTTTTTTAGTTTCTTTCCCTATGTAAATTTTGAGTTTGTTCTCAGTTATACTTCACGCTTAACGTGATATCTTCTCTCTCAAACGAATACTGTTGGCAACACAATTGAGGTCAAAATAAACGTGACGTGTAACTGTATCAGATAAGAACAATCAATAAAAACTACTATACATCAGTTGCTCATGTGGGGTGTTGGATGTGTGGTTGATACTAATTTGTTAAGTAAAATGTGAAGTGCTATGTTTGTGCTGCTGGAATAAAGCCAATTTCCGTAAGTTTGACTTCTGTTTAAATGTTTCGTCTGGCCATTAAGGTTTAATTTAGGAACTCTTTCATCGTATGGTTATGTTTTAAAATAACGTAAGAAGAACGACAAAAGTTCAAGCTCGAAAAGAGATTACGTTAGTAGTATATAGGGGGTACTATGGCACACACCAAAATCACATAAAAACCTCAAAATCAGGCATTTTTTGATTTTTCAGACCTCAATAATCACGAACATTTTAAGGCTTTTTATGATCAAAAACACCATATTTTCATTAAAAAGCATTGATTTTTGGGCATAAAATAGTCAAAAACATCAGATTTATGAAAATTGAAGTTTTTACTCTGTTTTTTCATAAAAACAGACATCATAAAAACACGCATTTTTGATGATATTTGACGACTTTTTTGAACAATAGCAATCATTTTGAGCTTTGAATAGCTTTGAAAGTGATGAAATGATGGATTTAGTGATCAATAGAAAAGTTGTAAAACAAACTACTTTGCAAAGTCCTTTTTAAAAATGCATTAAAAAAAGAGGTACCCAAAATGGATACCCCTTATAGGAAGATTAAAAATTTAGGAAGATTAAAAAATATTTAAATTTTATGACATATCTTTGCAAGTAAATACACAACAAGTTTTTTATAGTTTACATTTATAAAATCATCAGAGAATTTTCTGTTGATAACAATATCACACCAGTTAATTTTATCTTTATATTTCATAATGAAATCTTCTGTTAATTCTTGGTTTCTTGTAACTTCTTTCCAATCAATAAAATCACTAAGAAAATCTATAGTTTCTTCACTTAATTTTTGTTTTATTGGAATTATTGACATGTCTAAGAATCGAAAGTTTTCTTTTATAAAATCATTACTTAATTTTTGATACATAGAAATTCTTCTCATATCTAATTTATCAATATTCATTAATATAAAACTCTCAGAAAGTGTTTGATATTGAGAAATCAAAGACCAGTTTAATTTATTGTTATTCATAAAATATTCAGAAAGAATCTGATATTGAGAAATTTTATCCCAGTTCACTTTATCATGAAATTCTGAAATAAAATCTTCAGATAATTTTTGATATTCTGATATTAAATCCCAATTTACTGCATCTTTTACACTTCTAATTATATCTTCTGAAAGTTCATTATCTTTAGAAAATGAATCCCAATTAATATTGTTCCTAATTAACCTATCCATTTATATAGAATGAATTTTTATAAATGGAATGTTATTTTTTCAATTTCTAAGTAAGGTTTAAAAATGTTTAATTCTAAATAAGACATGACTTGTATGCTTAATTCATCATTCTTTTTCCTGATGCAAAGAGTATTAAAGGTTTATCTGTGTAGGCATCACCATTAAATAATATATTCTCCCCAAGTGTAATTAAAACTTCTGATTTCCCGTTAGTATAATTAGGACGTAAATAAAATGTAATTTTCATATCCATATTTTCACTCAGTTTCATATTTCTGTCAAGGAGATTGCTACTAAATTTCATAAAAACGACTGTTTCCCAGTAACGCATAGCACCAAGAGTATTATATGCTTTTTTATCTTCTTGAATTGTTGCATAACATTTTTGATTATCCACGTAATTTTTATTAACTGCGTCATACATATCCTGAGGAGATGGAATATTCACTAGTCTTTTATTTTGAACATCAAACTTTTCATCTTTTAAAATTAAAACATTGTTTTCTAAATACCTCTTATTCACTGCATTCTTATCTGCTGTAGGATCAGCAACATTTCCTATTCTTTTACCTTTTGCATTAATTACATTCCCATCTTGAATATGTAAATATTTTTGATCCAAATTACTTAATTCACCTTTAAGTACAGCATCTAAATCTCTTATTCTTACAGCAGTTTCTTGAACAAAATCTGAAAAACTACCATTAATATTTTTTTCTATTTCACTTTTAACTTCCAGATTATTCTCTCTCATTTGTTTTAAAACATATTCTCTTGTAGTAACATCATGTTCATCTATAGGTTCTTTACAATTTTTTAAATTTTTTTCTTCCATATCATAATTACCATCATCTGTTAATTTAAATCCATTTCCAGGAGGTCCAGATGGTCCAATTCCAAATTCTTCATAAGACGAACCAAAAGGGTACCAATTCATTTATTTAATCTAAAGTTTTCAAAGTTTTAAATTCCTTATTAGCCATATTAAGTGATCCTCTTTTTGTTTCATTCACGATGAAATAAAATCTATATGGTTTACCTTGATTTGATCCTAATCTCCAGTTAAATTCTAGTCTTAAATTCGAAATATTAGTATACTCTGGATGATTAGATAAATTAAAATAAAAGATTGGATACAATCTCGCATAATTTACATAACTTATAAGACATCCACTTTCAGTATTATGAGTATTTAATCCAGCTGCTAATAATTCAGAATAACATCTATTATAATCTAACTGCCCATCTTTAAAATTCGTTTTATAAATTTCTTCTGGAACTTTTTTATTATTACATAATATCCAGCATTCAAGGAGATCTAAATTATCAAAAACCATATTGTTCTGATTTTGATTGCTTTCTTTTTCTACATACTGTGGAATGACAAGAACACTTAACACCTCATCAGATGTAGTTCTTATATGACATGCACCACTTGATGTTGTTTGCTGATTACTTTTCTCAATTGAAGCAGAACACCAAGTAATTTCAATAGGTGTAGAATTCAAAGCTATACTTTTAAATTCTGCCTCAATGGATGGGTACAACTCTACATAAGGTAACCATAATTGAAAATCAGATATAATAACTTTATAATTAGGATTTGCAACATCTGTGTATAACATATCATTATGACTATTTCTTTGAAATTCAAATGTAACTTTTATATCAGAAATTAATCTTCTAAAATCGTTGAGGAACCCAAACAGTTGTCTTAAAGGAATCCAAAATTTTATTACATTACTGTTTTTTGTTAAAAGCCATCTCTGTCTAAATCCTTTATTATAAGAGGCATTTTCTTTTAATTTGATATCTGATCCTTTCTTTACATCTTTATTAGGATCATCTATTACTATTTTATCTTTATCAGCTGATTCTGATGTATCAACATAATACATCATATTTGTAGCCTCTGAAGTGGAATAATCTTTTGTGAAATTTATAAGTCCATTAATTTGATGAATTAATGAAGCACATTCAATATTAGAATCAGTTTGTTCTTTTCCTATAGTTAATGAAGCGGATCTAAACAGATTCCCACCATTTACAAATGTAACATTATCAGTTCCTATAGTATCATTATTATTTTTTACTATTTTACTTTCTAAGCATATATAACCGTTACTATATAATATAGGTGAATTTGTATCTTTAATAGTAAACTTATATTGATCAGATTCTTTTACATTAGTACTATCTTCATTATGTTTTATATATTCATACTTAGCAATTTTATTACTGTAATAATCTGGAATAGCTTTTAAGTCCCAAAGTTTTTCCATTTATTAGGATAAAAAACTCATTTATACCGTTTCAAACCAGATCCATCCTGTATTTTCGTTTTAGCTAATATATCATTAACAGTTACAGGAGGTTTAGATAATATATTTTCAAGTTTATTTTGAATAACTTTTTTAGCTTTATCTTCAATTGCTGTTTTTGCTGATTTACCTAAAACTTCTAATATTTTTTTCCAAAAGTTTTAATTCCTTCAGTGAAGATATTACCACCATATCGTTTTGCATATAATCTATGTTTGTTATAATTCATTTATTAAGCTAAAATTAATCTATATAAAACTCTCATATTATTCAAGTCTATCAGTTCATTATCTTGATTCGTGATATACATTCGAATTCTATGAATATAATTTCGTCTATTAATGGGTAAAAATAAAGGATTTATTTCATCAATTTTTATTAAACTGCCAGGAGGATTAGATGGCGTAAAGGAATACAAAATATCTGAATTAATATTATTATATAGAGTCCCTATAATTACATCACAATGAATGTGTATGTCATCAACTCCTCTAGAAATGTTTGCCATATATTTTCCTTCTTGATGATTATCTTCATATATTTCTGATTCAAATCCTAAAATTTCATGTAATTTACTCTCTCTAAGATCAATTTTATATTCATCTTTTAATTCAATTATAAAGCGCTGTGTAGCGAAATTAGCTTTAAATTTAATTGGTGGTTCATCTCCAAATCGTTTTATTAAAAAGTTATTTAATTCCCTTAATGTGTAATTTCCATTATCTAAAGTTATTTCATGCCATAAACTACCATCAAAATACTTAAATGTATTATTTTCTTCATCAATATTGTTCCATGAAACCCACATAGACATAGATTTTAAAGCTATTTTTGAATTTTCATTAACAGGAATAGGTGGGACATATTCAATTGTAAAATCTTCTGATTTCTCAAAATTTTTTGAATCTAAAATTAACATTTATTAAGCACAAAATCTTCATTATAACCACTTGGTTCTTGGGTAAAAGAATATAAAACTTCAACAGGTGATTTACCTTTATTCCTTTGAGTTATGTATTTCATACAATAAAAACCACATTTAACAGATGTTGGTTCTTGTAAAAAACTCGAATTATATCTAATTCCTTTATTAGATGTTTCAAGATATTTTACAATATTTTTAGGTATGAAAATGTTATTCAATTTAATGTCTTTATATTTATGTTCTCCAAATGGATCAAAATATTCCACAAAATTATATTTAGGATCATTATAATAACAGACCCAATGAGTCCCAGGTCCTGTAGATATATCTAAATTAATAATTCCACTTTCAAATTTCTTAATCTTTTTAGGTAATAAATCTGATGTAAATACACCTCTGAATCCTTTTACATCTTTCATATTTTGTTCTATCGTTTTATTGGATATACCTCGTAATTCTGAAGAACTCCCTTTCCAGAATGTTTTTTTAAGGTGTGAACCTTTCGGTTTACAACCTGATCCAGTTACTTTACTTAAAGCTTTATTCACACCAAAACTAGCAGCACCAGATAAAGCACCAGTACCAAGAGCAGCTAAGATAGGGATCAAAAAGGGTAAAATACCTCCGTTTTTCTTTAATTGTGTCTTACTTATAGTTATTCGTTTACCATTTTTAATTTGAGTAATTTGAGTTTTTGTTAAATACATATCATGATTAGCACTTTTAGTTTTATCAATTTGCAATGTAATTTCTTCACCTTTCTTAACTGCTGATTTTAATTTGTTTTTCTGACCTTCACTCAAATAAATTCTTGATACAATATAATTACTCATTTATTAAGATAGAAACTTTGAATAATATTGTTTTACTTGCTCATTAGTCATTTTACCCTCTTTCAATAATAAATCTAGTATTTGAACTACTTGGTTATATACTTTCTTATTTTTAGTTCCCTTACATATTTTATCTGTTAATTTATCTAAAATATTAAGACCCTCACCCATATAGTAATTCCCCATTTTGAGAGCTTCTAATGCTCTAATATATTTTCGCACCTCAACCATTTTATAATCGAAACGATCAATTTTTTCTGTAATTTTTTCTTTTTTTCTTCATCTTTAGCATTATTAAGTGCTTTTACTTGAGGACCTTTTAGACGTCCGATTTCACTGATTTTTTCATTTGCTTGTTTTATTTTTTCATCAATCTCTTCATCAGATTTATTAACTAATTCTGAAGGTAAATCAAATCCTAACTTTTTTTAATAACTGATACATTCAAGTTTTTGTTTAAGTTAATTTTATGAATTCCTGCTTCTCTCTCATACATTTCTTTAGCATCTGAAATAGGTTCTTCAACATCTTCTAAGGCAGGAAATCTTGAAGATTCTGCAATTGGTTGAAATGAAAGTTCTTCAATTGCATCTTGAATAGCTTTTAAATTTTCTTTTCTAGATACATCTTGATATTCTAATTTTTCAACTATAGGTTTATGAAATTTTGTGATTGCCTCTTCATATCCTAAATCTTCTAATTGCTTTTCCTTATTTCGTTTTCTTAGTTCAGCATTTACTTTTGCTAATTTTAATAAATCTTGTATCACTTTACTCATTTATTTAACTGAAAATTTGCTTCCAAGCAAATTATTTTACTTCCAAGCAAATTATTTTACTTCCAAGCAAATTATTTTACTTCCAAGTAAATTATTTTACTTATATAAATGGAAGATTTTGAACAAATTGAAGAATATTTATCTTTTGCTGAAATGGCATTATATCTAGCTGAATGTTATTTATCTCAAGGAATACCAGCTGAAGACTTATTATTTGAAGCTGAAATGTTTATTGAAGATGCTGAATTTCTATTAAATAAATATGATTAAGCCTTGCAGCATTAAAATAAAAGATTATTCCGAACCAGAAGAATTTATAGATCCAAATCAAAATCCAATGTTACCTATTCATCCTTTTAAACTTTTAATAACAGGATCTTCAGGATGTGGAAAAACAAATTTACTATTAAATTTAATATATGATCATTTAAATTTTGATGCATTATTCATATGTGCAAAAGATATTAACGAACCTAAATACTCTAAATTAAAAGAAAATTACTCAATGTTTGATGATATAGAAGAGGAAGACATTTTAAAAATAAAGGGAAAGAATAAAAATAAGTTATTAAAATTATTTAAAAAGTTTAAGAAAGAAACATTATTTAGTTCAGACATAAATGAATTTATTACTGTAGATGACTTAGATCCTTCATTAAAAAATCTAGTTATTTTTGATGACTGTGTAAAAGAAAAAGATCAAAACGAAATTGAAAAATTTTTTATAAGAGGAAGGAAGAAAAATGCATCCATTATTTATTTATCACAGACCTATTATTCAACACCTATTGATATAAGAAAAAACTGTGATTACTTTATATTTTTTAAACTTCAGCACAGAGAAATTAAACAAATTATTAGAGAAATTGATGGTGATTTTAATATAGATCCTTATCAAAAAAGTATTAAAAAACCTTATGATTTCTTCATGTTAGATTTGAAAAATCCTCATATGAGATACAGACATAACTTTGATCCTATATAAATGGAAGAATATTTAGAAAAGAAAATGTATGTATACAGAAAAAGTTTTAATTACTATAATAAAATTAGTATATCACTATCAGTAGGCAAATTTATATTTAGTGCTTCAGGTTTATCAGCTTTTGCATTTATTCCTTTAGCAGCTCTTTCTTTAGGAGCAGGAGTCATTGAAGGTGTTGATAAAACTCTAAATATTTCAGAAAGAAAAGAAGAATATAAACAAGCTTACAAATTTTATAAACAGATATTAAATTTAATAAACGCTAATTCAGTTTCAGAACAGGATGCTTACATTAGAGAAGAAGATTTTATAAAAAATATTAAGTATTTTCCTTTAGAAAAATATGTAAAACAAACACAGCTAAATGGTTATAGATACGTAGTTAAAAAATAGATTTACAGATAAATAAATGATTCATATATTCAAAGAAATTAAAGGTACTGGTTATATAATAACAGGAGGTGATATAGTAGGATGGTTACAAGATAAATTAAATCCACCTGAAATGCATATACCAGGGTACCAGTATTGTGGCCCATTTACAAAATTGGAAAAGAGATTAAAAAGAGGTGATCCAGGAATTAACAGAGTTGATAAAGCTTGTAAAAAACATGACGTAGCTTATAGTAAAACTAAAGATACTAAACAGAGACATATTGCTGATCAAGAACTCTTAAACGATTTAGATTCAATTGAAAATACTACAAGTGGATTCTATCCATTAGGAGAGAAACAAACTAGAGCTGTTATAAAACCAATTATAAAAGCAAAGAAAACATTTGGTTTAGGAATTTCATCCTATATAAATATGTATTGCTTAAAGTGCAAACAGAAAACTGAAACTAAAGATATTCAAGAAACAGTAGCTAAAAATGGTAGACCCATGGCAAAAGGAAAGTGTAAAGTTTGTGGATCTAAAAAGAGTGTTTTTTTAAAGACGTCGTGAAACACCTTAAAAATATTTATTATACACCAGAAACTGGTTATTGTGGTATTAATGAATTACAAAGAAAAACTAAATTACCCAGGAAAGATATAGAAGAGTTTTTACATCAACAAGATGTATATACAAAACATAAACCACTTATTCATAGATTTAAAAGAAGAAGAATTTATGTTTCTCATGTCAATGACCAATTTCAAGCTGACCTTATAGATATGCAAGAATTTAAATCCTTTAATAATGACACAAATTATATTTTATCAGTGATTGATATATTCAGTAAATATGCTTGGACAATTCCGATTAAAAGAAAAACAGGTGAAGAGGTAACTAGAGCATTTAAAAAAATATTTAAAGAAAGAAAACCAGAAAAACTTCAAACAGATAAGGGTACAGAGTTTATAAATAAACAAACTCAAAAGTTATTCAAGGATGAAAATATTCACTGGTTTACAACTGAGAATATTGAGATTAAATGTGCTGTTATTGAAAGATTCAATAGAACTTTAAAGACTAAAATGTGGAAGTATTTCACAGCAAATAATACTAGAAAGTGGTTAAATGTACTAGATAAATTAATTAAGAATTATAATAATTCTTATCATAGATCCATTAAAATGACACCTATAGAAGCAAGTAAGGAAGAAAATGAATTAAAAGTTTATAATAATTTGTATAAGGAAAAAGAGAAAAATAAACCAAAATATCAAAAAGGAGATAAAATAAGAATTTCAAAATATAAAAGAGAATTTAAGAAAGGTTATCTTCCAACATTTACAGAAGAAATATTTATAATTTCCGATATATTGAACACAGATCCTCCGACATATAAAATAAAAGATTTAAATAATGAAGAAATTACAGGAACATTTTATGAAAAGGAACTGGTTAAATATGATAAGAAAGATGAGGTTTATAAGATTGAAAAAATTATTAGAAAGAAAGGAAATAAATACTTAGTTAAATGGTTGGGATATCCTGATGAATTTAACAGTTGGGTTGACGCTGTAATTTGAAAAATTTTTGCAAAACGCCCTTTCGGTGGAGGGTCTATGCTTCATTTTTTTTTATTTATTTGTACCTGGCCAGCCAGGTGGGCGTTAACTCTTTCGACCCTCCACCGCACACACTCTCTACCATCAGATGTTATTCACGCACACGCTCTACCGTGAACCCAAACTCTGATTTCAAAGTTTAGGACAGGGAGCCATTCTACCGTACCGAGA
Source organism: Macrothele yani (assembly GCA_039090855.1). Taxonomy (NCBI): domain Eukaryota; kingdom Metazoa; phylum Arthropoda; class Arachnida; order Araneae; family Macrothelidae; genus Macrothele; species Macrothele yani. The sequence goes on along the minus strand of CM077017.1, from coordinate 57,549,470 downwards.
TTCGAACCTGAGACCTTTTGCATGCATGCCTGACTTCGCTACCAATCGGCCAACACAGGCCGATAAATTCTTGCTTGAAACATATATTTACGTTTCAAGCAAGAGAAACTTGGCGATGATCCAAAGTTGTTACGTAACGAAGAACTGCTTCTTTCCGAGGACATAATCGCGCGCCGTGGAGAGTATTTTGGCAGCTGTTCAACTCTGGTTATGTAAACATTTTCGCTCGCAGCTTATCAGTAATGACTACATCTAAGCAAGAAAGAGATTTAATTGCTTGTGCTACCATCTATATGTGAAAGAAAAAACTGTATTTCAGTATTTAAAGATATAATTTCTTAGGTAGGAATTATTAACGATTTAAAATAAGATATACGTGAAAAAGTATTTAATAACATGATATCTAATAAATGGCTTCATTAAAAGATGTATGTTATGAACAAATCAAAGATAATTACTGGTATGGTCTATTTGGAGATTTTAAAATTATAATAGATAAAAATACTGGATACTTTAATGCTACAAAATTATGCAAACAAGGTGGTAAAAAATTTAAAAAATGGTTAGAGAATAAACAATCTCAAGAATTAATAAAATATTATAAAAATTGTGGTGGCCCGAATTCGGGCCGCCATAAAAATGATCAAATGTATGAAATAAGAGAAGGAACAGGTAAGAATATTATTAATGGAACATATGTTAAGCAGGAATTAATTTTAAATATATCTTGTTGGGTTTCAAACGATTTTTATGATAAAGTTAACAAGATTGTTAAAGACTATTACATTAAAAAATTCAATGATAAATACAAGAATGATAATGAAAAATTAAATAAGAAACTAAATAAGATAAAAAAGAAAATGGAAAAATTAAAACTTGAAAATGAAAAATATAAAGAAGTAGAAGAGGATATAACACCTAAAACTGCTAATTCTAAAAAGCTTCATATGTTTACTATCATACAGAAAAATAAAGAAAACTCTGATTATCCTTATTATGTAATCAGATGTCAAAGAGATAAAATGAATAAAACTATTGGTAATTTAAAAATAAAGTATCCAGATTTAAATACAGTATATGAAATAAAATATAATCCTAATTCTATTAATTTATTTAACAGAGTTAAAGAAAATATATCATACATAGAAACTAAATTTAATCATCTTAATATTGTTAATGATCATACTATTGATAATTTAAAAGAGGCTATTAAAAGAATAACTAAGTTCTAAAAAGTTTTTAATAAAATGATATCTAATAAATGGATAATGATATTGAAGAAGCGAATTACTTTTCTTATTCATCTTCAGAAGAAGAACAAATTGAAATTCCTGAAAATTTTAAAAAAGTAATGAAACAAATAAAAAGAATGAAATATGATGAAGAGGAAGACTGTTATTATATAGATTATAATAAATATTTAAAAAGTAGATATGTTAGTAGAATAAGATATTTTAATCAGTTTAAAAGAAAAAGTAACCTTAAATTTAATAAGGAAGCAGAAGATTTATTTTTAAAATTATTGGATTTTATGTACTATGAGAAAAATTTAAAATATGTATATTTTATTAAAAAAATTTGTGACTATTATAATATATCAAATGATATTAAAATTAATATAAATCCAAAAAATGAAAAGATCTGGGAAGACTTTAAAGCAGCAAGCTTTTCAGCTTAAAGCAAAGTATTTATAAAATTTGTTTCCTAATAAATGGAGAACAAAACATGCAAAAGTTGTAAACAAACAAAACCTATTGATGAATTTTATGTTCTACATCGTTATGGTAAAGTTGATAGACAGCATTTTTGCAAATCTTGTCAGTGTATAATTTTGAATAGAAAAATAAATTGTGATTGTGGTAAACAATATACTTATACTCATAAACAAAGACATTTAAGAAGTGAATTGCACAAACGTCGTTTAGCTTTTATCACTTTTTGATTTCGAAAATCCCTTTATAAATTTACTCCCTAATAAATGGATAAAGCTTTGAAGCCTGTTATTGTGCATCTTAAAAGTGCTCTGAATGCTATTAGTGTTCAGAAACTTAGAAATGCTTTAAAAAGATTAAATATCAAAAAACGAAATGTAAAAAAAGATGATTTAATTAAATCGTTGATAAAATATATTAGAAATACAGGTGATTATAAGTCTGTTTTAGTAGATATCCTTGGATTAGATACATCAGAATATTTAGATAGAAAAAGAAAAATATTTATTAATCATCCAGAGAGAAGAAATAGAATTAAAAAATTATTTGATTCTTTTAACTTAAAATTCAAAGATAACAAACTGAAACCAAGAAAAGAAAAGAAAATTAAAACAGATGTAAATCTTGAAAAATTATTTAAACCTGATTATGAAATTATTGAAACAAAAGGAAAATATATTAAAAAATATATGGTACATAGAAAGAATTATAGAGTAGCTGGAGTAAACATTAAACCTGAACAATATTTCAATATTTTACAACATATATTTAGAAAAGCAATTGGTAAAATTCAAGGTAAAGTAGATATAATTGTATATAATCCTAAACTGAATAAACCATTTCATGATAAAATGATGTATACTAAGGATGCCTATGAGCTATATATTTATAAATTATCTGATCAAATTGAATATAAGGAATTAGAAATAACTGATTGTATATTTGATTTTAATGTAATTGAATTACCTTCAGGAGGTAAACATATAAAGATAATTAATGATGAAACAATAGAAAATAAAAGAAGTATCTGTCAGATAAAAAATGATGATAACATATGTTTAGCTAGATCAATTGTAACTGCTCTATCTATTCAAAATCCTAAGCTATTATGTGATAAATTGAATCATAATGAATTATCAAAAAATGATATTAGATACATCAAAATGGGTAGAGTTTTACAAAAATCATTAGCTGTAAAATTACATGAACTATGCAATATTCCATTAGAAATATGTTGCTTAGAAGAGGTTAAAATATTTGAAGAATTCTTAGATATTCAGATAAATATATTTTGCAGAGAGAATTTTAATGAACGTATATATAGTGGTAAATATAAATCTACATGTATTTACATATTGAAAAATAGAAATCATTTCGATGTAATTACTTCTGTTAAAGGATTTTTAGGAAAAGAGAATTACTGTGATTATTGTCAAATAAGCTATAAAAGATCAGATCAACACAGATGTCCTCTCAAATGTGATAGATGTTTTAAAACAGATAGTAACTGTAATGGTGAAGAGATATTTTGTAAAAAATGTAATCGATTATTTAAAGGTGAGGAGTGTTTTGATAACCACAAAAGAAAAAATAAGAAAGGTGTTAGTGTATGTAAATGTCTATGGAAATGTTTAAAATGTAAAAGAATTATTAATCGATATAAGAGAAAACCCAAAGAGCATGTATGTGGTGAAAAGAGATGTAAAAATTGTTGGAAATATGTATTACATGATCATAAATGCTATATGAAACGTAAAGATGCTAAAGGTGGTAAATGTGAAAATGATTGTCCTAAGTTAACAAGAAATCGAAAAGATTGGTGTGAAAAATGTAGATATGAATATACTGAGAAATATATATTCTTTGATGTTGAAACTAAACAAGAAACAGGAACTCATGAAGTTAATCTAGTTGTATGTCAAATGTATGATGGTAGTGAAAAGATATTTGAAAATGAAAATGATTTTTGTAATTGGTTATTTCAACAAAAACATTTTGGATATACTGTACTAGCTCATTATGGTAAAGGCTTTGATTTTCAATTCTTAGCTAAATACTGTTTTAAAAACAAAATAGAAGTGTTTACTATATATAATGGAAATAAACTCAATTATATGCAGGCATCTGGATATAATATAAGATTCATAGATTCAATCAATTTTACTATGATTCCATTAAGAGATTTTCCAAAAACATTTGGGTTAGAAGAGATGGCAAAAGGTTATTTTCCTCATTATTTTAATAAAGAATGTAATCAAAATTATATAGGTAAATACCCTGAAAAACATTACTATGGATGTGATTCTATGAAATCTGAAGAGAGAAATGAATTCTTAAAATGGTATGAAACTGTTAAAAACGATACGTTTGATTTTCAAAAGAATTTGTTAAATACTGTAGATCAGATGTAGATATTTTAAGAAGAGGATGTTTAGAATTGAGAAGATTATTCTTAGAAATCGCAAATATCGATCCATTTAAATATGTAACTCTAGCAGGTGTATGCATGAGTATTTATAGAGATAAATTCTTAAAAAAAGGTACAATTGCCATAGATGATGATACAATTCAAAAAGACAAATATAGTAAAAAATCAATTGCTTGGTTAGATTATCTGTCTAAAAAGAATAATATCAATATTCAACATGCATTAAATGGTGGAGAGAAAAAATTAAAATTAGGTAAGAAAATTTATAAAGTAGATGGATTTTATGAAAACACAGTGTTTCAATTTCATGGATGTCACTGGCATGGATGTAATAGATGTTATAGAGAATCAACTATAAATGAACAGAATCAGATATGTATGAAAGACTTATATAAAAGAACTAAGAGGATTCAAAAGAAGATTTTAAAAGCTGGATATGAATTAATTGTTATATGGGAATGTGATTTTAATAATAATAAAGAAATTAAAAAATATATAAAAAATGAATGGAATAGAGATTTCGTGGAACCTTTAAATCCTAGAGATGCATTTTATGGGGGTAGGTGTGAGCCTACTAAATTGAAATATGAATTTAAAAATAATGAAAAAGGTAGATATATTGATGTATGTTCACTGTATCCAACTGTAAATTACTTTGATAATTATCCAATTGGTCATCCTGTTAAGATATTTAATCCTGAAAAATTTGATAAAGAATGGTATGGTTTCATCAAATGTAAGGTCTTACCACCTAGAAATTTATATCATCCAGTGTTGCCAATTAAAGATGAAAAATTGATGTTTGCTCTTTGTAAATCATGTTCTAAAACTATCAAATGTAATCACTTTAAAACTGTTGTAGATAAAAAGAAATGTAAAGAATGCTTTGAAATTAGAAATAAGGAGTGTAATCATAAAAGAGACGAAAGATGTTTCACTAGTACATGGACTACTGATGAAATGAATTTAGCAATTAAAAAAAGATATAAAATTTTAAGAATATATGAGGTTTGGAATTTTGAAAATAAAACTGATGAACTATTTAGAGATTACGTTAAAATGTTTTTGAAAATCAAATTAGAAACAGATGATAAATGGTCTGAAAACTTTAAAAGTGAAAAAGAATATAAGAAGACAGTTTACAAGAAATTAGATATAAAATTAGAAAAAATAGAAAAAAATCCAGGAATGAGATTTATAAGTAAGATATGTTTGAACTCATTATGGGGTAAGTTTGGACAGAGAAAAAATATGAAACAGACTAAATACGTAATGGATTTAGATGAATTTTATAAAATTATATTAGATGATAATCTCAAAGAATTAAATATGATATTTATGAATGATGACTGTGTAGAAATGACTTATAAAATGAAAGATGAATATGTTAAAAATAACTTCAATACTAACGTTTATATAGCAGCTTTCACCACTAGTTCTGCTAGAATTAGATTATATAAAATGCTTGATAAATTACGTGAAAAAGTGATTTATAAAGACACAGATAGTGTTGTGTATATAGATGATGGAACTAATAAAATCAAAACAGGATGCATGTTAGGAGAATGGACAGATGAATTGGGAGAGGACAAATATATGAAATCCTGGATAGCTGGTGCACCAAAAGACTATGGATACATACTAAATGATGGAACTGTAAAAGGTAAAGTTAAAGGATTTAAAATGAGCTATGAGAATGAAAATATTTTGAATTTCAATGATAGAATGAAAGTAATAACAGGTGAAACAGATTACTTAGAAATATCAAATAATCAGTTTAAGATACAAAAAGATAGAAATATAGCTGTAGATACACTGAACAAGAAATACATGTTTGGATTTGATAAAAGAAGAATTCTAGATGATTTGAATACTGTACCTTTTGGATATGTATTTAAAAAAAGTGAGTAAATATAAACAATGAATGATATAATTGTGATTATAAATATTCAAGGATTTGTACTCCCAAATCGTAAGATAGCAAGAGAGATAAGTTGGGTACACTCAAAACTGAATATTGGTGAAACAATATCAGTGTTCACACCTGACTGCAAATTAGATGAACAAGAATTGAATATCGTACGTAAGTGTGTTTTAGATGTGCATGGACTGAGATTTAAAAGATATCCAAATAGCAAAGAACTATGGATTAATAATTGTGAGGTAAAGAACTATATTAAAAACCTGTACCATATTTATGGTGGTACATTTGCATATAAAGGAGGAGTAATGGAAAAAGAGATGCTTGAAGATATTCCATCTGTTGATTTAGATATACCTAAATGTCCAAGAGTTTTAGGCCCCGGATGCTCTATGTATAGATGTATGCATTATAAGAATTATATTTCAAAAAATGAAAACTTATAAATGGATTTAATGGGTGACCTTAGAGCTCTATACTGTTCTTCAGATAAAAAATATAGTAACGAAATATCTCAATTCGCTCATTTTTGTGATGACTTGATTCATATGTATAGAGATAATTACAAGTTTTCAGATATTCTAACTATAGTTTATAAATATTTAAAAAGATAAAAAGAATAATTGAAAAAAAGAAAAAAACGAGGAAATTAAAAACAAAGGATTAGAAATTTTAAATGAGTTTGTAAGTTATTGTAATTTACAGTTCTCATCACATGTATTCAAAAGCCTTTAAAAAAATAAAACCTTATAAATGGATGAGTTCAATAGCATCAGATTATTTACAGAAACACAGAAATTAAAAGATTTGAATCCTGGAGATTATAAATTGATGTCACTGAAAAATCCAAACGAAATTCGGAGATACAACTATTGCAAAAATAGAAGTCAATGATGAAGAAAAAGAATATTATCTTAGAAAATGTCACGGAAAACTATCTGACAGTGCAATTAAAAAAATTAATAAAGGTAATTATATATTCAGATTCAGAGGTAAAATTGATGATCTATATTATGATTATGAATTAGTAAAAACTTAAAAAAACGAATTCTATTAAAATGAAAGTTCACTTCGATCCTAATGTTGTTGTCATATATGTAGGAAATGAAAAGGTATATGGGAAACATATGCAGTTGATCGAGAGAGGTTCAAAAGAAGAATTACCGAAACAGAAAATAAAATAGGACATATCTTTAAAGAGAAATGAAGTACTACATAACAAAACCTTATATTATTGAATTCGTTTAAATCTTTGTAATATTTTTAATTAAATCTTGAATTTGTTTAATCTTCCTAAATTTTTAATCTTCCTATAAGGGGTATCCATTTTGGGTACCCCTTTTTTTAATGCATTTTTAAAAAGGACTTTGCAAAGTAGTTTGTTTTACAACTTTTCTATTGATCACTAAATCCATCATTTCATCACTTTCAAAGCTATTCAAAGCTCAAAATGATTGCAATTGTTCAAAAAAGTCGTCAAATATCATCAAAAATGCGTGTTTTTATGATGTCTGTTTTTATGAAAAAACAGAGTAAAAACTTCAATTTTCAAAAATCTGATGTTTTTGACTATTTTATGCCCAAAAATCAATGATTTTTAATGAAAATAAGGTGTTTTTGATCATAAAAAGCCTTAAAATGTTCGTGATTATTGAGGTCTGAAAAATCAAAAAATGCCTGATTTTGAGGTTTTTATGTGATTTTGGTGTGTGCCATAGTACCCCCTATATACTACTTACGTTATAACAGCCAGAGCCTGATTTACGCAAGGGCACACGGAGCCCGTGGATGGGGGCCCCCAATTTAAGCACCAACATTAAATTTTCAGTGTTATGGGCAGCAAAAACGGCGACGGCGGCGTGAACCAGTTAATTTTCACCGAGCGCAAATATGCAAAGTGAGTTCATGTACTTTTGTGTCAGCGACTGGAGATAAAATGTTTAATTTTAATTTACAATTTTTGAACATTTATTGTTTCTTGCATTTATTAAAGTAGATAATACTTGTGTATTAGGGCAGCATTTCTTGTGCTTTATGCAATTATACGCGCATTTATATAAAAACTGCGCGAAGTACCAGGGGTGCGGCCTTAATACGCAAGTGCCATTGTTAATTTATTAAGAGTACGATTCATGCCCGGGGATGGGGGCCCTAAGCTGTTTGTGCCAGGGCCCCACTTGTCTTAAGTCGGGCTCTGCATACAGCACAGCTCAATATACACTGAAGAGCAATTGAATCAGAGATACCTGTCTAGTAACGTGTAGCACCACCTTTCGCCCTGATGACGGCGGCGATTCGTCTCGACATGGACTCGACAAGACACCGGAAGCGTTGGGAAGCCATGCGGATCCACGAGCCCTGAACAAGCTCCCGCAGTTCACGAAGATTTCCTGGAGGGGGTCATCTCTCTCGATGGCATCACAGATGTGCTCGATGGCCAAGGAAGCGAGGTCACGTCGGTGGAGTGTTCATCCAACCATTCGGATACAATTCGGGAGCTGCGTTGTCTTGTTGCAGGATGAGGTCCCCAGTGATGTTGAAGACGCAGAAACGGGAGCAAATGGTCGTCCAGGATGTCCCGGTAACGTTGACCTGTGAGGGACGATGTCACACGTATCAGTGGTCCCATTTCAATCCACGTAAACAGTTTCCAGACGAGAATGCCACCCCCACCAACTTGAAGAGTACCCTGCTGGCAAGAAGGATCCATCGCTTCATGTGGTTTGCGCCGTACTCGTACCCTGCCATCCGCATGTACCAACGTGAATCTCGACTCATCAGTCCAGGCAACATTTTTCCACATGTCTAGGGTCCAGTGGCGATGTTCCTGCGCCATTGCTAATCTTTGCACCCTGTGATGTGCGGTCAGCAGCGGTACCCTCGTGGGGCGATGGCTTCTGTACCCCATAGCGAGGAGATGGTTCTGGATGTTGTGGCTGCTTACACGTTTTTGTGCACCAGCGTTAAATTGCCGAATGATTTCTTGCACTGTGGCCCGTCTATTCGCTGTTACAATACCGACGATGACCCTACTCATCCACACGCTGTTGGCCCTTGCAGGGATGGTTTTACCGGATTCGATGGACTCACGGTGCACCCGTGACACAGTGGCTCGTGAAAATCCCAGTGCCTGCACAACTTCCGAGATGGAGTGACCCATTCGTCGGGCCCCGACAATTTGCCCGCGATCAAATGAGCTTAGATCCTTCTTCTTACCCATACTGCGTCTGACTGTTACTGATTCCCGTCGCATCACTCTTTATATATTCGGATCGCTGCATACGTCATGTTGTTTCCGTTTACAGGGCCGCCCACAGCGCCACATTTGCATAACGCCAGCTGTCTCTATTTCAATTGCTCTTCAGTGTAGTTCTAGCAATGCAGTATAACGCAATAAATCTAAAGAAATATATTCTAGTACGTAGGCACATTTCAAAGAGAATATACGAAAATGCAAAATTTCTCAATTACTGCTTCCGAAATATTTTTTTAAAAATGTCGAATACATATCCACCTCATCGAATCGATTCTTCGCCGAGTGGCCGCTGTTTTGCGGGCTAAAGGGGGGGGGGGGTCCCTACAGCTTATTAGGTAGGTGGTCATAATGTAATGGCTCATTGTTCCCTATTTTTTTCTGAGCAATGCTTTAGGCTGAAGTAAGGCTTCCCCCCCCCTTTTAGTATTGCAAACATTTCTATTAGGCCTTGTTATGTCCACCCAAACATATTCAAACTAATATAATGAAAGATGTTCTTTATATAAAACATTCCTGGAGAATTATTACTTAATACTCTAATAATAAAGCATTTCATAATTTCACTTTTTTTTTTAAAGGAGTCTCTTTGTCGTTTTCTTATAGTTCAGCTAAAGTTGAATTTGAAGGGGTGTGGAGGTGTCCCGGGAAGGGGGTCCGCACTCCGGACCCCTTGGACCCATTCCTGGCTGCGACACTCGTTGGGGGTCTAACGACCACCGGGAGCAGCTCAATAGGCATTAAGCTGTCGCCTATCCTTTACGTGGGGCCACTGGTTCCAGAAAAGGGGAGAACCCGTTCCTTAAGACAAGCCCATTACCCATGTCTCATACGGTTTCGAACCCGGGACCAATGGTTTCAGGGAAGGGAGGAGAACCAGCTCCTTAAGGCAAACCCACCACTCATACCCAGGGGCGACGCTTTCTTTGTAGACAGAATCGTTGGAAACGCGGACCAAAATAATATTATTTCAATGTTGTTGCCTTTTACTGGTGGGAGGGGGCAGTGAGAGGGGTCGTAATATAGGGTTGGTGCGAATAAAATGTCCGGCAAAGAACCAGTGCACGTGAACGGTAAGAACGGAAAAGTAGAACAACTTACCTAAGCAAAATAATCTCCCTCGTCATCGACACATAGTTGCCATCTGTCCCGCAAGGCCATGATCTCGGAACAAAAGAATTCTTGTGGCTGGAACCTGAAGAAGTCATCAACTGCACGTTGAACCTCGTTGTCTGTTGTGAATTGTTTCCCCGACAGGAAGTGATCCAGGCGATGAAACAGATTATAGTCTTTCGGAGACAAATGCGGTAAATAGGCAGGATGAGACAGTGCTTCATAGCCTAAGGCACTTAGTGTCAGCATCGTTCGTTGTGGGACATGAGGGTGAGCGTTGTCCTGAAGCAGAAGAACACCATGTCTGTTGACCAAAGACTGTTGTTTCTGCAGTAATTTCCGGTGCATCTGGTGTAATTCAGCAAAATAATGTTCTGCAGTGATGATTTGGCCTCTTGCCAAGAAACTCCGATGAATTATCCCGGCTGTGGACCACCTGACATCATTTTCTTGGTGTGTAAGGTGGCTTAAAATGCCGTCCAGCAGGCTGTGTCTTGCTTAACCATTGTGCAGATCGTTTCCGATCATCATAAAGGACCCACTTCTCGTCACAGGTGATGATTCGATGCAGTAGAGGTTTCTGTTTATTTCTGACAAGCAGCGACGTGCAGACTTCCAAACGCTTAGTCTTGTTGGCAGTTGTCAACTCATGCGGCAGCCACATGCCCAGGTTTTTGACCTTACCCACAGCAACCAGACGCCGAACAACTGTCGTGTGGTGGACATCTTCCTCTGCCGCTATCTCACGACACGTTTTTCGGGGGCCGCTTCAACCACACGTAACAGAACATCGTCAGAAACAGCAACAGGTCGGTGACCACGTGCTTCGTTTTGCAGGTCCGTATCTCCGCTTCAACCACACGGAACAGAACATCGTCAGAAACAGCAACAGGTCGGTGACCACGTGCTTCGTTTTGCAGGTCCGTATCTCCGCTTCAACCACACGGAACAGAACATCGTCAGAAACAGCAACAGGTCGGTGACCACGTGCTTCGTTTTGCAGGTCCGTATCTCCGCTTCAACCACACGGAACAGAACATCGTCAGAAACAGCAACAGGTCGGTGACCACGTGCTTCGTTTTGCAGGTCCGTATCTCCGCTTCAACCACACGTAACAGAACATCGTCAGAAACAGCAACAGGTCGGTGACCACGTGCTTCGTTTTGCAGGTCCGTATCTCCGCTTCAGCCACACGTAACAGAACATCGTCAGAAACAGCAACAGGTCGGTGACCACGTGCTTCGTTTTGCAGGTCCGTATCTCCGCTTCAGCCACACGTAACAGAACATCGTCAGAAACAGCAACAGGTCGGTGACCACGTGCTTCGTTTTGCAGGTCCGTATCTCCGCTTCAACCCCACGTAACAAAACACCGTCAGAAACAGCAACAGGTCGGTGAACACGTGCTTCGTTTTGCAGGTCCGTATCTCCGCTTCAACCACACGTAACAAAACACCGTCAGAAACAGCAACAGGTCGGTGACCACGTGCTTCGTTTTGCAGGTCCGTATCTCCGCTTCAACCACACGTAACAGAACATCGTCAGAAACAGCAACAGGTCGGTGACCACGTGCTTCGTTTTGCAGGTCCGTATCTCCGCTTCAGCCACACGTAACAGAACATCGTCAGAAACAGCAACAGGTCGGTGACCACGTGCTTCGTTTTGCAGGTCCGTATCTCCGCTTCAACCACACGTAACAGAACATCGTCAGAAACAGCAACAGGTCGGTGACCACGGGCTTCGTTTTGCAGGTCCGTATCTCCGCTTCAAACACACGTAACAGAACATCGTCAGAAACAGCAACAGGTCGGTGACCACGTGCTTCGTTTTGCAGGTCCGTATCTCCGCTTCAACCACACGTAACAGAACATCGTCAGAAACAGCAACATGTCGGTGACCACGTGCTTCGTTTTCCAGGTCCGTATCTCCGCTTCAACCACACGTAACAGAACATCGTCAGAAACAGCAACAGGTCGGTGACCACGTGCTTCGTTTTGCAGGTCCGTATCTCCGCTTCAACCACACGTAACAGAACATCGTCAGAAACAGCAACAGGTCGGTGACCACGTGCTTCGTTTTGCAGGTCCGTATCTCCGCTTCAGCCACACGTAACAGAACATCGTCAGAAACAGCAACAGGTCGGTGACCACGTGCTTCGTTTTGCAGGTCCGTATCTCCGCTTCAACCACACGTAACAGAACATCGTCAGAAACAGCAACACGTGGTCACCGACCGGTGACCACGTGCTTCGTTTTGCAGGTCCGTATCTCCGCTTCAACCACACGTAACAGAACATCGTCAGAAACAGCAACAGGTCGGTGACCACGTGCTTCGTTTTGCAGGTCCGTATCTCCGCTTCAACCACACGTAACAGAACATCGTCAGAAACAGCAACATGTCGGTGACCACGTGCTTCGTTTTGCAGGTCCGTATCTCCGCTTCAACCACACGTAACAGAACATCGTCAGAAACAGCAACAGGTCGGTGACCACGTGCTTCGTTTTGCAGGTCCGTATCTCCGCTTCAGCCACACGTAACAGAACATCGTGAGAAACAGCAACAGGTCGGTGACCACGTGCTTCGTTTTGCAGGTCCGTATCTCCGCTTCAGCCACACGTAACAGAACATCGTCAGAAACAGCAACAGGTCGGTGACCACGTGCTTCGTTTTGCAGGTCCGTATCTCCGCTTCAACCACACGTAACAGAACATCGTCAGAAACAGCAACAGGTCGGTGACCACGTGCTTCGTTTTGCAGGTCCGTATCTCCGCTTCAACCACACGTAACAGAACATCGTCAGAAACAGCAACAGGTCGGTGACCACGTGCTTCGTTTTGCAGGTCCGTATCTCCGCTTCAACCACACGTAACAGAACATCGTCAGAAACAGCAACAGGTCGGTGACCACGTGCTTCGTTTTGCAGGTCCGTATCTCCGCTTCAGCCACACGTAACAGAACATCGTCAGAAACAGCAACAGGTCGGTGACCACGTGCTTCGTTTTGCAGGTCCGTATCTCCGCTTCAGCCACACGTAACAGAACATCGTCAGAAACAGCAACAGGTCGGTGACCACGTGCTTCGTTTTGCAGGTCCGTATCTCCGCTTCAACCACACGTAACAGAACATCGTCAGAAACAGCAACAGGTCGGTGACCACGTGCTTCGTTTTGCAGGTCCGTATCTCCGCTTCAGCCACACGTAACAGAACATCGTCAGAAACAGCTACAGGTCGGTGACCACGTGCTTCGTTTTGCAGGTCCGTATCTCCGCTCCAACCACACGTAACAGAACATCGTCAGAAACAGCAACAGGTCGGTGACCACGTGCTTCGTTTTGCAGGTCCGTATCTCCGCTCCAACCACACGTAACAGAACATCGTCAGAAACAGCAACATGTCGGTGACCACGTGCTTCGTTTTGCAGGTCCGTATCTCCGCTCCAACCACACGTAACAGAACATCGTCAGAAACAGCAACAGGTCGGTGACCACGTGCTTCGTTTTGCAGGTCCGTATCTCCGCTTCAGCCACACGTAACAGAACATCGTCAGAAACAGCAACAGGTCGGTGACCACGTGCTTCGTTTTGCAGGTCCGTATCTCCGCTCCAACCACACGTAACAGAACATCGTCAGAAACAGCAACAGGTCGGTGACCACGTGCTTCGTTTTGCAGGTCCGTATCTCCGCTTCAGCCACACGTAACAGAACATCGTCAGAAACAGCAACAGGTCGGTGACCACGTGCTTCGTTTTGCAGGTCCGTATCTCCGCTTCAGCCACACGTAACAGAACATCGTCAGAAACAGCAACAGGTCGGTGACCACGTGCTTCGTTTTGCAGGTCCGTATCTCCGCTTCAACCACACGTAACAGAACATCGTCAGAAACAGCAACAGGTCGGTGACCACGTGCTTCGTTTTGCAGGTCCGTATCTCCGCTTCACCCACACGTAACAGAACATCGTCAGAAACAGCAGCAGATCGGTGACCACGTGCTTCGTTTTGCAGGTCCGTATCTCCGCTTCAACCCCACGTAACAGAACATCGTCAGAAACAGCAACAGGTCGGTGACCACGTGCTTCGTTTTGCAGGTCCGTATCTCCGCTTCAGCCACACGTAACAGAACATCGTCAGAAACAGCTACAGGTCGGTGACCACGTGCTTCGTTTTGCAGGTCCGTATCTCCGCTCCAACCACACGTAACAGAACATCGTCAGAAACAGCAACGGGTCGGTGACCACGTGCTTCGTTTTGCAGGTCCGTATCTCCGCTTCAGCCACACGTAACAGAACATCGTCAGAAACAGCAACGGGTCGGTGACAACGTGCTTCGTTTTGCAGGTCCGTATCTCCGCTTCAACCACACGTAACAGAACATCGTCAGAAACAGCAACAGGTCGGTGACCACGTGCTTCGTTTTGCAGGTCCGTATCTCCGTTTCAACCACACGTAACAGAACATCGTCAGAAACAGCAACAGGTCGGTGACCACGTGCTTCGTTTTGCAGGTCCGTATCTCCGCTTCAACCACACGTAACAGGACATCGTCAGAAACAGCAACAGGTCGGTGACCACGTGCTTCGTTTTGCAGGTCCGTATCTCCGCTTCAACCACACGTAACAAAACACCGTTAGAAACAGCAACAGGTCGGTGACCACGTGCTTCGTTTTGCAGGTCCGTATCTCCGCTTCAACCACACGTAACAGAACATCGTCAGAAACAGCAACAGGTCGGCGACCACGTGCTTCGTTTTGCAGGTCCGTATCTCCGCTTCAACCACACGTAACAGAACATCGTCAGAAACAGCAACAGGTCGGCGACCACGTGCTTCGTTTTGCAGGTCCGTATCTCCGCTTCAACCACACGTAACAGAACATCGTCAGAAACAGCAACAGGTCGGCGACCACGTGCTTCGTTTTGCAGGTCCGTATCTCCGCTTCAACCACACGTAACAGAACATCGTCAGAAACAGCAACAGGTCGGTGACCACGTGCTTCGTTTTGCAGGTCCGTATCTCCGCTTCAGCCACACGTAACAGAACATCGTCAGAAACAGCAGCAGATCGGTGACCACGTGCTTCGTTTTGCAGGTCCGTATCTCCGCTTCAGCCACACGTAACAGAACATCGTCAGAAACAGCAACAGGTCGGTGACCACGTGCTTCGTTTTGCAGGTCCGTATCTCCGCTTCAACCACACGTAACAGAACATCGTCAGAAACAGCAACAGGTCGGTGACCACGTGCTTCGTTTTGCAGGTCCGTATCTCCGCTTCAGCCACACGTAACAGAACATCGTCAGAAACAGCAACAGGTCGGTGACCACGTGCTTCGTTTTGCAGGTCCGTATCTCCGCTTCAACCACACGTAACAGATCATCGTCAGAAACAGCAACAGGTCGGTGACCACGTGCTTCGTTTTGCAGGTCCGTATCTCCGCTTCAACCACACGTAACAGAACATCGTCAGAAACAGCAGCAGGTCGGTGACCACGTGCTTCGTTTTGCAGGTCCGTATCTCCGCTTCAACCACACGTAACAGAACATCGTCAGAAACAGCAACATGTCGGTGACCACGTGCTTCGTTTTGCAGGTCCGTATCTCCGCTTCAACCACACGTAACAGAACATCGTCAGAAACAGCAACAGGTCGGTGACCACGTGCTTCGTTTTGCAGGTCCGTATCTCCGCTTCAACCCCACGTAACAGAACATCGTCAGAAACAGCAACAGGTCGGTGACCACGTGCTTCGTTTTGCAGGTCCGTATCTCCGCTTCAACCCCACGTAACAGAACATCGTCAGAAACAGCAACAGGTCGGTGACCACGTGCTTCGTTTTGCAGGTCCGTATCTCCGCTTCAACCCCACGTAACAGAACATCGTCAGAAACAGCAACAGGTCGGTGACCACGTGCTTCGTTTTGCAGGTCCGCATCTCCGCTTCAGCCACACGTAACAGAACATCGTCAGAAACAGCAACAGGTCGGTGACCACGTGCTTCGTTTTGCAGGTCCGTATCTCCGCTTCAACCCCACGTAACAGAACATCGTCAGAAACAGCAACATGTCGGTGACCACGTGCTTCGTTTTGCAGGTCCGTATCTCCGCTTCAACCACACGTAACAGAACATCGTCAGAAACAGCAACAGGTCGGTGACCACGTGCTTCGTTTTGCAGGTCCGTATCTCCGCTTCAACCACACGTAACAGAACATCGTCAGAAACAGCAACAGGTCGGTGACCACGTGCTTCGTTTTGCAGGTCCGTATCTCCGCTTCAACCACACGTAACAGAACATCGTCAGAAACAGCAACAGGTCGGTGACCACGTGCTTCGTTTTGCAGGTCCGTATCTCCGCTTCAGCCACACGTAACAGAACATCGTCAGAAACAGCAACAGGTCGGTGACCACGTGCTTCGTTTTGCAGGTCCGTATCTCCGCTTCAACCCCACGTAACAGAACATCGTCAGAAACAGCAACAGGTCGGTGACCACGTGCTTCGTTTTGCAGGTCCGTATCTCCGCTTCAGCCACACGTAACAGAACATCGTCAGAAACAGCTACAGGTCGGTGACCACGTGCTTCGTTTTGCAGGTCCGTATCTCCGCTTCAACCCCACGTAACAGAACATCGTCAGAAACAGCAACAGGTCGGTGACCACGTGCTTCGTTTTGCAGGTCCGTATCTCCGCTTCAACCCCACGTAACAGAACATCGTCAGAAACAGCAACAGGTCGGTGACCACGTGCTTCGTTTTGCAGGTCCGCATCTCCGCTTCAGCCACACGTAACAGAACATCGTCAGAAACAGCAACAGGTCGGTGACCACGTGCTTCGTTTTGCAGGTCCGTATCTCCGCTTCAACCCCACGTAACAGAACATCGTCAGAAACAGCAACATGTCGGTGACCACGTGCTTCGTTTTGCAGGTCCGTATCTCCGCTTCAACCACACGTAACAGAACATCGTCAGAAACAGCAACAGGTCGGTGACCACGTGCTTCGTTTTGCAGGTCCGTATCTCCGCTTCAACCACACGTAACAGAACATCGTCAGAAACAGCAACAGGTCGGTGACCACGTGCTTCGTTTTGCAGGTCCGTATCTCCGCTTCAACCACACGTAACAGAACATCGTCAGAAACAGCAACAGGTCGGTGACCACGTGCTTCGTTTTGCAGGTCCGTATCTCCGCTTCAGCCACACGTAACAGAACATCGTCAGAAACAGCAACAGGTCGGTGACCACGTGCTTCGTTTTGCAGGTCCGTATCTCCGCTTCAACCCCACGTAACAGAACATCGTCAGAAACAGCAACAGGTCGGTGACCACGTGCTTCGTTTTGCAGGTCCGTATCTCCGCTTCAGCCACACGTAACAGAACATCGTCAGAAACAGCTACAGGTCGGTGACCACGTGCTTCGTTTTGCAGGTCCGTATCTCCGCTCCAACCACACGTAACAGAACATCGTCAGAAACAGCAACGGGTCGGTGACCACGTGCTTCGTTTTGCAGGTCCGTATCTCCGCTTCAGCCACACGTAACAGAACATCGTCAGAAACAGCAACGGGTCGGTGACAACGTGCTTCGTTTTGCAGGTCCGTATCTCCGTTTCAACCACACGTAACAGAACATCGTCAGAAACAGCAACAGGTCGGTGACCACGTGCTTCGTTTTGCAGGTCCGTATCTCCGCTTCAACCACACGTAACAGGACATCGTCAGAAACAGCAACAGGTCGGTGACCACGTGCTTCGTTTTGCAGGTCCGTATCTCCGCTTCAACCACACGTAACAAAACACCGTTAGAAACAGCAACAGGTCGGCGACCACGTGCTTCGTTTTGCAGGTCCGTATCTCCGCTTCAACCACACGTAACAGAACATCGTCAGAAACAGCAACAGGTCGGCGACCACGTGCTTCGTTTTGCAGGTCCGTATCTCCGCTTCAACCACACGTAACAGAACATCGTCAGAAACAGCAACAGGTCGGCGACCACGTGCTTCGTTTTGCAGGTCCGTATCTCCGCTTCAACCACACGTAACAGAACATCGTCAGAAACAGCAACAGGTCGGCGACCACGTGCTTCGTTTTGCAGGTCCGTATCTCCGCTTCAACCACACGTAACAGAACATCGTCAGAAACAGCAACAGGTCGGTGACCACGTGCTTCGTTTTGCAGGTCCGTATCTCCGCTTCAGCCACACGTAACAGAACATCGTCAGAAACAGCAGCAGATCGGTGACCACGTGCTTCGTTTTGCAGGTCCGTATCTCCGCTTCAGCCACACGTAACAGAACATCGTCAGAAACAGCAACAGGTCGGTGACCACGTGCTTCGTTTTGCAGGTCCGTATCTCCGCTTCAACCACACGTAACAGAACATCGTCAGAAACAGCAACAGGTCGGTGACCACGTGCTTCGTTTTGCAGGTCCGTATCTCCGCTTCAGCCACACGTAACAGAACATCGTCAGAAACAGCAACAGGTCGGTGACCACGTGCTTCGTTTTGCAGGTCCGTATCTCCGCTTCAACCACACGTAACAGATCATCGTCAGAAACAGCAACAGGTCGGTGACCACGTGCTTCGTTTTGCAGGTCCGTATCTCCGCTTCAACCACACGTAACAGAACATCGTCAGAAACAGCAGCAGGTCGGTGACCACGTGCTTCGTTTTGCAGGTCCGTATCTCCGCTTCAACCACACGTAACAGAACATCGTCAGAAACAGCAACAGGTCGGTGACCACGTGCTTCGTTTTGCAGGTCCGTATCTCCGCTTCAACCACACGTAACAGAACATCGTCAGAAACAGCAACAGGTCGGTGACCACGTGCTTCGTTTTGCAGGTCCGTATCTCCGCTTCAACCCCACGTAACAGAACATCGTCAGAAACAGCAACAGGTCGGTGACCACGTGCTTCGTTTTGCAGGTCCGTATCTCCGCTTCAACCCCACGTAACAGAACATCGTCAGAAACAGCAACAGGTCGGTGACCACGTGCTTCGTTTTGCAGGTCCGTATCTCCGCTTCAACCCCACGTAACAGAACATCGTCAGAAACAGCAACAGGTCGGTGACCACGTGCTTCGTTTTGCAGGTCCGTATCTCCGCTTCAGCCACACGTAACAGAACATCGTCAGAAACAGCAACAGGTCGGTGACCACGTGCTTCGTTTTGCAGGTCCGTATCTCCGCTTCAACCCCACGTAACAGAACGTCGTCAGAAACAGCAACAGGTCGGTGACCACGTGCTTCGTTTTGCAGGTCCGTATCTCCGCTTCAACCCCACGTAACAGAACATCGTCAGAAACAGCAACATGTCGGTGACCACGTGCTTCGTTTTGCAGGTCCGTGTCTCCGCTTCAACCACACGTAACAGAACATCGTCAGAAACAGCAACAGGTCGGTGACCACGTGCTTCGTTTTGCAGGTCCGTATCTCCGCTTCAACCACACGTAACAGAACATCGTCAGAAACAGCAACAGGTCGGTGACCACGTGCTTCGTTTTGCAGGTCCGTATCTCCGCTTCAACCACACGTAACAGAACATCGTCAGAAACAGCAACAGGTCGGTGACCACGTGCTTCGTTTTGCAGGTACGTATCTCCGCTTCAGCCACACGTAACAGAACATCGTCAGAAACAGCAACAGGTCGGTGACCACGTGCTTCGTTTTGCAGGTCCGTATCTCCGCTTCAACCACACGTAACAGAACATCGTCAGAAACAGCAACAGGTCGGTGACCACGTGCTTCGTTTTGCAGGTCCGTATCTCCGCTTCAGCCACACGTAACAGAACATCGTCAGAAACAGCAACGCCGCCCCGGTGGCGCAGTGGTCTAAGGCGTTGGCCTCTGATCATTCGTCCGTAATGGGTCCGGGTTCGAATCCCGGTCAGGCATGGATGTTGTGTTTGTCTTACGGCACTGGCTCTCTCCCTTCCCCTGGAGCCAGTTACCCTAAATTAATGACGGGCGACTGCTTATAGCCCATTGAGTTGCTCACGGTGGTCGTTAAACCTCCAATCAAAAAAAAAAAAAAAAAAAAAAAAAAAAAAGAAACAGCAACAGGTCGGTGACCACGTGCTTCGTTTTGCAGGTCCGTATCTCCGCTTCAACCACACGTAACAGAACATCGTCAGAAACAGCAACAGGTCGGTGACCACGTGCTTCGTTTTGCAGGTCCGTATCTCCGCTTCAGCCACACGTAACAGAACATCGTCAGAAACAGCAACAGGTCGGTGACCACGTGCTTCGTTTTGCAGGTCCGTATCTCCGCTTCAACCACACGTAACAGAACATCGTCAGAAACAGCAACAGGTCGGTGACCACGTGCTTCGTTTTGCAGGTCCGTATCTCCGCTTCAGCCACACGTAACAGAACATCGTCAGAAACAGCAACAGGTCGGTGACCACGTGCTTCGTTTTGCAGGTCCGTATCTCCGCTTCAACCCCACGTAACAGAACATCGTCAGAAACAGCAACAGGTCGGTGACCACGTGCTTCGTTTTGCAGGTCCGTATCTCCGCTTCAACCACACGTAACAGAACATCGTCAGAAACAGCAGCAGGTCGGTGACCACGTGCTTCGTTTTGCAGGTCCGTATCTCCGCTTCAACCACACGTAACAGAACATCGTCAGAAACAGCAACAGGTCGGTGACCACGTGCTTCGTTTTGCAGGTCCGTATCTCCGCTTCAACCACACGTAACAGAACATCGTCAGAAACAGCAACAGGTCGGTGACCACGTGCTTCGTTTTGCAGGTCCGTATCTCCGCTTCAACCCCACGTAACAGAACATCGTCAGAAACAGCAACAGGTCGGTGACCACGTGCTTCGTTTTGCAGGTCCGTATCTCCGCTTCAACCCCACGTAACAGAACATCGTCAGAAACAGCAACAGGTCGGTGACCACGTGCTTCGTTTTGCAGGTCCGTATCTCCGCTTCAACCCCACGTAACAGAACATCGTCAGAAACAGCAACAGGTCGGTGACCACGTGCTTCGTTTTGCAGGTCCGTATCTCCGCTTCAACCACACGTAACAGAACATCGTCAGAAACAGCAACAGGTCGGTGACCACGTGCTTCGTTTTGCAGGTCCGTATCTCCGCTTCAGCCACACATAACAGAACATCGTCAGAAACAGCAACAGGTCGGTGACCACGTGCTTCGTTTTGCAGGTCCGTATCTCCGCTTCAACCACACGTAACAGAACATCGTCAGAAACAGCAACAGGTCGGTGACCACGTGCTTCGTTTTGCAGGTCCGTATCTCCGCTTCAGCCACACGTAACAGAACATCGTCAGAAACAGCAACGCCGCCCCGGTGGCGCAGTGGTCTAAGGCGTTGGCCTCTGATCATTCGTCCGTAATGGGTCCGGGTTCGAATCCCGGTCAGGCATGGATGTTGTGTTTGTCTTACGGCACTGGCTCTCTCCCTTCCCTGGAGCCAGTTACCCTAAATTAGGGACGGGCGACTGCTTATAGCCCATTGAGTTGCTCACGGTGGTCGTTAAACCTCCAATCAAAAAAAAAAAAAAAAAAAAAAAGAAACAGCAACAGGTCGGTGACCACGTGCTTCGTTTTGCAGGTCCGTATCTCCGCTTCAACCACACGTAACAGAACATCGTCAGAAACAGCAACAGGTCGGTGACCACGTGCTTCGTTTTGCAGGTCCGTATCTCCGCTTCAGCCACACGTAACAGAACATCGTCAGAAACAGCAACAGGTCGGTGACCACGTGCTTCGTTTTGCAGGTCCGTATCTCCGCTTCAACCACACGTAACAGAACATCGTCAGAAACAGCAACAGGTCGGTGACCACGTGCTTCGTTTTGCAGGTCCGTATCTCCGCTTTAGCCACACGTAACAGAACATCGTCAGAAACAGCAACAGGTCGGTGACCACGTGCTTCGTTTTGCAGGTCCGTATCTCCGCTTCAACCACACGTAACAGAACATCGTCAGAAACAGCAACAGGTCGGTGACCACGTGCTTCGTTTTGCAGGTCCGTATCTCCGCTTCAACCACACGTAACAGAACATCGTCAGAAACAGCAACAGGTCGGTGACCACGTGCTTCGTTTTGCAGGTCCGTATCTCCGCTTCAACCACACGTAACAGAACATCGTCAGAAACAGCAACAGGTCGGTGACCACGTGCTTCGTTTTGCAGGTCCGTATCTCCGCTTCAACCACACGTAACAGAACATCGTCAGAAACAGCAACAGGTCGGTGACCACGTGCTTCGTTTTGCAGGTCCGTATCTCCGCTTCAACCACACGTAACAGAACATCGTCAGAAACAGCAACAGGTCGGTGACCACGTGCTTCGTTTTGCAGGTCCGTATCTCCGCTTCAACCACACGTAACAGAACATCGTCAGAAACAGCAACAGGTCGGTGACCACGTGCTTCGTTTTGCAGGTCCGTATCTCCGCTTCAACCACACGTAACAGAACATCGTCAGAAACAGCAACAGGTCGGTGACCACGTGCTTCGTTTTGCAGGTCCGTATCTCCGCTTCAACCACACGTAACAGAACATCGTCAGAAACAGCAGCAGATCGGTGACCACGTGCTTCGTTTTGCAGGTCCGTATCTCCGCTTCAACCACACGTAACAGAACATCGTCAGAAACAGCAACATGTCGGTGACCACGTGCTTCGTTTTCCAGGTCCGTATCTCCGCTTCAACCACACGTAACAGAACATCGTCAGAAACAGCAACAGGTCGGTGACCACGTGCTTCGTTTTGCAGGTCCGTATCTCCGCTTCAACCACACGTAACAGAACATCGTCAAAAACAGCAACAGGTCGGTGACCACGTGCTTCGTTTTGCAGGTCCGTATCTCCGCTTCAGCCACACGTAACAGAACATCGTCAGAAACAGCAACAGGTCGGTGACCACGTGCTTCGTTTTGCAGGTCTGTATCTCCGCTTCAACCACACGTAACAGAACATCGTCAGAAACAGCAACAGGTCGGTGACCACGTGCTTCGTTTTGCAGGTCCGTATCTCCGCTTCAACCACACGTAACAGAACATCGTCAGAAACAGCAACAGGTCGGTGACCACGTGCTTCGTTTTGCAGGTCCGTATCTCCGCTTCAACCACACGTAACAGAACATCGTCAGAAACAGCAACATGTCGGTGACCACGTGCTTCGTTTTGCAGGTCCGTATCTCCGCTTCAACCACACGTAACAGAACATCGTCAGAAACAGCAACAGGTCGGTGACCACGTGCTTCGTTTTGCAGGACCGTATCTCCGCTTCAGCCACACGTAACAGAACATCGTGAGAAACAGCAACAGGTCGGTGACCACGTGCTTCCTTTTGCAGGTCCGTATCTCCGCTTCAGCCACACGTAACAGAACATCGTCAGAAACAGCAACAGGTCGGTGACCACGTGCTTCGTTTTGCAGGTCCGTATCTCCGCTTCAACCACACGTAACAGAACATCGTCAGAAACAGCAACAGGTCGGTGACCACGTGCTTCGTTTTGCAGGTCCGTATCTCCGCTTCAACCACACGTAACAGAACATCGTCAGAAACAGCAACAGGTCGGTGACCACGTGCTTCGTTTTGCAGGTCCGTATCTCCGCTTCAGCCACACGTAACAGAACATCGTCAGAAACAGCAACAGGTCGGTGACCACGTGCTTCGTTTTGCAGGTCCGTATCTCCGCTTCAACCACACGTAACAGAACATCGTCAGAAACAGCAACAGGTCGGTGACCACGTGCTTCGTTTTGCAGGTCCGTATCTCCGCTCCAACCACACGTAACAGAACATCGTCAGAAACAGCAACAGGTCGGTGACCACGTGCTTCGTTTTGCAGGTCCGTATCTCCGCTCCAACCACACGTAACAGAACATCGTCAGAAACAGCAACAGGTCGGTGACCACGTGCTTCGTTTTGCAGGTCCGTATCTCCGCTCCAACCACACGTAACAGAACATCGTCAGAAACAGCAACAGGTCGGTGACCACGTGCTTCGTTTTGCAGGTCCGTATCTCCGCTTCAGCCACACGTAACAGAACATCGTCAGAAACAGCAACAGGTCGGTGACCACGTGCTTCGTTTTGCAGGTCCGTATCTCCGCTTCAACCACACGTAACAGAACATCGTCAGAAACAGCAACAGGTCGGTGACCACGTGCTTCGTTTTGCAGGACCGTATCTCCGCTTCAGCCACACGTAACAGAACATCGTGAGAAACAGCAACAGGTCGGTGACCACGTGCTTCCTTTTGCAGGTCCGTATCTCCGCTTCAGCCACACGTAACAGAACATCGTCAGAAACAGCAACAGGTCGGTGACCACGTGCTTCGTTTTGCAGGTCCGTATCTCCGCTTCAACCACACGTAACAGAACATCGTCAGAAACAGCAACAGGTCGGTGACCACGTGCTTCGTTTTGCAGGTCCGTATCTCCGCTTCAACCACACGTAACAGAACATCGTCAGAAACAGCAACAGGTCGGTGACCACGTGCTTCGTTTTGCAGGTCCGTATCCCCGCTTCAGCCACACGTAACAGAACATCGTCAGAAACAGCAACAGGTCGGTGACCACGTGCTTCGTTTTGCAGGTCCGTATCTCCGCTTCAACCACACGTAACAGAACATCGTCAGAAACAGCAACAGGTCGGTGACCACGTGCTTCGTTTTGCAGGTCCGTATCTCCGCTTCAGCCACACGTAACAGAACATCGTCAGAAACAGCAACAGGTCGGTGACCACGTGCTTCGTTTTGCAGGTCCGTATCTCCGCTCCAACCACACGTAACAGAACATCGTCAGAAACAGCAACAGGTCGGTGACCACGTGCTTCGTTTTGCAGGTCCGTATCTCCGCTCCAACCACACGTAACAGAACATCGTCAGAAACAGCAACATGTCGGTGACCACGTGCTTCGTTTTGCAGGTCCGTATCTCCGCTCCAACCACACGTAACAGAACATCGTCAGAAACAGCAACAGGTCGGTGACCACGTGCTTCGTTTTGCAGGTCCGTATCTCCGCTTCAGCCACACGTAACAGAACATCGTCAGAAACAGCAACAGGTCGGTGACCACGTGCTTCGTTTTGCAGGTCCGTATCTCCGCTCCAACCACACGTAACAGAACATCGTCAGAAACAGCAACAGGTCCGTGACCACGTGCTTCGTTTTGCAGGTCCGTATCTCCGCTTCAGCCACACGTAACCGAACATCGTCAGAAACAGCAGCAGATCGGTGACCACGTGCTTCGTTTTGCAGGTCCGTATCTCCGCTTCAACCCCACGTAACAGAACATCGTCAGAAACAGCAACAGGTCGGTGACCACGTGCTTCGTTTTGCAGGTCCGTATCTCCGCTTCAGCCACACGTAACAGAACATCGTCAGAAACAGCTACAGGTCGGTGACCACGTGCTTCGTTTTGCAGGTCCGTATCTCCGCTTCAACCACACGTAACAGGACATCGTCAGAAACAGCAACAGGTCGGTGACCACGTGCTTCGTTTTTCAGGTCCGTATCTCCGCTTCAACCACACGTAACAAAACACCGTTAGAAACAGCAACAGGTCGGCGACCACGTGCTTCGTTTTGCAGGTCCGTATCTCCGCTTCAACCACACGTAACAGAACATCGTCAGAAACAGCAACAGGTCGGCGACCACGTGCTTCGTTTTGCAGGTCCGTATCTCCGCTTCAACCACACGTAACAGAACATCGTCAGAAACAGCAACAGGTCGGTGACCACGTGCTTCGTTTTGCAGGTCCGTATCTCCGCTTCAACCACACGTAACAGAACATCGTCAGAAACAGCAACAGGTCGGTGACCACGTGCTTCGTTTTGCAGGTCCGTATCTCCGCTTCAACCACACGTAACAGAACATCGTCAGAAACAGCAACAGGTCGGTGACCACGTGCTTCGTTTTGCAGGTCCGTATCTCCGCTTCAACCACACGTAACAGAACATCGTCAGAAACAGCAGCAGATCGGTGACCACGTGCTTCGTTTTGCAGGTCCGTATCTCCGCTTCAACCACACGTAACAGAACATCGTCAGAAACAGCAACAGGTCGGTGACCACGTGCTTCGTTTTGCAGGTCCGTATCTCCGCTTCAACCACACGTAACAGAACATCGTCAGAAACAGCAACAGGTCGGCGACCACGTGCTTCGTTTTGCAGGTCCGTATCTCCGCTTCAACCACACGTAACAGAACATCGTCAGAAACAGCAACAGGTCGGCGACCACGTGCTTCGTTTTGCAGGTCCGTATCTCCGCTTCAACCACACGTAACAGAACATCGTCAGAAACAGCAACAGGTCGGTGACCACGTGCTTCGTTTTGCAGGTCCGTATCTCCGCTTCAGCCACACGTAACAGAACATCGTCAGAAACAGCAGCAGATCGGTGACCACGTGCTTCGTTTTGCAGGTCCGCATCTCCGCTTCAGCCACACGTAACAGAACATCGTCAGAAACAGCAACAGGTCGGTGACCACGTGCTTCGTTTTGCAGGTCCGTATCTCCGCTTCAACCACACGTAACAGAACATCGTCAGAAACAGCAACAGGTCGGTGACCACGTGCTTCGTTTTGCAGGTCCGTATCTCCGCTTCAGCCACACGTAACAGAACATCGTCAGAAACAGCAACAGGTCGGTGACCACGTGCTTCGTTTTGCAGGTCCGTATCTCCGCTTCAACCACACGTAACAGATCATCGTCAGAAACAGCAACAGGTCGGTGACCACGTGCTTCGTTTTGCAGGTCCGTATCTCCGCTTCAACCACACGTAACAGAACATCGTCAGAAACAGCAACAGGTCGGTGACCACGTGCTTCGTTTTGCAGGTCCGTATCTCCGCTTCAACCACACGTAACAGAACATCGTCAGAAACAGCAACAGGTCGGTGACCACGTGCTTCGTTTTGCAGGTCCGTATCTCCGCTTCAACCACACGTAACAGAACATCGTCAGAAACAGCAACAGGTCGGTGACCACGTGCTTCGTTTTGCAGGTCCGTATCTCCGCTTCAACCACACGTAACAGAACATCGTCAGAAACAGCAACAGGTCGGTGACCACGTGCTTCGTTTTGCAGGTCCGTATCTCCGCTTCAACCACACGTAACAGAACATCGTCAGAAACAGCAGCAGATCGGTGACCACGTGCTTCGTTTTGCAGGTCCGTATCTCCGCTTCAACCACACGTAACAGAACATCGTCAGAAACAGCAACATGTCGGTGACCACGTGCTTCGTTTTCCAGGTCCGTATCTCCGCTTCAACCACACGTAACAGAACATCGTCAGAAACAGCAACAGGTCGGTGACCACGTGCTTCGTTTTGCAGGTCCGTATCTCCGCTTCAACCACACGTAACAGAACATCGTCAAAAACAGCAACAGGTCGGTGACCACGTGCTTCGTTTTGCAGGTCCGTATCTCCGCTTCAGCCACACGTAACAGAACATCGTCAGAAACAGCAACAGGTCGGTGACCACGTGCTTCGTTTTGCAGGTCTGTATCTCCGCTTCAACCACACGTAACAGAACATCGTCAGAAACAGCAACAGGTCGGTGACCACGTGCTTCGTTTTGCAGGTCCGTATCTCCGCTTCAACCACACGTAACAGAACATCGTCAGAAACAGCAACAGGTCGGTGACCACGTGCTTCGTTTTGCAGGTCCGTATCTCCGCTTCAACCACACGTAACAGAACATCGTCAGAAACAGCAACATGTCGGTGACCACGTGCTTCGTTTTGCAGGTCCGTATCTCCGCTTCAACCACACGTAACAGAACATCGTCAGAAACAGCAACAGGTCGGTGACCACGTGCTTCGTTTTGCAGGACCGTATCTCCGCTTCAGCCACACGTAACAGAACATCGTGAGAAACAGCAACA
Organism: Macrothele yani; assembly: GCA_039090855.1. NCBI lineage: Eukaryota > Metazoa > Arthropoda > Arachnida > Araneae > Macrothelidae > Macrothele > Macrothele yani. The sequence continues at coordinate 57,521,214 of CM077017.1, read as the reverse complement.
GGTCGGTGACCACGTGCTTCCTTTTGCAGGTCCGTATCTCCGCTTCAGCCACACGTAACAGAACATCGTCAGAAACAGCAACAGGTCGGTGACCACGTGCTTCGTTTTGCAGGTCCGTATCTCCGCTTCAACCACACGTAACAGAACATCGTCAGAAACAGCAACAGGTCGGTGACCACGTGCTTCGTTTTGCAGGTCCGTATCTCCGCTTCAACCACACGTAACAGAACATCGTCAGAAACAGCAACAGGTCGGTGACCACGTGCTTCGTTTTGCAGGTCCGTATCTCCGCTTCAGCCACACGTAACAGAACATCGTCAGAAACAGCAACAGGTCGGTGACCACGTGCTTCGTTTTGCAGGTCCGTATCTCCGCTTCAACCACACGTAACAGAACATCGTCAGAAACAGCAACAGGTCGGTGACCACGTGCTTCGTTTTGCAGGTCCGTATCTCCGCTGCAGCCACACGTAACAGAACATCGTCAGAAACAGCAACAGGTCGGTGACCACGTGCTTCGTTTTGCAGGTCCGTATCTCCGCTCCAACCACACGTAACAGAACATCGTCAGAAACAGCAACAGGTCGGTGACCACGTGCTTCGTTTTGCAGGTCCGTATCTCCGCTCCAACCACACGTAACAGAACATCGTCAGAAACAGCAACAGGTCGGTGACCACGTGCTTCGTTTTGCAGGTCCGTATCTCCGCTCCAACCACACGTAACAGAACATCGTCAGAAACAGCAACAGGTCGGTGACCACGTGCTTCGTTTTGCAGGTCCGTATCTCCGCTTCAGCCACACGTAACAGAACATCGTCAGAAACAGCAACAGGTCGGTGACCACGTGCTTCGTTTTGCAGGTCCGTATCTCCGCTTCAACCACACGTAACAGAACATCGTCAGAAACAGCAACAGGTCGGTGACCACGTGCTTCGTTTTGCAGGACCGTATCTCCGCTTCAGCCACACGTAACAGAACATCGTGAGAAACAGCAACAGGTCGGTGACCACGTGCTTCCTTTTGCAGGTCCGTATCTCCGCTTCAGCCACACGTAACAGAACATCGTCAGAAACAGCAACAGGTCGGTGACCACGTGCTTCGTTTTGCAGGTCCGTATCTCCGCTTCAACCACACGTAACAGAACATCGTCAGAAACAGCAACAGGTCGGTGACCACGTGCTTCGTTTTGCAGGTCCGTATCTCCGCTTCAACCACACGTAACAGAACATCGTCAGAAACAGCAACAGGTCGGTGACCACGTGCTTCGTTTTGCAGGTCCGTATCCCCGCTTCAGCCACACGTAACAGAACATCGTCAGAAACAGCAACAGGTCGGTGACCACGTGCTTCGTTTTGCAGGTCCGTATCTCCGCTTCAACCACACGTAACAGAACATCGTCAGAAACAGCAACAGGTCGGTGACCACGTGCTTCGTTTTGCAGGTCCGTATCTCCGCTTCAGCCACACGTAACAGAACATCGTCAGAAACAGCAACAGGTCGGTGACCACGTGCTTCGTTTTGCAGGTCCGTATCTCCGCTCCAACCACACGTAACAGAACATCGTCAGAAACAGCAACAGGTCGGTGACCACGTGCTTCGTTTTGCAGGTCCGTATCTCCGCTCCAACCACACGTAACAGAACATCGTCAGAAACAGCAACATGTCGGTGACCACGTGCTTCGTTTTGCAGGTCCGTATCTCCGCTCCAACCACACGTAACAGAACATCGTCAGAAACAGCAACAGGTCGGTGACCACGTGCTTCGTTTTGCAGGTCCGTATCTCCGCTTCAGCCACACGTAACAGAACATCGTCAGAAACAGCAACAGGTCGGTGACCACGTGCTTCGTTTTGCAGGTCCGTATCTCCGCTCCAACCACACGTAACAGAACATCGTCAGAAACAGCAACAGGTCCGTGACCACGTGCTTCGTTTTGCAGGTCCGTATCTCCGCTTCAGCCACACGTAACCGAACATCGTCAGAAACAGCAGCAGATCGGTGACCACGTGCTTCGTTTTGCAGGTCCGTATCTCCGCTTCAACCCCACGTAACAGAACATCGTCAGAAACAGCAACAGGTCGGTGACCACGTGCTTCGTTTTGCAGGTCCGTATCTCCGCTTCAGCCACACGTAACAGAACATCGTCAGAAACAGCTACAGGTCGGTGACCACGTGCTTCGTTTTGCAGGTCCGTATCTCCGCTTCAACCACACGTAACAGGACATCGTCAGAAACAGCAACAGGTCGGTGACCACGTGCTTCGTTTTTCAGGTCCGTATCTCCGCTTCAACCACACGTAACAAAACACCGTTAGAAACAGCAACAGGTCGGCGACCACGTGCTTCGTTTTGCAGGTCCGTATCTCCGCTTCAACCACACGTAACAGAACATCGTCAGAAACAGCAACAGGTCGGCGACCACGTGCTTCGTTTTGCAGGTCCGTATCTCCGCTTCAACCACACGTAACAGAACATCGTCAGAAACAGCAACAGGTCGGTGACCACGTGCTTCGTTTTGCAGGTCCGTATCTCCGCTTCAACCACACGTAACAGAACATCGTCAGAAACAGCAACAGGTCGGTGACCACGTGCTTCGTTTTGCAGGTCCGTATCTCCGCTTCAACCACACGTAACAGAACATCGTCAGAAACAGCAACAGGTCGGTGACCACGTGCTTCGTTTTGCAGGTCCGTATCTCCGCTTCAACCACACGTAACAGAACATCGTCAGAAACAGCAGCAGATCGGTGACCACGTGCTTCGTTTTGCAGGTCCGTATCTCCGCTTCAACCACACGTAACAGAACATCGTCAGAAACAGCAACAGGTCGGTGACCACGTGCTTCGTTTTGCAGGTCCGTATCTCCGCTTCAACCACACGTAACAGAACATCGTCAGAAACAGCAACAGGTCGGCGACCACGTGCTTCGTTTTGCAGGTCCGTATCTCCGCTTCAACCACACGTAACAGAACATCGTCAGAAACAGCAACAGGTCGGCGACCACGTGCTTCGTTTTGCAGGTCCGTATCTCCGCTTCAACCACACGTAACAGAACATCGTCAGAAACAGCAACAGGTCGGTGACCACGTGCTTCGTTTTGCAGGTCCGTATCTCCGCTTCAGCCACACGTAACAGAACATCGTCAGAAACAGCAGCAGATCGGTGACCACGTGCTTCGTTTTGCAGGTCCGCATCTCCGCTTCAGCCACACGTAACAGAACATCGTCAGAAACAGCAACAGGTCGGTGACCACGTGCTTCGTTTTGCAGGTCCGTATCTCCGCTTCAACCACACGTAACAGAACATCGTCAGAAACAGCAACAGGTCGGTGACCACGTGCTTCGTTTTGCAGGTCCGTATCTCCGCTTCAGCCACACGTAACAGAACATCGTCAGAAACAGCAACAGGTCGGTGACCACGTGCTTCGTTTTGCAGGTCCGTATCTCCGCTTCAACCACACGTAACAGATCATCGTCAGAAACAGCAACAGGTCGGTGACCACGTGCTTCGTTTTGCAGGTCCGTATCTCCGCTTCAACCACACGTAACAGAACATCGTCAGAAACAGCAGCAGGTCGGTGACCACGTGCTTCGTTTTGCAGGTCCGTATCTCCGCTTCAACCACACGTAACAGAACATCGTCAGAAACAGCAACATGTCGGTGACCACGTGCTTCGTTTTGCAGGTCCGTATCTCCGCTTCAACCACACGTAACAGAACATCGTCAGAAACAGCAACAGGTCGGTGACCACGTGCTTCGTTTTGCAGGTCCGTATCTCCGCTTCAACCACACGTAACAGAACATCGTCAGAAACAGCAACAGGTCGGTGACCACGTGCTTCGTTTTGCAGGTCCGTATCTCCGCTTCAACCCCACATAACAGAACATCGTCAGAAACAGCAACAGGTCGGTGACCACGTGCTTCGTTTTGCAGGTCCGTATCTCCGCTTCAACCCCACGTAACAGAACATCGTCAGAAACAGCAACAGGTCGGTGACCACGTGCTTCGTTTTGCAGGTCCGTATCTCCGCTTCAGCCACACGTAACAGAACATCGTCAGAAACAGCAACAGGTCGGTGACCACGTGCTTCGTTTTGCAGGTCCGTATCTCCGCTTCAACCCCACGTAACAGAACATCGTCAGAAACAGCAACAGGTCGGTGACCACGTGCTTCGTTTTGCAGGTCCGTATCTCCGCTTCAACCCCACGTAACAGAACATCGTCAGAAACAGCAACATGTCGGTGACCACGTGCTTCGTTTTGCAGGTCCGTATCTCCGCTTCAACCACACGTAACAGAACATCGTCAGAAACAGCAACAGGTCGGTGACCACGTGCTTCGTTTTGCAGGTCCGTATCTCCGCTTCAACCACACGTAACAGAACATCGTCAGAAACAGCAACAGGTCGGTGACCACGTGCTTCGTTTTGCAGGTCCGTATCTCCGCTTCAACCACACGTAACAGAACATCGTCAGAAACAGCAACAGGTCGGTGACCACGTGCTTCGTTTTGCAGGTCCGTATCTCCGCTTCAACCACACGTAACAGAACATCGTCAGAAACAGCAACAGGTCGGTGACCACGTGCTTCGTTTTGCAGGTCCGTATCTCCGCTTCAACCACACGTAACAGAACATCGTCAGAAACAGCAACAGGTCGGTGACCACGTGCTTCGTTTTGCAGGTCCGTATCTCCGCTTCAGCCACACGTAACAGAACATCGTCAGAAACAGCAACAGGTCGGTGACCACGTGCTTCGTTTTGCAGGTCCGTATCTCCGCTTCAGCCACACGTAACAGAACATCGTCAGAAACAGCAGCAGGTCGGTGACCACGTGCTTCGTTTTGCAGGTCCGTATCTCCGCTTCAACCACACGTAACAGAACATCGTCAGAAACAGCAACAGGTCGGTGACCACGTGCTTCGTTTTGCAGGTCCGTATCTCCGCTTCAGCCACACGTAACAGAACATCGTCAGAAACAGCAACAGGTCGGTGACCACGTGCTTCGTTTTGCAGGTCCGTATCTCCGCTTCGAAACTTCACAAACCATCGCCGAATGGTTCGTTCGTTGGCTGTATTCTCCCCAAACGCTTTGTTAACGTTTCGAGCGGCAATTCCTGCAGAATGGCCCAGTTTAAATTCATACAGGAAGATGACTCTCAAATCCGGCGTCTGCATGTTTTCTTTATAAACCACGTTACATCCAAATAAACCATGCCTGAACCTTGTTCTTCACACACGGGCTAGATATTTATTTTACCTTTGTGACTTAATACCCGCAACACCTGTGGGTGGTTCCATTCCGCTGTGGTGGGGGCCTGTCTCCACTGCTCGTTCGCGACGGATATTTCATTCGCACCAACCCAATGTATAGGCAGGATATCGTTATAAATATTATTTATATCAAGATCAGTTATTCCCAGCACGGCAGAAAATCTCGTTAAAGTATCACAAAGATATTGTTCTCTCCTAAAATACGTAGTTATTTTAGTGCAAATGCTTCGGAGAATGAACGATTTGGGAAATATGATTTTTCATTGCCTGTCTCTGAAATAACCTTGCTGGTACATTGAAAACATACACCGTCTTTGCACTATAATTTCATTTTAAAAGATGATAGATATTTACATAGTTAAAAAGATTAAAAACCTATTAGCACTTTCGGGCCGACAGTCGCACCCGTCTTCAAATGGAGGAGAGCAGTTGCTGCCAGTATGCTCCCATATATACGTCTGGGTGTGATGACGTGCCAAGTGTGGAGCAGTGTCGTAAGGGTATCGTAGTGCTGCCATCACATCATGGCTAAATCTCAAATCAGACCAGGTCATGTGGGAATATGGTGAACAGGGTGCAAAAATATACAGAATTTATATATTTGTCATAGTTCACATGGTTAACAAGAAATATTATTATGCAAGTTCATAGCTGTGATAAGTCGTTTCCAAATCCTGGGTAAGTCAACTGGGGAGTTGTCGTTACAGTTTTAACGACGTCCAATATGAGCCCGGGTTTGAGTCGTCCAATGGGAGCCCAGGTTTGAGTCGTCCAATATGGCCCCGGGTTTGAGTCTCGAATGAGGCGTAGGTCGTGTGTTTGTTCTGCGGCATTAGCTCTCTCCCTTTCCCGGAAACACTGGCCCCAAATTTGGGACGGGAGACGGCTTATAGCGTTTATAATGGCTCATTTTGGTCGTTAACCCCTCCCCCCCCCAAAGAAACTTTTTTCGGGGGTTGGGGTTGTAACGATTACCATGAGCAATTCAATACGCTATAAACAGTCGCCCGTTCCTAAATTAGGGTCACTGGTTCCACGGAACGGAGAGAGCCAGTGCCGTAAGGCAAGCACAACAGCCATGCCTCACGGAATTCGAACCCGGACCCGTCTCGGACGAATACGCCACTGGGGCGGCAATGAAAGCGTCTGGTTCCTCATATTGGATTAAAATTGCGTTATAGATTCACTGTTATTCAAAAAGTTCCTCAATTTTTTCCTACTCACAAATTATTTACGGTACAGGAGTGAAATCTGCGTCATTTCTCAGCCTAGTCGCCTTGGAATAATACATATTTTTGGTATTTCTTCCAAGATCCGAAGGGGGCATAGAAGCAATCTTTGGAGACCAATCTAAGCCCTGCGACGTAGAAAAGTCTTCCAGTAAAGTGTGCCGCTTTGTTTTTACTGATGCACTACAGAGGTGACGCCATGGGTGCCCATATAGGGGGTGGCAAGAAGGGGCACGAGCCCTCCTCTGGAAATCTGGCCATGTCCTTTCTATTCTTGGAAGGTACTACAGCGATTTTCATGATAACATTAAATTCCGATTGCTAATTTTTCTGTAGAACTTCTGGATGCGTGAGTACATAGTAAAAAATTAAAAAAATAGTTAGAAATGTACAGTAAAAAGAGCAAAATTTTGCAGAAAAAGTAATAACGAAGTTCCCCATTGCATGTTGGAAAACAGCGTACATACATGTATGTACAGAGGGGAAAAGTATGAAAGGCGAAGAAATGAAAATATACCATCCTCTGCAGCAGTTCTTCACTTGTTACAGAGATTTTATACGGGGTTTCAGGATTTCATATAAAATCTCAAAATGCAACCTTTTTCTGTCTCGTGCTCCACTTCCTTTGTTTCCCACAAAGCATGAGAGAAATTTCTCAGTCAGTTCCCCATTAAACACCGGATGCACGGTTAAAATTACTAAGACGACAATGTGTCTGAGCTTAGTATATGCACATTGTTTGTTGAATGGAGATTAACTCTATCGCGCCTCTTTTAATGCTTTCCAGGTTTCAATTTCAATGCGGCCGACTAATGCACTAGCCGCTCACATTTTATTTTGAGGCTTGGGATTTACAGAGGGCGGTGTAGTTGTTTTTCACGGGGAATTTTTGGATATGCTCAAGGGAATATTTTGGAGACAAGAGAGGTGAGGCGAGAAGACAATTGTCTCTAGGTTTAAGAAGCGAGCGGTCACGAAAAGTACGACGAGGTGATTGCCCCAGGGTAGACTTGGAGGTCTTAGGTGGACCGGGAGGTCAGGGGATTTCACGACAGCGCGAGAGATGAAAGAAAGCAGGACTTAAGAAAAAAGGAATTGGAGTTTTAAGCGGGAGAGTTAGGAAATATAGCACAGCTAACGGACAACCTTTGCAGGCAATTAAATGAAGCAAAGAATAAAAGTTTCTTAGACATATTTACGAATCGCAAGAATTATTTGCATACAATTATTATCATTTAGTTATTACGTGTTAATTACTATAATCATCAACCACTACGGAGTTATTAGCAATTACAAGTTAACAAGTTCTTTTCATTTCTTTATTCTAGTTGTTAACACACTACTGGATAAAGATCGCTCGAAATTTTCCCCAGAAATTTGTTCTGTGTGAAATTTTTCCATTCTTGTTGACCAATTGAGTGATTTCTGAGTTACGTGGCGCATGCGACACAAGTGACCAAAATGATTCAAAGAAATTTCCTTATTGTCCAAACACGATGCCTAATTTCATACATCCGTCCTTTTTCTGTAGTTTTTGGGTCTCCTGGTTTCCAATTAAATTTGCGTTGAGAATGTGATAAAAGCTGTTACACAACAATAAGGCACAGCAGAAATTTGCATATGGTGTTTGTACATGTTTTTCATAGTTGCAATTTCTGTTTGCCCCCTCCTTCAAGCTAAGGTGCGTCACCCATGGGTGACGCACATGTCCAGACGGCAAGTACCAAAAATAAGTCCTACGCAGACTTAGCTTAGCTAGGAAAGCATTCGGTTCCTGAGCAGAAAATGTGAAACCCAAAATTTCCACCGAAATTTTTGGGTTTCACATTGGCGCTCGAATGTAAAAATGGATCTACTGGCCGTTTGGTTCTTCAAAAAATGTGTGATGTTCCTTCCACACATCGTCTAAAATTAATGAGAATTCCGTCTTCGCTTCGAAAAATGTGTGATGTTTCTTTTACACATCGTCTGGAATTAGTAAGGATTCCTCCTTTTACAGAGTTACTTCAAGCATAATTTGCGGTGGTCCTGAAACCTGCTGTTTCGTGTCCCAGCCTTTCTTAAGGGCGGTTATATGTGACGTACCTACCTCAGAAGTGACGCATATTTCAAGACGGCAAGTAGCAGTGATAAGCCCTTGCCGGCTTATCTTAACTGGGAAAGCATTCGTCGCCGCCCCGGTGGCGCAGTGGAATCCCGGTGAGGCATGGATGTTGTGTTTGCCTTACGGCGCTGGCTCTCTCCCTTCCTTGGAACCAATGGCCCTAAATTAGGGACGGGCGACTGCTTATAGCCCACTGAGTTGCTCACGGTGGTCGTTAAACCTTCAATCCAAAAAGCATTTGTCTCCGGAGCAGAAGGATGTGTATTCAATCTCATCACCGGCAAAGATGAGTTTGAATTTCACACTTCTGTCTTGCAAACAATGAACCTAAAAATCAAGCAAAACTAAGGAATATTTTGATATCATACAATTTTTTTATATTATAAAAATAACCTAAAAACTAAGGAATGTATTTATATTTCATGAAACTCAGACGTTTCGCGTAAAGAAGAATGCACAATTGGTTTCTTACCATAATTTACGCATTTCTAATCTAATTTTTCAAAATACAGCGAATCTTGCCTTAACACTCGTATGTAGTAGCTCTTAACACGGGATACTACAAATTTTCAAATTTATGGGTGGAAAAAAAGTACTTAAATGCCGAGAAAACAAACACATTGTATCAGAAATACATGAAATTGATTATTACATTTTTTCTCACTCACAAAATAACACGTGTATTTCAGTAATTACATACAATATATTTACCTAATTTGGTTATTTGAGTTAGGCACACGCAAATATTTTCCCCCTGCGCAACCAATATACACTTTTGAAAACGAATACGCTGTTCACCAACTTGGCACTCTCAGTACATCCTTAAACAACGTACACTCTACGTGAGCCTTATACTCATTCTTATTGCTTCAATCATCATCATTTTCCTGCATCGAAGAAGGCTCTCATACTCTCTTGATCGAGAGGATTCTTGAAGTTTCCTTTTTTTATTACTCTTCTTCACCACAACTTCCTTTTACAATCATAGAAGAGCTCGAGCTTTTCTTTCACAACTTTCATTTCGATGCACGGCGGAACTCAAGAAACGGATCTTTTAACTTTGTTCGGTTTACCACTTTCGAAAGCTCTTCCCCCCCCCACTTTATTTCTGCCTTGTATATAGCTCTTGACATGATATTAGCCAAGTCTGTTCTGTCTGAAGGAGCTGCAAGAAGTAGCCAGCTCGATGATGATGCAGTATTTGGAATAAATTCCATGGGTTTATTATGACACGTGTGAACGAAAATCTAAGATTGTCATTGCAGTTTCGTTAGAAACAGTCTGGAAGTGACTCCTCTGATTGTGGCCTTTTCGCTCGGACGTTTTGTCGCCCTCTTCTGCATGAATTGCGAAGTAATGACACCTGAACACAATGTGATTCAGTAAATAGATTCACTTTTCTGCAACTTATGAACTGCATTTGCCGCAGTAGCTCTCGAATACAAGCGTTTCTCAAAAAAGCTTTCTTACCTGAAGAAATGTAAGGACGCGAGATAAATTATTTTTTAAGCAGGAGCACTATTCCCTGGAAATAGCATGTTTTGATCTGTTTCGTGAAGGCCTAATCTAAGGTGTGACTTACCTCCCTTAGTGATGACGCAGATGTCAAGACAGCAAGTAGCAGTGATAAGACCACGTCGACGTAGCTTAATTGGGAAAGCATTCGGCTCCGGGGTAGAAAGGTTTGAGTCCAACACCGGCAGAGACAGGGTTTGAATTTTACATCAGTGCCCAAACGTAAAACTGAATCTTCTGGCCGTTGGGTTCTTCGAGAAATGTGTAATTCTTCTTTCACACATCGTTTGGAAGTAGTAAAAGTTCTTTCTTCTACAGTAGGTTTGCCGGCTGACCCGGAAACCTACGATTCCGTCCCACAGCCCTTTCTCGGGGGCCGGGGGGGGGTATATACTGCTCGACATCGAAATTGCTCCACCGAAAAGGAGTGAGGATAGAGGGGTGAAACTGAGCATGCAAATAGGAATACATAAGGGTGATGGAATACCTTGATACATGATATTAATACTTTGATTTTCTTTTCAGCCACGCACAGTGTTATCAGATGAGATAATGCAGCGCAATACCAACGCTTCAGTAAGTGGTTGCACCGCTGCGAACGGCATTACATGCAGAAATAGAGCGTTGCAATGAGTCATACAGTCGATGGATATCTTCCTGAGGAATGGAACACCAAGCACGGTTGACTTGCTCTTATAATTCATCGAGATCGTGCGCATGCCGATTCGATTGCAGACGACGTCCAATGCAGTCCCACAGGTTTTTGACTGGTGATAAATCGGGCGATCTTGCTGGCCATGGCAGTGTTTGAACATGTTGAAAACATTGTCTGGAAACCCGAGCGGTGTGCACACGAGCGTTATCTTGCTGGAAAATGGGGTGTTGTAAGCCATTCAGAAACGGTACCAAAATGGGCGGCAGAACCTCGCTCACGTGTCGTGCAGCTGTCAGTGTTCCCGTGATGCGAACCAGAGGTGACCTGATGTCATGCGCAATAGCACCTCATACTATGATGCCTGCCTGACCAGCGGTGTGGTGGTCACGAACGAAACCGGGATCCTTCCGCTCATCAGGGTGTCGGCATACACGGATCCGTCTATCGTTAGCACCCAGACAGAAACGGGATTCATCACTGAAGACCACAGTGGTGCATTCGTGACCCCAGTTCGCATGACTTCGGCACCAAGCCAGACGAGCGCTGCAATGGCTGACCGTCAATGGCAGTCGACGTAAAGGTTGCCTACTGCGCAGGTTTGCCACATGTAACCTTCGGTTTACAGTTTGGGTCGTAATAACGACGTCCATGGCCGATGACACAGTACGTCGAATATCGGCTGCAGTGCTTTCTGGTGACGACCCGCCGGTCTAGGCGTGCTTACGTCTATGTCGGACTGCACCAATGCCGCTCCGACGCACGTACGAACCTTCATGTAGCCACTAGCACCTGGTGCCAACATCGTCCAACAGTTCGTGCACCCCGATGCATATGCGCAGCTATACGACGTGTATACCAGCCCGCATCACACAGGCCTGCGATTCTTCCTCTCTGAAACGCACCCAAATGCGTGTACCCAGCATTTTCAGCCTTTGCTGAACGGTTTCCCAGCACAAACAACAAATCTGAAACGTCCGCGACACTTCCACCACCGACCACACATCACTATCCCTGTTGCTGCTGGCACCTTTATTTCACGAACGTGTGACATCATCGTCTCCGGTTTAACATCATTTTTATATCTCGAGTGGGTACACCCGCCATGCGATTTGTATGATTGTAGCACACCTCCTTCCGGGTGGGGCAATTTCTACGTCGAGCAGTGCCTAGCTCAGAAGTGACGCACATCTCAAGACGGTAAGCAGCAGTGATAATCCCTAGACGGTGTAGCTTAATATTGGGAAGGCATTAGGCTCCAGAACAGAAGGACGTGGGTTCGGGTTAGCCACCAGCAGAGAGAGGGTGTTGAATTTCATAAAGGGCTGCATTCTTTGCCGGCTGTGTAGTAAAATCCACACAAATAAACCCTTATTTTCTGTTCCAAGGTTGATGACGTTGAGATTTCTTGTATATGGACAACCTATCAAAAACTCATGCGATGCGAATTTCCTATCTTACTTTTATAACTGAGGAAAAGTGTTTGAACCACAGTATGGAAATATCTATGCGAATCTATTTCGATACATGATAAGCATAATGATATCCAGCTTGCGTTCCGTCCAAAAGCGTCATCTACTTGCCTTTTTTCCCAGGATCGAACCCCTGTCGTTAGAACTGGCTTAACAGGTAACTCGCGCCTTTAACAACTCGGCCACAAAAATTCAGACACTGTAAAAAAATAAGTGGTCTGAATTCACGGAAAATTTCTGAAAATAACGTGCAGCAAAGTTGCCGGTAGGTATCTGTGTTTTTCACAAATTTCCGTTTTTAGAAGTGCCCGTTTATTAAAACTTCCGTATTTTCACAGCTTTTCCGTAAAGAGAAATTCCGATTATTTCAGAAAAGTCCATTTCAGGGTTTTCCGTATTTAAACTGAAATGCCGCAAATTTACCCCGAAGATAGTCATTCCACTGAGGGCAGGATCGAACCCCCGTCGTTAGAACTGGCTCAATAGGTAACTCGCGCCTTTAACAACTCGGCCAGAAAAAATCGGACATGCGACTCACGTACGTCGTAAAACGAAATCCGCGGCGATGAAATTTTGTTTTTTGTCATTAATGTGAGTGATTTAGTCATTTTATTTTCTGTTGGAGCTTATTGTTTTCCTGGATAGGTTTGTATTTTTTTTTTTTTTCTGTGGAGGACTTTTCACAAATTAAGCATTTTTTCATCGTGATTTTTCGAAGCAACAAAATGCTTTGCAACATGATATTTTTTAAACTGACAATGACTTTCAGTTATCTTTAAAAAAGGTGAAATGTACTTTTTTGTAGCATTATTTCACACACACACACAAAGAAACTAAATATAAAATTTACTCCTGTGATTGCTATAATAGCTTTTGTCTTAAGTTGTCCAAAGACTGATACACAGACATCGTGTAATTATCTGTACAATAAGTACCCGGTTTCTTACAGAAACACAATATATAATAAGTAGCTGGTGCACCAAATAAGGGAAAGGTGAAGACATATCCTTTGCCGCAATAAACAAAATCCATGCTATATGCTATGCACAATATCCGATCTCGCATTCGACAGACTATTGAAATTTTAAAGTTGATCAAACCTCAAGTATTCTCACCAATCACTCCTATTACCGGTAATTTCTCGCCATACGGATACGGAAGAAGTGAGAACGGAAATTTTCCGTTAATATACGAAAGAAACTGCGGAAAGGTTCCTGAAAATTCAGAATTTTCCCGTGGTATGAAAAATCCATGAAATTCAGGTTTCTTTCCGTCATTTCACGGAAAAGGTTGTATCAGAAATATGCTTCGTTAATTCACGAAAGAAATGACGGAAAGTTGTCCGAGAATTACAAAAAAAATAAAATTTTACAGCGTAGAAGGCGAAACACAGAAGTCTGGTGCATGCAAGCATATGACAATGACAGTGAGGTACTAATGTTCTGAATAGATATTAGAGACGTCAGGGCTGCCTTACCTTTCAGTGCACTGACATTTAAATTTTCTGCTATTAAATACTGTTTCAAGTCTCTTAAAAATTGCGTTGGTTGTGATTAAAATTTATCTTTTCTAGCGTGCGTTTTAAAATGTCAAAGAATGTATTCACATTTCTTTCACAAAATGATTGCACGTGTTATTATTTTACTTTTTGGTGCAGTCTAATGGACGGTACATTCGCATGGCGTCTGAAAAAACCTTTGAGAAATCGATATATTCTCCACATAGAAATTGCTCGCAATATTGTTAGCAATATAGTCGGCATTCTAGACATCTTTGGTTAGTACTAGTGATTCCCCCCCCCAAATATTATTGTTTAAAGTCGATGATGAGTGCTGAAGAAGTCTGGCATGCCACCCCGGTGGCGCAGTGGTCTAAGCGATGGCCTCTGATCATTCGTCCGAACGGGGTCCGGGTTCGAATCCCGGTGAGGCATGGATGTTGTGTTTGTCTTACGGCACTGGCTTTCTCCCTTCCCTGGAACCAGTGACCCTAAATTAGGGACGGGCGACGGCTTATAGCCCATTGAGTTGCTCACGGTGGTCGTTAAACCTACAATCAAAAAAAAAAAAAAAAAAAAAGAAGTCTGGCATCAAGTGTTACTCTCTTCCCAATGTAGTTTTATTCTCTTCAGTACAACAGAAACGTCTTGATTACACATGTCTCTTGGAAGCGGTCAGAGGTACATAAAAGTTTTTAAAAGCTCTAACGTGCCCTCATTTCTTTCTTATGTTTCGTAATAGGAGCTACAACAGTTTCTCTCTGTATCTTCCTTTTCTTCGCTACTTCACGTGGTTGTTGAAACAAACAAATTTATCGAAATCGAGTTCAATTATTTAATTTAACGAAATCGAGTTCAATTATTTAATTTAACGAAATCGAGTTCAATTATTTAATTTAACGAAATCGAGTTCAATTATTTAATTTAACGAAATCGAATTCAACACTTGTAATTTAACGAAATCGAGTTCAACAGCCATTTATAAATAGAGGCTTCTCAATTTATACGTATTTCAACTGTTAGTATGGGATACCCCATGTTTGGGGATAACAGCACATTGAAATAACTCATGTTGGGACACACCATGTTGGACTCAAAATTAAGCTTGCAGCTGTGTCAAGCAACTAAACGGAGCACCGGTGGCCGAGTGGTCTGAGGCGTTGAACTTTGACCATTCTTCCGCCATGGGCCTGAGCTCGAGTCCCGCACGAGGAATGCAAATACATCTGATCAAAAGTAAACTTCTAAACTAGCGCGTTTTCAGAACGTTGTTGGGCCACCTTTTGCCCTTAATACTGCTTGAATTCGTCTTGATATGGGCTCTATTGAATGTCCGAAACTGGTTTAGGATATATCAGCGCAAATGCGATGAGTTGCACTCTCCAGCTCTTGAATATTTAATTGTAGCGGATCCAGCTGTCTGATGGCCCTTTCGACTTCATCCCATAAATGTTCCATTGGATTGAGGAGGTCAATGTAGCAGGAAAAAGTCTCTGTGATGCTCCTCAAACCATTGGCATACAATGTGAGCACTATGACATGGAGCATCGTTCTGCTGGAAGTATCCATCTCCACTGGGATAAACCATCAACATAACTGGGTGGACTTGGTCGGCAATGATATTTAAATGCCTTTGGGCGATCAGACGTGGCTCCACATGAATCAAGGACCCAAACACTTCCTCGAAAATATGCCCCAGAACATAACGATTCCTCCGCCAGCTTGAAGAATAGTGACAATGCAAGATGGGTCAATGCTTTCGTACTGCTTTCTTTATATCATCACTTTTTCATCTGCATTGTGTAGTTGAAAGCGTCGGACCATATTACCTTTTCACTTATTTACCGCCCAATTCTAGTGTTCCTGAGCAAGCTAGAGACTTTTCTTCTTTTTCGCTGCATAGCAACGGCTTACGGACAGGCCGTCTGCTTCGGTAATCAATGCGATGTAATATGAGGCAAACTGCTCGTTGAAAGGCCATCGGACTTGGTCCCTTATTCCGATTATCTGTAATCTGACGAAGTGTTACCCGTCTGTTGGACTCAACAAGTCTGCCTACTCTCCGCTCAGATCGAGCATCCCGTAGCCCTTGATGACTACACGCCTTGCGCCAGAGCCCATTTAAGACAGAGGCTAGGGGTGCTGCAGCCCCGGGTGCCTCATTCTCAAGGGGTCCCAGAATTATGCAGAATGCTTGAAGAATTGAAACAGTTCTACAGTTTTATTTTTGTTTTTGTTTTTTTTTTGCAGATAGCACAGCAAAAAATGTAAGAAACTGCCATGTGAAAAAACATTTTTATTTCTTTCCGCTTTTTTGGGAGGAGTCTGTAAAAAGTATAATCGCCCCCAGTCCATCCTCAAATCTTTCGAAAGCATTACAAACGTATTTTTGTACACATCTGTAATTGGGAGAAATTTTCATACATTAAGAATTCGTTTGAATCATGATATTTGGATCACATTATTTTGTCCACTACTTCGATGTAATTTCAATAAGCTAAACCCTGTAGGGGGGGGGGATTAAAGCAGAACTGAACTGGTATCCATTTTTCAACGTTGCATTTTTATATTTTCTTGCTAACACTGATTCGTCCATGAACCATGGGATACACACTTCAATACGGCGGGGATATTTTTATTGCTTCCTCATATTTTGGGAACGTTTTCTCGTGGGTATTTTTATTCATCCACCCATAGTGAAATCCTGGTTGTGCCACTAATACTCTGGGGCCCCAAAAGACTGTCCAGCTCCGGGCCTCCTGTCTTCTTAAATGTGCTCTGCCTTGCGCTCAGACCCGGTTTTTGACCAGTGGTCCCCTCTCTGTAAACTTTAGCAACTACTGCCCTCGAACATTTCACTAGTGCAACCGTTTTGCTAATGCTTCAAACACCCACGATCATTTCACGTTCAAAGTCCGCCAGATCGCATCTTTTACCTATTTTTAACTGCTTATTGCACTTCATTAGTCTCTGCATGCCTTCAACGTTCCCTTTTTATATTGATTCAACCATCTTTTTTCAGCAGCATTTGCGCAGTAGCTACTTTGAATAAAATGGTCTGGCTGTCATAATAATTTGGCCACTCAGTTATAAAGTGTATCATTCTAACACAAAAAAATTCCAGCTCTAGAACTCGAATAAAATTGTTAAGAATTGCGACGTATACTCTAAATTAACTTTCAATTTTAGTTGCTTTCTCTATGTAAATTTCAGTTCATTCTTTTTTAGAGTTTTTCAACCTTAACGTTTTATCTTCTCTCTCGCGGAATGAGGTTGGCAACACTTTTGAGGTCAGAGAATTTGACGTATGCATGTGACCAATAAGAACTGGAAGAGATATAATGTTGTAGCAGCAGCCAAACAGGTGAGATGGTGGTATGGTCTGATAGTGGAAGCGGCGTTGTTGAATTAAAGTTGTGTCTATTCGAAGGCTGCGTGTTGTGCTGTTACATATGTTTTTATCGTTCAGAGTTAAGTGTTCTGCCTACTAACGTTGTTATTTAGTTCTACTAATGTGATATACATTTGACGTCGAGGTTAAAGTGTTCTGTTGGAATATTACCCTTCGGCATGAACGATATCTAAGATGTGTTGAGAGAATAAAGGAAACAATCTGTAAGTAACTATTTCTTTGGAAATTTTATTCGAGTGACTCCTGCTTTGTGGTGTTCAGGACGTCATATATACACGAGCATTACACAATCCTATCGGATTCAGGACCACAGTCAGGGAAAAAAGCCGCCCCGGTGGCGCAGTGGTCTAAGGCGTTGGCCTCTGATCATTCGTCCGAAAGGGGTCCGGGTTCGAATCCCGGTGAGGCATGGATGTTGTGTTTGTCTTACGGCACTGGCTCTCTCCCTTCCCTGGAACCAGTGACCCTAAATTAGGGACGGGCGACTGCTTATAGCCCATTGAGTTGCTCACGGTGGTCGTTAAACCTCCAATAAAAAAAAAAAAAAAAAAAAAAAAAGTCAGGGAAAAAAATCTTTAATGGTTTTGAGTTGGTGAGCGCATGCCGTTGTCAACTAAACTCTTTTGTTTGATGTTTCCATCTGGCCTATGTAAAAAAGCCTTAATTAAAATTCTCATTAAACACTTTCAGATTGCAATTCTACATGGGAAAAAATGAAGGAAACTTTGAAAAACTTACACTAGATGAACAACTTGACTTTAACGTATACAGTAAACAGCTATAAATGTTGTCGAATGTTTTAGTGCTCAAGAAGTAAATTTTTAAAGTGAGCTTCTTGTGATAATTTGCGATATACCAATTTTCCCTGAGACAGTGAGCGAAAATGTAGTCAAATGAATTTATTCAAAAAACAAGTTTAGAAGTACACTCATAAACAAGAGTTTAGATAGTTTATCAAATATTCACGAAAATAAAATGGCACTTGAGAAGTTTAATTCATTTACATTCAATAGGTAACTGGTCCTTTTCTGAAGAGATAAAACCGTGTTAACGAAAAGAAGAGAAACATTTTTGCTATCGGTGACTAAACGCTACGCTTGTCACCTCTTCAGCATGATTGTACATAGCTGGCTCCTAAATAATTTTTTATAAAAAAATATATTTTTTTTTAACTCAAATTATTTTTTCTTCTTTATAAGACCACTCAAGGTTTACAATGAAGTGCAAACAAAAAAAACAACAAAAAAAAACTGAAATACCTCTTTAATACCACGTTCGTCCTCCTCGCGATGGGATAACGGCAGCAACGCGTCAAGGCATGGACTTCACGAACTTTCTGTAGTACTGTGGAGACAGTGCACACCATGATTCCTGAGAAGCGTCCAGCAATTCCGTAATATTCGCCGGTGGAGGATTCCTGGCACTGACGGCACGTTGAACAGCATACAAAATGTGTTTGATGGCGTTTAAATCCTGTGAACGAGGGAGCCAAGTCAGGATGCCAAACTCCGTGGAATGTTCCTCTAGCCATAATCGGGCAGCTGTGGACGTGTGCGTTGGCGCATTGTCATGTTGAGATAGGTCGCACCCGTCGCAGTGATTGCATAACATGAAAGGGTGCAACGATCCCCAAGAATGGTTACGTAGTCTCCACCGGTCAAATATTCACGAAAATATATAGTCTCCACCGGTCTGCAGACGTATGAGGGGTCCTAATGCGTGCCAGTTAAAAACACCCCACACCATAACAGAGTCACCGCGGGCCTACACTGTCCCTTCCAGGTATACGGGATCCATTGCATCGTGAGGTTGTCGTCACACCCGAAGTCGGCCATCTGCCCAAAACAGTTGGCACCGCGATTTCTTGGTCCAGACAACACGTTTCCAGTCATCTTGCGTCCAATGGCGGTGTTCCCGAGATCAGGCGAGGCGCACAGCTTTGTGTCGTCGGGTCAGCAATGGTCCCCGGATGGGCCGTCGCCTCCGGAATCCCATAGAACACAAGAAACGTTGCACTGCCTGAACGCTGATGCTACTACTGGCCCTAGCATTGAGTTCCGTTTTGATTTGCGGCAATATTGCATGCCAGACGGACGTTACGATGCGTGCTACACGCCGTTGTCCACGATGTCTACGGCCACACTGGTCTCGCACTCTGGATTTTCCCCCTAAATATGTGTAGTCCAGGTACACCCTTGAAATTGTTGACTGTGTAAATCCAAACTTTATTCTAATTTTTGAGATGGAGTAACCCATCTCCTGGGCGCCGACTTTCTCACCACGTTTGAAATCGCTTAAATCCTGATAGCTGCCATCTGAACAGCGAATGGAACTATTTGAGCTTGCGGGGATATCTGCCTCTATGTACACGCCGTTTGCGGACGATACCATTTACCGCACGGGTGTGGTGGCATGTAATGGAAATGGTAGCGCCCTTCCCAGTTTGTTTGTTTTTTAAATATATTTTCATCTCAGTGTAAGTACTTTACTTGGTCCGAAAGGATGAAGCTTAACACAAAACAATGCTAGTAGTTGTAGATTAGCATGAAGAATGATGACACAAATTTAACAATGGATACGTAGAAAGCAGCTAGTGTTAAATGTTTAATACAGTAAACACAAAGGCTCAATTTGGAAACTAAGGCCCAACGCTAGGATAGCTTGTTAATTAGGCTCGGCCTTTACCTTTCGGCAGCCCTTTAGGTAAAAATTGACTTGGCGGCCCTAATAACATTCTTGACTGAAAAACATGCAAAGTTCTAAGTAGTTAAAAGATCAATTTTCAGTCAGATTTGTGTAATATAGTTTGTCCCCAATGGCACGTAACTAAATTTATAAAAAAAAATGCATGTAAGTTATTGAATGTATTATCTTAAGGAGTATACAGGGGTTGGACAGAATATACTTTTTTTAAATGCCACTGCGCATTGCTTTCGTGATTAGTATTGCATAATTTTATGCAATCCTCTAATAACGGGCGATTTTAGATTTACGCTAGTCAAATGATCTGTATTAAAAAGTTTGGAAATTATAATCCTGCTCAATCAGCAAATCTGAGAAGTTCTTTTTTCAATCAACCCTAAAAACTTTTATCGGCCGTTTTGTTTATGGACTACACATTCCTCTTTTGTCAATTGTATATGTAAAACTGGCGGGAAAAGTGCTGCCCTTTGCTGCAAATCGGAAAGAAGGGGAAAAGATATTTTCTTATAAATAGCTTCACTTAGCGGCATCATTAAACAAGGCAGACAACAGAAATATTCTTTCCCTGAATATTAATATTTGTAAAAGTATAATACAGCCAGTGCTTTTATAAAAATATCCAGAGAGATTTTATTTCCAAACGTTTATAAAAAAAACCCAAGAAAGATGACACCAAATTTTCGGGTGTAATAAGCACGTCTTTTGAATCGGTTCTGACGCAAATTAAATTTATCAAAGCTATTCAAAGTCAATGGAACCGGTATGGAAAACAATAGTACACTGCTGGACAATTGCTAAGGATGGATCAAAAACGGCTATATAGCGCATAAAAAAGTAAGTGTGGTTGGATGCCAAGTGAAATAAAATTATGTCAGAATGCCAGGACATAACAAGAAATACAATTTATTGTGCTCTGAAATCCAGAAGGCTTTGGAACGCGTTCAAGGGACAAACAGGCCATTTTGTGCAGAATACGTAAACGTGAAAAAAATGCAATTACCGTCCGCAGGCGTTCCGGCGTAAGATGTCAATACGGGATCGAGGGCGATGCAAGATTCCACACGTCGTGTCATGCTTTGCACAACATTATCAAGCAGCTGTTGGGGTAATTTATCCCATTCCTCTGTCAGTGCACGGATGAGAGTGTCCTTGTTTATTGGAGGGCATTGGCGACCAGCAAGACTCCTCTCCAAAGCATCCCACACATTTTCAATGGGATTCAGATCTGGAGAACGTGCTTACCATACGAGGCGTTGAATATCCTCGCTCTCAAGACACTCCTGGACAGCGACTGTTCGATGACATGTTGCGTTGTCGTTCATGAAAATGAATCTATCACCGACAGCACCACGGAACATGCGAACATGAGGTAGCAGAACATCATTAATGTATCGTTGGCCAGTCATAGTCTCAGTTGGAAGTACATAGAGGGACGTACGGCCATTGATCATGATGCCAGCCCATACAATGACACTACATGTCGGATATCGGTCCCTTTCCTGTATGTTTGCTGGACAATATGCAGTACCACTATCACGCCAGATCAGTTGTCGTCGACAATCAGACGATAGACTGTATCTACTCTCATCTGAGAAGAGGACAGCAGACCAGTCGTTATCAGTCCAATTGCGATGTTGATGGCACCATTGCAAACGGGCGGTACGGTGACGTCTGGACAATGGGATGCACACAACAGGACGGCGAGCGTATAGTCATCTTTCATGCAAACGTCTGGCGACAGTTTTTTTGGGAGATCCGTTTGCCAGTAGCAGCCATAAACTGATTTGCTACCTCACTAGCTGTGCTGCGCCGGTGTCTTTTTGTTGATAGCACTATGTACCGATCTTCTGCAGGTGTCGTACTGCGAACACGACCTCCCCCGTGACGTTTGCCACACTCTCCATTTGTTTGAAATGATTTCCAAAGCCTTGAAACAACACTGTGGCTGACGTCGAACTCCCTGGCAACATCTGTTATTTTTCGCCCTTCTTTAATCTTGCCAATAATACGGCCACGCGTAAAATCATCTAGGTGATGTCTGGAAGACATACTGAAAATTGCAAGTTCGTCAATGGATTCTTTCCCTTTCAACTTTGCGTTTGAACAACAACGTTCAATACGCGTCAAATCATTTATATCTGTTATCAGCGCTATGACGTCACGAACAAGTTCGGCAAACCAAAATTTTCATACGCACAACACGTCTTACTGTATCCCGCACTTATGCTAATTTCCACATTTTCCTGCCTTCAATTTTATGGTTGCTATCGTTGCTATTGTCATCCGTCCTTAGCAATTGTCCGGCAGTGTATCTGACGGAAGAAAGAAGTTTTCAATCGGGTTTTTAATCCCTCAGATATTGCTGTAAACGGAATCGTGAGCTTTCGCCCTCTGGTTGCAGACTTGTGCGTTAAGAAAAACATGAATTTATATGAGAAACATTTCGCACCGAAAACGCTCTCCAGCAAAGACGGAATTTTTCAAATCGGACTCTTAGAAACAGAGATATCGACAAAAATAAAATGTGACTTTACGTCCCCTGGTGGGAAAACCATGCATTATTTTAGGAAGAAAGTATTCTAAAAAGGTTTTTCCATATGAGCACTATCGGTCCAAGAAAAAAAAAAAAAAAATTGTCGAGTTTTCAGGAGCCCAGATTTTGCTACAAATACATCAGAAGCAGAAATTAACACTTATGCCCCCTGGTGGCCAAACCATTATTTGTGAAAAATATTTTCCATCAGGTCTTGTATGCGATACCGGAAGAATTCTTCAAATCGGAGATTTCGAAGCAGAAATAACGCAGAGAACGCAATTTACCTTTGTGTCCCCTAGCGGAAACTCTATGACTTACTTGAAAATTTGGAATTTATAGGGAAAACATTTCGCATCGGAAACACTATCCAACAGAGAAGGAATTTTTCAAATCGGACTCCTAGAAGTAGTGATATTGACAAAAATAAGATATACATCTACGCCCCCTGACGAAGAAAATGTGGAATATTTTAAGAAGAAAATGTTCCGAAAAGGTTTATCGATGTGAGTGGCATCAGTCCACGAAAGAATTTTTTCAATCGATATTTTGGAACCTCAGATTTTATGGCAAATACATCAGAAGCAAAAATTAACACTTACGCCCCCTGGTGGCCAAAGTATTCTTCACCAAAAATATGAAATTATATGCAAAAGATTTTTCATCAGGAGGTGTATCCGCTGAAGAAAACATTTTTTTGAAATCGGAGTATTAGAAGAAGAGTTATCGGGGAAAATGTAATTTACTTTTACGCCCCTAGCGGAAAATCTATGCGTAATTTGAAAAAGTAACTATTTCTAAAATACTCTTCGACATAAATGGAATCGAAAGATAAAAGAATTTTTTCAATCGGATGTTTAGAAGCAAATATGTGGAATAAAACGTATTTTTGAATTCGACATGATCTGCATTTACGCCCCCTAGCGGCGAAATCGTACATCGTAAGAAAAAAAAACGAAATAAAGGATCACCATTCGCATATTTCAAGCTTCCCAATGCAAAAAGAATTTTTCAAATCAGACTAATAGTTGCAGAGATATCGTGGGTACAGACGGACGGACTGACGGACGGGCAAACCGGTAACATAAGCATGATCTTTTTTTACAAAAGACATGCTGAAAAAGTTAAGAACAGTGAGGGAAGGAAAACTGAAAAGGCGCCCTTCGTTTGGCTTGCCTTTTCAGTGAAGGCGCCCTTCGTTTGGCTTGCCTTTTCAGCATAGGCTAGCAGCGTAGGCTTGCTAGCCTATGCTGAGGCCCAGCCCTTTCATTGATAACGTGAATCGACGATTTTGCTCAATAAATTTTCATTCAACCACCCACTTTTTAACAGCAGCAGAGTCTTATGTATATTCCTTTTTTCCTGACTTGACTAACGGGCAGTGAATTCCTAAAAAAAAAATACTCTTGGGAGTTCCGACGTGACGTTCAGTTAAGAAAGTACAACGAAGGATAGCCAAAAAAATTACATAAGAGACAGTAAACACAAAAACCGAAAGTGAATAGGGAATATACTTCACATCTTAATATTTTATGCTGTTGTTTTGTTTTAATGTTAACAACCCTCCCACGCACGAAGCAACCGATTTCTAGTAAGGAGTAAAACATTTTTACGTTGATAAAAAAATTCAAGATTTCTCCACCTCTAGGTATAGCGATGAATGTTTGACCTATTCACCTTGGTTTCTCTACGTGCGCCAGAAAGGTTCACGAACCTCGCATTCATGTACAGCAGTTTAACCAAGGAAACACCGTAGTCACTTAGCCTGACGTAAAGCCATCAGGTAGGAAAAGCCAACGTTTTACCATGTTTAGGTATGCTTGCTGAATATGAGTGAGAGGAGTGCCAAGCGAACGCTATGATCCTTTATTATCCCAGCAATGTACGGGGTGTAGTGTTTGTTTTCTTTTAAAGGGAGGGGAGGGGAGGGGGAGATTAAGGTCGATGTATCCTTGTTTCTGGAACACTACCTAAGGCTGCTTGTTAAGCACGTCGTTCGATAAAAAAAGGAAGAATGAAAAGAAAAAAGGGAAGAAAGAATAAAGAAACCAGGACATATGATGCCAAATTTTCCAATAAACATGACCACGTCTTTTGATTCAAAAGAAATTTCAATAATGTAAAATCCAATAATTATTATTGAGCATGAGACTTTTTATGACTGTAAGCTAGTCGTCTGCACGGGCCGGGTCGGGCTTTTTTTAGTTTAGAGAGCAAAGCAACGGGCCGGGCCTGACTTTTTCCCAGACATTTACGACCGGGCTGGGCCAAGTCGACCCATTCTTTTTATCGCAATGGTAAAGAAAGAAAAAAAGTCGTGTTCCCCGATTTCCTGGTCTGTTTAACTGTTTTGCTGGCTTTACTTACTTCCATGACATAGCCCAGGGCGAAATCAGAAAAGCAAGGAGAGGCGCTTACAGTGTTTTTACCATCTGTATGTATTAAGATGGTAAAACCACTTTGCGGCTTCTTGACAACAAAAAGACTCGACCCCGAACGAATGTGTGTGTGTGTGTGTGTTGTGTGGAGTGGGGAAGAAGGCTGTCTGCAATGATGTGGGGTGTCCGTGTGTGTGTTGGTATGAGAGAGTGGGAAGACATCGATTGTTTCTCCTATCCCCGATACGTATTGGGATTGACTTTTGTAGTCTTACCACTTGCTAGCTCAGAGAAAAAGAGATTTTGTTGAGCCCGCTTAGTCTTCTTTTTCTTTTTTTTTTTTCTTTTTGTCTCTCTTTAAAGGTTATATTCTTCGATTATTGTTAAAGTTTAGTTAATATTTGTAGGCTTACATTTAATTAAATGTTTTCAATAATATCCCATTTCATTATTTAATTTTCCCAATTTAATAAAATACAATAGAAAAACAAAATAATACCAAATGGCACATCACGGGCCTGGCCGGCCCGGGCAGGGTGCCTAATATTTGAAACTGGCCGCGGGCTAGGCTGGGCTGGGTCATAAACGCACGGGCTTGGGCCGGGCTCACTAAATAAGGCCCGTGCAGACCTCTACTATGAGCGTTAGTGACAGCTCTCTCTCTCTCTCTTTAGTGCCCTCTACTCTACTAAGAGCGTGTTGGTGATACAGCACGCAGTCTGATGTGAAAGAAGTTTCTTCTAATCGATGATTTAGAAACGGCGAAAGTGTCGCGAATAGAAATATTTACTTGCTCTCCTACTAGAAAACTTAATTACCGGTCTAGAAAATTCACGACGAATTTTATTCCCAAAGCAATAAATCAGAAAAGGAAAGACTTTTTTGCTGCCAAACTTTCAAGTACGGCGATATGGTCGAAAAAAAGAGATGAACACATGCGCCCCATAGCTGAAAACTTTGCATTATTGTCAGTAGTGGATTTAGAGTTATCGGGGCCCCTTCCTGCACACAGCATCGATTTCGGGCCCCCCATCACTTTTCCCGCCATTCTTGGAAAATGAAATTTTTTTGCTGCTGCAGTTTTTTACTTTATCATACTAACGTATGAGGACGTATTATAATCGCAAAAAAATTCGACTTCGAAATTTTAACAAAAGCGCACAATTTGGGTTACCCCAAAACCCTGTTCAATCACTAGGCAAACTAGGCGGTAGCCTAGGGAGCCAAGATGTAGAGTTGATAAAATCAAATGAGTTCATAAATGAGAAAAAAACAAAGACAAAATTATTTTCTCTTGTTCTTTCGATATTCGACATAACTGGCGAATTCTTATGCATTGAGAAACGGAGACCTGTGATTACAGGCTGGGTAAGTCAGTTTGCAGTACAAACCCCCCCCCTTCCCCAGAGGCAGATTCAGAAACTCACCTTATGGGGGTGGTCACCGTTGTCTAAATAATAAAAAAAAGATCGATAGAGAGACTTTGCGAACAAGCCCCCCCCCCCCCCCCCCCCCAGCATTACTTGTTTTTTGAAAACTTTCTCCACCAAAAATATTTGTCCTAAATTTTTAAATCACAAACAGGAAATAGCAGCTGAAAACTCAGCACTGTTTTCCTGGCGTTCAATTGCCTGCTTTGCAAGGAAACGAGCTCCGTGCTTTTTACACTGCTCGCCACCCAAAATGCAACACCAAGAAGGAAGCATCCGATTGGCCTGAAATTCGCAGCATGCGTCGCCCCGAGAGAACATGCAAAAGATTAGTATTACAGGGCATATGCAAATCATGTGCGCCCGGCACGCCACCGAGAAGCACTATAAGAAGGGTGCACAGAAGGCGGGGTGTAAGTAGTGGAAGTGTGTTGTGCTGCCGGACCTGTGCGTGGGAAGCTTCCTGATGCCTCGTCGCAGAATACGGCAGTCATTCCAGCACGTTTCGGAGTTCGACAGAGGACGAATAGTGGCTTATCGCGACAGCGGTTTATCGCACCGAGACATCGGCGCCCGTGTGGGACGACATCCAGCCACAGTGAGGCGAGTATGGATTCGGTATGTGCAGGAGGGACGGACGGACCGACGTGAGCGATTGCCGCAGCCGCGGCACAACACCGAACGAGAGGACCGGCATGTTGTGCGGCGGGCATTGACGTCTCGCACCGCCACATCACGAACGTTAGCGCAGGAATTAGGGTGTGTTGCGCAGCAACCTGTGTCAGCACGTACCGTTCGACGTCGTCTGCAGGAGCGGGGACTTGTCACACGGCGCCCATTGCTCCGATTACCATTGACGTTACACCACCGGCGAGTGCAGCGTCAGTGGGCTGTTGAACGCCGCACCTGGACTACGGAATGGCACGACATTGCCTTCTCCGACGAATCCCGGTTCTGCCTGCAACACCACGATGGTCGGATCCGCGTGTGGCAACACCGCGGCGAGAGACTGTATGACGCCTGCATTATGTATCGCCATACCGGTCCGTCGCCTGGCGTTACGGTTTGGGGCGCAATTGGATATGACACCCGCACCCCGCTGGTACGCATCGCCGGTACACTCAACAGCCACCGCTACATCTCCGACGTTTTGGAGCCTGTAGTCCCCCCTTACCTGCAGGACCTGCCAGCGGCCACGTTTCAACAGGACAATGCGCGCCCGCACGTGGCACGCATCGTGCAACAATTCTTCACGGCCGACCAGATGTTACTGCTGCCGTGGCCAGCCTGTTCTCCCGATATGTCGCCCATCGAACACATCTGGGCGCTGATCGGCAACCGAGTGCCCCGGCAAGCACCACCCGCGGCTACGCCTGATGAACTGTGGCAACGTGTGGAAGCAGCCTGGACCAACATACCCCAAGCCCACATCCAAAGCCTCTTTCGTTCGATGCCGCGGCGTGTAGCAGCCGTTATTGTCAGCCATGGGGGCCACACGAACTATAGATGTCTGCGTGTTCCGCAAGTCGTACGGGCCTGTAAGCTCAATCGTTTCATCTTTGTATCTGTTGTTATGTATCCAGTAAATCTGGCTTTGCTATCTCTTGTCCTTCTTGGTGTTGCATTTTGGGTGGCCAGCAGTGTATATTTGAAATATGGATTTTTTTAGTACATATATTTCAAATATATGTACTCAAAAATGTGTTCATATATTTCAAATTAGAAATACCAGATATACTCACAATTGATTCCCGGTATGTACTCAAAAATGAGTACTTGTCTTTTCCAAAAGTGAGACACAAGTACTCGGCGCTATTATGAACCCAGAATGTACTCAAAAACGAGTACATTTTGCTTATTTCTAAGTAGCAAATTTTAACAGTGAAGTATTATTTTTTCAGATCCGGTGTTCATATCCATGTTTCATACCCTTACGATTCGCAGTTCTAGGCGAACCGCATTTTTAAAATCATACGTTGATTTCTTATCGTCTATTAATTTTCAATGTGTATTATCTCAAAAAAAAAAAAAAAAAAAAGAAAAGAAAAGGAAATAAATAAATCTCTAAAAATAAACAGTAGAAGTACGCCTTTTTGATTTTTCTTCTCCGACATTTTTTTTTTTTTTTTTTTTTTTATGAAAAGAGCTTTCCCCGTTCTTTCTGCTTTACGCAGAAAGTTGGTATCTTTTCCACCGGCTTTACAAATAGAACAGTCAACAGCAAAAGAGGATTAAACAAAACGGCAGATAAGAGTTTCCGGAGTTGAGTGAAAAGAGGACGTATCAGATTTGCTGACTTACCGGAATTACAGCTCGTACACTTTTGACTACAGGCTATAGCAGATCATTTCTCATATTCAGTGACTTGTATGAATTTTTTAAATTTAGTTTCTCCCATTGAGAAAGAACGTGTTACTCAAATATGATTTAAAATTGATACACTGTTGAAAATAAGTGGTGTGAATTCACGGAAAATTTCTGAAAATACCATGCAGCAAAGTTGCCGGTATAGGGGTCCGTCTTTGAACGAAATTTCTGTTTTGAAAAGTATCCCCCCCCCCCCTTTTTTTAACTTCTGTATTTTCACAGATTTTTTATAGTCAGAAATTCCGTTTATTACAGATAAGCCCGTTTTAGGTGTTTCCGTATTTATACAGATATTTTGCAAAATCAAAGACGCTGATTATTTCAGCCCTTTTACACAAGATAATACTTACACAGCGTTTGTAACTGCAAAGGATTGTGTAACAACTTGGGCACCTTAGACTTTGGCTGAAGTTGGCGTGAAGTATACGTATCGCCGAGTTTTGTAGTGACCATGTAAAAGAAGGTCGAATGGTTTCCGCAGTCTCAAACTGAAACTGATAGTCTACCAAAACATCCTTTCCCTTCCTGTTTCCAAGAATTTCGTCATGCACGACTTAAGTAACTTCTCATCAGGTGGCTCCTTCCCATACTTTGTTCTGAACTTTCGCTGAACACTGGGAGGAGATTTAGTTTCTGCCAAGCACACAACACATTGTGCATTTTCTGTCACAGACGCCCATCTCAAGTAACATAAATCTACTACAGCGCTTTTAGGTGGATGTCATGTGGACTGTACCACCACAAAAACTCTATGCGTGTACGAGATCGCCTGTAAAACGAAAACGGAGATAAGACTTATCATTTAAAAAAAATGTAGCATACTATAATCAGGATAAGCAGTTTTCGACACCGTATATAATGTTTAGTAATTGTTCGGTTTTTCTAACTTTCGTAAAAAGAAGAGTGCATTTTCACTTTTTGACTCTGATATGAAAGCTCGTCCACATTCTCTAGTTCGATGAACTGTGCGTTACGCAAATCGGGATTTTAGAAACAAAGATGACCAGAACTAAATTTAGATTAACGTCCTCTAGCAGGAAAACTTTACATTATTTGAAGCAGCAAGTGTGCATTAAATAGACTCTGTGGTAATAGGAGTTCGACGGAAAAAATATTTTTCAGTCGAACTTTTAGAAGTAATGATGTAGAATAAAATACATATCGAGGTCAACAGCATCTGCATTTACGCCTCCTCGCGGCATTGGTTAAAGATCAAAAGATACGGATCTTCGTTTTCATGACTGAAGCTGCCCAACAGAAGAGGAATTTTTAAAGGGTACTAATAAGTGCAAGGTATGGTGACAGAGAGAGAGAGAGAAACGGACCGGCAAACTGGTACCATAAGCACGTACTTTTTTTCGAAAGAAGCAATTGTAACGATCCTCGCTACCTCTACGTCTCTTTATGATTATTGTCGCGAACCAGCAAGAATCAGCACATATTTGTTTGGTTTGGTTCGATCAATCTCAGATAAGATGCTGTCAGTTCCTCCTTATGTTGTTACGCCTCTGAGGAAACTCACCTGGTTCGTCACACACAGTCACATACGGAAAGAGTCCGAACTTTCTTTAAAAAAGCGACAAATAAATAATTTAATGTAATTTACTCTGGCATGGGAGATATCTAGCAGGCAGTGAGTGAATTTTTTTATTTTTTTTTATTGGAGGTTTAACGACCACCGTGAGCAACTCAATGGGCTATAAGCAGTCGCCCGTCCCTAATTTAGGGTCACTGGTTCCAGGGAAGGGAGAGAGCCAGTGCCGTAAGACAAACACAACATCCATGCCTCACCGGGATTCGAACCAGGACCCCGTTCGGAGCAGTGAGTGAATGACTCACGTATTACAGTATTCGTCCGTCTTGCTGACACGGACTCCTTCTAGTCTGCCCAAAGACCCGAGGCCCTCCAAAAACGCATAGACATCTCTCCTCCCTCCAGACCAAAGACCGTCTGCCTAAAAAAAAAGCACGTGTTTCTCCTAGCTAAAAGAATTTCTTCACTCCCCCGCTAACTGTGTTCCGGAGTTAATCCCTAACTAGTTTGGCTACATGTAAACTGCCCTTAAGCGCGCGTATCTCATTCATGCACTTTAAAGCGATAACTCCTTGTCCAACAGCTTCAGTACAATACATTTCAAATATTTATCTTGACATCTCCGCTAAAATGGCCCGAACCAAGGAATTCCACGTGGAAATGAGCATATTAAACCATATTTATAATGACAATTTTTGAACCGAAGTTCGAGAATCTTACGGCAATAAAAAAAATATGCTTACAGTATTTACGTTTTCAGCCTGTTCCCAAGCAAGATACGTTCTCATCTATGAACCAGATTCGAAATATGTTTTTTGCTTCCAATAACGAAACCATCAAAATGATATTAACATTTATCATTTTCCCTGATCCCTAGTTTCCCCTGCAAAGTGGACATAAGAGCATTCCTTTATCTTGCACGATATCATCATAATCAACCATTCTGAATCCACTGCTGGATGAAGCCTCAAATCACTCCCTCAACTCTCTGCCCTGAGTAGTTCCCTTCCATCGAATTCCAGAATTTTCTTCGATTTTTATCAACCCATCTCCTATGTGGTCTTCTCCTATCGTTTTGGATCCAGTCTAGTGTTTCAGTTTCCAAAGGTGGTCAGTTCTAGCAATATGCTTAGCCCATTGTTACTTGAGTGTCTTAACTTTGATCATGATGTCATCAACTCTTGTCATTTTCCTGATCCATGAGTTCTTTTTCCTATAATTCCTGGTTACACCAAGGATACATCTTTCCATGCTTTATAACGAAGTAAATTTCTCCGTCATTTTTGTCCACGCCGGGGCTCGAACCCGGCTTCCCTCATTCCGGAATAAGTCGCTCTACCAATTGAGCTACGCGGACGTTCGTTCTGAACTGCTACCTGCCTTTATGTCGTGTGCGTCCTGATGGGCAGGCACGTCATATTTCATCATCAAATTCCTAAAGGATTTTAATGATTAAATATATTTTAACTTCAAATTTAACTGCAGGTGCAACAAGTGCAAGTGAACATCGATGGAATGGGATATTTTATCAACATGTATATAGTGATTTTAACATTTAAGATGCTGGAACCAAAGTGCAATTATATATGTGCAATAATGTACATAATAGAAAGATTAAAAACCAGGTGTTTCATCTCTCAATGGAATTATTGTTAGAATAATCGCGAAATGTGTTGAGAATCGTCAATGAATCCACAAACAAAGTGAATTGCCACACCAATAATGTCCTTCGTATCGACTAAGGATCAAGAGGTACGTAATATAGTATTTAGACCCATTAGTGGATATTTATTTGTCACTATGAAACTTTCGGTGTGAATAATCAACGCGCACATAAAAACACAAAAAGTTTTTGGGTTCCTGTAAGATATTTACTGGTTATTTAGAGCAGTTATCAATAGAAGACTGTTGTGAGTGTGTCATCTCTTAAGAATATAAAGTTTTGCTTCATAAATACTGCTCTGTTATTCTTCAAGATTCGAAACATTTAGCGTAAATATTACGAACACTGAATAGGTGAAGTATATTCACATATTTAGTTTTAAAAGACGCCGATTTCCCTAAGATTATGAGAGGATGTAGGAAATTTATTTTATTTTGCCCATAAAAGGAGTTAGATACGGGGATTACTTTTATTGGAGCAAAATGGAACCGGTATTGCCGAATTTGTTTAATATAATTGCCTTTCAAACTGCAAAAGTGTTGTCACTCATCGTTCGTGCCTGTATGATTTTTCTCGTCTGTTTTTCCCCCTGAGCTGTGCACTCTGAAAAACGGAGGTGCCTTACAGCTTCATTTTAAGGACTACCGTCTACATAAAAGACCTGCCATTATACTAGAACACTTACGATGCATAAGAAGCTCTATTCCTCGATCGAAACTTTTAGTCTAACTATTGCAACAGAAACATTCAGTTAAGATAGGAGCATGCATGTGCACTCTATTGACAAAAGTCACCGGACACTCCTTCAAAAGCAAATGAATGGATCCGCTGTGTTGTTAAGATGCGCGGTACAGCTGCAAACGGTATAAAAACAAGCCTACAGCTGACCGCGATCATATCGCACTGTGAGGTTGAGTGAAAATGTCGCGGCGGGAGAGAACTGACTTTGAGAAAGGAAAGATTGTTGGGTGTTATATTAATGGGTTGTCCATAAGAGAAACCGAGTCGTTTAAACATACCCAAGTCAACTGTTTTGGATGTAATGAATAAGTGGAAGACACATGGTTTGCGTAAAGCAGCAAAACGTACCGGCAGACCAACGAAAACCAGTGATAGCGAACGTCGAAGCCTCAGGAGAGTCGTTACAGCTAATCGACGGAGTAATTACTGCACAAGACTTTAGTGTACAGGTGAGTAGAAATGCTGGAACCTCGGTATGTACACGTACCATTCGCCGATAATTTCATTCCATGGGTTACCGTGGTCGTGCGGCTGCTCATAAGCCTTTCATTTCCACTGGGAATTCTACTCGTCGTTTAGCATGGTGTAAAGAACACTTGTCGTGGACCGTAGATCAAAGGAAACGGGTACTATGGACTGATTAATCCAGATACACGATCCATCAGTCTGATGGCCGTGTGTGGGTATGGCGGCAGCCGGGGAACGCTATTTACTACAGTGTACTGTTCCTACGGTCAAGTTTGGAGCTGGCAGTGTACTCGTGTGGGGGTGTTTTCCGTGGTATGGTCCCAGCCCATCGGTTATCGTGGACAAACCTCTTAATCAACACGTCTACCTCGACATTCTGGACAATTATGCCCTACCAACTCTGTGGTAATAGCCTTGTTGGTACCAGCAAGATAATGCACCGAGCCATAAAGCAAGGACTGTTACGGCATGGTTTGACGATAATTCCGTGTCGTGTGTGGACTGTCCAGCACAGAGCCCTGATCTTAATCTCATAGAACACCTATGGGATGAATTAGAGCTCCGCATAAGAAGTTTGGAACCAAGGCCTACTACTAAGCAACAGTTAGCGGGAGCGTTATGTACTGAATGGAAGCGCATACCTATCGGTGTGTTCCAAAAAAAAGCTTGTCGAAAGCATGTCTCGAAGAGTCAGTGCATGCGTTAAGGACAAAGCTGGACCGACACAGTACTAATGTATGTCAATAAATGCTATGTTGTGTTTCTCTTCTAGGTGTCTGGTGACTTTTGTCAATATAGTGTATGTGAAACACAGAATTTCTTTTTTTAATATTTGGTAATTTAAAAGAATTCTTTTGTCCAGCTTCTTCAACCATCTAACCAGGAAAGTCCCTTAGTGCCGTTAAGCCAAGAAACACGGTGTCTTAGAGTTGCAAAGGCTCTTCTACACCACCTCTGCCAAGTGTTCTTGGTAAGTCGTGCATAACGTTTTAACATAACGAATTTTGTCTTGATATACAATAATGTACAGATGTGCTTTGAGCAAATATTTAAATACTCTGACAGATTTTTTAGGACTAGAAAGAGAATTTTTTTTTTTTTCGTTATTGTGGTTTTTTTCTTTTTTTTTTTTTTTTATTGCTGTTACGTCCCATTTGCAAAGGATTAAAATCATTTGCATGGGAAGTTAGGTTGTTAATAAGCCGTCGAAATAACCCGAGCAGATCATCATCATCATCATCATTGCCAACCATTATCAATCCACTGCTGGACGTAGGTCTCCCCAAGTTTCCTCCACAACGGTCTGTCTTGTGCCAGTCTCCTCCATGTCACTCCCGCATACTTTCGAATTTCATCCACCCATCTCCCATGTGGTCTTCTTCTGGGTCTTTTCCAGTCCCTTGGAATCCAATCTAAAATTTCGGCTGTCCATCGATGGTCTGTCCTTCTGGCAGTATGCCCAGCCCATTGCCATTTCAGGGATTTAACTCTGATCATGATGTCTTCCACTCTTGTCATTTTTCGGATCCACGAGTTCCTCTTCTTATCTCTCCTGGTTACACCAAGCATGCACCTCTCCATGCTTATTTGAGTTATCTGCAGCCTTTGTATGTCTCTTTTAGTTAAGGTCCACGTCTCTGCACCATACGTAAGCACTGGAAGGATGCATTGATCAAACACTTTTTCTTTTAAGACATAATGGCATATTGCTCTTGAAAATTATGCTGTTTCTTCCAAAAGCTCTCCAGGCAAGTTTTGTACGCCGATTAATTTCTTCATCAATGTGACCCTCACTTGATATCTGCTGTCCAAGATAAATGTATGCGTCTGTTATCTCCAGCTTTTCTCCATCAATCGATAAATCTTCATTTCTTGTGAAAGCATTGAACATCACTTTTGTCTTCTGAAAGTTCATTTTTAATCCCACTTCTTTACTCTTGTCAGCAAGTTCCTGCATCATACTCTGCAGCTCTGATGGGGTAGTTGCAAAAATGACTACGTCATCTGCAAAACGAAGGTGGGTTAGATAATTTCCATTAATCTTTATCCCTTTGTTTTCCCAGTTCAGTGATTGAAAGACATTTTCCAATGTGGCATTAATGAGCTTCGGAGATATGGTGTCACCTTGTCTCACTCCCTTTCCAATTTTTATGTGTGTTGTATTTTCAAATAACCGAATCTTTGCACTTGCATTTTCATAGATGTTATTAATAATATTAATGTATGCATCTTCAATACCGCAGGATTTCAGAGCCATTGTAACTGCTGATGGTTTCACCGAATCAAAGGATTTTTCATAATATCGATAAAAGCCATGCACAATGGAAGTTCATATTCCCTCGCTCTTTCAATTAGTTCTCTCAGTACGTGGATATGATCTATTGTGCTGTAGCCACTCCTGAAACCCGAGCAGATACAGGGAAGTAAATGAAGACTTTTTTTTTTTTTCAGGGTTTAGTGACCATCATGAACAACTCTAAGCAGTCTCGCGTGTCTAATTTGGTACCTTGTCGAAGCGCCTTTTTCCACTCGGTCATCCGGGTGGCTGAACAACGTCATTGTCTCTAATTAACAGGTTCACTGCACTTGAATTCTACAAGATACTGTGTAAAAACAGGAGTTGATTAGGAATCGAACCCGTGCTTCTCGCTTCGGAGTGAGTTGCTGCTCTAACCGACTAAGCTACACCGACGGAATATACCGCTGCATATTTGTCGTCTTGACACGTGCTTCACCTCTGTAATACGTCACAACTTGTTTATACTTTCTGATTCACACATAAGTTATCATTCTGCCACTGAACGTATATCCTCTTTTCAAAATGTCAGCTTCCCAAGAGCTCATCAGGACTACGAAATTCCACGAACGGTATACAGATACGAACAGCTTCAATCAATCCTCTGCTTTCTTTTTTGTTATTTATTGTTTTATTTTATTTTCTTATTTTTGCTTCCGGGGGTTTACCGACCACCATGAGCATGCCTTAGGGCTGTAAGCAATCGCCTGTCCCAAATTTTGGATAATGATTCCGAGGAAGGCTGAGAGCTAGTGCCGTAGGACAAATACCTCATCCGTGCCTTACCCTAGATTCGAACGCAGTCCCAACCGTGGTATAAAAGCTGATTGGTCCGAGTAGGGCCGTGCTACAGAAGACCACGGCTCTACTCGGACCAATCAGCTCCTACATTTTCTCAATCATGTTTCAGATAGCAATCGTGCCCGGCGGAACTATCGGGTCCTGTGGAGATTTAAAGAAACATTTGCAGAGAAAATGAAAGAGGTAACAAATATTTAATGAAACCATGTGAAACATAAACTTAATACTGTGCTGCGCTCTAGCTACGTTAAGTTTACCCGAATGCTCTTTAATGGCATATGTGTGGAAACTTTTGGAAAGGTCTGAGATTAACAGGACACATCCCAGGTCAGTACTTGGTACACACACATCTCTTCGTGGTTTTAAAAAAAGCAGCTTACTGGCACCCATTAAAATTTTAAGCATTTCTTTGATTTTCAGGTGAAAGAAAAAAGGATTATTTCGTGCTTTATTCGGGCAATACAGTTTCTTTAACAGTGCTTCAGCTCTTGACTTTG
This sequence comes from Macrothele yani, assembly GCA_039090855.1. Lineage (NCBI taxonomy): Eukaryota > Metazoa > Arthropoda > Arachnida > Araneae > Macrothelidae > Macrothele > Macrothele yani. The sequence continues at coordinate 57,484,654 of CM077017.1, read as the reverse complement.
AATAATATATTGTTACGACCCACCCCGCCATTAATTTAGTAAGTAATGGGCGTGGTGGATGTGTGAAATTAATTAAGTATTAATTATGTTCGATGCTTGATTGGAGTTTAAAAGTGTAGACAGCAGAAAGTTTTATCTGGGGGTTTGGAAAGAAAGGAGGCAAATAATTCTCCTTCTTACTGGGTGGTCTCAGAATAGCTGTTAGGCCATAAATCGAAGGTTGCAGCTGACGGCCAGTCTAAACAGGAAAAGAGGTACATTTCGAAGAGGGGCCACTTGAGTAGAAATGAATGAAGATGGGGGACAAAAGGTTCAGCGAATAATCGTAAATTCGTCGATTGTTTGGGACATTTTCGAGAACAATTGCTCTCTGAGTGGTCCGTGCAGAAAAATAAGATTTCGCACTTAGCGTGAAAATAAGGAAGAAATTTCAGTTGTCTGTACGCTCTCCGATGTGAAATGCTGGGCTGGATGCCTTGGATCTGCTATATCAATTGGGCGATGAAGAGCGAAACTCCCTGCATTTGGTAAGAAATGGAGACGACAACTCGATGCCAGTTTTCCATAAAGACAGCGGAATGCCTAAATCCGTGTGATAAAGCAGCAATTTCTAGGCTGGGAGCCTAATGGAAATCAGCGACTGATTGGCCCAATGAAAGCAAAGTTACAGAGGAATTAAGAAGTCTGCGAGTACGTTGGTCGAAGCGAAGCCGAGCCGAAGATCGGGTTCGAGTCCAACTACGGCAGTGTGCAATTACCATCCTCTCCCTGAAGCGGCGAAGGAAGCCAGCTGGTCCTGCGGGGTGAAGCGAGGCCCCATGAGTGTGTGTCTGTGTGTGTGTGGTTACGTAAGCAGCGCAGCCACTACGTGTAAGTGCGACGGGATAAGGCCGGCGCAGGAAAAATATCAGCGTAAGAGTGGTGGCTTGGATACCTAAGAAATTTGCAGGTGAAAAGCTAAATCACAATTTGGATTTATTCTTGACAGCATCCATGTAAGTAGAAACATTTTGTTTTTATTGTTACATCTGCTACACAATTAAGTGAGGAACTGAACTAATATATTGCAAGAACTAAACTGAGAAATAGTAAGACTGAACTGTGGAATTTAAGTTCATTAAAACTTTATCGCGGGAACTGATTTAGGTCAAAGTTGACCCAATAGTTATGTTCAGAAGACAGCTAAATTTTATTCGTATGTGTGCCATTGTTATGTTTTTATAGCCAATTAAATATTTGTTTAGGCAGTCAGCGCAGTCATAGAACACATTATTTATGTGTACGCAGGTGATTGGTTCAAATTGTTTAAGTGTATGCCCATATAATACAGTTTTCGCGCCAAGAACTACGTCGAAGGAGATCAGTGAAGAAATATACTAATTGCTCGGCTACGGTTGTTAAATTGATTTACAGCGGTGGGATAATGACCCGCTGTCGTAACATTTTGGTGCCAGCGGCGGTATCAATATTTTTTTACAGGCCATGTTGCCTAAATATGATTCAAGGTGGAACTTTTTAAACTAAGTTAAACAATCCGAATGAAAGGTATTATTGAGACGTACATATTTAAAAAGTATTTTTCTCATTTACTCGGAGGGCAGGTAATGGTGATTTTGCAGCTGTTGCTTGTATATTTTAAGACTTAATATTTCATTATGGTTACCTTGATGAAGAAAGTGATATAAGCTGTGCAAGGGACTGCCGTGGTATAAATAAACCAACTTTTCGTAGTCTTGTGACGTACTACAGAGGTAAAGCACGTGTCATGACGACAAATATGCAGCGATACATTCCGTCCGTTTAGCTTAGTTGGGAGAGCAACTTATTCCGGAGTGAAGGGGGCTCGGACAAACTTGTGTTTTCACAGTCTTCTTGTTCCTTTTTTGCTTGGCTCAAACTTGAAATATGCTTATGGATCTACTCTTAGTTGGGAAATCAGTGGAAGATGTCTTCATGTTGAATCAAACACTCCACACACTCTAGAAGGGCCGGATTAAGGCCTTAGTGGGCCCCTAGGCTAAGACATTTGAGTGGGACCCAAGGCTAAGATACCTGAGTGAACCCCCAAAGCACTTCCAACGGGGAATTTTTATGAAGTCCGTTAAAACACAAAACGTAACTACTACATTATCTGCAGTTTTCGTAATAAGTCCCTGTATTTTCCACTTTTCTCACAAGAACACGAGTTAAAAGCTTAAGATTCCTAGATTTTATCTTGGATTTCCTAATGATTTAGCATTGTATACTTTTCTTAGTGCATCTCTTTTTTTTCTTTTTATGCAACATGAAGCCACCGGGGACTTCGACTATTAACGGCTATGTTGCACTTGGTTTTTTTTTTTCAGTTAGTACAGCCCTTGTCTTTGCGTCGGCTATTCCCACCATTTTATGTTGGTTTGCGTACTTGGCAATTTCTTTTGATTTGTCCCGCTTTGATGTTTTCGTTGTGAACCTTAGAGGTCCTTGCGCCGAGATACTGAACCAACTAACTCAAGCAAAGAAAAGTTAATGACCTCCATGTGCACTGAGGGTTTGTCCTTAATTTTGGGCCATTTCTTCCAGGGCGGACCAACGCATTGGGACCGGCTCCTCACTCATTGGACACGGTATCAGCGAAGGCTTTTCGATGTATGAATAAGTGCAGGTATGTCCATGTATGAATAAGTGCAGGTACGGATGTACCGATACTAACTGCACTCAATCCAATGTACTTTTTTTTTTTTTTTTTTATTGGAGGTTTAACGACCACCGTGAGCAACTCAATGGGCTATAAGCAGTCGCCCGTCCCTAATTTAGGGTCACTGGTTCCAGGGAAGGGAGAGAGCCAGTGCCGTAAGACAAACACAACATCCGTGCCTCACCGGGATTCGAACCCGGACCCCTTCGGACGAATGATCAGAGGCCAACGCCTTAGACCACTGCGCCACCGGGGCGGCCCAATGTACTTCAAAAGTCATGCTAAAAATGGCAGTCGAATTTTTCTTCCCACTTTAGAGTTCATTTGGTGATCTATCCACTTTATGATTTTTACTTTATTCGTTCTTACACTTCACCAGAGACGCAACTAGAAAGATTACCTAATATTTGTATGGTACTCAAAACGAGATCTCAGTAAGTTGTTCCACTTAAATATTATTTTTCTTCATAAGTCTTAGTTTTCTAATCGCAGCATTGCATAATTGCTTATTTATTATGACGTAGATCCCATGGTGAAAGGAAATAATCACTCTCCTTCACTTCCTACGGACATTTCATTACAGACCATGCAAATGAAAGGAACACACCATTTACTCTGCAAGATGTACATACAAATGCTTCACTGACTTGTTAACTGCTGAAAAACGACAAATAAAAGTCGCCATTAATTACTGAAGTAAATACAATGGTTCTCCTCGTTCGTCTTCTCGGCACCTGCTGTGGTCGTCATTTATCATTCTTCAAGCTTTATTAATATTTACCTATCCTAGTGTTCCTTATATTCTTCATGTCATCCGTTTCCTAATTATTGTTTTTATGTCATTTCTCTTGCTGGCATTGAAAGATCTGCTGCCGGCAAGAGACGCTAGAGAATGGCTGTCACGTGACTTCATCCTTGTTATCGATCGTGTCGACGTACACTGTTTTCGAAGTCTGAAATACAGCCACCTACTGTTGTGTGTCTTTTCGCTGCATCGCTGTGCGAGCGAAGAACCCATTAAATTCAGAGCATTCACGTTCACAAACCTAGACAAGAGGGGAGTGAAGGGAAATAGAGAGGGAAAGTGCTAGGGGAAAACTAAGTTCCAAGGTGGAGGGCATATTTCAGCCGCCTAATTATAACGCCGTTTCCCCGGCGCCTTTTGCAGATCAATCTTTGTTTTGTTAAGTAATGACTAGGTGGCGAAAACAACATTTAGAGTTGTATTTTTGAAGTTAGTGCTATTAGCATGAATTCCTGAAATGCGAAATGCCGTATATTATTTTGTGCTTTGGATAGCAGTGTGTTTCGACACATTCTGTTACTTAGGAAACAAGAGCACAGTTAAATAAGATTAGGTCGACACTTGAACCTATTTACTTGTAATTATTCTCTTTGTTTTCGATTTAACGACCACCGTGAGCAACTTCTAAGGGCTATTAGCCATCTCCTTTAATAATTTAGGGCCACTGGGTCCAGGAAAGGGAGAACGCCAGTGTCATAAGATAAACACACCACCCATACCTCCTCCAGAACTTGAATTTGGGCACACCAGGGCAAACATGCAGAAGACATCGCTTGGACCACAGCACCACCGGTGGGCGAACTTATTTACTTTTTATAACTCATTCACTTTCTCATCTCACTTCCTAGCAGATCGTCAGCACTATAAATTAGAAAGAAGTCCGCATATAAAGGTTAAGTATTCGGAGAAGTATTCAATTGAAATTGTAACAGTTTTCAGAAAAGTAATTTTTCTGCATCTCCGTCTTAGAACGAGTGCAGTGCCAATGTAATTTGCAACAGCACGTTGGTAATGAAATTATAAGGAATTTTGCAGCATAAAATACCTTCAGAAAATACTTTTGGGTTTTTAAATTTGAATTTCTCCTATGTGTATTAATCATAGGGGAAATTACATAAACGTTTTGAAGAAATTTTGCTTTCGTTTTCCATCGGTGAAGTTAAGTTTTAGTCCAAATTGTTGTTCTTAAGGCACCTGATTTTCTTGAGGATAATTTACTGAAGTGTTATTACCTCTAAGTAAGTAAACTATTTTCCCCTGGTAGTTTACACGAAAGTTTATTTCAATGCACTAAAAGAAATCGTCACTGAATAACCTCAGTCTTCGGTGAGCGGAAATTTGGAATTGTGTATTTTTTTTTACCTGTTCGTCTTTCATAAAACTTGTAATCTACATTCCATGAAAATGAATAGTATATTTTGGTAGCAATGCATAATACACTCGTAATTGAAAAAAAGGATGCTGCATTTCTGCAGAGAATGCGTTATCTTAAAAGCGCCGACTACGGGCATGCCCAGGTTTCTCTGAGGGCAACCTAAATCAACTTTCGGCAACTATTTATATATTGTAATTAGAACTTATGAAATAAGCTGTTTCATTCAATTAACAGCCGACAAAAATTATTAAAAAATCTAAATTAATACGTATATTCAACACACACTTTTGAAATGGTGTGTGTTGGGTATATTACACTGGTCAACAACAAATTCGTCCCAAGTTTGTTGATGGCTGTTCTCGGTATACTTTCTTATGCTGAATTCAAATATGAAATGAGATTTTTACTGTCAGGCTTAGTTTTCTTGTAACCGTATGTTAATATTTTCTTCATCTAGTGTAATCCCCGTGTGAGTCACCTAACCACGTGCTTTGAGTGCGCCCGGATAAGCACGCTCGGGTCACAGGTATGCGTTAGGCAACCTATAAACTTTATTTCGGATGCAACGTGGGTGATCATGACAAGACTTGGGCCCCTCACATTTGTTGGGTGACATGAGCAGGACTACTCACAGGATGATTTAACGGTTCACGTCACTGCCACATGCCGTTTGCTGTTCCAATGATCCCAAAGATCGCACAGCAGACTGCTATTTCTGCCTTGTAAGTACAAAAGGGATCACTTCAAAAACCAAAGAGCTGAGTAAAATACCCTACTCTACAAACTGCAATGAGACCAATTCCCCACAAAGTTGTGCTTCCAGTATCAAATCCTCCAGATCATGGTATTTTCAGTGATGAGAAATCAAACAAAGCTGGGGCATATCATGAGAAAAAAATTAAAGATACTGTATGTCTGATCCAACATACCAAGCTACCTGTTCTTCGAATGAACCGCATTTTCAGCAAGAAGATCTGTTCGTGCTTTGGATTTATCTAAGAAGCAGGCTGAACTTTTAGGTTCAGGATTAAAGGGGTGGAATCTACGCCGCGTGACACTAAAGTTTGTATGTTCCGCACTCGCCGTAACGAATTTGACAAATACTTCTCCCAAGAAGAAGGACTTGTGTTTTGTAAAGATGTTAAAGCAGTTATGGGGGCTCTTTGACATGAACTCAACGTGGTCGAGTAGCACTTGTTCATTGACTCCTCAAAAGTGAGCTTGAAGACGGTCTTTCTTAACTATGAAAATAAACTGCCTTCGTTACAAACGTGAAAGATTCATACGACAACATGAAATTGCTTATAGAAAATGTTCAGTATCAGAAATATAAGCGAAATATCTGTGGAGATCTAAAGATCATTACACTTTTGCTAGGGTTGCAGCTAAATAAGACCAGGTACCGTTGTTTTTTTGTGTGAGTGGGATAGTAGAGACAAGCGAAATCACTACGTTCAAAAGGATTGGCCAAACCAAACTTCACTTGCTCCAGGCAAGAAATATATTGTGAACAGGGCGCTTGTTGACCCTCAGAATGTGTTCCTTTTTCCTTTGCACATCAAGCTTGGACTTATGAAAAACTTTGTTAAAGCGATGAATAAAATGCAAACTGGATTCACATACTTGAGAAATAAATTTCCCCGCATCAGTGATGCCAAAATTAAAGGAGGAATTTTTGTAGGCCCTCAGATCAGAGAATTGTTAAGAGATGATGGACTTCAAGGAGAGTTGAATGAAGCAGAGAATGCTGCTTGGCGCAGTTTCAAAAGTGTCTGCATAAACTTTTGGGGGAATCACAAAACCAAAAACTATCGTGAATTATTGTGTCACCTTCTCCAGTCTTACCAAGCAATGAAATGCAATATGCCACTAAAAGTTATTTTTTTTGGATTCTCACTTGGACTTTTTTCCAGAAAACCTAAGTGTGGTGAGCGACAAACATGGTGAGCGTTTCCATCAGCATATTTGTAAAATGGAAAAGCGTTACCAAGGCAGCTGGAGCCCCAGTGTGATGGGTGACTACTGCTGGACTCTTAAGAGAGACATTTCTCAGGCAAAGTACGGAAGAAAATGAAACAAAGTTATTTTTTTGAACCATAGGTTTGTCGTTTGGATGAGATTTCAATGAGTATGTAAATATATGAGGTTTTAAAAATTAAATTGCATGTCACCCAAGAACCTTACCTGGTGGTGTCAATGAAAGTAGATGTGTTGTTTGCCGCGGTTGGGGAAAACGCTTAGTTTAAGAACTGTGCAAGGAAAAAACGTGCAATTTCTGGTAAAGTAAAAGACAGTCCCTACCAAATCTTTTCGTATGTTGAGTAAGGCACACAAGGAAGGAATTCATGTCACATGCCCGTGTATTTGCTTGGCATGAGAAGTTCAGTGAAGACGACGAACGTTCCGGACGCCCAAACACTTCAAAAACAGAAGACAATGTGGACAAAATCTACGCAATTAATCGAAATGATCGATGACTGAGCATTAGAATGATAACCGAAATGGTAAACACTGATAAAGAAACTATTAATCAAATTTTAAAAGAAAATCTGAACATGACAAACGTTTGTGGCAAGACGATTCCGAACTTCTTACGCTTGAACAAAAAAAAAAAAAAAAAAAAACGGCATTCTGGGGCAAAATCAGGCGATCCTCAACCTTTAGGAAACTTATGAATTGTGACAAAACCTGGATTCTACCAGAGATGGAAACGGGTCACGGGTCAACGGGTCAATTGGTCGTCGACAATTTCTTGCTGGTCAAACGGGTCGGATCAAGGTGTTTCTGACCTGATTTCGACTGGATTTTATTGCCGTTTTATTTTTCAAAAGAAAAAAAAAATATTTCAAGGAAAATGCATACTGTGGAATTTTGTGCTCGACGCTGGTGTCAGCGGAGTGAAAAATGATTTGTCATACAAAAATATTGCCGTCTCTTTCTTAAAGCAAAGAAGATTTCCACCGACCGACGATACCATATCGTAAAACGATACTTCCTTTGCGTTTGCTTTCAGTGCGACTTTCCTAAGCAAGATACTGGCAAACGCGTGTAGCCTGCTTTTTTGGTGATTCATACTCTCACACCCAGCATGTTACATTGTAAGACTAAACTCAGTTACTTTTCACATTGCATCTTTAGCATTGAGCATTCAGAGGTTTTCGTTTGACGTGCTAACATCCCGTTGCACTTCATGTCGTGTCAGAATTAATGCCTTATTTATTAAAATGGGTGAATTTAATATTAAGGACACTGAGAAAGGCGTCAAGGCCAACAAATATGTTCTTGTTGAAAACAAAAAGGAGAAGAGTGAATGCTGGAAGTTGTTTCGTCTCATTAAGGTGGACGTCTAGTAATTTTGCTTCTTATACTTCCAAAGGAAAAACTTCTGTACACATTTTCTTCATAATTAATGCGTTCCCAAGGATGAAAATTTGAACATCGATTAAAATAACTTCATATTATAACTTGTAGTATAACCATAATTCAATTAAAAAACAATAACTTTTCCTTCGGTGGTGTTGAAACCAGAAAAAGGATGGCGCGACCGGTACGTTGATGACGTCAGTAGACAAACAAATGTTGGATTGCATAATTAAAGTTATGTTTTAGAAAATATTAAGTATTCCATGTTATAAAATAAAGCTATTTTAATCGATGTTCAAATTTTCTTCATTGGGAACGCATTAATTGTGAAGAAAATGTGTACATATGTGTTTTTCCATTGGAAGTATAGGAAGCAAAATTACTTGACGTCCACCTTTAGAAACCAAAATATATTTCACAGCAACAATAACTTTCACATATTCTGAAACTTGATATGTTATCAAGAACACAGCAAAAACTGAAATTATATTTTACATACAACAAGTTACTTAATTCAAACGTTTTGACTGTAGCAGCATCAAAATTACGTGGAACAGCCTTAACATTACTGCGGAGGGACTTTTAGACTCTCGGAGATGTGTTTGAAAACATGTGTAAAACCGTTAGGTTATATGAAGGACGACAGTTTGAACACTTTCTGTAGGTGAGTAAATTATACGTTTCCGTAACACTTTTATATGATTTCTATATAAACTACGATACCCACTGAGGAGAGACTTTTTGAACGCCCTGTGTGTGTATATATATATATATGATTATGTATTATAATTATACATGATTATGTATAATTAATTATAAATTGAGTTTCGAATTTTTAGTTCAAAATAGATTTTCCAGGTTAGGTCCGGGTCGGGTCCAATTATGTGCCGTCCGGTTCGGGTCCGGGTCCAAATTTTTGACCCGTTTCCAACTCTGGATTCTACAATATAACCCTGAAACGAAATAACAATCGATACATTGGAAAGCATCAACATCACCAAGGATGAAAAGAAAGCACGGCAAAGCAAGTCCAAGTTCAAGACCGCCGTTCCGGTGGCGCAGTGGTCTAAGCGATGGCTTCTGATCATTCGTCCGAAAGGTGTCCGGGTTCGAATCCCGGTGAGGCATGGATGTTGTGTTTGTCTTACGGCACTGGCTTTCTTCCTTCCCTGGAACCAGTAGCCCTAAATTAGGGACGGGCGACTGCTTATAGCCCATTGAGTTGCTCACGGTGGTCGTTAAACCTCCTACAAAAAAAAAAAGTTCAAGACCATATTAATTATTTTCTTTGTCATTAAGGGTTATTTTGGCAGAGTGGGTTCTCGATGGAACGATAGTGAACAACAGTAACAAGCAACTGAGTTAAGTTTAAGTGCACCATTTAACAGCATCGCATGTGAAATGAGTACAACCTTCTACGATAGAAGAGGTTCTATCAATGTGGAGATAACGTAGCGGGCAACACGTAATACAAAGTATAACACCATTTTATTCAGTAAATACTAAATTCTGTAATTTTCTCGGGTGATCCGATAAACTCAGCGATCTTCTGGTGGTGTCCGTTGGATCCATTTTCCTTGTTTTACACAATTTCTCTTCCTATTTTCATCTTAGTAAAATTGCCAATGTTATAAGTATTTGTATCAACGGTTTCTTTATAAATACAGTCAAAAGTCGTTTTAACGAAATACGATAAAACATAAGGAACGTTACAACGAAAAAAATCGTTAACTTGTTTGCTTTACTGTATTTATATAAGAAATATAAAACGTTATAACGAAATACTTTACAACGAAAAACACCTTATTACAAAGTAAAATTCTTGAGACAAGTGCTCAAGTAAAACTTTATACGTAGCGAATTTTGCCCTCTCTTTAAAATTCTGAACGATTTAGCTGCCATGGAGCGCCAACAAAAGAACAAAAGTGACTACACGTTTTGCCAAAAAACCTTCTCTGAAGAAAATGAGCCTTCTCCCAATGAAGATGAGACGAAAAATCTAAACTTTATTTTGATGTTTCTCCAGTAAATGCGATTGAATGTTTACAGAAAGTTGGACACTATTTACAGAAACGCGAGAACTTTATACTAAAGAAATTAGCAACTATCTAAATGTTATGAATACAGTTATAACTAAAGACGCCATGGAAAAACGAAAACAGACTGTACTTACATCGTACTTCAAAACCCAATAGGTATGTCTGAACTGTTTTACAATTTGCCGTATGCAAACATGCTTTGCATCGAAATAGAACTAAATAAATTGCTTTAATTATGTTACTTTAAAATTAAAGATATGTAATACCAATATGTACGTACATTATTTCTTGAAGCATATGACAGTGTTTTATTAAGATGCATTTTTAAAAGAGAGAAATTCTTAATATCAGGGGGATAAAAAATAAATACAGTATGTGCGTACATACATATAAATAAAACGTGTACAGTACGTAATTTCATACGTATAAATTAATTAAAGCTTATATATTTCATTTCTACTTTAGCAAAAACATTCCGTTACAAATACGAGGGTTGTACCGAAAGTAATGCAAAAGTGGGCATAACTTTTTTATTAACTGACATAGGTCGTTCAAATTGCACATGTTGGTAGAGTAACTATTTCTCTATACAAAGGTTTTACTCAACATAGTCTTCATCACAAGCGATGCATTTGTGCCATCGTTGAACTCAACTGTCGAATCGTCTTTGAAAAAATTCAGGTGTGGACTGTTGTACCCACTTCTTCACAGCCACTTGCACTTCGCCTGTGTCATCAAATCGTTGTTCCCGGAGACTGTCCTTCATTGGACCGAACAGGTGGAAGTCGGAGGGCGCCAGATCTGGGCTGTATGGTGGATGGGGATCACCGACCAGCCTAATTTGCTAATCGCCTGATTTGTTGGCAAAGATTTGTGTGGCCTCGCATTGTCATGCTGAATGTGGATTCTTTTCAGATTCTTGTTCGGTTTCTTTCTCGTCATGGCTTCTCTAAGCTTCTTGAGTGTCTCAATATACAGCTTGCTGGTCACAGTACTGCCACGTTCCAGAAAATCAAGGGGAATCACACCCCTGTCATCCCAAAAAACAGTCACCATGACTTTCTGTGCTGATCGCTGGCTCCTGAACTTCTTATGCCTTGGTAAAGAGGCGTGACGCCATTCCATGGATTGATTCTTCGTTTCCGGATCGTAAAGATACGCCCACGTGTCATCCCCTGTCACCAAATCGAAAAAAAAAAAAAAAACGTGTCTTCCTTGGCTTCAAATGCTTCCTGCAGATCAGAGCAGACTTCCACCTTTCTCTCCTTTAAATCGGGTGTCAACTGCCCACTTTGCACACTGTTTACGATACCCTAAGTATTCCACCATCTTTAGTATGGTATTGTGATCACAGCTCCAGTTGTGCAACAAGCTGACGGATTGTGACTCGTCTCTCTGCACGAATCGATTCGTCCACTCGCTGACGATTCGTGTCAGTGGTCGCAGATGATGGTCTCCCACTGCGTGGTTTGTCTTCAATGCCGGTTTCCCCTTCTTTAAACTTCTTCATCCATCTGTGCACATTGCTTTTGTCAATTGGTGTCATCTCCGTAAACATTCTGTAGCCTCCTGTGGATGCCGGACAAACCTGCACCCTTCTTTCGTCAAGAACGCAATGACGGCACGTTGCTTCTGCTCGGAATCCATTATTTACCTGCAGTGAAGTAGAAGGGTTAATATCGAGGAAGAGTTACGCTACCAACATGTGCAATTTGAACGACCTCTGTCAGTCTGTCAGTTAATAAAAAAGTTATGCCCACTTTTGCATTACTTTCGGTACAACCCTCGTAAATTACCTTTGCTTGTTTCTATGGGCACTATTTCGCAATTGCATCACCTGCGATCTTACGCGTAATGAAATTTTCTGTATTACGTACTAACTTTTTAACGAAAGTTTCGTAATAACGTTCTAACGAAAATACGATGTTATGAATTTTTTCCTGTCCTCCAGAATTTCGTTATAACGAGTTTCGACCAAGCGACAGAACTGTGAACCACAAAACTCCTCAAATTTTGACATTAAAGTGTTCCACAAGGTAAATGGCATCCGATGTTAAAAGAATTTTTTAAATCGCACGTTTAGAAACAGAGATATTAAGAATAAGAGATAAAAATTTGTGTCCCCTAGCGGCGAAATTGTACATTATTTTGGCAAGAACGAATTTCCTTCATCGGGTTTTTAGCCCCGCAGATATTGCTGTAAACCGGGCTATGAACTTACGGCCTGTAGTGACAAACTGGTGCGTTAAGAAAATTTTTAAATTATATGGGAAAGCTTTCACAGGAGAAACTATCGCGAACAAAGAAAGGATTTTTCAAATCGGACACTTACAAAAAGAGATGTCGACAAAAATAAGATATACATCTACGCCCCCTCGCGGAAAACCAATGCTTTATTTTAATAATAAAGTATACTGAGAAGATTTTTCGAGGTGAGCGGGATCGGTCCACGAAAGAATTGTTTCAATAGAGTTTTCGGAAGCTCAGATTTTTACTGCAAATGCATCAGAAGCAGAAATAAACCGTTACGCCCACTGGTGACTAAACTATTCTTTATCAAAAATTTGAAATTATAATAACAAGCATTTCCCATCAGGTGATATATCTGATGCAGGAAGAATTTTTTAAATCGGTGTTTTAAAAGCAGAGATATCGAGGAAAACGCAATTTACCTTTACGCCCCCTAGCGAAAGATCTATGAAATACTTGAAAAATTTGAAACTGTATGAGAAACATTTCGTACCGGTAACTCTCTGCAACAAAGAAAGAATATTTCAAATCGGACTCTAAGAAGCAGAGATATCACCAAAAATAAGATATATATCTTCGCTCCCTGGTCGGGGAAACTATGCGCTATTTTAAGCAGGAGGTATTCTCAAACGCATTCCGAGGTGCGTTGGGCTCGTTTTCCAGCTGATACATTTGAGTTAGGTCCTATGGCTCTGGTTCTGCTTCTTTTCTAGTACTATTTGCCTAAATTAGGGGCGAACGACTCCGTATATCCTTAAATGCTCGTGGAATTCGTTGAACCCCAAAATAAAAATTAAAAGGAGAGAGAGAGAGAAAGAGAAGAACCCAATAGTGATCGGCTATTGCCTTAGCTCGTGCAGTTTTCCGTCGAGCTTAGACGTGCGATAAGTAGAACTCGTTCATTCATGTTACAATAAATTCCTTACCCAATTGCACTACATATAGTAAATCTGAAGCAAACAATATGTTTTTTTTGTGCATCCTTATTTCATATATCAGGTAACCACAAAAGTATTAGCCGTTTTTCGATGGAGTAAAAGAAACACCTTTTAATGATTGAATTTGCGGAGAGATGGCGTTCGACCCGCGGTGTATTGTCAGCTGAAATCCCAAGATGCTATGCGCATGCGAATCGATGAGTAAGCAGTTTGGTAATGGAAAGACATTCGATTACAATAGCGGTGGTATCAGTGGAGATTATTAGTTGGTGTTTGTTATACGAATTTAAACTCGGTTCATCTGCTGCCGAAACAACTCGTCGCATTTGCTTAGCATTCGGGGCAGATGCTGTGAAGGAACACACAACTCGGAATTGGTTTCGGAAGTTCAGAAACGGAGATGAAACCCTATCAGCCTTGACACAGAAGCCCTCAAAGTTGCTACTGATCAGAACAGTAGCCAAACATGCCAGGAACTAGCCTAGTCATTTGGTGTTTGTGATGAAACCTTCCGAAGACATCTGCATGTAATAAGTAAGACATACAAATTGTCTAAGTGGGTTACCCATGAATTGTCTGCAGTGAGCAAACAGCAATGTGTCTCAGCTTGTCTTGCATTGCTGTCTCCTCTATGACAAGGAACCATTTTTGGATAGGGTACTCACATGTGATGAGAAGTGGGTTCAGTACAGCACCCCAAAACGTTCCAGACATTGGTTGTCCAATAGTGACTCAGTTCCTCACACATCCAAGCCAGCACTGCATCCACGTAAAGTTATGCTGTGTATGGTGGACAGCACAGGTGGTGTTCATTATAAAATCTTGTAACTGGGCCAAACGATCACCGCTGCAATCTACTGTGAACAGCTGAAACGTGTGCAGGAGGACCTGAAAAAAAGCAGTGTTGGTCAACAGAAATGGAGTTATGCTCCTTCAAGGTAACGCTCGTGCCCACTCCGCTTCATTGACCTGAAACTCTATCAAACAACTTGGTTGGCAGCTTTTATGCCATCCAGCATACTCATTAGATATCTCTTCTTCAGACTATCACTTGTTTCTTTCACTCGACAATCATTTGCGTGGACACGACTTTACCAGCTTCGATGAGTTGTACGCTACCCTCCAAAACTTCTTCTCTTCCCATGACCCGACATTTTATTGCAAGGGTATATATAAGTTGTTAACACGTTGGCAGAACGTTGTTGATGCCCATGGTAATTATTTTGGTGAATAAATTGCTTATCTACTACGTATGTGTTGTACATTGTCTCAGACTCCGAAAACGGCAAATACTTTTGTGGTTACCTAATACTTCAAGAATATAAAATTGATCACAGTGCTATGATCTAGATTTTGCTTATAGTAATCATTTCTCCACAAGAAAAAATACTACTCTGATGTCGCTTTCAGCACATAGAAATTGGTTCAACATACGTGTTTAATTTTCAAGAGAAAATAAAATTTCAGTTATTTTGCTATCTACCATCATTTAAACCACGTTTATGATATACCTTCATGGTTATTCCGAAACACGGCTCTATAACGAAGTAAATTTCTCCGTCATTTCTGTCCACGCCAGGATTCGAACCCGGATCCCCTCATTCCGGAATAAGTCACTCTACCAATTGAGCTACGCGGACGTTTTATTCTGATTCCTATCTGCCTTTATGTCGTGTGCGTCCTTCTGGCAGATACGTCACATCTCCTGGTACGTTACATCATCTCCCCCTTATTTTTTTTTTTTTTTTTTTTTTTTTTGTCGAAGTGCTGGAGAAGGGATTCTCTTATTTTTCCTATCTCGCGGTGTGGAAAGAACATCACACCAATGCGAGATTTTGAACGGTCGGGTCATCCGGATAGTTCGGGCGCCATTATAACGAAGTAAATTTCTCCGTCATTTCTGTCCACGCCAGGATTCGAACCCGGATCCCCTCATTCCGGAATAAGTCACTCTACCTATTGAGCTACGCGGACGTTTTATTCTGATTCCTATCTGCCTTTATGTCGTGTGCGTCCTTCTGGCAGGTACGTCACATCTCCTGGTACGTTACAGCTCGTCGCCATTTTTCAGCGATGCCGCCTTATTATATAACTGCTTTTAATACGTGAAGAATGCAGCTCTGGATTTCCATAATCTCTACGGAAAATGTTATTTCCTACTAAACAAACAGTTTCATATCTAAAAATGGATACACTACATTTATTTGCATTTTGCGATTGTGCTGCTGACGCTTAAAACACGTAAACTGTTACTAAAAAAGTGTATAAAAAGTTCAGTAGGTTTGTTTTCTTGTCAAAAATCATGGCCTAATGGTAGTAAATTAATTACACCAATTCTCATAGGAAAGAAAACGAAAAACAATTATAAATTCCTCCTAAACTTATCAAATTAAATTTTCTCCTATACTTATCAAATTAAAGTTTTCTCTTTCCCTTCCTTTTCAAAGACCTGGAACACAACTAATTAACTAAATTGCTTATTTCTGTCGTATAAGTGGAAAATCAGGAGCTCTGATAGCAACACATTCTGAGGGAACATTGAAAATTAGAGAAATCACAATGTGTTTTGATGTCCAGTCTTTTCTTTTGTGACGTATTACAGGAATGAAGCATGTGTTAAGATGACATATCTGCAGCCATATATTTCGTCGGTGTAGTTTAGTTGGTTTGAACAACTGGCTCCAGAGCGAAGAGGCCCACTTCGATTTTCGTCACCGACAAAAATATGTTTTCATATTGGCCCCCGATTGTGGAAAATAAATCTACTGGCTGTTGGGTTCTTCGAAAAATGTGTAATGCTTGTTCCACACATCGTCTGGAATTAATAAAACATTCCTTCTTCGCTTAAAAAAATTAGAAGGGAGATTATGTGACGTACTACAGAGGTGAAGCATGTGTCAAGACGACAAATATGCAGCGATACTTTCCGAAGGTGTAGTTCAGAACTGGCTCCGGATCGAGATGTAGCGGACCCGATTCGTCACCGAAAATTTTGTGAATTTCACATTTTTCAAGTGCATATGTAGATGACGGTTAAACATGACTGCCTTTAAGAGTACAGGTAATTGGACAGTTTCTTGTGTCTGCTTTTTTTTTTTTACGCTTTTCAACTGTAGGTTGAAGAAGCGTATATGCTCCAGCGTTGTCCGTCTGTCTGTCTGTCCGCACGATAACTCGCGTAAAAATGGTTCGATTTCGATGAAATTTTAGTATGTGGTAGTGGATTACCTAGGCACGAACCCTATTGTAACTGGGCGAAATGAGGTCGAAGGTCAGGACATATAAGCGGGATCCATTCTAATGCCTTTATGTGTCATAACTTAAGTAAAAATGCTTCGATTGAGACAAAACTTTATCATGTTGTTCCGGAAGTATACTGAACTGGTACTGTTGAATATCATCGAAATGGAGTCAAAGGTCAGAGCACAGGAGCGAGATTTATTCCACAGCCATTATCTTCATAACTTGATTTAAAATGTTTCTATTGCGACAAAACTTTACTACGTTGTTCTGAACAAATTATGTTTAATATCATCGAAATGGGGTCAAAGGTCAGGGTACAGGAGCTAGATTTATTCCACAGCCATTATCCTCATAACTTGAGAAATAACTTTAGTAATGATTTCTGGTATGTTGGAAAGCGTATCATAATCAATGCATAGGTGTCGAAAAGGCGTCAATTGTTAAACACCGCTTCCGGATAAGGAAGCAAAACTGCGCAATCTGAAACAGTGATGAAAAATATATATATATATGCGTCTTCCTAACCGGAACTGACCTAAATGCTTATATCCCAGCAAAGTATTGTAAAACTGCTACACTCAGAATCATCAGAAGAACGAACTGAAACAAAGCTTAAAGATTTTTCCATTGGTAAGAAAATATACCATAAAACGTGCAAAACAATAAATTTATTATGAAAGAAATCATGAAAGAAATACGGGATTACACCATATAATACAAGTTTTGAGGATGATAATCCGATTCTTGGTGTAAATATGACAAGGATGGTAAGTCAGGTAATATCCGAAAACTTAAAAATTGCATCGTCCTCGAACCCGCGTCTCCCAGATAGCGCCAGGGTATGCTAACCACTACACCACTCAGAACGACCAAGTCTCAAGTTTCCGATTAATTTGGATATAACCATCACAGGATTCGCTAGTCGAAGCAACCGGCATCGAGTTTTCGGATATTATCTGACTTATCATCCTTGTCACATTTACACCAAGAATCGGATTGTCATCTTCAAAATTTATATTATATGGTGTAATCCCGTATTTCTTTCATGATTTATCTGCTCCTCCGGGTAATCACGGGATAGGATTCTTAACCTCCGTATTCGCTAAACATGAATGCCGGTTTCTTCGACTAGCGAATCCTGTGATGGTTATATTCAAATTAATCGGAAAGTTGAGACTTGGTCGTTCTGGGTGGTGTAGTGGTTAGCATACCCGGGCGCTACCTGGGAGACGCGGGTTTGAGTCCCGCTCCAGGACGATGAAATTTTCAAGTTCTCGGATATTACCTGACTTGCCATCCTTGTCACATTTACACCAAGAATGAGATTGTCATCTTCAAAATTTGTAATAAATTTATTCCCCAGGAAGCGGTACAACACAGTTTTTCAGTGCGCTCTGAAGAATCTAAGTCTAGTGATACACGCATTCACATGTCTCAGATGTCTCCAATACACACCACGGCCTGAATTAGAAACCTTTATAGAGATGTACGTAAACGTCACTTAAACGTCACTTACTGAATTAGAAACCTTTATAGAGATGTACGTAAACGTATGTGTAAAATACGTGTTCACCTGCGTCACCACGTGATCTAGGCAACTACAGTATGTAAGACTTCTGTTGGTCAGTAGTGTTGATCACAATGGGAACCAGAAAGATGACACCGAATTTTCGGGTGTAATAAGCACGTCTTTTGAATCCGTTCTGACGCAAATTTAATTTATCAAATATATTCACAGTCAATGGAACCAGTATGGAAACAATAGTATCTGACGGAAGAAAAAAGTTTTTCAATCGGGTTTTTAATCCCTCAGATATCGCTGTAAACGGAATCGTGAGCTTACGTCCTCTGATTGCAGACTTGTGCTTTAAAAAAAACATGAATTTATATGAGAAACATTTCACACCGGAAACGCTCTGCAACACAGAAAGAATGTTTCAAATCGGACTCTTAGAAACAGTGATATCGACAAAAAATAAGATGTGACTTTACTTCCCCTGGTGGGAAAACCATGCATTATTTTAGGAAGAAAGTATTTTCAAAAGGATTTTTCATATGAGCGGTATCGGTCCAAGAAAAAAAAATTAGTCGACTTTTCAGGAGCACAGATTTTGCTACAAATACATCAGAAGCAGAAATTAAAACTTATGATCCCTGGTGGTCAAACCATTCTTTACCAAACATTAGAAATTATGGGAAAAAATATTTTCCATCAGGACTTGTATGCGGTGCAAGAAGAATTTTTCAAATCGGAGTTTTAGAAACAGAAATAACGCAGAAGACGCAATTTGCTTTTGTGCCCCTAACGGAAAGTCTATGATTTACGTGAAAATTTTGAATTTTTAGGAAAAGCAGTTCGCATTGGAAACACTATCCAACAAAGAAGGAATTTTCCAAATTGGGCTCCTAGAAGTAGAGATATTGACAAAAATATGATATGCATCTACGCCCCTTGGCGTACAAACCATGGATTATTTTAAGAAGAAAATGTTTCTAAACGGTTTGCCGACATGAGTCTGTTGGTCTACAAATGACGTTTTTTTCAATCGAAATTTTAGAAGCTCATATTTTGCTGCAAATACATCAGAAGCGGAAATTAAGATTTACGCCCCCTGGTGGCGAAACCATTTTTTCACAAAAATTAGAAATTATGTGCAAACAATTTCCCATCAGGAGCTGTATCCGGTGCTGAAAGAAGTTTTCAAATCGGAGATTTAGAAGCAGAGCTATAGGGGAAACCAATTTACCTTTACGCCCCCTAGCGGAAAGTCTATGAATTACTTGAAAATTTTGAATTATATGAAAAACATGTCACACTAGAAACACTATCCAACAAAGAAGGAATTTTTCAAATCGGAGATTTAGAAGCAGAGATATAGGGGGGGGAAGCAATTTACATATACGCCCCTAGCGGAAAGTCTATGAATTACTTGAAAATTTTCAAATTATATGAAAAACATGTCACACTGGAAACACTGTCCAGCAAAGAAAGAATTTTTCAAATCGGACTACTAGAAGTAGAGGTATTGACAAAAATAAGATATACATCTACGACCCCTGGCGTAGAAACCATGCGTTATTTTAAGAAGAAAATGTTTTTAAACGGTTTCTAGACATGAGTACTATCGGTCTACAAACGACGTTTTTTCAATCGAGATTTTAGAAGCTCATATTTTGCTGCAAATACATCAGAAGCGGAAATTAAGATTTACGCCACCTGGTGGCTAAACCATTTTTTCACAAAAATTAGAAATTATGTGCAAACGATTTCCCATCATGAGCTGTATCCGTTGCAGAAAGAATTTTTCAAATCGGAGATTTAGAAGGAGAGATATAGGGGGAAACCCAATTAACCTCCACGCCCCTTAGCGGAAAGTCTATGAAAAAAGTGTCGCACTAAAAACACTATCCAACAAGACCTAATTTTCCTTTGTTATGGTTTTGCATGCCCGCGCCTTTTCTTGGTTTATATATAGCATTTGTTTCACGTTGTGTTTTAGTTAAGTTGTACACTCAGTGTTGATTTTTATTTCCTTTTTTTTTTTTTTTTTTTTTTTTTAGCGAAATGTCATCATGTGCTGAAATATGCATATAAACACAAAAGGACAGGACATTGTTTTCCACGTCCTTGCGTGTTTATAAGAAGGATCTTTATCGGGTTCCAATAAAAATCCTTCTTTAGGAACTATTTCAAAAAACAAAAAAACTGCCCTGAAACTAATTCTGTTCAAGATAATTGGGTAAGACTAATATCTGCTGCCTGTTTGACAGTACCATCATGTTCTTGGGATAATATTATTAAACAGTTTAAAACGATTTTATGTGCACTTCACGACAGCACATTTAAACACGAAAGATGACGCCGAATTTTCGGGTGTAATAAGCACGTCTTTTGATACCATTCTGCCGCAAATTAAATTTATCAAAGCTATTCAAAGTCAATGGAACCGGTATGGAAAACAATAGATCTGACGAAAGAAAGAAGATTTTCAATCGGGTTTTTAATCCCTCAGATATTGCTGTAAACGGAATCGCGAGCTTACGAACTCTTAGAAACAGAGATATCGACAAAAATAAAATGTGACTTTACGTCCCGTGGTGGGAAAACCATGCATTATTTTAGGAAGAAAGTATTCTCAAAAGGTTTATCCATATGAGCGGTATCGGTCTAAGAAAAAAATGAGTAGAGTTTTCAGGAGCCCAGA
This sequence comes from Macrothele yani, assembly GCA_039090855.1. NCBI lineage: Eukaryota > Metazoa > Arthropoda > Arachnida > Araneae > Macrothelidae > Macrothele > Macrothele yani. Next base: position 57,463,759 of record CM077017.1, on the reverse strand, counting down.
TTTTGCAACAAATACTTCAGAAGCAGAAATTAACACTTATGACCCCTGGTGGCTAAACCATTCTTTACGAAACATTAGAAATTAGGTGGAAAATGTTTTCCATCAGGTCTTGTATGCGATACAGGAAGAATTTTTCAAATTAGAGCTTTAGGAGCAGAAATAACGCAAAAAACGCAATTTACCTTTGTGCCCCCTAGCGGAAAGCCTATGATTTACTTGAAATTTTTGAATTTATAGCGAAAACATTTCGCATCGGAAACACTATCCAACAAAAAAGGAATTTTTCAAATCGTACTCTTAGAAGTAGAGATATTGACAAAAATAATATATACATCTACGCCCCCTGGCGTAGAAACCATGCATTTTTTCAAGAAGAAAATTTTCTTAAAAGGTTTGTCGACGTGAGTAATATCGGTCAACAAACGATTTTTTTTTAATCGAGATTTTAGAAGCTCATATTTTGCTGCAAATACAACAGAAGCGGAAATCAAGACTTACGCCACCTGGTGGCCAAACCATTTCTTACAAAATTTGGAAATTAGGTGCAAACGATTTCCCAGCAGGAACTGTATGCGGTGCAGAAAGAATTTTTCAAATCGGAGATCTAGAAGCAGAGATATAGGGGGAAACGCAATTTACATTTACGCCTCCTAGAGGAAAGTCTATGAATTACTTGAAATTTTTGAAATTACATGAACCACATGTCACACTAGAAACATTATCCAACAAAGAAGGAATTTTTCAAATCGGAGTCCTAGAAGTAGAGATATTGACAAAAATAAATATACGTCTACGCCCCCTGGCTTAGAAACTATGCACTATTTTAAGAAGAAAATGTTTCTAAAAGGTTTGTCGACATGACTAGTATCGGTCAACAAACGACGTATTTTTCAATCGAGAATTTAGAAGCTCATATTTTGCTGCAAATACAACAGAAGTGGAAATTAAGATTTACGCCCCCTGGAGGCCAAACTACTTTTTACAAAAATTAGAAATTATGTGCCATCAAACTACTTTTTACAAAAAATTAGAAATTATGGTTTCCAATAAAGAGCTGTATCCGGTGCAGAAAGAATTTTTCAAATCCGAGATTCAGAAGCAGAGATATACGGGGAAACGCAGTTTGCCGCTACGCTCCCTAGCGAAAAGTCTATGAATTACTTGAAAAGTTTGAAATTATATGAAAAACATGTCACACGGAAAACACTATCCAACAAAGAATGAATTTTTCAAATCGGACTGCTAGAAGTACAGATATTGACAAAAATAAAATGTACATCTATGCCCCCTGGCGGAGAAACTGTGGAATATTTTAAGAAGAAAATGTTGCGAAACGGTTAATCGATGCGAGTGGCATCAGTCCACGAAATAATTTTTTCAATCGATATTGTAGAAGCTCCGATCTTATGGCAAATACATCATAAACAAAAATTAACTCTTACGCCCCTAGTGGCCAAAGTATTCTTTACCAAATATTTGAAATTATATGCAAAAGATTTTTCATCAGGAGATGTAATTTTCAAATCGGAGTTTTAGAAGAAGAGTTATGGGGGAAAATGTTATTTACTTTTACGCCCCCTAGCGGAAAATTTATGCGTAATTTGAAAAAAGTAGCTGTACCTAAAATACTCTTCGACATAAATGGAATCGAAAGATAAAAAAAAATTCAATCGGATGTTTAGAAGCAAATATGTGGAATAAAACGTATTTTTGAATTCGACATCATCTGCATTTACGCCCTCTGCCGGCGAAATTGTTCATCGTAAAAAAAAACGAAATAAAGGATCATCATTTGCATATTTCAAGCTTTCCGATGCAAAAAGAATTTTTCAAATCGGACTGATAGTTGCAGAGATATCGTGGGTACAGGCGGACGGACGGACGGACAAACCGATAACAGAAGCACGTTTTTTTTTACAAAAGACGTGCTAACAGAGAAGGAATTTTTCAAATCGGACTTCTAGAAGTAGAGATATTGACAAAAATAAAATATCTACGCCCTGGCGGAGAAACTGTGGAATATTTTAAGAAGAAAATATTCCAAAAAGGTTTATCGATGTGTGTGTCCACGAAAGAATTTTTTCAATCGATATTTTAGAAGCTCAGATTTTATGGTAAAGATATTAGAAGCAAAAATTAACACTTACGCCCACTGGTGGCCAAAGTGTTCTTTACTAAAAATTTGAAATTATATTCAAAAGATTTTTCATCAGGAGGTGTATCCGCTGAAGAATTGTTTTTTCAAATCGGAGTTTTAGAAGAACAGTTATCGGGGAAACTGTGATTTACTTTTACGCCCCTTAGCGGAAAATCTATGCGTAATTTGAAAAAGTAACTATATCTGAAATACTCTTCGACATAAATGAAATCGAAAGATAAAAGAATTTTTTCAATCGGATGTTTTGAAGCAAATATGTGGCTTAAAACGTATTTTTCAATTCGACATCATCTACATTTACGCCTTCTAGCGGCGAAATTGTACATCGTAAAAAAAACGAAATAAAGGATCATCATTCGCATATTTCAAGCTTCCCAATGCAAAAAGAATTTTTCAAATCGGACTGATAGTTGCAGAGATATCGTGGGTACAGGCGGACGGACGGACGGACAAACCGATAACATAAGCACGATCTTTTTTTACAAAAGACGTGCTAAAAAACGAGGGATCTTTCGGAGTTCGACAATGGGCTTATTGGGAGTGCCCGTTTAGCCTGAGTGACGATTTTGAAAACAGCAGAGCTGACTGGTTTCTCAAAATGTCAGATATCCCGTGTCTTTATTCTGCGGAAAATAGCCCACATTTCTTGTCTATAAGAGGCGTAACTGTGGCGCGATGACAATCTATCAGGAACGAGGTCGCCGTCGTCCGAGAAGGCTTGTACGGAGAAACAGGACTTCCGGTGTACAACAAATAACCGAAGTATTCAATGAAAGCTGTTTGCAACCAGAATTGGAAACGGGTCAAAATTTTTGGAACTGACCGGGATCCGTAACAGACCCGTACAAATCTGCTTTGTACTATAAATTCGAAACTCCATTTATAATTATACATAATCATATATACACGGTCGAGTCACATTATTGCGACCACTAGCTAATATCCAGAGTAACCGCCGTGTGCAGCGTGGACAGCAGCTAGTAGGGCTGGAAGTGACTCAATAAGGTGTTCACAGGTATGTGGAGCCATGCTGACTGAAGTGCATATGACAGCTGCTGGAGAGTGCGTGTTGGAGGATCCATAGAGCGAACAACACGATCGAGATGGTCACACAGATGCTGAATTGGGTTTAAGTCTGAGGAATTAGGGGGCGAGGGAAGTACTTTGAAGTCTCCATCGTGCTCTTCCAACCACTCTCAGACATTTCTAGCTGTGTGACACTTCGCGTTGTCGTGCTGGAAGATCCTATACGCCCCAGGAGAAGACAACCAGCATGTATGGGTGTACGTGGTCTGCAAGGATAGATTCATAACTAATTCGGTCCATAGTGCTTTCCACAGGTATTACTAGACCCAGGGAATGCCACGAAAACATTCCCCAGACCATAACGCTGCCCCCACCAGCTTGTGTTCTTCCAGCAATGGTTGAAGAGTGCTTTTTCTCCGATGTTTCTCGCCTTATACGCCAACGTCCATGCGTTCGATGAAGCAGAAAACGTAACTAATGGGAGAAGGCAATCCTTTGCCAATCAGCGGAGGTCCAATTCCGATACTGCCGTGCAAATGTAAGGCTTTTCTGCAGATGCACCTTCGTTAGCACAGGTGCAGTGACCATCCATCTGCATCGGAGCCCCACACGCAGCAGGGTTTGCTGAACTCTTGTTTTAGACACACTTCCGGTAGACCCCTGGTTCATTCGGCCAGTGAGTTGCTCCACTGTAGCGTGCCGATCGGCCCTCACGCCCGTTCGCAGCCGAAGTTCACCTCTCACATCAATGGCACGTGGTGCTCTACAGTTTCCACTTCGCTTATTCGCAATGATGCCATTTCCCCAATCACGATACACTTTAACCACAGCAGAACGCGAACAGTTCACAAACTGCGCTGTTTCAGAAATGCCGCCACCCTTGGGCCAAAAGCCGACAACCATCCCTTTTTGTAAATCTGACAAATCGTTCCTTTTATCCATGACAGCAACGAGTGACATGTTTTCAGAATATGGTAAGTATTTGACATTTTCTTGTAGGACTTCCGTCCACAGTGAGTATAGTTTAGGTCCCAGCCACCTACAGCGAGATCGCCTTTTGGGCAGGACACAGAAACGGAAGGAATGAGAGCAAGTCTAGCGACTTTGACAGAACAGTTTGTAGTGAGCTTAGAGTACAGTAGATGGCGCCACCGTACAAGTACGATATTGCACATAGGGGGGGGAGAATTTCAGGGGGGTATAGGAAAGGATACCCATTTAACCAGTGGGTCCAGCCTGGGGGCCGTCACTTAACGTGCACGTCCGATGCACGGCGGATATTCAGCGATTGTTAGCTATTCACACCATCTCTGAAAGATCAGCCCAGGTTCGAACCTGAGGACCTTGCATCGATAGTCTGAACTGCTAACCACTAAGCCATCCGCGGTTATGTTTTCAGAAGGCCTACAGTACACCTTATATACCCTCCAAGCCAGCCCACGACACGTGCTTTCTTTCATTGGCTACGCGCTGTTGACGTCAAAAGTAGGTGGTCACAATAATGTGACTCGACTGTGTATATGAACGTATAGAACGCATAATTTACTCACTTACTTACATGAAGTGTTGAAACTGTCGTCCTTCATTTGCAAGACATAATCTAACTGTTTTACTCACGCTTTCGAACACATCTGAGAAAGTCAAAATTTCCCTCCGCAGTAATGTTTAAGGCTGTTCCATCTAATTCTGATGGCGCTACAGTAAAAAAATTTTGAATTAAGTAACTTGTATGTTTAATTTTAACTTTTTTTTTCTGTTTTCTTGATTACATATCAAACTTCAGAATGTGTTTCGCAGCAACACCAATTTTCACAAGCTTGCGATTAGTTGAAAGTTTCCAAAATGTGGATATTGATTTCATCGTTGCCATTCAGAAGGAAAGGGCACTCATGAAATCAATGTTGACATCTTGAAAACTTTCAACTCATCACAAATCTTGTAAAAATTGGTGTTGCTGTGGGGCATATTCTGGTTCCTTAATGAGATGAAACAAATACACAGTTGACGTGGACCAGGAGCATCAAATATAAGTGATCGCTCTTTCCACGTTTATAAGTGAGTCACGGAAAAATTTCTCATCAGCCGCCACCGGGAATCGAACCCAGGCTCTTCCAGTTACGTGCCGGATATGCTTCCACTGCAGCACAGCGGCCTCGAAATTTCTCAGACTCACAAACGACAAACTGCCAAACAACATGGCAGGGTTGCTTCTTGGGAGCCCCGCACAATGCTGGGGATTCACCTCGGATGAACAACGTTTGTGAGTCTGGTGAATTTCGAGGCCGCTGTGGTGCAGTGGAAGCATATCCGGCGCGCAACTGGAAGAGCCTGGGTTCGATTCCCGGTGGCGGCCGATGAGAAATTTTTCCATGACTCACTTATAAACGTGGAAAGAGAGATGACTTCCATTTGATGAGATGAAACAACTTCCAGAATTCACTCTTCCCTTTTTTGTTTTCAACAAGCTCGTATTTGTTGGCCTCGGCGTTTTTTGTTTTGTTTTTTCAATTTCCTTAAATATTAAATTCGTCCATATTAACAAATAAGGCATTGATTCCGACACGACATGCCATGGGAATGGGATGTTAGCACGTCAAACGAAAACTTCTGAATGTTCAATGCAAAAGATGCGATGTCAAAAGTAACACTCAGTCTTACAATGTGACACGCGGAGTGTGAAAGTGTGAATTAGTAGAGAAGCAGGTGGTAGGCATTTGCCTGTACCGTGCTCCGGACAACTGCGCTGAAAGTAAAACCAAACGAAGTATCGTCTAACGTCGGCCTTGTGTCTTCGATCGGTGGAAATTTTCGTTGCTTTAAGAAAGAGACGACAATATTTTTGCATTACAAATCATTTTTCATTCCGAGGGCACCAGTATCGACCACAAAATTCCGCAGCAAGCATTTTTCTTTGAAATACTGTTTTTTTTCTTTTCAGAAATAAAACGTAAATAAAACCGGGTCGAAATCGGGTCAGGAACACCTTGGCCCGACCCGTTTAACCCTGAAGAAATTGTCGACCCGTTGACCCGTGACCCGTTTCCATCTCTGTTTCCGACCCATATCTCAACGAACTATACGCACGGAATTGAACAGAATCGGTATTGGCAGTCGCATGTGTATATGAAAACCAATGATTTCTGCGAAGAACCTGGAAGTTCGTGTACAGTTTTGTCAGGAACTCGGTAACAATACACTGGAAGAAAGTCGTGTGGTTCGACGAGTCGCGGTGCACCTTGTTCTATGACGATGGTTGGCAGAGAGTTTGGTGGAAGCCCCATGAAGCAATGGACTCAGCTTGCCTTGTAAACACAATTCGATGTTATGGAGGTGTGTCATTGTGTGGGGTACTTTCTGTTGGTACGGAACGGGTCCACTGGTGCCGGTCAAGTTCATCTTTCAATGCTGACTTTTTATCCAACAGCTGACGGTTGTTTCATGGACGACGATGCTACCGTCGATTGCGCAAAATGTGTTCCCCAGTGGTTCAGCGAGCCTGACAGCAACTTCTACTATCTTTCCTGGCCACCACGAACCCCGGATCCAAACCCCATTGAAAATGTATGGAACATGTCAGAAAAACAGAACCGGGAGCAAAGTCCTCTTCCGTCAAATCTGAGCCAATTAGAGGACTGTCTGGTGAACAATTGGTATGCTGTAAATGACCTGCACTCCAACACCTTGTGGAATCTATGTCAAACCTTATACGTGCTGTATATTCAGGCTAAAGGAGATCCAACCCGGTATTGAATAAAAGTTTCTAATTCAGTGTGGCCTGTATGTGTATAAGTCACAAATGTGACGGATATAATTCCTTGGGTCACAGCCCACGATACTACTTGCTCCTGGTCTCTCACGGTGTCTACCCTGTTGAAGACGTTACTACAAATTACATCCCAGCACGTGGGAAATAGGTTTGACGGTGACGAATCTGAGGAAAAGTGTTGGCTCATGGTAGCCATTTCTCTGGAGACGGTAGTGATATGTGCTAGGATATTATATTATCCAAAAAAGGCATCAGAAATTCCTGATAAGACTAGTTTAGCTACGGGTGCTAGGACGTCATCGATATACCGTCGGGAGTTCGTACTGTCTTTAGAAACACCGGAGACGACAGTTTTACCTAAGAAATAGCTCCCATACCATAACGTCTGTTACGCATGGGGTATCCCATTCGAAGAGAGTGATCGGACTAAACCTTTGACTTTGTTGTATCCGTACGTGTGTACAGTGTATACGGTGCTGATCGGGCACAAGACAAAACTGGATTTCGTTGCTGAAGACGAAAAGATGCCATTCTGCGTCGCAGGTTGCTCGAGACCATCATCAGCCAAGACGTATGCCTGGTAATTCATGGAAATGATACCATTGACAACGTGCATGCAGCCATGTCCCTGAGAGTCGTGAAATAATGGTTTACGTTGTATGGATATAAGTCGTGGCTGTGTAATTACTCTGGTGACAACGTCAGAGGCATAGCCAAGAGGGAGAGGGTCCTCGGGTCCGGACTGCATTTCCCTTGAACGGGATTGAGTACGAATTTAAAGCAATGTATTTGAATATGAGGCTTTCACCAATGAACCAAATTCATGTAAACCTCCCCCCCCCCTTAAGAAATATCTGGCTACGCCACTGGACAACGTATATAAGACTGACAAAACTGTATACGACTGTCACAGGACCATCGATCTCTGCGTGCTGTCTTTCTTCGCGAACCATCCCTGTTCGGGAGTGTGTGCATCTTCATATAACCACTGTTGACACCATAGACTAAAACCCCATCTTCACGAATCCTACCTGTCCGCCCTCTTTTAAATGTATCGCCTTGTCATTTCATTCGCGGTGCCGTTACTACAAGCTTTGTTCTGCTAGATTTCGAAGACTTCCAATGGCGAAAATTATCTGAACTCTGATTCTTGGACAGTTTGTCAGCACTTAAAACATTGCTACAAACAGCTGCGTATCTTGTCTCACTAAACTCACACGTTGCTTTGCATACGAATCGCTGTTTTAAGTTTTCAAGTGCAACAGTTTCATTGAGTCAAAGTCCATAAACCTGTTCATGTATTGACCACTGGAAAAAATTGTCTGAATGCAAATAGTGTTTGAAGGGTCTGAAAACTTGTTTCCGCGTGATAAAAGCTTATAAGACGGGAAGTAAAGTGAAGAATTAATAAAGATTGCAATATGTGAAAGATAAGAGGTAACGTGAATTCTTCTCTCATGATACAACTTGAGAGTTAATTTTTAATTTTAACATATGTTTTAATGTTGGGGTTTTCCAGTTGAAGATGTAGTAAGAAACTTCTTTGTTTCGTATTGCTACAGCGCATCGAATTTTTAGTGTTTGATGTTTAACAGAATTCTTTGTTGTCGGAGTTGCTGTGCCGATATTTATGGCAATATAATGTACCTGGCCAAGGCAGCGGCCAATGCGACATGAAGGCAGAGGTGCTAAGAATCCCCGGAGGACCGGACTAGGCTGCCATCTGATGCAGGGGTGACATGGAGGAGACTGGCACAAGACAGACCGTTGTGGAGGAAACTTGGGGAGACCTTCGTCCAGCAGTGGATTAATAATGGTTGACAATGATGATGATGATGATGAATTAACTTAACTGTTGATAGCTTCCGAGAAACAAGAGCTCCGTCCCGGTGGTCAAGCAGTCTGAGGCGCTATCTTCTGAGTTCGGACCATTCATCGGAGATGGGCCCGAATATAAGTCCCGGATAAGGCATGGGTAGTATTGGTCTGATGCCGCTGCTTCTGTCCCTTTCCGAAAATCCTGAAACTAAAAGAGAAGAAGAAGAAAGGATATACAGGGTGTTCGTAAACTGTTTTGACAAAAGAAGAGGGGTGATAGTACCCATCAAGACGAACAATATTTACAATGGAACCTAGGGTCGCATTCCACTCTGAATGTCAGAAAAGAGTAACTTCGAAATACGTCCAACAAGCACAAGTCGTCACCTCAGACGTCATTTCTTTCGTGCTGGATAAGTAGCACATCGCCAGAACATCACCGTCAAGCATTTACCGTATGCAAATTGCCAGAGAAAAGACGCAGCATCGACAGTTGCAGCTGATTGGCTTATCAAGTGCAGTAGACACTTCCTGAATGCCACATATCCCGCACGATGGATTGGACGTGGCGTACCTGTGGCATGGCCTCCACGCTCATCGGACTTAAACCCACTGGACTTCTTCTTCTTCTGAGGGCACATGAAACCATTGGTGTACGAGACGCTTGTGGACTCCGTGGAAGATCTCGTCGCGAGAATCGTTGTTGCAGCGGACAGGATAAACACAACACCAGGAGTCTTCGAGAGCGTGCGCCAGTCTTTCATTCGCCAGTGTGAATTGTTCAACGGCACCCTTGGCCGCCACTTTGAGCATCTACTTTGAGTCTGTCCCTGATCTCCATAAATGGGATTGTGCAACTTATGATATCGTTAATTCTCTTTCTTTGCACTGTTGAAAGTTCAACTTGGACATCTAACTTTACTCTTTTCTGACACTCAGAGTGGAATGCGATCCTAGGTTCCATTGTAAATATTGTTCTTCTTGATGGGTACTATCACCCCTCTTCTTTTGTCAAAACAGTTTACGAACACCCTGTGATTTCTGCAGGTAGGAGACGACCATTTTGTGAGGAGCGATGCTGTGATACATAGTTGTTCGTTGGGAATGATAGGAGTAATCAGAAAAGACGAGTGGGGAAAACGTCTTTGAGGAGACGACGGAGAGGAAAAAGGGCTTCGGAATGAAAGCGTTGATTTAAACGGAATAACTGCGAAAAGGAGATGGAGGACTGACTGGTACGGAAAGTAGACCTATAGGTATACGTACGGGGTTCGGGAAGATATCTGTCAATCGGGGAGACAAGAAAAATCAACTACACTGTAAAAAATAAGTGGTATGAATTCACGGAAAATTTCTGAAAATAACGTGCAGCAAAGTTGTCGGTAGGTATCCGTCTTTTTTAAAAATTTCCGTTTTCAAAAGTGCCCGTTTATTTTAACTTCCGTATTTTCGCAGATTTTCCGTATAGTCAGGAATTCCGTTTATTTCAGAAAAAATCCATTTCAGTTTTTTTCTGTATTTAAACTAAAATTCCGCAAAATCGACGACCCTACATATTTCAGCCCTTACCCCAGATAATCCTTCCGCTTCAGTCAGTATCGAGCCCCCGTCTTTTGGGTTGGTTCAACAGGTAGCGTACGCCTTTAATCACTGAGCCACAAACGCTCGGAAATCCGAATCACATACATCGTAAAACAAATTGCGCGACGACGAATTTTTTTTTTTTTTTTTTGTCATTAATGCGAGTGATTTAATCATTTTATTTTCTGTTGGAGCTTATTTTTTTTAATAGGTTTGAAATACTTTTTTTTTTTTTTTCTGTAGGAGGACTTTTCACGAATTCATCACTTTTCCTCGTGATTTTTCGAAGCAACAAACTGCTTCGCAACTTGATTATTTTAATTGACAATGACTTTCAGTTATCTTTGAAAAAGGCGAAATGTACTTTTTACAGTATTATTTAAAAAAAAAAACACTTCTTAAATACAAAATTTACTAATGATAGCTATAGAAGATTTTGTCTTAAGTTGTCCAAAGACTGATGCATAGACATTGTATAAGCATCTGTACAATAAGTTAAGTACCCGGTTTCTTATAGTAACGCTATATATAATAAATAGCTGGTGCACAAAATATGGGAGAGAAGAAATATCCTGTGCCACAATAAACAAAATTCGTGCTACCCACAAGATCCGATCTCGCTACGGAACTCCAAAATTCGACAGACGATTAAAATTTAAAAGTTAATCAAACCTCAAGTATTCTGACCAGACGCTCCTATTACCGGTAATTTCCCTCATAGGGATACGGAAAAAGTGAGAACGGAGTTTTCCGTTAATATACGAGAGGAACTGCGGAAAGGTTTCTAAAAATTCAGAATTTTCCGTTAACACATCTCTAAAACGGCAATTTACCGTTAATATAAGAAAAACCGCAGAAAGGTTTCAGAAAATTCAGAAGTTTCCCGTGGTACGAAACATCCGTGAAATTCGGGTTTCTTTCTGTCATTTCACGGGAAAGGTTATATCAGAAATGTGCTTCGTTAATTCACAAAAAAAATGACGGAAAGTGGCTCATGAATTTCAGAAAATTGTTTACAGTGTATTGAGTAGATACTACTGAGAACGCTAGAAAAGTAGCTTGATCTAAACTAAATATAAAGGGTGCTAAATACAAAGAGTTATTTCAAATGCATTTGCTCTGTTTTGATCACATTTGTGAAACCGTTGTAGCGCTTTTCAGAACCTGAAAAGCTGCAATCTTATACTTGAATCTGCTAAGGGATGTCGTCATGGGTTCCCATAGCTCAGTTTTCAGGAAGGGACAAACAGAAATTGTAACTACGAATAGCATAAACAAACCCCGTATACAAATTTCCCCCGTGATTTCTTGTTATCTAACCGTTTCTCTTAAACTCTAAACTAAATTTAATTGGGAACCAAAAAACCCCGAATCTGCGTAAAAAAGTTAGATAAAAGAAATTAGACAGCATGTTTACGACAATAAAGAAATTTCTTTGCTGTTCTTTTCATCATTTTGCCAGCATATGTCACATGTGCCACGAAATCCAGAGAATACTAAACTGGTCATCGAGAATGAAAAAACAACCCCAAGACAAATTTCTGGGGAAAATTTTCGAGAGGTCTTTGTCGAGTAGTGGGTAGCTGCTATATAGAGGATGTTATATTTTTCATTTCTTCATCTTTCATACTTTCCCGTACTGATTTATTATTATTATTATTACTGGGGGTTTAACGACCACCATGAGCAACTCATTGGGCTATAAACAGTCGCCCGTCCCTAAAACTCCCTAAAAGGGCCACCGGTTCCAGGGAAGGAGAGAGTCAGTGCCGTAAGATAAACACAACATCCATGCCTCACCGGAATTCGAACCCGGACCCTTCTCGGACGATTGATCGGAAGCTATCGCTTAGATCACTGCGCCACCCGTACTGTACGTAATAAACTGTTCTTCAATCTGCAATGTTATATACGTACAGTACCTTCCCGCACTGAACGTATATAAACTGTTCTTCAATCTGCAATGGGGAATTTTATTAATACTTTTAATAGTAAATTTCCAGCATTTTTCATGTTTTTTATTCATAAATGCGCATACGAAAGTTAAAAAAAATTAGCAAACAGAATTAGTGAAATCGCAAAAAATCTCTGCAGTATCTTCCAAGCAGAGCTAGGGGTGCTGCAGCCCCGGGCCTCGCATTTCAAGGGATCCCCGAATTATTCAGGATGCTTGAAGAATTGACCGAGTTCTACAGTTATTATTTTTTATTTTATTTATTTATTTTATTATTATTTTTTTTTGCAGATAGCACAGTGAAAACTATAAGAAACTGCCTTGTGGATTTTTTTCCCTATTTCTTTCCCCTGTTTTATGATGAGTCTGCAAAAGTATAATCGTCCCCAGTCAATCCTCAAATCTTTCGAAAGCATTACAGATGTTTTTTTGTACACATCTGTAATTGGAGGAAATTTAGATTGTCCACTACTTTAATATAATTTCAACAACCTGAACACGAGGGGGTATTAAAGCATAATTCAACTGGTGTCCATTTTTCAACCATGCATTTTTACATTTTCTTGCTAACGCCGATTCGTCCATGAATTATGGGATACACACTTCAATATGACGGGGATAATTTTATGGCTCCCTCTCCATATTTTGGGAACCTTTTCTGCTGGGGATTTTTATTCCGCTATTCATAGTAAAATCGTATATGCGCCACTACTAGTAATACTGGGGTCCTAAAAGGCTGCCCAGCCCCCGGGCCCCCTTGTCTCCTTAAATTGACTCTGCTTCCAAGGACAGAAAGGGAATGATCTGATTTCCAGAATGGGGGAGCAGGGACGTCGCTAGACTTCGAAATCAGGGTGAGCGACGGGTGGGCGAGTATAATTTTTGTTGGGGGGCAGGTTTGATAGCAACTTTATTAACGCAACATCGAAAGAAACTGTTTAATGCTTTTTACGGCAGACTGCAAAGGAATTCGTGCAATCCCACTCTCCTGGATGCGTATTCATTAATTCTTGAACTGTCTTGAAGTTTCAACACTTTTTGGAATACAAATATCCAAAGTTTGGGGTCTGTTTCTTTCTGTTAATGTTCTGTCCATCCATTTTTAATAAAATTAGGAAAAACTGAAGAGTTGCGTACCCGTATTACCAACATGACACTCTGCACCAGTATCACCCACTGTTTAAAAAAAAAAAAAAAAAAAAAAATCTTACCTAGGAGAAGGGCCTGAAAAGAAAAGTTTTCCTGGATTAGGGTTGAGAGGAAGTAAGGATACGCAGACACAATACCTCCTTTACTCCCTTCCTTCAAGCCAGAGACTTTGTCTTGCATTCAACTCTTATTAAGCAGTCGTCGGCCACATCCTAGTCACACATTGCCACGAAACAGGCTAAAGAGTGCTGGTATAGCTTTAGGCTTCACTTTCCATGTTGGAATTTCCTTCTTAGTAGCACAAACAAACAGCAGAGCAATTAATAATGACCTCCGTGAGTGAATTACTGTCCACCCTCCTAATTTGTCCCTGGCCTTATTAACATGAAAAACAACAACGATCACACCTAATTTTCGGTTGTAATAAGCACATCTTTTGAATACTCTATGACGCGAATTAAATTTATGAAAGCTATTCAAAGTCAATGGAACTAGTTAGGAAAACAATCAGCCGGTTTCTACAATCGATAAAATATCCAGAAATAGAAATTGCTAGTTAGTCCCACCAGCGGCTAAAAAGCATGTTACGAAAATTAACAAATGGAGCACAAAAAATTTCTCATAGCACAAGGAAGGTATCAGAGACAAAGAGATTTTAAAGTCAAAATAGAAATACAGAAGCAAACGTGATATAAGTCTACACCTGCTAACGGAAGAATGTTGAATAATGGAAAAGTTGACAATAGGCAAAAAATATTCATCATGGAAAAAGTTATGCAGAGGAAAAAGAACTTTTCAAATACGTCTCCCGAAAGCAGAGATAGCGAAAAACAGGTTTTCACTTTTACGCCCTCTAGCGGAGAAGCTGTGCATTATTTAAAGAGGATAAGACTCCACGTCTCTACTGTAGCGAATGGCATACAGTTAAAAACAAAATTCTCAATAGGGTTTTTAGAAGCGGGCGATACATCTGCAAACTGAAGTACACAAACACCACCTAGCGACAAAACTGTGAACTGTAAAACTCCTCATAAACTAGCCTAAAATGTTCTACACGGTAAATGGCATCCAGTGTTGAAAGAATTTTTTAAATCGCACATGTATTAGGTGCACAAATCATTTTTAAAACGTTTTAAGACGACGCAACATGTAATTTGAGAGAAAACAACAATGCCGTCCCAGTGGCGCAGTGGTCTAAGCGATGGCCTCTGATCATTCGTCCGTAAGGGGTCCGGGTTCGAATCCCGGTGAGGCATGTATGTTGTGTTTGTCTTACGGCACTGGCTCTCTCCCTTCCCTGGAACCAGTGACCATAAATTAGGGACGGGCGACTGCTTATAGCCCATTGAGTTGCTCACGGTGGTCGTTAAACCTCCAATCAAAAAAAAAAACGATACCTTTACGAATCAAAATATGCGCCGTCGTTATCTACCACCTTCCGCCATCGGTCGGGCAGCTGACGGATTCCAGCCATGAAGAAATGGGTTGACAACTTCTTCGTTGTGTGACGCGATGAAGTCGTCAACCCATTTTTGCACTTCGTCACATGTCCGGAACCGTACATCAGACAAACCATGTTGTATCGATCGGAACAAACGATAGTCTGAAGGAGATGCGTCGGGACTATACGCCGGGTGCTCCAAAACTTCCCAGACAACCCTCAATAACGTTTCCTTGACCGATTTTGCGACATGCGGCCAAGCGTTGTCATGCAGTAATTTCACGGGACGCAATCCTTTGCCTGTGAATGGACGTTTCCGACAGATTTCCTGGTTCAATCGCAGCAATTGTTGCTTGTAGAGATCAGCAGTAACAGTTTGACCCTGTTCCAATAGTTCATAATAGAGCACAGCCTTCATATCCCACCAGATAGATGCACAGCAGAACTTTCTTGGAGTGAAAATTGCGTTTCGGTGTCGAAGTCGTTGCTTCACCGGTGTCTACCCAGTGTTTTTTTGCGTTTGGCATTGTCGTACCGATTTTCTGCAGGAAAGACTTTCTGTGTTGTTTATTCAACATATACAAACACTTCATGACACGCCCATCCTTGTTCCTCTGGCTCAGGTCTTGTAGCACCCATTTTCCTTCCTTTTGAATCTTTCCCATTGCGCGTGAACGAATTGAAATGGTTTGTTGAGTTACCCCCAGTGTTCAGCTAGTTCTTTTGCGTTTGAGATGAATCTTCATCCAGCAATGCTTAAGGTTCCTCGTGTGCGATCTTCTGCGGGGCGCCGCTACTTTCTCGATCGCTAACATGAAAATCACTTGCTTTAAACCGTCTAAACCAAAACTCACACGTGCTTTTCGATACAATATTCTCCCCCAGAACAGAACAGATCGATGCACATGCTTTTGCAGCACTTTTTACTTGATGAAATTCGTAACGGATGCAGTGTCGAATAAATGCAGTATCGCTTGCCATCTTTCACCTACCGATGTGCAAGTGCGTTTGACTGTTGGACGAACTTCGGTGTCACATTTTATACTCTGGAGCAGTTACGGTCAAATGACAACAAAGCGGGGGAATGTCGGATATGTAAATTAGCGGTATACGTCACACAAAAACGATTTAAAACTTATTTGTACACCTAATAGAAGCAGATATATTGAGCAAAACAGATTAAGAACTTGCGCCGCTTAGCGGAGACATTGTGCATTATTTTGGGAAGAAAATACACACAGAGACTATGCACAGTTAGTAGTATCTGACCGAAAAATAAGTTTTTCAATGGGGATTTTAGTCCCATAGACATTGCTGTAAACGGAAACGGGAACATATGGCCTCTGATAGCAGACTTGTGCGTTAAGAAAAATTTGAAATTCTATGAGAAACATTTCGCACCGGAAACGCTATCCAACAAAGAAGGAGTGTTTCAAATCGGACTCTTAAAAGAAGAGATATTGAAAAAAATAATATGTACATCTACGACCCTGGCGGAGAAACCATGCATTATTTTAAGAAGAAAATATTCCGAAAAGTTTTACCGACTATGAAAGAATGTTTTCAATCGAGCTTTAGAACCTCTGATTTTGCTGCAAATTAAATACATTAGTGCAGAAACTGGTGGCCAAAACGTTCTTTACCCAAAATTGGAAATTATATGCAAAACATTTTCCATCAGGACCTGTATCCGGTGCAGAAAGAATTTTTCGAATCGGAGTTTTAGAAAAAAATTCAATCGAGCTTTTAGAAGCTCAGATTTCGCTGCAAATACATTAGAAGCAGAAATTAATGCTTACGCCCCCTGGTGGCCAAACCATTCTCTACCAAAAATTGGAAATTATATGCAAAACATTTCCCATCAGAACCTGTATCCGGTGCAGAATTTTTTTTTCGAATCGGAGTTTTAGAAGCAGAGATCTCGGGGAAAACGCAATTTACTTTTACGCCCCCTAACAGAAAATCTAGGCATAACCTGAAAAAGTGAATATACCTAAAATTGGCTTCCACATAAGTTGAAGCGAAGGGTAAAATAATGTTTTCAATCTGATATTTAGAAGCAAATGTATGGAATAAAATGCATTTTCAATTCGATATCATCTGCATTTACGCCCTCGAGCCGTGAAATTGTGCGTCGTAAAAAAATCTGAATGCAAGGATCATCATTCTCACATTTCAAGCTTCTTAATTCAAAAAGAATTTTTCAAATCGGACTAATAACTGCAGAGATATGATATCAACAGATGGACAGACGGAAGGACCTGTAACAATAAGCACGATAGTTTTTACAAAAGACGTGCTTTTAAAAAAGCTTAAACCAAGGACTTGGAAGAATGGAGAACAATTGAATTTCCATCTCTTTTCGATGCTATTTTAATAACCTATCTATAGTGAAATAAACAATGTACTTGCTGGCTTAAAATACGTAGGGCTGCCCGATGAAAAACACGAGACCCATTATTACTTCTCAAAGTCCAGATTGTATTTTAAAATTTAAAAACAATTGAAAAATGGAAGAACTGGGTGGGCGGCAGGGCAGGGTGGGCTAGCAACCCCTTGGCGACGTCCATGGGAGAGTAAATGCCCCTCCTTGCCCACCTAATATGGGCGCTCATGGCCGACGTATAGTGTTACGGAACTCTATTAATTTTGCATAGCAGAACGCTGACGAGATCTTCCTATAATTTTCGATTCGGTATCACCTGCATATTCACTGGTTCTTGTAAGGACAGCAAACATTTTTTTTTTCATTCGTTTCAGTTTTAAAATTCGTTTTTATATATTAGCAGGGCCTTTTCTTTATTTCCTTCCTTTACGTAATGCCGGTATTCGACAACAAAATTATTTCTGACTTAGTGATTTTCAACGAAATGATAAATTTAAAGCATTCTGTAGAATGCGAATCGCAGTGTTCACTTTCATCTGGTGCAGCTAACCTTAAATATTCACTTGTGTGGGACTTTAGTTTTATGTATTTCAATAGAAAATCCAAAATTCTTGATGTAATTTTGTAGCCGAATTGTGGGTGGTTAAAAACAGAAGCGGCAGCTCCATTCATCCAGTTTGTTTGACAAGCAACCTGTCTACAAACCGCGTGTAGGACATGTAGCCCCACCTTAGAAAGAGTAGAGGTTGAACTGAAGTATGTGCAAAATGAAAGATTGGTGGAATATTCTTTATTCTCCGTGTGCCCCATTCGGGGTAAAGAGCGGTGAAAGGAATATGGTGTGTGACACGTGCGGAAGAGAATAGACATTCGCTCTATTGCCATCCTATCAGGGAAGAGAATGAATTAGAAACACCGTTGCTTGTCGCCACATAAATCACATCTGTCAGTCACGTGGTTCGCTAGGCTTGGCAGCTCTTCAAATCCCTCCAACGCCCTCCCGACCGCAACCTCCCCATATAACTTAAAGGTTAAGCTCCCGAAGGGAGAGAATTCTCAAGCGAACGCAGGCAGGCACGCGGCGTCTGCTTGAGAATCCCCCCACTCTCTTCGCACACACACACAAGCACTGGTTCCTCCATCTCAAAGCTGAGGAATACCGGCATCTTCAACGTGAAGGAGTGGACTGGCACCCTCAAAGCTCCCCGTTGCCAACTCGTGTTACAAAAAAAAAAAAAAAAAAGCCTCCGACGGAGACGACGAAACCGGGGAACGTGCCTCGGCATGCAGGACGAAATGTCAAACCACTCCGAGGACATCTGTTGAACAGTGTCTGTTACGCAAGCGGCACGCGCCACGGTACGTTGACAAGGGGAGGGAGGGGGTTGTGGGAATGTGGAGGACAGGGAGGAAGGCATCATTTCCTAACTTCAACCCTTTCTTCCATTCGCCTTTCTTGAACGCAGCAAACAGACTTGAGCGCGTGCTTTCACGCACACGCACAGAAACACCGTTGTTCACTTCATTTCTCATGACAAGATGTTAGTTTCTTTCATAAAAACATCTCCCCCATCTGCTCTTTCTCAGTTTCATTCTCAGAGAGGAAAATGAAAAGAAAAAAGTTGCCGCGTCTTGTCAATTAGATACAGAGGATGGTTCAACATCATCTTTGCAATTAAAGTCACTGTGAAAAATCTTACAAGGATAGCCAAGTGAGCAACTAAGAAACTCAAAATAATTTTCTAACTTGCTTATAATAACTGTTTAATTCTTCAGTTGGTGCCGGCGCAATCAGTGCTGAGAGGGCTCAAGCCCGAACCCGAAGCTGAGCTCGCACCGAAACCGGGCTCGAGCTGCATAATACTTACTGAGGTTTGGGCTCGGGCTCTGAAAAAGGGGCGAGCTTTTCCTTCCTTCTTTTCTTTTATAACGTAATTTTGTATGATTTAGCACCCGAGACTTTAATATATATCAAATACGTGGAGATAATGTAAATGGACGATGTCATCGCTCTTTCCACGTTATTTTTTAAACAACGCATAGCGACTGAAAAATTGTATTCCGGCACTGCTGGGATCGAACCCCAGAACTCTCGATGACATCGTCCATTTACATTATCTCCACGTATTTGATATATATTAACCATTTCTATCGCCCTTTGAATTTATCAGCTACAATTAAATAGCTGTTGCGTTAAATGCCACCAGATGACGCCATCTCAGTTGCTGAGACCATCAATACGTATTCTTGTAGTCAGATGCTGACTGATATACCACGCATGGCGCTGAGAATTGTTGGCGCTGTAGCGTAAATTCGAACGCACTCGACTAGTTATCGAGAGTTCTGGGGTTCGATCCCAGCAGTGCCGGAATACAATTTTTCAGTCGCTATGCGTTGTTTAAAAAATAACGTGGAAAGAGCGATGACATCGTCCATTTACCCGAGACTTTTCTTACACTTTCAAGTTGGTAAAGACAATTAATTCTCCCGCAGCTGGGTCTGAATGGGGAGTGGGATCTCGGGGAGGCTGTTTATCCCTGGTTTGAGTTAAAAAAAAAAAAAAAATGCCATACGCCATGGATTATTGGATGCGGAGAAGAAAAATCTTCAAGAACTACGGATACTAGATAGTAAATGGCACGCGAACGAAATTTTGCCCCTACCTGCATGCGGTAGCTTCCTGCTAATTGTCCAACATACAACGTACACAACTGCGCCGCCCGATGTTTCGTGATGACGGGTTCCCTGAAGCATTTCAGGAAGAAACCAGTGGTCAAAGAAGATCTTGCTGCTATACAATTGAAACAGATGGAGCTCCCTTCCCCACTCTCCAGTTAGGAAAGGCAATGATTTATTAATTGCAGGGGCAGGAAAGAGTGGAAGTATTAAAAAGGAGATTATTTTTTTAATGCCTAAAACAGGTTAATCGTAGCTCTCGGGCTCGTTCGGACCTGTGCTCTATCTTGCAATATTTTTTTTTTTTTTTTTATTTTTGATTGGAGGTTTAACGACCACCGTGAGCAACTCAGTGGGCTATAAGCAGTCGCCCGTCCCTAATTTAGGGTCACTGGTTCCAGGGAAGGGAGAGAGCCAGTGCCGTAAGACAAACACAACATCCATGCCTCACCGGGATTCGAACCCGGACCCCTTTCGGACGAATGATCAGAATATCTTGCAATATGAAATTCAGGCTTGGAAGGACTCGAGGTCTCAAAATTAAACCCGAACTCGGTACTACTAGCTACCCCGTCCCCATGTTTAAGGTAGCTTACAATTCCAAATGGCCGCCCCGGTGGCGCAGTGGTCTAAGGCGCTGGCCTCTGATCGTTCGTCCGTAAGGGGTCCGGGTTCGAATCCCGGTCAGGCATGGATGTTGTGTTTGTCTTACGGCACTGGCTCTCTCCCTTCCCTGGAACCAGTGACCATAAATTAGGGACGGGCGACTGCTTATAGCCCATTGAGTTGCTCACGGTGGTCGTTAAACGTCCAACCAAAAAAAAAAAAAAAAAAAAAAAAAAAATTCCAAATGGTCTCTCAAACTGAGTAAGCGCTTTGTTTGCTTGGTTATCGTGGAACGCGCAACCTGTTATCATTGCTGTTCAACGAATGTTCAAAAGCAAGTGCAAGAAAGATCCACCAAGAGGCCACTTCATGCACGAACGGTATAAACCCAAAATAGTAGGGCCAGTCTTTAGCATTGACGAGCAAGATCGCCACTTCGGATTTTAATCATACGTTGATGTTTTATCACCATCCAATTTTTTATTTGTATTATCTTTGAAATAAAAAAAATCAGTAAGTTTTCTAATAAATATACACTCAAAGTACGACCTTTTTGCATTGCCTTTCACTTTTTTTTTTTTTTTTTTGTTCATTTTTTTAAAGATGCCGTTGAGTGAAGCTACACTGCTGGCCACCCAAAATGCAACACCAAGAAGGAAGCATCCGATTGGCCTGAAATTCGCAGCATGCGTCGCCCGCGAGAGGACATGCAAACGATTAGCATTGCAGGGCATATGCAAATCATGTGCCCTCGGCACACCACCGAGAAGCACTATAAGAAGGGTGCACAGAAGGCGGGTGTAAGTAGTGGAAATGTGTTGTGCTGCCGGACCTGTGCGTGGGAAGCTTCCTGACGCCTCGTCGCAGAATACGACTGTCATTCCAGCACGTTTCGGAGTTCGACAAAGGAAGAATAGTGGCTTATCGCGACAGAGGTTTATCGTACCGAGACATCGGCGCCCGTGTGGGACGACATCCAGCCACAGTGAGGCGAGTATGGATTCGGTGGGTGCAGGAGGGACGGACGGACCGACGTGAGCGATTGCCGCAGCCGTGGCACACCACCAAACTAGAGGACCGGCATGTTGTGCGGCGGGCATTGACGGCTCGCACCGCCACATCACGAGCGTTAGCGCAGGAATTAGGGTGTGTTGCGCAACAACCTGTGTCAGCACGTACCGTTCGACGTCGTTTGCAGGAGCGGGAACTTGTCGCACAGCGCCCATTGCTCCGATTACCATTGACGTTACACCACCGGCGAGTGCGGCGGCAGTGGGCCGTTGAACGCCGCAACTGGACTACGGAATGACACGACATTGTCTTCTCCGACGAATCGCGCTTCTGTCCGCAACACCACGATGGTCGGATCCGCGTATGGCGGCACCGCGGCGAGAGACTGTATGACGCCTGCATTATGCATCGCCATACCAATCCGTCGCCTATCGTTACGGTTTGGGGCGCAATTGGATATAACACCCGCCCCCTCTGGTACGCATCGCCGGTACAGTCAACAGCCACCGCTACATCTCGGACGTTTTGGAGCCTGTAGTCCTCCCTTACCTACAGGACCTGCCAGCGGCCACGTTTCAACAGGACAATGCGCGCCCGCACGTGGCACACATCGTGCAACAATTTTTCACGGCTCACCAGGTGTCACTGCTGCCGTGACTCGCCTGTTCTCCCGATATGTCGCCCATCGAACACGTCTGGTTGCCGATCAGCAACCGAGTGGCTCGGCAAGCACCACCCGCGGCTACGCGTGATGAACTGTGGCAACGTGTGGAAGCGGCCTGGACCGACATACCCCAAGCCCACAAACAAAGCCTCTTTCGTTCGATGCCGCGGCGTGAAGCGGCCGTTATTGCCAGGCATGGGGGCCACACGAAATTGATGTCTGCGTGTTCCGCAAGTCGCACGAGCCTGTAAGCTCAATCGTTTCAGCTTTGTATCTGTTGTTATGTGTCCAGTAAATCTGGCGTTGCTATCTCGTGTCCTTCTTGGTGTTGCATTTTGGGTGGCCAGCAGAGTACATGAAAACAGGTATTCGCCTCCCCTGTGGCGCAGTGGTCTACTCGTAAGCGATGTCCTCTGATCATTCATCCGAGATGAGTTCGGGTCCGAATTCCGAATGCCGGAGATGCGTGGATGTTGTTTTTGTCTCAAGGTGCTATCTCTCTCCCTTTCCTGGAACCAGTGGCCCTAAATTAGAGACGGGCGACTGCTTATAGTCCGCTGAGTGGCTCACGGTGGTCGTTAAATCTCCAATAAAAAAACTGATATTCCTTTCTTCCTGTTTGGAAGTTTTATGTTTTTTTTTAATTTCAGGGCACAGTATACAAATGAGATATAGCAGAACCCCACGTTCAATTAGTATATGTGGAAATTAGGAAGGGGGTTATTTGCGCTGGTCCTTGATAAAGCCAAAAATTGCTGCTTTCAAGATTTTCTACATTTCTTCCAATTTGTTTCAATCTGGTTTTTGTATGGTTTTTCGGTATACTATTTTTTGCCTGGTTTCTCTAAAACAATTTCGTTGCACTGTTTTGTTTTGTTTTCTTTTATATATGCTTTTCGCTGTTTTTGGATTGTTTGCTGTGTGTGTGTGTGTGTGTGTGTGTGTGTGTGTGTGTGTGTGTGTGTGTGTGTGTGTGTGTGTGTGATTTTGGTTTCCTGTCATAGAGGGGAAAATATGTTACTTATATCTAATTGACAACTGATATTTTTTTAGGAATCATGCACGTTTTCAGTCAAAAATACTATTAGGGGCCGCCAAGTCATTCTTTTCCTAATGCCGCAAAAATGTTAAGGCCGGGCCTGCAAACAAGTACTCTTTCAACGCACTTGAAAAACATGTAGTGCAATGTGTACTGAATACCTTGGTTCAGCGACTAGGTGTTTCTCTAGCAATATAGCAACCAACGCTTGTCATAATATATTGGCTTGCATTGCGCCATAGTTTGGAGGAATTAACACAGCATAACACCAATATAAAGTCAACATCCCATACAATACTAAGTCATAAATTACACAACATCGAGAGATCGTTTTAAAGGTTGAGCTGCCATTTAGACAGTAATGAGTCAGCATTTGAACAGTTTCGAGCTACCATTCGTACAGCCATCGTTTGTGCATTGAGACATTATCTATAGAGGTCAATAATACCCCATTCAGCCATCAGTCGTCCAACATTCAACCACTACTTTTACGTTAAGTCATCGACTATAAAACAACGAGCCAGCCTTTCATGCAAAACACAGGCCCGTGGGTGGCCTAGTGGGCAACGTTCGTGACTGCCACGGAAAGGACCCCAAGTTCGATCCCAGGCAGGTACGAACGCTTGATCCACTAAATATCCGCCGTGCGTCGGATGGGCACATTAAGCCGTCGGACCCCGGGTACTGCCCCCCCGGTAATAAATAAGGGCGTCTTCTTCACCCTTTCTACTTTGCTTCCGTGTCACTTTCCTATCGGTCACCCTAGCCCAAATCTCCTAGCTTCCTATTTCTAAGGGTTGTTTAAGACCTGGGGTCAGACACTCCCTTCCTAAAATCTTTTACATATGATCATTTGATCATGCAAAACACACTGTGAAATAGGCAGCAAACCTATACATACATACATACATACATTGGTGGCAAACCATATTTGGGTACCCTGTCCTTGGAGTGTTGCTGGCCACTTATCAGCCGGAAGTTGGCACAACTTGACGTCACAGGGCTAACGTTTGGAGAAGCCAGCATTGGCTACTACATAGTGTCATTAGGTAGAAATATTTGCATAAATATCACAGGTCACTGCCAACATGGCGACAATATCAAGTAGAAATCAGCATAGGGCTTAATTGAGAAAGTCCAGCTTGGCCCGTTTCAGAGTCTTATATAGCCTGGCTCCACGCGGCCAGGTCTAAGCTGGAGCGTTCAAGGCCCAGCTGATTTGTGATTAACTTCCAAGACTTTCGTTTCCCTCAAAGATATTCGTCCCCCCCCCTTCCCTCTCTTAAAGTAAACTTAAATCCAACGAAAAACACGGAGTGAAAACGGAATTTCATTCGTCCTTTTAAAGTTCAGTGCTTTAACTAAATCCGAACGCAAGGGTGGATTGTGGGGATGAAGGTAGGATAAGGATTGTTGCTATTCAGTAATTTAAAATACGACTAAACATGACTTTTTCGTCTTAACTTTTCAACAACAACATTTTCTCTGGGGAAATTTACCACGCAGATCTTTTGCTTTGTTAAATTCCATGCTTTTAAAAGCGCGGATTTGAAACTCTGAGTATATTTTAACCACTCAAGCACAGAAGAGATGATCCAGTAACACAGACAGAAGAACGTGGCTGAAAGCCTTAGGGCCTCTTTGCCATTTGGTTCACAAAGGTGAAAATATTTATCTGGGAATGAGAGGGAAGCTTCAGCCGCTAACTCAAATATCCGTTATACCCAGGAAAACAAAGAAGGAGTCTGAAGCTTGCAAGAGGCTAACACCTCATCAACAGATCTAAAACCAAACAGCCGTTGTTGAGGCCTTTTATAGTTTGTTCTACTGCGTGGAATGTTATTCTCATTCTGTTGTCCGTAGCCAGAGGAAACTGAGGGTGGTTGTGTGGTTATATTACGGGAATAAAAAATGTGATCTCGTTGGCCGTTAATGACATCTACTCACGGAAGTTAACAAACTGCCGCCCCGGTGGCGCAGTGGTCTAAGGCGCTGGCCTCTGATCATTCGCCCGTAAGGGGTCCGGGTTCGAATCCCGCGGTCAGGCATGGATGTTGTGTTTGTCTTACGGCACTGGCTCTCTCCCTTCCCTGGAACCAGTGACCCTAAATTAGGGACGGGCGACTGCTTTTAGCCCATTGAGTTGCTCACGGTGGTCGTTAAACCTCCAAAAAAAAAAAAAAGTTAACAAACTTCAGTTATTGTGGGAGAGGAGGCCGTGTAAAAACAACAACTCGAGTTTTATTGCAGACATTTTTCAAGTTTGATAGGCTGATTTTATTAAGCGTCGGATGAGTAGAAGCTGAAACTTTAACATCTGGTTATGTTATGTTTTAGATCACGAATTTTAAAAGATGGGCACACAGCTGCAGAGTTTGAGCTGAGTCCTTACGGTACACCCACCCTCTTTTATTCTGCCGTAAGTAAAACAAAGAAACAAAATAAAAGCCTGGCCTGGCCGGGCTGGATTCGAGCTTTAAGGGGAAAGGCTCTTGAGGAACTGTATTACCAAGTATGTGCTTTTCTTTTTGTTATTATTTAGCAATGTATGCATTAGAACTTCGCACTAAGTGTTAATATGTGACGCTTAGTGAGCTTGAGAGTGTATTTCGTTACTGGAAAATATCAAATTGATGTAATATTTTTTTATTTTACTTTTTACGGAATTCAACGACTCAGACGAGCATCTAGGATTATAGCGACAAACGCAATATGCATGTCTTCCCCTGTATTTGTGACCCAGATTCAACAGTACGAAAAGTCATTGGTCCACGCCGTTAACCGACAATGGACGACAATATAAACTTTCATTCCACAATGTATACGTCACCAACAGAAATGGAAAACGCTGATCTACAAAATTAAATGACTTAAAAATTAGGTCCTCACAAGTCGCTTAACTTGTAAGGAATTGCACAAGTTCTTGTAGACAGTATGCTCCTTTCTTTCTTTCTTTTCTATTTTTCTCAGTTATTCAGATGATACACTGAGAAAACGTTTTGTTAATTCAAAAAAAAAATTGTTGAATCAACAAAAAAGTTTGTCGATATACAGTCAACAAAATTGTTTGGTGAATATGCAAAATTATTTTGTTGAAAATTATTGTTGATTTAACAAAATTTATTGTTATCACGACAAAACGTTTTGTTCATTTAACAAATTGATTAGGTCGATTTTGGGGAATTTGTTTGATCCAACAAAACATATTGTTATCATGATAAAACGTTTTGTTGCTGCAACAAAACATATTGTTATCGTGACACAATATGTTTTGTTGCAGCAACAAAACGTTTGGTCATGATAACAATATGTTTTGTTGTATCAAACAAATTCCCCAAAACCGACAAATCATTTTGTTAAATGAACAAAACGTTTTGTCGTGATAACAATAAATTTTTGTTAAATCAACAATAATTTTCAACAAAATAATTTTGCAAATTCAAAAAAATTTTGTTGACTGTATATCGACAAAAATGTTTGTTGAATTAACAAAACGTTTTTCTCAGTGTACATGAGATCATACACTGCTGAACATAAAAAAAAAAAATGCCACACCATGATGGAATTTACGGAATGAGACGAAACTTATCAAACATGTAGACCAGTAGGTGGGAAAGAAGTGATTTATTTTCTGTAGGATTACATGAATGCGTGAGGAGACTCTCCTCAGCAGAGACAGTACAATCTGGTCTGAGTCAGTAGGTCCACCATGCTGAGCTATACAGTCGGCAACACGGTATGGCATCGAATGGAAAAGTCCCCGACTGGTGTCTTGAGGTATCGTTGACCAAGCATCGTTGACCTGTGTCCACAATTCATCGACATTGCGAAGGAATCGTACAGAGGTGTTAAGTGGTCTGCCAATGACGTCCCACGCATTCTCAATTGAGGAGAAGTCTGAGAATCGCACTGGGCAGTCTGGAAATCACCTAGACACCTTGTAGGCAGTGTCTGCCGATGTCGGCCGTGCGCGAGCGGGCGTTATTTTGTTGAAATTGGGCATCAGGGATACTACGAGGATACGGCAATAACACGAGCTGCAGTAACTCATCGACTTATCGTCGTGCTTTTATTGTGCACACTTTGCTTAAGAGAGGTGAACAGCTGTTGAAACTTATAGCGCCCCAAACCATGACGTCATATTGCGGAAACTGCATCACGCTCACGTATGACATCATGATCATCCCGGTGACCACGTCGTCTCTAGATTCTCAATCGGCGGTCGTCTGGCCTGAGTCAGAAGCGCGACTCGTTGCTGAATGCGACATGGATCCATTCGTCCCACCACACGTCTGATGCGACACCAGTGCAACCTTGCGCGACGATGTGCTACGGTGAGTCGCAATCGTCGCAATTGCTGGAGAGAGCGCAAACCTGCCTCAGCCGATCTGCGATTCGCATTCTGTGTCGACACAGGGATTTCCATAGCTGCTTGTACACCTTGACGAATGTCGTCCGCTGTGGGTCTACGTACACTAGTTCCACAGTGGCGACGCACGCTACCTTTCTTAAACTACTGTTTCGGCCTAAAGTTGATGCATCCCGATACGTTTCCGCCACGATGTGACTCAGCGATCACCAAGCCGCGAGTAGTCCTATGACAAATCCTGTGCAACGGTGTCCGTGTGATGGTAAGATTCCCAATGAGGTCACCCATGCATTCTCATTCCTTACACGTGCTTTAGCCACCGAAATCACTCCGATTCAGTGGTCCACACGCCCAGGTGAGAACGACCAAACTTAGATAAGCTGATTATTTACACTCCTTACACGTGCTTTCGCCACCGAGATCACTCCGATGAAGTGGTGCTTGAGCAGTGCATTATGATATTTAATCTAAATGTTTGGACACACTAAACACAACGCAAACAGGTGTTACAGGGCTTGGTGCTGAGTTTTATTACAGCGCCCTGTGTGGAGGGTTCGTTGATGCTTCCTTTGCAGTAAGTTCGGTGTCGGTGGTTTAATCCGTAATTCTCCCAACTGGAGCAGATAAAAACAATACAACGCATAAAAAAGTGAATCGACTGAGGCTAAATTTTGCAGTGAGTAAAACGTTTATTCAGATGTTACGGGTAATGTCATCAAGCTTTTGTCCGTCATTTTCGTGCTTTCATTCTTTTAGTTCTCCCTCAGTATTCTACACCGCCGAAAATCCCTTTATCTCTTTCCGGCCATCCAAACCGCTTACTTCATCCGTTCCGACTCCCGAGGTTTTTCTGAGCTTCCTAAAAGTAATTCCTCCTCCTTCGACTTTTTGCCACCGAGTCTCCCCTCTCATGCCCGGAGAGAGAAAACCCCCTTGGTCCGTCAATTCCAAGAAAGCGCAGCTACGCATTCACTCTCAAAAACTCTTATGTACTTAATTGCTTTGCTGTTGTCCCCTCCGCTGTGACCCGTGGGAAAGGAAATACTTTCTTTCCGCTGGCCTTCCATCCAAATGGCGGGATTTGAAAAGAAAATGACTGCAGAGTCTCGCTTCTGATAAATATGGAAGCCCCGGTTACACAGGCATGTAATATAAAACATCAAAATCAGGTATTCTTAAGCTTTTCTAAGACACTGGCCTTTTTAAGAATCTTACGAAAGGTAAAATCCCTCTCCTAGAAAAAAATGCCCGAAATGAATAAAATTACTAGTGTTGTTTTTAAGGCAAGCCTACGCTTCATCAACCTGCTGAAGAATATCCACTGACCCCCAAGGGGTCTACGTACCATATTTTAAAAACCCGTTATGCTGGTGATCACAAGTTCACCCACATACACATATTAGTTACAACATCAAGTATCATACTCAAATAGATGCTACGAGCAGATACAGTAAATCCAAAATTAATCATGCAAGCAGACATGCCTCAGAAAACTTGAAAATTACATCCTCCTGGGATGGGAATCGAACCCACATCTCCCGATTTACGTTCAAGTATGGTACCGTTATCTGTGTCCCAAAAGTCATCCTCAGTTGCTTGGAGGTTCCTTTTTCTAGGTGGTGTAAGTGACATACTCGAACGTAAATCGGGAGATGCGGGTTCGATTTCCGTTCCAGGAGGATGTAATTTACAAGTATCCTGAGTAATGTCTACTGGCAACATCAAGTGTTCTTTATACTGTGTTCCTATTAAGTGTTCTTTATTTCAGTTGTAATATTGGCACCCTAACCGTCACATCTCGCTCCTTTTTTTTTTTTTTTTTTTTTTTTTTGATTGGATATTTAACGACCACCGTGAGCAACTCAATGGGCTATAAGCAGTCGCCCGTCCCTAATTTAGGGTCACTAGTTCCAGGGAAGGGAGAGAGCCAATGCCGTAAGACAAACACAACATCCATTCCTCACCGGGATTCGAACCCGGACCCCTTTCGGGCGAATGATCAGAGGCCAACGCCTTAGACCACTGCGCCACCGGGGCGGCATCTCACTCCTTCATGGTATTCATACCGTTCCCTCTTTCCCAATTACAACAATATCTAAAACCAACCTATCTGTAGTACTTAACATTTCGCTCCGTAAAGACCCTAACCAGATAAAATTTACTTATACAGTCAACTCTTGATGTACCGCCCCTCGACTTACTGCCACCCTTACATAACGCCACATCTGAGGTCTGAACAGCGTGCTCTGTATAAAACATCCCTTGATCCCGTGATATACTGCGACACCCTTGGCATCCGCACCAACCTGCTATTCTCAACACAAACCATACTTGATGTAAGCTCCACTTGAAAGCTCTGTGAGAATTCTCTTCCCGATTTTTCGGACCGTGATTCAATTGTGGCAAACTTTAATGTTAAAGACACCGACTCAATAAAAGATGAGAATCAACGTCTTTTATTATTAACAAGTTAGTAAAATCATGCAATGCATTGATCATAACACGCTTTCCAACATACCAGAAATCATTACTCAAGTTATGAGGATAATGGCTGTGGAATAAATCTCGGTCCTGTGCCCTGACCTTTGATTCCATTGCGATGATATTCAACAGAACCGGTTCAGTATACCTCCAAAAAAACATGATAAAGTTTTGTCGCAATCGAAGCATTTTTACGTAAGTTATGATGCATAAGGGCAATGAAATAGATCGCGTTCCTGTCCTAACCTTTGACCCCATTTCGCCCATTTTCAATAAGATTTCGTCCCCAGGCAGGCCCCTACAACATACTAAGATTTCATCCAAATCGAAGAATGTTTACGTACGTTATGACGCATAATGGCGATGGAAGTGATTCCGCTCCTATGTCCTGACCTTTGACCCCATTTCGCCCATTTTCAACAGGCTTTGTCCCCAGGTGGTCCCCTACCACATACTAAACTTTGATTGAAATCGAACTTTTTTACGTTAGTTATGAACCATAAGAGCAGTGGAATGGATCCCGCTCCTATGTCCTGACCTTTGACCCCATTTCGTTCACTTTCAATAGGTTTCCTTCCCAGGTGCTCCCCTTCCACATACTAAAAGTTCATCGAAATCGAACATTTTTTACGCGAGTTATCGTGCAGACGGGCATACGCACACAACGCGTGCCGTAATGAGGCAGATGGGAATCGCGACCATCTGCTCGAAAGAGTGTAACGTCATAAAACTTTAATAGGATCCACACACAACACGTGACGTGATGAGACAGACGGAGTGACCGCGAGCCAACATCTCAATCGCGAGATTGTGACGTCATAAGATTTCTAAGCATTGGTAACATTAATGGGACGACGTCATGACACTAAAAACGTGGTAATTCGGGGTGGTTATTTAACGCACTAAGAAAATTTTCCTAAAATCGAGATGAAGCTAAATCGCTTTCTAGTACCAGAAAACGGTAGGTTAACGACTTTAATCAAAATCCTTAGAGCCGTTTTCAAAATAAAATTAACATACATACAAGAATTGCTCCTTTAATTGTATTGGATAAGGGCGATGCAATGGATCTAGATCCTATGTCCTGACCTTTGACCCCATTTCGTCCATTTTCAATAGGGTTCGTCCCCAGGTGGTCCCCTACCACATACTAAAATTTCATCGAAATCGAACCATTTTTACGCACGTTATGACGCATAAGGGCAATGGAATGCATCCCACTCCTATGTCCTGACTTTGACCCCACTTCACCCATTTTTAATAGGGTTCATTCCCAGGTGATCCCCTACAATATACTAAAATTTCATCGACATCGAACCATATTTACGCAAGTTATGACGCGTAAAGGCAATGGAATGGATCCCGCTCCTATGCCGTGACCTTTGACCCCATTTCGTCCGTTTTCAAGAGGGTTCATCCCTAGGTGGTCCCCTACAACATACTAAAAGTTCATCGAAATCGAACCGTTTTTACGCGAGTTATCGTGCCGACAGACAGACGGACGGACAGAGCTGGAGCATATACGCTTCTTCAACCTACGGTTGGAAAGCATAAATAGGTTCTTTGAAGCGAACTCGCAAGATGGCCATATTTAAAAAGCACTTGTTAAATTGGATTGTGCTCTTAAAGTAATCGGATTGAAATATAAAACACAAGTGAAATGTGGCGATGTTTTTAAAAGAAACTAAAGTGTGTAAGTGATTGTGTGCAATGCTTTTCGATGAACGACAAATAACAAAATTTGGCCGCCCGGTGGCGCAGTGATCTAAGCGTTGACTTCTGACCACTCATCCAAGATGGGACCGGGTTTAGAATCCCTGTTAGGCATGGATGTTGTATTTGTCTTACGGCACTGCCTCTCTTCCTGCGACTGCTTATAGCCCGTCGAACTTCTCACAGTGGTCGTTAAACTTCCAAAAAAAAAAAAAAAAAGTTAGTAAAATCATGCAATGCATTGATTATGATACGCTTTCCAACATACCAGAAATTATTACTCAAGTTATGTGGATAATGGCTGTGGAATAAATCTCGCTCCTGTGTCCTGACCTTTGACCCCATTTCGATGATATTCAACAGAACCGGTTCAGTATACCACAGGAATAGCATACTAAAGGTTTGTCGCAATAGAAGCAGTTTTACGCAAATTATAAGAATAATGGCTGTGGAATAAATCTTGCTTTTGTACAATGACCTTTGACCCCATTTCGTTGATATTCAACAGAACCGGTTCACTATACCTCCGGAACATCATGGTAACGTTTTGTCGCAATCGAAGCATTTTTAGGTAAGTTAGGATGCACAAGGGCAATGGAATGGATCCTTACTCCAGTGTCCTGACCTTTAACCCCATTTCGTCAATTTTCAATAAGGTTCGTCCCCAGTTGGTTACTTACCACATACTAAAATTTCAGCGAAATCGAACCATTTTTACGCAAGTTATGCCTCATAAGGGCAATAGAATAAATCCCGCTCTTATGCCTTGCCTGACCTTTGACCCCATTTCACCCATTTTCAATAGGGTTCGTGCCCAGTGGTTCCCTACCACATACTAAAATGTCATCAAAATCGAACCATATTTACGCATGTTATGACACATAAAGGCAATGGAATGGATCCCGCTTTTATGTCCTGACCTTTGACCCCATTCCGCCCATTTTCAACAGGGTTCGTCCCCAGTTGGTTCCCTACCACATACTAAATCTTCATCGAAATCGAACCATTTTTACGCAAGTTATGCCTCATAAGGGCAATGGAATAAATCCCGCTCTTGTGTCCTGCCTGACCTTTGACCCCATTTCACCCATTTTCAATAGGGCTCGTGCCCAGGTGGTTCCCTACCACATGCTAAAATTTCATCGAAATCGAACCATTTTTGCGCAAGTTATGACGCATAAAGGCAATGGAATGGATCCAGCTCCTATGTCCTGACATTTTACCCTATTTCATACATTTTCAATAGGGATCGTCCCCAGGTGGTTCCCTACTACATACTAAAATTTCATCGAAATCGAAACATGTTTACGCAAGTTGTGACGCATAAGAGCAATGGAATGAATCCCGCTCCTATGTCCTGACCTTTGACCCTGTTTCGCCCATTTTCAATAGGTTCGTTCCTAGGTGGTTCTCTACCGCATACTAAAATTTCGTCGAAATCGAACCATTTTCACGTCAGTTATCGTGCGGACGGACGGACAAAGCTGGAGCATATACGCTTCTTCAACCTACGGTTGGAAAGCGTAGAAAAGAACCCAAGTCACACGTTTAATTACAAGTCAGCGTGGTAATGCAGACAGGGACTGTTTGATCAGTAGATCCACGAGGTGTGACGTCATTGAAAATGACGTCACGACTTGATAGGCACTCAAGATCTCGGAGGTAACGACACAACGCGTGACGTAATGAGCCAGATGGCGTGACCGCGCGCCAACATTCTCAAACACGAGATTGTGACGTCATAAGATTTCTAAGCATTGGAAACATTAATGGAACGACGCCATGACACTAAAAACGTAATAATTCGGGGTGGTTATTTAACCCACTAAACGAATTCTCCTAAAGTCGAGATCAAGCTAAATCGATTTCTAGTACCAGGAAACGGTAGGTTAACGACTTTCATCAAAATTCTTAGAGCCGTTTTCAAAATAAAATGTACATACATACATACACACAATAATTGCTACTCTAAGGTGGACGTCAAGTAATTTTGCTTCCTATACTTCCAATGGCAAAACTTCTGTACACATTGTCTTCACAATTAATGCGTTCCCAAGAATGGAAATTTGAACATCGATTAAAATAGCTTGATTTCATAACTTGGAATACTTAATATTTTCTAAACCATAACCGTAATAATATTTTCTAAACCATAATCGTAATTATGCAATCCAACATTTATTTGTCCACTGACGTCATCAAAGTACAGGTCGCGCCATCTTTTTTTCTGGTTTCAACACCACCAAAGGAAACGTTATTGTTTTTTAATATAATTATGCTTATGTTTTAGAAAATGTTAAGTATTCCAAGTTATAGTATGAAGTTATTTTAACCGATGTTCAAATTTCCATCCTTGGGAACACACTAATTATGAAGGAAATGTGTACAAAAGGTTTTCCATTGGAAATATAGGAAGCAAAATTACTTCACGTCCACCTTAATAGTATGGGATAAGGGCGATGGAATGGATCCCGATCCTATGTCCTGACCTTTGACTCCATTTATTCCATTTTCAATAGGGTTCCTTTCCAGGTGGTCTCCTACCACATACTAAAATTTCATCGAAATAGAACCATTTTTACGCACCATATGACGCATAAGGGCAATGGAATGCATTCCGCTCCTATGTCTTGACCTTTGACTCCACTTCACCCATTTTCAATAGGGTTCGTCCCCAGGTGGTCCCCTACCACATACTAAAATTTCATGGAAATCGAACTATATTTACGCAAGTTATGACGCACAAGGGCAATTGAATGGATCCCGCTCTTTTGGCGTGACCTTTGACACCACTTCACCCATTTTCAATAGGATTTGTCTACTGGTGGTCCACTACCACATACTAAAATTTCATCGAAATCGAATCATTTTTACGTGAGTTATCGTGCCGACAGACGGACGGAAAAAGCTGGAGCATATACGTTTCTTCAACCTACGGTTGGAAAGCGTAAAAAAATGAGGTTACTTAAAAATAATTAGCAAATTTGATGCAACGCCACAACGTAATGTAACAAACGGTAGCGGAACATCAAGGGTTGACTGTACTAATAAACTGAAAGGAAAGGTGACGAATTTGTTATGTGAGTTGTGGATAACATTAGTGTCTTCTTCTTCTTTTTTTTTTTTTTTCTTAAGTTGGGGGTTTAACGACCACCGTGTGCAACTCAATGTGCTATAAGCAGTCGTCCGTCTCTAAGTTAGGGCACTGGGCCGCCCGGGTGGCGCAGTGGCCTAAGCAATGGCTTATGACCATTCGTGCGAGAAGGGACCGTGTTTGAATCCCGGTGAGGCATGGATGTTGCGTTTGTCTTACGGCACTGGCTCTCTCCTTTTCCTGGAACCTGTGACCCTAAATTAGGGACGGGTGACTGCTTATAGCCCATCCAGCTTCTCACGGTGGCCGTTAAACCTAGAATCAAAAAAAAAAAAAAAAAAAAAAAAAAATAGGGCCCTGGCTCCAGAGAAGGGAGCGAGCCAGTACCGTAAGATAAACACATCACCCGTGCCTGACGGGATTTGAACTCGGACCCATCTCGAACAAATGGTTTTATCTTTTCAAAGTGCACACATTCATTATATTTCCTAAATTTTAATACAGTACATAGCGCCGACTACTTTTGTGCTCCCGGGGCTCAGCGACCTATCAAATTCACCAGTCGGTATATGTGCTGAGGGTTTGCAATTGGTGTTCCGTATACGGAACACCAATTATAGTCATTAGCAAAAATGCCTTAAAAACCTCTATAAAATTGACATTTTTGCACTTTTCGAAGATTAACGCTCTTATATTCTTATTTTAAGCACTTTAAGGAGATTACATCTTGCAACATGAGTGCGAGATGCCAGTTTATTAGATACAGCTGTCGTCGTCACATAAAGGCTCGCCCCAACACGTATGACGTCACATAAGCGCGGTGTGCGGAATAAATCGGGCCGACAGACTCGTCGAGCATCATTGGTTTGAGTGTTAGACTGGGTGAAATGAGTGATTTTAGATGCTTTGAATATGGCATGATTATTGGCACCAGGCGTGCGGTACGAGTATCTCACAAAAGGCCATTCTCTTGGGCTTTTACGCACAATCTTACCGTAAATAGCGCAACACGGAAATAAACTTCCAGAAGTTTTGTGGACGAAAACACCTGACGTGTTCAGAGAAGACTGGAGAGAATCGTGCAAGCAAATAGACAAGTCATAACCCGTCAAATCACTGCAGAATTCACCATTGGTGTGTCGTGAGTCATCTCGGAACGTACCACGCATCGGATCATGTCGTGTATGGGCTTCAACAGCCGATGACCAATGTCGAGTGCCGATGTTGTTTGAGCTCTGAATTTTTCTGGTTGTTTCCAAAGTTTACAATCTCTCTGCATTAGGCACAGTATTTTCGTTTCCAGGGCGCTTTCTTGAAAAAATTAACAGTCACAGCTTTTGGACATGTCATGAAACTTTCCAGCTAGAGATCCGAAAAGCAGATTTTCAATGCTATGCATCTTTTCCGATAACAGTACAGTAAATCCCAAGCAAAAACTTTCCGTGTAACGGAAATAGGTAAGGGAAGTAATAGCGTCTCGTGGCAGACAATGAATCTGACTAATTCGTATCTAATTGGGCGCCCGGCGCGGACCAATTACGTGGTCGTCTCAAATACATGGTGCTAATGCTTGATCGACACCCTGCTGCGAAAGCGTTTTATGCCTGTGCTTACGGAACGTAGCAGTTTTTTATGCTATGCATCTTTCCCGACAGCAGAAAATTCCATGCAAAAAATTTGGATGTAACTGAAATGGTAACGGGAGTAATCAATACCATTGTTGAAGTCTTAAGTTTTAATGCTGTGCCATCAAGTGACGTAACAATCTTTAATTTCATTGTTACTCAACACCATGTCTTTACTAAATCGTCGACCATTATTTCTTCACGTTTTACATAAACGTTATCGTTGGAATTGTGCATGCACAATTCAACATGACGCTGAAAATTTATATTTTCACAATAGAGCGCTTTCATGAAAATCACACAATTGCTTCATATTTGTTTTTATTTTAAAAATCGTGAAGTAAATATCCTTTTTCGAGATCCGATTTCATTTAGTCGCTCGGCAGTAGAGATATTTTGCAAGTTTTGGTTCGAATCCCGTGGTTGACCTCTTTATCGTCGGATCACCCAAAGTAATGACGTTTGGGCGCAAGTACACTGCTGGCCACCCAAAATGCAACACCAAGAAGGAAGCATTCGATTGGCCTGAAATTCGCAGCATGCGTCGCCCGCGAGAGGACATGCAAACGATTAGCATTGCAGGGCATATGCAAATCATGTGCGCCCGGGATACCACCGAGTAGCACTATAAGAAAGGTGCACAGAAGGCGGGGTGTAAATAGTGGAAGTGTGTTGTGCTGCCGGACCTGTGCGTGGGAAGCTTCCTGATGCCTCGTCGCAGAATACGACAGTCATTCCAGCACGTTTCGGAGTTCGACAGATGACCAATAGTGGCTTATCGTGACACCGGTTTATCATACCGAGACATCGGCGCCCGTGTGGGACGACATCCAGCCACAGTGAGGTGGGTATGGATTCGGTGGGTGCAGGAGGGACGGACGGACCAACGTGAGCGATTGCCGCAGCCGCGGCACACCACCGAACGAGAGGACCGACATGTTGTGCGGCGGGCATTGACGGATCGCACCGCCACATCACGAACGTTAGTGCAGGAATTAGGGTGTGTTGCGCAGCAACCTGTGTCAGCACGTACCGTTCAACGTCGTCTGCAGGAGCGGGGACTTGTCGCACGACGCCCATTGCTCCGATTACCATTGACTTTACACCACCGGCGAGTGCGGCGGCAGTAGGCCGTATAACGCAGCACCTGGACTACGGAATGGCACGACATTGTCTTCTCCGACGAATCCCGCTTCCGCCTGCAACACCACGATGTTTGGATCCGCGTGTGGCGGCACCGCGGCGAGAGACTGTATGACGCCTGCATTATGCATCGCCATACCGGTCCGTCGTCTGGCGTTATGGTTTGGGGCGCAATTGGATACGACACCCGCACCCCTCTGGTTCGCATCGCTGGTACACTCAACAACCACCGCTACATCTCCGACGTTTTGGAGCCTGTAGCCCTCCCTTACCTGCAGGACCTACCAGCGGCCACGTTTCAACACAATGCGCGCCCGCACGTGGCACCCATCGTGCAACAATTCTTCACGGCCCACCAGGTGTCACTGCTGTCGTGGCCCGCCTATTCTCCCGATATGTCGCCCATCGAACACGTCTGGTCGCTGATCGGCAATCGAGTGGCCCAGCAAGCACACACCCGCGGTTACGCCTGATGAACTGTGGCAACGTGTGGAAGCAGCCTGGACCAACATACCCCAAGCCCACATCCAAAGCCTCTTTCGTTCGATGCCGCGGCGCTAAATGGAATAAAAGCCATTACAAAAATGCATTTTTGATTCCATGAAAACGGTGTGACGTAGCGAAGTTTGGCTTCCCCTAGACCCCCCTGGGGGGGCTGCTATTGACAAGAGCTTTAAAATGATGTCACGAAGGGGGCGGGTAACTTGTAGATATCCTAGACCAAAAATTGCTAATCCCCTCACTAACTCATTTTGATTCAGCTTTTCTTTCTATCTTGAGGTCAGATTTTATCTTTGGCGTGCGCTGATGGACTTTCGTGGGTACATCACGTTTCATCGGTGTCAGGGCCGTTTCTTATGTTTGTCTAAATTTGGATAATATAACAATAATAATTGTTTTTGAAAAACTAAACAGGCGAAATACTTCCTTTTGCTGTATCCAAAGTTTAGTAAATATTTACTTTTATCAGTCACATATCCTCTCTCATTGATTTTATGACAATACGTAGTGCAATCAAAAGTTCCGAGACTAGGTACGTAGCGTGCCAACAGATGGAAGTACGCGGATGCGCGAGCAGCGGTCGAGGGCAGTTACCATCATGAGTCATTGTGCCGAGTGACGTCTTTCTGTGATCATCGCGAGTTGTGCTACACGATATTTGGTGACCACAGGCAGAACACAGCTGCGATTTCGGTATGGACTCCAAGCTAAAGCAGCGAGCCAACATCAAATTCTGCGTCAAACTCGGCAAATCGGGAACGAAGACGCATGAAATGTTGCGGCAGGCTTACGGCAATAAAGCAATGAGTCGTACAAGGAGTTTTGAGAGGCACTCGCGCTTCAAAAGCGACGGAACGGCACTGGAAGACAACGAGAGGTCGGGACGACCGTCCACGAGCAAAACCCTCAAAAATGTGGACAAAATTAGGGAAATGGTGCATTTCCGTCGGAGAACCATTCAAGACATTGCTACCATCGTCAATGTGCCATACGGAGCAGTACAAGAAATCCTGACGTCGGTTTTGAACATGCACCGCATTGCTGCAAAGTCTGTGCCAAAGATTCGACATTCGTGGGGTTGTGCACCGTGAATTCGTCCCTCAAGGCCAGATGCCCCTTTTTACTGCGATGTTCTGCGGCGTCTTAGGGAGGACTTTCGCCACAAACGACCTGAAATGTGGCGCAGGGGCGATTTCCTGTTCCATCACGACAATGCAGCAGCGCACAGAGCGTTAGCAATACTCCAGTTTCGCAGCCGCAACAGCATGACTACCTTTCCTCACTCCCCTTAACCGCCGGATTTGGCCCATTGCGACTTCTTTCTGTTCCCGAAGATGAAGCTGAAGCTCAATTGTCGCCGTTTTGAAAACGTGGACGAGATCCAGCGCGAATAGCAGACGGTGCTTGACCCGATTCGCGGAGAGGACTTCCAGGGAGCGTTCCATCAGTGGCAAAAACGCTGGCAGCGTTGTATCGCTGCCTAAGGAGATTACTTTGAGGGAGATCATAGCCAGACTTAAGTAATGTAACTACTTTGTTGCACACAGGCCTAGTCTCGGAACTTTTTGATCGGACCTCGTAACATTCATTAATCCGAATACCGGACAACGTCAGGAATTAGTAAACCTTAATTGTTTGTTGTTATGATTTAATTCCACTTAGTATGTACCGGACTGTGACTGGGTGTGGTCGTGAGTGAGGCGAATAAATGCAGTGTGTTGTACGTAAATAAATGTATAATGTAAAAGCCCTCGTTTCATTTCACACCCACAAAGATCTTGGCATACGAAAGATGCACAGAAAAAATTACTCTGCTGACCACCCGAAATGCAACACCAAGAAAGACACGAGATAGCAAAGCCAGATTTACTGGACACATAACAACAGATACAAAGATGAAACGATTGAGCTTACAGGCCCGTGCGACTTGCGGAACACGCAGACATCAATAGTTCGTGTGGCCCCCATGGCTGGCAATGACGGCCGCTACACGCTGCGGCATCGAACGAAAGAGGCTTTGTTTGTGGGCTTGGGGTATGTCGGTCCCGGCTGCTTCCACACGTTGCCACAGTTCATCAGGCGTAGCCGCGGGTGGTGCTTGCCGGGCCACTCGGTTGCCGATCAGCGACCAGACGTGTTCGATGGGCGATATATCGGGAGAGCAGGCGGGCCACGACAGCAGTGACACCTGGTGGTCCGCGAAGAATTGTTGCACGATGCGTGTCACGTGCGGGCGCGCATTGTCCTGTTGAAACGTTGCCGCTGGCAGGTCCTGCAGGTAAGGGAGGACTACAGGCTCCAAAACGCCGGAGATGTAGCGGTGGCTGTTGAGTGTACCGGCGATGCGTACCAGAGGGGTGCGGGTGTCATATCCAATTGCGCCCCAAAACATAACGCCAGTAGACGGACCGGTATGGCGATGCATAATGCAGGCGTCATACAGTCTCTTGCCGCGGTGCCGCCACACGTGGAACCAACCATCGTGGTGTTGCAGGCGGAAGCGGGGTTCGTCGGAGAAGACGATGTCGAGCCATTCCGCAGTCCAGGTGCGGCGTTCAATATCCCACTGCCGCCGCACTCGCCGGTGGTGTAACGTCAATGGTAATCGAAGTAATAGGCGCCGTGCGACAAGTCCCCGCTCCTGCAGACGA
The DNA here is from genome assembly GCA_039090855.1 of Macrothele yani. Taxonomy (NCBI): domain Eukaryota; kingdom Metazoa; phylum Arthropoda; class Arachnida; order Araneae; family Macrothelidae; genus Macrothele; species Macrothele yani. The sequence continues at coordinate 57,422,907 of CM077017.1, read as the reverse complement.
CGTCGAACGGTACGTGCTGACACAGTTTGTTGCGCAACACACCCTAATTTTTGCGCTAACGTTCGTGATGTGGCGGTGTGAGCCGTCAATGCCCGCCGCACAACATGTCGGTCCTCTCGTTCGGTGGTGTACCGCGGCTGCGGCAATCGCTCACGTCGGTCCGTCTGACCCTCCTGCACCCACCGAATCCATACTCGCCTCACTTTGTGGCTGGATGTCGTCCCACACGGGCGCCGATGTCTCGGTATGATAAATCACTGTCGCGATAGGCCACTATTCTTCCTCTGTCGAACTCCGAAACTTGCTGGAATGACTGCCGTATTCTGCGACGAGGCATCAGGAAGCTTCCCACGCCCAGGTCCGGCAGCACAACACACTTCCACTACTTACACCTTCTGTGCACCCTTCTTATAGTGGTTCTCGGTGGCGTGCCGGGCGCACATGATTTGCATATGTCCTGCAATGCTAATCGTTTGCATGTCCTCTCGCGGGCGACGCATGCTGAAAATTTCAGGCCAATCGGATGCTTCCTTCTTGGTGTTGCATTTTGGGTGGCCAGCAGTGTATATACAAAGAGTACCAGGGTATTCTTCCGTTTTTCCTTTTTTAGGGAGGACAGGAGGATTAACGACCCTGATGAGCATCTGAGACTACAAAGAGTCGCTGCTGCCTAATTTTAGGGCCACCAATTGCAGAGACTGAAATGCAGCCAACGCCGTGAGATAGTCGCACTACCCATGCATCCGTCATCCATGACTCGAATCTGGGCCTGGCTCAGACGAATAACCAGAAGTCCAACTCTTGTACCACTCAGACACAGGAGCGGCCAATTTATTTTCCGTCTGCCTAAAGAGCAACCGCCGCCCCGGTGGCGCAGTGGTCTAAGGCGCTGGCCTCTGATCATTCGTCCGTAAGGGGTCCGGGTTCAAATCCCGTCAGGCATGGATGTTGTGTTTGTCTTACGGCACTGGCTGTCTCCCTTCCCTGGAACCAGTGACCCTAAATTAGGGACGGGCGACTGCTTATAGCCCATTGAGTTGTTCACGGTGGTCGTTAAACCTCCAATCAAAAAAAAAAAAAAAAAAAAAAAAAGAGCAACCAGAAATCGGTAGAGTTTTGTGCTTTGCTAAATTCTTATCTAACACGATGTTTTCTAATACCCATGCGACGCCATTCGCATATGTCTTGCTCGTACTTTGTCCTTTGAACGCCAGTGTTGAAAGAAGAGGGCCAATTAGAAATTGCTGTGACGTTCCTGTGGCCGAGTGGTCAGAGGAGCGAGTTTCTGGATAGTCACCCGAGAAAGGCCAGCGATCGATCGACCTCAGCACCCTCCCCGACCCAGCGGCCCCAAATTAGACGGGCTACTTACTATAACCTCAAGTCTCTAAATTCCCAAACAAAAACTAAAAGTGAAATCCAAACTTACCTCTTATCGCATTTTCTCACCTAAGACAACATCAGCCATGTGGTACGGTAACGAGGGAAATTATTTAAGCACACACAAACGCAATATTAAAGCACTCAGTTTACATTTCTAAATGTCATTGAAAAATTCTTTTTAAACGAAAACTCCATCCCTCTGAGCCAAGTCTCTTTGCTCACTCCAAATATGCACCTGTCAACTGGCTACGATATTTATTTTTAACGAAGTGCTGTGATGGATCTATCACAAGAAAATGGTGTAGGAAATATCGACAGAATGGGTAACGCGATTGCAGTTCGTCCTTCAAAATAAATACAGCAGTAAGACCAAAATTAAGTCGCGTTCTTGTTATAGAAATATTTATGATGATTGCGGACTCTCTCTTTCTCTCGGAAATAAAAATTTTAATTATTCCATTTTTTGACTGAAGAGATTGTTTTACATCATCTCACTTCATCCTTTGTAAACGAAACTGCACGAAAGAAACACATTTTAGAGAATTTCAATTCATTATACCTTTTATCAAGTTTGTAAAGCACTGCGTGACGCGGCGTAAATTGTTTACTACTGAGGTGGCGCATGAATCAAATCGACAATGGTGCAGCGATAATCCTGCCGGCGTAGTTCAGCTGGGGGAACAGCCGCTCCAGAGTAGGGAGACTTAGGTTCAAAATTCCACCACCGGCAAAAGGTTATATGTTTTAAGTTTACATACTCTGTGCTGACAGAACTAAAATGGAGCGCATGAGTAATAAAAATCAAAATGTTCCTTTTTTTTTTTTTTTTATGAAGCGACAATATACGTCCCAAACATTTGAGAGCTTTCATAGGAAATCTGCTTCCTTTTGTCACACTCAGCCATCTTGAATTCTACCATTGATGTTCGCTACCTAAGGATGATTTCTCATACGTCTTTCTAGTTTATCCCACAAGTGTTCAGTAGGGCTCCATTTTGGTAAAAGGCCAAAATTTTTCTTCAGTGAAACGCTACTATAGCGATACAAGCTAAATTGCAATTACCATGAACACGTCATTACACCAGTGTACAATACAAATTTGAAGTTGTGATTCCGTCTATTGGTGTAAATTATGACACGAGTGGTAAGTCAAATAATATTCGAAAATTTGAAAATTTCATCGTCCTGGAGCATACTCGGTTCGCGCCCGAGTATACTAACCACTACACCACCCAGAACGACCAAGTCTCAAGTTTCCGAGCAATTTGAATATAACACACCACAGGAATTGCTAGTCGAAGAAACGGCATTCATATTTTGCGAATCTGGATGAATAGAATTCATTGTCTCCCCCGATTCAGTGAATGTATTTCATGTTTAGCGAATCTATTCATCCAGATTAGCTAAATATGAATGCCGTTGCTTCGACTGGCAATTCCTGTGGTGTGTTATATTCAAATTACTCGGAAACTTGAGATTTGGTCGTTATGGGTGATGTAGTGGTTAGTATACTCGCGCGCAAACTGGGAGATGTGGATTCCCGCTCCACGACGATGAAATTTTCAAGTTTTTGGATATTACGTATATGACTTATCACCCTTGTCATAATTTACACCAACAGACGGAATCATAACTTTGAACAATATTTGCTGCTTTACAGAATAAAGTTGACTCATTTAGTTTACTGTTGAAACATGAGACGCCTTTTCCGCATTACAGAATGTGGCACTAAAGCTAGTCATTTCTGCACGTCTCATTTTGACAGTAATGCCTTCTGTTATTTTCAGAAATTGAAGTAGACTTCATTGTAAGCGCTAGTTATTTCAGTGATTTACGGTTGTCGTGGCGGGGTTTCAGGTGCTTAAATGCCTCCTTGCCACTCCCTGTGTCTGATGATAGATTTATAATATAGTTTACGGGCCTCCTCCTACTTCTATCTGATATACTTCACGGCCTGTCGTTGTAATGGATCACGTGATGAGTGGGTGGGGTTGAACGAAATTCATTACCAACAATCCTCCGAGGCTCGTGTGATAAAAGAACTGCTGCACCAGATGACGAGAATGTTGCATTAAGACTTCATTATGCTGGCAGAAGGTGATTTTCTGATGCTCCCATCGCCGTAACAATTAGGAGATAATGACTTGGTTAAGTGTGCGTCGGAACAGTTTCAGCAAAAATTAGTTTCTAAAGATAAAGAGAACGAAAAATGCCATTGTAGAGAAACTGCGATAATGGAAAAAAGACCTTTCGGAGAATGCTATGGTTGAAAAAACACGCGCCTTCTGAAACAGATATGGATGTCCCAGCTGCTTCACTAGGTAATGAATTCTTCTTTTGAAGTCGGTGGGGAAAAATTAATTAGAGAAGCATTGCGCTCTGCCATATTACCAAACATGTAAACCGTTTTGGACAAATAGTCTCGAAAACGCTCCAGTCGTGCTCAAGTTCCTGTGCATGCACAATTCAACATGACGCTGAAAATTTATATTTTCACAATAGAGCGCTTTCATGAAAATCACACAATTGCTTCATATTTGTTTTTATTTTAAAAATCGTGAAGTAAATATCCTTTTTCGAGATCCGATTTCATTTAGTCGCTCGGCAGTAGAGATATTTTGCAGGTTTTGGTTCGAATCCCGTGGTTGCCCTCTTTATCGTCGGATCACCCAAAGTAATGACGTTTGGGCGCAAGTACACTGCTGGCCACCCAAAATGCAACACCAAGAAGGAAGCATCCGATTGGCCTGAAATTCGCCGCATGCGTCGCCCTGCGAGAGGACATGCAAACGATTAGCATTGCAGGGCATATGCAAATCATGTGCGCCCGGCATGCCACCGAGAAGCACTGTAAGAACGGTGCACAGAAGGCAGGGTGTAAATAGTGGAAGTGTGTTGTGCTGCCGGACCTGTGCGTGGGAAGCTTCCTGATGCCTCGTCGCTGAATACGACAGTCATTCCAGCACGTTTCGCAGTTCGACAGATGACTAATAGTGGCTTATCGTTACACCGGTTTATCATACCGAGACATCGGCGCCCGTGTGGGACGACATCCAGCCACAGTGAGGTGGGTATGGATTCGGTGGGTGCAGGAGGGACGGACGGACCGACGTGAGCGATTGCCGCAGCCGCGGCACACCACCGAACGAGAGGACCGACATGTTGTGCGGCGGGCATTGACGGATCGCACCGCCACATCACGAACGTTAGTGCAGGAATTAGGGTGTGTTGCGCAACAACCTGTGTCAGCACGTACCGTTCGACGACGTCTGCAGGAGCGGGGACTTGTCGCACGGCGCCCATTGCTCCGATTACCATTGACTTTACCCCACCGGCGAGTGCGGCGCCAGTAGGCCGTATAACGCAGCACCTGGACTACGGAATGGCACGTCATTGTCTTCTCCGACGAATCCTGCTTCCGCCTGCAACACCACGATGTTTGGATCCGCGTGTGGCGGCACCGCGGCGAGAGACTGTATGACGCCTGCATTATGCATCGCCATACCGGTCCGTCGTCTGGCGTTATGGTTCGGGGCGCAATTGGATATTACACCCGCATCCCTCTGGTTCGTATCGCTGGTACACTCAACAACCACCGCTACATCTCCGACGTTTTGGAGCCTGTAGCCCTCCCTTACCTGCAGGACCTACCAGCGGCCACGTTACAACACAATTCGCGCCCGCACGTGGCACCCATCGTGCAACAATTCTTCATGCCCACCAGGTGTCACTGCTGCCGTGACCCGCCTATTCTCCCGATATGTCGCCCATCGAGCACGTCTGGTCGCTGATCGGCAATCGAGTGGCCCAGAAAGCACACACCCGCGGCTACGCCTAATGAACTGTGGCAACGTGTGGAAGCAGCCTGGACCAACATACCCCAAGCCCACATCCAAAGCCTCTTTCGTTCGATGCCGCGGCGTGTAGCGGCCGTCATTGCCAGCCATGGGGGCCACACGAACTATTGATGTCTGCGTGTTCCGCAAGTCGCACGAGCCTGTAAGCTCAATCGTTTCATCTTTGTATCTGTTGTTATGTGTCCAGTAAATCTGGCTTTGCTATCTCGTGTCGTTCTTGGTGTTGCATTTTGGGTGGCCAGCAGTGTAATAAGAGGAAATATGTCCTGTTTGGAACACGACGTGCTGTTCGTTCTTTCCAGCGCTTGGTTCTTGGAAGGTCTTGAACTGAATATCTGCCTTAGAAACTATTGAAAAACAGTCATAGATGGCTGCCCACCATCCCTTTAGGGATCATCCCCCCTCGAGAATTCGTTTAGAATAACAGAGAATCCGTAGAGCTCACTTGTCTTAGGGAATTTCATATGAATCCAGCTTGTCGACAACTCAGTCTTTTAATTCAGAACTGAATAAACAAATCACCTCCTGCCGAATGTTATGAAGTTAACTTCTCACTGGGGTTAGGGTTTGATCCTAGAAGTCATATATGCCGTGTGCTTATTTTTCTATTTTGTGCGGCTGTCTTCTCTGAAGCTTTCTCAAATTAGGCGTGGGCTTTAATGGTCATAGGGAGGCTTGAATCATAACTCACTTAAAAATTAACAGCTCAGTCAGCCGTTACAATAAATTTATAGGTATATTCAATTGTGATCACATCTGTGTAAAGAAGAGCACATACGTTGGGTCAACGTATACGAATTTACGTCGACCAATAAGGAGTTAGAACATTATTTAACTTTTATTCATTAGAAAATTGATTAAGTTGTCATCTTAAAGGAGAGATCAGAGCTCGAATTACATTATTCAGTCGCTGTATGGCATTACCCTTTCCAATGATTTCTGTTTTTATTTATGTTTCGTATTGTTTTGCGACGTTATTGCAACACGGAATCGCCAAAAAACGTTCACACTTTCATTTGTGTTAATATGATATCCAAAATCAACAACGCAAACTAGCGTTTCTGACGTGCATCACTTTTCTTTGTGTTATTCGGACTAGACTTCATATTCTACAATGGTTTTTTCATTGCATCTTGATACATAGTTAAGTTTTTCTGTTGCCCAACGCGTGTTCTTCATTTAATAACATACCCAGCCTATTGTCATTTGACTGCCTTTCTATCCGTGATGATATCTCAACTAAAAATATTATAACTACACTATATATATAGTTATATAGTATAATGTGGGATGTAAGGTCAGGTGATGCGTAACATCACAGCCTCTCCTTGACAAATGTCAACCCCGCCTTCTCGTGGTGCATCCTGTTCCTACTAAAGGGGCTCTGACGACCGCCAATAGCGGTATAACTATACCATCGGGATTAGAGAAAATTCTATCCCACACTCACCAACCCGCTTGGCCAGCGTGGTGAGTTATGGCCAAACCCCTCCAAAATGACTCCACAACTTAAATCTTGGCCCTCAGTCTCCGGCAGCTGGAATGTACCTGGCCAAGGCAGCGGCCAGTGCGACATGAAGGCAGAGGGTGCTAAGAATCCCCGGAGGACCGGACTAGGCTGCCATCTGATGCTGACCTTGGCTACTTACAATGGACGCTCCCTATCTTCTGATTCAAGGCTTCTTGAATTGGAAGAGGAACTACAAAGGATCAAGTGGGACATCGTGGGGCTAAGTGAGGTAAGGAGAAAAGGAGAAGATCTCATCGAACTGAAAAGTGGACATCTCTTCTACTATCGTGGGACAGATACTGGCAGAACTAGTGGTGTTGGATTTATAATAAACAAGAAACTGAAGGATAAAGTTGTAGAAGTTGAAAGTTCCTCTGACAGAGCTGCACGGCTTGTTATCCAACTCTCGAAAAGATACCAGGCTCAGATTATTCAAACTTATGCACCCACCACAAGTCATCCTGAAGAAGAAATTGAAGAATTTTATGAGGAAATTTATCATCTAAATAATAAAGGTAAGCAGCACTTGAAGATAATTATGGGAGATTTCAATGCAAAAATAGGGCAACGACAACAGAATGAAACTTCAGTAGGTAAATTCGGTCACGGCAACAGAAACCAGCGTGGAAATACTCTCGTTGAGTTTGCAGAGGCAGAAGGGTTTTTTCATCTTGAACTCCTTCTTCAAGAAAAAGCCACACAGGAAATGGACATGGAGACATCCAAATGGGACGACAAGTGAAATTGATTTTATTATGTGTAACAAAAAATTCGTCATAGAAGACTGCAGTGTGCTAAACAAGTTCAACACAGGCAGTGACCATAGATTGGTGAGATGTAAGATGCACCTCAACACTAAACTCGAACGTAGCAAGCTCATAAGACAAACAAAATCTATTGACATAACCAACCTTAAAAAACACCATAATACCTTTAAGTTGGAACTGAAGAACAGGTTCTCTGCGTTAGAAGGCCTAACATCGGAAGAAGTGGACATCTCTGAAGTTAACAGAAAAGTAACCAAAGCTCTTATGGAAACAGCAACAAAATTAGCTGGGTCTAAGAACAAGTTGCATGTAAATAAATTATCAGGAAAAACGAAAATGTTGATGCAAAAAAGAAGAGAGATGAGGACAACTAAAGAAGATGTGACTTCCAAAGTGGAATATATAGAGCTATGCAAGACAGTACGAAAAAGTATCACTGAAGACGTAAGAAAATTCAACTGTGAACTAGTGAGGAAAGCAATTGAAAACAACCAAAGCCTAAAGATAGCAAAGGGACATCTCAGTAAGGGAAGAAAACAGATTATGGCACTGAGAAAAGAAGATGGTTCTGTAACAAGAAATAGAGGCGAAATTTTGACAAGAGTGAAAGATTTCTACTCCAAATTATATGAAAGGGATGATACATGCACTCCAGACATCATGAAAGATACCAGCCAGTACCAGAGTTCCTCCAGTCCTTCCAGCAGAAGTTGCACATGCAATCAAGAACATGAAGCGGGGAAAAGCTCCAGGAGAAGATGAAATTACTGTAGACATCATACAAGAAGCAAGTGGAGAAATCGAAACAGTACTCGCCCAAATTTTCACTCGATGCCTTAATGAAGGAAAGATTCCTGAGGATTGGAACACCGCTACAATGATCCTGCTACATAAGAAAGGTGACATTGAGGATCTCGGAAACTACAGACCTATCAGCCTCCTATCAGTAGTTTATAAAATCTTCACTAAAGTTCTTTCACACCGCTTGAAGGTAACACTGGACATGGCTCAACCGAGAGAACAAGCTGGATTCAGGAGTGGCTACAGCACAATAGATCATATCCATGTGCTGAGGGAACTAATTGAAAGAGCGAGGGAATATGAACTTCCATTGTGCATGGCTTTTATCGATTATGAAAAAGCCTTTGATTCGGTGAAACCATCAGCAGTTACAATGGCTCTGAAAACCTGCGGTATTGAAGATGCATACATTAATATTATTAATAACATCTATGAAAATGCAAGTGCAAAGATTAGGCTGTTTGAAAATACAACACACATAAAAATTGGAAAGGGAGTGAGACAAGGTGACACCATATCTCCGAAGCTCTTTAATGCCACATTGGAGGGTGTTTTTCAGTCACTGAGCTGGGAAAACAAGGGGATAAAGATTAATGGAGATTATCTAACCCACCTTCGTTTTGCTGATGACGTAGTCATTTTTGCAACTAACCCATCAGAGCTACAGAGTATGATCCAGGAACTTGCTGACAAGAGTAAAGAAGTGGGATTAAAAATGAACTTTCAGAAGACAAAAGTGATGTTCAATGCTTTTACAAGAAATGAAGATTTATCGATTGATGGAGAAAAGCTGGAGATAACAGACACGTACGTTTATCTTGGACAGCAGATATCAAGTGAGGGTCACATTGATGAAGAAATTAATCGGCGTACAAAACTTGCCTGGAGAGCTTTTGGAAGAACAGCATAATTTTCAAGAGCAATATGCCATTATGTCTCAAAAGAAAAGTGTTTGATCAATGCATCCTTCCAGTGCTTACGTATGGTGCAGAGACTTGGACCTTAACTAAAAGAGACATACAAAGGCTGCAGACAACTCAAAAAAGCACGGAGAGGTGCATGCTTGGTGTAACCAGGAGAGATAAGAAGAGGAACTCGTGGATCCGAAAAATGGCTAGAGTGGAAGACATCATGATCAGAGTTAAATCCCTGAAATGGCAATGGGCTGGACATACTGCCAGAAGGACAGATCATCGATGGACAGCCGAAATTTTAGATTGGATTCCAAGGGACAGGAAAAGACCCAGAAGAAGACCACATGGGAGATGGGTGGATGAAATTCGAAAGTATGCAGGGGTGACATGGAGGAGACTGGCACAAGACAGACCGTTGTGGAGGAAACTTGGGGAGACCTTCGTCCAGCAGTGGATTGATAATGGTTGACAATAATAATAATAATAAAATAGTATAATGTACTATATAACAATGATATCTGCAACTTTTGTCTTTTTCATGATCCAGCTGTTCTTCCGCATCTCTATACTTCTTTCAGTGGTTTGCAGCCCCTGAACATCTTTCACAGTTAAGATATGTATGATTTTTTTATGTTAAATTAGTGAAAGTCACATTAACTGTTATATTAACTTGAATTTCACGCTGTTATATAAACTTTAACTACAACGCTAGGTTATTGTTACGTCATCTTGGCTGTAGAACACACAGGATTAGGCTTATCGTACTGTAACCTTCGTTAACCCGGATAGCTTAAAACTTAATAACTGAAAGTCCTTAACTAGACATATAATTAGCTTCAATATACTATGACAAAAAATCAGCAAGGAAATAAATGACTTACATTAATACTACAGTTTTTTATTTGAATGACACGTCATCAAGTACGCATGTTATAAAGCACGCAAATTAACTTCACGTGGCTTAATCCACTTTCATAAACACTTATCCTCTGAATACTTCAACATAGGCACGTCGCTCTCTGATTAATCGTACATCAACACTGACAAAGGTTGAATATCACAGGTTACGCTCGGAAGTGCTTTTTAACATATCATCAACATTACTTCAGTAACATTGCGTTAGGAACATAGCCTAATACAGTGGAACCTCGGTTATACGTTTTTCACTTTTATACGTAATTCTACTCTAGTCCCGATATTTTACTGCAGTTTCTCTCGCTTTTTCAGTTCAATTATACGTTATTCATTTATGCGCTTGTTGCGATTATGTGATATATTTTGAATTTCAGATTATCAAAATCACGGTTCTCTGATTCTTTCATGTGTAACCCGGTATGTTACAACTTTAAGGTGGACGTATAGTGATTTTGCTTCCTATACTTCCAATGGGAAGATTTCTGTACACATTTTCTTCACAATCAATGCGTTCCCAAGGATGAAAATTTGAACATCGATTATTCATATTATAACTTGGAATACCCAATATTTTCTAAAACATAACCATAATTAGGCAATCCAACATTTATTTGTCTACTGACGTCATCAATGTACAGGTCGCGTCATTTTTTTCTGGTCTCAACACCACCAAAGGAAAAGTTATTGATTTTTAATATACACTGCTGGACAATTGCTAAGGACGGATTATAAACGGCTATGTAGCGCATAAAAAAGTAAGTGTGGTTGGATGCCAAGTGAAATAAAATAATGTCAGAATGCCAGGACATTACAAGAAAGACAATTTATTGTGCTCTGAAATCCAGAAGGCTTTGGAACGTGTTCAAGGGACAAACAGGTCATTTTGTGCAGAATACGTAAACGTGAAAAAAATGCAATTACCGTCCGCAGGCGTTCCGGCGTAAGATGTCAATACGGGATATGGCCACCATGGAGGGCGATGCAAGATTCCACACGTCGTGTCATGCTTTGCACAACATTATCAAGCAGCTGTTGGGGTAATTTATCCCATTCCTCTGTCAGTGCACGGACGAGGGTGTCCTTGTTTATTGGAGGGCACTGGCAACCAGCAGGACTCCTCCCCAAAGCATCCCACACATTTTCAATGGGATTCAGATATGGAGAACGTGCTGGCCATACGAGGCGTTGAATATCCTTGCTCTCAAGACACTATTGGACAGCGACTGTTCGATGACATGTTGCGTTGTCGTCCATGAAAATGAATCTATCACCGACAGCACCACGGAACATGCGAACATGAGGTAGCAGAACATCATTAATGTATCGTTGGCCAGTCATAGTCCTAGTTGGAAGCACATAGAGGGACGTACGGCCATTGATCATGATGCCAGCCCATACCATGACACTACATGTCGGATATCGGTCCCTTTCCTGTATGTTTGCTGGACAATATTCAGTACCACTATCACGCCTGATCAGTTGTCGTCGACAATCAGACGATAGACTGTATCTGCTCTCATCTGAGAAGAGGACAGCAGACCAGTCGTTATCAGTCCAATTGCGATGTTGATGGCACCATTGCAAACGGGCGGTACGGTGACGTCTGGACAATGGAATGCACACAACAGGAAGGCGGGCGTATAGTCCTCCTTCATGCAAACGTCTGGCGACAGTTTTTCGGGAGATCCGCTAGCCAGTAGCAGCCATAAACTGATTTGCTACCTCACTAGCTGTGCTGCGCTGGTGTCTTTTTGTTGATAGCACTATGTACCGATCTTCTGCAGGTGTCGTACTGCGAAAACGACCTCCTCCGTGACGTTTGCTACACTCTCCATTTGTTTAAAATGATTTCCAAAGCCTTGAAACAACACTGTGGCTGACGTCGAACTCCCTGGCAACATCTGTTATTTTTCGCCCTTCTTCAAACGTGCCAATAATACGGCCACGCGTAAAATCATCTAGGTGATGTCGGGAAGACATACTGAAAATTGCAAGTTCGTCAATTGATTCTTTCCCTTTCAACTTTGCGTTTGAACAACAACGGTCAATACGCGTCAAATCCTTTATATCTCTTATCAGCGCTATGACGTCACGAACAAGTTCGGCAATCCAAAATTTGCATATGCACAACACGTCTTACTGTATCCCGCACTTATGCTAATTTTCACATTTTCCTGCCTTCCATTTTATGGTTGCTATCGTTGCTATTGTCATCCGTCCTTAGCAATTGTCCGGCAGTGTAATTATGGTTGTGTTTTAGAAAATGCTAAGTACACCAAGTTATAATATGAAGTTATTTTAATCGATGTTAAAATTTTCATCCTTGGGAACGCATTAATTGTGAAGAAAATGTGTGCAGAAGTTTGCCCATTGAAAGTATAAGAAGCAAAATCACTAAGCGTCCACCTTAAGAGAATTGAGACAGCGTTTTTTGCAGCCGTGACATAGATGATGCAACTAAAGTTTTACTAAATAACGTTCAGAGTTCTCTTTTTACTCTGAATTCAAGAAATTTGAAACAAGCAAAGATTTGTGAATATTTTACTGGGCACTAATGCTAAATCAACTAATGGATAAACTACTTTGAAAAGTGTAATGCTTATAAGTAGAGAATGCGTAACAGAGTACTGAATATAAAACAAAATCGTATTCAGATGTACTACCTAGTGTTTGAAAGGTATTTTCTTTCATATATTGAAAATATGAAATCGTACGGAATTTCTTAACCGAATTTTTATAATAAAATTTTAATTAAAAAATAATACAAAACTCAAAATAGACATAGGCTTAAGGTAGCAAATGAAATATTCATGTACACATTGCAAATCATTAATCATGGTAATCTGCAATTACAAGTTTCCTCCCCTTTTTCTGCATTTCGGAGGCATTCAAAATTTTACAATAGTACTTAATATTTTGAAATATCTTTCATACGTTTTTTTAACGCCATCCCCGAGAAAAACTTATATCCGAGGTTCCACTGTGCTTTTATAACAAACTACCTGATTTTTTAGAGGCGGGGGGAGGGGGGAAGTTAACGACAAACGTGAACATCTCAATGGGCTATAAGTATCCACCCGACCCTAATTTGGGGCAACAAGTTCCAGGGAAGGGAGAGAGGCAGTGCCGTAAGCCAAACACAACACCCATGCCTTACTGGGATTCGAACCCGGTACCCAACTTGGACAAATGATCACAAGCCAACGCTCAGACCACTGGGTTGGCCACCTGATGTAAGATTGCCTTCCGATAATAACTAAAATAACGTTGCCCCTGGAAGATTGATAATCACATCGCCTTTCGAAGACTCAACACATTTGTTCTTATCTCTCGTTTTCAAATACGTAATTGCACTTTCATCTGTTGTCAGATACAAATTCATTAAGAGAGAAAAACATTTAGCGAGAGCAAACCATATTTGCATAAGAAGACAGGAACTGAAAAGGAAGTTTGAATTAGAGTATACGTCAGAATCTGCCTCCTATCCATAAGTGAGAACTAATAGTAAATATTGTACTCTTTTGAGACATAATGACAGTAGGCTTCTTAATATCACATTACTTTGGATGCACTTTAGAAGTTTCATACATCTATAAATTTCCTTCCTGATGACACGTTTATCAGTTATCCTTTTGCCAAGGTTATACATAGTCATCCACAACTTTCAATTTCAGTACAACCAACTGCGATCCTTCTTCGTTAAGGAAAGTATGAAACATGAATTTGGGTCTTAAATGTTCATGTTCAAACAAATATCTTAACATCTTTCAAAAAAAAAAAATTATTTGATCATCAGCTGCAGTTCTGAATGGTCATTTTCAAAAATAAAATATCATTAGCAAAACAAAGGTGCAGAGGGGTAACTAGGCATTTCTGCACCCTGGGCGAACCACAAGATTTGCGCCCCCTCCCCCCACCACCGAAGTCATGGAAACGAAAAATTCTGGTTCTTGAAATATTATAATCATTCATGTTACATGAGTTTTTAGATAAAACTAGTCTTCTGCTTTGATTGCGCAGAAATTTGCATTATTTAGTGCCTACACGCATATGCAATTACAGTTTTTCAAAATAACTAACACTAGCCACTGGGATTTAGTTACCTGTGACATTTCTCTTCACGATTAATCTTTTTTTTTTGTCATATTTTCTTGTAGTTCATTGATAACTAGTAATCATTAATGGTTGTGCAGTAGATTTTAAGAACCAGCTGGTGTTTTTCTTCGGACCAGAGGAAGACCCGCATTTGCGAATTTACTGCTGCCCTCATGACCACTTTCATTGTAGTTTAATAAACTGACGCATATGGATTTTTAGTGGGGTATAATACAGTAAATAGGATTAGGAAATGGTGGCCAGCACTCAGCAGAAGGGTTACGAGCATTTCCCTAACCTTTACATCAAGGATGTTCTGAGTAGTGAAACCCAGCTGGACTCCGAACGCCATTATGACTGTAAAATACACAAGGTGAAATTCCTAACTGCTTCGGAGTTCGGATCTTTGGAGCTACATTACACGGATGGAATGCAGCTTACAGTAGTGGCAGTAAAGACTGTATTGCCCCCGGAGAATCTGCGATAATGTGAGCGACATCCTTATGTTGCAACATACGTACAACCGCGCTTTCATTTCTTGTTGGAAGTGGTTAACATTTTGAGTAAGAAATGCGAATTTTAAGCTGCCAAAGCTGCGGAAACTGGCGAAAGATTAAGGCCGGATTACGTGGGGGTATACAGGGGCTATAGCCTTGGGGCCCACCATGACCAAGGGCCCAGGTGACATGTCTAGGCCACTAATAACGAGATAGCTAGAGAGAGAGAGAGAGAGAGAGAGAGAGAGCGCTTTGTATAAAATAGTTTTGCTTTTGTCTCGTATGATTTCCACTTTGTCAGAAACAGAAGCTGGTAGGCGAACAGATTTCAAGGCAATGACTTACGAAGGGTAAAGATTTCATGTCGCTGTGTATAGCAGGATAGGCGAGACACAGTTTCAGCTTCCTCACTACCATCCACACATACTTCCCGATTTGCAGTTGGAACCGTTAATGGTCGAAGTCCTCTGTGGCTTCACATTGCACAACAATAAAGATGCTCTGAGTATACAGCGATAAACCTTTAAAAATTCACGACAAAATCTAGGAATCTTAAGTTTTTAACTCATGTTCTTATGAGAACAATGGAAAATATAGTGACTTATTATGAAAACTCTGCAGATAATTTGTTAGTTTGAAGAATGCACTACACGAAGTAAGTATCATAAACATATTGCTACAGTTTCGTGTTTTAACTGATTTAATAATGATTCCCCGTCATAGGGCCCCACTCAGATATCTTAGGCTTGGGGCCCACTCAAATGTCTTAGCCTAGGGGCCCACTAATGTCTTAATCAGGCCCTGAGAAAGATATTACAAGAAAATTCTGTGAATGGAGAAATAACGAAGTATGGTAGGGAAAAATTAGTACCAGAAACTAGTGCAAAAGTTTTTAATTTACGATTTTAATCAGATTGTACGCAGTGAGTTTTGCGCCCTCTTTTGAGCTGCGCCCGGGGCAGCCGCCCCTCCCGCCCCGCCCTTGTTTCGCCTCTGCAAAGGTAGGTTAAGTTATGCTTATGGATCTTCAGCTCTTTGTCCTCCCAGCTTTCTGACTGAAAAACATTTTGCAGCGTTACATCGAACATCCTGAGAGAGATTATATTTTCTTCACTCACACGTTTTTATAATACAGTGAAACCTGTGTTGGCGGTCACTCGCCAAAGCTACAATGAAACCTCCGAATAACGGTCGCTGCTCGGACCGGGGAAAAGTGACCGCTGTTGGAAGGTGCCGTTGTTCGGAGGTTAGGCCTAGGTTAACATTGCTAGTGCGTTGTGTAGCGTTCTCTACTATTTGAAACGTGTATATATAACTTACTGAACACTACATATAATCAGTTCTTCGTATCCACTCATTTGAAGCGAAACAAGAGTCACTCAAATAAAGTCGAAGAAATACACTATCTACCAACAAGTAATTGGACACCCCTGCAATCGACGATATCTGCGGTCGTGATACACGTCACGGCCGCCGCCGTTAAATATCGTGTGGGAAACAACAACGCAACCAGTCGCATGCAAGATGCCACGCAGTTCGGAGCTCTCTGATTTCGAGAAAGGTGTAATCGTCGGGTATCACAGAAATGGCCGATCCATACGTGACATATCCAGCGAGTTGAAGTACCCAAAATCGACAGTGGCCTACGTGATTGGCAAGTGGAAGATGACTGGTGACTGTCGGAATGTACCCCGACCCGGCAGACCCACAAAACTTAGAGTTAGAGACCGACGGGTGCTGGCCAGAGAAATTCGAAAGAACCACACCAAATCGATGGGCCACATCCGCAAGGAGTTTCAACAGGCATCCGGGAGTGTTCTTTCGATGAATACCATCCATAAGGAAGCCCATCTGCTCGGTTATCATGGACGTGCTGCAGCCCACAAGCCTTTGATCACCAAGTCCGATAGCGCTGCTCAGCTAACGTGGTGCAAAGAACGTCGACAGTGGACCGTTGAACAGTGGAAACAGGTTCTCTGGAGCGACGAATCAAGGTTTACCCTCTACCGTTCGGATGGCAGGGTCTGGGTTTGGCGTCTGCCCGGAGAACGCTTCTTGCCGGAATGTATTGTGCGAACTGTCAAGTTTGGCGGCAGTGGAATTATGCTATGGGGGTGTTTCTCCTGGTATGGCACGGGACCCTTGGTCGCAATTCCTGGTAGACTCAACGCCAAGACCTACTGCACCATTTTGGATGACCATGCGCTTCCTACGTTGTGTCAGTTTTACGGGGTGGACCCATGTTACTTTCAGGATCACAATGCCACCTGTCATGTTGCGAGGTCCACCATGGCTTGGTATGGTGACATTGGGGTTAATCGAATGGACTGGACTGCGCAGAGCCCGGACCTTAATCCTATCGAGCACCTCTGGGACGAGTTGGAGCGTCGACTTAAGGGGTGCCCCCACCGTCCGAAATCGGTGAAGAAACTGACCTGTTTTCTCCAAGCCGAGTGGAAGAAAATACCGCTAGCCGTCGTACAACGCTTGGTTGAGAGTATGCCCCGGAGGGTCGCAGCTGTAATCGCCGCTCGTGGAGGCTCCACCAACTATTGAAGGTGAATAAACTTCGTTTACCTTTGCTATCACAGGTGTCCAATTACTTGTTGGTAGATAGTGTAGTTACTTGCAGTTTTTCCTCTTTATTCCGTCAACACCTCATAAATACTGTTCATGCAGAACGCTAGTATTCCAACATACTTGAACTAATCACAATGGTAGTGTACTTCAAAACTAATTAACAAACATTAGTAAGAAGAAGACTTTTACTCCGAACGCTAAATATATAACAGCACAGCTTAACACGCCGCCTTCAAGTAAATCAAACTTCAGAGTAATGCAGCTTCCACAATTATAATATCACACCACCGTACCACACTTTTGGCTGCTGCTTCAACATTTTATATCTAGTTCTTATCTGTCACACGCATACGTCATGCTCTTTGACCTCAGAAATGTTGGCAACCTCATTCCGCGAGAGAGAAGATATAACGTTAAGGTTGAAAACGCTAGAAGAGAATTAACTCAAATTTACATAGAGAAAGCAACTAAAAAATGAAAGTTAATTTAGAGTATACGTCACAGTTGCTTTGGTACAAAAGGAGAATAATTGTAAAAAGCTTACACACAGAGAAAACTGTTTCACAGCTTTCTCCAAAGGTAGAATGCTGAATGAAACTCAATATAGCAATTTTCAATAAAATCATGGAGTAGAGGATTTTAGGAAAGTGGTGTCTGACCCGTTGTCTCAAACTCCCCTTTAGAAATATCAAGCTAGGAGGTTAAGTTTAGGGTACGCTAAGGGAAAGAAAAAAAAATGATAGACAGTGAAGTGGAAATGCAGAGTTATCTAGCCGCGCCGAAAAATAGGAACATAACCCACAGGAACCAATTAAAGATACGCCGCCTACAACAGAAAACCTTTCACGCAACAGCAACCCCCTTCTCTCTAGGTGGCGATCGAATCATACACAGGAGCTGGAGTTCGCCTCACGCAGAACTAAACTTTAACTCCTTTCTCTTCACCTAAGCACACATTTGTACTCGCCGTAATCCAACCAACCCATCGTGCTCGAGGCACAGTGGGATTCTTAATTCTTAGTAGTATTCTTTATTCCTATCTTATTCCGTTCGCCGAAGAACCAAAGGAAGTGCGTAAAATCCTAAAGGACAAGGTGTTCCTTAGATCTCTTTCAGGACTGACTGGGGTGTCCGTTGGCCGCTGTTAAGAGGTTTCGCTGTTTGGAGGTTATCGCTAATGTTTATCTTACGGCAGCTGTTCTGTACTAATCAAAACTTGCCGTTGCTCGGAGGTTACCGTCTTTTGGAGGTGTCTGTTAATGGAGATTTCACTGTAGTTTTGTCTGGCACGAATATCACCAATAGAAACAATACATAACGGACCTCTATTTGGGGGCCACCTGCAGCCATTTTTTAAACGCAAACAACAACAAAAAAAAGAACATACCTGGATTTCGCGGCCACCAACATGCGAAATTTTTAGAAACATCTTGTTTAGGAAGTTCTAAAAAAATAACGAAAAGGCTGTGAGTTTAAAAACACGAAACTCTTTTTTCTTTCTCTGTCACTACCATTCACGAGATTGTAAATGGTTGCTAGTTCTTATGGTCTGTCGAGTTCTTACAAAAAATTTTTAGCAGACGGGATGGTTTTCTGTTAACTAGGGTGCGTATGTTCAATCTTTAACTGTCTTCAATGAGAGCGTGAAGCGAGTTCATCCAGTGAACATAGCCTTTTCACATAGCGGCCGTTTTATTTGAGCATGCTTACTGGTCCGTTCCATATGACAAAAGAATACATCGGTGACTTTAAAGAAGCGAAAGGAAGGGGCTTCAAAGCGTAAGTGCTGCTTTTGCTTTCGGCATCTCCTTATCTTTCGTTTCCTCCGGCGGAACCGGTGGTAGCAGCGGCCAATTTGCTACAACCAACATATGTTCTGAAAACCTTATCCTATCCCTCAGTCTTACTTCATGCTCTTTGTCTGCGATTTTGTTATTTTCGCTAAATATATAACATTCCTAATTAAAAACAAGAAAGATGACACCGAATTTTCAGGTGTAATAAGCACGTCTTTTGAATCCGTTCTGACCCAAATTAAATTTATCAAAGCTATTCAAAGTCAATGGAACCAGTATGGAAAACAATAGTATCTGCCGGAAGAAAGAAGTTTTTCAATCGGGTTTTTAATCCCTCAGATATTGCTGTAAACGGAATCGTGAGCTTACGCCCTCTGGTTGCAGACTTGTGTGTTAAGAAAAACATGAATTTGTATGAGAAACATTTCGCACCGGAAACGCTTTCCAACACAGAAATAATTTTTCAAATCGGACTCTTTGAAACAGAGATATCGACAAAAAATAAGATGTGATTCTACGTCCCCTGGTGGGAAAGCCATGCATTATTTTAGGAAGAAAGTATTTTCAAAAGGATTTTGCATATGAGCGGTATCGGTCCAAAAAAAAAAAACTTAGTCGAGTTTTCAGGAGCCCAGATTTTGCTACAAATTCATCAGAAGCAGAAATTAACACTGTGCCCCCTGGTGGCCAAACCATTCTTTACCAAACATTAGAAATTATGTGTAAAATATTTTCCATCAGGTCTTGTATGCAATACAGGAAGAATTTTTCAAATCGGAGCTTTAGGAGCAGAAATAACGCAGAAAACGCAATTTACCATTGTGCCCGCTAGCGGAAAGTCTAAAATTTACTTGAAAATTTTGAATTTATAGGAAAAGCATTTCGCATTGGAAACACTATCCAACAAAGAAGGAATTTTTTTAAATCGGTCTCCTAGAAGTAGATATATTGACAAAAATAAGATATACATCTACGCCCCCCGACGTAGAAACCATGCATTATTTCAAGAAGAAAATGTTCCTAAAACGTGTATCGACATCAGTAGTATCGGTCAACAAACGATTTGCTTTTCAATCGAGATTTTGGAAGCTCATATTTTGCTGCAAATACATCAGAAGCGAAAATTAAGGCTTACGCCACCTGGTGGCCAAACCAATTTTTACAAAAAGTATAAGTTATATGCAAAGGTTTTCCCATCAGGGGCTGTATCCGGTGCAGAAAGAATTTTTCTAATAGGAGATTTAAAAGCAGAGATGTAGGGGGAAAGCAATTTACCTTTACGTCCCCTACCGGAAAGCCTATGAATTACTTGAAAATTTTGAATTTATAGGGAAAACATTTCGCATTGGAAACACTATCCAACAAAAAAGGAATTTTTCAAATCCGTCTCGTAGAAGTAGAGATATTGACAAAAATAAGATATACATCTACGCCCACTGGGGGAAAAACCATGCATTATTTTAAGAAGAAAATGTTTCTAAAAGGTTTGTCGACATGAGTACCATCGGTCTACAAACAACGTTTTTTTCAATCGAGAATTTAAAACCTCATATTTTGCTGCAAATACATCAGAAGCGGAAATTAAGGTTTACGCCCCCTGGCGGCCAAACGATTTTTTTTACAAAAATTAGAAATTATGGGCAAACGGTT
Source organism: Macrothele yani (assembly GCA_039090855.1). Taxonomy (NCBI): domain Eukaryota; kingdom Metazoa; phylum Arthropoda; class Arachnida; order Araneae; family Macrothelidae; genus Macrothele; species Macrothele yani. Next base: position 57,402,142 of record CM077017.1, on the reverse strand, counting down.
TCCCATCAGGAGCTGTATCCGGTGCAGAAAGAATTTTTTAAATCGGAGATTTAGAAGTTGAGATATAGGGGGAAACGCAATTTACCTCTACGCCCCCTAGCGGAAAGTCTATGAATTACTTCAAAAATTTGAAATTGTATGAAAAACGTGTCACCTTGAAAACACTATCCAACAAAGTAGGAATTTTTCAAATCGGACTCTTAGAAGTAGAGATATTGACAAAAATAAAATGTACATCTACGACCCCTGGCGGAGAAACTGTGGAATATTTTAAGGAGAAAATATTCCAAAAGGTTTATCGATGTGAGTGGCATTATTCCACAAAAAAAATTTTTCAATCGATATTTTAGAGGCTCAGATTTTATGGCAAATACGTCAGAAGCAAGAATTAACGCTTACGCCCCCTAGTGGCTAAACTATTCTTTCCCAAAAATTTTAAATTATATGTAAAAGATTTTCCATCACGAGGTGCATCCGCTGAAGCAAAAATATTTCAAATCGGAGTTTTAGAAGAAGAGTTATCGGGGGAAATGTTATTTACTTTTACGCCCCTAGCGGAAAATCTATACGTAATTTGAACAAGTAACTATATCTAAAATAATCTTCGACATAAAATGGAATCGAAAGATAAAAGAATTTTTTAATCCAATGTTTAGAAGCAAATATGTGGAATAAAACGTATTTTTGAATTCGACATCATCTGCATTTACGCCCTCTAGCGGCGAAATTATACATCGTAAAAAAAACGAAATAAAGGATCATCATTCGCATATTTCAAGCTTCCCAATGCAAAAAGAATTTTTCGAATCGGACTAGTAGTTGCAGAGATAGCGTGGGTACAGACGGACGGACGGACGGACAAGCCGGTAACATAAGTACGATCTTTTTTTACAAAAGACGTGCTAAAAATAGCAAAAAAGAAAGAGAACAAGAAAGATGACACCGAATTTTCGGGTGTAATAAGCACGTCTTTTGAATCCGTTCTGACGCAAATTAAATTTATCAAAGCTATTCAAAGTCAATGGAACCGGTATGGAAAACAATAGATCTGACGAAAGAAAGAAGAATTTCAATCGGGTTTTTAATCCCTCAGATATTGCTGTAAACGGAATCGTGAGCTTACGAACTCTTAGAAACAGAGATATCGACAAAAATAAGATGTGACTTTACGTCACTTGGTGGGAAAACCATGCATTAGTTTAGGAAGAAAGTATTCTCAAAAGGTTTATCCATATAAGCGGTATCGGTCGAAGAAAATAAAATTAGTCGAGTTTTCAGGAGCCCAGATTTTGCAACAAATACTTCAGAAGCAGAAATTAACATTTCTGATCCCTACTGGCTAAACCGTTCTTTACCAAACATTAGAAATTATGTGAAAAATATTTTCTATCAGGTCTTGTATGCGATACAGGAAGAATTTTTTTAATCGGAGCTTTAGGAGCACAAAAAACGCCGAAAACGCATTTTACCTTTGTGCCCCCTAGCGGGAAGTCTATGCTTTACCTGAAAAGTTTGAATTTATAGGAAAAACATTTCGCATCGGAAACACTATCCAACAAAGAAGGAATTTTTCAAATCGTACTCTTAGAACTAGAGATATTGACAAAAATAAGATATACATCTACGCCCCCTGGCGTAGAAACCATGCATTTTTTCAAGAAGAAAATTTTCCTTAAAGGTTTGTCGACATGAGTAGTATCGGTCAACAAACGACTTTTTTCAATCGAGAATTTAGAAGCTCATATTTTGCTGCAAACACAACAGAAGCTGAAATTAAGACTTACGCCACCTGGTGGCTAAACCATTTTTTTCAAAAAATAGAAAATATGTGCAAACGATTTCCCATCAGCAGCTGTATGCGGTGCAGAAGGAATTTTTCAAATCGGAAATTTAGAAGCAGAGATATAAAGGGAAACGCAATTGATATTTACGCCCCCTAACGGAAAGTCTATGAATTACTTGAAAATTTTGAAATTACATGAACCACTGTCACACTAGAAACACTATCCAACAAAGAAGGAATTTTTCGAATCGGACTCCTAGAAGTAGAGATATTCACAAAAATAAGATCTATATCTACGTCCTCTGGCGTAGAAAACATGCACTATTTTAAGAAGAAAATGTTTTTCTAAAAGGTTTGTCGACATGAGTAGTATCGGTCAACAAACGACTTTTTTTTCAATCGAGAATTTAGAAGCTCATATTTTGCTGCAAATACAACAGAAGCGGAAATTAAGATTTACGCCTCCTGGTGGCCAAACTATTTGTTTACAAAAATTAGAAATTATGTGCAAACGATTTACCACCAGGAGTTGTATCCGGTGCTGAAAGAATTTTTCAAATCAGAGTTTTAGAAGCAGAGATATAGGGGGAACGCAATTTACTGCTACACCCCTAGCGGAAAGTCTATAAATTACTTGAAAATTTTGAAATTACATGAAAAACATGTCACACGGAAGGCACTATCCAACAAAGAAGGAATTTTTCAAATCGGACTCCTAGAAGTAGAGATATTGACAAAAATATGATGTACTTCTACGCCCTCTGGCGGAGAAACTGTGGAATATTTTAAAAAGAAAACATTCCGAAAAGGTTTATCGATGTGAGTGGCATCAGTCCACGAAAGAAGTTTTTCAATCGTTATTTTAGAAGCTCCGATTTTATGGCAAATACATCAGAAGCAAAAATTAACACTCTCATGTTGCACCGCCTGATGCGTTCGTGTTGTGTTTGACGTAATATACGTCAGCGTTGGAAACCAATCGCAAGCCTTGGTTTACGCGTGACGTTACTAGAAGGGGAAAACTCATCTATCTGATGTCACGGTCATGTATTTTTTAGACGCCCTTGATCAAACTCACACCAATTGCTGCTAGTTCCTCTTTATTCTATTAACGTCTCCGAGGTGACTAAGTTGGTTCGACACACTGAATCATACGCGTGATATAGCAGTCCATATTTTTCTTTATTACCGTAACAAATAAGTAATTAAATGCATATTATTCCCCCTTTATGATTATCGGGTGCTCTTTGGCCCTTTGAGGCCCTTGCGCCATAAAATACCAAACAACCAACTAGCCATGATTATCACTCCTGCGGTGAATGAAAGAAATTTCGCAAACCCACGTCTCCGTCCGCTCATACATCAGGACCTAGACGGTCCTTAACATGCTTTGACCTGGCTTCTACCGTAGCTCCCGTTATAGCCCTCACTGCTCCATCAGAGCAAAAACAGAAGCTTTCAAACGTCTTTCGCTCACTTCTGACTCCAACGACGTCTCTCGCCCTCTGCCGACACCAACGACGTCTGTCTTCCCCAAGAAAAAAAGCTACGTGTTCCTTCTAAAAAATAATTTATATTCCAAGCCCCGGGAACATTTTATTCTCCAGTTTACTATCTGTGTTAAGGAGGTAATTCCTACTGGCCTTGCTGTGTTGGAAACTGCCCCTAAATCTTTTCCCCATTCATATACACATTCAAAATAAGCTTTGGCGTGAATTTATTCTCTTCACAAACCTCACGCGGCTAATTCCTTGTTCAACGCTAACAGGCTTGATAACATGTTTATCTTGATGGCTCTGCCCCAAAATGGCGCGAACAAGGAAATTCCACGTATGAACGAGTGCATTAATCCATATTTACCACAATTATTCTTAAACTGGGTTGGAGAATCTTACAGACCGACATGCGTACATCCAAATGGTGAAAAGTGAGGTAAAGGGTATTTATTATGTGCAGCAAGAAATTTGTCGTCGTAATAAAATTTGTCAGCAAGAAATTTACGTATTTCAGAGGTTCAAAACAAGTTACCCTCACATCGTAAGATGTAAGGTACACAAAAGTAAAAAAGATCAAGTTTGTGTATATAAAAATAATAGATATATCTATTGTTTGTAGTGGAAGCAACAATTACAGAAGCAGAAGTTTCTGTGATTAGCCAAAGAATGACAAGGTTCCTATAGAAATCCTAAGGACAGTTCGAGGCACAAAAAATAAGATGTGTCGTATTATTAATATTACGCATAGTCTGTTTATTTGTTTGCCGCTAATTGCGTTTTACCGGTAAAGACTATAGACACAACCTTGGCACGAGAACCTTTTGTAGCTAAACAATAGATTGGTTCTTACGTTGTTGTGTTTTTAATTAACCTTTACAGAGAATTCTAAAACTAACCACAATGTGCTTATGTCTATCAGATGAAAATCTAAAAAAACAAAGCCGGAATTTTAATGGAATAAATAAGTTGTTTTTTGAAACCATATATCTACCGATAAAAGAAGCTGAACAGAAAGAACTTCTCTGGATAAGGTAAGGCAGATTTCAATTTCTAATAACAATCTGCTGTATTTCATTTGTAAAAGACCTCAAAAGCATCTTGGAACATCTCCTTTTATGACACTTAAACAGACGGAAACACACTTTGTGAAGATGAAACCAGAGGACAGTATTTTTCACAGCAAAAGTAAGAATGGAAACTCCAGCGGACGGCAGAAAATTAATATGGATATGAGATAGGTCATTCTATATTGTCTAAAGTATACAGGACGCGAAAGAAATTCATGAACCAGATCAGTATCTCAAAAACTCTACTTTTTGTCCAGATGCATTGGAAAATGGTATGGCGCTACATGATGAAACAGCGTTAGACTCTTTACCCCCAATGGAAGGAGATAAGGGAACTATGTTGTTCCCCATTTGGAGATAGGGCAACAAAGTCAATCAGAAGGTTGTAGAGTGCAGCAAAAACAGTACCTAATACGTTTTTCCCGAAGCAAAGGATGGAAAGGAACTCCTCAAAATCCGACATAACTTGGCAGCCCTGTAATTCTCTCTGTTCTCAGCAAATTTGTACACACATCCACTTTCGCGAGACCTGTTCTTTTAACACCCTTTTTAAAGTGTGTGAGACGTGCCCAATATTTCCAATCAGTGTCTAATGCTCGAAAGCAGCGGGTTCTCTGTAGTTAGGTTTATGGGCGTAAGTTTAACAAAGGCCGTACAAGATCGTATTTTTTTTACAAATAATAGCTGCATTTATGAAGGAGAAATTTTGTGAAGTCGTTTTGATTTATGGTAAAACTAACCGGAATGCTCGTGCAGCGGGACGGGGTTATGAACAGCGGTTTCCTAATGCTAGACATCCTGATCATAAGAAAGTACTTCTTTCCCTCTAGGTAACGTAATAGTTCAATTATATTCAGCAGTTGTCTCCAATTTTAAAAATCTAATTCAAAAAACTCTTTTCCCTTTATTTATTTAGTTTTTACGGACAGTAAATTCCTCAGCAAAGAATTTCCACAGCTTAACTGCCTTTCCTTCACTTAAAATTTTGTATTACGATGCATAAATGTACGCTTGAGAAAGTTTTGATATCTGTACTTGTAGGATTGAGGTAATTTGAAATCATCGGAAAGTTGTAATCATCAGCAAAAAATTTTATGCATTTCACAACTATTTTCTTATGCCCAATTTTACTGTTAGACGGCGCAATACTTTCATCTTAAAGAAGTTGAATTGGAAAAATACTTTTGTAGCCAAGAGATAAAACTGTGGAGATAATTATACACAAAATTTCAGTTTTCCCTTACTGAAATATTTTTCCGCTACATGGCATAATTGTAAATTTGCATTAAGCCATCTCTGTTTCTAGCACTGGTAATGAAAAAAAAATTGGTCAGTTATAACTAACCGTAAGATGATCGTGATTAAAAAAATTACACTCGGCAGTGCCCCAAATTAAAAAAATAAATGCGATCATGATCATGCTTCCGAGATTTCAATGGCGTCTTTCTTTCTCTCAGTTTTTTTTTTTTTTTTTTTTTTTTTTTTTTTTTTTGACAAGTGCAACGTCGATTAGGAAATTTGGGAGAACAATTCTTAGCTTTCGTTTATTTATCGTTTACTTATTTATTAATCGTTTTAAAGTAGTATGAATTATTACTTGGAGAAAGTAGCAGGTAAATGGTGGAATTTGTTAAGGTTCACTACTACCACTATTACTCGACATATTTTTTGTGGCAGAAATTTAGTATGCTATTTGTCTAGAGCTGCGAAAATTACTTAGAGTGAAATACGGTAATGAGTTCATTGGTGCGTTTAGAACTTATGGAAAAATGATAAGATAATTTTTTTAAAGTATTGATGATTAAATCATTGCAGACAAAAATGTGTTGCAAAGGAGGAAGTGATATAGATAACAGAAGACCGGTTATGCTAGAGATCAACGGAATGAAGGTGGTGTTTTGCTGGCTGCTCCGTCTGAACTTCAAGGAATCGAACACGCGAACATGAAAAATCAATGTAGTCGCAAAAGAGGGAAATGAACTATAGCTGATACGAATGTACTAGTACTGGGACGGGCCCAGCCCGAGCCCGGGACCGAACCAGGTTCAGGTTGCATAATATTAGGTCCACAAATAAGTTTTAAAGCGTTTTAAGCCAAAGCAACGTGTAATTTGAGAAAAAACAACAATACCTTTAAGAATAAAAATATGCGCCGTCATTATCAATCACCTTCCGCCATCGGTCGGGCAACTGACGGATTCCAGCCATGAAGAATACTTCGTCGTGTGACGCGATGAAGTCGTCAACCCGTTTTTGCACTTCGTTACATGTCCGGAATCGTACAGCAGACAAACCATGTTGCATCGATCGGAACAAATGATAGTCTGAAGGGGCTATGTTGGGACTATACGCCGGGTACTCCAAAACATCCAAGCCAAGCGTCAATAACGTTTCCTTGACCGATTTCGCGACATGCGGCCTAGCGTTGTCATGCAGTAATTTCACGGGATGCAATCCTTTTGCCTGTGAATGGACGTTTCCGACAGATTTCCTGGTTCAATCGCAGGAATTGTTGCTTGTAACGATCAGCAGTAACAGTTTGACACTGTTCAAATAGTTCATAATAGAGCACACCCTTCATATCCCATCAGATGCACAGCCGAACTTTCTTGGAATGAATATTGCGTTTCGGTGTTGAAGTCGTTGCTTCACCGGTGTCTACCCAGTGTTTTTTGCGTTTGGAATTGTCGCACCATATCCACTTTTCATCACCCGTAACGATTTTCCGCGGGAAAGACTTTCTGTGTTGTTTATTCAACAGATTCAAACACTCTAGGACACGCTCATCGTTGTTCCTCTGGCTCAGGTCATGCGGCACCCATTTTCCTTCCTTCTTAATCTTTCCGATTGCGCGTAAACGATTGGAAATGGTTTGTTGAGTTACCCCCAGTTGTTCAACTAGTTCTTTTTGCGTTTGAGATGAATCTTTATCCAGCAATGCTTGCAGTTCCTCGTGTGCAACCTTCTGCGGGGCGTCGTTACGTTCTCGATCGCTAACATGAAAATCACCTGCTTTAAACGGTCTAAACCAAAACTCACACGTGCTTTTGATACAATATTCTCCCCCAGAACAGAACAGCACATACTTCTGCACACTTTTTCCTTGATGAAATTCGTAACGAATGCAGTGTCGAATAAATGCAGTATCGCTTGCCATCTTTCACCTACCGATGTGCAAGTGCGTTTAACTGTTGGACGAATTTCGGTGTCACATTTTATACTCTGGAGCAGTTACGGTCAAATGACAACAACGCGGGGGAATGTCGGATAAGTAAATTAGCAGTATACGTCACACAACAAACGTTTTAAAACTTATTTGTACCCCTATAGTTACTACGGTTCAAGCGCGGGCGGGCTAGGGCTCCGATTTTTTTACTATGGTTTTTTTATCGCTTTCCAACCGTAGGTTGAAGAAGCGTATATGCTGCAGCTTTGTCTGTCTGTCTGAACGATAACTTGCGTAAAAATGCTTCGATTTCGATGAAATTTTAGTATGTGGTAGGGGACCACCTCGGCACAAACCCTATTGAAAATGGGCGAAATGGGGTCAAAGATCAGGACATAGGAGCGGGATCCATTTCATTGCCTTTTTGCGTCATAACTTGCGTGCAAATGGTTCGATTTCGATGAAATTTTAGTATGTGCTAAGGGCTCATCTGGGGACTAACCCTATTGAAAATAGGCGAAATGGGGTCGAAGATAGGGACATAGGAACGGGATCCATTCCATTGCACTTATGCGTCATAACTAACGTAAAAATGCTTCGATTGTGACACAACTTTATCATCTTGTTCCGAAAGTATACTGAACCAGCCCTGTTGAATATCATCGAAATATGGTCATAGGTCAGGACACAGGAGCGAGATTTATTCCACAGCCATTATCCTCATAACTTGACTAAATGTGCTTCTATTGCAACAAAACTTTAGTATGTTGTTCCGGAGGTATGCTGAACCGATTCCGTTGAATATCGTCGAAATGGGGTTAAAGCTGAGGTCACAGGAGAGAGATTTATTCCACAGCCATTATCCTCATAACTTGAGTAATGATTTCTGGTATGTTGGAAAGCGTATCATAATCAATGCATTGCTCTATGACTTATCATACGAGACTTTTATTACATTTCCTAGTTCTTCAAGAAAATCTTCGCCAATTTGATCTGCGTGTGGAGTGGGGACTGGAAAAAACTATTTATTTTGGGCTTCGGGAGCAAAGGCCACGCATTAGTGGGTTAATGGGAAGAAGGAAAAGCTTCTTCAAGAACTGTGGATACTATTATAGATACCTCGCTGTCGAAATTTCACCCTTTTTCCCCATGCGGCAGTTTAGTGTTAATTTTATTGAGACGTAAGTAGATTTCAGCGTACCCCGATTTTGCCGGCTACCCTACCGCCCGGAGCATTTCGGGAGAAAACATGTGGTTGAAGAAAATCGTGAGGTTATATTATAAAAGCAGATGCCCTGTCCTTACTCCCTAGTTGAGAAAGACATGAGCTAATTGCAGGGAGAGAAGGGAATAGAAGACTAGAAGACGAGATTTTCTTTAATTATTAAGGCTGAAACAGGTCAATTTTCGGACTCGTTCGGCCCGGTCTGTATTTTGCGATATAAAATTCTGGATCTGGTTGACATACTTAATGCTTGGGATCTTAAAACTGAGCCTAAACTCATCACTGGTATGTACTGCCGTGTGCAAAGGAAGGTGGCAGGGGTGAGAGTACCATGGAATTCTAGCATAGCATAATCGTGAGCTAAATTTAATCGGTACAATTTGGGCAGCATTCTCTGATTTTTTCATAATTTTTTTTTCAATTTTTGGAAGGAAGGAGGATTAACGACCACATGAGCAGCTCTTGAGACGATAAGCCAGTTATGGGCAAAGTACGGCCGTGGGCCAGATGCGGCCCGCGACAGGATTCTAAATGCTATAATTTTTGTATTGTTTTTATTCAGGAAAAAACTGGAAAAAATGCATTTCGTACTCGATTGCTCTCTAATTAATGCGCTAACCATCCGTGAAAGTTACTGCGCTAACCATCCATGAAAGTTGCATTAAACACAACTTTCATGGATGGTTAGGATAACAACTGTCATGGAAGGTTAACACCATTCATGATTAACAGTTAATCGTTAATCATGAACAGTGTTAATGTAACTTGCAAGGATGCTTTGCTATCAAAATCGATGCTCTCAACCCAATGTGACCTACATTTGGTTGAGAGAAACGATTTTGATAGCAAGCCCTGGCAGCCGACATTTACTGGTGTAGTCTGGTTCAGGTTTTAAAACCGGCAACTACGCTAGTTTAGGTTGTGAAACTGGCAACTTCAACTACGCCCCACCTCACTTCCATTTGTCGTTAGCTGTGGAAGTCACGTGTCCCGTGTCTAACTCGTCTGTTTACTATTAATTGCTAGTTACTGTGAATGCTTGTGAAACGTTTCTGAGTTCACAAGATGACAACTAAAAAACGCAAAATTGATTCCGAATGCCCTGTTTTCAAAGAGGAATGGACTTGGAAGTACTTTTTCACAACTTTTAAAGGTAAGCCATTGTGTCTTATTTGTAATGAAAATGTGGCAGTCTACAAAAAGTTCAACATTTCCCGGCACTTCACCATTAAGCATAGCGCTGCTAGTTATGGAGCCATGACCGAAGCTGAAAGCAAACATAAAGCAGAAGATCTACGAAAAAAATTGTCAGGCCAGCAAAATATTTTTAAGAAACAAAATAATTCTCAGAAAGCATCTACACATGCAAGCTATGTTGTAGCATACAATATTGCTAAAAGTAACAAATCTCTTTCTGATGGGGAGTTCGTGAAAGACTGCATGCTCAGTGTTTGTGATATTTTGTGTCCTGACAACAGAAAGGATTTTGAGACTGTAAGTTTGTCACGAAAAACAATTACTGCTAGAGTCGAAGCTATAGATGAGAACCTAACATCACAGCTACAATCCAGAATCGAACAGTTCAAATTTTGTTCTGCTACTATGGACGAAAGCACTGACATTAGCGATACTGCTCAATTACTAATTTTTATAAGAGGTGTTGCCGAAAACTTTTCTATTACTGAAGAACTGGCGACCATTAAGGTGGACGTCAAGTAAATTTGCTTCCTATTCTTTCAATGGAAAAACTTCTGTACACATTTTCTTCACAATTAATGCGTTCCCAAGGATGACAATTTGAGCATTGATTACAATAGCTTCATTTTATAACTTGGAATACTTAATATTTTCTAAAACACAACCATAATTATGCAATCCAACATTTGTTTGTCTACTGACGTCATCAAAGTACAGATCGCGCCATCTTTTTTCTGGTTTCAACACCACCAAAGGAAAAGTTATTGATTTTTAATATAATTACGGTTATGTTTTAGAAAATATTAAGTATTCCAAGTTATAGTACGAAGTTATTTTAATCGATGTTCAAATTTTCATCCTTGAGAACACACTTATTGTGAAGGAAATGTGTACAAAGGTTTTTCCATCGGAAGTATAGGAAGCAAATTTACTTGACGTCCACCTTAAAGGAAACTACAAAAGGGTCAGACATTTTTCATGAATTTCAGCAAGGCCTCTCCTCTCAGCTTTGAAAGTACCCACTTCCAGTATATGCAATATTGCGACAGACGGAGCACTAAATACGATAGGGAGAAAATCTGGGTTCGTCGGGGTATTTAACCAAGAATATCCTGACAACGATGTTGTACAGTATTTTTACATTGTATCATACATCAAGACGCTCTGTGTAATTCTTCCCTAGACATGAAACATGTGGTTGATATCATTGTCAAGCTTGTTAATACTATTCAATCGCGAGGGCTTGCTCACAGACAATTTCAAGAGTTTCTTGACTCAGTGCAAGCTGAATACTCTGATGTATTGTACTACACGAAAGTAAGGTGGCTCAGCGCAGGGCGCGTTTTTGAACGAGTTTGAGAGCTGAAAGATGAAATAGTCTCATTCATGCGTGAAAAACATATGTTTGAAGAGTATGAAATGTTGGAAGATACAGCATGGCTTTCAGACTTTGCGTTTTCCACTGATTTTCTTTGCTACATGAACAAATTAAATGTGAAGTTGCAAGGAAGAAATCAATTTGTGGATGATATCTGGGGTCACCTGAGAGGGTTTAAAATGCAGCTTGTGCTATTTGCTAATCACCTAGCAAAGAATGAAGTGTCCCACTTTCAGAGGCTGAAATCAATCGCCCCAGTGGCAGAATACAAACGTGTGAGCTATGAGGATAGCATGAGAAGACTCCATGGTGAATTCGAACGGAGGTTTCAAGATTTCAAAAGTATTGAACAAGACTTGGATATTTTCAGTATTCCGTTTAGTGTGGACTGTGAAACAGTAAAACCGGACATTCAGCTAGAATTAATTGAGTCGCAATGTAACACTCAACTGAAGCAGTTGTTTATTAGCTTCCCAAAACTTGACTTCTACCGAAATCAAGTTTTCCAAATTTGATTTCTCATGCCCAGAAGGTTATCTCCATGTTTGCATCTTCATATGTATGTGAGCAAGTGTTTTCTACTCTGAAACTTCGAAAAAATGGTGTTCGAAACAGACTGACTGACAGATATTTGGCTTCATTCCTGAGGGTCACCTCGTCCCAGTTGCAACCAGACCATGAACGGTTGTTAGAAGCGCAGTCACAGTTCCACTCATCCCACACTCCTTCATATACACCACCTACAGTGCGTAAATAACAGGCAAAATACCATTTCAATGAAAAAAAATATGTTGGCCCGCCTCATGCATTTGTTCTTTTCTTTTGGCCCGCTCCTATAAAAGTTTGCCCACCACTGCGATAAGCAGTCTTCTGTCCCTAATTTGGGGCTCTTTGTCCCTCTGAGGAGGGGCAGCAGAGCCGCCCATGCCTCATCCGTGGCTCGAGAAGCTTGTGCCTCTGATCACCAATAATAAATTAACAAGAGATAGTAAATATCCGCTTATATGGAGGTAATACCTAAATATTCGGCGCTGAATATGCATTTCTCAGTCACTGTTAAATTCCGGAAAAAACAGCGTTTTTATTCTGTGTTCTCGCAAATGGAGCATGTTGAATAAAACTTAATTCGTGGGAAGAAAATGCTTGTTCTTTATTGCTATTTAGCAGTTTCTCTTACTAATTTGCTTGATATTGCAAACCTATCAGCTTTTTTGTTTGTTTCTCAGGGTTTGACAATCCTCATGTGCATCTAGTGCTATAGGGAGTCCTCCGTCCCTAATTTAGGGCCACAGACTCCAGTGAAGGGCCAGACCAGTGCCGTGGAACAGGCACATTACCCATGCTGCTTACTTCGATACTGGCCCAAGCCACGGGGAACGAGATACTGAAGGTCAGAACAGCTGGGATGGGGAGAGCCATGCTGTGAAAATCGCCGTCCCTTCTTATGGCTCTTTTCCTTTTTTTTTTTTAATTGTGGGTTTAAAAAAGTACTTATTTGACCTGGTGGCACAGATACAGCGACAGGATAAACATACATATTTGTACAGTATTGACCGGCAGACATAGACAGTATATTCAGTTTACATCAACAATGTACATAGCGAACATGGTACAGTATGCCAAATGATCAAGTTACACAGAGAGAGAGAGAGAGAGTTAGTGTTGATCAAGTAACACATTGAGAGCCAGTGATGCCGAAAGACAAATGCAAACATCCATGCCTTACTCAGCATTCGAGCCCAGACCCCTCCCTGAGCGAATGATCAGAAGCCATTGCTTAGATCACTACGCTACCGGGGCGGCGCGGCGGCTCTCTTTTCCTTAGCTCACCACACATTCCTCAAACTGCCTAAGTCACGGAAGTGCATTGTTCCTAGCGTTCTCAGCGAATTTACTATTCGGTGCAGTTCGATTGTGTCCTCACTATCTTTAACCCAATTATTTTTTACTAAAAAGCTGGCGACTACACTCTTACCCGGACAAACGAAGTCCAGGACTTGGGAGTCACGTTTGCTTCGAACTTGCACTTTAAAAATCATATCAAAAGAATTTTACGTACAGCGTACAGAAAACTTGAATTTATCATGCGACATTCCAAGTATTACTCGAATACTCAGACACTTATTCACATTTTTGAGACTAGGGTCAGATCCTCACTGGAATATGCGGCGATCATTTGTAGTCCTAGCCAAGTAACTCTAGTAAATGAAATTGAGAAAGTCGAGAAAAAGTTTCTTCGACACCTTTTTTATAAATCGACCGGTGTTTATATAGCGGACATCCCGACTGCTGACCTTCTGGCATTCTTCAAGATGACCTCTTTGCAATCGAGAAGGGAGGCTCTCCAACTCAAGTTCCTGTACGACATCATCAATGGAGAGATAGATGATACTCAAATTGTAAACCAATTAAGTTTCCGTGTCCCATATTTACCGAGGACAAAATGTGAACAATTTGCAGTGCCATTTTTCAGAACTGATGTTGGAAAAAATTCTCTGTTATGTAAAATGTATAGGCTTCATAACTCACTTGAAGAATGTCCTGATATTTTTATTGTAAGTAATATTTTTTCATAAAGCATGTTTTGCAAGATTGTAAATATCACTTGGTAATTATCACTGTAAATATAAATATAGCAATTCCTGTAACTAGATTTACCGTCTGTAGGGATGTGCTTTCAATAAATAAATAAATGAAAGATTTCTAGTTACTGAATAGCCACTTAAACTGCAAGATCGGTGTTGAGTTGCTGCTTGCCAACCAACAGTTTTCCGTATTTCTGTGAGTTTCGTTTTTTCTTGTTCAGGATAATGTGAAACAGAAACCGATACAAACCCTTTTATAACATACTGGAAGAAATTGATGTTAATATGATTTCCAGAAATTACTCAACTGTTTTAATTTACATATAACAAGTTACTGTATTCACAAAATTGGTATCTGTATGGAGATCTGTATTTTCTTCAACTAGTGATGAAAGTATCGAAATCTCTGGCGATAAACCAAATTATCATTTAATAAATGATACAAATATTCAGCAGTATTTTAATTTGCTTAACTAAAGTGGCTTAAAATATACGTAGGCTGAAACAGTTAGTGTTATTTCAGAAACTTACAAAATCTCCCAGAAACTTTTGTCTGAAAATTATGAAAATTTGTATCTTGAATCGAATGCTTAACGTTATCCAGTTTTAGAATTAACTAAAACGTTTTTTGAAAAAAATGAGGCCTTCTTTTTCAGAAAATGCCTTCCGTGTGAAACTGAATTTTCTTAACAGTTTTTTGAGCATTTGCTGATGATATGTGCTAGAACAATTTCATCACCGTCTCAGCTGATCGCAAAATGATTTCTTTGGATGAAAGAAAAGGGAACGCATTTAAGTATTAGTCACTTATTATACCTGCAATGGAAACTCAAAAATATTTTTTTTTTTTTGTTGAAGCGATGTTCTTTGGAACAAAGGTCACAACATTTGAAACACCAAAAAGTTTGTCGTGGTCAGCATATTCCAAGAAAGCGTAAGTCATTCAAATTTTCAGAAACAAATTCAGCTTCTAAAGAAAGCTATTTCTGAGAGGTATTGTCTAACGATTATGCATATTCAAATAAAAAGTATTCAGCTCCTTAACCCTCTAACCGGCTAGAACGAATTAACTCGGGGTTAGGAAAATGGGTTGAAATAGCTCGCGCGGATATATTCAACATCTAAGAATTGAACAGAAAGCGGTTGGAACGAGTCAACTTGCTCATGAGAAAGATTTGCTTCCCCTTTAGCTATGTCACTCAAAATGGTCATTTAGGGAGATGATTGATACTAACCATTTCTGACTGATTACACTTTAAAAGGGCTGTAATAATGACGAAGAACTTAAGAAAGGAGAGAGAAGATGTTTGAGTCACTTGTTACTATCCAGTGGTATGATGCCCCGGTCATGTCTTGCGTTATGGAGCAGATAATAAAGAGCTTTAAACGCCTGCAGCCAAGAAAGGACTAGTGGGATACCAAACATCAAAGACTATCACCAAGTAATAGTGGGATGAATATCACTGTAGCCTTGTGGAAGGCTTACCAACAGTATCAGGTTCATGGCCAGTGTTGATCAGATGAGAGGGGAAAAGAAATTGTTGTGGGGCAGCTTTCGTAAAACCCGAACGCTATGTGAATACTTCTATTTGGTAAGCGTAGAGAGTGTTGGGCAACATGTAGTTCATATTCATCGGCCGCTTAAAGGGTTAAGTAATTAGGGTCTGTGTGTGTGTGTGTGTGTTTTATTTAACGCAAGTATCGCCTTCATAATGTGTAACACTTTCGTGTTTCTTGGTAGCTGGAGTTAAACGATATTCTTTGAATTTCGCACACAAAAGTGAAACTTGCAGGAGGAGGTATGTATAGTTTTAGTCTTTATCACCTTCATGTTTTAATTGGAAGATTCTTTGTTTGCATTTGTTTTCCTGTTGATCCATAATTCAGATTCAGTTAGCGCAGAAAACAAATGCTCTTGGGAAAGCCGCATTGTTCTTCAGTTACAAGAAAGGGCACTGCTGACGTCACAAAGAGCTGTCCTGGCATTCAGAATCTCGTTGGCAGTGGCCCAGCTCAGGCGAATAACGAGAAGACAGCACCTCTGACCACTTCGACACCCTGTCCGTTTTGTCGGTTGACTTTTCTTTCAATGCG
Source organism: Macrothele yani (assembly GCA_039090855.1). Classification (NCBI taxonomy): domain Eukaryota; kingdom Metazoa; phylum Arthropoda; class Arachnida; order Araneae; family Macrothelidae; genus Macrothele; species Macrothele yani. Next base: position 57,386,151 of record CM077017.1, on the reverse strand, counting down.
TTCACGGAAGCTTGCATTTTGTGCTTAATGTAGCTTTTGGACACTCTACAATAGTGGACATGCATTTAATGAAGTTAATTTGTTCAATTCTTTTGTTGTACATGTAGAGGAGTTGCAGGATTTTCTGCCGGTTCACCGGCTGAAGACTTTTTTTTTTTTTTTGATGACCGTTTGGGTTTTATTTTTACTGCCATTCTCTAAAGCTTCCGTTCGAGAAAAGTCAGCTGGGGATTTTAATTATCCTAGACAGCATGCCGTGTGTTACCGCAAACTACTGCGCTTGATCAAAATATTCATTCGTGCTCAGAAAAATTGAAATGTAGTACGCAGACTCTGCAGAAATTTTCTCTATTTTCTGCGCTTTGGAATGAAGCCAAGATGCGCAGTATTTTCTTCTCGACAACAAAATTTTCGCTTGCACTGATACCGTTCATATCAAAGATTTTTTCGCTTATTTGTTTCATATTCCCGGCATCTGTTTGTCAGACTGCAGCTGACTGTGTTTGTTTTGCTCTTCCCTGGCTCCCATAAATCATCATCGTCGAAGAATTTTCAGACTTTTACGATCTCTGAAAGTAATGGCGTTATACTTTGAATCTCCCATGAAACCATCTATTTCGCGGTTCTATTTTTTTTTTTTTAACACTCACGGTTGCCATCCGTAAAGATATTATGCTATAAGACGAAATTTTATTTTTCTATGTGGTTTTATTTTATTTGGTCGAAGACACGTATGGTCGCAATGGTCGCAATACTACGTACTACCACTTGATAAGTCGAAAATACAACTGTCTACATGGGACCATTAACAGAACATTGCATATTCTAATTTTACGATGATAAAAATTTCGCGTTAATTACCAATAAGTTTTAGTTACAAAGTTTGTCTGTTATTACAGCAAGCTAACACCCCCTCCCTCCCCCTCTCTTTGTTTAACAGACCTTTTGCGTTTTACGAAAAAGCAAAGCAGTGATGTTAAGCTACGCATAAAATCGTTTTATTTTCGTGAGTTAACTATTAAACTTTACACCTCTTTGAACCGTTAAAAAAAAAACTTATTTTCTAGCTGCGGGTAGCAAAAAGGAATTCTAAAATTCTGTCCAAATCTAGAATTTCGACCAAAAGTTGAATATTGTTTAGGAATTCTGCGCATCGATACGTCAAGTGAGCTGTCGGACACTGACTATGTATACAATTAAGATAAGTCGCTGAAACCGCATTTACTTAGCTTTAAAACAAGTAAGCCAATGATTTAGTCCTATTTTAATACTCATAAATTCGCATAATCGCCCTTTTTTATTAATATGGCGCTTGTACAATGCCGTGCAATTTTCGAAATTCCTAAAGTTGTTCCTCAAATCAGGTAGGAAAAAAATTGAAATCCCACCCGTAATGCGAAAAGACTCTACATCTGGTTCTGTACAGTAAAGAAACGTAACAGGGCGCCCACACTCCAGACGAGCTTGCACCATTCCGGAGGATGACCGATGCAATCTATCCAAGAGACGGTTTGACGCCCCAGTTGCGCAGTGGTCCAAACGCTTGCTTATGGCTATTTGTCCGTGATGGGTATGGGTTCGAATCCCGGTGAGGCATGGATGTTGTGTTTGCATTATGGCCCTAGCTCTCTCCCTCCCCTGGAACCAGTGGCCCTGAATTAGGGACGGACGACTGCTTATAGCGCATCGAGCTGTTCACGGTAGTCGTTAAACCCCCAAACAAAAATAAAAAAGGAGACGCTTTTGGAAAGAAAAGGTGACTGAGTGGTCAGAGGCACGGGCTTCTCGGCCCAAGTCCCAGATGACACATCGTTGATGCACCCGTCCCAAATGATGTCGGCCCTTCCCTTCCCAGGAACCAATGGCCCCAAATCAGAGACTTTCCAACATTAGACATTCATGGGGGACGTTAACCCCGAAAAAAAGAAGTTGCAATAGAACCAAGAGCACGTGACCCCTTGAACCTTTCAGCCTTCCAAAACTAAGTATCATGTGTCTAGTTATTAAAATAATGAGTAATAACATTAAAATAATTATTAAAGTATTATTTAGAAACATTGAAAGTAAAAAAATTAAATAATTTTAATATGGTAATAAATTAAAAATATTAATTCATAAGTTGTAGAAGAGGCTCGAGGAGTCCTTTATTCAGCAATGGATTGAGAATGGTTGGTGATATATAATTTAAACAGGATTTTATTGTGATATTCCAAAATCATGGTAGCTCCTCATTTCGAAGCATAATAATGTACAGGGATGTCCTAAAACGTTTCTTGGCGAATACCACTTGTGTGTAGAAATAACCCCGCGTTTCCAACAGCAGTCTCGCGTGTACGATTCTAAACTAGTGATGTTTTGTACGAAGTAGTAATTTTCATGTCGGTTTTCCTTCGGATGCTTATAACTGAGCATTGTCTCGCAACGGTGTTTTATACACGAGTGTATGAGGTGATTTATCGCAAACATGCTGATGCTCTTATCCTCCCTGAGACGATCATTTCTCTAGGGGTTTACCGTTTTCATGAAACTAGGTCTCTACATAAATCACAAGAGACTGTACAGACTTCCTCTCTTGTTAAACCGAGAAAAGCTGGAAGATGTAAAGTTAAAGCAATCATATGGGAGAGAAAGAAGTATTTGGAAATTAGCATGGCAGGAATGGAAGTTAGCAAGACAGACCTCTTTGAATTACAAAGGTCTTCAGAGACATTAGTCTTGACGTCGTATAATTGTCTTGCCGTCATGAGTTGAAAAGTGCTGGGTAACTCAAATTACTTGTAATACTGCAGTTAGTTTTGAAGATTCCTCGAGGGAAACACTTTAATTTTTGGATCTAGTTTTCATTAGGAACGGCACATAGTTCCCTTATTTAACACATAAACAACCATAACACTTGTGACGTGCCTGCCCCGCAGGACGCACACGACTTGTAGGCAGATAGCAGCGAGAATGACAGTTGGTAGAGCGACTTGTTCCGGAATAAGAGGACTCGGGTTTGATCCCCGCGTGCACCAAAAATGACGGAGAAATTTGCTTTGTTATACACTTGAATTTGGTCCATTGTAAATTCTTTGTTCCACGAATTGCCTTTGCAGTCTGAAATATTTAGAATAATGTTACACTTCATCTTGTCAGCACGTAGTGAGTCTTCTTTTCAATGAACATGTAGTTGAAGATAATGAGTAAGGCGATATCATCACCCTTTTTATATTTAGATACTTGAAGTCGATGAAAATGACGGTTGGTTTCAGCAGATACTGGCACGTGTCATTAGTTTAATGAAACGATAATCTTCTTGAGAGACTTTCTGCTCCCCAGAAAAAAACCGGTGCTACCACAGGATTGTGGTCGGCGGGATGCTTTCTCCCCCCGGAACTACAAACCGATTCCAAAGCTACAGGTGGAAACATTACGCTTCCAACGCTGCAAATATAATCAAAAGAGTTCGTGTTTTTTATATACTGGCGGAAAGTGAAAAAAGAACGCCACAGCACGGCATAATGTGCAAATTATCGTCGGTGGTATTTAAGGAGTACGACGAAGTGAATGTAATCAATCGTCGGCGTACGGACACGTGCGAAGATCCTGAAGAAGCTGCAATGCCTGGACATGGAAGGCACGATTTCAGCAGTTATCGGACTTTGAGCGAGGTCGTCTAGTCGGACTCCGCGAGGCCGGTGGTCGTATCGTCGTATTGCGGAGCGAATTGGACGGAAAGAATCGGTGGTGGTACGATGGTGGCTTAGATGGTCCGAGGAACATTCCCACACGAGAAGACGTGGAACCGGGAGTCACAGATGGACTAATGAACGGACCGATCGACGCATAAGAAGAGCGGCGTTCTCAAGAAGAACATCCACTGCGACGCAAATCCGAGCTGCCGTTGCACCTGAAGTGACTGTGCGAACAATCCGCAGCCGTCTACTGGATGCAGGACTACGTGCACGTGTGCCTCTGGCATGTCTACCTCTGACTCCAGTCCACCGTCAGGAACGGCTGCTGTGGTGTCGCCAACGTCTGCACTGGAGAACGCAATGGTGATCTGTCGTGTTCAGCGATGAAAGCAGATTCTGCTTGGGAGTCTCCGACGGCCGTATGCGTGTTCGCAGACGCACAGGGGAGCATCTCCACCCTTCTTGCATCCTCCAGCGACACGCAGGGCCTACACCTGGTCTCCTGGTGTGGGAAGCGATCAGCTATCGCTCCCGTACACAACTAGTGTTTGTACCGGGTACGTTAAACAGCACCTCCTACATCAACAACATCATTCAGCCCGTTGTTGTGCCATTTGTAAGGTCGGTCCATCGTGGTGTTTTCCAGCAAGATGGCGCACGCCCACACACGGCACGTGCAATGCAACATGCACTTCAGGGTGGGATTTTATTGGACCACGGCTTATCCAGTCTCCATGGCCAGCCACGACCATCCCCGATTTACGCGTCCAGGTTGAGGATGCCCTGAACTCAATACCCCAAACTTACATCCAACATCTGTACGACAGACTCCATGCGAGAATTGCACAGTGTGACGCAGTTCATGGCGGTTCAACCTAGTACTAACCATGTTACATGGAAATGTTATTTTTCAGTTTACCAGCAAATACAGCTGTATTTTGCCATAATGTTTTGATCACGTTATCCTCTGTATTCCGTTATTATGCTGTATAAATTTCGTTGATATCAGACGTCTCCTTCTTGGTGTTCTTTTTTCACTTTCCGCCAGTGTATTAATGAGCTTTCTGTGCTAAAAAAGTTCATGTTCATGAGCACCATGCTTACACGTAACACTTTACATACTGTGTTATTATTAAGTCAGTTATTCATAGTGTGTTGCTGTAATATGGAATCTGTTTGTTACGACAGGTTTTCCAAAAATAAATATCACTTAAATATTCAGCATAGTTTTACCGACGTTGAAAAACAGCGGAATAATATGCTGTGAAATAGAAAACTGTTTAATGAAAAAGTTGAGATATTATGCGGAAGATAAAGAGAAGAATTTTATGTACCAATTTTATTAAGCAAAAAGCTTATTAAATACAATTAATACAGTGAACCAAGCGATTTTGCACATTTTAAAATTATAGAAATTAAGATAGACTAACATTTACATTAAATCCTTAATTAAGCTATTAATATGGGTCTTCCACCTAGGAAATATTTTGTTTAAATCGAAAATCTTCAGAGAAAACTCTCTTCATTCATCAGAAAGTCTTTTGTTGTCACACTTTCTCCGTTACTATCGCGGTTACGGTTAGCCTTGACGGTTACGGTTATTTTTTTTTTTTTGATTGGAAGTTTAACGACCACCGGTTATTTTTCACCATATCTTGCTATATGTTAGGCAGGGACAAACCTCTGCAGTCATTGATGATGGAAGTCTGTTTTTTCTCAATTTCTATACCTTCTTTTTAATTTTTTTTTTTTTTTTTTTTTTTTTTTTTGAAATTTGCTTTGGAAACTGATGACTTTAAGGGAATTCCAGTTCATGTTGTGATCTGTTTCTCTAACATGCTTATCTAAACCTGTGTTGTAGAAATTTTTGTAGCTGCTTTATGTTCGAGTTTCTAGTCTGCGACCTGTAAGGTAGTCCACAACTACAATAATATGTAAGGTAGTCCACAACTACATTTTACTTTACAGACCACTCCTTGCATTTTTAAAATATCTTCTCTTTGAACTAACTTTGGGAAATATGTTTTAACTTTGTTCTCTAAACTTGGAGCTAGTCTTATATTATACTTCTTATTAATTCTCTTTAAAGATTCAAATAAACCTTTGTGATAAGTAATTTTTCTGGTGAATTCTATTTCTCACAAATTTGAATAAAAAAACATTGAATGCAAATAAACTATTGAATTTCAATTACTATCACCCATATTCTATTAAAAAAGTGTGGCAAGTCAGTTTTTAGAAAAAATAAATAAAGTAGTATCTACAGCAGGTAAGAAAAAAGCCCAGAAAGAAGAGCTTAAAGTCATCCTTACAGAAAACAGCTATCCTAAACATGAAACTGAAAAACTTCAACAAATAAAGTTCACTGGAAAAACTACTTTTCACAAAGGTTTATTCTGATCTTTAAAAAGAATTAGTAAGAAGTATAATATAAGACTAGCTCCAAGTTTAGAGAAAAAAGTTAAAAAAATCCCGAAGTTAGTTCAAAGAGAAGATATTTTAAAAATGCAAAGAGTGGTCTATGAAGATAGTCCTCAACTACATTTGTAAAATGTTGTTGTGGACTATCTTACATAGCTGAGCCAGATCGCAGACTAGAAACTCGAATAGTAGAAGATAGAGCAGCAATAAAAATGCTCCAACAAGACAGCTTTAGATACGCATGTTAAAGAAACTGGTCACAACATGGGACTGGAATTCACTTAAAGTCATCAGTTCCCAAAGCAACTTTCAAAAAAGAAAATTAAAAGAAGGTATAGAAATTAAGAAAAATCAGACTTCCATCATCAATGGCTGCAGAGGTTTGTCCCTGCCTAACATATGGTAAGATTTAGTGAAAAATAACCGTAACCGTCAAGGCTAACCGTAATCACGATAGTGACGGAGAAAGAGTGACAACAAAAGACTTTCTGATGAAGGAGAAGAGTTTTCTCCGAAAATTTGAGACTTAAACTAAATATTTCGTAGAAGAAAAAACCCGTATTAGAAGTTTAAGTATTTAATTTAAGAAACTAGGAAGCCAGTTTTCAACATGAGCTTTCAAATGGCATTTACATGCTCACAAATTATCTCGCGAATATTCGATTATTTAAATTACCTCTCTGTTGAACTTATTCACAGAACTTTCATTTTTACTTCATTTTGCGAGCAATTGAATTACTTGACACTTGCCACAAATACTGAATCCATCCGATGTCTACTAGTTGAATGCACAAACCAGTTTTATGTCTGGTGTGATAATAGCCAAGAATAATATTTCTCTGATGGATGAACTCTTGCAGGTAATGGAGGAAGATCCCTTTAATTATTTTTTATGTAAAAAATAAAGTCTGAAGTCTTACTCGTTTGGAAATGTCGAGACAGTCCAAACTTTGAAAGCAATGTCTTGATTGGTGTATAAGGACCTGCTCTTAGGATTATTCTCATCCCTGTGTTCTGCAAATATTCCCAACTTTTCTCTAATTCTACCAAAGGATTACCAGTATCAATATTCAAGATATATGATAAGTTTAATGTAGGCTTCATAACCTTCCTTTTGCAGACAGTGGAACTTGAACCCATATTTTCCTAATCCTGGGAAGCTGTTCTCCCAATTGAACTACGCCGGCTGGGTATCGCTGCCTCATACGTCACATCATCACCACCTTGACAAAGGCGAAAGTACCAAATCGATCAGCAGGTTTCGGGTCAACCGACAGCAACGGTCGGCGACTATTTTATTGCAGAAGTACTATTTTTTATTTACGTAAGTTGTGCGGAAAAACCGCCACACATATTTTTTTCAATCGTCATGGCCAGGAAATCCTCTTTTGTTCGGGCACCAATATAACTTTTCTTTTGCTTACAAGGGGATTCGAATCCACATCTTCTTTCTCCGCAGCGGCTGTTCTCCCAATCCAACTATACCGGCTGGCTTATCAGCTGTTTCCTTGTCCATTTGACTCAAACATCACAGTTTACAACACATCGAGTGAAAACATGCCAAAAGAATTACCAGTATTGATATTTTCCTTAATGATTCTATTTCAAAACGTAGTTCCTGATTTCTTCACGATTCTCTTTTCTTTTTCTGAAGTCATTTGTCGGAAAAAGCAGTTTCTACCTTGACCTTCCTCCTTATTTGAAATATTCCATCCATAACTTGGCACAAATTCAGCTATATGTGTCTTCTGTCATATACTTTATACTCTGAGTGGCTAAATTATTGTGACCACCTGGTTAATACGTTATTGGGCCAGCTTTTGCCCTTAATACTGCTTGAATTCGTCTTGATACGGACTCTGAAATGTCGGCAAGTGGCTTGGAGTTTATTAACCCAAATGCGAGGAATTGCATCCTCCAGCTCTTGAAGATTTGATGCCCCTTTCGACTTCATCCCACAAATTCACCACTGGATTGGGATCATCTGATGATTGAAGCTGCCAATGTAGCAGGGTAAAGTCTCCGTGATGCTTCTCAAACCATTCGCGTACAATGTGAGCACTATGGCATGGAGCATTGTTCTGCCGGAAGCATCCATCTTCATTGAGATAAACCATCAACATAACTGGGTGGACTTGGTCGGCAACAATATTTAAATACCTCTGGGCTGTCAGACGTTGCTCCACGCGAATCAAAGGGTCGAAACACTCCCACGAAAACATGCCCTAGACCAAGAATGGCTAACCTTTTCTAACAAGTGTGCCTCTTAAAGATTGTTTTACTGCTTTCAACTGTCTAGTGTGCCACCTCTTGTTTGTATTTCTTTTAATTAACATTTTGTCATGAAACTTTTTCTCGCGAATACCATAAAAGGACAATAACAGAATAGGTGAGTAAGCGAGTTTGAAGTGAGTTTTTTAAGACAATTTCAATCTGGTTTAATTCGTTACAAGATAATTCAAAGATCATACTTACATAATTGCATTAGTGTGAAACTTGTTGACGAATGTTGCTAGCCAAGACATTTATGTCGGATTCATAACCTGTTGTCTACAACATCACCCAAGATGCACTTAAGGGTGAACCAAATCGGTTCAGACTTAATTGTATCTTGCTTTTGGGAATTATTGCATAAGTAGATTAAAGAAAATGAGGTTGCTTTTCTACCCCTTTGGAGGATACTTTTTGGCTAGATTAATTTTTTTGTCAGAGCTCGGTTATCTGCAAGAACACACTACAGACATGTTGTCCAAAAATTACTGTTTTCAAAAACCTAAATTTTTATTTAATGTTAATGCTGTCATACAAACGTGCCACCCAAACCTTGTTCGTGTGCCACCAAGTGGCACGCGTTTCATAGGTTCGCTATCCTTGCCCTAGCTAGACCATAATGTTGCCTCTACCAGCTTGAAGAGTAGTGACGATGCAAGATAAGTCCATGCTTTCGTGCTGCTGTCTTTACATCATCACCTTTTCATCTGCATGGTGTACTTGAAAACGTGGTTCGTCGTTCTTGTGTTCCTGAGTGAACTGGAGGCGTTTCTTCTTTTTCGCTGCAGATTGTAATGGCTTACGGACAGGCCGTCGTCTTCTGTTATACGATGTAATGTGGGACGAACTGTTACTTTGTGAGCCATAGGACCTGAAAGGCCGTGTGTTGGACTGAACATGTCTGCCCTACTCTCCGCTCAGTTCGAGCATCCAGTAGCCGTTGACGACCACATGCCTTGCGCTCAGACCCGGTTTTTTTACTGGTGATTCACTTTTGTAAACTTTAAGAACTGCTGCCCTCGAACATTTCACAAGCGCAGCCGTTTTGCTAATGCTCACACCAATGCTTTGTGCGCAGATAAACATTCCACGTTCAAAATCCTTCAGATCGCGTCTTTTACCCATTATTTTTTCCGCAATGCACTTCATTAGTCTCTGCATGCCGTCAGCGTTCCCTTTTTATACGGATTCAGTCATCTTGCGTCAGCAGCATCTGTGGGATAGCTACTTTGCATAAAATGGTATGGTGGTCATAATAATTTGGCCACTCAGTGTATGTATTTGCAATATAGTAGCCGTAATTTTAAAATTCCTAAAAATGGTGTATGGTCATCATGTAGTGAACACCGTAGGTTTGCCCGAGAATTATAATGTATCCATTCATTCATCTAAACTGTCTTACATAGATTGAGGGAAGTGTTGAAAAATTCCATAACGAATTGTTAGATTGTAGGTTTTGGCTGCAGATTTCAACCGGATCGCGTTGTGAGGTAACAGGAAAGCTACAGACCTCGTGGACTCCAGAAAAAGTTTACTTCCTGCTATGAACGGGAGTACTTTGCGTAAAAACAAAAGTGGAACATCTGTTCCCGAATCCATTCGGCCTTTACCTTGAACTGTCTCGCTAATTACACCTGCCCATCACCTGCCAAAACACTAATGATTTTACACACGAAAACTCAGGCAATGTTTACGGTGATATCTTTTCACGATAAAATGAGAGCTGCACGAATTTTCCTAGTGTGACTGTTAACACGTAAAGGAAAATCACGGCAATGATGCCAGTAAAAAAAAAAAAAAAAAGAAAGAAAAAGGAAGGCGATGTGTTTGTTTTGTAAAGGGACCACCGTGTTTGTGTATTGGAAACATCCTATTAAAGCATTTTCTCTTACATACGCATCTAAAAAAAAAAACAGTTGTAAGCATTCAACTTTTCCCTAAGATAAACTAAAGTGAGGTTTGAATTTTATCCCGTTTGTCCGTCTGTATGTAAGCATGACACCTGCGGTACTAGAAGCTGAATGGGATTGTGTGTGTGTGTGTGTGTTGCATAGTGGTTAGCATGGCCGAGATTTTTCATTTTCCAGTATTTGTTACACTGTACGCACCAATACCTTACTTAGCACCTAGCTGAAGAATTGAAAAAAACTCCCTTGAAATCAGATTTTTCCAGCTTTTTTTTTTTTTACTTACCTGTCTGTCTATCTCTGGTACTATTCAACTTCGAATCATCAACATTCAAAAAATCCGTTTTTCCGAATGGCTGTGAGCATGAACAGTATTTTGCATTTCGCTTTTTTCTACTTGTCTGTCCATCCGTTCGCCTGTCTCCTTCAGGGTAATTCACAGCTGTCCTTTTCAATATTTACATTTCTAAACACCCAATGGGATTTTAGAAAAGTAAATACATTTGCAGACAGAAGTGCACACAAACTCCACCTTATGAAAGATCCAAGTGTATAGATAAAATGTTTCACAATGTAATTGATATCCAATGTTAACAGAATTTTTCAAATCGAATTTCTAAAATCAGCGATAACGAGAAAAAATAGAACATAGACGCCCCAAGCGGTAGAACTTCGTATTACAGTGGATGTTCACACCATTTTGAAAGGATTTTCCAGCAATATAATGAATGGTTAAAATAAAATTATTTCTTTCTTTAACAGGGCATTTCTTAAAATTTTTAGTGGTATTTTATTCCACTCCTCTTCCACTGCTTTCAATAGTCCAATCATTGTTTTAGGTCTGCGTTTAGAAAGCGGTCTTTTTAGCAGTCCGAAGGCACAATAGTCCATTGGTGACACATCAGGGAACTTTGAAGGAATATGAGCAGAGGTGATATTTGATACGGTGACTTGATACCAGTCTCTTTTTTCATTTTTTCAAGAAATAGAGTACTAGATCTGGATGTATGACTGGTGGCCTTTTCCTGATGGAGTTCTACTCTTTGAAGGATCTATGCATAAAGGAATATTATTCACTCTTTAAATAGAGGAGTTTAAACATTATTTTTGTAATATGAAGAATAGATTTTAACATTCTTTTCAACTTTTCTTAACTTTAATTTCTCATTGTACAAAAAACCAGCAGTAATCATGAATCCTTTACTGAAACTTTCTTTGGATTCTGGGAACCAAGTATGTAAATCTTTTTCTGCTCTTTTGCGATAGATAGTAAATCAGCCTTTTTTGTTACAGTCATTTATATACACTACTGGCCACCCAAAATGCAACACCAAGAAGGACACGAGATAGCAAAGTCAGATTTACTGGTCCCATAACAACAGATACAAAGATGAAACGATTGAGCTTACAGGCCCGTGCTACTTGTGGAACACGCAGACATCAATAGTTCGCGTGGCCCCCATGGCTGGCAATAACGGCCGCTACACGCCGCGGCATCGAACGAAAGAGGCTTTGGATGTGGGCTTGGGGTCTGTCGGTCCAGGCTGCTTCCACACGTTGCCACAGTTCATCAGGCGTAGCCGCGGGTGGTGCTTGCCGGGCCACTCGGCTGCCGATCAGCGACCAGACGTGTTCGATGGGCGACATATCGGGAAAACAGGCTGGCCATGGCAGTAGTGACACCTGGTGGGCCGTGGAGAATTGTTGCACGATGCGTGCCACGTGCGGGCACGCATTGTCCTGTTACCGCGGAATTATCTATATCCCCGTAACATTTAAATTTCATCCATATAATTTTGCTTCTTTATTATTTTTTTATTTTTACTCTAAAGCGGTAGGAAATAAATATTTAAATTGCCAAAATAGAATATCAATGATTAAAAATTACTTTCCGGTGAAGCTGAGCCAGGCTACCCGAAAGTTTCGTTTGATAATTAGATCTGCCCTAATTGCACTCAAGCCAAATGAAAAAGGGAAAATTATATTTTTTTTCTCGGAAACTTGATGAAAATCCCAGATGGGAAGGGAGAGAAAGGAAGACATTCACAGTTCTTTTTTTTTTTTCACGAAACGCAAGGAAGGGAAGTATAATAGCAGTAGTCTCGTAGCCGAAGCTGAGAGAATAGCAGAAGCGCAATAAATCCTTTTGGGTGCGTCACCCCTTTTCTCAAGCAACGCTTGCGAACATCTCTGTATTGTCCGGGGTAGCGACGAAATTCGAGATAAGTCACGTCGCTGGAAATACCTACGTGACAATCTTCGCTTCTAAGTAGCTAGGCGCGGTCAATTAACAAAAAGGTGCGAGAACAAGTTGACAGTTGAAAGAAGACATAATTTTTGGGAAAGTGACCCGAACTGAACGGATGGCCAGCGAATCGCATAGCAGGGCTATCTGTGAGGGCCAATGACATAACCCGACGCGATTCGGACGGCCGGGCCGTCACGCCCCAAGATGGACACCGGACACGGGAAAAACAGAAATATTAACTGAATGAAGAGGACAGACTCCAGACTTCGGACTACAGACTGCAGACGAGATACTCTAAGATAACGACAGAGAGAACACTCGAGAATGGCAGTCTGAGTAGAAGAGAGGTCTCAGCGGTTTTGGAAGAGAGATGTTTCCACGACAGAGGATGAGATAGTTAAGAGTTTAAATTAGTCTACGACCAGCCGGCAACCGAGTTTCACGATCAGGACTTCCCAAGGAAAAGAGGGTATGATGACATTTATCTTACACATTTCTGATTCATGCCTCATGGCTTTGCATGTGCTATGCAGGACTAGTTACCCGAAAGTCTCTCACATAGTGCATTAACAATTTTCTTCTGGCGCACCGCGCCGTGTTTAAACCAGTAACTAAAGTTTAAAGTCAAGATTATTTAAGTACATTATACCCGTTTGAAATAAAAACTAAATTGTTTAGCTAAAGCAAGCAACCTCACTGGTACATTGTACCTAGCTCTATGACCATATTCTAAAAAAAAAATAAACAGTTAAATTTTAATTCACGTGTCACTCAGATCATTTCTCCAAATGTCATTAGAGTTCAATTAGTGATTTTATTATTGTTATTCATGCAACTTTTTATTTTAACTTCTTTTCGGCATATGAATGAGCATGGGAACCCCATGCTAATTCATATGAAACACAACGCGATGCATTTGTCGACCCTGAGCTTGGAGACCCTTATTTAGGGAATCCAAATTCATTGTTGACACCACTAGGCGAAATTTTGGGGGTGAAATGATTAGTATTGAATTTTGACCTTTTTTAACTTTTTCCCACTACGGCGATTAAGACGTAGCAGTGGTTCGCTGAAACCCGACAGGGAGCGGTAATAGTCCTGTTGAAACGTGGCCGCTCGCAGGTCCTGCAGATAAGGGAGGACTACAGGCTCCAAAACGTCGGAGATGTAGCGGTAGCTGTTGAGTGCACCGGCGATGCGTACCAGAGGGGTGCGGGGGTCATATCCAATAGCCCCCCCCCGATAAACCGCTGTTGCGTTTTGTGCTCAGCCACAACGGACCGGCATGGCGATGCATAATGCAGGCGTCATACAGTCTCTCGCCGCGGTGCCGCCACACGCGGATCCGACCATCGTGGTGTTGCAGGCAGAAGCAGGATTCGTCAGACAAGACAATGTCGTACCATTCCGTAGTACAAGTGCGGCGTTCAACGGCCCACTGCCGCCGCACTCGCCGGTGGTGTAACGTCAATGGTAATTGGAGCAATGGGCGCCGTGCGACAAGTCTCCGCTCCTGCAGACGATGTCGAACGGTACGTGCTGACACATGTTGTGGCGCAACACACCCTAATTCCTGCGCTAACGTTCGTGATGTGGCGGTGCGAGCCGTCAATGCCCGCCGCACAACATGCCGGTCCTGCCGTTCGGTGGTGTGCCGCGGCTGTGGCAATCGCTCACGTCGGTCCGTCCGTCCCTCCTGCACCCACCGAATCCATACTCGCTTCACTGTGGCTGGATGTCGCCCCACACGGGCGCCGATCTCTCGGTACGATAAACCGCTGTCGGGATAAGCCACTATTCGTCCTCTGTCGAACTCTGAAACGTGCTGGAATGACTGCCGTATTCTGCGACGAGGCATCAGGGAACTTCCCACGCACAGGTCTGGCAGCACAACACACTTCCACTACTTACACCCCGCCTTCTGTGCACCCTTCTGATAATGTTTCTCTGTGGCGTGCCGGGCACACATGATTTGCGTATGCCCTGCAATGCTAATCGTTTCCATCTCCTCTCGCGGGCTACGCATGCTGCGAATTTCCGGCCAATCGGATGCTTCCTTCTTGGTGTTGCATTTTGGGTGGCCAGCAGTGTAGATCCACGCTTCATCAAAGTCATAATAAATTTCCATGTCTCCGGCTAAGTGGTTTTCAAAAGAAGTCTACACCGTGTTTTGTGCTCAGCCACGTGCTTAGGCAAAAGGCGGTGAACATCAGGCTTTTTTGTTTGTTTTTTTGTTTGTTTTGGTTTTCCTTTTCAGATTCAAATCTCCTGATTGTTTACAGTAGATACAGTTTGTTTACAGTAGATACAGAGATCTTTAACGACTTAGCGATTGCTTTTTGGGTCGGTGGATTTTCTTTTAAGACCGGAGACCTTGCTTTTGAAAAAACCGTAAAAGCACGTACCTTCTTTGGATATTCGTTTGGCGTTCTTTTTCCTGTTAAAAGCAATTCTTGACGATGTTCCCTCTATTATTAAAATATTGCTTATTTTACATTCAGAAATACTAATTCCATGATTTTCACAGGTTTTTTTTAATTACACAATACGAATATTTCTCTTCGTAAAGAGCAAAAACATAATCTTCTATCCACAGCTTGTTTACGTGTGCCTTTTTCTTAGCAGACGATATTTAACTGCAGCACGTGTTTCTTTCGTGTTCATCTAACACGCTGTTGCCAGTTTCAATTCTTTGAACATCTTTTATTTTGTGTAATATCTTACCAAAACCGTTCTAAAAATGTGTAAACATCCACTGTATTTGTGGCAAGAAATGGGCATTAAATTTTTCGTAGTGAGCGGTAAATGACCTGAAGGGAACTTTTTCAGTCGAGTTTTTAGGCGCGCAGATACGGCTGCAAATATGTTGCAAACTGAAATATGCGCTTACGCTCTCTAGTGGCTAAACTGCCTGCTAATACAAATTAAAGATTATGTGTAACATATTTCTTTCTATGAACGCTGTCCAACACAGAAATGAATTTTTCAAATCGGGCTGTTCGCAGCGGAGATATCCAAAAATAAGATATGTGTTTACGCCTCTTACCAGAAGAACTGTACACTGGTTCGAGCAGGAAATAACCGCAAAATGGTTTCCTCCGGATACCGTATCTGACCGTAATAGAACTTTATAAAACGATCTTTTAGGAACTCAGATACTGCTACAAATGTATCAGAAACCGAAATCAAATTGTGCTTCACGAAAACTTAGAATTCTTATTCAAAACATTCTTCACCACGATTTCTGTCCAACGCAAAAAGAATGTTTCAAATTTGATTTTTAGAATCACAGATATCTAGGAAATTAAATGTACTTTTTTGCACTCTATACAGAGGGGGAAACTGCCCATTATTTGAAGAGGAAACTATAAGAGGTGTCCATTGAAAAGGGTATCGAAGGAAAGAAATAATTTCTTGAATATGATTTTCACAAGCAATGATATGGAATAAAATATGTTTTGAATTCTATAGCATCAGTATTTCACCCCCCCCCTAGCTGCAAAGTTATGCAAGAGAAAAATCAAAATGCAATTATCATCGTTATCGCAGTTCAGGCTTTCCGATGCAAAAATATTTTTTCAAATCGGACTAGTTGGTGCAGAAATATGGTGTCCGCAAACGGACTTTGTGTTAACAGAAACACGTCTTTTCTTTTTCAAAAGACCTGATAAAAATAAAAACAAGAAGACACTGTGTTTCAAAATATCGTGGAACATCCTCAAAATTCCAGCACAATGGAGATATCGTATCCATAATCAGACATTATCATATGCTCTTATCTTCTATGATATATTACGTGATATTGACAATCAGAAGGGGAATTCCATACAAAGGAAAACTGAAAATGTCTGCTCATACATAGATTTAAACATTTTTTTTCGATTCATCTTCTGAAAAGAGTAAATCTTGAAGACAAACATAAGCAAACATGCGTACCACCTAGCAAAAACTTGTGTTTAAATACAAAGGAAAATGAATGGAAATTTTTATGAATGCTTACCTATTATGCGGTCCAAAAGAAATTTGTCTAGTAGGTTTTCTTTTAATTTGTCTAGTAGGTTTCACATTATGGAAAGCACGCATCTACAGTTAAGCCACCTAGTGAGGAAATTCTGCTTCAGAAAAGCATGCAAAAAATTGTAGCTACGATTACTTCTAATCGCTTTAAGGACTTTTTTATTCGGTCCTTTTGAAACAGTAGATATTCTAGCGAGAAAACTGTGTAAAGCGAAAATTACGATGTGAAGTATCTGTCTTAGACATGTTTAATCCATCTGATAAATACGATTTTTTTAGAGAGACTTCGGGAAGTGCAGGTACCGTGTCCTCAAATGGACAGCGGACAAAGTGAAACAGTAAGCAAGTCTTTTTCTTTTCTCTCTATATATTTTTTTCATTTTGACGAACATATCTTTACCACTGCATATAATATGATATAATTTTTGAGCCAGATATTAGCGTTAGATTTTTATTCAATTATTTGCAGCGAGCCAGTTGATAAACTCTGCACTTACGAAACGGTACATTTTTTCTTTCCAAAATGTTAGGGTTTCCCATTCACCTCGGCTCCAATGAACTAGTGCTAGTCGTTTCATTGATTTGATATTTTCAGTAAAATTTCGCTTTTCAGTTCTAACTCATACATTCAGAAGTTTTTCTTTGTTTTCTGGCTACAACTTGATACTGCGTTAATTGCGTTTACTTTACTTTAAAGACTTATTTTGTTTCGAATGAGTAATTTTCCTAACGTACACGTGCATTGCGTTTTTCCAATTCTGCCAGGTGACTCTTCATACCTGGCTAGTACAGCAAGCAATAGATGATAGTCTATTAGGTATTAGGCGTACAAATAAGTTTTAATGCGTTTTAAGACAACGCAACATGTGATTTGAGAGAAAACAACAATACCTTTACGAATCAAAATATGCGCCGACATTATCCATCACCTTCCGCCATCGGTCGGGCAGTTGACGGATTCCAGCCATGAAGAATCATTCGTCGTGTGACGCGATGATGTCGTTAACCCATTTTTGCACTTCGTCACATGTCTGGAACGGTACAGCAGACAAACCATGTTGCATCGATCGGAACAAATGATAGTCTGAAGGGGCTATGTTGGGAATATACGCCGGGTGCTCCGAAACGTCAATAACGTTTCCTTGACAGATATACGCCGGGTGCTCCAAAGCGTCAATAACGTTTCCTTGACAGATTTCGCGACATGCGGCCTAGCGTTGTCATGCAGTAATTTCACGGGATGCAATCCTTTGCCTGTGAATGGACGTTTCCGACAGATTTCCTGGTTCAATCGCAGCAATTGTTGCTTGTAAAGATCAGTAGTAACAGTTTGACCCTGTTCCAATAGTTCATAATACAGCACACCCTTCATATCCCACCAGATTTTCAGCAGCATTTTCTTGGAGTGAGTATTGCGTTTCGGTGTCGAAGTCGTTGCTTCACCGGGTTCTACCCAGGGTTTTTTGCGCTTGGGATTGTCGTATTATATCCACTTTTCATCACCCGTAATGATTTTCTACAGGAAAGACTTTCTGTGTTGTTTATTCAGTAGATTCAAACACTTCATGGCACGCTTATTTTTGTTCCTCTGGCTCAGGTCACGTGGCACTCATTTTCCTTCCTTCTTAATCTTTCCGATTGCGCGTAAACGATTGCAAATGGTTTGTTGAGTTATCCCCAGTTGTTCAACTAGTTCTTTTTGCGTTTGAGACGAATCTTCATCCAGCAATGCTTGCAGTTCCTCGTGTGCAACCTTCTGTGGGGTGCCGCGACGTTCTCTACTGCTAACATCAAAATCACCTGATTTAAACCGTCTAAACCAAACCTCACACGTGCTTTTCGATACAATATTCTCCCCCAGAACAGAACAGATCGATGTACATGCTTTTGCAGCACTTTTTCTTTGATGTAATTCGTAACGAATGGAGTGTCGAATAAATGCAGTATCGCTTGCCATCGTTCACCTACCGATGTGCAAGTGCGTTTGACTGTTGGGCGAACTTCTGTGTCACATTTTATATTCTGGACTTGCTACAGTCACATGAAAACAACGCGGGGGAATGTCGGTTATGTAAATTAGTGGTATACGTCACACAAAAAACACTTTAAAACTTATTTGTGCACCTAATACATCGATCCTCATCACATAAATGACTTACTCAAACAAGTGAGACTATACAAAGGGCTCACTGGAACACAAAAGACATCAGTTCAATGCGAAGAATAATTCAGGGAGACCAGCTCGCCAAGCAGCAGTTAACCAATCAACGTTCAATTGATGATTCGAATGGGCAAAACAAGAAAACGGAGCGACTCTGAACGTGGCATGGTAGTTGTTACCAGACGTGCGAGTTTCAGTGTCTCCGAAACGGCCGTCTTCCTAGGCGTTTTACGCACAACCGAACACTGTAAAATTTGTTCTGAAATTTACGACCCGCTTTCCATGATTTCTTTCGTGAATTAACGAAGTATATTCCTGATACAACCTTTTCCGTGAAATGATGGAAAGAAACCTGAATTTCACGGATTTTCATACGCCAGAAAAATGCTAAATTTTCAGAAAACTTTCCGCAATTCCTTTCTTATATTGACAATAAATTACCGTTTTTACAATGAGTTAACGGAAAATCTGAATTTGCGGAAACCTTTCCGCAATTCCTTTAGTATATTAAAGGGAAAATTCTGTTTTCACTTTTTCCGTATCCATGTGACGAAAAATTTCCAGTAATAGGAGCAATTCGCTGGAATACTTGAGGTTTGATTAACTGATTTTAAAGTTCTGTAGCGATATCTGATATTGTGGATAGCATTTCGCATGAATTTTTAGTTATTGTGGAACAGGATATTCCTTCCCCTCTCCTCTATTTTGTGCACCAGCTATTTGAGCGAAGCTGAGACTCGAGACAATTCGTTGTCCGGGCATAGGTACGAGATGACACATCCGATCACCGTGATTTTTTGCATGCGATTGGACATATTCCGTGGTCAGGTTTTGACGCCTTCCGATTCCCGAAATTCCGTGTCATGGAGGAATAATCGTCCAAAAACATGCTTTTTTGGGGGTTTTTCAGGGTTTTGAGAAGGAGTCCTTTGTTACCTATCTCTTCCGAAGATCTTCAGCAGATCGCGGTGACACTTGCCACGGAGAAAGGGAAGGACATGGTGAGTGACATGGGGTTGGTAACAATGGTGATTCGTTGTGTCGTATAAAAATAATGACCATTAAAAAACGACCAATTTTAATAAAAATTGAAAAAATCCGCTATTGTGCGAGTGACGTCATTGTATTTTTAACTCAAGTGAACTGAACTGTATATGTGAACTCAACTCAAGTAAACTGAATAGCAAAGAATCAGAAACATCGTAACGGTTTCCCGAATTATATAGCGTTTTGGTTCTGTTTGGATTGTGTGTGGCGAGCAATATGGCTTCAATGACGTCATTTGTCGGTTCGTTGAGTCTTGATCATTACATTTGTTTACATTCGATAGTCCCAATTTTTCACGACGCAATTTCGCTCAAGTTTTTTAGTTCTTTTGCCGTCAATTTGAAATTATTTTGGTTCAAACTGATAAAAAAGGAAACCGAGCACATTGTGGACACAAGAAAAACGTTAGAATTGGCACCGTTAAGTCTTTTTTTTTTTTTTTTTTTTTTTTGCCTTTGTTTTGTTTTTTTCTAACTGTAACTGCTGAAGTCACGATCGAGGCGGGCAATATGGCGTCAATGACGTCATTTGTCGGTTCGTTGAGTCTTCATCATTACATTTGTTTACATTCGATAGTCGCACTTAAAATATCGTTGTTGTTTTTTCTTTGATAATCATAAAAGCCACGTCGAGCTCTTGGATCAAATTTAAGTCGACGAATTGTTCGTGCAAGACATATGCAAGAGATTCGACACAACGATAATTCCACAATTGCTACAACCGTTCCAACAGAGATAGAGGCTGAACAAGTGGAAAGTGTTGCTGATGTTCATTATTTTCAACCTCCTACTCGGCCTAATCTTGGCCGACAAAGTAGAGACGCTGCTCGCAAAGCACTGACACGCACTCAGCAACCTCATTGTGTTCGTACGCGGCAACGTTTAGAAACTGATAAAGACTTTGCTGACGAATTTGTTAATGTTTTAGATAGAAATAATTTTCTTGAGTGCGTATCGTGTCATGGCTTATACCTCACAGACGCTCTTCAAAATAACAAATGCCAAAAATGCCATAAATACCCTACAAAATATACACGTGAAAACAATATGATGCCGGCTGAAGTACCTCCTGATCTTTGTACACTCACTGTGTTAGAAGAAATGCTAATCGCACGCGGTCAACCTGTTCTAAAAGTATACCAATTGCGTGCCTGTGGTTTAAACGGCCAGTATCGGTATCGAGGCAACGTAGTTAACATAGAACAAAATGTTCAGGACATAGCTGATTTTCTCCCGCGAATTCCGTCAAATATCAGTGTTGTACTTGTGCGTAAGCAAGGGGCTCAGGGTTACAAGGATTTCCGGGTACGTCGTCAAAAAGTACTAAAAGCTTTACAGTGGCTTCAGCAACAAAATTATTTTTACCGTGATGTACGCATTAACAATGATGTACGCATTAACAATGATGTACGCATTGCTGCAGTCATTGCCTGAGGACGGAGACATTTCTGAATCACTGTATCATGTTCACAGTGGCGCATTCGTTAACGAAGAGTTTGACAGTAACTGTGTAACTGAAACGCTTTTACCTTTGCATGAGCGCCAACGACAGGAACAAATTGTTTGCAACATTGTTAGTTGGCCAACGTCAGGCAACACCCCAGTCAGTGAATTCACGTTTCATGGATATATTCCGAAGACCTTCCCACACCTGTTTCCTGACGGCAAACCTGATCGCATCGATAGAACTGGAGCACCAGAAATCACGCCAACATTTCGACAGTGGGCTGATCATTTAATGCGTTACCGAGACCAGCGATTTTCTCTAGATCCTAGATTCAGATATCTTATTCTTAACACAATTCAACGCCACGAAGCGACTCAACAAGGATCTATTTTTGCGGAAAAAATTGATTTCAGCGGAACTGTAGAGGAGCTCAGAAATGAAGTTGTAGCTAATCCCAGATTAATAGAAAGCCTTTTGTTCTGGGGCTCTAAAATACGTGGATCGCATTGGTACCAACGACAACAGGAACTTAAAGCAATGGTTAATAAACTTGGTGTTCCTACGCTCTTTATAACTCTTAACGCGGCAGACCTCAATTGGAAATGTTTACAACGCCATTTCCAGATATCTGCTCAAAATATTGCGAACATGTCTGAATCGCAAGGAAGTAACGTAATGCAAAAATATCTCACTCTAAATCCAATGGTTGCAGATGATTATTTTAGTTTTCGAGTTAAATCTTTTATGGAGATTATAAAAAAGAAATTCAAAGTTACAGACTTTTGGTACCGATTTGAATACCAACATAGAGGAAGTCCTCATGTTCACGGAGTATTCTGGCTTGAAGGCACGCCGGACGTCCGTAATTTTGATAACTATACAATAATTGAAATAGACACTGCGAAACAATTCTACGAAAGACTTATGTCAGCAGTTAATCCAGTTATTAACGCGCAGCCTGCTGTAGTGCACCCATGTCGGCTAAACGCAACTGAAATAGATTTAGGCAACGCAGTGCAAATTTCCGAGATTCTAAATAGAGTTCAGCGCCATACAAACTGCCCATCAAAATACTGCGAAAGAGGCCCACGAAAAGAGTGCCTATTTAGATTTCCTAAACCACTGCAGGAACAGTCTACACTTTGTAAAAACGACGAAGGTCAATGGACCTTCACACCGTCACGCAATGATCCAGTACTGAACAACTACAACCCGTTTATTATTTAAATTTGGCGAGCAAACACCGATTGCCAAGTCATCACTTTAGAAAACGCCATTCTGAACTACATTGCAAAATATGCCTCGAAAGCTGAACCTATTTCAGACGACATAAAGAATGTCTTCCAAGATATACTTTCCACAGCTGAAAATGATTCTCCAGGTGTTAAAGTTTTCACAAAGTTGCTCATGAAAATAGTTGGCCAACGAGACATATCAGCCTGCGAGGTAACTCATCTTCTGCGAAGTGATGCCTTTATTTCATTGTTCTCGACAATTCATACCGCTTTACATAACACTTGAAGATTATGTGCGTATTACTCAAAGCAGCTTGAGTGACGAACACGTTCATAAAACCATCATAGACGAATACAAGAGCCGTAGTGAAAGTTTAGAGAACCTTACGTTGCACGAGTACGGCAGACAATATACCATGAGAAGTGGACACTTGAGTAAGAACAGAAAACAATGTATTGCTCAACTTGTACTTCAGGTTGAATTCGGAAAAAGCGACATTTTTTGCAAACAGCGGCTAATGCTGTTCACTTCTTGGCGGGATGAAGCGACGCTAAAAACACATTCCACATGGAAACTCTGCTACGATCAAATGCGTTTGAATATGTGAGAATTACCCGAAGATCCAGAGGCTGAGGACGACACATTTCTAATTCCACAAGAAGAAGGAGAGCGCACCGATTGGCAAGCAGTATCGGAATGTCACCCAGTTAATTGACCTTTTGACGTCGAGCTCGGCTTAAGATACTTTGATCTCAGCCATGACTGGTACAGTACCATCAAAAAATACCCAAACATCATTGAAAATCTCAAGTTTATTCAAGAATCTAAAGGCAATTACGAGAGTTCAAACCCAGCAATTCCCAGCCTTTTAAGTTTGAATGCGATCAGCAAAGAGTATTAAGTCACCTAAATAGTCAACTCAGTGATAATCGTATTTCAAGGCTTTCTGTTGTTATGGGATCAGCTGGAACCGGAAAATCTTGCGTCGTAAGAGATATTGTACGACTAATGCACAACCGGCATGGCACTAAGAGTATCGTACTACTAGCACCAACTGGAGTCGCAGCGAATAACATTGGAGGTCAAACTATTCATACGGCACTCAGAATTAAAGCAAAGGGCCTGCAATCGGAACTAAGCGGAGAAACGGAACGTGATTTCCAGGAAGAGATGACTGAGATCAAAGTTATTGTAATAGACGAATTCAGCATGATGGGCCAGAAAATGTTAGACAACATTGATCACCGTCTTCGGCAAGCAAGCCCTGATAATCAAGACAAAATTCTTGGTGGATACATTGTGTATTTGTTCGGTGACTTACAACAGTTACCTCCTGCCCACGATGTTGTTTTGTATGGTACGCCAAAAAGCGACGTTTGTCAACGTGGGTCATTAGCGTACAAACAATTCGACGTTGTTTTTGAATTAAAGCAAGTCATGAGACAAAGTGGTGAGGATCAAATACCTTTCAAACAAACACTTCAACGCATAGCCAAGGGTTCCATAACCACTGCAGATTAATATTTATTTCGTAGTCGTTTCACCACAGAGAATAACCATATTAGGTTGCTGTTTGAAGACGCTATTCATCTTATGGCAAAAAAAAAAAAAGTGCAATTGAAGTACACAATGAAAATGGACTTCGCAATATTAATAGTCCTGTTACTCGACTTAGTGCTGCTAACAATAACCGTACAGCTCTTTCCTCTAAAGCTGACGAAGCAAACGGTCTACGGCAAAAACTGTACCTGGCTCCTGGATGTAAAATTATTCTACGACAAAATCTCTGGACTGCTCAAGGATTGTGCAATGGGTCGATTGGTATAGTTCGTGACATTATATACGTGAGGCGAGATGGAACTTTAAATCATCTTGATCACATAACTGACTGTGTATTGGCACATTTTCCGGGTTACATAGGTCCGACATTGTGCAATGATAGATTGGTGCCTATTACTCCCTACAAAATAAGTTTCAAAAAATCTAATGTTACATGTGAGCGAACACAGTTTCCACTGCAAGTTGTATACGGTATCAGCATCTACCGATCTCAATGTATTACAGTGGACCAGGCAGTAGTTGATCTTGGTGAAAATGAGTTCGCTGTCGGCTTGACATATGTTGTGTTGCCGAGAGTAAAAAAACTAGATGGCCTTTTACTTGAACCGTTTCACGAAAGTCGGCTCACTAACATTAATTAAAAAAATCGTTTGAATTGAAAAACGAAGAAATGGAAAAACTCCGTCTGTTAGCTCAAAACTTGCTTGATCTATAATAATAAAAGGAGGTTTGTGTATGTGTGTGTGTGTGTCTCTGTTTTTCGCGTTAAAAAATGAAAAACGTTCCCGACCTGATTGATCTATAATAATAAAAGGAGGTTTGTGTATGTATGTGTGTGTGTGTCTGTCTTTCGCGTTACAAAATGAAAAACGTTCCCGATGTGAGTGTGTCATTCCGCTTTGTTACATTCAACCTGATCACAGCCAACGTGAAGTCGTGAAGGAAAGTAGTTCACGATAAATTTTCGGCATTTCTTTTTTAGAATGTTTCGTACTTTTGTTCTGGAAGTCATAAATTTTACGCGTTCGTTTTTTAGAATTTGTTATAATAGACGCCTTAATGATCTTAGATTTTGCAATAGCTTCGCTCAAACTCGCCAACTGTACCCGAGTTATCAGTTAGCGTAGGCGGCTTGTCCTAGTGTTATCGTAAGAAACCGGGTACTTAAACTATTTTAGAAGTGATTGTATGATGTCTATGTATCAGTCTGTGGACCCCTTAAGACAAAAGCTATTGTAACAATAAGAGTAAATTTTATATTTAGGAGTTTTGTAAAATAATACTGTAAAGCAGTAGCCTACATTGCACCCTTTCTCAGAGATAATTCAAAGTGACTGTCAGTATAAAAAGATCACAAGTTTCAAAGCATTCCGTCGCTTTGAAAAATCTTTGTAATATGTCTTTTACAGAAAAAATTAAATTATTACGAACCTATTCACAAAAATAAAGAACTCCAGCAGAAAATAAAATTCTAATTCACCCGCATCAATAGCCGAAAAAAAAATGCATTTCACCATTGCGCGATTAGAGGTCTACCTGATACGTGACTGCGCTTTACGCGGCTTTCTGGCTGAAGCGGTAGAACGCGCGTCTTTAGACGAAGCTGAACGGGGCTGTTTCCATCCACATCAGGCGCAAAAGGAAAGCTTATGAAAATGCCAACATTAATGATTTTGCGAAATTTCTGTATAAATACGGAAACCCCGGAAACGTACTTTTCTGAAATAAAGAGATTACTGACTACTGAAAGTCTGTCAAAATAAAGAAGTTAGAAGAAACGGGAACTTTTAAAAATGGAAAGTTCGTTGAAAGACGGACATCTACCGGCAACTTTGCTGAAAGTTATTTTCAGGAATTTTCCGTGAATTTACATGACTTATATTTTAAAGTGTGGCGCCAACTATCATGCGATGTTCAAAGTCGCTCAGATCACTCTTGTTTCCCATCCGAATCCTCAATCGAACGTTAACTGTTACTCAACGAGCTGATGTGCCCGATTTACATTCCGATATGTAAGACGGAACGGAACGTCTTACATATTGAAGTGAGCTATGTGCTGTATATGACGAAGACTAGTGCACCTAATAAGCTGGCATTTCACATTGCGTCGGTTTTATGGCTTCCGCGCCCAATGATGATGCTGTATATACCTGCATTTTCTCGCATTAGCACAGGAAAATTGACTCTTGGAGGAATAGTTCCAACTTCTCATCATCATCATCATTGTCAACCATTATCAATCCACTGCTGGACGAAGGTCTCCCCAAGTTTCCTCCACAACGGTCTGTCTTGTGCCAGTCTCCTCCATGTCACCCCTGCATACTTTCGAATTTCATCCACCCATCTCCCATGTGGTCTTCTTCTGGGTCTTTTCCTGTCCCTTGGAATCCAATCTAAAATTTCGGCTGTCCATCGATGATCTGTCCTTCTGGCAGTATGTCCAGCCCATTGCCATTTCAGGGATTTAACTCTGATCATGATGTCTTCCACTCTTGTCATTTTTCGGATCCACGAGTTCCTCTTCTTATCTCTCCTGGCTACACCAAGTATGCACCTCTCCATGCTTCTTTGAGTTGTCTGCAGCCTTTGTATGTCTCTTTTAGTTAAGGTCCACGTCTCTGCACCATACGTAAGCACTGGAAGGATGCATTGATCAAACACTTTCCTTTTAAGACATAATGGCATATTGCTCTTGAAAATTATGCTGTTTCTTCCAAAAGCTCTCCAGGCAAGTTTTGTACGCCGATTAATTTCTTCATCAATGTGACCCTCACTTGATATCTGCTGTCCAAGATAAACGTACGTGTCTGTTATCTCCAGCTTTTCTCCATCAATCGATAAATCTTCATTTCTTGTAAAAGCATTGAACATCACTTTTGTCTTCTGAAAGTTCATTTTTAATCCCACTTCTTTACTCTTGTCAGCAAGTTCCTGGATCATACTCTGCAGCTCTGATGGGGTAGTTGCAAAAATGACTACGTCATCAGCAAAGCGAAGGTGGGTTAGATAATCTCCATTAATCTTTATCCCCTTGTTTTCCCAGCTCAGCGACTGAAAAACACCCTCCAATGTGGCATTAAAGAGCTTCGGAGATATGGTGTCACCTTGTCTCACTCCCTTTCCAATTTTCACGTGTGTTGTATTTTCAAACAGCCTAATCTTTGCACTTGCATTTTCATAGATGTTATTAATAATATTAATGTATGCATCTTCAATACCGCAGGTTTTCAGAGCCATTGTAACTGCTGATGGTTTCACCGAATCAAAGGCTTTTTCATAATCGATAAAAGCCATGCACAATGGAAGTTCATATTCCCTCGCTCTTTCAATTAGTTCTCTCAGCACGTGGATATGATCTATTGTGCTGTAGCCACTCCTGAATCCAGCTTGTTCTCTCGGTTGAGCCATGTCCAGTGTTACCTTCAAGCGGTGTGAAAGAACTTTAGTGAAGATTTTATAAACTACTGATAGGAGGCTGATAGGTCTGTAGTTTCCGAGATCCTCAATGTCACCTTTCTTATGTAGCAGGATCATTGTAGCGGTGTTCCAATCCTCAGGAATCTTTCCTTCATTAAGGCATCGAGTGAAAATTTGGGCGAGTACTGTTTCGATTTCTCCACTTGCTTCTTGTATGATGTCTACAGTAATTCCATCTTCTCCTGGAGCTTTTCCTCGCTTCATGTTCTTGATTGCATGTGCAACTTCTGCTGGAAGGACTGGAGGAACTCTGGTACTGGTATCTTTCATGATGTCTGGAGTGCATATATCATCCCTTTCATATAATTTGGAGTAGAAATCTTTCACTCTTGTCAAAATTTCGCCTCTATTTCTTGTTACAGAACCATCTTCTTTTCTCAGTGCCATAATCTGTTTTCTTCCCTTACTGAGATGTCCCTTTGCTATCTTTAGGCTATGGTTGTTTTCAATTGCTTTCCTCACTAGTTCACAGTTGAATTTCCTTACGTCTTCAGTGATACTTTTTCTTACTGTCTTGCATAGCTCTATATATTCCACTTTGGAAGTCACATCTTCTTTAGTTGTCCTCATCTCTCTTCTTTTTTGCATCAACATTTTGGTTTTTCCTGATAATTTGTTCACATGCAACTTGTTCTTAGACCCAGCTAATTTTGTTGCTGTTTCCATAAGAGCTTTGGTTACTTTTCTGTTAACTTCAGAGATGTCCACTTCTTCCGATGTTAGGCCTTCTAAAGCAGAGAACCTGTTCTTCAGTTCTAACTTGAAGGTATTATGGTGTTTTTTAAGGTTGGTTATGTCAATAGATTTTGTTTGTCTTATGAGCTTGCCACGTTCAAGTTTAGTGTTGAGGTGCATCTTACATCTCACCAATCTATGGTCACTACCTGTGTTGAACTTGTTTAGCACACTGCAGTCTTCTATGACGAATTTTTTGTTACACATAATAAAATAAATTTCACTTGTCGTCCCATTTGGATGTCTCCATGTCCATTTCCTGTGTGGCTTTTTCTTGAAGAAGGAGTTCAAGATGAAAAACCCTTCTGCCTCTGCAAACTCAACGAGAGTATTTCCAAGCTGGTTTCTGTTGCCATGACCGAATTTACCTACTGAAGTTTCATTCTGTTGCCGTTGCCCTATTTTTGCATTGAAATCTCCCATAATTATTTTCAAGTGCTGCTTACCTTTATTATTTAGATGACAAATTTCCTCATAAAATTCTTCAATTTCTTCTTCTCATCATATCTATGCAAAAATATTTCCCTTTATTGCATGGAATGGAAGGATTGGTAAGTTGCCATATTCAAAACAGCATATAGATTAAGGTGATTTTCCCTTCAGATTATCGTCCGAAGTAAATAGAGGGGAGGAGGGATAATGTGTGTCTGGGACACTCAAATTAAATTCTAAAGGAAAGAACAGGGCATTCGTGAAAGTTCATATCCGAAAATTTTGAATTTCATTTGAACCTCCAATTCTTAAGTATCATTTACGCTTTCCAACCGTAGGTTGAAGAATCGTATATGCTCCAGTTTTGTCCGCCCGCACGATAACTTGCGTAAAAATGGTTCGATTTCGATGAACTTTTAGTATGTGGTAGGGGACTGCTTGGGGACAAACTCTATTGAAAATGGGCGAAATGGGGTCAAAGATCAGGACATAGGAGCGGGATCCATTCCATGCTCTTAAGCGTCATAACTTATGTAAAAATGCTTCTATTGCGACAAAACTGTAGTATGTTTGTCTGGGGGTATAACTGAACCCATTCTGTTTAATATAATCGAATTGGGGTGAAAGGTCAGGGCACAGGAACGAGATTTATTCCACAGCCGTTATCCTCATAACTTGAGTAATGATTTCTGTTATGTTGGAAAGCGTATCATAATCAATGCATTGCATGATTTTACTAACTTGTTTTAAATGTATTATTGAATTTACTAACTTGTTTTTATTGGTCGGATGACTGACATTTATCGGGAATGACAGTCAGCCCCGAAGCTTACATTTCTTAGCACTCCTTTTGTAAAAAAAAGATCGTGCCTATGTTATCACTTTGTCCGTCTGTCTATGGACAGCAATCGCTACAACTATTAGACCGATTTAAAAAAATTTGCTTTGATACGATTGAAATGTGAGAAAGATGATCCTTGCACTCTGTTTTTTTTTTTTTTTTTTTTTTTATCGATACACAGCTTCGCCGCTACAGGGCGTAAATACAGATGCTATCAAATTCAAAATACATTTTATTCCATATAGTTGCTTCTAAATATAGGATTGAAAAAATTCGTTCTTCCTTTCGATGCCATTTGTAACCAAGACAATTTTAGATTTTTCATAGATTTTTCGGCGGGAAATTGCGTTTTCCCCGATATCTCTGTTTCTAAAAGTCCGATTTGCAAAAATCCTACCTGCATGGGATACAGCTCCTGATGGGAAATGTTTTGCATATAATTTCTAGTTTTTAGTAAAGAATGGTTTGCCCATCATTGCAAGTGTTTTTTTTTTTTCTGCTTCTGATGTATTTGCAGCAACCTCTGAACTTCTGAAAACTCAATTGAAAAAAGTTTTTCGTGGACCGGTACCGTTCACCTCAGAAAAACTTTTGAGAGTACCTCCTGCTTAAACTAACTTATAGTTTTTCCGCCAGGGGCGTAGGTGTATATCTTATTTCTGTAGATATATCTGCTTCTAAGTGTCCGATTTGAAAAATTCTTTCTTTGTCGGAGAGCGTTTCCGGTGCGAAATGTTCGTCACGTAATTTCAAGCTTTTCTTAACGCACAAGTGTGCCACTAATGGGCGTAAGTTTACGTTTCCGTAAACTTTCAATACCTAAAAACCCGATTAGAAAAAATATTTTTCTGTGAGATACTACTAACTATGAAAAAGGTTTTGTGTGTATTTCCTTCCCCGAAAAACGCACAATTTTGCCGCTAGGGGGCTCAAATGTTTAATCTGTTTTTCTCAATCTCACAGCTTTTAAATGTGCGATTTAAAAAAATATTTTAACACCGGATGCCATTTACCTTGTGCAACCCTTTTGCTTTGTATTTGAGGAGTTTTGTAATTCACAATTCTGTCGCTATGTGGTGGTTTTATTCTTCTATTTGCAGTATAAAACCACCACATAGCGACAGAATTTTTATATCTCCGCTTCTAAATATCCTATTGAGAAATTTCTTTTTTTACTGTATGCCATTCGCTACAATAAAGATGGGGAGCATTATCCTCTTTAAATAATGCACAGCTTTCGCGCTAAGGGAGTAAAGGTCAAAACCTTTTTCTCGCTATCGCTGCTTCCGGGAGACGTATTTGTAAAGTTCTTTTACCTTAGAATAGCTTTTGCCATGAAGAACATGTTTCGCCTATTTTTAACTTTTCCATTATGCAAAATTCTTCCGCTAAGAGGAGCAGAGTCATATCATGTTTCCTTTCATATTTCTTTTTTTCACTGTTCGATTTGAAAATCTCTTTGTCTCTGACACTTCCTTCTGCTATGAGAAACTGTTTGTGCACCATTTGTTAATTTTCGCAACATGCTTTTTAGTCCCTGGTGGAAGTAAGTAGCCGTTTCTATTTCTGGATGTTTTAGAGAGTAAAGAAATCCGGTTGATTGTTTTTTTTTTTTATAACCGGTTTCATTGACTTTGAATAAATTTAATAAATTTTATTCGCGTCGGAAAGGATTCAAAAGACGTGTTCATTACAACCGAAAATTTCGTGTCATCTTTTTTTGTTTCGTTCAGTTTCGGGCTTATACCTTAATTCAAAAATATGGAAGTAAAAAAAAAAATTCTGTCTGGCTTGTTCGTCTCATGGCGGATCTCCAAAGATCTTATTGTCATCTTTGTGTATCTGTGTTTGGATTTGGATTCGATTCTTTTAGTTTTAGAGTTTAACGACCACAGTGAAAACATTCGACGGGCTGTAAGCAGTCGCCCGTTCCTTATTTAGTACCGCTGGCTCCAGGGAAGCTAGAGAGCCAGTGCCGTAAGACGTACACAACATTCATGCCTCACCGGGATTCGAACTCGGACCCATCTCGGACGAAGGGTTATAAGCCAGCATTTAGATCACAGCGCCACCGCGGAGGCCTTGCTTCTTGTTTCATGATTTGCTTTCGTGGCAAGAATTTGTTACCCTCATGTAAAGTTGCATTAATCTGGTTTCTCTCAATCTCTGCAATATGACGTCCTCTAATCGAGCTGTTAGAACGAACCTTGTCTTTACTTCTCAGGTCTGGTTCTTTCCTTCCCATCAAGCCACTAACCTTAATTCACTGCCGTTCGGTGCACATACAAATCATAAAGCTGCTGGAAATTCTACAAAGGAAAAAAATGACAAGGAAAGAAAATATTATATTACGGTGATGTGTATGTATTTATAATGATTAATAGCCGGATTAACAAGCTAGTAACTGAAACTCTGAGTTTGGAAAATATCCCCAAGGCTGTTATGAGCTTATACCGAGCAGTGACAGGGATACCGTGTTCTTTAACTCACCACTCCATCTTAATCTGTCAACGCTCAATAGATTATCTCTGGCTATTTAGCGTCCGATGACATAAAGCATGTTATTACGGCAAATGCGTCCCATCAAACTCTAAAGTCATCAGCCCACGTTCACTGACGTATCATCATTTATGGTCAACTAGATTCTGCAATTACTTTTACGAAGCTTAGACACGTAGCCTGTACCGTCCATTCAGTTTGATGTCTTATTGTAACAAACGTCATTGCCAGAATAAATTTTCATATCCAGTATAAATTCACAACCTTTCAACTAGCTTCATTCTGTAATCGATTTTACGAAGCTCAGTTGACTAATTGCATAATTTCAGTAGCATTAAATTACACCTTAATTACCCATTTACACAAAATAAGTAGGATGCATTCAATAATTAACATTGTATTGATCTCATGAGACCAGTTCTTTTGCAACCTTTCGAAAAATAAGAGTGTGTGACAAAAAATGACGTACTCGTGTTATCACTTTCTCCGTTTGTATATACAATATATCCGCTTCTAATAGTACTAGAGAGAAAAAGTTCTCTTTGTATAGGATAGAACTAATTTACAAATAAGCTATTTACTAGACGAACCCCGTCGGAATCGACGATTAGTTTTTTTTTTTTTTTTTTTTTTTTATAGAATAAACTCATAAAACAACAAATGTAAACTTTATTTGATTGACAAATTCATTCAGCCACTTCAGTAAAGACAATAGTCCAGGTTCGTGATACTTTTTTTTTTTTTTTTTTTTGACTGAAGGTTTAACAACCATCGTGAGCAATTCAATGGGCTATGGGCAGTCGCCCGTCCCTAATTTAGGGTTCCAGGTTCCAAGGAAGGGAGAGAGCCAATGCCGTAAGACAAACACAACATCCATGCCTCACCGGGATTCATCATAAGCCAGCGCTTAGACCACTGCGCCACCGGGGCGGACAGGTTCGTGATGAGCAACACGACTGCACCCTTTTTCAATCGTAAAATGTGAGGCAGAAGTCCACTCATCTCGATCGTGTGCAAAAGTTCAACTAAACAGCGCACTCTTTCACTCTCATCTTCAGTCACAACTGTGTTTGTAAATGTTGTTGGAATGAGATTCGCGTTGCGAATACTCTTCATTCTCTCTTGTCTGAGACATATAGTTGCGACCCATTCATCGCTCACGCCTTCCAGTAAGGCTGTTACGTTTTTTCTTTTTTTTTTTTTTTTTTCTGCGGGAGAGACATTCTCTTAAGGGTAAGTATGCAATAAAGTATTTACTTACTTTTGGACTGATCATAGAACACCATGCACACCCCAAGTCTCACACTGAACTGAGCGCCTGATGTAGATAAGGGCTGCACGCTTCTCCCATAGACTTTACATGGGAACTTTGCCGCCCGACCACGTCCGAACCGTTGCCCCAATCTCAGTTTTCTCTTCGGCTGGCACATCTACATAAGACCTTTATTTTGATACCTGAACCATATTTTTACGTTCAGCCGTTCTCTCAAAATAGGTCTCACAGTAAAAAACCTTATAGAATGAAGATATAAATAGTGCAACTTAATATGTACATTCTAAATATTTTCAGTAACAATGGTCAACGGAATGTTTATTTACATCTTTACATAATGGGAAATGTCTTACGTACGTGAATAAACTGGATCGAATGAATATTAAATTGTATATATACATCACACAGTCCAACGGCATAACTCAATCAGGTCTTCGAGAGTATTCGCTGTTCCGATGAGAAGAACTTGATACGAATGACTGCTGGCGTTGCTTTGCGCAACGGTTCGCTCAGAAAACAGGACTTTGGACTATCTACAACAGCGCGTGAGTCAACCGCAGGCGATCGAATGTCAACCGCACGCTTCTCCCATAGACTTTACATGAGACCTTTACTGCCCCATAGCACCCGAACCCTTGCCCCAATCTCATTTTTCTCTTCGACTGGCACATCTACGTGGTAAGACCTTTATTTTGATACCTCAACCATATGTTTACATTCAGCCGGTGGTGTAAATGTTCACTGAATGCTCACTAAATTACGGCCACCCATATGTAAAGTGAGTTACTCCCGATACTAGCCTAAAAAGAAGGTGGGCGTTATTGTCGTAAAATCAATGAACGGTTATGCGAGTCATAAAAGTAAATATATACTAAACTATGGCGGCGGCAATAGTAAGTATTTCGACTGTTTAGTTTTTCAAAAACAATATTTGTTTTTATTTATATATATTTTTTTAGATTTAGACGAACGTGAGAAACCACCCTGACACCGATGCAATGTGATATAGCTAAGAAAGTCCATCTGCGCATGAGAAAGCCGTATTCTGACCTCAAGATAGAAAGGAAAGCTGAATCGCAAGTGTGTTAGTGAGGAGGGATTGGTAAATTTTAGTATAGGATATCTACAATTAACACCCCATCGTGTTATACATCGTTTTAAAGCTCTCGTCAATAGCAGGTAACAATGACCCCCCACCGGGGATCGAGAGAAAGCCAAATTTCGCTACGACGCACCTCTTTTCATGTCATCAAAAATGAATTTTTGTAATGGCTTTTATCCCATTTAGCGTCAGGTTCTCGTACTTTACACAAATTTCAATGACAACGTTTTATGTAAAACGTGATGAAATAACGGTTGGCGATAATTTAGTAAGATATATTGTTGAGTAACAATGAAATTAGCTATTGTTACGTCACTTGGTGGCACAACATTCAAAAACCAGATTTCAAGAATGGTGTTGACTAATTCCATTACCCATGTCCGTTACATCGAAATTATTTGCATGGAATTTACTGCTGTCGGGAAAGATTCACAGCATCAGAAACTGCTACTTTCCGTAGTCACAGACATAAAACGCTTTCGCAGCCGGGAGTCGATCAAGCGACAGCACTGTGTGTTTGAGACGACCACGTGATTGGTCAGCGCCGGGCGCTCAATTAGATACGAATTAGGCAGATTACTTGCCTGTCCAGAAACATTAGTGTTTTTGTTACCCATTTCCGTTACATCGATTTTTTTTTTTTTTGCGTGGGATTT
This sequence comes from Macrothele yani, assembly GCA_039090855.1. Classification (NCBI taxonomy): domain Eukaryota; kingdom Metazoa; phylum Arthropoda; class Arachnida; order Araneae; family Macrothelidae; genus Macrothele; species Macrothele yani. Next base: position 57,351,148 of record CM077017.1, on the reverse strand, counting down.
ACTTTACTGCTGTCAGAAAGATGCATTGCATCAAAAATTGCTTTTAGATCTAATACTTCAACTTTTTGCATACATACATTTCACAAAATTTCCTGGTGCAAAATTTTCTTGGTAAGTTGCACAAGTCAATGTCTAAATGCTTATATTTGTCCATTTAAGTCGTATTATGCTATAAATGATCGAAATCTCCATTATTCCCTGGAGTGAGATTTCGCTTCTAAGTAACACGAACGCGTTTTATCTTTGAAGAAGCATGTGTTTGTAACGTACCAGGAGATGTGACGTACCTGCCAGAAGGACGCACACGACATAGAGGCAGATAGGAATCAGAATAAAACGCCCGCGTAGCTCAATTGGTAGAGCAACTTATTCCGGAATGAGGGGATCCGGGTTCGAACTCCGGCACGGATAAAAATGACGGAGAAATTTACTTCGTTATAATGGCGCCCGAACAATCCGGATGACCCGACCGTTCACAATCTCGCAATGGTGTGATGTTATTTCCACACCGCGAGATAGGAAAAATAAGAGAATCCCTTCTCCAGCACTTCGAAAACAAAAAAAAAAATAAGGGGAGATGATGTAATGTACCAGGAGATGTGACGTACCTGCCAGAAGGACGCACACGACATAGAGGCAGATAGGAATCAGAATAAAACGTCCGCGTAGCTCAATTGATAGAGCAACTTATTCCGGAATGAGGGGATCCGGGTTCGAACCCCGGCGCGGATAAAAATGACGGAGAAATTTACTTCGTTATATGTTGTGTATGGATGATTTTCATGTTTCCAGAGCTCCACGTGAATGTCAAATTTAGTAAAGCACTCAAATTTTGAATATTCCTTTCATGAAGAAGGCTTCTTACATTATACCAATAACTCTATTGTTTTCAGCTTCTCTAAATTATACTGCGTTTTTACTCAGAAAGTATGAATGCGCTCTGCTTGCCGGTGTGAAAAAAAGAAGCAAGAAAGATAACGCTGAATTCTTGGATGTAATAAATACATCCTATGAGGTCTTTCCGAGAAAAAAAAAAAATCAGAAAGAATTTTTAAAAACAGAAAAATTCAGAAAAAAAAAAAAAATTAGTTTTCACCACTACCGGAAAAGCTGCGCATTTTTTTTAAATACACAGTGCACTTCATAATGATTTTTTTGGAGGGTGGATTAACGGCATTCGTCCGTCCCTAATTTGGGAATACCGTTTCTGGATAGAGGAGAAAGTCAGTATCGTAGAACAAACATGCCTGACCAGGATGCGAACCCATTTCGGAAGAATGAAGCCAGCGCTTCGAACCACTTGGCCACCGGGACAGCCTTAGTGAATGGAACCAGTTATAAAAAAAATCTGGTTAAAAAAGAATTCTGGTTGAAAAAGGATTTTTCTTTTCAACCAGATTCCTGGAATCGGTAAACACTGTCAAGCACAAGTAGTTTCTTACGCCTAGCAGCTACAAAAATGTGAGTTTTCAAAAATGAAAATTGTACGCAAAATGTTTCTTATAGCGGAGGCTAACTGAAAAGCAAAAAAAAAAATTTCAAATCGAACGATTAGAAGCAGAAAAATAGTGTAAAGCGTTATATTTACTTGCTTTTTTAGTGGGGAAAATGTACGTTATTTGAAGAACAAAGCAGAGATAAAATGTTTTTCATGGTCAAGTGTATTCCTCCATAAGAGTACTTTTTCAATCAATTTTTAGAATCGTAGATACTTTTTCAAATAGAAGTACACACTGGTGCCCACTAGCGAGGACCTGTAAATTACGATGAAGTTGAAAACACATGCGAAACATTCCTCCTAGTGGGAGCTATGCCATAATAAACAGCTTCTCAAATTCGATATTCAGAAACAGGGATAGCATAAAATGGTGAGACAGCATATTCCTGAATGGTATCAAATGAACCACACAGGTAATGAAGTGCCTCACCTGTTTTGTAGTACCGTAATCCAGTCCATTTCACCCCTTGCATCTGGCAAAGGACAGAATTGACAGACAAACGCTTAACTTTCTCTATCTTACTTTCACGTGTTTTACCTATCGGGCATCCCAAACCCAAATCACTTAGATCCCTGCTTGTAAGGGCCGTTTAAAAACTCTGTATGTTTGTGCGGGAGGAACACACACACTCCTTTCTCAAAATCCTAGCATCCTTCATCATAAGCAGAAATACCAAGAAAACTATTTATACAGGTGTTCCCCAAGAGGAAAAATTGTACGTTACTTCAAGTGGATAAGATGTGCATTCTTTAACATAGCGAACGATTTTTTTTTCAATCGAATTATTAGAAGTGGAGATACGTTTGCAAACGGAAATACCCACGCCACTTAGCTTCAAAACTGTGCATTATGCAAAATTAAAAAAAGAATGTATGTAAACTGCAAAAAGAATTTTCCAAATCGAACTTTCAGAAACTACCATATCGTCAAAAATAGAACGCATACATGTACTTTACTTACGACCCCTTGTAAAGTTTTGCGTTATTTTGAGCAACAAATGTATAAAAACTGTTTTTCGTGATCTGTGGTATCTGCCTAGAAAGAAGTTTTTCGATCAGGTTTTTAGTCGCTCAAATACGGCTGCAATTATGTGGTAAACAAAAATATACTCTTAAGCCTTCTCGTGGCAGAATACTGCTTTACTAAAAATTACAAATTACATGCAAAATACGCTTCACTGTGAAGGAACGCTACTTGGACAATCCGCCAACAGTAACCGATAACTCGGGTACAGTTGGCAAATTTTGAGCAAAGCTATTGCAAAATCTAAGCTCATTAGCGTCTATTATAAGAAATTCTAACAAACGAACGCGTAAAATTTATGACTTCTAGAACAAAAGTACGAAACATTCTAAAAAAGAAATGCCTAAAATTTATCATGAACGTCTTCACGTTGGTTGTGATCAAATTGCATGTAAATAAAGTGGAAAGACACTCAGATCGGGAACAACGTTTTTCATTTTGTTTCGCGAAAGACAGACACACACACATACACACACACACACACACACACACACAAACTTCCTTTTATTATTATAGATTAAGCAAATGTTGAGCTAACAGACGGAGTCTTTCAATTTCTTCATTTTTCAATTCAAACGATTTTTTTAAATTAATGTTAGTGAGCCGACTTTCGTGAAACGGTTCAAGTAAAAGGCCATCTAGTTTTTTACTCTCGACAACCCTTCATATGTCAAGCCGAGAGTGAATTCATAATATCATTGAAAAAGTCAATGATTAGTGACATGGGGTTAGTATCATGGTGATTGGTCGTGTCCCATAGGAATAATGACCATTAAAAAACTGACCAATTTTAATCATTTTAATTGAAATTCCTCGACGCGGAATTTCGGGAATCGGAAGGCGTCAAAACCTAAATATGCCAAAAATCACGGGGATCGGATGTGTCATGTCGTAGCTGTGCCCGTACAACTAATTGTCCCGAGTCTCGTGTAGAGAGCGGATTTTTTCAATTATGGTTAAAATTGGTTAGTTTTTTAATGGTCATTATTTTTTTTACAACACGACCAATCACCTTGATACCAACCCCATGTCACTCACCATGTCTTTCCCTTTCTCTGTGGCAAGTGTCTCCGCGATCGGCTGAAGATCTTTGGAGGAGATAGGTAACAAACGACCCCTTCTCAAAACCCGGGAAAACCCCTAAAAATGCAAGTTTTTGGACGAGTATTCCTCAATGACACGGAATTTCGGTAATGGCAAGGCGTCAAAACCTGGCCATGGACGATGTCCAATCGCATGCAAAAAATCACAGTGATCGGACGTGTCATCTCGTACCTATGCTCGAACAACTAATTGTCTTGAGTCTCGTAAAGAGAGCTCCCCTCAATGAGATGCATAAAACTTTCCAAATAGGAATTTTAAAAGCAGAAACATCAGGAAAGTACAATGTACACATACCGGCCACTGAATTAGGAACTTTTATTCAATACCGGGCTGGACCTCCTGTAGCCCGAATTACAGCACGTATGCGGTTTGGCATGGATTCCACAAAGTGTTGGAGTGCATCTACATCTACAGAATACCAGGCATTCACCAGACAGACCTTTAACTGGCTCAGATTTAATGGAAGAGGACTTTGCTCCTGGATCTGGTTTTCTAGCATGTACCATACATTCTGAATGGGGTTCAGATTTGGGCTTTGTGGTGGCCAGGGAAGATGGTGGAAGTCGCTGTCACGCTCGCTGAACCACGGCTGAACACATCTTATGGGATGGATGAACAGTAGCATTGTCGACCGTGAAAGAGCCGTCACCAGATTCCTTTTGCTTTTGTTATTTTGGCCAAACTTTATGGTCTTTACTTTTATATGAATAAAAGTTTATTGTGTTTGATTTAGAGGGAAGAAATTTCACATACTCATACCGAGGCATAATTTTATTCTATTTAATCATTATAGTAAAGTCAGTTACTTTTACTGGAGTAACATTTCATTTTATTTATTTATTTTAGAAACATTTAACTTTGGAAATAGTAATGCATATATGTAAACTTTATGATACTTTTCTAGCTGAAGCAAAATTCAGTTTTGCCGAAAAATATACATACAAAGACAGAAATGAACGATCCATTTTCGAATTCTATTGAAATTTACAGACTCATTATTTCACATGTTCAACACTACCTCAACATCAATTAGACTGAAAAATGTGACGTAGCATATTGCAGTTTTCTTCTTTCTCTTTCTTTTTTTATTTTCTTTTATTTTTAACGCACTGGACAAATAAAAAAATTCAACACAACTACAGGCGATGCTAGATTCCACATCATAGAGGGCTCCACATGCAGTATGAATCAACCCATTTGTCTTCGTTAAACAAAGAACATTCCATGTTACAACTACATATATACACTATATCGACAAAAGTCTCCGGACACCTAGAAGAGAAACACAAAATAGCATTTATTGACATACATTAGTACGGTGTCCGTCCACCTTTGGCCTTAATGCATACACTGACCTTTCGAGACATGCTTTCGACAAGGTTTGGGAACACAGCGATAAGTATGCGTTTCCATTCAGTACACAATGCTGCCGCTAACTGTTGTTTAGTAGTAGGCCTTGGTTCTAAACTTCTTATGCGGAGCTCTAATTCGTCCCGTAGGTGCTCTATGGGATTAAGATCAGGGCTTTGTGCTGGCCAGTCCACACACGATACGGAATTATCATCAAACCACGCCGTAACAGTCCTTGCTTTATGTCTCGGCGCATTATCCTGCTGGTACCAGCAAGGCTCGGTTCCATAGTATTGCTACAGAGTTGGTACGGCATAATTGTCCAGAATATCGAGGTAGACGTGCTGGTTAACAGGTTTGTCCACGATAACCAATGGCCCGGGACCATACCACGAAAAACACTTCTACACGAGTACACTGCCAGCTCCAAACTTGACCGTAGAAAGAGTACACTGCGGTAAATAGCGTTCCCCGGCTGACGCCATACCCATACACAACCATCAGACTGATAGCTCGTGTATCTGAATTCATCACTCCACAGTACCCCTTTCCATTATTCTACGGTCCACGAAAAATGTTCTTTACATCATGCTAAACGGCAAGTAGCATTCCGAGTAGAGATGAAAGGCTTATGAGCAGCCGCACGACCACGGTAACCCATGGAATGAAGTTCTCTGCGAATGATACATGTACATACCAAGGTTCCAGCATTTTTACTCACCTGTACATTGAGGTCTTGTGCAATTACTCCGTCGATTAGATGCCACGACTCTCCTGAGGCTTCGACCTCCTCTATCACTGATTTTCTTCGGTATGGCGGTACGTTTTGCTCCTTCACGCAAATCATGTGTCTTCCACTTATTCAGTAAATCCAAAACAGTTGACTTGGGTATGTTTAAACACCTCTCGGTTTCTCTTATGGACAACCTACTGTATAACACCCAACAATCTTTCCTTTCTCAAAGTCAGTTCTCTCCCGCCACGACATTTTCACTTAACCTCACAGTGCGATATGATCGCGATCAGCTGAAGGCTTGTTTTTATACCATTTGCAGCTGTACCGTGTATCTTAACAACGCAACGGATCCATTAATTTTTTTTTTTTGAAGGGGTGTCCGATGACTTTTGTCATTATAGTGCATATCGTGGTCCATTTTGCTGTCACCAGTCACCAATGAGATTAATTCAATCTCATCTGCATTCAACATTCACTATAAGTGTTTTTTGTTTTAGCTTTATTTGATGTGCACGTTCTTCCCAAGAGCTAATCTAACCCACTCTTGGTGCAGATTGCGTTTTCAGTATCATTATGCTGCCCCGGGTCTCAGGGCTATAGACTTCGGATCAGTCGTTCAAAATTATCCCAGATGAGGCATTTTTGTTGCTATACATCTTTCCCGACAGTAAATCCTTACTAAAAAATTCAATGTAACGGAAATGGGTAACGGAAGTAGTCGGAGCGATTATTGATTTCTGATTTTTGAGTTCTGTCCCATGAAGTGACGCAGCAATAGTCAATTTCATTTTTACTCGATAATACATTTTACTGAATTATTGTCGAACATTATTTCATCCCGTTTAACATCAATGTAACAATGTCTCATTGGAATTTGCATAAATTACGAGAAACTGGTGCTAAATGTGATAAAAGCCTTTACAAAAATGCATTTTTGAGGAAATGAAAAGAAGTGCGTCGTAGCAAAATTTGGCTTCCTCTTTCCCCTGCCCAAAATGGGGAGTTACCTGCAATTGAAGAGAACTGTAAAATGATGTATAACACGATGCGATGCAAACTGTAAATAACAATCGAAATACTTACTATTGCCACCGCGATAGTTTAGTAAATATTTACTTTTATGATTCACATATCTTCTTTCATTGGTTTTACGAAAATAACATTAATTTATCCACTTACCTAACTACCGCTCAATGTCAGTAATTAGTAAACCTTATTTGTTTATGATTTAATTCCATTTAGAGTATGTACCAGACTGTGGCTCTGTGTGGTCGTGAGTGACGTAAATAAATGCAATGCGTTGCACGTAAATCAATGTATACTCTCGAATCACTCGTTTTATTTCACACCCACAAAGATCTTGGCATGCGAAAAATGCATAGCATAGATTATTAGGGTCGCCCAAATGAAAAGTGAGACTCGTGTAATATCGTCCTTGTATAATTACACAGAGCCATGCATTTGCGCCGGTAGATGGCGTGTCATGTCAGGAAGCACGCTGTTATCGGCGGCATATGTCAGGGTGCTGTTTGCACGTGCGGAGGCAAGTCGACTACATAGGGTCGTGACATGGATTCGTCCAACTACGCCCAGCGTGCTGTTATGCAATTTTTGACGACAGAAGGTGTTACTTGATCCGAAATTTATCTTTGTATGAAGGATGTGCATCGGAAGGAGTGTCAGTCACGGTGTACAGTGTTCCGCTGGTGTAGTGAATTTCGTAAAGGACGTGTGAGCACGGAGGACATGCCAAGACCTGGGCAAGCACACGTAGCCGTCTCCATGGGTTCGATTGCTGCCGTAAACAACCTTGTGCAGGAGAATCGCCGAATCACCACCCGCGAGTTTGCGGCAGCATTGTCCGTGAGTAAGGGAACTGTTAACACTATTCTCCATCGCCGATTGGGATACAGCAAGGTTTGCTCACAATGGGTCCCCAAGCATCTACAGGAGGAGCAGAAAACTCGGCGAATGGATGCTTGCCTGGAGCATCTGCATCGTTACCACGCAAAGGAGGGACAGTTTCTTTCCAGGATTGTAGCCACAGATGAAACTTGGTGCCACCACTTCCATCCAGCCACAAAACGGATAAGTATGGAATGGCGGCATCCCAACTGTCCACGCCCAGAAAAAGCTCAGTTCTCCTTAAAAGCTGGAAAAGTGATGTTCTCAGTAATGAGCATGGCCCATTGCTGTTGGATTGGCTGGACGCAGGCAACACAGTCCAGGCAACCACCTACTGCAATACGTTACGCAACCTCAAATGGCTATCAAGCGTAAGCGACACGCTATGTTGTGAAATGGGGTTATTCTGTTGCGGTCCCGGACGATTCGTCCAACGACGATTGGTCCAATGCCGATTCGTCCAACGACGATTGGTCCAATGCCGATTCGTCCAAAGGGACAATTGGTCCAATGCCGATTGGTCCAATGTCCGATTCGTCCAATGCCGATTCGTCCAATGGTACGATTGGTCCAATGACGATTCGTCTAATGGTACGATTGGTCCAACGCCGATTCGTCCAATGGTATCATCTTACCAACGGTAAACTGTTTTATTTTCCAGAAAGGAATAAGGATTTAAATTACTGTGCTCATTATATCCTTTTGAAAGATCATTTCCGTATATTTGGTAATTGTAAACATTTTACATAAACCTGGTAAAAGGCACTCAATGGAGCATTTCTGAGCTGTTCGCAAAGCAGCCAGGCGCGGGCCTTTTTAGAATATTTTAAGTTAAAACCTAGATATTTGGTATTTGTAAACCTTTTATAAAACCTTATAAAAGGCACTCATCGTATCATTTCTCAGGTCTTTACAAGGCACCTAGGCCGCGGGCCTTTTTAGAAGATTTTGATTTACAACCTAGATATTTGGCACTTGTAAACCTTTTATAAAACCTAATAAAAGGCACTCATCGTATCATTTCTCAGGTCTTTACAAGACACCTAGGCCGCGGTCCTTTTTAGAAGATTTTAATTTACAACCTAGATATTTGGTATCTGTAAATATTTTATAAAACCTAATAAAAGGCACTTATCGTATCATTTATCAGGTCTTTATACAAGGCGCCTAGGCAGCGGGCCTTTTTAGAAGATTTTAAGTTACAACCTAGATATTTGGTATTTGTAAACATTTGATAAAACCTTATAAAAGTCATTCAACGGATCATTTCTCAGCTCTCTACCAGGCACCTAGGCCGCGGGCCTTTTTAGAAGACTTTAAGTTACAACCTAGGTATTTGGTATTTGTAAATATGTTATAAAATCTAATTATAGGCACTCAGCGTATCATTTCTTAGCTCTTTACACGCACCTAGGCCTAGGCCTTTTAACACTTTTTATTCTACTGATCTCATATTCTAACGTTTAAATAAAGTTAAAAATACTAGCATAACATTAGTAAGTTTTCTTGATAGGTAAACGTTATGAATCTGACATCGGTAGGATAAAAACTGTCAAAAAGGCATAGGTCTAGGGCCTGTGAATTAATATTTCGTGCTTAAGTAAAAACGCAATATTAACTTGCTTTGGTAGGTAAACGTTATGAATATGACATCGGTAGAATAATTTTTTTAAAAAGGTCTAGGCCTAGGGCTTATGAATTAATATTTCATGTTTAAGTAAAATCACAATATTATTAACTTGATTTGATATGTAAACATTATTAATCTGACATCGGTAGAATATAGACTATTAAAAAGGCCAAGGCCTTACGAATTAATATTTCGTGCCTAAGTAAAAGTTCAATATTATTAACTTGATTTGATATGTAAACGTTATGAATATGACATCGGTAGAATATAAACTGTTAAGAAGGCATAGGCCTATGGCCTATGAATTAATATTTCGTGTTTAAGTAAAAGCCCAATATTATTAACTTTACTTAATATGTAAACGTTATGAATATGACATCGGTAGAATACAAAGTGCTGAAAAGCATATGAATTTAATGTGCCTATGAATTAATATTTCGTGCTTAAGTAAAAGCGCAATATTATTAATTTGATTTGATATGTAAACGCTAGAATAAAGACTGTGAAAAGGCGTCTATCCGAACCCGACGAGAACGTTTCCATTGGCCAGTTGGCGGAACCCTACTGCACGCTACAAACAGAAACGGAAAACTAGTATTTTATATTATTTCATGCAAAAGAGAAACATTGAAGTCAATTGAACGGCTCGTACATCAGTAACTTCATACGGCAGCAAGGACAGTAAGAAAAAAAATCTGTAGCCACGATATTGCGCATGAAATGTAACATTATTTTACATTCATTGTACTACCGGCACTTTCGTATAACATCGGAGATAAAATCAGAACAGCTGAGATTTTTATACACGAGTAGCACTTTGGACAGATAGGACGGAATTGGACCAATCGTCCATTGGACGAATCGGCATTGGACCAATCGTACCATTGGACGAATCGTACCTTTGGACCAATTGTCCATTGGACGAATCGTCCCTTTGGACGAATCGGCATTGGGGCAATCATCGTTGGACGAATTGTACCAGACCCATTCTGCTGCACGACAACGCCCGCCCGCATGTGGCTACAGTGTGCCAAGATTTGCTGCGGGGCTTCCTCTGGGAGGTCCTCGACCCCCCTCCTATAGCCACAATCTGTCGCCCAACTACTACCACATCTTCGTGCCATTGAAAACTTCGTGCCATTGAAAAAAGCTCTCGAGTGTCGCCGGTTTGCTAACGACGTTGGGGTCCGGGACGCCGTTAAAGACTGGTTCCACAGCCAACCACGGATGTTCTTCGCTCAGGGTATCCACAATCTCGTGACGCGCTGGGACACTTGCTCGAACCTATAAGGCGACTATGTGTTGCGTGTAGGTAGCCCATGTATCATTCTTACTTCCCGTACGTTCGCATATTCAAACCTATAAACCCTTACAGCAAAAAAACTGACAGTCTCAGTTTCATTTGGGCGACCCTTATATCTACAAAGAGTATCAGGGTACTCCCACTTTTGGGGGGAAGGTTAACACCCACCGGGAGCAACGCAAAGGGCTATAAGCAGTCGCCCGTCTCTAATTCACGGCTATTGGTTCCAGGGAAGGGAGAGCGCCAGTGCCGTAAGACAAAAGCAACACCAGGATTTGAAACCGGTACCATCTCGAACTAATGGTCACAATAGCGTTTAGAGCACTGCCTCACAAGGGCGACCAGGATGTGGCATGGGTGGTGCCTTTGTCCAGATAACGCAGCTCCAGCCCCTTCCCAGGAAACAGTGGTCCTAGATCAGAGAGTGGCGACAGCTTATAGCTGTTACAGTTCTTCATGGTTGCCGTTAAATCGCGAAATAAAAAAAAAGTGTATTTGCATAGTCAAAAAAATGGTAGTGAAAAACACATTACGTCTTACTCCAGTATTTTCTGAATTGCCAGTGGGTAGTTTAAGATGAAAAGAAGCAAAAGCGTAGATTTGAGAGTTCAATTCAATTCGGTAGTAGTTAGTTCTTAAAAATAAGCCAATATTTTTGAAACTCCAAGAAATATATGTTCCATTGATCGCAATGTTAGTGAATATAGCAGGATGACTTTAGTGTAACCAGTCTAAAGGTTGAGCTTCGTGAGTCAGTCAATGTGTTTTGCATTACCTGGATAATCTCTTTTAATCAATTATCAGTATCAGAGAGAGGGAGTTAGAAGAACATATAAGAATAAAGTCACGTCGTTACATTTTGAAGATAATAAATGGCTCAGCCAATCATTTTCCTTTCCTTTATTAGTGCCTATCAAGGTTTCATTACTGGGTGGGACGTCGAGACAACGCAAACAAGTTTGGAAGATGAAAGATTAATAAACACTTCGGTGGTGGCGCCGGCGAAGAAATATATCAGGTTAATGCATTTTGTAGATAATCAAAAGCTACATCAATTGCTTCATCTTTTTTTAATTGAGTGTTGACTAGAATTGCTTATTTGGTTTGGATCATCACTTGCTTCTCTTTTTTCTTGCTTTTATGTTGATAGTAAACATCTCTTCGCTCCTATGCTTTTTACAAATTAATATCATTTACAACTAGTAAACTAGTACATCATTTTTTCTGTCTTAATGAGAAAGAACCCTTGAAATTTTTAGGTTTTACGGTGTAGAGTCAAAATGGAAGGAATTTCACTTAAATGTCAGAAATATTTCTTATATTTAGGAAAAATACATGTGTGTGTGTGTGTGTGTGTGTGTGTGTCCCATCCAAATCTCAGCACTGTAAACATGTGGAATGACACCCTTGCAGCCTGATCTGATATTTTGAGAGCTTACCATCTTTTCTGCCCAATGATATACATGATATTGTCTAGTAAGCTTATTTTGTCTTGTTCACTGTGATCTTAGACGTATGCGACTATTGCACTGCTGAAACACATTCACCAACCAAACAATGTACTGATATTCAAAGGTTACTCATCCACAAATTTCTTTGCATTCACTTTATAAATAGTCTGCCCTAGATGGCAAGGGCCTGAGGTTTCTGCTATAAGAAATACATTTTGGTGCTGCATTTTTAACGCACATAATTTAACAAACAAATGAATAAATTTATAATTGGCTTTAATTTGGGGGAGGGGAGAAACTATTTACATTAAGGTAAACTTTTGTTTTCAGGTCAGATGGAAATTTCAGAGTACAAATCATCCCCTAAAATCTTGGCTAGTGGAGTTAGATGTGATATTTTATGCTCTGTTGCCTGTACAAAGCACAGGATTAACAAGACTTACAGACAAAACACAGACCCCAAATATTCAGAGTTTTCCAGAATCTCAGTACATAGTATTTGGAAATCCATAACTGAACTAATTCCTGTGTCCATTCCTTTTTGTGTGAATATTTTGTTTTTTCAGAAACTCCTCCATTTTTATGAAGAGCTGTGTGCATAGAAAATTGAAATTATACATACACTGCTGGCCACCCAAAATGCAACACCAAGAAGCAAGCATCCGATTGGCCTGAAATTCGCAGCATGCGTCGCACGCGAGAGGACATACAAACGATTAGCATTGCAGGGCATATGCAAATCATATGCGCCCGGCAAGCCAATGAGAAGCACTATAAGAAGGGTGCACAAAAGGCGGGGTGTAAGTAAGTAGTGGAAGTGTGTTGTGCTGCCGGACCTGTGCGTGGGAAGCTTCCTGATGCCTCGTCGCAGAATACGGTAGTCATTCCACCGCGTTTCGGAGTTCGACAGAGGACGAATAGTGGCTTATCGCGACAGCGGTTTATCGTACCGAGACCTCGGCGCCCGTGTGGGACGACATCCAGCCACAGTGAGGCGAGTATGAATTCGGTGGGTGCAGGAGGGACGGACGGACCGACGTGAGCGATTGCCACAGCCACGGCACACCACCGAACGAGAGGACCAACATGTTGTGCGGCGGGCATTGACGGCTCGCACCGCCACATCACGAACGTTAGCGCAGGAATTAGGGTGTGTTGTGCAACAACCCGTGTCAGCACCTACCGCAGGAGCGGGGACTTATCGCACGGCGCCCATTGCTCCGATTACCATTGACGTCACACCACCGGCGAGTGCGGCGGCAGTGGGCCGTTGAACGCCTCACCCGGACTACGGAATGGCACGACATTGTCTTCTCCGACGAATCCCGCTTCTGCCTGCAACACCACGATGGTCGGATCCGCGTGTGGCGGCACCGCGGCGAGGAACTGTATGATGCCTGCATTATGCATCGCCATACCGGTCCGTCGCCTGGCGTTATGGTTTGGGGCGCAATTGGATATGACACCCGCACCCCTCTGGTACGCATCGCCGGTACACTCAACAGCCACAGCTACATCTCCGACGTTTTGGAGCCTGTAGTCCTCGCTTACCTGCAGGACCTGCCAGCGGCCACGTTTCGACAGGATAATGCGCGTCCGCACGTGGCACGCATCGTGCAACGATTCTTCAAATCCCACCAGGTGTCACTGCTGCCGTGGCCCGCCTGTTCTCCCGATATATCGCCCATCGAACACGTCTGGTCGCTGATCAGCAACCTAGTGGCCCGGCTAGCACCCACTCGCGGCTACGCCTGATGAACTGTGGCAACGTGTGGAAGCAGCCTGGACCGACATACCCCAAGCCCACAAACAAAGCCTCTTTCGTCCGATGCCGCTGCGTGTAGCGGCCGTTATTGCCAGCCATGGGGGCCACACGAAGTATTGATGTCTGCGTGTTTCGCAAGTCGCACGGGCCTGTAAGCTCGATCGTTTCATCTTTGTATCTGTTGTTATGTGTCCAGTAAATCTAGCTTTGCTATCTCGTGTCCTTCTTGGTGTTGCATTTTGGGTGGCCAGCAGTGTATATATAACAAAAGTGATGTACAATACTTTCACAAGAAATGAAAATTTAGCGATTGAGGGGGGAAAGATGGAGATAACCAATACCTACATTTATCATGGACAGCAGATATCAAGTGAGAGTCACATTGATGAAGAAATTAATCGGCGTATAAAACTTGCCTGGAGAGCTTTTGGAAGAAACAGTATAATTTTCAAAAGCAATATGCCATTATGTCTTAACAGAAAAGTGTTTGATCAATGCATCCTTCCATTGCTTACATATGGGGCAGAGACGTGGACCTTAACTAAAACAGATATACAAAGACTGCAGACAACTCAAAGTAGCATGGAGAGGTGCATGCTTGGTGTAACCAGGATAGATAAGAAGAGGAACTCGTGGATCAGAAAAATGACAAGAGAGGATGACATCATGATCAGAGTAAAATCCCTGAAATGGCAATGAGCTGGACATATTGCCAGAAGGACAGATCATCGATGGACAGCTGAAATTTCAGACTGGATTCCAAGGGACAGGAAAAGACCCAGAGGAAGACCACATGGAAGATGGGTGGATGAAATTCGAAAGTATGCAGGGAGTAACCTGGAGGAGACTGGCACAAGACAGACCGTTGTGGAAGAAACTTGGGGAGGCCGTCGTCCAGAAGTGGATTGATAATGGTTGAGAATGATGATGATGATGATGATATATATATATATATATATATATATATATATATATATATATATATATATATATATATCATGCTCAACCATTATCAATCCACTGCTGGGGAAGGTCTCCCCAAGTTTCTTCCACAACGGTCTGTATTGGGCCAGTCTCCTCCACGTCACTCCCGCAGGCTTTGGATTTTCATCCACCAATCTCCACGTGGTCTTTTTTTGGGTCATCTCCAGTCCCTTGGAATCCAGTCTATAATTTTGGTTGTCCATCGGTGGCCCATTCTCCTCGCAATATGTCCAGCCCATTGCCATTTTAGGGATTTTACCCTGATCGTGATGTCTTCCACTCCTGTCATTTTCCTTACCAATGAGTTCCTTCTTTTACCTTTCTTGTTTACACCAAGCATGTATGTCTCCACGCTTCTTTGAGTTGTCTGAAGTTTTTGTATGTCTTTTTTAATTAAGGTCCGCGTCTCTACTCCGTACGTAGGCACTAGAAGGATGCATTGATTAAACACTTTTCTTTTAGGACATAATAGCATATTGCTGTAATTCTTCCAAAAGCTCTCCAACCGAGTTTTATTCGCCGATTATTTTCAGCATCAGTGTGACACTCGCTTGATACCTGCTGTCCATGGTAAATGTAGTTATCGGATATCTCCAGCATTTTCCCATCAATCCATAAATCTTAATTTCTTGTAAAAGCATTGTACATCAGTTTTGTCTTCCGAAAATTCATTTTTAATCCCACATCTTTACTCTTGCCAAGAAGTTCCTGGATCATACTCTGCAGTTCTGAAGTGGTAGTTGCAAATATGAAGACGTCATCAGCAAAACGAAAGTGAATTAAATAATATCCATTGAACTTCATCCCTTTGTTTTGCCAGTTCAGTGATTAAAAGACTTTTTGCAATGTGACATTAACGAGTTTGGGAGATATGGTGTCGTCTTGTCTCACTCCCTTTTCAAATTTTATTGGTGCTGTATCCTTAAATAGCGGAACGTTTGCACTTCTATTTTCACAGATGTTATTAATAATTCTGATGTATGCATCTTCAATACCGCAGGATTTTAAAGCTATGATGACTGCTGATGGTTTCACGGAATCAAAAACCTTTTCATAATCAATGAAAGCCATACAGAATGGCCGTTCATATTCCCTCGTTCTTTCAATTAGTTCTCTCAGTACATGGAAATGATCTATAGTGCTGTAGCCACTCCTGAATCCAGCTTCTTCTCTAGGTTGAGCTATGTCCAGTGTTACTTCCAAGTGATGTGAAAGAACCTCAGTGGAGATTTTGTAAACCACTGATAAAAGGCTGATGGGCATATAGTTCCTGAGATCCTCAATGCAACCTTTTTTATGTAGCAGGGTCATTGAAGTATTGTTCCAATCCTCGGGAATCTTTCCTTCATTGAGACATCTAGTGAAAACTTTGGCGAGTGTAGTTTCAGTTTCTCCACTTGCTTCTTGTATGATGTCCACGATAATTCCATCTTCTCCTGGAGCTCTTCCACGTTTCATGTTCCTAATTGCATGTGTAATTTCTTCAAGGAGGGCTGGAAGAACTTTAGTACTGGAACCTTTCGTAATGTCTGGAGTAGATGTATCATTCCTTTCATATAGTTTTGAGTAGAAATATTTTACTCTTGTCAAAATTTCGCCTCTGTTTCTTGTTACAGTACCCTCTTCTTTTCTCAGTGCCATAATATGTTTTCTTCACTTACTGAGATGTCCTTTTGCTTTCTTCAGGCTTTGGTTGTTTTTCAATTGCTTTCCTCATTAGTTCACAATTGTATTTTATTACGTCTTCAGTGATACGTTTTCCTACAGCCTTGCATAGCTCTATATATTCCACTTTGGAAATGACATCTGTATTTGTCCTCATCTCCCTCTCTTTTGCCTCAGCATTTTTGTTTTTCCTTATACACTGACGGAAAAAAATCCCAACACCAAGAAGGGGTTGTGTTAGATAAACGACAGTTTGTAGGCGGTGAGAGTACATCTGTAAGATGACATCTATGCAAATTTCGCGCTCAGCGCATACGTGTGGCGCTAGTAGCGCCCCTCGGAATATGCAAAGCAGGTTTGCTGTAAATACGCGCTGTAACGTTCATGAGCGTTAGTTATCGTTGAGATTCGACGTAGTGTGTTGATGCTAGTCAAGAATGCCTTTAAGAAGACGAAGAAGCCATTATCAACAGCTCACGGAGTTTGAACGAGGTCGTGCAATAGGGCTACGAGAAGGTGGATTTTCTTTCCGCAATATTGCAGAACGACTTGGCAGGAATGTAGCCACTGTGCATGATCGTTGGCAGCGGTGGTCAAGGGAAGGTACTGCCTCAAGAAGACCGGGTTCCGGCCGGCCACGTGGCACTACTGAGAGGGAAGACCGCCGTGTACGTCGGATGGCCGTGGCGCATCGTACCGCGTCTGCGGCAGCAATTCGAGCTGCAGTTGCCACCACAGTGACACAACGAACTGTTGCAAATCGGTTACTTGAAGGACAGCTCCGAGCCAGACGCCCTGTAGCGTGCATTCCATTTACTCCAAATCACTGCCGTTTGCGACGTCAGTGGTGTCAAGCTAGAGCTCATTGGAGGACGGAGTGGAGATCTGTTGTGTTTTCTGATAAAAGTCGGTTCTGGCCGGGTGCCAGTGATGGCCGTGTGTTGGTTAGAAGGAGGCCAGGTGAGCGCCTGCAACCAACCTGTCTGCGGTCGAGACACACTGGACCTACACCTGGAGTTATGGTCTGGGGAGCAATTTCCTATGACAGCAGGAGCACTCTCGTGGTCATGCCACGCACCCTGACGGCACAGTTGTACGTCGGTCTGGTGATTCAACCTGTTGTGCTGCCATTCATGAACAGCATTCCAGGGGGTGTTTTCCAACAGGATAACGCTCGCCCGCATACCGCTGTTGTAACCCAACATGCTCTACAGAGTTTCGACATGTTGCCGTGGCCTGCTAGGTCACCAGATCTTTCACCAATCAAGCACGTATGGGACATCATTGGACGACAACTCCAGCGTCACCCCCAACCAGCATTAACCGTCCCTGTATTGACCGACCAAGTGCAACAGGCATGGAACTCCATCCCACAAATTGACATCCAGCACCTGTACGACACAATGCATGAACGTTTGCGTGCTTGAATTCAACATTCTGGCGGTTACACCGGTTATTAATGTACCAGCATTTCACATTTAAAATGGCTCTTCTCGCGCTTGTGATCTTGAAACCTTAATCGATTAAATATGTTACCTATACAAATGTATTGCCGCCATTTCATTCCTCTACAACTATTTTTTCGTGGTGTTGGGATTTTTTTTTTTCCGTCAGTGTATTTTCTCCATATGAAACTTGTTCTTGGTACCACCTGTACATTTGCTCCTGTTTCCATAGGAGCTTTCGTTACTTTTCTGTTAATATCAGATATGTCCACTACTCCCGTTGTTAGACCGGCTAGAGCAGGGAATCTGTTCCTTAGTTCCAACGTGAAGGTATTATGATGCTTTTTAAAGCTGGTCATGTCAATATATTTTGTTTGTTTTATGAGCTTGCCACACATCAATTTAGTGATGAGGTGTATCTTATATATATATATCATCATCATTGTCAACAATTATCAATCCACTGCTGGACTAAGGTCTCCCCAAATTTCTTCCACAGCTGTCTGTCTTGTGCCAGTCTCCTCCATGTTACTCCCACATGCTTTCGAATTTCATCCACCAATCTCCCATGTGGTCTTCTTCTGGGTCTTTTCCTCTCCCTTGGAATCCAGTCTAAAATTTCGGCTGTCCATCGATGGTCTGTCCTTCTGGCAATATGTCCAGCCCATTGCCATTTCAGGGATTTTACTCGGATCATGATGTCTTCCACTCTTGTCAATTTTCTGATCCACGAGTTCCTCTTCTTATCTCTCCTGAGTTGTCTGTAGCCTTTGTATGTCTCTTTTAGTACGTCTCTGCACCATACGTAAGCACTGGAAGGAAGCATTGATCAAACACTTTTCTTTTAAGACATAATGGCGTATTGCTCTTGAAAATTATACTGTTTTTTCCAAAGCTCTCCAGGCAACTTTTATATGCCGATTAATTTCTTCATCAATGCTGGACTAAGGTCATCAAACAGTGTTGAGGTGTATCCTCTATTGATATCTGCTGTCCAAGATAAACGTACGTGTCTGTTATCTCCAGCTTTTCTCCATCAATCGATAAATCTTCATTTCTTGTAAAAGCATTGTAGATCACTTTTGTCTTCTGAAAGTTCATTTTTAATCCCACTTCTTCATGATCCAGCACGTTCCTGGATCATACTCTGCAACTCTGATGGGATAGTTGCAAAAATGACTATGTCATCAGCAAAACGAAGGTAAGTTAGATAATCTCCATTAATCTTTATCCCTTTGTTTCCCAATTCAGTGATTGAAAGACATTTTCCAATGTGGCATTAAAGAGTTTGGGGGATGTAGTGTCACCTTGTCTCATTCCCTTTCCAATTGTTATGGGTGCTGTAATGTCAAATAGCCGAATCTTTGCACTGGCATTTTCATAGATGTTATTAATAATATTATTGTATGCATCTTCAATACCGCAGGACTTTAAGGCCATTGTGACTGCTGATGGTTTCACCGAATCAAAGGCTTTTTCATAATCGATAAAAGCCATGCATAATGGAAGTTCATATTCCCTCGCTCTTTAAGTTAGTTCTCTCAGTACGTGTATATGATCTATAGTGCTGTATCCACTCCTGAATATAGCTTGTTCTCTCGGTTGAGCCATGTCCAGTGTCACCTTCAAGCGGTGTGAAAGAACTTTAGTGAAGATTTTATAAACCACTGAGAGGAGGCTGATAGGTCTGTAGTTCCTGAGATCCTCAATGTCACCTTTTTTATGTGCAGGATCATTGTAGCATTGTTCCAATCCTCAGGAATCTTCCCTTCATTAAGCCATCCAGCAAAAACTTAGGCGAGTACTGTTTCAGTTTCTCCACTTGCTTCTTGTATGATGTCTACGGTAATTACACCTTCTCCTCAAACTTTTCCCCTTTTCATGTTCTTGATTGCATGTGCAACTTCTGCTGGGAGGACTGGAAGAACTCTGGTACTGGTACCTTTCGTAATGTCTGGAGTACATGTATCATTCATTTCATATATTGGGTTATCGGAAAAGTCATGATGTATTTTTGCACCCGGTAGCGGTTGGGCGGTTGTGGAAGTACTAGAGGCATGCGCAGCTCTGTTATCGCTATGGCATTCGACAGGTGCCAGTTTTAGCTGCAGTCTAGAAGGAATAGTGAGTGATGTGGCTGATTTGCGGAGATCTGACATGAAGTTGAAGATGGAAGACCAAAATGTGCATTTTCGCCATATTTTACTGTTTTACTTCCGTAAAGGGAAGAACGCGCGTCAAGCTTGTGAAAAGTTGCGAAAAGTGTACGGTGATAATGCTCTACAAGAACGTCAGTGGCAGCGGTAGTTTGCAAATTTCCGTGCTGGTGATTTTGACCTCAACGGTGCTCCTCGGTCCGGAAGGCCAACCGAGGTTGATGGCGACCAAATCAAGTCATTGATCGAGTCAAAATCACGTTACACAACACGAGAGATTGCAGAAACATTGCACATCCATCATTCAAGCGTGCACGACCACCTGAAGAAGCTGGGATACGTAAGCAACCTCGATGTGTGGGTTCCTCATGAACTCAAAAAAGCTCAATTGACGGCGCGTATAAACATGTGTGATATGCTCATTAAACGTGAGAAAAACGATCTTTTTTGAAGCGACTGATAACTGGTGACGAAAAGTGGATTATGTACAACAATGTGCTGCGCAAACGGTCTTGGTCACGACGTGCTGTTTCGCCTCAAACGACATCGAAAGCAGACATTCATCAGCGGAAGGTTCTGGTCTCAGTGTGGTGGAATTTTAAAGGTGTGTTTTTCGAGCTCCTACCACGGAACCAAACAATCAATTCGAATGTGTACTGTCGGCAATTGGACGGTTTGAACGAATCCATCATCCAGAAACGTCCACAGCTCGTTCATCGTAAAGGTGTTGTGTTCCATCACGACAACGAGAGATCACACACAAGTTTGATCACCCACCAAAAATTATTGGAGCTTGGGTGGGATGTGTTGCCACACCCAGCATACTCCCTGAACTTGCGCCGTCAGACTTCTGCTTGTTTCGCTCTCTTCAAGAGTCCTTGCGTGGTATAACGTTCAATTCAGATGAGGCTGTAAATCAGCACCTTGTACAGTTTTTCGCCACGAAAGACAGGTCCTTCTATGAACGAGGCATTCTGCAGCTCACTGAAAGATGACAAAAGGTTATCGAACAAAACGGGCATTATATCATTGATTCATCTTTGTTCTTTCTATCAATAAATGATCTTTGCAAAACATGGCTAAAATACGTCATGACTTTTCCGACAACCCAACAGTTTTGAGTAGAAACTTTCACTCTTGTCAAAATTTCTCCTCTATTTCTTGTTACAGAACCATCTTAATCTCTCAGAGCCATAATCTGTTTTCTTCCTTTACTCAGATGTTCCTTTGCTCTCTTCAAGTTTTGGTTGTTTTTAATTGCTTTCTACACTAGCTCACAGTTGAATTTCCTTACACTGTTAAAAATCCCCGTAAAAAAAGTCTTGTTGCCCGTGTATTTTTACGATCAAGGCTCGTTTCTGCAGTTTAAAGGCGATGCCCGTATTTTAACGGGCATGGATATGTAGGAAAACGGTTCCTAACCGTAATTTTACGGGCGTTGCTAAGAGGCACAGGTTAGCCAATGAACGATAATGACAGAAAAGGAATGCGGCATGCGCCACTTTCTGCTATTGGTCAGCGAGTCGTCACGTGATTTTACGGGGATTGCTCGTTTTTTTACCAAGACGAAGGGATGGGCGATATTTTCAAAAGTAGGATATCTTTTAATATTTCTGAGACCGATATATTGAATCGAAAATATCTGTATTTAAAGATCAATATATCAGATTGATTTTTCGATATTTTTCAATACTTCTGATCTCAATAAGACTGATATTTCGGTTTATTCACTGCATACTGCATCAGAGTTATCACTGAATCCGATCCAATGTTGTGCTAAGTATTGGCTATTGGGAACTTGGGACTAATTGGCTGTTGGCTTGTTCGCACAAATCTCAGCCAGTACTAAATTATCCTGCAGCTTGAAAATATAGCTGCAATCAAGTTTTGTTAATACCATTAAAATAGTGATATCTCAGAAAAGTACTGTATATTACTAACTTCGTACCTTTTACAAGACGGTCGCTGTACTTGGAAATAAACGTAGTGCGTTTATTTTGCCATTTCAGTCGTTTTGTTGTGTAAATAATTATTTCTGATAGCGGAATTGATATTTAACGTTTTTTTACAAGACCGACGCCATGGGTTAGTGCTTTTATTTTGCCCTTTTACGTTGTTTTGTTACGTAAATAAATATTTTCGACAGCGGAATTAACATTTTACGTTTTTATAATTCATGAAAATTCGCTAAAAATATATCTTGTATGCTGAGCTGGAAAGCCAACATCAGGGTTGTTTACATCGTAGCCAAGGTAATGTAAGGGCGTATTTATATTATATATTTTATACATTTATGTAATGTAAGGTGGCATATATTTATGCCCCCCCGAAAGTGTTTAAATGTGTTTTATTTATTGTTAAAATGTGCCTTACATTGGAAACAAAAATGCTTAATTTAATAAAAAAATTCATTAATTTACGTTACAATTTTTTTTATTTTTTTCTATTCTCATTGTTTTATTTTGTCCTGGTGGATTTAATTTTTTTTCATTTCATTGGCACGCCATCAGAAAAAATCTATATATGCCCCTTGTTGCATTTCTTAATGAAGGGGCAGAGCACAGATGGGATGAAAGTGGCCAAAGGGCAGGAAGTTGTCACATAAATTTGCAGAACATAAATGCGGAAACTGTTTTTTTTAACAAAACATGTTATCATGATTCTCTGTACTTAACATTGCTACCTATGCAAGATTGTTGATACAGTGAGACAAAATTAGTCAAAAAAGCAATCATAAAAGTGTTGTGCACTTTTGTGTTTATATAACATCTGCACTCCCCTTCCACTAATGGGGGGGGGGGGGCTGTGGATAGTATCAACTGTCACCAACGATATTTGAAGGTTTTGGTTATCATTTGAAAGTAAACAAATTAGATGTCAACTTTCCTGTTAAGCACACTCAACATCTTTTTAAAGAATATATATGAATAAAAAAACACACTTGAAATGGAATTTGTGGAAGAAATATTTTGCTACATGGAAGACCAGTAAACCACAGGCAATTGGGTAAATAAGTCTCATTGATTTGATTATTCTACACATGTTAAGGTTTTTCCATTATTCGAAATGTTTATTTAAGTACAAAAGCGGAGTAAAATGCCTAAAACAAAATCACTGGGTTACTTCTGTCTGAAACATTACCCCCTTAGCCTGTAATCACAGCATATTATTGCAATTTCTAATGCAGAATGTTCTGCAAAGTCATAATATTGTTGAGAGGTAAATGGCTAGAGCTTTTTTAATGCAATTTTGAAGAAGTTTGCGCACATACATGAAAATATATTATTTCAAAGTTAGTGTGCATATACACTGTAGATACATATATAATTTTTTTTTTTGTAAACAAATAACAAAAAAAAAAACTGAAAATACAACAAACCTTGTTAACAGGTTTCGGCCTAATTTGCCCAGTGTTATCCATTTTGTCATTATGTCTATTTCTCTCTTGATAAAAACTGTGAACATATTTTTTTTTTTTTTTTTTTTTTTTTGTGAAAACTGTTATTCTTAAACGGAATGGCATTAACAAAATTCTGTTGTCCAGAAAAGTTTTAATGTGCAGTGCTCTTCCTCATTTGATTTCTCTAGTGTTTCTTTACAGTATACAAGGTTACTTTTTTCAAAATTCTTTTCCTGCTAAAATCTAATAAATGTGCAATGTAAAAATTGCATTTGTACTCATAAATATGGGTTCTTGGTTTGATTAAAAGGCAATACATTGTGCCAAATGTTTGACACTAGCTGTAGGAAGGGAATTCTTAGACTACCATTAAAGACTATATTAATATATTAGCTGAAACAATGCTCAGATTATATGAATACCTTGTATTGTGCCCATCGGTTTTACATTTGATCAAGTTTGCAAAAATCGTATATGATTTTATACCTGCTACAACTGATTCAGCATCAATATCAGGAAAATTCTCATACAAAAAGATTACGTCTTCCTCAGAAACTGCTAGAAAACAGTCAAATTTTCAAAATAAGAAGCACTGTTCATTAAATGTGAAAATCCTCCAAATATGTGGCGTCAGTGAATATACAAAGATGTCGCTCTTTCCAGGTTTTAGCAATTATATGTCATGAAATCTATTCAGTCAAGAAATCTATTTATTAAATGTCCTGAATAAAATCTATTCAGTCATGAAATGTTCATGAAATGTCATGGAAACTATTCAGCATCTAAATAATCATGGAAAATGTGCCTACCAAGTGGTAAAATACATAAAGAAGTTGTTCCTGTCTTGTCTTTCCTGGAACCACTCGCCCTAAATTAGGGACATGTGTCTGCTTATGGTGAATCAAGCTTCTACACATTCGGGAACAACTTTAGATGCTCATGGAGATCAACACACACACACACACACACACACACCACTTCACTTCACTTCAAGCATTTTTTCCAGTTCTCAGTCCATTTCTTTGGATTTCTCATCTCCATTAAAAACTTGTACACAATAAATATCTGAAGTATTCTTTATCAAGTCTAAAACACCTGAGGAGCTATCTTTGATATCATATCATTTTTTTTTTTTTACATTTTAAATGCTCATTGGTGGAGTCTATCCTTAAAATTAAGGAAGTCAGCAGATTTAAAAAAATTTTTACAGTTTTGAACTCAAATGGGATATAGCATTTAATGTTTCACTTATTAACACTAAAACAACACAAAAATAAGTACTGATTCCTCACCTCTAGTTATATTCAACTTGCTGTAGATGAGGGATTTTCTCTTTACATGCATATATATCACTAAGCTGTTCTCTAAGATCATAGGTTAGTTTCTTGATGAGAGCTTATCTGCTGGATTAAAGTTTAAAACTGATGGACATACATTTTATTTACTCTTGATGTATCAAACATCTGCATTTACAGTGATCTCAGCTCACAACTTGAGCTTCACTGACATCCATCATACACAAGACCATTTGTACTTCACATTTATTCTCTTTTTCTCATGCAGGAATTCCTGAATCTGGTCCTCCCTTGATCTTCTACATTTTCTTCCTGTCACTTGTGCAGAATAAATTCTCCTAGTAATCATCTCACCACTCATTCTCCAAACCACCCAAGAATATTTGTCCCCACCTTACAAACAATATTTTGCTTCACACTACTCATCTACAAAACCTCTTCATTCCTCACATGATCAAAACATATCTTGCCCCCACCCCCATAAGTAACACATCTCTACAGCTCGCAAATCACTCCTATGTTTCATCTGCAGTACTCCACCTTCACTGCTGCACATCAGAGTAGGAACAATTACTGTACTTTTTCACACACAACTATTAGGGACCTTTTTGAGAACCTATCATTCATCATTTATTCAAAATCCTCCTGAAGTAGCTGTGACTTTCAAAGATGAATTTACTAGCCTACTAATTTCACCACCTAATTTGTTTTCTCTGTCAAACATGCTTCCTAAATATGTAAATTGATTTACCTGATCAATCTCTTTGCCATTTAGACTGATCTGTTTGATTTAATACTAACAATTCATCTGTCAAAAACATAACTTTGGGTTTTTCCTTTTCATATACTAAGTTTGAAATTCATACAAACTTCATACATGTGGGACAACATACGCTGCAACTCACTTTTGCTCTCTGCCAACAGGATTGTTTCATCAGCATGAGCAAACATAATTGAGTAACTACTCTCCACAGATAGCATTTACATAGTCTAATGACGACTCAACCATATGTGTCTCTTAAGACATAAAAATATTCTTTACCTTAAAAAATTGTTTTGGTAATAAGTAATAACTAATTATAATACACACGCTTGGCAGTGAATGTGGGGAATAAATATCCTACCAGTTTTCTCAGATAACTTCTTAGAAACATCAGCTGAATTTTTTTTTTCAAGAGCTGCTTTCTCCTGCTAAAAGGGAGCAATTTTATTTGTCCTTTATTATTACATTTTATAGCTTAAAACTATCTTTATGCAAGATTGCAGCTCTCAAGCTGTATTTTTAGTGATATGAAAAACACATAAAATATTGCTTTTCAGATCCTAAAATAAAAAAAATATATAGAAGAAAGTTTTGATGCAAAAATAAATAAAAAAATCATGCAACAGAAGTGAGCTTGTAATCTGCAGAAATGCTGAATATACTTTCCAAAACCCAAAAGGTGATTTTCTTGTTTCATGTGTGGGCATTGCTCGACGAGCAGGGATATGGTTTCTGCCAAGAAGTTTCCAAAAATCCCAGTTGCAAAGGAATGTTTTCATGAGTTTTTCATCAATGTGAGATTATGAGAAATATGTATTTCCAACATTTCGAGAAAAGGTAAGTTGAAGCTTCAGTATGGCATAAATGACAAAAAAAAACAAAAGTACTTATTAATCCCAGCAGACTGGAATCTTAACCATCAATTAACATGGGAATAACTGAATTATAGAAAGAATAACTATTTTTATTGGGATGCAAATGTCAAAGTTAACAACATTATATCAGCTTGCAAGGAAATGTTATGGAAAAAAATCTTTAAAAAAACTTTGTTATTGTAATTTTTAGAGCATTTTGTATACATTTATATTTTTCAGAAGGTGTGAACAATGTTTGCTATTTTTTTTATCGTTTAAGACAGAACACAATGTTAATGGAGTATACAGATATAATTACTTCTATGGTGTAAGCAAAAATAGTTCCCATGGCATAAGCAAAAAAATTAAAGTGCTTATAATATGTTTACAAGTGACATTTTTGTTAAAAACAGTAATTAGAGTACGAATAATTTGTGATGGCCTTTTCATAGAAAGCAATTATTTTTCCAGAAAGATATTTAAAAAAATGCTAACGATTATTAGTCCTCCATTAAAATATGATTATAAAAATAAAAACATAAAAAATATCGTAATCCAAATTAATCAAGTATATATATTTACTAATTAATTAATGAAAGCCATATTAATTAATGTATGAAAAACATAAAAAAAATATCATAATCCAAATTCATCAAGTATATCATCATCATTGTCAACCATTATCAATCCACTGCTGGACGAAGGTCTCCCCAAGTTTCCTCCACAACGGTCTGTCTTGTGCCAGTCTCCTCCATGTCATCCCTGCATACTTTCGAATTTCGTACTGGCCGCTGCCTTGGCCAGGTACATTCCAGCTGCCGGAAACTGAGGGCCAAGATTTAAGTTGTGGAATCATTTTGGAGGGGTTTGGCCATAACTCACCACGCTGGCCAAGCGGGTTGGTGAGTGTGGGATAGAATTTCATCTAATCCCGATGGTATAGTTATACCGCTATGGGCGGTCGTCAGAGCCCCTTTAGTGGGAACAGGATGCACCACGAGAAGGCGGGGTTGACATTTGTCAAGGAGAGGCTGTGATGTTACGCATCACCTGACCTTACATTTACTAATTAATGTATGAAAGCCTGTCTCTCCTAGATAACAAAAAAACGAATGGACAATCAGAGGAAATAACATGCTGTAAGTGTGGGAAAATCAGCAGATCAAGACGAAAGTTGTTATGCTCATATTTTTACCAGATTATATAATTACTTCAGGAAGTTTCACTATGTATTAACAAGATAATTATCAAAGGATGATAAAAAAAAAATTACGTCTGATATATACATAGCCTGAATTACAACAAACTTTATACTACATAACTTGTAAGACATCAAGAAAACTCTCGAAAAGCTGTTTTGCATTTCCTTACCCAGCTGTTAAGATCTACATACTTTATCACTAACAAAAAAAAAAAAAAAAAAAATGCTTCACTTCAAATTGTGTGTCATTGGTATGTATTTAATTTTGGTCAAAGTGCCAGTTTACTTCAAACATAATACTCATAGGCAAAAGAACAATCTGCTATCAACCGTTCCTTAAATTTGTTTTCTGGGTGCCTACTGTCAACTAATAGTTAAAATTTTCAACCATCGAGGTTTTCAACACAGCAGATATTTTTGCTTGTAAAGTTCTAGAAATCGGAAGGTGACATAATATCATGTGAATCTCGATAATGAGATCGCAGTTTGATAGTCCTCAAGCAACATAATTTTCGTGACATGCCAGAGGAAAGAACACAGATTTCGTTCCACAAGTTAAATCACATCAGCCATGGGCTGATATATTGAATATCGCACCGATATAGTGATTTTCTGATATATCGTAACTTGGATATCAATACTATATATCGAAATATCGGACAAAAATATCGATATTTCGAGATATTGATAAATATCGCCCATCCCTAACTGACGAAACTAGCGTCTCGAGGTCACGAACATGTGCAGGAAAGACGCCATGAAAACATGTGAGTAGACACTTTTTAAAATTAAGTTTATTGTGATATGTAAAAGTAACGAAATCAATTACACACATTTTTGTTTGATATTAAGCTCACGAACTGTGTACGTATATATATATATATATATAATTTTAAAAGTTTCACCACCAAACGAGGGTGGCTGAAGCATTGTCACACAGGAAAATCTATGTAGTAGCTAAGATTTCATTTGACTGGGGTAGGGGCATAAGTCTCACATCCATATATGTTTTACTATCAATATGATACAGTGCTCTACTTTCTGTGCAAGTCTTTATCGCCAGGTTTATACCTAGCGTTGACTAGGATGTCGAATAAATTCGATCTGTACATGCTGATTTGGGAATTACGTAGGGCAGCATTCTTCGTATGTTTGTAGTCTGAAATGAATTCCATTTTGCAATAAAACACGCATAAATATTGTCTTATCGTTTTGTGCTTTTTTTTTTTTTTTTTTTTTTTTACGGCATAGTGTTCAACTCCTGAATTTAGACAGAATTATTTCTAAAGCACAAACTGGCTGAACAATACTTTGGGTTTTTTTTTAAGACTCCTTTTCATTTGCTCATGTACTTAAGAACTTGTGAAGTATTATATTTGCACCAATGAATACAAAGATTAGCTATGGAGTACAGATATGTACAGGCATATTCTTTAATGAAAAGTTTATTCCAGTGTGTTTATGTGGGTATAAAATATATAAAAAATACAAATACACACGTATATTTGCTAAAATTACATACACTGATGTCACAGAAATTGCACAAATGGCTAAAAAAATAATCAAATAAAACTGGTCAAGTCATTTGTTTAGTATCAGTAAGATGTATGAGCTCATTTACTCTTGCAAAGTTCATCAATATTTTGAGTTTTCTTGCTTATGTACAAAGAAGTTATCTTCAACATCCAGCTTATTTCAATATTTAGTTTTTATGGTGGTTAAGGATAAAACACTAGTTTCACATAAATATGTAGTTGTAAAAGGCAACAAATACTTAAGGCAGTGCTCGACAATTTTGGAAATTATTTTTCCATTGGAATCCAAAAACTAGTCGCCGCCCCGGTGGCGCAGTGGTCTAAGGCGCTGGCCTCTGATCATTCGTTCGTAAGGGGTCTGGGTTCGAATCCCGGTCCGGCATGGATGTTGTGTTTGTCTTACAGCACTGGCTCTCTCCCTTCCCTGGAACCAGTGACCCTAAATTAGGGACGGGCGACTGCTTATAGCCCATTGAGTTGCTCACGGTGGTCGTTAAACCTCCAATAAAAAAAAAAAAAAAAAAAAACTAGTCAGTGATTTCAAAGAACAAATGCTTTTGAAACCAACCAGAGTTAAAAGATTTCTCATAAGTTTTTTATTTGGCAATAGAAGATTACACATTTCTGCATTGTATGTGAATGAGTAACTAGTTCATTCAGTGGGAATGGGAAATACTGCCTTGTAAATGTTTGGAGAGTGCAGAGATGGACGATTATTAGCTGTTTAACATCAAGTTTCCAATTGTTTGCTCATTTTCTGATGATAATGAATTCAGTTATGAAAATTGGTCAGAACTGTTCCCTGTAATTTGGTTTTCTCATAAAGTTTTTTGGTCATTGCTTGTGTTTTGTTTTTTCAACATTGAACAGATTGTTTTCACCCTGTAATGAGAAGTTCCACTAGTTCATTTTTCAGAAATTTCAGCTAAATATGCTAAACTTCACCACACATCCTACCAGCACTAGCCATAAATTCAGATTAATTTTGTTTTGAAAATTGGTTCACTATGTGACTCGGTATGGTTGCTAACAAATCCGCATATGCCCCCCCCTATTATTTTAGTGAAACCCACTTTGAGAACTATTGGTCTAGAGGATGTTCAAGCCGTTCTGGTATCAGAGTTGGTTGTACATCAAGGTTTTTGGCTAGC
This sequence comes from Macrothele yani, assembly GCA_039090855.1. NCBI lineage: Eukaryota > Metazoa > Arthropoda > Arachnida > Araneae > Macrothelidae > Macrothele > Macrothele yani. Next base: position 57,320,933 of record CM077017.1, on the reverse strand, counting down.
AGTCACAATTTAACATATGGTTTGAGTCCCATATGAGGCATTAGTTTTGCCACCCTGGTGGTGCAGTGGTCTAAGCACCATCTTATGATTGTTTGTCCAAGTGGGTCCGGGTTTGAATCCCGGTATGGCATGGATGTTGTGTTTGTCTTACAGCACTGGCGTTCTCTCTTCCCTGGAACCAGTAACTCTTAAATTAGGGACGGGGACTGCTTATATCCCATTTAGTTCCTCACATTAGCCGTTAAAACCTTTAAAAAAGAAACCTGTTTTTTACATAACATAACAGCTTTGGCTTTCTCCTTCCCTAGAACCAATGGCCTCAATTTAGAGGTGGGAAAAGTTTCATGTGATGAAATGTCACATTTTCGTTCAGGAAACACATTTGTGATTCTCCCTGACTGCTACATGGTTTTGATTGCTTTTAGGAATACCATTTCACTCACATTCCTTAGTATATAATTATCAATCATTTTGTGACTATGGTATATTCAGTTAACTCATAGGCATCCCTAGCTTAGTTTTCAGCAGGAAGAAGCAAACAATGGAAATCTGCATATATACAAACCCCATATGCCTCTCATTGAAAACAGCTTTTTTACCACTCAACACATAAATTACATAAATTTAATTGGAAACCAGAAGAGCCAAAAAATATATATTTTTTAATTATATCTATAATCACCTCATCATCACATGTATACAGTAATATTTCACATATATGTCAGCGCAAACCAAAGCACGCATAAATAAGAGCGCAGCATAAGTAAAAGTTAGTGTAATTCCAGCCAAAATTAAGTTTAAAAAGTAATTAACATGAGAATAACATGCAAAATAAGAAAAATATCAATGATTGAATTTACTTAGTTAAATTTAACACTTTAAAGCTTAGATTACTCAAAAATGTAAATTACTTGATCTCAAAATTTTAATTACATTCCTTTTTTATATTTATGGCTTTTTAAAGTTATGTAAAATTGAAGACTGTTTCTGCTGTTGCCTCTCATTGAAAACAGCTTTTTCAAGTTTGTTTAAACAGGAATGTGTGGCAATTAGATGTATCGGTGAGTTGTATGTAGTGACAGTGTTTCCAAAGCTTCTACACTGCTTTCGTGACAGTCTGGGGATCTTTTGTTAATTCTTCGTTATGTCTCTTCATCAACATCCTGAATTTCATTGGCTATTTCTTGAATATCCCTCAATTCCCCAATAATTCATTTTCATTGATTTCTACAAACTCTTTAAAACTACTGAATCCACCTGAAATGGCACTCCAATCTTCATCATTGGCAGATTATTCGGTAAATGTGTAGATTAGCGTCCTAAATTATTTTGTCGGAAACTTGTAATATTGACTTGCGAGTGCGACGCTGTGGTAGGCCTAACACATCACTACGGCAACGATGTGAAGATTTGCTTTGTTGAAAGGAAGATTTGCTTTGTTGAAAGAAAGATTCGCTTCGCCGTGCAATTCACGTGCGGATGACTACAAGTCCAAGCAAGTACCTTCTTGCCAGGAGAGCGAACCATTTTATACTCATATGCTACACAATATAGTTTGTTCATGTTTTGTAATTGTTTTTAAAGCAGACGTGAAATTTTTCATTCTTTCGCATATGATTCCCTGATCCGAAATAGAAAGTTTGGTAAATGTGTACTTTAGCGTCTAAATTATTTCGTCGGAAAAATGTAACTGTGTGGGAAAAGTGTGACATACAATATTTTAAGCATGCAAAATAATGCGAAAAGGTGCAAAAATATAGTATTTTTAGATAAAAGGAAATAAGTTTTCCAAAGTATTTACCTGAGAGTGCGATGGTTTGGAAGAGTACGTGCGGTATAGGCATAGGACGAGAGAGCGGCAACAGCATCAAGGTGGAGTCCGGTGAATGGAAGCTTCGTTGAGAAGGGCAAGTAACGGGCGGAAGAATTAAGAAGGAAGCGATTTAGCAGTACGTAGTCACCGAAAAGTCTTGTAGGCATACGCAGAAAAGAAAGAGGTTGAATTTGTGCAGCATTGTAAGTTTTTGTTTTTTTTTAAGGGTAATTTTGAGAAAGCGGAAGTACAAAATCGTCAGTCATTTCGGATTTCGTCAGGGCTTAAAATTTCATTATCCGCCACAATACAAGAAGCTGTCTCCCTGCCATAGTGCGATATATGAATTGAAGAAAATTGCTTATTTTGAAAAATATCCATGTCACGAGGGAAAAAATGTGAGCTACGATGTACTGAATAACAGCAGAACTGCAAATGAAGTGCTTGAAGAAATCACCTACCTGTGCACATCTTCCAAACCAAAACTAAAACTTTGGGTTCAACCGGAACCAAAACGTCTTCCTCAAAACTTCTGTCGTACATAAATTATTTTACATTCCTTAATTTCTTTCCATTCGGAGACACTGTGAAACCACTAATAACGACATTCTGCACATATCTTTCTCAAAAATGAATAAAACAGGTTTGAACTACTTCTGCGCACAATTACATGATACTCTTCCAAAAAATATACCCTACTGCTGTCGTATTCTTCCACGCATTTGCTACCAACTCGTACTTCGCTCCGTCGCACAGCATCTTCACGTGGTGGCCGTTAGCATCGCTTCAGCCTCCCGCACCACCTGCTACAAACCATCGTACTCGCAGGTTAATACTTCAGAAAAATTATTTCCTTTTTATTTAAAAATATAATTTTTCACCTTTTCCTATTATTTTGCATGCTTAAAAAAATATGTGCATCGAACTTTTCACCCACAGTTAAATTTTTCCAACGAAATAGTTTAGGACGCTGAAGTACACATTTACCGAAAGTACTAATATGCTTTTCTATGTTGTACAGAAAACTGGGGAACTATAAGTTTTGGTTTGAACAGATTTGCTGTGTCTCTGCACTTTTGGTTCTTCTGTTAATAGCTTGTTCGCACGCGAGTTTCTATCTTACTCATATGTATCTTTTGCAAATCGAAGAGGTTTTATCCGGTTTTTCCTGCCAACAGCGTACAGGATACAACAAAAGAAAGGGTGGCTGCTGTGGACCTATTTTCTGTAGCGTATCACTACAACATTTATTGCTCTTCTGCCAATAACGTAAGTCCTCTTTCTCTTGTACCCGTCATTTCCACACAGCAACAAACCTTCCTTTTAACGGACCAAAGCTTCACATCTTCACTGGAGCGACGCATTATTCCTATCGCAGCTTCTCTTCACAGTGTCAGACTCACAGGTCCATATTACAATAAAAATCTTTAAAACACGTTTAAAATATGAAATATCTGAAAAAATATGAAATACATTAAAATATGAAAATATAAAGTTTTAACCCTTTGTCAATAAACACAAGAGGCTAGTTCCATCAGAGGCATGCATTCAGTCGCTGACTTTAAACATTTGGAGCAAAATTACATATGCTTCCAATTTATGGACCTAAAGCATAATATAATTAAAGAAGTGATATTCTTCTGTCCTTGGCACTGCGTAACAATAATACAACTTCCAGTGATTAGCAGTGAAAAGCAACATGACATGCGATGACTGTCTTTTTTCTTGTAGTAGAAAATTATATTCTGAACTTTATTTTTAGATTTAATTGCCCAGTCTGGCAACTAGGGCAACTAGATTATTTATTTACCTGCCCAGGTCAATGATTCACACGACTCAGGCATGGTATTTTTCAAACCCTGATATGTATAAGTAAAAATATATACAGTACATAATTTCATACATACATATTAATTAAAGCTTATATATTTCATTATTACTACTTTAGCAAAAACTTCCCATTACAAAAAAAATTACCTTTGCTTGTCTCTGTGGGCACTATTTCACTTTTACAGCATTGCAATCTTATGCGTAATGAAAATTTCTGTAGTACATACTAACTTTTTAATGAAAAATTTGTAATGTTTTAAGAACAATACGTTGCTACAATTTTTTTTGTCCCCCTTGAATTTCATTATAACAAGTTTCGACGGTTATTCTTTTTTTTACTGAATCTGGTAAATGCTGGCCAAGAAAATGACAGTGAAAATATATCATGAACAGTTTCTTTGCTTTGCAAATGTAGTAATTAAAGTTAAATGTAAAAAAGAATTGATTTCATTCTAAATTTCTGCGAGTGAAATCTTTCACCTGTGTCACTTTAAGCAGGGCTTAGAAAATATCTGAAATGTTACATGCGCAGCTGGGTATATACATAAATTATTTACCTACCCAGGTAGTAAAACCTGGATGCCCAGGAAAATTTATATTATAAGATAAATCAGAAGCCACTTTTTTTTTAAGTTAAAAAATATGAAAATTTTTTTACACGTTTTGTAATTCCTATTTTAAAGGTCTATTCAAAATGTTCAATATGCAAAGCATGTATTTCATGTTTTAAGATGATAGTGCTGAAATTGGTACAAAATGATGTGATGAAATTGTTTTTTGAGAAATTTAAAGATTCTGCCGTGTTCTTTTCCTTTGTCACTAAACACCTGATTTGCACATCAATAAAAATTGTTTCAGTATCTTCAGGTATTGCCAAGATATTATAAATACAACTATTTAATAGTTTTCCAAAAAAAAAATTTGTGCTCCAAAATGGTTTCCTTGTGGCAACACAACAATGAAAGAACAGGTTTAGTCACTGAAGTCATTTCTAAAACATTCCAAACAGGAAAATTTAATATTTTAGAAATATTGATATGCATTAATGTTCTACAATGGCTCAGTTAGAATCAGGGTCTAAACAAGTGTTTCTTCTTTTGGGTGGGGGGTCTGAGATTTGAAATTATGCCCTATCAAGTTCAAAAGCTCTCATTTCCATTCAAGTATTTTTTTCTTTTCTTTCTGATACCTTAATTATGGGGAAGCAATGTGATCTTTCAAAAGCAGTACTTCCAGTTTTTGACATAATTTTACTAAACATGTGAAAAGTAGGTAAATATCCAAAAAATTAGAGATAGAAAACAAGACAGTAAAAGTTCTGGGAACACTGACAACACAGTGCTCAGTAGAATGTAAAATGAACCAGCACACAAGGCAGTGAATGTGAAAACAAAAAAAGCATGATTCAACCCTATGTCAAATGTAATACTAGCCAAAACCTACATGAAAAACCAACTTTGACACCATTGTGGATTGAATACCCTTATAGACGCAATGTACTCGGATGCCAGTTCGTAGTTCTGTTTGTCATTGATATAACATATAAATACAAGAATATGCCTGTACATATCTTTACTACATAACTGCTCTTTGTATTCATTCATGCAAATACTACATAAGTACGTATGTGCAAATTAAAATGTCTAAAAGAAACTAAGTATTGTTCAACCAACTGTGCTTTAGAAATAATTCTCCAATTAAAACATGTCTAAAAGAAACGTAAGTATTGTTCAACCAACTGTGTGTACAGAGTTCGTAAAGCCTAATGTTAAACAAATCTGTGTGTAACTGATGTCATTATTTATCATATTGTAATAAACCTGATTTTAAGATATGAAAATATCATTACTCACATTTAGAACTGAATTGATTCAGTTATAATGTAAGTATCCAACAATTTCACACTCACACACTCTTCCACAAAAAACATGCATTTACTTGCACACTCTTCCACAAAAAATGCATTTATGTAAAAGTCGGTGACTACTTGCCGTGAGGCTTAACCGAATATGGCCAAACTTCATATTTACAGGGATTGCATTTCAAATTACAGCTTAAGTTAATACGGTCAAACTTATTTTTTCGGGTATAGCCCTTCAAATTATGGCGTAGCTCAATACGGTCAAACTTATTTTTTATGGGCAATGCCCTTCAAATTATGGCGTAGCTCAATACGGTCAAACTTATTTGTTTATGGGCAATGCCCTTCAAATTATGGCGTAGCTCAATACGGTCAAATTTATTTTTTTGTGGGCGTTGCTCTTCAGATTATGGGCTTAGTATTTAGGGTTCAGACCGTAATTTCATGGGCTTTCACAAAAATGGGCCAAGCCGTAGTTTTATGGGCAACGGCCGAGCCCCCAGTTGCCGGCCATTGCCCGTAATCTAACTGTGAAATTTTTAACAGTGTACATCTTCAGTGATACTTTTTTGTACCGTCTTGCATAGCTCTATATATTCCACTTTGGAAGTCACATCTCCTTTAGTTGTTGTCCTCATCTCTCTTCTTTTTTGCATCAGAATTTTGGTGTTTCCTGATAATTTGTTTGTATGCAACTTGTTCTTAGTGCCAGCTATTTTTGTTGCTGTTTCCATAAGAGTCTTGGTTAGTTTTCTGTTAACTTCAGAGATGTCCACTTCTTCCGACGTTCGACCTTCTAGAGTAGAGAATTTGTTCCTCAGTTCAAAATTGAAGGTATTATGATGTTTTTTGAGGTTGATCATGTCAATACAATCTGTTTGTTTTATGAGCTTGCCACGCTCGAGTTTAGCATTGAGGTGGATCTTAGATCGTACCATTCTATGGTCACTACCTATGTTGAACTTGTTTAGCACACTGCAGTCTCCCATGACAAATTTCTTGTTACACATAATAAAATCAATTTCACTTCTCAATCCATTGGGATGCCTCCATGTCTATTTCCTTTGCGGCTTTTTCTTGAAAAAGGAGTACATGATGAAAAACCCTTCTGCTTCTGCAAACTCTACGAGAGTATTTCCACGCTGGTTTCTGTTGCCGTGACCGAATTTACCTACTGAAGTTTCGTTCTGTTGTCGTTGCCCTATTTTCGCATTAAAATCTCCCAAAATGATCTTCAAGTGCTGCTTCCCTTTCTTATTTAGATAACGAATTTCTTCATAAAATTCTTCAATCTCTTCTTCAGGATGACTTGTAGTGGATGCATAAGCTTGAATAATCTGAGTCTGTTATCTTCTGGAGAGCTGGATAACAAGTCGTGCAGCTCTGTCAGAGGAACTTTCAACTTCTACAACTTTATCCTTCAGTTTCTTGTTTATTATAAATCCAACACCACTGGTTCTGCCAGTATCTGTCCCACAATAGTAGAAGAGATGTCCACTTTTCAGTTCAATGAGATCTTCTCCTTTTCTCCTTACCTCACTTAGCCCGACGATGTCCCACTTGATCCTTTGTAGTTCTTCTTCCAATTCAAGGAGCCTTGAATCAGAAGATAGGGAACGTCCGTTATACGTAGCCAAGGTCAGCATCAGATGGCAGCCTAGTCCGGTCCTCCGATGATTCTTAGCACTCTCTGCCTTCATGTCGCACTGGCCGCTGCCTTGGCCAGGTACATTCCAGCTGCCGGAGACTGAGGGCCAAGATTTAAGTTGTGGAGTCATTTTGGAGGGATTTGGCCATAACTCACCACGCTGGCCAAGCGGGTTGGTGAGTGTGGGATAGCATTTTCTCTAATCCCGATGGTATAGTTATACCGCTATTGGCGGTCGTTCTTGTCCCTTTAGTGGGAACAGGATGCGCCACGAGAAGGCGGGGTTGACATTCATCAAGGAGAGGCTGTGATGTTACGCATCATATATATATATATAACACCCTACTCCCCACCCCATCCCAAGGATGACTTCACAACGTAAATTTTGCCCTTTGTCTCCGGCAGCTGGAATGTATCTCGCCAAGGCAGCGGCCAGTGCGACATGAAATCAGAGAGTGCTAAGAATCATCGGAGGACCGGACTAGGCTGCCATCTGATGCTGACCTTGGCTACGTATAACGGACGTTCCCTATCTTCTGATTCAAGGCTCTTTGAATTGGAGGAGGACCTCCAAAGGATTAAGTGGGACATCGTCGCGTTAAGTGAGATAGGAAGAAAAGGAGAAGATCTCATTGAATTGAAAAGCGGACATCTCTTCTACTATCGTGGGACAGATACTGTCAGAACTAGTAGTGTTGGATTTATAATAAACAAGAAACTGAAGCACAATGTTCTAGAAGTTGAAATCTCCTCAGACATAGTTGCGCGGCTCGTTACCCAACTGTCAAAATAATACGAGGCTCAGATTATTTAACCTTACGCGCCCACCACAAGTCATTCTGCGGAAGAAGTTGAAGAATATTACGAAGAAATTCGGCATCTAAATAACAAAGGCAAGCAGCACTTGAAGACCACTACGGGTGGTTTCAATACGAAAATAAGGCAACAGCAACAGAATGAAACTTTGATAGGTAAATTCGGACATGGGAACAGAAACCAGCGTGGAAATACTCTGATAGAGTTTGCAGAGGCAGAAAAGTTTTTCATCATGAATTTCTGTTTCAAGAAAAAACCACATAGGAAATGGACATCGAAGTATCTTTATGAAATAACAAATGAATTTGATTTTATTATGTGTAACAAGAAGTTTTTCATTGCAGAATGCAGTGGGCTGAACAGGTTCAACACAAGTAGTGATCATAGAATGGTGAGATGTAATATGCACCTCAATTCAAAACTCGAGCGTCGCAAGCTCATAAAACAAACAAAACGTATTGTCATGAACAACCTTAAAAATCATCGTAATACCTTCAAATTCGAACTGAGGAACAGATTCTCTGCTCCAGAAGATCTTGCATGAGAAGAAGTACACATGTCTGAAGTTAACAGAAAACTAACAAAGGCTCTTACGGAAACAGCAACAAAATTAGGTGGTACCAAGAACAAGTTGCATATGAAGAAAATATCGGGAAAAAAAATGTTGATGCAAAAGAGAAGGGAGATGACGACAAAAAAAGAAGATGTCACTTCTCAAGTGGAATATATAGAGCTATGCAAGATAGTACAAAAACGTATCACTGAAGACGTAAGGAAATTCAATTGTGAACTAGTGACAAAAGCAATTTAAAACAACTAAAGCCTGAAGAGAGCAAAAGGACATCTCAATAAGGGAAGAAAAAAAGATTATGGCACTAAGAAAAGAAAATGGGACTGTAACAAGAAACAGAGGCGAAAGTTTGACAAGAGTGAAATATTTCTACTCAAAACTATATGAAAAAGATGATACATCTGGTCACTAAAGTACGAAAGGTTACAGCACCAAAGTCCCTCCAGTCCTCCCGGCAGAAGTTACACATGCAATTAAGAACATGAAACGGGGAAGAGCTCCAGGGGAAGGAATTACCGTGGACATCATACAAGAAGCAAGTGGAGAAAATGAAACAACACTCGCCAAAGTTTTCACTAGATGTCTCAATGAAGGGAAGATTCCTGAAGATTGGAAAAATGCTACAATGATCCTGCTACATAAAAAAGGCGACATTGAGGATCTCAGGAGCTACAGGCCAATCAGCCTCTTATCAGTGGTTTATAAAACCTTGAAAGAGGTTCTTTCACATCCCTTGGAAGTAACACTGGACATATCCCAACCGAGTGAAGAAGCTTGATTCATGAGTGGCTATAGCAGTATAGATCATATCCATGTACTGAGAGAACTAATTGAAAGAAAGAGAGAATATGAACTCCCATTAGGTATGGCTTTCATCGATTATGAAAAGACCTTTAATTCCGTGAAAATATCAGCAGTTACAATGGCTTTGAAATCCTCCTGCATTAAAGATGCATACATTGGTATTATTAGTAACATCTATGAAAATGCAAGTGCAAAGGTTCGGTTATTTGAGGATACAGCAGCAATAAAAATTGTAAAGGGAGTGAGTCATGGTGACACCATATCTCCCAAACTCCTTAAAACGTCTTTCAATCATTGAACTGGGATAACAAAGGAATGCAGATTAATGGAGATTATTTAAATCACCTTCGTTTTGCTAATGACGTCGTCATTTTTGTAACTATCCCTTCAGAGTTGCCGAGTGTGATCCTTGCTGACAAGAGTAAAGAAGTGGGATTAAAAATGAATCTTCAGAAGACAAAACTGATGTACAATGCTTTTACAAGAAATGAAGATTTAGCGATTGATGGGGAAAAGCTGGAGATAACCGATACCTACATTTACTTTGGACAGCAGATATTAAGCAGAGGTCACATTGATGAAGAAATTAGTCAACGTACATACAAAGCTTGGTTGGAGAGCTTTTGGAAGAAACAGTACAATTTTTGAGAGCAATATGCCATTATGTCTTAAATGAAAAGTACTTAATCAATGCATCCTTCCAGCGCTTACGTACGAAGCAGAGACGTGGACCTAAACTAAAAAAGGCATACAATGGCTGCAGACAACTCAAAGAAGCATGGACAGATAGATGCATGCTTGGTGTAACTAAGAAAGATAAAAAGTGGAACTCATTGGTAAGGGAAATGACAGGAGTGGAAGATATCATGATCAGAGTAAAATCCTTGAAATGGAAGTGGGCTGGACATATTGCCAGAAGAACTGACCACCGATGGACAACCGAAGTTTTAGACTGAATTCCAAGGAACAGAAAAAGACCCAGAAGACCACATGGCAGATGGGTGGGTGAAAATAGAAAGCCTGCGGGAGTGACATGGAGGAGACTGGCTCAAAAGCTGACCGTTTTGGAAGAAACTTGGGGAGACCTTCATCCAGAAGTGGATTGATAATGGTTGACAATGATGAAGATATATATGTTGGGTGCAGAAGATTTTCAAAGCGGTGAGTTGGTTTGTTCATAACAAGAAAAAGTGCAAGCTAAATGTTATTACAAAAGACCAGTTACGAAATAGACAGTCCATATCAAAAATGCAAAACCAATGTTCCTAATTACGAAAAATAAATGTCAAATATTATTTTTATACAAATTTTGAAGATGACAATCCGATTTTTGGCGTAAATGTGACAAGGATGGTAAGTCAGATAATATCCGAAAACTTGAAAATTTTTCATCGTCCTGGAGCGGGACCCGAACCCTCGTCTCCCAGATAGCGCTCGGGTATGCTAACCACTACACATATCCGAAAACTTGAAAAAATTGCAGTTTTCGGATATTATCTGACTTATCATCTTTGTCACATTTACGCCAAAAATCGGATTGTCATCTTCAAAGTTTGTATTATATGGCGTAATCCCGTATTTCTTTTATTATTTTTATGTTTATGTTCATATTATTTTTATAAGATAGTTCATATGTTATTCTGTTTACAATAAATTTGCATTTTTAAAATATCTTTATAGGTTTTATGCCGACATTAATCCTGTGAGAGGTACAAAGATGCCCAGAAAGCAAGGTATGAAACAATATTCTATTGCCCCGAAGATATTGAAACTTGTTAATGAATTTAAAACATATAGAAATTTTTTCTCATAGATACAAATTGATGTTAATAAATAGTTTTCAGCTCTGATTGGTGTCTGTCTATTTGCCTTTACTTACAATTAACAAAAAACATTCAGATTTGTGACTTTATTAACCTTGTTTGAAAACACTTTTATGATTAGATTTACTCACGTTGATTCATAACTGTGTCGATAATGACCAGCCGACAAAGTATCACATTGTTTAATTTTTTTTTTCCCGATACTCCAATGTATATTCGCACTTAAATCAATTCCATTTGTTATATAATGAGAATGCTGTATTATAGATCCCAGTAAGCCATTACAACAGTTCTGTATTGCTATTCAAATTGTCCGCAGTGAACTAAGTGTATAACAACACTAAGACTCAATATCGTTAAAGTCTATCACACTATTACATAAAAGTCTGACTACTGTAATGTTTCAAAATTATTATAATGTACATATAGTCATTAATTGTTCATTATCCACTGAATTCAAAAATATACTTAATCAACTGTAGTTTGCGTTCACTATTTCACTTCCTGATAATAAGTTGAGATGTAGACACAGTACAAGTAGTACTTCACTAAAACCGATTCCACAGTTCAAAGGTCAAATAAAAATATGTGCACTTTAAAAGTCTTATAATAGAATATTCATTTCCTTAATCAAACCTTGTCAACCAGTCACCATCCACCACAGTCTTCCGTATACATGTTTCGGAGCACTTATCTATGTCCGTTTTGAACGGATTATTCACTCCTCAGTTGTGAAGTTCCGACTGTAACTGAAGTCATGGGCGGCGGATGGTAGGGGACGCGGGGTTCCGGACCCCCTCTGGAATTTCATGGATCCCCTCACTGTGGGGGTCCACCCAGGAAACGTCCTAAAAATATGTGGTTCACATACAGTTTATAGTGTTTTTTTTTTTTTTTTTTTTTTTTTTACGATTTGCTGGATACCGTCACCATGCTTCGAAGTTTTCTGGAAAACTCTTCAAGTACAATTTTGAAAATTGATTCGCACAAATATACTGAAAAGTTTTTTCAACGCACTGTTTTTCTCCTTTAAAAAGATCGTGAAAGAATTCTTTAAATGTCATTAAAGCAATAACCAGGGCAGAGAAGAGGTCTCTCTTCTTCCCTCTGTGCGTTCTTTTTTTTTTTTAATTGGAAGTCCGAATGTGTCTTACTCAAGATCAGAAAACCCATTAAATACATTTGAGAAATAAATAACTGAACAAAAGAACTCGAACTCAAACTAAGCGGTGAGTATACTACTTGTTGTGCACAGAGCACAGGTCTTTCTTAATGTTTTGTCACATAGAAGATAAATGATCCTGGACGAATGTGCACGCTTTTGCTGCCAGAACAACTACTGTCGAAATAAGGGTATCGAAATCGTTTTCCTCTCATATTCTATGGTCTTCTGGATGGTGTTTTTGCCGAGGGTAGAAACAATCTATTGGCGTTTCTTTGATGTTTGTGTTTTCACGCATCTTCTTTATGCACAATGCCTGTGTGTGGTAGAGAAAAACTCAAGAGATGTGTTTAGGCACTGAACTTGATGTGAATTTCGAAGCGCCCGGGTAAGAACTGACTCCTGCCATTTCAACAACAGACTTACCCGTTTAACCCAAGAGATATGTAATTGCAATACTAAATGGCTGTTGTCATCTCAGCTACAATTAGGCGTTCATATATAACTATAGCTTACCAGATCTTGCCGTTCGTTAGCTTTTTTAATTCATTTATGCCATTTACTGATAGTCGGATGATGAAAGGATTTCGGCGTGCTTTACAGCTTTACACGTTTCGTATTTCACTGAATGGAACGGGAGAGGAATTTCCCAATTGCCGCACCTCTTTAAGTAAGCCTTTAGCCTCGTATTGAGTCAGGCGCCTGCAATTTAGCAGGCAAATGCTACAAGGTAACAAACTGACTTCGGAATGCACTCCTTTCTGGATATCAGTTGACAGATGATAACACATTTTTCAGTTGCGCCCAACATTTTCTAATATTTGTTTTCAGTCTAGCTGTTCAGGTTGGGTGCGAATTTTTGTTAGAAAATGAAAGTTCTGCTCAGTAGCGCAAAAATAATTTTTTTATGGGGGTGGCCCATAATATTGAAGATGCAAATAAAATAACTTAGGGGAAACGTCACCTAAAGCATTGGGGAGCGATAAACAAAAAATATCCGCTATTTTAGAATGAATTTCCAATGATTCGTAAAATATGTATTTAAAAATATATATAAATATATTTAAAAATAAGTAGCGAATGACAGACAACTAAGAACGAAGGACCAAGCCTCTGTGGGCCAATCGCCAACTTATGGAGAGACAATAGCCTGCGCTCGAAGTAGAACAGGCCGCCCCGGTGGCGCAGTGCTCTAAGCGCTGGCTTATAACCATTCGTCCGAGAAGAGTACAGGTTCGAATCCCGGTGAGGCATGGATGTTGTGCTTGTCTTAGGGCACTGGCTCTCTCCCTTCCCTGGAACCAGTGATCCTAAATTAAGGACGGACGACTGCTTATAGCCCATTGAGTTGCTCACGGTGGTCGTTAAACTTTCAATCGAAAAAAACATTAAATTTACGGTACAGATTAATGATCTCAACTTATTACAATTTTAGTAGCTCTTTAGTCTGTCCCTCAACTTCGTACTGAAAAAATTGTCTAACTGGTTTTCCCTAAAAATTTAAATTCGCTGGGAAAAATGATATTTAAAAAAAAAATTCTTCTCTGAGCTTGGTTACAATACGTATATTCTGTCAACACACGCGTATTTATTTACATATATATATATATATATATTCCCTCGCTCTTTCATGGCTTTTATCGATTATGAAAAAGCCTTTGATTCGGTGAAACCATCAGCAGTTACAATGGCTCTGAAAACCTGCGGTATTGAAGATGCATACATTAATATTATTAATAACATCTATGAAAATGCAAGTGCAAAGATTCGGCTGTTTGAAAATACAACACACATAAAAATTGGAAAGGGAGTGAGACAAGGTGACACCATATCTCCGAAGCTCTTTAATACCAAATTGGAGGGTGTTTTTCAGTCGCTGAGCTGGGAAAACAAAGGGATAAAGATTAATGGAGATTATCTAACCCACCTTCGTTTTGCTGATGACGTAGCCATTTTTGCAACTACCCCATCAGAGCTGCAGAGTATGATCCAGGAACTTGCTGACAAGAGTAAAGAAGTGGGATTAAAAATGAACTTTCAGAAGACAAAAGTGATGTTCAATGCTTTTACAAGAAATGAATATTTATCGATTGATGGAGAAAAGCTGGAGATAACAGACACGTACGTTTATCTTGGACAGCAGATATCAAGTGAGGGTCACATTGATGAAGAAATTAATCGGCGTACAAAACTTGCCTGGAGAGCTTTTGGAAGAAACAGCATAATTTTCAAGAGCAATATGCCATTATGTCTTAAAAGAAAAGTGTTTGATCAGTGAATCCTTCCAGTGCTTACGTATGGTGCAGAGACGTGGACCTTAACTAAAAGAGACATACAAAGGCTGCAGACAACTCAAAGAAGCATGGAGAGGTGCATACTTGGTGTAACCAGGAGAGATAAGAAGAGGAACTCGTGGATCCGAAAAATGACAAGAGTGGAAGACATCATCATCAGAGTTAAATCCCTGAAATGGCAATGGGCTGGACATACTGCCAGAAGGACAGATCATAGATGGACAGCCGAAATTTTAGATTGGATTCCAAGGGACAGGAAAAGACCCAGAAGAAGACCACATGGGAGATGGGTATATGAAATTCGAAAGTATGCAGGGGTGACATGGAGGAGACTGGCACAAGACAGATCGTTGTGGAGGAAACTTGGGGAGACCTTCGTCCAGCAGTGGATTGATAATGGTTGACAATGATGATGATGATGATGATATATATATATATATATATGTGTGTGTACAGGGGTTTATCAAAATAATAGAAACACCGACTGCGACTAGAGTACACGCAATGCGCTGTATGCAAATCACGGGGACGACGTCACCTGCGATGTGTGGTATATGAAGGGGCGCATTACGATGTCGGCTATCACGTAGAGGTGCCATAGTCGCAGGTGAAACAGCTGTTGTGGATTAATTGTCGACAACACCAGATCTCAATGACCTCAAAAAAGGCATGATCATTGGTGCCTTCCTTGCAGTGGCTTTATTACCTTGAACGGTAGAAACAGTAGTGTGACACCAGGAATTGTATCGAAGATTATGAATATCTATCAAAAACGATATAGGGTTGCCTACAAACATGCAAACTGTGGACGCTATACGAAGATGTTAGTTAGAGATAGGCGAACGTTGGCACGGACTGTACAACAGAAGCCCAAGACCACGACACTGCAAATAGCAGCAGAGTTGAACA
The DNA here is from genome assembly GCA_039090855.1 of Macrothele yani. NCBI lineage: Eukaryota > Metazoa > Arthropoda > Arachnida > Araneae > Macrothelidae > Macrothele > Macrothele yani. The sequence continues at coordinate 57,305,402 of CM077017.1, read as the reverse complement.
CCAATCGCAATGATCCTGTTTCCGTCATAACAGTTCGTCGGAAACTCCATCGTGCAGATATTTATGGTCGTTTTGCCATTCCCTGCCTCTGATTACCAACATCAATGCAACAAAACAACATGTAAGACGGTGCAAAGCAGATAAACATTGGGATGCTAAAGACTGGCAACGTGTCATCTGGTCTGGCGAATCGTTCTTCACATTGTTTCCTACCAATGGTATAGTGCACGTCAGGCAGAAACCTGCAGAAGGGTACCAACCCGACTGTCTGAGTCTCACTGTGAAGCACGGAGGTGGATCCCTGATGTTGTTGGGTGCCATATCATGGCATTTATTAGAGCCATTGGTTGTTCTGCAAGGTCGTGTAACAGCTGCAATGTACTAATCCATCTAGAACTTACTATTTTGCTCGTGCACAGTATGTATCTAGGACGCAATAAATATCTGTCTTAAGCACGATTACAAAGATACTCTACAACTGCACATACCCGTCTTCAATGAACAAACACTTTTATTCGAAATTAAAAACATCTATGTACAGGTAAGAGCATATTAAAAAGTTAAAAGGTGAGCACTTTCGGTCCACCCAAGTGGCCATTATCAAGCTAACAAGTGAGCTCAGATTTCCTCTGAGTGGGACTATAATACATACAGGGTTAGTCACGTGTAGTTACCATAGCAACGCAAAGTAGCAATAACAACGTGCTACTTTGCGTTGCTATGGTAACTACACGTGACTAACCCTGTATGTATTATAGTCCCACTCAGAGGAAATCTGAGCTCACTTGTTAGCTTGATAATGGCCACTTGGGTGGACCGAAAGTGCTCACCTTTTAACTTTTTAATATGCTCTTACCTGTACATAGATGTTTTTAATTTCGAATAAAAGTGTTTGTTCATTGAAGACGGGTATGTGCAGTTGTAGAGTATCTTTGTAATCGTGCTTAAGACAGATATTTATTGCGTCCTAGGTACTAATCCATTCTTGGGGAGCACCTGTACCAATGTTGCAGGCATGGTTCTTTAATTTCCATCGTTGGTTTCAAGCAGATAATGCACTCGTGCGTTGTGCGTAACGTGTCAAGTTGTGGTTTGCAGAACATAAAGAGGAAGCACAGTAGCTATTCCAGACCTCAGTATTAATATTGAACATTTGTGGGGATATCTGGAGCGAAAGGTCAGTCCATCCTACTTTCCACCTCCAACTTCCTTGGCACAGTTGGGATATATTTTAAAAGAAGCATGGTCCCAAACTCCATTATCCTATGTGCATGACTTGTATAAGCCTATTTCAAATCGAATTGCTTTCCCGAGCTGGGCACATAGAAAGCCCGAGCTGGGCCTGTAGCTCATAAATAAAAAAAATCTTGGCAAACAATAAGTGTTTACATTATTTTGATGAACCCCTGTACATATATATGAGCTCTTCCCCGTTGCATGTTCTTAACTGTATGCGCAACCTCTTCCAGTAATTCCTCCAGACCTACCAGCTCATGTTGCTCATGCCATTAAGAACATAGAAAGGGAAGAACTCCAGAAGAGGATGGAATTTACATGGGTATTGTACATGAAGCCCATGGAGAAACAAACTACACTCACCCACATTTTCACTAAATGCTTCAAAGAAGGAAAGATTCCTGGTGACCATAACAATGCATCTTTGATCCTGTCACATAAAAAATTGGACCTTGATGACCGCTGAAACAGCAGACCCATCAGCCTCCTATCAGTTGTTCACTACATTTTCTACATTTACTGTAGCGTCACTTGAAGGAAAAATTGGACTTGTCTTAACTAAAATACCAAATTACATTCAGGAGAGGCAATTGCTCTATTAATCCTATACACGTACTGAGAGAACTAATTGAAAGGAAGAATGAATTTAAAATTCAGGATTTTACTGATTATGAAAAGGCTTTTGATTCTGTGAAATCGTCAGCAATTTTGATGTCTTTGAAATCCTGTGGTACTGAAGATGAATACATAGTCATCATTAATAACATTTATGAAGGTGCAAGCACAAAGGTTCGGCTGTCTGAGGACACAGCACTTATAAAAATTTGAAAGGGAGTGAGACAAGGTGGCACCATATCTCTCAAACTCTTCAATACCATATTTGCAGAATGTGTTCCAATCATTGAACTGGGAAGACTAGGGGGAAAAGATTAATGTAGATATTTTGTAACCCACCCTCGCTTTGTGGACGACATAATCATTTTTGGGAATGTCCCCTCAGAGCTAGAGTGCATGATCCGGGAACTTACTAACAAGAGCAAAGAAAAGGGTTTGCAAGTGAGCTTACATTTGACAAATTCATGCACAATGATTTTACGAAAACTGATTAGGAAGTTGACCGATACCTACATTTACATTGAACAACAGATATAAAACAAAGGAAAAAATAGAGAAGAAATGCGAAGGTGAGTCAAATTCGTCCCGTTTGCAGCGAAAAAGTTGAATAATGCTGGATAGCCACTCCCGTTCACCTTATTCTGCAAAGTACAGGCGCTATTTCCTACAGTTATTTTCTAAAGTTCCACCAGAGCCACATTCTCACGGCGGTACCACTCGGCAGGTTTTGAGGACAGAAACTATCTGATGTGAGATTCCACATCCACCAATGAAGCGAAGTGCTTTCCTCGTAGGAAGTAGTCCACGGAGCGAAACAGGTGGCATTCGGATGGGCCCAAGCCAGAGCTGTGTGGAATTTGGGGTAATAGCACAACCTCCTCCAATTCCTATTGTTTCAGGCGGACCATTCTGTAGGTGTGCCTTGGGAGTATTATCCACGGTCGCTTTCTATTGATGAGTGCTAGGTAGCGGCGGTTGTTTCGCTAAAAGATTCCTTCCGAAGCCTGAATACCTGGCACAAGTTTCCAGTGTAGGGTACCCTCAAAATGCCACCAAATGCACACCATGACTTTCCACTCGAAGTTCCCTCTTTATGCCACTGGCTGTGCGTCCTGGTCTGTCCTCAGCCACTGGTGCATTGTGGTAAGATAACGTAGGATTATACATTTTTCATCGCCTGTGGTGCTAGGAATCCAAAACCTATCGTCCTGTGGATTTGACAGCAATCTTCGACAGAGAGAAACACCTTCTTTTGCTTTCTTGGGTGTCAATGCATGGGGAACAATTCGGTGGCACCTGGAGGAGAAGACAAGCTTGTGCAGGTGACAAACAAAAATGGATTGCGAAGACACCGCCTCAGCTGACATTTGTCGAGTATTGGTACCGGGGTTCGCTGTCACAGCTTCTGTCATGGTGTCGGTGTTGGTGATCGATGGACTTCCTGACCTCGACTTGTATTCGAGACTGATGTAAGCCGCATTGAAACACCTGAACCACTTTCGTGCAGTGCTGCTGTTTACTGTTTTCTCGCCTTCAAGTGCAGAAATTTGTCTCGCTGCTGCCGTCTTTAACCCATTTTTCCAATAATGGTGTAGGTGCACTCAAACAGTGCGTTTATCGACCTCCTTCATCTGCTCACTTGATGACGCAATATAGCCCCGTGCCAAACGCACGTCATTAGCTTTTTGTGTTCCACGTCATCACTGTACGAAATCGACGGTGGAGCGCGTCTTTCACAGGAATGGAGGTCCAACATCATGTGGATCTCAAAATCAAACGAACTTTTTTTTTGATTGGAGGTTTAACGACCACCGTGAGCAACTCAATGGGCTATAAGCAGTCGCCCGTCCCTAATTCAGGACCACCGGTTCCAGGAAAGGGAGAGAGCCAGCGCCCTAAGACAAGCACAACATCCATGCCTCACCGGGATTCGAACCCGGACCCCTTTTGGACGAATGATCAAAAGCCATTGCTTAGATCACTGCGCCACCGGGGCGGCGACGAACTTTTGTCTCTCCCAGATAAAAAAAACTATGTTGGAGAGCATTTGGAAGAAACAGTACATTTTTCAATAGCAGTTTACCATTATGTATTAAAAGAAAAGTGTTTACTCAATGCATCCTTCTAGTTCTCACATATGGAGCTTCCTTCTAGTTCTTACATATAACCTTGAGTGAAAAAGACATACAGAGGAAGAAGACAACTCATAAAAACATGGAAAGGTGCATGCTTGATGTAATCAGGAAAGATAGGAAGAGGAATACATGGATTGAGGAAAGGAAAATAGTTGTTGCCGCCATGATCAAAGTGAAAACGCCCAAGTGACAATCGGTTGGGCATATTGCTAGAAAAACATGCCGTGCTTAAGCAACTGAAATATCAGATATAATACCAAAGGGCAGGAAAAGTCACATAACAAAACCACGTGAAAGATGGGTGGATGAAATACGAAAGCCTGCTGGAGTGACTTGGGAGAGGCGGGTTCAAGGCAGAAAGTTGTGGGAGGTACTTTGGGAGACCTTCATTCAGCAGTGAATTTACAGGGGTTGATGATGATGATTACATGTACGAGTAGTATATAATCATATGCTCTACGTTGTTTTGTTTCTCTCTCTCTCTCTCTCTCTCTCTCCTTACTTTTTCTTAAATTGATTTCTGCTCTCGGAGAAGTTGGACCCCCCCCCCTGAAAATATTAGGTTCCGTCGCCCATGACTGAAGTAACCGCTAGATGTTCTTCATGAAGGTCTTCACTATGTTGTTTGTTGTCCACTTGTCCTGTCCCCACAATTGCAGTGCCATCTTGTGAATAGAAGTCGTATTCAAAGTTCAAATTATTATTGTAATTTCCGGTTAATTTCTTCATTCCTTTTGAATCCCAGTATCCTCTTTCTTTGCTATTAAGAAACACCACGCATAGGGTAGTTCCAAAGGGGATTGTTCATTACAGTTATAGCTTTTTGTTTTCTCAATCATCACACTCTCCGACATCAGAATCTTCTTATGCGAACTGTGTGAAGTAAACACCTTAGCTTCCTCCCACATGGGTGTAGAATTCTGATTTAAACAGTATCTAATGAGTGATTTCTTCTGATTAATTTGCCACCAGTTCCTTTGATGTTCTTCATCGCCTCTTAGTACTTCCAATATATTTGCTAGTTTTATTTTTAGTGGTAATATTCACTGTTGGTATCCCGTAAGTTCCTGCTCTGTGCCTATATGGCGTTTTATCATAACCAGAAGTAAGAAAACGACTATTATCTGTCACTATATCTGCAAATCTTTTATTGATTTTATTGCATTCTTTTCGTAAAATGTTAGTCAATGGTGGTATGTAAGGATAATTTCCACAGTATTGCATATCTCTTTCTATTGTATTATTATTTCTGGGTTCATTAACGCTAACGTTATAATTTTTATACATCTTCCATATCTCATTTCTTTTATATTTAAAGTCAGTAGCAAGGTTAATTATACATTCTATCTCAGCTTGTTCCAAAGTTTCATTGGAAGTAGGAGATACTGCTCTTCGCATAAAATAACTGAAGGCGGCATATTTATAATGTTTAGGAGGATTTGAATGAAACGGTATAATAGCTGGGATATACACAGTGCGTCAAAGAAATTTTAAGACTGGGTCTGTAAAATGAAATAGAAACAAGAAATTATAATTTGTTTTGGTTTGTTATTCAAAACAAGTCCCTCCGGCTTCAATACACTTGTTACAGCGATTTAATAATGATTCGAATTCCTGTTCCAGTTCACTTTGCGGAATTGCCTCCAAAGCACGCGTCGAAGCTGTTTGTATGGTCGAAATATCATAAAAAAACACCCTTTTAACGTCATTTTAAATTTTGGAAACAAAGAAATGTCACAGGGTGCTAAATCAGGCGAATACGATGGATGATTCAACACACAGACGTTATTTTTCACCAAAAATCTACAAACAAGAAGTGGGGTGTGACTGGGTGCATTATCGTGCAACAAACACCAACTGTTTTCATCTCGATATTCTGGACGAATGCGACGAATTCTGCCCATCAAACGCTTCAAAACATTTAAATAAAACTCACCAGTAATTGTTTGTCCACTTCGAAAAAATTCTTTGTGGATAATACCCTTACTATCGAAGAATGTAATGAGCATTGTTTTGATTTTCGATGGAACTTTTCTTGTTTTTTTGGCTTGTGGCGAGTTTTTTGACTTCCATTCCGTACTTTGTCGCTTTGATTTAGGATCATATTGAAAACACCATGTTTCATCACCACTAACAATCGATTTTAAGAAGTTTGGATCATTTTCAGCGGCTGAACTGATGTCTCTGCAATGTGCACTTCTCCTTGATTTTTGTTCATTGGTTAACGTGTGTGGAACAAATTTAGCACAGACTTTTGTTTTGCCCAAATCTTCATGCAGGATGGTTCGAATCGTTTCTTTGTTGATGTTTAAAGACTCTTCCATCATTATTAGTGACGCACATCGATTGTTTGCCATGAAATCACGCACTTTTTCAATAATCTCAGGTGTCCTAGATGAACTTGGTCTTCCGGTATGCTTATCATCTTCTAGCGTATCTCTTCCGTCCAAAAAAACGTTTCTGCCACAGGAAAACATTTGACCTACTTAAACAAAACTCACCGTAAACTTGTTTCATCATTTGGTACGTTTCCGAGGCACTTTTACCAAGTTTTGTGTTAAATTTAATAACCTTCTTAATAATTCAACATGAAAAAATTTTTACTTCTCAAATGAACGTCCGTTTCGTTTGAGTTACTTTAACAACTGCGCAGTACTTTTGGCAGAAAGCAAGCAGATAGTCACGGTTTATAACGCAGTCGCGATTACACTGGTGGCGCAACCGTAGGTTGAAATCTAGCGCCAGTCTTAAAAATTCCTTGACGCACTGTGTATGTTTGCTTCCTGTAAACTGTGTATTCTAGAGAATCGTGCTTTCTTATCAATAGAATATCAAGGTAACCCAGTTGTTTCTCAACTTCTCGCTCACAAGTAACCTGTATTGTAGGATAATATCCATTATATTTCGTTATAAATTGTTGTAAACTATTCTCAGAGTGCTGCTAAATAAGTAAAATGTCGTCAACATACCTCAAAAAAACTCTAGGTTGATTCTGTGAATATATTGCAAGCAACCGATTCTCAATGTCTTTGCAATACCACCTATGACAACAATCCAGACAAGGGAGATCCCTTCGGTGAACCAAATGTTTGCCTATAGATTGTTTGATGATATCCGAAGTAATTGTTATCCGCGACAAAATGCAGAGCTGCTGTTACATTCTCAATTTCGGAGTCAGGTGTCTTCACTTCAATGAGCTTGTTTTTTATTAATTCAATAGCTTTCTTAACAGGAGTGTTCGGATACAATGCAATTACATCTAAGCTTACCATAATACTGTTTCTCGTATCAATACATTTAATCTTCTCTATAACTTCACTAGGATTACCCACATAGTTCTCATAAGATTCATATAGTTGTTTAAGGTATCTATATAAAGAGCCCTTTTAAATTTATAGTTGGTCGCATTATTTTTATTTACGATTAGTCCAAACGGACATCCTGCTTTATGAGCCTTCAGTTTCCCGAATATAGTAGGCAAGCAGGCCCCTATTGGAGGATATGCTTTACTTCTTGTTTGTTGCGGGAGGTTACCATGATTTTAATGTTAGCCAATTTTCTCAAAATTCTATCTGTTGGATCTCTGTTTACTACTTCAATATGTAATAATTCAATTCCCTGCAACATTTTAGTATGAAATTCCTCCCTAACCACCAGAACTAGTTGTTTTGATTTGTCTGCTAAAACCCATTGAATATCTCGACATTTCTTTAAGTCAACAAGAGCTTGGCGTTCATATTTAATTACTGATGGCTTTACTTGCTGCTTAAGTAATGTATCAACCGTTCTTGCTAGTTTGAACCTAACAGAATTTTGTCGTTCTGTTGGCAAGTTTGCGACTAAATCTTCCATGTGAGGTATCAAGATCTCAGTTTTTGGAGTGGTAGGAGGGTATGCATACCTTGTCCCTCTGTTTAAACCTTGTCTTTGTAGCTCAGTTTTAAATGGGGTTTGTTAACATACATATTGTCATTTGGTAAAGATGTCTTTGGCATACTCCTTTTTTGCTGGTTTAACAGGTTGTTAGTTTTCTGATGTTGTTTATAAAAGTTAGCCGACTGCAGCTTTTCAACGATCGCAAAAATCTTTCTCATTTCCTCATCAACTTTTTCTGAAAATTCCTTTCATTCGAAGCATTTATCGTAATACTGCTTGCATAACAGTTATACATTTAATCTGTTATATATAGTGACAGATAATAGTCGTTTTCTTTGTCGATAATAGTCGAAAATATATAATAGTCAACAATAGTCGAAAACGACTATTATCTGTCTCTGCAGATATAGTGACAGAAAATAGTCGTTTTTTTACTTTTGGTTTGATAAAACGCCATATAGGCAGACAGCAGGAACTTACGGGGTACCAACAGTGAATATTACCACTCAAAATAAAACTAGCATATACACTGCATATTGGAAGTACTGAGAGGCAATTGGAAACCAGGATTAAAGAACATCAAAGAAAGTGGAGGCAAGCTAATCAGAAGACATCACTCATTAGATACTGTTTAAACCAGAATTCTACACCCATATGGAAGGAAGCTAAGGTGTTTATTTCACACAGTTCGCAAAAGAAGATTCTGATGTCGGAGAGTGTGGGGATTGAGAAAATAAAAAGCTATAACTGTGACGAACAAGCCCCTTTGGAACTACCCTACGCGTGGCGTTTCTTAATAGCTAAAGAAACAGGATACTGGGATTCAAAAGGAATGAAGAAATTAACCAGAATTTACAATAATAATTTGAACTTTGAATACGACTTCTATTCACAAGATGACACTACAATAGTGATGACAGGACAAGTGGACAACACACAACATCGTGAAGACCTTCATGAAGAACATCTAGCGGTTACTTCAGTTACAGTCGGAACTTCACAACTGAGGAGTGAATAATCCGTTGAGAATGGACATAGATAAGTGCTCCGAAACATGCACGGAAGACTGTGGTGGATGGTGATTGGTTGACAAGGTTTGATTCAGGAAATGATTATTCTATTTTAAGATTTTTAAAGTGTACATATTTCTATTTGACCTTTGAACTGTTTATTGTGTGGAATCAGTTTTAGTGAAGTACTACTTGTACTGTGTCTACATCTTAACTTATTATCAGGAAGTGAAATAGTGAATGCAAACTACAGTTGATTAAATATCTTTTTGAATTTAGTGGATAATGAACAATTAATGACTATATGTGCATTATAATAATTTTGAAACATTACTGTAGTCAGACTTTTATGTAATAGTGTGATAGACTTTAAGGATATTGAGTCTTAGTGTTGTTATACACTTAGTTCACTGCCGACAATTTGAATAGCAATACAGAACTGTTGTAATGGCTTACGGGGATCTACACTGCTGGCCACCCAAAATGCAACACCAAGAAGAAAGCATCCGATTGGCCTGATATGCGCAGCATGCGTCGCCCGCGAGAGGACATGCAAATGATTAGCATTGCAGGGCATATGCAAATCATGTGCACCCGGCACGCCACCGAGAAGCATATAAGAAGGGTGCACAGAAGGCGGAGTGTAAGTAGTGGAAGTGTGTTGTGCTGCCGGACCTGTGCGTGGGAAGCTTCCTGATGCCTCGTCGCAGAATACGGCAGTCATTCCAGCCCGTTTTGGAGTTCGGCAGAGGACGAATAGTGGCTTATCGCGACAGCGGTTTATCGTACCGAGACATCGGAGCCCGTGTGGGACCACATCCAGCCACAGTGAGGCGAGTATGGATTCGGTGGGTGCAGGTGAGACGGACGGACAGACGTGAGCGATTGTCGCAGACGCGGAACACCACCGAACGAGAGGAACGGCATGTTGTGCGGCGGGCATTGACGGCTCGCACCGCCACATCACGAACGTTAGCGCAGGAATTACGTGACGTTCGACGTCGTCTGCAGAGGCGGGGACTTGTCGCACGGCGGCCATTGCTCCGATTACCATTGACGTTACACCACCGGCGAGTGTGGCGGCAGTGGGCCGTTTAACGCCACACCTGGACTACAGAATGGCACGACATTGTCTTCTCCGACGAATCCCGCTTCTGCCTGCAACACCACGATGGTCGGATCCGCGTGTGGCGGCACCGCGGCGAGAGACTGTATGACGCCTGCATTATGCATCGCCATACCGGTCCGTCGCCTGGCGCTATGGTTTGGGGCGCAATTGGATATGACACCCGCGCCCCTCTGGTACGCGTCGCAGGTACACTCAACAGCCACCGCACCATCTCCGACGTTTTGGAGCCTGTAGTCCTCCCTTACCTGCAGGACCTGCCAGCGGCCGCGTTTCAACAGGACAATGCGCGCCCGCACGTGGCACGCATCGTGCAACAATTCTCCACGGCCCACCAGGTGTCGCTGCTTCCGTGGCCCGCCTGTTCTCCCGATATATCGCCCATTGAGCACGTCTGGTCGCTGATCGGCAACCGAGTGGCCCGGCAAGCACCAGCCGCGGCTACGCCTAATGAACTGTGGCAATGTGTGGAAGCAGCCTGGACCGACATACCCCAAGCCCACATCCAAAACCTCTTTCGTTAAATGCCGCGGCGTGTAGCGGCCGTTACTGCCAGCCATGGGGGCACACGAACTATTGATGTTTGCGTGTTCCGCAAGTTGCACGGGCCTGTAAGCTCAATCGTTTCATCTTTGTTTCTGTTGTTATGTGTCCAGTATATCTGGCTTTGCTATCTCGTGTCCTTCTTGGTGTTGCATTTCGGGTGGCGAGCAGTGTATAACACAGCATTCTCATTATATAACAAATAGAATTGATTTAAGTGCGATTATACACTGGAGGCTGTAGCCGAGGCAGGAGCTCTGCGAAACTATAGTCGATGCTAAAAAAGCTTTTAAATTTTGAATAAACGTTGATAATTTATTCTTATACGCTGGAGTATCAGGAATAAAATAGTGAAACAATGTGATTGATACTTTGTCGGCTGGTCATTACCGACACAGTTATGAATCAACGTGAGTAACAGTATTATTAGACGGCATACGCCGTTGAAGCTATGAATAAGTCACCACGTATGTATATACTTTCATATGTTCGCCTTATTGTGAGGTAAACTTTATGAAATGCAAATGAGAACCTGATATTTAGCTTGGAATATTGCGCTTAATCAAACCAAATGAATCTGTGCCTTGTAAAGCTAGTAAATTCTTATCATATTCACAATGACTTTTTTGTGGAGTTTAAAGTCAAAATGAAAAAAAAAATGTCAAAAGACCACTAGAGATTTGTTTTATAAACATTCTTTCAGTTGTAAGATGACAAAATATGATTCTAAAATGTTTTGTTTTGTTTTTTGATGTAGTGTTATTTATATTAAAAATTTCAGGGGTACATTTGCTTCCCTGGAATGTCACAAGAAATGAGCAAAAGAGAAATTTCTTTCAAAGGGAAGATAATGTTCAGACATGCTGAAATGAAGGAAAAAACTTCGGTATAAAAATTGAGCTGCGTCAAAACAGAAGAGAAAGAAAATTTCTGCATGAATACAAATATTCGGAGTAAAAAGTTTGAATAAAAAACAAATTCAGAATCAAAGTTTCCTGAAGTAAAGCTCTATATGAAAACTGAAGTTCAACTTTAATTTACGGTTTACTATGTAACATATCTAAAAGCTTAAAAAAGTACATTTCCGTAGAGTGATGCAATTTCCAAATTTTTTGCAATGTTACATGGTGAACAGAAATTTTAAAGCAATCCAGTATTGTAATTTGAAAGCTGGAAATAAACAGAATCAGCATTCTTAGAAACGTAATTTTCCTAAACTGCAATAACTTTCTGTATGAATACTGAAAAAGCCAGAAAAGGGATTTGATGAAATGAAGGAAATTTTTGTAAAGAGATAGAAAAATTCGAAATGGAAATTTCTGAAAATTTGGGAAACATATGTGTAAAAACGGAAATTACCGAAAATTCGTGAAACATCCTTATTTTTATTGTTGTTTCCTGAATTTTCGGAAATTTCCATTTCCATTTTTTCCATAACGGAAAAAATCCAAATGAGAATTTCTGAAACATTAGAAAACATCCACATAAAAACGGAAAAAGACAAAATAGGAATTTCTGAATCATCAGAAAACATCCGTATAAAAACGAAAAAGTAAAAACTGAAAGAGTCAAAATGGAAATTCTAGACATTTCATAAAACAACCGTATAAAAACGGAAAAAGACAAAACGGAAATTTCTGAAATTTCAGAAAACATCTGTATAAAAATGGAAAAAGTCAAAATGGAAATTTCTGATTTTTCAGAAAACATCTGTATAAAAACGGAAAAGGACAAAATGGAAATTTCTGAAATTTAAATTTCAGAAAGCATCTGTATAAAAACGGAAATACATGAAACTGACTTTTCTAAAAAAAAAAAAACGGAATTAGTGACAACAAAAGATCCGCCAAATTGCTCAATGTTTCCGTTATTAGAAACGGAAATTTCTAAAACGACGAACACCTACCGGCAACTTTGCTGCACGTTATTTTCAGAAATTTTCAGTGAATTCACACCACTTATTTTTAACAGTGCAGATGTAAGTAAGAAGCAACAACAATTAATGAAAGTTAAGATAATTCCTCTTGAAATATGCGATTAATTTCCATCTCTCCGTCACTTGAAGTGGACAATTCAAATCAAAGTTCTTGGAATCTAAACAAATGCTTTGGCCAAACCGCATGTTGACTAAATTGGTAGTCTAGATTCACATGCAGCTATGATTAATGAAATCCCCTGCATAATTTTATTTGCACTATCTGGCCACTTTATTAGCAGTGGTAGAATTTTACAAAACATTTCGCAGGTCCTTCTGACTAATGTGTACCAAACGTTCGTGGTCCGCAAACGACACCAATATTAATGCATTTAATACACACACACACACACACACTGTACTAGTTTTTTGTCCTTCTTCAAGACAAGAGAATTTGCAAAGTGGAAATTGTAAAATCGCTGCATGTGAGTCCTTCTGTGGTCCACAGACTCTGGAACCAATTTCAAAATACGCAGTCAGCTTCCCGAAGGTACAACGAAGAAAGGCTTAAAGCTACAACATCCGTGTATGGCCGTTATCTCCGATTAACTGCGCGGAGGAACAGGACGGCTGCCCAGACACAGCTGCGATCTGCCCTTGATGCGGCTACAGGAACGGTGGTATCTGCTTTGTTTTTTGTGGAAGACTTCACGAAGAAGGTCTTATGCTAAGCGACCAGCATTATGCGTGACCCTTGTCATAAGGCGAACGCTCGAATTGGACAAGACTTCACGTCAATTGGACAAGATTTCACGTCAATTGGACTAAAAACCAATAGAAGTCAGTATTCTTCACAGATAAGTCCAGATTTGCTCTGCATACTGATCTGGAGAGAATGACGGACACGGTATCATCCCTCTATGACCCGTGAAAGTGACACTTATGGTGGTGGTAGCGTGCTAGTTTGGTGTGCCATCTCGTTAGGTGGAAGTTCTATGTGCTTCCAAGAGGAATCATAAATGCTCGACGCTATATGGATGGTGTCCTGAACCCTTATGTTCGCCCTTATGCAGGTGTCATAGGAGGTGAATTTCACCTGCATGGCGATAGCGTTCGTCTCCAACAAGCGAGGCTGGTAGAACAATATCTTCAAGAGGAGACCATTGTCCATGTGGATCGGCCAGCTAGGTCTCCCTGCCTTAATCCGATCGAGCATGTCTGTGATGCTCTAATGAGGCAGACGTCTTGTTGCCTTCAACCCCCTCCTCCAGACCTGAAGGGGCTTAGGCAAGCTTTGCACGACATTGGTCGTTCTACCTACTGAGTTCCTAGACGCCTTTAGCAGCAGCATGAAACATCGCTGTGAGGCCTACATTGCTGTGAGGGGTGACCACACTCCCTATTGCTGTACTTTGGCTATTTCATTTTGGCACGTTATTTATCACCTGTTTCTGTATGTGGTCATTTTTGTCAGAATGAACCGTTTCTTACGAAATGTTTTAGAATATTTCTCTTGCTGCTACATAAACGGTGGTATTACGGTGATACAGGAACCACATAATACGCGTTTTAACCAAATTTCATAACATTTCATCATGTACATTTGGAGTTATGGCTGTTATCGTAGTGGTTTCCTTATTTTACGGGAACCAGTGTATATATTGTATAAATATAGGAGCGCGATCGTTGCTATGAAGAAGGTAACCTTGTTCTTATCCGCATTTTGTTTGCATTTATCTTTTTGATTTGGTTTTTAGGTCTTACTTCTGCTCGTTTTTACTCGTAATTTTAATGTTGAGCTTAACCGCTGGGTTAGCAGTTTTGCGCTGCCAATTCGTTACAGCTCCGACTTCAGTTTATTCGTTTCATTAGCTCATTTTTTGTAATCATTTCACTTCTGGATGAAGGTCCCCAAAGTCTCTTCCACAACTTCCTGCCTTAAGCCAGTCTCTTCCAAGTCCCGCCAGCATGCCTTCGAATTTTATCCATCCATCTCCCACTTGGTTTTTTCCTGCCACTTGGTATCCAATCTAGTATTTCAGTCGTTTAGCAGTGGTCAGTGATAGCATGTCCGGCACGTAACTGGAAGACCCTGGGTTCGATTCCCGGTGGCAGCTGATGAGAATTTTTCCGTGACCCACTTATTAACGTGGAAAGAGCGGTGACTTCTGTTTGGACATAATATACACTGAAAAGCGAAAACACTATGAACACCTGCTAATATCATGTCGGTCCTCCACGTGTCACCAAATCAGCCCTTACGTGGCGAGGCATGGATGCTACAAGATTTCTAAAGGTTTCTTCTGGTACAGATTTCTAAAGGTTTTTTCTGGTATATGATACCAACACGTTACCAGCATATCCTTCAACTCTTTAGTCCTCCCCCCCCCCGGTGGCGCTGGCTTCTGATCATTCGTCCGAGATGGGACTGGGTTCGAATCCCAAGTAGGTATGGTTGTTGTGTTTGTCTTACGGCACTGGCTCTCTCCCTTTTTGGGGACGGGCTACTGCTTATAGCCTGCTGAGATGCTCACGATGGTCATTAAGCCCCGATCAAAAAACTAAAAACAACTCTTGTAAGTTTGCAAGTTATACAGTTGAGCCACCGCAGATCGGTGTTACTGTTCCAATTTAAATTGTAGGTGCTCAATTGGATTAATGTCTGGGGAATTTGAAATACCTGGAAGTATTCTTCATGTTCCTTGAACCATACTGGAGCAATCTAGACTGCGTGGCATTGCGCATTATCCTGCTGAAAGAATGCACTACTAGAAGGGAATACCGTTGTCATGAAAGGATGTACCTAGTCTGCAATGATGTTTTAGGTAGGTGGTAGATGTCATAGTTTCCTGCATATGAATGACTGGACCCATAGTTGTCCAGCAGAACATTGCTCAAAACATTACACTTCCTCCACCGGTTTGTTATCACACAGTGTATTATGGTGCCAACACTTCTGCAGGTAATCGACGCACACGTACCTGCTGCAGGAAATGCGATTCATCGGACCAGGCGACCTGCTTCCAATCATTCAAGGTTCAATTTTCATGCTCGCGTGCCCATTGTAGGCGCTTTCGACGATGAACCGAGGTAAGCATAGGCATGCGGAGTGGCCTGTCGCTACACAGCCCCCCCCCCTTTAGCAGGGTTCAATGTAATATGTATTGTGACACATTACTCCCGTCACCTGCATTCAAATTACCTGCGAGTTGCGTCAGTATCCTTTCTGTCGGCTCGTGCCATAGCGGATAGGCTTCGCTCACCTCGAGCATCGATGAGTCGTGGTCGGTTCCCACCTTGCCAGCGTTTCGTGGTTTTCCTCTCCTCAGACCACTTTTTGAAGGAACTAACCACGGCTGACAGTGAGCACCCCACAAGCTTTGCCGTCTCGGAAATGCTCTGACTCATACGTCTGGCCATGACGATTTGGCCTTTGTCAAACTGGCTTCTGATCATTCATCCGCAAGAGGACCGGGTTTGAATCCCGGTGAGGCATGGATGTTGTGTTTGTCTTACGGCACTGGGTCTCTTCCTTCCCTGGAACCAGTGGTCCTAAATTAAGGACGGACGACTACTTATAGCCCATTGAGTTGCTCACGATGGTCGTTAAACCTCCAGCCAAAAGAAAATAAAAACCTTGCTAAGTCCGTTGCCTTTCTCTTCTGAAGAACAAGAATGACAATGATTAACAGAGCTCAGTACCAGGTGTTATTTATACCGTTTCATGACCTTCACACGCGCCGACTTTTACATGCAGTTGCTTGGATTTGCGTAAAGACGCACTGGTCATAGCCTTTTGGTTCTTCGGTGTATGTTAGTTTAACTCGGTGCAATTGTTAGTTGCTGCACAGATTATTACTTTACGCGCTACCTTTTTGAATTGAAAATAAGTGCATCATTTAGGGTCCAAACTGCACAACAATTAAAAATTTCATGAATGAAAATGCGTTCTAAAAGTTTTTTATAGTTAGTTTCCCTATTCCATTGCAAACTGGAGAAGCTTCAATATCCTGTTCATTGACGGATTATTACGAATGAGAGTAAGTCCGCTTGTATGAATTATCGACCAAATGCTCATCATGCATGTTTGTGTTTGTCTCTGGAAAATCCATGAAAAAAATTTGCGGAGTTTTCTTTCGTTTGGTACCCATGAATGAAAACAGCGACTTACCTGACGCGTAATGGTGACTTCAGAGTTTCCTAACATTTTTATTTTTTCCCCCTTGACGCATTCATTTGAGCAAGGGTTAAAAATACTACCATGGTAGAAGTAGAGTTCAAAGAATTACGATCCTATTTTTAAAGCTGATGAGTCAGCATGAACTTTCGAAACGAAAGATATACAAAGATCTTGAACAAGAAGGAGTACTTTCAAACATTGCCCAGTTTTTTTACCAGTTAAGCTTTAACCGATAAAACATCTGTGTAATGTTTAAAAGTGCTATTTCTCCGCCTAGCCGCATTCCTCACGTCGTACCCAGGAAGGAACAAGGAATTTCACAATAAACTACTTTTTGACACTCCGGTAATTAATCCCAACTTATACAATGTTTATTATCATATTATATTGACATTTTCTTAAAGTGATTGACGCAGAAGCGTGTATCATTTTAAGAAACATTTGAGTTTCAGATAGTCTTGCAATATGCAAAACTATCTGAAACTGAGATTAGAAATATATTTTGTCTCTTGGTATTAGTTACAAACCATATTTCTTTTTAATTTCCTTAATATCGACACTTCTACGAACATAATTTTTTATCACTGTGCTGAAAGAAACACTCTTATCATTTTTCTGCCCTGAATTCTTGTCTGTGCCACCTCTTGACACACCCTTCGATCGATACAGTTAGTGGACAGGGTGACGTACACTGCCTATCTTAACTTCCCATTTTTGTTGGCCTTTCACTTATCAATCATTATGCTAGGGTTGCAGAAAGATACGCACAGAGGGCCCGAAATTCTTATTTCACACATACGTATCACTAAGCTGTTTGTAACGTACCAGGAGATGTGACGTACCTGCCAGAAGGACGCACACGACATAAAGGCAGATAGGAATCAGAACAAGTGTCCGCATAGCTCAACTGGTAGAGCGACTTATTCCGGAATGAGGGGATCTGGGTTCAAATCCCGGCGTAGACCAAAAATGACGGAGAAACTTACTTCGTTATAATGGCGCCCGAACTATCCGGATGACCCGACCGTTCAAAATCTCGCTATGGTGTGATGTTATTTCCACACCGTGAGATAGGAAAAATATGAGCAGCACTTCGAAAGAAAAAAAAAAAGAAAAATAAGGGGGAGATGATGTAACGTACCAGGAGATGTGACGTACCTGCCAGAAGGACGCACACGACATAAAGGCAGATAGCAATTAGAATCAATGTCCGCGTAGCTTAATTGGTAGAGCAACTTATTCCGGAATGAGTGGACCCGGGTTCGAACCCCGGCGCGGATAAAAATGACGGAGAAATTCACTTCGTTATATGTTCTCTGGGATCCAGAGGTTAGCTTCACAAAGAAAAAACAAACTACCAGATAATTTTTAACTGATTATTTACTTACTGTTGCCGTATCAAACTTCTCCATTTACAGCGATCTTGACATACAACTCGGGCTTCACTGACATCCATCACACGGCGCACACAAGATCTTCCATACTTCATACTCATGATCTCTTTCTGATGCAGACACTCCTGAATCTGATCCTCCCATGACTTCCTTGGCCTTCCTCGGCCTCTTCTTCCTGCCACTTGGGCTAAAAAAAAAATTCTTAGTAAGCATCTCCTCACTCATTCTTTCAATATACCCAAACCACCGAATCATATTAGTCTCCACCTTGCTAACAACATTTTTTATTTCATGCTTAAAGAAACTGCATTTTCACTAAGCAAAAGGTCAAGAGACAGGTAGAAAGGGTTCAAATTTTTAGCATCAGTTCTTAATTCCCAAAACTGAAATCATCTGAATTCTGTGCATTTCTAACCTTTCGTTTTTGGTGACCTATGTAAATTTTGGTTACGTCTGATCTTCCAGGAGTTCTTATTCTCCGGGCTATGGCTAGCAATCAGTCAAGTAATACTAATTGGTAAAAATACAGGAGCCATGCAGTTTAAAGCTTTGTCGGTACTGATTAGGAACTTCTCTCACGCTAGTGCTTAATCCGTCTATAAGTGTATACTGTTTATTCTAGGCCTGTGATTCAAACTTCAACATTACAATGAGTTTTTTTGTGTGTGTACTATGACATCCGAAATCTGTGACTCAGCTTCTACGTTACTACAATCTGTAGTGTGTGTTATTGTATACTAGATCTGTGATTTAACTTTTACATTACTGCAAGTTTGTGGTGTGTGTACTAGACATGCTGAGATCTGTTATTCAACTTGTACGTTACTACGAGTATGTAGTATGTGTACTATTGTATGCTGGATATGTGATTCAACTTCTGCGTTACTATAAGCGTGTAATGTGTTTACTATGGCATGATAGATCTATGATTCAACTTCTACGTTACTACAAGTTTGGGATATGTGAATTATGACATGTTAAGGTATATGATTCAACTTCAACGTTACTACGTGTTTGTAGTGTGTGTACTATTGTATGCTGGATCTCTGATTCAACTTCTACGTCATACACGTTTGTGATGTGTGCGTGGTGATATGCTAAGATATGTAATATATCAAGTTTGTGATGTGTAAGTTATGATATTCTAACAGCTAATTTGTAATTCAACTTTACGTTACTACGAGGTTGTAGTGTGTGTATTATTGTATGCTAGATCTGTGATCCAACCTCTACAAGTTTGTAGTGTGTGTACTATGATGTTCTAAGATCTGTGATTTAACTTCTACGTTATTGCAAGTTTGTAGTGGCGTCGGATCTTCTACTTTGCAACGAGTTGTAGTTACTCAAGGAATAAATCAGAGACTCCGAAGACCTGGTGGTAAGTCACCTTATTGACAGTAGTTTCTTTTTGTGTACTTTTGCACCTCAAATCATGGTAACAGTCATTATCCTAGGGTTAAAGAAAGACACACACACACAAAATGAGCCGTACCTTTTTCATTGCATCCTTAGAAAACTGCATTTGTGTTAAGCTTGAGGTCAAGAGATATGAAGAAAGCTTTCAAATATTTTGCATCAGTTCCTTCCCAAAATTAGAATTATCTAAATTCTGTTTGACACAAGGAAAGAAAAGAAGAAAAATAACATAATATATTTCCTTTTATTTCTTGGTTTAACGACCATCATGAGCAACTCTGAAGATTGTGAGCAGTCGCTCACCGGTAATTTAGGGTCACTGGTTCCAAGAATGGGACAGAACTACCGCCATCGGACAAACACACCACCCACGCCTCATTCGGGTCTCAAAGCAGGTCCCATCTCTGAAGGATTGTCTTCCACTTCCGTACAAAAGGAATTTTGTCCCATTTCCGTACATAGCAGATCGGTTAGTGCCATTTGCGTATAGTTTCACTGCGCCTGGTATCAGACGTGGGAAACGCTAAGGAGAAAGTAAATGCTGATCCCCTGTCGAATTCCTCCGACGTCACAGAGATCACCATTCATTGGTGCACATGGTAGAGTAAGCGGGAACAGCAATAACAGCTAAAGGGCTAATAAGCTGTCCATTAATGTCATCTTTAGGGTTTTCAGCATTCGTCGCAGATGTTTCATTTCAAAGGCTCGAAAAAAATTGCTTTTCTCTTTAACATTCCGTTCAAAGCTGCCGTCAAAAATTCCAGGCTATTTCTTTAACCAGTTTCGTATGAAGTTTCCACAAAGGATTTTGTAAAATCTTTTTCCTGAATTTAGAGGCTCAGGTGACACCATATCTCCGAAGCTCTTTAGGGTGTTTTTCAGTCACTGAGCTGGGAAAACAAGGGGATAAAGATTAATGGAGATTATCTAACCCACCTTCGTTTTGCTGATAACGTAGTCATTTTTGCAACTAGCCCATCAGAGCTGCAGAGTATGATCCAGGAACTTGCTGACAAGAGTAAAGAAGTGGGATTAAAAATGAACTTTCAGAAGACAAAAGTGATGTTCAATGCTTTTACAAGAAATGAAGATTTATCGATTGATGGAGAAAAGCTGGAGATAACAGACACGTACGTTTATCTTGGACAGCAGATATCAAGTGAGGGTCACATTGATGAAGAAATTAATCGGCGTACAAAACTTGCCTGGAGAGCTTTTGGAAGAAACAGCATAATTTTCAAGAGCAATATGCATTATGTCTTAAAAGGAAAGTGTTTGATCAATGCATCCTTCCAGTGCTTACGTATGGTGCAGAGACGTGGACCTTAACTAAAAGAGACATACAAAGGCTGCAGACAACTCAAAGTAGCATGGAGAGGTGCATACTTGGTGTAACCAGGAGAGATAAGAAGAGGAACTCGTGGATCCGAAAAATGACAAAAGTGGAAGACATCATGATCAGAGTTAAATCCCTGAAATGGCAATGGGCTGGACATACTGCCAGAAGGACAGATCATCGATGGACAGCCGAAATTTTAGATTGGATTCCAAGGGACAGGAAAAGACCCAGAAGAAGACCACATGGGAGATGGGTGGATGAAATTTGAAAGTATGCAGGGGTGACATGGAGGAGACTGGCACAAGACAGACCGTTGTGGAGGAAACTTGGGGAGACCTTCGTCCAGCAGTGGATTGATAATGGTTGACAATGATGATGATGATGATAATCGTGAACCCTTCCTCAGTGGGAGGGGGTTGCGGGGACTATCAGTACGCTCCTGACCCTCTGTCTTCCTTCCTGCATATCTCACTATTTACGGATCATCACATCTGTGTACGGAAACGGCACTAGATGATCCGGATGTGTACGGAAATGGGATAAAAATTCATTTGTACGGAAATAGCACCTGCAAAAGTGGGACTACACGCTCTGAAGAATGGTCAGGAGACACTCCCTCGAACCATTCGGCCACCGGGGGGAGGGGGTATAATGTAAAATGCACCTCTAGATAGAGGCGTATTTATGCACAAGCACACTAGAGAGACATATTTCAGGAGGCGGCACGATTTTTTGACAGATTCAAAAGAAAAACACACAGCGATACAGGAAACATTATATAACGTAGCACGAAATTAAAGTAAAATTGTAGACGCAACAGCTGTCAGAAGCACGATTCACAAACAATTTAGCCGAGTTAAACTGCAGAGATAAAAGATTTTATTTACAATTTAAAATCAACTAAAAGACACAGGCAAAATCTTTCACAGCTGCAACAGCTGCATCATCCGGCATAATCAGCAACACTGGTGTGTAGGTACAGTATCTCCCCACAATTCCCACAATGCATAGCGAAGCTAGTTCAGGTTGCCAGATAACAGTATGATTAACTAGAGGTTTTTTACAAAGGTAGTACATAATCATTAAAAGTTTTTAACCGTGTCAATAGTCCTTGCCAAATAGAATTCGCATTGATCGGCATTTCCTCACTGCAGCACCCTTCAGAAAACAAAACGTAATGTATAATGCTTCTGTAAATAGTAATGTCTGTTTATTATCAGCAGATGTAAGAATCCTAACCTCATCCCACTCCGGGTAAAATGTTCCGTTCGCGAGATTCCTGGTTAATGATGTTGAAAGAGTATTGGAACGAAGCGGGTATTCATGATCCGCCATTCGTAATCCAAGATTCCTTAAAGTGGATCCTATGTAGCAAATGTCCTCGTTTTCCGGGGAAGTAGAAAAACAAGAAGATTTGCTACATAGGATCCACTTTAAGGAATCTTGGATTACGAATGGCAGAACATGAATGCTCGCTTCGTTCCAATACTATTTCAATATCATTAATCAGGACTCTCTCGAACGGAACATTTTACCCGGACTGGGATGGGGTTAGGATTCTTACATCTGCTAATAATAAACAGACATTACTATTTACAGAGGCATTATACATTTCGTTTTTTTTTTTTTTTTTTTTTTCTGAGAGGTGCTGCAGTGAGGACATACCGATCAATCTGAACTCTAATTTGGCCGCCCCGGTGGCTCAGTGGTCTAAGGCGCTGGCCTCTGACCATTCGTCCGTAAGGGGTCCAGGTTCGAATCCCGGTCAGGCATGGATGTTGTGTTTGTCTTACGGCACTGGCTCTCTTCCTTCCCTGGAACCAGTGACCTTAAATTAGGGACGGGCGACTGCTTATAGCCCATTGAGTTGCTCACGGTGGTCGTTAAACCTCCAATTAAAAAAAAAAAAAAAACTCTAATTGGCAAGGACTATTGACACGGTAAGAACTTTAATGATTGTGTACTACCTTTGTAAAAAAACCTCTAGTTAATCATGCTCTTATCTGGCAACCTGAACTAGCCTCGCTATGCATTGTGGGAATCGTGGAGAGATAAATGTATAATACTGTACCTGCACACCATTAGGTCATGTGATGATACCGTTGCGGCTGTGAAAGATCTTGCCTGTGTGTTTTAGTTGATTTTAAATTGTAAATGAATTATTTTTATCTCTGCAGTTTAACTCGGCTAAAGTGTTTGTGAATCGTGTTTCTGACAGCTGTTGCTTCTAGAATTTTACTTGAACTTCTTACACGAAATAATTATTGATGTAGCACTAAATTAAGTTTGGTCAAAATTTATTGTTTTCATTGTTTGATATTACATATAAACTATTGCAATAAAGTTTTCCTACTGCAGCACCCAATATCGAAATTCCACAACCTAAAAATTTAACGTTTTCAAAAATATCCAGCTTTTACTTGCTTTGCAAGTGCAGCTAGGAAAAAATAGAAGGAGTTTTCACCGTAATAATAATAGTTTTTAAACACGCAGTCAGAACTGTTAATGACTCGAAGCGCTCTTAGCGGGAGATTTGAGAAACAACTGGAAAATAAAAATGAGCAGTCATTCATTTTTGCATGACTATAAAGAACCCCACCCACCCACCCACCCACACCTTTTTTTTTTTTTTTTTTTTTTTGCTTCAACTAATACAACTTTTCACAACTTCATTTCAAAAATTTCAAAATTCCGAATTTCAGACTTTCTAGTGAGAAAATTATTTACGATTGTACAAATCTGAAAGCTTAAATTATGGTCATTTTGAAGTCCTATCAGCAACAACAAGAATACAAACAAGAAGCTTGTCGCCCTGGTGGCCAAATGGTCTGAGGCGCTGGCTCCTGAAAATTCGGGTCAGATGGACCTGGGTTCGAGTCCTGGATATGACATGGGTGGTGTTAGAGGTCTGCACGAGCCTTATTTGGTGAGCCCGTGCCTTTAAGGCCCAGCCCAGGCCAGCCCGGTCCTCCAATTGCAGCTATTATTTAGGCCCGGCCCTGTCCGTGATGTGTCATTTGTATTACACTGCCGGAAAGTGAAAAAAGAACACCAAGAAGGAATTGGCGGAAGATCATGAAATTTACATATGTTAATGGGGTCGAGTTTACGTAGGTGTGACGGTAATTTCGGGACCAACCGGTGAGCGCTTGCGCCACAACACGGCATAATATGCAAATTATCGTCGGTGGTATTTAAGGAGTACGGCGAAGTGAATGTAATCAGTCGTCGGCGTACGGACACGTGCGAAGACCCTGAAGAAGCTGCAATGCCTGGACATGGAAGACGCGTGCGATTTCAGCAGTTATCGGACTTTGAGCGAGGTCGTCTAGTCGGACTCCGCGAGACCGGGTGGTCGTATCGTCGTATTGCGGAGCGAATTGGACGGGAAGTATCGGTGGTGGTACGATGGTGGCGTAGATGGTCCGAGGAACATTCCCACACGAGAAGACGTGGAACCGGGAGTCACAGACGGACTGATGAGCGGACCGATCGACGCATAAGAAGAGCGGCGTTGTCAAGCAGAACATCCACTACGACGCAAATCCTAGCTGCCGTTGCACCTGAGGTGACTGTGAGAACAATCCGCAACAGTCTACTGGATGCAGGACTACGTGCACGTGTGCCTCTGGCATGTGTACCTCTGACTCCAGCCCACCGTCAGGAACGGCTGCAGTGGTGTCGTCAACGTCTGCACTGGAGAACGCAATGGCGATCTGCTGTGTTCAGCGATGAAAGCAGATTCTGCTTGGGAGCCTCCGATGGCCGTATGCGTGTTCGCAGACGCACAGGGGAGCGTCTCCACCCTTCTTGCATCCGCCAGCGACACACAAGGCCTACACCTGGTCTCCTGGTGTAGGGAGCGATCAGCTATCACTCCCGTACACAACTAGTGTTTGTACCGGGTACGTTAAACAGCACCTCCTACATCAGCAACATCATTCAGCCCATTGTTGTGCCATTTGTAAGGTCGGTCAATCGTGGTGTTTTCCAGCAAGATAACGCACGCCCACACATGGCACGTGCAACGCAACATGCACTTCAGGGTGTGAGACAACTGCCATGGCCTGCACGTTCACCGGATTTGTCCCCCATTGAGCACGTGTTAGATTTTGTGGCACAACGACTCATCCGGTCTTCACGGCCAGCCACGACCATCCCCGATTTACGCGTCCAGGTTGAGGATGCTTGGAACTCAATGCCCCAAACTTACATCCAACATCTGTACGACAGACTCCATGCCAGAATTGCACAGTGTGACCCAGTTCATGGCGGTTCAACCTCGTACTAACCATGTTACATGGAAATGTTATTTTTCAGTTTACCAGCAAATACAGCTATATTTTGCCATAATGTTTTGATCACGTTATCCTCTGTATTCCGTTATTATGCTGTATAAATTTCGTTGGTATCAGACGTCTCCTTCTTGGTGTTCTTTTTTCACTTTCCGCCAGTGTATTTTGCCGTTCTATTGTATTTTATTAAAATGCGAAAATTAAATAATGAAATGAGATATTATTGAAAATATTTAGTTGAATGTAAGCCTAAAAATATTAACTAAACTTTACCAATTATCGAAGAATATCACCTTAAAAGAGGAAAAAAAAAAAAAAAAAAAAAAAAAAAAAGACTAAGAGCGTTCAAAATAAATTTTCAAAATATAGCGAACTTCTAAAAAAAAGCTCTTCTTTGAAATGCTGTTCCAAACTCCTAGTCTAAGCACTAGTTAATTCATGAACTTAAAGTTTTAAAGAATTAAACGATTTTTTTTTTTTTTTTTTTTTTTTTACAAATTTCAAATAAACGTAAATACATTGGCATACCTGATTGCAGCAGGAAACGTTTCCTCTTAGGATATAAACAGAAAATTTGTACGAGGAACTTGTATCAGCAGAAACGCGTTTATGTCTTTTAAGATAAGATGTTCCTGATTTTGAACTGTCATAGCTTAAAGAATTGCTGCACTTAACGCACTGCACAAAGTGTTTCGGCCGAAGGGTTTCTGCATTAGCAAGCAGTTTAAAATGTGCCCAAATATCACTTTTTCCGCTTACATTATCTGTTCGAATGTATTCTCTTGTGATAATTGTTTCGCTCAATTCTTTTGATTTCTTGGTAAAAGAAGTTACATTTGCAGCTATGAGTACATGAAGACATTGACGGTGTCTTCATGTACTCATAGCTTATCCACCTGTCAATAACATGAAGGCATTGACAGGTGGATAAGTTTTGCGAGTGAAATGCTGCAGAAGGGTAATAAAATGTCCCTTTCTCCGAAATGCCAAGCAGTAACACTACAAAAGCCAACCCCTGTAAGAATTGGGGATAGGAGAAACAATCGATGTCGTCCCACTTTCTCATACACCCCCCCCTTCCCCTTCACACACACACTGCAGACACCTATTCGCCCACTCCACCCAACACACACATACTTGCTGGGGATCTAATCTTTTTGTTGTCAACAAGCCCCAAAGTGTTTTTACCATCTTAATACCTACAGATGGCAGAAACACTGTGAGCGCCTCTCCTCGCCTCTGTGATAAGTCCTGGGCTATGTCATGGAAATGAGTAAAGGCAGCAAAACAGTTAAACAAACCAGGAAATCGGAAAACACGACGTTTTTCTTTCTTTATCATTGCGATAAAAAAATTGGGTAGACTTTGCCTGCCCTGACTCGGCCGCAGATGTCTGGGAAAAGGCCCGGCCCGTACAGACCTCTAGGTGGTGTATTTGTCTCATGGCGCTGGCTCTGTCCTTTCACACTGGAACCATTGGCCTTAAATTTGAGACGGGCGACTGCTTAGAAACCTACGAGTTGCTCGTGATGGTCGTTAAACCTCAAAATAAAAGCAAGGGGGCAAAAATAAATCTCAAAAAGAGCTCTATTTGTGCACACTGACAATGCTACTATGTTGGCATCTTTTCACAGAAAGCGTCATCAATAGGTAACGGATTTTAGGCAAATAAATATTTTCACATAAAAACACATATTTTTGAAAATTTTGTATGTAAATATATATTTTCCGAAATTCCGTAATAAATACACAAATTTGCATGTTTACCCCAATTTTTATTTTTAGTGTAAAATCCCAAGTAAAAATCGTGCACAACAAGAAAAACAACAAGTTAGTAAAATCATGCAATGCATTGATTATGATACGTTTTTCCAACATACCAGAAATCATTACTCAAGTTATGAGAATGGTGGCTGTGGAATAAATCTCGCTCCTGTGCCCTGGCCTTTGACACCATTTCGATTATATTCAACAGAACCGCTTCAGTACATCTCCGGAACAACATGATGAAGTTTTGTCACAATCGAAGCATTTTTACATAAGTTATGACACATAAGGGCAAGGGAATGGATCCCGCTCCTATGTCCTGACCTTTGACTCCATTTCGCCCATTTTCAATAGGATTCTTTCATAGGTTATCCCCTACCACATACTAAAATTTCTTCGAAATCGAACCATTTTTACGCGAGTTATCGTGCGGAGAGACAGACGGACAAAGCTGGAGCATATACGTTTCTTCAACCTACGGTTGGAAAGCGTAAAACGCAAGTTAGTAAAATCATGCAATGCATTGGTTATGATACGCTTTCCAACATACCAGGAATCATTACTCAATTTATTACTCAAGTTATGAGGATAATGGCTGTGGAATATATTTCGCTCCTGTGCCCTGACCTTTGACCCCATTTCGATGGTATTCAACAGAACCGGTTCGGTATACCTCCGGAACAACATACTAAACTTTTGTCGCAATTGAAGCATTTTTAGTCAAGTTATGAGGATAATGGCTGTGGAATAAATCTCGCTCCTGTGTCCCGACCTTTGACTCCATTTCGATGATGTTTAACAGAACCAGTTCAGTATACTTCGAAAACAACATGATAAAGTTTTGTCGCAATAGAAGCATTTTACGTAAGTTATGACGCATAAGGGCGATGGAATGGATCCGGCTCCTATGTCCTGACCTTTGACCCCATTTCGCCCATTTTCAATAGGGTTCCTACCCAGGTTGCCCCCCTGCCACATACAAAAATTTCATCGGAATCGAACCATTTTTACGCGAGTTATCGTGCGAAGAGACAGACGGAGAAAGCTGGAACATATGCGCTTCTTCAAATTAAGGTTGGAAAGCGTAAAAAAAGGGAGCAGTAATGTAAAAAGTAAATCGGATTTACGCCCCTCGTCCCCTCTACGAAGACTCGTTTCATCGGCGATGAAGTCTTCTTCAATTAATTCCAAAACATTATAAAGAAACATTGTGGTATATTAATTAGGTCCACGTGTGAAAATAAAAAAATTTGAGAGAGTATTGACGAAACTACCGATTCCAGTGACAGAAAACTAGAAAATGTTATAGTTGGTGTGTTAAAAAATGGGGAAACCATTTCCAAATTTCTTTTTCTTCCCCCCTGGTAGCGTGCGAAGACATTTCAACAGCAAATGATGTTACAGATAGTTCTTAAATTATTTGCTGAATCTATACAATTTTTGTGGCAGAATGGTGTGAAATACGGGAATGTCTCTTGCTTGCGGATGCAACGGCATACGGGAAGAAAGCCGCTGACGGTCTTTCTGTGATCTTTCCGAAAACGATACAAATAAGGTGTGTTGTTCATGCTTTGCACATGTTGTGTTCAGGGGCGTATAAAGACTTTTTTTCGGGGGGGGGGCAAGTCCTCCACTCTGAATACGCCCCTTGTTGTGTGAAAATATTCGAACTCTTCATCCTAACGTGGACAAGTTGGTATCGAATAAAGAAAAGGTGTTTGTAAAATCCCCAATAAGGACTTACCTTTTCAAAAAGAAGAATCCTGATCTCTCACTTGCGCCCACACGCGGAGTCACCTGGCTCGGTTTTATGTATGATGCAGATCATTTTGAAAGCTTTAGATCTGTTGTCAATGAAATGGACGAAGACGGTGCTTTTCAGTTTAGATTGTTCAGCATTTAATGATGCTAGTTTAAAAAGAAACTTGTCATATATACACAGTGCGTCAAAGAATTTTTAAGACTGGCGCTAGATTTCAACCTACGGTGGCGCCACCAGTGTAATCGCGAATGCGTTATAAACCGTGACCATCTGCTTGCTTTCTGCCAAAAGTACTGCGCAGTTGTTAAAGTAACTCAAACGAAACAGCCGTTTATTAGAGAAGTAAAAATTTTTTTCATGTTGAATTATTAAGAAGGTTATTAAATTTAACACAAAACTTGGTAAAAGTGCCTCGGAAACGTACCAAATGATGAAACAAGTTTACGGTGAGTTTTGTTTAAGTAGGTCAAATGTTTTCCTGTGGCAGAAACGTTTTTTTGGACGGAAGAGATACGCTAGAAGATGATAAGCATACCGGAAGACCAAGTTCATCTAGGACACCTGAGATTATTGAAAAAGTGCGTGATTTCATGGCAAACAATCGATGTGCGTCACTAATAATGATGGAAGAGTCTTTAAACGTCAACAAAGAAACGATTCGAACCATCCTGCATGAAGATTTGGGCAAAACAAAAGTCTGTGCTAAATTTGTTCCACACACGTTAAAGAATGAACAAAAATCAAGGAGAAGTGCACATTGCAGAGGCATCATTTCAGCCGCTGAAAATGATCCAAACTTCTTAAAATCGATTGTTACTGGTGATGGAACATGGTGTTTTCAATATGATCCTAAAACAAAGCGACAAAGTGCGGAATGGAAGTCAAAAAACTCGCCACAAGCCAAAAAAAACAAGAAAAGTGCCATCGAAAATAAAAAAAATGCTCATTACATTCTTCGATAGTAAGGGTATTATCCACATAAAATTTGTTCCAAGTGGACAAACAATTACTGGTGAGTTTTATTTAAATGTTTTGAGGCGTTTGATGGGCAGAATTTGTCGCATTCGTCCAGAATATCGAGATGAAAACAGTTGGTGTTTGTTGCACGATAATGCACCCAGTCACACGTCTGTGTGTTGAATCATCCACCGTATTTGCCTGATTTAGCACCCTGCGACTTTTCTTTGTTCCCAAAACTTAAAATGACGTTAAAAGGGTGTTATTTTGATGATATTTCGACCATACAAACAGCTTCGACGCGTGCTTTGGAGGCAATTCCGCAAAGTGAACTGAAACAGGCATTCGAATCATTATTAAATCGCTGTAACAAGTGTATTGAAGCCGGAGGGACTTATTTTGAATAACAAACCAAAACAAATTATAATTTCTTGTTTCTATTTCATTTTACAGACCCAGTCTTAAAAAATATTTGACGTACTGTGTACATATCTTCAAATTTAAGTTTCTTGTGTCATTCGATAAAGAAATTAGGAACAACAGCAAACCTACTGTCTGAAACAGTTAAAGAAGAGCAGGATGTTCTAAAGAAATTTAACGCACTTTCGAGTTCAAAAACAGAAAGCGTAAGAAGCGAACTCATGTGTGTGTTAGAAAAAAAAGGATTTTAAACTATGTGTACTGTTGCTCAAATTTTAGAAGGCCAACTTGTACGCGGAATTGATTGTAAAGTTCACTTCCTGTGATGTGGAACGATCGTTTTCTCGATATCGGCCATTATTTCATGTCAACTACCGCAAATCTAAAGACGACCTTTGTTGTCCATTAAAACTCCAAATAACTTTTTCCATCAAATAGACAGCTGTGATTAGATTAGTAAGTTGAGTACTAACATTATCTTTTCACCACAGAAAGTAACTATCTACATTATTGTTGAAGAAAGTACATTTTTATTTTTAGTAAATATTTTTTTATTTTTAGCGAATATTTTTGAAATTATTAGCACATAAAAAATTCATATTTTTCTGCTTTTTGGCACCTAAAAATCCGTTTTTTAATTATTAAGGAGCGCTCAATCAAATAGTCACATGCGTACAGTATCTAGCAGTGACCTCGCTTGCCCATTTAGGTTGGGAGTGCGCTGTTATGGGAAAAAGCACGCATAAATTTTATTATGTATCCCGAACTGCAAAATTCGCGCATTGATTTTGAACTTACGAAAGCATCTCTTTTATTTAGCTGTCGTCTAATAACTTCCAGTAAAGACCTTTAATGCACTCCATTGTAAGAAAAATCTGAATTTCCTGTGCAAATACTAGAGTGATGAAAGAATTTTCGATGCCTTTTTTTATATATACAGTAGTGGCCCCAAAATTGTGGAAAACTTCTGGAAATAGTACTATTTGGAGGTTTGATGGCTCATAATACCACTTTTTTTTTTTGGAGTAATACCATAAAGTTATATATCAATGGAAAAATAATTTCATCAAGAATGTAATGCAATAATGTTTATGAAGGATTTGGTATTACAACAGCAGTTACAAAAGAAGAAAAGTGAAACACATAAAAAAAAAAAAAAAATGAGATACACAAAAATTCTCACCATGTCAGTTATTACTTATTTGGGTAACCTTTAGCGTTAATTACGGCCTTGCAACGCCTTCCCATGGAGTGAACCAAGTTTTTTAGTTCTGCAGCTGTTATAATGTGAAAACAAGATTGAATTATTGCTTCTATTAATTGGGTTTTATTGCTGGGTTGCTTCTGACTAACAAGTTTATTCAGTCGGCTCCATAGATTTTCGATGGGGGTTAAGGTCTGAGCTATTCCCAGGCTATTCCAGCAGTGGAATATGATTATCTTGAAACCACTTTTTGTACACAGCAGCAACATGACATAGAGCTGAATCCTTTTGAAATATAAATGCTTCATTATCTTGGAAAAGATCACGTGCGGAGGGTTTCAGTTTGGGCTCAAGTATTTCATTAATGTATTTTTGGCCATTTATATTCCCATTAATCACGCAAATTCTGCCCACACCTTTTGATGTCATACAACCCCAGATCATAACACTAACTGGGTGTTTCACGGTACATTTAATGCAATCAGGATGCGAATCTTCTCCGATTCTTCTCCTTACGTATTTCATGCCATCACTACCAAACAGAGAGATTTTGGTCTCATCACTCCAAATAACACTGTCCCATTGTTCCGCTGTCCAGTTAACATGGGGTTTAGCCCAGTTTAATCTTTTCAACTTTTGTTTGAGAGGTAAAAATGGCTTTTTTCGTGGAATTCTGGCTTTTAGACCAAATTCCTGCAGTCTGCGCCGAACAGCCCTTGCATTCAACTTCACATTGCATTGCGCCATTTCATCTTGTATACACCCAGATGATTTTCTTCTGTCACTTAGGCACAGTCTCTTAATTTTTCCATCATCACTTGCTGTTGTGCACCTTTTCTTGCCTTTACCAGTCTGGTTTTGTAGTGACTGAGTCTCTTTATACCTCTTCAAAAATTTAGAAATGCCACCTTTGGTTAAGTTTTCACTAATTTTTCATCTAATTTCTTCATAACTGAAGCCTTGTTCACTTAATAGTACTATTTTACATAGCTTTCTATGTGACCAGTCAACTCTTTGCGCTATTTCTTTAATTTCATTACGTTTTACAAGCTCACTAAATGAAAGAACACACAAAAAAACCCAACCAACTTTATAGTAATCACATAACACACTGACAAATGTCCTCCTCTCAGCTCCAATACATGACATCAATAGCTAAATCCTACTGTGACCTAATTGGCTCATTGTCCAAACAAGATGACACCTGATTGGCTCTCTAGACACTCATGCTCATTGGCTACATTCAAATGAAGGAAAGCTACTTCATATCAACCTAAGCAAGTTGTGCTTCCTTTTTCTAGTTATTTGGCTATACCTTTTCATAGAATGCAGATAATTGAACAAACTTTGTTGCATTACATTCTTGATGAAATTATCTTTCCATTGATATATAATTTTATGGTATTACAGGAAAAACAAGGGGCGTTATGAGCCATCAAACCTCAAAAATACACTTTTTCCAAAAGGTTTTCACAATTTTGGCCACTACCTACTGTATATAAGTTTTAAATACAGCACGAGGCTTATTTTCTTTAACCCGCTTTATACAATCTGCAAAATCTCTGGCAGAAAATGGGACACTTAGTACGTCGTCAACCTAAACGGATGTCAAAATTAAAATTGTATATTTAAATCTGTGCTCATAAACACACGGATTCACGCAGCGACGAAAAGACAGAAAAACAGTAAATCGTAGCAGAACGTTGAAGTGTGTTTATGACTCCACGCAATTCCAAACGCAAACAAGTATGACCAGTGGTGCTTTTTTAAGCGCGCACACCCTGGGAATTTAAGCCTCTGCGTTGGATCCAAGAGGAAATAAAAACATGACCTGTAGTGCCATCTGGAGAGCTTTGAATTATAGTTGCTTTAACGACTTAGGGTGTCCGCTGGTAAAATAGCACTTCTGAAGTTGCAAATATTATTTACTACGTTTCGTTTACTGCACGAAGCAACGAACCTTCTCCTCTTTACGAAAATATTACACAAGGGGATTAATTTTAGCGGACAAACTTCAGCGAGTCTTATTGGAAATACATAAATAGAAAAAAAAACAATATAACAGCAACTGGTTGCACTGCTCCGTGGGACTCAAGCGGTGCTTATTTTGGGTAGCACACCTTGAGAGTTCCGCTGTTACGTTTGTAACCACAGGGAAATAAGAACGTGACCTGCAGCGCCGTCTGGGGAGCGCTTGTACTACAGCTGCTTTAAGGTCGTCGGATGTGCGCACACGAAACAGCACACCCCATGATTCTAGGACGAATGCGATATGTTTACCGAACGAACCTTTTCTTCTTAATGAAAACATTATGTGGGGAAATCTATTTTAACCACCACTCGAAGCCTTAGGACGAACTCTGGCGAGTTTTATTAGAAACAAATCCGAAAAAAAATAATACCGATAATAGGTTAAATTGCGACTATGTGTGGATGTGCGCTGCACTCCTAGCACACCTGGAATATTCGCCCCTGTCATCTAGGCATCCTTTTTTCCGTGTGTAAAAACACTAAGGCATCCGAATCTGTACCCAGGGTGGAAACATACTGAAATTCGTCTCTGTCTCCAGCAGTGTTTCTCATCGTACTATATATAATTATAGTACAAATACTATAATTTAGCTCATTGTACTATGAACAATAGCGAGTTTATTATGCTACACAAATACTATGTAACGTACTATAACTTCGTTTTCTGTACTATTGAAAACCTCAGCTTCATTTTAACTTGTACATTTTTTTTTCTGATTTGGTAGTAAAGTTCTTTAAAGGTTGTCAATACTGGCCTCCAGAGGGATTCATTCATGCAAATGTACGTAATGACTGTTTCGGTTATTATTAAATTTATTTGTTTATTTATTTATTTATTTAATTACTTTTTTTTTTTTTTTTTTTTTGCGCCTCAAAGAAGTTTACCTTTAGTACTTAAGCAGTACATTATTTTATTTTAAGAAGTAACTGATGCTATATTTGGGTAATTCAGAAACATTTCAACATTTTGTATACCTCTGCAGCTAAAGCAGAGTCCAGTTCATAAAACTGTTATCTCGAAAGTTAATGCGGCCTAAATACCTGCTTTTCATATTAACCCCGAACAAAAAATAAATAAACGCAGAAATAAAATGAAATAGAAACTCATCACCTATAAAAGTGGGGAAATTAAACTCAATATTACGAGAAATTCTGAAAAAACTACTTTTCAAAGGCAGTTACAGTACTCAAAACCAGCCGTTACATATGAAACTGTACTCATAATGAGCTACAGATAAAAACAACTTTTCCTTAATGTTGGTGATGTACAACTACATTTTAAGAGTAATTCCGAAACACATTTAGTCCGAGAGCCAGGAAGGATTTATTTACCCCAGCGAATGCAAAAGCTTTGTGAATATTTTTTGTTTATAAATGACATAAGTGTCTCAGAAAAGTGAGTCTTGCGAAATTCCAGTGGTGGGTTGCTGCGTGATGAAGTCATCAATTTCGCTGCCGGCTATTACGTAGTTGCCACATTTAAATATGCATAACTTCTCACCCGTTTAAGTCACACAGATGAAGTTTTTTCTGAAATGTTTCAAATTTAATGGCAAGTGTTTTTGTTATTACACATTTTTGTTTACTCCATTAGTTTTTGAGATAATTGCATTTGAACGTGTAAAAACAGTGTTCACATTGGCTATGTGTGACATTTAACCATGATTTACTCAAAAACTATACGACTTTCGAAAAAATTCTCCGGAACGAAAAAGTCGCATTTTTTAATGAGGATTCAGAAAATGTATAAAAACGTGGGGTGTACCCCAACGCTTAGAGAAATATGAGTGATAACTCGTTATAAGTCCACTTTCTCTTCAATAGGGCTCCCGCGCTATTATGTAGTTGCCCCATTTAAATACGCAAATCTTCTCACCCATTTATGCTACAGAGATGATATTTTTTAACGAAATGTTTCAGATTTTATGACAAATACTTTCTGTAATTACACATTTTTTTCTGTTTTGTTTCAAGTTAGCGTATTTGTAGTTGAAATTCAAAATGACTGCGGAGGAAAAGTCTTGTATCATTCACACAGGAAATATTCAAGGACCCATCTTCGGATTAACTGATCCGACATGGAAGAAAATATTAGAAGCATCTTCTGCAAGATTAAGAACTCATAAAGACTCCAAGTACAATAATATTTGTAAATTCCTCCCAAAAAAGTTTGATATAAGCAAACATGGCTATCACCGAGCTTGCTACAAAAATTTCACCGCAGTCCAGAGGACAGGAGATACTGAAACTAACCAAGCAAAAACTTCAGGATTCCCTTTGTGATCAAACGATCCAGCTGACGGTTTTGTGAAAGTAGCAACAAACACAGGTGTTGAAAAATTTGTATTTTTTGTGAAATTAAAAGGAAAAAAAATTTTAAGGGAAAGAAGAAGCGCTGGGCAAATGTCAAACCAAGGACGCTTAGAAGGGTACCAAAGATGCAGCAAAATTTCTTCAAGATCAGAATTTATTGTTCAAACTTGGTGACGAAGATTTCATAGCAAAGGAGGCATGGTACTACCATTCATGCCGCAAACAGTACCTTAAGACTTCATCGTCTCGGGAGGCAGAGAACAAATGAGAAACAACCTCTGAAACATCTAGAAAAAATTATCAAGTAAAACACGACAAAGCATTTAGTAAAATTGTAGACTATGTCAATGAATACGTAATTATCTCAAATAAGGTCCAAAAACTGACTTCGGTTCATTCCCGACATTGTTTTTTACCAATTCTGAAAAAGAATTGAGGGTCCTATGTATTCAACTCAAAAGTTAGTCGACAAACTGATGAGTCACTTTGGCCCTGCCTTAAAAACAACAAAATCGAGTATTGATGAAATTCGAACCGTATTTCATCAATTGAAACTGAAGCAATAGCCAATGATTATACATCTCAAATTAAGGCACAGATTAGAGAAGTGGCTTTATATTTGCACAGACAGATTTTTAAACATTCGGTGTGTCTGAAATTTGATCACTTTCTTAATGCTCATGATATTATTTCAGGAGAAAATAAAATCCCGAACCCTCTTCAAGTATTTTTATAACTTTATACAGAAGCACTTCTAAACCAACAAGTGAAAAACTGGAGCGTCGAGTTTCTTCATCTTCACAAGGTGCAATATTTGTTGCAAGCAACGGTCCAA
Organism: Macrothele yani; assembly: GCA_039090855.1. Lineage (NCBI taxonomy): Eukaryota > Metazoa > Arthropoda > Arachnida > Araneae > Macrothelidae > Macrothele > Macrothele yani. The sequence goes on along the minus strand of CM077017.1, from coordinate 57,269,033 downwards.
AAATGTGATGTGAAAAATGTCATGGAGTATCCCCTAACATCCGTGCCGTTCTCTCTTGTCTGTGCCATGTACGGACACCCTTGATACTCCTCTGTGAGTAAAGTAAGATACAGTCTATTCATGAAGAAAACAACACCTAAAATCCAGTCTAAGGCATTCTCCAAAGTTAAAAGGATTGATCCAACAATCCTGCCACCATCAAAACCTACTCTGATCCAAAAGATTAAAAGAAGCAATTCAGTGGCATGGCTGTGGAAACGAGCCCATTGCAGAAAGCCTGACGAAAAATCTCAAAAACTAATGGAGTAAACAAAAATGCGTAATTACAAAAAAATATTTGTCATTAAATTTTATACATTTCGGTAAAAAAACATCATCTCTGTAGCATAAACGGATGAGAAGATTTGCAAATTTTTAATGGGGCAACTACATAATAAATAGCGCTGGAGCCGTATTGATGAGAAAGTGGACTTATAACGAGTTTTCACTCATAATTCTCTAAGCGTTGGGATAAACCCCATGTTTTATACATTTTCTGAATCCTCATTAAAAAATGCAACTTTTTCGTTCCGGAGTATTTTTTCGAATATCGTATAGTTTTCGAGTAAATCATGGTTAAATGTCACACATAGCCAATGTGAACACTGATTTCATACGTTCAAATGCAATTATCTCAAAAACTAATGGAGTTAACAAAAATGTGAAAATCCTCCAAATGCGTGGCGTGGCGTCAGGGAATAAACAACGACATCGCTCTTTCCACGTTTAGCAACGCACAGCAACCGAAAAATTGTTATACGGCCGCCGTCGGGGAACAATTTTTCGGTTGTTCGAGCCGAATAACAACTTTTCTGTTGCTGTGCGTTGCTAAACGTGGAAAGAGCGATGTCTTTGTCTATTATTATTAACAAAAATGTGTAATAACAGAGAGTATTTGTTATTAAATTTGAAACATTTCGTTAAAAAATATCATCTCTGTAGTATAAATGGGTGAGAAGATTTGCATATATAAATGGGTCAACTACATAATAGCGCGGGAGCCGTACTGATGAGAAAGTGGACTTATAACGAGTTATCACTCATAATTCTCTAAGCGTTATGGTAAACCCCTTGTTTTTATGCATTTTCGGAATCCTCATTAAAAAATGCGACTTCTTTGTATCGGGAGTATTTTTCTGAAAGTCGTATAGTTTTTGAATAAATCGTGGTTAAATGTTACACATAGCCAACGTGAACACTGATTTTACACGTTGAAATGCAATTATCTCAAAAACTAATGGAGTAAACAAAAATGTGTAATTGCAAAAAATACTTGTCATTAAATGTGGAACATTTCAGAAAAAATTCATCCCTGTGATTTAAACGGGTAATAGCCGGCAGCCATATTGATGACTTCATCACGCAGCAACCCACCACTGGAATTTCGCAAGACTCACTTTTCTGAGACACTTATGCCATATACACTGAGTGGCCACTTTATTATGACCACCTGAGAGTTTTAAGCAAATGAGCTATGGCTGCACGCTGTTGCCGCCATAGGGCGAGGCTAGTATAAAAAGGGAATGCTTAGTGCTTGCGACAGTAGTAGAAGTGATTTTTGGGTGACGAGATGGGTAAAAAATGCGATTTGACGGACTTTCAACATGGGATGTTTGTAGGAGCTCGGAGCCATGGAGCGAGTATCACCAAAACCGCCGCATTCGTGAAGTGTTCCAGAGCAGCTGTTGTTAAAGTGTTTAAAGACTGGACTGTAAGCCAAAAACTGGGTCTCTACGTGCAACGTGTGGTTGTTATCGACTAATGACTGCTCGGGCGGAACGGAGAGTGTCCAGACTGGTAACAGACAACAGAAGGGCAACAGTGCATCAAATTACAGACCATCTTAATCAAGGATCCCCTCAAATGATCTCTGCACGCATTGTTCGCCGTACACTGCATCGGATGGGATATGGCATCCAATGGCCTGCTCCAACACCTTTGCTGTCTGCAGTTAACATGAGAAAACGCCTCCAGTTCGCACAGGAGCACAAGGATTGGACAGTCGATAATTGGAAACAAATTATTGGTCCGATGAATCACGTTTTCAGTTGCACCATGCCGATGGCCGAGTGAGAATTTGGCAGAAACAGCACGAAAGCATGGACCCCAAATGCATTGCTACAAGCCTTCAAGCTGGTAGAGGCAACGTTATGGTTTGGGGAATGTTTTCCTGACTTGCTTTGGGCCCTTTAATTCGTGTTGATCAACGTCTGACTGGCAGATAATATCTAAACATCGTTGCGGACCAAGTGCATCCTGTCATGTGGATGGTTTATCCCAATGGCGATGGCTACTTTCAACAAGATACTGCGTCCTGCCATAGTGCTCGTATTGTACAGAATTGGTTTCAGGAACATGCCGGTGAGTTTACTTTGCTTAGGTGGCCCCCACAATCTCCAGATCTCAACCCCATTGAGAATTTGTGGGATGAAGTTGAACGAGCCATCAGACAGCTGGATCCACAACCCTGCAATCTCACACTCGTGGAAAGTGCTAATCATCAAGCATGGTCTCAGATTCCCCAAACCACCTATCAACGTCTCATGGAGTCCATGCCACGAAGAATCGACACAGCATTAAAGGAAAAAGGTGGCCCAACGAAGTAATGAGGAGATGGTCATAATGAAGTGGCCCTCCATGTGTATAAACAAAAAATATTTACAAAGCTTTTGCACTCTACGGGTAAATAAATCATGGTCTGGCTCTTGGACTAATTGTTTCGAGCACATGTACTACGTATGTAGATCTCCACACGGAAAATAAAATAATAATTTCCATACGGATTTGAATATATTGGGATGGAAAGAAAGAAATGTCTGCAGATGTAAGGCAGCAGAAAAGTGCTGAATACTGAAAACAGTACAAGTATAAACCAGTCCAAAATGTAGTCGTCATCGTTTGCCACGACCTGCTCCCACCGTCTGGGCAGCTGTTGGATACTGTCCTTGTAGAATTGTGGCCGCCGCCTGTACGCAAAGAAGTGCGTAAGTGCGTGTTCGACATCGTCCCAACTGGTGGGTTTCAGGTCTCGCTCCATCCTGCTGTAGGAGGATGCCCTTGCGGTTCAGTAGTGCTGGTCGTTCCGACGTGAGCGATGCGTACAGATCTTCGAGCTGACCGCAGTATACATGGGCGGTGATAGTAGTTTGTCCAGAGCAGCTCAAAAAACGCGACACCCCGCATATCCCACCAAACAGACAGCAGCACCTTGCGTGAGTGTAAGCTGGCTTTGAGGGTCGGCATGGGCTTCTGTTTCCGGACGCTAACATTGTCGTACAAGACCCATTTCTTGCCACCTGTCACAATGGGGTTCAACAGCGGTTCAACTTGTTCACGTGCAAGCAGGGAAACGCATGCACACATGTGGTTTGCTTTCTGCTCAAATGTAAGTTGATGGGGTACCAAAACTTTCCTCTTGTGCACCTTCCCAAGTTGACGCAGGTGCGTGATAATCCGCGTGTTGGCAGTCTCCAGCTATTCGGGAAACTCCCGCGTGATCACATGTGGGTCAGGCTTCACTAAGGTCTTCAGCATGTCCATATCCACTGCTGAGGATCTTCAAGCTTTGAGATGGTCTGACAAGTCAAACTTTTCCCTCCCGAAACCGTTCGAACCAACGATTACACAGACGATGTGATATGGCATTTAAGGTACACACTGGTAATCTTCCTTACAGCACTTGCGGGGGCGCTACCGCAACGAAACTCACACAGCATGCAATGGCGGATGTACTCTTTGTCCGCTTCTATGTTGGCTGGCGCTTACACTTTTTGCCTTCTGACGGCTGACTGCCGCCACCTGTACCTGCTAATGTCATGCTGGTGTGCTGCGCAATCTCAGTGGTCACTGTGTACCGTGGCTTCGACTTCGGATACCTCGTCATCGAACATTACTTTCTTTCCAACCTAATATAATTGAATCGTTTTGGGGTTTAGTTGACACGCGCTAATTGAACATGGTACTGGTTTTTAAACACAAAGAGTTATATTTGAAACTAACTCGGCACTGCCCGCGTATAACGTTTAAGATGCAATCTGTATCTGCTGATTTTTACTGCAGTAAATGCTTGCGTTGTGAGTCATCATCATCATAATTGTCAACCATTATCAATCCACTGCTGGATGAAGGTCTCCCCAAGTTTCTTCCACAATTGTCTGTCTTGAGCCTATCTCCTCCATGTCACTCCGGCATGCTTTCGAATTTCATCCATCCATCTCCCATGGGGTTTTCTTATGGGTCTTTTTCTGTCCCTTGGAATCCAGTCTAAAATTTCAGTTGTTCATCGGTGGTCTGTTCTTCTGACATTATGTCCAGCCCATTGCCATTTCAGTAATTTCACTCTGGTCGTGATGTCGTCCATTCTTGTCATTTTCCTTATCCACAAGTTCCCCTTCTTATCTTTCCTGTTTACACCAAGCATGCATCTCTATATGCGTAAACCGTGTTGGCAGCGTAGTAATAATATATTCGGAATGCATGAATGAGGTAAAAATCCCAGTTATGTGAGTTCGTAATACCTCTTACGTATATGAACTACGCTAACCGTTTTTCCATTGGGTGCTAAAATGTTCATTTGCTCTGCCTTTTCGCTTCTTCTGTTTCCTCAGCTTTAGCTGCAGTCATCAATTTCCTCTTTCAGAAGGAATGTGATGAAACTAAGTTTGACAAACACACCTATACAGTATATAATCTTTTACAAACCATAAGTAAAAAATTTGCCCAACTCCAGACCGGTAGCCGAACACTGCAATGCATCGCGAGAGCGACGTATATTCATTTCCAGGAAAAATTCCGACCGTAGGTGGAATGTAAATGACCCAATAAGGGAATTTGTTTTGTGTCGCACGATGCTCGCGTGACAGAAACATTTCAAGTAGGTCCGATAGAAGAGTATACACACAAACACACACCTTCAAGGTCACATATGGGTTCTCAGCTGTCTCTCCGGTTTCTGTAGAAATAAGATGCGGTTTGTTTTGTTTTTTCTTTCTTTTTTCGCTTCTAGCGAGCCTCTCTTTTGGAACTTTTATTTGAAATCAGCCACAACAACTTGGACAACAATGAAAAATAGTCTGCAACATTTTGATGGATCCACCAACAGTTCTGGGCGGGCTTATGGCTGCCACAGACGAGCGCGCGCGCACACACACGCGCATATTCGTTTTTATTATTATTATTATTACAGATGCATGGTTAAAGTCATTAGATCTGGTTCTAAAACTTACTTCTGTTTGCAACTGAGCTGTAGATACTACCGGATGTAGAACAGCAAATAATTGATTTATTAGCATGTGACAGATTGTAAGGTGGACGATTTAAATTGAAAATTTGGTTGTTTTATACAGTTAATCCTGAAAAATTTTCCGGCAATAAACATGTGAAAACGGCAAATGCAACTGCTATAGTTGAAAATTTTGATTTTTAAAACTAGATAGAGTGCGCAAAATATTCTAGTATTTGTAACATCCTGTATCGTAAACAAATGCACTCTTTATTGTTTTAATACGTTTACTTAGTTGCTCTGGACAACTGCAAGCACGTTTCCCTTAGGTGCATATTTTCGATTTTAAATTCGATAACCCGTGTGGTTGGTATGGGTGTAATGAAGTTAAGAAACACTTTTTATTTTATTTTTTTGTAGGTATAACGACCTGGTCAAATACTTTCGGCAGTTTTTATTAGGTAACGTTTCTGCAAAATTTCCTTGCACCATCGGAAATCCGCTGTAAATGCTGAATTTTTAGGTGTGCTATTAGCTGTACACTGAAGAGCAATTGAATTAGAGACAGCTGGCGTTATGCAAATGTGGCGCTGTGGGCGGCCCTGTAAACGGAAACGACATGAAGTATGCAGCGATCCGACAATATAAGGAGTGATGCGACGGGAATCAGTAAGAGTCGGAGGTAGTATGGGTAAGACGAAGGATCTAAGCGCATTTGATCGTGAGCAAATTGTCGGGGCCCGACGAATGGGGCACTCCATCTCGGAAGTCGTGCAGGCACTGGGATTTTCACGAGCCACTGTGTCACGGGTGTACTGTGAGTACATCGAATCCGGTAAAACCATCCCTGCAAGGGCCAACTGCCGTGGGCAACAGCGTGTGGATGAGCGGGGTCATCGTCGGATAGCTCGCATTGTAACAGCGGATAGACGGGCCACAGTGCAAGATATCACTCGGCAATTTAACGCTGGCGCACAAAAACGAGTAAGCAAACACACCATCCAGAACCATCTCCTTGCTATGGGGTACAGAAGCCATCGTCCCACGAGGGTACCGCTGCTGACCGCACATCACAGGGTGCAAAGATTAGCATGGGCGAGGGATCATCGCCACTGGACCCTAGACATGTGGAAAAATGTTGCCTGGACTGATGAGTCGAGATTCACGTTCGTGCATGCAGATGGCGGGATACGAGTACGGCGCAAACCACATGAAGCGATGGATCCTTCTTGCCAGCAGGGTACTCTTCAAGCTGGTGGGGATGGCATTCTATCCTGGACGACCATTTGCTCCCGTTTGTGTGTCTTCGGCATCCCACTGGGAACCTCATCCTGCAACAATTATATGCACCGTGCCATCGCTCCCGAATTGTACCCGAATGGTTGGATGAACACTCCACCGACGTGACCTCGCTTCCTTGGCCAGCAAGGTCACCTGACCCTCAATCCCATCGAGCACATCTGGGATGCCATCGAGAGAGATGACCCCCCTCCATCAAATCTTCGTGAACTGTGGGAGCTTGTTCAGGGGTCGTGGATCCGTATGACTTCCCAACGCTTCCGGTGTCTTGTCGAGTCCATGCCGAGACGAATTGCCGCCGTCAACAGGGCGAAAGATGGTGCTACACGTTACTAGACAGGTATCTCTAATTCAATTGCTCTTCAGTGTATATTTGGACTCTAGAGACAGTATTATCACTGTTGGGATTTTTGCATGGTGCAAAACACTACGCATGTTTTCGTCTAATCTTCAAGTGAAGGTAACCCGAGTTGTGTTTTGTAACACAGATAAGGTAACAGTTACTCCAATGACACATGCTTCAGAAAGAGAAATTATTCGTTGAGTACCGACCTAGAAGTAGAACGAAAAGCACGGTTCTTCAGACTGTTACGAAGTGCGGTCTTTGAAGAAAATCCCGCGTCTCCTTCCAATTATTCCTAGGAAAAGGCGAAAAGGCACAACATCTATTCGAAAAGCATTAATTTCTGAAATTGCATTGTCGTGTGAAATCTAACAAAAAACGGTGGCAAAATCACGAAAAGTGCCACTTTTCGTGGCACTTTTCTATTGGAAATCCGTTTAAAATTAAGTTGGGCAAATGCAGGAACGTCTGTAAATGAAGTTGTAACAACCACCTGCTGGAATCGTTTTTTTCCTGGGGTAGAAAATGCGCCGATGTCGGATTGTGGACTCTCCTAGGGAAAAAGGTTGCTATGGCAACCGGTGGTGCCAAATCGGCTAGGAAAGGTATCTAAACACCTCTTCACTCCGTTTTCTCAGTGCATCTTTGATGTCGTCTCTTTTGCTTGCTTTTTTCCTGTGCTGATATTTGACTGAGTTTATAGCGGTTTTTTTTTTTTTTTGGTTTTTTTGTTTCTGTGTACAATTTCTGTTTTTAGTGTGATTCACTGTAAAAAATCAGTGGTGCGAACTAACGGAAAATTTCTGAAAATAACGTGCGACAAAGCTTCCCGTAGATATCCGTCTTTTAACGAAATTTCCATTTCAAAAATTTCCGTTTCTTCTAACTTCAGTATTTTGAAAAAAATTCCATAGTCAGTAATTCCTTTTGTTTCACAAAAGTATGTTTCGGATTTATCCGTATTGATGTACAGAAAAACCCGCAATGTTCCAATAATCTTCGACATTGACTTCTTCAACCCTTTCACGAGAGATTCTTCTTTGCTAGCGTACTAAGCTGACAAGCCCTGTCCTTTCATCCCTAGTGAGTTTAAACCAGGGACCGTTACAACAGCAGATGTGCGTGCTATCATTCAGCCACAAAGCCACGTAACGAACTCTAATTGCGCGACGATGAAATGTTTTTTGTTATTAATGTGGGTGAGTTAGTCAATTTATTTTCTATTTATCTTACAGTGTTTCTGGATAAAAATAATATTCATCCTTCTATACTTCTTATTAACGTGTATACCAGTATCAACATATATATTACAGGTTACTCACCTTGCTTAACGAGCTTTGAGTTCTACTTCAATTTGACATTTCGAACACGTATTGACAGTACTGTGCCATGTCCTCGAATCGGAGACGAACGCAATACTGTCAATACGTGTTAGAAATGTCAAATTGAAGTAGAACTCCAAAGCTTGTTGAGCAACGTCAGTAACCTACAATATGTATATTAATTTATTTTCTGTTGGATCTTATTATTTTTCCGAATACGCTCGTAATACAAGGGTTGTCCCAAACAACTGAGAATGTTTTTATAAAAAAATATGCGTACCTTAATCATCAAGGAAGTGGTCATCTTTTTTCAAAATACTGTTCATTGCATCAAATGCAGGTGTCCCAACATTCCTCCTACTTTTTAAATGTCTTCTTGAATTCTTCTTTTGTAAGGCCGTTGAAGCACCCCTGCTGTAATAAATTGTTGATCAGTCTCAAACTGTCGTATCCGTAATGTCTTTTTTTTTTTTAAATGGGAAACAACCAGAAGTCATAAGTCTGGACTATATGCAGGATGGGGCATTAACTTAATTTTCATTTTCTCCAAATAAGGAATGACAGAACTGGCCATATGCGGTCTTGCATTGAGCCGCACATGAAAAGAAATGGGGAACACAAGTTGAACGAACTCGTTTCATGCCCAAATATATTACCACCCCCTACTCGATGTGAGGGCGAACCATCTGCTGCGTCCTATTCGCTGCAGTGGGATTAATTATTTAAAAGACCGTTAATTTTCGTAATTCTTTATCTTCTATTATCTTCCGCCTATGGGTGTCTACCGTGAAGTTGGGTTCCCTAATTGAGGGTCTCCAAGCTCAGGGTTGACGGGTGCATTGCGTTGTGTTTCATATGGGAGAACATGGGAAACCCACATTCCTCCATATGCCGCTTGAAATTTAATAAACTCATGTCAGATTTGGTCTTTTTATCCTGCGACTGGGCTTGCTAAATGCTAAAAGTTATTTTCTTCTTAAAATCTTGGAGTTGTTACTCTACCAAAACTTTACGATTGTTCTACTTAATTATTCAGGTTAAAATAAACAAAGATTCACTTATTTTGAATTTTCAAAGATTTGAGAAACTCGGGTAAATTTCATTATAAAATACAGAATTTATTTTCATTTGTGTTTCCTTGAAATCTATTACACTGATCGGTGGAGATTTCTATTAATTTAAACCAAAATATATTTTAAGTTCATTATGCTTTTTGATATTCGCAATCATATTTTAAAGTTCACCTTCCGCAAAATATAAGACACATTATGTAATTCAGCACTTGCAAGAGATTAAAATTATCTTTTCTACCGAGGATGTATAGGAGACAAAATCATGATCATGCTAACGAGATATTGGGAATTATGAAATTTTTCTCACCAAATTCTTTTCTTTTCATCTATTTCGTTGTCGTCCGGTATTACTTATAGGTATAAAGTCTATGGTTGGGACCTCATCCGGTCCTGCTGAATGCACATTGCCCGCATAAGATCACTCGATGCTTCACCCAAAATTTGCGTAAAAACCTCTCAGGGAAAAAACATCATACTTCCCTTGCTTGGAAATCATCTTGCTCCATTTTGAGCGTCCTCCCAGGAAAACTCCTAACTGAATTTTCTCTGCGATATTCTGCCCAGGATTCATCTAGAGTCCATTCTGTCCTCTCTGCGTTCACCCAGAATTAGCAGTCAACATTCCATTCCGTGTTCTCTCAAAATCATATCTGCCTCAAAAACCTTTTCTCTCGTCTATGTTTAAGGGGTTCGGGGGTGTTCCTGTCCTACCCAAATGGTTCTCCCCTTATTGGTTGGGCCGCTTTTCCTCGCTTCGGCATTGGTTTACATCCCTGTATGGGAATCCCTCCGATTCGTTGGCAAAGGCTTGAGAACATCGAGTTTTCTTGAAGATGAATATTCCTTTATCTTGTCAACTGCTCCGCGGGATGTCCGCGCTGCCTTAGAATTTTCACGTACGCTTCCTGTATGACTCTTTCTGTTGGTGTCAACCAGTTACGCCCACTACGAGAAATATGCCCTGTTCGTTGCCCGCTAGCGTGCGTAAAACGTGACTTCGTTAATAGCGAAAGGTCCAGTAAATTGGCCCCCACCTGTGATTGCGAGCATTTCATTCTCGTAGCGTTGCTTGCTAAAACCTCCGAGTTTTCTCTTTACTAACCTAGGGGTGTGTTTCGTGCGTATTCTTACTGGAATTTCCGGAGAGCTCGGGGAACACAAAATAAAATAAAAAAAACAATTCAAAAGAATGATGAAAAAAAAATAAGGAATTTCCTCCTCAAGAAAGAAATCTGCTCAGCCAGGTCTTAGAAAAATTATGAAATAGGTATTATAATTATCCTCTTAGAACGCCTGTCCACATTATGCTTCTCGGATTTTCTTTCCCAATTCCCGCGCTCTCTAAATTGTTTACTTGGTAACTACTCTTCCTCGTTTAACTATTTCCTCGTACTATGCGATACCGTAGGAATTATTTGGTGAATATATTGCTTTCCCACACTTACTAATTTGTAGGCCCCCTTTCCGAAATTCATACCTACGAAATCATGGTCCTCCAATGTTACACGATATTCCGGAGGACATACGGGTAACATTATCTCCCTCTCCCATAGGGTTGAAGAGCTTTGTCCCCCAAAGTTAGGTGCTGTGGATTCCTTCCTCTCTTGCAAGGCTGCTCGTTTTCGCTCATTTCAACATGCGATGAATTACAATCATTTGCGAAAACTTATGCGCATATATGATACATAATGTAATTATAAGCACATACAATAAGCATAAAACTACGAGTAAGATTATTATAACAATGTTCAATAAATATTAAATTCCTCCACCGAATCTAATTCTAAGTTTGACATTGACAGATAACATATGCACTGTATATATATATATATATATATGAATTCTTTCCGATAGTGACAGATTTCTTCAGCCGCCGTCTTCTCGGCGACACACAATATTTGCTCGGGTACGCGCCTCCGTTCGGCGATATGGTTTCGGTTTTGGGCGTTCCCATCTCTTAAGCACTCAGCTAGTTTCTCAGAGTTCCTTTGGAGATCAGCCTAACCGACGGGAGTGATGTAGGCTAACACCATCTCCACGTTCAGTTCATATGGGTGCCGTGCCATTGCGCCGAGGAATAGTTCCTGGTAACATTCATCTTGATCGTTCGTCTTTCCGTCTGTAGTTTTACCGATCGAGTGTGCACCGTGAGTTTTTCGAAGTGAACGTCCACAATCCCGGCTGCGCACGATGAGAAAGCTTCGATCTCTACCGTAGCCAAGGGCTCGCATGCAAAACAGCCTGTTACCTTGATTTCTGCCTCCGTGAATTTTGGGCAGACAGTTCTGGTTTCGATCGAGTACTTGTACTTCTGGAATTGAAGATTTACCACTATAGGGGCTGAGTGTAACAGTTCCGAAACAAGTTGGCCATTTCCGTCAACCTTCAGTTGATGCCATGCTGATGCCATTGGTAAGGCGCTCTTTTTTTTGTTCTATCATACTCAGTAAATACGACTGTTGTCGGTGGCATTTCATAGAGTCCTCATAATAGCTACAAGAAAACATGCTTTCGTCGAAGATAAAATTTTTCGACATCGATTCGTTGCTCTGCGTATCGCCGATATGTCCTTTCATCGGTCGTGAAGGTAAGCTTGCCCTTTCAATATAACTCTCTTGAGGGTTTCCCACTCGAGAGATCAGATGGGTGTTCACGATTTGTGTAGGCTGGTCCAGTGATCCGACTACTTGCACTGTGATGCCCGTAGAGGTCGTGGCTTGGTTCTTAACCGTCAGAGTCTCTACGGTGTCGTTGTTGTGCTGTTGAATTAGTAGCTGATAACTACACTGCATCGATACTATTCTGCGTACGTCGTATGCTCGCAGGAAATCTGCTTCCAGCCATATTCGAAAGAAATGGCAATGTTGCGAGTCAATGATCCAGCATGACGTGGACCCACTGTCGGACGGCTGACAGCCTGTGATGCCGGGCCAGTCTAGCGATTGTTTTGTCAGTGCGTCAAATTGTTTTGATCGCACACATCCTTTTCCCCAATTGCAAGTCTCGTGATTTGCACAAACCAATTGGCTGAGATAACGCATTGTAGTCACGTGCGTAAAATAGTCTCTCGTCGTGTGCCAGATACAGTTTGCCTGCTGGTAGGTTACTTTCAAGGAAAAAAGTGTATGGTCATTTTCCTGGTCCGTAAACCATATGCATTGTTCATGCCCCAAATTCATTAGGGTTACCTGCGCATTAGTAGTTAGACGGCAGTTGTGCTCTACCTCTGAGTCCGTGCACTCCTTCACCTTTGATGCAACAATCGAATGTGCGTTACATTCCGCGGAAGTTCCGTTTACCAACAGAAATAAGCTCAAAAGTACCAGTCCGTGTAAAGGCGGTTGCGCCGCTGGACGGGCAACTTGCCTCTCCATAATATTCGTGCATCTGATTTACTCCGTTACGTAAAACAGCCTTCCTGTTAGGGCTCCTGTCTTTACTGCCACAAACGATGTGACCGACGTTAAACTGGCTGTAAACTCATGGGTGAAACGACAGCCTCAGGAATTTTTCCAAAATGGATTTTACCAATGGGTTCAAAGATGGCGGAAATATATAGAAAGTGATGGACAATATTTTGAATATTAACAATATGTCCAAGTATTTTACCACCAACTTTCACATTTTTGCAGCTACAAATAAAATCTCTCTCTATATATATATATGTATATTCCTATATATATATCCCTACTGTGGAACCATTGGCCGTAAATTAGGAACAGGCAACGGCTTATAGCTGTTAGAGTTGATCACAATGGTCGTTAAACGCCGAAACGAAATTTAAAAAAAATTCAGGGCGGTAAAGGTTGTATTAAAAATAAAGAAAAAATTATGGCACTGATGTTAATATCCACACGAATATTTCACACAAACATTATATTGTGCTTGAAGTTTATATTCGTACATTGTTTAGCAAGAGGCATAAGAAATTTTATTGAGATGAAGCGATTAACATGACTATCTGAACACATTCGTATTCGAATTATAATTTTGGGAGGTGTCTCCTGGGTTCTTCAGGAATTTCGCTCTCCTATTTGAGACAAAAAATGCTTCGTTGACGCAAACCGAAGGAGTACCCAATCAAATAACAACGGCCAAGGTCAATGTTACTCGAAATCAAGTATGTTTAGCTACGTCACAAAGGGAGGAAAAAAGGGGGAAAAGATCGATAGAGAAGTGAAAGGCATAAAGAATCCCCAAGCACCCAACTTGCCAGTAACATTTTGTCTTTTTTTTTTTCCTTCTTCTCCGTCTTTCCACTTCAGTCAGGAAAGTAGAGGGGGAGCCACTTGACTGGGAATCACAATGTACACCGGACTCCGCGGCACTCGATCAATAACTGCCTCTCTGTGTGTGTGTGTGTGTGTGTGTGTGCATGCACATCTTAATAGGAGTTTCACGACCTGCTGTTACACGCAATACAAAACAAGCATTGCGTATTGACATTTCCTTTCACCAGACCCCATCTCCTCGCAATCGACAGTCTCTTTTCTTTTCGGTGACTTACCCATGCCTCTCTCGCCCCCCCCCCCTACTTTACTTTTGACCCAGATGCTTCTCTGCAAAAAGAAAAATACTACAGGGGGTCCTCGCTTTACGTGGTAAGCACGATCTGGGGAAACTATGACGTAAAAATGAAACATGGACCGCGTAATACGGTAAAATTGGTTCTGATAAACATGCGTTTGGGTATTAGATTTTTTAAAAATGCGATGTATTGCCGTTCAGATATTCTTCGCACATTCTACCCTTGCATTGTACAAGACCTCTTGCCAGTGGCGTGCCGGGAAATATCGACGCCCCCCCTCCCCCCGCAAAAATCTTTTTGAGGCCCCTTTGCGAAAATCTATTTGGCACTCAATTACTTAAAGGAACAGTACACTTAAAAAATAGGTCCTCGAAAATACGAATTTTTGCTGATATGTTATGCGGGTGACAGGGTGATGCTCATAGAGCAGAAATTTGTTTCTCTACGGCCATTGGGAGCTGAGTAAACAGCTGACAAAGTTTCTGGTGATGACGTCACACTGGACAAGCGGTCAGTCAGACCACTTCTCGCACCAGCGGCATCTGTGTACTCGGTGCGGTAGGGGTTGTGAGGGAAAATACGAGGTAATTAGTGTCAGGAATTTCTCTCCTTGTGTTGCACGTGTCCTGTTCATTAGTCATCAAACTTTCTGCTGCAATTTACACAGCTGGAATGGATTTTAAGCAGTTTACTGATTTCGCTGAAACCCTTGGTTTACAAGCACTCAGTAACTACTTTTTACAAAGTGGTGAAATTTTTAGTTGGGCCAATAATCAAATTTACGTGGCACAGAATGAAAGAGCAAATTACTGATGATTTAAAATTATGCGATTCCGAAATTTGGGTGAGCGGAGATGGACAGTTTGATTCGCCAGGTTTTTGCGCCAAATACTGTACGTATTCCATTATGGATATTCGCAAGGGAAACACTGCAGATTTTATTGTCGTCCAAAAAGGTGTTTTTGACGGGGACTTAAAAATAATGCGTGCGATTTATTACTCTCAGGCCTCTGTGAAGAAATAAAGTTTTTTTATCAGATAGACATAAAAGCATTCGTGCTCTCATGAAGAAAAAAATATCCCAAATTGATCATCACATGGCTAAAAGTTTGACTAAAAGTCTAAAAGCTGCTGAAAGGAAAGCTCCTTTACTAGAAGCATGGCGGTCCAGTATAACCAACCATTTATGGTGGTCAGCTCAAACGTGTAATGGAGATGCTGAACTGCTGGTAGACAAATTTCTATCTCTGACTAACCTGCCATACAGTAATAACAGTAGAAATAACAGTTAGATAAACTGCTTTTTTATCTAACTATTATTTCTAGTTCATATTTTTCTTCTTGTTTTCCATATCATGTTCAACTATTGCGGTATTTTTGTTTTCGCGGAGCAGGGAGTCATTAAGGACTTTGCACTTGGGCTACGAGAAATGCTCATAAAGTTCTTTCTCCCATGGCAATAGGAGAAACTTAAAAAATATATATGCACTTAGTTCAATGAAAAATATCTTTATATACTCGTATATAGACAGTAGCTCACAAATCTTTAGTGACAGGGGGAGTTAATCGAAATAGTCTGTGACATTTCCAGGGTAACAAAGAAAACCCGAATACTGCTGTTCATTAGATTCAGGAAAACATTCTAACACAAGAAGGGATTACTTTTCCGATTTTTTACCCTACAGGTATCCAGTCATTCACCCAATATACGAATTGTTTGTACGCAACGTGTCTCCATAGTTTGCTACATACAAGTTCATATTTTATTTTTCTCGTTTTTTTCAGCCCGAAGAATCATTTGATAACGACTTGCCTGTAAGGTATGGATGTTTAAAACAACACTGTCAAATGATTCGTGGTTTATTATATATTGGGCATTACCTTTTATTTTCAGCATCTGATCACTCTCGTTTCAACACAAACACTCAGCGTCTATTGACATTCTCTCGCAGTTATAACATTGGCACCAGTCAAGATTACCTTTTCCACCCTCGAATATGTTTGCACATTTCTTCTTAAACATTCGTACTGTACCGGCAGAATATCGTGGTTCAAATGAATAAGGCTTTACACCAGCCATTTTACAGATTGATGGGATCGACTGCGCTGCACAGAACGATAAAGAGCACCGACTGGAGCCCTACGCACGCTGAGCGCCCGGTCTCTTGTTTAGTGTGACGTCACTGCTGATTTTAAAAAACGCTCTAGCGGGAGAACTACTTACTATGAAGCATTTCTGATTGCGTCAGTTTTCATGTCTCTTTTGACATTGCATTTTCGCGCGGAGAAAAAAATTCCCGAAATGAGTTTACTGTTCCTTTAAATTTTTAATTCCATATTATTTCATCATCGTCATCATTGCCAACCATTATCAATCCACTGCTGGACGAAGGTCTCTCAAAGCCTCTTCCACAACGGTCTATCTTGTGACAGTCTCCTCCATGTTACTCTCGCATACTTTCGAATTTCATCCACCCATCTCCCATGTGGTCTTCTTCTAGGTCTTTTCCTGTCTTGGAATCCAATCTAAAATTGCGGCTGTCCATCGATGGTCTGTCCTTCCGGCAGTATTTCCAGCCCATTGCCATTTCAGGGATTTTACTCTGATCATGATGTCTTGCACTCTTGTCTTTTTTCTGATCCACGAGTTCCTCTTCTTATTTCTCCTGGTTACACCAAGCATGCACCTCTCCATGCTACTTTGAGTTCTCTGAAGCCTTTGTATGTCTCTTTTAGTTAAGGTCCACGTCTCTGCATCATACGTAAGCACTGGAAGGTGCATTGATCAAACACTTTTCTTTTAAGACATAATGGCATATTGCTCTTAAAAATTATGCTGCTTCTTCCAAAAGCTCTCCAAGCAAGTTTTATACGCCAATTAATTTCTTCATCAATGTGAACCTCACTTGATACTGCTGTCCAAGATAAACGTACGTATCTGTTATCTCCAGCTTTTCTCCATCAATCGATAAATCTTCATTTCTTGTAAAAGCATTGTACATCACTTTTGTCTTCTGAAATTTAATTCTTAATCCCACTTCTTTACTCTTGTCAGCAAGTTCCTGGATCATACTCTGCAGCTCTGATGGGGTAGTTGCAAAAAGGACTACGTCATCAGCAAACGAAGGTGAGTTGGATAATCTCAATTAATCTTTATCCTTTTGTTTTCCCAGTTCAGTGATTTGTTACAGGGCTTCGTGCTGAGTTCTATTACAGCGCCCTGTGTGGAGGGTTCGTTTGATGCTTCCTTTGCACTAAGTTCTGTATCGGGGGTGTAACCCGTAATTCTCCCGACTGGAGCAGATAAATAAAATACCTAGTATATAAAAGAGAATCGGCTGAAGCTGAATTTTCGTAGTGAGGAAGACTTTTATTCAGATGTTGCGGGGAATGCCTTTAAGCCTTGTTCCGATTCCTTTTGTCAATTATCATCAACCTCATTGCTTATTCTCTCTCTCCGTCATTTTCACTATTTCCTTATTATATTAACACGTCGGTGTCCTTCTCCTCTAATCGTCAGCACGCCGAATTCAGTTTATGCCTTTTCACCTCGCTAAAAATCCTCCTTCTTCCTCGATTCCTGCCAGCCGAGTCTCTCGCGCTCTTTCTTGCTCCGGTAACCGACCCCCAAACGAAAACTCTCCCCTGCCGAAGTGTCCGAAGAATTCCTAGAAAACCTGGCCACACCTTAGAAATGCCTTCTCTCTGAAAACGCAAGATTCTTTAATTGGCTCGCTACCCCCGTCTTCTCCCTTCGTCGTGCTGCTTGGGACGGCGGAAAAGCAATAATGTCCTGCTTCATTCTTCTCACATCGACGAAACTATAAATCTAACACCCCTTCAGGTGCGACGCGTGGGAAAAGAACTACATTGACGTTTGCTTCCCAGCTCATCAAAATGGCGGGAAATGAAGGGAAATGATTGCAATTCACTATCTCTAAAAATGGTTACTGAACTTTACTTCTGATAAATATGGAAGCCCCGGTTACAATATCTCCCCCGCCAAAATAAAAATGAGGATGGCGCTAGACAGCTTCATTTCGCCTACAGAAACTAACGTGATTAATTGGAATCAGGACAAGCTTGTGACAATACAATATTGGGCGGGCAATTCTACATGATTTTGAAGTGGTACCTGCATGCTAAGGTTTACATACAGTTATTCTCCTTGATTCCATTGATAACCATATTTCGATACACTTCACGATGATGACCTAATGGCAGAATAATTTAAAACAAAGTTGACGATAAAATTGACGAAAGATTTCCAGTAAGCACGTTGAAATATAACTAGCATGTTGGGTTCCAGAACATTTTCTGATATCACATACGTATATACAAACATGGTTACTAATCATACTTCTGAAAAATGCATGTAAAAATACCTACCACAAACAATACTTTACACTTGATACTTTCATCGCTATCTCCATTCCACCTCATTCCTACAATACAATTTTACTACTGATCTCTACAAGAATTTAACTTCACGCTGCAATCAATTCTCAAAATCTTACCACTTTACAACCATTCTTGTCCAGTTTGTATTAACCCATATTTTAGTTTTTAACGCTGCTCTATGCTGAAAATTTCCAAAAAATATACGACCATAATATGCATAAATTCTCTATCAGTCGAAATAAGAAATGCAGAAAAATTTTAATTTTGACAATGCTGATAAGTTACCGATTAAACACTTGAATAATTTTCTCAAAACCTTATATACATTTACACTGCAATTTTTTACATAGCAAAGTTATTTACACTAATATTATATACAATAAAATAAGTTATGATAATTGATTCTACAAGTAATCAATGTATTTCTTCAGTAATTCGCATGACTCCGATTAAAGTTCAATAAGATCATGGATGATCATTGTCCATCAAACCAATTAAAAGGAAATGGTGTAAATTAACGTCCATGAAAGCATATAAAAATCATTTTAACGCAAATTGTCAATTTGATGTACAAAAATTTAAATTGTCTTTTGGAAAATGTCTATGTAAATACAAAATGTTCGTATGTACGTATTTCACAGATTGAAAATTATTAAGCAATCAAACGGTGGTGCACAAAATATTCGATGTCATAGAGCGTTCACTATATATCATTAATGACCTGTGTAAAGTGAACGGTTTATCCCTGAAACACAAATAAAAAAATTGCATTAACAACCTGTGTGATGTGAATAGTTTATCACAAAAAATGAATTATTACGAAACACATTGCAGGCATGTTCTTTGCAGTCGATGACTCAGCAGGTCGAAAAGTTTCACAAGCACTGAAGAATCACACTCGTTGTCTGCTTATGTATCGCACCCTGCCGAAGATATCCCGTTCCCTAAGATCGTATACATGATTTGCTGGTTCCATATCAATGACAACATAGTCTTGCCGAGTTTCATTCCTCGCTTGTGGGAGTGAATAATTAGCGTCTGTGTAAGTCGCTTCGGTTGCTTCGGGCATATCCCAGCGTCCGTACGAAAAATCTCTTTCTTGTACCTCCGGAGTACTTTGGTGCGTTTGCAAAGCTTCCGGTGTTGCATCGGTCTGCCTCTGTGTTCTTGTCGAGCATATATGTAGTCGATCAAAGTGAGCCATGGCGGTCTTCTTCGGGTTGCTTACCAACCGCAAATTCGCATTCACGTTGCTCATTATGCTCGTGATGCGGTATGGACCCTCAGAAAAATACGCAAATTTCTTGCTCTGCCCTGCCTCCACCTTCGGGGTATAAAGGAATATCAGTTGCCCGACTTTAAAATCTTTGGAAACCGTTGTCTTCATCCGGTGAGTTTCCTGTTTTTCTGAGGCATTTTTTATTCTCTCACTCACCACTCGGCGAACTGCAGCTATCGTATCAGAAATATGCTCAACATAATCCTCTGTGGAAAAATAGGTTTGCCTCGTTCTAGACGGAATCAAGGTATATGGTGAAATCAAATCTCTGGCGAAAAATAAAAATGCAGGAGTGTCCCCGGTCGTAGCGTGGACAGCCGAGCGGTAAGCAGATAATGCGAATGGAATAAGATTACACCAATTTGTGTGATTGCGGTTTATAAAATGGCTGAGCATGGATGCAAGGACCCTATGAAACCGTTTGATGAACCCGTTGCTCTGCGCGTGGAAGCTTGAAGTATGTAAATGTTAGTCTGCATTTTTTCACAAAGTTGCTTCATAGTTCCGGAGAGAAAGTTAGCACCCCTATCACTAACCATGAATTCAGGCACACCGAACAAACAAAATACTTTCTCGAGTAAAATTTTCGCAATAGTTTGAGCTTTTTGGTCCGGCATTGGATAGGCTAATGGAAATTTAGTGAATGCATCTTGAATGGTGAGAACATATATATTTCCTTTATCGCTCCGCCTTAGAGGCACTAAAACATCTACAATGTGCAGCCTTTCCCATGGACGGCTTGTAGTTGGCATTCGCTGCAACGGTGCCTTTCGCGATGCCTTGTATCCCCTTTATGCCAAACATTGATGACATGAAGATACAAAATTCTGAATGTCTGCATACATGTTGTTCCAAAAGTAATGCTCTCTGATTCGAAGCAGAGTTTTCTCAAATGCTAAATGGCAATTTGTAAATAAAGAATCATGCATTGTTTCCATCACTTGTCCAATTAGAGATTCAGAGAAACACAGCTGTTCCACCGTTCGTTGTCTCACTTGAGATGGATGGGGAGTTGAGTAGTGGTAAAGTACACCTTCGGCCAAAAAGAAAAAGTCATGTACCTTTGTGGGGGTTTGCTGTCGTTTTGCTTCGAGATGGTCAATAATATTTTTCCAAGCTGGGTCTTTTCGCTGTAAAACCTTCATTTCTTCTATAGAAATTTTTTTTCTTAGAACATGCACTGTATCAGTCGTGGCTGTGTTTACGTTCCGCGATAAGCAGTCTGCTACTACATTTTCTTTTCCCGGAATGTAGCGGATTTCGAAATCAAACTCTTGCAGCTGCACCTGCCATTTGTTTAACCTGATATTTGGGATGCTTTTCGTAAGCATCTAGGACATGGGCTTGTGGTCTGTTTTGAGAACAAAATGTTTTCCGTACAGATGCGCACGAAAATGATTCACCGCCCAGACAATGGCTAAGCATTCCCTCTGCGTCGTAGAGTAGTTCTTTTCTGGCTTCTTCAGCTTCCTGCTAGCATAGCTTATGGGAACCATTACCCCTTCCTTTTCTTGCTCCAGCACTGCCCCAAATGCTTCACCACTAGCATCGGTAGATAGGAAATAAACTTTGTCGTTATCCGGATAATGCAAAAGAGGCCTGGTGCAAAGTAAATTTTCCACAGTTTGGAAAGCTCTTTCAGCATTCTCATTCCAAAGAATTTTTTTTCTTTTTTTTTCCCTTTGGTTAGATCAGTCAAAGGAGTAATTATATCAGAGGAATTTGGGATATGATTCCGATAATAATTAACTACCCCCACAATCTGCTGCACATTCTTGACTGATTTTGGCGTGGATAGATTCATAATTGACTCAATATTACTGGGATCTGGTCTTATTCCCTCATTGCTAATCTCATGTCCATGATAGGTTATTTTGCTTCTAAGGAAATGGCATTTAGAGGGTTTCAACTTTAGGTCGTGAACACGGAGTCTGTGAAATACCATCTCTAATCTCTCTATATGCACCTTAAAGGTCGTACTGGCAATTAAAATGTCATCAATAAATGCATATACATGATGCTGTTGCATGCCTGAGAGCACAATGTCCATAGCCCTCTGAAAAGTAAAGCTCGCACCAGCTAGTCCCTGAGGCAATTTCCTAAAAGCAAAGGTACCAAATTCTGAGCAGAAGGAAGTTTTATGCACGTCCTCCGGCGCGACTGGGATCTGGAAAAATCCAGAATTCAGATCTAAAGTGGAAAAGTAGCGCGCTTTTTCCAAATTGTCGACAATATCATGCATTAGAGGTAAACGGTAGCGATCCAATTTAGTGATCAAATTTGAACGTCTGAAATCTATAACGAAACGATACTATGCATGGTTTCGTTTTTTCACCAAGAGAGCTAGACTCGAAAATGGGCTGGCTGTCGGTTCGATTATTCCTGCCTCCGAGAGGCTTCAATTTGTTTTTTTCATTTCTTCCTTTAAAGCTAAGGGAGTACGATAATGCCTGGAATACACTGTAGTATCGGAAGTCAACGGGATTCTGTGCTGGATGACAGTAGAATTTCCCAGCTCATTTAAATTTGTAGCAAAAACATCCGCGCATTTATTCAGTAATCACGGGTCCAACAACATTTATTGTTATTTCCGTATCTTCTCGGAGTACCAGTGCCTCTGTATTCCAGCGTTTCTCTGCGCCGCTCTTCCTTTATTTCTAAGCGGACATTTCGAATTTTTAATTCGCTCACCTGGTCCGTCAGTACTCTAATTCCCTCAACACTGGCCTCAAGCTTTTTCTTTACCATTTGTAACATGCTCCCTCCTCTCGGATCCAATTGGGGCTGCGCATCCCTACTATAGGATTCTGCGGCACCTGAATATTTGAAAGGAGAGCTGTCGGAATCAGGGTACGCGCAACCGGACGCTGCTACGGGTAGAGGCTGTGCCGTAATTTCCATACAGCTCTCTTCATTGATAGCTTTAGCTACCGCCGTACGGTAATTCGGTGGATTCGAAGAAAGCACCCATCTTCTCAAACTTTGCTTCAATCCTTGCAGTAATTGACCCAGCTTCGTTTGATTCTGAATTCTGCGCAATTCAGGAGGATCATCCGGACTCTCTTTCAAGTAATCGTTCGCCACGGCGTTAAGTCGAGCAGCATATTCTTTGACTGTTTCGTGCTCACGCTGGTAACAATATGAAAGTGCGGCCAAAAGCATTCCTGCAAGATGTCCTTAAATTCTTCATAGTCCGCGGTGGTCCGCAAAATGGGGCTTAAATTTAAGTACTAGGAAGCAGCACCTCGCAGTTTTGTGCGTGCAATAATTATTTTTTCCAAATCTCCCCATTGAGCCAAATTTCCGACATCCTCAATATTTTGGAAGAATCGTGCCACCGAAAAATTTCTGTCCTCCGGATCGAAAGTAGCTATCAAGGGAGAGCAAGATGCAACTAACGCAGGAATACGATGCGGATCATTACTTTGCTCGTCTGCCATGATGTTGATGTAAATATTATACTTAAGAAATGTTTTTTATACCACAATCGCTAAAAAAAATGCTTGTTATACAATCGCAAAGAATGTTTTTTTATGGAAAACTCTCTGTGTTCCGAAATCTCAACGTTTAGCAATTATGATGCATAAATATTTTGACTATTAGCGGCGTGTGGTGTGGCATTTCACGGAAAGAGTAGGTGCACTTCAAGAAAGAAAGGAAATATTTTTACCTCCAGTACGTCGCTTGACTTCGCCCTCGCGTACATGTAGGTAATCCAGATTTTCATTTTTTTTAATTTTTTGTCACACACAGTTTTGATTGTCACACAAAGTCTAGTAGCACAATCATTGGTCCATCCAAAATGTCCCAATCCGTAGGAAAATTCGAAGAGGTCTCCACGAGGAGGAATGGAATGTTCTCAGACCCCACGTCGGTGACTTGAAGACTCCACGCTGCTACTTTTTATCGGCGATGCTCGAGTCCCACGCTGCTTTAAAAAGATGCTCGGGTTCCACGCAGCTGATTAAAAATGCTCCCGGGTCCGTACCGGTGAATGGAAGATCTATCGAGTCCCTGTTCGGGAGCCATTCAAATGTTACAGGGCTTGGTGTTGAGTTCTATTACATCGCCCTGTGTGGAGGGTTCGTTTGATGCTTCCTTTGCAATAAGTTCTGTATCGGGGGTGTAACCCGTAATTCTCCCGACTGGAGCAGATAAATAAAATACCTAGTATATAAAAGAGAATCGACTGAAGCTGAATTTTTGTAGTGAGGAAGACTTTTATTCAGATGTTGCGGGGAATGTCTTTAAGCCTTGTCCCGATTCATTTTGTCTATAATCATCAACCTCATTGCTTATTCCCTCTTTCAGTCATTTTCACTCTTGCCTTATTATATTAACACGTCGTTGTCCTTCTCCTCTAATCGTCAGCACGCCGAATTCAGTTTATCTTTTCCCGGCCGGTCCCATTCCTCCTACTTCATTCGTTTGGACGAACCCGCGAGGCCTTTTCACCTCGCTAAAAATCCTCCTTCTTCCTCGATTCCTGCCAGCCTAGTCTCTCGCGTTCATTCTTGCTCCGATAACAGACCCCCAAACGAAAACTCTCCCCTGCCGAAGTGTCCGAAGAATTCCTAGAAAACCTGGCCACACCTTAGAAATACCTTCTCTCTGAAAACGCAAGATTCTTTAATTGGCTCGCTGCCCCCGTCTTCTCCCTTCGTCGTGCTGCTTGGGACGGCGGAAAAGCAATAATGTCCTGTTTCATTCTTCTCACATCGACGAAATTATAAATCTAACACACCCGTTCAGGTGCGACGCGTGGGAAAAGAAGTACATTGACGTTTGCTTCCCAGCTCATCAAAATGGCGGGAAATGAAGGAAAATGATTACAATTCACTATCTCTAAAAATGGCTACTGAACTTCACTTCCGATAAATATGGAAGCCCCGGTTACAGATTGAAATACATTTTCCAATGTGGCATTAAAGGGCTTGGGAGATATGGTGTCACATTTTCTCACTCCCTTTCTAATATTTATGTGTGCTGTATTCTCTAACAGCCTAATCTTTGCACTAGCCTTTTCATAGATGTTATGAATAATATTAATGTATGCATCTTTTTTTTTTATTATAGGAGGTTTAACGATCACCGTGAGCAACTCAATGGGCTATAAGCAGTCGCCCGTCCCTAATTTAGGGTCACTGGTTCCAGGGAAGGGAGAGAGCCAGTGCCGTAAGACAAACACAGCATCCATGCCTCACCGGGATTCGAACCCGGACCCCTTACGGACGAATGATCAGAGGCCATCGCTTAGACCACTGCGCCACCGGGGCGGCGTATGCGTCTTCAATACCGCAGGATTTCAGAGCCATTGTAACTGCTGATGGTTTCACCGAATCAAAGGCTTTTTCATAATCGATAAAAGCCACGCACAATGGAAGTTCATATTCCCTCGCTCTTTCAATTAGTTCTCTCAGTACGTGGATATAATCTATTGTGCTGTAGCCACTCCTGAATCCAGCTTGTTCTCTCGGTTGAGCCATGTCCAGTGTTACCTTCAAGCGGTGTGAAAGAACTTTAGTGAAGATTTTATAAACCACTGATAGGAGGCTGATAGGTCTGTAAGTTCCTGAGATCCTCAATGTCACCTTTTTTATGTAGCATGATCATTGCAGCGTTGTTCCAAACCTCAGGAATCTTCCCTTCATTTAGGCATCGAGTGAAAACTTGGGCGAGTACTGTTTCAATTTCTCCACTTGCTTCTTGTATGATGTCTACAGTAATTCCATCTTCTCCTGGAGCTTTCCCCCGCTTCATGTTCTTGATTGCATGTGCAACTTCTGCTGGGAGGACTGGAAGAACTCTGGTACAGGTACCTTTCATGATGTCTGGAGTACATGTATCATCCCTTTCATATAATTTGGAGTAGAAATCTTTCACTCTTGTCAAAATTTAACCTCTATTTCTTGTTACAGAACCATCTTCTTTTCTCAGTGCCATAATCTGTTTTCTTCCCTTACTGAGATGTTATTTTGCTATCTTCAGGCTTTGGTTGTTTTCAATTGTTTTCGTCACTAGTTCACAGTTGAATTTCCTTGCGTCTTCAGTGATACCTTTTCGTACTGTCTTGCATAGCTCTATATATTCCACTTTGGAAGTCACATCTTCTTTAGTTGTCTTCATCTTTCTTCTTTTTTGCATCAACATTTTGGTTTTTCCTGGACAAAAAATTACGGAATGCTGATGAAACATGTACATAAGTATAAAGTTGATTAACGTAAAGAGCTGTATGAATAAGGAGAGTAAAAATTGTGGATGTCTGACGTGGGTGTTTAAAGCATCTGTAGTATTTTGTATTTCCTTTTACAGGTACAACTATGGGTCGTAAAGCTGGCGTTACTGAGTTGCAAAAGCGGGCCATTGTTTTTGGCCGACAACATGGTCATTACTTGGAAGTGGTGGCGCAGTTTGTTGGACTGCCCGAGTCAACAGTCAGTAGTATCCATTTCCAGTGGTAGAAGTATGGAAGCTATCACTGTAGGCGGAGCTGTAGTGGTAGAACCTCTATGATGACAAATCGGGATCGCAGGCGTTTGGGACAATTAGCATCTGCTGCACGTTTCCAGACTCATTAAGAACTGTTTCAGCAGTACAATGCTGGACCCAGTAAACTACTCTCAGAACGAACGCTACGGAGAGAACTGCATGGCTTGGACATTTTCAGTCGTGTTTCCCGGACATGTCCGAAATTCACAACTGTCCAGAAGGAAAATCGCCTTGCTTGGGCAAAACAGCATTGTAACTGGACCATTGAACAGTGGCGACGAATAACATAAACCGATAAATTCAGATTCTGCTTGTATTCCAATGATGGTCGTTCCAGTGTCATGCGGATGGCTGGAGAAGCATTTAACCCAGAATGTGTCCAAAGAGCTTTGAAAAAAGGAGGTGGAAGTGTTATGTTTTGGGGCTGTATTTCAAGCACTGGTGTTGGACCATTTGTCGAGGTGTCCAATAGCATGAAACCTATGGATTATGTACCACTTTTAAATTATGCGTTATTACCACTGGTCCAGTTTTTGAAACAAGAAGGGCACATAGTGGATCCTGTGTTTCTAAATGATAACTTTCATGTGCATCGAGGTAGAATCGTGCTGGATTGGTTTGAAGAACATGAGAGAGACGTTCCACATCTCAATTGGTCTGCCAATTCACCCGATGTAAATGTGATTGAAAAAATCTGGGACATGTTATAAAGGGCCTTGAAGAAGAAAAAACAACGCCCTGCAAATCCGGAGGAGTTAAGGAATCTTTTGAGCATGGAGTAGAATAAACTTGATACGCGTGTGATACTGAGTCCTATTGTTAACATGCCGAACAAAATTAAAGCAGGTGGTGATGTAACTTAAGTTTACATTCCGTAAAAATTTTTGTCCGGTGTGTTTAAATCGATTGAATGACTGAGAGAAAGAGGAAGTGAATAAACATAAATTCGTAAAATTACTTACAACTAAGATATTTCTTTTTTTCTTTTCGATTTCTTTGTGGAAAAATCTTCTATGTCACCAAACGTCAATGTTTTTAAAATGATTGAATTATGTGGCAAAACTGCAAATGTAATCGTACTTTCCTGAAAACTAGATTACTCAAATAATTATGGATGGTTTTCAGAACAGAAAAACTTGGTTCTCCAGGGGCTTTACTAATGGGCATGCATAGATAAATAAATGCTCAGGATAACATCAATGTTCGGGAAAGCTGAATCGATTGTTTCTTCGTCCGCATCAGGAACACTTGAATAAGGCAGTGGTCTATAAAAATTATGCCAAATATCCCCAAAATACCGGCATTCTTGTTTGAATTCAGATAAATTATTCGACTGAGACCACACGCTGCTGAATGCATTGTGTAACCGGTTCACCCTCCTCCAGTGTGTTACCATTCTACTGATTTATCAGTAGATCTACTGATTTCGACTCGTGTCTACTGATCTACTGATAGATTTTCGTAAACCACCGGAATCTACTGATTTTTCTCTTTTAAGGCCACGTCCTGAATTTTCTAGTGTTATGCCTATTTTTATTTTTTTATTTTTTTTTTTGCTCGAGGTGTAACCTTTTGATTTTTCGACATGCGTTTTTCCTACAAACTGTAAAATAATTTGTGCAATGAACCTTTGATACTAATGTTGAATAAATTGAATATTTTTTTTACAAGCACTTTATTACGGTTTCTTTTATCGAATACTTTAGATAAGTTAAAAATCCTACAGTTAGTTCAGAGAAATTGTGCAAGTTGATTAAAAATGAATAATAAATGAATCCTGTTGGAGAGGATTTTAAGAAGGAAGAGTCTGACCCTAGGTCTTAAACAGCCCTTAGGAATAAAAACCCAGGTTATATGGACTAGGGCCCCCGGTAGGAAAGAGATATGGCCATATGACACAAAACTGTTAATGTTTGTCAGTTCAGTGTTTATTAGTGTCTTTCTTAGGAAGGCAACAAATGGGACTAATAAAACTGCAACAGCATTTGGTTCAATGCCATCGTTACCTACACCAACATTAGTTTGAATGGTATTCATTATTTCATAAAGCTAATTAACAGTAATATCTCGTAAAACTTGATTGATTATTACATTGGCTTGACTTAGATGTTGAATAGTAGTTTGTGGAGTACCGCCATTATTCGAAATATCGGTAGTTTTGAAAGTTCCTTGACATATTACATCCAACGCAGTATTAAATTCGTCTGGTGGTGCATATTTCAAGCAAAAATCCTGATCTACCGATTTCTACTGATTTTTTAACTGTGATCTACTGATTTTAGGCAAAAGCCGCTGGCAAAGCAGCCCCCTCCCACACTGCCCAGCAGTCCTTGATCTTGAAGGCATCTGTTTCATGGAGTAAACTATTAAGGTTTCGGGCTTCCCATTGTTACCATCAATGTTTTAAATGCCTTTTAAAAACTATCCGCTCCATCCTCCAAACCTCCCATTCTTACGAGCTGTCAGCTAGCTGTGTTAAAGAAATACCCCTCCCTCCCTTTAAGGTTTGAATTCTGAGTTTGACCTCGCCAGGAAGAAGTAACTTTGCTGGCTTACCCAACTCACTTTATCCCGTGCTTCTTGTCACCCGGTCGGTCTTCCTAGTTTCAAAATGAATTGATATTTTTAATAATTAAGTAAATTGAAATAGTGCTAATACAATTATAATATTAACTGTATTATACTACTCAGTTTTATTTGTAGAAATGCAAAAGGCTATTTCATTACCTTTTTTTCTTTGTTTCCGTGATAAGGTAAAACGGTTTTTGCTACATGAATTCCCAAAATTTGGCTCCGCTCAATAGGCAGCGTCTTTGGCGATGGACCAGGTTAGCCCAATGGTAAAAACGCCCGACTTAGAGATTATGTTCCGTGTTAGCTTCGAACGCTTGAGCTGTTTGCCTGGCAATTTAACAACGGTGTCAGTGGTGACGCCGTGGTGTAACCACTGGACTGCGATCGTTGGTTCCGGGGTAGAGTCCTTGATGAGGCATAGGAGGTAGGTTTGTCTTACGAAACTTGCTCTCTCTCCTTTCTGGAGCCCGCGGCCTTGAATTAAGGACGAGCAACTGTTTATAGCCCTTCTTGGGGGTAGGGGGATGGATTAACGACCATCGTGAGCAACCCAATGGGCTGTAACGATTTACGGAATTGCCGAATAGAACGAAGCACCCAGAAGGATTCATCCAATCGATATGAAAATTGATATGTGCAATGTACACGTATAGGAAAGGAAATTATAGCAATTCCAGAACAATTGGGCCATTTATCCGGATAAAACAGCTACACGAGGGGAACAAGTCAGTACGTTGTAACGCCACCTCTGGCTCGAATACAAGCGGTTACTCGACGGGGCACAGACGCACACATTTCGCGGATACTGTCCTGAACATGCCAGATGGTGTCCAGATTGCCGGTCAGTTAGTCGACATTCCGGGATGGGAGTAGGTAGCGTCCCATCACGCCCAAAACATGTTCAATCGGTAAGAGGTCGGGCGATCGGGCTAGCCATGAAAGGGTGTCGAAATTACGGAGGGAGGCCTGGGAGAGCCGTGCCGTGTCTGGCTGGGCATTATGTTGTTGAAGAATTGTTCGGGTGCACTGAGAAAAATGGTTTGTTTGAAACAACAAAATAATTTTGTAGAGCTGCTCTGTCGATTTATTTTGTTGCTTTAGCAAAACTCCATCGGAATTGTTTTGTTGGCAACACAAAATTGTTTCGTTGGCTATATTTTGTTAATTCAACTATATGGAGGTGGCATTGACCTTACGACAAAGCGCATGTGATTACTAGCTATTCTATACGGGCACTACCAGACTACCACTGACCAGAAGAATCTCGTTTTGCGTTTAAGATTTCGCTTTGAATCATGGCTGACTACGAAGTGAGGGCATTGTTAGAAGACTGGGAACTGTCAACTCTGATAGAGACATTCAGAGGTAAGAATTTCTAATATATCTTAATAATTCCGACGTATTTTTATGCTAGTGTTTATTGTGTGTTATTTTGGTTAGATTCAGTGAATTTTAGTGATAATTTGGCCTCGCTTTGTAGACTCATAATTACAATGAACATGATAGAATCCGCATCTTATTAGACGCACAGGGGCACGTATTAAATCTAAACCCAGATTTCTGATAAAGCAATAATAAATTTCTTACAACGGCTTGCGGTTCCTGATCGCAAGTAAAAATTTGCACATGAGGTAATGATAAGAGTTGTAATTTATGTATAGAGCTAGATTTCATGTAAAGGCTATATATACAGGGTGTTTCATAATTCCTGCGGCAACCAAAGATTGCATGGTGATAGTACCTTGGAACATACAGTACGTTAAAAAAATGTTACGATTTTTTTTTTTTTTGTCTAACCAAAAATGTCAATAATTTGTTTCATCAAAAAACTAAGGAAAACATTTAAAAAGAAATCGGATTTAGAAACATGTTACACACGCACCAAAATAGTGTCAATGCATCGTTATGTCAAGTACAAATCGCCCGTGAACTTTCCAGAAGGTAATAACCCCGCCTTGAAATGATGAATTCGCAAATAAAAAGTTGCTCGCCAAGGCAGGTATAGCTGGGTGATTAGCGCGCCTGGTTCCTGAACTAACGGTCTGGGGTTCGAATCCGCTTGGTGCGAGATTTATTGCTGACTCTGAAAAAATTTACTCCTGTCGTAACACCATCCAAATTCATTTAAATACAACTAGAAAAGTAAATACGTCGGGAAAAATTAAAATACGGCTGGGGAAAAAAAGATGGCGTGCAAAAAAATGGCGGACACCCAGGGTCGAAGGGCACCGCCTAAAATTGTTGTACCAGCAAAGTGTTGCCATCGGAAAAAACGTTTAAGGGCAAACTGGCCCAGCTACAAAACTCTAAATTTTGTTTTAGCAAGAAATTATTGTGTCACGATAACAATATGTTTGTTTGCAGCAACAAAACGTTTTTGTCACGATAACAATATACATATTGTTCTATCAAAGAAATTCCCAAGAATTGACAAAATTATTTTGTTAAATGAACAAAACGTTTTGTCATGGTAAGAATAAATTTTGTAGAATCAACAATAATTTTCAACAAAATAAATTTGTAAGTTCGACAAACATTTTTGTTGACTGTATATCGACAAAATTTTTTGGTTGATTCAACAATTTTTTTGCTGAATTAACAAAACGTTTTTCTCAGTGTGATACCCCGACAGGAATGGCAACACAACAGGTAACAGAATGTTGTCGACGTACCGTTGAGCCGTGAGGGTGGTACGGAAGACTACGAAGGGTGTCCGGCTATCGTAGGAAATGGCTTCCCAGACAGTCACTTCCAGTGTGCAAGCTGTGTGCCGTTACACGGCAAAGGCAATATTCGTGCGCTGGCCCACTCTTCTCCAGACACGTATGCGCTGGTTATCGGTCCCAAGTGCAAACGGTGACTAATCACTGAAGACAACAGAAAGCCGCTGGACACCATCCCACGTTGATCGGGTCCGACACCACTGCAACCGGTGCCGGCGATGCTCGCTAGTCTGTGGCAAGCATCGGAGTGGCCTCTGCGAATGTAGTTCCCGTGCCGCAAGTCGTCTGGCAACGGTCCGGATGTCCACTTCCATGCCTGTAGACGACGCAACGTGGCCACGGATGGTTGAGAGCGTCGAATTGAGTTTGTTCGAGCGGCTCTCACAATGGCTTGATCCTCACGTTCTGTCGTTGCCTTCGGCCGTCCACTGCCCGCGTACCGCTGAGCTGCGCCCTCCTTGACCCATTGGCTCCAACATCGTACGACCTCAGCGTCGTTTCGACCCAAATTCCTGGCGATACGGCGAATCTCTCAGCCCAATTATTCGTCCTCTCAAACTCGCTCAACTGCTCTTAGTGTGTACGGATCCGACGTCGAGACATCCTCACAGTCCGTGGAGGTTAATGAAATCACAATCTGCGGTCACAATTGCCTCTGCATGCCAGCTGATATACCACCTGTGGTTCTTGGGTGTTTACCTAGTTTTTACATTTTTAATAAAATTATGTCAAAAATCTGAAGTGTGATTTTTGAACGATCATAATACTTTTCCATAATGGCGGTGTGTGAGAAAGTAAAAACCGCGTATTATTTGAGTATAATACGAAGGGGCGTAATTTTAAACTCGAAGGGGCGTAATTTTAAACTTGAAGGGGCGTCATTTTAAACTTGAAGGGGCGTCATTTTAAACTCGAAGGGGCGTAGTTTTAAACTCGAAGGGGCGTAGTTTTAAACTCGACTGGGGCGTAATTTTAAACTCGAAGGGGCGTAATTTCAAGTATCGTCCTCCCAGATAAGTAAAGCTTGCTACGGTCCTGTTGGGGGGTAATGTTCTTTAAAATTTTACGTTAAAAAAAGCCCTGCATTTCTCTATTTCCCGACCCATAACACGATCCTCTTTAATCGCGTATCCTCAGTCCTCATCATGTGGCAGAGAATAATTGGCGCAGCTGTTTCTACTACTGTAATTCACCTCGAAAAGTAATGTCTTTACAGTTATTCATCGCTCGTACTGTATCACTTAAATTTTTCTTTTCTTAAAAAAGTGTAA
Source organism: Macrothele yani (assembly GCA_039090855.1). Lineage (NCBI taxonomy): Eukaryota > Metazoa > Arthropoda > Arachnida > Araneae > Macrothelidae > Macrothele > Macrothele yani. The sequence goes on along the minus strand of CM077017.1, from coordinate 57,236,471 downwards.
TTTATAACAAAATAAAGTCAGGTACTTATGCTTATAATGAAATACAAAACTCATTTTCATAAACCACCGGAAGTAAAAGTTCAAAGAATTTACAACAACGTGCATTCTCCAGGGAGGGTGGGGGGCTTGTTTGTCCTCCAGGGATACAGAACCCTCTTCTAGCCCCCGTCCCTGGTGACCGCCAACATAAGTTTCTTTGTATTGGGGAATTGGAAAATTCACGATTGTTTTATATGACTTTTACTGCTCCCGTCGAACGGCATACATGGGGTAACTACTTCGGAGTTGAATAAAACTGTTTCTGAATTTCGCGGCAACGGAAGTGCGCACCGATGGAAAACGGGATGAAGTTAGCGGCCACTAACTGCATACCACCTGCCAAGTTATACATCGACACCGCCCAAAACTGATCCGAAACTTTTCTTGGATTAATGAAGTTGCTGGATCCCACAACACTCAGAAGATTTATTAAAGGGTGCTCCAAAATATTTTTACAAATCTTAACTATTTTGAAAATTATTACTACGAAAAATGGCATTCATGGTAGCAATGAAAAATGTGAAAGCAGTCTTACACGGATCTTTTTTTTTTTTTTCTTTTAAATTAAGGATGGTAATAGAAAAAATTCGAAACTGGAAGAGAATTAAAGACAAACGTTTCTTTACCCGAACACTGAGAGTGAATGCGAAAATCCTGCTAGGATCTCGGGATAAGTTTAAAAAAATAAAGATGGAAATAATATTTATTGGCTGTTCAGCTTCCTCTTAAGCATTTGGTTAAAATTTTAAGGGTCACGTGCACGCCACACGAAAAAGTGCATGAAAGTTCTGCTCGCTTCGTGTCTTTTCGCATAGAAGATATTCAATTCTCCATTATCTATTTAACGCATAACATCTGCAATGTTAATTTAATTTTTATTTATTCTGTCGCGTTAATTTTCTCCGTTTTAAGCACATCTTTCGGGGTAAAGTTCGTCCTTATGTTTTCACCACCTCTACCCCTCCGTCTGGGAGCACCATTTAATCCTCTTTAGGGGGGGGGGACATTGAACCGGGAAACGTGAATGTGAGAGCCTTTCCTTTCGAACTTTTTACGATGCGCAACTTCGCCGCTAGGTGGCAAAAATACAGATGCCATTGAATTCAAAGATGCGATTAAAAAAAAAAAAAGTACAGGTAGGCTCAGTTCTGATTGAGCCGGTAATTTGGAACGTAGGACTACGACTTGCAGATCAGAGAGGTGAAATGAGCTAGTCGAGTATGGTTTCAAAGAGTTTATTTAATTTGTTATAGCCAACGCAGGTCTATGATATGAAAAGTAGCTTACATATTTTTTACAAATAATGCTGGATACATTGCGGACACAAAGCAGATCGATACACAAATTACCCTACGTAGTGCACTGTCTTCTTGGGCTTCTTACATTCCTCATCACTTGCTCTTGCCTCTCGTTTTGATTTTCTCCACGTTTGCTTGCGTTCATTCTGCGAATTCCGCGGCATTGTTGAAAATGTTAACCTGTTCACAAGAAAACAATTTTTAGAAATTTTAGTTTAAATCACTGTTTTTTATATATTTGAATAAATCTCGTCGACAGCTTTAAAACAATACCACGCACAATCGTTTTGCACTCACGGTTGTCCAGATAAACCGCGATATTGTCAAAAGTGTTCACCGGTTCACAAGAAAACAATTTTTTTAAATGTTTAGTTCAAACCACTGCTAAATGTTCTTCATGTATTTGAATAGATTTGGTCGAGAGCTTTAAAACAATACCACGCACAATCGTTTTGCACTCACGGTTGTCCAGATAAACCGCGATATTGTCAACAGTGTTCACCGGTTCACAAGAAAACAATTTTTTTAAATGTTTAGTTCAAACCACTGCTAAATGTTCTTCGTGTATTTGAATAGATTTGGTCGAGAGTTTTAAAACAATACCACGCACGATCGTTTTGCACTCACGGTTGTCCAGATAAACCGCGATATTGTCAAAAGTGTTCACCGGTTCACAAGAAAAAATTTTTTTAAATGTTTAGTTCAAACCACTGCTAAATGTTCTTCATGTATTTGAATAGATTTGGTCGAGAGCTTTAAAACAATACCACGCACAATCGTTTTGCACTCACGGTTGTCCAGATAAACCGCGATATTGTCAAGAGTGTTCACCGGTTCACAAGAAAACAATTTTTTTAAATGCTTAGTTCAAACCACTGCTAAATGTTCTTCATTTATTTGAATAGATTTGGTCGAGAACTTTAAAACAATACCACGCACAGTCGTTTTGCACTCACGGTTGTCCAGATAAACCGCGATAGTGTCAAAAGTGTTCACTGGTTCACAAGAAAACAATTTTGGTTTAGTTCAAACCAAAGCTAAATGTTCTTCGTATATTTTAATAGATCTCGTCGAGAGCTTTAAAACGATACCACGCACAGTCGTGTTACACTCATGGTTGCCGAGATGGACTGAGTCAAACCCGACGACTCACCCAGAAATATTGCATCATCTCCCGGCGTACAAGGAGCGAGGGGAGCGTCTAGAGCACAATGTATTGCGCAGTACGCGAATTGGACTCCATGCTGTTTACGGATATGCTAACACGATTAGTGTGCTGCACGTATTTTTAACGCTATAATGATTTCAATTGGGACCTATTTTTGTCACAGGCGGTCGGCCGTAAGTCGCCCCTTACTATTCGAGGGGTTAGACGTAGTCCTACATCAAAATTCTTTTTCATTCAGTACCTTTTGCCACGAAAATCCTTTTACATACAATTTCTTATCCAATAATGCTCAATTTTCACGCTAGAAGGCGTACATGTAATTCGCATTTTTTTCTTTTTTCTTTTTTTCTTTTTGATATCTCTGTTTCTAAAAGTCATATTTAAAAAAATATTTTTGCGTCGGATACCATGTATGGCGAAGAAAATTTTGCGGATAACGTCAAACTTTTCGTAAAGAACAATTTTGGTGCAGCCACATCTGCGTTTCTAAAAGCGTAATTAAAATTTTCTTTTTTGATCGCGTGACATTCACAGTAGCAAACATATTGCGCATGTTTTCTCTTCAAAATAATAGTTTTTCCGCTAGGTAGCGTAAAGTATACTGTATATTTTCCGACATACACAGTGCGTCAAAGAAATTTTAAGACTGCCGCTAGATTTCAGCCTACGGTGGCGCCTCCAGTTTAATCGCGAATGCGTTATAAACCGTGACCATCTGCTTGCTTTCTGCCAAAAGTACTGCGCAGTTGTTAAAGTAACTCAAACGAAACAGCCGTTCATTAGAGAAGTAAAAATTTTTTCATGTTGAATTATTAAGATGGAACAAAGGGCTGTTATTAAATTTAACGCAAAACTTGGTAAAAGTGCCTCGGAAACGTACCAAATGATGAAACAAGTTTACGGTGAGTTTTGTTTAAGTAGATCAAATGTTTTCCTGTGGCACAAACGTTTTTTGGACGGAAGAGATACGCTAGAAGATGATAAGCATACCGGAAGACCAAGTTCATCTAGGACACCTGAGATTATTCAAAAAGTGCGTGATTTCGTGGCAAACAGTCGATGTGCGTCACTTATAATGATGGAAGAGTCTTTAAACATCAACAAAGAAACGATTCGAACCATCCTGCATGAAGATTTGGGCAAAACAAAAGTCTGTGCTAAATTTGTTCCACACACGTTAACCAATGAACAAAAATCAAAGAGAAGTGCACATTGCAGAGACATCATTTCAGCCGCTGAAAATGATCCAAACTTCTTAAAATCGATTGTTACAGGTGATGAAACTTGGTGTTTTCAATATGATCCTAAAACAAAGCGACAAAGTGCGGAATGGAAGTCAAAAAACTCACCACAAGCCAAAAATACAAGAAAAGTCCCATCGAAAATCAAAACAATGCTCATTACATTATTCGATAGTAAGGGAAGAATTTGTTCCAAGTGGACAAACAATTACTGGTGAGTTTTATTTAAATATTTTGAAGCGTTTGATGGGCGGAATTCGTCGCATTCGTCCTGAATATCGGGATGAAAACAGTCGGTATTTGTTGCACGATAATGCACCCAGTCACACCTCACTCCTTGTTCTTAGATTTTTTGGCGAAAAATAACGTCTGTGTGTTAGATCATCCACCGTATTCGCCTGATTCAGCACCCTGCGACTTCTTTATTCTCAAAACTTAAAAGTACGTTAAAAGGGTGTTATTTTGATGATATTTCGACCATACAAACAGCTTCGACGCGTGCTTTGAAGGCAATTCCGCAAAGTGAAGTGTAACCGGCATTCGAATCATTATTAAATCGCTGTAAGAAGTGTATTGAAACCGGAGTAAGTTATTTTGAATAACAAACCAAAACAAATTATAATTTCTTGTTTCTATTTCATTTTACAGACCCAGTCATAGAAATTCTTTGCCACACTGTGTATATCCATCTAAAAGCCAGATTTTTTAGTTTTTGTTTCCAGATTGAACCACTACAATGAGTAGCTCTAAGAGCTATAAGCAGTTGCCCGTCCCACAGGTGGAGCTGCTGATTCCGGGTAGCAAGCGTAGTAGCACAGGTGCGTCACCTATGCCTCATACGAAACCCAAACCCGCACGACTGCCCAGGAATAAACCTACGACTCTGGCCACTCAGCCATCGTGGCGGCTATAGTTCTATTTCAAAATTCCTTTCGTACAGAATTCATGGTGAAATTTTTTTTTTTTCGATATTTCAAAACGTACAATTTTTCCACTGGATAGCGTAAGTACATATTTCTGTTTACAACATATTTTCAGCCATATTTACGCGTCTAGAAACCTGATTCGAAAACATTTGTTGGTAAAATACCGCTCACTATGTAAAACATTTTGTTTGTACTTCCTACCCAAAATAGCGTTCGGTTTTACCGCAAGCGGGAGTACACATTTATTCCGATTTTCGCGATGTCTCCGCTACTAAAGGTCAATTTTCAAAAATTCTGTTCGCGTGAGATGTCGTTTTGCTCGGTGAACATTTTGCATATATTTTTGAATTTTTCGCAAAGCACCGTTTTGCCGCTAGATGGCAAAAAATTCCACATTATCCACTTCAAGTAATGCAAAGTTTTGCAAACTGTATCTCCGCTTCTAAAAATCCGATCAATGACATGAACTGTATTCTATTCGCTATTGTAAGGATTATGCACATTATCTATTTTAAATAATGCAATAGTTTCCCACTAGGGGCGTATATGTATGAACTGTTTTATAAATACCTCTGCTTTGAAAAGCCATATTTAAAATTTTCTTTTTCCATCACATGAAGCATTTTTTCCGAACATTTTCTACTTCTTCATAATGCACAGTTCTGCTGCTGTGGGACGTCAAGGAATACTTCTGTTTCCAAGAGTACTTCCGGTTGTAAAAGTGAGATGGAAGCAACCCCATTTTGATAGGATACCCTTCATTATGAAGCACATTTTGTGTCTATTATCTTCCTCAAATGACTCACAATTTTCCCATTAGGGTACGTAAACGTACATTGCGCTTTCCTCCTTATCTCTGCGCCCGATTGTTCGATTTGAAATATCCCTTTTGTTTAGGGCATGTTCCAGTAGGAGACTAAAATTTTTTGCCCACAAATCGTGATTTTCCGTGACTTCTTTCTTCCGCTGGTGGGCGCATTTTGGTATTTCTGCTAGCAAACGTTTTGCCGATTTTAGGAGGGTCCGCTTGAAAACGCTCTTTCCGTAACTGGTTCCATCACCATAAAGAACAACGCGAACACTGTTATTTTAAATATTGCGCAGTTTTCCAATGGGGGAGGGGTGAAAGTGCATTTTCTCTTTCGCTTATTTTCTCCTTTTCTAAAAATCCGCTTTGAAGAATTCTTTTGCGTCAGAAAGGATTCAAAAGACGTGGCCATCACACCCGAGAAAGCGGTGTCATCTTTCTTGTTCCATCAGCAGTGTACTTTCTCTGAATAAGAACGAAGTTCAACGAATTAATTCAGAGGGCTCATAAATTCACACTGATTAACTTAAATAAATGAAAATTACATTAAAGATAAGTGACCTCCCTTTTGTACTTCACTTAGTACCCGTCTTGGCGCTGCCAGTTGTTGGCCATGCGCAGCTGACGCTTATCCTGACAGTATGCAGCAACGAGCGTGCCCGCAACGGTGTGATTTGCAACTCAATGGAGAATTTTGGAGTGTTGTAAACAGGAGGTGAGGTGCAAGCTGCCGTCGAAGTTGCTGCAGGGTCTTTTGGGGGTTGCCATACAAAGAAAACTGGTAGATGTGCGTGGAGAGGAGTGATGACAGAGCAAATAGAGCGCTCTACGGCTTACCGCCTCTGTTTGTTCGTTTTTGCGAGTCAAAAAAGATATCTAGGAGCAGTTTTTAACAGAAAAAAAAATTGCTTTTCCTTCGTACGTTAGGAAAACATTTCTTCGCTGAGAGATCTGAAGAGTGAGTGAGATGGTACGAAAAACGAGTGATTATGAAAGGTTACTCAGGCTCAGTTTTTATGCTGTTCTTATTTCTTTAAAACCTTATAAATTAAAAAGCTTCTGGAAATTCATTTCTGAATTATTGTTTGGTTTTAAGCGATTTTTTATTTTGTGAAATTTTTTTCTAACACATTAGTAACTTTCTGGTGCAAGGACATGGGTGTTCCATTTGCAAGTAGTTAAAATTATTTTTAAAAATTTATTTTCCAGGGTTTGCTTTTCGTTGCGAGAAGACAGCTGTTTACCATTTCCTTTAATGCCTTCCTGTCCAGAGAATCTCGGAATACCAATACACAATATTTGTAAATAAACGCAATGTGCGCAAACATAGAGAACAGTAATTAATTAAGATTTTTCACAACGAAAAATATTAAGCCTCCCCTTTGCTAATCTTTAATAGAAAAGTGAAAATGTTCATTATGTACTCAAAGCACATTGAAATCCCTGCAATTTTTTACTGCTTTATAGTTTCGTTCTTTGAGATGAAATAATGTCAAAACGCGGATCCGTAGATGTTTTCAGGATTCTACGTTAAGTAGATTGCATTGAACTATAAATAACATAATTTAAATTACAATTATACCTAATCTTTTTTTTTTTTTTCTTTTGAACAATTTTTTTTGGAGGAGGGGGGGGGGTATGACTCTCGGAAGCAACAAAAGCGAGGAGTCAGTCGTCCTCAATTTATAGTTGCCGGTTCCAGGGTAGGGAGAGAACCAGTGCCATTAGAACGATCATGACGTTGATATCTCATTCAGGTTTAAAACCAAGCTCGCTAGTGTTAGGGGAAACCAGCAATTCTGCGTCCCACTGCATCCCAGACTATTCTACAATGAGACCTTCTTTAAATGCCGGCTGATTCATAACATGGGTTAGCCGGCGCTTTTGTATGAAATATAACCTATTGTTACAGGGCTGTTCATTGGCTTTCTTTCAGTACCCTGTCGTGTGGGTTCGTCAGACCTTCACTTGTTAGGTAATTAACCAGTTCCGGGGTGTTGGCTACATTTTTCCTCGATCATAAAATGAATGAATTTCTAGCTATAATAAGAACTCGCTCTTCTGTAGTGGTGCTCTTTATTCAACGCAGTACATGGGGGAGGTCACGGATTTGCTTGTTCTGATTTCTATTTTACATCTATGTTACTCGTTTTATTGTTTACACATTAATAAGTTCCAGCTTATACAATCAGGCATTTTTCTCGGGTATCTCGCTGCGAAGCTCCCGCCTTTGATTTAATTTCTACCTCCATGTTTCATTTTTTAGCATTGGACATCACAATTATTTATGCCTACCCCCAGATTTTCGAGAGAGAGGAACCTTTCCTGCTCTCCTCAAACGCCCAGAAATCATGAATCTCATTGAATCAAACGCTCTTGAGGAATCTCTTCCCCGCTCTCCTCAAAAGGCCAGAAATCATAAATGGAACGCTCTCCTCATGAATCCCTAATATCGCGACTTTCACTTTCCTCGTGAGAAATCCCTCATTAAGATCTAAAGTTGTAAGAAAAAACCATCTGCTCGAATCTCTTCCTAACCGGACGTTATGCTATAAAACCATTTCCAGAGCAATAAAGTCGTTTCCAAACTGAACTTCGTGAGAAGCGGCCAGCTTTCTCAAAACATCGAAAGTATTGCAAGAAATAGTCATCTCTCCTCCCTCATTAACGGTTGACTGAGAACTAGTGAAAGGACCAACTCAATACCTCCCCGAAAACAATAACGAAAAGAGACAACTTATGAAATTACATTAAAGGAAGTTTATTAATGTTAAATTTCCCTTAAATTAGTAGGGCCACGTCATGCTAACAACATAATAATAAATTGGCATGCCTATCTGTGTCTTTCGGCTGCCTACCGAAAAAAATTGTGAACATAAAGGGTGTTTTTTTTTATTGGGGGTTTAACGACCACAATAAGCAGCACAATAGGCTATAAGCAGTCGCCTGTGCCTAATTTAGGGTCACTGGTTCCAAGGAAGGGAAAGAACCAGTGCCGTAAGACAAACACAGCATCCATTCCATACGGGATCCGAACCCTCAGCCTTCGCAAACGAATAGTCATAAACCAGCGTTTAGACCACTGCGCCGCCAGGTCGGCAACGTAAGCGTTTGAAATAAACTCACAGAAACAAGTGCGTGTGAGCCATTTGTTGTAGTTGAGCCATTGTGTGAGCCGTGCGTAAGCCGTTCCGGTGATTTTGAGGCTCTTTGGAAGGTAATCACTAGGGATCACACTTCGCTGATCCCAAAAAACGTTGAGCTTCACTCGTCCAGCAGATATTTGGGCTCACACATTTTTGAGAGACGTGCTCCTATTGTTGGAAACTTTCCTTTGTTTCTTGATCGAAATAATGAACCCAGCATTCGTTCATCTTGACTAATTAGAAAAAGAAAAATAGCATCGTTAGGCATGGCAAAAAGTTGCTATGAACACCAAGTCCACTTCGTGCTTTTTCTGTGTGACGTATACTCTAACTTAACTTTCCTTTTTAGTTTCTTTCTCTATGTAAATTTGAGTTCGTTCTCCTTACCATTTTTCAAACTTAACGTGATATCTTCTTTCTCCTAGAGTATGGTTGGTACAGCCTGAAGTTAGAACGAATGACGTGTGGATGTCTGAGATGAGAACTGAACGATATTTACACTGAAGAGCAATTGAATTAGAGACAGCTGGTGTTATGCAAATGTGACGCTGTGGGCGGCCCTGTAAACGGAAACGACATAACGTATGCAGCGATCCGACAATATAAGGAGTGATGCGACGGGAATCAGTAAGAGTCGGGCGCAGTATGGGTAAGACGAAGGATCTAAGCGCATTTGATCGTGGGCAAATTGTCGGGGCCCGAAGAATGGGTCACTCCATCTCGGAAGTAGTGCAGGCACTGGGATTTTCACGAGCCACTGTGTCACGGGTGTACCGTGAGTACATCGAATCCGGTAAAACCATCCCTGCAAAGGCCAACTGCCGTTGGCAACAGCGTGTGGATGAGCGGGTTCATCGTCGGGTAGCTAGCATTGTAACAGCGGATAGACGGGCCACAGTGCAAGAAATCACTCGGCAATTTAACGCTAGTGTACAAAAACGTGTAAGCAGCCACACCATCTAGAACCATCTCCTCGCTACGGGGTACAGAAGCCATCGTCCCACGAGGGTACCGCTGCTGACCGCACGTCACAGGGTGCAAAGATTAGCATGGGCACGGGAACATCGCCGCTGGACCCTAGACATGTGGGAAAATGTTGCCTGGACTGATGAGTCGAGATTCACGTTGGTACATGTGGATGGCAGGATACGAGTACGGCGCACACCACATGAAACGATGGATCCTTCTTGCCAGCAGGGTACTCTTCAAGCTGTGTGGGGAGGGGCATTCTCGTCTGGGTACTGTTTACGTGGACTGAAATGGGACCCCTGGTACGTGTGACATCGTCCCTCACAGGTCAACGTTACCGGGATATCCTGGATGGCCATTTGCTCCCATTTGTGCGTCTTCAACATCCCACTGGAGACCTCGTCCTACAACAAGACAATGCATAGTGCCATCGCTCCCGAATTGTATCCGAATGGTTGGATGAACACTCCACCGACGTGACCTCGCTTCCTTGGCCAGCTAGGTCACCTGACCGCAATCCCATCGAGCACATCTGGGATGCCATCGAGAGAGATATTCGAGGCTCTGCCCCCTCCCCTCCATCAAATCTTCGTGAACTGTGGGAGTTTGTTCAGGGGTTGTGGATCCGCATGGTTTTCCAACGCTTCCGGTGTCTTGTCGAGTCCATGCCGAGACGAATCGCCGCCGTCATCAGGCGAAAGGTGGTGCTACACATTACTATACAGGCATTTCTAGTTCTATTGCTCTTCAGTGTATAACGTTTCGAGAAGCAGGAGTGTCGAGATCGATGGTGGAAATTCTTGCTAATTGTGGATACGATATTGTTTAATTGCCATTTGGGTTATTTGAAGGCTGCGTGTTCTACTTAAATGTCAGTGTTGTGTTCCTTAGTCAAGTGTTACTGTTGATATTAACTCACGTTTGTCATCTTGTTGAAGTGCTAAAGGATATTTATCTGAATAAAGATTAACTGTAAGTAACCTTTTCGAAAGTTATTTGAGTGACTTCTGATTTGCTTAAAAGTGAAGTTATCAAGAACCGATTTGTGTTGTGTTCCGACAGCGCTATATTCCACGAACATTACATCTGCTAAGATGTAAGAAGGTTGTACATCCATCTGACGGCTACTTTACTGATATAAAAGTGGTTGTGAATGTTGTTCTCCATAGAACCAACACTAATCTTGATCTCATTAGCCAATTTTCGGATTTTAATGCACCATTCTTCCATAGTCGGTGCCTGGATTTTCAGCGCAGCAGTTGTTTTTCTGCCACAACTTTCTTCGCTGCTTTTTCATCACATTCAAATTGTTTGAACGACTCTGCAGCAACACTATAAGATGGGCACTCAGCCCCATATATCGCACTCTTTTCCTCATGAATAATCTTCGGAGTTTTGCCTTGGAGAAATAGGAAATGGATCAAGGCTCTGTGTACTGAAGCTTGTCCATACCTACAGTTCACTATACTCTATCACCTGTAACAAGAAAATCAGTTATTACAATCTTACCCTACTTTGTGCCACTACTAAATAGATTATGACCTATATAATGCCGGAAAAAAACAGTGTACATGACGTATACTCTGATTTAACTTTCATTTTTAGTTTCTTTCTCTATGTAAATTTTGAGTTCATTCCCTTTAAGCAAGCGTTTCAACCTTAACGTTATATTTTCTCACTCGCGGAATGTATGTTGGCAACAGTCTTGAGGTCAGGGTGCGTGACGTGTGTCAGACATGATAAGAACGAGCTATATAACTTTGAAGCAAACAGCAAAAAGGGTGGTGATGTGATGTTGTGGCGTACTATCGAGAAAGTTCTGTTCCAAATTATTATAAGTAGTAGCCTATATTATATTCTGAATATCAAGTGATATAAGATCCCTATTTTGAATGGTGTTGATGAGGTTATCTATCCAAACGTTGTATTCCTGAAGTGCAGTACAAGGTTGATAATAAAGACCCTTAAGTGCTTTCACGTTCCCTCTCTCTCTCTCTCTCTCTCTCTCTCTCTCTCTCTCTCTCTTGGCCATTAGGTCGCCTAATTTAGCTCAGTGTGTAATTAAGAATGGTTTATGCATTAACTATCCTACGCTTACCATTATGAAGTTCTACTGAGACATTTCATGGTGCGAAGGTAATGTTTAGGTAGTGACAATTAGACAGAAAAACATTACAAATTGACACCTGATTGTGGTAATGGATCTAATGGCAGTTGCGTTCTTCGAAAAATGTGTGATGTTTCTTCCACACATCATCCGGAATTAATAAGAATTCCTTCTTCACTTCAAAAAAGAAACAAACAAACAAACAAACAAAAAAAAAACGAGGGAAATGACGAAAATCTTCCAAATATGTGGAGAGAACATAAATGGACAAAGTCATCACTCTTTCCACGTTTTTCTTTAGTTAACACACAGCAACCGAAAAATTGCATTTCGACACCGCTGGGATCGAACCCCAGATCTCCCGACAACTAGCCGAGCGCGTTCGCCTTACGCTACGGTGCCAGCAACCCACGGCGCTATGTGTGCTTATCTGTCAGCATCTGACTTCACAAATCCGTAGGAATGGGCTCAGCAACTGAGACGTCTCCATCTGGTGAGGCTTAACGGTACAAGCTATTTAATTATAGCTAATAAATCCAAAGGGCGAGAGAAATCGTGAAAATCTTCCAAATACGTAGAGAAAATGTAAATAGACCAAGTCATCGCTCTTTCCACGTTTTTCTTTAATTAACACACAGCACCCGAAAAAATTGAATTTCGACATCGCTGGGATCGAACCCCAGATCTCCCGATAACTAGCCTAGTGCGTTCGCCTTACGCTACGGTGCCAAGAATCCACGGCACTATGGGTGTTTATCTGTCAGCTTCTAACTTCACAAATCCGTAGGGTTGGGCTCAGCAACTGAGACGTCTCCATCTGGTGGGGCTTAACGGCGCAAGTTTAATTTCTTTCTGAAGAGGGAGATCATATAACATACTACAGAAGTGAAACGCGTGTCAGGATGACAAATATGCAGCGCTACATTCCGTTGGTGTAGTTTAGTCGGTTAGAACAACTGGCTGCGGAGCGAGGAGGCGTAGCTTCGATCTTCATCACCGACAAATTTGTGAATTTCACAAGTATTGTACTATGATTTTTTACGTCGTAAGTAACGTGATGACTTGGGTGTAAAATAATGTACAGTATACACTGAAAGCATAATTTATTACACTAAAAAAATTACTTTACTACAGCAGCAAAAAAATTGCAGAGGTAGCAAACTTAGTGAAAATAGGCACAGAATAGGCATGATATGCGTACTACCTGGATTAGTTTAATTCCACTTTGCAACAGCAGTAAGATTTTCGGTTTTTGTGGCAGGCAGTTCTTGCTGCCATAGCAACAGTTTTGCTGGGTCTAGCAAGATTTCTGGTTGCTGTGGTAAGCAGTTCTTGTTGCCATAGTAACAGTTGTGCTGGTTCTAGCGCAGCAATTTTTTTTTTTTTTTTTTTGCTACAGACAATTTCAAGCAGATAAACGTTGCTACCTTTGCCTCATACAAAATCATTAGATGTAACATGTAGCAGTGTTAAATATCTTTCCTGTTCTGGCGATTGTTATTAATGCCATTAGTTTTCAGCTGAAATCTGTCAAAATCACATGAAGTACCTCATTTCGATGAAATATGATATATGTACGGACATAGGCTCAATCATTTTCAGCAATTCTCAGTACAATATTGCAATATTCAAATTTGTTCGAAAGCTTCATTTCTGTGAAACGTGAAATGTGTACAAACATAGGCTTAATTATTTTCACCAACTTCGAACACAATATTGCAACAAATATTCGAATTTGCTTCGAAAAATCGCCACAAAAAGGCATTTGGACTTACCCACTTTCAAATCTCTAAATTATTTCACTTGGAAGGTCCCAGCTCTCTTTTGTGGTTATATACGAGCATGGTATAGCTGTTGTATTTGAAAACTTCATAATTACTATGATTCAAACATACCGAACAAACTGTACCCAGCACAACCTACAACTTTGATATGGATGCCACGATTACCTGATGGGAAATTAAATGGCAATACGATGCACGTGGGAAATGGGATGGCAATGTGCGCAGGAAAGACAAAGGCATAAGATCATGGATAGTATATGTAGCAAAACGTGTTTGCTTGGCGGGAGTTTCCACTGTAACCAAGTCTGTTGCGCCCAACTAAATACTTAGCTAAATGTTACAAGTTTGCTGCAGCTGCAAAATTGTTAATGGCAGTAAACGTAGCATACATAACAACTGTATCTGGTCGTTCAGCAAAGTACATTGTGCAACTTACAAATTTTGGGCTGCAACAGTAAAATTCTGAATAGCTAAAAAATTGTCCATGCACCTGACTGTGCTTTGCAATAAAAACAAACAAAAATATTCTGTTTGCTCCCGCCAAGCAAACACGTTTTGCCATGGCGACTAAGAGTATTGCTTAATTTGCAAAAATGAATACGAGCAATAGGCCTATCCTTTTTTTTTTTGCTGATGCAGCAAGAGTTCTTTTCAGTGTACACACACAGCACCCAGCCAAAAACCTGATTTACTCCGTCGTAATAATGCGCCCAGCTGAAACCCCTGCACGCTAAAAATAAATAAGATATTTATCTTTCGTTTAGTATAACTTCTATTGTGGTGATGGTAAACATAACGCCCTGAGCTAGTTTGATTGTGGTCACATAGTCGCTGCGAGGAAGATGGGATGCTCCATCTCCACGATTGCTTAACGTCTGACATTTCCACTTGCGACCGTCACACGTGTGTGCCAGGTCTATATCAAACCTGCAGCCTCCGGGGAAAATGTGATTCTAAACAGGCCGTTTATGTTTGAAGTGAGAGTTTTGTCTCCCTATCGTAAAGTCGGAACGGATAGCGACATTGAAGGATAATATCAGCATTCAACGACGGGCACCTACGAAGGTTTGCGAAAGGGCCAGTAGACGTACGATGGCATGACTGGGCTATGGAAGCAGACGCCCGCATCGAATACCATTGTTAACAGTACGTCACCGGATTATGAGGCTGCAGTGGGAGAAGGAACATCGCCACTGGACAGTGGATTACTGGAAAAGTGTAGTTTGATTCTACGTTCCAACTACAACATTCCAGCGGAGGATGCGTGTCACGTGGATCACACGAGGTCATTGACCCTGGACTGTGAAATTGGTGTGTTACAGGCCAGCGAGAATGGTGTGCACTTCTTTGCGTGGGCCACCTTGGGATCCCTTGTATCTGTTAAGACCACTATCACCGTACAAGGATGTGATGAAATACTCGCCAAACACCTAAGTAGTGAGAAAAGGTCCGTTCTGCGTAACATGGGGTCTATGGGCGAGTAGTCCATAGCTGTCCACTGCGGCCCACTGTCCTATTCTACAGATGTGGACGTGGCACCGCCGCAAGTGCGGAGGAGTTAGGCGTGAGCAAGATGACATCACATTTCACCCCGTGGAGGGAAAAGTGGGGCTGACTGAGAAACGCCGAGGACTTGTGATGTCATCCACCAGAACAGTGATATCATCCAACATGGTGCAGCACCCAACCACGTGGCGGAAAATGACGCCATCCTGCTCACGCCTACCTCCTCATTACTCATCTACACGCATTCATGGCTTTATATTTCCTACAGCAGGATGCCCTCTTTCAACAAGATAACGCCCCTTCTCATCGCTCCCGCTTGGGGAAGGACTTGTTCGCGAAGCATTCCAGTGAGTTTGTAATTGCTCTCTCACTCTCCGGATTTGAACCCAACTGAGCATCTGTGGAATGAAGTGGAGCAATGTATCCGAGCTTGAAACCCACCACCGGTAAGTCTTGCCAATATACAGAACGCTGTCTTGGAGACATGGGCTGCAATGCCACCGGAACAATTCCAATACCTGGTGGAGTTCATCTCACGAACAATTCCAATACCTGGTGGAGTTCATCTCACGACGTGTTGCTGATGTTGTGAAGGCGAAAAGCATGCCACCACGATATTTTGCTGGTGTGCATGATAAATTTTCCTTTCAGTGTATGTTCTTTTACGACTCCCATGAGCATATAAATCTACAAGGAATCTCTCATCCCTAGTTTAGCGCCATTAATTGCAAAAAAATAAGAGAACCACAGTGCTAAAAGGACAAACGCAGCATCCATTCCTTTATTGCAGGATTCGAACCCTGATCCAACAGCTCGAGAAGCTAGAATCCAGCGCCCTAGATTACTTGACATAATTAAACAGTATTCAGCAGCAAATATGAATACGAAGTTAGTACACACGTGGTTTCTCAACTGCAGTTTTTATACATCCCGAAGCTCTGCTAATTTAGCCTAAAGAAGGTTAGAAACTGTTGCCGATTTCCTCAGGCCGTAGCTACTTGGTATCCTTCCAGAACAACCAAAATTATTTTAGCACGTTTAATTAATAGCTATTTGTTGATTTATTTAATATTCTTTTACATTTTCCCAAATTCTTCTGCACTACGATTGTTAAAGTTTAAATGACCTGCATTTAAACTTTAACAATCGTAGTGCAGAAGAATTTCGGAAGACAGTCTGACCCCTGGTCTTAAACAGCCCGTAGAAAATGCAAACTAGAATATTAGGGTACCTTAAAGGAAAGAAAAACATTAATTTTAGAGACACTGAAGTGCAACTGCACAGTTACTTGAGCGCGTGCGGGAAAGCAGGAACAAAACCCACAGGGTTCAAACCAGGACACACCGCCGCGAAAGGGATTATTCCAGACACGAAACCCCACTCACGACTGAGACATACACGAAAACTCAAACTCGCCTCAAGTAATTGCCGTCACACGTCGAACTAAACTTTAGATCATTTCTTTTCACTTAAGCACGACATTATACTTGTCGTAATGTAACCCATCCTGTCCGAGGCACAGTTCCTTTAGCAACAATCTTTGTCCCCATCTTACCCGCCGAAGTACGAACGAAGCTAAGTAAAATTCTAAGTGACGAAATGTTCGTTACTTTTCCTTCCGGACTGACTGGGGTCTCCGTTGACTGCTGTTAAGACGTTCCGTTGTTCAGAAGTTTTCGCTAATGTTAATCCTACTGCAGCGGTTTTGTCCAACCAAAACTTGCTGTTGTTTGGAGGTTACCGTTGTTCGGACGTGTCGGTTAATAGAGGTTTCGTTGTACCATTGTTCATGCCATGCAGCTGAAATTAATTCGAATTTTTGCCGCCCAGGTGGCGCAGTGGTCTGAGTGCTGGCTTCTGACCATTAATCTGAGATGGGTCCGGGTTCGAATCCCTGTGAGGCATGGATGTTGTGTTTATCTAACGGCACTGTTTCTCTCCCTTACCCGGAACCAGACACCTTAAATTTGGGACGGAGCGACTGCTTATAGCCCTGTGGCCGCTGATGGCGTAGTGGTCAGCGTTCGTGACCGCCACGAAGAAACCTCAGGCTCGATCCCACGCAGGTACGAACACTCGAACCATTAAATATCCGCCGTGCTTCGGATGGGCACGTTAAGCCGTCGGACCCCGGGTACTGGCACCCCGGTAATAAACAAGGGCGTCTTTCTCCTCGTTCCTACCTCGCTTCCGTGCCACTTTCGTATCCGGCATTCTAGCCCAAATTTCCTAGCTTCCTATTTCTAAGGGTTGTTTAAGACCTGGGGTCAGACACTCCCTTCCTAAAATCCTCTACATATGATCTGATCTATGATCTGCTTATAGCCCACTGAGCAGTTCATGGTGGTCGTTAAAACCCACACACACACAAAAATGTTTTTGTTTTTTTTTGTTTTTTACCCAAAAGTAATGTTAAATTTTAGTGGAGCCCAAACGAACTTCAGCTAGTAACGGTTTTTCGTTCTCTTTTCAAAACGTGTGACATCGCAGTCGCTCTTCGGGCTTTCAAAGTAGGTGACTTACTTCCCTTTCTGTTCTTCATTAGACTTGGCGAAACGATAGCAATGTTAATAAATAGGCACCGTAGCCTCACATCGGATTTTCCTTTCAACGCCAAGTACATTAGTTTTCTTTTGCTGTTTCGCAACAAATTTATTCTTTGCTGGCTCTCGCGAAAGTCATTTCCATCAAAGAGAAAATTAGGTATCGCAAGTGAGAAACGAAAGATTAAAAGCTGATCGAACAAGATTCGCTCTGAAAAAGAAAATGGACATGAAAAAGCAGAAGAAAGAAACTAGTGATTAAACTTTGATCGAACAAGCCATGCACAAAAAAAAAATCAAAGGAGCACAGCAGCAACTGTAACGTAGAGCTACGTCAGCTGTCACTATTTCATGGCACTATCTCACTAGTTCTATGTCCTTAAACTATTCAGCGAAGGACAGTTGACGTACCCCTAGGTTGTAGGTTTCGGCACTGTGCCCCTTTGATTTTTTTTCAGATATAAATTTTTTAAGAAATGAAAGAAATGTTTAACTTTATTTACTTAAAAGCAACTTATACTACACTGAAGAGCAATTAAATTAGAGACAGCTGGCGTTATGCAAATGTGGCGCTCTGGGTGTCCCTGTAAACGGAAATGACATGACGTATGCAGCGATCCCACAATATAAGGAGTGATGCGACGGGAATCAGTAAGAGTCGGGCGCAGTATGGGTAAGACGAAGGATCTAAGCGCAGTTGATCGTGGGCAAATTGTCGAGGCCCGACGAATGGGGCACTCCATCTCGGAAGTCGTGCAGGCGCTGGGATCTTCACGAGCCACTGTGTCACGGGTGCACCGTGAGTACATCGAATCCGGTAAAACCATCCCTGCAAGGGCCAGCTGCCGTGGACAAGAATGTGTGTATGAGCTGGGTCATCGTCGGCTAGCTCTCATTGTAACAGCGGATAGACGGTCCACCGTGCAAGAAATCACTCGGCAATTTAACGCTGGTGCTCAAAAACGTGTAAGCAGCCACACCATCTAGAACCATCTCCTCTATATGGGGTACAGAAGCCATCGTCCCACGAGGGTACCGCTGCTGACCGCACATCACAGGGTGCAAAGATTAGCATGGGCGCGGGAACATCGCCACTGGACCCTAGACATGTGGAAAAATGTTGCCTGGACTGATGAGTCGAGATTCAAGTTCGTACATGCGGATGGCACGATACGAGTACGGCGCAAACTACATGAAGTGATGTATCCTTCTTGCCAGCAGGGTACTCTTCAAGCTGGTGGGGGTGGCATTCTCGTCTAGGGACTGTTTACGTGGACTGAAATGGAACCCCTGGTACGTGTGACATCATCCCTCACAGGTCAACGTTACCGGGATATCCTGGACGACCATTTGCTCCCGTTTGTGCGTCTTCAGCATCCCACTGGGGACCTCATCCTGCAACAAGACAATGCACCGTGCCATCACTCCCGAATTGTATCCGAATGGTTGGATGAACACTCCAGCTACGTGAACTCGCTTCCTTGACCAGCTAGGTCACCTGACCTCAATCCCATCGAGCACATCTGGGATACCATCGAGAGAGATGTTCGAGGCTCTGACACCCCTCCATCAAATCTTCGTGAACTGTGGGAGCTTGTTCAGGGGTCGTGGATCCGTATGGCTTCCCAACGCTTCCGGTGTCTTGTCGAGTCCATGCCGAGACGAATCGCCGCCGTCATCAGGGCGAAAGGTGGTGCTACACGTTCCTAGACAGGTATCTCTAATTCAATTGCTCTTCAGTGTATATACAATTCATAGTAACTTATGCTGATCATAAATTAATGTTAGTAGAAGGCGTAGTACAATCGTTGTCAGTAGTTATTGCTAAAATAGGTTCTGGACAAATCGTTCTTCAGAAACAATTTTTCAAACTTCTTAGTTGCCTTGTTTATAAATTTGGCGATACTTCTCGGGCCTAATGTACTCTTCTTGTTGTTGCTCTTGTTCTTGTCTAGATTCAGAATGCGTCGGCGATGTAAAGGTTTGAGACGTAATACCTTCATTATCCAGCGAAGCTGTGAAGACTGGCGATGTACATTGGTATTCCATTCTTGGTGTGAAAATTTGAAAATATGGATCGATGATATCAATCTCCATCTGTTCAGGCTCAATGTGTGCAGTTGAAGTGGAAGTTGTGGCTCTAGAGTGTAACTCTGGTGAAACGCATCCTGGAGCGCGGTCTGCACGGGCCCGGAACGGGCCTTCAATATTTAATGTAAAAAAGACACGGGCCGAGGGGGGGGGGTTATGAGCAAAACAATCGCTGTACGATGCCTTTCTCGTTTGGAAAACTCGCAACATACAGCAGCAGGATAAGATTGAATAATTTCCACTGATGGAAAAAATAGAAGTTTTACGACATCCTCCCCTCCGACAAAACAATTGGAGTGGGTCAGCTCCCTTAGTTCTTCAGTGTGAATGTGGTCCCTTCTCTCTCTCCCTAGCTTTCACCTTCCTCTCATGCTTGAGGGCAGGCTATTAACTGCAGCATTTCTAAACCGAGCCACCCGCTCGCAGACCAGGGCTATCGCAGACGATCTTTTTTATTGTTCTGGTCGGCGGCACTTTGTTCTCTAGATGTGTGAAAAGCTTTTAAGTTGTCTTAAATAGCGCGGGAGAAATTGGCTGAGAGATACTTCTGTGTATAAATATGTGCCGTATTTCCCCCATTTGTACTATCAGGCAGCCGTTTTCAAAACTTCTGTGACACTGATTAGTTGGGCAGTCTGTCGTTGTTTTCCCTTAGAATATGCTCAGTTAAGTGTTGCTGATACATACTCTTCCATACTTATTATGGAGTTTAAGAAAGCGAAAGATTTTCGCGAAAAAATCGCTTCCGGAGAATATGTGCTTGTAGACAATGTAAAGGAGGAAAGCGATAGCTCTTCTTTTGTCCATACAAATGGACGGGTACACCATTTTTTTCTTTTTTTGCTGGAACCAAGGTTTGTTTGTTTTTTGTTGTTGTGAAGAACGTCTTTTTGTAGTATGTGCTTATTGTGTTGTTTTTTTTTCTTTCATCACCAGGAAGTGTGACTAGTGTTTCTTTCTCGTGATGAGAATGCCGCATGTTGTGTTAACAGTGTCGCATCGTGTTGTGCATAGTCATCGCTGAACTTTTTGCGTCTTCCTATGATGAGCTCCTTCCTTCCCAGCGAATCATAGCTCTTCCCACGACGGACTTTTTCTGCGAAGCCGGCACCCAACATCAAGCTGGCTTTTTTCTCCATCAGTTATTTTCCTACATTTTTTCAACAATTGATCACTTTGTGTTTTGTTCCTCCGTAATTTGAACATTCCCCGACTGACTTTCATTGACTTTTATGAACAGTCCAATATATGCTTCACTTTTTTGTTACTTCTGTTAATTGCTTTGTCAGGTGAAAAGCATAATGGGATTGCCAATGCGCGACGACAACCCGGTGATTGTAAATACTTGTATATATTTGTTTCTCAATAAATACCATTTGAATTCTGATCATTCGTCCGGCAGGGGCCCGGGTTCGAATCCCGGTGAAGCACGGATGTTGTGTTTGTCTTACGGCACTGGGTCTCTCCCTTCCCTGGAACTAGTTGCCCTAAATTAGGGACGGGCGACTGCTTATAGCCCATTGAGTTGCTCACGGTGTATCGTTAAACCTCCAATAAAAAAAAAAAAAGTATCAGCTTTATCTTAATGTATGAACAGACTCTTTTATTCGTAGAGGGGCGAAACGAATTCCGCACCCTGGTAGTCTAGTGGTCAGAGGCGTAGGTTTCTGGCAGGCAATCTTGAAATTCCGGATCAGGCATGGACCGTTCTCCTGCCCCATGGCGCTGGCTCTCCCGTCTACCTGGAGCCAGCAACTCCAAATTAGGGAAGAATTACCTCTTATATAGCCCTTAGAGTTGCTCACGGTAGTCTTTCAAAACAAAAAAAAAAAAAAAAAAAAAAAGATAACAGCTGAACGATGATCAAAGATAACAGCTGAACGATGACCAAAGATAACAGCAGCCAATGAACGAAATTACGGAAAACACTTTGAAAATCTGCTTCGATGGAGGTAAACCGAGGGCTATACTAAAAATAATGAGCAACGATTTTTTAAAAATTGCGAGTTGTAATGATTCAAGAAATAAGTACGACACCTTAATCTACATACCTTAATCTATTTTTCTATGCGTACAAAATCCCCGTTTTTCTGGACGCATTTTTCTCATATTTCTGGCAGTTTAAAAATACCCCTGCGGAAGAACTCCGTTCCAGTTGCGCCAAGACACCGACATACAGTTTGCTGAATTGCTTCCGTGCGCTGGTAATGTTGGCCACTCATCTGGTCCTTTAGGAATTCAAAAGATCATAGTCAGAGGGTACCAGGTCTAGACTGTAAGCAGGGTGGAGTTAAAAGTTCCCATTCGAATTTCTGGATTTTTTTTTCTAGGTCAAACGAACATTTGTGGAACCTAGCGTCGTTGTGATGGAGGATTACTTTCTTTCCCGGCCGTTTACCGCGCAATGCACGGCGGAGTTTTCTAAAGTTTTGGACGTAACCGACTGCATTTACGGTTTGTCCAGGAATTAAAAAATCAACTAGAATGCACCCATTTGCGTCCCAAAAGAGAGTTCCCATAACCTTTGCAGCTGACGGAATTATATTAGGCTAATACTTGTTAAAAAAATTCGTACGTTTAGGAGATAATTACTTAGAGGCGTGCTGTCTCCGTACGATATCATCAAACCAACATCTCTGACTGTACAATAAAAAACTTTATTTACAATAAAAGACATGATTTTAAAATATTTAAAAATGGCAAGATCTTTCGGGGCTACAATAGCACCCGTCCTTAGGCCACCCAACAGTGCCACAAAGCATAGGGAAGTGCTGCAATATATAACCAGTCTCCCCCCCCCGCGAGACCCACAATACATTTGTTCAAAACTGCAGGGGATGCCAATTGAGAAAAACAGCAGAACAAAAGTAATATGTACAAATAATATAATCGATTAAGTAAGGTCCTCTTCTTCAGTTTTTTGAATGGGAGAAGTAATTATTTTTTTCCATTGTCTAGGAACAAAAACAGGTAAGTCCAAGTTACAACAGGTATCACCATAAGAGATTATATACAGACTCTCGGTAAAAAAGACGGTTTGTTTGTTTACATTGGAGGAGAGTACTATTGTATTAGGCCAATCGGGAGAGTAACCTCCCTGGCGAACAGCTGTAGTAAATGAAGTAGAAATGCAGTCAGTTCGAAGTGCATATTTATGTTCAGACAATCTAATGTTCAGACTTCTAAGGGTAGAACCTATGTAGTATTTGATATCATCGTTAGGAGCCGAGGGAAGCAATGGGATACGATATATTCCTGCTTTATTCAAAGTGGCAACTTGATCTCTGTCGTTACGTATGGTAGAAAAAATGTTTTTGGTGCAAATTCCAAATTTAATATTATATTTATTACATACCCTCCGCAATATAGAAACTACGGGAGGTATGAAATCAACTTTACCAACGTATATAGGGGAACGACTTCCCTTGACAACGTCGTAAATCTTAGTCTTTCAAATTTCTGTAGAAGTTCCCGAAAGAAGCAGGCGGGATATCCAAATGATATGGCCATGTTCTGTATAAGAGCTAGTTCGTCCTGACGGATCTTACGGGTAGAGGAATGAGTAAATGCTCGTTTAATTAAAAAACGTAAGGCTGAAGCTTTGTGTTCGGGGTGCGAAGAGATAAAAGGTATAAGACAAGGTGTGAAGGTCGGTTTTCTATAGACGGATAATTTGATAAGGTTTGAAGTCAAGTCACGAGTTAATAAAATGTCCAGAAAGGGTAATATACCATTTTGTTCATGTTCCATTGTGAAGGTGATAGTAGGACCATTTTGTTCATGTTCCATTGTGAAGGTGATAGTAGTTCCTTAACATGAACAAAATGGTATATGGAACATGAACAAAATGGTATATTACCCTTTCTGGACATTTTATTAACTCGTGACTTGACTTCAAACCTTATCAAATTATCCGTCTATAGAAAACCGACCTTCACACCTTGTCTTATACCTTTTATCTCTTCGCACCCCCGGAACACAAAGCTTCAGCCTTACGTTTTTTAATTAAACGAGCATTTACTCATTCCTCTACCCGTAAGATCCGTCAGGACGAACTAGCTCTTATACAGAACATGGCCATATCATTTGGATATCCCGCCTGCTTCTTTCGGGAACTTCTACAGAAATTTGAAAGACTAAGATTTACGACGTTGTCAAGGGAAGTCGTTCCCCCTATATACGTTGGTAAAGTTGATTTCATACCTCCCGTAGTTTCTATATTGCGGAGGGTATGTAATAAATATAATATTAAATTTGGAATTTGCACCAAAAACATTTTTTCTACCATACGTAACGACAGAGATCAAGTTGCCACTTTGAATAAAGCAGGAATATATCGTATCTCATTGCTTCCCTCGGCTCCTAACGATGATATCAAATACTACATAGGTTCTACCCTTAGAAGTCTGAACATTAGATTGTCTGAACATAAATATGCACTTCGAACTGACTGCATTTCTACTTCATTTACTACAGCTGTTCGCCAGGGAGGTTACTCTCCCGATTGGCCTAATACAATAGTACTCTCCTCCAATGTAAACAAACAAACCGTCTTTTTTACCGAGAGTCTGTATATAATCTCTTATGGTGATACCTGTTGTAACTTGGACTTACCTGTTTTTGTTCCTAGACAATGGAGAAAAATAATTACTTCTCCCATTCAAAAAACTGAAGAAGAGGACCTTACTTAATCGATTATATTATTTGTACATATTACTTTTGTTCTGCTGTTTTTCTCAATTGGCATCACCTGCAGTTTTGAACAAATGTATTGTGGGTCTCGCGGGGGGGGGAGACTGGTTATATATTGCAGCACTTCCCTATGCTTTGTGGCACTGTTGGGTGGCCTGAGGACGGGTGCTATTGTAGCCCCGAAAGATCTTGCCATTTTTTAAATATTTTAAAATCATGTCTTTTATTGTAAATAAAGTTTTTTATTGTACAGTCAGAGATGTTGGTTTGATGATATCGTACGGAGACAGCACGCCTCTAAGTAATTATATATTAGGCTTCTTCGTTCTTGGTGAATGGAGATGCCTTTTCATCCTCTGGCCATTTGTTTCAGGTTCGAAATGGTGGAACCAGCTTTCATCAGCTGTCACAATACTGTGCAAAAAATCGGCCCCTTCATTTCGACACTGCTCCAGCTGTTGTGATGAGTTGTTTTAGCGCTGGCCTTTGTAGTCCTTTTGTCAGTTAACGTGGGACCCAGAGTGCATACATTTTCCGATATCCCAAGCTGCTAATCCTTTCCTGAACTGCACTGTGTCCTGTGCCCAAGTTCACTACAATTTACTTCACCGTCATACGCCTGTCATCACGAATTAAGGCATCAACTCTTTCCTTGTGTTCCGTGGAGCTTGTTCGACTGCGTCTGCTATGAGGCTGATCGTTAATGCCTGTGAAACCGTCTTTTAAATGTTTTCCCACTTTCTCACACCGCTGGCACCCATACACGCATCTCCGTATGAACGCTGAAGCCTACGGTGAATATCGACAGCCAGAATTTACCCTTTCACAAGGAACTGAATCACAGTCCGCTGACGGAACGATGTATCACTGTCGGCCACCTTTTCTCGCGTCTTGTTGGTCACATGACAAGCTGGTGACGTCAATCGGCATTCATGGCCAAAAACGAGAGATGACAACACCTGTCCACGAATTATCATTCTCCCAATGCGTGATCTACCTGTGTAATGCAGCTTTGCTCATTATTTTCAGTCTGACCTACGTACATAAAATAAAAATAGTGGAATTTATACAACAACCAAATTACTCAGACATTTTCCAAGCTTTTCATTTTTCTGTATTCGTCATTTTCTACTGAACTGTGAAACCCTGACAGATTTTTGGTAAATCCTTTGCGCAAAATTTAGCGATTCAGGATCCCTTACCTTGCACGTAAAACTTTTCTGTAACCCCTTCGGTGTAGGAATGGAAATCTTTCATGCGGAAATGATTCCTAAATAAAGAGAAACTTTCAAGGCGGCATTTAAACGTTAGGCGCATTCTGTACAAGGATTTTTTTTTTTTTCTCAGGTGAGACTTTATACAAAATTGTGTGTTACAATAATCATACACTTATATACAGTTATTTACATACTATGTACAATAGAGGATCAAGTTACCCTCCAATCACATGTCTCAGGACAACTGTGACACGTGAGAAAAATAAACAGTTGATGGTTCCAAGTGAACCAGAAAGTCCTGGAGCGGAAGGGCGTCAATAAAATTAGGAGTGAGACTCGCCTCGAGTAGACGGTAAACCAATTGTCAATAGGGGACTCAAAAGTGAAGAGATAAGTAAGATCGCCCTGCAAAAGTGATCTGGAATATCAATGAGTGCCAGAGCAGGACACGTAATGTTAGATACAGAAATTTGGCCTTTAATATGTCTGGAAAAAGTAAATGAATCAGTTCTACATTTAGTATACGAAGTGTCCTACTAGACCTTAGTAAGTGCGCGAAGTTTCATTCGAAATGCTCTCGTGGGATTTGAGGTACAGATACCCCATTTTGCCATTTCGTGTATCTGTTCACAGGACAAGATGTAGGTTAAGCTCCAACTTGCGACAAAGGTAAAGCGGCAACTGGAGAAGATACAGATGTCGTTGAGTGCTCGTTGGAAAGTTCTTAGTAGAGTTTTGGGGACTTTTGATGATAAAAGTTAGACATTCTTTAAATTGGAGATACTGTAGTTGAAAAAAGTTTTTTTTTCCCCAGGCTACATTTTACTTCTTCAGCAACGAACTGCGCGATTGAAGTCAAATGTAGCCTAATGCTTGTCGATGTTGCCGCTAATAAGTGTGCAAAACTGTGGGATAAAATGGGATAAAATCTACTCAATTTGCTGAGTTATGATAATGTCAAACAGTAATAAGTCTGGAAAGCATCGATGAAGCAACTTCGTACGTAAACGCTGCTTCCGTAGGAAAAAGTGGTTTGTTCATCTAAAAACTTACGTGAAATCAGGATTGTTACGCAGGCCCGTCTCTTGAAGTTCTGCCTCCCTCAGGTAAGGGATGTAGTGTCACTACTAGCGTATACACGGATGAGCCATTATATTATGACCACCCCCAGCAGAGAGAAATGAGCGCGCCTGGAGACCGAACGGTGCAGCAGATGAAGTTCACAGAGCAGTATATATGCAACCCGAGGATCGGCTTTCGGTTAGTAGAGTGTTCGGAGTCAGAATGGGGAAAAGCTGCCGATTTATCGGAGTTTGATAAAGGATAAATTGTGATGGCACGGCACCTCGGAACAACGATCTCGGAAACTGCGCAGCTTGTGGGTTGGTCACGTGCCGCTAGAGTGAGTACGTATCAAAAAGTGGTGCACAGATGGCTCAACGACGAACCGTCTTCCAGCCGTGAGTCGTCCGCAATTCCTTGATGCCAGAGGGGAGCGGAGGCTGTCAAGCATTGTTCACAGCGACCGCAGGGCCACAGTGTGACAAATCACCAGCAGCTACAACAGTGATGATCAGAGCAATGTGTCACAGCACACAGTTCATCACAGCCTTCTGCGCGTGGGCCTGCGTGTCCGAAGACCCAGCCGGGTCCCCATGCTCACTGCACGTCATCGCCAACAACGCATGGAATGGGCCCAAGATCATCGAGATTGGACAGTGGATGATTGGAAGAAAGTGGCCTGGTCTGACGAATCAAGATTCCTGGTGCATCACGTAGACGGCCAAGCGCGGATACGCCGATTACCAACTGAGGCTATGGCACCTGAATGCACTTGTTCGGCGGAAACAGGCGGCTGCGGTGGTGTTATGCTGTGGGCGATATTTTCTTGGAACAATTTAGGCCGCATTATTCCTATAGCACAATCCGTGACAGCTGTTAGGTACCTTAACATCGTTGCGGACCCAGTTCACCCATTCATGGCAACTGTGTTCCCTGCTGGTGATGACCATTACCAACAAGATAATGCGCCATGCCGCACTGCTAGAATCCCCAAGGAGTGGTTCGAGGAACATGCTGGTGACTTTCTGTTTATGCCCTGGCCTCCAAATTCACCTGACATGAACCCAATCGAGCATTTGTTGTTCGACTTGGAAAAGTGGATTCGCGCTAAATCACCACCACCCCGAAATGCACAGGAACTGGAGAACTTGCTGTTGACATTATGGTACCAGATACCCCAGGAGGCCTAACGACACCTCATCGAATCGATGCCTTGCCGAATTACCTCTGTTTTGCGGGCTAAAGGGGTCTTACAGCCTATTAGGTAAGTGGTCATAATGTAATGGCTCAACGGTGTAAGTAAATAGAAAAATAACTATATTAATGCAATTTTATTATTAAACTGTTAATACATTCTAAAATGCTTACGAAAAACATTTGAAACCTGATGAAGATCACTAGTGTGCTCGAAAGATCTAGTGTTTTAATCTATCATGTGGTTAAACTTGTAAATACCTTTTTTAATTTGATTAAATGTAGAAGTGGTCTTCATCATTTCGTCAAAGGTGGTTAATGAACAAGTTGCATATCGTGTTGTGTATGACGGATGTCTACTTCCATACGAATACCTGCTTTTAATTTCAATATAATTTTATTGTTGGACTACTGGCTACAAAACACTTTAAAAAAAACAATAAAAAATCTACTTTTCTTGCTCTTTTTGCTGCAAAATCTTTAGCAACATCTTTCAGATTGAAACTATAAGCCATTTCGGCTGCATCTGATAAAATGGAAATTCCTACTAGTCTTTCTTTGGTCATAGTTGACCTATATAGGTCTTATAACGAAGTAAATTTCTGCGTCATTTTTTGGTCTACGCCAGGATTCGAACCCGAGTCCGCTTATTCCGGAACAAGTCGCTCTACCAACTGAGCTACGCAGACGTTCATTCTGATTGCTATCTGCCTTTATGTCGTGTGCGTCCTGCTGGCAGGTACGTCCCCCCCCGAAATAGGGCCGGGGGCATGGCCACGGGTCAGCCGTGACCATGAATCGTTGCAGGCAGCCATCCACTGTAGAACGTGCACTTGAGAACTCCCAGTCAGTCCGGTGTGTGGAATGCAACGTCACACACATTTATTTTTCGAAGCGCTGGAGAAGGGATTCTCTGATTTTTCCTATCTCGCGGTGTGGAAATAACATCACACTACTGCGAGATTTTGAACGGTCGGGTCATCCGGATAGTTCGAGCGCCATTATAACGAAGTAAAATTCTGCGTCATTTTTTGGTCTACGCCGGGATTCGAACCAGAGTCCGTTTATTCCGGAACAAGTCGCTCTACCAACTGAGCTACGCAGACGTTCATTCTGATTGCTATCTGCCTTTATGTCGTGTGCGTCCTGCTGGCAGGTACGTCACAGTCTTTATAAGCTTTAACGTCGAAAAACTCCTTTCGGCACTAGCAACAGTTACTGGTATTGTAAAAAGAATACGCAACGCAGTTTCTGTGTTTGGATAAATTTCTTTTAAGTTGCGGTCATAAATTAGTTTTAGCACATCTTGTGGTCGAGATTTTTGTTCCAGTAAGCACAACAATTTTAATTCCTCGAAGAGTTCCACTGCATCAACATCAGATGTATCATTCGCCGTGAGAATAATTTCCAAATCTTTGCAATGTTGTAATAGCGTTCCGGACATCCAGTTTAACAAAGGAGCTAATTTCATACAAAAACTTTAAATGTGAACTATGGTGTTCTATTTTTTCGAAACGATCTCGTATTGAATTTATAGCTGCGTCTACAACTGTGTTGAAAAGTCAATTTTAAATTATTTTTCTGGATCATGGAGCGGTGTTTCATCTTTACTTTCATAAAAATATTGCTTCTTTTTTATTCGTCTTCGAACTTCTTGTGTAGGAAATTGCGGAGTTATTTCAAAGATTGCGGAAAACTCGCATGCTGCAAACTTTACTTTAGCAAATCCATTTTTCCGATTATCTTTTAGAAACTTTGATACACCCGAAAGGGACGTAACAGCAGTCTGTATGTCAAAGTTTATGGATTGTAAATGCTTACTCACTAGGTATATGATGCTTAATATGTCATACCAAATGATTATGGATAAATTTAAAATTGCAAATACTTCTCGAGAGAGCACACGCATCAGATCTATAGACTGTAAGCCATGCAAACTTTTTTAAATTCTGATATTCCTTGATCGATAGTAATGCATCATAAAGCTCCCCTAGTTGATACCGTATAGATTTAATCGCGTCAATTCGTGATTCCCAACGTGTATCGCATACTCTCTTTAGTGTGAAGTTTAGCAAAAATTTTAAAAGGATATTCTATCTGTCAGTGGATGCTGAGAAAAAGTTATATAATTGCTGGATTAAACCAAAAAATGAAACCACATCTGTATTACTTTTAACAGCGTCATTAACGACAAGGTTTAGTGTATGTGAACTACAAGGCACATAAAACGCTCGTGGATTGATGTCCAAAATGTGCTTTTGTATCCCATTATGTTTTCCTTGTACATTTGCACCATTGTTGTAGCTTTGACCTCGCATGTCATCTAAACTTATATTTACTCGTAAATCTGACAGGTGCTGTGTTATACTATTATTTAAACCTGCCCCCGTTTAATCACGGATTTCGATATATCCAATAAAATGCTCATGAATAGTACCTGAATTTTCACATACGAAACTTATAATTACGGACATTTGTTCTTTATAAATACGATCTGGAGTACAGTATAAGATAATGGAATAGTACTTTGCATTTTGAAGCATAATTATAATTTCATTCTCTATTTTCTCAGACATCAGAGTAATTCATTTTGAATTCTTGGTCCCAGATAGTGTACCTTCCTTTCATTAGTTCTTACTTTATTTACACGATCTTTGATAGTTGAATCAAATAATGCAAATAATTCCATTATTTTTTTAAAGAACTACCGTTGTCAGTCGTGTAGAGTTGAGAAGACGAACCTCTAAGAGCAAGATGTTGTGTAGCTATGCATCGCATTATACCACATAACCGAACCAATACTGATCTCCAACGTTAGCCTCTTCATCGAGAATGTGTTGATGACATGAATCTATAGTACTGTTTATTTCGAATAGACGATTCCTACCATTCAGAAAAATTTTGAATATGAACTTTTGACTTTTCATGTATTTGGAGAGTATTGGCAAGATTTTGCCGTTGAGTATTGGTTCCATTTGTGATAGAAAGCGGGGAGTCTTGATATTTCCATTGCGAGCCGAATACAACAGAATTGAATCCGACCGTTTTCTTTAAATATTTCGTGTCGCCCTCAGGCGTCGTCTGACTTGCCTAATGCCTAGGGACAGGCCTGATGTTACGTTACTCGTTCAAAGCAATTTCATCCTGGAATGCAGAACTACGTCGTTTTAACACCTGCTTAAGAACAAGGAAAGACATGACGTCGCGGCTGTCCAGTTTCTCAGTTTTCGATTATGAAGAACAACCTATTCGAAAAAAAATTAATGGTTGTACAAAGAATTGCACGAGATACTTCCTTTAATTTTTTTGTGAATCTGTATATACAGGGATGAGTGTCCACTCGTGTTTCTAATATTTTGAAAGTACAACTGACCGACTGAATCTTAAACTCTTAAAGCTTGGCGAATCTTCATACAAATTTACACCACGAAAATAAACGGATTTACTACGCTATAAGCGTTCGTTGCGTATATGAATCTTAAACGTTATTTGAAACGCACCAACATAACAGCTTCATCTATTTGTTTATTTATGTGTGTACTTCATTACGAAACAGTCAAAATTCTAGAGCAGAAAAACGCCGGCGATCTCGTAAAACCAGAAATTACTAAGTAGAGCTCAAGGGTGTAATCTGATCTCCACTCGGCGCCAATTCTTATTGGTACCGCCGCCGCCAGTGGCTCAGTGGTCTAAGCGCTGGCTTCTGACCATTCGTCCAAGAAGGGTCCGGGCCCTGGCATGGATGTTGTTTTTGTCTTACGGCACTGGCTTTCTCCTTCCCTAGAACCAGTGGCCCTAAATTAGGGACGGGCGGCTGCTTATAGCCCATCAACTTGCTCACGGTGGTCGTTAAACCCACAAACAATAACAACGTATTAGTACCTTTTTCACTAGGGGCTGAGTCTTCTACAAAGAACAAATTCTGACACACAGCAGTCATGCACCTTTCACCGTTGGTCATCTTAGGGTTTCTTGGGACAAGTTGAGCTCTAAGAGACATCTAGGGGTGATTTTATGCATGACGGCTGTGTGTCCCAAGTGCTGCTTTGTAGGAGGCCCTTCTACTCGTGAAAGAGTCGCCAATAAGAAATCGCGCCGAGTTAGCTTACCCTAATGAGCTCAACTTAGACTTTTGATTTCACTGGTTCTTTTATGGGATTCTATCTAGTCTGGAACAGAATCCATGTGGAGTCTGATGAGGAATTATTCAGATAACTAAAAAAGTTTTTAATGGGATACATGCTCAGATCAGATGTGAAATGGTTTGTGACGATGGAATAAACAGGAGGAGGGTTTGAAATTTTTTATGAGTGGCTCGGCAGATCTTCGAGAGAAAAGTGAAATGCTCTGTGAAACATCGGTTGTAGAAAAAGCAAGTAAGGTACTATGAAGAGCGTCTCCTGTCGTATTGCAGAATGGACACGTTGCGGAATTGCTAACACCAAAACGGTGTAGTGTGACAGATACAGACAGTTGTTGAAGGCCATTTTCGTCCTCCGGCCTCCAGCGAATGTTGTTTTCGTCCTTCGGCCTCCAATGAATGCCATTTTCATTATTTCGTCTGATTGCAGAGTAAGTATATTTCCATATGATCGGTAGCTAAGTTGGCGGAATATTGCAAACTGAAAGGGAGCTCCATGCTGTGAGAGAAAGAAACTATACCAGTTGATAGCTGGGAAAACGTTGACGCTGATAGCTGTTGATCAGACAAGAAGGAAAAGGTAGAACAGAGGATGCGGCTGGGAGGGTGAATGAAGCCTGTTTCTGAACCAATGTCGGAAATAAGGACTAGGATCAATTTTACAGCTCAATCACTTAATTAAGCCTTTAATAAAATACCCTGAGTAAATGACCCTTCCATGGCGAGACATACCACAGCAATTTTTAGTGCGTCTTTTGGCCTTGTGATGCTTTAGTGTTTTACGGTTTTGCAGACTAGTTGTTGAAATAAGTTACTTTAACAAATAAAGTATGGGCAGATTTTGTATAAATGAGCAACTTAAGTAAATATCCAAGTAAGCTTTATTTCCTTCTACTTGTCGAAGTAACACAATTGCAGAAGCTTCTCGAAAACATCAATAACATGCAACCACACTTACATATACTTTATGCATTCTTGTTGCACGAAGTTAACGTGGCAATCCATATCAGTTAATCCTCTCACGATCGTACACTTACGCTCTTTTCCTCTCGACGTAGTTTTTTGACGTAGGACCACGTCTAACTCCGCGGATAGTATGGGGCGACTTACGGCCCACCGCCTGTGACAAAAATAGGTCCCAATTGAAATCCTTATAGCGTTAAAAACACGTGACGCACACTAAACATGTTAGCATATTCGTAAACAGCATGATGGAATCCAATTCGCATACTGCGCAATACATCGTGCGTGCGACTCTCCCCTCGCTCCCTGTGCGTTGGGGAGATGATGCAATGTTTCTGGGTGTGCCGCCCCGTTTGACTTGGTCTATCTCGGTAACTGTGAGCGCAACACGACTGTGCGTGGCATCGTTTTAAAGCTCTCGACGAGAACTATTCAAATATATGAACATTTCACAGTGATTTGAACTGAACATTTTAAAAATTGTTTTCTTGTGAACCGGTGAACACTTTTGACAATATCGCGGTTTATCTGGACAACCACGAGTACAAAACGACTGTGCGTGGTAACGTTTTAAAGCTTTCGACGAGATCTATTCAAATATATAAAGAACATATGGCAGTGGTTTAAACTAAAATTTTTAAAAATTGTTTTCGTGTGAACGGGTTGACATTTTCGACAATGCCGCGGAATTCGCAGAATGAACGCAAGCAAAAGTGAAGAAAATCAAAACGAGAGGCAAGAGCAAGTGATGAGGAAAGTAAGAAGCCCAAGAGGACAGAGCACCACGTTGGGTAATTCGTGTATCGATCTGCCTTGTGTTCTTAATGTATCCAGCATTATTTGTAAAAATTATGTAAGCTACTTTTCATATCATAGACCTGTATTGGCTATAACAAATTAGATAAACGCTTTGAAACCATACTCGACTAGCTCATTTCACCTCTCCGATCTGCAAGTCGTAGTCCTACGTTCCAAACTGACGGCTCAATCAGAACTGAGCCCAGCTGTATTTTTTTTTTTTTGTTATGTACCTTTGACCCATTGTCAGTGTTGCCAGAACGTGTAAAGAAAATCGGTAAAGTGACGCCCTGGTCAGAAGGAAAATCAAATGGATAAGTAAAAAAATCTTCATAAAAATGGAAACTCAAAAGGAAAGTTAAAGATATGTCATACTTAAGCACTAAAACTCTAGCATTCTATGTTTGTCCGTCTATGTACACCATGTATCCATTTCTAGCCGTCTTACTAGAAAAAGTCGTTTTATGTCTCATAGATTCAACTTCAAAGAATCCATTTCATGCATTCTCCGCCTTTTCTGATACACATTTTCTCTATGTACTAGTTATATTTTTGTAGGGTCGTATCTTATATTTGCAGAGCCCAGGGCGAAATTTCATTGCGGCGCCCAGAAAAATCTTATTTTAATAAAGTCGCGTTACATGAAAAATGTCCAATACACACGCGCGAAAACTATTATAAACAAAAAATTGTTACCTCAGAGAAGTATTTGCTTTTAAGCTTAAGGTGGACGTCAAGTAATTCTGCTTCCTATACTTCCAATGGAAAAACATCTGTACACATTTTCTTCACAATTAATGTGTTCCCAAGGATGAAAATTTGAACATCGATTAAAATAGCTTCATTTTATAACTTGGAATACTTAATATTTTCTAAAACATGACCATAATTATGCAATCCAACATTTGGCTACTGACATCATCAAATTACAGGTCGCGACATCTTTTTTCTGGTTTCAACACCACCAAAGGAAAACTTATTGATTTTTAATATAATTATGGTTATGTTTTAGAAAATATTAAGTATTCCAAGTTATAATATGAAGCTATTTAAATCGATGTTCAAATTTTCATCCTTGGGAACACACTAATTGTGAAGGAAATGTGTACAAAGGTTTTTCCATTGGAAGTATAGCAAGCAAAATTACTTGACGTCCACCTTAAGGAAAAAGACCATGGATTGAAAGTTCAGATAGAGTAAAAAGTGTTAAAATCTGCGATTTTCTCTCGGAAGAGATTGGGTTTCATTGTTATTCTTATGAAAACTTTCTTACAAAATGATAAAATTATAAGTTCAACCAATCTTCTTAGTGAATAATAAAAATCAGTGGTACATTCAAAGGGGTTCAGGCCCTATGCAATAAAATTAGCATAAATCGTCTTTTTCCTTGATGCATGTTTTAGTAATTGAAGATAGAGATTTATGCTTGTGTCATATCTGAAAAATTAGTAAAATGTTTTTAAACTTTTATAAGCGCACATATATTCAAATTGATTTTCTTATTTCCAGTACTGTTTTCAAAGTTGCTGAAAACTTGGCCTCCAAATATAGCCAAAAAGCAATTTTAATGTTTTTTATTTTTTTGAAATATCTTGTTTACACACAAATTATTGAATATATAAAAGGAGGGAGCCATAAAATAAATGAATTTAATTTTCTATTTCATGAATGCGGGAAAGATTTAGGTAGTTATAATACGCATTTTAAAAAAATTCTATACTGTGAAAATACATCCCCTCCACTCCCCCTGGTAAATCTTAGCTACTAAAAAAAATATATGCTTGTGCCAATTATTAGTCCATTCAGCCAAAAAATTAGCTGTACTGCGGGGATTATACCTATAATATTAAGCAAGTACAGAGATGTGAAACAGCTGGGTAGTTTAGTTGGGAAAAGTAAACCTTTTACATTAAAAATTCAAACACCCAGGAAACTGTTTTGAAGTACTTCCACCATTATGGCTTTCTTTTTGTCAGAACTGGATTAGGCTCAATCGCGTTACATACTTTATTATCATCTATTTAACAGGTGGTTCAATACTAAGAAACTTAGGATAAGTAAATGTATACGTATTTGTTTGTTGAATGTTGCCTATTAGTATTGCGTTATAACCTCAGTGAACGCTTCAATCACATTTCCATCTAAGCATATCAAATGTGCATACACATATATAAAATGGACTTAATATACATAAGATCAGAGCCCATTTAAGACGGGGGTTACAGTCCCGGCCCCGTATTTTCAAAAGCCCCAGAATTATGCATAATGCTTTAAGAATTAACAGAATTCTACAGTTGCTTTTTTTTTTTTTTTTTTTTTCCGCGATAGCACAGCCGAAACTATAAGAAACTGCCTTGTGAAAACATTTTTATATATCTTTCCCTTTTTTTAGGAGTCCGCAAAAAGTATAGTCGCCCGCCAGTTCATCCTCAAATCTTTCGAAAGCATTACAGATGTTTTGTAGACATCTGTAATTAGGGGAAGTTTTCATACATTAAGAATTCGTTGGATCATGATATTTGGATCATATTATTCTGCCCACTACGACGATATAGTAATTTCAACAAGCTGAACCCAACCCTGTGGGGTGGGGTAGGAGGGGGTTAAAGCAGAACTGAACTGGTATCCATTTTTCAGTCGTGCATGTTTACATTTTCTTCTTAGCACTGTTTCGTCCATGAATCATGGGATACACACTTCAATGCGGCGGAAATATTTTTATTGTTTCCTCATCATAATTTAGGAGTGTTTTCTCCGGGGTATTTTTATTCATCCACCCATAGTGAAATCCTGGATGTGCCACTAATACTGGGGCTCCAAAATACTGTCCAGCCCCCAGGCTCCCGGTCTCCTTAAATGTGCTCTGCATAAGATATAAAGTAAAAGGACAATGAATAAATGCACATTTTAAGTAGTAAATAAATAACACCTTGAGACATATCTCTTCGTGTTGTAGACCGTCGGATGATCAAAGTTTCATTGCCATCGATCTCTTGGTAGCAAATTGATTAGTAATATGAATAAAGTCTGTTTCTTGGCAAATAGTGTCTTCCATTGCTAATTTTTACAGACCATATAATTACTTTTGACTCATCGTTGAGCGTGAAGAGTTAATAATGAGCTTCAATTTCGAAAAACTTCTTTCTGATGATGCTACTGTTACACGAAGTGTAAGAAAAATTCGAAGCGAAATGCAAATGTTTGGATACCTTCTAGTTCATTTCTGCAAATGCACCTAAAGCATTCTAGCGACGAACTTGAATTTTCTAGAATAACATTATAAAAATACTGTAGTTCTTCAAAAAGTTTACTATCTTCTATGTCATAGTAATATCCATCCTTCAATCTCACCAGTTATGAAGTGTGGTTTCTTAAGTGTGTTTTTTTATTCTTTCTTCAAAGCTGATATATTTTTTAACAAACCAAATACACTAGTATAATTTTTGAATCGTTTATGAAATGAAGTCTGCTTAGTATCAGTTTTTAATATTCGGTTTAAACGAATCATCAGGGTTATTTAATGATTCATCATTACTTTCGTACGAGAAAAGTTTCCTCCTGAGAAATACTCGTTTCACTTCAAATTCAGCTGTAATATTCAAAGAATTTGTTAAATATTTAGTTTCTAGAATTGTTTTATCGTAACTATTGTTGCCGTATTCAGTGGAGAACTGTATTAAATGCTGTAAGCCCTGTACTACAGCATTCATGTCAACATTTTGTTGGAGTATTTTTCCAGTTATGTGATTTGTACGAAAATATCATACCATATTACTAGACTAAGTATGAACTCAAATTTATTTATGATTTTAAAGAGCGACTCGCCTTGACTTCACAGAGTTCGGTTCATGAATCACAAACACCTTAAACTTGAAAGCAAACAGCTTTTACACTTTCTAAATGATACTCCCGCTTGGTTATTGAAAGAAGTAGTTGATGAGCATCCAGCAAATCTCAGTACCTGTAGGACGAAGGGCTATAACCTATTCGGGCCGCCCCGGTGGAGCAGTGGTCTTAAACTCTCGCATTTGTCCATTTGTCCGAGATAGGTCCGGGTTCGAATCCCTGAGGCATGGATGTTGTGTTTGTTTTACGTCACTGGCTGTTTCCCTTCCCTGGAAATAGTGGTCCTAAATTAGAGACAGGCGACTGCTTATAGCCCACTGAGTTACTCACGGTGGTGTTTACCCCCCCCCAAGAAAATATTTGAAAGTGTGGGGGGATATTGGAAACAAAAAACATAGAGCATTGGGAAAGTATTGTTTTAAGGGCCAAGCGACCAAAAAAAATAAAAATAAAAAAAATCCTATCTAGTATTTTTTGTTTCCAAAATTGAGGGGTCGCTGAAGGTGTGGGGCCCTGGGAAACTTCCCCGGTTACCCACAGCCCCGCACTCTTAATACAGGGCCTGTTGGACTAAAATAATTTAGTTCACCCTGCCCTGTATGTTTGCATTGGTCATGAAATCCTTGCTTGTAAGAGGAAGACTGGCAAAATTGTTTTGGTACTGGATATCTTTCTGGACAAGATAAAGGTGTGTCCAAGGTTTTCCAGCTTTTCCTGCTAAATGTACATCCATATACAGATATAGCTCTTTATAAAACACGCTGGTAAGATTCTTTTTCTGTCATATAAGCATAATCCTGACTATTTTCCATGCGTTTTACAGTTTTTCCAGGTGAAAAATGTATTCTCCAGATGGTGTATAGAGGTTTTTGTATTTCAAACCGTATCGCCGTTTCTAGATGAGTTGAAAAAATTGTTTTGGTATTGTATAGAAGCCATGTTTGTCTGTAGAGCAGATACTTCTATTTTAACAGTTTTCTAAAATAAGTGTGATCCCACAATATTGTGGAGCTTTCTGAATTTTTGTTGTTGTTGTTTTCAACTAAGTTCTCATTAAACTCGTGATTTCGAAAGACCACCTTGCTCTTCTTTGCAAGATTTCGATAAAATAGTTGCCGGTAGTGCTTTCGATATAATCAGCGTTGCAAAATAAACAGTATTTTTCTATGCGATTTTTTCTCCCTGCGCAAATTTTTCCTTCGTAATATCCAGAGGCGTAACTAGGGCGGGGCAGACAGGGCAGCTGTCCCGGGCGCCTCTCAAGACGGGGTGCAAAAATCAATGCTTACAATCTTACTAAAACTGGAAGTGAAGCTTTTACACCAGTTTCTGGTACAGTTTTTTTCTCACGTACTTTGTCATTTTCCCATTTGCAGAATTTGCTAATTTAATGTGTTTTACCAGTTTCGGTAGCCTTGGTATATTGAAATTCGCATTTTTTCGTCAAAATGTTCAGGGGTGTTAGCTGCTTACATTCAAAAATTAAGGCGCGGTTGTATTTACGTTGCAAGAAAAAAAATATCGAATAAATAAATCTGTCGCTCTCTTCACGTTAAACAACGCACAGCAACCGAAAAATTGTTATTCGGCCGCCGTCGGGGAAGTGAATCCCGAATCTCTCGATATCTAGCCGAGCGCGTTAGCCTTACAACACAGCGGCCAACAATTCACGGCGCTATGTGTGTTTTTCTTTTTCAGTCGGCATCTGACATCATAAATCCGTAAGATGGGCTCAAAGACATCGTTCAAACTGTTGAAGATTCTCTTGAGGTTATTCGTTTGATCATTGTTGTCAGTGCGAGCCGCTACTGCGTTTGATGTGATATCGAAGGTCCGAACTCCGAAGCAGTTGTGGAAAGCCGTACAAACAGTCACTTTGATTATACCTCTCTGTGTGACGTTAACTTTGCTTTTACATTATATATATATATAGACAGACAGATGGGGGCGCAATAGATTATGGCTTCCCCCAGGAGCAGAAATTCCTAGTTACACCTCTGGTAATAACCATAAGTGTACAGTTCTTTATTGTGTACCTTACTTCGTTATGCCTTAGTATGTAATTAACTGCATAATTTGTTATCGTACAACTTTCTGCACCAAATAACTATACTCGGGGCAAACTTAACCTGTCATTGGAAGGAAGGCTACAGAGTGTATACTTCCACTGCATAAAATAGTTCCGGTCTAAAAGCTCGTACTCCAGCTTCAACTGGCACTTAAAAAGGACACAGATGTTCAATACGTTGCGTGTGTGTGCATTTAAAAAATTCAGATCTCAGTTTCAGCGGCATTTCTAAAAAATACAGATATTCGTGTTTTGGTGACGTCACTAATGTCACAGCATTCTTGTTTGGGTCAG
This sequence comes from Macrothele yani, assembly GCA_039090855.1. Lineage (NCBI taxonomy): Eukaryota > Metazoa > Arthropoda > Arachnida > Araneae > Macrothelidae > Macrothele > Macrothele yani. The sequence continues at coordinate 57,196,570 of CM077017.1, read as the reverse complement.
AGTTAAGCTGTCAACCCAGGTGATATTTATTGCTGTGGGGGTGGGGGGTGGGGGGTCATTAGTGGAAGGATGAGGGCGAAAAAAGTGTTTCCGAGGGCATTTCACTTTTCTCCCCGTGGTTTCTTCTTCTTGATTGTAGTTTTAAAACACTCTTCTGTCTTTTCGGTTTTTTCGAATGGCATCTGCCGGTCACTCGAGTGTATTTCAGCTGCATAAAGCTGGGAAACCATTACGAAGCTCTGCTAAAGTGATCGTTATGAATGTTTTCACTAAATTGATGGAAAAACATTCGCCGAATAAATCAAATGAATTAACAGTTCTTACGGCAAAACTCACTGGCGTTTCAAGTCGCACCATTGCGAGAATGAAGGTTGAATTTAGTATTGAAGTACCTCAGATCCATCGGCAATTTATTTCTTCAAATTAAAATACAATTCTCGCTTGGCTTACATAGAACGTTTTCTCGAAATTAGTTTCGAGTTCCCAATTCAGTTCTCAATATAGGCCAAGAAATGGCCATCTTTTCCTTTTGAACTTTTGTGCGCAGTTGCCTTAAACGTGTATGAACCGGCATGAAAATTCAGACAAATGAAAGAGTTCCTTCCCGTCGTTAGGCACTTCGGAAAACTGCCACACATAATTCGGAAACTTGGAAAACTGCCACACATTCAAAGTGTTCCTCGGAGGAACAGCAATTTGTGCCCGGCTGATCAATGAAAAACATGTGGCAATTTTCCAAGTTGCTGAAAGATGTGTGGCAGTTTACAGTGAACCCTAAAATATCATTTACCACAGAGACGGGCTCTTGTCCAGTATTTATGGCAACACGGGGTAGTTAAAAATGCATACACATTTAACGGATGTCTGTTATAAAAAAAAAATCTAATCAAGGCAAAATTTTTGAAAGAACGAAATTTTACGCATAACTGATGACATGGTAAAAATACTTTTAATTAAATCCCACAGTTGGTAATCTTCAAGCAGTAAGTATAAATATATGAAATGTATAAAAAAAAATGGAAAAATATGTGAAAACAAAATTAGGCCACTTAAGACTTCTTCCCGTGTTTAACAAAGATAATTTCATTTTAAAAGTAAGAAAGAAAGAAACGTTTCACATTCTGTAACATCTCAAAAAAAAAAAAAAAAAAAAAAAAAAGATAGAGAGGGAAATAAACTGCTTGTCTACCGGTCTCCAAAGCGCGCGGGGGTGGGGAGGTGGTTAAAATAGAGGGGTTTGGTAAGGGATCACGGTGACAGACAGCCAGCCCTGAGGGCTTGTCGGATAAGCTTTCCGAGTGAAGGTTAATTACACACCATTAGTGCGGAGTAATACTGGGAGTGAAAAGGTCACCATAGCTTCGGCCTCATTGCCAGGATAGCTTTGCCCCGAGTATAGGTGATTTCTCCCTTTGAACCCCTGCTGGCTGTGGCTACGCTCATGAACCCCTGCTGTGTGTAAGCGAAGAATCTGCTGCAGCATGAAAGCTGAGCATTTGGGACAACTGATGCGCATCTACATTCATAGCGAAAGCCCTTTTTGCCGGTGGTAGGATTTGAAGCACACCCTCTTACTCTGGAGCGGCTATTCTACCGATTGAACTATGCCGGCAAGTCTTATCGCTGCAACTTGCCTTTTTGACTTGCGTCACCTCAGTGGTACGTCACACATCCCCCCACCCCCGAGAAAGACGGGGGCACGAAATCTCAGGTGCTTCGACAAACCATGCTTGAAGGAGCTCACTGTAGAAGGAATTCTTTTGAATTCTAGACGACGTGTGGATGAATACCATCACATTTTTTAAACCTCATGGGGCCAGGAAGCTCGTTTTACGCTCGGGCGCCAATATAGCGAGCCTGATCTTTTTGCCGGTGATAAATTCGAAACCACGTCTTCCTACGGCTGTTCTACCGATTGAACTACGCCGGCAAGACTAATCCCTGCAACTTGTTTCGACTTGCGTCACCTCAGTGGTACGTCACACATTTCCTAGCATACAATAACTCAGTACCCACGTGCCGCTTAATGCTTATAAGAAAAATATGAGACAAAACTCAAATTACATTTCACATTGTACCGTACCTATCAAACATCTTTTGCCGCTCATCTTTTTCCATTATTCTTTTTGATTCCTTAAGCTGCTGCTTTCCAAAATGAAAGCACTCTCTATTACTAAAGCCGTGAAGTTTTTTCGAGGAGCAAACGAAAAATAAAGTGCCAATTATGTCTACATATAAAGTATGTAAATTGATTTCGCAAAAAGCAAGTTACGATAGAAACTGGACAGAACAAATACTTCAGAGATATAACTTCAGTTCATATTTTTAACAATCGATACACTACATTTAACAGCGTGACTATTGGCTGGGCAGCCATAGTTTTATAAACATCAAAAGAGTCTTAAAAATAATAATAATAATAATTCAGAACTGCTAACTTAGACTATGAGAGCAACCTTCCCTGCTCTGTGTGGTATTTTACTATACGCTGTATTCGCCATTTTGATAAAAATATACGCGAGGAACTCTTTGTCTGTTATAAACAAAAACTTTGTAGAACCAAAGTTCACATTCTTCACAGCTGAAATGACTATTCCTACTGTTCGTACCTGTAACCAAAAATATTCTTATACAAAGGAGTAAAACTGACCCGACATCGTTTTCCTACTGTTTTTGATGCTATACATCTTTCCCTACAGTAGTAAAGTAAATCCCTAGTAAAAAAATTCGATGTAACGAAAATGGGTAATGGTGCGTCATTGTCTAAACCATTGCTGAAATCTGATTGTGCCGCATTCTGTCCCATGCATTGACGCAAAATAGTTAATTTTATAGTTACTCAACAGTATACTTTACTAAACTATTGCCGAACATTATTTCATCACGTTTTACACAAACATAATATCTCATTGCAATCTGCGTAAATTACGAGAACCTTATGCTAAATGTGATAAAAGCCATTACAAAAATGCATTTTTGATACTATGAAAACGGTGCGTCGTAGCAAAATTTGGCTTCCTCTCGACCCTGGTTACTTGCTATTGATGAGAGCTTTAAAATGATGTATAACACGATGGAGTGTAACCTGTAGCTATCCTAGATCAAAAATTACTAATCCTCCTCACTTAAAACACTTTGGGATTTAGCTTTTCTTTCTATCTTGAGGTCAGACTGCGCATGCGCAGATGGATTTAGTTGCTGCATTTCATTTCATCGATGTCAGGGTCTTACGTTCATCTAAATCTGAATAATACATATATTAATATAATATTTTTAGAAAACTAAACAGTCGAAATATTTGCTATTGCGCTCCCATAGTTTAGTAAATATTTAATTTTATGACTCATATATTCTTTTATTGGTTTTATGACTATAACATTCGTTAACCCATCTACCTAAGCTCCGCCCAATGGCAGGAATTAGTAAACCTTATTGTTAGTTTTTATATTCCCCTTAGTATGTACCGAACTGTGGCTCGTGTGACGCGAATAAATGCAATGTGTTGTACATAAATAACTGCATACTCTCGAATCAATCGTTTTCACACACCCACAAAGATCTTGCCATGCGAAAGATGTATACCATAAATTATCTACAAAGAGTACCAGGGTACTATCTCGATTTTTTTTTTCTCTCCACTAACCAGAAGAATTTCTTACATTGAGAGAAAGATAAAATGAAGAGCTAGTTTAATTCATTGTTGTGCAATTTACTGCCTCTTCATGAAATCGGATTCATCAGTCCATAGGACCCGTTCCCATTGATCTACGGTCCACGATAAATGTTCTTTACACCATGCTAAACGACGAGTAGCATTCCGAGTGGAGATATGAAAGTCTTATGAGCAGCCGCACGACCACGGTAACCCATGGAATGAAGTTCTCTGCGAATGGTACGTGTACATACCGAGGTTCCAGCATTTTTACTCACCTGTACACTGAGGTCTTGTGCAGTAGTACTTCGTGGATTAGCTGTAACGACTCTCCTGAAGCTTTGACATCCTCTATCACTGTTTTTCTTTGGTCTGCCGGTACGTTTTGCTGCTTCAGGCACGCCATGTGTCTTCCACTTATTCAGTACATCCAAAACAGTTGACTTGGGAATGTTTAAACGTCTCTCGATTTTTCTTATGGACAACCCGCTAATATAACACCCAGCAATCTTTCCTTTCTCAAAGTGAGTTTTCTCTCGCCGCAACATTTTCACTCAACCTCACAGTGCGATATGATCGCGGTCAGCTGCAGGCTTGTTTTTATACCCTTTACAGCTGTACCTCGCATGTTAACAACGCAGGGGATCCGTTCATTTGCTTTTGAAGGGGTGTCCGGTGACTTTTTTCAATATAGTGTGCATTAGACTAAGTATTAGAGGTCTGCACAGGCCTAATTTAGTGAGCCCAGCCCAGCCCGGCCCGGGACCGTCAATTGCAGCTCTTACTTAGGCCGGAGATGTGCCATTTGGTATTATTTTGTCTTTCTATTTTTATTTTATTAAAATGTGAAAATTAAATTATGAAATGAGATATTATTGAAAATAGTTAGTTGAATGTAAGACTAAATATATTAACTACACGTTGACAATTATCGAAAAATATAATCTTTAAAGAGAGAAAAAGGAAGACTAAGCGCGTTCAGAATCTCCCTTTCTGTGAACTAGTAAGCGGCAACACTACAAAAGTCAATCCCTATACAGATCAGGGATAGGAGAAAAACTCTATTTCGTCCCACTCTCTCATACAAAGACACACATACACACCCCACCACAATGCAGACTCACATCCCCGTCCCTCACTTCATACAACACGCACACACGCACACACTCGGTCGGTGTCGAATCTTTTTGTTGTCAACAAGCCCCAAAGTGGTTTTATCATCTCAATACCTACAGATTGGTAAAAACACTGAGTGCGTCTCCTTGCTTTTCTGATTACGCCCTAGGCTATGTCATGGAAGTAAGTAAAGCCAGCAAAACAGTTAAGCACACCAGAAAATCGAGGAACAAGACGTTTTTCTTTCTTTACCATTGCGATAAAAAAAGTGGCTCGACTTGGCCCGGCCCGGTTGCAAATGTCTGGGGAAAAAGCCCGTTGCTTTGTTCTCTAAGCTAAGAAAAGGCCGGACCCTGCCCGTGCAAGCCTCTACCAAGTATTGCACCTCTGACACATGTTACCCCACCCATCCGCTATCTTGGAGTCCGCCATGTTGGATTCAACTTCAATTTTTCAAATGGCAATAGGGTTATTTGACCACTCAAATTTATGTAAAATTCTCACAGAAAAACAGTGGTACCATTATTTTTTACATATCTTTATTAGTTTTCAAGTTATTGCATGTTCACTTGAAGGTACGTACCGAACCACAAGAAATTATGTCCTTGTCCAGCTTCACACACGTGCAAACCTCACAACAGATGCTCAATATTCTGTCCTTGTCGAGGTACACACACGTGCAAACGTCGTTCCCATTCCATACGAGAACGGTTCAGCATGTCTGGTGTAATGCTGTCACCCGCATGAGTAATGCGTGCCTTCAACTGTTATAAATATTTCAGATATCTGACGTTGTGTTGCATACACCACACCTTTCACATACCCCCCACAGAAAGAAGTTCAACGGACTTAAATCGGGAAGCGTGCCGGTCACTCGACAGGCTCACGCCGCCCGATCCAACAATTAGGGAATTGCTGATCTAGACACGCACGAACAGCGACAGCGTAATGGGGAACAGCACCGTCCTGTTGGAAGGAGTAGGGGAAATCACCATATTCATCTAACAACATTGGGAGGATGGACTCTTGCAGCATGTGGAGGTACCTATCAGCAGTCAAATTGCCATCAGTAAACAGTGGACCGACAATGCGTGTCTTCCATATTCCGCGCCACGCCATAGCTTTTTGTGCACTTTGCATCTTAGCAGTCTACTCTCCAACAACAGTCCCTACACATTGAAATCTCTCTGCAACTCCACATCAACTACTGCACCCAACCTTCTCTGTATTCAATGTTGACATTCTTATCTAGCTCTGATTCACTGACAGTGTTGTCGAACTGTGAAAGCTCTTCGGGGAAGTAATGTCATTCATGGAGAAAACTTTTAACGAGAAGTAACTAAATTCATCCAATGTGGATTGGTGTGCGACCAGTACCTGGTATTATAGCGATTAACCTCTCCATTGAGGTAGAAATTGACCTCGTCACTGAAGAGAATCTTTGATGCAAATGTTGGGTCAGACTGAAGTTGCTGCAGGGCCCACTCGGAAAATTGAAGACAACGATCAGGATCATCCTCGCAAAAATGGTGTAACAGTTGCAGCTTATAAGAATGCCATTTGTTTTTGAAAGGACAAGCACAATGGAGCTTTGAATGGTGCCGCATTCGTCTGCTAAACGTTGCGTGCTCTTTTGTGGGCTTTTGGCAAGCGCCGCCAAAATCATGGTGGTTTGCTCCTCATTTGTTGTTGTTTTGGGCCAACCGCTTTTTGGCTTCTCACACACGCACACTGCCTGTTTGCCTAAATTTCTGGATTAGCTTCACCACTGTCCTATGCGTGATTGGCCGTCTTTCTGGGTCTTTGGGGTTGAAGCCAGCTGCAACCTCCCTTGATCTCTATCCACCACAATGCAGGATTATTTCACAATACGCTCCTCTTTGGTTCAATTCCATCACGTTTCGCTGCAAAACAAAGTCGAAACATTCATGCAATAACTTGAAAACTAATAAAGATATGTAAAAAATAACAGCACCACTGTTTTTCTGAGAAAATTTTCATAAATCTGAGTGGTCACATGATCCTATTGCCATTTGAAAAAACTGAAGTTGAATCCAATATGGCGGATTCCAAGATGGCGAAAAGGTAGGATAACATGTGTCAGAGGTGCAGAACTTAATCCAATGTATATACAGTAGCACATGATTATTTTCATGTGCTGTTAAATGTCTAGAAAATATTTCTGTGGTTTCGGACTTACGAATCACCCTGTATAACAATGCTTAGCAGTCTGCTCTCCAACAACAGTCCCTACACATTGAAATCTCTCTGCAACCCCACATCAACTACTGCACCCAACTTTCTCTGTATTCAGTGTTGACATTCTTATCTGGCTGTGATTCACTGCCAGTGTTGCCGAACTGTGAAAGCTCTTCGGGGAAGTAATGTCATTCATTGAGAAAACTTTTAACGAGAAGTAACTAAATTTCATAAGAGAATAGAATCTCAAGAGAAAGGTTAGACGTATACGTCACAAATTCATGGAGCAATTCTTATCCTCTCTTAACGGTACTCCTTATAAAAATAATAAAGGTGCATAAAGTATAAGGTATTTTTATTAATTTTCTTTTCCTTTTAAAACACGAAAGGAAATGAATAAATCATTACCTGGCATCGCATACTGTTTTTCTTTACGAAAAATTTCTGCCTTATTGCCTCAAACCTTATTTCTCACGAAATAAGTTATGTAAAAGTGTTCCTCGACGAAGAACGCCTTTTTGCGTAATACATTCATGAATAAAGTATATGAAATATAAAGAAATAAACGTACATTTTTCTTTATTGTAAAACCATGGATCACGACTGAGGAGGTCTTGTGAAGTTACAACGTGCCTTTTTGTTTCCCCGAGCACCGCCGTCGAACTTTCCGGTAATTTAAGGAAATATCGAAGATTTGAGCGGGTGTCTCTGCGGCCGAGCAGCTTCGTTCGAGGCGGTTGTAATCAGCCGTAACAGCAGCGAAATCCTCGGGAGATTCTTCCTTGAGTTTCCGCCCAACAATTTTCCCCACACTTTCGGCAGCCGTTATCGCGCGGCTCTTGTCGGAGGAGTCGATCGACCACGAGAGGAAACTTGCGAGTCCACAAATTGCTATGCTGTCCTCGGGGAAAATTTGTGAGTAATTACAGAGTGTAACTACAAAGTGTAATTATTTGCTGTGTAAATTTCCGTATGGTTTCCCGATCCCATAAGTTGAATTCCTCCAATTGGTCTCAGAACGCAGATTCAAAATCCTGAAAAGTCATGTTGTGTTCTGGGAGCCGTATTGGTAGAGTGGAAAGTTTTTGTTGCAAGGTTGAATTCGGTGAAATATTTTTCTTGATACACCCTTCCCCCCGGCCCCAAGGAGATCAAAAGCTTAGTGCTATGAGTTAGTAACAGCTTTATTACAGATATCTTGAATTTACTATACTTATTGGATACGCAAGACAACCGAATCCTTATAAAACCAGTATATTTTAGCACTTCTTTTGCAAAAATAGTATACGCTTATGTTATCACTTTGTCCGTCCGTCTGTCTGTCTGTCTGTGGACACCATATCTCTGCCACTGTTTGCCCGATTTGAAAAATCCTGCATTAAGAAGTCAGAAAAATGTGAGAACAATGGTAATTCCATTCCGGTTTTCTTCCGATGCAGATCTTTACCGCTAGAGGGCGCAAATGCTGATGCTATCGAATTCAAAATACACTTTATTCCATTCGATTGTTTCTAAATATTGGATTGAAAAATTTCACTTCGATACCGTTTATGTACAAGGAAGACTCTTTTGTGTACAGTTTCTTTCTTTTTTTTTTTTTTTTTTTTTTTTTTTTTGGTGGTGTCCAGCTTTTCCGCTGGGGCGTAAAGTTAAATTGCGATTTTCCCAATATCTCTGCTTCTAAAAGTCCGATTTGAAAAATACTTTTTGCTTCGGATAGAATTCCTGGTGGGAAATGTTCTGCATATAATTTTAAATTTTTGAGAAGAACGGGTTTGAACCTAGTGTATATAATTTTTGAGAAGAACGGGTTTGAACCTAGTGTATATAATTTTTAAGAAGAACGGGTTTGAACCTAGTGTATATATAGTAAGTGTATACATTTCTGACGTATGCAGCAATATTTGTGCATTTGAAAACTCTACTGAAAAAATTATTTTGTGATAAGATACAACTGCCCACAAAAAATTGCTCGACAATACCTTCTGCTTAAAATGGTTTTCCCGCCGGGCGTAGTATATCTTACTGTTTATCGAAATCTCTGCTTCTAATAGGCTCATTTGAAAAATTCTTTATCGGAGGTCGTTCCTGGTGCAAAATGTTTCCCAAGTAATTTCAAATTTTCTTAACTCACAAGTTTGTGACTGTTGTAGTTATGTCATTGTCAATGATGTCGCGTGTAATAATACGTCATGCACCGCACGAGATTGCCGCGTGCTTTGAAGGCACGTACTGTTTCCAAACAACGTCAGAGCGCAGAGAGTTTGAGTGCAACGGACGAGACAGACGTACCATGTAGTTAAGCTTATGTTTATGTGAGATGCTGTTCTTGCAGTTAGGTTAACCAGCTATTTCCTTTAATTGTATAGTGATGTTTGATTAGGTAACTATTAAAAATGTTGTGTCTTCACACGTAGTGCTTATCTTGAGTATTAATATATAGAATATACTAATAACTACAGCAACTTTTTGCGTGCATTTTCTGCCGAAAATAATGTAAAATTTTCCCACTAGGGGACGCAAATGTTTAATCTGTATTTCTTGATATCTCTGCTTCTAAGTGTCCGATTTAAAAAAATATTTTAACGCCGGATACCATTCATCACGTGGAACACTTTTTGCATGCACTTAAGGGGTGTTTTAGTTCGCAGTTCTGGCGCTACCTGATATTAGTGTACATTTACCTTTGCAAACCGTATCTCCGCTTCTAAAAATCCTATTGAAAACTTCTTTTTGTACTGTGTGCCATTCGCTACAGTAAAGATGGGGAACATTCTCTTTAAATAATTCAGTTTTCCTACTAGGTGACGTAAACCAGAGAAGCACTGCCAAAAATTGCCGTGAATAGTCAGTTTTTCACCCAGGTTAAGACTGTTTATAGATCGGAAGCACGCCACCTGGCGGTCAACCATTAATTTTCGGCAATTAAACTACATGTTCATGGTGTTTAAACTGTTTGAACAGTTACTGTATTTTAACCTTGACAATCTGGCAACGTTTTTCTTAAAGTGGTTATATACCTGTTTTTTCGCGTGAAATCAGTCGACTGGCAACACCTCTGTGGGCAACACGTTTTTATTTCCCGGTCATTAGACTGTTAATGAACATTACGGTATGGTACTGTAAAATTACGGTTTATTGACAGGCCACTCAGCTGCCGGTGTACTACCGTAATTTGACCCTGCAATTTTTTACAGTGTGGAAACGGGTCACCGGGTCAACAGTTTCTGACGGGTCAAACGGGTCTGGTTTCCTGACCCGATTTTTACCAGGTTTTAATTCCGTTTTATTTTTGAAAAGAAAAAAAATATATATTTCATAGAACCCTTCAGAAGTCTCTAAAATAATACTTCAGAGCTGCAGAGTATGATCCAGGAACTTGCTGACAAGAGCAAAGAAGTGGGATTAAAAATAAACTTTCAGAAGACAAAACTGAAGTAGTACAATGCTTTTACAAGAAATGAAGATTCATCAATTGATGAGGAAAATCTGGAGATAACCAATTCTTGCATTTACCTTGGGCAACAGATATTAAGTGAGGGTCACATTGATGCAGAAATTTATTGGCTTAAAAAACTTGGTTGGAGAGCTTTTGGTAGAAACAGTGCCATTTTAAGAGCAATATGCCATTATGTCTTAAATGAAAAGTGTTTAATCAATGCATCCTTCCAGTGCTTACGTATGGAGCAGAGACGTGGACCTTAACTAAAAAATACATACGAAGACTACATACAACTGAAAAAGCATGAAGAGATGCATGCTTGGTGTAACCAGGAGAGATAAGAAGAAGAACTCATGGATAAGGAAAATGGCAACAGCGGAAGGCATCATGATCAGAGTAAAATCCCTGAAATGACAATGGGTTGGACATGTTGCCAGGAGAACGGACCACCGATGAACAGCCAAAAATTTAAACTGGATTCCAAGGGACAGGAAAAGACCCAGAAGAAGACCACGTGGGAGATGGGTGGATGAAATTCGAAAGCATGGGGAGTTACATGGAGGGACTGGCCTAAGACAGTCCGTTGTTGAAGAAACTTGGGAGACCTTCATCCAGCAGTGGACTGATAAGATTAGCAGTGATGGTAGATTCGACTTTACAGTTCAAAGCAGATTTGTCCGGATCGGGTCCAATTATGTGACTATCGGATACGGGTCCAAAATTTTTGACCCGTTTCCAATTCTGGCGTAAACATCAAGACTTCTTTCTCGCTGTCTCTGCTTCTAAGACACGTATTTGGAAAAATCTTTTCCTTAGTGTATCTTTTCCTATGAGGAACATTTTAAGCATATTTTTTTACTTTTCCATCATTAAAAACTCTGCCACCAGAAATGCCTGTGTGTACTTCTAATCGCAAGAGCTAATTCGATTCTAAGAATGCCTTGGAAAATTCCGTTTTTAGTACGATACTCTTCATTATGTAGAGTATTTTGAACCAATTTTCTTTAAGCACAAAAAGGTTTTCTGCTAGGGAGCGTAAAATTATATCATGTTTTCCAATATCTCTTCTTCTAACTATTCGATTTGAAAACCCCTTTGTCTCTGATATCTTCCATCAAATGAGAAACTTTGAATGCACAATTTGTCAATTTTTTATAATATACTTTCAGCCGTTAGTGGGAGTAAGTAACTTTTGCTGTTTCTGGATATTTAATCGATTTTAGAAATCTGATTTATTTTTTAACCGGTTCCATTGACTATGAGTAACCCTGTTTTCATTACGTATTTTTAATTATGCGCTGTTCTTCCCTAGGTGGTGTAAGTGTTTTTGTTGGTTTTTTTTTTCTGAATTTTTAGATTTTCTAAAAATCTGATTTGAAATATATTTTTCATGTTGGAAAGGACTCAAAAGACGTGCTCGTTACAACCGGAAATTCGGTGTCATCTTGCTTGTTTTTTAATTTGATGAACAAGACGAGAGGATCGATATTGATAATGAGGTTCCGGTAAAAATACCGTGAAATACTGAAGAAATTATCGGCAGTATTTTTTATGTAAGTGCAAATTAATCACCTAACTAGCACCTGAAGATCAGGGCACCTGCATCACTTAAAAAAATAGTGCTCCAATTCAGTCTTAATAAGATAATTTCCTTATGAAATTTCCTTTGGTAATGGTACTTCTGTTAATTCGTTCTAGACCATGAAAGTTAAAAATGAATAAATGATAAAAACAGTATCTTGATATGGAGTACAAAAGACGATCCATCTCGACGATAAAAACAAATCCAGTTACTGGGTACAACATTGCACATTGCATATAACACTACAAATCCTGTGGTTACGATTAATTGTAGAATTAATTCGCAGCTTTTCATTTTAAGAATGAATATTGCAACCAATTTTAAATATTGTGTTTGCCACTATTTCCGTTTTGCGGAGAGCGATAAATTTAAACCAATCAACTTTTTTAATAATCACCTGAGCACTCTTACTATTTACATATAGTACTTCCTAAAAGAGACTATAACTCATTGATAGCCATTCCCCGAAATGGCTTTAAATAGCAATCATTTTTAGCTATAGCCACTTTGTTCTCCCACCTCACTTGGAATTTATACGCAAAGTGTTTTTCGATACTTTGTATATAAATTCCAACTTTCCTTAAAGCAAAATTTAGCCGAATGCATTTTTCTCTTTACAAAGTATTTGCAGCATAACGCGTCTTAATCCGATTGGGGAATTTTTTCTTTGGTCATGTACCACTTACTAAAAACACATTTTTACTCTGTTTATTTCCTAAAAAGTTTTCCCGCGAGGGCTGTAAATATATTTTTTATTTCTCTCAATATAACTGTTTCACCCAGGATTTTTTTACTGGAACGGCACAAAATATTGGAGACGTAAATAAAAATACCCCGGAGAAAACGTCTCCCAAAATATTGGGAAGCGATAAAAATATCTGCGCCAAAGTGCGTTTCCAATTATTCGCAAATTATATATTAATATTTAAAAATAAGAAGACAATGACAAAGAACGAAGGAACAAGTGATACATCATATGGAAGGTCCGGGTCCCTGGGTCACTTCCAACGAGTGCGACACTGGACACCAATCACTTCGGGGAACATTTGGCGTATAACTTTGAAGTTTTCATAATGAACAATTCTTCTGCTATAGAGATCGTAAGGGTTCATATATGTTTGCGCTTATATCTCCGCTTCTAAAAATCCGATCAGACCGAAAAAGTTATTTTTGTACTTTATGCCATCCGTTATTGTAAGAATTGTTAAAATTATCCATTTTAAAAATGCAGTTTTCTTGCTAGGGGACGATTTCTACTGAAAAAGTAGTATTTAAAAACTTGTTTTCTCATCGCATAAAGCTTGCTGAGAGTATTTTGCATATATTTTCTGCTGTTTCATAATACACAGTACTGTTGCTAGGGGCATCAGTGTGCATTTCTATCTGAAAGAGTATCTCAGATTCAAAATATCCGGCAGAAAAACCTATTCTTGGTGGAATACACTTTACCATGAAAAACATTTTGCGCCTATCTTTTTCATCAAATGGGTACTCTTTTCCCGCTAATGGGCGCAAACTTTTTGCGTTTTCCTGCATATATCTGCATCTATAATCTTTAGATTTGAAAAATTCGTTTTGTTTCGGATATCTTCCTGTTTCAGTAAGATTTTGCGCAAAATGTGTGGTTTCAGGTACCTCACGTTGCTGCGGTTAGTAGTTGTAAATAGCTCTTAGTGCTTGCAAATGTCTTACGCTAGGTATTCGTTCGAGATTGTCCCGGGTTCGAGTCCCGGATGAAGCTTGGGTGGTGTGTTTGTCTGCTGGCTCTGTCACTTCCCTGGAAGTGTCCCTAAATGATGGACGGGCGACTGCTTACGGCACTAAGAGTTGTTCGTGTTGGTAGTCAAACCACGAAACAGATGTTTCGCTGATTCTTGAAATCAGATTGAAAAAATTGTAACTGGCTCATTCACTAGAAGCACATTGTACAAGTTGTGTATTTTAGACACTGCGCCGCTTTTGATTTTCTCGATTTCTGAAAATGTGCTTTCTTTTTTCTTTTTTTTTTTTCTTTTTTTTGAGGGGAGATGGCGAATTCAAAAGACGTACTCATATTTCACCCAAGAATTCGGTGCCATTTCTCTTGTTTCTCTGAAGTAAGAGTAGCGTTCTGTGAAAGGCATTAGTTCTATGCATAAATTTTCGGCTTCCCACGTAGCGGGCTGTAAAAGCGAAACTGTTGGATTTTTGTCAGATTTTCGTGCTGTGGCGATAAGGTGGCAACACTGCTTCGAACGTGTTTGTGGGCAGTCTACGAGTGCGGTTATTTGAGTTAGGACATCACGACCGACGAGGATTCATTATTGACTGTTCAAGTTTAATTTCGGGAAAACCGTTGCAAAAGTACGAGAGCGGATTTGCTCGGCATACGATGAAAAAAACGAGAGAGTACCCTGATACTCTTCGTAGATACTTTTTCTAATTGGGGATTTAACGACCTCCGTGAGCAACACAATGGGCTGTAAGCAGTCGTCGGTCCCTAATTTAGGGCCACTGGTTCCAGGGAAAGAGGAGAGCTAGTGCCGTAAGACGAACACAACATCCGTGCCTCACAGGGATTCGAACCGGACCCATCTTGGACGAATGATCAGAAGCCAGCATGCCGCCCCGGTGGCGCAGTGGTCTAAGCGATGGCCTCTGATCATTCGTCCGAACGGGGTCCGGGTTCGAATCCCGGTGAGGCATGGCTGTTGTGTTTGTCTTACGGCACTGGCTCTCTCCCTTCCCTGGAACCAGTGACCCTAAATTAGGGACGGGCGACCTGTTATAGCCCATTGAGTTGCTCACGGTGGTCGTTAAACCTCCAATCAAAAAAAAAAAAAAAAAAAAAAAAAAAAAAAGCCAGCATTTAGACCACTGCGCCACCGGGAGACTGATAAAATAATTTATGCTATGCATCTTTCGCATGCCAAGATCTTTGTGGGTGTGAAATAAAACTAGTGATTCGAGAGTGTACATTTCTTTACGTACAACACATTGCATTTATTCACGGTACTCCTCCCGACCCACAGCCCCGTCCATACTCTAAGTGGAATTAAATCATAAACAAATAAGGTTCACTTATTACTGACATTGAGCGGTATTTATGTAAGATAGTGATAGATATTCCTGTTCCGCCCAAAGGCTTTACAGGGTTTATTGGAACTCACTCGATAGAGTCGCCTAAACAGCAATCACTGTCAATCAAAAACCCATGGCTCGGACACCCAGCAACCCGCCCAATTTTAGTAACGCGAGATAGAATGAAACCCTCATCCCCAAACTGGGAGATCCACCGCCCAGGAACCATGAAAGTATCTTTATTCATAAACCATAAAAGAAATAAGTATGCAAAAGTATTTACAAATTCGGCTAAACTTGCCGAAGAAAAACAAAGAGTCACAAAATGCTGTTTTTATACACTAAACAATCTGACTAGTTAAACACTTATTAACATTATCCAGTGCAGAGCAAAAATGTTCTGTGTAACAATTTCTGAATAAAATGCAGGTTAATTTACACTGATTCGGTTACAAATTCACAATGATAATACATGCCCATACAGCACAAACACAGTTTATACTTCATCAATTGTCGCGAATAATTCATTAACAAATTCATTTAAAAATCTTATCATGATGGATATTTGACCAAGATATTGTGTGGACTTTAATATTTCTAATATAGGTTTTCCAAAATATGTTCTAACATCCTCAAATAATGAACACTCAAATAAAATATGTGACACATCCTTTCGAACTGTAGCACAGCTACAGCCAACTCTCTTAATGCTGAACCTTTCAAAATAATAGGGACTCACGCCATGCTCAGTGAACCACTGATTAAGGAATTTGTCCCTCTGACATTTCGAATTGGACACAACCGGAAAAAATTCGTAGGTTTTTCTCCCTGTAGTACAATCATTCCACCTTAATTGCCATTTCTGCAGCATGAGTCCCTTTATCTGCGATTTCATGGTTGCCAAAGGAGGTTTAATTATTACGTCAATATTATCCTTCCTTGTTCCCTTTGCCAATGAATCTGCAAACTCATTTCCATAGTATCCTATATGTCCCCTTATCCAATGAAAATGTATTCGTTGAATTCCAAGTTCGTGTACTGATGCCTGTATTTTACTAACCAATTCACTTTTACTCCTAAATGATGAAATGGACGATAGGGCGGCCTGGCTGTCTGAGAACACATGTATTTCTGATGTATTCGAATTCAGACTTAACCATTGTAGTGCTGATGCAATTGCCACAAGCTCCGCTTGGAACACTGTTTCTTCGTCTGACAAACGCAAGTACCTTGAAACCGATAAGTTCCCGTTTGAAAAGGCGCAGAAACCTGCTCCCGTTTTATTATTCATTTTTGATCCATCAGTATATCTCGTGGCCACAGTCTAATGGATAAGAAATGTTCCACTCGATATTTTTAATTTCTGCTGGATGTCTTTCCATATTTATGATACTCTTTTCAAATTGTTGTGGATCTACTACCTTATCAAAAACATCTATGTTATAATTTTTATGTCTGAGTTGGAACATTGCATGTTCAGGCTCTACCACCAAATCCAATGGAATGCACCCCGCAAGGACCTGGAGTGCAGATGTTGGCGTTGTTCTAAAACAACGTGTGATCCCTAATAAAACTTTTCTCTGAAGTTGCTGTAACCTATTTCTCAACCGGTGAGTATCCTTCCACCAAACCCCAGCTCCATGTGTTATCATTTTCTCAATACCCAGAAGGTAGATTACATTTAGTGTTTTTCCATCCAAATTCATACTCAATATCCGACTCACGATTTTTTAAATTTTGTCATGTAGAAATTCCACATGAGCCAATCCAGAGAATCTAACATCTATTTTGACTCCAAGATATAGCAATGTCTTAACTGATTTAATCGTTTTACCCTGAAACCTAGGTTTTGTTTTCATTTCTCCTTTACTTCCGAAACAAATCATAGTTTTATCTTGCGCAAAGCTTATTTTAATTGACTGACTCCACTCCTCCAATTGTTTTAACGCATTATGAATTCTGTTTTCAATAACTTGTCTTCCACTTGCAGATACTATCAAAAGAAAGTCATCTGCATACACTTGCAGGACCACTCCTTCTTCAAATGAGATATAGGTAAGCGGATAAATTAATGTTATTGTCGTGAAGCCAATGAAAGAAGATGTGAGTCATAAAAGTAAATATTTACTAAACTATAGTGGTGGCAATAGTATTTCGACTGTTTAGTTTTCCAAAAACGTTATTATTATATATCCTTCAGATTTAGACAAAAGGAAGAAAACCCTGACTCCGATAACATGTGATGTAGCTACGAAAGATCATCTGCGCATGCGCAAGCTAGAATCTGACCTCAAGATTGAAAGAAAATCTAAATTGCAAGTGTGTTAGTTGATTGATTGGAGGTTTAACGACGACCGTGAGCAACTCAATGGGCTATAAGCAGTCGCCCGTCCCTAATTTAGGGTCACTGGTTCCAGGGAAGGGGGAGAGCCCGTGCCGTAAGACAAACACAACATCCATGCCTCACCGGGATTCGAACCCGGATTCCTTTCGAACGAATGATCAGAAGCCATCGCTTAGACCACTGCGCCACCTATGTGGCAAGTGTGTTAATAAGGGGAGATTAGTAACTTTGGGTCTAGGATATCTACAAGTTACACCACATCGTGTTATACATCATTTTAAAGCTCTTATTAACAGCACGTAACCATTCCTTGGGGAGTCGAGGAAGCCAAATTTCTCAACGACGCACGATTTTGGCAACATCGGAAATGTCTTTTTGTAATGGCTTTTATCACATTTACCATCAGGTTCTCGCAATTTACGCAGATTTTATGCGGTATCGTTACATTATGTAAAACGCGATGAAGTAATGTTCCGCGATAGTTTAGTAAAACATATTATTGAATAACAACGAAATTAACTGTCGTTACGTCACTTAATGGGACAGCATGTGGCACAATCATATTTTGACAATGACTCACCGTTTCCCATTTTTGTTACATCGAAATTGTTTGCATAGGTTTACCTTACTGCTGTCGGGAAAGATGCATAGCATCAGAAATTGCTATTTTCCGTAGTCACAGACATAAAACGCTTTCGCAGCCGGGTGTCGATCAAGTGTCAGCGCTATGTATTTGAGGCAACGATGCAGTTGGTCAGAGCCGTGCGTGACACTAGTACTTCTGTTACTCATTTCCGTTACATCGAAATTTTTTGCATGGGATTTACTTTACTGCTGTCGGGAAAGATACATAGCATCAAAAGCCGTAGGTGCAAGCACCTGTCTTGAGTGGTTTGTGAAGTTCACAAGTGCTGATTACAGTGTGGAGGATAAGCAGCGTGGAGGATAAGCAGCGTAGCAGATGGCCGAAGGAGATTGACAGCACAGATTTACAAACTCTTCTGGATGAAGATGCGCGCCACAGAACTGGCAGTACAGTTGGGCGAGAATCAGTCGACCATGGTTCGACGGTTGCATGCCATGGAAAATATTTAAAAAGTGTGGAAGTGGGTCTTACACGCAACATTGGTCAGAGGTTGAACACTTGTTTCATTGCCAGACCTCGGGGGAAAAACTTAAAAAGACTTCCCGTGGAAAATTATTACGGGTGGTAAAATTTGGGGATCACTATGACAACCCGCAACTCAAAAGGTCACGCGTAAACAACGCCCAGCCAACATCCTTGATAGAAAATTCTTCTCTGTGTCTGGTGGAACATGCAAGGTGTGGTGCATCATGAGCTCACGTCACAAGATTCAAACAATGGCTGCGGATAGCTACAGTCTTCAACCACTACTTTTCAACGTGGGTACTGCAAAGTAAACAACCATTTTTGGGACATCGGTGTCAAAGGGTCAGTTTGTTGGATGATAACGAATTACCCCGTATCTCTTCAGTAACCTATGAAAGATCCATGCAGCTGGGTTGGGTGGTTCTTCTTTGTGTGGCTTTACTCCCCAGACTTAGCCCCGTCGAACGGCCACTTATTTCGCTCAAAGCAACACTTTTTAGCCGCCCAGCGGTTCACCAAATTTGAAGAGCTCCCAAATTGCATCGACGACTTCATCACAGAAACCGGCGTAGCTGTTCCACTGAGGCATTCGCCCGCTATCGGATGCATGGCACAAAATCACGGGAAACATAACTTCGATTGTGATTAAGTGCGACCTGCTTGTGCAAGTGCAACATCTATTCGACTACAAAACTCTGGGAACTTATGCATAGACCTAATAAATTAAGAAACGGTGAAATGCCGCGGATTCTTTAGTGATTCACAACTCTTAAAATTGAAATATGCAATTGAACTGGGTACTGATATCGTGCAACAAATAAATAGGGTAAGGACACCTTTCTCCTATCAATTAGAGCTGAACCAGAGAGACATGATCACCTCGAACACTGTTTCAGGAGGTTATCATATCCTTCCCTTTCCGCTAATCCTGTGTGTACAGGTGCCACAACTGCATTGAGTAATAAAGGGAAAACTGTTCTTGCTTGCTGACTACTACAGGATATGGGTCCAGATTCATAATATATAAAAATTGTATATGCACTCCCCCCCCTCTCCCGCCCAAATGAAAAAATAAAAGGAAAACGACACAGGGCTCGTGTCTTATAGGCATCCACCCGCTTGGGTACGAATGGATCGAGTAAAATATGAGTCAAGCGCAAATTCTAGGTAAAATTTGTCCCAAACATTTCAAGGCTGTTTATTCTTCTCTAGCCCGAAAGACACTTAGCTCTCTATACATGCACTGGTCACAGAAAGTTAGGGATATTGCAGTTCCGAAGGGAAAATTTGGTGATATGCAAATTTAGCGACTACTGAAGATTGGTTATATGCGTGGGTACCTATGTCATATCTAAGTTAGCATCATGACAGCACAGCACGTGGGGTTCGAGCTCCGATAAAAGTACCCTGCGAGAAGTGGAAAGCGGGTCGTTTCACCGCTTGGTTTAGAAGTTTGCTGAATATGTTGCCTTCAGTGTGGGATTAACCTGAAATGATGTCCAGACGACGTTTAAGCTTTGACAAAAGAAATAGGGCTGTTGGCATGTTACAAGTAAGTGTACGCCAGATCGATGTGGTTGCGGCTTTAGGTGTTCCACAAAGTGTAAAGTCTGCTGCACACAAGATTTCTACGGCATGGAAATGTTGCAGATCGACCCAGAAGAGATCTCCAGAGGATAATCACCAGGAGGCAAGATCGTAACCTGACGAGTAAGTGCTCGGAGAAGGACTAGTATCACCAGTAACTAACTCCAGGAATCACTTTGAGCTGCTTCTGGTGTCACAGTATGTACCCTAACGATACGAAACAGTCTTCACGAGTGCGAACTCCGAGCAAGGTGACCGATGAGATGTATTACAGTGACATCAGCTCGTCGTCGTCAAAGATTTACCTGGATCCAACAGCACATGTCACGAAATACAGAGTAGTACCATGTACTTTTCACAGGCTAATCCCGTTTCACTCTTTATCCTGATACTCCACAAGAACATGTGTGGAGGAGATCCGGTACACGAATGCAGCCACATTATGTGCAGTCTGTCCACCCTTACCATCGCGGCTGTCAGTTCTCATCTAGGCAGGAGTGTGTTTAAATAGCCGTACTTCCTTGTACGTTTGTCAAGGCAGCATGAATGCCTCAGTGTATAAAAACTAGATCATTTTGCCCATTGCGACTCTGTTTCACTCTGCTACTGGACATGCATTCCGTTTTTTCGATGGCAATGCAACTACTCACCGTCCTAGGAGCGTGCTCCAGGAGCTGGAAGATCATGGGATTGAATCGTTACAGCTGCCTCCAAGGTCTCCTGACCTGAATTATATTGAGAACATTTGGGACGCAGTACAACGACGTCTGAATTACCACGTTCCATACCCCAGTACACTGGCAGACCTCCGTAACGTGTTGCCTGTAATATGAAACGAGCTGCCCCAAACGCTCATCAATAATGTCATTGTAAGTGTACCTCGTAGGTGTCAAGATGTTCTTTAGACACAGAGGGGGTATTACCGGGTACTGAAATCCAGAGGTGGTATTACCGGGCACTGAAATCCAGAGGTATGGACATTCTCCAAATTTACAATTTTGTCTATATTGCAGTGCTACTTTGTTGTGTGCAGAAATTGCACCGTGAATTGTTTTTGATAACCCCCTCTTTATCATTAGTGCTACGTAGACACACTGATGTTATTTCAGTGAGTGTTACTTGAATCAGATACATAAATCCTTCATTTTGTGTAATATCCCTAACTTTTGTGACCTGTGTGTGTGTGTGTGTGTGTGTTAGTAACCGTATTTTAAAAAAGGATTATATTTTTGCAAAGTTTAATATTATACGTATAAATGAAATTGTGTTCTGTGTTTGCAATATTTTTGAAAACTAAATGGATAAACTTCGTTACGATTCAAATCACTTTAGACGAAAGCATCTCTAGGAGTGAACACAATGAATGGTTGAATGTTGACAAGAATGGTTCTGTTACAGAGACATTACGTGGAGAAGAGGTTTGCGAGATTATTGCAAACTTTTCTGGAGATGAATTTGATCAAATTTATCATTATTTAAAACACTCCACACGAAAACATTTCTAAAGTCCAATTTGATGAACGGTAGGTGTTGAGAAGGAATGCTCCTTTCAGCAACAAATTACTAATCGTATTTTTGGCATTTTTGAAGAATTACTGGATAAACTTGCTGTGAATTAAAACACTGCACATAAAATTACTTCTGGTTCTTAATAACCATAAATCGATGTCCGTTGATAAGAATACTCCTGTCGCAACGGTAGTAAGTTAAAAACAAATTTGAACATGAATGCACTGGGTAAACTTTTTGCGATTAAAACCATTAAGCATAAAATACAGGGTGTGTCTAAAGTCTTTCCCTGATTACGATAAATCGTATAGAATGAGCCACGCTCGTTAGACACATACGGTTTTCCAATATAGCTTACCTGAAATCCAGAGTTTTTTTCCGGGTCATCAGTATACCTTAAGGTGGGCTCCATTTGTTACACGGAGGACATCCAGTAGGTACTCTTATCTCTTTCCAAGTCTGCTGCAACATATCATCTGTGATGGTCGCAAACGCTTCAGTTATTCTACCTTTCAAAGTGCTAATATCTGCAACTGGTGTTTCATAAACTAGATCCTTAATGTAGCCCCATAAAAAGAAGTCAAGGGACGTAATTTCTGGGGATCTTTGTGGCCAGGATATGGGACCATTTCTGCCTATCCGGATATCTGTTAGGGAATTTGTCATCTAAGAATTGACAGACAGGTACACCCCAGTGCGGGGGCGCACCGTCCTTCTGGAACATTGTCCACGGTTGCAGCTTTTCCAATTGAGGTGCAACGTATAGCTGCATCATGTCGAGGTAAATACCCGATGTAATGGTGGGCTCAATAATAAAGAACGGTCCAATTACTTTGTTGTGCATTAGTCCGCACCAAACACCAAACATTGATTTTAGGGCTATTCCTCTGTTTCTCCAAAACCACATGTGGGTTCTCTGAACCCCAGATACGGGCATTATGCGTGTTCACTTTACCTGAGGTATGAAAAGTTGATTCGTCTGAAGAACAAATCCGCTTCAGCTAATCATTATCTTCGTCTATTCGTTCAAGAATATCAGCAGCGAATGTCATACGTCTGAGCCCATCATTAGGTTCCAAGGCTTGAACAATTTGCAATTTGTATGCAAAAAGACGAAGCCGCTTTCTTAAAATGCGGTGCACTGTCTTCATGGGCATTCCCAGTTCACTAGAGGCGTGACGAATTGATTTCCTCGGGCTTCGTACGAATACATCACGCACGGCGTCGACAGTTTCCTCACTAATGGGAGGCCTTTCACTTCTTGCACGATCACCGACACGGCCCGTCTGTTTAAATTTTTGATACCAGTTCCTAATGCTCTTCACATCAGGTGGGGTTTTATCATACTCACGCGTAAACTTCCGCTGCACTGAAATTGCAGATTTGGTTTCAAGCATAACGCCATTTCGCTGACTGACGCATTCAACAACAAACTACGCTGCAGACGTGCAGTGCCACCTATTGTTACAAAAAATACAACGAACAAAAAAACTTGAGAATATGACCCAATCAATGCAACAAACCGCGTACGTCTAACTAGCTCGGTTCATTTTATACGATTTATCGTAATCATGGAAAGACCTGAGACACACCTTGTATATTTTTCGGAAATGAACGTGAGTTTTTGAATTTTTGAACGAAATGAAACATAGAAGAAAATTACTAAAACAATTTCGAACATTTCCTAGGATAAACTAGATGAACTTTGTTACTATTCAAAACACTGTTAATAAAAAAACAACTCAGAGGTGACCTCGTTGAATGGCTATTTTTTTACCATAATATTACTGTTACGTTATATACACAGTAGAAGAAATAATGAAAAATTGCTTCGAAAATGTCTGCAGATGAAATGAACTAAGTTTGATGTTTTTTAAAAGTCTATGAAAAAAAACAACTTCCCAGGGGTAAAGTGAGGTAATTTTTTGGATCTTTATATGAATCTCTGTTGCAATGACATTACGGATGCTATTTCCAACAAGTATCGCCCTTTTAATCTAAGGATCATTTCGTCTAAAAGTTCGTTTATCCGGAGGTGTGTTTCGCCAAAATGTTCGTTTCACCGAAATCTTTTTATGGAAAAAATAACCTCATCAAAGGATCATTTCATCCATAGGTCATTCTATCGAATATATTTTATCCTAGAAAAAAAAATACTGTACACAGCTTTGCTTATTTGATCAAAGCGTCATTTATTGAATATATTACTTTGATGCTCCGAAAGTTCAGATTTGCCGATTATTACTGTACTTAAACAGTTCGAAACAAAACTCATGTTTTATGAACTAGAATCTCAGTGTTGTGCCACCGTCTTTGCAAAAGTATCAGTCAGCACTATTTTATTGTAAATTCAAGTTGAGTAAGAAAAATGATTTAAAAAATGCGATCCCCGTGGCGCAGGCTTTTCTTACTGTTCGTCCGAGTAAGCACGGGTTCGAGTCCTGGTATATGACTGGTGACTGCTTATTGCCTTTAGAGTTGCTCACGGTGTTCGTTAAACCCCAAAATTAAAAGAAAAGAATTTGGCAAAACATATCTGGAATGTATGTTAAAATTTCAGCTTCCGCCCATGCTTTTGCATTGGGTAAGTAAGGCATTTGTAACAGGCGGTCAAAAAGCTAATTTGATCACAACAGCATGAAGATCTAAAGTAGATTCGGGATTTTCGAGAAATACTGTATTTGAAATATGTTTGCTGGACATCCGAAAGCATATTTATAAGCTGAGTCATATAGGCCCCTTCATGTCAAGTACAAAAATTCTGCAGAAACGGTTTTTGCACGAAATTCTTTTTATTGGGTTCTCCCGCAATTTTAATAAATTCCCATTACCTGGAATGGTTACAGTATAGGAATGTGGAATGTTTGAAGAACAAACAAAATATTTCATTCTCTATTTTAGCAAATTTTAGCAAATTCTAAGGTACAAGTTCCTCTCATGATCTACCACTGAAATTAACTCGTTTGGACTATAAGCTGAAATCAAGTGGAGCCAGCGAGTTTTAATATATCCGTAACGGATAAAATGCAAACTTCCATAAACTTCAAATTTTTCAATAGACTTACCCTTCGGTGTAAAGACCTTCCGTTGGAATGAACCTTTAGATGAAGTAACTCTTTTATATGAAATGAACTATTCGATAACACGACCTGTTGGTGAAAGGATCAATTCGGTGAAATGTTCTCTCGGTAAAATGAAGTTTATAAACAGCCCTTCAGTAAAGTGATTATTTTGATAAAATGACCAGTCAATGAAGTGATTTTTCTGATGAAGTAATTTTCGGAGAGATCAGTTTGCCGGTGAAGTGGTCGTCGGGGAAATGAACTACATACGTTTAGAACATTTCTGGAGATGAACTCGTTGAACGTTTTCACCCCTCAAAACACTGCACATAAAAATATTTCTGAATGAAACCGATGAATGTGATTGTATCCTTTAAAGAATGTTTAAAGAATTACAGACTGTTCTGAACATGTTTGAATGTGAACTGGGTCTGCTGAAGCTTGTCTTGATTGAAAGTGTTGCATATGTTACAAGCAAAGTGAGAAATCCCAAATGAAATGTCTAGAAATTTCATACAATACTCTTAGGCAAAGTACGAAATATTTTCTCCTTACCAATTAATTCTTTATGACGCCAGGCTAAAACTTTGCAGAGAGCGAAACGAGGCCACTTTTCCTTCGAATACGTATTCATTCCTGTTCTTAACCACGAAGGCCTCACTTCAGAACACCTTTCATTTAATTCAAAAACTTAGTCACCCAAATAAATATTCAGAGATCAATACTGGGTTTTACACTGCGAGGCAAGAAAAGGAAAACCTGGATAAAATCAAACACAGCAGTTAAAGACATCGCCTAGCATGAAAAATTGTTGAAATGGAGATGCGCTGGACATGTAGCAGGAATGGATGATTTCAGGTGGGCGTTGGCGATTGTTAAATGGTTCCCCAGAGAAGCACAAGACCAAGAGGGAGATCTAAGGGATGGTGGGAGGATGAATTGTAGAACCAAGGAAAGACTTGCAGGAGAAGTGCAAAATACCGTCGGCAGTGGAAGAGCACTGATCAAAGGCTTTCTTTATAGCAGTGGAAGAGCGCTGAATGTATAGCAATGGAAGAGAATTGAAAGGCTTTCTTTCAGCAGTGGAAGAGTTTCGAAAGGCTTTTGTACAACAATGGGAAGAAAATAAGAGAGGGAATACAAGCATATTATTTTTCGGATTATAAGTGTTTTTTCAACTGTTGTTACGCAGCCATCTCCTCAGAAACTTAAAAATTGCATTGCAACCTCTCCCGATTTCCGTTCGTGCAAGCTACCGTCACATTACCCAGGAAGATATGGCTATATGGTAGCGGTTGAACGCAGCACTTCTAAACCGAAAAATAATAAGTTTGTATGACCAATATCTCTTCACTAATTTCTGTGGTACCATCTAAAGTACTTGATTGCTCGCCAGGAATCCGTTCCTGAATCACAGTAGGTGGTTATGAGGTGGCATCGGATGCTTTGACCAGCGCAAATCTGAAGTTTGTTCGGGTTCCTTTGCTTTAGTTGCTTGGGATACCGTTGTCCTAGGTGGTGGGATTATTTCATGATCGAACCGAAATCGGATAATGCAATTTTAAACTTTGATGGGGAAATAGCTACACAGAAACAGCTCAGTGCGGTACTTCTACACCGAAGAACAACGATCGCTTTAGCAAAGTAAAAAACCTTATAGGGCTTTTATTCATGTGAGTGAGAGATACAATTTTATATTTTATATGTGTATGTAGTGACCTAACTTTTCTGTGTCATCAGCAACCACCCTGAAATAACTGAATGTCTTTACTTGTCCTACTTCCTCTCACTGTACTATACAATTATTTTTGGATTTCGACTTTGATGTTGCCGTGTTTCTTCTTTCCCACTCGGGTTTGTTCTTATTTCCCAGTTGCAACTCTTAGTAAACGAAAGATATATCACGAAGGAAACAGTAAATGCATTTGCGGTGTTAGTTCTGTTATTCATTGCCAGCTAGCGCTTATGCTGGTTGTCCTGCAATTGATCTTACTTATGCAATTATTCACTACTGCTTTACTTTCTGCTTTCAACTTTCATGCTACTTTTATCTTTTTTTATCTCCCTTCCATCATCTCATTCTCTTTTGCTCTCCAAGAGACGCGTCCGCTGTCACCTCACCTAATCTCCCGATCCCCGGGTCTGACTAACTCATTTAATCCCTTTCCGACTTAGCCTCCTCCTAACCCCCTTCTTTAAAGAAACGTTAAGTAACCCCTTGAAAGCAATAAAATAATTACTTTGTCTGAGTTAGCTTTCCTTCACTGCGTAACTGATCTCTGCTGGCGGCATGATTTTGAAAGTATGCTATATAACAGTAAAATGCTATATAACAGTAAAACACCTATCGAACGTACAATGCTCGATTGCTGCTGGGAAACGCTGTTTGAAACCTTAATGATAATTGCCTTTGCTATTAGGCCCTAAACTGGCGTTGTCGAGAAATTTCCCTACATTGGCTGCAAGATAACACAGAAAGGCGTACTATTCAGTAATATTGTTATGAATTTTGGGTGCTATAATTCATTCGATTAGCTGATTTTTCGAGAGTTGGGTACAGCGTTGTTGGTTGAAAATTAACAGCTAGTGGTTTCCCATATTGCGAAAGAAAAGAGATAAGAGCTCTTTTTCTTGAGAGGGTGAAATCTAAAACGAAGCATGGGTTGTTTGGTGCGGGGAACATAGTGCGTCGCCCCCACGTTTTTCGCTAGGCCGCTATTTGGGAGGTCCGTGTAAGTGTGAGATGGCCGATGTTTGTGAAGCAGTTAGCGCCACCCGATCGGAAAGTTTATAGCGTTCTCGATGCGAATCTTGGTAGGACAAAAAAGTGCTAGTTAGTTATGTGTTTGCCTACTTATACGCGAGCTTGCCGCTGAAACTGTGGATAGGTGTTGTTAGAGCCATCGTTATAGCCCTTTCAGTGGGTAATCAGTCAGAAAAGGGATTACAGTCAATCATTCGGATCCCTTAAGACTTTGGATAACAAAGCTAAGCGGAAAATAATGCTTTCTGATGCGCAGATTTAACCTTCCAGCTGTATTCGGCCCACTCCTTAGACAGCGAATATACTCATTTGAGCTGATTTTATCCCATTTTGCTAACCCCGAGTTAATTCGTTCCAGCCGGTTAATGGGGTAGTAGTTCTTAACTTTTCCGTTACTGGACAGAGCGAGGACTCTAGGAGTGGAATTAAAATATCAGATTTCTAGATAGTTCATGGTAAAAATGAAAAACAATACCTAATTTTATCAAAAGGAGCTTTAAATTGGAAAATAAAAAATCCACATATGTTTGATAAATAGTTTGGAAGAAATATTCTTCACACAAAACGTGGAAATACATCATGTATTTCCACTTATTGTGTGAAGAATATTTCTTCCACCCTATTTAACTGAGCGACTGCAGATTTATTTAACCATGCCACGCTGAAGCGGACTTTGCTTTGACTGGCGAAAATCGGAGAATATTCTGGTTCTTAACACTCAGATACTTGGTACTTTATCGTCATGGGTGGTGTAACGGTTAGCATGCTCGAACGGAAATCGGGAAATGCGGGTTTGATTCCCGCTCCAGGGCGATTTAATTTTCAAGTTTTCTGATGTGATTAATGAAGCAATATAATACACGCAACCCATATGTTTGAGATTTACAATCACGAACATTATTTGAAAAAGAAAAAAGTGGGGGAAGGGAATGTAATGTTTTGCCCTCGCACTCATTCGCGTACGGGGCAGCTGCCCCCTCTGCTCCAACGTGGCTGCACATTAGTTTACAATACTCTTATTTTATGATGTTATATGAATGATGTGGCATAACCCTGCACTGATTTTGCTAAACAGTATGAAGCCTTTGATCTCGGTATTATCCTGTAAGACTCAGATCAAAAACAGTGCTACTGAATGATGGAGAAATCTGATGAATTCTAAACCTATCTAAAGAAATATTCCCACGGAGCCTACACCAGTTAGAAGCTTTTTTCGTCATTTCCCAAGGAAATTATGCTTCGATTTACTACACATCTTTCAGGAACGCAAAATTTAGTGTCGCAAAACTTTAGCATTTTCTTAAATTTTCATGCAGTATAGGGATCGAACTTGGAAGTTTGGAACTCTCTCAGCATGCACATTTTAAGCCTTTTCGTGTTTTGAAAATCCAACCTTGCTTTGAATATTTAATGTTGAAAATGAAGCATTCTGGTCCCTGTAAATAGAAAGCACAGCATTAGCGTCTCTCCACAGCTCAGTTTTCTCATTGTTGTTAGTGCCTGACCACTGGAGAAAGCAGTTCGCGACATACTATATACATATACAGTTGTACCTCTCAATAAGGACCACCCATGGGACCGGGCATTTTGTCCCTTATTGGGAGATTCCTGACGAAATACGTATTAAATAAATACGTAATAGAAAAGAAAATTTAATAAAGAATGTAAAATTTGAATGTAAATTTTGAATGTAATTTAATAAAGAATGTAAATTGAATGTAAAATTTGAATGTAAATTTTGAATGTAATTTAATAAAGAATGTGTTTTAATAAAGAATGTAAATTTTATAGGTAAATAACAGTATATCTTAAATACGATAAATATATGAAATACATATGTATAAAACAAAAATACAGTACATGCATAACAGTACAATACCTGTAAATGAAATAGTGGAAAGTATGTGAAATTTTAGATTGGATTCCAAGGGACAGGAAAAGACCCAGAAGAAGACCACATGGGAGATGGGTGGATGAAATTCGAAAGTATGCAGGGGTGACATGGAGGAGACTGGCACAAGACAGACCGTTGTGGAGGAAACTTGGGGAGACCTTCGTCCAGCAGTGGATTGATAATGGTTGACAATGATGATGATGATGATGTGCAGTACGTATTTACTTGAATAATACGATATGTGTACGAGTATGTATATATATAATCATTGTCAACCATTATCAATCCACGGCTGAATGAAGGTCTCCCAAAATTTCTTCCACAACTGTTTGTCTTGAGCCACTCTCCTCCATGTCACTCCCGCATGCTTTCGAATTATATCCACCCGTCTCCCATGTGGTCTTCTTCTGGGTCCTTTCCTGTCCCTTGGAATCCAGTCTGAAATTTTGGTTGTCCACAGGTGGTCCGTCCATCTGTCAATATGTCCAGACCATTGCCATTTCAGGGATTTTACTCTAATAATGATGTCTTTCACTTTCGTCATTTTCCTTGTCCACGAGTTCCTCTTCTTATCTTTCCTGGTTACACCAAGCATGCATCTCCCCACGCTTCTTTCCGTCGTCTGCAGTTTTTGTATGTCTTTTTTAGTTAAGGTCCATGTCTCCCCTCCATATGTAAGCACTGGAAGGATGCATTGATTAAACACTTTTCTTTTAAGATATAATGGCATATTGCTCTTACAAATTGTACTGTTTCTTCCAAAAGCTCTCCAAGTTTTATACGTTGATTAATTTCTTCATCAATAGGACCTTTGCTTTATATCTGCTGTCCAAGGTAAATGTAGATATCGGTTATCTATATATATATATATATATAATTTTTATTAAGTTCACTGTAATTAAATTGAGTCCTTCACTGTCACCGACATTTGAAAAGAATACTCAACTGTTCGGCGTATTTTAAGACTTCTTTAAGGGTTTTTTTATATCACAACTTTCCTCCTCTTCTTCCCTATCACTTTCCGGATCCTCCAAGCACTTTTCTGTTATGCCTTTATTATCAACTACAGAAATAAAATCTGTCTTCATTAGTATCATCGCTACACAGCTGTTCATCGATCGCAATATATTTCTTTATCGCAACATTACTGCCACTGTCTTTGACTATTTCACACAATTCTGTATTTTCTTCAGTGTACTCACTCAGTTCACTTACAGTGGAAATTGAAATAGTGAAGCCAGCCTTCTTGAAGGACTGTTTAACACAATTTAGAAGTATAGATTTAACAGCCGTAGTTATCTACTGTATTGGATTCCGTACATTGACAGACTTGGCAACCTGTTCGCTGGTTTCTCAAAAGAACTTTGAGAAAGAACATGCCTTAGAAACCGTTATCTGTAAGCAATCCTGAAGCTTCTAAATATGTTTTGGCCCATAGGCTGCAATACTAATGTTGTATTAGGTGGAAAGAACACCGATTTCACAAATTTTATTTTTCAATTTCTTATTTTTGAGTGGAACAATTTGTTTTTAGAGAAATTTTTGATTTCTGTAAGTGTTCCAAAAATAGTGTCCCTTATTCGGAGGTAAGTACATTAGGATCCCTATACCAAGGGACTGACACTAGAATAATTGTCGCTTAAGAGAGGAAGTCATCATCACCATTGGCAACCATTATCAATCCACTGCTGGACGAAGGTCTCCCCAAGTTTCCTCCACAACGGTTTGTCTTGTGCCAGTCTCCTCCATGTCACTCCCGCATACTTTCGAATTTCATCCACCCATCTCCCATGTGGCCTTCTTCTGGGTCTTTTCCTGTCCCTTGGAATCCAATCTAAAATTTCGGCTGTCCATCGATGGTCTGTCCTTCTGGCAGTATGTCCAGCCCATTGCCATTTCAGGGATTTAACTCTGATCATGATGTCTTCCACCTTGTCATTTTTCGGATCCACGAGTTCCTCTTCTTATCTCTCCTGGTTACACCAAGCATGCACCTCTCCATACTACTTTGAGTTGTCTGCAGCCTTTGTATATCTCTTTTAGTTAAGGTCCATGTCTCTGCACCATACGCAAGCACTGGAAGGATACATTTATCAAACACCTTTCTTTTAAGACATAATGGCATATTGCTCTTGAAAATTATGCTGTTTCTTCCAAAAGCTCTCTAGGCAAGTTTTGTACGCCGATTAATTTCTTCATCAATGTGACCCTCACTTGATATCTGCTGTCCAAGATAAATGTACGTGTCTGTTATCTCCAGCATTTCTCCATCAATCGATAAATCTTCATTTCTTGTAAAAGCATTGAACATCACTTTTGTCTTCCGGAAATTCATTTTTAATCCCCCTTCTTTACTCTTGTCAGCAAGTTCCTGGATCATATTCTGCAGCTCTGATGGGGTAGTTGCAAAAATGACTACGTCATCAGCAAAACGAAGGTGGGTTAGATAATCTCCATTAATCTTTATCCCTTTGTTTTCCCAGTTCAGTGATTGAAAGACATTTCCCAATGTTGCATTAAAGAGCTTCGGAGGTATGGTGTCACCTTGTCTCACTCCCTTTCCAATTTTTATGTGTACTGTATTTTCAAACAGCGGAATCTTTACACTTGCATTTTCATAGATGTTATTAATAAAAATAATGTATGCATCTTCAATACCGCAGGATTTCAGAGCCATTGTAACTGCTGATGGTTTCACCGTCTCAAAGGCTTTTTCATAATCGTTAAAAGCCATGCACAATGGAAGTTCATATTCCCTCGCTCTTTCAATTAGTTCTCTCAGTACGTGGATATGATCTATTGTGCTGTAGCCACTCCTGAATCCAGCTTGTTCTCTCGGTTGAGCCATGTCCAGTGTTACCTTCAAGCGGTGTGAAAGAACTTTAGTGAAGATTTTATAAACCACTGATAGGAGGCTGATAGGTCTGTAGTTCCTGAGATCCTCAATGTCACCTTTTTTATGTAGCAGGATCATTGTAGCGTTGTTCCAATCCTCAGGAATCTTCCCTTCATTAAGGCATCGAGTGAAAATTTGGGCGAGTACTGTTTCGATTTCTCCAC
Source organism: Macrothele yani (assembly GCA_039090855.1). NCBI lineage: Eukaryota > Metazoa > Arthropoda > Arachnida > Araneae > Macrothelidae > Macrothele > Macrothele yani. Next base: position 57,164,188 of record CM077017.1, on the reverse strand, counting down.
TTGCTTCTTGTATGATGTCTACAGTAATTCCATCTTCTCCTGGAGCTTTTCCCCGCTTCATGTTCTTCATTGCATGTGCAACTCCTGCTGAGAGGACTGGAAGAACTCTGGTACTGGTACCTTTCGTGATGTCTGGAGTACATGTATCATCCCTTTCATATAATTTGGAGTAGAAATCATTCACTCTTGTCAAAATTTCGCCTCTATTTCTTGTTACAGAACCATCTTCCTTTCTCTGTGCCATAATCTGTTTTCTTCCCTTACTGAGATGTCCCCTTGCTATCTTCAGGCTTTGGTTGTTTTCAATTGCTTTCCTCACTAGTTCACAGTTGAATTTCCTTACGTCTTCAGTGATACTTTTTCGTATTGTCTTGCATAGCTCTATGTATTCCACTTTGGAAGACACATCTTCTTTAGTTGTCCTCATCTCTCTTCTTTTTTGCATCAACATTTTGGTTTTTCCTGATAATATGTTCACGTGCAACTTGTTCTTAGACCCAGCTAAATTTGTTGCTGTTTCCATAAGAGCTTTGGTTACTTTTCTGTTAACTTCAGAAATATCCACTTCTTCCGATGTTAGGCCTTCTAAAGCAGAGAATCTGTTCTTCAGTTCCAACTAGAAGGTATTATGGTGTTTTTTAAGGTTGGTTATGTCAATACATTTTGTTTGTCGTATGAGCTTGCCACGTTCGAGTTTAGTGTTGAGGTGCATCTTACATCTCACCAATCTATGGTCACTACCTGTGTTGAACTTGTTTAGCACACTGCAGTCTTCTATGACGATTTTTTTGTTACACATAATAAAATCAATTTCACTTGTCGTCCCATTTGGATGTATCCATGTCCATTTCCTGTGTGGCTTTTTCTTGAAAAAGGAGTTCAAGATGAAAAACCCTTCTGCCTCTGCAAACTCAACGAAAGTATTTCCACGCTGGTTTCTGTTGCCGTGACCGAATTTACCTACTGAAGTTTCATTCTGTTGCCGTTGCCATATTTTTGCATTGAAATCTCCCATAATTATCTTCAAGTGCTGCTTACCTTTATACCAGGGATGTAAGGTCAGGTGATGCGTAACATCACAGCTTCTCCTTGACAAATGTCAACCCCGCTTTCTCGTGGTGCATCATGTTCCCACTAAAAAGGCTCTGACGACCACCAATAGCGGTATAACTATACCATCGGGATTAGAGGAAATCCCACACTCACCAACCCGCTTGGCCAGCGTTGTGAGTTATGGCCAAACCCCTCCAAAATGACTCCACAACTTAAATCTTGACCCTCAGTCTCCGGCAGCTGGAATGTACCTGGCCAAGGCAGCGGCCAGTGCGACATGAAGGCAGAGGGTGCTAAGAATCCCCGGAGGACCGGACTAGGCTGCCATCTGATGCTGACCTTGGCTACGTATAATGAACGTTACCTATCTTCTGATTCAAGGCTTCTTGAATTGAAAGAAGAACTACAAAGGATCAAGTGGGACATCGTCGGGCTAAGTGAGGTAAGGAGAAGATCTCATTGAACTGAAAAGTGGACATCTCTTCTACTATCGTGGGACAGAACCAGTGGTGTTGGATTTATAATAAACAAGAAACTGAAGGAGAAAGTTGTAGAAGTTGAAAGTTCCTCTGACAGAGCTGCACGACTCGTTATCCAACTCTCGAGAGGATACAAGGCTCAGATTATTCAGACTTATGCACCCACCACAAGTCATCCTGAAGAAGAAATTGAAGAATTTGTTGGGGAAATTCGTCATCTAAATAATAAAGGTAAACAGCACTTGAAGATAATTATGGGAAGGGAGGAAGTACTGTGTATGAATTCTATTTTCATGTTGTTTTCCTATTTTGTACATCCAAATGGTGTTTACTGGTATATGTATACATAAGAACCACAGTAGATAAACCAGATGTCTTACTTTGATTGTGAGACTAAATAAACCCAAATATCGAATCCAGTGTTCGGGTTCTAGCTTACTGAGAGTTGATGCAGTAACTTCGTTTTAATCAAATTTAAACCGAATGATTTTGTCCAGTAAGCAAAAAAGTTTTTTTTCATGTTATGCATCTTTCCCAAAAGCAGTGAAGTAAACCCCTGCCGTCCCGGTGGCGCAGTTGTCTAAGCTCTGACTTAAGACCATTCGTCCGCGAAGGGGTCCGGGTTCGAATCCCGTAAGGCATGGATGTTGTGTTTGTGTTACGGCACTGGCTCTCTCCCTTCCCCGGAACCAGTGACTCTAAATTAGGGACGGGTGACTGCTTATAGCCCATTGAGTTGCTCACGGTGGTCGTTAAACCTTCAAAAAAAAAAAAAAAAAGAAAAAAAAGTAAATCCCTAGTAAAACATTTCGATGTAAAAAAAAAAAACAATGAGTAACTATGCGTCATTGTCAAAACTATTTTTGAAATCTGATCGTGCTACATGCTGTCGAAGTGACGTAACAATATTTAATTTCATTGTTACTCAATAATACGTATATGTTACTAATCTATCGCCGAAAATTATTTCATCCCGTTTTACATAAACGTAACAATATCTCATTTCAATCTGCGCAAATTACGAGAACCTGATGCTAAATGTGATAAAGGCCATTACAAAAATGCGTAGTGTTTCTCGGCAGTATGCTGTCGGGAAAGATGTCGCAAAGACGACGCGTACTTTGCTATGATAAAGCATGCGTCTTAATGAAATTTTGTTTTCTCTCGACCCCCTCAAGGATGAGGGATTACCTGTTATCGACGAGAGCTTTAAAATAAAATGATATATACCACGATAGGGTGTATGTAACCTGTAGATATCCTAGACCAAAAGTTACCAATCCCGCTCACTAACACTTGCGATTCAGCTTTTCTTTCGATCTTGAGGTCAGTTTTTAGCTTGATGAACTTTCGTAGCTGCACCACATTTTATCGGTGTCAGGGTCGTTTCTTACGTTTGTCTAAAAATGTGAATAATATACAATGATAAAAATATTTTTGAAAAACTAAACAGTCGAAATGCTTCCTACTGCCGTCACCATAGTTTAGTAAATATTTTCTTTTGTGACTTACATATCTTTCTTTCATTTGTTTTACGACAATAAATTCATTAATCCATCTACCTAAGTACCGCTCAATGTCAGGAATTAGTAAACCTCATTGTTTATTGTCATGATTTAATTCCACTTAGTATGTACCGGACTGTGGTTCGGTACGGTCGTAAGTGACGCGAATAAATGCACTGTTGTACGTAAATTCTGTACATGTATATTTTCTAATCACTCGCTTTGTTTCACACCCACAAAGATTTTGGCATGCGAAAGATGCGTGGCATAAATTATCTACGAAGAGTACCCGGGTACTCTCCCGATTTTTTTAGCACGTCTTTGTAAAAAAGATCGTGCTTATGTTATCGGTTTGTCCGTCCGTCCGTCCGTCTGTAGACACGATATCTCTGCAACTATTAGTCCGATTTGAAAAATTCTTTTTGCATTGGGAAGCTTGAAATATGCTAATGATGATCCTTTATTTCGTTTTTTTTTTTTACGATGCACAATTTCGCCGCTAGAGGGCGTAAATGCAGATGATCTCGAATTCAAAAATACGTTTTGTTCCACATATTTGCTTCTAAACATCCAATTGAAAAAACTATTTTATCTTTCGATTCCATTTATGTCGGAGTATTTTGGATATAGTTATTTTTTTCAGATTATGCATAGATGTTCCGCTAGGGGACGTAAAAGTAAGTTACATTTCCCCCGATAACTCTTCTTCTAAAACTCCGATTCGAAAAAAAATTTCTTCAGCGGATACAGCTCCTGATGAAAAATCTTTTGCATATAATTTCTAATATTTGGTAAAGAATACTTTGGCCACCAGGAGGCGTAAGTGTTAATTTTTGTTTTTCGTGTTTTTGCCATAAAATCTGAGCTTCTAAAATCTCGATTGAAAAAATTCTTTCGTGGACTGATGCCACTCACTTCGATAAACTTTTTCGGAATATTTTATTCTTAAAATATTCCATGGATTCTCCGCCAGGGGGCGTAGATGTATATATTATTTTTGTCAATATCTCTACTTCTAGGAGTCCGATTAAAAAAATTCCTTCTTTGTTGGATAGTGTTTTCAGTGTGACATGTTGTTCATATAATTTCAAAATTTTCAAGTAATTCGTATACTTTCCGCTGGGGTCGTAAAGGAAAATTGCTTTTACCCCATTATCTCTGCTTCTAAATCTCCTATTTGAAAAATTCTTTCTGCACCGGATACAGCTCCTGATGGAAAATACTTTGCACATAATTTTTAATTTTTGTACATAAGGGTTTGGCCACCAGGTGGCGTAAGTATTAATTTCCGCTTGATGTATTTGCAGCAAAATATGAGCTTCTAAAATGTCGATTGAAAAAAAGTCGTTTGTAGACCGATACTACTCATATCTACAAACCTTTTAGGAACATTTTCTGAAAATAATGCATGGTTTCTACGCCAGGGGACGGAGATGTATATCTTAGTTTTGTCAATATCTCTACTTCTAGGAGTCCGATTTGAAAAATTCCTTTTTTGTTGTGTTTCGGATGCGAAATCTTTTTCCTATAAATTCAAAAATTTCAAGTAAATCATAGACTTTCCGCTAGGGGGCACAAAGGTAAATTGTGCTTTCTGCGTTACTTCTGCTTCTAAAACACCGATTTGAAAAATTCTTCCTGTATCGCATACAACACCTGATGGAAAATATTTTTCATATAACTTGTAATGTTTGGTAAAGAATGATTTTGCTACCAGGGGGCATAAGCGTTAATTTCTGCTTCTGGTGTATTTGTAGCAAAATCTGGGCTCTTGAAAACTCGACTGATTTTTTTTTCTTTGACCGATACCGCTGATATTGAAAAACCTTTTGAGAATACTTTCTTCCTAAAATAATGCATGGTTTTCCCCCAGGGGACGTAAAGTCACACCTCATTTTTGTCGATATCTCTGTTTCTAAGAGTCCGATTTGAAAAATTCTTTCTGTGTTGGAGAGCGTTTCCTGTGCGAAATGTTTCTCACATAAATTCATATTTTTCTTAACGCACAAGTTTTCAACCAGAGGGCGTAAGCTCACTATTCCGTTTACGGCAATATCTGAGGGATTAACAACCCGATTGAAAAACTTCTTTCTTCCGTCAGATACTATTGTTTTCCATACCGGTTCCATTGACTTTGAACAGCTTTGATAAATTTAATTTGCGTCAGAAGGGATTCAAAAGACGTGCTTATTACACCCGAAAATTTGGTGTCATCTTTCTTGGGGTTTTTTTCCCCTTCGATCTTCATAGGTTGTCTGCCGAAGCTTCCCGTCGTTTGGGGATTATTTGAACCCTAATCCCTTTTGTGCCTGTGTCTTACAGATTCTTCTCCTTTAACTATATTTGTGCTATGAATGGTATATTTTGACCTCAGCATGTTTTAGAGTGATAAAATGCAAAACCCATTCATTCCCTAATGTACTCTAAGGTAGTAAAAATACCAAATCTTCCCAGTACAGTCGAACCCCGATAATGCGAACACTCTTAACGCGCATTACTTTTACCGCGAACTGTTTCTATATTTCCCGGTTCACGTCAATAACATGAACTACTTTTAACACAAGCAAATTTTCGGATCCCGTCGATGTTCGTGTTAACGATATTCGACTGTAGTCTTCGAATTACAGTCATTTGCAAAAGTTTAAGACCACTTATTGGTATTAGATTTCTGCCGATTGCGTCAGCTACTGTCTGTATTATTCAACTTCCTGTCGGTGTTGCATCTTCCTACAGCGGCAGCTTTTGATAGAGTAAGGGAAGTGTGCGAGCGTCAGTTTGCTTCTGGTTTTCATGCTGCGGGGTTTTGTACGTATTTTCTATCTAGCGAAAAATGTGCAAAAAAGCGTCATTAAGTGTTGCAAAGAGGGCACAAATAGTGACTTTATATCGTGAAGGATATTCCGAACGTGACAGAAGCCAAAAAGTGAATGAGAGCAAGACTGATATTTATAATACGATGATGAAATATCGAGATACAAGGGAATTTAGCGACCGAAAGAGGAATGGACGTCCAAGGAAAACAACCCCACATGATGACAATACCATAAGGCGAATAGTTTTGCGTTCTCCGAGGAGTTCGTGCAAGAAAATCAGGCCTTTCTACATTAAAAAGGGTCTGATATTAGTATCAGCACTGTTTCCCGTCGTCTTAGCAAAGATTTTGGATTAAAGTCTTATAAACCTGAACATAAACCTAGACTATCCTGTCATGAAAAAGAAGACTCCAGTTTGCGAAGCGGCATCAATCGTGGACAGCTGAAAATTGGAGCCAAGTTCTTTTTTCCGATGAATCAACTGTGAGTCAATTTAAATCACGTGAAGCACATGTTCGACGACCAAAAGGCAAAACGTTTGATGAAAAATATACCGTTTGCACCGTGAGACATCCGCCATGACACGGGGTACTATGTCAGTATCCAGTACTTCATTATCCTGTTTTGCCGACAAGCACTTACCATGACTGGTCCTTTTTATGTGGAAATGTTACGTGAGAAGCTGTTAACACATATGCAAGTGCACAGATGCACAATCTTTATGCATAATGGTGCTTCATGCCACAGATCAAAGACAGTAAAGGACTACCTGCAGAGGAAAAACGTAACTGTGCTTGACTGGCCCGGTAATAGTCCTGACTTTAACCCCATCGAAAATTTGTGGACCATTTTAAAAGAAAAGGTAGCAGAAAAACAGCCAACAAATTCCCAAGCTTTGATTGACGCGATAAAGTACGTGTGGTGCAAAGACATTTCAAGTGACTACTGCAAATCCCTCATTGAGAGTATCATCATCATCATCATCATCATCATTGTCAACCATTATCAATCCACTGCTGGACGAAGGTCTCCCCAAGTTTCCTCCACAACGGTCTGTCTTGTGCCAGTCTCCTCCATGTCACCCCTGCATACTTTCGAATTTCATCCACCCATCTCCCATGTGGTCTTCTTCTGGGTCTTTTCCTGTCCCTTGGAATCCAATCTAAAATTTCGGCTGTCCATCGATGGTCTGTCCTTCTGGCAGTATGTCCAGCCCATTGCCATTTCAGGGATTTAACTCTGATCATGATGTCTTCCACTCTTGTCATTTTTCGGATCCACGAGTTCCTCTTCTTATCTCTCCTGGTTACACCAAGTATGCACCTCTCCATGCTACTTTGAGTTGTCTGCAGCCTTTGTATGTCTCTTTTAGTTAAGGTCCACGTCTCTGCACCATACGTAAGCACTGGAAGGATGCATTGATCAAACACTTTTCTTTTAAGACATAATGGCATATTGCTCTTGAAAATTATGCTGTTTCTTCCAAAAGCTCTCCAGGCAAGTTTTGTACGCCGATTAATTTCTTCATCAATGTGACCCTCACTTGATATCTGCTGTCCAAGATAAACGTACGTGTTTGTTATCTCCAGCTTTTCTCCATCAATCGATAAATCTTCATTTCTTGTAAAAGCATTGAACATCACTTTTGTCTTCTGAAAGTTCATTTTTAATCCCACTTCTTTACTCTTGTCAGCAAGTTCCTGGATCATACTCTGCAGCTCTGATGGGCTAGTTGCAAAAATGACTACGTCATCAGCAAAACGAAGGTGGGTTAGATAATCTCCATTAATCTTTATCCCCTTGTTTTCCCAGCTCAGTGACTGAAAAACACCCTCCAATGTGGCATTAAAGAGCTTCGGAGATATGGTGTCACCTTGTCTCACTCCCTTTCCAATTTTTATGTGTTTTGTATTTTCAAACAGCCTAATCTTTGCACTTGCATTTTCATAGATGTTATTAATAATATTAATGTATGCATCTTCAATACCGCAGGATTTCAGATCCATTGTAACTGCTGATGGTTTCACCTAATCAAAGGCTTTTTCATAATCGATAAAAGCCATGCACAATGGAAGTTCATATTCCCTCGCTCTTTCAATTAGTTCTCTCAGCACATGGATATGATCTATTGTGCTGTAGCCACTCCTGAATCCAGCTTGTTCTCTCGGTTGAGCCATGTCCAGTGTTACCTTCAAGCGGTGTGAAAGAACTTTAGTGAAGATTTTATAAACTACTGATAGGAGGCTGATAGGTCTGTAGTTTCCGAGATCCTCAATGTCACCTTTCTTATGTAGCAGGATCATTGTAGCGGTGTTCCAATCCTCAGGAATCTTTCCTTCATTAAGGCATCGAGTGAAAATTTGGGCGAGTACTGTTTCGATTTCTCCACTTGCTTCTTGTATGATGTCTACAGTAATTCCATCTTCTCCTGGAGCTTTTCCCCGCTTCATGTTCTTGATTGCATGTGCAACTTCTGCTGGAAGGACTGGAAGAACTCTGGTATCTTTCCTGATACCTGGAGTGCATGTATCATCCCTTTCATATAATTTGGAGTAGAAATCTTTCACTCTTGTCAAAATTTCGCCTCTATTTCTTGTTACAGAACCATCTTCTTTTCTCAGTGCCATAATCTGTTTTCTTCCCTTACTGAGATGTCCCTTTGCTATCTTTAGGCTTTGGTTGTTTTCAATTGCTTTCCTCACTAGTTCACAGTTGAATTTTCTTACGTCTTCAGTGATACTTTTTCGTACTATCTTGCATAGCTCTATATATTCCACTTTGGAAGTCACATCTTCTTTAGTTGTCCTCATCTCTCTTCTTTTTTGCATCAACATTTTCGTTTTTCCTGATAATTTATTTATTGAGAGTATATTGAGAGTATACCACATGGTATTCAGTCTGTTATAAATAACAATGGTGAGCACACAAAGTACTGATTTCGGTCTTTCTGTGTTCTAAAGAATGTAAGTATTAATCTGTGGTGTCATTTTATTAAATAGCTCCGACTGGTAATTAGTTGTTTCTTTGAAAATCTTAATTTTCAATAAATTGGCAGGTGGTTTTAAACTGTTGCAAATGACTGTATTTCACAGGGTGGACGGTAACTGATTTCCTATAAACTGACGTTTTACCCTCTAGAAACGTATTTAACAAATTGAAAATGTCAGTAACTACATAAAGACTTTAACCAATTTCATTTAAATATCGAACTTTGTTGACACAGTTTTTATTTTTTTTAAATAGTTGGGACTAAAATTGTTTCGTAGAACTAAAATGCTCTACGAGTATTTAAAATTAGAATCGCATGATGCGTTCATTTGTTTCGAGGGAAAAGAGTTTGTGTGTGTGAGAGAGAGAGAGAGAGAGAGCAGTTTACAAATTGCGATTTTTTTACAGGTGGTGCAAAAACTAAATGAAGTAGACATAGCAATTTATAATCACTAATATCTAAAGCAGTGATTAAAACAACTTTCAGCCTCTTAGAGCTTTGACTTATGTTTATTCATTATCATTTTTTACTGTCTTAATCAGTTTAGAGGCACAAATTGATTGCTAATCAAAAAACAAGACTTTATTCCGATGTTATAATTAAGTTCGTTTCTTATTTTCGCAGTCTGCTTTGCTTATCCTTATAAAAAAAAAACGAGAGAGAGAGCGAAAGATAAGGAAGGATACGAAAGAAGTTTAGAGCGGCGCAGCATGCATAAAAAATGGACGACGCAGAGATTTTTTAATAGAATGAAAAACAAGTGGGGAAAAAACGGATCTGCGATTCTTCCCGTTCGTTATTTCCTTTCCTTCCTCCTTTTACATTATCTCGAAGAGGCAATGCATGCTTCTTTTTCTAACGTCTGCCGTCATTCTCAATTATCGTTCACTCCCCCGTGACTTCTCCGCACCGCAAACGACGGGCATGAAACTCCGATCTCCGTTGCTAAGCAACCAATAGCATGGAAGGTGTTACGCACTAGCCTCCTTTACAGCGTTTACAAGGTCAACAAATAATTATATCCGCCTCTAAAACATGTCACTGTAAATCACTTTTCAATCTTCCGAGACCGCTATCGCCATCTGTTGAGCTTAATGCAAGACATACTTCATGTTGGGAAGACACGCAAAGAAATGTGAGGGATATAAATCAAGTCCCGCGTTCCCGATTGTCTCCGTCACGAAGAAAGGTTCCGCAACGTTAAACAGTGAGCCTTCAAATCATATCAAAACACATAGTACGTCCAGAACCGTCTGTTTTATTTTATTGCTGTCTTTTGTATTAAACTTAATTTCAGTTATACCAATTTTCTCATTAACTTATTTATTACACTGCAATTCACTGGTGGATTCAGGGGATTGAGGGGCCCATGAATTTTTCTTTGTTCTGTTTAAACATTTTGCAAAAACCTTTGAGCTGAAAGTTAGCAACATCGCAATTTAATGTGAATATTTAACGTTCTTAATTACTAGTCGGAGATATTTGATAAAATGACACCAGAGATGAATACTTACATTCTTTAGAACACAAAAAGACCGAAATCAGTGCTTTGTGTGGCCCCCCTTTGTTTTTTAATAACGGACAGAATACGATGTGGTATACTTTCAATGAGGATTTGCAGTAGCCACTGAAAATGTCTTTGCACCATACGTACTTTATCGCGTCAATTAAAGCTTGGAAATTCGATGGCTGTTTTTTTTTTTTACTACCTTGTCTTTTGAAATGGTGCACAAATTTTCGATAGGGGTTAAAGGTCGGGGCTATTACCGGGCCAGCCAAGCATAGTTATGTATTTATCTCTGTAGGTAGTCCTTTACACTCTTTGATCTATGGCATGGAGCACCATCATGCATAAAGATTGTGCACTTGCATATGCGTTAACAGCTTCTCACGTAACGTTTCCACATAAAAAGGACCAGTCATGGTAGCGCCTGTCGGCAAAAAAACATAATGAAGCAATACCGGATGCTGACATAGCACCCGATATCAGGGCCGGATGGAGCTCTTGCGGGGCCCAGAGCAAAATTTCATTGTGGGCACTAAAAAATAAATCTCATATTTTAATAAAGTCGTTTCTGAAAATTATCGTTCGTGAGCAAAAACACCCGAACACTACCGTAAAAACAAAATGATTATTTCAAAGAAGTATTTGCTTTGAGCTTAAGAAAAAGACCATAATACGGACTGAAAGTTCAGAGAGAGAGAGGGGGGGAGGAAAGAGAGAGGAGGGAAGAGAGAGAGAGAGGAAGAGAGAGGAAGAGAAAGAGAGAAAAAGAGAGGCAGAGAGATAGAGAAATAGAGAGAAAGAGAAAGAAAGAGAGAAAAAAAGAGAGAGAGAGAGAGAGAGAGAGAGAGAGTGAGTAAAAAGTATTAAAATCTACGATTTTCTTTCCCGGGAGAAGAGGTTTAGGTTGCATTGTGACTCTTATAACAGCTTATTCACAAAATGATAAAAGCTTAGCGAATATTTTTGTATAGGATACATAATAAGGATCCCTCTAAAATAAATTGGTATAAACATTTTTTCCCCTGATACATGTTTAGTGATTGATTTTTAATGCGCAGTGGAGTAACTGACAAATTAGTGACATTCTAAACTTTTATACGCGTTCATATATGAAAGTTGCCTTTTTTTTTTTTTTTTAATTTCTTGTTGGAATAGTGATCTCCATATATAGTCCGAAAGTAACTTGGATATTGTTCTTTTTATTTCCTTAAATTTAAGTATCAGGTTTTCACACAAATTGTTGGATATATAAAAGTAGGGGACCACAAAATGATGAAATTTAATTGGCTATTTCATGAATGCGGAAAATATTTAGGTGGCTACAAAAATAATTTCGAATCTGCAAATCTCAGTGTACGTACGACGAACAGGGGGAAGGGGGGGATAACGTATTCAAAAATGGAGAGATTGGAAACAAACAAAAAACTTCAAAAATATATTTTTAAGGGCCTTGCGCCCCAAAAGTTACAGAAAAAATGTAGTTAAATTTTTTTTTTTTACCGAAAATTATTTTGTTTTCTAAACTGCGGGGTCCGGGGCGAGCGCCCCGGTTGCCCCTATGGTCCAGCCGGCCCTGCCCGATATCATCGGACTAGGCGGATGTCTCACGGTGCTAACGGCGTATTTTTCATCAAACCTTTTTTGGTCGTCGAACATGTGCTTTCACGTGATTTAAATTGACGCACAGTTGATTCGTCGGAAAAAAGAACTTGACTCCAATTTTCAGCAGTCCACGATTGATGACGCTTCGCAAACTGGAGTCTCTTCTTTATCATGGCAGAGGTTAGTCTAGTTCAAATGGGTCTGCTGACTGTTCAAGTTTATAAGACTTAAATCCAAAATCTTTGCTAAGACGTCGGGAAACAGTGCTGATACTAATATATATTTTTTTTTTTTTTTTTTGGAGGTTTAACGACCACCGTGAGCAACTCAATGGGCTATAAGCAGTCGCCCGTCCCTAATTTAGGGTCACCGGTTCCAGGGAAGGGAGAGATCCAGTGCCGTAAGACAAACACAACATCCATGCCTCACCGGGATTCGAACCCGGACCCCGTTCGAACGAATGATCAGAGGCCATCGCTTAGACCACTGCGCCACCGGGGCGGCGATACTAATATCAGACCCTTTTGAATGTAGAAAGGCCTATAATTATTATTCTTACATAATTATTCGTCTTATGGTACTGTCACCACGTGGGGTTGTTTTCCTTGGACGTTCACTTCTCTTTCGGTAGCTAAATTCACCTTATCTCCATATTTCATGATCGTATTATGAATAGAAGTCTTGCTCACATTCACATTTCTGCTTATGTCACGTTCGAAGTATCCTTCAGGATATAAAGTCGCTATTGATTGGTGCCCTCTGAGTAACACTTAATGACGCTTTTTTGCCCATTTTTCACTATATAGAAAATACGTACAAAACCTCTCAACATGAAAACCAGAAGCAAAGTGAAGCTCACACGCTTCTCCCAACTCTATCAACAGCTGGCAGCTGTAGGCTGGTGCAACACCAGCAAGAAGTTGAGTAATACAGGCAGTAGACGCAATCGGCAGAAATCTCCTAATACCAATAGGTGGTCTTAAACTTTTGCAAATGACTGTAAAATGTTAGCCAGAGGCCAACTCGCTTTTGGAGCCGGAGGCGCACGTGATATCAGTTGTGTGTGATGACTATTTATTTATTTATTTATTTATTTATTATTTTTTTTTTTTTTTTTGTACATGTGCTGCTTCAAAGAGCAGAAATCCTTTAATTACGTAAATGCTCTCGACTGTAGATGATTCGCGTATTTGTGTTTTCACATTATTTTGGCCCATGTTTTGGGCATAAATTTTCAAGAAGTTTTCGCAAAACTTCTATTGCAAGTAAAATCCATTGATAATGAGGTACTCACATTGCAGCAGGAATGGATGTCACTGAGTCTAAATGAGAAATCGGCATTGTTTTAGCTTTGAGTAAAGCCTCAATATCAGGTGTAATCCGAGCTGTTGCGATTTGTAAAATGTCCTCCGAATGTTGATCTGTCAGACGTATTCTTGTTTTTGATTTTGTGTTCTTCATTTGACTGAATCACTGCTCACATATGTAGGTACTGCCGAAGATAGAAGGCATGAACAATGCATGTTTATGTATTTCTGAATACTTTTCTTCGGACACACATTTGGAATAAAAGTCAATTACCGCATGTAGGGGCTTGTAAAAACGTACGTTTCACTGCAGAGTCACACTGCAGATCTGTATATTCTAACTAACTGTAGGCGATGTGTTGTTACACTTTCGATGTCAAACAAGAAGGGCGTGGAGAACATTGCCATGTAAATATCGTTCTCTCTGAAATCAGAAAATCTGCTTTTGAACTCCTCTCAGATTTGAAATGCATTGTACATAATCACTTGAGCTCCATGTTCAATTTTCATTCACCAATGCTGCTAATGTTCGAAAGTGATGCAGTTTTTATTTTGCACTTGACGTTCCCACGGGATTAGTTTGGTCTCAAAAGCTTTCACATAGACATAAAAATTATGAGCAAGTTGACTTTTCCCAAGTAAACAGTAGTTCAGTTCATTGAGATGACCAATAATCTCGACAAGGAATGCAAAGACACTTAACCACTTCTGATCATGGACCTCGCGAATGGGTTTTCCTTTGGATTCCACGAATTGTTGAACTTTATCCTTCAAAGAAAAAAGGCGCTGAAGCACCTTCCCGCTGATCAGCCAACGTACTTCCGCGTAATATGCAACGTCACCATGTTCAACTTCCAAATAGCTCAAGAACTTTTGAAATTGCCTGTCGAATAAAATACACCACTTTCACAGCAACAGTCATCACATGTTCAAAGTTTGAGAAGGACTTCGCACACAAATTTTCTTGGTAGATGATGAAGTGGAAAGCCTTTATCTTTGTATTGTCGCACTCCTTCGCTCCAGATTTCATTAAAATTGTGACTCCTTCCTTATTTCGTACATAGCAGGCGTACCCTCTGTGATTATGGTAGATATGTTGCTCAAGTCTAACTCACACTGAGCCAAGGTATCTCTTGGACTTGAATACAAATCTGAAGCCCGTGTCGCATCTTTAAGAGCAACTACACTGCCTAAGTCCTCCACAATTTTGAGGATTCTATCAACGCCAATAATGAAAATGGCTATTTGTGCAGTATCAGCTGCATCTGTGGATTCATCCATCGCTACAGAATAAAGCACAAACTCCTTGCACTTGGATTTAAAATTGCTGAATAAATTTGCTGCCAGATCCTCCACTGACCTCGCTTCTGTCACACCAGACAAGCTAATGTTCGAAACAACTTGAGCCTGTGACGGGCAAAGCACATCAACTGCACATTGAAGACATTCTTTCACAAACTCTGAGTCAATAGAGTTTACCACGTTTGGCAATTTTTTTCCTCTCACGTAACTAACGCGAACACTGTTTTCAGACTGTTTATTTACCTTGGAGAATAATGACTGCTGACCTGACAATTTAGGTAGCTTGTCTTTTAATTCCCTAACTTTTTCGCTTCGAAACTGTCCCTCCAATCCAGATTATCTCGCACTGTGCTTCGTATCATAAAGTCTCTTGACGTTGTATTCTTTCATTACCGCAGCGCTCTCATTGTAAATAAGGCAAACTGCCCTACTCCTATGCTCAACAAAAAGGTAATGGGACGACCACTTTTCTTGAAAAAAATGCCATTTTGTCTTCAACTTTCCTCCTATGGCTATCACAGCTCTCCATTGTGCACACATTCAAAGGTCAAATGGCTCTGCTGACTGAAGTGTCTTACCCAGCTCAGGTCAACTACTCGACGCCCTTCTTATCGCCAAACAATCGCGAGCTTTACATCCACTTGCTCTCTTTTTAATCTCAGGGCCACGCAAACGCTTTCCTCTTAACATCCATTCCTCTTAATAGAATAGTGGAAATTTTGGGGAATAGAATGTATAGGTGGCAAAAGGGGGGGGGAGGACACTAGCAGATAATTTTTCTTCTTCCAGACACTAGCAGCCGGCGTTTACGACTCCAATGAATGGTAATTATACACTGCTGGACAATTGCTAAGGACGGATCATAAACGGCTATATAGCGCATAAAAAAGTAAGTGTGGCTGGACTCCAAGTGAAATAAAATAATGTCAGAATGCCAGGACATTACAAGAAAGACAATTTATTGTGCTCTGAAATACAGAAGGCTTTGGAACGTGTTCAACGGACAAACAGGCCATTTTGTGCAGAATACGTACACGTGAAAAAAATGCAATTACCGTCCGCAGGCGTTCCGGCGTAAGATGTCAATACGGGATATTGCCACCATGGAGGGCGATGCAAGATTCCACACGTCGTGTCATGCTTTGCACAACATTATCAAGCAGTTGTTGGGGTAATTTATCTGATTCCTCTGTCAGTGCAGGTATGAGGGTGTCCTTGTTTATTGGAGAGCATTGGCGACCAGCAAGACTCCTCCGCAAAGCATCCCACACATTTTCAATGGGATTCAGATCTGGAGAACGTGCTGGCCATACGAAGCGTTGAATATCCTCGCTCTCAAGACACTCCTGGACAGCGACTGTTCGATGACATGTTGCGTTGTCGTCCCTGAAAATGAATCTATCCCCGACAGAACCACGGAACATGCGAACATGAGGTAGCAGAACATTATTAATGTATCATTGGCCAGTCATAGTCCGAGTTGGAAACACATAGAGGGACGTACGACCATTGATCATGATGCCAGCCCATACCATGACACTAAATGTCGGATAGCGGTCCCTTTCTTGTATGTTTGCTGGACAATATGCAGTACCACTATCACGCCAGATCAGTTGTCGTCGACAATCAGACGATAAACTGTATCTACTCTCATCTGAGAAGAGGACAGCAGACCAGTCGTTATCAGTCCAATTGCGATGTTGATGGCACGGGCGGTACGGTGACGTCTGGACAATGGGATGCACACAACAGGACGGCGGGCGTATAGTCCTTCTTCATGCAAGCGTCTGGCGACAGTTTTTCGGGAGACCCGCTTGCCAGTAGCAGCCATAAACTGATTTGCTACCTCACTAGCTGTGCTGCGCCGGTGTCTTTTTGTTGATAGTACTATGTACCGATCTTCTGCAGGTGTCGTACTGCGAACACGACCTCCCCGTAACGTTTGCTACACTCTCCATTTGATTGAAATGATTTCCAAAGCCTTGAAATAACACTGTGGTTGACGTCGAACTCCCGGGCAACATTTGTTATTTTTCGCCCTTCTTCAATCTTGCCAATAATAAGGCCACGCGTAAAAGCATCTAGGTGATGTCGGGAAGACATACTGAAATTGCAAGTTCGTCAAATGATTCTTTCCCTTTTAACTTTGCGTTTGAACAACAACGGTCAATACGCGTCAAATCCTTTATATCTGTTATCAGCGCTATGACGTCACGAACAAGTTCGGCAATCCAAAATTTGCATACGCACAACACGTCTTACCGTATCCCGCACTTATGCTAATTTCCACATTTTCCTGCCTGCCATTTTATGGTTGCTATCGTTGCTATTGTCATCCGTCCTTAGCAATTGTCCGGCAGTGTATTTTGTTAAGTTACGTAACGAAAAATTTTATGGTAAATTTTGTTTTGAAAATCACAAAATTATTAATTATGTTAACAATCATCGTCTTTGAGTTTCAAAAAAATAAAAAAATTCCCCCACCCCACTCACACAAACATTGCATTTATCCCCAATAGTGGATTTCGGCACATACAAATCTCGCTCCCCCAAACGAAATACCGAAATGCAGCCCTATATAGAATGTTTTGCCTAGTTGACGTGAAGCGGCTTGGAGGGGTGGGCCCCGGGTTGAAGACCCCTAATCTATAGTAAGTTATCCCCTCTCCCTTCCCCTCTTCCGAGCGTTTTTCTTTTCAAATGCTGATGTAAAATTCCGTCAGACAAGCGCAGTACCAAAACTAGAACCCGACTTGGACGATTAGCCAAAAACTTTCGCCTCCGTGAATATTTCAGGCAAAAAAAATTTTCAGGAATCTTGCTCACGTAGCCCACTTGCGCACCAATTTTTTTTCCATTGTTTTACTAATTATTTTGTAGGGAAGTAATTAAGGAGAGCTCCTTCTACTTTGCAGCAAATGACCTGGCTCGTCAGTAATTGTATGCATGCCAGCATAGCAGGGGCGTATTTAAAAGGGGGAGCAGGGAGCCTTGCCCCACGAAAGTGTTTCATTTTTTTAAAATTAAAATTCGATTTACATTTTTAAAAAATGCTTTAATTTAATAAAAATGTGCCAACTTATATTAGAAAATGCTTTAATTTTTTCTTCTAGTTTTCATTAACTTTTATGTTCTCCTGATGGATATCAAAAATTTCCATATTTTGTCGCCTTCCACCCCTCCCCCTCGGAAAAAATTCTATATACGCCCCTGTAGCATAGGTGTAGACTTTTGTAAATCTCAGGAAATGCTCGACTAAAAAAATCGCGTCTATACATTAATTTTCTTTAAAATAAATGAGAATGAATAAAAATGTGTTATTTTTAATATGAGAATAAAATGTTTTTATTTGAATATATTACGGGCAAAAGATGGCTTGGGATTGTGTTAAAGACCGTCTGGAGCAACTCACTGGAACATGTGTCAGCAGTCACCCCTCTAATTTGACGCCACTGGTTCCAGGGAAGGGAAAGAGCCAATGCGTAAGGAAAGCGTACTATCTATGCCTCACCTGGAATGCGGGACCAGACCCATCTCGGGCGAACGATTGGTTGACAGCGCCTCGTACCACTCAGACACCGGGGCGACTTCTTGTTTTCCTTCATATTTTTCTTAACTGTTTCATTTTTCAATACATCTGAAAAAGATTTGTTACATTAAATTCAGCATACAATTATAACTGATATGTTGCAGAACTTCTTTATACTAAAATAATGTTTGAACATACTTTTTTAAAAGTGCATGTTGAATATATCAATCTTGTTTTTTAGTAATGTATGGTTAATGCTAAGTAATAGAAACTTTTTTTTTTTTTTTTTTGCATATGTTCTAATTACAATATGCAAATTGTTAGCAAAGGATAACTTTGGTTGCCCTCTTCAGAAATCAGGTCATGCTTAAGCAACCGAACATGGCCGTAGTCGGGCCCTGTGGATATATGTCAGTGTTCTTGGGTGTTGTGAGTGGTAGTATGGGCACAATTTTATTACTAAACCCATAGCTATGGTGCTGATATACTTCCAGCACAGAAAGCTTGGGCGACAAAAGGATCACTTGAGAGAACATCGAAACTGTTAATCGAAGTCTATTTTTACTTGTTTTCCATCCTAATCTCGGCCGACCGCAGAACAATAAAGGAAGATGTGATTGGATAAACTCTATGTGCTGTAGTGTTCTGTGGAATGCTCACTTCGTTTTCGCGAGGTTTTTTTTATTTTTATTTTTTTGCGTTTTTCAGCATTTATTCAACAGTGGATTTCTTTGCCCTGACTGGACGCTTCACATGACAGAGTTGAACAGCGAACATTTTAAACTAAAACTTACCAAATATGATCACTAGAAGATATCAACATTCCAGATTCACCCTCTCCTTTTTGCCCCACGGAAGGTCGATAAAGAATTTAGCTTTAAAGACCAAAGTAACAGTGTCAGCTCTTTCCGTCCTGCATTTGTTTGTCACAGTGTTGCGGAACGAAAGGATTGGCATTGCCAAGTGGACTCGGGTTCGAGCTCCGAACAAAGCATGGGTGATGTGTTTACCTTACGGCACTGGCTCTCTCTCCCTCCCTGGAACTAATGGCCCTAAATTAGGGACAGGCGACTGCTTATAGCCCTAAGAGTTGCTCACGGTGGTCGTTCACCCCCGAAACAAAAACATTGTTTCAGTCAAAGGCGTTGAAAGAATCTAGACTCCTACCTAACGCTTACCCGAAGACCTACCTTCCTTACCATTCATCCCAAAGAAGGGAAAAAACTGTTCAGTGAGAGGACCAAGCAGTTTCGCAAAATCTTCTCTCTATCCCGACTGATTACTTCAGAGAGTGTTGTGAAGTGTGTAGAACTAGTATGTCACGCCTTGATATTACGAAAGCCCTCTTCATCTAATTATTTGTAATTATTTGGAGTATTTGGGAAGGATTTGGAATTAGTGAGTGTTCCCGACTTCGGGATAATATCGTCCCCCTATTAATATCAATGCCATAGTATACAGATTTACAGCTAATTACTCCTACTTACTCATTCTCCCCCGTTTCATTGTTTGCTCCTTGTTCACAGTAGCACTTAGAAGGCAAGTCTTTTGTGTGATACGTTTGTATTGAAATCTCCCATATGAAACTTATAAACCGTTGCTATAGAGATTCGCCAAATTCCGGTATTTGATTGTACGAAAAATAAACACCCAAAATCCGCCAGTTTTCCTCAAAGGAATTTTTTTTAGCATTGTTTGTAACATTGAAATAGGTCTTGAAAGGAACAAAAAGAAGAAATTAAAAGTTGGTGCTTAATCCCGAGTCTGAGAAATGACAGTCTAAAGCAAAAGCCCTCTCTCCAAACCTATGTTTGTCTTGATGATCGGGGTGTTTGCTGTTAATTGTTTTTTCCCCATTGGGGTACGGTATTCAAGTTCTTTCTCAGCCCTGATCCTCCTAAGCCAGCCTAACCAAAACAGGCTGAAAAAAAAAAAAAAAGAAATTCGAGAAAATCACGCCATTTTTTTTTTCTAATTTAACAGTGTTAAAAGAAATTTCTGCTGTCTCCCCTGGTTTAATAATGATAATTATCAAGTGTTTTCACTTTTTCTGCTCCTTAAATCGACATAAAGCTAACTTTTGAAAGAGCAATAAAAAAAGTTTCAATTGTACTCTTGCTCGAAAAGCTGTGGTTCCTACTTTTCCATTTTCAAAACGGATCTTTTGTATTTAATTCTTATGCTATTGTTTCTGATAACTGCAATGCAGGTATAAAAAATTGTCTCGCGCACCTTTCTGACAGAATAAAAAAAATACAGACCTTCTCAATTTTCCGATGAAAATAATAACGAAAATGCTTTCAAGAAACATTCACGCTTTCCTGCCCTGACTGATGAAATGTCCAACTTTCTTGGTCTATCGTCCATAGCATTCGTCTATGCCATGGACGGCTTCATCTCTCCGATTTAGGGAATTGTTCGCCACAGAAGTTAGTTAGTTTTTCAGACGATTGCCTTTTAGGAAGCGGTATCACACACCTTTGCAATCTCATCATATCCCCTGTCTGGAAATAGAAAAGAGAAGTGCGAGGGCTCAGAACGTCACGCAAGAAAGATCAGAATGAGAAACACAAGAGTCTATAAATGAAGTATGCAACTTCAGTATGCTATTAAAAAAATACGATAGAAAAAACTTACTTTAAACGTCAAGAGGCGGGGCAAGTGCTAAAGTTTGTTAAGTCAGATGATAGATGGCACCAAGTGTCTCGTGTAATGAAAAATCTCGTCAAACACGAAATGCAACAAACATGGCTTCCCTAGTGAAGAAAGCAGCGTGTGTAATTTGGTTTGCGGAGTCAAAATCTCTAACAGTTCAGCGTAAGTTCAGAACGGAGTACAAATGACAGCCGCCGACACGAAGGAGCACCGAACAATGGGTAAATGAATTCAAAGCAACAGGAAGTGTCTTGAAAAGCAAAAGCACTGGGTGACCTTACATTTCGGTCGAAAAGGTGGATGTCGTGCGTAAGGCATATCTAAGGAGCCCGAAGAAGTCCGTCCGCGTTGCCAGTCGTGAACTCGAAATGCCGCGAGCAACGCTTCACAAGGTTCTGCCTAAACGTCTACGCCTGTATGCATGTATAGTGCAGTTAGTGCAAAAATTTCGACCGAATGATCGACTACGTCGAAAAGCATTTTCCGTAGACATGCTTAATCGCATTGACGAAGACCCCACTCTTTTCACGGATCTGTTTCAACGGTGAGTCGACATTCCATGCTTCTGGCGGAGTGAATAAACATAACTGCCGAATCTGGGGCATGGAAAATCCCTATGTGGTCGTATCACACGAGAGAAACAGCTCTAAAATTAATATCTGGGCTGGCCTAATGGAAGACATAGTGATAGGGCCCTTTTTCTTCGCTGAACCAATCGTTACTGGCATAACGTACCTGGACATGTTAGAACAATTCGCAATTCCACAACTCCAGGATATTCAAGACATAATTTACCAGCAAGATGGCGCGCATCCGCACTGGTCTTTGGATGTACGCAGAACTTTAGACCATTATTTTCCAGGGCGTTCGATTGGAGGTGGGGGTCCGACGGCATAGCCATTCCGTGTTCCTGATATTACCGCATGCGATTGTTTTATTTGGGGCTTTATTAAGGACGTTGTGTACAAGAAAAAGATTGCATCTATTACTGAGTTCAAAGAACACATTACTGCAGCCTTCCTCCTTGTTACACCTGACATTCTGCAGTGTGTGTGCGTGGAACTGGACTATAGTTTTGACATCCTGCAAGAAACCAATCCTCTCCTCTCAGATTATACTCCAACTCATCTTACAGTTTAAGCCCCTCTGTACTATTGTGGAAGGTACGAAACACCTAATTTCGCTACAAAAAGCAGTCCCCTAACGTTTAGAGCGAAAGCAACAGAATAGTTGCTTAGAATCGCCATTTTTGTTTGCGCGGCTGTTTATCAGGCAAAATTGCTGTTTAAGACTTTCTTTTTTTAATGACAGAGTTTCAGAAGTAGATTTGACATGAAAAGACACTCGTCGAAGAGTCTCGCGCTTACGGCCGCTAACTGTCCGGCTGGGAAATGTAACTTTGAGGGGGGAAGACGAGTTGAAGGTAGAACACTTCTCCCTTCATTTACAACACAGAGCCGGTACACTGACAATGGGGGAAATGCGAGGGATCTGTACTTAAGCAGCCATATGGAGGGGGTCGAAGTACAGACGTAAATGGGGGCTGGTGCGGGAATAATGCTTAACAGTAAGGTCACAGCATGAATGGAATATGACGCGGATTGATACAGTTTTTGCGTTCCCCGGAGATGCTGTGAACCGGATACCGTACCTTCCAGAAAGTTGAAGGTAGCTTGCAACTGTTTGGGGGGGGGGGGCGGTAACATTCCACTGAGCATCTAAGAATATAAAGAAACTGGTCGTCCCTAGTTTGGGGCCACTGGCTCCAATAGCCAGCAAAGACAGAGTCTTGGGAAAAGGGCATCATAAGTGCCTCATCCTGGCCTTTAGCCTGGACCCAGCTCAGACGATTAGCCAGACGTCTGTTCCTCTAAACACGTGCCCATTCGTGGAGGACCAACTACATATATTCTTTTCGAACCAGGCTGGAAAACTACCAAGAAAATCTGAAATAGAGGGACAAATGCACAAGATTCTCCAGAGGCAGTACTTATTCAATGCTCCATGTATTTCGTCATCAACCAAAAATTTGGGTTCCTGTCTATGAGAGATCCTTGAATGAAAAATGAAATTCTTCTGAAAGGATTTTTAAGATAAATAGAACTATAATTTTCTTAGACGCAAGCTCAGTGAAACTGAAGGGAAACTAAAAGCAAAAATTAAAAGCAAATTCAGACGCTAAAATTTTGAAAACTAAAATGAAATAAGCATTTGTTTCTTTAAATTCTTTAAATGCTCGTTACAAACTGTATATTCTATTAAGGATCTCCCATAGCATTGCCCTACATAGACAAAACTAAACAAACTAATACAACAAAGAAAAATCTACTCGAACTTAAGTCATTAAATTGCAAATGTTTCAGATGCCAATCTAACATATTAGAGAGTTATTTTAAACTGCTCGAAATGTTTGTTCTGTAAATGAGTAAAGTTCTTACTTAGAAAAGATCATTGTCCAAATATATTGCTCATAGAACAGATAAATTTTAAGTTTGTAGAAAAAAGGCGAGAAAATAACTAACTCATAGAAGCCTGAGTAAAAGAAAAAATTAACAGAAAGGAGGTGAAAGTTTCAAATAAAGAAAAGGGATTTGAAAGTTTCAACTTAACAAAAACTTAGGGAGGTTTAACTTAATAGAGAGAAAGACTTACCCAGCGTAGGACAAAGGAGAAAGAAAAAAATTTGCATCTAAGCAAATTATAGTTTCTATTTTTCTTAAAAAAAACTTTCTAAAGGATTTCCACTTTTATTCAAGGGCATCTCATAGGCAGGAACCCAAATTTTGGTGGATGACGAAATTCAGGGATCATTTCATAAGTACTGCCCCCCGAAGAAGCCTTGTGCATTGGTCCTTCTATTTCAAATTTTTCTGGTATTTTTTCATCATGTTAATTTGCATTTCCAAGCCTAATTCCTGAAGGCAAATAGTTTTTACATCTTGTATAATTTTCTTTTATCTTGTACAATTTTTGCTTTATTTCATCTGTTCTTGGCAATTGGTTGCTTTGAAAAGGCATTTTATTCTAGCAATTTTCATGCATTTGCTAAAACAAATTTCTTTTATTGGGTTGGAAAGAAAGTAATGTCTACAAATGCAAGTCAACAAACAGTACAGTGCTAATTGCCGTATATACAAGCACAAATCAGCCCGAAATGTAGTCGCCATCGTTTGCCACGACCTGCTCCCATCATCTGGGTAGCTGTTAGATACCGTTCTTGTAGAATTGTGGAGGCTTGGGCGCGAAGAAGTAAGCGCGCGTTTGACGTCCCGGTTGGTGAATAGCTAGCTGTCCATCCAGGAAATGCTGCAACGACCGGAAAAGGTGATGAGTCGCTTGGCACAATGTCCGAGAAATAGGCTGAGTGCTGCAGAAGCTCCCAGCTCAGGTCTCTGATATTGTGGCAGGTCACCTGTTCTGTGTGAGGTCACGCCCCATCCTGCTGTAGGTTCAGCAGTGCTGGTCACTTCGACGTAAGCGATGCGTGCAGATCGTCGAGCTGACGGCACAGCACATCGGCGGGTGATAGTGGTGGTGTCAGGCAGCAGCTCAAAAAACACAACACCCCGCATATCCAACCAAGTAGACAGCAGGACCTTAAGTGGGTGTAAGCCGTCTTTGGGGGTCGGCATGGGCTTCCATTTTGGGTCCAGCGGCTGTTTCCTGGTGCTGACATTACCATGAAGGATTCATTTCTCGTCAGCTGTTACAATGCGGTCCAAGAACGGTTCAACTTGGTCACGTGCAAGCAAGGAAACGCATGCACTAGTGCGATTTGCTTTCTGCTCAACTGTGAGTTGATGGGGTACCCAAACTTTCTTCTTGTGCACATCCCCAAATTCTTGACGCAGGTGCGTGGTAATGCCCGTGTGGGTAGTATCCAGCTGTTTGGCTAACTCCCGTCTGATCACACGTGGGTCAGTCTCCACTAAGATCTTCAGCAGATCCATATCCACTGTTGCGGGTCTTCTGACTTTAGGACGGTCTGACAGGTCAAACTTTCCCTCTCGAAACTGTTCGAACCAACGAAAACACTGACGATGTGATATGCCATTGGGATACACACAGGTAATGTTCCTTACAGCACTTGAGGGCATGCTACCGCAACGAAACTCACACAGCATGCATTGGCCTTGTCCACTTCCATGTTGGCTGGCGCTTACTCTTCGCCTTCTGACGGTTAACTGTCACTGAGTTAAGCCACCTATTTGCTGATATCATGCCAGTGTGCTGCCCAATCTCAGTGGCCAATGTGCGCTGTGCCGGTTCTTCGACTTGGAGTACCTCGTCATCGGATATTACTTTCTTTCCAACCCAATACTTCTCTTTCACTTTTCTTGAACGCAGCATTCATTTGCGCTTAAAGGAATTTTAATTGTTGGTTTCTCTCATCTTCATCTGAGTTGGTTTTGGCTTTCTCTTCGTTAAGGTGCGTTTGTCTTTCAATATCGAGGATCCATTAGTTATACATGCCGTGCAAAAATGCATTAGTATGATTCATTTCCAAGAAAAGTTCATTCTAAAAATGCTAAGATAAATTAAAAGTTTTTGCTAATGTTTCTCGGCTGACCAATAATATTCTTATGAGCATTGCTAAATATACCAATGAAAAATATTTTTTTTTATACTTTTAGTAATCTTTTCCAGCTAACTGGAAGCTTTGCATTTGCCCTTAAGATGTTCTTCACGTGGCATCTCTGCTGTCCATGTCAGCGAAACAAACAAACAAAAAAAACGAAGTGACAATTTTTCCAGTTCCTGAATGTCACATCAAGTGACACTTATCGGTAGATGAAGGTCCCCCGTATGCGATTTCTCTCCACCGAAAAAAAAAAAAAATGTCATGCAGGATGCCACTGGTATAAGGTTTCTCCCTCAGGGTTTTGTTCTGTCCAGGAGAAATCGAACACAAAGAAAAAAACGAGTGAGGAACAACTTTGAGTGATCATAGTTTTTACGGCCGATTCGAATTTCACTTCATGGCTACGAGCAGATCAAGCTGACCAGTGACGCGAGAAAAAAGTCATGTCACTGTGAAATGACAACTGCGTCGAATTTGGACTGACCCTGAACAACCATAGCAATATTACATTGTTGCTCAATTGTACAATAACTAACGCGGTGTTTTTTTCTTTTCCTGCTTTTAAGATGAAGTACTGATGCTTTTAAACTCTGAGCGCAAGCGTTTATGGTTTAATCCTAAATAACTGCACCGTCTTCACTGAACTGTTAAACACACATTGATAGCGTAACATTGATTTATTTTTTGCTGTTGTTTCTGCGTTTAACGACTACCGTGAGCAACTCTAAGGGCTATAGTCTCCCGTCCCTAATTTGGGGCCCCTGGTTCCAGGAAAAGGAGAGAACCAGTACTGTAAGCCAAGCACGTCATTCGTGCTTCTTCTGGGACTCAAACCCGGGCCCACTTGGACAAACGGTCAGGAGCCAGCGCTCAGAACACCGTGCAACTAAAACGGTGTAATGTTGAGTTAAGCAGCCACAATATAAATACTGGTTCGAACTGTCTTGTCCTGTCCAATGGCCATATAATCGTGAAACTGAAATGCTCGCTTACTCTTTGTCGAGTCTGGGGATTACCAAACATGCAAATTGAAGGAACAGCTGACGTCACCGACTGAAAGATCCCTATGCAGTAGTTTTTTGTTTTGTTTTGTTTTTTCTTCAAAGCGCAATTGATAAATCCCTAATCAGATAGCATTTTTATTTTTAGCACGTCTTTTGTAAAAAAAGATCGTGCTTCTGTTATCGGTTTGTCCGTCCGTCTGTCCATCTGTCTGTACCCACGATATCTCTGCAACTATTAGTCCGATTTGAAAAATTCTTTTTGCATCGGGAAGATTGAAATATGCAAATGATGATCCTTCATTTCGGTTTTTATTTTTTTACGATGAACAATTTCGCCGCTAGAGGGCGTAAATGCAGATGATGTCGAATTCAAAAATACGTTCTATTCCACATATTTGCTTCTAAACATCCGATTGGATTTTATTTTTTTTTTTTATCTTTCGATTCCATTTATACCGAAGAGTATTTTAGATATAGTTACTTTTTCAAATTGCGCATAGATTTTCCTCTAGGGGGCGTAAAAGTAAATTACATTTTTCCTGATAACTTCTAAAACTCCGATTTGAAAAAAAAATTCTTCAGCGGATAACATCTCATGATGGAAAATCTTTTGCATATAATTTCAAACTTTTAGTAAAGAATACTTTGGCCACCAGGGGGCGTAAACGTTAATTTTTGCTTCTGATGTATTTGCCATATAGTCGGAGCTTCTAAAATATCAATTGAAAAACTTCTTTCCTGGACTGATGCCACTCACATCGATAAACCTTTTCGGAATATTTTCTTCTTAAAATATTCCACAGTTTCTCCGCCAGGGGGCGTTGATGTACATTTCATTGTTGTCAATATCTCTACTTCTAGGAGTCCGATTTGAAAAATTCCTTCTTTGTTCGATAGTGTTTACCGTGTGACATGTTTTTCATATAATTTCAAAATTTTCAAGTAACTCATAGACTTTCCGCTAGGGGGCGTAGCGGTAAATTGCGTTTCCTCCTACATCTCAGCTTCTGAATCTCCAATTTGAAAAAATCTTTCTGCACCGGATACAGCTCCTGATGGAAAACCGTTTGCACATAATTCCTAATTTTTGTAAAAAATAGTTTGGCCACCAGGGGGCGTAAATCTTAATTTCCGCTGCTGTTGTATTTGCAGCAAAATGTGAGCTTCTGAATTTTCAATTGAAAAAAACGTCGTTTGTTGACCGATACTAGCCAAGTCGAAAAAAATTTTAGAAACATTTTCTTCTTAAAATAGTGCATGGTTTCTACGCCAGGGGGCGTAGATGTATATCTTATTTTTGTCAATATCTCTACTTCTAGGAGTCCGATTTGAAAAATTCCTTCTTTGTTGAATAGTGTTTCTAGTGCGACATGTGGTTCATGTAATTTCAAAATTTTCAAGTAATTCACAGACTTTCCGCTAGGGGGCGTAAATGTAAATTGCGTTTCCCCCTATATCTCTGCTTCTAAATCTCCGATTTGAAAAATTCTTTCTGCACCGCAAACAGCTACTGATGGAAAATCGTTTGCACATAATTTCTAATTTTTGTAAGAAATCGTTTGGCCACCAGGTGGCGTAAGTCTTGATTTCCGCTTCTGTTGTATTTGCAGCAAAATATGAGCTTCTAAAATCTCGATTGAAAAAAAAAGTCGTTTGTTGACCGATATTACTTATGTCGACAAACCTTTAAGAAAATTTTCTTCTTGAAAAATGCATGGTTTCTACGCCAGGGGGCGTAGATGTATATCTTATTTTTGTCAATATCTCTACTTCTAAGAGTACGATTTGAAAAATTCCTTTTTTGTTGGATAGTGTTTCCGATGCGAAATGTTTTTCCTATAAATTCAAAATTTTCAAGTAAATCATAGACTTTCCGCTAGGGGGCACAAAGGTAAATTGCGTTTTCTGCGGTATTTCTGCTCCTAAAGCTCTGATCTGAAAAATTCTTGCTGTATCGCATACAAGACCTAATGGAAAATATTTTTCACATAATTTCTAATGTTTGGTAAAGAATGGTTTAGCCACCAGGGGTCTTAAGTGTTAATTTCTGCTTCTGAAGTATTTGTTGCAAAATCTGGGCTCCTGAAACCTCGACTAATTTTTTTTTCTTAGATCGATACCGCTTATATGGATAAACCTTTTGAGAATACTTTCTTCCTAAAATAATGCATGGTTTTCCCACCAGGGGACGTAAAGTCACATCTTATTTTTGTCGATATCTCTGTTTCTAAGAGTTCGTAAGCTCACGATTCCGTTTACAGCAATATCTCAGGGATTAAAAACCTGATTGAAAATCTTCTTTCTTTCGTCAGATCTATTGTTTTCCATACCGGTTCCATTGACTTTGAATAGCTTTGATAAATTTAATTTGCGTCAGAACGGATTCAAAAGACGTGCTTATTACACCCGAAAATTCGGTGTCATCTTTCTTGTTTATTATGTAAGTGCCATGCAGGGTGTGACACATATCACCTTTTTAATCTTCCGTTTTGGTTTAGTTTCTCTTGGGTAAACTTTGTTTACCTCTCGTTGTGCTTTCTATGCTGAACGTTACGTCGGAACTTCTAAGAGTTTATTCTTTAAGTTAACACTGATATTCAGCCAAGTCAGAGTACTTAAATATAAATTAGATCATAGACTAACAGTCAGAAAAGTCAGAGATCGATGAAATGGGCTAATGCTATTATGTTTGTCCTTAAAAGCTGTAGTACATTTAATTGAGTTTGTAGTGAACGTTTGTTATGAGTGTGTTGCAACTCTGATCTGCAACTAATTTGTGATGAATTCGTAAAAGCACAACTTTGCGTTGCACCGTTATTGGATCGAAGGAATAAAGCTTCATTTAAGACTTGCTTGTAAGTGAACAACCTTTGATACCTTTCTTTAATCAAGTGTGACCTTTAAACCAGCGGTTCCCAACCTTTTATACAGTATTCCTCCCCCAGCGGGGCTAGCATGCAATGGCGCCTCCCCCCTTCAGCATACGCACAAGTGTTCATTGCCCTATAATCAGTATTTATTTTCTTTTATTACAAATTCAATGATACCGGTAAGGCTTAATTGAAAATATTAAGCAAAAACACAACTGCACTGCTAAAATTACATATACCTCGCACTTTGCACTAATAAAATAAGTAATAGCTGTACATAGTATATAACCAAGAGTTTATTCCTCCTGCACAAAGTTATAATAATGTAAATTAAAAAATGTTTTCCATATTCTCACAAACTGTACACATGAATGTGAAACTTAAGCTTGTTTTGAATAGCACAAATGATCGATATTTGGTTCTAACTGTGTCAGTCCTACACGCATGTCGTTCTCCACATTAAAACGATTTCTGTACTTCGTTTTAATTGCAGCCATTGTCGAAAATCCAGCTTCACACACTTGGCGTGTTGGAAATTGATGGAGCATTTCCAGAGCACTTTTTTTTTTTTTTTTTTTTTTTGATTGGAGGTTTAACGACCACCGTGAGCAACTCAATGGGCTATAAACAGTCGCTCGTCCCTAATTTAGTGCCACTGGTTCCAGGGAAGGGAGTGAGACAAACACAACATCCATGCCTCACCGGGATTCGAACCCGGGCCCCTTTCAGACGAATGATCAGAAGCCTGCGCTACCGGGGCGGTATTTTGTAAGTTCTTTATACTCTCTTCGAACTGAAAACCAAAATTCTGGAAGTGGGGTTTTGTGAAACGCTATTTCTAGTGTTTTGTCACTCGAAAGTTCAAGTAATATATACTGATTTCATTGTCCCGTTCCGCCAATCTGTCTTGGCTCCACGGGGACTTATTGAGCACCTTGGATGTTATTTTGACATGTTGCGACAATTATCCTGCCTTGAGACGCCGGTTCGGACCCTGGCCACCCCAATGGCCCAGAGACCAGCCCGCGGTGACGTGCTGGCAGGCGACCTAGTATACCTTGTCTGGGTTCCCGCTCTGTCTGGCGGGATAGGTCGTTCATGAATTTAGGGTTTGACTGGAAGATTCCTTGCCCTCGAACTGTTTTTGGGGAATAATTTCCCTTTATTTTCTTTTTCAAAACATCTACACACATGTATACACTGTCCTCATGCTTAGGACTCACAACATCAAGAGATAGCAAACATTTATTTACAGAGTATTTACATTGGTGGTCTCTTCGTCTGCTTGCCCACAGACTTTCGCCCTCATTCCTCTTCCGAATCGCTTTCGGTGTGCACGTTCACCTCCTGCGTTTCGGTCCCCATTTGATTGGGGAAGATGGTATGTTGCTGGAGGGTTAGCCTCTCAACCAAGGCTATTATCCCCCTCCTGTTAACGGAGGATTGGATGAGCAGATCCAATCTTCGCGTTCTTTGCACACCTGGGATCAGTGTGTTTCTCCATTCGGCGAAGCCACTGCATTCAAGTACGCAGTGTTCTATGCTTGCCGTTCTCTTTCCACAGGGACAAGTGCAGTTCCTGATGGCAAATCTGCCCAGGTATTCAGGGCTGATGCCATGGCCACTGAGTACCTGATTCAGGAGCTTGTTTGTTTGTGCACGTTTGGTCGAGACCTTTGGAAACACTCTGTGTGTCTTCCGCCCTGTCTCTCCCGTGTCCCATCTGACCTGCCATTCGGTCATGGTCTGTCGTGCTAATGCTGCGCGAATACTCCTTCGCGGCGTTCTGCATTGCACATCAACCGTCTCTTTCAGCGTGGCTGCCCTCGCCAGCTGATCCGCCCTTTCGTTTCCCTGGGTTCCGACATGGCTTCGTACCCAGTGGAAACTGACTGCCCCATCTCCCTCTGCCCTCAAGAGGGATTTGATCCTCTGGACGATGGGGATTTTTCCCCTGAATCTACTCAGAGCCTGCAGTGCTGCCTCACTGTCCGAGTAGAGTTTTATCCTTTCGTCACTACGCCTGGGGAGTGCCCAGGTGAGTGCCTTTTCGATCGCCAGAAGTTCTGCCTGGAAGACAGAAGCGTTCTGCGATAATTTCACGCATCCTGCAGTGGCTTCGTTCCCATCCGAGAACGCACAGAAGCCTGCCCCCCACTTGTCCCTTCCACTTTGAGCCGTCCGTGAACAGCTCGTGCCCAACTCCCGTGGGTTTCTCCTTGTCCCACGGTGGGCAAATCTCCTCGGCCGGGTGGATCTGCCAATCCACACTTTCCAGCTCCATGTTGGAGGCTCGATGTGTTACACCGAGTAGGTAGGCGTCCTCGCCTGACCTAAGGCAGTGCATTGCTGCCTCCCTTTCCACTACCAGGTCTGCCGGCTCGCACCCCGCCAGCACTTGGAGTGCTAGGGTCGACGTTGTGCGAAAACAACCGGTTATCCCTAGTAGCGCCAACCTTTGGATTTGGTTTATCCCCTTCTTCATTCTGACTGTGGGAGTCCACCATGCTCCGCTTGCATACGTCAGAATTCTTTCAATTCCTCTCTGATAGATGGCCTTCTTGGTTTTGCCCGTTAACCTCATGCCATTCAATCTATTGAGAATCACCGTGCACCTTGTTCTAAGGTGCCTCAGGTGTGGCAGCCCTGATAAACTCTGATCCAGGACCACACCCAAGTACTTCATTTCACGCACCGCCTTGATAGTGCACCCTTGGAATCTGCACTGAGGTGGTGTTTTCATTACTCCACGCTTAGCTATTGCTAGCAGAGTGGTCTTCTCAGGAGCAAAGCAAAGTTTGTTTTCTTTGCTCCAGTTGTCTAGCACATCCAAGGCGCTATGTGCTTCTCTTTCGATCACGTGTCTCCCTGAGGCGGAGACCACGAGAACGAAATCGTCCGCATAGGCTTGAATTTCCACTGCCGGACCCAGGTCTAGATTCAGAGCTGCGTCTGCCACTATATTCCACTAAATGGGTCCGGAGTTGGATCCTTGCGGACACCCTCTGTGGTACGAGCGCGAGGCTTGCCCATTCCCCGCTTCGAACTCGACCCTTCTATCAGACAGGTAGCTGCTGATCAACGAGAACAAGTTCCTTGGACAGCCAAGTTCTTTCAGTCTGGTTAAAACCATTGGCCACCAGACACTGTTGAATGCCCCCCTCACGTCTAGTGAGATGAAGCAGGTGTGGAGCCCCACCGCTTTGTTCCTCTCTGCCCTCTCTCTGAGGCTGCGAATTGCCTGCGTTGCGCAACGCCCCGGAAGGAAACCAAACTGGTTCCTGTTTAGCTTTCCCTGCTCCATGAGAAAGCTAAGCGCTCTGTTCGTTATGAGCTTGTCCAGCACCTTGCTCCACGCTGAGAGGTAATTGCTCTTGACCAACCATACTTAATTCTGGCATATCACTCCCTGTTACGAGAATGGATTTCGAACCCAATCGTGGGTGTGGCTGTCAATATGAGGAAAGTAGTCTTCAAACTGGTTTTTCAGTGCTGATAGGTGCACCGCCACTCTTCCTACAAAGGAATTTATAGAAGAGCTATCACCAGCTTCTTCTGCTATGAATTTTGAAAACAATCGAAACATTTCAATAACCCCACAGTCGATACAAACTTACCAAAAATCTAACTTCTTAACCAAGCCTTCCATTTCGTCCTGCGTATCCAGAATATTTCAGTTCTTTCGTTGCAGAGACATATTCAAACCTTTCAGTTTTTCAAAAATGTCTACCAAATAGGCCAGTGCTGCTAAAAATTCGACATTACACAAATGTTCTGCTTATTCCGTTTTCCCAAGCAGAAAAATTATAATTTCATCACGCAACTCGAAAAGACGCTGCACAACTTTTCCACACGACAGCCACCTGACTTCACTATGAAAAGGCAGATGCTTATGTTCATATCCCATTTTTTCAGAAGGTTCAGTAAAGCAACGAGCATGCACTGGGCGAGATTTGATGTAAATAACAATCTTAACAGCATCCGTAAGAGCACTATGTATAGCTGGTTGCATTCTTTTGGCAGCCAAAGCTTCGCGATGTATCATACAATGAGTTCATTTTACTGCCGGAGCTACAGCTTTCACTCTAGTTACAAGGACACTACTCTTCCCTGTCATAGCTGCAGCGCCGTCGATGCATAAACCTATACAATGAGCCAAAGTCAAGCCTTCAGCACAGACAAATTCATTAAGTACAGCGAATATGTCTTCACCTGTATAGTTGTTGTTGGGGTCGTTTTACAAAGCAGTAACTCTTCTCTTAAATTTCTTTCCCCGGCATATCTCACGTAATAAATAAGCTGAGCCTGTAATGAAATATTGGTTGATTCATCGAGTTGCAACGTAAATATTTGACTTTCTTCTATACTTAAATTAACTGCGTTTTCAAATCTCTAGCCAAGTCATTGATTCGCTGCGAAACTGCCTTATTGGACAGTGGAATAGTTTATAATGTCTTCGCAGCTGCCTCTCCATTCATAATGCGACACATTTCTACAGCTAACGGAAGCAAAAAATCCTCGGCAATGCTGTGTGATTTCTTACATTTGGCGATTTTCACAGCCGCTACGCTACATAAGCTTTCTGCGATACCGTAGCTCCTTTTGACATAACAGCGTTTTGTCATTTCAATTCCATCTCTTTTTCGAACAAAAAAACGATCCTTGTGTAATATATACCTAGGTAATCTTCATGCTTAGTTTCCAGATATCTTTCAAGTTTCACAGGTCTAAGGCTTTCATTGGCGAGAACTTGAAAACAAATGACACTCTGCGGCTGTTGAACGCCGGATTTGCTACTAAAACAAGAAAATCCGAACTTCATATAACTTGCGTCATATTGCCTGCACTTTTTCTTTCCTTTGTCCAGGGATGTACTTGTGTCGTCAGTATAGTAACCTTGCTACTATTACTAAGTTCACTTTGGTCTGCAGATTCTGCACTACTCATAGCTCTCTTCAAATAGAAGTCCATTCTCAATGTCAAGTAGATTAGTTTAGTTCTACGTTAAGTAATAGAATATATGGCTACAGTCACAACGAACGTTATTTGCGCGATGACAGAAAACAAATGAGAGAGCGACGGAAAACCCCAATATGCGTGCGGAGGACTATCCCACTGTGTTTGGGGGGGGTGTCCGTTTTAATCCACGTACAATGGATAACATTGCGCGCATCAGCTCGAGCACCCGTGCAGGTGCTCCGCGCCTACCAAAGGAGGCGCGCCTCACCGATTGGGATCCTAGTCTCTAAACACAAGGCTTTTGTAGAAGTTGTTGTAGAACCCCAGTCACCGTGTATTTATGCATTTATTAAGATGGGTGCCTTCTTTAGGGCAAAAGCATTATGCAGTATAGCTATAAATAAGTAAAGAAAGAAAAATCACTGTATATGCTCTCAGGTTCCTTTTAACTGTACATGAATAAATTCTACGTGTTGTTAACCGCCGTTTTGGTCAGGAAATACTGCCGCCACGGTGGCCGAGTGGCTTCATGGCTCTTCTTATCTGGAAGGTGGCGAGACTTAAAATTACGCATCTTCTACTTCTAAAGTTCCTTACTTACACGGAAATACACATACCGGCTACTAAATTAGAAACTTCTTCGATACCAGGTTGGACCTCCTTAGCCTGAATTACAGCAATTTTACGGTTTGGCATAGAATCCACAAGGTGTTAGTGCTTCTACGTCTGTCGCATACCCGGCGTTCACCGCAGTCCTTTAAACGCCTCAAATGTGACGGAAAGGGACTTTGCTCCCGGGTCTGTTTTTCTTTCTCTGAATGGAGTACAGATCCTGGCATTTTGGTGGCCAAGGAAGATGGTGGAAGTCGCTGTCATGCTCGCTGAATACATTTTGTGCTAAGGACAGTACCGTTGTTGTCCATGAAACAGCCGTCACCTGCTGGATAAAAAGTAAGCATTGCAGGATGGACTTGATCGGCAACAATGTTTAGATAATCCTTAGAGGACACCCGACCTTTCCGCAATATTAGGGGATCCGTTCCGTACCAACAGAACGTGCCCCACCCTATGACACCATCTCCAGAGCCTTGAGTCGTATTCACAATGCAAGTTGGATCCATTGCTTCATGGGCTCCCACCAAACTATGCCTACTGTCGGTACAGAACAAGGTGTAACACAACTTTTCGGACCACATGACTTTTTACCAGCCTTGCTGTGTCCAGTCACAGTGTTTCCGACACCACTGTAGACGAACTTTCCGGTTCTCCGCAGAACTTAACGGTTTCCGTATAGGCATGCGACTACCAATACCGATCGTCTTCAATTCCCTGCGCATAGTTCGCTGAGATATGAGTAGTAACAACCTTTATTGAATGCTTCGGTCAATTGCTGCGCATAGGAAGTCCTGTTTCTCCGTAAAAGCCTTCTCAGACGGCGGCGATCTCGTCTCTGGCAGATTGCCGTCGCACCACAGTTACGCGTTTTGGATAAGCAATGTGGATTATTTTTCTACTGATTAAAGACCTGGGATATTTCACCTTTTGCGAAATGAGTCAGCTCTGCTGTTTTCAAAATCGTCGCTCCAGTCAGACGGGCCCACACAATAAGCCCTTTATCGAACTCCGAAAGGTCCCTTGTTTTTCCCATTGTGATCAACACTACTGACGATTGCTGACAAACAGCAATCTTAAATAGTTGCCTAGGTTACGTGATGACGCACGTGACTACGTATTTCGCATATACGCTACCGCAAGTGACGTTTACGCACATTTGCAAAAAGGTTTCTAATGCAATGGCCGGTGTGTGTAGTACGCAGTTTTCACTGTCTCATACCTTCCTTATAAGAATGTGTTATGATCGTTCAAAAATTGCACTTCCAGTTTTTGACATAATTTTACTGAAAATGCGAAAACTAGGCAAATATCCAAGAGTCAAGTGAAATATACAAGTTATGTGAACGATAACAACACACGACTCTGGAAAATAAACAAACTGGCCCAGAACGAATGAGTATCATATAGTGAACGTAACAATAGGAAGACGCTTTAGGGATAGGGCTTAAAAATTACCATTGAAAGTTAAAAACGTTCTTTCTGCGACAGGGCACATGTGACTAATTAGTTCTTCATCCCTTTGACGTATTCGAAAAGGACACTGAGGTTAAGCATATCCCTTTATTGTTCTGTTTGCCTCAGTCCACTGCTTCGGATAGAGGTCTGTGTGGGCCCGGGGCTGGCCTTTGCTCATTTTTAAGTTGGGAAAACGGGCCGGGGTGGGCCTTCAATATTTAATGTAAGTATGATGAGTAATCGTCCTGCCCCGTCCAATTGCGGACTTTGCAGGGTTCAGTGAACTATCTCAATGCGTTCCCTGACGGGTAACGCTACGGTATCAATCCCGATCAAGGGACTGCAGATTCGGACACACCGACGGGTGATGCGAACTGGGGAGGTAGTACACGATGGACCGTGTAGCTATTGAGATACCTCTGGGAGATCGGTTCGCCACTCGAACTGTTTGGGCCGAAGCCTTTAATCCCTGGTAATAAGACAAAAATACAGATACACAATAGAAATACATGCACATTGGTACTCGTTCCCCAGAGGAAACGGTCTCACATCGAAATAGTAGTTAGATTACAAGGGCAGAGCCCCTTTTCTTCCTTGGGAGCACAGTCCCACTCTGTCGTTGTCTCTACAGTCGTCGTTCATTCATAGTTTATTTTTCCCCTCTGGATCTGAAGTTTGCGTTGGAGGCTTGGGCATTCTGGATCCAGGCTGGTGTGATCCGTGGTTAATTTAAGCTTAAATTTCTCATTGGCACGCCGGCAGTTGGGGAAGCAGGCGTTCTCGGTTTATTTCCAATGTTTGTGCCCTTGAGCCCACAGCGGGCACAAGATTCGATCACCTCGGGGCACCGAGATTTATAGTGCCCAAACCTGTTGCACTTGAAGCACCGGGTTTCTCGGAGAAATTCTTTCAGGTGGTGAATTCTCCAGTAGAGGTTCACCTTGCCTTTTTTCAAGATTGCGCGAAAATCAGCTAGGTCCAGCTCTACCACCCAGTGATTTGCTTCTCTTTACCCTTTACTTTACCCTTTACTGGGAAGAGGACCGATATTTCACCCGGTTCTCTAAGTTCGTTTTGTTGAGGAAAGTCTGGCTGTAGTTGCTCTTTCGAATAGTCTGCATACATTCCATAGATTATTACACGGAGCTTTTTCATTGTTGGGCGTTTCACCGTGTATGCTTTAGCGAGGTTGTTCCTTTCCCCAAACGCTTTCTCCATCCTCTGCTGCCCCTCTGCCGAGGTACAGTCGACCATTATTCCACCTCCTGTGACTCTTTTCACATTTTTCACTCCCACACCTATTGCACCGGGAGTTATATCCTTCAGCACATCCTCTTTGACCTGTGCCGAGGATTTCCCTCTATCATTTGCATAGATCAGGATTGAGTGCTTGGTTTTTCTCTTTGTTTCGCCGGGCACGGTTGGTTCTGCCGCTACCTGGGCGTAAGGTCTTTGCTGGGTGGAAGTTACTGCCTCACTTCCGATGCGTTCTCTCTCCTCTAACTGAGTTCTGAGCATAGCATTCTCAGTTATCAGGTTGAAATAGGCCACCTGCATTCGATCTATAATATGTCGAAGCAGGCCTCGGGTTATCAAATATCTCGTTTACTTCGGTATAGAATGCCTCAAATGATACCGTTTCCTTTGAACTTCGGTTCAATGTGTCCTCGTCCCCCATCCTGGCGAATAGGAAACCGAGGAACCGAGCAGAGTGCTCTTGGCGGCTACTGGTGTTGGACCTTTCCCTTTTTACGAGGAAAGGAGCCCCCCGACCACGACAAGGTCACCAGAGCCCGGGGACGTGCAATGCAAGAATCAAACGGAAAACAATTTGGCTCTAAGAAGAGCCGTTGATCACAGCGGCGCTGTGCGACACTCTAATTGCTCCTTTTTCACTAAGGTCACTCACAAATTTTCTGAAATCTCGATGTCACCCGGGGGGGGGGGGGGGGGTATTTAATGTAAAACAGACAAGGGCCGAGCAGGGTTTTTTTTTTTTTTTATGAGCAAGACAATCGCTGCACGGTGTCTTTCTCGTTTGGAAAACTCGCAACATACAGCAGCAGGATAAGATTGAATAATTTCCTCTGATGGAAAAAATAGAAGTTTTATGACATCCTTTCCTCCTACAAAACAGTTGGAGTGCGTCAGCTCCCTTAGTTTTTCAATGAGAATGTGGCCCCTTCTCTCTAACTTTCACCCTCCTCTCATGCTTTAGGGCAGGCTATTAACTGCAGCATTTCTAAACCGAGCCACCCGCTCACACATGATCTTTTTTATTGTTCTGGTCGGCGGCACTTTGTTCTCTAGATGTGTGAAAAGCTTTAAAGTTGCCTTAAATGGCACAGGAGAAAAGAGCTGGGAGTAACTTACTTCTGTGTATAAATCTGTGCCCTATTTTCCCCATTTGTACTCTCAGGCAGCAATTTTTAAAACTTCTGTGATACTGGTTAGCGGGGCAGTCTGTCGTTGTTTTCCCTTAGCATATGCTCAGTTCAGTGTTGCTGATAAATACTCTTCCATACTTATTATGGAGTTTAAGAAAGCGAAAGATTTCCGCGAAAAAATCGCTTCCGGAGAATATGTGCTTGCTGACAATGTAAAGAGGAAAAGCGATATTTGGAAATATTTTAAATTACTGTCCCGTTCTGAAACTAGTCGGCCTGAAAACGTTGTGCAGTGCACTAAATGCAAAAACTTTTTTAGTTACGATAGCACAAAATCTGGAACATCGCATCTTAAGCGGCACAAATGTGCCAACACACACACACGAGAGACATATTGGGTTCCAGCGATATGATATGCCACTAGAGATAGGCGCAGTTTATAAAGCCATAACATCTTTTTTTTTTTTTTTTTTTTTTTGATTGGAGGTTTAACGACCACCGTGAGCAACTCAATGGGCTATAAGCAGTCGCCCGTCCCTAATTTAGGGTCACTGGTTCCAGGGAAGGG
This sequence comes from Macrothele yani, assembly GCA_039090855.1. Lineage (NCBI taxonomy): Eukaryota > Metazoa > Arthropoda > Arachnida > Araneae > Macrothelidae > Macrothele > Macrothele yani. The sequence continues at coordinate 57,125,007 of CM077017.1, read as the reverse complement.
AGAGAACCAGTGCCGTAAGACAAACACAACATCCATGCCTCACCGGGATTCGAACCCGGACCCCTTACGGACGAATGATCAGAGGCCATCGCTTAGACCACTGCGCCACCGGAGCGGCATAACATCTTCTCCCACTAAAACGATCGGACTCATAATTCTGGATATTTCGTACTTTTCGAATTACCCCCAGGGCCGTAGCCAGAGGAGGGCCAAGCCGGGCTGAGCCCGATCTGTGTTTCCTTTCGCCCGTCCTAGCAACTCACACAACAGTATAGTGCCCAACCCGTTTTACATGTTTTGTCCGACCACTTTATATCCTTCGTCCGATCTTAATTATCAGCCACCCCTCCCATTTTGCTGGTTTGGCTACGGGCCTGATTACCCCCCCTCCTCCTTATCCCCAAGAATATTTCCTGGTCCGGCGGTAGGGAATGATAATTTGAAAACCCAGAAAATTTGAAAGTCATGGAAATTGTCCTTTTCATGCAATATTTTTGAGTATACAACCTCCCCCTCCCTCCTCGGACGTCACGTGACTTATACGGAGTCTCAGAATATTCTGAATTAACGTTTGTTGTAATAGAATACGTGTAGCAATTAAGAAAACGAAAAATCTTCAGGAGTCGAATGACCGAGGGCACCAGGTGTCAAATTCGTGTTTTGGTAATTGTTGAAATTTTACGGGCCTGCCAAGGCCTTGGAAACGGGAGAAATACACGGGCCGAGCCGGACCGTCCTTTCCAAATTAAGGCCCGTGCAGTCCTCTAGCTTCGGACAATTCCTCACTTACATAACAGAGGTCCACACCTCACAGGGTAGGTTATTCTGTACCCTGGTTAGCTGTGCGAAATACTGTATGCGGCTAACTAATTTCTTTAGAAAGGAAAATACAAAAGTGTATAACTTTCTTTTTCAGTTACAATTTTCAGATAATTTCTTCACACGCTTTGCATTTCTATTTATTTCACCCTTCAAAAGGATTATCCTACGCCTCTGGTTTGACCATTCTGGGAGAGCAATCTCACCGCGAGGTACTGCCCTCCTTACGGTCCTGTTTCTCTTCATTATTCGAAATGTTCACGACCTTGAGTCCCGAATGAGGCATGGGAGAGGTTTGTCTGATGTGGCGCTGGCTCTCTCCCCTCCCTGGAACCGATCTAGGGACGGGCGACTGCTTGCAGCCCTCTGACTTGCTCATTGAGGTTATCGTTGGACTCCGAAATAAACAAAGAAAAAGTGTGTGGTCAAACATTGTACTGAACGTCATTTTACGGCTGTGTTCGTTAAAAGCCGTTCCGATAGTTTCTCAAAATCCCCATAAGCATAGGTATAGCATTCGTACTTACCCTGCTATACCGTTGCTATGTTATTTGGCATGGTTTTTTTTTTTTTTTTTTTTTTGATTGGAAGTTTAACGACCACTGAAGATCGAGATTCACAGTCGCCAGGTCGCCACTGGCGATAAACTTCATCGTTGTGGCGACTAAAAATGTTTGATTAAATTGCCAATTCTGGCGACCTCTACCGGAAAAGAAAAAAAAATATTTAATTTTATTTACCTGTGCTGTACGGGAAAAAAAAAAAAAAAACATGTACTGAGCTCTCACATTTTTGAAAAATTTTACTCCAAGTGTGCGGAAATCTCGCGTACAGAAGCTGTTCTGCTTGAACAGCAGAAAAGGAAAAAAAAAAAGTTATAAGAAAAAGGCGAGGACGTCGCGTCGGTTTTTGATCTTTTTTATCACAAAGAATGCGCCAAGGAAGGATGATGGGTCATCGTGGGAGAAAGAGTTCGCAAGGTTGCGGGGGGGGAGGTTAAAAGCTTCTTCCTTTTGGGGAATTCGTACTGGGAGAATTTTTTATAAAACAAAAATTCTCCAATTTTTTAAATAACCGAATGCAAATTTTATAGTAACCAAGACACGTCAAAATAAACTTCCATGTAAAATTTCGTCAAAATCCGATTAAAACTTTAGAAGTTAGGCATTTCTTTTTATTTTTTATGAATGTTCGCTGAAAGCACTATACACTACCGTCTCCAGTGCCAAATTTAGCGAGCACCTGCGGGCTTTTGAGCATCGCAAAGCTGCCGGCTAAAAAGAAACAATTTATTTTACGAATTAATACCGACCGAGTTTCCATCCGCTTTCCGTGTTCGCTTAAAAAACAAAAACAAATTAATTGGTTAACCTCGCTTTTTACGCTTTCCAACCGTAGGTTGAAGAGGCGTATATGCTCCAGCTTTGTCCGTCCGTCCGCACGATAACTCGCGTAAAAATCATTCGATTTCTATGAAATTTTAGTATGTGGCAGGGAAACACTGGGGACGAACCCTATTGAAAATGGGGTTAATGGGGTCAAAGGTCACGACATAGGAACGGGATTCATTCCATTGCCCTTATGCGAAATTACTTGGGTAAATATCGTTCGATTTCAGTGAAATTTTAGTGTGTGGTAAGGGACCACATAAGGACGAACCCTATTAAAAATAGGGTTAATGGGGTCAAAGGTCACGACACAGGAATGGGATTCATTCCATTGCCCTTATGCGTCATTACTTGCGTAAATATGGTTCGATTTCCGTGAAATTTTGGTATGTGGTAAGGGACCACATAAGAACGAACCCTATTGAAAATGGGCGAACTGGGTTTAAAGCTAACGACATAGGAGCGGGTTCCATTCCATTGCCCTTATGCGTCATAACTTGCGTAAATATGGTTCGATTTCGGTGAAATTTCAGTATATGATAGGGGATCGCATGGGAACAAACCCTGTTGAAAATGGGTGAAACGGGGTCAAAGGTCGGGACATCGGAGCGGGATCCACTCCGTTGCCCTTTGCAACATAACTTGTAAAAATGGTTCGATTTCGATGAAATTTCAGTTTATGATAGGGGATCACCTGGGGACGAACTCTTTTGAAAATGGGTGAAATAGGGTCAAAGGTCGTTCAGGACAGCGGAGCGGGATCCATTCCATTGCCCTGCGCCATAACTTGAGAAAAAATGCTTCGATTTCGATGAAATGTCAGTATATGATAGGGGATCAACTGGGGACGAACCCTATTGAAAATGAGTGAAATGGGGTAAAAGGTCAAGACATTGGAGAGGGATCCATTCCGTTGCGCTTATGCGTGATAACTTTAATAAAAAAGGGTTCGATTTCGATGAAATTTTAGTATGTGCTAGGGGACCTCTCGGGGACGAGCCCTAATGAAAATGGGTGAACTGGGGTTAAATGTCTGGACACAGGAGCGGGATTCATTCCATTGTCCTTGTGCGTCATAACTTACGTAAAGATGCTTCGATTATGACAAAACGTTTTCGTGTTGTTCCGGAGGTATGCTGAACCAATTCTGTTTAATATCATCGAAATGGGGTCAAAGGTCAGGGCACAGGAGCGAGATTTATTCCACAGCCATTATCCTCATAAATTGAGTAATGATTTCTGGTATGTTGGAAAGCGTATCATAATCAATGCATTGCATGATTTTACTAACTTGTTGTCATTATTTTTACCAAATATAGTGTTTTATAGTGTATTCAGTTAATACTAAGTTTGAATTTTAACCAAACTCTCTGTAATCCGGAAATTTCTAAATTCCGGAATCGGCAAAGTCCGGACGATTTTGGATTTTCGAGGTTGTATTGTAAGAGTATTATCATACCTGCCAACTACTACAGAATGTCCGTAGTTTCTACGGATTTAGTTGTCTGACTATGGAACTATGGACTTCACTGTCGAAACTACGGATTCTGCGAATTTTCATTTTGCTTAATTTTTTTTTCATTTTGCTTAATTTTTTTTTCATTTTGCTTAATTTTTTTTTCATTTTGCTATTGATTTATGATATACATGAGATTGCGTTTTTTACGCTTTCCAACCGTAGGTTGAAGAAGCGCATATGCTCCAGCTTTGTTCGTCCGTCCTTCCGTCCGCACGATAACTGAGGTAAAAATGGGTCGATTTCGATGAAATTTTAGTATGTGGTAGGGGACCACCCGGGGACGAAACCTATTGAAAATGGGACAAATGGGGTCAAAGGTCACGACGTAGGAGCGGGATCATTCCATTACCCTTATGCGTCATAACTTGCGTAAATATGGTTCGATTTCAATGAAAGTTTACTATGTGGTAGGAGACCGCCTGGGGACAAACCCTATTCAAAATGGGTGAAGTGGGGTCAAAGGTCAGGGCATAAGATCGGGATGCATTCCATTGCCTTTATGCGTCATAACGTGCGTAAAAATGGTTCGATTTCGATCAAATTTCAGTATGTAGTAGGGGACCACCTGGGGACGAACCCTATTGAAAATGGACGAAATGTGGTCAAAGGTCAGGACATAGGATTGCGATCCATTCCATTGTCCTTATCCCATATTACTAAGGTGGACGTCAAGTAATTTTGCTTCTTATACTTCCAATGGGAAAACTTTTGTACACATTTCCTTCACAATTAATGTGTTCCCAAGGATGTAAATTTGAACATCGATTAAAATAACTTCATATTATAACTTGGAAAACTTAATATTTTCTAAAACATAACCATAATTATATTAAAAATCAATAACTTTTCCTTTGGTGGTGCTGAAACCAGAGAAAAGATGGCGCGACCTGTACTTTGATGACGTCAGTGGACAAAGAAATGTTGGATTGCATAATTACGGTTATGGTTTAGAAAATATTAAGTATTCCAAGTTATGAAATGAAGCTATTTTAATTGATGTTCAAATTTTCATCCTTGTGAACGCATTAATTATCCAGAAAAAGATGGCGCGGCCTGTATTTTCATGACGTCAGTAGACTAACAAATGTTGAATTGCATAATTATGGTTATTTTTTAGAAAATATTAAGTATTGCAAGTTATAAAATGAAGATATTTTAATCGATGTTCAAATTTTCATCCTTGGGAACGCATTAATTGTGAAGAAAATGTGTACAAAAGTTTTTCCATTGGAAGTATAGGAAGCAAAGTTACTTGAAGTCCACCTTAAAGTAGCAATTCTTGTATGTATGTATGTACATTTTATTTTGAAAACGGCTCTAAGAATTTTGATGAAAGTCGTTAACCTACCGTTTTCTGGTAATAGAAATCATTTAGCTTGATCTCGACTTAAGAAGAATTCGTTTAGTGGGTTAAATAACCACCCTGAACTATAACGTTTTTAGTGATGGCGTTGTTCCATTAATGTTACCAATGCTTAGAAATCTTTTGACGTCACAACTCGCGTTTGAGAATGTTGGCGCGCGGTCACGTCATCTGTCTCTTTACGTCACGCGTTGTGTGTGGATCCTATTAAAGATTTATGACGTCACACTTGCGGCGGGCAGATGGTCGCGATTTCCATCTGCCTCATTACGTCACGCGTTGTGTGCGTATGTCCGTCAGCACGATAACTCGCGTAACAACCGTTGGATTTCGATGAAATTTTAGTATCTGGTAGGGGATCACCTGGGAAGAAACCCTATTTAAAGTGAACGAAATTGGGTCAAAGGTCAGTACATAGGAGCGGGATCCATTCCACTGCTCTTATGCGCCATAACTAACGTAAAAAAGGTTCGATTTCGATGAAATTTTAGTATGTGGTAGGGGACCACCTGGCGACTGACCTTATTGAAAATGGGCGAAATAGGGTTAAAGGTTAGGACACAGGAGTGGGATCTATTCCATAGCCCTTATGCATCATAACTTACGTAAAAATGCTTCGATTGCGACAAAACTTTATCATGTAATTTCGGAGGTATACCAAGCCGGTTCTGTTGAATATCATCGAAATGGGGTCAAAGGTCAGGGCACAGGACCGAGATTTATTCCACAGACATTATTCTCATAACTTGAGTGATAACTTGAGTAATGATTTCTGAAATGTTGGAAAGCATATTATAATCAATGCTTTGCATGATTTTACTAACTTGTTTTGTCATCATTTAGATCGTTTTCAGGATCAGTGTAAAACTGAAGACAATTTGCGGGGTCGGGGGCGTTTTCCATCTGGAGACGGTATTTCGTGTTTCAAAACTTTCGAAGACGGTAGTTTAACGGTGTAAAAACATTACCGTAAGAGTAATTCTTTTTCTCCCGATGTTGCCTTTGTGTCCAGTTTTCTTGTTAAATATTATTTTATTGCATATATGTTTGTATTTCAGCTTGAAACTGTAGGCAAAAATTTGCGAAAACGGAGGTTAGACGCAGCAGAAATTTCGCCGTAATGTTCAGAAAATTTGCGAAAACGGAGGTTAGACGCAGCAGAAATTTCGCCGTAAATTTCGCCGTAATGTTCGTAATGTTCAGGTTCTTCCGCGAAATCGAGGAATCACACCTTTTTCGTTATTATTTTGGTCATTCGCGAGATCAATGCACAAGTGAACATAATTTTTGTGTGGGAGGGGGGCTGTGTGACGGGGGAGGGGGATGTTCGTCGGAGGACGTCTTTACGGAAATTTCGAAAACGGAAGGTCGACGGAGTTCAGATTTTTTCCGCAATCCTAATTCCTTTTTTATCGCGATGTTATCTGTGCGCAGTATTATTGTTAAATAACATTTTACTGCATAAGTATTTGTCTTTCAGCTTGAAAATAGCCGCAAAATTTCTAAAACCGGAAGTCGGACGGTGCAAAGATTTCTACTGTAATGCCCAATGCCCCCCACCCCCGTTCCGTCCCATAAATGGAAGTGACGAAGTTGAAAAATTTGTAAAAATTGATGCATGATGTTCAAAAGTACTGATATTCTCAAAGTTACACCATTTATCTAAAATAGTTAAAGCTTGATATCACACACTCATGGTCTCCAGGCTGAAAGTTCTTTCAGTATGATGGATGAAGTTATTGTTATCAGAGGGCATAAAAAAGAAAGGAAAGAAAAGCGTCAATGAAGAAATAGGGAGAGAAAGATAGCGGGAAGAAAAATTAAGCAATGGATGCTGTGCAGCTGCAGAGTCAACAAAAGACAAACTGACAGCAGTCCACATTCTTGCTGTGTGTTTTGATTTTTCACCCAGTTAAAACGTTCAGCGGTTTTTTTTTTCCTTCTTTGGTCTCATCTTGACATAAACTACAATTTTAGAGACAGTATGACCATACAGTAAGTGGAGGTTCATGCACTGCGGGTTCACTTGCTCGGATTTCCTGTCTGTCAAGCGTTGTGGGATTTAGAACACATCTGACTGATTTTTACTGGTGGAAGTTTTGAACTTAAATCTCGCAATGTTACCTATCATGCCCTCGCCAGGGGAATCAACTTTGTGTTTCATACGTGTTAGTTTCATGAGTGTCACTGTTTGTTGTAACGTTTTGTTGTGGCACATATTTCTTTTTCACAAAGAGATGCATAGTTTTGTAAAAAAAAAGCGACTATGTATGCCGCACAATAATGCTGTTTACCACTGACAAGCCTCTTGTCAATGTTGGCAGGTATAGTATTCCTGTGCTAAGTAATTTTTTCTTTTTACGCCAGTTCTGATGTTTACAAGATCAGCGAAGATTTTTTTTTTTTTTTTTACGTGTGTTATAGACAGCTTTTTTTTTTCACCTTACCGTCAGCAGATGATTTATTTCAAGTTTTGTCCGTTGTGTTGTTTCTGTAATATTGTTCATCCAATTCAAATACAGTCTGTGTGGCTTTTCAAAACACTACTGTCTGCAGATGGAAAAACTCGGAGAATTTAATTTGGCAAAATGAGTGGTAGCCCGAAATAACCGATAATCTGGATATCATTTCCTGATTTATATCTATGATTTATCATGGTCAGCAAAAAGCAAAGACTTTTTCTTTTACACATTATTTGCCTTCCCAAGCACTTTTTACTGTAATCAGTGTGCTTTTAATAGTACCTCAAGAAAAACATCCCACTTCCTAATTTCCGTGTTGTAAGATAAAGTTTCTATGCTGGAACATAATATTCAGTTTTTTAACAATCCTTCATGTTTTTCAAACTCCTTTTTGAAAAATGTGAAACAGATTCACATTAAACTACATACATGCGTTTTTTTTACCAAAATACATACTTGTGGTAAAAATAATTTAATCTGATAGTTTCTTAGACATGGTTAAAAACTCTTAAATTGCAAAAACAAGCAGTATCACAGTTAAAAAAACATGAATAAAACCCATAAAACTTCTTACATGATCATCTTTTGGAATTCCAATTTCTAGCTCAGTTTTTTTTAAATCAGTTTTTGGTTATACAAGTATATATCCATTCAGAGGATCAATGGATTTTTGACATAATCTCATGTGTTGCTGAATGTTCTAGAAAGCTGGAAAAACTGATGTGGACATCAGTAGTGTTTTGCACTATGTTGCAGAACTAGAGTTGGCTGTTTTAAAATCTGCAGATGAAGGGGCAAATTGGTCCTTTTTTAGGGAATCTTTGTCTCAAAATGAAGACATGCCATCAACATTTCAAGGTAACCAAATCAGCACAGCATGTAATCAACGAAGTTGTGTTGTAGATGATGAAGACATAGGACTAAGTTCTACAGAAAACAGCATTGATTTATTGAAAAAGAATTACACAAAAACTTGATTTTTTTTTTAATAATGTCCACACATCTGTTTTCTGCAAATATATGTCCGCTCTTTAGATAAGGGCCTAAATCTTCTGAAGGCCTTCCCAAATCTTCTGAAGGCCTAAACAATCATGGTGATGATGCAATAACTGATCGTGCTTCGGAATAGTGCCTTCAAATCAAGAAGATTCTTGTTAGTTTGAATCCTAACAGAATTTCATGTATTTCAAATGCTTTGTTACACAAATTGCAGAATTCAGATAATCTAAATCCTTTTGAAATCATGAGAGATCCAGTAACTGTGCTTTTTAACAGCACTGCTGTTAAATGCTCATGTAGAATGTTTTTGGTCAGCAGTTAAAAACACAATTAGGTGAAAGAAGCCTTCTTATGAAAAAAACAGACTTGAAGTCGCATTAAGGTCAAAACATTAGGAATAAAAATGAGTAATATTGACCCTGAAAATGAGATAAAACTATGGTGGGAGGATAGCGTGAAATCTTGTTGACCAAACTACAAAGATTAATTTATGTATTTTATTACTTCAGTTTCAACTTTTAAGCATACTATAATTGAAATATGCAAAATAAAACATATTGACATTATAGTAAGCAATTTTATAAAAATAATAGTATAAAATATACAATTCGATTTTTTTCAAAGTTTGGCCACTGGCTGTTTTGTTTATGGCCACTAACAATTTTGGTCTTGGTGGCCAATGTCTACTAGCAAAATTTCTAAGTCTGGATCTTTAACGACCACCATGAGCAACTCAATGGGCTGTAAGCAGTCGCCCGTCCCTAATTTAGGGTCACTGGTTCCAGGGAAGGGAGAGAGCCAGTGCCGTAAGACAAACACAACATCCATGGCTCACCGAGATTCGAACCCGGACCCCTTTCGGACGAATTATCAGATGCCACCGAGGCTGCGGCATGGTTTCGTACTACTATTTTGGACTTGTATTTGTCTAAGGACATATATCAAAGTCGGGTAGGCCGCCCCGGTGGTGCAGTGGTCTAAGCGCTGGCTTCTGATCCTTTGTCCAAGATGGGTCTGAGTTAGAATCGCGATGAGGCATGGATGTTGTGTTTGTCTTACGGCGCTGGCTCTCTCTCCCTTCCCTGGAACCAGTGGCCCTAAATTAAGGACGGACGACTACTTATAGCCCACCGAGTTGCTCACGGTGGTCGTTAAACCTCCAATGCCGCCCCGGTGGCGCAGTGGTCTAAGCGATGGCATCTCATCATTCGTCCGAAAGGGGTCCGGGTTCGAATCCCGGTGAGTCATGGATGTTGTTTGTCTAACGGCACTGGCTCTTTCCCTTCCCTGGAACCAGTGACCCTAAATTAGGGACGGGCGACTGCTTATACCCCATTGAGTTGCATGCTCGCGGTGGTCGTTAACCCTCCAATAAAAAAAATAAAAAAAGGCTGGTAGTAAATTTTGCAGTGAGACCAGGTCACCGACAGAAAGAGGAAACTCCTGAGAGGAGGTTCATTTGCTAATTTTGCAAAGGACGCCCAAAATGAAATAGCGCGGGGTTAGATCCGGGACATGGGGCCATAAGGTGGCATTTGCCCTCCCCTGGAATTTGGACCATGTTGTTTCTGTTCTTGGAAGGTACTACAGTGGCTTTCGCGATAATACTAATGCTGATTGCTAGGTTTTGAGTTGAACTTCTGGATGCAGTAAAACTGGTAAAAACGTTGGGAATTTCCCATAGGAATGAGCAAACTTACAGTAGAAAGAGTAATGAAATTTCCCATTGCATGATGGAGAACATACGTACAGAATAGTAGGAAATATATGGTAGGCGAAGAAATTAAATATATGACATCCTTGCTGCAGCTATTCGCTGCTAGACGAAGATTTCTGGAAGTTTTCCCCCCAAAAAAATTGTCTTGAGGGTATTTTTTTCATTCTTGACTATTTGAGTGATCTTTAGGGTTTCGTGCCGTACGTGACCCAAGTTGCCAAAAGAATCAAAAGAACGAAAATAAAATTTCCTTATTTTCCTAAAATGCTGTAAAATTTCATTTGTCCATTTTTTTAATGTCGTTTTTTTTTTTTTTTATATTCTGGTTTCCGATGAAATTTATGTGTTGAAAGTGTAAGAAAAACGGTTCGATAACAAGAAGACACTTTGGAAATTTGCATATGGTGTTTGTATATGTTATTCGTAGTTGCAATTTCTGTTTACCCCTTCATGGAAACTGAGTTATGGGCACCCATGATCAGGGATAGTCCCTTTCCACGGCTTTTTTCTTGATTGGTTGAAAGACGTTGAAAAATACACTGCTGGCCACCCAAAATGCAACACCAAGAAGGAAGCATCCGATTGGCCTGAAATTTGCAGCATGCGTCGCCCGCGAGAGGACATGCAAACGATTAGCATTGCAGGGCATGTGCAAATCATGTGCGCCCGGCACGCCACCGACAAGCACTATAAGAAGGGTGCACAGAAAACGGGGTGTAAGTAGTGGAAGTGTGTTGTGCTGCCGGACCTGAGCGTGGGAAGCTTCCTGATGCCTCGTCGCAGAATACGGCAGTCATTCCAGCACGTTTCGGAGTTCGACAGAGGACGAATAATGGCTTATCGCGACAGCGGTTTATCGTACAGAGACATCGGCGCCCGTGTGGGACGACATCCAGCCACAGTGAGGCGAGTATGGATTCGGTGGGTGCAGAAGGGGCGGACGGACCGACGTAAGCGATTGCCGCAGCCGCGGCACACCACCAAACGAAAGGACCGGCATGTTGTGCGGCGGGCATAGACGACTAGCCCCGCCACATCACGAACGTTAGCGCAGGAATTAGGGTATGTTGCGCAACAACCTGTGTCAGCACGTACCGTTCAACGTCGTCTGCAGGAGCGGGGACTTGTCGCACGGCGCCCATTGCTCCGATTACCATTGACGTTACACCACCGGCGAGTGCGGCGGCAGTGGGCCGTTGAACGCCGCTCCTGGACTACGGAATGGCACGACATTGTCTTCTCCGACGAATCCCACTTCTGCCTGCAACACCACGATGGTCGGAGCCGCGTGTGGCGGCACCGCGGCGAGAGACTGTATGACGCCTGCATTATGCATCGCCATACCGGTCCGTCGCCTGGCGTTATGGTTTGGGGCGCAATTGGATATGACACCCGCACCCCTCTGGTACGCATCGCCGGTACACTCAACAGCCACCGCTACATCTCCGACGTTTTGGAGCCCGTAGTCCTCCCTTACCTGCAGGACCTGCCAGCGGCCACGTTTCAACAGGACAATGCACGCCCGCACGTGACATGCATCGTGCAGCAATTCCTCACGGTCCACCAGGTGTCACTGCTGCCGTGGCCCACCTGTTCTCCCGATATGTCTCCCATCGAACACGTCTGGTCGCTGATCGGCAACCGAGTGGCCCGGCAAGCACCACCCGCGGCTAGGCCTGATGAACTGTGGCAACGTGTGGAAACAGCTTGGACCGACATACCCCAAGCCTACATCCAAAGCCTCTTTCGTTCGATGCCGCGGCGTGTAGCGGCCGTTATTGCCAGCCATGGGGGCCACACGAACTATTGATGTCTGCGTGTTCCGCAAGTCGCACGGGCCTGTAAGCTCAATCGTTTCATCTTTGTATCTGTTTTTATGTGTCCAGTAAATCTGGCTTTGCTATCTCGTGTCATTCTTGGTGTTGCATTAATTCCTTTTCTCCGTAGATAATATCTGAAAATGAATCAGCGCAAGAACTGAACAATTTATTTTGCAATTGCATCGACTTGGTGTATTTTTTTTCTTTTTTTTTTTAATCTCTGCAACTATTATTCCGATTTGAAAATTTCTTTCTGCATTGGAAAGCCCAAAACTGAGAACGATGCTACTTCCTTTTCGTTCCTTTTCCGATGTATAACTTTGCCGCTAGAGGGCGCAAATGCAGATGCTGTATTGAATTCAAATACATTTTATTCCCTATCTTTGTTTCTAAATATTCGACTGAAAAAATTCCTTTCTCCCTTCAATACCCTTTAACACGAAGACTACTAATTGCGCGTACAGGTAAATTGCGCTTTCTTTCATGTCTCTGCTTCTAAAAGTCCGATTTGAAAAATATTTTTTGCGTCAGATAGTTTCTGATATGAAGTGGTCTGCATATATTTTCTGATTTTGATGAACTGTTGTGCCAGTAAGGACGTAAGTGTATGTTTGTGTTTCCGATATATTTGCAGCAATATTAGCACTTCTGGATACTCGCCTGAAATACTTCTTTTGTAGTCAGATATCGCTCACCACTGAAAACTGTGTGCGCATATTTTCTGTTTAAAATAATGCACAATGTATTCTGTTTAAAATAATCCCCAGGAGGCGTAAATGTGTATTTCATTTTTCTTGAAATCTCTGCTTCTAAAAGTCCGATTTGCAAAAAAAAATTCTATGTTAGACAGTGAATCTCATGCAAAAATGTTTTGCACATATTTTCAAATTTTAATTAAGGCACAGGTTTGCCACTAGGGGGTATAAATCACTTTTTCGTTTACAGCATATTCGCAGCAGTATCTACGCTTCTAGAAAACCTGATCGGAAACATTAGTTTTCGGTCACATACTACTAACTGCGAAAACACTTTATGCACATTTCCTACCCAAAATATTACACAATTTTCCCACTAGGAGCGTAAGTGTCTATTGTTTTTCTCGTTACCTCTGCTTCTAGAAGTCCGATTTAAAAAATGTTTTCAACACAGGATACCATTCACCTTGTGGAATACACCCTTTGCAAAAAAAAAAAAAAAAAAAAAACGAAGCCACCAGAAGGAATTATCCGATCGAGATGAAAATTGGTATGTGCAATACAAATGTGTAGGAAAGGAAATGATTGCAATTTCAGGACAGTTGGACCATTTATTCAGATAAAACAGCCACACCAGTGGAACAAGTCTGTACGTTGTAGCGCCACTTCTGGCTCGGATACCAGCGGTTACTCGGCGTGGCGTAGACTCATACAATTCACGGGTACTGTCCTGAGGTGTAGTATTCCTGATGGTGTCCAGATTGCGGGCTAGTTCGCCGACATTTTGGGTTGGGCGTAGGTGGCGTCCCATCATGTCCCAAACATGTTCGGTCGGTGAGAGGGCGGGCGATTCTGGCTGTGGTCATGGAAGCGTGTCGACATTACGGAGGCAGGTCTGGGACATCCGTGCCGTGTGCCGCCGGGCATTATCCTGTTGAAAAATTGCTCGGTGATGCTGCGATAGGAATGGAAAAACAACAGGTCGTAGAATGTCGTCGACGTACCGTTGAGCCGTGAGGGTGGTACGGAGGACTACTAAGGGTGTCCGGCTATCGTAGGAAATGGCTCTTCTGACAGTCACTCCCTGTGTGCGAGCCGTTTGCCGTTCCACGCTAAAGGCAGGATACGTGCTCTGACCGGCTCCTCTCCTGACACGTACGCTGGTCATCGGTGCCAAGTGCAAACTGTGACTCATCACTGAAGACAACACAAAGCCATTGGACACTATCCCACGTTGATCGGGCCCGACACCACTGCAGCCGGTGCCGGCGATGCTCGCTGGTCAGTTGTAGGTGGCAGAGTGGCCTCCTCGATAGTAATCCCCGTACGGTAAATCGTCTGGCAACGTCCAGATGGCTACTTCCGTACCTGTATAGACGACGCGACATGGCCACGAATGGTTGACAGCGACGAATTCGATTCTGTTTGTGAGGCTCGCACGATTACTTGATCCTCGCGTTCTGTCGTTGCCCCCGTCCGTCCACTGCCCGCGTGCCTATGGGTTGTGCCCTCCTCGTCCCACTGGCACCAACATCGTTCAATTTCCGCGTCACTCTGACCTAAATGCCTGACGATACGGCGACTTGACCAGACCAACCGGCCTCTCTGAGTCCAATCATACGTCATCTCACAGCCCAATTATACGTCCTCTCTCAGCCCAATTATACGTCCTCTCTCAGCCCAACTATACGTCCTCTCTTAAACTTGCTGAACTGCTCGTATTGTGCGCTGATGCAACGTCGAGGCATCCTCACAGTCCGTGAAGATTAATGCAACCGTAATCCGCTGTCACAATTGTCCCTAAGGGCGAGTTTTGCTCTTGATATACCCTCCTCGATGCGCGGTTCCCATGCGCTGTGGCGTGCCAGTATTTAGTCATTGGTTGTTATTCTCTAATCATTTGCGTATTAGGCCATGAGGTATTTAAATGCGGTGTTTCATCAGGATCTAATGACTTTCTCGGAATGCTTCGTTTTTTTGGGGGCTTTTTTAGCACGTCTTTTGTAAAAAAAGATGTTGCTTATGTTATCGGTTTGTCCGTCTGTAGACACCATATCTCTGCAACTATTAGTCCGATTTAAAAATTCTTTCTGCATTGGGAAGCTTAAAATATGCGAATGATGATCCTTCATTTCGTTTTTTTTTTTTACGATGTACAATTTCGCCGCTAGAGGGCGTAAATTCAGATGATGTGGAATTAAAAATAAAATTTCTTCCATATATTTGCTTCTAAGCATCCGATTGAAAAAATTCTTTCATCATTCGATTCCATTTATGTCAAAGAGCGTTTTAGGTATAGTTACTTTTTCAAGTTACTCATAGATTTTCCGCTAGGGGCGTAAAAGTAAATTGCGTTTTCCCCGATATCTCTTCTTCTAAAACACCGATTTGATTTTTTTTCTTTCAGAGGATACAGCTCCTGATAGAAAATCTTTTGCATATAACTTCTAATTTTTGGTAAAGAATACTTTCGCCACCAGGGGGCGTAAGAGTTAATTTTTGCTTCTGATGTATTTGCAATAAAATCTGAGCTTCTAAAATCTCGATTGAAAAAAATTATTTCGTGGCCCGATGCCACTTACGTCGATAAACCTTTTCGGAATATTTTCTTCTTAAAATATTGCATGGTTTCTCCGCCAGGGGGCGTATATGTATATCTTATTTTTGTCAATATCTAATTCTAAGAGTCCGATTTGAAAAATTCCTTCTTTATTGGATATGTTTCCGATGCGAAATGTTTTTCATATAAATTCAAAATTTTCAAGTAAATCAGACTTTCCGCTAGGGGGTGCAAAGGTAAATTGCGTTTTCTGCGTTATTTCTGCTTCTAATCCCTTACAGCTCCTGATGGAAAATGTTTTTCATATAATTTCTAATATTTGGTAAAGAATAGTTTGGCCACCACGGGGCATAAGTGTTAATTTCTGCTTCTGATGTATTTGCAGCAAAATCTGAGCTCCTGAAAACTCGACTAAAAATGTTTTTTCTTAGACTGATACTGCTCACATCGAAAAACCTTTTGAGAATACTTTTTTCCTAAAATAATGCATGCTTTTTCCGCCATTTGGGCGTAGATGCATATCTTATATTTGTCCATATCTGTGCTTCGAAGAGTCCGATTTGAAAAATTCTTTCTTTGTTGGAGAGCGTTTCCGCTGCGAAATGTTTCTCATATAAATTCAAATTTTTCTTAACGCAAAAGTCTACCACCAGAGGGCGTAAGCTCACGATTCCGTTTACAGCAATATCTGCGTTATTAAAAACCCAACTGACAAACTTTTCTTCCGTCAGATACTATTGTTTTCCATATCGGTTCCATTGACTTTGAATAGCTTCGATAAATTTAATTTGCGTCAGAACGGATTCAAAAAACGAGCTCATTACACCCGAAGATTCGGTGTCATCTTTCTTGTTTGTTTGTTTTTTGGGTTTTTTGTGGGGTTTTTTTGTTGTTGTTGTTTTGTTTTTGTTTTGTTTTTTTGCGACGAGTGTATTTTGTATGTACTCGTGGGTTGTTTTTCCTTCACAGTGCTAGGTGGTGTTAGTGTGCATTTCTGTTTGCCTTAAATCCCCGCTTTTACGAATGCTATAGAAGGATATCTTTTAATGCATGCCATTCGTTACAGTGAATATTGGAAACATTATCCTTGTTAAATAATGCCCAGTTTCTCGATAGAAGACGTAAATATCAAAACTTTTTTCTCGCCATCTCTGCTTTGACAAGACTTATTTCAAAAATTATTTTTCCTTATTACAGCTTTTGCTACGAAGATTTCTGAGATTTAGAGGTTAGCTCCACAAAAAAATACGAACTACCAGATAAATTTTTAACTGATTACTTACTGTTGCGTTATCAAACTTCACCATTTTAAATCGATCTTGACACATAACGTGAGCTTCACTGACATCCATCCCACGACGTACACAAGACCTTCTATTCTTCCTACTCAAAATCTTTTTCTCATGCAGACACTCCTGAATCTGATCCTCCCATGACTTCCTTGGCCTTCCCCTGCTTTCTTTTCTGCCACTTGGGCCAAAAAAATTTCTTAGTAAGCATCTCATCACTCATTCTTTCAACATGGCCTAACCGCCGAATAATATTAGTCTCCACCTTGCTAACAACAGGAAAAACTACGAAGAATAAGTTTCGCAAATTTTCAACTTTTTCATTATGGAAAATTTTGCCGCAACGGGACGTCAGCGTATATTTATATGTGAAAAATCCCTTAGCAAAATCCATTTTTGGTTGCAACGCTTCATTATGATGAGTGCTTTGCTCCTATTTTCTTCAAGCAACGCACAGTTTTTCCGTTTGGGCGCGTGAAGTTATATCACGTTATTCTCTATATCTCTCCTAATCATTCAATGTGAAAATACTTTTTGCCTTTGGTATCTTCTGCTATGAGAAACTTAGTGCACAATTTGCTAATTTTCAAAACACTTTTCAGCTACTAGCGGGAGTAAGTGCCTATTTCTAGTTGTAGATGTTTTATTAATTGTGGAAATGCGGTTAGGTTTCTTTCTCTCTTTACTTTTTGAAGCAGGTTTTATTCTCTTTGAATAACCCAGATCTCGTTGCGTATTTTAAATTACGCGAGTTTTTCCCTAGGTGTTGTAAGCGTATTCTTTATTTTTTTTTTAGCTAAATTTTTAGGTTTTATAAAAAACAGCTTTGAAATATGTTTTGTGTTGGAAAGGATTCAAAAGACGTGCTAATTACAGCCGAATATTCGGTGACATCTTTCTTATTAAAGTAAATTATTTTATTTTTAACAAGTAATGAAGGAAAACCAACCAACGAAGCAAAATTCTCTCCCTTGTATGAAAAAATAAACACACAAACGTAAGAAGTCCTTCAGCTTTATTCTTTTCTCATTGTGACTTATTAATCGTTCTCGGAAGGGATTTTCCGACTAAGCTCTCGATTAAACTGTTTTCTGTGTCTGGAATGGGCAGAAGTTGCATTTACAGAAGAGTCACGCTTACAAAAAATCATTGCTTCCAGTAAGGATGATTTTCAAGTACATTATTTTCTGGTAATTTTATGAGTCAGACGGACGAAATGTTCAAACCTGCAGCATGAGAAACTGCCTAGGTATTTTTGCGAAGGATGGCCAATGAGATTTTCAAGCGGCCCGCACTAGCAGTTTTTTTTTTTTTTTTTTTTCTGTGACCCTTCCACAAAATGGCCATTTTGTTCGCTGCGTACTTGGTGGGGTTTTTTTTAACTTTTCAGGGCTGCAAAGCAACACCATGAATGGTGAAAATTCTCTCTCGGTTTTTTCTTCCCCGTGCTTTTCAGCGTCTTTTTTTTTTTTTTTTTCTTTTTTGTTCACTGCTTCCATGTTGCATGGGATAACCCTATTCATCCCCCTCCCGTCCGTTTCACAGTTATACTCTCTCTCTCTCTCTCTCTCTCCTTTTTTGTGTGTGTGTGAGCACACTCAGGAACAAGTTACACTCTTTAACTGCGCTGCCTGTTCCTTTTTTCTCCTCATGCTTTTTTTTTCTTATTTTCCTTTTCCGGTTAAGCTGGAGTTATGAACGCGTGTTACGTGTATCTGTGTAGATCGTTGTATGATGGATGTGCAAATGTGGATCTCTCTCATTAA
The DNA here is from genome assembly GCA_039090855.1 of Macrothele yani. Taxonomy (NCBI): domain Eukaryota; kingdom Metazoa; phylum Arthropoda; class Arachnida; order Araneae; family Macrothelidae; genus Macrothele; species Macrothele yani. The sequence goes on along the minus strand of CM077017.1, from coordinate 57,106,610 downwards.
GTATCTTAAGCACGATATTGCTATTAATTTTCAGGGGATAGAAATACTAATACGCTAGACAAATCACAGGAGGAAAGGCTTCGGGACAGCACCGAATCAGATTTCAGAATTTTTTTTTTTTGGGGGGGGGGGGGTATGTTTTCACGTGGATAAATATATCCTTATGGTGGCGTTACTTGTTCGAGTGTAGTACGATGGTATGAAAGCGGAGCTTTCGGCTCCCTTCCATATTCCCCCTTGCGGAGAGAGAGGATTCATACATGCGTTTCCTACTTGTTTTCCCGTTTTGATTTTTATCTCGGACAGTTATTCTTCCATTTTTGTTTTATACCGATGCCTTGAATATACTCAGTTAGTTTTAAAACATAAAGTTTGCTGAACTTACCTCCATCGCAAGCGAAGAATCGGTAACATCACGCAACGATGTCACTGTCCAAACAGACAGATCATGGATTCATATTAAAGCTACTAATGGGGAGTGGGCAGCAACATAGCCAAAGGAAAGATCTTAAGGATCCGGACCCTCCCAAACTTGTAGCGTAAAAGTCTTTTCTACTTCTACGCTGTTTTAACACATCAACATACTAAGAAATAGTTCCTAAATGAAAGAAACCTTAACGGCCAGACGAAACATGTAAATAACAGAAGTCAACTTACGGAATTCATAGCTTTATTCAGGCTGTAGTAGCACTTCCATAACTGAACGATAACATCACAATGTACTCCACACACCACACATTATCACAACACTCCTATTAATAATAATCAGTTTACAACCCAACGCTCGTAATAATCGCTCTCTTACAACGCTCTCAAGCAACGCTCTCGACGGTACAACGCTCTCTCTTACAACGCTCTCTTGCAATAGATCAGTCATCGTTTTTATCTCTTGTTCTTATCAAGATCAGGCATACGTCACGTGCATTCAACCTCAATTGTTTTCAAACGTATTCGTTTAAGAGAAAAGATATTCCGTTAAGCGTGAAGAATACTGAGAATAAACTCAAGATTTACATAGGGAAAGAAACCAAAAAAGGAAACTTAATCTAGAATATACGTCACAAACTTTTGCACCTGCAGTATTTTTTATTTATTTTTATTTTTTTCATAGTCATTTCAAAATAGTGTTTATTAGTTGAACGTTGTTTTTAGTTGAAATTAATGTCTTTAACTAAATTTGTTGATGAATTAATAAACTAATACCCCTAATTAATTCGTTGAACATATACCTCACACTCTACGGTAGTAAAATAGCCAGGTTGAAAGAATTAGCAAAACTTTACGTAACGTCAGCTGTTTATTCTCCTCGCACTAAATGTTCAGGTTACCAATACACTAAAATCAATTCATAACCGCTGGCACATAAGTTCTGGTGTCGACATATAAATCTCAATCTGATAACTACAATATTATTTGTTGATTCACTTAAATCTAACATATTTCAACCTCTTTCGCTATTCCAAGTATATCGCCAGCCATTGGGGCCCTTTGTTCAGTTTTCTGGAAAGGAAAACGGTAATGATAAATAAAAATAATATGCACAAACACCATATGTAAATTTTCATTGTGCTTTTTGTGTTGTTTAAATGTTTGTGCAATGCACAATGTTACATTTAGTTGAAAACCAAAGGACCCACACACTACATAAGAGAGATAAATAAATAGAAGTTGACAGCATGTTGGGACAGGGGCGGATCCAGGATTTTCGTGAGGTGGGGTGGTCACAAGTGTCAGGAATAACCGGGGACTTTTCTGATATTTTCTCGCAAAATGAAAAAGTGTTTTTAGTATGTCTATACATTTTTTCAATTAATTAAGGAAAGTAATAGGTATACTTTTAAGTAATACTTTCACCAAAAAATATTCAATTTATTATTAAAACCTAACAAATAGAAGCTTTTCCTTGGTACTGACCCCCCCCCTGTCCGGATTCGCCCCTGTGTTGAGTTAGTAAGAAAATTTCTTTGTTTTTTCGAATCTTGCACCTTTAGGCTACTTCTATCCCATGCATCACGAAATCCCAGAAATCACTCAAATAGTCATTAAGAAGGGGAAAAAAACAACAACTTCAAGACAAAATTCAGAAAGAAGCTTCAAGAGATCTTTGGCTAACAGTGAATGACAACCTCAGAAGATCATATATTTTTCGCTTCTTCGCCTTTCATACTGTACGTAATTTTGTACGCTGTGCTCCAACATGCAATGGAAAATTTTCAATATTACTTTTTACTGTAAATGTCAATTTTTTCTCTGCTGCAAATTCCTAACTTTTTTTTTCTATTTTTGCTGGCACAGACACACATCCAGAAGTCATCACGAAGATCTTTGTAGTACTCCCGAGAAACAGCATAGTCAGATTTCTAGAAGTGTGCAAGTGCTCCTATTTCCCTTCATATATACGCTTACGTCACCAACATATCTACTATATTCACTATCTCCACGCTTTTTCGTTCAACCTAGTCTATTTTTTTTTTCTGACTCACTCCCAGCGTTGCCAAGATGTACAAGCTGTACGGCGAAGTAATATATCGTTCATTGAGGAAATCTTAAGCGACAAGTAACGAAATTCGCATAAGAAAACAGGTCGCCCTTGTGGAGCAGTGGTAAAAATCTATGAGCCTTGTTATTAATCAAGAAAAAACAATGTACGTGTGTATCTCAATAAATGATCGAGATCCAGCGGGCCTCACAGTTGGGAACTATGTATTCGAGCAGGTACATCACTGCAGGTACCTGGGGGTAAACATCAACAGCAATAACGATGTGCATCAGGAAATTACGAAAAGGCTGGCTAGGGCTAATATGTTCTACTTCAGTTTATAAAACTCTTCAAATCAAAATTATAAAAAACAAGAAATGTGGCACCAAATTTTCGGTTGTAATGAGCACGTCTTTTGAATCCTTTCCGATGCGAATAAAATTTATCAAAGTTATTTAAAGTCAATGGAACCTGTTATAGGAAAAAAAAAAGCAACCGCATTTCTACAATCGTTAAAACATTGCATTAGAAACACCTACTTGATAACGCGCTGGTCCACCTTTCTGTGCTATCCCGGTTCGCAGACGCATAGGAACAGATTTTTTTTTTTTTTTTTTTTTGATTGTAGGTTTAAGGTGGACCTCAAGTAATTTTGGTTCCTATACTTCCAATGGGAAAACTTCTGTACACATTTTCTTCACAATTAATGCGTTCCCAAGGATGAAAATTTGAACATCGATTAAAATAGCTTCATTTTATAACTTGGAATACTTAATAATTTCTAAAACATAACCGTAATTATGCAGCCAACATTTGTTTGTCTACTGACGTCATCAAAGTACAGGTCGCGCCATCTTTTTTCTGGTTTCAACACCACTAAAGGAAAAGTTATTGATTTTTAATATTATTATGGTTATGTTTTAGAAAATATTAAGTATTTCAAGTTATAATATGAAGTTATTTTAATCGATGTTAAAATTTTCATCCTTGGTAACGCATTGATTGTGAAGAAAATGTGTACAGAAGTTTTCCCATTGGAAGTATAGGAAGCAAAATTACTTGAGGTCCACTTTAACGACCACCATGAACAACTCAATGGGCTATAAGCAGTCGCCCGTCCCTAATTTAGGGTCACTGGTTCCAGGGAAGGGAGAGAGCCAGTGCCGTAAGACAAACACACCATCCATGCCTTACCGGGGTTTCGAACCCGGAGCCCGTTTGGACGAATGATCAGAGGCCATCGCTTAGACCACTGCGCCATCAGGGCGGCGGTTGGAGGTTTAACGACCACCGTGAGCAACTCAATGGGCTATAAGCAGTCGCCCGTCCCTAATTTAGGGTCACTGGTTCCAGGGAAGGGAGAGAGCCAGTGCCGTAAGACAAACACACCATCCATGCCTTACCGGGTTTCGAACCCGGACCCCGTTTGGACGAATGATCAGAGGCCATCGCTTAGACCACTGCGCCATCAGGGCGGCGGTTGGAGGTTTAACGACCACCGTGAGCAACTCAATGGGCTATAAGCAGTCGCCCGTCCCTAATTTAGGGTCACTGGTTCCAGGGAAGGGAGAGAGCCAGTGCCGTAAGACAAACACACCATCCATGCCTTACCGGGGTTTCGAACCCGGAGCCCGTTTGGACGAATGATCAGAGGCCATCGCTTAGACCACTGCGCCATCAGGGCGGCGGTTGGAGGTTTAACGACCACCGTGAGCAACTCAATGGGCTATAAGCAGTCGCCCGTCCCTAATTTAGGGTCACTGGTTCCAGGGAAGGGAGAGACCCAGTGCCGTAAGACAAACACACCATCCATGCCTTACCGGGTTTCGAACCCGGACCCCGTTTGGACGAATGATCAGAGGCCATCGCTTAGACCACTGCGCCATCAGGGCGGCGGTTGGAGGTTTAACGACCACCGTGAGCAACTCAATGGGCTATAAGCAGTCGCCCGTCCCTAATTTAGGGTCACTGGTTCCAGGGAAGGGAGAGAGCCAGTGCCGTAAGACAAACACACCATCCATGCCTTACCGGGTTTCGAACCCGGACCCCGTTTGGACGAATGATCAGAGGCCATCGCTTAGACCACTGCGCCATCAGGGCGGCGGTTGGAGGTTTAACGACCACCGTGAGCAACTCAATGGGCTATAAGCAGTTGCCCATCCCTAATTTAGGGTCACTGGTTCCAGGGAAGGGAGAGAGCCAGTGCCGTAAGACAAACACAACATCCATGCCTTACCGGGTTTCGAACCCGGACCCCGTTTGGACGAATGATCAGAGGCCATCGCTTAGACCACTGCGCCATCAGGGCGGCGGTTGGAGGTTTAACGACCACCGTGAGCAACTCAATGGGCTATAAGCAGTCGCCCGTCCCTAATTTAGGGTCACTGGTTCCAGGGAAGGGAGAGAGCCAGTGCCGTAAGACAAACACACCATCCATGCCTTACCGGGTTTCGAACCCGGACCCCGTTTGGACGAATGATCAGAGGCCATCGCTTAGACCACTGCGCCATCAGGGCGGCGGTTGGAGGTTTAACGACCACCGTGAGCAACTCAATGGGCTATAAGCAGTCGCCCGTCCCTAATTTAGAGTCACTGGTTCCAGGGAAGGGAGAGACCCAGTGCCGTAAGACAAACACAACATCCATGCCAGACCGGGATTCGAACCCGGACCCCTTCGGACGAATGATCAGAGGCCATCGCTTAGACCACTGCGCCACCGGGGCGGCAAACAGATTCTACACAAGATGTTCGGACATCCTCCATGCGTAACTTGACCCATGCCCGTGCAGCAGCTCTGTCAGTTCAAGCTCATTCCATGGAGGAGGATCAGCAGTTCTCTCTCCTCGTTCTAGCATATTCCACAAATGTTCAGTTAGGTTACTGTCAGGGGAGTTTTGGGGGACAAGGTAATGTTGCGAATGTTTTGTGTTTCTCCACTCATTCAGTAGTTATACGAGCCGTACGACGCGGTGCGTTGTCCTGTCAAGATGTCAATGTGGTCCGGGTAAACCTCCTGCAGATATGGATGGAGATGGTTGGCTAATAGATCTCTGTAGTGTCCACCTTTCAGTATTTGTGGGTTCATAAGCAAATAAACCTTTGGCTTGCCAGGAAAAAGCTCCCAAGACCAGAACACCACTTCCACCGCCTGTTGAACCCTAAATGTGCAACCAAGGGATAGTGCTTCATGCTGTTTACGCCATATGAGAACCCAGCCATCAGCATGCTGTAGCAGGAAGCGGGACATATCACTCCAGACGACCTTCTTCTGTCTGTCGAGGGACGATGGCGTTGTTGGGTACCCATGAAGACGCTGCGTCATCATGGGTACCCTCGTTGGTCTCCAGCCGTGGAGCCCCAGGCGAAGCAAGGTATGGTGCATGGAGAAATAGGTCGAAGTGCACAACTTTCGTACTGGTGGGTGAGCTGGGTGACTGTTGCACGTCGTACCAGTCGTGACACCAGACGCTCACCTCTAGGATCAACCGCGTGTACTTGTGTGTGAGTGTGTGTGATTGAAGGTTTAACGACCACCGTGAGCAACTCAATGGGCTATAAGCAGTCGCCCGTCCCTAATTTAGGGTCACTGGTTCCAGGAAAGGGAGAGAGCCAGTGCCGTAAGACAAACACAACATCCATGCCTCACCGGGATTCGAACCCGGACCCCTTTCGGACGAATGATCAGAGGCCATCGCTTAGACCACTGCGCCATCAGGGCGGCGGTTGGAGGTTTAACGACCACCGTGAGCAACTCAATGGGCTATAAGCAGTCGCCCGTCCCTAATTTAGGGTCACTGGTTCCAGGGAAGGGAGAGACCCAGTGCCGTAAGACAAACACAACATCCATGCCAAACCGGGATTCGAACCCGGACCCCTTACGGACGAATGATCAGAGGCCAACGCCTTAGACCACTGCGCCACCGGGGCGGCCGCGTGTACTTGACCAATGTGAGCTCTTCTGATGGATGTCTGTGCATACTTAATCCAGTCCTGGTACACCCTTGATACAGCATTACGGGAGCAGCCAACACGTGTGGCTGTTTCCTAAATACAGTCACCTGTCCTCCGGGCCCAAATTCTCTCTCCGCGGTCAAATTGGCTTAAGGCGCCACTTTTCCCCATTACTGGCAAACGTTTACTGATTACGTACAGAGGATTTTTTTTTTTTTTTTTTTTTGATTGGAGGTTTAACGACCACCGTGAGCAACTCAATGGGCTATAAGCAGTCGCCCGTCCCTAATTTAGGGTCACTGGTTCCAGGGAAGGGAGAGAGCCAGTGCCGTAAGACAAACACAACATCCATGCCTCACCGGGATTCGAACCCGGACCCCTTCGGACGAATGATCAGAGGCCAACGCCTTAGACCACTGCGCCACCGGGGCGGCCGCGTGTACTTGACCAATGTGAGCTCTTCTGATGGATGTCTGTGCATACTTAATCCAGTCCTGGTACACCCTTGATACAGCATTACGGGAGCAGCCAACACGTGTGGCTGTTTCCTAAATACAGTCACCTGTCCTCCGGGCCCAAATTCTCTCTCCGCGGTCAAATTGGCTTAAGGCGCCACTTTTCCCCATTACTGGCAAACGTTTACTGATTACGTACAGAGGATAGGTGCGTACGATTTATAGTAGCCGCACGTGACGTTGATATCACGTTGTACTTCGTTATCACTGCGGATATGCAAAACTAACTCGCCGCCTCGGTGGCGCAGTGGTCTAAGGCGCTGGCCTCTGATCATTCGTCCGTAAGGGGTCCGGGTTCGAATCCCGGTGAGGCATGGATGTTGTGTTTGTCTTACGGCATTGGCTCTCTCCCTTCCCTGGAACCAGTGACCCTAAATTAGGGACGGGCGACTGCTTATAGCCCATTAAGTTGCTCACGGTGGTCGTTAAACCTCCAATCAAAAAAAAAAAAAAACTAACTCAGGGTAGAAACAGCTACTTACTTCCACCAGCGGCTAAAAAGTATGTTACGAAAATTAACAAATGGCGCACGAAAAGTTTCTCATAGCAGAACATCAGAGACAAAGAGATTTTCAAATCGAACAGTTAAAAGAAGGGATATAAAAGGAAACATGATATAACTCTACGCCTCCTAGCGGACGAAGTTTGCATAATGGAAAAGTTGAAAATATGTGAAAAGTATTCTTCATGGGGAAAGATGCTGAGAAAAAACTTTCCAAATACATCTCCCCGAAGCAGAGATAGAGAGAGAAAAAGGTTTTGACCATCACGCCCCCTGGCGGGAAAGCTGTGCATTATTTAAAGAGGGTGATGCTCCACATCTTTATTGTAGCAAATGGCATACAGTGAGAAATAAATTTCTCAATAAGGTTTATAGAAGTTGATAGCGGATATACAGCTGCGAACAGAAGCACACAAACACCACCTACCAACAGAACTGTGAACTACAAAACTCAAATACAAACCTAAAGCGTTACACAAGATAAATGATATCCGGTGTTAAGAGAATTTTTTTAATTGCACGTTTAGAAGCAGAGATATCGAGAAAAACAGATTAAGCATTTTCACCCCTAGCGGCGAAACTGTGCATTATTTTGGAAGGAAAATACAGTTTTCATAGTTAGTAGTACCTGACCGAAAAGGAATTGTTTCAATCCGGTTTTTAGTCTCGCAGATATTGCTGCAAACGGAAACGTGAACTTACGTCGTCTGGTGGCACACTTGTGCCACTTGTGCCACCAGAGAATTTTTCAAATCGGACTCTCAGTAACAGAGATATCGACAAAAATTAGATACATTTACGCCCGCTGTCGGAAAAACGGTGCACTGTTTTAAGCGCGATCGAAAGGTTTTCCGAGGTGAACGGTGTCGGTCCACGAAACATTTTTTTCAATCAAGTTTTCGGAAGCTTAGATTTTGCTGCAAATACATCAGAAGCAGAAATAAACACTTGCGCCCCCGGCGGCCAACCCATTCTTTATCAAAAATTAGAAATTATATGCACAACATTTCCCATCAGAAACTGTGTCCGATAGAGGAAGATTTTTTCAAATCGGATTTTTAAAGGCAGAGATATCGGGAGGGGTGGGCGCAATTTACCTTTGCGCCCCGCCCCGTAGCAGAAAATCCATGAATTACTTGAAAAAGAGACTGCTTAAAATATTTTCTTCGATATAAATGGCCTTGAAAGGAAAAAAGAATTCAATTTGATATTTAGAAGTAAATATATGGAATAAAATGTATTTTTAATTCAATATCATCTGCATTTACACTCTCCAGCGGGGAAGTTGTGCATCGGAAAAAAACGGAATGAAAGGATCATTATTTCTCACACTTGAAACTTCCCAATGCAAACAGAATTTTTCAAATCGGGCTAATAGTTGCAGAGATATGGTGTCCACAGACGGGCGGACGGACAACAAAGTGATAACATGAGCTCGATCTTTTTATTTACAAAACACGTGCTAAAAATAAACAGAAATATTATACGTAAGCTATACGTATACGCCATGCCATGTCTTAAAGTATGTCATTAGTAAGAGACGACACGTGCACAAATTGTGAAGGACGTGCTGGTAAATAAAATAAGACAAGACCGAGCGCAAGACCCGGGATTAGCTGAATGGACTTGGTGCTTGGAGATCTGAGAAGAAAGAAAGCAAGACCTGAGGAGACATCCGATTGAGAGGCTTGGCTGTGGCAACGCTGTGCCTAAAAGGCCCGTTAAGCTGATGGTTATGATGAAAAATACCACATTAGTGCATATTTTTTGTAAGGAAAAGTACAAAGAAAACGATTATACTCTTGAAGGTTAATTTATAATGCTCAACACATAGAAATCGCAGCACCAAGAAGGAGTGGACGAGGGCACATCGCACGAGATTCGTTTCGGAGATAACGAGATTTGGTCCTTTATAACCTTGGTCCAGTGAACTTCTTGCGAGGGGGCGGAAATATTAGGAGTGGAAACAACGCGCCCCAATAGGAAAGACCCTACAAAAAAGTAAGGAAATATTAGAGTTTTAGAAGTATACTAAGGTTTCCCGTTTAGTAAGAGAAATTGTAAATTTTCGCAGCGATCGGTCATTTGGAAGCCTGCCGATCAGGATTTAAAGACTGCGCATGTTCTCGCCTCACAGTACAGTTAATGTTTAGTATGTGTGTTCGACGAAAACGTTCCGTTTTTTAACAATTTTTTCGCTAAGTGGCATGAAAGCAGTTTGGTACGATATATCCACCTCTATACGTCCAGACATAGAAAAATTAATTTCTTTTTCTCAGAATAATTGTAAGAACAGCTAAATTTCCTGATATTTCGTGCGTTCAACTTTCCCATTAGGCGAAATATATGCTTATTCACTTAGCGCGAAATTTAGCTTCTAGAAATTAAATAGGTTTTTTTTTTTTTTTTTTTTTTTTGCATCGTAACAAGTGTAATTGCAACCAAGATTTTCCATGCATTTCTCGTATTTCTTCCTTCGCAATATTCCAGTTTAGAGGTGTACGTGGGTGTTCGTATCCGACGCATTTTGTTGAAATCGAACTTAAAAAGCCTCCCCGGTGGCGCAGTGAACTAAACGCTGGCTTCTGACCATTCTACAGAGATGGGTCCGAATCCCGGTGAGACATGGAAGTTGTATTTGTCTTACGGCACTGGCTCTCTCCTTTTCCTGGATCTGGTGGCCCTAAATTAGGTATGGGTGACTGTTTATAGCCCATCGAGTTGCTCACGGTGGTCGTTATATACCTTCAAACAAATGAACAAACCAATAGAAAACTAAAAAAAAAATTCATTTTCATCGGGTAACTGTCTCAAAGATTTTCCGTACATCTTTCGATTTTTCATATTTGCATATGATAGGTTATCTGTCGTTGTGGAAGTCGGATTGGAAAGATTTTGTCGCATGGCATATTGGATTCCTATTTCAGGAAGCACAATTTTTCTGCTACAGCGCTTGTGTGTACATTTGAATACGGCAAGACAAATTATTTGAAAGCGAAGAGAACAAAAACGATAGTAAGAAAGATGTAGCAAATCGTCAATTTGGAGGCAATTATATTCAATTTCTATATTCAGATCTTTAACTCAGCACAATAGCGACACACGCGGATGATGTCTTTTCTATATAAACACGTATAAAGGAGTGCCGTATCTTTACCTGGTTTAATGGATTGGTATTCCGATTTTATTGATTTCATCTCAACCATAAGAAAAACTGTTACTACTTCAGTGCAATGGCTGGGACGTATCGGAATCACGTGGTATTTTGAACTCGAAACTTCCAACTCGAAAACTATGAATTTATATTGATCACTATGACATGTACTAGAAAATGTAGCAAATCAGCGTGGGTAGCATGCATGAAGCCAGTAGCAACAAGATTTCCCTGATTATTTTAATTTCCAAGCTTTCGCGAGGGCTCTAGTCTGACTGTCTTACCTATGCATTTGGAAGTTTACTGAGGTCGCCCCGGTGGCGCAGTGGTCTAAGCAATGGCTTCTGATCATTCGCCCAGGGAGGGGTCTGGATTTGAATCCCGGGTAAGGCGTGGATGCTTGTGTTTGTCTTTCGGCATAGGCTCTCAATGTGTTACTTGATTAGCACTGGCTCTTTGTGTGTTACTTGATCATTTTGCATACTGTATATCATGTTCGCTATGTACATTGTTGATGTAAAATGAATATACTGTATGTCTGCCTGACAATACTGTACAACTATGTCGGTTTATCCTGTCACTGTATCTGTACCACCAGGTCAAATAAATAATAATTTAATTTTTAAACCCTCAATCAAAAAAAAAAAAAAAGTTAATGAGATCTTGTTTCCTTCTTGTGTAGACAGGAAGAAGAAACTTGTTAGAAACAGAAGCGCACGAAGAACCGTTTCATGGGAGATTTGAGCGTGACTTCAGGATAAACGATAGGACGTATCTATGCATGTAATAGGCTAAAGGTGCCGTTTGCAACAATTTCAATTATATGTTTCACCTAAGTGGGAAGAGCTATCAGCATATGACTTGATACTCTGGAGTGCTCCTGTCATGCTTAGAACTTTCTGCAACAGTTTGAGGCGCATGTTTCACTGAACAGTTCAATTGTCTAGGACCTCACAGCATATAACGTACCAGCCGAAATTTTGGACTTTCAACTCAGGTCGTGACTTAAACAAAAACTACCAAACGCTATTAGAGCACAAAACTGAGCCCTGGATAATAAGAAAGAATTCGCGAAATGGTTTCTGCACTTTGATGATTGAAAAACAAGCTGTATAAATCACTTTCTGAAAAGTTCCTCTTGGACATAAAACGTGGAAATAAATGCATTTTAAAATACTCCCATTGGGAGTTAGAAATCGCAGAAAGCTGTACGTAACGAAAATCTAAAACAAACATTTTGAATATTTTAAAAGTTGTACAGAAACTGTTGGACAAGAAACGTTCGACTATAAGAGGAGCCGAAAAATTTGCGTATATGTATAATAGCAGTAGAAGGGAGAATCATACCCACTGCGTTATATTTAGCTAATGCCATTGAATGTGATTGATATTTGATGGCTAAAAGCCACGTATATTCCAGTTGCCAGACAATGAGGAAATTGTGACTCATGTTCAGTGATTGGTTGGTTGGTTGGTTGTTGGATTTTATTGGCGCAAGGGCCAGGTTTGGCCAAAGAGCGCCAGACAAAGAACGATCAGCCACAGATTTTAAAAACGTGAATAATGATTAAGATCAGACAGGCTTGGTAAAAAGTTGAAAAAGAGTATGAAGAAAGCAGTGAAGAAAAGGTAGTTAATGAAATTTATTAAAAGTAACATATTTACTAATGGAAAAGGACGAACCGTCACTCTCCTCCCCCCCACACTCCTCTGCAATGCTGGCAGAGGGCGGGGACGAACTGTCACTCTCCTCCCCCCATGTTCCTCTGCAATGCTGGTAGAGGCTGGGGACGAACTATCACTCTCCTCCCCCGTGTTCTTCTATAATGTTGGGTGAGGGTGGGGACCTCGCTGAGGCCGAGACAGTTTGATGGACACCGCACACCTTTGCGGATTGAGGCCGGGTCTTCCGCACGTGCAGGCTGTCTGCTGGGAACCGGAAGAGGCGGGCGTCTTCAAAAGAGAAGGCGAAGACGCAGCTGGTCGAATAAGCTGGAGCTCGGTGAAATCCACCTGTGTCGCTTGTTCAGCTGTAGATCGCTTGGCAAGTGCGGCGAGAGCTACAGGGCGCGGAACAAAAGGCTGCACGGGTTGTGGCTGAGACTGAACAACTGCGGCAAAAGTACGCTGTCGGTTGTTGGGAATACCCAACTTGGCCTTGGCAGCAGGGTACGAGAGGCCCTCCAGGGTCTTGAGGCGCTGGATCGCCTTCTCGTCGTTCCACTTCGAACAGGACCTGGCATAAGCAGCGTGGGAGTCACCACAGTTTACACAGCAGGGCTCTGAAGTGCATCCAGTCCCTTCGTGGTCGCGGGAACCACAATTGGCGCACCTCGCAACACTGTTACAGGACCGCTGGGAATGTCCATACCTCTGGCACTTAAAACAGCGTAGAGGATTTGGTATATAAGGACGAACTGCACATAACAAGTAACCAGCCTTGATTTCAGTAGGTACCTTCGGGCTGTTAAAAGTCAAAATAACATTTCGTGATTTGATCAGCGCGCCATCGCGCCTGAAAGTCATGCGTCTGGCAGCTATGACACCCTGATCAGCAAGTTCACACACAAGTTCATCTTCATCGCAGACCAACAAGTCGGGCTCAGAAATGACTCCCTTGGAGGTGTTGAGATACGGATGTGCCGTCACTTGAATCCTGGAATATCCTGGAAGTCTGGTCAACTGCAGAAGAGATTTGCTCTGAGAGAGAGTGCAAGTTTCCACAAGCAGGTCTCCAGAGCGTAGCTTCTTCACTGACTTCAAAGAGCCAGCAACACCCGCAAGTGCCTTCGAGATGAAAAAAGGAGACTTTGAGGAAAGTTTCAACATCTGGTCAGTAGAAGAAATGACGAGAAAAGTAGCTTGAGGTATCGAATCTGCAAGTGTAATGCGACGTTTCTGAGCTGACGGCTCAACACCTGGATCTAAAGATACGTCGCGGTGATGTCGTTTTTCAACGAAAGTTCTCTTCAGTGTGTTATGTGTGGGAGGTGGTTGAGGCAAATTTGGCGCCTGATCAATCACCATATCCTGTTGCTTTTTAAATTTTGAGGAGGGTTTATGTTTCCCCATGGGAGTAAGAAAGAATTCATCTGCAACGTACTCCGCCCACAATCGAGCCCAACAGGGGAGAACTGGAGGTCCGCAAGCCAAAAATATGACGCAAGACACAGTTCTAGAGCTTAGTTGCAAATATAGTCCGTTGGCTGTGATCACACGCACTCGGCGGACACTTCGGCCTCCGGGTACCGTCATGCCAACGCCTTTGGCATGATCCCACAGCCCCCGGGCTCACCCTGCCGTGCAATACGACAAAAAGCCGCTAAAGCCCTGCACACAACTTGGTACAAGACTTCTGACCAGAGGTGGGTTAGGCTCTAGCCTCCCGTTTACAGCGAAGCCGGGGTCGAAGAGGAGTGTTGGTACACAGGAGGCACTTAACCGGTCTCCTGCGACCTCAGCCGCCAGACATCCCATTTCCGCCTCACGGGTCTCCGCACGCGGCAAACATGCAGGTAGGTCTAGCACCCAAACCAGCTAAAAGGAAAAAAAAAGAAATCCAAAGAAGACAAATCCTGGCAGGGGAACCTAAACGGAATCTCAGCAACCTACGAACTGAGCGGTTAATATAAATCAGTTAGTGGTGGAGGGTAACAAAACCACAAGACCGGGGTGTTAGTACATAACGTGGTAGAGATTAGGTAGAGAACACAACACGGGCAACTAGCCAGTGGAGAAAATAAATAAAAACGAAAAAGCGAGACACAAGACCAGCTCGGGAACGTGGGGCCGCGACTCCCAACAGCTGGATGAACAGCCGTCCCTGCAAACACCAACAGCAAAGCGGTGGCATGACATCAGATGTTGACCAGTCACAAGGTCAGCTCGGGCCGTGGGGGCGCCGCTCCCCAAATAACTGGAAAACCAGTTATCCCCGTGCGGGCATGTTCAGTGAATAAAGCTGAAGTAGGAAATGGTGACCTAGCTCGACTGTCACGTAACTCTTGGAGACTGAATGCTTACTATGTTTTCTTAATTTTGCACAAATTCTTCAATTCCTTTTCTATTTCCGCTAGACTGAATACACTGGTTTTTTTCACTAAAGTTAAGTGAATGAAACAGCCTTTTGTGCATTGGGTATATCTACTAGGATGGCCCGGTAATAGCCTATATCAAATTACTGTTGCAGGCCAGTAACTTGATATAGGCTATGGCTGGGAAACCATATTCATATAACTGCTTCATGAAAATATGTATTTTCACCTACGTTTTACTATCCTCAAAAAAGAAGCACTTTACATCCACAGAAAACTCATGAAGTTTTTAACGGCAGAGTGCGCATGAAATTTTCACTTGGGTGAGAATATGGAAGCACAGAATGTTCTTACTTCTTTATTCCTCTGGCTGGACACGAATGGGGAAAGCGTCATGTTTGAAATGCTGTAGCAGCAAATCCCAGGGGAAATTATTATATAGAGCCGGTAAAAGTTCATCACTTTTATTTTCTAAAATATTCAGAACAATATCGTGTACTGAATGAAAAAGGATGGGGGGGGGGGAACTCTTGGTTTCCTAGTTGAACAACGTTTTGAGGATATCTGGCTGTTGAAGAAGGATCAGCCTATTTGTAGAAACAAATTTCAGACACCATACCGCACCCAATATATTTCTACCTACTAAAAGGAAGACTCCATTTCGAAAGAATTCTCATTTTCTGAAATATGCTAGAAGTTAAGGGGTTCTGCTTTACCTCAGTCCAGTTGGAGAAAGTTTTTTGTCGAGAAATTGATCCAGGTGTTTTAAGAAATAGCCAATGGTGAGCGACAGATCAGGTCAATAAAGCGGCTGAAGAACTTGCTAATTCAAACTGCTGTGTTAATTCAGCTTCATCAACACTATGTAAAGCCCCGTTGCCGTAAACCGACTTTTGTTTGACTAACAGTTTAATTATCAACGTTCTACACCTATAATGATCAATAATTCTTTTCTTTTTTTCCTTTTCTACTTTTGGAGATGAGATAGTTCAACAACTCTAATAGGTGTCTAAGGCTAAAAAAAAATCTACCGGCCCTACTTTACTTAAAGCCGCTGCTTTTAGGGAAGACACAGAACCAGAGGGGTTCGAACACATTCTACTAGAACGAAGATTTTGGAGCAGCAATCCAAAATCTCTCTACCACTGAGTAAGAGAACATATCCTATAATTGGAAAAATTCTTTTCCCGGGTTTAGGATTCAGTGAACTGTAATTTTAAGAATGCGTATGGAGATTTTGATAACTTATATTGACTACAATCACAAGCTACAAATTCCCAACTGGGATTCTGAGTTCCAGCAGCAGATCTGGCCGCCGCTAATAGAGATTACTTACTCTTTGGTTTAGAAGGAAATTCCCTGTAACTTGGGAATGGTTGAAACAACCTTGATGATATCGCGCACGTAGGTCATTTCAAAACATTTGCATACTTCACTGCTGTTTCGAAAGCAAATATAAATTTCTGAATTATCTTTACAGCTCCTCACTTTAATCCCTTGGCTGCCTCATGACCATCCATTAGCGCTTTAGGAAATTTTGCCAATTCGTCAAGAGACTCAGCAAATTTTTAATTTTAACATATTCAATACGAATATATAATATAGGTTGAGTTACTTCACCTGATGCCACCTCATTTTCCCCAAAGAGTTCACGCCATCGTTGCTTTAGTCGTAGGTAAAGGTCAAGGTCCACATGCTCATGTCTGTGCAGTATGCACGGAGACTAGGAACGAAACACTTCCCATCCATATTTTCGTAAAAGATCAAGGTAAGAGCGAGAGCCACACAGAAGCTAAGTCTGTCGTTGAAAAGTATCGTTCTGTGTGTGGCATGCAGAAACTAAACGACACACTCAGAACGATACTTTAGACCAGGGGTCGTTAACCTTTTAATACCTACCGTCCACTTTTGTATCTCTGTTAATGGTAAAATTTCCTTACCGCCCACCGGTGCCGCAGTAACTCAATTCAGTGCAAGTGCGAAGTAATTTTTAGAGGGGAGGATTTGTAAAAAATATGTACTTAAATTTATCTTTTTATTTATACTTTATGTATGTTTATGCATAGATAATTTCTATTTAATGAATTCCTGCATCTCCATCGATACAGCGCCTGCTAGTGCGGCAGCTGCTTGAAGAAAATGAAAGTTAAATGCGAAAACAATAAAGCTTATTGAAATTACCTTTATTTAATGATATGAGATCCCTGAGGCTGATGCTGCGAGACTAAATATTTGATATCTGGTTCGATTTTCGTAAGGAGCAAACGAAGGTCTCCTCTTTCGGTGATATTCAGACGGTTTCTCTGTTTGGTGATAATATAATTAACAGCACTAAAGCCTGATTCTACAAGATATGTGGTAGGGAAAAGTATCAATAAATTAAATATCATTTTCCACATATTTGGATATAACGCAGGCATTTTTTATTTTTTATTTTATTACGCAGGTATTTTTTTAAACACATATACTACGTTGTCAAAGGGAAAACACTTTTACGTTGTTGCTCTTCTGTAGCGATAAAAATCGCACAGGTATCATGTGTTACTTTTAAGTGCTTTCACACAGGTGTTTGTGTCGTCGACCTTTAGCTTTGTGTTGTTTTAGCTCTGCAAATAACATTCTCTGCAAGAAGAGAAAAAGTTTTTTCGCATTTAATTTCTTCTTATATCATTTTGTGCGTGATCTACATCATTAATAAAGCGTGTTTTGTGTTATCCTCAACACTCTGTACTTACGGATTACCTTGTTTTAATTATTATCTATATTCAAAGTTTAGAAATGGAATGCAAAAGTAAATTGCAAAAGCATATTTTAAAAAGTCAAACTCGCGAAGTTGTTAGCAATGTATTCGATATATGGGGTAAGAAAAAAATTTGTAACAACGGACAAAAGCCCCCACCGCCCACCATGAAAGCTTGAATCGCCCACGAGTGGGCGGTAGGGACCAGGTTAACGACCACTGCTTTAGACAAAAGTAACGATGGCGTAATGAACTTTTTACTACAGTTGCGCCGCTATCACAGCTGTGTCTGTGAACAATGTGTTTGATAACATTATCCCCTTTTAGAAGTCTGGTTCTCCTTTAGAAGGGGATAATATAAGAAAGCCCCTGACACAAGGCTAGAAGATCACTTTGAATCTCAGCTTGCAAAGTGAAGAGTACCCTGTGACATAGAATCAGAAGTTTATTTCACCTCCCAATATTACTCATTTAAATTAGAAAATAAAATGGAATCGACTCTGGCATTGTAAACAAATCTAATTTGATTTGGGCTCGAAGGATGGTTGTTCCATCCAAATACATGGATTTTTGAGACATTTCACTTAAGTTTCTTAACAGAAATGTCATATATCGTTCCTCCCTTGCCCATCACCTAAATCGATAGCTCTATTCCCATCCAGTTAAAACAGTGAACATTAAAACTTTGAAATGAAATTTCGTTTTCACTTCGTGATCTTTTTAGTTGGCTATAGTTTTCCATTACGAATCTGTAGGAGTGGCGGTCACATAACAAAACGAAAAAATGGCAGTTGAAGAGGCAGCATTTACTAGTTATAGCTGAAATTATGGGCCTGTGCTCAGTGGCGTCGCAGAATAAAAATTCACCGAAGGGAAAACGAATGGGAAAATTTTAGTAGTATCGAGATTCCCTTTGCCATTTTTTTAAAATGGAGAAACCTTTTGTTTTTATAATTTTTTCTTTGAAGTATTGGGGCATTGAAAAGTTTTTGGAGAGGCACAAATTTCCAAGCCTGGTACAGTTCCGTCATCTCCTGGTCGTGCAACAAAGTAATTTGAGCTCACTCTCAACAATCTCTCCAAACTATTTAAAACGAGCTCACGCTCTGGCCGAATTCTAACGAGAGCTCTAATCTAATCCCCAGGAGAACTCTGATACAATCGTAAATATCGCTCTTATCAGTCTCGATCACATACGCCATTCTCTATTGACCTAGCGTCAGGTTGCCAAACACCATTCAGCGAGAAAGAAAATGTAGCGTTAAGAATAGAATCTGCTTAAGGAGAATGAACCGATAAAAGAAAGTTAAATTAGACTATACGTCATACATTGTCTGTACACACTTTGAAAGAACTAGGCTAGTATGGAATTCTTGACTCACACAAAATCTAAATTTTGATGGACGAGCGGTGGTCGCTCTAGGATAGCAACCTTGACTCTGTACCATCCACCATTTTGAGATATAATTATTTGAGATCCGGATAACTTAACAGGAGAGGGATGTACGAAACTTTAACTGAAAATTTTTTCATTTACTTAATGCAACAATGTCAACGACTGAGTCATGCCTCAACTGTGCGTAGCTATTAATTGAACCATTCGAGAGAATCATTTTGGACCATGTTTTGTCAAAGACAGAAGAAATCAAACACAGATATTTACAAAAATCAGCTTGGACCTTGGTGATGCCAACCAACGACCAACTGGAAGAACCAACTTATTCCGTGCTGCTATTCAGAATAGAATGCATTGTAATTTGAGATTGTGTGGTGTGCTTTTGGTGAAACTTCATATTATTGATCTGTCCCCTCATGTAACTCCTGCTCGTGGCTGAAACAATAAAAAAAACAGTGAAAATTCGTTTAATTAGTCAACGCCTCACGTAGTTTTGATGGAATGGAATGCTGTGTGGATCTATGTATGGCAAAATCCTATGCTGGAGTTTCATAAGCAATTAAGTTCAATTTATGGAGTCACAGGGAAAATGCAGTTCAATAAAAATAACGTACCAGAAAAGTTGCTTAGTAGAAGGTGTTATGCATAAATACGTAACGTTTAAAACGGCTTGAGTGAAAATTATGTGCATCGTCCTTCTGATACTTCAGATTTTGAACTATTTGCCCTCTGTAGTAAGCACCATATCGTACGAAAACAATGGCAGTGGAAGTGTGGTGATGATATCAGTATTGGAGAATGTTGAAAAAAAAGTATGTAGAATGGCATCCATTTTATAACAATCTCTTATGGCCAAGTGGTTAGGATCTAAAATTTAGCTCTGAGTGATTAAGGCGCAAGTTTTAGGTGAAATATATATACTGTTGTGCTTGTTCTTCAGTTCTGGTGGTGTCCCTTCTACTTTGGATTAATGTTGTGCTCCTAGAGTAAAGGTCATTAAAGCACTAAAAAGAGTCCCCTTTTGCGATAAGTATTTGGCCCAGAAAACACACAGGTATACACGGTCGAGTCACATTATTGTGACCACCAGCTAATATCCAGAGTAACCGCCGTGTGCAGCACGGACAGCAGCTAGACGGGCTGGGAGTGACTCAGTAAGGTGCTGGAAGGTGTTCACAGGTATGTGGAGCCATGCTGATTGCAGTGCGTCTGACAGCTGTTGGAGGTTACATGGTGGAGGATCCATAGAGCGAACAACACGATCGACGTGGTCTCACAGATACTCAATTGGGTTTAAATCTGGGGAATTAGAGGGCCAGGGAAGTACTTCAGAGTGCTCCTCCAACCACTCTCGGACATTTCTTGCTGTGTAACACGTCGCATTGTCGTTCTGAAAGATCCCATCCGACCCAGGGAAGACAATCAGCATGTATGGGTGTACGTGGTCTACAAGGATGGATTCGTAACGAATTCGGTCCATAATGCCTTCCACAGGTATGAGTGGATCGAGAGAATGCCACGAAAACATTCCCCACACCATAACGCTGCCCCCACCAGCTTGTGTTCTTCCAGGAATGGTTGAAAAGTGTTTGTTCTCCGATGTTTCTCGCCTTATACGCCAACGTCCATCCGTTTGATGAAGAAGAAAACGTGACTCATCGGAGAAGGCAATCTTTTGCCAATCAATGGAGGTCCAATTCCCATACTGCCGTGCAAATGTAAGCCTTTTCTGCCGATGCACCTTTGTTATCATAGATGCAGTGACCATCCGTCTGTATCGGAGCCCCGTACGCAGCAGGGTTCGCTGAATTGTCGTTTTAGACACACTTCCGGTAGCCCCCTAGTTCATTCGGCCAGTGAGTTGCTCTACTGTAGCGTGTCGATCGGCCCTCAAGCACCTTCGAAGCCGACGTTCACCTCTCGCATCAATGGCATGTGGTGCTTCGCATTTTCTACGTCACTTATTGGCAATGGTGCCATTTCTCCAATCACGATACACTTTAACCACAGCAGCACGCGAACAGTTCACAAACTGAGCTGTTTCATAAATACTACCACCCTTGGCCCGAAAGCCGTTAATAATCCCTTTTTGAAAATCTGATAAATCGCTCCTTTTATCCTTGACAGCAACGAGAGATATGTTTTCAGAATGCCTACAGCCCACCTTATATACCCTCCAAGCCAGCTCACGACACGTGCCTTCTTTCATTGGCTACGCGCTGTTGAAGTCAAAAGTAGGTGGTCACAATAATGTGACTCGACTGTGTATTATAGTAAGAGAACAAAATACAAAGGGAGGAAAGTAAAAAGTGCTTCAAAATTCAAAAACACTGACACCAAATTTCTCAATGAACGCATCAGTGCCGCACCCTGGAGGCCAAGTGGCTTCTGACCATTCGTCCGAATTAGATCAGTGTTTTAGTCCTGGATGAGACATGAGTGTTGCGTTTGTCCGATGGCACTGGTTCTCTTCCTTCCCTGGAACCAATGGCACTAAATTAGGGACGGGAGACTGCTGATAGCCCGCAGAGTTGTTCATGGTGGTAGTTAAACCCCGAAACAAGAACAAAAAATGCATCAGGTGTTGCAAGGAATACCAAGTCTAAAAACAGGAAGCAACAGCAGAAACTAAATGAAAAAGATGTAATTACGAAGTGGAAGAAAAAAAAAAACATGCGATTTTTCATATTTCTCAACTTGGAAAAAGTTACTTCCTACGAAGAATTTAATCCAAACAATGGTTCGCTGTTTGCCGCGCGTAATTTCTTCTGGAATTGAGATGACAGCTAAATGCTGCGAACTTGGCTGTCAGCCAAGTTGCACCATCGGAACAGAGGACAAGCACATTTTTATGTCACAGAAGTCGCGAGACCCAGAGGTAAATATTCTGTAGAGGCTAGTGGAAACATTTTGGCACCGAAGATCGCCAGTGGACGAAAGTGAAACTAATGCGCTGTAACCGTAGCCGTGCAAGTGTCGCTTTTTTTTTTTGTTCAGTTACAACTCAGATCAGGTCATATGTAGAGGATTTTAGGAAGGGAGTATCTGACCCCAGGTTTTAAACAACCCTTAGAAATAGTAAGCAAGGAGATTTGGGCTAGAGTTCCCGATAGGAAAGTGAAACGGAAGGGAGGTAGAAAGGGGGAGGAAGACGTCCTTGGTTATTACAGGGGGGCCAATACCTGGGGCCCGACGGCTTAACGTGCCCATCCGACGCACGGCGGATATTTAGCGGTTCGAGCGTTCGTACCTGTCCGGGATCGAACCTGAGGTTCCTCCGTGGTAGTTGACCACTAGACTATTGACCACTCGAACGTTGACCACTAGGCTATTGACCTCTCGAACGTTGATCACTAGGCTATTCGCGGCCCTTAGTTACAACTCTCTCCCTGGCGCTGCTCATATATGGCCAATAGTAACCAAGGTAGCCGCCCCGGGTTTGCAGAGGTCTAAGCGCTGGCTTGTGACCTTTCGTCCGAGATGGGTCCGGGTTCGAATCCCGGTGAGGCATGGATGTTGTGTTTGTTTTACGGCACTGGCTCTCTCCCTTCCCTGGAACCAGTTGCCCTAAATTAGGGACGTGCGACTGCTTATAGCCCATTGAGTTGCTCGCGATGGTCGTTAAACCCCAATCCAAAAAAAAAAAAAAAAAAAAAAGTTAACGACCACAGTGAACAACTCGGAGGGTATAAGCAGTCGCCTGTTCCTTATGTAGGGCCACTAGTTCCAGGGAAGAGACACGGCCAACGCAATCGGACAACCTCACTATCCGTGCCTCATCCGGGGCTCATCTCTGACGAAATGTTGGAAGCCAACGCCTCAGACCACTCTGTTATCGGGCTGGCGTTATTTCGTCGCATTTACACTTCTTCGATGCACATACATATCAAGTTTGGGAAAGCAAAGCGAGCCACCCTGGTGACGGAGGGAGCTTGAGGTGTTGGCTTCTGAACATTTGTCCGAGATGTGCTCGGGTTCGAGTCACGGATGAGATTTGGGTGGTGCAGTGCCTGTCCGATGGTCCGCTCTCTCCCCGAAACAAGTGGCCCCAAATTAGGGACGAGAGACTTCTTATAGCAGGCAGAGATGCTCATTTTTGTCGTTAATCCGCCCCCCCCCCCCCCAAAGTATAGGGTTTTGATTGTTTACACACTTTTGTCTTTCTCTAATGCAAAGACGATATCTCCGATTCAAAAACTGCGATCAGCAGAAATTACCTATTCATTAGACACAGGAAAATGTGCATATTTTAAGATTTCAGACATCTCTCTGCTTCCGTTCGCATGTCGCTAAGTCTATCTTTGAAGAAATTCTTCCTGTGTCTGATACGGCAAGGCATGCGCACAAAATGATCCATGTATTCGTCAACTTCGATTAATCCATCAGTCTGTCTTCCGAAAATATATCTACTACTCCAAATGTTGGTTTGAAGAAATTCTGTGTCAGACAGAAGGAACGTACTTAAGAATATCCATATAATACTTGCCTTTCAGTTCATCAGTCAGTCTGCCTGCCAGTCCCTCCTGCAGAAAACATATCTGCGCTTTAAAATTCAGCTTGGGACAAGTCTTTCCATGTCTTATAGAGGAAAACATACACAGTCGGATCAGAATAATATGACCACCCCCGGAATCACAGTGTACCAATGATTGTAGAATGAAGGGAAGGACAGGATATATCGATCATTTTGTGCTCAAGCTTTCTTCTTTATAGGAGCGGTGGTATATTTCAGACCGGCAGACATACAGGTAGAGTAAATTAATGGCTGACCAGAAGAACAGAAGTCTCTTCCCTCTCTCAGAGATTTTTCCCAAATCGACTTTTTGGACCGGAGATACAGTTTCTGCAGATGAGCAGATATATTGTCTGGCTGGCTGACGGAGCGAGCAAAAGGGTCGAAATATCAATAATCTTGTTCACACATCATTCAACTGGCACAACATTCCTTCTATCTGTCCTTTAGAAGTGGAGGTAACTTTGCCGCAAATTGACAGACAGATGGACGTGGATAAATAGAGGGACAGATGCACATGTCTTTGTAAATCCGAATAAAGGAAGAACTTATTTAGTTCAATTTTTAGAAGTGGGCATATCTGTTCTGTAGACAGATACACAAACTGACCTCCCAATGAACGAAAAAAGAGACGTGTCTGAAATCTTATGCACGCTGCTGTCTGTTCGACAGAGTAAGAATTTGTTAAAGGGGTTTCTTGTATAGTTGTTAACGGGACTTTTCCTTTCCGTTTGGGTTCGGCATGTATGATAAGTTGCAACACTTAGCGGACGATACGAAATAATATCACTTCATGAAAGTATTGAGATCATTTGCGATATCAAATCATTTCTTTTATTATTTTACTCCCGTGTTGGGTGTGTCCTGAAGTTATATGGATCGCTGAATTAATCATGTTTACTTTACTTTCTACTTGTCATCTACACGTCCTACCTAATTTTTCTTCTAACTCATTTATTTCTTCTCGCTTCCCGGTCCCGAATCCATCTTTCACCCAGATTCCTTTCGGCTCCGTACTTCAAAATCCCTCTTTCTCAAAATATTATCCCCTATGTTCTGTCCCCTCCTGACTTTTTTCTTTCATCTTGTCCTCTTGTGTCCGTCATTAGCTTGAAGGGCTATGGCGTTTCTGATACAATAAACTAATTAAGCAGTCTGGAATCGTTTGCTGATGACAATACTCCTGACTTCGGCGTATCCCAATAAAACGATTAGACACAAAATTTTCTAAAACGACCTTCCATACAAAAGAACGATTCGCTGTGAACCTCGCTTTTACCAGTCTAATTACTGATGCCGCCTTAATATCGTTTTCGAACACCCCAAAATGCCGGCTGACCTTACGTGAAAAAGAACTGATACGAAAATGCTTTAAAATGTTATATCCGCGTAATACATGTCTGAAATCTTATGCATGCTGCCCTCTGAGTCTGATTTATCGTTTTAGCAGAAGAGAGAGAGAGAGACACGGAAGGGCAACGAAATCCATATGCTCTCCTCGACCTGCTTTGTATGCAACTAAGAGTTGTCAGCACGACGACATTCTCAGCGATGAGCTGACGTAAGCGACGAATGTCTTCGAAGAATGAACACTACACGCTCTCATATAGGTCTGTAAGTTAAAATGGTTCATAAGAGAGCAAGTTTGAAATATGCTCTCTTATAAACTACAAGGTAATATAAATGATTGCACTCGTTGAGTTTGCAGAGGCAGAAGGATTTTTCATCTTGAATTCCTTTTTCAAGAAAAAGCCACACAGGAAATGGACATGGAGACATCCAATTGGGACGACAAGTGAAATTGATTTTATTATGTGTAACAAAAAATTCGTCATCGAAGACTGCAGTGTGCTAAACAAGTTCAACACAGGTAGTGACCATAGATTGGTGAGATGTAAGATGCACCTCAACACTAAACTGGAACGTGGCAAGCTCATAAGACAAACAAAATGTATTGACATAACCAACCTTAAAAAACACCATAATACTTTCAAGTTGGAACTGAAGAACAGATTCTCTGCTTTAGAAGGCCTAACATCGGAAGAAGTGGATATTTCTGAAGTTAACAGAAAAGTAACCAAAGCTCTTATGGAAACAGCAACAAAATTAGCTGGGTCTAAGAACAAGTTGCATGTAAACAAATTATCAGCAAAAACCAAAATGTTGATGCAAAAAAGAAGAGAGATGAGGACAACTAAAGAAGATGTGACTTCCAAAGTGGAATATATAGAGCTATGCAAGACAGCACGAAGAAGTATCACTGAAGACGTAAGGAAATTCAACTGTGAGCTAGTGAGGAAAGCAATTGAAAACAACCAAAGCCTAAAGATAGCAAAGGGACATCTCAGTAAGGGAAGAAAACAGATTATGGCTCTGAGAAAAGAAGATGGTTCTATAACAAGAAATAGAGGCGAAATTTTGACAAGAGTGAAAGATTTCTACTCCAAACTATATGAAAGGGATGATACATGTACTCCAGACATCATGAAAGGTACCAGAGTTCTTCCAGTCCTCCCAGCAGAAGTTGCTCATGCAATCAAGAACATGAAGCGGGGGAAAGCTCCAGGAGAAGATGGAATTACTATAGACATCATACAAGAAGCAAGTGGAGAAATTGAAACAGTACTCGCCCAAATTTTCACTCGATGCCTTAATGAAGGGAAGATTCCTGAGGATTGGAACAATGCTACAATGATCCTGCTACATAAAAAAGGTGACATTGAGGATCTCAGGAACTACAGACCTATCAGCCTCCTATCAGTGGTTTATAAAATCTTCACTAAAGTTCTTTCACACCGCTTGAAGGTAACACTGGACATGGCTCAACCGAGAGAACAAGCTGGATTCAGGAGTGGCTACAGCACAATAGATCATATCCACGTACTGAGAGAACTAATTGAAAGAGCGAGAGAATATGAACTTCCATTGTGCATGGCTTTTATCGATTATGAAAAAGCCTTTGATTCGGTGAAACCATCAGCAGTTACCACGGCTCTGAAATCCTGCGGTATTGAAGATGCATACATTAGTATTATTAATAACATCTATGAAAATGCAAGTGCAAAAGATTCGGCTGTTTGAAAATACAACACACATAAAAATTGAAAGGGAGTGAGACAAGGTGACACCATATCTCCGAAGCTCTTTAATGCCACATTGGAAAATGTCTTTCAATCACTGAACTGGGAAAACAAAGGGATAAAGATTAATGGAGATTATCTAACCCACCTTCGTTTTGCTGATGACGTAGTCATTTTTGCAACTACCCCATCAGAGCTGCAGAGTATGATCCAGGAACTTGCTGACAAGAGTAAAGAAGTGGGATTAAAAATGAACTTTCAGAAGACAAAAGTGATGTTCAATGCTTTTACAAGAAATGAAGATTTATTGATTGATGGAGAAAAACTGGAGATAACAGATACGTATGTTTATCTTGGACAGCAGATATCAAGTGAGGGTCACATTGATGAAGAAATTAATCGGCGTACAAAACTTGCCTGGAGAGCTTTTGGAAGAAACAGCATAATTTTCAAGAGCAATATGCCGTTATGTCTTAAAAGAAAAGTGTTTGATCAATGCATCCTTCCAGTGCTTACGTATGGTGCAGAGACGTGGACCTTAACTAAAAGAGACATACAAAGGCTGCAGACAACTCAAAGCAGCATGGAGAGGTGCATGCTTGGTATAACCAGGAGAGATAAGAAGAGGAACTCGTGGATCCGAAAAATGACGAGAGTGGAAGACATCATGATCAGAGTTAAATCCCTGAAATGGCAATGGGCTGGACATACCGCCAGAAGGACAGACCATAGATGGACAGCCGAAATTTTAGATTGGATTCCAAGGGACAGGAAAAGACCCAGAAAAAGACCACATGGGAGATGGGTGGATGAAATTCGTAAATATGTGGGAGTGACATGGAGGAGACTGGCACAAGACAGACCGTTGTGGAGGAAACTTGGGGAGACCTTCGTCCAGCAGTGGATTGATAATGGTTGACAATGATGATGATGATGATACTAGCTGAATTGTACGCGGCGCTGCTCAGGTGTAACGTTTAAGATGCTATCTGCATGTTCAGACTTTTACAGCAGTGAATGATTATGTTGAGAATACCACCTCCTGAGTCCCTCTAACCACGAAAATGTTTTGCTTTTTATGCATTCTATGTTTGTGTGAACCTTGTAGTTTAGTAGTATTACCTTAAGAGTTCGTGAATGCGGAAAAAATCTGAATTATGTGTTCATAGTATCATTTCATAAAATACTTTAATCGTGACCATGAACCATTAAACACGGTATTACACCAGTATACAATAAAAATCTGAAGTTGTGATTCCGTCTATTGGTGTAAATTATGACAAGAGTGGTAAGTCAAATAATATCCGAAGCCTTGAAAATTTCATCGTCCTGGAGCGGGAATCGAACCCGCGTCTCTCGGTTTGCACCCGAGTATGCTAACCACTACACCACCCAGAACGACCAAGTTTCCGAGTAATTTGAATTTAACACATCCCAGGAATCGCCAGTGGAAGCAACGGCATTCATATTTAGCGAATCTGGATGAATAGAATTCATTGTCTCCCGTGATTGCTCGGAGAAGCAGATAAACCATGAAATACGGGATTACACCAGTATACAATACAAATTTGAAGTTGATTCCGTCTGTTGGTGTAAATTATAACAAGAGTGGTAAGACGATGAAATTTTCAAGTTTTCGGATATTATTTGACTTATCACTCTTGTCATAATTTACACCAATAGACGGAATAACAACTTCAAATTTGTACTTTAATCGTCTTTCCATTAGGAGCTTGAAATGCCTCGTTTCTGTACCTTTTCGTTTATTTTGTTTCCATATCTCTAGCTGCAGCGTAGAATTCCCTTTTTCAGAAAGAATATGATGAAAATAAGTTTAACAAATACATTCTGCGTAATATTTTGTGAACCGTAGGTAAAACAATCTACCCAACTCAAGACCGATAGCGAAACATTGCTTGCATTGGGATAGTGCTGTAGATTAGACGCCACCAAGAACTGCGACTACCGTTAACATAACATTGCCCAAATAAGGTAAGTCGCTTTGCTCCTCGTAATGCACACAGCAACATTTGAACGTGAGTGTGCAGCTCCAATACCAACACACTCACGTTCAAGGTTACACACACTTTCTCATCTGTCTCGTTCATAACCTCCTGGTTTTTGTGGAAATGCCATAGCATGGTAAATATTTTAGCTTCTAGCAAAACTCCCTTTCCGGATTTCGGCTTGAAATCGACCACTGCAGCTTGAATACCATAAAAAAAAATTGCCAAAATTTTAGTGTCTACTTACGATTTCCAGGTGAGTTATGGCTGCCACAGACAAACCCACAGATGCATACATTCTCTCTTGTTATTATAGATAGATGGATGTTATTCTTCGCTATGCAATGTTCGTCGTCCTCATAAAAACAAACACACCTCCCGTATTAATGTAATCGACAGTGAAGCCACCGAAGCATTTGACCGGCTAGGTGCTTGAACTCATATCAACAAAGTCTGTTTTTCATATACAATTAAGCAACATGA
Organism: Macrothele yani; assembly: GCA_039090855.1. NCBI lineage: Eukaryota > Metazoa > Arthropoda > Arachnida > Araneae > Macrothelidae > Macrothele > Macrothele yani. Next base: position 57,077,757 of record CM077017.1, on the reverse strand, counting down.
CTGCAAGTTATTTATACAAGGTTAGTCTTTGGTCGCTCTGCACGAAAAGTTATTTCTAAAAGCAAATTACGTAACTCTAATGTCTTGCAATAGTCATGAAACTTTTCTATAACGATGTTTATTATGAGGCAAGGGCGGATCCAGAACACTTACGAGGGGGAGGCCACAAAAATGAAACTTAAATTTTCTGGAACGAAATTATTATCTAGTGAAATAACGAATGCGCATCGTTTGAATAACAATAAATCTTACGGATGAAAAGTATGTTCTTAACCTACGACAAACTAAAGAAACTATAGAAATTAAAACCATTGAAACGAAAAAATGTAATATCCATTCTCAATCCACTGCTGCATAAAGTTCTCTCCAAGTCTCTTCCACAACTCTGTTTTGAGCAATTCTCTTCCATGTCCTGCTTTCGAGTTTCAACCCATGTCCCACGCGATGGTGTTCTGGGTCTTTTCTTGTCCTTTGGTATCCAGTCTGGTATTTCAGTTGTCCAACGATGGCCAGTTAAATTAGTAGCATGTCCATGCAGCCCATTGTTACTTCAGGTCTTTACTTTGACCACCGTATCATCCATTCTTGTCCTTTTTCTATCTTTCTTGGTCACACCAAGCATGCATCTCTCCATGCTACTTTGAGATGTCCACAGCCTCTATATGTCTCTTTTTAGTTTAGGTCTATATTTTTGATTCATAAGTAAGAACTGGAAAAAAGGAACTGATTAAACGCTTTTCTTTCAAGACGTAATGGTAACTTGCTCTTAAAAATTTCACTGTTTTTTTCAAATGCACTTCAGCCAAATTTTATTCGCCTTGTGAGGTCATTGAGAGCATAACTCACCGCACTGGCCATGCGGGTTGGCGAGTGAGGGCATGTGCTCAATCCTGGTGGTAAAATTATAACACTATTGGAAGGTCGTCACAGCGCTTTCGCACCATAGAACTGTAACATAGACTGCTCAAAATAAGGTACATTAAAGTTTAATTCAGTAAACTCTCAAGGGGTGGCCATGGCCTCTATGGTCTGCCGCTTGTATCCCCGTCTGTTATGAGCACTCTTTTATGAGATTCTGTATCCCAGGCAGTCATAACTACTCGTAAAGATCTTCTGTCTTGTGCAAAGAGCGATCGTCTGAAAAGAATGAGTAGCGACAATAATGCATCCAAGACTCAGCTGGTCATCGGACGAAGGTGTTGACTTAGAACAGTGTTTCTCAAAGTGTGTTCCGTGGAACCCGGAATTCCGCGACGGTTCTGCAGGGGTTCCGCAAGCAATTTGTAAAACATCGCCGATATTTTCAAGAAAACCTGAACCAACCAATTCCCAGTGGCCAATAAAAAATGGGGAAAAAGTTCAAGAAAATGTTGCACATTCTGGAAGGTGTGATCAAGACAAAACTGTCAAATTTGCGGAAAGAAGAAATCACGGTAAGAGCTATATTAGTTGGGCATTTGTGAAAGCTGAAGCTAATTCACAGTGTGTCGTATGCAGCAAAGTTTATCATAATAGCTCAACGGCACCTGCTGAACTGCGGCGCTACTTGGAGACCTGCCTACTACAGATCGAGAGCTCAAAGATAAGAATGTTGATTTTTTTGTACGCGAGCGTAATGAACTTTTAAACGTGAAAAAAACTATTTTTCATGCAGCACATACAGTGAATTAAAAAAAGCTGCTGAGGCTTCCTTTTTAGTAAGCTATCAAATAGCACGAGCAGGTGAACCTCATACAATAGCCGAGAATCTTAGCAAGCCATGTGTTATTGACATGGTTAAGTGCATGCTTGGTAAAAAATCGGCCAAAGAAATTGAAAAACTTCCGCTATCAAGCGATACAGTTCCTCGTTGAGTGAAGGAAATAGCAAGCAGTGTAAAAGAGAAACTTTTTTATTCGCATCAAGTCTTGCAATTTTGCTTTGCGAATAGATGAGTCTACAGACGTGTCAGGTCTCATGATATTGTTCGCCTTTGTAAAATACCCGTACGAAGGAGCATCTCTGGCAGATCTTTTATGCAAGCCATTAGCAGCACATGCAACTGCACAGAGATCTTCAATAACTTAAATTCCTTCTTTGAAGAAAATGAAATTCCGTGGGAAAATTGCATTGATATTTGTACACATGGTGCCCAAAGCTATAGCGGGAAAAACATCTGTTGTTGTCGCACGCATCAAAATGATTGCAAAGAACTGTACCAGTAGTCACTGTATACTTTGTAGGCAAGCTCTTGGATGAAAATGTTGCCTTTTCATCTAAAAACCGCCCTGGGTGAAGTAGTTTGAATGATAAACTTCATAAAAGCTCGTCCTCTGAATAACAGATGCTTTGAAATCTTGCGCAATGATATGATATAAATGTACATACGTCATTGCTTCTGTGTACAGAAATAAGATAGTTATTTCGAGGTAAAATATTGGAACACTTTTTTGAACTTCGAGTTGAAGTGCATGCTTTCTTCACAGATAACCACTTTTATTTTAAAGATTGATTAAATGATAAAGAGTAGTTACTTCGAGTGGCTTACTTATCTGATATTTTCTCAAAACTGAATGAACTCAATCTTGCACTTCAAGGAAAGCAAATTGATGTATTCACCACCAACGAAAAAATTGTGGCATTTAAAAAAAAGCTTCAATTTTGGGCCACATGTGTCTGCAGCCACGAATTTGATTGCTTTCCAACCGCGAGAAACTTTCTGTCAGAGCTAGACTCAGATACAGAAAACAAACAATGTGGTGAAATCATCCAGCATCTGGAAGCTCTCCGTGATTCAATGAGGCACTATTTTACTGAGGAGCAGTACGAAAAATGAAAAAAAGCCAATTATGGATTAAAAGTCCATTTGTTATTAATGAAAAACCTCCATGCTTTTCATCTGATGGATACCAATAATTTATTGAAACGACGTCGGATTCCTCAATGACATCCACTTATAAAACAGTGTCATTGGCAGACTTTTTGTTGCAGTTTGAAAGGAAGATATTCATTATTGTCGCAAAAAGCTGTGTCAGTACGCTTACCGTTTGCGATAACCTATCTTTATAAAACTGGCTTTCCTGTGTATGCCTCAACAAAAACTAAGCACCGGAAAATCTGGATGCAGAGCCCGATATGAGATTACAACTTTCTTCGATAATACCGAATTTAAAAGAACTATGTGGCAATGAAAAGCAAAGCCATTCATTATATTAATATTTTTCATTAATGAAAACTTGCGTCATTGGCATAATAAATTTTATTGGTTCTACATTACCTTTTTGAAAGTATTATCTTTTTATTGACTAATTGCCTATTATTTTTTGTTTCATTTTTATTTCAAATCAGTGATAAAATAGGTGCATTAATTTTTAATGGTATTTATCGAGGGGTTCCGTTGCTAGACATTGTAGAAAAAAGGGTTCCATAGGATAAAAAGTTTGAGAACCACTGACTTAGAATATCAAGCAATATTACAAAATGGCGTGGCACCCTGGCAATGGAGATAGTGTCCACAAACAGGCAGTATATTGGCTGATTTTCAAGCTACGTTGTGGGTTACTTCCCCTCGGAAAATAAGTTCTGTACTCATAAAACGAGAAAATCTTCATCTCGCTCACCTCTTTACCAAAAGTAATTTTTCAATCTTTTTTTTTTCTTTTCAAGAACGGTGATATTGTACGCTACAATGCAGTACATTTATATGGTTTAGTGAGAAAAATATGCACCTAGAAAATCTAAAAGACATACGGAAAGTTTGGTAGGCTTCCGTTCACTTCTGTGCGTGTGTTGTGTGTGTCAGTGACATTGCTAGACTTCGAAATCAGGGTAGGCGAGTATTATTTTTGCTGGGGTAACTTTATTAACGAAACACTGAAGTAGTTTTTAATGATTTTTAGTGCAAGTTGCAAAATAATTCGAACAATATCCCCCTCCCCTCTCCATAAACTCATTAATTTTGGAACTGACTTGAACTTTTTGCATGTTTGTAGTAAAACATTAAGAGTTATGTACATACCCGTATAACAGATATGACACACTTTTACCAGTACCACACACATACTGATTAGAAGAAAATTTTATGCTACTTGAAGACACACTGCTGTCGATGCACGATTAAAACACTCCAGTAAAGTTGAAGAAACACAATACTAAGAAGTTTAATAATGTTATATTTATACACATTAAAAAATTAATTAAAACCATAAACGACACTAGATCTTTCGGTCTAGCAATTAGTCCATCATAGGTTGACACCACAGACGAATTCTAAAGTTCAAGTCATTATATAGGCAGATAACAGTCTATGACCCAATAAGGAGAACAGCGCAGACTCAAAGAGATTATAATTTGTAGTCTAAGATCACTTTAGATTATAAATTGTATTCTCTCTGAGTCTGCGCTGTTCTCCTTATTGGGCCATACTGTTATCTGCCTATATATTGACTTGAACTCTGAAATTCGTCTGTGGTGTCATACCTGATGATGGACTAGTTGCTAGCCCGAAAGAACTAGTGTCGTTTTTAATGGTTTTAATTCATTTTTAATGTGTATACCTATGGCATTATTAAACTTCTTAATATTGTGTTCTTTCAACTTTACTAGAGTGTTTTAATCGTGCATCGACAGCAGTGTGTGTGGTTGTGCTCTGCACGAAGCAACCTTTTGTTGAATTGAAAATTTTATGCATAGGAAAAGGGTCTGAAAGCAAATATTTTTGTAGATTTGGATTGAGGAGAAATAAAAACACGCAGACGCAATACCTTGCCCTTTCTTAACTCCCTTCTTTCAAGCCAGCAGCCTTGTCTTACACTCGTCTTTTCCAAAGCAGTCGTAGCCACGTCCTGCTTCCTTATTGTCCCGGGGCAGTGTTAAGAGCGCTGTTATGACTTTAGACTTCACTTTCTGTGTTGTAATCCCTTACTTAGTAGCACAAACAAACCGCAGAGCAATTAGTAATGACCTCCCTCATTGAATTCCTATGGACCCTCCTCATTCAGCCCTGGCAGTGGTAAGATGGGGGAAAAAAGGTGTATGAATGTACACTATCTACCAACAAGTAATTGGACACCCCTGCAACCCTGCAATCGATAATATCTGCGGTCCTGATACACGTCCCGGCCGCCACCGTTAAATATCGTGTGGGAAACAACAACGCAACCAGTCGCATGCAAGATGCCACGCAGTTCGGAGCTCTCTGATTTCGAGAAAGGTGTAATCGTCGGGTATCACAGAAATGGCCGATCCATACGTGACATATCTAGCGAGTTGAAGTACCCAAAATCGACAGTGGCCTACGTGATTGGCAAGTGGAAGATGAGAGGTGACTGTCGGAATGTGCCCCGACCCGGCAGACCCACAAAACTGGGAGTTAGAGACCGGCGGGTGCTGGCCAGAGAAATTCGGAAGAACCGCACCAAATCGATGAGCCACGTCCGCGAGGAGTTTCAACTGGCATCCGGGAGTGTTCTTTCAATGAATATCATCCGTAAGAAAGCCCATCTGCTCGGTTATCATGGACGTGCTGCCGCCCACAAGCCTTTGATCACCAAGTCCAATAGCGCTGCTCGGCTAACGTGGTGCAAAGAACGTCGACAGTGGACCGTTGAGCAGTGGAAACAGGTTCTCTGGAGCGACGAATCAAGGTTCACCCTCTACCATTCGGATGGAAGGGTCTGAATTTGGCGTCTGCCTGGAGAACGCCTCCTGCCAGAATGTATTGTGCCAACTGTGAAGTTCGGCGGCGGTGGAATTATGCTATGGGGGTGTTTCTCCTGGTATAGCACGGGACCCTTGGTCGCAATTCCTGGTATACTAAACGCCGAGACTTACTGCACCATTTTGGATGACCATGCGCTTCCTACGTTGTGGCAGTTTCACGGGGTTGACCCATGTTACTTTCAGGATGACAATGCCACCTGTCATGTTGCGAGGTCCACCATGGCTTGGTATGGTGACAATGGGGTTAATAGAATGGACTGGCCTGCGCAGAGCCCAGACCTTAACCCTATCGAGCACCTCTGGGACGAGTTGGAGCGTCGACTTAAGGGGTGCCCCCACCGTCCGAAATCGGTGAAGGAACTGACTTTTCTTCTCCAAGCCGAGTGGAAGAAAATACCGCTAGCCGTCGTACAACGCCTGATTGAGAGTATGCCCCGGAGGGTCGCAGCTGTAATCGCCGCTCGTGGAGGCTCCACCAACTATTGAAGGTGAATAAACTTCGTTTTCCTTTGCTATCACAGGTGTCCAATTACTTGTTGGTAGATAGTGTATAAGGATTTGGAAGAGTGGAGAACAACTGGGAATTTCCATAACCCTGCGGATTCTATTTTGATAACCTTTCTATGGAGAAATAAAAAATGCACTTCCTAGGGGAAAGTACGTAGGGCTACACGATGAAAAAAAACGAGACTCATTATTTCTTGGCAAAGTTCAATTATATTTCAAAGTTAAAAAATTGAAAAATGACAGATCTTGAACTGGGTGGGCAAGAAAATTTCAGGGTGGGCTCTAACCGACCTCCGCATTCCCTTGGCGACGTCCTGGCGTGCGTGTTCGTGTGTAACAACCCCCAAGAGCATCAGTCTTGGAGGAGTCACCTGTCTCTGAGAAAAAAGAACCAACGCCGTAAGATGAACACAGCATAAAAGTTTTATCTAGGATTCGAACCCAGTCCCTGCTGAGCGAGAACTTAGCATACTTCGCAACTCGATCACCTGAAGTCTTACCCTTCACTTAACCGAAATTTAAAAAAAAAATCAGTCCCGCCTCTCTAAAAACAGTGATATTGTGTCAGACACAGATCTACATATACGCCACCTATCAGAAAAATATGCTAAAAGTTTTCCTTTCTTCCTCTTTCTTTTTTAACTCTACGATGCAAATGGAATTCCCTAAATACGACTGCTAATATTTGAGGAGGCAGACCAACAAGACAAGCATATAATGTTTTCATATGAATGTGCGGATATCAATGGTTGTAAAGAAAAAAGGAACTGTAAGAGCGGGACTAAATAAATCGATTGGTATTCCCTTTTATTACCTGAAATTTCAATACCGTGGTTGTTTTTTTAATCGTTTTTTTCGATGAAATGGCTTTAATGGTCCAGCTATCGAGCAAATGACTTTGTTCAGCTCTTTCTCACCGTAATTAAATTACGGTCAGCGGAAGAGTAGAGGCACAGCGGGGAACGGGGTCGTGCACATAAATTCATTTGGCGCACGCTGGCTATCGATCTCGGTGACGCCTCCCAGCCACGTGATCATCACTCCTTCTGCCCTTTAAGATTGCTTTTATTACTGACATGCCCTTCAGTAGAGGAAAACATGTTAGATGAAACAGCTGCAAAGTGCTTGGGGCATACATAGGTCGATGCCTCACTCTCCTCTTCAGTAGATCATCCAATGAAAGTGCTTTTCTCAGCCACATTAGCTTAATGTTAGGAAGCGATGTGTAATTAGTGGGATCTTGGACCATTTCTGTATTTGTCAGACTTGTTTGCGATTTTTCTCAATTCTCTTTTTTTTTTTTTTTTTTTTTCTGTTGTATGTAATATTCACTAAGTGGTCTACTGAGCGCGAATGTACCTGAAGCAGGGCTAAATAAAAAACAAGTAAGGATTTTATACCTAAGGGAACATAATAAGCAATTGCAGTATGTGAATATCAATAAATCAGAGGTGTCAAAACTACTGCCCACAGGTCGACTACTGCCCTTGCAGCTTCGTTCACGGAGCTGGCGCGAGGCTCCCTTGAAGCCGTGCCAATTTCTTTTTCTTTTCTTTTTTTTTTTTTTTTTTTTTGTTCATTGCCATCAGCACTGCCAATGCTCACCGTCCGTATTAGAGAAGCATTTTATTTATCCATATCGAAAAAACAAAATCACGAAAACCGCAACACTTTCATATAAGAATGTGAAAACACGTGATTTTATGATGTAACATCCATGAAATTCAGTTTCAATGAAGGTGCAACGACTTCTTCTGGACTGGAGCATCTTGTTTTATGGTACCAATTATGTTGACACCTAATAAAATGACAGGCATACTATAAAAGTGCATTATAGGAGTTTTATCCTAAAGGTAATACCTCCCTGTAAATAACTCCTGTCTTTTGAGATATTTTAATGAAATTTTGTATGAAAACACTAATATGCAAGGTTTTGTTGTTTTGAAATGAATAAGTGTATCTGAATGGATTTCTTGCGCAGATTCCGAAAATGACCTTCAAAATTCCGTATCACGTCAAGTTTTTTCACAAATGACGGAAATGTGAAAATTTTAAAAAACGTTATTTTTTAATGACATTGTTATATGGCAACGTTTGTAACGTGTGAAAATGTTCTCTGGAGGGACGGAATGATTGTTTAAGGAATAGATAAACATAAATATATAGCTGATAATGGAAATTCAACTGTTTTATCTGTATGACGTCACGATTTGCGTCACTCACAAAGGCGGAACATGAGAGAAAGTTATCTTGGCACGGCAGTATGACTCATACCTCACGCCACTGCTCCCTTCTTTCTATTAGTCACATGTGGCGCCATTCGGGGCAGATCATGTTACACTAGTCAGTGCAAAGAAGGGACTGGTCTTGTTCGGTTGTTTCTTTGTGGCGTGTGCAATGGCTTCACGTGGTTGTGTAAATCATCCATACATATTTTGCTACATACGTGGCTGTTATACGACAGGAAAAAAACAGGGGCAAAATATTACGCCTTTCGTGAAAAATGCTTATTTTCAATACTTCGGCATTAAACTAGTAGATCAGGACAAAGTTTGGTCTCTTCACAATGTGTGCCGTGCATGTGTGGAGGGGTTGAGGAACTGGAAAAGTGGAAAAAGGGCATCAATGCCGTTCGGTGTACCCATGGTGTGGCGTGAGCCAAAAAATCACAGTGACGACTGCTACTTCTGCACAGCGAATATCGTGGGCCATACCAGAACCAGTAAGCGTAACATTATGTATCCCAATATCCCATCTGCCATAAGGCCAGTGCCCCATAGTGAATCCATCCCTGTGCCATCCCCGTCCAATATCAAGCCCCCAACAGACACCGATTCAGACGGTGATACAAGTGATGAGATGTACCAACCGGACAGCATGGAGGATGAAACCCCAGTGCCATTTACCCAGCATGAACTGAATGATTTCGTTCGTGATCTGAATTTACCTAAAGACGCAGCAGAGCTTTTAGGATCACGACTTCAGGAAAAAGAATTTACTATGTCCTAATACGAGATTCTCCTGGTACAGGCACCGAGAAGCAGAATTGGTTCCGTTTTTTGCTGAGGAAGGCGGTTTGGTATATTGTCGAGACATTCCGGCAGTCATGAAATACTTCAACATTAATTACAATTCAGGACAGTAGAGGTTGTTCATAGATGCCAGCAAATCCAGTTTAAAAGGTGTTTTATTACACAATACTAACATCCATCCATCCATTCCAGTAGCATATTCTGTGACTTTGAAAGAGACATACGAGAACCTTAAATTACTGCTGGAAAGTGTGCAGTACACGTTTCATGAATGGTCTTTGTGCGGAGATTTCAAGGTAATTGGACTATTGCTCGGCCAACAAGCAGGCTGCACCAAATCTCCTTGCTTTTTGTGTGAATGGGACTCCAGAGCAAGGACGGAACACTGGGTTCGGCAGCAGTGGCCAGTCAGAAGTACATTCACACCTGGCGAAAAAAACATTGTTTCACTTCCGCTGGTTGATCCCTCGAAAATACTGTTGGTACCTTTACACATCAAACTTGGCTTAATGAAGCAATTCGTGACAGCTTTAAGCAGGAACAGTAAATGCTTTCAGTATCTTGGTGGTAAGTTTCCATCAATCACGTCTGAAAAACTTAAAGCTGGCATTTTCATAGGCCCTCAAATACGAAAATTAATGACAGACAACATATTCGAGGAAACCATGAGTGAGTGTGAATTGCGAGCATGGACTGCATTCAGAAATGTGGCACACAACTTTTTGGGGAACACGAAGGCTTCAAATTACACCACTTTAGTCGAGGACATGCTGGAATCCTATGAACTGCTTGGTTGCAACATGAGCGTCAAAGTTCACTTTCTCCATGCTCATCTAAATTACTTTCCTAACAATCTTGGTGATTTTTCGGAAGAACATGGCAAGCGCTTCCATCAGGATATTAAAGTGATGGAAAAAAGATACCAAGGAAAGTGGACTGTACATATGATGGCCGACTATTTTTGGATGTTGAACAGAGACTGTACGGACGCACACCGAAAACAATCCAAAAAGAGGAAGTTTGAAGGGGAGCCCAGTGGCGAATGTTAGGTATGTTTGCTTTTGAATATGTATTTATGTTTATCTATTCCTTAAACAATCATTCCGCCCCTCCAGAGAACATTTTCACACGTTACAAACGTTGTCATATAGCAATGTCATTAAAAAATAACGGTTTTTTAAATTTTCACATTTCCGTCATTTGTGAAAAAACCTGACGTGATACGGAATTTTGTAGGTCTTTTTCGGAATCTGCGCAAAAAATCCATTCAGATACAGCTATTCATTTGAAAACAACAGAAAAAAGTTGAAAAATTGCAGATCAGTTAAATCTGTAAGAAGAATGAGACTGTAGCTGTAACGTACCAACGGGGCAAGTCAGTTTCAAAGTGTCTGTGGTCCTTTTCAAAATGTGCCCCGTTAGCAGAAATGCACTTGTCCCATCTTTTCTGCCACTTTTGAAACACGTGAGAAAAACCATATTTTGGCAGTTCCTTCAAAATCGCCTTCGTCTTTTTGATAACGGCCTTTTCTGACGAAAAGCATAATGATTTTTCAACGGCGGAAAAAGAAAAAGTTACAAGGAGCCAAGTCCGGGCTGAAGAGCGGATGTGGCAGGCACATGATGTTGTTTTCGGCTAAATATTCCATCACAACATTGGCCACATGGGGTCTGGCATTATCATGGTGACGTGTCCACCCTCCTGCATGCAGAGTAGGCCTTTTTTTCAGATATGCTCTCACGAATATCGCAGAACAGCGACATAATAAGCGCCTGTGACGGTCGCATAAGGTGGTACGGTATGTTGACAAATCATCCCGACACTATCAAAGAATGTGATAATTATTATCTTGCCAGTGGAATGCACAACCTTAGCCTTTTTGGGTGTGGGAGAAGGTCACTTCCAAACAGAACTTCGTTGCTTGACTTCGCATCATAATGATGAATCCAGGATTCATCATTCATCTCCGGTTATTATGGTATCCTGGAAAGTATTGCCAAGCTCCTCAAACTTCGTTTTCCATGTTCGCCAGACATCAATGTGCACCAACATCTCTTTGGATGTTAGCAAACGTGGAACCTACCTTGACCCACGCGTGCCTTCTACAAATGATCACGCAATATCACACGAGCACTGTCGTGAGACATTCCCAGTAGCTTTCCCAATTGCCTCATTGTCGCTCGACGATCTTCTCGCACTTACTATACCGTGCAAATCAATTGGGATAAGCTGTTTTATTCTCAGAATTGTAATGTGATCGCCAGTTGATGTCGGAAACCCACGTAAACCGGTTTTATCAGCTGTGACTGTTAGAACTTGATAGTAAGAATGTGGTTTGACCAGTTTTAAACAGGAAATAGGCACTTCAGCTTCAGTTGTGGCTTTCGTGTGTGACAGGTGGATGTTTGTTTTTGCGCTCTGTGAGTACGTGTTGCTTTCGTGTATTGAAAAATGGATATTTCGCCAAGGAAGCGTGCAAAAATAATTGCTCTGAAGGATCACACTTCTATGACAGTGAGAGATATCGCTTCTGCTGTTGGCGTAGGCAAATCAAGTGTATCAAGACTGCTTACGCGGTACAATGCATCTGGATCATCGTCTCCAAAAATGAGAGGTAAATGTGGAAGGAAACGAAAAACAACTCCACGAACCGATAAATATCTAATCAGAAATAGTAAAATGAATAAAAAAAAAAACAAGCACCGACCTTCAAAGAGATTTATTGGCTAGTGGTTGTGATGTTAATGATTCAACTGTACGCCGTAGGCTTCTGGAAGTTGGCCGGAAGACAAGAAGACCAAAGAAAAAACAATATTTGAATGCGAAAATGAAAATAAAACGTTTAGCATGGGCCAAAAAATATAATCATGGACTGCTGACGACTGGAAAAAGGTAATTTTCAGTGATGAAACTCATTTATTAGTGCAGGGTTGCCAAGCAAATGTCGTTAGACAAAGCAACTGTGAACCCTTAAGACCTGAGCATGTCAAACAAACTGTAAAACACCCTCTGAAACAGATGTTTTGTGTTTTTTTCACATCAAATGGCACTGGAAGCTTAGTTCCTGTTCAAGGTATGATGCATTCAGCCAAGTACGTCGAAATATTACAATGTAGGATTGTTCCATTCTTGCAAACTTTTGGCGGGACATTTCAACATGACTTGGCCCCATGTCACAATTTGAAATTGGTCAAGAATTTCATGCTGGAAAACCAAATTCATTTGCTTGATTAGCCTGGAAATTCACCAGACTTAAATCCCATAGAAAACTTGTAAAATATTTTGAAGATACGTTTTGGTAAAATGAACTGTACGACCAAAGAACGCATGATAACGAAACCTATAAAAGTGTGGTTCCACGATTATCAAGTTAAAAATATGTGCACTCAATTAGTGGAGTCAATGCCAAAACGAATTCAAGAGGTTATTTCTGCTAAAGGAGGATATACTTCATACTAATACAGGTATTTATCAGTGTATATCAACGCATAGAATGATATAAAGGCATAGTTTGGGAAAAAGAGTGATTTTTTACTTTGTCCCAATTAATTTGCACAGTATAGTATAACAGCAGCATTGTTGATCTCTTCACTAGTAGCAACCGTCGCCGGACGGCCTGGCCCACCTTCCTTGCTTGTTGATTGCCCGCCTTCTTGAAATTCTTTAAACCACCTAAATGTACGTAGAGAACATTTTCCTCAAATGCCTCCTTCAACATTTCGTATGCTTCGGTCGTTGTTTTGTTCAGGCGATAAAACTTCAACGCAACATATGGCTCTTCTCTTATCGCAGCCATTACGCACTCAGTCGAAATCGGATATGGCTTCACTCCCTCCCTCTGTCTGCCGAACGGCCAATCACCGATCGACAACTTTCGCCAAGCCAACTCAGCAAACAACAGTCTTTTTAAGTACGTATCACTACCATTTTAACGTACGTTACGTCGTTGCCTTGCTACAGCTGAAGTCTCATTCTTTTTCTTTAAAATCTGCTGAATGTAATGGTGCTACTTAAAACAGTTTCTCTCTGATACCAAGCATTTACGCCATTGTTCAACCTAACATGTGTAACCAGTTTGGAAAATTTCAGAGGACTGTTGTTTGGCCCAGGATCTCACAGCCTGTTTAACTTCATCTGTATCCTCAAAACTTTACCACGGTGACTTTTTTGCCTCACGAGACCGAACAGATGAAAGCCAGAAGGTGCCACATCAAGGCTGTACAGCGGATATGAGGTTTCTCTGGCGTTGTCGAGTTGGAGGAGGACAGCGCTAAAAGGCATGTCTTATCTATTCTTGCTGATAGCTTCCTTGAGCTTCTTTAGTGTCTCAAGATAGCGAGGACTGCTGACAGTGCCACCTTGTTCAAGAAAATCAACAAGAATGTTGCCTCTCGCATACGGGAAAATGGCCATCATCACTTTTTTGTTGTTGTTGTTGAAAACTGGGTTTTGAACTTCTTAGACCTTGGAGAGGTCTTGTGCCACGATTCCATGGACTGAGCTTCGTCCCTGGGTCATAAAGGAATGCCGGAGTTTCATCTCCAGTAACCACATGAGAAAACTGTGTCCTTCTTCGCCTCAAACATCCACAACGGATTTCTAGCCACTTCGACCATTTGGTTTTGATGAACCTTGGTTAAATGGCGTGTAACGCACTTTTCACATACTTTCCTATGTTCCAGGTCATTAGCGATTGCTTCTACAGCACTGTGATCATAATGAAGTGCAGCACAGATCTCCGGAATGGTCCCACATCGATCATTCGGAATGAATTCACCAGCTTGCCGTTGTTTCTCTTCGATGACTGCAGTTGAAGGCCTCTCGCTCCGTTATTTGTCGGCCAATGAGATTTCTCCTGCTTGAAAACACTTCGCCCCTCTTCTGACATTTCTCATGTCCATTGTAGCATTTTACCTTTTTCAGCCTCGTTTGGATCTCTGTCAGCTTGCAAGCTTCCATTTCCAAAGACCCAATATCAACTCTTTGATTTAGGCGAATATCCATCCTTTGCGCTGAACCACTAAATACAGGATGCATATTTACTTAGAGTCAATCTAGATTTATACATACACAGTCTAGTCAAAAAAATATGACCACCCTTGATGTAAGAAGGAACCGTAACCAGCAGCCAGATGGCGTGCGTAGCATCCTATGCAAATCATGTAAGGCATTTAAAAGAATACGAATTCGCTAACGGTATGCAGTTTAAATTTAAAATTGGTGAAGAGCGTGACCTGAAAGAGTTTGAAAGAGGAATGATTGTTGGCTAACAACTGAAGTGTGGTAAAATTAAAGAAACGGCCGATATTGTGTGTTGTTCACGTAGTGCAATTGTTAAAGTGTTTCAGGAATGGAAGAAAGCCGCCAAGACATCTAGTAGTAAGGGTAGTAGTGGCGCCCACGAAGCACTGACGACCGCGAGCAGCGACGGCTATCCTGACTAGTACGATGCAACAGAAGCGCCACAGTGGAACAACTGGCCAGCGCATTTAATGCAGGCATGTCAAGGAGCGTATCGCAGACGACAGTCCAACGAACTCTGCTTTCTATGAGTCTCCGGAGCCGCCGTCTAACTCAAGGTACCCATGCTGACGGCCAGATATCGACGATTAAAGAGTGAATTTACATCTGAGAAGAGGCATTGGACCATCGAATAGTGGAATAAAGTCTCCTTTTTAGACGAATCACGCTTTCTGTTTTATCGTGTAGATGGTCGATGGAGAGTACGGCGAAGCACTGCTCACAGAAGTCATCCCGACACGATGCTCAAGAAGAAACAGGAAGGAAGTGGCAGTGTGCTCGTGTGGGGCATGTTTTCCTGGGAATCATTTGGAGCAATGATATCCCTCGTTCGCACGATGAAAACTTCAGGCTACCTTTCCATTGTGGCGGATCAAGTGCTCCCATTCATTATGACTGTCAACCCCGATGGCACGGGTTGCTTCCAGAAAGATAATGCCCCTCGCCGCGTTGCTATGCGTGTGCGCAAATGGTTTAAGGAGCATTCCAGTGACTTCAGCTTACTATCCTGGCCACCGTACTCGCCGGACATCAATCCTATTAAACATCTGTGGGACTATCTTAATCAACAGGTTCGACGTATGGATCCACCACCGATAACTCTTAATAATCTGCAAGAAGCTCTGGTGTCTGCATGATATAGCATCACTACAGAAACGTTCAAAAACATTATTTAATCAATATCATGCTTGCGGTATTCGCAGTACAAGGAGGTCATACCTCATACTAACGGGTGGTCATAGCTTTTTGATTGGATTGTGTACTTTCATGTAAATATTTCAAAAAGTACAGAAATTATTAGGAAAAGGTCATTACTTTTTTAGGGCAACCGTCGTATGTGATTTGTTTCTAGTAGCTATTTAATATTTTCTGCGATTTTATGTTTGCTGCTTTAAGCAGATTTCTGGAAACAGTTTGCGTCTGTAATAGACATTGCCGGGTAATTTGCTAGGTCATGACCCATGACATCCTCTGTTTGGCCCTGGCATCCTTATGATGATCAGGCTTACATGATACCCAGGTGAGCTCAGTACCCTTCAAAAGGGTCCACGCACAGTAAGATAACAAGCAGCTCTAACATAACCCTGGTCCGCTTTAAGAACAGTAAAATCCGATGCAACAGACAATCACTGGAATATGTTTACCAGTTTACTCGGTATCCACACATCCCCTTCGCATTCCTATTTCAAATGTCAAGGTTTTGTGCATGCATTTAATAAGCACAGATTATTCTCGAAGAAACTTTAATCTGTGCATTATTTTATAAAAACTGCTCTTTGAACGATAAACTAATTCAGTATCTATGCACATTTTATCTTAAACGATATAAATCTCATTCATTATCTCGTAATTAGGCTTCCTGAAATTAATTCGTTAACTTAAAGAAGTAAAAAAGGTGCAACCTGAAAATGTGTCATAAATGTTCACTTACGTAATGTGTGTGTGTGTGTGATCAGCCCTTGTAAATTACTTTCCCATTGCCTTTGGCGGCGGATTAGCCATATGTAAATCGGTGTCTTTCAACGTCATTATACTTTCCTGACTAGAGGGCGTTGTTTGGCACAGGAGTTTGAATTATAAGGCAACGTGCTGGAGAACATATTCAAATGACGATCCTCCTGGAAACATGTTGTTATTTGGTGGTACGCGTGGTGATTAGGCTGAATGATGTGACACGCTGTACCGAAAGAAACATTTGAATTTGAAGCAATCTGACACATAGTTACCGGTCTACCTTCTTGTATCAACGACTCCACGCACGCCACGTCACTACCTGTTGATGATGAAGACCTACCACTGGGTTTCACATCAGTCAATGCAGTTGCGTCCATGTGGGAATTTTGAACACCATTCTGACACGCTCCGGACGCTTATGATTTGAGGAGCATAGACTTGCAGTTGGCGAAGGACCTACGATTCTGGAATTTTCCGTGCTCAGAGAAACCTGATCACCGCGCGTACCTCCGAGTGAGATCTTGTTTCATTTAACTTGAATCAGTTTTCCGACACGTTGCTTTTACTCAAATTCCTGTGACAAACAACGCTCTGTAGTCAGAAAAGTGTAATGACGTTGGGAGACGCCGATTTACACATCCCTAATCTGCCGCCAAAGGTCATCGGAAGCTTTTTATTGATCAGCCCACGCAATATGAAATTCTTCAATAAAACTAGTCCAGCCAAGTTAATGTGATGCAATTCTTTGAAACTTCGTGATACGGTCTTTACGAAGTCCACTGAAATCGGAACTAGAACAGAACACCCCCGATTAAGCAGACTATAATTAATCAAGACAAACAGGCCAATAATAAACAGTTGAATTTCACCCTGAGATTCAGGATTCCCCTAAAAGTTTATACCAAAACGAAATGACTGGGTTGGAATCCATCTTTTGTAGGTCAATTTTTGGTCCAGGTAGGTCAGAATTTGAGGTGCATTTTTAATTTTAAGCTTCCGATTTCTCACACACGATACCTCCTATAATACACTGCTGGACAATTGCTAAGGACGAATCATAAACGGCTATATAGCGCATAAAAAAGTAAGTGTGGTTGGATGCCAAGTGAAATAAAATAATGTCAGAATGCCAGGACATTACAAGAAAGACAATTTATTGTGCTCTGAAATCCAGAAGGCTTTGGAACGTGTTCAAGGGACAAACAGGCCATTTTGTGCAGAATACGTAAACGTGAAAAAAATGCAATTACCGTCCGCAGGCGTTCCGGCATAAGATGTCAATACGGGATATGGCCACCATGGAGGGCGATGCAATATTCCACACGTCGTGTCATGCTTTGCACAACATTATCAAGCAGCTGTTGGGGTAATTTATCCCATTCCTCTGTCAGTGCACGGATGAGGGTGTCCTTGTTTATTGCAGGGCATTGGCGACCAGCAAGACTCCTCCCCAAAGCATCCCACACATTTTCAATGGGATTCAGATCTGGAGAACGTGCTGGCCATACGAGGCCTTGAATATCCTTGCTCTCAAGACACTCCTGGACAGCGACTGTTCGATGACATGTTGCGTTGTCGTCCATGAAAATGAATCTATCACCGACAGCACCACGGAACATGCGAACATGAGGTAGCAGAACATCAGTAATGTATCGTTAGCCAGTCATAGTCTCAGTTGGAAGCACATAGAGGGACGTACGGCCATTGATCATGATGCCAGCCCATACCATGACACTACATGTCGGATATCGGTCCCTTTCCTGTATGTTTGCTGGACAATATGCAGTACCACTATCACGCCAGATCAGTTGTCGTCGACAATCAGACGATAGACTGTATCTACTCTCATCTGAGAAGAGAACAGCAGACCAGTCGTTATCAGTCCAATTGCGATGTTGATAGCACCATTGCAAACGGGCGGTACGGTGACGTTTGGACAATGGGATGCACACAACAGGACTGCGGGCGTATAGTCCTCCTTCGTGCAAACGTCTGGCGACAGTTTTTCGGGAGATCCGCTTGCCAGTAGCAGCCATAAACTTATTTGCTACCTCACTAGCTGTGCTGCGCCGGTGTCTTTTTGTTGATAGCACTATGTACCGATCTTCTGCAGGTGTCGTACTGCGAACACGACCTCCCCCGTGACGTTTGCTACACTCTCCATTTGTTTGAAATGATTTCCAAGGCCTTGAAACAACAATGTGGCTGACGTCGAACTCCCTGGCAACATCTGTTATTTTTCGCCCTTCTTCAATCTTGCCAATAATACGACCACGCGTAAAATCATCTAGGTGATGTCGGGAAGACATACTGAAAATTGCAAGTTCGTCAATTGATTCTTTCCCTTTCAACTTTGCGTTTGAACAACAACGGTCAATGCGCGTCAAATCCTTTATATCTCTTATCAGCGCTATGACGTCACGAACAAGTTCGGCAATCCAAAATTTGCATACGCACAACACGTCTTACTGTATCCCGCACTTATGCTAATTTCCACATTTCCCTGCCTTCCATGTTATGGTTGCTATCGTTGCTATTGTCATCCGTCCTTAGCAATTGTCCGGCAGTGCATTAATTCTTCTTTTGCATGAGGGCCAGTCAAATGAAACCCGCCCGGCATATACCACATGGCAACGCTGTGTTCTTCAGGCATACGTTGCTTTTCCCGTTATTGAGAGATGCATCAATAACTGAACAGCCACATCTCATTTCATTACTTGCTTTCCAAAGGAGCGTATTTAATACGCTTGTACTAGTATCATTACGTTAACCATTCTCAACCCAACCTAGAGCTGGAAGACTTCCCAAATCTCTTCCACAACTCTTTGTCCTGAGCAATATTCTCTTTCTTGTCACTCCGGCGTACTTTCAAATTTCATCCGCCCATATCCCGTGAGGTAGAGTTCTGGGTATTTACGTATGCCGAGTTTTGATAGCAACATGTCCAATCCATTGCTACTTGAAGGTCTTTACCTTGATCATGATGTCGTCCACTCTTATCATTTTCCTGATCCATGATTTCTTTTTTCCTATCATTCTTGGTTACACCAATTATGCATCACTACAGGCTCCTCTGCATCCGTGTGTCCTTTTTTTTTTTTTAGTTAAGGTCCATGTCTCTCAGATCCGAAAGTAAGAACTGAAAGAATGAATTGATTAAACACTCTTCCTTTAAGACTGCCTTCACGTCGCAATGACCCCGAGCTAATACAAAATAGTCCAAATAAGGGGTCAGTGCTGTGATATTTTTGGAAAATTGACGTACTTGTTTTTGACAATTCTAAGCAACTTAGTTTGTCCATTTTTCCATTCTACTACATTTCGCTAAATTCCAAAAATATATAACTATGCGATAACTGAAATGCCTGCCGATAACTAAAACAGGCATTTCAGTTATCGCAAATAATACACTGGTTTCCAGAAATTAAAGGAAAAACAGAAAAAGCACAGCTATTTGTAAAAGAACGCACGAAACTTGGTTATATGCCGTGAAATGTAATGCAGAGTTTGGGTATCGTATGCAAATGAATAGCGATGGCATCGTTTTATGCAAATAAGCCGCAGAATAAAAGGGGTGTTGCGGAGGTGTGCATCACATCATTTGCGGAGTGTAAAGAAATGATTTCGAGATAACAGATTTGTTGCAATTGGTGCGAGACATTTAATAGATGAACTGAGGTGGAGAGTGATCGGAAGACTAGAGGCAGGTCAAAGTCAAGTGGAAGTTGAAAGATGACTGCATGCGTGTCCTCCTGTGGTCCACGGACTGCAGCCAAATTTTAAAATGCGCAACCGGCTTCTCGAAGGTACAACGAAGGAAGGCCTGGGGCTACAGCATCCGTGGATGACCGATATCTCCGTTTGACTGTTTGGAGGAACAGGGTGGCTACCCGGACACAGCCACGAACTGCCCTTGCTGTTGCAGCTACAGAAACCATGGTATCTGTTTTCACTGTGCGCAGGCTTCGTTAAATAGGTTTTTATGATGGCGACCAGCAGTCTGCTTGCCTCTTAATCCCCCCTCTCTCTCTCCCCTCGCAGGGGAACGTTTGAATTGGGAAAGACTTCACATCAATTGGACTGAAATCCAATTCACGTCAATACTCTGTACAGATGTCCTGTCCAGAATTTTCATGTTCATAAATCTTGGGGAAATTGATCACTTTGCTGAGATTTACGAAAAATAAAAATAATAGAAAATAAATAAATAAGAAAATACATAGATTGAAAATTCTGTACAGACCCCCGTTTCAAAATTTTGTTTGGGAGGAGGAGAGAGGTGAGGGAATAGTGGCCAGGTTCGCTCATTTCTCAGCCCTGACCAAACAAACAAAATTTCATGAAAAAAAAAGGAATAATAGGCATTAAACTTCTTTTTTTTTCTTTTGGCTTGATTTATTTTTACTTTAGTAAGTTAAATAAAAAAAAAGGCGAGCAAAAGAAGTCACCATCAACCCTTTTAGAAAACAAAATTATTCGCTGTTAATCACGGAATGAGGAAAAAGTGTTTCTGTAAATTTGTGCAAAAGAAAAGAAAATCTTTCTTTTAAAATCCGCCATTTTTAGGAAACTTTAGATGTCTCCCCAAAGTGTGGCAAAAATAAAATGCTCTCTTAAGCCAGCGATGTTCTATTTTTAGAACGGGGTCACAACAACAGGCAGGAGGTTACATGGTTCCCTACGTTGTAGGTCAAAGGTTGCTTCCCCGGCTGAAAGTCAAGGGCCATGTGGAAAGTCAGAGTTTTGGCGCGAACCTGTTAGCCAATGGCCAGCGAAGCCGTTGGTTGCTAGGGGAAGTTTTAGCCAATGAAGTGTCCGCAGTTTCAAGCACCCCAGCTTCAGTTGAGAAATTGTCACTCTCTCTCTAACTCTACTTTTGACTGCGTTTTGTTGCTGGCCACGATGTAACATCGAGGAGAAACGGAGCTCCGTTAAGGGCAAGCCCGCTCGCCGGGACCTTTGGGCCTGGCTGGCAAGAAGAATGGCGGTGCAGCCACTTGAAAATACGTAATACTGGCGGGGGTACGTGCCGTTATTTGTACCTCCAATTATGCCAGTAAATTAATTCATTCAGTGATCTGAATGCCTGAGCTGCAAGGTTTCTTCCTATGCGGCATTCAAATCCAAGAGGGAATTCGCCATTAACCCCTGAGACCAGAAGGCCATTGATGACCAGCCAGTCGCTGTGATGACCCACACAAGAGGAGACCATTCCCAGCAGCCCACCAGCAGAACAAACCAGCGCCATCCCTGGCACTAAAATCTGAACTTGCTCAGCCTCTGAAAATTTTTGTTCCTCTCCAGGATGCCCCGTCTAGGCTATGAGATCCATGGAACTCGATGAGAAAGTACCCTCACGAACTGTTTGTTGAAGTCACTCGTTCGTCGGGTATGCAATATGAAGATCAACACAAGGATGTGAAGAGCTAATGAGGTAGTGTGCTAGTTATACACACACATATATATATCCTGTTATGTACTAAGACGGTAGGAGCTCTTGCTTTGAGCTATGCATAAGAAAAATTATTCGTCACTGGGTGTTGCTGTGTAGAATGAGTTTATAAAAAGTAAATTGTTTTTATTCTCGGGAATTCAACTCAGGAAGGGCCCTATTTTTGGATGTAACACTAGTATTTTGTGAACGCTCAATTTTGTACATTCTGTGCTATAGTAAATGGTTTCGTTTGGCATTAATTTTTTTCGAATATTGTTGAGGTTAAGTTAAAATTATTTTTGCAGTGGAGCAGTACATGTTAAATGTATATGAATATATATATATTCTATAAAGATACCTAAGCAAAAAAAATATACAAATATAATTTTGACTCACACCTAGTACAACATAGAAAAGGTTATGTATCTACCTGTGTGAGTAAAAGGAGAAAAGAAAAAAAAAAAAAAAAAAAACTGAATGTAGAAGGTGTCGAGAATACTGAGCCTTGGCTTTATCAAGGACCAGCAAAAACTCTGCATTTTCTCACTTCCACAAAGACCTAGTTGGAAATGGGTTTCTGCAAGGCCATAGATGCAAGTAACATTCCCACCTAAAATAGTTTAAAATATATATATATAAGTCATGTCCTCCGTAGAGTAGCATGACCTAGCACTAGTTAACAATTTCGCTTGCATCCATTAACCTTCATGGCCCGACCCATGCTCTTCATCTGTTACTATTAAACAGAGAGAAGAAGATTAAAGAGAACTCAAGCTGTGAGAGTGACATAATAAATAGAAATGATTTTCAGCTATAACGAAATTCCAAGTTCGTTTGAGAGAGAATTTAAACCTGAAAAACAAATTTTACATTGCAATTAAAAAAGGAAATGTTAATTTATAACGAACAGATTTTTGAAAGAAAACTTGAGTCTAAAACCCCCTACTCTACAACTTATGACAGCACGAAAACGAGAATAAGTTAAAGATAATAATTAACTAAAGAAAACTTTGTGAAAGTTATATACCTTAAACAGTTAGTTGCAATATGTACAAAGTATTTCAGCAGTGCTTTAAGTGCATAATTAATTAGTTATTAAGAACTTAACTACTTTGAAAAAACAGCGCATAGACAGCGCATAGAAAAGGAACAAGCTTAGCCATCTTCTGTTCCTAGGTACCACAAAAGACGCTCAAAGTTACAAAGAAAAGTAAGAGTTAAAACCCGCATAAATGTTAACAGACAAACCAATGCTTAAAAGCTGAAAAGCTAAAAAAATACAGAGAAAAGGTACATGAAGTACTAACATTGAACTTATAAAACCTAGAGCCCAAAAACAAGGAAGAGAGCTTACCTCTTGTGTTACAAAAACTTTTCTCCTCACAAGAGGAGAACATGGCTGACCTCTTCCGCCACTCCCTAGACGCTGGGGGGCAGTGAGGGTGGGGCTGATGGCCTCCTCATACAGCAAGAAACCAACGCGCGGAGATTTTAACCAGAGAAAAAAATATAAACTTAAGACTGTGGATCTGTATGATCAGAATGAGCAGAATTAACTCTCCAGAATACATGAGAAATATTATAAAATACACGAGCAGTTTATTTAATAATCTTTGCATGTATTAAATCACCTTAGTGAGCTTCTATAGATTAATCAGAATCTTATTAATTTTAATGTTGGTTTTACTATTTTTAGTATAGCTATCCTAGTGATGAATAACTAGTTTTCTTTTTTATTTGTTTTTATTTTCTTTTATAAACAGATTTTTAAGCTTTTTTGTGATTTTGTTTATATTATTTAATTTTTTTGTTTTAATAGGACCGTCATATCCATAGCACTAAGGTTCCTTTAGGTAGTTATATATATATTTCTATGATTTTTTTTTTGAGGCTAGCTTGGTGTGGAAAAGTTGTCAATATCATTTTGTCAGGTCTTGTATGTGTGGTCAAGTAATAGCTAGCATGGGGAAACTCCTGTCCTGTTCTCTTTATTTCTTGAGCTAAGCAAATAAAAAAAGTGATGTAATGTTTTTCTTTGTAACGAGAGTATTTAGTGTCAAAAATTGTGTTATCATCTATCAGGAAAGAGCGACTCCTCAAACCAGTAATTAGTAGTCTTATTGAAATTTAACTCTGTGTGCTTGGTAATTTTTAATATTGTACAAATTGCATTTGGTAGTAGTAAGTATAAAGTAAGAGACTTGTAGTAAGTTTTTTTTTTTTTTTTTTGTCTTAAAGGCAGGATATGGTGATTTTTGAGTTTGGCAAGTAATGAGTGTAAAATTCTTTGTACCATTTAGTAGTAATTGTGACTAGAGACCATATCAGCAAATGGATGTAGAAGTGGATTTTCATAAGGGAAGGATATCAAAAGAAGGCATACTTTCTGACTAGGGGGGGGCATATGTCTAGTGTGGCGGAGGAGTTATGATGCCACTCTTTGCCTACCCAGCTCGGGGTATAGGTCTGATGAATTCACAACTCATTCGCACCTCCAGCCTGAACATTGATTTTTTTCTTTCTGAGTGAAAATTTGGTCTCGAAGGAAGGGGATTTGAGAATCTGATTTCCATAAGGGGGATGATATCAAAGAAGGTATGCAAGCAGACTAGGATTGTCTGAAAGTGAAGCCTGTTCATTACCAGTTTACAGTGAGATTTCTTCGCAAGAATTATGATTTCTGGAAATAGAGGGTGCTTCGAGAGTGATAATGATTTCTGGAAATACAGAGTGATAGTGATTTCTGGATACAGGTGATAGTGATTTCTGGAAGTAGAGAGTGATAGTGATTTCTGGAAATAGAGAGTGATAGTGATTTTTGGAAGTAGAAAGTGATAGTGATTTCTGGAAATAGAGAGTGCTTCGGCGGGAGGTGATAAGGATTTTTGGAAATAGATATATGTGTTTTCTGGAAAGTGAGATTTATGTGGATTTTTTCTAGAGATAATGTGAGTTTTCAGATAGTTTTTCTCTGGGAGATAGATGTGTGCCTGGAGTGAGAATTTTTTTTGTGGGACAAGAGATCTCTTGCAGGAGAGATTTTCTTTACGTGGACATACTTCGGGTACTGAAAGGGTGCTTATGAGGATGTATTGGGGGATTCGTCTTCGGCCCGAGTAAAACCGTCGGCCAGTAAGCTCCTGCCAAGTGGCGTTCGAGTGTTGTCCCAAAGACAGTGAGCGAGGAAAGAAATTACAGGGTAATGGGTCACACATATTGACTTTCCATTTCGTTGCATAGGCTTGATTGGCTTCACGACCCAATATCTCACCTTTAGCCTGATTGATATTTTCTTCGAGATGTAAATCTTATTTTCGAAGAAAAGTAAGTCTGATAACTGAGATGTTTTGCCTACCCGTTACCTCAGTGGCTTACTGCATGTTGGTAAAAATTGCAAAAAGCTTGCATGGTACAGGTTTGACTCTTTAGCGTAATTGGTTTATAAATTACTGGTTAGAATTAGTGGTGTAATTTTAAATTGTTGTGAGCAGTGGGAGTGCAGATAAGTATGAATTTGTGTCCAGGAGTGTTGAGAGTTAGTGTTTGCCTTTTATTTACATAGTGGGATATTGTTTACTCAGAGCAAGTTTGAATAGTGAAGTATTTTGAATTTTCCAGATGATAGGGTGAATTTTAAGTATATTTGTCAGCATTATTGTGGAATGATAACTTTTGAGGTAATTGAGTAAGGTATTTAGTGCAGTATGTTTAGTAGGGTGTAGAGAGTGATTTGGTATCAAGTAATGAAAGAATGTTGAGTATATTTAATTGTAAAGCAAATATTCCTGGGGAGTGTGGAACCATTTAGTAACGTAACTTTTATTAGTGAATTTTGGTCAGTGGTTGTGGTGTATAAAATTAATGTGTTAATAAATTTGGTTTGAGGGGGTTGTTCGGAGGTGATTAATCAAAAATATGGTACCCATGTTCTTATGGCTTTCCCTAACTGAGATGAGAGAGACATTGCACTTCAGCGGCAGAACTTGTCAATTTATGTTGAATCAGGTGTTATGGATGTTCTATACTCACAAGGGTTTATATGTGCTTTGAAACTCAAATGACATGCTTTGTTTTTTGTTGTTATTTGGTTAAGTTTTAACAATAAATGCAGGCCAAGTGGCGTTTTAAAAACCCAAAACTTGTGCAGTGAAGAATTAGTTGGCTCAGTTGAAGTTCATCGCAAGTTATGTTAATCCACCTTAGCTTGACTAAGGCCGGAAATAATTTGGGAATTTTTGTTTTTATTTAATTAATGCATTTTGTCCTAACCACTAATATGATCATCACAGCCTTCAAAAGTTATTACACGTGTACGTTGTATACCGTTAATGTTTAGTGTTTACAAATTTGGTACACATGTAAACAATAATTGCTTATTTTACACTTGCAGGTATCTCAACTCGTCGAACTACAACGAAGTAAATTTCTCCGCCATTTCTGTCCACGCCAGGATTCGAACCCGGATCCCCTCATTCCGGAATAAGTTGCTCTACCAATTGAGCTACGCGGAGGTTTTATTCTGATTCCTATCTGCCTTTATGTCGTGTGCGTCCTTCTGGCAGGTACGTCACATCTCCTGGTACGTTACAGAACATTCAAACAACGCAAACCTTCAATGATAACTTATGGGAATTTTCAAACATCAGTGTTGCATTTTATTTATATTTTCATTTATCATGGCCTTAAGATAATTGAATTTATTTTTGTTTCAAAATGCATCCACCCATCTCCCAAATCGTAATTTTTCATCAAAATCCAACTTTTACCATAATTTTAATTATGATTTGCATAACTTAAATATTAATTACCCAGAATAATTAATCTCTTTTTTTCCCCGCCACAACACAGATAGTCCAGATTTGGGAGATTTCAGTAGGTGTGCTCCGATCTGGAGAGAACGAGGGACTCTGTGACCTGTGAAAGGGTCGTAGTAGTGTGCTGGTTTTGAGCGCCATTTCATTAGGTGGACGCACATACCTCTATGTGCTTCCAAGAGGAATCCTGTATGCTCGACGCTGTAGGGATGACGTCCTGTACCTCTATGTTCGCCCTTATGCCGGTACTATTGCAGATACATTTCTCCAACAAGACGATAACTTTCGTCCCTACCGAGCGAGGCTGATAGAATAATATCTATAATATCTTCAAGAAGAAACAATTGTCCATATGGATTGGAGCTTGTCTGGGATGCTGTAAGGAGACATTTTGCTGCCCTCAATCACCTCCGCAAGACATGGAAACTGAACTCCTAGACGCCATCATCAACAGCCAAAAGCATGAAACATCGCTGTGAAGCCTGCATTCCTGTGAAGGGTGAAAACACTCTTAATTGAGGTACTTTGGTTATTTCATTTTGACACCTTATTTTTCACCTGGTTCTGTATGTAGCCATTTTAGGAATGAAGTATTACTTAGTATGCAATGGAAACGTGGCTCGTCACCGGCTGTGAAGGAGTTCAAGCCATAGCCAAATTATGTATTCAAAATGTTACTCGCATTTTCCTTCGACCATCAAGGATCTCTCCTGACTGACTTCTGGTTACAGCTGAAAGGTACTGAAAGACCCTGATCCCGTTTGGCAGTGCGATAAAAAAGTGTCCAGGACTTACTTCTGACTGACAGTGACTGATTCCTGTATTATAATGATATACCCCATATCGCACACTCAAACTAGAAACACTTAGGAAGCTTAAGTGGGAAGTTCTTTGCTTGCCATCCCGCATACAGCCAACATCTCTCACCTTGCGACTATGAAATTGTGCTTCTCATAAAGTCACTGAAAGAAGAATGATTCTCGTCGGACGAACATGTGAAGGAGGTGATCACACAACGGCTTCAGGCACAACCAAGTGAATTTTATGAAACTGGAATTCACCGCCTAGTTTAAGAGTGGGGTCGTTTCGGAGATATTTAAGTCGCTAACTCTGTATTGTTATGGACCTCTTCAGGACTTCATTTGAGTGACATTCATGAATCATTACTTTTTGGCACATTTTGGTCACTTCTGGTCCTTGCGCCTTTAAAGCCTCTCAAATCAATCAATTGTGATTTCTTCTCCTGCGTCAGTGGATTCGAATCTCATATGCAAACTGTTTTGCAGTGCCCCGTATCTTAGATAGAAATAAAGCTGCCGTGATATTTGTCGCTGATCCAACTTCAAGCAGCCTGCACCACCAGGCTTCACTCATTAACACAGTGAAGTTAGATTTTTCCACATCGAATTTTTTTTTTTTTTCTGAATTTTCCCAGTCATTTGACATATTTCCATAGTTTGATTTCAGTTAGAATCTCTTTTGTCCGCTGCATATACTTTTACGTCCTTTTTCGTCGAAGAAACATTCTCTTTTCATGTAGTTTTAATTGCATTTCCATTGTAAGAGGCTTGCTTTTCTCTGTCTTCATGGGAAGCCTGAACTCTGAGAAAGATGATCCTTGCTTTTTGGTCTTTTTCTGATGCATGACTTAGTTAATGAGTATAAATGTAGATGCTGTCAAATTCAAAATACAGTATATTCACTTCCATATCGTTGCTTTTAAAAATCTTACTGAAAAAATTCATTCTTCCTTCGATACCTTTTACCTACGAAGACCATTTTGCGTACAGTTTGTTCAAATGCTGTGATGTTCTTCCGCTGGAGGGAGCAAAAGTACATTGCATTTTCCCCGATGCATCTGCTTTTTAAAATCCTATATTAAAAAAAATTGTGTCTGATAATGTTCAGGGTGAAGAATATTTCGCGTATACTTTCTGATTTTTTGTAACTCACGATTTCGCCACTAGGGCACTAGGGGGCGTAAGCAGATATTTCTGTTTGCAACATTTTTACAGCCAGATTAACGCTTGCAAAAATGCGATGGCAAGAATTTCCTTCGTCAGATGTTACTTTCCAAGAAAAACCTGCGCAGTTTTTTTTATGTCAATTTAAGATACGCCCAAAACAGATGTTGTTTGTTTTTTAATTCGTGCCGTTAAAATACCAAAACTGAAGTAGGTTCACCTTCAAAACATGATAACACTCTGTATGAATAAAACAAACAAAGTCAAAAACTTTACTCAAAAGTTAACATAGATCGATTAAGATACGCCCGCTAAACTACATACCCTGCGTAATTTCTTAGAATGATTTGGAACTGCCCATTGATCACCCCCGGAATCACAGTGTACTCGCTCAGGCGCATCCCAGAGTGCACATGACAACCGGCCAAGAAAGATGAGCCATAGTGAATTACGTGAGCACAATGGGCAGAGGTAGTGATTTGACGAACTTTCAAAAAGGAATGATCATTGGCTACCGCGCCAAGGGTGGAAGCATCTCAGAAATAGCAGACTTCGTGGGCAGTTCGCGAGGTGCTTTAGTAAGAGTGTACCAAGAATGGACCACTGGCACACCGAGTATCTCCCGACGTCATAACTGTGGAGACCAAAAGTCCATCGACCCCAAAGGAGAACGTCGCCTCCGTCAACTGGTAAAGCGCAATCGACGCGCAACAGTGAAGCAATTGACCACGCAAGTGAAGTCTGGAGCACCCAGCTGCGTGTCCCCGATAAGAGTAGAGCGAACCCTGGCACGCATGAGTCTCTGAAGTTGGCGCTGCGTCAAGGAGCCCATGTTAACCTAGCTCCATCGGTAACGACGCCTGCATTTCGCATAGGACTACCGTCATTGGACAGTGGAAAAGTGGAAAAAGATTGCCTGCTCCGAGAATCGAGGTTTCTACTCCACAGAAGTGACAAGCGGTGGTGGATACGGCGTCAGACACACAAGAACCAACACCCGGACACGCTTGTCGGTCAAGTACAGGCCGACGGCGACAGTGTGCGTGTATGGGTGATGCTTTCCCGAAATGACCTGGGACCCCTGGTACCACTGGATGGATCTCTGAACGCTAATGGCTACCTGTCCATCCTCGCTGACCACATGCATCCCTTCATGTTGGACGTTTATCCTGATGGAGATGGTGTCTACCAACAAGGCAATGCGCCGGCCATGTCGCTAAGGGGTGCGCGACTGATTCCAGGAACACGGCAGGGATATCTCCGTTCTCCCTTGGTCGACGAAATCCCCCGACCTAAATTCCGTAGAGCACTTGTGGGACTATTTGGATCGACAGGTTCGACGTGCCGACCCACAACCACGTCATCTCGGGACCTCCGTGCTCTTTTGCAGTCCGAATGGGCACGTGTGCCTCGGGCAACCTTCCAGGGACTCATTGCGTCCATGACACGCCGTCTCGCCCCTATCATACGGGCCAAGGGTGGTTATTTCCATTATTATAGGTAAGTGCTCATATTATTCTGATACGACCGTGTATATTTAAGCGGGCACGACTGTATATACGTTATTCTGAATATGGCGAAAGCTGACCGATGCTAAAGTTTTCTAATCAGGCTAGTAAAAGTCGAAATGTTGTCGAACTCCCAATTTGCCGCCCCAGTGACGCAGTGGTCTAAGCGCTGTCTTATGACCATTCGTCCGGCGAGTCATGGATGTTGTGTTTGTCTTACGGCACTGGCGCTCTCCCTTCCCTGGAACCAGTGGCCTTAAAATAGGGACGGGCGACTGCTTATAGCCCATTGAGTGGCTCATGGTGATCGTTAGACCTCCAGTAAAAAAAACAAAAATCCCAATATAAGCTTTTGCCACCCAGCGAGAATATTTTACGTCGGAAATGGCTGGGAATGCGTAAAAATTTAAGTTCCGATTACGGTTACCGGATGCGAAAGAATGTTTGAAATCGGACTTTTGCTCATATACTGTAAGCGCCGATATACAGTGGTGTGGGATGTAAAATTGCATTTATGTCACCTAGCATTAAAATTATGTATCATGCAAAGCAAGAAATGCATGGGGAAGTTTAACTCTTAGTTCCAACAATCGAATGCGAAAAGAATTTTTCCAATCTGACTTTTAGAAGTGAAAATATCGTTACCTTTACGTCATCAAGCAGGGAAACTTCATATCATAGAGTGCATGAATCACCATTCTCGTGGCTAGCGCAATGCAGTACAACTTTCTTTCTTATTTTTTTTTCTTCAAAAACAGTGCTAAAGATAGAAACGTGTTTACCTAGAGCAATTTCATCGTTTTATCATGCTGTTAATGAATCATTTTCCATCAAAAATTTCTTATTTAGGGATCATTCCCGACTCTCAAAAAATTACTACGAGAGGATTCCGATAAATCTTTGGTTTTCACATCTTCCTCTTTTTCCACACAAATAAAACATATCTCGCATGAAAGTACACTGCTCAAAAGAATTAAGCGAGCAAGAGATATTTTAAGGTAAATCATGTGCTACTGACGTTGTCAAACGTAAAATATTATTTTCAGGTAAGATGTAGTAGGATATTCAGTAATATAGGTGTGTAAAAGGCTCATTAGCGATTTTTATGCAATATTATCATACACATGATGCAATTTGCTATACTGTATAATAATATGTATATCGGTACAAGAAGAAAAAAATATTTTTGAAGGTGGTAACTGACCTCTATATTCCAAGTCATTCTAAGAGTGTACCTGTTGTTAAAGCGGGGAGCCTTATCACGACCCATCCGTGGAACGCAAGAACTGTATCAATCCGCGTTACAGTGCAGTCCTGCTGTTTCCTTTCTGTCAAGTAATTACTCTCGCACTGACCACCCACACATCAGACAAACAGTGGGGATTGTGAATGGGGGTGTGGTGTAGTCAAAACTACTTCTTCTACTGCCTGTTTAAACCTTCCCCTCGAGTTTCCTCGAATGTCAATTTATTGTCTCTGTGTTGTGAATGTTGGGAGAGGTCATCCATTCCCTTTTCCCCTCTCCAAGTTATTCCCAGCTGGACAGAAGCAGCCGCAAGGACGAGGCTTTTGATTGAGTAACTTCTGCTATCAAACTTATTTCTGAAAAAGCTCTAACTTTTGGAAAATTTGTTTTAGGTAGCAGTTTTGTCCGATAAACTGCTGAGCAAAGAAAAACGGGTTCTGAGCAATAATTCTACTGTTTTCCACCCTAAACGCTAGGGACTATTTTTCGAAGAGGAAGTGGCTGTTCCTTACTTTAAAAAGTGGCACACTCTTAAAGTAAGGAGGTGCCGTTGTAAGGAGTTAAAGTAAGGAGGTACTCTTAAAGTAAGGAGGATTCTTCGTGAACATTTTTTTTTTAATGTTCTGTTAATCTTTTTTTCTTTAACCGAGTAAAATTCACTCTGAATGACACTGTATGTATTGTGTATTTTAAATAGTACAAGGCCTTTTTACCAAGGAGTGTGAATGCATTTGATTTTTTTCTGATCATCTCCTCTTCTGAAAATGTGATTTGAAATTTTTTTATATCGTAAAGCGTCTGCTATGAGAAACGTTTCTTGTGAGCTTTTTATTTTTACTGCAGCTAAGGGGCGGAAATACAGATACGCATCTGCAGATATAGCTTCGCTCTTAAATATCGATTGAAGGAATTTCTTCTTCGTGGGATACCAGTCGCAATTACCAAGATTTTCGTGCATATTCTGCATCTAACGCTTCAGGTTTTCTGCCAGGGGAGTGTTTGAGAAAAAGTTTTCTTTCTTGAAAATTCGATCGAACACTGTTTTTACCTTCAGGTAGATTTCTTTGTGAATAACATTTGGTATGGATATTCAGCTATCTTAATACAGTTTTCTAGTAAGGACTGCAAATGAATATTTCTATTTCCAGCACTTCTCCTCTACTAAAACATCGATTTAAAGTGCTTTCTTTTGAAAGGGAGAGAAAGGGTGTTAACGACCACATGAGCAACTCTTAGGGCTATTAGCAGTCGCCCGTTCTTAATTTAGGGCCGCTGGTTCTATGGAAAGGACAGAGTCGTCAGAAAAACACATTACTCATGCCTCATTCGGTATTCGAACCCGCGCCGAACTCGGACGACTAGCCAGAAGCCTTCGCCTCAGACCACTCGGCCACTGGGATGGCAAAGTTGTTTTCCATCATACTGTCTTCTCTATTACCTACACATTGTTAGTTAACATATAATCCCTTGGTTACTAATTTCATAAGCGAATAAATGTTCGATGATTATTACATTTCGTATTATCCCACATTCTTTTGACTCAAAAAACTTAACCCACTACTTCCGATATTTAGGTTTTATATATTGGTGTCCAAAAGTTAAGCATAATCAACAAAAGGTGCTAAATTACGATAACGAGAAGGCACAATGAAATAGGACGTTTACTGCACATAGATGTCTTAATGAAGTACTAAATGCGCAGTACAAATCACATAAAAAAAATGATGAACAAGCAAAACGTACCAACAGTCTACAAAATGGTGAAAACAGCAGGAATTTTTGGGAGGCGTTTCTGATTTTGTACAACGGTCTGGTAAGGTATGTCGTGACCTCTTACATGGATATAAGTGTCACGCCGATGTCTGATGCTGTTGTCAAGAAAAACAAGAAGACTGGGGCAGGAAATCCCACTCCTGAAAAAGAAGAGATTGGAGTTCCTTGAGAGTTCTGGTCGGAGCTTGACGACTTGCAATGCGTCTTCCCAATGCATCTCACGCATATTCCGTTGAGTTAAGGTCTGTGGAATGCGCTGGCCATGACATATGGTGGATATCTTCACTTTCTATATAATCATCGACAACAGTAGCTGCACGAGGTCTCGCGTTATCGTCCATGAACAAGAAATCTGGGCCAACAGTACACCAAAAAACTTCACGTAGGGATCAAGGATTTCGTCTTTATATCTCCGACCTCTTTAAGCTCCTCCAGAATAGACATGGAGCTGTGTGCGCTCGTTGGACATAATGCCACCTCAGACAAGTACACCACCACCTTTGAAACTGTGTCTTTTTCGGATGTTTTTGGGGAGAATAACGTGTTCCAGGTTCTCTCCAGAATAGACATGGAGCTGTGTGCGCTCGTTGGACATAATGCCACCTCAGACAAGTACACCACCACCTCTGAAACTGTGTATTTCTCGGATGTTTTTGGGGAGAATAACGTGTTCCAGGTTCTCTCCAGAATAGACATGGAGCTGTGTGCGCTCGTTGGAAGTAATGCCACCTCAGACAAGTACACCACCACCTCTGAAACTGTGTATTTCTCGGATGTTTTTGGGGAGAATAACGTGTTCCAGGTTCTCTCCAGAATAGACATGGAGCTGTGTGCGCTCGTTGGAAGTAATGCCACCTCAGACAAGTACACCACCACCTCTGAAACCGAGTCTTTCTCGGATGTTTTGGGGAGAATAACGTGTTCCAGGTTCTCTCCAGAATAGACATGGAGCTGTGTGCGCTCGTTGGACATAATGCCACCTCAGACAAGTACACCACCACCTCTGAAACTGTGTATTTCTCGGATGTTTTTGGGGAGAATAACGTGTTCCAGGTTCTCTCCAGAATAGACATGGAGCTGCGTGAGCTCGTTGGACATAATGCCACCTCAGACAAGTACACCACCACCTCTGAAACTGTGTATTTCTCGGATGTTTTTGGGGAGAATAACGTATTCCAGGTTCTCTCCAGAATAGACATGGAGCTGCGTGCGCTCGTTGGACATAATGCCACCTCAGACAAGTACACCACCACCTATGAAACTGTGCATTTCTCGAATGTTTTTGGGGAGAATAACGTGTTCCAGGTTCTCTCCAGAATAGACATGGAGCTGTGTGCGCTCGTTGGACATAATGCCACCTTAGACAAGTACACCACCACCTCTGAAACTGTGTATTTCTCGGATGTTTTTGGGGAGAATAACGTGTTCCAGGTTCTCTCCAGAATAGACATGGAGCTGTGTGCGCTCGTTGGACATAATGCCACCTCAGACAAGTACACCACCACCTCTGAAACTGTGTCTTTCTCGGATGTTTTTGGGGAGAATAACGTGTTCCAGGTTCTCTCCAGAATGGACATGGAGCTGTGTGCGCTCGTTGGACATAATGCCACCTCAGACAAGTACACCACCACCTCTGAAACTGTGTCTTTCTCGGATGTTTTTGGGGAGAATAACGTGTTCCAGGTTCTCTCCAGAATAGACATGGAGCTGCGTGCGCTCGTTGGACATAATGCCACCTCAGACAAGTACACCACCACCTATGAAACTGTGCATTTCTCGAATGTTTTTGGGGAGAATAACGTGTTCCAGGTTCTCTCCAGAATAGACATGGAGCTGTGTGCGCTCGTTGGACATAATGCCACCTCAGACAAGTACACCACCACCTCTGAAACTGTGTATTTCTCGGATGTTTTTGGGGAGAATAACGTGTTCCAGGTTCTCTCCAGAATAGACATGGAGCTGTGTGCGCTCGTTGGACATAATGCCACCTCAGACAAGTACACCACCACCTCTGAAACTGTGTATTTCTCGGATGTTTTTGGGGAGAATAACGTGTTCCAGGTTCTCTCCAGATGAGAACACGGCGGCTGTCACTTTCAAGACTGTACCTGGATTCATCTGAGATGACGACGTTTGCCCATTGATTTTCGTCCCATTCTCGATGTTGTCTGTACCGCAGCACCTTGGTATTTCTTGCTAACGGAGTGAGTGGGATGCAAACTGCAGGTCTTTTCGCATATAGTCCTTGTTCGTTGAGCCGTCTGTATACGGTTTGCCTCAAAACAGCTGGTCCACCAGTCGCAGACAGCTCTGTAGCAAGTGCTGTCTCTGACCGCGACCTATTACGTCTCGCTGTTAATGCCACATACTTATCACCCTGAACCGTTGTAATCCGTTGTTGACCTGCCACAGGTTGACTATCAACATCTCCGATGTCCTGGTACCTTCTCCAAAGCCTGGATACAACTGATTGATTCACGCCAGTGGCTCTGGCAGCATTACTCTGCATCTGGCCGGTTTCCAACACTCCGATTATTCGACCACCTGTAAACATATCCTGTTGCCGTTTTTCTAATATACTGTTTAAAAAAAATAAAAAAGATCTACAACTAGCAAGGCGCAGTGACGACAAAAAAGAAAAAAACGTCACTTTTCAAATTTTTTTACAGCTCTTTCTCAACTCCATAAATGTGCTGCTTCGCCTTTTGTCAATTATTGTTCGTCAGGTGGTATTGCGTCATGATTTCCCTATTTGCATATTTCCACGTTCTCTGTACTTTATGATCCTTCTTTCCCCTTTCGTTTGTTCTAAAAATGTCCTTTTTTTCTTAACTATGCTTAACTTTTGGACACCGGTGTATTTCTTGCTTCATTAGGCACCAGTAATTTTGTTAACAGTAAGATAGGATTGCGCAGTTTTGCCACCACTAGGTTTTTCTTTCCTGTTACTCTTTTTTCTTTGCATTCTTTGCTGATTTTATCGAATTTTTTCGGCTGTCATGTGCTGCTAGATGGTTGTCACGATAAGAATCACACGGCTAGTTTTCAGTGATACTAAATCCGCTACTTTCTTTTCTTTCTTTTTTGAACACTATTGTCTGATGGAATAATAAATGAAAATAGACGGTATGTGAGTGACGATGCCGTGGAGAATGCATTTTCTATCTCCCAGTCAGTGGCTAGCACACTGGAGCTTCCAGTTCAATTCCGCCTAATGGAATCATCTTGGAAGAATGGCATAAGGAGGGGAAAAAGAGGTGGACTATTTGACCTCCCAATAATCAATCATTCCGTTCTTTCTTACTAACCACCCCTTTCCCACTATGTGTATCCCGAGTTTCGGCTTCGTGAATTATGTTTTTTTTTTTCCTTCTTGAACCTTGTGTCATGTTTCTAGGAAAACTGTTCTGCTTTTCTAAGTATTCAAACCCAGATATCCATACAATGGCATTATAACAAAACCTGCTCTTAATTCAAGAAGCCGTAACACAGTTGAGATAAACTAGAAAAGAGCAAGAGATTGATGCACTTATAATTTTGACAACTTTAAAAAAAAAACCAGCCCAATATTAACAACCAAAGTTTGTTAGGTTAAACATTAAGATGTAGAGTAGCGTCTGCACAAAAACCAGAATTCCTGTTCTTCAAGATGAAACACTAAAAGTAAAACAATACTCTAAAACAGACATGGGTGTATCCGACCCACGGAAGGCTTAGTAAAATACTTGAAAATAAGCTATGGTAGCTATCCGTTTACTGGCGTACGGAACCAAACATTTTTTCACAACCTTTCTTCACACATCAACGGATCACTTCGTCAAGGATAACAGCTATAACGAAGTAAATTTCTCCGTCATTTCTGTCTACGCCAGGATTCGAACCCGGATCCCCTCATTCCGGAATAAGTCACTCTACCAATTGAGCTACGCGGATGTTTGTTCTGACTACTATCTGCCTTTATGACGTGTGCGTCATGCTGGCAGGTACGTCACATCCCCCCCGAAAGAGGGCCGGGGGCATGGCCCACGG
This sequence comes from Macrothele yani, assembly GCA_039090855.1. NCBI lineage: Eukaryota > Metazoa > Arthropoda > Arachnida > Araneae > Macrothelidae > Macrothele > Macrothele yani. Next base: position 57,040,774 of record CM077017.1, on the reverse strand, counting down.
GTCAGCCGTGACCATGAATCGTTGCAGGCAGCCATCCACTGTAGAACGTGCACTTGAGAACTCCCAGTCAATCTGGTGTGTGGAATGCAACATCACACACTTTTATTTTTCGAAGCGCTGGAGAAGGGATTCTCTGATTTTTCCTACCTCGCGGTGTGGAAAGAACATCACACCACTGCGAGATTTTGAACGGCCGGGTCATCCGGAAAGTTCGGGCGCCATTATAACGAAGTAAATTTCTCCGTCATTTCTGGTCTACGCCGGGATTCGAACCCGGATCCCCTCATTCCGGAATAAGTCGCTCTACCAATTGAGCTACACGGACGTTTGTTCTGACTACTATCTGCCTTTATGTCGTGTGCGTCATGCTGGCAGGTACGTCACACAGCAGAGTACAAACTGAGTACTAAAATGTATCAAGGTACAAAGGTTGTTCCATAAAAACTGAGAGTAATTTTTTTTGAGTTGGCAACAGTGCGAAGGGGAAAATAATCACGCAGACGATTCACTGAATTAAGGAAGTATATATGGCAACAGTTATTAGCTGTAGCAGACGATTCTGGTTTTGTTATTACGCAGTTATTTAAAGTACGTCTTCATTTCGCCATTCAGCTATAGAGGTGAGTGATTCAATGTAAAGAAGTGAAATGCGTTGTACGATAAAATTTTGCTATGGTTTAGATAAAACGGCTCCAGAAACAGTTAAAAAAGCTTAAAAAGATAAATGTTTGAGTGAGACAACGATTTTTAGATGGCACCATGATTTAAAAAAATAGCGTTTGTCGGCAGAACTCGCTCCTAGGCCTGGTCAACCTGAAAGTGTTGTTACGGAACGTATTGTTAAACTGTTTGGGGCTTTACTGGCATCAATCCTTTCATACAGAGGGGCCCAACTGGTATCACTGGCACAGGGCCACCGAAATTGAAGCCACGACACTGCGATATGGTTTTTGTAAATGAAAAAAAATATACCTATTGTCACGCAAAAATGATCGAAGATACGTATCTTTCAAGTGAAACTGATAAATGTTTTACATGATAAATGGGACCATCGTGTTACCATTGCTCACGAATTTTAAGCTGATGAATGCATTGAGTTTGAATTGGATGAATGCATTAGTATGATTAGGTCAGCCCAGATTTGTTTTTGTTTTTTTCGTGCGAAGAGTAGAAGCTACTCAAAGATACAACTTATTCGCAGAAGTAATATTTCAAGCTTTAAAATCATGTGTGCCGCCCCGGTAGCGCAGTGGTCCTAGCTCTGACTTCTGACCATGTATCAGAGATAGGTCCGGGCCCGAACCTCGGGGGAGACAAAGATTGCGTGTTTGCATTACGGTACTGGTTCTTAGACAGTACTTATAGAAATTGAATTGCACTCTTTATTGTATCACACAGCAAGTCAATCTTTCCATAAACACGTCGTTCTCATCAACAAGACGAATTGACTTCGCGTAGTACAATGTACTCCGAACATTACTTTTTGTAACATCGCTCAGTAGATAGCTTTTATAATGTCGCACTCAACTCTGAATACAGTCTGCTCTCACAATATAGCTCTGCCCATACAATATAGCTCTGCTCTTACAATCTGCACATGGAAAACATCTGCCATGTTTTCCACGTGCAGAATGTACTTTAACTCAGAACATTGCTCTAACATTGCACTTAGCTCAGAACGATGTTGTTGGGTTTTGTTTGCACCACACAGTAGTGCATATTTTCTCAGCAAGTCGTGCATCTGTTTTCGCACCACTTTTTGGTGCAACCTACCACAAAAATCTTTTAACAGTGTGCACACATGGCGAGTAGTACATCACCTGACACCTTACCACCGTGGTGTTCAGCTCACTCCGAAGACATTAAACAACTGGTACCGTGCTATATACACGGACGAATGGCAAAACAGCCCAGTTTCTGACAACCGTCGACAACGTGTGTGAAGGAAGCCAGAGCCTCTGCACCCCTCCAGCAACCCATCAAGAGGATTCAATACGACGGTGGTTAGGTTAGGTTTTGGGCCATGATCGCGTAATGACGCCGCACGTATCTTATCTCCCTCCAGAACAAGCTGTGATTCCTATCATCTTTCCCCTCTTTTTGTGTTTTTTTATGGGGAGGGGGTTATCGATTACTTCAGGCAACTCAAAGGGCTGTGTACAGTCTCCCTTTCCTACTTTTAGGCCAATGATTCTAGAGAAAGGATAGGACAAGCGGCATAAGACTACCACGCCACGAATGCCACGAACCCTTGCCCATCTCGGAAGAACGGTCAGAAACCACCGTCTAAGATCATGAAGGCACCGAGATACAATTTCATCGTGAACAGGGGCGATGGGTTCAACCTACCGAATGACAATGCCAGATTCCGTCATGCGAGGCTGGTGCATGCGTGCCTCTAGAAAGCGGTGATCGCGAGAGTGGAGTCGCCTACAATCTCGCTTGATCTGAATTCCAATAAGCACGCTTGGGACCATGTCAAATAGGCTCCGCGACGCCGCAGGAATATCGCCAGGCAACTTGGATGAGCTCCGAAGGACACCGCTGAGGAGTGGGACACTTTCAACGAAACAGACTTCTCGGTCTAGTAGACAGCGGACCAAGACGGGTGTGACCATACACTATTATCAGGAGTGGCGTGGTCCCCTGTCGAAGACCACACACCTGCGCATTTTGTTATGTACAGTCGAGAGAACTTAGCACTGAAAGCTGCTGTCTTATGTATCTATGTAAGTGTATTTTTCTCTCCAATAAATGTTTTTGGCACCTCAGAGCCATTGCTCTTCCATGTTTGCTTAGACGGTCTGCCAGGGCCTCGGGTGTTGTAATATGCATTTAAGGTCTGTATGTTGGCAATCATTTTTCTTCTAAAGGTAACAGCACTGCACCTTCTGATATCGTATTGTAAACTATATGGATCTCGTATGCATATCCAAGCCAAAGGAACAACGAAGCGCTGTGCGATTTTTCGGGTAAAAGAATATCAGAGTAAATGGTCTCGTTACTCAGTATCTTTCAGGAGAAATTATACAAAATGAATGTGCTCTAGGTTTTTAAATTTTGATCTTTACGCGCGGCAAATATAACAATATATATAAAATACACTATGTAGACAAAAGTATTTAGACGCCACATATGCAAATATACGTACATTTGCACAACCTGAGGCTCATGCGCTGGGTGTTGTATACGAAGGAGAATGTTGGCACTCCTGTCAGACCTCACTGGAGACTTCGAAAAGGGCGTGGTGGTTTGAGGCCACCTTAGTAGGCAGTCATTGCTGAGCACTGACTGCCTACTAAGGTGATCTCTAACTACCTCCTACTAAGGTGGCCTCCGTCATACTAAGGGTTTTTTTTTTCTTGTGGATTCACAAAATCCAAGGAGTGGTCCCTGGAACCTGGAATACTCATTGGAGGCGATATCTTTTGGTGTGGTCCCTGTGAGTTCTGTTCCTGTTTTCCAGCTTGCAGCAATCAAACTGTGCAGTTACACTTCACTGTTTAACATTTCTATTTTATCTTATTTCCTATAGGGTATCCTAATCTTAATCTCATAGCTTGCTATTCCTAAGGACGGTTTAAGACCAGACGTCAGACACTGATTTCCTAAAATCTTCTACACCATGCTTTATTAATTCAATTACTATATTTAGCTTTATTAGGCATTTGGAGAAAGCACTGCAACCGTTTTCTTTGTGCATAAGCTTCATACACTTATTCTGCTTTTGTACAAACGAAACGGAGTAGCCAGTGTTGTAGAAGAGCCTTAGCGCGGCTCAGGCACTTTTTCTCTAGGTTTAGCGGCGCTGAGGCATTTTTTATGGTCAGTTTAGAAAAAAAAAAAACAGAGCAAGAAAAATTTTAATGATCAGGCAAAGGGAACATTGATGTACATGAAGGCATACTCGTACCTTAATAGAACGTTTGTATTGCAAAAATGAGACTAAACTGTTGTTGAATCATTCATTAAGGCGTGATCCAACTGCTAGGAGGAAAAGCAACACAAAGTTTAACATGCATGTAGACAAAGTGACAAGTGGCCTCTACAGTGGCGTACCATTCCCTTGGGTGGGCCTGGGTTCGAGTCTCAGTCGAAGCATTGTCTTACAGCACTGAATTTTTTCCCCTCCCTTCCCCGGAGTTAGTGACCTTAAATTAGGGACTAACGGCTGTTTGTATCCCTTAGAGTTCCTCATAGTGGCCGTTAACCCCCTCTAAGTGGCAAGTGTTTTACGGCTGAGAATATTTCAGCTAAACTCTCCACCGGTTCCAACAAAAGTAATCCCCTGGAAACACTGTGATTCCTTACATATAACACAAAAGGACGCAGCGGGGTCCGAGTGGTCGGAGGCACTGACTTCTGGCCAATCGCTCAAGCTCCGGGCGAAGTATGGAAGGTGTGACGGCCATTTCCGGTACTATTGGCTCCAAATCAGGGTTCGGCGACTATGGCCCTAGATGATGCGCGGTGGTCATTCTACCCGGAAAGAAACAAAAAATAACGCAAAAGATATCGCCATTCCCACCCCATAATCTTAAGAGCAACATATAAGTTACATGTATTCAGTGTGATTGACACATATTATTCACACTGAATATTCGGAACCTTACAGAATGACAGAGCAATATCTAAAAGGAAACTTAAAATTCTTAACATCTGACTCCCACATATCTTTTCTTTTAAAATTGCTCCAATTAAGCAATTTTCGTAAATGTTGATAAAAATAATTAGTGCTAAAACTTTAATAAAAGTACCAACTGATGAAAACAACAAATCGAATTCTAAATTGCTTTTAAAAATTTTAAGGTCCTGCTTTCTGGGTATGTTTCACCCAACCCGTTCACCGCTAAGAAACTTTTTTTTTCTTAGAACTACATCACTGGGAGTAGCAGTATTAACTTAGACCTAACCTCCGAACGGCCACTTTTCTCCGGTCTGAGCAGTAACCCGTTATTCGAAGAGTTAAAATTTTCAGCATTTTATTCCTGTATTTGCTAATTGTCTTCGTTTTATTTATGCGTTTAAAATGTCAAATTTGTTGCAATCCCTTCCCTTTCTAAAATTATTCATAATGTTTATTCAAAATACTTAATACGATTTGTGAAGTGCATGCCCAGCTGGACGCACACGACATAAAGGCAGATAGCAGTCAGAACGAACGTCCGCGGTAGAGCGACTTATTCCGGAATGAAGGGACCCGGGTTCGAGCTCCGGTGGGGCCAAAATGACGTAGAAATTTACTTCGTTATAATGGCGCCCGAACTTCCCGGATGACCCGGCCGTTCAAGATCTCGCAGTGGTGTGATGTTCTTTCCACACCGCGAAATAGGAAAAATAAGAGAATCCCTTCTCCAGCGCTTCGAAAAATAAAAATGTGTGACGTTGCATTCCACACACCATATTGACTGGGAGTTCTCTAGTGCACGTTCTACTGCGGATGGCTGCCTGCAACGATTCATGGTCACGGCTGACCCGTGGGCCATGCCCCCGGCCCTCTTTCGGGGGGGGAGATGTGACGTGCCTGCCCCGCAGGACGCACATGACATAAAGGCAGATAGCAGCGATAACGAATGTCCGCGTAGCTCAATTGGTAGAGCGACTTATTCCGGAATGAGGGGAACCGGGTTCGAGCTCCGGCGTGGACAAAAATGACGGAGAAATTTACTTCGTTATAGATTCACAACTGAAGGAATCGTCTGCATACTGCGTTCGTTGACAATCCACTTGATATCAGACATTAAAGTTCATACTGCTTTTCTTAATATGCTTACTGCATAAAAAAAAAGGCGTGCTTATTAGTATCGTTATATCAGTTGATCAGTCTATGGATAGGATATCTCTGCGCCTTTTAATGCGATTTGAAAATTTCTTCTTGCATCGAATAGCGTTCATGGTGAAGGTTTTTCGTAAAGAATAATTTGTCACTAAGTGTGTATCTCTTTTGCAATATATTTTCAGCCGCGTTTATGTTTCTAAAATCCCATCTGAAAACAAAATTAGTCAGGTAGCACTCTTCACGGAAAATTTTTATGCATATTTCCTGTCCAAAATAGTTTTCTTAACATTGCTTTTTTTTTTGTTTTTTTTTTTTTTTTTTGGCGTAAGCTTTATACACTTATTCTGCTTTTGTACAAACGAAACGGAGCAGCCAATGTTGTAGAAAAGCCTTAGCGCGGCTCAGGCACTTTTTCTCTAGGTTTAGCGGCGCTGAAGCATTTTTTATGGTTAGTTTAGAAAAAAAAATTAAACAGGGCAAGAAAAATTTAAATGATCAGGCAAAGGGAACATTGATTTACATGAAGGCATACTCGTACCTAAAGGTCCGATTTGAAAATTTCTTTTTACGTCCGATAGAGTTCATAGTGGAGAATATTTTTCACATATTTTCTGATTTTTCTAACGCCCAGTTTTGTCATTAGGAGGCGTAAGTGCGTATTTCTCTGCACAACATTTTTGCAACCTTATCTGCGATTCTAAAAACTCACTGGTAACAATTTTTTTCTAGTCAGATACCACTCATCACAAAAGTTTTTATTCACAGTTTTTACGCTAGGGGGCATAAATGTGCATTTTCTGTTCTCGATATCCCTTCTTCTGATGATACGATTTGGAAAACCTTTTTATGTAGCATACTATTCTCTGCAGGGAACATTTAGATATATTTTTGAATTTTTTTTTTTTTTTTTTTGATTGGAGGTTTAACGACCACCGTGAGCAACTCAATGGGCTATAAGCAGTCGCCTGTCCCTAATTTAGGGTCACTGGTTCCAGGGAAGGGAGAGAGCCAGTGCCGTAAGACAAACACAACATCCATGCCTCACCGGGATTTGAACCCGGACCCCTTTCGGACGAATGATCAGAGGCCATCGCCTTAGACCACTGCGCCACCGCTTTGAATTTTTCATGTGTGCATTTCTGTTTGGAAAAATTCATTTTTGCTCTGCTTGTCGTTCGATGTGGTGAAGTTTCTGAATCTTAACCTACCTTGAAAAGTAATCTTTTGGGGGGGGGGGGGGGGGGTTGTACATGCACAAGCAGTTTTCTTGCTATATCTGTTTCTAAAAGTCATACTTGAAGCATTATTTTTTCGTTCCATTAAAAATAGTATTTTACACACATAATTTCCTTTTACATAACGCACAGTTCTGCCACTAGGAAGCGCATATGTACATTTATACTTCCAAGAGTGTCTCAGCTTCTAAAAATTCCGTTGAAAAGTTCGGATACGCTTGATTATAAAGAAGATTTAGCACCCCTTTCCTTCTCCAAATAGCAATAGTTCTCCAGTAAGGGAGCTTAAAATTTGCATTAGGGTTTCCTCCACATTTCTGCCACTAAATGTGACATTCGAAAATAACTTTTGTTTCTGATATATTCCTCTGTGAAGAACATTTTGCGTAGAATTTTTTATATTTCGTAATGACTTTTCTGTCTCTAGTTAGCTCATATTGCTATTTCTACTCGCATATGTTTTACCTATTCTAGAAATTCAGTAAGAAAAATTCTTATATACCATTGAGTATGAAGTAATAGTGCACAGTTTTTCCTCAAGAAGGAGTAAATATATTTTCTACTTCGCCCTGATTTTCTCCTTTTCTGGTAATCCACTTTTAGAAAATTCTTTTTGTGTCGGAAACCTTCCGTTATAGTAAATGTTATGTGTGCACTTCTCATTTTTCTATGATGCACAGTTCTACCACTAAGGATTGGAAATGCATATTTTGCCTTCGAATCATAACTTTGTTCCCGAAATACTGATCGAAAGGATTTTTTCTGAGTAGGATACCAGTCACTGTGACAAAGATTTACATGCATTACATTCTTCTAATGATGCAGTTTTTCTACTAGAGAACGCAAGTATTTATTTCTAATTGCGTTCAAATTTCTAAAAAAGTGTTTGCTTTGGAAAGATTTCTTTGCAAATAACCTGTTCCGTTAATTGCTTGCTACCGAAATTCAGTTTTCTGGTAGGGATGTAAATAGATATTTCTGTTTGTGTCCACCCGTTTCTAAGTTTGTTTGTTGTTGACCTGCTTCCTCTACGGGAAACATTTTCATAAACCATTTATTATGAGATATCATATGGCATTAAAAATGCTTGACTTTAAAATTTTTCAGTACCACACATTTTTCTGATTCAAAAGACATGCCCATTACACCCGAGAATACGCTGTAGTCTTTCTTGTTAAATTTATGAAGACAGAAATGCGAATCCTCAGGATATTTTTAGGATGTGCACTAAATTTGAAGTTTTTGTATCGTACGAATGAAGCAATTCACACCGAAAAGCCAAAGCGCTATGACCAGCGCTTCTTTATGCAAATCGAAGCAACTGCAGGTAAACGACGGCGCTTGTGAAGGTCATGAAACGGTATAAATAACTCCTGATACTCAGCTCTGTTAATCAGTGTTGAGCGGAGCTTTCTTTACGAGACTCGAGACAATTGGTTGTTCGGGCATAGGTATGAGATTACACATCCGATCAACGAGATTTTAGGCATTCGATTGGACATCGTCGATTGTCAAGTTTTGACGACTTCCGATTCCCGAAATTCCGTGTCATTGAGGAATTATCATCCAAAAACTTGCATTTTTAATGGGGTTTTCCGGGTTTTGAGAAGGGATCTTTTGTTACCTATCTCCTGCAAAGATCTTCAGCCGATCGCGGTGATACTTGCCACAGAGAAAGGGAAGAACATTGGGAGTAACATGGGTTTGGTATCATAGTGATTGGTCGTGTCGTATAAAAATAATGACCATTAAAAAACTGACCAATTTTAATAATAATTGAAAAAATCTGCTCTCTGTACGAGACTCTGGACAATTAGTTGTTCGGGCATAGCTACGACATGACACATACGATCGCCGTGATTTTTGGCATGCAATTAGACATCGTCCATGGTCAAGTTTTGAAGCCTTTTGATTCCCGAAATTCCGTGTCATTGAAAAATTTCAATTAAAATTATTAAAATTGGTCAGTTTTTTTAATGGTCATTATTCCTATAGGACACGACCAATCACCATGATACTAACCCCATGTCACTAAGCATTGATTTTTTTAATGATATTATGAATTCGCTCTCTGCTTGACATATGTAGAGTTGTCGAGAGTAAAAATACTAGATGGCCTTTTACTTGAACCGTTTCACGAAAGTTGGCTCACAAACATTAATTTAAAAAAATCGTTTGAATTGAAAAACGAAGAAATGGAAAGACTCCGTCTGTTAGCTCAAGACTTGCTTAATCCATAATAATAAAAGGAAGTTTGTATATGTGTGTGTGTGTCTGTCTGTCTTTTGCGATTCAAAATGGAAAACGTTTTTACCGACCTGAGTGTGTCTTTCCGCTTTGTTTACATGCAGCCTGATCACAACCAGCGTGAAGGAAAGTAGTTCCTGATAAATTTTAGGCATTTCTTTTTTAGAATGTTTCGTACTTTTGTTCTGGAAGTCATAAATTTTACGCGTTCGTTTTTTAAAATTTGTTTTAATAGACGCCTTAATGAGCTTAGATTGTGCAATAGCTTAAAATTTGCCAACTGTACCCGAGTTATCGGTTACCGTTTGCGGCTTGTCCTAGTTATTCTTGTTCTTCAGATGGGAAAGGCAGCGTACTTCAGCGAGTTTGACAAACGCCAAATTGCAACGGCCAGACGACTGGGTCAGAGCATTTCAGAGACAGCAAGGCTTGTGGGCTACTCACGGCCAGCCGTGGTCAGTACCTTCAAAAATTGGTCCGAGGAGGGGAAAAAACCACGAACCGCCGGGAAGGTGTGCGCCGATCACGGCTCATCGATGATATAGGTGAGCGAAGGCTATCCCGTATGGTATGAGCCAACAGAAGGGATACTATGGCGCAACTCGCCGGTAATTTGAATGCTGGTGAAGGGGAGTAATGTGCCACAATACACAATAAATCCAACCCTGCTGAAAATGGGGCTGTGTAGCTCCAGGCCGCTCGGAATGCCCATACTAATCTCGGTTGACCGTCGAAAGCGTCTACAATAGGCACGCGAGCATCAAAACTGGAACTTTGAATGATTGGAATTAAATCCGGCGAATCGCGTTTCCTGTTGCATCATGTGAAGGGCAGGGTACATGTGCATTGTTTATCTGTTAAAGTGTTGGCAGCGGGATGCACCGTGGGACGAAAACAAGCCGGTGAAGAGTGTAATGCTTTGGACCATGTTCTACTGGGAAACCCTGGGTCCAATAATTCCTGTGCAGGAAACTACACTGAAGAGCAATTGAATTAGAGATACCTGTCTAGCAAAGTGTAGCACCACCTTTCGCCCTGATGACGGCGGCGATTCGTCTCGGCATGGACTCGACAAGACAGCGGAAGCGTTGGGAAACCATACAGATCCACGACCCCTGAACAAGCTCCCACAGTTCACGATGATTTGATGGCGGGGGTCAGAGCCTCGAACATCTGTCTCGATGGCATCCCAGATGTGCTCGATGGGATTGAGGTCAGGTGACCTAGCTGGCCAAGGAAGCGAGGTCACGTCGGTGGAGTGTTCATCCAAACATTCGGATACAATTCGGGAGCTGCATTGTCTTGTTGCAGGATGAGGTCCCCAGTGGGATGTTGAAGACGCACAAACGGGAGCAAATGGTTGTCCAGGATATCCCGGTAACGTTGACCTGTGATGGACGATGTCACGCGTACCAGGGGTCCCATTTCAGTCCACGTAAACCGTCCCCAGACGAGAATGCCGCCCCCCACCAGCTTGGAGAGTACCCTGCTGGCAAAAAGGATCCATTGCTTCATGTGGTTTGCGCCGTACTCGCATCCTGCCATCCGCATGTACCAACGTGAATCTCGATTCATCAGTCCAGGCAACCGTTTTCCACATGTCTAGGGTCCAGTGGCGATGTTCCTGCGCCCATGCTAATCTTTGCACCCTGTGATGTGCTGTCAGCAGCGGTACCCTCGTGGGACGATGGCTTCTGTACCCCATAGCGAGGAGATGTTTCTGGATGGTGTGGCAGCTTACTCGTTTTTGTGCACCAGCGTTAAATTGCCGAGTGATTTCTTGCACTGTGGCCCGTCTATCCGCTGTTACAATGCGAGCTACCCGACGATGACCCCGCTCATCCACACGCTGTTGTCCACGGCAGTTGGCCCTTACAGGGATGGTTTTACCGGGTTCGATGTATACTCACAGTGCACCCGTGACACAGTGTCTCGTGAAAATCCAAGTGACTTCCGAGATGGAGAAACCCATTCGTCGGGCCCTGACAATTTGCCCATGATCAAATGCGCTTAGTCTTACCCATACCGCATCCGACTCTTACCGATTCCCATCACATCACTCCATATATTGTCGGATCGCTGCATACGTCATGTCGTTTCCGTTTACATCGCTACATTTGCATAGCACCAGCTGTCTCTAATTCAATTTCTCTTCAGTGTATATCTACCACCTACCTGAACATCATTGCAAACGAAGTACATCCTTTCATGGCAACGATATTCCCCTCTAGATGTGGCTTCTTTCAGGAGGATAATGCGCCATGCCACACTACCCAAATTGTTCGAGAGAGGTTCGCGGAACAGAGGGCTTGCAGGTATTAACCTGGTCTCCAAATTCCCCGGACATCAATCCAATTGAGCATCTGTGGTTTTTGTTGGAACAGCGAACAGCAAATCCGTTCTGCAGCGGCTCAACCACGTAACTTACAATAGTTAAAGGATGTGTTGGTAACGTGTTAGTACCAGATACCACAAGACATATTTAGAAATTTTGTAGCTTCTACGCCTCGCCGGGGAAGAGCTGTTTTGGCGGCACGTACAGAACCAACATGATATTAGGCAGGTGGTCATAATGTTTTAACTATTTGGTGTACATGATGAGCTTCCAACCTCTGCGATTTCGGTAATTTTTAGCAGAACAACTAAAGTCCACGTGTTTGTGCGACGACATTGCAAATATGTTGCCTGTCCTTTCTATGACTAAGCCAGAGAAGCAACGAACGGGACGTAAAATTTTTGAGATCCCAGAGTTCCCATACACGCTTCCTCCCCCGAAGTAAGTCCCATAGCACCATCCATGCCCATTCTTCTAGCTTTTTATGGTCAAGGGAAACGCCATTCTGGAAATGTCTTGAGTCCAACTTTACTAAAACGTTCACAACAATGTGATAGTTGTGGTACTTAAAAAAGAAGCCATCCCACCAAAAACATTGAGAATCACCGAAATGCTACAGCTTTTTCGTCAGTGATGCATTTTTGGATCTGGCAGAATCAGTACATTGTGCTCACCCAGGAGCGTATTTTTTCGAATAGCTAAAGTACCTCAGAGTTACGTGGCATGCGTGATAATAACCGGAGAAACACCAGTGGTGCAAGTCTGATATGCATTTAAACATTCTTGATTAATGGTTATTAGTGAGTATCAATCATTCGAGCGTGATACTGCAATATGAACTGTTGGCACTGGTTTGACCCTACTGCTAACATTAGTAGTAGAACAATGTGAGCAAATATCTGCTGCACGTAAGTGATGATTTTCCGGGGACCACTGGCCCGCACAGCTACTCTCTAAGGTCAGAGAATGAATTATGTAAATTATGACAGTTCAGTGCGGATTGACATTTGATCAGCAGTTTCCGACAGGACTCGTACCACTAGTAATTAAAAAAGAAAAAGGAAACCGAAATACTTAGTTTCTGTCAATTTGTATGCATCCCCGCACTTTCGAAACACATATGTGATTTGTCAAGAACCTTCCGGAATGTCTAGTACCGAAGTTATTTCCTGTGAAAATAACTTCTTCCGTTGAAGTTCGAGCTTGTCGGTTTTCTGTGTTTTCAGAACATCTGGCTTTTATTTTTATTTTTTTACCACCGCAGAGAATAATGATGAGATTTTACTTTAAGAAAAAACTAATTCTTCGTGTAAGTTGTCCAGGTATTTCTTCAGGCGGTAGAGACTGACACCAGCAGTTCAGAGCTGGAAGGGTTATTAGCGGGCTGAGAATCGCCTGGAGAGAAAACAATATCCTGGAGTACTTGACAGAAATGTTGCCAAAAAAATGCCGTTTCGCATAGATTTATTTAACCCAACTCTGAGGATGTCATCCCCATTTTAAAAAAGCGAAAGAGTACCCAGGTGCTCTTTATGCTACGCATCTTCCGCATGTCAAGATCTCTGTGGGTGTGAAATAAAACGAGGGATTCGAAAGTATACATTTATTTACGAACAACGCATTGCATTTTTTCGTGTCACAAACGAATACACCGAGCTACTGTCTGGTACATACTAAGTGGAATTAATCGTAACAACAAACATAAGGTTTACTAATCTTGACATTAAGCGATACTTAGGTAGGTGAATTAATGAATGTTATTGTCGTTAAGCCAGTGGAAGAAGGTATATGAGTCGTAAAAGCAAATATTTACTGAATTATGGCGGCCGCAATAGTATTTCGACTGTTTAATTTTTTCAGAAACAATATTTATTATACATTATTCAGATTTAGAAGAACATAAGAAACGACCCTAACACCAATGAAATGTGATGTAGCTACCAAAGTCCATCTGCGCATGTGCAAGCTAAAATCTGACCTCGAGATAGAAAGAAAAGCTGAATCGCAAGTGTGTCAGTGAGGAAGATTGGTAACTTTTGGTCTAAGATATCCCCATCGTTTTATATATCATTTTAAACATAATTTTAAAGCTCTCGTCAATAGCAGGTAACTTGCTTCCCCAAGGGGATCGAGAGGAAAGCCAAATTTCGCTATGACGCATACTTTACTACTGTCGGGAAAGATGTATAGTATCAAAATGCATTTTTGTGATGGCTTTTATCACATTTAGCATCAGGTTCTCGTTATTTACGCAGATCGCAATGAGATATTGTGACGTTTACGTAAAACGTGATGAAATAATGTTTGGCGATAGTTTAGTAAAATATATTGTTGAGTAACAATGAAATTAACCATATTGCTGTGTCACTCCATGGGACAGCATGCGGCACGATCAGATTTCCACAATGGTTTTGACAATGACGCCGCTTTATCCATTTTCGTTGCATCGAAATTTTTTACTTGGAATTTACTTTACTGCTGTCGATAAAGATGCATAGCATCAAAAGTTCCGAGGTAAATACTGTAGTAGTGTTTATTTAATGTATGTAGTACTTACTACCAGGAATCATGGATACGAACCTCCTTGACGTTTAACAAATTACTATTTCTTCACAATTACAGCTTACTTTTGTGATTTTTGGCTTATTTAAATATTTGATGGCATAAGGCCGTTTATGAATTTTAGTTTGTAACCTGTTGAGGAATATCAGCGTTTTTAAGTATAATATAATTTCGCAAAATGATGTATTTCCACTAATCTCCCAGACATTCGTTCGGAGGACTTATTCCATTTCACAGAATAGTACACTAAATTTAAGAAAAAAATCATTTTATGTAATAAAATTTCTGTGAATACGAAAAATTCACGTACGTTATCCAAGTTTCCTAAAATCTAAGATGGTTGCACTCGCCATGTGTTCTAACTGCTTAAATATTTTGGAAGGGATAAAAGGTGGACTCAAAGAAACGTTTAAATGGGCTGAAACCCACTTTAGCTCACGCATAGCGTCGCGCCTGTTTTCGGGAGATATGTTTGAAAACGTCAGAGAAATGGAAGGCTCAAATTATTATTTTTCCCACCTTGAAACTTAGCACTTAATGTATAAACACACTTGTGACGTGCTTGCACCGCAGGACGCACATGAGTAAAGACTGATAGCAGCGAGAGCATACGTCTGCGTAGCTCAGTAGGGAGAGCGACTTATTCCGGAATGAGGAGACCTGGGTTCGATGCCCGGTGTGGACAAAAATGACGGAGAAATTTACTTCGTTATATTGGCGCCCGAACTTCAAGAATGACCTTGCCGTTAAAGTTCTTGCAATGGTGTGATGTTCTTTCCACACCGCGAGACAGGAAAAATCAGAGAATCCCTTCTTCAGCGCTTCGAAAACTAAATGTGTGTGATGTTACATTCCACACACCAAATTGACTGAGATTTCTCCAATGTACGTTCTTCGGCGGATAACTGCCTACAGCGACACATGGTCCCGGCTGACCCATTGGCCATGCCCCGACCCTCTTTCGGGGGAGGGGGGCAGGGAGATGTGACGACCTGCACCGCAGGACGCACATGAGATAAAGGCAGATGGCAGCGAGAGCATGCGTCCGCGAAGCTCACTTGGGAGAGCGACTTATTCCGGAATGAGGGGACCCGGGTTCGATGCCCGGCGTGCACAAAATTGACGGAGAAATCTAATTTGTTATACACTGCAAAATTTCGTTCCAAAATTCTGTACATAACGCTTTCATTTCCTCCACCAAACCCAGTGCTCTATTTTTCATTCTTAGTCTTGTTCTCGGTGTCTTCAAGGATAGTTAAAAATAGTCAGCTACCTCAGGATCCTGAAACAACTGCTTTCATTTACGCTGATTAATATGTGCTTTGCTAAAATTCCTAAAAACTTTCCTTATTAAACTTTAAATTTATGAATGACCTCTGCTCTACAGAAAGGCTGAAATGCGTCGTCAAAAGTGTTTGCTTGGGTACGAAATAAAATGTTTGAAGCTGACAGCCAGCTCCGTAGTTTACCCCAAACAATTAGTTGTTCACAGATTGACTTTAAAGTTTAAATCTATTAAAATGTCTCAGATTTAACAAATCAGTTTTTAACTAATCGAAAATTAGCAAGGTATAGTTCATTTTGACAGTTTTATGAAACAAGGTTTAGTCATAGAGCCAAGAACAAGGAAAATCGCGAAAAAATGTCATCCCGATACCTGGGAACATCACTCTCCTGTCAAACGAAGAACCAGATGTTCCCGTGAAAGAAATATTAGACTGCATGCTGTATACAGTCACAGTTGAAAATACCTAAATCAAAGTTTGCATAGAGATAGAGACATAAAATACGAATACGAAACAACACCAGAATTAGATGGTTACGAGGACTAACCAAAAGTACTTGCTAACTTTTTCCTTTGATGTGTATAATTATGGATGTTTCGAGACGCACATATAAAAAATGAATCTTTAATATGCTTTAATAGCTTTTTTCCGGCACGTGGAAATACTGCATTTGCTGATTCGGCAACCGAAACATAATGTTCATGTTGATGTCCACACTACAGAAACTAAGTGTTACGCGATTTTTGTGGCTTCCATTTGAGTGGTTAGTTGACGTACAGAGCGAAGAGCAGAGAGAGACACCTTTCAAATGATTGACTAGCATCCGAATTTTTTTTCAAGTCGGATTTAGTGATAACGCACTTTTTGGGTCCGGATTCAAATGTCATAGATTTCGAAGTGATCTTATGGGCACTGTGAAAGCATTAAAAGTTATAGCATTCATTCCAGGCATTTTAGTTTGTGAATTAGCACACGTTAGATCATATTACCACCGCAATTTTTTTTTTTTTTTTTTTTTGTAATCGTGCACCAATGACAAGCTTCTCATTATGGCCTACTTATCCTCAGAGTTCCCATCAGTGGTGTATTCCGCATTCACGGTGATTTCAATTACAAAAGAAGCAACGAATGTGATTTTAACGACATACAAGAGCAGATATATACGTATATTTCCTTGTGAGTGCCTAATGTTTTAAGACTCATAAGCGAGCCTAATTTCTCAGCGTATTAAGGGTAGAAACGAGGATAGATTCCTAGTATCATCACTTTGAAAAAACGGGTGAAACAGAAATGACTAAGTATAGCGCAATAGGATAAGCTGAGGTTTACTAGGAGACATTTTATATTGGTACCTCTTTTTTCCTGCAGCTGAGTCTTCTACAAAGGAGCTCATGTGACACACAGCCGTCATGAACAAAATTACATCTAGCTGTCTCTTCGACGCCAAACCTTCCCAAGAAATCGCATGTTCACCAAGGCAAAAGGTGCGTGACAGCTGTGTGTCCTAAGTGCTCCTTTGTAAAAGACTCAGCCTCTTGTGCAAGAGGCACCAAAAAAGAAATGGCGTCGAGTAAAGTACAGCTTACTCCACTGAGCTCTACTTAGCCTTTTCTGGTTTCATATATATTTTTTTTAATGTGATCGCAGGCTCTGGAATTTTGACTGTTCCCTAACAAATTAATACACAGTTAAAAAGATGGAGGAAACAATTAGGTTGGCGCGTTCCAAATGACTTTTAAGATAGAATTCCAGAGAGAGGCAGTCAGTTGCACATTCAAAATAACTGTTAAAAACACGTGTAATGCAGTTCTGCGTATTTATTCATTCCACCCTCCCTTGTGTACAGTTACATAAGAAATGAAAGGAAATGCTTTGATTAATTATTTATAAATCTATTTGTTTCCAAAAGGTTGTTTATTGTGATCGAAAGCTGAGAAACTACGCAGCCGTGTGTTGTCTTTTCCTTTCCGTGTTTTCCAAGCAGGTGTTAAAGCGACGTAGTTCTGTATGCCAGGAAGAGATTGTTTTGAACGTGTGACGTAACACATGCCTGATGTACTGTAAAGTTGCAGATACACAAACCCACTTGTTGCTATGGAAATAGAGTTTACGCACCGCACTACAACGAAAATTATCAGGTTAGGATAATTTCCCAGTTGGAAAAATTTTCTGCAGCCCTTTTTTGTGGTCAATTAAAACACCGTGTGTAACTTATGGAGTTTGTATGTATGTGCGTTTCTCATATGCAATCAGAAAGGCGCAATGGAGATGAAAAATAATGTGGATAGTCTATGCTGAAATATCACAGGTTGACCTAAGCCCAGCTTCAGGTCATAACTAATGGAATTTGGAAGCCTTTTGCCTACGGCCTACGATTTCGCATACTTATTAGTGGCACCACAATCAGGCTAAATTAGATTTCAACCGAAAGATTCGTAAAAGAAAGAAAGACTAAAATTTTCTATTTTTCCAGTAACAGTATCACCAATTTTTTTTTTTTAATTTTTACAGGATTTTTAACGTGGCAAACAGAATAGCCATTGCCTTGCTTATTGTTCAATATGTAATTTAACATCAGAAAAGTTGAAAATTTCATCCCCCTGGAGAGGGGAAGAAACGTAATTTTCAAGTTTCGCTTGTTAAGTTGCATGTTGAACAGTAAACAGGGCAATGGCTATTCTGTTTGCCGTCTTAAAAACCTGTACTTGTTCGATGTATTTGTGAAACATATTTCTTCTACAATCTCCATGTTATTTTTTTTTCTTTTTTTTTTTTTTTTTGGCGTCAAAGGTTCTAAAAACTCGACCAAGATCTTTCCAGTGAGACATCAACAACGACTGTATGTTCCCATTGCTCCTGCATTTGTCCCCCCGCTTCCGTGCGTGTTGTCTTGCCCCACAAAAAAGTGACAGAACAGGGTAACTTATCGCAAAAATCCCTTAATCGTTTCAAATGAAGTTTCCACACTTAAGATCGGTGGCGCAGTGGTCTGAGCGATGGCTTCTGATTATTCGTCCGAAATCGGTCCGGGTTCGAATCCCGTGAGGCATGGATGTTGTGTTTGTCTTACGGCACTATCTCTCTTCCTTCCCTGGAGTCAGTGGCCCTAAATTAGGGATGAGCGACTGCTTATAGCCCACTGAGTTGCTCACGGTGGTCGTTAAACCCCCAGTAAAAAAAAAAAAAAAATTAACGTCAAAATTTGAAGTTGATTCATCCGCCTTTTCCAGACTTATGAAAACTCAAATTTCTGCGTTTGTCATTATCAAAACTCAGCGAAATTCAGAGCATGCAATTTTGCACACTTACTAGCGGCAACGTCGACAAACATTAGGCTGAATTTAATTTTAATCGATCAATTCGCTACTGAAAAAGGCGAAAAGAAATATGCTAAAATTGGCTATTTTTTCGGCTACATTATTCCCAATTTCAACGATTTTTAACTTTTGACATAAAAGGTCTTAAAAATTCGACCAAGCCCTTTCCAATGAGCCATCAACGACGTCTGTATCTTCTCTGGTTGCCACCCTGCGTCCGTCCCGAAACCTTGGCCAAGATCTTTCCTATGAGCCATCAATGGCATCTGTACCTTACATGGTTGCCGCTCTATGCTCGTCCTGAAACGTTGACCAAGAGCTTTCCAATGAGCCATCAATGACATCTGTACCTTCCCTGGTTGCCGTCCCGAAATTTTGTCCAAGAACTTTCCAATGAGCCATCAATGACACCTTTATCTTCCCTAGTTGCCGCTTTGCGTTTCCCCCTAAAAATTCGAACCAAGACCTCTCCAACGAGCCATCAACGATATCTGTATCTCTTCTGGGTGCAGTTCTGCGTTTGCCGTCAGTCTATTTTTGAGGGGTTTCTTTTTAATATGCTTTTTTTTTTTTTTTTTTATTTCAGACAAAAATCCCCGGTGGCCGAAGTGGTCAGAGATTCAGACTTCTCTTCATCGATAGTGTGGATCCCAGTTTCGAGAGTAGAGAGATTCAGACTTCTCTTCATCGATAGTGTGGATCCCAGTTTCGAGAGTAGAGAGATTCAGACTTCTCTTCATCGATAGTGTGGATCCCAGTTTCGAGAGTAGAGAGATTCAGACTTCTCTTCGTCGATAGTGTGGATCCCAGTTTCGAAGTGGTCAGAGATTCAGACTTCTCTTCATCGATAGTGTGGATCCCAGTTTCGAGAGTAGAGAGATTCAGACTTCTCTTCATCGATAGTGTGGATCCCAGTTTCGAGAGTAGAGAGATTCAGACTTCTCTTCATCGATAGTGTGGATCCCAGTTTCGAAGTGGTCAGAGATTCAGACTTCTCTTCATCGATAGTGTGGATCCCAGTTTCGAGAGTAGTGTGATATTTCTTCTCTGGAACCAGTGGCCTAAAACTAGGAGCGGCCTACTCCTAATAGTCTTAGATGGTCACGGATGTCTTTCAACCCAGAAAATTAAAACGGGAACGCTTGAGAATTCAGTGGCGTCCTCCTAGCGGGGTGCTGTAGCACAAGTCCAACCTCAGACTATTCTGTTTGTTATGCTAAACACAGATAGCGTAAATTCCTTCAAAATCTGTAAATTCTGCAAGCATGAATATTTTTAAGAATGAAAACCGTAGTCTTTGGAAGTTGCTCCTGGTGGTGGTGTGGTTGCACATAAGATTTCGTCCTTTTAGTACTTTCAGTCCCTGGAATCGGAACCTTTGAATTAGGAAATTAAGATATTTTATTTCTTCCATCATCTAAGCATCCAATTCTCACTTTCTGCTGTTGCCTTGAAAATTTGAGCTACTAAAAATGAAAAAAAAAAAAAAAAAAAAAAAAAAAACTAATAATAAGAGGACAGGAGTCTCCCAAACCTCTCAAAAGAAATGTCATGCAGCCGAGACTATTTTTATTTGTCATAATGAAGGTACATGAGAAAATTTTTATAATAAAACGTTAAAATCAATATCGAAATTTGGCGGGGGGTCACAGTAAGAAGCTGAGGGAAAGCATGCTGTTTCCACAGAACTGGATATTAAAAATTGCACACAGAACCGTTTTTATTTCTTTGCTTTTTATCATTCTGAAAACGCTACATACTGGATAACGATGAAGATATCTTACAAATGGAACCTTCTGTACGAAAGATAAAAACACGGAAATCGTCACATCGAACAAGATTTCATTTGGGTGATAATTTAACAATTTCGTCGTCAATGGAAATACATGCCTGCGAACCGCCAATTTACATATCAGTGTTTTTATATGAAGTAACTAATCGAAAATGCAATACATTACTCTTGCATTTTCTGCTCTTGTACGTTTCAAATAGGCAACTGCATAACGCCTTACAGGTAGACGCTGAGGTCATTCTTCTCGTAAAAGATTTTTTTTTCAAAGGAAGCATAGAAAATGGTATTTTTGCAACCTATCGTTCTCAAGCTCTGATCAAAAATTAATTTACAAGGAATGAAAACTGTCAAGAAGGAAACTCTGACGAGAATGAATGATGTGATGTAAACCCGTTATTACGTGAGCGGGGTTTAAACGTAGCTGAAAGAAGTGGGGGAAATCAGAATGCAATTCACTGCATAGTTTTGGAGCTCTAAATACGAAATGGAATTTTTAATGTTTCGTCAATTTTTGTTTTGGATATATTTAATAGAGATACAGAGCGATGCTATTTGCGCTAATGAATTCACAACTTTCTTCCATTGGCACGTCTTGGGAAACAAAAAAACTGCATGCAGATAAAATCATGGTCTGCTGGCGCCTTCATTTCTTCTGGGGAGACAATAGTTCCGTATTTGTAAACTGAACACCTTTTTTGTATTGAATAACGCTATCTATGAGAATGAATATTTATGTACATTGTATATTTTCGAATTTCTCTGACGGGCAGTTTTCTCGCTGAATGGCATTAATGAATTTTTGTATTTAGCTCAGTATCTCCGACAAGGACTTCGCCACAGTTCAAAATCAGGGTGGCCGAGTATTTTTGCAGGGGCAAGTTTGACACTAACTTTACTTACAAAGCACTGAAAGAGACAATTTTTATTGCTTTTCACTACCAGCTACAAAAGAATTCGTGCAATCCTCCACTTTGACACACACACACGTACACACACCAGTGCTGAGAGGGGCCGAACCCGAGCGCCCGAACCGGGCTCGGGCGGGCTCTGAGAGAGAGAGAGAGAGAGAGAGAGAGAGAGAAACAAACACAGAGAGAAAGAAAGAGAATTTTCTTCTTCTTTTTTTTTTTTTTTTTTGAGACTTAATTTTGTATGTTTTAGTATACGAGAGAGAGAGAGACTTTTCTTACACTTTCTAGTTGATAAAGAGAATTGAGGAGTGGGGACTCGGGAGGGCTATTTATTCCAGGCTTTGGTAGAAAATGCCATAGGCCACGTATTGGTGAGCTTTTGCGGAGATGGGAAAGCATATTCAAGAACTGCAGGTATTGTACTCATGTCCAAAAGTTAAGCATAATCAATATCTTCTTCTTCCAAACCTTTTTCTAGCCAATTGAGGTTATATGTTCCTGTCTAGGTCTTGTCTGTTCCACAGCTTTCCTACAGTTTTGTTATACATGTATAATCCATCCATCCCCCACCCTCCGGTCTTCCTGCTCCTCTCATTCCTGTTTATGGTCTCCAGTCTGTTATTATTTTAGGCCACCTATTGTTTTCCATTCTTGCTATATGGCCAGCCCATCTTCATTTTAAATTGAGTATCTTTTCCCCCTATGTCTAAAAATTTTGCTCTGGATTTTATATCTGTATTCTTTACTTTATCTTGAAGTCATATTTAGTATGGATCTTTCCCTTTTACGTTGTGTTTTTTGCAATTTGTCTAAGATATTTTTCTTGACAGGCCAAGTTTCAACGCCATATGCCATAATGGGTATTATACATTGATTGAAAAGTTTTGCTGTGATGTTTTGCGGCTTTATTTTATTACATAGAATCTTCTTTAACTTCCCAAAAGCTGTCCACCCCATTTTTATTCTTCTATCAATTTCTTCCATAATTCCCTGTTTCTTTACGGTAATTAGTTTTCCTAGGTATGTGTAACCTTTCACATATTCTATTTCTTTATCATTTATTCTAATATTTTCTTGTGCTTCGCTATTATTAAATTGGTTTGACATTATTTTTGTTTTATCAATATTTATTTCTAATCCAATTTCTTTTGATAAATCTGTTAGTTCTTCTATCATTTCTTTTAATTATTTTTTATTTTTCGAAATGAGGACTATGTCGTCTGCAAATCTTAAATTGTACAACCTTGCTCCATTTATATTGACCCCCTTTTCTAACCAATGTAATTTGCTCAACATGTGTTTCAGCGTTAATGTAAATAGCTTTGGTGAGATAGTATCTCCCTGTCTTATTTTTCTATTTATTTTAAACTTCTCGCTTTTTTAATCAATATACCTATATCTATATTCTCATAATCAATATACTTGTGAATATTTCAAGAACCAATCGTCGGAAAGGCACGAAACTGGGTGTGCTTGTGTAATAACATATTGCAAGTACAACAGCTGACAAAATAAGTTATGAAACAAAGTTTATTGCACTACTTATGCAAATTTACAAAAATCAACAACACGGTGATTTTCGTGTTGAGTACATAAAATTGAGAAAAGGCTGGTGCAGTATGATTAATAAGGGATGTCGTGATCCCTTGCTGCCACGCAAGCCTCGCATCGACTTCTCATGCGGCTTATCAGGTTGTCTAAAAGCTGTGGGCAACAAGTTCTACTCAGCAGTTCGGAGCTCCGGAATGATCCTTGGTGGAGGCTGACGGGATGCAGTTTGCCTCCCTAGTGCATCCCATGCATTCTCTACCGGATGACCTTGCTGGCCACTCTATGTGCTGGATATCTTCACTTTGAAGAAAGTCATCCACCAGCTGAGCTCTGTGGGGGCGTGCATTAGCGTCCATGAATACCAGCTCTGGGCCAACGGCACCTCTGAAAAGTTTTGCATGAGGTTCCAGTATCTCGTCTCTGTTACTCAGAGCAGTAACGGTACCTGTGTCGAAGAAGCTCTGTGCGCCCATTCAGCATGATGCCTGCTCTTGCCATGACTCCACCGCCACCAAAATCGGTTCCTTTCCCTGATGTTATTGGGATTGTAACTGGCTCCCCGTTGTCTCCAAAGAGTGGTTCGGTGAGAATCAGTCTGTTAACTGAATCTGGACTCATCAGTGAAGAGCACATTCCTCCACTGATTCAGTGTACAGTTTCGATGGTCTCGACTCCAATTTAAACGGGCCCTCCTATTTGCATTGGTAACCGGGACACAAATTACTAGACGTCTGGCACAGGGACCAGTTGGCCAGGGCCTCCTGTAAACAGTTTGTCTTGAAACTCTTGGTCCTGAGGCAGCAGCAAGCTCTGCAGAGAGTTGCCCGACAGACATCGTCCTGTGACGTTGTACAGTTAATACAAGATACCGGTCCTGCTGAGGTATTGTGCCTCATGGACGACCCCGTACTTGTTGGCGTCTAACCTCTCCTGTGTCTTGGAACCTTCTTCAAAGCCTGGATATCATACTTTACGGCACATTTAGAGCTCGGGAGACCGCACTCTGTGACTGTCCTGATTCGAGCCTTCCGATCATTCTACTCTTCAAAAAATGGTCAACCTGGCCTCTGTGTTCTATATTACATTCCTGACCACCAGTGAAAACAACTCTTCTCTCGGGGATTGCAAGAAAATGGAATAAGACATTCAGCGTAGGATAAGCTGTTTTTATGGAACTGGGAGATATTTGTATATCGAACGTCAGCGGACGTTATTTGACCGAGCACTGCGATTGGTTTAGGTGTGGAACTAATCTATAAACCAATGTTCGCTGTTCTATCGGTTTTAGCCCTTTACTTCGTATGTTTTACCAATTATGCTTAACTTTTGGACACCAATGTAAATAGAATAATGCATAGTAGGTAGCATGCCGACGAAATTTTGCCTCCTTCCTTCACGCAGCAGCTCTCTGCTTATTCTATTGAGTTTTCAGCACCTCTCGATCTTTCCAGATGCCCGTCAGCTCGAAACATTTCAGGAAGAAATGAATGGTGAAAAAAAACTCGAGCAATTATACTATAGAAATAGAATAAGTCCGTTCTCCACTCCTTAGTTGAGAAAGACACCGGTTAATTGCAGGGGCGGAGAGAGTGGAAGTCTGGAAGCGGAATTTTTTTTCATTAATGCCTGAACATGTTAGTCATGGTTTGGGGGCTCGTTCGGACCAGAGCTCTATCTTGCAATATAAAATTCGGGCTCTTAAAATTGAGCCCGAACTCAGCACTGGCACACACCTGGACCTGACTAGTTACGCCACTGGTAAAACCAACAAGATAACATGACAATGACTAGTGGGTTAGCGTATAATATGTAAGTGTCGGTAGAATGTCGCCTTCAACATTTTTCTTGCTGTGAATTCATTGTCTTAATTGCAATTTTGCATTTTGGTTTATGAAAATAGCACTGTACTTGAACAATTTCTTTAAAGAAAAATGTTTTTTTTTTGTTTACGTAAATCAAATTTTAATCTCGTGACATGCAGACGCAATACCTTCCCCTCCTTAACTCCCTTCTTTCAAGCCAGCGGCCTCGCACTCTTCTCCTCCAAAGCAGTTGTCAGCCACGTCCTGCTCCCTCACTGCCCCACGGCAGGCTTAAGAGTACTGGTACCACTTTAGGCCCGTTTCACACAACCGGGTTTTTCCCGCAGAAGCAATAAATTATTCAGCTGTCCAACCGCCTCTTTTGAAGCCGGCTATAGAGTTATACCGAGACTTTCAGACGAGCGGAATCGGTAGAAACTCCGATCCGGCAGCCGCTGAGCTTTCACGGGGTTCCCTACAAATCGGACAACTGCGATCCGTCCAAATTTGGAGAAACACAGAGAAGACATTCACACAATCGATGAACGGATTCTCCGCTTAGGCAATAAAACAATCACTCTTGTCATAGGGGAGGGGCCGAAAGCAATGCTGCCAGGCGAGGTCGATTGTCAATCGCTTTGGGCTTGTGTGCTTTGTTAGTTTTCAACAGAAACACTTTGATTTTTTAGTATAGTTTGCGCTGTAATCTCTGTCGATTATGTCTGCTATTAATGTTGATACTGAATTATTAATTTTGGAAGTGGAAAAGCGCCCACAAGTTTGGGATACATCGTCGGAAGATTACAATGATAGGAACATCAAAAAAAGAAAAAAATGCTTGGAATGATATCTGCAGAATCCTGTGCAACGAGTTCGACAATTTCACGGAACATGAAAGGAACATCATCGGTAAGCGAATTCCGAATGTACTTGTCAAACTCGCGTTCTTCTGCCGTTCGAAAAATTTCTGCGTTTTTTGCGAAAAATAACCTGTTTTATTAATTTTTGTAAGTCAGAAAAAAAAAGTTGAAAAGCGCAGCAATAACTTACTAGTCTTAATCTCAGCCAATTGCACCAGCCCGCGCCAAAACGTTGTTCTTGCACCATTCTGCTAAAAAATTGCGATTTTGACGAAATCTGCGCGAATTTTGCGCCAAAAGTTAAAACTTACCGGTCATCGATATTTTAGCGTAATCTTACGCCATTCGAAATCGATTAAGCGGTTAATTCGTACGTGAGATCCTTCCGTGGATTCGCGGAGTCCCGCCCCTTCCCCCCTCCCCTTTTTTTTTGTCATTTTCGAGATTGATGCAAAAATGAAGGAATTTTCGGGGTATTAGTTAGTGCGGGTGGTCGTATTCCGTCTGGGAACTTTGTTTTGTCTTTTTAAACGTTCGGAAACGGAAGATAAATGGAGCGCAGATTTTTCCCGTAATCGTATTTTTTTTCCTCTCGCGATGTTGCTTCTGTTCAGTATTGTTATTAAATATAATTTCATTGCATAATTTCTGCTTGAAATTGTAGGCAACGATTTCCGAAAACGGAAGCTAGGCCGCCCGAAAAGTTCCCCGTAATCTTCAGCCACGAGATTGTTACGCTAATTCGAGGAATTCCGTCTTTTTTGTTATCATTTGGACCATTCACGAGATCGAGGCACAACTGAACTGAACTTTTGGGAGGATTGGTGAGGGGGGGGTCGTTTTCTCCGTCGGAGGACGAAATTCCGTCCTTCGAAAACGGAAAGTAGACGGAGGTAAGATTTTTCTCGTAATCGTAAAAATTTTTTCTAACGATGTTTCCTCTACCCAGTTATTATTAGACATCATTTTATTCCACAAATATTTGTATTTCAGCTTGAAAATGTTGAATAAATTTCCGAAAACGGAAGTCAGACAGAGCGAAGATTTCTTCAGTAATTGTATTTTTATTTTTTTTTCCCCCGCGATGTGATCACCATTCCTATGTAGTTGTTAAATGTCATCACCCTCATAAATGCGTGTGCATTTTAGCATGATAAGGGTGGGGGAAATTTCCAAAAACGGAAGTGACGAAGTTTGGAAATTTGTAAGAATTGATATTCATGGTGTTAAAACAAAAAAGTATTCGTTCTCTGAAAATTACACCATTTATCTAAAATAGTGAAAGCTCTGATATCAGAATTCATGGTCGAGGCACAACTGAACTGAACTTTTGGGAGGATTGAGGCACAACTGAACTGAACTTTTGGGAGGATTGAGGCACAACTAAACTGAACTTTTTGGAGGATTGGTTGGGGGTCGTTTTCTCCGTCGGAGGACGGAATTTCATCCTTCGAAAACGGAAAGTAGACGGAGGTAAGATTTTTCTCGTAATCGTAATTTTTTTCTAACGATGTGTCTTCTACCCAGTTATTATTAGACATCATTTTATTCCACAAATATTTGTATTTCAGCTTGACAATGTTGGATAAATTTCCGAAAACGGAAGTCAGACGCAGCGAAGATTTCTTCAGTAATTGTATTTTTATTTTTTTTTTCCCAGCGATGTGATCCCCACTCCTATGTAGTTGTAAAATGCCATCACCCTCATAAATGTGTGTGCATTTTAGCATGATAAGGGTGGGGAAATTTCCAAAAACGGAAGTGACGAAGTTTGGAAATTTGTAAGAATTGATATTCATGGTGTTAAAACAAAAAAGTATTCGTTCTCTGAAAATTACACCATTTATCTAAAATAGTGAAAGCTCTGATATCAGAATTCATGGTCGAGGCACAACTGAACTGAACTTTTGGGAGGATTGAGGCACAACTAAACTGAACTTTTTGGAGGATTGGTTGGGGGGGGTCGTTTTCTCCGTCGGAGGACGGAATTTCATCCTTCGAAAACGGAAAGTAGACGGAGGTAAGATTTTTCTCGTAATCGTAATTTTTTCTAACGATGTGTCTTCTACCCAGTTATTATTAGACATCATTTTATTCCACAAATATTTGTATTTCAGCTTGACAATGTTGGATAAATTTCCGAAAACGGAAGTCAGACGCAGCGAAGATTTCTTCAGTAATTGTATTTTTATTTTTTTTTTCCCAGCGATGTGATCCCCACTCCTATGTAGTTGTAAAATGCCATCACCCTCATAAATGTGTGTGCATTTTAGCATGATAAGGGTGGGGGAAATTTCCAAAAACGGAAGTGACGAAGTTTGGAAATTTGTAAGAATTGATATTCATGGTGTTAAAACAAAAAAGTATTCGTTCTCTGAAAATTACACCATTTATCTAAAATAGTGAAAGCTCTGATATCAGAATTCATGGTCGAGGCACAACTGAACTGAACTTTTGGGAGGATTGAGGCACAACTGAACTGAACTTTTGGGAGGATTGAGGCACAACTGAACTGAACTTTTGGGAGGATTGAGGCACAACTAAACTGAACTTTTTGGAGGATTGGTTGGGGGGGTCGTTTTCTCCGTCGGAGGACGGAATTTCATCCTTCGAAAACGGAAAGTAGACGGAGGTAAGATTTTTCTCGTAATCGTAATTTTTTTTCTAACGATGTGTCTTCTACCCAGTTATTATTAGACATCATTTTATTCCACAAATATTTGTATTTCAGCTTGACAATGTTGGATAAATTTCCGAAAACGGAAGTCAGACGCAGCGAAGATTTCTTCAGTAATTGTATTTTTATTTTTTTTTTCCCAGCGATGTGATCCCCACTCCTATGTAGTTGTAAAATGCCATCACCCTCATAAATGTGTGTGCATTTTAGCATGATAAGGGTGGGGGAAATTTCCAAAAACGGAAGTGACGAAGTTTGGAAATTTGTAAGAATTGATATTCATGGTGTTAAAACAAAAAGTATTCGTTCTCTGAAAATTACACCATTTATCTAAAATAGTGAAAGCTCTGATATCAGAATTCATGGTCGAGGCACAACTGAACTGAACTTTTGGGAGGATTGAGGCACAACTAAACTGAACTTTTTGGAGGATTGGTTGGGGGGGGGGGGTCGTTTTCTCCGTCGGAGGACGGAATTTCATCCTTCGAAAACGGAAAGTAGACGGAGGTAAGATTTTTCTCGTAATCGTAATTTTTTTCTAACGATGTGTCTTCTACCCAGTTATTATTAGACATCATTTTATTCCACAAATATTTGTATTTCAGCTTGACAATGTTGGATAAATTTCCGAAAACGGAAGTCAGACGCAGCGAAGATTTCTTCAGTAATTGTATTTTTATTTTTTTTTTCCCAGCGATGTGATCCCCACTCCTATGTAGTTGTAAAATGCCATCACCCTCATAAATGTGTGTGCATTTTAGCATGATAAGGTGGGGGAAATTTCCAAAAACGGAAGTGACGAAGTTTGGAAATTTGTAAGAATTGATATTCATGGTGTTAAAACAAAAAAGTATTCGTTCTCTGAAAATTACACCATTTATCTAAAATAGTGAAAGCTCTGATATCAGAATTCATGGTCGAGGCACAACTGAACTGAACTTTTGGGAGGATTGAGGCACAACTGAACTGAACTTTTGGGAGGATTGAGGCACAACTGAACTGAACTTTTGGGAGGATTGAGGCACAACTAAACTGAACTTTTTGGAGGATTGGTTGGGGGGGTCGTTTTCTCCGTCGGAGGACGGAATTTCATCCTTCGAAAACGGAAAGTAGACGGAGGTAAGATTTTTCTCGTAATCGTAATTTTTTTTCTAACGATGTGTCTTCTACCCAGTTATTATTAGACATCATTTTATTCCACAAATATTTGTATTTCAGCTTGACAATGTTGGATAAATTTCCGAAAACGGAAGTCAGACGCAGCGAAGATTTCTTCAGTAATTGTATTTTTATTTTTTTTTTCCCAGCGATGTGATCCCCACTCCTATGTAGTTGTAAAATGCCATCACCCTCATAAATGTGTGTGCATTTTAGCATGATAAGGGTGGGGGAAATTTCCAAAAACGGAAGTGACGAAGTTTGGAAATTTGTAAGAATTGATATTCATGGTGTTAAAACAAAAAAGTATTCGTTCTCTGAAAATTACACCATTTATCTAAAATAGTGAAAGCTCTGATATCAGAATTCATGGTCGAGGCACAACTGAACTGAACTTTTGGGAGGATTGAGGCACAACTGAACTGAACTTTTGGGAGGATTGAGGCACAACTAAACTGAACTTTTTGGAGGATTGGTTGGGGGGGGTCGTTTTCTCCGTCGGAGGACGGAATTTCATCCTTCGAAAACGGAAAGTAGACGGAGGTAAGATTTTTCTCGTAATCGTAATTTTTTCTAACGATGTGTCTTCTACCCAGTTATTATTAGACATCATTTTATTCCACAAATATTTGTATTTCAGCTTGACAATGTTGGATAAATTTCCGAAAACGGAAGTCAGACGCAGCGAAGATTTCTTCAGTAATTGTATTTTTATTTTATTTTTCCCAGCGATGTGATCCCCACTCCTATGTAGTTGTAAAATGCCATCACCCTCATAAATGTGTGTGCATTTTAGCATGATAAGGGTGGGGGAAATTTCCAAAAACGGAAGTGACGAAGTTTGGAAATTTGTAAGAATTGATATTCATGGTGTTAAAACAAAAACGTATTCGTTCTCTGAAAATTACACCATTTATCTAAAATAGTGAAAGCTCTGATATCAGAATTCATGGTCGAGGCACAACTGAACTGAACTTTTGGGAGGATTGAGGCACAACTGAACTGAACTTTTGGGAGGATTGAGGCACAACTAAACTGAACTTTTTGGAGGATTGGTTGGGGGTCGTTTTCTCCGTCGGAGGACGGAATTTCATCCTTCGAAAACGGAAAGTAGACGGAGGTAAGATTTTTCTCGTAATCGTAATTTTTTTTTCTAACGATGTGTCTTCTACCCAGTTATTATTAGACATCATTTTATTCCACAAATATTTGTATTTCAGCTTGACAATGTTGGATAAATTTCCGAAAACGGAAGTCAGACGCAGCGAAGATTTCTTCAGTAATTGTATTTTTATTTTTTTTTCCCAGCGATGTGATCCCCACTCCTATGTAGTTGTAAAATGCCATCACCCTCATAAATGTGTGTGCATTTTAGCATGATAAGGGTGGGGGAAATTTCCAAAAACGGAAGTGACGAAGTTTGGAAATTTGTAAGAATTGATATTCATGGTGTTAAAAAAAAGTATTCATTCTCTGAAAATTACACCATTTATCTAAAATAGTGAAAGCTCTGATATCAGAATTCATGGTCGAGGCACAACTGAACTGAACTTTTGGGAGGATTGAGGCACAACTAAACTGAACTTTTTGGAGGATTGGTTGGGGG
Source organism: Macrothele yani (assembly GCA_039090855.1). Classification (NCBI taxonomy): domain Eukaryota; kingdom Metazoa; phylum Arthropoda; class Arachnida; order Araneae; family Macrothelidae; genus Macrothele; species Macrothele yani. The sequence goes on along the minus strand of CM077017.1, from coordinate 57,009,656 downwards.
GTCGTTTTCTCCGTCGGAGGACGGAATTTCATCCTTCGAAAACGGAAAGTAGACGGAGGTAAGATTTTTCTCGTAATCGTAATTTTTTTCTAACGATGTGTCTTCTACCCAGTTATTATTAGACATCATTTTATTCCACAAATATTTGTATTTCAGCTTGACAATGTTGGATAAATTTCCGAAAACGGAAGTCAGACGCAGCGAAGATTTCTTCAGTAATTGTATTTTTTTTTTTTTTCCCAGCGATGTGATCCCCACTCCTATGTAGTTGTAAAATGCCATCACCCTCATAAATGTGTGTGCATTTTAGCATGATAAGGGTGGGGGAAATTTCCAAAAACGGAAGTGACGAAGTTTGGAAATTTGTAAGAATTGATATTCATGGTGTTAAAACAAAAAGTATTCGTTCTCTGAAAATTACACCATTTATCTAAAATAGTGAAAGCTCTGATATCAGAATTCATGGTCGAGGCACAACTGAACTGAACTTTTGGGAGGATTGAGGCACAACTGAACTGAACTTTTGGGAGGATTGAGGCACAACTAAACTGAACTTTTTGGAGGATTGGTTGGGGGGGGGGTCGTTTTCTCCGTCGGAGGACGGAATTTCATCCTTCGAAAACGGAAAGTAGACGGAGGTAAGATTTTTCTCGTAATCGTAATTTTTTTTCTAACGATGTGTCTTCTACCCAGTTATTATTAGACATCATTTTATTCCACAAATATTTGTATTTCAGCTTGACAATGTTGGATAAATTTCCGAAAACGGAAGTCAGACGCAGCGAAGATTTCTTCAGTAATTGTATTTTTATTTTTTTTTCCCAGCGATGTGATCCCCACTCCTATGTAGTTGTAAAATGCCATCACCCTCATAAATGTGTGTGCATTTTAGCATGATAAGGGTGGGGAAATTTCCAAAAACGGAAGTGACGAAGTTTGGAAATTTGTAAGAATTGATATTCATGGTGTTAAAACAAAAAAGTATTCGTTCTCTGAAAATTACACCATTTATCTAAAATAGTGAAAGCTCTGATATCAGAATTCATGGTCGAGGCACAACTGAACTGAACTTTTGGGAGGATTGAGGCACAACTAAACTGAACTTTTTGGAGGATTGGTTGGGGGGTCGTTTTCTCCGTCGGAGGACGGAATTTCATCCTTCGAAAACGGAAAGTAGACGGAGGTAAGATTTTTCTCGTAATCGTAATTTTTTTTCTAACGATGTGTCTTCTACCCAGTTATTATTAGACATCATTTTATTCCACAAATATTTGTATTTCAGCTTGACAATGTTGGATAAATTTCCGAAAACGGAAGTCAGACGCAGCGAAGATTTCTTCAGTAATTGTATTTTTATTTTTTTTTCCCAGCGATGTGATCCCCACTCCTATGTAGTTGTAAAATGCCATCACCCTCATAAATGTGTGTGCATTTTAGCATGATAAGGGTGGGGGAAATTTCCAAAAACGGAAGTGACGAAGTTTGGAAATTTGTAAGAATTGATATTCATGGTGTTAAAACAAAAAAGTATTCGTTCTCTGAAAATTACACCATTTATCTAAAATAGTGAAAGCTCTGATATCAGAATTCATGGTCGAGGCACAACTGAACTGAACTTTTGGGAGGATTGAGGCACAACTAAACTGAACTTTTTGGAGGATTGGTTGGGGGGGGGGTCGTTTTCTCCGTCGGAGGACGGAATTTCATCCTTCGAAAACGGAAAGTAGACGGAGGTAAGATTTTTCTCGTAATCGTAATTTTTTTTCTAACGATGTGTCTTCTACCCAGTTATTATTAGACATCATTTTATTCCACAAATATTTGTATTTCAGCTTGACAATGTTGGATAAATTTCCGAAAACGGAAGTCAGACGCAGCGAAGATTTCTTCAGTAATTGTATTTTTATTCTTTTTTTCCCAGCGATGTGATCCCCACTCCTATGTAGTTGTAAAATGCCATCACCCTCATAAATGTGTGTGCATTTTAGCATGATAAGGGTGGGGGAAATTTCCAAAAACGGAAGTGACGAAGTTTGGAAATTTGTAAGAATTGATATTCATGGTGTTAAAACAAAAAAGTATTCGTTCTCTGAAAATTACACCATTTATCTAAAATAGTGAAAGCTCTGATATCAGAATTCATGGTCGAGGCACAACTGAACTGAACTTTTGGGAGGATTGAGGCACAACTGAACTGAACTTTTGGGAGGATTGAGGCACAACTAAACTGAACTTTTTGGAGGATTGGTTGGGGGGGGGGTCGTTTTCTCCGTCGGAGGACGGAATTTCATCCTTCGAAAACGGAAAGTAGACGGAGGTAAGATTTTTCTCGTAATCGTAATTTTTTTCTAACGATGTGTCTTCTACCCAGTTATTATTAGACATCATTTTATTCCACAAATATTTGTATTTCAGCTTGACAATGTTGGATAAATTTCCGAAAACGGAAGTCAGACGCAGCGAAGATTTCTTCAGTAATTGTATTTTTATTTTTTTTTCCCAGCGATGTGATCCCCACTCCTATGTAGTTGTAAAATGCCATCACCCTCATAAATGTGTGTGCATTTTAGCATGATAAGGGTGGGGGAAATTTCCAAAAACGGAAGTGACGAAGTTTGGAAATTTGTAAGAATTGATATTCATGGTGTTAAAACAAAAAAGTATTCGTTCTCTGAAAATTACACCATTTATCTAAAATAGTGAAAGCTCTGATATCAGAATTCATGGTCGAGGCACAACTGAACTGAACTTTTGGGAGGATTGAGGCACAACTAAACTGAACTTTTTGGAGGATTGGTTGGGGGGGGGGGGGGTCGTTTTCTCCGTCGGAGGACGGAATTTCATCCTTCGAAAACGGAAAGTAGACGGAGGTAAGATTTTTCTCGTAATCGTAATTTTTTTTCTAACGATGTGTCTTCTACCCAGTTATTATTAGACATCATTTTATTCCACAAATATTTGTATTTCAGCTTGACAATGTTGGATAAATTTCCGAAAACGGAAGTCAGACGCAGCGAAGATTTCTTCAGTAATTGTATTTTTATTTTTTTTTCCCAGCGATGTGATCCCCACTCCTATGTAGTTGTAAAATGCCATCACCCTCATAAATGTGTGTGCATTTTAGCATGATAAGGGTGGGGAAATTTCCAAAAACGGAAGTGACGAAGTTTGGAAATTTGTAAGAATTGATATTCATGGTGTTAAAAAAAGTATTCATTCTCTGAAAATTACACCATTTATCTAAAACAGTGAAAGCTCTGATATCAGAATTCATGGTTTTCAGCTACAGTTGATGTTTTTAGTAAGCACAGGATACTTTTCAAAAATTGCATTGCTTTTGGAGCAGACAATGCTCCAGCAATAATAGGAGAGAAAAATGGTGTGGCTCGTCATTTGAAAGAACGCCAAAGTGAAATAATAATTATAGGGTGTATTTGCCATTTAATTAATAATGCAAACGAATTGTTTCTTTGGTTAAAAAAATCGCACAATGTTTCGATCATTAATGTCAGGTGAATCGCTTGAGAGTCTTCTGTTAATTAAATGCAAAGAAAATTTACTTTGTTTTCAAGAAGAGTACTCCAAAGAATTCTTAAAAAAGCCAAAAAGGCCACTGTAAAAAGTTTAGCTAACTGTTAAATTACTATAAATAAAAGTTCCCTTCAATAAAAACACACCAAAAAATAAAGGTAAGTGTCCTGTATTCCTTTTTTGTTTAAGCAGTATGAGTTCTAAATCATTTTATCGTGTGACAAATTGACGTAAAAAATCTTCTGAATTTTTATACATTCTTCTGAATTTTTCAAAGCAATCTTCTACATATTCATTAAATTTAGTTGGCAGGTATGTATGAGTATGATTTTCCCTGTCCCTATCAGAGGGGAAGGGGGGAGGCTTTGGGGCTAAAGTCCTGGTCCTCCACCTGGTGGGGGCCTCCACTCACACACTGTAATGAAAGAAAGGAATATATACCTTGCACTTGCACCTGACATTCACCCCGATCATTTATTTATCAACAGAGAAAATTATTCTAGGTCAGGTATAATGCATAAACTCACAATGTTTGGAAATCTTGTTCGTTCATGGAAATAGCAGCGCTTTCTGCATTTTTTTTTATTTCAAGTTTAGTATAATTGTTTTCTCATAGTTCGCGCATAATCACCATATTTCGAGTGTAGGTATGATGCTACAAACATTGTAATGATTTACAGTGCTGCAGAAGTTAATTGTCACATTTTTCCATTTTTTGTATAGAGTGAATGACTTCAAAATGTGGTAACTATATATGCAAAACAGTATTTTAAGCAAAAAGCAGTGCCGAAAATAAAATGTTGAAACGTACGAAAGTAAATGTAGAAAAAAATGTTAGTAATGCACAGAAATAAATGTAGAAACGTACGATAGTAAATAAATGTAGAAACGCCAATGGTATACTGACTGTCGGAACTTCAGAGTTATGGGAGTTATCTTTCAAGAAAGAAGTCAAATTTCACAAACAGGTTAACTGTGTGCGTTAAACGAAAAAAATGTCTGAAGGCTTCCATAATAAAGTAACGAAAAACCTATGGCCATGCTGTGTCTTTCAACAGTTAAACAAACTAAGAGAATGTAGTAAATAATTAAAAAAACATCCTCATCCAGAACAACAAATTTAATCATTTTATGTGTGAATTAAGATTTCTTTCGAAATCCGTTGTTACATGTTGCATGGAGAAATAACAGCCCGCATCAAAAAATTCACACCTGATAAATAATTCACACAAATAATTGCCTGAAATTTAAAGTTTCACATATAAGGAAATTTAATTATTTCGAAATGATCACACAGCCTTGTGAAAGTGCTCTCAAAAACGTCTTATAAAAAGTTATTAAGGTATTCTGTGTTTCCATAGTTTTCCTCAAGTGTTCTCCAAAATGCTCTGTAAAAGTAGTGTGTGTGTGTTTTTTAATACACTTTACAAATGTTTCGTAGTATTTCCGTGTATGCATCTTTCAACACGGTAAACGGTTTCATAGAACATTGGCTCCGAAAAAATGGTTTATATCACACATTTGCTACATTTACTGTAGATTATACATCGACATAGGTACTCGTAATATTCAATACATTGTCTTTTCATGAGTTTGAAACTTGTTATGCATTGAGTTCTTACATCAAATACTGCATTTGAACGAAGACACAATCTCGAAACTGACCACACAAAGAGCTGGCTAGCCATTTGGTTCCCGCCTATCGGTCGAACGTTTCTTTTCTCCGCTCTAAAAATAAGACCGCTCGTGTGAAAGCCACCCAAAAACAGCACTGAGAGACGGTTTTATAGATTCGTAGGATTCATTCCGTCTGTGTGAAACGGGCCAAATTAGACTCAACTTTCCCTTTTTGGAATCCCTTAGCTGCACAAACAGCAGAGAAATTAGTAATGGCCTCCTCAGTGAATTCCTATCCACATTCATTAGAACCTGGAGATACTAACATGAACTAAGGATTTGGAAGAGTGGAGAATAACTGAATTTTCATGGCCCTGAGGATGCTAGTCTGATAATCTTTCTACGGTGAAGTAAACAATGCACTCCCCTCCCCTCCTAAGAGAAAATACGTAAAGCTACGCGACAAAAACTCATTATTACTTGGCAAAGTCCAGATTATAATTTAAAGTTAAAATAATTGATAAATGGTACATCTTAAAGTGGATGAGCGGCAGGGTAGACAAGAAAATATTCTGGGTGGGCTTGACCCTCTTGGTGACGTCCTTGATCTCTAATACTAATTCTAAAGACCGAATTGAAAAAACTTTATTTTGTATTACTGTGTTGTGTAAAAAGTCGTCTTTTCGTATTTTGGCGATAGATGTCGTTTGTTCCACTTTTAAAGGTTAATTTATATTGCACATACACGATATTTACACATTCTGAAAGGTGAGATTCCAACACGTCTATGTAAAAGGAGTTCATGTGATCGGTTCGGTTGTGTTCATTTGGCGTAGATTTGACATTGGGAGACAAAGATCTTTATTGTTGACATTTAATGCTGTTTTTTTTTTAAATCGCAATGGTAAAAACACTGCGCAAACGTAAAAAAAGAAAACGGTATGTTTTGTGTGTGTTGAAGATGCTGTAAGTGTTCGACTGTAACAGTATTGGCTTGCAAAGTTTCGTCGTGGCGATTACTCACTCGCCGATGAACCGCTCTTTTTGAAGACTTGTTGAAGACTATCAAATTAAGGCATTCATCGAAAGCAACTTACGTCCCGAACAACTGCACAGACACTGAAAACATCCAATTACATTGTGGCATTGCATTTGGAGAAGCTTGGATATGTTAATCACCTTGATGTGTGGGTATCGCACGATTTCAGTGAGAAAAGTGTTCTTGATAGCAAGTCTGAGATTCACTGCTCAAACGGAAAAAATAATCCATTTCTGAAACGAATGGTGATGAGCGATGAGAAATGAATTGCGTACACTGACGTAGAGCGAGAAAGATCGTGAAGCAAATGAGATGAGCTGCCATTAACCTCTCCAAAGGCCAGTCTGTATCCCATGAAGGCCAGTCTGTATCTCTGTGTGTGTGTGGTGAGACTGGAAGGAACTCTTGAGCTGCTGCCGAGCAACCAAATGATCAATTCTGATAGATAGTGGTCCCAATAGGAGCACATGAAGGCTGCACTTCATGGCGCTAAGAAATGGTCAACAGGAAGGGCGTCGACTTCCACCTGGGCAATGCTAGACCTCATGTTTATTTAGTCACCAGGAAAAACTGTTGGAACTTGTCTGGGATCTCCTGCTTCGCCCAGCCTATTCACTTCATTCCATTTATTCCGGTCTTAATCTCTGGAGAATTCTCTCAATGGAAAGAACTTCGCTTCTTTGGAGGTCTTCAAAAATCAACTTGACTAGTTATTTGCCCAAAACCCTACAAAGTTGTGTGCGAATGGAATCTTCAATCTACACGATAGATTTCGGGCCGTACTGGAAAATAATGTTGCCTCTACATTACTAAATAAAGTGACAATGGTATGTAAAAGTTCTTTCACTTTTGTCTACAAATGCAGAAGGACTTCACACACCACCGTGAGATACCTGGAATATAGGCAAAACTTTCAAAGTGTTTCCAGCTTTGCACAGTGAACAGCTTTTCTGTGAAGGCGTAAAACTGCACTTTTGCGAGATGGCTTAAATGTATGGTTGCATTTGGAGCGGGTACCTTCTTTAAAACGGACAGGTTTTTTTCCTTTGTAGCGTTACCTCACAATTATGTTTTCCAGTTTTGGTGCATATTTCCATACTTTCCAGTATCTTTTGTGTGTCTGTGCGGAGGTGAAAGGTGAGATGGTTCTCATTTCACCTTTAGCATAATACCCATGATACGACTAGCATTTGTACTGTATTAGAACTTTAGAAGAAATTACATGTAATTTACTTATTGTTTAGCTGATGTTTATTTATTTTAACACTTCTGTGTAAACAATATTTGACTTACACTGAGAGTCCCGGTCTAGAAGCTTTCCCTGCGCAACAATTGGCTGATTTGATGTTTTGAGGTCTTCTTGATCAGGAAAATCCATGTATACCACGGTGAATCAAAATTCCCTCCCATCTGCAGCTGAAAAGTTTAGTGACTCAAGAAAGCTATACACACCCACCTCATTCTTCAGAGTACAGGCCGTTGATTTCTATAGTTCTTCACCAACGTTTCACCAGAGCCACGATCACACGGCAGTACCACTCGCCAGGTTTCGAGGGTAGAAACTCTGATGTTAGATTCTGCATCCACCACTGAAGCGAAGTGCTGTCCTTGCAGAATATGAGCCATGGGACGAAACAAGAGGTAGTACGATGGGTAAGTTACGGACTGTATCGTGGATGGGGTAGAATCTCAACCCTTTCCAGTTCCTATAGTTTTCGGCTGTTCAATCTGCAGGTGTGACTTAGAGCATTATCCACTTTAAGCAACGCTCGTTTCTTCAAGTGGATAATGCTCTAGGTCCACCAAATTCACAGCACGCCAGGGCGCACTGGATACCTTTGGTGCAGAGCGTCATAGACCCGCTGCAGTTGTTTGGTATAAAGGTTCTGGTCCACAGCCTAACCATCTGGCTCGATGTCCCAATGCACAAGACCCTCATTATTCCACCAAATTCACAGCACGCCAGGGAGCACAGCCGAAACTGTGCTTCCTGGCGTGGACAAAGCCACTGGTTCCCAGTGGTAGGATAACTTAGGAATATCCCCTTTTCAGCACCCGTGACGAAAACCCTGTTCAGCACCAGTGACGAAAACCCTTTTCAGCACCAGTGACCAAAACCTATTGTCCTGTGAATTTTGACACTATCTGCGATATGACAGCAATCTGGATTTTCTTACGTTTGGATTCGACATCAATCTGCGATAGAGACATGGGCCTACTGGGGTTTCAATACATGGGGAACCATTCAGTGACTTCTTGAAGAGAAACTAAGATAGTGCGGGGGCGAACTATGGTATATTGGGAAGACCCCACCTCAGCTGTCAATTATCGTGTACTGCTACCGGGGTCCGCTGTCACAACTTCGACCAGCGGGTCAATGTTGGTGGTCGTTGGCCATCCTGACCTCGGCTTGTCTTCGAAACTTGTGTCCCCCTGCACTGAAATGCCGAAACCATTTTCATTCAGCGCTGCTGTCCGCTGTTTCCTGGCCTTCCACTACACAAATGTTTCTCGCTGCTTCTACCAAGTTTAACCGTTCACTCCTATAGGGACATATATATCCTAGAACATACTCTAAGATCAATTTTTTTATTGAAGATTTAACGATCACCGTGAGCATCTCAATGGGCTATAAGTAGGGCTGTCGACCGATCAATATTATAATCGGTTAATATTTCACCATTGATCGATCAATCGACCAATTAATCGGTAATTTGATCGAGTGAAAAAAATACTGTCACAAAAAATATACGACTGTAAATTAAATTATGCATTATTCTATTATTATATGGATACTAAATACGTTGTCTGAAATGTTAGAGTGTTGAATGCATCATAGCCTGTTAATCTAGTAGTATTCATTCCTTTACTTTATCAAAAAATCAAAAATACAAATTAATAATAATTACCTTGAATTTGGTTTGCAGTCATTGCTTTAGCCAAGATTTTAGGCACAAGAGCTTGTCAACATTGGATGGTTTAAGCGAAGTACGAAGTTTGTTGACAACAATACCAGCAGCACTAAACACTCTTTCACTTTGCACAGACGTTGCTGGAATGCACAGCAACCGTTTTGCTAAAGTAGCGAGCAACGGCAACTGTAATGAATGAGTTTTCCACCACTGAAGAAGATCTGTAAAATCGTCGTCGAGTTCAGGCAAGCTCTGATAAACTTGAAGCTCTAATTCTATCTGCGTGCTGACATTTGTGTATGCCTTTATTTCTGTTTCTGGAATCGACGAATTGTCAAAACATAGTTTTCTTCGTTTCTCTTGCACATTACTTTGTTCTTGGTGTAAGGGCAGCTGTTGATTTGTGCTACTGGATGAAATTCTGTTCCACACTAGATCTCGGTTTTTTTCTGGTATACAGCGAAGTATCTTGAATCGAGGGTCAAGTGCAGTAGCTTCTTCGTACTTGTCGTATAAAGGCCATTGACTGAGTCTTTCCGTCAGATCATCGAGCAACATAGCTTTAAATCTGCAAATATATGCTGGGTCGGTATCGGACAATCTCATTGCGCTTTTGAGATGTGTAAAAGCAGAAATTACAACACTGGCAGTTACGTACTTGTGACCTCCGAGTATTTCAGTGATTTCCAAGCAAGGTTTCAATACGCTGATTAGCTTCTCAAGCACTTCCTACTCAACTGTTGTCAGAACAGGGGTATTCAATGCGTTGGCTACCAGAATGGTGTCTACTGCGGTTTTAGCTTTCACCAGACTTTCCACCATGATGTAGGTACTATTCCAGCGTGTCACTATGTCCTGTTGCAGCTTAGTATCAGGAAGACCAAGCTATTTTTGCTTAGACGAGAGTGTAGCCTCTAAATGTGAGCTGTGTTTAAAATGTCCTACAATTTTTCGGCATTTAGCTAGAACCTTTTCTATCGATGCGACTTTAAGAGCTTTATTTATACTTAATTGTAAAGTATGTGCTGAACATCTTGCACTGTCAAACATTGATCTGTTAACGCCAAGAACAATATGTCTGGCATTATCAGTGCAGATGGCAACAAGCTTGTCCGTTAGTTCCCATTTTTCAACGGGTTCCTCAAATTCAATTGTACACTGATTTGCAGTATGCTTCTGAATCACCTGTTTCACTTGAAGAGTTACATCAGAATAATACCACTCATTGTCAATCCAGTGTACTGTTATTGTTAAGTAGCTGTCGTTGGCGAGTGAGGTCCAAAAATCTCCAGTTAAACTCACATAGGAAGCTCTCTTTAATTCATTAAACACTCTTGACACCTTAATGTCGTAAATTTGGACAATTTTGTTCATAATGGTACTTCTGGGAGGTAAATTGTAATACTTAGAATTCAGAGCTGTTTGCAACAACACTTTCAGGCCAGGATCTTCAACAATACTGACAGGTCTCGAACTAGATGCAATCCACAACGCTAATTTATTTGTTAATTCCTGTTCTTTTAATGCAGAAACAGGCTTTTCGAGGAAGGAATTTATACCCATTTGCTTCATAGCGGTGGCATTTGAACTAGGCTGATCCCGTGGCGTATTTGATACAATTTCCATGAATAGATGTTGCGATTGTAAATGATAACATAAGCTAGTCACACTTCCACTGTACTTAAACCTTTTCTCACATTTTAAACAATAAACATGTCCGCGATCAATAACTTCCCCACTGTCTTCTAATTTATATCCAAAACAAGAGGATAATTTCCCTTTTAATCCCTGAAACTTCATTTTTGGAGCTCAAATAAATGTGACAGCAAGAGATGAATCAGCGTTCAAACTAACTTTCTTTCACTGACAGACACTCCCATGCTCATCCCAGTTGGCTCCGCTACCAATAAAGGAACACTATTTGCTTTTTCAATGAGGAGAGAGGGGGTAAAAATTTGCACCAGACTTTTGCTCTTGCACTGCAAATTCTCCCTGTTGACGGATACAATACTTCGGCAGCAGTACGCAACTTGGTCCCTGGGTAATTAAGACTAATTGCATTCCCCCATTGATTCCAAGAAACACGTGTATTAATCCCCCATCTTTCCTATTGAAAGCTGAATCTTATTGTGAGGACCAGTGGCGTATTTTCATCTGCATCGATGTAATAAAACCTCGGGGACCACTATCCAAGCTCGGAAGATGCCGGCCGTCTGTTATATCGACCTTACGTATTGAAACAACTGACTTTTCCCAGATGATTCAGCTGCGGCAGGAGTAGAAGAGGTGTGGCACCACGTAATGGCTGACAAGGCTGCATTTTCCCTGAATAGCTACACTGCTACAGTCAACAAGTGGATAGCAGAGAGGGGAAGCACAGACAGACCACCATATGAGAAGCGAGCGTAGCGCACAGCAATAAAAGAACGGGGGAACCGCGAGGTCGAGAAGCTCTTAACTAAATGCTGGCAGGACAAGTACAGTGTTAAAGGCGGAAGTTCGGAATTGACGTTGGACTTTGAAGACTAGCATACTGACATACAATGAACGATGTAATCCCTGCTGATAGTGAAGACTGCTAGATTTAAACTCCCATCGCCATGAAAATGCTATTTTCCAAGAAGTGAAGACACAAGCACAAATGTTGTATTCAACAAATTCAAAACTATATGCAGTTTTTTGGAAGTTCCTAAAGAATTTTATTTTTGTACTAATTTTTTAAGTAACAGATTAATCGGAAGAAGAAAATAATCGGCGATTAAAAAATAGAAGAATCGATCAAACCCGACAGCCCTAGCTATAAGCAGTTGCCCATCCCTAATTTAGGGCCACTGGTTCTAGGAAAGGAGAGAGCCAGTGCCGTAAGACAAGCGCAACATCCATGCCTCACCGGGATTAGGAACCCGGACAATCTTCGGACGAATAGTCATAAGCCAGCGCTTAGGCCCCTGCGCCACCGGGGTGGACTAAGATCAAATTTCGTACCTATGCGAATATTAGAACATAGTCAGGTAGATAATACATTGAGCGTCCCTCGTAAAAGGCAAAACGTATGTAGTATTATTGTTATAGATTCCTGCATATAATAGTACTGGGAAAGATAGTCCCATCTAAAATACCAACGGGATACATACTGTATATTCCAAACCCCCAGTACTCCCCTTTTGGTAACAAATCATTTTTTAGTCAACATAATATAAAATATGTGTTTTTTGAAGCGAAAACACAATAAGATTGTGCATTTTCACTACTGTTTGTGAAAATTTCAACACCAAGAAAAAATCGCGCTATTTAAATGAAATTTATATCACAGATTCCTCGTGTTACAGGAGATAACTGATTACATTTGTGGAACTATACAAGATTTTTTCGCTTCAAAACTCAGTATTGTGTGACACCTCGAGCAACAATAACAGCCTCTACACGACATGGCATTGAATGCAAGAGGTTTTTAATATCGTCCTGGAGAATAGCCTACCAGGCTGCTTTTATGCCAGACCAGAGTTCATTTGTGGTGACTGACAAAAGCTCTTGACAGGCCAGTCGCTTAGCTACCATCTTCCAGACACGTTCTATCGGAGACATTCCTGCGAACGAGCAGGCTAGGGAAGAAGCGGCATCTGAGGTGTTGGATATTCCGGGCCACATGTAACCGAGCATTGCCCTGCTGGAATATAGCTCCAGGACAACTCTGAAGGAAGGGTATCACCTCTGCCTCTAAAACATCCCTGATGTATCGCTGGCTGTCGTGGGTTCCCTCAATTCGTATCAGGCGTGATCGCGCATTGAACCGCGATCGCGAATTGAAACCATGACGTTTGGTGATGGGCCGGTATGACGCTGCAAGCTGCAGTTCACCCCGATGTCTTCGAACATGTATGCGACCATCATGGTGCATTAAGTTGAATCGTGACTCGTCAGAAAACACGAGCTGTTGCCAATCAGCGCGTCGAAGTCTGTTTTCGAGACTCCATTGCAACCTGAGGCGTCTCTGGTTGAGAGTCAAAGGAATACGCAGCAATGTGCTGCTGGCGACGGGTCCTGTGTTATGCAGACAACGTCAAACTGTGCTGAAGGACAAAGCCTGACCTGTGATAGTGCTGTGCTGCTGCGCTAACACCGTGGATGTAGCTGTGCGATCGGTCACTGCTATGCGGTAGAAGTGTCTGTCATCTCGTGCAGTCGTGTGATTTTTCCCGGATTTCTGTATGTCCGAGCCTCATCTGTCCACTAACGCCACGTCCGCATCACTGTATGGGCGTTTCCTCCCGTACGAGTGGCAATTTCGAGGTACGAAATTCCAGCTTCTCTCATCCCAACAATCTTTCCTATATTGCGATTTCTTCGGCGACGAGGTATGGCGAGACATAAGAAACACCCTTTCGACTCAATGTGGGCTCTTCACTGATTTCAACATCTCGCTTGCGATACCTCTTTATGTCCGAGACCTGACAGTTCAGAGGGCGTTGCTCTGAAACCGCACGGGTATTTTCCCTGACATTTTAATCATTTGTATGTCCCAACGTCTTGTACATATCTTTTAAGTTTCAAGCTAACACCAGTGGTCCTTCATCGTGCTGCAGTTTTCACAAACAGTAATGTATTATACATACAAAACTGGTAGTGAAAGGGTTAACCCTTTTATTCAATAATGGCGTAGGAACACCAGAACAGAAAGTTTATCGACATCCATTCTCTGCTCTACTGATAACTCAATGTGTGTCTGTGCCAAATGCGCGATACCGAATCGGCGCTGGCGTGCGTTTCGCACAGGAATGCATAGCCAGCATTATGTGTAGCTCAAAGTTTGACTCACTATGGTATATATAATGCATAATAAAACAGGTTCGTTCAGGTAAAATTCAGCATATTGGAATATTTGACGCAGCGATTTGTTGGATGTCATCGCAAATGCAGGAACGGTAGGAAATTATCTTGGCTCAAAAAGAAATGGTAAAGTTGATGTCATGTGGGGCGAAATCAATTCTCAGTTGGAAAATTTTAAATTCATGATCATATTAGGATATCATTTCGGCTGTCAGGAAATTTACAGGCAAAGTTTGTGATCACTTTTGGTGTCAGTTGCAAGATCCTTTGTAGAAAGTTATAGTTGCGAAACAGCGTTGCAGTCATGCCTCAGTTCAGCAACAACATATGAGGAAGCATGCCAGATGGAGTTAGAACATGCAAACATTCGGCTGGATATTTAACATTGGCGATCGGGGAAGTCAGAAGTAATGCTGAAAAATGTCAAGCTCTTCACGCATTATTAGGATTGTTTCATTGATGTAGAGTACTTCTTTCTTTTAAATCACAAAACTAGCTCAGGTGAATTGCTTTTCTTCAGCGAAATGTTGTTGTTGCAGATCTACTTCTAAAACAATGCGGTGTTTTGTTCGGCTTCATTTCAGATAGAATCTCAGTGGTGTTTTCTGAAAGTATGTGTTTCCGCTGCAAATTTCCATGTTCAATGCTGAGGAGCCTGGAGTTGTGCTCAATGTCTTCTACTCAGCATCAGTGGAAATTTGGTAAAGTTTTGCGAAAATCAGTTTCCCCGAAAAAAGGCATTTCTCTTTCTCCTGACCCTTACTTAGCACCAACAAGTCTTGGCCCATGCGGCAGAGAAACATTGTCACAGCTGTTCCAATTCATTCATCTTGAAAACTCATTTTCTGTAGTTATTCATCGTTCGTGCTACATCATTCCAATGTTTTTTTTTTTAAATATGTGATGCATGAACAAGTAAGGTAAAATATTCATGCTTAACGAAGTACTTTCAACAATAAAGTGGAGATCATCTGGCATGTGGAAAGCACAAAGGATCGCCATTCTCAAGATTCCGGCTATCGAACACGAGACAGAAGTTTTGAAACTGACCTGTGGATACGGATAATCTCGTTCACAACAGAACGGAGGGCAAAATTAACAGGCCGGCAAGGTGGCCGAGTGGTCTGAAGTGCTGGCTTTTTTAGCATGTTTTTTGTAAAAAAAGATCGTGCTTATGTTATCGGTTTGTCCGTCCGTCTGTAGACACGATATCTCTGCAACTAATTGTCCGATTTGAAAAATTCTTTTTGCATTAGGAAGCTTGAAATGTGCGAATGATGACCGTTTACTTTTCTTCTTTTTTACGGTGAACAATTTCGCCGCTAGAGAGCGTAAACACAGATGATATCGAATTTAAAATACATTGTATTCCATATATTTGCTTCTAAGCATCCAATTCAAAAAATTCTTTTGCCGTTCGATTCCACTCAGGTTATTTTAGGTATAGTCACTTTTTCGAGTTACGCATAGATTCTTTGCTAGGGGGCGTAAAAGTAAATCCCCCCCCCCGATATCTCTGCTTCTAAAACTCCGATTTGAAAAATTCTTTCTGCGCCGGATACAGCTCCTAATGGGAAAACATTTTGCACATAATTTATAATTTTTGGTGTAAAATGGTCTGGCCACCACGGGGTGTAAGTGTTAATTTCCACTTCTGATGTATTTGCAGCAAAATATGAGCTTCTAAAATCTCGATTGAAAAAATCTTTCCTAAACCGACACTACCCACGTCGACAAACCTTTTCCGAATATTTTCTTCTTAAAATAATGCATGGTTTCTCCACCAGGGGGCGTAGACGTATATCTTATTTTTGTCAATATCTTTGCTTGTAAGAGTCGGATTTGACAAATTTCTTCTTTGTTGGATAGTTTCCGGTGCGACATGTTTTTCAAGTAATTCATTGACTTTCCGTTAGGGAGAGTAAAGGTAAATTGCGCTTTCCCCGATATCTCTGCATCTAAAACTCCGATTTGAAAAATGATTCCTGCACCGGATACAGCTTTAAGTGGGAAACGCTTTGATTGTAATTTCTATTCTTTTTTTTTTTTCTAAATTATGGTTTGGCCACCAGGGGGCGTAAGTCTTAATTTCTGCTTCGTAGGTATTTCCAGCAAAATCTGAGCTTCTAAAAGCTCGATTGAAAAAAAAATTTTGTGGACCGATACCGCTCATGTATATAAACATTTGAGAATATTTTCTTTCTTAAAACAATGCATGGTTTCTCCGCCGGGGGGGGGAGCGTAGATGTATATCCTCCTTCTGTCATTATCTCTGCTCCTGAGAGTCGGATTTGAAAAATTCCTTCTTTGTTAGATAGCGTTTCCGGTGTAAAATGCTCTCGTATAATTTCAAATTTTTCAAGTAATACATAGACTTTCCGCTAGGGGACGTTATGGTACATTGCGTTTTCCCCAATATATCTGCTTCTAAAATTCCGATTAGAAAAATTCTTTCTGCACCGGATACAGCTGCTGATAGGAAGAATTTCTAATGTTTGATAAAGAATGGTTTGGCCACCAGGTTGCATAAGTGTTAATTTCTGCGTCTCGTGAATTTGTAGCAAAATCTGAACTCCTGAAAACTCGACGGAAAAAATTCTTTTGTTGACCGATACTGCTCACATTGAAAAACCTTTTGAAAATATTTTCTTCTTAAAATAATGCATGGTTTTTACGCCAGGGGGCGTAAAGGCATATCTTATTTTTGTCGATATCTCTGCTTCTAAGAGTCCGATGTGGAAAATTCTTTCTTTGTTGGAGAGCGTTTCCGTGGGGAAATGTTTCTCATATATTTCAATTTTTTTCTTAGAGCTCAAGTCTGCCACCAGAGGGCGTTAGTTCACGTTTCCTTTTACAGTAATATCTGGGGGACTAAAAACCCGACTGAAAAACTTTTTTCTTTGGTCAGATGCTATTAACTATGCAAACTGTGTATATTTTCTTTCCAAAATACTGCATAATTTCGCCGCTAGGGGCGCATATGCTTCTTCTGCTTTTCTCAATGTCACTGCTTTTAGATGTGCGATTTAAAAAATTCTTTCAACACCGGATGCCATTAACCTTGTAGAACATTTAAAGCTAATACATGAAGAATTTTGTAGTTCATAGTTTTGTCGGTAGGTGGTGTTCTGGCAGTGTGCAGCTGTATCGCCGCATCTAAAAACGCTATTGAGAAATTTCTTCTTCACTGTATGCCATTCGATATAACAGAGATGTGGAGCAGTATCCTCTTTAAATAACGCAAAGATTTCCCGCTAGCTGCGTAAAGGTCAAATGCTTTTTAAAGTTTTTTTGCTTTATAACGGCCATGCTTTTTCCACCAATGTTCAACTTTTCCGTTAAGCAAATTTTTTCCCCTAGCAGATGTAGACTTATATCATGTTTCCTTCTAAATTTCTCTTTTTAACTGTTTGATATGAAAATCGCTTTGTCTCTGGTACCTTCCTTGTAGTATGAGAAACTTGTTGTTCGCCCCTTTGTTAATTTTCGTAACATGCTTTTTAGCCTTTTGTGGAACTTAGTAGATGTTTGTATTTCTGGATGTTTTATCGATTGTGGGAACCAGTTGATTAGTTTCCAAAGTGGTTCCATTGATTTTTAATAGCTTTGATAAATTTAATTCGCGTCAGAACGGATTTAAAAGACGTGCTTATTACATCCGAAAATTCGGTGTCATCTTTCTTGTTGTTTTTTTTTTTTTTTTTTTTTTGTACCATTCGCGCGAGACGGGCCGGGACTCGAGTCCCGGGTGATGCATAGCTGCTGCGCTCTCCGGACGTGTGATCCCAGTTCCGTACGTGCCACTCCCGTACAAAGAAATGTTTGTCCCATTTCCGTACACATCCAGATCATTTAGAGCCATTTCCGTACGCAAATGTGATGATCAGTAAGTAGTGAGTATGGACGCAGAAAGAAGTCAAAAATCTTTTATCGTTTTTTGCCATGTTGAACTGGTTCTAACATGTGTACGTTCTGGTTGGCAATGACATGCATGACAGCATGATGTGTTCTTTAGTGGTGTTATTTTTTTTTTATTTGTAGTATTGTCTACCCATTAGGGATATTTTGCAGTCTTTTTTGCTATTTCGACTCATTAATTTTTGGACTGCGTTTTTTTTTAATTATTATATACTTTTACAATTTTTTACATATTTGGCACTCTAGCAAAAATTTTGAATATACATTATAAGTGTACAAGCTTTTTCGAGCAGATTTCTAGATTTTACAATGAGTTTTATGCAATAAGCGTTTATTCAATTTCACAATGTTTTACATGTTTAACACGTTAAGATGTACAAACTTTTAAGAAAGTTTCGAGCAGATTTGTAGATTTTACAGTGAGATGATACACTTAAGATTTCTTTTATCCTCATATCTGATACCAAGCGGTACCACTACATGGAAATGGGACAAAACTTCCTTTGTACGGCAATGGCCCGTACGAAAGTGGGAGAAAACTCCTTACCTATAGTGCTGATCCCCTTCCCTCCCTGGACCCAGTGGCCCCAAATTAGGGACGAGCGACGGCTTATAGCCATTACAGTTGCTCGTAGTGGTCGCTAAGTCCACCAAAAAGAAACAGTGAAAAAAAAGAAAGAAGGTTTGGGTTGTCGTTCTTATATGTCAAAAACTGACATGCTTGTAGTATCATTCGTATACATTCGTGTATTACGAACAGCGTGATAATATCATGAAGTTCCAGACTGTAACTAATGGAATTGCAGTTGTTCTAGAGATTTGAAAATAAATATATATAAATATGTTTCCTGAAATTCTAATAAATAGGTGAGATTGAGCAAGTGTTCAGCTCCTCTTTCTAGAAACAGCGCGTGCTTTGTAGTATCACCTTTTCCGTCTGTCCGTATGCTAATAGTAGAACTCCACATCTGTAAGTTGCATTACAGAGAAAATGTTTTTGGGACCCTACAGCATTAACTACGAGATTAAAGTGCTTTCGAATTTCATTCCTGAACTTATTTTCATATTTGCCATGATATTAAAATTGGACTGGAAAGAAAAAATATTTTTTTCCCTTTAATTCGATATCTAAATCTAGAGGCAAAACTTAACGCGAAGTTTCTGATTTGCATTTTTCGGTTTGGTTGCGAAGTGTGTATCTCCATTGGAAATGACAACTGAGCTTTTAGAAGTCTGATTAAATATATATATATATATATATATATATATATATTCTATAAAGAAGATACCTAAGCAAAAAAATACAAATATAATTTTGACTCACACCTAGTACAACATAGAAAAGGTTATGTATCTACCTGTGTGAGTAAAAGGAGAAAAGATAAAAAAATAAAATAAAACAACTGAATGTAGAAGGTGTCGAGAATACTGAGCCTTGGCTTTATCAAGGACCAGCAAAAACTCTGCATTTTCTCACTTCCACAAAGACCTAGTTGGAAATGGGTTTCTGCAAGGCCATAGATGCAAGTAACATTCCCACCTAAAATAGTTTAAAAAATATATCTGTCATGTCCTCCGTAGAGTTGCATCACCTAGCACTAGTTAACAATTTCGCTTGCATCCATTAACCTTCCTGGCCCGACCCATGCTCTTCATCTGTTACTATTAAACAGAGAGAAGAAGATTAAAGAGAACTCAAGCTGTGAGAGTGACATAATAATTAGAAATGATTTTCAGCCATAACGAAATTCCAAGTTCGTTTGAGAGAGAATTTAAACCTGAAAATCAATGCAAAAGAAATCCAAATTTTTACATTGCAATTAAAAAAAGGAAATATTAATTTTTAACGAACAGAATTTTGAAAGAAAACTTGAGTCTAAAACCCCCTACTCTACAACTTATGACAGCACGAAAACGAGAATAAGTTAAAGATAATAATTAACTAAAGAAAACTTTGTGAAAGTTATATACCTTAAACAGTTAGTTGCAATATGTACAAAGTATTTCAGCAGTGCTTTAAGTGCATAATTAATTAGTTATTAAGAACTTAACTACTTTGAAAAAACAGCGCATAGACAGCGCATAGAAAAGGAACAAGCTTAGCCATCTTCTGTTCCTAGGTACCCCAAAAGACGCGCAAAGTTACAAAGAAAAGAAAGAGTTAAAACCCGCAAAAATGTTAACAGACAAACCAATGCCTAAAAGCTGAAAAGCTAAAAAACGACAGAGAAAAAGTACATGAAGTACAAACATTGAACTTATAAAACCTAGAACCCAAAAACAAGGAAGAGAGCTTACCTCTTGTGTGACAAAAACTTTTCTCCTCACAAGAGAAGAACATGGCTGACCTCTTCCGCCACTCCCTAGACGCTGGGGGGCAGTGAGGGTGGGGCTGATGGCCTCCTCATACAGCAAGAAACCAACGCGCGGAGATTTTAACCAGAGAAAAAAATATGAACTTAAGACTGTGGATCTGTATGATCAGAAAGAGCAGAATTAACTCTCCAGAATACATGAGAAATATTATAAAATACACGAGCAGTGTATTTAATAATCTTTGTATGTATTAAATCACCTTAGTGAGCTTCTATAGATTAATCAGAATCTTATTAATTTTAATGTTGGTTTTACTATTTTTAGTATAGCTATCCTAGTGATGAATAACTAGTTTTCTTTTTTATTTGTTTTTATTTTCTTTTATAAACAGATTTTTAAGCTTTTTTTGTGATTTTGTTTATATTATTTAATTTTTTGTTTTAATAGGACCGTCATATCCATAGCACTAAGGTTCCTTTAGGTAGTTAATAGGCATCCTCTAGCCAACTTCCTTACGGCTTTGATTGGTCAGAATCATATTATTAACTGTGTAGAAAATTAAAGCAGATCTGCCAACCTTACTCTATTATTCAGAATAATTTTTCTTAAAGTTCTTTTGATGAAAGAAGAAGGAATTTCGTTCTCTAGAAAACTTTCTAATAGTATATTAATGTGGTAATTGAAATCCAAATTGTTGCTGCAAATTCTTGAAATTCTTAGGACCTGAGAAATTAGTACATTCTCAATTACTTTGGTTGAAATGTTATTATTCCAGTGTAGATATTTAATTTCTTTGAAAGGAAAATTAACTCTTTTATCAAAGAGGCTAATAGATGGGTTACCTCTGTTGAGCTTAATGCTTAAGTCTAGGAACTCAAGTTCCTGATTACTGTGGTTGGTTTTACATAAGTTAAGAGAGCTAGGATAGATATTATCAAAATCACTCTCTATAACTTCTGAATTATTGATACACAGCAGATCATCAATATATCTAAAAGTGTAAAGGTAGTTATCTGAGCAGGTGGGGTGATTTTTAATGAATTTATATTCCTTAAAGAACAGGAATAGATTAGCGATATTTGTGGACGTTGATGTTCCCATTGGAATACCGTTCACTTGCTTATAGAGAGTATTATTATATAAGATATGGTTATTTTTTATGCAGCAATTGAGATAAGAGTTCCAAGTTCCTACATCAACAAATTGGTTAAGTTTAAATTCTGCATACAGCTCTTTAAAGGTAGTGATTATATCTGATAGAGGCAGATTAGTATATAGGTTTTCAAAATCATAACTATTAATATCTAGGGGACAAACTTTGAGTATAGTAGAAATTACTTCTGCATTATTATTAATTACCCAAAAATCTCTGTACATCAAGTTAGAACAGTTTCTAATGTGTTTCAAAACCTTCTTTAAGACATCTTCAAAAGCAAGATCTATTTTCTTTTTATGACTCCTTACTCCACTAGCTATGAACCTGAACTTCACAGGATCCTTATGAAACTTAACCGTTGCAAAAACAAATGGAAATTCAGGCCCATATCTTCTAGTTTGTGGAATTTTAAGTTTCTTGAAGAATGCCTTAAACCGATTTTCTAACTGCTTGGTAGAATAACTTACGGGCTCGTATGTTACTCTATTATTGAGTTCCATAGTTAACAATTCAAAATAGAACTTCTTACAGATAATTGCAAAATTATTGCTAGCTTTATCCGTAGTGGTAAAAATAAATTGGTCTTGTAGTTTGGAGAGTGACCTTTTAGCTTCTCCAGAGAAAAAGAGATTTCTGTCGAAACAAAAGTCCAGACCTGCCAACTCACCGGTGAAGCTATT
This sequence comes from Macrothele yani, assembly GCA_039090855.1. NCBI lineage: Eukaryota > Metazoa > Arthropoda > Arachnida > Araneae > Macrothelidae > Macrothele > Macrothele yani. The sequence continues at coordinate 56,987,660 of CM077017.1, read as the reverse complement.
GATTATATTATATTTCCATTCTGCGAAGGCCTCAATAGGCTGATTGTACGTTAAACTGGTTTTTACGATGTACTTATTTACATCTTGAGTGAAGCTCTCAAGAATCCTTTCTTTGGAAATTGTGAAGGAAGGTCTGAATTTAGAGCCATACTCTAATAAATTCCTAAGCTTTTCATTTTCAACATAACTCAAGTTTCCGGTGATAATATGGTTGTAATTCTTATCATAGTGAACTGTATCTTTATGTTCATCACAAGAACAAGTAGTAATTACAGGAATGTAGCTCGAAGAGTTAAGTTTGTAGTTTTTAACTATTGACCCTAAGGTCTTAACATATTTAAAACTTACAATAGACTGGTGCCTGTGGATGGGAAAAAAAAAATTGCATTATTGTAGAACAGCTTCCTTACATTGAGATTATCGTAGGCTTTATTTAGGAACCTGATGGTAACAAAATTACTGGAAAATTCTTTAAGAGAAATTTTATCTTTAAGAATATGTTTAAGAATGTCCAGAACCAAAGCAAAAACATGCTTATCAACATGGTCAGCAGTTTCATTCCAGAATTTGAAAAAACATTTAAGGACAGAGTGCTTGAAGGACTTGAGAATTTTGTAAGTATTTTTAACAAAATTAGTGCCAGTTTTAAAGCTTTCCAGAGTTTTTAGCAAGTTAGCAAAATCAACTTTGCTTGATGTGCGAAATAACCTCTGTCCTCTATTACCTCTAGAGCAGCTCTTATTATTAACAAGAAAGAAGAGTTCACGAATTGAAAATTTATGCTGATTATGCTTATTGTCAGATAGAGTGGAATTAAGGCCATAGGGATAAAGAGACTGATGCTGCAAAATTTCAAGGGATTCAGTTTCTAGCCGAGCATAGAGGTCAGGAATAATATGTAGTACCTCTATTTTCACTTTGTCAAAACCATGAGTATGGAAATGCTCTAATTCAAAGGTAGAGTACTGGTTGGCGTTTGTGGAGGGGTTCACTCCTGAATTAGAGAACTTGTTTACTAGAGACCTGTGACCATTAATCCTAAGATGAAGAGGATTTTTACTTTGGCCAATATAGCTAAGGTTGCAGACAGTACAGGTGAGCTTATAGATGGTATTGTAGGCTTTGCAAAACTTGTTGGAGCAATTATCCTCAACAGAAGAATATAGGTTAGGATCTGCAGATTTACATGTCAAACAACGTTTGTCATTTCATAACTTTAGATTACCTTTGCCAGCGAGTTCATACACTATGGGAAAGGGTGCTAGCCTAACCGAGCGGGAGGACTTAAAATATCTGAGCTGACCTCCAATCCTTTCATCGTCCTTAGAACTCCACTTGGGCCAAAACATACAAATTCTGAGCAAACCAACTAGGAAAAACTTTTTAGAAATAAGCAGTCCAAGAAAAGACCAAACTCGAGTATAAACTACACTCCAAAAAGCTGCATCCAAAACATACTAAAAAGAAAAATTAGAAAATGAAAAAAAAAACCTCAAGTGAAAAAAATAGTAATAAAAAAAAAAAAATAATAATAATAATAATAAAACATTTCAACTAGAATTTGCGCATGAGCTGCTAAATAATAAATTGAAATTAGTTACTTAAGAGCAAAACTGAAGACTAAGGAAAAAATTTTAGAATTTAACACGAAGGGTGCAAAATAACCTGAAAATCAAAACGCGCAACGCAGCAGTTTTGAAAATTCAGAATTCACATTCTATAAAGAAGATACCCAAGCAAAAAAATACATATATAATTTTGATTCACACCTAGTACAACATAGAAAAGGTTATGTATCTACCTGTGTGAGTAAAAGGAGAAAAGATAAAAAAATAAAATAAAACAACTGAATGTAGAAGGTGTCGAGAATACTGAGCCTTGGCTTTATCAAGGACCAGCAAAAACTCTGCATTTTCTCACTTCTACAAAGACCTAGTTGGAAATGGGTTTCTGCAAGGCCATAGATGCAAGTAACATTCCCACCTAAAATAGTTTAAAAAATATATATATAAGTCATGTCCTCCGTAGAGTAGCATGACCTAGCACTAGTTAACAATTTCGCTTGCATCCATTAACCTTCATGGCCCGACCCATGCTCTTCATCTGTTACTATTAAACAGAGAGAAGAAGATTAAAGAGAACTCAAGCTGTGAGAGTGACATAATAAATAGAAATGATTTTCAGCTATAACGAAATTCCAAGTTCGTTTGAGAGAGAATTTAAACCTGAAAAACAATGCAAAAGAAATCCAAATTTTACATTGCAATTAAAAAAGGAAATGTTAATTTATAACGAACAGATTTTTGAAAGAAAACTTGAGTCTAAAACCCCCTACTCTACAACTTATGACAGCACAAAAACGAGAATAAGTTAAAGATAATAATTAACTAAAGAAAACTTTGTGAAAGTTATATACCTTAAACAGTTAGTTGCAATATGTACAAAGTATTTCAGCAGTGCTTTAAGTGCATAATTAATTAGTTATTAAGAACTTTACTACTTTGAAAAAACAGCGCATAGACAGCGCATAGAAAAGGAACAAGCTTAGCCATCTTCTGTTCCTAGGTACCCCAAAAGACGCTCAAAGTTACAAAGAAAAGTAAGAGTTAAAACCCGCATAAATGTTAACAGACAAACCAATGCTTAAAAGCTGAAAAGCTAAAAACGACAGAGAAAAGGTACATAAAGTACAAACATTGAACTTATAAAACCTAGAACCCAAAAACAAGGAAGAGAGCTTACCTCTTGTGTGACAAAAACTTTTCTCCTCACAAGAGGAGAACATGGCTGACCTCTTCCGCCACTCCCTAGACGCTGGGGGCCAGTGAAAGTGGGGCTGATGGCCTCCTCATACAGCAAGAAACCAACGCGCGGAGATTTTAACCAGAGAAAAAAATATATAAACTTAAGACTGTGGATCTGTATGATCAGAATGAGCAGAATTAACTCTCCAGAATACATGAGAAATATTATAAAATACACGAGCAGTTTATTTAATAATCTTTGCATGTATTAAATCACCTTAGTGAGCTTCTATAGATTAATCAGAATCTTATTAATTTTAATGTTGGTTTTACTATTTTTAGTATAGCTATCCTAGTGATGAATAACTAGTTTTCTTTTTTATTTGTTTTTATTTTCTTTTATAAACAGATTTTTAAGCTTTTTTTGTGATTTTGTTTATATTATTTAATTTTTTGTTTTAATAGGACCGTCATATCCATAGCACTAAGGTTCCTTTAGGTAGTTAATAGGCATCCTCTAGCCAACTTCCTTACGGCTTTGATTGGTCAGAATCATATTATTAACTGTGTAGAAAATTAAAGCAGATCTGCCAACCTTACTCTATTATTCAGAATAATTTTTCTTAAAGTTCTTTTGATGAAAGAAGAAGGAATTTCGTTCTCTAGAAAACTTTCTAATAGTATATTAATGTGGTAATTGAAATCCAAATTGTTGCTGCAAATTCTTGAAATTCTTAGGACCTGAGAAATTAGTACATTCTCAATTACTTTGGTTGAAATGTTATTATTCCAGTGTAGATATTTAATTACTTTGAAAGGAAAATTAACTCTTTTATCAAAGAGGCTAATAGATGGGTTACCTCTGTTGAGCTTAATGCTTAAGTCTAGGAACTCAAGTTCCTGATTACTGTGGTTGGTTTTACATAAGTTAAGAGAGCTAGGATAGATATTATCAAAATCACTCTCTATAACTTCTGAATTATTGATACACAGCAGATCATCAATATATCTAAAAGTGTAAAGGTAGTTATCTGAGCAGGTGGGGTGATTTTTAATGAATTTATATTCCTTAAAGAACAGGAATAGATTAGCGATATTTGTGGACGTTGATGTTCCCATTGGAATACCGTTCACTTGCTTATAGAGAGTATTATTATATAAGATATGGTTATTTTTTATGCAGCAATTGAGATAAGAGTTCCAAGTTCCTACATCAACAAATTGGTTAAGTTTAAATTCTGCATACAGCTCTTTAAAGGTAGTGATTATATCTGATAGAGGCAGATTAGTATATAGGTTTTCAAAATCATAACTATTAATATCTAGGGGACAAACTTTGAGTATAGTAGAAATTACTTCTGCATTATTATTAATTACCCAAAAATCTCTGTACATCAAGTTAGAACAGTTTCTAATGTGTTTCAAAACCTTCTTTAAGACATCTTCAAAAGCAAGATCTATTTTCTTTTATGACTCCTTACTCCACTAGCTATGAACCTGAACTTCACAGGATCCTTATGAAACTTAACCGTTGCAAAAAGAAATGGAAATTCAGGCCCATATCTTCTAGTTTGTGGAATTTTAAGTTTCTTGAAGAATGCCTTAAACCGATTTTCTAACTGCTTGGTAGAATAACTTACGGGCTCGTATGTTACTCTATTATTGAGTTCCATAGTTAACAATTCAAAATAGAACTTCTTACAGATAATTGCAAAATTATTGCTAGCTTTATCCGTAGTGGTAAAAATAAATTGGTCTTGTAGTTTGGAGAGTGACCTTTTAGCTTCTCCAGAGAAAAAGAGATTTCTGTCGAAACAAAAGTCCAGACCTGCCAACTCACCGGTGAAGCTATTGATTATATTATATTTCCATTCTGCGAAGGCCTCAATAGGCTGATTGTACGTTAAACTGGTTTTTACGATGTACTTATTTACATCTTGAGTGAAGCTCTCAAGAATCCTTTCTTTGGAAATTGTGAAGGAAGGTCTGAATTTAGAGCCATACTCTAATAAATTCCTAAGCTTTTCATTTTCAACATAACTCAAGTTTCCGGTGATAATATGGTTGTAATTCTTATCATAGTGAACTGTATCTTTATGTTCATCACAAGAACAAGTAGTAATTACAGGAATGTAGCTCGAAGAGTTAAGTTTGTAGTTTTTAACTATTGACCCTAAGGTCTTAACATATTTAAAACTTACAATAGACTGGTGCCTGTGGATGGGAAAAAATTGCATTATTGTAGAACAGCTTCCTTACATTGAGATTATCGTAGGCTTTATTTAGGAACCTGATGGTAACAAAATTACTGGAAAATTCTTTAAGAGAAATTTTATCTTTAAGAATATGTTTAAGAATGTCCAGAACCAAAGCAAAAACATGCTTATCAACATGGTCAGCAGTTTCATTCCAGAATTTGAAAAAACATTTAAGGACAGAGTGCTTGAAGGACTTGAGAATTTTGTAAGTATTTTTAACAAAATTAGTGCCAGTTTTAAAGCTTTCCAGAGTTTTTAGCAAGTTAGCAAAATCAACTTTGCTTGATGTGCGAAATAACCTCTGTCCTCTATTACCTCTAGAGCAGCTCTTATTATTAACAAGAAAGAAGAGTTCACGAATTGAAAATTTATGCTGATTATGCTTATTGTCAGATAGAGTGGAATTAAGGCCATAGGGATAAAGAGACTGATGCTGCAAAATTTCAAGGGATTCAGTTTCTAGCCGAGCATAGAGGTCAGGAATAATATGTAGTACCTCTATTTTCACTTTGTCAAAACCATGAGTATGGAAATGCTCTAATTCAAAGGTAGAGTACTGGTTGGCGTTTGTGGAGGGGTTCACTCCTGAATTAGAGAACTTGTTTACTAGAGACCTGTGACCATTAATCCTAAGATGAAGAGGATTTTTACTTTGGCCAATATAGCTAAGGTTGCAGACAGTACAGGTGAGCTTATAGATGGTATTGTAGGCTTTGCAAAACTTGTTGGAGCAATTATCCTCAACAGAAGAATATAGGTTAGGATCTGCAGATTTACATGTCAAACAACGTTTGTCATTTCATAACTTTAGATTACCTTTGCCAGCGAGTTCATACACTATGGGAAAGGGTGCTAGCCTAACCGAGCGGGAGGACTTAAAATATCTGAGCTGACCTCCAATCCTTTCATCGTCCTTAGAACTCCACTTGGGCCAAAACATACAAATTCTGAGCAAACCAACTAGGAAAAACTTTTTAGAAATAAGCAGTCCAAGAAAAAGACCAAACTCGAGTATAAACTACACTCCAAAAAGCTGCATCCAAAACATACTAAAAAGAAAAATTAGAAAATGAAAAAAAAACCTCAAGTGAAAAAAATAGTAATAAAAAAAAAAAAAAAATAATAATAATAATAATAAAACATTTCAACTAGAATTTGCGCATGAGCTGCTAAATAATAAATTGAAATTAGTTACTTAAGAGCAAAACTGAAGACTAAGGAAAAAATTTTAGAATTTAACACGAAGGGTGCAAAATAACCTGAAAATCAAAACGCGCAACGCAGCAGTTTTGAAAATTCAGAATTCACATTCTATAAAGAAGATACCCAAGCAAAAAAATACATATATAATTTTGACTCACACCTAGTACAACATAGAAAAGGTTATGTATCTACCTGTGTGAGTAAAAGGAGAAAAGATAAAAAAATAAAATAAAACAACTGAATGTAGAAGGTGTCGAGAATACTGAGCCTTGGCTTTATCAAGGACCAGCAAAAACTCTGCATTTTCTCACTTCTACAAAGACCTAGTTGGAAATGGGTTTCTGCAAGGCCATAGATGCAAGTAACATTCCCACCTAAAATAGTTTAAAAAATATATATATAAGTCATGTCCTCCGTAGAGTAGCATGACCTAGCACTAGTTAACAATTTCGCTTGCATCCATTAACCTTCATGGCCCGACCCATGCTCTTCATCTGTTACTATTAAACAGAGAGAAGAAGATTAAAGAGAACTCAAGCTGTGAGAGTGACATAATAAATAGAAATGATTTTCAGCTATAACGAAATTCCAAGTTCGTTTGAGAGAGAATTTAAACCTGAAAAACAATGCAAAAGAAATCCAAATTTTACATTGCAATTAAAAAAGGAAATGTTAATTTATAACGAACAGATTTTTTGAAAGAAAACTTGAGTCTAAAACCCCCTACTCTACAACTTATGACAGCACAAAAACGAGAATAAGTTAAAGATAATAATTAACTAAAGAAAACTTTGTGAAAGTTATATACCTTAAACAGTTAGTTGCAATATGTACAAAGTATTTCAGCAGTGCTTTAAGTGCATAATTAATTAGTTATTAAGAACTTTACTACTTTGAAAAAACAGCGCATAGACAGCGCATAGAAAAGGAACAAGCTTAGCCATCTTCTGTTCCTAGGTACCCCAAAAGACGCTCAAAGTTACAAAGAAAAGTAAGAGTTAAAACCCGCATAAATGTTAACAGACAAACCAATGCTTAAAAGCTGAAAAGCTAAAAAACGACAGAGAAAAGGTACATAAAGTACAAACATTGAACTTATAAAACCTAGAACCCAAAAACAAGGAAGAGAGCTTACCTCTTGTGTGACAAAAACTTTTCTCCTCACAAGAGGAGAACATGGCTGACCTCTTCCGCCACTCCCTAGACGCTGTGGGGCAGTGAGGGTGGGGCTGATGGCCTCCTCATACAGCAAGAAACCAACGCGCGGAGATTTTAACCAGAGAAAAAAATATATAAACTTAAGACTGTGGATCTGTATGATCAGAATGAGCAGAATTAACTCTCCAGAATACATGAGAAATATTATAAAATACACGAGCAGTTTATTTAATAATCTTTGCATGTATTAAATCACCTTAGTGAGCTTCTATAGATTAATCAGAATCTTATTAATTTTAATGTTGGTTTTACTATTTTTAGTATAGCTATCCTAGTGATGAATAACTAGTTTTCTTTTTTATTTGTTTTTATTTTCTTTTATAAACAGATTTTTAAGCTTTTTTTGTGATTTTGTTTATATTATTTAATTTTTTGTTTTAATAGGACCGTCATATCCATAGCACTAAGGTTCCTTTAGGTAGTTAATAGGCATCCTCTAGCCAACTTCCTTACGGCTTTGATTGGTCAGAATCATATTATTAACTGTGTAGAAAATTAAAGCAGATCTGCCAACCTTACTCTATTATTCAGAATAATTTTTCTTAAAGTTCTTTTGATGAAAGAAGAAGGAATTTCTGTTCTCTAGAAAACTTTCTAATAGTATATTAATGTGGTAATTGAAATCCAAATTGTTGCTGCAAATTCTTGAAATTCTTAGGACCTGAGAAATTAGTACATTCTCAATTACTTTGGTTGAAATGTTATTATTCCAGTGTAGATATTTAATTACTTTGAAAGGAAAATTAACTCTTTTATCAAAGAGGCTAATAGATGGGTTACCTCTGTTGAGCTTAATGCTTAAGTCTAGGAACTCAAGTTCCTGATTACTGTGGTTGGTTTTACATAAGTTAAGAGAGCTAGGATAGATATTATCAAAATCACTCTCTATAACTTCTGAATTATTGATACACAGCAGATCATCAATATATCTAAAAGTGTAAAGGTAGTTATCTGAGCAGGTGGGGTGATTTTTAATGAATTTATATTCCTTAAAGAACAGGAATAGATTAGCGATATTTGTGGACGTTGATGTTCCCATTGGAATACCGTTCACTTGCTTATAGAGAGTATTATTATATAAGATATGGTTATTTTTTATGCAGCAATTGAGATAAGAGTTCCAAGTTCCTACATCAACAAATTGGTTAAGTTTAAATTCTGCATACAGCTCTTTAAAGGTAGTGATTATATCTGATAGAGGCAGATTAGTATATAGGTTTTCAAAATCATAACTATTAATATCTAGGGGACAAACTTTGAGTATAGTAGAAATTACTTCTGCATTATTATTAATTACCCAAAAATCTCTGTACATCAAGTTAGAACAGTTTCTAATGTGTTTCAAAACCTTCTTTAAGACATCTTCAAAAGCAAGATCTATTTTCTTTTTATGACTCCTTACTCCACTAGCTATGAACCTGAACTTCACAGGATCCTTATGAAACTTAACCGTTGCAAAAAGAAATGGAAATTCAGGCCCATATCTTCTAGTTTGTGGAATTTTAAGTTTCTTGAAGAATGCCTTAAACCGATTTTCTAACTGCTTGGTAGAATAACTTACGGGCTCGTATGTTACTCTATTATTGAGTTCCATAGTTAACAATTCAAAATAGAACTTCTTACAGATAATTGCAAAATTATTGCTAGCTTTATCCGTAGTGGTAAAAATAAATTGGTCTTGTAGTTTGGAGAGTGACCTTTTAGCTTCTCCAGAGAAAAAGAGATTTCTGTCGAAACAAAAGTCCAGACCTGCCAACTCACCGGTGAAGCTATTGATTATATTATATTTCCATTCTGCGAAGGCCTCAATAGGCTGATTGTACGTTAAACTGGTTTTTACGATGTACTTATTTACATCTTGAGTGAAGCTCTCAAGAATCCTTTCTTTGGAAATTGTGAAGGAAGGTCTGAATTTAGAGCCATACTCTAATAAATTCCTAAGCTTTTCATTTTCAACATAACTCAAGTTTCCGGTGATAATATGGTTGTAATTCTTATCATAGTGAACTGTATCTTTATGTTCATCACAAGAACAAGTAGTAATTACAGGAATGTAGCTCGAAGAGTTAAGTTTGTAGTTTTTAACTATTGACCCTAAGGTCTTAACATATTTAAAACTTACAATAGACTGGTGCCTGTGGATGGGAAAAAAAATTGCATTATTGTAGAACAGCTTCCTTACATTGAGATTATCGTAGGCTTTATTTAGGAACCTGATGGTAACAAAATTACTGGAAAATTCTTTAAGAGAAATTTTATCTTTAAGAATATGTTTAAGAATGTCCAGAACCAAAGCAAAAACATGCTTATCAACATGGTCAGCAGTTTCATTCCAGAATTTGAAAAACATTTAAGGACAGAGTGCTTGAAGGACTTGAGAATTTTGTAAGTATTTTTAACAAAATTAGTGCCAGTTTTAAAGCTTTCCAGAGTTTTTAGCAAGTTAGCAAAATCAACTTTGCTTGATGTGCGAAATAACCTCTGTCCTCTATTACCTCTAGAGCAGCTCTTATTATTAACAAGAAAAGAAGAGTTCACGAATTGAAAATTTATGCTGATTATGCTTATTGTCAGATAGAGTGGAATTAAGGCCATAGGGATAAAGAGACTGATGCTGCAAAATTTCAAGGGATTCAGTTTCTAGCCGAGCATAGAGGTCAAGAATAATATGTAGTACCTCTATTTTCACTTTGTCAAAACCATGAGTATGGAAATGCTCTAATTCAAAGGTAGAGTACTGGTTGGCGTTTGTGGAGGGGTTCACTCCTGAATTAGAGAACTTGTTTACTAGAGACCTGTGACCATTAATCCTAAGATGAAGAGGATTTTTACTTTGGCCAATATAGCTAAGGTTGCAGACAGTACAGGTGAGCTTATAGATGGTATTGTAGGCTTTGCAAAACTTGTTGGAGCAATTATCCTCAACAGAAGAATATAGGTTAGGATCTGCAGATTTACATGTCAAACAACGTTTGTCATTTCATAACTTTAGATTACCTTTGCCAGCGAGTTCATACACTATGGGAAAGGGTGCTAGCAAGCTATGTGTATACACTACTGTTTGTGAAAAAAATTGTAACACCATGCAGGACTGCTAATATTAGCTTGAAACTTGCAGGATATGAACAACAGGTTGCGACATCAAATGATTAAAACGTCAGTGAAAATCCGCATGGCTCCCGCGGTGACGCAGTGGTCTAAGCGATGGCCTCTGATCATTCGTCCGGAAGGGGTCCGGGTTCGAATCCCCGTGAGGCATGGATGTTGTGTTTGTCTTACGGCCCTGGCTCTCTCTCTCTCTCTCTCTCTCTCTCTCCCTTCTCTGGAACCAGTGGCTCTAAATTAGGAATGCCGCCCCGGTGGCGCAGTGGTCTAAACGATGGCTTCTGATCATTCATCCGGAAGGGGTCCGGGTTCGAAACCCAGTGAGGTATGGATGTTGTGTTTGTCTTACGGCACTGGCTTTCTCCCTTCCCTGGAACCAGTGGCCCTAAATTAGGGACAGGCGACTACTTATAGCCTATTGGGTTACCCACGGTGGTCGTTAAACCTCTAATCAAAAAAAAAAAAAAAAAAAAAAAGCGCTTGCGGTTTCAGAGCGGCTTCTTCTGAACTGCCCGGTCTTGGGTATAAACAGCACGCTCAAACTAGATGTAATCAGTGAAGAGCCGACATTAAGTCGAAAGGGTATTCCTTGTGTCTCACTATGCCCTGTGGCCAAGGAAAGTCGCATTATGAACACCTGACGGACTTTGAACGAGGAAGGATTGTTGGGATGAGAGATGCTGGATTTTCTTACCGCGAAATTACCACTCGTAAGGACGAAACGCAAGTACAGTGATGAGAAGGGGGCGTCAGTATACAGATGAGGTTAGGACGCACAGAAATCCGGGAAATGGACTGCAAAATCCCCCCGACTTCACGGGGTGTTTGGAACCTCTACCTCATGGCAATGACCGATCGCACAGCGACATCCACGGTGTTAGCGCAGTAGTAGAGCACTGTCAAAGGTCAGGCTTTGTCCTCCCGCACAGTGCGTCGTCGCCTGATTAACAGAGGACTGGTCGATAGCAGCCCATTGTTGTATTCCTTTGACCCTCAACCACAGACGCCTCAGGCTGCAATGGGGTCTCAAACACACACATTGGCTCCCTCAATGGCAACAGGTCGTGTTTTCTGACGAGTCACGATTCAACTTGATGTCTCATGATGGTTTGCATACTTGTTCGAAGACATCATGGTGAACGGCACCTTGCAGCGTGCATTTTTTTTTTTTTGCAGCGTCATACCGGCCCAACACTAAGCGGCATGTTTTAAGGCGCCATTGGGTTCTATTCGTGATCTTTCCCGATACGAATTAAGGGAACATTCAACACCCAGCGATGCATCAGGGATGTTTTAGAGGCAGAGGTAGTACCCTCCTTTCAGATTTGACCTGACGCTATATTCCAGCAGGGCAATGCTGGTCCACATGTGGCCCGAAATGTCCATGACCTCTTCCATGCACTGTAGATGCCGCTTCTTCCCTAGCCTGCACGATCCTCGGATATGTCCCCGATCGAACATGACTAGGACATAGTAGCTAAGCAACTCGCCCGTAAAGCGCCTCTGCCAATCACCACAAATTAACTATGGTCTCTCATAGAAGCAACCTGGCAAGCAATGTTTCCTCTAAGCTGCGCGCGGCCTCGCAGCGACTTAACTTCCTCCGCGCAGCTGAAATATCTTCCGCGCAGTAAGCATTTTAGATTAAAATTCCCAAATCTCTCTCTCCCTTTAATCAATTTTCATAAATCAAAAATCAATTACCTGCAATAATAATAATAAATAAATAAATTTCGAGCTCTCAAAAAGTCAAAACAACACTTTTTTTATATGCCGTTCGCCTCCTAAGTTCGTCTCATTGTCCTCTTCATTCTCAAAGGCTTCTTACAAAGTAGCCTCGTGTGAGCAGATAGTGAACGCGAGAATGCGGATTAGTGATTTTCCCACGCCAAAAAAAGAGGCAGAAATTGAGTCTTTTCTCAAAACAACACATCGGCGCCAGCCAATCACAGCAAACCGTAACCAAGTTTATTGAACTAACTGAAGCACCCATGCTAGTTGGCGAGGGAAAGGCATTCCGGTCAGTTAAATTGTAAGCCGCTGGTAAAAGGAGCGATTTATTCCTTGAGATGACTGTCAGATCAGAACGATTTCGCACTTATTCTATTTGAACCAATTATTTTGCATTTAGTTGTTACTTTGTTTCTTATTCTCCTTTGTATTTTGATATGCAAAGAAACTGTGTATTATGCGTAAACATGCTTTTCTTAATTTCCAGTGTTTTTAATCCAGAAGTAATTTTGAGCTTCTCACTTTTTATAAAATGCAAAATTTTAATTAATGAAATGTTTTTATTATTTTTTGTATTTAAAATCAATTGCGGAAAGAGCGGTGATAAAAATGGGGGGATTATAAAAAAATAAGAGTTCCAATCCAAGTTCCAACTTCTATTGCATTAGTAAGAGAAGCTGAGAAAATAAAATGTTTTGCCCAAGTGGTTTTGATGCCTGCGCAGCTCATTTGGAGTTAGGCACGCATTGCCCATGGCCGCTTAGAAGAAATATTGCTGGCAAGCAATTCCCCAGTTCGATATCGAAAACCTCTTCCATTCAATGCCATGCCGTGTTATTGTTGCTCAAGGTGTCTTCACACAACACTGAGTTTTGAAGCGAAAAAAATCTTGTATAACTATGTAAATGTAATGAGTTATCTCCTGTAACGTGAGGAATCTGTGAACTGTGCTCAAAAGATTTATCTTAGTTAAAAGAACATTTCACAGACAACGTGATTTTTATATCGAACGTTTAGAAGAACAGATATAGAGGAAAACATGATCTAAATTTACGCCCTCTAGCGGAAGACCTTTGAATAATAAAAAAGTAGAAAACATGTGAAGGGTATTCTTCACAGGTAAAGCAAATTAGAGATTTTTTTTTCAAATACGTCTCTTAGAAGCAGTAATAGCGAGGAATGTTTTGACATTTCTTCCTCCTAGCGGGTAAACTGTGCAAAAAAAAAAATAATAATAATAAATAAATATAATATTCCCCATCTTTACTGTAACGAACGGCATACGGTAAAAAAGAAATTTTTCAAAAGGATTTTTAGAAGCGGAGATACAGCATCAAATAGAAATACACACCAACAGCCCCTAGTGCCAGAACTGTGAACTGCAAAAACCCCACGCCTAGAGGCAAAAATGTTCCTCAAAGTTAATAACATACGGGGTTCAAAGAATTTTTTAAATCGAACATTTAAAAACAGAGATGTTAACAGAAACCAATAACACATTTGCGCCTCTAGCGGGAAAAATTTGCACTAGTTTCGGCAGTAAATGTATACAAAATGTTTTGGCAATTAGTGGTATCTGACCGAAAAAAAGATGTTTTCAGTCGGGTTTTTAGACGCGCAGATGTTGCTGCTTAACAAGCTGCAAACGGAAACAGGAACTTATGCCCTCTTAGTGGCACACTTGTGAGTTATTAAAATTTGAAATTATATGCAAAACATTTCACACCGGAAACTCTCTCCTACAAAGATTTTTTTTTCTCAAGTTGGACAGTTAGAATGGTGATAGCGGCAAAAATAAAATGCACCCATGCCCTGGCGGAAAAATTATGCCCTATTTTCAGCACAAGGTATTATCAGAAAGCTTGCCGTGGTGAGTGGAATCTGGCTGCGAAATAATTTTTTAAATCGAGCTTTCAGAAGCGCAAATACTGCGACAAATATATCAGAAACAAAAATATACATTTACGCCCCCTAGTTGCCAAACTATTCTTTACAAAAAAATTCGAAATTATGTGCAGAACATTTCCCACCAGGACTCTATCCGATACAACAAGAATTTTTCAAATCGGACTTTTAGAAGCAGAGATATCGGAGAAATCGCAGTTTAACTTTACGCCACCAAGCGGGAAAACTATGCATTACTTGAAAAAGAAATTGTGCCTAAAATAGTCTTCGCTATAAATAGTATCAAATGGAAGACAGAATGTTTTCAATCGCATGTTTAGAAGCAATTATATTGAAGAAAATGTATTTTTAAGTCTATAGCATCTGCATTTACGTCCTCTAGTGGCGAAGCTATGCATCGTAGAAAAACTAGAAGGCAAGGATCATCGTCCTCGCGTTTCAAGCTTCTTAATTCAAGAAGAATTTTTCAAGTCAAACTAATAGTTGCAGAGATATTGGTGTCCACAGACGGCTGGACAAAGTGATAACATAAGCACGATGTTTTTTTGCAAAAGACGTGCTAAATATAAATGAACGATGTACGATCCTGCGCTCAATAATTGTGTTCTCTTGTAATCGAACAGATTAATAACTGCCCTTACAACTACTACTGGGAAGCTGGTGCGAAGTTTCTTTGTACGTAGTGATTTTTTGCGTCCTCTCTGGAGCTGCGACTCTGGCTCGTAATGGGTACACTTTATTTTTAGAGATCTGTTTCTTTTAAAGAAGGTACTGGGATTTTCTTTAAACTGTTCAATATAAAAGACAATGAAAATTACGAAAAACACGTTTGTGTTTAATTGCATGCAAAAAGAACTAGGGAAGTAATTGTGGAACAACATGCATGAAAAAAAAAAAATTCTTAAGCTTGGATCCAGATGTGTGTCTGTCAAAAGGGACTCCATTCTCATTTAATAATTTTCTGCTGCGAAAGTGCTAACTCTCATAAATATCATCATCATCATCATCATTGTCAACCATTATCAATCCACTGCTGCACGAAGGTCTCCCCAAGTTTCCTCCACAACGGTCTGTCTTGTGCCAGTCTCCTCCATGTCACCCCTGCATACTTTCGAATTTCATCCACCCATCTCCCATGTGGTCTTCTTCTGGGTCTTTTCCTGTCCCTTGGAATCCAATCTAAAATTTCAGCTGTCCATCGATGATCTGTCCTTCTGGCAGTATGTCCAGCCCATTGCCATTTCAGGGATTTAACTCTGATCATGATGTCTTCCACTCTTGTCATTTTTCGGATCCACGAGTTCCTCTTCTTATCTCTCCTGGTTACACCAAGCATGCACCTCTCCATGCTTCTTTGAATTGTCTGCAGCCTTTGTATGTCTCTTTTAGTTAAGGTCCACGTCTCCGCACCATACGTAAGCACTGGAAGGATGCATTGATCAAACACTTTTCTTTTAAGACATAATGGCATATTGCTCTTGAAAATTATGCTGTTTCTTCCAAAAGCTCTCCAGGCAAGTTTTGTACGCCGATTAATTTCTTCATCAATGTGACCCTCACTTGATATCTGCTGTCCAAGATAAACGTACGTGTCTGTTATCTCCAGCTTTTCTCCATCAATCGATAAATCTTCATTTCTTGTAAAAGCATTGAACATCACTTTTGTCTTCTGAAAGTTCATTTTTAATCCCACTTCTTTACTCTTGTCAGCAAGTTCCTGGATCATACTCTGCAGCTCTGATGGGGTAGTTGCAAAAATGACTACGTCATCAGCAAAACGAAGGTGGGTTAGATAATCTCCATTAATCTTTATCCCCTTGTTTTCCCAGCTCAGTGACTGAAAAACACCCTCCAATGTGGCATTAAAGAGCTTCGGAGATATGGTGTCACCTTGTCTCACTCCCTTTCCAATTTTTACGTGTGTTGTATTTTCAAACAGCCTAATCTTTGCACTTGCATTTTCATAGATGTTATTAATAATATTAATGTATGCATCTTCAATACCGCAGGTTTTCAGAGCCATTGTAACTGCTGATGGTTTCACCGAATCAAAGGCTTTTTCATAATCGATAAAAGCCATGCACAATGGAAGTTCATATTCCCTCGCTCTTTCAATTAGTTCTCTCAGCACGTGGATATGATCTATTGTGCTGTAGCCACTCCTGAATCCAGCTTGTTCTCTCGGTTGAGCCATGTCCAGTGTTACCTTCAAGCGGTGTGAAAGAACTTTAGTGAAGATTTTATAAACTACTGATAGGAGGCTGATAGGTCTGTAGTTTCCGAGATCCTCAATGTCACCTTTCTTATGTAGCAGGATCATTGTAGCGGTGTTCCAATCCTCAGGAATCTTTCCTTCATTAAGGCATCGAGTGAAAATTTGGGCGAGTACTGTTTCGATTTCTCCACTTGCTTCTTGTATGATGTCTACAGTAATTCCATCTTCTCCTGGAGCTTTTCCTCGCTTCATGTTCTTGATTGCATGTGCAACTTCTGCTGGAAGGACTGGAGGAACTCTGGTACTGGTATCTTTCATGATGTCTGGAGTGCATATATCATCCCTTTCATATAATTTGGAGTAGAAATCTTTCACTCTTGTCAAAATTTCGCCTCTATTTCTTGTTACAGAACCATCTTCTTTTCTCAGTGCCATAATCTGTTTTCTTCCCTTACTGAGATGTCCCTTTGCTATCTTTAGGCTTTGGTTGTTTTCAATTGCTTTCCTCACTAGTTCACAGTTGAATTTCCTTACGTCTTCAGTGATACTTTTTCTTACTGTCTTGCATAGCTCTATATATTCCACTTTGGAAGTCACATCTTCTTTAGTTGTCCTCATCTCTCTTCTTTTTTGCATCAACATTTTGGTTTTTCCTGATAATTTGTTCACATGCAACTTGTTCTTAGACCCAGCTAATTTTGTTGCTGTTTCCATAAGAGCTTTGGTTACTTTTCTGTTAACTTCAGAGATGTCCACTTCTTCCGATGTTAGGCCTTCTAAAGCAGAGAACCTGTTCTTCAGTTCTAACTTGAAGGTATTATGGTGTTTTTTAAGGTTGGTTATGTCAATAGATTTTGTTTGTCCTATGAGCTTGCCACGTTCAAGTTTAGTGTTCAGGTGCATCTTACATCTCACCAATCTATGGTCACTACCTGTGTTGAACTTGTTCAGCACACTGCAGTCTTCTATGACGAATTTTTTGTTACACATAATAAAATCAATTTCACTTGTCGTCCCATTTGGATGTCTCCATGTCCATTTCCTGTGTGGCTTTTTCTTGAAGGAGGAGTTCAAGATGAAAAACCCTTCTGCCTCTGCAAACTCAACGAGAGTATTTCCACGCTGGTTTCTGTTGCCATGACCGAATTTACCTACCGAAGTTTCATTCTGTTGCCGTTGCCCTATTTTTGCATTGAAATCTCCCATAATTATTTTCAAGTGCTGCTTACCTTTATTATTTAGATGACAAATTTCCTCATAAAATTCTTCAATTTCTTCTTCAGGATGACTTGTGGTGGGTGCATAAGTTTGAATAATCTGAGCCTGGTATCTTTTCGAGAGTTGGATAACAAGTCGTGCAGCTCTGTCAGAGGAACTTTCAACTTCTACAACTTTATCCTTCAGTTTCTTGTTTATTATAAATCCAACACCACTAGTTCTGCCAGTATCTGTCCCACGATAGTAGAAGAGATGTCCACTTTTCAGTTCGATGAGATCTTCTCCTTTTCTCCTTACCTCACTTAGCCCCACGATGTCCCACTTGATCCTTTGTAGTTCCTCTTCCAATTCAAGAAGCCTTGAATCAGAAGATAGGGAGCGTCCATTGTAAGTAGCCAAGGTCAGCATCAGATGGCAGCCTAGTCCGGTCCTCCGGGGATTCTTAGCACCCTCTGCCTTCATGTCGCACTGGCCGCTGCCTTGGCCAGGTACATTCCAGCTGCCGGAGACTGAGGGCCAAGATTTAAGTTGTGGAATCATTTTGGAGGGGTTTGGCCATAACTCACCACGCTGGCCAAGCGGGTTGGTGAGTGTGGGATAGCATTTCCTCTGATCCCGATGGTATAGTTATACCGCTATGGGCGGTCGTCAGAGCCCCTTTAGTGGGAACAGGATGCACCACGAGAAGGCGGGGTTGACATTTGTCAAGGAGAGGCTGTGATGTTACGCATCACCTGACCTTACAAAATATAAGGGAACAAAAATTCTCGGCACTTTGGAAACTTGGACGCTTATCTTTCTCTGATCAGTATTTCCAGATATTTTCATATGCAGCTCTGTTTAATGGAAGTATCAGTTTGTCGTGTGATTATTTCTGTTTCAGAGTTTCTGAAATATCCATGTGGTGGCGTACACGACGGCGTTAGAATTTTTCTGCTCAGCGTCTGTTCAAGGACAACAGATAACAAAAAAACATGTTCCTCGCTGTTTTGACCAATCCGATTCGTTGTGGGCGCTCATACATCTGCTTACATGAGCAACACTGCCAATAAACTATACGGAGTTATTTTCGTTGTAGCTCAATCTTATGAAATATCCCTGCTGTATTCCATTCTGAAACAACACTAGTTAGTACCTTCATAACACCACAAACCGAAATGTGGCCGTCGCTTTTCAAGACAAGCTTCTGTAATACAATAAAAGATAATGGGTGTGCCCGTGGAAGCCATAATTCATCGGGAAGTCGTGGTTAGACCCTCCCAAATTTGGTAGGCTTCAAGTCGAAAATCTAAAAGGGGAGGGGGCCTATTATATAATATATATATATATATAAGGTGTCCAAAAGATAAGTTAAAATCCCCCAAATACCGTCAGTAAATAAACAAAGACATCGCTCTTCCCACGTTTTAGCAACACACAGCAACCGAAAAATCGTTATTCGGTCAGCGCCGGGGAATTGAATCCCGGATCTCTCGATATCTAGCCAAGCGCGTTAGTTGGCCACCGTGGTGTAAGGCTAACGCGCTCGGCTAGATATCACGTTAGCTGGCCAACGCGTTAGTTCGCCAGCTAACGCACTCGCGTAGCCGAGCGCGTCAGTTAGCCACCGTGGTGTAAGGCTAACGCGTTCGGCTAGATATCGAGAGATCCGCCGGGATTCAATTCCCCGGCGGTGACCGAATAACAATTTTTCGGTTGCTCTGGGTTGCTAAAACGTAGAAAGAGCGATGTCTTTGTTTATTTATGTCCAAAAAATAACTGTGCACTGAAAGTAACACTTATGTCGAACTGGTTCCTACAGAAGGTGTTGGAAATGGGCCACACGTCCAGACATGTCTGCACACGCTTCTGCATGTTGGTGAAGACCTTTCTCGGGGTATGTGGTGTGATTTTTTTGGATGTGGGTCGTTATTGCGGCATGTAGCTTTTGAAGCGCATGCGGATTATCTGTGTACACCTTCCCCTTCAGTGCTCCCCCCAGAAAAAAAGTCAAGCTGTGTCAGATTCGGTGACCCGGTAGGCCACAGTCTCCGGGAGATGATGCGATATCCGAAGAATTCTTCCAAAAGCTGTGGTGATGCGCCAGCGGTGTGAGCAGTTGCACTGCCTTGCTGGAACCATCCTTCGTTGATTTCCCGTTCTTTGAGTTTGGATATGAATGGTTGGATAAACTGGGAACGGTAGCGTTCTTAGTCAGTGGTTTCAATGAAGCAAATGGGTCCAATAACCCACGTACGAGTCATGGCACACCGAACACCGTCCTTCTAGTAGGGATTTTCAGTACCCCAGAGACGAGTGTTTTGACTGTTGATGTACCCGGACAGGCGGAACCGTGCCTCATCTGTAAAGAAAGTCACGTCCAGAATGTCCTCACCTTCTTCAGACAGGAACTCTTGGAATCACCTGCAGTTCCGAACACGGGCCTCGTGGTCTCTTTCTTTCAGCTGATGCACGACAGACACATTGTACGGGTGGAAACGCAACTTCCTTTTCAGAATATCGTGGGCTATACTCATTGGTACATGAGCTTGCTGTGACAGCCGCCCCGCGGGCTTGTGTGGACTCCTCTGTATTCTGTCCTGGATATCCTGTACGGTCTCGTTTGCCGTGGATAACCTACCTTCCTTGGCGGGGGGAATCCAGAACACTGCCAGTTTTCCGAAACTTCGCTATAAGCTGACGTACCGCATTGTGGTGGGGGACGTCTGCATCACGAAATTTCCTAGCGAACTGTTTATGCACTTCGCCCGTGTACTTGTCGTCATGGCGAAAGATATGTTCCGCCAAAAACACTCTCTGTTCAACCGTCAACACCATTGTCCTTGTGCCGAGACTAGGGCTTGATCGACACGTCTACTTTCGTCGACCAAGCGCTCGGGAATGCCCTTCGCGCGGAATGACAGCTGTACGCACCTCGGTGTGGGAAGACATAAAGCCGCCCCGGTGGCGCAGTGGTCTAAACGATGGCTTCTGATCATTCGTCCGAGATGGGTGCGGGTTTGAATCCCGGTGAGGCATGAGTGTTCTGTTTGTCTTACTGCCCTGGCTCTCTCCCTTCCCTGGAACCAGTGGCCCTAAACTATAGGGACGGGCGACTGCTTATAGCCCATTGAGTTGCTCGCGTTGGTCGTTACACCTTCAATCAAACAAACAAAAAAACAAAAAAGACATGAAAGTTACCAGAAACAGAGCACATCCACATGGCGGGTCACTTCTACTGTAATGCGATTCAAAATTTCTTTATTATTACATTACTGCAATTCGTATATTAATTGCACAGTCATTATTTAGACACCCTCTATTTACAATGCTATATCTAGGGATCCAGAGAAACAGCGAAGAACGTGTAGATATCTCGAACTTACGTGCATGCTCTGGCGTTAGTATGAAAATGTTCCTGTCACGTGTGCATCACGAGAAGTAAAACAACTTCCCTTATTTGGGTAATATTATTCCACAGGTGGTTGCCATGTCTTCTCGCGACGAATACACGTCACTCACGCGATACGTTTGGTGCTTTGCTATGGCTCTTGAGTTGTGTAAATTATTTTATCTACAGTTCGTAAACGATTGAAAAAGATGTGTTTGTCGAACTTATTTTCATTACATTCCTTCTGAGAGAAGAAATTCACTGGGCGCAGCTAGAGCTGTGGAAACAGAAGAAACGAAGTTTTAGAGGAAAGACATTTTAGCACCTGATGCGATTAACATAGTTTTTAAAGAGGTATGAACTTATGACTGAGATTTTTTCCGTATGAATGTATTCCAAAGATATTATTACTGCACTGGGAACATGATTTTTTGCACATAACTTGGGGATTCAGGAGATGGTATGCAGAGCGCAGTCATTCACTAAAACTGGAATATACAGATTGATTTTTGATTGGAGGTTTAACGACCACCGTGAGCAACTCAATGGGCTATAAGCAGTCGCCCGTCCCTAATTTAGGGTAACTGGTTCCAGGGAAGGGAGAGAGCCAGTGCCGTAAGACAAACACACATCCATGCCTCATCGGGATTCGAACCCGGACCCCTTTCGGACAAATGATCAGAGGCCATCGCTTAGACCACTGCGCCACCGGGGCGGCTATACAGATTGCATCTTAAACGTTGGCATACCTTCACATGCCAGCTACGGTGGCGCCAGTGGCGGGGCCAAAAGTTTTTCTTTTTTTTTCGGGAGGAGAGGAATTACGATTTTTTTTTTTATATTTATACAACTAAATGTGTTTATGAGTGTATCTTTAAAGTGTATGCAACATCCGCGCAAAAATATTCAAATAAATATTGCTGGAAATTAATATTCTTATTACCTATATTCTTATCACCAAATAATGGTTGACCACCTATATTTTGCTATTTATCTGTGCAGAAAACAAGAATACTACACTACTTACTGTTAAATGGTTGAAATAAACAAATTCTAGAACGAAATAAAAATTTACCTTCTAGTGAAACATTTTTCAATTGTATAATGGCACTTTTTATCATTCTACGGTAAGACTAACAATCCCTGACGCCACTCATTTCGACAAACATTTTTTTGATTTGATTCAACTCTTGTTACTTTTACTTACTGTTACTTACTATTACTTGAGTCGTATTTTCAGCCTTCTGGGTTTTTTAGCTAGTTCATCTAAAACTTCTTCAGCTTGCGGTGTGTATTCTCGATGAATGTAAAGTAATGTTAATCCACTGAGTCTCAGTTCTGACACGGTGTTACGTAGACATGATTTTAAGAGACGCAGTGTTAAAACCGAACGCTCACATTCTGAAGTTGTCACTGGTAGAGTACGTAGTATGTGAAACAATGTTTTTATATTGGGCAACACTTCTCTGTAGCACAGTTTTAAAGCACTTGGTGCATCTTTTGGCCAGCGCTCCTTTTCTTTGCGGGCGATCCTACAGTAAGTACCACAGTTTCAATTCTGCGAATAGTTCTTCCGAGCCATTCAGGTCACCTGTATAAAATTCAGTTAAAGTTTTAAAACCATCAATATCTTGAGAAGATGGTGGTACATTGGGATTTATTGGGAACAGTGACTGGAATCTTGATAAGACCGATTTGTGGGCGAGAAATCTATTTTCCAAAGCATTAATAAATGCAGTACATATTCAAAAATGGTACATAAATTGGAATCCTGTAATAGTTTTCTGGGTTTCCTAGGTTTATGTTACAGCGTTGGTTTTGTTTTGATGTGATTCTTGGTATTTTAATCAAAAATCCTTGCCTTTCAGCTTGCTTTAGAATAATCTGAAATAAGTCATGGAACTCAAATTTGACATTGCCTTGTCGCCACAGAAACTTTCAGTGTACCCATGTATTGGCTTTTCGCTGCAATGGGACATTTTGGTCCTTGTCTCCCAGCCGCTTTCTCGTCTTCATGGAGAAAACACGCTCTATTGTTGCCGTGACACATAAAAACAATTTCAAATACTATCAAAACTTTGCCTTTTAAAATCGCGTTTTTGAAATATCGAAAGGTTCCAAAATTGGGGTGGTTAACACCCCAGACTTCCCCTAGGGCACGCCACTGGGTGGCGCAGTGGTCTAAGCTCTGACTTCTGACCATTCGTTCGAGATTGGTCCGGGCTCAAATTCCGGTGAGGCATGGATGTTGTGTTTGCCATACGGCACTGGCTATCTCCCTTCCCTGGAACCAGTGACCCTAAATTAGGGACGGGCGACTGCTTATAGCCCATTGAGTTGCTCGCGGTGGTCGTAAAACCCCCCAATCAAACAAACAAAAATAACATTTCAGCTACTACATTTCAACGCTGATACATTTCCTAATAATGTCTTAATAATTTTGGAATTACTGTCCGACTGGTCAGACACGCAGGCCCCCTAGCCCCAGATGAGATCTGGTGACTCGTCTGCCGCACCACGCTGCCCCCTTTCTCTAAATTAGGGATGGACGACCACCCATAGTTCCTGAAGCTCACGGTGGCCGTCAACACTGTCCTTTCCCAAGAAGAAGAAAAAATAATAATGGCAAAAAAAATTTCTCTGCGCTCTTAGGACGCTGGGAATCTGCTCTCGCTGGCATCTTTAATTTGGCGGACTGCATATGCCCCATAACACTAGGAACTTGCACTCGTGAGTGCCCGTGTGATTCTAGGAGTGCCGCATCGGAGTCTCTCTCCGGACGAGACACGGGTGGCGTACCCTTCACCCGGCACTGCCCCATACTCCCGGGACCATCTTCCCCAAATTAGCAACAAGAGACCGCTTATAGATCCAAGAATCACTCATGATAGTCGCCAAGCCCTATGCCAAATAAAATGGTTCTAGGAGTCTCCACATGTCGGAGCTTATACGTCACTTCACGTAAAAAATTTCCGCTGGATGGCACAAATGGGCAATTGAACGATAAGCTTACTTTTTTTTTTTTTTTAAGGTTGCAAAGAATTTATCTTTTAAATAATCAAATAACTAACGGAAAAGTATGTTGAATTAGGGCTTTTTAAACAATAAATTAAAATTCGTTCTCTATTCGGTTCTATAAATTCCATTTTGAAAGCTGAATGACTTCGCATCTTGCGACAAACGTGGAGCGCTGTCTTACAATGCGATATGTATCAGCGGTCGATTATCGGATTGCTTGGTCTCCTCGATGAACGAAGAACTGTTTTTTGAAATGTTTACATTACAAAGACTTGGCTTGTTCATTAACTTCATGTGTCCTTAAAGCAATGTTTCTGTTAATTATCGAAATATTCTTCTAAATTAGCCAATGTATGCTGACATTTGAGTTAAATGATTGCTAAACAACAAGGTATGTAATGAAACCTTTTTAAAAATGGAAAAAGAGAAGGCGTGAGTGCTTGACTCTTCATGCCTTTCTCAATCCATTGCTGGTTGAAGATTTCCCAAATCTTTTCCACAACTCTGTCTTGAGCAATTCTCTTCCATGCCACTCCAGCATGCGTTTGAATTGCGTCCACCCATCTCCCACGTGGTTTCTTCCAGGCCTTTTCCTGTCCCTTGGTATCCAGACTAGTAATTCAGTGGTCCAACGGCGCTCAGTTCTTCTAGCAATTTGTTTCTTCTGCTTTGTTCATGATGTCATTCACTGTCAGGACCGTCCTTAGACCCAGGAAAGCGAGGCAATGCCCGGGTCCCACCCCTCGTGGCCCCTGAGCATTATAGGCACAAAAAATTAAGGTAAATATGCAGAATAAAACAAAATAATTATGAAGGACTTGTACTCCGAGCGAATGTTACCTTATTTGCGTGAAATGTGGGAACGTCTGAATAAAATTAAATTAAGCCAGCTAATTCTCCTGGAATAGACGGGATCGGTTCCGATAGCCCCGTTTGTACGCCTTGTGCTTTTCGTCTTTACGTTTGTTCGAACTGTCAAACAATACTGAAAAATAATAATAATAATAATAATAAGGCGTGGTGCAATTTTTAATATAAAAATATTTTTACAAGTTTGTATCAAAAATGGAAAAGTAAGTTCCACTTGATTTCATTTTCTTAAATTGTAATTTTGATGCGCTGCGTATATTTAATACAAAGTGATTATTATTTTAATTTCAAAGGAGACCACGTGTATCTGATCAACAGAGTTGTAAGAAAATAAAATGTATCTGCGTATACAACCATTGAAACAGAAGACTTGCTGCAAACCTTCCAAACACGAACCACGATTACAATAGAATAAGATAATTTAAGGAAAAATCAATAAAATAATAAATAATTATAAGAACATTTCAGATTCCAATGTGGACAAAATAATTACATTAAAATTGAATGCGTAGAAATGTGTGTGAAATTGACCTTTATACAAAATATTAAAATATTGGACTACGAACCTCATAAGAACAAGAGACTAATTGAAGATAGTTATGCAGAAAAACAGTTCCATCAATGAACCTTCAAAAATTAAAAATAGCATTTCCAACAACTTATTCAAATAGACAAAGTCATCGCTCTTTCCACGTTTTTTAAAGAAAAATGCCAGCACGTCAGTGTCAGAGTTTTTAAAAGAAAAACGTGGAAAGAGCGATGACTTAGTCTATTTACATCGTCTCCACGTATTTGGAAGATTTTCACAACTTATTCAAAAATAGTAGACTTACAAAATACGTAAGGAAAATATTTATTAAGTATGCAACTTAATTCTCGGCCGCTAACCGCAAGCGATCATAGAACGTCGGCAAATGCAAATAACTGTGTGCGATATTGGCTGATTGCAGCGCCATTCAACAACTTTCCAGGCAACCGTAACCGCTCACAGCTGTAGTGAGAGAAGAGACGAAAGTTGACGGTGAAAGCAATGTCGTTCGAGAAGCAACATTTGAGGCACTGCCTCCTGTTCGCGTTTCAGCTGAAAAAAGTGCCGCGGAAGCCCAGCAAATGATCTCTGCTGCTTTGTGTGATGCTGCTGTGTCCTAGTGTAAGTGCTTCCAGCAATTTAAGCAGAGAAATTTCGATCTCCGTGAGGCAGAACGTTCGGGAGAGCCACAGAAAGTTGACGATGAGGAACTGGAACAGCTGTTGGACACGAATCCCTGTCGCACACAATCAGAGCTCGCCCAGGAACTCGGAGTAACACGGCAAGCCATTGCAAAGCGCCTGCACAAGCTTGGACGGATTCACAAGGAGGGCCGTTGTGTACCCCACCAACTCACAGCTGCGAACAAGTCTAGGCGCAACGATGTTGCTGTGTCCTTGCTCTCCAGATTCAAAAAGAAGGATTTCCCCCACAAGATTTTGACCTGTGATGAGAAGTGGGTCCTCCACGATAATCCTAAACGGCGCAAATTGTGGATTTATCCAGGTCAGCCTACCACCAGTACCGCCAAACCGAATATCCATGCCAGGAAGTTGTTGCTGTGCATATGGTGAGATCAGCACGGTGTCATACACTATGAGTTGTTCAAACCTGGTGAAACGGTCAATGCTGAGTGTTATTGTTAGCAACTCATTCGTGTGAGTGACGCACTGTTGGCGAAAAGTCCATACACCGGCAAGGGCAGAAGGTCAGTTCTGTTGCTTCAGGATAACGCGCGTTATCACCTCTTTCACTCCCTGCAACATCACTTGAGTGATACGCACTTCACTTCTGTCGAGGAGGTCCACACAAGTATAGTATTGATGACTTTATCAACTCGAAACAGCCCTCTTTTTTCCGCAGTGGCATTCAGCAGATCTCTGACCGATGGCTTAAATGTATCCAACACGACGGGGATTATTTCCCTGATTAGGTACGTATTCGATTTGCTATAATTTACTGTCAACGTGCCATACCTGTGGCCGAGAATTAAGTTGCACACCTAATAATTTAATAACTGGCAACTGCAAGAGGAAACTGGCAATAAATGCACAATACGTGAATAAATTTGGTGAAAATTGTAACTCAAAAAGAAAGTAATCCACTTCAGCATTTTCGTTTTTAAAGGCTTTAGTTAGCTTCATAATTAACCAAGATGCAGAGTAATGTAATGTACTCTGTGAGGTGTGGAACTCTCGTACGCAAGAAAGGAATTGTCCGAAACAGCAGAGAACATTTAAGCAGACAGGGGACCCGGGTACTGGACAATATTTTGGGGGCCCAGTATTAGTGGCACATCTAGGAAACCATTATGGGTGGCCGAATAAAAGTACCCAGGAGAAAGCATTCCCGAAATATTATGAAGAAGCAAGAAAATATCCCCACTGTATTGAAGTGTGTATCCCATGATTCATTGACGAATCCGTGGTAGCAAGAAAATGTAAAAATGCATGGTTGTAAAATGGATACAAGTTCAGTTCTGCTTTAATCCTCCCTCCTTCAGTTTTTTGAAATTATATCGAAGTACTGAGCAAAATAATACGATCCAAATATCATGATTCAGACGAATTCTTAATGTATGAAAATTACCCCCAATTACCGAGGTGTACAAAAATACGTCTTTTCCGAAAGATTTGAGGATAGACTGGGACTCCTAAAAAAGCAGAAAAAAATTTAAAAAAAAAATTAACAAGGCAGTTTCTTATAGTTTTTGCTGTGCTATTGCAAAAAAAAAAAAAAAAAAACTGTAGAATTCTGTCAATTCTTTAAGCAACCTGCATAATTCTGGTGCCACTTGAAAATGCTGGGCCAGGGGCTGCAGCACCCCCTAGCTCCCCTCTTAAAAGGGCTCTGGCTGAGCGAGACACAAAAGCGGGCCGCGGGTGGCCTAGTGAGCAACGTTCGTGGCTGCCACGGAAAGGACCTCAGGTTCGATCCCTACGAACGCCCGATCCACTAAATATCCGCCGTGCGTCGGATGGGCACGTTAAGCCGTCGGACCCCCGGGCACTGGCTCCCCAGTAATAAATAAGGACGTCTTCCTCCCCCTTTCTACTTCGCTTCCGTGTCACTTTCCTATCGGGCACTCTAGCCCAAATCTCCTAGCTTCCTATTTCTAAGGGTTGTTTTAGACCTGGGGTCAGACACTCCCTTCCTGAAATCCTCTACATATGATCATGATCATGAGACACAAAAAGCAATATGAGGATATGCCTAATCTTTGTGACCTTTCCGAATACTTTGTAGGGTGGAAGTGCTAATCAGTCACCTGTGTTCTGTCGCAGAAAGCCCCTCTGAGCGTTCAACCTTGAGCGGAATTTTTCCAAGCCCAACCCGGAAAGCATCTTCCTATTATAACGTTCACTACTCATTCATTCTGTGCTGGTTCCGTTTTCATTCTGCACTCTTGGGTTCTTATCTAGTTTTTACATTTTTAGTAAAATTATGTCAAAAATAGGAAGTGCGTGTTTTGAACAATCAAGATACTTTCCTATGACAGATGTATGAGAAAGTAAAAAATATTTGAGTGGAAGTGGGGAACTTTTGAACGAAAAAGGGCATAATTTCAAGTCCCAGGTAAAACAAAGCTTGCTCCGGTTAAAAAAGTATATATATATTTGATTTTAAGTTCACATATTTAACAAGATCTAATTTTTCATTGCATTTTTAACCAGCAGATGGCAGCATAATCTTCAGAGGAAAATATCCCATTATTTCTGTTATCGTTTGGCAAAGAGCTGATGCATTTTACAATACCTTCACCCTGCCTCGGTTGCTGCGTTTCCATTCATTAGCCGTGTTTCCATTCTACTGATTTATCAGTAGATCTACTGATTTTGACTCCTGTCTACTGATAGATTTTTATAAATCATAGGAATCTACTGATATATTTTTTCGGTTTTAAGGCATCCTCCTCAATTTTTTGCTGTTACGTCTAAGTTTTTGGCTTATGGCGTAATATTCTGACAGATGTTTTTTTCCTCTAAACTCTAAAATAATTTTTATTATGTGCTTCTGATAATTCTTATTATTTGTTTAAGTTGATTAAAAATGAATGATGGATGAATGCCGTTGGAGAGGATTTTGCTGTCTGATTCAGTTGTTAATAAATACTGAAATTAGCACTTTTCTGAGGAGAAGAAGCAAACTGTGATTTAACTTTTTATACTAGCCGCAAACTAAACTGATTTATTTCCACATCCACACTTGTTATGCTGATTTTTTTTTTTAATCTAAATGGCTAATTAGTCTGTTATGCAAATGCTCTCTCCAATCAGTGGCGCACACACGGGGGGGGGGGGGCTTCCCCTTATGCTGACAGTGCGGAAAATTATTGCGTCGAAGTTTGAAACAAAACTTCGACGATACGCGATCTACATGTACTTCTTAATTATGTACCGCATAATTATAACATAAAATAATCATAAGGGAGTAGTTCTGTTAAATAAAATTAGAAAAATCTAACCAGCAACAGAATTTCATTTGCTTCTCCTAATCATTTAACTTTCTTGTACTGTAACATTACTAATAAATGGACAAGAATAAATATACAAAAGTCAACCTCCGTCTTAATTGTTATGGCATTATTTTTCCCGGTAAATTTAGGGTGGTACTGAAAATTTAGGGGAGAACCTTTGGGTTCTCTACAACGTAAATGAACCTTTTGGGGGGCCCTCGTTTGAGACACATCCTGAAGCTTTTGGGGGCCCTCGTTTTGAGACACATCCGGGCTCCAGGTATATTTACTACAATTTTTAAATGGAGTGTAATCAATATCAAATAATTCTATTATTACAAATTTTGAAGATGTGAATCAGTTTTTTTGGTGTAAATATGACATGAATGTTAAGTAAGATAATATCCGAAAACTTGAAAATTTCGTCGTCCTGGGGGGCGGGAATCGAACTCGCGTTTCCCCGCCTGAGTACGCTAACCACTATACCACCCAGAACAACCAAGTCGCAAGTTTCCGATTAATTTGAATATAACCATCACAGGATTCGCTAGTCGAAGCAACCGACATTCATGTTTAGCGAATCTGGAGGTTAAGAATTCTATAACGTGATTTCCCGGAAAAGAATTTTGTCGCTCCAGGACGACGAAATTTTAATGTTTTTGGATATTATCTGACTTACCATGCATGTTATATTTACACCAAAAAACGGATTCACATCTTCAAAATTTGTATTTTATTATGTAATCCGGTATTCCATTCATAATTCTATTATTGTTCTACATTTATGTAAACGAAACAGAAACAATACCTGTAACGATGCCGATTTTAAGGATACAGTTAGGTGTTAATAATGACAATATTAAGTAAGTAACACTGTATAACACCACAGCGTGGCGATCGAATGGCAACACAGAAATACAGATTACAGACATTTTAGGTTATGATGCGACGTTACCAGTGGTCAGTGTCGCCACCACGCACAAATGAAAAAACTCTACAGTTAGCAAAATTTTATCCGCTTGTCAAGCAGGATAGCCATCTTTACATTTCTTAGGTGGAGAACAGGCGACAGGCACTATATAAAGTTTGAACCACGACTGCTTTTCTATGAATCCGCAACATATTATATTCATCAACATAACGTTTTCCCTCTTTTTTCCTTTTTTTTTTTTTTTTTTTGTTTCCTCCTTGCTTTACTTCTACATATTTTCACAGTGAATCGGGGGCCCTTCGAGATTGCGACTTGCGCGACCCCATAAATCAGCCCCTGCTTGATTCTTTTAAACGGACGAATAAATTATTTTGGTACATATGAATAATAATCGTTAACTTCATTTGACCATTATATCCGTCTGGAAAGTTATTTCTGCAAAATAAATGGGGGAAAGTTTTTCTAAGGAAATAAAGTATTTATCATTTGTTAGGCGCATGCTCTGAAGTGACATAGCAAAATTCTCAGAATTTATGTGAGAATAGTGCCTCTAGACCAAGCACGCTGTTATAAATTAATTAAGCTAAAGCTAACCACAGTTAGACGTAAGTCGTTGTTCTTGGAGCCCAGGGTGATTGGTAGGCTCTTTCATCCTACTTTAGTACTATTGAGATGTTCTATCCTCCCTATCCATTTATCCACAGACTGACATACAGCACAAAGTGATTCTCGAGCAGAGATATTCCGAAATCCATGTCTTGCCCACATTTACCTGAAAAGAAACAATGATTTATCAGTATTGGTTCGTGGGTCAAAATAAGGGTAGGCTTAAAAATTGCACATACTCAAAAAGGAGGTACCAATTCCATTGCGTAGGAGGTGATGAACGTACAAATAAATATAAAACTTAATTTCGTAGGAAAACTGCTATGAGGCATGAGCCCATATTTCAACCTTGAAAATCATCTTCATGCTGATTTATCTGCAAGAGATACGTGACTTTTTTAAAAAAATCTATATCGAATTTTTCGAAGAAAGTAATCTGGTACAATACCACGTTTTGAGCATAGTTAGATGCTACATTTAATCATGAGCAGATTTTTAAAATTCTTTCATCGTTAAATTGTTGCTAAAATTTCTTTACAACTGAATTCGTGTTACCAGGGGCGGATTTCCAACTAGGCGCACGCCTAGGGCCCCACAGCGTGACGAGCCCCGAAAACCTATAATTGGATTGCCAGTTTTGTTTTGGTTTTCACGAACCGAAAGAAATCAATCTTTAAAGCGACCACTTTATTTGCATTATCGATTGATATTTTGCTTTCTCATATTAGTAACATATTCTGTATTTTTTTTAAGCTGTTTTTATACTAAAAATTTTCGAGTTGTTATCGATGTACTTGTTTTGAAAGTAACAGTTAAAATCATTTAGCCTTCTTTTTGAATAGTTTCATCACAACAGAACCTCATTTTTTTTAAGTTTTGACTTTGATAGCTCTCAGGGGTAAATTAATGAAGTATATGGGATATTTAAAGTGCCAAACTTAATATCCTTTGATTTTCTATTAGCCGCAAACAGTGACGGTTGCCCCCCCCCCTTTTTTTGTATAGAGCCGCCACTGGCAGCAAAAAAAAATTTGAAATATCTCTAAAAACAAAAAAGTTCGATGTGCACGGACAAACAAAGCGATTACATTAGCACTGTTTCTTACAAAACATTCTAATAATAAAAAGATAGAATGGTATTTAAAAATGACAAAAGCTTTTTTCTTGACTTTGTTATTTTTTAATCTGACGGATGACAATTTCTGAGGCAATAAGAAGGGATGGAGGGAAGGGGGCTGAATCTTTTAGCGCCTTGGGCCCCAAAAGTTCTAAAGTCGCCTCTGCGTGTTACAATACGTGAGAACTGTTTGAATCAACAGTTCTCTGAACGTCAATAAAACCAAAACATCGATACACGATTAAACTCATCGTTACAGTAAAAACTCCCTACGAGTACATGACAAACTTTACTAAAAGCTAAAAGAAGTATATACAAGTTAAAAATGTTGTAGGATCTTTCGGGAACGCACTATGGTCCCATCCTCAGACTAAACTTGTATAATACGTTGTGCTAACCCCCTTATATACCCAATGCGCAGAATGGGAATGACGTAAATAGACATTAAAGATTTTTGTTTTAGTGCCTGCGCAACCCAACGGGAGGCAGGTCTACAGGAGGAAAATGATTGCAAATATAGTGAATACAGTTCCTCTTGAGAAGAGTCACTCTGGCTGTTGTATTAAATCACTTGGAAATAAATAAATATTTCCAAGGTTGCGGAATATCACAAGGTAAAGAGTCATTACAGCAGAGATGTATTTGAGAGTAAATGCATAAGCTCTCCGCCAGGAGTAGTGATGACTTGCTTGTTGGGGTTATTAATTCTCTGTGGAAGGAACTGTTGATTCGGACTGTTGATAAAGAGACAGTTGAAACGCGAACTGTTGATAAAGAGATCCAAGATCTAACAGAATTTTTTTCGTGAGGAAATTTATGAGGTGATCCCCTGTATAGGTATGCGTGTTTTTGTTGTAGACCACAAGATTAAAATTCCCGGCCTGGTTTGGTTGTCCCAGTCCACCCCTGTCTCCAATATTTTGGTGAAACCCTAAATACACTGACGGAAAAAAAAATCCCAACACCAAGAAGGGGTTGTGTTAGATAAACGACAGTTGGTAGGCGGTGAGAGTACATCTGTAAGATGGCGTCTATGCAAATTTCGCGCTCGGTCCATACGCGTGGCGCTAGTAGCGCCCCTCGTAACATGCAAATCAGGTTTGCTGTAAATACGCGCTGCAACGTTCGTGAGCGCTAGTTATCGTTGAGATTCGATGTAGTGTGTTGATGTTAGTCAAGAATGCCTTTAAGAAGACGAAGAAGCCATTATCAACAGCTCACGGAGTTTGAACGAGGTCGTGTAATAGGGCTACGAGAAGGTGGATTTTCTTTCCGCAATATTGCAGAACGACTTGGCAGGAATGTAGTCACTGTGCATGATTGTTGGCAGCGGTGGTCAAGGGAAGGTACTGCCTCAAGAAGACCGGGTTCCGGTCGGCCACGTGGCACTACTGAGAGGAAAGACCGCCGTGTACGGCGTATGGCCGTGGCACATCGTACTAAGTTTGCGGCAGCAATTCGAGCTGCAGTTGCCATCACAGTGACACAACGAACTGTTACAAATCGGTTACTTGAAGGACAGCACCGAGCCAGACGCCCTGTAGTGCGCATTCCACTTACTCCAAACCACTGCCGTTTGCGACGTCAGTCGTGTCAAGCTAGAGTTCATCGGAGGACGAAGTGGAGATCTGTTGTGTTTTCTGATGAAAGCCGGTTCTGCCTGGGTGCCAGTGATGGCCGTGTGTTGGTTAGAAGGAGGCCAGGTGAGCACCTGCAACCAACCTGTCTGCGGCCGAGACACACTGGACCTACACCTGGAGTTGTGGTCTGGGGGAGCAATTTCCTATGACAGCAGGAGCACTCTCGTGGTTATCCCACGCACCCTGACGGCACAGTTGTACGTCGGTCTGGTGATTCAACCTGTTGTGCTGCCATTCATGAACAGCATTCCAGGGGTGTTTTCCAACAGGATAACGCCCGCTTGCATACCGCTGTTGTAACCCAACATGCTCTATACAGAGTGTCGACATGTTGCCGTGGCCTGCTAGATCACCAGATCTTTCTCCAATCGACATCATTGGACGACAACTCCAGCGTCACCCCCAACCAGCATTAACTGTCCCTGTATTGACCGACCAAGTGCAACAGGCATGGAACTCCATCCCACAAACTGACATCCAGCACCTGTACGACACAATGCATGAACGTTTGCGTGCTTGCATTCAGCATTCTGGCGGTTACACCGGTTATTTATGTACCAGCATTTCACATTTAAAATGGTTCTTCTCGCGCTTACATTAAGCTGTGATCTTGAAACCTTAATCGATTAAATATGTTACCTATACAAATGTATTGCCGCCATTTCATTCCTCTACGACTATTTTTTCGTGGTGTTGGGATTTTTTTCCGTCAGTGTATTAGAAACATGTCTACAGTTAGACATTTTAATTAATGATACTTTCTTTCAGTATGGCAGTTGTTTCACCTATTATGAGAACACCTGGGTGTTGTTCAGTAAAAAATATAAGTTTTTAAATTATTTAGTTTTTCCATGGAATGCAGCAAATGAGACCGATACATCTGTGCGCTTATGTTAAGGCCAACGTTATTATTTATTACCTGCACCATTAGTTTTAAAAAGCTAATCATTACTAATATCGTGCAAAAAGTGACCTGATGCAAGTTCAAATATTCTCAGCATGTTTGAACTTGCATTAAGGTGTCGTGTAGGAATGCGTGGAATCCTGGTATTATTTTCAATATCAGTGGTTTTTCAATGTTCCTTCATGCTGGGAAAGGGGGTCCTACAGCTTATTAGGTAGGTGGTCATAATGTAAGGGCTCATCGGTGTGTGTTGCGTGTTTATATATGTACAGTGATCGGAAGTAACTTTGTCATTTCATTTATAGGCACATTCAGAGACGTTTTGCATGTTTGAAAGTGGCACGCTTTGAGATTTGTGCAGAATTATTGCGAGTGTAGTACGGTACTTTTACATTAGCGTGGCATATTGCATCACTTCAAATATTTGTTGTTTTTTTTTGTTTTTTTGGTTGGAGGTTTAACGACCACCGTGAGCAACTCAATGGGCTATAAGCAGTCGCCCGTCCCTAATTTAGGGTCACTGGTTCCAGGGAAGGGAGAGAGCCAGTGCCGTAAGACAAACACAACATCCATGCCTGACCGGGATTCGAACCCGGACCCCTTACGGACGAATGATCAGAGGCCAGCGCCTTAGACCACTGCGCCACCGAAATGGCTGTATTTCTGTATGAACACAATTTTGCACTGAACATAAACAACGGCATGGAAAAAAAATGTTAGGGGTCCGCGGTTCGTCCTTGGGAGAAAAGGGCTCCGCGGGGTCAGAAGTTTAAAAACCACTGTCTTATGCTAATTGAAAATTACGTTTCGGAAAGATAATAGATAACCACAAGTACTATGCTGCAAGCACAGCATGCGTGATTTTTCCTGATGTCATTTTCTGTAGGTATAGTAAATACATCTTGCTTTCTGTAAGCTGCAGTTTTACTCTGATCTTGTTGAATTAGTGAAACAACGTAAGGTTACGTGTAATTCCAATTCCTAAGTTGAATGTATTGTCAATTTGCTTCATCAAAGAATCTGATTCGTAATAATATGGTAAGGAAGGCATGTACAAAATTGGCATGTACATTGCACATGCCAATTTTCATCTTGATTGGATGATTCTTTCTGGGTGATTCGCTTGTTTTTTTTTTTGTTTTTTTTAGCGAAGATTGTATTAGCTACTTTGGTTTAGAGTGATGTAGGAAGATTAGTATTAACGAAGAACTTGATTATACTACCCCAGAGAGAAAAGGTAGTAAACAGCAAACATCCTGGATCATCAGGACAGTTTCTACAAGCACTCTTCATCGCAGCTCAGGAAAGATAGGTAAAAAGTTCCAACACAGATGTTTTTCCTTGGCTGGAAGTCATACGAAAGTAATTTATATCACAGCCAGCTAAGTATTCGCCTTAAACAAAAACAAGTGTGGGAAGCGTCAATCCTTGTTTCATCTACCACTAAAAGGAAGGCTAGGTTATTTTAACAGTTTCTTCCAAAACAAGTAAATGGATAACAATTCGAAAATTTAAAATGAGAAAGTAAATTATCAATTGACAATAAGTGGTCACTTTAAGGATTTATTTATTTCGGTCTGTGGAAAGCAAAACAAAACTGGCAATCCAATTATACGTTTTCGGGGCCCCTCAAGCTCTGGGGCCCTAGGCGCGCGACTAATACGCCTATGGGAAATCCGCCCCTGATTCTACAAGACTATCGACAGCCGTCAACGATAAAACTAAATAAAGGTAGACAGAGCTAGGAGTTCCGAAGGCGGCACGAACATCTAGACGTAACCAAACGCCATGGATTGGAAAAACAGGGAGTAATGGCAGCAGTTGTTCCAAGGAAAAGAAATTTATATGAAAAAAAAGAAAGAAGAAGAACCGGCCGAACATAAGACCAACGGTTACATTCATGGATTAAGTATCTAAACAGGGTAGACAAAAAAACCCGAGATAAGTGTTCTCAGTCGTCGTAAAAAGGAATCGTCCAAAATTCATAATTTAGGGATGTGCAGCTCCTGATTTATTTTTTGATTAGCAGTAACTGCTATGCAAGACTTTGTGTAGCCCTTGATAACTATTGATTTGCTGTTTTAGAAAGCAAACAGAAAACTGATGTGTATTATCAAAATTAAAAAAAGCAAGCGAAAATAAAAAAAAAGTACACACCACCTTCCCCCCCCCCTCCCCTCAAATCACAATGAGGGCTGCCATTTGGTAGAATATCTCATTTTTACAACATATAGGCTGTTAGCCTGAAAATTGGGGTATTCCTATATATTAAAATATATGTACATCTGTATGTATGTATGTATGTATGTATGTATATGTGTTTCTAATATTTCCCACATCTCACTATGTTGATAGTAAATAATTCCTTCATTTAAAGAGGTCCACTATTGTGGACCTCGGAAATTTTTCACACACTTATTACCCCAAAAATAATTGAATTGTCAACACAAATTTTTCACGGAAGAGCACATACTGTCTTCAATGAAAGAAAAATAATTTTGTTGTGGAACACTACGCACAATTTAAATGGGGGGCTGAGAAATGAGGTCACGTTTCACACTCCAATAGGGAGAATATACACGTAGTGGGACAACTTTGAAAATCATAGGAGATTATATCATCATCATCATCATCATTGTCAACCATTATCAATCCACTGCTGGACGAAGGTCTCCCCAAGTTTCCTCCACAACGGTCTGTCTTGTGCCAGTCTCCTCCATGTCACTCCCGCATACTTTCGAATTTCATCCACCCATCTTCCATGTGGTCTTCTTCTGGGTCTTTTCCTGTCCCTTGGAATCCAATCTAAAATTTCGGCTGTCCATCGATGGTCTGTTCTTCTGGCAGTATGTCCAGCCCATTGCCATTTCAGGGATTTAACTCTGATCATGATGTCTTCCACTCTTGTCATTTTTCGGATCCACGTGTTCCTCTTCTTATCTCTCCTGGTTACACCAAGCATGCACCTCTCCATGCTTCTTTGAGTTGTCTGCAGCCTTTGTATGTCTCTTTTAGTTAAGGTCCACGTCTCTGCACCATACGTAAGCACTGGAAGGATGCATTGATCAAACACTTTTCTTTTAAGACATAATGGCATATTGCTCTTGAAAATTATGCTGTTTCTTCCAAAAGCTCTCCAGGCAAGTTTTGTACGCCGATTAATTTCTTCATCAATGTGACCCTCACTTGATATCTGCTGTCCAAGATAAACGTATGTGTCTGTTATCTCCAGCTTTTCTCCATCAATCGATAAATCTTCATTTCTTGTAAAAGCATTGAACATCACTTTTGTCTTCTGAAAGTTCATTTTTAATCCCACTTCTTTACTCTTGCCAGCAAGTTCCTGGATCATACTCTGCAGCTCTGATGGGGTAGTTGCAAAAATGACTACGTCTTCAGCAAAACGAAGGTGGGTTAGATAATCTCCATTAGATTAATGGAGATTATATATGCACTCTATAATAACAAAAAGTATACACAATGAAAGCTAAAGGTGCAAAGATTAATGGTTATTTTGCTGAAAAAACCTGCGTTGTAGGGGAGAAGGCAGCAAAAATGTGTAAAATATGTAAACAAACCCTTCAACGGGAGCACCAACCAGAGTGACTAAACTTTAAAAATTTGTACCACACGAACTAGTGGGCAGAAAAATAAACCACTTGATTTTTTATGAAGATAATTGATCGCTATGGTTTTTTATGAAGATAAAGATAAATTTAGTAAAATTATACTGAACGGGTCACCGTGTAAATGCCTTATTCGTGGTCTAAGGTAAATGCTGTTGATCATCGCCATTACCTGCCCCCTCAGAGCAATCTTGCCACACATCACGTGACTAACCAGCTTGATATGTTTGTGCCGTTCTCTCAACACTGCGTAAACGTGTGTGTACCATATTCATGGTCCAAGGCACGGTGTATGATGACTGGGC
The DNA here is from genome assembly GCA_039090855.1 of Macrothele yani. NCBI lineage: Eukaryota > Metazoa > Arthropoda > Arachnida > Araneae > Macrothelidae > Macrothele > Macrothele yani. Next base: position 56,949,192 of record CM077017.1, on the reverse strand, counting down.
ATAACACCTTGGACCACGTACACCGTGGTCCAAGGACTTTATGCCCAGTCGCCATTCCGTGACGTCACGACTTCGACGACGTATTCTCTCTAAGATCTTTGCTCTATTCTCCTCCAAGGTCTTTGCTAGGGGCAGGTTGAAGGACAAGAACAGCGAAGGGGACCAAATAACGTGTTTCACAAACATAAAAAAAAATGTGATGTTTTTTCCAGAAGCGGACCTCAAAGGTAAGCAGTATGTCTGGAATATTCCAATATATACGAAAAAAATGGAGAAAAGATCCACATTTTATTCGTTTTAAAAGTTTGCTTTCAGTATCTGGCAATCCACTTTTTTTTTTCTTTTTTTTTTTATTGGAGGTTTAACGACCACCGTGAGCAACGCAATGGGCTATAAGCAGTCGCCCGTCCCTAATTTAGGGTCACTGGTTCCAGGGAAGGGAGAAAGCCAGTGCCGTAAGACAAACACAACATCCATGCCTGACCGGGATTCGAACCCGGACCCCTTACGGACGAATGATCAGAGGCCAGCGCCTTAGACCACTGCGCCACCGAAATGGCTGTATTTCTGTATGAACACAATTTTGCACTGAACATAAACAACGGCATGGAAAAAATGTTAGGGGTCCGCGGTTCGTCCTTGGGAGAAAAGGGCTCCGCGGGGTCAGAAGTTTAAAAACCACTGTCTTATGCTAATTGAAAATTACGTTTCGGAAAGATAATAGATAACCACAAGTACTATGCTGCAAGCACAGCATGCGTGATTTTTCCTGATGTCATTTTCTGTAGGTATAGTAAATACATCTTGCTTTCTGTAAGCTGCAGTTTTACTCTGATCTTGTTGAATTAGTGAAACAACGTAAGGTTACGTGTAATTCCAATTCCTAAGTTGAATGTATTGTCAATTTGCTTCATCAAAGAATCTGATTCGTAATAATATGGTAAGGAAGGCATGTACAAAATTGGCATGTACATTGCACATGCCAATTTTCATCTTGATTGGATGATTCTTTCTGGGTGATTCGTTTTTTTTTTTTTTTTTGTTTTTTTTTAGCGAAGATTGTATTAGCTACTTTGGTTTAGAGTGATGTAGGAAGATTAGTATTAACGAAGAACTTGATTATACTACCCCAGAGAGAAAAGGTAGTAAACAGCAAACATCCTGGATCATCAGGACAGTTTCTACAAGCACTCTTCATCGCAGCTCAGGAAAGATAGGTAAAAAGTTCCAACACAGATGTTTTTCCTTGGCTGGAAGTCATACGAAAGTAATTTATATCACAGCCAGCTAAGTATTCGCCTTAAACAAAAACAAGTGTGGGAAGCGTCAATCCTTGTTTCATCTACCACTAAAAGGAAGGCTAGGTTATTTTAACAGTTTCTTCCAAAACAAGTAAATGGATAACAATTCGAAAATTTAAAATGAGAAAGTAAATTATCAATTGACAATAAGTGGTCACTTTAAGGATTTATTTATTTCGGTCTGTGGAAAGCAAAACAAAACTGGCAATCCAATTATACGTTTTCGGGGCCCCTCAAGCTCTGGGGCCCTAGGCGCGCGACTAATACGCCTATGAGAAATCCGCCCCTGATTCTACAAGACTATCGACAGCCGTCAACGATAAAACTAAATAAAGGTAGACAGAGCTAGGAGTTCCGAAGGCGGCACGAACATCTAGACGTAACCAAACGCCATGGATTGGAAAAACAGGGAGTAATGGCAGCAGTTGTTCCAAGGAAAAGAAATTTATATGAAAAAAAAGAAAGAAGAAGAACCGGCCGAACATAAGACCAACGGTTACATTCATGGATTAAGTATCTAAACAGGGTAGACAAAAAAAAACCCGAGATAAGTGTTCTCAGTCGTCGTAAAAAGGAATCGTCCAAAATTCATAATTTAGGGATGTGCAGCTCCTGATTTATTTTTTGATTAGCAGTAACTGCTATGCAAGACTTTGTGTAGCCCTTGATAACTATTGATTTGCTGTTTTAGAAAGCAAACAGAAAACTGATGTGTATTATCAAAATTAAAAAAAGCAAACGAAAATAAAAAAAAAGTACACACCACCTTCCCCCCCTCCCCTCAAATCACAATGAGGGCTGCCATTTGGTAGAATATCTCATTTTTACAACATATAGGCTGTTAGCCTGAAAATTGGGGTATTCCTATATATTAAAATATATGTACATCTGTATGTATGTATGTATGTATGTATGTATATGTGTTTCTAATATTTCCCACATCTCACTATGTTGATAGTAAATAATTCCTTCATTTAAAGAGGTCCACTATTGTGGACCTCGGAAATTTTTCACACACTTATTACCCCAAAAATAATTGAATTGTCGACACAAATTTTTCACGGAAGAGCACATACTGTCTTCAATGAAAGAAAAATAATTTTGTTGTGGAACACTACGCACAATTTAAATGGGGGGGGGCTGAGAAATGAGGTCACGTTTCACACTCCAATAGGGAGAATATACACGTAGTGGGACAACTTTGAAAATCATAGGAGATTATATATGCACTCTATAATAACAAAAAGTATACACAATGAAAGCTAAAGGTGCAAAGATTAATGGTTATTTTGCTGAAAAAAACCTGCGTTGTAGGGGAGAAGGCAGCAAAAATGTGTAAAATATGTAAACAAACCCTTCAACGGGAGCACCAACCAGAGTGACTAAACTTTAAAAATTTGTACCACACGAACTAGTGGGCAGAAAAATAAACCACTTGATTTTTTATGAAGATAATTGATCGCTATGGTTTTTTATGAAGATAAAGATAAATTTAGTAAAATTATACTGAACGGGTCACCGTGTAAATGCCTTATTCGTGGTCTAAGGTAAATGCTGTTGATCATCGCCATTACCTGCCCCCTCAGAGCAATCTTGCCACACATCACGTGACTAACCAGCTTGATATGTTTGTGCCGTTCTCTCAACACTGCGTAAACGTGTGTGTACCATATTCATGGTCCAAGGCACGGTGTATGATGACTGGGCATAACACCTTGGACCACGTACACCGTGGTCCAAGGACTTTATGCCCAGTCGCCATTCCGTGACGTCACGACTTCGACGACGTATTCTCTCTAAGATCTTTGCTCTATTCTCCTCCAAGGTCTTTGCTAGGGGCAGGTTGAAGGACAAGAACAGCGAAGGGGACCAAATAACGTGTTTCACAAACATAAAAAAATGTGATGTTTTTTCCAGAAGCGGACCTCAAAGGTAAGCAGTATGTCTGGAATATTCCAATATATACGAAAAGAAATGGAGAAAAGATCCACATTTTATTCGTTTTAAAAGTTTGCTTTCAGTATCTGGCAATCCACTTTTTTTTTTCTTTTTTTTTTTTTTTATTGGAGGTTTAACGACCACCGTGAGCAACTCAATGGGCTATAAGCAGTCGCCCGTCCCTAATTTAGGGTCACTGGTTCCAGGGAAGGGAGAGAGCCAGTGCCGTAAGACAAACACAACATCCATGCCTCACCGGGATTCGAACCCAGACCCCTTTCGGACGAATGATCAGAGGCCATCGCTTAGACCACTGCGCAACCGGGGCGGCCAATCCACTTTCCTGTAGTAGCAGAGTAACCATAGAAACATTATGTTGCTTACGTTATTTTCAAGAGAAAATAACGGGGTGCTAATTGCAAACGGTTGGCTGGTATGAAGTTGGCTCTCCTGTTTCTAGTCGGTGAACCCCGTAGGATCAGGGCCCGATTTACTACATGCGAGGCCCAGGGCACAAAACATTTCCGGGGCCCCCTCGTTATTCTCTATCGACCAAATAATAGTCACTGTGTGCAGAGTAGCAAAATGTAGGCGTACGTGCGTACGCTGATAGTTTCCAAATCATTAACAGGTTTGCAGATAGTTTTTGCATGTAGATTTAAAAAATTAAAATGTTAGGCCTATATACAGCAATTAAAACACTTACTCAACACTTTACGCAGATTAATATACTTAATTCTATTTCAACTGAAGAACTTAATTTTTTTTCACATCTTCTGAGTTCTTTTATTTTTACAGACATTTCTAGCCTCTAGATTTTATCAAGGCCTTGTTCTCAATGTATACGAACTGTATTAAAGGTTTTGTTTACACAGAATTTAAATTTTATTGCCAGGTTCCACTTTCAGTTGCCAATTAAATAAAAATAATCTCCTTATGCATTTTGTAAAGTCCAGTATTTTTGAATTAACTTGTTGAAAATCATATTTATAATTTTTGAAGGTTCATTGATAGAACTGTTTTTCTGGATATAAAAACTTTCTTTAATTAATCTCTTGTTTTTATGAGGTTCGTAGTCCAATATTTTGCCATAAAAGTCCATTTTACACACATTGCTGCACATTCAATGGAATGTACTTATTTTGTCCTCATTGGAATCGGTAATGTTCTAATAATTATTTGTTTTATTAATTTTCCCTGAAATTATCTTATTCTATTGTTATCATGGTTTGCGGGTTTTCAGCGAGTTTTTTGTTTCAATAGCTGTGTACGCAGATACATTTTATTTTTATACAGCTCTGGCTGTGCAGGGACAACTTGTTGATCAGTTGTTTGTGGTGTTAATGACCCCATAGATTCCAACTATAACAATATATCTATGACGAAATGGATGGACATCTTAATTTTAGTGAATATTGTGGTCTTGCAATGTACTGATTCTTGCGTCTAGAACATGAGAACAATGCATCCTACAAAAAATGTGAATTAAAACAAGAAAAAATAATCCATGGTGACCTCCACTGGACCTTCTCATAAATAGAGATATGAAACTGCATAAACAATTGAAAAAGTGCTATGGGAACTCCTACTTCCAGCTTCCCGTTTCTTTTTTTTTTTTTTTTTTTTTTTGATTGGAGGTTTAACGAGCACCGTGAGCAACTCAATGGGCTATAAGCAGTCGCCCGTCCCTAATTTGGGGTCACTGGTTCCAGGGAAGGGAGGGAACCAGCGCCGTAAGACACACACAACATCCATGCCTCACCGGGATTCGAACCCGGACCCCGTTCGGACGAATGATCAGAGGCCATCGCTTAGACCACTGCGCCACCGGGGCGGCTCCCGGTTTCTACCAAGATCAAATCAGCACATCATGATCAATATATCAGAAAACTGCAAAACATAAAATTTTGTGTTGATGGGGAAAAGTCTGAGTTATACAAAAAAAAACCCCATTATATTAATAATCTGAAAAGCTGAGGGGAACACCTAGTACCCGTTCAATTTTTGGTAAATCTGTACTTCAGCATCCTAAATTATTTGGTCAGAAAATTTGCAAAATTTCAAAAAAAAAAAAAAAAAGTCATATTACAGATGTTTACCGAAAAACTTACCTCCAAGTACGATGAGTAAACACACGCCGCGACGACGACCTGAAGCTTTGCTCCGTTGAAAGGAAGGTTTGCTGTGGCGGGGAATTCATGGACAGAAGAGTACAACACGAATCAGGTACGCTCTTGTCAGGAAAGAGTAACAGAATATACTTCTATGCTAAAGAATGTAGTTTGAAATTTCTGTCTCACTTTTTAAAGAAACGTGCAGAGATTGTCTTCGTTCTTTGGCATGTAATTCCGTGATACGAAATAGTAAGTATGCACATTCCTTTCTTGTTTCTAGAAAAGCGTTAGAGTAGGTGTCGCATTCTCTCCAACGGAAGTTAGATGGCAAGCCTCAATGTGAAAGTTTGATTACTAAATAAAAAAAGCTTCCATGGAGAAATGAGTTCATACATTCAGCATCAAAGAATCCCATACGAAAAAAACAAGAAGCTGTCCGATTGCGATGTCAAGAACTGACACCGAAATTAACTATTTTCTGTAGCGTAGCACTACACTCTTTCCTGACAACAGCGTACCCGGTTCCTGTTGTACTATTCCGCCCGTGAATAACCTGGCTGCAGCGATCCTTCCTTTCAACGGAGCACAGCTTCATGTCAACGCCGCAGCGTTGTTTACGGCCTCCTGCAGCGTCCTCTGACTCGTCATACTTGGAGTTCAAGTTTTTCAGTAAACATCTTTAATATTCATTCTGACGATGAAATTTTTTCACCATTTCCCCTTAAATTGCATATTTTAGAATCTGTACGTCGCACTTTTTAGAAATTTTACATCTTTACCGACCAAATAATTTAGGACGCTAAACTACACATTTACCTAATTTTTACCAAAATCTAATGAGCACATAATGACATGAATGTATAAGTTGTCCAGTGTCAAACAAAAATGACAATACGATGACAAAGTGCTGTGTTTGGGCACCAGATCTTTTTATTTGTAATAACTCATTTACTATTCTTTATTTTTAGGAATGAATAAAAAGAATTGAAAATTTACCTCCTATGTCAGGACGAAACAGTTGGGTTGAATATTTTTCTTCTACATTTCCTAGACGCAAAGTCATGTATCAGAGAATCATAATTTAAAGACTGTGTCACATCACTCTCCAAAGACAGCAGAGCTAATGATGCCAGTTTTGTTTGTCGCATGGTTGATCGTAAGAGATTTTTCAGTCTTTTCAGCAAAGAAAATGATCTCTCACTTGTACAATTTGAAATCGGTAGTGTCATGAACATTCCAAGTGCAGTCTCAGTGTTCGGAAATGTGGCTTCTAAATTGCTTACCTTCAAAGTTTGCAGCATCTGGGGAACGGTTGCATGCTCCCCCATCATTGAGGAGAATTGCAAAAACTCATCAGCAAACTGGTCGTCAAGGTCATTGTTATAGTATTCTTGCAATGCTTTTGCCCCTTAAAAAATTTCAGATCTTGATTTTTTTGTAAAAAATTGAAATTTTCTCATTATATTTTCATAAGCACTTTTTCTGCTTGAAAGCTGAGTGATTAAAGCATTACAAAGCACATAATGAACCTGAGTTCTAAATAAATCCTTTGCACTGAGTTCTATATGTTCACTGTAACATTTATCTAGGAGTTTATTCTTGGGCACTTTCTTTCTTCGGAATTCATGACCATGGTATTGCACATTTTCAGACACTAATGTTTTAGCTTCCTCTTCATAGACTTCAAAATTTTCCCTCACGAACTGAATGAATTCAATTAACGACTCGAAAATTTTAGGTACTTCAGAAATATTTCCTTTTGGATTCTGGCAAGTTTGATTTGCGCAGTTTAATCTCTGAAGTATTGTGTCCCAAACTACTGTGCTGATCGATATTTCCATTGTTCGCATTTTCTTCAGCAGTGATTTTGCTTCATCTCTTGTCTGTCGAGAATCATCTACATTTTCTGACAGAAATACTAAAACTTTCTCTATTTCACGATAAATTTTCCTCACTGATCGTGTAGCTGCAGCATCTGTACACCATCTGGTAACTGACCGACTCTTCAGTGTGAGTGATGAATTTCCATGTGCTTTCTGGACTTTCTCCTGAAGTATCTTCCAACGGTGAGTTCATGCAAAAAAAAAGTATAGAGTTTTTGCAAAAATGTGAAAAAAGAAAGAACTTGACCACAACTATTTATGCTATTCACACCAACTAAATTTAAATTGTGAGCAGAACGTGGCACATATTCCCCTAGTGGATTGATTTCCATAATGCGTGTTTGAACACCAGAATACTTCCCAGACATGTTGCTGGCATTGTCATAGCTTTTTCCTCTGACATTCATAATATCCAGGCCAGCGTCCTGTGGAAAAGATATCATGGTATTTGTAATGTTTTCTGCAGTATATCCATGGAATGGAATAAATGTCAAAAACCGTTCTTTTGCTTCACAATCTTTGTTGACATACCTTATGATAAAAGCCAGTTGATCTATGTGTGTAATATCTGGAGTAGAGTCAACTATGACAGAAAAATATTTTGACATTTTTATTTCATCAGTGATGGCATTAAAAACACGTACAGCCATTAATTTAACAAATTCATCCACACATGTTGAAGATAAGTAACTGGTGTTACCACTTCCTGGATTCCCACATTTTTCCAAGTGTTGAGCTAAGAATGGATCAAATTCTGCAATTAATTCTAAGCAGCCCAGGAAATTTCCATTCGGAACTGATCCAATTGTTTCATGATCACCATACATTGCCAACCCACTAACTGAGAGATACTTAACTGTTGCAACAACTCTATACAAAACATCTTGCCGCCCCGGTGGCGCAGTGGTCTAAGCGATGGCCTCTGATCATTCGTCCCAACGGGGTCCGGGTTCGAATCCCGGTGAGGCATGGATGTTGTGTTTGTCTTACGGCACTGGATCTCTCCCTTCCCTGGAACCAGTGACCCTAAATTAGGGACGGGCGATTGCTTATAGCCCATTGAGTTGCTCACGGTGGTCGTTAAACCTCCAATCAAAAAAAAAAAACAGCGTCTTGCCAGTACTTGAATTCCTTCCGATACTGCATAACTATCTGACAGTCAATGCGTGCAGAAGCATTCATGCGTGATGAATAGTCACATACTGCTTGCCTGTGTATGTGTAAATTTTCATGCTCTGTAAGACGTTCACTTGCATGCTTCCAGTCAGAAAAACCTGTGGATCCTAATGCTGTAGTGCTCCTAGCATACAATTTGCATATCCGGCAGAATAGTAAACAAGTTGATGGGGATAAAAGAAGAAAGTCGCGTTTTACCTTCTCATTATTTTTTTTATTCTGAAAAAATTACCTTCTGTTGGGAAACGATTTTTTACCACAGATATCCTTCCCTGTGAATGCCAGCAACTTCAAATCTTGGACTGGTGGATTGCTCAAAAAGCATTTGCGCATTTCTTCTGTAATTTCTCCCCATAAGGCAAGATCCACTGCATTCATTGTGGAACTTGTGCTCTCTTCATTAGATGAATTCAAAATATTTCCCAAATTAGGAGCACCTGTGATGTTAGATGATTCTGAAGTCAGATTACTGGCTTCCAAAGACAAATTACCCTCAAGAGACTCACCAGTAGTAAAATTAGAGGAATGTGTAGGAATTTTGGGACCAAGTGAAATATCCAATTTTTTAATGGCAAAACGTTCAATTCTACAATGCTGCAGGTCATCATCCTTCAGTTTCAATTGTTTGGCTTTCCGTTTAGCACTGCCGGATAAATATGTACGTTTTGACATAATTTAACTGTTAAATAATTCAACTTAAATATATTGTTACAACTAACTAAATTTGATTATATATAAAATTAACATTCATCCAACATTCCATCAGACTACAAGAAACGCAACGCAAAATACAACCATGCCATCGCGTTTGCGGTTACAGTTGCGAGTTACGACAACGACAATCCGTGTGCAGGAAGTTGAAGGATCAGTTAAGTTTAGGTGCGTTCGGAGAAGCAAGAAAAGGTCACGTGAATCAATGAAAGCAGTCCTCCTTCTCAATGGCCACCTGAAGGTTATTAAACCACTGAAACTCATTAATGGCCACGTGTTTACGTGAAACTCGAAACTCAAACTCACTGCATGTAAGTACCACATTTATAAACACATGACTCATGAGCATGCAAAAGTAAAAAAATAAATTTTACATATACACACACAAAATTCCCATTAACTAAGTACACATTTAATTCAAATTTGGGGGCCCCCAAAATCGGGGGCCCTGGGCACGTGCCCCGTGTGCCCTCCCATAAATCAGGGCCTGCGTAGGATACCGTGCGTTTTAATTGTGTCGTCGTTGGCGAAAGCGTTCTTCTTTCGTTGCATTTTTGAGACAGCGGCTTGCTGTTTACTATTTTATTTTCGTTTCTGTGCCTGCTAAGGTTTTGCGGGCGGTTGGTTCTTCCCATATCCAAGGTTTACCTTGCATGCTCTTGTTTGTTTTGGTCAGTTGATTCGGGGTGGGCCCCAGCTACCGCCGGTGGGTCTGGCGGGGATGGGGTACTCTGATTCCTCTACTCCGGCTAAAAGGATACGTTCTTCACCGGGTGATGAGCTTCGTCAGATGGTGGTTTGCTAGTACCAGTGAATGATTTTGTTTGATCGGTTCAATGGTCTCCTCAAGAATTGCTGCGTAGGGCATTTGCGAGTGGAGTGACTCGTTGGAAAATACTTCTTTCCGCGACTTCTGAGAAGCTACCCAGAGTCCGTCCCATGTTGTTGAAGAGGTTCTTCATGGACAATATTTCAATGCATGACTCGATTTCAGACGTTCAGGTTTTACGTTCGGGTGACTTATTGGTGCGCTCCTCTAATCTAATTTGCTTGCTAGAAATTTGTCAACTTTCTCATTTTCTTCAGGTCCCTGTCAAAACTCATGTCCTCACTAATCTTATGACTACGAAGTTTTTAGTTCGAGATGGGGACATTGAAGCCCATGTAGATGAGATTGCTACGGAATTGTTGGACCGTGGTGTGAAATGTCTTCGTGTTGTTCGGTTCCGACGTTCAGTAAATTCCTCGAGGGTCCCTACTTCTTCGGTCCTAGTGGAGGAACTGGGCTTTACTAACAGTGACACTATCTATTTGTGGTATTCGAGATGTGCGGTCAGACCCTTCTTGGATTCGCCTAGGCAGTGTAAAAATTGTCAGCGTTATGGACATCTGCTGTCAACCTGTCGTATTGCCGCTCGCTGTTCTCGTTGTGGCGAAGGACATGACTCTTCGGTATGCTCGGCGTCGAGCTTCCAGTGCGTATTATGCGAGGGCTCTCATCCTGCTTCTGACACGAACTGCCCAATTTACCTCCAAGAAAAGAAGATATTCGATATTATGGCTATGAAGCATCTAAGCTATTCAGAAGCTTGGGACTCTGTGCATCAAGTTCACCAGGCCTCATATGCGGCGGCGGCGGCGGCGACACATGCTCAACCTCCGTGTGCTTGCTCTTCTGCCTTCCCTCAGCTTCTGGTCATTATCTCCAAACTCACCAGTAGATTGGACTCATTGACGAATCTTCTTTCACGTCCTTCTTCCCTACATGCCGGTCCCACCTCAACCGCTGCACAGGTGCCACAGGCTGAAGTTTTGCAGAATCCTCTCACTACAGTTACAGCGAGCCCAGCTTCTTCAGTGCCTGCTGAGCAACCTCCTGACACTGGCCAAAGCGCCGATTAATTCCTGTTGTGCGCAGAATCTGTGGTTCCGTATGTGGAGTCGGCTGCGGAATCCGTCAAACTTTCTCACTCCAGAACCTTCTTGTGTCCTCCGTGCGTCATGCCCTTCTCTTCTCGTCCAGCCTTGCTGCCTCACCTGAAAGCTCATCAATACGACGGTAAGTTTCTTTCTAGTCGTTCCAAGCGGTTCAAGACGGCATCCGGCCTAGCGGAGCACTTCCCTCTTCATGAATAGTTGGTCGCTGGTCCAATGGAATGCGCAGTCCCTTCGCTCGAAAATACCTTATTTCACTGACTGTTCCATTTTTGCTACAGCCACGACTTGACTATCCAAGAATCCTGGCTATCTCCTGGTATCTCTTTTTCCCTCCCAGACCGTACGGTGTATAGAAGTGATCGGGGGAGGGAGGTTGGGGGTGGCCTCCTTACTGCAATCAGGTCGGATATCTCTTCCAGATTGGTGGACCTCTTCAGCTTCTTGCTACGGATATCTTCTCTGGCGAAACCACGCACAGGGTTATTAATTTATACATTCCCTCTCCTCCCATCTTGGCACTCTTGCTTGGACAGATCGAACAACTGCTCACTGATTGTTGTATGGTTGTTGGGGATCTCAACATTCATCATCCTAGCTGGGGTTCTGCTTCTCCGAGTCGGGGAGGTATTGAGTTCGTGGACTGGCTTTGCTCACAGGATCTTTGTCTCCTAAACTCGGGGGCCTCTACCTTTTGCGGGGGTCAAGTTGCTCGGTTTTGGACCTCACCATGTGCTCTCCTCTGCTAGTTCCTTATTGCTCCTGGTCAGTGGATAGTGATATCTACGGTAGCACCCATCATCCTGTCATTACAACATTGGCGGCAGGGATGTTTGGCTCCCCTCCCCTCCTTCACCGGGTCTGCAGCCAGTTGCGTGGTCAGTGGCTTGGCCTTCCACCCAGAAGATTATCCGAGATGAACTTCCTTCCACTCCTGACGGTGCCGCTCTGATCCTGCACCGGATTTCCCAGATTCTCCATGCTTCTCGTCGGCCCAGCGGTCAGCGTCGATGTTGGTCTTCCTGGTGGGACTTTGATTGTGCTCAGCGGCTTCGTAAGAAACGTCGCCTCCTTCGCTGTGCCAAGTCGTCCGGCTGCCTCTTCGCTTAGACGTTATATCGGCAGGAAGAACGGAATCTTCGCCACCTCCTCACGCTTAAGAGACGTGCCTACTGGAAGGCACAATGCAACGACACCTCGAGGATAGGATTCGTTTTCTCCCTCCTGCGCCCCCTGAAACCTCATGTTGGATCGAGCTCGGATCACCTGCTTTTTCGGATTGACGATTCCCTGGTTGCTGATCCGGTGGAGCAGGCTTCGGCGTTTGGTGATCTCTTTTCCACGGCCTCCAGCTGTCCGGTGCACTCTTTTTCTATTGAATATGATGACTCTTCCCTAGCGATGGATGCGTTACTTACAGGCGGAGAAGTTGCCAGGACTATTAATGGATCGCCCCGACGCTGTGCACCCGGTCCTGATGGGTGTACCTACGAACTGGTGAGACGTATATGGAGGTGGAATTCATCATGGCTGGTTGACCTCCTTAACCTCTTTTGGTCTGTCGGCGTTCCCCCTTCATGCTAGAAGGAGTCCTGGGTGATCCCAATAAAGAAGCCTAACAAATCTGCTCTCGACTTATCATCGTACCGAATGATCACCCTCATATCGGTGTTTTCGAGGATCTTGGAGAAAGTCCTGGTATCTCGCCTAACAGAATTTATTCTCTCTCATCAACGGATTAGCAAGCTGCAGTTCGCATTTTTGCCAGGACGTTCCACATCGGCGTGCCTTCTGTCGATCCAACATCATCTTCTGGTGGCTAGAGCTAGACATAATTATATTTTTCTGGTATCTTTGAACCTTCAGGCGGCATATGATTCGGTCTGTCATCTTGCTCTCCGGGGTAAATTGTCGTCTCTGGGTGTTCGTGGACGTCTTCTCCGTTGGTTGGCTGACTGCCTTGCTCTGCGCAGATTTCGCGTTCGTTGGCGGGGAACGGTGTCATCCTCCTTTCCGCAGTTTCGAGGTGTTTCTCAGGGTAGCTCCATTTCGCCTATCCTTTTTAACTATACATTGATGATGTGGTTGATTGCTGTCATCCGAATGCTCATATGTTCTTATTTACAGACGACATTTTTATTGTTTCCTATAGTCCCAACCAGGCGGCGGCACTTAGCTATATGCAATCCTCTTTGGAATCCATTGTTCAGTGGGCATCTACCTGGGATTTACGTCTCTCTCCTTCTAAAAGCTTCGCGGTTGACTTCTCTCGTAAGCACCGGTCGGCGGCCCCTTCTTTCCGGCTGGGTTCCGACTCAGTGGCCTGGAAGTCCTCCACCAAGGTTTTAGGGGTCTGGTTTAACTCCTCCCTGACTTGGTGTTCCCACCTCACGCACGTCAAGAAGTCAGTCTTCCGAGCCTTGTCTGCTGTTAAAGTTGTTTTTCATCGCCGGTGGGGTCTTAGCTTCCCCAACGCTCTTGCCTTTGTCGTTGCGGTGATTCGGCCAATTCTGGAATATGCGGCTCCAGTCCTGTTCGCATCCCCCACCTATCTCTACGACGCTCTAGAAGTTTTGCTCAACCATGCACTCCGTGCAGCCATTCACCTCCCTCGCTCGACGCCTGTTGCGGTCTTGCGTGCTGAATGTGGAATCGCTAGCGTTCGTTCTCGAATCACCCTCTTGACAGTCCGATTTTTGTACCGCCACCAGTCAATGGGTCAGCGATCGCTTATCGCCAATCTTCTTCTGGAAGAGGACGCCTTGTCATTCTACGCTTGGAGATCCCATGGCTTTCCCCTTGGAATCGTGCTCAGTCGCTCCGACAGGAGCCGCTTTTCGTCAACAGCGATCTTCTTCAGGCTCTGCCAACCCCTCCTATTTCGTCTGCACCCTGCAACTCGATTATCTGCTCGGGTCTCCCTTTTCAGCACCGACATCTGCATCCGATGCTTCTCAGACATCGCTTTGGGGTGTTCTTGGCCCAGTACTCAGCGTCGCACCACATCATTGCAACTGACGCTTCGAAGATTAACTCCTCGGTGGCGATCGGGCATTTTCTTCCACGGAACAATTCCAGCCGTTCGTTCTCCTTCTCGACTATTTCCTCAGTGTTCTCGGCTGAAGCATGGGCCCTAATAACAGCGCTTGAATTTGTTCCCGGCCCGTGCGGTGGCCTCTTGCTGCTTACTGATAGTCGTTCTGTACTACAGGCTTTGTTGGCATTAAATCGCGAATCTCAAGACATTATCGTTCTTCTGCATGATTCTCTCCAACACCTCCGCTCTTTCTTCGAGGGCATTGTGCTCGTTTGGTGCCCGGCTCATGTAGGTCTACCAGCGAATGAGGCCGCTGACGCTGCCGCCCGACGGGGCCATGCTAAAGGCCTGCCCCCCCCCCCCCGGTACAACCTCCCACGCTGCTCGGCACAGTGGTAATATGATCATCTCCGCTTCTGATTCAGCCTGGATTTCGTCCGGGTGGGCAGATCGATATCCGTTCATCAGCTTCCGACACAGATGGTCTAGCGAACATTGTTATCGAAGTTCATCATTCAGAAATTACGCACGGACATGGCACCTTTAAACAGCTACCTCTTTCTGATTCGGAAACGTCCTTCCCCGATGTGCTTCTGTGGTTCTGGGCCTGCCCTGCCTACAGCGCATATCGGAGGGTTTGTTTTGGTATGACAACCCCTCCTTCCACAACTTCCGTCTCTGCTCAAACGTATTCCTTGTTGGACTTTCGGGACGATTCCGTGGCAAATAGAAAAGTTCGGGCCTTGGAGAAATTTCTAATTCTCTCCAGACGCTTCTCATTTTGAATAACCCATTTCTAACCTTCCTTCTCATGAGCGTGTCCCATGATGGACTTTTGTGATGCTGCCGTGGCTTCAAGTGCTATTCGTGCATCTAAGTGATTCATTGTGATCAGGAGACATTTTCGTTATTACCGCTTGGTCAACTAGTTGCTGTGAGACACAAAGCTCAGTCTATAGGCCTCATCGTCTTAAAAAATACAAAAAATAACGCAGGAGCGGATATTTAAATATGTCAGCCAGCTGTGCTTTTTGATTCAAAGAGGAACGAGTAATCACGTTAAGCATTTATGGTTTAGTTCCTGTGCGAGGAGATCGAGTCCAAAATTCCGAGGTAAGGTGTTTCAACATTCTTTAGATTTCACTCAACAAGTACAATGAAAGCTTTGCCTTTTAAAAGTTACTAGCATTTGATGTTAACCAGTAGTATTTGTTTGTTGTTAAGGTACACAAAAGGTGAATATTAAAATGTATTCGTGCCTTTATATTTATTTATTTATTACTTGATATTTGTTGTAGAATTCTGTGAGAACAACTTAGATATTCTACTGCAAGTGCTAAAGACCTTGCTGCAAGTGTTAGGCATCTAATTGATAAAAAAGAGGGCGATATTATTTTTTAATTTAAATTGAGTTTTTTTTTTACAAAGTTTGTTATGTACATTTATGGTGATTTTAACCCTTCATTGCTCAGGTCAAGAATACTTAAGTTATTACTCAGGTGGGGTTCCACACACACCCCAAATTATTTTCTAAAATTTTACCAGTAGTTTTCAAGGACTCTGAAATGCATAAAACAAACACTTCTTTTAATCTTTATTAAATAATGTAACCATATTGCAAAAAAATATACAATATTTTTTTTGCAAAATTATAGTCTACCTGTCTGAAATAGATTGTTTATTAACAGTTTCCCTACACAATTCACAACCTAAATGAAACAAATACCTTTTATATCTTTAAAAAGTTGTCAATATCGTATTAAATGGCAATACAGATTCATGAAGGAACAGTATTAAAAAAAAAAAAAAAAAACATATTACACATTTTAGAATGTTCAGAATATTGATTTATGCAAATATCCAAACTATGTTCTATTCCGAATCACTTTCAGAGAAGCAGTCTTTACACAATGAGGAAAATGTGTTCTAAACAAAAATGTTTTCCACATTTTTGACACTGAAATCTTGTTTTTTTGGTCCTTTTGACCTTGGGCTAGCACTGTACTTTCCTTGCTTCTTAAGTTGCTTTGGTGGAGAATTAGGTAAATGTGTAGATTAACTTCCTAAATTATTTCGTCAGAAAAATGTTAGTACCTGGAAAAAGTGATTTACAGATTTTAGAGTATTGAAATTAATGGCAAATGGTGCAGAAATTTCATATTTGAAATGTCTTTTGAAGATTTTTATTGTAATATTTACCTGTAAGTATGATGCTGTGAAGTGAAGCTTTGGCAAGCCTAATGCATTGATCCAGTGACAATGTGAAGCTTTGCTCCATTAAAAGGAAGGTTCGTTGCTGTGCCGAAATGACGGGCGGCAGAGTACAAGAGAAAGCAGTTATGTTGTTGGCAATAGAGCGATTAATGTTGTAGTGATATGCTGCAGAAAATAGGTCCACATTATCCATCCTTTATTTTGTTGTATCCTGTACGTTGTTGGCTAGAAAAACAGGGTAAAACCTCTTGGATTTGCAAAAGATATGTATCGGTGAGATAGAAACTGACCTACGTACAAGGTATTAACAGGAGAACCAAAAGTGGACTGCTACAGCAAATTGGCTACAAATAGAAGCCGTTCAAAGCAGAACCAAAAGTTACATTCTGCAGTTTCTGTACAACATTGAAAGGCATATTCATACTTTGTTTCGAATCGGGGAATCATATGCGAAAGAACAAAAAAATGACAAAACATGAACAAACTATATTCTGTAGTGTATGAGTACAACAAGGTTTGCTCTCCTGGCAAGAACGTACGCGCTTGCACTTGTCATTTGCACGTGAGTTACACGCCGCAGTGAATCTTTCTTTCAGCGGATCAAAGCTTCGCGTTGTTGCCGCAGCGATGCGTTAGGCCTACTGCAGTGTCTCTTCACAGCATCGTACTTACAGGTTAATATTACAATAAAAATCTTAGACATTTCAAATATGAAATTTCTGCACCATTTGCCATTAATTTCCATACTCTAAAATCTGCACCTCCATACTTTTTCCAGGTACTAACATTTTTCCAATGAAATAATTTAGGATGCTAATCTACACATTTACCAAGAATTACACTTCGTCTTCTTCAGCTTTGTGCTTGATTTTGGTTCGCAATTCTCTCTGCAGATGTTCTATTTTAGAATTTCTCGTCACAATCTGATCTTCAATAAGTGTCATTCCTAGTGTCTTGATGAATTCTAGTCGGTGCATTTTCTCATTAGTATTTGTTAAATAGATGACTTTCACATTGATAGCAGCAACATTCATCAATTCGAAGAAAATCATAAGTGGCCAGCGCCTGCTGTTTCTAGAAATTTTGTAAGTAGAGCAAATCTGGTTCACTGTGTCAACACCTCCTTTCATTACGTTATTTAATGCTATCATTTCGGGCTTCTTTTTGTCACCAGAGCTTTCATCAGTTTTAGCATTGTGATGCATTGTTGAAAGAAGTAACACCACTTTATTTTTCTTTGGGATATGACACTAATGTCATGCCTCCTTAAAATCCAAATGTACTCATTGTGGGAGCCTGCTTCTTTACTGCAGTGAATTCAGGTGGAATGTCTTTATTTTTTCTCAGTGTTCCCACTACCATTAGCCTGTGATTTGCCAGTAGATCACCTGCCAAAGGAATACTCATGAACCAATTGTCCATTGTCAAGTTCCTGCCAGAGCCAGAAATTACCTGCACCATTCAGTTGACAATGTCTCTTGTAGAATTGCTAATAGCATATGGCCCCTCCGTCTGTTTTTTGCCGTAAATTTCTAGGTTACAGGTGTAATAAGTTCTGGCATCCACAAGAGCAAATATCTTTATACTATACTTCGCAGATTTAGATGGGATTTATTGCTTCATGGGACATTTTCCTCTAAATGCTTCCAGTTTCTCATCTAATGTGACATATGCCCCAAGTGAATAGGTACTGGAGCAATATTTTATAAATAGTTCAAAGAGCTCCCGGATTGGTGCTAATGTATCCAGTGCAGCAAAAGAAGGGCCAGTGTTCTTATCAAATCGGAGACACTGCAATAAAAATCTAAACCTAAAAAGTATTATAATTCTGAAAATTTCAATTCCAGGGCCATCTGTTGCCCATGAATGTGCTAGGTTGTCTGTTGGATCTGAATATACCTGCAAGGCACAAAAGGCCAAGAAAAGCTTTTTATCTCTATTTCTATAGGTGCAAATTAGCACTCTCCAGATGGCGCTTAACTGGCAACTTTGGTGATTAAATTTATTTTAGTGGTCTCCAGTTTGGCCATTTATTTGTAGTGCCAATTTACAAAAGTATAATAATTCAGAAGTAAAAGGAAGGGATGGCTAAAAACCTTTGTTTTTGAACATCAAAGTTTTACTACCGATAATCGATGTTTAAACCTCGATGTTGCAGAACCCTTGTAGGGCGATGTTGTCGATTCAGCCTGCGCGTGTTGTGCTACAAGTGCGATGGGCTGAATGATCAGCCCTTGATTTTGACCCGAGCAGTTCCCGAATCAGACAGCACATATTGGCGTGAATGATCATATCATTTATTAATCATATTGCTTTCAAATAAAATTTCCACGAATCATACCGTCAAACAGCAATATTATTGAAAAAAAATCGTGAGAATATACAATAAGAATCATATTGTAAGTTTGCAGTTACCCACGCACTTTCGCCGCGTGATGGGAGGAACTCTAATTTTAGCCAAAACTTTTCCTTACTACAGTTGAGGCAGGGCTGTTCACAAGGGATTGCGGGTGAATTCTAGAACGTTACACTGTTGGAAATCACTTTTTTGAGTCCCATTCAAAGTGCCATAATGCGCAACTCGTGGTCCAGTGACAATGGCGTGCTTATTTTTCTTGCGGACTTTGCTGTGCAGGAGAACGAAATGTGTCTTATTACTAAAAACTCTTCACATTATTCTTTTCTCCCAAACAAACAGACACAATTGCAAACAAAACTCAGCGAATTACGAATCCCTCGCATCTTTTTCCAAATTTGTGTGTTAGCTGAGGATGAACTTTATTGACAGCTTGTTTTCCTCAGTATTTGCAGACGTGTGTTTTGAATTGCCTTAGAATATCATCAGCCTGTAAGGAAATCTTGAAATGGCTAGTTGTCGTGAGAGTGAAAGCTTGCTAAGTAATAGTGATGATTTTGAATCACTTTAGAATAACATTAATCTAATCTGTAAGGGTATATTCAAAATTAAGGGTTATTATATTTCCTCTTTGTTCTTTCTTCTGCAAAAAAAGTGAAAATTAGTTTTGAATTTGCAATTTCTATTTCAAAAAAAAATTATTTGTTATTTTTTAAACAAAATTCAGTTATCTGAAATGTAATATATTTAAATATATATATATATATAATATCATCAATCCACTGCTGGACGAAGGTCTCCCCAAGTTTCCTCCACAACGGTCTGTCTGTGCAAGTCTCCATGTCACTCCCGCATACTTTAGAATTTCATCCACCCATCTCCCATGTGGTCTTCTGGGTCATTTCCTGTCCCTTGGAATCCAATCTAAAATTTCGGCTGTCCATCGATGGTCTGTCCTTCTGGCAGTATGTCCAGCCCATTGCCATTTCAGGGATTTAACACTGATCATGATGTCTTCCACTCTTGTCATTTTTCGGATCCACGAGTTCTTATCTGTCCTGGTTACACCAAGCATGCACCTCTCCATGCTACTTTGAGTTGCCTGCAGCCTTTGTATGTCTCTTTTAGTTAAGGTCCACATCTCTGCGCCATACGTAAGCACTGGAAGGATGCATTGACCAAACACTTTTCTTTTAAAACATAATGGTATATTGCTCTTGAAAATTATGCTGTTTCTTCCAAAAGCTCTCCAGGCAAGTTTTATACGTCGATTAATTTCATCAATGGGACCCTCACTTGATATCTACTGTCCAAGATAAACGTACGTGTCTGTTATCTCCAGCTTTACTCCATCAATCGATAAATCTTCATTTCTTGTAAAAGCATTGAACATCACTTTTGTCTTCTGAAAGTTCATTTTTAATCCCACTTCTTTACTCTTGTCAGCAAGTTCCTGGATCATACTCTGCAGCTCTGATGGGATAGTTGCAAAAATGACTACGTCATCAGCAAAACGAAGGTGGGTTAGATAATCTCGAATAATCTTTATCCCTTTGTTTTCCCAGTTCAGTGATTGAAAGACATTTTCCAATGTGGCATTAAAGAGCTTCGGAGATAAGGTGTCACCTTGTCTCACTCCCTTTTCAATTTTTGTGTTGTATTTTCAAACAGCCAAATCTTTGCATTTTCATAGATGTTATTAATAATATGAATGTATGCATCTTAAATACCGCAGGATTTCAGAGCCATTGTAACTGCTGATGGTTTCACCGAATCAAAGGCTTCTTCATAATCGATAAAAGCCATGCGTAATGGAAGTTCATATTCACTCGCTCTTTCAATTAGTTCTCTCAGTACGTGGATATGATCTATTGTGCTGTAGCCACTCCTGAATCCAGCTTGTTCTCTTGGTTGAGCCATGTCCAGTGTTACCTTCAAGCGGTGTGAAAGAACTTTAGTGAAGATTTTATAAACCACTGATAGGAGGCTGATAGGTCTGTAGTTCCTGAGATCCTCAATGTCACATTTTTTATGTAGCAGGATCATTGTAGCATTGTTCCAATCCTTAGGAATCTTCTCTTCATTAAGACATAGAGTGAAAATTTGGGCCAGTACTGTTTCGATTTGTCCACTTGCTTCTTGTACGATGTCTACAGTAATTCCATCTTCTCCTGGAGCTTTTCCCTGCTTCATGTTCTTGATTGCATGTGTAACTTCTGCTGGGAGGACTGGAAGAACTTTGGTACCTTTCATGATGTCTGGAGTACATGTATCATCCCTTTCATATAATTTGGAGTAGAAATCTTTCATTTTCACTCTTATCAAAATTTCACCTCTATTTCATGTTGCAGAACCATCTTCTTTTCTCAGTGCCATAATCTGTTTTCTTCCCTTACTGAGATGTCCCTTTGCTATCTTTAGGCTTTGGTTGTTTTCAATTGCTTTCCTCACTAGTTCACAATTGAATTTCCTTACGTCTTCAGCGATACTTTTTCGTACTGTCTTGCATAGCTCTATATATTCCACTTTGGAAGTCACATCGTCTTTAGTTGTCCTCATCTCTAGTCTTTTTTGCATCAACATTTTGGTTTTTCCTGATAATTTGTTCACATGCAACTTGTTCTTAGACCCAGCTAATTTTGTTGCTGTTTCCGTAAGAGCTTTGGTTACTTTTCTGTTAACTTCAGAAATATCCACTTCTTCCGATGTTAGGCTTTCTAAAGCAGAGAATCTGTTCTTCAGTTCCAACTTGAAGGTATTATGGTGTTTTTTAAGGTTGGTTATGTCAATACATTTTGTTTGTCTTATGAGCTTGCCACGTTCGAGTTTAGTGTTGAGGTGCATCTTACATCTCGCCAATCTATGGTCACTACCTGTATTGAACTTGTTTAGCACACTGCAGTCTTCTATGATGAATTTTTTGTTACACATAATAAAATCAATTTCACTTGTCGTCCCATTTGGATGTATCCATGTCCATTTCCTGGGTGGCTTTTTCTTGAAAAAGGAGTTCAAGATGAAAAACCCTTCGGCCTCTGCGAACTCAACGAGAGTATTTCCATTCTAGTTTTTATTGCTGTGACCGAATTTTCCTACTGAAGTTTCATTCTGTTGCTGTTGCCCTATTTTTGCATTGAAATCTCCCATAATTATCTTAAAGTGCTGCTTACCTTTATTATTTAGATGACGAATTTCCTCATAAAATTCTTCAATCTCTTCTTCAGGATGACTTGTGGTTGGTGCACAAGTTTGAATAATCTGAGCCTGGTGTCTTCTAGTGTCCTGTCGAGTCGTGCAGCTCTGTTAGAGGAACTTTCAACTTCTACAACTTTTTCCTTCAGTTTCTTGTTTAATATAAATCCAACACCACTATCTGTCCCACGATAGTAGAAGAGATGTCCACTTTTCATTTCAATTAGATTTTCTCCTTTCCTCACTTAGCCCGACGATGTCCCACTTGATCCTTTGTAGTTCCTCTTCCGATTCAAGAAGCCTTGAATCAGAAGATAGGGAGCATCCATAATACGTAGCCAAGGTCAGCATCAGATGGCAGCCTAGTCCAGTCCTCCGGGGATTCTTAGCACCCTCTGCCTTCATGTTGCATTGGCCGCTGCCTTGGCCAGGTACATTCCAGCTGCCGGAGACTAAGGGCCAAGATTTAAGTTGTGGAGTAATTTTGGAGGGGTTTGGCCATAACTCACCACGCTGGCCAAGCGGGTTGGTGAGTGTGGGATAGCATTTCCTCTAATCCTGATGGTATAGTTATACCGCTATTGGCGGTCGTCAGAGCCCCTTTAGTGGGAACAGGATGCACCACGAGAAGGCGGGGTTGACATTTGTCAAGGAGAGGCTGTGATGTTACGCATCACCTGACCTTGCATTCCACACATATATATACCCCCCCCCCTTTTCCTGTGTCAAATGGAAGGACCATATGCACTATGTATTTTAAAAAGCAAAGGGGGAATATATGTATTTATTAACTGAGTTTGCAACTGGGCTGTTTGGGTCTTACTTTTAGGATGCATTCTCCATATTCTAATTTTGACTTCTTGAAAAGGGGCCTCTGTGAATCTTGGAGAGGTGCCAGCTAGTTCTGTGTGACATTGGCAAAAAGACCCCAACTCACTGGGTTTTGTTCCAGAATCCTTAGGTTCAATAACCAACTGGAACCCTCAGCTGTGGGCTAATCCTCCACACTGATGTACTTACCTGATTAAAAAGAAATATTATGAATGACTCAAGTGTGGGATATGGTGGACCTACCGCACTTGAGAAGGACGGTCCGCTGCAGAATCGACCTGGACTTTCTAAACGGCGTATGAGAAAGAGATCTCAGCTGAGTGAATGTAAGATTGGTGTAGGGAATACTAGAGGTATAAATGGCAAGATGAGTGAGGTGATTGAGGAGATGAATAAGTATAGACTGGATGTGCTGTGTGTAAGTGAAACCAAAAAGAAGGAATTTGGGGTAGAAGTGAATGGCACGGTGAGTGTGTGGTCTGGACTCTGGAGTATTGAATAATGTGAGAGGACAGGCTGGTGTAGGTGTGATTTTAAGTGAAAAGATGAAGAACAACTTGATTCACTATAGTTTCGTAAGTGAGGATTCTCTGGATTCGTTTGAAAGTGAAACTTCAGAGAATTGTAATTGTTGTAGTGTATGCTCCTTGTGACTCGGAACCTTCTGATAAGAAGGAAGATTTCTGGAATAAGCTAGAAGCTGTTTTGAGCCAGTTTGGTGCTAAAGAAAAAGTTATAATAGCAGGGGATTTCAATGCTAGAGTAGGTGTGCAAAATGCAATTTCTGACAATGTTCTGGGTAAGTTTAATGATCCTTGTGTGAATGATAATGGTGAGCGATTAATTGAACTCTGCATTGAGAATGGTTTGTGTGTATCTAATACATTTTTCAACCACAAGTATATCCACACATATACTTGGGAAAATCGCACTCTTGGTCGAAAGAGTGAGATAGATTTTGTTGTCTACAATCAGCATCTGAAACACTTAGTTGTTGACACCCGTGTGGTGAGAGGTGCGGATGTTGGTTCTGATCATTGCTTGGTAGTGTCACGAGTGAAACTTAATGTTGGTTGGAGGAAAAGGAATAGGAAGAGACCCAGGATAGAAAGAATAAAGGTTGATAAGCTCTTTGAAGATCGTCAGCGTTATTCTGACTTACTCAAAGAACGACTGAAGGAGCTGAAGTCTGGTGAGAGGGATGTAGAAAAGAAGTGGGAATGTTTTAAGAATTATGTTGTCACTGCTGCTAAAGAGGTTTGTGGCACAACAATAGAGGTGATGCTTGGTGGAATAGTGAGATTGAAGAGGCAGTAAAGAGAAAGAAGGAAGCCTATTTGGGGGTGTTGCAAGGTAGTCTCTGTGGTTGAATATCGCTGTAAGAAGAGTGAAGCTGCTGAGCTGGTTCACCAGAGTAAGGCAAAAGATAGGAAGGAGAAGATGGAAACTCATGAACTGGCTTTTTGGAAAGATATGAAGTCTTTCTGGAAGTACATGACTCAGGAAAAATAGAGGAAACAAATTTGTAAGTTGTGTGAAGAATGAGATCTGGGAAATGATATGGGAGCCCAATGAGTTAAGTGAATATTTCTGTGAGTTATTAGATCATAAAAGCAAAGATGATTCTGAGACAGATGCAGATGACGTCACAGTGAGGGATGGAAGCACAGGAGGGATCTCAAGAGAAAAGTGTAAAGCTCTAAAATCTCTTCAGAATGGTAAGGCTCCGGGAGTTGATGGCATAACTGCCGAGATGTTGAAATATAGTGGCGACTCTGTAATTGACTGGTTAACTATAAATTTTGCCAGTTGTGCTGGCAGTTAGGAATGGTCCCTCGGGATTGGAAGGATGCTATTATTGTTCCCTTGTATAAGGGAAAAGGTGATCAGACAGAATGCAAGAACTATCGTGGTATTAGCCTATTAAGTGTGCCAGGGAAAGTGTTTGGTAAGGTTATTGAAAAAGTATGAGGTCTTACATCAGAGAAAGTGTGGGATGTTGAGAGTGGTTTTATGCCTGGTAAAAGCTGCACTAACCAGATTTTTTGCATTACGCATGATGATTGGAAAGTATCTGGCTGTTGGTAAGAAAGTTTTTGCTGCCTTCATAGATTTAGACAAAGCTTATGACATAGTGAATAGGACACTTTTGTGGAAGGTATTGAATGAATATGGTGTTGCTTGGGATCTACTTAATAGTGTAAAAGCCATGTATGCTGGTAGTAGAGCTTGTGTACGAGTGAATGGTGTTTTATCAAAATGGTTTTCTATTGGTGCAGGAGTTAAACAAAGTTGTGTAATGTCACCATGGCTGTTTAATATATTTATGGACGCATGCATGCATGATGCCAAAATAGATAATAGTGGTTTATGTCTTGGTGATATCCATGTGTGCGGATTGCTGTATGCTGATGACACTGTCCTCTTGTCAGAGAGCAAAAGTAATTTGCAGAGTTTGTTGTCTCGGATGCACGAAGTTTGCATGAAATTCAAACTGAGTATAAATAAGGGAAAAAAGAAAGTTATGGTGTTTGAGAGAGGAACATGTAGCACTGAATATAATGTAAGTATAAATGGCACTGTGATTGACCAGATGAGGGAGTTTGTGTATTTAGGAAGCATGTTTGATAGAGAACAAATTGGGTGGTGAAATTAGTAGGCGAGTGAATTCTTCATTGAAAGTCATAGCTGCTCTGAGAGGTTTTCACAAAAATGATGGGTTCTCTAGAGAGTCCCGCATGGCTGTGTATGAAAGTGTAATTGTTCCTACTCTGATGTATGGCAGTGGAACCTGGGTACTGCAGAAGAAACATAGCAGTCGTTTGTGTGCTGGAGAAATGCGTTACTTATGGGGGGGGGGGGGTTGTGGCAAGACACGTTCCGATTGTGTGAGGAATGAAGATGTGTTGCAGTTGTGTGATGTGAAGCAAAATGTTGTTAGCAAGGTTGAGACCAATATGCTTCGGTGCTTTGACCTTGTTGAAAGAATGAGTGATGAGATGTTTACTAAGAAAATCTTTTTAACCCAAGTGGCAGGATTGAAAGGCAGAGGAAGGCCAAGGAAGGCATGGGTGAATCAGAGATTCAGGAGTGTCTGCATGAGAAAAAGATTGAGTATGAAGTATGAAAGATCTTGTGTATGGCGTGTAATGGATATCAGTGAAGCCCGAGTTGTATGTCAAGATCACTGTAAATGGACAAGTTTGATACGACAACAATAAGTAAAATATCTGGAAATTTGTATTTCTTTTTGGAGCTAACCTCTGAATCTCGGAGAACAGCTTAGTGATGTGATGAAAAGATCGATTTTAGAGTACCATACAACTATAACCAGTCCCCTAGCCACGTACAAAGAATTCATAGAAATAACCTGTAATCCTATATTAAATTGACACTATTTAAATACTTTTAATATCTAGGGCCAGAACTAGACTTATGCAGGAAAATGAACCAGACTTGGGCCTAACTGCAAATCAGGGCCCTTACATTTTACACAGAGTGGGATTGTTCTGTCACACTGTCATCCAGCACCATCATTCATGTTGCTGTTTATGCAAATAGTTTATCAGTTTGGGCTATCATCCTTGACTGTGTATGTGTTTTGTCATTCTATGGCCAAATATCACCCTTGCACCAAAATTTTTTTATAAACAAACAGTTCCCTTCATAGTGCTCATAAATCATAGCAAGGATGAAATTACAGTTTTCATAAATATTTGCGAAGCAAGTTATTGATTGGTGGTTCTGAGATTGTCTTCTCTCAGTTTCTGCACTGTAAAATAAGTGTTGCTAGTGAAAAATTTTTGTATCTTTAATCTGTAACTGTTTTTTTTTACTAGTCCTACAATTTGAAGGAGCTCATTAAAACTTACCCATAAAAAATGTGAAAAAGAAGTTGTAAGAGTTAGTTACTATTAAATTGTCTTACTTTAATTAATTCAATGCTTCAATATGTATAACATTTCTACTGCAAGCATGTGATTTTGATGTGATGAAAATTATTACTGTACACACATGGTCATAAGTTTGTTTGCATGTTTAATAACTGAATTGGTAAAGAATCAGGATCTGCATGAAAACTAACTTCAGGTTTTATGAGTTTGGAATAAGCTATCCTCTCTAGTTTAATAGCTAACTAGGTAAAGAATTGGGACCTGCGTGAAAACTAACTTCAGTTTTATGAGTTTGGAAACTATGACATTTACTGAAATAATTTTTTTCAAAATCTTAAAATTATTTACTTTGAAAAGCTTCAAAGCTGAATTCAATATATATAGTAAAATTTCCAGATAGTTCATGTAAATTCATTTCTCTCTGTTAAAGATGTGGCAGTAGTGTAAATAACTTAGTCAACAAAGTTATGACAGCTGTTTTCTTTGCCATGTGATTTGTAAGCACATCTTTTGCATCATTCTCAGTGTTAATTTTGCAGCACTTCGTGCAAGAGACAACTATTTCTGGGGTATTGCATATCATGCTTCTTCACACCCCAAAAAATTAAGTTGGTGTTGGCATTTTTCAAGTTGAATTAAATCCATTCAATCATTTCTTCTACAGGCTGAAAGATAAACTGAACTTCTCAAAACAAATGAATTTTTAAGATAAAGTGCTTACATAAGTGATCTTAAACTACCAGTTATTAAAACAAGTGTGCTGTGTGTGTGTGTGATTAAATGTCCATCAAAACATATTGATGCATATCATGGCAGAAAATTTGCTTACATATATACTTGAAAATTCATTTTGGTACAATGTCCAGGATGCGACCAAAGTGAGTTCATAACATAAAATCGGACAGAATTAAGAAGATAACAGCACGGAAATCAGTTTTCTGCACATAACATTAACTTATATATAATATTCCTAATTTATTGATACTTGACAAAAATATTTTCTATAAATACTATTTGCTTAATGGTCACTGTAAAACAAACTATGTCAGTATCAGAATACTGGTTATTTATTCTGGTATTCCATGAAATTAATAATAAAATACTGATGCCATCACGATTCTGGTATTGCAATTACTAATTTATGCCTTTTTGTGAGCACGGATAGTGACTCCAGCTGGAATTTCGTGCATTTTGGAATGTTTTTACATTTAAAACAATAAAAGGAAGAAGATTAGTAGATTGGTTTTGTCCACCCAACATGACAGCACTACTAGAAAATGTATTTTTTTTTATGTCCTGTTGTTTTAACTAGGGTGCTTTCTTTTGCCAGTTTTATTAACTGCCCCTTTATTTGGAAGATCAACTGTTACTAATGCTTTTATTTTTTTCTGCATACTCCACAACTTATAATTCAAATTCTGCATCATAAATCAACATCTTTCCTTTTCTGCATTGACCACTCATTTTAGAATAACTCTTAATGCAGGGTACTAAAAGTGAGAAGTTAAATCAAACATTTTATCTGCACTCGCCCAGAAGATCATAGAGATAGCCTGGTCAAAGTCACAAGGAGAAAAATATGCTGTTGCTTTGTAAAAGCAGTGGTGTGGTGTGATATTCATTGCACCCTTCTTCAGTGGTGAAGTAATTTATCTGGCAACTAACTCATTTCATCCCACTCTGAAGGTGGGATAACATGCTGAACCTCCCACTTGCCAAAGGAATTCTGTCAGTGGTTTAAAAATTAAATATGAAGTCTGTTTGGGCACAAGTAATTTCCATGTCTATTGCAGTGGAATTATATTTCACTCTTAACACATTAATAACAAGCATTTCTGGAGATAGGAAAATTCTGAAAATTCATATTTACCAGAAAAGTTGTTTATCAGATAAGATGTGTGACAGTGGTGAGATGTAAAAATGAAATAAGTATTAATTTTTAAAACACTAAAGTACAAAAAAACAAAAAAACTTACAAGTATGCTCTATCTATACACAACCATTCTTAAGAGATGGTAGCAATGACATTTTGATGCAAGAAACTTTTGTTTTTGCTCAGTAACATGTTTAGCACTAGAACAATAATTGCTGCTTGCCTATTGAATCAGATGCATAAAAAAATTGAATGCTCAACATTTTGCCTTCTGTTTCTCATGGGAAAAAATATATGCGATGATCAAGATCTGTCTACCTCTCCTTCCTCGATAGAGTAGCAGTAATTATAACACTTCCTTTATTTTTAGCATTTAATTAAAATAATGAACTCAATTTATTTTCTTCTGGAAGTCACACTATTGTTTCAAATGGAGGTAAAAGATAATTACTAAACCATTAAAAATAAGCAGGTAAAAATTTAGGTAACAAATGGACAGCTGGTGTGGCAAAAATGTGGGCTCACCTGTGGTGAGTTGACAAGTGCATTTTCTTACCCCTGAGCATTTCTGTAGTACTGGCTAACTGAGTATGTGAAGAGTTACCCTAAAACAAAGAGGATATCTAAAATTTACTATACCATTTTTACACAGAATTATTAACACAACAATCATACATCTCTGAATTGCCCATTGAGAGGTGTGATTTGCAATCAGACATCTCTGAATTGCCAATCCAGCAGTGGAGGCTCGTGGTTGGAAAAATAGGTGAAGAGGTACAAGAGCAGTATAAAAATATATCTGTTTACAATGAAAATCCCTTAATGAGGACTTATTTTTTTTATATTAAATCAATTTTTCTTTTTAAAGCTGCAGATTTGTCGATTATGTCGTCGTTAGATGGTTGTTTCTTCGTGAGCATCAATAAAATGTCTTCCTGAATAGAAATATTCGCAGAGAAGCAAGTCTATCTTGGGAACTAGTGTTTCTTGAGCAAGTTTATATTCTTTTAAGAAAACTTCTTTCCACTGGCACACCTGTAGATGGAATTGTTAAACTGAGGAAAACCAATTTATAATCTTCTGTAAAAATGTCTGTCTCCGTGAAACACTCGAAGGAGTTCTTGAGTCAAATATATTCCTTAATTTTTCATCGGCATATACAAGACTCAGTTCATTTTTAAGGCGCTGTGTTTAGTAAATGTTTCTGTAAAAATGTAGATTTTCAAGAGCGCGAGAGGGAAAGCATGCATTAAATTATTCGAATTTGGTTGTGTCAGCAAGTCAGACAAATTGAAGTTTCTTACAGTCTTGAAATCTTATATCCATTTCCATAAGAATGTGGTCCAAAATTTTAAAATAAAATTGTTTATAATTTTGAAAAATTGTTTCCTGTGTAAGAGCAGCATATTCCCGTGCTTATTTCTGTGATTTTGCTAGCTTTTCCAAACTGTGCTTCAAATAACTCATCGTTCCTTTTATGGCTCAAAATTTCACGAGGGTTTTTTTGTTATTTTTTTTTTAATTTGAGTTACACTAGTTTATGTTTAGTTATTTTTTCTTCAAAAGTTTGAATAATAGATCGGTGGAGCCAAAAATGTAAATTCAAAAGTGTTAATATCATTCAAAAGCCCCTTGGCAAGATGAATTGATTTTTTTGTCTGATTATTCGCTATTCGTCAGAAATCCGAACACTTCCTTCAATTTATTCCAATCTTCAACAACTACACTTACTAATTTCGAAGTGGAGGACCATCGAGTTTCTGCTATGGTTGGTCTGCATCTTGCGGTTTTGCCGCCCCGGTGGCGCAGTGGTCTAAGCGATGGCCTCTGATCATTCGTCCGAACGGGGTCCGGGTTCGAATCCCGGTGAGGCATGGCTGTTGTTTGTCTTACGGCACTGGTTCTCTCCCTTCCCTGGAACCAGTGACCCTAAATTAGAGACGAGCGACTGCTTATAGCCCATTGAGTTGCTCACAGTGGTCGTTAAACCTCCAATCAATCAATCATCTTGCGGTTGTTGATATAAGTGTATAAGACCGCTTCGCAGAATGGTGAACAAACGAAGCAATTCCACTGAGGCTTGCAAAAAGTATTTGACACTTAGAAATTTTAGAAAAACTCTGGTGTAATACAAGATTCAAACGATGAACTAAGCAATGAACAAAAACAGCTTGAGAAGCTTTATCCTTGACTTTTTTTCTGTAGTCCATTTAAGTGTCCAGACATTATACTTGCCCCATCGTAACATTGTCCTATTTATTTGTGTTGGTAATCGGACTGTTCCAAAATTTTGTCTAGCATTTTGTATAAAGCTCTTGACGTTCTATCTTCCTTCACATCATGGAAACCCAAAAATCCCTCAACCAAATACACCTTCCGAATCAACAATAAAAAATTATTTAATTTTTGACTTGATCGTTTATATATTCAGAAATACATTCAATTAATTCATTTTGAATAGTTTTTTATCCTTTCGTATTGATTTTCAATTTCTAAAGAACTTCTTCATATCAACAATGAAAGTAATTCGATGAAATTTCCACGATTTATCGAACCCATGCTTTCGTCATGGCCATGGAATGCTAGTTCTTGTTTGCTCAAATACAGTACAGACTAATACTACATCAATCACTGTCTGCAGGAAAAGTCTATTTAAACGAACGGTTTCGTTAAAATGCATTTTCAAAAGCCTAGCATTTTCCCTCAGGGCATCAGCAATTGTGTTTTGAATTTTTTCAAAATTCTTAACATTAATTCGCATTTCAGGTGTTTGCTAGAATCACGATGTTTATGAAGTGACCGTGTTACGCTTAATAAATCTGAGAATCCGTCTTTATTCCACACCGAATGTTTATTACTAAAAGGTAAGCAGAGCCAAAAAAAACAAAAAAAACACTCGCTCCACCGTGATCTCTCAAGACTTTACGCTCAAAAACTGAAAGATGCAGAGGTAAGGCGCGTGAAGCTGAAACACTTCACTTGAGCGAGCAGATTGGGGAGGGTGACGTCATGGTTACCATGGCAACTCGGCGAAAAACTGCAGACTTCCAAGCATTCTCATTTCGGCTCTTCACTTGCACTGTTTTGCGTATAAGGATTTGTTTTCCGTATTGAGCACACCAAGTGAGTTAATATCTATTCAAAATTTTGAGTATTTTGGAACTGAATAAAGGCAAAAAAGAATATATTGTAAAAAAAATACTGAATAAAACTTTATTTTGAGTAAAATAAGTGAAGAGGCACTTCACCTGAGAAGCCGCCACTGCAATCCAGTGATATCTGATTGCTGTGTTAATAATTTTGATGTTTCCATTTATTTTGAGAACATTTCTTCCATAGAATTTACCTGAGAGACTGGTGATTTACTTAACTATGTTTTGGGAAAGCAGCATTTGCTTTGACTGGCAAAAATCAGAGAATGGTATGGTTCTTAACACTCAGATACTTGGGACTTCTTTTTCGTGGGTATTGTAACAGATAGCACACTCTAACGGAAATCGGGAGATGCAGGTTCAATTCCTGTGATTAATGTTACACGATGAACAGTAAGCACTGGCAATTCAGAGATGTCTGATTTGCTGTGTTAATAATTCTGACTTGTTTCCACATATGAGAAGAATGTTTTTTCCATGGAATTTACGTTTTTACACACTGTAAAGAAGAGCATTTGTTTCTCAGGATTATCTGCAAAGTGCAAGGATATCCCACTATTTAGTTTTTAACTGCATCTTATACAAACTGGCCACTCTTTAAAAAAATTCTTCTGAAACTTTCCAGTGTATGTATGTAAGTAAGTATATACAGTACATTTCATCACTAATTTGTGTTTGAACTAGTCATACATACTGTATTTTTGTATTTACTGGTGGATGATACTTTATGCAAAGATAATATGAAAAAATTGCATTATCAAATAACAAAAACAGGCTAAAGTTACATTTTTTTTTAAATTTTACATTAGTTTAACATGTTCTTCATTCTTTAGTATGTGATTTATTTAAACATTTCTGTACTTTATTCTCAGTAACACCATGCAAAAATTTACTTGTTCAGTCTTGGGATGAGTCATTTATTTGCTTTTAATTAATGGCTGTGTTAATCTGAGGAATAAGATATGTTAGTGTGGTTGGAAGTTGGCATTTTCTTTCATCATTGAAAGCCATATAACTAGTTTAAAAAATTCAGCACCATTGCTGTGCATTCTGGATTGATGCTGTGCAAAAACAAGGTGCTGGTGAATGTTCATTTCTGTGTTCCATGTAGTTGACATCAATTGCAGTTTTTCTGTCATGCAGTATCATTACCATTTACAAGCTGTTTATAAATTTATCAATATAGAACAAGTATAAGGATTTTTTTTTTTATTGTGAAACATGAAACACCCTTTGTGACAGATGATGGTAGCACTGTTCCCACTCTTGTCAAATGGCTGTACAATCCACATCTGTGCACCAGAAACAGCAAGTGTGATTGGTGATCTCTGGAGCTTTGCAAAAGTAATTTTGAAAATAGAGGCAGGAGATAACAAAAATTCATGCTATATATTTTTTTCAGCATTAAATTCATGATTTCATAATTTTTTAATAGTTGCATAAAATTAAGATTGGTATTGTCAATTTTACCCATTCTGAAAAGCCATTGTAAGTTAATATTGATTAACTTAAATAGCATAATTCAATATAAATTAAGAACATCCCCCTCCCCTCCTGATAAAAGGTGATCTTTTTGGAAGTAGGGTAGTATAATTACATCCAAGGTGTTTATAAATTCTGGAAGTGTAGCAACAATTATTCATGATCTATTGTTGAAAAAGGTGTGCTGTAGGTCTAAAACTTTTAACTTTCATCCAAAAGCTATAGTGTGTTCCTCAGTTGAACATCTGAACTGCATAAAACTGGAGGGTGATAGTGACTTGTAGTTAGACATGAGTAAACCACTTCATGCCAGAATCAAAATCATCCAGAATAGAATTATGTCACAATGGATCCCCACTACTCAAAAAATTCAAGTTACAGATCTTTTACAGAGTGGTGGCAAGTGTCTTTTGGGATTCAGATGGAGGGATTCATATCAGTTTTTTTACCACCTTCTGTATTAGTTTATGCTCAGTCTTAAAGTAACAGTAGTAACTAAAAAAAAAAAAAAAAAGTGACTGGAAACTGTCGGACAGTATTTGAATCCTTAGGCTGGGAAGTCTTAAAACAAACCCTCCTTACACTACCAATTTAGACCAATGATTATCACTTATTTGAATCAATAAAAGTGCACCAAGAAGGGCAAAAGAATTTAAGTACAATGAATAACTCGAGCACTGTCCTGTATTGACTATTTAATTAATATATTTCTGTGCAGTTGGCACCATAAATTAGTACTCTTTAATAGCAATGACAAAATGTGCAAGTGTAGAAAGAGCATATCTTGATAGCACATTCAGTGGTAACATAGTGAACTCTTAGTAAAACTTAGGTCAGTATGTAGAAAACTATATATACCATAATAATCATACGAGGAGAATGTGTTCTTTCTGTTCCTCTTGTATGCAGATATTAATTTAAAATTCAAGATGACATTGTTAACAAAATCCACAATCGTGTAGTGTTTCCATCCTTTCTGATTTTGTCTTATGATATTGATGCAAAAAGTTCAGTGTCACTAGATGCCATGGTACTCTTATAAATGGTTGAAAACAGCAGGGATCACACAACAATAATGTTAAACAATGATGTGTTTATGCCCCACCCTTTCTGTCTACTGAGAAGGAAAAACTAAAGTGAAATGAAGTAACTGACTTGATGTAGGTCATAAGATCAGTTGTGAACTGTGTTACCGTGACAACCTATAAAAATTATGAGAACAACTAATACATTTTTTGTTGTCTTCATGCTTTTGCATAAGCAATGTTGTTTTTTTCTGGTGCTGCAAGAGTGAGTGTTCTTTTTCCTTTGTGTTTCCTCTAATCAGCCCATGTTTAGAGGATTTCAGTGTTTTGAGATCAGAGACAGTCAGACTGTATGCTCAATGGAGTATAATCTGGTACAAAGTACTGGATAACTACATTCACTTCATGTCTGTAGGATTGTCAAATGAAACAGTGACATTCAAAGCAATATAAATGTACTTTTTATCATTAATAGTCATGGCTCATATATTACTCTTTTGACTATGCTTATATTTATTTATTTTGTCTATTTGCAGTTCAATAACAAATTTATTCTATTTTGTTTACTAAAGAAAGCTGTCAATTAGCATTTGTCATTTTCTGATTAGAAGATTCTTATTAGCAACAGCAAATAACCTGAGTATACGTATACTGTTATGACGTTGAAAAGTTAACATTTGAATGTTCACATTAGATATAAATTATGTGGATATAATTAGACAAAAACAGAAAGGATCATGTATTCTTCATCATTGTGGAATATGTATGTCAAGAAGTCCACAATGAAATTTGAAGTAACATAAAATAGATATTCTCTTTATATTGTTGTTTTATATAGAATTTAATGGTTCTGATATGTATATACACTATATTTCAAAAATATTCGGACACTACCAAATACTTGCACAAGTGGGAAGAACAGTTGCACATGAAGGTGCACTGTGAGTGGAGAGGTATGTATATAAAGCTGGGATGTTCTGTCATGTTATCGGTAACTTTGAAGCGGATATTCCATGTGGAAGTGAACTTTCAGAGTTCCAGCATGGGCTGATCATAGGATGTCATTTGAGTAACGTTTCCTTACAAAGCATTGCAGCTAAACTAAACATACCAAAATCAACTATAAATGATATCATGAAGAGATGGAAGTGGGACTGTGCAACTACAGCAAAAAAACGTGCAGGAAGGCCGCACAAACTGACTGAACATTACAGAAGTGCCATGGTAAGAAATGTTTAGAAATCCCATTCTTCCTCTGCTGTTTCCATCGCTGCTGAAGTAGGAAATGCTTGTAACTGCTTGGTTAGTATCGT
Source organism: Macrothele yani (assembly GCA_039090855.1). Classification (NCBI taxonomy): domain Eukaryota; kingdom Metazoa; phylum Arthropoda; class Arachnida; order Araneae; family Macrothelidae; genus Macrothele; species Macrothele yani. The sequence goes on along the minus strand of CM077017.1, from coordinate 56,913,766 downwards.
AACTATCCACAGAGAGTTGCGCAATGTGTGTTATTATGGTAGAGCAGCAGCACACAAGCCACGCATAATCACTACCATGAATACGAAGCACCATTTGGAGTGGTGTTTCTAGTCATTCTTAAACTGTGGGCACCCGGAAAGCTGTTCTTTGGAGTGATGAATCGTGCTTTTTACTCTGAATTTGGCGACAGCCCAGCAAACGATTTTCATCCGACTGTGTTCTTCCAACTGCTAAGTTCAGCGGAGTCTCCATTGTGGTATGGAGGGTTTTTTTTTGTGGATGGGTCTTGGCCTGTTGGTTATTATACCATGAACTCTGAAGTGTACCTTGACATTCTGGATAATTCTGCCCTACAAACAATGTGGCAGTATTATAGAAATGACTGTTGTCTCTTCCAATACGATTGAGCTCCTTACCACACTGCATGGCATGTGTAGTACTGGTTTCTTGAAAATGAGGGGAAATTGTTAAACTAGGCTGCTGAGAATCCTGATCTTAATCCCATAGGACACCTCTGGGATGGACTGGAGCAACGGGTATGAAATAGATTACAATGACTGTCTACGCTCTCCACTCTGGCAGCAGCTATCTATGCAGGATGAATGGTGAGCCATTCCTGTCGAGACTTATCATAAATGGGTTGATAGTATGCCACAACATATTGTCACTGTCATATAAGCAAAAGGTGGACAGACTAACTACTAATTGCAATAGTAAAGCCATTTGTCCCAAAACATTGTGGTGGTCAAATACTTTTGATAATATTGTTGTGCCTTTGCCGAGCTACTAATTTATTTTTAAATTCCACTATCACTTAATCTATGTTCTTGGCGCAAAGACTATAATTTATGGGCCAACACTTAAACAATCTAATTAACCACACACATCCACAAAAATATGCTTAACAATGAGTAGACTGCTATAACCAGTTTCTGGGTCATTATGACCAAAATTAAACTTCCATTCTAGAGCTTTTTCATTTTAAACTCACAGCTCAGTTCACTGATACATGTAATAGTTCAGTCAATATTCTGGCACAGTTCCTCAGCCATTATTTACCATATCGGGAATGTAAATAAATGAAAGTACTCACAATTTTTTATGCCGCCGATCTATCCTAAATCATAGGATGCTTCCTCACCAGATTGGTGACATAAGTCACCCGCACACATTATGAAGTTGGCGCACACTACGATTATCATTCTCTTGATGCAGCGTTTGCTGATCTCTACTGTGATGTTGACACACACACACACACACACTTCCTTTTGCGGAGATATCTTTACCTCTCTGGCTTCTCTGCGGTGGGTGGGTGGAAGATAATGACAAAAAGAGGTGCTCCTCATCGCACGGTGTACCGCTTTTCACTTCTTTCATTCTGCCTTGTACCTCTAGATGCACGCTACCTCCAAACCATCAGCTCAAAGATTTTTTAATTCTCTCAGGCTTCTGGTTTCTTGACTGTATTTTCTAGCTCTACACTTTCTTTTCAGCAGCTCTCCTATGCAGTTACAGGCATTCCGCTGTTCTTTATGGCAATCATTTCCTACTTTTGCTCCACCGAGTTGCTGATTTACGTTCTTTGAAAGGCAAGGGAATCGCTGCTTTCTGCCAAAGCATAGCAGCCTAAGCTATCAAGTCTTTCATGCCTAAGACCATAACCAGCAACTGCCTTCTTCTCACCAATGCCGAGTGTATGGCAGCCACACACATAAAGCAATAATACTTGAGATACACTTAACTTGTGACAAATTTACACTAATGCATTCACCTTTACCACCTACTTCCAGTTAAGCATCAGTCAGTGTCTGCCATGTCTTGCTTAGAAGTTCCTTGAAGTTGTTTAGGCTATGACAGGCATTCTGGCCTCTTTATGACTGGGACGCATTAACGAAATGGCCCACAACGCACATGCGATGCTCCCCAATTCTTGCTCCTGACCCGAATAATGCTTTATCGGTTTTTCTATTTTTTTCCTTTCTTTTTAAGCTCCTGACACAGACTCCACAAAACAAAAATTAATTAATTCCTACCTAATTTAATACTTCCACCACGTCCATTAATTCCAGAATTAATGGGAAATACAGGGGTTGGACAGAATAATGTGAACACCTAGGAAAAGGTTTTATGTACCTAGTAAGGTGTGGGCATTCAAAACCACCTGAATTCTCCTTGGAATGGATGCATACAAATCCTGGATGGTGGTTAGTGGGATGTTACACCATTCTTCATGCAGAAACTGCTCCAGGTCCTTGAGAGATGCAGGAGGAAGATAATGGGATCTTACTCTGTTTTCTAACACAGACCACAGTGGCTCGATGTTTAAGTCTGGTGATTGGGGAGGCCAAGGAAGTTGTAAAAGTTCGTCCTCATGTTCCTCAATCCATGACTTGACATTCAGAGCTCTGTGAATTGAGGCATTATCATCTTGATAGATGGCATCCCCTGCAGGAAACAGTGTGTAAGCCATTGTGTCATTGGATGGACTTGGTTGGACAAAATGGTTTCATACACCCAGCCAGTCATGTCCTTTCAAGGTGGTCTGGGGACCTGTTGAAAACCACGATATGACCACCCAGAGCATGACAGAACCACCATCCTGCTGCACTGTTGGGAGCTGGGAGCAAACAGTCTAGGTTGTACGCTTCTGACAGAGTTCTACACACATAAACATGTTTTGCGGTGGAGAATAGTGTGAATGTGGGTTCATCCAACCACATTACACGTTTCCATGCTTCGTCAGTCCACGTTGTATGCTCCTGGAACTACTGCTGTCACTGTTGTGCATTCACATGGGTCATCAGAGGTTTCACAACAGCAGCTCTGCCATGAATATCTTATTGTGGATTTAACTTTTTTATGGGTCTTATAGAAGTTATTATTCATGAAAGTTGGTTGTCAAATTTTTGACCTAAAGCCTAGTTCGTCATCAGGACTAAGTCACTGGAGCTGTTGCTGCCACTCAGTTGGAAGAGTCCAACCGCAATTATCATTAATTGTGGTACTTCTTTTGCTATTTCGATCATTTCTTCTAGTTTCCTCTTTACTAAGTCTGACTGGTGGGCGATTATTCTTACCGAGTCCCAATTTATGGAGTGTCCACTTGCTTGTATATGTCTGTCCAGCCCTGTTTTATTACTAATGTTCCTAATAGCTGCTTGGTGTTCTTTCATTCGGACCTTAATACTTCTCCCTGCTTCTCCTATATAGCAGAGTCCGCAGTTACAGTCGATGCAATATATTACTCCTTCTTGCAATTGGATGTCCACTTCTTTCTGCTTTAAAGCTGGCAGGAATTTCTTTATTTTGTTATTAAGATCTGGACAAGCCTGATATTATGTTTTGTTCCGAGTTTTCTCAGTTTCTCGAAATGTCCCTTGTGGTACGTAATTTTGCTGGTGAATTTGAAGTTGTTTACTTCCTGCTTCTTTTTTAGCACTTGTCTAAATATTTTCTTAACATATGGGGAGGGGTAATTGCTTTCTGCCAATATTTCTTTTAATTCTTCTTTGTGAAGATTTTTTTGAGTAGCTGAAGAGACTAGGATTTCAATTTTTTTTTTTTTCCAAACATTTTCTGGCCGTATTCGATTTAATATAATCAGGGTGGAATGAGCAGAAGTCTGACATCTTCCCTGTGGTGGTGGGTTTTCTAAAAAGCTGAGTGAATATTTTCCCTTCTCTTGAGGTCAAGGTTAAATCAAGGAAATTGATGCTGTGGTCTTTTTCCTGCTCCAGGGTGTACTGCAAGGTATTTTCTAGTAAGTTAAATTCTGCCAGAATCTGAGAGGGTAGAGATTGGTCCACAGTATCTACTATAATTAAGGCATCATCCATGTATCTTACATACAGAGCAAATATGGAGGGTTGTATAAGGATTTTTATTAGGTAAAAATCCTTATACAAACCTCCATATTTCCTCTCTATGTAAGATACATGGATGATGCCTTAATTATAGTAGATACTGTGGACCAATCTCTACCCTCTCAGATTCTGGCAAAATTTAACTTGAAAATACCTTGCAGTTCACCCTGGAGCAGGAAAAAGACGAGCATCAATTTTCTTGATTTAACCTTGACCTCAAGAGAGGGGAAAATATTCACTCAGCTTTTTAGAAAACTCACCAACACAGGGAAGATGGTAGACTTCTGCTCATTCCACCCTGATTATATTAAATCGAATATGGCCAGACAATTTTTGGAAAAAAAAAAAATTGAAATCCTGGTCTCTTCAGCTACTCGAAAAATCTTCACAAAGAAGAATTAAAAGAAATATTGGCAGAAAGCAATTACCCCTCCCCATATGTTAAGAAAATATTTAGACAAGTGCTAAAAAAGAAGCAGGAAGTAAACAACTTCAAATTCACCAGCAAAATTACGTACCACAAGGGACATTTCGAGAAACTGAGAAAACTCGGAACAAAATATAATATCAGGCTTGCTCCAGATCTTAATAACAAAATAAAGAAATTCCTGCCAGCTTTAAAGCAGAAAGAAGTGGACATCCAATTGCAAGAAGGAGTAATATATTGCATCGACTGTAACTGCGGACTCGGCTATCTAGGAGAAACGGAGAAGTATTAAGGTCCGAATGAAAGAACACCAAGCAGCTATTAGGAACATTAGTAACAAAACAGGGCTGGACAGACATATACAAGCAAGTGGACACTCCATAAATTGGGACTCAGTAAGAACAATCGCCCACCAGTCAAACTTAGTAAAGAGGAAACTAAAAGAAATGATCGAAATAACAAAAGAAGTACCACAATTAACGATAATTGCGGTTGGACTCTTCCAACTGAGTGGCAGCAACAACTCCAGTGACATAGTCCTGATGACGAACTAGGCTTTAGGTCGAAAATTTGACAACCAACTTTGGTGAATAATAACCTCTATAAGACCCGTCAAAAGTTAAATCCACAATGCACTATGAATAGAGGTGCCATAAATTCATTTACAAATATGAATATCTTGTTTATGCAGTTCCCTGTGCACTGTTTTTGTTGCTACTGGTGTCTGGAGATGAAAATTGAGCTTCACGCTAATTTTTGGCATCGTTTTCTTCTTATTACGGGTAACAATCCTCTTTAATGCTCTCCTGTCTCTATCAGTCAGTCGTTTTCCAGCCGCTCTTGTGTTTCGCAGACTAAGTTTTGCAATGAAAACATTATGCTGTCATGACACTAGACACAATAGCTCTCAATACTTCCACTACCCTGGTGACTTGTCACAGAGGCATCAACTAGCCAGCCATCAACAATTAGCCCTCTTTTGAAGTCCGTTAGGTCGCTCGTTTCATTGTCATCCTGAAAGAAATTTTGCAACACGACACTTTAAATGCACTTATACAGGACTATGAGGTTCTAAACAAAGCTATTACAATCAAAAAGTGGTGGATACCTTTGCGTATTGTGATGTACGTAGCTACATTAAAAGTCGCTTCTCTGAGCGTGGTGTCCACATTATTCTGTCCAACCCCTGTACATAGGTAGTGCTACACAGGCCACCCCTCACAAATCTATACCTTAGAGCTGTTGATACAAAAATGGGACTATTGTGGTTTTTGAATTTTCTAGTTCAGAGCCAAAATTTTGCATGAAAAATATGCTCATTATTCCTTAAATGAATTCAAAAATAATAAAATTTAATTTTCCTTTTTATTAGTGTTTCAATGCGCTGTTTAACATACTTCTACCTTTCATTTAGATTTACAGCCATGGAATGATAGCCAGCCATTCTTAAGTGTAATAATAGTTTGTACAATGTCAAATTTAACTTTGAAATATATTCCAATTATTTACGTATGCTCCTCTGCTTTATTACTTTCAATTCAAGTCAAAAATAGATGCTTCATCACTTTGGGTTTGTGTTAATTAATTTAATTATTGTCTGTGATGGGTGTGACTCTTTCATGACATAGCCTTCCATAACTGTTCATTTATTTGAAAATCTCTGTGAATTAAGTAATAACACAGCACTAAAATATTTTCTCCTGTTTAAGCATACTTAAGTTAACATATCTATACTGTTATTAAATCGAAAACAAATGCAGTCTCCTGCATGATACACTTTAATGATAAAAAAAAAAAACTATGTACAATTAAAATAAATATGTTAAGAACTTTCAACGCCACAATGGCGTCATCCTCAGAAACAGTGCAGCAGTGAGTGAGTAGCCTATATTCTTTACAAGACACATAGCAGTTAATGCGCATGTGCAATAATCGGCAAAGTCCAAATCAAGTTCAGTGGGTACAAGCATAGTTGGTGGGCGTGACCTGGCCCAAAAGTGTTCTCCAAGGAAGGGGGATAAACACGGGGGGGTCATCGTTACAGCATCTTTCACCATTGACGAATATGTGAATACTTTCACAGAAAAGTGTTGATCGACGGTTCCTGGAAGAATCCAGAATAATGGTGTCATTCCAACATGGTAGGTAAGAACCGTTTAAACAGTCTCGACAAAGATGTAGCAGAAATATTGCCAACTTTTCTATTTCAGAAAATTTGGCCTTTAATGTAGCTATAACAATTTTTAAGGAAGGCCCACACAGCATTGTTGTCATAGTTGAGCTCATCACTTATTACAGCTACAGTATGCTTAATATTTCCTGGTAACCATGTACAACTAGTAAATATACAGTAGTTATCTGATGGTGCATCCAGTGTCCACTCTGGATTTAATCTTGGGATATAGTACTCAGGCATGTGATTCTTCCGCTAATTAGCGAAATTCTGTGAATTTAATTTTTTAGAAAAAACGGAAATCCGCTAAACTTGTCATTTATTTGCGATCTCAGGCTTTTGACAAAAGTTTGATTGTTGGGGGGGGGGATCAGATCAAGAGGGGAAATATTTGTTAGATAGGTGGCATTTTTCAGTCGTAAGGCGTACTCTTTCTGCTACTGCGTGGCTGACGGGCACATCACTGCAAACGTCTGTCTGCTCGAAACCAGTTTTCTTCGGGGGACACTGCTGTTTCAATTCACCTACGTCCTTTCTACTGCTAATGTTTTATTTATTTGCTGTGGGGCAAAATCCGTTGAAAGACTAGGCTGAGGCTTGAGCCATCGTACGCAGCTACCAAGAGATCAACGAGAAATTCTGTTCACATGTGGTTGGACACAAACCTTCTCTCTCACTGGTGGGTGAAAGTGTCATACGCGTCCAGAGATGTGAACCATTAAAGATTTCCCCCTGGGATTGCAGAGTTACGGGTGATTAAGGAAAAATTACGGAAATTCAGATTTTCGCTGATATTAAGAATGTTTTACTGGTTTTGTAATTAATCAATGAACAAAGTTCATGAATCCTCTGAACAAAGTTCATGAAGCAGCTTTTTTTTTTTTTCTTCTTTTTTTTTCCGAGGAGGAGGATTTGTTTTGCTTGTTTAAAAGCTGAGTGGTAAGAAAGCACCCACGGCACCAGGATTAATTTATCTTTTTATTATTTTTTATTTTGTAAATAAATAAGTGGATTACGTCCGGCCGGCGTGCTTCTTTCGCCGTGGCGGGACTAGATCGGCCCGAAATCTCTGAACAAAGTTCGTAACGCAGCTGTTTGGTACTTTTTTTTTTCCAAGGAGGAGGAATTGGTTTTACTTGTTTGAAAGCTAAGTGAAAAGAATGCACTGCGCCAAGAATACGTCAGCCCGAAGCCTCTGAACAAAGTTCATGACGCAGCTCTTTGTTTCTATTTTATTTTATTTTTTTTTTCGAGGAGGAATTTGTTCTTTTTTGAAAGCTAAGTGTAAAGAAACCACGATGCCGGGCCGGGATTAAGTCTGCCTGGCATGCTTCTTTCGCCGTGGCCCGGAATTACATCGGCCGGAAGCTTCTTAACAAAGTTTGACTCAGCACTTTGTTTATTTTTCTGCCCCCCCCATTTTTTTCCCAAAGAGGAGGAATTTGTTTTGCTTGTTTGAAAGCTAAGTAGAAGAAAGAATGCACGGCACCGGGACGGGATCAGGGCCCGATTTACACAGAATCTGGCCCTAGGCATAGCATATTTGTTTGTTTAAAGAGTAAATACATTTGTCGCTACTAAATATTATCAATTAATTTAAAAGTTGATTTAATAAATGGGGTATTGTGCAGGGAAAAATAGGAAATAATATATACGTTTATTAAATCTTAATGTTAACGAAATTCACACTTAAAAATATAGATGGGTAAATAAAACACTTTAATAGTTCAGTATTGCTATTTTTGCATATATATATATATATATAGAGAGAGAGAGAGATAGAGAGAGAGAGACGCCACTTTTTATGACCACCTCCTCAGTACTTCGTTGGGCCACCTTTTGCCTTTTAATACTGCGTCGATTCTTCGTGGCATGGACTCCATGAGATGTTGATAGGTGGTTTGTGGAATCTGAGACCAGCTTGATGAATAGCACTTTCCAGGAGTGTGAGATTACAGGGTTCTGGATCCAGCTGTTTGATGACTCGTTCAACTTCATTCCACAAATTCTCAATGGGGTTGAGATTTGGAGATTGTGGGGGCCACCTAAGCAAAGTAAACTCACCAGCATGTTCCTGAAATCAATCCTGTACAATACGAGCACTGTGGGAGGACGCCTTATCTTGTTGAAAGTAGCCATCGCCATTGGGATAAACCATCCCCATGACAGGATGCACTTGGTCCGCAACGATCTTTAGATATGATGTGCCAGTCAGACACAAATTAAAGGCACAAAACATGCCAGGAAAACTGTTTTCCACAAACCATAACGTTGCCTCCACCAGCTTAAAGGGTTGTAGCAATGCATTTGGGGTCCATGCTTTCGTGCTGTTTTCGCCAAATTCTCACTCTGCCATCGGCATGGAGCAACTGAAAACGTGATTCATCGGAGCACTTAATTTGTTTCCAATTATCGACTGTCCAATCCTTGTGCTCCTGTGTGAACTGGAAATGTTTTCTCTTTTTAACTGCAGACAGCAAAGGTGTTCCAACAGTCTTTCGGCTGCCATATCCCATTCGATGCAGTGAACAGTGCGTGCAGAGATTATTTGAGGGGATCCTTGATTAAGATGGTCTGTTATTTGCTGCGCTGTTGTCTGCTACCAGTCTGGACACTCCGTTCCGCCCGAGCAGTCACTAGTTGATGACTACCACACGTCACAAGTAGAGACCCAGTTTTTTGGCTGACCGTCCAGCCTTTAAACACTAACAACAGTTGCTCTGGTACATTTCATGAATGTGGAGGTTTTGGTGATACTCGCTCCATGGCTCCGAGCTCCTACAATCATCCCACGTTGAAAGTCCATCAAATCGCATTTTTTACCCAACTCGTCACCCCAAAATCACTTCTACTACTGTCGCAAGCACTAAGCTTTCCTTTTTACGCTTTCCAACCGTAGGTTGATGATGCGTATATGCTCCAGCTTTGTCCGTCCGCACGATAACTAGCGTAAAAATGGTTCGATTTTGATGAAATTTTAGTATGTGGTAGGGGACCACCATGAGACGAACCCTATTGAAAATGGGACAAATGGGGTCAAAGGTCACGACATAGGAGCGGGATCCTTCCATTGCCCTTATGCGTCATAACTTGCGTAAATATGGTTCGATTTCAATGAAAGTTTACTATGTGGTAGGGGACCACCTGGGGATGAACCCTATTGAAAATGGGACAGATGGGGTCAAAGGTCACGACGTAGGAGCTGGATCATTCCTTTGTCCTTATGCTTCATAACTTGCGTAAATATGGTTCGATTTCACTTAAATTTTAGTATGTGGTAGGGGACCGCCTGGGGATGAATCTTATTCAAAATCGGTGAAGTGGGGTCAAAGGTTAGGACATAAGAGCGGGATGCATTCCATTGCCCTTATGCGGCATAACGTGCGTAAAAATGGTTAGATTTCAATGAAATTTCAGTATCTGGTAGGGGACCACCTGGGGACGAACCCTATTGAATGTGGACGGAATGGGGTCAAAGGTCAGGACATAGGAATGCGATCCATTCCATCGCTCTTATCCCATATTATTAAGGTGGACGTCAAGTAATTTAGCTTACTATACTTCCGATGGAAAAACTTTTGTACACATTTCCTTTGTAATTAATGTGTTCCCAAGGATGAAAATTTGAACATTGATTAAAATAACTTTATTACAACTTGGAATACTTAATATTTTCTAAAACATAACCATAATTACATTAAAAATCAATAACTTTTCCAACTTTTCCTTTGGGGGTGTTGAAACCAGAAAAAGTATGGCGCGACCTGTACTTTGAAGTCAGTAGATAACCATAATTATGCAATCCAGCATGTGTTTGTTTTAGAAAATATTGAGTATTCCAAGTTATAAAATGAAGCTATTTTATTTGATGTTCAAATTTTCATCCTTGTGAACGCATTAATTGTCCAGAAAAAGATGGCGCAACCTGTATTTTCATGACGTCAGCAGTCAAACAAATGTGCGGATCCTATTAAAGTTTTATGATGTCACACTTTTGCTAGCAGATGGCCGCGATTCCCATCTGCCTCATTACGTCACGCGTTGTGTGCGTATGTTCGTCCGCACGATAACTTGCGTAAAAATTGTTAGATTTCTATGAACTTTTAGTATGTGGTAAGGGAACACCTGGGAAGGAACCCTATTGAAAGTGAACGAAACAGGGTCAAAGGTCAGGACATAAGAGCGGGATCCATTCCACTGCTCTTATGCGTCATAACTAACGTAAAAAAGGTTCGATTTCAATTAAATTTTAGTATGTGGTAGACCACCTGGGGACAAACCCTATTGAAAATTGGCAAAATGGGGTCAAAAGTCAGGACATAGGAGCGGAATCACTTCTATCACCATTATGAGTCATAACTTACGTAAAAATGTTTCGATTTGGATGAAATGTTATGTTGTAGGGACCTTCCTGGGGACGAATCCTATTGAAAATGGGCAAAATGGGGTGAAAGGTTAGGACACAGGAGCGGGATCTATTCCATAGCGCTTATGCATCAGAACTTAAGTAAAATTGCTTCGATTGGGACAAAACTTTGTTATTTTGGAGATGTACTGAACTAGTTCTGTTGAATATCATCCAACTGGATCAAAGGTCAGGGCACAGGGGTGAGATTTATTCCACAGCCATTTTCCTCATAACTTGAGTAATAGCTTGAGTAATGATTTCTAGTATATTGGAAAGCATATCATAATCAATGCATTGCATGATTTTACTAACTTGTTATACTAGCCTCGCCCTCTGGTGGCAACAGCGTGCAGCCATAGCTCATTTGCTTAAAACTATCAGGTGGCCATAATAAAGTGTCCACTCAGTGTATATCATCATCAACCATTATCAATTCACTGCTGGACGAAGTTCTCCCCAAGTTTCTTCCACAGCAGTCTGTCTTGTGCCAGTCTCTTCCTTGTTACTCCTGCAACCGCCCATCTCCCGTGTGGTCTTCTTCTGGGTGTTTCCCTGTCCCTTGGAATCCAGTCTAAAATTTCAACTGCCCATTGATGGTCTGTCCTTCTGGCAATATGTCCAGCCCATTGACATTTCAGGGATTTTACTCTGGTCATGTTGTCTTCCACTCTTTTCATTTTTCAGATCCACGAGTTCCTCTCCTTATCTCACCTGGTTACACCAAGTATGCATCTCCATGCTTCTTTGAGTTGCCTGAAGTCTTTGTATGTCTCTTTTAGTTAAGGTCCATGTCTCTGCACCATACGTAAGCACTGGAAGGATGCATTGATCAAACACTTTTCTTTTAAGACATCATGACATATCGCTCTTGAAAATTATACTGTTTCTCCCAAATGCTCTCCAGGCAAGTTTATACGCCAATTAATTTCTTCATCAATGCGACCCTCACTTGATATCTGCTGTCCAAGATAAATGTAGGTATTGGTTATCTCCAGCTTTTCCCCATCAATCAATAAATCTTCATTTCTTGTAAAAGCATTGTACAACACTTTTGTCTTTTGAAAGTTCATTTTTAATCCCACGTCTTTACTCTTGTCAGCAAGGTCCTGAATCATATTCTGCAGCTCTGACGGGTTAGTTGCAAAAATGACTACGTCATCAGCAAAACGAAGGTGAATTAGATAATCTCCATTAACTTTTATCCCTTTGTTTTCCCAGTTCAGTGATTGAAAGACATTTTCCAATGTGGCATTAAAGAGTTTGGGAGATAAAGTGTCACCTTGTCTCACTCCCTTTCCAATTTTTATGGATGCTGTATTCTCAAATAGCCGAATCTTTGCACTTGCATTTTCATAGATGTTATTAATAATATTAATGTATGCATCTTCAATATCACAGGATTTCAAAGCCATTGTAACTGCTGATGGTTTCACTGAATCAAAGGCCTTTTCATAATCAATAAAAGCCATGCACAACGAAAGTTCATATTCCCTCGCTCTTTCAATTAGTTCTCTCAGTACGTGGATATGATCTATACTGCTGTGGCCACTCCTGAATCCAGCTTGTTCTCTCGGTTGAGCCATGTCCATTGTCACCTTCAAGCGGTGTGAAAGAACTTTAGTGAAGATTTTATAAACCACTGATAGGTCTGTAGTTCTTCAGATCCTCAATGTCACCTTTTTTATTTAGCAGGATCATTGTAGCATTGTTCCAATCCTCAGGAATCTCCCCTTCCTTAAGGCATCGAGTGAAAACTTGGTCAAGTACTGTTTCAATTTCTCCACTTGCTTCTATGATGTCTACAGTAATTCCATCATTTCCTGGAGCTCTTCCCCATTTCATGTTCTTGATTGCATGTGCAACTTCTGCTGGGAGAATTGGAAGAACTCTGGTACCTTTTCATAATGTCTGGAGCACATGTATCATCCCTTTCATATAGTTTTGAGTAGAAAAGTTTCACTCTTGTCAAAATTTCACCTGTTTCTTGTTACAGAACAATCTTCTTTTCTCAGTGTCATAATCTGTTTTCTTCCCTTACTGAGATGTCCCTTTGCTATCTTTAGGCTTTGGTTGTTTTCAATTGCTTTCCTCACTAGTTCACAGTTGAATTTCCTTACGTCTTCAGCAATACTTTTTCGTACCATCTTGCATAGCTCTATATATTCCACTTCAGATGTCACATCTCCTTTAGTTGTCCTCATTTTTCTTCTTTTTGCATCAGAATTTTGGTTTTTCTTGATAATTTATTTGTATGCAACTTGTTCTTAGTACCAGCTATTTTTGTTGCTGTTTCCATAAGAGCCTTGGGTAGCTTTCTGTTAACTTCAGAGCCGTCCACTTCTTCTGACGTTAGACCACCTAGAGCAGAGAATCTGTTCCGCAGTTCCAATTTGAAGGTATGTTTTTTAAGGTTGGTCGTGTCAATACACTGTTTGTTTTATGAGCTTGCCACACTCGAGTTTAGCATTGAGGTGCATCTTACATCTTCCCATTCTATGGTCACTACCTGTGTTGAACTTGTTTAGCACACTGCAGTCTTCCATGACAAACTTCTTGTTACACATAAAATCAATTTCACTTGTCAATCCATTGGGATGCCTTCATGTCCATTTCGTTTGCGGCTTTTTCTTGAAAAAGGAGTTCATTATGAAAAACCCTTCTGGCTCTGCAAACTCTACCGAGAGTATTTCCATTCTAGTTTTTGTTGCTGTGACCGAATTTACCTACTGATGTTTCATTCTGTTGTTGTTGCCCTATTTTCGCATTGAAATCTCACATAATGATATTCAAGTGCTGCTTGCCTTTATTATTTAGATGACGGATTTCCTCATAAAATTCTTCAATTTCTTCTTCAGGATGACTTGTGGTTGGATGCATAAGTTTGAATAATCTGTGCCTTGTATCTTCTCGAGAGTTGGATAACGAGTCTTGAAGCTCTGTCAAAGGAACTTTCAACTTCTACAACTTTATCCTTCACTGAAGCGATGAAAGATTTAAGTCTTTAGCACGATTTAATGATTAAAAGATGAGAAATATATACAATTAAAAACAATTAAAACCATGAGCACTTTCGAGGCAGTGGCTGCCTCTTCTTCAGATGTAATAAATAGATACACATTTAATCTATATATAATATAGATCATTGCATTGTGGGAAGCATGGTAAGTTAGCCAATAGTAATCTACATGCGTCAAAAATGTTGCATATACTGTTGGCCCAATGGTCTGAAGAAGAAAACATGGAAATATATAATAGAAATAAATGGTGTAGGGTGAACATTCAATTTTAAGTTTATATTACAATTTACATTTTTAATAAGGGATTTCCAAACGTTATGTAACTCATAGGGGGCATGTTCATTACAACATTGCTCACTGGAGGCCTCTATATACACACTTTCAGCAATTAAAAGATCACCAGGTTTACTGGGAGTATTAATTATTCTAACATTGCTCCAGTCGGGATTAAGATCATCTTGTGTAACAGATTTGGGCTAGTGATGTACAATACATGCCTGTTTTAATATTGTATTTGTGTTCTTTAATTTGTAATGCAATATTGCGTTTTGTAGAACCCACATAATTAGAAGCTGCTTGTCCTGTAGTTGCCTTAACCAGAGGGATATTGTAAATACCCCACTGTCCCATTTTGCTATTCCGTTCACGATCCTTACGAACTACTGAAAATAAGTTTCGTGTGCGTGAACCAAACTTCAAGTCATATGGTTTACATAGTTGTGTTAAGGCTCTTGTTAAATGTGGATTGTATTGCATTGAGCCAATACAATCATATGTGGTCTCATTGTACCCTAATGTACCTGTTGAGGCCACACATCAGATTGAGGCAAAACTTGCTGATTCCCATATCCCGAGTTCAGAAATTAATGCTATTATGAACGCACTTTGTCTTGTTAAGAAACGTTCATATTTCAAATTTAAAGACTGCCTTTATCAACAGTTGGAGGGCTCCCCAATGGGTTCCCCCTGTCTGCTGTTCTAGCTGAAATTTTGTTACAGCACATTGAAAATCAGGTCATTGGTTCCTTCCCTCACCGCCCGTTGCTTTATTTAAGGTACGTTGATGACATCCTGGTTGCATGGCCTCACAACCGGGATGATTTACACTTATTCGCCAACAAACTATCATCCATGTTCCCAACTATCAGGCTCACGATAGAATTTGAAGCTAATAACTGCTTACCTTACTTGGATATTCTTATTTGTAAGGACTATAGCCTTAACTGCATTACCACTTGTGTATATAGAAAACCCAGTCATACCTGTTTTAATACCTTATCATTCATCACACCCTAAACAACATAAGTTGACAGCATTATTCTATATGTTTAGAAGAGCTCACTCACATTCATCAACTACTGAATTATTTCAGCAAGAAGTTAACTACATTTTTGGTTTGGCTGAGCAATATGAGTTCCCTAAATATCTGATTAGGCAAGTGTTGTTTGGCAAGGTCAAATATGCCCTACATACTACCCTGTTAAGAAACTCCAACTGCAATTCCATATATGTTGGCTCTATGCAATACAATCCACATTTAACGAGAGCCTTAACACAACTATGTAAACCATATGACTTGAAGTTTGGTTCACGCACACGAAACTTATTTTCAGTAGTTCGTAAGGATCGTGAACGGAATAGCAAAATGGGACAGTGGGGTATTTACAATATCCCTCTGGTTAAGGCAACTACAGGACAAGCAGCTTCTAATTATGTGGGTTCTACAAAACGCAATATTGCATTACGAATTAAAGAACACAAATACAATATTAAAACAGGCATGTATTGTACATCACTAGCCAAATCTGTTACACAAGATGATCTTAATCCCGACTGGAGCAATGTTAGAATAATTAATACTCCTAGTAAACCTGGTGATCTTTTAATTGCTGAAAGTGTGTATATAGAGGCCTCCGGTGAGCATTGTTGTAATGAACATGGCCCCCTATGAGTTACATAACGTTTGGAAATCCCTTATTAAAAATGTAAATTGTAATATAAACTTAAAATTGAATGTTCACCCTACACCATTTATTTCTATTATATATTTCCATGTTTTTCTTCTTCAGACCATTGGGCCAACAGTATATGCAACATTTTTGACGCATGTAGATTACTATTGGCTAACTTACCATGCTTCCCACAATGCAATGATCTATATTATATATAGATTAAATGTGTATCTATTTATTACATCTGAAGAAGAGGCAGCCGCTGCCTCGAAAGTGCTCATGGTTTTAATTGTTTTTAATTGTATATATTTCTCATCTTTTAATCATTAAATCGTGCTAAAGACGGAAATCTTTCATCGCTTCAGTGATTAATGTCGCACGAGTCTTCAATATTTGTTGCTTTATCCTTCAGTTTCTTGTTTATTATAAATCCGACACCACTAGTTCTGCCAGTATCTGTCCCGTGATAGTAGAAGAGATGTCCACTTTTCAGTTCAATGAGATCTTCTCCTTTTCTCCTTACCTCACTTAGCCCGACGATGTCCCACTTGATCCTTTGTAGTTCCTCTTCCAATTCAAGAAGCCTTTAATCAGAAGATAAGGAGCATCCATAATACGTAGCCAAGGTCAGCATCAGATGGCAGCCTAGTCTGGTCCTGCGGGCATTCTTAGCACCCTCTGCCTTCATGTCGCACTGGCCGCTGCCTTGGCCAGGTACATTCCAGCTGCTGGAGACTGAGGGCCAAGATTTAAGTTGTGGAGTCATTTTGGAGGGGTTTGGCCATAACTCACCACGCTGGCCAAGCGGGTTGGTAAGTGCGAGATAGCATTTCCTCTCATCCCGATGGTATAGTTATACAGCTATTGTCGGTCATCAGAGCCCCTTTAGTGGGAACAGGATGCACCACAAGAAGGCGGGGTTGGCATTTGTCAAGGAGAGGCTGTGATGTTACGCATCACCTGACCTTACATCCCTTTGGGGGTATATATATAACAAAATTAGCGATAATAATTTTTTCATTTGTCACGTTCGGTGTGTTTTTTTAATGTGTATCTCAGAATAGCTTTTGGTGTTTTCAGTTAATTGGATGCTCAGGCGATCACATGCCTGAGTACTGTAATTTTCAGCAAAATCAATTTGGAGCACACTTTCATTTGATGACTGAACTGTTTTTACAAAAGAATGAAATTTATAATAATGTAATTGATTATGAAGCACAGTTATGACATCTTCAACAGAACCATCAATCTTAACCACTTTTTGGGAACCATCTATGAGCAATTCCATGTCAGATCAATCACCTTCTTGACCTCACCATTTCTGATTTTGATGAAATTTGGTATGAAGCACACATGACAAGGTAAGTAATTCTGCCAATTTTCAGATTTTTATTTTGAAAATTGTCCAAGATACACACATAATAAAAATTGAAAATTTCGTAAAAAAATGACAAACTCGCACACTTATAAATGGCTGTAAATTTTTTCCTAATTGTAGTAGTGACAATTCAAACACAGTTGTAAAGCTAAAGGATTAAGCTTTCTATAGATACCATACATGACCTTCTTACAACAGATTAAAGTTTCAAGGTCATCCACTGTGACCTTGAATATCTCAAAACATCTTAAAAAATTACGAAAAAAATATATTTTATTGCTACAACATTCTTCTACCCATGTGCCAGATATTAGGCTGGCACCGCTATGGCAAGGCAGTGTAGGATTAATAGTTGTCATGCTGCACCCTTTTGTATGTAAGACACAGAGACATACCATGCAATAAATATTTCTTACATTGAGGATTTGTGTTTATTATACATGAAATGTGTATATATTATAACAGATTTATCAGAAATATGCTATGTGACAGCAATTTTACTTGATAGACACAATTTTCAGCAGTAAATAATGTCAACAAATCTTTGAGATCAGAGATTGAAACTCCACCCATTTTAGCCAATGGCAGGGCTTCTTCTTATTAGAGCCAATGACAGGGTTTCTTATTAAAGCCAATGGCAAGGCTTCTTATTACAGCCAATGAGAAATCTTACTGGTACACCATTTTACATTTGCTGTTATTTCAATTCTGAGCTTGTGAGAGTGTGGTTATCAATTTATCTGTAACATTGTTAACTGTTTAATTGTTATTTTATTTTATCTTTGTTATCTTTATTTAATCAATTTCTTTTTATCAAACTATATTTATTTATCATTTTTTTTTTTTATTTTATTTTTTTTTTTTTTTTTTTTTTTGCAGGTGCAGTTTCATTAACCAAAATGGACTTTAAAAGTCAAATTTTTTGTTGCAATCCTCTGGGTAAAAGTGGACACACAAGGTTTAGAAAGAATCTGAGAAAAGTACAGCCTTGGATGGTTCAGAAATGTCCAAATATAACATTAGAACAGAAAATATGTAGTTCATGCAGAAAATCTATCTCTGAAATGCCAGGTCCTTCATGTATAATTGAAGCAGATGCAGAGACAGAACAACCTCGCCGCCCCGGTGGCGCAGTGGTCTAAGGCGTTGGCCTCTGATCATTCGTCCGTAGGGGGTCCGGGTTCGAATCCCGGTCAGGCATGGATGTTGTGTTTGTCTTACGGCACTGGCTCTCTCCCTTCCCTGGAACCAGTGACCCTAAATTAGGGACGGGCGACTGCTTATAGCCCATTGAGTTGCTCACGGTGGTCGTTAAACCTCGAAAAAAAAAAAAAAAAAAAAAAAAAAACAGAACAACCTCGGTTAAGTGAAGATAATTCAGGAGTGGTGAAGAGTGAGATATGGACTGACAGAGACACAACTTTGGATAGTCTGAATGATACGTTACTTTCTCTAGGCGAATCTCCTGTGAAAAAAAAAGATTAGGTGTTGGACAGTACAGTAAGAAGAAATATCAGAAAATTGGTGAAGTGATAAAAGACTACATAGGTGTTCCAGAATGTGATAATCCTGTGACAGTGTCTGATGAATTGGTCATGATTTCACAGTTGAAAGAAAAATTTCAAGAAACAGACTCTAGCAGTGTTCAAGTCCAAATACTAACAATATTACCTAGAACCTGGAGTATTCGTAAAATTCAGGAAGAATTTGGTGTAACATATTACATGGCACGAAAGTCTAAAAATCTTGTGGAAGAGCAGGGTATTTTATATTTTAGCAACTCCAAATCCTAGGCCTGGGAAAACTCTCAGTGACAGCACAGTTGAAAACGTTATTGCATACTATAATAGTGATGAAGTGAGCCGTTGTTTACCAGGAAAAAAAGATTTTGTTACAATGATGGAATCAGGATCAAAAGTACAAAAACAAACTTCTTATTCTAGGGAATTTGAAAGAAATATTTCAAGGATTTAAAGACAAGAATCCTAATGTCAAAGTAGGGTTTTCAAAGTTCTGTGGTTTACGCCCAAAGAATTGTGTGCTGGCTGGTGCAAGCGGAACACTCTGTGTGTGTTGTGCTCATGAAAATGTAAAACTTATGCTAGCAGGGTGCAAATTGCAAGACTTAACTCGTAATGATGAATTACCAGTTAGGACATACAAAGATTGCCTTGCAAGAATAACTTGTAACCCTCCTCTTCCAGAATGCTTCAAGTGTGATTCTTGTCCTGGTATAGCATACTTACTAGAGCAAATAAGTAGCTTATTCACCATGAATGGGATTGATGAAATTGTGTATAAATTGTGGACTACAACTGATCGCACAACACTTAGGACAGTCTGTGTAACACTGTAGAAGAATTCCTTGAGACCTTTGAATCAAAAGTGAAATTGCTATTGCCACATTCTTTTATAGCTATTCAGCAGTCATACTTTCTGTCAAATCTGAAAGAAAACCTTGATGATAATCAGTGTGTTGTGTTGTGCAATTTTGCTGAGAATTATTCCTTCATACTGCAGGATGCAGTCCAAGGATACCACTGGAACAATTCCCAAGCTACTATTCACCCTTTTGTCGTGTACTACAAAAGTTCACACACACTTCAGTTGGATCATGTTTCTTTTGTTGTCATCTCAGAATATCTTAAGCATGACACTATCAGTGTTCACCTTTTCCAGAGCCAATTGTTGCAGTTTATATCATCACATTTTGACAAGAAAGAACATATCTATTACTTCTCAGACGGTGCAGCCTCACAGTATAAGAACAGGAAAAATTTTGTCAATCTGTGCCATCATGATGCAGATTTTGGTATCACAGCTGAGTGGCATTTCTTTGCCACCTCACATGGAAAGGGGCCACGTGATGGCGTGTCAGGCACCATTAAGAGATTAGCTGCACGTGCCAGCCTTCAGTGTTCATACAATGACCAAATTATGACACCGCGACAACTGTATGATTGGGCTTCCAGAAACATTTCTTCGTGCCATTTTAAATACAGCACGGACAAGGACTATGAGAACCACAAGGAGTTCCTCGAGATACGTCATGCTAGTGCTCGACCAATTCCTGGTACTCAAAAACTTCACTGTAATACCAGTAAGCCGCACAGCTATTAAAACCAAGATGTATTCAAACTCAACTGAATACAAGGTTGAGTCAGTATTGCTAAATCCAATAGAACTGGATCTGGAGGATATTCGTGGCTATGTTATTGTTGAGTATGATAACCAGTGGTGGGTTGATTGAGTTTTGGATGTGAACATTCATACAGAACAAGTTAAGATAAGTTTTCTGCACCCACATAGACCTTCAGTGTCTTTCACATACCCACAGAAGCCAGATATATTAGAAGTGGATAAAACAGCGGTCATTATGAAGGTTGACCTACGAACAGCAATAGGTCGGACATATTTTATGGAGAGAAGCGAAATAGAGATGGTCACTAGCAAGATGGCATCACATTCTTTTGGTTTGCAACCTTATTAACCAAGCGGTTCACTTGTATGTGTGCACCACTAATATAATCTGTAACACATTGTGAAATTAATACATACATGCATCTGGAAAACAGTTATTGTACATTTGTCCGAACCTAACCTGGAGGACATATACTCCTATTAATCCTACACTGCCTTGCCATAGCTGTGCCAGCCTAATATCTGGCACATGGGTAGAAGAATGTTGTAGCAATAAAATATATTTTTTTCGTAGTTTTTTAAGATGGTATGTTTTGAGATATTCAAGGTCAAAGGTCACAATGGATGACCTTGAAACTTTAATCTGTTGTAAGAAGGTCATGTATGGTATCTATAGAAAGCTCAATCCTTTAGCTTTGCAACTGTGCTTGAATTGTCACTCTACTACAATTAGGAAAAAATTTACAGCCATTTTATAAGTGTGCGAGTTTGTCATTTTTTACGAAAATTTCGATTTTTATTGTGTGTATCTTGGACAATTTTCAAAATAAAAATCTGAAAATTGGCAGAATTACTTACCTTGTCATATGTGTGCTTCATACCAAATTTCATCAAAATCAGAAATGGTGAGGTCAAAAACTTTTTTTTTTTTAATGATCTGACGTGGAATGTCCCTATATGTTTCCATGTTACAAATGTGTGTATATCTATCTCTTCAACATACATGCAAACATCACTTTTACAGTCTGTGCAAAATCCAATCGTGCAGTTCTCATTTTGAATGCTGTAGCACAAAACACTCAAATTATTTTTCATTTAAAGGAAACTCTAAAGACTTGAAATTTTGCCAATCAAGGATTGTATTAAAAAATGTAAATGTGCATAATATTTGCAAGCACATGCATTCCATGGTGTTTAGAAATTAACATCACATATTCAGGATGCAGTTTGTAAAACTTAGTTTTTTGAATTAAAATGTTCTGATTTTAATTTTTGAACTGTGTGAAAGCATCACTTATAGTCATCAGTATGTCTTTTGTATTAAATTACGCCTCCCTGATAGTGAGTCCTTTATTGATTCCGCATCTGTTTCCTGGTGCCTGTCTACGTATATCATTATGGCATAAAAAACCTTTTTTTTTTTTGTGTGCTCTGATATACAGTGCGAAGTCTTTTCTTTCTCATTAAACAGTTGTGGCAATATCGGGCATTACCTCAGTACCAAAGTGAGACTTTCAATAATGTCACACATGTCACTAAAATATGTCACACCCATCACACCTCAGTTGAGTTCCAAGAATTAATTTTCTCTATATGACTTTTTCTACACTTGTTCAGACTGCTGACAGCCAAACTTCCACCAAGTTTTACATTTCTAAAAGGGGTATGTTAGTACAGTATATACTATCTTTATGGTAATTTCAGTGACTGGTGTGACAGTCAGCAGACTAAATAGCAAAACAAAAACTTATTGAATTTCCACTTATTTTTAATTATAAGATATGCTGTTACAAAGTGGTTTGGACTCTGCTACATCTAACAAATAAAACTGTAAGTGAAAAACAGTTATCAAAACATCTCCACAACTGGTATTGACAGTGTCTAATTACTAAACGGAAATTCTACCTTTTGTTCTGGATGTTTAAGACTGAAATGCAAGGAGACAATTATTTATATAGCTTTTTTTTTTTTTTTTTTTTTTTTTTTTTTTGTGAATTCAAATTGTATGTACTCATACCTTTAATTTGATATATCATAAGGGATAATAAAAAAAAAATTCCCGGTTTGCCTACTTTTGGGCTGCTTACTGTTTATTACCATAGTTTTATTTATTTTTGTCATAACAGTGCTATTATTAACTGGGTTCCTTAATGTATTCATGCTGATCTAGAAGACAGAAAAACAATGTTTTGCTTCATTCTTTAATTTAACTCAGTTTGTTGACACTTCAAAAAGGAGTTCTGTTATAAATATTACTATATGTATTTGTATATTTTTTTTTGCTTGGGTATCTTTATAGAATGTGAATTCTGAATTTTCAAAACTGCTGCGTTGCGCGTTTTGATTTTCAGGTTATTTTGCACCCTTCGTTCTAAATTCTAAAATTTTTTCCTTAGTCTTCAGTTTTGCTCTTAAGTAACTAATTTCAATTTATTATTTAGCAGCTCATGCGCAAATTCTAGTTGAAATGTTTTATTATTTTTTATTTTTTTATTATTATTATTTTTTTTTTTTTTTTTTTTTTTACTATTTTTTTACTTGAGGTTTTTTTTCATTTTCTAATTTTTCTTTTTAGTATGTTTTGGATGCAGCTTTTTGGAGTGTAGTTTATACTCGAGTTTGGTCTTTTCTTGGACTGCTTATTTCTAAAAGTTTTTCCTAGTTGGTTTGCTCAGAAAGAGCATGGGTCGGGCCATGAAGGTTAATGGATGCAAGCGAAATTGTTAACTAGTGCTAGGTCATGCTACTCTACGGAGGACATGACTTATATATATATATTTTAAACTATTTTAGGTGGGAATGTTACTTGCATCTATGGCCTTGCAGAAACCCATTTCCAACTAGGTCTTTGTGGAAGTGAGAAAATGCAGAGTTTTTGCTGGTCCTTGATAAAGCCAAGGCTCAGTATTCTCGACACCTTCTACATTCAGTTGTTTTATTTTATTTTTTTTTTTTTCTTTTCTCCTTTTACTCACACAGGTAGATACATAACCTTTTCTATGTTGTACTAGGTGTGAGTCAAAATTATATTTGTATATTTTTTTTGCTTGGGTATTTTTATAGAATGTGAATTCTGAATTTTCAAAACTGCTGCGTTGCGCGTTTTGATTTTCAGGTTATTTTGCACCCTTCGTTCTAAATTCTAAAATTTTTCCTTAGTCTTCAGTTTTGCTCTTAAGTAACTAATTTCAATTTATTATTTAGCAGCTCATGCGCAAATTCTAGTTGAAATGTTTTATTATTTTTATTTTTATTATTATTATTATTTTTTTTTTTTTTTATTACTATTTTTTTACTTGAGGTTTTTTTCATTTTCTAATTTTTCTTTTTAGTATGTTTTGGATGCAGCTTTTTGGAGTGTAGTTTATACTCGAGTTTGGTCTTTTCTTGGACTGCTTATTTCTAAAAAGTTTTTCCTAGTTGGTTTGCTCAGAAAGAGCATGGGTCGGGCCATGAAGGTTAATGGATGCAAGCGAAATTGTTAACTAGTGCTAGGTCATGCTACTCTACGGAGGACATGACTTATATATATATATTTTAAACTATTTTAGGTGGGAATGTTACTTGCATCTATGGCCTTGCAGAAACCCATTTCCAACTAGGTCTTTGTGGAAGTGAGAAAATGCAGAGTTTTTGCTGGTCCTTGATAAAGCCAAGGCTCAGTATTCTCGACACCTTCTACATTCAGTTGTTTTATTTTATTTTTTATTTTTTTCTTTTCTCCTTTTACTCACACAGGTAGATACATAACCTTTTCTATGTTGTACTAGGTGTGAGGATAACAAAATTATGTGTGTATATATATATATATATATATATATACTTAAGAGCAAAACTGCTCGTTGCGTTGTTTGATTTTCAGGTTATTTTGCACCCTTCGTTCTAAATTCTAAAATTTTTTCCTTAGTCTTCAGTTTTGCTCTTAAGTAACTAATTTCAATTTATATTATTTTAGCTCATGCGCAAATTCTAGTTGAAATGTTTTATTATTTTTTATTTTTTTTTATTATTTTATTATTTTTATTTTTTTTTTATGTATTTTTTTACTTGAGGTTTTTTTCATTTTCTAATTTTTCTTTTTAGTATGTTTTGGATGCAGCTTTTTGGAGTGTAGTTTATACTCGAGTTTGGTCTTTTCTTGGACTGCTTATTTCTAAAAAGTTTTTCCTAGTTGGTTTGCTCAGAAAGAGCATGGGTCGGGCCATGAAGGTTAATGGATGCAAGCGAAATTGTTAACTAGTGCTAGGTCATGCTACTCTACGGAGGACATGACTTATATATATATATTTTTTAACTATTTTAGGTGGGAATGTTACTTGCATCTATGGCCTTGCAGAAACCCATTTCCAACTAGGTCTTTGTGGAAGTGAGAAAATGCAGAGTTTTTGCTGGTCCTTGATAAAGCCAAGGCTCAGTATTCTCGACACCTTCTACATTCAGTTGTTTTATTTTATTTTTTTATCTTTTCTCCTTTTACTCACACAGGTAGATACATAACCTTTTCTATGTTGTATTAGGTGTGAGTCAAAATTATATATGTATTTTTTTGCTTAGGTATCTTCTTTATAGAATATATATATATATATATATATATATAAAAAGGTTAATGGATGCAAGCGAAATTGTTAACTAGTGCTAGGTCATGCTACTCTACGGAGGACATGACTTATATATATATATTTTTTAACTATTTTAGGTGGGAATGTTACTTGCATCTATGGCCTTGCAGAAACCCATTTCCAACTAGGTCTTTGTGGAAGTGAGAAAATGCAGAGTTTTTGCTGGTCCTTGATAAAGCCAAGGCTCAGTATTCTCGACACCTTCTACATTCAGTTGTTTTATTTTATTTTTTTTTTTATCCTTTCTCCTTTTACTCACACAGGTAGATACATAACCTTTTCTATGTTGTATTAGGTGTGAGTCAAAATTATATTTGTATATTTTTTTTTGCTTGGGTATCTTTATAGAATATATATATATATATATATATATATATATATATATATATATATATATATATGAATATTTTAAAGGTGTACTACAAAGTTGCCCTACCCATCCGGGAACTGCGCACTGCAGCAATAACCGCTGGTGGAGTATATGTCAAACTCTCTACACCTTTAACCAAGAACTTCCAGTAGAAATCTCTAAATCCCAATAAATTAACACACTCAAACTAAAATCAAAACTCTCACATACAACATAAAGAAAAAAAATTATAATAATAATTTAAACATTTGGGGTCGGGCGCCGGGAGCCACTCGTCAGGGAAAGACTCCCCCGGCCCCCAAACCCTGGTTCAGGTTTCATGCAAGTGTCTTTGGAATATGTGATTTCCGAAACAAGGGTTAATTTTTTTTTTTACTTTAGTGTTATACATCTGGTCTTCCCTACCTGAACCAACAACACAGAACTAAAATACAAAAACTTACCTGAAATGAAATAACTTTGAACCCTAAAACTCCATTGAACTCCAATAAATCTAAACTTCGATCTTAACACATCCCCTCCATATCTTGCAAAAACATACCAACAGCTGCCAAACCCACTCCCAGGCATAGCTTGAATTTTTGAAAGCAACCTCACGATAATATCCTATGGCGACCTCTGTCGGAATTCACAAAAAACTGTAACAAAAATTAATTGTTTTTGTGTTTTAATGGATGTCAGCAAATGTTAGGTTAAATGCTCCGGGGCGACTCTGAGGAAGATATTTTCAATTGAGGCCCGAAGAAAAATTAGTCCAAAGCTTAAAAGGTAGTAATGTTACATAGTCTAATTTTATATAAGATTTTCCCGAATTAAAAGATGTCAATAATTTTTCGAAATGAAATAAACAATATTTTAATGGATAATTATTTTTTTTAAAAGAAAAATGTATTTTCAACTGCTTTGTGGTATTGAACCGATTATTGCATATTCTTGTGATTCTAATGAATTGGGAAATAATATTTCTAAGTACATGTTTAGAAACATTGGAGTACTAGCTACTTAAAACATTGGTATCAAAACTAAAATGTGTTCTCTTGTCGAAAAGATCCAGAATGATACCCTGATTTTGGGGAAGAAGGTCCATATCAAGGAAATTCCAAATTTCCATAAACAGCCCATAAAATTCAGATTTATTACTTGCGGAATAAACAGTTATAATAATCGGGCCTGTAAAATTAAAAAAAAACTTTGTCTATTATTTATGGCCAAATTGAAAATACTTCATGGATTATTGATAACAATAGAAAAGTTCTGGATTTTGTTAATTCTATTAATCATACTGAACTACAGATTACTACATGACTTCACAAATTTATTTACCTCAATTAATTCGAATGATCTAAGGAGAATTTTGGATGTTTATTTTGAACAGTTTGGTCTGCAGATTGATAAATTTGAATATTGGACAACCTTGTGTAATTTTTGCATTTTGAATAATTACATTTATGACAACAAGACTGTATGTACAGATAAAAGGTATTCCAATGGATTCTTGTTGCTCCAGTCTGTTAGCTATCTTTATCTTCATCACTACGAGGAGAAATTTAGTTCACCTACAATTTTTTTCCTTCAGATACGTTGACGGTTTAATAACATTTTCAACTGGTACCCCTTCTGTCCGAATTAATGACATCTATCCTCCAGGACTAGTGCTTTGTGAAACGGGATCTAAAGATTATGTGCATTTCCTTGATATGGACCTTCTTCCCCAAAATCAGGGTATCATTCTGGATTTTTTCGATAAGAGAACACATTTTAGTTTTGATACCAATGTTTTTTAAGTAGCTGGTACTCCAACGTTTCTAAACACGTACTTAGAAATATTATTTCTCATTTCATTAGAATCGCAAGAATATGTAATAATCGGTTCAATACCACAAAGCAGTTGAAAATACATTTTTCTTCTTTCTTAAAAAAATAATTATCCGTTAAAATATTGTTTATTTCATTTTGAAAAATTATTGACATCTTTTAATTCGGGAAAATCTTATAAAATCAGACTACGTAACATTACTACCTTTTAAGCTTTGGACTAATTTTTCTTCGGGCCTCTATTGAAAATATCTTCCTCCGAGTCGCCTCGGAGCATTTAACCTAACATTTGCTGACATTTATTAAAACACAATTAATTTTCTTTACAGTTTTTTGTGAATTCCGACAGAGGTTGCCATGGGATATCGTCAGGTTGCTTTCAAAAATACAAGCTATGTCTGGGAGTGGGTTTGGCGGCTGTTGGTATGTTTTTGCAAGATATGGAGGGGATGTGTTAAGATCGAAGTTTAGATTTATTGGAGTTCAATGGAGTTGTAGGGTTTAAAGTTATTTCATTTCAGGTAAGTTTTTGTATTTCAGTTCTGTGTTGTTGGTTCAGGTAGGGAAGACCAGGTGTATAACACTAAAGTAAAAAAAAAAAAAATAACCCTTGTTTCGGAAATCACATATTCCAAAGACACTTGCATGAAACCTGAACCAGGGTTTGGGGGCCGGGGAGTCTTTCCCTGATTAGTGGCTCCCGGTGCCCGACCCCAAGTGTTTAATTTTTTTTTTTTTTTTTTTTTTGTATGTGAATTGTGAGAGTTTTGATTTTAGTTTGCGTGTGTTAATTTGGTGGGATTATTTAGGGATTTCTACTGGAAGTTCTTGGTTGAAGGTGTAGAGAGTTTGATATATAGGCCAATGAAAGCCTTTTGGAAGTTGGTCTGGAGGATGCATATTAACTACAAAAAGGAACCTTTAGTGCTATGGACAAGGACAGTCCTATTAAAAATAAAAAAAAATGCAAATAAAATCATACAAAAAAAGTTTATAATTTGATTAAAAAGTAAAATAAAAATAAATAAAAAGTAAACTAGGTATTTGCTCACTAGAATAACTATCCTAAAAGTAGAAAAACTTACGTTAAAATAAATAGGATCTTGAAGTGTCTGTAGAAGAACACTAAGGTAATTAGATACATATAAAGGTTATTGAATACACTACGAGTGTATTTGATAATATTTCTCATGTATTCTGGAGAGTTATTCTACTCTATCTGGACAAGCAGGACTTCATTCTTAGTTGTATAATTCTCTTGGTAGAAATTTAATGGGTAGGGTCTTTTATGCGGAGTAAAGTTGGGAACCTCCCCCACCACCCTGCTTCAAGGAGCGGCCGAGAAGAGTTCGGCCATGTTTTTAACACTTAGGCTGCAAGTGTGGCTTGGAAGGTAAGCTCCCATCTTTGTTCTTAATCTTACTTCGTTCTAAGTTTAATTAATGAACATTCTATAACGAAGTAAATTTCTCCGTCATTTTTGGTCTACGCCGGGATTCGAACCCGGGTCCCCTCATTCCGGAATAAGTCACTCTACCAATTGAGCTACGCGGACATTTTATTCTGATTCCTATCTGCCTCTATGTCGTGTGCGTCCTTCTGGCAGGTACGTCACATCTCCTGGTACGTTACATCATCTCCCCCTTTTTTTTTTTTTCGAAGTGCTGGAGAAAGGATTCTCTTATTTTTCCTATCTCGCGGTGTGGAAATAACATCACACCAATGCGAGATTTTGAACGGTCGGGTCATCCGGATAGTTCGGGCGCCATTATAACGAAGTAAATTTCTCCGTCATTTTTATCCGCACCAGGATTCGAACCCGGGTTCCCTTATTCCGGAATAAGTCACTCTACCAATTGAGCTACGCGGACATTTTATTCTGATTCCTATCTGCCTCTATGTCGTGTGCGTCCTTCTGGCAGGTACGTCACATCTCCTGGTACGTTACAATTCTTGGCAGAAATTTTAGTTTTTTAGCATCAAGAATTAGGAGCAAGCGTTTTTACTAACTTGAGTTTTTTTTTCTCTTTCACTTAACTTGGAATATTAGCGTGATTTTGGGCACTTTGTTTGAGTAGTTAGCCGTTTTGTTTGTTCTTGTTGTCAATGATGTTTTTCCATTGTTAGTAGGAACAAAATAGCTACGTGATCATACTCTTTAAGCACTACTGGAATATTTGTAAATATCGCAACTAATTAACTTCAATAATTTTTTCCCAAAGCATCTTTTTATTATTAGTTTTTCTTATGTCAGTTGTTGAGTAAGTTGTGGGTACCAAAATCCTGTTTCCTTTTAGGAATCTCATTATAAAAAAAAATTATTCTTTTGTTTTTTATTTTATGGCATGTTGAATAAGCTTTTTTCACCACGAAGCATAAGACTTTGTAGTACTTTGGTACTGTTATTGATGTTTAAAATCTCTCTTAGGCGGCTAGGTTGCTTGGCAATGTGTTTTTTAGCTGAATAATTCTGATGGCATATTCAGACGCTCTCACAACTTGTGGTTTTTGTAATAGTTTTTCTGTTTTTTGTGGCAGATGATGAGCGTGGGTTGGGCCAGGAAAGTTATAGATGCAGGCAAAAAC
This sequence comes from Macrothele yani, assembly GCA_039090855.1. Taxonomy (NCBI): domain Eukaryota; kingdom Metazoa; phylum Arthropoda; class Arachnida; order Araneae; family Macrothelidae; genus Macrothele; species Macrothele yani. The sequence goes on along the minus strand of CM077017.1, from coordinate 56,884,016 downwards.
TTTAACTAAATGATTCCTCGTGCAACTCTGAGGAAGTTATGTTAATTATAAAAATATTTTTGTGGGCTTTAAACTTGCATCTATGGCTCTGCAGAAACCCATTTCTAACTAGGTTTTTGTGGAAGTGAGAAAATGCAGAGTTTTGCTGGTCCTTGATAAAGCCAAGGCTCTGCATTCTAGACACTTTCTACATTCAGGTTGCTATTTCTTTATCTTCTTTTTTACTCATGCCTGTTGGTTTTTGAGTATTTCTTAGTTGTTTTAGTACTAGATAAAGCTTTTTTTTGCATGTCTCTTCTTAATAGTATGTGAATTCTGAAAATTCATAACTGCTGCGTTGTGCGTCATGATCTTCAGGTTTTTTAGCAAATTTAGTTTTAAATTCTTAGGTAAAATTTTGTCTTTGACTCTGCTCTTGGGTATGTATATTTATAAGACTGCCACATAGAGGTATGACTAGAAGAAATGCTATACCACACTCACCAGCCCTCTTGGCTAGTGTATTGAGATATTGCCCCCCACCCCCTTCAGACTCCTCCCATCATTCCACAACTCGAAATTTGACCCTCAGTCCCCAGCAGCTGGAATGAATCTGGCCAAAGCAGCAGCTAGTGCGACAGGAAGACAAAGGGTGTTAAGAATCACCGGAGTACCAGACTAGGCTGCCATCTGATGCTGACCTTGTCTATGTTCAACAAATTCTATCTTCTGATTCAAAGCTGCTTGAATTGGAGGAGGAATTCCAAATGATCAAGTGGGACATTGTAGGGCTGAGTGAGGTAAGAAGAAAAGGAGATCTCATTGAATTGAAAAGTGGAAATCTCTTTTACTACCATGGGATATATACTGGCAGAACTACTGGTGTTGGATTAATGATAATTAAGAAGTTAAAAGATAAAATTCTAGAAGTTGGAAGTTCCTCAGAGAGAGCTATGTGACTCACCATCCAACTCTCAAAAAGATACCAGATTCACATCATTCAAACTTATGTACCTAGCACAAGTCATTCTGAGGGTAGATATGAAGCATTTTATGAGGATATTTGACTTCTAAATAACAAGGGTAAGCAGCACATGTAGATTGTCATGTGTGATTTCAATGTAGACAAAGGGCTACAACAACAGAATTAAACTTCGGTAGGTAAATTGGGTCACAGCAGCAGAAACATTTGTGGAAATACTCTCGTAGAGTTTGCAGAGGCAAAAAGGTTTTTCATTGTGAACTCCTTTTCCTAGAAAAAGTCACACTGGAAATAGGCATGGAGACACCCTAATGCGATGACCAGTGAAAATTATTTTATTTTGTGTAACTAGAAATTTTTCATCGAAGACAGTGGTGTGCTAAACAAAGTCAACACAGGAAGGGACCATAGGATGGTGAGATGTAAGATGTGCCTCAACACTAAACTCGAATGTGGCAAGTACATAAAACAAACAAAATGTGTATTGACATGACCAACCTTAGAAAGCATCATAATACAAACTGGAACTTAGGAACCAATTCTCTTCTCTAGAAGGTCTAACATCAGAAGTGGACATGTCTGAAGTTAACAGAAAACTAAGGCTCTTGTAGAAACAGGAACAAATATAGGTGGTACTAGAAACAAGTTGTTGCATATGAAAAAAATATCAGAAAGAACAAAAATGCTGATGCAAAAGAGAAAGAGTTGAGGGTAAATAAAGGAAATGTAACTTCTAAAGTGGAATATATAGAGCTATGCAGGACAGTGAGAAAAAGTATCACTGAAGATGTTAGGAAATTCAACTGTGGAATAGTGAGGAAAGCAACTGAAAACAATCAAAGTCTGAAGAGAGCTAAGGGACATCTGAGTAAGGGAAAAAAACAGATTATGGCTCTGAAAAAAGATGGTTCTGTAACAGGAAATAGAGGCGAAATTTTGACAAGAGTGAAAGATTTCTACTCAAAACTATATGTAAGGGACGATACATGTACTCCAGACATTATGAAAGGTACCAGTACCAGAATTCTTAGAGTTCTCCCAGCAGAAGTTACACATGCAATCAAGAACGTGAAACGGGAAAAAGCTCCAGAAGAAAGCTGGAATTACGTCATAGAGGAAGCAAATGGAGAAGTTGAAACAATACTCACCGAAGTTTTCACTAGATGCCTTAATGAAGGGAAGATTCCTAAGGATTGGAACAATGCTACAATGATCTTGCTACATAAAGAAAGTAACATTGAGTATCTCAGGAACTACAGACTCATCAGCCTCCTCTGTGGTTTATAAAATCTTCACTGAAGTTCTTTCACACCATTTGAAGGTAATACTGGGCATGGCTCATCCGAAAAAACAAACTGTATTCAGGAGTGGCTACAGCGCTGTAGGTCATATCCATGTACTGAGAGAACTAAGTGAAAGAGCGAGGGAATATGAACTTCCATTATGCATGGCTTTTATCGATTACAAAAAGGCCTTTTGATTCCAAGAAACCATCAGCAGTTGCAATGGCTTTGAAATGTTGCTGTATTGAAGATGCATACATTAGTATTAGTAATAACATCTAGGAAAATGCAAGTGCAAAAGTTCAGCTATTTGAGAATACAGCACCAATAAAAATTGGAAAGGAAGTGAGACAAGGTGACACCATATCTCCCAAACTCTTTAATGCCAATTGTAAAATGCCTTTCAATCAGTGAACTGGGAAAACAAAGGGATAAAGATTAATGGAGATTATTTAACTCTCCTTCATTTTGCTGATGATGTCATTTCTGCAACTACCCTTTCAGAGCTGCAAAGTATGATCCAGGAACTTCATGACAAGAGTAAAGAAGTGGGATTAAAAATGAACTATCAGAAGACAAAAGTGATGTACAGTGCTTTTACAAGAAATGAAGATTTATCGATTGATGGGGAAAAGCTGGAGATAACCGATACCTACATTTACTTTGCACAGCAGCTATCAAGTGAGGGTCACGTTGATGAAGAAATTAATCGATGTATGAAACATGGATGGAAAGCTTTTGGAAAAAATAGTACACTTTTTAAGAGCAATATGCCAATTATATCTTAAAAGGAAAGTGTTTGATCAATGCATCCTTCCAGTGCTTACGTATATTTCTAAGACTTGAACCTTAACTAAAAAGGACATATCAAGACTGCGGACAACTGAAAGAAGCATGGAGAGGTGCATGCTTAGTGTAAGCAGGAGAGATAAGAGGAGCTCATGGATCAGGAGAATGACAAGAGTGGAAGAGATTATGATCAGAGTAAAATCCCTGAAATGGCAAGGGGCTGGACATATTGCCGAAAGGATGGACCATCGATGAACAACCCAAATTTTAGACTGGATTCCAAGGGACAGAGAAAGACCCAGATGAAGACCACATGGGAGATGATTAGATAAAATTTGAAAGCATGCAGGAGTAATATGGAGTAGACTGGCACAAGATAGACCATTGTGGAAGAAACTTGTCAAGACCTTCATCCAGCAGTGGATTGACAATGGTTGACAATGATGATTATTGATTTTATATATATATGAGTGGGGGTTTGGCCATAACTCACCGTGCTGGCCAAGCGGGTTGGTGAGTGTGGCATAGCATTTCCTCTAATCCCGATAGTATAGTTATACCGCTGTTTTTCGGTTGTCAGAGCCTCTTTAGTGGGAACAGGATGCACTGCGAGAAGGCAGGGTTATACAAGACTGCAGACAACTGAAAGAAACCTGAAGAGATGCATACTTGGTGTAACCAGGAAAGATAAGAAGAGGAACTCATGGATAAGGAAAATGACAAGAGTGGAAGGCATCATGATCAGAATAAAATCCCTGAAATGTGAATGGACTGGACATGTTGCCAGAAGAAGGGACAACCGAAATTCTAGACTGGATTCTGAGGGACAGGAAAAGACCCAGAAGAATACCACATGTGAGGTGGCTGGGTGGAATTCAAAAGTATGCGGGAATGATGTGGAGGAGACTGGCATTAGATAGACTGTTGTGGAAGAAACTTTGGGAGACCTTCATCCAGCAGTGGATTGATAATGGAGGATGATGATATACAGGATGATTCAGCTAAGCGTGTACAAACTTCTGGGAGGGGTAGGTTGCAAAAAGACAAATCAGAATCACATAGCAATGCAGGGTCGGAAACGCCATCTTCATGTGCAGAGAGGATGAGAAATGAAAGAGCAGCACGTAAGAGAACAAAATGCTTCTTATTACTAACAAGGCATTTGCAAAATGCATTGAGATTACTGAAGATGTTCAAAGTTGCGACCATGAGCTGTAACAAACGCTTGACATCATCGGCGCATGGAATCGCGTACATTTTGGAAAATTCCTGGCGTGTCTCAGACTTCCAAAGCAGCTGAACTTTTCCCACATAGGAATATGCAAAAATAATTAATCTCTCAGCATTTATTAACCACCCAAAGCACCATATTATAAAAGCCACAAAATTTTTGTCTAACATTTCTTTAGGAATGAATAAGAATTTTTATTTTAGTCAATGTGCTTACACCAAACCAATAATGTGAATCCCATATTTTTCTAATGTTTTCCTTTCTAGATTTGAATAATTAGTTTACCGACACAAAAATTTTACATGATGCAGGCACAAGTTCTGGATGCCCGATACCTATTGGCATATATGTATACAACATTTGCTCTGTTTTTTATATAAATAGCTATTTTTTTCTCAATCTCAGGAACTCCCCAGATGACTTCCAAAAAGGAGGAATTCCACCTTTTGGCAGAACTTTCATTCCAACAATATCATTGCTAAAATCACATTATTGGGGTAAAATATTGATTACTAAAATGATATTTTCACCAACAATATTTGTTAAATGCCATTTCAACAATATCCATTTGCTAAAATGCTTTTTCCAAATGCTTGACCAAATTATTTAAGGTCTTGTGTATTTTCTAGAGGAAGATGGCATTGCATGAATTAAAAAGGGAAAATTTGGTTGGAGTATAAAAAGTGGTGTCTTATCGAGGTATTTTTAACAATTTTTAAGTAAAACGCATCACTGGGGGGGGGGGGGTATAAGATACACACATATGTAACTTGCCAAAACTTAGTTTTCCATCACTACCACTCTCCCTCTCATATATATCCTACACTAATTTATTTAAACCAGGACACAACACTAAAATTTCCCAAATGATTTTTGAGTGTGATTTGCTAAGTTCTACAAAATATATACTTTAATAGCAGTTATGTAAGTAGTGAAGGTAAAGCAGGCTGCAATAAACGAAATCCATTACACAATTTACTATAATTAATTTATTCATTTTACTGTATGCCAAAAATGCGCCATTTATGCAATTACATTTGACACGAAAAAAAACATAAGCACACCAATATCTTTGTAGCAAACAAAGTATTAATTGCCACATAATACCCTGCCGGACAATTGCTAAGGACGGATGACAATAGCAATGATAGCAACCATAAAATGGAAGGCAGGAAAATGTGGAAATTAGCATAAGTGTGGGATACAGTAAGACGTGTTGTGCGTATGCAAATTTTGGATTGCCGAACTTGTTCGTGACGTCATAGCGCTGATAAGAGATATAAAGGATTTGACTCGTATTGACCGTTGTTGTTCAAACGCAAAGTTGAAAGGGAAAGAATCAATTGACGAACTTGCAAGTTTCAGTATGTCTTCCCGACATCACCTAGATGATTTTACGCGTGGCCGTATTATTGGCAAGATTGAAGAAGGGCGAAAAATAACAGATGTTGCCAGGGAGTTCGACGTCAGCCACAGTGTTGTTTCAAGGCTTTGGAAATCATTTCAAACAAATGGAGAGTAGCAAATGTCACGGGGGAGGTCGTGTTCACAGTAAGACACCTGCAGAAGATCGGTACATAGTGCTATCAACAAAAAGACACCGGCGCAGCACAGCTAGTGAGGTAGCAAATCAGTTTATGGCTGCTACTGGCAAGCGGATCTCCCGAAAAACTGTCGCCAGACGTTTGCATGAAGGAGGACTATACGCCCGCCGTCCTGTTGTGTGCATCCCATTGTCCAGACGTCACCGTACCGCCCGTTTGCAATGGTGCCATCAACATCGCAATTGGACTGATAACGACTGGTCTGCTGTCCTCTTCTCAGATGAGAGTAGATACAGTCTATCGTCTGATTGTCGACGACAACTGATCTGGCGTGATAGTGGTACTGCATATTGTCCAGCAAATATACAGGAAAGGGACCGATATCCGACATGTAGTGTCATGGTATGGGCTGGCATCATGATCAATGGCTGTACGTCCCTCTATGTGCTTCCAACTGGGACTATGACTGGCCAACGATACATTAATGATGTTCTGCTACCTCATGTTCGCATGCTCCGTGGTTCTGTCGGTGATAGATTCATTTTCATGGACGACAACGCAACATGTCATCGAACAGTCGCTGTCCAGGAGTGTCTTGATAGCGAGGATATTAAACGCCTCGTATGGCCAGCAAGTTCTCCAGATCTGAATCCCATTGAAAATGTGTGGGATGCTTTGGGGAGGAGTCTTGCTGGTCGCCAATGCCCTCCAATAAACAAGGACACCCTCATCTGTGCACTGACAGAGGAATGGGATAAATTACCCCAACAGCTGCTTGATAATGCTGTGCAAAGCATGACACGACGTGTGGAATCTTGCATCGCCCTCTATGGTGGCCATATCCCGTATTGACATCTTACGCCGGAACGCCTGCGGACGGTAATTGCATTTTTTTTTCACGTTTGCGTATTCTGCACAAAATGGCCTGTTTGTCCCTTGAACACGTTCCAAAGCCTTCTGGATTTCAGAGCACAATAAATTGTCTTTCTTGTAATGTCCTGGCATTCTGACATTATTTTATTTTACTTGGCATCCAACCACACTTACTTTTTTATGCGCTATATGGCCGTTTATGATCCGTCCTTAGCAATTGTCCAGCAGTGTATTATGGACGAATGACGGTAGGCTCATTGCCTTGCGTGCATTAAGAAATCTGAAATCTTTATTGTAAATAATGTTCTCAATACAAAATTGATTTGAGAAACTTAAAACGATTGTTAACATAGTAATTAACAGCACACAAAGAATAACTTACGTAATACACCATATGTCATATCACAAGTAGCTGGTAAGGTTAACAATCAGAATTTTATGCTCTCTATACTCATTAGGCATTACAACTCATTACACATATTATACAACACCTGGCCAAAATTATGGAATTGCGCCACATGAATATGGATGTGCATAGTAGGAGTGATAATTTAACTCATGGACAGGATAGAATAGTTACCTTAAATGTCATGTTCTGAATCATCCTGCCATTTAACTTTCTGAAAATACTCACCCCAGAACCTCACACATTTATGAGCTGTATGGGGCCTGGCGTTTTTATGGAGAAACCATGTTACAACTGACAGTTCGGGATGTTTTCACGAATGGTATGTCAAAGTTAGTTTCAGAGAACCGGTGAATAGGCCTCCTTGTTCAACTACGAACAACCAACCTTTTTTTGCGATGATTTGTCGATATCCTTCTTGAAGACGCTTCATAATTCTGTCCCTCGTTACTATTGATAACTCCCTCCTAGGAGCCATGCTGGTACTGCAGCAACAGATTAATACTGCTACACTTCTTTATCCCCACACTTATTTGTATATTCCGAACGCACTGTATTGCCAGATTTCAATTGCAACCTATACTTTGATTCCATAATTTTTCCTGCAATGTTGGAGAGTCTACAATTATTTTCCACACATGTTGCTACACATCATGTATTTTCATCAGATATAGTACATACATATATCTGAGTCCTGCTGTCTGTAGCTCAGTTGTGCAGCTTTCATTAAACTGTTTTCGTTTTGCATTCTTCTTTTGTGTCGTTTCTACGTACTTCCTACTATGCACCTCCATGTTCATGTGGCGCCAATTGCATAATATTTGCCAGGGGTTGTACACTGAATGAAACTTTTGCATTATGTGTCACTGTTTGGAACATAGGCTTTTGGCATTTGGAAGATGCCTTAAAAACTTTTTTATTCATGTTGTGGTTATAGTACATAGGTACATTTGCTTTCAAACTAGTAAAAACTGTTCTAACCATACTACAACACCGATTCACTTTCTACTGTTGTTAAAAGTTCAAAAACAAGAACTACACTTAAGATCTGTAGTGACTTATGACAAATCAAAATTCTTCTTATGACACAACTGATTTAGCTGAACCTTTTATTACAGATGCATTAGATACCATACAAAAGTAAATTTTCTTTCAGGAAAGATTTTAAACTTCGAAAATATATAACATGAACCTATTATAAAAATGTCCTTTTTCTGCTTGAACTACCCTTCACTACTTTGAGGGTAACATTAACAGGGGTTGATCCAGGTTTTTAAAAATTGATACCCATTTTTGTGAAATTGTCTACTTTTGTAAAATTTTGCCTATTTTTGTGGAATTTGCTTATTTTTTCTGTTTGTAGCAATTTTGCCAAAAACTCTCAAAACTACACAAAAGTTTGCAGTAGTGTGAATTCATAGATAGAATCATTATCAGATCAAGACTTGCTAGATGCCATTGCCCAGATGCAATGGTCAACAAAATGATTGGTCTGGGCATGTGAATAAAAAATCTAGTTGCCTGGCCGGGTAGGTGGAAAAAATTAATGTACACCAACTATGGTTTCACAGCAAAATGAAAAGTCTGAATTCTCATCGACAAAGAGTCTGAATGGCGCATCGACAATTTTCATGCCACTTGTGTTAAAATGTTTTTATTAAAATTAAATTTCATTCAAAATATTTTGTGAAGATATTACAGTCCAAAATATTTTTGTAAAAATGCCGTTTGAGCTAAAAATATTTTTGTGAATCTACCGTCCAATGGGTGTCAAATGCCACCTATATCGACCCCTGGTTAATAATTACTTTGTCAAAGTTGCCAATTTTCTTTTTTTGTCATAAAAACTATTTTTTTAATAGCTGCAGCATCCTGTATTGATTTGTCATTTTTAACCTTACAATAATTATTTAAAAACACATTTGTGGAAGCCCAAAGAATTCTTTTGTGTGCTTTTTCAATATAATGACCAGAGCAACAAATGCTATTGTTGAACAATTCTGCCTGATCAAGAGCATTACTTGTGATCAACATTAATACATTTCTTTGATTAGACATTTCCAAAAACTCCTCATATTTACAACATATTTTTTGAAAAATAATGTAATTATACAAAACAATATTAATTACAACATCAGTAGGACAGCTAAGACTATCTGTCTAATTTTTGAAGGAAATTAAACCTTGCATCTAATTCTGTCTTTGTCTATCAATAACAGTTGTTTGCAAAAATCACACCTCAAACGCTTTAATACTGAAAATGCACAATACCCTGCTATGTATGCAATGACTGGAATATAATCATTACAATCAGATATATCAGAAGAAAGAACAGAAACATCAAATTTTTAATTGAAAGTCAATTTCAAATTCACTTCCTGAAAGTCATCCTTAAAATTTAAATCTGTTATTTCAATTTCCCCACGTGACATAGTTTGAAGTTTCAACAGTGATTGGACTCTCAACTTGCTTTCACATTCAAACAATTGCCGAGCACTTATATTGTACTGGCTTCCAGCCAATTGCCTATATATTTGGAGAACTAATTTTACATTTTGTCTTTCCAGATTGCTGGGATTAAGAGCTTTATATGATAAGTTATACCCATATTTTGTTACAGAGTTGGCTTCAATTTTATGCAATTTCTAGAGTGTTGACAAAGATGCTGTTTGAAATGATGCAATTTCATCTTCAAATTCAGGATAATACATACATTCCCATTTTTCTGGTTTAGCTAGTTATTACGTATACATTTTAATAAGTGAACTGTATCAACAACAAAAAATAATGGTCTGGATTTATCAATTGGATGAGGATAAACAATTTGGACTTTAGGGGGGGGGACAAATAATGACATACACTTACAATTGATGGAATTGTTATCAGTGACAACACAAATGACAGTAAACCCTATATTTTCTAAGCCAATGATTATTTTCTTTAAAACATCAAAAAGTGTTTCAGCAGTCATGGTTTTGGCAGGCAGTACATGAACAACATCTTTGTACTTTGAAAGTAAACTTTTAATCATGAAGACATGGGCACTTGTTGCCATGCTTTCGTAATTAAATGACAGACCGCAAATGTTACCACCTTTTGTAATCGAAATATTGTTTCAAATGAATTTCTTCCAGCATTAATACTACCTTTTTATCAACATCATTTAAAAAGGATATTTTTCTTTGAATATAAGATAGAAAATTTCAATTTTTTCAGCTTCAGTTTTCACACTAAACTGCTGGCAAACATGTCGAATAGTACTGGGATGTGGCAGCCTTAATGCTACCACTCTCCCGAACAAAATTATATGCATGAGGTGCCATGCTACAAAAAAGGGAAGAAAAAATCATGAAATCTGGTTAATATCTAGACCCATGTCTGTCTCGACCCAACAAAACCAGTTGTTCCTCAATAAACTTGGTGATTTTCAGAACCTACATTATTCTCACGGAGATTCTTTAAAACTATGCATATCTGATCAACTGCATTTCGTAAAATATTACCACTTATAGGTGACTCGCACTGCTGCATTAAATGTTTTAAAATGTCATTTAAAATATCAGTATGAGTTACTTTACATGGAAATGAATATTTCACCAAGTTTGGTAACTCCACATCTTTAACAAATGCCCTAATCATAAGCTCTGAATTTATAACAGAACATTTTACACTTGGAGCAGGATCAGCTGAAATATGCATAACCATTGCCATGTCGTTTTTACAAAAAAGAGACCATGAAGTGGTGTCAATAAATTCTACCTTTGATTGCAAATCAACAACAGAACAAAATGTATGTTTTTTATCATAGTCCTCTTTTTCTGTAATGCTTTCCTCGAGAGCTGTTTTCAGTGCCTGTTCTTCAAGGTGTTGTCTTCTACTTTCTGGCTCTTCATGTGTAACACATGGGGTGCCACTCAAATAGGATGGTAAATTAGGAAGTTTGGATGGCACACGTCCTGGAATTAGTTTGGGTACCTTCAAATCCACAGTTACTGTCTTCCCACTCTTCTCTTCAAAAGCGCTGGAACTGTATTTGAAGTCACTTTCACAAAAGTGTAATTCGCAAACCTATATGTAAAAAGAAATAGTCTAACTAAAATATTTGCACCATTTAAAATAATTTCTCACATCTAAATTAAATAATTTGCTAAAGCTGGGTACTATTTGAAATCTACAATTGGTAATTAGTTATAGTATATCTACATCAACCTTCCACTGTCCAAGATCAAATTCGGTGTAGGAGTAGGAGACTGGATATTCGTGTTATTTTGTTGGGGGGTGGGGGTGGTAAAAAGCTCCCCTACATTCATTCCACAGTTGTGTTGGAAATGTATGACTAACTGATTTGTATTTTCAAGAAATAGAGACTGTGTGATTCTAGAGTGACTGTATTTTAGGATTATGAGTAAATGGATGTGCTCTTAATTTCAAAGGCATGCACAGTCTTTATTTTAAAAGAAAACCGTTCGGACGAATGATCAGAGGCGATCGCTTAGACCACTGAGCTGGCTTTCTAAAAATTCCATTCAGCTATTCAAGCATATGGAGTGAAAAGTAAACAATTTGCAGTACATATGACCATTGAACCATGATTAATTTACCACAGAAATGACAGTTCCCAGACCACCAGCAAAATATTATTCATTCATTTATATTTTTACACTTTGCAGATACGTATTGGGTGCAGTTAACACTGATAAAAACACAGATTATAAAATGCCAAGATATTTTTACCAAAAAAATCCATCTAAGTTTTCATAAACTAAACAGTTGCTATAAGCAGTCGCCTGTCCCTAATTTAGGGCCACTGGTTTCAGGGAAGGGAGAGAGCCAGTGCTGTAAGACAAACACAACATCCATGCTTCACTGGCATTTGAACCCAGACCCTTCTCATATGAATGATCATAACTCATAAGCCATCGATTCTTTGCTTCAAATTATCTCAAGCTAGTTTTATGTGGTGGCGAACTGCTAAGTGAGGTTTCCTGCAGGGGTGCAGAAAATGTTCAGGGCCCAATATTTCCTCAGAACACATTTTTTTTGTCTGAAATTTCCCCCAAAACCGTAGCGGATTTTCATACGAGTTTAGACGATTATTAGAGAGTACATGTTGATGATCAAGAACTATAGTTAAAGCCTATTACTTAAAAATATGATAAAACAAACAAAAAAAGCAACTAATATTTATTCCAATGAATAACTGCTCCAGGTGAATCCCCCCCCCCTCTAGCAGGTGAAAGTTTCAGGTGAGACAGGGATAGGGGGAATCAAGAATTCTTTCTTTGCCTAAAATGGTAGAACCCCATTAACTTTCGACGTACAAAGAATGGGCGAATCAAGAAGTGACCTGGGGCAGAGAGGCTGAAAAATAAACAGCTAAAAAATTCTGCAATTAACTATAATTTATTTCATTCTAGTATTCCAGGCATCTAATTGTGCCAGATAATTTTACCGAATGAAATTTAAATTTGACTTAAATCCTTTGCAAAATGCACGGGTCATTCGCTTTAAAATATCCGGAACCCCCAATAATTTTTCAAATCGGCGCCTATGACACATTGGCTGCCAGTATTATTATTTTTTCTATTCTAGGTTTAACGATCACCTAGAGCAACTCAGTGGGCTATAAGAAGTCGCCCGTCCCCAATTTAGGGCCACTGGTTCCAGGGAAGGGCAAGAGCCAGCGCCATGAAACAAACACAACGTTGATCCATGCCTCACAGGATTCGAACTCAGACACATCTTGGACAAATGATCAGAAGCCATCACTTAGACCATTGTGCCACTAACTTCAGTGTGTATACATATATATCATCATCATCATCATTGTCAACCATTATCAATCCACTGCTGGACGAAGGTCTCCCCAAGTTTCCTCCACAACGGTCTGTCTTGTGCCAGTCTCCTCCATGTCACTCCCGCATACTTTCGAATTTCATCCACCCATCTTCCATGTGGTCTTCTTCTGGGTCTTTTCCTGTCCCTTGGAATCCAATCTAAAATTTCGGCTGTCCATCGATGGTCTGTTCTTCTGGCAGTATGTCCAGCCCATTGCCATTTCAGGGATTTAACTCTGATCATGATGTCTTCCACTCTTGTCATTTTTCGGATCCACGTGTTCCTCTTCTTATCTCTCCTGGTTACACCAAGCATGCACCTCTCCATGCTACTTTGAGTTGTCTGCAGCCTTTGTATGTCTCTTTTAGCTAAGGTCCACGTCTCTGCACCATACGTAAGCACTGGAAGGATGCATTGATCAAACACTTTTCTTTTAAGACAATGGCATATTGCTCTTGAAAATTATGCTGTTTCTTCCAAAAGCTCTCCAGGCAAGTTTTGTACGCCGATTAATTTCTTCACCAATGTGACCCTCACTTGATATCTGCTGTCCAAGATAAACGTACGTGTCTGTTATCTCCAGCTTTACTCCATCAATCGATAAATCTTCATTTCTTGTAAAAGCATTGAACATCACTTTTGTCTTCTGAAAGTTCATTTTTAATCCCACTTCTTTACTCTTGTCAGCAAGTTCCTGCATCATACTCTGTAGCTCTGATGGGGTAGTTTCAAAAATGACTGTCATCAGCAAAACGAAGGTGGGTTAGATAATCTCCATTAATCTTTATGCCTTTGTTTTCCCAGTTCAGTGATTGAAAGACATTTTCCAATGTGGCATTAAAGAGCTTCGAAGATACGGTGTCACCTTGTCTCACTCCTTTTCCAATTTTTATGTGTGTTGTATTTTCAAACAGCCGAATCTTTGCACTTGCATTTTCATAGATGTTATTAATAATATTAATGTATGCATCTTCAATACCACAGGATTTCAGAGCCATTGCAACTGCTGATGGTTTCACCGAATCAAAGGCTTTTTCATAATCGATAAAAGTCATGCACAATGGAAGTTCATATTCCCTCGCTCTTTCAATTAGTTCTCTCAGTACGTGGATATGATCTATTGTGCTGTAGCCACTCCTGAATCCAGCTTGTTCTCTCGGTTGAGCCATGTCCAGTGTTACCTTCAAGCGGTGTGAAAGAACTTTAGTGAAGATTTTATAAACCACTGATAGGAGGCTGATAGGTCTGTAGTTCCTGAGATCCTCAATGTCACCTTTTTTATGTAGCAAGATCATTGTAGCGTTGTTCCAATCCTCAGGAATTTTCCCTTCATTAAGGCATCAAGTGAAAATTTGGGCGAGTACTGTTTCGATTTCTCCACTTGCTTCTTGTATGATGTCTACAGTAATTCCATCTTCTCCTGGAGCTTTTCCCCGCTTCATGTTCTTGATTGCATGTGCAACTTCTGCTGGAAGGACTGGAAGAACTCTGGTACCTTTCATGATGCCTGGAGTACATGTATCATCCCTTTCATATAATTTGGAGTAGAAATCTTTCACTCTTGTCAAAATTTCGCCTCTATTTCTTGTTACAGAACCATCTTCTTTTCTCAGTGCCATAATGTTTTTTTCCCTTACTGAGATGTCCCTTTGCTATCTTTAGGCTTTGGTTGTTTTCAATTGCTTTCCTTACTAGTTCACAGTTGAATTTCCTTACGTCTTCAGTGATACTTTTTCGTACTGTCTTGCATAGCTCTATATATTCCACTTTAGAAGTCACATCTTCTTTAGTTGTCCTCATCTCTCTTCTTTTTGCATCAACATTTTGGGTTTTCCTGATAATTTGTTCACATGCAATTTGTTCTTAGACCTAGCTAATTTTGTTACTGTTTCCATAAGAGCTTTGGTTACTTTTCTGTTAACTTCAGAAATATCCACTTCTTCCGATGTTAGGCCTTCTAAAGCAGAGAATCTGTTCTTCAGTTCCAATTTGAAGGCATTATGGTGTTTTTTAAGGTTGGTTATGTCAATACATTTTGTTTGTCTTATGAGCTTGCTACGTTCGAGTTTAGTGTTGAGGTGCATCTTACATCTCGCCAATCTATGGTCACTGCCTGTGTTGAACTTGTTTAGCACACTGCAGTCTTCTATGACGAATTTTTTGTTACACATAATAAAATCAATTTCACTTGTCGTCCCATTTGGATGTCTCCATGTCCATTTCCTGTGTGGCTTTTTCTTGAAAAAGGAGTTCAAGATGAAAAACCCTTCTGTCTCTGCAAACTCTACGAGAGTATTTCCACGCTGGTTTCTGTTGCCGTGACCGAATTTACCTACTGAAGTTTCATTCTGTTGCCGTTGCCCTATTTTTGCATTGAAATCTCCCATAATTATCTTCAAGTGCTGCTTACCTTTATTATTTAGATCACGAATTTCCTCATAAAATTCTTCAATTTCTTCTTCAGCATGACTTGTGGTGGGTGCATAAGTTTGAATAATCTGAGCCTGATATCTTCTCGAGAGTTGGATAATGAGTCTTGCAGCTCTGTCAGAGGAACTTTCAACTTCTACAACTTTATCCTTCAGTTTCTTGTTTATTATAAGTCCAACACCACTAGTTCTGCCAGTATCTGTCCCACGATAGTAGAAGAGATGTCCACTTTTCAGTTCAATGAGATCTTCTCCTTTTCTCCTTACCTCACTTAGCCCGACAATGTCCCACTTGATCCTTTGTAGTTCCTCTTCCAATTCAAGAAGCCTTGAATCAGAAGATAGGGAGCTTCCGTTATACGTAGCCAAGGTCAGCATCAGATGGCAGCCTAGTCCGGTCCTCCGGGGATTCTTAGCACCCTCTGCCTTCATGTCGCACTGGCCGCTGCCTTGGCCAGGTACATTCCAGCTGCCGGAGACTGAGGGCCAAGATTTAAGTTGTGGAGTCATTTTGGAGGGGTTTGGCCATAACTCACCACGCTGGCCAAGCGGGTTGGTGAGTGTGGGATAGCATTTCCTCTAATCCCGATGGTATAGTTATACCGCTATTGGCGGTCGTCAGAGCCCCTTTAGTGGGAACAGGATGTACCACAAGAAGGCGGGGTTGACATTTGTCAAGGAGAGGCTGTGATGTTACGCATCACCTGACCTTACATCCCGTATATATATATATATATAGGGGATGCACCCGACTGAGGCAATCTGTCTAAAGATGGGAACAAGGTGTCCCGAAAGATCTCGCGGATTGTGAAGTCATATGACTTTTATTAAAAGTTCTTAAAAATCACTACAGTTTTTTTTTGAGTGAGTTACGTGTGTGAAGGTTTCTTGTACATAGTTTTTAGTTTTATCAGCACGTAAACTTCAGTTAATTTATTCTTGTATTCATAACGACACATTTTTCAAAATGATTACCTGATTACCGTGAAGTAAATTACTCCTATTTTTCACGCTATATTCTTTGTTAATAAGTCCATTTTTCGTTTTATTATTACTACCATTATTTTACCCCCGGGCAAAATTTTCCCCAGTGTTGCCTTAATTTCCCCGAACCTTGTTTGCGTGTTCGTACATATTCTGCACCCCTGGTTTCCTGTTCTTGTGGGTGGACACTAAGCCTAAATCAAAGTAGGCGTAATGTAAAAAAAGTCCTTATACAAGTTCTAGCCAAGTAGCCTGCTGCCATCAATACTAAACCAATGTGGCATAATAGAAATTAAAAATCAATAATAATAATCAAAAAAAAATAAACTTCTGAGATATATGAGAAGTTTTCCCCATAAACAAAGCACGTGGAATCTGTGGAAAAGAAAAACTGACTAATAAGTCTTTGGGAACTTACCAATATACAAAAAATAATCACTGAATTCTGATTATCATTAGCAAAAGTGGATTCGGCGCGTTGACCACGTGATTTCTGAGAGGGCACAATCAGTCGACTGACTGAGCATATATAAGGTGTAAGTGTAGCAGCAGGTAATAAAAATTCTAAGCGTGATGGGGAAAATAGAAGGATTTATCAGACTAGCCAGTGGTATGGTGTGGGACATGTTCACTTGGCAGGAACTATGTCTCTAGGTGACTGTCTTCCTAGATGATAATGGTCTGAGCCACAGGTTCAAAATTGTGCAAGACTGATTCAAGGAACACCGTTCGGACTCGCAGCACATCGCTTGGCCTCTGAACTCGCAAAAAATATCGATTCGCTAGAGCACTTGTGGGACACTATGGAACAGCATATCAGGCGTCGGGATAAAGCAATCTCCCCCGTACCTGCCTTGGATATGTGCTGTTCTGAGGGCAAAGGAGGGCCTGTAAAGTATTGGGTAGGTAAGCATAATTCAGTGATCACTTGGTGTATGTACTGAAAATGTGTCTGTGTGTGTGTTAACTACCTGTTAAAAAGTGGGTGTGTAAAACGTGACTCAACAGGGAACGAAAGCACGCAGTAGCGTTTTTGGAACATTTATTTTGATTTAAACAAAAAATATTTTTGCTCAGCTCTTAATACAACAAAAAAAAAAAAAAAAAAGTTACTATGGATTGAGAAAACATGCTATTTAAGTGATGTCAAAGATCGATACTGCGTTGTACACTTTGCCATGATAACAATTTTATGAGTAATGGAAATGGCAGATTCCACCATGGACAGATTAAGTACCAATTTTAAAACTGAATTTGGCTTTAAAAAAGAAAAAGGACAAAATGTTTACTATAATGATTGGTTGGTTTTGAAGTGACTGTTAGAAATAGGAAAACAGGCATTTTGTTTTAAAAAATTCTTCTAATATTGAATCTATCTTTTAAATGGAGAACAACTGCTCCGGAGCAGGAAGACGTGGTTCAAATTCACCACTGGCAAAAAGGTTATATATCTTCTTGCCGATGGTAGGATTTTTTTTTTTGTATACTGATGAATAACTAGTGGCACCACAATAATGCTATTTTACTAGTCATGACTGTGTTCTTCCAAGTTAGTTTAATGCTTCCCCTATATGTGCAGGTGATGTTAATGTAAATAAATAGTGGAATAAGTTCCTGAGGTTTTGTATATCCACACTAGCTAACATAATGAAGTGAAAGCATCTTCCCATTGTTAACGGTTCACTATATAATGCTAATTTGTTCTGTGCTAGTTTATTTTTCATTCTGCATTTCCGCTGAGTGTTGTGTTGTCTGTGTTCTCGTAACTTTTACGACTTGCTTGATTCTTGAATATCTACGTAGTTTAACATTTTTAGTAAAATTATGCCAAAAACCTAATGTACTGTTTTTGAACGATCATAATACTTTCTTATAACGGAGGTATGAGAAAGTAAAAACTGTGTGCCATTTGAGTGAAAGTAGGGAACTTTTGGAACTCGAGGGTGCGAGATTCCAAGCACAACCCCCCTCGATAAGAAACGTCTGCTCCATCCCTGCTTTTAACAACGGACGTGCCCAGTACAATGGCGACAATTTTTTACTGCTGGTGGCATGCAAAAGGGTACGTCGAAGTATCTTCCACAGAAGCATAGTGCAAGTGATTAAGGGAAGACGTGATTTCGGAGCAAATAATAATCGTTGATCCCCTTTTAAAACTGTTTCTGAAAATTATAGTGTCATCAGAGGTATACTGCAGAAAAGCTCTCATTTTGTGCATCTTTCTTATACAGTGCACAGATTTCTCGGAAAAGAGACAATTAAAACATGAAATTTGTGCACCATTTGCAATTGATTTCCATAATTTAAAATATGTACGTCGCACTTTTTCCAGGTAATATTTTTCTGATCAAATAATTTAGGACATTAATCTACACATTTACCAAAATTCGTACTCAATCCCCCTCAAAAGGGGTTCGTACACAAGGATCCACCCTGGCTACGCCTGTGGTCTTGCTCCAGATGTTGTTTATAGTCAGCTACGAGATGCAAGCTTCTGATGGAACCAGCCTCCGGTGTTTAGTAACAAAAGGCAAACAATTTAATGAAAGGAACATGGCAGAATCACCAAATTTCTCAAAAACCAATTTAATCATTATGCCAATTTCAACCTTAACTTCTTAAAACTTAATACACGCTTTTGTGCATTGAATATTTTGAATACAGACCCTTAAAATGGAAATGCAAAACACGAAAACAAAGTTTCTTTAATTTAAAAAAAATGAGGGTTCTGATTTTTTACCTTAAAAATAAATTTTCATGGGCATCTAGCTTTTACTACCTGTGCAAGTAAGTAATTTCTGCACATGCCCAGCTGGGCATGTAACTTCACAGATATTTTTCAAGCCCTGTAATATGTGGGAGAGGGCGCAGATCTCTACACTGGCGGAAATTCACCCGTATTGTTTGATACTTGAAAGAGACTTCTGTAACAGCGTGTCAGTGTTATAAATTTCAGTGGGTGTCCTCTACGCAACAATTTTACTATTAAACTACAAGTCAGTAACTTAGGGTGTCCATTCTCCAAAAGACTAGTACTTTTCTTCACCTCTTGGCTTCGTGTTACTATCTGATATGAGGCTGCAGTTGGTACCTCTATAAAGGTATATATTTGGCATAGTGTATATATACTGTGTGTACCTCTGCATATTCATATGCCTAGACAGCAACTCTTCTGGATGCATGCTACTCTGAGGTGACCTTAATACTTGAAACAATATTTTCTCCAGTAAAATGTGTGTGAATATAATAAATAACAGTGCAGTTACTAAATACAAATTCAGTTCTTACTGACCAGTAAATGTACTAATTTAGAATATACTACATAAATAATACTTAGCTACAAATTTCCAACAGTACTCAGTTATTACTGACCAGTAAAGGTACTAATTTAGAATATACAACATAACACTTAGCTACGAATTCCCAATAATACTTGGCTATGAGTTACCATCCAGTAAATTTTAATGATTAAGATTAAAGAATACTACGTTTAGTGTTAGCTGCATTTATTGAAGCATATTGAAGCAATAGGGAAATATAAATGTTAACTCATTCTGAAGCTACCACATGCTACAGTAATGAATGGAAGCACTTTGCATTAGAAGTGGATTTTATACATATAGCATATCAATGAATATTTCACAGTAATAGAAAAATCAGATTAAAAAAATGTTCTATGTACATACCTTACTATGTGGCGTAACAGTGAAGTTATCCCTTTTAATGGCACGAATCCACTTAGCACACAAATCTTCCTCTTTTGGAAATCCATAAACACTAACTTTTGGTCCTGTTTTATAATTTCCACGGCAGCCGGGAACACAATACGGATGTGGCATAATCAAATACCTAACTCACTGAATTATCGGTATATAAAAACTATAATCAAAATGTTAGTTGAAACAAATCACGCAAGCATGAACAACCATAAAAACACAAGTCGCACAGTTAGGCGTAGTGACAACACGAACAGTAGATCGACGAGGTGTGACGTCACTGAAAAGGACGCCACGAGTTGATAGGCCTTCAAGAATCTCTAAGGTAATGGTTGGACCCCATCATGCTGGGACCACATTGCACAGCGCAGTGACTGGGGGACCTGTTGTTCGTTCAATAGCTCTGGCAAGTCGCATAACCTCAGATGCAACCATGCAAACACTTGGTGGTGGTGTGGCACTAGTCTCGTCGGGTACCGTTCCTGGTACAGTCACGTGGCGGCTTGTTCGTTGCAGTCCACTGCTCCGTTTGCAAGGTGTATATCGGCCATTTCCGCGTTCATGAACTCTGCCATCTTACTGCCTCTGCGGGCGGTTTACAAATGACTGTATCCTGAAAGAATGTATGAGCAGTCTCGCGGCCGAACAACGCCATCTACTGCATGAAGATGGCATTTCCGACCCTGCATTCCTATGCGATTCGGATTTGTCTTTGTGCAACCTACCCCTCCCAGAAACCTGTATATGAGTGGATTTAAAAATGAACTTGCAGAAAACAAAATTGATGTGTAAATTCTTTTGAAAGTTGATGGGACCAATCTAGAGGTAACATTTGCACATACTGGCTACTGAATTAAAAACTTTTATTTAATACTGGGTTGGACTTCCTTTAGCACAAATTACAGCACATTTGTAGTTTGGCATAGATTCGACAAGGTGTTGTAGTGCATCTATATCTGCAGCATATCGGGCATTAACCAGACAGTTCCTTAACTGTCTCAGACTTGACTGAAGAGGACTTTAGTCTCGGATCTGTTTTCTTAATGTGTCCCATACATTCTCAATGAAGTTCAGATCCAGGCTTTGTGGTGGCCATGGACGATGGTGGAAGTCACTGTCATGCTATCTGATCCACTTCTGAACACATCTTGTGCAATAGGCAGTATATTGTCATTCATGAAACAGCTGTCACCTTCTGGATAAAAAGTCAGCATTGCAGGATAGACTTGATCAGCAACACTATTCAGATAATCCTTGGAGGACATCCAGGCTCGGATTTATAAGCCAGCAAAAGGGGCAATTGCCCCAGTACTCCCCAGCCAAAGGGGCCCCCTTTATACAAAAGTATATTAATTAAAAGATATTAAAATAAAGATAAAAATTGTGACAAACAATTTTTAACAGCATTGACCTACTTTTTTATTTTTGTTACTAATGGGGATATTATTTTTGAAATTTTGGGGGTGTTTGCTCTGTTGTCATCAACTATGTGTAGTTTTCCGTGACCCGTTATGTCATCATACACTGTATGAAGAATATATAGTTAAGATTGTATTTTGTTCGTTTTGCTTCTTTGCAGATTGCAGTATGCCATGGAAAATACAGCTATCTGGGGTCTCAGAAGAGAAAGGCTTCCAAAGGAAAGAGTGAAAAAACTGCTGCTGTCTTGACAGACACCTTACAAGAATTTTCTCTGGTTCAAAAATCGAAAATGTGGAAACTAATGAAGAACCAGAACCAGCCATAGCATACTCCCAAATACATCTCCAGAAAATGAAAGTAACATATCACATCACGATATTGAAGGTGATGGATTATTACATACTACAAATACTTCAAACATGGATAGTGAAGCACCCTCATATGATTTAGATCCAGCCATGTAGTTTCCTGTAAGAGAGAAGCATGTGTCATTTTGGTTAAAATCAGTTATATGTCAAAACAAAAATGATTCCTACCCTGAATCTCAATGCCATTATCAAACAGGTGAAGGTCAAGGCAAACTGGAAGGGAATTTGGGCTTGGTGATGCCTTTCCAAGTGTTAATAGCTCTTTGAATGTACGAGCATGATGGTCACTAGTTGTTCAAGAGAGAGATCATTCGGCAAATAGGCAATGATAAAAAAAAAAATATTTAAGAACCATGATGACCCATGAAAAGCTAAGTGTTCTATGCCTGCTGGATGTAGAGAGCAGTGCTCTAAAGATGATACGGTTTGAGAAATTTGTTAAAGATTTTTCAGACATCAAGTGTAGAAAGAAAGACTTTCTGCAGTTATTGTACTGTTTCTATGTATGTACCTTTCTATGTATGTATAACTTGTCAGTTCCAATCACATGCAATAAAATGATTGTGATGTGTAAATTTGGAGAATTGTCCTTTATGCTGTGTATTTTAAATTTCTGAGTCGAGGGAGTCCACCAAACCTGAAGTGCCCTTTGCCCCCAAGATCTAAATCCAGCCCTGAGAACACCAACCTTCCAGCAATATCAGGGGACCCATTATGTACTAACAGAATGTGTCCCACATCCTGACACCACCTCCAGAACTTTGAGTTGTGTTTACAAGGCAATCTGTGTCCATAGCTTAATGGAGCTCCTGCCAAACTCTGTCTACCATCAGTGCAGAACAAGGTGTACCCTGACTTGTCAGTACTGATAGTAGGCTGACCTGAATAAACCCACTATTTGTGCCGCTTAGGATTATCATAGAGGATCCACTTCTTATCACAGGTCAAAATCTTGTGGAGGAAATCCTTCTTGTTGAATCTGGAGATCAAGGACACAGCAACATCGTAGCACCTAGACTTGTTCGAAGCTGCGAGTTGGTGGGCCACCCAACTGCCCTCCTTGTGAATCCATCCAAGCTTATGCAGGTGCTTTGCAATGGCTTGCTGTGTTACTCCGAGTTCCTGGGCGAGCTCTGACTGTGTGCGACAGGGATCCGCATCCAACAGTTGTTCCAGTTCCTCATCGTAAACTTTCTATGTCTGCCCCGGACGTTCTGCATCACGGAGATTGAAATTTCCCTGCTTAAACCGCTGGAACCACTTCTTACATGTACTGTAGGACAAAACAGCCTCACCCTAAGCAGCACAGATCATTTGCTGGGGTTCTGTAGCAATTTTTTCAGCTGAAACGCGAACAGGAGGCAGTGCCTCAAATGTTGCTTCTCGGACGACATTGCTTTCACAGTCAACTTTCGTCCCTTCTGTCGACTACAGCTGTAAGTGGTTACAGTTGCCTGGAAAGCTGTTGGATGGCACTGCAATCGGCCATTATCGCACACAGCTATTTGCATTTGCCGACGTTTTATGATTGCTTTGTGGTTAGGGGCCGAGAATTAAGTTGCACACCTAATACATGACGTAAGCCCACATGAAGTCTTATGACAATTCTCATTCACTCTAACTCCCACCGAACACGTCATCTTTAACTTCACTTCATCACATGTGTACACTGTACCACAGTCTGGAGCCGACTGACAGAGAATGCAGTGAGGGCTCACACTTGCCTGTAACAGCAAGTTGGAACATGTTTGTTCTTGCACTGGCATTCAAGATTGTGCAGGTTGTGACACGACTTTCATTCCAACAACTCAGCATCTTTAGCAGTTATAAATTGTAGTATATTTAATATACTTTCTCCATCTTTAGCACTTTCAAATGGTTTTAATAAGAACAAGTCTAAAGGAAACAATACCTCTCCCCCATACACATGCACACACGCTTAAACTAGTTAAACCTTTTGCACCATAATTTTACCACTGGAATATATTTTTCTTTCAATTTTCAGTCTACAATATTCAATTAGATCTATGGTTATTTAATAAAAAATTGTAATAAAAAGGTAAATTGTAAAAAAAATAATAAATTGTCCTTTAAAACAAATGGGGAAAACATGGATTTTTTTCACAAATTTAAGCTCAATTATTTTCGTTACTAGGCAAAACAAAGTGATCAAATTTTGGTATGATGTGGTTACCAAGTAGAAGTCTCTGTGGTATAAAATTCAGATTTTTGCTGTGTAGTCCACTGGAGATATAGCTACTGAAAAAAACTGAAAATTTCCCATTTTCATGAGTGAAAAAATCTTGGAGGACTCAACACTCCAGTTTTCTCATCCTAGATACAATCTGCTGTTACCATGGTTCTTGCACAATAGAATTGGTTTGGGTGTTTTCAACCCTTCCTTTTGAAAATTTGGCTCTGAAATTGAAAAAATGCAAATTTCAATAGTAAACTTTGACCACCAATAAAATTTCCGAAAAATCTCTGATAATAAAAAATGATAAACCAAAATAATCAGCATTTTATTCTGAGTAAAGTGGTTTTTGAATTTTTGAATTAGCTAAATTAGGGGGAAAGTTATAGCATTTTGCATAAATGCTTGCAACTCCAAAAATGGAGGTGTTCCAAGCGTCGTCTAAGGACCTCCCCACCAAACGGTCAGAAACTTTTTTTTTATATAATGTTGGTTTTGAACTCTCTAAAGATGTACAAACAACTATACAAAAATTTTTAAAAATTAAAAATGGGTCAGCAACCAATTTAAAGGAAATTTGTTGTGAAATAGTATGGAATGACACTTAAATCAAAATTCAGAATTCCATTTTGTTTCAGCCACTCAGATAAAGGTAAGTCATCTTCTGCAATAGGTTGATTACTAACTGCAACTGCTTCAGGTGTTAATCCAGCTTTCCAGAGGCAATTTATGACTGTTATAGGTTCAACACTGTCCCACGCATCTTTCATTAGACGAATTGCATCCAATACAGAGACAGTGCCATCCAATCCTCGTTCTCTTCTTTCAATCTATTGGAGAGCCAAAAATCGCCTGAAATTACCCTTAAAATTTTTAATTATCCCCATGTCCATTGGCTGTAAAATCGAAGTAGCATTTGTTGGTAAAAACATCAGCTTCAAGTTGGATAAATCCTGCATGTGGGGGTGTGCTGCGTAGTTATCAACAAGGAGCAAAATTTTTCTATTTTCCCTACGTAAGTCATTGTTCCACTTTCTTACATACTCTTGAAAGATAATGGAAGTCCTCCACGCTTTTTTATTAGCTGCATATTCGATAGGAAGCTTCTTTACGTTTGTGAAACAATGCAGTTTTTGTGATCAGCCAATAACAAAGGGTTTTTTTGTCGTCAGGTCCAGTCATGTTGGCACACATTAAAACCATTAAGTGATTTTTAGCCCATTTGCCACAAACACATTTGTCACCTTTGAATTTGAACATTGATTTGGGCATCATGCTATAAAACAATCCTGTTTCGTTGGCATTGTATGCATCTTCTTCACTGTAACCGTATCTACACTCCTCTCACACACTTTCCACCCATTCGCTGTTTTTGAATATGCTGATAGCGCCTCACCACTGACTTTTGCATAAACAATGTTATGACAATTCTTGAAGCAGTTCAGCCATCCGTTATTACATGTAAAGTTCTTGTGCCCTAGTTGACTTGCGAACTTTTCAGCCTCCACCTTTAAAATGGGCCTGTTGATAGGAAAACCAGCATTCCTCTGAACCATTCCAGCAGGGCTTGATCAACATTGTCTAAATCACACTTCTGTAGTTTCCTATTTGTTACAGTATTGTTATCTAGAGCAGATAAGATTTTTTTTTCTTTATTTTTCAGTAAAGTTGATACTGTAGATGATGCTAAATTATATTTTTTACATAATTCACTATTTTTTCCACCACGTTCAAACTCTCAAATAATTTCAGCTTTTTCGGAAATAGACAAGCACTTCCGTTTCACAGACATCTTCCTCATTGAAAGGCAAAATCTCCACCTGATGTCTGCGATCAATGCTGTGAACTTTTTTTCTAATACGAGTTCCCGGAAGTCATTCCGAGATGGTATTAGCTCAGGCACCTTCCATGGACTCTACCCCTCGTTTTCGGTGTAAGCCATTGTTCCTTCCACCCCATCATCGCACACACACCCCACTTCCCTAATCACAACATACTACGTCAACACTTCTGATATTCCCCCTGCCACCTTCCTTACAGAAGAGAGCACAGTGTCCTCCGAGGGTCAGGAGGGAGGGGGATTAAATGTCAGCTAACAAAGAAATTAGTGGACAGTCCCCTCTCCTTTTCTAAGCTTAGAATGCCAAGGGGAAAATAAGTTTTTCAGCCACCCAAAAATCTACCTCCAGGGAGTTTTCTAGTGGGGAGGCATGGCAGTGAGGTTGAACCTTTTTGAAAAACCAGGAATATCCGCAGTGAAACTGAGGTGTTTGGTGTCACGTGGTGGATTAAAAAAGGCCACCAGAGAAGAAAGTTTACTCTCTATAGCCATGAGTTCATTACAACCGTGATCGTTGTAACAGAGTTTGACCGTATATGATTTTATTAATTTTTAATTGTGTAAATACCAATGACATTTGTTGTGTACTTGCATAATATAATGGGTGATAAAAAGGGAATCAAATTATGAAACGGGTAGTGAAGATGAAAGTGAAGAGAGTGAGCTTAACTCAAGTGGGGAAGTGGAAATAAACCCAGTAGGAGAGACAGTAAGGATAGAATGGAATGGGAATTGAAATTAAGGGTATTAGAGTTAGAAGATAAAGTGGAAAGAGAACAAAGAAGATTAGAATTAGAAAGAGAACAAAGGTAGTTAGAAATAGAAAGAGAACAAAGGTAGTTAGACATAAAAAGAGAACTTAAAGGATGGAGCTAGAGTTAGTGCTAGCACATAAGAGAGAAGAAAGAGAATTTGAATTAAAGAAAATTGAGTTGATTGAAGATAATGAAAATGATTCAAGTAAAAGTAATGGCAAACTATGATTTGGCAAACTATATTATATTAAAATTTTAGAGAAAACTTTACCTAGAAGTCTGAGTAAACCAAACGAGATATTGGATTTTTTTATTCTTTAGAAAGAACATTTATGTTGCATTCAGTTTCTGATGATTTAAAAGGTAAACAGGTGGTTGCTCTTTGCAACTCCGAGTGTTGAACCATTTTTTCCAAAGGCTGACAATAGAGGAATGTAATTATTATAAGGTTGTAAAGACAGCTATTTTAGTAGAGTGCCATTTAATGCCTGATATATGCAGTTGTAGAAGTTGAAAGTTCCTCTGACGGAGCTGCACGACTCGTTATCCAACTCTCGAGAAGATACCAGGCTCAGATTATTCAAACTTATGCACCCACTACAAGTCGTCCTGAAGAAGAAATTGAAGAATTTCATGAGGAAATTCGTGATCTAAATAATAAAGGTAAGCGGCACTTGAAGATAATTATGGGAGATTTCAATGCAAAAATAGGGCAACGGCAACAGAATGAAACTTCAGTAGGTAAATTCGGTCACGGCAACAGAAACCAGCGTGGAAATACTCTCGTAGAGTTTGCAGAGACAGAAGGGTTTTTCATCTTGAACTCCTTTTTCAAGAAAAAGCCACACAGGAAATGGACATGGAGACATCCAAATGGGACGACAAGTGAAATTGATTTTATTATGTGTAACAAAAAATTCGTCATAGAAGACTGCAGTGTGCTAAACAAGTTCAACACAGGCAGTGGCCATAGATTGGTGAGATGTAAGATGCACCTCAACACTAAACTCGAACGTAGCAAGCTCATAAGACAAGCAAAATGTATTGACATAACCAACCTTAAAAACACCATAATACCTTCAAATTGGAACTGAAGAACAGGTTCTCTACTTTAGAAGGCGTAACATCGGAAGAAGTAGATATTTCTGAAGTTAACAGAAAAGTAACCAAAGCTCTTATGGAAACAGCAACAAAATTAGCTGGGTCTAAGAACAAATTGCATGTGAACAAATTATCAGGAAAAACCAAAATGTTGATGCAAAAAGAAGAGTGATGAGGACAACTAAAGAAGATGTGACTTCCAAAGTGGAATATGTAGAGCTATGCAAGACAGTACGAAAAAGTATCACTGAAGACGTAAGGAAATTCAACTGTGAACTAGTAAGGAAAGCAATTGAAAACAACCAAAGCCTAAAGATAGCAAAGGGACATCTCAGTAAGGGAAAAAAACAGATTATGGCACTGAGAAAAGATGGTGCTGTAACAAGAAATAGAGGTGAAATTTTGACAAGAGTGACAGATTTCTACTCCAAATTATATGAAAGGGATGATACATGTACTCCAGACATCATGAAAGGTACCAGAGTTCTTCCAGTCCTTCCAGCAGAAGTTGCACATGCAATCAAGAACATGAAGCGGGGAAAAGCTCCAGGAGAAGATGGAATTACTGTAGACATCATACAAGAAGCAAGTGGAGAAATCGAAACGGTACTCGCCCAAATTTTCACTCAATGCCTTAATGAAGGGAAAATTCCTGAGGATTGGAACAGCGCTACAATGATCTTGCTACATAAAAAAGGTGACATTGAGGATCTCAGGAACTACAGACCTATCAGCCTCCTATCAGTGGTTTATAAAATCTTCACTAAAGTTCTTTCACACCGCTTGAAGGTGACACTGGACATGGCTCAACCGAGAGAACAAACTGGATTCAGGAGTGGCTACAGCACAATAGATCATGTCCACGTACTGAGAGAACTAATTGAAAGAGCGAGGGAATATGAACTTCCATTGTGCATGGCTTTTATCGATTATGAAAAAGCCTTTGATTCGGTGAAACCATCAGCAGTTGCAATGGCTCTGAAATCCTGCGGTATTGAAGATGCATACATTAATATTATTAATAACATCTATGAAAATGCAAGTGCAAAGATTCGGCTGTTTGAAAATACAACACACATAAAAATTGGACAAGGAGTGAGACAAGGTGACACCATATCTTCGAAGCTCTTTAATGCCACATTGGAAAATGTCTTTCAATCATTGAACTGGGAAAACAAAGGCATAAAGATTAATGGAGATTATCTAACCCACCTTCGTTTTGCTGATGACATAGTCATTTTTGCAACTACCCCATCAGAGCTACAGAGTATGATGCAGGAACTTGCTGACAAGAGTAAAGAAGTGGGATTAAAAATGAACTTTCAGAAGACAAAAGTGATGTTCAATGCTTTTACAAGAAATGAAGATTTATCGATTGATGGAGTAAAGCTGGAGATAACAGACACGTACGTTTATCTTGGACAGCAGATATCAAGTGAGGGTCACATTGATGAAGAAATTAATCGGCGTACAAAACTTGCCTGGAGAGCTTTTGGAAGAAACAGCATAATTTTCAAGAGCAATATGCCATTATGTCTTAAAAGAAAAGTGTTTGATCAATGCATCCTTCCAGTGCTTACGTATGGTGCAGAGACGTGGACCTTAACTAAAAAAGACATACAAAGGCTGCAGACAACTCAAAGTAGCATGGAGAGGTGCATGCTTGGTGTAACCAGGAGAGATAAGAAGAGGAACACGTGGATCCGAAAAATGACAAGAGTGGAAGACATCATGATCAGAGTTAAATCCCTGAAATGGCAATGGGCTGGACATACTGCCAGAAGGACAGACCATCGATGGACAGCCGAAATTTTAGATTGGATTCCAAGGGACAGGAAAAGACCCAAAAGACCACATGGAAGATGGGTGGATGAAATTCGAAAGTATGCGGGAGTGACATGGAGGAGACTGGCACAAGACAGACCGTTGTGGAGGAAACTTGGGGAGACCTTCGTCCAGCAGTGGATTGATAATGGTTGACAATGATGATGATGATGATGATATGCTAAAAACAGTTTGATAAAATCTAAAAGAGGAAAGTTACATGCAATTAGTAGGATAGTTGAAGAGATCCTTTAACCTATTATGTCAACTGCAGTGAGGTCACAACATTTGATCAATTGCTAAATTAATTGTATGTGACAAGTTTTCCTCAGAACTTAGGACATATATTTTGAAGAGGAAGGGAGGGGAGACTGGTAAATTGCAGCAGGCAGACTATTTGTCAAAGCTATGTGATTTTTCTACCAGTCGCATAAGAACGATGGGAAAAAGGAAGAAAAACCCAAACAGTGGTAGTAGTTGGTTTCTGGTAGTGGTTTCGTAGGGAATCAATTTAAGAGTAGTTTGCCAGAGCACAGCTACAGGATGAAAGCTACGAATCAGGTGCCTAAGGCGATGAATAAGCCACCAGGTTCAGATAAATTTATGACGTGTTTTCAATGTGGGTTGACCGCACAGTTTAAAAGTAATTGTCCCCAGAAATCATCGCAGAATGGTATTGAAGTTAATCAAGGTAGTTGGAAGAAAGACAATCCCAAAGGAGTTAACCGCATTGCTGTTGAACAGCCTGAAGGGAAGAGTGTTATTCGAGACTGCCAAGAGATTGTACAGGATAAGATAAAAGAGGAAATAAAAATCACGACTAGGGTGGATAGGGTAACAGTCCAAGATAATTTGGTTACTGGGCTAGAGTAGTTGGTGAAAATGGGACCCAGTCTGTTGCATTGATCGACACAGGCGCGAAGTTCAGCTGTGCAAGAAATGTTAATAGAGCAGCTATTAGCACCCGAGGGAACAGTAACAATTGCATATTAGGATCGAAGATGAGGGTATGGTTAAAGCTGACAAAAGGGCTAGGTTCATTTACCGAAATTTTGTGTGTAGTAGTACCCAGTCTTACTAATAAGGTAATTATTGCCCCAGATGACTTTCTCAGGCTAAAAGAATTACAGGGAGCAGCACCACAGTTGCAGATAAACATAGAAATGCCTAAGTTGCTAAAAGGAAATGATTCTGTGAGAGAAGGTGAAAATAACGAAAATACTATCTTGTCAAATGAAGAGTTTGGAGTTTAACTAGGGAGCAGGGATTTAACAGCAGAAGAGTCCCATACATTGAAAAAATGAGACCTCATTCCAAGTTTGCATTCTCTTGCGGAGCGGGAAAGAAAGCCTCAGGGCAGAGCAGGCCAAGCGCAAACACAGCCCTTCATCGGACGAGGGGGGATAACGCAGAAGCTGTTGGCGGGTATGAACAGAGAACAACCCCAGGGGAACGAGCATAATTCTCCCTCAACTCAAGTGAAACATTGGAGACCTAGAGTTCGGATCACAAGGCGTATGTCAAAGAGCAGAGTAATGACCCAACGTTGAAGGAAGCCAGGGAATTTGCTAAGGTAAAGAAAGGACATTACATAAGACTAGTTAATATGTTATATTAGAAAGAAAAGAAAAGGTACAGGGTCAGTATACTTTTCAGCTTGTTTGTGCCAGAGGTAAGAAAAGAGCAAATTTTAAAATTGGTGCACTATTCCGTTTTCGGAGCACACTCAGGAACGAAAAAGACTAAAAACATATTATATACTCCTTTTATTGGCCTATGGTAAAAAAAAAAAGATATGAGAAAGTATTGCGATTCTTGTACAGCTTATCAGTTAAGGCATCCTATCATTAGGAAGGACGAAACACCTATTCAATTGGTGAGAAGGCCAAACATCCTTTCCAAGTGGTTAATGTTGATTTAATTGGACCCACAGAGCCCCAATCAAGTAAAGGACATCGCTGGGTGTTGCAGATGGCCTGAATGTGTGTCTGACATCAATCGCAGCCAAAGCTACATGCGAAGCTCTTTTGGAAATCTTCCAGCACATGGGAATTCCTGAGGTTGTGGCAATAGTTAGGGGTACGAATTTTGTATCGGCACTTATGCAAGAAATGTTATGTCATTTAGGGTCCACACCACAGTTCTCTGCATCTGGCCAGTAATGGTCTCGTGGAACGCTTCAACCATGTCTTGAAGAATTGTTACATCATGTCATTAGGGAGAAGCCTAAGCAATGGCACAAGGCCATGCCTTTTTTATTATGAGCCTATAGGGAGGTTTCCAATGCTGCGACAGAAGTAGCACTCTTTCAGTTGCTGTACGGAAAATAACCTATTGATCCGTTAGCTATTTTGAAGAAAACGTGGGTGGGGGAATGTAAATTGCCAGTCAGTATTTTGGTACCAGCTGTCCAGTACTTGTAAGAATTAAAGAAGCGGATGGAGAAGACTGCAGACTGGGTAGAAGGGTTTGCATCTGAACAACAAATAGATACATGACATACTATAACCGAAATCTTCGGCAGAAGTTGTATGAGGTAGGAGATCAAGTTATAGTAACTCCATAGCTATTGCTGTTTCTTAAGCTTCATGAAGTTTTAAATCTGACATAGCAAATAATTGCCTTTGAATATCTGTTACTCAGTCCATAAACAAACTGATCACAAATGGCCTCTTCCATAAATGATCCAAAATTACAAGTGGTCATTTTGAGTTCTACCATATACGTGGATATGCTTTCATTAGCTTTATTTCTTTTATGAAATTCAAAACGTTCTGCAATAACAATTGTTGTAGGCTTAAAATGTTCTGCTAGTGTTTTAATCGGTAAATCGTACTGCAATACTTTGGAAGAATTGGTTGAAACAGATTACCAGGGTTTGTACGGTCCTTAAAAGTCCTTAAGAACTCCTTAATTTCCATTTACCTTTTTAAGGGCCCTTAAGAACTCTTTAATTTCTGTTCTGTTTTTAAGGGCTCTTAAAAAGTCATTGAAAACACCGTAATTATATTATATTCGGTCGTTAAAAAGGTCGTAATTTTTTTTTTTTTTTTGAACCAAAGAAATGCGCACGTTACGCAGGCTAGCTGGTTTCATTAGCGTACTGATGATGGTTTTACGTCGCTAGATCCACTAGATCGCATGTCACAAAAGTTTACCCATGTTCTGTATTGCTTTTGGTAGTTTGCCAACCAGCTACCTTCAAATCCCTTTGGTTTACATTAGATTTATTGCTGGCTTCTTGATTTCTTTGTGCGGGGTCCGTGCAGTTCAGATTGTTATATTCTGTTATTTATTAGAGAATGTTGTACTAAGTAAAGAGCTTAGAGCTTCTGTCTTTTCAGCTAGACAGAAATATGTTCAATATTTAGATGCCCCCCCCCCCCCCCCCCCCAATGTGCCAAGCAACATCTGGGAGGAAATGTAAATTGATTCAGGAGGAATTGCAAATGCTTAGTACGAAAAAACAAAGTAGAAAAAAATATTGCCGAATTAGAGGAAACATGCAGATGACCTTGCCGCCCAAGGGGAATTGATGAGAGATGTGAACTGCTTCCTTCAATCAAATAGTTTTCGAAAATTAATAAAGGAAAAGAATGAAGAATTGGCAGAAATTACCATATCAGTAGTTGCAAAAAAGGAGCTGAAATATTATTGATTTCATTGTAGGCCTACATCCTTTGTTTGACTCAGAAAAGTGAATATGTACATAATATAATTTCCTTGCAGTCATTGTTAAATTGCATTACTGTTTTTAGCACGTCTTTTGTAAAAAAAGATCGTGCTTATGCCATCGGTTTATCCGTCCTTCAGTCAGTCCGTCTGTACCCACGAAATTTGTGCAACTATTAGTCCGATTTGAAAAATTCTTTTTGCATTGGGAAGCTTGAAATATGCGAATAATGATCCTTTATTTCGTTTTTTTTTTTTTTTTTTACGATGTGCAATTTCGCTGCTAGAAGGCGTAAATGCAGATGATGTTGAATTCAAAAATACGTTTTATTCCACATATTTGCTTCTAAACATCAGATTGAAAAAATTCTTTTATTTTTCGATTCCATTTATGTCTAAGAGTATTTTAGATATAGTTACATTTTTTAATTATGCATAGATTTCCCGCTAAGGGGCGTAAAAGTAAATTACATTTTTCCCGATAATTCTTTTTCCAAAACTCCGATTTGAAATATTTTTTTCTTCAGCGGATACACCTCCGGATGGAAAATCTTTTGTATATAATTTCTAATTTTTGGTAAAGCATACTTTGGCCACCAGCGGGGCGTAAGGGTTAATTTTTGCTTCTGAGGTATTTGCCATTAAATCTGAGCTTCTAAAATATCGTTTGAAAAAAAAGAAAAAAAATTCTTTTGTGGACTGATGCCACTCACATCGATAAACCTTTTCGGAACATTTTCTTTTTAAAATATTCCACAGTTTCTCCGCCAGGGTATTACCGCCCTCGTTGAATTTTCATATCTCTTTATCCTCTAATATCTTCCGATTATGGGTGTCTACGGTGAGGTTGGGTTCCTTAATTGAGGGTCTCCAAGCTCAGGGTTGACGGGTGCATTGCATTGTGTTTCATATGGGAGAACGTGGGAAACCCATATGCCGCTTGAAATTTAAGAAACTCGTGATGTTAGGTTGGGACTTTTATCCTGTGACTGGGCTTGCTAATTGCTATAAAATTTTACTTCTTAAAAGCTGGGAGTTGCTACTCTATAAAAAACTTTGCAATTATTTTAGTTGAGTATTCTGTTTAAACAAACTAAGATTCACTCATTTTAAATTTACAAAGATTTGAGAAACTCTGGTAACTTTCAATACAGAATAAAGAATTTATTTTCATGGATGCTTCCTTAAAATTTATTACATTGATTGGTGGAGATTTAATTTAACTTGAACCAAGTTATATATATTAAGCTCATTAAGCAGCTTGAAATTCGTAATCTTATTTTAAAAGGTTCGCCTTTCACAAAATATAAGAAACTTATATTATCCAGCACTCGCAAGAGAAAAAGTATCTTTCCTACCGAGGATGTATAGGAGACAAGATCGTGCATACTCATGCTAACGAGATATTGGGAATTATAAATAAATCTCACCAAATCCTTTTCTGTTCATCTCTTTTGTTGTCCAGTAATACTTATAGGCGTAAAGTCTATAGCTGGGATTTCATCCGGTCCCGATGAAGTACACTAACTCTTCTATCATCCTTTCTTCTGATTCTCTTGCTTGCCTCCAAGTCTCAAATGCTTTTTTTTTTTTTTTTTCTCCTCTCTCTCTCTCCCTCTCTCCTCTCTCAAAATTGTCCTGAATTAACAGCTTGAATGCTTACTGTTCTCAGAATACCCTTCTCTCTGAATGCATACTTTCCGAATCATCTCCGCCTTTCCATACTATGCTCCTAAAATTCCGCCTAGTCTCTTCGTGACTACTCTTTGAAATCTCGATCTTAAAAGAAAAATCTACCTGGATGCATACCATTGAAACTCCCTTCTCAAATGTTCTTGCATGAATGTCTCCAGGAATAATCTTGCACGAGTGTCAAAAAAAGATATTCTCTCTCTTCCGTCTATGTTCAAGGGGTTGGGTGTTCCTCGTCCTACCCAAAATGGCTCTCCCCTCATTGGCTGGGCCTCCTTCCCTAGATTCGGCATTAGTTTACGTCCCTAAATGGGATCCTTCAGATTCGTCGGCAAAGGGTGAGAACTTGAAGTTTTCTGAAAGATTAATATTCTTTTCTCCTGTTAACTGCTCTGCAGGATGTCAGAGTTGCCTTAGAAATTTCGTGTACGCTTCCTGTGTGACCCTTTCTGTTGGTGTCAACTAGTTATGCCCACTATGAGAAATATGCTCTGTTCGTTCCCCGCAAGCGTTGCGTAAAATGTGCCTTCATCAATAGAAGATGGTCAAGTAAATTGGCCCCCTCCTGCGAGTGATAGCCATCTCGACTAGAGCAGCGTTGCTTGTTGTAACCTCCTTATGAGTTTTCACTTTACTAACGAAGGGGTGTGTTCGTGCCTATCCCTACTTGAATTCTGGCAAGCTCGGGGAACAGAAAAAAAAATAAAAGCAGACATTTAAAAGAATGATGAAAAAAAAATAAGGAATTTCCTCCTAAAGAAGGAAATCTGCTCAGCCAGATCTTAGAATAATTAAGAAATATGCATTATAATTTTCCTCTTGGGATGCCTGTCTGCTTTATGCTTCTCAGGTTTTCTTCCCCAATTTCCTGGCTCTCTGAATTTTCTACTCCGTAACCACTCCTAGTTTTACTATTTCCTCTTACTACGTGTTACCGTTGGAATTATTTGGTGACTAAATTGATTTCCTGCACTTACTAAATTGTAGGCCCCCTCTCCAAAATTTATACTTAAGAAATCATGGTCCTCCAATGTTGCACGATATTCCGGAGGATATACGGGTAACAAGGGGGCGTAGATGTATATCTTATTTTTGTGAATATCTCTACTTCTTGGAGTCTGATTTGAAAAAATCCTTCTTTGTTGAATAGTATTTTCAGTGTGACATGTTTTTCATATAATTTCAAAATTTTCAAGTAATTAATAGACTTTCCGCTAGGGGGCATAGAGGTAAATTGCTTTCCCCCTGTATCTCTGCTTTTAAATCTCTGATTTGAAAAATTGTTTCTGCACTGAATACAGCTCTTGATGGAAAATCCTTTGCACATAATTTCTAATTTTTGTAAAAAATGGTTTGGCCACCAGGTGGCGTAAGTCTTAATTTCTGCTTCTGATGTATTTGCAGCAAAATATGAGCTTCTAAAATCTCGATTGCAAAAAAAGTAGTTTGTTGACCGATACTACTCATGTCGACAAACCTTTTAGAAACATTTTCTTCTTGAACTAATGCATGGTTTCTGCGTCAGGGGGCGTAGATGTACATCTTATTTTTGTCAATATCTCTACTTCTAGGAGTCCGATTTGAAAAATTCCTTCTTTGTTGGATAGTGTTTTCGCTATAAATTCAAAATTTTCAAGTAAATCATAGACTTTCCGCTAGGGGGCCCAAAGGTAAATTGTGTTTTCTGCGTTATTTCTGCTCTAAAACTCCAATTTAGCAGCCCCGGTGGCGCAGTGGTCTAAGCGATGGCCTCTGATCATTTGTCCGAAAGGGGTCCGGGTTCGAATCCCGGTGAGGCATGGATGTTGTGTTTGTCTTACGGCACTGGCTCTCTCCCTTCCCTGGAACCAGTGACCCTAAATTAGGGACGGGCGACTGCTTATAGCCCATTGAGTTGCTCACAGTGGTCGTTAAACCTCCAATAAAAAACAAAACAAAAAAACTCCGATTTGAGAAATTCTTCCTGTATCGCATACAAGAAGACCTGATGGAAAATATTTTTCACATAATTTCTAATGTTTGGTAAAGAATGGTTTGGCCACCAGGGGTCATAAGTGTTAATTTCTGCTTCTGATGTATTTGAATTAAAATCTGGGTTCCTGAAAACTCGACTAAATTTTTTTTTTCTTGGACCGATACCTCTCACATGGATAAACCTTTTGAGAGTGCTTTCTTCCTAAAATAATGCATGGTTTTTCCACCAGGGGACATAAAGTCACATCTTATTTTTGTCGATATTCAGAAGCTCATGATTCCGTTTACAGCAATATCAGAGGGATTAAAAACCAGATTGAAAAACTTCTTTCTTCCGTCTGATACTATTGTTTTCCATACTGGTTCCTTTGACTTTGAATAGCTTTGATAAATTTAATATGCGTCAGAACGGATTGAAAAGACGTGCTTATTACACCTGAAAATTCAGTGTCATCTTTCTTGTTTAAGAGCAAAAAATTCTGAAGGAAATTTCGTAGGTGTCTTGTTGTTACTGCAGTTTGTTTTAGCTTTTACACCTATACACTATTGCCAAATGTTGAAAATCAACCTGCATATTAAGTGTATGGAAGAAGTTAATACAAGTGCTACAGCTGTAGAATCAAAAAAAAAAAAAATGCAACAGTTAACAAGCAAAAATGTGTTATTCATCCAAATCTGCAAAAAATAAATACTTAAAAAAAAAAAAAAAAGTGATGCTTCACTGTTCAGTTTTTATTCTTGAATTCTGCCAATGTAGTTTTGAAATTTATGCAAGCATTTTTATTGAACTTAGGGCTTTCAATTCCGATGATATGATTTAAGTTACGATGAACTTGTGTTTTGATTTGATTTAGATAGTGGTTTACTTGCTTCATTAACCTAAAACAGGTCTAACAAGCTGTGCTGCATTTTTATAAAAGTGTTATTTTTCCAGCTGCAGCACTTGTAGTGATGCCACCCACAGAATTAATGCATTTAGTTTCTTAGCCTGTGTCCGTACATATTTGTAAAAGTAATTCTAATGGAAGGAATTAAGTTATTGAATGGAAAGGTAAAGATACCAAAAATTTTAAAGACTGACAATCACAGCCATATGAAATTCTAAGCTGTATTTGTTAAAATGAATTTGTAAATTAATAAATAAATATAAATTCGGATAAACTTTGAAGGAAAAACAAATGCAAATTTAAAAAGTTTCCGAAACCACAAAAATGGACCTATAATTAATGGGTGAAAATTTGTTGAAAATTGAAATTCCAAGGTAAATAAATTTTATGCTTCACACCACAATACGAAGAAGCAGAGTGTTAATTCTGTAGAAGCAAAGATATGCTTCAGGACAAATAATGGATCCAGTATTACCAGTAAGTAATGTATATAAGGAACTTTTAAGTTAGTTGGTTTTTCTGTTGGAGTATTTAGGTTTATTTTAGTAGAACTAATTTTAATTCATATATTTGTGCAATGGAATATTCATTAATTTCAACAGAATTTATTTGTGTTAAAATGACTTATGTTGTAAATAGTTAACTCACATTTTGTATATTGTGTATATTTGCATGCAGCGATTATGAAGTCCTTAAAAAATATTTAAAGGTCCTTAAAAATAGCCTGAAGGTCCTTAAGAACTCTTTAATTTCCATTTTCAAAAAGGAGTATGAACCCTGATTACATAATAATTTGTATATGTTCCCTCCTACTAATGATAAAAATGTTGCTACTTTCTTATTTTTCTCAACATTGTTTGCATAAAATACTGTTCCAGACATTCGAAATATAAATAAAATCAATCACCGTTTTTATCCAAAGGATCGATGCATCCAATAGCCGCCATTATGCTTGAATATACTTCAAGAATAGAACTAACTTACTTTGCATTTTCAGTTAAATTGACAGCAGTCAAGTTGAAAATACTAACTTATCATCAGCATTTATTATCTTCATTACCAGTTTTATGTAGTAGAGCAAATGGGTTCAGGCATGAGTGGAATGGATAATAGAAGACATTAATATGGCTGAAGAAACACAAAAAAGAAATTTACTTGTCACCATTAACAGCTACACCTTACACCATAGTTACATACTTCTACTGTACACAAGTTCTCTTTCTCCAATGGTCTCACTTACTCATATGAGTTGTGTTTAATGGTATCATATCACCAAGATACCACAGCTTAGAATATGGTATTACATTTATTGTTTCCTCACCCCTTCCCATATTCTGCCATAATTAAGGTGTCTTCTGTATCATGTCCTTTTCAGTTAAGGGGTGATGAAGATGTGACACCAAGATAAAAGAATGTTTTCCTCCCTGTTTTACTGAAGTGCAAAAACAGGCTTCATTAGCATACTACAGTTATATATATTACATAATGAGTTGTGTGCATTGTTGCAATATCCACAACTAGATTCCAATTTGTGACATTTTATCTTGGTATTTTATTTCAAATATGTGAAAAATAAGGAATGTGATGTAAAGTTCCTTCTTACATGTTCCAATTTCCCAGTCAATAAATTTTGGTATTAGGGAGCAGTGTTATGTGAATAACTTGCAGAATGCCAGGAAAAGAAATAAGTTATTTAAAAAAAGACTCAAGTGAGATACAGGTGGCCAGTACGGAAAGTTGAGCTTTACAAAAAAAAAAAATGGGCATCTAGTTCTGTCTAATAATTTCTATATTATCAACGCAAACCTAACCTAGTGTCCTTTGATAGCTAAAGGAACAAAGACTTGTTAGTGACCTTGAGTTCACGTGCCGCGATAAGCGAGGGGAGGGGCATGGATTTTGTGGACTTTCCGCTGTGCAGCGCGTACTTCAAATCAGTATAACTCAGGGCTACGAAGTGCTACGATATCAAAATTGGTCTCAAACAAAAGCTAACAGAGATCTGTGATTGAGACGTTAAAAGGGAAATCGAATACAGTGTTGGTTGTGAAACTTTCGATCACAGTTAAAAAAAAAAAAAAAATTTCGCAATGTCGGCATATACTCGTCGAAAAGTCAAGCAGAAATACATCAAATGTAGTCTACGCGGAAGAGCAACTCGTCAGCTTTCGATAAGCACCACAATGTCCACAGCAGAATGCACGAGAAAGCATCTGGAACAAAAGAAAATTGCTGCGGTGCAGCGCACAAGTAAGTGACGCATGAGCCCGTGGACGTGGAACATGAAAACAATTCTGCCCATGCTTTTCTGGTACGCCACTGGCCCAGGCCAATAAGATGTCACTTTCCATCATAACTGGAACTTTGATTTATTTTCTGCTTTTACATTAGATGTGTAACAAACAATAAATCAAATGAGTAGCGAACCCAAAGACGGAAATATTGAGAAATGTAAAAAATTTTGTGATTTCCAGTTGTTTGGTGTTCAGTGGGCATAACACATGGAAAATTCCAAAATCAACATTTTATTGCTCCATTGGCATGGACTCTAACAAAAACTTTTTTATATCTAGAATGCCAAGAAACAAGGGTAGTTTCCTGCTACAAAAAGAAAAAACTTATTAAAAACATTAAATATCTTTCATTTTTATGTGTTGAAATGCTCAAAATAATGTGATACATCAAATACGATGCAAAAAATTTAATGTTTGCACTCGTGAATTTCTCGCCAAAACTAATGATGTCTGAATGCTTACAATGTTCTGTTATCAAATTTCTGGTTTTGCTTTTGTGTCAAATGAGTAATATGAAATGTACAGTACATCTAGTGTATACAGAAGCATCTTTTCTCATTCTATTAGGCTGCCTTGGAATCTCTGAAAGTTACCCGTGGTTCTGAACTCAGAAGAGACCAGGGTACAAAACTAAGAAACATTGTCATGTGCTTAAATGGCCCCTGCAGCTAATTATTTAGGAGCCATTCAAAATTTTTTAGGAGCCAAAAATTTATTTATTTTTACATACACAATTGAAGAATAACTAAACTTCTGGACGGCGATTTCGCCCAGCATAAACTTCTCAGCAAGTACCACAGCCATATTTGTCTTTTGTTGACTCTGCAGCTAAGCAGCATCCAGTGCTTAAATTTTCATTTTGTTGATATCTTTGTTACCCTTCCCATTTCTTTATTGTCACTTTTTATTTATTTCTTTTATGCCCTTGGGGGACAATTTTATCCATCATGCATATGATAGCTTTCACAATTTTTGATTTTTGAGAAAATAAAGTGTAACTTTTAGGATATTAATACTTTTGAACACCATGCATCAATTCTTACAAACTTTTCAGCTTCGTCACTTTTGTTTTCGGACCCCCCCCCCCCCAAGATGAAATGCAAACCTTTTGGGGGGAATATTTAGAACAGAACATCTTTAGGGGGGAAATTTACAGTTAAAGGAGAAATCTTTGCTACATCTGATTTCATTTTCGAACATATTTCCCCCTTCCATTTTCAAGGTGAAATACAAATATTTATAAAATAAAATATTTAACAACAATTCTAGGCAGAGGAAACATTGCGTTAAAAATAAAATTACGATTACGGGAAAAATCTTCAATACATCTAACTTCCGTTTTCGAAAGTTTTGAAAGCCAAAATTCCCGTTTTCAAAAGTTTCAGGTGGAAAGCATCTTTCACCAGTACCAACTGCCCCAGAATGTCTGTTCAGTTATGCATCGATCTCGAGAATAACTCAAATTAAGACGGAAAAGGAGAAATTCTAGAAGCTGTGGCACTCTCGTGCCTGAAGATTACAGGGAAATTTTTTTGCTGTCAAATTTCTGTTTTCGGAAATTTTTCCTCCAGTTTCAAACTGAAATTCAAATATTTATGGAATGAAATGATATATAACAGCAATACTGGGCAGAGGCAACATCGCGGGAAAACAAAATTACAATTACGAAAATAATCTTTATTTCGTTTACTTCCGTTTTTGAAAGATGAAATAGCATCCAATGCGTATCTTTACACGTTGGTAAAACTCTTCGGAGTGTATTTCATGCATTTCTCGATGCATATTTTTATGTGTCGAGAAAAATTCCTGATGCGTATTTTTACGCGATGGCAAAATTTTGATGCATAAACATACTTTTTGATGCGTACTAGACACGTAATTATGCATTTTGGTGAACTCTGGTTAGTGCAACATGCTAAAAAATGATGCACCATAAGCCAACAAGTTATATTGATGCTAGATTTACAATGAATCAATTCAAAGGACAACCAATGAACAAATAATTGATACAAGTCTTCAGTTGCAATTACTGAATTTCAGGCAAGCCCTGGCTCCACTCTGCTTCAGGTGAGAGGGGTCCTCTTAAAGGTCCCAGTGTATCAATAGCCCTGCAAAGGTCCAATGACCACTATAGGAGGATCTTGCTCATTGTTCAAGGTTGCTTCTTTAACTTGCTTGTGTGATGATAGTGCAGGCGATAAGGGGAAATCGGCAACGCGAGCGTGCACAACTGCTTCACAGTTTTACGTGTTAAGTACATCTTGAAGATGAACTAAGAAACTGAGCGGGGGAAAGGGAACAATTCTTGCAAACCATTAAGAATCGCGAACAAAAATAGTCATTCAGATTAAAAGAATCTTGGTAAAATGCAGTAGAAAATACATGTAGTCGCAATTTGGCCCCTGATGTCAAATTGCTGGTTGCCAAATGCAAAAATGCAGTCGCGTTTCGCTCATGGGCTCCCCGTTAATTTCGAACCATGACCATTCTGAATCTCCAAAATTTTGTGGTAAACCTGAGCTTCAGAAAGTGTCCTGTAGTTCAGGATGCAAAAAAAGTTAATGTCCTTTCTGGACCTCAAAAAGTCTTCAATAAGTTTGGATCTAAGAAGCTCAACCAAGTTTTGGGATCTCAAACAGGCTGTGACCATTCTTCATTTCTAAAAGTTTCCCAGGATTCTGGA
This sequence comes from Macrothele yani, assembly GCA_039090855.1. Taxonomy (NCBI): domain Eukaryota; kingdom Metazoa; phylum Arthropoda; class Arachnida; order Araneae; family Macrothelidae; genus Macrothele; species Macrothele yani. The sequence goes on along the minus strand of CM077017.1, from coordinate 56,841,256 downwards.
TCTCAAAATGTCTCCCAGGGCTCTAGATCTGAAAAAGCTTCCCAGGGCTCTGGATCTCAAAGTCTCCCATGGTTCTGGATCTCAAAAAGTCTCCCATGGTTCTGGACTACAAAAAGGTGCCCATGGTACAAGGCATCGTGAAGTTTTCCATGCTTCTGCCTCTCAAGAAGTCTGCAGGAGTGCAAAAAGGTCCGCAGCTCCCAAGAACCTAATTCCAGAATTGCTGGGAAAGAAAACTCAGCCAGACAAACAAGGCACTAAAAGTCCTTGCTGTCCCACTACTCGCCACAAGACATTGAAAACTCCACCCAAATTTGATAATGTGTTTGAACACACTTCATTAAATTTATTCTTTGCAGTAACAAGAATATGAAGTTCATAACATATTTTTTAATCATAATTTTTTTCTTTTCAGTCAAAAGTGTTTCATTAAAAAAAATACTGAAATTTCATAAGTTTTTGTCATTTAATGTCATATTTTAATAATATAATATAATAAAATAAAATAAAATATGCCGCCCCGGTGGCGCAGTGGTCTAAGGCGCTGGCCTCTGATCCTTCGTCCGTAAGGGGTCCGGGTTCGAATCCCGGTCAGGCATGGATGTTGTGTTTGTCTTACGGCACTGGCTCTCTCCCTTCCCTGGAACCAGTGACCCTAAATTAGGGACGGGCGACTGCTTATAGCCCATTGAGTTGCTCGCGGTGGTCGTTAAACCTCCAAAAAAAAAAAAAAAATAATAATAAAATATTGGATGTCTCTGTCTATTTAGGAATTGCATTTAAAAAGAAGAAACTTGAGTAGCCTTAGGTTTGGGAATCTTGATTTGTTGAAAGATAAGAGATTTCAGGTAAATACTACAATCAGTAGTGCACCCAGAAGTTTCCCAGGGGTTGGACCCCCTAAAATTACCGGGGAAAATAGTCAGGTGCCATTACAATTAAGGAGGAGATTGACTTTTGTACATTTATTCTTATCCAGTTACTAATATGTTACAAACTATATGTAGATTGCGTATCATGATTTTTTGTTTCAAACTTCGACGTAATAATTTTCTGCTCTGTTAGCCCAGGGGGCGGGTGGGCTCCGTCGCCCCCCGTGGGTTCACCACTGACTATGATGATCATAGTCAATCACTGTAAAGGACAAGCAAGTTCTTGTTTTAACTCGAGTGTTTTCCATTCACAGGTCAAAGTAAACAACTGAATTGGCATTGGCATCTGTCATTTAAACTAAATTTGCGTAAAATGTGCACTTTTTGTACACATTAAATTAAAACACAAAACAAAATTTTATAAAAAAATTTAGAAGTAATCAGACATATTATGCCTATAATTCGAATAGAGTTTACATTTATCGAGTTTTAGAGAATAAAAGTTAAAGCACACGTCATATACTGGGTACGCCTAAGCTGAGATGAAATTTAAAAATCCCCTGTAGATATGGCAATGATATGATAAAATGGTACTTTAAGTACCATTGACTGCCTTTAACAGTGGCGAATGAAAATTCGAAATGACAAAGTATGCATACAGTTTTTGTACTTATTGCTAAAAGCATATGAATTCAATAGCTTCTATGGGTTGCATAACTGCTTTATTCCTGAAACTTCAACATATGTTCCCTGCAAAATAATTATTTTTAGTGTATGAGAAATCATGTGACACCATAATATCTATCTGGATTTTTTACTTTTAGAGAAATTGCATTAGAACCTTTTTTTAAGAGCAAATCACAATTGCTTCCAAAACATGAATGCCTCAGTGAGAAAAGACTACTTTCTAGATAATGATATTTTAGAGTAACTATATTTCCTGACCTCTCATCTGTACATAGCCTACAAAAAATATAATGAAATACATTTTCACTATAAAAATGCAAAGTATCTTAAGGCACTAATTTGTAGTACAGGGTGTACATAAATGAATGTCTCAAAAGGAAAAATTAATAACTCTTAAAGTAATGCACATACCTATATTCTTTTGTGAGCTGTATATAGATGAAAGATGGGAGTTCCTTTCTTCCACTTAATAGACTTCTATGAGAGCTTCTTTAGTTTCTGAATGACATCTAAATGATATTCCAGTTCATTCCAACTTCATTCAAGAATGTTTAACAGGCATGATCGTGCCTATGGGCACTGGTCATTCTGATTCGAAGTTCCAGAGTATTGTTCACTGGAGTGAAGTACAAGATGCCTTTCACATATCCCCACAAAAAGAAAAAAATCTAGTGGGATTAAATCTGCATAATGAGGTGACCAAGAAATTGGCCCACCTCAGCCAATCAATCTGCTCAGAAACTCCTTATCAAGACACTTTCTCGTACAGCGAGAGACCAGTGTGGGTGAGCCCTATCTTGTTGAAACAATGTCATATTGCAGTTCCTGAAGCTGTGGTATATATTTATATATAAATAATTTTTTGGTATTACTCCGAAAAAAGTGGTTATGAGCCATCAAACCTCAAAATACACTATTTCCAAAAGGTTACCACAATTTTGGCCACTACTGTATGTTTCTTTGTTTTTCTGGGCTGGTTATCTAGACCCATCTGCGTGTTTGCTGTGTGCGGTGACCCGTAAGGTGGAAAAGAGGAGGCTGAGGTTTGTGGGGACAGGGTGTAGTTGTCGCCAGTTATCACAACTCCTCTTTGACCCCTGCTTCACCCTAAACGGGTGGCTAGAAACTAACCCACTCCTAGTCAATGAAGTCTGTGGCCGAGCAAAGTTCAGACAGAATTCTAACGGCTTGTCGTTAAGTACGACAGGGTGAGCCTGAAGATAGTGTGGACATGCCAAAGAGGTGTTACCAAGACGGGAAAGTTGCGGTACTCGCCGAGCGCATGTCTGCCCTATCAACTTGCTATATCCGCCGCTCAAACTTAAAGCCGTGTCCTGCGTCCATTTGGGCTTGCCGACCTCCGGCTCTCCCCTGTTGGGCTCTGTGGTGTGCAGGGAAGTTGGCGGATGCATTTTTCTTTTCCCTTTATGGATTCTCTAAATATTTCCCAAGGTGCCAAAGTGCTGCATCGGATGGAGGAAGGGAGAATCTCTTCCACAAAGAAACTTGTGACAAGTGCAATGGTATGTTTTTCTTTATCCATTTTATAAATCCTTCACAACCTTTGATTGCCAAGAGCCCCTTCTGGATTAATAAAGCTCTTCAGGCGGTTGCTGCTCTAAGGAGCTTCAATCAGGGGATCTTCTGGTAGAAACATCTAATCCAAGCCATAGTTCCACACTGTAATACAACAGTTCTGTTGGGTATTCCGGTTCAAGTAACACCACATGGTTACTTGAATTCATCTTGCGGTGTTATCACCTCTCGCGACTTACTTGAATGTAGCGATGAGGAGCTACTTGAACTTTGGGATCAACATGTAACTAGGGTTCGACGAATTCTTTTTAAGTGAGACGGGAAGTCTGTTCCCTCGCAATCTCATTCTGACTTTCGACACCCCAACCCTGCCGCCCGGTGGCGCAGTGGTCTAAGCGATGGCCTCTGATCATTCGTCCGAAAGGGGTCCGGGTTCGAATCCCGGTGAGGCATGGATGTTGTGTTTGTCTTACGGCACTGGCTCTCTCCCTTCCCTGGAACCAGTGATCCTAAATTAGGGACGGGCGACTGCTTATAGCCCATTGAGTTGCTCACTGTGGTCGTTAAACCTCCAATAAAAAAAAACACCCCAACTCTACCTACTTTTATCAAGGCAGGTTACTTACATCTTGATGTTCGACCGTATATCCCTAATCCTTTGAGTTGTTTCAAGTGCCAGCATTATGGACACTCCCAACAGTCTTGTAACGTAAGTAAGTGTGGGCGCTGTGGTTCTGCAGATCATCCTTTGATAGAATGTCTTCTGCTTCCGAACACTGCATTAACTGTGAGGGTGCGCATTCTGCATCTTCTAAGCAGTGGACGGAGGAGCAGGCTTTTCAACGCCTGAAAACAACTGAACATCTATCCAGAGGCTAGACTGCGGATTGCCCCAAGTACACCAGGCCGGCGAACATATGCATCAGTTGTGGTCCAGAAGGTATCTAAAAAATTGTTGCTGTCCAGACTGAGGTCCACATCCCAATGTAGTGTCCTTACCGACATCGTAGCGGCTGGACTCGAGTCATTAAAACCTCGCTGTATGGATCCCATAGCGACACCCACCTTGTCGCCGAAAAGAACAACTACCAACACTGCCTCTCAGGCTGCGACCTCTGGAAAGAAAACAACGGAGAAGCAGAAAAACATGTCTTCACCAAAATCCTAAACTATTGGGTGTGTGCAAAAGTTTTACCAGTTTTTGTAATAGATGCAAATTGCGATCGGAGTATTTACGTCACAAATGACGCTGCTATGCCGAATTTTCGGCTAATGGAGCAGTAGAGCATATAGAGGCACTAGGTTTGTCCGAGTAAATCATTCGCAGTAGAAATCGCAGACGGTGTAACATGGTATGCGATAAGGAGCACATTAGACATCGTTTACTGTAAGAGTTCGATAAAGGTAGTACTGCAGCTTGCCGCAACATCTGTCAAGTGTATGGGGGATGCAATTGATGACAGCACATGTCGCCGTTGGTTTCGGAAATTCCTTGATGGGAACGGAAGCTGTAAAGATCAACCATGTCCTGGACGTCCATCCGTGGTTTGTGACAAGGATGTGGACCAAGCCATAACAAATGAGAAATCACCTACATCCAACCGTTAAGGAATTAACGGAAACGTTGTCGGTACACAGAACAGCAGTCTATTGTGTTAATCACCAGCATGGGCGTCGCTGGCGTGCAGTAATAATAGCCAATTTTTATTTTTATTTTAGTTTTTTCAAAATGTACTAGGGGCAGCAAATCTAACTGTATTGAATAAATGCAGTGCAATAATTTTTAGATACGTATCGCAATTGTTTTGCAAAATTAAAGAACTGTTATTTACGTTTTTAAGTACAAATTATATATACAGTATATAACGTACGCAGAAATAGTGTATTGTATTTATCAAATGGGGGAAAAAGTACTGTACCTACCTAACACTATATTCCAAAAATTTGCTACCTCTTATCATTGGTATGGATAAATTTAGATGCAATGAAGTCTATTTCAATTTTGTCTAATTCATCTTGATGAATATGGCACACTGCAACGTGGTTTAACCGCTTCTGAGTCATTGTGCTCATCAGGTAAGTTTTCAAGCGACGTAACGCACTGAAACTGCGTGCTTCACATGACGAGCTTGGCAGAACTGTCAACAAGCGCACTAGGATTTCAATGTTCTCAAACATGTTTCGAACTTCTGGTGGCATGCTTTCTAGAACAGCTACGGCATCAGAGACAGAAGCAATCTTGTACTTCTTCAGAAAAAGTCCCAGTTCCGTCTCTAAAACTGTTATATTGAGTTCTGGATAACTGCTTAGAATATCTAGTCCTGCAGAGACATCAACGCCCAAAAGTGCGCTTTCCATAGCTTTTACGTACTTCAGATCTTTATTAAACCGACACTTCAAAGACATTAAAGGGTGTCTATTAAAGCAAAGTACTCCTTTCTGTAATATTGCTCTATTGTACCACCATGATGCGCATCGCAAAGTCCAGTGTATCGCTTCGGTGGTTTCCTCGATCTTGGAATTGTCAGTGGATCTAAATTAAAATCTTCAATAATTTTATTTGCTTGATCCAGAAGAATTTTTAAATTTTGTTCAGATCGCATATCTGCAAAAGCTGTTGATAAATTCTCAATGCTTTGAATCACAGATATAGCGCACACTTCGCGTGTTTGAATGCATTTGTTCAAGATGAGCAATAATGTCTTTAGCCATCGGAAGTCCAAATAAAGTTGCTCCTGACTGAAATAGCTTGAGCAGCCCACTAGCTGATGCTGAAACAACGCTTTTATTTTCAGTTTCACTCAAATCTTCCAGCACAGTGTTGTATCGCGTGATAATCTCCACAATCTGTGAAAGTCGACAGATCCATCGTGTTGGACAGAGGCTTTATCTTAGCTGTGTTTTGTACAGGCCTTTGATCATCCATTTCTTGAATTTTCAAAAAGCAATTTTTTGCCTTCGACGACTGGCTAAAACGTACGCCGAGTTCATGTGCCCATTGCATTGCATTGCGGACAGTTAGAGTCGAATCGCAGACATCTTTTGTAACCAGATTCAGACAGTGGTCTCCACAGTGAATGAATTTAGCCAACGGTTGTTTTTCTTTTAACAAGGATTGGACTCCTTTTTTGCACCCGCTCATATTGGGAGCTCCGTCGTACGCTTGACCTCGTAATATTGTTATTGGAAGCTGAAGTCTTGTCATGACATCCAATAAAATTGCCGCAACTCCTCCCGTCGTCTCGGACGCTGTATATAGGCCCAAAAAACTTTCTACAGGTCTCAAGTCACTGTCTATCCATCTAACACAAATGCATTCTTGTTCATTTCCCGAAATGTCTCGCGTCGAATCGCAAATTATGGAGAACATGGGGTGTTTCTGCATCCGTATCTCGCGACAAAAGCTTTTAATAATTTCTCCAGCCATAATTTCTAAAATTTCATTCTGAATAGATGGATGCGTCATCTTTTCTCTTTCTTTTAATATCCATTTGCCAAGAGAAGGGAAGTCCTCTGATCTTAATTTAAGAAGCTCATTCAAATTTCCGTCTTGGTGATGATGTCCTTGAATTGCCAGGCCATGTCTTCCAAGGAAACGCATGGAAGAGATTACCTTCGTTAAACAAGCTCTGGCTTCTTTTTGACCTTTTGCCACGGTTCCATTCAGCTGCGCTTTAATCGGATTTTTTATTTGATGATATGTTAGGACTGCCTGAAGATGAGCACATTTTTCATGTGCTTTAAACTTTTCCATTGCCTTCTTCCAGTTCTTGAAACCTCGTGATGAAAAGGATGGCTCACTTTTTTGGGACAGTGTTTTGTTTGGATTACCCATTTGGTAACGTTAACAGTAAAAGCAAAGAACTCCGTTTGTACTGCCACTGGTGTCAATATGCAGCCAAGTGAAGTCTTTGTACCAAGCGCATCTGAAATTCAGCGTCCGACCTTTCAAAATCTGAGATGGAAACGATTCAGGCACCATTTGGGGCTGGTTGGGATGAACATCGATGTAATCACTTGTATTTTCACCATATCCTTTTTTTTTTTTTTTTTTTTTTTTTTTTGTGGGGGACCATCTTCATTCATGTTCCTGCAGAAATCACTAGTGTTAGACTTAGAAGTTGAAGATTCTGGTTCCCGAGAGTGAGGCAGTGGCAGTTTTCGATTTAAAAATTTGTCCGTCTTGAAACAGGCTCAAAATAGCAACGAAAAGAAATTATTTTAGGGAGAGAGAATTAAACCACTGAGTCTGAGATAAAGCATTTAGAGAAGCATTCCAGAAGGAGTCCAGATTGCACGTTGGAAACAGGAAACAAAAGTGAAGAAACCTACCAACTCAGAAACGACCAGTCATTTTTTCCCTTCATCCAGTTTGACGTCAAAATACTGTTAACTGTCACTGTAAGACTAAGAGTTTTCGGCACCCGCTCGCTGTGACTGACTCGACGTTAGTAATACTTTCACTACTTTGTTGACCTATCGGTGACCTACTACATGCTACGTTGATCATTCCTTTCCCACGGTGTGCGGGAAAGGAATGCTCAACGGGCTGCTCAAACTATTTCAGTTTTCAATTTCGATGAAAATCAGCTATGAAATAGGAAATACGCCGCTGCATACAACAGACACCTGATACGTGAAGTTGCAGCAATACGAATTTAAATATACCGCATTATCGGTCCATCATATTACATTTAATCACCCGATTTTGTTCCTCAAATTGTTTTATTGAAAACTATTTTTACCCCCATGAGCTCATAAAAAATGGATATCGCATAAAATGAAAAAGGGGGTCTACAGATATCAAGTTTGCAAAACTATCACTGCTGTTCCTCAGACATGCAGAGCTCTTTATATATGTTATTAATTACAGTGCGGTATTCATACTCAATAAACTAGTTTTAAATTGCTGTATTATTTTTTCAAATTATATGTAGGAGTAGTTTTTATCTCATCTAACCAAGCACTTCTATGCCTCAGTAAATATTATGTTCTTATGAACAATTAATACATCACTCCCTCTAACTGATACATGCGTACAAAAATCCTTTTCTTACCTTAATTTTTTCTTTTGACTACAGACCTGTGCGGACTGGTTTTTTTTTTTTTTTTTGTTTGTTTTTTTTGCTAAGAAAAGATGACTATGTATAAAACATTTTTTCAAATTATCTTTTAAAAGGAGAACATAGCGCAGGATATGCACTGAAGTATTGGTAAACAAGTTTTGTTTTTCTTTCTGCATTTTATCGTCAAATGCTAGCTTTTTTGATTGGAGGTTTAACGACCACCGTGAGCAACTCAATGGGCTATAAGCAGTCGCCCGTCCCTAATTTAGGGTCACTGGTTCCAGGGAAGGGAGAGAGCCAGTGTCGTAAGACAAACACAACATCCATGCCTCACCGGGATTCGAACCCGGACCCCGTTCGGACGAATGATCAGAGGCCATCGCTTAGACCACTGCGCCACCGGGGCGGCAATGCTAGCTTTAATATGAACTGAATGTCAACTGAGTTCAGTGCAGTAGGTCATGTGCAGTCTATGTCATCTTTGAATTTCAATGACTACCCTTTTCTGTTTCACTTACGAAGGCTCCTTCGTTCTTTGCTCGAGGCTGGTGTCTAGATATGATTCTGCTAGATTCCTGGGCATGTTCGAATCTCAGGGAACAAGTCTGCTGATGGAGCTGCTAGATCTGCTTCCTCTTTGGTCATCACACCATTGCCATTGTTTCATCATGACTTGCTCTTTATTGTTCATAATCATATCAAGCGAACTTGGCAGGGTCTGTAGGACCAACAGGTGGAAAATAAACTGCATCGTATTAAACGTATTCTTGGAACCTAGAAAAATCATCACGTCTCCAGAACCGTAGGGAGGAAGTTGTACTAGCACGTCTCAGCATTGGGCATTGTCGTTTCACTCACCGCTATTTGTCATTCGTCCGTAAGGGGTCCGGGTTCGAATCCCGGTGAGGCATGGATGTTGTGTTTGTCTTACGGCACTGGCTCTCTCCCTTCCCTGGAACCAGTGACCCTAAATTAGGGACGGGCGACTGCTTATAGCCCATTGAGTTGCTCACGGTGGTCGTTAAACCTCCAATCCAAAAAAAAAAAAAAAAAAATCACCGCTATTTGCTGTGTGACGACACTGCCCCTATGTGTGGGACGTGTAATGTACCTTTAGCTGTTCATATCTTATTTTTTTTTCGTGTCGTTTCATTCATCAACGTTTTCGTCCTTTTCTTTTACCAGACGACTCAGTGACAATGAGTCTTCTTTTAAACGATCAGTGTGACGTCTCTTCTGTTTTATGACTTTTCGTTTTGTGTAGTTTGTTTCTGTTTTATCGGCCTTTTACACCTTTTATTGTTGTGTTTTGTTTTTTTTTTGATTGGAGGTTTAACGACCACCGTGAGCAACTCAATGGGCTATAAGCAGTCGCCCGTCCCTAATTTAGGGTCACTGGTTCCAGGGAAGGGAGAGAGCCAGTGCCTTAAAACACAACACAACATCCATGCCTCACCGGGATTCGAACCCGGATCCCTTTCGGACGAATGATCAGAGGCCATCGCTTAGACCACTGCGCCACCGGGGCGACTTGTGTTTTTATCATCATCTTTTGTATTGCTATTATGCTGACCGTGCACCGGTGTTATACAGTTTTACACCGCTTATTCTGTTTCTTGTTATCTTTTAATCATTTTCGTCAATTTGTAAATGATGGACTTGGCGCTCTTTGGCCCCTCGAGGCCTTTGCTCCGCTAAACACTAACCAACCAAAGGGAAACCTCATCTACTAGAAAATGATGTGTAAATGGCTCTCCATCTACTATACAATGATTTATATAACCTGTAATTAACATGACAAATAGCCGCCCCGGTGGCGACGTGGTCTAAGGCGTTGGCCTCTGATCATTCGTCCGTAAGGGGTCCGGGTTCGAATCCCGGTGAGGCATGGATGTTGTGTTTGTCTTTCGGCACTGGCTCTCTCCCTTCCCTGGAACCAGTGACCCTAAATTAGGGACGGGCGACTGCTTATAGCCCATTGAGTTGCTCACGGTGGTCGTTAAACCTCCATTCAAAAAAAAAAAAAAAAAAAAGATTTATATAACCTGTAATTAACATGACAAATAGCCGGTGGCGACGTGGTCTAAGGCGTTGGCCTCTGATCATTCGTCCGTAAGGGGTCCGGGTTCGAATCCCGGTCAGGCATGGATGTTGTGTTTGTCTTTCGGCACTGGCTCTCTCCCTTCCCTGGAACCAGTGACCCTAAATTAGGGACGGGCGACTGCTTATAGCCCATTTGAGTTGCTCACGGTGGTCGTTAAACCTCCAATCAAAAAAAAAAAAAAAAAAAAAAAACATGACAAATACAAATTCCAGATTGTGTTTAAAACGAGACTACTGACTGTAAAGATTTTTCAGAGACGTGCAAGTGGAAACGCTAAGTCAACATACCCAAGAAACATTGTGCTAGCTCCTATGAAAATATGCAAATGAGGACCATACGTCATCAAGCTGGCAGGCACGCACGCGACCTTGATAAACGTTCTGAGTGGGTTGTAGCAACTGAAGCTTGAGTTGGACTATTAGTGTTAGAATGTATCCGCACCATTGCGTAAAAGACTTTACTGTGGAGAACAATTGGTAGATTGGAAGCAGAGCAATTGCAAGATGAAATAGCAAGATGGCTGAATGCGTTGACGCAAGTGGTCTCCAGATATCTGGAGAATGATCCAAGAAACTCGAACAATAACCAGAAGGCCGGAACAAAGACGCCCAGAAGGCCACAACAAGTCAGTATCACCGGTGTTTGTCTCTAACAGAACGCAGCCATAGGAAGTCAACAGCCAGGCAACTCTTTCAGGAGCTCTCCTCTGCTACGGGAACCGCGATATCGAGGCAAATAGTTTACAGGAGAAGACGACAAAAGTCTGTATACAAGAAGGCCAATGGTCTGTATCCCACTCGCCGCATTTCTCAGAAGGATCTGTCTGAATCGGGTCATACAACATCACCCCTGGATCCCTGAGCAGTAAGCGCGTGTTCTCTTCAGTGACGAGTCGCGGTACAGGCTAAGCACAGATTATTGATGTGTGTATATTTGGAGACAAACGGGAAGACTAAATCTTCCCCTGCCGCCCCGGTGGCGCAGTGGTCTAAGGCGCTGGCCTCTGATCATTCGTCCGTAAGGGGTCCGGGTTCGAATCCCGGCCAGGCATGGATGTTGTGTTTGTCTTACGGCACTGGCTCTCTCCCTTCCCTGGAACCAGTGACCCTAAATTAGGGACGGGCGACTGCTTATAGCCCATTGAGTTGCTCACGGTGGTCGTTAAACCTCCAATTCAATCAATCAATCAAACTAAATCTTCCCTCCAGCATTAGGAAAATTGACTCCTACGGTCGTGAAGAATTCCTGGTTTGGGCTGGCATCAGGTTGGATGGGCGCACTCCTCTTCACGTGTTTCCAGGAGGCACTATGACTGCTTCACGCTACAGGGATAACATGCTAGAGCCCTATGTACGGCTTTTCAGTTAAGCTGTTGGCCCCATTTCCGTTTTATGGACGATAACGGCCGTTCCCATAGAGCTTGGCTAGTCAATGAATACTTGGAGAGTGAGGATTTTCATAGGGTGGAGTGACTCACGAGATCTCAGGACTGGAACCCGATAGAGCCTGTCTGAGATGCCCTGAAAACAGCAATTTCAAGCTGGCGGGACCCCTTTCCCCGAAACTTACCGGAACTCCGACGCGCCCTTGGCAGCGAAGTGGCACTTATTTCCCCAAACTCTCATTCACAGCCTTATAAGCAACATGAGGGCTTGTACGAGCTGTATCGCTGTTCGGAGTAATTACACTCTATGGGCCACTCGAAATCCTCCCCACTCGCTGGATCACTTTTTGGATTGTCATGCACGTGTTTCCTTCTTATGCGGTGATGTCTTTCCTTTTCTGTCATGTATTGCTGCGTTATCGATATATGTAAGACTGTAGCAGCTGTCATTAAAGTTTTGTGTGGATTTTGCACTATTCATGATTTTGTGTTTGTTATTTTAAATTTGGATACCGGTGTATATCTATATGTAGAACTGTATGCAAAAATTTGCCGTGTATGTTTTCAATGCAGCGGCGCACTCAAGATTTTGACGGAGGAGTTCAGAAAATATCGTCTTAGATTCTAGTGTTATAATAATATATACTTGTATATACACTAAATGATCACTGAATTATGACGACCCCTATTAAAAGTTACGGCCCGTTGACCACGTGATTTCCGAGAGGGTGCGATTAGTCGACCGACATAGCATATATAAGGTGTGTGGAGCAGTAGGTAATAAAATTCGGAGATGATGGGTAAACAGGACAGATTGTGGGAGATCGAAGAGCGGGTGCCTTGATTTCCCAAACCGCTGTCCTAGTGGGTTGTTAGCTAGCCACCGTAGTTAAAGAGAGCCGCAGGCTCAATGTTGAGCAGGAATGGTTTGCAGAACACAGACTTCCAGCATGTCGATTGGCCTCCGAACTCCCTGATATCAATCCCATAGAACACTCGTGGTACTCTATGGAACGGCATATCAGGCTTCAGGATACACCAATCACCTGCATTGAGGGCCGCATTACACACAGATTGGTCAGTCATACTTCCCAACTGCTTCCGGAAAAAACTGAATCGATGCCACGTCAGGTAGCTGCTGTACTGAGGGCGAAAGGAGAACCTACGAAGTATTAGGTATGTGGTCATATTTTAATGATCACTCAGTGTATATACTCAATGGACAAAACATTAGAGATACCTACCTAATTGCATGTTGGTCCTCCGCTAGCGCGAAAAACAGCCTGTACACCCTGAGGCATCAACTCCACCAATGTAGGAGATTATGTCAGACGTGCCTGTTGCAGCATTGGCCACAACTCCCGAGACGTCAGTCCAGGGTCTATGGATCTGATGTTTCCCTCCACGGCATCCCAGAGAGCTTCCACGTGGTTTAAATCTGGGGAGCCGCCCCGGTGGCTCAGTGGTCTAAGCAATGGCCTCTGATTATTCGTCCGAATGGGGTCCGGGTTTGAATCCCGGTGAGGCATGGATGTTATGTTTGTCTTACGGCACTGGCTCTCTCCCTTCCCTGGAACCAGTGACCCAAAATTAGGGACGGGCGACTGCTTATAGCCCATTGAGTTGCTCACGGTGGTCGTTAAACCTCCAATCAAACAAAAATAAATAAATCTGGGAACCTTTGGTGCCACTAGATGGTTCCAGACTCAGATGAGTGTTCCTTAAATCATACCTAAGTGGTTGCGGCCCAGTGGGGCAGCTCACTGTCCCGCTGAAAAAGACCATCGGCCACGGGATGCGCGGAAGCAATGAAAACGTGTTGGTGATCAGCCAGCACCTACTGGTAGCACGCAACGGTTAAGGTCCTCTTCGGACTCACTAAGGGACTTAATGAGTCCCATGAGAAGGCTCCCCAAACCATCACAAAGCTACCACTGTCTTGAACAGAAATGATCTGGCATGACGGAGCCGTGGCCTCCTGTCAGCTTGGTGCAGCTTAAAGCGGGATTCATGAGACCACACGAAGCGGCGCCACTCTGCAGAGGTCCAATTTTGATGTTTCCGGCACCAGGCAAGGCGTAATTTGCGATGACGAGCAGTCAACAGTGGCACACGAGTAGGGCGTCGGCTGTCGTAGCCCAGGGTATGCAGTGTGCGCCGTACCGTTCGCTCGCTTGGGCCGCCGACATTATAATGAGATTTGTGCCGCCGTTGCCAATCGGTCGGTCTGTACGAGCCTGGACAATCTACGTCGAGACCGGTTATCAATGGCGTGTGGTTGGTCACTGCTTGCTTACTGGGCGCTGGTACGTCCATTGCTGATATAATCGCGGTACACCCTTGATACGGTTGCCCTCGGGACTCTTTAAGTTTCTTCCCACTTGGGCGATAAAATTACCCATCTGTCTTGCGCTAACAGTGCGTCTACGACCAAAGTCGCTCAGATCATCACATTTACCCATGTTCGTCGATTGCGATACACTGTTGGGAAGCCCAGCTGTCCACCTATTGGGTTGTCGGAAAAGTCATGACGTATTTTAGCCATGTTTTGCAAATGTCATTTACTGATAGAAAGAACAAAGATCAATCAATGATATAATGCCCGTTTTGTTCGACAAGCTTTTGCCATCTTTCAGTGAGCTGCAGAATGCCTCGTTCATAGAAGGACCTGTCTTTCGTGGCGAAAAACTCTACAAGGTGCTTATTTACAGCCTCATCTGAATTGAACGTTATACCACGCAAAGACTGTTGAAGAGAGCGAAACAAGTAGAAGTCTGACGGCGCAAGTTCAGGCGAGTATGCTGGGTGTGGCAACACATCCCACCCAAGCTCCAATAATTTTTGGCGGGTGATCAAACTTGTGTGTGATCTCTCGTTGTCGTGATGGAACACAACACCTTTACGATGAACGAGCTCTGGACGTTTCTGGATAATGGATTCGTTCAAACTGTCCAATTTACGACAGGACACATTCGAATTGATTGCTTGGTTGGTTCCGTGGTAGAAGCTCGAAAAACACGACACCTTTAAAATCCCACCACACTGAGACCAGAACCTTCCCCTGATGAATGTCTGCTTTCGATGTCGTTTGAGGCGAAACAGCACGTCGGGACCAAGACCGTTTGCGGAGCTCATTGTTGTACACAATCAACTTTCCGTCACCAGTTATCAGTCGCTTCAAAATAGGATCGTTTTCCTCACGTTTAATGAGCATATCGCAGATGTTTATACGCGCCGTCAATTGAGCTTCTTTGAGTTCATGAGGAACCCACACATCAAGCTTGCTTACGTATCCCAGCTTCTTCAGGTGGTAGTGCACGCTTGAATGATGAATGTGCAATGTTTCTGCAATCTCTCGTGTCGTGTGATTTTGACTCGATCAATGCCTTGATTTGGTCGTCATCAACCCCGGTTGGCTTCCCGAACGGAGGAGCATCATTGAGGTGAAAATCACCAGCACGGAATTTTGAGAACCACCGCTGGCACTGACGTTCTTGTAGATCATTATCACCGTACACTTTACGCAACTTTTCACAAGCTTGACGCGCGTTCTTCCCTTTACGGAAGTAAAACAGTAAAATATGGCGAAAATGCACAGTTTGGTCTTCTATCTTCATCGTGATGTCAAATCTCCGCAAATCAGCCAAATCGCTCGCTATTCCTTTTAGACCAGCTAGAACTGGCACCTATTGAATGCCATAGCGATAAACAGAGCTGCGCATGCCTCTAGTACTTCTAAAACCGCCCAACCGCCATCGGGTGCCAAAATACGTCATGACTTTTCCGACAACCCCATATTTATCGTCTGTGTTTGATTTGTGTCTGTTCCACTCTGCACGGGGGATACCCACGTCAACTGCCCACCACTCCCATCTCTAATATTTTGTCTACTGAGTGTGTATATATACACAGTCGAGTCACATTGTGACCACCTATTTTTGACGTCAACAGCGCGTAGCCAATGAAAGAAGACACGTGTCGTTAACTGTCTTGGAGGGTATATAAGGTGTGCTGTAGGCATTCGGGAAACGTATCACTCATTGCAGTCAAGGTTAAAAGGAGCGATTATCGGCTTTCGGGACAAGGGTGGCAGTATTTCTGAAATAGCGCAGTTTGTGAACTGTTCGCGTGCTGCTGTGGTTAAAGTGTATCGCATACCTGTGAACCTGTATACGGTTTGCCCGTATTTTGTACGTTTTTTTTTTACATTTTCGTTCGTGTACGGCCGTACAAACGTTTTGTACGGGTTTTTTAAATCTCTGAAAAGCTTTTTTGTTAATTATTTACATTAGCTGGCCCTATTCTGAAACTTTTTTGCGGATATAATACCAAACGTTTTACGTTCATTCCATGGCTCGCGCAACCGTAGCAGAATCACGGCGACGGGCGATGTACGTCGCATATTTTATTTTGGCTCTGCAGACAAAAATGATATCTCTAGAACCCAATTGAAGCGCTCCTCTTGCGGACTTCCGATCATGGATGCAAGGGTTTCGTCTTCGAACGAAATTCAGTCTTCAAAACTTTCCAGAAACGAAGTGAAGATTTCTCCCGTAATGTTTTTTTTTTTTTTTTTTTTTTTTTTCTTCTTCTCGCGATGTTTCCTTTTCCGATATTGCTAAATATCATTTTATTCCATTGTGTTTCAGTCTGAAAACGGAGGTAACAACTTCCGAAAACCGAAGTTAAACGCAGCCTCGTAATCTTACATTCCTTTTCCGCGATATTCCCTCTGTCCCGTATGGTTAAGTATAATTTTTTTACATAAATGTTTATATTCAATACTGAAAACGGAGGAAAATTTTCCGAAAACAAAAAGTTGAACGGAACAGAAATTTATCCATAATCGTAAATTGGAAGAACAAAAAAATTTCGACAAAGGAAGCTAAAAGCAGCAAAGAGTTCTTCCGAATTCATATTTATTTATTTTTTCGGTGTTTTCCCTGCATTGTATTATTGTTTAAACATAATTTAATATATAAGATCGAAAATGAAAAATGTCCCGAAAATGGAAGTAGGACGGAGTGAAAGTTTTTTTCCCCTTAATCGTTGTTGTTGTTTTTTCTAGCGATGTTCCTTTGTCCTCTATTGTTAAATAAAATTTTATTCCATAAATCTCTTAACATAATTATATTCCATAATCAAAACAAGCGGCTGATTTGAGGCAAATCAATTTCAATAATCGCGAGGTGCAGCACGATGACATCCCACTAGCAGTAGGCCTCTCCAACAGGATATTAATGGAAGAAATGGAACTTAATGGTGCAGATAAAAAGTTATTTTTCGCAGATGTGAGAAACTTTTATGTAGCAGTAGCATACCTGTCAACTTTTGCTCTGCCGCCCCGGTGGCGCAGTGGTCTAAGGCGTTATCCTCTGATCATTCGTCCGTAAATGGTCCGGGTTTGAATCCCGGTCAGGCATGGATGTTGTGTTTCTCTTACGGCACTGGCTTTCTTCCTTCCCTGGAACCAGTGACCCTAAATTAGGGACGGGCGACTGCTTATAGCCCATTTGAGTTGCTCACGGTGGTCGTTAAACCTCAAAAAAAAAAAACTTTTGCTCATTACGCGTAAATTTTACGCATTTTAACTGTTCTTTACGATTTTACGCATAGATCGCTATTTTTTACGCATTTCCGTATATTTAAAAAACATTTTTTTAATCTTCCTAGAAAAATATTTGTTAATGTTTCAGTTAAATCATACCTGCCAACTCTTCCGGAATTTGCGGAAGTTTTCGGTTTTTTTATACGGTCTTCTGGTTTTCCTGCCGGAAGAACTTTTCTTTCGGATTTTAAAATTTTCTGTATTTTTTTGTTAAAAATATCCCTATAAATAAAATATATAACAGAGATCGGAATTTTGTGCCTTTGTGCGCCAAAACACTCGTGCCCTGTCGTCATCGTCGGGACTTCGAAACAGTAAATTCTCCGTGCACACTGTTATGCTTGACGCTGAATAAAGATTATGCGGTGGAAGAAAGATTCAGAGACTCCAAATACTGCGGATTTTTTTATACGATCTTCTGGTTTTCCGGCCGGAAGAACTTTTCTTTCGGATTTTAAAATTTTCTGTATTTTTTGTTAAAAATGTCCCTATAAATAATATATATAACAGAGATGGGAATTTTGTGACTTTGTGCGCCAGAACACCCGTGCCCTGTCGTCATCGTCGGGACTTCGGCACAGTAAATTCTCCGTGCACACTGCTATGCTTGACGCTGAATAAAGATTATGCGGTGGAAGAAAGATTCAGACTCCAACTGCTTCGGATTTTACGTAGTTACTATGGAAATAGTCGGCCCTCTACGGATGACGGAAAACATCGAGTATGCTATGATAATCGTAGGTCCGCTACGGACGACAGAAAACTTTGAGTATGCTATGATAATCGTCGGTCCCGCTACGGACGACGGAAAACATCGAGTATACTATGGAAATCGTCGGTCCGCTACGGACGACGGAAAACGTCGAGTATGCTATGGAAATCGTCGGTCCGCTGCGGACGACGGGAAACATCAAGCATGCTATGATAATCATAGGTCCGCTACGGACGACGGAAAACATCGAGTATGCTATGGAAATCGTCGGTCCACTGCGGACGACGAAAAACGTCGAGTATGCTATGGAAATCGTCCGTCCGCTACATACGATGGAAAACATCGAGTGTGCTATGGAAATCTTCGGTTCACTGCAGACAACGGAAAGCGTCGAGTATGCTATGGAAATCGTGGTCCGCTACGGGGACAGAAAACGTTGAGTATATTATCAAAGTGTGATATAATTTGTTTATATTATAAACATCTAAAAATTTTAAAATACACAAATATTTGCATTTATTTTTACTTGTACATGGCTAAATTCATTATAAATGTTATTTGCGCATAGTTAAAAAAATCATTAGAAATGTCATTCGCGCGCAATTTTACACATTTGAATTTTCTCAGGTTGGCAGGTATGCAGTAGTGAGAAAGATGGTTGATAAATTTCCATTTGAAAATCAGGTTCTGAAAGACCTGAAGTACTTGACCCAACCCTCGAAAACAGCCTGAAATACACACACATATTTGTAGATTAGCAGACACCTTTGCTCTACACTTAGATCAGGAAGCTCTAAAGGATGAATTTAGTAACTATTATACACTGCTGGACAATTGCTAAGGACGGATCATAAACGGCTATATAGCGCATAAAAAAGTAAGTGTGGTTGGATGCCAAGTGAAATAAAATAATGTCAGAATGCCAGGACATTACAAGAAAGACAATTTATTGTGCTCTGAAATCCAGAAGGCTTTGGAACGTGTTCAAGGGACAAACAGGCCATTTTGTGCAGAATACGTAAACGTGAAAAAAATGCAATTACCGTCCGCAGGCGTTCCGGCGTAAGATGTCAATACGGGATATGGCCACCATGGAGGGCGATGCAAGATTCCACACGTCGTGTCATGCTTTGCACAACATTTTCAAGCAGCTGTTGGGGTAATTTATCCCATTCCTCTGTCAGTGCACGGATGAGGGTATCCTTGTTTATTGGAGGGCATTGGCGACCAGCAAGACTCCTCCCCAAAGCATCCCACACATTTTCAATGGGATTCAGATCTGGAGAACGTGCTGGCCATACGAGGCGTTGAATATCCTCGCTCTCAAGACACTCCTGGACAGCGAATGTTCGATGACATGTTGCGTTGTCGTCCATGAAAATGAATCTATCACCGACAGCACCACGGAACATGCGAACATGAGGTAGCAGAACATCATTAATGTATCGTTGGCCAGTCATAGTCCCAGTTGGAAGCACATAGAGGGACGTACGGCCATTGATCATGATGCCAGCCCATACCATGACACTACATGTCGGATATCGGTCCCTTTCCTGTATGTTTGCTGGACAATATGCAGTACCACTATCACGCCAGATCAGTTGTCGTCGACAATCAGACGATAGACTGTATCTACTCTCATCTGAGAAGAGGACAGCAGACCAGTCGTTATCAGTCTAATTGCGATGTTGATGGCACCATTGCAAACGGGCGGTACGGTGACGTCTAGACAATGGGATGCACACAGCAGGACGGCGGGCGTATAGTCCTCCTTCATGCAAACGTCTGGCGACAGTTTTTCGGGAGATCCGCTTGCCAGTAGCAGCCATAAACTGATTTGCTACCTCACTAGCTGTGCTGCGCCGGTGTCTTTTTGTTGATAGCACTATATACCGATCTTCTGCAGGTGTCGTACTGCGAACACGACCTCCCCAGTGACGTTTGCTACACTCTCCATTTGTTTGAAATGATTTCCAAAGCCTTGAAACAACACTGTGGCTGACGTCGAACTCCCTGGCAACCTCTGTTGTTTTTCGCCCTTCTTCAATCTTGCCAATAATACGGCCACGCGTAAAATCATCTAGGTGATGTCGGGAAGACATACTGAAAATTGCAAGTTCGTCAATTGATTCTTTCCCTTTCAACTTTGTGTTTGAACAACAACGGTCAATACGCGTCAAATCCTTTATATCTCTTATCAGCGATATGACGTCACGAACAAGTTCGGCAATCCAAAATTTGCATACGCACAACACGTCTAACTGTATCCCGCACTTTTGCTAATTTCCGCATTTTCCTGCCTTCCATTTTATGGTTGCTATCGTTGCTATTGTCATCCGTCCTTAGCAATTGTCCGGCAGTGTATGATCTCTGATGACTGTGTGCCTGTACTTATAGACAGTGGCCAGAACAAAAGCTTTTGTAGCTACTAGCTGGATATTATAAGCCAGAGAACAAGTACTGGTGGCATCTGCTTCCCAAATCTTAAGTGAGTATTCAGTGACTACTTACTTTGCCTCACAATAATGCTGGCTGTAAAAGATCTTTCTCTATGATGAAGAAAATCCATACAAGCTGTAGGAAGTCCCTGAATGCAGTACACTGACATCTTTTTTACATTGTAAAATAAACATTGACACTTGTTTCATTGGCTTTAAACCCACCGATTACATTTTGGAAAAAAGCAAAACATGCATGTGTTGAATACAATACAACACACTAAGATTAAATTGCTTAAATATGCAAAAAATTAATACACGTACATCAGTTGCTGTTATAAAACTGTTGAGCTTGTAAAATTTGTGTAATAAATTTTGTGTGTAAAGGTTATTTAGTCTTTGTAAGGTTTTTATTGGTCCAGTGTACAGGTTATCACCTCAAGAGGTTGACAGGTATGGTATCCTGATTGGAGAAATGGCACCACTGCGAATAAGCGAAGTGGAAACTGCGGAGCACCACGTGCCGTTGATGTGAGAGGTGAACGTAGGCTGCGAAGGTGCGTAAGGGCAGATAGACACGCTACAGTGGAGCCACTCACTGGCCGAATGAACCAGGGAGCTATCGGAAGTGTGTCTAAAATGACAGTTCAGCGAACCCTTCTGCGTATGGGGCTTGATGCAGATGGGTGACCACTGCACCTATGCTAATGACAGTACATCGGGAGAAAAGGCTTACAAATGCACGCCAGTATCGGAATTGGACCTCAACTGATTGCCTTCTCCGATTAATCGCGTTTTCTGCTTCATCGAAAGGAGGAACGTTGGCGTATAATGCGAGAAACATCGGAGAACAAACACTCTTCAACCAGTGCTGGCAGAACACAAGCTGGTGGGGGCAGTGTCATGGTCTGGAGAATGTTTTTGTGGCATTCTCTGGGTCCATTCATACTTGTGTAAGGCACTATGGACCAAATTCATTATGAATCCATCCTTGCAGACCACGTACACCCATACATGCTGAATGTCTTCCATGGGGCGGATGGGATCTTTCAGAACGACAATGCGACGTGTCTCACAGCTAGAAATGTCCGAGGGTGGTTGGAGGAGCACTCTGAAGAACTTCTCTGGGCCCCTAATTCCCCAGACTTAAACCCAATTGAGCATCTGTGGGACCACCTCGATCGTCTTGTTCGCTCTGTGCATCCTCCACCACGCACCTTCCAGCAGCTGTCCGATGTACTGCAGTCAGCATGGCTCCACATGCCTGTGAACATCTTATTCAGTCACTCCCAGTCCGTCTAGCTGCTGTCCGCGCTGCACACGGCGGTTACTCTGGATATTAGCTGGTGGTCACAATAATGTGACTCGACCGTATATACACTAGTATGCAAAAATTAAGGACGAAGGGGAGAAATTAGCATAACAGCGGAACGAGCAGGCAGAACGGACCGAAAGACCACTCAGGAGAAAGACTAGGGTCCGGTACGGTAGGGCATGCGCATATATGCAGCATGACGTTGAGGGAGAGGGAGTGTCGGAAAGGTATAAAGCACACGGGCGGTGTACGCTCAGCAATTCGGTGAAAGCTATTGCACGGTGTACATCGGTTTGAACGACGTCGAGTTGCTGCCACCGTGTGATATGGCCAACAGGCAATCCAGTAGACTACATCTGGATGACTTTACCCGATGTCGCGTCATTGGGAAGTTGGAAGAAGGTCGTAGTGTGGCCGAGGAGTTCGGGATCGTTCACAGCATCGTTTCACGAGCTTGGAGAGCATTTCAAACGACAGGAACAGCTGTCCGAGAGTTTAGCAGTGGTCGTCCACAAGCAACCACGGCCGCGGACGACCGGTATATTGTCCTACAGGTGAGAAGAGACAGACGGCAGACAGCGGGAGAAATCGCAAGGCACATGCAACAGACAACTGGACTTCCGTTATCGCGTTTTACCGTGGCCAGGAGGCTGCACAAAGGTGGCCTATTTGAAGGACGACCAGTACGGTGTGTGCTATTAACGCCTGCTCATCGGAGACGGCGGTTTCTATGGTGCCAGGAACACAAGAACTGGACACATCAGCAATGGGGTCGAGTTCTCTTTACGGATGAGAGCCGATTTGTCTGATGAGCGATTCTGGATGTATACACACCTGGAGAGAGCAGGGAACACGCAAACACGCCTCCAACATCATCGAAAAGGACCGGTTTGGAGGTGGCGGAGTTCTCGTTTGGGGCAGTATCATGCTTGGTAGCCGTACTCACCTCCACATCTTCCAAGGAGGTTCAGTCACTGGTGTCCGCTATTGCACCTAGGTTCTCCTGCCTCACGTGCGTCTGTTTAGAGGTGCTGTGGATCCTGAATTCCTCTTCATGGACGACAACGCTACACCTCATCGTACAGTGGCTGTCGCAAAGCTGTTGGAGAGTAAAGACATTCAATGCATGGATTGGCCCGCAAGGTCCCCGGATCTAAGTCCAATCGAACACGTGTGGGACCTTCTCGGGAGACGCTTGGCAGCACATCACCAGCCGCCGGCAACGATTCCGCAGCTGCGGTTGGCGTTACAAGAGGAATAGGCCGCGATGCCTCAACAGCTCCTTGACAACCTAGTCCTCAGCATGGACATACGTTGTAAATCCTGCAACGCAGTCAGGGGTGATCATATCCCCTACTAAAGACTGGATTTTTTTGGCAGCCGCCTGTCACATGGACATTTCAGTCTTCTGTCCAGTTGTGCTCGAGGCTATCTTTTCAATAAAGTGCCTTTGTATCCTTTGGATTTCTTGTTTGGACGGTTTTGCTCACTTGTCCCATATTCTTACATCTTGGGGATCTTATGGTATGATTTGAGTCGATGTGGAGCACTTCTGCACGACGTTACATTCGAAAAACCGTCTCGTCCTTAATTTTTGCACGCCAGTGTATATATATACAGTATTTCTTTTACTATAGGGATCAAATATTGGATGTATTGCATCTAAAATCAAATATTGATTATGCCTGTTACTGACAAAGTACAATGTCTGTTTTTCTTTAATAGAATTTTATATGTTTTAACAAACTTGATATAAAATTTCTCTATCAATCACAATTTGCCTTGTAAATGCTTTGTTCTGACATATAAAAGTACTGTACCTGGATCAATCACATATTACCAAGAGCTCAGTGGCGCATTCCGGATTTCTTTATGGGGTATCCCAAAATATTGAAGATGCAAATAAAAATACCCCAAAGAAAATATCTCCCAAACTAATGCGGGCCGATAAAAATATCTTCGACGTATTAAAGTTCATTTCCAATTATGGTAAAATATATATTTAAAAAATTAAACAAATACACTTATAACAAAGTGATACCTCATGTGGGTGGACCCTGATTTCTGGGGCACACCTCTGAATGCGCCATTGCAAGAGCTCACCCTTACAAACGTACATCTAATTCCCGATCATGGAAGGTTAGTAGAGGAAAAGAGCAGGTTCTGGCACAGGGACAGCCCTCCATAGACTTAACATTGGCTGTCCCCGGCTGTTCACGAGGCTGTCCCAAGGCTGCCCCCGAGTCAGAATTTTTGTCACGTGATCGTCCCCATGATGTGCTGCCCCCTAGCGGTGCTTCTTGGAACTTTCAATGGAACTTTGTTTTTGAGGGATGGCAACGACCGAGAGGGAAAGGGGGCGGATATAGAGGGGATGTCAACTCGATGTGCTGCCCCCGAGTCAGAATTTTTGTCACGCGATCGCCCCCATGATGTGCTGCTCCCTAGCGGTGCTTCTTGGAACTTTCAATGAATCTTTGTTTTTGAGGGATGGCAACGATCGAGTGGGAAAGGGGTGGATATAGGGGGATGTCAACTCGATGTGCTGCTCCCTGGCGGTGCTTCTTGGAACTTTCGATGGATCTTTGATTTTGAGGGATGGCAACAACCGAGTGGGTCCGTTGGGATTTTTTGTATTTATTCCAGTGGTTTTCAAGCGGGATTTTTCCTCCTCTTCGATGTTATTTTTCCCCGGAGGAAATTTTTACGTAACGATGCTGGGGAATTTTCTTTCCAATGGAGTAAAAATGCTCTAATGGTCTTAGCAAGGTCCTAACTCACGATGATTTGGTTTCAAAAAATTGGTCAGGTGGTCTCGTGTACTACGTATTCACTCTATTTTTTTTAATTACTTTTACATTATTTCTTCATGGTTTTTTTTTTATATATTTTTTGTATGTTTTGAGGGAGTTTTTTCGTGTAGATGTAATGAATTTTCTTGGGAACTTTTCTTTTTCACACATTTCATTTTATTTCAGACCATGAGACGGGGAAATGCTTCTTTAGAAACGATTTCGTTCCTGTTCGCAGTAACTATTAGACTTTGACAAAATTTTTGGAAAATCAAGCGGAAATGTAGACATGTTAATTCTGAGTCTTTCGCCCTTCCAATATTTTTTTTTCTAGTCGTAATGTTTTCATGTACTATGTATTCCCGCTCTTTTCTTTTTTATAACTTTTACGTTATTTCTTCATGAATTTTTTATATTTTTTGTATGTTTTGAGGGAGTTTTTTCGTGTAGATGTAATGAATTTTCTTGAACTTTTCTTTATCATACATTTAATTTTATTTCAGACCATGAGACAGGGAAATGCTTCTTTAGAAACGATTTCGTTCCTGTTCGCTGTAACTATTGGACTTTGACAAAAATTTTGGGAAATCAAGCGGAAATGTAGACATGTTAATTCTGAGTCTTTCGCCCTTCCAATATATTTTTTTCTAGTCGTATTTTCATGTACTATGTATTCCAGCTCTTTTCTTTTTTATAACTTTTACGTTATTTCATCATGAATTTTTTATATTTTTTGTATGTTTTGAGGGAGTTTTTTCGTGTAGATGTAATGAATTTTCTGGGGAACTTTTCTTTTTCCTTTATTCAATTTTATTACAGATCATGAGACGAGGAAATGCTTCTTTAGAAACGATTTCGTTCCTGTTGGCAGTAATTATTGGACTTTGTCATTTTTTTTTTTTTGTTGTTGTTAAATGACTTCATGCTAATTCTGAGTCTTTCACCTTTGCCATATTATTTTCTCGTAATTTTTTCGTGTGTTCAAGAACTCTACAGGTCTTTCACAGTTAAAATTCTGATGAAACAATATTTTCTTACTTTATTTCGCATATCATTATAGCTTCCCAATTTCGCTATTTTACTTCATCTTTTTTTTTTTTTTTTGAAATTTCGTAAAACTTTTCAGTATGTCAGTAATTGTTTTCTTACTTGGTCAAACTTGTGAGTCCATTAATTTGGACTCTTTTTTTTTCCATTTCATTTCAACAAAACGATTATTTTAGATGTAGCAAGTCATCAGATTTTTGTTTCCTTATATAGCATATTTTCAAACTTGCTTTAAAATATTCCTCAAAGCTTTGCATGTAATCAAATATGCATTTTTTTATTCTTTCCTAGTTTGCTATACTTTTCGTGGACTATCCCAATAAGAAAGCATTCATTGTCAAGACATACAATCTAAAACCTTTTTTCTTACGATAAAATTTGTATTCTTTGGGCTGTATATTTTTCTGTCTCGTCCGAAAAAAACATTCATTCTAGAGGCAAAGCTAGTGATTCCGTTCATCCCATAAACATTATTTTTTTTAACGTTTTACTAACTCATCAGAAAAGCAGTTATTCCCCACCCCCATAACGAAAATAATGAAATTCTTACTTCTTTTCCATACATATCGACTCAATCTATTTCTTTTCGAAATGCTGGTCATGACATTTCAACTAAAATTTCCTACTTTCACCAAAAACCATATTCTTAAACAAACTATTTTTTTTTACTTTATTTCATGTATAACTAAATTTTTATTGTTTCCTCACTTCATCAAAGTTAATAAGAACTTCCCCAATCTCATTCCTTTCCCTCATTTAGTTCGCTTTAAATTGAGATGTTTCAAAACTTCGCGTATATTTCTTCCACTAAATGTCCAGTTCTCCCGTATCGGTCCCATCATTTTTAACTTCTGTGCCTGCCGCATTTTTTCTTTAGACGTTTAGTTTCATTGACCTTTTCTTTCGTTTCAATTAGGTTTTCATTATCGTATTTTTTATTCATTGTCTCAGCAGAAAAAGCTTTCATTCTGGAGACATTGCGACTAAGTCCATACTTCCTCTAAACATTTTTATTTCACGTTTTACTAATTCGTAAGAAAAGCAGATGTTTCCAAACTCTCATAGTGAAAATATCGTATTCCCTTATTTTACTTATTATGTTTTTCCTTCTATTCAGTGTTGTATGATTCTTAAAACTTCGGTTTATTTTTATGAAACTTCTTTTTTTCTTAGGTTTTTTTTTTTTTTTCTGATTCAACCTATCAATCTTTTCCTATCGATTTAATTGCTCTTATTTTTCCATTAGACTTTACTTTTGAACAGAAATGTGTCTAAAATCTTCAGATGTATTTTAGTCTCTAAGGCCGATTCTTCACTATTTCAAATAAAGTCATTGTAGGATTTTAGTGTAAATGCCCCTAAATCTTTAGAACTTCCTTTTCATAGTTAGATACTAATTCCTCGAGGTTTAAATTAAAACATGAAAGAAGAGTGTTTTTACGCTCTATCCAGTGAACGAAGAGTGTTTTTACGCTCTCTCCAGTGAACGAAGAGTGTTTTTACGCTCTCTCCAGTGAACGAAGAGTGTTTTTACGCTTTCCCCAAGAAATTAACTTTGGAATCTCCCTTCTTCTACCGGAAAATGACTATCTTGTGCGACTGTTTTCACGCGTCTACTGCTTTGCTGGAAAACCTCATGACATGAAATCCCTTTGCTTGGTAGATTAAACTAAATTCTGGTTTTGAACTTTGAACGCAAACTCAAGCTTCCAAAAGCATAGTTTTCTGAGCGAACTTAAACTGTCTAAGATGACAAAAATCTAAAACTGGTGACTCAATGGGACAGAGCGTTTGAACTTTGCCGTTCATTCAAGATTTATGAGATCAGTCGTGAACCACTACAAGGGAAATAAGCAGACCCTGATTTAGTCCACTGATTCCAAGGAAGGTAGAAAGCTAGTGTCGTAATTCAAAAGCTCATAACTCAAGCCTCCCAGGATTTAATTTCGGACGGGCGATTAGTCAGATGTCAATGCTTAGACATTGAAAAATTACTTCAGACAAATATTTTATTACTTAAAAGTGCTTCAAGTCAGAATTTGTATTACTTAAGATTTCCCTTAGTCAATATTTTTTCTATCTTAAAAACTTCTAAAGGGTTGATTTTGAAAAAAAAAAAAAAAATACGAGTTCTCCCAAAAACGTAAAATTTCAACAGAATTGTATGAGGAACCAAATAAATTGACGAAGCTTGAATGTTAAGTCTTTCAACCCATTTCTTTCTCTTCATGTTTCATTCCATAAACTTTCTTCAAATTCCTATATACCCAAGAATTTTGTTAAATGTCCAAGTTCGACTCCACCAGAAATTTTCTGAAAATGATAGTTTCTCTTTTTAAAAAAAATTCCAAAATAAGAATCCCTTCAATGAAACAAGAAATTCCTATTCAAAGCATTCCATCACTCTTTCTACTTTAAATACTCTCTTTGTAAATCTAAGGAGGTGTTTTTGTTTTAGGTTTTTTTTTTTTTAATATTCATATATTTTTCCTCTAACTTTAGAAGATATTTTCCCGAAATGTATGTACATATACGATAGTAAAACATCATACAACTGCTTGATGTTCAATTCACTTCACGCTGTCTTAAGGATATTCTTTCATTTTCTCATAACACATAGACATGTTATTTTTCTTCCCATTCACTTCAAAGACTTAAGATCATCTTAATCGAGTCCTTTGAGAAAAACTTTCATAGAAAAGCATAAATGTAATGAAAATGTCAGTTTTCTTAAAGAAATCATAAGAATAAGAATTTTTTTACTGAAACAAATTTCCCCTGTTCAAAGCATTAAGTGGCTCTTTTCGCATCAAATTCTGTATTTCCTCATGTAAACTTTATTCTTTTTCTACTTCATATCGTCGTTCGTTTCTTGTTTTTCCCTATGTAACTCAAAACTTCTTTTCTTAATCTATTTTTCATAATCATTCTTTTGAGTTGATTTCTCTCTTTCTCTCTATCTCTCTCTCTCTCTCTCTCTCTCTCTCTCTCTCTCTCTCTCTCTCTCTCTCTCTCTCTCTCTCTTTTAAATGCATTCCTAAGTTCATATTGAGAAGGGTTTAAATTTTGATTGAAAGATCATTTTAGGAAAAGTTAAAAACTGATAAGGTTCGTTTCGGGAAAGTTGAAAACAGATAATGTTCGTTTCGGAAAAGTACATTCTCATATAGGGTTAAAAAATGAAACACTTCATATTTTCTTAGGGGCGGTTTTGATGAAACACGTTTCAGTAAAAACAGTGAAATTCCCATTGAATAACATGGGGAACTATGAAATTTAAGAAGCACGTTTTCGTTCAAGCAAAATATTTTAAAAGGTCTATATTCGATTCAGTTGAAAACGATTCTGGTAGAAAACAGAATGCAGAAAAAACAGTCACAGCAAGTTCCTGAAAGTTTAAAATAGATGAGGTTGAAATTTGGAAAAATGTCTAAGGAAATAAATTGTTATAAAACACAGACTGTTTAGTTTTCCCAGGCTAGGGGTCTTCAGTGAGAGCGCTTCTTCTTTTTCAACCCAAAGAATGAAGCGAGTCAGTTTGAAACATTTCAAACTCCCCGAAAATAAGCCATGTACTCTGGTTTCGACTCAATACTGTAAAGCATTGCTTTCAGACCAGTCGGAATTCCGCCTCAATTGGTTGCCTAATGGAAAACCTTAGACCCCTTTCCAATAACAATTCCCAAATATCCTTAAAAAAGTCTAGCAAAAAAAGCACTAATCCCCCATTAAATCAATGGCATTCATTCTGTTACTGTTTTAAACATTTCAAAAAAGAAGTTTACATTCTCACTTTTACTTTAAAAATCTTGAAAGCTTAAATTTTGACCCATTTCAAAAGAAAAAAATCACTTAAAATTTAATTTAAAAAAATAATAATTACTCTTTAAATTTATGTCTTAAAACTAAAAAAATATTTACGCTTAATATTTCAATAAATAATAAATATTCACAAACTCACCTTCTACCTTGCCCATTTAAAAAATTCTGAATTTATATAATCGAAATCATTACTTCTCCAAGTAGTTCTTTTCCCCTGATTGTAGAGAGGAACTCTTCTGTAATCTTCACTTTTCCACATATGTTCATAAAGCTTGAGCTACTTCCTTAGGATTCAACAAGGCCACAGCGTTCACGAAACTTGAAATCGCTTTCCTGTTCCACTCAGTAGTTAGGCATGGAGGATGCATCTGAATAGGTGGAAGTACTTCAGAAATGCATTCGCGCCGTCTACATATGTGTCTAAGTTCACACTCCTCAATCGATGTATTTTGAAACTTTCGGGATTCTTCGAGCACGATTTTCTGGAATTCTGAACCCATTAACAATTCCAGGATGCTGTCCCACACGCCATCCAAAATAATTTGGAGTTTCTTACACTGCTTTTTGGTTAATGGAACTTGTTGTTAAGTGAAAAATCCTGAAACAGAATTTGAAAGACTTGAAGACTTCTTACTTTATTTAAACTTAGAACAGAACTAAAATTCACTAAGCGTTTCCTTTGCATACTGTGACTAATGCATGACCCTTATCACAACACGTGTTGGTGTGTCACCATGCGTCAGCGCTTCACGGTGACTGTTTCCTTATCTGTTCATCTCTCAACGAACATGCTATCGACTCTAATCAGACAAAGCTTATTTTCAGGTAAATTCTTAGAGAAAAACGAAAGGACTTCATAATAATTAATTTTCATATCCAGAGAGAATAAAACTAAAATGTATTCGGTAAGAAATTCTTCATGGTTGAATTTTCCACAAAAGGAATACGGAAAGCGAAATAATTTAATCAGACAGCCTGAAAGAATTCATCTCAGAATTAAAACCGCTTTTGAAAAAAAAAAACCTAGTAAACTATAGAATACTTTGTTCTTCACATAAAGAAAACACAGTGTACGATTTCAATATTCCCTTTTTTCTTAAAATTTATCACACGTAATAACTAAGATCAACTGAGTCTAGAAATGCTTCGTCTACTTTAGTATTTCGATTCCGAGGGAGTTCTTCCCGATACTGTTAAGATATTTTCTCAAAATCCAGTTGTAAAATAATTTTGGTCATGTTTATTTGATCATCGTTGTCGGAGATTTCCAATCCGTTCATATCCACCATGTCATACATTGTGTCCCCGAGAGTTTCTTCAAGCAGAAAAGAGCCTTCATTCCACAGAAATTCTTCTTTTGGTGTTTGTAATGTTTCCAAAGTCAAATTTTTTTTCCAAAGCTTTCTTAATTAAAGCTGAAAACGAAATGGATCGAAGAAACGTCTGTTATATGATTCTTAACATAGTAGATTTCTTATCACCCACTTTAGTCCAATGTTCGCCGCACAGAGAAATTTCAGATTTCAAAATTTCACCATCCTGACCCACTTTTTTCTGAGTGAAATCCAATACATGGCGAAAATCTCGACTTATGCATTCCTTTGAGTGGGGAATCGCTCTCATGAAAGGGGGCAACGGTTAAAATCGACATTGATTAAAATTGGAGAGAGGAAAAATATGAGAATTGAATAAATAATGCATAGACGGGATTCCCGAAAACATAAAAAATATAAGTTTTATATAAAAAAAGAAATTCCATGAAAAATATTGGAGGGCGAATGATATCTCACATCGTCATCCATTCCACCCAAAATTAAACAAATACGTGTACTGACAACAGAGATTTAATGGACTTCGTTAAATTTTGGGAGGAGTGGAAGACCGATGTGAGATATCATTCACCCTCCAATATTTTTCATGGAATTTTTTTTTTTATATAAAACTTATATTTTTTATGTTTTTGGGAATCCCGTCTATGCATTATTTATTCAATTATCATATTTTTCCTCTCTCCAATTTTAATCAATGTCGATTTTAACCGTTGCCCCCTTTCATGAGAGCGATTCCCCACTCAAAGGAATGCATAAGTCGAGATTTTCACCATGTATTGGATTTCACTCAGAAAAAAGTGGGTCAGGATGGTGAAATTTTGAAATCTGAAATTTCTCTGTGCGGCGAACATTGGACTAAAGTGGGTGATAAGAAATCTACTATGTTAAGAATCATATAACAGACGTTTCTTCGATCCATTTCGTTTTCAGCTTTAATTAAGAAAGCATTGGAAAAAAAATAATTTGACTTTGGAAACATTACAAACACCAAAAGAAGAATTTCTGTGGAATGAAGGCTCTTTTCTGCTTGAAAAAACTCTCGGGGACACAGTGTATGACATGGTGGATATGAACGGATTGGAAATCTCCGACAACGACAATCAAATAAACATGACCAAAATTATTTTACAACTGGATTTTGAGAAAATACCTTAACAGTATCGGGAAGAACTCCCTCGGAATCGAAATACTAAAGTAGACGAAGAATTTCTGGACTCAGTTGATCTTAGTTATTACGTGTGATAAATTTTAAGAAAAAAGGGAATATTGAAATCGTACACTGTGTTTTCTTTATGTGAAGAACAAAGTATTCTATAGTTTACTAGGTTTTTTTTTTTTTTTTCAAAAGCGGTTTTAATTCTGAGATGAATTCTTTCAGGCTGTCTGATTAAAGTATTTCGCTTTCCGTATTCCTTTTGTGGAAAATTCAACCATGAAGAATTTCTTACCGAATACATTTTAGTTTTATTCTCTCTGGATATGAAAATTAATTATTATGAAGTCCTTTCGTTTTTCTCTAAGAATTTACCTGAAAATAAGCTTTGTCTGATTAGAGTCGATAGCATGTTCGTTGAGAGATGAACAGATAAGGAAACAGTCACCGTGAAGCGCTGACGCATGGTGACACACCAACACGTGTTGTGATAAGGGTCATGCATTAGTCACAGTATGCAAAGGAAACGCTTAGTGAATTTTAGTTCTGTTCTAAGTTTAAATAAAGTAAGAAGTCTTCAAGTCTTTCAAATTCTGTTTCAGGATTTTTCACTTAACAACAAGTTCCATTAACCAAAAAGCAGTGTAAGAAACTCCAAATTATTTTGGATGGCGTGTGGGACAGCATCCTGGAATTGTTAATGGGTTCAGAATTCCAGAAAATCGTGCTCGGAGAATCCCGAAAGTTTCAAAATACATCGATTGAGGAGTGTGAACTTAGACACATATGTAGACGGCGCGAATGCATTTCTGAAGTGCTTCCACCTATTCAGATGCATCCTCCATGCCTAACTACTGAGTGGAACAGGAAAGCGATTTCAAGTTTCGTGAACGCTGTGGCCTTGTTGAATCCTAAGGAAGTAGCTCAAGCTTTTATGAACATATGTGGAAAAGTGAAGATTTCAGAAGAGTTCCTCTCTACAATCAGGGGAAAAGAACTACTTGGAGAAGTAATGATTTCGATTATATAAATTCAGAATTTTTTTTTTAAATGGGCAAGGTAGAAGGTGAGTTTGTGAATATTTATTATTTATTGAAATATTAAGCGTAAATATTTTTTTAGTTTTAAGACATAAATTTAAAGAGTAATTATTATTTTTTTAAATTAAATTTTAAGTGATTTTTTTTCTTTTGAAATGGGTCAAAATTTAAGCTTTCAAGATTTTTGAAGTAAAAGTGAGAATGTAAACTTCTTTTTTGAAATGTTTAAAACAGTAACAGAATGAATGCCATTGATTTAATGGGGGATTAGTGCTTTTTTTGCTAGACTTTTTTTAAGGATATTTGGGAATTGTTATTGGAAAGGGGTCTAAGGTTTTCCATTAGGCAACCAATTGAGGCGGAATTCCGACTGGTCTGAGAGCAATGCTTTACAGTATTGAGTCGAAACCAGAGTACATGGCTTATTTTCGGGGAGTTTGAAATGTTTCAAACTGACTCGCTTCATTCTTTGGGTTGAAAAAGAAGAAGCGCTCTCACTGAAGACCCCTAGCCTGGGAAAACTAAACAGTCTGTGTTTTATAACAATTTCTTTCCTTAGACATTTTTCCAAATTTCAACCTCATCTATTTTAAACTTTCAGGAACTTGCTGTGACTGTTTTTTCTGCATTCTGTTTTCAACCAGAATCGTTTTCAACTGAATCGAATATAGACCTTTTAAAATATTTTCCTTGAACGAAAACGTGCTTCTTAAATTTCATAGTTCCCCATGTTATTCAATGGGAATTTCACTGTTTTTACTGAAACGTGTTTCATCAAAACCGCCCCTAAGAAAATATGAAGTGTTTCATTTTTTAACCCTATATGAGAATGTACTTTTCCGAAACGAACATTATCTGTTTTCAACTTTCCCGAAACGAACCTTATCAGTTTTTGACTTTTCCTAAAATGATCTTTCAATCAAAATTTAAACCCTTCTCAATATGAACTTAGGAATGCATTTAAAAGAGAGAGAGAGAGAGAGAGAGAGAGAGAGAGAGAGAGAGAGAGAGAGAGAGAGAGAGAGAGAGAGAGAGAGAGAGAGAGAGAGAGAAAATCAACTCAAAAGAATGATACTTTATGAAAAATAGATTAAGAAAAGAAGTTTTGAGTTACATAGGGAAAAACATGAAACGAACGACGATATGAAGTAGAAAAAGAATAAAGTTTACATGAGGAAATACAGAATTTGATGCGAAAAGAGCCACTTAATGCTTTGAACAGGGGAAATTTGTTTCAGTAAAAAAAAATTCTTATTCTTATGATTTCTTTAAGAAAACTGACATTTTCATTACATTTATGCTTTTCTATGAAAGTTTTTCTCAAAGGACTCGATTAAGATGATCTCAAGTCTTTGAAGTGAATAGGAAGAAAAATAACATGTCTATGTGTTATGAGAAAATGAAAGAATATCCTTAAGACAGCGTGAAGTGAATTGAACATCAAGCAGTTGTATGATGTTTTACTATCGTATATGTACATACATTTCGGGAAAATATCTTCTAAAGTTAGAGGGAAAAATATATGAATATTAAAAAAAAAAACCTAAAACAAAAACGCCTCCTTAGATTTACAAAGAGAGTATTTAAAGTAGAAAGAGTGACGGAATGCTTTGAATAGGAATTTCTTGTTTCATTGAAGGGATTCTTATTTTGGAATTTTTTTTAAAAAGAGAAACTATCATTTTCAGAAAATTTCTGGTGGAGTCGAACTTGGACATTTAACAAAATTCTTGGGTATATAGGAATTTGAAGAAAGTTTATGGAATGAAACATGAAGAGAAAGAAATAGGTTGAAAGACTTAACATTCAAGCTTCGTCAATTTATTTGGTTCCTCATACAATTCTGTGGAAATTTTACGTTTTTGGGAGAACTCGTTTTTTTTTGTTTTTTTTTTCAAAATCAACCCTTTAGAAGTTTTTAAGATAGAAAAAATATTGACTAAGGGAAATCTTAAGTAATACAAATTCTGACTTGAAGCACTTTTAAAGTAATAAAATATTTGTCTGAAGTAATTTTTCAATGTCTAAGCATTGACATCTGACTAATCGCCCGTCCGAAATTAAATTATGGGGAGGCTTGAGTTATGAGCTTTTGAATTACGACACTAGCTTTCCACCTTCCTTGGAATCAGTGGACTAAATCAGGGTCTGCTTATTTCCCTTGTAGTGGTTCACGACTGATCTCATAAATCTTGAATGAACGGCAAAGTTCAAACGCTTTGTCCCATTGAGTCACCAGTTTTAGATTTTTGTCATCTTAGACAGTTTAAGTTCGCTCAGAAAACTATGCTTTTGGAAGCTTGAGTTTGCGTTCAAAGTTCAAAACCAGAATTTAGTTTAATCTACCAAGCAAAGGGATTTCATGTCATGAGGTTTTCCAGCAAAGCAGTAGACGCGTGAAAACAGTCGCACAAGATAGTCATTTTCCGGTAGAAGAAGGGAGATTCCAAAGTTAATTTCTTGGGGGAAAGCGTAAAAACACTCTTCGTTCACTGGAGAGAGCGTAAAAACACTCTTCGTTCACTGGATAGAGCGTAAAAACACTCTTCTTTCATGTTTTAATTTAAACCTCGAGGAATTAGTATCTAACTATGAAAAGGAAGTTCTAAAGATTTAGGGGCATTTACACTAAAATCCTACAATGACTTTATTTGAAATAGTGAAGAATCGGCCTTAGAGACTAAAATACATCTGAAGATTTTAGACACATTTCTGTTCAAAAGTAAAGTCTAATGGAAAAATAAGAGCAATTAAATCGATAGGAAAAGATTGATAGGTTAAATCAGAAAAAAAAAAAAAAAAAAAAAAACCTAAGAAAAAAAGAAGTTTCATGAAAATAAACCGAAGTTTTAAGAATCATACAACACTGAATAGAAGGAAAAACATAATAAGTAAAATAAGGGGAATACGATATTTTCACTATGAGAGTTTGGAAACATCTGCTTTTCTTACGAATTAGTAAAACGTGAAATAAAAATGTTTAGAGGAAGTATGGACTTAGTCGCAATGTCTCCAGAATGAAAGCTTTTTCTGCTGAGACAATGAATAAAAAATACGATAATGAAAACCTAATTGAAACGAAAGAAAAGGTCAATGAAACTAAACGTCTAAAGAAAAAATGCGGCAGGCACAGAAGTTAAAAATGATGGGACAGATACGGGAGAACTGGACATTTAGTGGAAGAAATATACGCGAAGTTTTGAAACATCTCAATTTAAAGCGAACTAAATGAGGGAAAGGAATGAGATTGGGGAAGTTCTTATTAACTTTGATGAAGTGAGGAAACAATAAAAATTTAGTTATACATGAAATAAAGTAAAAAAAAAAAATAGTTTGTTTAAGAATATGGTTTTTGGTGAAAGTAGGAAATTTTAGTTGAAATGTCATGACCAGCATTTCGAAAAGAAATAGATTGAGTCGATATGTATGGAAAAGAAGTAAGAATTTCATTATTTTCGTTATGGGGGTGGGTGGGGAATAACTGCTTTTCTGATGAGTTAGTAAAACGTTAAAAAAAATAATGTTTATGGGATGAACGGAATCACTAGCTTTGCCTCTAGAATGAATGTTTTTTCGGACGAGACAGAAAAATATACAGCCCAAAGAATACAAATTTTATCGTAAGAAAAAAGGTTTTAGATTGTATGTCTTGACAATGAATGCTTTCTTATTGGGACAGTCCACGAAAAGTATAGCAAACTAGGAAAGAATAAAAAAATGCATATTTGATTACATGCAAAGCTTTGAGGAATATTTTTAAGCAAGTTTGAAAATATGCTATATAAGGAAACAAAAATCTGATGACTTGCTACATCTAAAATAATCATTTTGTTGAAATGAAATGGAAAAAAAAAGAGTCCAAATAAATGGAGTCACAAGTTTGACCAAGTAAGAAAACAATTACTGACATACTGAAAAGTTTTACGAAATTTCAAAAAAAAAAAAAAGATGAAGTAAAATAGCGAAATTGGGAAGCTATAATGATATGCGAAATAAAGTAAGAAAATATTGTTTCATCAGAATTTTAACTGTGAAAGACCTGTAGAGTTCTTGAACACACGAAAAAATTACGAGAAAATAATATGGCAAAGGTGAAAGACTCAGAATTAGCATGAAGTCATTTAACAACAACAAAAAAAAAAAATGACAAAGTCCAATAATTACTGCGAACAGGAACGAAATCGTTTCTAAAGAAGCATTTCCTCGTCTCATGATCTGGAATAAAATTGAATAAAGGAAAAAGAAAAGTTCCCCAGAAAATTCATTACATCTACACGAAAAAACTCCCTGAAAACATACAAAAAATATAAAAATTCATGATGAAATAACGTAAAAGTTATAAAAAAAAAAAAAAAAGAGCTGGAATACATAGTACATGAAAATACGACTAGAAAAAAAATATTGGAAGGGCGAAAGACTCAGAATTAACATGTCTACATTTCCGCTTGATTTCCCAAAAATTTTGTCAAAGTCCAATAGTTACTGCGAACAGGAACGAAATCGTTTCTAAAGAAGCATTTCCCCGTCTCATGGTCTGAAATAAAATGAAATGTATGAAAAAGAAAAGTTCCCAAGAAAATTCATTACATCTACACGAAAAAACTCCCTCAAAACATACAAAAAATATATAAACAAAAACCATGAAGAAATAATGTAAAAGTAATTAAAAAAATAGAGTGAATACGTAGTACACGAGACCACCTGACCAATTTTTTGAAACCAAATCATCGTGAGTTAGGACCTTGCTAAGACCATTAGAGCATTTTTACTCCATTGGAAAGAAAATTCCCCAGCATCGTTACGTAAAAATTTCCTCCGGGGAAAAATAACATCGAAGAGGAGGAAAAATCCCGCTTGAAAACCACTGGAATAAATACAAAAAATCCCAACGGACCCACTCGGTTGTTGCCATCCCTCAAAATCAAAGATCCATCGAAAGTTCCAAGAAGCACCGCCAGGGGGCAGCACATCGAGTTGACATCCCCTTATATCCACCCCCTTTCCCACTCGATCGTTGCCATCCCTCAAAAACAAAGATTCATTGAAAGTTCCAAGAAGCACCGCTAGGGGGCAGCACATCATGGGGCGATCGCGTGACAAAAATTCTGACTCGGGGGCAGCATATCGAGTTCACATCCCCCTATATCCAACCCCTTTCCCTCTCGGTCGTTGCCATCCCTCAAAAACAAAGTTCCATTGAAAGTTCCAAGAAGCACCGCTAGGGGGCAGCACATCATGGGGGCGATCACGTGACAAAAATTCTGACTCGGGGGCAGCCTTGGGACAGCCTCGTGAACAGCCGGGGACAGCCTTGTGAACAGCCGGGGACAGCCTCGTGGACAGCCAATGTTAAGTCTATGGAGGGCTGTCCCTGTGCCAGAACCTGCCCTTTTCCACTACTAAGGTTCTTTTTTTATAGGAGGTTTAACGACCACCGTGAGCAACTCAATGGGATGTAAGCAGTCGCCCGTCCTTAATTTAGGGTCATTGGTTCCAGGGAAGGGAAAGAGCCAGTGCCGTAAGACAAACACAAAATCCATGCCTCACCGGGATTCGAACCCGGACCCCTTTCGGACGAATGATCAGAGGCCATCGCTTAGACCACTGCGCCACCGGGGTGGCCATGGGAGTTTCATTAACGTTTTAGAATCTCTCTATATTAAACAAAATAGGAAAATGTGAGTGTTTCCGTAAACGAATTGTTCGACCACTTCTAAATGACCTAGATATCTGAAAATTAGTATGTTGATAGGTCTTAACGTCCGGATACCTAGAAAAGTCCGGAAACAAAAAATCAAAATTGCGGCTTTGGAATATTGTCTGCTTGAATTTTTCTATCACTTTTACAACTACAAAAGTCTGAAAACCAAAAAATTTAAAAGTTAGGCTTAGCTTTACTTTTCAAAATGCTAATAGGTTTAAAATAAAATTATGCCAGAAGCGTTGAAATGCTGTAAAAATTCCATGAAATTTCGATTTAAAATTTAGGGGCGCCAAAACCTGCTCCGTTTTACGTCAAACAGTATGCATTGACGTCATGACCTTGTTCTAAATCGTGAAACAGTTACGGATCTTAAATTACTTTGCTACACCTTAATTACTTTTATGTTCAGGAATGATTTTTTACCGTCCGGAGAGCGGGCATAATTGCTAGTATGTCAGGGTCGTCCAAATGTAATGAGACTGATTTTACGTGGGGTAGAAGTGTAATGCAGTAAATTAACTTACACACTTTCGAAGTATTCTCCCTCTACCTGAATGCACCGGTCCCACCTTTCTATCCCCATCGGGTAGGTGTGATCGGAGCCCTTCCTCGACATGTAGTTAAGAATACCCATTACAGCATTGTTCAGCTCAGTATTTGATGCAAACCGACTCCCACGAAGTTGTTTCTTTTCTTCAGGATATAGGTGGAAATCACACGGCGCCAAATCCGGTGAATACTATCATTTCGATGCCCAGATCTTGGATAACCTACTGGATTAGCAAAGCACGATGTGCAGGTGCTTATTGTGGTGTAAACTCTAACCAGTCTGTACCTATTCTAGGCGTTTTGGGGATTTTTTTCTTTAGAGGACCTTTTATAAGTTTCGGAATAACAGGCACCAGTAACAGTTTTTTCTTGTGGAACAGCATGATCATACACAATTCCCTTTATATCGAAGAAAACCAGGTTCATGTCGTTCTCTGCATTTACTTGAACCTTTGCTTTCTTGGATTGGGGACTCTGTGGGTGTTTCCATTGGGTACTCTGTTGTTTCGTTTCCGGATCGAAATGGTGAAAAACGTTTTCACCACATGTGACGACTCGGTCTAAAATGTGTGGCTCACGTCGTAGCTGATACTTTTATTGGCGACAAGTGGTAACTCGTTCCTTACTTCCATTGGCGACAAGTGGTAACTCGTTCCTTACTTCCATTGGCGACAAGTGGTAACACAGTTTGCCTTGTGTTCATCAATGAGCAAGTGGGGAATGCCCTTCGTAGCGACTACTTGGTATCCCAACCAGTTTCTCACAATGTCAACAACGGACATCATCACATTAGCAACCTCCTCAAAGGTAATTCAACGGTCTTTGCGCAGGAGTTCCTCAATGGTATTTATATTAACCTCTGTAGTTGATATCGAAGGACTCCTGGTGCGTGGCGCATCTTCCACTCTTAACCATTCACAAATTTCTTGTGCCACTCAAAAAACTCTTACACGGGACAAAACATCTTCCTTTCAGGCTGTTTTACTCATTTCGTGCGTTTCTGTGGCGGTTTTACTCAAATGCACGCAAAATTTAATAGCTGTTCTTTGCTCCAATTTTAAATCCATACTGGGTTACAGAAACAGGTCTGAACTCTACGCCGATACTGCAGGAATGAACTAGTGGAGTACTGTGACGACGTGTCGTCACGTGACTGATCTTGCAGGTGTTCCGACACAGGCAGCTGCATTTTTCAGCGTGGGTTTGTTTTTGCGCTTTTTTTAACAATAGTTATTTTTTCTAGCAAGCCAAAGATTTTTATCCTATAGAACTAACAACAGAAAAACGAACCTCGATAGCGGAAACCAACACTTTTTTTGATATCAAGATTAATGAAATAGTTGGCGAACGGTTTGTGAAGAGACTTCGGGTTTAACATCATTTGTTATATTCACTGGAACTCAAATATCTTAAATAATGTACATATCAATATAATAATTTCCCAGTTTTGACGTATCTGTAGAATCTGCAGTGGATTGTCTTCTGTTAA
Organism: Macrothele yani; assembly: GCA_039090855.1. NCBI lineage: Eukaryota > Metazoa > Arthropoda > Arachnida > Araneae > Macrothelidae > Macrothele > Macrothele yani. Next base: position 56,800,607 of record CM077017.1, on the reverse strand, counting down.
TAGAAACCTCGGGTGGTTATTTAAACAACTGTTGGCAAATTGTTTTTCTTTTTATTTCGTATACAAATACTTCAAACACCTGATTTTCCACCAAGACTTACGGTTTACATATTAAAAGCATTATTAATCCTTGATCCTACAAATTTAAACGGTTAGACAACTCTAAGTGACGTTCGATGGGTGACTAACGGCTGAAGTATTTGACTAACACCACCATAGTTTGCACGTAGCAATCCCATGACACTCCTTCTAAGTCTTGCTCTCTATAGTTTGCTGTTTGTCTTTGCTTCACCCTTGGAGCACTGGTACGCATGGGCTTTGGAGCATAGCCAAGGGGGATATTCTCGGGTCCGGAACTCCCCTTGAGGGGAGATTTAGCACGAATTTAAAACCATATATATATATGTATATATCAGGCTTTCACCAATGAACCAAACCCATGACCCCCCCCCGTCCCCCAAGAGATTTCTGGCTATGCATACGTGTATGTTGGGTTTGTTCAAGTCGTCTTTGGGATGTCATTTTTGCATTTCCTATGGTCTCGTGGCTTCAAGGACGCATTCAGCGAGGCTTTTGGCTCCTGTCAGCTTATTTTGCTGACACAGAAAAGCCCCTTCAAAAAACTGCTGTCAGCGTGGTTAGGATTTATTGCATATTATTCAGGCTCCGTGTCGACTACTTTCAAAGGTTTAGATACGTTTGTTTATAAGTTATGGTATGTTGTTACATTTTTCTGGATTATTTTACTGCTTGTGTAGTACGAGTTTGAAGCTTGATGGTACATTATCTATGTGGATTGCAGGGTTGTTTATGCCATGTTTTGGTATACAACTCATATGGGTTATACAGGGTGATCCATTCAAACCAGTACCATGTGATTTACTTATAACTTTTTTTATAAATAACAACAAAATCATACAGTAAGTTGAGAATTATATATGTGGTATTGGAGAATCATTTTATTAAAGCAAATGTTGGAATTGTCCTCCATTTTCTTGTAAACACAGTTGAACACGCCGCACCATATCAAGTGATGTCTCATGTAGAGTACGAGCAGTAGCATTGCCAATTTCAGTCGTGATTGTTTCACGCAATGCATCCAATGTTTTTTGGATGGGTTTTGTAAACTCTATCCTTTAAGTAGCCCCTTAAAAAAAGTCAGGGGAAGTTAAGTCCGGAGATCGGGGAGGACATATGTTTTTTGAAATAAATCTGTCATCAAAGAAGCTGGTTATGAGTTCCATTGAGACTTTCGATGTGTGACACGTAGCGCCATCCTGCTGAAAGTAGCCCTCTGGCAATTAAATGTCATCAAGTTGTTCCACAAATTCATTGAATATGCGGCAATAAACGTTAGTGTTGACAGTCTCAGAGAAAAAAATGGGGCCAATAATTTTCGTAGACGAAACCGCACACCATACACCAACTTTTTGTGAATGCATCGGTGTTTCACACATGACGAGTGGGTTTTCGGCAGCTCAGTATCTGCTGTTTTGCGATCCTCGCTCGATCCCTTGCAAAAATGTAAGGTTTTTTCAGGGTACTGGTTTAAATGGATCACCCTATATATACGTACACTACACACGCGCGCGCGCGCGAATGAAAACTGAATTACTTCCTCCTCTATCAAAAGTGGATGCGGCCCGTTGACTTCGTGATTTCCGAGAGGGCGTGATTAGTAGACTGACGTAGCATATATATATATAAGGTATGAGTAATAGGTGGGAAAATAAAGAGGAGGGTTATGGGTAAACGCAAGGATTTATTGGACTTTGAGAAAGGGCAGATTGGGGGAGCTCGGATTGCGATGTTTCGATTTTCCAAACGGCTGAACTAGTGGGTTGTTCACGATCTGCAGTAGTTAAAGTTTATCAGAACTGGCGGGAGATTGACAAAACAACGACTCCGAGGCAAATTGCACAGGACAGCGAAAGGTTGATGTGAGAGGTGAGTGCCGGGTTCGATGACTCCAACAGGCGCAACACTGTTCAACAGCTGACTACTCAATACAACAAAGGTCAACCCGGAACTGTATCTTTCATGCCCATTCTTTCACGTATGGGCTATAAATGCGGACTATCCTGACGACATCCTTTTATAACCACGGCGTATCGGTGCAAAAGACTCGCCTGCTGCAAAGGTCTTGCAAGTTGGACGTCGGATGACTGAAAAAATGTGGTCTGGTCCCACGAGTCTCGTTTTCTACTCCACTCCGTGGATTGTTGTTTACGTATTTGGCGCAAACAGCATGACGCACTCGATCCATTCTACATCGCCTCCACAGTGCAAGCCGCTGTAGGCAGTTGTATGGTGTGAGGTATGTTTACCTGGCAGGAACTTGAACCCCTGGTACATGTGGAACAACGTATGACTGGTGCCCACTATCATGAATTGCTTGCTGACTTTGTACACCCAGCATTGTTACGTTTTTTCCTGAATGGAGATAGTGTCTTTCTAGATGACAATGCGCCGAACCACTGGAGCAATGTTAGGCAGGAATACAAAAAACATTTGGAAATATTTAGTAGCTAGCCTGATTCAATTCCAATACAAAGCAAATTATTATCATACACTGTGTGTGACGAATTTATAAGTAATAATAAGTTTAATGGGAAATGAAGTGAAGACATTTTTAATATCTGAAGTTCAAGAAGCTTTGTATTATTCAATAATTGCATATTCGACTCCCGATATCCCCCACACGGTCCAATCCACTTTAATCTTAAGATTTTCTGAAAAAGAAAGAGTTATAAAAGAAATGCATTTGGTTTTCTTCAAATCGAGAATTGTGATTCTACATATTTAGAAAAGATTGTATTGGAATCATTAAAGGATCTATCTATTGACATCAAATACTGTATATAGAGACCAAACATACGATAATGCTGCAAACTTGTCGGATAAATACAGTGGATTACCAGCCACAACGTATTGAAAAAGCAACCTATGTACCATGTGCTAGTTTTTTTCTTTTCAATCGTTATTATTTTAACTTTATTCAGAATTTATACGTATATTTCTTTTTGTCTTCTTGACGATGGAATATTGTCATAAATATTATAATTTGCCGGACTCTCAATCCAAACATATAAGGAAAACATGCCACACAAGATAGGCAGCAAGAGCTGACAGCAGTTTCAGCTTTAAGATGGAATCACAAGAACATCAAAGAAGCATTAATTTATATTAGTACGATGGCAATGAAAAACGAAACGAAGTGAATTTTAATGAATATGAAATAACTTTATAAACAATCTTATGGTACAAACTGTTGCAACGCATAAACAGTAAACGCAAATCATTACAAGACGTTCAATCCAATTTCATACATGGAACAACTCTTCTCAAATCTCTTTCTGAATTCATTATGGATGTCAGAAGTAACTTCTAACATATTGAGAACGGTACAAATTTGCTTACAGAAAATCGGAAATGCAAAGACAGAAAAAATGAAGACAAGGAAAAAAAAATGAATAAAGAAAAATGAAAATTTCCTTAACAATACCTTTTTGTAATGCTAAAGGTGAACCCTCATTTTTTGTACTTAAACGGGTTAATTACGTAATATTTGCATAATTTGGTAAATCAGTTCCACTTATGCTGTTTGGTACTTATATTTATCGAAAACGATGCTCTTCAATCATTAGATTACGAATCAATCATTGACAAATTCGCTAAATTAAAATCGAGAAAAGTTTGACTTTAATATGACAGTAATGAATAAATGTATACAAAATAACTAAGATATTTCATTTATTTTTGTTCAAAAGAGGAACCGATTCTGTTCATATACATGCTCATTACTTATTATTTAATATCACTAAATGGAATCTGCAGTGTGATTTTTTTCTATTTCACGAATATACGATATTTCATGTATGCGTTTTTGTTTAATGGAAAATAATAAATGCAGTATTTTTCAATCCATGCATTTTGGCGTAACATCCTTAAAAACATACATTTTTTGAGGGGGCCTCAAAATGAGGTTGCGCTTAAGGCCTCCAAAACTCTTAATGCGCCACTGCACACACAGGATAATATTGTGATTATTACACTATTAAGCGCAAAGATTTGTTAATGTTACAAAATACAGAATTATCTGGTCTGAAATGCTTTTACATTCGGTTCGGTTTTTTTTTTTTTTTTCGAATTGTTTTACGTGCTTTTCTCATAATCTACTACATACTGTAACGTCTTGATGAAACATCGTCCTGTTCCGTCCAATTGCGGACTCCACAGGGCTCGGTGTAACTCACTAGGCGCGTTTGCATTCCGCAAACGATGCGTCGCCGTTCTCTTCAGGAAGTCGGAGTCACCGCAGGTCCGCACACTTGGACGGGTGGCGCGAAGCGGGCGCGTACTCAGACGGACCGTGTATCCGTTGAGACGTCCCTGGGAGATTCGCTCGCCACCCGAACTGTGGGCACTTTGGCCTTTATTAACACAAACACAATACAAAACTGACACATGGAAAAAACACTTTGAGAACACATGTTTACTTTGGCGTGCAAGCCCAGATTACGCTCAGTCAGCGTTTTTCAGAATCACTTCTTTTGGGTACATTGACCCGTCGATGAGCCGCAACTTTCATCTATAGTCTATTCTTCTCCTTTGGAGGTTGATCTCCCTCTGGAGACTGGGACATTCAGCAGCTAGGCCGGAATGGTCCAACTGGTGTTTGAGGCCGAATCGCTCATTGGCCTTTCTGCAGTTGAGACACTGAGCTTTGTTGGTACAGCTCTGATGCCTGTGACCCGCCTGGCCGCATCGGGCACAGGTCTCTTCCTCCTCCGAGCATCGAGCCTTGTGATGCCCGAACCCGTTGCACCTAAAGCAACGGGTTTCCCTGATGAATTCCTTGCAAGTAAGGATTCGCCAGCCTAGGTTTACCCTGGCATTCTTCAGCGTTCTTCTGAAGTCCTCTGGGGCCATCTCGAAGACCCAGTGGACCACTCCACTCTTTCCCTTTGGGGTAATTGGGAAGAGCACCCTGCATTTGTCAGGGTCATCAAGGTCGTTCTGGCGCCGGAAGCGTAGCTCAATCGCTTCCGGGTTATCTTTGGCATTGTCGTCCCCGTACACGATGATACGTGGGAGTCTTTTCTTAACCGGATATACCCTGTATGTCGCGGTTAACTTCTCATCGCATTGGTAGTGCTCAATCACCCTCTCCATCTCTTCTGCTTTCTGGCACGAAAGGAGCATTCCGCCCTCGCTCACTCTTTTGAATCCTTTGACACCAATGCCAATTCTCCAGGGTGCGAAGTCTAGGGCCACTTCGTCCCGGAAATCCTCTTTTGGTGCGTTCGGGTCTTTTGGATAGACCACGACCGCGTGTTCGGCTTGGAATTTGGGCATTCCTTCCTTCTTCGGCTTTCCCTTCACTGCGTCAGCAAAGGTCCGCTGAGGTTTCTGCTTGGACTCACTCTGCTGGTGTTCCATTAGCCTTCCTTTTAACATCTCAATTTCGAGTTGCTGTTTGAAGAGAGCAGCTTGCATCTGATCAATGATCGGACGCAGCTGTCCCCTCACATTGTGGGACACTCTCGTCGTGGGACTGTCCAGCAGCTCGTTCATCTGCCTGAACAGCCCCAAGATCGCATCTGGACATGCGCTCTCTGGATTCTCCGTATCAACATCATCCCCCGGAGATTGGGTCTGAAGACCCGAGCAAGATGGTGTTTGCTCTGGGTGCTCTGCACTTGAACCACTCATGGTTGAGTGGTAGGACCGGCCCGACGACAACGGGGCAGAGCTTGGATCGGGCGGAGCAATCAGCTCTGAAAAGAGCTCTCGTTTTCAAACGAGCTTTGTGGGCGCAGGCGCGCTTTGCACGCGAACCTTCTCGTGCCTCTTACGCTAGCTTCTTTCGACGCTTTCAAACCACTATCGATTATTGCCTGCTTGCTCCCCGGGGATTCTCCGATCCGCCGGTCTACTACATACTGTAAACTATCTTTACCAATTAGCATATATGTAAATTATATTGCAATATCTAGCATCCTATAGACTGTATGCATTGACGTCACGAAACCGCACTTCGCGTCACTTTTTCGTCTGCTGCTTTCTTGCACAACAACTGGTGTACAAGTGAGATCAAAGATGCATTGCATGGACTACGTAAGTGGGTTATCTGGTGACCAAAAACAGCTTTATTCTGATAAATTAAAGTTATTGGGCAATTGTGGTGACCCATATGAAATTCCATCCTCACTTTTCCTGAACAATATTGTACGAAGAGGAATGTTTTTGCTTGAAAGAAACTCAAAATTCTGCATTCCAGCACAGCCAAGCTTCTGTGCTAACATCATAGTCACACAGTTAATTAAAATAAAAACGTCGTGTCATCTTTGGCTAACTATTTAATTTAAAAGTTTACCTTTCAATAATTTAGATATTTCCCAACTTGAAACTAAAGTAAAAATCCTAAGCTTTACACAGGTAAGGCTATAATAATAATAATAATAATTCTGGCAAGTCGTACTAAGTCTCTCTATCTTATATATAATAGTGACAATAATAAACTGGTGAATGTTATCATGAGATCATTTTTCTAAAATCGGCCTGGAAACCCAACATACACTGGCGGAAAGTGAAAAATGAACACCAAGACGGAATTGGCGGACGATCATGAAATTTACATATGTTAATGGGGTCGGGTTTACGTATAGGTATGATGTTAATTTCGGGACCAACCAGTGAGCGCTTACGCCACAGCACGGCATAATATGCAAATTATCGTCGGTGATATTTAAGGAGTACGGCGAAGTGAATGTAATCAGTCGTCGGCATACGGACACGTGCGGAAACCCTGAAGAAGCTGCAATGCCTGGACATGGAAGACGTGTACGATTTCAGCAGTTATCGGACTTTGAGCGAGGTCGTTTAGTCGGACTTCGCGAGGCCGGGTGGTCGTATTGCGGAGAGAATTGAACGGGAAGTATCGGTGGTGGTACGATGGTGGCGTAGATGGTCCGAGGAACATTCCCACTCGAGAAGACGTCGAACCGGGAGTCACAGACGGACTGATGAGCGGACCAATCGACGCATAAGAAGAGCGGCGTTGTCAAGCAGAACATCCACTGCGACGCAAATCCGAGCTGCCGTTGTACCTGAGGTGATTGTACGAACAATCCGCAACCGTCTACTGGATGCAGGGCTACGTGCACGAGTGCCTCTGGCATGTGTACCTCTGACTCCAACTAACCGTCAGGAACGGCTGTAGTGGTGTCGCCAACGTCTGCACTGGAGAACGCAATGGCGATCTGTCGTGTTCAGCGATGAAAGCAGATTCTGCTTAGGAGCCTCTGATGGCCGTATGCCTGTTCACAGACGCACAGGTGAGCGTCTCTACCCTTCTTGCATCCGCCAGCGACATACAGGGCCTGCACCTGTTCTCCTGGTGTGAGGAGTGATCAGCCATCACTCCCGTACAAAACTAGTGTTTGTACCGGATACGTTAAATAGCACCTCCTACATCAACAACATCATTCAGCCCGTGCCATTTGTAAGGCCGGTCCATCGTGGTGTTTTCCAGCAAGATAACGCACGCCCAACACACGGCACGGGCAACGCAATATGCACTTCAGGGTGTGAGACAACTTCCATGGCCTTTAGGTTCACCGGATTTGTCCCCCATTGAGCACGTGTTGGATTTTATGGGACAACGACTTATCCGGTCTCCACGGCCAGCCACGACCATCTCCGATTTACGTGTCCAGGTTGAGGATGCTTGGAACTCAATACCCCAAACTTACATCCAACATCTGTACGACAGACTCCACGCCAAAATTGCACAGTGTGACGCAGTTCATGTCGGTTCAACCTCGTAGTAACCATGTTACATGGAAATGTTATTTTTCAGTTTACCAGCAAATACAGCTGTATTTTGCCATAATGTTTTGATCACGTTATCCTCTGTATTCCGTTATTATGCTGTATAAATTTCGTTGGTATCAGACGTCTCCTTCTTAGTGTTCTTTTTTCACTTTCCGCCAGTGTATGAAGGTTCCATAAGATATTCACTCCCCTATAGCAGTGGATACATTCACAATAAAGAACAGCATAATCTTACTCTTAAGAAAGGTTAATTCTAGTCTAAAGATCTTCATAGAGTTTTCGCAGATAATGCATCAGTAAATTTATGAACATACCTGTAAACTACACGCTAATGTTTCTTCGTTTCCGGTCATCAATGTCAACTATGTTGATACGTGATAACCACAAATTTTGGCGCTTTTGTATTAAATTTTTATAATTCTGATCCCACTTCGTTTGCTCAGAAGATAATATATAATAGGACACATCATTATCTCTCCCACTTCGGTTACTACAGCCGAAAATAGCACATAACACCATTGCTTGTACACCAGTTGATCACCAGGGCGTCTGCTAGGATGGTTTACCTCGCTGTGACGTCATGTGCATACGGTCTATTAGTAAGTAAAAAATATTTTTTTATGTATACATTTTCTTTTTATATGTGTTTGTTTCGTTTTACACAATATTAAAACAACGGATAAAAATTTTCTGAAGCAGCCCCCCCCCCATGATTTTAGCTACGAGCAGCCACTGCCTGCGATGCTATGTTACCGCGATATTTTGACATGCCTTGTTACAGTACCGCGATGTTTTGACATGCCTTGTTATAGTACCGCGATATCTTGACCTGCGATGTTATAACCGTGATCATATGGCAGGCGATGTTATGTCGTAGACTCGTTCTTCTGTATTATGTACTCGTTACGTTGTAACGGTTAGAATGTACCGACCCATCGCTAGTAACCAGGGGCGAGACATTACTTTCAATATGCCCTTTGTAAAACCCGACTGTTCAAATAATGTAAAAAATGATACAGAAACAACATGCTTTTTCTAAGACAAACGTCAATAGATGTCACTGTGTGCCAACGCCTAACTTTTGTCCTTGCTGTTTTCGCTTATGGTGAACGTCAAGTAATTTTGCTTCCTATGCTTCCAATGGAAAAACTTTTGTACACATTTCCTTCACAATTAGTGTGGTCCCAAGGATGAAAATTCGAACATCAATTAAAATAGCTTCATATTATAACTTGGAATACTTAATATTTTCTAAAACATAACTATAATTATATTAAAAATCAATAATTTTTCCTTCGGTGGTGTTGAAACCAGAACAAAAATGACGCCACTTGTACTTTGATGACGTCAGTACACAAACAAAGGTTGGATTGCATAATTACGGTTATGTTTTAGAAAATATTAAGTATTCCAAGTTATAAAAGAAAGCTATTTTTATCGATGTTTAAATTTTCATCCTTGGGAATGCATTAATTGTGAAGAAAATGTTTACAGAAGTTTTTCCATTGGAAGGATAGGAAGCAAAATTACTTGACGTCCACCTTAATGTTACAAGCCTGGTAAGTGATCCAAATGATCATATGTAGAGGATTTTAGGAAGGGAGTGTCTGACCCCGGGTCTTATACAACCCTTAGAAATAGGAAGCTAGGAGATTTGGGCTAGAGTGCCCGATAGGAAAGTGACACTGATGCGAAGTAGAAAGGGGAAGGAAGACGACCTTGTTTATTACTGCGGGACCAATACCCGGGTAAGTGATCCAATTCAGCAAACAGCTTTACTTATACTGTGTATTCGACAGTGGGAGGATTTACACTTCAGTGTTTCCATTTGCAGAAATCTATCATTAAAAAAAGTTCTATTTTACCTAAATCAAAATATCTGAAACAAATAACAGAAGAAAAAAAAAGCAACATGTTTTTGTTTTGTGAGAAATAATTTGATCTTCAATGCTACAATTTATTGTTTCGCTACATTTTGTCTACTAAGTTATTTTAGCTAGTCTTCTTAGCCATTTAAAGATTGGTACTGCATCCTCTCATCCTAAGTGTACTATTGAAGCCATGGTAAGTAACAATGGTGTTACATTCACTTCTTTTTACATTATTAATTTAAAGTATCAAATAAATAATGTTAATAATCATGCATCATTAAGTTTTAAATCGCACATAGATAAGTACAAAAATTTAAGGTGATTTAAATATTTTTTGGGATTTTTCTTCACTTTTGTAGACTTTTAGGATGTCTGAGTAGGCAACACTGGTGACATCTGACTAAAATTCTGTAGTTTCGCTGCTTGCTGTCTGTGGTGGTGGTTTTTGTTGTAGGATTGTCTGAGGACATTGTTGGGAATTACTTGGTGTAATTTGTTTTCTACAGTATTTTGAGGTGCATTCTGCATCTTTTTTTTTTTTTTTTTTTTTTTTGCTGTATTCCAAGCTTTACCCCTCAAAAGGTTCATGGGATCAAAAATGGCTGATCAGCAAAAGGATGAAGTAGGAGGCTAATCCAGAAAAATAACATTAAAATGTGTCCAACAGGATGGTTATGAGCTGCATTTGAATGTTGCAAGGACAATCTCAATGAAAAAGCTGAAGGATTTCTACAGCCAAAGAGTTCATAAGCCTGTGACAGCTCTTAGATTTGTTTACGATGGAATAAGGATCAAGGACCAGGATACACCCAAGCAACTTGAAATGGAACATGGGGATTTAATTGAAGTCTACATGTTAGAAATAGGAGGATAGTAGGTTTTCCAACTAGTGAGTTGATGTTAAAGAATTTTTTTATTTCATAGTTGTGATTTTTTTTCTTTTAATTTAAAGTGGAAACATGCTGGCTGGAGTGGGAAAGAATGCTATTCTCAAGTTACTCCTTTCTTGTAAAATGATTAATCTGCGATAAAGTCAAGCATATTTCAACTAAGTATTTTCAGGTTTAAGCATGTGTGAAAACTATATAAGCATTCTTTAAAGTACATGAATGCATGACCAATACTATGGTTCATACTATTTATGTGAATGTAAAAAAATATCCAAAACATATGATAATGTGTAAAATTATAAGCATTATTGTGACTTGATTTATTTATAGATTTTTATTAGGTCAAAACCAGGAAATTTTTGAAAGTTTATATCTGCCGTAATGAATTTTTTTCAGATATTTTTAATCAGTACTTGCCTACATCAGTTAGTGATAATTACGAGGAGTTTCAAAAAATTAAGGTAACACATTTTTATTCTCCACAGTGTTTAACCAGAGGAAGTTGAAGTTGCACAAGAAGAAAGAAGTGAGCATAAACTAATACTCTACATGATCTCCAAATTTATTGAAACATTTTATCAGTTCAACACAGGGCCGTAGCTACCGGGAGGGCAGTTACTCTCCCAGAATGGTCATTCCAGGAGCCTACATTAATGCTCTTGGGGGGTGTACAAAATAGAAGTCGTAATTAAAAAAATTAAGTTAAGCCCTTCTGTATTTTCTTTTTAAAGACTAGTTAATCTCATACAGTATTTGATACAATTAGCCAGGGTACAGAGTAACGTACACTATGAGGTGTGAACGTCCCATATCCATGAAGAGAATTCTCCAAGATGGAGACATAGAAAATGTCTCCATCTTAGAGACATTTTCCTCTGAAAGGTCATGCCTAACCTCCATGACCTTTCTGAACATGTTGGGATGAAGAGCTAACTAATCATTTGGGGTATATCAGAGAAAGTTCTTTGAGCATTTAACCATGAATGAAATTTTTCCCAGCCCTACCCCTAAAGGTTCTTCCTATTGTTATGTTTTTATCTGATACTCATTTGTTCTCTTCTGGTTTGTTTCTCATTCCGCATTTCTGTGGAGTGTTCTGTTGTCAGCATTCAAGTAACGTGTACACTTTACTTGGTATCTACAACCTGTGGTTCTTGGGTATTTACCTAGTTTTTACATTTTTAATAAAAATATGTCAATAACCTGAAGTGCGATTTTTGAACGATTATAATACTTCCCTATAATGGCAGTGTGTGAGAAAGTAAAAACCATATGTTACTTGAGTGGAACTCCAAAGAGCATAGCTTTGATCTTGAAGGAGTATAATTTCAAGTCTCGCCCTCCCCGACAAGAAAAGCTTGCTACGGTCCTGGTTCAGCCAATCCATTGCAGAAGTCAGTGTGTTCAAACCCATTAACCAACAGTCCACCTCCTGACAATCTTTCGAAATCCAAGGATATTGGGTGACCATTCCATAAACTGTAGACTTCAGTAAGTCAGTGTCCTGTGCAATTTCACATAGCTTCACTTGCTTGTTTTCAAGAACAATGCCATTAAGGTACAAAATGTCTTCTTCGTTGATGATCTGCCCACCTAGTGTTTGTGTTAGACATTAACTTGGCCCTTTTTGGATTCAATACACCAAAAATAAAACACCTACTTCTTTAATCACTTTTCCCCCATACCCAAACCAGTTCACTGGGAATATCATTGGGTGAAGTCCCTTTTGCTGACAGAAAACCAAATAACTTCACTAGTATGTGTTTTGGACCACATTTTCATAGTAACCTCCATCTTGCTACTAGAAACACTAGTGGAGTGACAGCAATGCCACTTTGCATGAGCTATGTTTTTTTTTGGGGGGGTTAGCATATTACTAATGGTATTACCATCTGTGGCATTTTATTTTATTCCATGTCCCCATTATAGGGAAAATAAATGTGGTACTGTACAGAAACCCTATGTTTTAAAAAACGTGGCAGCAGTACAACATAATATATAACGGCTAATAGTTCATTTCATATGGAATGGCACAAAGCCAAGTTTCTTTAGCATTGTGAACAGCATGGCACAAACGTGATAAATTTGGGCCACCTTTCTTCAGTCCTGTCTCCTGCTGAAAAATAATTTTATGCCATGATAGTGTTTATTAAACACATTCTGTTTTTTTTATATATAAGATAGAAAGACAGATAAGAGGTTTAATATTTTGTGGTTCACCCCAGGCATAGAAATGCATAGTTGCACCTTGTCTTAAATTCACCTATGTAGTACATACTTGCTTACATAATTAATGTAACAACACAAACTACACTGGCGGAAAGTGAAAAAGGAACACCAAGAAGGAATTGGCGGAAGATCGTGAAATTTACGTATGTTAATGGGGTCGGGTTTACGTAGGCGTGATGTTAATTTCGGGACCAACCGGTGAGCGCTTACGCCAGTGCACTGCATAATATGCAAATTATCGTCGGTGGTATTTAAGGAGTACGGCGAAGTGAATGCAATTAGTCGTCGGCGTACGGACACGTGCGAAGACCCTGAAGCAGCTGCAATGCCTGGACATGGAAGACGTGTACGATTTCAGCAGTTATCGGACTTTGAGCGAGGTCGTTTAGTCGGACTCCACGAGGCCGGGTGGTCGTATCGTCGTATTGCGAAGCGAATTGGATGGGAAGTATCGGTGGTGGTACGATGGTGGCGTAGATCATCCGAGGAACATTCCCACATGAGAAGACGTGGAACCGGGAGTCACAGACGGACTGATGAGCGGTCCGATCGACGCATAAGAAGAGCGGCGTTGTCAAGCAGAACATCCACTGCGACGCAAATCCGAGCTGCCGTTGCACCTGAGGTGACTGTACGAACAATTCGCAACCATCTACTGGATACAGGACTACGTGCACGTGTGCCTCTGGCATGTGTACCTCTGATTCCAGCCCACCGTCGGGAACGGCTGCAGTGGTGTCGCCAACGTCTACACTGCAGAGCGCAATGGCGATCTGTCGTGTTCAGCGATGAAAGCAGATTCTGTTTGGGAGCCTCTGATGACCGTATGCGTGTTTGCAGACGCACAGAGGAGCGTCTCCACCCTTCTTGCATCCGCCAGCGACACACAGGGCCTACACCTGGCCTCCTGGTGTGGGGAGCGATCAGCTATCGCTCCCGTACCCAACTAGTGTTTTTTTATTGGAGGTTTAACGACCACCGTGAGCAACTCAATGGGCTATAAGCAGTCGCCCGTCCCTAATTTAGGGTCACTGGTTCCAGGGAAGGGAGATAACCAGTGCCGTAAGACACACACAACATCCATGCCTCACCGGGATTCGAACCCGGACCCCGTTTGGACGAATGATCAGAGGCCATCGCTTAGACCACTGCGCCACCAGGGCGGCAACTAGTGTTTGTACCGGGTACGTTAAACAGCACCTCCTACATCAACAACATCATTCAGCCCGTTGTTGTACCATTTCTAAGGTCGGTCCATCGTGGTGTTTTCTAGCGAGATAACGCACGCCCACACACGGCACGTGCAATGCAACATGCACTTCATGGTGTGAGACAACATCCATCGCCTACACGTTCACCGGATTTGTTCCCCATTGAGCACGTGTGGGATTTTGTGCGACAACGACTTCTCCGGTCTCCACGGCCAGCCACGACCATCCCGAATTTACGCGGTTCCAGGTTGAGGATGCTTGGAACTCAATACCCCAAACTTACATCCAACATCTGTACGACAGACTCCACGCCAGAATTGCACAGTGTGACGCAGTTCATGGCGGTTCAACCTCGTACTAACCATGTTACATGGAAATGTTATTTTTCAGTTTACCAGCAAATACAGCTGTATTTTGCCATAATGTTTTGATCACGTTATCCTCTGTATTCCGTTATTATGCTGTATAAATTTCGTTGGTATCAGACGTCTCCTTCTTGTGTTCTTTTTTCACTTTCCGCCAGTGTATGAAGGTTCCTAAGATATTCACTCCCCTATAGCAGTGGATACATTCACAATAAAGAACAGCATAATCTTACTCTTAAGAAAGGTTAATTCTAGTCTAAAGATCTTCATAGAGTTTTCGTAGATAATGCATCAGTAAATTTATGAACATACCTGTAAACTACACGCTAATGTTTCTTCGTTTCCGGTCATCAATATCAACTATGTTGATACGTGATAACCACACATTTTGGCGCTTCTGTATTAAATTTTTATGATTCTGATCCTACTTCGTTTGTTCAGATGATAATATATAATAGGACACATCATTATCTCTCCCACTTCGGTTACTACAGCCGAAAATAGCACATAACACGATTGCTTGTACACCAGTTGATCACCAGGGCGTCTGCTAGGATGGTTTAATTCGCTGTGACGACGTCATATGCATACGGTCTATTACTAAGTAAAAAATATTTTTTTTATGTATACATTTTCTTTTCATATGTATTTGTTTCGTTTTACACAATATTAAAACAATGGATAAAAAATTTCTGAAGCAGCCCCCCCTAATTTTAGCTACGAGCAGCCACTGCCTGCGACGCTATATTACCGCGATGTTTTGACATGCCTTGTTATAGTACCACGATGTCTTGACCTGCGATGTTATGACCGTGATCATATGGCAGGCGATGTTATATTGTAGACTCGTTCTTCTGTATTATGTACTCGTTACATTGTAACGGTTAGGATGTACCGACCCATCGCTAGTAACCAGGGGCGAGACATTACTTTCAGGATGCCCTTTGTAAAACCCAACTGTTGAAATATTTTTTTCTTATTTTCTTTTTTGAGGTTTAACGACCACCGTGATCAACTCAATGGGCTATAAGCAGTCGCCCGTCCCTAATTTAGGGTCACTGGTTCTAGGGAAGGGAGAGAGCCAGTGCCGTAAGACAAACACAACATCCATGCCTGACCGGGATTCGAACCCGGACCCCTTACGGACGAATGATCAGAGGCCAGCGCCTTAGACCACTGCGCCACCGGGGCGGCGTTCTGCGTTCAAATAATGTAAATAATGTTACAGAAACAACATGCTTTTTCTAAGTCAAATGTCAATAGACGGCACTGTGTGCCAACGCCTAACTTTTGTCCTTGCTGTTTTCGCTTAAAGTGAACGTCAAATAATTTTGCTTCCTATACTTCCAATGGAAAAACTTTTGTACACATTTCCTTCACAATTGGTGTGTTCCCAAGGATGAAAATTTGAACATCAATTAAAATAGCTTCATATTATAACTTGGAATGCTTAATATTTTCTAAAACATAACCATAATTATATTAAAAATCAATAACTTGTCCTTTGGTGGTGTTGAAACCAGAACAAAAATGGCGCCACCTGTACTTTGCTGACGTCAGTAGACCAACAAAAGTTGCATTGCATAATTACGGTTATGTTTTAGAAAATATTAAGTATTCCAAGTTATAAAAGAAAGCTATTTTTATCGATGTTTAAATTTTCATCCTTGGGAACGCATTAATTGTGAAGAAAATGTTTACAGAAGTTTTTCCATTGGAAGGATAGGAAGCAAAATTACTTGACGTCCACCTTAATGTTACAAGCCTGGTAAGTGATCTAAATGATCATATGTAGAGGATTTTAGGAAGGAGTGTCTGACCCAGGGTCTTATACAACCCTTAGAAATAGGAAGCTAGGAGATTTGGGCTAGAGTGCCCGATAGGAAAGTGACACTGATGCGAAGTAGAAAGGGGGAGGAAGACGACCTTGTTTATTACCGCGGGACCAGTACCCGGGTAAGTGATCCAATTCAGCAAACAACTTTACTTATACTGTGTATTCGATGGTGGGAGGATTTACACTTCAGTGTTTCCATTTGCAGAAATCTATCATTAAAAAAAGTTCTATTTTACCTAAATCAAAATATCTGAAACAAATAACAGAAGAAAAAAAAAGCCACATGTTTTTGTTTTTTGAGAAATAATTTGATCTTCAATGCTATAATTTATTGTTTCGCTACATTTTGTCTACTAAGTTATTATAGCTAGTCTTCTTAGCCATTTAAAGATTGGTACTGCATCCTCTCATCCTAAGTGTACTATTGAAGCCATGGTGCCGCCCCGGTGGCGCAGTGGTCTAAGGCGTTGGCCTATGATCATTCGTCCGAAGGGGTCCGGGTTCGAATCCCGGTGAGGCATGGATGTTGTGTTTGTCTTACGGCACTGGCTCTCTCCCTTCCCTGGAACCAGTGACCCTAAATTAGGGACGGGCGACTGCTTATAGCCCATTGAGTTGCTCACGGTGGTCGTTAAACCTCCAATCAAAAAAAAAAAAAAAAGCCATGGTAAGTAACAATGGTGTTACATTCACTTCTCTTTACATTATTAATTTAAAGTATCAAATAATGTTAATAATCACGCATCATTAAATTTTAATGGCACATAGATAAGTACAAAAATTTAAGGTGATTTAAATATTTTTTGGGATTTTTCTTCACTTTTGGAGACTTTTAGGATGTCTGAGTAGGCAACACTGGTGACATCTGACTAAAATTCAGTAGTTTAGCTGCTTGCTCTCTGTGGTGGAGGTTTTTGTTGTAGGATTGTCTGAGAATATTATTGGGAATTACTTAGTGTGTTTTGTTTTTTACAGTATTTTGAGGTGCATTCTGCATTTATTTTTTTGTGCTGTAATCCAAGCTTTATTGCTCAAAATGTTCATGACATCAAAAATGGCTGATCAGCAAAAGGATGAAGTAGCAGGCCAATCCAGAAAAGTAATATTGAAATTTGTCCAACAGGATGGTTATGAGCTGCATTTGAATGTTCCAAGGACAATCTCAATGAAAAAGCTGAAGGATTTCTACAGCCAAAGAGTTGATAAGCCTGTGACAGATCTTAGATTTGTCTATGAAGGAAGAAGAATCAAGGACCAGGATACACCCAAGCAACTTCAAATGGAACATGGGGATTTAATTGAAATCTACATGTTACAAATAGGAGGATAGTAAGTTTTCCAGCTAGTGAGTTGATGTTAAAGAATTTTTTATTTCATAGTTGTGATTTTTTTCTTTTAATTTAAAGTGGAAATATGCTGGCTGGAGTGGGAAAGAATGCTATTCTCAAGTTACTCCTTTCTTGTAAAATGATTAATCTGCCATGTAGTCAAGCATATTTCAACTGAGTATTTTCAGGTTTAAGCATGTGTGAAAACTATATAAGCATTCTTTAAAGTGCATGACCAATACTATGGTTCATACTATTTATGTGAATGTAAAAAAATCCAAAACATATGATAATGTGTAAAATTGTAAGCATTATTGTGACTTGATTTATTTATAGATTTTTATTAGGTCAAAACTAGGAAATTTTTGAAAGTTTATATCTGTCGTAATGAATATTTTCAGATATTTTTAATCAGTGCTTGCCTACGTCAGTTAGTGATAATTACGAGGAGTTTCAAAAAATTAAGGTAACATTTTTATTCTCCACAGTGTTTAACCAGTTGAAGTTGCACAGGAAGAACGAAGTGAGCATAAACTAATACTCTACATAATCTCCAAATTTATTGAAACATTTTATGCCGCCCCGGTGGTGCAGTGGTCTAAGGCGTTGGCCTCTGATCATTCGTCTGTAAAGGGTCCGGGTTCAAATCCCGGTCAGGCATGGATGTTGTGTTTGTCTTACGGCACTGGCTCTCTCCCTTCCCTGGAACCAGTGACCCTAAATTAGGGACGGGCGACTGCTTATAGCCCAATGAGTTGCTCACGGTGGTCGTTAAGTTAAACCTCCAATAAAAAAAAAGAAACATTTTATCAGTTCAGCACAGTGCCGTAGCTACTGGGAGGGCAGTTACGCTCCCAGAATGGTCATTCCAGGGGCCTAAATTCATGCTCTTGGTGGGTGTACAAAATAGAAGTCGTAATTTAAAAAATTAAGTTAAGCCCTTCAGTATTTTCTTTTTAAAGACTAGTTAATCTCATACAGTATTTGATACAATTAGCCAGGGTACAGAGTAACGTACACTATGAGGTGTGAATGTCCCATATCCGTGAAGAGAATTCTCAAAGATGGAGACATAGAAAATGATATGCCTAACCTCCATGACCTTTCTGAGCATGTTGGGATGAAGAGTAACTAATCATTTGGGGTATGTCAGAGAAAGTTCTTTGAGCATTTAACCATGAATGAAATTTTCCCCAGCCCTACCCCTAAAGGTTCTTCCTATTGTTATGTTTTTATCTGATACTCATTTGTTCTCTTCTGGTTTGTTTCTCATTCCGCATTTCTGTGGAGTGTTCTGTTGTCAGCATTCAAGTAACGTGTACACTTTACTTGGTATCTACAACCTGTGGTTCTTGGGTATTTACCTAGTTTTTACATTTTTAATAAAAATATGTCAAAAACCTGAAGTGCGATTTTTGAACGATTGTAATACTTCCCTATAATGGCAGTGTGTGAGAAAGTAAAAACCATATGTTACTTGAGTGGAACTCCAAAGAGCATAATTTTGATCTTGAAGGAGTATAATTTCAAGTCTTGCCCTCCCAGTCAAGAAAAGCTTGCTACGGTCCTGGTTCAGCAAATCCATTGCAGAAGTCAGTGTGTTCAAACCCATTAACCAACAGTCCACCTCCTGACAATCTTTCGAAATCCAAGGATATTGGGTGACCATTCCATAAACTGTAGACTTCAGTAAGTCAGTGTCCTGTGCAATTTCACAGAGCTTCACTTGCTTGTTTTCAAGAACAATGCCATTAAGGTACAAAATGTCTTCTTCGTTGATGATCTGCCCACCTAGTGTTTGTGTTAGACATTAACTTGGCCCTTTTTGGATTCAATACACCAAAAATAAAACACCTACTTCTTTAATCACTTTTCCCCCATACCCAAACCAGTTCACTGGGAATATCATTGGGTGAAGTCCCTTTTGCTGACAGAAAACCAAGTAACTTCACTAGTATGTGTTTTGGACCACATTTTCATAGTAACCTCCATCTTGCTACTAGAAACACTAGTGGAGTGACAGCAATGCCACTTTGCATGAGCTATGTTTTTTTTTTTTGGGGGGGGGGGGAGGTTAGCATATTACTAATGGTATTACCATCTGTGGCATTTTATTTTATTCCATGTCCCCATTATAGGGAAAATAAATGTGGTACTGTACAGAAACCCTATGTTTTAAAAAACATGGCAGCAGTACAACATAATATATAACGACTAATAGTTCATTTCATATGGAATGGCACAAAGCCAAGTTTCTTTAGCATTGTGAACAGCATGACACAAACGTGATAAATTTGGGCCACCTTTCTGCAGTCCTGTCTCTTGCTGAAAAATAATTTTATGCCATGATAGTGTTTATTAAACACATTCTGTTTTTTTATATGTAAGATAGAAAGACAGATAGGAGGTTTAATATTTTGTGGTTCACCCCAGGCATAGAAATGCATAGTTGCACCTTGTCTTAATTTCACCTATGTAGTACATACTTGCTTACATAATTAATGTAACAACACAAACTACACTGGCGGAAAGTGAAAAAAGAACACCGAGAAGGAATTGGCGGAAGATCATGAAATTTACGTATGTTAATGGGGTCGGGTTTACGTAGGCGTGATGTTAATTTCGGGACCAACCGGTGAGCGCTTACGCCACAGCACTGCATAATATGCAAATTATCATCGGTGGTATTTAAGGAGTACGGCGAAGTGAATGCAATCAGTCGTAGGCGCACGGACATGTGCGAAGACCCTGAAGAAGTTGCAATGCCTGGACATGGAAGACTTGTACGATTTCAGCAGTTATCGGACTTTGAGCGAGGTCGGGTGGTCGTATCGTCGTATTGCGGAGCGAATTGGATGGGAAGTATCGGTGGTGGCACGATGGTGGCGTAGATGGTCCGAGGAACATTCCCACATGAGAAGACATGGAACCGGGAGTCACAGACGGACTGATGAGCGGACTGATCGACGCATAAGAAGAGCGGCGTTGTCAAGCAGAACATCCACTGCGACGCAAATCCGAGCTGCCGTTGCACCTGAGGTGATTGTACGAACAATTCGCAACCATCTACTGGATACAGGACTACGTGCACGTGTGCCTCTGGCATGTGTACCTCTGACTCCATCCCACCGTCGGGAACGGCTGCAGTGGTGTCGCCAACGTCTGCACTGGAGAACGCAATGGCGATCTGTCGTGTTCAGCGATGAAAGCAGATTCTGCTTGGGAGCCTCTGATGACCGTATGCGTGTTTGCAGACGCACAGAGGAGCGTCTCCACCCTTCTTGCATCCGCCAGCAACACACAGGGCCTACACCTGGTCTCCTGGTGTGGGGAGCGATCAGCTATCGCTCCCGTACCCAACTAGTGTTTGTACTGGGTACATTAAACAGCACCTCCTACATCAACAACATCATTCAGCCCGTTGTTGTACCCTTTGTAAGGTCGGTCCATCGTGGTGTTTTCTAGCGAGATAACACACGCCCACACACGGCACGTGCAATGCAACATGCACTTCAGGGTGTGAGACAACTTCCATGGCCTGCACGTTCACCGGATTTGTCCCCCATTGAGCACGTGTGGGATTTTGTGCGACAACGACTTATCCGGTCTCCACGGCCAGCCACGACCATCCCAGATTTACGCGTCCAGGTTGAGGATGCTTGGAACTCACTACCCCAAACTTACATCCAACATCTGTACGACAAACTCCATGCCAGAACTGCACAGTGTGACGCAGTTCATGTCAGTTCAATCTCGTACTAACCATGTTACATGGAAATGTTATTTTTCAGTTTACCAGAAAATACAGCTGTATTTTGCCATAATGTTTTGATCACGTTATCCTTTGTATTCCGTTATTATGCTGTATAAATTTCGTTGGTATCAGACGTCTCCTTCTTGTTGTTCTTTTTTCACTTACCGCCAGTGTATATAATCGATCTGAGGTAACTACTCTTCTAATAACTACTGTACACACATTATTAACTGCATACTGCTATATCATACTACAAACTACTATGTCAGACTACTAACATCATACCTGTTGTTCTAAAACTTGTATACATGTAAATCGATATGATATAAATAAGATTTAATAATGATTCATATGCGACATCTTTTTTTAACTAAAGGAAATAAATAAAAATCGAATCCGCAAAATTTTAGTCTCGCGAGGATCTTGATATCAATCGGCACTAAATGTTAATGGCCTTAAATATAAATAAACGTAGTCTTGCAGCTAGTTTGGTTTGTTTACAATCCTACCAGATCTGGTAACAGTTTGTTGATTATTATGATCTGCACTAAAGCGAGGGTTTAGTCTTATTCATTGGTGCTGCCCTTCTAGTTCATGTTCACTGTTGTCTCCAATGTGTTGATCACACACTTCGGTGTCAATTTGATCAGTTCTCCTGTGTAAGGATCCTCTGTTCTCTCAATTACACTCTCATGTTCTTTCTTTAGTTCATATGATTTAGGTCTGTTGGCTTCAGACGGAATCTTTGTTCTTTCCACATTGGTCCTTTACATTCCTTTTCAATGAAAACGCGCTCTCCTGATTTCAGTGGTCTAAGGTCTCTTGAATTTCTGTCATTTTTTTCTGTACATATTGCCTTGCTCTTAACTGTTCTCTAACATCTCCATACTTGTCTGTTGGAAAAAGTTTTCCTTTGTTGGCATTAATCCATTTATTTTTCTTCCAATCATTATTTCACATGGTGATGGAATATCACGTGGAAATTGGAGTGTTTCTGTATTCCAGCAAAGCCGAAAATCGGTTCTTGTTATCATAAACAGCCTTTTCTAACAATAATACAGGGATCGCATTCCTCCTAAAATTCCTAATATTTTGTGACCCTCCTTAAATTCCTAAAATTATACCTAAAATTTGCTATTCTTCCTAAAATTTTCGTAAGCTTATTTATTAAAAATACAACCGTTATTAACGCCAATAAATTTACCATTACGTGTTTCTACAATAACAGGTAAGAAGACCTGTTATTGTAGAAACACAGCCTATATGCTGTGCTGCTGAAGGGAGGGAAAATGACGCCATCGAGATGCACTTGCTTCGGGGCGGGTGCTCCACTTTTGTGCCTTCGGACAGTTTTCGAGAGTAACAAGAGATCTAAGGGAAAAGGGGAGGGGTCACTTTCACCCCTGGTTTGCGTTTTGCAGACGAACTCCGTGGCTCGCAGAAGATCGTACTTTATTTTTGTACATGCCTTGTGAAACCTCCTCTTTCTGCTGATGTTTTGTTGTTGTAAACCGCAGGTGGGTGGAAGCAAAGAGGAAACATGTGGTCTCCTTCCGTAACCTCCGGTAATGACGATGGGATGGTAGCTGAGTGTTATCGTGGCAGGCAGTAGAGCACGTGATCATTGACCTTCGATGCGCAATATATCTCGGCTCCGACTCGCTTTGACTGAACTTGCGTGAGATGCGTATGATAGTTTCTGGTTTTGCGTCTTTTATGGTGTTCTCTGTGCTGTGTGCAGATTCAGTTCTCTAGTGGTGACCTGCTTTTTTTTTTTTTTTTTCTACTGACATCCTTGCAGCCAAACTTTGGGAAGTTGTCGGGTTTTGCAATATTGGAACGTGTTTTTGTACTTCCCTTTCATTTTTTGGTTAGTAATACAAGTGTTTAAGATGCCTAAATCCAAAACGAAATTTCAAGATGCGTGGCTCGCCAAAGAATTGGACGGAGTGAAGTTGAAAGAATGGTGTTCTGCAACTGAAACAATATTTTCTGCGAAGTGTATCTTGTGTTCAGAAATTTTCAATATTTCTAATAGTGGCTTTTCACAAGTAAAAGTGCATCATAAAGGAAAAAAAAAACATTTGCAGAAATTTCAAAGTAAATTTCAAAATAAGTCCATCCTGAAAGCCTTTGGAGGACGGGATCTTCAGCCCAAAACAAATATTAGTGAAGTACTGAGTCATGATTTACAGTTGGCTAAAGCCGAAGCCTTATGGGCCATGAAAGTTGCCAAGGACAATATGTCTTTTGTTTCATGCACTGAAACAGTTGAACTTTTCAAAGAAATGTTTCCTGATTCTGCTATTGCAGCCAAAATGACACTTAAAGAAAAAAAGTTGCTTATGTGATATCACGTGGATTGTCAAAATATTTTGAAGAGGATTTGAAAAAAGACATTGCATCTAGTAGCCCAGGAAAGGTTACTATAGCATTTGATGAAACTACAAATACACAAGTGAAACGGCAGTTGGATGTGTATCTCAGGTACTGGTCTTCAGAAATAAATTCAGTTTCTTGCCGATACCTAACAAGCGTTTTTCTGGGTCATGCAACAGCAGATATTTTGCTAAAAGAAATTCTTCAATATTTCGTTGAACAGAATTATTTGTGTATCCATGGACAGCCCAAATGTAAATAAGTGCTTTTTACGCAAATTCAATAAAGTTGTAAAACAAGAAACAGGCCAGAAATCTTTGGAACTAGGTTTTTGTAACCTGCATGTTGTTAGTAATGCATTTAAAAAATTTTTGACAAGCTTAAATATAGATTTTGACGAATTTGCTACTGATATGCATTACTTTTTAAAGAGTAGTGCTGCAAGACAAGAGGATTATAAATCTGTCGAGGATATAACATTGGTCACAGCCAAATTTCTTTTGCGTCATGTCAGCAACAGATGGTTAACCGTTGGTTCTGTAGCCCAGAGGCTCTTGGATCAATGGCTAAATATTACAGAATATTTTTTAAACTTCTTGCCATCTCAAAAAATATTTGAAAAACAACTACGCAATTCGGCAAGGTATAAAAGAATTCACTGTTTCCTGAAAAATGAGCTAACTCCTTGCTATTTAGCATTAATTTCATTTTCACACCAAAATTTTGAAAAGTTTTCATTATGTTATCAGAGTGAAGAACCAAAAATACACCAGTTATATTCTGATTTAAATACTTTAATGAGGAATGTTATGGCTCAGTTTATCCAAGATGATGTTATTGCAGGGAAATTTGGAGAAGACCTAAAGAATATAGATTTTGAAAACAAAAATTCATGGAAAAAACTAGGGGAGTTAGAAGTTGGTATGAAGACAAAAAATCTCCTCAGGAATGTTCAGGAGACCAGGCAGAAATTATTTCTTTTAGATGTAAGATCATCACTAATTGCAACCACAAAATATTTAAAGTCAAATTTGCCATTCTGCAATCAAAAGCTAAGAGACATAGAAGTTTTAAAGGTAAAAGAACCAAAGAAAGAGTCAACTCAACTTTCAGTCACTGAAGGACTTTCAGAAATAACCAGAATTTCAAGTGTTTTGCATTTTCTGAGGAACAAATTGATAGAGTAAGAGAAGAGTTGAAACTTTTAAATTGCGATAAGCCGACTCTAGATGAACTAGTGAAATTTTCAGAGGAAGGGCATATTCCAGTGCGGATTGATCATTACTGGCGTAATATATTTAGTATTAAAGACTAGCGGAAAAGAAAAATACTCAAATCTTGCTAAACTCATCAAGTCAATTTTAGTTTTACCTCATGGTAATGCTGATGCAGAAAGGGGATTTTCGGTTAACACTGCTCTGTTAAGGAAGGACAAGGCTAACTTAAAAGACTCAACTATAACATCATTAAGAATAGTTAAAGGGGCCATTAAACACTATGGATGTGTAAGTAAAGTTCCCATAACAAGAAATTTGTTAAATAGTGTTCGTGATTCACATAAATTTTGTAAAGAGTATGTTGATAAGCTGAAGGAAGAAGAATCAAAAAAGGTAAAAGAAAGGAAGCAGAAAAAGAGGGAAAATAAGGAAAAGCAGCTAGAGAAAAAAAGAAAAGCTGAGTTTGATGACAAAATAAAAGAAAATGATGCAGAAATAAATAGGCTTAAAAAAGATAAAGAAGCTTCCCTAGCAGTAATTCAAGAGGGAACAGAAAGAATGAGAAAAGCTGTAGAAAAACAAAATACTGTTGAAATAGCAGTTGCCTCTAACTTGATCATTCAAGATTCAGCTGAAATAAAGAAAACTGAAAGTAAATTAGTTGTGGTGGAAGCAGAAAAAGATAGGCTTATCAGGAAAAGGTTAAAACAATAATATGAAAAAAGTAATTCAGTGAACAATTGTACATAGTTCTTGGTTTTCAATTACCTTTTTAGGATATTATAATTTAATGTGAAACCTGAAAACTTTACTGTGAAAATCGTGAATTGCTTCTGGTTCAACAGCATATTAATGTTCAAAGTGAAACTTGAATGTGGTAAATATACTTGAATATGATAATAACACGTGAAAAGATAAGAACTGAACATTAGAAGTAAATCATACTTAAACTTTAGACATTAGACGTTATGCAAAAAATTTGGGTGTGAACTTCGACCATATATACTAATGGACTGCGCATTGGCAATAGCTGCATCAAAGCCGCCATGGCTCAAACATTGGGCACGTCATCGTCAGACTCCAAATTTTAAAATTGCTGTTATGATTACTAATTTACGCTGCAGAACTTCAGTGTTTTCGGTGTATTATGTGAATGCGCCTCATATATAATGAAAACTCTTCAGGTAAGTTTACTTATGAGCTTAATGCATGCATGATCGGGTTGTTTACATTTTGTGATTTATAATGTGATGAACATTTGCGAAGAATTTGGAACATGCATTCCATTTTTTTCTTAAGTTACTATATTTTATATCAATAGCTGCAAGTTTCTGGTTAAGTAATTGAACTTTATTGACTTAGGTATTTAATTCGTTTCTTACCCATGAAAAATCATAGAACTTTCTTTACTATATCGCTCAGAGCAACCATAAGCACAGCAGGTGTAACCCATCTTTTTGACTGATGTCATGTGATTTTATGTTGGAGCCAGAAATTTTGATGTCATGCGCAGTCTATCAGTATATATGGTTGAAGGGTGTGAAGCAAACTCTTTACAATGTATACAAAGTTGTTTTACTAGATGTATACAAATATACATCTAGTTTTTATTGAAATACACTCCTAAAATTTTCCTAAAATTTTTCTAAAAAGTCCTAAAATTCCTACCTAAAATTTTCCAGAAGTATGCTATGATCCCTGATAATATTACTATTTGTATGACTTTTTACCATTCCATTAGATTGTGGATATTTTGGGCTGGATGTTCTATGATCAAAGTTCCAAGACTTGGCAAAGTTTTTTAATTCTTTACAAGCATATTGGGAACCATTATCAGAATATACAACTTTAAGAATGCCATGTCTGGCAAAAAAGGATTTTAACAATGTAATTACATTTGTACTAGTAATCTCTGACACGCTTCTTAATTTCCACAAATTTACTAAAATAAACAAAAACTATCAGATAACTTTTTCTGGGTAAATATAGATCGGTACCCATAGCTTCCCATGGACTATATGGCATTAACTATCCTTTGGCATTAAAGATTCTTTTGTGTTTCCCTTCTGAAAGCTTGCACGTGTGACACAGTTTAAGACAAGATCTTCAATTTCTTTTATCATACCAGGCCAGTACGAAATTTCCCTTGCCCTATTTTTACACTTTTCAATACGCATGTGGTTGTAGTGAATTCTTTCAATCATCTCCCTTTTTAGACTTTTTGGTACAACAATCTGAGAATTTTTTAGAACTAAGCTATTTGCTTCTGTGAGTTCAACTCTGAAGTTGAAATATGGTTTAGTTAAATCAGGTAATAAACATTTTTGTGATGACCATCCTTTCCGTATAAAGTCTTGCACTAGCTGTAGTTCCATATCATGTTTAGTTTCCTTTTAGTAAAATGATTCTTTTTTTTTTTTCAGTTTAAACACATTTTGTTATAAGCAGGACAATTATGCATTTTGTGGAATGTACCACATGTTTTAACAACATTTTTTTATACTTTGATTCTGATCATATTTGTTTTCATTTTTATTCAATACCTTATTTTGCAGATTTTCCAGATATTTTACATTTAATAACATCAACTTTATTTTCTTCACTCAATGTTATAAGTTGTAATTCTGCCAATTCTGAAGCTTTACATATCTTTACACATTTTTCTAAAGTTAGCTGACATTCCCTTAATAACCTATCTGGTAATCCCTTGTTAGAAATTCCACCAATAATTATACCTTTTATTAAGCTATCTCTTAGCTATCCAAATCCACAAGAACTACTAAGCCTTTTTAAGTGAGTTAAAAAAATCATCAAATGATTCGTTTATTTGGTGTGTTCTTGAGAAGAATATGTGTCTGTCAACACTTTCATTTGATTATGGCAAGCAATATTTTTCAAATGCTTCAATCACTTATCCATATTATTCTTATCATCGTCACTCAAGTAAAAAGTATTATATTTTTCTAATACATCTTTTCCCATAAGCTGTAAAAAGATTGCCACTTTGGTTTATGATTTCTTTGTATTTTCCTCAGTAGCTAACATATAAATCATAAATTTGTTTCCATTTCTTCCAATTTTCGGATAAGTTACCTTCAACATTTAAAGGATTAGGTGGTCTTAGCTATCCACAGTATAATTTATAGCAAAGTTCTAAAGTCAACCAATATTGTTCTCTCCACTTCTTGAGATTCGATTCTATGTATCTTGATAACTTACCAAAAGCAACAAGTTAACATTTTTAAAACACAATCCTAGGGACGACGATTGAGTGTACCAGCTGCGACTGGCCCACGTCTTAATTTCCCTTATATGGTACATACTTGCGTACATAATTAACACAACAACACAAACTATATAATCTGATATAACTACTCTTTTAATAACTACTAAACACACCATTACATCATTATTGACTACTACATCATAGTACAACTACAAACTACTGCGTCAGACAACTAACAT
Organism: Macrothele yani; assembly: GCA_039090855.1. Classification (NCBI taxonomy): domain Eukaryota; kingdom Metazoa; phylum Arthropoda; class Arachnida; order Araneae; family Macrothelidae; genus Macrothele; species Macrothele yani. Next base: position 56,772,222 of record CM077017.1, on the reverse strand, counting down.
CGTACCTGTTGTTCTGAAACTCCTATATATATACATGTAAATTGATATGATATAAATAAGATATGATAATGTTAACGATTCATATGTGACACAGCTTTGATGATGGATTTAGACAAGTTACTACATTTTTTGTCAAACTTACTTGCTTTACCTTATCATTTTACTTAAGCCCAGACTAAGAGAATTATTACTGATGTGCTGATTATAATAAACATTGGCTTTCCCGTGTGTACACGTGTTTGAGACTTAATGATTCGAGTGACATTAACTAAATTACAAAATTATCAGTGATTGCATTAAGTGATGTTAACTGTAATTTGCAAATGGCTAGGCCATGGAGCTACATCCTTTCCCAATCAATTTCTGCTTTTTGTCATGCTGTACTAGTTTCTTGAGTTCAAATTGCTGATTTTTTTGTGGCAGATGTTAAATTAAAAATATTTTTGTCATTTAAATGCTAAATGCTGGGATTTTTGAGTTACAGCCCTCAACCTAGTGGGACTAGCTTGAGGGAAACTTTGCCCCAGCAGCTGTGATTCCCATATGAACTTAGGAGAGTGAGTTAACAACCACCATGAGCAACTGTTAGGGCTATAAGCAGTTGCCTATCTCTAAGTTAGGTCCATTGGTTACAGCAAAGGGACAAGCAGTACCATTGCACAAGCACACCACCCATACCTCCTCCGGAACAGAAACCAGGACCCATATTGGGCAAATGCTCAGAGACTAGCACCTGTGACCACACGGCCACTGGGACAGCCCCATATGAGTTCACTCTGCATTTTTGTTTCTATGGAGAAACACTGTATCTGTAGCCTTTGCTACAAAACTTTGTTTAGTGATTGACAGAAACAAAATGAGATTGCCTGAGGCTGACAGGGACATCACAACATTCTGTGTCTTCTGATGTCTTGCTTTGAAAGGCTACTTTGCTATATGCCTACTCACCTGATATTTCTTTAATTTGTTTTGTTTCAGTTCCAAAACTGACTTGCTGTTCACAGTCTGGGAGTGGGAAGTAGGGTTCCATTTTATATTTCTTATTTGAGGTCCCACTTGATTTACATGCAAAAATCTGGGTCTGTTCATTGTTGGTCAAAGTTCATTCCAAGATTTTGAGTGTGGTACTAAATAGGGGACAGATGAATAGGCTTCCAAACAGCCACATGAAAACATTTATTTTTCCTTTTGCCACAATGACATAAAATGTTTCTGTTAAGTAATTTGCACTCAAACTGATGAACTTTTGAATGTTAACTTTTGTTTCCAAAATGTGCCAAGTTGGCAATTTTCTATCTCAAAAAAATGAAATTTCAAGATTTGCCCATACTAAAAATGGGTCAGTTTCTTCTGGAACCAAGCAGTTTTTCTTCATAATGCCATGATGAAGTACCAAAGCAGTAAATGATATAGAAAAACTTGGGCTGTTTGTTCAATGAAAAGAGTCTTAAAAAGAACCCTCCAACAGCCACGTGAAAACATTCAAACAGCCACAGCAGATAGGATCCCCTGCCCCCAATGAAAGCCAGGATTTTATTGGGGGCAGGGGATCCTATCTGCTACTCCTAGTATATATATATATATATATATATATATATATATATATATATATATATTCCAATATCAATTTTTGGAACAATTGCCAACAGAGGCATTTTGCAGCAACATTTGAAGTAGTAATTCAATCTTCAAAGATCCACAGTGCAGTGCAAGAGAAATACATGCATGTGTGCCAGGGGTGGATTGGTGGTCGCAAAAGGGCCCGGGAAAATTTTTGCAAATGGGCCCGTTCAGTTGTTATTCTGCAGTACTATTTTATCACAACTGAAAATAAGTTTTTTATTTAAGAAACAATAAAAAAGTCCAGTTGCTCTAGAAACAGTGGCAAGTATAGTAGGGGGGGTATAAAAATTACACCTGTCATCCTTAAATTGAAGTGGGTGTTGCGGAAAAAATTTCATCGGCCCATGCCAAGATTTTACTGCAGAATAATTGTACTGCAATTTTCCTGTTTTGGACAATCACAGTTAGAAATTTCAAGTTATTTAAATATAGTCGCAAACTAACTTAATCGATGTGGAAAAAGCAAATAACCAGGTTTAAATCACTAGTTTAGTTAGGTATGTATGTAATTGAGCTAGAGAAGCTTCTAATTTTGGACACATTCAATATTTATATTTGTTTAAAATTTTCTCTTAAGAACTCTGAAGTAAGAACATTAAAATAAAATAAAAAATGCTTATATAGCCTTTTTATGTTCGACAGATAGTAAAATAACCTTGATTTTCATACCTTTGAGCTTCCAGTTCTTAAATTTTCAATGAAGTGGGCTGAAATTCCAGCAAATATTTGAGAGAGAGAGAGAGAGAATTGCTACTACCAAAATTATGTTGCAGTTGTACCAAAAATCCTTTTGCATAAAACATGATTTTTAAATTTAAATAAATGAAAAAAAAAATACAGAACTTTTACACTGTAAAATTTTCTATTTGTACTGCAATTTTTGTAATTTTTCTATTGTGGACAATCACAGTTAGAAATTTAAAGATTTTAAATATTGTGGCAAACAGATTCTTCATTTAGTGATCATATATTCATATGTGTTTCAATTACAAAACATGCTTTTATGCTGCAGTTATGTATTGTAAAGACACCTTACTAACTAGCGTAAAAAAAAACATTTTGCAACTTCATGTTGAAATGATATCTCCGTAAATGCCTTCATCTACAGCATTTGTCAGTTATTACAAGGAGCGTAGGCTACGTAGGTAGAGCATTTTGGGGGAAAGGGATCGTATATGAACAACGCCACAAATAATCATAGTTATTTCAAAATAAGTTCTTGATATTATTAGCTTTGACTCTGAATTCTGTGTTGTCATATAGTGGATAGTACATCCCATAATGACCATTATCTAGCATAGTTCTGCAACTTTATCAAACAGGGTGAGTATTTTCACTACTTTAACTAAAGTAGTGAATTTTTTAGCCCTGTTCAGCCCCCATGCCAATGCTGTTAACATACGTTGATTGTTGTGCCTCCCAAATTTTCCTGATGCCGGGCCACTCAAAACATTTCAGGATGAAATGAATGGTCAAAGAAACTATAGAAATAGATAGACAACCCTTCCCCACTCCGCAGTTGAGAAAGACATCGGTTAATTGCACAGGGAAGGAGGAGTGGAAGTTTATAAGAGGAGATTTTTTTAATGCCTAAACAGACTAATCATAGTTTTCCGCTCTATCTTGCAATATAAAATTGGTCTCGGGGAAGCTCGGGCTGACATACTACGGGCTCGGGCTCTTGAGCACGCTCTCAGCTCTTATGAGCACAGCATTATTCCCTCCTACAACCAACGGAAGTAGAATAAACTACCCCCCCCCCTTCTTGGGAAATATATAGAACATCTTGTACACCCTCCCACAACATACGGTACATACATTATCTTTTTCATTCTCGTTTGCAGACACACATGGCCCATCTATTGTAGTTGGAATTCTAGCAGTTGCCTGGTGAGGGAATTTTTTCCCCAATTGAAAGGGGAAAAAATCCCTCACCAGGCAACTGCTAGAATAGATTTTCCCACTTGTTATAATTACATTATGTGTATTTCGTTTATAAAAAAAAGTGTTGTGATTCAGTTGTGTGTTTAAAACAACTGAACTGAAAACATTTTCAAGAAAGAAAGAAAGAGACGAAACATATGGAAAGGGGCCCACCAGGATATGTCCCGGTGTCCCAGTGGGCCAATCCGCCCCCTGATGTGTGTGCACTGAGCATCAGGGATGTTCATAGCCATGGTTTTGATTTCGTATGCAATGCTTTTACGTGTATTTATTCATTAGTGTTTTTATTGAAAACCATACACCGGAAGACAAAGCTGAACTTTCTGATATAAAAACCTACTTTCAAATGGGACTATTAATACAAATGTATATTATTTTCTGTAGCTTTGATTGTGGATTTTTCACCGAATTATTGAACAATATCTAGGGAATGTAATGCATTAATTTTGACTGTTGAAGATTGCAATTCTGTATTTGTAGTTTTTGCTACGAACAATCATGGTTTTCTCCTCATACCTAGAAAAAATTGGCTAACTCCTGAAAAGAAATGGAGTTAGCACCTGAAAATATTGGGGTCCCCCCCCGATTATATATATATAGGGCTCTTTTTCTGGCACTTTTTTGACACAAATTTTGTGGTGTTGAGCTTTAGAATAATGATGTAATTAATACACTGTAATAACTATAACACATAATTACATAGAGGGAGAGAGATTGCAGGATTTAACCCCTTGCATTTTTTTTTTTTTTTTTTTTGCCAACCAAGTTGTATATGGACAAGTTTCTTTGCTGTACAATCTTTGCACAGTGATACATTGTATATAAAGGAAATATACTATATCGAGAAGAAGAAATAAGGAAGTTATCAAACAGGATTCAATGTAGTGAAAAAGGCATGCTTTGCGATTTTAGAGAATTCCTACAATTTCAAGGGAAAGGAAAATCTAAGAAAATTTTACTGCAGAACTGAACTTTGCAAACAATTGTTGTATCTCATAGAGAATGCCAAAGAAATTTTTCTCAGATAAATTTGATTATTACCCCAGTTATATTTTTCTTTCAATCACATCAATAACCCTATTGTGATTCATAAAAATTGTGTTGGGCCTCTGCTAACACAGTTTGGTCCTACAACATATGCCTGATAGTTGCTTCTTTAAAACTGCAGTTGGTTTCTGTTCCCCAATGTAATGTAATCCTCAGAGCAAATTTCATTCTCATTTGTGGGTAAGCTTGACAGACGTTTTAATTCAGCATTTGCTGTGTATTATAAAACTTATGGAATGCTGGTTTTTTAATATAATATGATCATGTTTTTGCATTTTGTACCACATGCCTGTAATAAGACTTAAAGATGTTCAAGAAATTGATTTGTTTTTTGTTAGGCCAAAACTCTCCCACTTTTACAGCAATTTATGTTTAAGAGTTCCAGCACTTCTCCAGAAAAAAGCACTGTACATATTGGGTTGGTGTGAATGAAATGCCTGGCGTGAACGACCAGTGGAGACAGGCCCCCCACCACAGCGGAATGGAACTACCCACAGGTGTTGCGGGTATTACATCACAGAGTTACTATAAATAGTTAGCACGTGAGTGAAGAACAAGGTTCAGGCGTGGTTGTTTTGATGTTGCAAAGGAAACAGTCAGATGCCGGATTTGAGAGTCATCTTCCTGTATGAATTTAAACTGGGCCATTCTGCAGGAATTTGCACTCAAATTCCTGCAAATTATCCTCAATGTCACCTTTTTTATGTAGCAAAATCATTGTAGCATTGTTCCAATCCTCAGGAATCTTCTCTTCATTGAAACATCCAGTGAAAACTTGGGCAGGTCTAGTTTCAATTTCTCCACTTGCTTCTTGTATAATGTCCATAGTAATTCCATCTTCTCCAGGAGCTTTTCCTCGTTTCATGTTCTTAATTGCATGTGTAACTTCTGGCAGGAAGACTGGAAGGACTTTGGTATTGTTACCTTTCATAATGTTTAGAGTACATGCATCGTCTCTTTTGTATAGTTTTGAGTAGAAATATTTCACTCTTGTCAAAATTTCGCCTCTGTTTCTTGTTACAGTACCCTCTTCTTTTCTCAGTGCCATAATCTGTTTTCTTCACTTACTGCAATGTCCTTTTGCTTTCTTCAGGCTTTGGTTGTTTTCAATTGCTTTTCTCATTAGTTCACAATTGTATTTTATTACGTCTTCAGTGACACGTTTTCCTACAGCCTTGCATAGCTCTATATATTCCACTTTGGAAATGACATCTGTATTTGTCCTCATCTCCCTTCTTTTTTGCCTCAGCATTTTTGTTTTTCTTGATATTTTCTTCATGTGCAATTTATTCTTAGTCCCACCTATTTTTGTTGCTGTTTCCATAAGAGCTTTGATTAGTTTTCTATTAACTTCAGAGATGTTCACTTCTTTTGATGTTAGATCTTCTAGAGCAAAGAATCTGTTCTTCAGTTCCAATTTGAAGGTACTGGGATGTTTCTTAAGGTTGTTCATGTCAATACATTTTGTTTGTTTTATGAGCTTGCCACATTCAAGTTTGGTGTTGAGGTACATCTTACATCTCACCATTCTATGATCACTCCCCATGTTTTACCTGTTCAACACACTGCAGTTCTCAATGACAAATTTCTTGTTACACATAATAAAACCAATTTTGCTTGTCATTCCATTGGGATGTTTCCATGTCCATTTCCTTTGTGGTTTTTTCTTGAAAGAGGAGTTCATGATGAAAAACCTTTCTGCTTCTACAAACTCTATGAGAGTATTTTCACACTGGTTTCTGTTCCCATGTCCAAATTTACCTGTTGCCCTATTTTTGCACTGGAACCACCAGAAATGATCTTCAAGTGCTGCTTGCCTTTATTATTTAAATGCTGAATTTCTTTGTAAAATTCTTCAACTTCTTCCTCAAGATGACTTGTGGTGGTTGCGTAAGCTTGAATAATCTGAGCCTGATATCTTTTTGGGAGTTGGATAATGAGTCGCGCAGCTCTGTCTGAGGAACTTTCAATTTTGACAACATTGTCCTTCAATTTCTTGTTTATTATAAATCCAACACCACTAGTTCTGCCAGTATCTGCCCCACGATAGTAGAAGAGATGTCCGCTTTTCAGTTCAGTGAGATCTGCTTTTCTTCTTGCCTTATTTAGCTTGATGATGTCTCACTTGATCCTTTGGAGTTATAGAGATCGTCCGTTAAATGTAGCCAAGGTCAGCATCAGACGGCAGCTTAGTCTGGTCTTCCAGTGAATCTTAGCACCCTCTGCCTTCATGGTGCACTGGTCACGTCCAGGTACATTCCAACTGCTGGAGACTGAGAGCCAACACTTTACATTGTGAAGTCATCTTTGGGGGGGGGGGATCCATAACTCACCACGCTGGCCAAGCGGGTTGATGAGTGTGGGATAGCATTTCCTTTAATCCTGGGGGTATAGTTATACCACTCATCAGAGCCCCTTTAGTGGGACCAGGATGCACCAGGAGAAGGTGGGATTGGCATTTGTCAAGGAGAGGCCATGTTTTCGTATCACCTGACCTTGTATCACACACACACACACACCATTAGTTCTGGTGTTGGATTTTACTCATATTTATTATTATTCGGAAACTTAGAAGTATTAAAAGTATATTATTGGAGAGCAAAAGGGATACCTTGTGCAAAAGACATTACACCAAAGACTTTGTCTGCATGAACGGGAACACCTGAATACAGTGAAAGAACAATTAAACCATTCAGTCATTGTTGTCCAGTTTTATTCCTTAAAACTGATTTAGCTCTCTTCATTATTGAAAAGTAATTTATTTGCTGTTGAAACTGGGAGCTAACACAGAACTTTTAATAGCCTCCAAATTCTTGGGTAGAATTGCTGTTCACAGGCAACAATAACTGTAGTAACATTGGTGGGTATTGATTTTCTGGTGTGTGTTTCAGTTTCCATTTCTCACACCACATAACATATTACATATTCTGACTTTACTGTTATATGAATAATAGATTTTCAAAATAAGGTTCTAAGTGATGCAGCAAATTAAGTTCTTCTGGCAATACTTTACAGAGTCTGCTATGTTCTTACATGAGTAGAGGGAGGGAAAGATGAGAAGTTAACACACAAAAAGTGTAATAATCAGACAAAAAATTTTGAATGTGTAACATAGTGCATATTCAGATTCAGTTATAATAACTACAGCCAACATAATTAATTTTACAAACTTAAGTAGACAAGCAATGCACAAGCTGTATGTAATTATGTCATAAAATGTGTACATTTTGAAATCATCATATGAAAACAACAGCAACAAAAGACTGCAGGTAAAAAATTTGGAGAGGGGTCTGGACCCCTAGGACCCTCCCCTTGGGATCCCTACTCTCCACCCTCAGGAAAATAACTGAAAAACTTACAAGAATCCATAGGGAGTGTAGGTATTACCTAAAAAGAACAATTTACCATAAGCAAGTGGATGGTAGTGAAGTATAAATACATCCAGAACAGTGGCGGCTCGTGGTAGGAAAAATAGGTGAAGAGCTACAAAAGCAATATGAAAAGATATCTACTATCTTCAATGAAAATCAGTTAATGAGAACTTACCAATTTTTTTATATATTAAATCAATTCTTCTTCCCTTTAAAGCTGGAAATTTGTCGATTATGTCGTCATAAAATGGCTGTTTCTTCGTGACATCAAAAAAATGTCTTTCTGAATAGAAATATTTGCCAAAGAAGCAAGTTTATCTGGAGAAATAGTGTTTCTTGAGTAAGTTTGTATTCTTTTAAGGCAAGAAAAACTTCTTTCCACTGAAACACTTGCAGATGCAATTGTTAAAATCCGGGAAACCAATTTATAAGCTTCTGTAAAAATGCCTTTATCTCCATGAAGCACTCGAAAAAGTTCACGAGTCGATATATTCCTTAATTTTTCATCAGCATATACAAGACTCAGTTCATTTTTAAGGCTCTGGTGTTTAGTAAATATTTTTCTGCAAAAATGTTGTAGATTTTCAGAAGTGTGAATTAAATTGGTCAAATTTGGCTGTGTCAGCAAGACAGGGAAATTGAAGTTTAAGTTTCTCACTGTCTTGAAATATTATATCCATTTCCATAAGAATGTGGTACAAAATTTCAAAATACAATTGTTTATATTTTTTAAAAATTGTTTCTTGTGTAAGAGCAGCATATTACCATTTAGATTTGCTTATTTCTGTGATTTTGCTAGCTTTTCCAAACAGTGTTTCAAATACCTTATCGTTCCATTTATAGCTCCAAATTTCATAAGTTTTTTTTTAATTTGAGTAACACAGTATATGTCTAGTGATTTTTTCTGCAAAATTTCGAATAATATATCGGTGAACCAAATATTTCATTAAATACTATTCCCAAAAATGTAAATTCAAAAGTGTTCATATCATTTAAAAACCCTTGGGCAAGTTGAATTGATTTTTTTGTCTGATTGGTCACTATTTGTGAGAAATTCAAATACTTCCTTCAATTTATCCCAATCTTCAACTATTACACTTACTACGAAGTGGAGGACCATCGAGTTTCTGTTATGGTTGGCATGCCTCTTGCGGTTGTTGATGTGAGTGTATTGTTTTTTCACCACTCAGTGAAGCGATCGCTATGCTAAAATCTTGTCTAGCATTTTGTATAAAGCTTCTGATGTTCTATCTTCACTCACACCACGGAAACCCAAAAATTGCTCAACCAATACACCTTCCGAATCAACAGATCTTACTCAGAAGTCTGGTTATGTCTTCCCATCTACTTGAATATAAAAGCATTGAACTTCATTTATTTCATTTTTGATGTGATTGTTTATATATTCAGAAATACATTCAATTAATTCGTTTTGAATAGTTTTGAGTCACCTGTGAAGACATTTTTTATCGTTTCGTATTGATTTTGAATTTTAAAGGACTTCTTGATATCAACAGTGAAAGCAATTCCTTGAATTTCTACGATTTATCGAGTCAATGCCTACGTCATGGTCACGGAATGCTAGTTCTTGTTTACTCAAATACAGTACTGCATCAATCATTGTCTGCAGGAAAACTCTATTTAAACGAACGCTTTCGTTGAAATGCATTTTCAAAAGCCTAGCATTCTCCCTCAGGACTTCGGCAATGGTGTTCTGATTCTTTTCAAAATTATTTAGCATTAATTCGCATTTCAGGTGTTTGCTAGAATCACCACGTTTGTAAAGTGACCGTTATATATTTAAGAAATCTGAAAATTGTCTTTATTCCACGCCAGATTTTATTAATAAAATATAAGCAGGGCCAACAAAATAATTTTTGTAACACAGAAGAGCTGCAAAGCCATTTATGTTCAGTAAACCAACAATTTTTTAAATTAATATTGTAAGATATACCGCTCTTCTTGATTTCTTTCTTGACGACAATTCTCAGTGAATCCGTCGGTTGTCCTTGAAGTAAAATGTCTCTTTTATTTTCAAGTTTCCACCGATTGAACGGAGTTTGCAATAAATTACAGACAATGTTGTTCACAGGATACATACTGAAAACTAAAACTACCACTATCAGTTAAACTGTACACGAAACTAAAGTAACTAATGAAGTTTTTAACAAACAATCATAAAACACAAAAAAACATATCTCTTTCAGAAAGTATGTACCAAAACACCGCAAGAAAAAATCCCTCATGGATTGCAAAGAACCCTTGGCAATCCGCCCCGTTCCACTGCGATCTTTTCGTAAGGTCACGACTCCAGGTGGAGAGCCTTGACGTTTCATGATAAAACACTTCACTTGCCCGGCAGATAGGGAAGGGTGACGTCACTGTTACCATGGCAACTCGGACAAAAACTGCAGATTTCCAAGCATTCTCATTTCAGCTCTTCACTTGAACTGTTTTGCATATAAGGACTTGTTTTCCGTATTGAACGTGCATTGTGAAGTGATATCTAATCAAAATTTTGGGTATTTTGGCATTCAATAAAGGCAAAAAAAGAATATATTATATGAAACTATTAAATAAAATCTTATTTCAAATAAAATAGGTGAAGAGACACTTCACCTACTTCACCTGAAAAGCCGCCACTGATCCAGAAACAGTTTCATGAAAATATTTTGGTTGTTCTGCAGGACCATTTCATTATCAGATCAACCAACAAAATATTTTTGCTTTAACTCGTTGATTTAGTTTAAACTTGTTACAGATTGCACTGAGGTATATGAAAATTTGTTTTTAAGAACTAGCCTTGGGGGTACTGAAATCTTGAAAAATAAAATTTCCTAATGCACCGCAGCATCTTGGCTCCTATTAAAGCTATGCACCTAGTTTTGAGGTCATTTTAAAGCACATTAAAGTAAGGCCAAATGTGACTTAGTTTAATTTTTTTCTTTTTTTACTCTCAAAGTTATTTCCCCTCCCAGTTTTTTATTTTCAAAAAACAATGCTTTTCAAAATTATGAAAACTTGCATTTGTTGAAACAGTTATAAGATATGTACATACAATTTCCAGATGCTGTCTTCATGGATTCTATTGGGAAAAGGTTTTTCAGAAAAACAATGATAGTAAAGGAACCTGTGTCAGAGAAGATTTCACGTGCTTCTCTTACCACCAGGGAAGACTTATGCTTGTTGTCATAATTTTCTTTTTGCCCATTTGATGAGTTATTTCAAGTTCATCTGCATCAGTGTTATTTTTTCATAATAACTATGTTTTTATCAAATACATTTGTTTATTGTGAGAATTTCTGGCACGAGTGTCATAACATGTTGTAAGGTCAGTCAGCCCAGACCATGGGGATGCCAACTCTCAATCAGTTGGGAAAGCCTTCCAATTCTGTATATCTTACTGTGACAAAAGAAGTCACACAAACAATTTCTTTGTCACAGTGTATATCCCACTGTGACAAAAGAAGTGATTACAACTCTTACTTCAAAGTATGCAGTTAAAATCTGTAACAAGGCTTGTGGAATCTTCTCACTTCATATGAGCTATTACTTTCAGGTAAACATGTGTTTGTGTGTGTTTGGGGGTATACCAGGGAGGTCTCCAAGGGGATGTGAGGGCGAGTTGAAGCTCACCCTGCCACCTACCCAGTTCAAGATGTGCCAATTCTCATTTTTTTTTAACTTTAAAATCTGGACTTTGTCAAATAACAATACGATTCGTGTTTTTTGTCATGTAGCCCTACTTATTTTCTCCTGGAAAAGGCGTTGTTTACTTCTCCATAGAAAAGTTATCAGTATAACATCCTCGGAGCCATGGGAATTCAGTTCTTGACTATTACAAATCCTTAGTTTAAGCTTTTCTTTTCATGTTAGTGTGGCCAGGGGTGAATGATAAGGGTGGATGATTCATTGAGGGTTTTCATTATTAACCATTCTTCTGTTTATTCTACTAAGTAGAGGATTCCAACATGAAAAGGGGAGTCCAAAACCACACCGGTGCTCTTCAGACTGCTCCGGGACAGTGAGGGAGCAGGACGTAGCTGACGACTGCTTTGGAGAAAAGGAGTACAAGGCAAAGTTGCTGGCTTAAAGGAAGGGAGTTAATTAAGGAGGAGGGAGGTATTGTGTTTGCGTATCATGATTAAAATTTGATTTAGATAAACAAAAATAACATTTTTCTTTAAAGAAATTGTTCAAGTGCAGTACTATTTTCATAAGAAAAATCCTAAATTTTGAAAAGCAATTAAGATAAGGCATTTGCAGCAAGAAAAAACTTGAATGTGACATTCTACTAACACATGTTTCTTACACCACTAACCCATTGGTCATCTTGTTGGTTTACCAGTCGTGTAACTAATCAGCTCCAGGTGTATGTGTGTGTGTGTGTCCAAGGGGGATTGCACAAATTTCTTTCAGTGTTTGTTAAATAGTTTCTATCAAACTTGCCCCAGCAAAAATAACATTTGCCCACACTGATTTCAAAGTCTAATGACATCCCTGGAGGTATACACAGAAAACTGGTCACTTTATGAGTCACCAGACAAGCAATATGCTGTGTATCCACAAGAACATCTGTAGAACTTCATATTGCCTGGTTGTTGGTTTTCATATCATTCAAAGCTTTGAGCTTCTTAAGTCACAGTTTTTGTAGTAGGCAAAGTAAGTTGAGCTACATTGCTGCAGACTCTCACACTATATGTCATTAGTTCAGTGAGCAAAAATAGTGGGTAGCAAGAAAAGTCTGAGGTTCAAAGGCACTGCAAACAAGCCATGTATGAACAAATATTAAATCTAGTTCTTAGAGGTTTATGTGCAGGTGTTTGAGTTTGCTGTTGCTGAATTATTTTAATGTTCATGTTTTGATTTCAGTTCTTTTTTTCTTATTATTTTAGCAATGTCTTAGGCTATACTGTTACATTATCTGAAATAGTAAATGATTGATATGCATGAATAAATTAGAAAGACATGGAGATAATGCAAATAAACGATGACATTGCTCTGTCCACGTTATTATAAACAATGCATAGCAACTGAATAATTGTTCATCCGACATCGCTGGGATCGAACCCCAGAACTCTCGATAACTAGCAGAGTGTATTTGCTTTACGTCACAGTGCCAACAATTCACAGCGCTGTGCATGGTTTGTGAATTGTTGGCACTGTGGCATAAAGCGAACACAATCGGCTAAATAATAACAAGGAACTGTACACCAATCCCACTTAAAATAGTATAACTATATTATTAATCCGAATTTCTTGGTGTAGAATACAAATCAAGGTTTCCAAGCTTTCGCACATCAACCAGATGGCTTTCTCAAGGAAGGTAGACAGCAAACTGAATAATAGAACGCTTCAACAATTTGAAGGCGGCGACTTTACATAAACGAGCAGACGCTAAGTAATTATTCATCCAAAGACACGAGGCGCCATGCTCGTTAACAAGCGGAATCATAGAAGAAAACGAAGTGCATTCATTATTTGAAGAACTGGTTCCAAACTTGTGGCAACTCCAGTGAGAGGTTGTCATTGCATGATTTACTGTTGGTGATTATCTCTAAAGTTTCGCGAATGGCGGTACATTTTGGGGTGGAGTAGGAGGCTAATTTCTTTACGTCATCCCACATAGGAGTAGCAGACTTGAGCTGGACCTCTCTGGATAGGACTGTTGTTACTTTACAGTTCTTTATGTCCCTTTTATACTCATTGATTCTAGTTCCAAACGAACGCTTAGTCATTCCAATGTAGTATCGCTTGGAGCCGTCCGGATATTGTAAAGGGATGGCATAAACACCTGCCTCATTAGAAAGCGGGGACTTGTCAGAGTTTCCCTAAAGCATGACATATAAAGATGTCAGAGATCTGATGCGAACACCAAGGTGCATTTTCTTGAGCGCGTTATTGAGCTGATAAGAAACATTTGGTATGTATGGAATTGAGCCCAGCTAGCGTAGTTGCGACGTAGAAAGATTAGTATGACTGTTTCCGACTTTCTCGACATAGCTATGTACCAGGTCCGGGGTGTATCTTGCCTCAGTGGCCAATTCGGTAACGTCCTTTAATTCACGTTGTCTGGAAAGAGCATCGGAAGATACTGCAAAGGCTCTTCTTATTCGAGAATGGAAGAAAGCTGTCTTGTAACTAGCAGGGCAGCATGAGCTGTGGAGCATCAAATTGGGGACGGATGTGGGTTTATAGTAAACTTGGGTACAAAGGCGATTTTCTGGCATCTTGCTCAGTAATACATCCAGATAAGGCAAGGCACCATTGTGTTCGAGCTCCATAGTGAAATTGATCGTGGAGTGAATATCATTAATTTTATTTAGGAAAAACGGCAGAGTTTGATTTCCGTGTGGCGATATGAAGAATACATCGTCCGCATATCTCAGCCAGGTAGTAGGCCTTGGGGTGATGTTGGAGAAAATATATTGTTCGATTGGGCGAAGTATTGCTTCTGCGAGAATAGCCGAAAGAGAGGATCCCATCGGGGCGCCATTAATCTGTTTGAAAATTTTTCCTTGGAAACTGAAGTAGCTCAAGAACGTGCTCAAGAAAATGCACCTTAGTGTTGGCATCAAATCTCCGACATCTTTATATGCCATGCTTCAGGGAAACTCTGACAAGTACCCACTTTCTAATGAGGCAGGTGTTTATGCCATCCCTTTACAATATCCGGACGGCTCCAAGCGATACTACATTGGAATGACTAAGCGTTCGTTTGGAACTAGAATCAACGAGCATAAAAGGGACATAAAGAACTGTAAAGTAACAACAGTCCTATCCAGAGAGGTCCAGCTCAAGTCTGCTACTCCTATGTGGGATGACGTAAAGAAATTAGCCTCCTACTCCACCCCAAAATGTACCGCCATTCGCGAAACTTTAGATATCATCACCAACAGTAAATCATGCAATGACAATCTCTCGCTGGAGTTGCCACGAGTTTGGAACCAGTTCTTCAAATAATGAATGCATTTCGTTTTCTTCTATGATTCCGCGTGTTAACGAGCATGACGCCTCGAGTCTTTGGATGAATAATTACTTAGCGTCTGCTCGTTTATGTCAAGTCAAGTCACCACGTTCAAATTGTTGAAGCGTTCTATTATTCAGTTTGCAGTTTGCTGTCTACCTTCCTTGAGAAAGCCATCTGGTTGATGTGCGAAAGCTTGGAAACCTTGATTTGTATTCTACACCAAGAAATTCGGATTAATAATATAGTTATACAATCGGCTAGTTATCAAGAGTTCTGGGGTTCGATCCCAGTGGTGTCAGATCAACAATTTTTCAGTTGCTATGCGTTGTTTATAATAACGTGGACAGAGCAATGTCATCGTCTATATTGATATGCATACTGCAAAGGAATTATTACTGATTATATATTCTGCAGAAAGGAATACAGTAGTCCAAATGTGTTAATGGGAAATGTAGGGAAATCAGCATGAGAGAACATGCTAGAAGGAAGTACCAGACTAGTTCAACATTTTATAAGTCATGGATCATAGGCATCAAAGAAGAGGAATTGGAAAAAGTTAGGAAGTCTGTCTGAAAAGACAAATGAGTGCAGAAGCATGAATTCCCATACGCAAGAATCATGCAAGCACAATGCATAACAATATTCATGGACTACTAGAAAGGCTACAGCAGTGTCTCTCAAAGTGTGTGCAACAATATTACTATTGATCACAGAAAAAACTTTGTAGATCCAACTAGTGAAGCACTGAAATCACCACTAGTTGGATCTATAAATCGAAAGGTTGGTGTCTTGTAACTGAGAATCCACAACTCCGGGTAATTGGTAGCCTGCATTCATTTTCAGCATGAGTACAAAGCCACTGACACAGATGTTTCTGAAAAACTGTTGGTCATGTCAAGAATCATGACTGAAAGTGACTAACAGTGCTTGTGCATGCGTGGCTTATTTTTGGTGTCTCCATTCTATTGTTGAGGTGAGAGAAACTATTTTCATATATTCATACTTCAGTTAAAAAAAAAAAAAAACTAATTGCAACATGATGCTTCTGATGAGCATGGGATGTCACAAAAAAGAATTAGAGACAAGTGGTAACATTTTTAAAAATACAATGTATTTGAGTGTAATACATTGCACTCAAATATATGTTGATCACAGGAAAAACGTTGAGTGTAATACATTACACTCAAATATATGTTGATCACAGAAAAAACGTTGAGTGTAATACATTACACTCAAATATATCACTGTTATTTTTAAAGATAATGTTTTAAAATGTGTTTCATATTTTATCAGCAATGAAATCTGCTAGTTTGTTGGGACATTAACTGGCCCATCTAATCCAAATGCACTATTTAATGTATCCATAGAAGTATCCACAGCATTTCAAACTACCTTTTGACAGCTTTCGTGACTTTCATATCTTTAAACTTGGTAAACATCCTTTCTGCAATTGTTACAGGAATTTGACCAACACCCTCTGTTATTCATGGTGGTCAGAATTTTCCCATTATCCCAACATGATGCTGCAGGACAAACCAAATAATTAGGTTTTAGTTTCAGCACACTGTTGGCATATCTTACAACTCTGGTGAAAGTAATCTTTGCTTGATAACTTCCCAGTTCCAGAACATTTTGCATGTCCTCACAATTCTCCATGTCTTTACAGATCTGGTATAAGTAATCTTTGCTTGGTAACTTCCCATTCACAAAAGAATTAGGCCCCTCCTCCATTACATGTTGCTTCACAACACAAGTTCCAGACTTCGGAGAGAACAACTCCAGCACAGGGATGCACTGTCTGACAGATTAGCTCAAGCAGTATCTTTTACAACCATAAGAGCATTATAAAGTCTTCTATTATCACAGGCACAACTTTGATATGAAATCATCAGGGCCTCATCATAGGGAATGAAATTCACCACGTGAAGTGCTACTCTGGTTTGTATTACTGGTCCAAAAGTCCACCTGCAGCAGTTGTTTGTTGAACTTTTCTTGTAAGGTCAAGATTATTCCCAATCTTGCACTGTCTTGAATACAATGTATTATCTAAAAAGTGTATTTAAGGTTGAGATATGGAAGTTTATACCACATATCTAACCTATTTTTAATTTTTTTATGTTGTTTATCTCCCATTTGTTTTGCTATTGAATGAAGTATACTGATACAGTATGCTTAATTTAAACCTGTTGGAATTTTTTCAGTGAAGGAAGGGTTCAGCAATTCATTGCTTCAAGTGTTGGTCTTAGGCCTAATATTGTAAAATGAAGGTGATTAAATGAATTTCAACACTTTTAGAACAAGTGTACTGTACTATAAAAGTAAGTACATTTTAACCACCCATTTAAAAGACATGAGAGCGAAAAATTAGGAGCCATACAGTGTGAACAGTTAAAAATAGGCTAGATACATTGTGTAAACTTAGCATGTCCCAATCTTAAAATCACTTTATAGATTTTTGGACTACATTGAAAGATGGAACTTGTTTGTTCTGATTTTCAAAATGAACCACTTGTTGTTTTTTTGAACAAAGTATACGTCTGTCTATTACCCCTCAATAACTGCTTTGAATGCTACCTTGCTTTTTAAAGTGTTGGCACACCAGACACAAAATGCTCTTGGTTGCATGAGAAGACCACTACTGCACAGAAAATCCAAAACTACAATGTATGTTACCAGAGCAGTCCATCAGGAACTGCATATCCACCGTTACCATGCCAGGTCAGCTATGCTCAAGTCCTACATCACTCCAGGCAATTCATACCAAATGACTGCAGAGGTGCCTCGCTCTCTATTTGTGGACAATGGAGTGGAAGAGGGTCTTGTGGAGTAACGAATCATGCTACTCACTTTTTGTTTGGATGGACGTGTTTGAGGGTAGCGTTTGCCCTGGGAATACTTGTTAGGTGGACTGCATTGTCCTGACAGTCAAGTTTGAAGAAGGGTCTGGGATGATGTGGGGCTGTTTCTGCTGGTAAAGACTCTGTACTTTGGTTATGGTGGCCCCCAGCCTAGTGGTTGCCGGGTACTAAGACTTTCCAAACAATTCTGCATTGTATGTTGTGACAGTACTTTGGTACACATCCCTGCCTGTTTTCAGTAGAGAAGCAGGATGTTCAAATGTTAGATTGCTCAGCCCAAAGTCCTAATCTATATGACAAAGCACAGCCCTCTCACTGACTTGAGCCTAAAAGAATATCATGAACACTGGATGGATTGCTCTTCCTTTTCCTGCTCATATCCTGGATCTAATAGTGCCATTTTCAGGTTGTGAGTATTTGGTTCTCTGAAGGATAAATTTTGAGGATTCCATTTTTCAGATAAAAATGAATTGAATAAGAAATGTGTGCTATATGCCACAAATTTGTGACAAGTATTTGCAGCACTGGTACACAGCATTTTACTAAATGTTGTCTAATGTGTGTGCTGAAGCTCATGGTAATTATGTGGCAAAATAGCACTAGTGATTATATAGGGAAAATAGCGTTATGTTTGTAAATGAATGAGAATCTTCAATGGAAATTTCATTATTACAACAGTTATGTTTTTATTTAAAAAAATCTGACATTAATTCGTTTCATAAGGATCCTTGTACTTCATATAGTCAGTATTTTAGTTTTTGAATTATATTTTAATGGGAAAGTGGAGAAAAATTGAGCATGATAAATGGTTAAAAGAACCGAACCATTCTTATATTCCCATACGCAAAAAAGGCATATGGCGCGATATTACGTGGCCAAAGACTTTAATGTAGAACTGCTATTAAAAGCAGCAACAATACTGTTCATCACGTATATTTTGTTTAAGTATGCCGGGTGGAGTAGTTAGGTCCATATAATGATATGAAAATACAAAATGAACATAAATGTTTTTTTTTTTTTTTTTTCATTTACTCATAATAAGTTAGGCTTATCTTATGTCGGCATTTTAGTCACTGTGGCAAAGCATCTACTCGATAGAACGGACATTTGCTTATTTAGATGAGATCCAAGTTCTGCTTGAAAGGAAGATTCACAGATTAAAAACACTATTTCGAGTTAAAATTCTATACCTTTGTATAGGTGTTTGCAAGGAATAATGATTGAAATGTGAAAGTTAAAAACCCAAATGAATAAAAAGAACACAAAGGAATAAAAGATGGACCCAAACATAATTCACCACTGCAACACACTTCCAAACATGTTTCGGCAAGAATTTATGCCTTCCTTAGTGGAAACTTTAAGGTGTACGTGGTCACCAAGTCCTTGTCAACGATCCTCGAAAGACTGATGTAATATCTTGTATCGCTCTACCTTCAGCCTTCGTCATTGCAGACCATGGACAACGGCGTATCAGCTGCCCCGGTGGTGCAGTGGTCTAAGGAGCTGGCCTCTGATCATTCGTCCGTAAGGGGTGGCCTCTGATCATTCGTCCTCAAAAATGCAACGAAAGAAGAACGCTTTCGCCAACGACGACACACTTAAAACGCACTGTATCCTACGGAGTTCACCGACTAGAAACAGGAGAGCCAACTTCACACTAGCCAACCGTTGCCAATTAGCACCCCGTTATTTTATCTTGAAAATAACATAAGCAACATAATGTTTCTATGGTTACTCTGCTACTACAGGAAAGTGGATTGGCCGCCCCGGTGGCGCAGTGGTCTAAGCGATGGCCTCTGATCATTCGTCCGAAAGGGGTCTGGGTTCGAATCCCGGTGAGGCATGGATGTTGTGTTTGTCTTACGGCACTGGCTCTCTCACTTCCCTGGAACCAGTGACCCTAAATTAGGGACGGGCGACTGCTTATAGCCCATTGAGTTGCTCACGGTGGTCGTTAAACCTCCAATAAAAAAAAAAAAAAACTGCGTATCACTGCGCAAGCCGTTAGTGGCGGCATCTATGGCATTGTGTTCCTCTTGGTCTACTTTTGCCATTCCATGCCTGTGGTCTTTGAACCTGTGTTTATTAGCCTTTTGAAATTGATTGTTTTCCTGTTAGATCAAATATCACCAGGCATGAGGTATTTCAATTGGCGAATTAGTGTTGCAGCATTTATTTCCGAATTTCTCAATGACCATAGCTTCTGATGTTGTGATCTGTCTATGAGTCATGTGTGATGTTAAATGTCTAATATTCTCCCAGTCGAACTGCGATTGACCGAACCAGTTTTCATAGTAAGCACATTTAAAGAGACTTGATGAGTTGCTAGGATTTATGTGGGCATTCAAATGTGTGAACATGTTTCCCATCTTTTACTAATCATTATGTGTAACAGCATGGAGGTAAGCCAGGTATCATGTATTTCCTTTTCCTAGAATTTAGAAAAGTCCAAAGTGGAAATAAAGGAAGAAAAGACTGAGCATTCCCAAAACCAAAATTACTTTAAAAAATCTTACCATTTATCATCATTGAATTCAAAAGTGTTTAATAACTTTCACAGCAAAATCAAGCAATGATCTATCATTAAGTGAAAGAATGTGTATTCAGTAGCTAGTCACTGACTCATTTTACTCAGACTTAAACCTTTGAGCTAAAGGGTTACTTTATTTAAAGAGATCATCTTCTGATTTTGTGGGATCATATGTGACTTAATGCAGAGACTCATAACTTGAGAGCTTAAGAGTAGCGTGCGGGGGAGGGGCATGTGCCCCTTCAACTTAAAAATTGGAAAAAATAATAACTACACTGCTGGCCACCCAAAATGTAACACCAAGAAGGACACGAGATAGCAAAGTCAGATTTACTGGACACACAACAACAGATACAAAGATGAAACGATTGAGCTTACAGGCCCGTGCGACTTGCGGAACACACAGACATCAATAGTTCGTGTGGTGCCCATGGCTGACAATAATGGCTGCTACCTGCTGCAGCATCGAACGAAAGAGGCGTTGGATGTGGGCTTGGGGTATGTCGGTCCAGGCTGCTTCCACATGTTGGGGCACTTGGTTGCCCATCAGTGACCAGACATGTTCGATGGGCGGCATATCGGGAGAACAGGCGGGCCACGGCAGCAGTGACACCTGGTGGGCCGTGAAGAATTGTTGCACGATACGTGCCATGTGCGGGCGCACATTGTCCTGTTGAAACGTGGCCACTGGCTGGTCCTGCAGATAAGGGAGGACTACAGGCTCCAAAACGTCGGAGATGTAGCGGTGGCTGTTGAGTGTACTGGCGATGCATACCAGAAGGGGGGGGGGTTGTCATATCCAATTGTGCCCCAAACCATAACGCCAGGCTACGAACCAGTATGGCGATGCATAATGCAGGCATCATACAGTCTCTCGCCGCGGTGCCGCCACACGCGGATCCAACCATCATGGTGTTGCAGGCAGAAGCGGGATTCATCAGAGAAGACAATGTTGTGCCATTCCGTAGTCCAGGTGCGGCGTTCAACTGCCCATTGCCGCCGCACTCGCCGATGGTGTAACGTCAATGGTAATCAAAGCAATGGGCGCTGTGCGACAAGTCCCCGCTCCTGCAGATGACGTTGAACGGTACGTGCTGACACAGGTTGTTGCGCAACACACCCTAATTCCTGCGCTGACGTTCGTGATTTGGCTGTGCGAGTTGTCAATGCCCGCCGCACATCATGCCAGTCCTCTTGTTCGGTGGTGTGCCGCGGCTGCAGCAATCACTCACGTCAGTCCGTCCATCCATCCTGCATCCACCGAATCCATACTCGCCTCACTGTGGCTGGATGTTGTACCACACGGGCTCCGATGTCTCGGTACGATAAACCGCTGTCGCGATAAGCCACTATTCGTCCTCTGTCGAACTCCGAGATGTGCTGGAATGACTGCCGTATTCTGCGACAAGGCATCAAGAAGCTTCCGACGCACAGGTCCGGCAGCACAACACACTTCCACTACTTACACCCCGCCTTCTGTGCACCCTTCTTATAGTACTCGGTGTCGTGCCGGGCGCACATGATTTGCATATGCCTTGCAATGCTAATTGTTTGCATGTTCTCTCGCGGGCAACGCATGCTGCAAATTTCAGGCCAATCGGATGCTTCCTTTTTGGTGTTGCATTTTGGGTGGCCAGCAGTGTAGTTGTTTGCTTTTTAAATGTTATAAAGCAGTGATGTTGTTCTAAATAAAAAAGTGCCTTAGAACTTTTTATTTAGAACTTGTGCTTTAGCAGTGAAACAGACTTGGAAAAAATACTCTCAAAATTTTCAAAATCTAATTCGTTGTTTTTATTTATTATTTTTTAATTTTCATTACTAATTACCAATATGAATTTACATTAAAACTGCATAATCTAAGCAATTTTAAATAACAGGAGAAATGTAACGTAAAAGACACATGCTAAGATTATAAAATTTTTATTTAAATACCGCTGTTTATCGTTCTACACGATTTTAAATATGCATTGGGAATATTTGTGAAATACCAGAGTAACATCAATTCAATTTGATTAACGCGTTGTTTCTGTTAAGATTATGTGGTACATGTGGAAGATTTTTGTGTTGCCCGCAAGGAGTCGGTGAGCTCAGGGAATTACTTTTATTGGAGCCGATACCAGTGATGAGTTGTCCAATACAAATGTCCATCACTACTGTTTTCTCTGTGAGCACTATAGTCTTAGCCCTACAGAGTAGTAATCCCCTACAAAACGTCTGCTGTCTAGACAAAGTTCACATTCTCTTTGTGATCGAATCTTATGATTTGTGAGATACCCTACTGAGTTAGCGAACAGTGTAGGTCAATCTACATAGTATTTTTTTTTATTTGTTTCCGGGTTTAACAACAACTATGGCAACTCATATGGCTATAAGAAGTCGTCAGTCTTTAATTTTGGGTCACTTGTTCCAGGGAAGAGACAGATCCAGCTCCTTTTGTCATGCACACTACCTATGACTCATCCGGGGTTGGGACTCAGTCTTAGCTCAGAAGAATGGTCAGAAGCCTGCACCTCAGACTACTGTACCATCGGGGTGGCCATTTTTGTAGCATGAACATTCGGTTAAGATATGAGTATGTTTGCATACAGAGCAGAGTTTTCCCTATTTTTGCATACATGATCATTTAAAAAAGTACCTTTGCCCAAATTTTCTTACCATGTAACCGCAAAAAGTGCCTTAGCAGCGCTATGCCAAGAAAAATAGTGCCTTAGCACCACTAAGGTGTGCTAAGCCTGTTCTACATCACTGTTATAAAGTGTAACATACAGCCAAGGGAACAATGCTATGCAATAGTGAGCAATTGCTATGACTGCTTTCCAACAGTCATTCCATACACAATAGCATGCAGTCATCAGATGACTGCATGAGGTGCTTTGAAAGGCATATATTTTTTTTCATCCTCATTAGGGTGAAACAACCAAGCCTGGTACACCTCGTAGGTTTTGGATATATGTAAAAGCCTAAGTTATCACAATTGAAAAGGAGCATTCTCAGAGAACTTATTTCCAAGAATGCCCCCCCCTTTTGGTTACAATATGCCTATGCTTGAGAGAAATTAAAATGTTCTCATACAACTTAGAGGTAAGTTTGGAACATTCCCTACTGAAAAATATTTCCACTTGAAGGCAGAAATACTGTATGTCTAGTCATGATAGTTTTTATTTCCTTCATCATAATTTAATAATATGGAACCCACAAAAGAGAGTGTGATTCTGTCCTTTTGCGATTGGAAACAAGTGCTAGCTACTTGTGATCTGTCAAGGGAACAGATGAACTTTTTTAACTAACAAGAAATTTCAGCTTGGTTTGCCTGTAGATCACTGCAAATCCATTTGCAGTCCACCTTTCTATCATTGTTCTATTTACTGCTTGCATTGCTTTTGTTATGTTTTGTTAAATAAAATTTATCTCTGTCATAGATAAAAACCTAAGTAATGGGAAAAAATATTTCTTCTGTGTGCACATTACTAAATTTCTCATGTACATTTAACATTGTTTCATAATTCAGTTGGCATTATCTTTACAGTGTATACTGTATACAACATGGCGACTTCCCATACAGGCCACTTATAAGTATTGGAGTTCTTTATTGTGCTCTCAATGTCAGTTAAAATGATATAATCATATAAAACAGGTTAAAGTATATAAGGTGGTTGATTTTTTCTTGTTGCATTTTATCTACTCAGCATTATTCTGCTCCTCAATTTAGACAGCAAAAACTGCCCAGCTGTGCATGATAAGAAACTTGTGCCCATATTGTATTTCTACACCCTTTTTTACATTTTTTAATCATTATTCTAAATCCTCTCTCCCAAGAAAAAAAAATCCAAATACCCTCCATGGTAATTTAAAATAGGCAAAAAAAAAAAGGGGGGGGGCTATCATCCTTCAGTTGGGTTTTTATGTCGATATGTAGAAATATTGCTAATAAAGTGGCCTTACAGAGAGAAGAGACAGATAACATGTTGCATGTGTTATAAGATTTATTTATTTCCTGTAGTGTTAGTTTTTGAATGTTTTTTTCCTCAACATAATCATTACCTACAGTATATAGTAACACACACTTCTGTGAATAAAACTCATGTTGAAAACATGCTTCCTAGTTTATTAAATTGTTAATTGAACACTTAATTAAACTTTCAATATGTTTTTTTCTACGAATTTTTCATTTTAAATTGCAAATTTTTGGAGAAAACTTCTCCTTCATCAGGCAGCCCCTTGTTGTCACTCTTTCACTGTCACTATTGTGGTTACAATTAACACCACTTTCTCTCTCTTTCACTTTGGCTTCTTAATGCTGTCTATTTTATTTAATTTTGTTCTTGTTTCTTTATTTGCAGACACCACGTCTCTTGCTACAGGGAATCACGACATTATCATATCTGGTGAATGAGGTGACAACAATTATAGCTTGAGCAATTGGCTACTTGTAAAGTTATTATACAAACATGGGTTCCAAATTTAAAATATTTTTTTCTCACTAAATTGTCAAGTCAAAAATATTTTGTTCACACTAAATTGTCGAAGCCCAGAAGAGGCAAGAACTTCTGTACTTACTTTTAAATTAAAGAAAAAAAGCAATGAGAATACTCTTATATTCATTTTCAAAATTAACTGCTACTGTTAGTGTTGTTCATCACCCTTTATTGAAACATGTACCAAGTTGCTGAGCAGGCATGAAAATGTCCTTTACGATAGTTTTTCATTATTATAGAAATGTGGTTACTAGTGTATTTTACTACTGCTCTAGTTTTCAGAGCCTAGGCTTCAATATATTGTCTTTCAAGTGTCTATGATATTTTTCTATTTGTGATAACTGCCAGGGGCTTTGGCATGATTGCATTCCATGTTACCATTGTTAACTTGTTTTGTGATACCTATTGTACCATGTATTAAATCATTTAGAATTCATTTCACAATCTGCAGATTTCTTGCATTAGTTCATAATTCATAAATGTAAACTTCCTCTTATTGTTTTATGAATATTCTAGTACAAATGTGATCTTCCCCTTTTATGTTTTGTGAGTAGGCATTATCTGATGACAAAGATTAAGTATGAGTACAAAATTATCAATTTTAAGTTGATCCTAATAGAGAAAATACTGTATAAAATTAACATGGGCAGAAAAGATCTGACTTGTGTAATTAAGTAATTCAAAAAGACTAAAACCAATATAATTAGAGTTTTATGTATTATATATGTTTATGTTACATTATAACATTGTTGATATCTGTATTGTGTTAAGGAGAAATGTTAGAACCATTAGATTGTTTTGTTTTCTATAATTGATCTTTATAGAAAAGATCAATTTTCTATGAGGTCTTTAAATTTAGATTTCTATGTTCATATTTCACATACATCATTTGTTGTTCAGATGCCATGTTCCTAACAGTGGATTTTATTCTTCATTGCTCATTGTGATCAGTTTGTTTTTGTAATGAGATGTTTTCTTGTCAAATATTCAACTTGTTGTTAAATCCACTTATAAAGATTTGATTATATTATTTACCACAGTATCTTCTTGTGATATTTCTGCCTACTTCTGTTTACTGTGTATATTGCATTTGTATTGTAATGCTTTGAGTTGCATTAAAGCATACTTTAAAGTTTTGATTTCTTAAAGCCCAATTTATATACAAACAAACACATGATCTCTCTTTGACAGAACTGGTTTGTATTCTTTTTTTCAGCTTTTGTGGAGCTTCCATGTACTGCTCTGAGTTGATGGCTGTATTTAAAATAGTATACAGTACACTTTTGTTATAAGAAACTCTGATATAAGAAAGAAATGTATAACTTTGGTTGGCCCAGTATTAAAGTATAGGAACGTTTCATGTTTATAAGAAAGCAAAATAAGTCAAATTTTGGTTAAGAAAGTTCAAAAAAATTTATTTCCAAAATAAAAAAATTTTCGATCTGTATTGCAATGTTTCTTCTCTATCGCCCATGGAATTTCAAGGCCATTCTCGGAGCGACTTCCACCTGATAATGCATACCGTTTTTTCCCCCTTTGCTCCTCCCCACAATGCATGATAAACGTTTTCTTGGAAGGGGTAAATCCCGTTCTGACTTACCCCTTCCAAGAATTCTAGGTCATCACCTGGGTGTTCATAGATGAAGATCGGTACATTGCTACACACAGTATCATGTATGTATTATTTGTTCTCATCTTTTCATTTTGCACTGTTTTTGAGTTCTGTTTCTTCCTGTTTGCATTAGCAAGCAAACTAGCGATCTGACTGTTCTATATGAAAGGACGCGCTTAAAATTGCTCGCCAAAGATTGGAAAGACCTTGGTAGCCATGTTTGAATGACGTAGCTAGTGCGTGTGTAAGCCGAGAGAGCTTGTTGGGGACGTTTACCAGCGTGCAGTTAATGGGGCCCTAGATTGTCATGTCCAGCCGGATCAGACATCACATGAAGTGTTAGAGTTGTTATAGTTCTGAGTTGTTAGATTTTTTCAGTTGCTTGTGTGCAATGGCACCAAGCGTAAAGCTCTGTCAACCAAGCAAAAGATAAAGGTCGTTGAAGCTGTTGATAGTGGGAGGAGGAAGATGGATATTGCTGCAGAATTCGGAATTCCTGCCTCCACACTTTCCAACATTCTAAGTGCATGGGGGAAACATCCTGTCTGGCACCATAAAGCAAGATTGAAAAAGGATTTGAGCTCCCACATATCCTGACGTCGAAAGTGCACTACTCTCGTGGTTCAAAGACATGAGGGGCCGCAATTTACCTATTAGCAGTGCTATTTTGGAAGAGAAGGCCAGAGTCGCCGCCCCGGTGGCGCAGTGGTCTAAGCGATGGCTTCTGATCATTCACACGGAAGGGGTCCGGGTTCGAATCCCGGTGAGGCATGGATGTTGTGTTTGTCTTACGGCACTGGCTCTCTCCCTTCCCTGGAACCAGTGGCCCTAAATTAGGGACGGGCGCCTGCTTATAGCCCATTGAGTTGCTCACGGTGGTCATTAAACCTCCAATAAAAAAAAAAAAAAAAAAAAGGCCAGAGTCTTTGCCGTTGGTTTTGGACATACCAATTTCAAGGTCAGCAGCGGTTGGATTAGCAGATTCAAAGATCGATACGATATTGTTTGCCATCAGCTGTGTGGTGAGTTCGCCTCAGTTTCCAAAACCACTGCAGAGGAATGGATGACCAAGTTAATACTGATCATTGCTAAATATGATGCATGAGATGTCTACAGTGCAGACGAGACCGGATTATTTTCCCAAATGATGCCAGATAAAAGTTTTGCATTCAAAAACGAAAAATGTCATGGTGGTATAAAAAGTAAGGATAAGCGTTTGACACTTCTTGCGTGCAATATGGATGGTTCAGACAAGAGAAAATTTGTTGTGATTGGTAAATTGAAGAAGCCTGTGTGTTTTGCAGGGGTTCCATATTTACCTGTAAAATATGTTTCATAAGAAAGCTTGGGTGACTTCTTCTATCTTTGAAGTCTGGTTAAAGGAATGTGACAATGAAATGAAGACACAGAAGAAGGAAATTCTGCTTGTTTTGGACAATTGTTCCGCCCATAGATGTTGCATAAAACTGGATTCAATTCAGGTGTTGTATCTCAAACACCACTTCTCAACTGCAGACACCACTTCTCAACTGCAGACACCACTTCTCAACTGCAGACACCACTTCTCAACTGCAGCCCCTTGATAAGGGGATCATCCCATGTCTAAAACTGGATTCAATTCAGGTGTTGTATCTCTCCCCAAACACCACTTCTCAACTGCAGCCCCTTGATAAGGGGATCATCCCATGTCTAAAAGTGCATTATCAGAGGAGACTACTCAGGCTGATGGTTGTTTTAAACATGGAGGTAAGAAAGGAGACTAAAACTGATGTAAAAATTGAAATTGCCATTGATTTTGTACACTCCGCTTGGAATTCAGTGAACTCTACAGTAATTAAGAACTGCTTTTGGAAAGCTGGATTTTATAATGAAGAAAATTCTGAACTGGAACAAAACTTTGAGGGTGAAGTTCCCCTTTATGAGTGGGTTCAATTGGATGTGGAAGGTGTTTCTTTTGAGGATTTTTTCGCCGCAGATAACGGTGTGTAAACATCGCCTGTGTTGACAGATGCCAAAATTTTGGTCCAAGTGAATCCTGTTGAAGAAACTGGAAGCAGCAGTGAAGAAGAGGATGACAACTTTTCTGAGCCGCAGTTACCAACGCGGATGGAAGTCGTGGATATGATTCAGAAGGTAAAGGATTATGTGAGTAGAATTCCAAGTGCTCAAGAAGCAGAGGAAGAGCAACGTTTGATTGAACTCCAAAAATGTAAGACAATTGTAATGGTAAATGCAAAAAAACGGACTTCTATAACAGATTTTTTAAAATAAAAGGTGTGTATTGATGTACACTTGTTTATTCATAAAATACATGTACTGTACATTATGTATCTGCTTTAATTTCGAAGGTTTAACCATTGTAATCCGAATTCTGTTATAAGATATAAGAAATTTTAGTTATAAGAAACTGATTTTCAATCCCCTTGAACATTCTTGAAACGAGAGTTGACTGTATTAGTAATCCAAATTTCTTGGTGTAGAATAGAAATAAAAGTTTCCAAGCTTTCACACATCAACCAGATGGCTTTTTCAAGGAAGGTAGACAGCAAACTGAATAATAGAATGCATCAACAATTCGAACGCAGTGACTTGATGATAAATGAACAGATGCAAATATAATTATTCATTCAAAGAGATGAGGCATCATGTTCATTTAGCACATGAAATCATGGAAGGAAAACAAAAGGCATTCACCATTTAAAGAACTGGTTTGAAATACGTGGCAACTCCAGCGAGACACTATCATTGCATGACTCACTGTTGGTAATGATCTCCAAAGTTTCCTGAATGGTAGTAGAATTTGGGGTGGAGTACAAAGCTAATTTTTCACATCATCCCACATATGGGCAACTGACTTGAACATGATCTCTCTGGATAGGGCAGTGGTTACTTTACTGTTCTTTATGTCCCTTTTATGTTCGTTGATTCTAATTCTACATGGACGTTTAGTCATTCCAATGTAGTATCACTTGGAGCCGTCCGGATATTGTAGAGGGATGGCATAAACACCTGCTCCATTGGAAAGTGTGTGTGTGTGTGGGGGGGGGGGGGGATCGCCTGTGTTTCCCTTAAGCATGGCATATAAAGATGTTGGTATCAGGCCATACCATCCCTCTACAATATCGAGATGGCTCCAAGTGATACTACATTGTAATGACCAAACATTCATTTAGAATTAGAGTCAACAAACATAAAAGAGACATAAAGATGGTTAAGTAAACATGGCCCTATCCAGAGAGGTCATGTTCAAGTCAGCTGCCCCTACGTTGGATGGCGTAAAGAAATTAGCTTCGCACTCCACCCTAAAATCTACTGCCATTTGCGAAACTTTGGAAATCAACAGCGAGTCATGCAATGATAGTGTCTTGCTGGAGTTGTCACATATTTGGAACCAGTTCTTCAAATAGTGAATACCTTTGATTTCCTTCCATGATTCCGTGTGCTAAACGAATATGACACCCCATGTCTTTGAATGAATAATTATAGTTGCATCTGTTCGTTTATCATCAAGTCAAGTCAATACTTTCAAATTGTTGATGCATTCTATTATTCAGTTTACAGTTTGCTATCTACCTTCCTTGAAAAAGCCATCTGGTTGATGTGCAAAAGCTTGGAAACTTTGATTTCTGTTCTACACCAAGAAATTCGGATTACTAGCATAGTTATACTATTTTAAGTATAGTTGGTGTACAGTTCCTTGTTATTAATTGATGGTTGTATTGTTTTCCGAAATGTGTAAGGTAAGACTACTTATTCTGTCCCAAAAGAAGATGTAATTATGTTGCATACAGGAGGCTACTGTTTAAACTTCTGGTACAGTGACATTCTACACTGCCACTCCAGATTGTTTTATCATTTCAGGGCAGTAAGAGTAAACTCACCATTCATCCTTTGAGATAATGTGAGACAGAAAATTATACCACGATTTTTTTAGCAATGGAGAAATTCCTCACAAATGACTTCCTGAGAGACTGCTGCCAAACTCTATGCACATGCACCAATTTTGATTATGTCAGCAGTAGAGGCTAGGTGAGTATAATAATTCATGAGCATTTAGTTACTTGGAACTGTAAGTACATATACATAAGCAAAGTCGTTCACAGGTTTTGAACCATTAATTAGACTCATGAGGTGCAAAGAACTATAGTGCTAGACCTGTATTACTGCACAACAGAAGCTGATAGAGTAATATTTAGGTAGTACTAGTACTTACCAGTTATTACTGAAAAACAAAAGAAACCAAGAAAGATGACACCGAATTTTCGGGCGTAATAAGCACGTCTTTTGAATCCGTTCTGACGAAAATTAAATTTTGTATCAAAGCTATTCAGAGTCAATGGAACCGGTAAGGAAAACAATAGTATCTGACGGAAGAAAGAAGTTTTTCAATCGGGTTTTTAATCCCTCAGATATTGCTGTAAATGGAATCGTGAGCTTACACCCTCTGGTTGCAGACTTGTGCGTTAAGAAAAACATGAATTTATATGAGAAACATTTCGCACCCGAAACGCTCTCCAACACAGAATTTTTTAAATCAGACTCTTAGAAACAGACATATCGACAAAAATAATATGTGACTTTACGACCCCTGGTGGGAAAAACCATGCATTATTTTAAAAAGAAAGTATTCTCAAAAGGTTTTTTCCATATGAGCGGTATCAGTCCAAGTAAAAAAAATGTAGTCGAGTTTTCAGGAGCCCAGATTTTGCTTCAAATACATCAGAAGCAGAAATTAACACTTATGCCCCCTGGTGGCCAAACCATTCTTTACCAAACATTTGAAATTATGTGAAAAATATTTTCCATCAGGTCTTACATTCGATACAGGAAGAATTTTTCAAATCGGAGTTTTAGGAGCAGAAATAACGCAGAAAACGTAATTAACTTTTGTGTCCCCTAGCGTAAAGTCTATGATTTACTTGAAAATTTTGAATTTATAGGAAAAACATTTCACATCGGAAACACTCTCCAACAAAGAAGGAATTTTTCAAATCGGACTCCTAGAAGTAGAGATATTGACAAAAATAAGATATTCATCTATGCCCCTGGCGTAGAAACCATACATTATTTTAAGAAGAAAATGTTCCTAAAAGGTTTATTGCCATGAGTGGTATCAGTCAACAAACGACTGTTTTTTCAATCTAGATTTTAGCTCATATTTTGCTGAAAATACATCAGAAGTGGAAATTAAGGTTTACGCCCCCTGGCGGCCAAACCATTTTTTACAAAAATTAGAAATTATGTGCAAACGATTTCCCATCAGGAGCTGTATCTAGTGTAGAAAGAATTTTTCAAATCGGAGATTTAGAAGCAGAGATATAGGGAGAAACACAATTTACCTCTACGCCCCCTAGCGAAAAGTCCATGAATTACTTGAAAATTTCAAAATTATATGAAAAACATGTCACACTGAAAACGCTATCCAACAAAGAAGGAATTTTTCAAATTGGACTCCTAGAAGTAGAGATATTGACAAAAATAAGATATATATCTACGCCCCCTGGCGAAGAAACTGGAATATTTTAAGAAGAAAATATTCCGAAAAGGTTTATCGATGTGAGTGGCATCAGTCCACGAAATAATTTTTTCAATCTATATTTTAGAAGCTCAGATTTTATGGCAAATACATCAGAAGCAAAAATTAACACTTACGCCCCCTGGTGGCCAAAGTATTATTTACCAAAAATTTGAAATTATATGCAAAAGATTTTCCATCAGGAGGTGTATCCGCTGAAGAAAATTGTTTTCAAATCGGAGTTTTAGAAGAAGAATTGTCGGAAAAAATGTAATTTACTTTTACGCCCCTAGCGGAAAATCTATGCGTAATTTAAAAAAGTAACTATATCTAAAATACTCTTCGATATAAATGGAATCGAAAGATAAAAGAATTTTTTCAATCGGATGTTTAGAAGAAATATGTGGAATAAAACATATTTTTGAATTCGACATCATCTGCATTTACGCCCTCTAGCGGCGAAATTGTACATCGTAAAAAAAAAAAACGAAATAAAGGATCAACATTCGCATATTTCAAGCTTCCCAATGCAAAAAGAATTTTTTAAATCTGACAAATAGTTGCAGAGATATCGTGGGTACAGACGGACGGACAAACCGGTAACATAAGCACGATCTTTTTTACAAAAGACGTGCTAAAAAAGGGAGAGAAAAAACTTCTGAAAAGATCCAGGTAGGATAAATAGGGTCGTCGTAATGGATAGTCACTTTACTACAAGAATTCTAAGTTTATTCAGGGTTCCCCCAAAGCATTAAGCAAAAAATTCCCTGACTTTTCCAGGTCATGAAATCCCTAAGGCATACTGCATTCAGGAAAGGGAAACTTGTTAGCAAAAAGTTTGTTCGCAGTTGTCAGACTTCTTTGAAGAATATCGAGCTTCATAAAAGTATGTAAATGAGCTCATAGATAATAGGGCAGCCAATTCCCACAGCACGATGTAATAATCTCCATTGGCAAAAGACACACATATTACACTTTATTATGCTTCATTAAATACTTTAAATACAATTTTAAAAAACGGTTAAAAATCAAGAGACCTTTCAGGTTCACCCTGGACCCATCTTCAGATGAATGAAACAAGTCCGGAGGACAGTAACATAAGTATACAAGAGTCGTAGACACGTGATGTAACATCTGTTCAAATGGGAGTGTGCTGCAGAATTCATAGAGTGAAACGGCAATTAACAGATATAACTTTCAGTATTTCAGCAATGAATTAAACCTTATATCACAAGCATGAGCAATCGCAAAGGTTATTACTAACATAAGCTTTCAATAAGTTAAAAATGTACACTGAAGAGCAGTTGAATTAGAGATACCTGTCTAGTAACGTGTAGCACCACCTTTCGCCCTGATGACGGTGGCGATTCGTCTCGGCATGGACTCGACAAGACACCGGAAGCGTTGGGAAGCCATACGGATCCACAACCCCTGAACAAGCTCCCACACTTCACAAAGATTTGATGGAGGGGATTCAGAGCTTCAAACATCTCTCTCGATGGCATCCCAGATGTGCTCAATGGGATTGAGGTCAGGTGACCTTGCTGGCCAAGGAAGCGAGGTCACGTCAATGGAATGTTCATCCAACCATTCGGATACAATTCGAAAGCGATGGCACGGTGCACTGTCTTGTTGCAGGATGAGGTCCCCAGTGGGATGGTAAAGACGCACAAACGGGAGCAAATGGTCGTCCAGGATATCCCGGTAATGTTGACCTGTGAGGGACGATGTCACACATACCAGGAGTCCCATTTCAGTCCACGTAAACAGTCCCCAGACAAAAATGCCACCCCCACCAGCTTGAAGAGTACCCTGCTGGCAAGAAGGATCCATCGCTTCATGTGGTTTGCACCGTACTCGTATCATGCCATCCGCATGTACCAATGTGAATCTCGACTCATCAGTCCAGGCAACATTTTTCCACATGTCTAGGGTCCAGTGGAAATGTTCCTGCTCCCATGCTAATCTTTGCACCCTGTGATGTGCGATCAGCAGCGGTACCCTCGTGGGATGATGGCTTCTGTACCCCATAGCTAGGAGATGGTTCTGGATGGTGTGGCTGCTTACACGTTTTTGTGCACCTGCGTTAAATTGCTGAGTGATTTCTTGCACTGTGGCCCGTCTATCCGCTGTTACAATGCGAGCTAGCCGACGATGACCCCCGCTCATCCACCTGCTGTTGTCCACAGCAGTTGGCCCTTGCAGGGATGGTTTTACCGGATTCGATGTACTCACTGTGCACCCGTGACATAGTGGCTCGTGAAAATCCCAGTGCCTGCACGACTTCTGAGATGGAGCGACCCATTCGTCGGGCCCCAACAATTTGCCCACGATCAAATGTGCTTAGATCCTTCGTCTTGCCCATACCGTGTCCGACTCTTACTGATTCCCGTCGCATCACTCCTTATATTTACAGATCGCTGCATACGTCATGTCGTTTCCGTTTACAGGGCCACCCACAGCGCTACATTTGCATAATGCCAGCTGTCTCTAATTCAATTGCTCTTCAGTGTATATATATATAAAGAAGCAGTAAGATAAGTTACAGGATACCCTACCCCCTACACCCCCCTTCCCTACCCCATATTTTTTAGCTGAGGAATTGACAACAAGTATATCCAGCCAATATAAATCAATAGCTCATACAATAATATAACAAACACAACTAATGCTCAAATTTCTATGCTGAGGGTGTCCTATATAAATAAGAAGGAATGTGCGTTATAATGTCCAAGGTAAGTTGCAATTTTTATAATTCAACTTTTTTCTTCAATTTTCATAGGACTTCCTGATTTTTAACCTTCATTTTTTAAAATTGTATTTAAAGTATGTAACAAAGCATAGTAAAGTGTAATATGTGTGTCTCTCGCCTATGGAGATTATTACATCGTGCCGTGGGAATTGGCTGCCCTATTATCTACGATTATTTGTTTGCATGAAAATTTGGATATTGATGTGTATGACCTCTTTCACATCCCCCTCACAGCCATAACATAGCTCTCCTTAGCTAAGTACACAATGAGACACAACTGTTTAGGGCCAGGACAGCTTTCATTTAAAGGAAGATTCACGGCACATACATATGTTCTACTATGCTGTTTTCCAAACATTTAACCCCATTTTGTGAAGGTCACCTTGATTTTTAAAGTAAATTCATAATTACAAAGGAAAGTAAGGAACCATCTACATACATGCATGTCACTAAGCTGTTCTCTGAGATTCAAAGGTTAGCTCCAAAAAGAAATACAAACTACCAGATAGTTTTTACTTACTGTTGCTGTATCAAACTTCTCCATTTACAGCGATCTTGACATATAACTCGGGCTTCACTGACATTCATTGCACGTTGTACACAAGATCTTCATACTCATAATTTGTTTCTCATGCAGACACTCCTGAATCTGATCCTCCTATGACTTCCTTGGCCTTCCTCTGCCTTTCAATCCTGCCACTTGGGTTAAAAAGATTTTCTTAGTAAGCATCTCATCACTCATTCTTTCAACATGGCCAAACCACCGAAGCATATAGGTCTCCACCTTGCTAACAACATTTTGCTTCACATCACACAACTGCAACACATCTTCATTCCTCACACACTCAGAATGTGTCTTGCCAACCCATCCCCACCCCTGTAAGTAGCGCATTTCTCCAGCACATAAATGACTCCTAAGTTTCTTCTGCAGTACCCAGGTTTCACGGCCATACATCAGAGTAGGAACAATTAAACTCTCACACAAGTGGTGAAGCGTGGTGCTCTGTGTTGGGGAGACTAAAAATTTTTTTTTTATATTTTTTGCAGTTAAACTAATGCATATATAGATAGCATGCTATCAAAGATGCATATTATATTCATATGAATATTTTAGTACCAACATATTGTTTGCATTGTCATTGCTTGCTGTACTGTATTTTTTAAAAACTGCTACATAAATGCAAATTTTTTTCACAACTTGTGGAACTTAATCACAGATCAGACTGTTACCAAATTAAACTGTTGCCAAACCGATCCTGAAAATGAAAAAAAAAGGTAATGATTTCCATTTCATACAACTTAAACTTAGACCCACAAAGATTAGTATTTTTTATAACTGCGGATTGTGATATATTTCGATATATTTTTATATTTACTTATTTAAACAAACTAATACTATGCAGATTTAACAAGGGTAAGCAGTACTTTGCCGCCCCGGTGGTGCAATGATAAGCGATGACTTCTGATCAGGGGTTCGGGTTCGAATCCCCGTGAGGCATCGATGTTGTTTGTTTTACGGCACTGGCTCTCTCCCTTCCCTGGAACCAGTGGCCATAAATTAGAGACAGGCAACTGCTCATAGCCCATTGAGTTGCTCACGGTGGTCATCAAACCTCCATTCAAAAAAAAAAAGAAAAGTTCTTTTGCGGGTTATTTTTGTTTTAAGTTCAAATGATTTGTTCCCATATCCGTGTCCATAAGGAAAGAAAGCCTTGCTGAATGCTAATATTTTTGTGAGGAAGAGGAGGGTAAAAACAGCTTTGAGATTTCTCGACGTGTCAGCTGTAATGCTTTATGGGCCTCACCATTGCAAAATAGAACTTTTAAGAACATATGAACTACTGCTCTGAATCCAAAAAGTGCAGGATTTGATTGCACGCATGCACAATGAAAATTTTGTTAAGTGTTTACCCAAACTTCTTAATATTTAGAGCACTAAACATCATTTAAACACACACACACCTGGTCCCTAATAGAAATGTTAAGGTAGACAGCGGATTTTCCAGCAGATACTTAACTAAATCAGAAGAATCATGAACTTCTTGTTCGCATATTGTCGCTTAAAAAATAAAAATTAAACACACAAGACTGACAACACGCTCATTAGTCAGTCATAAGTTCCACACTTTATAACAAAAACAAACCCGTGAGCAGTGATTACTGGCTTTCTCTGCTCTGTGGCCAAGAGCGGAGATTCCCGACCACAATGCACGGAGTAAAGAGCAACCAATCAGCAGCATCTGCTTTCGTTTGAAACTAGTCTTTTTGCCTCCACAGAGCGCTAAAAATAACTTTCCCGCAGAAGCAGCTGTACTTGTATGTTGATCTGTGAGGCACATGATTTCGAGTCTCACTTTTCATTCCAAGATAATACGATTGAAAGGAAATATTGGACATAACGTAATTTCGCAAATTAATTGTCCAGCATTACATTTATTAGAGATTTCTTTCCATTGTATTTGTGAAAAACTAAATAAATATAATAAGTAATAACAAAATCAGTTTTGGCTTTTTACTCTTGGGTAGACTTAGTCTCGAAGTCTACCCCGACGCTTCACCCTGGCCTCGTACACAGCAATGCGCAACTCTCTTGAGAACCCATCATTCCTGTGAAAACCTCCCAGAGCAGCCATGACTTTCAATGAAGAATTCACTTGCCTACTAATTTCACCATCAAATTTATTCTCTCTGTCAAACATGCTTCCTAAATACACAAACTCATTCACCTGGTCAATCACTGAGCCATTTACACTTACATTACATTCAGAGCTACCAGTTCCTCTCTGAAAAAACATAACTTTGGTTTTTCCCTTACTTATACTCAGTTTGAATTTCATGTAAACTTCGTACATCCGGGACAACATACTCTGCAACTCACTTTTGCTCTCTGCCAACAGGACAGTGTCATCAGCATATAGCAATCTGCACGCATGGGTATCACCAAGACATAATCAGTATTATCTCTTTTGGCATCACACATGCACCCATCCATAAATATATTAAACAGCCATGGAGACATTACACAAACTTGCCTGACTCCTGCACCAGTAGAAAACCATTTTGATAAAACACCATTCACTCGTACACAGGCTCTACTGTCAGCATACATGGCTTTTACACTATTGAGTAGATTCCCAGTAACACCATATTCATTCAATACCTTCCACAAAAGTGTCCTATTTACTCGGTTGCAAGCTTTCTCTAAATCTATGAAAGCAGCAAAAACTTTCTTACCAACAGCCAGATGCTTTTCAATCATCATGCATAATGCAAAAATTTGGTTAGTGCAGCCTTTACCAGACATAAAACCACTCTGAACATCCCACACTTTCTCTGATGTAAGATCCCGTACTTTTTCTATAATGACCTTACCAAACACTTTGCCTGGCACACTTAATAGGCTAATACCACAATAGTTCTTGCAGTCAGTCTGATCACCTTTTCCCTTATACAAGGGAGCAATGATAGCATCCCTCCAATCCATCTGCTAGCAAATTATTGCTGTTTAGCCCTTTCCTGTGTCCCAGTTGTCACCCAGCCATACACCTGTATTTTCTCTGCTAGCTCAGTTGTGCAGTTAGCATCCATTTCCAGTATAATCATTTTAGTGAAAATACATAGAAAAGGAGAATAAACAAATAAATGTCTCAGACCATGATGACACAAAATTCAGCCTGATTACTTTTTAAAAGAAAAACTAAAAAAAACAAAAACAACTAGAGATACTGAAATGATTCTGCTTAGTTTTGTTCAGTTTGCAAACACTTCAGTAAAAAATTGAATACATTTCATTTAAATTACTTCACTCATAATCCAACTGAATTAAATTCATTTTAATGGCAAAATGGTTACTGTGGGTAGACAGCCTGCAAGCTATGAAACATGATAATGGCTCTGCTGGCTTTATTAGGGAAATTCAAGTGTTGTGTAGTCAAATGCAATATTTTTTTCTTTTTTCAAGCTATATTTTAATTTTAATAGAATAAAATTGCATTAGACATGTACATTCATAAAAACATATGAAATCAACTACAAAATAAAGGAAGGTCATCAAAATTTAAATAACACAAAAATTGTACCATACAACTTAGGACACAATTTGGATACAGAAATGATAAACATTTATGCCACTGAAGTACAATAATGTAATTACTTAGAATGTGACGTAACAAGTCCTACTGAAGGATAAAATATGATACACTACACAACCTGCCTCACAGGTTTGATACATACTTGAGATATAAACATAGCATAGTATGATACCTATTGAAGATATAAACATCAACATACTGTTAAAAATATAAAGAACTACAATTTAATAATCAGATTAAAATTATAGTAACATGAAAATTATGCTATGCAACTTTAAAATCGCACACTTCCTGCAATGATGACAGAAACCACTTCTTCAGATATAACTTGGATATAAACAAGCTGTAGTCAAAACTTCTGATACAACTTTGGCATAAAAAAGAATTAACACTAAATTTCACTAATGTACACTCCATATATTTTGGAATGTAAGATGTACCCCTATTGTAAAAATTTTAAGAAAACATAAGTAAAATGGCATTTTAAAGATTTTTATTAAGAAAAAAAAAGTTATATATGCACAAAAGCATCAGCATATAAATCGTCAAATCCTTGCAATCTGTAAAATTAGCAATGTGTGATGCCGCTGATGAAAACAATGTAGACAAATGCCATTTAGTCTAGCAGCCAATGGTGTGCATATGCTGTAGGACTTGTCAGCAATGTCACACCATCATACCACCAATGGTCTTCATTATTGGTTTGGATAGCCATCTTTGCAGCATGGCTGATGTGTCAATGTAAGACGGCCTTGGCCAAATTCTATCGGCATTCTGTGGCATACAAACAATACCAGGGAATGGAAATTGCTCCTTTTTCAATCTGAAGCTTTGCCAAGAACCGTTCAAAATAAGAAATCAAAGAAGTGAATGGGCTAACCTTCTCTTGTTGTTGACAAACAGCAAGGAAGTGAGAGGTAGGACCCTAGCAAAAGATCTGCAAGTGCCACAGCACAATCTGTCGGATGTGGTGGCATCTTACATTGTAAACTGTAAATAAAAATAAGTTCTCACCAGTTCAAAATTCAAGAAAAATTTGAATGTTTCACAAATTTATTTTTCCAAAAATTATGTCTCCATAGTATTTGTTATTGTGAATGTAAAAGATTTTTGTCTTTTGTTTACAAAAGTTCTGCACAAACCAAAGAATTAATAGCTGGCACTAATGTGTTTTCACTCTCAGTTTGCTGGTGGATGTCTTAACTGTCTGTTGTGATGTTTTGTCCTAAAATGTGGTTATTTCCCTTCTTTTTCTATTGCTTTGCTTTTTAAGGGAATTATGATAGTCCTTATATGTCCATTTCAGATTACTATGTACAACACATGAGATTTGTGCTTAAACTGTATTTCACATCATTAACTCACAAATGCACATAGCACAAATACATGTCTAGCATGATAGCAGGCTTGGTTCATGAAAAACATGCATAGCTAATAATGGATAAACATGAAAGTATAGTATATACAAGCATTCATGATACAATAACATTGTAGAAAAAGTACAGAAGAACATCAATTACTGTATCTAAGATGAAGTGATAACATTTTAAATTCATTTAGCAGCGTACATAAGTATGTATTCATGGCGGTAATATTAACCTTTGGTATATAAGATGCATGGGGATTTTGACACCAAATGTTTTGGAAAAAAAGTATGTCTTATAATCCAAATCGATATTTTACTTTAGCACTGAATTGCACTAATATAAAAAGCAACTGCATAGAGTTTTAATATAGTGATCATCATTTAACTACATAATGTGTCAGACAGAAGATAATTACTTAACATTTGTTAGTATGTTCTTCCAGTTTACTTGGTCTTTCTCTTATCTCCTTAGCTTCATCATTGTTTTTTTTTTTTTTTTTTTTGCTTGAAGCTCACAGATTTCTTGGGGTTCCCAGCTTTCTTTTTTTGATTGTTTTTTCATCTTCTAGGCAGGTTTTCTCTTTCTCTTTTAGAAAGCATGCCTGCATTGTGGGGTTGCTCCTTTGGTGTACATGATGATGACCATTGTAACTTCTGCTTTCCCCTTGCAACAGTGACAGCATCAAGTGCACTCTTCATGAAGGTTTTCAATCAACATTTGTCTGTTCACAGAAAATTCCCATTCGACATATTCATTCCCATGGGATAGCACAAGAACAAGCTAATCTAATTACCAGAAATGGTTCTAAAAATGAGACCGTGCTGTCATAAAAGAGATGTTCATGATATAACTTCACTTAGGAGCATGAGCAAAATACCCAACAATGCATTCTAATGAGGTAATACAAAACTACTAGCATGGAAGTTGTAGGTATGCCATCATTTTCCATGAATACATGGGTGCCCATGCTTCAACTGTGATGGGTTAGTGGCAATTTAGTAGCACAGAAAAAAAATGTTAGTTTTTTTGTTTTGTTTTTTTAAATTCCCTGACTTTTACTTGTCTGTGGGAACCCTGTATATTATTCCAAGATTTATCAATGCGATTTCTCAGAAAATGTAGTTTTTGCAGATGCACACATGTACATAGAGAAATCTCAATATAACAACACTATCACTAAAGATCTGCTTATTAATTCCCTTTTATGCAGCACTTAGTGGTTTTTTCTACCTTTTATTTTTATGCCTGCTTGAATTTTCTCTAGAATTCCTGCAAATAAATTTAAACTTTGTTTCAAAAGTACTTAAAGTAGGTACTAAGTTATATAATTTGACTAAAGGTTACAAACCTTTTACAACTGTGCTTACTTCTATTGTTTGAATATAAATTTCCCTTTACTTTACTTTATTGCCTATTTTTATCTCATCCACGGATTTAACTGGAGGTCGGCGGGAAGAAAACAGAACAATGGGAACAACAGAAATAAATAAACCAGTGGACTAGAATAAGAGTTAGCAACCCATCGTATTTGGGCTGCATTTAATTTTTGCGTTAGAATAAGCAAACCTTATATAGAATGTAAAATGAAACAAGAGTTTTTCAATACACAGTATTGAATTAGGCAGCACACATTCATTTGTATGACAAAAAAAGTTACATCAAACTTACACTTTTCTGTATTTTTTAAGCTTTGTAACTCTAAAAATGCAGAAAGAGTTATGCAAAAAGAGTAGAAGTATATGAAAAATGCCATGTAAAATATCACAGAAATATACAAAAAATGCAATATATATATACATATATCAGAAAAACAATAACTGTTTTGCTGTCATACTAAGTTCATTGGTTACTCCGTGAATTTCTCTTCATGCTCATACTTGTAATTTCTGATATTACTGAAATGCTTCTCTAGAAAATAAGAAACTAGTTTACCCAGCACTTTCTGCAATTTTCTCCATTCATTAAAAATTCTGCCTTCACAAATTTTACATTTCATTGATGTCATATTAATTTTTATTCAATGTAAATGCACCACTTAATTCAGTACATACAACAACAACAACAACAATCACACTAAGCTGTTCCCCGAGATTCAGAGGTTAGCTCCACAAAGAAAGAAAATGTGTCAAATAAATGTTTAACTGAGTATTTACTTACTGTTGTTGTATCAAACATCCCCATTTACAGCAATCTTGGAACACAATTCAAGCTTCACTGACATCCATCACATGACGTACATAAGACCTTCTGTACTTCATAGCGATAATCTTTTCCTCGTGCAGACACTCCTGAATCTGGTCCTCTGATGATTTCCTT
Organism: Macrothele yani; assembly: GCA_039090855.1. Classification (NCBI taxonomy): domain Eukaryota; kingdom Metazoa; phylum Arthropoda; class Arachnida; order Araneae; family Macrothelidae; genus Macrothele; species Macrothele yani. The sequence goes on along the minus strand of CM077017.1, from coordinate 56,729,751 downwards.
GGTCTTCCCCTACCTTTCTTTCCTGCCACTTAGGTTGAAAAAGTTTTCTTAGTAAGCATCTGATCAATCATTATTTCAACATGGCCAAACCACCTAAGAATATCAGTCTTCACCTACTGACAACATTTTGCCTCACATTACACATCTGCAACACATCTTCATTCCTTGCATGATCAGAGAGAGTATTTTGCCACAAACCCTCCTTAAGTAACGCATCTCTCCAGCACACAAACGACACCTATGTCTCTTCTGCAGCACCCAGGTTTCATTACCATACATCAGAGTAGGAACAATTACACTTTCATACACAGCCATTTGGGACTCTCTTGAGAAATCATTATTCCTGTGAAATCCTCTTAAAGCAGCTAGACTTTCAATGAAGAATTCACTCACCCAATAATTTCACCATCTAGTTTGTTCACTCTCTCAAACATGCTGCCTAACTAAATACACAAACTCGTTCATGTGGTCAATCACTGTGCCATTTAGATATTGTGCATTCAGTTTCAAAAAATTTTATTGCAGAAAGAAAAGATACAAGAATCCGCAGCGGCGTGACATATCAACATAATAGAAAATATGGCACGCATTATAATATAAGACATACAGTGAAACAAAGTGCAAAGTCAAATGTTACGAAATAACGAATGACATAGTAAAAACCCAAACATAGTACAAAAATATACAAAAACCGGAGCAATGTCTCTAGGACATTTAAATAATGCACAAAACATAATAAAAGCGTGTAACATTTAAGCAGTAAAATAAAGCGCAAGTAATGATCTGTACATATTTACATGCAGATGCCAAATCAGATAAAAAAAAAAAGACATGAATTGATGAAAATGTACACATGTATGGGCCAACGGCATCCAATAACCAAAATATAAAATGTTAAAAACAGCATACAGGGGTCACTGAGTAAACATTATAAGATCAGTGCCTTGAACCTGGGACACCAGCTCATAGTGCAGATAAAATACAGAATGAAAATAATTACAGGTATATAGATGCAAACTCACAAATAGAATGAATAGACAGGCATAGGATGCAAAATCACAGATATACAGGCATATAGTTACAAAACCATAAATAGAAAATAGATACAGGCATATAAATGCAAAATCACTTACAAAATTTTAGCACTGTGCGCTAAAGCATATGATGAACAGGAAAAAACCGCGAAGGCTCTACACACGCATATAAGAGCCTCGTAGCGGAGAGATAAAGAAAAACAGTCGCATTGGAAAGATGCGCTAACAGAGCACAGTCCGTTAAGCACTGTGCGTAATATAAAATGATCTACAACATAAGGTGATGAGGCGCAGAATGACAAAACAGATGTGAGCACAAGAACGGTACTCTGCTACAGTAATACCATACAAGAAAATCACACTTAAAACCGAAGAAAATGGTAGATACAATGCTTGATTGATAAATACTATGCACAAGCAATTCAAAACAGTATGTACAGAGTGATACAGACAAATTCAAGAAATGCACTAACATTTCTTGAATTTGTCTGTATCACTAACAAAGGACCACAGAAATGTTCATTGTGCTGTCAAGGTGTCATAATACTGTACAGAGATCACATAGTGCAAGTACTAAACAGAGAAACAAATTAAAACATAACACCTTCGCTCAGAGACGGATTTAAGGCTTTGCCACCCCTAGGCCCAGACAAATATGCCGACCCTTCTCATCTTTAAAATAAAGAATCTGATGTCTACAGTTATATGTAACTCTTATGGATCTAATCCACCACAACCAAAATGAAATTTAGAAGCCCATAAAAAAAAATAAAAAAAATGAACAAAGCACAGTTGAAAAGCATAGAAAACTTACGGACTAACGGACCAGCAAAATAAATCATTGTTGGCTCGAATGAACATTGGACTTACTTTTTATTTTTTAACTTCCTCTTATGGTACTGTAGCATTTTTTCGTTAGGTGAAATTTATTGCCAGAGAAATTACGAAACCATGCCCCAATGCATTTTTAATTTCACAAAACTGGCAGTTTTTACTTAATTTCGTCATGTTGGGTATCGATCTGGGCTTAAAAATTCCTCAGATTTAAAATCCGTTTGAATTTTTTTTGTACGATAACTACGTTCTGAGATAGCATTTCGAACTGGGAGTAATAAAGACACCTGCTCCAATGCAAGACACACACACCCCATGCTTGACTGCTGAGAAGTTGCAACCAGGGAGACAAACAATGCATTTGCCGCCCCGGTGGCGCAGTGGTCTAAGGCGCTGGCCTCTGATCATTCGTCCGTAAGGGGTCCGGGTTCGAATCCCGGTGAGGCATGGATGTTGTGTTTGTCTTACGGCACTGGCTCTCTCCCTTCCCTGGAACTAGTGACCCTAAATTAGGGACGGGCGACTGCTTATAGCCCATTGAGTTGCTCACGGTGGTCGTTAAACCTCCAATCAAAAAAAAAAAAAAAATGCATTATCTGAAAAGAATGGGGCGGGGGAACAGCACGCGAGAGAGAGGGAGAAAACCAAGCCCAAGGTTAAATAAGCCCAGCAGGTTGGTGTTCTAGCGTTTGAAAAAAGGCAAAACATTAACCTAAAACTATGGAAAACTGCCGCAAAATGTTCCCAAATAAACACATGCAACTGAAAACTTATTCGTAACTTGCATCGGCACTTTACTTTGAATGGATTAAGTTAAAAAAAAAAGTTTTAATAGTGGGTGCGAAATCGTCAGAAAAAGAAAAAAAAATCTCGGAGAATCGCCAAATCCGTAAAATTAACAATTTGCCCGTAAAACCGTAAAACAAGTCACATTTCCGTAAATTTTACGCGTAAACCGTAAAACCTGGCAGGTATGTTAACTTATGAGCTAATTAAATAGGGAATATACACGACTAATATTTTATGAATGCGTATTTTTTTCATAAACGTTTTTTCCCGTGACTTCAGAAGAACTTGGATGCCCTGTGCATTGGCACAATGCCCTCACCCTCTGCACCCCCACTATTTTTTTTTTATTGGAGGTTTAACGACCATAGTGAGCAACTCAATGGGCTACAAGCAGTCGCCCGTCCCTAATTTAGGGTCACTGGTTCCAGGGAAGGGAGAGAACCAGTGCCGTAAGACAAACACAGCATCCATGCCTCACCGGGATTCGAACCCGGACCCCGTTTGGACGAATGATCAGAGGCTATCGCTTAGACCACTGCGCCCCCTCTTCAACCGCACCTGGTGACAGCGCAAATCCGGACGTTTGTTTGCAACAGTTTTCGCTCGTCAGCACGGACACCGATTGTTGAAACTTGAAAACTAATTGACCCTTTATCTCTTAAACACTATGATTTTGTTTCTAATTTTAATACATACCATTATTTTCCCCATTTTTCTTTTAATTCAGTAAAGTAATGAACATATTTTGCATTTGAAATCAAGACAAGTTTTATAATTCTCGAACAAATGCTACACTACATTATTTGAAATTTTAACCGCATCGTAATTTTGCAAATTGCCAAGTTTTAAGGGAGTTCTGAAAAAGAAAGGAAACATACCTTACAACAGTTTTCGTCTTGATTTTTCTGTTGCAAATGCTTTGATGAGCTCACTAAAGTCCAATGAAGTCAGCAACTCGCTCTCTATTGTCATGACTGAAAAAGCATTACCCGTATGCTCTTCCATCCTCACTTTCCTATTGCTATTGCTTTCGTCATGTGTCGTGTTTTCGAGCTCCCAAGTTTTTCGTGTGTTTATGTGGAAATATCGTTCGTAGGATGGTTTGCAGTGGCGTGACGTACGTATGTATGACTGTTCCATGCCAGTGGCGGCCCGTCAGATGAGGCGCCGCCTCACCTGAAATTCCGCAGAATGAGAAGTGAAAAAAAAAACTTCGGTCAGTAACAAAGATATAAGAACTTTGCAGGATAAATGAAACACTGAAATTTACATTGTGATTCATGAATTAGGTAAAAAAAAAGGCTTTCAAGAAGAGGAATGAATCATTATTTTTGCAAAGCAGCTGCATGTTTTAAGCGCTTAGAGGCGACTGGCTGAATCGTCTCGATGAGAAGCCGGTTTTGGGAATTGGGGATTAGAGAAGAGCCTTACAGAGTGAACCCCCCACCCCCACGGTCTACCTAAGGAGGTGCCGGACTTCCAGTGAGAAAGGAAATTTCTGAGGCGACCCTCCATTTCGCTTAAACTAGAATCGCATCTCTGCTGTTATTGGAGAACCCAAGGATTGTGTATCCAATGGGCGCGGGATAATGAGCAGATGACCTTGGTAAAAAGTGGTTTTACAGGCGATGACGCCGTTCGCCTCTATATGCTTTGGAGTAGGATGATTTCTACGTAGCTTTAACTATTCGTCAGAGTGTATTTGAGTCTAACTTTTTGTAGTGTGTTTTCAATCCTCTCTTCTGCGGGTGTTTGCTAGTTCATAGTAATGTTGAGTTTTTCTTCTTTTTTTATTTTGTTATTGTTACTAAACAGCATATTTTGATTTTGGTTGGAAAATATGAATGGCCCAACAAACGACGTGATTTGTGTTCTGGAAGAAATTCCTTTTAAACACTGGAAAGATTATGATAAAAGGGATGTTCTCATATCTGGAAGACCGACACCTATAATAAGTTCAATATCTAAAGATAAGAAGTGCGGCAAATCGTTTTTTAGGTCTTTCAATAAATCATGGTACGAGATTTTCCCCTGGCTTTCTGGTAGCTATTACAAGCAAACTCTCTTTTGCTGGCCATGTTTACTTTTGAGCAATAAGAAAAATGTGTGGAATACAACGGGTTTTTTTATCTGAAAAACTTTTCTCGTAGTGCAAAATTGCACGAAAGCTCTAAAGAGCATATAACTAATCACGTAGGTCTGAAACGAATGGAAAAAAAATATAAACACTATTTCTGATATGCTCAAAGAAAATGCTGCTCTTCATAAAGCTAAGTTTAATGAAAAGGTCAGACTAAATAGGCTTTTTATGGAACATATAATCGATTTAGTTGTCGTTCTAAGCAAGCAAGAACTGCCTTTTCGAGGACATGATGAATCTATTTCCTCATTAAATAAAGGTAATTTCAAGGAGATGTTCCATTTGTTACTTCGTAGGAGCACCCCAGAATTAAAAGCACATTTTGAAGAAATACGAAGCTTATTTTCTGGACAATCTAAAACGATACAGAATGATTTACTGGAGTGTATTCATGAATATATAAACGAATGTGTTAAAAGCGAAATTAATGAGTCAAAATTTTTTTCAGTGCAAGTTGACGATACAACTGATATTACTCAAAAATCACAGTGTTCAATAATTGTCAGATACATATTGGACTCAAATTGTGAAGTAGTTGAGCGCTTCCTTGGTTTTTATGATATCAGCACTGACAGGACTGCTGTGGCGCTGTATGATCTGCTAGCATCGGTTTTGGAGGAGTTTGATTTTAAATCAAAGTTAGTAGGCCAGTGTTATGATGGTGCAAGCGTTATGGCTGGAGAGTTGAGCGGTCTGCAGAAAAGAGTCAAGCTAGAAGCCCCGCAAGCTTTGTTTACCCACTGTTTCGCCCACCGCCTTAACCTTGTCCTACAACAGGGGTGCAAAAGTATTGTAAAATGTCGCATATATTTCGCAACTGTATCCAGCATACCCTCATTTTTTCATAAATCTGCCAAGAGAACCCACGTAGCAGATTCAGTTGTTGGGAAACGGATTCCTCAAATAGCGGAAACACGTTGGGCATCACGTTCGCAAATTTTGCGTTTAATTGTAAGCGAATGGGGCAAACTAAAGAATGTGTTTGAAAACATAATGAATGACCCGGAATTAACGGCAGAATCAATCAACGGAGTCATAGGATATTTGAAAAATTTCACTAATTTTGAATTTGCTTTTTTATCACTGATTTTTGATGACATTTTTGGAATTACGGATGTACTGTTTGATGTTTTACAAAAAAAGACTTTAGATATCAGTTATTGCCAAAGACAAATTAAACAATGTTGCGAACGAATAAATAAGAAAAGGAATGTAACCACTTACTTGAAACATTTCAGTGAAGCAATTAGTTTGAGTGGAGGTCCTAAATGTCGCCAAAAGAAACATTTGACTGAAGAAAAAGTGGAAAACTATTACAAAATTTTGTTTTACGAAATCGTTGACAGCATAATAGTCCAAATAAATACCAGATTTGAAGATATGGGAAAGCTCGAGTTTCTGCAGCTAGTTGACAGCTCAAAATACCATAGTTATTCAGAGTCATTTCCATCCAGTGCCCTTAACACTCTCAAAAAAAATTATCCAAACATTTTTACAGACACACAACGACTAAAAAACGAATTAGATTTTTATATAATGATCACAACTTCAGGGAACTCAGTGTTCAGAAAACCTTGAAAACAATGAAAGAAAACGAGCTGAAAGATGTGTTACCAGAAGCCTACTAATTATTTTCTCTTGTATTGCACTGGCATCAACAAGTTCTTCTGCTGAAAGGAGTTTTTCTTGTTTGAAGAGAATTAAGACTTACCTCCGTAATACAACGGCACAAGAGCGTTTGTCTTCACTCGCTAAAATTTCAATCGAGAAAGAATTGCTGAACCATCTAATGTCCACTCAACCATTTTATGATCTGATCATAGACAAATTTGCAGCCAAAAGGAATCGCAGAATTGAACTTATTTATAAAACATAAACTGAAAGCATTCTGTTCGAGACCAAAGCAAATTAATATCGTATTCCTCTGTTTTTAATTCCAGGTTTAAATTACCTAATACTTTTTTTATATAGAAATGTGCTTCCTTAACTTGATTTCTCCTGTACATAGTTATCACGAGTCTGGACTTCAGTTTGTGACCCGTGCTAAATGCACCTTCACTAATATGCCAATCGAACTGTGACTTTTATTCAAGCTCAAGAAACATTTCGTGAGAAAACAATTTCTATTCAAGTGATTTACTTTGAATTTTTTAAGAAGTGGATCTCCGACTGGCGTTGGGATGTGAGTGACACATTGACTAGCTAAAGAAACCGCACAAATTGCGTATTTTCGCTCAAGTGTATTACATAAAAGAATACAGGTGAAATATTTCTTTCTTTGTTGTAAAATTATCGAATAATTGTTTTCATAAAAATATTGTTGCAAAGGTAGCGTATATTACACACACACACATATATATATAGTGGTATATGCACATTTTCCCTCTAAAATTTTTGGATTTTTTCGTGAAGAAAGACTCCCCACGCCTTGTTTCATATATTTCTATAATTTTATTCCATTACTGTTTAATAATATTTGTATATAAGGGCTAAATGGCATGGGCTGAAGCCCCAAGGGATGGGTTTACAGCTGTTTATAACAAGGCGCCTACCCGAGACCAATGGCTTAACGAGACTTCCGAATCTCAGTGGATTTTAATGATTCAGCCGACTCGAACCCAGGACTTCAAAGATATCCGATGGGTGATACTGCCTTTGACATGAAACTTTTTGAGGGGGGTGGGGTTCTGCACTTCTGCTGTATAACTGTGTATAAGTACATGTAACAATTTGGGGGGGGGGGTTCTGCACTTCTGCTGTATAACTGTGTATAAGTACATGTAACAATTTGGGGGGGGCGCTTCGACAAATATTTTTCTATTGGTACGTACGCACATCTTGAACATTAATACAAAACGAAGCTAAATTAATAAAATGAAGAAAATGCAATAAATTATAGTTGTTTTTATAAAAATTTAATAAAGCAACTTCTTTGGCCGCTTTGCTTTACTTTCTCTTCTATTATCAAGAAATTACATTGATATTATGTATCAATGTAAATTATTTGTATTACATTGTAAGTTATGTAAAAATCAATGAATTTAAATAGGGAAATGATCTATAAAACGTACTTAGAAAAAGCTAACTGCCTCGCCTACTTAGGGGGTGCAAACCACGACCCCCCCGGCTACGCCACTTATATATATATATATATATATGTTCATATAACGTTATACGAATTTATATATTTTTCAATAACATATGTTTTACTGATTTACATCAAGACCGTTCGTCTCACCAGCATTTTACACCACGAGCCGCCTCTGTTCCATGCTTCTTTTGATGAAGTTTGAGAGCGTTAAGTGCTATAGTTTATTCATATGAAGAGTTTTATTTTTTGGTTGTGCTTGCCGTTGACGAGTTCTGCAAATGGCGTTGGCCGCCCCGGTGGCGCAGTGGTCTAAGCGATGGCCTCTGATCATTCGTCCGAACGGGGTCCGGGTTCGAATCCCGGTGAGGCATGGATGTTGTGTTTGTCTTACGGCACTGGCTCTCTCCCTTCCCTGGAACCAGTGACCCTAAATTAGGGACGGGCGACTGCTTATAGCCCGTTGAGTTGCTCACGGTGGTCGTTAAACATCCAATAAAAAAAATGGCGTTATCTGCCAGCCATGTTGCACGTGACCATCGAGAAGAGGTTGATCGACGTGGAGCGAGATCTACTGATAAGAAGCCATCGTTGAGTTCGCCGAGTATTTCTCCAGTGACCTCTGAGAGGGTTGCCATGGTGATTGACTCGAGCTTTTCAAGAGTTAAGAATACGACTAGTCAAACCGGTCCTGGAAATCAACAGAGCTTGTCTTCGCGTGTCCCTGCTGAAGGAGATTCTTCGGCGATAAGGATGCAGGAGGGTGTTGCTATGGAGACTGGAAATAGCAGTTGGGCATCGGTGGTTGCCATGGCGAGTTCTGATAACACGAGTGATCAGCGCTGCGCTTCAGAGATTGAGTGCCAGGGAAATCTGTTTCGTCTTACTTTCGAAAAGGATTCCAAGGTATGTCAAGATTCTCATGATCTTTCTGAGAAAACTATTATTTTCCATGCGTTACCACAGACTTCGTTACCTGTATATTTGAAAGCTTTGGAAGAACGAGTGCCGAGAGAGGCAATTAAAGGAATCGATCGTAGTAAACGTGGTATATCAGTGTTGTTTATCAATAGTGCCGATTGTAAACTTGTTTTAAAGCAAGGGATTTCTATAAATAGTCAAATTTTGTATCCTGCTTATGCACGTGAACGACCGATCACTGTTACTTTGTTCCCGGTGCCACTTGAGGTACCGGATTCAGCGTTGATAGTTCTTCTTTCTCAGTTTAGCCGGGTGGTGGGACCAGTTCATAGAGTTATAGAAGCCCCGAAATCTTCAAATTATTGTCATGTTGGTGGTTTGAAGCGGACTCTTCGGGTCATCTTCCCGAGGGAATCATCTTTTCAGACTTGTCCCAAGGAAGTTGAAATTGTATTGGATTCTCATAGTTTCATGTTTAATATTTACACTGACATTTGTTGTTATGCTTGCAATGAAAGAGGGCACATTCGTGCTAAATGCACGTATGTACATAGACCTCCCTTGAGGAAGAGTCTCTCTGATTCCCATGAGGAAATAATTGTTGTACCTGAAGATAGATCAGATTTAGAACATGGTATTACACATGTCGTTGACTTGGTTCCGACCGTGGCTGAGACTTGTGAAACCCGAGTGGTGGATCCAGTCGAGCCGACAGAGAAGACATTGATTGAAATGCCGACTTCTTTGGATCCTGGGATTCAGACAACAGCAAATATTGGTACTTTGGGCATTGCTAACTTACAGAAATGTTCAGTAGCTTTACAGAATCTCGCAGAGAACTCAAGTACAGCTTCGACATTTAAACGGCCCAGCACTGATTCAAGTGGTAATCCGTTAAAACGGAGCAAAGCTAAAGACTATCTTCAACCTGAATTTATCCCTCGTGTAGATCTTTCTTTTCTTCTGGATCCTGATTTTGACGAAGATAGAGGTAAGCCATCACGGTATCGTCTTGTCATGGAACTTATTGCATCTTGCCCTGATTATGACGAAACTTTGGATCTTTTCGAATTGAAATTTTTTTTTGTGCCTAATAAAGAGATATGTCCAATCACTCCGAAGTTTTACGAGTTAAATATGTATAAGTTAAATGCTATTGTACATCGTTTGGATGCCGTGTTGAATTAGATAATTACGAAAAATCCTGTTCCTGAACTTTTAGACATTTATTACGAAACATGCTATAAACGTATAGAGGATGTTAAAGCTTACATAAAGAGACATAATGTGGTTGACGATAGTGTCTTTGATGTGTAGAGATGTTTCAGATGTATTCCTTGATGTTGGTTTCCTTTTTTCTTGCAGTGTTTTTGAAATGTTCTTGGGCCGCCCCGGTGGCGCAGTGGTCTAAGGCGTTGGCCTCTGATCATTCGTCCGTAAGGGGTCCGGGTTCGAATCCCGGTCAGGCATGGATGTTGTGTTTGTCTTACGGCACTGGCTCTCTCCCTTCCCTGGAACCAGTGACACTAAATTAGGGACGGGCGACTGCTTATAGCCCATTGAGTTGCTCACGGTGGTCGTTAAACCTCCAATCAAAAAAAAAAAAAATGTTCTTGGACTTTAATGATATGGATTTCTGTTTACTTATGTTTTAAATTAGCGTTGTTAATTAATGATTCAGTTTTCCGGGTAGCTTTGCTAGTAAAATAATGTAATGTTGTTGTGTTTTACGGCACTGGCTCTCTCCCTTCCCTGGAGCCAGTGGCCCTAAATTAGGGACGGGCGACTGCTTATAGCCCATTGAGTTGCTCACGGTGGTAGGTGTTGCGACTTCTGAGCTCCGTCAATTCGTGCGTATTTTGTGTGTTTCTAGAGAGTTGTGTATCCCAAGTTTCGCAGCATTTCCCTTTGGAAGGTTCCGCTATCGTTTGTGATTACCCCCAGTTTGGTGAGTTGCTTTTTTCTTTTGCTATTACAACTTGTTTATCTTTCGGCCGAGCTGGTCGAAGCTACGATAGTCGGCGCCATTGCAAATGGCGTCTTCCGGCAGTGAGGCCCCGGATCAGGTTCTCACTTCCGGTGTTCCTTCGCTGTTGATGACAACCTCTTCTTCTTCCATGAGTGCTGCTTCGCTGCCCTCCCCACGTGGCGGCGTTGCACTGCCCTCAACTCGTGACGTGAACAACCCCTTTCCTCAGGCTGTTCCGTTGCCTTCTCACTCATCTCAAGCTGCCACCACCTTCGTTGCTGATGATGACGTAATGGATGTCTCGTGCAACGGTGCCTTCCCCATGTCATCTAAACCTCTGACGTCATCGTTTACGTATGCCAATGCCATGGCCTCTTCCACTGTGCAACGCCCCCCGCAAGGCATGTACGCCGTCGCCGAAGCTCTCCAATCACAACTACAACGTGACGGAAATACCATTTCTTTGGAAATTCCCCAAGACTCGCCAGCAGGTATTGCTTTCACTACGATCTTAGACAGAGGTGTTGTCTTTGAATCCTTGCCAAACACCTTCTTCAAAGATTATTCCACCGCTTTAAAGCGGCAATTTCCAAAATATACCATTTCTCACATGTTTCGGCGAGGCCGAACGATTGTGGTTTACTTTTCCAAGGCCGACTCTGCTCGTGCTGTGACGAATGCCGGTCTCACCATTGGTGATCAACATCTTCTTCCCAGCCCAGTTGCCGAGCGCCCATTGAATGTGTCCTTCTACCCGGTACCCCCGGAGGTGACCGATACAGTTTTATTTGTGGTTCTTGCGTCATTCGGCCGCGTGGTTGGAACGATTCAGACATATTCTGCTGCCCCTAAAGACCCCGACGACAACACCCTGCTCGGCGCTCGGCGCGTGGGTAGAGTTGTTTTTTCTTCCCAGGAGGACATCCAGACCATCCCGACTCAATTCAAAGTCAAGTGCGGTAACCAGATCCGCTATATTGATGTGCTCACTGAACATCACTGCAGCAAATGCAAGAAGTTTGGGCACTTTTACAAGCAGTGTCGCAATGCTGATGCTGCCCCACAAGATTCACCGCAGGTGACTTCTCTTCAATCCTCTGACTCGCCCTTGCCTCCACGATTTTCGTCTGAAGCCCCTCTGAGACGAGAAAGGGCTCTGTCATCGACTGGTGTGCAGCCATCTCTCTCTGCGACTGACTTTCCAGTGCTGCCCGAGTCCTCCACATTCCGCACCCCCGATCCACCTGCTGACTCCGCGGACGACCGTGTCTTGTCAGCTACTGAAGTATCAATTGCAGATACTGACGGCGCTTCCACCAGTACGGAACAGACCATGAGTGACACCTCCGAGCCTGATCACAGCGCTCGCCAAGATAAGAGGACAGAGCCCAAATCTCCTCGCAACACCACCAAGAGAGGGAGAGCTGCTGGGAGCTCCACTCGCTCCTCGTCCCGGACCCGCCAGAAACCATCTTATCTTCAAGACTTTGATACCACTTCTGACCCTTCCTCTCCAATGGTTTCATATGAAGACTTTGATCAGAATCTTCGTGACACATCGTTCCCGTCTTTGCCTCTTACGTATGAGGAGTTACATGCTCTCACCTGTTACACGCAAAAAGCGCACGGCTTCTTCCAGTATGCGAAGACCCATGAAGCTGGACTTCCTGCAATCCTGCAACAGCTTTCCGATCTGGATAAGCTTGTGGACAATTCTTCTTACTTATCTGGTCCTTCCGCTAAGACGGCCAAGTTCATTCGTAAACAGATCAACGGACTCAAGATTTATATCACCAGGCTCACCGCGTCGCCGGGTGACCTGGCACTTTCACGGTAGTTTCCTTCAACTGTCGGGGGTTTGGATCCCCCGAGGTGAATTCCGCCGTGCATGAGGACCTCTCGGCAATTTGTGCCGATGTCCTCCTGCTCCAGGAAACGTGGTGCTCGCCTACAACACCTTTCCATCAGTGGCGCCGATGGCAGTACACCTTCCATCATGCCCATCGTGTACTGCGTTCAGGCGGAATTGATGTCGGAATACATCACCGTTTTCGCCCATCTATCACTTCTGTTGCTGTTACCAACTTATTTACCGATCAATTACAATGTTTTACATTTTGCATCAATTGTGTGCCATATCATATCTTTAATGTGTATATTCCTACTGACGACTCTCAACTCCTTCCGCTTTTTCATTGCTTTCGGGCTGCGCTTGAGGTGGTCCCCCCGGGGACTTTTGCATCCTCGGGGGTGACTTGAACTGCACTCTACACCCGTTGCTTGACCGCACGTCTACAGGAGGGGAGCACCGCTCCCTTCTTGTCGATCTGCTTACTCAACTTATTACCGATTTCCATTTTGTTGATTCGTACCGGCATCTTCACCCGGACACCATTTCTTATACTTGGCGGAATTCTCCAGCACAAGGTTCGGTGGCAGCACGTCTCGATCGCATATATGTCATCCCACCGCTGCTTCCAGCGATCACTACGGCGAGACATCATCCATCTACCTCTTCCGACCATTCTGCTGTGGCGCTTACCATCTGCGTTTCCTCTTTCCCGCCTTCCAGACAACGCTCCTGGACCTTCGATGATTCTTTACTCTTGGATGTGGCGTTTTGCGCCGACGTCCGCCGTTTTCTTGGTGATAGACAACATCTCATCAGTACCGCTTCCAGTACCCTTCGTCTATGGTTAGACATCAAACACGATCTTCGTCTGCTCGTACGCCGTCTTTCGTTCGCTATTCGTAACGAACGTGCGAAGGATATTTGTAATCTCCGTTGCTCCTTGGCTGCAATCCCCTTACAAGATCCCGCTTACCTTGTTGTTCAGGATGCTTTACGAGCGAAACTCCATCCGCTCGCCGTGGAGGCTACTCGCAGGCTGAAGATGCTTCATCTTTCTTCACCGGATATTTCCTACGAGGAGCTCTCACGTACCGAAAGAACACACCGTACGTCGCAGACGCTACGCCACCTTCGCCTGCCTGATGGTACTATCTCATCTGACCCTTCACGTCTCTGCACGGAAGTTCGGCGCTTTTTCCAGGACAAATTTCGTGCGGTGGTGCCTACTGATGCTATCTCTTCCTCCCCTCTTTTTTCAGCTCTGCCTCAGGTCCCACCCCGACTCTGTGATCCTCTTCTTTCCGCCTTCTCTCCTGCTGAATTTCGGGAGGCGTTTACCTCCCTTAATTCACGCGCATCCCCGGGACCTGACGGCCTTCCCTTCTCCTTTTACCGCGCCTTCCTCCCGTCTTTGATGCCCTTTCTTCTCGCTTGCTTTTCTTGCGCCCAAACCTCTTTCGCACTGCCGCCGGAGTTTACCGTAGCGCATATCATCTTGCTGCCCAAAAAGGGAGACCTTTTGGACTTGCGAAACTGGCGCCCCATTTCCATTCTCAATCTAGACTATAAGCTTTTTACAAAACTTCTCTCTCGGCGCTTGAACTCTGTGCTTCCCTTTCTTATCTCCCCCGACCAGTCCTACACTGTGCCTGGTCGGTCCATTTCTAACAACATCTCCTTCCTCCAGAACATAGTTTTTCTCGCCCGCACCCTCTCAGAACCCCTCGCCCTGTTTAACCTTGACCAGAGTTCAGCATTCGACAACATCTCCCACGACTTTCTTTCTGCCACTCTTCACGGCTTTGGCCTTCCTTCCTCCTTCGTTTCTCTCCTTCTCAACCTCTATCGGGGCGCTTTCTTCCACGTCCGGACGGCCTCCTTTTGAACGGCGCCCGTACCTTTTCTTCGAGGAATCCGGCAGGGTTGCCCCTCTCAGAGCAACTCTTCGCCATTGTCTTTGAACCATTCCTCCTGGCTGCTCGAAGGTCACTCCTGTCTACTCTTCCTCCGTCAGTTGCCAGCACTAGGCACCATGAGTGCGTTCTTACAGCGTTTGCAGATGACGCAACCTTCTGTCTCCGCCAGGACGTCCAGTTCGACAATCTTCTCTCCACCTACCATCTTTACGCTACTGTTTCTGGCGCTTCGCTTAATGTCACCAAAAGTACTGGTTTGTGGTGTGGGTCGTGGATGGGCCGGACCCATACCCCCTGGGGTGCGGTCTGGTCCTCCTCGACTCAGAAGATCCTTGGAGCCCATATCGGTCACCCCTATACTGCGGGTCTTTTGACATGGACCAGTTTGCAGTCTAGGTTACGTCATTAAGCAGCGTTTTGGAGATTTGCGTTTCCCATTACTTCTTACTGTCAGCGAGCTCACATTGTTCGACGATACTTACTTTCCCTCTGCACCTATTCCTGGACCTCCACCGTCTTCTTGTCAACCCGCCTGATGGAACTCAACAGCATCTTTACTTCAGTCATCTGGGCCTCCAAGCACTGGTCAGCCGCTCCGACGCTATATATCCCTGTCAAGCATGGGGGCATTAATCTTATAGATGTTCACTGTTACTATCGTGCATACCGCATCGCCTCCTTCCTTCGTCTCGTCACTTCGCCTTCTCCTTCTCTTACACTTTCTCTTGACGTTATTCTTTCTCTTCGCGATCCATCCTTCACTTTTCTTCTTTTCCTCAGGATGGACTACTTTACTATTCCCTCTTCAAACTTTCCTACTATTTTATCTGAGGCTCTAGCGCTTTTCCGTTCCCTCCCTCTCTCTCGCTCTCCTCCTACCACCACCCTGGATCTCCTTGCAGAACCACTCTTTTTCTCTACCCTGGTTCACCCCCCCCCCGATCAACCCTTCTTTCTTTTTTTCTCATGGTTCCGTGCAGGCATCCTAATCGTGCAGGCCCTCATTAATCCCGATTTTTCCTTGAAACCCCTCGACTTACTCTTTTCCACCCCAACTCCTTCCCTTGAGGACGACTATGCCCTTCTCCGTTTCTCTCTTCAGCTTCTCTATCCTTCTCTTGTTTCTGACAACGGCCTCCACGTCGTCCCCGGCCCCAGCCTCCTTCTCCCTTTCTTTCTTCCTTTTCGTGACTCTGTCGCCCCTGTCCTTTCTTTTACTACCGCTGCCCTGTACCGTCTCCTTCGAGCTCCCTCTGAGTCCCCCCATCCCATTTCCGGGTTTTTCCTTCCTCCTCCCTGGCCGTTTGGTCTGCTTCTTCTTCCCCTCTTTCTTCTCCGCTAGAACGTAACACCCACTGGCGGTTCCTTCATCGCCGGCTCCCTGTCCCCCATCTTCTCTATCGCATGTCTCTTATCTCTTCTCCTCTCTGTCCTTTCTGTGGCGTTGACGGAGACGTCGCTCATATGTACTGCCACTGCCCTATCTTGCTGCTACTTCTTCATACTGTTTTCCGGTTAGCTGACATAATTTGCTCCCAGGACTTGCCGTTTCAAGCATATCCGTGGCTGTTGCTCACAAAACATCCGCCCACCCGCCTTCCGGATGCCTGCTGCTTTCTTTTCGTACTTATCAAGCAAGTGATTCACTCATTTCATCAATCTCTCAGGAATTCTCCTGAACTTCCATCCCTTCTGTCGGCCGGTGGGCGGCTGCGGGCTAGCTTTCGGGGCCGGCTTGTGGCGCGCCTCCGGTTGGAACTCACAGCTGCAACTTCCGCACACACAATCGCCACCTTTCAGAACACCTGGGCCCAGCGCACCGGGTGGTTTTCTATTCATGGTTCTGCCATCCTACTGGTGACATGATTGTGTCCTCTTTTGGATTGTCTTTGTTTTGGTGTTTGGCTGTTCTCTTCACCTTGCTAGTACCTTGCTTACTGAGTTATTTTACTTATTTTTGTTCTGCTCCAGAAGGCTGTGCTTCTGCATGTAAATATGTATAGTATGTTACTTGCTCTTCACTTTTCTTGTTTTTCTTAGCATTGTATATTAAGTGGTTTCTGAACTGTTTTGTGATCTTCTGATATGTCAATGTGCACCACTCATGTTATATGCACTGTGCTCCTATGTTGTGCTGAGTTCGATACTTTAACTTCACTGTTTATTTATTGTGCATCCTGTATTTTTAATGTATTCTCAAGCTCTATATATTGTATCACAGGTCATTGACCTAAAGTCTTTTACGTGTGTTCAGTGTCACAGGTCTGTCCCCATTGTGGGTTTTTAGCATTTTGTATTTATCGTTTTGGGTGGCTATGCCCCTTATTCATGTATATATCATTTTCATGTATCATTCATGTTTTTCTCTGTATTCTTTCCTTGTCCAGTGTGACGAGCTGTATCATGCCTTTTGTCAATAAAATGTTGAAATGCTCACGGTGGTCGTTAAACCTCCAATCAATCAATCTCTTCCATCCTCGATCGTAAGGAGTTCTTTATTCTTTTTAAAACAGAAAAAGATCGCTCAGCTGAGCAATTTGTTACGGGAATGCAAAGAAATATTCTAAGAGCCACGTCGATATTTGGAAAAATCCAATACATTTCTTTCTCTCTTAACAAATTATACATTCTCAAAGCTGACACTTTTTGTTCTCCGAGTGATAGCAAATAATTTTTAATATGGAGACATTCGTTTAATAAATTTTCTCCTAAATCGTCTTTGTATACAGCCACTAAGTTTTCTGTTGCACTTCTTAGCTGTTCCACAGGAATTTGCATTAAATTAAAAAGAAAATCAAATCTCTCTGACTGATAAAACATTGTAAGATTTACTTCTGCGTTCCATTTCGATCCTCAAACTATGTATTGTGACTAAGTATGTTTGGATACGAAACCTGTCTCTTCCTGATAAATTCATTTCCTCACGTCTACTTCCGTCATGTGTTAGAGATTTCTTTTTTTTTCCTTCGCAGATCGTGTTTGTATTCGGTTTCATTGGAAAGTTCCAACGCTTTTTCTTCAAACACATGGAACATGTCTCTCAGCGAGTGGATAAATACTGAAAGTGAATTATAAAGTTGGACAACTGTCGCAAGGTCGATTGTTTGACTCTGTGTAATTTTATACTGGTCGTGTTAAATCGTTCAAGAATAGCGTTCCATTATAGTATGACCATGAAAGCACACTCTAGAGTTTGTCGCAGCCCTGCTACTTCACTTCTGGTTCTTGGTTTTTCTGTATTATTGGCTTCTATTGCTGAAAACACGTCTAATACTTCAATCCAATTCTTGCGCAAAGCAAGGCATGCGTCATAACGAGAGGCCCAGCGAGTAGCAGAAAGTTTTTTTAATATTTTACCGTCTGATTTAGTGGCTTGTATAACAGTTCCTAACGATGTGTGGAAGCAGAAAAAAGTTTTATAAATGCTCCACTGTAATAAAAAATAAGCTAGCTTCTTGACAGCTTTCTGCAGCGCATACACCTACCAAGCTTAATGAATGTGCTAAACAGGGTATATACTCGGCAAGTGTGTTTAGTTTTTTATTCTTGCTTGCAAGCCGTTATATGCCCCAGACATGTTGTTTGCGTTATTGTACGCTTGCCCTCGACAGTTTTTCAAGTCAATATCATGCAAGTTCAGTGTTTTAATAACAGCATTTTCCATTTCTTCTGCTTTGTGGCCAACATTTTATAAAAAACACAGAAAACGTTCAACAGGAACTTCCTTTTCTGTCACGTATCGTAAAACGATCGATAACTGATCACAGTGGGAAATATCTGGGGTTGAATCTACACTTATAGAAAAATATTTTGCATTTTTTACTTCACCTACAATTATGGTGATGATATGTTTTGCCATTAAATGAATGAACTCGTTACAGATCCCTGATGATAGATACGATGTTTTTCCTGAACCTATGGAGCCATAACGGGCAATATAGTCTCTTAGAAAGGGGTCAAACTCTGCTATTGGTTCAAGTGCCGTCATGTAGTTTCCGTTATGAACCGAACCAAATCGCTCATCTCTACCTCTGAAAGGCAAACCGCGGCTTCCAAGTTTCTTAATCACTGCAACTACCCTTTGCAACACATCTCTCCAATAAATTATGCCCTTCTCTATTTCTTTTTTAAGCTGAGAATCAACTCTACCCAATGAATTACTTCTACCTAACATCTGCATCACACACGCGTTATGCTCTTCGGAATTTTCATGTTGCGAAAAACAAGCATTTGCATTTTTCAAGTCTGTATATCCACTTATTGCTAAATTAGTAGTTCCTCCAAAAAGACGACATGGAGCGCAAAACACAGCTCCCTTTTTTGAATAATAATTAATAGGTCAGAACTTTTATTGGAGTCGGACGGCGGAAGAACAAAGTTAATACTACCCCCCCCCCCCCCCACACACACACACAGGAGTTACCAGAATTTGGAAACAGTCTAGTGTGCATCAACTTTCTAACTGTTAGTTCCATTTTTATTTAAATTTTACATTTTTTTTTTAATTTTTTTTTCATGGGTTTATAACAAATTATTAATTTTCACTACCATTCAAATTGCCGCCCCAGGCCCGGGCCGCGTGTCCGGCGTATTTCACAAGTGAATGTACGAAATTGCGATTAGAGCCATTTCCGCCACGCGATTGGTTCAGAGCTACTTTGGACTTTGGAGATTGTGAGTGGGCGGGGCCTATGAGGAGAGTCATGTGACAGGAACACTGTCTTTTTTTTTTTTATCTAGGGAAGTTCTGCTTGCTAAGAAATTCATTGTGAGGTTACTTAACATATGTGACAAATAATTCATACTGAATTATATCGTGGGAAGTTCTGCATCCTAAGAAGTTCACTGTGAGGTTACTTAACATATGTGAGAAATGATCATATTGAATTATATCGTGAAAGGTTTTTTCGTGAGAAGTTCTGCTTCCTAAGAAATTCAGTAAAGTTACTTAACAAATGTGACAAATGATCATATTGATTAATACGATAAGGAATATCTGCAGTTTCTCAGATGAACACAAGTCAAAATCTATATCAATATTAAAATTGAGGACGACTTTAATAACTAACTAGTTGAATACCATACTCCGTATTGGCCAATAGATGGCAGCACGTCAACTACGATCACGATTTTTGCTGTTGTAAAAGTGGCCCTCAGTCTCCGGCAGCTGGAATGTACCTGGCCAAGGCAGCGGCCAGTGCGACATGAAGGCAGAGGGTGCTAAGAATCCCCGGAGGACCGGACTAGGCTGCCATCTGATGCTGACCTTGGCTACTTACAATGGACGCTCCCTATCTTCTGATTCAAGGCTTCTTGAATTGGAAGAGGAACTACAAAGGATCAAGTGGGACATCGTGGGGCTAAGTGAGGTAAGGAGAAAAGGAGAAGATCTCATCGAACTGAAAAGTGGACATCTCTTCTACTATCGTGGGACAGATACTGGCAGAACTAGTGGTGTTGGATTTATAATAAACAAGAAACTGAAGGATAAAGTTGTAGAAGTTGAAAGTTTCTCTGACAGAGCTGCACGACTTGTTATCCAACTCTCGAACAGATACCAGGCTCAGATTATTCAAACTTATGCACCCACCACAAGTCATCCTGAAGAAGAAATTGAAGAATTCTATGAGGAAATTTGTCATCTAAATAATAAAGGTAAGCAGCACTTGAAAATAATTATGGGAGATTTCAATGCAAAAATAGGGCAACGGCAACAGAATGAAACTTCAGTAGGTAAATTCGGTCACGGCAACAGAAACCAGCGTGGAAATACTCTCGTTGAGTTTGCAGAGGCAGAAGGGTTTTTCATCTTGAACTCCTTCTTCAAGAAAAAGCCACACAGGAAATGGACATGGAGACATCCAAATGGGACGACAAGTGAAATTGATTTTATTATGTGTAACAAAAAATTCGTCATAGAAGACTGCAGTGTGCTAAACAAGTTCAACACAGGCAGTGACCATAGATTGGTGAGATGTAAGATGCACCTCAACACTAAACTCGAACGTAGCAAGCTCATAAGACAAACAAAATCTATTGACATAACCAACCTTAAAAAACACCATAATACCTTCAAGTTAGAACTGAAGAACAGGTTCTCTGCTTTAGAAGGCCTAACATCGGAAGAAGTGGACATCTCTGAAGTTAACAGAAAAGTAACCAAAGCTCTTATGGAAACAGCAACAAAATTAGCTGGGTCTAAGAACAAGTTGCATGTGAACAAATTATCAGGAAAAACCAAAATGTTGATGCAAAAAAGAAGAGAGATGAGGACAACTAAAGAAGATGTGACTTCCAAAGTGGAATATATAGAGCTATGCAAGACAGTAAGAAAAAGTATCACTGAAGACGTAAGAAAATTCAACTGTGAACTAGTGAGGAAAGCAATTGAAAACAACCAAAGCCTAAAGATAGCAAAGGGACATCTCAGTAAGGGAAGAAAACAGATTATGGCACTGAGAAAAGAAGATGGTTCTGTAACAAGAAATAGAGGCGAAATTTTGACAAGAGTGAAAGATTTCTACTCCAAATTATATGAAAGGGATGATATATGCACTCCAGACATCATGAAAGATACCAGTACCAGAGTTCCTCCAGTCCTTCCAGCAGAAGTTGCACATGCAATCAAGAACATGAAGCGAGGAAAAGCTCCAGGAGAAGATGGAATTACTGTAGACATCATACAAGAAGCAAGTGGAGAAATCGAAACAGTACTCGCCCAAATTTTCACTCGATGCCTTAATGAAGGAAAGATTCCTGAGGATTGGAACACCGCTACAATGATCCTGCTACATAAGAAAGGTGACATTGAGGATCTCGGAAACTACAGACCTATCAGCCTCCTATCAGTAGTTTATAAAATCTTCACTAAAGTTATTTCACACCGCTTGAAGGTTACACTGGACATGGCTCAACCGAGGGAACAAGCTGGATCCAGGAGTGGCTACAGCACAATAGATCATATCCACGTGCTGAGAGAACTAATTGAAAGAGCGAGGGAATATGAACTTCCATTGTGCATGGCTTTTATCGATTATGAAAAAGCCTTTGATTCGGTGAAACCATCAGCAGTTACAATGGCTCTGAAAACCTGCGGTATTGAAGATGCATACATTAATATTATTAATAACATCTATGAAAATGCAAGTGCAAAGATTAGGCTGTTTGAAAATACAACACACGTAAAACTTGGAAAGGGAGTGAGACAAGGTGACACCATATCTCCGAAGCTCTTTAATGCCACATTGGAGGGTGTCTTTCAGTCGCTGAGCTGGGAAAACAAGGGGATAAAGATTAATGGAGATTATCTAACCCACCTTCGTTTTGCTGATGACGTAGTCATTTTTGCAACTACCCCATCAGAGCTGCAGAGTATGATCCAGGAACTTGCTGACAAGAGTAAAGAAGTGGGATTAAAATGAACTTTCAGAAGACAAAAGTGATGTTCAATGCTTTTACAAGAAATGAAGATTTATCGATTGATGGAGAAAAGCTGGAGATAACAGACACGTACGTTTATCTTGGACAGCAGATATCAAGTGAGGGTCACATTGATGAAGAAATTAATCGGCGTACAAAACTTGCCTGGAGAGCTTTTGGAAGAAACAGCATAATTTTCAAGAGCAATATGCCATTATGTCTTAAAAGAAAAGTGTTTAATCAATGCATCCTTCCAGTGCTTACGTATGGTGCAGAGACGTGGACCTTAACTAAAAGAGACATACAAAGGCTGCAGACAACTCAAAGTAGCATGGAGAGGTGCATACTTGGTGTAACCAGGAGAGATAAGAAGAGGAACTCGTGGATCCGAAAAATGACAAGAGTGGAAGACATCATGATCAGAGTAAAATCCCTGAAATGGCAATGGGCTGGACATACTGCCAGAAGGACAGATCATCGATGGACAGCCGAAATTTTAGATTGGATTCCAAGGGACAGGAAAAGACCCAGAAGAAGACCACATGGGAGATGGGTGGATGAAATTCGAAAGTATGCAGGGGTGACATGGAGGAGACTGGCACAAGACAGACCGTTGTGGAGGAAACTTGGGGAGACCTTCGTCCAGCAGTGGATTGATAATGGTTGACAATGATGATAAGGATACTAAAAAGTATCCTTTTAAAGGTCCTTTCTATTACCCTTAAAAGGAACTTTAACTATGAAAAGTATGTCTCCACAACGAAATATTCTGACGATCAAGTTTTTTTCCTCATGAATGTGAGGAGGTCTACTAGAAAATAAAATCAAATAGAGTGATTTTGTATTAGCAAAGAACTACCTAATGGCACGAAGTACGACCAGTGATGTATTCAGGTATCTTTTCGGAGGGGGAGGGATCTTAGCTCCCCCGAAAATCCATGGACGCCCCCTTCCCCCGTAAGTTTTTGCGTGATCACCCTTTATATTTAGTCTAATTTTTTTGTTTATAGATGAAAATTTGGAGAAATTAATTTAAAAAATTTAAGAAAACGGGGGAAAATATTATAACAAAAAAAACCTCATTCACATGGACTTCATATCTCAGTAGCATTAAGATAATTTTAAGTATTAAATTAATTGCTTTGTTGTATACACTAAAACTAAAATTTAATTGCCATCGGCATTTCTGTTTACGTTTTCTAAATTCGACGAGTCAATGCAACCAATAATGTATACAATACCTCGAGAAAAATAAACGGAATTTCTGTTGTTAATGAGAGCCATAAATGACTTCACACAAAGTGTTAACACTTTAAATAACTTTTTTTTTAATGTAGCTCTGAAATCAAAGTAGTTATGAAAATAATATACTCTATAGAAAAAATTGTTGCTCTAGATGAGAATGCTTTGTAAATTTGTTTATAAATGGAACAATTGTCCATGTTAAAAATATATTATGAAGTCCTACCAAAATTACTCAATACTTTCTCCGGATAAAAATCAGGAGGGCAGAAGAAGACCAGTTCATTTTGATCATATATGCAAGAGGGGCAAACAAGAAAGCCAAGCATTGTTTCACAATTCGTTAAATTTTTTAGAGCCTTTGTATTTGATAGTTAAGTTTACTGTGGATTTGTAATCCCCAACGGCATGCTGCTTGCACTGCAATACATCATCATATTTTGGAAGCTGGCATTCAGCTTTATTTCAGGTTTCTGGATGCCGACTTCATGTATATGGTTAAGTAAGCCTCAATGTAGCTAACGTGACGTTAGGGCTTCCAATACAACAAAATATTTGCGCCACCTAATTTTTAACGATAGCAAATCATTAAAAATAATTCCCATATTTTTTTTCTGGCGGTGTGTGGTTTACGCTCTGTGACAAAAAGAAAATCCAGGAATTTCAAACGATTAATTAGTTGTTTTTTTTACTACTATGTGCTAACCTAAAGAATCTAAAGGGGCTGAAACCAAGTGGCAGCGGAATGGTTTGCACCAACCGTTTTCAGGTAACACTGTAATGATTCCTTAATAATCAGAGAAACGCTTGTTGTAAGACTAAAATATGTTTACCACTCCTAATGTTTAGGGGGCGGAGGGGGAAGAATTTTCTCCAGCACAGCACCGTTATCTTACTAGCATCCTTAATATTTTACACCACCGCAGCATGGTGAAACCCGTGGTGCATTACTGAATTAAAATAAATGTATAACTTTTTTACATTTTTAATCACTTGCATGTGTAGATTTCAGAATTTTTTTTATATGTATTAATGTATATATAAATAATATAAATGTATTAATGTATAAATAAATAACAAATAATAACAAGTTTGAGCCCCTCAAAATTTGCGATTGACTCCCCGGAAAAAAACTCTCTGAATGTAACGCTGAGTACGACCTCAAGACAGTGTTCTGTTGAAATAAGACACTTCCGTTGGAATAAATACTCCAGAATGTTGTTTGTCATATATTGTGTCTGATAAAATAGTAAGTGATCTGTCATATATATATATTTCTAATATTTAGGAAATTCCTCATATTTTTGTCCCTCCATACTTAATCAAAAATGCCTTCAATTCCACATTTCAACCCGCCTTCTTCCCGAAAAAAAAAAAAACAAAAATAAACGATAAACAACTTATGGTTCTCCATACAAAACACATCAGTACTAATCCTGTTCTACAGCAGTGCGCGCTGACGTGCTGACATCTATCGGCTCTGGGACAACTATATAGATTGAAGCATGGCTTTCTGCGATTAATCAAAGATAAGTCACAAGTCCATGAAGTCATGTTGATATAAAAACTCAAAAGTTCCCCTACCAATAAAGTACACTCTCTATTTACCTCCTGTCGCATTCCGAATGGACGGGTAAAACAACTGGGGTTAACCATTGTCTCAATGAAAACACCGAACATTAAAATGGCATGTGCAGCAAAGCTTACATGTCTCACTCACACGACTCTCCTCGTAGGCCCCGCCTACTCGCAATCTGCAAAGTGGCCCTGAACCAATCGGGTGGCGGAAATGGCCTTAATCGCGATTCAGTACATTCACTTGTGAAATACGCGCCCGGGCCTAGCCTAGTGGGCATATTGGGAAATCCACCACTACCTTCGCTAACAAAAGAAGCTCAAGTACCGCACCCGCGGTAGAGGTCTTTACACCGGGAGGCGTATTTCCGAACTACCCAGAGCCACAGCTCTACGGGGAAATTCAAGCACACCATTGGCTGTTCAGGATTCTGGTGGGTGGCACTACAGTTCATTGACAGCTGGGCTTCCCAGGAATCACCGCGAACCACATGACTTTGTCCATTTCAGCTCTTTTTCTTTTTTTTTTATTGGAGGTTTAACGACCACCGTGAGCAACCCAATGGGCTATAAGCAGTCGCCCGTCCCTAATTTAGGGTCACTGGTTCCATGGAAGGGAGAGAGCCAATGGTGTAAGACAAACACAACATCCATGCCTCAGCGGGATTCGAAGCCGGACCCCTTTCGGACGAATGATCAGAAGCCATCGCTTAGACCACTGCGCCACCGGGGCGGCATTCAGCAGTTTGAGCTTTGACCTCCCTGCAGAGTGGAAGACGACGTATACGACATATACACCTATCATTTTCCGGATTCTTTTGGTTTGCATCTTCCAGTTTTCTGTTGCATTCTAATAAGTGGCATTATTCTTGGTTATTCCTCACTGATCGTTAACTATTCCTTTGTAAATTCCATTACTTAGGTTTCTACGTGTTTTTGTTGCACATTTCATTCACGCATACTTTGCCATTGTTTTCTTTACAATATAGCTTTACGTTCAATTCTGATTTGTATTCCATTGTCATCTGTTTCGATATCTACGTGTTTGGCTTCAATATCTATGAATATTTCGTTATTGTCATCTTTCCGATGTCTCACTTGCCTTAGATTGGGACAGCAGTTGAGGACAAAGGTATTGGGGGTGGGGGACAACGGAAGGGTGGCGCAGAGCAGCAGCTGCTCCTCACCACCCCAGCACTGGGTTGGGGTTGCCGTAGCAACCATTGCCGACGGGATGGATCACGTCCCAGTTTGGTTCTGTTTTAGGTCCGTGGGGACGCCACTTTCTATGGGAGGAGTTTCCACGGGCTCCTATGTCTGTTTCCACTCTATAATCCTTCCTTTTAGCGGGACGGGTTAAAAAAATATGTAACTCATCTGTCGATACCAAAAGTACAACGGAGGAGTTATTAGTTCTTCGTTCGTCAGCTACCAACGATGAGGATATATTAAAAATCATTAAATGTATAGGATATAGTGCTAGCAGTAATTACGTATATTATCAGAGCGTTAGTAATCCCTAGAGGTGAGTTAGTTCATTTGTTTTTATGTTTTGTAATGTCTCATTTAATTTTTTATTTAGTATGTATGCACAGCACGTGCCACTCCATAAAAAAAAAAAAAACGATGAAATGAAACTGTAGTTTTTGCTTCAGACGTGTGTGGGCTATTCAGTGCGTGAATTTTCTCCCCCTCCATCTCTGTCTCTCGATATTCACATCTCTTCTGTCTGGCTGTATATTTTTCTGTATCTCTATATATCTCTCTCCCTGTGCCTGTCGCGTCTGCCCCCCCCCCCCTCACTAATTTAGTAAATGATTTTTTTGTGATGCGATATTTTTCATAGTAAAAAAAAAATAAAATAAAATATCCATTGAGTTAAATTAAATAAATTCAGCCTCTTTTTTCATAGTTTGTCTTGATATCACTTTTCCACGAGTAACTGCAGTGCTTCTCTGGATTGCAGTTACCCATAAAATACTGATAGTATATTACTGATAGGAGTAAAGCAAGATGAGTGGTGGGTTATATGTTCCACTCCCAGGAGTCATACGCAGTCTCTCTCACTCCTGAATAGTGGGAAATGGCAGTGCTTTGGTATTATTCAATTCATACAAGTAGAAATTCAACTGACTTTCACATTTGAAAAACTATAGACTTCATTAACAAATATGAAGCATTTCTAGCCTTCACATTATACATTAATAATTTCTGAAAATCCCCACTGAACTTGTGTCTGTAAAATTGAGGGTGTCAGGGTTGGGCTGTGTGCCCCTCCCATTGCCTAATCCTGGATCCAACCTTGTACCTGCTGTAAAAATACATTCTACGTCCCATAATCAAATTTTCCTACACATTTTGAGCAACTGCAATGTTATTTAAAGAATAACATTTTATAGGGTGAGTTCTTTCTGTGCACAAATGTTCATAAATTGTATTTTGCACATTAGGGCAAAATACTGTAGGGTAAATATGTCAGTAAACAGTGAAATCGGCCCATAGGCTATATAGTAAAACCAAATTTAGTGGCTGAAAAAATTAAATAGAGAATTTTTAATAAATAACAAACTACTTTATATTTTAAAGTACTGCTTGTCATTTCTGTTAATGCGTTTCATTTTAATTTCAGGATTGCCTTTTCGAAAACCTGGATCTACCAGCATACTAGCAGAAAAAAATCCAAACATCTAAGCACAATGCAGATTGTGAATCGATAGTGAAAGTTCTTGTTAAGGAAGTTAACAAATACACAAAGAGGAACGAGACCGTTTTAAGCCTGTCCCCACCAATGCCCTGTGTCATACAAATTAAGATTCAGCACAACCATCACACTGGTGTAACAGATCTTTAAAGCTATTAAGAGTCAGTTAGGAGGTAATATGTTGTTAATTAATTTTGTCTTGTGGTGATATTTCCATTGTGTGTGTGTGGGGGGGGGGGTCGTAATACATTTTGTTGTAATTTTTCAGCCCATACCTATTTAAAGAAAAATTTTGTGGGGAGGAGTGACGGATGTATACTCTTTCACTGTCTGTATATGTTTGTACACATAATCAGTGGCGGCTCGTGATAAGCTGAGATGGGGAGGCTGCATCTCAGTTTTGTAGATACCGCTTCGAATAAGCTAAGTTACTGAGCCTGTGCTGATGCTGTCCGTTTAATAATATATATATAGATCGAAAGTGTGTTTTTTTTTACAAGAAATGAATATTTAGATTTTATATTTAGCGATTGGTAGGGAATAAGGAAAATGTAGAGGTACCGATACCTAAATTAGGCAACAGATATTAAACGATGGTCACATTGCCACATTTATAAAGAAAATAATCGAACTATAAAACTTGGTCAGATGCATTATTTCTTAAAAAGAAACTGATTAATCAGTGCGTTCCTCCAGTTTTTACGCATGGAGCACAGACATGGACCTGAACTAAAATAGACATACAGATGTTGCAGACAACTGAAAGCAGCATGTAAAGATGCATCTTTCATGTTACCAGAAAAGATACAAATACACTGCTGGCCACCCGAAATGCAACACCAAGAAGGAAGCATCCGATTAACCTGAAATTCGCAGCATGCGTCGCCCGCGAGAGGACATGCAAACGATTAGCATTGCAGGGCATATGCAAATCATGTGCGCTCAGCACGCCACCGAGAAGCACTATTAGAAGGCTGCACAGAAGGCGGGGTGTAAGTAGTGGAAGTGTGTTGTGCTGCCGGACCTGCGCGTGGGAAGCTTCCTGATGCCTCGTTGCAGAATACGGCAGTCATTCCAGCACGTTTCGGAGTTCGACAGAGGACGAATAGTGGCTTATCGCGACAGCGGTTTATCGTACCGAGACATCGGCGCCATTGTGGGACGACATCTAGCCACAGTGAGGCGAGTATGGATTCGGTGGGTGCAGGAGGGACGGACGGACCGACGTGAGTGATTGCCGCAGCCACGGCATACCGCCGAACGAGACGACCGGCATGTTGTGCGGTGGGCATTGACGGATCGCACCGCCACATCACGAACGTTAGCGCAGGAATTAGGGTGTGTTGCGCAACAACCTGTGTCAGCACGTACCGTTCGACGTCGTCTGCAGGAGTGGGGACTTATCGCAGGGCGCCCTTTGCTCCGATTACCATTGACGTTACACCACCGGCGAGTGCGGCGGCAGTGGGCCGTTGAATGCCGCACCTGGACTACGGAATATTACGACGTTGTCTTCTCCGACTAATCCCGCTTCTGCCTGCAGCACCACGATGGTCGGATCTGCGTGTGGCGGCACCGCGGCGAGAGACTGTATGACGCTTGCATTATGCATCGCCATATCGGTCCGTCTCCTGGCGTTATGGTTTGGGGCGCAATTGGTTATGACACCCGCACCCCTTTGATACACATCGTCGGTACATCAACAGCAACCGCTTCATCTCCGACGTTTTGGAGCCTGTAGTCCTCTCTTACCGGCAGGTCTGGCCAGCGGCCACGTTTCAACAGGGCAATGTGCGCCCGCACGCGGCACACATCGTGCAATTTTTCTTCACGGCCCACCAGGTGTTACTGCTGCCGTGGCCCGTCTGTTCTCCCGATATGTCGCCCATCAAACATGTCTGCTCGCTGATCGGCAACCGAGTGGCCCGGAAAGCACCACCCGCGGCGTGCATGACCTTGATGAACTGTGGCAACATGGCAGCCTGATGAACTGTGGGAACGTGTGGAAGCAGCCTGGACCGACATACCCCAAGCCCACATCCAAAGCCTCTTTCGTTCGATGCCGTGGCGTGTAGCGGCCGTTATTGCCAGCCGTGGGGGTCACATGAACTATTGATGTCTGCGTGTTCCGCAAGTCGCACGGGCCTGTAAGCTCAATCGTTTTATCTTTGTATCTGTTGTTATGTGTCCAGTAAATATGGCTTTGCTATCTCGTGTCCTTCTTGGTGTTGCATTTTGGGTGGCCAGCAGTGTAGAAACTCGTGGATCGGGAAAATGACCAGAGTGGAAGACATTATTATCAGAATTCCTGAAAATGCAATGAGATGGACATATTGCTAGAAGAGAGAGCCACTGACGGAGAGTTGAAATATTGAACTGGATAGCAAGGGAAAAAACAATACCCAGAAGATGACAAGAGGGAGATGGGTGCATGAAATTCGAAAGCATTAAAGAATAAAGCTCAAGGCAGAGTGTTGTGGAAGAAGAAACTTGGAGACTCTCATCCAGCAGTGGATTGATAGTGGTTGCAAATTTTATATACAATATATATAGACTGACGGGAAAAAAATCCCAACACCACGAAAAAATAGTTGTAGAGGAATGAAATGGCGGCAGTACATTTGTATAGGTAACATATTTAATCGATTAAATTTTCAAGATCACAGCTTATTGTAAGCGCGAGAAGAGCCATTTTAAATGTGAAATGCTGGTACATTAATAACCGGTGTAACCGCCAGAATATTGAATGCAAGCACGCAAACGTTCATGCATTGTGTCGTACAGGTGCTGGATGTCAGTTTGTGGGATGGAGTTCCATGCCTGGTGCACTTGGTCTGTCAATACAGGGACGGTTAATGCTGGGTGGGAGTGACGCTGGAGTTGTCGTCCAATGATGTCCGATACGTGCTCGATTGGTGAAAGATCTGGTGATCTAGCAGGCCACGGCAACATGTCGACACTCTGTAGAGCATGTTGGGTTACAACAGCGGTATGCGGACGAGCGTTATCCTGTTGGAAAACACCCCCTGGAATGCTGTTCATGAATGGCTGCACAACAGGTTGAATCACCAGACCGACGTACAACTGTGCCGTCAGGGTGCGTGGGATAACCACGAGAGTGCTCCTGCTGTCATAGGAAATTGCTCCCCAGACCATAACTCCAGGTGTAGGTCCAGTGTGTCTCGGCCGCAGACAGGTTGGTTGCAGATGCTCAGCTGGCCTCCTTCTAACCAACACACGGCCATCACTGGCACCCAAGCAGAACCGGCTTTCATCAGAAAACACAATAGATCTCCACTCCGTCCTCGAATGAGCTCTAGCTTGACACCACTGACGTCGCAAACGGCAGTGGTTTGAAGTAAGTGGAATGCACGCTACAGGGCGTCTGGCTCTGAGCTGTCCTTCAAGTAACCGATTTGTAACAGTTCGTTGTGTCACTGTGGTGGTAACTGCAGCTCGAATTGCTGCCGCAGACGCGGTACGATGCGCCACGGCCATACGCCCTACACGGCGGTCTTCCCTCTCAGTAGTGCCACGTGGCCGGCCGGAACCCGGTCTTCTTGAGGCAGTACCTTCCCTTGACCACCGCTGCCAACAATCATGCACAGTGGCTACATTCCTGCCCAAGTCGTTCTGCCATATAGCGGAAAGAAAATCCACCTTCTCGTAGCCCTATTACACGACCTCGTTCAAACTCCGTGAGCTGTTGATAATGGCTTCTTCGTCTTCTTAAAGGCATTCTTGACTAATATCAATACCTTACGTCGAATCTCAACGATAAATAGCTCACGAACGTTACAGCGCGTATTTACAGCAAGCCTGCTTTGCATGTTCCGAGGGGCGCTACTAGCGCCACACGTATGCGCCGAGCGCGAAATTTGCATGGACGTCATCTTACAGATGTACTCTCACCGCCTACCAACTGTCGTTTATCTAACACAGCCCTTTTTTGGTGTTGGGATTTTTTTCCGTCAGTGTATATATATATATATATATATATATATATATATATATATATATATATACAAGTATATAAGGACAAAAAATGTAAAAAAAATTAATGCGTGTGGCAGTGGCAGCGGAGACACGCACTCAAGGTCATGTACGCATTCTCAAGTGTCTCATTGTGACCGCTAGAAATATGACAATAAATATTTTTCCTTCTGATACAGTGCCTTTGAAACTTCGACTTGATACCAACCACTGCAACTTGGACGGCGATGAAAAACGTTTTGTAGTATTTTGAAGAGTCTGCCAGAATTTCGCGATGAGTTGTTATTGCGATACTCACACACCGGCATTCTCTTTAATAAAAACGGATTGGAAACATATTCAGTCCAGTTTTAATTTTGAAGCCATAATAACAATTTAGTGTAGAAAAATTTGTTTTCCGAAATTTACGAACTTCGTAAATTTTCTAGACAATGATATCTGATTAAATGTTCTTTTAAAAGTAAATAAGTATAATGCACTTCCTCAATTGAAATGCGCAGCGTATTTTGGGGAGGGAGGGGGGATGCCGCAGAAAAAAAATTGTACCCAGTGGAGTGACTTCAATGATATTTGGTGAATAAAAATTTACGTGAGTTTAAAAGCGAAAATTTCGTTGTGCTTGGTAAGTGAAGAAATCAATTTTGTGCAAGTATTTCGCTGCAGAAATTAATATCTCCACCCCCTTCTCTCTTTTTTTTTTTCAATTTATCTAATACTGAATTCTATTCTTAATCGCAATTTGTTCACATGCCCATTTTGACCAGAAGAGAAAATATAAGCAAAACTTTTTCGCAAAAGTCCCGGCAACTGAGCATTTGTCATTAGCAAACATAAATATTTTACAGTTCGATGGTGTTAGAATTAATGCGTTGAATAAAAGCAGGAACAAACCAAAAATTGGAAGGGGGAAAAAAAGCCAGGTTGAGTAATACATTCAAACATACCTTATTTAATACTTTATTTCAACATTCCTCATTATTTAAATTCATTCCCCTATTTTATTTCTTATTCGGAAGCACAAGAACCGTATTAATCAACAAAGCACACAGGCCCTTCGATGCATTCCCACCCAACGAGAGACTGCATTCGCGAGCAACCCGTGCGAGCGAGACTGCCATCAATGCAGTCCCCAGGGAAGTTTTATTCAAAGGAAACGAACTGATGTGGGAATAGGCAGAGTTTCCCACATGAGTTGGTTTCAACACCCGTCAGGGATGCAAGCAACGCAGTCTGGCGCAGTCCGCCAACGCTCCTTGCGCTCCCAGTGGTGTTATGCAGGGAAAACTTCCAGTTGAGTTCAGAAAACTCCTCTCTCTCGGTACGACATGAAAATAAAACTGCTTTGGGTAGGGGGTAGGTGGGCTGCAGCCCCACAGCCCCATAGCAGGAGCCGCCCCTGACACATATGCAGACGTGTGGAGCCCTGGCAATTCCATGTGGGGGGAACTGACTTTGCGTTCTCGGCTCCAACTCATCTTGTGACTCGTATTATTAGCATCATTGTGTTAATCTCATTTTTCATCTTGTGTTTAGGGTATTTTGGCCCTTGTTGGAAAATTATGCACTCTCCCGATTAATTTTAATCACACGCTGTGCCCGACAGTTGAAAACAGGGAGCAAGGATTTGAGGTATAGCCACAGGGGTCAACAACCAAGCCAGGTTATGCAGTTGGTTTTCCAGAACTTCAACCTTGTATCTGTCTGGTATA
The DNA here is from genome assembly GCA_039090855.1 of Macrothele yani. Classification (NCBI taxonomy): domain Eukaryota; kingdom Metazoa; phylum Arthropoda; class Arachnida; order Araneae; family Macrothelidae; genus Macrothele; species Macrothele yani. The sequence continues at coordinate 56,696,569 of CM077017.1, read as the reverse complement.
CCACATAGTTGGTGATAGTGTTTTGGCTGTAGGGCATTGCAGTGTTGGTGATGTTTATCTGGTCTCCCGGGTGTAATTGAGATATGCTACTAGCAGGGGCGGGTTTACCATTGGGCAAACCTGGGCCATGGCCCAGGGCGCTGCACATAGAGGGGCGCCAAAATTTTGAGAATACATGTGGCGCAAGACGTTTTATCTCATCCCCCCCAAAAAAAGAGAATGAAATGGGATTTTTCTTTCATTTTTACAAATTATAAACTGAGTGGTACGCAATACCTTTAATGCGTAAGAAAATATTAAATGGTGTTAGTACATTCGATGTGTTTAATTATTAAACATCTTAATTCATTTTCAAAGTGAGTTCAGTAAGACTCAGAAGCCCCCAGGAAGTTATTTCTTCTTGCTTCCTGGCAAGGTCAAAACTCAGAAGAGGGCGGAGAGGGGAAGCATTTCTTTTACTGAGCTCGCAGACAGCGGGGAACAAGAGTGGGGGGCTAGAGGAGGGACATTGCACTGGCGCATAGTTTTTACAAGGCACTGAAAAATCAGCGTGAGGACAGCCCTGGGATGTGGATTAAAAGACCGGAACCGGACTCCATGAATTCAAGGTCAAGGCCCCAGGGTATTGTGGGTGACAAGAGAGTACTGGTTAAAATGCATTCCATTTCAGCTTATGACACCAGCTGCCTGCTTTGGGATTCCCCCTCCGCCATCCCGTCAGTTTACATGGGTGTTTTCATTCACACTTTGCTGTTTTAGGAGAAATCATTACTACACTGCTGGCCACTTAAAATGCAACACCAAGAAGCAAGCATCTGATTGGCCTGAAATTCGCAGCATGCGTCGCCCGTGAGAGGACATGCAAACGATTAGCATTGCAGGGCTTATGCAAATCATGTGCGCCCGGCACGCCACCGAGAAGCACTATTAGAAGGGTGCCCAGAAGGCGGGGTGTAAGTAGTGGAAGTGTGTTGTGCTGCCGGACCTGTGCGTGGAAAGCTTCCTGATGCCTCGTCGCAAAATACGGCAGTCATTCCAGCACGTTTCGGAGTTCGACAGAGGACGAATACTGGCTTATCGCGACAGCGGTTTATCGTACCGAGACATCGACGCCCGTGTGGGGGCGACATCCAGCCACAGTGAGGCGAGTATGAATTCGGTGAGTACAGGAGGAACGGATGGACCGACGTGAGCGATTGCCGCAGCTGCTGCACACCACTGAACGAGAGGACCGGCATGTTGTGTGGCGGGCATTGACGGCTCACACCGCCACATCACGAACGTTAGCGCAGGAATTATGGTGTGTTGCGCAACAACCTGTGTCAGCACGTACCGTTCGACGTCGTCTGCAAGAGCGGGTACTTGTCGCACGGCGCCCATTGCTCCGATTACCATTGACGTTACACCACCGGCGAGTGCGGTGGCAGTGGGCCGTTGAACGCCGCACCTGGACTACAGAATGATACGACATTTTCTTCTCCGACGAATCCCGCTTCTGCCTGCAACACCACGATGGTCGGATCTGCGTGTGGCGGCACCGCGGCGAGAGACTGTATGACGCCTGCATTATGCATCGCCATACCGGACCGTAGTCTGGCGTTATGGTTTGGGGCGCAATTGGATATGACACCCGCACCCCTCTGGTACGCATCACCCGTACACTCAACAGCCACCGCTACATCTCCGACGTTTTGGAGCCTGTAGTCCTCCCTTACCTGCAGGACCTGCCAGCGGCCACGTTTCAACAGGACAATGCGCGTGGCACGCATCGTGCAACAATTCTTCGCGGCCCACCTGTTCTCCCGATATGTCGCCCATCGAACACGTCTGGTCGCTGATCGGCAACCGAGTGGCCCGGCAAGCACCACCCGCGTCTACGCCTGATGAACTGAGGCAACGTGTGGAAGCAGCCTGGACCGACATACCCCAAGCCCACATCCAAAGCCTTTTTGTTCGATTTCGCGGCGTGTAGCGGCCGTTATTGCCAGCCATGGGGGCCACACGAACTATTGATGTCTGCGTGTTCCGCAAGTCGCACGGGCCTGTAAGCTCAATCGTTTCATCTTTGTATCTGTTGTTATGTATCCAGTAAATCTGGCTTTGCTATCTCGTGTCATTCTTGGTGTTGCATTTTGGGTGGCCAGCAGTGTGTTAATCATCACCGTCAGCGAAAATGTCGACTACGAAGTTTTCTGGTTGCAAAAATAGAAAAAGAAAGCTTAAAAAGATTGAAAAAGAAGGGCAACTGTTACAAAAATACCGAAACTAGAAAACGTTTTAAACCGGAAAAAGATGACACAGTAAGTAAAAAGAAAATGCAGTGTTTGGTTGCAAGATCTACCGGTGAAGAACTGCAGGAACCAACTGAACAAGAACTAAGGGCTCATGGCGAAGATCAAATTTGTGAGTCTTCCGAATGGTGAGGAAGGTAAGTCTAGCACAAATCTTGGAGGGAATTTTCAAGCTGTTGAAGGAAATGAACTTTGGTTACGTCATATATGATATTCATCATCATCATCATTGTCAACCATTATCAATCCACTGTTGGACGAAGGTCTCCCCAAGTTTCCTCCACAACGGTCTGTCTTGTGCCAGTCTCCTCCATGTCACCCCTGCATACTTTCGAATTTCATCCACCCATCTCCCATGTGGTCTTCTTCTGGGTCTTTTCCTGTCCCTTGAAATCCAATCTAAAATTTCGGCTGTCCATCGATGATCTGTCCTTCTGGCAGTATGTCCAGCCCATTGCCATTTCAGGGATTTAACTCTGATCATGATGTCTTCCACTCTTGTCATTTTTCGGATCCACGAGTTCCTCTTCTTATCTCTCCTGGTTACACCAAGTATGCACCTCTCCATGCTACTTTGAGTTGTCTGCAGCCTTTGTATGTCTGTTTTAGCTAAGGTCCACGTCTCTGCACCATACGTAAGCACTGGAAGGATGCATTGATCAAACACTTTTCTTTTAAGACATAATGGTATATTGCTCTTGAAAATTATGCTGTTTCTTCCAAAAGCTCTCCAGGCAAGTTTTGTACGCCGATTAATTTCTACATCAATGTGACCCTCACTTGATATCTGCTGTCCAAGATAAACGTACGTGTCTGTTATCTCCAGCTTTTCTCCATCAATCGATAAATCTTCATTTCTTGTAAAAGCATTGAACATCACTTTTGTCTTCTGAAAGTTCATTTTTAATCCCACTTCTTTACTCTTGTCAGCAAGTTCCTGGATCATACTCTGCAGCTCTGATGGGCTAATTGCAAAAATGACTACGTCATCAGCAAAACGAAGGTGGGTTAGATAATTTCCATTAATCTTTATCCCCTTGTTTTCCCAGCTCAGCGACTGAAAAACACCCTCCAATGTGGCATTAAAGAGCTTCGGAGATATGGTGTCACCTTGTCTCACTCCCTTTCCAATTTTTACGTGTGTTGTATTTTCAAACAGCCTAATCTTTGCACTTGCATTTTCATAGATGTTATTAATAATATTAATGTAAGCATCTTCAATACCGCAGGTTTTCAGAGCCATTGTAACTGCTGATGGTTTCACCGAATCAAAGGCTTTTTCATAATCGATAAAAGCCATGCACAATGGAAGTTCATATTCCCTCGCTCTTTCAATTAGTTCTCTCAGCACGTGGATATGATCTATTGTGCTGTAGCCACTCCTGAATCCAGCTTGTTCTCTCGGTTGAGCTATGTCCAGTGTTACCTTCAAGCGGTGTGAAAGAACTTTAGTGAAGATTTTATAAACTACTGATAGGAGGCTGATAGGTCTGTGGTTTCCGAGATCCTCAATGTCACCTTTCTTATGTAGCAGGATCATTGTAGCGGTGTTCCAATCCTCAGGAATCTTTCCTTCATTAAGGCATCGAGTGAAAATTTGGGCGAGTACTGTTTCGATTTCTCCACTTGCTTCTTGTATGATGTCTACAGTAATTCCATCTTCTCCTGGAGCTTTTCCTCGCTTCATGTTCTTGATTGCATGTGCAACTTCTGCTGGAAGGACTGGAGGAACTCTGGTACTGGTATCTTTCATGATGTCTGGAGTGCATATATCATCCCTTTCATATAATTTGGAGTAGAAATCCTCCACTCTTGTCAAAATTTCGCCTCTATTTCTTGTTACAGAACCATCTTTTTTTCTCAGTGCCATAATCTGTTTTCTTCCCTTACTGAGATGTCCCTTTGCTATCTTTAGGCTTTGGTTGTTTTCAATTGCTTTCCTCACTAGTTCACAGTTGAATTTCCTTACGTCTTCAGTGATACTTTTTCTTACTGTATTGCATAGCTCTATATATTCCACTTTGGAAGTCACATCTTCTTTAGTTGTCCTCATCTCTCTTCTTTTTGCATCAACATTTTGGTTTTTCCTGATAATTTGTTCACATGCAACTTGTTCTTAGACCCAGCTAATTTTGTTGCTGTTTCCATAAGAGCTTTGGTTACTTTTCTGTTAACTTCAGAGATGTCCACTTCTTCCGATGTTAGGCCTTCTAAAGCAGAGAACCTGTTCTTCAGTTCTAACTTGAAGGTATTATGGTGTTTTTTAAGGTTGGTTATGTCAATAGATTTTGTTTGTCTTATGAGCTTGCCACGTTCCAGTTTAGTGTTGAGGTGCATCTTACATCTCACCAATCTATGGTCACTACCTGTGTTGAACTTGTTTAGCACACTGCAGTCTTCTATGACGAATTTTTTGTTACACATAATAAAATCAATTTCACTTGTCGTCCCATTTGGATGTCTCCATGTCCATTTCCTGTGTGGCTTTTTCTTGAAGAAGGAGTTCAAGATGAAAAACCCTTCTGCCTCTGCAAACTCAACGAGAGTATTTCCACGCTGGTTTCTGTTGCCGTGACCGAATTTACCTACTGAAGTTTCATTCTGTTGCCGTTGCCCTATTTTTTGCATTGAAATCTCCCATAATTATTTTCAAGTGCTGCTTACCTTTATTATTTAGATGACAAATTTCCTCATAAAATTCTTCAATTTCTTCTTCAGGATGACTTGTGGTGGGTGCATAAGTTTGAATAATCTGAGCCTGGTATCTTTTCGAGAGTTGGATAACAAGTCGTGCAGCTCTGTCAGAGGAACTTTCAACTTCTACAACTTTATCCTTCAGTTTCTTGTTTATTATAAATCCAACACCACTAGTTCTGCCAGTATCTGTCCCACGATAGTAGAAGAGATGTCCACTTTTCAGTTCGATGAGATCTTCTCCTTTTCTCCTTACCTCACTTAACCCCACGATGTCCCACTTGATCCTTTGTAGTTCCTCTTCCAATTCAAGAAGCCTTGAATCAGAAGATAGGGAGCGTCCATTGTAAGTAGCCAAGGTCAGCATCAGATGGCAGCCTAGTCCGGTCCTCCGGGGATTCTTAGCACCCTCTGCCTTCATGTCGCACTGGCCGCTGCCTTGGCCAGGTACATTCCAGCTGCCGGAGACTGAGGACCAAGATTTAAGTTGTGGAATCATTTTGTAGGGGTTTGGCCATAACTCACCACGCTGGCCAAGCGGGTTGGTGAGTGTGTGGGATAGAATTTCCTCTAATCCCGATGGTATAGTTATACCGCTATTGGCGGTCGTCAGAGCCCCTTTAGTGGGAACAGGATGCACCACGAGAAGGCGGGGTTGACATTTGTCAAGGAGAGGCTGTGATGTTACGCATCACCTGACCTTACATCCCATATATGATATTAGATTCTGCTAAATGGAAAGTTGAAGATTCATTTGTTGATTATATTACAAAAAATCCTCCGAATCAAAATTTAAACGAAATAGATTTTACAGTTTCAAAAATATCTTATAGTGAGTGATTTAGATCTGCCTCAAAAGGATTATTTTATAGCCGTCTTCAAAATGGTGAAATTAAAAGAAGAGAATGGCTATTATATTCTGAGTCAACTGGACGCGTTTTTTGTTTACCGTGTAAACTGTTTGTTAAGCGAGAGAGTTCTTTCTCAAGTATAGGTTTCAATGATTGAAAACACAAAAACCTTATACGAGCACATAGTGCTTTATTTGAGCATGTAGAGTCTGCAAAGTGTTTCATAACACGTGCAGAGGATAGTGGAAAAATTTATTCTGCTGTAATTAAGCAACTGATGAATGAGAAAAATTATTGAAAAGCAGTACTTTTACGGATTATCGAAGTCATTAAATTTCTGTCTTCCCGTGGATTAGCATTTCGTAGAAATGGAGCGAACGACAAGTTAGGGAATAATAATAATAGTGGCAATTATCTAGGTATCCTTAAACTGATAGGAAAATCTTACCCTTTTCTGGAGCAACATTTGAAAAAGTTTGGAAATAAGGGAAGTGGAAATGTTTCATACCTTTCGAAGGAAGTATGTGAAGAATGCATTTCATTAATGGCCTTATCAGTCACTGACGCAATAGTTAAAGAGTTGAAGTCGAGCAAATATTACTCTGTTATTATAGACTCCACTCCAGATTTGTCAAAAGTAGACCAGTTGACTGTTATTTTTCGTTATGTTCTGGAAAATGGACAACCAGTGGAACGATTTATTTGTTTCTTACCCAACACTGGTCATAAAGCAGAAGACATGGAGAAGGCTTTATTGAAGCTGTTACAAGATTTAAAAATATATGTTAAAGACTGCAGAGGCCAAAGTTATGACAATGCGAGAAATATGTCTGGTGAATATTCAGGTCTCCAAGCTCGATTAAAAAGTCATAACAGTTTAGCCGACTATATTCCATGCGCAGCACACTCTCTTAATTTGGTTGGGAAATCCGCAGCGGGATGCTGCCTTGAAGCTACATCTTTTTTTATGTTCGTACAGGACATATACAACTTTTGGTCATCTTCATCACATAGGTGGCAAATCTTGAAGACAAGTCTTCAAGATAGTTATAAGCTCCACAGCTAATTTGGATCGCAATCTCCACTTCTTGTACCCAAAAATGTTATGTGAAACCCGATGGTCAGCAAGGGTTGATGCATGCAAGGCCTTACGATCTAGTTATTCCTGCATTGGAGATGACCTTCAAGACTTCACAGAAAACACCGGTGAAAAATTACAAGCAAGAGTAAGCGGAAGGATTATTAAGTAAGATGAATTTGTTAGAAATGGGCATTCTCTTAGAGCTTTGGAGTGATATTTTACAAAGAATTGATAGTTGTAATAAAACACTGCAGAAAGTGAATATTGACTTTTCAGTTGCTGTAAAACTGTACGATTCACTTATTAAATATTTAAGTGATCTCCGGAATAAATTTGATAAGTATGAGGAAGACGGAAAACTTTTGTCTCAGTGCGACGAATATAAGAAGAATATTACCAGAACCCGTCGGAGAAAACTACAATTTCAAGAGATGAATGGCAATAAAGAAACTGTTTTTACTGGAAAGGAACATACGCGAATATGCGTTTTCCATACGATCATTGATAGCTTGGTGCAGCAGTTGAAACGTCGACGAGATGCGTATTCCGATGTGGAGAGCATGTTTGGGTTTCTAACGCAATTATCAGATGTTGATGAGACAACAGTATCTCAAAAGGCAAAAAAATCTACTGACAGTTTACTCTAAAGATTTAGGCCCAGAATTTGAACAAGATTGTCTTCATTTCCAGAAATTTTGGAATAAATTAGATAGACAAGCAGTGACAGATTAAAGTGTTAGTGTTCCTGTTGAGGATATGTTGAAACTGATTAGGGAAAAAAGAATTGATTCAACTTTTCCAAACATTGATGTTATCCTAAGGATTTACCTATGTATACCCATCACTAATGCTTCTGGAGAAAGAAGTTTTTCTCTTTTGAAAATCATCCACAATTATTTGAAGACATCTAGTTCTCAAGAAAGAACAAGTGCATTGACAACTTTGTCACTTAATTCAAACATTGTAGAAACATTAACATTTGATGATAAGTAGAGGATTTTGCCACAAAGAAATCGAGAAAAATAATCTTTTAGCAGTGAGTAATTTTACTGTATATAAGTTATGTTCATTCATTTCTTCTATCTCTCAGTCCCTTTTTTTTTTTTTTTTTTGATTGGAGTTTTAACGACCACCGTGAGCAACTCAATGGGCTATAAGCAGTCGCCCGTCCCTAATTTAGGGTCATTGGTTCCAGGAAAGGGAGAGAGCCGCCAGTCAAACACAACATCCATGCCTCACCGGGATTCGAACCCGGACCCCTTTCGGACGAATGATCAAAGGTCATCGCCTTAGACCACTGCGCCACCGGGGCGACCTCAGGCACTTAATCGATATACAATAAACATTGGTAGCAGCACCTTCATTATTTTTTTTTTAATTCTAAAATTTATATTGCATACGTTGTAAATTTAAAGTCTAAAATTTTACAGGCAAATGTTTCAGAAGTGTGTTAAAAAAACAATTTCATTTGTAAATATAAAAATTTTCTGTGAAATGATGTTTTAAAATTATGCGAATTAAACTTGTGAGAAAACGACATTTATAAATGTTCATTTCAATGCCCAGTTTTAAATAATACATGTGCTAAAAATTTTACAGGGTTAGGTTGTTCTTGAGAATATGCTGATTCTTTGTGTGATAAAAAATCTATATGTAATATGTAATTTAAATATGAAATTCTAATCGGCCTCAAATTTCTTACAATAAGTTTACTTAGGGGCGTCTGATTTTTCTTGGCCCAGGGCGCTGTAATGCTTAAACGCGCCCCTGGCTACTAGTTATTAGCAAATACCCACAGTTTGTATGAACTGCTAAGCAGCAGAAGAAATGCTGTGGACAGGGTTGCATCTCTCCTGTTCCTTTGGCTGAATATGAATTATTCTGATTTCAGAATTTACCGGCTCTTAGCTGGAAAATTTTCAGTGGTGTTTTAAGTGTAAATCTATAAAACCTAATCGTTCTTAAAATTTTGAAACTTCTTGCATACTTTTCAACAACAACAACAACAAAAAAAACATCACCTACAAAGTGAATTTTTTGTAGGTGATAAGTTTTCCAGTTGTGTTATAAGTGTAAATCTATAAAACCTAGTGATTCTTAAAATTTTAAAACTTCTTTCGAACTTTAAAGAAAAAATATCACCAACAAAGGTGAATTTTGAAAAGGAAAACAGAAATAGTTTTTAAAGCACCCTGACCCCCCCAAGCAACTTGATATGCACCATGATTTAGATTGCTTGCATTCTTTTTATATATATGCTTTATTTTATTAGTACAGTAGATTTATACCGTGTTTGGTAAGGAAAGCTTTGGGTGTGTGAAAATAGCTGAGGAAGTGTAAAATGATGATTTCCAAACTTTATTAATTTACGTACTATAACACCACATAATAAGTAAGATCTCTTCATTTGACTGTAATAAAGCTATTCTGCCTGCTAAGATGTTGATACCCAGGAATGATCATTTTTAGCCCAGTGCTATCTAATCTTAGTGTAAGCAGACTGTATTCCTGCTGATTCATTTACCATTCATTCTGGTATACAAAACAGCATGAATGCAGTCTGCTTACACTGGGAGCATAACACATTAAATTCAGACTTACCCTGGGAGCATAACAAATGGACTGTTTGCTTTATAGAGATGGTTTTCTCACTGATTCTCATTAAATCAGATTTTGAAGAAATTTGTTTTATGTGGATCGTAGGCCCAAGTTTGGTCTAAATTCTTGTTCAAACCCATCTTCTCTCTCTTTCCACGTGTCCTGCTGTAACAAGATTTATGACGTCTTATGGGATGCCATGCTTCTTCCACATCCCTGAAAGTAAAGCTACCGGAAGCATAGTAGGAAATAAGAATTACTAAGGCCTTCCGGTATGGGGCCACCAATCAACACTAAAGACTCAAGAACGGAATGGAACACGGTGGCCATTGGATTGCGCATGCTCCAAAACGAAACATTCCAAAGACAAAAAGTGATTACCTCAACCGCTCTACGCAAGACGCTGGTCCAATCCGATCAATAAACGCTGGGTAGCTACTGTGGCATATTGGGAAAATTTGGTTGCCAAACTGAAATTTGAATCGCAAGTTGTCAACTGGCGACCACTAATTTTGAGCTTAAACAGCTATGCTGTAACCTCCATAGGTTTAAGCCAGACATCCCATAGTATACGGTAGGGTGGAAAACAGACCTACATTATAAACCCTGCTGTCATAATCGTATGTACTGTCATACTTGTATATATATTGTCATGTACGTACGAATTACGATCTTCCGTAGGGTTGGTAGATTTTATTATACTTGCTTATTACTCGTTCTTTATATTTTGTGCAATTAGATTGGAGTTTGATTGACTCCTGTATGGTAATTAGCTGCCACCAGACCAGGATATCTCTGTCCGTGTCCCAGTCAACTTACGCTGTTGTGCTGCTCCTCAGAGGCATGGTGAAGGAAAAGATCAATTGTATAGACTTAGAGCTGAGCAATATGTACAGGTTTATTTACAAGTTACCCTTCAGCAGGAAAGTGATCTCCGCTGGTAACATAGGCGATGATGCTTTTGATATACAGTAGATGGTTCTTGCGGTCGACCAAACCACTCTCACAGCACGGTCAGAGTTCAATCACAGTTCAGTTTTGCACTATAAGTGTGCACATAGCATCAAGAAGTTATTATACATAGCAATTATGCGCTTCAAAGGTGGCTGGATTTCTCAGGTGGAGAATTTCCCTGGCAGACCGCAGTCTGTCGTGCGATTAGTACTGTCGGAAGAACAACAACTCCCGAAGAGGAAAGATAAATAAAATCCGAACAGCTGTGGAGACAATTCTGATAGAGAGCGCTGTCACTCCGTGGGAGGCGAGAGGAGAAAAAATCGTGTGATTTGAACAAGACGGCACTCAAGATGAAAAATAACGCCGGTGTTTTATGTTACGTATCTTTTAGTCTGTGTGCGGTCGGTCATCTGTTAATTATATGTTAGATGTTTATTTGAGTCTCGTGTGATTCCTTGTGTCAACTTCGGCGGAATTATATATTTCCTGTGGATTAATGTGCTATTGTCAACTGATATATAACGACCTCAACCCTCCGCGATTCTAGAACCGTCGTCCAAAAATGAATGGCAGGTAAGAAGTCTTTTTCTTCAATACTGTGCATTCCTGATTGATTTGAACGGCGACAAGTTACATATAGCATCCCTGCTGGGACTTTTTGTTGAGGTATTTTGAACATATAGCACAGTGGCGGCCCGTGACCAAAATTGCTGGGGAGGCAAACTACTTTTCAGCCGGATTCAAATAAATTTATTCAAATTTTGAAGATGGCAATCCGATTTTTGGCGTAAATGTGACAAGGATGGTAAGTCAGATAATATCCGAAAACTTGAAAATTTTCATCTTCCTGTGTGGTGTAGTGGTTAGCACACCCGGGCGCTATCTGGGAGACGCGGATTCGAGTCCCGCTCCAGGACGATGAAAATTTTCAAGTTTTTGGATATTATCTGACTTACCATCCTTGTCACATTTACGCCAAAAATCGGATTGTCATCTTCAAAATTTGTATTATATGGTGTAATCCCGTATTTCTAGATTTATCTGCTATTCCGGGCAATCACGGAATAGGATTCTTAACCTCCAGATTCGCTAAACATGAATGCCGGTTGCTCGACTAGCGAATCCTGTGATGGTTATATATTCAAATTAATTGTAAACTTGAAACTTGGTCGTTCTGGGTGGTGTAGTGGTTAGCATACCCGGGTGCTATCTGGGAGACGCGGGTTCGAGTCCCGATCCAGGACGAGGAAATTTTAAAGTTTTCGGATATTATCTGACTTACCATCCTTATCACATTTACACCAAAAATCGGATTGCCATCTTCAACATTTGTATTATATGGTGTATCCCGTATTTCTTTCATGATAAATTTATTCAATTTTTTTTTTTTTTACAATATAATTTTTTTATTTACTTCCTCATGTGCGAAGTATGAAATAAGTAACGTGACTCGTGAAAAGATTTATAAAAATTTTACGGGAAACGCACGTTTTACATGACTTACCAACACAAAATCTGTTTATGTAAGGCTCCGGCCCTTCGCCTAAATATATTTTTTTCAGTCTGAATTGCCCTTTTGGACTATTTGGGAACTGTTAAGCCAGTTTGAATATGAAATATATTGCATCGAAATAGATTTTTATTAAAGAGATCAGCAGAAGATAAAAAACAAGACTGAACTATACATCTTTTTCATCTCAAATGAAATTCTATTGCATGTACGCCTCTGCCTTCACTGACGCCAAAAAAAAAAAGTCTTGAAGACTTCTGAACACAGCGTTTACCTATACAGCAAGAGAGAAAGCTTACCTTACGCTTATATTGTCTTGTATATGAGATCTATCTTTCGTTCTTTCTGTTTGGCGAAGTGATTTATTATATGGTCATACCATGTCTGTTCTGCTTCCATCCTCTTCACAAGCGCCTTATTGGTGGACAGAACTGATAAACTTGACAACCTTTCTTGCCCAATGGAGTTCCTCTTGTAGTTTTTTATCCTCTTCAGGCACGAGAAACGACGTTCCACAGAGGCCGATGTTGCAGGAATTGTTACTCCGAGGGGAAGAAGTCTAAATAGCTCTGGCAGTGCCTGTGCTAGATTATTATTGTATATGGCAGATAGAAGTTCTGTTGTACTTTTGGAATTGTTCCACAGATCTCTGTCTGAATACAGAACCTGCAGCTCACTATGCAGTTTGGTGCTGTCAAAGTGTTTTTCATAAGTTTGAAGCAGAGCTTTAAAACAGTGTTCAGGAAAAATTTTAGAATGAGCTTCAAAGCAGTGTACATCGACCAGCTGAAGAAATTTTAATTTCTCAATGTCAGAAAACCGGCATTTTAACTGAGTTGTAACATTGTCTATTACCTCATAATACAGTCTTCTGTATTGCACGGTGGCTGGAATATCATTGCTTCCTTTAAATCTTTTATTTGGAGAGCCAACCTCACTGCACACGTTATGATAGAAATCATCAAACTGTCTCTGATCTCGAAAGTACAACAATTTTTCACATAAGCCAGTAATTCGTTTGTTACAAAATGTAACATCGGAACTATTTGATTGCAGTACAGAGAAAGTAACCTCAGTTAAATCAAATATTTTTTTATATGAGAAAAGAAAAACGAAATTAAAATCTTGGAGCCACCGTTTTAGTCCTGCTGCTTCGTGAATTATCTCATCATCATAGTTGGAATCATCCTCAATTTTTTCAAATACTTCAATTAGCAGGCACCTGTGGGCAGCTATGGTAGACACTAAACGAGATTTGAAGTTCCACCTGGTCTGAGATACACGAGGTGGTCTGGGTCCACCAACAGATTCTAGTAAATGAACACGCTTTGTCGATTTGGAAAAGAATACACAAATTGCATTTAAATTTGCAAAAAAAAAAAAAAAAAAAAACGTGATTCCTTCAACACTGACGCTGCTCTGCTCAAAACTAAGTTCAGCCTGTGTGCGTAGCAGTGAACAAATAATGCTTGAGGGGCATCACACTTCACTTTTGCTTGCAATCATTCATCTCTAATGCAATCACTGCTGCGCCATCATATGTTTGTGCAACTAGTTTATCTTTTTAGCTAAATCTTTCCAGCTCACGATCCAGTAATTCTTTAAGCGAAGTAGCACATCAATCAGAACTTACGTCAAAAAAATCCCAAAAATCTTTCTACTGGTACTCCCTCTTTCACGAATCGAACTATAATTGATACTTGTGCATGGGAGCTAATGTCTGTCGCTTCATCAATCTGCCAAAAAAAAAAAAAAAACTGGGCATTTTCAATATCTGCATTGATTTTATTCCTAATTATATGAGCAACTGATTCGATTAAATCATTCTGTATTGTTTTTGAAGTTCCTGAAAATGTACTATTCTCCATAAACACTCTCAATGTTTCGTCACTCTTGGAGAGTAAACCAATCATCTCGAGGTAATTTTCCTTATTTTCAAAGACTTCGCTCTCATCGTGTCTACGAAATGGGAGCTCTTGCCGCGCCAGTAGTGTTGTAATATCAATCAACTTCTTCATTACATCACGATTCTTTTTACTTTTTCATTGTGACATAAGTCACTCGTTCTCTTCGCTTCATTGAGAGAGTAGTCTATCCTTGTTTTGCCTAGCAACTGTAATTTAACAACTGCCAGAATGTGATCTTTATACTTTTTGTGCCTGTCCAAAGCACGTGGTAAATTTTTCAAATCATTGAAGCGTTTCTCTTGCCAGACTTCATTGCCACTCACAGGAAACAGCAAACATGGCCAACAATATAGTTTGTTCGTTAATTCACTACCAGTTAGCCATTTTTCTTTTCTGTACCAGTCAATATTAAAACCTCTGTTTGAAGTTTTACCCTTTGAAGTAATCTTTTTCATTTCAGGTGTAGGCATACCATCATTTTTAATTTGATTCTTTTCTTCAAAATCTCTTCTACTGAAAGGTTTTTCCAGTAAGCTATCCACCATATTAGATATGTTTGAAGCAGAGGCCATGGTCTGATAAACAACTCTTCGTAAAACATATATAAAATTAGTTACACAAACATTAGTGTGAAAGAAAAGCAACTAGGAAGAAGACGCTATGTAATGACGCTCGAGGCTGTCCGAATGAGGAGTTAACACAGCGGAGCTGCTGCTACAGGGAAACAACTGTTCCCATGAGGCAAGATAACATCTGCCTCATAGGAAGTCTACGGTGCGCGTGCGCTCTTTGTGTTGGCAGTTCCATCGCCACGGTGTATGTTCACCGTCTACCTTCGTATCTACTGATTCAGTGGGAGTAAACAGGTTTGGCGCAAAATGTACGAGAGGCAGTTTGCTTCCTGCCTCAATGACGGAGATCGCCAGCTGAGGACAATTCGCAACTACGCGCTACCGATTGTTTTCGAAAAGCGTCAATTTAGAAAACTGAATGAACGCATAGACGACATTTTATTCAAAAGAGTTAACTAGCATAAACGTTTGCTCTCCTATACCCAAAAGTACTGAATTAACAAAACGAATAATTCTAACTAAGAGTCTTAAAATTCTGAGGAGGCACTGCCTTTCTTTCCTCCTCCCAAAAGTCGCCACTTATATAGCACAGAATTCGTAACCGAGAGAATTCTTCCGTTTGTTGACATTCTGATATATTGTTTTGAACGAAAAGATATCCGAAGAAATTAGAGCAAGATTGAAACAGAAACGTGGCGTGATGAGAACTTCCGTTACCAAAATTATTAAGCGATTGGAAGCGGAATTTAAACTAACTGATGTGGATATAGATAATCTTGAAGAACTTTTAGAACACCTTAATGAAAAATCAACAGAACTAAAATTAATTGATTCCGAGCTGGAAAAGGTTTTAGACCCAGGGGAATTGCAGTCTGAGTTAGAAAGTGCTGAAGAATATCGTGAGAAAATAACTACATGAAGATATAGAGCTTCCAAACGAGTTCATATACTATTAAGGCAAAATGTTGGGAATAACGGCGTGCCTTTTGGTCAGAGCCCCGAGCTACATGAATCGAAAATAGAACAACGAGTGAGGGACTCTGACTATAAAATTGCCGAAGCTATCTATTTCCAAGTTTTACGGGGATGTAAGTCAATGGCTTACATTTTGGAATTCTTTTGAATCGGCGATTCATAAGAACGATTCTTTGAACAAAGTAGATAAATTTAATTATCTTAAAACTCACTTAGGAGGAACGGCTATAAACGCTGTACAAGGATTTGTGATCACGCCGGAAAATTACGACATTGCTGTAAACATGTTAGAAGAGCGATTTGGGAGAAAAGATTTGTTAATAAATGCACATATGAGTAACTTGCTTGATATTTCCCCACTCAGGAATTCCAGTGATATCGGAACATTTCGAAAGTTGCTTGATAATATTCAAACGCAAATAAGAAGTTTAGAGTCGCTGGGAGTTTTGTCAGACACGTATGGAAATCTTATGAGTCCGATGTTGTTGAAAGTGCTTCCCCCTGATCTGGTCTTAGAATTCAACAAACAAAGTACCTATGCCAGTTATGACATCAAAGATTTGATTGAATTTTTGAGGAAGGAACTGACCTCTAGGGAGCGTACTACTACTAGTGTTTCGGTCACCAGAGACTGGCACCACAGTTTTCCAGCCACCTTTTCTCCTCGGTCAGGTGACTGTGGCCGGAAACTCTCACGTGACTCGAGAGAAAAAGGAAAGACACCGACAGCAGCTGAGCTATTCAGCACTGAACTGAAAGAAAAGAAAAAGCTCGTTTGTATTTTTTGTGACAAGCCACACGCAAACTCTGAGTGCAAAGAAACTCGAAATCTGTCTCTGGAGGAAATAAAATATATTCTGTTAAAAAGGGGATGCTGTTTTAGGTGTCTTAACTCAGGACACGTTTCACGTTCTTGTAAGGTAAAAATTACCTGCTCACACTGTGGTAATAGACATCTATCTATTATGTGTTTTCATAAACACGATGGGAAAGATAATAAACCAGAAAATAATAATGAAAATGATAAAGCTCTGGAAGCCAGTGTTTTGACTAACAATTCCTGTTCCAAGGAGGTGTATTTACAGACTTTAATTGCGTGTATTAAGAAGAATGATATCAGTCGTTATGTACGAGGGACTATTGTTACAGGTAGCTCGAGATCATATGTAAGTGAATTTGTCGCTAAAGCACTGAAGTTGACATGCAAAGGGGAAGAAAAGTCGTTCATGGACTTTTTGGAGGAATAGAAAAAGTGAAAAGCACAAAAGATCTTCGATTCAATTAAGCAATATTGACGGCGATTACATTTGTGAATTAGAGGTGATGGATCAAAAAAGAACCTGTGCTTTCATTCCGAAGTTAGAGGACTCTAAATGCATAAAAGAACTGACAAGTCGTGGAGTTTTCATTAGCGATATTTCCATAAATGAACACGATTGTCTGTATGAGAAAGATCCGAAGGAAATTCATATTCTGATAGGAGCTGACTTCGCAGGGAAGTTATTTACAGGTGAAATTGAGCATCTTTCCAATGGATTGGTGGCAGTAAACACACGTCTTGGATAGACGTTTATGGGAAAAACAGAAGAAAAGGAAGCCAGTAAACCTAATGTCTTTATATCTCCCCACGTTGGCGAATTAAACCTTTTCTGATTTGTGGAGACTTGATACTTTGGGAATTCTCGATCCAGGTGAAAAGATCGCGAGAAAGGAGCTCGAAGACGCTGCGAAAGATCATTTTATTCGTAATGTTTCAAGAGACGAGGAATGAAGATATATGGTTTGTTTGCCATGTATTCAAGATCACCCTCCTCTGTCGGACTGAGGGAGATAGCAGTTAAAAGATTGAAGGGCTGTGTTAAATCCTTAGAACGGACTGAGAAGTTAGATGCTTATGAAGATGTTTTCCGGGAGTGGCTGTAGGAGGGCATTATAGAAGAAGTTAAATCTCCTGAGGAGAATGTGAAAACTGAGCATTTTTTACCTCATCATCCTGTTTTCTAGGAGAACTCAACGACCAAAGTGAGGCCCGTCTTTGATGGCTCGGCGAGAGAGAAGAATTCTCCCTCCATTAACGATTGTCTGGAAAAGGGACCGAATGATGTAGAACTTATACCCTCGATTATAAACAGATTTCGGATGGGAAAATTTGGGGTAACTGTCGACATAAAGAAAGTTTTCTTACAGATTAGACTTCAGGAGCATGATAGACCATTTTTGAGGTTCCTGTGGTGGGAGAACGGTAAGGAAGAAAATCTTAAAACCTTCCAGCACCGAAGAGTTGTTTTCGGAATTTCTTCGAGCCCTTTCCTGATGGGAGCAACATTTCAATTTCACCTGAAGAACGCGCCGGATCATCTGCAGGAAACTGCGGAAAAGCTCCTGAGGTCGTTTTATGTTGAAAATTGTGTTTCTAGCGTGAATAGCCGAGAAGAGCTAGAAAAGTTCATTTTTGAGTCACTAAGTATCCTCAGTGCAGCCCAGTTCGATTTGCGAAGGTGGGAGCAAGCTCCTGCGTCGTCAGAAGTGGATGATGAAGATGGAGATACAAGGAAGGTCCCAGGGCCGGGACTGAGTTGGACACTGAGTTCAGATGAGCTGTCTATTGACATGAAGGGGCTCTCTATGGGTGAAAAGTCCCCATTGACAAAACGAGAGATCCTCTCAATCGTCCATCGAGTATTCGACCCCATTGGATTCACGTGCCCGGTCCCACTGGGGCCAAAGGTTTTGCTGCAAGAATGTTGGAAAAACGGAATCACTTGGGACTCTAAGCTTTCTCCGACTATATCTAGAAAACTTGAACGTTGGAAGACGCAATTGGAAGGCTTGAGTGGTGTGTTGATTCCACGATGCATACTAAAGGATGCTTCAGCCAATTCGGATGTATCTCTACATGCCTTCTGTGATGCAAGCAAGATAGCATTTGCTACTTGTATTTTTGTCCGATGTCAAAATGATCGGTCCACGACGTGTCAGCTAATACAAGCACTTTGTAGAGTCACGCCTTTGAAATTACCTTCCATACCCAGGATGGAACTTTTAGCCTGCACTATTGGAGCTAGGTTAGCAGAAACAACGAAATCAGACTTGGGGCTGTAGAACGTGCCTACGTACTATTGGTCTGATTCTGTAAATGTGTTATACTGGATAAAAAGAAATGAAAATTGGGCAACCTTCGTTTACAATCGTGTTCAGGAAATTCGGCGGCTAACAGACCCAGAAGACTGGAGGCACATTGCCGGGTCTATGAATCCTGCAGATCTCCCCTCGAGAGGATGTACAGTGGAAGGGTTGAAAAATTCTCGTTGGTGGGAAGGTCCGGAGTGGCTAATATTACCGTGTGATGAATGGCCAGCCTCAGCAGCGCTTCCAAATTTGGATTTTGTGAATTCAGAAAGGCGAAAAACTATTGTTTCTGCTACTAACACAGAAATTGAGATGGTTTTCGAATATTCTACAAAGATCTCCTCGTATAGCAGAATAATCAGAGTCATGGCGTTAATTTTTCGTTTTTACAGGAATGCAAAGGCCAAACGAACTGAAAGATGTTTCGGTGAGTTAAGTGTAGAGCAAGTCGAAAAGGCCGAAATGGTGATGTTGAAAAAAGTCCAAAGACAGAGTTTTGGCGAAAATAGAGAAACTTCTCTGAAAACCTTTATCGACGTAGAAGGGCTGCTTCGAGTCAATACGAGAATCACCTTGAGAAAGGACTCGGAGGTATTTAGTCATCCAGTAGTACTGCCTCCTAAACATCACATAGTGAAAAAATTAATTTGGGAAAAACATGTTGAACTAGGCCATGATGGTCTGCAGGTCCTAATCTCGACTCTGCGTGAACTTTATTGTATAAAAAAGTGCAGAAAGACGATACGGTAAGTTATTAAAGAATGTGTCAGAAAAGCAAGAAGAAACGACGGGTGGTGGAAAAGTGCGATCCCGTTATGGACAAATCTTAAAGACAATGCGGCGACTGGACTTATGACGTTTTATGTGTTTGAGTTTCGTGATTTGATCCCGAAGCTCAAAGGTGGGAGGATGTCGGAAGAACAACAACTCCCGAAGAGGAAAGATAAATAAAATCCGAGCAGCTGTGGAGACAATTCTGATAGAGGGCGCTGTCACTCGGTGGGAGGCGAGAGGAGAAAAAATCGTGTGATTTGAACCCGGAAAAGGAGAAGTCGTGTGTTTTGAACAAGATGGAACTCAGGATGAAAAATAACGCCGGTGTTTTATGTTACGTATCTTTTAGTCTGTGTGCGGTCGGTCATCTGTTAATTTTATGTTAGATGTTTATTTGAGTCTCGTGTGGTTCCTTGTGTCAACTTCGGCGGAATTATATATTTCCTGTGGATTAATGTGCTATTGTCAACTGATATATAACGACCTCAACCACCCGCGATTCCAGAGCCGTCGTCCAAAAATGAATGGCAGGTAAGAAGTTTTTTTCTTCAATACTGTGCATTCCTGGTTGATTTGAACGGCGACAAGTTACAAGTACACTGGCGTGCAAAAATTAAGACGAGACGGTTTTTCGAATGTAACGTCGTGCAGAAGTGCTCCACATCGACTCAAATCATACCATAAGATCCCCAAGATGTAAGAATATAGGACAAGTGAGCAAAACTGTCCAAACAATGAATCCAAAGGATACAAAGGCACTTTATTGAAAAGGTAGCTTCGAGCACAACTGGACAGAAGACAGAAACGTCCATGTGACAGGCGGCTGCCAAGAAAAATCCAGTCTTTAGTAGGGGATATGATCACCCTTGACTGCGTTGCAGGATTTACAACGTCTGTCCATGCTGAGAACGAGGTTGTCAAGGAGCTGTTGAGGCATCGCGGCCCTGTTAAATAGTAATATCTTTACTATTTAACAGCTCTGCGACAGCCACTGTACGATGAGGTGTAGCGTTGTCGTCCATGAAGAGGAACTCAGGACCCACAGCACCTCTAAACAGACGCACGTGAGGCAGGAGAACCTCAGTACAACAGCGGACACCAGTGACTGAACCTCCTTGGAAGATGTGGAGGTCAGTACGGCTACCAAGCATGATACCGCCCCAAACGGGAACTCCGCCACCTCCAAACCGGTCCCTTTCGATGATATTGGAGGTGTGGTTGCGTGTTCCCTGCTCTCTCCAGATGTGTATACGTCCAGAATCGCTCGTCAGACGAAATCGGCTCTCATCCGTAAAGAGAACTCGACCCCATTGCTGATGTTTCCAGTTCTTGTGTTCCTGGCACCACAGGAACCGCCGTCTCCGATGAGCAGGCGTTAATGGCACACACCGTACTGGTCGTCGTGCAAATAGACCACCTTTGTGCAGCCTCCTGGCCATGGTAAAACGCGATAACGGATGTCCAGTTGTCTGTTGCATGTGCCTTGCGATTTCTCCCGCTGTCTGCCGTCTGTCTCTTCTCGCCAGTAGGACAATGTACCGGTCGTCCGCCGCCGTGGTTGCTCGTGGACGACCACTGCTAAATTCTCGGACAGCTATTCCTCTCGTTTGAAATGCTCTCCAAGCTCGTGAAACGATGCTGTGAGCGATCCCGAACTCCTCGGCCACACTAGTCACACTTCGACCTTCTTCCAACTTTCCAATGACGCGACCTCGGGTAAAGTCATCCAGATGTCGTCTACTGGATTGCCTGTTGGCCATATCACACGGTGGCAGCAACTCGACGTCGTTCAAACCGATGTACACTGTGCAATAGTTTTCACCGAATTGCTGAGCGTACACCGCCCGTGTGCTTTATACCCTTCCGACACTCCCTCTCCCTCAACGTCATGCTGCATATATGCGCATACCCTACCGTACCGAACCCTAGTCTATCTCCTGAGTGGTCTTTCGGTCCGTTCTGCCTGCTCGTTCCGCTGTTATGCTAATTTCTCTTCTTCGTCCTTAATTTTTGCACACCAGTGTATTATTACCCATTTACCCTCAGGTAATACAATGTATATGCCCTAGTGACCTTAACCCGCAGGTAGGCTCCTAACTAACTATCTAGTCAGCCGCAGCCGAATAGCTTACGTACATCTCGAGGGCTCTGATCCCTTGGGCGACGACTACAAAACGACCGTCCTATATTCTCTGCAACTTTTCCCGCTCAAAACTCTTGCAGCCCGGACCTCGCACAACCAATCACGTAAGTGCACGCTTTCGGAGCAAGGGGCCATGTGGTAAACATCTTTCGCCTCCTCCTGTCTCTAGCTGCTTGAAACTTTCTGCGCTACGAAGACGTCCCCATGTTTTGTGAACTTTTGCCTCAGCTTGGAATTCACCAGGGAAAGAATTTCCTTCCCCTTCTCCTCTCTGTGAGACCCTGGGCACACAATATGGCCAACCTGAAGTCATATTTATTCCTACAGGGCAAAAATGGCGTTCCACCTCCCATTTTGGATTTTTTCCCATTTTCCCTGTCTTATATTTTTACATCATCACACCTGCCTCCTCCAAAATTTCAAAAATTGATACTTTTTTTTTCAAATTGAAAAAAAAAATACCAAATTTTGAAATTGCTTTATTACCCAATATGTATATAAAAAATGCTGCATAATTTTCCCATTGGCATGGGACACTTGAGATTTAAGACTGATCATCCTGTTTCTATATGATCTGTCCGCTATTGCGACTACTCTTGTTCTTTCCGTAAAAAGTGCGGTTGTTTTCAAATAACAAAAATAACAGCATTTTACCCATCTGAAATATGACTCACGATCAAAGAGTTTATTTCGCCTAATTTACACGTTGTTTTCATGCTACTTAAACTATATGACTATCTACTCAGTTAAAATTCTGGTCCGTTACTACGTAGTCAACAAACAGTATCGCTAAATTTGTATTTTTTCATTAAAGCCAAATTTTATAGGTATAATCACAGAATAAAATTTGTAAGTCTTAGTTATTGTTTTGCTTTTTTTCCTGTCTATTTTTAGGTGATGTATGCAGGTACAGGAGGAGTTTGCTGGGGCTCTTCAGGATGTTGAAAAAGAAAGGGAAAAGCACCCAAATTTTGTGAAGAGGAAAGAGGATTTTCTTCTATGGAAGGAAGAATAGGTGTTGCTTTACCGATCAATGCTGATCACCAAGAACACCAACAACTATTCTGAAGCCTCAGTAAGAATACTGAAGGATGTATATGTAGTCCTATGCCTGACAGGGGCGCCGACTGTGTGGGTTCTCCGGGGCCTGCTCACCCATTGAAAATTAAGTTTCTCTCCTTTTTTTATTTATTTAATTTACTTATTTAATATTATTGTTATTATTTTTTGTTAATGGAAAACATTGGTGGAGCTGTCTGTGAACAAAGAAAGAGTAGCAAAATTTCCTGTTTGGGGTGTCAGTTGCGAAAAATTATTGCTTTATTTCTTTTATCCCGCGGATGGTCGGAAACTAGAAATGACGGGAAAATGATTTTAGGTGGCTAAGTCTCCCACTAATCGCCTCAAGAAACCATTAGTGAGGGTGACCTAGGGGGCAAGGAAAACAGCTGTTACTATACTGGAGGCAAGGCTAACCTGACTATGGAGTTAAAGTTACAGAGTGTGTACTTCCACTGCATAATATAGTTCCAGTTGAAAAGCTCGTGTTCGAACTTGAACTGAGACCTAAAAAGCACATGGATATATCGATGTTGTACGTACATACATTAAAAAAATTAAGATCCCAGTTTCGGTGTCGTTTCTAAAAACCCCTTATTCATTTCAGCATTTGTGGGATTGGTTTCGTACAGATGGTCCGCAGTATCTTTGTAAAAATATTCACAAGACAATCAAGATTTCTTCGCTTCCTCCATTATTCAGCAGCGTCTCAATGTATGATATATGTGGATATGTGCTGCTCGATGAGGATAGAACTCGTTTGTTTAAACTGACGTCTACTTGAGAAAACAAAGAATGAAGGAAACAGTTAACGGGGCCCACAGGCTCTTTGTCAGGAAGAGCGGTATTGTTGGATTTCACAATTTTCACCTTCACATAAAGCAAAGTCGAAGATAAATCTATGTATTCTTCTCCACTCCAGGAAATATTGAATTCTAGAGGACCTCCATCTCGAATGTTAGCTAAGGGATGGTATTCAATCCACTGTCCTTCTTCTATGCTAGTCTGTGTTGGTGGTAAGGCAAATAAATCCAGTTCCAACTTCAAACATATGGAGGAGTGAGTATGAATAAGAGCCATAGTTTAGGGATCGAAAATATCGTGTCTTGATCTTTTGACTTTTTGCGGAGGAATGATGCGCTGCATCGTGTTTCTCTTCCTTTTAATGCGCCCTCCTAACATGTTCTTCACTTTGCTTGCAGCTTTGTCGGTGAGTATTTGCCCTGCTTCTTTAGCCCGCTGTTTTGCTGCTGTTTTCACGTCCTTACCTTGTATGATATCACTGGCCAGGTTCACACTTGTATGTAAGACTTGTTTTCGGAGTGTTTTAGCACCTTGTTTGAATAAAGGTACTGCTGCTCTAAATAACGAACGAAAGAGTCCTCCTAATCCATAACCCTTTTGCATTGGCGCTCCTTGATAATATGCTAATCCCTTACCAGTTTGACTGACATAGTAGTTCTCGAAGGATTTCACGCAACAACGGTACGGTTGATACATGTCTATAAATGTTTGAGACGAAAATGAAGTTTCAC
Organism: Macrothele yani; assembly: GCA_039090855.1. Taxonomy (NCBI): domain Eukaryota; kingdom Metazoa; phylum Arthropoda; class Arachnida; order Araneae; family Macrothelidae; genus Macrothele; species Macrothele yani. Next base: position 56,672,493 of record CM077017.1, on the reverse strand, counting down.
GATAACTCTCCCACGTTCAAATGGCACTAACTGTCCTGCGTGATTTCTTATAACGATGTCGATGGTCTGAAAGTTTTTTCTCGCTAGCGGTAAATAATGAGGTCTGCCATACAGGGTACTGGCTATATCTCCGTCTTTGCCGGATTCTCTTACAACACGCAGCAAAGGAGCACATATATCTCCCACAGACTGTGGTTCCACAATATCACTGTACACGTACAATAGAGAATGCGAAGAATTAAGATCTACTATTAAATTTCCATGAATCGTGAGGCCACCTCCTTCTGTTCCCGAATATACTCCAGGTTCATACCCTAGAATTTAGCAATTCCAGGATATAGCTCCAATTTGGCATCTTCCGCCAGTGCAGTTTTAACTCGTCTATAGTGAACTTATTCTAATACATGGGAATCTTTTTTCCCCAGTGTTGAGACATGGCTTTATCGACATCAACAACTGAATCATAATATCCAGCTGAAATTTTAAAGGTTCTCAACTGACCATTCTCAGTACCACAAGCAAAGCTATTTGAGTGGGTATTCACATTGAACCAAGAATGGGGGTAGATGAGTTCGACGAGACCAACTTCTCAATCTCCGTTCAAATCAAAGCTGGAGGAAAGATGAGTTGTGAAATGGGATATTTTATTGTTCGAAAAGTAAGTGAGAGAGCTATCGCTTTGAAGCGTGAAGTAGAAACTCATCCTGCTGAATGATGAATTATAAAGAAGTTCAATTTTTATAGTGATGTTAAATCTTCAGCTGGGACCCAAGCGTTGAATTTATTGGAGTAGTCTTTAAACTTAACAAAGTCTTCTACTTTTCCTCTTCTCCGACGTTTTTTTTTCAAAATGGAGTCAAGAGCAAAAGTCTCAGAAAGTTTGACTTTTTGCAGTTCTTGCGAATACAAAGTGCCGCCGATGTTTTCATTCATTAAATCTTTCACTCTGTACACTGGTGGTGTTCTTGGAATAAGTTCACTCACGACAAATATTCCTTCGGTCCAATTCGATTCGTATCCTTTTTCAAAAGTCAGTTTACTTTTGCTGATGCGTACGTGATCACCCACTTGAAATTTGTAGAGTGGCTTTTCCCACTTGAAATTTCCATACAGATTATCGCAAACTTGATTTTCATTGCTTTCGCTCACTTCAGCAGGTTTCATTTTTATACTTCGATGGAGAGAATGATTGTATCCTTGAATTAACTGGCCAAGTACATCTGTGAATTTATAAGTATTGTGAGTGGTGAAGTAGCACCACATTTTGGTTTTTAATGTACGATGAAATCTCTCTACGATACTAGCCTTTGTCTCATTGTTGGTTGTAAAAAAAATGTACTATTTGTTGTTTTAAAAACTTTTGAAAAGCTTTGTTCTTGAACTCTGTTTCTTTATCCGTTTGCAATTTTTGAGGTTCCCTTTGTTCAAACAGCTTTGAGAAAGCACGTATGATATGAGATCCCGACTTTTACTTTAGTGGAATCACCCACGCGTATTTTGAAAATATGTATATACATGTCAATAAGTAGCGATAGCCATTATTATGCTTACTTAAATTGCTGGCATCAACGAGGTCTGCTTGCCACTGATTGTCAGTTTTGTTGGTTATCACTCTGTTTATCACAAACCTTCGTATCACCGATTTGTGAAGGGTATACGCTTTCTCCCCCTTTAGCCATTCTCCTACTTCGTTTTTCTTTATATTTTCTTTCTTGACAGCATGGAACAAAGCATTTACACCACCTAAACTTCCTTCTCGATCACTGGCTAAATACGTCTGTTTCATCACGTTCTCCATTACAACACGTAAATGTGAGACGATCAACCGTGACAGAAAAATGCATGTTCGTTCAGTCATGTGTGGAGTTCGAATGTACAAATTTCAGACACTCAAATTGTTATAAAGAATCATACAATGGTATGGATTGCAAAAAAAAAAAAAAATCTTTAACCACTCAAGGTGTAGAAAAACAAACAAACTGTGAAATGACGTAATTTGGAACTTGATATATTTAAATTCTTGGGGAAACACAACTGGAACTGATAATTGTGAAATTCATGAAATTAACAAACATTTGAAAGAGTGAAGAAAGTTCTGCTGGTTCAGTGGATACGGCGCTTGCCTTTGATGCTATTGACGTCAAAATCAAATCGAATCCATTCAGACCCAAAAAAACTTTTTCCCCTCCCACATTGGAGGAATACGTCCAGACAGACTTTTTGCGATCGAGTGATGATTCTCACAGTAAATGAAAGCTTAGAACATCTACTTATATTTTGCAAAGACAAAAAATAAAAAGTAAAAAAATAACCTTGTCTAAAATTATTAATAAGTTACTAACCCTATGAACATTTCATGAAATCGGATTTCGCCTTTTTATTAAAAAATGCAGTTTCAAAATAATGACCTTTAGTCAAAACTCCACTTTAAGAAAATCGACTTAGCGAGATTTGTATTTCTCTTGTTATTCTATGGAAGTTTCGTAATTTTGTGAAATTGTAGTTTCCAAAAATCGCTCTCTTCCTAAAATCATCAAAATCAATTTTCGTCCTTATCAAAATTTACTATGAGCAAAACTAATCTCATGTAAAATGGTCAAATCAAAAACTTTGCATACGAAAATTCAGAGGAGTCAGATTTCACCTTTTACAGAAGATGAAGTTTCAAAATAATGATATGTAGTAAAAACTTCCCTTTCAGAAATTCGTCTTAGTAGATTTACATTTCCCATGTTATTCTATGGAAGTTTCGTGGTTTTTGTGAAACCGAAATTTGAAAAAATTGTCCTCGTAGTTAAATAACAAAAACTATTATTGCGAAGTTGTAGATTCAAGTTTAAAACTGCCACACCCCCAAGCAGTAGCAGATACAACCAATTAATCAAGATGTCATTCTTTTGGTTTCATTCACGAAGCAACTCTATGGCTACCAACACCCATCCACTCCTCAGCATTGACCCCTCTCTGCTCCGCTGACCCACCCTATCTGCTGATCTCCCTCCTCGTTCCACACAAACCCCCTACATTGTCTAGTCCACTGGCCGGCGAATTTTTTTTTATTTTGGTTTCATTCACTAAGCAACTATCTGGCTACCGACCCCCATCCACTCCTCAGCATTGACCCCTATCTGCTCCGCTGACCCACCCCTCTCTGCGTACCCCCCCCTCCTCGCCGTTCCGCACAAACCCGCTACGCTGCCTAGTCCGCCCGCCGGATCGGCGGATTTTGCTCTCTCATTTTCCCCCTACACATCCTGTATGCTAGCACTTTCTTTTCCGACTACGAAATTTTCAATCTTATTGAGAACACTCATGGTGCTAGAGTCGAATCTTATTCTTAAGGAAGTAAGCACCTCGTCTAACACTAAATAATATTGAGATCTATAATATTCACATTGGTCTTTGAATTCATGGGCTTTTGAGCATGAATCCCGCTTATGGGGAATTTTCCTGTGGCGTGGAAGCGTTGGCTTGTATAAATTTAATTTGTCAGCTTCTTCCACCGAAGAATTCCACATTTTTCAAATCCTGAGTTTTGCAAAAAAGCCAAGTCATCTACTGTTAAATTAACCTTTTCGTGGGACTCATTTATACACAGATTCGATTTCTGCAGTTCAGCATTCAAAATTTCCACTCTTTCAAAAAATATTGATTGCCAACTTAAGAAAATTAAAAAAATAAAAACTCTGAAGTTTTTTTAAGAAGCCTCATGCTTTTGCTGCTACTGCAAAATCAATGAACCGGTTTTCGCTTATGTGGTAAAAAAATGTCATGAAAACTTCATAGTTGCACAAAAAAGTTTGAAGTGATTCGACACGCATACACCACTTTGTCGGGCAAAAAGGCGATAAAGCTGGAGAATCATCAGCTTGAAGACTTTTAAAGAATGCAACTCGCTTTGGCGAGTCTCTCACAAAAGGTATCATGTCTTTTAGCACACCAATATAGTTACGGAGACACACAATATTGTTCTAATAGCATCTTGAACGCATAGGTTAAGACGATGAGCCACACAAAGAAAAAACAAGGCTCGAGGTTTTCTTACCCGAGAATGAAAAAACAAGGCTCGAGCTTTTCTTACACGAGAATGCAGTCCCATAAGTTGACCACTTACGTTGCTTGCCCCATCGTAACATTGCCCACGCAGTTTGTTTATATCCAGGGCGAAACCGAGGAGAACATCTCTCACGTTATTATACAAAGTTTCGGATTTTCTTTTGCTGGTTTCATAAAAACCCAAAAAGATTTCGTGCACTTCAGTATCTTTGGAAACAAAACGAAACGATATAGAGACTTGCTTGTGCGTAGCTACATTGCACGTCTCGTCGAGTATGATGGCGAAGAACCCAGCAGCTCTTATTTCATCAAGGTACTTTTGTACCACTGCTTCTGCCATTAAGTTAACTATCTCATTTACAGCATCATGATGAAGCCATTTGTAATTAGTTCATTTTATCCGGATATCAAGTTCCGGGCTATCTTCAGCTCTCATCTGTAGTAATTGTTTTAAATTAGAATTGCCATGACTTCCATGTCCTCTCAAAGCTATGCCCTGCCGACTGAGAAATTTAATAGCGCTGTTGTTTTTTGTTTTTTTTTTTTTAGAGCCACGCGTGCTTCTTTCATTTTTTTTTTTTTTTTTGCTTTGTGCTAGAAATCATACATACAATAGTGTCCTCATTTGTTAAAGTAGACGTTGCACTTCTGTGATAATCACCGTTTTCGTGTTTTCGAAAAGCATTCTCGGTGAGCTCCCAAGCTTGAAAGCCGTGGTGCACAAAAGCTTCGTGAGACCTCCGTGAGTTGCTGTCCTTAGGCAAAGGTAAACTTTTTCATGTGCTTCGGTGTAGATGTGGCAAATAGCTTTCCCATCAGCATTTAGTCTTAGCCAAGGGAATTGAGTTTTCCACTGCACTTCGAAATTTACGTCCTGTTTCGAGTGAAGTGCAAAACTCAATCATGATAAAGCTGGGTCCGGAACGGATGCGTTGGGAACTGCATCCGTTCCGCACACAGCTTTATCATGCGGAAATGGGTCAGTTTTGTTTTGCGTTGATGGACAAGAGTGAATTTCATGCACTTAACTTTTTTCAACTGCCTTGATTTCGCACTCATTGCGGTTTTCATCATTTTCATTGTTTCCTCAGTTTTTTCACAAAAGAAAATAATGTTGATTGCCGCCTTTTATAGCTCATGGCAAAATAATTCCATTTCGTTTAACACTTTAGTAACAGTAGAACTCAAAACATATTATTGCTTAGCGATATTGAATGCTCCGCTTTTAAATCGATGTCGATCTCACTGACTACTGAGTGTGAGTGATCTAAACAGTTCTTTTTCGTTTTCGGACACGCATTCACATTGCCCCTTGGGCCTTCTTTACTTCGGAGACCTAGCTCATCAGACAAGGTCTTATTCCACGAATCTATTGTTTTCAATAGCACATTTTCCATGTCCTAATCCTGAAGTCGAGGGGAAGGAGAGCAACGGCATTTGCCGTAACGCATGTAGCAAAAGACCCAAGAAAACTTCAAAGAACCTTTACCGCCCATAGCCCCCTTGCGGGTAGCGCTACGCGGGGTGTGTGTGTGTGGGGGGGTCAATTTGGCCTTTTTTGAAAAGTGGTTTTTAGTATGTTTTCCCATGCTGATCAAGACAGGACGATCCCAAACAGAAGTTCTCTTTCTTAGCCCCTTGAAATTCTCTCCCCGGCGAAGTCTAGGGGTGAAGTAAGACCAGGAGGGTCCCACTTGGGCTGCGCAGTATCAGACGCGGTTATTTTGAAACCACGCAAGACGTAGGTGTGGACGCACAGTCTTTCGACTTCTGGCATCCCTGTTTGTTTACAATTGGTGTGCTGGAGTTTTCTCTATAAACGCAGTTGATTTTCAACCGATTGAAGTTTGTATCGTATAGTTTTATGTTTATGTTTTGTTTATTTTGATATTTACACGTATTTATCACTGAAATTCATTGCTTCTGTGTTTCGTAAGAAACGCAATAATGCCGGGTTGTGCAGTGGCTTGCTGTACTACGTACAATAGGAAAACCAAGAACACTGACATTATGTACCATGTATTTCCGAAGGATTTATTACTACAAAAATTGTGGATTCAGAAATGTAAGCGTCAGGATTCCTTCAAAGTGTCCAATGCAAGAGTGTGTTCTCAACATTTCACACAGGATGACTACCAGCGTGACTTAAAGGCAGAGTTACTTGGGTTAACTAACAGGAAAGTGTTGAAGCCTGATGCAGTACCTACACTAAACCTTCCCACAAGCAATAATACTGGTATTAATAAGGTAAATTCGAGAGCCAGTGCTGACATTTCAGGACCTGAGACTGCAACGCCTACTGCACTTAGATGTCATGACCGTGGAGTTCAGAAACGTGCATTGGAAACCCTTGATAATCTATCACCAAAGAAGAGGAATGTAGAGAAACCGATGGGAACTGATCAAGAAACACAGTGCATGCTGAGTGATATAAAAACAATGGAGAAAAGAATAAAGAAATTGGAGGAAGAAAACCAAAGGCTAAACACAGCGTGCATTCAGATGAGAGTAAGAATCTTAACAAGTACCTTCACAGTCAGCTTGTAACAACTCGACGACGTTCTCAGAAATACTTGAAAAAATTTGACACGGAGTTAGAAACTGAAGTAAGGAAAGTTTTAGCAAAACTCTTCACTGCAAATCAGATCCGTTGTTTAATAAAAGGTAAGAAATGTGTAAAATGGGAAAGGGAAGACATCTGTAAAGCCATTACTCTGCGTGCAATGTCAAGAAAGTGCTATATTTTCTTGAGAGATAAAATGGGGTTTCCATTGCCAGGAATTTCAACACTGAGGCGGTGGACTGCTCGCTCATTCCATTGTCGCCCTGGCATTCTACATGATGTCCTTCAGCTAATGAAGGCACAGGCACAAAGACTTAGTACTTTAGAGTGTACATGTGTCATTTCTTTTGATGAAATGAACATAGCAGAATTTCCTATGACCAAGAAGAAGATAGGATTGTTGATCCACACAGTAATGTGCAAGTAGTCATGGTTCGAGGACTGTTTGCAAGCTGGAAGCAGGTAATATATTTTGATTTTGACATACAGATGACAGCCTCATTGTTGAACAAAATAATATCATCTCTGGAAGATATTCAGTATAATGTTGTTGCTGCTGTAGCTGATCTCGGTGGCAAAAATCGTGCTGTATGGAAGGAATTACAAGTAACACACACAAACACATGCTTCCTCAATCCTCAAATACCAAATAAACGAGTTTGGGTGTTTGCAGATGTTCCACACCTTTACAAGCTGCTAAGAAATCATTTTCTCGATGATGGACTAACACTTCCAGGTAATAAGAAAATTACAAAAGCTACTATTGAACAGCTCCTTACTTTGGATTGCAGTGAGATGAAGATATGCCCCAAGTTGTCACTTCATCACATTAGTGTGAAAGGCCGTGACCGCCAACGTGTATATTTGGCAACTCAGCTCTTTTCAAACCACACTGCACAAGGAATACGCTTTCTTATGCCACATGAAGAACACGTCGCGAAATTTGTTCAGCTTCTGAACGACTCGTTTGATGTGCTAAATGCAAGAAGGCCTACAGATGAGAAGTCTCTGGCATGTGGATTTGGAACTCATCGTGAAACCCAAGAGAGGATTCTACGACAGCTGCATGCATGCATCCGAGGAATTAAGGTAGGTAATGCAACATATCTGTTACCCTTTCAGAAAGGATTCATCACAACCATTCGCTCATTACTGGGACTCTTTACTGACCTGAAGTATCTGAACATAAAATACATCCTAACTGCTCGACTCAATCAAGACTGCCTTGAAAAAAAATTTTCACAAATACGCGGGCTTGGCCACTTCTATGATCATCCATTGCCTACAGAAGTGAAATCCCATTTGCGTCTCTTGCTTCTAGGTGCCAATGTAAGTGACATTCCATTTTCAAGTGCTGCTCCTGTTGCGCTAGGTGGTGGTGATGATGATTACTTTTTGACATCTCAGTTGTTTAGTGCCGTTTTACCTGATATGTCAGAACCCCTGGCAATGATTGAAGGTGAAACTGAGATTCGGGATATTACACTACACGACTCTACAAGTATTCAGGTACCACCTGCTACTCCTGGCTCTGATTGCTCTGTAGAAGGCTTTCGTTACCTTGCAGGTTACATAGCTTACCGAGGAAGAAAATATGACCGTTCGCTGGGTACGCCAACTGGCCCGCTACTTAATCCACTATCAACTACAGAATCAGTACCTGTTAGCTGGATTGAGACCCTTTCACGAGGTGGCCTGCTTGTTCTATCAGATCCATGGTTGGAGAAAGTTAGCCAGTTTGAGTTGATGTTTGCAGAAGTGCATGGACATGACTTTTTATCCCAGGAACACAAGATTGTACACAAACTATGTGTGAAAATTGGTCAAAAGTTTCCAGATGTTCCTACAGAGGTGATAAAGTTGTATGTTAGAACCCGAACCTTTATACGGCTAAGGCATTTAAATGCAAAAGCAAAAGTTAGGAAGGCAGAAAAGCACGTAAGTGGCAGGCTTCATCAAAGTGAAAATTTCCTGGATGCACATGGCCAAACCAGATTTTTCATGCCATGGAGAAAATGTAAGCAACCTGCAGGAATAATGCCACGGAATTCTGCCATCAGAAAGCTAAGTTTTTTTTTTTTATTTCAATTTTTCATTGTTTCTATGCATGTATGCAAGTATTTGCAATTTTTCTGATAGCTATTATATATACTCATCTCAGAAAGAAAAGTTTTATTTCAATACATCTGTCATGGGCACATTGTGTTAAGGATCAAATCTGGTAAAGGAAAAGTTGTAGAATTTAATTAGCACAGCATCAGTGGTAATGAGTATACCAACTTATTTAGCTAGTCATTAACATAAAAAAATGTACCACACACATATATAGGAGAGACAGAGTTTTTAAAGATGAAAAATTTTCACCATTCCTTCATGGTGTGTGTGTATATGTATGTATATATGGCGTGTGTGTATATGTATGTATATATGGCATGTGTGTATATGTATGTATATATGGTGTGTGTGTATATGCATGTATATATGGCATGTGTGTGTATATGTATGTATATATGGTGTGTGTGTATATGTATGTATATATGGTGTGTGTATTTTTCAAGATGTCATTTTTTAAGTAGATATTCGATATAGCTTCTATATCTTCACTTCCAGAAAAAATTTCAACCTTCTTAAATGATGCGTGTGGCTGTGTACAAACAATTTTAAAAATAAAAACCTAGACAAAGAAGAATATCAAAACCCAATCACCGAGCTATATTCTCCCCTTGATGAGGGCTAAAACTAAAAAACTGCAAACTCTAAAAGTGAGATTATAAAAGGAGACATGTAATGTAGAACATGTTGAGAATAATCACTTAGTCCTTCTTCAGGGTCAAACAGAAATGATCTCTCTCTCATTTCTACAAAGACCTGAAAGTGGGTTTCTGCTATATTACATCTGCTTAAGTGCACCAAATATAAATTTTGTAAGTTAATAAAATATTTGAACATTAAATTCTACTAAACCTGTAAACTACTAAAACAACCAGCTAGCACACATGCTAGTAAAAAAGGTTTAAAGTGAAAACCACATTCTTAAGCTTAGAGCAAAATAATAAGCTTATTTAACTTTACAGGAAAAAGCAATTTTGAAAAAAAAAAAAAAAAAAAAGGGACGTATAACACAACTCTTGGTTTTCTTGCGCATATATTTGTTTTTTTCTTTTGTTTCTTTTAGCTTGCTTATGTGTTATATACATTCACACCATGAAGGAATGTTGAAAAATGTTTCAAGAGTGAATATATAGAGAGACAGAATATTTTTCGTGTTGTTCACAGTACGGAACTCATTGATTTGGCAGCGATGCGTATCGCCGCCTTTGTTGGAATTTTTTGATGAAGTAAATTTCAGAAATAATTTAAGTATCGGTGTTTAATCTTAATTCTTGTAGTTGTTTATTTTGTATAGTGGCTTGGCGGTAAGTATTAAAATATAAGTTCACATATATGCAAATAAATTGGGAAATGTTGCGCTTCACGGAAGGTAAATGGTTTGATTTCATGATTTTGATTTATGTATGAGCAGCTTTTTGCACTTTTATTTCGTTATTATCATAATAAGTGTGATTATTACGATCGTTTCGTATGCCTTAACCCAACGCCACAAGACGCTCAAAGCTGCCATGTTGGCTGCCGAGCGTCCACGCCGACGTCATTTCAGCAGCCAATGAGAGGCGGACATCGTAGCGAGCCCAACCTTATACCATGAGATATATCTAAAGACCTTGGAAGTAAGATAAGGAGCCATCAAACCACACGTTGAAAGCATGGCTGTAAACATTAGAAGGCCGCCCCGGTGGCGCAGTGGTCTAAGCGATGGCCTCTGATCATTCGTCCGAACGGGGTCCGGGTTCGAATCCCGGTGAAGCATGGATGTTGTGTATGTCTTACGGCACTGGCTCTCTCCCTTCCCTGGAACCAGTGACCCTAAATTAGGGACGGGCGACTACTTATAGCCCATTGAGTTGCTCACGGTGGTCGTTAAACCTCCAATCAAAAAAAAAAAACATTAGAAGAACACAGATTAAATGGACTGCAATTGTGGCATTGCTTTACAGAAAGCGGGTTACTTCGGCGGTAAAAGATCATAGAGGGCGGCATTTTTCTGACTCATTTGAGTTCAGCAATTTCTTGCTTTTTCTTTGCGCCAGAAGAGAGGACGATCCCAAACAGAAGTTCTCCTTCTTAGCCCCAAGAAATTCTCTCTCCGGCGAAGTCGGTGTCACGTCAATTCGTCGCGTGCGTCAATTCGTCGACTACGTCAATTCGTCACGCGTCAATTCGTCGCGCGTCAATTCGTCGCGGACAAATTCGTCGACTACGTCAATTCGTCGCGTTTACAAATTTTGGTTACACACAAAACGAATGCAGGAAAACGTACGATTTCGAACGTCTTCCTCCCTGATCAAATTTATAAAGTTTGGACACGCAGACAGGATAGGATTATTACGCCTTTTCTTTGGCACTAAAAATATTAGACGGTAGACGAGTTTTGGAACGGGGCAGGGCCCGGTTGGTCAGAGCCCCCCATATACAAAATTTTCGTAAAATCTACAGTTTTCAATTCAGAACCACCAAATCTGGTATACTATCTCGTGGTATTCTGACTTAGACTGTAGACGGTTTTAGGAAACGGTTGGAGACGGGGGGGGGGGGCTGACCCCCTACAAAATTGCAGTAAAATCTAGTTTTCAATTTAGAACCACCAAATTTGGTATACTATCTCATGGTATTCTAACTTAGACGGTAGATGGATTTTGGAATAGGTCAAGGCGCGGGGGGTAAGAGCCCCCACATACAAAATTTTCGTAAAATCTATAGTTTTCAATTTAGAACCACCAAATTTGGTATCATGAAACTCTAACTTAGACGGGAGACGGTTTTTGGAACGGGTCGAGGCCTGGGGGTCAGACCCCCCCCCTCCCTCCCGTACAAAATGTTCGTAAAATATACCGTTTTCAATTTAGAACCACCAAATTTGGTATACTATCTCATGGTGTTCTAACTTAGACGGTAGACGGTTTTTTGTAAAGGGTCGGAGGCCGGGGTTCAGAGCCCCCCCCCATAAAATTTTTTCGTGAAATCTACAGTTTTCAATTTAGAACCACCGAATTTGGTATACTATATCATGGTACTCTAACTTAGACGGTAGACGGTTTTCAGAACGCGTTGGGGCACGGGGGTTACAACCCCCCGTCAAAGTTTTCGTAAAATCTACAGTTTTCAAATCACAACCACCAAACTGGTATTCTAACTTAGCCCTCGTGGTATTCTAACTTAAACTGTAGACGGTTTTTGGAAGCGGTAGAAGCAGGGTGGGAAGGCAGAGCTCCACTCCCTACAAAATTGCCGTAAAATCTAGGTTTCAATTTAGAACCACCAAATTTGGTATATTATCTCATGGTACTCTAACTTAGACGGTAGACGGTTTTTGGAACTGGTCGGGGCCTCGGGGGTTTAGAGCCCCCCCCCTACAAATTTTTCGTAAATTCTGCAGTTTTCAATATAGAATCACCAAATTTGGTATACTATATCATGGTACTCTAACTTAGACGATAGACGATTTTTGGAAAGGGTCGGAGCCCCTCCCCCATAAAGAATTTCTTGAAATCTACTGTTTTCAATTTAGAACCACCAAATTTGGTATACTATATCATGGTACTCTAACTTACGCAGTAGACGGTTTTCAGAACGGGTCGGGGAAAGGGGGATTACCCCACACACACACACACACACACACAAAATTTTCGTAAAATCTATAGTTTTCAATTTAGAACCACCAAATTTGGTATACTATCTCATGGTACTCTAACATAGACGGTAGAAGGTTTTTGGAACGGGTCAAGGCCCAGGGGTAAGAGCCCCCCCCCCCCACACACACACACACACCACCACCACAAACAAAATTTTCTTAAAATCTATATTTTTCAATTCAGAACCACCAAATTTTGTGTCATGGAACTCTAACTTAGCGGGAGACGGTTTTTGGAACGGATCGGGGCCCGGAGGGTCAGAGCAAATCCTTCCCCCGCGTACAAAATTTTAAATTTTCGTAAAATCTACAGTTTTCAATTCAGAACCACCAAATCTGGTATCCTAACTTAGACCTCATGGTATTCTAACTTAAACTGTAGACGGTTTTTGGAAGCGGTTGGAGCCCGGGGGTCAGAGCCCCACCCCTACCCCTACAAAATTGCCGTAAAATCTAGTTTTGAATTTAGAACCACCAAATTTGGCATATTATCACATGGTACTCTAACTTAGACGGTAGACGGTTTTTGGAACGGGTCCGTGCCTCAGGAGTTTAGAGCCCCCCCCCCTACAAAAATTTCGTAAAATCTACAGTTTTCAATATAAACCCACCAAATTTGGTATTTTGGAACGGGTCGGGCACGGGGTCAGAGCCCCCCCCCCCCTCCCTTAATTTTTTTCGTAAAAACTGGAGTTTTCAATTTAGAACCACCAAATTTGGTATACTATCTCATGGTATTCTAACTTAGACTGTAGATGGTTTTTTGGAAAGGGTCGGAGCCTGGGGTTCAGAGCCCCCCCCCCCCTCACATAAAGAATTTCTCGAAATCTGCAGTTTTCAATTTAGAACCACCAAATTTGGTATACTATCTCATGGTATCCTAACTAAGACTGTAGATGGTTTTTTGGAAAGGGTCGGAGCCCGGGGTTCATGATACCCCCCCCCCCATAAAGAATTTCTTGAAATCTACATTTTTCAATTTAGAACCACCAAATTTGGTATACTAACTCATGGTACTCTAACTTAGACGGTAGACGGTTTTGGGAACGGGATCAGAGCCCCTCCCCATAAAAAATTTCGTAAAATCTACAGTTTTCAATTTAGAACCACCAAATTTGGTATACTATCTCATGGTACTCTAACTTAGAATGTAGACGGTTTTTGGAAACGGTTGGAGCCCCATACCAATTTTTACCAAGTCAGAGCCCCCATACCAATTTTTACCAAGTCAGAGCCCCCATACCAATTTTTGTAAAACCTACAGTTTCCAATTTAGAACGACCAAATTTGGTACACTACCTCATTGTATTCTAACTTAGACCGCAGACGGAAATGGTCGGTGCCCGGTGTGAAGGGGGCCCATTCAAAATTTTCGTAAAAATTACAATTTTTACTCTTAAGAACTGCATCCCAATACAGCACTCCATTACCCCACCTATGGTCTAGGTTAGAGGCCGTAGATAACAAGAAAGTGAAAAAATATCCGGTTCATGGTGTATTAAAAACACAAATTAATAAACGTTAGCTTTCACCACCAACGGTTGCCTTATCAGGCAGAAATACAATGTAATGTAAATAATGTAAATTCTTTTTTGATTCGTATAATTAAAATAACTAAATCAAAAATTTTAAAATAAGTTTACTGAAAATTTACGGAAATACCTTTTTCATTCATTAACTTTCACTCGCTGAACTTGGTGATTTTACAAATAGTAATATTTACCCGGGAAATACCGGGTACCCCTGCTAGTAAGAACTAAAGATAATGTTACACTTTTAGTCAGGTACAAAACAATAATTAGAAAGCCCTAGGACTGGGCCTGTTTAGCAATTTTCAGTCTGCCGTGCTAATTTTCACAAATTTTGCATAGAAGTCCAAGATTTTAGCAATGCTCTTTTCTGAGGTTGGAACTACTAAGCAGACCCTAGGCCTATGGCTTTTTGATAGTTTTCAGTCCTCCGAGCTGATATTTATGTAGTTTTCATAGAAAATAAAATGAATTCTGTTTAAATGTTACTCGAGCACAAAGCATTAATAGATGCCCGAGACCTAAGCATATGCATTTATTGTAATTTTTATAATGCTGTGATCATATGGGGTTTGCATAACAAATCAATTTAAGAGTGTTACGCTTATCAAAAATTATTTACAAGGCCTAGGCCTAGCGGCCAATAATTAGTATTTGGTGCCTAAGTGAAAGCGCAACATTATTAACTTGATTTGTTATGCAAACCTTATAAATATAACCACAGCGATTAAAAGTTACTAAAGAGTCTGTAAGGGCGAAAAGTAATAATGAGATGCATATCAATTAAGATATGATCGAGTGCTAATTTATGTACATAAAAACAAGGAAATAACTTTATTTCATTAACTGTGTACATATACAATGCCCAAGGTTAGAAGGGCGCCAACCTGTCTGGGAAGACTGAATACGTCCTTTGTGTAAAAGAATGTCAGTATTGTTGTATGTTTTGTTCTGTTTGTATAGAGTCTGGTTTCCACGTACAGAGGTCCGTTAGATGGAATGTTTGGTATGCTGTCGTCGGGCACGGAGACAATAAGCGAGGGAGAGTGATTTCCCAGAAGCAGTAGCGGCTGGGGTGCGGATTCGAAGAAAGTGTGCCTGCGGACAAAGGTCAGGTTCGCTCCAGGACCTGACAAGGTCAGCGCCTTGTAGTAGGTCAGCGCCTCGTGGTAGAGGGGGCCGAAAAAAGAAGGGAGGGGTCTTCTGGAGCGAGGGGAATAAGAGATAGCTTTTAGAGAGAGAAGGAGGTGCGCTTGGACGGCGGGTAGACGTGCGGCGTCTATGCTCCGAGGAACGCAGTTCCTGTTATTTGCGTGAAGCTGGAGGCTTCGGGAGAAAGCGTAAAAGATTGCAACGAGTGTCTGGAAGACTGATAGACGTGCGGCGTCTATGCACCAAGGAACGCAGTTCTTGTTATTTGCGTGAAGCTGGAGGCTTCGGGAGAAAGTGAAAAGGATTTGCAACAAGTGTCTGGAAGACGGATAGACGGTGGAGATTTTATGCTCCGAGGAACGCAGTTCCTGGTTTTTAGCGTGAAACAGAGTGTTTCGAATTACAGAGTGGAGTCGGAACGACTCGGATAATAGAGTGGCGTTAGGGCAACGGAATTGAGATTGAACAATTCGTGACGGACGACGCAGGCCACAAATTCGTCGACGCGGACATTGGCACCGGAACCAGACTCTCACTAGTACTTTGATTCATTAAATTTATTATCTTTCTTATTCACGAAGTATTTATTGAAGTTGATGAAGTGCCTTATAGTAGCCATTCTCTCCCTTCCTTGATTCGCGGAAAATTACACAAAAAGGTGGAGGAAGAGGGGCCTGGATGATAAATTTATTATTAATAACTTACGAGAGTGAGAACCTCAGATTATTTGCTGAAGGGGGAAGTGGTTAAATTAACTCACGGACGCCTAACGGAAAGAATGCGGGACTTAGTACGAAAGTCTATGTCTCACCCCTACAGCAAAGTAATAAATGGCGCAGTTGGTAGGATGAATATTTGATACCAGGTAAACCCGAGGAGGAGAAGGCGAGGCTAAGAAATAAGTGAATAAGTAATTCTTGTTGTGAGGAACAACGGAAGGCAACCTCTGCTACTAGGACTCTGTGTACAAAGAAAAGTGGTGATTTCATCGATGGCAGTGACAGGGAGATCCGTAACCAGGATCCACAGACGAGACCGACAGACGTCAGTGACAGGGAGATCCGTAACCAGGATCAACGGGCGAGACCGACAACTACGAAGATCGCAACCGGATTCAGGACGAGAGGAGCCGGCAAGGCGCGTTACCAATACACGACGGAGAGAGCCGACGAGGCTCGGACCCAGTGTGCAAGGCAGAATTTCGGGAGCCCACGTCTCACGTCACCAGTGAGACCGGACTTTCCCTATTTAGGGAGTCCCATCGCGGGTTGCAGTTTAGATGCAACAGAGAAGCTGAGGGGGCCCGAGGATCCCGGTAAGTACTACTTTTGAAGCCGCAATTTGATTACCCGTGTCGATACCTGTGTATAAGTTAGAAATAGCTGAATAAGTTTCATCAGGACACTAGGAGTACTAGAGGTAACCTTTCTAAGATAAATTTAACTTAAGATTAGCGAGGATATAGTAAGAAGAATTTGAGATAATAAATTGTGAAAGTATATTTTCTTATGTGAAGAAAGAAAATAGCGGACAGAGAAGGATAGGAACTAGCCTAGATAAAAGTAAAAAGTAAAAGGTAGAGATCAAAATGATATTTAACTAGGTATCTCAGCGAAGTAGATAGAAATTAGTAGTGTGAGAGCAAAGGCTAACCATCGGGGAATTGTATTATTTTATTTCAGTGTATATATATTTTTGTATTAAGTGTATATTATTGTTTCATAATAATGGCAGAACAGTTTTTGGAAGGGAAAGCTAGTGAAGAACTCGATGACCGGAATTCCGAGGGAAGCAAAAGAGAAAATGAGGGAGGAACGGATAATGGATTGAATTCTAGCAATGAAGTAATAATTAATGACAAAGGAATAGAAGGGAATTCTATTCCTTGTCATTAATTATTACTTCATAATTAATGACAAGGAATAGAATTCCCTTCTATTCCTTTGTCATTAATTATTACTTCATTCTAGAATGGGAATATAAATTTAGGGTATTGGAGATGGAACAGAAAAAGCTAGAATTACATTTAGAGCAACAGCGAATTGAGATGGAGCTAGCCGATAGGAAAGAGGCTAGGGCTTATGAGATAAAAAAATTACAGATAGAACAAGAACGGGGCGTGGCATCAGCGTCAGGGAGACAGTCAACGAAGTTGGCCGACTACATCAGAATTCTAGAGAGGAATTTACCCAAAAGCCCTACAAAACCCGAAGAGATATTGAATTTTTTTGACACCTTAGAGAGAGCGTTTTTTCTGCATGACATACCAGAGAGCATGCAAGGGCGGTTAGTGATTGCGTTATTCAATGCGGATTGCGTAAACCATTTGTTCCGACGTCTGACCGTAGAGCAATATGATAATTATGATACCGCCAAGGAAGCTATTCTCAGTGAATGTCATTTGACTCCAGATGTATATCTGAAGCAGTTCGAGGCGATACGCCGGAACAAGGGGGAGAGCTTCCAACAGCTAGCGGAACGGATTGGCAGGTCACTCAGGTATTATGTAGCCAACTGCGGAGTAACTGATTTCGACCAATTAATAAATCTGCTAGTGTGTGATAAGTTTAAGGGATTACTATCCCCATCCTTAAAAACCTATTTACTGCAGAGAGGTGCGGTGGGTAAACTAGTCTTGGCTAAAGAATTGGGGGAGTTATGTAATTCATATGGGAGTCATGTGGAAGCACTAGAGATAGGAAAGGTGAAGGATAATTTTTCGTCGAATTACAATGCCAAAGGGAGTCAGTATATTTCTGCGGGAAGCGGATTCGTGAAGAGAGAGAGCGGGAATAGTAGTGGGCAGTTTCAGAAGGAGAAATTCCAAGCGCCGGATACGAAGTTCGGGGGTAAGGTAGAAGGAGAACGACCTATGAGAAGTCAGGATAACCCTAGTTTAGATCGAGGCATAATATGTTTTTATTGTAGGAAGCCGGGTCATCGGCAATCCTTATGTCCCCAGAAGGGTAGCGTAAGACCGGAGGGCAGGAGTAATTCCTATTATTGGCGGAACGACAGGGGGAAAAGGTAGGAAGGGTAGCTGTGGAGAATAATCAGGAAGTAGAGAAACCTAGAGAGGAGACCGGAGTAAAAGTAGAACAGGATGTTAGAAAGATGAGCGCAAAGGTGGGAAGAGTTTTCGGATCTAACCAAGCAGAGATTAAAAAGATAGAAATACCGGTAGGAGAACAAATGATGGTAACTACAGAGGCAGGGCTCCAAGCCAATATACTGGTAGATAGTGGGGCAGAATTCAATTGTTTAAAGAGAGGATTATTGGGAGAAGAAAAATTGGAGGAAATTGGGAAGGTAAAACTGACAGGATTTGATGGAAGAACAGCCGTTTTCCCCATAAAAATGGTTGGAATTAGGATTATGGAAGCAGGTCTAGAAAAGGCGGGGAGTAAAACGATAGGAATCAGTGAAATTGTTTGTGCCATAGTACCTAATTTGAGTAATGAGTTTATTATTATTACTCCAGAAGATTACGTAAAAATGTCAACGGTTAGAGACTGTAGTCCCGAGTGGGCGATTAATTTACAGAAAGCGCTAGAACCTAAACAGGAGAGGGAAGAGCGAAAGTACGAAGAAAGGGAGGATTCGATAGCGGAGAATGAGAGTACGGAAGGCCGTACCCACGGAGCTAATATCGCGGTGAATCAGGTAGGGGTCGAGGAGGAACCGGAAGCGCCTAAGGCAAAGAGCGAGCCGCCGCCGATGGAGGAGGGCGTGGTCGAAGAGGAGGCGAAATCGGACAGCCAATCAGGAGACGAAGAGGCAGGCGCACGGGGAGACAGTAAGCAGACGGAGATAGCTCGTTCGGGCTCCGGTGAGGATAAAAGAGATTCTCGGCAAGTAAGGAGATCCGATCGCGCGGTATTCGCAGACCAACAGGAGGAAGATAGGACCTTATCGGAAGCTCGTAGATGTGCTAGAGAGGGAAACGGAGGTTATGTTGACATGGAAGGGATGCTCTACCATAGAGAAAGGGTATTAGGGCAATTGACAAATCAACGTGTAGTCCCGGAGATTATGAGAAAACAAGAGCTAAGCCTGGCACAATATTCGGTAATTTTGGAATCAGAGGGAGAGCTCGGGGAAATTCGGGAGATGCCCATGGAGCCGAAGGGTGAAGAGAAGAGTGATCCCAAGCAGCTGAACGTAGAAAATCCAGAGATCACGCAGCAGCAACTTTGGGAGCTACAGGAGTTGGTAGATCGCTCGAAAGTATTTTTTTCGGGGAAGTAGGAAGAACCACGTTACGTAACCACGAGATAACGGTTAAACCGGGGAGCGTGCTACGTACTCAGCACAGATACAAAGTGCCCCAATCTATGCAGCGGGCGGTGGATGATCAGATTCAGGAGTTATGGGACAGAGGGATGATAGAAGAGTCGGGGGAAGGGTATAGTCATCCAATTGTTTGTATTGCTAATCGTACAGGGGAAGTCAGATTGTGTTGTGACTTTAGAATGCTCAACGCGCACACCGTCGCAGACGCATTTCCCATGTCACACATCCCGGATCTTTTAGCCAAGGTGGGGGCAGCAAAATACATCACAACTTTGGATATGCTGAAGGGGTATTATCAAATACCGATGGACCCCGGAAGCAAGAAATACACTACGTTTGCTACCCACCGAGGATTGTTCCAGTGGAACGTAATGCCTTTTGGATTGTCGGGGGCCGCTGTAACATTCCAGAGGATAATGAACAAAGTGTTAAACCCTCATTTGGATTATGCAGTAGCTTACCTCGATGACGTTGCAGTGTTCTCCAAGAATTGGGAGGAGCACTTGCAACATTTAGAGAACGTAATCGGTAGCTTGGTGGAAGCGGGGTTTACGGGGAACCTAGAGAAGTGCTGATTCGCTAAGGAAAAAGTGCAATACTTAGGGCACGTGGTCGGTTCTGGGAATCACCAGCCGGACCCGGAGAAGTTACAGGCGGTCAGGGACCTGTTACCGCCGAAGACGAAGAAAGAAGTACGTAGTTTCTTGGAACTCTGCAGTTATTATCGGGAATACGTACCAGGGTTCGCCGAGATCGCGAAACCGCTAACCAATTTAACGGGCAAGAAAGCCACTGATAAAGTGAGTTGGACGGCAGAGATGGACATCGCATTCAAAAAGCTAAAGGAATGTTTATGTACCGCACCAGTACTAGCGACGACAAGCTTTGACCGTCCGTTCTTATTGTACACGGATGCGAGTTCATTTGCCGTAGCCTGCTGTTTAGCGCAGAGAAGTAACGGGGAGAAATCCGACCGGTAGCTTACGCCAGCCGGAAGTTGAACGGCACGCAGGCTAGATGGGCCGCCAGTCATAAGGAGGCCTACGCCATAGTATGGGCACTCCAGAAGTTCCAAGGATGGATTTTCGGGCATCCAGTGGAAGTAATGTCCGATCACAATCCGCTAGTTTATTTGACTAGCGCAGCATCCCAGAGCTTTAAACTACAGAGATGGAGTTTGGCCATCTCACAACTCAACCTTAATATAACGCACATAGCAGGCAAGCTAATCCCTCACGCTGATGCTTTATCTCGGTTATCTTTTGAGGCAGGTGATCAGCGTCCTGATGAACACAAGAGTATTACTACACAGGTAGACTCAGTGAGGCTCGAAGGTGGTACTGTTGTACGACAAAAAAAGGAGAAAGGAACCGGGGAAGTGATATTATTATTTTCGCCTGTTTGTGTCTGTATGTGAGGTGATAAACTGAAAAACAATATATATAAAGAAACTCAAGTGAACAGGACTCACCATGCGAAGTAAGGACCCCGCATGTTTCGTCTCAGAGGCCGAGGCCTGTAAGGGCGAAAAGTAATAATGAGATGCATATCAATTAAGATATGATCTAGTGCTAATTTATGTACATAAAAACAAGGAAATAACTTTATTTCATTAACTGTGTGCATATACAATGCCCAAGGTTAGAAGGGCGCCAACCTGTCTGGGAAGACTGAATACGTCCTTTGTGTAAAAGAATGTCAGTATTGTTGTATGTTTTGTTCTGTTTGTATAGAGTCTGGTTTCCACGTACAGAGGTCCGTTAGATGGAATGTTTGGTATGCTGTCGTCGGGCACGGAGACAATAAGCGAGGGAGAGCGATTTCCCAGAAGCAGTAGCGGCTGGGGTGCGGATTCGAAGAAAGTGTGCCTGCGGACAAAGGTCAGGTTCGCTCCAGGACCTGACAAGGTCAGCGCCTCGTGGTAGAGGGGGCCGAAAAAAGAAGGGAGGGGTCTTCTGGAGCGAGGGGATAAGAGATAGCTTCGGAGAGAGAAGGAGGATTGCGAGGTGCGCTTGGACGGCAGGTAGACGTGCGGCGTCTATGCTCCGAGGAACGCAGTTCCTGTTATTTGCGTGAAGCTGGAGGCTTCGGGAGAAAGCGTAAAAGATTGCAACGAGTGTCTGGAAGACTGATAGACGTGCGGCGTCTATGCACCAAGGAACGCAGTTCCTGTTATTTGCGTGAAGCTGGAGGCTTCGGGAGAAAGTCAAAAGGATTTGCAACGAGTGTCTGGAAGACGGATAGACGGTGGAGATTTTATGCTCCGAGGAACGCAGTTCCTGGTTCTTAACGTGAAACAGAGTGTTTCGAATTACAGAGTGGAGTCGGAACGACTCGGATATTAGAGTAGTGTTAGGGCAACGGAATTGAGATTGAACAATTCGTGACGGACGACGCAGGCCACAAATTCGTCGACGCGGACATTGGCACCGGAACCAGACTCTCACTAGTACTTTGATTCATTAAATTTATTATCTTTCTTATTCACGAAGTATTTATTGAATTTGATGAAGTGCCTTACAGTAGCCATTCTCTCCCTTCCTAGATTCACGGATAATTACACAAAAAGGCGGAGGAAGAGGGGCCTGGATGATAAATTTATTATTAATAAATTACGAGAGTGAGAACCTCAGATTATTTGCTGAAGGGGGAAGTGGTTAAATTAACTCACGGACGCCTAACGGAAAGAAGGCGGGACTTAGCACGAAAGTCTATGTCTCACCCCTACAGAGTCCTTGTAAGTAATATTTTTTGACCGAATGCAAGTGCAATTTACGAAATGTCAACAGGTCAAATATCTAAAGTAACAATGAAATTTGGAATATTTCTTTTTTCTTTCTTTTTATTTCAGTTTCGGCACTTGTATTAAGTTTTAAAAACATATATTTCTCCTATCGTTTACCTTCATTGTGCTTTTAACAGAATTTCTTACCATGTTTTGGGTATTTTATTTTGTGTGGTTGCAGTTTTTTTAATGTTTTGGGCATTTCATTTTGTGTGGGTGTTTTTGTTATGTTTTTGTTATTTTCTTTTCTGTGGTGGTTGTAATGTCGACAGGATGAAAAGGGGAAACTGTGGAGTCACGATGCCTACTTGCTTATAATTTTTTTCAAATGCAGCACATGATTTTGTATTGATTTATACCACTTACTCATTAAGCGACTACAGGTTTCTTTAAATATGAACTTTTTCTTAAAGCCTTTTGTTTCCTTTACCTAGCTTTTTCGGCTCCGCAATTTCTTTTCTTGGTTTTAGAATATTTTCCTTATTAATATTCTATTTTCTCATGCAAACTCTGTATGTAAGGTATGTTTATTCTATCGAAGTATTTTGCAATTATACATGAAGCCCTGTTGCTGAAGTAAAGAAAAAATATTTCCGACTGAAACAACGCAGTTCAGATATTTTCGCGCTGTCAACTCAAAGAATGAAAACAAAAACAACAAATCTGTGCAATGGCTGAGGCATGAGACAGTACTTACTGGTAACCAGGCAAATTTTTAAGGAAGAATGAGCTTAGGAATTTCTAACTGCAACAAAAAGATCATCCGCACTGTATCCTTCCCCATCCCCTAGTGCCGGCCTTTGGACGTCTTGAAAGAGAAGTCTTAAGGACACATCTGTATCGTAATTGCCTGAGCATTCGCGACAATCTTTTGGTGTCGTAGTGGAAAACACACTTCCTACTTCGCCTAAATTGCTTGGATGTAATGCCAACGAACAAAGTTTTGCTTAGGCATTGGATTTCTGTTGCTTTTGATGGAATGCTTTTACCCTGGGGTTCACCGCTTTCAGTATAGTCTTCAGGACACACGGCAATACACCCAACGTAAAACACCAATTTCACGGCAATTAACTGCAATTAGCGAAGGAGAGGGGCGGTACAGGAAATAAGTCGAACGATCTGAACTTAGAAAGTCGAGGGTGAAGACTGTAGATTTTACGAAATTTTTTATGAGGGGGACACCGACCCCCGGGCTCCAACCCCTTCCAAAAACCGTCTAGCGTCTAAGTTAGAGTTTCATGATACCAAATTTGATGGTTCTGAAATGAAAACTAGATTTTACGAAAATTTTGTATGTATGTGGCGGGGGAAGGTCCACCTTGACCTGTTCCAAAGACCGTCGACCGTCTATGTTAGAGTACCATGAGATAGTATACCAAATTTGGTGGTTCTAAATTGAAAACTAGATTTTGCGATTTTTTTTACGAAGGGGGCCCTTACCCACCGGGTTGCAACCCCTTGCAAAAACGGTCTACTGTCTAAGTTAGAATACCATGAGATAGTATCTAAATTTGGTGGTTCTAAATTGAAACTGTAGATTTTACGAATTTTTTTATTAGGGGGTCTGACCCCCGGGCTCCAACCCCTTCCAAAATCCGTCTAGCGTCTAAGTTAGAGTACCATGAGATAGTATACAAGATTAGGTGGTTCTGAATTGAAAACTGTAGTTTTTAAAAAAAAATTGTATGTGGGGGGCTCTGACTCCCCGGGCCTTGACCCGTTCCAAAAACGGTCTGCCGTCTAAGTTAGAGTACCATGAGATCGTATACCAAATTTGGTGGTTCTAAGATGAAAACTGTAGATTTTACGAATTTTTTATGAGGGGGGCTCCGACCCCCGGGCTTCAACCCCTTCCAAAAACCGTCTAGCGTCTAAGTTAGAGTTACATGATACCAAATTTGATGGTTCTGAAATGAAAACTAGATTTTACGAAAATTTTGTATGTATGTGGGGGTGGGGGTCTGACTCCCCGGGCCTTGACCCGTTCCAAAAACCGACAACCGTCTAAGTTAGAGTACCATGAGATAGGATATCTGATTTGGTGGTTCTGAATAGAAAACGACTCATCTCACCTCTCCACAATGCTCCTTTTGCCCTGAAGTCAGCGACGTCCAACATCAATACCTATTCTGCCCCGTTCTCCTGCCAGTCCTAAACACAGCATTTCGTCTTGCTGATCGAATTTGTGCTCGATCGTTACCCTTTCTTGCATATGCTTGGCTACTCCAAACAAAGCATCCACCTACTCACTTGCCTCCTGTGTGTCGTTACATTTTTCTTCTTGTGAAGTTCACTGTCTATGCTTTCCATCTTCAACAACGCTTCCCTGCTCTTATTCCACCTCCTCAGGAGGCAAGTGCTATCATTCGGAGACGCTTCCTAGCACGGTTAACCTCTCGCCTCCAAATCCTCCTCGTGCTGCCTCAACAAACACCGATAGCGTTTTTCAATCCACCTGGGTCCAATCGGCTGGGTGGTTCCATATCCACAATTTGCAGTTACATGTCAACATATAAGTGGGATTTTTGTTGCCGCCCACGTTCACTGTAACAAATCTTGTTTTTCGTAATAATTTTGGTGCTTCGCTATTTGTGATTATTCTGTTTTATGTGCCATTGGAGATAGCTCACCATGTTTCCCATGTTCTCTTCGATAATGTTGGATTTTATGTTGTTGTATATAATTCTTCCTTCTGCACAGTTTACTGCCCACGCAATGTCCTCTTCATTATGTTGAATATATTTTTAAAAATATTAGTCACTGTGTGTATAATTTAATGTAACAAGATGCCCTTCTGAGTACATTTAGCGTTATTTCCCCTTGTCACTGAATACTTCTGTACATATGTTGTAAATTTTGAATGAAGCATCACTGTTGCATTTCTGTTTCACGAGAAGCTGCCCTTCTGGGTATGTTTAGCGGCTTTTTTTCCTTGTCACTGTATTGTTCTGAACATATGATATGAAACTTGTGCATTGCATTACTGTTCGATTTCTGTTTTTTGTAAAGTTGCTCTCTTGGGTCCGTTTAGCATGTCACTGCATAATTCTGTACATATGATTAGTATTTCTGCTTATTTGTTTCTACCATTACTGTCATATCTCCAAATACTGTTGCACCTGTTAGTTCCTTCTCACCCATGGTCTTTTATGTGAATTAGTACCTTGTGCATGTTTAATCTTTAGTATGGTAGTAATGCTTAATTGGAATTTGTGCATAGTATAGAATCATGTCTTTCCCTGTCTACAATGCTGTAGGTAAACATTTTCATTTGTATCGCTCGTGCTTTATTGTCTGCCTCTCCTTCGCCCTACGTGGCGAAATAATTTTATGATTTTAACAATATTTTGTTTTAAGTTTCACTGGAACTTTCCAGCTGATGTATATACCACTGTATTTATTGGCAGAATTCCATTGTCATGTACATAGAAATGTTATTTTACTGAAGAATAAAGGCAATTTTGAAGTGTAGATTTTACGAATATTTTGTGTATGGGGGCTCTGACCAACCGGGCCCTGCCCCGTTCCAAGAACCGTCTACCGTCTAATATTTTTAGTGGCAAAGAAAAAGCGTAATATTCCTATCCTATCTGCGTGTACAAACTTTATAAATTTGATCAGGGAGGAAGACGTTCGAAATCGTACGTTTTCCTGCATTCGTTTTGTATGTAACCAAAATCTGTAAACGCGACGAATTGACGTAGTCGACGAATTGACGCTCGACGAATTGACGCTCGACGAATCGTCGTGTTCGACGAATTGACGCGCGACGAATCGTCGCAGTCGACGAATTGACGCACGCGACGAATCGTCGCAGTCGACGAATTGACGCACGCGACGAATTGACATATAACCGGCGAAGTCTAGGGGTGAAGTAAGATAAGGAGCCATCGAACCACACGTTGAAAGCATGGCTGTACACATTAGAGGAAAACAGATTAAATGGACTGCAATTATGGCATTGCTTTACAGAAAGCGGGTTACTTCGGCGGTAAAAGATCCCAGAGGGCGGCATTTTTGTGACTCATTTGAGTTCAGCAATTTCTTGCTTTTTCTTTGCGCCAGAAAGTCTTTTCCGAAGGTATTCACATATTCGTCAATGGCGAAAGATGTTGCAACAATGAACCCTCCGTGTTTATCCCCCTTCCTTGGAGAACACTTTTGGGCCAGGTCACGCCCACCAACTATGCTTGTACCCACTGAACTTGATTTGGCCGCCCCGGTGGCGCAGTGGTCTAAGGCGTTGGCCGCTGATCATTCGTCCGTAAGGGGTCCGGGTTCGAATCCCAGTGAGGCATGGATGTTGTGTTTGTCTTACGGCACTGGCTCTCTCCCTTCCGTGGAACCAGTGACCCAAAATTAGGGACGGGCGACTGCTTATAGCCCATTGAGTTGCTCACGGTGGTCGTTAAACCTCCAATAAAAAAAAAAACAACTTGATTTGGACTTTGCTGTTATTACATATGCGCATTAACTGCTATTTGTTTTATTAAAGTATATAGGTCTCTCACTTCTGTGCTCACTGCTGCATTGTTTCTGAGGATGACACCGTTGTGGTGTTGAAAGGTCTTAAACATATAATTATTTTAATTGTACATAGTATTTTATCATTAAAGTGTATCGTGCAGGAGACGGCAATCGTTTTCAATTTAATAGTTTGTTTTTAAGTTTTGGGGCGCGAGGCCCTTAGAATATATTTTTCGTAATGCCTTTTTTCTTTAGTTTCCAGTTATCTCACTTTCAAATAGATTACCGCACTTCGTCGTACAGACACTGAGATTTCCAGATTTTTTTTTTTTTTTTTTTTTTTTGATTGGAGGTTTAACGACCACCGTGAGCAACTCAATGGGCTATAAGCAGTCGCCCGTCCCTAATTTAGGGTCACTGGTTCCAGGGAAGGGAGAGAGCCAGTGCCGTAAGACAAACACAACATCCATGCCTCACCGGGATTCGAACCCGGACCCCGTTCGGACGAATGATCAGAGGCCAACGCCTTAGACCACTGCGCCGCCGGGGCGGCTTCCAGATTTCAAATGATTATTATAACCACGTTAATCTTTTCCGCATTCATGAAATGGCAAATTAAATTTCATGGTTTTGTAGCTCAATTTGTAGGTAAACCACATACTTAAATTTAAAAAAATAAAAAGGACAATATCAAAGTTATTTTAGAGCTATATATGGTTATATGGTGGCCAGTTGTTCAGTAACTTTAAGAACAGTACTGGAAATTAAAAAAAAAAAAGTTATTTTCATGTATGAGAGCATATAAAAGTTAAATAAAAAAAAAGTCCCTAATTTGTCAGTTACTCTACCTTGGAGCAAAAAGCACTCTCCAAAACATGTAACAGGGAAAAAAACTATTTATACTGATTTATTTTAGAAGGATCCTAATTATTCGCTACGCAAAAACATTTGATGTACAGATTAGTTGAAGTTATCTTTTTATCATTTTCTGAGGAACTTTTTACCAGAATTGCCGTACAACCCGAACCTTTTCTCTCCCCAGAAAGAAAATCGCAGATTTTAGCATTTTTGACTCTTTGAAATTTCACCCCATATAATGGTCTTTTTCTTAAGCTTAAAACAAATATTTCTTTGACATAATAATTTTTTCTTTATGATAGTTTTCGGGTGTGTTCTCGGACGACACTTTTCACTTAAGGACTTTATTAAAATATCATATTTATTTGCTACGGGCCCCGCTATGAAACTTCAGCCCAGGCTCCGCAAAAGTTCCATCCAGCCCTGCCATAGTAAATAGTAATCATGATTCAGTGTCCACACAGTATACGACTCTAATTAGCAGTTTACAAAATATAAGGAATAAAAAAGTCTAAAATAACGCATATATTAAAATGGTTTATCTTCTGATTTAATCACCAGCTGAACAGACTACACGTTTTATTCCTTATGTTTTGGTTAACTGTACATTTATAGCTCAACCATTTTAAATGAAGCTTACTTGTGAAATGTAATTCCGGAACCCTTATTTCTTTTTTTTTTACTGTAGATTTAACGACCACCGTAAAAAACTCGATGGGCTATAAGCAGTCGGCCGTCCCTAATTTAGGGCCACTGGTTCCATGGAAGGGAGAGAGCCAGTGCCGTAAGACAAACACAACATCCATGCCTCACTGGGATTCGAACCCAGACCCATCTCGGACGAATGATCAGAAGCCAGCGCTTAAACGACTGAGCCACCGTGGCGAGCCTTGTTTGTTTTATTCTTACAATTAAAAGCTACAGAATAAAATGGCATTTTGACGTTTAAAATATTTACCCACAAGGCGCTAATAATCGTGAATATTCACAAGATTGTAGCCATAAATCTGCAATTAAACACAACACGATCTCTGAACAGTTGAAAGAACCGAGGTGACTCCTTGATACACGTAAAAGTTGCACCTGAAGAAATGTGGACTCTCCTCTCGTTGGCATATGCTCTTTCAAAGAAGAACCGCCGCCCCGGTGGCGCAGTGGTCTAAGCGATGGCCTCTGATCATTCGTCCGAAAGGGGTCCGGGTTCGAATCCCGGTGAGGCATGGATGTTGTGTTTGTTTTACGGCACTGGCTCTCTCCCCTCCCTGGAACCAGTGACCCTAAATTAGGGACGGGCGACTGCTTATAGCCCATTGAGTTGCTCACGGTGGTCGTTAAACCTCCAATTAAAAAAAAAAAAAAAGAAGAACCGATAACAGAAGACTCTACGTATTTTACACCTCGTTGTTCTACTTTTACACGTGTGGCTTTTGTATTTGGAAGTAATAGGATTTCATTTTAATTTTCTGGTGAATTGAGATTTTGAAGGTTAACATTTTTTTGATGGATTACTGCAAAATGAGGAAGCGCGAGGGAGGCGAGGAAAAGGGAAGTGAAGCTTCATGAGCAAGACACTTTATAAACTCGAAATCTAGGTAGTGGCGCAGAGACGGATTTTCCAATAGGCCAACTAGACTCGACCATATGGAGGCAAAATTTAGGGGCGGAAGATTTTAGTGACAGTACACATTAATAATTCATATAATGCCCACAAAAATGAAAGGAAATTTCAAAATTTAAATGAAAGTGGAAACTAACATTTTGAGGGAAAAAAAAAAAAAAAAACTTCTGTAATAAAGTTTTTGTTTCAGAATTCCCCAGAATTATCGTAATACCCTTCCTGTTCGACTTGGGGACTGAAATGAATATGAACGGGTGTGGAAAAAAGAGTGGGTGTTAACTTTGCTCTTTGGAGCCCAATGAAAGTTTCCTGGCCTCGAGAAAGAAAGATCGCTTTGGGCTTTATAAAAAGATATTTCCAGGATGTTCACCCAAAGATATCATATTTTATCTCAGGATGAATACAGTGGTATAGGGCAAGGGCTGAATTTTAGCACCATAAGCTATTTCGCTCCTTTCACGCCTACCTCAGTAAAGGCGATTCTTGGCTACTTCGGTCTTCTGTGTACAACCGCTACATTAGAATTTGCTGGCACGTCATGAAATTGGGGCCACTGGTTGCAGGGAAGCGAAAGAGCCAGTGCCGTAAGACAAATGCACCACTCGTACGCATATTTCACAACTGTTTATAGCCGCACCGGTGGTGCCGTGGCCTAAGCGCTGGCTTATGACCATTCGTCCGAGAAGGGTCTGGGTTCAAATCCTGTGAAGCATGGATGTTGCGTTTGTCATACGGCACTGGCTCTCCTCTTTCCCTGGAGCCAGTGGCCCTAAATTAGGTACAGGCTACTGCTTATAGCCAATCGAGTTGCTCACGGTGGTCGTTAAACCTATGCCTATGCTCTCTGGCATTTTGTGTTTCCCAGTGCGTTGTTCTTGTTCCTAGTTTCTGGCTTTTGTTATGCAGTGTTTATGAATGTTCCGTGCATCTAATTTTCCCGGAAAGTTGTCCGGCAAGCTTTTATTTTTGTTATAGTGGTGTTTAATTTCATCAAATTCCTAACGCGCTTGTTGACAAACGGGTACAGCTGACTTTTGCATGTGTTGAGCTTGAGCCCTAATTTCTTCTGCAAGCTTCTTACTGCATTTACTTGTTTAGCGGAGTTTCCTTCCTGTGGTTTTACACCATACTTGCTTCTTGTGTGTGCTTCAAAGTGCTTCAGTGTGATATAATCAGCCTTAATATTGTTTGTTTAGCCGCCCCGGTGGCGCAGTGGTCTAAGCGCTGGCTTATGACCATTCGTCCGTAAAGGGTCCGAGTTCGTATCCCGGTGAGGCATGGATGTTGTGTTTGTCTTACGGCACTGGCTTTCTCCCTTCCCTGAAACCAGTGGCCCTAAATTAGGGACGGGCGACTGCTTATAGCCCATCGAGTTGCTCATGGTGTTCGTTAATCCTTCAATCAAAAACAAAATTGTTTGTTTACATTTGCTGTGAGGCTTATCAGCTGCGTGGCTGATTCACCTGATCAACAAGATGCTGCCCAGCTAGAGAGCGTCCGCTCGCTGCCAGCTAAGTGGAAAGCGCCTTCCCCTCGACGTGTAGTTGCTGCTCGCACGGATTCTACAACGGATCTCATTGAACTTCTGCTACTGAGTTGATTTCATTCGATGGTGCTGTTTCATCATGCTCTACTCTCATTCCTGATCAGCCTGGTATTGCTTCGATGCCTTCTTCGCAACTAACTTCAGTTAATGCCTTTAGTGATTATGCCTCCTGTGCGTCTGGGCGTCGTCGCTCCACTATTACGTCTAATGCTGGCTTTGATGTGGATTCTGGTCTCTCCTTCTCCCGAGCTAAGGATGTTCTCCGCGTGTTTTTTTTTAATTGAAGGTTTAACGACCACCGTGAGCAACTCAATGGGCTATAAGAAGTCGCCCGTGCCTAATTTGGGATCACTGGTTCCAGGGAAGGGAGAGAGCCAGTGTCGTAAGACAAAACACAACATCCATGCCTCGCCGGGATTCAAATCCGGACCCCTTCACGGGTGAATGACCATAAGCCAGTGCTTAGACCACTGCGCCACCGGGGCGGCGTGATTGTTCCTGAGGACTCTTCCCAAGGTAAGGATCTTTTGCTGCATCAACGTTTAGGGCTTGTATTTGAGGCGTTTCCTGACACCCCCTTAAGTTATACCCCTCAGAATTAAAACGAATACTTCCTTTGGGCGCAATTACTCATATGGCACGGAAACCATGGTCTGTGGTTGTATACCTTGCTAAGATAGAGTATGTTGATCGTGTTCAATCAACGGGCATTGCTGTCCGTGATCGTACTCTGTTTGGTGTACCCTTATCGCCGAGTCCTGTGCTGGTTACTTTGTATCCAGTAGCTCCCGAGATATCTGACGTACTGCTCCGGAGTGCCCTTTCACAGTGCGGTCGAGTTGTTGACCCACCATTTCTCTTTCAGTTGCTCCTGCTGACCACGATGATAAGGGAATTTCGGGCCTGCACAGACAAGCACGCATAGTGTTTTCATCAGAGGAAGCTGCATCAGATTGCCCTTCATCTCTTGAGTTCAATATTGGCAGTCAGCGATTTTGCGTGGACGTCCTTACAGCTCTTTAATGCTTCCAGTGTAAGGGCACTGGTCACGTTCGTTCCCGATGTCCTCACAGTTTATTTGTTCCACCTCCTGCTCTCTCGCAACTTCCTACTGGTTCTCGATCTTCAGATACTCAAACTACAGCTTCACAGCTCCCTACGTCAATTCCTCCTAGTGCTACAGATCTCTCGCCAGATGATACGTCTGCTGCAGTGATTCCTGCTTCTCCAACTAGTAATTCTTTAGCCCTGGATAATGTTCCAGCGCAGTCGTGTTTCTCCACGTCAGTGCATATTGTTTCTCCTCCTCCCCATGCTAGTAATTTGCCGGCCAACGCTCAACCACTGCCCTTAGCATCTGCTATTGTGCTCTAGTCTTCAGCTAGTCTCCACTTGTTCCTGCTCTTGGATCTTCATCTGTTACTCCCGAGACTGTGGCTCCTCGTGATGTGTTTCAATGCCTTCACAAGATGCCCCTGTCTCTGGTATCCAAAGCTAGGCAGATCAAGCTGTTCTTGTTGACACTGAATCCCAAGATGTCCCTGAGCTCGACTGTGCATCTAGTACTTCTGACACCGTGGCCAAAGACGAGGATGTTGCTACTGATCCTGATATCCCTGTGCCTGCATTTTCACCGCATGATTCTGTCTCTTCCTAGTTCCTCTATCATATTACTTTTAAAGAATCCTTATTTTGCGTCGGCTGCTGCCTATTTCTTACACTCACGTCCCTCTCCTGAGGCTGTCGCGATTCTTCCTGTCGTCGGACCCGCTGTTGGACCGTCTGGCTTGCCAGTAGCTTCGATTCCGCTTTTCTTACCACCACGTACAGCGGAACTCCCAAGGCTGACCTTATCCTTCTCCTTAGTGCCGTTTTCCGTCTGTGTTGGCAGGATCTTGTTGGTAGCCCACACTCTGTTGATGATCCTGAGGTCCGTATCGAAACCTGGGCTAACTTCGCTATAACACGATATTGGAGGGTTCATCAACGTTCCCGACTTAAATGTTCTGAGCTTCCTGATTTTGCACTTCGTTATTATGCTGACTTATTTCTAGACTACTGTAATACTGTTTATTATCTTGTTGATGAAGATTATGAAATTTTTAATGATATTGGCAAAGATCGTGCCTCTGAATGCAAAAATTTCTGGAACTTTTCATATACTTTTCCGTAGATTGCGCTTATAGACTGCTGTTTGTGTGATTTTTCCTCCGCTTTGCTTCTTGTAGGAAGGTCTGGATACTAGAATGTACTGTAAATGTCAATTAGCTCTGATTTAGACATACACTACCCTTTAGCTTATAGACTCTTTGTCTCACTCTTTTGCAGTGGTGTTGCCGGCAGAACTACAATTACAGTTCTCCCACGTTTGTACATCTATACCGGTTTATTTCATCCTGTTCTACCTATTTTTAATTTTTCCCGCGTTGGGTACTACCTATCCCTCCCGGATGCACATGTAAGTTTTTAGTGTCAAATAAAAAAAAAACCTTCAATAAAAAAGAAACAAAAAAACAGTATATGCGGAATTGCTATTAATTAAGGCGACCAGATTTTTGACAACGAATTTGAGTACAAAATGGCATGTTGTCCTCAATTTCAACGCAAAATTGAGGACAATTTCGCTTCAAAAGGAGAACAACGTCTGACATATTATGGTAAAGCCGAATATTAGCAAAGAATTTATGAACTGTATCATAATTGTCCAGTTACATTGTAAAACGTCGATGAATCTGAAGGGCAATTTTCATGTGAAATAAGTAAGTATAAAATAGGAATAAAGTATTATCATGCAGAATATTACTTCTGATAAATTTTAAGTGTTACTCATACGGGGCAGCACATGAAAACAAAGCTACATTTTGACTTTGTACTGAAATTTCATTGTGATTCTGTACAAGAAAAATATCTAAAGCCAGAAAATTACTGTACACGAGAAGGAATATTTCTAAGTCCAGTAACTTTGCTTGAAGAAACAGTTTAATGAAAAAAATATACTTAAAAAAAATTGTAGAACTCTCAATGGAAAATGCAACCAAATTTGGCATCATTTAACTTATTTAGTTGCAAGAAAGTGGATGCGCCGCCCCGGTGGCGCAGTGGTCTAAGCGATGGCCTCTGATCATTCGTCCGAACGGGGTCCGGGTTCGAATCCCGGCAAGGCATGGATGTTGTGTTTGTCTTACGGCACTGGCTCTCTCCCTTCCCTGGAACCAGTGACCCTAAATTAGGGACGGGCGACTGCTTATAGCACATTGAGTTGCTCACGGTGGTCGTTAAACCTCCAACCAGAAAAAAAAAAAAGAAAGTGGATGCTGAAAATGATGATATTTATTCCTCATTCTAAAAATATTTCAGTTAAAACAGAAACGGAATAACACCACGATTATCGAGATGACCTAGTTCGATGCTTCAGCATGTCTCCCATTAATACAGCATAATTTCTAAATTCAAGGGAAAATTCATCCGCTTCAGAAAATTGTTCCATACCTTTATGAGTCCATTTTCTTGCAATTAAATAAGTAATTGATGCCAAATTTGGTTGCACTGGTATATTCAATTGAATTCTATGACCTATGTTCTGTACATTCTTCCTATTTCGATTATTTTGGGAAATTTGAAAAATTGAGGACAAAAAATAAGAAATTGAGGACATTTGATGCCCTCAATTAGTTTTAACGGAATTGAGGACAAAGCATGGAAATTGAGGACTGTCCCCAGAAAATGAGAACGTCTGGCGGGTCACCTTAGATTAAGGCCATTTCGGGCACGCGATTGGATCAGAACTGTTTTGAAGATTGTGAGTAGGCGGGGCCCATGAGGAGAGTCGTGTAACAGGAACACTGTTTTTTATACCATGGAGGTAGGAATAAGAGGAGACGCTGTCGCCAACTCCTCCCATGCTAGCAAAGTGAAGCCGGGTTTGTATGCTTCCGCGGTGAAAGTAGTACCGTCAGCTTTGGCGTGGTTACCCTCAAGATGCAAAAGCAGACGATTTTCCGTAGGAAAGCATTAGTGAGACCCTGTTCGTTTTCTTAAGATTTTACACTGTCTTAAATTATAAGCGAAATGGAAAAGCAGTGGAATAGGTTTAAGAAACTCTTAGGTTTACATGAAAGGAATTTCAGTACAAAAACTGAGATTTTCATGGAGGAAAAGAGATCTAAAAAAGCGTCTTCGTAACGACTGAGACGTATATGAACTGACGATTTAAAATATGTTTATACTAAATATAATTTTATAAAGCGTTTAAAATACTTCTCTGTCTTAGCGGATTATCGTAAAATATTGTTTATCATAGAAATTGTAACGGTCGAGCTTCAGAGAATTTGTATTATGAGTGAAATTTTCAAAAGATCGCACTTTAAAGGGAAGGAACACTTCTGCCATGTTGTCAAAAGGAAAATTAAAGTAAACAACGCCATTCCACGTATGTTTTGCTTGAATAACAATTATGATTGTTCTTAAGCAAATAAACAAGGGGGGGCAATATTCCCATTGAACATTAATATTTAAAAAAACAAAAATTCATGAAATATCTAGATTTTTATTTCCAAGTCTTTATAAGTAAAAATGGGGTATCTGCGAGCTTGTTCATAGAAATTTAAAAAATCAGACTCAAAATATGACGTTACTGTGTCTTCATTTTATTTTTTATAATTGCTTTAAGCACTTGACTGATTTTAGTTCCTTCTAATGTAGGTAGGAAATTCCAACTGGTTTGGTTAGAACTGTGGTGGGCTTCAAAGGTATGAATGTAAATAATTTTAAAACTACAGGCCTTAATAGGAAGGGAACTTTTTTCAGGGGGGGGGGTTACCTTTTTAAAGGGTGCAGTTTCAAAATATAGCAAGAAAATATACAATTTATTAGTTTGAGGAAATAGGATTTACAAGTCCTGCTGATAGTAAAGGAAATCTGACTTGATAGAATGTCTTGATAAAAACAGATTTACATAAACAGCAGAAGTAATTCCTACTGTAAGATCTCTTTTAAAATAAATCCAACTGCATTCAAAATATTATACTTCTAATACACATCACTATTAAGAGAGGCACATTCATAATGTAATAAGTTAATAGCTTTTAAGTAGTAAATGAAACAGACGTGTGTATATAATAAGGATTTTTAATTTGGTTTTGAATTATACATATACCATTTATGAGCAAGGTTATATTTATTAATAAAGAATTCATTGAGGTTAAATCCTACAGTTTATTGCTAGCACAACATATGTTCAAGAATAGGAAAATCTAATCAACATAAGGTGATTAATTTTAGCTCTAATTACAGAGCGCATTGTTAACAGCAGCCCATATGCTAATGCACATTTAACCTACATTTTATGGCCACAAAAATTAATGGATAACTAATCAGAAGTGCATGGGAAATATAGAAGTGCAAATTTTCTGCCATCAGATACTAAATCATCTTTAGTTCACTGTTATCCATGTATCATCTCCAGTACCAAAATCTGATTTCCAAAAATAATGCTGACCTTTTAAGCTAGAACTTCTTATGATAGCTTATTTCATCTGATTAGTTAAGTAATAAAGTTTTCACTCAAGTAATTTATTTGTTTACCATAACTATACATTTACATATATTGCAATTAACATCCTTATAATTTTATGCTGTTATATTTTTACTTCAGCTGAATTCAAGATTTCTCCCCATTTCTGTCATCAAAAAGCCTAGCTGTAAGCTGCATTTCACACTCATTATGTACATTGTAAGCTGTAGAAAATATGTCAGTACTATCATTTCCTAATGGGGGTTCAATATACCTCTAGTTACAGAAGACAAAAGAGAATGCAAGCTAGTTGGAACATGAAGAAATATTATTATGAGCTGATGCCCACATACATATTAAACTTCTTGAAGTCATTTTTTATATATGCAAGAAAAGAAACGCTTACCCAACAGTATTTGTAGCTGGAACTTAGCTTACTGCTGCAATTCGACCATTAAAGACAAATATTTGTATCGAAATTTATATGTAAATCCAATACAAAACACTTATCTCAAATAGTTAAATCTCATCTTCAGTAACCTTCACTAGCAGCAGCAAAATGCTTTCCTTCACATTCAATGGGTGCCACACCAGGTACAAGTGACTTTTCTCTTAAAAGGCTTAATCCTTCAGTCCTAATGGAAAAACAAGAAAGGAAGAGGGGGAGGGGATGGATACACAAGAATACCAAAGAATATAAAAAATACAATACAGGAAATCTGTAACAACTATCAAAATATGGGGTACAAGATATTTACACTGATGTGCAAAACAGTACAGACTAATTACACTGAGCTAATCAGAACATGAACCGTGAGCAAATAACCCACAATAAATATTTGAATGTTTCAGCTACCACAAATAACTTAGCTTTGAAGAAATTACAATCTGTTGATAAAACAGAGATAGGTCATAAGCTGGATAGACAAAACACACATGCCATAACCACTGTGCAAGGAATGACCTTTTAGCTACATCTCACTGATTTTATTAAAAAAAAAAGTATGATATGGTGTAAAGGAAGAAAAGGTAACAAGAAGGACTTTAAATATCAACAGAGAACCAAAAGGTGAAAGTTTAATTAGAGCATATATGCTGTAGAGCATTAATGCTATAACTAATGTTAGACAAAAAAAAAAAAAGCAAGTTATTCATGAGAGATTTAAAATGCATGAAAACAATGTTTAATCACAGAACATGTACATGCATTACAGAATAGCAACTAAATCAGGTAAAGAAAGCATTTGGTACCAGAAGTGAATGAAATATATTTGACTGATAGCTTATTTATGGAATATCAAAGTAACTGATGATCCTAAAATGTTGACTGCTCTGTAAAATGAATAAGAGAACATGAAGTATTTAGAATACCAAAAATGTACAATGACTAGAAATGGGGTGGCAGAAGAGAATCAAATCTATTTTTGGAATGAACCAGAAATACAGGCAATTTAGATATGTATGATTACTGTGCTAATAATTCTAATGTATTTCCATGTATTATGACAATATTTTTTCAAAAATCAAAATGTACATACATATGTTTATAGGGTCATTCATAGCTTGAGAGGAGCCAGAATTGCAAATCTTCACTGTAAGATACTCATGTTCGGTCACTTTCAAATGTTTCCTTTTTCATTGTCTACTTCTATTCTTTTTTTTTTTTTTTTAATCTTTTAAATATCTGTGCACCCTTTGTGTTTCAACTTTCACTTTTCTCATCTACTGTGTTTAGTATCACCATCATTTTATGTTTCACATTTGAAGTGGTTTTGTTGTGAATCAGGAGATATTAACAGTGATGTCTTGCGTTGTCATATAATTCCAAGAAACAGTGAGTGCAGTGTTAATGTCCTCTGCTAATCCAGAGAATCTGTATTTGTACTGTGAAGTTAAGTTTTAAATAAAGGAGCTCCAGTTCTATTAACTGATCTTGTAACACACTATCAAAAGCACCTTGTCTATTTGTTTAAAATGAGTATTATTTACTAGCTATGATCAAATCTGCAATTTAGTATACTGGTCAAGCCCTAAAACAGGAAAAACGAAATAGATGAACTTTTGGTAAATGTAGCTAATTCCTATCGTTGTTGTTTATAGTGCAAAGTTTTTGGATATGAACACTGTCATAATTATAGGTGGGTTATTAATAATTCAAATACGATTATCTTAATAATGTAGGTATATTGAACATCCTTTTAAACGTGGTTCAGTTATGAATACACCTCCGATTACTAACCTACACTATTCCAGAAAAATTTGCTACAACTTTCATAAACAGCTTTGTATAACCTACGTAAACCTAGCGACTTTTTTAATTTTGCTACAAATTTAGAGCATTACATAATATGCTAAAAGGAAGCAAATCACAGAAAAATATACAGTAGCCATTCACAGTAAATTGCAATCGACGATTGAATCCCAAATAACTTAATTAAACCTAGTAAACGGAAAATAAAGTGATACTAACCGGGGAATAACGTTACCTGGTATTTTCTTTTTAAATTTATTTGCACAGCTGAATGCTACGCAGGATCCCATGGAAACTAAATATGAACAAGCTAAAGTATGCTGTCAAACACAGAAAGAAATCTACGCTGACAAACCAGTTTAACAAAAAATATGAGCTTCTAAAAATCACAAATTTTCCATGCTTTCCTATGGCAGACACGACTAAGAGGGTAACCAAGCACACGGAGGGATATCATAACAGTAAACAGATCGGCTTCAGAAATCTGCGGTTAAGGTGTCTCCTATATTTCCTACCTCCATGACTGAAACCAAGGAGGTTATATTACCTCCTTGATTATAACTAAGGACGACTTCATTTATAATATCAGACTCAGTATGGCAGCACGTCAGCTGTGTATCCATCACTATTTGTTCTGTTGTGGAAGTACCTAAATAAATTAAGGATACTAAAAAGTACTCCTTTTAAAGATCCTTTTTATTATCCTTAGAAAGACCTTTAACAATGAAAAATGTCTCCTTATACCGAAATATTAATTCTGACGACAGAAATATTCCAGAATGCTGTTTGCCACATATTGTGTCTGATTGAATAGTAAGTGGTTTGTCATTGTTTCAAATCTTCAGAAAATTCCGCATATTGTTATCCTCCAAACTTCATCAAAAATGCTTTCAGTTCCACATCTTGACTCCTCTCCCCGAAAAAAAAAGAAAAAAAGAGGAAACAACTTATGAGTTCTCACAACAAAACACACGGGTAATAATAATTGAAGCTAACGGATGGAGAGCAAAATATAAGAAGAGTTAGCGCTGACGTGCTGCCATCTCTCGGCTCTGTCAGAACTAGGTCGAATAGGAGAAATTCGAAAGATACGTTACAAGATACATGTTTAATGTTTTCCTAATGTGAAAACTCAAAAGTTCCCCTACCAATAAAGTACTACCTCTATTTACCTCCAGAACAACTGAAGGTAGCCACTGTCGCAAAGAAAACACCGAAGTATTAAAATGACTTACGTGAGTACAGGAATGCCTGCATCTGCCCGTCACGCGACTCTCCTCAGAGGATCCGGCTTTTCGCAATCTTCAAAACAGCTCTAAACCAATCGTGTGTCCAAAATGGCCTTAATCGCGATTCCGTAGATGCACTTATGAAATACGCTACCGTACTGTGGAAAGTACTCGAACCCAAAAACCTTTAAGATACATAGACTGGAAAACCGTAAGTTAACCGGTCGACCTTTGAAGTTCAGCGTTGTACGGAAAGAATCTGTCACATCTCGTTCTTTGCTATTGGCGTTCGTGTGTTTATATCAATTACATCAATTTTGTTTTAATGTATAACCAGTAAGATTTCATTTTTTGTTTTTATGAATAGTGTGTATATATTGTAAAGTATTTCAAAAAATAATATAGCCACATTTAATGAGCTAAACAGATTTTTAAAACGGTTATATCTTGCGTAGCGTATGGATGTACCAATAAACAAACAACTGGCCAGCAGACACTTTCATTTCGTAGGTTTCCTCATAATAATTGTGATACTTTGGGGCAGTGATGTATTCAGGCATCTTTTCGGGGGTACGTAGCCCCCCCCCGAAAATCCATGAACGCCCCCCCCTCCATCCGTAGGGTTTTGGGCGATCTCTCTTTATATTTATTTCAACAGCTTTCCTTCATCGCTGAATATTTGGAGATTTTAATTAAAAAAACCTAATGAGGGAAAATATTATAATGAGAAAAATCACCCACATAGACTTCAATCTTAAATTTCTATCATCCTTCAAAAAAACATTAAATTGTCCTCGCTGAAGTGGCAATTTTTCAAGCACTGACAACTCGGACTACTTCCGCAATAAAAAACTAATTCCACATAGCAGTGATGTTTGCACTGCAATACGTCATATTTTGGAAGACATCAATACATCATTCAGCTTTATTTCAGTCTTCTGAATGTCGACTTTCCATGTATACGGTTAAGCTTCAGTGCAGCTAACGTAACGTTAGTGCTTCCATTACAACAATATATTTGCTACCTAATGTTTCACAATAGCAAATGTTAGAAATTGTTCCCATAAAGTTGTTTTTTTCCTGGCGGAAGGTGGTTTACACTCTGTGACAAAAGAAAAAAAAGGGGCACCTCAAACTGGCATCCCAAACGGCAGGGGAATGGTTTACACCATACGTTTTCAGGTAACACGTAATGATTCCTTAAACAGAAACAGGCTTGTGGTAAGGAGAGGACATTCTTATCACTCCTAATGTTTTAAGGGAGGAAGGATTTTCTGTGGCACAGCGTAATCTTACTAGTATCTTCAATATTTTGCCGCACCCCAGGGTTAAATCCGCAGTGTATTACTGAATTAAAGCAAAGGTATAACATTTTTACATTTTTAATCACTTGAATGTGTAGATTACTAGGAATTTGCATTTGCGATATACGAGCATAAGAACATTTTTATACTCTATTTAAAATTTTTATATATATATTATAAATATCGAAATTGTGATTATATGTATATTATCAGTCAACAAGTTTCAGCTCCCTCAAAATTTGCAATTGCCCCCTCCCCCGGAAAAAGCTCTCTGAATGCAAGACTGCTTTAGGGAAGTGAGTAAATGCTCTAAGACGTGCTAACTGGAAACGAAGCTAAGCCAAACCAAAATCTGACGATTGCCATTTAGCAAGAGGTATCACTCACCTTTGCGGTCTCACTATGCCGGTATCCCCTGTCTGGAAATAGAAAAGAGAAGTGTGACGACCAAGTTGTCCCCAAGAAAAAAAGCGTGAGAAAAAAGAAAGGAAACACATTCATTTTCATCCGAATATAAGTGCTAGTCACAGCAATGTTGCCGTGACTTGCAGTTTCAATTTAGGCTTCTCACCTTCCTTTCTAATCTTTCCCTTGAAATAATAGAAGCCTTTTAGTACTTAAAATGCATAATAGTTAGCTAGTAATCTTTTGCACTTATTTGATCTCTAAATATTAAATTGAGGAACTTAGTTTTTACTAGACCCTTGTGTCATTCACCAGACTATGTAAGGCTCTAAAGTGAAGGTTTTTGGTTAAACCTACACATGGTTTGTTAACTCGTGTTTCTTTTCCCAGACTTTTCATCCTCAAGATTTGTAATTGTCTAAACTCTAAATTATATGAAGAGGGCATTTCTTTCTATTATATTTAATTTTACTTATTTTTTCTCCCGTTGAGTAGCTATTATATTACGAACTCATAATACTGCGGGAAAAACTTCCGAAATTAAAAGTTTTGCTCTCGGCAATTTCTCTTAAGAATAAACAAATGCCACATTAAAAGGATTTTTGACATTACTTAGAGTGTGAAATATGGATTCCGTGCAACTAGATCACACAGTTTGCAAGCAACTGAAGCCGAAATAATATATTTTACACGTAGGACAAGCGACGTTTCCCTTCAGTTATTTCATATCCCCCAAAATTACGATAATAATGTTTTCGTTAATCGTAAGTTAAAAGGCGCAATATCTAATTTATACCCCATTCAAAAAGAAAATTAATACGCAGTATTAAAACAACGTAAAATTTCTTCTTTCGCGCAGGTAAAAGAACTTAATTAACGTTGCTCACAAACAACACACGCCGTTTTTACTGTACAAGCTCTGCGATTAAAATGAAGCCAGCTGCTGCCACTCATTTACACAAAAACTTAAAGTCTTATGTATCTTAAAGGTATTTGCTCAAACCTAAGCCCTCTTGGACGAACCACGGCGCCACCGTATTTATTGCCTCACTGCCTTAAAATAAACATGACACAACGAATTGAAGTTGCCTAGGAAATCATTTTGTTTACAATTATTTTTAGCACGTCTTTTGTAAAAAAAGATAGTCCTTATGTTATCGGTTTGTCCGTCCGTCTGTGGACACCATATCTGTGCAACTATTAGCACGATTTGAAAAATTCTTTTTGCACTGGGAAGCTTGAAATGTGCAAATGATGATCCTTCATTTCGTTTTTTTTTTTTTTTTTTTTTACGATAAACAATTTTACCGCTAGGTGGCGTAAATGCGGATGATATCGAATTCAAAATACATTTTATTCTATATATTTGCTTCTAAACACCCGATTGAAATACAAAATTCCTTTACCTTTCGATTCCATTTATGTCGAAGACTATTTTAGGTATAATTACTTTTTCAAGTTACGCATAGATTTTCCGTTAGGGGGCTTAAAAGTAAATTGCGTTTTCCCGATATCTCTACTTCTAAAACACCGATTTTAAAAAATCCTTCTTCTGTGGATACAGCTCCTGATCTGAAATCTTTTGCATACATGCAATAATTCCTAATTTTTGGTAAAGAATGGTTTGGCCACCAGGGAGCGTAAGTGTTAATTTCTGCTTCTGATGTATTTGCAGCAAAATCTGAGCTCCTGAAACCTCGATTGAAAAAATTCGTTCGTGGACCGATACCACTCACGTCGATAAACGTTTTCGGAATATTTTCTCCTTAAAATAATGCATGGTTTCTCCGCCAGGAGGAGTAGATGTATACCTTATTTTTGTTAATATGTTTGCTTCTAAGAGTCCGATTTTAAAAATTCCTTCTTGTTGGATAGAGTTTCCGGTGGGAAATGTTCCCATAGTTTCAAAATTTTCAAGTAATTTATAGACTTTCCGCTAGGGGGCGTAAAGGTAAATTGCGTTTTCCTCGATATCTCTGATTCCAAATATCCGATTTGAAAAATTCTTCCTGTATGCCATGCAGCTCCTAATGGGAAACGTTTTGCATATATTCTCTAATATTTGGAAAAGAATATCTTTTTTTTTTTTTGTCGATATCTCTGCTCTTAAAGAGTCCGATTTGAATTTTTTTCTTTGTTGGAGAGCATGTCCGCTGCGAAATGTATCTCATGAAATTCAAATTCTTCTTAACGCACAAGTCTGCCATCAGAGGGCGTAAGTAACGTTTTCGTTTACAGCAATATCTGCGGGACTAAAAACCCGATTGAAAAACTTTCTTTGGTCAGATACTACTAAATGTGCAAACTCTGTGTGCGTATTTTCTTACCAAAATAATGGACAATTTCGCCGCTGGGGGGGGCGCAAACGCTTAGTCTGTTTTACTCAATATGTCTACTTCTACATGTGCGCTTTAAAAAAAATATTTCAACACCGGATGCCATTTACCTTGTAGAACACTTTAATCTAGTATATGAGGAATTTTGCAGTTCACAGTTCTGTCGGTAGGTGGTGTTTGTGTACTTCAGTTTGCAGCCTTATCGCGGCTTCTAAAAACACTGTTGAGAAATTTCTTCATTATGGTATGCCGTTCGGTACAATAGAGTGGTGGAGCATTTCCCTCTTTAAATGATGCACAGATTTCTCACTAGGGAACGTGAAGGCCGATTTTTTTTTTTCGTTCTTTTCGCTATCATTGCTTCCAGGAGACGTATTTAAGCAATTTAACCACTATGCGCAAGCATATAAATCATTATTTTTGGCATACAAGGCGTTATTAACCTTCATACTCACAAACAGCGTGTGAAAGATCATTTTTAAAACTTAAATTCATAAAGTCAAATTTAAGATCCAGTCTTTTACAGAGGAAATTAGATTCACTAATGCTTACGAGATCTGAGAGGGACATTTTAAACAGTACAGACCACGAAAAGGTGACACAATCACTTAGAAAAGTGGACTGCTGAAGAAACTTCTAGTTTTGTGAATGTGTAAGTATACTCAGGGCCGGATTAAGGGGGTCTATAGGGGTTATATAGCCTTGAGTACCACTATTACCAAGGGCCCAAGAGGCATGCATGGGCTCCTAGATAAATAGATTGATAAATAGAGAAAGAGAGAGAGAGAGGTTTATATATAAAATAGTTTTGCTTTTGTCTCGTATAATTTCCACTTGGTCAGAAACAGAATGTGGAAGACGAACAGATTTCAAGGTAGTGACTCACCAAGGGTAAAGGTTTCATGTCGCTGTGTACAGCGGGGTCGGTAAGACAGTTTCAGCTTTTTCACTACCATCCATTCAAACCTCTCAATTTGCACTTGGAACCGTTAATGGTCGTCCCCTGTG
Organism: Macrothele yani; assembly: GCA_039090855.1. Taxonomy (NCBI): domain Eukaryota; kingdom Metazoa; phylum Arthropoda; class Arachnida; order Araneae; family Macrothelidae; genus Macrothele; species Macrothele yani. The sequence continues at coordinate 56,627,832 of CM077017.1, read as the reverse complement.
GCTTCACATTGCATAGGAAAAAAGATGCACTAAGAAAAGTATGCAATGCTTAATCATTAGAAAGTGCAAGACAAAATCTGGGAATCTTAAGCTTTTAACTGGTGTTCTTATGAGAACAGTGAAAAATATAAAGACTTATGAAAAATCTGCAGATAATTTATTAGTTTGAAGAATGAGGTACGTATTAATTATATCTCAAGCACATTGCTACAGTTTCGTGTTTTAACGGATTTCATAATGATTCCCCGTCATAATTCTTTGGGGGCCCACTCAGATATCTTAGCCTAGGGGCCCACTGAGGCCCTTAATCCGTCCCTGAGTAGACTAAAGAGATGCATTTATATAGGTACCCACAATTATACTTGTCTGTTATAATATAGAAATTTACGGTGACAAGCGATATGTTTCTGTTATTAAAGTAACACATTTGTTTAATTCATGTTTTCACATTAATACTGTAATTCATGTAATTGTTGATCTCCCATGATATATCTACAGAAATATTGGATGCCCCACCCCTGAAGTTGAATAACATGTTTTGGATTTACATTGCCAAGACTGTACATAACCCGCAAGATCTTGGAAGCTATTGAATCAAAGCATCGGAGCATAAACTGCATATACAGTGGTGTGCAAAAGTATCGCATCACCTGCAAAAACCGTGAAATTTTAAGTTTAGCTCTTTTTTAACTAACTAATTCCCTTAGTTATTTCATCGTTTATATGTCATTAGATGCGAAATTTAATGGAGATTTCAAAAATGCCTTAGTTTTTCCTGTAGCTACTTCTGTTCTTAAGTTCTATACATATATTACTTCTATAAAGTTTTTTACTGTGAGTCCTATTTTGAGAGAACGGCTGAACGTAAAGATATGGTTGAAGCATCAAAATAAAGGTCTTACCATGTAGATGTGCCAGTCGAAGAGAAAAATGAGATTGGGGCAACCGTTCGGGCGTTGTGGGGCGGCAAATTTCTTATGCAAAGTCTATGGGAGAAGCGTGCTGTTAACATTCGATCGCCTGCGGTTGACTCACGCGCTGTTAAAGGCGGAAGCATGGAGGGACTGAGATAGTCCAAAGTCCGAAGTCTTTTTCTGAGAGAACCGTTACGGAAAGCAACGCTAGCAGGCATTCGTTACAAAGTTCTTCTCATCGGAAAAGCGAACACTCTCGAAGACCTGATTGCTTTATGCTGTTGGACTGTGTGATGTATTGGGTCGTTTCATAATTATTGGCCGATGCCGACAAGGCGAATTTGCATAGCCGGTTACAAGGGACGCCTCGTAAGAGTAACTACCAAACGCCCATGCAAATTGAATCGGTTCAGTCCACGTGAATAAAACGGTATTTCAGACATATCTCAGCAGTTGGGGACGTGATGGAGCAACCCGACGTGAGATCAGGGATTTTGCACGAATTCAAACTTGGCCGGAATGTGTCCGAAACGGTTTCAAATGTCAATAGAGCGTGGGTTGTCGGAACGACGAGTGACAGAACTGTCTATAGACTGTTTTGCAAGTTCCATACCGGTGATGTTGCCATCGACCATAAGCCAGGAGCCGGTCGTCCGGTTCTGTGTGACACTGTACATTTAAGGCGGAAAGTGGAAGAAAAACCAACGTCCACAGTACATGAGCTCAGTGCAGAACTTGTCGTATCATTAGCGACAGTTTCCAGACACCTGGCAGCTGTGGGCAAGGTTAAAAACTGGATACCTGTGCTCCACACGAACTCACCGAACAGCAGCAGATACGGCGTCTGGAAAGATGCATTGCCCTCCAAAAACGTGAGGCTAGTGTTCCCTTTCTGCATCGGATCCTTACGGTCGATGAAAAATGGGTGCTTTATGACAAAAGGAAGCGAACAGCGCCGTGGCCCGATAAAGGGGAACCACCCAAACACATGTCCAAACCCGAGTTGCACCCACAGAAGGCTCTGATCTATGTGTGGTGGACTGCCAGACTGTGGTTCATTATGAGTTTTTGCCGCGAGGTCAAACAATCACAACGGGGCCGTCAACCGAACGAATGTCACCAGAAATTATGCAGCAAACAACCGTCGCTCGCCAATCGTTTGGGTCCCATACTGCTTCAGGATGGCGCACGACCGCGTGTGTCTATTGGAAGCATGCGAAAAATCAACGCCTGGGGGTACGAGGTCCTCTCTCACCCTGTATATTCACCTGACTTGGCCCCCTCAGACTTTCACATGCTTCGCCATTTGGACCACTTCTTGAGGGGCAAACGGTTCGCTACCAAGAATGCTGTGATAACCGCCGTTAGCGATTCCTTGGACCACTGTGATGCCAGTTTCTGCCACCGTGGCATTTTTACATTGAAAACACGTTGGGCACAGTGTATTGCTGCCGAGGGCTAAAATTTTTCGGAATAAAATGCATTTCGTCGTCTGTTACTGCTGTTTGTTTCTTTGTGTCCAAATCGGCCAATAATTATGAAACGACCCAATATATATACAATTTAATATTCATTCGATCCTGTTTATTCGCATAGGTAAGACGTTTCCCATTTTGTAAAGATGTAAATAAACATTCCGTAGACCATTGTTAGTGAAAATATTTAGAATGTACATATTGAGTTGCTCAATCTATATCTTCATTCTATAAGGCTTTTTACTGTGAGACCTATTTTGGGAGAACGGCTGAACGTAAAAATATGGTTCAGGTATAAAAAATAAAAGTCTTACGATGTACATGTGCCAGCCGAAGAGAAAACTGAGAGCCGCGGATGGCTTAGTGGTTAGCGAGTCAGACTGTCAATGCAAGGTCCTCAGGTTCGATCCTGGGCTGATCTTTCAGAAATGGTGTGATTTACTAACAATCGCTGAATATCCGCCGTGCATCGGACGAGCACGTTAAGTGACAGCCCCCAGGTTGGACCCACTGGTTAAATGGGTATCCTTTCCTATGCCCCCCCCTGAAATTCTTTCACTCCTCTATGTGTGCAACATCGTACTTGTACGGTGGCGCCATCTACTGTACTCTTATCTCACATAAACTGTTCTGTCAAAGTCGCTAGACTTGCTCTCATTGTTTCTGTGTCCTGCTCAAAAGGCGAACCCGCTGTAGCTGGCTGGGACCTAAACTCTACTTACTGTGGACGGAAGTCCTACAAGAAAATGACAAATACAAAAAAAAAAAAAAAGAAAAGAAATACTAGAGCATTGTAGCGGTCGCTTCTTGTTGTTATTAGGGTATAATTTGTGTACATTCTCAATAATAGTTAAAACTGCGGAATTGTCCACAGCGAACAGAATAAAATAGTTGTTCTGCATGAAGACTACTGTTAAGCATCCGGTGAAGGTCATGGTTTGGAGCTGCATTTGTGCACATGGCGTTGGGAACCTCCATAGTGTCGATGGTACGGTAAATGCCCAGATAATTGGATATTAGAAAACAAGATGCTACCATCATTTAGAACACTTTATGATGGCAATTTTATTTTTCAAAATGACAATGCTCTCTGTCATGGTTTCAGAAAAAAATGTTGAGCCTCTTGATTGGCCTCCACAGTCACCGGACTTAAACCCGATCGAAAATTTGTGGTTCAAAGTGTCGTATGAACTATCAAAAAAGAAGCCAACACTCAAAATTCAACTCATTGAAGATGTAATTCAAATTTGGAATCGTATTGTTCAACCCAGTCTTTTACAAAACTTTATTCACAGTATGTCAGCAAGATGCAAAGCTTTGGTTAAAGCTAAAGGCTGGGCAACAAAATATTAGGTACATTTTATAATTTTGCTTCATCATATTTCTGTATTTAAATGTTATTTCATTCCTTGCGGATTACAAAAACGATTTATTGCTGTAAACCTAAGTATTGGATAAATGATCCTTTTCATAATAATTTCCACTTGGTCATAATTTTTGTAATGTATCTTAAGAACAGGAGTAGCTACAGGAAAAACTAAGACATTTTTGAAACCTCCATTAAATTTCGCATCTAATGACATATAAATGATGAAATAAATATGAAAAGTAGTTAGTTAAGCAAAGAGTTAAACCTAAAAATTCACGGTTTTTGCAGGTGATGCAATACTTTTGCCCACCACTGTATAATGCATCCTGCTGTGGATAAAACGTCAGTGCTAATGACTGCAGTGAATAAAATCTGCAGTATTTTCAGTGCATGAGTAGCAGCTGTAGCTATTGCCAATCTCTACGTACTTCTGCTGCATGCTTTATGACACGTAATCCGTTGTACAAGCACTTCTCCAGATACCCAGAAAGTTATGTACACATGCCAATATAAATAATAATTTTTTTAATTCAGAATTTCTTTTTCTGCTGTTTCGCAAATATGCTTACAACATAGCATGTTCTTTAGTTTTCTTGCTTCAAACATAATTCCCCCAGTTACTAAGAGTTTTCCATGAATGTTATTTGGCCATTTTTAGTATCTCTGTGCATGTAACCTTTTATACTTCATTAGAACAACTGAAATCTCTTGTGACCAAAACACAAGTATAAAATGCAGTATTTCAGCATATCTTCTTACTTTCTCCAGTGCAACTCTCTCGGGATGTTGGACTTATTGGAGCTGCTCTGCGTGGGCGCCCATAGCTTAGTCTTACGGAGGAGGCAAACAGAAATCGAAAATATGGATAACATACTAACACCATATGCAAATTTCCACTGTGCCTTCTTGTCATCTAACCGTTTTTACCACACTCTCAACACATAAATTTAATTGAAAACCGGGAGGCCCAAAAAATACATAAGAAAGATGGATAAATGAAATTAGGCAGCATGTTAGGACGACATGGAAATTTGTGTCGTCCTTTTGATCATTTTGATCACTTGTGTCACATGTGCCACAAAACTCCAGAGATACTCGATTTGTCATCAAGAATTAAAAAATTACCCTCAAGATAAAGTTCTGGGAAAAATTCGAGATAATTTTATCCTGTAGAAAATAGCTGCCTCAGATGATATGTTTTTTATTTCTTCGGCCTTCATATTTCCCATACTGTAAGTATGGAAAGTATGAAATGCGAAGAAATTAATGGGAAATTTAATTATTGCACTCTACTACAGATTTCTTCTTTTTCTACCGGAAATTCTCAGTTTTTCCTATTTTCACTGCATACACACACATCCAGAAGTTCGGTAAAAAAAAAAAAAAAAAAAAAAGAATAGCATTGAGAATTTGCGTTATCACGAATTACTCTGTAGTACCTTCCAAGAGCAGTTCGATTTTCAGTGGAAGGCAAATGCCCCCTCTTGCTCCCCTATATGGGCGCCCATGCTGCTCTGCAAGACATAGCAAATGCCAAAAATCAAGAAAATCTTACAAATAGGCAAAAAGTTTTTCAGTTTACTGTTTGATCAAATTGCTAAATTGGATGGACGGACGGGATGGTCAATACTTTTAGTTTTTCACCCAGAGCTATATCAAGAAGTCAAAGTGGGCTGCCGTAATTAAAAATGCCAGGGACTGAGTTTTCTCTCTAGTCTGGCCCTGCAGGAGTTATGTGATATTGCATGGAAGCAAAGCAAAGTACCTGAGGTATGAACTTGATTAATACTAATGACAGTAAATGAAAAAGAAAGAACGCTAGACGGAAAACAATTACAGAAGTGTAATCTAAGTAAAATGATGATGATATTTACTTGCTGAAAGTTTAAGAAATCGTAAGATTCCCTAACGGAACAACAGGAGGGTATTTAGAGAGGTGCCCAAGGGGCTTGCCCCTCCCCCTCCCCGAAAGTGTTTCATCTTTTTTTTTTGTTACATTAGAAAAAAATGCTTTAATTTAATAAAAATGCATCAACTTACATTAGAAAATAATGCTTTAATTTTTTTCTTCTATTTTTTATTAACTTTCGTTTTGTTCTAATGGATTTTACAAACTTCCATTTTTTGTCGCTCCCCACGAAAAAAAATTCTATATACGCCCCTTAAGCTGGTTTCAGGATAAATGAAGGCACCGTACAATAACTCTTGGCATTACTCCTGATTTCAGCACACACACACACACACACACACACACACACACACTTGCTGCCTTGACTTTCAAAAGGCATTTGATATCAAAAACCAGAAAACAACCAAGCAGTACTAAAATCTTATTGGGTGGTACGGGCGGTGTGGCCCATCCAAATACTGGGACATTTCACGGTGGACCACTCCAGAAATGGCCCACTCTTGCGTTTTTGTTTTTTTGTTTTTGTTTTTTTTAAATACAAAAAAATAAATACGTCTGGATTTCTTTTGGAACAAAGGAATAATTATTTTGGTATTTATGAAAAATAATTGTTAACTTCATTTTAGTTCCCTTTTTCTGACTGAAAGGCTTCCTTAAAAAAAAAAAAAAAAAAATAGAACTTTTTTGTGTACCTATATATTGGGTTTTTGCTCTGAAATGACATCGCAAAATTCTTTTCCATTTATATGATAAATGTGCCTCCAAACCAGGTACGATATGATAAATTAATTAAGCTAAAGCTAACTAGAGTGTTAGGTGAAGTTCGTTGGACTTGGAGCCCAGAGTCCTTGACATACGCCTACCGTCCTTTCCGTAATCTTGAAGGGGACACTATAGTACCCACTGTGATGAACCATCATCCACACACTCCACCCTTACCCAGAGGCTGGCATAGAGCCCAAAACATTTCTCCCGCAGAGATATTCCGATATATGTGTTCCACAGATACAGGAAGGAGCACATATAAAAAAAATCGGGGGGGGGGGATACTGCACTGTACTGCAACAATATGTTTTATAAATTTAAAATTACTAAATGTAGTCCACTACTAAGTCTCTCTAAAATATTACGGTTCGGTCCTTTTTTATACATGTGATTTTATTCTGTACGTTTGTGACAGACATTCTTGTGCTCCAAAAAGCAATCGAGTCAAATGCCTTTTAATCTTACAGAAGTTGGAGATCTTGATCAGACCTTTCATGACTTTTCATGGAATAATACATTTCATTGGAGCCCTCTTAACCGTCTTTGACCCAAATGCGTTTTTCGTTAAAAAATGAAAAGCAAGGGCTTTTAGAATTTTGATTCACTACAACTTTCTATCAAGTTTCGTAAAGTGAAAACGTTGAAGTATCGTTTGCATGTTTATCGCTTTCCTTAAATGTGAATGTAAAGCAGAACTGGGTGGGCTATTAGGGGGGCTAAGCATGGTGGGGGGGGGCACAGAATTTGAAGGGCTTGGCAGAAATTTTGGCAAAAATTCCATTCATGTAGATTTTACCCGACGCTGATGATGTTATCCCCAATAAAAAAAAAAAAAGTTTTCAGATGCTTACTGCACGTAATATTTATTCAGTGTGTGGAATAATACTATAACTGGGAACTATGGATACGAATCTCCACGGCAAGTTACGATTTTTTCCCTAAGTTTAGCTTACTTACGTCCTTTTTATTTATTTATTTGTTTTTGTTGTTGGTGTTGTTGTAGTCATAAGACTATTAATGAGTTTTAGTTTGTAACCTGACAAGGAATTTCTCTCTCTCTCTCTCTCTCTCTCTCTCTCCCTCTCTTTGATCGTTTTAAACTGTAATTACAAAAATGGTTTCTTTCTACTGCTTTCTTTAACATTCGCTCAGAGGACTCCCTCTATTTCTAAATTTAATAAAAATTCGTTTTATGCAGCAAAATTTCTACAAATTTGAAAAATTCACGTACGTTTATCCAAATTCCCAAAAATCTTAGATTGTTGTACTCATCATGTGTTCAGACTGCTTAAATAATGGGGGGGGGGGGGTTAACGCCCGAAATGGGCCGGTATAGCATACCAGCATTTCTTTTTTCCTAGTATTTCATACCGGCACTTTTTTTTACCCGGAATTTATCTTAATAGTGGAGACTACAGCTTTTTTTTTTTTTGTCCCTGACTTAGGAGCGCACATTCTTAAACATAGGGGACCTTACATGTCTCGTGCCGTTGAGAAATAGCTGTGTGGGAACCGTAAAGGGCAGGGTAGTGGTGTACACATGATCTGTAAGAAGTTCAATCCTTCAAAGGATGAAAATTAAGCTACCCATGGCGCATGATCACATCTTGCCCAAGGCCCAGATCATCCCACTGAAGATGTCTGTAATTTTTATTATATCATTAATTTAATACATTCAATTTAAAGAGTTTCTTTTTAGAAAGAAGAATTGGGAATAATAGGTTAAACACAAATTTTAGTTTTGCAGCAACGAGTATAAACTTTTTCTACTCAGAACTTCTTTTTTTTTTTTTTTAGGGTGGTGTGATTGCTGTTAATTTAAAACTGAATATTCGTTCTGATTGCCGAGATTCTAATTGCGCAACTTTCTCCTTTACGAAAGTCCTTATTGGAAGGGGGTTGCCTTCTCGGCTCGGGGTTCAAGTCCAGCTGAATCACTAATGATCAGCCGAGGTTTGAAAGTCTCGTTAATCCGTTGGTCCCGGGGTAGAGACTTCTCATTACAAGCAAATCAAACCCCAGTCTTCGGTGTAGCATAAGTAGTGCCCACTGGAACCACAAACCAACCAACTGAAATCGACCGCCATCGTTTCTGACTTATGGTGCAATAATATTTCACAGAATTGTCAATTACATTTTCAAACAAAGAAGTTTTTCCTCCAGGGATTTTTTTTTTTTTTTTTTTCAGTTTTAGAGCTTTTCTGTCAAAGGTAATTTTTCTTCCCAAATGATTTTTAGCTAAATATGAGCATACTGGCCTTCAAAATTCCCACTTCGAGCATTGGGGGTGGGGTGGGGGAGGCTAAAGGGTGGGATCAAAGAAAAATTGGGTGGGCTGAAGCCCTCTTTAGCCCACCCGTGACGTCGCACCTGGTTCATAGACAATCATAGCTATGTCTTAAAGGAGTACAGCAAAAAATTATGCTGCCGTTTCTAATTATACAATCTATTCTTTAAAACAAAAAAAAAGTAAAATATATAATCTATTCATCAGTTATGACTATCTAACAAAAAGTTATCTTTAAAAATTATAAGACTCAATACCATCCCCTCATGACCTGTTTACAAGATCATATGGAAGCGGAGGAACGGTGTTATTTAAGAAGCAACCAACGCCCCAGATCATTAATGCCGCCATGCCCTTTTTTTTTATTCAAGCGCGAAATCCATTGGTATTTCCTCCCGTACGTTCGACCAGTGACGTCAGAAAGCGATAATAGACCACGTGTCGTTCGTTCCTCGAGTCATTGCCCTTGGGCGATAGAAACCTTTCGCCCTATTCAACCACGACTAGAGTATTTGCTTACTACTCACACTTGTATGTCGATCGATAAACGCTGCCCCGCTCTTTCAGGGAAACTCCTGCACGTGGATATGCCGCATCACATTTTACACCACTTCTAGGGTTTCCTTCATTTTTTGACCCAAGAAAAACAGAATTCCTAGAAATGTTGCATACCCTTAAGGAAATGAGATTTTTCGAATAAAAGACCTCCCCGTTTTCACGACCAATAAAAGTACATAAAGGCCGATTTCGAAATACATTGAGATTCATTCACACGTGAAAAGATATCGAAGTAATGTCTTGCAAGCAATTTCCTGTTTCACGAGCAAATAAGATGCTATTTGCTAACATGCTATATCTGGGAACTGCTACCTCGCGAATAGCCTTTAACTGGCTTCTCACTTCTAACCTACTCTATTTTGATTCATTTTGTGTTTACTGCAGTGTATAAAGAGTTCTGCCATGAAAAGCTCGGCTGGAATAAGGATATCACTTAACAGAAACAGAGGAGAACTTAAATTCTGGACGTTACGCAAGAATGGGAAAACCGTCCACAGGCATCGCGCACTTCAACTAGTACGTACAGAATATGGTACTCGGGCGCGATACATGGCCTCCCTTTGAAAGTTTACTGAGTAAAAGTTTAATATACCTTACTCCGTGCAGTTCATTAGGCTTATACTGGTTTTAATGATTTTAATTTTAATAGTGTTCGTCAGTTTTGTTGCAGGTTACAAACAGGGACTTTTCATCTGTAAAATTTACTTTTATTCAAACGATGTGCATTCGTTTTCGCCACATCATAATTTCATTTCTATAAGTTGCATTTTTATAGCCACCCCCTTGGAAGTTTGCTGGATCCGCCCTTGATGGTACACTGTAAAAGATAAGTGCTGTGATTCACGGAAATTTTTGAAAATAACGTGCACCAAAGTTGTCGGTCGGTGTCCGTCTTTTTCAAAAATTTCCGTTTTTAAAAGTGCCCGTTTATTTTAACTTCTGTATTTTCACAGATTTTCCGTAGTCAGAAATTCCGTTTCAGGTTTCTCCGTATTTAAACTGAAATTTTGAAAATATCAAAGGACTTGCGCTTTCCAGCCCTTACACTCCGGATGGAACCCCTGTCGTTTGAGTTGGTATTACAGATAACGCGCGCCGTCATCCGCGCCGCCAGAAACACTCAAGGATTGACCTCACGTTCATCGTAAAACAAATTGCGCGATGATGACGATTTTTTTTTTTTATATTAATGCGAGTGATTTAGTCATTTTATTTGGTGTTGGAGCTTATTATTTTTCTAAATAGGTTTGTAATAATATTTTTCCTGTAGGTGGACTTTTCACAAATTAAGGATTTTTCATCGTAATTTTTCGAAGCAACAAAACGTTTTTCAATTTGATCTTTTCAAACTGACAACGACTTTCAATTATCTTTAAAAAAAATGATGAAATGTACTTTTTAATAGTATTATTTCACAAAACTCCTAAGTAAAAAATTTACTCTTGCCATCAAGAGCACATTTTTTTTAATAGCTTTTGTTTTAAGGGGTCCAAAGACTGATACATGGGCATCATATAATCACGTGTCATCATTCATCATCATTGTCAAACATTACCAATACACTGCTGGACGAAGGTCTCCCAAGTTTCCTCCACAACGGTCTGTCTTGTGCCAGTCTCCTCCATGTCACTCCCGCATACTTTCGAATTCCATCCACCCATCTCCCATGTGGCTTCTTCTGGGTCTTTTCCTGTTCTTTATAATCCAATCTAAAATTTCGACTGTCCATCGATGGTCTGTCCTTCTGGCAGTATGTCCAGCCCATTGCCATTTCAGGGATTTAACTCTGATCAAGATGTCTTCCACTCTTGTCATTTTTCGGATCCACGAGTTCCTCTTCCTATCTCTCCTGGTTACACCAAGTATGCACCTCTCCATGCTACTTTGAGTTGTCTGCAGCCTTTGTATGTCTCTTTTAGTTAAGGTCCACGTCTCTGCACCATACTTAAGCACTGGAAGGATGCATTGATCAAACACTTTTCTTTTAAGACATAATGGCATATTGCTCTTGAAAATTATGCTGTTTCTTCCAAAAGCTCTCCAGGCAAGTTTTGTACACCGATTAATTTCTTCATCAATGTGACCCTCACTTGATATCTGCTGTCCAAGATAAACGTACATGTCTGTTATCTCCAGCTTTTCTCCATCAATCGATAAATCTTTATTTCTTGTAAAAGCATTGAACATCACTTTTGTCTTCTGAAAGTTCATTTTTAATCCCACTTCTTTACTCGTGTCAGCAAGTTCCTGGATCATACTCTGCAGCTCTGATGGGGTAGTTGCAAAAATCACTACATCATCAGCAAAACGAAGGTGGGTTAGATAATCTCCATTAATCTTTATCCCTTTGTTTTCCCAGTTCAGTGATTGAAAGACATTTTCCAATGTGGCATTAAAGAGCTTCGGAGATATGGTGTCACCTTGTCTCACTCCCTTTCCAATTTTTATGTGTGTTGTATTTTCAAACAGCCGAATCTTTGCACTTGCATTTTCATAGATGTTATAATAATATTAATAAATGTATACATCTTCAATACCGCAGGATTTCAGAGCCATTGTAACTGCTGATGGTTTCACCGAATCGAAGGCTTTTTCATAGTCGATAAAAGCCATGCACAATAGAAGTTCATATTCCCTCGCTCTTTCAATTAGTTCTCTCAGTACGTGGATATGATCTATCGTGCTGTAGCCACTCCTGAATCCAGCTTGTTCTCTCGGTTGAGCAATGTCCAGTGTTACCTTCAAGCGGTGTGAAAGAACTTTAGTGAAGATTTTATAAACCACTGATAGGAGGCTGATAGGTCTGTAGTTCTTGAGATCGTCAATGCCACCTTTTTTATGTAGCAAGATCATTGTAGCGTTGTTCCAATCCTCAGGAATCGCCCCTTCATTAAGGCATCGAGTGGAAATTTGGGCGAGTACTGTTTCGATTTCTCCACTTGCTTCTTGTATGATGTCTACAGTAATTCCATCTTCTCCTGGAGCTTTTCCCCGCTTCATGATTTTGATTGCATGTGCAACTTCTACTGGGATGACTGGAAGAACTCTGGTACTGGTACCTTTCATGATGTCTGGAGTACATGTATCATCCCTTTCATATAATTTGAAGTAGAAATCTTTCATTCTTGTCAAAATTTCGCCTCTATTTCTTGTTACAGAACCATCTTCTTTTCTCAGTGCCATAATCTGTTTTTTCCCCTTACTGAGATGTCCCTTTGCTATGTTTAGGCTTTGGTTGTTTTCAATTGCTTTCCTCACTAGTTCACAGTTGAATTTCCTTACGTCTTCAGTGATACTTTTTCGTACTGTCTTGCATAGCTCTATATATTCCACTTTGGAAGTCCTATCTTCTTTAGTTGTCCTCATCTCTCTTCTTTTCTGCGTCAATATTTTGGTTTTTCCTGATAATTTGCTCACATGCAACTTGTTCTTAGACCTAGCTAATTTTGTTGCTGTTTCCATAAGAGCTTTGGTTACTTTTCTGTTAACTTCAGAAATATCCGCTTCTTCCAATGTTAGGCCTTTTAAAGCAGAGAATCTGTTCTTCAGTTCCAACTTGAAGGTATTATGGTGTTTTTTAAGGTTGGTTATGTCAATACATTTTGTTTGTCTTATGAGCTTGCCACGTTCAAGTTTAGTGTTGAGGTGCATCTTACATCTCACCATCTCACGAAGTAAATTTCTCCGTCATTTCTGTCCACGCCAGGATTCGAACCCGGGTCCCCTCATTCCGGAATAAGTCACTCTACCAATTGAGCTACGCGGACGTTTTATTCTGATTCCTATCTGCCTTTATGTCGTGTGCGTCCTTCTGGCAGGTACGTCACATCTCCTGGTACGTTACACAATGTATGGTCAATACCTGTGTTGAACTTGTTTAGCACACTGCAGTCATCTATGACGAATTTTTTGTTACACATAATAAAATCAATTTCACTTGTCGTTTCATTTGGATGTCTCGATGTCCATTTTCTGTGTGGCTTTTTCTTGAAAAAGGAGTTCAAGATGAAAAACCCTTCTGCCTCTGCAAACTCAACGAGAGTATTTCCACGCTGGTTTCTGTTGCCGTGACAGAATTTACCTACTGAAGTTTCATTCTGTTGCCGTTGCCCTATTTTTGCATTGAAATCTCCCATAATTATCTTCAAGTGCTGCTTACCTTTATTATTTAGATGACAAATTTCCTCATAAAATTCTTCAATTTTTTCTTCAGGATAACTTCCGGTGGGTGCATAAGTTTGAATAATCTGAGCTTGGTATCTTCTCGAGAGTTGGATAACGAGTCGTGCAGCTCTGTCAGAGGAACTTTCAACTTCTACAACTTTATCCTTCAGTTTCTTGTTTATTATAAATCCAACACCACTAGTTCTACCAGTATTTGTCCTACGATAGCAGAAGAGATGTCCACTTTTCAGTTCAATGAGATCTTCTCCTTTTCTCCTTACCTCACTTAGCCCGACGATGTCCCACTTGATCCTTTGTAGTTCCTCTTCCAATTCAAGAAGCCTTGAATCAGAAGATAGGGAGCGTCCATTATACGTAGCCAAGGTCAGCATCAGATGGCAGCCCAGTCCGGTCCTCCGGGGATTCTTAGCGCCCTCTGCCTTCATGTCGCACTGGCCGCTGCCTTGGCCAGGTACATTCCAGCTGCCGGAGACTGAGGGCCAAGATTTAAGTTGTGAAGACATTTTGGAGGGGTTTGGCCATAACTCATCAAGCTGGCCAAGTGGGTTGGTGAGTGTGGGATAGCATTTCCTCTAATCCCGATGGTATAGTTATACCGCTATTGGCGGTCGTCAGTGTACCATAAGTTAAGTACCCGGTTTCTTACAGTAACACAATATACACTCACGGACAATGAAATTTGCGCACCTGAAGAAAACATGCTACCACCGCGAAACTTTGCAAATAGCTAGAGTGCGTGCTGGTATGCAAACGATCCACGTTTGGTGCGATTGCGCATGACCGCACACCCTGTGGTGACGTTGCGAGCACGAACCGGCAGTCTTACAAACCGGCGTGTAGTCGATGCCCCATTCCATGCCCCATGGAATGGGGCATGGAATGTGTAGTCGATGGAATGTGTAGTCGATGCCCCATTCCATGTTGCCATATTGGAATTTCACCTATGCGACTCTGGCTGTAGAACTGAATTTGGGATATTTAAATTTATCGAGCTCTGCAACATAAAAATACATTGTGTTTCCTAAACTATTTTTGATAGATCGTTCAAATAAAAAAGTAGTTTATTGCTAGTTCTTGGAAACAGCACGAACATGCATTATACATAGCAAAATATAACACCATGTGTAATTACGGTGTAAATCTGCTATAATTTTCTAAATTAAATCGATTTAGTAAGTCTTCGTTTGTATTCTTTAAGACCATTTTCTTTTTCTGTAACTTGAAAACTTGTCTTAGTACTTACTGTACGTACACATTTGGTTTTGTGCAATGCTACTCAAAGTATCAGGCTGTACGGTGAACACCCGTTTCTCCTAATCCGTTTCCCCTAATTCCCGTTTGCCCCAAACGCGTTTACCCCAATGGCGTTTCCCCGAAATCGCTTTTACCCGAATTCCCATTTCCCCTCATTTCGTTTGCCCTAATCTCGTTTCCCTTAATTCACATTTGCCCTAAACACGTTTACCCCAATGGCGTTTCCCCGAAATCGCTTTTACCCGAATTCCCATTTCCCCTAATTTCGTTTCCCCTAATCTCGGTTCCCCTAAATCTCGTTTCCCCTAATTCACATTTGCCCTAAACACGTTTGTCCGTATCAAAGTTTCCCCTAAATACGTTAACTGTATCAAGTTTGTTCTAATTCTCCTTTGCCTTTTTTCACGTTTTCCCCAATTCATGTTTTCCGCAATTCATGTTTGTCCTGATTTTCGTTGAGCTAAATAAAACGTTTCTTTTATCTCCAAAATTCAGGGGAGAAAATCGAATTTATCGTCAAATTCAGGAAAATATATGTATATTTAATCATCATCATCAACCATTATCGATCTACTGCTGGATGAATGAAGATCTCATCAAGTTTCTTCCACTACGGTCTGTCTTGCCCCAGTCTCTACCATCTCACTCCCGCATGCTTTTGAATTTCATCCACCCATCTCCAATGTGGGTCTTTTCCTGTCCCTTGGAATCCAGTCTGGAATTTCGGTTGTCCGTCGGAGGTCCGTTCTTCTGGCAACATGTCCAGCCGATTGCCTTTTCAGGGATTTTACTCTGATCATGATGTCTTCAACTCTTGTCATTTTCCTTATCCATGAGTTCCGTTTCTCATCTCTCCTGGTTACACCAAGCATGTATCTCTCCATGCTGTTTCAGTTGTCTGTAGCCTTTCTATATCTTTTTTAGGTGAGATCCATGTCTTCCATCCATATGTATACGAACTCGAAGGATACATTGATTAAACACTTTTCTTTTTGAGACATAATGGCGTATTGCTCTTTAAAATTGCATTGTTTCTTCCAAAAGCCATCCATCCATCCAAACAGGGGCGAGCGAAGGACATTTGCCGCGTCGTGTAAGAGAATATTTGTAGCACGTAGTTTGTAAAACAGATCGTGTTTACGTTTTCGGTTTGTCCGTCCGTACGTCTGTGGACACAATATCTCTGCAACTATTAGTTCGATTTCAAATATTATTTTTGCGTTGGAAAGCTTGAAATGAGCGAATGATGATCCTACTTGTCGTTTTTTTTTATACGATGCACAATTTCGCTGCTAGAGGGCGTAAATGCAGGTGATGTCGAATTAGAAATACATTTTATTCCATATATTTGCTTCTAAACATCCGATTGAAAAAATCCTTCTTTCTCTAATAGTTTCCGGTGGGAAATGTTTTTCATATTACAAAATTTTCAAGTAACTCATAAACTTTCCGCTAGGGGCGTAAACGTAAATTGCGTTTTCCCAATATCTCTGCTTTTAAAATTCCGATTTGAAAAATTATTTCTGCAGCGGATGCCGTTCCATCTTTTACAGGTCATTTCTAATTTTTGGTAAAAATAACTTTGCCACCAGATTGTGTGAGTGTTAATTTCTGTTTCTGTTGCATTTGCAGCAAAATCTGAGCTTCTAAAATCTCGATTGAAAAAATTCGTTCATGGACCGATACCACTCACGTCGATAAACCTTTTGAGAATACTTTCTTCTTTAAATAATGCATGGTTTCTCCGCCAGGGGGCGTAGATGCATATCTCATGTTTGTCAATATCTCTGCTTTTAAGAGTCCGATTTGAAAAATTCTTTCTTGGTTGGAGAGCGTTTCCGCTGATAATTTTTTCTCATATAACTACAAAGTTTTCTTAACGCACAAGTCTGCCATCAGAAAGCGTAAATTCACGTTTTTGTTCACAGCGATATCTTCGGGACTAAAAACCTGATTGAAAAACTTCTTTTCGGTCAGATACTACTAAATAAGCAAACTCGATGTGCGTGTTCTTTTCGTGTCTTCGTGCAGGTGAGGTCATCACCTACATGCACACGCGTGCTCTGTGCGCGTGTAGGTGAGGACGTCACCTGCACGAAAACACGAAAAGCTAAGTGTGACGTCACAAACATTTGTTTTTCGGTTGTTGCTATGACGACTTAAAAAGTGATCCACGTCGTCGCAACTTAGCGTTTTATTTATTAGGATTACAGCTTCTTTCATAGAGGGAACAATTGTTATATATATATATACACTGCCGGACAATTGCTAAGGACGGATGACAATAGCAACGATAGCAACCATAAAATGGAAGGCAGGAAAATGCGGAAATTAGCAAAAGTGCGGGATACAGTTAGACGTGTTGTGCGTATGCAAATTTTGGATTGCCGAACTTGTTCGTGACGTCATATCGCTGATAAGAGATATAAAGGATTTGACGCGTATTGACCGTTGTTGTTCAAACACAAAGTTGAAAGGGAAAGAATCAATTGACGAACTTGCAATTTTCAGTATGTCTTCCCGACATCACCTAGATGATTTTACGCGTGGCCGTATTATTGGCAAGATTGAAGAAGGGCGAAAAACAACAGAGGTTGCCAGGGAGTTCGACGTCAGCCACAGTGTTGTTTCAAGGCTTTGGAAATCATTTCAAACAAATGGAGAGTGTAGCAAACGTCACTGGGGAGGTCGTGTTCGCAGTACGACACCTGCAGAAGATCGGTATATAGTGCTATCAACAAAAAGACACCGGCGCAGCACAGCTAGTGAGGTAGCAAATCAGTTTATGGCTGCTACTGGCAAGCGGATCTCCCGAAAAACTGTCGCCAGACGTTTGCATGAAGGAGGACTATACGCCCGCCGTCCTGCTGTGTGCATCCCATTGTCTAGACGTCACCGTACCGCCCGTTTGCAATGGTGCCATCAACATCGCAATTAGACTGATAACGACTGGTCTGCTGTCCTCTTCTCAGATGAGAGTAGATACAGTCTATCGTCTGATTGTCGACGACAACTGATCTGGCGTGATAGTGGTACTGCATATTGTCCAGCAAACATACAGGAAAGGGACCGATATCCGACATGTAGTGTCATGGTATGGGCTGGCATCATGATCAATGGCCGTACGTCCCTCTATGTGCTTCCAACTGGGACTATGACTGGCCAACGATACATTAATGATGTTCTGCTACCTCATGTTCGCATGTTCCGTGGTGCTGTCGGTGATAGATTCATTTTCATGGACGACAACGCAACATGTCATCGAACATTCGCTGTCCAGGAGTGTCTTGAGAGCGAGGATATTCAACGCCTCGTATGGCCAGCACGTTCTCCAGATCTGAATCCCATTGAAAATGTGTGGGATGCTTTGGGGAGGAGTCTTGCTGGTCGCCAATGCCCTCCAATAAACAAGGATACCCTCATCCGTGCACTGACAGAGGAATGGGATAAA
The DNA here is from genome assembly GCA_039090855.1 of Macrothele yani. Lineage (NCBI taxonomy): Eukaryota > Metazoa > Arthropoda > Arachnida > Araneae > Macrothelidae > Macrothele > Macrothele yani. The sequence goes on along the minus strand of CM077017.1, from coordinate 56,609,665 downwards.
TTACCCCAACAGCTGCTTGAAAATGTTGTGCAAAGCATGACACGACGTGTGGAATCTTGCATCGCCCTCCATGGTGGCCATATCCCGTATTGACATCTTACGCCGGAACGCCTGCGGACGGTAATTGCATTTTTTTCACGTTTACGTATTCTGCACAAAATGGCCTGTTTGTCCCTTGAACACGTTCCAAAGCCTTCTGGATTTCAGAGCACAATAAATTGTCTTTCTTGTAATGTCCTGGCATTCTGACATTATTTTATTTCACTTGGCATCCAACCACACTTACTTTTTTATGCGCTATATAGCCGTTTATGATCCGTCCTTAGCAATTGTCCAGCAGTGTATATATACACCGGGATGTAAGGTCAGGTGATGCGTAACATCACAGCCTCTCCTTGACAAATGTCAACCCCGCCTTCTCGTGGTACATCCTGTTCCCACTGAAGGGGTTCTGACGACCGCCAATAGCGGTATAACTATACCATCGGGATTAGAGGAAATGCTATCCCACACTCACCAACCCGCTTGGCCAGCGTGGTGAGTTATGGCCAAACCCCTCCAAAATGACTCCACAACTTAAATCAACATAGAAAAAGTTATATATTGACCGGTGTGAGTAAAAAGAGTATAAAATAATAGAAAAACAGAATGTGAAAGTGTCGAGAATACCGAGCCTTGACTTTATCAAGGACCAGCAAAACTCTGCATTTTCTCACTTCCACAAAGACCTATTTGGAAATGGGTTTCTGCAAAGCCATAGATGCAAGTAATAAGCCCAACATTTTTTTTTTAAATTATATATTTAAAAATATATATATGTTATAACCTCCACAGAGTTGTATGACGTAGCTTTAGTTAACATTTTAGCTTGCATCCATAACTTTCCTGACCCAACCCATGCTCTTCATCAGTTACTAATAAACAGAAAGAAGATGATTGTAGAAAACTCAAATTGTAGGAGTGTCTGAATGAATCAAAAGTTATTTTCAGCAATAACACATTGCCTAGTTACCAAGTTGCCTAAGAGAGAATTTAAACCGATATAGCAATACTAAAGTACTACAAATTCTTAAACTTTGCAATAAAAAAAAAAGGAAATAATAATTTTTTTTTTCTAAAGCACAGATTCCTGAAAGAAAACTGGATTACAAAACCCCCTACCCACAACTTCTGACAACACAAAAACGAAAATAAAATAAAGACAATAATAAACTAAAGAAAAGCTTTGTGAAGGTTATATGACATAAACAATTAGTTGCAATATGTACAAAGTATTTCAGAAGTGCTTTAAGTGCATAATTAAGTAGTTATTAAGATCTTAACGACATTGAAAACACATCGTTGACTACAAGAAAAAAAAAAAAAAAAAAAACGGCCAGCTGCTTAGCCTAAGTGCCCAAAAAAAAAAAAAAAAAACGCGCAAAGTTACCGAGAAAAGAGAGAGTTAAAAACCGCAAAAAAGTTAATAGACTTGCTAGCGCCTAAATGCTTAATGCGAAAAAAATGTTTAAAAAGTTTAAACATTGAACTTGGAAAACCCAAAATTCAAGACCATGAAGAGAACTTACTTCTTATGCAACTTAACTTCTTCCTCTCTTGAAGAAACATGGCCGACCTTTTACCCCAAACTTTCTTCCACCCCTGCCACTCCCTAGTCGCTGGGGGCAGTGTGGGTGGGGCTGAAGGCCTCTACATATTGAAAAAGCTTCTACTCGCGGAGATTTTAACTAGAGAAAAATATAATTAAGAATAGAGGTAGCCCTTCCATTAGCCTCTTTGATAAAAGAGTTAATTTTCGTTTCAAAGTAATTAAATATCTACACTGGAATAATAACATATCAACCAAAGTAATTGAGAATGTACTAATTTCTCAGGTACTTAGAATTTCAAGAATTTGCAGCAACAATTTGGACTTCAATTACCACATTAATATACTATTAGACAGTTTTCTAGAAAACAAAATTCCAACTTTTTTCATCAAAAGAACTTTAAGAAAAATTATTCTGAATAATAGAGTAAGGTTGGCAGATCTGCTTTAATTTCTACACAGTTAATAATATGATTCTGACCAATGAAAGCCTTTTTAGGAAGTTGGTCTAGAGGATGCATATTAACTACAAAAAGGAACCTTTGTGCTATGGATAAAAAGGTCCTATTAAAAATAAAAAAATAAATAATATAGACAAAATCACAAAAAAACCTTAAAAATCTGTTTATAAAATAAAATAAAAATAAATATAAAAGAAAACTAGTTATTCACTCACTAGAATAGCTATACTAAAAATAGTAAAATTAACATTAAAATGAATAGGATTCTGAATAATCCATAGAAGCTCACCAAGGTGATTAAATACATGCAAAGGTTATTAAATACACTACTTGTGTATTTCATAAAATTTCTCGTGTATTCTGGAGAGTAAATTCTGCTCTTTTTGATCCAACAGGTCCACATTCTTAATTATATTTTTCTCTAGTTAAAATCTCCGCGAGTAGAATCTTTTTCAGTATATACAGGCCTTCAGCCCCACCCACACTGCCCCCCCCCCCCCCAGCGACCAGGGAGTGGCAGGGGTGGAAGAAAGTTTGGGGTAAAAGGTCGGCCATGTTTCTTCAAGAGAGGAAGAAGTTAAGTTGCATAAGAGGTAAGTTCTCTTCATGGTCTTGAATTTTGGGTTTTCCAAGTTCAATGTTTGAACTTTTTAAACATTTTCTTCGCATTAAGCATTTAGGCGCTAGCAAGTGTATTAACTTTTTTGCGGTTTTTACTCTCTCTTTTCTCGGTAACTTTGCGCGTTTTTTTGGACACTTAGGCTAAGCAGCTGGCCGTTTTTTTGTTCTTGTTGTCAACGATGTGTTTTCAATGTCGTTAAGATCTTAATAACTACTTAATTATGCACTTAAAGCACTTCTGAAATACTTTGTACATATTGCAACTAATTGTTTATGTCATATAACCTTCACAAAGCATTTCTTTAGTTTATTATTGTCTTTATTTTATTTTCGTTTTTGTGTTGTCAGAAGTTGTGGGTAGGGGGTTTTGTAATCCAGTTTTCTTTCTGGAATCTGTGCTTTAGAGAAAAAAATATTATTTCTTTTTTTTTTTTTATTGCAAAGTTTAAGAATTTGTAGTACTTTAGTATGGCTATATAGGTTTAAATTCTCTCTTAGGCAACTTGGTAACTAGGCAATGTGTTATTGCTGAAAATTACTTTTGATTCATTGAGACACTCCTACAACTTGAGTTTTCTACAATCATCTTCTTTCTGTTTATCAGTAACAGATGAAATACATGGGTTGGGCCAGGAAAGTTATGGATGCATGCTAAAATGTTAACTAAAGCTACGTCATACAACTCTGTGGAGGTTATGACATATATAATTTTTTAAATATATATTTTTTTTAATTGTTTGCTGGGCTTATTACTTGCATCTATGGCTTTGTAGAAACCCATTTCCAAATAGGTCTTTGCGGAAGTGAGAAAATGCAGAGTTTTGCTGGTCCTTGATAAAGCCAAGGCTCGGTATTCTCGACACTTTCTACATTCTGTTTTTCTATTATTTTATACTCTTTTTACTCACACCGGTCAATATATAACTTTTTCTATGTTGTACTTGGTATGAGTCAAAAATATTTTTGCTTCAGTCTCTTCTTAATACACTGCCGGACAATTGCTAAGGACGGATGACAATAGCAACGATAGCAACCATAAAATGCAAGGCAGGAAAATGTGGAAATTAGCATAAGTGCGGGATACAGTAAGACGCGTTGTGCGTATGCAAATTTTGGATTGCCGAACTTTTTCGTGACGTCATAGCGCTGATAAGAGATATAAAGGATTTGACGCGTATTGACCGTTGTTGTTCAAACGCAAAGTTGAAAGGGAAAGAATCAGTTGACGAATTTGCAATTTTCAGTATGTCTTCCCGACATCACCTAGATGATTTGACGCGTGGCCGTATTATTGGCAAGATTGAAGAAGGGCGAAAAATAACAGATGTTGCCAGGGAGTTCGACGTCAGCCACAGTGTTGTTTCAAGGCTTTGGAAATCATTTCAAACAAATGGAGAGTGTAGCAAACGTCACGGGGGAGGACGTGTTCGCAGTACGACACCTGCAAAAGATCGGTACATAGTGCTATCAACAAAAAGACACCTGCGCAGCACAGCTAGTGAGATAGCAAATCAGTTTATGGCTGCTATTGGCAAGCGGATCTCCCGAAAAACTGTCCCCAGACGTTTGCATGAAGGAGGACTATACGCCCGCCGTCCTGTTTTGTGCATCCCATTGTCCAGACGTCACCGTACCGCCCGTTTGGAATGGTGCCATCAACATCGCAATTGGACTGATAACGACTGGTCTGCTGTCCTCTTCTCAGATGAGAGTAGATACAGTCTATCGTCTGATTGTCGACGACAACTGATCTGGCGTGATAGTGGTACTGCATATTGTCCAGCAAACATACAGGAAAGGGACCGATATCCGATATGTAGTGTCATGGTATGGGCTGGCATCATGATTAATGACCGTACATCCCGCTATGTGCTTCCAACTGGGATTATGACTGGCCAACGATACATTAATGATGTTCTGCTACCTCATGTTCGCATGTTCCGTGGTGCTGTCGGTGATAGATTCATTTTCATAGACGACAACTCAAAATGTCATCGAACAGTCGCTGTCCAGGAGTGTCTTGAGAGCGAGGATATTCAACGCCTCGTATGGCCAGCACGTTCTCCAGATCTGAATCCCATTGAAAATGTGTGGGATGCTTTGGGGAGGAGTCTTGCTGGTCGCCAATGCCCTCCAATAAACAAGGACACCCTCATCCGTGCACTGACAGAGGAATGGGATAAATTACCCCAACAGCTGCTTGGTAATGTTGTGCAAAGCATGACACCACGTGTGGAATCTTGCATCGCCCTCCATGGTGGCCATATCCCGTATTGACATCTTACGCCGGAACGCCTGCGGACGGTAATTGCATTTTTTTCACGTTTACGTATTCTGCACAAAATGGCCTGTTTGTCCCTTGAACACGTTCCAAAGCCTTCTGGATTTCAGAGCACAATAAATTGTCTTTCTTGTAATGTCCTGGAATTCTGACATTATTTTATTTCACTTGGCATCCAACCACACTTACTTTTTTATGCGCTATATAGCCGTTTATGATCCGTCCTTAGCAATTGTCCAGCAGTGTAGAATGTGAGTTCTGAATTTTCATATCTGCTGCGTTGCGCGTTTTGATCTTCAGGTTATTTTGCAACTTTCGGTTTAAATTCTCGAGTTTTTTCTTATGTTTTCGGCTCTGCTCTTAAGTATATATCATCATCATCATCATTGTCAACCATTATCAATCCACTGCTGGACGAAGGTCTCCCCAAGTTTCCTCCACAACGGTCTGTCTTGTGCCAGTCTCCTCCATGTCACTCCCGCATACTTTCGAATTTCATCCACCCATCTTCCATGTGGTCTTCTTCTGGGTCTTTTCCTGTCCCTTGGAATCCAATCTAAAATTTCGGCTGTCCATCGATGGTCTGTTCTTCTGGCAGTATGTCCAGCCCATTGCCATTTCAGGGATTTAACTCTGATCATGATGTCTTCCACTCTTGTCATTTTTCGGATCCATGTGTTCCTCTTCTTATCTCTCCTGGTTACACCAAGCATGCACCTCTCCATGCTGCTTTGAGTTGTTTGCAGCCTTTGTATGTCTCTCTCTCTCTATATATATACACTGACGGAAAAAAAAATCCCAAAACCAAGAAGGGGTGGTGTTAAATAAACGACAGTTGGTAGGCGGTGAGAGTACATCTGTAAGATGACGTCTATGCAAATTTCGCGCTCGGCGCATACGTGTGGCGCTAGTAGCGCCCCTCGGAACATGCAAAGCAGGTTTGCTGTAAATACGCGCTGCAACGTTCGTGAGCGTTAGTTATCGTTGAGATTTGACGTAGGGTGTTGATGTTAGTCAAGAATGCCTTTATGAAGACGAATAAGCCATTATCAACAGCTCACGGAGTTTGAACGAGGTCGTGTAATAGGGCTACGAGAAGGTGGATTTTCTTTCCGCAATATTGCAGAACGACTTGGCAGGAATGTAGCCACTGTGCGTGATTGTTGGCAGCGGTGGTCAAAGGAAGGTACTGCCTCAAGAATACCGGATTCCGGCAGGCCACGTGGCACTACTGAGAGGGAAGACCGCCGTGTACGGCGTATCGCCGTGGCGCATCGTACCGCGGCTGCGGCAGCAATTCGAGCTGCAGTTGCCACCACAGTGACACAACGAACTGTTACAAATCCGTTACTTAAAGGACAGCTCCGAGCCAGACGTCCTGTAGCGTGCATTCCACTTACTCCAAACCACTGCCATTTGCGACGTCAGTGGTGTCAAGCTAGAGCTCATTGGAGGACGGAGTGGAGATCTGTTGTGTTTTCTGATGAAAGCCGGTTCTGCCTGGGTGCCAGTGATGGCCGTGTGTTGGTTAGAAGGAGGCCAGGTGAGCGCCTGCAACCAACCTGTCTGCGGCCGAGACACACTGGACCTACACCTGGAGTTATGGTCTGGGGAGCAATTTCCTATGACAGCAGGAGCACTCTCGTGGTTATCCCACGCACCCTGACGGCACAGTTGTACGTCGGTCTGGTGATTCAACCTGTTGTGCTGCCATTCATGAACAGCATTCCAGGGGGTGTTTTCCAACAGGATAACGCTCGCCCGCATACCGCTGTTGTAACCCAACATGCTCTATAGAATGTCGACATGTTGCCGTGGCCTGCTAGAGCACCAGATCTTTCACCAATCGAGCACGTATGGGACATCATTGGACGACAACTCCAGCGTCACCCCCAACCAGCATTAACCGTCCCTGTATTGACCGACCAAGTGCAACAGGCATGGAACTCCATCCCACAAGCTGACATCCAGCACCTGTACGACACAATGCATGAACTTTTGCGTGCTTGCATTCAACATTCTGGCGGTTACACCGGTTATTAATGTACCAGCATTTCACATTTAAAATGGCTCTTCTCGCGATTACAATAAGCTGTGATCTTGAAACCTTAATCGATTAAATATGTTACCTATACAAATGTATTGCCACCATTTCATTCCTCTACAACTATTTTTTCGTGGTGTTGGGATTTTTTTTCTGTCAGTGTATATATACACTGCTGGCCACCCAAAATGCAACACCAAGAAGGAAGCATCCGATTGGCCTGAAATTCGCAGCATGCGTCGCCCGCTAGAGGACATGCAGACGATTAGCATTGCAGGGCATATATAAATCATGTGCGCCCGGCACGCTACCGAGAAGCACTATAAGAAGGGTGCACAGAAGGCGGGGTGTAAGTAGTGGAAGTGTGTCGTGCTGCCGGACCTGTGCGTGTAAAGCTTCCTGATGCTTCGTCGCAGAATACGGCAGTCATTCCAGCACGTTTCGGAGTTCGACATAGGACGTATAGTGGCTTATCGCGACAGCGGTTGATCGTACCGAGACATCGGCGCCCGTGTGGGACGACATCCAGCCACAGTCAGACGAGTATGGATTCGATGGGTGCTGGAGGGACGGACGGACCGACGTGAGCGATTGCCGAAGCCGCGGCATACCACCGAACAAGAGGACCGGCATGTTGTGCTGCGGGCATTGACGGCTCGCACCGCCACATCACGAACGTTAGCGTAGGAATTAGGGTGTGTTGCGCAACAACCTGTGTCAGCACGCACCGTTCGACGTCGTCTGCAGGAGCGGGAACTTGACGCACGGCGCCCATTGCTCCGATTACCATTGACGTTATACCACCGGCGAGTGCGGCGGCAGTGGGCCGTTGAACGCCGCACCTGGACTACGGAATGGCACGATATTGTCTTCTCCGATGAATCCCGCTTCTGCCTGCAACACCAAGATGGTCGGATCCGCGTGTGGCGGCACCGTGGCGAGAGTCTGTATGACGCCTGCATGATGCATTGCCATACCGGTCCGTCGCCTGGCGTTATAGTTTAGGGCTCAATTGGATATGACACCCGCACCCCTCTGGTACGCATCGACGGTACACTCAACAGCCACCGCACCATCTCCGACGTTTTGGAGCCTGTAGTCCTCCCTTACCTGCAGGACTTGCCAGCGGCCACGTTTCAACAGGACAATGCGCGCCCGCACGTGGCACGCATCGTGCAACAATTCTTCACGGCCCACCAGGTGTCACTGCTGCCGTGGCCCTCCCGTTCACCTGATATGTCGCCCATCGAACACGTCTGGTCGCTGATCGGCAACCGAGTGGCCCGGCAAGCTCCACCCGCGGCTACGCCTGATGAACTGTGGCAACGTATGGAAGCAGCCAGGACCGACATACCCGAAGCCCACATCCAAAGCCTCTTTCGTTCGATGCCGCGGTGTGTAGCGGCCGTTATTGCCAGCCATAGGGGCCACACGAACTATTGATGTCTGCGTGTTTCTCAAGTCGCACGGGCCTGTAAGCTCAATCGTTTCATCTTTGTATCTGTTGTTATGTATCCAGTAAATCTGGCTTTGCTATCTCGTGTCCTTCTTGGTGTTGCATTTTGGGTGGTCAGCAGTGTATATATATGGCATTGAACATGACGGGCGTCTCTTGAACTATTCTAACCAAAAAATATCTGCTATTGGTACATATTCAAAAAAATTGTATAAAACTAAAAGCAGAATAAAGCTTTAAGAAAGCACACAAACAAACGTAGTTTCAGATAAAATGTAAAAATAACTTTTGTACCTTTTTTTTTCGTTTTGTTACACACTTTACAACGATGTCCAAATTGCCTAAGTCTGTAGCCTTTTTGTTTTAAATACAAAAAAAAAAAAAAAAAAAAGAAAGAAAGTCGTTCCTGTTTCACATTTAATCAGAAGTAACTTTTCATAATATTAAGTTTGGAAAACGATCTTTTGGCATAAGCCACTGCTACAGACAGTAAAAATTTGAAAATAGGGGTTTGTGCACCTTATTGCCGCTATCAGTTCTCAGAAATGGAAAAGGGGGCATTGTAATTTTTGTTTTTAAATTACAACATTTTTTCTTTATCCTTTTTGGATTTCAAGTTCAACAGAAAGAAAAGGAAAGATGTTCATTTTCAGGTAGTGTAAAAAACCATAAAATCCAAAATAAATTTCGTTTAACATAACATTGTACACGTGTGACCCCCGACAGGTTTCTTGAAGCAGCACACATGCCCTCAGATAATTTGTTGACTTGTAGGATGTAAATGCTGAAAATCTCCCGATCGGACCAGAAATGCTTTATATTTTATACTTTTGGTGTTAACCCCCCCCCTCCCGAAAGGTTTCGTGAGGCAGCACATGCATTTAGATAATTAATTGCAGACTTGCAGTTTGTAAATCTTGAAATCTTTTGTTCTGTTGTAGACCATAAACATTTTTTATAAAGAATTACATTCATAATCGCAATTAAGAAAAGACGAAAACTTGATGTGATTCAGATAACAAACTTCCGGGAACGTGGCCACGAAGCGGTCGAAAACGCAATTTTTATACGGCCTGTTAAAATTTTTGTGGCCAGTTTACCGATGGCCAGTTCTCCTACACCTAATCAGTGATCGTGCTAACTGGGAAAACATTCAAACTGGACAAACTGACGTCTACTGTTTAAGGGAAAACTTAATTAGCAAAAGGCATTTCCACGGCTCATGCTTAGAGTCTTGTACGGTGAGCAGAGGGGAAGGGTCTAGAACGCTAAGAACTCTTAAAAAGTGGGCCTTCTGCGTTCACAATTCTAGAGAATGGTTTTCAATACTATTTCTTGCTTTAATAAAAGTTTAGTGCGTTGTAGTACTTTATCTGTGAGGGCGGGAGGGGGGGGGGCGTGACGGATACAATGGCTGCGTTAAGGACTAACCGTATAATGGTCCTCACCATGTGCACTTCTTTACACTTTTGTTGGCATGGTTATCGACATCATCAACAAGAAAGGAAAGAATAATTCTCTTGAGATATCAAGACCCACCGTTTTATTTCGGTTAATAAAAATTAGGACAAACATGAATTAGGGCAAACGCGAACTAGGAAAAGCTTGATACGGGCAAACGTGAAATAGGAGAAACGAGATTAGGGCAAACGAAATTAGGGGAAATGGGTATTCGGGGAAACGCCATTAGGGTAAATGTGTTTAGGGCAAACAAGAATTAGGGGAAACGAAATTAGGGGAAATGGGAATTCGGGTAAAAGCGATTTCGGGGAAACGCCATTGGGGTAAACGTGTTTAGGCCAAACGGGAATTAGGGGAAACGAGATTTAGGGGAAACGAGATTAAGGCAAACGAAATTAGGGGAAATGGGAATTCGGGTAAAAACGATTTCGGGGAAACGCCATTAGGGTAAATGTATTTAGGGCAAACGAGCATTAGGGGAAACGAAATTAGGGGAAATGGGAATTCGGGTAAAAGCGATTTCGGGGAAATGCCATTGGGGTAAAGGCGTTTAGGCCAAACGAGAATTAGGGGAAACGAGATTAGGGCAAACGAAATTAGGGGAAATGGGAATTCGGGGAAATGCCATTGGAGTAAACGTAATTAGGGCAAACGGGAATTAGGGGAAACGGATTAGGGGAAGTGAGGCTACGCGGACTGTACAAAGCCCTGGACGTTTACAAAACCTAAAAAGCTCTCTAAACCGAATTATTTATAATATGTGTTTCATTTTTCTTTACTCTGACATCGTCGTTTTGTATTAATATATTATTATACATAGATGAAAAATTTGAGAAATCAAGTTGTGACTTTGTTCCCATATGCCTATTTTTCGGATAAGATCTCAAGTTTACCAATTGCAAGGTTTTCCAGGAGCGGAGTCCTCGTGGTTGACAAGGGAGTAAGCATTGCATTTGTGTTAGTCATGATATCTCCGTTCCTATAAAATACGGGCTGACATCTAGAATCCAACGGATGCAAGTTTAACCAAGATTTTCTATATTTTACAGCTCTGTTTGCGCACAGATTTTCTTGTTGTCAGTGTAAATACATAACGTGACATGTTTAAGACCTGGAGACAGCACGTACGGAAAAATAAATCAAGTCCAAACGAAACTCCGTATCTAGCGATTATCACTAATTTTTGAGCCATCGTTAATGACCTTACTGTTTTGCTTCTGCTACGACAAGAATCACTTAAGCAAGGTTTTTGACACATGATGCGTAAAATTAAAGACATTACCTAGTAAAAATTACACTGAGATTACAAGATAAAGGTCATACGTATGCTCAAAGAATGGCACGGATGCCTGTGAGTATTTGTTATCAGTGAACTAAACAAAGCGCGATGCTCTCCGAGTTACCTTCAGTCTTTATCAGCAATTTCAATGAATCCAAATACAGTAGAACCTCGTTTACATGTTTTTCTCATTTATACGTAAAATGTCGCCGATCCAAAAATTCTGAATAGTCCTTAATGTTAAACTTTCTGTTTTCTTTATACGTTTCTTTTCAATTATATGCTAGTTTTACTTGACACTTAAAAAACGTATAAACGAGGTTCCACTATATTCAACTTTGACACTGTTGTGATCAGGAGTCGAGATGAGCGGTAGAAGAAAGATTACGAGCGCTACCAGGTAAGGGCGAAAAATTTCATATACTCAAGGCCGGAGGGCGCAGCTGACGAGAGGGTGCAAAAATCACTGCTTTTTTTTTTTTTTTTTTTTTTTTTTGATTGGAGGTTTAACGACCACCGTGAGCAACTCAATGGGCTATAAGCAGTCGCCCGTCCCTAATTTAGGGTCACTGGTTCCAGGGAAGGGAGAGAGCCAGTGCCGTAAGACAAACACAACATCCATGCCTCACCGGGATTCGAACCCGGATCCCTTACGGACGAATGATCAGAGGCCAGCGCCACCGGGGCGGCAATCACTGCTTGCATCTGCTTAAAATTGGAATTGAAACTTTTACACCAGTTTCTGGTGCATTTAAAATTCGAATTTCTTCCTCAAAACGTTCAGAAGATGCTTTTTTCTCACGTTCAGAAATGAAGGCGAGGTTCAATAGTCCATCTAACTACACAAGAGCTAGACTTTGTTGACAATGCAGCCCACAGTTATTTCTTTAGTTGGATGGATAAGAATGTCGTTTTCTTTTAGTTGGATGGATAAGACTGCCGTTTTCTTTTAGTTGGATGGATAAGAATGTCGTTTTCTTTTAGCTGAATGGATAAGGTAAGGATGTCGTTCACATTGTTGAAAATTTTGTGTGTGTGTGTGGGGGGGGGGGGGTATTCGACGATCATTACTGTGGCTAAAAGCCACGACTGTCAGCTAATTCCGTTCGTTTGATGTGGTATCGACGGTGCAAATTCCGAAGCTGTTGGGAAAAGCTGTACAAACAGTCAGTCTGATTGTGTCACCCGTATGGAAATAACACTGGGGTATTAGGTTAATTTTGTTTTGTCGAGCTTCGAGTGAGCAGTGTATGCTTATATACTCTGTATGTGTATTCAATCCACTGCTGGATGAAGGCCTTCCCAAGTTTTTTCCACAACAGGCTATCTTGCGCCAGTCTCCTCCACGTCACTCCCGCATGTTTTCGAATTTCATCCACCCATCTCCCGCATGGTCTTCTTCTGGGTTCTGAGTCTTTTCCCGTCTCTTGCAATCCAGTCTAGAATTTCGGTTGTTCATCGGTAGTCCGTTCTTCTGGCAACATGTCCAGCCCATTGCCATTTCAGGGATTTTACTCTAATCATGATGTCTTCCACTCTTGTCATTTTCCCTTAATCACGAAGTCCTCTTCTTATCTTTCCTGGCAGCACCAAGCATACATCTTTCCATGCTTCTTTCAGTTGTCTGCGTCTTTGGATGTTTTTTTTAGTTAAGGTTCATGTCTCTGCTCCAATATAAACACTTTTCAATTAGCATTACACCACTGTAACCAGGGTATACACTGGTTACAGTGGTGTAGTGCTAACTGAAAAAGTACAGGAACGCGCAGTGCCTTTAAGTCTTGAATACCTTTCCCTCTGACCCCCTCCCCCATTCTGCCTCTCCCCTGTTTACTTTCTTATATTTATAGTATAAGAAAGTAAGCATAGTGATTGGTCGAAATCAAACTTCCAGATTTACACGTTTTTGCATTCAAGGAGCAAGATTTCACCAATTTAGTAAGAAAGCACAGAAATGTTGGGGGAGGGGGGAAAATTGGTGTCGTTTTGGGGTGCAGAAACTAAAATTAGCCCTATACTATCGAGAAAGATGTTGAAAGTGAAAACTAATTTAGATTGCAATAGTGAAAGTCATTTATTACTGGGATTCTTAGTTCTCGATGATATTTGGATAGGTGCAGTTTGGGTACAGCACGGACAATTCTACAGTCCGATATCAGTCCGCTTGAAAACGAGAGGTAGAACAGCCTGCAGATTTATTGCTTCGACGGATTTTTTCAGCCGATGTGAAATGGGCTTAAAGCTCCAGAGAGAAAAATAATCTCCTCTACTTCTAGCATAATTAATGGACACTCCTAATTGGACTAAATTCACTGGAACTCACAACTAGACTCCTTAATAATGAACAGATTGATTCAATTCCCGATTACAATAATTTTCCTACTAATATTCTCACCGCATCGTTCTTGACAACAGTCAAAAAAGGAGTTTCAAGGGACTGCCGAGTGAGAATGGATTTAGAGACTAACTTTACCTTCAAACAAACATGAGATGTTAATTCCACTAACTGTGCAGTTTTTCTGTAGCATTCCGATCAGCAACATGGCCATCGATCCGCGTATATTCCAGGTTGCGCTAAGTAAGGAAGTATACATAATAATTTCCGCGTGTACTCCAATTCTCAGTTGGCAGGGGTAACTGCATGCGTTTAAACCATCACGTGGAAGAAGTGAGCACTAAGAAAACCGGAAAATATTGGCAGGCAGTAAACACATATATCCTATTTCCAGGGCCGAAGCAAGCCTTTCTGATCTGGGAGGGCAAGACGCAGTTTTTTACGCTTTCCAACCGTAGGTCGAAGAAGCGTATATGCTCCAGCTTTTTCCGTCCGTCCGCCTGTCGGCACGATACTCACGTAAAAATTGTTCGATTTCGATGAAATTTTAGTTTGTGGTTGGAGACCACCTGGGCACGAACCCTATTGAAAATGGGACAAATGGGGTTAAAGGTCACGACATAAGAGTGGGATCCATTCCATTGCCCTTATGCTCATAACTTGCGTAAATATGGTTCGATTTCAATAAAATTTTAGTATGTGGTAGGGGACCGCCTGGGGACGAACCCTATTGAAAATAGGTGACTGGGGTCAAAGGTCGGGATATAGGAGCGGGATGCATTCCATTGCCGTTATGCGTCATAACGTGCGTAAAAATGGTTCGATTTCGATGAAATTTTAGTATGTGGCAGGGGACCATCTGGGGAGGAACCCTATTCGAAATGGGACAAATGGGGTCAAAGTTCAGGATCGGGATCCATTCCATCGCCCTAGCAATTCTTGTATCTATGTAAATTTTATTTTGAAAACGGCTCTAAGAATTTTGATGAAAGTCGTTAAAACCTGCCGATTTCGGGTACTTGAGATCGATTTAGCTTGATCTTGACTTTAGAAAAATTCGCTTAGTGGGTTAAATAACCAACCCAAATTACCGCGTTTTTAGTGTCATGGCGTTGTTCCATTAATGTAACCCATGCTTAGAAATCTTATGACGTCACGATCTCGCGATTGAGATGTTGGCGCGCGGTCACGCCATCTGTCTCATTACGTCACGCGTTGTGTGTGGATCCTATTAAAGTTTTATGACGTCGCACTCTTTCGAGCAGATGGTCGCGATTCCCATCTGCCTCATTACGTCACGCGTTGTGTGCGTATGTCCGTCCGCACGATAACTCGCGTAACAATCGTTCGATTTCGATGAAATTTTAGTATGTGGTAGGGAACCACCTGGAAAGGAACCCTATTGAAAGTGAACGAAATGGGGTCACAGGTCAGGACATAGCAGCGGGATCCATTCCACTGCTCTTATGAGTCATAACTAACGTAAAAAAGGTTCGATTTCGATGAAATTTTAGTATGTAGCAGGGGACCACCTGGGGACAAACCCTATTGAAAATGGGCGAAATGGGGTTAAAGGTCAGGATATAGGAGCGGAATCACTTCCATCACCATTATGCGCCATAACTTACGCAAAAATGCCTCGATTTGGATGAAATGTTAGTATGTTGTAGGGGCCTGCCTGGGACGAATCCTATTGAAAATGGGCGAAATGGGGTCAAAGGTTAGGACACAGGAGCAGGATCTATTCCATAGCCCTTATGCATCATAACTTACGTAAAAATGCTTCGATTGCGACAAAACTTTATCATGTTATTTCGGAGGTGTACTGAACCGGTTCTGTTGAATATCATCGAAATGGGATCAAAGGTCAGGGCACAGAACCGAGATTTATTCCACAGCCATTATTCTCATAACTTGAGTAATGATTTCTGGTATGTTGGAAAGCGTATTATAATCAATGCATTGCATGATTTTACTAACTTGTTACTTTCTGGCACGGCCAAAGCAAGCTTTGGGAGAAGAGTACGCAGTTTTAACGTTCTCACACAGCCGTTATAAGAACGTATTATGAATTATTATCCCTTAAAAATCTCTCTTCCGATTTTTGACATAATCCTAATAAAAATGTAAAAACTAGGTAAATATCCGAGAGCCAGTGGTTGTAAATACACTACTGTTTGTGAAAATTGCAACCACAAGAAAGAATCGTGCTATTCAAATGATATTTGTATCACAGATTCCTCATGTTACAGGAGATAAGTGATTGCCTTTGTAGAGCTATACAAGATTTTTTCGTTTCAAAACACAGTATCGTGAGAAGCCCCCTCGAGCAACAATAACAGCCTCTACACGGCGATTACGTGCGGGAAGCGACCGTGCACCAAGCGACCCTGTGGAAAATCGTGCGCGAGCGACCTTGTTCAGGGGCGTAAAGATAGCCCCCGCAACCCCCACGTCGCGGAGGGGGGAGGGTTTAATTTTAGGGGGCCCAGATCTACGTATGTATTTTTTTTATTTAGCAATTTAATTTTAGACAAGAGGTTTTCTACTTGCTCTAAAAAATTTTGTCTTAAAATTTCTGCCTTTTGGGCACGAATGTTTTTGAACTAAAGGGCCCCATTGCCACAGACTTTTATCTGCGCGCCGATTAGAGATCAGATCAGATCATATGTAGAAGATTTTAGGAAGGGAGTGTCTGACCCCAGGTCTTAAACAACCCTTAGAAATAGGAAACTAGGAGATTTCGGCTAGAGTGGCCGATACGAAAGTGACACGGAAGCGAGGTAAAAAGGGGGAGGAAAACGCCCTTATTTATTACCGGAGGCCAGTATCCGAGGTCCGACGGCTTAACGTGCCCAGCCGACGCACAGCGGATATTTAGTGGTTCGAGCGTTCGGACCTGCCTGGGACCGAACCTGAGGTTTCTATAACTTCGGTCATCGCACACTCAAAGTAGGCTTGATGGACTTGCGATGATAAGCATTGAAAATAACCGAGCCAGAAAACTAGACGTGACGAAATTGATTGAAATATTCGCTAAGAAGAACGTTAGAAGGGAATCCAGATTTTAGTAACGTAAGTTTCCTTTATTTTGTGAAGTATGCTTGCTTCTTGAATCAATACCGCTGAAATATTTAAAACTAGAAAAATGTAAACACACTTGTTTTTCCTCTCTCTCAAAATTTATTGTATTAAGGAATTAAAGAGCTTTATATGAAGTTCGAAACCAGACACTCGAAGATCAGTATTTGTTTTCACTCGATTCAGATATCGTCAACATTTGTCATTTGAAGATTTTGCACTTTTTCCCTGAGTACTATTAATAAATTTATCGAGGATACTTACCGGAATAAGTGCTCACATAATTAAAAGTAATACATAAGTGATCATAGAATCAATATCTGGAAAATATATTTTTACTACGGCGAAGTTAAATATTTACCCTCAATTTTTGCATTAATTTTTACTATGTTGGGGGCTTGTTAGGAAAATTTCGCGAGGAGGGGGGGGGGCGCAGAGATTTTGCGTTACGCCACTGACCTTGTTATACACTATCTACCAATAAGTAATTGGACACCTGTGATAGCAAAGGAAAACGAAGTTTATTTACCTTCAATAGTTGGTGGAGACTCCACGAGCGGCGATTACAGCTGCGACCCTCCGGGGCATACTCTCAACCAAGCGTTGTACGACGGCTAGCGGTATTTTCTTCCACTCGGCTTGGAGAAGACAGGTCAGCTCCTTCACCGATTTCGGACG
Organism: Macrothele yani; assembly: GCA_039090855.1. Lineage (NCBI taxonomy): Eukaryota > Metazoa > Arthropoda > Arachnida > Araneae > Macrothelidae > Macrothele > Macrothele yani. The sequence goes on along the minus strand of CM077017.1, from coordinate 56,592,380 downwards.
GTGGGGGCACCCCTTAAGTTGACGCTCCAACTCGTCCCAGAGGTGCTCGATAGGGTTAAGGTCCAGGCTCTGAGCAGGCCAGTCCATTCGATTAACCCCATTGTCACCATACCAAGCCATGGTGGACCTCGCAACATGACAGGTGGCATTGTCATCCTGAAAGTAACATGGGTCCACCCCGTAAAACTGCCACAACGTAGGAAGCGCATGGTCATCCAAAATGGTGCAGTAGGTCTCGGCGTTGAGTCTACCAGGAACTGCGACCAAGGGTCCCGTGCCATACCAGGAAAAACACCCCCATAGCATAATTCCACCGCGGCCGAACTTCACAGTTGGCACAATACATTCCGGCAGGAGGCGTTCTCCAAGCAGACGCCAAACCCAGACCCTGCCATACGAACGGTAGAGGGTGAACCTTGATTCGTCGCTCCAGAGAACCTATTTCCACTGCTCAACGGTCCACTGTCGACGTTCTTTGCACCGCGTTAGCCGAGCAGCGCTATTGGACTTGATCAAAGGCTTGTGGGCGGCAGCACGTCCATGATAACCGAGCAGATGGGCTTCCTTACGGATGGTATTCATCGAAAGAACACTCCCGGATGTCTGTTGAAACTCCTCGCGGATGTGGCCCATCGATTTGGTGCGGTTCTTCCGAATTTCTCTGGCCAGCACCCGTCGGTCTCTAACTCCCAGTTTTGTGGGTCTGCCGGGTCGGGGCACATTCCGAAGGTCACCTCTCATCTTCCACTTGCCAATCACGCAGGCCACTGTCGATTTCGGATACTTCAACTCGCTGGATATGTCACGTATGAATCGGCCATTTCTGTGATACCCGACGATTACACCTTTCTCGAAATCAGAAAGCTCCGAACTGCGTGGCATCTTGCATGCGACTGGTTGCGTTGTTGTTTCCCACACGATATTTAACGGCAGCGGCCGTGACGTGTATCAGGACCGCAGATATCGTCGATTGCAGGGGTGTCCAATTACTTGTTGGTAGATAGTGTATATTTCCTCGTGGACGAAGTGACCCTGCTAAACGAGAAGGAACATACCGCTCATTGTTTAAGGAACTAAAGACTTTGTATCCACATTGGGTTCCAAAGTTGATAAAGACCGACTTCGAAGCAGCCCTTATAAAAGTAACTAAAGAAGTATTCCCTGCTGCAACTGTCTCCGGTTGCAATTTTCACTTCAGCCAAAGTCGATGGCGGAATATTCAAAATTTGGGACTTACACAACACTGTAAAACCGACGAAGAAATAAGAAGAATATGTAAAATGTGCGCTGCTTTGTGGCTCACCTACATGTAGAAAATGTTGAAGACGCATGGCTGCTTATTATAGAGGACGCTTCACAGAATGAAATGTTAAATTTATTTCTTGACTAATGTTGTTAACCAATGGATGGATAATCCTAATGTTCCAATTCAAATGTGGAATGTACATGGTCAGCGCCATAGAACCAACCAACAACACCGTCGAAGGATGAACTCAAAATTAAATAGTATGCTGAAGAAAAACAGCCAAATATATATGAACTTATTAAATGCCAAAAGAAAGAATCAAAACGTATGATGCACAAACAACAATTAAAAGAATTAGGAGAACTTGGTCTCAAAAGAAAGAAAATGTGTAAAATTCTAAATAAATAAATATATATATATATATATATATATCGGGGTACAAAACTTGCCTGGAGAGCTTTTGGAAGAAACAGCATAATTTTCAAGAGCAATATGCCATTATGTCTTAGAAGAAAAGTGTTTGATCAATGCATCCTTCCAGTGCTTACGTATGGTGCAGAGACGTGGACCTTAACTAAAAGAGACATACAAAGGCTGCAGACAACTCAAAGTAGCATGGAGAGGTGCATGCTTGGTGTAACCAGGAGAGATAAGAAGAAGAACTCGTGGATCCGAAAAATGACAAGAGTGGAAGACATCATGATCAGAGTTAAATGCCTGAAATGGCAATGGGCTGGACATACTGCCAGAAGGACAGACCATCGATGGACAGCCAAAATTTTAGATTGGATTCCAAGGGACAGGAAAAGACCCAGAAGAAGACCACATGGAAGATGGGTGGATGAAATTCGAAAGTATGCGGGAGTGACATGGAGGAGACTGGCACAAGACAGACCGTTGTGGAGGAAACTTGGGGAGACCTTCGTCCAGCAGTGGATTGATAATGATTGACAATGATGATGATCATGGTTTGCAGATTTCAAGTGATTATTGTAACCACCTTAATATTTTCCACATTCATGAAATAGCAAATTAAATTTCATCATTTCGTGGCTCTTTCTTTTATGTGTTTAGCAATTTGCGTGCAAACCGGATACTTTATTTAAAAGAAATAAAAAGAACAATATCAAAGTTGGCTTCGAGCTACATATGGTGACTTTAAAAACATTACTAGAAATTAAAAAAAAAAAGCAATTTTCATATATGAGGGCGTAAAAAAGTTTAAAAAGTCACTAATTTGTCAATTACTCGACTTTGCATTAAAAATCAATTGCTAAAACATGTATCAGGGAGAAAAAAACTATTAATACAAATATTTTTTAGAGGGATCCTTATTATTTTCTACACAAAAATATTCGCAATCAAAAAATTTTCGCTATGCAGGTATCTTTTTATCATTTTGTGAGGAAGTTTTTATAAGATTATAAGAGTAATAATACAACCTCAACCCCATCCCCCGAAAAGGAAAGCGCAGTTTTTAAGAGCTCTCTCTCTCTCTCTCTCTCTCTTAACTTTCAAGCATATTATGGTCTTTTTGTTAAGCTTAAAGCAAATACTTCTTTGAGATAGTCATTTTGTCTTTAAAACAGTTTTCGTTATGACGTACTACAGAGGGGAAGCACATGTCAAGACGGAAAAGTTGCAGCAATAAATTCTGTTGGTGTAGCTTAATTGGCAGCAGAGGGACGCGGATCGGCAAATTTGTGAATTTCACATCGTGTGTGTTTTTTGCGTACATTTTACGCATAACGACTTTTTTTAATTTGAGATTTATTTTCTATTGCCAGCAATGAAATTTTGCTCCTTGGCCCAGCAATGAAATTTCACCCCGGGCCCGCAAAAACTCCATCCGGCCCTGTCAGTAATCGTGGTGTTATTTCGTAGCTGTTTTTTTTTTTTATCTTGGATCATATGATCATATGTAGAGGATTTTAGGAAGGGAGTGTCTGACCGTAGGTCTTAAACAACCCTTAGAAATAGGAAGCTAGGAGATTTGGGATAGAGTGCCCGATAGGAAAGTGACACGGATGCGAAGTAGAAAGGGGGAGGAAGACGCCCTTATTTATTACCGGGGGGCCAGTACCCAGGGTCCGACAGCTTAACGTGCCCATCCGACGCACGGCGGGTATTTAGTGGATCGAGCGTTCGTACCTGCCTGGGATCGAACCTGGGGTCCTTTCCGTGGCAGTCACGAACGTTGCCCACTAGGCCACCCGTGGCCCTTTCGTAGCTGTTTTAACTGAATTTAACTGAAATATTTTTTGAATGGGGAACGAATGTAATCTTTTTCAGCATCCATTTTCTTGGCATTAAATAAGTAATTGATGCCAAATTTGGTTGCATTTGGTAGATTCCATTGAGAGTTCTACAACTTTTGTTCAGCACATTTCTTTCATTAAACTGTTTCTTCAAGCGAAGTTATTGGACTTGGAATATTCTTTCTCATGTAGCATGTATAGTAATTTTCTGGAATCATATATATCATCATCATCATCATCATCATCATTGTCAACCATTATCAATCCACTGCTGGACGAAGGTCTCCCCAAGTTTCCTCCACAACGGTCTGTCTTGTGCCAGTCTCCTCCATGTCACCCCTGCATACTTTCGAATTTCATCCACCCATCTCCCATGTGGTCTTCTTCTGGGTCTTTTCTTGTCCCTTGGAATCCAATCTAAAATTTCGGCTGTCCATCGATGATCTGTCCTTCTGGCAGTATGTCCAGCCCATTGCCATTTCAGGGATTTAACTCTGATCATGATGTCTTCCACTCTTGTCATTTTTCGGATCCACGAGTTCCTCTTCTTATCTCTCCTGGTTACCCCAAGCATGCACCTCTCCATGCAACTTTGAGTTGTCTGGAGCCTTTGTATGTCTCTTTTAGTTAAGGTCCACGTCTCTGCACCATACGTAAGCACTGGAAGGATGCATTGATCAAACACTTTTCTTTTAAGACATAATGGCATATTGCTCTTGAAAATTATGCTGTTTCTTCCAAAAGCTCTCCAGGCAAGTTTTGTACGCCGATTTATTTCTTCATCAATGTGACCCTCACTTGATATCTGCTGTCCAAGATAAACGAACGTGTCTGTTATCTCCAGCTTTTTTCCATCAATCGATAAATCTTCATTTCTTGTAAAAGCATTGAACATCACTTTTGTCTTCTGAAAGTTCATTTTTAATCCCACTTCTTTACTCTTGTCCGCAAGTTCCTGGATCATACTCTGCAGCTCTGATGGGGTAGTTGCAAAAATGACTACGTCATCAGCAAAACGAAGGTGGGTTAGATAATCTCCATTAATCTTTATCCCCTTGTTTTCCCAGCTCAGCGACTGAAAAACACCCTCCAATGTGGCATTGAAGAGCTTCGGAGATATGGTGTCACCTTGTCTCACTCCCTTTCCAATTTTTACGTGTGTTGTATTTTCAAACAGCCTAATCTTTGCACTTGCATTTTCATAGATGTTATTAATAATATTAATGTATGCATCTTCAATACCGCAGGATTTCAGAGCCATTGTAACTGCTGATGGTTTCACCGAATCAAAGGCTTTTTCATAATCGATAAAAGCCATGCACAATGGAAGTTCATATTCCCTCGCTCTTTCAATTAGTTCTCTCAGCACGTGGATATGATCTATTGTGCTGTAGCCACTCCTGAATCCAGCTTGTTCTCTCGGTTGAGCCATGTCCAGTGTTACCTTCAAGCGGTGTGAAAGAACTTTAGTGAAGATTTTATAAACTACTGATAGGAGGCTGATAGGTCTGTAGTTTCCGAGATCCTCAATGTCACCTTTCTTATGTAGCAGGATCATTGTAGCATTGTTCCAATCCTCAGGAATCTTCCCTTCATTAAGGCATCGAGTGAAAATTTGGGCGAGTACTGTTTCAATTTCTCCACTTGCTTCTTGTATGATGTCTATAGTAATTCCATCTTCTCCTGGAGCTTTCCCCCGCTTCATGTTCTTGATTGCATGAGCAACTTCTGCTGGGAGGACTGGAAGAACTCTGGTACCTTTCATGATGTCTGGAGTACATGTATCATCCCTTTCATATAATTTGGAGTAGAAATCTTTCACTCTTGTCAAAATTTCGCCTCTATTTCTTGTTATAGAACCATCTTCTTTTCTCAGAGCCATAATCTGTTTTCTTCCCTTACTGAGATGTCCCTTTGCTATCTTTAGGCTTTGGTTGTTTTCAATTGCTTTCCTCACTAGCTCACAGTTGAATTTCCTTACGTCTTCAGTGATACTTTTTCGTGCTGTCTTGCATAGCTCTATATATTCCACTTTGGAAGTCACATCTTCTTTAGTTGTCCTCATCTCTCTTCTTTTTTGCATCAACATTTTGGTTTTTCCTGATAATTTGTTTACATGCAACTTGTTCTTAGACCCAGCTAATTTTGTTGCTGTTTCCATAAGAGCGTTGGTTACTTTTCTGTTAACTTCCGAAATATCCACTTCTTCCGATGTTAGGCCTTCTAAAGCAGAGAATCTGTTATATATATATATATATATATATATATATATATATATATATTTGTACAGAATCATAATGAAATTTCAGTACAAAATCAAAATGTAGCTTTTTTCATGTGCTACCGCCTATGAGTAACATTTAAAATTTATCATAAGTAATATCATGATTGATAGTACTTTATTCCTATTTTATACTTATTTCCAGGGCCGGTTGGACCATAGGGGGAGGGAGTGGGGGCAACCGTGGAGGACACCCAGGGCCCCGCGCCTTCAAGCGGCCCCGAAGTTCAGGGAAAAAATCATTTTCTGCAGCATTTTTTTACAATATATTTGTTGCAAGTTTTGGGGCACGAGGTTCTTAAAAAGATATTTTGAAGTTTTTTTTTTTCAGTTTCCAATCCCTTCCCTCATTTTCGAGTAGGCTATCGCTCGTCGCCGTACAGATACAAAGATTTGCTCTATTGTGACCACCTTCATATTGCTACGCCCCGGGGCGCCAGACTATCGAATAAAAATAACTTTAAGAATTTAGATGTCAGGATGTCAGGCATTGGCTGACGACCCGGAAATAAACATTAGAATTATGAATAATTACTTGTGAGCTCTTTATCGCCGAAACCTCAGGTACTGGTGAAAAGAATTTAGCCTGCAATTTAACCAATCAAATTCAAGAAATTCTGACACTCATTAATCATTCATGCAACTTCAAGACTGGCACGAGACAAAAGACATTTAATCAATTAAAAACGAAACAGATAATGATGAAGACGTCTATATACAGAGGATGAAGGAGGGGCGTCGAATGGACTCGCCCCTTTCGGGATAGCTGATCGGCTGAATTTACCGTTAAGGTTCAATGATTACTCATTGGCCTACACAGTCCGGCTTTAAACAGTTCTCAGCCGACGAAAGTCTATTGGCTGACAGGAGCCAATTTATTCACAACTGCCATGCATACATAAATTCAGTACATACAGATATGCAGCTTTACCTCGGGTATCTGTATTTGGTGCACTCACTTATGTTTGATGCACTCACTACTCTTTGATGTACTCGGTCATTTTGGCTTTGGAAGCGCACCTGCATGCGTGACGACGCGCCCACTTCGAAGCGTGCACTATGACCAATGGAGAGGGGAGTTTAACCCAGTCTCCCACTTACTCTCGTGCACAGCATTCACCTGTATGAAGTCAGGTACGCATCTATGCGCACTAACGTCGAGGTCGAACAAGGCCGCTGACGTGATAGCATTATCCGTCCGTCTCTCCGTCCTTGCCACTCGGGGCTGCAATTCCATCACTTCATCTGTCCTCCGGGATACTGCTTGCTTTCTCGGTAGAAAATTACATCCAGGACTTACGTGCAATCTAGCACTAGGAAAAGAAGTATCTTGCTCGCAGTAACGTCAACCGCCCGGCGGCTCGTAGCTCAGCAGGCCGACACCTTCGGAAAGAATCTTTTCTACCTCCGCAAAAATACTGCGCCGCAGGATTTCCTCTGGTCCTGCTATCTGAGTCCAGTCATTTTCCTTCACTGATTTTCACCAGACTCCTCTTCTTCGGTCATTCGCATTTTGCCAAAGAATTCTTTGCTCCGTCGTTATGGGTCTTTTTTAACTCTCTTGTCAATTTGATTGCTTCCTAAAGGCATTCGGCACGATGAAGAGGTAAGAAATGCATGTCTATGCATTCGGAATATGTGGTGGGTTAGCTCACTGATAAGTAGGGAAACACATAACTAAATTAGACTTCTTTGTCCTGCTAACATTCCGATCAGCAAACGCATAAGTTTTTCCGATCTGGTGACACTCTAACGGTTTTTCCAAACATCCCACCATCTCACACTTACACTGCCACCCAACTTGACCGACCCGCGCTTAGGGAGCGACGCATTGCGTTTCGGTTCAGCCCTGGTTCCAACACAGTGACGTCAGAAACAGGTCATCTGTCACCGCTGAGGGGCCATATAAACGATGTAAAAATTACTCCCGTTGTTTATGCTGACATATTCAAATTGTAATAGGTAAAGAAATAAGTCGACTGTATCCCGTTATTTGGAAAAGAAATGGTAAGAATCGGAGAAAATTTTAACTAAGCGACGACACAAAACTAGCTTATAGCGGCGAAAATACCGCTGTGATCTTTGGCGATCGGACTCCTTTCGGCAGTGGGGGCGTGGTAGGCTCAGGCCCGTAGACTCTAGCGGGCCCTGATCCGTGGCGGCAAAGTTTCTTCAAAGGAATGACCCAGCCCTAGTATTCTAACAGCCCTGATTGCGTTCCCCACACCAGGCGGCCCAGGCTTCTAATTTCTCCCTTCCAAGAAAAGGGGCTCTTATCTCTTTTCTTCTTTCTCAATGGGGAAACCACTAGCTGTTAATTTTTCACCCAACAATTAACGTGGTACCCGCCTCTTGCAAAACCTGCTAATCGAATTAATTACCATACCCCAAAGTTGTAACAATATTTTCTGCATTCATGAAATAGCAAATTAAATTTCATCGTTTTGTGGCCCCTGCTTTTAATATTCAACAATTTGTGTGCAAACCAGACACTAAAAGTTTGAGAAATAAGAGGAACAACATCGAAGTTTGTTTCGGGCGACATATGGAAGCCAATTATTCAGTGAATTTAAAAACATCATTAGAGATTAAAAGAAAAAGCGGTTTTCATATATCGTCCTGTATAAAAATTTAAAAAGTCACTAATTTGTCAGTTCCTCCACTTTGCATTAAAAATCAATCACGAAAACCTGTATCGGGGGAAAACTATTTGTATGAATTTATTTTAGAGTAATACTTACTATTTCCTACACCAAAATATTCGCTACGCAGGTACTTTTTATCATTTTTTGAGGAAGTTTTTATAAGTCAGTCACACACACACACACACACACACACACACACACACACACACACACATCTGGATCTGTCTAGTTACGCCACTAATAAACCAATAAGATAACATGAGAATGACTAGTGGGTTAGTGGTGTAAGATGTAAGTGACGGTGCAATATCGCTCTCAACCTTTTTTTTCTTGCCGTGAATGCACAGTCCTAATTCCTTCTCAAAATTTTGTATTTTTGCTTATGAAAATAGTACTTAAATTACTTAAATAATTTCTTTAAAGAAAAATGTTCTCTTTGCTTACCTGAATTAAATTTTAACGTCGTGACGCGCAGACACAATACTTCCCCCTCCCTAACTCCCTTCCTTCAAGCCCCAGCGACCTGGCTCTGCACTCCTCTCCTTCAAAGCAGTCATTAGCTACGTCCCGCTCCCGCACAGTTTGAGACTTCACTTTTCGTGTAAGAGTCCCCTAGTAGCCCAAACAAACAGCAGAGCAATTAGTGATGACCTCCTTTAGTGGATTCTTACCCATCCTCCACATTAGTCCCTGGCCATACTAACATCAAAAAGGCCTTAAACTAAGGATTTGGAAGAGTGGAGAACAATTGAATTTTGATGGCCCTGAGGATCTCATATTGATCATCTTTCTGCGGAGAAGTAAACAACACACTTCCAGGAAAGAAAGAATACGTAGAGCTAAACGACGAAAAATAAGAGACTCATTATTTCTTGGCAAAGTCTAGATTATATTTAAAAGTTAAAAAACAACAACTGAAAATGGCACATTTCGAACTGGGTAGGCGGCAGGGTGGGTAAGAAAAATTCATGGTGGGCTCCAGACAATCCTCGCACTCCCATGGCGATGTCCCTGGGTGAAAGTGAAAATTAATCGATACCAACATCAGCACACTTCAAAACAAATAATTTACCTGAACCTGTGGCTAGGATGTAGGCATATAAATACAGTCAAATTTCTCTGTAGTGAACCATGTTTTTAACGATAATCGTAGAGTAATAAATAATAAATCATTAGATAGTTTATAGAATCCCGTTTATAACTAAACAAGTTTCAATCCTCCACCCCTTAAGCCTTCGATACAGTAGCATTAGAAAGTTATGCTAAATTTCGCGTGCTTCTGTTTGGCCGCACGCCATTTTAAGGTTGATAACTAGTGAATAGATAATGATAGCGATGACCTCAGCCCCTCATTTCGTAGCAGACGGTCAGGTAAGCTAAATTTCGCGAGATTTTGCTTCGCCGCACGCAGTTTTAATGTTGATAACTAGTGAATAGATAACAGTGGCGTAGCCAGACATTTCTTAAAGGGGGGGGAGTCCATGGGTTTGACTCACTGGTGAAAGCCTCATATATACATATATATCGCTCGCTTCAAATTCATACTAAATCTCCCCTCAAAGGGGGTGGGGGCCGAACCCGAGGACCACCCCTTGGCTACGCCTATGATAGATAATGATAGCGATGACCTCAGCTCCGCATTCTGTAGCTGATGGTCAGAGATAACGGACGTATGTTATAAATCGAAATAAAGTGGATTTAAAATTTATTTATTTATTGGATAAAAAAAACATTTGGTGACGAAAATTCAGAAATGCCGCGAAAATCCGGGGAAAATTACTATAAGAACCGACGAAAGTTGAAGGAACAACTAGAGGAGAACGAGAGGAATCCAAAAAGGCCCGCTAAGTTATCAACCGAAGGATCACGGGAATGCAGGTAGTGTCAAAAGTCCGCGCGCCAGGATGCGTTTCACCTGAGTTCGACTCTAGAGCCACAACCTTCCACCTCAACTGCACAAATTGAACCTGAACAGGTGGAGATTGATGTTATCGATCCAAATTTTCACACCGAGCATAAAATAGATGTACATCGCCAGTCTTCACAACTTCGCTGGATAATGAATGTATTACGTTTCAAACCTTTACACAGCCTGAAATAGCCGCATTCTAAATCTAGGAAAGAACAAGAGCAACAACAAAAAGAGTGCATTAGGCCCGAGACGTATCGCCAAATTTATAACAAGGCAACTAAAGAGTTTGAAAAATTGTTTCTGAAGAACGATTTCTTCAGAATCAAATTTAGCAATAACTATATTGACAACGATGATATTACACCTTTTACTTCTACTAATATTAATTTATAATCAGCATAAGTTACTATGAATTGTATATAGTTGCTTTTAAGTAAATAAAGTAAAATATTTCTTTCGTTTTATTTCTTAAAAAAATTGCATCTGAAAAAAATCAAAGGGGCACAGTAGCAACTGTGCCGCAACCTACAACGTAAGGCTACCGTCAACTGTCCTTCACTGAGTTCTAAAATCTCGATTGAAAAAAATTCTTTCACAGACCGATTCTACTCACGCAGACAAACCTTTCCGGAATATTTTCTTCTTAAAATAATGAATGGTTCTCCGCCTGGGGGCGTAGATGTATACCTTGTTTTTGCCAATATCTCTTCTTCTAATGATCCGATTTGAAAAATTTCTTCTTTGTTGGGCAGAGTTTCCGGTGCGACATGTTTTTAATAAAATTTCTAAATTTTCAAATAATTCATTGACTTTCCGTTAGGGGGAGTAAAGGTTAATTGCTCTTTCCCCGATATCTTTGCTTCTGAAACTCCGATTTGAAAAATTCTTCCTACACCGGATACAGCTTCCGATGGGAAATGTTTTTATTGTAATTTCTAATTTTTTATAAAATATGGTTTGGCCACCACAGGGCGTAAGCGTTAAATTTCTGCTTCGTAGGTATTTGCAGCAAAATCTCAGCTTCTAAAAGCCCGCTTGAAAAAAATCTTTCGTGGACCGAAACCGCACCTGTCGATAAATATTTGATAATATTTTCATCTTAAAATAATGCATGGTTTCTCCACCAGAGGGCGTAGATGTCTGTCGCATTTCTGTCAGTATCTCTGCCCCCACCAGAGGGCGTAGATGTCTGTCGTATTTCTGTCAATATCTCTCCCTGTAAAAGTCGGATTTGAAAAATTCCTTTTTTGGTAGATAGCGTATCCGGTGTAAAATGTTTCTCATATAAGTTCAAGATTCTCAAGTAATGCATAGACTTTCCGTTAGGGGGCGTAAAGGTAAATTACGTTTTCCTCAATATCTCTGTTTCTAAAACACCGTTTTGAAAAATTCTTTCTGCACCGGGTACAGTTCCTGATAGGAAATTCGCAGCATATAATTTCTAATATTTGATAAAGAATGGTTTCACCACCAGGGAGAGTAAGAGTTAATTTCTGCGTCTGATGAATTTGCAGTAAAATCGGAGCTCCTGAAAACTCGAAAAAAAAAATTATTTCATTGACCGATTACCGCTCACATCGAGAAACCTTTTGAAAATACTTTCCTTTTAAAATAATGCATGTTTTTCCCGCTTGGGGGGGGCGTAGATGCATATCGTATATTTGTCGATATCTCTGCTTCTAAGAGCCCGATTTGAAAAATTCTTTCTTTGTTGGATAGCGTTTCCGCTGCGAAATGTTTCTCATATAAAGTCAAATTTTTCTTAACGCAAAAATCTGCCACCAAAGGGCGTAAGATGACATTTCCGCTTACAGCAATATCTGCGGAATTAAAACCCCAACTGAATTTTTTTTCTTCGGTCAGATACTGCTGTTTCCATACCGGTTCCATTGATTTTGAATAGCTTTGGTAAATTGAATTCGGATCAGAACGGATTCAAAAGACGTGCTCATTACACCCGAAAATTCGGAGTCATCTTGTTTTTAATGTAAGTTGATGCATTTTTATTAAATTAAAGCATATTTTTTCTGATGTAAGTTGCATTTTAACCAAAAAACATAAAAAAAAATTATATATATATATATATATATTCTTTTTTTTTACGGGAGCCAAGGCCCCTTGTCCCAGCCCTTCACTAAATACTCTCCTGACATTGAGGCTCACCTACGGTAAATTTTTTGAGCTGCTGCTTTTTATATGTACATATCTTTTTTTTTTTTTTTTTTAACGAGATCTGCGACTGATTAACTACTTTTCAGGTCTTACAGTTACACGAGTTCTAGAACTGCAGCTCAAGAACTCGTGTAAGCTACAGAAAAATTACTTTCTCTCTTGAAAGTAATTACACAAAAAATAATTTTTTCATTCTTTGATTTCGCTTACCGTAAATTTTGACTAAAATTCTTGTAATTTTTGACATTTTCAATTTTTTCAAGATATTTTTTTCGTAATTATTTTGTTAATGATAGGTAAGTCTTGAAAAGCAATTAATTTTTGGCACATTTGGATTTCCGTTCTTACTTAAAGGCCAAGAAGCTGTTACAAATTCTGAATTCAGCTATCACAATAAAATTTATAAGACGGGAACAAAGTCTGCGACAGTGTCTCTCAGAGAACGAACCTTATCTATTGCTTCTCAGTAACGGAAGTAATGTCCTTATATTAAATTTTGGTGGGAATCTGAGGTCCAGAAAAGTGGGTAAAAGGTTGTTAATTATGCCTCAGTACACAAAACTGTAATGATCCGCAGACTTGTGTTGAAAAGATGTTTAAACAGTAAATGGTGATGCTGACATAAGTTTTTTTTTTTTAGGTATTGGGTATACCTTGATAATTTTTCGCAAAAGTGGGCCGCACAAAATCAGCTTCCAGGGCCATTTATGAATCGCTAGTCTACCACTGATTTAGACCCGTATTAGGTCGAACAGTTGAATTTTCCAAGTAGATAATAGGATCCAGGAAAACTCGTACACGTTCTCAAGTAAGGGGCTGTGCACAAATTGCGTTTCGTTCCGAGATCTTGTCAAAGTGTACGAGTTTTCCTAACTGAACAAAACAAAATGTGCCAGTTTTCCTAGGGATCTCAATGGGCACGTAAGATCAAAATGACACAAGGTTTATCTAGAACCTTTCTGACTCCCTAAACCTTGAGTTATGATTTTAATATTTCCCATTTGATGACAAGCAATAAAGGCTGATTCGCAGGGGTTCAACGAATCGATCTTCAGGTGCTGATCATTTCAGAAGATTTTAAATTACAACCTTGAAATTCCGTATTTCTAAACCTTTTATGAAAATAAAAGGTTTAGAAATAATAAAACGCACTGTAAAACTAATAAAACGCACTGAACGGATTATTTCTCACCGTTTACAAGCTACCTAGGCCGCGGGCCTTTTTGGAAGATTTTAAGTTACAACCTACATATTTCGTATTTGTAAACATTTTATGAAACCTAATAAAAGGTACTCAATGGATTATTTCTCACCTATTTACAAGCCACCTAGGCCGCGGGCCTTTTTAGAAGAATTTAAGTTACAATCTTGATATTTCATATTTGTAAACATTTTATAAAACCTAATAAAAAGCACTCAACGGATTATTCCTCACCTATTTACAAGGCACCTAGGCCGCGGGTCTTTTTAGATTTTAAGTGACAACCTAGATATTTCGTATTTGTAAACAATTTATACAACCTAATAAACGGCACTCAGCGAATTACTTCTCCCCTAATTACAAGGCACCTCGGCCGCGGACGTTTTTAGAAGATTTTAAGTTGCAACCTAGATATTTAATTCAACCTAGATATTAATTCATAGGCCCTAGGCCTAGGTCTTTTTAGCAGTTTTCATTCCGTCGAGCTCATGTTCATAACGTTTACGAACCATGTCAAGTTGCTAATTGCGCCTTTACTTTGGCACCAATTATTCATCAATAGGCCCTAGGCCTAGGCACAGGCCCTATGAGTTAATATTCAATGCCAAAGTGAAAGCGCAGCTATCAAAGACAGCCCTTATGTAAATGTTATGAATATCAGGGTGGTAGATTTAAAACAGTTTAAAATGCCCGCAGGCCTAAGTACCTTGTAAAAAGCTGAGAAATAATTTGTTAAGTACCTTTCACTAGGTGTAATGAAATGTTTACACATACAAAATATCTAGCTTGTAATTTAAAATTTTCTAAAAATTCCCGCTGCCTATGTGCCATATAAAGAGCTGGCGAATTATCCATTGAGCGCATTTTATTAGGTCTTATAAAATGTTTACAAATACCGAATATCTAGGTTGTAACTTAAAATCTTCTAAAAAGGCCCGCGGCCTTACACTGTCAAAAATTTTGTGGTAGGATGTACTAAAAAGTGGTGCTACACCAGCTGTATCACTTTCTGAGAAAAGATACACCATTGTGTAGTGCAAACAAATCCAAAAAACATCGTGCAACTTTCAACCATAATGTGTAAGAATCTTGTACCATGACGTTCTGCAAAGTTGCACCATGTTGTTAGGTTTTGTATGCACCACACAATGGGGTATGTTTTTTTCCAGAAAGTGGTGCAGCTGGTGTAGCACCACTTTTTGGTGCTACTATAACAAATTTTTTAACAGTGTAGGTAGCTTGTAAACAGGTGAGAAATAATTCGTTCAGTGCGTTTTATTAGAATTCATAAAAGGTTTGGAAATACGGAATTTGAAGTTTGTAATTTAAAATCTTCTGAAATGATCAGCACCTGAAGATCGATTCGTTGAGCCCTTGCTAATTAACCTTTATTGCTTGTTATCACATGGAAAATATTAAAATCATAACTCAAGGTTTATGGAGTCAGACAGGTTCTGCATAAACCTTGTGCCATTTTGATTTTACGTACCCATTGAGATCCCTAGGAAAACTAGTACATTTCGTTTTGTTCAGTTAGGAAAACACGCACACTTTAACAAGATATCGGAACGAAACGCAATTTGTGTACAGCCCCTTACTTGAGAAGGTGTACGAGTTTTCTCGCGTGCAAGTTTTCCGGTGTACGAGTTTTCCACCACCCAAGATAATGCGCCCTGCTATGCTTCTAATTCCACGAAACAGTGGTATACAAATGAAAAAGTAGATGCCGCCCCAGTGGCGCAGTGGTCTAAGCGATGGCTTCTGATCATTCGTCCGAAGGGGTCCGGGTTCGAATCCCGGTGAGGCATGGGTGTTGTGTTTGTCTTTCGGCACTGGCTCTCTCCCTTCCCTGGAACCAGTGACCCTTAATTAGGGACGGGCGACTGCTTATAGCCCATTGAGTTGCTCACGGTGGTCGTTAAACCTCCAATAAAAAAAAAAAAAAAAGAAAAAAAAGTAGATGTGGACTGGCCCAGGTACGGAGAACTGGTCACATTGCAATTTCAGTGCGATAAAATTGTTTTAAGTAAACAAATATCGTGTTGGCATATTTCCCACTACTTGAGCAACTATTGTTCACAAAACACTTTTTTTAAATATTTCATTTTCAGTAAGAAATTCAGACATTTCCATGATTTTTGGGCCAAAGGCAAAGCGGAGAACTGGCCACAAAAATTTTAAGGGACCGTATAAAAATTGCGTTTTCGACCGTTTGGTGGCCACGTCCCCAGATGTTGGTTAACTGAGTCACATAAATTTCCCGTAATTTCGTATTTTCTTAATTGCGATATTTAATGTAATTCTTCTTAAAAACATGTTTATAACCTACAACTCAACAAAAGAATTTCAGGGTATATAAACTATAGCTCAACAAATTATCTGCGGGAACTTGCAAACACAGAAAACCTGTCGGGTGGGGGGAGGCTTAAGACTGAAAATATAAAACATAAAAAATTTGTATGCCAAGCGGGAGATTTTCAGCGTTTACAAACACTACAACTCAACATATTCTCTGTGGGCATGTAAAAACCCAGGAAAGCTGCCGGGGAATCGGTGGTGGTAATGCTGAAAATACAAAATATAAAGAATTTCTGGTCCGATTGGGAGATTTTCGGCGTTTACAAATTACAACCCAAGATATTATCTCACTGCGCGTGCAAACGCAGAAAACCTGCCGGTGGCGGCGGCTTAATACCGAAAAAATAAAGTATGGAGAATTTCTGGTCCGATCCGGAGGTTTTCAGCGTTTACTAACTACAGCTCAACAAATTCTCTGCGGTCATGCTAACGCTGAAAACCTGTCGGTGGAGGGGGGGGGCTTATTACCGTCAGATATTTTGTGGAGTTGCAATCTGTAAACACCGAAAATCCCGCGCTTGGGCTACTAATTCTTTAATTTTTTTTGGTATTACCCCCCCCCGACAGGTTTTCTGCGTTTGCACGCGCCGTCAGATAATTTCTTGGGCTGTAATTTGCAAACGCCGAAAATCTCCGGATTTGGCTACAAATCCTTTACATTTTATTTTGTCGGTATTCACCCCCCCCCCCCCTCCGACAGCTTTCTTGGATTTGCACATGCTCGCAGAGAATTTGTTGAGTTGTAATGTTTTGCAAACGCTGAAAATCTCCCGTTTCGGATACAAATTCTTTATGTTTTATATTTTCAGTCTTAAGCCCCCCCTCCCCTACAGGTTTCCTGCGTTTGCACATGCCCGCAGAGAAATTGTTGAGCTGTAGTTTTTAACCCGTGAAATTCTTTTGTTGAGTTGTAGATTATAAACATTTTTTATAAAGAATTACATTTAATGGCGCAATGAAGAAAATACGTCTCAGATAGCAAACCTCTGGGGGCGTGGACACGAAGCGGTCGAAAACGCAATTTTTATACGGCCCCTTAAATTTTTGTGGCCAGTTCTCCGGTGGCCACTTAAGGGCAAGGGGGGGGGGGGAGAAGGGGTTACTGCGGAAAACGTAAAATATAAAGAATTTCTGGTCCGATCGGGAGATTTTCAGCGTGCTTACAAATTACAACTGAACAAAACTTCTGCGGGCATCTGCTACCGTAGAAAACTTGTCTTTGGGAGGGCGGGGACTTAACGCCAAAAATATAGAATATAAAGAATTTGTAGTGCTGCAATTTGTAAAGGCTGAAAATCTCCCGATCGGACCAGAAATTCTTTATATTTGATATTTTCGCATTACCCCCCCTCCCCACAGGCTTCCTGCGTTAGCTAATGCGCCAAAAGAATTTGTTGAGTTGTGTTAGTAAACGCTGAAAATCTCCCGATCTGACCAGAAATTCCTTATGTTTTATATTTTTGGTACTAACCCCTTTCCCCCGCCCCCGACAGTTTTCCTGCATTAGCACATGCCCGCAGAGAATTTGTGGAGTTGTGTTTGCAAACACTGAAAATCTTCCGATCAGACCAGAAATTCCTTATACTATTTTATATTTTTAGTACTAAGCCCTTCCCCCACCGCTAGTAAATTTCCTGCGTTTGCACATACATGCCTGCAGAGAATTTGTGGAATTGTAGTAAAACCAAACCCTGAAATTCTTTTGTTGAGTTGTAGATTATAAAAAAAAAAAAAAATTTTTCGCAATTCAGAAAATACAAAATTGCGGAAACTTTATGTGACTCAGATAACCAACCTATGGGGACGTGGCCGCGAAGCGGTCTAAAACGCAGTTTTTATACGGCCCCTTAAAAAAATTTTGGCCAGTTCTGCGGGTGCCAGGTCTTCGCTTTGTCTTTGGCCCGAAAATCATGGAAACGTTTAAATTTCTTACTGAAAATGAAATATTAAAAAAAACTGTTTTGTGAACAATAGTTGCTCAAGTACAGTGAGAAATATAGCCATACGATATTTGTTTATTGAGAACAATTTTACGGCACTGAAATTGCGATGTGGCCAGTTCTTCAACAGTCTCGGACTTTTTTACCTGGACTTTTTTTCCTAGATTCGAACTGGCCACATCGCAATTTCAGTGCCATAAACTTGTTCTGAATAAACAAATATCGTGTGCTATATTTCTCACTGTACATGAGGAACTATTGTACACAAAACAGTTTTTTTTAATATTTCGTTTTCAGTAAGAAATTTAAACGTTTCCATGATTTTCGGGCCGAATCTAGGAAAAAAGTCCGAGGAAAAAAAGTCCAAGACTGTTGATAAACGCGGAAAAAAGTCAAGGAAAAAAGGTCCGAGGAAATAAAGTCCGAGGAAAAAAGTCCGAGGTGTGCGTTTTAATGTCATGATGGGCATGCAAATAAGTCCATTTGACATACTGTTTGAATGTTGGGGTGGGGGTGGGGAGACATACTTTCATTATTTACCTAGTGTGGTGGGGTTGCCCGAAAACCACCACACAGGAAAATTGTCACATGGTTTTCATTAAGGGGCCGGGCACAAAGTGCTGTTCCTCCGATGAACACTTTGAATGCGTGGCAGTTTTCCAAGTTTCCTAATTATGTGTGGCAGTTTTCCAAGGCGCCAAATGACGGGAAGGAGCTCTTTTGTTTGTTTGAATTTTCACGCCGGTTCATACCAGTTTAGGGTAACTGGCCACAAAAGTTCAACTGGAGGGGTGGTGGAAGCTGGGTATAAAGGTCGCCGTTTCATGGGTTATGTAGAGAATTGAATTGAAACAAATTTAGAGAAACCATTCTATGTAAGCCAAGCGAGAATTTCACTTTACTTTGAAGAAATAAATTGTCATGACTTATAAGTACATTTCTTAAAACTACAGTGTTCGACGAAACAACGGAATTACAGCGACTCATGCTGTGTTCAGAAAAGGACGACAAGGTGGGATTTTTTAATAACGCTGCACTTGTACTTAGGCACTAAATATTTACATAACATGTCAAGTTAGTAATATTTTTCTTTTACTTAATTAATTTATAGGCCTTATACCTTGGCTTTTTTAGCAGCTTTTAATCCGCCGATTTCATATCATCACGTTTACGTAACAAATCAAGTCTATAGCATTGCGGCGCTTTTGCTTAGGCACTAAATATTAATTCATAGGCCCTAGGCCTAGGCCTTTTTAACAGTTTTTATTCTACCAATGTAATATTGACAGCGTTTACACGTCAAATCAAGTTAATAATAATGCGCTTTTACTTAGGCACGAAATATTAATTCAAGGGCCTAGGCCCTTTTACCACTTTTTATTTAACCAATGTCATATTCACAACGTTTACACAGCAAATCAAGTTAATAATATTGGGCATTTACTTGGGAACGAAGTATTAATTCATAGGCCCTAGGCCTAAGCATTTTTTATTGTTTTTACTCTACCGATGTCATATTCACAACGTTTACACATCAAATAAAGTTAATAGCATTACGTTTTTACATAAGCACGAAATATTAATTCAAAGGCCTTAGGCCTACGCCGTTTTAACAGTTTTATTCTATTTAGGTCATATTCGCAATGTTTACATATCAAGTCAAGTGAATAATACTGGCATAGCTACGAAAGATAAGAAGAGGAACTCTTGGATCAAGAAAATAACCAAAGTTGAAGACATCATGATCAAAGTAAAATCCCTGAAATGGCAATAGGGTGGACATAGTGCTAGAAAAATGGACTACTGATACACGTATTAGACTGGGTATCAAGGAACATAAAAAGACCGAGAAGAAGACCACGTGGGAGATGGGTGGATGAAATTCGAAAGCATGCTGGAATGACAAGGAGATTAGCTCAGACAGACACTTGTGAAAGAAGCTTTGAGAGCCCTTCCAGCAGTGGCGAAGAAGAAAGTGTTAAAAAGGCCTAGGCCTATGGCCTTTTAATTAATGGATGGTGCATAAGTAAAAGCGCAATATTATTATTGACATTACTTATTATGTAAATTTTATGAACATGGGAATGACGGAATGAACTCTTAGAAACGACTAGACGTTAGCTTAATAATTTCGACCTGAGTAATATCACAACATTAATAATTTGACGTGTTACGGAAACGTTACGAACATGAGCATGATGGAATAAAAAAGCCGATCCCGGAAATTTTCCTCACCGTGTCAGCCTGTTATTATAAACTACGGTAAAAATGGAAAACGTCTGTAGGTTGCATTAAAAAAAAAAAAAAAGAAATGCCGCCCCTGGAAGTTTTCCCCACATATTTGTGCTCGTTGTACGGCTGCATCTTGTTTTAAACAGCGTGAAAATAGAAATGGTGATCCCGGAAATCTCCCTTACATTCGATATTTTTGTGTAAATTGCAATTTGTGCACGGTCCCTGACTGAAAAAGGTGGGGGGACTTTTCCTGTGGGGGCTTTTCTGTCCACCGAAAGTAATGGGATTCAATTTACTATAAGAGAGATTCAAATCTCCGATATGCATGCAGGTGACGAGCGAACTGCAATTCTAATAATTATATTTGTTACCGTGGCCTAACATTATGTAGAACATTCCTTAAAATGTTTTAGAGAAGCGGTTATGTCTACGTGAAGAAATTACTACCAGATCTGAGAAAGCAAAACAGATGGGTCAAAAGCGGGAGATACATATGTGTGTGATACCCGTAAAATGTCAGTTGACCAAATAGAAAAACAGCTGTTTACATCGATGCAATTGTTCGCAGAGGACGCTATTGTTTGAAGGAACGCATTCGTTTCTCTTTCCACCACTAAATTATGCGCCGAAGGTAATATGTATCTCCAACATTCTTTTCACGGAGGAAAAGGTTATAAATCTGAGGTAATGTGAAGGGGTGCGGTTTTTGCACAAAATTTGAGTATCCAATTTTAAGACAAAAGAACTCGCACTTTGCAAACAAGCTGTTTCGTTCTTCACTCGGATTTAGAAAACAGACAAGAAAAACTTAAGGGGTCGTATAAGAGTCACACTTTTGCTTTATTTATTCAGGCACCTAGATCGGGTACGCAAAAGTGGCCACTGGAGAAGTGATCACCGGAGAACTGGCCACATTGCAATTTCACCCCCCTATCATCGAAGTTTCCCAAAAAAACCGTTCAGTTCGTTTGATCTTCGTTAGATCAGATTTGATCAACTGCTATTTTCGTTCGGATAGGGAGAACTGACCACCGGAGAATTGGCCACATCGCAATTTCACTGCCATAAAATTGTTCTGAATAAACAAATATCGTGTGGTTATATTTCCTACTACTTGAGCAACTATTGTTCACAAAACATTTTTTTAATATTTCATTTTCAATAAGAAATTAAAACATTTCTATGATTTTCGGGCTAAAGACAAAGGGAGAACTGCCACCCAAAGATTTATCACCCGGAGAACTGGCACAAAAATTTTGAGGGGCCGTATAAAAATTACGTTTTTGACCGCTTCGTGTGGCCACGTCCCTACAGGTTGATTATCCGAGTCGGGGAATGGCAAATTGGTACCGTCACATAAAGTTTCCGTTATTTCGTATTTTCTTAATTTCGATATTTAACGTAATTCTTTATAAAAAAAAATGTTTATAATCTACAACTCAACAAAAGAATTTCAAAGTTTATAAACTACAAATCCACAGAATCTCTACGGACATGTGCTAACGCAGTAAACCTGTGGTGGTGGTGGGGGGGGGGATTACCAAAAATATAAAATATAAAGATTTTCATTTTCTGGTCCGATCGGGATATTTTCAGCGTTTACAAATACAACTCGCGGGCGGTCGTAGTGAGCGATGGGTTTGCCTCCTCGGGGTGCTCCGTGGTAACAATGGCACACACAACAGCAACTAGGGCCTCTGTGAATCTTGGAGAGGTGCAAGCTAGTTCTGTGTGACATTGGCGAAAAGACCCCAACTCACTGGGTTTTGTTCCAAAATCCTTAGGTTGAATGACCAACTGGAGCCCTCAGCTGTAAGCTAATCCCCCACACTGATGTACTTACCGGATTAAAAAGACAAAAAGAAATATTAAGAATGACTCAAGTGTGGGATATGGTGGACCTACCACACTTGAGAAGGACGGTCCACCACGGAATCGACCTGGAATTTCTAAACGGCGTATCAGAAAGCGATCTCGGCTGAGTGAATGTAAGATTGGTGTATGGAATACTAGAGGTATAAATGGCAAGATGAGTGAGGTGATTGAAGAGATGAATAAGTATAGACTGAATGTGCTGTATGTAAGTGAAACCAAAAAGAAGGAAATTGGGGTAGAAGAAGTGAATGGCACGGTGAGTTTGTGGCCTGGAGTATAGGATAATATGAGAGGACAGGCTGGTGTAGGTGTGATTTTAAGTGAAAAGATGAAGAACAACTTGATGCACTATAGTTGCATAAGTGAGAGAATTCTCTGGATTCGTTTGAAAGTGAAACTTCAGAGAAATGTAATTGTTGTAGTGTATGCTCCTTGTGTCTCGGAACCTTCTGATAAGAAAGAAGATTTCTGGAATGAGCTAAAAGCTGTTTTGAGCCAGTTTGGTGCTAAAGAAAAAGTTATAATAGCAGGGGATTTCAATGCTAGAGTAGGTGTGCAGCATGCAATTTCTGACAATGTTCTGGGTAAGTTTAATGATCCTTGTGTGAATGATAATGGTGAAAGATTAATTGAACTCTGCATTGAGAATGATTTGTGTGTATCTAATACATTTTTCAACCACAAGTATATACACACATATACTTGGGAAAATCGTACTCTTGGTCAAAAGAGCGTGATAGATTTTGTTGTTTATGATCAGCGTTTGAAACACTTAGTTGTTGACACCCGTGTGATGAGAGGTGCGGATGTTGGTTCTGATCATTACTCGGTAGTGTAACGAGTGAAACTTAATGTTGGTTGGAGGAAAAGGAATAGGAAGAGACCTAGGATAGAAAGAATAAAGGTTGTTAGGCTCCTTGAAGATCATCAGCGGTATTCTGACTTACTCAGAGAACGACTGAAGGATCTGAAGTCTGGTGAGAGGGATGTAGAAAAGAAGTGGGAATGTTTTAAGAACTGCGTTGTTACTGCTGCTAAAGAGGTCTGTGGCACCACAATAGTGGGTAACAATAGAGGTGATGCTTGGTGGAATAGTGAGATTGATGAGGCAGTAAAGAAAAAGAAGGAAGCCTATTTGGGGATGTTGCAAGGTAGAGTCTCTGTGGATGAATATCGCTGTAAGAAGCGTGAAGCTGCTAAGCTGGTTCGCCACAGTAAGGCAAAAGATAGGAAACAGAAAGTGGAAAGGTATGAACTGGCTTTTTGGAAAGATAGAAAGTCCTTCTGGAAGTACATGAGACTCAGGAAAAATAGGGGAAACAAAGTTGTAAGTTGTGTGAAGAATGAGATTGGGGAAATGGTATGGGAGCCCAATGAGTTAAGTGAGAGATGGGGCGAATACTTCTGTGAGTTATTAGATCAGGAGAGCAAAAATGATTCTGAGACAGATGCAGATGATGTCACAATGAGGGATGAAAGCACAGGAGTAATCTCAAGAGAAGAAGTTGTAACGTACCAGGACATGTGACGTACCTGCCAGAAGGACGCACACGACATAAAGGCAGATAGGAATCAGAATACATGTCCGCGTAGCTCAAATGGTAGAGCAACTTATTCCGGAGTGAGTGGACCCGGGTTCGAACCCCGGCGCGGATAAAAATGACGGAGAAATTCACTTCGTTATAATGGCGCCCGAACTATCCGGATGACCCGACCGTTCAAAATCTCGCATTGGTGTGATGTTATTTCCACACCGCGAGATAGGAAAAGTAAGAGAATCCTTTCTCCAGCACTTCAAAAAAAAAAAAAAAAAAAAAAAAAAAAAAATAAGGGGAAGATGATGTAACGTACCAGGACATGTGACGTACCTGCCAGAAGGACGCACACGACATAAAGGCAGATAGGAATCAGAATACATGTCCGCGTAGCTTAATTGGTAGAGCAACTTATTCCGGAATGAGTGGATCCGGGTTCGAACCCCGGCGCGGATAAAAATGACGGAGAAATTCACTTCGTTATAAAGTGTGTAAAGCTCTAAAATCTCTTCAGAATGGTAAGGCTCCAGGAGTTGATGGCATAACTGCAGAGATGTTGAAGTATGGTGGTGACCATATCTGACTGGTTAACTGAAATTTGCCAGTTGTGCTGGGAGTTAGGAAAGGTCCCTTGGGATTGGAAGGATGCTATCATTGTTCCCTTGTACACTGCTGGACAATTGCTAAGGACGGATCATAAACAGCTATATAGCGCATAAAAAAGGAAGTGTGGTTGGTTGCCAAGTGAAATAAAATAATGTCAGAATGCCAGGACATTACAAGAAAGACAATTTATTGTGCTCTGAAATCCAGAAAGCTTTGGAACGTGTTCAAGGGACAAACAGGCCATTTTGTGCAGAATACGCAAACGTGAAAAAAATGCAATTACCGTCCGCAGGCGTTCCGGCGTAAGATGTCAATACGGGATATGGCCACCATGAAGGGCGATGCAAGATTCCACACGTCCTGTCATGTTTTGCACAACATTATCAAGCAGCTGTTGGGGTAATTTATCCCATTCCTCTGTCAGTGCACGGATGAGGGTGTCCTTATTTATTGGAGGGCATTGGCGACCAGCAAGACACCTCCCCAAAGCATCCCACACATTTTCAATGGGATTCAGATCTGGAGAACGTGCTGACCATACGAGGCGTTGAATATCCTCGCTCTCAAGACACTCCTGGACAGCGACTGTTCGATGACATGTTGCGTTGTTGTCCATGAAAATGAATCTATCACTGACAGCACCACGGAACATGCGAACATGAGGTAGCAGAACATCATTAATGTATCGTTGGCCAATCATAGTCCCAGTTGGAAGCACATAGAGGGACGTACGGCCATTGATCATGATGCCAGCCCATACCATGACACTACATGTTGGATATCGGTTCCTTTCCTGTATATTTGCTGGACAATATGCAGTACCACCATCACGCCAGATCAGTTGTCGTCGACAATCAGACGATAGACTGTATCTACTCTCATCTGAGAAGAGGACAGCAGACCAGTCGTTATCAGTCCAAATTGCAATGTTGATGGCACCATTGCAAACGGGCGGTACAGTGACGTCTGGACAATGGGATGCACACAACAGGACGGCGGGCGTATAGTCCTCCTTCATGCAAACGTCTGACGACAATTTTTTGGGAGATCCGCTTGCCAGTAGCAGCCATAAACTGATTTGCTACCTCACTAGCTGTGCTGCGCCGGTGTCTTTTTGTTGATAGCACTATGTACCGATCTTCTGCAGGTGTCGTACTGTGAACACGACCTCCCCCGTGACGTTTGCTACACTCTCCATTTGTTTGAAATGATTTCCAAAGCCTTGAAACAACACTGTGGCTGACATCGAACTCCCTGGCAACATCTGTTATTTTTCGCCCTTCTTCAATCTTGCCAATAATACGGCCACGCGTGAAATCATCTAGGTGATGTCGGGAAGACATACTAAAAATTGCAAGTTTGTCAATTGATTCTTTCCCTTTCAACTTTGCATTTGAACAACAACGGTCAATACGCGTCAAATCCTTTATATCTCTTATCAGCGCTATGACGTCACGAACAAGTTTGGCAATCCAAAATTTGCATACACACAACACGTCTTACTGTATCCCGCACTTATGCTAATTTCCACTTTTTCCTGCCTTCCATTTTATGGTTGCTATCGTTGCTATTGTCATCCATCCTTAGCAATTGTCCGGCAGTGTATAAGGGAAAAGGTGATCAGACTGAATTCAAGAACTATCGTGGTATTAGCCTACTGAGTGTGCCAGGGAAAGTGTTTGGTAAAGTTGTTATTTAAAAAGTACGGGGTCTTACATCAGAGAAAGTGTGGGATGTTGAGAGTGGTTTTATGCCTGGTAAAGGCTGCACTAACCAGATTTCTGCATTACGCATGATGATTGAAAAGTATCTGGCTGTTGGGAAGAAAGTTTTTACTGCCTTCATAGATTTAGAGAAAGCTTACGACCGAGTCAATAGGACACTTTTGTGAAAGGTATTGAATGAATATGGTGTTACTGGGAATCTACTTAATAGTGTAAAAGCCATGTATGCTGGTAGTAGAGCTTGTGTACGAGTGAATGGTGTTTTATCAAAATGGTTTTCCATTGGTGCAGGAGTTAGACAAGGTTGTGTAATGTCACCATGGCTGTTTAATATATTTATGGACGCATGCATGCGTGAGGCCAAAATAGATAATAGTGGTTTATGTCTTGGTGATATACGTGTGCAGATTGTTGTATGCTGATGACACTGTCCTGTTGGCAGAGAGCAAAAGTGAGTTGCAGAGTATGTTGACTCGGATGCACGAAGTTTGCATGAAATTCAAACTGAGTATAAATAAGGGAAAAACCAAAGTTATGGTGTTTGAGAGAGGAATGGGTAACACTGAATGTAATGTAAGTATAAATGGCACTGTGATTGACCAGGTGAGTGAGTTTGTATATTTAGGAAGCATGTTTGACAGAGAGAACAAGTTGGATGGTGAAATCAGTAGGCAAGTGAATTCTTCTTTGAAAGGCATAGCTTCTGTGGGAGGTTTTCACAGGAATGATGGGTTCTCTAGAGTCCCGCATGGCTGTGTATGAAACAGTAATTGTTCCTACTCTGATGTATGGCAGTGAAACCTGGGTACTGCAGAAGAAACATAGGAGTCGTCTGTGTGCTGGAGAAATGCGTTACTTACGTGGGGTTTGTGGCAAGACACGATCTGATTGTGTCAGGAATGAAGATGTATTGCAGTTGTGTGATGTAAAGCAAAATGTTGTTAGCAAGGTGGAGACCAATATGCTTCGGTGGTTTGGCCATGTTGAAAGAATGAGTGATGAAATGCTTACTAAGAAAATATTTTCAGCCCAAGTGGCAGGAAGGAAAGGCAGAGGAAGGCCAAGGAAGACATGGGTGGATCAGATTCAGGAGTGTCTACACGAGAAAAAGATTATGAGTATGAAGTATAAAAGATCTTGTGTACGGCGTGTAATGGATATCAGTGAAGCACGAGTTGTATGTCAAGATCGCTGTAAATGGCGAAGTTTGATACGACAACAATAAGTAAAACTATCTGGAAGTTTGTATTTCTTTTTGGAGCTAACCTGTGAATCTCAGAGAACAGCTGAGTGATATGTATGTAATGTACAAATACAACTCAACAAATTCTCTACAGACATGTGTTAACGCAGGAAATTGTTGGGGGGGGGGTGCTTATTACCAAAATTATAAAGAGCTTCTGGACTGTTCGGGAGATTTTCAGCGTTTACAAATACACTCAACAAATTCTCTGCGGGCATGTGCTAACGTAAGAAAGCTCTTGGGGGTAGGGGGGGGGGGGTACTGCGGAAAAAATAAAATATAAAGAAAATTCTGGTCCAGTGTTTACGAACTACAACTGAACAAAACTTCTGCCGGCATCTGCTACCGTAGGAAATCTGTCATTGAGAGGGGAAGAGACTTAACGCCAAAAATATAGAATATAAAGGATCTGTAGAGCTGTAATTTGTAAGCGCGGGAATCTTCCAATCGGACCAGAAATTTTTTATATTTTTTACTTTCGGAATTCCTCCCCTCCCCCCCATCCCGACAGGCTTCCTGCGCTAGCACATGCGCGCAGAGAATTTGGAGTTTCAGTTTGTAAACGCCGAAAATCTCCCGATCGGACCAGAAGTTTTTATATTTTAATATTTGGTGTTAACCCCCCCTTCCCCCAACAGGTTTCCTGCTTTAGCACATGTCATTAGAGAATTTGTTGAGTTGTATTTGTAAACGCCGAAAACCTTCCGATCGGACCAGAAATTCCTTATATTTTATATTTTTGGCATTAAGCCCCCTCCCCACTCCCCAACAAATTTTCCCTGCGTTTGCACATGCCCGCAAAGAAATTGCTGTAGTTTATAAAACCCTGAAATTCTTTTGTTGAGTTATGGATTATAAAATTTCTTTTATAGAAAATCACGTTAAATATCGTAATTAAGAAAATACGAAATTACGGAAACTTTATGTGACTCAGTTAACCAACCTGTGGGGACGTGGCCACGAAGCGGTCAAAAACGTAATTTTTATAAGGCCCCTTAAATTTTTTGTGGCCTGTTCTCCGCTTTGTCTTTGACTCGAAAATCATGGAAATGTCCAAATTTCTTATTGAAAATTAAATATTAAAAAAAAAATGTTTTATATAGTGGCTCAATAGTAGGATATATAACCACACGATATTTGTTTATTCAGAACAAATTTATGGCACTGAAATTGCGAAAGAAAAAAATTGCAAACCTGACATGTTATGCAAATATTTTGTGCCTACGTACAAGTGCAGCGTTATTGAAAAATCCCACCTTATCGTCCTTTTCTGAACACAGCGTGTGTCATGTGTAATTCCGTTGTTTCGTCGAACACTCTAGTTTTAAGACATTTACTAAGTCATGACAATTTATTTCTTCAAAGTAAAGTAAAATTCTCGCTTGGCTCACATAGAATGGTTTCCCGAAATTTGTTTGGAGTTTCCAATTCAATTCTCTATATAAGCCAAGAAACGGCGATCTTTATAGCCCCCCCCCTCCCCTTGAACTTTTGTGTCCAGTTACCTTGAACTGGTATGAATCCGCGTGAAAATTCAGACAGACAAAAGAGCTCCTTCCGGTCGTTAGGCACCTAGGAAAACTGCCACACATATTTCGGAAACTTGGAAAATTGCCCCACTGGAAAACTGCCACACATTCAAAGTGTTCATCTGCGGAACAGCACTTTGTGCCCGGCCCCTTAATGAAAACGTGTGGCAGTTTTCCTGTGTGGCGGGGTTTTTTTTTCGGGCAACCCCACCACACTAGGTAAATAATGAAAGTATGTCCCCCCACCCCCACCCCAACATTCAAACAGTATGTCAAATGGACTTATTTGCATGCCATGCCCATCATGACATTAAAACGCACACCTCGGACTTTTTTTCCTGGACTTTTTTTTCGCGTTTATCAACAGTCTCGGACTTTTTTACCTGGACTTTCTTACCGATCACCGGGCAGTTCTCCGTACCCGGGGCTGGCCATCTCAGAGCCCGACTTAAACCCGATGGAAAATGTCTGGTCGTTACCTGTCAGGTTTGTATATTAAAAAATAAGCAACATTTTTCACCAAGAGAATTGCAAGTCGCAAGATATCCCTGTTGAGACAAAATCAAGGTTTGCATGTTACAAGACTTGATAACAGAATGCCAAACAGAATTTATTCGCTAATTAAGGCAAATAGAAGTGCCATAAATTATTAATTCAGGAAATATTATTTTCTGCTTTGTAATATTTTATGTATATTTATGATTTCTTTGCCGCAAAATGTGCTCTTTAGTTTTACTTTTACTTATGTTTAATGATGTAATAAACATCTTAAAACACTACACCATCGAACATTCTTTTATAATACAAATTAATTACATATGAGATGTTTCTTACGTTGCAACTATGATTCTATAGCAGATAATCAAGAACTAGCAGGAATATTTCTGCGTATTTATAGTTTATTTACACAATGTATTTGTATGCTATGGCAATGACTAATTAGTTTTGTCCCAAGATACCTAATTTAGTACCAGTCACCAGAGGACAGTCATGCTGTTTTTGCTAAGGGTAATGCTTCAGATACGACCCCTTATTTTCAAGGACGAAAGGATCAGTGCCTTCTAAAGAGAAAAAGTGCAAGTGCATTTTCCAATGTCATTTAGCTCCCTGTTCCTGCTGAATCGAAGGGGGCTTCAGGGGTGGTTTCGGAGGAAGAAAAGAGTGCATGCAAATTAATGCCCGGAAGAACAGACCCAAGGTCTCAGAGTGAAAAACTGTTCTCCGGCAAAAGAGGAATCCATCCTTACATGATTTACGACTGAGCAGTTCTTTGAAATGGCCAATGTTCCATGAACCGGACATTTGCAATTAATACCACACAACGCCAAGTATTCTTTAAGTTTTTGTTAAGAAGCCTTTAAAATCAGAATTTTATCTCAGAAATAAAAGATAATGTACAATATCTGCCATTGGTTTTCTTGTTGGATTCATAAGGCGAGAGCTCTTCCTTCAAATATAATTTAAATTTTTAGAACTTTCTTAGGAGGGGAACGGCAAATTGGTACCCGGGAGATTGGGTAAACGGTAAAAATACCCCCTGAAAAAAATACCCCCGGAGAAAATACCCCCGAAAACTTAAAAGCGGAAAAAATACCCCCGGAAGAAATACCCCCAGAACAAACGGTTCACTGTAAACTGCCACACAGGAACACAGATGTGTGGCAGTGTTCCGATGTGGCAATTTACACATCTTTCAGCAACTTGGCTACAAAAGTTCAAGGGAGGGGGGGGGGCTATAAAGATTGCCGTTTCGGGGCCTACATTGATAACTGAATTGGGAAACGAATTTCCCGAAAACTTTCCATGTAAGCCAAGCGAGAATTGTACTTTTACTTTAATTTGAATTTGAAGAAATAAATTGCCGAGGATCCGAGGTACACTGGGGGGGGCTCAACCCCCAACTTCCGTAATATTAGATTCTGGGCCGTTTGAGTCTGTCAGTGTATCCAGGCTGTTCCCCTTGAAGAGCCCGCGAGGTTCGTCAGCTTGGGGGGAGGGGGTCCCCAAAATGTTGAAATGGCCGTAGAGCTGTAAACATTAGAAGCATGCTTTACATAATGATTCTCTACACGACCACGAATTTTCAGGAGGGTGGGGTGCAAGTTTCTAAGAGCGCAGACAACTGTTCAAGGTAAGGGGTTTGCTCGCAATTTCTATGCTTCATGTTGTGTTTAATGGTAAACTATGTATGCCCTTCCCCCTCCCCCAGAAATTTGGTGAAACCTGTGAGAGTGGTACGAGGTGCTTGGTTTGGAGGGCCCTACCTCCAACTTCCGTAATTTTATATTCTGGACCTCTAGAGTCGGTCAGTGTATCCTCGATGTTACCCCTAAATAGCTCTTAGAAACGGGGGGAGGTACCCCACCCTCCTGAAAATTCGTGGTCGTGTACAGAATCATTATATAAAACATGGTACTAATGTTTACAGCTCTACGTGCATTTTAACTTTTTGGGAGAAAGCCCCCCCCCCCCAGCTCATGGACCTGAAGGGGAACTTCCTGGATACTCTGACAGACTCCAGCGACCCAGAATATAATATTACGGAAGTTCGGGGTAGAGCCCCCCCCCCCTCCCTCTCCCCACCAAGTGTACCTCGGATCTTCGGCAATTTATTTCTTCAAATTAAAGTACAATTCTCGATTGGCTTACATGGAACGTTTTCGCGAAATTCGTTTCCCAATTCAGTTATCAATGTAGGCCCAGAAACGGCAATCTCTATAGCTCCCCCACCCCCTCCTTTGAACTTTTGTAGCCAAGTTGCTGAAAAATGTGTGGTAGGGTTGCCGGTAAATTGCCACACCGGAACACTGCCACACATTAGTGTTCCTGTGTGGCAGTTTACAGTGAACCGTTTGTTCTGGGGGTATTTATTCCGGGGTATTTTTTCCGGGGGCATTTTTTCCGCTTTTCAATTTTCGGGGGTATTTTCTCCGGGGGTATTTTTTCTTGGGGGTGTTAGGAACTATTTCTAAAAACTGCCCCGATACTAATTCTGTTCAAGATAATTGGGTAAAACTATAATATCTGTTGGCGGTTTGACAGTACCATCATGATCTTGGAATAATACTGTGAAACAGTTTGAACAGATTTTCTGCGCAGTTCATGGCAGGACATTTAGAAAAAGAAAAGGTTCGGGATAACTCATAAATGAGCTAGAAAAACGCTTCCCATTTATCAACAAAGATGCTATTCGTCTGTTTTGCAGAATCCGAACATTTATTCGAATTCGTTTCCCTGAACAGAAATTCACTATTAGTGCCGCGCAGGAAAACTCTGCAGAAAATGAAAAAAATGATTGACTCAAACGCAGTGAAAAAAACATAATTTTTTTTTTCCTGTTTGTGCAATGAAGAAAACAGTTTCCAGTTCGTGCAATAAGGAACATATCTTCACGAGTTTAGGACATTTGGGCACCGGACTTTTGGGCACTGACATTTGGGCACCCGGACATTTGGGCACCCGGACATTTGGGCACCCGGACATTTGGGCACAAATCTTGAGGGGCCGTACAAAAATTGCCGTTTTTTTTTCGCTGTGAGGGCAATTGAATGAAGAAAACGTTTCTAGTAAGACAAACGACAATTGGGTGTCCAGGGGGGAGAGCCCCCCCGCCGTTAATATAGCCAAATTTTTGATAAATTTAAAACACTAAAATAGACGAAACCTTTTTTAAATGTTTGACAGCCTTGAAGGAGGTAAGGATTTTTCTGAGCCCCCCCCCAGCACACATAAAATGTCCGTAATTTCGTATTTTCTTATTTACGATATTTTTCTATAAACTATACCTAAACAAATTCTCTGCTAGTGAAACCCAAGACTCTTGTCGAGTGTGTGTGCGTGTGGAGGGGGGGGGCTTAAAACCTAAAATATGAAATGTTACACGGCACTAGCAGTGTTCCTGCCGAGTCTGCCGGTAACGGTGCTTGAGACCTGAAGTACAATTTAGTTGGCCACGGCACCAGGTGAGAATCTCAGGTGCACTGCTGCACTCAAAGATTCACACCAGAACATAAAAAATGAAAAGTTGAAGAATGACCCGAAGCATAAGGCTTGGGTGAATCCACCTTGTGAACAAAATAACAACAACAAATAAAAAATAAAATAATCTAAAAAAAAATGATACTTTGGGATCAGAGTTGTGATGAGGTTCACCCGCAATCACCAATTCGTGACTGAGTGTAGTGGTCCGGATCTTACTCCGGTACATTCAATCCCCAACCAGCCAGTACAACACTCACTTTCGCAAATAACACATGATTCTCAAATACACAACACAACATTTAATAACGTTCTGCGAGATTTAAACAGATCCGGCGCTCTCTAGGCGCATAGACAATTGCCCCTCATATGTGGGCAGCATACGGTGTCACACTTTACTGTCGGATAACGCAGCCGACTGAGTCTCCACCGGACTATCTGAACAAGAGATACTACTCGTTTACACACTAAATAGAGCTGCAGGTGATATTCATATACAATTGCTTAGAGAATGAAAAAAAATTATATGCAAACGATCACATTAAAAATACTCGCGACACAAAATACACAAGCACGTTAATTTGCGGTATACGATTATAGGTGCGAAATACTGCCAAAGTTAATTAACTAAATCTAATAAGCATGCACATGCAGAACCCTGCCCCGCTGACGTTGGTCCTGAACCAAAGTTAAAAGAAACTGTCCCGCCCAGCGGAATTTGTGGCCACACCTTCTCCCTTATTCATGTAAAAAAAGTAATCAGGAAATGGGCCCTGTAAGAAATTGAAATCTGTATGTGCAGGTATTTCCTCTGAGGTTCAGTCACTCAGCATTACTGCATCTATGTCCATGCAGCTTTGGGTGTCGGGATGGCACAAGTTCGCAGATGTGCGAAGAAAGAAAAAGGAAATATTCATCTACTTACAGTTACGTGACTTTGCTGTGCAAATCCGTTGTGCATCACATAATATCACACGACAAAAAAACACACACACACAGACACTTGCACCATGTGGCAGCACCGATGATTCAACACTTCACTTTGACGCTTGATGTAAATGAAGCACACAATTAAAAATGGTAATATCACGCCGCACTTTGTTGCAATGATTAGAGTGCACACTGATCTATTCTCGTGACGATTTGAAGGTGGCCGTTAAGCAAAATAGGCCCTCTCACATCTGATGTTGCGGTTTCCAAGATTAATTTTCTCGGCCGAGCGAAATCAGACGTGCTTTTACCTTAAGCGTATATCGGCAACTCAACATTTCACCTGTATATTTGTTAGGTATCGAAGCCACCGCTCTTACGCTCATATTTTTCTTTCGACATGTTTTTATCCCGTCGCACTTACACGTAGTGGCTTCGCTGCTTACGCGACCACACACACGCACACATGGGGCCTCGCTTCGCCCCGTAAGACAAGCGCATCTCTTCACTTCCTCCACAGTAGGGGATGAATGGGGGTGACGATTCCACACTGCAGTGGTTGGCATCCGAACCCGACTTTTCTTGGCTTCGCTTCTCATTGGAATGACCACTGTCCACTCGCAGACTTCTTAATTCCCCTGTAACTTGGCTTTCATTAGGCCAAACAGTCGCTGAGTTCCATTACGCTCCAGCCTAGAAATTTCTGCTTTATCCTGCGGATTTAGGCATTCTGCTGTCTTTATGGCAAACTGGCATCTCCAGCTGCCTCGAGTTGTCTCCATTTCTTACCAAATGCGGGGAGGTTTGCTGCTTCATTTTTCCCAATTCATTTTTTGCAGATCCAAGGCATCCAGCCTTTCACATCGGAGAGCGCACAGACAACTGAACTTTCTTCCTTATTTTCATGCCAAGTGCGAACTCTTATTTTTCTGCACGGACCACACAGAGAGCAATTGTTCTCAAAAATGCCCCAAACAATCGACGAATTTACGATTATTCGCTAAACCTTTCGTCCCCTATCTTCATTCATTCCTACTCAAGTGGCTCATTCGATACGTATTCCTCTTTCCCTTTCCGTGTTGCATAGGCTGCCCGTCAGCTGCGCCCTGATATTTATGACCTAACAGAGCTATTCTGAGACCACCCAGCCAGAGAGAGAATTCTTCGCCTCTTTTCTTTCCAAACCCCCAGATAAAACTTTATCTGCTGTTTACACTTTTAAACTCCAATCAAGCCTCGAACAATTAATACTTAATTAATTTCACACATCAACCACGCCCATTAATTACTAAATTAATGGCGGGGGTGGGTCGTAACATCGGCCCCTCCTCAAGAAATCTAGAAGTCCTCTTCTGGGCCTATCGCTTTGCTCTTATCAATTTCCAGAGCAACCATTGAGTGCTACCTTTTCCCACAGGTAGAAATAATTCAAAATGGCAAAAATATTGCGTTTCTTGCCTTCAAGAGCATTGGAGCGACTTCCCAATTATCCCGCAATTTTGTTAATTAATTTAGAGAACATCCGAAAGAAAAAACAACGTAAATGAGAAATAAATAAAAAAAACTGAACTGTAAAAGAACATGTGAGCCTGCCGAACTGTGATTCCTAGCTACCTCATACCATACGCGACATGGCGGACAAATTTTAGAGTTTTCTTCAGGTTTTAGGATGGGGGGGGGGGGTGTCCACTGTAACATTCCATCCCCCCATGAAAGAAAAAAAAAGGGATGACTGGATGAAGTTTATTCATCCAATCATTCCATTTTTTTTTTTTTTTAACTGTAAACACTCAACCCTTTCCCACCGTCGCAAGGCACCTAATTCCGGATTTAAGTGCCCGGAGTGGAAGGAAAGTTTAAGGATTTCATCACACGTTCATTGCTACCCGTCGAGATAGGCGGAAAAAAAAAATTTAAATATGAGGCATAGCTTCGAGAATCCACGAGTTCCACAGATTTCTCACGTTCGATGCTCCTACGCCCGCGAAATGATTGGAGGACTTTTGACCTGACTTCCCTGCACTCGTAAGGGATCCACAATCATGCGGGTTCGCGCTGCAAAGGGTTCGGTTTCTGCCCTCAGCTCATCGCTATCAGATAGAAATTCAGCAGCTCTCTCCCGAAATTTAGATTTTGCAATCGCGAGTTTAGTTTGCTCACTCCATCTACCCACCATCGCTACACTTTCGACATCCTGAAAAAAGTGTTTAGCACGATACAGCGGATCAGTGCCTGTAAATAGCCTCAACATGTTTATGCATCCCGCTATTTGCTCACCGTAAACCATAGGTGCGGCTAAAGCTGTTTGTCTCAGCTGTGATGTACCCGCTGTACTTGTAACAGGTGTACTCTCTTCCGGAACAATTGCAGCCTCAGTGCTCACATGTTCTCCGTTAGAGTGACCACCAGAATCATCTGAATCCATGTGACTCGCAGATGACGATTTTTTTGTGTTAGCCATTTTGTTTTTCTTACCCACTAAAATTATGGCAGTTCTTAGAAAACAGCTTAAGGCTTACTTAATGCTAAATTATACAAAATTCGCACCGAACAAAACTAAATAAAAATAGTAATGGCAGTCAATTCGCACTTATTTTACGAACATGAGTGTTGTTCCGCTAGCTGCAAAATATAGGTATCGATCCTGGGACAACGGCACCATTAATGTTACACGGCACTAGCAGTGTTCCTGCCGAGTCTGCCGGTAACGGTGCTTGAGACCTGAAGTACAATTTAGTTGGCCACGGCACCAGGTGAGAATCTCAGGTGCACTGCTGCACTCAAAGATTCACACCAGAACATAAAAAATGAAAAGTTGAAGAATGACCCGAAGCATAAGGCTTGGGTGAATCCACCTTGTGAACAAAATAACAACAACAAATAAAAAATAAAATAATCTAAAAAAAAATGATACTTTGGGATCAGAGTTGTGATGAGGTTCACCCGCAATCACCAATTCGTGACTGAGTGTAGTGGTCCGGATCTTACTCCGGTACATTCAATCCCCAACCAGCCAGTACAACACTCACTTTCGCAAATAACACATGATTCTCAAATACACAACACAACATTTAATAACGTTCTGCGAGATTTAAACAGATCCGGCGCTCTCTAGGCGCATAGACAATTGCCCCTCATATGTGGGCAGCATACGGTGTCACACTTTACTGTCGGATAACGCAGCCGACTGAGTCTCCACCGGACTATCTGAACAAGAGATACTACTCGTTTACACACTAAATAGAGCTGCAGGTGATATTCATATACAATTGCTTAGAGAATGAAAAAAAATTATATGCAAACGATCACATTAAAAATACTCGCGACACAAAATACACAAGCACGTTAATTTGCGGTATACGATTATAGGTGCGAAATACTGCCAAAGTTAATTAACTAAATCTAATAAGCATGCACATGCAGAACCCTGCCCCGCTGACGTTGGTCCTGAACCAAAGTTAAAAGAAACTGTCCCGCCCAGCGGAATTTGTGGCCACACCTTCTCCCTTATTCATGTAAAAAAAGTAATCAGGAAATGGGCCCTGTAAGAAATTGAAATCTGTATGTGCAGGTATTTCCTCTGAGGTTCAGTCACTCAGCATTACTGCATCTATGTCCATGCAGCTTTGGGTGTCGGGATGGCACAAGTTCGCAGATGTGCGAAGAAAAGAAAAAGGAAATATTCATCTACTTACAGTTACGTGACTTTGCTGTGCAAATCCGTTGTGCATCACATAATATCACACGACAAAAAAACACACACACACAGACACTTGCACCATGTGGCAGCACCGATGATTCAACACTTCACTTTGACGCTTGATGTAAATGAAGCACACAATTAAAAATGGTAATATCACGCCGCACTTTGTTGCAATGATTAGAGTGCACACTGATCTATTCTCGTGACGATTTGAAGGTGGCCGTTAAGCAAAATAGGCCCTCTCACATCTGATGTTGCGGTTTCCAAGATTAATTTTCTCGGCCGAGCGAAATCAGACGTGCTTTTACCTTAAGCGTATATCGGCAACTCAACATTTCACCTGTATATTTGTTAGGTATCGAAGCCACCGCTCTTACGCTCATATTTTTCTTTTCGACATGTTTTTATCCCGTCGCACTTACACGTAGTGGCTTCGCTGCTTACGCGACCACACACACGCACACATGGGGCCTCGCTTCGCCCCGTAAGACAAGCGCATCTCTTCACTTCCTCCACAGTAGGGGATGAATGGGGGTGACGATTCCACACTGCAGTGGTTGGCATCCGAACCCGACTTTTCTTGGCTTCGCTTCTCATTGGAATGACCACTGTCCACTCGCAGACTTCTTAATTCCCCTGTAACTTGGCTTTCATTAGGCCAAACAGTCGCTGAGTTCCATTACGCTCCAGCCTAGAAATTTCTGCTTTATCCTGCGGATTTAGGCATTCTGCTGTCTTTATGGCAAACTGGCATCTCCAGCTGCCTCGAGTTGTCTCCATTTCTTACCAAATGCGGGGAGGTTTGCTGCTTCATTTTTCCCAATTCATTTTTTGCAGATCCAAGGCATCCAGCCTTTCACATCGGAGAGCGCACAGACAACTGAACTTTCTTCCTTATTTTCATGCCAAGTGCGAACTCTTATTTTTCTGCACGGACCACACAGAGAGCAATTGTTCTCAAAAATGCCCCAAACAATCGACGAATTTACGATTATTCGCTAAACCTTTCGTCCCCTATCTTCATTCATTCCTACTCAAGTGGCTCATTCGATACGTATTCCTCTTTCCCTTTCCGTGTTGCATAGGCTGCCCGTCAGCTGCGCCCTGATATTTATGACCTAACAGAGCTATTCTGAGACCACCCAGCCAGAGAGAGAATTCTTCGCCTCTTTTCTTTCCAAACCCCCAGATAAAACTTTATCTGCTGTTTACACTTTTAAACTCCAATCAAGCCTCGAACAATTAATACTTAATTAATTTCACACATCAACCACGCCCATTAATTACTAAATTAATGGCGGGGGTGGGTCGTAACATCGGCCCCTCCTCAAGAAATCTAGAAGTCCTCTTCTGGGCCTATCGCTTTGCTCTTATCAATTTCCAGAGCAACCATTGAGTGCTACCTTTTCCCACAGGTAGAAATAATTCAAAATGGCAAAAATATTGCGTTTCTTGCCTTCAAGAGCATTGGAGCGACTTCCCAATTATCCCGCAATTTTGTTAATTAATTTAGAGAACATCCGAAAGAAAAAACAACGTAAATGAGAAATAAATAAAAAAAACTGAACTGTAAAAGAACATGTGAGCCTGCCGAACTGTGATTCCTAGCTACCTCATACCATACGCGACATGGCGGACAAATTTTAGAGTTTTCTTCAGGTTTTAGGATGGGGGGGGGGGGGTGTCCACTGTAACAGAAATATAAAAAATTTCTGGTCCGATTGGGAGATTTTCAGCGATATTTTTCTATAAACTATAACTAAACAAATTCTCTGCTAGTATGACGAAACCCAGGACTTTTGTCGAGTGGGGGGGGGCTTAAAACCTAAAATATGAAATATAAAAAATGTATGGTCCGATGGTGAGATTTTCAGCGATGTTTTTCTATAAACTATAACGAAACAAATTCTCTGCGAGTATGACGAATCCCAGGACTCTTGTCGAGTGTGTGTGTGGGGGAAGGGGGGGGGGCTTAAAACCTAAAATATGAAATATAAAAAATGTATGGTCCGATGGTGAGATTTTCAGCGATGTTTTTCTATAAACTATAAGGAAACAAATTCTCTGCGAGTATGACGAAACCCAGGACTCTTGTCGAGTGTGTGTGGGGGGAAGGGGGGGGGCTTAAAACCTAAAATATGAAATATAAAAAATGTATGGTCCGATAGGGAGATTTTCAGCGAAATTTTTCTATGAACTATAACTAAACAAATTCTCTGCGAGTATGAGGAAACCCAGGACTCTTGTCGAGTGTGTGTGTGGAGGGGGGGCTTAAAACCTAAAATATGAAATATAAAAAAATTGTGGTCCGATCGAGAGATTTTCAGCGATATTTTTCTAGAAACTATAACTAAACAAATTCTCTGCGAGTATGAGGAAACCCAGGACTCTTGTCGAGTGTGTGTGTGGAGGGGGGGGGGCTTAAAACCTAAAATATATGAAATATAAAAAATGTATGGTCCGATGGTAAGATTTTCAGCGATGTTTTTCTATAAACTATAACGAAACAAATTCTCTGCGAGTATGACGAAACCCAGGACTCTTGTCGAGTGGGGGGGGGCTTAAAACCTAAAATATGAAATATAAAAAATGTATGGTCCGATGGTGAGATTTTCAGCGATGTTTTTCTATAAACTATAACGAAACAAATTCTCTGCTAGTAGGACGAAACCCAGGACTCTTGTCGAGTGGGGGTGGGGGGCTTGAAACATAAAATCCCAGCAAAAACAGTCTTGCTGGCCCAGCACTATGTTGCTGCTGCCGAACCGTCAATAAAATGTCCGGGCGGCCAACAGAAGGGCCTGCAGTTCAGGCCAACAGCTGGCCAACAGTTGGCACCCCATCAGTTGTCATATGCCACAACAGGGCCACCAGTGGTCCATCACAGGCAGTAGCTGCCACAAGTGGCCCTTCAGTGGCCCTACAAGCACGTGCCAGAAATGATGGCTGGCCTAATGTGGTCGGCTAGTGGGCCTTTAGTGGCAGCCAGCAACCACGTGACGTAACTGGTGGCTTGCCGAATCTTGTCCGCCAATTTCCCAGTAGTAGCCATAATAATAATAATAAAAAAAAAAGAAAGGTTAACCGCAGTTTCCTAAACCTACATTTTTTTTTTTTACCCTTACGAAGCTTGTGAATTAACGCACTGCGATGGGGACCTTTTCTCGAAAGACCGGAAAAATGTCCATTTGCATCTGACTAGATTCTATCCTGGGCCGTTCACGTGGAAGCCGCGCACGCTACAGACCGGACTAATGCCCTACGCTCTGATATGTGCTAGAAGCTATCTGTTTGGTATACAATTTGTAATTGAATGCTTTCCTCTTTCATTTTATAATATTGCGAGGTATTTTTCATAAAAGTCAGTTTCATATAATTGTTAAATTAATTTTTTCAACGTAACGATAGTTTTTTTTTACCTTAAGGGAACTTCACTCATTTTCAAGGCGTGTACATACTTAGAGTCGCTTTCCAAAGTTTTGTACTGTCCTTGCCGTCTTGAAAACAGATTGTTGAATAAATATATATTTACCCGGGTTCATGTCACATTCTGTTACATTTTTAACGTTGTCTTTCCTTTCCGTTGTCCGAAGCTACATTTGTTTTAAAGAGTAAAAGATATTTTATTTTACTTCTCGTTATTTTTAGAAGCGAATTCCTCCCAGTCTTGTGTATTCAACCCATGGATGAGTACACCACATAGCGTTGCTTTTTTTTTTAATTTCAAATAATTAATAAATTTTGTACGCGTATAATTCTTTTTTTTTTCCAACAAACGCTATTTTAATGGTTTTCCAGGATATGTGTTTCAAGCGGTTTCAAATTTTTCTTGTTATTCATCCACTCCATTCCATGAATTGTTATTCATGGCAATGGAGTGGGTGTATTTCATGGCTGTAATCTAGTATTTCACGGCTTAATCTGATATCTTCGTCGACGTAAAATTTCATTAGGAAATTAATTCGCCTCTCCACATATGGAGTTTTTTCTTAACATCTACTAAAATAACACGATGGCGATAGCGTCGTCTTCAACTAACTGGTACCATGAGACACACAGCAAGTGTTGCTTCTGCGCACGCGCAGTCCCAATGCTTCCACCTGCTGTTGGGGGTTGCATTGGTTGCCAGCAACGGGCCACTAGTGGCACTTGCTTGAAGGCCCACAATTCACGGCGATGCTGCAGGGCCATCAATGGCTCGCCAACTGATAGCGCTGCCACCAACGGACCACTACCGGGCCGTGAGCGGCAGATTTCAGCCAGCAGTGACCCATCACTGCCAGGTGGTGGCCAGCAGTTTCCCAGCACATGTGTTTTTGCTGGGATATGAAATATAAAAAAATTGTGGTC
The DNA here is from genome assembly GCA_039090855.1 of Macrothele yani. Classification (NCBI taxonomy): domain Eukaryota; kingdom Metazoa; phylum Arthropoda; class Arachnida; order Araneae; family Macrothelidae; genus Macrothele; species Macrothele yani. The sequence continues at coordinate 56,550,659 of CM077017.1, read as the reverse complement.
CGATCGGGAGATTTTCAGCGATATTTTTCTATAAACTATAACTAAACAAATTCTCTGCGAGTATGAGGAAACCCAGGACTCTTGTCGAGTGTGTGTGTGGAGGAGGGGGGGCTTAAAACCTAAAATATGAAATATAAAAAAATTGTGGTCCGATCGGGAGATTTTCAGCCATTACAAGCTGCAAGTCATCGAATTGTCTGAGGGCATCTGCTGCCTCAGGAAACTAGGGGGAGGGGATACCAAAAGCGTAAAATATCAAGATTTCTCATTAATCTTCCGATCGGGAGATCTTCAGCATTTACAAGCTGTAACTCGACAAATTTTCTCAGCGCATGTGCACTCTCTGGAAACCTGTCGGCGATAGGGGGGGGGGTTAATACCAAAAGTGTAAAATATGAAAAATTCCTCCTCTCATCGGGAGATTTTCGGCATTTACAAGCTACAACTCCACATTATTTGAAGGCATGTGCCAACTCAGCAATCGTGTGTATGCGAGGGGGGGGGATACGTACCAAAAGTGTAAAATATGAAGACTTTCTCGTCCGATCGGGAGATTTTCAGCATTTACAAGCTGCAACTCGACAAATTTTCTCAGCGCATGTGCACTCTCTGGAAACTTGTCGGCGATGGGGGGGGGGGGGGGCTAATACCAAAAGTGTAAAATATGAAAAATTCCTCCTCTCATCGGGAGATTTTCGGCATTTACAAGCTACAACTCCACATTATTTGAAGGCATGTGCCAACTCAGCAATCGTGTGTATGCGAGGGGGGGGATACGTACCAAAAGTGTAAAATATGAAGACTTTCTCGTTGGAGTCGGATCGGGAGATTTTCAGTATTTACAAGCTGCAGCTCGACAAATATTTTTCTGTTCTGAGCGTATGTGCCTACACAGCAAACCCGTCCGGGGGGGGGGGTAATTTCAAAAGTGTAAAATATGAAGGATTTCTCGTCCGATCGGCAGATTTTCGGCATTTACAACTGGACACATTATTTGAGGGCGTGTGCCTACTCAGGAAACCTATCGGGCGAGGGGGGGGGGTTGTAGCTTGTAAATGTTGAAAATCTTCGGATCGGACGAGAAATTCTTCATATTTTACACTTTTGAAATTACCCCCCCCCCCCCGGACGGGATAATTTCGTCCTCCTGGATCGGGATTACATAGCTCATAATCATGAATATGGATTACATCATATTCATGATTACATAGCACCAAGGGCGCCCATGGGGGAGAGCCTCCCCCGCCTGTAACATAGCCAAATTATTGATAAATTTAAAATACTAAAATAGACGAAACCTTTTTTTAAATGTTTGACAGCCTTGAACCTTGAAGGAGGTAAGGGTTTTTCTTACCCCCTTCCTCCAAGTACTCATACGGGTACCACTGCATGGCACATTTCTTAGGTTTCAAAGGAACAAAACAATTACACCAGAACTCATACTATGCTCGGAAAAGGACGACAAGCAGGGAATTTTTTATAACGTCTCACTTTTACTTAGGCACTAAATCAAGTTATTAATATTTCTCTTTTACTGAATTAGACACTAAATTACTGTGCCTCATTCGTAGGCCCTTTTGTCAGCCTTTATTTCTACCGATGCCATATTCATAACGTTTACGTATCAACTCAAGGTAATAATATTGCGCTTTCACTTAAGCACGAAATATTAATTCATAGACCCTACCTAGGCATTTTTAACAGTTTTTGTTCTATCGATGTCACATTTATAACAATTACGTATCAACTCAAGTTAATAATATTCCGCTTTTACTTAAGCACTAAATATTATTTCATAGGCCCTAAGCCTAGGCCTTTTTAACAGCTTTTGTTCTATCGATGTCACATTCATAACAATTACCTGTCAAATCAAGTTAATAATATTCCGCTTTTACTTAAGCACTAAATATTATTTCACAGGCCCTAGGCCTAGGCATTTTTAACAGTTTTTGTTCTATCGATGTCACATTCATAACAATTACGTACCAACTCAAGTTAATAATATCCTGCCTTTACTTTTTCACTAAAAATTTTCTCACAGGGCCTAGGCCTTTTTAACAGTTTTTGTTCTATCAATGTCACATTCACAACAATTACGTATCAACTCAAGTTAATTATATTCTGCTTTTAGTTAAACACTAAATATGATTTCACAGGCCCTAGGCCTAAGCCTTTGGCCTTTTAAACAGTTTTTATTCTAACCATGTCACATTCATAACAATTACGTACAAAGCAAGTTAATAATATTTCGTTTTTACTTAAGTACTAAATATTATTTCATAGGCCCTAGGCCTAGGCCTTTTTAACAGTTTCTGTTTGAGCGATGTCTCATTCATAACAGTTACGTATCAACTCAAGTTAATAATATCCTGCCTTAACTTTTTCGCTAAACATTTCTCACAGGGCCTACGTAGCCCTTTTTAACAGTTTTTGTTCTATCCATGTCACATTCATAATAATTACGTATCAACTCAAGTTAATTATATTCTGCTTTTACTTAAGCACTAAATATCATTTCACAGGCCCTAGGCCTAGGCCTTTAATACAGTTTCTGTTCGATCGATGTCGCATTCATAACAATTACGTACATCAACTCAAGTTAATAATATCCTGCCTTTACTTTTTCACTAAAAAATTTCTCACAGGGCCTAGGCCTTTTTAAGTTTTTGTTCTATTCATGTCACATTCATAACAATTGCGCATCAACTCAAGTTAATTATATTCTGCTCTTACTTAAGCACTAAATATCTTTTCACAGGGCCTAGGCCTTTATTACACTTTCTGTTCGAGCGATGTCACATTCATAACAATTACGTATCAACTCAAGTTAATAATATCCTGCCCTTACTTTTTCACTAAAAAATTTCTCACAGGGCCTAGGCCTTTTTAAGTTTTTGTTCTATTCATGTCACATTCATAACAATTACGTATCAACTCAAGTTGGATCAACGAAAACTCCCACACTTTCTCGTACTGCTCAGCAAAGGGCGGAAAGCTCGCACACCGAAAAACTTTTGAACACCTTTTCATGTAAGGGGATGTACACGAACTGCGTTTCATTCCGAGATCTTGTCAGAGTGTGGAAGTTTTCCTAGCTGACCATAACGAAATGTACCAGTTTTCCTGGGCATGGTGAATATATTACAAATATGTCGAAATAATGTCAGTAGACGATGACATCGCTCTGTTCACGTTCTTTTATAAACAACTCATAGCAACTGAAAAATTGTTGTTCGGACACCGCTGAACAGAGTGATGACATCGTCTATTTCCTAGGCATATATGGAAATGCGTATGTAAGATTACATTGACACAAGGTTTATGCAGAAGCTTTTCGATTCATTAAATCTTCAGCAATGATTTTAATATTTCGCATGTCATAACATGCAATACAAGGTAATCAACGGGGACTCAACCAGTTGATCTTGAGGTCTTTTTAGAAGATTTTAAATGACAACCTATTGTATTTGCAATAAATTTTGGTTGAGATCGACTGTCGGTCTGTTTTCCCCGAAATCTCGTCTGTCAACGTTTACTTTCTAATCAAAGCTGACATCTGCTCCTGCTGTTTTTATGGTCCCATTAAATGAAAGCTGAGACGCTTCCCCTTCTCAGTATAATTGCTTTACTGTCCACAAGGAAAAAAAGGGGCGGGAAATCCTCATCATCACCGCCGCTGACTGACCACAAGATCAAAGAATATTGGACTTCCGCTCCCCCTTCGGCAATGCCCCAGCAGGGCCGAAGGGGGAGTTTAGTTTATTTACACGAGACTGGGTGAGACTGGGTCTGGTGTCAAGCGACCCTCTGGAAATCGTGCGCAAAGCGACCCTGTTATATTTTATCGTGGGCGAAGCTACCCTGCTAATCGAATCATTTTACTTATATATTCACAAATCGTAGTGAAATTATTTATATCTAATTAATTAAGTACTTACATCTTCTGAATTTTGTAGCTTTAGTCCAAATTGGTAACATAGTTTAATGCTTTAAGGATTTTTTTAATTTCTTCAGAATTTCCAAATTCGACGTGTGATGCACAAACAACAATTAAAAGAATTAGAAGAACTTGTTCGGAAAAGGAAGAAGATGCATATACAAGTAGACGAACGCATTCGCAATATCATGGGGGAATTTGGAAATTTTAAAGTTCTTAAAAAATGCCTGAAAGCATTAAGCTGTGTTATCAAGTTGGACTAAGTGCAAAAGCTACAAAATTCAGATGTAGGTACTTAATTAATGATGTAAATAATTTGACTACGATTTGTATATATATAGTATACACATATAAAATGATATTACAGACTTGTATTTAGTATAAAAAACTTGATGTAAGTAATTAATTAATTAGATGTAAATAAATAATTTGACTACGATTTCTATATATATATACCATCGATGGACAGCCGAAATTTTAGATTGGATTCCAAGGGACAGGAAAAGACCCAGAAGAAGACCACATGGGAGATGGGTGGATGAAATTCGAAAGTATGCGGGTATGACATGGAGGAGAGCGGCACAAGACAGACAGACCGTTGTGGAGGAAACTTGGGTAAACCTTCGTCCAGCAATGGATTGAAAATGGTTGACAATGATGATATAAGTAAAATGATTCGAATAGCAGGGTCGCTTCGTCCACGAACAAATATAACAGGGTTGCTTCGTCCACGAACAAATATAACAGGGTCGCTTTGCGCATGATTTTCCACAGGGTCGCTTGACGCACGGTCGCTTCCCGCACGTAATCGGGCGTCTGACATGAGGTAGACGTGGGTTTTGAGTTTCAATTAAGCAACCGAGTTTTGTAATGATTCTGAAATTGTCGCTAAATAGATATATTTCTTACTTTTTTATACATATACATATATATATATATATATATATATCATCATCATCATCATTGTCAACCATTATCAATCCACTGCTGGACGAAGGTCTCCCCAAGTTTCCTCCACAACGGTCTGTCTTGTGCCAGTCTCCTCCATGTCACCCCTGCATACTTTCGAATTTCATCCACCCATCTTCCATGTGGTCTTATTCTGGGTCTTTTCCTGTCCCTTGGAATCCAATCTAAAATTTCGGTTGTCCATCGATGGTCTGTTCTTCTGGCAGTATGTCCAGCCCATTGCCATTTCAGGGATTTAACTCTGAACATGATGTCTTCCACTCTTGTCATTTTTCGGATCCACGAGTTCCTCTTCTTATCTCTCCTGGTTACACCAAGCATGCACCTCTCCATGCAACTTTGAGTTGTCTGCAGCCTTTGTATGTCTCTTTTAGCTAAGGTCCACGTCTCTGCACCATACGTAAGCACTGGAAGGATGCATTGATCAAATACTTTTCTTTTAAGACATAATGGCATATTGCTCTTGAAAATTATGCTGTTTCTTCCAAAAGCTCTCCAGGCAAGTTTTGTACGCCGATTAATTTCTTCACCAATGTGACCCTCACTTGATATCTGCTGTCCAAGATAAACGTACGTGTCTGTTATCTCCAGCTTTTCTCCATCAATCGATAAATCTTCATTTCTTGTAAAAGCATTGTACATCACTTTTGTCTTCTGAAAGTTCATTTTTAATCCCACTTCTTTACTCTTGTCAGCAAGTTCCTGGATCATACTCTGTAGCTCTGATGGGGTAGTTGCAAAAATGACTATGTCATCAGCAGAACGAAGGTGGGTTAGATAATCTCCAATAATCTTTATCCCTTTGTTTTCCCAGTTCAGTGATTGAAAGACATTTTCCAATGTGGCATTAAAGAGCTTCGGAGATATGGTGTCACCTTGTCTCACTCCTTTTCCAATTTTTATGTGTGTTGTATTTTCAAACAGCCGAATCTTTGCACTTGCATTTTCATAGATGTTATTAATAATATTAATGTATGCATCTTCAATACCGCAGGATTTCAGAGCCATTGCAACTGCTGATGGTTTCACCGAATCAAAGGCTTTTTCATAATCGATAAAAGCCATGCACAATGGAAGCTCATATTCCCTCGCTCTTTCAATTAGTTCTCTCAGTACGTGGATATGATCTATTTTGCTGTAGCCACTCCTGAATCCAGCTTGTTCTCTCGGTTGAGCCATGTCCAGTGTCACCTTCAAGCGGTGTGAAAGAACTTTAGTGAAGATTTTATAAACCACTGATAGGAGGCTGATAGGTCTGTAGTTCCTGAGATCCTCAATGTCACCTTTTTTATGTAGCAAGATCATTGTAGAGTTGTTCCAATCCTCAGGAATTTTCCCTTCATTAAGGCATCGAGTGAAAATTTGGGCGAGTACTGTTTCGATTTCTCCACTTGCTTCTTGTATGATGTCCACAGTAATTCCATCTTCTCCTGGAGCTTTTCCCCGCTTCATGTTCTTGATTGCATGTGCAACTTCTGCTGGAAGGACTGGAAGAACTCTGGTACTGGTACCTTTCATGATGTCTGGAGTACATGTATCATCCCTTTCATATAATTTGGAGTAGAAATCTTTCACTCTTGTCAAAATTTCGCCTCTATTTCTTGTTACAGAACCATCTTCTTTTCTCAGTGCCATGATCTGTTTTTTCCCCTTACTGAGATGTCCCTTTGCTATCTTTAGGCTTTGGTTGTTTTCAATTGCTTTCCTTACTAGTTCACAGTTGAATTTCCTTACGTCTTCAGTGATACTTTTTCGTACTGTCTTGCATAGCTCTATATATTCCACTTTGGAAGTCACATCTCCTTTAGTTGTCCTCATCACTCTTCTTTTTTGCATCAACATTTTGGTTTTTCCTGATAATTTGTTCACATGCAATTTGTTCTTAGACCCAGCTAATTTTGTTGCTGTTTCCATAAGAGCTTTGGTTACTTTTCTGTTAACTTCAGAAATATCCACTTCTTCCGATGTTAGGCCTTCTAAAGCAGAGAATCTGTTATTCAGTTCCAATTTGAAGGTATTATGGTGTTTTTTAAGGTTGGTTATGTCAATACATTTTGTTTGTCTTATGAGCTTGCTACGTTCGAGTTTAGTGTTGAGGTGCATCTTACATCTCACCAATCTATGGTCACTGCCTGTGTTGAACTTGTTTAGCACACTGCAGTCTTCTATGACGAATTTTTTTGTTACACATAATAAAATCAATTTCACTTGTCATCCCATTTGGATGTCTCCATGTCCATTTCCTGTGTGGCTTTTTCTTGAAAAAGGAGTTCAAGATGAAAAACCCTTCTGCCTCTGCAAACTCTACGAGAGTATTTCCACGCTGGTTTCTGTTGCCGTGACCGAATTTACCTACTGAAGTTTCATTCTGTTGCCGTTGCCTTATTTTTGCATTGAAATCTCCCATAATTATCTTCAAGTGCTGCTTACCTTTATTATTTAGATCACGAATTTCCTCATAAAATTCTTCAATTTCTTCTTCAGCATGACTTGTGGTGGGTGCATAAGTTTGAATAATCTGAGCCTGGTATCTTCTCGAGAGTTGGATAACGAGTCGTGCAGCTCTGTCAGAGGCACTTTCAACTTCTACAACTTTATCCTTCAGTTTCTTGTTTATTATAAATCCAACACCACTAGTTCTGCCAGTATCTGTCCCACGATAGTAGAAGAGATTTCCACTTTTCAGTTCAATGAGATCTTCTCCTTTTCTCCTTACCTCACTTAGCCCGACGATGTCCCACTTGATCTTTTGTAGTTCCTCTTCCAATTCAAGAAGCCTTGAATCAGAAGATAGGGAGCGTCCGTTGTACGTAGCCAAGGTCAGCATCAGATGGCAGCCTAGTCCGGTCCTCCGGGGATTCTTAGCACCCTCTGCCTTCATGTCGCACTGGCCGCTGCCTTGGCCAGGTACATTCCAGCTGCCGGATACTGAGGGCCAAGATTTAAGTTGTGGAGTCATTTTGGAGGGGTTTGGCCATAACTCACCACGCTGGCCAAGCGGGTTGGTGAGTGTGGGATAGCATTTCCTCTAATCCCGATGGTATAGTTATACCGCTATTGGCGGTCGTCAGAGCCCCTTTAGTGGGAACAGGATGTACCACGAGAAGGCGGGGTTGACATTTGTCAAGGAGAGGCTGTGATGTTACGCATCACCTGACCTTACATCCCTATATCACCTGACCTTACATCACCTGACCTTGCATCAATATATATATATATATATATATTGCATAAAGCAAACAAAATCGTTTTTGTTTGTTTTTTTCTTTTGAGAAGGAGATAAAGTATACCTCTGAACCGTTTCCTGTACTTCCAATAATGGGCACAGGAATGCCAAAAAAAAAAAAAAATGTTATTTTTCACTGCTTCCCTCAGAAGTTCAAACAGGTACTCCGCGGTTGAATAGAAATGTGCAAAGAAAATACGACATCATTGTAAAGAAAGCCACGTGTAAAAATACCTGTCTTCCCCTCTCCCTTAGGTTTTCTCTCTTTTCAGAATGACTGATTTTTTTGAATCAGGGTAAAAAGTCCTAGAAAAAAAAAGTCCGAGACTGTTGAAAAACGCGGAAAAAAGTCCGAGACTGTTTATAACGAAGCAAATTTCTCCGTCATTTCTGTCCACGCCAGGATTCGAACCCTGATCCCCTCATTCCGGAATAAGTCACTCTACCAATTGAGCTACGCGGACGTTTTGTTCTGATTCCTATCTGCCTTTATGTCGTGTGCGTCCTTCGGGCAGGTACGTCACATCTCCTGGTACGTTACATCATCTCCGTCTTTTTTTTTTTTTTTTTTTTTTTTTTTTTCGAAGTGCCGGAGAAGGGATTCTCTTGTTTTTCCTATCTCGCGGTGTGGAAAAAACATCACACCAATGCGAGATTTTGAACGGTCGGGTCATCCGGATAGTTCGGGCGCCATTATAACGAAGTAAATTTCTCCGTCATTTCTGTCCACGCGTTCTTCCTTTCACATAGTCACGGAAATTGGAAGGGGAGGCCTTCCACAAATGTCACGTTTTCTATTTCATCATACAATGTTTGGTGAACCCCGTAGAACCACACCACATGTTCGGGAGGGGGAGATATAACTTTCGCTTGATGCTGAAGTAAACGTTTTACAAACTGAGTCTTCCCACAGCCAGCAGGGCCCGCTATCAGAGCAGTGAAAGGATGTTGTAGTCTGGGCACTTCCATGTTGTCAACTGAAGTCATTAAAAAAGGTACAAAATAATTTAAAGACACATAAAGTAGATTTCAATCAATTTTTATTTTAAATTCTGAATTTTGATTCAATTCGAAATTTATTTCGAACGAAATGAAAGACACGCAGGTCGTTTGTTTCAGATTTCCATCCAAAATTTCTTACAATACAGTACAAGCTTTTTCCGCGACATCTAGAATACAAGAAGAAAATACAATATTGTCCACATACGGCTGTAAACGAACTTTGAAGAGGTACTTCATTCAATTTAACAGTATCCAACTTGGAGGCAAATCTGGCAATAGGTCCTTGAAAATATTCTGGAGAATGTCCGAAAGAATAAAAAAATTCCATTGTTTTTGGGTTTGGTATGTACATAGCCAACCAGTGTTTTCCAGGATTTCCATATCGATCCGTATTCACAACAATACATGCTGGGAACTTGACAATTCTCTTGGGAAGTCTGTCACAGGCAAACACTCCGAGGAAGGACCGTTGTGTCACGTGATCTTGCTTTAGGGTCTTTACAATTTGAACACTGTTCATTTCTTCAATTGGAGAAATCACAAAGAATGTTTCTGGACTTTGAAATTTCAATAATGTTTTGGAACTCTGCGTAGATTAGCACAGAAATGGTTTTTGCTAAAGCTTTTCCAAATTTGATTTCCACTCTTAAATTTCCTTGTTGGATCAGGTTCATATGCCCTCCATCACACAGGTCCGGACTGAGATTGAATGCATAAAGAGTGTATCCCTTGGAAAATTCATCTCGATCGATATATATTCCACAATCTTGGCCCAGTTTCTCGGTTCCTTGAAATAGACTATGGAAAGAACGAATTGTGCTGCCCTTTTCGAAATTGGGTTCTAGAGGTTTATGAGGAACTGACTGTCCGTCAACGTACACGGCGATAAAGTTAACATCATAATGCTTAAATTCAAAAGCGTTAGATTTATATGTACCATTAAAAGCATCGTTATCGACACATCCAATAATCAGTCTTTTGGGCATTTGTCCTAGGAATACGTTGTCTTGCACGAAGGACATACTTCCTTGAGAGACGGAATACACTTTGCATAAAACACGATCAATAGGATACTTGGCGGGAGATTTTTCTAAAGCTTTTGCATGGCCGATGGCAACTCCCGGGTTGACTTTCACTTTTCTCACAAAAATGGAGGCGTGTTCGATGAGAACTCTGTAATTGGGGGCCTCTGAGGAGGAAACGAGGCACAAATCAGGTTTATTTCGAACCAGTTTAATTTTCACGTCCACTAAATTGAGAAGCAGTCTGTTTTGAAAAATAACTCACAGTGCAAGGTTCCAATCATGTCAAACGTTTTGCTGTCTTTCACGAGCTCATAGCGTTGATGTAATCCTTTGTTTGTTGCAGCATTCGTGGGATTAATTTCGTTCAGATGTCCGGCTGTATCCTTGTAAAACCCTTCGCATGCTAAATAGGATTTCTTTGCGTCTTCTCCATAATTTAATAGAGTTTCAATATATGCTCTGTGAGGATACATGTTGCTCGAGGACGAAATCACTCTTTCGTTTAAACTAGCATCAATTTGGGAAAACAGAGAATGAAGAAAACAGTTTATGTGCCCCACGGGCTCTTTGTCAGCTATGACGGAATTGTCAGCTTTCACAATTTTAATTTTTACGTAGAGTTGGCTGGAAGACAAGTCAAGACAAGTATTCTTCTCCACTCCCAGAAATATTAAATTCCAGAGGTCCTCCATCTCGAATGTTGGCCAAGGGGTGATATTCGATCCATTGTCCTTTTTCTATACTCGTTTGGGTGGGCGGTAAAGCAAATAAATCAAGTTCCGACTTTAAACATACGGAAGAATGACTGTGAATCAAAGCCATGGTTTACGGATCGAAAATATCGTGTGCTGTCGTCTTGGCTTTCTTTGAACGAATGATGCGCTTCATCGTGTTTCTCTTCCTTTTAACGCTTCCTCCTAACATTTTCTTCACTTTGCTTGCAGCTTTGTCGGTGAGAATTTGTCCTGCTTCTTTAGCTCGTTGTTTGGCTGCTGTTTTTGCATCCTTTCCTTGCATTAAGTCATTTGCAAGGTCGACCCCCGTTTGAAAGACTTGTTTTCCAAGCGTTTTTGCACCTTGTTTGAATAATGGTACCGCCGCTCTAAATAACGAACGAAAAAGTCCCCCAAGTTCATACCCTTTTTGAAGGGGTGCTCCTTGATAGTAGACTAAACCTTTTCCACTTTGATTGACGTAATATTCCTCGAAGGATTTTGTACAACAGCGGTATGGTTCATGCATGACTACAGAGCCTTGAGACGAAAATGAAGTTTCACGATCGCTCTCCTACGTTCAAATGGTACTAATTGTCCCGAGTGATTCCTTATAACGATTTCTACGGTTTGGAAATGTTTTCTTGCTAGAGGCAAATAATGAGGGCGATCGTATAAGGCGCTCACCACATCTGCGTCTTCTCCGCTCACTTTAACGATGCGAAGGAGAGGAGCAACCATATCTCCCACAGGGTGAGGATCCACAATATCGCTGTACTCGTACAATAGGGAAAGCGATGTGTTCCGATCGGCTACGAAATTTCCATGAATTGTGACATCACTCCCTTCTGATGCTGAATACACTCCAGGTTGAAAACCTAGAATTTCAGGTATTCCTGGAAATAACTGCAGCTGAGAACCAAGAGTTAAAGCTGCTTTGACACGTCTCGTGGTTTTATTAAAAAACATCGTAATATTTTTCGACCAATGCTGGGACATGGCTTTTACCACGTCTCCCACAGAATCATAATATCCAGCAGGGATTTTTGCTGCTTTCAGTTGACTTGGACCGAGACCGTAAGCAAAAGAATTTGAATTTACATTCACATTAAACCAGGAATGAGGGTAGATGAGTTCGACGAGTCCCACTTCCCAGTCACCATTGAGTTCGATCGGGGAAGGAAGACGCGTGATGAAATGAGAAATTTTATTGTCTGAAAAGTAGCGGAGAGAGCTGTCGCTAGGTAACGTTAGATAGAAACTCATGTTGACGAATGATGTTTCATCTAAAAAAAGGTCGGTTTTATAGAGAGGTCAAGTCTTCCGCGGGGATCCAAGCATTAAATTTATCAAGATACCCTTTAAATCTAACAAAGTATTCCATTTTTCCTTTTCTTTTACGTTTCTTTAGAACACGTTCCACAGGAAAGGCCTCGGACAGAGTAACGTTTTGAAGCTCTTCGGCGTAAAAAGTTCCTTCCAGCTCTTCGTTCAATAAATCTTTAACTTTATAGACGGGTGGGGATCTGGGAACAAGACCGCTCACAACAAAAACTTCTTCCGTCCAATTTGATTCGTATCCTTTCTCAAATGTCAATTTTGCTTTACTAATCCTCACATGATCACCCACCTGAAATTTATAGGACTGTTTTTCCTTCTTGAGATCACCATACAGATTGAGAAACACTTGCTTTTCATTATCTTTGTTTACATCTACAGGTTTCATTTTTATACTTCGATGGGGGGAATGGTTGTAACTGTGAACTAAATCGTTGAGCACGTCTATGAATTTAAACATATTTTGACTTGTAAAGTATCGCACCATGCGAGTTTTGAGCGTGCGATTGAATCTCTCCACAACACTTGCTTTTGTCTCGTTGTTCGTTGTAAAGAAATGCACACCGTGTTGTGTTAAAAACCTTTGAAACTCTTTGTTCTTAAATTCAGTTCCTTTGTCTGTTTGAAGTTTTACTGGTTTTCTATCTTGGAAAATCTGGGAAAATGCTTGAACGATATGGGACCCTGACTTTTGCTTTAAGGGAATCGCCCATGCATATTTGGAAAATATGTCAATGCATCTTAACAAGTAACGAAACCCATCGTTATATTGACTCAAACTGGAGACATCAGCTAGGTCTGCTTGGAACTGTTGTCCTATTTCATTCACCATCACTCTATTTCTCGGAAAATGTCGTCTCACCGGCTTGTGAAGGGTGTACGTTTTCTCCCCCTTCAACCATTTCATGACGTCTTTTTTCTTGACGCCTTCTTTTTTGACAGCACGGTATAAAGAATCGAGACCACCTAAACTTCCTACTTTCTGAGTTGTCATATACGTCTGTTTCATCATTTCCTCCATTACAACAGTTCAACGAGAGACGATCCACCGTAACAGAAAAACTCATGTTCACACAAACTCGATCACAACTCTTAATAACGTCCACTCCCCCTCACACACCATTTTAAAAGAAATTCCAAATCCCCTAAAACATTTGAACACCATGAAAAACCATAAATCTTACTCTTTCAAGCATCTTTTTCCAATTGTTCGATGGTCTAGCGGAAAGAATGTAAGCTTTCTGAACAAAGGACTGGGAGTTCGAACCACTTCGATAAATAAAAATCACAAAATGGTGTAAAAAAAAGGAAATCAAAACGGTGCGTTTCAGGTTCATCACCAATTCATCAAAAAAGGTTAGCAAACATGTAAACTGAACTTTTTTGACACGATTAAATCCTCTTTCTCTCAATCCAGAAACTATAAGATGATTCTCCTATTTGTTGAAAACACTTTATTTACAACCATAGAAAATTAAAACTAAATAAAACTAACCTCTTGTAAAATATTTAATCGTAAAAACTAAACTGAAGAAAAATTTATTAAAGAAAAATATAACCTGAAGAAAATTTATGAAAGAAAAAACTGATCTGGTAAAAATTTGTTAAATCAGATATTGACTTTTGGAGAAATGATCGTTTAAAATTTTTTACTTTAAGGAAAAATGAACGATTCAAATATTGACTTTTAGTTGGATGGCATTTCCCATGTTATTCTATGAGATTTTTGCGATTATAAAAAAAACTCAATCATTGGAATCGTCTTGTCCGGCGGTTCTCACGTTTGCAGCCGAACTGCGTCGCTTGATAAAATTTCACAGTGGAGAATTCTTGACACAATCTTCTAAAATATTTTGTAACGCTACCACGTGGAACGATGTTGGTTGTTTGGCGGAAATCTCCACCCAGCACGAAAGTTTTTCCTCAGAATGGACGTACATCATTCATCGCTTCTGGCAGCAACAAATCGATTTTTCTCAATGAGTGTGACGGCAACATTGATTCCCCATCAATGATGAGATGATTATTAGCCAAGCTTTCCTCAACTTAGACGAATCATTTGATGGCACTTTCATGCTGGAGACAGAAGTTTTGACAGCTGAAATTGGAATTCTGAATCCACTATGCGACGTTCGACCTCCCTTTAGCAAATCGGCAACGATTCGAGTCGTCGCAAAAACCAAAACGCTTGCCTTGCCCTCGTAAATAGATCATCATTGGGTTGTACATGTAAGTCTTGCCTGATACACCAGGACCGTCGATGAAGAAAAATCAAATTGCTGCTTTGTCGTTGTTCACAACAAAGATCATTTTACTGAAAAAGCGCTTAGCTTTTGCTGCTTCATCGTCCAAGTTGAAGATGGGACTACGACTGCTTCTGCAAGTCTAAAATTCGTGCACTTTGTGCCGTGAATTGGAAAACGATTCCGATTTCTTGAAGTGCTTTTTTTAGCAATATGACCATGAAAGTCTCGAATAAAGTTTTCAACAATGAACTCCGGAAACAGCTGAGTGGAGATGAAGTAGATCGTTTGGCGAAATTGAAGACGCGGATCAGAGCGAATGTCTGTCGCAATTGTCGTGGCATGATGAATTTTGATGCTTCCTCACAGCAGAGAACTCATCTAGTGTCGTCATCAACCAAGCCATGCGTGATTGCTGCTGTTTTGAAGCTTTCATGAAGAATTCCGGTGACGGTCTTCAAAACATTGAAGCTCATTGCACCTTGAACATACTGGAGCAGCAGCCGCAAATTAAATCGTTCATAATTCTTAGGGCTAACACTGTACATTCGATACAAACTTGTTCCTTTCACGCGGCCTCTTTTTCAGGTACTGAACTTTTGATCGTAAACATAATGATATGGCAACTCCGAGTAGTAAAGATGTCTGAAAGCTTCATCAGTCGCGTTAAGCTGGAACCAATCTGACAGCTGTGTTTTTTCTACCGTCTGCTCACAGTGCTGCCTGACCTTCTTGGAATTAAGATAACTGTTCATTTGGAAGATGAATGACAAGGCGATGAACTGCATGTGGCCGATCGTGCATGGGGTTCTCCAGAAATCTCCACATCGCTTTAGGCGCAGACACAAAGCTCGCATCGATATACTGGCTAATCTCGCAGCGAGGTACTGGATAACCTCGTCATAAATCACATTAGCTTGCGCACCAACATTATGGAATTCAACTGCAGCTTTGTTGTAACCTTTGTAAATGTACTTAAAGATATATTTAATGGCTTTGATTGACTGTCATGATTCAGCATTCTCATGACAATTGAATTTCTTAGCCAAAACTTTGTTGTAAGGAAAGCACAACAAAGCAATTATTGGCGGTAAAATTCCGGATTTCAACTTGAACGCCTTTGCGACGTCTGTACAGCGGGTAGCCATTGACATCAATGATCATGTGAGGTTTTAACTGCTTCGAAACTTCTTTATGAACTCCTTGTTAGCCATGCAATGTGCTTTTGGATTCAAAGTGCCACATGGGTCATGAATCATTGTTCGAATGACGCTTTAGTGAAGTTTCGGCTCTACTCGACGATCAGTAATATCAGCACAAACGTACCGAGCTACTTTTTCAGCTGTGTCAATTTCCTAATCATCTCCAAGAACGATCAAGATGTGTGCGTGAGGCAGTGTTCATTTTTGAAACTCGATTGTGTACACTAAAGCTTTCGCATGTCCAAAAGCGCCATTCTTAGTGATGTCTTCGAGGAGAGCTTTTAAGTTTTATACTGAATACGGTGCTACTAAATATGGACGACCGGAAGGCGGATGCAAATTGAGAAAATGGCGGCAGATTTTTCTGAATCTCTGGCCAATTCGGATTGCATGCTATGGTCCCAAATAGATCAGGTCTGCTAAATTTAGAGACAATGCCATGGCATCGTGATACGTTTCACTCATGTTGCGAGGCGAACCTTGAAATGAGGATGGAAAAATCAAGGCACGCCCAACGTTCACTCCTCTTCAATCAGCAACGTCATTCAAATGAACCATTAAGTCTCGATATTGCTCGACTAGCAAACGGACTTGCTGACTGCGGATATAGTTCACGTTGTTGCTTTCAACTTGAAAATAAGAAGCTACAGCACACTGCTGGAACAACTTTCCTCCGTGTAAAATTGGATTGAAGCGGTTAACTCTACGGTTGTTTGCGATACCTTCCATTGCAGCATCAATACACGCGCATGCTGTTGATTAGGACGATTATGGCGTTGATCTCAATATTTGGTAACCAGCCTGCTTCACCGAACGGATAAAACGACATATAAATCATTGGGTTCAGATGAGGACTCAAAATGTTGAGCTTGATGAGTAGTTGCTGGGAATTTCGAGAAGAAATTCAAAAGTCGCGCTCAAATGGTGGTTCACCGTCAGCTGACAGGAAAATCATGGTGATCTCATCAACCATAGGAAGACTGTAGCGTCTGCGGTCATTGGCAATTTATGGTCTTCATCAGCATTTCATTTCACAATTATCATATACCCCCCCCCCCGACAGGTTTGCTGACTAGACATGTGCCCTCAAATAATCTGCCGAGTTGTAGCTTATATATGCTGAAAATCTCTCGATCGGGAGAGAAATTCTTCATATATTTGCACTTTATGGTATAACCCTCCCCCCCCCAAGTTTTCAGAGCGGGCACGTGCGCTCAGACAATGTTACGAGATGTAGCTTGTAAATGCTGAAAATCTCCCGATCGGACGAGAAATTTTATATATTTCACACTTTTTAGTATCACCCCCCCCGACAGGTGTGCTCAGTAGGTTTACGCCCTGAGATAATGTCTCCAGTTGTAGTTTGTAAATGCTGAAAATCTCCCGATCGGACAAGAAATTCTTTATATTTCATTATCATATACCCCCCCCACACACACACCCGACAGGTTTGGTGACTAGGCATGTGCCCTCAAATAATCTGCCGAGTTGTAGCTTATAAATGCTGAAAATCTTTCGATCGGGAGAGAAATGCTTCATATTTTACACTTTTGTTATACGACACCCCCCTCCACCACCACAAGTTTTCAGAGCAGGCACGTGCGCTCAGACAATGTTACGAGTTGTAGTTTGTAAATGCTGAAAATCTCCCGATCGGACGAGAAATTGTTCATATTTTACACTTTTGATATATCCCCCCCCCCCCCCCCCCCGGTTTGCTGAGTAGGCTCGTGCCCGAAAATATTTAGTGCCTAAGTAACTTACGGCGGTCATTTTCACGGTCAATCTCTTACTAGTGGGCCAAGAAACGACAATTGTTATACGGCCCCTTAAACATTTGTGCCCAAATGTCCGGGTGCCCAAATGTCCGGGTGCCCAAATGTCCGCCCAGTCTTTCAGACAGAAATTCGTAAATATGTCTCAATTTCTTAATGATAATGAGATATAAGTGAAATTTTTTTGTGCACACCACTTGCTCAAGTAGGGAGAAATATAGGAACACTATAATTTTCAACGCAGCGCAATTTCATTGCTTTAAAAATGAATGTGCCCAAATGTCCGGGTGCCCAAATGTCCGGTGCCCAAATGTCCGGTGCCCAAATGTCCGGTGCCCAAAAGTCCGGTGCCCAAATGTCCGAACCCCATCTTCACTTCATGAAGTAAATTTTGTTCAGCCCTTTTTAAACGCAGTGAACTTCAGAAATCATGATGGATATAAAATGTAAGTAAATAATTTTGATTTTATACATTAACAGAGTGTTTGAACTACTTTTGCAGTGTTTGAAAACCTCAGTAGCTTTCCGTGTCTTACAGGTTTTAAACAACTAATGTTTGTGAGAGAGAAAAAGGTTTTGAACCACTAATTCTAGGGAATTACTAAAAAAAAATAAAAAAGGGAAAGATACAGTTTTCGACATCAGAAAAATAGGGTTAGTATATTAAGCAAAATACTTTTTAAAGAAAACGCATGCATTACAGAAATTGTTCGTTTAAAATTATCGCATTTATACTATTACATCAATGTTTTCCGATTTTAAGACTCAGAATCTTTAACTTTTATTTTCGAAAAAGGCAGAGTCTAATATTTTAGCGAGCATTGCAATAGGTGACACATTGTATTCTGTTAAATACGGTAATGTGATCCATTAGAGCACAGCTCCTCGTGGCTCTTGGCTTCCGAAGAGCCAGCGCAGCTACGTCATCAACTTCGGCTGCGTGTTTCAGGGGGTGAAGAGCTAAGGACCAGCCCGTGGACAAGGTTAAGCGCCCTGAGGCGGCGCGTGGAGAGGGGTGAAGACGTTTTTCAGATTCGTGGCGGCGTTCGAATTTTTGACCTTGAGAGCTACAAAACCTGTGTTTGGGCAAATCCCTCCAAAGTGAAGTTTTTTTCTACTCCCACGGTACCAGTGGCGCACCAAGGAAAGGCGGGGAGCGATGCTACATGTATATGTAGGTATGTGTGTATACGCAGGGCCGGCTGGACCATAGGGGCAACCAGGGCGCTCACCCCGGGCCCCGCGCTTTTAGGGGGCCCCGCAGTTTAGAAAACAAAATAATTTTCGGTAAAAAAAAATTAACTACATTTTTTCTGTAACTTTTGGGGCGCAAGGTCCTTAAAAATATTTTTTTTGTTTGTTTCCAATCTCTCCATTTTTGAATACGTTATCCCCCTCCCCCCTGTTCGTCGTACGTACACTGAGATTTGCAGATTCGAAATGATTTTTGTAGCCACCTAAATCTTTTCTGCATTCATGAAATAGCAAATTAAATTTCATCATTTTGTGGTCCCCTACTATTATATATCCAACAATTTTTTGTGAAAACCTGATACTTAAATTTAAGGAAATAAAAAGAACAATATCCAAGTTACTTTCGGACTATATATGGAGATCACTATTCCAACAAGAAATTAAAAAAAAAAAAGAAGGCAACTTTCATATATGAACGCGTATAAAAGTTTAGAATGTCACTAATTTGTCAGTTACTCCACTGTATGTCACTCTTACAACTTGAGTTTTCTATAATCATCCTCTTTCTGTTTAATAGTAGCAGATGAAGAGCATGGGTCGGGCCAGGAAGGTTATGGTTGCAAGCTAAATTGTTAACTAATGCTTGGTCATACAACTCTGCGGAGGTAATGACATATATACTTAAAAAATTTGTTAGGTGGGCTTATTACTTGCATCCATGACTTTGCAGAAACCCATTTCCAAATAGGTCTTTGTGGAAGTGAGAAAATGCAGAGTTTTTGCTGGTCCTTGATAAAGCCAAGGCTCAGTATTCTCGACACTTTCTGCATTCAGTTGTTTTTTCTTTGTTTCTCTTTTTATTCACACCGGTCAATACATAACCTTTTCTATATTGAACTTGGAATGAGTTAAAAAATTTTTTTTGCTTCAGTCTCTTCTTAATAGAATATATATATATATATATGTATGCATACAATATATATAAATATGTATGTATGCATACAATATATATAAATATGTATGTATGCATACAATATATATAAATATGTATGTATGCATACAATATATATAAATATGTATGTATGCATACAATATATATAAATATGTATGCATACAATATATATGAATATGTATACAGTGCATAAAATAGACAGATATACATTAGATAGACAGATAAAAGTGTTGACATACGGGGCTTAGAGCCGTTTGTCATGACTTGAGCCCCAAAGCACCCCCGTGGTGCGCTGGTGCTCGGTACAGACAGGAGATAGGTGCTAGCAAAGGATTTTTGTTTAATTTTGTTTGTCAGATGAAGATGTGCCTATTTTTAATTACACACCTTCCTTTTCTTAAAAAAAAATCCTTTTTTGAAAAATTTAAGTTGAATGATGGAAATAAAAATAAACAAAATAACAACGAATAATATATTAAATTTATGGTTTTAAATATTTCAACTAATAATAAATTAATTAATAAAATTAAGTAAATATCGTAATTTATGGTATTAACTACTATAATTTATATGTATATATGTACGGAATCTGTACCACCAGTTTTGAGCTTCGATACAACCAATACAAATTTGTCCTTGTTAAATTATCTTATAAAAGTATAAGTAGCTCAAAAAATGAGAGCGTGATTTAATTTGAAGCAGTAATTTACTGTGAAATAGATTTCTGTTATTACCAGCAATTTACCCCAGTATAGATTTCTGTTACGTTTGTAAACACATTCAAACAGTTCTGTAATATCAAAAAGAATATTAATAATTGTAAAAATAGATAAAATAATGGATATCCAAAATATTGCTATTAATTTATTTAAGACATAATATTCAAAATTTTCATACTAACATATTTCGGATTGAAAGAATCACCAACAATAACTTCCCTGACCACTCCAACATTCAGCATTTCTAAATTAGGCATTTGCCACCATTTGGTCTTGCCAAGTAACTTTCCCTCTGTTATTAAAATAATTCAAATACATATTACGGCTGTGTTTAGCTGCGTCGGTAGAATTTTTTAGTTTGTTTTTGCAAGTCACATAGGTACGATGCATATACTGTATGTACTTTTTGAGTTTCGTCGTAGAAAGTCGTGAAGTACGCATGCGCCAAGCACAATGTAGTCTACGTTTTTCAGAGAAACATTTGTCTATGTGTGGAAAATCCTGAACGTCGAAACCAAAAATCCAAACGCATTTTCCGACCCTTCTCGCCTTCGACAAAGTGTAGTTGAAAATTCGTTTATATATACTTTTCTTCCTTTTTTTTTCGTTTGCCGAAATTATAACGCTTTGCTCTTTGTGCGCAAAGGAAAAACCAAGGGAAAAACAACATTTTGTAGATTTCTACTGGGAACGAAGATTGACTGAGATACTTAGGAATCAAAAGCGCGAAGTTTTTAAGTTTGTGTCTGTGGGCAAACCCAGCCCTGGGGCGAACCTAGTTAGGGGGACGATCTCTCTAGGGACCACAGGTGGTCAGCCGTAATCGGCGCGCAGGTAAAAGTCTGTGTGTGGGGGGACCTTTAGTGCAAACGTATCTCCGGACTTCCACTAGTAAAGAGAAACAGGGTGGTCGAAAAGTCCCCTAGGGGTTTCGATTGACAACTGTACAAAAACGAACAGATCTATACCGCGTTCATTCAGAGATGAACTCTGGTCATCGTCCATTATTTGGCTGCCGAGGGGTGAGGTAGTAAGTCTTAGTCCACTCCCTCGTGTACCAACCCCCAGACCCCCAACTCAGCTCCCATTTAACGACCCCAGATGGTTCAGGAAGATCAGGGCTTAAGAGAAAAGGGCTAGTCCTTAGCGCTTCACCCCCCCCCCCCGAGACATGCAGCCGAGCTTGATGACGTAGCTGCGATGGCTCTTCGGAAGCCAAGAGCCACGGAGAGCTGTTCTCTATAGGAACACCGTAGAAAAGGCACTTTCAGTCAATGTTATCACCGTATTTAACATATTACAGTGTGTTATCTATTGCAATGCGCACTCAAATATTAGAAATTATCTTTCTCGAAAACAAAAGTTAAGGAATTTGGGTCCTAAAGTCAGAAAACGTTGATGTAATAGTATAAATGCGAAAATTTTAAATTAACAAATTCTGTCGTGAATGCTTTTTCTTTAAAAAGTATTTTGCTTACTATACTAACTATGTTTTTCTGATGGCAAAAACGCAGCGATTCTTTCCTTTTTTTTAGTAATTCCCTAGAAAAGTTGACTGGTTTAAAACCTTTTTCTCTCTCTCACAAATATTAGTTGTTTAAAACTTTTAAGACACGGAAAGTTACTGAGTTCTTCAAACTCCGTAAAAGTAGTTCAAACACTCTGTTAATGTATAAAATAAAGTGTGTTCCTCGGAAGAACAGCAATTTGTGGCCGGCCCCTTGATGAAAAGCATGTGGCAGTTTTCCTGTATGGCAATCTTCCGGTGTGGCAGTTTTCCTGTATGGCAATCTTCCAGTGTGCCGGTTTACAGTGAACCCAAAAGAAAATAAGAGAGAGTAGGAAACAACAGAGAGAGAGTGAGTGTTTTTATTAATGTGTGTGGTTCAAATGCACTGTGTTTTTTTTTATGTGCTATTTTCACTGGAGTATGATAAACGGCGACTGTTGTAATGTGGGTGTGTTTAAATGGTTATTTTCACTGTTTGGAATTTTTGACAAGTGTATTTTAAACAGCGTTATAATTTATTACTTTGTGTTTTAATTATGGTTATTAATACTTGGGTAACGTCACGATAAGTTTAATTATTCATCATGGAGTATTCTAAGGGCAAAAAAATGCTTAAGTTGAAGAGTGCGTCCAGGGCCGACTTCAAGAGTTTCTGTATCCTCGCATTCACGTTACATCTGTGGGAACCCTGGAAAACCACAGACAGGATAGATGGTTTACTTTATACGATACAGAGGGAAGTCTGAAGTGCCATGAAATAACTTAATCAGTGTCCTGTTGAAACGTGGCCTCTGGCAGGTCCTGCAGGTAAGGGAGGACTACAGGCTCCAAAACGTCGGAGATGTAGCAGTGGCTGTTGAGTGTACCGGCGATGCGTACCAGAGGGGTGCGGGTGTCATATCCAATTGCGCCCCAAACCATAACGCCAGGCGACGGACCGGTATGGCGATGCATAATGCAGGCGTTATACAGTCTCTCGCAGCGGTGCCGCCACACGCGGATCCGACCATCTTGGTGTTGCAGGCAGAAGCGGGATTCATCGGAGAAGACAATATCGTGCCCTTCCGTAGTCCAGGTGCGGCGTTCAACGTCCCACCACCGCCGCACTCGCCGGTGGTGTAACGTCAATGGTAATCGGAGCAATGGGCGCCGTGCGACAAGTCCCCGCTCCTGCAGACGACGTCGAACGGTACGTGCTGACACATGTTGTTACGCAACACACCCTAATTCCTGCGCTAACGTTCGTGATGTGGCGGTGCGAGCCGTCAATGCCCGCCGCACAACATGCCGGTCCTCTAGTTCGGTAGTGTGCCGCTGCTATGGCAATCGCTCATGTCGGTCCGTCCGTCCCTCCTGAACCCACCGAATCCATACTCGCCTCACTGTGGCTGGATGTCGTCCCACACGGGCGCCGATGTCTCGGTACGATAAACCGCTGTCGCGATAAGCCACTATTCGTCCTCTGTCGAACTCCGAAACGTGGTGGAATGACTGCCGTATTCTGCGACGAGGCATCAGGAAGCTTCCCACGCACAGGTCCGGCAGCACAACCCGCTTCCACTAATTACACTCCGCATTCTTTGCGTCCTTCTTATAGTGCTTCTCGGCGGCGTTTCGGGCGCACATGATTTGCATATGCCCTGCAATGCTAATCGTTTGCATCTCCTCTCGCGCGCGACGCGTGCTGCGAATTTCAGGTCAATCGGATGCTTCCTTCTTGGTGTTGCATTTTGGGTGGCCAGCAGTGTATATAAAATTAACATATATCCACCATTCCATCAGACTACAAGGAACGCAACGCAACGCACAATCAATGCAACCAAGCCATCGCGTTCGCGGTTACAGTTACGACAACGACAAGCCGTGTGCAGGAAGTTGAAGGATCAGTTGAGTTTAGGTGCGTTCGGAGAAGCAAGAAAAGGTCACGTGAATCAATGGAAGCGATCCTCCTTCTCAATGGCCACTTGAAGGTTATTAAACCACTGAAACTCATTAATGGCCATGTGTTTACGTGAAACTTGAAACTCAAACCCACCGCATGCAAGTACCACATTTATAAACACATGATTCATGAGCATGCAAAAGTAAAAAAATAAGTTTTAAATATACACACACACAAAATCCCATTAACTAAGTACACATTTAATTCAAATTTGGGGAGGGGGAATCGGGGGCCCTGGGCACGTGCCCCGTGTGCCCTCCCGTAAATCAGGGCCTGCCCACACCAAACATTCACTTTTGGACTGTGCGCAACGTGCTCCCTGGCTGAATGTGGGTTTTCACGACCCCATATACGAACGTCCTGAGTGTTGACTTTTCCGTGCAAGGTTGCCTCATCCGAGAACATTATACGGCGTAGGAAACTTTCATCAACTTCTAGCCGCTCCAACATGTCCCGAGCGAATTCTAAGCGCTGAGGTCAATCGTTCGGTTTAATCTGGTGTAGGAGTTGCATTTTGTATGCGGTTAGTTTTAGGGTTTGTGAAGCACTCCGATCAATGTGGATCGTGAAACATTCAGTTGTAAAGAGGCCCTTCTCGTGGACTTGCTAGGACTGCGAGCGAAAATCTCCTGTATGCTTTGCACACAGAGCCCGAATAAGATGGCCGGGGCATTCATGTATATTTCTATTTTTTACGCCCCGAATGTGACCGTTCTGGGAGAGCGCCGACACCCCGGTAGCTATGTTCCTGGCAGAAACCCACAATGGGTGTTTCAAGAACAGCATTTCTCCGTTAAATACGAAAATATACAATCCAGGAACAAAGCCAAATCCGGAACAAAGGAATGAGAGGAGGAATTTAATCCAGAAGAAAGGAACGGGGGGGGGGGGGATTTGATCCACAAAGAAAAGACGAAAGGTAAATTTAAGATGTTATAATATGTGTGTATGGCGTTCAATAAGTTTGAAGCCTGAACTTGAAAGTAGTGTGTAAGATCGGAAATTAATTATTCATGAGTGTATTTTATATTTTGTGTAATCAGCATAATTTATGCCTATCCATAAGGAAAACATGCCACGTGTCCACGTGTAAGAGACTGACATGCCACGTGTTCACGTGCAAGAGACTGAATTTTGCTTCAGGAAAAGACTTCACCTGCTCACGAAGAAAATAACTTTCTTTCGAAGTCATTGCTTCAAAACGGTAAATGTCTGGATCCGTTCGGATGGCGCCAACGAAGCACGCTGAGAACAATCTCAACAGAAACACAGTATTCCATAAACAACCCATTAAGATATTTTCTCGTCGAGCTGGATAAAGCACAACGGCAAGAATCGCCAGACTGTCTGGTCGACTATATTCTTTCATTGTACGCGAACATGTAGCTAACGGATACATATTGTATCAATGTACCTTTTGTAGGGTCCGGTTTTGAGTGACGAGGGCTAAGTTTAAAGCGACACGCGGAGATCCCGAAAGGAGATAAGAACGACAGGTGTCCGCGATAGCGAAAGTCAGGCTGCGTGTGGTGATGGAGCAGGGGGGGGTCGCACATCCCGAGGAACAAAATTTTTAGAGTCATGTCGTAGTGCCAGCGGCAGTACGTCGAAGGTCACGTAGTGCCTCGGGGCAGTGAACCGCAAAGCATGCTGGGTATTCTCCCAGTAGGAGGATGAGACGGGGAGCACGTGATCCAGAGAGAGAAGAAGTGTAGAGTGCGGGACGATACAGTTTGGTTGGGTGGAGCGAGGCTCTCGTACGAAAGATCGAGAGAAGGAAGAAGATGGAGAGCGTTTCATGTATGAAGGCTCTGATAATTTACGACACGTGTTAGTCAGGTGTACGGAGCCACAGTGGATTCCAGTAATGAACGACGCAATGAGGAGCATCGTGGCATGGAGGAGGTGCCGAAAGATCTAAGTAGATTCTCGACGTCCTTGGCTTGATAAGTTAAGCCGATTATAGAAGCTCAGGGTAGAAGTCACGTGTTGAACCACCCAGACTGCAGGTCGTTTTCACGAAGCCGTCGATCGCAAAATCGGACTCGGAGATAATGAACATTCTTCATTAAACTTGTTAAGTTTTCAATTCTGAGTGATTACTTCAACCGGTGTCGATTGCCTTATTTGGACCTTCCCTTCCTTCCTTGATTAGCAGATAACCATAGTAAAGCTGAAGAAGAGAGCACCTGGGCATTCGTTTCATATACGAGTGTTACGTAAGAACGAACCTCATCCTAGTGTGCTGTGAGCAAGTATGTACCGAGCAGAGTAAGCTGACGTTCCAGAGCGGAGGCGGGCCACAGAGCCCGAGCGATAACGCCCCCCCCTACATAGTGGTTAGTAGCTGACACAAGTATTGCATCATCCCTTAGTTATATAACAGCCACGCCACGTCGATATGAAAGCATTTGCGACAGCGCCACAGTGTATTGAAGTCTATAATGTGACAATCGATGAGCGATAGATGAAATTGTAGAACCAAGCGGTGATTAATTTTTTTACGAAGGAAGGTGAAACGCCATGCAGTGTTCATGAACGGAATGTCCGTGTGTACGTCGATGGTGCACCTTCATATGCCACAGTCAAAAGACGAGCTGCTCTCTTTAAGCGGGAAAGAGACTCGTTGGAAGACGATCCTCGCGAGGTATGCTCAGTGGAGGTGACCACAGATGAAGTGTGCCAGAAAGTGGAAAACCTGGTGATGTCAAACCGGCGAATCCATGTCGTACAGATTGCTGAGGAACTGAAGCTAAGTACCGGCAGTTGTTTTCATGAGAGGTTAGGGATGTCAAAGGTCTGTATAAGATGGGTTCCTCGAATGTTCACGACTGAGACGAAGAATGATCGTGTTGCAGCAAGTCGGGTTCAACTTGACCGTGTTAATCGTGATCCAGATGACTTCTATTCCTGCATTGTGACTGGTGATGAGACGTGGAGAACCCTGATACTAAACAAGAGAGCATGCAGTGGAAACATCATGGATCACCACAACCGAAAAAGTTCAAAACACAACCAACTGCAGGGAAGATCATGGCAACCATTTTTTGGGATTTAGATGGGATGCTGTTAATTGATTACTTGCCTCATAAAAGGACTATGAATGCTGCCTATATTCTTTCATTGCGCTATTGCGACAATTGCGTATTAAGCCATCAACAGTAAACAGCGAGCAAAATCGCAAGCGGGTGTTCTGCTTCTCCAGGACAATGCTCCAATCCATACTGCCGGTGTTTCCATGCAAGCTGAAACAGAATGTGGCTTCCAACTGCTTTCCCACCTACCGTATTCACCTAAGCTCGTCCCTTGTAACTTTTTTCTTTTCAAAAATCTGAAAAAATATCGGGGGGTTAACATTTTGCGGATCATTCTGAACTGAAGGAGGCAACGAAGTGTTGGTTTGAGGAGAAAGATAAAACGTTTTCTGCAGCGGGGATTCACCAACTCTATGATCGGTACAACAAGTGCATCCAAGTCAGGGGACACTGTGTGGGAAAATAAAGGTGCGTTTTAAAAAAAAATTGCCTTTGTATGTGAGGCTTACACCGATGAACCATTACATTATGACCACCCTCACCCTAGAGAAATCAGCGCGCCTGGAGACCGAACGGTCTCCAGCCGGTCCTCGAGTTGTCTACAGAGCAGTATACAACTCGAGGACCGGCTTTCGGTTACTAGAGTGCTCGGAGTCAAAATAGGAAAAGTCGCCGATTTATCGGAGTTTGATAAAGGACAAATTGAGACGGCGCGGCCCCTTGGAACTACGATCTCGGAAACGGCGCCACTTGTGTGTTTTTCACGAATCGCTCGCTGCAGTGAGTACGTATCAAAAGTGGTGCACAGATGGCTAAACGACGAACCGTCGTCCAGGCGTGTGTCGTCCGCAGCTCATTGATGCCAGAAGGGAGTGGAGACTGTCGCACATTGTTCACAGCGACTGCAGGGCCACAGTGAGACAAATCACCCGCAGCTACAACAGTGGTGATCAGGGCAATGGGGCAGGGCACACAGTTCATCGCAGCCTTCTGCGCATGGACCTGCGTAGCCGACGACATAGCCAGGTCCCCATGCTCACTGCACGTCCTCGCCAATAACGCTTGAAATGGGCCCAAGATGATCAAGATAGGACCGTGGATGATTAGAAGAAAGTGGCCTGGTCTGACGAATCTAGATTCCTAGTGCATCACGTAGACGGTCGAGCGCGGATACGCCGATTACCAACGGAGGCTATGGCAGCTGGCTGCACTGTTGGGCGGAAACAGGCCAGCGGCGGCATTGTTATTCTGTGGGCGATGTTTTCTTGGGACACTTTAGTCCCCATTATCCCAATAGCACAATCCCTGACAGCTGTCAGGTATCTGAAAATCTTTGCGGACCAAGTTCATCTATTCATGGCAACTGTGTTCCCTGCTGGTGATGGCCATTACCAACAGGAAAATGCGCAATGCCGCACTGCCAGACGTCAAGGAGTAGTTTGAGGAACATGCTGGTGACTCTCTGTTAATGCCCTGGCCTCCAAATTCACCTAACATGAACCCAATCGAGCATTTGTGGTTCGACTTGGAAAAGCGGGTTCGCGCTAAATCACCCCCCCGAAATGTATGGCAACTGGAGGACCTGCTGTTGACATTATGGTACCAGATACCTCAGGATACCTATCGCCACCTCATGGAATCGATGCCTCGCCGAGTGGTCGCTGTTTTGAGGGGTAAAGGGGGTCCTACAGCTTATTTGGTAATTGGTCATAATGTAATGGCTCATTGGTGTAGAATTTATTGAGCGACCTACATATACACGGTCGAGTCACATTATTGTGACCACCAGCTAATATCCAGAGTAACCGCCGTCTGCAGAGCGGGCAGCAGGTAGACGGGCTGGGAGTAACTCAACAAGGTGCTGGAAGGTGTTCACAGATACTGCATTGCATTTGACAGCTGCTGGAGGGTGCGTGGTGGAGGATCTATAGAGCGAACAACACGATCGAGGTGGTCCTACAGATGCTCAATTGGGATTAAGTCTGGGGAATGAGGAGGCCGGGGAATTACTTTGAAGCTTCATCGTGCCCTTCGAACCACTCTCGGACATTTCTAGCTGTGTGACACGTCGCATTGCCGTGCTGGAAGATCCCATCCGCCACAGGGAAGACAATCAGCACGTATGGGTGTACGTGGTCTGAAAAGATGGATTCATAACGAATTCGGTCCACAGTGCCTTCCACAGGTATGAGTGGACCCAGAGAATGCCACAAAAACATTCCTCAGACCATAACGCTGCCCCCACCAGCTTGTTTTCTTCCCGAAGTGGTTGAAGAGTGTTTGTTCTCCGATGTTTCTCGCCTTATACGCCAACGTCCATCCGTTCGATGAAGCAGAAAACGTGACTCATCGGAGAAGACAATATTTTGCCAATCGACCATTTAAATTACACTGCTAGCCACCCAAAATGCAACACCAAAAAGGACACGAGATAGCAAAGCCAGATTTACTGGATACATAACAACAGATAAAAAGATGAAACGATTGAGTTTACAGGCTCGTGCGACTTGCGGAACACGCAGACATCAATAGTTCGTGTGGCCCCTATGGCTGGCAATAACGGTCGCTACATCGAACGAAAGAGGCTTTGGATGTGGGCTTGGGGTATATGTCGGTCCATGCTGCTTCCACACGCTGCCACAGTTCATCAAGCGTCGCCGCGGGTGATGCTTGCCGGGCCACTCGGTTGTCGATCAGCGACCAGACATGTTCGATGGGCGACATATCGGGAGAACAGGCGGGCCACGGCAGCAGTGACACCTGGTGGGCAGTGAAGAATTGTTGCACGATGCGTGCCACGCGCGGGTACGCATTGTCTGTTGAAACGTGGCCTCTGGCAGGTCCTGTAGGTAAGGGAGGACTACAGGCTCCAAAACGTCGGAGATGGTGCCGTGGTTGTTGAGTGTACCGGTGATGCGTACCAGAGGGGTGCGGGTGTCATATCCAATTGCGCCCCAAACCATTACGCCAGGCGACGGACCGGTATGGCGATGCATAATGCAGGCGTCATAGAGTCTCTCGCCGCGGTGCCGCCACACGCGGTCCGACCATCGTGGTGTTGCAGGAAGAAGCGGGATTCGTCAGAGAAGACAATGTCGTGCCATTCCGTAGTCCAAGTGTGGCGTTCAACGGCCCAATGCCGCCGCACTCGCCGGTGGTGTAACGTCAATGGTAATCGGAGCAATGGGCGCCGTGCGACAAGTCCCAGCTCCTGCAGAGGACGTCGAACGGTACGTGCGGTCACAGGTTGTTGCGCAACACACCCTAATTCCTGCGCTAACGTTCGTGATGTGGCGGTGCGAGCCGTCAATGCCCGCCGCACAACATGCCGCTCCTCTCGTTCGGTAGTGTGCCGCGGCTACGGCAATCGCTCACGTCGGTCCGTCCGTCCCTCCTGCACCCACCGAATCCATACTCGCCTGACTGTGGCTGGATGTCGTCCCACATGGGCACCGATGTCTCGGTACGATAAACCGCTGTCGTGATAAGCCAGTATTCTTCCTCTGTCGAACTCCTAAACGGGCTGGAATGACTGCCGTATTCTGCGACGAGGCATCAGGAGCATCCCACGCACAGGTCCGGCAACACAACACACTTCCACTACTTACACCCCGCCTTCTGTGCACCCTTCTTATAGTGCTTCTCGGTGGCGTGCCGGGCACACATGATTTGCATATGCCCTGCAATGCTAATCGTTTGCATGTCCTCTCGCGGGCGACGTATGCTGCGAATTTCAGGCCAATCGGATGCTTCCTTCTTGGTGTTGCATTTTTGGTGACCAGCAGTGTAGTTGTGTATTTATAGAACACAATTGTGTTGTTCGCATTTTTTAAATATTATATTAATAAAAACTTGTTTCAGTTGAATTTTATCAGGAAAATAAAAAATATATCTTCATGTTGTTGCAAAATTTTTCAGATGTGTTCATTTCTAAAGAACGGAGAGGGCTATCGCCCCATGCTGAGATGCTGGCACTGTCCAGGGAAGACTGACCCTTCTGTCATTTTCAAAGGCCACGCTTCGCCGCCCCGGTGGCGCAGTGGTCTAAGCGATGGCCTCTGATTATTCGTCCGAACGGGGTCCGGGATCGAATCCCGTGAGGCATGGATGCTGTGTTTGTCTTACGGCACTGGCTCTCTCCCTTCCCTGTAACCAGTGACCCTAAATTAGGGACGGGCGACTGCTTATAGCCCATTGAGTTGCTCATGGTGGTCGTTAAACCTCCAAAAAAAAAAAAAAAAAGAAAAAGGCCACGCTTCTTCCATATAGTCAACTGAACGTGCTTTGAGTTCTGTACAAAATAAAAGGAAAGGAGAACGCAGCTGAGGTGGGAAAAGTAGTGGGGCAGCGTCCTACCCTGTCCTCCCCCGACTATAGATCTACAAAGGCAACACGAAAAGTTGGTAAGCCTACATGAACCCTACTTGGTGAATCCCGCATGCGTATACTTTCCTGTTGCTCAATTAGCGCATTTAATCATGGATTCTTTTTTTTTTTTTTTTTTTTTTTGATTAGTGGTTTAACGACCACCGTGAGCAACTCAATGGGCTATAAGCAGTCGCCCGTCCCTAATTTAGGGTCACTGGTTCCAGGGAAGGGAGAGAACCAGTGCCGTAAGACAAACACAACATCCATGCCTCACGGGATTCGAACCCGGACCCCGTTCGGACGAATGATCAGAGGCCATCGCTTAGACCACTGCGCCACCGGGGCGGCAGTCATGGGTTCACTCGTAAATGCATCGCTGAAAGTACGTATTTTCGGCTTGGTTGTTAACATTCATTCGCGTAAGTCTAATTCACATTCACCAAGAGTCTACGGTATGAACAGAAAACAGAAAGGTTTATCGAAATGAATTTTTGTTTGTGACAGGCTGACAGGCGACAGGATTTTTTCTCACGTGCTTTCTTCTTAAATTTTAAATCGTAAACCTTTAAAACTAATTGCTATTGAGCATTTTGTTATCCAGACCATGTTCCCTGCAGACAAAAGAAAAACAATAATAATAATAATAAATAAGAAACGAGTTCTTGGTTACTACTCTTCAATTCTGGTTCAGTTTTTCTGCTGAATTTCTTTCCTCCATAATATCACTTACGTGCGATTTCCTTTCATTGCTGAAAGTCGAAGCAGATGTTTGCCTCAACATAAATAGCTCTCATGCGGACCGTGTCAGATAATTACATCCAAAGGAGATCATGTTTCCTGCGATGCTGCTGAATGATCTCTCTGCTACAAGTGCTTAATACAGAAGAATTTCTCCGGAATTTTTGAAAGGGAAAACTTTCCAGCGGAAGTTTTTCGTTTTTGCTGCTACTACCGATCATTCTTTTGTGGAAATAGATTCTTTCTGTGAAAGGGAGTAAAAAGTGAGTACTCAATCTGCATCTCTCAAATTTGCCAACACTCACACCAGCCTCTGTTCATTGACATCTGGACTGCGGCTGATATTGGAGTTCATCGGTTTGTAACGCACACACACACAAATGCTGTATATCATCATCATCATCATCATTGTCAACCATTATCAATCCACCACTGGACGAAGGACTCCCCAAGTTTCTCCACAACGGTCTGTCTTGTGCCAGTCTCCTCCATGTTACTCCCGCATACTTTCGAATTTCATCCAACCATCTCCCAAGTGAGACAAGGTGACACCATATCTTCGAAGCTCTTTAATGCCACATTGGAAAATGTCTTTCAATCACTGAACTGGGAAAACAAAGGGATACAGATTAATGGAGATTATCTAACCCACCTTCGTTTTGCTGATGACATAGTCATTTTTGCAACTACCCCATCAGAGCTACAGAGTATGATCCAGGAACTTGCTGACAAGAGTAAAGAAGTGGGATTAAAAATGAACTTTCAGAAGACAAAAGTGATGTACAATGCTTTTACAAGAAATGAAGATTTATCGATTGATGGAGAAAAGCTGGAGATAACAGACACGTACGTTTATCTTGGACAGCAGATATCAAGTGAGGGTCACATTGGTGAAGAAATTAATCGGCGTACAAAACTTGCCTGGAGAGCTTTTGGAAGAAACAGCATAATTTTCAAGAGCAATATGCCATTATGTCTTAGAAGAAAAGTGTTTGATCAATGCATCCTTCCAGTGCTTACGTATGGTGCAGAGACGTGGACCTTAGCTAAAAGAGACATACAAAGGCTGCAGACAACTCAACGCAGCATGGAGAGGTGCATGCTTGGTGTAACCAGGACAGATAAGAAGAGGAACTCGTGGATCCGAAAAATGACAAGAGTGGAAGACATCATGATCAGAGTTAAATCCCTGAAATGGCAATGGGCTGGACATACTGCCAGAAGGACAGACCATCGATGGACAGCCGAAATTTTAGGTTGGATTCCAAGGGACAGGAAAAGACCCAGAAGAAGACCACATGGAAGATGGGTGGATGAAATTCGAAAGTATGCGTAGGTGACATGGAGGAAACTGGCACAAGACAGACCGTCGTGGAGGAAACTTGGGGAGACCTTCGTCCAGCAGTGGATTGATAATGGTTGACAATGATGATGATGATGATTATATATATATATATATATATATATATGGCTGGATTGACTGATTAAGGTGCTGGAAGGTGTTCACAGGTATGTGCAGCTGTGCGCAGTGCATCTGACAGCTGCTGGAAGGTGCGTAGTGGAGGATCAACACAGCAAACAACACGATCGAGGTGGTCACACAGATGATCATTTGGGTTTAAGTTTGGGGAATTAGGGGGCCAGGGAAGTATTTTGAAATCTTCATCGTGCTCTTCCAACCATTCTCGGACATTTCTAGCTGTGTGACACGTCGCATTGTCGTTCTGGAAGTTCTCATGCGCCCTAGGGAAAACAATCAGCATGTATGGGTGTACGTGGTCTGCAAGGATGGATTCATAACGAATTCGGTCCACAGTGCCTTTCACAGATATGAGTGGACCCAGGGAATGCCACGAAAACATTTCCCAGACCATAACGCTGCCCTCACCAGCTTGTGTTTTTTCAGCAATGGTTGAAGATTGTTTGTTCTCCGATGTTTCTCGCCTTATACGACAACGTCTATCCGTTCGATGAAGCAGAAAACATGACTCATCGGAGA
This sequence comes from Macrothele yani, assembly GCA_039090855.1. Taxonomy (NCBI): domain Eukaryota; kingdom Metazoa; phylum Arthropoda; class Arachnida; order Araneae; family Macrothelidae; genus Macrothele; species Macrothele yani. Next base: position 56,516,772 of record CM077017.1, on the reverse strand, counting down.
AGACAATCTTTTGCCAATCAGCGGAGGTCCAATTCCGATACTGCCGTGCAAATGTAAGCCTTTTCTGCCGATGCACCTTTGTTAGCATAGGTGCAGTGACTATTCGTCTGCATCGGAGCCCCATACGCAAACAAGGTTCGCTGAACTCTCGTTTTAGACACACTTCCGGTAGCCCCCTGGTTCATTCGGCCCGTGAGTTGCTCCACTGTTGCCTGTCGATCGGCCCTCACGCACCTTCGCAGCCGACGTTCACCTCTCACATCAATGGCACGCGGTACTTTGCAGTTTTCACGTCGATTTTTCACAATGGTGCCATTTCTCCAATCACGACACACTTTAACCACAGCAGCACGCGAACAGATCACAGACTGCGCTGTTTTAGAAATATTGCCACCCTTGGCCCGAAACCGATAATCATCCCTTTTTGCAAATCTGATAAATCGCTCATTTTATCCATGACAGCAACGAGTGATATGTTTTCAGAATGCCTACAGCACACCTTATAAACTCTCCAAGCCAGCTGATTGGGTACGCGCTGTTGACGTCAAAAGTAGGCGGTGGTCACAATAATGTGACTCTACTGTGTGTGTGTATATATATATCTATATACACTATATTGTCAAAAGTCACCGGACACCTAAAAGAGAAACACAACATAGCATTTATTGACAAACATTAGTACGGTGTCCGTCCACCTTTGGCCTTAATGCATGCCTGACCTTTCGAGACATGCTTTCGACAAGGTTTTGGAACACAGCGATAGGTATGCGCTTCCCTTCAGTATATAATGCTGCCGCTAACTGTTGCTTAGTAGTAGGCCTTGGTTCCAATTTCTTATGCGGCGCTCTAATTCATCCCATAGGTACTCTATGGGATTAAGATCAGGGCTCTGTGCTGTCCAGTCCACATACGATTCGGAGTTATCGTCAAATCACGCCGTAACAGTCCTTGTTTTTGACTCCGTGTATTATCCTGCTGTTACCAACAAGGCTCGGTTCCATATAGTATTGCCACACAGATGGTGTAGGGCATAATTGTCCAGAATATCGAGGTAGACGTGCTGGTTAACAGGTTTGTCCACGATAACCAATGGTCCGGGACCATACCACGAAAAACATCCCCACACGAGTACACTGCCAGCTCCAAACCTGACCGTAGGAACATTACACTGTGGTAAATAGCGTTCCCCCGGCTCCGCCATAACCACACACGGCCATCAGACTGATGCATCGTGTATCTGGATTCATCAGTCCATAGGACCCTTTTCCATTGATCTAGGGTCCATGATAAATGTTCTTTACACCATGCTAAACGACGAGTAGCATTCCGAGTGGAGATGAAAGACTTATGAGCACCGAACGACCACGGTAATCTATGGAATGAAGTTCTCTGCGAATGGTACGTGTACGTACCGAGGTTCCAGCATTTTTACTCACCTGTACACTGAGGTCTTTTGCAGTACTCCTTCGATTAACTGTAACGACTCTCCTAAGGCTTCGACGTCCTCTATCACTGATTTTCTTTGGTCTGCCGGTACATTTTGCTGCTTCAGGCACGTTATGTATCTTTCACTTATTCAGTACATCCAAATCAGTTGACTTGGGTATGTTTAAACGCCTCTGAGTTTCTCTTATGGACAACCCACTAATATAACACCCAACAATCTTTCCTTTCACAAAGTCAGTTCTCTCCCGCCACGACATTTTCACTCAACCTCACAGTGCGATATGATCGCGGTCAAATGCAGGCTTGTTTTTATATCGTTTGCAGCTGTACCGCGCATCTTAACAACGCAGCGGATCCCTTCATTTTTTGCCTTTGAAGGGGTGTCTGGTGACTTTTATCAATATAGTGTATCATCATCATCATCATCATCATTGTCAACCATTATCAATCCACTGCTGGACGAAGGTCTCCCAAGTTTCCTCCACAACGGTCTGTCTTGTGCCAGTCTCCTCCATGTCACTCCCGCATACTTTCGAATTTCATCCACCCATCTTCCATGTGGTCTTCTTCTGGGTCTTTTATTGTCCCTTGGAATCCAATCTAAAATTTCGGCTGTCCATCGATGGTCTGTCCTTCTGGCAGTATGTCCAGCCCATTGCCATTTCAGGGATTTAACTCTGATCATGATGTCTTCCACTCTCGTCATTTTTCGGATCCACGAGTTCCTCTTCTTATCTGTCCTGGTTACACCAAGCATGCACCTCTCCATGCTGCGTTGAGTTGTCTGCAGCCTTTGTATGTCTCTTTTAGTTAAGGTCCACGTCTCTGCACCATACGTAAGCACTGGAAGGATGCATTGATCAAACACTTTTCTTTTAAGACATAATGGCATATTGCTCTTGAAAATTATGCTGTTTCTTCCAAAAGCTCTCCAGGCAAGTTTTGTACGCCGATTAATTTCTTCATCAATGTGACCCTCACTTGATATCTGCTGTCCAAGATAAATGTACGTGTCTGTTATCTCCAGCTTTTCTCCATTAATCGATAAATCTTCATTTCTTGTAAAAGCATTGAACATCACTTTTGTCTTCTGAAAGTTCATTTTTAATCCCACTTCTTTACTCTTGTCAGCAAGTTCTTGGATCATACTCTGTAGCTATGATGGGGTAGTTGCAAAAATGACTATGTCATCAGCAAAACGAAGGTGGGTTAGATAATCTCCATTAATCTGTATCCCTTTGTTTTCCCAGTTCAGTGATTGAAAGACATTTTGCAATGTGGCATTAAAGAGCTTCGGAGATATGGTGTCACCTTGTCTCACTCCTTTTCCAATTTTTATGTGTGTTGTATTTTCAAACAGCCGAATCTTTGCATTTGCATTTTCATAGATGTTATTAATAATATTAATGTACGCATCTTCAATACCGCAGGATTTCAGGGCCATTGTAACTGCTGATGGTTTCACCGAATCAAAGGCTTTTTCATAATCGATAAAAGCCATGCACAATGGAAGTTCATATTCCCTCGCTCTTTCAATTAGTTCTCTCAGTACGTGGATATGATCTATTGTGTTGTAGCCATTCCTGAATTCAGCTTGTTCTCTCGGTTGAGCCATGTCCAGTATCCCCTTTAAGCGGTGTGAAAGAACTTTAGTGAAGATTTTATAAACCACTGATAGGAAGCTGATAGGTCTGTAGTTCCTGAGATTCTCAATGTCACCTTTTTTATGTAGCAAGATCATTGTAGCGTTGTTCCAATCCTCAGGAATCTTCCCTTCATTAAGGCATCGAGTGAAAATTTGGGCGAGTACTGTTTCGATTTCTCCACTTGCTTCTTGTATGATGTCTACAGTAATTTCATCTTTTCCTGGAGCTTTTCCCCGCTTCATGTTCTTGATTGCATGTGCGACTTCTGCTGGGAGGACTGGAAGAACTCTGGTACTGGTACCTTTCATGATGTCTGGAGTACATGTATCATCCCTGTCATATAATTTGGAGTAGAAATCTTTCACTCTTGTCAAAATTTCGCCTCTATTTCTTGTTACAGAACCATCTTCTTTTCTCAGTGCCATAATCTGTTTTCTTCCCTTACTGAGATGTCCCTTTGCTATCTTTAGGCTTTGGTTGTTTTCAATTGCTTTCCTTACTAGTTCACAGTTGAATTTCCTTACGTCTTCAGTGATACTTTTTCATACTGTCTTGCATAGCTCTATATATTCCACTTTGGAAGTCACATCTTCTTTAGTTGTCCTCATCTCTCTCCTTTTTTGCATCAACATTTTGGTTGTTCCTGATAATTTGTTCACATGCAACTTGTTCTTAGACCCAGCTAATTTTGTTGCTGTTTCCATAAGAGCTTTGGTTACTCTTCTGTTAACTTCAGAAATATCCACTTCTTCCGATGTTAGGCCTTCTAAAGCAGAGAATCTGTTCTTCAGTTCCAACTTGAAGGTATTATGGTGTTTTTTAAGGTTGGTTATGTCAATACATTTTGTTTGTCTTATGAGCTTGCTACGTTCGAATTTAGTGTTGAGATGCATCTTACATCTCACCAATCTATGGTCACTACCTGTGTTGAACTTGTTTAGCACACTGCAGTCTTCTATGACGAATTTTTTTGTTACACATAATAAAATCAATTTCACTTGTCGTCCCATTTGGATGTCTCCATGTCCATTTCCCGTGTGGCTTTTTCTTGAAAAAGGAGTTCAAGATGAAAAACCCTTCTGCCTCTGCAAACTCTACGAGAGTATTTCCACGCTGGTTTCTGTTGCCGTGACCGAATTTACCTACTGAAGTTTCATTCTGTTGCCGTTGCCCTATTTTTGCATTGAAATTTCCCATAATTATCTTCAAGTGGTGCTTACCTTTATTATTTAGATGACGAATTTCCTCATAAAATTCTTCAATTTCTTCTTCGGGATGACTTGTGGTGGGTGCATAAGTTTGAATAATCTGAGTCTGGTATCTTCTCGAGAGTTGGATAACGAGTCGTGCAGCTCTGTCAGAGGAACTTTCAACTTCTACAACTTTATCCTTCAGTTTCTTGTTTATTATAAATCCAACACCACTAGTTCTGCCAGTATCTGTCCCACGATAGTAGAAGAGATGTCCACTTTTCAGTTCAATGAGATCTTCTCCTTTTCTCCTTACCTCACTTAGCCCGACGATGTCCCACTTGATCCTTTGTAGTTCCTCTTCCAATTCAAGAAGCCTTGAATCAGAAGATAGGGAGCGTCCGTTATACGTAGCCAAGGTCAGCATCAGATGGCAGCCTAGTCCGGTCCTCCGGGGATTCTTAGCACCCTCTGCCTTCATGTCGCACTGGCCGCTGCCTTGGCCAGGTACATTCCAGCTGCCGGAGACTGAGGGCCAAGATTTAAGTTGTGGAGTCATTTTAGAGGGGTTTGGCCATAACTCACCACGCTGGCCAAGCGGGTTGGTGAGTGTGGGATAGCATTTCCTCTAATCCCGATGGTATAGTTATACCGCTATTGGCGGTCGTCAGAGCCCCTTTAGTGGGAACAGGATGTACCACGAGAAGGCGTGGTTGACATTTGTCAAGGAGAGGCTGTGATGTTACGCATCACCTGACCTTGCATCCCTATATATATCTATATCTATATATATATGGCTGAAATGACTGAGTAAGGTGCTGGAAGGTGTTCACAGGTATGTGGAGCCACGCTGACTGCAGTGCCTTTGACAGCTGCTGGAGGGTGCGTGGTGGAGGATCCATAGAGCGAACAACACGACCGAGGTGGTCTTACAGATGCTCAATTGGGTTTAAGTCTGGGGAATGAGGGGGCCAGGGAATTACTTTGAAGTTTCATCGTGCTCTTCCAACCATTCTCGGACATTTCTAGCTGTGTGACACGTCGCATTGTCGTGCTGGAAGATCCCATCCGCCACAGGGAAGACAATCAGCACGTAGGGATGTACGTGGTCTGCAAGGATGGATTCATAACGAATTTGGTCCATAGTGCCTTCCACAGGTGAGAGGGACCCAGGGAATGCCACGAAAACATTCCCCAGACTATAACGCTGGCCCCCACCAGCTTGTGTTCTTCCAGCAGTGGTTGAAAAGTGTTTGTTCTGCAATGTTTCTCGCCTTATACGCCAACGCCCAACCGTTCGATAAAGCAGAAAACATGACTCATCGGAGAAGACAATCTTTTGCCAATCAGCGGAGGTCCAATTCCGATACTGCCGTGTAAATGTAAGCCTTTCCTGCCGATGCGCCTTTTTTAGCATAGGTTCAGTGACCATCCGTCTGCATCGGAGTCCCATGCGCAGCAGGATTCGCTGAACTGTTTGTGTTAGACACACTTCCGGTAGCCCCCTAGTGAGTTGCTCCACTGTAGCGTGTCGATCGGCCCTTACGTATACCTTCGCAGCCGACGTTCACCTTTCACATCAATGGTATGTTGTGCTCGGCAGTTTTCACGTCGCTTATTCGCGATGGTGCCATTTCTCCAATCACGATACACTTTAACCACAACAGCACGCGAACAGTTCACAAACTGCGCTGTTTTAGAAATACTGCCAGCCTTGGCCCGAAAGCCGATAATCATCCCTTTTTGAAAATCTGATAAATCGCTCGTTTTATCCATGACAGCAACGAGTGATATGTTTTCAGAATGCTTACAGCACACCTTATATACCCTCCAAGCCAGCTGACGACACGTGCCTTCTTTCATTGGCTACGCGCTGTTGATGTCAAAAGTAGGAGGTGGTCACAATAATGGGACTCGACTGTCTATATATATATTAAAAGAGCTTTAGTCCTTTTTAATGTCATATAGCACAGCTGTCAATAGCAGTTAGCATTTACACGAATTCCTCAGCTTTACCTTGAAGTATTCTTTGCCATAGTGCAATATTTTTATTTTTTTCTGATTTGAAATCTACACTGTAAAAAGTAAGTGATGGAATTCACGGAAAATTTCTGAAAATAACGTGCGGCAAAGTTGCCGGTAAGTGTCCGTCATTTAAGGGAATTTCCGTTTTTAAAAGTTCTCGTTTTTTTTTTACTTCCGTCTTTTCACAGATTTTCGTAGTCAGTATAATTCCGTTTATTTCAGAAAAGTCCGTTTCAAGATTTTCCGTCTTTAGACAGAAATTTCTCAAAGTCCAACACGCTGAATAATTCAGCCCTTATACAAGAGAATCCTTTTGAGCCGGTGATCGAGCCCAGATCATTTGGGTTGAAGCCCCGAGTTTTAATCACTAAGCCAGAAAGTCATAGGAATCAGACTCACGTTCAGGGTAAAACTATAAGTGGGCGATGATGATTTATTTTTTTTCATTAATGCGAGTGATTTAGTCATTTTATTTTCTAACGGGACTTATTATTTTTTTGAATACATTTGTAACAATATCGTATCCAGAGGGGGTGCAAAGGGCCATATGCACCTCCCAAAATAATTTTCACTAGTATTAAAAATTGATAAAAAAAAACTGTCAGTGACATTATTTTGCTAGTGTCGCCATTCTGGTCTTCCTTAAATTGCTGTTAGTTACTTCTTTATTTGGAATGGTTAGACAAGGTCACATATGATGTAACGTACCAGGAGATGTGACGTACCTGCCAGAAGGACGCACACGACATAAAGGCAGATAGGAATCAGAATAAAATGTCCGCGTAGCTCAACTGGTAGAGCAACTTATTCCGGAATGAGGAGAACCGGGTTCGAATCCCGGCGTAGACCAGAAATGACGGAGAAATTTACTTCGTTGTAATGGCGCCCGAACTATCCGGATGACCCGACCGTTCAAAATCTCGCATTGGTGTGATGTTCTTTCCACACCGCGAGATAGGAAAAATAAGAGAATTCCTTCTCCAGCACTTCGAAAAAAATAAAATAAAATAAAATAAGGGGGAGATGATGTAACGTACCAGGAGATGTGACGTACCTGCCAGAAGGACGCACACGACATAAAGGCAGGTAGGAATCAGAATAAAACGTCCGCGTAGCTCAATTGGTAGAGCAACTTATTCCGGAATGAGTGGACCCGGGTTCGAATCCTGGTGCGGATAAAAATGACGGAGAAATTCACTTCGTTATAATGATTATTGTTAATGCCTATCCCCCCGGGGGGCGCATTTCCCACTTGTATGCCACCAAAGACAGCAAACTGGTGTTGTAGTGGTCAGGGCATGGGGGAGGGATTGGGTAAGCCTTTTATCTTAAGTACATACCGAAGCAGGTAAACAAAAACGTAGAATGAACATAACTTTGTAATTAATATTATTTGAGAAAAATAAAAATGCCTGTTCTCACGCACATTTTTTTCATAAATTAAGGAAGGAATGATATCGTAGCTGCAGTGATAACACCAAGAATGTGAGAATTTTTCGATTGTTGACTTGCCATCATATAATGTTTTATTTAATGATGCATAATACAGATGCAACTTGATATAAATGTTATGTATAGTGCTTTAACGGTCTTATGTAATTGCAAAAGAGATTCTTTAATCAAATTTAAGTTTTAAATAGCGATAATTCAAACTACAAAATTTCGCATTCGTGGTTTTGAGATTGCGGCGACGATATGCACCCCCAAAAATTAATTTCTGGGTACGCCACTTTGTAATAATCTTTTTTTTTTTTTTTTTTTGTAGGTCGTATTACAAAATAAGTATTTTTTTTTTCATCGTGATTTTTCGAAGCAACAGAATGCTTTGGAACTTGATATCTCTTTTTTAACTGACAATAACTTTCAATTATCTTTAAGAGGAGGTGCATGTAGTGTTTTTTAGTATTAGTTTACAAAACAACTAAATATAAAATTTACACTTGACAGCTACATAGCTTTAGTCTTAAGGACTCCGCAGACTGATACATAGACGTCGTACAATCACCTGTGCAATAAATTAAGTACCCGTTTTCTTGCAGTAATACAATATATAATAGCTGGTGAACAAAATGGGGAAGAGGAGAAGAAATATCCTGTGCCACAGTAACTAAAATTCATGCGATATACTATACACAACATCCGATCTCGATACAGAACTTCAAAATTAAATACTTCGACAAAGTATTGAAATTTAACAGTTAATCAAACCCTCAAGTATTCTCATGAATTTCTCCTATTTTTCGTCATATGGATACCGAAAAAGTGAGAACGAAGTTTTTCCGTTAATAAAAGAAAAGAATTGCGGAAAGGTTTCTGAAAATTCAGAATTTTCCGGTAACACATCTTGAAAACAGTAATTTACCGTCAATATAAGAAAGTAATTGCTGAAAGGTTTCTAAAAATTCAGAATTTTTCCGGCGTACGAAAAATTCAGAATTTTTCCGGCGTACGAAAAATTCGTGAAATTATGAACTCTTTTTCGTCATTTCACGGAAAAAGTTGTATCAGAAATATGCTTCGTTAATTCACGAAAGAAATCACAGAAAGTGGCTCGTGAAATTCAGAAAGTTTTTTACATTGTATGTATAGCAGTCTGATATTTTTTTTTAGTTTTTTCTTTTTCAAAACATATTTTTAGAGTCATTGCAACCACAAAATACGTATATACTATCTCTTAATTTTAGTCTGGTACAAATTTTGCGGTTGTACTTCTGAATAATTTAAGCATGCACAAGATTTGTGAAAATATCAATATCTGTACTCGGTCCAATTAAAGAAGTGCCTCGGGGGTTCCATTTACATCAGTGAATCCTGTGATTTTCCTTTAGTTGGATGGACTGTATTGTCTCAGCAGCCCATGTTAATATTTAGTTGTGTTTGCCTTGTTCACGGTAGCATTTAGACGTGAGAGATAAAAAAAATAAAAACCGCATTGAAACAAATGACTATGTGTAGTTTTGAAAAAAAAAAAAAAAAAAAAAGATTCCCAGTTTTAATCATTCTTAGCTATAAAAAATTCAACGGCTCTCCGTTTTTTCAAGTTTTCTTCAATTTTAATCCTAGGTTTAAAGCCTAAATATTTCGCTTTAAAATTTTCAACCTTCGAAAAATTGACTTTCATCCACCACCACCCCTCCACCCCCAATTTAAAATTCCTGGATAAAACCTTTATCACTGTGTAGTCTGGTTCGTACAAAGCGGCACGGTTTTGAATGAATCTATAAATTACTAAATTCCTATGTTGTTTTGCTAGACATGTGTTCATAATAAATATATACTACTGTTTGTGAAAATTGCAACCCCAAGAAAGAATCGCGCTATTCAGATGATAAATTTATATCACAGATTCCTCATGTTACAGGAGATAACTGATTATATTTGTAGAGCTATACAAGATTTTTTCGCTTCAAAACTTGGTATCGTGTGAAGCTACCTCGAACAGCAACAACAGCCTCCACACGGCGTGGTAGTGAATGGAAGAGGTTTTTGATATCGTCCTGGGGAATAGCCTGTAAGGCTGCTTCTATGCGAGATCGGAGTTCATTTGTACTGACTGGCAGAAGCGCTTGACACGCCAATCGCTTAGCTACCATGTCCCAGACATGTTTTTTATATCTGCCGTGCATTGAAGAGGTCTTGGACATTCCGGGCCACACATGAACGAGCATTGTCCTGCTGGAATATAGCGCCAGGACAACTCTGAAGAAAGGGTATCACCTCTACCTCTAAAACATCCCTGATGTATCGCTGGCTGTCGAGGGTTCCCTCAATTCGTATAAGGCAAGATCGTGAATTGAACCCAATGGGCCGCCACGGTGGCGCAGTGATCTAAACGATGGCTTCTGATCATTCGTCCGAGATGGGCTCGGGTTCGAATCCTGTGCGGCATGGATGTTTGTTTGTCTTACGGCACTTGCTGTCTCCCTTCCCTGGAGTCAGTGGCCCTAAATTAAGAACATGCGATTGATTATAGCCCATTGAGTTGCTCACGGTGGTCTTAAACCTTCAATATAAAAACAAGTTAGTAAAATCATGCAAGGCATTGATTATAATACGCTTTCCAACATACCAGAAATCATTACTCAAGTTATGAGAATAACGGCTGTGGAATAAATCTCGCTCCTGTGCCCTGACCTTTGATCCCATTTCGATGATATTCAACAGAACCGGTTCGGTATACCTCCGAAATAACATGATAAAGTTTTGTCGCAATAGAAGCATTTTTACGTAAGTTATGATGCATAAGGGCTATGGAATAGATCTCGCTCCTGTGTCCTAACCTTTGACTCCATTTCGCCCATTTTTAATAGGATTCGTCCCCAGGCAGGCCCCCTACAACATACTAACATTTCATCCAAATCGAAGCATTTTTACGTAAGTTATGACGCATAATGGCGATGGAAGTGATTTCGCTCCTATGTCCTTACCTTTGACTCCATTTCGCCCATTTTCAATAGGGTTTGTCCCCAGGCAGTCCCCTACCACATACTAAAATTTCATTGAAATCGAACCATATTTACGCAAGTTATGAGGCATAAAGGCAATGGAATGGATCCCACTCCTATGTCGTGACCTTTAACCCCATTTGTCCCATTTTCAATAGGGTTCGTCCCCAGGTGGTCCCCTGCCACATCATCATCATCATCATTGTCAACCATTATCAATCCACTGCTGGACGAAGGTCTCCCCAAGTTTCCTCCACAACGGTCTGTCTTGTGCCAGTCTCCTCCATGTCACTCCTGCATATTTACGAATTTCATCCACCCATCTCCCATGTGGTCTTTTTCTGGGTCTTTTCCTGTCCCTTGGAATCCAATCTAAAATTTCGGCTGTCCATCTATGGTCTGTCCTTCTGGCAGTATGTCCAGCCCATTGCCATTTCAGGGATTTAACTCTGATCATGATGTCTTCCACTCTCGTCATTTTTCGGATCCACGAGTTCCTCTTCTTATCTCTCCTGGTTATACCAAGCATGCACCTCTCCATGCTTCTTTGAGTTGTCTGCAGCCTTTGTATGTCTCTTTTAGTTAAGGTCCACGTCTCTGCACCATACGTAAGCACTGGAAGGATGCATTGATCAAACACTTTTCTTTTAAGACATAATGGCATATTGCTCTTGAAAATTATGCTGTTTCTTCCAAAAGCTCTCCAGGCAAGTTTTGTACGCCTATTAATTTCTTCATCAATGTGACCCTCACTTGATATCTGCTGTCCAAGATAAACATACGTATCTGTTATCTCCAGTTTTTCTCCATCAATCGATAAATCTTCATTTCTTGTAAAAGCATTGAACATCACTTTTGTCTTCTGAAAGTTCATTTTTAATCCCACTTCTTTACTCTTGTCAGCAAGTTCCTGGATCATACTCTGCAGCTCTGATGGGGTAGTTGCAAAAATGACTACGTCATCAGCAAAACGAAGGTGGGTTAGATAATCTCCATTAATCTTTATCCCTTTGTTTTCCCAGTTCAGTGATTGAAAGACATTTTCCAATGTGGCATTAAAGAGCTTCGGAGATATGGTGTCACCTTGTCTCACTCTTTCCAATTTTTATGTGTGTTGTATTTTCAAACAGCCGAATCTTTGCACTTGCATTTTCATAGATGTTATTAATAATATTAATGTATGCATCTTCAATACCGCAGGATTTCAGAGCCGTGGTAACTGCTGATGGTTTCACCGAATCAAAGGCTTTTTCATAATCGATAAAAGCCATGCACAATGGAAGTTCATATTCCCTCGCTCTTTCAATTAGTTCTCTCAGTACGTGGATATGATCTATTGTGCTGTAGCCACTCCTGAATCCAGCTTGTTCTCTCGGTTGAGCCATGTCCAGTGTTACCTTCAAACGGTGTGAAAGAACTTTAGTGAAGATTTTATAAACCACTGATAGGAGGCTGATAGGTCTGTAGTTCCTGAGATCCTCAATGTCACCTTTTTTATGTAGCAGGATCATTGTAGCATTGTTCCAATCCTCAGGAATCTTCCCTTCATTAAGGCATCGAGTGAAAATTTGGGCGAGTACTGTTTCAATTTCTCCACTTGCTTCTTGTATGATGTCTATAGTAATTCCATCTTCTCCTGGAGCTTTCCCCCGCTTCATGTTCTTGATTGCATGAGCAACTTCTGCTGGGAGGACTGGAAGAACTCTGGTACCTTTCATGATGTCTGGAGTACATGTATCATCCCTTTCATATAATTTGGAGTAGAAATCTTTCACTCTTGTCAAAATTTCGCCTCTATTTCTTGTTATAAAACCATCTTCTTTTCTCAGAGCCATAATCTGTTTTCTTCCCTTACTGAGATGTCCCTTTGCTATCTTTAGGCTTTGGTTGTTTTCAATTGCTTTCCTCACTAGCTCACAGTTGAATTTCCTTACGTCTTCAGTGATACTTTTTCGTGCTGTCTTGCATAGCTCTATATATTCCACTTTGGAAGTCACATCTTCTTTAGTTGTCCTCATCTCTCTTCTTTTGCATCAACATTTTGGTTTTTCCTGATAATTTGTTTACATGCAACTTGTTCTTAGACCCAGCTAATTTTGTTGCTGTTTCCATAAGAGCTTTGGTTACTTTTCTGTTAACTTCCGAAATATCCACTTCTTCCGATGTTAGGCCTTCTAAAGCAGAGAATCTGTTCTTCAGTTCCAACTTGAAAGTATTATGGTGTTTTTTAAGGTTGGTTATGTCAATACATTTTGTTTGTCTTATGAGCTTGCCACGTTCCAGTTTAGTGTTGAGGTGCATCTTACATCTCACCAATCTATGATCACTACCTGTGTTGAACTTGTTCAGCACACTGCAGTCTTCGATGACGAATTTTTTGTTACACATAATAAAATCAATTTCACTTGTCGTCCCAATTGGATGTCTCCATGTCCATTTCCTGTGTTTTTCCCAAACCATGACGCTGCAAAATGCGCACCACAAGGTGCCGTTCATAACGATTTCTTGGAAAACGTATGCGACCATCATGATGAATCAAGTTGAATCGTGACTCGTCAAAAAACACGACCTGTTGCCGATCAGCGCACCAATGGCTGCGTTAGGGACCCTATTGCAGCCTGAGATGTCTGCGGTTGAGGGACAAAGGAACACGCAGCAACGGGCTGCTGGCGACCAGTCCTCTGTTAAGCAGACAACGTCGAACTGTGACAGTGCTCCACTGCTACGTTAACACCGCGGATGTCGCTGTGCGGTCGATCACTGCCATGCGGTAGAGTTGTCTGTTATTCCGTGCAATCGTGCGATTTCGGGGTCCTTCTCTCGGATTTCTGTGCGTTCGAGCCTCATCTGTCCACTGACGCCAATTTCGCATCACTGTACTGACGTTTTGTCCCGTACGAGTGATTGGGAAAATCCCGCTTCTCTCATCTCAACAATCCTTCCTCGCTCAAAGTCCGTCAGATGTTCATAATGCCACCTTCTTTGGCGACGGGGCATAATGAGACAGAAGAAACACCCTTTCGACTTAATGTAAGCTCTTAACTGATATGAAACATCTCGTTTGAGCCAACTCTTTACACCCAAGATCGGACAGTTCAGAGGACGCTTCTCTAAACCTCATGCGCATTTTCACTGACATTTTAATCATTTGCATGCCCCAACCTGATGTACATATCCTGTAAGTTTCAAGCTAATATCAGCAGTCTTTCATGGTGTTGCAATTTTCACACACAGTAGCGTATAATAAACTGATCATTTTATCTTTTATCTGCAGTGGTCATGTTCCGGTTTACCACGTTTACCAATTCTTTCATGAAGGTTCCATGAACTGTGAACCAATGACATGGTAAATGAAGAGATTCATTTTCATAAGAGTGGAAATTATGTCTAACGAAAGTTCAATAACTTCTGGTTTGACAGATTTAGAATTCATCCAATTGATCTAGTTTTGAAAAATTCAAAATTGTTTTAACTTATGTTTAATAAAACTCGCCATAGGTGCCCTGAATCATGATATTTTTAACTTACTTTCATTCAGGGAAGCACCCCTAGGTTGCTTCCCTGAATGGGTTTTCATCCACACTTAAATTAGTAACTATAATTTGAGGCAGTTTTCATACTTCTTAACTACTTTTTAACAGGGTTGCAGTCGGGGTAAGGAGCGGTGGAACGCCGTTCCGCTACTTTTCCTGAAGATGATACGCGTCTCATCTATGCTGCATTCTCTTTTCCCTTGGCAGTTATTTTGTACTGCACGTTCAGCTAATTATACGGAAGATGCAAGGCCCCTGAATACATCCAAAAATAAAATGACAGAACGGGGAGTCTTCCCTGTAGATCGTATCTATGTACTCCACGGAGAAATACTATCCTTGAAACACCCATCGTTGCTCATCGCCCCACTTCTTTTTCTAAACGCACAAGTGTGCCACTAGTGGGGGGGGGGGGGGTCTAACGTTTCCGTTTACAGCATGCATGCGATCGAAAAAATTATTTTTCAGTCAGATACTACTAAGAGTGAAAACATTTTGAGGGCATTTCATTCCTAAAATAATGCAAAATCTACCCGCAATTTCCCCCGATATATCAGTTTCAAACTGCCCGATTTAAAAAATTCTTTCAACACCGGATACCATTTACCTTGTGGAATACTTTAGGTTTGTACTTGTGGATTTTTCTTTTGTAGGTCACAATTCTGTCGCTAGGTGATGTTTGTGTGCTTTTGTTTTTGCAGCTGTATCTCCATTTCTAAAAACTTTATTGAAAATTTTCTTTTCTTACTGTATGCATTCACTGCGATAAAGATGAAGATTAGCCTCTTTAAATAATGCTTAGCTTTTCCGCTAGGGGTATAAAGGTCAAAATCTTTTTCTCGCTATCTTCGCTTCCGGGAGACGTATTTGAACAATTATGTTTCCTTAGCATAGCTTTTGCTATGAAGAATACTTTTAGCATATTTTCAACTTTTTCATTATACAAAAATTTCCCCCAGGGGACTCAGAGTTATATCATGTTTACTTCTATGTTTCTTCTTTTAACTGTTTGATTTGAAAATCTTATTGTCTCAGATATGCTATGTGAAACTTTTTGTGCTGTAAATTTTCGTAACATACTTTTTAGCCGGTGGTGGAAGTAAGTAGCTGTTTCTATTTCTGGATGTTTTATCAACTGTAGAAATCCGGTTTTGTTTTTTGTTTGTTTGTTTCTTTAGATAAAACTGCAGCACTACTTTTTAGTCATTTGTTAAGTACATATAAAATGCGTAGTATGCTAAATCATGGCTAACATCAAGAATATGAGCTATGGATGACTTTTTGCCAACATTTTTAATTAAGGACATGAAAAAAAAAAAAAAAAAAAAAAAAAGAAGGTTAGCAGTCTGTGGTTAAAAGAATGCGATATTTTCATTTCCTAGCTTCCCTTCTGTGTAGTTTTTTTTTTTTTAGTTTGTTTTCCTATTCATATGAAGCCAATTAATTCCGCGAAATTTTCAGCTTACATGCTGTCTTCATTCTCTTTCACCTCAAATTTTTTTTGCAGAGGCTTTTCTGTTCTGTGGCTCCTTTCTGTATCAGCCCATATGCAAGACTGAGAAGTGATCTGAGTACTTCCTAATGTTTAGACACCAAAAACTAAAAAAGAGAGGAACTTTTTTATTGACCTTCATTAAAATGATTCTGGATTATAGGGTGGTCAATCGTACCGACAAACCATTTCGTAGTTACTTCAGGCAATGGGCAATGGCGCATACAGGCATGGGCTATATGAACGTGCTGAAAGATGCCGCTTTAATGCTGCAACACTTTTGCGCTCCTTCCTAGAAACTTAAGTTCGATATTAAAAGTCTGATTTAAGGCCCATATCGTCTTCTGCTCAGAACGCATCTCATTCCCAGATTTGCAGAAATTTCTTTTCACAGAATTTCTCTCAAGCTTACTTAATTTTCTTTTATCTTCGATTCCTTTTTTCAGTCACGTTTTTAATTAATATGAATGACTGAATATCCTGCGATTTGATACAGATAACTGGTACGCCCTGTTTGTATGTGTGGTTGAGTGTGGAGCAGGGCCGGATTAGGAGGGGGGGGTTCAAAGGGACTATATAGCCTTGGGGCCTACCATTACCAAGGGCCCAGGAGGCATGCCTGGGCAGATAGATAGAGATGCTTATAGAATAGTTTTACTTTTGTCTCGTATCATTTCCACTTGGTCAGAAACACAGGCTGAAGGACAAATAGATTTCAAGGCAGTGACTCGCCAAGGGTAAAGTTTTCATGTCGCTGTGTACAGTGGAGTTGGCGAAACAGTTTTCAGCTTTTTTACTACCGTCCATCCATACCTTTCAATTTGCACTTGGAAGTGTTAATGTCAAAGCCCACTGTGGCTTCACATTGCATAACAAAAAAGATGCACTAAGAAAAGTATACAATGCTAAGCCATTAGAAAATCCAAGTCAAAATCTAGGAATAACTCATGTTTTTATAAGAACAATGGAAAATACAGAGACTTACGAAAACTCTATCTGCAGGTAATTTATTAGTTTGAAGAATGCACTACGTATTAATTATCACAAGCATATTGCTACAGTTTTGTGTTTCAACGGACTTCATAATGATTCCCCACCATAAGTTCTTTGGGGCCCACTCAGATGTCTTAGCCTAGGGGCCCACGCAGGCGGCCCTGGTGTGGAGGTTCACAAGTGTTCCGTTCCTTAACGAAGTGTTACTTAAGTTCGACTTTTTCAAGAGAGAAGTTAGCAGGAGAATAAATCTTTTTGGATCTAGATAGAAGATATGATAGTACTTCTGGTAATTGAAAGAGCCTGGAGAGATCGATGTATGCCCAGAGTTGACTTATGGATTTGCTAGAAACCGCCATAAGATCGACTGGTATAGAGCACGAGTCTGGCTTCTCGTACTGGGTACGCCTTAGATACTGTGTTCGTCTATCACTATCTATCTTCTCTTAGATTCGATGCTTAAGTGAGACGTTAAATTCAAATAAAACAAGAAAAATGACACCGAATTTTCATGTGTAATGAGCACGTCTTTTGATTCCGTTCTGACGCGAATTAAATTTATCAAAGCTATTCAAAGTCAATGGAACTGGTATGGAAAACAGTAGTAGCTGACCAAAGAAAGAAGTTTTTCAATCAGGTTTTTAATCCCGCAGATATTGCTGTAAACGGAATCGTGAACTTACGTGTTCTGGTTGCAGACTTGTGCGTTAAGAAAAATTTGAATTTATATGAGAAACATTTCGCCGCAGAAACACTCTCCAACAAGGAAATAATTTTTCAAATCGGACTCTTTGAAGCAGGATATGGACAAATATAAGATATGCATCTACGCCCTCCTAGCGGAAAAACCATGCATTATTTTAGGAAGAAAGTATTCTCAAAAGGTTTTTCGATGTGAGCGGTATCGGTCCAAGAAAAAACATTTTTAGTCGAGTTTTCAGGAGCTCAGATTTTGCTGCAAATACATCAGAAGTAGAAATTAACACTTATGACCCCTGGTGGCCAAATCATTCTTTACCAAATATTAAAAATTATATGATTTTTTTCCCATCAAGAGCTGTATGCGATACAGGAAAAATTTTTCAAATCGGAGTTTTTGAAACAGAAATATTGGGGGAAATGCAATTCACCTTTGCGCCACCTAGCGCAAAGTATATGATTTGCTTCAAAATTTTGAATTTATATTAAAAACATTTCGCATTGGAAACACTACCCAACAAAGAAGGAATTTTTCAAATCGGACTCATAGAAGTAGAGATATTGACAAAAATAAGATATACATCTACGCCCCCTGGGGTAGAAACCATGCATTATTTTAAGAAGAAAATATTCCTAAAATGTTTGTGGACGTGAGTAGTATCGGTCCGCAAAGGAATTTTTTCAATCGAGATTTTAGAAGCTCAGTTTTCGCTGCAAATACATCAGAAGCCGACATTAAGACTTACACCCCTGGCGGCCAAACCATTTTTTACCAAAAATTAGAAATTATATGCAAAGGATTTCCCATCAGGAGTTGCATCTGGTGCAGAAAGGATTTTTCAAATCGGAGTTTTAGAAGCACAGATGTCGGGGGAAATGAAATTTACCTCTACTCCCCTGGCGGAAAGTCTATGAATTACTTGAAAATTTTGAAATTATATGAAAAACATGTCACACCGGAAACTTTAACCAATAAAGAAAGAATTTTTCAAATCGGACCATTAGAAGCAGAGATATTGACAAAAATAAGATATACATCTACGCCCCCTGGAGGAGAACCATGCAATATTTTAAGAAGAAAATATTCCGAAAAGGTTTATCGACAAGACGGGCATCGGTCCGCGAAATAATTTTTTTCAATCGAGATTTTAGAAGCTCAAATTTTATTGCAAACACATCAGAAATAAAAATGAACTCTTACGCCCCCTGGTGGCGAAAGTACTCTTTACCAGAAATTAGAAATGTCATGCAAAAGATTTTCCATGAACGATTACAGAAAGGTACTAGTAATTGGAATGCTTTCAATGGGAGGGATGCCCCCGCTCTTAGGATTTGCTATGAAGTGAATGAACTGAGCGCCTACACCAGGCGCTCAGTTCAGTGTCAGACTTGGTGTGTGCATGGTGTTCTATGATCAGTCCTAAAGTAAGTAAATACTTTATTGCATACTTACCCTTAACAGAATGTCTCTCCCGCAGAAAAAATAAAACAAAACGTAAGAGCCTTATCAGAAGGCGTGAGTGATCAATGGGTCGCAACTATATGTCTCAAACAAGAGAGAATGAAGAGTATTCGCAACGCGAATCCCTTTCCAACAACATTTACAGACACAGTTGTGACTGAAGATGAGAGTGAAAGAGTGCTCTAACCAGTTGAATTTTTGAACACAATCGAGATAAGTGGACTTCAACCAAAGAATATAAACTTCAACCTCACATTTTACGACTGAAAAAGGGTGCAGTCGCGATGCTCATCACGAACCTGGCAGCCCCGGTGGCGCAGTGGTCTAAACGCTGGCTTATGATGGTTCGTTCGTGAACTGTCCGGGTCCGAATCCCGGTGAGGCATGCATGTTGTGTTTGTTTAACGGCACTGGCTCTCTCCCTTCCCTGGAACCAGTGACCCTAAATTAGGGACGGGCGACTGCTTATAGCCCATTGAGTTGCTCACGGTGGTCGTTAAACCTTCAGTCAAAAAAATAAAAATAAAAAATAAATCACGAACCTGGGCTATTGTCTTTACTGAAGTGGTTGGATGAATTTGTTAGTCAAATAAAGTTTACATTTGTTGTTTCACATGAGTTTCTTCTTTTCAAAAAAAAAAAAAAAAAAGAGAGAAAGAAAAGAAAAAACTAACCGTCGATTCCAACGGGTTTCGTCTAGTATTACTTAATACTACACTACAACTGTGTTCAGAGATTGGGGTGTTATTTCTGGCAGATTTGTTTAGAGAGTAATCAACAGTTTGCTCTTTAATCCGATATTTAATACGACTGCCCATCTTAAAAAATTTTCCTTCATTGAGTCCATTTTAAGAAGCGACCTCAAGGCTGTTAAAGTACAGAGTGAACTGACATTTGAAAAGTTATTTGGTTTTGTGAAGCATGTTATCAATTTCCTCCTTGATCGGACTTTTTCAGGGCGCTGCGAGTGGTGTGGAATCTGATGATATGCAACAGCAGATGTAGCATGAAAGTCAATTAAAGCAGTGCCATAAATTAACCGTATGTAACATGTTAAATAGCAGTACTGTGCTTCAGCGACCATATTTACAAAAGCTCCGACTCGTTTTTCTTAACAAAGGTTGGCGGCTTCTCAGGTGAAGTAGGTGAAGTGCCTCTTCACCTATTTTACTCAAAATAAAGTTTTATTCAGTATTTTTTTATAATATATTCTTTTTTGCCTTTATTCAGTTCCAAAATACTCAAAATTTTGAATAGATATTAATTCACATGGCGCGCTCAATACGGAAAACAAATCCTCATACGCAAAACAGTGCAAGTGAAGAGCCGAAATGAGAATGCTTGAAAGTCTGCAGTTTTTCGCCGAGTTGCCATGGTAACCGTGACGTCACCCTCCCCAATCTGCTCGCTCAAGTGAAGTGTTTCAGCTTCACGCGCCTTACCTCTGCATCTTTCAGTTTTTGAGCGTAAAGTCGTGAGAGATCACGGTGGAGCGAGTGTTACTTTTTTTTTTTTTTTTTTTTTGGCCCTGCTTACACTTTAGTAATAAACATTCGGCGTGGAATAAAGACGGATTCTCAGATTTATTAAGCGTAACACGGTCACTTCATAAACATCGTGATTCTAGCGAATACCTGAAATGCGGATTAATGTTAAGGAATTTTGAAAAAATCAAAACACAATTGCCGATGCCCTGAGGGAAAATGCTAGGCTTTTGAAAACGCATTTTAACGAAACCGTTCGTTTAAATAGACTTTTCCTGCAGACAGTGATTGATGCAGTATTAGTCTGTACTGTATTTGAGCAAACAAGAACTAGCATTCCATGGCCATGACGAAAGCATGGGCTCGATAAATCGTGGAAATTTCATTGAATTACTTTCATTGTTGATATGAAGAAGTTCTTTAGAAATTGAAAATCAATACGAAATGATAAAAAACTATTCAAAATGAATTAATTGAATGTATTTCTGAATATATAAACGATCACGTCAAAAATTAAATAATTTTTTATTGTTGATTCGGAAGGTGTATTGGTTGAGGGATTTTTGGGTTTCCATGATGTGAAGGAAGATAGAACGTCAAGAGCTTTATACAAAATGCTAGACAAAATTTTGGAACAGTCTGATTACCAACACAAATAAATAGGACAATGTTACGATGGGGCAAGTATAATGTCTGGACACTTAAATGGACTACAGAAAAAAAGTCAAGGATAAAACTCCTCAAGCTGTTTTTGTTCATTGCTTAGTTCATCGTTTGAGTCTTGTATTACACCAGAGTTCTTCTAAAATTTCTAAGTGTCGAATACTTTTTGCAAGCCTCAGTGGAATTGCTTCGTTTGTTCACCATTCTGCGAAGCGGTCTTATACACTTATATCAACAACCGCAAGATGATTGATTGATTGGAGGTTTAACGACCACCGTGAGCAACTGAATGGGCTATAAGCAGTCGCCCGTCCCTAATTTAGGGTCACTGGTTCCAGGGAAGGGAGAGAGCTAGTGCTGTAAGACAAACACAACATCCATGCCTCACTGGGATTCGAACCCGGACCCCGTTCGGACGAATGATCAGAGGCCATCGTTTAGACCACTGCGCCACCGGGGGGCGGCAAAACCGCAAGATGCAGACCAACCATAGCAGAAACTCGATGGTCTTCCACTTCGAAATTAGTAAGTGTAGTTGTTGAAGATTGGGATAAATTGAAGGAAGTGTTCGGATTTCTGATGAATAGCGAATAATCAGACAAAGAATCAATTCATCTTGCCAAGGGGTTTTTGAATCATATTAACACTTTCGAATTTACATTTTTGGCCCCACCGATCTATTATTCGAACTTTTGAAGAAAAAATAACTAAACATAAACTACTGTGTAACTCAAATTAAAAAAAAAAAAAAAAAACTCGTGAAATTTTGAGCCATAAAAGGAACGATGAGTTATTTGAAGCACAGTTTGGAAAAGCTAGCAAAATCACAGAAATAAGCACGGGAATATGCTGCTCTTACACAGGAAACAATTTTTCAAAATTATAAACAATTGTATTTTAAAATTTTGAACCACATTCTTATGGAAATGGATATAAGATTTGAAGACTGTAAGAAACTTCAATTTGTCTGACTTGCTGACACAACCAAATTCGAATAATTTAATGCATGCTTTCCCTCTCGCGCTCTTGAAAATCTACATTTTTACGGAAACATATTTACTAAACACAGCGCCTTAAAAATGAACTGAGTCTTGTATATGCCGATGAAAAATTAAGGAATATATTGACTCAAGAACTTCTTCGAGTGTTTCACGGAGACAAAGACATTTTTACAGAAGATTATAAATTGGTTTTCCTCAGTTTAACAATTCCATCTACAAGTGTGCCAGTGGAAAGAAGTTTTCTTAAAAGAATACAAACTTGCTTGTCAAGAAACACTAGTTCCCAAAATGGACTTGCTTCTCTGGCAAATATTTCTATTCAGGAAGACATTTTATTGATGCTCACGAAGAAACAACCATCTAACCATCTTATGACGACATAATCGACAAATTTTCAGCTTTAAAAGGAAGAAAAATTTATTTAATATAAAAAAATAAGTAAGTCCTCATTAAGGGATTTTCATTGTAGACAGTAGATATATTTTCATACTGCTCTTGTACCTCTTCACCTATTTTTCCAACCACGAGCCGCCACTGCCCTAGAGTACCTTTCGCATTTCTTCCCCATCAGGGAATTACGAAACCCCTAAATATTAAATTTCATCTTGAAAGATATAACAGATTTTGAGATATGGTAGAAACAAACCACACACACACACACAGCCACCACCGAGAAAATAGTCAAATCGTATTCGGGGAACCCAAAATATGTATTTCTCTTAAAATCTCGAGGTAAAAATTTTTTTGCAATTACAATATATTCTCATATCCTGCCAGTGCTTACGTATGGAGCCGAGACATGGACCTTAACTAAAAAAAAAAACATATAAAGACTGCAGATAACTCAGCGAAGCATGGAGAGATGCATGCTTGGTGTAACCAGGAAAGATAAGAAGAGGAACTTGTGGATAAGGAAAATGACAGGAGTGGACATCATGACCAGAGTGAAATCACTGAAATGGCAATGGGCTGGACATGTTGCCAGAAGAACGGACCACCGATGGACAACCGAAATTTTAGACTGGATTCCGAGGGACAGGAAAAGACCCATAAGAAGACCCCATGGGAGATGGAAGGATGAAATTCGAAAGTATGCTGGAGTGACATGGAGGAGACAGGCCCAAGACATACAATTGTGGAAGAAACTTGGGGAGACCTTCATCCAGCAGTGGATTGATAATGGTTGATGATGATGATATTAGTATGAGAAAATAAAATTAGGGGGAGAAGGGCTATGCAGCAACAAAAATTTTTTTTTCCAGGATGGCGCAAAATGAGGAGGGCCTCAAAACTGATACTGTGCACGGGCCCCGGTAGCTCTAAATCCGGCACTCGGACAAACACGAGACCCATGTCTTACTTAGGATTTGAATCATGACCGCCGACCCGATACGCAGTGGTCTAATTGCTGGCTTCTGACCATTCGTCCGAGAAGGGTCCGTGTTCGAATCCCGGTAAGGTATGAATGTTGTGTTTGTCTTACGGCACTGGTTCTCTCCTTTCCCTGGAACCAGCGGCCCTCAATTAGGGATAGCCCCTTGAGTTGCTCACGGTGGTCGTTAAACCTCCCACCCCCAAAAAAGAATCGTGATACAAGTAATTAGCAGCATGCTCTTTCAACCACTCAGGTACCTTTCCTGCTTCGTTGGACGACGAAATTAAAGTTTGATTACATTTTTTCACTATAGAACGGAGTAGGGCTGGGCGATGTTGGGATTTTAACATCACGATGTCCGTTGAAATTCAAAATCACTTCTGTTTAGAAAATTGCTATTATAAACATTACAGGCCATTTTAAAATACTCAAAGGTGGAAATATAATATACAGAACTTTAGTGGCAGGGGAGGCGCCGGTGGTGGGACGTGCCCACCCGGAAAAATTTGATGCCGAAAAATCTGAACTTTGTGCGCTAGTCTAATATAGAATCAATGTTTCACGTATAACGCAAACGCGGTCTTTTATGTGTTCTAAGAACCAGAAAACTAAGGCACAGCGCACTCGTGCTGAGAATTTGACACCCGCGAATACTCACCGTTCATTGGTGAGAACAGGGACGTATTTAGAGGGAAGCCAGAGAGGCCATGTCCCCCGAAAGTGTTTCATTTTTTGAAGTTTTTGGTTGAAATGCGACTTACCTTAGAAAACAAATTATTTAATTTTTTCTTCTATTTTTCATTAACTTTAATTTTGTTCTGGTAGATTTCAAAAATTTCCATTTTTCGTCACCCCCGCGCGAGAAAAAATTCTATGTACGCCTCTGGGGAATAACACCAAGAATCGGCATTTGTGTCTTTCGGCACTAGCACACATTTCCCTGGAACCAGCGGCCCTAAATTAGAGACGGGAGACTGTTTATAGCCCATCGAGTTGCTCACGGTAATCGTTGATGTTAAACCTTCAATAAAAAAAAAAAATCGGCATTCCCATCCCTACCGTCATGCGCGACACATCTCAAGGTCCTCCAATTTCCATGGCCGCCCCGGTGGCGCAGTGGTCTAAGGCGCTGGCCTATGATCATTCGTCCGTAAGGGGTCCGGGTTCGAATCCCGGTCAGGCATGGATGTTGTGTTTGTCTTATGGCACTGGCTCTTTCCCTTCCCTGGAACCAGTGACCCTAAATTAGGGACGGGCGACTGCTTATAGCCCATTGAGTTGCTCACGGTGGTCGTTAAACCTGCAATCAAAAAAAAAATCCATGGAAATCCCCCCATGTGGCGTCTTGAACGGCACATCGCGAGATCACCCGATGTTCACGGATCTCTACGTGCGTCGTACCAAGAAGGAAGGTATCAGAGACAAAGAGATTTTCAAATCGAGCAGCTAAAAGAAGAAATATTGAAGTAAACAGGATATAACTCTAGGCCTTCTACCGGAAGTATTTTGCATAATGGAAAGTCGAAATGAGGCCAAAACTACTCTTCATGAAAAAAGCTATGTTAAGGAAAAATAACTTTTCTTATACATCTCCAGGAAGCAGAAATAACGAGATATAGGCTTTCACCTTTACGCTCCCTAGCGGAAAATAGGTGCGTTATTTAAGAGGATAATGCTCCACATCTCTATCGCGGCAAATGGCATACAGTAAAAAAAATATATTAATAGGGTTTTTAGAACCGGCGACACAGCTGCAAACAGATGTACACAACACCACCTAGCGGCAGAACTGTGACCTACAAGACTTCCTGTGACCTACAAGCTTAGAGTGTTTCATAAAATAAATGGCATCCGGTGTTCAAAGATTTTTTTTTAAAGAAGCAGAGATGTTGAGAAAGACAGATTAAACATTGGTGCCCCTAGCGGCGAAATTGGGCCTTATTTTGAAAAGGAAATAGACACAAAGAGTTTTCGTAGTAAGTGGTATCTCACCGAAAAAGAATATTTTTTTTCAATCCGGGTTTTAGTCCCGCAGATAGTGTTGAAAACGGAAATGTGAGCTTACGCCCTCTAGCGGCAGACTTGTGCGTTAAAAATTTTAAATTTTATGAGAAACATTTCGCACCGGAAACGCTCTCCAAAGAAGAAAGAATTTTTCAAATCGAGTTTTCAAAAGCTTAGATTTTGCTGCAAATACACCAAAAGCAGAGATAAACACTAATTACGTCTTCTAGTGGCCACATCAAAAAATTCGAAATAAAAAATTCGAAATTGCATGTAGAACATTTTCCACCAGGAGCTGTATCCGATGGAGGCAGAATTTTTCAAATCGGAGTTCTACAAGCACCGATTTCGGGGAAAACGCAGTTTACTTTTTACCCCCTTAGCGGAAAATCTATGCATTACTTGAAAAAGTGATTTAACCTAAAATAGTCTTCAAGATAAGTGGCATCGGAAGGAAAAATAATTTTTTTAAATCGGATATTTAAAAGAAAATATATGGAGTAAAACGTGTTTTGAATTCGATATCTTTTACATTTACGCCCTCTAGCGGTGAAGTTTTGCATCCGTGAAAACCGGAATGCAAGGATCATCGTTCTCACATAGTTTCAGAGATACAGTGTCCACAGACGGACGGACAAAGCGGTAACATAAGCTGCATAAGCACGATCGTTTTTTACAAAAGACGTGCTAAAGAAAAGAAACACGTACATGATGTTAGGGTTATGGAAAAGTTAGTCACTACAAAAGCAAGCGCAACCGTAAAAATACCTCTTCACGGGCAATATATACATTTAATTTTTAGCACGTATTTTGTAAAAAAAGATCGTGCTTGTGTAATCGGTTTGTCCGTCCGTCCATCTGTCTGTCGTCTGTGGACACCATATCGCTGCATCTGTTTGTCCGATTTGAAAAATTCCTTTTGCATTGCGAAGTTTGAAACGTGAGAATGATGATCCTAGCATTCCGGTCTTTTTTTCTGGTGTACAACTTCGCCGCCAGAGGGCGTAAATGCAAATGCTATCGAATTCAAAATACATTTTATTCCATATATTTATCTAAATATCCGGTTGAAATTTTTTTATTCCTTTTCGATGCCATTTACATCGAAGGCAATTATTTTAGGTACAGTCCATGCATTACTTAAAATCTATGCATTACTTGAATCTTATTCAAGTAATGCATAGATTTTTCGCTAAGGGGCGTAAAGCTAAATTACGTTTTCCACGATGTTTCTGCTTCTAAAACTCCAATTTGAAATATTCTTCCTGCGTAGAATACAGCTCCGCATGGGAAATGTTTTGCATATAATTTCTAATTTTTGGTAAAGAATGGTTTGGCCACCTTGGATGAAAGCGTTTTTTTTTTTTTTTTTTCTGCTTCTGATGCATTTGCGGCAAAATCTGAGCTTCTGAGAACTCGATTTAAAAATATCTTTCGTGGACCGATACTGCTCACTCCGGAAAAAACTTTTAACAATACTGTCTTCTTAAAATAATGCCCAGTTTTTCAGCCAGGGGCGTAGATGTATATCGTATTTTTGTCGATATCTTTGCTTCTAAGAGCCCGATTTGTAAAATTCTTTCTTTGTTGGAGGCATTTCCGGTGCGAAATGTTTCTCATATAATTTCACTTTTTCCTATACGCACGTATACAAAAAAACAATATCTGCAATATCTGTGGGACTAAACATCCGATCGCCGCCTCAGTGGAGCAGTGGTCTAAGCGATGGCATCTAACCATTCGTCCGGATGGGTCCGCGATAGAATCCCGGTGAGGCATGGATGTTGTGTTTGTCTTACGGCACTGACTCTCTCGCTTCCCTGGAACGAGGGGCCCTGAATTAGGGACGGGCGACTGCTTATAGCCCACTGAGTTGTTCACGGCGGTCGTTAAACCCTCAATCAAAATAAATAAATAAACACTTGATCAAAAAAAGTATTTTTTTTTTTTGGTCAGATACTAACTATGAAAACTATTTTGTCTGTATCCCCCCCCCCAAAAAAAAAATAATGCACTATTTCGACGCTAGGGCCGCTAATGTTTAATCTGCGTTTCTCAATATCTCTGCTTCTACATGTGCGATTTAAAAAAAAATATTAAAACACCGGATGCCATTTACCTTGTAGAACACTTTAGGTTTGTATTTAAGGAGTTTTGTAGACCATAATTCTGTCGCTAGGTGGTTTTTGTGTACTCCTGTTTGCAGCTGTATCTCCGCTTCTAAAAATCCTATTGAAAAAATTATTTTTTTTTTCGGTCAGCCATTCGCTACAATAGAGATGTGGAGCATGATCGTCTCTAAATAATGCACAGATTTCCCGCTAGGGGACGTAAAGGTAGAAACTTTTTTTTTTTTCGCCATCTCTGCTTCCGGGAGACGTATTTGAAAAGTTTTTTTTTCCCTTAGCATAGCTTTTTCCATGAAGAATATATTTCGCTTGTTTTCAACTCTCCCATCATGCAAAATTCTTCCGGTAGAAGGCGTAGAGTTATATCATATTTCCTTCTATATTTCTCTTAACTGTTCGATTTGAAAATCTGTTTGTTTCCGTTACCTTCCCTATTCTATGAGCAATTTTTTTGTACGGCATTTGTTAATTTTCGAAACATACTTTTTAGCCGCTGGTGAAAGTAAGTAGCTGTTTCTATTTCTGGATGTTTTATCGATCGTAAAAATGCGTTGTTGTTTTTTAACCGGTTCCATTGACTTTGAATAACTTTGGTAAATTTTATTCACATTGGAACGGATTCCAGTGTCCAGAGTAACTACTGTATTTGGTGTGGCCGTGTGGGCCTCTCATATGCTGGAAAGGAATTCCCCAAAACAGTGCAGCCAAGCAAATAAAACAATATGCTGATATGACGAAGCCTCCGTAATCCGCATCCTTTAAGAATACGCTGAAGAGGACGAATCACATAATAGTCATCTGTGCTCCGTCGTAGAAACCCCTTGTAAGCTTTTAACCTTCAACGGATTGTTTTCAAGCCTTACCCGGAAATTGTCTTCTTACTGTTACGTTCGCTATCTGATACTCATTCATTCTGTGCTGGATCGCTTTACGTTCTGCATTTCTGCCGAGGCCGAGTGATGTATTGTCGGCATTCACATATTTTCAACGTTTCACAATTGGCTCTTGGGCATTTACCTATAGTTACCACATTTTTAGTGAGTAAAATTATGCCCAAAACCGGAAGTAAGATATTTAAAGGATCATAATACTTTTCGACAATAGAGATATGAAGGGGAAATCGCTGAGAGTACAATGAGCGCCAAGCTTTCTCTTGTTCTGCCTCCCGTCATAGTATACACACTGCACCTCATTAGTGCGAAGAAATACTGAGAAACCATGAGATCTTTTCGGTTGGTAGGTTTTTCTCAGCTTCCACCCCATATAGTCAGGTTAAGTTTGCCCAGAGTATAGTTACATGTGGTGTAGAGTTTACTACTGCTACTTCATTAATCATATACACGGTCTAGTCACATTACTGTGACCACCAGCTAATATTCAGAGTAACCGCCGTGTGCAGCAGCTAGACGGGCTGGGAAGGTACTGGAAGGTGTTCACAGGCATGTGCAGCCGTTCTGACTGCAGTGCATCTGACAGCTGCTGGAAGGTGCGTAGTGGAGGATCCATTCAGCAAACAACACGATCGAGGTGGTCACACAGATGATCAATTGGATTTAAGTCTAAGGGAAGTATTTTGAAATCTTCATCGTGCTCTTCCAACCACTCTTGGAGATTTCTAGCTGTGTGACACGTCGCATTGTCGTTCTGGAAGATCCCATCCGCCCTAGGGAAGACAACCAGCATGTATGGGTGTACGTGGTCTGCAAGGGTTTATTCATAACGAATTTGGTTCATAGTGCCTTCAACAGATATGAGTGGATCCAGGGAATGCCACGAAAACATTCCTCAGACCATAACGCTGCTCTACACCAGCTTGTGTTCTTCCAGCAATGGTTGAAGAGTGTTTGTTCTCCGATGTTTCTCGCCTTATATATACGCCAACGCCCATCCGTTCGACGAAGCAGAAAACTTGACTCATATCGGAGAAGGCAATCTTTTGCCAATCAGCGGAGGTCCAATTCCTATACTGCCATGCAAATGTTGTGACGTACCTGCCAGCAGGACGCACACGGCATAAAGACAGATAGGAATCAGAACAAATGTCTGCGTAGCTCAGTTGGTAGAGCGACTTGTTCCGGAATAAGCGGCCTCGGGTTCGAATCCCGGCGTAGACCAAAAATGACGGAGAAATTTACTTCGTTATAATGGCGCCCGAACTATCCGGATGACCCGGCCGTTCAAAATCTCGCATTGGTGTGATGTTATTTCCACACCGCGAGACAGGAAAAATCAGAGAATTCCTTCTCCAGCGCTTCGAAAAATAAAAATGTGTGATGTTGCATTCCACACAGCAGATTGACTGGGAGTTCTCAAGTGCACGTTCTACAGTGGATGGCTACCTGCAACGGTTCATGGTCACGGCTGACCCGTGGGCCATGCCCCCGGCCCTCTTTCGGGGAGGGGGGGAGATGTGACGTACCTGCCAGCAGGACGCACACGGCATAAAGGCAGATAGGAATCAGAACAAATGTCTGCGTAGCTCAGTTGGTAGAGCGACTTGTTCCGGAATAAGCGGCCTCGGGTTCGAATCCCGGCGTAGACCAAAAATGACGGAGAAATTTACTTCGTTATAATGTAAGACTGTTCTGCCGATGTACCTTCGTTAGCATAGGTGCAGAGACCATCCGTCTGCATCGGAGTCCCATACGCAGCAGGGTTCGCTGAGCTGTTGTTTTAGACCCACTTCCGGTAGCCCTCTGGTTCATTCGACTAGTGAGTTGCTCCACTGTAGATTGTCGATCGGCCCTCACGCACCTTCGCAGCCGACGTTCACCTTTCACATCAATGGCACGTGGTGCTTTGTAGATTTCACGTCGCTTATTCGCAGTGGTGCCATTTCTCCAATCACGATAAACTTTTACCACACCAACACGCAAACGATTCACAAACTGCGGTGTTTCAGAAATGCTGCCACTCTTGGCCCGAAAGTCGATAATCATCCTTTTTTGCAAATCTGATAAATCGCTCATTTCACCCATGACAGCAACGAGTGATATGTTTTCAGAATGCCTACAGCACACCTTAAATACCCTCCAAGCCAGCTGACAACACGTGTCTTCTTTCATTGGCAACGCGCTGTTGACATGAAAAGTAGAAGGTGGTCACAACAATATAACTCGACTGTGTATATCAGTGAATAATTTGCTTAGGGTAAACTTAACAGTTTTACCGTAAAAAATAAAACAAAAAAAATGGCAGTTGTTTTTTTCATATTAGCATTTTCGAAAATAAGATATTGTTCATAATAAAAGCATAATTTGGTTTGAAAATAACCTTCATTGAACAGGTAATGCAAATTAATGGGGCCTCAACAACAGTTCAGCTGTGGTTGCACAAAGTGATGATGGGCCACTAGTGGACAATATTTTTTAATTTTTCCTAGTATCAGGAACCTGCATGAGGGAGGAGGGTAATTTTCCTGGAGAAACCAATCTTAGAAGTTTGTGCTGTCACATTCTTGGGATTCAATAAACAACTGATGTTATGTTTCTGCGATTTAGATTTGCTATGTGCCCTCTGGGGCATCCCTTAAACAGTTACTGAAAATGTTACATTGTCTAAGAGTTTCCTTCCATTGGCATAACGGGAAGATGGTCTTAATAAAATGGCAAAGCAGTACATATATCAGTAATATATATATATATATATATATATATTCTTGTTTTAAATATCAGTGTTCGTGAAAGAAACCTTTTTCTTTCCCTTGAGATTTCAAAGGTATTATCACGTCTTAGAATAGAAGAGATTTTGTAAATGGACGATGTCATCGCTCTGTCCACTTTATTTTATAAACAACGCATAGCAGTTGAGAAATTGTGTTCCGACACCGCTGGAATCGAATCCCAGATCTCTCGATAACTAGTCGAGTGCGTTCGCATTTACGCTACGGCGAACGGCGCCAACAATACTCAGCGCCATGCGTGGTTTATCAGTCAGCTACGACTACACAAATCCTATTGATGGTCTCAGCAACTGAGATGTCGTCATCCGGTGGCATTTAAGACAGCTATTGAATTGTAGCTGACAAATGCAAAGGGCGATAGAAATGGTGAATATACGTATTTATTAATACGTATATTGCGTATTTGGTATATATATATATTCACCAGAAGAGATTTTTTCGAGCATTTTACTTGTTCAGGGCCATAATACAGCGATTCCTCATGCAATTCTTTGCCCAGATTATAGATTTTCGACTACGCTACTGTAATCCTTAGCTTACTTGTTCTTCTGCAGGACGAGAAGCTTTTGACCTCTGACTAACTCAGTGGTCAAGGTCACATTTGCAATCACCTTACCTCGGGGGAAAGGGGATCGAGGGCTTTAATTATCCTCTGAATTATCCAACTGACTCCTGATTCTTTTCGTCCCCTCAAAAGTTTTCCATCAGCTGCTCAGATAACCTGCTTCGGCTTTTGTGCACTTGAAACGAGAATTTCTGCTTCATAGAAGTGTCTTAGCGCCTGCGAGGCACTTATTGTATGCACTAGGCTTAGTGGCACTAAGGCACTTAAGTGGTTAAGCAGGGTAAAGGATTTTTTTTCAGATTATCTTGTGTGTGAAAATAAGGAATACTGTGTTTCATATGTAAGCATATTCGTATCGTAAATGAACGTTCGTGTTGCAGCTATGAGGCCGAATAAATAGTCGGATCACATACTTGGATCTCTCATGAAACATAAGTGTTCTACTGTAAGGAGAATTCTTTGTCAAGAATCTTCAAAATAAAGCCATCAAAGATGCTTTTCGTGGGTTAAGACTGTAATGATAGGAAGTGAAAATGAGAGAGCAAAATTAAACAACCATAAAGGTTGAGTGAGAAGAGCTTTACGGTTGCGAACTGCATTTCTTCCAGACAACTCGCCACCAGCTCCAATAAAAGTCATCTCATGAGCTCTTTCTCCAATTCCTTATGTGTAAACACAAAAGAAGTCTCTTACGATCTTAGGAAAAATGACTAATTTAGTAACATTGAATGAACTATATTTATTCAGTGTGTCTAATACGTGCTATTCACACAGAGTATTTGGTGCGGTGTGGAATGACAAAGTATTTGAAAAACTAAAAAAAGAAACTTAATAATCTGAACACATTTTAAATCGCTGAAATCGAGCAATTAAAAAAAAAACGATAAAAATAATCATTAATAAATTTAGATAAAAACTGGAAAATAACGCAAAGAGCCAGGCAGATTTGGAATTTCCTTTGCAAATTTTCAGGGTCCTTTTCCGGGCTGTATCTGCACGCTCTGACGCCAGGAAGGCACTATTTTTTTTTTTTTATCAGCTTTACATTCCTTAATTTCTTCAGTGACTGGGTGAAGTGGAATGACTGGGTGAAGTGGAAAATGAAATGAATAATGAACATAAATTTGTCTCTCATTCAAAAGAATTTTTTCAAGGTAAAAATTTATAGATTGTTCGCTTAATACTATACAAATTCGTTAAAGCCAAAAAATGTCGTGTTTCTTTCCATTTTTTTTTTCTGGGTTTTCAGTTAGAAAATTGTGTTCGGATATTATCCCCTTCTTCAGCACAAGTTTCCTGTGAAACCATGAAAAGGATGTTACTACAGTCAACTTTCCATTATCCATGGGTGGTTAAGCCATCGTAAAAAAAATAAAAAATAAAAAACATGTTGCAACGGTCGTCTTGCTGTAATATCGTGTCAGTGACAGACACGCCATGCTATCAGTGGTAAACGGTAAAAATACCCCCGGAAGAAATACCCACAGAACAAACGGTTCACTGTAAACTGCCACACAGGAACACTGATGTGTGGCAGTGTTCCGGTGTGGCAATTTATCGGCAACCCTGCCACACATCTTTCAGCAACTTGGCCACAAAAGTTCAAGGGGGGGCTATAAAGATTGCCGTTTCTGGGCCTACATTGACAACTGAATTGGGAAACGAATTTCGCGAAAACGTTCCATGTAAGCCAAGCGAGAATTGTACTTTAATTTGAAGAAATAAATTGCCGAGGATCCGAGGTACATGGGGGGGGGGGGCTCAACCCCCAACTTCCGTAATATTGGATTCTGGGTCGCTGGAGTCTGTCAGTGTATCCAGGCTGTTCCCCTTGAAGCGCCCGCGATGTCCGTGAGCTTTGGATGGGGGGGTGTTCTCCAAAATGTTGAAATGGCTGTAGAGCTGTAAACATTAGAACCATGCTTTACATAATGATTCTCTACACGACCACGAATTTTCAGGAGGGTGGGATGCAAGTTTCTAAGAGCGCAAACAAGTGTTCAAGGTAAGGGATTTGCTCGCAATTTCTATGCTTCATGTAGTGTTTAATGGTAAACTATGTATGCCCTTTCTCCCCTCTCCAGAAATTTGGTGAAGCCTGTGAGAGGGATACGAGGTGCTTGGTAGAACACTGCAGTCGTGGCATTATGCTGGGAAAACTTACAGCGGTGTTCACAAAACTTCTCTTTCTTGGTACGGCATGAAAAAAAAAAACTGCTTTGGGTAGGGGCTGCAGCCCCATTGCAGGAGCCGCCCCTGAACTATTATAAAACCCGCGCGATGTACAGTATGTTTCATCAAGAGAACTGCTACGTGCGATCTAAAGTGGGTCTATTTCCGTAATCTTAACATACAACGGCAGTGGTTGAGCCCGGGTCAGCTTCCAGAACCTGTTACCAAACGTGGGCGCTTCGAGCAGAAGGTGATACTCTGCGTCTGGTGGCATTTCGAGGGGATAATCCATTAGGAATTTGTTCCAGACGGTCGGACCATCAACGCCAACCTCTGCTTTGAACAGCTGGAACGGATGTATGCCGTTTTGGAGGAGAAGTATCCGACACTGGTGAACAGAAAGCACGTTCTCCTACAGTAGGCCAACGCTCGGCCTCATACCGCGCGAACGACCCGGGCAAAACTCCAGGAACTTGAGGGCATCGAACTGATGCCACATCCAGCATATAGTCTGACCCAAAGTTGGGCAAAACTCCAGGAACTTGAGGGCATCGAACTGATGCCACACCCATCATATAGTCTGACCCAAAGTTGGGCAAAACTCCAGGAACTTGAGGGCATCGAACTGATGCCACACCCAGCATATAGTATGACCCAAAGTTGGGCAAAACTCCAGGAACTTGAGGGCATCGAACTGATGCCACACCCAGCATATAGTCTGACCCAAAGTTGGGCAAAATCTTAATTGAATTAATCGGTAATGCATTACAGCGTAATGGTAATGGGAACAAGAACTTGGCGTTACCGTTACATGGTAATGGTGAACTCGTCATTAGAATTACATGGTAATTGCAATGACATGTAGCAGTTACCCATTATAATCGTAATGGTTAATGGCTAACTATATGTTGGTAATTAACCAATAACTTATGGGTAACAATACAACGTAAATAAACCAGCAACCAGTACACCCTTACACGTTGTGTAGGTTATTCGACAATTGTTCCACCCCTCGGACCTCAAAAGCGTGTATGTAGGTATTGGAGATTGTACGTCTATGACACGAGTAGTTGCCCTGTCTTCGCCGCAAGTAAAGTGATTTGAACGAAATAATACATATGAAGTAGGTACGAATGGGATGTTTGTTTCGGTTAGAGAATAGTACAAAAAGGAAAGAAAGATCGATGCCGTTGCATGTGATCTTAGTCTTCAGCAAAGAACAATTAACTGAAGCACACAAAAAAACAGTCAGGAAATAACAAATTGTGCATTAAACGTCAATCGAAATCATTCTGAGACACTACATCACTTGAAATGGAAGGAATGAAAGGTCTCATTGCTACAAAATATGGCAACCACAAAGTGAATACGAGTATAACAGAAAGAATGAGCAACTAGATCATCATAAAGTAAAGAAACGACAAATCCTCATTGTATAAAGTACACTGGTGTGCAAAAATTAAGGACGAAGAGGAGAATTTAGCATAACAGCGGAACGAGTAGGCAGAACGGACCGAAAGACCACTCAGGATATAGACTAGGGTACGGTACAGCATGCGCATATATGCAGCATGACGTAGGGGGGTCGGAAAGGTATAAAGCACACGGGCGGTGTACGCTCAGCAATTCGGTGAAAGCTATTGCACGGTGTACATCGGTTTGAACGACGTCGAGTTGCTGCCACCGTGAGATATGGCCAACAGGCAATCCAGTAGACGACATCTGGATGACTTTACCCGAGGTCGCGTCATTGGGAAGTGGGAAGAAGGTCGAAGTGTGACTAGTGTGGCCGAGGAGTTCGGGATCGCTCACAGCATCGTTTCACGAGCTTGGAGAGCACTTCAAACGACAGGAACAGCTGTCCGAGAGTTTAGCAGTGATCGTCCACGAGCAACCACGGCGGCGGATGACCGGTATATTGTCCTACAGGCGAAAAGAGACAGACGGCAGACAGCGGGAGAAATCGCAAGGCACATGCAACAGACAACAGGACGTCCGTTATCGCGTTTTACCGTGGCCAGGAGGCTACACAAAGGTGGTCTATTTGCACGACGACCAGTACGGTGTGTGCCATTAACGCCTGCTCATCGGAGACGGCGGTTTCTGTGGTGCCAGGAACACAAGAACTGGACACATCAGCAATGGGGTCGAGTTCTCTTTACGGATGAGAGCCGATTTAGTCTGACGAGCGATTCTGGACGTATACACATCTGGAGTGAGTAGGGAACGCACAATCACACCTCCAACATCATCGAAAGGAACCGGTTTGGAGGTGGCGGAGTTCTCGTTTGGGGCGGTATCATGCTTGGTAGCCGTACTGACCTCTACATCTTCCAAGGAGGTTCAGTCGCTGGTGTCCGCTATTGTACCGATGTTCTCCTGCCTCACGTGCGTCTGTTTAGAGGTGCTGTGGGTCCTGAGTTCCTCTTCATGGGCGGCAACGCTACACCTCATCGTACAGTGGCTGTCGCAGAGCTGTTGGAGAGTGAAGATATTCAACGCATGGATTGTCCCACAAGGTCCCCGGACCTAAATCCAATCGAACACGTGTTGGACCTACTTGGGAGACGCTTGGCAGCACGTCACCAGCCGCCAGCTGCGATTGGCGCTACAAAAGGAATGGGCCGCGATGCCTCAACAGCTCCTTGACAACCTCGTCCTGAGCATGGACAGACGTTGTAAATCCTGCAACGCAGTCAGGGGTGATCATATCACCTACTAAAGACTGGATTTTTCTTGGCAGCCGCCTGTCACATGGACGTTTCTGTCTTCTGTCCAGTTGTGCTGGAAGCTACCTTTTCAATAAAGTGCCTTTGTATCCTTTGGATTCCTTGTTTGGACGGTTTCGCTCACTTGTCCCATATTCTTACATCTTGGGGATCTTATGGTATGATTTGAGTCGATGTGGAGCACTTCTGCACGACGTTACATTCGAAAAACCGCCTCGTCCTTAATTTTTGCACGCCAGTGTAGAAGTAAAATATCTAAGTGGCTTGTCGCAAAACAAGGTAGGATTTTCCTATTCCCTAATCCCTAGTATGTTTGTGGTCTTTTTCTTCATACGTAAGGTTTGCTTTTAAAACAACCCTGCTTTCAAACATTTCATCCGAAAGTCTATTAGCTTTGCAGTAATTGGTAATCGTAACGTATGAGAACAACCGTTCGACGGGCGCTGAGGAGGGCAGAGGTGTATTATACTGCACAAACAGATGCTTTACCTCTTTACAATTATGTAACACACGTAAATCTCCTGTTTCTTCGAGGCTGAAATGTACATAGATGAGTTCAGCTTTTCTTGTTGGATGTTTGTTTTCACTGTCATCTTCAGAATTGGAATCAATATAGAAAAAATCCTCGTTGACTTGGCGACTGGTAGAAGGTGCATCCAGGGCCAGAAACCGGTATAAGCTTCTGTTTTCCAAAAGCTAAAAAAAAGAAACCGGTATAAGCTTCTGTTTTCCAAAAGCTAAAAAAAAAAACCGGTATAAGCTTCTGTTTTCCAAAAGCTAAAAAAAAGAAAACAGCTATAATCAAATTCATAGATATAAATAGAAATATATAATTATATTTATAAACTAACATACAAAGTCAACTCCAGGGTATCCGCTGTTTGGATGGCACGAGTTTCGCGGGCGGATAATCCAAATTTTGCAGGAAAAAAAACAACTACCGGTATGCTAGAAAATATACACCCATAACATAAGTGTTATCATGTATTCAGATCTGTAGTTATTGTTGCAAGCATATAAAAACAGACTGAAATGCTATATAATATATATATATATATACGTACTACTATAATTTCAATCTTAAAATAATAATCAGTTACTTGCTTCCGTTTTCTTACTGCAAAAGATTTTTGTTTGATTCGGGACGGCAGGCGGCGCAAAACTAGCTTCTCAACTAATAACGCATTGTTTTCATTCCTGTTACGATATGGTATTGGGTTTCAATTAGCGATGTATGATTAGAGACCTTAATTTTTAATGACCAAAAGAGTTTCAAATGATTAAGGTTGCAGATAATCGGCATTTGACTGTACCTTGTTTCATTCGGTAAAACATATGTCATGATTAAAACTCATTTACACAGAGAATAAAAAGTAAGATAAGAAAGAATGATGGGACCTTCTGAATATGTCTAAATTAAATGGAATGAAACTTCTCTTCTCTAATTCGAATTTAATGACCAGATATTTTAAATTACAATGATTCAAGAAAGGTTATCTAATTTGCCATAACCTGTCCATTAAATTAATATTATGCGGAAACATGAGAGAAAAGGTGATCCAAAAATGTATTTTAGAAACAAAAGCATAACAAAGACAAACTGCTTACCGTGTTTGTAAACAGAATCCGTTGGGAACGTAGCGGAGTCGTGACGCTGAGCTATATAAACTAACTATGAGTACCGCAAAACAGGGAATGCTTGCGATAGCTTCTTAAATATGTATTTTTCTTGCTTTTGTACTCGCAAATTTTGTAGAAATAGCATAACGACTGGACAAAGTCATTCTGTATGTGCAGAACTGCTAAATCTGATAACCTTTCTTCTAACATAGTTGAACGAAAGAAGGTTTTGATCAATTTAAGTTTAAAACTTCATTCACACGTAGCTACTGTGATAGGAATTGTCAACATGATTCGAAGTGCAGTCCATAAATTTAGGAAAATGTCCTGCCAACTATTCTTTGATCAACTGCAATACTTTTAGTGGTTCTCCCGAGTTTGTTAAAAATGATTTTATACTTAAAATTTCGCCGACTAATTCATCTGATGAAATGTCGCATTTGTCTCCGTCTGTCAAAAGTACTTAAAATTTTTCGCAAACTTTCTTTAGAACTCTCCAAATTTTCTTTTATATTACATAAAAATGACCACATATATTTTATTTCTGAGAGCTGTTCGAATCGTGTGCTCAATGAATTTTGAATTGTATCTATCATGGAATAAAATACTGTTGCCTTAAATAATTCTTCGGCATTTGTTGGTGATTCATCATCGGTTTCATAAGAAAACAACTTTTTTTTCTTTCGGCTTCGTGTTTCCTTAAACACTGGTTCGATTTCCAGCTTGTCTGCGATTTCTTTCGCTGTTAATAAAGCTGATGAATAAATAACCCGAAGTTCTGTATTCTTTCATAAAATCTGAGCACTTTTTTTAGTAACTCAGAAACATTTGATAAGTGCAAACTTTTTGATTGCATTGCTTTACTTTCTATGTTAACTTCAAATAAAACATCATACCAAACGACTAATGTAACTATAAATTCAAAATGTTTCATGAATTGCATGATCGACTTCTGCTTCGGATACTGCTACAGAGTGAGTAGCATCTTCGTAGAGTTCTCTAACAGCACAATAAACTTCGTTGTACTGGTAACGAACTGAACAAAGGCTAGAAATTCTGCATTCCCAACGTGTTTCGGAAACTTTTTTCACTGAAAGTTCACTTACATGTTTCGAGATGATGTCCCACCGTTTCGGTGATCCTGAAAATAATACAAATAATCTTTGTAGCACTCCAAATAATGACACTGATTTGACCGAGGATTTTGCAGCATCTGAAACGGTTAAATTTAAACTGTGACATCCACAAGGAATAAAGAAAGCGCGAGAGTATTTTTCTAAAATTCTAGACTGAACTCCTTTTTTTTATTCCTACCATATGGCACCGTTGTCGTATAATTGGCCACGACAGAAATTCATATCTAAACTATAACTATTGACAATTTCGTCCAGAAAAAGACCAGTGAGTCCTTCGCCTGAAGAATTATTTACAGGTTTATAGCCTATGAAACATTCTCGAATCTTCACTTCGTCTTCTGTATCAACGAATCGAATCGTAAAAGAATGTTGCTCGGTACGACTTACATCAGGAGCGCAATCCAATATAATGGAAAAGTACTTAGATTCCTTTACTTTAGATATGATTCTTTTCCGAACCTCTCCTCCAAGTAAACTGATTAATTCATTTTGAATTACTTTACTGCAGTAGCTGACGCTGGATTCCTTTTCTACAAAACGGCGAAGGTGCTCCATCATTACAGGATCAAATTTCCCTAATAACTCAACTAAACCAAGAAAATTACCATTTCCACGAGTAAAGAGTTTGTCTGAATTTCCTCTGAAAGGTAAATTATGTTCTGCTAAGAAAATAGTGATAGCTACTAAGCGTTCCAAAATTGATACCCATCGAGACTTTTCGTCTTCTATTTGCTTTAGCAACACTTTATCAATTCCTCTAAATCCTTTAAGCATATTTTAGGCGTCTATCCAGTTTTTCATGTTTCTACAATGATCTGAAGAAGTTTCATGACTTTTTAGACGAGATGATAAGTGAATCCAATCATTGTAGCCTTCGTTACCTAACTTGGTTTGAGAGTTTCGGGAAAACAACTTACAACAAAAGCAATAAACTTTATTTGCTCTTTGTGAATAAACGAGCCATAGCCGATTAAAAATTTCACCGTTGGCTATTACTCTTAAAAAGTGATTGTTGGAAAAATGACGTCCGTTGCTATTTCGGGGATATTTCTCGTTAGACATTTCTCCACTAATAGGTCCACGAATGATGACAACATCTCTTGCAGCAGGGTTTCAAACTTGACAAACTTGCTATATCTTCATATCGTATATTTTGATGAAATGAATGCGTTGATGCATCCACAACTTGAACGCTTCCATCTTTCGTAATTGGCTGATCATTTTCGAAAGAAACTTACGTGAGTTTCCTCCACAAAACCTTTACCTTCGTCTCTAGGTTGGCGAGTTAAAAATTTTGCCATTTTCTTGGCATTCTACTCATCTTCTCTTTGCTTCTTCAATTTTCGTTTTAAATTTTCAGATCTAAATGACCTTTTACGAGTTTCAGACATATTATTAGATTCAACTGGTAATATTCAAATTTTATGCGTCATAGAACCTATCTATGGTATTAGAAATAAAACAAATGAACCGCTTCTATCTCGCCCGAATCCGCCTCGCCTTATGTAGTACAGTACCAGCAAGGCGGGATGCACGACGTAACTTTGAACACCTATTGGTAGCTGTCCATCGCTAGTTCTATGTCGACTGGCGTTGGCGCAGACGAATTTTACTAACTGGACCCTTACTGATCCTTTGATTTGCCGATAATTCATGGCCGAACTATAGTGTCAGCTAAGGTTATGAACAGAGAGCCGGCGACTGTCTGTCTGAGAGTCTGACACCCCATCCCATCAACCAAAACACATTTCAGCTTTTTGACCCCTTTCTATCAATCTGTTTCTGTTCGCACCTGTTCTTCCCCGCATCTTGCAAGAGCTAGCTCGTTAGAGCCGCGTTCCGTTTGGATGTTCTCTGTGATCAGACAGAACGGACTCTCGCCCCCGCATCAGCCCATCCCCAGGCGTTTGTGCCCTTTACTAACGAGAAGCGCTCTCAGTTGATCCTCGCCGAAAAACATTCCACCTGCCTTTGTCCTCGGTCTTTGCTTCGACGTGAGACAGACAACTGGCGCCAGCGGAAAAGTGTTTTTTTTTTTTTTTTTCGGTTCGCGCTGATAAAAAAATCCCACGCGTACTTGAGGATTTTGACGGAGTCAGTCGCTGGTTTTTTTTTCTTTTTTTTTTTTACATGAACAGAATTCCGTCCGTGTCTATAAACTAAAAGTAGAGAAAAAGTGGTTTCTTGGTTCGGAGCTCGGCGCCCCCTTTTCGATGGCGTCCTGTGCAGTCGCACCGCTCGCACAGCCCTAGAACCGGCATTGAGTACATCCATGAGATGTTGCGATTTAATTTCTTGTGACAATTCATTTATGAGCAATGTTTTCATTTTGCTATAGTAGGAATTAGGAATACAAGATTGCCATTCAAATTGGCCGAACTTAGAGTGACATAAAATTGATATTGCAGCTTTTTCTGCCCGGGGAGACGGAGATGACAGTGTGAAGTATTCCTTAAACCTTCGTTCTAGACCTTCCAAAAAAGCTTCGGCTAATGGTCGGCAATACGTGAGGTCTCCAGTCAATAACGTTTGTAATTTGTGCCTTAATGATAACAAAGTTGAAAGTAGGATGCCAAAATACATGTCATTTTCACCTTGAAGGATGTCTAGGGCCTCGGCGATGTGTTTAGTACATTTAACATATTCTTCCATATAACTGAAGTCTTGATCTCTCAGTACACTCTTTAAGTCCAATGCTTTATGTAACGTAGCTGACTTGTCTTTTATGCGTAGAATTTGTTTCATAGCATCGTACTGTATAAACTATTCCACTGTGTTACACCAGGTCTGCTAAGTGTGTGACCTAAAATAACTTGGATAATTTTCGCAGATTTCGGAAGATTTGCAGCTCTCCACAAAGTATTACACCTTTTCATCACTTGTTGATGCATTTGGAAAGATCGGTATGGCGGTCTTCTAGTACTTTATGAGTATCTGCAGTTGCACATAAATTGAGCGTATGCGACGTACATCTGAAATGCAAGGTTAACCATTCCCCAAGATTTATACGTGTAGCCGACAAATGCTCTTTATCATCATCACTAGTTGAGGCCAAGGCAGCGTCCGTATCATAATCGGAACTACCTGAACTGTTTTTCAAGTCTAAATCAACATCATCCTTAACAATGCTTGCCGCTTGAATCCCCAATATTTGAAATGCTTTAACGAAATTGCTTCCATTGTCAGTAATCGCAGCCACTAGTTTAGAAGAATCCAATCCAAACGTTTTGTACATCTGCAGAAGCATTGCATATATTTTATCATTACTATGTGTTCCTTTAAATCTTTGACAAGCTAAAGCTCTGGAAACTTTTCTAATGTCTGTGACTCAATCCAGTGTGCCGTTACACCCAAGAAACTTCAGTGTCGTCCTGACCAGATATCTACTGTTGTGCAATCGAATTCTGTGTTTTCTAACTCTTGTTTTATGTTTGCCACTTGCTCCTTATAATAATCAGAAAGTTTGCGGCCAAGTGATCTGCAACTCATTATTTTCAGATGTTTGGAATCACCATTCAGCTTTTCGGTTATTTTGTGGAAATAGACGTTGTCAATGATCTAAGGGATATCATGGAATCCACAAAATATATAAGTACATCCCTGTCGAATTCTTCCTGCGAATAATATTTTCTTTCGAATACTTTATGACGTGATTCCCACGATGTGCTAGTGGTTCTTCGTGGTTTCTTCACTTCTTTGAAATATACTGATGGTACTTTTCTACATAACCGGCTCCGTGTTTCTTCTACAAATGCGTTGCAAAATTTTAAGTACACCTTCTTGATCCTTTTACTTCGATGTTACATTTGGTACACTTTGCTACAACTTTGTCTCCACTACATTTATTCTCCACTATTTCAAAAAACGACCATCCAATATACAACTAGGATACTTACTCACAGCTTCTGTGTTATCAGCTATTGTTCCCGTGTGGCTGCCACTGGTGGACAGATTGCTATAATCCTTTGCCGAAATACTCATTTCGTCCATCTCGAGTACAATATTCTCGTCCATTACATACGTTTCACTGTCCAAAATAATTACCCCACTATAACCACAAGCACATGTTAGCACTGCACTCACAGTTCAGCAACTCAGGGTGCATTGCCGAATATTACAGAAATTTGCGAACTCTTGACATTTTTGCCGTACTTCTCAAGTGTTGTTGTCCATTAGTTGCCCAATACGAAGACTGGACTAGCGAGCGACTGACTCCTTTGTACACTGCTGGACAATTGCTAAGGACGGATCATAAACGGCTATATAGCGCATAAAAAAGTAAGTGTGGTTGGATGCCAAGTGAAAGAAAAACAATGTCAGAATGCCAGGACATTACAAGAAAGACAATTTATTGTGCTCTGAAATCCAGAAGGCTTTGGAACGTGTTCAAGGGACAAACAGGCCATTTTGTGCAGAATACGTAAACGTGAAAAAAAATGCAATTACCGTCCGCAGGCGTTCCGGCGTAAGATGTCAATACGGGATATGGCCACCATGGAGGGCGATGCAAGATTCCACACGTCGTGTCATGCTTTGCACAACATTATCAAGCAGCTGTTGGGGTAATTTATCCCATTCCTCTGTCAGTGCACTGATGAGGGTGTCCTTGTTTATTGGAGGGCATTGGCGACCAGCAAGACTCCTCCCCAAAGCATCCCACACATTTTCAATGGGATTCAGATCTGGAGAACGTGCTGGTCATACGAGGCGTTGAATATCCTCGCTCTCAAGACACTCCTGAACAGCGCCTGTTCGATGACATGTTGCGTTGTCATCCATGAAAATGAATCTATCACCGACAGCACCACGGAACATGCGAACATGAGGTAGCAGAACATCATTAATGTATCGTTGGCCAGTCATAGTCCCAGTTGGAAACACATAGAGGGACGTACGGCCATTGATCATGATGCCAGCTTATACCATGACACTACATGTCGGATATCGGT
Source organism: Macrothele yani (assembly GCA_039090855.1). Lineage (NCBI taxonomy): Eukaryota > Metazoa > Arthropoda > Arachnida > Araneae > Macrothelidae > Macrothele > Macrothele yani. The sequence continues at coordinate 56,472,332 of CM077017.1, read as the reverse complement.
CCCTTTCCTGTATGTTTGCTGGACAATATGCAGTACCACTATCACGCCAGATCAGTTGTCGTCGACAATCAGACGATAGACTGTATCTACTCTCATCTGAGAAGAGGACAGCAGACCAGTCGTTATCAGTCCAATTGCGATGTTGATGGCACCATTGCAAACGGGCGGTACGGTGACGTCTGGACAATGGGATGCACACAACAGGACGGCGGGCGTATAGTCCTCCTTCATGCAAACGTCTGGCGACAGTTTTTCGGGAGATCCGCTTGCCAGTAGCAGCCATAAACTGATTTGCTACCTCACTAGCTGTGCTGCGCCGGTGTCTTTTTGTTGATAGCACTATGTACCGATCTTCTGCAGATGTCGTACTGCGGACACGACCTTCCCCGTGACGTTTGCTACACTCTCCATTTGTTTGAAATGATTTCCAAAGCCTTGAAACAACACTGTAGCTGACGTCGAACTCCCTGGCAACATCTGTTATTTTTCGCCTTTCTTCAATCTTGCCAATAATACGGCCACGCGTAAAATCATCTAGGTGATGTCGGGAAGACATACTGAAAATTGCAAGTTCGTCAATTGATTCTTTCCTTTTCAACTTTGCGTTTGAACAACAACGTTCAATACGCGTCAAATCCTTTATATCTGTTACCAGCGCTATGAAGTCACGAACAAGTTCGGTAATCCAAACTTTGCATACGCACAACACGTCTTACTGTATCCCGCACTTATGCTAATTTCCACATTTTCCTGCCTTGCATTTTATGATTGCTATCGTTGCTATTGTCATCCGTCCTTAGCAATTGTCCGGCAGTGTATATACTTCATGACAGGACCTGAATAACCTTCTGGAATATTCTTGATTTGCATAAAGCTCTCCAACTTCCCACTGCGTGATCAATCTGGAACATTCTACAAACGTCTAACTCATTCTTGCCGCTTTTGGAACATTCTACACGACACTTCGGTCTCTGTCTGCTGTGTTACATGGCCGACTTTTCTAGACATAGCTTTAGGCACACGTACATTTCTATAAACTATTAGTATATAATTATTATTTGCAAACTGTGTAATTTCATTATACCAAATAATTCCATTGCGTTTGAATGGCATTATTAAATAATTGAATTATATCCTCTTCATTGTAATGCATTACAGATTAATTCCATTACCTTGTGCAAACCATACTTGGGATTACCTTGTAATGCATTACCCGTTAATTGTAATCTGTACTTCCATTACTTTGTAATGCATTCCTGCCCAACTCTGGTCCGGACCTTGTCCCGTAGAATTATTACTTGTTCCGGTCCATGGCCCACATCCTTCGCGGGCGGCACTTCAGCAATCAGGAGGAGGTGGCAGCTGGGGTGAAGGAGTTCTTCGCCCGAAGGACAAGAACTGGTACCGCCGCGGAATCGAAGAACTGGCAGACAGATGACTAAAGACGGTGCAACACGATGGCCTATACTTTGAATGCTAGTCAGCTTTCGTCGTAAAGGTACGTATGAAGACATAAAGTGATCCAATTATTGCAAAACAAGCTCAAGTAACAGCATTCGCAGTTCAGATGGTAACTTATCAGGGTTTAAGCGATTTCGAACGTTGTATGACAGTCGGCTCACAGGAGATGGGCCAGTCTATCTCGGAAATTACCACGAAATTTAAATTTACACGGTCAAAAATTTCAAGGGTGTACCTGGAATACACATAACTCAGGGGAAACCATCCAGAGTAGAAGACCGGTGTGACCGTAGAAAAGCCCTGGGCGATCGTAGACAGCGGCTTCTGGCGCGCACTGTAACATCCGCCCCGGCGTAATGCTCCCTGTGTTCTATGGGCGAGCCGACGGCCCACCCGGGTGCCATTGCTCACCTAACGACACAAGGCTTTGCGCTTCGCCTGAGCTCAGGAACACAGCCATTGGACGCAAGATGACTGGAAACATGTAGCTTGGTCCGAGAATCGCGGTACCAATTGTTTCGGGCAGATGGCCGACTCCGAGTGTGACGACAACCGCACGAGGCAATGGATCCTGCATGTCTACAAGGGACAATGCAGGCCGGCGGTGGCTCTGTTATGGTGTGGAGTGCTTTCAGATGGCATGCATTAGGGCGCCTCATAAGTCTGCAGGACTGCTCTGACCGGTGGAGGCTACGTTACCATCTTTGGGGATCATTTGCGCCCGTTCGTGTCATGCAACCACTCCGACGGGGGCGACCTTTTCCAATACGATAATGCGCCACCGCACACGTCCACAGTCGCCCGATTATGGCTGGAGGAATATTCCACGGATTTTAGCATCCTGACTTGGCCCTCTCGTTCGCCGAATTTAAATGCCATCGAACACATTCGAGAAGCTGTTCAACGTGCCGACAATGTCAGGAATCCTCCACCGGCGAATAGTACGGAATTGTGGGACGCTCTTCAGGGAGCATGGTGTGCATTGTCTCCACAGTACTACAGAGAGCTCGTGGAGTCCATGCCCCGTTGCGGTGCTGCCGTTATCCGATCGCAAGAAGGACCAACGCTGTATTAGAGAGGTATCCCAGTTTTTTTTTTTTTTTTTTTGGTATTTCAGTGTATATGCAATTGTTATCAACTTAGATTTGCCGTGACATTTAATAATCCTGACTCTGTATGTTTGGTTTTATGCGAATTTTTTTTGTTATCTAAGACATTTATTTTAAATTAAATTTGCGAAACTTTGAAACTGAGCTCCTCGCGGAACTCCAAATGTTTGTAAAATTGGTACTGCCTGTAAATATGAACACTCATTTACGCAAGTAAAATTAAAAGCAAATAAAAAGCAGCGATAAAAATAATCGCGCCTTTTATAAACACAGAACACGGTAAAGCTTATTGTGAGATAACCTCTCAGCCAAACAGATAGGTGTTTTGATGAACATATAAATTTGAAATTCGAAGTTTTAGGGAATAATTATAACTGAGATTGTCTCAGCACTGGAAAAAAAAGCCTGTTCAAATGTTTTTAAATTTCTCTTGTATACCTGTTCTGTTATAATGAACTATAACATTTTTCAAATTTGCGTCTTCATATTCCAATTTGCAGTAAACTATCAAGATCGTCAACCCGGCCTCAGTGATTCTTTTTTTTATTATTTTTTTTTTATTGGAGGTTTAACGACCACCGTGAGCAACTCAGTGGGCTCACGAGCAGTCACCCAACCCTAATTCCTAATTTATGGTCACTGACTCCAGGGAAGAGAGAGAGAGAGAGAGAGCTAGTGCCGTAAAACAAACAACATCCATGCCTAACCGGGATTCGAACCCGGACCCTTTTCGCACGAATGGTCAGAAGCCAGCGCTTAGACCACTGCGCCACCGGGGCGGCCCTCAGTGCTTCCGTGGTCTTAGACAAAGATTGACTGGGCGCCCCCTAACAGTGTTTGTAACTGAAAAACGTGCATGGCCCTTAATGGTTAAAATGTCAATTTTCAGTCAGATTTGAGCAGCTCCGGTGATCGAAGAGTTAGAGGCGTAAGTTTTTGACTAGGCATTCGAGATGGATCCGAACTCGAATCTCAGTTGAGGAACGGGTGGTGCGTTTTTCTCCCTTCCCTGCAATTAATGACCCCCATTTAAGGACGGGAGACTGCTAATACTGCTCAGAGTTGCACATGGTCTTTAAACACCGAAATAATAATAATAATAATAATAATAATAATAATAATAATAATAATAAAAACAGTCACATTTGAGTAAGATATACTTTCTTCCATGACAGGAAACTGAAAAAGAAAAAAGTGCATGTAAATTATGAATATATGAACTTAAAGTGGGTCAACCTGAAATCTTGGCCTTGTATTTTCAATGGGCGAACTTCTGTAGCCATTTTCTTTACAATTAAAGCGTTCCCAAAGATGAAAATTTGAACATCGATAAAAATGACTTCATATTATAGTCTAGTGTACTTAATATTTTCTGAAATGTAACCATAATTATATTAAAAATCAATAACTTTTCCTTTGGTGGTATTGAGACCAGAAAATAGATGGCGCCACATCTACCTGTGACTTACTAAATGCTATCACGTCGCATCAAAATTTGAGTGTATCAGTCTGGAATGTTTGCGACAGTCTGGAATGTTTAGAATGATTTGAGCCACTTAGATTAAATGTCCCGATAATAATTTAGCTGAAAATGTTAACAGAATTGTAGATGCTGCTGATTTTTAATTCCCAAATAAATCAGCAAGCTCATTCTGCAACATTTTCAGCTAACTTAATGTTAGAATATTTAATCTAAATGGCTCGAATCATTCTAAACATTCCGGACTATCGCATGGATGGACACAAGTGTTGATTGCAGTCCAAAAATTAATGAAATTATTTTTTAAAAATGCGACGTGATAGCATTTAGTAAGTCACACGATATGTGCCACCATCTATTTTTTAACACCACCGAAGGAAAGGTTATTGATTTTTAATATAATTATAGTCAAGTTTTAGAAAATAATAAGTATACTAGGATAAAATATGAAGTTATTTTTATCGATGTTCAAATTTTCATCCTTGGGAACGCATTAATTGTGAAGAAAATGGCTACAGAAGTTTTCTCATTGGAAATACAAGGCAAAGATTTTAGGTGGATCCATCTTAAGGCCTGACTGTAATCTAAACTTCTCTGAATGCAACTACAATATACTTATTAGTAAATGTCCCTGAACATTGCTTTCGTGACTAGGATTGCACAAACTTTTGGTCACATAACTGAAGCTTTAACTTGAAGTACACTGTAAACAACTATAGTAAAAAAATCAAAGGCGAAAACATTTTCTTCCCTAAAGTGTTATAATTTTGATAAATTACAAACAGAATCCTTCTTATCTAAATGTTATAGTAAATGCTGTGTGAAAATTAATATACACTGACGGAAAAAAAAATCCCAACACCACGAAAAAATAGTTGTAGAGGAATGAAATGGCGGCAATACATTTGTATAGGTAACATATTTAATCGATTAAGGTTTCAAGATCACAGCTTAATGTTAGCGCGAGAAGAGCCATTTTAAATGTGAAATGCTGGTACATTAATAACCGGTGTAACCGCCAGAATGTTGAATGCAAGCACACAAATGTTCATGCATTGTGTCGTAAAGGTGCTGGATGTCAGTTTGTGGGATGGATTTCCATGCCTGTTGCACTTGGTCGGTCAATACAGGGACGGTTAATGCTGGTTGGGGGTGACGCTGGAGTTGTCTTCCAATGATGTCCCATACGTGCTCGATTGGAGAAAGATCTGGTGATCTAGCAGGTCACGGCAACATGTCGACACTCTGTAGAGCATGTTGGGTTACAACAGCGGTATACGGGCGAGCGTTATCCTGTTGGAAAACACCCCTGGAATGCTGTTCATGAATAGCAGCACAACAGGTTGAATCACCAGACCGACGTACAACTGTGCCGTCAGAGTGCGTGGGATAACCACGAGAGTGCTCCTGCTGTCATGGGAAATTGCTCCCCAGACCATAACACCAGGTGGAGGTCCAGTGTGTCTCGGCCGCAGACAGGTTGGTTGCAGGCGCTCACCTGGCCTCCTTCTAACCAACACACGGCTATCACTGGCACCCAGGCAGAACCGGCTTTCATCAGAAAACACAACAGATCTCCACTCCGTCCTCCAATGAGCTCTGGCTTGACACCACTGACGTCGCAAACGGCAGTGGTTTGGAGTAAATGGAATGCACGCTACAGGGCGTCTGGATCGGAGCTGTCCTTCAAGTAACCGATTTGTAACAGTTCGTTGTGTCACTGTGGTGGCAACTGCAGCTCGAATTGCTGCCGCAGACGCAGTACGATGCGCCACGGCCATACGCCGTGCACGGCGGTCTTCCCTCTCAGTAGTGCCACGTGGCCGGCCGAAACCCGGTCTTCTTGAGGCAGTACCTTCCCTTGACCACCGTTGCCAACAATCATGCACAGTGGCTACATTCCTGCCAAGTCGTTCTGCAATATTGCGGAAAGAAAATCCACCTTCTCGTAGCCCTATTACACGATCTCGTTCAAACTCTGTGAGCTGTTGATAATGGCTTCTTCGTCTTCTTAAAGGCATTCTTGACTAACATCAACACCCTACGTCGAATCTCAACGATAACTAACTCTCACGAACGTTACAGCGCGTATTTACAGCAAACCTGCTTTGCATGTTCTGAGGGGCGCCACTAGCGCCACACGTATGCGCCGAGCACGAAATTTGCATAAACGTCATCTTACAGATGTACTCTCCTCGCCTACCAACTGTCGTTTATCTAACACAACCCCTTCTTGGTGTTGGGATTTTTTTTCCGTCAGAGTATAAATAATGAAAAATTAAATTTTGAAATTAAAAAAAAATAACTTTTCTTGCTTTTCAGAAGAAAAATTTGAAAGTACTTACAGGTTTAAGGTGGTTCCACCTAAAATCTCTGCCTTATGTTTCCAATGATAAAACTTCTTTACATATTTTCTCCGCAATTAATGTATTCCCAAGGATGAAAATTTGCACATCGATAATACTGACTTTAAGTTATAGCATGGGATACTTAATACTTGCTAAAACGTAGCCATAATCAAGCAATCCAACATTTGTTTGTCTACTGACGTCATCAATGTACACGTCGCGCCATCTATTAACAGACAGGTCTGAACATTACTCAAAGAAAAATGATTGATTTTTAATATAGTTATGGTTATATTTTAACAAGTATTAAGTATCCCATGCAATAACTTAAAGTTAGTTTTATCGATGTGCAAATTTTCAATGTTGGGAATACATTAATTGCGAAGAAAATATGTAAAGAAGTTTTACTATTGGAAACATAAGGCAGAGATTTTAGGTGGAACCACCTTAAAGACGAAGCAATATCATTTCATTTGTCCAACTAATTCCTCTTGGATCGATGTCGATCTTAAATACATTTTGAGAAGCTTCACTGGACTTCACGACATTTCGACTGTTTATCTTTTTAGTAATTTCATTTATTCTTTTGCTCAAAGGCAATTCCGATTAAAAACTGGATAATGATAAAAATCAACATATGATTAAAATCTGCGGCCCCCAGAAATAATAGTCCTCAGCAGCCGCCTTGCTCGCATATGCTAAAGGTCGGTCCTAAATATCTTTTCTCAGTGGCTCGGATTTAGAGTTACCGGGGCTCTGCGCACAGCATCGGTTTTGCCCCACCTCCACCCCCTCACTTTGCTAGGAATCCCTAAAATATAAACCGCGCATTTTTACTCTCTCCCACTAATGTATAAAAAAATATTGCAATCGCAAAAACAAATTCACATCCAGATTTCAAGAGAAATGCCAATTTTTGGCTCCCCCGAATGTGATATGACTATTTTCATGGTGGTGTCTTCGTGTGTGGGGTTTGTTGTCACCATAACTCAAAAACTATTGTAGATATCAAGACAAAATTTAATACTGCGGGCTTTTACAAAATTTAATACTGCGGGCCTGACGGGAAGGAAATGGCTGAAGTTATAAAAATGGAAAGCCTTTTGGAAGAAAAGTCGGAACATTTATGAAAACTACCACTGAACCACAGTACTTTAACATGTTACGTAAGGTTAGTTTATGGTACCGCTTTAATTGACATTTATGTTACATGTGGCGTGGGATCTGGGGTTGCCGCATATCGTCAGATTCCACCACACTGACACTTAGTTCTCTTACAGACAGTCCAAACATGGATGAAGTCTATTCCTGTGCCTCGTAAAACACGTTTTCCAATGAAATTTTACCCGTACGATAACAGTCTTGCATGTGATTGCCTCTTAAACTAAACTTAACGGGTTTGGGGGAGGAATTTTAAGGGTAAGATAGGGAATCATAATAAAACACCGAACTAAAGAGCTAAATGTTCGTTAAGTTCTAAGAAAATTGGGCAGAAATGACACCCCGATTTCTATGCTCAGTTGTAAAGTAGTATTAAGTAATATTACCCTCAAAACGATACGTACTTCGATTTCGGACGGAATTTTGTTCCCAAATCTTCCCAAACCCAGAACAGCGAATTTATCCCTCGCTCTGTGACTTTTCTCTTTTAAGAGCAAAATTACAAAAAAAAAAAAAAAATTATAAATCATTATTTTTGAGGCCCACCATCGTGGGACCCCGCGCCTGGGTTTCGTTGGCTTTCCTGTAAATCCGCCGCTGTTTTTTCTTCCATTTGCTTCATTCTGAACTAAGCATTCTTAGGGCATCTTGTATCCAAACGTGGATAGAAAAGGAAGGATACCACATTGCATCGGTGGTGGACAAGTGGTCTGAGGCGCGGGCTTGAGGCTAATCGTCCGAGCTAGGACTGGATTCGAGCTTGGCTGGGGGAGTTCAATCCTAAAGGAAAAAATGGATCGACATAATCACTAAAGATCTGAAGTGTAATCGATTTAATTTGACATCTTGGATTTTTCGTTTACACCCTGGGTGGCGGCCCACTATCACTCCCAAAAATCATGGAATTCATGTATCGTTGGTGCACATATCGTCTGTAATGACCTCTCCAAAATGCGCTGTTTATTCTCGATATACTACGGCGCAGTTTGAAGACTTCTTCTTACTTCTGAAACCCAGCTATACTAGTAGTGTGTTCTCATGCTCTTGTGTGCGTGTGTGTGTGTGTGTGTGACAGTATGCGCTCACGCTTGTGCTTGTGTATGTGTGTGCAGTGGCGCACCGAGAGTTTCTTTATGGGGCTGGCCCAAAATATTGAAGATGCAAATAAAAATATACCACAGGAAACATCTCCCAAAATATTAGGAAGCGGTAAAAAATATATCCGCCAAAGTGCGTTTGCAATATACACTGTAAACAAATTTTTGAAATTCACGAGCAACTTTTCGTGACTTCTTTCGTGAATTAACGAAGCATGTTTCTGATACAATTTTTTTCCTTGAAGTGACGGAAAAAAATTCTGAATTTCACGGATTTTTCGTACGCCAGAAAAATTCTGAATTTTCAGAAACCTTCCCGCAATTTCGTTCTTATGTTGACGGCAAATTACCGTTTTCAAGAGGTGTTAACAGAAAATTCTGAATGTTCAGAAAGCTTTCCGCAATTCCTTTCTTATACAGAGGGTGAGTCGAAAGTTTTGTAATATTTGCATAAACACAGGCTATATGTCACGTGTTTAAACTAGTTCAAGTTTCTCACTGCAGTCAGTCGAAAGGGATATAAAGTGGTAGTCGTTGCTGTGAAAAGCATTGCATGTCGTCGTTCTGTCTGTGGTTGGGACGCCTAAGAGATGAACAGCCACAACCGGCTAATTAGGGAACTTTTGCTTTACGAGTTTGAACTCGGCCATAACGCTGCTCAAGCAACACAAAACATTTGTCATGTGAAAGGGGAAGGTTCCGTGGACCACAGCACCGCAACCAGATGGTTCAAGAATTGTTCGCTCAGGTGACAGAAACCTCGACGATCAGCCAAGGTCAGGTAGGTCACGAACCCTGTATTCGGAGGCCGTGCGCCAGGTCGTAGGGGCAAATCCAACAACCAGCCCTAGGAGGTTATCAGGCTAGCTCGGCATATCCCAGAACACGGTGGTTCGTCAACTTCAGGACCTCGGCAAGGTCTACAGGGGCTGCCGCATTGTCTCTCACGAACTGACGCCAGCTGAAGCAAACCGCCAAGTGGAAGTCTGCACGAAACGCCTAGAAAACCCGCGCGATGTTAGTTTCATCAAGATAATTGTTACGTGCGGTGAAAAGTGGGTTCATTTCGGTAATCTTAACACACAAAGGCAGTGGTTGAGCCCGAGCCAGCTTCTTGAAACTGTTGCCAAACTAGGGCGCTTCGAGCCGAAGGTGATACTCTGCGTTTGGTGGAATTTCGAGGGGATAATCCATTACGAATTTGTTTCAGACGGTCGGACCATCAATGCCAACCTCTACTCTGAACAGCTGGAGCTGATGTATGTGGTTTTGGAGGAGAAGTACCCGGCAGTGGTGAGCAGAAAGCGCGTTCTGCTACAGCAGGACAACGCTCGGCCTCGTACCGCAAGAACGACCCGGGCAAAACTCCAGGAACTTGAGGGCGTCAAACTGCTGCCACACCCAGCATATAGTCCGGACCTTGCCCCCATAGGATTTTTACTTGCTCCGGTCCATGGCCCACTTCCTTCGCGGACGGCACATCAACAACCAGGAGGACGTGGCAGCTGGGGTGAAGGAGTTCTTCGCCCGAAGGACAAGAACTGGTACCGCCGCGGAATCGAAGAACTGGCAGACAGAAAGACCGTACAACACGATGGCTTATACTTTGAATGCTAGTCAGCTTCCGTCGTAAAGGTACGTATGAAGGCATAAAGTGATCCAAATATTGCAAAACTTTCGACTCGCCCTCTGTATTAACAGAAAAACTCCGTTTTCACTTTTCCCCCAACCATATGACGAAAAACAGGAGAGATTCGTGGGAATACTTGGGGGTTTGATTAACTGTTAAATTTCAATAGTCTGTCGAAGTATTTGATTTTGAAGTTCTGTAGCGAGATCGGATATTGTGGATGAAAAAAATACGTAATTGTAATGAGACCTCATACATAAAAAATAAAATTATTAGAAACGTATTCAAAATAATAAGAAGCTCTAATAGAAAATAAATTGACTAAAGCACTTGCATTAATGAAAAAAAAAAAAAAAAATCCCCATCGCGCAATTAAGTTTTACCTTGAACTTGCGCCTGGCTCAGTGGTTAAGACGCGCAACTTCAACCTAAACGGTCTGGGCTTGAGCCTCACTACCGGCCTAAAAGGATTCTCTCCCGTAAGGGCTGAAGTATTTAGCCTGTTGGATTTTGCGAAATTTCAGTCTAAACAAGAAAAAACTTGAAACGGACTTTTCTGAAATAAATGGAACTACTGACTCCGGAAAATCTGTGAAAATACGGAAATTCAAAAAAAGGAACTTTTAAAAACGGAATTTTCGTTAAAAGACGGCCAGTTACCGGCAACTTCGTTGCCCGTTATTTTCAGAAATTCTCCTTGAATTCACACCACTTATTTTTTACAGTGTATAACCACGTAAAATACATGTTTAAAACATATAGAAATATATTTAAAAATAAGCAGCCAATAACAAAGAGCGAAGGACCAAGTGCCCCTGGGCCACCCCTACTGAGAGCGCCACACTGTGTGTGTGTGTGGGGGGGGGGTGACAGAGAGAGAATGAGTGATGATTTCTCCACCAAAATCGCTTGTTTTCACAGTTAATTGCAGTAAGGATTTTTCGGTTTTTTCTATTCATTTGTTTCACTAGAATCGATGACGTAAAGCTGAGTGAAAGAATATTAAACTCCATTGGGATGAATGATCTTGATAGTTTTAATAATAATACCTTGCCATTGTCTTTCTGTGGTCGAGCAGGCTGCATGCGGTGCAGCTCTTGGCTTTTCGTATTGATGTACTTAACATGGATGTTGTAATCACAATTAGGGCCCTATAGTTCTTTCCCTTAATAGGATCAAGTGGCCCCAAATTTGAGAGGGGCAATTCTTTAGCCTTAATGCTCATGGAGTGGTTAAACTCCAAGAAATAACAAAATGAAATAAAAAATTAAAATCTGCCCATGAAGTCTTAAATTATAAAGATCATAAACGACCAGTGCATCAGTTTGAGCTCATAAAGGTTTCTGATCGCCGCCTGATAGAACTTCTGATCTTGCTAGTAATAACATTTGAATTGGTCATTAGACGGTCGAACACCCAGAAAGGAACAACAAGAAACCTCATCCTTTCGACACAGCAATATGGAGGAACAACAATACGTCTAACGAAGGAACGCGCGTCGCCTTCATCACGCGTATTGCTGCTTGTCTCAAGCCCTTTCATTTAAGACCGTGGGTCTTCCCCTGTATCAATAATCACTCGTTTACCCGCTCTTCAGTTTCATTAGCTCTAATTCTTGATGCTCCAAAATTTTTGACTCTTCTTTCATCAACTTCTGTGTGTGTGTCTGCGTTAGAAACTCGTATAAAAAATTGTTTGCGTGCTAGACTTTATCGTGTTAAATCTCTTTGAAAAACTAGTTTTTCTTAGGCATTTCTTTACCTACGTCTACTTTCTCTGAGTCATTTGCTCGCATTACTGCATTGTGTGTTTCGTTTACATTTTTCTAACATTTTCTTCGTACCCCTCTTTCTTTCGAAGTGCTAACGTTGTTGTCGCTTTCCCCATGTCTTACTGGGCAAAATGAAAATTGTTTTTATCGTTGGAGTGAGTAGAATTGTACGAAATGAAGTCTCGCTGAGTTCAGGAGACTTGCATTTCGTTAAAGGGGTGTAAAAACAGGAATTTTTCGATGACTGAGATCGAATCCTCGCTCCGGAGTGAGTTGCTCTAACCAACTAAGCTGAACCGACGGAATGTATGGCTGCAGATTTCTCGTCTTGACACGTGCTTCACCTCTGTAGTACGTCACACGGGCTAATTAATTATAGCAACAACAGGTTCATCAGAGCCACGAGGGATCAAATGAAAAGTCAGACGCATGGCAGTGACGTTGTGCCAAGCTGAATCGAACGCGCTTTGAACTCACGCCAGGCTGGCATATATTAGAGTGTCTTTATTGTAGACATTATCGAACGTTTGAAATAGCAGCCCTTGTACAACGAGATTCTGTCCATCGCGGTACCGCGGTTTGTGTAACAATGAACCTGACATATGTGTGTGCACATCCAGAACGCTATTAAAAACGTGTCCTTAATTTATGATGAAATCGCTAGGGCAGAGCATAACGTGTGTTGTATCGTTATAACAAAATTAGCTTTCTTTGCGTTATTATTTGCGTTTTGCGACGACGCAATGATCCTGATTCGTATAGATAAGTAGTTAAAAACTGTACGCAGATCTTTCAAAAAGTAACGAGACTGACGTCATAGCGCCAAAACAAACCGAGCAGAAAAATGCAGCTGCTTGTGTCAGAACACCTGCAATGTCAGTCACGTGACAACGCGTCGTTACAGCGCTCCGCTAGTTCGTTCTTGTAGTAGAAAGCGTAGAGTTCAGACGTGTTTCTGTAACCCAGTACGGTTTTAAAACTGGAGCAAAGAGCAGCTATAAAATTTTGCGTGCGTTTAAATAAAACCACCACAGAAACGCACGAAATCATTAAAACAGCCTATAAGGAAGATGTTCTGTCCCGTGCAAGAGTTTTTGAGTGGCACAAGAAATTTGTGAACGGTGAAGAGTATCTGGAAGATGCACCACGCTCCGGAAGGCCTTTGACATCGACTACGGAGGTCAATGTCAATGCCATCGAGACACTCCTGCGCGAAGACAGCCGAATGATCATTGATGAGGTTGCTAATCCGTTGATGACATTGTGATAAACCGGTTGGGTACCGAAAAGTCGCTGCGAAGTGGATTCCCCACTTGCTCACGGATGAACACAAGGCAAATCGTGTTATCACTTATCGCCAATGGAAGTGCCGGCTGGTACGTGAGCCACACTTTTTTGGATCCAGTTGTCACATGTGATGAACATTTTTTCACCATTTCGATCTAGAAACAAAACAATAGAGCACCCAATGGAAACACCCCAGAGTACCCGATCCAAGAAAGCAAAGGTTCAAGCAAGTGCAAGGAAGGTCATGTACCTGGTTAGAAATGCCGCCGTATTGTTTCGCTAGAAATTTTGCATCACTCTTAGTCTTGTTTATTTGGAGGTTTAACGAGCACCGTGAGCAACTCAGTGGATTATAAGCAGTCTCCCGTCCGTTATAACCATTGAGTGTTTCAAGAGCAACTTTAAAATTTTTGCTTTAAACTGACATCGTAAGAGACTTGGATGAGTTCAGCATTTGAATGCTCATCAAGTCTTTCATACAAATTGCACGTTAGAGAGCACATTTGAAATATATTTTCGAGGTTGCATTTTCTTAGTAATGTTCTCGAGCGCCTCAGTATACACTGTAACAGGAAAAGCATTATGATCATCTACCTAGTATTTTGTAGGTAATCCGTGAGTTACCACCACGGAGGCCATGCGACGAGGCATGGATTCCACAAGTCCCCGGAAGGTGTCCGCTGGTATGCCATATAACATATCCTTATGAGTGCTGCCCGTAGCTCGTCCAGCGCTCATGGTGGCACAGGAGGGTCCATACGCCCCAGCTGCCGCGCCATATGGTATCAAATATGTTCAACTGGGTTCATATCGGGAGACACAGACCGCCATGGGAGAACATGGAAGTCTTCCTCGTGTACTTCGAATCAGTCTTCGACGATACGGGCCTGATCACAGGTCTTGTTGAAACACCACATCTCAATCTGGAAACACTATCAACATAAACCGATGAAACTTGTCTGAAATGATAGACAGACACGGTGGCGTTCAGGGGACCGAAATTATCCCAAGAAACCATAGAGCATTTCACTCCCGCCACTTGTCTGTACCCGTGATATCACGGCATCTCGTACCATCTTCTCCGTAATTATTTGCCTTACCCGCCACCGTCCCCCGATGCAGCAGGAAACGTGATTCACGAGAGAAAGCAAATTCCACGTTGTTGGGTTGCTTCTCCTCCACACATGGGGTGTTTGTGGCCGGCGGGAGGTTTGCGGCCATTTTGTATCGTCTGCCATCTCTTTGAAAAGCAGTCTCGCAGATCAGTCATCTTGTTTTTACTATTTGGGAGGTTTTGTTGTCTTTTTTCTCGCGTTTTTATGCTTGCTAGCGTTATTTTGTGTTGTATTTTGTCTTCTCAAAAACTGGCGTAGTTATTCTTTTGCCTTTGGCTTTGATTTAAATTTTTGGCCTTGCTTTCTCGTTATACTTAGTCCAGGTTGCATGCTACGTAGTTATGGGCCTCGTGGCTCTGCTAATCTTTCGTTTGTGTACGGAGGCACATTTGCTGTGTTTGTACCTTTTTGTAAAGCATTTTTATAATACTGTGTACATATTGCAACTTTTTTTTCATTATTTCAGTGACTTTCCAAGTTTTATATTACGTTTCATTTATCTAAAATCTTGCTATGTCTTGCGGCAAATGTCTGTAAAATATTTTTTGTTTTTCGATCTTGGTCTCTGTGCTAGTTTTAAGGTTGATAATGTGTGTTGGCACAGTGTTGCGTGTGTGTTTTTTTTTTTTTTTTTTTTTGTTTTAGCTTTGCGTCCTTGTTGAGGTTTTGCTCTATAACGAAGTAAATTTCTCCGTCATTTTTAGTCTACGCCGGGATTCGAACCCGGATCCCCTCATTACGGAATAAGTCACTCTACCAATTGAGCTACGCGGACGTTTTATTCTGATTCCTATCTGCCTTTATGTCGTGTGCGTCCTTCTGGCAGGTACGTCACATCTCCTGGTACGTTACATCATCTCCCCCTTATTTTTATTTTTTTTCGAAGTGCTGGAGAAGGGATTCTCTTATTTTTCCTATCTCGCGGTGTGGAAAGAACATCACACCAATGCGAGATTTTGAACGGTCGGGTCATCCGGATAGTTCGGGCGCCAGTATAACGAAGTAAATTTCTCCGTCATTTTTAGTCTACGCCGGGATTCGAACCCGGATCCCCTCATTCCGGAATAAGTCGCTCTACCAATTGAGCTACGCGGACGTTTTATTCTGATTCCTATCTGCCTTTATGTCGTGTGCGTCCTTCTGGCAGGTACGTCACATCTCCTGGTACGTTACATCATCTCCCCCTTATTTTTATTTTTTTTCGAAGTGCTGGAGAAGGGATTCTCTTATTTTTCCTATCTCGCGGTGTGGAAAGAACATCACACCAATGCGAGATTTTGAACGGTCGGGTCATCCGGATAGTTCGGGCGCCAGTATAACGAAGTAAATTTCTCCGTCATTTTTAGTCTACGCCGGGATTCGAACCCGGATCCCCTCATTCCGGAATAAATCGCTCTACCAATTGAGCTACGCGGACGTTTTATTCTGATTCCTATCTGCCTTTATGTCGTGTGCGTCCTTCTGGCAGGTACGTCACATCTCCTGGTACGTTACAGCTCTCGTTGCCTGCTTCGTGTTTTGAGCCACGTGACTCCGATGTCTCATTTTATGGATCTTGTGCCTTCAAGTAAAGCATTTTTACATTGCTGTGTACATATTTGAATTTTTTGTTTTTGGTTTAAGGGTTTTGCACTACTGTGTACATATACAAAATTTTGCTTTCTCTTAAGCTTTTTCCAGGTTTTGTATTACGTTTCTATCGTCAAAATTCTCCAAGTGTCTGGCGATAGTTAATTTTTTTTTTTTTTTGCTCATGGGCTCTGTATTAGGTTTTCCTGGATTTGTGGACGATGAGTCGTGTGGGTTGAGCCAGGTATGTCATGAATGTAACCCATATTCAACTAGGTCTTTGTAGAGATGAGTTAATGCTGTGTTTTGCTGTTCCTTGATAAAGCCAAAGCTCAGCATTTTCAATACTTTCTGCATTCTTGCACGTTTTTCTCTGCTCGTTCGCATTGGTGTTTCCCCCCCCCCTGTTTTTTTGGCTCCTGTTGAAATTTCTTCTTCTTGTAGTGAGTATATATATATATTAGTGGCGGAGCGTGACTTTTCTGGAGGGGGAAGCGGTCAGAACAGCCCATCTTTAATTACATTATAAATACACATACAATGCATATGTAATAAAAAAATTATATGCTTATACATGCATGCAAATATTAAATGAATGTACGCATATACATTTAAAAATTATGTACTTATAGACATTTAAAGATTATATATACTAACACATATAATAATAAAAATAGTAGTGAAAAATTCTGTTGCTTACGAGATTTTAATTTTTGTGGTAAAAACGGAAGCGTCATGTAAACAGATATTACAACAATTTCGGAAAATATTCAGGGCTTCTTTACCTTACCTTATTTGTAGCACAAAGGAATTCCGTTTTTTTTTTTTTCGGTAAAAATATTAATAATGTTATCATGGAAAGATGGCTCCTTGCTTAGGCGACCTAAAAATGGCGTTTCAATATTTAAAAGTGCCAGAGAAGTCAAGTCTATCTTGACTTTCCGTACTAATTAAAAACGTTTTGATTCGTTTGAGTGCAGATAAGGTCCTTTCAGCAGATGCATTTGTAGAAGGAATAGTTAATATAGCTGACTGAGTCTGAATACCTCGAGGAATGACCAGATCTTCAGCAATCAGATACTGGTAGAATTCACTGACACTTTCTTTCCATATAACCGGCTGTGAATAAATTACGTTGATTTCACTTTTCAGACGAATGAAATCGAAAAATGAAGGAAAAGTTTCTTTCAAACAAGAAAAAGCGATCTCTGGAATTTTCATGATGAATTGAGGAAATTGTGTTTTGTCAAGTATAGACGTAGAAACATTAACTTTGGCACTTCACTGAATCTTACGGAAATACACTGACGGAAAAAAATATCCCAACACCACGAAAAGATAGTTGTAGAGGAATGAAATGGCGGCAGTACATTTGTATTGGTAACATATTTAATCGATTAAGGTTTCAAGATCACAGCTTATTGTAAGCGCGAGAAGAGCCATTTTAAATGTGAAATGCTGGTACATTAATAACCGGTGTAACCGCCAGAATGTTGAATGCAAGCACGCAAATGTTCATGCATTGTGTCGTACAGGTGCTGGATGTCAGTTTGTGGGATGGAGTTCCATGCCTGTTGCACTTGGTCGGTAAATACAGGGACGGTTAATGCTGGTTGGGGGTGACGCTGGAGTTGTCGTCCAATGATGTCCCATACGTGCTCGATTGGTGAAAGATCTGGTGATCTATCAGGCCACGGCAACCTGTCGACACTCTGTAGAGCATGTTGGGTTACAACAGCGGTATGCGGGCGAGCGTTACCCTGTTGGAAAACACCCCCTGGAATGCTGTTCATGAATGGCAGCACAACAGGTTGAATCACCAGACCGACGTACAACTGTGCCGTCGGGGTGCGCGGGATAACCACGAGAGTGCTCCTGCTGTCATAGGAAATTGCTCCCCAGACCACAACTCCAGGTGTAGGTCCAGTGTGTCTCGGCCGCAGACAGGTTGGTTGCAGGCGCTCACCTGGCCTCCTTCTAACCAACACACGGTCATCACTGGCACCCAGGCAGAACCGACTTTCATCAGAAAACACAACAGATCTCCACTCCGTCCTCCAATGAGCTCTAGCTTGACACCACTGACGTCGCAAACGGCAGTGGTTTTGGGTAAGTGGAATGCACGCTACAGGGCGTCTGGCTCGGAGCTGTCCTTCAAGTAACCGATTTTTAACAGTTTGTTGTGTCACTGTGGTGGCAACTGCAGCTCGAATTGCTGCCGCAGACGCGGTACGATGCGCCACGGCCGTACGCCGTACACGGCGGTCTTCCCTCTCAGTAGTGCTACGTGGCCAGCCGGAACCCGGTCTTCTTGAGGCAGTACCTTCCCTTGACCACCGCTGCCAACAATCATGCACAGTGGCTACATTCACTGCCAAGTCGTTCTGCAATATTGCGGAAAGAAAAAAATACCTTCTCGTAGCCCTACTACACGACCTCGTTCAAACTCCGTGAGCTGTTGATAATGGCTTCTTCGTCTTCTTAAAGGCATTCTTGACTAACATCAACACCCTACGTCGAATCTCAACGATAACTAACGCTCACGAACGTTACAGCGCATATTTACAGCAAATCTGCTTTGCATGTTCCGAGGGGTGCTACTAGCGCCACACGTATGCGCCGAGCGTGAAAATTTGCATAGACGTCATCTTACAGATGTACTCTCACCGCCTACCAACTGTCGTTTATCTAACACAAACCCTTCTTGGTGTTGGGATTTTTTTTTCCGTCAGTGTATAACAATGTCGACGATTTCTAAAAATAATCGACTGAACGAGGATTTCCTGTCTTCGCCAGAAATTGAATCAATTTGATTTTTTTATTTTTTTGACACAGTGGGGAAAGACTGTCTGCAAGTGCGTTCGCTTTGTTCCGAACAGATTCGAAATCATTTCTAAATTTCTATAAAAAAAAAAAAAAAAGGAAGATTTTAAAATTTTCTTTAAAAAAACAAGCTATAACATCAGACTGCTTTGCTTGTAAGATTTGAAACAACTTGTCAGTGTGAGGAAAACCCATAGAAAAAATTGTCAGAAAGAAATAGTCAAAGTCGCGTAACTGTGCTATCGGACCTCTTGCAGAGCAAATGGTTTCACCATCTCACTGATGAGCATTCCTATCTATGATTGATACAAACAGGTTCGCAATTTCTTGATAGTGCTCATGGACTGTTTCAGCTAATCGACTGTTGTGGTTCCATCTACTTGGAACGACACCTGGAAATGTTTTCCTAACTTCCGCATCTAGAGTTTGTGTTCTCTTGGATGATTTCGCGAAAAAGGTGGTAAACTCTGAGAGAGTACTAAAGGAAACTTTGCATTCTTTCAGAAAACTGACTGACCACGACAATACTAGGTTCAATTTATGCGCATAACAATGCACGAACAACGCCTGCTTGCAACTATCTTTGATTTTTGCTTGTAATCCATTGTGCTCGCTTGCCTTTACTGCCGCGCCATCAAACGTTTAAGCTACTCATTTTGACTCACATTTGAAATCCTTCAGTATCTTCATAGCATGCTGGAAAGGGCATCTGTCGTTCGGTTGTTGCTGACATCATGAAATTCAAAATTCTTTCTTCGACTGACCCTTCCTTAGTAAACATATCGAAAACTGACGTAGGCTGAGATTTTACGCTGACATCAGATGTGTCGTCCATAATTAGAGAAACGAAAGTTGACTGACGTATTTCTTCTTTTATTCTTCTGATCATTAATTCAGCGACTGAATGAATAATGACATTTTGGATGTCAGCAGACAACCTTGAAAAAACAGTTGAGCTTTCTAGGTGAGTTTTAAGTTTTAGGTCATACTTTGGTATCAAACTGACAAGTTCAATTTAATTTTTACGATTCAGCAATGTTTCTGCTTCATTGTGGCCACGGAAAACCAACTCTTGTCTTTCCAGAAAACAAGCTACATCTATAAGGCATAGGCGTAACCACTGGGGAGGAGTCAGGACCCCTCCATATCTTCAGAGTCGGGGATCCCCAATGTAAAGGAACCCCCTTCCCCCCCAATTTTTGGGGGGAATAAAATGATATAATGCACACTTTTTTTATGATGTGAGCCGACTAAATTTAATAATATAAGATTGTGATTTTTCGTAGATGCAAACACATGTATAATGTGTACTTAATAAAACAGCGATATCGATTCCTAAAAAGCAAAGACAGGTCTATAACTTGGTAGTTTACATTTCTGCCCTATGTATCATAGTTTTACAGTTGTGTTCGCGAAGTTCCACAATTCGCCAACAGATGCGCCTATGTCGTGCCGTTAAATCGCGCCTTAGCAACTGCTTTGCTCCTGTGTGTGTATGTGTGTATGTGTGATCGGAACCCCCCCCCCTCTCGGATTTTGAAACATGGTTACGCCACTGCTATAAGGTGACTAATTATCCGTCTGTTTTTCTTCACAGTTTCATTGTGTCTTTGAATGTCCAGTCTAAACTATTCGCTAATGCTAGACTCAATTCTACTTTTTACAAATTGCGCCAAATCTTTGGCAGCTACTATGTGGCTAACACTGCTTTTGTGAATGTTATTTAAGTCATCAAATCCTTTCGTATTCCATACAATTTTTTCTCCAAAACAAAAGCTAACATCACTGAAAAAAAAAGGAGACATGGCCAACAAAACAATTTGTGTAATTGACTGCAACGGCACATCCACGAAAAGAATCGTAAAGGCGGGTGTGGAAATGGTGAACAAAAGATTTAGTGCCTTTTACTTGAGAACACAAAGTGGGTAATGATTTTGGTCTGCCAGTGTTCATAACTTTTAATTTATCGCTAAAAGTTAGCGAACTAAATGGTTTCTTCATTAACTGCTCAATAACTCATACGATTCTGTGTTATTTCCATTAGGCAGCAAGTCACCTATTCCGCAAATGTTTACCGCTGTGGAAGCAGCACCACAAGCGCGTCACGCGCAATCAAAGCACAAGGCTCTATAAACCTAAAGGTCTAAACGCAGAGCCTGAAACGACACGCGCATGCGCCGCACTGGCTCCCTTGCCCGGCTGAGATGCTGGAAGCGCAGTAGAAATCGCTTCCAAGCAAAACGTATAGCATGGCCATGCTTGCCCGAAAAGGGACCCCCGCACGGGGATAACTGGTTTTCCAGTTATTTGGGGAGTGGCGCCCCCACGGCCCGAGCTGACCTTGTGACGGACCTTCTTGTAATTTCGTCTTGAAACGATGATACTACCGAAGGGACAGCTGTTCATCCAGCTGATGGGGAGTGGCGCCCCCACGGCCCGAGCCGACATGTACTCTGTGATGTTTCCCCACTTTTATGTTTTTCGTTGTTTACGCTTTCCAACCGTAGGTTGAAGAAGCGTATATGCTCCAGCTTTGTCCGCCCGTCCGTCCGCACGATAACTCACGTGAAAATGGTTCAATTTCGACGAAATTTTAGTATGTGGAAGGGGACCACCTGAGGACGAACCCTATTGAAAATGGGCGAAACAGGGTCAAAGGTCAGGATATAAGAGCGGGATCCATTCCGTTGCTCTTATGCGTCATAACTTGCGAAAAAACATTTCGATTTCGATGAAATTTCAGTATGTGGTAGGGAACCACCTGGGGACGATCCCTATTGAAAATGGGTGAAATAGGGTCAAAGGTCAGGACATAGGTGCTGGATCCATTCCATTGCGTTTATGTGTCATAACTTGCGTAAAAATGGTTCGATTTCGATGAAATTCTAGTATGTGGTAGGGAACCACTTGGGAACAACCCCTATTGAAAATGAGTGAAATAGGGTCATAGGTCAGGACATAGGAGCTGGATCCATTCCATTGTCTTTATGCGTCGTGACGCGTAAAAATGGTTCGATTTCGATGAAATTTTAGTATGTGGTAGGGAACCACCTGGGCACGAGCCCTATTGAAAATGGGCGGAATGGAGTCAAAGGTCAGGCAGGGCATAAGAGCGGGATATATTCCATTGCCCTTATGCGTCATAACTTGCGTAAAAATGGTTCGATTTCGATGAAATTTTGGTATGTGGTAAGGAACCACATGGGGACGAACCCTATTGAAAATGGGCGAAATGGGGTCTAAGGTCAGGTCACTGGAGTGGGATCCATTCCATTGCCGTTGTGCATCATAACTTACCTAAAATGCTTGGATTGCGACAAAACTTTATCATGTTGTTCCGGAGGTATAGTGAACCGGTTCTGTTGAATATCAACGAAATGGGGTCAAAAGTCATTGCACAAAAGCCAGATTTATTCCACAGCCATTATTCTCCTAACTTGCGTGAAACTGCTTCTATTGCGACAAAACTTTAGTATGTTTATTCCTGAGGTATACTGAACCAGTTCTGTTGAATATAATCGAAATGGGGTCAAAGGTCAGGACACAGGAGCGAGATTTATTCCACAGCCATTATCCACATAGCTTGAGTAATAATTTCTTTTGGAAAGCGTATCATAATAAATGCATTGCATGATTTTACTAACTTGTTCTCTTGGCACGCACCCGCCTCAGTTGTAGGTTGCCGAGGTTGTGATTATGCGCCAGCTTTGGATTTTAGTTTCTCTTTTTCTTTCCTGTCTTCTCCATTTTATGTTCCCTTCTTTGTTTTTACGAGCTGTTTAGCTAGACCTACCTGCACGTTTGCCGTGTGCGGTGACCCGTAAGGTGGA
This sequence comes from Macrothele yani, assembly GCA_039090855.1. Taxonomy (NCBI): domain Eukaryota; kingdom Metazoa; phylum Arthropoda; class Arachnida; order Araneae; family Macrothelidae; genus Macrothele; species Macrothele yani. The sequence continues at coordinate 56,449,651 of CM077017.1, read as the reverse complement.
AAAGGGGATGCTGGAGGCCGAGGTGTTGTTGTCGCCAGTTGCCAACACTCCTCTTTGTCCCCTAAACGGGTGGCTAGGAACTTACCCACTCCTAGTCAATGAGGTCTGTGGCCGAGCGGAGTCCAGGCCTCCAACGGCTTGCCGTTTCTTACGACAGGGTGAGTCTGGGAAAGGGTGGGCATGCCAAAGGGGTGTTCCCCAGGTACGGAAAAGTCTGGGTACCCGCCGAGCGCATGTCTGCCCTATCAACTTGCTATATCCGCTTCCTATCCCTAGAGCCGTGTCCTGCGTCCACTTGGGCTTGCGGACCTCGGCTCTCCCTCGTTGGGCTCGGTTGTGGGTGGGGAAGTCACCGGACGAATTCTTAATTTTTCTCTATGGATGAAAATAATGTTTCCCAATATCCTACAGTCAAACGACGTATTGAGGAAGGCTCATCCCCTTCCGCCAAAAAGCATGTTTTTGATTCATCGAATACTCGTTTCTTGTTTGTGCACTCATTGGACCCTTCTAAGCCTTCAAAAGTCCTTTTTGGATCTACAAAGCACTTAAATCCATTGCAAGTTCTCCTAAGGGTGTAAAGCAACTCCAGTCTGGAGATCTTCTTGTAGAGATGTCCACTGTGGCCTACAGTTCCACACTTCTTAACACCACCATGCTGCTTGAGACTCCGGTCAAAATAACACCACATGGATACCTAAATACATCTCGAGGTGTTGTCTCCTCTCGGGACCTCATTGATTGAGTGTACCGATGATGAACGAACTTCTTGAAGAACTGAGGAGTCAACACGTTACGGGTGTGCGGCGTATTCTTTTCAGGCGGAATGGGCAGTCCGTCCTATCCCGCAACATCATTTTAACATTTGACACCCCTTCCCTGTCTACGTCCATCAAGGCAGGGTGTCTTCACCTGTGAGTACGTCCGTACATCCCTAGCCCTTTTAGATGTTTTAAGTGTCAGTTGTACGGCCATTCTCAGCAGTCGTGCAGGAGCACTCCTAGGTGTGGACGCTGTGGTGCCACAGACCATCATTTACCAGAATGTGTGGCCGAGGCCGAGTTTTGTGGGAATTGCAAGGGTTCACACTCAGCATCAACCAGAAGATTGTCCCAAGTGGTTGGAGGAGAAAGAAATTCAAACGCTGTGGAGAACATTTCCTATCCTGAGGCCAGAAGGAAGGTGGTTCCTGTTACATCTGCTCGGCGATCATATGCGTCAGTGGTGGTTGCCAAGTCTACAGTTGCCATTCAAACTGACAGTCAGATCCCCCTAAATGTACCTACAAGCTGAACGATATCATCGCAGCGGGGCTGGAGAGCACTCCAGTTTCGAGCTGGGGGTCTGAAAGCGGCACCCACCTCTTCGCCGAAGCTTACTCACGCCACCACTAGCAAGGGAACTCAGGCCATTTCTTCTGGCAAGAACACCAAAGCCAAGGAGAAAAAGAGCGTTTCTTCTCCTCCAAAATCCCAGCCATCTACTCAACGGCGAGCGCATCCCGTTAAGAAACTTGGGACAAAGCATACTCCCATCTTGGCCCCTGCTCACAAGCCCCCAAATCTGGGGGACCACTTGTCAGAGGAGATGGACGCTGTCCTCGTTTGAGCAGTCAGTATAGTTCATTTTATTTCCTTTTTCATCTCACTTTTAACCATGGCTTCAATCGTTCAGTGGAACTGCCAAGGTTTTCGGACGAGTTTTGACGACGTGAAGCATCTGCTTTAGTTGTACTCTCCAGTGTGACTTTGTCTACAAGAGACAAAACTTAAACCATCAGACCTGCTTTCAGTTCGAGGCTACAGTGCATTTCGGACAGATAACGTGTCCAAGAAATATAGCCTATGGAGGTGTCGCTATTCTTGTCCCTCACAGGGTTCATGTCTCTTCCGTTGCGGTATCCACAACTGTGCAGGTGGTGGCGGTTAATATATCTGTGTCTGTGCCTCTCACTGTTTGCAGTGTCTATCTGCCGCCGCATGAGGACGTCGTGAGCGTCTCTGTTCTGGAGAGCTTGGTTGATCAGCTGCCTTCACCCTTCCTTCTCCTGGGTGACTTCAATGCCCATCATCCTTTGTGGAGTAGTGTCAGCATCAGCACGAGAGGCCTTCGAATCGAGTCTCTCCTGTCCTCGACCTCTTTTGCCTTTTTAACACCGGTGCTGACACTTACTTCCACGAGCCCACAAGATCTTTCAGTGCGATCGATCTGAGCTTGGGATCAGCATCAATTATTGCTGATTGGTCGTAGACGGTGTGTATAACGACCTCCACGGGAGCAACCATTTTTCAATTGTGCTCTCGCATTCTGCTAGTACGCCATCTTCTGCCTCCCGCCCTCCTCGATGGAGGATAGATCGTGCCAGATGGGAGGTCTTCACATCGTCTGCAATTATATCTTCTACCATGGTGACCCAAGAGTCAATCGACGCAGCTGTTCTCGATGTCACGAGTTGCATTATTCAGGCTGCTGATCTTCCAATATCAAAGACCTCAACGACGCTCCCCAGAATTCCGAAACCTTGGTGGACCCCTGAATGCGCAGCGGCTAGGAGAGCTCAACATAAGGCCTGGTCTACTTTTCGGCGTTATCCAACAGATGATAATCTCATTGCTTTTAAACGAGCAAGATCCTATGCTCGGTTGGTGCGTCGACGAAGCAAGAGGGAGTCTTGGATTCAGTATCTTCTCTCAATTCACGTGCCAGTTCGAAAAGTGTGTGGGGCACGATTCGTAAGATCCGGGGTAACTACAGCTCTTACCAGATTTCCATTCTCGAGAGTAACGGCTGCACATATGCTGAAGTCGGGAAGATTGCTGATTGTTTGGGGGAGGCTTTTGCTTCCGTGCCGAGTGATCTGGCGTATTCTTCCTCCTTTCAGTGGATTAAATCCACTGCGGAACTCCAGAGAATCTCCTTTGCGCCTTTTCATGACACCGACTATAACTCCCCCTTCAGCATGGTTGAACTTCGGGTTGCTCTGCATCGGTCCGGTGCTACATCTGTCTGTCCCGATGGCATCCACTATGACATGCTCCGTCATCTCTCTCAGTCGTCTCTCGAGAATCTTTTAATCCTGTACAATCGCATTTGGTTGGAGCACAGTTTCCCGGAAACTTGGAGAAAAGCTTTTTGTTCTGCCTTTTCCCAAGCATGGCAAGGATCCCAAGTCTCCCTCTAGTTATCGTCCAATTGCTCTCACTAGCTGTCTGTGTAAAGTTCTTGAACGCATGGTTAATTCCCGGTTAGTTCATTTTTTAGAACAACATCAAGTACTTTCACCATCACAAAGCGGCTTTGCCGTCATCATTCACCTCACGATCATCTCCTGCATCTTGAGACATCTGTGCAGGAGGCGTTTGTGCGTAGGCAGTACCTGATTTCTGTATTTCTGTATTCTTTGATATTGAGAAAGCCTATGATCGAGTGTGGCGGCACGGTATTATCCGTGACCTCCACACATGCGGGTTGAGAGGAATTCTTTCGACTTTCATTGTAAATTTTCTTCGCAATCGGGTGTTCCAGGTGCGCCTGGGTACGACGCTCTCAGCACCGTTCCATCAAGAACAAGGTGTTCCTCAAGGTTGCATTTTATCTGTCACATTGTTCAACCTCCGCATTAATTGTCTTTTCACAAATCTTACTCCTGCGATTTCGGCTACTGTTTATGTCGATGACTTGCACATATTCTGCTCGTCATCAAGAATGAATTTTATTGAAAGGCAGTTGCAGTCTGCGATTAACCAGATATTTAAAGCGGCGAATAGCAATGGCTTCGTTCTTTTTCCCGACAAGACAGCGTGTGTCCATTTCTGCCGGAGGCGTGGCCTCCATCCTGAGCCCGAGCTGTATTTAGACCGTGCAGCCATACCAGTTTTGCCCGAGACCAAGTTCCTTGGATTGACCGTTGACCGTGCGCTTACATTCCGTGCGTACGTCCAGCGGCTAAAGACTCCCTGTCTGTGGGCTCTATCTACTCTTAAGATCCTTTCGAGAGTCTCATGGGGTGCAGACAGGATGTCTTTGTTTCGCATTTACAATTCCTTAATGCGGTCCAAACTAGATTATGGTTATATTGTGTATGGCTCTGCTCGTCCTTCCGTTCTCTGGCCTTTGGATACTGTTCACCAAGCGCTACGTCTTTGTACGGGAGCATTTCGAACGTCTCCGATTCCCAGCCTTTATGCTGACGCGAACGAACCATCGCTTGAATTAGGCCGTCTGCAGCTGTCTGTTCAATTCTACTTGAAACTACGATCTCTTCCAGACCATCCTTTGTACGATGCAGTTTTCCATCTCCAACATGCTCGTTTATTTTAGAACCGGCCCTCGGGCATTCCAACCTTTGGTCTTCGTATGGTGGCCGTAGCTCGTGATGCAGGGCTCGACTTGTCACTTGTTGGAGCGACAAGGGGCTTTGGGGATCCTCCATGGCACCCACTTGGTGTCATGGTTGATACCACCTTTACATCGTTTGATAAATCCTCAACCCCTTTGTCAGTGTACCAGCAACTCTTCGCTGAGTACAGTTCCCTCCATTCTGACCACACTCCCATTTTCACTGATGGCTCCAAGATACATGGAGTCGTTGGATCCGCGGCTGCCTGTGTTGATGACGTCTCTGTAGCGCGGATACCAGATGAGGACACGGTGTTTTCGGCGGAGATGCATGCTGTCTATCTAGCCCTTTGTCATCTGCAGTCGAGCACTCATCATCGAGCTATCGTATATTTGGATTCTTTGAGGGTACTGCAAGCCCTCTCTTCTGCCGACATATCTGACCATCCTTTTTTTTTGGCGTGAGGCGGTTACTGCGTACCTTGCTTCAGGCTGGTTTTCAGATAACATTTTGCTGGATTCCCGGCCATGTTGGAATTTCAGCTAACGAGTGTGCTGATGCGGCTGCAAGATCTGCTTCCTTTTTGGTCGTCACACCCTTGCCACTGTTTCACCAGGGATTTCCGCTTTCCTGTTCACGATCATATCAAGCGAACGTGGCAAGGTCTGTGGGACCAACAGGTGGAAAATAAACTGCATCGTATTAAACCTATTCTTGGAATCTGGAAATCCTCATATCGTCGGAACCGTAGGGAGGAAGTTGTGCTTGCGCATCTCCGCATTGGGCATTGTCGTTTCACTCACCGCTTTTTGCTGTGTGGCGACACTGCGCCGATGTGTGAGACGTGCAATTGCCGACGCACTGTCACTCATCTTCTGTGTAGTTGTGTTCGTTTTCGTGACGTGCTTTTTCACTTCTTTCATTCTCATTTGTTGACCGAGGACGCCGCTACGCTGTAGCGGCTTCTATCTAGATGACCACTGCGATACTGTCGCTGTCTTTTCATTTTTAAAACAAATTGACTTTTTTAAAAGTATCTAGATTTTAGCCGTTCCATCAATCTCATTTTTCACTTTTACTGAATCAGCCAGATTCAGTAAAAGTGAAAAATGAGTTGATGGAACTGCTAATCATTATACAATGTTTTTAATACTGTTTGTCTGATTGTCTTGTATTTGGCGATCTTTGGCTACACATGGCCCTTGCGCCATAAAAATACAACAACCAACCAACCGAAAGGGACGTCACGCGTATGCGTCGCCTTGGCTCCCTTGCTGGGCTGGGAAAATGGCTGGGAGGCTGGAAGCGCAGTAGATATCGCTTCCACGGAGAAGGTAGCATGGCCATGTGTGTCGAAAATGAGAAGACTGGTTCACAACCGGCGGCAAGTTAAAAATTCACTTAGTCGTGTAATCATGAAATTTGTTTCTATTGAGAAAAAACTGAAAATGAATGCATAAATAAATATGAATTTTTAATCGTCTATTGTATTTTTTCACGATTTTGTGCAATATGGACGCTTCGCCACTGATATATATATATTTGCAAACTCCAGTCGTTGTCGCCGATAACGTGTTGTGGTCATGCGTTTACGCCGTAGTCCCATTCTGTGGAGGGATGATTGTATTGTAGCTATGAATCCACTCCTCTCTGCTTGCAGGCTGCAGGCCATGGTCTGCTGTGCCTAGATATCAGCATGCCTATTGTTCCAGGAAATAAGGCCGAGCCTCTTCTCTTCCAGAGCATTAAGCAGCCGTGGTCATCAAACACACACACACCGATTATGTGTTGAGCCTCTTTTCATCGAATCTCGGTACACTTTAACTACGGCAGTCCGCGAACAGGCGCCAAAGTTCGCCGTTCCCCGAATACTCCACATTCACCCTTTGCTCTATATATATCCAATGATCACGTCCGTTTTCAAGTGGCCGCGGATGGCTTAGTGGTTAGCGAGTCAGACTATCGATGCAAGGTCCTCAGGTTCGAACCTGGGCTGATCTTTCAGAGATGGTGTGATTTACTAACAATCGCTGAATATCGGACGAGCACGTTAAGTGACGGCGTGACGGCCCCCAGGCTGGACCCACTGGTTAAATGGGTATCCTTTCCTATGCCCCCCCTCTGAAATTCTCTCACCCCTCTGTGTGCAACATCGTACTTGTACGGTGGCGCCATCTACTGTACTCTAATCTCACTACAAACTGTTCTGTCAAAGTAGCTAGACTTGCTCTCATTCCTTCCGTTTCTGTGTCCTGCCCAAAAGGCGATCTCGCTGTAGGTGGCTGGGACCTAAACTCTACTCACTGTGGACGGAAGTCCTACAAGAAAATGACAAATACCGTTTTCAAGAGGTTAAATCCCGTCTCTTATCCTTTGCAACCACCGTTTCAGCTCCGACTGATACTGCACGTATCACAGATAGTGCTGCACACGCTCTTGATCTTCGCACGTGCACATCGCCGCGCGGCCGGGAATGATCCAAACGCCAGATAAGGAAGGAGGTCATAATGTTCTGCTGCTACTGTTTATATTTTGGAGCTACACAACTTACTCCCGGCACTTTAGATAGTACGGGCATATGCTGGCAACAATCGTATGCAGCAAGTTTGGTATAAAATAATATATTTTTGCTCATTCTTTATTTCTTTCACATTACAGTTTCAGTTTTGCAAATCTCGCTTTCACTTTTGTAGCTTCCCTCTATAGTAAATTTTCTGATTAAGCCTCTGTGTGGCAAGAAATACACTACTTTACAACTTCTCAAATATCTTTTATATAATTACGAGCGGAACACGTTCCCTTTTCTCCCACACTTTCTTAAGTCATTAAGAAAGATCACAAACAAAATTGCATTTATTTACTTATGAAAATAGAAAAAAAGAAACTTTGTGTAGTACACAAAGGCATTCTGTGTGCAAGAAAGTATCCGGATTTGTTCACAAGAAAAAAGTATATTTGATGTGCAAGAAAGTATCCGGATCTCCCCGATTTTGTTCACCAGCTTTTGCATATTGTTAAAGTGGGAAACTTGGTGCTTAAATTATTGCACAGGTGATTGTATGATGTCTATGTATCAGTCTGTAGATTCCTTAAAACAAAAGCTATTAGAGCTATCAAGAGTAGATTTTACAAACGTGTGTTTCTTGTGTATTTAGAAGTTTGTGAAATAATACTCTAAAAGCAGTGCATTTCACCTTTTCTTAAAGATAATTGAAAGTCATTGTCAGCTTAAAAAAATCACAAGTTCCAAAGCATTTCTGTTGCTTCGAAAATTCACGATGAAAAAAAAAAAAAAAAAACCTAATTTGCAATAAGTCCACCTACAAACACAAAAACAAAAAAACACTACAAACCTATTCAGAAACAATCATAAGCTCCAACAGAAAATAAAATGACCAATTCACTCGAATTAATAGCAAAAAACATTTCATCATTGCACAATTAGAGTTCTACCTTATACGTGAGTATACGTTACGTGTGTTTCTGTCTCAACGGTAGCACGCGCAGCTGCCGTTGAAGACAAATGCACCGGGGCGGATTTCCGACTAGGCGTGCACCTAGGGCCCCAGAGCTTGAGTGGCCCCGAAAACGTATAACTGGATTGACAGTTTTGTTTTGGTTTCCACAGACCAAAACAAACAAATCCTTAAAGTGACTACTTCATATGTATTGTCAATGGATATTTTACTTTCTCATATTAGTAACATATATTTTTCTTGCTTTGTTGATACTCCAAATTTTCGAGTTCTTATCGATGCACTTATTTTGAAAAGGAACAGTTAAAATACATGTAATTTAGCCTTCCTTTTAGTGGTAGGTGAAGAAAGAATTCACGCCTCCCACACTTTTCATTGTTTTAAGGCGAGTGCTTTACTGGCCTGCTGTTATATAAATGCCTTTCATGCTACTTCCAGTCAAAGGTAAACATTTGTATTGGTTGGTACCTTTCCCCCTTCCTTCCCGAGTTGCAAGAGGAGTGATAGAAACTGTCCTGATGATTGGGGGTTTTGCTGTTAATTGTTTTTCCCTTCGGGGTAGGGTAATCAAGTTCTTTCTCAGCCCTAATCCCCCTAAACTAGCCTAAACCAAATGAATTAATATTTATGCTGAAAAAAATAAAATAATTCGAGAATATCACACTATTTATGTTTCTAATTTAATAGTGTTAAAAAAAATATTGTATGCAATAACATTTTTTTTATTACTTTCTCCTCCCCTATTTTAATACTGATAGTTATCAAGTATTCTCACCTTTTCTATTCATTAAATCGACATAAAACTAACTTTCGAAAAAGCAATAAAAAGTTTCAATGATACTTTTACTGGAAAAGCTGTGGTTCTTACTTTTCCATTTTAAAACCTTATCGTTTGCATTTAATTTTCATTCCTTCTGTTTCTGATAACTGCAGTGCAGGCATAGGCGGCGGAAGGTAGGGGACACGGGGGTCCGGACCCCTCTGGAATTTCATGGTCCCCCTCACTAGGGGTATCCATGAAATTCCAAACGCTGCAAGTGTACAGTTTTGAAAATTGTTTTGCACAAATAAATTGAAAAGTTAACGCAACATTGTGTTTGTTCTTTAAAAAAAGATCGTTAAGAATTCTTTAACTTTTCTTTACAGCAATAACAAAGGCGGTCTCTCTCTCTCTCTCTCTCTCTGTTTCGTTTTCCTTTCTTTTTTTTATCCAAGTCCGAATGTGTCCTGCTTGAGGTCAGAAAACCCAATACACCATCTATGAAATAAATATCTGAACAACAAAAAACTCGAACCCAAATTAAGCTGTAAGAATACTACTGCGTGATATACACGGAGTTTCTTGGAGTTTGTCACGTAGAAGGTAAACGAGACTGGATGAATGTGTGTGCGCTTCATCACGCAGTAGTATTACTAATCTAAATTCGTAGAGCTGCAAGAGGGTTTCTACAAACTCCTGGTAATTTTGTCAGCCTTATTGTTTCCTAGAAAGTTTGTGGCTTCTTGCTAGAAAGCATTCCAAGCTAACTTTTCATCACCTGTGCTTATCACGGAAGAGCTGATGCTTCTGAGGGCCAAAAAATACATCTTCCTTGATTATGGCGTTACTTGGAAATTTATCAAGAATGAACAAAAATCCTGCCCCATTTGGACCATGGCCTTTACAAAATTCTTCATCAGTCCAAGTTTGATGTGGAGAGGAGGGAATAAGATCTTGCTGGATTTCTACAAGTTGTTCGTTAAGTACATTCTTTTTCCCCGGTTCAAGTGATTGCCGTAGGAGCCAATCCTTTTCTCGTAGTGGGATGCCTGGCACGGCTGTTCCAGAAAACAGAGGAAACAGCCAAATTTTGTGTAACCCTGCTGCAGCCCCAGTTTGCTGCACGTTATTTTCAGGAATTTTCCGTGACTTCACACACCTTATTTTTTACAGTATAGCAGTCCAGAGCAAACTGAAGAAGATGAGTTCGCATTTGCCTCAGCGACGTCCTTCAGTAGTCTAAAAATGGTATACGACGCATGCTGAACGTACCAGTGAGCATAGGCTCTAACGACGTCTTTCGACATGGATATTGAGTTCATTCTAACAAAGCTGGTTCTCTCCCTTTGCAGGAGCCAGCGACCCCAGATTAGGAACGGGCGGTACTTTCTAGCTTCAGATGCTCTTGGAGGTCGTTAAACTAAATATTAATTAATTAAAAAACAGGCTAACAAAATCGACTCAAACTGGTTTTGGTCAGAGCGAAGTGGTAAACCAGAATTGGTACAGAGCAAGAGAGTTCTCTCGGTAAGGTCCGTAGTATTGGAGCCCACACACAATCTATGTTTTATATCATAATATTCTAGCGTCTAGGGGGTGAAGAACTGCGGATTATGCTGCTTGGAATGAATGAAGCAGAGACGGATTTCCCAATAGGCCCACCAGGCCTGGGTCTAGGAGTGGCTAATTTTAGTGGTAGTAAAAAATTAATTTGTTAACAGCCCTTAAAAATATAATGAAAGGAAAATTTAAAATTAAAGTGGAAACTAACATTTAGTCCGAAAACTGCTGTACATAAGATTTTGTTTCCCATCAATTCCCGCAATCCCCTTCCTCTTCGACTTTTTTTTTTGTTTTGTTTGGAGGTTTAACGACCACCGTGAGCAACTCAATGGGCTATAAGCAGTCGCCCGTCCCTAATTTAGGGTCACTGGTTCCAGGGAAGGAGAGAGCCAGTGCCGTTAAACAAACACAACATCCATGCCTAACCGGGATTCGAACCCGGACCTCTTACGGACGAATGATCAGAGGCCAACGCCTTAGACCACTGCGCCAGCCTTCTTCGACTTGAGAAACCGTGGACAAACATATGTATGTTTATCTGTTGGACTATGCTTAAGAACTGAAATAAATACGAACGTGTGGGGGGTGAAGGGAAAGGGGAATGGGTGTTAAAGTTGCTCTTTGGAGCCCAGTGAAAGGTTTCTGGCTTAGAAAAAGATCACTTTGGGCTTTAGAGAGATACATTTGTAGGATGTTCACGCAAAGCTATCTCATCTCCCCTTAGAATGGACACAATGGTAGGGGGCAGGGCAAGGGCTGAATTGCGCTGCCATGTATCAAAACTAAAAATTCTTATAAGAAAAAAAAAAAAAAAGATGGAAGGAAAGAGAAGAAATGAGACAGAAATTTTTACCAAAGCAACTGATCCATTTAGGAATTGATGGTGAAAGTCAAAAGTAAGGAATTTTTGTCAACGATGGACGAAATTTTGTTATTAATTGTTATAAGAAAAATTTATGTTTATATTTTACTTTTATTGTACTTAGATAAATTATTGCACTTAGATAATATTTAATATTTTTTTTAAATTAGTACTTTTATTTGTACTTAGCTTTGGATAGGCCACATTCCTCCCCCACCTCCACCTAACATTTCGTTTTGCTCCTGGATCGGATCCGAATGAGTTACATGAAATTGTAGCCTTCAAATTCTTTATTTTAAAGTGGAGTAGGGGCGGCAAATTTGTCTAGGCCTAGGGGCGGCAAAGCCCTAAATCCGTTTCTGGAATGAAGTGTGTAAAAAATTCATACTGTGTATAACTGACAGACAAATTAAAGCTATGATTTTGAGATTTTAGCGCACAGGGCAAAATCGCTGTGAGCGTAGTGGTTCATCCCGAAGGTTTCGACTCCTGAAGAATCGCCAGCAGCGTTTTTTTTTTTTTTTCTTTATCTGGGTTTAACGACCGGTGTAGTGCCTTTTACGGCCGGTGCCGAAAACATAGCTTTTGCAGCCATTACCTTGTCGTTATCTGAGAACAGGTGTACATACAGTGGCGACAGACAAGCGTTTTGATTTTAGCTGAAAGGTAGAAGCTTCAACATTGTTAATCTTCCTTCACAATTTACCCAGGCTTAGGATTGACAACATTTACACTCATAAGGAACCGCTGGCGTGATTAAAAGTTACATTTTTTTCGTTTATTTTTTAAAGTTATTTTTTAGTTGTGTTTTTACTCATTTTTCAAGATATTTGTTAATTTTTTTAATATAACTTTTGTGCTACTATATTTTTGACAAAGATAATAATAAAAGCTTACTTCATTGAAAGCATTCGACCGTTACACTTTTCAGTTTTTTACTTTCCAGTAATTCCACGTTTTATCGGGCCATTCTCTGATTCTTCCTTTTTATCCTATATCTTTTTTTTTAAATAAATCTTTATTTGTCCTGGTTAACACACATATATACTCTTGATACACAATACATGCATACAACTTGTATACACTGAGTAGCAACTTTATTATGACCACCCCCTCAGTACTTCGTTGGGCCACCTTTTACCTTTAATACTGCGTCGATTCTTCGTGGCATGGACTCCACGGGATGTTGATAGGTGGTTTGTGGAATCTGAGACCATGCTTGATGAATAGCATCTTCCACGAGTGTAATATTGCATGGTTGTGGATCCAGCTGTCTGATGGCTCGTTCAACTTCATCCCACAAATTATCAATGGGGTTGAGATCTGGAGATTGCAGGGGCTACCTAAGCAAAGTAAACTCACCGGCATGTTCCTCAAACCAATGCTGTACAATACGAGCACTATGGCATCGCCATTGGGATAAACCATCCACATGACAGGATGCACTTGGCCCGCAACGATGTTTAAATATGATGTGCCAGTCAGACGTTGATCAACACGAATTAAAGGGCCCAAAGCATGCCAGGGAAACATTCCTCAAACCTAAAGTTGCCTCCACCAGCTTGAAGGGTTGTAGCAATGCATTTGGGGTCCATGCTTTCGCGCTGTTTCCGCCAAATTCTCACTCGGCCATCGGCATGGTGCAACCGAAAACGTGATTCATCGGACCACATAATTTGTTTCCAATTATCGACTGTCCAATCCTTGTGCTCCTGTGCGAACTGGAGACGTTTTCTCTTATTAACTGCAGACAGCAAAGGTGTTCGAACAGGCCTTTGGCTGCCATATCCCATCCGATGCAGTGTACGGCGAACAGTGCGTGCAGAGATCATTTGAGGGGATCCTTGATTAAGATGGTCTGTAATTTGCTGCCCTGTTGCCCTTCTGTTGTCTGTTACCAGTCTGGACTCTCTCCGTTCCGCCTGAGCAGTCACTAGTCGATGACAACCACACGTTGCACGTAGAGACCCAGTTTTTGGCTGACAGTCCAGTCTTTAAACACTTTAACAACAGCTGCTCTGGAACATTTCACGAATGCGGCGGTTTCGGCGATACTTGCTCCATGGCTCCGAGCTCCTACAATCATCCCACGTTGAAAGTCCGTCAAATCGCATTTTTTACCCATCTCGTCACCCCAAAATCCCTTCTACTACTGTCGCAAACACTAAGCTTTCCCTTTCATATTAGCCTCGCCCTCTGGCGACAACAGCGTGCAGCCATAGCTCATTTGCTTAAAACTGTCAGGTGGTCATAATAAAGTGGCCACTCAGTGTATATTCTATGCATAAGTGCAGACTTGAAAAATTTGGGGGGGGGTGTCCGGAAATTTTTAATCGAATTATCCATACATTTTTCAAAGTATTTAAACCTAATTTAAATTTCATTCAGTCAGAATATCTGTCACAACAAGAAGCCTAAAATGCTAAAATGAAGCAAATTACAGTTAATTACAGATTTTTTTTCTCTAGATAATTATTTATTTCATTTATTTTGCTTTTGTAGGCGCGACAGTAATATATACAATACACAGATACTGTGTGAATTTCCAAATCAATTGTCTTATAAAAGTAACAAAAACATAACATTTATTTTAAGGTTTTTTTTTTTTACCAATTTTAAAGATGCCAACAATTGTTTTTCTTCAAATGATTACTGAGTTAAAATAGGAGGTTAGAAGGGAGAGGACATGGCATCAGCCGCACGCCCTGCGTTTTCCGTGCGCTCTACTTCGTATCAGCTGTGTATGCTCAGTGTGCCCAACTTGGGCTGCTTCTGTATTTTTCCATGGGGAAATCGTTGACTTTGAAGAGGTTTTTGAGGCATGTACAGCCAGGAAAAAATGAGACCGAAATATACATGCACATAACTAAAAATTTGCAAAAGTTACAGAACTACTGTTTAGTATTTTCTAAAAAAATTAAACAAAATTATGTTTCGTCGAGAGGAAGTGCATATTGTGCGTATTAATCAATCACGGCCTTGCTAAAGCTGTGGTAGCCTTGTTGACATTCAGGGTATGCTGCAGAGAGTAAGACACGGCCGCTATCAACCTGCGCTCCAGCACAGGTCTTCAGTAAGTGACGTCACTGAACCCTCCCCACCCGGAGGGCGGAAGAAACCAGATGATAAGATTTGGCTTCACCAGCGGCTGCGGATGCCATTTTCTCTCTCTTTCTAACCTCCTTGGTCCACGACAGCCCGAAGATAGTGTGGGTCAACTGACTGTACAACATATTTCCGCCTTTATCACTATGACGTCGAATAGGTTCTCGTCTCCGAATGTAGAGCTAGACTTTTGCATTTTGTGGGAACCCAGACAAAACCGAAGAATTTTCTTTTATAAAGGAGGCAGTTTTAAATGCTCTTAAACAACGGTACTTGAGGTTTGTCTGTCGCGTCAAATTTGATGAGCACGAACAAACACTAATTATTTTTTGAGGCACAATAAAGTGTCTCAGGGGTAAATTTCTGTACACGCTTTCTATATATAGTAAACGGGGAATGAATAATAAAAAAATTGAAGAATTGATAATGAAAAACAAAATGTATGCACATATGCGTACGTGTATTTTTCCCCACGAAATACGCGCAAAAATATTAGGGGTTCGAGGAACTCACAACAAAATCTTCGGGGGTTCAAAAAGTGTCTCGAAACTACGAAGTCGGCGTCTATGATTCCGCATGGTGTGACACAGTGTATAACAAATAAGCATTTCATTTACATCCTCAAAGTACACACAGTAAGCTAACATTTAATACAGAATCCCATTTTATCAACAGAACAGAGAGATAGCCAGCCAGTGCGAAAAGACAACCACAACATCCATGCCTCCCCGGTGTTCGAACCTGGACCCCTCCCTGGGTGAATAGTGATAAGCCATCGCTTAGACCACTGCGCCACAGAGGCGGTTTATCCTATATTGACAATCAATATACTGTATAAAGCATACGGTTTACTTTTTATTGTCTCAGTGACTTCAAATGATTTCAAATGACTTTATTGCTAAGCATATGAAACGATGTGCACTCTACACTCGGGGCAAAACTAACCTGATTACACTGTTATTGCTGTGAAACCGATTCACCGACAAGATATCTCTAGTGTATCAGTATTTCTCCGCGCACTAATGGGGTGCCATGTGCAACAGACCCTTCTCCCTAAGGGTGACCAGGGCCCGTTTATTGGCAGGGCAGACAGGACACTTCCCCAGGGCCCACTCATTTCAAGGGCCCAAAATTTTTCTATTCTTGTGTCACACACATACCACATTGGCAGCCTTCAGTGTATCCTCAAACATCGAACCGACCCATCCTTCAGTGTATCCTCAAACATCGAAAGGCAGTTAACCAAACACTTAATAACAAGAGAACACCACCACAGTCATCATTAACACACTATTTGAAAAACCATCCTACTGCCACTCCAATGTAGAACCAAACCATCCATTTAAGATGTCCACCATTTTCTAATAGAAAAAAATTATACTTTTTAGAAAGCCTTGACATTTAATTACGTTTTTTTCAATAGTTTTATTTATGCAAATGGCAACACCATAACTCTGATTGTGTGCATCTCTGTTACCGCAAACCGCGGGTTATCATTGAATGAATATTTTATTTAATTCTCAGTTCATGCTGCTTTACGAGTTTCATTGAATTATTTTATCTGTTTCGATCATTTCTACCATTGTTTCTCCACTTGTGTGTAGTGAGAGTTAAGTGAATAATATATATATATATATATATATATACTTAAGAGCAAAACTGAAGACTATATTGCAACTAACTGTTTAAGGTATATAACTTTCACAAAGTTTTCTTTAGTTAATATTTATCTTTAACTTATTCTCGTTTTCGTGCTGTCATAAGTTGTAGAGTAGGGGGTTTTAGACTCAAGTTTTCTTTCAAAAATCTGTTCGTTATAAATTAACATTTCCTTTTTTAATTGCAATGTAAAATTTGGATTTCTTTTGCATTGTTTTTCAGGTTTAAATTCTCTCTCAAACGAACTTGGAATTTCGTTATAGCTGAAAATCATTTCCATTTATTATGTCACTCTCACAGCTTGAGTTCTCTTTAATCTTCTTCTCTCTGTTTAATAGTAACAGATGAAGAGCATGGGTCGGGCCATGAAGGTTAATGGATGCAAGCGAAATTGTTAACTAGTGCTAGGTCATGCTACTCTACGGAGGACATGACTTATATATATATATTTTTTAACTATTTTAGGTGGGAATGTTACTTGCATCTATGGCCTTGCAGAAACCCATTTCCAACTAGGTCTTTGTGGAAGTGAGAAAATGCAGAGTTTTTGCTGGTCCTTGATAAAGCCAAGGCTCAGTATTCTCGACACCTTCTACATTCAGTTGTTTTATTTTATTTTTTATCTTTTCTCCTTTTACTCACACAGGTAGATACATAACCTTTTCTATGTTGTATTAGGTGTGAGTCAAAATTATATATGTATTTTTTTGCTTAGGTATCTTCTTTATAGAATATATATATATATATATATATATATATATATATTCTATTAAGAAAAGACTGAAGCAAAAATTTTTTTTTTTTGACTCATACCAAGTACAACATAGAAAAGGTTATGTATTGACCGGTGTGAGTAAAAAGAGAAAAAATAAAACAACTGAATGTAGAAAGTGTCGAGAATACTGAGCCTTGGCTTTATCAAGGACCAGCAAAAACTCTGCATTTTCTCACTTCCACAAAGACCTATTTGGAAATGGGTTTCTGCAAAGTCATAGATGCAAGCACACCGGTCAATACATAACCTTTTCTATGTTGTACTTGGTATGAGTAAAAAAAAAAAATAAAAAAAAAATTGCTTTAGTCTCTTCTTAATAGAATGTGAATTCTGAATTTTCATAACTGCTGCTTTGCGCGTTTTGATCTTCAGGTTATTTTGCAACTTTCGTTTTAAATTCTAAAGTTTTTCTTATCTTTTCGGCTTTGCTCTTTAGTATATATATAATATTTTGGGTTTCATATCATAATTTCCATCCACAAAAATGAAACATTTTTATCGATATCCTTCTGGACACTCCAAGCGACTGAAGAAAACTCAAAAAGAGGAGCAAAAAAAATGCAACAAGGAAGCATAAAAAAATTCTGTTTTACTGTAAAAATGAGCAATCAGAACGTTTGCAGTCATCTAGCATTCAAAATACTGGATCGGAAAGTAACACGTGTGAATCTGACGTAGCCAATTTAACTTAATTTGAGAGCAACCATGAAACGGGGAAAACTACATCTTCTGAAGTTAATAACTCTTCGTCTGGTAATGAAAAAAACTTTTTGTATTGAAAAAACAAAACTGAATCTACCAGTGTTGAATTTGTTGAAGATCTAGCACTTTGGAATGATATTTTTGACCAGGTAAGAGAATATTTTGTAGCTCATCCACCTAGACAAAACGAAGAAAAGTCACATTTGACTGAAAGAATAATTGGGAATGTTAAAAGATTTCTCACAGAAAAACATTTTTACTGTACAATGAAAAATGGTGAAAAACTGAAAAGAGAATGGCTTATTTTATCACCATCAAATTATTCAGTGTACTGTTATGTGTGTAAATTATTTTCAACTTGAAATTCTGCTGTTGCAACATGAGGTTTTTGTGATTGGAAAGATGTATCGGAGCGTTTAGCTGAGCATGAGAACTCAATTTCTCATAGGAAAGCTGTGTGCACTCTGGCATCGCGGATGAGTACTTTGACATAATTGATTCCCAGTTAGTTCTCCAGAACCAAATAGAGTGCAAATCCCCATAGCAGAAAGTTCCTGGTCAGTCTGCGACAGATATCATTGTGCCACAAAATAATCTGCGGGTGATCACTGTGCAAGATAACTACTAAATGCGAAAAACAAAAATTGCACAGACATATTTTCCTACCTAAAAAAATGCCTAACCTAGGTACTATACAGCAATTGCATTGCTAATCAGGATCAAGAACATTCTGGTCCTCTGTATCTGGAATTTTGCCAATATTTTCAAGCTGAAACACAACGATTTATGGATAACATGACATTTAACAACAATAAAGGGCAGAGGTATCACTAGAAAAAAATTGTCATAAGAGGAGAAATCTTTCCTCTGTTCTACTTCCGTTTTCGGAACATTTTTCTCCATTTCCCATCTCGAGTGCAAACATTTATGCAATTAAATGATGATTAAACAATAATACAGAAGCACAGCGGATGGAGGGTTATTAGAGGGAGAAATTTTCGCTCCATACAACTTTGGTTTTCCTAAAATTTTCCTCCATTTTCAATTATTAGAGGGAGAAATTTTTGCTCCGTACAACTTCGGTTTTCAGAAAAATTTCTTCCATTTTCAATCTTAAATACAAACATTTATCTAATGAAATGATATTTAATGACCGTAGAGGTCATAGGGAATATCACAAGAAAAAGAATTCAAGATTACTGGGTTCCGTCAAACTTTCGTTTTCAGAAATTGTTGCCTCCATTTTTAAACCAAAACACAAATATTTATGCAATAAAATTATATTTAATAACAGTACCAGATAATCCTCTCTTCAAGCATCAAGGGAACGTCGGTAGAAAAAATTACGATTAGAGGAGAAATTTTCACTCCGCCTAACTTCCGTTTTCGAACATTTTGAAAGGCAGAAAACTTGCATCGATTATAGGAAGTCTGCCAGATGATTTAATAGGGTTCTGGGGATATCATTCCTGCAGGACCAAAATAAATCTGCGATGTGCGTCGGCCGTCGCCGCGATTCTGCTACGGGGATGAGTACAAAATAAATCAGCGATGTACGTCGCCCGTCGCCGCGATTCTGCTACAGGGATGAGTACAAAATGAATCCGCGATGTATGTCGGCCGTCGCCGCGATGTATGTCGGCCGTCGCCGCGATGTATGTCGGCCGTCGCCGCGATACTACTACGGGGATGGGTACAAAATGAATCTGTGATGTACGTTGGCCGTCGCCTCGATTCTGCTACGGAGATGAGTACAAAATAATTCTGCGACGTACGTCGTCCTTCGCGAGAAAAAAAAAATTACGATTACGCGAGAAATCCTCACTACGCCTACCTTCTGTTTTCGGAAATTTTGAAAGGCGGAAAACTTGCATCTATGATAGGGATTCTGCAAGATTTTTTAATAGGGTTCTGGGAATATCGTTTTTGTCTGCAGGACCAAAATAAATCTGCGACGTACGCCGTCCGTCACCGCGATTCTGCTACGGATGTGCAAATATTGGCAAGCATTTCAGACAAGAGTTGTTGCTGTTGTCAAGTTTTGGGCAAGGCGAGGTTTGCCTTTCTTTTGGGACAACGAGACACTTGGCTCACCCCGCAATGGTAATTTCCTTGGATGTCTAGAGTTGGTTTCCGAATTCGATCCATTTTTGTCAGGACATTTGGAAAATTTTGGCAATCAAGGTAAAGGTCATGTAAATTATTTGTCCTCATTTGTAGTAAATGGATTTGTTTCATTAATGGCTAAGAAAGTGTCAAAAGAAATTATAAATCAGGTAAAGTTATCTAAGTACTTTTTGATTATAATTGATCCTACACCAGACATGTCTCATGTTGATCAGCTATCTTTTGTTGTACAATATGTAGACTCAAGTTTAAGACCCGTAGAACGATTTTTGACATTTATTCCTATCCAGTATCATGGTTCTGAATATTTAGCAAAAACAATTTTTTCTACTATTGAAAATTACAAATTAGACATTGTAGGGGCGAACGTACCCACTAATTATGTGGGCACGCCCTAAATTATGTTTCGCAGTCGTCCACGTTATAGGACCCCCTCACAGCCAATAGAAGCACCAGGTTCGTTCCTAAGAACTAACCCCAATATTAATATTGAGTGAACGGACGCTCCTCCCCCACTTTACTATAAAAGAATATCTGTGAATCAGGAGGATAGATTGAGACTGCCGAAAATCTACAGATAAAAACTACCAATGACTACAAAGTAATTGCTGAAAGACTTTATTGAAAACGTAACAACATTTAATGAATAACATAGAAGGCTTTTGCAGATAAGCTTCTCCGTAGAAAAAGAAAACGCTCTCCGTAGTGATGAATCAAAGGTCTTGCTTCCAATGGAAACAGAAAAGTTTGTAATCGGCTAACCTACCAATTGGCACCTATCCTCTGCTAGTGCTCTCGAGCTAGAGAGAGAGTCTTTCTCGATAGAGAGTAAGACCGATGTATCTCTCTGTATATCCTGTCTATCGGAAGCTCGACGCAATCTGGGGGAGTCACCGTCCTGGGAACCTGTATCCCAAGATGCCTAAGTTACTCTCCGGCTAACGGAAGAAATCGCGAGGGTCTCCGTCCCGGAGACCTGTGTCGCCGATTTTCCTTAACCTAGAAAATAATAGTTCCGTCACCGTACATGGTATGACTGGACCGCCTAGTACCCCTACTCTGGGTACACACGCACCCGAAAAACCTTCGAGTCACGTCTCTTGGAGTTGCTCCCCAATCCTCCCGTTCCGCGGACAACAGACATACTACCCTTTTCGCTTCGCGCTCTCCCCTCTTTCGCCTTCTCCCTGTGCGTACATCACTGCCACTTCTTTGGCCGGAGGGCATACCACTCCTCTCCCTGTTGGCAAGCGACATCATCGTGGCCAGCGCGTTTGCTACTTTCCCCTTCGGCGGCGTCGATGCCCTACCCGTTCCGCGGGTGTTTGTTCTTTCCACTGGATACCTAGACCGTTTGATGTACCGCATCGTCGGCGTTTCTTATACTGGCTTAACCTACCGCAAAAGATACAAGCATATATGAACACAATATATCTTCCTGCCCACACACAAGGCTGATGTGCAGACAGCCAGACTTCTCGACGTCTGTCTTTCGTTAAACAATGCTCGCCGGATGTCATTATCTTAATGAGTCGATCCTTATCGTACCCGAGAAAGGTGTCTCTTTTCCTGAGCGTGAGAACTTCTGACTTTCTTTGTAGCCTCCAAATATTTTACAAAATGTTCTGGAACTTTCGAAAGTTCTTTGCCTTCGTGGAATACATTCCAGGTTCCATTAGAAAAATGCATATATGGAGGTTTTTCGTCGTACGCTCATACAACATACATTAATTTTTGTATTACATTGTAAAACCTAATGTCCTTGTTACCAGTTCATTTAATATGTGATTTTCTGATTACACAGGCATAATGTTCTATTAATTGTGTGTCGTGCATCGCTAATGTTCCCGCTCTCACAGACATCATGAATATAAGAGGACAAAGTTATGGCTCTGCAAGTAATATGTCAGGCAAATATACTGGATTGCAGGCCAGGATAAAAAAGTTAATCCTCTTGTTGAGTATGTACCTTGCTCTACACACACGTTAAATTTAGTGGCTGCCAGTGGTGGCTCGTGCTCCTGAGAGTGTACGTGCTGCGACTTACCGATTTACACGCAGTCTGCACCCCCCACCCCCACCCCCACTATCACTTTCACTAAAGGCCTTAGGAATTGGGCAATGAGATCATCTTGACCATCGGGGAAAATACCCGAGAGTAGATTTTTGTAATTACATATAAATTAATATAATTATTCACTTTGTTCACCTCTTTGGCGTTAATGGTTAAATTTGTAATTGTATTTTCGACAGAGTGTTAAGCCTCATATTTTGCGGAATATACGGCTTGATTAATCTGTCCCGACTTCAGTAGCCCAGAAAACATTATCAGATCTTGATCATAGTGGAAAATAGCCGAGAACAAAATCAAAGTTCTGTAAAAAGAACGAAAGTGTATTTATTTACTCAATTATTTTTATTTATTTTTTAAAATAGGTTTTTATTCAGTTTCATATTTTTAATACGAAACCTTTTTACATTGTACTTCAATATACAATTCAGTCAATCACTCTTGCAACTTTATTATTTGCGATTTTTAATGCACTTTGAAGAACTTAAATATGAATTATATATGAATTAACGAAATTACTCAACGTATTGCACAAGCAAAGAGTTTATGAAATGCCAAAGAAAAAAGGAAAACAAAAAAAAGAACGTATGTAAGAACGGACATATTAATTTTGTTAAAATATAATGAACTGGACAAAACCGGCCATCCACCTTTGTGTAGATACAACAATGTATATTGTGTTACTGTAAGAATGTACTTCGGCGGTAGGGGATTACTTTCTCAAAGGGGCACTTCCTAATGGATAGATCTGACAGACCGCAGAGACACGAAAGGGGGGATTAAAACCCATCAGTTAAGTACGCCACGCCGACACCAGGGATTAATCGGCACGGTACGTCAAAGGAGGTACACGTGGTAGGAGAAGAACGCCTCGTCAGCAGTTTCGGCACCGGGGCTTCGCGCATGCGCAGTGTGTATGAGGCGAGGAGAGCAGGTCTCTTAGGAGTAACCTGTGAGTTAGTCTGCTTTCGTCTAGCGGAGAGAGTAGTTCTCCGGTAAGGGGACGCGAAGCGTTTTCCTTTTTTTTTTTTTTTTTGGTGAGCAGACGGACGCTCCCGATATACGGAGGTCCGAGGCTCGGGAGGAGGTTAGCCAGTGCACTATCTTTGGAGAGATAGGACTTTTGGTTGCAGCGGTTGGTTGGTTGGTTGTTGGATTTTATTGGCGCAAGGGCCAGGTTTGGCCAAAGAGCGCCAGACAAAGAACGATCAGCCACAGATTTTTAAAAACGTGGAAAATGATGAAGAACAGACAGGCTTGGTAAAAGTTGAAAAAGAGTATGAAGAAAGCAGTGAAGAAAAGGTAGTTAATGATGTTTATTAAAAGTAACATATTTACTAATGGAAAAGGACGAACCGTCACTCTCCTCCCCCCCACACTCCTCTGCAATGCTGGCAGAGGGCGGGGACGAACTGTCACTCTCCTCCCCCCCATGTTCCGCTGCAATGCTGGTAGAGGCTGGGGACGAACTGTCACTCTCCTCCCCCCGTGTTCTTCTATAATGTTGGGTGAGGGTGGGGACCTCGCAGAGGCCGAGACAGTTTGATGGACACCGCACACCTTTGCGGATTGAGGGCCGGGTCTTCCGCACGTGCAGGCTGTCTGCTGGGAACCGGAAGAGGCGGGCGTCTTCAAAAGAGAAGGCGAAGACGCAGCTGGTCGAATAAGCTGGAGCTCGGTGAAATCCACCTGTGTCGCTTGTTCAGCTGTAGATCGCTTGGCAAGTGCGGCGAGAGCTACAGGGCGCGGAACAAAAGGCTGCACGGGTTGTGGCTGAGACTTAACAACTGCGGCAAAAGTACGCTGTCGGGTGGTGGGAATACCCAACTTGGCCTTGGCAGCAGGGTACGAGAGGCCCTCCAGGGTCTTGAGGCGCTGGATCGCCTTCTCGTCGTTCCACTTCGAACAGGACCTGGCATAAGCAGCGTGGGAGTCACCACAGTTTACACAGCAGGGCTCTGAAGTGCATCCAGTCCCTTCGTGGTCGCGGGAACCACAATTGGCGCACCTCGCAACACTGTTACAGGACCGCTGGGAATGTCCATACCTCTGGCACTTAAAACAGCGTAGAGGATTTGGTATATAAGGACGAACTGCACATAACAAGTAACCAGCCTTTATTTCAGTAGGTACCTTCGGGCTGTTAAAAGTCAAAATAACATTTCGTGATTTGATCAGCGCGCCATCGCGCCTGAAAGTCATGCGTCGGGCAGCTATGACACCCTGATCAGCAAGTTCACACACAAGTTCATCTTCATCGCAGACCAACAAGTCGGGCTCAGAAATGACTCCCTTGGAGGTGTTGAGATACGGATGTGCCGTCACTTGAACTGGAATATCCTGAAGTCTGGTCAACTGCAGAAGAGATTTGCTCTGAGAGAGAGTGCAAGTTTCCACAAGCAGGTCACCAGAGCGTAGCTTCTTCACTGACTTCAAAGAGCCAGCAACACCCGCAAGTGCCTTCGAGATGAAAAAAGGAGACTTTGAGGAAAGTTTCAACATCTGGTCAGTAGAAGAAATGACGAGAAAAGTAGCTTGAGGTATCGAATCTGCAAGTGTAATGCGACGTTTCTGAGCTGACGGCTCAACACCTGGATCTAAAGATACGTCGCGGTGATGTCGTTTTTCAACGAAAGTTCTTTTCAGTGTGTTATGTGTGGGAGGTGGTTGAGGCAAATTTGGCCCCTGATCAATCACCATATCCTGTTGTTTTTTAAATTTTGAGGAGGGTTTATGTTTCCCCATGGGAGTAAGAAAAAATTCATCAGCAACGTACTCCGCCCACAATCGAGCCCAACAGGGGAGAACTGGAGGTCCGCAAGCCAAACACATGACGCAAGACACAGTTCTAGAGCTTAGTTGCAAATATAGTCCGTTGGCTGTGATCACACGCACTCGGCGGACACTTCGGCCTCCGGGTACCGTCATGCCAACGCCTTTGGCATGATCCCACAGCCCCCGGGCTCACCCTGCCGTGCTATACGACAAAAAAGCCGCTAAAGCCCGGTACACAACTTGGTACATGACTTCTGACTAGAGGTGGGTTAGTCTCTAGCCTCCCGTTTACAGCGAAGCCGGGGTCGAAGAGGAGTGTTGGTACACAGGAGGCACTTATCCGGTCTCCTGCGACCTCAGCCGCCAGACATCCCATTTCCGCCTCACGGGTCTCCGCACGCGGCAAACATGCAGGTAGGTCTAGTACCCAAACCAGCTAAAAGGAAAAAAAGAAATCCGAAGAAGACAAATCCTGGAAGGGAACCTAAACGGAATCTCAGCAACCTACGAACTGAGCGGTTAATATAAATCAGTTAGTGGTGGAGGGTAACAAAACCACAAGACCGGGGTGTTAATACATAACGTGGTAGCGATTAGGTAGAGAATACAACACGGGCAACTAGCCAGTGGAGAAAATAAATAAAACGAAAAAGCGAGACACAAGACCAGCTCGGGAACGTGGGGACGCGACTTCCCAACAGCTGGATGAACAGCCGTCCCTGCAAACACCAACAGCACCGAAACAAAAACAAGCGGTGGCATGACATCAGATGTTGACCAGTCACAAGGTCAGCTCGGGCCGTGGGGGCGCCGCTCCCCAAATAACTGGAAAACCAGTTATCCCCGTGCGGGGAGGTTGCAGCGGTACAGGTCCCTGTCAGGGAATCCCGCTTGCGTTATAGATATTCCTCAAATAGCAAGTCAAATCTTAGTATTGGCTAAGATTGAATCCGTAATGACAGGGAAGCACAGTTTAGGCTAATCATAGTATTCTCAGAGATACAGATCTACCTAATAGTAGGTAGATTCTCTCTGGAACGCCCACGCCGAAAGCTAGGACTTAGATATTTTTCTTCGGAAGTGATTCTCCTAGATTTCATGTCTACACGAATGTCAGATCTAAGCCTTAGTGAAACCCGATGCTAGAGGAAGGTTAATCCACCGCCGTTGGAACCTAACTGATTATTTAATAAATGTTCGTGTTGTATTGAGAAATCATCTCGAGATCCTTATATCTTAGTTGTGATTATTATTCTGTTCGTTCAGCAGTTTCGATCCGCCTTCCTGGATCACAGATTTCATAACAAAGTGGGGAAGGCTTCGTTTGTTCGCCCGAATAGAGTTTAGGGAGTGTTTCAGAGAAACAGAAACGCTTCCTTGTGTCTGTGAGTAGCACCTATAACGTGGACGCCTCAGAGGCATAAGTAGGAGGCGGGGCCACGGCACGTGTCCAGTACTTTCGCTCTCACAACGTAGATAATAAATTGCACATGGATCAAGCTTTAGTTTCAGCCCCTCCCGAAAAAGATTACGAATACCACAGAATAAAGAACAAAAATTAGAAGCACAGATAGATTTTAACTGACTGATCAAGCAAACGTTATGAGAGCACAGAAGCAATCAGAGAAGTTTTCCCTCCATTCTATTGGTCAACTGCCCTGCTCCCAGTTCGGATGGGAAAAAGAAAGGGATGGGGGGGGGGGGGTCATTGGTTTCAACGCCGTTTGCCGCCGGCGATCTTATATCGTGCTGAGAGAAATACAGCATGCTGGAAACCTTTGTGGCCGGTTTGGCAAGAGGGCCCCCAAGAGGTGTGTGGTGTAGGAGGCAGGAATGACACGCTGTTCATGCCGTGCTACTTGGTTTGTAGCACGAAAGACCGATCGCGTACGCGGCAGCAGAATCACGCTGTTATTCCCGTGTGCTAAGCGACACCACAGACAGAATGACGAACAGGAGCCTTGATTACGGCCCGTCTAAAAATCAGATTTTGGGCTGGCAGCAAATCATATGCATGCACTTTCAGGCTTTCAGCTACAATAAACAATACGAATCTGAATTCAAAATTTTTTAGCGTGCTGCAGCACGGCAGCTCGTAGTCACCGGCCGCCACTGGTGGCTGCACACAGTGTCGAAAGCTGTACACATGTTGTAGTGTTTTTTTCATTATTACAGAAGCTTTATAACTTTTTTTCTTCATCTACCCATCGTTGGAATATTTTGAAGGAGGAGTGTAGTAAAAAGAATCCATTATTTACCTTGAAGAGCCATTCATCGACTAGGTGGTGCGCTGATGCAGATGCCACAAGATCATTAAGAACAAATTACAGAGAAGTTGTTTATGTGCTTAATATGTTATCAGAGAGCTCAGATGAACCTGCCTTTACTAGACACAAGGCTTCTTCTCTCTCATCGAAATTGCAAAAGTTGGAAACTGCAATAAATGCAGTGGTATGGGATTCAATTTTACAGCGCCTTAATAAAGTAAGCAAGCAACTTCGAAAGAATTCGGAAAATCTTGAATGTGTTTTGCCATTATTTGAATCATTAGTCTCTTTTGTGCACTATGTGAGAGAAATTTTTGATACGTATGAGAAGGAAGCAAAGTTAATTATAATTAATACAAATGCAGTTGCAAATTATGAAACTACAAGAAAGAAAAGCGTTCGAATGACATGTCACTATGCCCTTTGTGATGCATTAATATCACAATTAACATCAAGGAAAGTTTCATAGGAAAATATTGTAGTCAAATGAAACAAGTGAAGCTTCTTGTAAAGCACGCTCTTTTCAGGAGCATTATAATGTTGATTTAGATGATGATTTTGCTGAAGAATATCAGCAGTTTTTACCCATTAAATAGAAAACTGAAAATATTATAGACACTTTTGCAAAATTTTCATAAACTAAATATGAGAGCAACATTTCCAAATGTTGAGACAGCTTTGAAAATATTTCTGACTATACCTATTAGCAACTGTACAAGTGAACGAAGTTTTTCTCATTTGAAAAGACTAAAATCTTCTTTAAGAACAACACTAGGTCAAGAAAAACTTTCTGCATTGGCAATACTTTCTTTTGAAAATGACATAACTTCTAATTTAGATTATAATGACGTAATTTGTGAATTTGCAGTTCAAAAGATAAGGAAGAAGTCATTTAAAAGATAACACAGGCGACAGACCAAAAAAGAAAAAAAAAGAAACTTTTTTTCGTTGCCACAGATGTTTGAACGGTTTTAGGGTATTTTGAAGGTGCTGGATACATACTTTTTAGGTTTTTTTTTGTAATAGAGTGTTACACTGACTGACGGATCAAGATCAATCCGTCTAAGAGCAGTGCGTTGATGTTCTTTGGATCTCTCCAAGGAGTACCGAAACTCGTTATGTTTCAAGAGACAATCCCCTGGGCTACCTCCACTAAGTACCTAGGGCTCCACCTAGATTGTTGACTTTCGTGGGTGGCGAACACCAGCTACCGCACGAATAAAGCTAGACAATGTATTGGACAGCTAGCTCCACTACTCCGCCAGAGAAGCTTCCTTACAACACTGCACAAAGTACAAGACGGTCGTCAGGCCGGTGCTTACCTACGCCTCCTCCATTTGGATCGGTATTAGTAGGAAACAGCGAGAGAGAATCGAGAAGGTGCAGAACCGAGCACTTCGAATGATCACTGGGGCTCTCCCTTGGACCTCACTTCGGAACCTGAGGAACCGACTTAGAATCGAGAAGGTACATGAGTTTTTCATCAGACTCGCCAGAAAGTTGTTCAAGAAAGCGGAAACCCATCCAAATGGACTTGTTAGGAGCGCGGTTGATTACAATCCCAGCGAAATCCTTAGGTATCCCAGAACTAAGGCGGCGATCGTTGACCCCCTTGACAGAGAGAGTAAGTATGTGAACACTGGTGGGTGTTAGACAGACCACCACACCCTTCTTTTTCAGATTGGCATCGAAATGGCGAAAATGGATTCTGTTTGGACATTTGAAATTGGTATCGTTGAGTTTCCGTCACACCTTGGTGCTTAGAGCGGCTGGTTGGTGTTGTGGTTCTCTGTGATGTTGTGCGGTGCTTCGTTCCCTTTTCTCCCTTCCAGACAGAGTTGTGTCACGGATCACCCTCTCCTTTCACTACATTTTTCTGTTTGTCTTTCCTATTGAGTTCACTTACTCAGATCTCCTAGCTTCTCATTTTTAAGGGCAGTTTTAAACCTGGGGTCCGACACTCCCTTCCTAAAACTTCTTAAAAAAATATATATATATATATATATATATCAAATGTAATAGGGTGTAATACATATCCTTAGTATTTACATTTTATAATAATTACATGACATGAAGTCCAAGGTTGGATATGAAATCATATTTTGACAAAGTTACCAATTTCATTTTGAATTCACATGGAGAAAAATAGATCGAACTGTTATATATTCTGCATATTTTTAGAAATAGCTAGGTAAACTAACCTTAACCATTTTAATTTTCATTTCAAACAGTCAGGTGAATTTCAGTCAGATTGTTAATAATTTTTATTTCTGCACTTGAGAAATATTTGAATGCTATTTATAAACTCAACTAACTCTAAAAGAAAAAAATGTATTTTAAATTAAGAAAATCCAATGTACTTTCATCTGTTACAGTTTTAAAATACACATCTGTTCTGTCGTCAGATTTTCGTTTCTGCAAATTTCACAAAAACTGATCAATTTTCTCGAAATTCTTTTTGTCAGTTTTGCAAGTTAGTGATAAATAATTGAGTGAATCGAGTAAGATATTAAGTGCAGTGTGTTCGGTTTAGGGTCTGGATGTTATTTTTCATCAGTAAATGCTAGTGTTCAGTGCAATGAGATTTTAAAGCAAATTTTCCTGGTAGTGTGGGATTGTTTACTAATGTAATTTTGTATTATCTATAATTTTTGCTCAGTTATAATTTTAAAATTAATGTAGGCATGTTGAAATCTGGTTTGAGAGAGTTCGCTGCAAAGGTGTTTAAATTTTAAGAGGGTTGTATTTTATTTTTGAGAGGTTTGTGTTTGTGTTTGAAAGCGTTACATGTATTCTGTATTACATAAAAAAATTAAGATCTAACATAATAACCGAGTGGAAGGAAATTACCCTTCATCTGCCAAAACTTACCTCACCATGTGTACAATTTAAATTTTAAGGTGTCATTAGTCAAATATGTACTAAAAATCATGCTGTAAAAGAAATATGTCTTTAAGCACCCAAAAGGGATTGCGTTTAAATTCTGCTTCATATTGGCAAGTGTTGTGCCAGGAGGCTGCCTTTCTTTTTAGTATTAGTTGGACTTTAATTTGAGAGTGAAAAAGCTTTGTGGTCCCTGTAACGTACCAGGAGAGGAGATGTGACGTACCTGCCAGCAGGACGCACATGACATAAAGGCAGATAGGAATCAGAATACATGTCTGCGTAGCTCAGTTGGTAGAGCTGCTTGTTCCGGAATAAGCGTACTCGGGTTCGAATCCCGGCGTAGACCGAAAATGACGGAGAAATTTACTTCGTTATAATGGCGCCCGAACTACCCGGATGACCCGACCGTTCAAAATCTCGCATTGGTGTGATGTTATTTCCATTGGTGTGATGTTATTTCCACACCGCGAGATAGGGAAAAATAAGAGAATCCCTTCTACAGCACTTCGAAGAAAATAATAATAAGGGGGAGATGATGTAACGTACCTGCCAGAAGAACGCACACGACATAAAGGCAGATAGGAATCAGAATAAAAAAAGTCCGCGTAGCTTAATTGGTAGAGCAACTTATTCCGGAATGAGTGGACCCGGGTTCGAACCCCGGCGCGGATAAAAATGACGGAGAAATTCACTTCGTTATAATGGCGCCCGAACTATCCGGATGACCCGACCGTTCAAAATCTCGCATTGGTGTGATGTTATTTCCACACCGCGAGATAGGAAAAATGTGAGCAGCACTTCAAAAGAAAAATAAGGGGGAGATGATGTAACGTACCAGGAGAGGAGATGTGACCTACCTGCCAGCAGGACGCACATGACATAAAGGCAGATAGGAATCAGAATACATGTCCGCGTAGCTTAATTGGTAGAGCAACTTATTCCGGAATGAGTGGACCCGGGTTCGAACCCCGGCGCGGATAAAAATGACGGAGAAATTCACTTCGTTATATCCCTATGGACACAATTTTATTCGAATGTTGAAGTACATGAGCTAATCTTCTTTTATAGAGCCTAATGGCCAAAGTTAGGAATGTGAAAAATTATTTGATTGTTCGGGCGGCATTTGATTTGATTGTTCATTCTGTGGAACTTTTTCAGCGACATAATGAAATGTTTTCTTCTTCTTTTTTTATGGTTAAGTTTTTATAAATAAATGTAGGCGAAGTGATTTTTTAAAAATTCAAAACTTTGTGCAGTGACAATTTTGTGTAGAGGCTGAATTTTATCATTTTGTCTCATGTTATCCACCTTAGCTTGACCAAGGAGAAGATAAGAACCTTGATGGGGTTTTTTTAATGCAATCACAATCGTGTCCTTGGAATAGCCGCTAGATTGATTCACAGCTGATATCTATTTACACGTGTACAATGCTACTATGAATATTGTAGTGATACATTTTGGTACACGTGCAAACAATATCACTTCTTTTCACTTTCAGGTTTTCATCTCTTCAATATTTACCTAATTTTAATGTTTTCACTTTACAACGCAAACAATAGTATTTTGGTTTTGGGAAGCAGTGGTGAATCATTTTTATTTATCATGGCCTTAGGAAATTTTTCAGTTTCAGATTTTATCCACCCATCTCCCAAATTTCAATTGTTGATCATATTTTTTTTAATATTTACCTAATTTTAATGTTTTCACTTTAAATTCTAAAATAACCCATAATCAAGCAAGTTATAAAACCCCACAATAACAGTTGTTTTCTTTTATGGTCTCAGAACCTTAATGAAGTAAAAGCCATTTCGACAGTTCTGCACAGAATTATTTTTGCTCTCTCCCTATCTAGATACTATGTACAAATGCATACAAAAATTCCTCAGTTTCATGTACTTCAGTGTATTTATATATAGTATAGTAAGGCCACATGCAACATTTTTGTGCAGTTATTCTATATTTTCAAAACAAATATTAACGTTTTATTCTTTTGCTTTCCACTCCTCGTAGAAAGATCTGGGATTGGGGTCCAATTTTTTTATTGCCCTGGGCCCAAGATTGTCATGATCGGGCTTTGAGGGTGGCTTAAGGAAAGACATAAAGAGACTCCCCGCGTTCCATCACGATGTCACCATTCAACCAGTATTTCTTTCAGGACTTTTTGGCCACGGGGCAAATGGAACCTTAGAGGGCGCGTAGCCTCACTTCCCCTAATCCATTTCCCCTAATTCCCGTGTGCCGTAATCCCGTTTACCCCAATGACGTCTCCCGAAATCACTTTTACCCGAATTCCCATTTCCCCTAATTTCGTTTGCCCTAATCTCGTTTCCCCTAAATCTCGTTTCCCTTAATTCACGTTTGCCCTAATCTCGTTTCCCCTAAATCTTGTTTCCCTAATTCACGTTTGCCCTAAACGCGTTTACCCCAATGGCGTTTCCCCGAAATCGCTTTTACCCGAATTCCCATTTCCCCCAATTCCCGTTTGCCGTAATCCCGTTTACCCCAATGGCGTTTCCCGAAATCGCTTTTACCCGAATTCCCATTTTCCCTAATTTCGTTTGCCCTAGTTTCGTTTCCCCTAAATCTCGTTTCCCTAATTCACGTTTACCCTAATCTCGTTTCCCCTAAATCTCGTTTCCCCTAATTCACGTTTGCCCTAAACGCGTTTACCCCAATGGCGTTTCCCGAAATCACTTTTACCCGAATTCCCATTTCCCCTAATTTCGTTTGCCCTAGTTTCGTTTCCCCTAAATCTCGTTTCCCCTAATTCACGTTTGCCCTAATCTCGTTTCCCCTAAATCTCGTTTCCCCTAATTCACGTTTGCCCTAAACGCGTTTACCCTAATGGCGTTTCCCGAAATCACTTTTACCCGAATTCCCATTTCCCCTAATTCGTTTCCCCTAATCTTGTTTCCCCTAAATCTCGTTTCCCCTAATTCACGTTTGCCCTAAACACCTTTACCCCAATGGCGTTTCCCCGAAATTGCTTTTACCCGAATTCCTATTTCCCCTAATTCCCGTTTGCCCTAATCCCGTTTACCCCAATGGCGTTTCCCGAAATCGCTTTTACCCGAATTCCCATTTCCCCTAATTTCGTTTGCCTTAGTCTCGTTTCCCCTAATTCACGTTTGCCCTAAACACGTTTACCCCAGTGGCGTTTCCCCGAAATCGCTTTTACCCGAATTCCCATTTCCCCTAATTTCGTTTGCCCTAATCGCGTTTCCCTTAAATCTCATTTTCCCTTAATTCACATTTGCCCTAAACACGTTTACCCCATGGCGTTCCCCTAAATCGCTTTTACCCGAATTCCCATTTCCCCTAATTTCGTTTGCCCTAATCTCGTTTCCCCCAAATCTCATTTCCCCTAATTCACTTTTGCCCTAAACGCGTTTACCCTAATGGCGTTTCCCCTAAATCGCTTTTACCCGAATTCCCATTTCCCCTAATTTCGTTTGCCCTAATATCGTTTCCCCTAAATCGCGTTTCGCCTCTTTCACGTTTGCCCGTATCAAGTTTTTCCTAATTCGCGTGTGCTCTAATTTATGTTAACAATTTTTATTAACCGAAATAAAACGGTGGGTCTTGATATCGCAAGAGAATTATTCTTTCCTTTCTTGTTGATGACTTCGATAACCATGCCAACAAAAGTGTAAAGAAGTGCACATGGTGAGGACCATTATACGGTTAGTCCTTAACGCAGCCATTGTATCCGTCACGCCCCACAGATAAAGTACTACATCGCACTAAACTTTTATTAAAGAAAGAAATAGTATTGCAAAGCATTCGCTAGAACTGTGAACGCAGGAGGCCCACTTTTTAAGAGTTCTTAGCGTACTAGACCTCCTCGCCGTACGAGCATGAGCCGTGGAAATGCCTTTTGCTAATTGAGTTCCCCCTTAACAGCAGACGTCAGTTTGTCCAGTTTTTAAATGACCTTTATTCTTTAGTGACACTAAGCAGAGGTATAAAAATAAAATATTATATAAACTTACAAATGAAATTGTCAGATAGTGCACAAAAAGAATATGATATAATTGCTTCAGATTTGTGTGACTAAATTCAAATGAACCAATAAAGTGCTTTAAATACATATTTTCAAAGGACTCATTAATATGTTTTCCAAACAATTCAGTAGCTTTACGAATATTTCTGATGATGCCAGTAGCGAAACACCGTTGGCAGGGGGGGGGGCACACGTGTACAATGTTAAGTTAAACGAAATATTTGTTTTTTGGATTTTATGGATTTTTTACACTGCCTGAAAATAAACATCTTTCCTTTTCTTTCTGTTGAACTTGAAATCCAGAAAGCATAAAGAATTTTTTTTTTAAATTTTTAAAGAAAATTACAATGCCCCCTTTTCCATTCCTGAGAATTGATAGCGGCAATAAGGTGCACGAAACCCTCTTTTCAAATTTTTACTGTCTGTAGCAGTGGTTACGCCGGAAGAACGTTTTCCAAACTTAAAATTATGAAAAGTTACTTCTGATTAAATGTGAAACAGGAACAACTTTTTTTTTTTTTTCGTTAGTATTGAAAACGAAATTGCTACAGACTTAGACATTGTTATAAAGTTTGTAACAAAAAGAAAAAAAGAAAGCTACAAAAGTGAATTTTAACTGAAACAACGTTTGTTTGTGTGCTTTCTTAAAGCTTTAGTTTTTAATTTATTTAATTTATAGAAAAAATAATTTCATTTAATACGAAAACCAATTATTTTGAATTCTACTTTTTAGTTTTATACAATTTATTTGAATATGTATCAATAGAAGATATTTTTGGTTAGAATAGTTCAAGAGACGCCCGTCATGTTCAATGCTATATATACATATATGTAACAATTGATCCTTCCATGAAAGAAGCTGTAATCCTAATATATAAAACGCTAAGTTGCGACGACGTGGATCACTTTTTAAGTCGTCATAGCAACAACCGAAAAACAAATGTTTGTGACGTCAAACATAGCCTTTCGTGTTTCCGTGCAGGTGACGTCCTCACCTACACGCGCACAGAGCACGCGTGTAGGTGATGACGTCACCTGCACGAAAACACGAAAAGAACACGCACATAGAGTTTGCTTATTTAGTAGTATCTGACCAAAAAGAAGTTTTTCAATCAGGTCTTTAGTCCCGAAGATATCGTAAACAAAAACGTGAGCTTACGCCCTCTGGTGGCAGCCTTGTGCGTTAAGAAAACTTTGAAGTTATATGAGAAAAAATTTTCAGTGGAAACGCTCTCCAACCAGGAAAGAATTTTTCAAATAGGACTCTTAAAAGCAGAGATATTGACAAACATGAGATATGAATCTACGCCCCTGGCGGAGAAACTATGCATTATTTAAAGAAGAAAGTATTCTCAAAAGGTTTATCGACGTGAGTGGTGTCGGTCCATGAACGAATTTTTTCAAGCGAGATTTTAGAAGCTCAGATTTTGCTGCAAATGCAACAGAAACAGAAATTAACACTCACGCACCCTGGTGGCAAAGTGTTTTTTACCAAAAATTAGAAATGACCTGCAAAAGATTTCCCATGAGGAACGGCATCCGCTGCAGAACGAATTTTTCAAATCGGAATTTTAAAAGCAGAGACATTGGGAAAACGCAATTTACGTTTACGCCCCATAGTGGAAAGTCTATGAGTTACTTGAAAATTTTGCAATATGAAAAACATTTTCCAACGGAAACTATCAGAGAAAGAAGGAATTTTTCAAATCGGACTCTTAGAAACAGAGATATTGACAAAAATAAGATATACACTGCCGGACAATTGCTAAGGACGGATGACAATAGCAACGATAGAAACCATAAACGGTGGCGCAGTGGTCTAAGCGATGGCCTCTGATCATTCGTCCGAACGGGGTCTGGGTTCGAATCCCGGTGAGGCATGGATGTTGTGTTTGTCTTACGGCACTGGCTCTCTCCCTTCCCTGGAACCAGTGACCCTAAATTAGGGACGGGCGACTGCTTATAGCCCATTGAGTTGCTCACGGTGGTCGTTAAACCTCCAATCAAAAAAAAAAAAAAAAAAGAAACCATAAAATGGAAGGCAGGAAAATGTGGAAATTAGCATAAGTGCGAGATACAGTAAGACGTATTGTGCGTATGCAAATTGTGGATTGCCGAACTTGTTCGTGACGTCATAGTGCTGATAAGAGATATAAAGGATTTGACGCGTATTGACCGTTGTTGTTCAAACGCAAAGTTGAAAGGGAAAGAATCAATTGACGAACTTGCAATTTTCAGTATGTCTTCCCGACATCACCTAGATGATTTTACGCGTGGCCGTATTATTGGCAAGATTGAAGAAGGGCGAAAAATAACAGATGTTGCCAGGGAGTTCGACGTCAGCCACAGTGTTGTTTCAAGGCTTTGGAAATCATTTCAAACAAATGGAGAGTGTAGCAAACGTCACGGAGGAGGTCGTGTTCGCAGTACGACACCTGCAGAAGATCGGTACATAGTGCTATCAACAAAAAGACACCGGCGCAGCACAGCTAGTGAGGTAGCAAATCAGTTTATGGCTGCTACTAGCAGGCGGATCTCCCGAAAAACTGTCGCCAGACATTTGCATGAAAGAGGACTATACGCCCGCCGTCCTGTTGTGTGCATCCCATTGTCCAGACGTCACCGTACCGCCCGTTTGCAATGGTGCCATCAACATCGCAATTGGACTGATAACGACTGGTATGCTGTCCTCTTCTCAGATGAGAGTAGATACAGTTTATCGTCTGATTGTCGACGACAACTGATCTGGAGTGATAATGGTACTGCACATTGTCCAGCAAACATACAGGAAAGGGACCGATATCCGACATGTAGTGTCATGGTATGGGCTGGCATCATGATCAATGGCCGTACTTCCCTCTATGTGCTTCCAACTGGGACTATGACTGGCCAACGATACGTTAATGATGTTCTGCTACCTCATGTTCGCATGTTCTGTGGTGCTGTCGGTGATAGATCCATTTTCATGGACGACAACGCAACATGTCATTGAACAGTCGCTATCCAGGAGTGTCTTGAGAGCGAGGATATTCAACTCCTCGTATGGCCAGCACGTTCTCCAGATCTGAATCCCATTGAAAATGTGTGGGATGATTTGGGGAGGAGTCTTGCTGGTCGCCAATGCCCTCCAATAAACAAGGACACCCTCATCCGTGCACTGACAGAGGAATGGGATAAATTACTCCAAGAGCTGCTTGATAATGTTGTGCAAAGCAGGACATGACGTGTGGAATCTTGCATCGCCCTCCATGGTGGCCATATCCCGTATTGACATCTTACGCCGAAACGCCTGCGGACGGTAATTGTATTTTTTTCACGTTTACGTATTCTGCACAAAATGGCCTGTTTGCCCCTTGAACACGTTCCAAAGCCTTCTGGATTTCAGAGCACAATAAATTGTCTTTCTTGTAATGTCCTGGCATTCTGACATTATTTTATTTCACTTGGCATCCAACCACACTTACTTTTTTATGCGTTATATAGCCGTTTATGATCCGTCCTCAGCAATTGTCCAGCAGTGTACATGTACGTCACCTGGCGGGGAAACCATGCCTTATTTTAAGAAGAAAATATTTTGAAAAGGTTTAGCGACGTGAGTAGTATCGGTCCATAAATGAATTTTTTCAAGAAGCTTGGATTGTGCTGTAAATGCATCAGAAGTGAAATTAACACTTTCATCCCCTGGTGGCCAAACCATTTTTACCAAAAAATTAGAAACTATAATCCAAACGATTTCACATCAGGAGCTGTATTTTACGTCCTTTATCCAAAATTCTATGCGAAACATGAAAAAGTGACTATGCCCAAAAAATAGTCTTCGACATAAACAGAATCGAAAGTTAAAAGTATTTTTTCAAACGGATGTTTAGAAGCAAATATCATCATCATCATCATCATTGTCAACCATTATCAATCCACTGCTGGATGAAGGTCTCCCCAAGTTTCCTCCACAACGGTCTGTCTTGTGCCAGTCTCCTCCACGTCACTCCCGCATATTTACGAATTTCATCCACCCATCTCCCATGTGGTCTTTTTCTGGGTCTTTTCCTGTCCCTTGGAATCCAATCTAAAATCTCGGCTGTCCATCTATGGTCTGTCCTTCTGGCAGTATGTCCAGCCCATTGCCATTTCAGGGATTTAACTCTGATCATGATGTCTTCCACTCTCGTCATTTTTCGGATCCACGAGTTCCTCTTCTTATCTCTCTTGGTTA
Source organism: Macrothele yani (assembly GCA_039090855.1). Classification (NCBI taxonomy): domain Eukaryota; kingdom Metazoa; phylum Arthropoda; class Arachnida; order Araneae; family Macrothelidae; genus Macrothele; species Macrothele yani. The sequence goes on along the minus strand of CM077017.1, from coordinate 56,412,068 downwards.
CACCAAGCATGCACCTCTTCGTGCTACTTTGAGTTGTCTGCAGCCTTTGTATGTCTCTTTTAGTTAAGGTCCACGTCTCTGCACCATACGTAAGCACTGGAAGGATGCATTGATCAAACACTTTTCTTTTAAGACATAATGGCATATTGCTCTTGAAAATTATGCTGTTTCTTCCAAAAGCTCTCCAGGCAAGTTTTGTACGCCGATTAATTTCTTCATCAATGTGACCCTCACTTGATATCTGCTGTCCAAGATAAACGTACGTATCTGTTATCTCCAGTTTTTCTCCATCAATCGATAAATCTTCATTTCTTGTAAAAGCATTGAACATCACTTTTGTCTTCTGAAAGTTCATTTTTAATCCCACTTCTTTACTCTTGTCAGCAAGTTCCTGGATCATATTCTGCAGCTCTGATGGGGTAGTTGCAAAAATGACTATGTCATCAGCAAAACGAAGGTGGGTTAGATAATCTCCATTAATCTTTATCCCTTTGTTTTCCCAGTTCAGTGATTGAAAGACATTTTCCAATGTGGCATTAAAGAGCTTCGGAGATATGGTGTCACCTTGTTTCACTCCCTTTCCAATTTTTATGTGTGTTGTATTTTCAAACAGCCGAATCTTTGCACTTGCATTTTCATAGATGTTATTAATAATATTAATGTATGCATCTTCAATACCGCAGGATTTCAGACCCGTGGTAACTGCTGATGGTTTCACCGAATCAAAGGCTTTTTCATAATCGATAAAAGCCATGCACAATGGAAGTTCATATTCCCTCGCTCTTTCAATTAGTTCTCTCAGTACGTGGATATGATCTATTGTGCTGTAGCCACTCCTGAATCCAGCTTGTTCTCTCGGTTGAGCCATGTCCAGTATTACCTTCAAGCGGTGTGAAAGAACTTTAGTGAAGATTTTATAAACCACTGATAGGAGGCTGATAGGTCTGTAGTTCCTGAGATCCTCAATGTCACCTTTTTTATGTAGCAGGATCATTGTAGCATTGTTCCAATCCTCAGGAATCTTCCCTTCATTAAGGCATCGAGTGAAAATTTGGGCGAGTACTGTTTCAATTTCTCCACTTGCTTCTTGTATGATGTCTATAGTAATTCCATCTTCTCCTGGAGCTTTCCCCCGCTTCATGTTCTTGATTGCATGAGCAACTTCTGCTGGGAGGACTGGAAGAACTCTGGTACCTTTCATGATGTCTGGAGTACATGTATCATCCCTTTCATATAATTTGGAGTAGAAATCTTTCACTCTTGTCAAAATTTCGCCTCTATTTCTTGTTATAGAACCATCTTCTTTTCTCAGAGCCATAATCTGTTTTCTTCCCTTACTGAGATGTCCCTTTGCTATCTTAAGGCTTTGGTTGTTTTCAATTGCTTTCCTCACTAGCTCACAGTTGAATTTCCTTACGTCTTCAGTGATACTTTTTCGTGTTGTCTTGCATAGCTCTATATATTCCACTTTGGAAGTCACATCTTCTTTAGTTGTCCTCATCTCTCTTCTTTTTTGCATCAACATTTTGGTTTTTCCTGATAATTTGTTCACATGCAATTTGTTCTTAGACCCAGCTAATTTTGTTGCTGTTTCCATAAGAGCTTTGGTTACTTTTCTGTTAACTTCCGAAATATCCACTTCTTCCGATGTTAGGCCTTCTAAAGCAGAGAATCTGTTCTTCAGTTCCAACTTGAAAGTATTATGGTGTTTTTTAAGGTTGGTTATGTCAATACATTTTGTTTGTCTTATGAGCTTGCCACGTTCCAGTTTAGTGTTGAGGTGCATCTTACATCTCACCAATCTATGGTCACTACCTGTGTTGAACTTGTTCAGCACACTGCAGTCTTCGATGACGAATTTTTTTGTTACACATAATAAAATCAATTTCACTTGTCGTCCCAATTGGATGTCTCCATGTCCATTTCCTGTGTGGCTTTTTCTTGAAAAAGGAGTTCAAGATGAAAAATCCTTCTGCCTCTGCAAACTCAACGAGAGTATTTCCACGCTGGTTTCTGTTGCCGTGACCGAATTTACCTACTGAAGTTTCATTCTGTTGTCGTTGCCCTATTTTTGCATTGAAGTCTCCCATAATTATCTTCAAGTGCTGCTTACCTTTATTATTTAGATCACGAATTTCCTCATAAAATTCTTCAATTTCTTCTTCAGGATGACTTGTGGTGGGTGCATAAGTTTGAATAATCTGAGCCTGGTATCTTCTCGATAGTTGGATAACGAGTCGTGCAGCTCTGTCAGAGGAACTTTCAACTTCTATCACTTTATCCTTCAGTTTCTTGTTTATTATAAATCCAACACCACTAGTTCTGCCAGTATCTGTCCCACGATAATAGAAGAGATGTCCACTTTTCAGTTCAATGAGATCTTCTCCTTTTCTCCTTACCTCACTTAGCCCAACAATGTCCCACTTGATCCTTTGTAGTTCCTCTTCCAATTCAAGAAGCCTTGAATCAGAAGATAGGGAGCGTCCGTTATACGTAGCCAAGGTCAGCATCAGATGGCAGCCTAGTCCGGTCCTCCGGGGATTCTTAGCACCCTCTGCCTTCATGTCGCACTGGCCGCTGCCTTGGCCAGGTACATTCCAGCTGCCGGAGACTGAGGGCCAAGATTTAAGTTGTAGAGTCATTTTGGAGGTGTTTGGCCATAACTCACCACGCTGGCCAAGCGGGTTGGTGAGTGTGGGATAGCATTTCCTCTGATCCCGATGGTATAGTTATACCGCTATTGGCGGTCGTCAGAGCCCCTTTAGTGGGAACAGGATGCACCACGAGAAGGCGGGGTTGACATTTGTCAAGGAGAGGCTGTGATGTTACGCATCACCTGACCTTACATGGAATAAAGCAAATATATGGAATAAAATGTATTTCTAATTCAACATCACTTGCATTTACGCCCTCTAGCAACGAAATTGTGCATCGTATAAAAAAAACGACATGTAGGATCATCATTCGCACATTTCAAGCTTTCCAACGCAAAAAGAATATTTGAAATCGGACTAATAGTTGCAGAGATATTGTGTCCACAGACGGACGGACGGACAAACCGAAAACATAAACACGATCTCTTTACCTCAACGACTACAGTCTTGTGACGATTATATATAGATTAAGATAATACAACATAGTTGTCACAAATGTTTATTTTTTTATTTCTCAAGCCGACCATGGTTTCGCTGAGTATTGACCTAGCTTCATCAGGACGAATGGCACGTAAATATTCAAATTGTATATGACATCATAAATGGTGTTTACAGTCACGTGTTTTGGTTAGATGCTTCCACGCGTTTGATAGAAATGGCGTGGATGCCATGTCGTTAACAAGTTGCGAAGACTTCTGATATATATGGAAAGCTTCCAAACTATCAAGTTTGGAGGTTGAATCTGGCTTGTCAATAAGTTTTAACTTATTGATTTCAACTTATTGACAAGCCAGTTTCAACCTCCAAACTTGATAGTTTGGAAGCTTTCCATATGTATCAAAAGTCTTCTCAACTTGTTAATGACATGGCATCCACGCCATTTCTATCAAACGCGTGGAAGCATCTAACCAAAACACGTGACTGTAAACACCATATATGATGTCATATACAATTTGAATATTTACGTGCCATTCGTCCTGATGAAGCTAGGTCAATACCCAGCGAAACCATGGTCGGCTTGAGAAATTAAAAAAATAAACATTTGTGACAACTACGTTGTGTTATCTTAATCTATATATAAACACGATCTGTTTGACAAACTACGTGCTACAAATATTCTCTTACACGGCGCGGCAAATGTCCTTCGCTTGCCCTTGTTTGGATGGATGGATGGATGGATGGCTTTTGGAAGAAACAATACAAATTTTAAAGAGCAATACGCCATTATGTCTCAAAAAGAAAAGTGTTTAATCAATGTATCCTTCGAGTTCTTACATATGGATGGGAGACATGGATCTTAACTAAAAAAGACATAGAAAGGCTGCAGGCAACTTAAAGAGCATGGAGAGATACATGCTTGGTGCAAACAGGAGAGATAAGAAAAGGAACTCATGAATAAGGAAAATGACAAGAGCGGAAGACATGATCAGAGTAAAATCCCTGAAAAGGCAATCGGCTGGACATGTTGCCAGAAGAACGAACCTCCGACGGACAACCGAAATTCTGGACTGGATTCCAAGGGACAGGAAAAGACACAGAAGAAGACCACATTGAAGATGGGTGGATGAAATTGGAAAGCATGCGGGAGTGAGATGGTGGAGACTGGGGCAAGACAGACTGTAGTGGAGGAAACTTGGTGAGATCTCCATTCATCCAGCAGTAGATTCATAATGGTTTATGATGATGATTAAATATACATATATTTTCCTAAATTTGACGATAAAAAAATACAACGATTTTTCTCCTGAATTTGAGATAAATCTGATTTTTTTTTCCAGAATTTTGACGATAAAAGAAACGTTTTATTTCGCTCAACGAAAATCAGGACAAAATGAATTACGGAAAACATGAACTTGGGAAAATGCGAATCAAGGCAAAGGAGAATTAGAACAAACTTGATACAGTAAATGTCTTTAGGGAAAACTTTGACACGGATAAACGTGTTAAGGGCAAACGTGAATTAGGGGAAACGAGATTAGGGCAAACGAAATTAGGGGAAATGGGAATTCGGGTAAAAGCGATTTAGGGTAAACGCCATTGGGGTAAACGTGTTTAGGGCAAACGGGAATTAGGGGAAACGAGATTAGAGCAAGCGAAATTAGGGGAAATGGGAATTCGGGTAAAAACGATTTAGGGGAAGCGCCATTGGGGTAAACGTGTTTAGGGCAAATGTGAATTAGGGGAAATGAGATTTAGGGGAAACGAGATTAGGGCAAACGAAATTAGGGGAAATGGGAATTCGGGTAAAAGTGATTTAGGGGAAACGCCATTGGGGTAAACGTGTTTAGGGCAAATGTGAATTAGGGTAAACGTGTTTAGGGCAAATGTGAATTAGGGGAAACGAGATTAGGGGAAACGAAATTAGGGGAAATGGGAATTCGGGGAAACGCCGTTGGGGTAAACGTGTTTAGGGTAAATGTGAATTAGGCGAAATGGGAATTCGGGTAAAAGCGATTTCGGGGACACGCCATTGGGGTAAACGTGATTAGGGCAAACGGGAAGTAGGGGAAACGGATTAGGGGAAACGGGTGTTCACCTTAGAGGGGGAAAGTTTTCCATTTGCTACATATATAATTTTAACTACTATATTTATATATATAGAAGTAATTACTATATATCTAGCATAGGGGCGCATTTAGAGGGGGCCTTGTCCCCCTCCTCGGAAAATATTTATTTATTTTTTTGTTTTTTGGTTAAAATGCGACTTACATTAGAAAAAAATGCCTTAATTTTATAAAAATGTATCAATTTACATTAGAAAAAAAAAGTGCTTTGATTTTTCTTCAATTTTTCATTAACTTTAATTTTTTTTCAGATGGTGGATTTCAAAAACTTCCTTTCTTCGCTCCCCTCCGAAGAAAAATTTTGTATACATCCCTGATATATAGTAATACTTCCTCAAACATTTCAGGAATAACAAACTTCTTCCAGTAAAGGAGGGGGAGGGGGGTCCGCAGGCTTGAAATGTTTATCTATTAAAATGCATTCAACGCACTCTTGATCCTGAATCACGATTCCCAGACAATTAGGTATGATTAGTCTACTTATATATTTTGAAGAATATCATGCGTCGTAATACACTTTTAATAAAATAAACTATAACTAGTACCATTTGAACAAATATTTAAAAATATTAATTGGAGAAATATTTGTAGCATAAAAAGAAGCGAAACTTCCTTTATCATCATAGCCTGAATTTATTAAAATTTGGTTCGGTAACCTAAAATGTCTCGGGGTGCGGTGGGGTGGGTCGTTTCCAGGAGGGCTTCGCCCTCCTAGATGTATGCCTGAAAGAAACACTGCCCTCAACTCCCACACCTTCTCAACCATGCTGAGCACCAGACAAACGATTTCTGAATGAGTATTTTAAAACGGTAACCATGAAGAATGGAGCAAGCTTAATCGCCAAACCATTATCTCCCCACTTACCCTCAGGTTAACACAATTCTCCCCTCCCGCTCGCAGTAAATATCCTCCGTGTATACTGCATGGCTAATAGCTTCTCTGAAGCAAAGCAGAAGTGACAATGACGTCGCCAAAATTCGAACATTTGTATTTTTTAGAAACGATACTGAAACTGGGATATTTATTTTTATATTGTACGTATGTACAACATTTAGAACATCTATATATCCACGTTCTTTTGTCTCGGTTCAAACTGGAACATGGGCTTTTCAATTGGAACTATCTTATGCAGTGGAAGTACACACTCTGTAACTTTAACTCCATAGTCAGGTTAGCCTTGGCCCGAGTATAAACGAACTGTAATGAAATGTAAGTCCAAGTATCCTGTCAGGTTGGGCAATTTATAAACCATACGATGTCTTACCTCCCTCCGGCAATCGGTAATGGAAGAACAAAACAAATGACACGAATACTTGGATCTTTATCTTTAACTAAAGGAGCCCAAAGAAGCAGTACCTGTTCTGTCACAAAAGGGAGAGTCCAGGGGCGGATTGGGTCGATGAAACCAGGACGGGATTTTCAGTCTTCTGGTCCACTACAAAAACCCACGTACCCAGGCCGGCCCTAGGCGTGGGCTCAAGCCCACGGCGGCTGGCCGGTAGACTGCTCTTTGCTTTAGCTTTTTCATGTAAATCTATATATTATGTTTATATGATAATGATCTGAAATATACTGTTTCATGACATACATATTATTTGCGCTTTTTTCTTTGTGAATTAAACGCGTTTGTTTCATCCGTATTATTACATAAAAGCGAATTCCTAATTGCAATATTTTATAGCAGTTCTTCTACGGGTACGGAGAAGTGGCCACCGGAGAACTGGACACCCGGAGAACTGGACACATTGGAATTTCAGTGCCATAAAATTGTTCTGCATAAACAAATTTCGTGTGGCTATATTCCCCACTACTTGAGCAACTATTGTTCATAATTTTTTTTTTTTAATATTTCATTTTCAGTGAGAAATTTAGACATTTCCATGATTTTCGGGGCTAAGACTAGGCGGAGAACTGGCCACCGGAGAAGTGGCCACAAAAAGTTTAAGGGTCCGTATAAAAATTGCGTTGTGGGTTGCTCCGTGGCTACGTCTCCCCTAGATTGGTTATCTGACACACATAAAATGTCCGTAATTTCGTATTTTCTTATTTACGATATTTTTCTTTAAACTACAACTAAACAAATTATCTGCGACTATGTGCAAACCCAGGAAACTTGTCGGGGGAGGAGGAGGAGAGGGGGTGCTGCTTAAAACTTAAAATATGAAATACAAAGAATTTCTGGTGCGATCGGGAGATTTTCAGCGTTTACAAGCTACAACTCATCGAATTATCTGAAGTCATCTGCTGCCTCAGGATACCAGTCGGGGGGAGGGGGGCAATACCCAAATTGATTGTAAAATATAAAGTTTCTCGTCCGTTCGGGAGATTTTCAGCATTTACAAATTACAACTGGACAAATTTTCTGAGCGCATGTACCCCTCTGGGAACCTGTCGGGGGGGGGATATCAAAAGTGTGAAATATGAACAATTTCTCGTCCAATCGGGAGATTTTCAGCATTTACAAGCTACAACTCGACACATTGTCTTAAGGCATGTACCTACTCAGCAAACCACTTGGGGAGGGGGGGGTAATACCAAAAGTGTAAAACATGAAAAAATCATCGCCCGATTGAGAGATTCTCAGCATCAACTCAGCAAATTATCTGAGGTGTGCCTATTCAGGAGACCTGTCCGGGGGGGGGGTAATTTCAAAAGTGTAAAATATGAAGATTTCTCGTCCGTTCCACCCGCCACATTTTCAGAGTAGGCACGTGCGCTCAGATAATGTGTCGAGTTGTAGCTTGTAAATGCTGAAAACCTCCCAATCGGACCAGAAATGCTTTTATGTTTTACACTTTTGGTATCCCCCTCTCAAACAGGTTTCCTGAGTCAGCACATGCGCTCAGATAATTTGCAGACTTGTAGTTTGAAAACCCTTAAATCTTTTGCTGAGATGTAGATCATAAACATTTGTTATAAAGAATTACATTAATTATCGCAATTAAGAAAAGGCGATATTACGGAAACTTTATATGACTCAGATTACCAACCTCTGGGGGTCGTGGGCACAAAGCGGTCAAAAACGTAATTTTTATACGTCCCCTTAAATGTTTTGTGGACAGTTCTCCGAGTGGTCAGTTCTCCGGTGGCCACTTTTCCGGTGGCCAGTTGTCCGGAGGCCAGTTCTCCTACACCCGTTCTTCTAAGCCAGTATATTTTCCTTTTCTATTTTTGAAGTCTGTATCTTTGTGCCTCTTCCTGGACCTGAGACGTTACTCGCCTTCAGGCTACAGTCATGAAAATGCCTCCAAAGTATATATACGATTGTCACTCGCTTCTTGACCAACCCCTTGTTTTACAAAGCAGGAGGCCAGGAGCAGGAGGGAAACAACCCTAGGCACTCTCCTGTTACCCTACCACTATAGCACGGTATCATTTTCAAAGGGACTGCATCCGCAATTTAAACTAATTACACCATAAAAGGGAGGACGGTATGACCGCTCCGATGAGAATATTTGTTTTCAGAGTGATTATTTTTCTTCCTAGGACCGAGTAGGAAAACGGCATGTTTGGTTGGTACAACATGGGATTTAGCAATTCTCATTTTACCCGTATGAGGTGAAGAGACTGAATACAGGAAAAATACTCTAATCATTTCATTTAGAGGAAAAAAGAAAACTGAGATTTCAGTGGAGAAGGAAACACGTTTTCTTTTCTTTTCTTTTTTTCTGTGGGAGAGACATTCTTTTACACTTAAAGGTAAGTATGCAATAAAGTATTTACTTACTATAGGACTAATCAGAGAACACCATGCACACACCAAGTCTGACACTGAACTGAGCGCCTGATGTAGATAAGGGCCGCACGCTTCTGCCATAGACTTTACATGGGAACTTTGCAGCCACACCACGCCCGAAGCGTTTCCCAAATCTCAGTTTTCTCTTCGACTGGCACATTTACATGGCAGTGGCGGCTCGTGGTAGGAAAAATAGGTGAAGAGCTACAAGAGCAATATGAAAAAATATCTACTGTCTTAAATGAAAATCAGTTAATGAGAACTTACCTATTTTTTTATATATTAGATCAATTCTTCTTCCCTTTAAAGCTGGAACTTTGTCGATTATGTCGTCAGAAAATGGGTGTTTCTTCGTGACATCAAAAAAATGTCTTTCTGAATAGAAATATTTGCCAAAGAAGCAAGTTTATCTGGAGAAATAGAGTTTCTAGAGTAAGTTTGTATTCTTTTAAGGCAAGAAAAACTTCTTTCCACTGAAACACTTGCAGATGCAATTGTTAAAATCAGGGAAACCAATTTATAAGCTTCTGTAAAAATGCCTTTATCTCCATGAAGCACTCGAAGAAGTTCATGAGTCGATATATTCCTTAATTTTTCATCAGCATATACAAGACTCAGTTCATCTTTAAGGCGCTGGTGTTTAGTAAAAAATGTTCCGTAAAAATGTTGTAGATTTTCAAAAGCGTGAGAGGGAAAGCATGAATTAAATTGATCGAATTTGGTTGTGTCAGCAAGCCAAGCAAATTGAAGTTTAAGTTTCTCACAGTCTCGAAATCTTATATCCATTTCCATAAGAATGTGGTACAAAATTTCAAAATACAATTGTTTATAATTTTGAAAAATTGTTTCTGGTGTAAGAGCAGCATATTCCCGTTTAGATCTGCTTATTTCTGTGATTTTGCTAGCTTTTCCAAACAGTGTTCCAAATACCTCATCGTTCCTTTTATGGCTCAAAATTTCATAAGTTGTTTTTAATTTGAGTAACACAGTAGTAGTTTATGTCTATTGATTTTTTCTGCAAAATTTCGAATAATAGATCGGTGAAGTCAAATATTTAATTAAATACTATTCCCAAAAATGTAAACTCAAAAGTGTTCATATCATTTAAAAACCCTTGGGCAAGTTGAATTGATTTTTTCTGATTGGTCACTATTTGTGAGAAATTCGAATGCTTCCTTCAATTTATCCCAATCTTCAACTATTACACATACTGACTTCGAAGTGGAGGACCATCGAGTTTCCGTTATGGTTGGCATGCATCTCGCGGTTGTTGATGTGAGTATATTGTTTTTTCACCACTCAGCGAAGCGATCGCTTCGCTGAGTGGTGAAAAAACAAAGGAATTACACTGAGGCTTGCAACAATTATTTGACACTTAGAAATTTTAGAAAAACTCTGCTGTAATACAAGGTTCAAACGATGTACTAAGCAATAACAAAAACAGCTTGAGAAGCTTTATGCTTCATTTTTTTCTGGAGTCCAGTCAAGTGTCCAGACATTACGTTTGCCCCATCGTAACATTATCCTCTTCCTTTATGATTGTCCTATTGACTTGTGTTGATAATCACACTGTTCCAAAACTTTGTCTAGCATTTTGTATAAAGCTTCTGACTTTCTATCTTCACTCACACCATGGAAACCCAAAAATCGCTCAACCAATACACCTTCCGAATCAACAGATCTTATTATTAAAGAGCACTCGGAAGTCTGGCTATGTCTTCCCATCTACTTGAATATAAAAGCATTGAACTTCATTTATTTCATTTTTGACGTGATCGTTTATATATTCAGAAATACATTCAATTAATTCATTTTGAATAGTTTTTGAGTCACCTGTGAAGACATTTTTTATCGTTTCGTATTGATTTTGAATTTTAAAGGACTTCTTGATATCAACAGTGAAAGCAATTCCTTGAATTTCTATGATTTATCGAGTCAATGCCTTCGTCATGGTCACGGAATGCTATTTCTTGTTTACTCAAATACAGTACTGCATCAATCATTGTCTGCAGGAAAAGTCTATTTAAACGAACGCTTTCGCTGAAATGCATTTTCAAAAGCCTAGTATTCTCCCTCAGGGCATCGGCAATGATATTCTGATTCTTTTCAAAATTATTCAGCATTAATTCGCATTTCAGGTGTTTGCTAGAATCCCCACGTTTGTGAAGTGACCGTTTTATATTTAAGAAATCTGAAAATTGTCTTTATTCCACGCCGAATTTTATTACTAAAAAATAAGCAGGGCCAACAAAATAGTTTTTGTAACACAGAAGGGCTACAAAGCCATTTATATTCAGTAAACCAACAATTTTTAAAATTAATATTTTAAGATTTGCCGCTCTTCTTGATTTCTTTCTTGGCGACAATTGTCAGTGAATCCGTCGGTCGTCGTTGAAGTAAAATGTCTCTTTTATTTTCATCTTTCCAATGATTGAACGGAGTTTGCAATAAATTACAGACAATGTCGTTCACAGGATACATACTGAAAACTAAAACTATCACTGTCAGTTAAACTGTACACGAAACTAAAGTAACTAATGAAGTTCTTAACAAATAATCACAAAACACGAAAAAACAAATCTCTTTCGGAAAGTATGTACCGAAACACCGCAAAGCCCTAGCTAGTGGATTGCCAAGGATTCCCGTTCCACTGCGATCTGATCATGATCATATGTAGAGATTTTTAGGAAGGAGTGTCTGACCCCAGGTCTTAAACAACCCTTAGAAATAGGAAGCTAGGAGATTTGGGCTAGTGTCCGATAGGAAAGTGACACGGAAGCGAAGTAGAAAGGGGGGGGGAAGACGTCCTTATTTATTACCAGGGGGCCAGTACCCTGGGTCCGACGGCTTAACGTGCCCATCCGACACACGGCGGATATTTAGTGGATCGAACCTGATGTCTTTCCGTGGCAGTCACGAACGTTGCCCACTCGGCCACCCGCGGCCAACCACTGCGATCTCCTCGGAAGGTCACGACTTCAGGTGCAGAGGCTTGGCGTCTCAAGCTAAAACACTTCACTTGCCCGGCAGATAGGGGAGGGTGACATCACAGTTACCATGGCAACTCGGGCGAAAAGTGCAGACTTCCTAGCATTCTCATTTCAGCTCTTCACTTGAACTGTTTTACGTATAAGGACTTGTTTTCCGTATTGAATGCGCATTGTGAATTGATATCTGATCAAAATTTTGTGTATTTTAGCACGCAATAAAGGCAAAAAAAGAATATATTACACGAAATTATTAAATGAAACCTTATTTCAAATAAAATAGGTGAAGAGGCACTTCACCTACTTCACCTGAAAAGCCGCCACTGCTACATGGTAAGGCCTTTATTTTGATACCTGAACCATATTTTTACGTTTAGCCGTTCTCTCAAAATAGGTCTCACAGTAAAAAACCTTATAGAATGAAGATGGCGCAATTCAATATGTATACATTCTAAATATTTTCCCTAACAATGGTCAATGGAATGTTTATTTACATCTTTACATAATGGGAAACGTCTTACCTACGTCAATAAACTGGATCGAATGAATATTAAATTGTATATACACATCACACAGTCCAACGGGATAATGCAATCAGGTCTTTGAGAGTGTTCGCTGTTCCGATAAGAACTTTGATACGAATCCTGCTAGCGTTGCTTTGCGCAACGGTTCGATCAGAAAAGAGGCTTCGGACTTTGGACTATCTCAGTCCCCCCATGCTTCCGCCTTCAACAGCGTGTAAGTCAACCGCAGGCGATCGAATGTCAACCGCACGCTTCTCCCATATAAACTTTACATGGGAACTTTGCCACCCCACAACTCCCGAACCGTTGCCCCAATCTCACTTTTCTCTTCGACTGGTACATCTACATGGTACCTTTGTTTTGATACCTCAACCATATCTTTATGTTCAGCCGTTCTTCCAAAATAGGTCTCACAGTAAACAACCTTATAGAATTAATATATAGATTGCTAATATAATAACAAGTTAGTAAAATCATGCAATGCATTGATTATGATACGCTTTCCAATATACTAGAAATCATTACTCAAGCTATTACTCAAGTTATGAGGAAAATGGCTGTGGAATAAATCTCACCCCTGTGCCCTGACCTTTGATCCATTTGGATGATATTCAACAGAACTGGTTCAGTATATCTCCGAAATAACATGATAAAGTTTTGTCGCAATCGAAGCAATTTTACGTAAGTTATGATGCATAAGCGCTATGCAATACATCCCGCACCTGTGTCCTAACATTTCACCCCATTTCGCCCATTTTCAATAGGATTCGTCCCAAGGAAGGTCCCTACAACATACCAACATTTCATCCAAATCAAAACATTTTTACATAAGTTATGACTCATAATGGCGATGGAAGTGATTCCGCTCCTATGTCCTGACCTTTGACCCCCACTTCGCCAATTTTCAATAGGGTTTGTCCCCAGGTGGTCCCCTACCACATACTAAAATTTAATCGAAATCGAACCTTTTTTACGTTAGTTATGACGCATAAGAGCAGTGGAATGGATCCCGCTCTTATGTCCTGACCTTTGACCCCATTTCGTTCACTATCAATAGGGTTCCTTCCCAGGTGTTCCCCTACCACATACTAAAATTTCATCGAAATCGAACGATTTTTACGCAAGTTATCGTGCGGACGAACATGCGCACACAACGCGTGACGTATTGAGGCAGATGGGAATCGCGACCATCTGCTAGCAAGGTGTGACGTCATAAAACTTAAATAGGATCCACAAACAACGCGTGACGTAATGAGATAGATGGCATGACCGCGCCAATATCTAAAGGGGCGACGCCATGACACCACACTGCAAACTTCGTAATTCGGGGTGGTTATTTAACCCACTAAACAAATTTTCTTAAAGTGGAGATCAAGCTAAATCGATTTCTAGTACCAGAAAATGGTAGGTTAACGACTTTCATCAAAATCCTCAGAGCCGTTTTCAAAATAAAATTTACATACATACAAGAATTGCTCCTTTAAGGTGAACGTCAAGTAATTTTGCTTCCTGTACTTCGAATGGAAAAATTTCTGTACACATTTTCTTCCCAATTAATGCGTTCCCAAGGATGAAAATTTGAACATCGATTAACATATCTTCATTTTATAACTTGGAATACTTAATATTTTCTAAAACATAACCATAATTATGCAATCCAACATTTTTTTGTCTGCTGACGTCATGAAAATACAGGTCGCGCCATCTTTTTTCTGGACAATTAATGCGTTCACAAGGATGAAAATTTGAACATCGATTAAAATAGCTTCATTTTATAACTTGCAATACTTAATATTTTCTAAAACATAACCATAATTTTGCAATCCAACATTTGTTTGTCTACTGACGTCATGAAAATACAGGTCGCGCCATCTTCTTTCCGGTTTCAACACCACCAAAGGAAAAGTTATTGATTTTTAATGTAATTATGGTTATGTTTTAGAAAATATTAAGTATTCCAAGTTGTAATAAAGTTATTTTAATCGATGTTCAAATTTTCATCCTTGGGAACACATTAATTGTGAAGGATATGTGTACAAAAGTTTTACCATTGGAAGTATAGTAAGCAAAATTACTTGACGTCCACCTTAATAATATAGGATAAGAGCGATGGAATGGATCGCATTCCTATGTCCTGACCTTTGACCCCATTTCGCCCACATTCAATTGGGTTCGTCCCCAGGTGGTCCCCTACCACATACTGAAATTTCATCGAAATCGAGCCATTTTTACGCACGTTATGACGCATAAGGGCAATGGAATGCATCCCGCTCTTATGTCCTAACCTTTAACCCCACTTCACCCATTTTGAATAAGATTCGTTCCCAGGCGGTCCCCTACCACATACTAAAATTTAATTGAAATCGAACCATATTTACGCAAGTTATGACGCATAAGGGCAATGGAATGATCCCGCTCCTACGTCGTGACCTTTGACCCCATCTATCCCATTTTCAATAGGGTTTGTCCCCAGGTGGTCCCCTACCACATAGTAAACTTTCATTGAAATCGAACCATATTTACGCAAGTTATGACGCATAAGGGCAATGGAAGGATCCTGCTCCTACGTCGTGACCTTTAACCCCATTTGTCTCATTTTCAATAGGGTTCGTCCCATTGTGGTCGTCTACCACATACTAAAATTTCATCGAAATCGAACCATTTTTACGCCAGTTATCGTGCGGACGGACGGACGGACGGACAAAGTTGGAGCATATACGCTTCTTCAACCTACGGTTGGAAAGCGTGAAAAAGAGAAACTGAATAAAAATGCGTACACTACAAAATTCAGATAACTCCTCAATCCCTGTTTTTTTTTTTTTTTTAGATACCTTCGTACACACCTTACATCTTAATGGGTTGGTCTCGAGTCTCGCATTAATCAAGGGACTCCAACTTAATGTTTTAATCGAAAGGAAAAAAGAAATTTTCTGAGAACTTTAAAGTGTAAAATCAGTATTTGGGAATCTTCCATGTAAGTTAGTTTGACCCCCCCCCCCCCCGGCTGTATGAAGGATACATATCCCGTCGTCATTTCTGATATACATTCCACAGTCGGTTTTCAATATTTAATTTTTCTGTTGCCTGTTCTGAAAGTTTTGGAAGCATTCCCATAGGAAGTATTTTTTCCTGATGTGTATTCTTACAGGATTCTCCCTCGAAATACAAACTGGCAATTTGTGCAGGTTTTCATTGAATTTTCGGAAGATAATTTCATAAATAATGCTATCACTATGTGCACTGCGTGCCTCAAGAAAAGTGTGTGTGTGTGTGGTGGTGGTGGTGGTGGGGGGGTGTAACAAAATATCTTAATTTCATCTAAAGGCGGCCAGACCTTCACCTTGCTAACGCATGAACAATATCACGGGCCGGCCCTGGTAACACCTCATAAATTTCCCAACGACAAAAGGTTCTGTTAATTCCTGGATGAAAGAGAATTGTTGAAATACGCATTCAAAAACTAATTCAGCCGTGAAGAAATTTTAACAGCAATTTAAGGTGACAGACGTTTAAAAATCGACTCATGATTGAATGTAACATATAAAACCATGTTCAAAACGGGGTATTTCTTGTACCAGAAAATTTTATATATTTAATCACTGATCGTCAACTCCTCAACGCTATTACCATCTTCTTGAATAGACGTCTTTTTAAAGTCTACCCATTATTTTAACTCATGAACTAGCAATGTGATCCATGAACCAGACACGGATTTTGAAACACCTCTGCAAAAGAATGGCTTTGTGCTCATTATCTGTACGTGTATAAGGGTATGAGTTTGATGAACCATAAAAATTGTTACTAGTGCTTCCTTCAAGACTACAAAAGGGAGGTAGGGCCTACCAATGTTAATTTGGTTCCAAGTCCAACAACCTATACTTAACCGTAATTAGCTTAATTTCTTTAAAACAGCGCGCTTGATCCGGCGGCAAATTTTTCACTGAAGTAGAGAGACTTTTGCTTTGTAATTTTAGATCAGATCAGATCCTATGTAGAGGGTTTTAGGAAGGGAGTGTCTGACCACAAGTTTTAAACAACCCTTAGAAATAGGAAGCTAGGAGATTTGGGCTAGAGTGCCTGATAGGAAAGTCACATGGAAACGAGGTAGAAGACGCCCTTATTTACTACCGGGGGGGAGGAGTACCCGGGGTCCGACGGCTTAACGTGCCCATCCGTTGCACGGCGGATATTTAGTGGATCGAGCGTTCGTACCTGACTGGGATCGAACCTGATGTCCTTTTCGTGGCTGTCACGAACGTTGCCCATTAGGCCACCCGCGGCCCTTTGTAATTTTAGAGCAAACGCTCAACATATATACACTGAGTGGCCACTTTATTATGACCACCCCTCAGTGCTTCATTTGGCCATCTTTTGCCTTTAATACTGCGTCGATTCTTCGTGGCATGGACTCCACGAGATGTTGATAGGTGGTTTGTGGAATCTGAAACCATGCTTAGTGAATAGCACTTTCCAGGAGTGTGAGATTGCAGTGTTGTGGATCCAGCTGTATGATGGCTCGTTCAACTTCATCCCACAAATTCTCAATGGGGTTGAGATCTGGAGATTGTAAGCAAACTGAACTCACCGGCATGTTCCTGAAACCAATCCTGTACAATACGACCACTATGGCAGGACGCATTATCTTGTTGAAAGTAGCCATCGCCATTGGGATAAACCATCCACATGACAGGATGCACTTGGTCCGCAACGATGTTTAGATATGATGTGCCAGTCAGACACGAATTAAAGGGCCCAAAGCATGCAGGAAAATATTCCCCAAACCATAACGTTGCCACCACTAGCTTGAAGGGTTATAGCAATGCATTTGGGTTCCATGCTTTCGTGCTGTTTCCGCCAAACTCTCACTCGGCCATCGGCATGGTGCAACCGAAAACGTGATTCATCGGACCACATAATTTGTTTCCAATTATCGACTGTCCAATCCTTGTGCTCCTGTGCGAACTGGAGACGTTTTCTCTTGTTAACTGTAGACAGCAAAGTTGTTCGAACAGGCTTTCGGCTGCCATATCCCATCCGATGCAGCGTACGGCGAACAGCGCATGCAGAGATCATTTGAGGGGATCCTTGATTAAGATAGTCTGTAATTTGCTGCACTGTTGCCCTTCTGTTATCAGTCTGGACACTCTCCGTTCCGCCCGAGCAGTCACTAGTGGATGACAACCACACGTTGCACGTAGAGAACCAGTTTTTTGGCTGACAGTCCAGTCTTTAAACACTTTAACAACAGCTGCTCTGGAATATTTCACGAATGCGGCGGTTTCGGTGATATTCGCTCCATGGCCCCGAACTCCTACAATTATCCCACGTTGAAAGTCCGTCAAATCGCATTTTTTACCAATCACGTCACCCCAAAATCCCTTCTACTACTGTCGCAAGCACAGAATTCGTCATTTTCATGTAGGACTTCCGTCCACAGGGAGTAGAGTTTAGGTCCCAGCCACCTACAGCGAGATCGCCTTTTAGGCAGGACACAGAAACGGAAGGAATGAGAGCAAGTCTAGCGACTTTTGACAGAACAGTTTGTAGTGAGATTAGAGTACAGTAGATGGCGCCACCGTACAAGTACGATATTGCACATAGATGGGTGAGAGAATTTCAGGGGGGAGGGCATAGGAAAGGATACCCATTTAACCAGTGGGTCCAGCCTGGGGGCCGTCACTTTACGTGCTCGTCCGATGCACGGCGGATATTTAGCGATAGTTAGTAAATCACACCATCTCTGAAAGATCAGCCCAGGCTAGAACCTGGGGACCCAGCATCGATAGTCTGAAACACTAACCACTAAGCCATCCGCGGCTCTAAACTGTCGCAAGCACTATAAGCTTTCACTTTTTATACTAGCCTCGCCCTCTGGTGGCAACAGCGTGCAGTCATAGCTCCTTTGCTTAAAACTGTCAGGTGGTCATAATAAAGTGGCCACTCAGTGTATATTGATAGAAGGAAACGCCAATTTCTTTTAAAGACGATAACGTTTTAGACAGATAATACAAAACTGAAATATTTATTCGGACCAAAATTATTATTCGTTCTTTCCAAACAATCCAGACAAAGAGGATTCGAGAATGTGGGCCATTTCTCGATTGGTTCGCCGGGAAATATCCCGGTGTCCCGGTGAGCCAATCCGCCTCTGAATCCAAGTACAAATGGCCGCATGAACTACAGTTTTCAACACGAAGCCAAGTAGAAAACAAAGTTGTGCAAAACATTTATAATTTAAAAAAAAGGGAGGGTGGATGTTGTGACATTATTTCGCATAGGCTTTTGACGGAGTGATTTTAAAAAAAGATTCATCTTTACCTCCCCGTAAAAGCAACTTCGACCACCATGAGCAAATCTAAATGTTATCATCAGTTTCTCGCCCCTAATATGGGACCATTGGTTCCCAGGAAGGAAAAGAGCCCAGCGCCGTATGATAACACACCACCCATTTCACATTAATCTCTTTCTTGTGTCTTTTTGTCTAGAAATCAAACCCGCAAACACTATTGTCTTAATCTTTCACGAGAATTAAACATGGTAATCAACTCATCTTCATAGATTTCCAAAGAAATAATGTAAATAAATTATTTTCTGCGGTTGACTGACCCGAGGGATTTTCTACTGCCCGCTCAGTCTACGCCACCCTCTGCCACCAGCTGTAACTGAAGTCACGAATTTCCCAATTGCAGTTTTTGTTAAAAGTGAAAAGTCGTTAGTACGAAACTCACGGAAAATAACTTTAATTTTTGTCTTAAGACATCTTTCTTCATTGAATCTCATTCTTAGAATCTTTTTATTTTTTTTTTTTATTATTTTTGTTTAATTGGGTATTTAACGACCACCACACCATGAGCAACTCATTGGGCTATAAGCAGTCGCCCGTCCCTAATTTAGGGCCATTGGTTTCAGGGAAGAGAGAGAGAGAAAGTGTGCCGTAAAGAGAAACACAACATCCATGCTTAACCGGAATTCGAACGCGGACCCATCTTGGACGAATGATCAGAAGCCATCACTTTGATCACTGCGCCACGGGGCGGCCATTCTTAGAATCATTCTCATGATCTGTAAATTAATATTATTAGGAAACATTCTGATGAAAAATTGAAAGGAATAATTTCACTGGCATTTATTCTTGTCCGTTTCTTACAAGTGATCTTTTGAGGGGGCGGGGTTAACGTCCACTGTGAACATCTGAACGGAATATAGGCAGTCAGCCGTCCCTAATTTGGGACAACTGATTTCAGGGCAGGGCCACAGCCGTAAGCAAACACAACATTCATGCCTCAACCGCGATTCGACCCCGGACCCATCTCGAACGAATGATTAGAAGCCAGCGCCTCGCATCAATTGACCACCGGGGCCGGCACACGTGACTTCCCCACGGTATATCTATGTAGTGTTTAGACAGGTAAACAAGTTAGTAAAATCATGCAATGCATTGATTATGATACGCTTTCCAACATACCAGAAACCATTACTCAAGTTATTACTCAAGTTATGAGGATAATGGCTGTACAATAAATCTCGCTCCTATGACCTGACCTTTGACCCCATTTCGATGATATTCAACGGAACCGGTAAAGTATATTTCCGGAATAACATGACAAATTTTTGTCTCAATCGAAGCATTTTTACGTAAGTTATAACGCATAAGGACGATGGAATAGATCCCGATCCTATGTCCTGACCTTTCACCCCATTCCCCCCATTTTCAATAGGGTTTGTCCCCATGTGGTCCCCTACCACATACTAAACTTTCATCGAAATCAAACCATATTTACGCAAGTTATGACACATAAGGGCGATGGAATGGATCCTGCTCCTATGACCTGATCTTTGACCCCATTTCGACCATTTTCGATAGGGTTCGTCCTCAGTGGTCCCCTACCACATACTAAAATTTCATCGAAATCGAACCATTTTTACGCAAGTTATGACGCATAAGGGCAATGGAATAGATCCCGCTCCTATGTCCTAACCTTTGACCCCATTTTCCCCATTTCGCATAGGGTTCGTCCCCAGGTGGTCCCCTACCACATATTAAAATTTTATCGAAATCGAACCATTTTTACGCGAGTTATCGTGCGGACGGACCAATGCCAGATCTAGACAATTTTTGAAGGGGTGAAATTTTTGAATGCCGCCCCCATCTATATATATGTATATATATCATCATCATCATCATCATTGTCAACCATTATCAATCCACTGCTGGACGAAGGTCTCCCCAAGTTTCCTCCACAACGGTCTGTCTTGTGCCAGTCTCCTCCATGTCACTCCCGCATACTTTCGAATTTCATCCACCCATCTTCCATGTGGTCTTCTTCTGGGTCTTTTCCTGTCCCTTGGAATCCAATCTAAAATTTCGGCTGTCCATCGATGGTCTGTTCTTCTGGCAGTATGTCCAGCCCATTGCCATTTCAGGGATTTAACTCTGATCATGATGTCTTCCACTCTCGTCATTTTTCGGATCCACGTGTTCCTCTTCTTATCTCTCCTGGTTACACCAAGCATGCACCTTTCCATGCTACTTTGAGTTGTCTGCAGCCTTTGTATGTCTCTTTTAGCTAAGGTCCACGTCTCTGCACCATACGTAAGCACTGGAAGGATGCATTGATCAAACACTTTTCTTTTAAGACATAATGGCATATTGCTCTTGAAAATTATGCTGTTTCTTCCAAAAGCTCTCCAGGCAAGTTTTGTACGCCGATTAATTTCTTCACCAATGTGACCCTCACTTGATATCTGCTGTCCAAGATAAACGTACGTGTCTGTTATCTCCAGCTTTTCTCCATCAATCGATAAATCTTCGTTTCTTGTAAAAGCATTGTACATCACTTTTGTCTTCTGAAAGTTCATTTTTAATCCCACTTCTTTACTCTTGTCAGCAAGTTCCTGGATCATACTCTGTAGCTCTGATGGGGTAGTTGCAAAAATGACTATGTCATCAGCAAAACGAAGGTGGGTTAGATAATCTCCATTAATCTTTATCCCTTTGTTTTCCCAGTTCAGTGATTGAAAGACATTTTCCAATGTGGCATTAAAGAGCTTCGGAGATATGGTGTCACCTTGTCTCACTCCTTTTCCAATTTTTATGTGTGTTGTATTTTCAAACAGCCTAATCTTTGCACTTGCATTTTCATAGATGTTATTAATAATATTAATGTATGCATCTTCAATACCGCAGGATTTCAGAGCCATTGCAACTGCTGATGGTTTCACCGAATCAAAGGCTTTTTCATAATCAATAAAAGCCATGCACAATGGAAGCTCATATTCCCTCGCTCTTTCAATTAGTTCTCTCAGTACGTGGATATGATCTATTGTGCTGTAGCCACTCCTGAATCCAGCTTGTTCTCTCGGTTGAGCCATGTCCAGTGTCACCTTCAAGCGGTGTGAAAGAACTTTAGTGAAGATTTTATAAACCACTGATAGGAGGCTGATAGGTCTGTAGTTCCTGAGATCCTCAATGTCACCTTTTTTATGTAACAAGATCATTGTAGCGTTGTTCCAATCCTCAGAAATTTTCCCTTCATTAAGGCATCGAGTGAAAATTTGGGCGAGTACTGTTTCGATTTCTCCACTTGCTTCTTGTATGATGTCTATAGTAATTCCATCTTCTCCTGGAGCTTTTCCCCGCTTCATGTTCTTGATTGCATGTGCAACTTCTGCTGGAAGGACTGGAAGAACTCTGGTACTGGTACCTTTCATGATGTCTGGAGTACATGTATCATCCCTTTCATATAATTTGGAGTAGAAATCTTTCACTCTTGTCAAAATTTCGCCGCTATTTCTTGTTACAGAACCATCTTCTTTTCTCAGTGCCATAATCTGTTTTTTCCCCTTACTGAGATGTCCCTTTGCTATCTTTAGGCTTTGGTTGTTTTCAATTGCTTTCCTTACTAGTTCACAGTTGAATTTCCTTACGTCTTCAGTGATACTTTTTCGTACTGTCTTGCATAGCTCTATATATTCCACTTTGGAAGTCACATCTTCTTTAGTTGTCCTCATCACTCTTCCTTTTTGCATCAACATTTTGGTTTTTCCTGATAATTTGTTCACATGCAATTTGTTCTTAGACCCAGCTAATTTTGTTGCTGTTTCCATAAGAGCTTTGGTTACTTTTCTGTTAACTTCAGAAATATCCACTTCTTCCGATGTTAGGCCTTCTAAAGCAGAGAATCTGTTCTTCAGTTCCAATTTGAAGGTATTATGGTGTTTTTTAAGGTTGGTTATGTCAATACATTTTGTCTGTCTTATGAGCTTGCTACGTTCGAGTTTAGTGTTGAGGTGCATCTTACATCTCACCAATCTATGGTCACTACCTGTGTTGAACTTGTTTAGCACACTGCAGTCTTCTATGACGAATTTTTTGTTACACATAATAAAATCAATTTCACTTGTCGTCCTATTTGGATGTCTCCATGTCCATTTCCTGTGTGGCTTTTTCTTGAAAAAGGAGTTCAAGATGAAAAACCCTTCTGCCTCTGCAAACTCTACGAGAGTATTTCCACGCTGGTTTCTGTTGCCGTGACCAAATTTACCTACTGAAGTTTCATTCTGTTGCCGTTGCCCTATTTTTGCATTGAAATCTCCCATAATTATCTTCAAGTGCTGTTTACCTTTATTATTTAGATCACAAATTTCCTCATAAAATTCTTCAATTTCTTCTTCAGCATGACTTGTGGTGGGTTCATAAGTTTGAATAATCTGAGCCTGGTATCTTCTCGAGAGTTGGATAACGAGTCGTGCAGCTCTGTCAGAGGAACTTTCAACTTCTACAACTTTATCCTTCAGTTTCTTGTTTTTATAAATCCAACACCACTAGTTCTGCCAGTATCTGTCCCACGATAGTAGAAGAGATGTCCACTTTTCAGTTCAATGAGATCTTCTCCTTTTCTCCTTACCTCACTTAGCCCGACGATGTCCCACTTGATCCTTTGTAGTTCCTCTTCCAATTCAAGAAGCCTTGAATCAGAAGATAGGGAGCGTCCGTTGTACGTAGCCAAGGTCAGCATCAGATGGCAGCCTAGTCCGGTCCTCCTGGGATTCTTAGCACCCTCTGCCTTCATGTCGCACTGGCCGCTGCCTTGGCCAGGTACATTCCAGCTGCCGGAGACTGAGGGCCAAGATTTAAGTTGTGGAGTCATTTTGGAGGGGTTTGGCCATAACTCACCACGCTGGCCAAGCGGGTTGGTGAGTGTGGGATAGCATTTCCTCTAATCCCGATGGTATAGTTATACCGCTATTGGCGGTCGTCAGAGCCCCTTTAGTGGGAACAGGATGTACCACGAGAAGGCGGGGTTGACATTTGTCAAGGAGAGGCTGTGATGTTACGCATCACCTGACCTTACATCCCATATATATATATACATGTATATATTTATTTATTTATTAACCAGAAATAGCACATTAAAACTATATGCACATACATTTTCGACAAAAATTAGCACAATAATATAAATATGCATACGTATGTGCATATAAATTTTTATTAGCAAGAAATAGCTAATTACTATTCAGACATAAATATTTTGCGTTCATAAAAATCTGTTTTGACAATTTATTTTAAACTAATTGAAATTAAAAACATTTAAAGGCAAAAAAGTAACGACATTTGGTGGTTATGTGGTGGTGGATAAATAAGGTAAATAGAAATGTACTTACCATTAAAAATAAATAATCCGAATATATCAGCAGAAAGAATTGTTCAAAAAACACATCAGCAGGAAAACATTAAATTTAATCTGCAAACGCGGATTTTGGTGGTAAGATATATATGTATGTAGATTTTGGTCATAAATAAAAATTCACTTATCACTAAAACTAAATAAACCGAATATATAGGCACTAGGCAGAAAGAAAAGTTTAAGAAAACAACCATGGCGTTTTGTTCGAAAATTTGAAACATATTTTACACTGGACTGGCGAGGCCAAACTTGATAGATTTCAAAATTTAACTTTTCTAGCCTTGTTTTCCGCAAAATTTTTACGGCATCATCATAACTGATTGTATTTGCTATGTAACTCTCTATAGATAACATCGCTAGGCTTGATAGGTGATCTTGGTGCATTGTTGATCTGAGATATGATTTTATAAGCTTCATTTTGCTAAACGTCCTTTCACAGGTCGCTGACGTTGTTGTCAGAGTAGCATATATTTTTAATGCTATTTATAAGTTAGGGAATGCATTTTGTAACCCATTCGTATGAATCACAGATAGTAAATCAGCGCAACTCAACTGATCTACATTTTTGCAAAAATACTGTGCTTGATCTTTAAATGATTCAAGTTCCAAAGAAAATTCTAGACTATTTAAATCTTTGGAATAGTTCGTTGCCAGATGTATTGCGCACATTTTAAAGCCTCCACTGTTCATTTTCATTATTTTCTCCCCGCAAAGAAAAGAGAAATCTTTGTGTAGGGTTTTGGTGCTTTCAGTTCTAGCTTTCAATTCGGTTAGCATTCGGGCGAAAATAATGTTTATGTCTTGCTTGAACAGTTCTTCTGACGAAAACCCGCAGGATTCATCATTTCCAATTTCGCCGGACATCTTCTTCCTGTTAGATTTCCTTCTTTCTTAAAGCGCCTAATCAGCAGACATACAGTTGCAATATTTGTTGCTTCTTCAAGCCAACCTTCAAAGCCAGAATTTCGTATTCTCTGCAAAGTAGCGATCAAACCTTGCATTAAACAGATTGATCTGCTTAATATTATGTCACTGTTTTGAATCTCGATATATATACGATTAACTTCTCTCAATATAGAATTCCATATAACAAGATTCAGGATAAACTTAAAATCTGTTAGAGCGTGAAAAAGACTTCTTGCATCAGACTTAACTTCTGGAGGGAAATCTCCGCTTTTTATTTCTTCAAGTCCTTGAGCCACTTTAGCCACATTCCTTTTCAGAGCATCCACAGATTCCTATTTGGCAGATCATCTTGTATGGCTGGTTCCTTTTAAGTTACTACCGGTTTATTTCTTCATAATTTCCCATCCTGCAGTCGATGATGCAAAAAAGCAGAATACTCTTTGCACAATGCCCAAAAGATACGACGCTTCTCGACAGCTGGAAGCAGCACGCACACCCACCAAATTGAGTGAGTGCGTTGCAGGGGCGGTTCGTCCTTAGGGCTAGGCCCCACCTAAAAATTTCTATTTCTAAAAAAAATATATATATATATATATATATATATATATATATTTTTCTTTTGCCCTGATTCTTATTCTTTCTCTTAACTACATGGTGATAAATCTTTCCCTTCAAAAACCATTACCTAAGGGAAAAGTTTCCTTCAAAAACGAAAAACTATTCCCTGAGCAAAGAGATCACGTTCAGAGTGTGAGATTATTGGGGCCAGCTCCAACAGGCCCCAGTAACATCACTACGCAAGCGAAGAGGAGACGATTTCCTCCCCGTCTCATTCAGTATGAAAACCTACATACAACACTGTCTTAACCGCGATTGCAAAAAAAGCTGTATAGATCTGGCCCCGCGCTAATTTGATTGGCCGGGAGTGTATCCATTTCCTTAACGCCGTGGGTTGACAGAGAAGCTTACCCCGACCAAGCTCAAAGGTGGCGGGAGGGATTTAAATGTCGTAGCAAAGTTCAGTTAGTTGTTTTTTCTGTGTGTGCCTCTCTCGGTGATGTGTTGTTCCTTCGTGTCGTGACTTTTTTGCTTGTCGAGTACAATGAATGGAGTGGATATTTTGTTAAAATCTCCGTTCTTTGCTTTAAATCTGGAAGAAAAGCTTCACTTAAAAAAACTCACTTCTTATCACCCCAAGAATGTTTAGTTTGAGCTTCACTTAAAAAAAAACAAAAAAAAAACAGTGCTCATCAGCCCAAGAATTTGAGTCGAAAAGCTTCACTTAAAAAAACTCTGTGCTTATCAGCCCAAGAATTTGAGTTTTCAAGAGTATGAAGTTTACAAACGCTTTGCAGAACTAATTTCAGTTTTAACTATGATTTTCTATGTTAAAAATAAATAAATAAATGAGAAAACATGTAAGTATAATTTGCACATCAGTACATATATGTTTTTAGGTTTCACAAGTTCTTTAAAAAAATGGTTAAACCTTTCAAATAATGCAAATGGTAGTATGGTACTCATTCTATATGGGACGAAATTCATGAAACGTTCCCTCCCTGCATATATTTGGAGTTATTATTTTTTCACTACATTTTTTTATCCTGTGAATCCTGTGATTATTCCTCAATTGAGAAATCTGAAGAAACACAAAGCACAACTAACATAAATTAATGCTCATATGTTTTCAGGTAAACATTTTATTTGAGGAGTTTTAACATTTTTCTGTTAATAGTTATGCATTCTATTCTGAGGAAATTTTTTTCGTGTGCAATACAATAGTTGACACGTTCCTACCTTGTTTGTACATTATTGTGAGTCAAGGAGGTAAACAGATGCAGAGTAAAGGAATCTTGGGGGTGGGGGGTGGGGTGGGGTCTGAATAGTTGGCCTAATAATGACAGTTTTTTTTTATTTCATTGTTTGACTTCGGCTACTGGCCCCACCTGTTTCAGTTGCCACGAGCCGCCACTGGTGCGCTGTGCACGGCACAAACACCGCAAATTTGTTTTTGTTTTTTTCTTGTATCCCCAGCCATATTTGATCCGTTGTCATAAGATTGTCCTCGACAATCGGCTATCTTAAGGCTATCTCTCTCTAATTTACTTAGAATTGTATGAGATAAATATTCTCCAGTTTTACCGTGTATGTCTAAGAAGTCAATAAAACTTGCTTTTATTTCGCATTTTCCACTTCCGTCAATTTTTACGTACCGAATGGCCTCACTGATCTGCTCACAGTGAGATACATCACGAGTGGCGTCAAACATAATAGGGAAATATTTCTCAGATAATATCTCTTTTTCTATTACGTACAATATCTCTTTTTATGATAATATCTCTTTTATGAAAATATCTCTTTTACTATATTACGTACTTTTTCGGCTATGAGTTCTATATTTTCATTTTGAATGGTACTGGACAAGTAACTCACTTGGCCCTTTTTCAAATTTTCCAATGCATTTGGTAACGTAGAGTTCTGCTTTGATAAAAGTGATATCAGGTTTAGGAAATTTCCTTGTGTTTTTGAAGGACAAGCTGTAGTTAATGTGTACGGATTTTCGTGCGACCTTCGCCTTTCCCTCTCTCGTTTCCCGAGGGTAACAACCCGTTTCTTGAAGTCCTGAAGTTCCTGCTGTTTAATCCTATAATCCCGACCCAATTTTTATCGACCTTGGTAGTTTTTTTACGAAGATGCAGATGCGGAAGCTAATTTTTGCATAATGATAATGAATTTCGGCTTTTTTTTTATTCCACTCGGCGATTTAACATTGCTAAAACGTCTCCTGGTTAAAGTTATGATCGGCTCGAAATGCCGTGCCGCCCCCTCCAGACTGCCTTCCAGGGCAGCTGCCCACCTTCGCCCACCCCCTAGATCCGGCCCTGGGACAGACAGACGGACGGACAAAGCTGGAGCATATATACGCTTCTTCAACCTACGGTTGGAAAGCGTAAAAAAAAAAACAGAGTATTAAGAGGAAAGCTGTGGCTTCTCTTTGCAACAAGCTACTCATGTGAAACAAACATTTCCAGCAGTTGCTGCGTTAAACAGAATTGTTCACAAGCAAATGTGAAGCATAAAATGCAAGTGTAAATCTCCAAGCTTGAAGAATTAAATAATTGACTAGTTGGATGTTCCTTCGCACTGAAAAGTAGTGACACCTTTCAGTTTACTTTGTGTGTGTACGCGTGAGTGAAACAGGCCCGTAGCCCAGGGGAGGGGGACCAGGCATCACCAGGTCGGGAGGTGCCCGACTTGCGCTTCTTTTTGTCGATCCGAGCGACTCCCACTACAGTCCAGCACCCGACCTCTTTTTATATTTTTTGTCCGACCTCCTTTGTATTCTTTGCCAGACCACAATCATCAGCGCCCCCCCCCCCCAATTTCTTTGTTTGGCTACGGGCCTGGAGTGGAACAGTGCTGTTGTTTGAAAACTGCGATTCATATTTTTCTTTCTTTCTTTCTTTGTGTGTGTATGTGTGTGACTGCTGAATAGTCCAAAATGATATCAGTGTGATATCAGTGTCTTTAATTATGGGTCGTATGTATTTATATGCTACTTTAGACAGTCATGTATCTCGTAATTCGGAAACACGTCAGCTCGCATTTGAGGGGGCGGAAAGAAAAAGGTAGTGATTGTAGTAGGGCCGCCCCTGTGGCTCAGACTTCTGACCGTTCGCCCAAGATGTGTCTGAGTTCGAATCCCGGTGAGGCAGGGATTTTGTTTTACGGCTGTGGCTCTCTCCCTTCCCTGGGACCAGTGGCCCTAAATGAGAGATGGGTGACTGCTTATAGTCCATTGAGTAGCGCACGGTAGTCGTTAAACCCCCAAATAATAATATTAATAATAAAAGATTGTAGCAGGTGAGTGAATTTAGTTTTGAAAGTCACTGCGTTAGACGAATTTTATAGAAGTGCATTTTTGGAGAGCGGGAAGAGGAGGCTAACGACTAGCATGAGCAAGTCTAAAGGGCCATAATCAGACGCCTTTCCCTAATTTAGGGCCACTGATTCCAGGGAAGGGAACCGTAAGACAAGCGTACCACCCATGCCTCGGGCCAACTCAGAGGACTAGCCAGAAACCTACGCCTCTGACCATTCTGCCACTGGGTTAGTATAGGATTGCTGAGTTGTCAAAATAGTAACGAGTGGTTGTGTATATAAGCATGATTTTTTCAATCCTGATGCAGTGTATGCGCAATAATTCTATGTAGGATTTTTTGTGGGATTGCCAACATGTTTTCAACGCAGGTGTCCACATGCACATCGAAACCCATATTTTACCATAGATTTTGGGGTAACAATAGAGAAAGTGTAACCTTCTGTAGCCCGTGCCATTTTACCAGTGACGTACAACTAAGAAAAAGAGTGCCTTAGAGGTGAGCGCGTTAGATAAAACAACCCAAGAAAGATGCCCTCAAAATTTGGAAAACAATTTAAAACTTCATTTGTTCTTTTATCTTTCAGCTATTTTTATTAAATTTTTAATTACTATTTTTTATCAATTTTCATTTAAGTTATTAAATTCGGAAAAAATTAAATAAAAGAAAGAATGTTACGTTTATTTTTTTAAATACCTCTCTGCCATTCTGTACGATATCAAATATTCAGTGTGAATAATATCAATCAGTCACATGATTGATATTATTCACACTATCTTTATATCTTTGGTGTCAAGTTTTGTTTGTTACGAGGTGTTTGAGGGACCACCGTTAGCATGATTTGAGGTCATTTTTCCAGGGGGGAGCAGGACCAGCTCCACGGTGGGTAGGCGCCACACATACTTCACCCGGGGCTCAAAAGATTAGCCAGAAGCCAGCGCCTCTGTCGATTCGGGTACAGAAGCGCCCTTTTGTGTTACCCATACGGAATTAGAGAACGGGCTCAGAGGATTCTTTTTGTTTGAGTCGGAGGTGAGTTTAGGGGGCTAGCATAAAAGACTTGTCACTCAGCCCTGTTTAATTTTTCTGTGTTAACTTCCATTCATTCTTGCGGTGCAGTAAAGGAGAAGCCACTTCCTATGACTTTATTTTGAGGACTGCCGTCTTGACAAAGCAGTTCCCATTCTCTTTACACTGGAAATCTTACGGTTCGTGAAACGCCCTACTATGTGACCCAACTGCTTGTTTCACCCCTGACATACTAACTTTCGGTTAAGATACGAGTACTTACTCATATAAAACACAGTATTCCTTATTATTGCATACATGATCACCTAAAAAAAACCTTTGCCCTGCTTTTCTTTTCTGATAAAACACTGCCTTAGCGCCGCCAAGATGTGCAAAGGCTCAGCTAAAACACTGCCTTAGCGTCGCTTAGGTGCGCACATCAGTGCTGAGTTAGGGCTCAGTTTTAAGGGTCCGAACCCGAAGTATATCAGCCTGAGCCCGAATTCTACAGTGTATCGCAAAATAGAGCCCGAGCACAAACAAGTCCGAAAACTGACCTGTTTAGGAATTAATAATACAGTAATAAAAAAAAATCTCCTCTTTTTGAGAAAGACATCGGCTAAAAAAATTAGCCGATGTCATCTCAACTGGGGAAGGAACATCTGTTTTTACAGTATAGCCGCACGATTTTCTTTGACCACTCGTTCCCCCTGAAATGCTTCAGGCGGCCCCGGCAAAATCTGGCTGCCCTGCAATCTACTTACGTTGCTCAACAAAATTTGATGGGAGCTGCCATGTGGGGGCAGTGGCGGATCCAGCGGGGTGCGACTGGGGCGATCGCCCCCACCCCCTAAAGCCTAACGAAGTTTTTACGTTTAAAGTAGCGAAAATCGTAAATGGTTAACTTTGCATATTTTGTTTTCAGTTTTTCTAAAAGAAAAAATTAACAATTAAACTAACTACATAATTGGATTTAAAACACGCATTACATTGATTTAGCTTCAGTAAAAAAAAAAAAAAAAAAAAGATAGAATGCAAAATGAAAATAAGTCGAAAATGATTATTTTTGTCGCCGTCGGGCACAGTAAAAACAAAAAAAGGGGGAGGAGGGAGAGCAAAATTCCAGTTACCGTGTTTAATATTTAGCGATTTTATGACTAAACCGTGTGCTCGTTGTGTTTTGGCTGAAATCAGGCGTGTGTCAGGTGGAGCCAACTAAAATTTTTTTTTATTAAATTAACCAACTCCAAATATAAGGGCTTGGGCTTTAATTTGAAGGATTTCATTCAGACGCAGTCCGTGCCGATTTCAAAAAAGCATAAAGTTAATTTCTTCGGGAAGCGCGCAATCGATCGCACTGAAACAATTGTGATTTTTCACCTATTGTTTGCTCACGTTCAGGTATTTAACGATTTAACATTCCTGGAGCAAGTGAAAGTGTTTTAAAGACCTTGCAAAGGAATTCCAGGTAGGAGCGGCACCGCTAATATGTATAATGCATATCTAAAAATATAAAAAACCCTTCCATAATGTCTTCTCTCCCCCTCCTTTTTATACCCGAGAAACCGTCCCCCTCTAGAGTAAACTTCTGGATCCGCCCCTGTGTGGAGATTTCGACTACGTGGTATCTAGAATCGATTTCGACTACGTGGTATCTAGAATCTACAGTCCTTAAAGAAGCTTTTCCTTCGCAGAAATCCACTAATGCGTGGTGTGAGAACAGGAATTTTTCGGCGACGGAGATTGATTTCGCGTCTCTTCGCTCCGGAGTGAGTTGCTCTAACCGACTAAGTTACACCGACGGAATGTATCGCTGCCGCTTTGTCGTCTTGACACGTGCTTCACCTCTGTAGTACGTCTCAGTGGCCTATGGCATTAGCCTAGAATAAATGGCACTTTCTAGTCCCCACCCAGACCCAATTGTGGAAGAATTCTTTTTACCAACTGAGAAACGTAATAAAAAGTTTTGCATGCTAAATCATACAAAATCATAGTAAGAAAAAGAAGAAGAACAAGAAGATGAAGAAGAAAAAGAAAATTCAGAGCCCAAGCCCGAGCCGTTGTAAATATTATGCCGCCCGAGCTTGGTTCGAGTCGGGGTCGGCCCGTCTCAGCACTGTTCTACACTACTGCTCCGATGTATTAGGTGTGCAACTTAATTCTCGGCCCCTAACCTCAAGCGATCATAGAACGTCAGCAAATGTAAATAGCTGTGTGCGATAATGGCTGATTGCAACGCCATCCAACAGCTTTCGAGGCAACCGTAACCGCTCACAGCTGTGGTAACAGAAGGGACGAAAGTTGACGGTGAAAGCAATGTCGTTCGAGAAGCAGCATTTGAGGCACTGCCTCCTGTTCGCGTTTCAGCTGAAAAAAGTGCCGCGGAAGCCCAGCAAATGATCTGTGCTGCTTTGTGTGAGGCTGCTGTGTCCTACAGTATCTGTAAGAAGTGGTTTCAGCGGTTTAAGCAGGGAAATTTCGATCTCCGTGATGCAGAACGTCCGGGACGGCCACAGAAAGTTGATGATGAGGAACTAGAACAACTGTTGGAAGCGGATCCCTGTCGCACACAGTCAGAGCTCGCCCAGGAACTCGGAGTAACACGGCAAGCCATTGCAAAGCGCCTGCACAAGCTTGGACGGTTTCACAAGGAGGGCCGTTGGCTGCCCCACCAACTCACAGCTGCGAACAAGTCTAGGCGCAACGATGTTGCTGTGTCCTTGCTCTCCAGATTCAAGAAAAAGGATTTTCTCCACAAGATTTTGACCTGTGATAAGAAGTGGATCCTCTACGATAATCCTAAGCGGCGCAAATCGTGGGTTTATCCAAGTCAGCCTACCACCAGTACCGCCAAACCGAATATTCATGCCAGGAAGTTGTCGCTGTGCATATGGTGGGATCAGCGCGGTGTCGTACACTATGAGTTGCTCAAACCTGATGAAACGGTCAATGCTGTGAGCGTTATTGTCAGCAACTCATTCGTTTGAGTGACGCAATTGAGGCGAAAAGGCCATACACCGGCAAGGGCAGAAGGTCACCCCTGTTGCTTCAGGACAACCGTGTCCTCACACCGCGAAAACGACTTTAAACAGATCACCGACCTGGGATGGGATATTTTGTACCACCCGGCGTATTCTCCAGACTTCACCCCGTGGGATTATCACCTCTTTCGCTCCCTGCAACATCACCTGAGTGATATGCACTTCACTTGTGTCGAGGAGGTCCACACAAGTATTGATAACTTGATCAACTCGAAACAGCCCTCTTTTTTCCGCAGTGGCATTCGGCAGCTCCCTGACCCTGACCGATGGCTCAAATGTATCCAACACAACGGGGATTATTTCCCTGATTAGGTACGTATTCAATTTGCTATAATTTGCTGTCAACGTGTCGTGCCTGTGGCCGAGAATTAAGTTGCACACCTAATATGTGGAGCAGTGGCGTACGCAAGTAACACAGAAAAAGAAGAGGAGTCGTGCAATCGATATTCGTTATTTACGAAATGTTTGTAAAAAACAAAACAAAAAACAACTCATTTGGAATATATGCGGAATTGAGGTTTTTCTACAGCTTTGTGATGCGAAGCAAAATGTTAGTAATAGGATGGAAACTAATATCATCAGGTAGAAAGTATGATCAATAGTACATGGGAAATCGATAGAACATTCAAAGCAAACAGAATATAAATTTTGAATTTGTTTGTAACACTTACTGGTCATCCATCTAACACCTCTCAGAAAAATTGAAAATTGCATCGTCCTGGAGCGGGAATCGAACCCGCATCTCCCGATTTCCGTTCGAGTAGGCTAACCGTTCCACCACTAAGGACAGTTAAGTTCCATGGAACTGAAAGTAAGCAAACTTAGCTTAGGAATCTGAACTTCCTCAGATTTTGCTAGTCGAAGTATCGTTGCTTCCTCATAGCGTTTTGACCCATCCAGAAACGAATGTACGTCGGAAATCACCAGAACCACAGATAAATCAATGAAGGAAGAAATATTCCTCACATAATATATGGTAAATCGATAGAA
This sequence comes from Macrothele yani, assembly GCA_039090855.1. Taxonomy (NCBI): domain Eukaryota; kingdom Metazoa; phylum Arthropoda; class Arachnida; order Araneae; family Macrothelidae; genus Macrothele; species Macrothele yani. The sequence goes on along the minus strand of CM077017.1, from coordinate 56,378,086 downwards.
CATTCAAAGCAAACAGAATATAAATTCTGAATTCGCTTGTAACACTTACTGGTCATCCATGTAACACCTCTCACTGTCCTGGGCGGGGTAACGGGTTCCATACTCAAATGGAAATCGAGATATGCGGGTTCGATTCCCGCTCCAGAGCGATGAAATTTTCAAGTTTTCTGAGAGGTGTTACATAGATGACCAGTAAGTATATAGTGTTGCAAGCAAATTCAGAATTTATATTCAGTTTGCTTTGAATGTTCCGTCAAAAGAATGAACAAGAAAGATGACACCGAATTTTCGGGTGTAATAAGCACGTCTTTTGAATCCGTTCTGACGTAAATTAAATTTATCAAAGCTATTCAAAGTCAATGGAACCGGTATGGAAAACAATAGTATCTGACGAAATAAAGAAGATTTTCAGTCGGGTTTTTAATCCCTCAGATATTGCTGTAAACGGAATCGTGAGCTTACGAACTCTTAGAAACAGAGATATGGACAAAAATAAGATGTGAATTTACGTCCCGTGGTGGGAAAACCATGCATTATTTTAGGAAGAAAGTATTCTCAAAAGGTTTATCCATACAAGCGGTATCGGTCGAAGAAAAAACAAATTAGTCGAGTTTTCAGGAGCCCAGATTTTGCAACAAATACTTCAGAAGCAGAAATTAACACTTATGACCCCTGGTGGCTAAACCATTCTTTACCAAACATTAGAAATTATGTGAAAAATATTTTCCATCAGGTCTGGTATGCGATACAGGAAGAATTTTTCAAATCAGAGCTTTAGGAGCAGAAATAACGCAGAAAACGCAAGTTACCTTTGTGCCCCCTAGCGGAAAGTTATGATTTACCTGACAATTTTGAATTTATAGGAAAAACATTTCGCATCGGAAACACTATCCAACAAAGAAGGATTTTTTCAAATCGTACTCTTAGAAGTAAAGATATTTGCTATTTTGCAACTTTCGTTTTAAATTCTAAAGTTTTTCCTTAGTTTTCAGTTTTGCTCTTCAAAAATAAGATATACATCTACGCCCCCTGGCGTAGAAACCGTGCATTTTTTCAAAAAGAAAATGTTCCTAAAAGGTTTGTAGACATGAGTAGTATCGGTCAACAAACGACTTTTTTTTCAATCAAGATTTTAGAAGCTCATATTTTGCTGCAAATACAACAGAAGCGGAAATTAAGACTTACGCCACCTGGTGGCCAAACCATTTCTTACAAAAATTAGAAAATATGTGCAAACGATTTCCCATCAGGAGCTGTATGCGGCCCAGAAAGAATTTTTCAAATCGGAGGTTTAGAAGCAGAGATATAAGGGGAAACGCAATTTACATTTACGCCCCCTAGAGGGAAGTCTATGAATAACTTGAAAATTTTGAGATTATATGAACCACATGTCACACTAGAAACACTATCCAACAAAGAAGACATTTTTCAAATCGTACTCCTGGAAGTGGATATATTGCCAAAAATAAGATATACATCTACGCCCCTGGCGTTGAAACCATGCACTATTTTAAGAAGAAAATGTTTCTAAAAGGTTTGTCGACATGAGTAGTATCGGTCTACAAACGACGTTTTTTTCAATCGAGAATTTAGAAGCTCATATTTTGCTGCAAATACAGCATAAGCGGAAATTAAGATTTACGCCCTCTGGTGGCCCAAACTATTTTTTTACAAAAATTAGAAATTATGTGCAAACGATTTCCCATCAGGAGCTGTATTCGGTGCAGAAAGATTTTTCAAATCGGAGATTTAGAAGCAGAGATATAGGGCGAAATGCAATTTAGCGCTACGCCCCCTAGCGGAAAGTCTATGAATTACTTGAAAATTTTGAAATTATATGAAAAACATGTCACACGGAAAACACTATCCAACAAAGAAGGAATTTTTCAAATCGGACTCCTAGAAGTAGAGATATTGACAAAAATAAGATGTACATCCACGCCCCCTGGTGGAAAAACTGTGGAATATTTTAAAAAGAAAATATTCCGAAAAGGTTTATCGATGTGAGTGGCATCAGTCCACGAAAGAATTTTTTCAATCGATATTTTAGAAGCTCCGATTTTATGGCAAATACGTCAGAAGCAAAAATTAACACTTACGCCCCCTGGTGGCCAAAGTTTGAAATTATATGCAAAAGATTTTCCTTCAGGAGATGTATCCGCTTTACCGAAAATTTGAAATCATATGAAAAAGATTTTCCTTCAGGAGATGTATCCGCTGAAGAAAAAAATTTCAAATCGGAGTTTTAGAAGAAGAGTTATCGGGGAAAATGTAATTTACTCTTACGCCTCCTAGCGGAAAATCTATGCGTAATTTGAAAAAGTAACTATATCTAAAATACTCTTCGCCATAAATGGAATCGAAAGATAAAAAAAATTCAATCGGATGTTTAGAAGCAAATATGTGGAATAAAACGTATTTTTGAATTCGACATCATCTGAATTTACGCCCTATACCGGCGAAATTGTACATCGTAAAAAAACGAAATGAAGGATCATCATTTGCATGTTTCAAGCTTCCCAATGCAGAAACAATTTTTCAAATCGGACTAATAGTAGCAGAGATATCTTGAGTACAGACGGACGGACGGACGGACAAACCTATAACAGAAGCACGTTCTTTTTTTACTAGAGACGTGCTAAAAATGAAAGGCGAATTAAAAGAACTTATTCGACCCGACCAACTGAGAAGAAATTTTAAGGAGGCCAGGAAGAGGAGGATCAGTTGATTGAGGAATGTACGGAAGAAAATAAGGGAACTAAACACAAAAGGTTATGAGCAGGCGCGACGCTACAGGTAGGCTGGGGTGGGCTTCAGCCCACCCAACTTTTCTCTGAGCCCACCCTTTAGCCCCCCAAAATATTTAAGTTGTCAGAACATATGGCCGGTGTAACCTGCGGCCGCGGGTGACCTAGTGGTCAGCGTTCGTGGCTGCCATGGAGATAACCTCAGGTTTGATCCACTAAATACCTGCCGTGCGTCGGATGGGCACGTTAAGCCGTCGGACCCCGGGTATCGCCCCCTCCGGTAATAAATAAGGGCGTCTTCCTCCCCCTTTCTACCCCGCTTCCGTGTCACTTTCCTATCGGGCACTCTAGCCCAAATCTCCTAGCTTCCTATTTCTAAGGGCTGTTTAAAACCTGGGGTCAGACACTCTCTTCCTAAAATCCTCTACATATGATCTGATCTGATCTGGCTGGTGTAACCATCTAAGATTTTAGGGAACTTGGATAAACGTACGTGAATTTCTCTAATTCTCTGAAATGTTATTATAATAAAATGAATTTTTTGTTAAATTTAGTGTTTGTACTGGGAAATGAAGGAAGTCCCTTGAGAGAATTTCTAAGAGAGTAGTAGAAACACACCATTTCTGTAATTATAGTTTAAAAAGAAGAGAGAGAGAGAGAGATTCTTTGTCAGGTTACAAACTAAAATTCATAAACAGCCTTATGAAAGAAAAGGAACCCGACCAAGTAAACTAAAATTGCGACGAAATAGTAACTTGCTATAGAGATTTGTATACATGGTTCCCATATTATATACATACATTGAATAAATACTGCGTACAGTATTCACTGAAAAACTTTTTTCACTAGGGATAACATTGTCAGAGCCGGGTAAAATGCACATGAACGGAATCTTTTGAAAAAAAATCTGCCAGACATTTCAAAATTTGAGTTCACCCTTCATACTACTGAAATCTGTTAAAATCCTCCAAGATACATCTTAAGAGCAAATCAGAGAGAAAAATATTCCAGGTTTAAAATTTTTTACTTTTACTTCTTCTCTGCAGTACCGATCATTTGAAAAGAGGATAAACTCATTGAAATGGAAAAACATGGAGTTCAGTTCTTTTCAACACATTTAAATTTGAAGGATGATTTGTTTTTTCGAACTTCATTAAAGATTTGGACTTCGAAAAAAATGAGAAATTTATTATATATTTTTGTCAGATATTTGACAAAAATATATAATAAATTTGGTGGAAATTTGCATCTACGACCATATTACATTGTTTTTTATTGTGCGATGATGTGCACAAATTTTAATGTTCATAATGAAGAAAAATTGGTAGGATCGCAGAGAGAGAGAGCATATTGGAAGTTAATTAAAAACACAGGAAATCTGTTGTAGCATTCCCCTGTACATATTTAATTGTTGCTACTCTCACACAAACATCTGCAGGAAATTTTCTAAATGAAAACCACAGGTAGCGGTAGGTTCTCGGAAAAACTAAGCGTCTATTTTTTGCAGCTGACTATCCATGCTCAGTTTCTTTCTTTTTTTTTTTTCACGTTTTATTTAACGAAATCAACAGAAGAAGGGTACTGGAACTTAGAACCTCGCCCTTTCCTCAAATTTTGCGACGCATTACCCCCCCCCCCCCCCCATCCCCAATTTTCTAACAAAAAGTTTCTGTTTCCTCCTGAAAATTGGCAATATGAATCTTGAAACTAGTAAAATTCTCCCATTTGTGTCCCTCTTTCCAAGAACTTTTTGCGCGTTGGACCCGGCAATAGAATGTTTTTTTTATTATTATTATTCCAGTCGTGCCCACTTATACATAAAGATCATGAGTTTTATACGATCCTGAGAAGGAATATCCGAGGTGTTGAGTATAGCTAAAAAATCAATAACTTCTTTCTTAATCAACAATCTGTTCCTATTCGTTTTTCAAAAGGGGTTTAATTGCATTAATTTCTGAAAAAACAAACAAACCAGGAATAATTCTTTTTTTCATTTAGACAACTTGATTCGTAAGTCAATAATATTTCAATTCGCTATGTCGAGTGATTCACGACGTGTAAGTGAATATTAGAGGTCATTACAAATCAAAATAGAGGAAATCAATATACCGTGTCAGAGGGCAAAATTTCTTCATAAAAAGAACTAACGGATGTAGATACCTATTTATTATTTAAACATATTTTCAACTTTTTGTTGTCCCTAACGTTGAAGGTCATCCTTTAAAGAACCCCTTCCCTCCACACCCATGCCTTTTGTGCCGCTAGCTGCACCGGCTCATTTCTCGGGAAGGATATTATGCCATTTGCTTCCACCCCATTGGCTGATATGTCAGAGCTTATCACTTATGCTGCCGCCACTCATTCGGCTGAACATGGATTCCTCCCTGGATGTAGCTTTACGAAACCCTGAAACTGACCAATAAAAAAGAGCGGGCACATTTTTGTATTCGAAATATTAATTAAACATTGCATCTTTCACTCTAGTCGCGAGTTTCCATGGATACTTAACACTTTAATGCAAAACACGTCAAGATAAAACAGGGGCTAGGAGGAAACTTCAGTAAACATGCAGGTTAGGGACTGGTCACTGAAAAACGTCACGTGACCCCGCACGTGGGGTCTACATTTCTGGCTGAGGCTGAACCAGTGGGAGGAGGGTTGGGATTTGAGCTTGGGGATTAGTAGTTCGTTGTGTGTTCTTTTACACTCACTTCTTCATTTTGGTGGTCCCCAACCCATTTGCCATTTTGGACTTAAATTTTCAATATTTCTCTGTTATCATCTGCCACGTTCACGCTTAAAGCTTTGGATATGACTAATAACAATAAGTTATACATCGGCAGCCTGCCCCCAGAGGTTAATGAAGGAACTCTCAGGGAACTTTTACAAGATAAGTCCGGAGCAGTTCCCAAGTCAGTTCTTGTGAAGAAAGGAGGTTACGCTTTTGTTGAATGCAAAGATAATGCCACAGCGGATAAAGCAATTGAAGCCCTAAACGGTGAGTCACCCTTACGCGAAAACTGTGCAGCTTACGCACCATATATTTCATAACATTTCCTTTATTTTTATCGTAAATTTACATCGAATTTTCTAACACTAGACAAGTGGACTTCGTCATTAAAAACTTACACATTACGGTGAAAATTCCGATTGCAATCACTTTTTTGCGTAACGCGAGGTTTAAAATTAAATATTTGTAACCATACGCACCAGGCAGAAACCGCTAATACTGTTAACGGTGTTATCAACATGCTTATATCTTTGTGAGTGTTCAGTATATCTCGCTGATAATCTTTAAACTGCGTACGTGAATGCATGTGATGCCTGGTTCTCTGCTTACTGTTCAATTAAATGATAAATAGCTTATGTGGGTGTAATCGATGAATTTTTGAGCCAGTTGCTTGTTTATGTATTTTATGGGTGTTGCAGCTCTTAGTTTGGGATGGTATAAAATCAACATGTTTTTCGGAAATAGGTGTTTTATCGTTCAGTGGTATCAAACTAAATGCTTCTTTTTATGTGTCATTGTTTTCATTTCGTTTCGTAAATGAGAATGTTTCTTAAACGACATTTTTCTCGACTTCACTGGAAAACGATCAACGTCCGTGTTTAAAATTTTAAAACAGAAGTCAGGATTTCATTGTCAAATTTGAAAAAAAAAAAAAAAATAGCAGCAGTGTACGACGAGTCATGAGTAGTTAATGAGTAATAATCTCATAAGGTAAATATGTTCCCGCTGGCAGATGTAGCTGTCGTATGATGTAGAAAAAGACATTGTTTAAGTTGCTGTGTTTGATTTCCCAGAATGATTTTACAATCTTGAGATTGATTTTTTCATGCTTTTCCGTTGACTTTAAGGTTCTTGCAATCGATCAATGTTCTCACATGATATGCTTTAATGAGAAATTTTATATTTCTTGCTAGAATAGTAGGGGTATTTTAAAGTGAATTAGAAGATGATTTTTCAAAATCCTACTTTCTGGAATTGCATGAAATGGATGTAGCAAAAGTAATTGTTTAAGTGAACCAAGGAAAGTTGTTAAAATAAGGTAGTATCAATATGGTAATAAAATGTGAATCTTGTGCAAGTGAGATGAATATGTGTCTGTATAGTGTTCATCTTTATGGAGGATTCTGAATTATTTTTTAGTTTTAAATTCCCCAATCTTCCTCCCCCAGAAAACTGAGAACATTGGGGATAACTTCCTGTGCAAATTATATTAACATGTTCTCATTGTAGTAATTAGATGATATAAGCTGAGAAGTGTTGATTACTTGGTATGAAAAATTGAATGTTGAATGAGAATGTTAAGCAGGTAAGATGCTGCCTCGCATGTAACTCCAGATATAGATAAGAGTGTTGTATTCATTCTTTGGGTTAGTTTTATAGACAACAGTGTTGTATTTGTTCTTTGGGTTTGGTTTTATTTTTTGGAGACAGTAGCCATGGTTAAGAGTATAATCTTTTCGTAGTATTAAAAACTGTTCTTTTTCTTTATATCTAGTAATTCTACATTAGGGTTAGAAATTTTTTCTCAACTTCAGTGCTCATTGAGGTTCTATGTAAAAATGAGAGAAAATGGATTCTCTCTCTGTGACTCACTTTTTACTTTTCATGTTTAAGTGAAAAGTTCAAAAATGAAAATATGTTTGAATTAAAAAAAAAGCAGATGAATGAATCATTTAACAATGATAATGGAAAATAGTATAATTTGGGAATGATGGGAATCTGGTAGTATTCTGTACTTATGGCTCGTATTAGGTTGAAAAAAATATTATATTCTTTATTACAGCAGTGGCACATGGGGGGGGGGCTTAATCCCCAAGCTGCGTACCTCAACTCTTTTCTATCTACCTAATGTATATCTGTCTATCTTATGCACTATATATACATATCTATATATATATATCGTATGCATACATACATAAATATGTATATATATGCATATATATACTATGTGCATATACACACATACCTAAATATACATCTAGCCCCCCCCTTCAACAGGAATTCTTTGGTGCACCACTCTATTACAGTAATGTTATCTGAGATCACATGTAGCATATGAGATTCCAAATAACACATGCTATTGTCGGTGAGTGGATTTTCTGTAAATTATAATGTTTATGTAGGGATGATTTTATGAAGAAAATCCTGGCTGTAATCCTTATTTGTTGTGTCTCATTGAAGCTGTCTTAAACCAACTACAAAGATTGTTAGTGTCAGGGTAGGCTGACCATACGTATGTTTTGAATGGGACAGTACCGTTTTTTTCATATTTCCCGGCCGTATCGTCGTTTTAATAAAAATGTCAGTTTTGTCCCGTTTTTAATAAAAACTATAAATATACTTGTATATGGGTCAAGCAATTTTTTTCTGAAATGAGCCAAAACGCCTAGAAAACATTCCTGTATCTGATAGATGGGTAAAAAAAATTTCTGAAATGAGCGAAAAATGCCTGGACTTTCAGGACTTTTGTAATATTGTAGAGTTTATTCTTTGTCTTCCAGGAAGTACAACACCTGTTGAGAGAATATCTTCTGTTATGAACAGTATATGGTCAAAGGAGAAATCTAGGTTGTGTTGAGACTATGAGAGCTATGTTAGTTGTAAGACAAATTGTGTCATGGAGTGTGAGAAGTTTTATGATAGGGTGTTGAAAGACCGAAGTTTGCTGCATAAGATACCTTCATTGTCAAAATATTCATGGTACGATCATGGTGAAATACAGTCCCCCGCTAAGTGTACCTGAATTTTTGTATGGGTTCTGTCACTGTTAACTGAAGAATAATGGTAAGTTCAAAATGTTTAAGTAATAAAACTTTTTCATCGTCTTACTTTTTTTGTCTGGAAGAAATATGGTCACCCTATGTCAGGGTGTACAGTGGCATGACTAAAATTTCTTAAGGGGGAGAGAGTGTTCCATGGATTTGGTTCATTGGTGAAAGCCTCATATATACATGTATATGGCTTTAAGTTTGTACTCAATCCCCCTCAAGAGCGGTTTCAGACCTGAGGACCACCTCCTTGGTTATGCTTCTGGGGGTGTATTAGAGAGGAGGTCCAACAGGCTTTGTCCCCCAAATGTTTTATGTTTTTGGGTTCAGATGTGACTTACATTAGAAAAAAATGCTTTAATTTTTTTCTTCTATTTTTCATTAATTTTTATTTTGTTCTGGTGGATTTCAAAAACTTCCATTTTTTGTTGCTCCCCCTTCCTTGGAAAAAAATCCTATTTACGCCCCTGGCTGGTACATACTGTTAAACCCACATATAATGAAGTCGAAGGGAGAGTAAAAAATGTGCAATACATGTGAACTTTGTTGCAGCCAAACAAACAAACAAAAAAAGGGCTATTTTTGGTATATTACATTATGTTAGGTTAAAACTAGTCAATCACACACTAGTTGCCAATTAATCAAAGATAAATATTACTTGTTAGTTGAAAACTATAGCTAGCAAAATAAAATAAATGAGATCTGCAATAACGAAAAAAAAAATGTAAAACTTAAAGTAACTAATTGATCATGTGTGTAGTATATATTGGATCACAAGGGTATAGTATATATTGAATCACAAGTATAGTCTTTCTATTAAAGTTACTGCCAAAAATTTGAGATTTCATCTGTTACATGTTACTTCAGATATATGAGCCAATTCTTGCGTGTTTTGTGCTTATCATGATCGCTGTTTTAAACATTTTTCAACTTTCTTTGATGTGATGGTTAAGATGTTTCAAGATGCAAATAAACTCTAAGGTTTTCTAAAGAGAGATACAATGATTGAAAGGTGTCAATGGGAGAGGAAAAATAGCATTTGCCCAGGAGACATGGTTAACAAGGGGTCATAATAACAACTGAAACATTCTTGTCTTAAAGTGAACTGGCCTATCTGTGTGGAGAACGACTGGATGTTGTCAACAGCAGATGATTCCTTGTTTTCTAGTGAAAAAACTGGGCTCATGAATGGCACTAATTTTGTTTGCTGATAACTGTGCTGAATATATGCAGTTTCTCCAATAATTAGTGTGTAATATGCGGTTAAAATAACAAGGGAGAATATTACAAAGTTCAACAGATATATAAAAACTTTAGTTTATGTGGAACTTCGTATTATGCAAGCTCGTTATATGTGGGCTCAACTGTATCTATTCAGTGTTTCTTTCAGGACTTTTTGACGGGGAGTGAGGGAGGAGGGCAAATGGAATCTTAGAGGGGATCAAGTTTTCTATTCGCTATATAAATGTATATATATATAATTTTAACTACTATATTTACATATATAGAAGTAATTACTATATATATACACTATATTGACAAAAGTCACTGGATGCCCCTTCAAAAGCAAATGAATGGATTCACTGCATTGTTAAGATGTGCGGTACAGCTGCAAACGGTATAAAAACAAGCCTGCAGCTGACCACGATCATATCGCACTGTGAGGTTGAGTGAAAATGTTGTGGCGGGAGATAACTGACTTTGAGAAAGGAAAGATTGTTGGGTGTTATATTAATGGGTTATCCATAAGAGAAACTGACAGGTGTTTAATTATACCCAAGTCAACTGATTTGGATGTACTGAATAAGTGGAAGATGCATGGCATACCTAAAGCAGCAAAACATATCGGCAGATGAAAGAAAATGAGTGATAGAAGATGTCGAAGCCTCAGGAGAGTTGTTGCAGCTAATCGACGGAGTACTGCACAAGACCTCAGTGTACAGGTGAGTAAAAATGCTGGAACCTAAGTATGTACACATACCATTCGCAGAGAACTTTATTCCATGGTTGTGTGGCTGCTCATAAGCCTTTCATCTTTACTCGGAATGCTACTCGTCGCTTAGTATCGTGTAAAAAAACATTTATCGTGGACCGTAGATCAATGGAAACGGGTCCTATGGACTGATGAATCCACATACACGATCCATCAGTCTGATACCCGTATGTGGGTATGGCGGCAGCTGGGGGAATGCTATTTACCACAGTGTACTGTTCCTACAGTCAAGTTTGGAGCTGGCAGTGTACTCCTGTGAGGGTGTTTTTCATGGTATGGTCCCAGCCCATTGGTTATTGTGGACAAATCTGTTAACCAGCACATCTACCTCAATATTCTGGGCAATTATACCCTACTAACTCTGTGGCAATACTATGAAACCAAGTCTTGTTGGTAACAGCAGGATAATACACTGAGCCATAAAGCAAGGACTGTTATGGCGGGGTTTGACAATAATTCCGTAACGTGTGTGCACTGGCCAGCACGGAGCCCTGATCTTAATCCCATAGAGCACCTATGGGATGAATTAGAGTGCTACATAAGAAGTTTGGAACCAAGGCCTACTGCTAAGCAACAGTTAGCGGCAGCATTATGTTATGAATGGAAGCACATACCTATCACTGTGTTCCAAAACCATGTCGAAAACATGTAAGGGTCAGTGCATGCATTAAGGCCAAAGGTGGACTGACACCCTACTAATGCATGCCAGTAAATGCTATGTTGTATTCCTCTTCCAGGTGTCCGGTGACTTTTGTCAATATAGTGTGTGTATATATATATATATATCATCATCATCATCATTGTCAACCATTATCAATCCACTGCTGGACGAAGGTCTCCCCAAGTTTCCTCCACAACGGTCTGTCTTGTGCCAGTCTCCTCCATGTCACCCCTGCATACTTTCGAATTTCATCCACCCATCTCCCATGTGGTCTTCTTCTGGGTCTTTTCCTGTCCCTTGGAATCCAATCTAAAATTTCGGCTGTCCATCGATGATCTGTCCTTCTGGCAGTATGTCCAGCCCATTGCCATTTCAGGGATTTAACTCTGATCATGATGTCTTCCACTCTTGTCATTTTTCGGATCCACGAGTTCCTCTTCTTATCTCTCCTGGTTACACCAAGTATGCACCTCTCCATGCTTCTTTGAGTTGTCTGCAGCCTTTTTATGTCTCTTTTAGTTAAGGTCCACGTCTCTGCACCATACGTAAGCACTGGAAGGATGCATTGATTAAACACCTTTCTTTTAAGACATAATGGCATATTGCTCTTGAAAATTATGCTGTTTCTTCCAAAAGATCTCCAGGCAAGTTTTGTACGCCGATTAATTTCTTCCTCAATGTGACCCTCACTTGATATCTGCTGTCCAAGATAAACGTACGTGTCTGTTATCTCCAGCTTTTCTCCATCAATCGATAAATCTTCATTTCTTGTAAAAGCATTGAACATCACTTTTGTCTTCTGAAAGTTCATTTTTAATCCCACTTCTTTACTCTTGTCAGCAAGTTCCTGGATCATACTCTGCAGCTCTGATGGGGTAGTTGCAAAAATGACTACGTCATCAGCAAAACGAAGGTGGGTTAGATAATCTCCATTAATCTTTATCCCCTTGTTTTCCCAGCTCAGCGACTGAAAAACACCCTCCAATGTGGCATTAAAGAGCTTCGGAGATATGGTGTCCCCTTGTCTCACTCCCTTTCCAATTTTTACGTGTGTTGTATTTTCAAACAGCCTAATCTTTGCACTTGCATTTTCATAGATGTTATTAATAATATTAATGTATGCATCTTCAATACCGCAGGTTTTCAGAGCCATTGTAACTGCTGATGGTTTCACCGAATCAAAGGCTTTTTCATAATCGATAAAAGCCATGCACAATGGAAGTTCATATTCCCTCGCTCTTTCAATTAGTTCTCTCAGCACGTGGATATGATCTATTGTGCTGTAGCCACTCCTGAATCCAGCTTGTTCTCTCGGTTGAGCCATGTCCAGTGTTACCTTCAAGCGGTGTGAAAGAACTTTAGTGAAGATTTTATAAACTACTGATAGGAGGCTGATAGGTCTGTAGTTTCCGAGATCCTCAATGTCACCTTTCTTATGTAGCAGGATCATTGTAGCGCTGTTCCAATCCTCAGGAATCTTTCCTTCATTAAGGCATCGAGTGAAAATTTGGGCGAGTACTGTTTCGATTTCTCCACTTGCTTCTTGTATGATGTCTACAGTAATTCCATCTTCTCCTGGAGCTTTTCCTCGCTTCATGTTCTTGATTGCATGTGCAACTTCTGCTGGAAGGACTGGAGGAACTCTGGTACTGGTATCTTTCATGATGTCTGGAGTGCATATATCATCGCTTTCATATAATTTGGAGTAGAAATCTTTCACTCTTGTCAAAATTTTGCCTCTATTTCTTGTTACAGAACCATCTTCTTTTCTCAGTGCCATAATCTGTTTTCTTCCCTTACTGAGATGTCCCTTTGCTATCTTTAGGCTTTGGTTGTTTTCAATTGCTTTCCTCACTAGTTCACAGTTGAATTTTCTTACGTCTTCAGTGATACTTTTTCTTACTGTCTTGCATAGCTCTATATATTCCACTTTGGAAGTCACATCTTCTTTAGTTGTCCTCATCTCTCTTCTTTTTTGCATCAACATTTTGGTTTTTCCTGATAATTTGTTCATATGCAACTTGTTCTTAGACCCAGCTAATTTTGTTGCTGTTTCCATAAGAGCTTTGGTTACTTTTCTGTTAACTTCAGAGATGTCCACTTCTTCCGATGTTAGGCCTTCTAAAGCAGAAAACCTGTTCTTCAGTTCTAACTTGAAGGTATTATGGTGTTTTTTAAGGTTGGTTATGTCAATAGATTTTGTTTGTCTTATGAGCTTGCCACGTTCAAGTTTAGTGTTGAGGTGCATCTTACATCTCACCAATCTATGGTCACTACCTGTGTTGAACTTGTTTAGCACACTGCAGTCTTCTATGACGAATTTTTTGTTACACATAATAAAATCAATTTCACTTGTCGTCCCATTTGGATGTCTCCATGTCCATTTCCTGTGTGGCTTTTTCTTGAAGAAGGAGTTCAAGATGAAAAACCCTTCTGCCTCTGCAAACTCAACGAGAGTATTTCCACGCTGGTTTCTGTTGCCGTGACCGAATTTACCTACTGAAGTTTCATTCTGTTGCTGTTGCCCTATTTTTGCATTGAAATCTCCCATAATTATTTTCAAGTGCTGCTTACCTTTATTATTTAGATGACAAATTTCCTCATAAAATTCTTCAATTTCTTCTTCAGGATGACTTGTGGTGGGTGCATAAGTTTGAATAATCTGAGCCTGGTATCTGTTCGAGAGTTGGATAACAAGTCGTGCAGCTCTGTCAGAGGAACTTTCAACTTCTACAACTTTATCCTTCAGTTTCTTGTTTATTATAAATCCAACACCACTAGTTCTGCCAGTATCTGTCCCACGATAGTAGAAGAGATGTCCACTTTTCAGTTCGATGAGATCTTCTCCTTTTCTCCTTACCTCACTTAGCCCCACGATGTCCCACCTGATCCTTTGTAGTTCCTCTTCCAATTCAAGAAGCCTTGAATCAGAAGATAGGGAGCATCCATTGTAAGTAGCCAAGGTCAGCATCAGATGGCAGCCTAGTCCGGTCCTCCGAGGATTCTTAGCACCCTCTGCCTTCATGTCGCACTGGCCGCTGCCTTGGCCAGGTACATTCCAGCTGCCGGAGACTGAGGGCCAAGATTTAAGTTGTGGAATCATTTTGGGGGGTTTGGCCATAACTCACCACGCTGGCCAAGCGGGTTGGTGAGTGTGGGATAGAATTTCCTCTGATCCCGATGGTATAGTTATACTGCTATTGGCGGTCGTCAGAGCCCCTTTAGTGGGAACAGGATGCACCACGAGAAGGCGGGGTTGACATATATATATATATATATATATATATATATATATATATATATATATAGAGAGAGAGAGAGAGAGAGAGAGAGAGAGAGAGAAAATAGCGATGAAAATAAACCAATAAAACCCATAAATACCTAAACAAAATACGTACAGGCCATCTGGGCTAGTAAGTTTTTTTTTTTTTTCCAATTTGTTACAAGTTAAAAATGAATTTCTATTTCTTTTACCTTGCTGTATGGTTTTCTTTTTAGGCTGCAAACTAATGATAGGTTTAAAAACAAATATTGGAGATAATTCCATTGAAATGATACGTTATTTTCTACATATATTGTAAATGTCTTTAAATTTTTTATTATTTTTTTAAGGACCAGTGGGCATTTTGGTGGACCAGTGGTTTTCAAATTCTAGTGGTCCGTTGGGCTAGGAGAAGATTTATTTCTAATTCTAACACTACTGTGGTAAATAGCATTTCCCCTGCTGCCTCTATACCCATACATGGCCATCAGACGGAAGGATCGTGTATCTGGATTCATCAGTCCATAGAACCTGTTTCCATTGATCTACGGTCCACAATAAATGTTCTTTACACCATGCTAAACGACGAGTAGCATTCCGAGTGAAAATGAAAGGCTTGTGAGCAGCTGCACGACCACGGTAACCCATGGAATAAAGTTCTCTGCGAATGGTACGTGTACATACTGAGGTTCCAGCATTTTTACTCACCTGCACACTGAGACTGAGGTCTTGTGCAGTAGTACTCCATTGATTAGCTGTAACGACTCTCCTGAGGCTTCGACGTCCTCTATCACTGATTTTTCTTTGGTCTGCTGGTACGTTTTGCTGCTTCAGACACACCATGTGTCTTCCACTTATTCAGTACATCCATGAAACAGTTGACTTGGGTATGTTTAAACACCTCTTGGTTTCTCTTATGGACAACCCACTAATATAACACCCAACAATCTTTCCTTTCTCAAAGTCAGTTCTCTGACGCCGCAACATTTTCACTCAACCTCATAGTGCGGTATGATTTTGGTCAGCTACAGGCTTGTTTTTATACCGTTTGCAGCTGTACCATGCATCTTAACAATGCAGCGGATCCATTCATTTGCTTTTGAAGGGGTGCCTGGTGACTTTTGTCAATATAGTGTATGTTTACTTATTGGCATTACATATACATGAACATTACCTGTTCCTTTATGTGTACGTGTTTCGTTTAGGTATTTATGGGTTTATATATATATAATTGATAAACAAATATCAGGAAAAAATTTTAAAAAAATTTAAATTCTGAAAAGCCTTTTTAAAAAATATTCAAACAAATGTTATAACCCTGAAAATCCAAATGTGCAAAAGCAGCAGAGAAGAATTTTCAGAAAAACACTCAAAAGTAAGAAGCAAATCAATGGGAGCCAAGAACAAAAAAAAATAAAGTAAAAAACAATGCATACAAGCAGAGAAGAACAGGCAAGAATGCAGAAAGTTTTGAAAATGCTGAGCTTTGGCTTTTTCAAGGACCAGAAAAACGCAGCATTAACTCATCTCTACAAAGACCTAGTTGAAAATGGGTTTCTGCTATGTCATAAATGTAAGCCAGGCAAAGGACCCCATAAATCAAAAAACACCTTTAAAGTTCTGAAAGGTGAAATTATTAATAATCAAATTTAGGTTCTTACATTTATGACAGACTTGCCCTGGGACCCACACAACTCATCGTCCTCAAGACCAGGAACGCAAAGCATGTACAAGATGATTAAAAAACAAAGAAATTTTGACGATATCCGCAAGACTTGTTGAGACTTTAGACAAAAAATTAGAAAAGTTGCAATATGTGCACAGAATTGTAAAAATGCTTTACCTAGATAAACACTCAACAAAAATGAACCAAACTCCAACAAGCAAGCACTATGAAAGGGCCGCAAGACCAAAAGCACACTACCAGAACAAAGGCCAATAAACAATTCAAGCCCAGAGGGAAGAGAAGAAATCAAATAGTACAGGGGCACATTTAAATGGAGCCGGGGGAGGGGGCTTGGCCCCTAAAAGTGTTTAATTTTTTTGTTTTTGGTTAAAATGCAACTTACATTAGTAAAAAAATGCCTTAATTTAATAAAAATGTGTCCAATTACGTTAGAAAAAAATGCTTTAGTTTTCTTCTATTTTTCATTAATTTTGTTATGGTGGATTTCTGGATTTCAAAAACTTCCATTTTCACAACCCTCCCCCCCAAATTCCATATACATCTCTGATATGGTAATTACTTCTTCAAACATTTCAAGAGCAAACTTTCAGCTAAACGAGGGTGCGTGGGTTCAGGGGGTGGGCAGGGGCGGATTGGCGGTCGCAAAAGGGCCCGGGAAAGTTTTTGCAAATGGGCCCGTTCAGTTGTAGTTCTGCGGTACTACTATTGTATCACAATTGAAAATCCCATTTTTTATTTAAGAAACAAAACAAATAATACAGTTGCTCTGGAAACAGTGGCAAGCATAGTACTGGGGGGGGGAGGTACACCCATCATCCTTAAATTGAAGTGGGTGTTGCAGAAATTTTTTCATCGGCCCATGCCAAGATTTTACTGCAGAAAAATTGTAAAAATTGTACTGCAATTTTTCTGTTATGGACAATAACAGTTAGAAATTTCAAGATATTTAAATATCGTGGCAAACTCACTTAATCGACGAGGAAAAAGTGAATAACGAGGTTTAAATCACTAGTTTAGTTAGTTATGTATGTAATTGCGCTGGAGAAGTTTCTAATTTTGGACACACTCAATATTTATATTTGCTTAAAATTTTCTCTTAAGAACACTGAAGTAAGAACATTTTTTTTATTGCTTATATTGCCTTTTCATGTTTGACAGATCGTAAAATAAACTTTATTTTCATACCTTTGAGTTCCAGTTCTTAAATTTTCAACGAAGTGGGCTGGAATTCCAGCAAATATTTGAGAGAGAGAAAGAGAGAGCTGCAACTACCAAAATTACATATATTAGAGTTGTACCAAAAATCTTTTCACATAAGACATGATTTTTAAATTTAAATAAATGAAAAAAAATACAGAACTTTTACACTGTGAAATTTTCTATTTGTACTGCAATTTTTGTAATTTTTCTATTGTGGACAATCACAGTTAGAAATTTCAAGATTTTTAAATATCGTGGTGAACAGATTCTTCATTTAGTGATTATATATTCGTATCTGTTTCAAATACAAAACGTGCTTTTATGCTGTGGTTATGTAAAGACACCTTACTAAATAACGTAAACAAAACCTTTTGCAACTTCGTGTTGAAATGATATATCCGTAAATGCCTTCATCTGCAGCATTTGTCAATTATCACAAGGAGTGTAGGCAGAACATTTTGGGGGAAAGGGATCGTATATGAACACCCCCGCGGCCGTAAATAATCTTACAGTTATTTCAAAATAAGTTCTTGATATTATTAGCTTTCACTTTGAATTCTGTGTTGTCATATAGTGGATAGTACATCCCATAATGACCATAATCTAGCATTGTTCTGCAACTTTATCAAACATGGGTGAGTATTATTTTCACTACTTTAACTAAAGTAGTGAAAGAAATTTAGCTCTGTTCAGCCCCACCCCAATGCTGTTAACATACATAGATCGTTGTGCCTCCCGATTTTTCCTGATGTCGGGCCCTCGAACATTTCAGGATGAAATGAATAGTCTAAGAAACTATAGAAATAGACAGACATTCCTTCCTCACTCTGCAGTTGAGAAAGACTTGAAAGAGATTTTTTTTAATGCCTAAACAGATTAATCACAGTTTTCGGGCCCGGGCTAAAAATTCGGGCTCAGGCTCTTAAAATTGAGCCTGAACTCAGCTCTTATGAGCACAGAACTGGTGCTTCCTAAAATCAACTACCCCCCCCCTTCCTTGGGGAATATATAGAACATCTTGTACACACCTCCGCCCGCCCTCGACATACGATACAACATACATTCTTGTTCCTCAGCTACTAAGTGAACCTAGAAGTTCGCAAACACACATGGCCCATCTATTGTAGTTGGGCTTCTAGCAGTCACCTGGTGAGGGGATTTTTTCCCTAATTCAAAATAGAAGGGTTTTTTCTCGCTTGTTATAATTACATTATGTGTATTTCATTTGTAAAAAAAGTGTTGTGGTTCAGTTGTGTGTTTAAAACAACTGAACTGAAAATATTTTTAAGAAAGAAAGAGACATAATATATGGAAGGGGCCCACCGAGAAAAGTCCGGGTGGGCCAATCCGCCCCTGAGGGTGGGCGTTGTTGTTTTTGGCAGGCTTGAAATTTTTATCCATTAAAATGAATTCAACACACTCCTGATCCTGAATCATGATTCCCTAATGATGAAGTATGATTAGTCTACTTCTTACATTTTGAATAATGGCATGCATCTTAATACACTTTGTAGCAAAATAAACTATAATACTTGAACAAATATTAAAAAAAAATATGATTGGAGAAATATTTGTAGTATCAAAAGAAACTAAACTTTCTTTTTCATTATAGCCTGAACTGATTAACATTTGGCTTGGTAACATAAAATGTCTCTCGGGTGGCAAATGATTGTTTCTGTGAGGGCTTCATCCGCCGGATGTATGCCTGAAAAAAACACTGTATCTATCCGAAGAAAAGATATGAGAACCAGCTGAAGTCAGTGGATGGTAAATTCCATAAATAACCAGGATTAAATAAATAAGCTATTCATAAGCGGGTAAAATCCTAGTAAGAAAGAAAAGATAATCATTATGTTTAAATAAAATTGTATTCCTGTGCGTAAATGTTGCTGATATGATTCAATTACTATTTTGCACACGACCCTTCGTGCATCCATGTCCACTGGTTCCAGAGAAGGGAGAGAGCCAGTTCTGTAAGACAAACACAACATCCATGTTTCACCGGGATTCGAATCTGGACCCATCTCAGACAAATGGTCAGAAGTCAGAGCTTAGACCACTGCACCACCAAAGGGGGAGGGGAATTCCCAGCCTTTTCATGCATGGTTTCTTTTTGGCTGCTATTGGTAAAGCTCAAATTTTGTTTAATGCAACATGAATAATGGACCAGTTACGTATGTATTGTCTTTTGTCAAATATTTAGGCATATATGCTAACATAGCCTTAATAATTTACACAGAATTGTGTTATGGAGGAATTAATGAGTACGGTGAGGAGAGGGATTCAATATGTTTCTTTAGTACCTCAGACAAGATACATTAAGTAAAATCTCTACATTTACTACTGATTTGGGGGAAGGCGATACGAGGATCTTTACATCACTTAAGATCTACCTCTGTTTACCACTGACTCTAGTGATCATATTAACACTTCATGTGCCACAGGGTAGGCATGAGTTGGATTTGAATTGTGGGTAAGGTATTAACGATGTGTTCAACTTATCACTATCTGTACCTTATCTAGAACCAATAATCCTAAATATGAATAGCCAATTCCTTATAGCCCTAGAGCTAGTTGTGCAGGTAATAAAGCTACCATTAAATAATCCAATGTAACTAAGCTGGTAACCTGTTGACATAATCAGGATCAGTGAAGTAAAGGAGTCATGTCCGTAGTCTGTCTTAGCCACCAAGAGTACCAACTTTTTAAAATTTGTCATGATTAATTCAGTGCCAGTCTCAATTTTGTTTTGATGATTCAGAAAAACTTCAATATTAAAATCAAGGAGTAATTTCTGAAGCAGAATAAATGGGAAATGGCCCATAGTATATTCTGGTGGTCCTCAATGGTGCCAACTTTTTGAACTTTTATTTATTTGGCACCACTATCTGTTTTGATAACCAAGAAAAAAAAAATTAGTGTTGAATATTGAAATTAATGAGAAATTTCAAAGCAGTATTCAATTAAAAATTAGTAAAAGAAAAAAGGAAGTTCTCCTGCAGTGCAGTCAAAATAAGGAATATGAAATTTGCAAAGAAATAGGGAATTTAGAAATATTAAACAAGAAATAGGGAATTTGCTTCACATTAAATAAGTCTTTCCAAACAAACATGGGAATATAAATTCCTACTTATAATCTTTAAAGATAATGAGATTTCATAGCATATCATCTCAGTCCGCTGAAGCATCATATATTCATGATATTCATTTTCAAATCACAGTGAATAGTTAAAAAGGTTGCGCCATGGCTCGTTTTAGTATATAATCTTACTTGGAACTTTATGTACTCTGGGCATGGATGCCAGGAGGGAAGGGCAAGCAGCGTATTTGATCCTCACTTTCTCACAGTTTTGCAAAAGTCATGATTTGAATAAAAAGAAAAGAAATGTACCAAATATTAATTGCAAAAAACAATTTTAGTTGTACTATCTTATATAATTTTAGGCTCTTTTGCTCCAAGTTCAAAAGCATTAAATTACTTCTTTAATAAAATTAAACAGTAATGTAAAGCAATGGCACACTGACATGGGGTCTTCAACGAGTCCTGACCCCCCCCCTCTACCTTAAAATAATAAAAACAGTACCGTTAAAGGTGTGTGTTATGAAGTGTTGGATGAAATGACAAAAAAGCTAAAAAGACTCAATTTTGTGCTCGATAAAAATCTCATTTGGTTATTATACTTCTTTATGAACATTTGAACCTCCACCGAAATGGTTCGCCCAATATTAACCAGAGCACATGGGTATGCAGACAGATGTGTGGTCGAACGGACAAAGCACTTGCTTGGGGTGAGAGTTACATTTGATCCCTAAAGGATGGTTATCCAGAAATTCTCAATTCTTCATCTCAAACTGCTCCCAAAATATTCATTGAAGACACAGGACAAATGGATTGCAAATATGGTGTGATAGTTACATTTGGTCCTTAAAAGCATTCAGGAAATTTCAAATCTATTTCAAATAGTTTCCAAGAGCTGATATATTTATCAAAAACAGGGAGACTTACAGACAAACTGGCAGGCAGACAATCAAGTGCTAACATGGTGTTTGTTGCTAGAGTTGCTTGATGTCTCCTAAAAGTCATCCTTGAAATTTCAAAGCTTCGTCTCAAATGGTTTGAAATGCATGCCACATCAAGTTCCTGAACCTCAATGAAGTATAAGTGTGTAATATATATATATAAATAAATCAGCGCTCAAAAATGTTATGTTGCTCAATGCACCCGGGGCATGTAAACATTCTGTCAGCATGTATATTTTTTTCTACATACCCAAGTGGGCATGTAAAAAATCTAGCTGTTTACAGGATAAAAAGTTTTTAAAAAAGTAATGTTTTTGTTTTATTTCCCGGTCAATTTTCTTACTACTCAGAGGCTACCTTCCTTCCTCTGCTTTATTTAATAAAATTACTGGGATGTGTTTTGAGAGATTAAAGGTAAAAATGGATGATGACCTTGAGGACTAAATTTCCCATATGATTGTGTGATGTCTCAAAAGAAAGCTCATGTGTAATAAGCTTTCAAATGGACCCAATATGAACTTTATTGACCAATTAGGTCTACAGTTATTTTCATTTGTGATAGGAGGCATGGTAGAAACAAAAATGCTTTTTTTAGAAATTTTAAAGTCCTCTAATTATAGAAGTATTGTATTTAGGGAGCTGAAATTTTGTCCTGATTAGTTTCTTTAAAAAGCTTGCAGGTTCACTGAGTTTTGTGAAAATCAAAAGAATTCAGGTAAAAAATTGCTATTTCTTTTTCTTAGTGCTTTTTTTCTCTAGATGGCACACATTCTGGTAAACCCTACTCAGCATAATTTGTTTTCTTTATAAAATGTGAATGTCCTATAATTCTTTACAACTAACAAAATGCAACAGAAAAACTGGACAGTTAGTAAGTAAAATTAACGTCCCACATTTGTTTAAAGGTAGAGTCAGTCTCTAAATCCATTCTAATTTGGCACTCCCAAATGGTGAAATCTTGTTCCTTGAATGCCGAAATGTGTAAATCCAGGAGTCTGATTTCGACTGACCACTATAATTTCTCATGCTATAAATATAAGAAAGTAAAAAGGGGAGAGGTGGAATGGGAGGGGAATAAGAAGCAGTGATGTATTCAGGCATCTTCTCAGGGGTGCTTAGCCCCCTCCCCCGAAAATCCCCATAGGTTTATGTGCGATCTCCCCTTATATTTAGTCTGTTTTCATTTATAGCTGAATATTGGAGAAATTAATATTATAATAATAATTCTCCATCAATCGATAAATCTTCATTTCTTGTAAAAGCATTGTACATCACTTTTGTCTTCTGAAAGTTCATTTTTAATCCCACTTCTTTACTCTTGTCAGCAAGTTCCTGGATCATACTCTGTAGCTCTGATGAGGTAGTTGCAAAAATGACTATGTCATCAGCAAAACGAAGGTGGGTTAGATAATCTCCATTAATTTTTATCCCTTTGTTTTCCCAGTTCAGTGATTGAAAGACATTTTCCAATGTGGCATTAAAGAGCTTCAGAGATATGGTGTCACCTTGTCTCACTCCTTTTCCAATTTTTATGTGTGTTGTATTTTCAAACAGCCGAATCTTTGCACTTGCATTTTCACAGATGTTATTAATAATATTAATGTATGCATCTTCAATACCGCAGGATTTCAGAGCCATTGCAACTGCTGATGGTTTCACCGAATCAAAGGCTTTTTCATAATCGATAAAAGCCATGCACAATGGAAGTTCATATTCCCTCGCTCTTTCAATTAGTTCTCTCAGTACGTGGATATGATCTATTGTGCTGTAGCCACTCCTGAATCCAGCTTGTTCTCTCGGTTGAGCCATGTCCAGTGTCACCTTCAAGCGGTGTGAAAGAACTTTAGTGAAGATTTTATAAACCACTGATAGGAGGCTGATAGGTCTGTAGTTCCTGAGATCCTCAATGTCACCTTTTTTATGTAGCAAGATCATTGTAGCGTTGTTCCAATCCTCAGGAATTTTTCCTTCATTAAGGCATCGAGTGAAAATTTGGGCGAGTACTGTTTCGATTTCTCCACTTGCTTCTTGTATGATGTCTACAGCAATTCCATCTTCTCCTGGAGCTTTTCCCCGCTTCATGTTCTTGATTGCATGTGCAACTTCTGCTGGAAGGACTGGAAGAACTCTGGTACTGGTACCTTTCATGATGTCTGGAGTACATGTATCATCCCTTTCATATAATTTGGAGTAGAAATCTTTCACTCTTGTCAAAATTTCGCCTCTATTTCTTGTTACAGAACCATCTTCTTTTCTCAGTGCCATAATCTGTTTTTCCCTTACTGAGATGTCCCTTTGCTATCTTTAGGCTTTGGTTGTTTTCAATTGCTTTCCTTACTAGTTCACAGTTGAATTTCCTTACGTCTTCAGTGATACTTTTTCGTACTGTCTTGCATAGCTCTATATATTCCACTTTGGAAGTCACATCTTCTTTAGTTGTCCTCATCACTCTTCTTTTTTGCATCAACATTTTGGCTTTTCCTGATAATTTGTTCACATGCAATTTGTTCTTAGACCCAGCTAATTTTGTTGCTGTTTCCATAAGAGCTTTGGTTACTTTTCTGTTAACTTCCGAAATATCCACTTCTTCCGATGTTAGGCCTTCTAAAGCAGAGAATCTGTTCTTCAGTTCCAATTTGAAGGTATTATGGTGTTTTTCAAGGTTGGTTATGTCAATACATTTTGTTTGTCTTATGAGCTTGCTACGTTCGAGTTTAGTGTTGAGGTGCATCTTACATCTCACCAATCTATGGTCACTGCCTGTGTTGAACTTGTTTAGCCCACTGCAGTCTTCTATGACGAATTTTTTGTTACACATAATGAAATCAATTTCACTTGTCATCCCATTTGGATGTCTCCATGTCCATTTCCTGTGTGGCTTTTTCTTGAAGAAGGAGTTCAAGATGAAAAACCCTTCTGTCTCTGCAAACTCTACGAGAGTATTTCCACGCTGGTTTCTGTTGCCGTGACCGAATTTACCTACTGAAGTTTCATTCTGTTGCCGTTGCCCTATTTTTGCATTGAAATCTCCCATAATTATCTTCAAGTGCTGCTTACCTTTATTATTTAGATCACGAATTTCCTCATAAAATTCTTCAATTTCTTCTTCAGCATGACTTGTGGTGGGTGCATAAGTTTGAATAATCTGAGCCTGGTATCTTCTCGAGAGTTGGATAACGAGTCGTGCAGCTCTGTCAGAGGAACTTTCAACTTCTACAACTTTATCCTTCAGTTTCTTGTTTATTATAAATCCAACACCACTAGTTCTGCCAGTATCTGTCCCACAATAGTAGAAGAGATATCCACTTTTCAGTTCAATGAGATCTTCTCCTTTTCTCCTTACCTCACTTAGCCCGACAATGTCCCACTTGATCCTTTGTAGTTCCTCTTCCAATTCAAGAAGCCTTGAATCAGAAGATAGGGAGCGTCCATTATACGTAGTCAAGGTCAGCATCAGATGGCAGCCTAGTCCGGTCCTCCTGGGATTCTTAGCACCCTCTGCCTTCATGTCGCAGTGGCCGCTGCCTTGGCCAGGTACATTCCAGCTGCCGGAGACTGAGGGCCAAGATTTAAGTTGTGGAGTCATTTTGGAGGGGCTTGGCCATAACTCACCACGCTGGCCAAGCAGGTTGGTGAGTGTGGGATAGCATTTCCTCTAATCCCGATGGTATAGTTATACCGCTATTGGCGGTCGTCAGAGCCCCTTTAGTGGGAACAGGATGTACCACGAGAAGGTGGGGTTGACATTTGTCAAGGAGAGGCTGTGATGTTACACATCACCTGACCTTACATTCCATATATATATATATAACAAAATTGTGATTATATGTATATAATCAGTCAACACGTTTCAGCCCCTAAAAATTTGTAACCCTCCCTTCCCAGAAAAATCTCTCTGAATGCAACAGTGATAAGAAGGGAAAGGTATTGAAGATGCTCTTTGCACTACACCACTGGGAATAATGACTTATAGGTGAGATCAAAGTTTATTGTTGGGGGACAATTTATGAAACACAGTAAAAGTACTTTGTTTCTTATATTGTTTCTGAAATGTTTAGAAAAAAATAGTACACTATGTGTGTGTATTTCAGCATGTAAAATTTCGGTTGGGCATGTCACAGTTTTGAAATCTTTCTGGCCCTGATTTTAACCATTGAACCATTCCAGCCACTGTGAGAACCTTTCAGATTGGGTGTCACCTTGAATAAATTGAAATGGTCACCAGAGCAAATTTTTGCTGATACTCTTCATTATGCCAAAGGCTTTTTCATGCATCTGTTGTGCCTCAGCATAAATATTTCTAAAATATTGTGGAAATTAATTTCCCCAATACTTTTTAATTATCTGATTTTCACAATATTTTTTATTTATTTGATTTCCACAATATGTTTTATTTATTGTGGAAATTAATTTCTACAATATACATGGTAATAATCATAGACCATAATCTTTTGGGACAGAAATGTTGCCAGCAGCTGTCATATGTAGTTTCTGAGAAGTTAACAGTTGGTGACTGATGACATTTCTGTGAAAGAACGAAATAACTTTGGAGTCCTTTTTCTTTTCTTTGGGATGTCCAATAATTTTTAATGAAGAGCATAAATTTGGAAAAATTCTTGGAACTAGTGTGGGATTGTAGGCTTTGTGATGTCTGAAATTTGATGCTCGTAATCATTTCTCATCCCAGTTTCTTTTGTGGGAATTTGAATTAATGGGCGATAACCATTCAGATTTAATGACTCATTACTAACAAAATAAGTATATTTATCAAAACTGCAGTGTGCACAGGTGTTTCTACCTGCCTGAAAATGATTCTGTGTGGACTTGTGCAACTAAAATGTTTTTATTGGAGCCATGTCAGACATAAATCAACCCAACTTGCCTTAACACCTCAACTGCAACATCAAATGTTCAGAACATACAGAATTTTATGACAACAATACAAGGCTTACAATATGTAGAATGCTACAATATGTGAATACATTGTTGACAATAAGAAGGGAATAACTTTTGAATAATATAAACATAAGTTACAATGTAACAGCATAAGAAATGCACATAAAATAGTGGTGTTCAGAGTACTAGGGAAAAAAAGACACAGTATTTTGGAATTTCCTTCCTAAAAATTAATTCCACCCCCCCCAAGAAAAATCATATTCCATGGCAACCAGCTATGTATATTATAACTGAATTTTTTCTTTTCTTTTAATTTGTGTCTTTTAAGGGATAAAAACTTGATACTTTCTCCTCCAAGATGGTATACTTCCGGTTGTGCTTCTTTTATGTATTCATCTGCAAAGAAATCTTCTGCATACTTTGAAAAGCAAGAACTGCTGTCCTTTGTATCGATACTATTTGGTAGCAAATATGACCACTTAATATGATTTCCGTCAAAATGAGATAAAATTTGTATGATGAAACCATATGGGCAAATTTTCAGAGAAAAATATTGCGAAGATTGTTTTTTCCAGACATTTTTAGAAATCTATTGTGTCTTCATCACTGTCACTGCAGGAAGAAAAAAATAACTGTAGTTGTCTAATGAGTTTGAATAAAGAGCCATGATAACTATATTATAGCCATGATTTTTATAACAACTATATTATAGCCATGATTTTAATAACAGCCATGTAACAATATTATGTTAATGATAACTGTATTATAAAAAAACTATCAGTCTTGACCTCACTGATAGTTTTCTTGGATTATTAACAGTCAAGTCTCCAGTCCTTATAAAATGCAGGGCCAGATGGAACTTTTACGAGGCCCAGGGCAAAATTGCATAGCAGGGCCTCAAAGCAAAATTTCATTGCGGGCCCGAGAAAATGAACCTCATAGTTTAATAAAGTCATTACATGAAAAATGGGAATGTATAATGCACAGAAACTACCATAAAGAAAAATTATTATTTCAAGTTGCTGTGAAATTAAGAAAAAGATCATAAAATGGATTGAAAGTTCAGAGAGAGAATACAAAGTGCTAAATTCTACTATGTTCTTTCCAGGAAGGGGGTTTAGGTTGCATTATGATTTTAGGTAAACATTCTCACAAAATGATAAAAATATAACTTTAACTAATCTGCATTGTGAATATTTTTGCATAGAGAATAATAAGGATTTCTCTTAAATACATTTATTTTTATAAGTTTACTTTTTCCCTGGTACGTGTTTTAGTGATTGATTTTTGGCGGAAGATGGAGTAAGCCCCAAAACAACTTTAATATCGATCTTTTTAGTTTTTTAAATTTAAGTATCTGGTTTACAAACAAATTGTTGAACATACAGTAGGGAGTCACAAAATGATGAAATTTAATTTGCAATTTCATGAATGAGGAAAAGTAAGGTGGTTATAATAATAATAATAATAATAATAATAATATTTGAAATCTGCAAATCTCAGTGTCTTTACGACGAAGGGCGGTAACCTATTTGAAAGGGGGGTTGAAGACTAGAAAAAAACATTATGAAAATATCTTTTTAAGAGCCTTGCACCCCGAAGCTTAAAAAAAAACAAAAAAAAAACAATCAATATAATAAAGCATTCTAGGAAAAATGATTTTGTTTTTATTTTCTAAACTGCAGGGCCCGGGGTAAAATTTAATTGTGGGCACTAGATAATAAATATCATATTTCAATAAATTTGCTATGTGAAATGTCGTCCATAAAGCACACGTACAAAAACTATCATAAAGACAAAATTATTATTTCAAAGAAGTACTTGCTTTAAGCTTATAAAAAAGACCATAATATGGATTGAAAGTTCCCAGGCCACCCTGATGCGGTAGTTGTTTTCAGCACTAGCTTATGACCATTCGTCCAAGAAGGGTCTGGGTTTAAGTTCTGGTGAGGCATGGATGTTGTGTTGGTCTTATGGCATTTGCTCTCTCCCTTTCCTGGAACTATGGTCACGGTGGTTGTTAAACCTTCACTACGAAAATAAAAAAGTTCCCAGCGAAAGAGAGAGAGAGTAAAACGTGTTAAAATATACAATTTTCTTTCCAGGAAGAGGGGTTGAGGTTATATTGTGACTCCTAATAAAAACTTCCTCACAAAATGATAAAAAGATACCTGCATAGCCAATATTTTTGTATTTATCAATATTTATGTGTAGGAAATAATAAGGATCCCCCTAAAATAAATTCATATAACTAGTTTTTTTCTCCTGATACATGTTTTAGTGATAAATTTTAATGCAAAGTGGAGTAACTGACAAATTAGTGACTTTTTAAACTTTCGTATGTGCTCTTATATGAAAATTGTTTTTTTTTTTAATTTCTAATAATGTTTTGAAAGTCACTAAATTATTGGCATCCATAACTTTGATACTGTATTGTTCTATTTCTTTAAATTCAAGTATCTGGTGTGCACACAAATTGTTGAATATATATAAAAGTAGGGACCACAAAATGATGAAATTTAATTTGCTATTTCATGAATGCGGAAAATATTAAGGTGGTTATAACAATCATTTGAAATATGAGAGTCTTAGTATTTGTACGTGAAGGGTGATAACTTTTCAAAAATGGGGGGATTGGAAAAAAACTTACAAAAAATATCCTTTTAAGGGTCTCGAGCCCCAAAACTTTAAAAATAATAATTATTATAAAAAATTCTACCTAAAATGATGCCCGGGGTGACTGCCCTGGTTGCCCTTATGGTCCAGCCGACCCTGATAAAAGGGTGCAGGGAAAAGGCCACTATGGAATTTAATTCTGTGTTTGTTGCATGGGAAAATTTTAACTTTTTAATGAAATTGATGAACAAATATTTTAAATCCAAGTTCTTGCTATCTGTGTCAAACACTTATTTTGTACTAAAATGTTGATTTTGAAGGGTGGTTGTGTGGGTATGTTTAAAAAGTAGGGCAAATTAGATTTAGAAACTTAAACATTATGGGTTGGGACTTTTTGAGTTCTGAGGAATACAAGAAAATAGCTAAAAATATTAAAATTACTTACATCTGAAACTTTTGAGTACTTATATATGGCTGAGAAAATATTGAAGTAACATGCTAAAGTGATAATACAGTAGCTAAATTTAATTTTAATTATTAAATTATTGTAAATAATTGCAAAAGTAAAATGTGATATTGTGAAAAAATAATTTCGAAACTGTTAACTTTAGCATTTATTGCATAGCTAAAAATATAAACTGTTATAAGCAGACAGATTAAAAGTGCATTGGCATATGGGTAGTTGTTAGTAATATGCTATGTCATCATCTGAAATCAATCAATTTAGGAATTGTAGCCCATCTTTTGTTTTTCTAGCAGCATATAACAAAGCACAAATTTTCAAGCAGTGCTAGTGGAGAATCATTCTACTCTGTTCTGAATCTTGAAAAATTGGATTTTTTTTTTTCGTACTGCTGCTAAATTGGAAAGATATACTTGCAGGTTTTATATCAAGTCTAAATTCGTTTGAAACTTCGCACTCTGTATTTTCATCACTTTTAAGAACACACTGAAGTTATCACATTTTTAGACAAGTACTTTGGTAAGCCTCCCTGCCCTGGTGGCCCAGAAGTCTAACCCAGGCTAGCTCAGACGCCTCCCTGGCATCTGAGCTGGCCTGGGGTTAAAGTGCAAGATGAGGCATGGGTGGTGTGTTCACTTTACAGCACTGGCTCTCTCCCTTCCCTGGAACCAGTGGCCCCAAATTAGCAACAGGTGACTGCTTATAACCTTTTAAGTTACTTATAGAAGCATACGTGAGACTGACGAAGAAAAAAAAAAAGCTGAACTTTTTAACTGGGTGAAAAATCAGAACATGCTGTGAAATAGTATAAAATATAATGCAACATGAGCAAGAAAGAATTGTTTACTGAAGTTTATGTAAATATTACACTGAAGCATATTACTGTATTCAAAATATAAAATTACTGACCTTTAACTACAACAACATAAGATAGAAGGAACATCGCATTGGGGGATTACAAATATGGGAGAGATCTTCGCCCCGTTTGACTTTCGTTTTTGGAAATTTTTCCTCCATTTCCAAGCTGAAACAAATATTTATGCAATAAAGTGATATTTAACAACAATACTGGGCAGAAGAAACACTGCAGGAAAGAAATTATGATTATAGAATTCACTCCGTCCAGCTTCCATTTTTGAAAGTCGGAATTCTGTCCTTAGACATAAAACGACCCCCCCCCCCTTTCCTGTTGCCTCCACCACTTCAGCAAAAAAATCTGTTCCAGTTATGCATCGATCTCCACTCTCCAGAAACACACAAATAGAAGAATCTCATGCCTGAAGATTTCCGGAAAAATTTTGCGCCGTCTAACTTCCGTTTTCAAAACATTTCTCTCCATTTTCAAGCAAAAATACAAATATAAATGGAATAGAATAATATTTAACAACAGTACTAGGCAGAAGGAATATTGCAAGAAAAAGAAATTACGATTACGGGAAACATCTTTGCTCTGTTTAACTTCCATTTTCAAAAGTTTTAAAAGGACGAAATATCGTCAATAAACAGAAAATAACCCCTCCCCTTCCAATTACCCCCACCCTCACCCCAATTTCTCTTCAGTTTTGCATCGATCTCGAGAATGACCCAAATGATTACAAAAAAAGTGGAATTCTGCGAATGTGCAGTAGAATCTCATAGTAGTCGTTGAACTCCAAAACAAAAACATAAAAAATCTTTTGGTAGAATAGGCCTTTTTGTAAATCCAAGAAACTAGCACATGATAAGAAGTCAGGGTAAATTTCTTGTAGTAATTTCTTGCACTCTCTATATGTTCAAAATGCAGATGTTCACCACCAAATATTAACATGAAAAGCATGTGTTTATATAAATGAAAGGGAACAATTGCTTTTATGTGACTTATTTTTATTGCAGAAAGCTGCTAGTTGGCTTGTGTTGCCACCTGTTGGTATTTGTGTGTGTGTGTGTGTGTGTGTGTGTGTGTGTGTGTGTGTGTGTGTGTGTGTGTGTGTGAGAGAGAGATGTAATACTATTCCTCTTAGTATAAAGTAGTTTTAGTTTGTTTCTTTTCCTCTTGAATAATATGGCTTCATTCATATGACAGATTTATTTAAGTTTTTGTTCTCTAAATTGCCATGGTTTCTGAATTCTTCTGTTCTAGTTTTGTTTTCAGAAATTAATTGAATTTTTTCCACAAAGGTTCTATATTATTATTATCTGAGGAAAATTGAATGTGATTTTCTATTGTTTTTGGTTCCAATTTTTTAAATGTTTTTTCAGTGCTTCCGATGTAAAAGGGGAATTTTTTATTTTGTTGTTTCCTTTAAGTGGCAATTTATGTACTTCTGCTTTAAGAATACTAGTTGTTTTTCTCTGTCTTTTACTATACTGTTGATTATTTCTAAGTTTCATCTTATTTTCCATTCTGCTTTTTTATTAAAATGTTTCTTAGGTCTGTTTTTTTTCTCTCTACGATATGGTTGTGTTATTATCTTCCTTAATTTTCCTTTCTTTTTTTTTTTTAAATGGATTTTTGTATTCCCTTGTTTCTTAGGCATATTTTTGTATCTATTTTTATTGCAAGAAAAAATAATAGATATAAAAATATGCCTTATTGTAA
Organism: Macrothele yani; assembly: GCA_039090855.1. Lineage (NCBI taxonomy): Eukaryota > Metazoa > Arthropoda > Arachnida > Araneae > Macrothelidae > Macrothele > Macrothele yani. The sequence goes on along the minus strand of CM077017.1, from coordinate 56,346,185 downwards.
AAAATTAAAAAACTTAAGACACACACACACACACACACACACACACACACATATATATTTTGATTGGGAGTTTAAAGACTACCGTGGGCAACTTAATGGGCTATAAGCAGTTGCCCATCCTTAATGTAGGGCCACTGACTCCAGGGAAGGGAGAGAGAGCCAGTGCCATAAGACAAACATAACATCCATGCCTCATGGGATTCGAACCCGGACGCATCTCCAAAGAATGATCAGAAGCCATCGCTTAGACAACTGCGCGACTGGGGTGACGCTTAGATATTTACAATATAAGCAAGAAAAAACATAATTCAATGGAATTACCTTTAATATTTTTTTCATCATATAATTTCAGAGCGCAACTCACAGGACAAAGAATGTTTCCAGAATAAGATTCCAATGGATTGGTGATATAGCAGAGTAAGATTGCATTCCCAATCTGTGTTTTAGGTAAGAAGGGAAAGAGGAGATTCCAAGGGTACAAAAATTCACATATATTAGCATACTTTTTTTAGTTTTGTTGTTTAGGGGTTTGCTTCCTTTTCCTTATCTTAGCCTTATTGCTAATCCCTCGTACTTTCCCATGAAGTTAGTTCTAGTCCTCCATTGAACACTATTTCATGTGAATTGCTCTTTTGCAAAAATTACCTTCACACATCCAATTGATTTCCTCCACTAATGTTTTCTTGGGGCAGAACAAAAACTGGCTTGGGTCTGGTGTGCGTGTGTGTCAGTACCTGCCACATTCACTAGGGTGGATGAATCCAAGGAAGATCAGGACATTTATTTTGCTTACTTCTGCTCATTACAAATGATGCGGATGGAAGTAACAAAAAAAAAAAAAAAAACGGCCGTTGCCGTTACAAGATAAGGACTGGGAAACTTTTCTGTATTTGTTGTTTCTTTCGCTCTTTACAAATCATGAGGGATGAAAAAGAAACTGTTATCCAATAGCATTTCATGAAGCTATCACTAGTTTGCAGCCTAAAAAGGAAATCACACAGCAAAGTATAAGAAACAGAAATTCATTTTTTAACTTGTGACAAATTAGAAAAAAAAAATTTACTGGCCATCCCGGGCCAGTAAAATCAATAGTTCAGTGGTCCGGCAGAAGTTTTACTGGCCAATGGCCAGCGGACCACTGGGTAATTCGAACACTGTTATTGGTTAGGAGGAGATCTAAGTATGGCAATTTGTTATGTTTGTCTATTTAAATTGTTCCTTTAACTGTTGGGTATATGCAGGGACGGCGCCACTGGGGGGAGTCCACCCAAAATTTTGGTGAGCCCCCTAGAATTTTTTTGATAAATGAAGAAAATGTAGTACACTTTACTATCGGAGCTGCACGTTCTTCTGTGGTAATGGGAGAAGGGTAGCATTACGCAATTATGTTCCTCCAACCACGATCCATGACTCAGACGGGAAACCTTACTTGCATGTTGGGCTTCCACTTTGCTTTGGCGCCCAGATGTGAAGACCGGCCGGAAGTTCAAAGAACATCGTCAATCTGATGCCGCGGCTCATGCCAGTGGGTTGAAAAGTTGAATAAGCATCACTCTGCCAATCCCATCACCGCCCTGGCACCCTCGCAGTCTATGACAAGTAGTGGGTGTTATCACAATCGTCAAAAACAGCAGACAGTGATCGGCGTCAGTCACCACCAGACAGTGAGTGAAATTTCTCTTGGCTAGTTAGTGGTTACACTCGGTTTCTTTCTCGTTCTGGTGGAAAATCTAATTTTTCCTGCTTGATTTATTTTTTTGCACATATTGTGCACGATACATGAAAGTGAGGTATTTCTCCCAAACCAAACTTTGAAATAACAAGTCCGCAAAACGATCAATCCATGATTTTTTCGAACAAGTGTTAATCAGACGAAGAAAAGTAAATTATGCGATAGTGCCTACAAAGCTGATAATGATTATCAGATGGCTTCAACTTCATCAACAGCATGTGGTGAATCATTAGGAATCAACGAGGATTCTTTAAGTGCTTGTAGTGATTCAATGGAAGATTTTTATGAACACAATGCTTGTAAAAATAAAACACTGGAAGGACCACGTGGTTGCAAGACAAAAAATGTTGAACTCAGAGAGTTTGATATAACAACTTCACTTTCAGATCAACCCAAACAGCCTATATTAAAACAGTTCCCTCAAAAATATATGGTAAGGAACAAAGAAGCTTCCAGACATATTAGTATAACATGTTTCCATGGCTTACATATAGTATAAAGAGAGATTCCGCCTTTGGTTTTCCGTTTTCGTGTTTCCATCGGACGACGAAAAACATGAGGTCACCTTCGCTCAACGAGGTTACAACAATTGAAAAAAGAACCACTTGAAAAGGATTCGGGTTTTAAAAAACACCAAAACAGCTTGACCCACAAAACTTACTTGGGGTCGTGTACCTCTTATAAGAAAATTAAATCAAGAAGGGCAGATTCATCAGTTGGCACACTTCAAAGTGCTGCATGTGCAGCGAAAGTCAAGGAAAAGCTTTGTTTAGGGCAAGCGACTGCAGTTTTTTTAAATTCTTGACTTTAATAATATATACTGTATACATATATATATATATATATGAAGCATAATTCTCCCCCCCCCAGATTTTGGAGCGCCCACCCTAGAGCCCTCCCGTTGAAAATTTTCTGGCGCCGTCCCTGGGTATACGACAGGAAAATGTTGTGCAAATTCATGTAATTCTTTTTGCAGATCTCGAGGGGGTTAGGATGTCATTTGTACAGCTGGAGTTTTGTTCATTGTGTGGACTATCCCAAAATTTATTTTCTGTGTCTTGTAAAACTATTGCAAATAACCTGGTAATAATGACTCAATTGGAACTTCTGTGGTTTGTCTGTATATCTTTTTAAATTGGAAATAATTATTGTTTTTGATGTACTTTAATGTTTTGTGTGAGTGAATTGCTAATATTTCGTCTTCAGGAAAAAATTCTATTTGATCTCATTAATGCTGGTCTAGATATTATACCTCTTTACCTCAGTACTCCCACAGAAGTAGAAATAATTAAATAACAACTTACTTAATGATGAAATAGAACCCACAGCATGCCAAAGCATTAAACTACATTAACAACAATAATGATTTCTAGTTTAAAAAGGTATACAGGCAAAGCACAGGAGCTCTAATGTGATCACTATCTGAAGTCTATTTGTAGTAGTAGTTTTGTAGTTTTACAAGACACAGAAAATAAAATTTTAGGTGATTTAAACAATAAAACTGAAATATATATTAAATACATACATGACATTCCAGTCAGAAAAACTAACAAAAACAACAGCAGAAATCATGCAATGCTGATATACTGTAGCTTTAAATATCAAGAAAAATCATGTACAATAAATTAAGCTAAAAGTTAAAGTGATAGCTGTAAGATACTTGAATCATTTGCCAGTGCTCTGAATATACACTGACTGAGTGAATTAAATAACTTTTGCTTCACTTTCAACATCTCACAGATATGTTAAAATTATCAGACTTCCCTGTAATGAGTCAGTATAAAACATATTTTAGTCCCTATAACTTGGGATATTATATTCTCAGAAACAAACTGTGAGGTTTGTCCTTGACACAGGTTTAACCTGTTACCAGATATTTGTTTGTTTTTGTTTTGGGGTTTGATGACATCAACAGAATTTTTTACCTTAAAGTGGGATCAATCACACTAAAAGGTAGGGACATTTCAATTAAAATTTCAATTATTGTTTTAATTAATGCACTGAAATAGGGACAAAGAGGTTTACTCAGGAAAGTCAGAAAACTGTTAACTTTAATAGATTGCCACATGCTTTAATCTGTTTTGGGGAGCTAAAGGGCCAAGGATATAGGTATGTATGTTTATGTGTTGGTGAATTGCATTCCGCTTTAGTTATACAAATTGTGCACAACATATTTTATTTTTGACTTAGTTGTTATGGCCACTGTGAGGATTCCTATTCTATGCATTTTTGGCGTAATAAAAAGTTGTCAAATATGAAAAACTGGGGGAAACTGATTGTTGTCTTGAATGGACACCACTGTTTGGTTTTGTTCCAAAAGATGAATTCAGATTATTTAGATATTTGTTCTCACAATGAAGTTGCTGTTGTGAAAACACACGTGGACCGTGTATTAATAATGAAATTTATTCCTAGTTTTGTTTTCATGTCTGAGGATATCTAATCTGAATATATTTTGGGTATTTTTAAAAGACCTGTCAGAAGTGTTTGAAAAGTGGTTGTGAACCAAAAAAACTGTACAGCTGGAAGTATGTCATTTGCTTGTTTGGCTATAAAAGTGTTGAAAATTCTGCAGTTTTACTTATACACTCACGGACAAGGAAATTTGCACACCTAGAAAAAAACAGGCTACAACCACGAAACTTTGCAAATAGCTAGAGTGCATGCTGGTATGCAAATGATCCACGTTTGGTGCGAGTGCTCATGACCACACACCCGTGGTGGCGCTGCAAGCATTAACCGGCAGCCTTATAAACTGGCGTGTAAGTTGATGCCCTATGAAAGCGAAAAGCACTGGCCGACGCAAGCTAGAGTACAGAGTACAAGAATGCTGGGTAGACGCCAGAGACGTCGATTTACACAACTTATGGACGTTGAGAGAGCCCTGATCATCAGGCTCTCTCAAAGTAGCGGCTATGTGCGCCGTATAGCCTGCCACGTGGGTCGTTCTGACCATACCGTCCGACTGCGTTGGGAGCAGTGGACACGTGACAGCACTGCCACATGGCGGAGCGGCTCCGGACAGATGAGGAGGACTGGTAGAGAGGATCGACGGATCGTGTGCCAGGCACAAACGGATCCCTCAAGGATCCGGCCCACTATACAGGCAGATGTAGCAGCTCCTGTGTGCCCATGAACTATTTCCCGAAGCATCGCAGAAGCGAATCTGCGATCTCAGCGCCTCTTACATGTGCTGCTATTAACACCGGAACATCAACGGCTCCGTGTGCAGTGGTGCTAGGCCAAAGCGATGTGGAACGCCACAGACTGGCGACGTGTGGTGTTTAGCGATTAGTGCTGCTTCGTTTTGGGGACAGATGATCATTGTGTCTGGGTGTGAAGGTCCCAGGCACAATCCCAACTTTGCTATCAAGCGCCACACCTCCCCCACTGCAGGCATTATGGTCTGGGGAGCCACTGCCTATGATAGCTGATCAGCTCTAGTAGTGGTATGTGGATCATTGATGGGCCAGTGGTATGTGGATGAGATCCTACGGCCCTATGTGCTCCCATTCCTGGCCGGGATTTCAGGTGCGCTATACCAGCAGGATAATGCCTGCCTGCACATGGCTTGGGTTGCCCAGGACCACCTATGTCATGTCCAGATACTTCCATGGCCTGCCCGCTCCCCAGACATGTCCCTTATTGAGCATGTGTGAGACCAGTTGAAACACTGTCTGCTGTCGTGCCGCACTATCCGGGATTTGGAGCACACCGGCCAACACGTGTGGGCCAGTCTGCCACAGGACAACATCAGGTGTATGTTCGCCTCCATGCCGGACCGTATTGCAGAATGTATCACCACACAAGGTGGTGCAATGCGCTATTAAAGATGACCAGACTGCGTGCCACAAATCCCTCTGTAATTGTCCTGAAGCTCTGTTTTTGCCATCATGCATATCATTCACCTGTATCATTACGTCCATAAAATTTCAGTTCAATCCAATGCTTCCTTCTTGGTGCGCAGATTTCTTTGTCCATATACAAATTTCGTTTGTACTTTCCTAATCCCTTGTTTCAATAAAAATCCTTCTGGTTGTACTTTCCTAATTCATTGTTTCAATAAAAATCCTTCAGGTTTTTATTCAACTGTTAAAGCTTTTGCATCAGTTAATCCTAAAATACGAAACAAAAGCAAGTGGGTGATGAGTGGTTTGAAGCTGATTCTAAGATTAGAAGAGGCAGTTGCATCGACTGGTATATAATTACGTACCCTGCACTACACCAGGATGTCTGTACTTTGGTTATTAGACATTTTTTCACAGCAAATGATGATTTGTGCTTTGGAAAGTGAATTAGAAAGTGATCTACATACAGATTGTTTTATGATGTACATAACCAGACATGACAATTATTAGTGTCCTACAGATGGCTACCACTGTGAAGTGCACACTGGTAGCCATCTGTAAGATGCAGATACTAATATTATATCTGCATCTGTAAGATACACAAACAGATACTAATTCGTATTTCAGGGGTTAAAATTCAGGGCGGGAAGGCGGGATTCCCGCCGAAATAAATAGTTGTTAGGCTCAAGTCTCCCCGCCTTACGAAATTTTAAGAAAAAATATACCTGTATATAAATATAAAATCTTGGGTCCGTTTTTGGACCACTTGCAAAATTCGCGCGTTAAAAATGTATCCTTTGTAAAAAAATACGTGCGTTAGAAACGGACTGTTCAGAGTTCCAAAAATTGCAATCGAATACATCGTTCATGTCGGGAACACAATCAGTTTATGAACACGTGAAACGGCTTCCATATGTAGCCGAATGAGCAGTTCATTTTGCATATCGCGGATTGTTAGGAATCAGGCATGAGATTCTTCTTCGGATTCGCGGAAGAATTCCGTTTTTTTCGCCACATTTGCGTTATACTTGAAATTTTCCCCGCCATCGTAATTTCTTTTTCTCGCGAAGTTTCCTCTGTCCAGTATTGTCATTAAATATCAATTTATTTGCATAAATGTTTGTATTTCAGCATGAAAGTGTAGACAACAATTTCCGATAACGGAAGTTCGACGGAGCAAAAATTTCCTTGCAAACTTTAGGCATGAGTTTCTTCCGCGGATTCGAGGAACTCTAACTTTGTCATCTTTTGCGTCATTCTCCAGAATGATGCAAAACTGAAGATCATTTTTTTGGGGGTGGCGAGTTGGTGTGTGTGCATGTGTGTGGCGGTGGAAGCGGGCATTTTCCGGCTGGGTACGGAATTTAGTCTTTCAAAACTTTCGAAAACGGAAATTAGACAAACTGCAGATTTAATCTGAAATCGTAATTTTTTTCTTTCACGATATCCCCTCTGCTTAGTGCTATTGTAAAATATAATTTTGTTCGATAACTGATTGTGTTTCAGCTTAAAAATGGAGGGAACATTTCCAAAAACGGAGGTCAGACGGAGCGAAGATTTTTTCGTTATCGTAACTTTTTTTTTCGCGATGTTCCCAATGTCCTGAATTATTGTTAAATGTTATTTTCCCTCCATAAATAGTTGCACAGTGAAAAACTGGTCATTTCTCATATCAGAAGAATGGTTGAATCAACAAAGTCTCAATTATGTGAACTGTAAACATCTCATACATAGTATTCAAGAAGATATTTTTTTTTTCAGAACTGAAGGGAAACATGTTAAAAAATAATAAATTAGTTGACCCTTGTAATACTAAACTTGCATATCACAATGTTCAGTGAAGGTTTATTTTATCTTTTGTGATTGAGATAGACTGCAGATTTCCTTCCTCCACAATGGAACTCTTTTTGAAGATTGAGTGTGTAGAATCTGAATCTGTGAAGCAATACACACACGCACACAAGTTACAGCCTTTCAAAAGCCTGGCAGACAAGTTTTTTTTTTTTCTTTTCAAAAATTAATGAAGATAAAGTCATGGAATATTCACTTATTCAAACAGCTGTAAAAAATGAAGAGTGTATGTGCAGATGTCCAAAGTTTTATAAGAGTTTTATAAGCAACTACTGCACACATTTCCATTAGTGTCAAAAGGTTCTTCTGCAAGTAAGTCTTGTGTTGCGTTTAACAAATGTACCATGTGAATGTGGCTTTTGCAAACAAAACTGAATATTGTTAAGTCACATATTAAAAACTCCCCACCTGAAATTTTCAATCCCCTCCATTTACAAACACGAGTGGGGAGACCCTTCCATTTCAAATATGAATTTTAAGCTTTGACATATTACTTTTCTGAAGCAGAAATGAAATTAGTTCAGTCCAAGTGGCCCTTAGCACAAGGAAATTCACTGTAGAAAAACTGTTTTGGTTACAAAGCATTTGCCACTAATATTAATAGTAATAATTGTTACTTTTATGTATATGTAAATATTCATTTCTAGGTCTCATTTTTAATCATTTTTAAAATGTTTGCTTTTAATGTTCATAACTGAAAATGTCAACATATTCAACAATTTATTCCATTGATTCTAAGTCTCAAACACACGGAAGTTTGAAATAGGTGAATTTGCTGATAAAACAGTTATTTAGGCCTAACTTTTGAGTGCTGTATCCTGGAGGTTATTTGAGGGCACAAAGCTCAGACTTAAGACTGTTAGGTAAACATACATGCTAATTTTCTAGAACATCAAAGTGGGTGGATCAAAATTAAAAATAAAATAAAAAATAAAATGGCTGAACAGTGTTGAAGAAAAACCCCACATGCATTTTAAATAATTTTACTTATTTGTGAAAATACACTGATACTCACCTTTTTTTTTTTCCTGAAAAAGTTACAAGATGTGTCAAGGATCAGCATAAAAGAAAAATGTACAGAGCTTGATAAAAAATAGCTAAATTTTATAGTACTTTTTCACTTCACCACTGGGTGGCGCTTATTTATCTAGCATTTCCAGTAAAATTAAAATGGTTTTGAGATCTGTGAACCGTTTTTCATGAACTCTTAAAGTTTTGTCCTCCTAAATTCATTAGAGTAGCAGTCACAGCAAGTTTTGTAGTGGCATGTCGGTGCACTGCTGCGAAAGCGAGTGCTCAGCTAAATTTTGGAACACTGTATATTAAAAACTATGGGGTGAAAAAAACTAAAACAGGATTTTTCCATAACTTTATAAAGTATGCTGAGTTTCATTCAAATCCCAGTCGGTGGGTGACATTTTGCAAAAAAAAATTGGATGATTTGATGTGGATTGACCCACGGTTTTCCCAGTTTTTTTTCTTAATTGGGGTTTTAACAACCACTGTGAGGAACTCAATGGGCTAAAAGCAGTTGCCCATCGCTAATTTAAGGCCACCACTGGCTCAAGAGAAGGGAGAGAACCAGTGCCATAAGACAAACACAATATCCATGCCTCACCGGGATTTGAACCCGGACCCATCTCGAACAAATGATCTAAAGCCATCGCTTAGACCACTGTGCCATCGGGGCGGCCCCAGTCTTTTAATAGTAGTAATAATCACATATTCAAAACTCCCCCACCAGAAATTTTTAATCCCTTCTATTTACAAACACAGCTGGGAAGACTCCCATTTCAAATTTTAATTTTAAGCTCTGTTATTTCATCTTTTATTGTTTCGTGCACTACGAAAAACTTAACACTTTCGCTGCCAGCAGGTGCCAGCAAAAAAAATTGTCGTAAGGTGCCATGCTGGTGCCAGCGACTTCAAATTGTTAATGGGTTTCGGTTTTTGTTTTGTATTACTTCTGCTAGGTGATGCAACTTCTTCATGTTTTAAAGTAGTAGGTTTCTAGGCAACACAGTGCAGGTGTTGTAATGCAGATGGCCTGGGGATAAGAAGTTGCAAGCGACTTCCGTGGGCTGGGAATGTGCTATTATTTTTGTTTTTTATACTTTCGTAAACATCAGGCTTATTTCCGAAATTTTTGATATTTTAAATATTCAGTTATACATATATAAAGATATATATATATATATGTATGTTTGTACTATATTTTGTTTTTATGGAAAGTAGCATGTAAAAAAAATATGAGGCATAAATTTTATCCCATTTGGAAAAAATAAGTAAAATTATTAAAAGGAAAGCTACACTGGGTGCAAGCGCCTTGAACATTTCAATTAATTTGGTTTTTATTTTGTATTCCTTTCACTAGATTTACCCATGTTTTGAAGCATTAAATTACTACACAACATACTGAAGAAATACAGCGTAAATCAGATGGCCATAGAAGTCGCTGCGACTTCTATGGCCATCTGATTTATATATTTATATTTATACATAGAAGTCGCTTGCAACTTCTATGGCCCATGGGTATACTATCATTTTTTTCATAGATGCCGTAGATTTTAGTGTATATTTTCGAAATTTTCATGATATATTACAAATAGTTTTTTTTGTTAAAGTAAAATATAGAGTACAAATTTGATGTGGGGCTACTCATAACTTATAAATTGCATAACTTATAAATTTTTATACTATATTTGTGGGCCTTTCTGGGAATGTATTGCCTAAAACCAAGTCTTCCTCTAAATAGCACAAAACTTTCATCCACAGAAATTTCTTTTCCCGGCTGTTTCAATTTATTCATGTTGCCCAGCAGTATCTCCATAAGCCCTTTGACCTTATAAGTGCGATCGTTCCCTGGATCTTAAGAATTGTCAGCGAAGTGCCATAACTTCAGTAGGAGTTGAAACCTGTTTCTGCTGAAAGTGTTAGGTGCGATTCGGTTTTGGAACAACACATGAGTGGACCAATAATCTGTAATCTTCGGAAATCTAACCAGGTCCATCCAAATAAGCAGACCAAGAATTTTTTTCATTTCACTTACAGATGTTGGCAGCCATTGTTTCATCCTCGAATGTGGTGATAAGATACCGCCTTGAATGACTTGATGTGCATTTTTATTTGTTTCAGTAACCATTAGAAGATAATTATATCATCAGTCACTAGATAGTGGAAAATGTCAATAGCTGTAAAGGGGTCTAAATTCATTACATCAAGACATATACCTGAGGGTGCTGTAAATGAAATTTCCTTTTTCTTTGACGAATCAACTGGCCCCCAAATTATCTGCTGCTGTTCGTGATGTACGGGATTCACGTCTAAATACCGATGTTCTTCCATTGTTTGCCAGAAATCACAATCACAATCATATTCTTCAGTACTGATTACATAATCTGGATCAGAATCAGATGCAGAAGAAATTTCAAAATCGGAAAGACTTGATTCGTGGTCACTTGTGTCCGATTCAACAGAATCGGTTGTTGTTGGACCAACAGTTGGATCATCTATAGCAGAAAGATCTGTAGCGGGGTTAATAATTCCAGATGGACCAGCAGTGGGATCAGGCATCCATGGAGAAGGAAGCCTGACAACGGATTCTAATTTTCGCCTTTTGGTGTAAAAATTTTTGCTATTTATGGGATCGGCAATCCTCACGCTTTGATTACGAGAGCAGTTATGGGATTTTCGTCAAACTACAAATTAGCGAGGTTCGGGAGAAAAACGAAAGAAAAAAAAAAAAAAAAGAAAAAGGTGCATGTCTGTTAACATCCCGAAATCTATTATGCTCAAGTGAATTAAGTGCTGTCTAATGGAAAAAAATAAATTCATAGCCCAAAAGTGAGGGAAGGAGGCTACTTTTCCTGCAGCATTTGTTTATATAAACTGCATCCGAGCAGAGGAATATTGTTAGTAAGAGAAAGGTGTTCACCCAGTTTTCTCTTAATTTGCTTCCACCAGCCACCCTATGCTAAGGAATGAGTGTGTAGAACCACCTAAGTGGGAATTGCCTTCCCCAGTAGGGTATTATTTTTCCATTGTCTCCGACCGACGTGGTGTCCCAGCTCAACCTCTGCTAGACACAACACACTAACACAAAGAAAGGAAAGTGGGAGGAGCACTCATTATTTATAGACTTTCTACAATTCCTTTTTTACGCTTTCCAACTGTAAGTTGAAGAAGCGTATATGCTCCAGCTTTGTCCGTCTGTCTGTCCGCACGATACCTCGTGTAAAAATGGTTCGATTTTGATTAAATTTTAGTATGTGGTAGGGGACCATCTGGGGACGAACCCTATTGAAAATGAGCGAGCCGCCCCGGTGGCGCAGTGGTCTAAGGCGCTGGCCTCTGATCATTCGTCCGTAAGGGGTCCGGGTTCGAATCCCGGTCAGGCATGGGTGTTGTGTTTGTCTTATGGCACTGGCTCTCTCCCTTCCCTGGAACCAGTGACCCTAAATTAGGGACGGGCGACTGCTTATAGCCCATTGAGTTGCTCACGGTGGTCGTTAAACCTCCAATCAAAAAAAAAAAAAAAAAAAAAAAAAAATGAGCGAGATGGGGGTCAAAGGTCAGAACATAGGAGCGGGATCTATTTCATTGCCCTTATGCATCACAACTTACGTAAAAATGTTTCGCTTGAGACAAAACTTTATCATGTTGTTCAGGAAGCATACTTAACCGGTTCTGTTTAAATATAATCGAAATGGGGTCAAAGGTATAGGAGCGAGATTTATTCTATAGCCATGTTCCTCATAACTTGAGTAATAATTTGAGTAATGATTTCTAGTATGTTGGAAAGCATATCATAATCAATGCATTGCATGATTTTACTGGATTTTACTAACTTGCTTACATAAGCTTGTATGAAGTTGCCCGCGCCTGCATGGCTTATACAACATCACGTTTAACTGTTGGGCCACGTCAGTCGCATGCAACTTCTGCATGTTTTGCTATAAATGGACTTGTGGTCAGCCAACTAGTAGGTGGTATAAATATTTTGGGAATCCCATTATTGGAACTTCAGATATTTACTTCTGTTTATCTGGCCTCCCAGGGCGATTTCTACAGAAAGCGCGTGCACCCGGTGGTAGCGAAAGTGTTAAGGCTTATTGTGCATTTTAAATAATATGCAATTCTTCTGGGGGGGGGGTAAATTCATGTTCTTTTGCACATTTTTTCCTTTTGCTAAAAAATCTTCCTTGAAAAATTCTTTCAATGCCAGAAAGGATTCAAAAGATGTGCTCATTATACCCGAGAATTTGGTGTCATCTTTCTTGTTTGAGAATTGCGATAGGTTTTATTTAGAAACAAATCTGTGCTGCTCAATAAGTAAATCTATTATGATACCTGGAAATGTTTGCTAAGTGGCAGTGAGTGTTCAATTTTCTATTAATTATGCTAGATGCGGATTTATTAATAGGCTTTGTAGTCTCAAATCTGGAAAGGTAAAGTTTTAGAGGTGGTGGCTTTGAGAAAAGAAAAATAATAAAAATCTTACAGTATCAGAACGATGAATCTATTTAGTACTTACGAAGGATGTATGTATCAGTTAAGTCTGGCTGTGCTTATAGCAGCAAATCCTTCAAGTGAGTGTAGGATTGCTATGATTAAATTTCTTAAAAAACATGGTTAAGTTCTCACCATATATACTGAAGGCACATATTATTACATAAACACCCTGCACCCTTCCAAAAACCTGCCCAGATCCACCACAATAATACAGAACCTCCTGTAGGCTAGCTATACATAGGTCAAATACGTACCTGCTGTATTATAGCATTCCTGAAACTGTGTTAATGGTAAACATGGGCCCTTAGTGTGTTTGCTCATGAGCAGATAGACAGAGCACAGAAGATGAGCTGCTTCATTTCCATGACTAATTGGGATTTTCATGAGTGACAAGTGCATGTGTGCACCAGTATTACATCATAACTGGATGCTGCTGGGGAAAATATGGCCACAAACAAGCTGTTGATTCTCGAAGTGAGTGCCACCTCTACCATCTTGTAACATCAGAATAAAGGGCCACTGTGGAGAGGATGATGTCATCATTCAATGAAAAGACACCTACAGAGATTTGTGCCAAACACCATTCAACGCAAAATGTCACAACTGGGCTATGGCAGAAGACACCCACATCAAGACCCTTGTATCCTTGTTAACAGTATGCCACTAGTCATGAGGCTGCAGGTGGTGAAGGAACATCGGCACTCAGAAGACTGAAAACATTTAGCTTGGTCTCTGATGCACCAAGCTGCACCACCACCTGAATGTTCACAATACCTTATTGACTGCTGTTGTAAGGGTAAAAGGTGGGCTTACACATTATTTGGCGAGTGTGTATAATAAATACACCGGACAAAAAAAATAGTCACCCCTAACAGAAATGGCAGTAGAAAGTTACCGGTTGCACAGAGAACAAACACTGTGATAGCATTGTTGAGAGATAAATAGCACTGACGTGGTCTACAGGATCATTTCTGTCTCTTGCAGTGGTGAAGATCAATGTGTGTGTTGAATTTAGTCTGCAATATGGGGCATAAGACAGACGTTACGGAGTCGCAAAAAGGAGCTCTCATGTTTGGTCATGCCCACGGACACAAAGTGAATGAAGTCGCCCAATTTGTTGGTGTGTTGAAGCGTACTGTCCAGCGGGTCTACAAATAGTGGTGTCGTTCGCAGTCAATGGAAAATCAGTGACGTAACTGTGGCCGGAAAACGATTCTCAATAACAGGGACCGCTGCCATGTTTCAGGCCTAGTAACTGCAAATCGCTTTCAAACCAGGCAACAATTGCTCCAGTCAATGAAAGTCCACTCCAACCAATTTCCAAAAGGACATTGCGACGAGAACTGCATGCGATGGACATCTGGAGCAGAGTACCTTGGAAGAGGTTTCTTTAAACAGCAAGTCACACGTTACCAATGGGTTCAGAGGCACCAAAACTTTACTGTGGAGGATTGGAGATGAGCAATTTGGTCTTATGATTCTCATTTTTGTTTGTACTCCAACGATGGGAGGCAATGACTGCATCACAGGCCCAATGAATCCTTTCATCCTGATTGTGTCAAAGGTGTTGTTCAAGCTGGAGGGTTATGTGATGTTTTGGGGATGTTTTTCGTACCATGAAATGGGCCCTCTCGTTGCAGTGATGATGAATTTGAACCAACATGTGTACCTCTGCATTCTGAATGACAAAGTGTTGCCCTTTGCTCCTACATCTCGAGGAGCAAGATCACATTGCCATTCCTGTCCTCCAAGATGACAATTAATGTGTGCACAGGGCTAAAATTGTGTCTGAGTCAACAACACAACAAACTATGAGCAACACTGTCTCACCTTGAGTAGCCCACCAAATTCCCAGATTTAAATCCTATGAAAATCTGTGGGATCATTTGGAACAGAAATTGAAATGCTAGAATAGACACCCATGTACTCTGGCAGAACTTTGGAACCAATTGATGCCCGAGTGGCTACAAATCGATGTTCAATACATCCACAACCTCATGGAGTCTATCACACCAGGCTCATGCTGCTATCAAGGCAAGAGGCGCCACCACCCATATTAGGTATGTTCTGACAGGGGTGACTAATTTTTTGGTCTGGTGTGTTTAAAATGCCCTTGTAGTGTATTTCTCTCAACTGAGGAAAATAATAAAGTAACTCACATAATTCTTTATTATGCAAAGAGAGAGGAAGCTATGACTTTGGATAAAATCTTAACTTTGGATATCTGATTATTTATATTAGCATATTCAGTTTATTACTGTATAAGCAGTTGCACAATAGTAGTTCTAAGTTAGTTGGAAATCGGCCACCTTGGGTAAGGATATCCTTGTGGTACACTCCTAACAGTTATGCATTAGCAATGAGTAGTGCAATGAAGGATATCATGACTTTGGGACTTGCCATTTGGATAAGTTTTTTAACATGGTTTCTGAAAAAGGATCTGTTTTGTGTATGGGACAGCCACTATACTAAGCCCAAATATTGTAACAGGAAAATATCTGATTTTTCTTCAATGAGTAGAATATATAAAAACAGGAAATTTGATTTGATATGTGATGTTTCTGATGAGGACTATCAATTATCAGTGTTATTATCAGAAGACTGAAATAGTGCATGTAAAATTAATTGCTCCAGAAGCTGAAGACTTCTTTTTTTTTTTCATTTTGTTGTGTTATGATAAAATCATGGAATCTAACAATGAACACTATGGTGCAAAACCTGTTAGATGGCCAAACATCTTACTGTGAAATATAGTGCCATGTTCCAAGTGTGGTGATGTGAAGCATGTTTGTGCAGAATATAAAGAAGCATTCTCGTATGAATGCTGCTAAGCCATTTCTTTTTATTTTCCTTCTTCCCCAACACAAGTTACAGAGAAAAGTAGTGGAATTCAAGTAAATAGGAAAATAAAGAGAGATGTGGCAATGAAGACACAGATATACAACAGAATGTACAATTGGCATTAAAAGAAATGCCAACTGTATTCTTCCCACTCAGAAACAAGTCCTTAAGATGCAATATCTCTAAAGGTAAAGTCAGAACACATAGTAAAAGACACTGTAAATATGCACTATATGATTTCCAGTGCTGAAGTTAATAATGAGTATGTAAAGAAACTTAAGACAAGAAAAATAGTGAAGGTAATGTTAAGCACATTTTCATCCATTACTGGTGAGAAGTTACCTGTGCTAAACTTTGAATTTTCTGTAACCTTGTTGGTCCTACAGTTACAGGATGTTTCTGTGGAGAATTTGCCTCCTCAGTTCTGCTATTGCAGGTCGTCTGCTTTCAGTACATGCCTATACCAGAGCAATCTTGTTTCTTGGGCCCTGTGTAACAGTTCTTTCATTTCAACTGTTTCTCTAATC
The DNA here is from genome assembly GCA_039090855.1 of Macrothele yani. Taxonomy (NCBI): domain Eukaryota; kingdom Metazoa; phylum Arthropoda; class Arachnida; order Araneae; family Macrothelidae; genus Macrothele; species Macrothele yani. The sequence goes on along the minus strand of CM077017.1, from coordinate 56,329,875 downwards.
CTCTCATTCTTTCTCATCCGGTGACACTGTAGACAAACCTAAACATTTTCATTACTGCAATATATGGCTTATTATGTATTAGTGGCATAACTACGAAATCTGAGCGTAAGTGAACATACAACTTAGTCAAACTAAGTTGTAATTCCAGTACAATTTTTAACTTTATAACATCAGTACAAAATTTCTGTATTATAGATTAAAATGCTAAGCTTGAAATATTAAAAAAACGTGAAAAACAAATATAAGTAGGTTATTACATAAACAAAATAATGTATTTCAAACAAAAGGAGAAATAACATAAAACCAAGTGTACAATATTACTGCAAAAGAGCCTACTTTATATTTAGTGTTGTACAATAATATTGCCTGTCTTGTAATGGCATGAAAGGAAAACCAGCTTTAATGTCCTTTTTCTTTAATTCAGATATTTTATTTTCTGTTCTCTGTACTTTAAGTGTGACTTGGAGAGCTCCCAGAGACTCACTTGAATGAACAACTGATTTCCTGTTTCATGTTTGAAACTTAATATTAATAACTTGTTCACCAGTATCTGGTTTATGATTAACTTTGTAGCCCAGTTCATGTAGCTTGTTTGTGAACTTTAAGCTTGCCACTAGAGTATAAGGAATAGCCATATAGTTTTGCAGGCGTAGCAAAATCTTTGAAATCTTGCGGTTTTATTTGTATATATGGATTCCTTTAACTTTTAGTATATGGATTCCTTTAACTTTAAGTAATGCTCTGACAAGTCCAATTGGAGAATACATGTTATTATGTTTCAGTATTATTTCAATGCACCTGTGAACACTGTCTACCTCTTGAATGCAAGAGTGGCCGGGAACTGAATACTTCATTGTTACGGAAGTAATGCTTGGATTTTCTTTTATAAATAGCTGTACTGCATATGACATGATTGAATTCCTGTTTTGTGGTACACATGAATCAGACTATGTACTTAGTTCAGATTAGTCATTTTCTTCAATTAAAATATCAAAGATTTTTCTAAGTGCACTGGCAATGCCATTTCCAGCTGACCCTGCCAATGTTTCAGGCCAGATAGCACAATAAACTTTTTAGTCACTGAACAGTACGCGGTTAAATTGTAAACATTGAATTTACAAAGATAGAAAAAGCAACTTACGTCTGATTGTAGAAGAGCAAGAACATTTTCAAGGTCAAACAAGAGCACTAGTTTACCTCCTGTTTTAACATTATTCTTCTCTTCTCTCATTGCATTTTTAACAATTTCATGATGCTGATAACTATTTTTTAAATTATCAGTAAGTGTTCTTGTCTTCTCAGCAACTTTGAATTTTTCACACAAGTCACAACAATCGCTTTTCGGAACACGAAACCCTAAGTTAAATTCCATCACGAAAATTTTGTAATACATAGATTCTTTAACAGGATTAATGTTTTGCTTTGTACATTTTTCTTTATATAAAAGATACATTTTGGAAATGCTTAGATTCGAATCAAGGTATTCTCTCATTGTAGTAGCCCTACAACAGTGTGATTCAATTTTAGGAAATTATTTAATATGTTGCCAAGCAAAATCAGCATTACCCTCTGGCACTCTTCTACTGCCAACACTTTTGCCTCTGTGATCAGGATTAGCGGTGTTGGTCTGAGTATTTTTAGTCATGTGTGCAGTATATACTGGCTTCTGTGATGTGGATAAAGTTCCCAAATAAAATTGTTTACATACTTGAATTTTCTCATCCTTGACATGAAAGAAATACTTGAATGAGTAATTCCTTCTCGACTGCATTTGATTATTTCTTGGTAACCCATCAATATTATCAGTGTCTTCATCGTCAGACACATTAAGATCATCAATTCTTTTTCTCTTTGGCCTAACCATGTGAGAATGTTCTGTAGTGTTAATTATGAAATATCTCTTTTCTGTTGCATTTGGCAAAGAATAATATGTTTTGTGCAGTTCAAAATGTTCATCTTCAGATATCTTCTGACTACATTTGAATTTGCAATGAATTAGACAAGTTTTTAATGTTTTTACCTCTTTTGCAAGGACAGTTTTTCCTTGCCAACTTACATATAACTTACCTGACTGATGTGCTGCCTGTCTTACATTGCTTTTCCATTTTCATGGTTTGGCAATACCTTTTTGGACCCTCTTCCTTGGGGATTCTGGAGTTTTGTCACTGCAGTTCGTTGAAGACTGAGTGCTGAAAGAAACCCAACTCACATTTTCTATTTCACTGTCTCTGTCTGTTGCAATTAATTACGTAACAGCAGTAATACCTACTCAAATACGAACATAAAACTAAACAACCTCTACCGTTGCCCACCAGGAATCAGCGAGGCACAGGTGCTCCGTGACTCACTCGCGGGCTTAAATGCAACTGGCCGCCGATGTTGTGGATATGCAAATATATCACCCTGGTGGTATAAAAATGGTCGGGGTCGGCGTTTTACTGACAAACTAATACCATGCAAACAAGTTCATCAGTAGTTTGGCAAAACATAATATGTTTTGTCAAACTACAAGTTCATCAGTAGTTTGGCAAAACATAATATGTTTTGTCAAACTACTGACTTTCGTTAAAATGCCATATTATGGCTTTTTAACAGTTACAACCTTGTCACTATGATTTCTTTTAGTAGCACTGCAGTTACAACTGTGTCACTTTTGCTAATTCCATAAAATGCTGACATAGACTGTTCAAAGTCAGCCCCTGGATACAGAATGACAAATAGTACATATTGAAGACACAACCTCAAATTTGAAAATTTTGTCACTTAGAACCTTGCCAAAGTAAGGCAGCGAAGTATCTTACTTTCTAATGCAATTAATATAACTGTAGGAAACTGCTTAAAGTATTTAGCTTGTTGCTCTTCTTCACAGTTTTTCCCATTTAGTGCTAAATGGGTTAGGAGCTTAAGTACGTTGGCAGTGGTACGTCAAAGTATCGGCTATGAAGTACGTCAAACGCCTGAACACGACTGGACCATCTGGTTGGACAAACCTTTTTAAGCACTTTTGCTAGAAAAAGCCTCTCTCAGCATAGACCATCTACTGGAAGCACTGAAACGACACACAGATTCTCAACTTGGTCAAAAATGTTTCTTATTTCAATAACATTAGACACTGAGTCACTAACAACTGGGTAAAATATGTAAGCACAACAGTGAACATATTTTGCCTAGGGATTTCTTTGTTTTATCCTGGCTTGAAGGCCTGCATAAATGCCACTCATATTAGCAGCTCTGTCATACCCTTGACCACATAATTTTTGAGATATCAGTAAACTCTTCTACAATACCTAAAACCTTAGTTTCTAAAGCTTTTGATGTTTGACTTTGAATTTCTACAAAACCACTGAAAGACTCATTTATTTCTATTTCGGTTGGTCTACCTTGTTCATCCTTTTTTATATTCACATATCGAAAAACTGTACTGAGCTGGTCAAGTTTCGTTATATCTAATGTCATGTCCACAATGATTGATACGAAAGCTGTATCTTTCATTTCCTCCTTCACTTGTTTCATAGTTTCATAAGACAACAAATCTATAATTTCATTTTGAACTTTGGGACTTAAGTACTTGATGGAACCTTTAGGATGTTTGATCTATTCCACCAAGACGTCATAACTAAGAGGTGAATTACCTCAAGACAATTCTCTTTCGGGATTTTATCATCAACAATTATGTGCTTTCTAAATGGCAGATTATAGCCAACATAATCATTATGTCTATTATGCACCTCAAAACTTTTCCCCAGTAGTTTGCCGATTTATTTTCTTCTAGAATGTTTCTTGTGTCTATTGTTAATCCAGCTTCCCGTCGATAATACACTTCTTCGCACGCCATTGCATGAGACTGTGATTGTTGGTCTGTTAATATTCCTGCCCATTTGGATAGGAATATTAACAGACAACAATCATTTGTGTTGGCATTTGAGTTGCCATAAAGCCAATATTGCTGACAATAACAAATGTTTTGTTTCTTTGGATAACATAACCACTGCCACTTTAATTTCAATTTGCCTTCTTTGTAGTTTTGATATTACTACTTTTCATCAAAACTTTATGAATATTTAGTCTTTAGCAAAAGGCTCCTTAGACTGATAAGGGCCCAAATCAATAATAAACATTTTTTGTCCTTTAGTGGGAGTGTTACTGAAATTACCTTTATCAGACAAGGTAATATCCTAGGGCTTTAGTAGACATGTTTGCAAAGTATCTATACTTACAGCAAGTTTTGTTGTTTCAGCACTTGTTGAAGGAGTAGTTAAATCAGCTGACTGTGAATCATCCATATGTGTGTGTGAATTATTATTTTTAGCTTGCTTGTGAATTATCAGTTTGAAAATACAATGAAATTTTCTTGACACTTTTTTATAGCAGTCTTTACAGCTTCGTCTTTTGCACGTTTCCGTTTTTAAATTCTGCACCACTACACTTTTTCAACATAGTTTTACCACTAGTAAACAAAGCAAACAGCAAAGAGAACTTTAACTATGGTTGATAAGAGCACATTGGCAATATACAACACCGCTAAACAAAACTGAACTGAGATCAAATGCTGAAGGCGACAACTGTTCAGTCGACACTAGGGTCAGAGATCTGAGCTGAGATGAGAATGGTCAGGTACGGGTGTTGCCGGAAAGTATTAGGTTTCACATTATGAGAGAGAAAGAGGTGGACATTGGACTCACCACATGCACTTACCTGAAGAACTACTGAGCAATTGTTTATATTTGAGCTCAACGTCAAAATAAGATGAGTCACCGGTCACACACTGTAATAACACATGCTACCAGCTAGCTCCATTGGTGCCCTCCTACAGTTGAGTTGTGGAGGACTTAAACTATTCTTTATTTTTTTTAACATTTAATGATTTTTTTTTAATATGAAAATTTTTTGCCTTGGCTGGGGCAATTTTTTTTTTAACATTTCACATTTTAACGATTTTTTAATGCAAAAATTTTTGCACCCCCAAAATCTTGCACCTGGAACATACTGCTCCTCGGTAGGTATGCCTCTGTTATGTATACATCTTGCCACTAGACAAGTATTAGCACTGTTGAAAACTATAATCTTAGAAACTTTGTTTCAACCTTATAGACCACTTCCATCACACAGGATACCAGGTCTTTATCTAGTTATTCTATCCTCCATCATTGTGCTATTATAACTTTTATTATTTCCCCATGACTGATTCAAAGCATTTAGAATCTTCATACATACTTTACTACTCCTTCCTAGATATATATAAACACCGTCACTGCAGCATATTTACTCTCTTTTGCTTTCAGGTACTTATGCCCCTCCCCCTTTTTCCATCTAAGCACATATCATTACATCAGAAGCCCACAGTGCTCCTGACTTTATTTTTGCTATCATCACTTGGATGCTTTTGCTTTTTAGGGTGTGCATATGAAGTTTTGGTCACAATTATTTTCTGGGGTTTTCATGCTGTATCTGTTTATCAGCTATTTTGTTATGACATGACCAGCTCTTGAACATTTAGTTCTTAGTTAGGATACTAACTGATGCACATGGTCAGCTTGTTAGTAACTTGATTGATCCTACATGGGGCAAGCTGGGTTGGCAAATGCTTAGAGGAGTGGTGTTCCTCCTATGGCCTGAGGAATCAGTTTTCCTAATCTGCTTGCTCTTGGCACTCTGTTGCTAAACCTGGCTGTTATATCCCATGAACCAACTAACCAACCAAATAGATTTAGTTATGCTGACTTTTTCTTTGAAATTGAATAGTGCTGCCCCCTGAGAAATATATGTACATTCAAGTGCTACTGAAGATATTATAATTCATCAGGCTATTACAAATGTTTAAAACTTGAAGAACAGATAAAACACAGTAGCTGTAATCCTGGTTTTGGTTACAGATGCTACCATGCTACAAGAAATCACCAAGTGTTACATTGAGACAAATATTGTTTACAAAGTGACTGTGCAGTAATGTGTAATGGAGCCATCAAAGGGAGAGATAGATTACAGTAGGTCTTTATTTTGTACCTGTCCATTATTAGATGTTACACCTTAATAACCATGCAGATGTATAAAATCATAAAAAAGAGAAAAAAGAAATAACATGATAGTCCAAATAAACGGTCTAAGGAAACAGGTTATTTCTAACATGGATGCTGGCTATTGGGATGGAAGATTAATTTCTTACACAGGGAAAGCCTTAACTAGCACAATGTAGATGTTTATTCAGAGTTCGGTACCTAAGATACTTTGAAATGCATGATGCTAGGTGGTTTAATGGTACCATACATAAGCAGAAATTAAGAGAACTAGTTTGATTTCCATTTGAAGGAAATTTTCTTTCAGTTTTCTGAGGAGTTTGCCACATAGGTATAGGTTAATGATATCATTCATAAGTCAAAATGTCATGTGTCGTTGTCTGTTTTTGAAAAATATATAAAATTTCATCATAATATACAAACTTATCTCGAAAATTGAACTGGGGAATTAACAAATTACTTCCTTTCACATTAAGCAACCTATTTACAAGGAACAATTCTTTGTTCTCGGTCAGAACATTTCCACCAACTTGCGATGACATAACTTATAAAGAATATATATTCTTTATATTCTGTAATGGTGCAACACAGCTAAAAAACAGGACATTTAAAGCATCTGGAAATGTAAGGTGGGACTTAGCCATTTAGATTATAGCTCTTAGCAAGGCTTAAAACTCAAGCTTCATGCGACAATAATGCCTAAACATAGAAATCGAGCGAAAACATACAAAGTCGCGTATGGTAAAAAGGTTCGTTTAGCGAGAGCTTTTGGTCATCCTACGACCTTGATCCCCCGCGATCGACTGGATGGGCTGGTTGCCAGAACTAAAATTTGAAATTGGGGTGTTGGAACTGTTGCCAGATTTTAGTAGAGAGATCCAAATAAATGGGATTTGGTGAGGGGTCTCTGAATTGCAGTTTTTGGTGAGCAAAATTTCAATGCTTTCTTGGAAATGCAGAGATGCTTTGTTGTTAAATGGGGCAACTTTTTTTTTGTTTCTTTCCAAATGGGAACTGCAGAGGTGTCTTCAAGGGTTAGTGCAGATAATTCTGTCTTTGGAGGACCATTGGAAACATCTTTTTTGTGTTCACTAAGTCTTGTATTGATGCTTCAGTAAGTGCTTCCAATATACACTGAGACCAGAGAAATTTCGCCGAAATTCCCATTTGAAAAATCTGTCTGCTCTCACCAATACTAATAGGAAAAACCACCATTCATTAGATTCTTCTCTTATAAGATGAAGGATCCCTTTCCATGGATCCTTCTCGTTTAAGATGTGTAAACTCTTCAAAACTATGGGCTACACTCTCACAGTGAAACCAAACCCTCCTGCAATAAAGTGCCTGCTTAAAGACAGGGATCCTGTCTCACCCCTGGAGTTTATGCTATTCCCATTTCAACTTCCTTTGGTCTCTCAGTGTATAATGGAAGCACATACAGAAGCATCAATACAACTTAGTGCACACAAAAAAGATGTTTCTAATGGTCTTCCAAAGACAGCATTACCTGCACTAACCCTTGAAGACACCTCTGGAATTCCCATTTGAAAAGAAACAAAACAAGTTGCCCCATTCATCAAAAAAGCATCTCTGCATTTCCAAGAAAGCATTCCCATTATTTGGATCTATCTAATGAAATCTGGCAACAGTTCCAACTCCCCAACTTCAAATTGTAGTTTTGGCAACCAGCCCATCCAGTCGATCGCAGGTGATCAAGGTTGTAGGATGACCGAAAGCTACCGCTAAACGAACCTTTTTACCATACGTGACTTTGTATGCTTTTGCTCGATTTCTATGTTTAAGCTCTTAGCAAAAATGGAGAGCAGGGAAATCATTTTTTTAGGGTAATTATTAGCGTAATCACCTGTTCAAATACGGAAGAGGGTAGGTGGTACAAAAACTGAAGGAAAGAACTACAGCTGCAGTCCAACATAAACTATCACCATTTGTGCAAGATACCATCTCTTCTTGTTGTAGCAATAGTTTGTTTCATTAGTAGCCAGCTTTTATTCTGGCCTTTAGCAAAAGTTGATCATGTTTCAAATGATGGCATAGTTTTCTAGTTGTGTTTTTGATGTACATATCTTATAGGAGCAGAACTAAAAAATTTTCCCAGCTTTGTTAAGACTGTCACACAAGGCAACTAAAAGTTTTTATTACAATGTATAATGCATAAGTATCTTCCCTGGGCCTACTTAAATGGATCAGTGAAAGAAAAGAAAATGTTACACCATGAAAAACTTGCATAGAAAAATTGTAGGTTTTCCAGTTGTTTGATTTACAATGCTGTACTCAACACCAATTGACACGATGTGGCTGAATATCATATATGATGAGAAATCTATGTCAAGGGAATGATTATGTGAACCCAAAGTGATAATAGAAAGTTCATAGTTCAGATTTATTAATGAGATGGTTTATGAAAATGATGTTTATAAGTAGAAAATATCAGGAGTCCTTCTTACAGTGTCAATTTATCGAGTTAAATAACAGAAATTAAAAAAGAATATGCTCCTCTACTAAAAAAAGTGGCATTGGCAGAGTAAAAAAGCTAACCTACAATTATGTGCATTGAAATCTTTACCAGATGTGCCAACTCCACGGATTTAGGCAGGAGACTCCGGATTTTCAGGCCTTCCTCCCACCTTCCGGACAAATGCCAAATTCTCCTGATTTTCACTGAGAATTAGCTGTTAGGATGGTCAAAATTCCATCAACCACCATGATTTCAAATCACCTGAGAAATCTTTTTCTTTCTGCGTCGATGCAAGGTGGCATTATAGTCATCAGTTTTGTACATTTTTCTCCTCCTAACTGCAAAAAGAAAGCCACTCCTAGTGGCACAGTGGTCTAAGTGCTGGATTCCGACCAATTGTCCAAGGTGGATCTGGGTTTGAATCCTGGTGAGGCATGGATGTTGTATTTGTCTTACAGCACTGACTCTTTCCCTTACCTGGAGCCAGTGACACTAAATTAGGGATGGGCGACTGCCTATAGCTCACGGAGTTGCTCACAGTGGTTGTTAAACCTCCAACCAACAAAATAAAAAAAGCTTGGTACTTCCACATTTGTTTTGACAAATGACGTAGTGCAAATGAGGTAAAAAGTGTCTTAATGACAAGCGCTATATATATATATATATTTTTTTCTTCTGAAGTTAAAAAAATAATAAACAATAAACTCCATGATTCTCCAAAATAGTAAATAAACACTTCTTCAAACTGTGGTTTGGAAAGAAAGAATTCAGTTTTTAAAAATCTCCCAATTTTCAGATTTTGAAGGTTGGCATGTCTGCTTTACATACAATTACCTCTACTGATAACAGCTCAGATTTAAGAGCATCAGCCTTTTCAAGAATATAGACATATATGAAGGACTTGGGTGTAAACAAGCCATGGTAGCCAACACTTCTGTCATTGTGAGATACGTATATTACAAGTAGTAAAAAAATACAAACGTTTGCACTTACCATAAATTGAAAGTTGTATTGTGGCGCCATATGTACACATAAATGTATAATAATCTGAAATGCTCAGATTACCACCGCAGTTGTTTTTCGTACGTAACTCATTTTTTACAAAAATGTTGGTTACCATGGTTTACGCCCGAACCCTTCATATATCAGTGAAAAGGCTGTGGTACAGATCAACATAGATGCAGAGTAGCAGAATGTAGATGTACACGCATACACAGTGCACGGATAGTTTCCAAATTATTAGCAGATTTTGCAGATAGTTTTTGCTTGTAGATTAAAAAAAATAAAATGTTATTTACAGCAGTTAAAACACTTACTTAAGGCTTCATTCACTCTAAATAATACATTTAATTCTATTTTAATCTAAAGAACTTTCACTAATTTTTCACATCTTGTTCTTTTGTTTTACAGACTTTTCTGGCCTCCAGATTTTATCAAGGCCTGTTATCAATGTATAGGAACTGTATCAAAAGTTTCGCTTAAACAGAAATAATTTAAATTTTATTGCCAGGTTCTTCTTGCAGTTGCCAGTTATTCAATTAAAATCATTCCTTTATGTATTTTGTAAATAGACCATTTTTGAATGAAGTTGTTGAAAATGCTATTTATACTTTTTTAAAGTTCATTAATGGAACTGTTTTTCTAGATATAAAAACTTTCTTTAATTAGTCTCTTGTTTTTACGAGGTTCATAGTTCAATATTTTACCCTAAAGGTCTATTTCACACATATTGCTGCACATTCAGTTGTAATGTACTTATTTTGTCCTCACTGAAATCTGTAATGTTTTAATAATTATTTGTTTTATTAATTTTTCTTTAAATTATCTTATTCTACTGTCATCGTGTGTATGATTCACGGGTTTGCAGTAATTTTTCTGTTTCAATGGTTGTGTACGCAGATACAATTTATTTTCATACAACTGCATAGATGCAACATTAATATGATATTGTGGGATAAATAGCTTTTGAATATCCACTTAGTAACTCAACATGGGATATCAGATATATAACAAATGCATCCATGTACATGGTTCTGTAAGAGAAATTATGGGGCTAAGTAATCAGTACAATGGAGCTATAAAGGATTGTGCGTAGTGGATAACTAACTGTTTGTCAGAAGTGGAACAGTATGTGAAACTTGAATTCGGGTTAATAATAAATCACAACATTATATGTTGTAATATTTTTTCATTTATTATTTTGAAATAAGCTATGGTTCAGTTCGTGAAATGCATGGAGTTCGAAACCTCTAACCTGCCCACTATGCTCATTGGTTTATTTAACAGATAACTATAGCCTTGAAAATGGGCCTCCACATACCAATATTCAAGATCCTATCAAGGCATGATTTAATCAGACTATGCAGCCAGATTATATATCAGTTTACATTGCAGCCTTGTCTCTTAAAGTATTACTATCTGGTTTGGTTTACTCACTACCTTGTTGCTAAACCAGGCAGAACCTCTGAGTACCTACAACATAAAAAGGACTGAACCTAATCGAATAAACAAAAGCTACAGTACCCAACAAATTAATGAAATCAGCAACCAATCGGGAGTCTCATGCAGATGGTCCAACATAAATATATTACTTCAGGATTTACATTGATTGAGATGGTGGTACTCTGGTCTCTCAGGGCAATGGTTTTCTAAGAGGAGATGGATGGTCCATCTGCCTCTTAGAAAACCATCACTATTATGTGTTGTGTTGTGCTAAAGGTTGTCAGGCTATACATATTTGGCCTGGCCTGTTTTATATATAGCCCCTAAAGGTTAGTGCATAGGTGTCCTTGTGATTCAAACACTGGTTACCATTTGCAGTGGGACAATGGGTTTAAAGATGTCCCATACTAGCCATTTAAACTTTTAGTTTGGTAGACCATGTCATTTGAAGTCTCTCTGTGTCAGAAAGCAGGCTTTTGTTTTACATATAATATTTGAATGTCAATAAATTTGTCTCTTTCCAGTTAAGTACCAATTATAATTTGGATTTAGAAAAATAAGCCCAAAAGTATCTCCAATTGGTCAGCACAACACTAATTTGGTAGTATCCTTTTGTGCGTGACACAATATCCATGTCTTATGATCTAGGATTCAAACCCAACCGTGCAATAATTGTAAAAAAAAAAAAAAAAAAAAAAAAAAAAAGCCAGTGTGTATTTGGTCTGGCTGACTATATACACAGCACCCAAAGGACAACATTATATGTCTCTTATAGTTTAAATGCCAGTCATTTCCAGTGGAAAGACTGCAGAAATGAATTATTTTGTATAAGTGGACTGAATTTCTTTTCTGAACAGTAACAAAATATGACATTTGCATTGATGTTACCAGTGTTTTGTACATCAAAAGGTAGTGAGCTAGCAAAGAGGAATGACAATATTTTGGGAGTTGTGACATTAACCTCTTCCTTGGCTTTGTCTGTTCCTGTTGGTCAGGAAAAATTATATATATATATATATATATATATAAATATATAAAGTGGGATGTAAGGGCAGGTGATGCGTAACATCACAGCCTCTCCTTGACAAATGTCAACCCTGCCTTCTCGTGGTGCATCCTGTTCCCACTAAAGGGGCTCTGATGACCGCCAATAGCGGTATAACTATACCATCAGGATTAGAGGAAATGCTATCCCACACTCACCAACCCGCTTGGCCAGCGTGGTGAGTTATGGCCAGAACCCTCCAAAATGACTCCACAACTTAAATGTTGGCCCTCAGTCTCCGGCAGCTGGAATGTACCTGGCAAGGCAGCGGCCAGTGCGACATGAAGGCAGAGGGTGCTAAGAATCCTTGGAGGACCGGACTAGGCTGTCATCTGATGCTGACCTTGGCTATGTATAATGGACGCTCCCTATCTTCTGATTCAAGGCTTCTTGAATTGGAAGAGAAACTACAAAAGATCAAGTGGGACATCGTCAGGCTAAGTGAGGTAAGAAGAAAAGGAGAAGACTGAAAAGTGGACATCTCTTCTACTATCGTGGGACAGATACTGGCAGAACTAGTGGTGTTGGATTTATAATAAACAAGAAACTGAAGGATAAAGTTGTAGAAGTTGAAAGTTCCTCTGACAGAGTTGCACGACTCGTTATCCAACTCTCGAGAAGATACCAGGTTCAGATAATTCAAACTTATGCACCCACCACAAGTCATCCTGAAGAAGAAATTGAAGAATTTTACGAGGAAATTTGTCATCTAAATAATAAAGGTAAGCAGCATTTGAAGATAATTATGGGAGATTTCAATGCAAAAATAGGGCAACGGCAACAGAATGAAACTTCAGTAGGTAAATTCGGTCACGGCAACAGAAACCAGCGTGGAAATACTCTCGCTGAGTTTGCAGAGGCAGAAGGGTTTTTCATCTTGAACTCCTTTTTCAAGAAAAAGCCACACAGGAAATGGACATGGAGACATCCAAATGGAACGATAAGTGAAATTGATTTTATTATGTGTAACAAAAAATTCATCATAGAAGACTGTAGTGTGCTAAACAAGTTCAACACAGGTAGTGACCATAGATTGGTGAGATGTAAGATGCATCTCAACACTAAACTTGAACGTGGCAAGCTCATAAGACAAACAAAATGTATTGACATAACCAACCTTAAAAAACACCATAATACCTTCAAGTTGGAACTGAAGAACATATTCTCTGCTTTAGAAGGCCTAACATCGGAAGAAGTGGATATTTCTGAAGTTAACAGAAAAGTAACCAAAGCTCTTATGGAAACAGCAACAAAATTAGCTGGGTCTAAGAGCAAGTTGCATGTGAACAAATTATCAGGAAAAACCAAAATGTTGATGCAAAAAAGAAGAGAGATGAGGACAACTAAAGAAGATGTGACTTCCAAAGTGGAATATATAGAGCTGTGCAAGACAGTACGAAAAAGTATCACTGAAGACGTAAGGAAATTCAACTGTGAACTAGTGAGGAAAGCAATTGAAAACAACCAAAGCCTAAAGATAGCAAAGGGACATCTCAGTAAGGGAAGAAAACAGATTATGGCACTGAGAAAAGAAGATGGTTCTGTAACAAGAAATAGAAGTGAAATTTTGAGAAGAGTGAAAGATTTCTACTCCAAATTGAATGAAAGGGATGATACATGTACTCCAGACATCATGAAAGGTACCAGTACCAGAGTTCTTCCAGTCCTCCCAGCAGAAGTTGCACATGCAATCAAGAACATGAAGCGGGAAAAAGCTCCAGGAGAAGATGGAATCACTGTAGACATCATACAAGAAGCAAGTGGAGAAATCGAAACAGTACTCGCCCAAATTTTCACTCGATGCCTTAATGAAGGGAAGATTCCTGAGGATTGGAACAACGCTACAATGATCTTGCTACATAAAAAAGGTGACATTGAGGATCTCAGGAACTACAGACCTATCAGCCTCCTATCAGTGGTTTATAAAATCTTCACTAAAGTTCTTTCACACTGCTTGTAGGTGACACTGGACATGGCTCAACCGAGAGAACAAGCTGGATTCAGGAGTGGCTACAGCACAATAGATCATATCCACATACTGAGAGAACTAATTGAAAGAGCGAGGGAATATGAACTTCCATTGTGCATGGCTTTTATCGATTATTAAAAAGCCTTTGATTCGGTGAACCCATCAGCAGTTACAATGGCTCTGAAATCCTGTGGTATTGAAGATGCATACATTAATATTATTAATAACATCTATGAAAATGCAAGTGCAAAGATTCGGCTGTTTGAGAATACAGCACACATAAAAGTAGGAAAGGGAGTGAGACAAGGTGACACCATATCTCCGAAGCTCTTTAATGCTACATTGGAGGGTGTCTTTCAGTCGCTGAGCTGGGAAAACAAGGGGATAAAGATTAATGGAGATTATCTTACTCACCTTCGTTTTGCTGATGACGTAGTCATTTTTGCAACTACCTCATCAGAGCTGCTGAGTATGATCCAGGAACTTGCTGACAAGAGTAAAGAAGTGGGATTAAAAATGAACTTTCAGAAGACAAAAGTGATGTTCAATGCTTTTTCAAGAAATGAAGATTTATCGATTGATGGAGAAAAGCTGGAGATAACAGACACATACGTTTATCTTGGACAGCAGATATCAAGTGAGGGTCACGTTGATGAAGAAATTAATCGGCATACAAAACTTGCCTGGAGAGCTTTTGGAAGAAACAGCATAATTTTCAAGAGCAATATGCCATTATGTCTTAAAAGAAAAATGTTTGATCAATGCATCCTTCCAGTGCTTACGTATGGTGCAGAGACGTGGACCTTAACTAAAAGAGACATACAAAGGCTGCAGACAACTCAAAGCAGCATGGAGAGGTGCATGCTTGGTGTAACCAGGAGAGATAAGAAGAGGAACTCGTGGATCCCAAAAATGACAAGAGTGGAAGACATCATGATCAAAGTTAAATCCCTGAAATGGCAATGGGCTGGACATACTGCCAGAAGGACAGACCATCGATGGACAGCCGAAATTTTAGATTGTATTCCAAGGGACATGAAAAGACCCAGAAGAAGACCACATGGGAGATGGGTGGATGAAATTCAAAAGTATGCAGGAGTGACATGGAGGAGACTGGCACAGGATGGACCGTTGTGGAGGAAACTTGGGGAGACCTTCGTCCAGCAGTGGATTGATAATGGTTGACAATGATGATGATGATGATGATGATATATAAAGTGCGTAAAGATGTTACTATTATGCTTGGAAAGCTGCCCTTGTATTAAATTTCTAAGATACTTAAAATTTTAATGCTAAAACCATTTACTGAAATACTTTCTATGAAGTAGTTTTCAAACTACAGAAGTTGGAGAATATTGTATTGTTATATTTATACCAGACATAAAATTTTACAAGAAACTAAAGTTTAGTCATGCAAACAAAGAATTCAAAAATTTAATGCAAAGGAATGAAAACTTTTTACTTATTAATGGGATAAAAAGTAATGGGAATTGCTTTATAGTATGAATATTAATAATAGCTTTATAGTAATCATGAAAAAATGTTGTTACAACTCCTAAAGCAATCCATATTGTTTTCCTATTCCAGTACGATATAATTGACCTAAACGGTTTGAGAAAAAAACCCCACCCGTGTGAGCTCTACCTAAGAATACAATCTGCAACATAGTTTGTTTGCAGGGAGCTTTGTCTTAGAGCAGTGTTTCTCAACCGTTTTGTATTTGTGGCCCTCTTTTCATTATCATTTTTTTCTGTGCCCCCTTCCAGTCCTTTTACAGGGATTCTGCCAAAACACCACACTTGTTACTTAGGTTATCTGAACACTGTTGCTATCTGAACACTGTAATTCGTTATTGCAATATAATTTTTTACATTACACAACTTCTTTAGTATTGATCTGTTTCAAATATTTATTCATATCGTTGTCCACATTGTAAAATATGCATTGTTGCAAATTCTTGATCATCATAACCAGCCTACCGTATCATGAATTCTTTTAAGTCCAACTGAGCAACGTTGGACAAGAGCTGGGATGCGCATAAATTTATTGCCACCGAGTTTTGGGAGGAGTAATGCTTCCAGGCATTTTGATTACAGTTTTTGTACCGATTTTAGTTGTAAACCATAGCTCAAGTTGAGTATTTTGTTTATTAAACAGGTTTGCTTACAAATGCGAACGAGTCTGCTTTCTTTCCGTTTATAGCAACCACACCACACTTGGGGTGTGCATACATTTATTGCCACGGGGAATGTATTATTTTATTTTCAGAATGTATTTTACATTTTTGTTTTGTTTTGTTTCAATAAATAGTTTATCCTTCGATTGCCACTTTTCTTCACACACCCTCCCCTTTAGATATTTCATGCACCCTTAGGGGGCTACACACCACAGGTTGGAAATCACTGTCATAGAGGATCCACAATGAATTTATAATGAAGAAAAGTCTCGTTACAGTACTTGTTAACATGCTATAAAACTTACAAAAGAAAATGTCCTTTTGTGTTGGATCCGTTTACTATGAATGGCATTTTACAATAATTTGGTACCAATTAAAGGGCACTCCTCCCCAACACACAAACCATGGTGTGATGTCATTGTGATATTATGTTCGTTGACATCACAGACTGCTCTGATTGATTGTGGTGACAGGTGGAATGGTGGACATTTCTTAGCTTCTTGTATTTATAATTCTTAAGAATACTAAAATGTATGTATATAATAAATATAGTTAGGGACCAATCCAGTCTCTAATTGGGATTGTATCTACACTTATGTCCAAAAGTTAAGCTTAATCAATATGCCTGGGAATATTTCAAGAACCAATCGTCGGAAAGGCATGAAACTGGGCATGCTTGTGTAATAACATTCATATTGCAAGTACAACAGCAGAAAAAACAAGTTATGAAACAAAGTTTATTGCATTACTTATGGAAATTTACAAAAAACAACTACACAGTAATTTTCATAATGAGTGTACATAAAATTGAGAAAAGGCTGGTGCACCATGATTCATAAGGGATGTGGTGACCTCTTACAGCCACACAAGCTTCACATTGACTTCTCACGCTGCTTATCAGATTGTCCAAGAGCTCTGTGGGCAACAAGTCCCACTCCTCATGAAGAACAGTTCGGAACTCTAAAAATGCCCTTTGGTGGAGGCTGACAGGATGCAATTCGCCTCCCTAGTGCATCCCATGCATTATCTATCGGATTCATAGAATCCGATAGATCTATCGGATTCAGAAAATCATCCACCAGCTGAGCTGTGTGGGGGCATGCATTATCGTCCATGAATACCAGCTGTGGACCCACGGCACCTCTGAAAAGTCTCACGGGGTTCCAGTATCTCATCTCTATACCACTTCAGAACATTAACAGTACCTCTGTCAAAGATTTAGAACTCTGTGCCCATTCAACATGATGCCTGCCCATGCCGTGACTCCGCCACCACCAAATTGTTCCCTTTCCCTGATATTATTGGTATTTTAATGGGTTCCCTGTTCTCTCTCAAGAGTGGTTTTGAGAATCTGTCTGTAAACTGAATCTGGACACATCAGAACATTTCGCATTGCTCCACTGATTCAGTGTTCAGTTTTGATGTTCCCCACTCCAATTTAAACAGGTTCTCCTGTTCACAGGGAAGAGTGGGACACAAACTATTGGGCATCTGGCATAGAGACCAGTTGCTGTGAGCCTCCTGTAAACAGTTTGTCTTGAAACTCTTGGTCCTGAGGTGGCCGCAAGCTCTGCAGAGTTGCCCGGCAGACATCGTCGTATGATGTTGTGCAGTTAATGCAAGATACCGGTCCTGCTGAGGGGTTGTGACTCTCAGATGACTTTCTGCTGGTTGGCGTATAACCTCTCCTGTGTCTTAGAACCTTCTCCAAGGCCTGAAGATGACGCTTTGTAGCACATTCAGTGCTCTGGAGACAGCAGTCTGTGACTGTTCTTATTCCAGCCTTCCGATTACTCTACCCTGCAAAAAATGGTCAACCTAGCATCTTTGTTCCATATCACGTTCCTGATCACCAATGAAAACTCTTCTCACGGGGATTGCAAGAAAATGGAATCAGACACTCAGGGTAGGGCAAGCTGTTTTTATGGAACTGTGAGATGTTTGCATGTCTAATGTCAGTGGTCGTTATTTGACCACACAGTGTGATTGGTTTAGGTGCATGACTAATCTACATTACAATGTCCGCTGTTCTAACCTTTGTATGTTTTACCAATTATGCTTAACTTTTGGACACCAGTGTAGTCTAAGCATACTATGAGATAGTGTTAAAAAAAAAAAAAATAATGAAACCAGTGTTCAAGTAGGTAAGGGTGTTTTCAAGCATCATCAACTTCTTGTCAGAATCTCAGATTAAGCTATGTCACCATCAGAACATTTCTTGATTAGATCTTCTGCAATGTTTATTTCCAAAATCCACCCAAGTGGCTGGATTGGATTCAAGAGCTTGAATATTATAAATATGCACCAGGTCTTGGCAAGAAGCCCCCAAAAAGCACAAATCAGGATGTTTTTATATTCTATGGGAAGAGAAGCCCAGAAAATTCTTCATTCCTTTCAACTCTATGAAGAAAAGGAAGACAATGATGAAGCAGGCAAGGAAAAGTTTGATTCGCATTTTATCATCTGATATAATGAAGTACACAAGAGTGCAAAATTTAACCTAAGAAAACAACTTGAAGGAGAATCTGTAGATCAGTTTGCAACAGCACTGTACTCATTAGCCGAGCACGGTAACTTCAAAACATTAAAATCTAGATTAATCAGACCCTGGCTTGTATTTGGGCTTAGAGACAAGGGATTGAAGCACTTCAGTTAAGATACAAATCTTACTTTAGAAAGAGCAATTGATAAAGCTCGCCAGAAAGCATTAAAAAGTAAACAACAGGAATTATCACAGCTTTGAGAGAACTGACTGCAGATTAACACAAGTAAACACAAACTAATAGGCTACAAGTAAATTATTGTGGTTCATAAATACAACACACTACTGATAATCCTCAGAATAAAATGTGTTATTGTGATGGTAGTCCACATTCTAGATTTCAGTGCCAGACAAATCAAACAATTTGTAAAACATGTCAATAAAGGACATTTTGCTAAGGTCTGTAATTCAATTGCTTCAAATAAATAAATAGAGATCAGTGGTCTCCACAGTAATTCTAAGCACTGATTCTATTGCCAAGGGATATTGTGGGGAAAGTATTTAAATGCTTCAGAAAAGCTCATATCTATTTATGATAACTGCATAGTGAATTTTAAAGTGGATTCAGGGGCAGACGTGTCAATACCCCGGGAGTTCCAAAGTGTTTCAGATCACAGAATACTTAGAGGGCTGGATGGAACAAAACTGAAAGAAAGAGGAAAATTTGAAACCTCACTGACCTTTGATGCTATAGGCACACTAAACAAACACTACATGCAGTTGAAACAGCTACTGAACCTCTATTAGGCTGTCTGGCTCTTAATGATTTTGAAATTATAAAGGCTGTGGACAAAAAAATTGCAGACTAAAAAGAAAATTATAAACCTAAGTATCCTCATTATTAGGTGTGCAACTTAATTCTCGGCCCGTAACCGCAAGTGATCATAGAACGTCGGCAAATCCAAATAGCTGTGTGCGATAATGGCTGATTGCAGCGCCATCCAACAGCTTTCCATGCAACTGTAACCGCTCACAGTTGTGGTGACAGAAGGGACGAAAGTTGACGGTGAAAGAAATGTCGTTCCAGAAGCAACATTTGAGGCACTGCCTCCTGTTCGCGTTTCAGCTGAAAAAAAGTGCCGCAGAAGCCCAGCAAATGATCTGTGCTGCTTTGGGCGAGGCTGCTGTGTCTTACAGTACATGTAAGAAGTGGTTCCAGCGGTATAAGCAGGGAAATAATTTTTATCTCTGATGCAGAACATCCGGGACAGCCACGAAAAGTTGACGATGAGGAACTGGAACAACTGTTGGATGCGGATCCCTATTACACACAGTCAGAGCTCGCCCAGGAACTCGGAGTAACATGGCAAGCCATTGCAAAGCGCCTGCACAAGCTTGGACAGATTCACAAGGAGGGCCGTTGGGTGCCCCACCAACTAACAGCTGCGAACAAGTCTAGGTGCTACGATGTTGCTGTGTCCTTGCTCTCCAGATTCAAGAAGGATTTCCTCCACAAGATTTTGACCTGTGATGAAAAGTGGATCCTCTATGATAATCCTAAGCGGCACAAATCATGGGTTTATCCAGGTCAGCCTACCACCAGTACCGCCAAACCAAATATCCATGCCAGGAAGTTATTGTTGTGCATGGTGGGATCAGCGCGGTGTCATACACTATGAGTTGCTCAAACCTGGTGAAACGGTCAATGCCGAGAGTTATTGTCATCAACTCATTCGTGTGAGTGATGCAATGGAGGCGAAAAGGCCATACACCGGCAAGGACAGAAGATCGGTCCTGTTGCTTCAGGATAACACGCGTCTTCGCACCGCAAAAACGACTTTAAACACGATCACTGACCTGGGATGGGAGATTTTGTCCCACCCTGCGAATTCTCCAGGCTTCGCCTCGTCGGATTATCACCTTCTTTGCTCCTTGCAACATCATCTGAGTGATACGCACTTAACTTCTGTCGAGACAGTCCACACAAGTATTGATGACTTTATCAACTCGAAACAGTCTTCTTTTTTCTGCAGTAGCATTCGGCAGCTCCCTGACCGATGGCTCAAATGCATCCAACATGAAGGGGATTATTTCCCTGATTGGGTATGTATTCGATATGCTATAATCTGCTGTCAATGTGTCGTGCCTGTGGCCGAGAATTAAGTTGCACACCTAATATTTAAGGGTCTCATAGTAAATATAAGTGTAGTTAGAAGAGTGCCTATACCCCTTTGTAAGAAAATAAAACAAGAACTGGATAAATTGGAACAAAGTGGCGTCATTAGGAGAATTACTAAGCCAACTAAATGGTGTGCAGGTTTTATCCCAGTGCAAAAGGCAAACTGTGATGTTAGGCTCTGTGTGGACTTCACTAAGCTCAACAAATGGGCTGCTTGAGAAAAAAAAAAAAGGTAATACCAACTGTGGAGGAATCTCTTGGTCTCATAAAAGTGGCAAAAATATCAAAACTGGATGCAAATTCAGGATTTTTCCAGATTTCAATAACTAAGGAAATCCAAGAGTTAACAATGTTCATAACTCCGTTCGGACATTGCTTCACTAGTCTTCCTTACGAAATTACCTCACCACCAGAGCGGTTTCAACAGAGAATGGCTCAGGTTATGGAGTGTTTACCAGGAGTAATGAATCAAACAGATGATACTTTGGTTGTAGGCAGAACTCAGAAAGAACATGATAAGAGACTGGATTTGATTCTTAGAAGGTTAGTAAAAGCCAAAGTAACTCTAAATCCGGAAAAATGCATTTTTTCCACATCCATTGTTATCTTTCTTGGGCATCTTATTGACAGCAAAGGTGTTCGTTTTGATCCTTCAAGAGTCAGTGCCATCAAGAATTTAATAGCACCTACTGAAGTTTTCAGGTGTAAGACAAATTTTCCGAATTTTTTGTTTCAATTTAGTCTATCCCAGATATGTCTGACAAAACAGAACAGAGTTAACGCAAAAAGATCTGGTTGAAATAAAAACAATAGTATGTTCACCTCTGTGCCTAGCTAAACTTCATCCTGAATAAGATACTGTTCTATCAGCTGATGCATTTTCGCTTGGCTTTGAGTCTGTCACGATGCAAAAACAACCTACATGTGAAATGAGAGCAGTGGTGTATGCATTAAAAGCGTTAGCACCTGCTGAAATCAGGTACCCTCAAATAGCCTTCAGCAGCTAGTGCAGGCCCGTAGCCAGACAAGCAAGTTGGAAGGGGCAGCTGATGAGTGAGATCGGGTGAAGGATGTAAAGTGGTCGGGCACTATACTGTTGTGCGAGTCGCTAGTACGGGCAAAAGGAAACATGGGTCGGGCACAGCCCAGCCTGGCCCTGCCCTGGCTACGGTCCTGAGCTAGTGGGTAGCTGAAAGATTTGAAAAACTTTTTTTGGCTACATTTTACCACTTAGTAACTTAACATGGGGCATCAGATATATATCATAAACCACTGGTTTCATTATTGGGTAAGATGAATATTGAAGATTTGCCTCCTTTTATTGAGCAATTCAGGATAAGGCTCTAGAGACCTGTCACCTAATTATCACACAGCATTTGTTCCAGGTGACAAAATTGCTACAGCTGACACTGTCACTAGCTCCAGAAGTAAAACACTGTACCTAAAAATGATTCACTGACAGAAAACGAAATTAGGGCACATGTAGCTCATATTATAAAAACTTTTCCAGCTTTATCTGATTGCTTTCAAGAAATCAGAGAGAAATTAAAAGAGGATGATTCTTGTTCTTTAGTTATGGGATTTTGTATGAATGGAGGATTACAAAAATTTAACTAAAGAAGCTGGATTTTTCTGAAAATGCAATAATGAACTGATCATCTGTGATTGCTTATTTTTAAAGGGATCCAGGCTTGCCATACCCAGGTGTATATGAAAGGACATGATATTATTTATATATGATGGTCATCAGGACATTGTATGCTGAGCTAGAACTAAAGAATCTGTGTGGCAGCCAGATCTTTCTGATAAGATATTACTGATGAGGGTACAAGAACCACTTATACCCTCATCAGTACCATCTTATCCATTGGAGAGAGTGGCCACAGATACTTCCATACAAAGAGATCAAAACAGCACCTTCTGGTGACAGATTATTACTCAACATACCCAGAATTGTGTACACTTTCTGTTCTGATATTCGCTGCAGTATTTGATCACCACAAGTCCTTGCAAGACACGAAATCCCGGAAGTGCTGGTATCTGACAATGGGCCACAGTACTCATCGATCAAGTTTAAAACAATTGCTACTTTATGTGATTTTCAACACAACTAGTAGTCCTTGTTATCTTCAAGCAAATGGAAAAGCCGAAAAAATGGTATGGATGGTTAAGAATTTAATGAATAGATCACAAGATTTACATCTTGCATTGTTGAACATTATATGATATCTCAGGACTGACTGGAAGAAGTCCAGCTCAGCTCAGTATGGAAAGAAGGCTGAGAATGTGCCTTCCAACACTCCCTTCTGAACTTCAACCATAGTGGACAAATCTGGACCAGCATGCTCAGAAAGAACAAAATGAGAAAAGAAAAAGTAATCTTCAATCAAAGACATGCTGTCTGTGATCTTAGACCTCTCAAGGTTGGTGAAAAGATGTGGCTACACGACTCTTTGGAAACAGGTGTCATAATATCTAAAGCCAACACATCCAGGTTGTATGTGACCCGTACTGCTTGAGAAGAGATTCGGAGAAACTATCATCATATAATGTCTATGCCTAACAAAGTGGAGGTACCTGAAAATAGAGTTCCCCAGCGAGTTAGAAGAAACAGATACACAACTCCAGTGACATATTCTAGGAACCTGGAGGAAACTCCAGCTAGTCAGGTAGCATACACCAGAAGTGGTCGACCCTCAGAGACTAAATCTCAGTAGGGGGATGTGGTGTGGCATCATTGCGGCACACCACTGGTTTCTGATAACAGTTCAATTCCTTAGATTCAGTTATGCTTACTGAATCAAAGGAAACTGGTTGTAACTGGTCTAACTTTATCTAATGAAGCTCTTCTGTACATGCTCGTAGACGTAATACAGCCTGGTAGGGCTGTTTTGTGACCAGGAACTCAAGCTGTGTTACTTGGAATCCATTACACTTTTGGCAGGACAGTCTACATTTACTCACTAAATCTTCTGATTCACCAGTATAAGTAGTCAGTTTTATTTTTTGGACACCACAGACTGGCAATTTGGGAATTTAATCAATCTTTCTAGAGATATAACATTTGCTTGTGCACTAGTATCAGTTTTAAATGTCATTGGTTTTCCCATAACCAAAAGAGTAGTATCCCATTTAGATGATAGTGAATGAACACTAATTGACCCTAAGTGAATGTCTTTGAAATCATCTACTATATTGGTATCAAGCTTCCTAATTCTCTTTTAGCAACAAACTTTAGCATAATAGTTCATTTTGTTAAAATTTCTGCACTGTTTATCATATGCTGGATGACAACTGGGAGGATGACTACAGCCACAATTTCTACAGTTTGCAATGCAAATGGCTGACTTACTGTTAAATCAGGCAGTGGCTTTTGGATTCCCTTTATAAGCAGATTTATTAACAGAAAAATTTGGTTTCTTGTTACCCTGTTTATGTATTATCTTAACTGTCTTCCTCTCTGGCTTATTACCTACTTAAAATTTTGTTAGCTTGCTTTGAAGCTTCTCCTGCTCTGCAAATATCAACTGCTTTAGTAATATCTAGGTTTGGCACTCTCAGCAAACTTACGCAGAGACTGATCATTTATGCCTCAAACAAATTTATCTACTAGAATAGAATCTGTAATACCACCATAATCACGAATTTTAATTTGTTCACCCAATAGTGTAACAAAATCATCAATATGCTGATCATTGCATTGGAATATTTTTCTGTCATTCATAAGTTGTGTTGCAATGCAGAACAAAATAATGTTCAAATTTACCGAACACTGCTTTATAGGATACAGATTCATCCTCTGGTACTTCGAGCTGGAAGGTGTTATAAAGTTGTAAATATTCTTCACCTATTATATGAAGCAAAATGACAATTTCATGACTGTCTTCTTGTTTATCTGGCATAGTGGCAGTCATGTACAGCTTGAAACACTGATGCCATATTTTCCAGAATTCCACTAGAGCATATTCTAACATGAGAGAAGGTGGAGGAAGAATGTTATTCCTTCTTATGATATGAAGATTATTAGGCTTAGCTTTATAACTTACCTTGATTTGCTTTCCTCTGACACCATGTTGTACATTGTACTGTTTGGCCAGTTCTCTGATTGTGACGTAAGGATTTGCCTCCACATTTAAGTTCAGAGAATAGACTGAATGTCTTCCTCGGCCCTCCTCATCTTGTAGACTTGTGTCACAGGAATGAAACTTTTGAAACTACTGACAAACAGTAAGTTCAGATGTTGCCTCCTCGCTCCGTGCCTTGACCACATTACGGTAGGTTTGTGCCGCATTACAACCTAATTTGAACTCTTGAAGCAGAATCACCCACAACTCTTTCCTAACATGTTGTATAGACCATTCTCACATGAGTAGCAACAACTGCAGCTCAACCGATTATGGCAAGTATGTGGTGTCTGAGTTGCCCTTCAACTTGTATGAATAGCGCTGCGAGCAGGTTGGTCTGTAAGCATTGTGGGCGAGTTGAATGGAGCACCTCAAAAAATGGGCCATTATTTTCTGAATGACCTGATAGCAAAACATTATGTATCTCTGCCATTTGAGTGAGTAAAATAAGGTAGCTACCCTACATTATATACAATGAAATATTAAGTCACAATTATGTAATAACAAAAAGTTATACCTGACATCCAGGGGGAAAGAGGAGCCCTTAAAACACTCTTACCAGCAAGAAAATCTTGCTAACAGTCAAAATGTGCCCTTGTATAAGTTCTGTCCACATATTATGCTGTAGAAAAAGCATTTTGGCTTTTGTGTTACTACATATTTTGGCAATGTGTAGAATATAAGTGCTGTGCAAGTTTTGATAATTTTGTCTGTGAGGAAGGGGCTTTTGCATTATGCCACAACTTATTTAAAAAAATCACATTACAAATATATGCAGTTCTTAAAAAAAATGTTTTATGTTGAGGTTGTTCTTAACTTCAAATATATAATTGGCTTCCCTGCTAATAACACCATTATCCGTGTACAATTGTACGTGAATAAATAGTCATATCTTAAATTTTATATGAAAAGTTTTACAGACAGACATTTAGCACATCTTGTGAGGAGACTATACTCAGTGATGAATACAGAGATTTGGGATCCCTGGGTAAGTTCAGTATTTGGGGCTCTTTCTGCCTTAACACTTTGGCTGCCAGCGGGCACAGGTGCTAGCAAAAAAAAAAATCATTGTAAGGGGCCATGCTGGCGCGGCAGCGACTTTAACTTGTTAATCAGTTTTGGCTTTTGTGTTATTTCAGCTAGGTGACGCAACTCCTTCGTGTATTGAAGTATTTATTAGGTTGCTAGACAACACAGTGCAGGTGTTGTAATGCAGATGGCCTGGAGATAAGAAGTTGTGCATGACTTCTATGGCCTAGGAATGTGTTATTTTTTTTATATAGATTTCGTAAAATTTCAGGTTTATTTTCGAAATTTTTGTTGTTTTAAATATTCAACTATATATATATTGTTTTTATGGCAAGTAGCATGTGGTAAAAAAATATGGAGCATAAATGTTATCCCGTTTGAAAAAAATAAGTAAAATTAATAAATGGAAAGCTACACTGGGTGCATGTGCCTTGAACATTTAAATGAATTTGGTTTTTACTTTGTATTCCTTCCACTAGATTTACCCATGTTTTGAAGCATTAGACTACTACGCAGCGTACTGAAGAAATGCACTGTAAATCATGTGGCCATAGAAGTTGTGAGCGACTTCTATGGTCCATGGGTATACTATTATTTTTTTCATAGATTCTGTAGATTTTTGTGTATATTTTCAAAATTTTCATGATATATTACAAGTAGTTTGTTTGTTAAAGTAAAATATAGCGTACAAATTTGATG
This sequence comes from Macrothele yani, assembly GCA_039090855.1. Taxonomy (NCBI): domain Eukaryota; kingdom Metazoa; phylum Arthropoda; class Arachnida; order Araneae; family Macrothelidae; genus Macrothele; species Macrothele yani. The sequence continues at coordinate 56,303,240 of CM077017.1, read as the reverse complement.
GGGGCTACATCATTATTCAAAAATAACATTTCTATGAGATCGTAATAATTATAAAATACCTAAATTTATTTGTAATTTATGTACAAAATTTGAAAAAAACATTGTGAAACACATTTCAACAATACAGAATTTAACCAAGTAAGAAGTTGTGATATTGCCAGTGTTTAGGTGGCTAGTATGTATGTGTGCAAAAATTATGTGGACATTATTATATTCATAGGTGGATATTATGATACTTACTTTACAAACATCACTAAACTGATACTTTACAAGCTATTTTCCAGTATTTAGCTGTAGTTTAGTATATACATTTATACAAATTATGTGGAAATAATTTTATATATAAATGAATACATTACCGTACTTATACTTTATAAGCTTGTTTTATGAGTGGAAAAAAAAATTATCCTTGCACACATGGTTCTCCGTCACATGCCTTACACTGTGTTGTAACTTTCTTAGTTTTTTTCTTTGCAATTGATACTCCATACTGTGCTTTAATTTCTTTGTAGCAGTACTTACAATACAGTCTCTTTCTGTGGGTTTTTCTTTTTCCAGTTTCAACTAGTGCATGGTCAATCACATTTTGTGGTGATGGTGTTTGCACTTGGTGAACAGCATTCATCTGCAAAAGTTCCATGGCCAACTCTATGTGTATGTCTTCAAGGCTCATTGTTTTTAACCCCGGCCTCATTGACGCAATAGCATTGTACACTATTGTAATGTTTGTAATAACAGTTCCTAGGATGAACTCTATTGCTACTTTGTGGTAGCAGCGAACCGTTTTCCTCCAGCACGAATAATACGACACAATGCAGCTTTACCTGCCCGTTTCGAGTTTTTTCCACGAAACCAACTAGTTTTCCAAAATGGCAAGTTGAAATCATGATAACTTCCTTCTTGTTTTTCCATTTGCACACCTTCTTGTTTTTCCATTTGCACACCATGTCCTTTTCATGCGTGCAAAAGATTCTCCTTTTCTTACTTTTTTCTCCGTTACCACTTTTGGTACAGCAGCAAGCTTTTTTTGACAAAGTTCCAGTATAGCGAGTGTCTTTGCTCACTAAATATTCCACAAGATTCACTGATGAGAAGAAGCTGTCTGTATATAGACTGTGGCTAGCATTCAAATAATCTGCTGAAAGCTTCTTCACAACTTTCATACTATGGCCACCAGTGCTGATGGTGGTTCCTTTGCCAGTATATAACAAGACAGAATAAGTGTAGCCCTCCGCATCACATAACTTATAAATTTTTATACCATATTTGTGGGCCTTTTCAGGAATGTATTGCCTAAAACCAAGTCTTCCTCTAAATAGTACAAGACTTTCATCCACAGAAATTTCTTTTCCCGGGCAGCTGTTTCAACTTATTCATGTTGCACAGCAGTATCTCCATAAGCTTTTTGACCTTAAGTGCAATCATTCCCTGGATCTTGAGAATTGTCAGCGAAGTGCCATAACTTCAGGAGTTGAAACCTATTTCTGCTGAAAGTGTTAGGTGCAATTCGGTTCTGAAACAACACATGAGTGGACCAATAATCTGTAATCTTCGGAAATCTAACCAGGCTCATCCAAATAAGCAGACCAAGAAATTTTTTCATTTCACTTACAGATGTCAGCAGAGCTGAGTTCGGGCCCAACTTTCGGAGCCCGAGCCCCGTGGTATATCAGCCCGAGCCCGAATATTGTATTGCAACATAGAGCCCGGGCCCGAACGAGCCCGAAAACTGGCTAACCTTTTCAACCATTAATAAAAAAAACATCTACTTCACTTCCACTCTATCCCCCTCCTGCAATTAAGCAATGTATTTCTCAAATGGAGAGTGGGGAAGGGGCCTCTATCTATTTTTATAGTGTAACTGTACAATTTTCTTTGACCGTTCGTTTCCACCTGAAGTGCTTGAGGTGGTCGGACATCCAAAATGATCGGGCGGTGCTGCAATTGTATGTAGCTCAAATAATGCTAATATTATCATGCCATAATCCGCTGCAATATGCACGTTGCTAAATAGAATTAGCAGGAAGCTATTTCATGGAGATAAGGGGTAAATTATCATCAGCAAGCTATCAACTATCCAATAGCCGCCCCGGTGGCGCAGTGGTCTAAGCGATGGCCTCTGATCATTCGTCCGAAAGGGGTCCAGGTTCGAATCCCGGTGAGGCATGGATGTTGTGTTTATCTTACGGCACTGGCTCTTTCCCTTCTGTGGAACCAGTGACTCTAAATTAGTAAATTAGGGACGAGCGACTACTTATAGCCCATTGAGTTGCTCACGGTGGTCGTTAAACCTCCAATAAAAAAAATTAAAAAAAACTATCCAATATCTATAGTTCTGGAAAAAGCTTTTTCTTCTCTGCAGAAACACACTAATGCACTGCCTATGGTATTTTCCACACAAGTCTGGAATAAACAGCCATCTCGAATGCTCGCTCCCCAACCAGAACCAGTTGCCTAAGAATTCCCTTTACCAACTATAAAGTGTCTCATTTGCTAAATCATATAAAATCGCATTTATATATAAAAATAAATCTCTCGCTCTTCCTCTCGCTAAGAGCCCGATTCGGCCCAGGCTTTGCTTTGGGCTCAGGCTCAGCCTGTCTCAGCTCTGGTTGTCAGGTTGTCAGCCATTGTTTCATCCTCCAATCTGGCGATAAGATACCGCTTTGAATGACTTGCTGTGCATTTTTATTTGTTTCAGTAACCACTAGAAGATAAATATCATCAGTCACTAAATAGTGGAAAATGTCAATATTGGACATATGTGCTGTCAATGAAATTTCCTCTTGCTTCGATGAATCAACTGGCCCCCAAATTACCAAATTATCTGCTGCTGTTCGTGAGGTACGGGATTCACGTCTAAACACCGAGGTTCTTCCATTGTTTGCAAGAAATCACAATCATCATCATATTCTTCAGTACTGATTTCATAATCTGGATCAGAATCAGATGCAGAAGAAATTTCAAAATCGGAAAGACTTGATTCGTGGCCAGTTGTGTTCGATTCAACAGAATCAGTTGTTGTAGGACCAACAGTTGGATCATCTATAGCAGAAAGATCTGTAGCGGGGTTAATTATTCCAGATGGACCAGCAGTGGGATAAGGTATCCAAGGAGAAGGAAACCTGACATCGAATTCTAATTTTCGCTTTTTGTTGGAGGAAAACTTTTCACTATTTCTGGGGTCAGCCATCCTTACGCTTTGATTACAAGAGCAGTTATGGTATTTGCATCGAACTACAAATTATTGCAGTTAGGAAGAGGGGGAAAAAGAAAAAGGTGCACGTCTGTTAACATCCCGAAATCTATTATGCTCAAGTGATGTAAGTGTTGTCTAATGGAATGGAAAAGAAGAAATTAATAGATCAAAAGGGAAGAAGGAAGGAGGCTACTTTTCCTGCAGCCTTTGTTTCTATAAAGTACATGTGAGCAGACAGAGGAATATTTTTAGTAAGAGAAGTTTTGAGCCAGTTTCCTCTTATTTTGCTTCCACCTGTCACTCTGTGCTAAGGAATGAGTGTGTGGAACCACCTAAGGGGGAATTAATTGCCTTCCCCCAGTAGAGTGGGTATTATGTTTCCATGGTCTCGGGCCGATGCAGTGTCCCAGCTCAACCTCCGCTACACACTATCACAAAGGAAGGCAAAAGGGAGTAGCACTAATTATTTATAGACTTTCTACAATTCCTTTTTTCCATCTCCCTGCAATGATTGCTTTAAGAACTGAGTTATGCTCCACTTCTACCTCAAAATTGCCTTTTTCTACATAATCTTGTATCAAATTGCCCGCCCCTGTATGGCCTATACAACATCACGTTTAACTTTTGGGCCACGTCTGTAGCACGCAACTTCTGCATGTTTCGCTATAAATGGACTTGTGGTCAGCCAACTAGTAGGTGGTATAAATATTTTGGGAATCCCATTACTGAAACTTCAGATATTTACTTCTGTTTATCTGGCTTCCCTCAGGGCGATTTCTACAGAAGGTGCGTGCACCCGTTGGCAGCGAAAGTGTTAAGCAGTGCTGTTGGCAATTTTGAAAAATCCCTTACCCTCATAACACAGTGCAGATTTTGTTCTCCATACCCTTCCACCAGAAGTTAAAGAAAACAAAATTATAAATATATAAAACTTTAAACATTTTTCTCTTTCAGGAATCACCTCCTTCCCATATAGCCTTTGAAAATGGAGATGGAAATGTACCCCTACACACCTAAAAATTTTGCATATACCTATCACAAGTATTATTTAATATGTATCACATTTTAAATGAATGTGATACATTACAATGTTATCTGAGACTGAATTCAAGAATGGATTTGAAGAAAATCATCTGTTGGGATATGCACCTTTCAGTAATCTTTTAAAAGCTGAACATGCCAAATTTAGAAAAACTTAGATTAATTTCATTTGAGTGTGTGTGTGTGTGTGATGAATTTATATAGGTATTCCTGCACTGGTGAATCTCAGGAATGAATCCTGTGTCCAATGGAAAAGTATTTTATTTTACACTGCTACTCATCCCAATATCAGGATGCTATATGATGCTCCCACAAAGCCATGTAACATTGTTCTTCTCCCCCATGCAACTTAAAATTATCCTCTATGAGGATAATTATTTATAAGTTGCACATACTTGGGTTTTTTTTTTTTTTTTTTTGCATGAGAAATTTACTACACAATAGTCAATGTATTCTTTCCATTTCAGACAATAGAAAAATTTTGCACTTCTTGCTTTCCCCCTCAGATTTGTTACACATGTATCACCCAGATCAACAGGAAAGACAATATCCAGTTTGTGTTTGCATGATTACCAGAACTGCCAACTATCATGTGTGACAATGTCTACAGCTGTATCTCCACAGCCAGGATATAACTGGCAAAAGGTCACAAAACTGTCAAAGTTTACAGAGCAGAACTTGGAAACTGGCTGCTTTTTCTACAAAAGCATTGTCATGACTAAGCTTAACATGGCTACTGATGCAATAATATGCAATGGAATGGGCCTGAATCAGTCAAGAAGCAAACTAAGCAATATTTTTGTGACCTATTGGTAGTAACATCTCAGCTGTGCTTCCTCCTGTCAGACGGGGGGGGGGGGGGGGGTAACTGCCACATACAATAGTTGATGGTTGTTTTGATAGTTGAGTAAGCAAATTGGACTTCGGCTTTTCGGCCGAGCATCTCATCAACTTGACAAAATGTAACAAATCTAAATGAAGAAACAGAACGAAACAGAACATGTGAAATATTATTTCCATGGTTGGTCTGAAATAGAAAGTATCAACTGTTATAATAAAGAAAAGAAAAGAAAAAAAAACACGAAACAAACATTTGTACAGATGTGTTTAGCATTGACTGTTGCAACAGCTATTGGTACCAGCCTCGTGAGTATTATTTTGCAGCAAGTTCCATTCGGTGATGTTGATTAGTGGCAATACTGTATAAAAATTTGTGGAGGGGAGAAATATGGTAGACAGTAGACATTACTGTTCAAATTCATGATGAGGAATGACTACAGTTACTGGAATGGACATTGAAGCCTGTACCAGCCAATGCCATTTGCATGGCTCTGTGGAAATGTTGCATGACCCCTATGTTCCGAATGAGTGAAAGATCAAAATGAAATCCTTTTCCAGTGGATACAAAATTAATTTTTCCGAAGTTGCCAAACTCAACGCAAACACACATCAATAAATATCTTAACATGTGAATTCTGCTTCTTTTAAGAACTGCCAGAAACATAACAAACATTGATAACTTTTCCATTTTACTGTTTTACACTGAAGAGCAATTGAATTAGAGACAGCTGGCGTTATGCAAATGTGGCGCTGTGGGCGGCCCTGTAAACGGAAACGACATGACGTATGCAGCGATCCGACAATATAAGGAGTGATACGATGGGAATCAGTAAGAGTCGGACGCAGTATGGGTAAGACGAAGGATCTAAGCGCATTTGATCGTGGGCAAATTGTCGGGGCCCGACGAATGGGTCACTCCATCTCGGAAGTCGTGCAGGCACTGGGATTTTCACGAGCCACTGTGTCACGGGTGCACCACGAGTACATCGAATCCGGTAAAACCATCCCTGCAAGGGCCAACTGCCATGGACTACAGCGTGTGAATGAGCGGGGTCATCGTCGGCTAGCTCGCATTGTAACAGAGGATAGACGGGCCACAGTGCAAGAAATCACGCGGCAATTTAACGCTGGCGCACAAAAACGTGTAAGCAGCCACACCATCCAGAACCATCTCCTCGCTATGGGATACAGAAGCCATCGTCCCATGAGGGTACCGCTGCTGACCGGACATCACAGGGTGCGAAGATTATCATGGGCACGGGAACATCGCCACTAGACCCTAGACACGTGGATAAAATGTTGCCAGGCGGATAGACGGGCCACAGTGCAAGAAATCACGCGGCAATTTAACGCTGGTGCACAAAAACGTGTAAGCAGCCACACCATCCAGAACCATCTCCTTGCTATGGGGTACAGAAGCCATCGTCCCATGAGGGTACCGCTGCTGACCGGACATCACAGGGTGCAAAGATTAGCATGGGCACGGGAACATCGCCACTAGACCCTAGACACGTGGATAAAATGTTGCCTGGACTGATGAGTCGAGATTCACGTTGGTACATGCGGATGGCAGGATACGAGTACAGCGCAAACCTCATGAAGCGATGGATCCTTCTTGCCAGCAGGGTACTCTTCAAGCTAGTGGGGGTGGCATTCTCGTCTGCGGACTGTTTACGTGGACTGAAATGGAACCCCAGGTACGTATGACATTGTCCCTCACAGGTCAACGTTACCAGGATATCCCGGATGACCATTTGCTCCCGTTTGTGCATCTTCTACATCCACTGGGGACCTCATCCTGCAACAAGACAATGCACCATGCCATCGCTCCCAAATAGTATCCGAATGGCTGGATGAACACTCCACCGACGTGACCTCGCTTCCTTGACCAGCTAAGTCGCCTGACCTCAATCCCATCGAGCACATCTGGAATGCCACCGAGAGAGATGTTCGAGGCTCTGACCCCCCTCCATCAAATCTTCGTGAACTGTGGGAGCTTGTTCAGGGGTCGTGGATCCATATGGCTTTCCAATGCTTTCTGTGTCTTGTAGAGCCCATGCCTAGACGAATCGCCGCTGTCATCAGGGTGAAAGGTGGTGCTACACATTACTAGACAGGTATCTCTAATTCAATTGCTCTTCAGTGTATTTTATTATGAAAATAGACAAATCTTAATGCTTGCTATAAAAAGATTTCTCTACCCCACCCGCGTGACGTTCACACTCTACTGCGTTGTTAAATATCTCCAGTCCCATAAGTTTTTGCATTTAAGCTTGATAAAGGAGATGGAAATTCCAGAAAACGTAAGTGACAAATTTGGAAAATTGATAAAAAAAAAATTGATGCATTTTTTTATACATTTCCTGTTTGTCAAAAGTTGTAGAATTCTGAATGCATCTGACTGATTTTTACTGGTGGAAGTTTGGAATTTAAATCTTGCATTGTTACATATGGTGCCTTCACCAGAGGAATCAACTTTGTGTTGATTCCTCTGGTGAAGGCACGATATGTAACACTGCAATTTCCTTATTTGTTGTGACGTTTTGTTGTGGCGCATATTTCTTTTTCACAAAAAGATGGATCGTTTCGTAAAATTCATCTATGTGTGCCGCATAATAATACTAGTTACTACTGACAAGGCTCTTGCCAATGTTGGCAGGTATGCAGATGGTGAATTTCAGAAACTTCCATCATTTGTCAGCCTCCCCGAAAAGAAATCCTATATATGCCCCTGGTTACGTGCAAACAAATACAATACAAAACACGCTATCCTTATTAGTGTAAAAATTTCATTAATTGAATATATATATCTATATATATATATGTGTGTGTGTGTGTATTTTTATTTAAGCTTTAACAACCACCGTGAACAACTCAATGGGCTATAAGCAGTAGCCCATCCCTAATTTAGGGCCACTGATTCCAGTGAAAGGAGAGATCCAGTGCCATAAGACAAACACCCATGTCTCATCAAAATTTGAACCTGGACCCTTCACAGACGAATGCGTCACTGGGGCGGCAATATTTATTTGACATTCTCTTGTTAATATTAATGTACAGGAACTATTCTGTGGCTCTGAAAAGAGGCTGCAAGTGCTCTGAGTAGCTGCTTTCCCATCATGTAGTTTTTATAAATTCTAAAACTGCAAAAATGATTTCTAAAGATTTCACTTGTTTACTGTAAAATTAAAAAAAAATATCAAACATTTCTTTTCTTTTTAGTACTTCATTTAAAGCTGCAGTAAAAAATTCCTGGCAATTTCTTCAACCAGTTTCATAGGAAGTGACCTGGCTATTTCTTTAACCAATTTTATATGAAGTGACCAAAAATTTGTACCAAAAAATTATGTAAAATTTTTTGGCTGAGGTTGGAGACCCTTTTAGCCACGAGCCCCCGCCTCCCACACACCCACAATGCAGTGGTTTCAGGGCCCATCAGTGAGCCCCTGCTGGCAATGTAATATTCCAAAAATAGTCCTTTTTTATCTAACCCGTTATAACACAGTTTGCATACATCAAATGTTTTTGACTCTCTTCCTTCAACTTCACTATATATGGGTTTTACTTGATATATGTAATTGATGAATCCACTACCCTAGCAAAAAATCTACACTAAGGAGTGTTTGCTCAAATGTTTTTTGAAGAATTCAACCTAACAGAACCCATATACGGTGGTTCACGAAATTTTAGTATACACCACTCACTCTTCGTTAAAGGTCTAAAAAATATTAAATCGTTATTGAAAATTAATATTTATAGGAATGATAAAATACACATTAAGAAATGTATTAGGCTAGAAAACAAATATGAAGTCTATAATATTTTAATTACATAATTTTTTATGTCAAAGTTACAAAATTCGAAGTCACAAAATGGAGTAAACACTTTATAAAAATGCAATTTGGCTACCACTATATTTTTAAAATAAATCTGTATAATCATTTTATTGACTTAAGATACTAAACTGAGATATCCCTAGTGAAAATACAATTTTCAATTAACAGAATGAGCTCCAAAATGGAAATGAGTGTTGAAACTTGGCAACTTGTGATTCGAATGTCTGAAGAAGGTAAATCTCTGCGTGAAATTGCGAAGACAATTTAAGCAGTCACGGATGTGTTCAAAAAATTATCTAGAAGTATAAAAAGTTTGGATATATAGCAATAAGCCCGGAAGAGGATGAAAAGGAATCCTCAGTTCCATGACCAAGAGACGAATCATTCGAGAAGTAAAAGAAAATTCTAAGGTAGGTGCTCCACAAATTGTTGCATCCACTTCTACAACGATAGGAAGACCTGTTTCTGCAGAAACAATTCAAAGAGTAATCAGAAAAGCAGGTTTTAATGGTTGTGTAGCTCAAAGAAAACCTTTCATTTCCAAAGTAAATTGAGAGAAAAGGATTTAATTCGATAGCAATCATATTTCGAAGCCTGAAGGCTCTGGAATCAAGTAATATTTAGTGATGAAAGTAAGTTTAATGTTTTCAGGAGTGATGGTTGATGTTATGTTTGGCGAAAGCCTAACAGTGAGCTGCTTCCCTAAAACACCATCCCCACTACCAAGCATGGAGGTGGTTCAGGGCTTATATGGGGCTGTATGTTGGCAAAAGGCGTGGTAAATTTAATTTTCATTGATGAAATCATGGATAAAATGAAATACTTGGGTATATTAAAAATTAATTTAAAACAAAGTGCTCGAAAGTTGTGTTTAGGGTCAAATTTTGTGTTTCAACAAAATAATGACCCAAAGCACTCCACTAAAAAAAGTTAAGCTCTAGTTGTATAATTGTAAAATGCAAATTGCACATCCCACCACAATCTCCAGATCTGAACGTTATTGAAAATTTGTGGTCCCAGTTGGAAACATTGGTTCAAAAACACTATATTAGGAGCAAAGAACAGTTAAAAACAGTTTTATGAGAAGAATGGGCAAAAATTATCCAGCGAAACAACACAAACTCTTGTTAACTCAATGCCACACCGTTTGGAAGCTGTTCTACATGCAAAAGGATATGCAACAAAATATTGGTTCATGTTTTTATATTTGTTAACAAATTGTACAAGGTGTATACTCCATTTTGTGATTTCGAATTTTGTAACTCTGATATAAAAAATGTCATTAAAATATTATAGAGACTTCATATTTGTTTTCTAGCCTAATACATTTCTTAATGTGTATTTTACTGTTCCTGTAAATATTAATTTTCAGTAATGATATAATAATATTTTTTTAGACCTTCAAAGAAGAAAGTGAGTGGTGTATGCTCAATTTTGGGAGACACTGTATTTATTCACTGACTTGATAGAACTAGATGATTGGTTGACTGATTTTTATGGCGCAAGGGCCATGTTTGGCCAAAGAGTGCCAGTAGAACTGGATGATGTTACAACCAATGGAATATTCACTGCTCTGATTTCACATCTTGAATCTCTTGGTATGACAAGAATTTCTCACACTGAATTTAGTATCACTGACATGTGATGGAGTAGCTGTGATGTTTCAATCTCATGGAGATCTCAAAATTATTGAAAGGTAAATTTTCTTCCAATATTCTGTGGCACTGTGCTAATCATAGACTGGAGTTAGCAGTACATGATTAAATAAAAGACAGCAGGAACTAAGACATGCAAAATTTTTCTAGAGAAGCTGTACACCATGCATCACCAAGAAAGTGCAAAAGAGCTGTAATTATGCAAAACTATGCTGGACATACAGATTTTGTTGTAGGTACAGACAGGATGGGTTGTATCTAGCTTCTGCTCTGTTCTCGCAGTTTGGCACGATTATAAAGTGTTGGTGCCTCATTTTGAAAAATAAAACAGGTGCAAAAAGAACCATACTTATGAAAGGTTTGCTTTGAAAAAATCTGTCGTTCATGTTAGATTTAGGATCAATGCGCGATGCCTCTCAAAGAGTTACCTGAACTGAGCTCAGACCTACAAAAACATTGATTTAAACAAAGCACAACAATTTTGTCTTGTTAACTTTTTTGAATAGAGGAGAAATACTCCAGGACTATTTTATAGAAAATCATTCCAGGCAGCTGATACTCACATTTTTTTTTTTTTTATTGGGGTTTAATGACCACTGTGAGCAACTCAGTGGGATATAATATAAGCAGTAATCTGTCCTTAATTTAGGATCACTGGTTCCAGGGAAGGGAGGTAGCCAGTGCTGTGAGACAAACACAACATCCATGCTTCAAACCTGGATGCCACTAGGACAAATGGTCATAAGCCAGTGCTTAGAGCACTGCACCACTGAGACAGCACTTGTACATTTGAAAATGTTTCTTTAGAAACAAAAGATTAGATGATCCATAGACTGGAGTACCACTGAGACAGGACTTGTACATTTGAAGATGTTTCTTTAAAAACAAAAGATTAGATGATCCACAAATCTGCTGAAATGTATTTTTTTGAGAGTCTCTGGTCTATTTGAGAGAAAAAATGTTTTTAAGTGAAGGTGAACTTTCTGATTTCTTCACATGCAACACTTTAGAACTGCTTGTCAGTTCAAGTTTCGACTCAGTGAAAGACATGTGGTTTTAAAGAATACCTACAACTTTAAGGAAAAGAAATACCTAAGCAACTTTTGCAGCTGAAACACATTTGCAAAGTATTGCTGTATATTCTACAAATGTGAAAGAGTAATACCCAAGGTGATTTTGATACCCCAACATCTCAGGGTTGAAATAATTTTTTTTTATTATATTTTAGGATCAAAATGGCAGTTTGTTTTCTGTTTCTCAGTGTAATGTAATCTTTAGTGAAAATTTAACTCCCATTTGTGGGTAAGCTTGACATAAATTTGAATTTCAATATTTGCTATGTATTATAAAACTTATGGAATACTATTTTTTTAAATTTAATATTATATCAGCATGTAAATTATGATTTTGCATTTTGTACCATGCAAAAGTAATAAGGCTTAAGAACACTGTTCAAGAAATTGAGTTGCTTTTTATTAGATCATTACCCTCCCCCTTTACAACTTGTGTTTACGAGTTCCATGGCATCTTTTACTCTAGAAAAAAAAAAGATACTGCGTGTATCTTTTTTTTTTTCTTTGGATTGGAGGTTTAACGACCACCGTGAGCAACTCAATGGGCTATAAGCAGTCGCCCGTCCCTAATTTAGGGTCACTGGTTCCAGGGAAGGGAGAGAGAGACAGTGCCGTAAGACAAACACAACATCCATGCCTCACCGGGATTCGAACCCGGACCCCGTTCGGACGAATGATCAGAGGCCATTACGGTATGCGAAGAGCTGAATTTCTGCTGAAGCATCAGGTCAAAGGGCTAGCAAATTGAAAATTGGTATTGCTTTTTGTAAAATGGCGGTTTTAAAATAGGCCATTTGATTTAGCTGGAAAACACCACTTCACTCGAAGAACCATGGGCTTTATTTATTTATTTTTTTCCTACCCATGACAAACCACAGTACTAACAATTACCTGGGGTTTAACAAGAATGCTCGACAACCTGTCTCGTGTTTCGAAATGCGAAACCACCAGCTGGAATGTATTGAGCTTTCTGCGCATGGTCACAGAACGTCTGTTGTTTTCTCGTCTGCTCAATTTCTCTCTCTCTCTCTCTCCTCACTGCCTGTCGACAGCTGCTGTGACGGGGTTGCTGCCAAAGACCTTCTTGGTCGCAGCTCGCAATTTGTCTGCGATCCCATCCTCAATTATGTTCTCGATGACGAGGATTTACCCGGTTTTTGAGGGCAATTGCGTGTTTACGTATGGCAATTCAACAGGGTAACCAACCGTAAACGCACCTCAAGACAGCGATTGGACACTGCTCTTGTCGAGTCCAGTGACCATCAATTGGGGTTGGGCAACTAGCCTGAGACTCCAGAGCTGAATAACGACGTCAATTTCTCTCGCTGTAATTTTTTTTTTAGTTACTTCAAGTTCTTTCCATTCCTTGAAGAGTATACTAACGTAACTTTTAGTAATTTAAATGTCCTGATTATTTGCTGTTAGCTGCTGCTGTTGCCAAGGGACAAAATTCTAATTTGGAGTGAGACGTGAGCAGAAGCGCCGGAACACTGAAAGAGGCATGGAATTTTGTGATCTTTGTTAAATTACGGGAGGGGGGGGGGGTAATTATTAGTTGGGAAAGTTCTGTATTTCGTTTTGAAAAATAGAGAGTTGGACCTCGAAACTATTACCTATATCAGGAGTGAGAAACCTGCGGCATGTTAGTGAATCCAAATTTTGCCGAACAAATCCTTTTATTTTCATTATGTTTATAATTTTTTATTTTTTTAATCTTAAAACGACCGTATTCAAGGTACCAAAGGGTAAAAGAAGATTCAACGAAGTAATGCTCCCCGATTGACGGCCACAATTAAAGCATTACTTCTTTAAAAAGAAATTTCGGATGAACATTTTTCCCAGTTAGCAACAGAGCCCGATTTACACGGAATCGGTCTCTAAGCCATCACCCCTTAAAGCTATAAGGGGGTGATGCACTGGCTCTCTCCCTTCCCTGGAACCAGTGGCCCTGCCCACTGAGTTGCTCACGGTGGTCGTTAAACCTCCAATCAAAAAAAGAAGGTACCGAAGCATTTTTCCTTTGCCCATCATGGTGGTTTCGAACCCTTGACGTTTTCAACCGCAGCCGAGCTTGCTGCCATTGAACCAGAAAGACAGGTAATAAACAGTCGCGTATAAGATAGAACTTTAATCGGGCGATGATGAAATGTTTTTGCTATTAATGCGAGTGAATTAGTCATTTTATTTTCTGTTGGAGCTTATTATTTTTCTGAACAGATCTGTAATAATTTTAATTTTTCTGTAGGACTTATTAACAAATTACGTATTCTTTCCATCGTGATTTTTCGAAGCACAGCAGAGCCGCCGGTGGCGCAGTGGTCTAAGCGATGACCTCTGATCATTCGTCCGAAAGGGGTTCGGGTTCGAATTCCGGTAAGGCATGGATGTTGTGTTTGTCTTACGGCACTGGCTCTCTCCCTTCCTTGGAACCAGTGACCCTAAATTAGGAACGGGCGACTGCTTATAGCCCATTGAGTTTCTCATGGTGGTCGTCAAACCTCCAATCAAACAAACAAACAAAGCAGCAGAAAACTGACAATGACTTTCAACTACTTTTAAGAAAAGGTAAAATATACTGCTTTGTAGTATTATTTCACAAAACTCAGAAATATAAAATTTTCTGTTTATAGTTATAATAGCTTTCGTCTTAAGGGATCCACAGACTGATTCATAGACATTTTTTTTTTTTTTTTTTTTTTTTATTATTGGAGGTTTAACGACCATCGTGAGCAACTCAATGGGCTATAAGCAGTCGCCCGTCCCTAATTTAGGGTCACTGGTTCTAGGGAAGGGAGAGAGCCAGTGCCGTAAGACAAACACAACATCCATGCCTGACCGGGATTCGAACCCGGACCCCTTACGGACGAATGATCAGAGGCCAACGCCTTAGACCACTGCGCCACCGGGGCGGCCGATTCATAGACATCATACAGCCGGTTTCTTAAGGTAACACAACATACAATAGCTGGTACACAAAATGGGGGAGATGGGGAAGAAATATTCAGTGTCTCAATAACCAAAATCCACAATATCCGATCTCTCTGCAGAACTTCAAAATAAGGTTTTCCGACATACGATTCAAATCTACAAGTTAATCAAACCTCGAATTTTCCCGCGAATTGCTCCTATTACCGGAAATTTTCCATCATATAGAAACAGTAAAATTGAGAACATAATTTTTCCGTTAATACACGAAAGGAATTGCCGAAAGATTTCTTGAAAATTCAGAATTTTCCTGGCGTACGAAAAATGCGTGAAATTCATGGCCCCCCGTTATTTCACGAAAAAAGTTGTATCAGGAATATGCTTCGCCAGTTCACGAAAGGAATCACGGAAAATGGCTCGTGAATTTCAGAAACCTTTTTTACAGTGCAAATGCCTGTGTTTACTTGTTTTTGTTTTTTTTTTCTGAAAATAAATTTATTTTGGAGTCTTTTATTCGTTTTCATTCAGTGCACGCATATGACTTCCGATAGTTTTCTCTCTCGCTCCCGGTAAAAATAGACCAATACCCATATTTTGTGCAGCTGGGTAAGTGTTGCGCTGATCGCTTTTCCAACTGATTAATCTTTCCTCATCAGAAATTTGTATCTATATCAGCGTAGATTTTCCTTGAATATTTTAACATTCATTTTTTTGAAAGGACAAACTAGTTTCATAGAGTTCTGTAAAGGAAAATTTGAAACTTGAGGGGTGAAAAATCGGGGAGGTTGTGTCGGAGCACGGCCGCAAGATTTTACGTGAATACGTCTCGATAGCGCATAGTATTTATTTGGGTCTAGTAAATGAAAGAAAGACAAATTCAGTAGTCAATTACAAGTTTATTAATCATTGGTCTATGGTAAGAGAAGTAGGATACAAATGGCATACAAGATACATCTATGTTTCTAGCGAATGTCAAGTCGATACAAGTATTGCCGCCGCCCCGGTGGCGCAGTGGTCTAAGGCGCTGGCCTCTGATCACTCGTCCGTAAGGGTTGGGTTCGAATCCCGGTCAGGCATGGATGTTGTGTTTGTCTTACGGCACTGTCTCTCTCCCTTCCCTGGAACCAGTGACCCTAAATTAGGGACGGGCGACTGCTTATAGCCCATTGAGTTGCTCACGGTGGTCGTTAAACCTCCAAAAAAAAAAAAAAAAAAAAAAAACTTGCCGAGTGTGGGCGGAGTAGTCGACTCAGACGAAACTCGCGTTGCATGAAATCAATGAGAGCTCGAATTCGCGACACATCAACGTTGAAGTCGCCGGTGGCGCAGTGGTCTAAGGCGTTGGCCTCTGATCACTCGTCCGTAAGGGTTGGGTTCGAATCCCGGTCAGGCATGGATGTTGTGTTTGTCTTACGGCACTGGCTCTCTCCCTTCCCTGGAACCAGTGACCCTAAATTAGGGACGGGCGACTGCTTATAGCCCATTTGAGTTGCTCACGGTTTTCGTTAAACCTCCAATCAAAAAAAAAAAAAAAAAAAGTCGCCGGTGATGATAATTATTTTCTTTATAAGCTTACTTTCAAAGTATTCAAGTAGCGTTCGAAAAATACAGCATTCGATGGCAGACAACGAAGCATTCGGATGAATGTAGACAACTCCGAGAATGAACTTCGACTGACTGCTGACCGTTACATCGACTAGACACATGTTGCCAACCGAAGGCTGCTCGAGTCTGATCTTGCGGCTCACATCGATAGTAACTACAGGTCGCCAATCAGCTGGGCTGCTGAATTTTCTGTACATGGCAACTCCACCGGCAGCACTGATACTCGTGTCTTTAGCAGATGAAGTGGATGGTTTGTTTCGTCGCTTTTCAATAGCTTTGTTTTGGCAATTCTCGCAAACCCCGCACGAATGACCGAACGGATTGCTCACAAACGTGTTCTTGAAACGTTCACTCGCCGAATTCAGGTGAAGAAACTGTCTTTGCCGCGGTGGCCGAGTAGTCAGAGGCGTAGTTTTCTGACTAGTTATCTAAGCCGGGATCGGGTCGCGGGTGCTGCGTGTATGGTGTTTATGCCATACGGCTCTGGCTCGCTCCCCTTTCCGGAACTAGTGGGCCCAAATTAGGGATGGGTGACTGCTCATAACCCTTACAGTTGCTAAAGATGGTGTCTTTAAACCATGAAAAAGGAGAATACGTCAGTGAAGCACAATTTTCTATCAAACATCTATAATGTTTTAATATACGCTGCCTGACAGAGAAAATGCCACACCATGAAGGAATGCTCGAAAACAGACCAAACTGCACACACAAATAGCCAAGTAGGTCCGGAACAAATGATTTAATTGTCACACACAGACCAGGATCCAGTGGCCAAATATACAGGATGATCAATAAGGAGTGTGACCCCCATTTTGGGCGATACAGAGTTGAATCCGACGTGGCATTGAGGCAATAAGAGTCGGAATTGAGTCCTGGGGAGACCATGTGGTGTTGATCCGAGTCCACAGTTCATTTTCATTTTGCGGGGGTGGGAGGGTACTCAACTGACGTTCAATCGTGTCCCTCAGATGCTCGATGGGCGAGAGGTCGGAGGATCGTGCTGGCCACGGAAGCATCCGCACACCGTGTAAAGTATTCAGGCTGATCCGAGCGGTATGCAGCCGGGCGTTATCCTGTTAAAAAACGGCGTTTCGGTTGCCCTGCAGATACGTTAGTGCCACGGCTCGCAGCACCTCGTCAACATAGCGGCGTGCCGTTAATGTGCCCGTAATGCGTAGCAGTGGTGAGCGGCTGTTGGCGCTAATAGCACCCCACACCATGATTCCACGTTGCCGGGCCGCGTGGCGCCCCACAATGGCGGAGGAATCCGCTCGTTGGCCACGTCGCCTCCAGACTCTCACACGGCGATCATCCGTGGTGAGAGAGAACCGTGATTCGTCGCTGAACATCACACCGTTCCATTCGGCACCCCACGCAGCTCTGGAGCGACACCACGGCAAGCGGTGACGACGATGGCTCGCTGTTAAGGGTAGCCTTCGCAACGGACGGCGGGACAGCAAACCAGACGCAACCAATCGGCGCGACAGCAAACCAGACGCAACCAATCGGCGCGACACTGTCCGCGTCGATACCGGATCATCAAAGTCTGCCTGTACACTTTTCTAAATGTCGCCCGTTGTGGCCTGTGGGTGAGCTACGGCATGACGTCGGATACGACGACCGGTGCTCGCGGACTTCCGTCTCCGTGCTCCGGTCCCCCTACGACGTTGCACGGATCCTTCCTGGAACCACTGTCTCCAAATGCGACCGATGGTTGTGGCATAACGTTGCGTTTCTTCCGCAATACGACGCAAGTACCATCCGGCGGTATGAAGGCCTACGATGACACCTCTCGTGAACTCATCCGTTTGACGAAATCGCGTACGACGGCGTCTTAACGGCATTGGCACCCCATGTTCGTTCTCCAGACACGGTTACAATAGAACCACTCACTTCTGACGACGTCTCGACTGATGGCCTCACGGGCTGGTTGTCCGCTTTTATCCCGCGCGCCGTTCGTGCGATTGGCCTGCAAATGCAATCATTTGCATAACTTGTACGTGTGCACCCACCCTGCAATTTGAACGGCGCTGCGTTCACCTCTTCGTGGTGTGGCATTTTCTTTGTCAGGCAGTGTATTTTTTGTTGTTATTTGCTTGTTGTTAAATTGTCACCGAACTCTATATACTAATGCGTGGAAAGAAACACGAGCGGCCCGAAAAACAAAAGGGTAAATGAACTGACTGACAGCTTTTTATTCCGTTCTAGCTTTGTGATTTACTTTTCAGATGACACAATTTGAATTACGTCAGTATTAACTGAACTATTCACAGTCGTAACTTAATAACAGCAGGTTATAGTCGTTCGTCACACAATATAGCAGGCAACATTCCTTTTATACAAGACTATAATGTCGTCGTCACACCTTTTACAAACTACTATAC
Organism: Macrothele yani; assembly: GCA_039090855.1. Classification (NCBI taxonomy): domain Eukaryota; kingdom Metazoa; phylum Arthropoda; class Arachnida; order Araneae; family Macrothelidae; genus Macrothele; species Macrothele yani. Next base: position 56,284,682 of record CM077017.1, on the reverse strand, counting down.
CGTTGTCTGTTCCCCTCACACCAAGAGTAGCAGCTTTTCATTTATATTTTGACTACCTTCTAGTTATTTTCAAAATGTGCGGACAGAAACCTGGAGGTATTGAAGTGGCGTTCAGAATGAAAATACAACTAAGAGGTAACCAAACCTATATAAGAAAAAGAAACTAAAAAAGGAAGGTTTATAAAGATTTATACGTTACGTTAAATTTTAATGGAATCCATAAAAACAACGTAGTTTAAGCATTTGTTTATCTAACCCGTAACAGCATATTTTCAGTACTGTGCAACTTTGTTATTCTTTTATGAAAATAATTTAGCGCATTATTGAAAGTAAGTTATGTGTACCGCAGACAAGTGTCCTGGCAGTAAAATAGTTTGGAAACTTGAATATAAGACACTTTCATTCGTTTTTCTTTTCTAGGGATGGGGAATTAAAATCCATGGCTTTCTGAGGATAAAAGTCACTCGCCATTATTCTAGAGGTACTGGTTCTTTTTTTTTAGATTGAAGGTTTAACGAACACCGTGAGCAACTTAATGGGCTATACTATAAGCAGTCGCCCGTCCCTATAATTTAGGGTCACAGGCTCCAGGGAAAGGAGAGAGCCATTGCCGTAAGACAAACACCACATCCATGCCTCAACAGGATTCGAACCCGGACTCTTCTCGGAATAACGGACATAAGCCAGAGCTTAGACCACTGCGCCACCGGGGCAGCGTACTGGTTCTCTAGGTAAGGGAGAAAGCTATCGAATACAACGACCACGTCCTGCCAGAATTCGAATCGACACCTAACAGCGTGAGAATCCATAAGCCCACACTCTAGACCTCCTGACCAACTACCGGGCGCCATGTTTCTCGCTGTATCTAATACATATGAGATGTGTAAAAGTGTTAACGTCTAATTCTGCCGCCCCGGTGGCGCAGTGGTCTAAGGCGTTGGCCTCTGATCATTCGTCCGTAAGGGGTCCGGGTTCGAATCCCGGTGAGGCATGGATGTAGTGTTTGTCTTACGGCACTGGCTCTCTCCCTTCCCTGGAACCAGTGACCCTAAATTAGGGACGGGCGACTGCTTATAGCCCTTTGAGTTGCTCACGGTGGTCGTTAAACCTCCAATAAAAAAAAAAACAAACAAAAAAAACGTCTAATTCTTTCCTTACACTAATCGGTGCACAGGAATGACTTACGTCATTGTTCAACATAGACGTGTAGAAGTTTCACGAGCTATTGGCAATTCCTTCAAACCCGATAGTCTGCCTTACTGTCCGGGTGGTCAGAGGCGTGGGTTCTAGTTAACCTTCCGACCTGGGCCCGGACCCCAGATGATGCATGAGTGGTCTGTTTGCCCCACTTTTCGGACTCTAGTCCTTCCCTGGAACCAATAGCTTCAAATCAAGGACGGGCGAGTCTCTATGGCTTTAGACCTCATAGGAATCATTAATCCCCGAAACACACAGACAGACACGCAAACGATGTAATCAAAAAACAAACTTTTTTGGGGGAAATGCGCTGAGCCTCTACTGGTAAATGGCAGATGCAAGTGATATTCGGCTTGTTCACCCTTCATCGTTGGAAGCAACGATAAGCAACTTGGTGCAAGTTCCAGCGAATAGGATGGATGTGGATTTTTTTACAATGAATAACATCGTTTCCAGTATGTGAAACATTGTACGTCGCCTGGTGGTGAAGTGGCTTTAGGGCAGTGCTTCTAAAATTGCTGGCCCGCACAGCTGTGCAGGTTCGCAACGAGCTGCCAGGGGGAAAGAAAAAAGAAATGAGCGCTAGAGAAAAATTTTACTGCTACAGGAAATAAATATGATTGATATATGGTATATGCTTCAAGCTGCTGTCTCTGAGGAAAGCCCACAGCAAAATGGCGCACATTTTAAAAGCAGCGGCAATCACAGCCATTACTGCGTTTGTGTAGAAAACGTTAGGATACCTTATAACTTACACGACACAGTGAATTGCGGATGTGCGGTAATGCTTATTTCAAATCTTTGATTTTTTGGGAAATAAAATAACTATTATACATCAGTGGCGATACAAGTCGTCATGCTATATTGAGGTGACCGCTACACTCCACCTATTTTTAACAAAACGCTACATTATTCTCTATGTCCCAATAATTGTGGAAAGACAAATATTCCACTGATATCTTATTTACCCGGAAAACCACGTAAAGATTATATTCTTTCAGGTTCGCTTATTCCAAGATCATTTCATTCGATATGTGTTTAAAATTTTTCGGGCTTTTTTTTTGAATTTTAGGAATGGAGGAATCGAGTACATCTTATCCCACCTCTCTAGTGTTGCACCTAATATACACTATAATTGACAAAAGTCACCGGACACCTAGAAGAGAAACACAACATACCATTTATTGACATAAATAGTACGGTGTCGGTCCACCATTGGCCTTAATGCATGCACTGACCCTTCGAGACATGCTTTCGACAAGGTTTTGGAACACAGCAGTAGGTATGTGCTTCAATTCAGTACATAATGCTGCCGCTAACTGTTGCTTAGTAGTAGGCCTTGGTTCCAAACTTCTTATGCGGCGCTCTAATTCATCCCACAGGTGCTCTATGGGATTAATATCAGGAATCTGTGCTGGCTAGTCCACACACGATACGGAATTATCGTCAAACCACGCCGTAACAGTCCTTGCTTTATGGCTCGGTGCATTAACCTGCTGGTGCCAACAAGGCTCGGTTCCGTAGTATTGCCACAGAGTTGGTAGTGCATAATTGTCCAGAATATCAAGGTAGACGTGCTGGTTAACAGGTTTGTCCACGATAACCAATGGGCCGGGACCATACCACGAAAAACACCACCACACGAGTACACTGCCAGCTCCAAACTTGACCGTAGGAACAGTACACTGTGGTAAATAGCTTTACCCCGGGCTGCCGCCATACCCGCACACGGCAATCAGACTGATGGATCGTGTATCTGGATTCATCAGTCCATAAGACCCATTTCCATTCATCTACGGTCCACGATAAATGTTCTTTGCACCATGCTAAATGACAAGTAGCATTCCGAGTGGAGATGAAAGGCTTATGAGCAGCCGCACGACCACGGTAAACCATGGAATAAAGTTCTCTGCGAATGGTACGTGCACATACCGTGGTTCCAGCATTTTTACACACTTGTACACTGGGGTTTTGTGCAGTACTCCGTCGATTAGCTGTAACGACTCTCCTGAGGCTTCGACGTCCTCTATCACTGATTTTCGTTGGTCTGCCGATACGTTTTGCTGTTTCAGGCACGCCATGTGTCTTCCACTTATTCAGTACATCCAAAACAGTTGACATAAATAGTACGGTGTCGGTCCACCATGTTTAAACGCCTCTCGGTTTATCTTATAGACAACCCACTAATATAACACCCAACAATCTTTCCTTTCTCAAAGTCAGTTCTCTCCCGCCGTGACATTTTCACTCAACCCCACAGTGCGGTATGATCGCGGTCAGCTTGCTTTAATGCCGTTTCCAGCTGTACCTCGCATTTTAGCGGATCCGTTCATTTGCTTTTGAAGGGGTGTCCGATGACTTTTGTCAGTATTGTGTATATACAGGAGTTGGATAAAATAATGTGAACACCTGGGAAATAGGTGATATGTCTTTATTAATAAGGTGTTGGACTGCCATTTACCTTTAATACAACTTCCAGCCTTCTTGGAACAGATTCATACAGCTTTTGAATAGTCTCCAGTGGAATGTTGTACCACTCGTCGATCAGAACACCAGGCAGTTGCTTCAGAGATGTTGGAGTCTGGGGAATTTGAGTCTCTCTTTGCTCTCCAAAACTGCCCACGGTGGTTCGATTATATTCAAGTCAGCTGATTGAGCTCGCCAGGGCAGATGTTGAAATTCATCTTGGTGCTCCTCAAACCATGATTGAACTGTTGTAGCTGTGTATATGGGCGCATTATCATCTTAAAAAATGGCAGCATTGTTGGGAAGCGACATTTGGACCATAGAATGCACTTGATCACCCAGAATGTCCAAATACTCGCTGGTAGTAAGTAACTCGAGCATGCAGGGTGTAATGATGGGGCCAGGTGAATACCAAGGTATGGCCGCCCAAATCATCACAGATCCTCCTTCATGTTTTACCGTTGGAACCACACATTCCGAATTGTACGCTTTCTTGGGGGTTCTCTATACATAAACCCGACCTACTGTTGGGAACAATGTAAATGAGGACTCATTGGACCATGTCACGCGTTTCCAGTAATCAACTGACCAGGTTGTATGCAGATGGAAAATTGTCACGGGTCAGTGAACTAACGGGTCAGCTGGTAGACAATTTCTTGCGGGTCAAACGGGTTGGGTCAAGGTGTTCCTGACCCGATCTCGACCCGATTTCCTTTTTATTTTGGAAAGAAAAAAATATTTCAAAGAAAAATGTGCACTGTAGAATTTTGTGCTCGATTCTGGTTCCAGCGGAGTGAAAAATAATTTGTCATACAAACATGTTACCAGCTCTTTCTTAAAGCAAGTAAGATTTCCACCGACCGACGATACGGCGCAGACGCTAGACTCACGACACCATATCGTAAAACGATACTTCCTTTGCGTTTGTTTTCAGTGCGATTATCCGGAGCTAGATACAGGCAAACGCCTGTCACCTGCTATTCTCGTGATTCACTCTCTCACACCCCGCACGTCGTATTATAAGACTGAGAGTTACTTTTTACATCGCATCTTTTGTATTAAGCATTCAAAGTTTCGTTTGACGTGCTAACATCCCGTAGCATTGCATGTCGTGTCAGATTTAATGCCTTATTTGTTAATATGGATGAATTTAATATTACGGAGATTGAAAAAGGTGTCGAGGCCAGCAAATAAGTTCTGCTGAAAACAAAAAGGGGAAAAGCGAATGATGGAAGTTGTTTCGTCTCATTAAGAAACCAGAGTTTGTTTCACAGCAACACCAATTTTCACAAGCTTGTGATGAGTTGAAAGTTTCCAAAATGTGAATGTTAATTTTGTGAGTGTTCCTTCCTTCTGAAGAGCAATAATGAAATCAACATCCGCATTTTGAAAACTTTCAACTCATCAGAAACTGGTGAAAATTGGTGTTGCTGTGAAACATGTTCTGAAGCTTGATATGTTATCAAGGAAACAGCAAAAACTGAAATTAAACATACAAGTTACTTAATTCAAAAATTTTGACAGTAGCACCATCAAAATTAAGTCGAACAGCCTTAACATCAGTGCGGAGCGACATTTTGAGCGCACTGTATATACACTCATTGTCATAAAAATCCGCGCACCAAGAAGGAGGCGTCGGATTGAAATGAGATTTTAGTAGTGAGATGGTACATACCAAGGACAGAAGTGATTACAATATCACAGCAGCAATACGATTTCCCGCGGACATACGGTACACATTCCGGTCAGCGTTAGTACCGTATCGGACCGCCTCGTGTTCGGATACACGCGGTGATACGGTCCGGCACGGAGTGAAAGAGACGCCGTATGTTATCCTGACACAGATTGGCCCACACTTCTTGCAACTGACGCTCTAAATCACGAACACTGGGACATGGAGAAAGCCGGCGTCCCATCTGGTCCCACACGTGCTCGATGGGTGAGAGATCAGGCAATCTGGCAGGCCACGGAAGCGTCGAAGCATGACGTAGACAGTCCTGGGAAACTCGAGCCGTGTGCGGACGGGCGTTGTCTTGTTGGAAAATGGTCTCGGGCTGCCCCGCCAGGAATGGCAGTACATGGGGCCGCAGGATCTCCTGTACGTAGCGCTGGGCTGTCAACGTCCCTCGGATCACTGCGAGGGAAGTCCGGCTGTCATAAGCGATGGCTCTCCAGACCATCATGCCTGCAGTTCGGGACGTGTGCCGCTGTACAGTGAGGTTGGGATTGCCTCACCTGCGGTCCCCCACACTCTGAAACGGCGGTCGTTCGTTCCCATACAGAAGCGGGATTCGTCGCTGAACACTATACGTCGCCAGTCCGTAGCATTGCACGTTGCTCGCTGCTGGCACCACTGCGATCGACGCCGACGATCGCAGTGTTAATGGCAGAAAACGTAAGGGCCGTCGAGAGTGCAGATTCACCTCTGCCAGGCGTCTGGAAATGGTTCTGACGGACACAGGAGTCCCTTGTACAGCCGCCACATGTCTGTGGATATTGGACAAGGACGTCGTTGCATCCGTGCTTGCCACTCTCACGATCCCACGGTTCTCTCTGCTGGTGGTGTGTCTGGGTCGTCCAAAGCCAGTCCGCCGTGTCTGGGTTAGAGGTCTGCACGGGCCTTAATTTGGAAAGCCCGGCCCGGGCCGGCCCGTAAAATTTAAATAATTAATAAAACACGAATTTGACACCTGGTGCGCTCGGTCATTCGACTCCAGAAGAGTTTCGTTTTCTTAATTGCTACACGTATTTTATTACAATAAACGTTAATTAGGAATATTTCTGTGACTCTGTATAAGTCACGTGACGTCTGAGGAGGGGGGAAGGGGCTTGTATACTAAAAAATATTGCATGTAAATGACAATTTCCATGTCTTTCAAATTATCATTGCCTACCGCCGGACTATCCTTGGGGATAAGGAGGGGGGGGGGGGGTTAATTCGAAAAGTATACGAAATACCCAGAATTATGAGTCCGATCATTCTTCTTTACATTGCCTACAAGCACATATTCTCCAGAAGCGATTTTTTCGCGAAAATCTTTCACTTTCTTAAACTCCATAATAAGTATGGAACAGTATTTATCAGCAACACTGAACTGAGCATATGCTAGGGAAAACAACGACAGACTGCCCAGCTAACCAGTGTCACAGAAGTTTTGAAAACGGCTGGGCTGGGATACCTAAGGGTTCATTTGCCATCTGCTGACTCCCAGAGAGTACAAATGGAAAAAATACGGCACAGATTTACACACAGAAGTACGTTTCTCCGAGCCCATTTCTCCCGTGCCATTTAAGACAACTTAAAAGCTTTTCACATATCTAGAGAACAAAGTGCTGCCGGCGACCAGAACAATAAAAACGATCGTCTGCGAGCGGGTGGCTCGGTTTATAAATGCTGCAGTTAATAGCCTGCCCTGAAGCATGCGAGGAGGGTGAAAGTTAGAGAGAGAGAGAGAGGACCACATTCACATTGAAAAACTAAGGGAGCTGACCCACTCCAATTGCTTTGTAGGAGGGGAGGATGTCGTAAAACTTCTATTTTTTCCAACAGCGGAAATTATTCAATCTTATCTTGCTGCTGTATGTTGTGAGATTTCCAAACGAGAACGGCACCGTACAGCGTGTCTGTTTTACATTAAATATTGAAGGTCCGGGCCCGGCCCGTTTTCTCGACATAAAAATGAGCAAAGACCTGACCCAGCCCGCGGCCCGGGCCCGTGAAGACCTCTAGCCTGGGTGCCATCCCGTGTCCATTGCTCCCAACACGATTGCACCGTAGTGTCCGACTGGAACAAATGGCGGCCGATTCGGCCAGCCGGCCACCCTGCCTCTCTCATCCCGACGATACGGCCTCATTCAAACTCCGTCAGTTGCCCGTACGCACATCTACAGCGGCTTCTCGGCATATCTATCGCTCAGGGATCTCACCCGACTCTTACCGTGCACTTCGGGACGAATGTGGAGTCCCCTGCACGGCGCCTTATAAGCCCGAAGGATTGCAATTGCAGCGCCGGTTTTGGACGCCCGGGCATGCGGAATCGCACGAAACTTTAATTATTTGCATGTCAGCCCTCCCCGTAGCTATTCGCCGAGTTTCGCGTTAATCGCACGGTTTTTTCTTGGTGCGCGGATTTTTATGACAATGAGTGTATATATATAAATATGATTATGTATAAATATAAATTGAGTTTCGAATTTACAGTTAAAAGCAGATTTTTGCGGGTTAGGTTCGAGTCGGGTCAAATTATGTGACGTCCGGGTCCAAATTTTTGACCCGTGTCCAACTCTGGTTGTATGCTCATGATACCATCTTGTTTCGCATTGTAGCATTGGTTTCTGAGATTAAAGGTTTAGCAAACAGGGTCTTCCAGGTGGATACAGAGTTCTGCTGTCACTTTTGCTGCAGCAATGGCAGCACACGCAAGGGGCGCTGGGATCGCAGATTGGCTTCCGCGCGGCGTCGAGAAATGGTTCGTGGGCACACAGGAGCCGCTACATCTGCCTTTATAGTGGACCGAGTCCTCGTGGGATCCGTTCGTGCCTGGCGCACGATCCATCGATTCTCTCTACCGGTGGTCCTGGTCCGTCCGGAACCACTCCGCCGTGTGGCAGTGCCTTCACGTGTCCACTGCTCCCAACACAGTGTGACGGTATGGTCAGAACGATCCACGTGGTGGGCTATACGGCACGCCGACCGCCCACACGTCGGTTGCGTAAACCGACGTCTCTGTCGTCTACCCGGCATTCTTGTCACTCTGTACTCTTGCTTGCAGCGCCACCACAGGGTGTGCGGTCATGCGCACTCGCACCAAACGTGAATCATTTGCATACCAGCACGCACTCTAGCTATTTGCAAAGTTTCGCAGTTGTAGCATGTTTTCTTCTAGGTGCGCAGCTCTGTTTTTGCCATCATGTGTATCATTCATCTGTATCATTACGTCCGTAGAATTTCAGTTTAATCCGATGCTTCCTTCTTGGTGCGCAAATTTCATTGTCCGTGTGTGATACCGCAAAGCAGTACATTTCACCTTTTCTTAAAGATAATTGAAATTCATTGTTAGTTTAAAAAAAAAATCTCAAGTTGCAAAGCATTCTATTGCTTCGAAAGATCACGATGAAAAAAACAACAACGTAAATAAAAAATAAAAATCATCACGCGATTAGGGTTCTGCTTTGTACGTGACTGTGATTTATGTGTCGTTTTGGTTCAGCAGTAGAACGCGTGGCTCCTGTCCATCCGACCTCGGATCGAATCCCGCAAAGAGAAAAAAGAATCTCTAGCGAAAGAACTGAAAAAGTCAGTATCCTCGATTTTGCGAAATTTCTGTAATATTAAATGTAATTTTTGACTAAGGAAACTCTGTCAAAATTCTGAAGTTAGAAGACACGGGCACTTTTAAAAACAGAAATTTCGTTAAGAGACGACACCTAGCGGCAACTTTGCCAATCGTTATTTTCAGGAATTTTCCGGGAATTCACACCACTTACTTTTAGCACGTCTTTTGTAAAAAAAGATCGTGCTTATGTTACCGGTTTGTCCGTCTGTCTGTACCCACGATATCTCTGCAACTATCAGTCAGATTTGAAAAATTCTTTTTGCATTGGGAAGCTTGAAATATGCGAATGGTGATCCTTCATTTTTTTTTTTTACGATGTACAATTTCTCCGCTAGAGGGCGTAAAGGCAGATAATGTCGAATTCAAAAATACACGTTTTAACCCACATATTTGCTTCTAAACATCCGATCGAAAAAATTTTTCTATCTTTCGATTCCATTTATGTCGAAGAGTATTTTAGATATAGTAACTTTTTTCAAATTACGCATAGATTTTCCGCTAGGGGGCGTAAAAGTAAATTACATTTTCCCCGATAACTCTTCTTCTAAAACTCCGATTTGAAAAAAAATTCTTCAGCGGATACACCTCCTGATGGAAATTATTTTGCATATAATTTCAAATTTTTGGTAAAGAATACTTTGGCCACCTGTGGGCGTAAGTGTTAATTTTTGCTTCTGGTGTATTTGCCATAAAATTTGAGCTTCTAAAATATCGATTGAAAAAATTCTTTCGTGGACTGATGCCACTCACATCGATAAACCTTTTCGGAATATTTTCTTCTTAAAATATTCCACAGTTTCTCCGTCCGGGGACGTAGATGTATATCTTATTTTTGTCAATATCTCTACTTCTAGGAGACCGATTTGAAAAAGTTCCTTCTTTGTTGGATAGTGTTTCCAGTGTGACATGTTTTTCAAATAATTTCAAAAATTTCAAGTAATTCGTAGACTTTCCGCTAGGGGGCGAAAGGTAAATTGCTTTTTCCGTATATCTCTGCTGCTAAAACTCCGATTTGAAAAATTCTTTCTGCCCCAGTTACAGCTCCTGATGGGAAATCCTTTGCACGTGATTTCTAATTTTTGTAAAAAATGGTTTGGCCACCAGGTGGCGTAAGTCTTAATTTCCACTTCTGATGTATTTGCAGCAAACTATGAGCTTGTAAAATCTCGATTGCAAATAACGTCGTTTGTTGACCGATACTACTCATGTCGACAAACCTTTTAGAAACATTTTCTTGAAATAATGCATGGTTTCTACGCCAGGCGGCGTAGATGTATATCTTATTTTTGTCAATATCTCTACTTCTAGGAGTCCGATTTGAAAAATTCCTTCTTTGTTGGATAGTGTTTCCGATGCGAAATGTTTTTCCTGTAAATTCAAAATTTTCAAGTAAATCATAGACTTTCCGCTAGGGGGCACAAAGGTAAATTGCGTTTTCTGCGTTATTTCTGCTTTTAAAACTCCGATTTGAAAAATTCTTCCTGTATCGCATACAAGACCTGATGGAAAATATTTTCTACATAATTTCTAATATTTAGTAAAGAATGGTTTGGCCACCAGGTGGCATAAGTGTTAATTTCTGCTTCTGATGTATTTGTAGCAAAATCTGGGCTCCTGAAAACTCGACTAAATTTTTTTTCTTGGACCGATACCGCTCATATGGAAAAACTTTTTGAGAATACTTTCATCCTAAAATAATGGTTTTCCCACCAGGGGACGTAAAGTCACATCTTATTTTTGTCGATATCTCTGTTTCTAAGAGTCCGATTTGAAATATTCTTTCTGTGTTGGAGAGCGTTTCCGGTGCGAAATGTTTCTCATATAAATTCATGTTTTTCTTAACGCACAAGTCTGCAACCAGAGGGCGTAAGCTCACAATTCCGTCTCCAGCAACATCTGAGGGATTAAAAACCCGATTCAAAAACTTCTTTCTTCTGTCAGATACTATTGTTTTCCATACCGGTTCCATTGACTTTGAATAGCTTTGATAAATTTAATTTGCGTCAGAACGGATTCAAAAGTCGTTCTTATTACACCCAAAAATTCGGTGTCATTTTTCTTGTTTGATCATGCAAATGCCATGGCACATATTATCAAAAACGCTCTGCAATGATTTTTTCGAAACTCCGTTTGTTTACACAGTAAGATTTTCTTGCAGTTCTTCCAGAGTGTGGGAGTTACTGTTATACGCCCGGTCGTTTAACTTACAACATGAAAAGAGGTCAGGCTAAGTTGGATCTGGGGATCGTGGTGGTCATAGTCCTATGCAAATCAACCTATCTTCGAACACTGATTTCACTGGTAACACGGAAACCATGTTGTTGGAAACAGCTTCGGTGTCACCCAGTTGCTTCACAGCTAGAACGTATTATAGTAACGCACCTCTGCGACTGCTTGTGTTAAAAAAATAAAATAAAATAAAAATGAAATGAAAAAGTGTGGGCCCATTGATGCGACGTTTCGAACTCCGCATGTACCAAACGACGATTTGCTGAGAATTCTACAGTTTTTCGAGCAGCGTCTGAAGGTGCTATATGCAGGGCCTGACTAAGACACCAGGGGGCCCAGGGCCAGGAAAATGCCGATAACTCCATCATATTTCATTGTATGTAGAAAAAATTTGATTGTGTAATAGTTAAAATGTCGTACAGTTTGATTAATCTACTAATTTGTAATTGTGAATTTTAATCTTATAATTTGTAATAAATTCTAAATAAAATTGATTGATTTTGAAGCGAGGCAGCAATTTCAAGGAAGAGTAATAAAAGGCTTTATGAAAATTGAAGCTGTTCCTTTATGAAATTATTCTACAAGAGTTGTCCCAAAACAACTGAGAATGTTTTTATGAAAAAACAATATGAGTACCTTAATTATCAAGGAAGTGGTCATCATTTTCGAAATACTGTCCATTGCTTAGAATACAGGTGTCCCAATGTTCCTCCCACTTTTCGAATGTCTTCTGGGATTCTTCTTCTGAAATGCTGTTGAAGCACCCTGCGCAGCTGTAATAAGTTAATAATCAGTCTGAAATTGTCGTCCCCGCAATGTGTTTTTTAAAATGGGGAACAACCAGAATGTCACATGGTGACAAGTCTGGACTATGTAGGTTGGGGTATCAACTTAATATGTATTCATTTTCTCCAAACAAGAAACGACATAACTGGTCTTACATTGGGCCTCACATGAAAAGAAATGGGGAACCCAAGTTGAACAAACTCGTTTCATGCCCAAATGCTTAGTTAAAATTCTGTGAATTGATAATTTTGAAATGTGATCCATATCTTCGATATCTCTAATTGATAGGTGTCTGTCTTCCCTTATAATAACATCTATTGTATTGATGTTTACCTCTGTAACACTCATTGAAGGTCTAAGCCGCCGACTCACGACCATCAATGAATTCTTATGCCATCTGTAAATTGTTGATTTTCCTAGATATTCATCTTTATAAGAGGCTTGCATAAGACGGAAAGTTCTCCGACAGACTAAGTCGACAACAAAATTTAATGGCGCATCTTTGTTTCTCTTTTACTTCCATTTTTTCGAAGAATCACAGCGTGAAGACACTTGTTAAGGGGTTCACGAAACAACGCTTATTAAACTGCGCTCTACCGACGACGCATGCGTGATAAACAAGTGTGGCCGGTTGCTATGGTTACCATAACGACTACCGTTTTTCTAAGTCTCGTGCCAAGGTCGAACGCAATATCGCACATTTTTATAAAAACATTCTCAGTTGTTTTGTAACATGCTATGTAGATTGACATCATGATGCCACAAAATTCCACATAAAATATAACTTTCACAATAACGACAATAACGAAAAGTTTACAAAGTATTAGGTCATTTCTAGAAACAATTTCAAAGAAGTGGGGTCTGTTAAACAGGCCCGGCCCCTGCAGTAATCAGGCTCTGGTTGTATGGCCCATTTCTGTGCTTTTTGGCATTTTACGTATCCACTGCTGTGGTTCTATACCTCCTCTGTAAAAAATACCATATCCTAAATCACGTCACTCTGCTGAATATGGCGCCCAAATGAAGCACTATTAAGCCATAATTTTCGCTTTGTCCGTGGATTTTAGCCGCTTCGCAGCCTTGGCAGCATCATAGCGCTTTTACAGTGCTCTGACATGTCCATACAAAAGACCAGTTTGCGCATATCAGCGTCGCAGAGATTTCCGAGAGTAGGCAACTTACTATTTAAGATGATCCTTAATGTCCTCATCACGGCAGCAGAAACTTAAAAGTCCTCCGATGAAAATGTCCTTATCATTAAAATTAAGTCTCAATACATAATAAAATACAACAAAATAACAAAAATGCGTGATTCTGTCCTCTAGCACGAAATGAGATCTGTCAAAGAAAACATAAAATAAAAATGTCAGAATGCCTTCCTCAACATTAGGATATGCAGTAAAAAAGTATGTTATCTGAGCACACATATGAAAAAAATATATTATCTAACAAACAGAACCGAATCAAATCAATGCGTAGAAAAATACACAAGTACTCATACAATAATTCAATAAAAATATTGGTACAGGTAGGCCACACGAGGACTGGTTGGTCAATCAGCTGCAAACAGTTGAGCTGAAGTTATCTAAACACTTTAGTGATAACCACATTAAACGGAGAACGGCTGAAAAACAACACCAATATGAAGAGGAAAAAACTGACATATAATGAAAGTGCTCAAAGCACTCAAAACTCCGGTGTCCAGGGTAACAGGAATTTGCAAAAATGAAATTAAACCTGCAGGATTACTATACATACGTACTGTACACTGTAAAAAAAATTCTGAAATTCACGAACCATTTTCCGTGACTGCTTTCGTAAATTAACGAAGCATATTCCTGATACAACCTTTTCAGCGAACTCACGGAAAAACACCTGAATTTCACGGATTTTTCGTGCACCACGAAAATTATGAATTTTCCCAAACATTTTCGCCATTCCATTCGAATATTAACTAAAAAAATATATTCTCATTTTTTCCGCGTATTCACATTACGGAAAATTTCGGGTAATAGGAGCGATTGGTGGAGATACTTGAGGTTACTATTAAATTTTAATAGCCTGCCGGAGGATTTTGAAGTTCTGTAGCAAGATCGGGTATTGTGGATATAGTAAATCGCATGAAATTTTGGTTATTCGGACACAGGATGTTTCTTCCCCTCTCCCCCATTTTGTGCACCAGCAATTGTATAATTGTGTTACCGTAAGAAACCGGGTACTTAACTTATTGTACAGGTGATTGTGTGATGTCTATGTTCTATGTATCAGTCTGTGGACTCTTTATGACAAAAGCTATTATAGCTGTCAAGAGTAAATTTGTTATTTAAAAGTTTTGTGAAATAATATTATAAAGCAGTACATTTCACCTTTGCTTAAAGGTAATTGAAAGTCAGTGTCAGTTTAATAAGATCTCAAGTTCCAAAGCATTCTGTTGCTTCGAAAAATCATGATGAAAAAAATACTTAATTTTTAATAAGTCCTCCTGCAGAAAAAAATGAAAATATTACAAACGTATTCAGCAAAATAATAGGCTCCGACAAAAAATGAAATGACCATTCACCCTCGTTAATAGCAAAAATCATTTCATCATCGCGCGATTAGAGTTCTACCTCATACGTGACTGTACGTTACGGGTCTTTCTGGCTCAGAGGTGGTACGCGCAGTTCCCGCAAAAAGACCCTGATTCGAACCCCACTAGAAGGAAAGGTTCATCAAAGGGGTGAAAAAGTCAAAATATAAGGTTTCGCGAAATTTCAGCATAAATACGAAAAACCCCGGCATGAATTTTTCTGAAATAAATGGAATTACTGACTGCGAACATTTTGTCAAAATCCTGAAGTTATAAGAAACGGAAACTTTTAAAAACTGAAATTTCGTTATAAAAGGCTGACATCTACCAGCAACTTTTCTGCACGTTATTTTGAGGAATTTTCCGTGAATTCACACCACTTATTTTTTACAATGTATCTGTAAGGTGTGTCCAGAAATAATCATCCACTCGTTATAATTGAAGTTGTTTTCTAGAAATGTTCGTAAAATTGAATTGTACTATTTACAATGTTAAAAAGACTCGACCTCAATTTCCAGAGGGCGTGAAACGAATGCGTAGGGCAATAATGCAGCTCACTGAAATGGTACTCTTCTTGTAAACGAGATGGAAGATGGGAGCTCTATACAAGTGTTTGTATAATGTCTATGTATCAGTCTGCGGACTCTTAACACGAAAGCTATTATAGCTATCAAGAGTAAATTTTATATTCAGGGTTTTGTGAAATAAACCTGTGAAGTACATATCACCTTTCCTTAAATGTAATTGAAAGTCATTGTGAGTATAGAAAAAAAGTCTCGAGTTCCAAAACATTCAGTTGTTTTGAAAAATCACGATGAAAAACAAATATAATTTGCGATAAGACATCGTATAGAAAAAATAAAATTATTATAAACCTATTTAGAAAAATAATATACTCCTACAGAAAATAAAATGACTAATTTACCCACATTCATAGCGAAAAACATTTCATCTAGCAATTCGAGTCCTTTTCATCTCTACCTTAAACGTGTCAAGTGGTAAGTGGCTCTCTAGGTCAGTCGGTGGTGCTCCTCGCTGGCGTACAAGCCGTACCAGGCTCGATCTCCACCAGAGGGGAAAGGAATTATAAGAAAAAGGGAGTGAAGAAATCGAAGCTCTTGGGAAATTTCTGAATAAAAATGGAAAAACTGGAAACTGACTTTTCTGAAGAAAAACAAAAACGGGATTAATGACAAAAGAAAATCTTAAAATACTGAAGTTTCCGCAATTAGAAACTGAAACTTTTCAAAACGAAAATTACGTTAAAGATCGAAGACTTACCAGCCACTTTGGTCCACGTTATTTTCAGGAATTTCCTGTGAATTCGCATGTTTCATTTTTTACAGTAAAGGCGATCGCCGAAATTGCTTAATGGATGCGGCCATGCAAGGGGAGACCTGCCTAATAGATGTAAAGAATGAAGTAACTGAATAATAGAATATAGGGACTGCATTTCCAAAGACCTTACAACATGTGCATATCATGCGTGCAAATAATGTAAATAGTCACCTTTTACATTTAAGTCATTTTCCAGTGGGTGTTGGAATACGTCGATGTCCAATAAAACTCTCTCTCTCTCTCTCTCTCTCTCTCTCTCTCTGACGTTAATTCTCAAAACAATTCTTACAATAGAATGTATGTCATGTATAGACTAGCACAAGTATGGTATAGCTTTGTAATACACATTCTATGTAAAGAATGGCCAAAAAACAGGGAAAAGAAAAGCATACTTGAGTAACTTTGTGATATGTCATTGAATTATAAATCTTCACGCAACTAAGAAATTGCCATTGGATTGCTAGAAGTAAAAATTCTTATGTGGATGACTAGCATGCAGTTCTGTCTTACATGATCGCCACTATGGTTCATCTCAGCGCCAGTATCGTTGTGTTTGCGCAGAATGAGTAAATGTATCAGTTGATTTTAACGATGTGTTTAAAAAGAAGTAATAGTTACCGTGTTCGGGGATCGAGAGGTCAAAGAGGCAATTAGCATCAGGTTGCAGGCTTGTTGACAGGTGACTGTCCACACTTCTTACACGTACGACCGTGTCACGAGCGATACCATCGTATCTCCCCCGCGCCCATCTCTTGCTTTAACGCGGTTGTGGTTCCGATTCAGATGATTCCTAGGACTCAAAGAGAAAGTAGCAGACTTAGCTCTGAAAAGTAGCCAAAATAATTTAAAAGTAGCCCAATTTTTATTATTGTTTCTTCAATAAAAAAAAAATTAGGATCCCCTCCTTTGTTCATTACAAATCAAAATTTGTCAGTTTTAAAAAGTTTACTTGAGAAATAAAATATGCTGTGTTGTGTTCGTCTCGCTGTGTTCGTCTCACGGTGCTGGTTCTCTCTTTCCTGGAGTCAGTGGCCCTAAATTAGAAACGAGCGACTGCTTGTAGCGAGTTACTCACGGTGGTCGTTAATCCCCAATAAAAAAAAAGACATTTACCAATATGTTCATATATGTTTGGGGGCAGTTCAGTAAAAATCTGTGTCAAATTAAACAAAAATATACACAAATGAGGTAAAAATCCATTTTTAAATAAAAAAAATAATAAATTAATTTACTATTTAATTAATTTATTATATGATTGGCAAATAAATAAAATTATGTATTTTCGATTGGAGGTTAAACGACCACCGTGAGCTACTCAATGTGCTATAAGCAGTCGCCCGTCCCTAATTTAGGGCCAGTGGTTCCAGGGAAGGGAGAGAGCCAGTGCCACGGTGGTCGATAAATATCCATGCCTAAAAATCCATTCCTTAGCAGGATTCGAACTCGCCAACGTCCTTGCCAACATACATGCCTCACCAGGATTTGAACTCGCACACATCTCGGACGAATGGTCTAAAGCAAACGCTTAGAGGGCGGCTCAATATCACGTTTTCTACTCGAGATTTTTAAATCTACAGTGAAAAATACTTAAAACACGCAGGAAAAAAAGTAGCCCAAAAAGTAGCCAAGTAGCAGACTGGAGAAAACAGTAGCAGATTGCTTTTCAAAGTAGCCCAATCTGCTACAAGTAGCCCATTCTGGCAACACTGGGACTAACTCTCTTTCTTTCCGTGATGTCTCCTGGAGTCCATTAACATTGACTGCATTCTTGTGAAAGGTAGGAAGATACAAAACAGCTACCTCCGCTACGAAAAGTAGTCCCTACCGTCTACAGCGAAAAGCAACACAACTATTGCTCAGAATCCATTTTTGTTTGTTCAGCAGTTTATCGGGAAAAATTGTTACTTCAGGCAAATTTTCAAAATGACAGAACGTTCTAGAAACAGATTTGATGTGAAAAGTTACTCAATCAAGAGCCTCTCTCGCACTTTTGGCCGCTGGCTTCCAGCTGGGAAATATTCGTAACTTAGAGAGTGGGTGGTGGTGGAAAGGGTAGAAGAATTCTCCCCCTCCAACATTTGCAACACAGAGACAATAAATTGACAATCGGGAAAATTCGCCTGGGGGGACTACTTAAGCAGCAGTAGGGGCGAGAGAGAAACGGAGAAAAGAAAGGACGATGCAGTGAACTGCAGTTAGGTCATAAAACCTTAAATAGGAGGGGGGTAAGTGCCAAAGTAATGCTTTGCAGCAAGGAACACATCACACAAACCTTTCTTTTGCCAACAGTGGCATTTGAACTCACATCTATCTACCCCCGAGTGGCTGTTCTTCCAATTGAACACGCCGGCTGGCTTTTCGCTGCGTCATTGTCATTTGACTCATGCGTCTGCATCACATTATTCCCCCTTCCCCCTTGAGACAGGCGGAGGTACGAAATCGCTCCGCAGGTTTCGAGTCGACAAACAGCAACACCCGGCGACCATTTCATTTTTCAGAAGTATTTATTTATTATTTACGCTCGTTGTGCGGAAGAACCATCAAGCATTTTTTTTTAATACTTATGACCAGGAAATCCTTTTTCGTTCGGGTGCCGATATAACCTTTCTTTTGCTGGCAGTGGGATTCGAACTCGCATCTTCCTACTCAGGAGCTGTTCTTCACCCAGTTGAACTACGCCGGCTGGATTTCGCTGCTACATTGTTCATTCGACCCATACGTCATAAGCAGGAGTGAAGTGTGACGCGCATTGATGCCGTTATTACGTTCCTCCGTTAGGCAGTGAGCTGACTACCCTACCTTCCACAACAGTACACTCTTAGGTGTATTTGAAATATAGCGAACCAGTTACCTAAACAACAATCACAGTGTAATAAAACTTTGTGATAAGAATTTTTTTTGTTAAACACAATGAAGAATACTGAGTTTTTTTGTTTTTTTTTCTTCTTATTGTTGTTGTTTTCCATGCGATATAAACAGTTTTTCCTAAATTCAACATTTCCTTCTACAGGTTATACCTTCATGGGTTCTCAGTTGCTGGTTGAGCCCTCCGTCCCACAAAACAAAAGGTAAGAAAAATTTGCTTTCCTTCATAGCACATCGCACGTGTTTTTCATTATTGTTGCTTACCACTGTGACTGATCATTATGTTAAATACTGCAGATATGCGCAGGTAATATCTGTTTATCAGTATTTCAACGGCAATACCATCTTCAGATGAGAAAGGGGAAAAAAATATTATATATACGAGTGAAATTTGGTGATGACTCCTCTAGTGTTTAAATTAAAATAAATTTCAACACCCGTGTGTATACAGCATCGTATGAAAAACTATCTGTGCATGTGAATGATGATTGCAGTCACAGTAGCAAAAGCTGATGTGACCAATGCATATGGTCATTGGCAAAGTTCACTTACTCATCAACACCTGGAATAATGAATGCATTAATTAAGTTACGCTGCATCTCCTCCGTAGTGGCAAGCAGGCCCAACTTTTGCACTTCGGCGGCTCTAAGCAAAGATTGACTTGGCGGCCCCTAATAACATTTTTGAGTGAAAAACTTTCATGGTTTTTAATCGTTAAAACATCAATTTTCAATGAGATTTGAGTAACATATGTTTTTCTCAATGACAGGTGACTAAAATTAAAAAAAAAAAAAATTGCAAACTTGTAATCTGATTTTTTTCCAAATGTTGTATACCGTATGCTTCAGTGGCGGCTCGTGGTAGGAAAAATAGGTGAAGAGCTACAAGAGCAATATGAAAAGATATCTAATGTCTTCAATGAAAATCAGTTAATGAGAACTTACCTATTTTTTTATATATTAGATTAATTCTTCTTCCCTTTAAAGCTGGAAATTTGTCGATTATGTCGTCATAAAATGGCTGTATCTTCGTGACATCAAGAAAATGTCTTTCTGAATAGAAATGTTTGCCAAAGAAGCAAGTTTATCTGGAGGAATAGTGTTTCTTGAGTAAGTTTGCATTCTTTTAAGGCAAAGAAAACTTCTTTCCAATGAAACACTTGCAGATGCAATTGTTAAAATCCGGGAAACCAATTTATAAGCTTCTGTAAAAATGCCTTTATCTCCATGAAGCACTCGAAAAAGTTCACGAGTCGATATATTCCTTAATTTTTCATCAGCATATACAAGACTCAGTTCATTTTTAAGGCTCTGGTGTTTAGTAAATATTTTTCAGTAAAAATGTAGATTTTCAAAAGCGTGAGAGGGAAAGCATGAATTAAATTGGTCGAATTTGGTTGTGTCAGCAAGACAGGGAAATTGAAGTTAAAGTTTCTCACTGTCTCACTGTCTCGTTTAGATCTGCTTATTTCTGTGATTTTGCTAGCTTTTCCAAACAGTGTTTCAAATACCTCATCGTTACTTTTATGGCTCAAAATTTCATAAGTTTTTTTTTAATTTGAGTAACACAGTATATGTCTAGTGATTTTTTCTGCAAAATTTCGAATAATAGATCGGTGAACCAAATATTTCATTAAATACTATTCCCAAAAATGTAAATTCAAAAGTGTTCATATAATTTAAAAACCCTTGGGGCAAGTTGAATTGATTTTTTGTCAGATTGGTCACTATTTGTGAGAAATTCGAATACTTCCTTCAATTTATCCCAATCTTCAACTATTACATTTACTAACTTCGAAGTGGAGGACCACGAGTTTCTGTTATGGTTGGCATGCCTCTTGCGGTTGTTGATGTGAGTGTATTGTTTTTTCACCACTCAGTGAAGTGATCGCTTCGCTGAGTGGTGAAAAAAACAAAGAAATTACACTGAGGCTTGCAAAAAATATTCGACACTTAGAAATTTTAGAAAAACTCTGCAGTAATTCAAGGTTCAAACGATGTACTAAGCAATAACAAAAACAGTTTGAGAAGCTTTATGCTTAATTTTTTCTGAAGCCCAGTCAAGTGTCCAGACATTACGTTTGCCCCATCGTAACATTGTCTTATTGACTTGTGTTGAAAATCAAACTGTTCCAAAATTTTGTTTAGCAGTTTGTATAAAGCTTCTGACATTCTATCTTCACTCACACATTGGGAACCCAAAAATCGCTCAACCAATACACCTTCCGAATCAACAGATCTTATTATTAAAGAGTATTCGGAAGTCTGGTTATGTCTTCTCATCTACTTGAATATAAAAGCATTGAACTTCATTTATTTCATTTTTGACGTGATCGTTTTTATATATTCAGAAATACATTCAATTAATTCGTTTTGAATAGTTTTTGAGTCACCTGTGAAGACATTTTTTATCGTTTCGTATTGATTTTGAATTTTAAAGGACTTCTTGATATCAACAGTGAAAGCAATTCCTTGAATTTCTACGTTTTATCGTCATGGTCACGGAATGCTAGTTCTTGTTTACTCAAATACAGCACTGCATCAATCATTGTCTGCAGGAAAAGTCTATTTAAACGAACGCTTTCGTTGAAATGCATTTTCAAAAGCCTAGCATTCTCCCTCAGGGCATCGGCAATGGTGTTCTGATTCTTTTCAAAATTATTTAGCATTAATTCGCATTTCAGGTTTTCGCTAGAATCACCACGTTTGTAAAGTGACCGTTTTATATTTAAGAAATCTGAAAATTGTCTTTATTCCACGCCGAATTTTATTACTAAAATATAAGCAGGACCAACAAAATAATTTTTGTAACACAGAAGGGCTGGCAAAGCCATTTTTATTCAGTAAACCAACAATTTTTAAAATTAATATTGTAAGATATACCGCTCTTCTTGATTTCTTTCTTGGCAACAATTGTCAGTGAATCCGTCGGTCGTCCTTGAAGTAAAATGCCTCTTTTATTTTCAACTTTCCACCGATTGAACGCAGTTTGCATTAAATTACAGACAATGTTGTTCACAGGATCCATACTGAAAACTAAAACTATCACTATCAGTTAAACTGTACACGAAACTAAAGTAACTAATGAAGTTTTTAACAAACAATCACAAAACACGAAAAAACATATCTCTTTCAGAAAGTATATACCAAAACACCGCAAGAAAAAATCCCTAGTGGATTGCAAAGAACCCTTGGCAATCCGCCCCGTTCCAGTGCGAACTCTTCGTAAGGTCACGACTCTAGGTGCAGAGCCTTGACGTCTCATGATAAAACACTTCACTTGCCCGTTAGGGGAGGGTGACGTCACAGTTACCATGGCAACTCGGACGAAAACTGCAGACTTCCAAGCATTCTCATTTCAGCTCTTCACTTGAACTGTTTTGCGTATAAGGACTTGTTTTCCGTATTGAACGCGCATTGTGAAGTGATATCTAATCAAAAATTTTGGTAATTTGGCACTCAATAAAGGCAAAAAAAGAATATATTATACGAAACTATTAAATAAAATAGGTGAAGAGGCACTTCACCTTCTTCACCTGAAAAGCCGCCACTGATATGCTTATTTGTAAATGCCATTGTGTATAGCTTTCGTGATTCGCATTGCACAAAGTTTATGCAATTCTCTGATAAGGAATCTTTATAGATTTGTAGTAATCAGAGATCTGCTATAGCCTGTAGCCAAAAGTGTGTATAGTGAACGAGCCCTTTTCTACCGGTGGTAGAATTTGTGACGTATACTAAAGAAGTGAAGCACGTGTCAAGACGACAAATCTGCAGCGATTCATTCCGTCGGTGTAGCTTAGTCGGTTAGAGCAACTCACTCCGAAGCGAGAAAACACGGATTCGATTTCGTCACTGATAAACTTCTGTTTCCACAAATTCCTACTCAAGAGTGAGATGCTCTCCCAACTGAACTGCGCCGGTAAGGCTTTTTGCTGCAACTTGACGTTTTGACTAATGCTCCACCTTAGTGGTACGTCACATATACCCTGACCCTCTTACCCAGGAAGGTGGGGGCACGAAATCGTAGGTTTCGGGTCGCCGACGAAACATGCTTGAGGGAGCTCTCTGTAGAAAGAATTCTTATTAATTCTAAACGATGTGTGGTAGATTCATCACATTTTTTTTATTGAAACTTACGGCCAGGAGATTTTTGCGTTCGGGCGCCAATATAGAAAACGAGCCCTTTTTTACCCCTGGTGGAATTCGAACATACGACTTCCTACTCCGGAGAGGGATATTCTCCCGACTGAAATATGCCGGCAAGGTTTATCGCTACACCTTGCCGTTTTGACTCGTGCGTCACCTCAGTGGTACGTCACATGTGGAGACTGTAATCCTGTTAAATTAGCAAATCTGCGGAGTTGTGCTTTTCAATTAACCCAGGAAACTTTCTTTCTGCCGTTTTGTTTATTGACTACACATGCTTCCTTTGTTATGACAATTTGTTTGTAAAACCGGCGGGAAAGACAACCTTTGCTATAAAGCAGAAAGAAGGGGATAAAGCTGTTTGCATATAACGTCACTTAACGGCATCCTTAAAAAAACAGTGGGAGAAGGAAAATCGAAAAGGCGTATTTCGACTGTTTATCATTTCACTGATTTTCTTTATTTCTTTTCAGAAATAATACAGATTAAAATATGATCATACTGAAAAATCAACAACATGTAATTAAAATCTGCGGCCCTTGACAACCACCTTGTTCGCCTATGCTAAAAGCCAGCCCTGATGACAAGAGCTCACTGTTTTTATAACAGGCACAGTGAGCAATTCGATGAGCTATTATAAGCTGTCGCTCGTCCCGAATTTAGGGTCGCTGGTTTCAGGAAAGGGAGAGAGCCGGTACCGTAAGACTGACACAACATCCATGTTTAACCGGGATTCGAACCCGGACTCATCTCGGACGAATGGTCAGAAGCAGCGCTTGGACGATTGCGCCACAGGGCAGCATGATCATGATCATATGTAGAAGATTTTAGGAAATGAGTGTCTGACCCCAGGTCTTAAACAACCCTTAGAAATAGGAAGCTAGGAGATTTGGGCTAGAGTGCCCGATAGGAAAGTGACACGGAAGCGAGGTAGAAGACGCCCTTATTTACTACCGGGGGGGCAGTACCCGGGGTCCGACGGCTTAACGTGCCCATCCGACGCACGGCGGGTATTTAGTGGATCGAGCGCTCGTACCTGCCTGGGATCGAACCTGAGGTTCTTTCTGTAGCAGTTACGAACGTTGCCCACTAGGCCACCCGCGGCGCCACAGGGCAGCCAAGAGCCATCACCCACTTATAGCTACAAGCCCGTGCACCGAATAGCGGAAGCTGGGTGACATAGGGGACTGTAGTCCGGTCATCCATGGTGGGTAGTCGAGCTTGCTCGAAGATTAACAGCTAACGGACAAATAATTAAATTGTGTTTCTGATACACAAAGAACTACACAAACATAATTATTTGTACATTGGCAGTTTTCCTGAATACTTCTTGAAAATCAAATTTCAGGAAATTTATGCCTATAAGTACTCGTATGTTTCTGGATAAAAAGAAATGTTTATATTCTGGATCCAAATAGTTTTGTTTAATGCTACTAATATACTTAATACAGATGTTTTAAACTTTGACAAGGTAACTTTTTTTAAATAGGGCTCTGGAAGACAAAAATTATAAACTTTATATTTGCTTCCCATAATGAAGTTGTTCAAACGCGTAACTAGATGATACTAAAATGGAAAACTTGTTGCGTCATTAAAATGTCGTTATTGTACATTTAATAATATAAAACTTGCGTAATTTTCTTAAAATCATAATTTATTTGATGCAATCAGTGGATCAAGCAGCAATTCACTGTAGACATGTTAAAAAGTGTTTTATTGAGCCTTTGGTAATAATTAGAAAACACCCAGGAAAAAATTCAGTTTTTCTTCTTGACCTTTTTTTTTTTTTTATATATTAATGAACATGGATTGCACGTAGATTGCTAGTTACTGTCTGATATGAAAATATATTTTCACTAAAGGAATTATTTCGTTACTCAGTATTTCGCAGCCGTAAGCTCACAATGAATAAAAAATCTGATTTCTTAAATTCGTCAATTGACATCTTTTGAAACGACGGCGGTACTTCGTAATGGGCTCTCAAACTGATCTTTCAACTACAAGAATGATTTGTTCAAAAGTACAAAAATGATTCGGTGAATTATGACGACACTATAACTTCAAATGAAACTATGACGAGAGTTTATAATTTCGATTACAGGAATTATATATTACTTCCAGTGAAATGACAGCGATGATTTCATTGATGAATCTGTCTTTCTTACCCTTTTACGTCGAAATTATTGCTACGCTAGATTTTACGCTGTAATTTATTTTTCTTCTGTACAGGGTGTCCTAGAATTATTGGACACGTTACAAAATTATGTAAAAAAACAACAACTGAGCATTGTCTGTTTTTCTATGTCACGTATTACTAACACGGTTTCTAAATTTTTGTTTTGCAGAATTGTTATTTCCAGAACCCGATAGATGGCACTAGGTGTGACCTGATGAGGAATGTATGAGAAATGCGCAATCAGTAGTCATGTCATCCGTACAGCAGAAGGCGATGTGTGTGTGTTATGGCTTGCGGAATTAAAGTATGTCATTAAAGTTAAAAAACGGTATTGTTTAGAGTATGGTTGTAATCCTCCGTCAACGAATTCAATTAAGCGGTAGATGAAACAGTTTAAAGAAACTGGCAATGTGGAACATCGTGGAATAGCCAGTAACAATGGAATGGATCCCGCTCTTATGTTCTGACCTTTGACCTCATTTCGCCCATTCTCAATAGGGTTCGTTCCCAGGTGATCCCCTACCACATACTAAAATTTCATCGAAATCGAATCATTTTTACGCGAGTTATCGTGCGGACGGACAAAGCTGGAGTAGGCCTAGCGTTAGCGGTGAGATGGTTGACCAAGTTAATGAAAGATTCCGACGAAGCCCCAGGAATTCCGTTCGTAAAGCAAGCAGAGAACTGTGACCAATGCGGAGGCATTGGTCACAGTTCTCAACGTGTGTACAAAAGTGCCTAAATGAGTATTTCCCCAACAGATGGATTGGGCGTGGTGGTCTCATTCCGTGGCCTCCTCGCTCTCCAGATCTTACTCCATTGGATTATTTCATGTGGGGCTATGTGCAAGATTGTGTCTATCAGACGCCCTGTACTGATTTGCAGGAACTGAAGTAGCGTATCACAGCTGCTATTAATTCCATAATTCCTCAGATGCTTGCCAATACATGGCATGAAATCGAGTATCGCTTGAACGTACTACGAGCAGCCAAGGGATTTCTTTCTATCTGTTTAGTGTTTTGTTTTGTATAATTTTGTAATGTGTCCAATAATTCTCGGACACCCTGTATTTTAAATGATTATAAAACAAACGTGTAAACTCTGCAGTTATTTAAAAAAAAAAAAATCACACACACACACACCACAGAAGTCCTTATTTAAACGCAGTGAAACTAAAGAACGCGTGACTTTATGGCCGTACCGCTCCCAGCATCTCCCTCACCCCTATTACGGACTACCTAGTGACGTCACAATCCGGTGCGCGGGCCTGTAAGCTATAAGGGGGTGATGCAAGAGCCCGCTGTCGGTCTGAGCTAATCAGATAGGTTTGATTACTCGGACCGACAGCGGTTGAACTACAGAGGTTAAACTACCAAGAACGCCAGAACCCCAGAGGCTTAGATATTATTATTATTATTTCCAGGTTTATTTAATGACTTCCGCCGATACGCAAGGCTTTATAAGGAATCTTCCTACTCTAATTCAGAGGCCCTGGTACCAGAGAAGAAGGAGAACTAGAGCCGAATGGAAAAACTTAGTGCATGGACATTTCTTCTTCTAACATTCAAGAACCCAAACTCAGCAGTGCGTAACGTTAGAAGCCCACACCCTAGACCACTCTATCACTGAGCGACTCTTGGAAATTTAGACTTCACACCAAAGTTGGAGCTGTCCCTCAAATTTTCGAGTAAACAAAACAAAAGTTTCTCTTGACTTCTTAAAAAATGGCAAGGTAAACTTCCAAACTGGCAGCTATTAAGTTCTCCGATTCATGCCCTCCTCAATAAATAAATAAATAAATAAATAAAAATGTCCCGACTCTCCTGTAATCCAGTAAGCACGATGGCTCCATGAACGTTCTCTTCCAACGTGAGCTTCCAAATAATAATTACAAAATAAAACAGGAAATATAGACATGTTATGTGATATAGAATAAAGCTGTTGGGGTAAGCTTAATATACACTATATTGACCAAAGCCACCGGAAATCCCTTCAAAAGCAAATGAACGGACCCGCTGCGTTGTCAAGATGCGCGGTACAGCTGCAAACGGTATAAAAACAAGCCTGCAGCTGACCGCGATCATATCGCACTGTGAGGTTGAGTGAAAATGTCGCGGCGGGAAAGAACTGACTTTGAGAAAGGAAATATTGTTGGGTATTATATTAGTCGGTTGTCCACAAGAGAAACCGAGAGGCGTTTAAACATATCCAAGTCAACTGTTTTGGATGTACTGAATAAGTGGAAAACACATGGCGGCGTGCCTGAAGCAGCAAAACGTACCGGCAGACAAAAGAAATTCCGTGAAAGAGGACGTGGAAGCCTCAGCAGAGTCGTTACAGCTAATCGATGGAGTATTGCACAAAACCTCACTATACAGGTGAGTAAAAATGCTGGAGGAACCTCGGTATGTACTCGGACCATTCGCAGAGAACTTCATTCCATGGGTTACCATGGTCGTGCGGCTGCTCATAAGCCTTTCATCTCCACTCGGAATGCTACTTGTCGTTTAGCATGGTGTAAAGAACATTTATCGTGGACCGTAGATGAATGGAAACGGGTCCTGTGGACTGATGAATCCAGATACACGATCCATCAGTCTGATGGCCGTGTGTGGGTATGGAGGCAGCCGGGGGAACGTTATTTACCACAGTGTACTGTTCCTGCGGTCAAGTTTGGAGCTGGCAGTGTACTCGTGTGGGGGTGTTTTTCGTGGTTTGGTTCCGGCCCATTAGTTATCGTGGGAAAAACCTGTTAACCAGCACGTCTACCTTGATATTCTGGACAATTATGCACTACCAACTCTGTAGCAATACTACGGAACCGAGCCTTGTTGGCACCAACAGGTTAATGCACCGAACCATAAAGCAAGGACTGTTACGGCGTGATTTGACGATAATTCCGTATCGCGTGTGGACTAGTCAGCACAGAGCCCTGATCTTAATCCCATAGAGCACCCATGGGATGAATTAGATGAATTAGAGCGCCGCATAAGAAGTTTGTAACCAAGGCCTACTACTAAGCAACAGTTAGCGGCAGCATTATGTACTGAATGGAAACGCACCAAAACCTTGTCGAAAGCATGTCTTGAAGGGTCAGTGCATGCATTAAGGCTAAAGGTGGACCGACACTGTACTAATGTATGTCAATAAATGATATGTTGTGTTTCTCTTCTAGGTGTCCAGTGACTTTTGTCAATATAGTGTATATATAAATTGGCGCTAACGTAGACCAATTTGAGAGTACGGTTATATGGCGTTCGAACCATCGGTCAATCCGTAGCAGCATCTTTTGCACTATAACTTTACCCTTTATGTGTATGAACTGTCAGGTTGTCTGGCTCCTCCTGGCTGCGCATGCGTATTTTCACAGCATATGCGCTAGTGATGGACCATTCGTGAACAATTCTTTCCCAACGAATGACTCTTCACTGTGAATGGTGAATGGTTCTCTCTCACCGCTGTGAATGATAATTCAATCCGCCATTACTCGACACACACTGTCACGCAGCGCGTTTAACTTTCTTCCTCCCGCATGAGTTCGGAATTTGGAAATGGCGTGCCCGAATTATTCATTGTGAACGGTGAATGGTGGAGAGCTCTTTTGGGCAGTTTGCCAATATTTACTCAGTGAGTGTGGTGACTGGGAGTGGAAATTGGATGACCATTCATTTGAATGATCATTTGTGAATGACTTTTGCGTGAATGATGAATGAACTCTGAAGAAGTTCGGGCGCCAATATAGCGAAATACCTTTTTAGCTGATGGTGGGATTCGAACCCATGTCTTTCCTCTCCGTAGCCGGTTATTCTCCCGACTGAATTACACCGATCTTGGCTTATCGCTGCAACTTTCCAGTTCGACTCTTGCGTCACTGCAGTGCGGTACCTTACAGACTCTTTTGAATGAATGATAAACTCCCAAGAAGGAATATGCTATCACTAAAGTGCGCCGATGTGAAGCCGTATGCATTTCCATAAAGCGAAATTAATGGTCCCTTAGAAGGACACTTGTCAGTAAAAGGTTGCCATTCCGTTGCTTCGAGGCAGTTGTAGACGTATCTTTTCTTAAAATACCGTATATACTCGTGTATAGGTCGACTTTTTTAATGAAATATTTAGGTCGAAATTAGTGGGTCGAACTATACACGGAAAATATTTCTGATAGGTTAAAAACCAAAAATTTGATGCCTTATGGAAATGCGCATACTTAGCCCTTTGCACCATCAGTTCATTTGCAGTTGTATATTTAGTCATTTTCCGGGAGTTACAGGTACAGAAGAAAATTATTGCTAAGAATTTTCTTGATGTTATATGTACGAGTTTTTTTATTCTCTATTAGAAAAACTCATTTCGCAAGGATGTCTCAAAGTCCGTTTTAGATCTGTCGATATGATGGCCTTGACTGCCCGGCTGGTAAATCACCCAGAGGAAAGAGGTGAACGCGTCAGCCAGTAGTTTAAGTTGCACCGTGCCGTGACCTACGACCGTGCTCAATTAAAACCCCCTGGACATAATCTTCAGGAGTTTTTGGCTCAATTCTCGACGGGGGGGGGAGATAACGGGGTAAAGAATAGACTATTGTAAAAGGAGACCGCTGCCCCTGCTTAGCGACGCCGAAGAGAGGCGTGACAATCTACAGGACAGCGGTAACTTGATCAATGCATACCGAAAACGAAAGTGTTTAAACTTCTCCGATCGCTCAGAATAACATTGCCACTGATAGTAAAAAAGTGCATTAGTTTAACAACCTATTTAGGTTTGTTATTAAATTGAGTGTGCCCCGGCTCTAAAAATCAAGCAAACGGCAACCTTTTCTGAAGACTAAGAGCGAGCAAAAAGGATTGCATCTTCACTGAATGGGGCGATGTTTGGTTTTGTCACTAAAGCCGATTGTTTGTCACAAACATGTTGGAGAGGAGAGATGTTAAACTCGGGAGTAGATAAACAACCTCTCTGTCAATCACACACTCGTCCAGCTCAGCAGTTGACCGACAGCTGCTACGCTGCACAGGGTAGTGGGAGAAAATTTTACAGACCAAATTTTCTTCAATTTTTTAAATAGTTGCGTCAAATTTTACAGTGTCCACAATATATCAAAATAAAAATTCATTTTAAATTTTGAAGAAATCCATTACAAACTTCAAAAGTTATACATTTCTTTTTTACGGCATGCATATTCTTTATGGGATAAAAAAAAACTATCCGGTTGACATCAAGACCTATTTACGCTTTCCAAATATGTTTCACGAAGTTTTTTATGTGCCTGCCTTACGACGTTTGGTAAATGCATCACGATTCGTTTGCTGCGGGAACAAATGCTTTACTCTCCATGAATGAAGTAACTGCAGAAAACTCGCTCGCAAAAAGTGGGAGAAGGGGGGGGGGCTATGTGCAAAAGTGGGTTCATATATTGTTAAAACGTGTAACTTTCCTCTGAAAACTCTCTAACCAGGATGGTGAGCCCCATCACTTTCCCAGAATTGTGCTTCAATTCCACCCACATTTTGCAGGAAACTGCCGCAAGCAACATTGCGAGAGCCAGCTACAACAATAAATAGTAGGTTCACATTTCCGCATGCAAGCGCATCCTCGGAAAATTTTTTTTTTTTTAATTTATACACAAGATAGCCAGGTATACAAAAATTGCAGATATTCACATAAAACTCGGGGGTCGACTTATACACGTGATATACAAAAACTGCAGATATTCAGATCAAAATCGAGGAAGGGGGGGGGGGAAGATGACCTATACACGAGTATATACGGTAAGCAAAAAGTACAGATCTCTTTGTAATTGTATACAGAAAGCAGTTTTCTCCAAAAGAAATAGTTTAGTTTCAAC
The DNA here is from genome assembly GCA_039090855.1 of Macrothele yani. Classification (NCBI taxonomy): domain Eukaryota; kingdom Metazoa; phylum Arthropoda; class Arachnida; order Araneae; family Macrothelidae; genus Macrothele; species Macrothele yani. Next base: position 56,253,731 of record CM077017.1, on the reverse strand, counting down.
AGATTTCAGATCTCAACAGATCATTCTGTTCACTTGCGTTTCAACAGATTTGAACGTAATTTAAACAAAGGAAAGGCATGCTTCTCGCGCAATAATAGCAGCATAGTACAGGTTCATGATATTATTCTCAGCGAAATCATCAACTTTATTAATGAAACCAAAAACAAGAGCCAGTGATATTAAAACATAAATCCACAACTACGGATGGTATTTCATTTCCAACGCAAAAAATTTTGCCTAAAATAACGTTGGTACTTTCTCACATGATGAATGCTGCTTTGTATATAAGTTACTTCTCTCTTTCATCGAAAAGAAAAACAATCACTGTTGTTCATAAATCTCGTGTCTCCAAGCGTCTTCCGCGTAACTGCAGACCGATCTTTCTCTTTGTGGAAAAATATTCTGCTTAATAACGTATTAAAGGCTTTTCAAATTCTCTTTGAGTTACAATATCATCCAAAAGCAGTAATTTGGCTTTCTACTTCGACAATTCCCCATTCAACAGCTTCAGGTACTGAACGAAAATGCGTACGAAAGATTCGACCTTGATTAGCACTCAGCTGCTCTAATCCTTGACGTTACGAAAGCCATCGATAAAGTCTGTCATAGTGGAATCTATGACGTAGAAGTCGTTTCGTACTTCTACGTTATTTTAAAAGCATAACCATAAGATGAAATAGTTCCTAAATTAAACCTTAACGGCCAGACGAAACATGTAAACAATAGAAGTCAAACTTACGGAAAAGATGCTTTATTCAAGGTTTTCTCCAACACATCGTAACATAACATATCGGTATCAACATTAAACACACCACACACCAACAATGCTACGTTCCACACAGCTCCACAACACAACGCTCTCTCAACACAACGCTTCTCAACACAACGCTCTCTCAACACAAAACTCTCCAAGTAACAGTTTACTCGTAGTTTATATCTCTCGTTCTTATCATACGAGGCATACGTCACGTTCATTCAACCTCAATTATGTTGCCAACAGTATTCGTTTGAGAGAAAAGATAGCACGTTAAGAGTGAAGTATAACTGAGAATAAACTCAAGATTTACATAGGGAAAAAAACTAAAAAGGAAAGTTAATTTAGAATATACGTCACATCATCTCCCTCGTATTTTTTTTTTTTTTTTGCCAAGAACCTATCAATTTTGTAGAGGTATCCTTTTAAAATAATCTGATCATTCATTCAACTCTTTCAGATAAGAACTTACAAAATGGATGAAGAGATTTGTTGATCAGTTGCTGTAGCTGACTTTATATCAGTACACATAGTATAGTCTCTAGACATTAGTTCAATATCACGAACATTCATAGAAAAAAAACTTTCTGTACATATCTCCATATCATAAGTCGTGATAAATATTTTGTCACAATACGTGCGGAGAACACTCATCAATATACGTGTCAAAAGTAGCATAGTAGTAAAAAAAAAAAACTGCGTATGGCAGGAAAAAAACTACAACATTTGCAACGTGATGTTAATTTACACATTCGTCCACCCCTGATAACTTCTCAGGGAAGACAAAACATTCAAACTAAGTTAATTGAATACTCGAACATTGTAACATGGTGTAAATTTAGTTAGTTGAAAAAAAAAACTGCACTTGCTGAAAAAATTCAACACCAAACACAACAAGTGTCAAGCACACAAAAAGGTTAATCATAGAATTACAACACAAAAACCTTTAAGTGAACACTTGGCGGCCAAGGCCGACTTCGAATTATTCCCACGTATTCACACATTAATTGTTGATGGGATAGGGGAAACCCTAGAAAACCCTACCCTGGGAGTGAAGCATCTTTATAGATATCAACAAAGGCAATGGCTGATATTTATGTTATGCCGAAAAGACAACATGCACAAAATGAGTTGACAAGCATTTTAGTACTAAAAAAAAAAAAAAAACACATTACATACTGACAAGGAAATAATGTATGCGATATTTTGTCCTCAAAGTTTGTCAAAAAGTTCTGTGCTACTTTGAGTACAGAGAAAAGTTCCAATAAATAGTCTTTATAAAGCAAAGTTCTGTGATACATTTTGAGTATAAGGAAAGATTCAAATAGTCTTTATAGAGCAAAGCTCTATGTAGTAAAAAGTTCCTTTGAGCTTGAAGGTCAATTGTAATAACAAAAAAAAAAAAAAAAAAAAAGAAATGTTTGAACAGTACCTTTTACTAGCAAAGAATACCCGTGTGCGGACATGCTTACTTTGCTATCGGGGCGACAACGGCACTCTCGAAGCTTCCCGCTTCACAGGCTGAGGTTGCAGGTCACTGGATCGCTGGGATGTCTCAGGATTTCTGGTGGACAAGGCAAGTTGACCAGAAGAAGCAGGGTCATCAGGCTGTCGCAAGGAAGTCCCAGGCTGAAGCAAAGATATCCCAGGCTGGAGCAAAGAGGTCACAGACTGGAGCAAAGAGGTCCCAGGATGACTTGGAGACGAACCCGGAATCTGAGAAGAGCGTAGATCCGGTCGTTTCTTTGGACGTCGAAGAAGCGGTGTAAAACTAGAAGGGCGCTTCCGTAGACGACGAGGAACGGTGGAGGAAGGTATAGGCTCCGTCCGTCCCGAGCAAAGATTCCAAGCACGAAATCCTGGCGGATGCAAATGCTGGACTCTATGTCTGGACTGTAGCCCAACACTAGAAGTTGCACTAGGAGACTGTGGAACAGGAGGAGAAAATTCAGGCGGTGGACGCTTGGTAGGTTTAGATGGCACAGATGGCGAAAGAGGACGTTTTTGCCCTACTGCAGATATATAAGTCAAAATGATCATCAAGATCCTCCAGAAACCTAAGCGAACCGCCGTTTCCCCTGAATACAATAGAACCTGCATGGGGTACGTAATGAGCAAGAATTTTGCTCCTTCTCATGGGGGGTGGTGGGGTAAATTGCAGTTGAGGCCCTGCAGTCGAAGTACGCGGTACATAAGCTTCGTACCTCGCGTATTCGCTGTCTGGTAAGTCGGAACCGCAGGCATCGTACAGAGCACTTGGTGAATTATTTGGAACTCTATAACGCTGAGTGCGTAGATTGTCTGTTGTAGAATTATGAGCCTCATGATCCTGTCTATAACAGTCATAGAAGAGACCGATAGGATCCGTGATATTTTCCATTTTCCGTGACTTCTACTATGAATCTGTTCGACTAGAGTTCGGGCGCCAATATGACGTAGAAGTCTTTTCGCACTTCTACGTTATTTTAAAAGCATAACCATAAGATGAAATAGTTCCTAAATTACACCTTAACGGCCAGACGAAACATGTAAACAACAGAAGTCAAACTTACGGATACGTCACAAATCATGTGACAATGTATGCACAGCTCCCTGGCTAAATGATAGTACTTTATACACTGGCGTGCAAAAATTAAGGACGAGACGGTTTTTCGAATGTAACGCCGCGCAAAAGTGCTCCACATCGACTCAAATCATACCATAAGATCCCCAAGATGTAAGAATATGGGACAAGTGAGCAAAACCGTCCAAACAAGGAATCCAAAGGATACAAAGGCACTTTATTGAAAGGTAGCTTCGAGCACAACTGGACAGAAGACAGAAACGTCCATGTGACAGGCGGCTGCAAAGAAAAATCCAGTCTTTAGTAGGAGATATGATCACCCCTGAGTGCTTTGCAGGATTTACAACGTCTGTCCATGCTGAGGACGAGGTTGTCAAGAAGCTGTTGAGGCATCGCGGCCCATTCCTCTTGTAGCGCCAATCGCAGCTGCGGAATCGTTGCTGGCGGCTGGTGACGTGCTGCCAAGCGTCTCCCGAGAAGGTCCCACACATGTTCGATTGGATTTAGGTCCGGGGACCTTGCGGGCCAATCCATGCGTTGAATATCTTCATTCTCCAACAGCTCTGCGACAGCCACTGTACGATGAGGTGTAGCGTTGCCGTCCATGAAGAGGAACTCAGGACCCACAGCACCTCTAAACAGACGCACGGGAGGAAGGAGAACCTCGGTACAATAGCGGACACCAGTGACTGAACCTCCTTGGAAGATGTAGAGGTCAGTACGGCTACCAAGCATGATACCGCCCCAAACGAGAACTCCGCCACCTCCAAACCGGTTCCTTTCGATGATGTTGGAGGATGTGATTGCGTCTTCCCTGCTCTCTCCAGATGTGTTCACGTCCAGAATCGCTCGTCAGACTAAATCGGCTCTCATTTGTAAAGAGAACTCGACCCCATTGCTGATGTTTCCAGTTCTTGTGTTCCTGTCACCACAGAAACCGCCGTCTCCGATGAGCAGGCGTTAATAGCACACACCGTACTGGTCGTCGTGCAAATAGACCACCTTTGTGCAGCCTCCTGGCCACGGTAAAACGCGATAACGGACGTCCAGTTGTCTGTGGCATGTGCCTTGCGATTTCTCCCGCTGTATGCCGTCTGTCTCTTCTCGCCTGTAGGACAATATACCGGTCGTCCGCCGCCGTGGTTGCTTGTGGACGACCACTGCTAAACTCTCGGACAGCTGTTCCTGTCGTTTGAAATGCTCTCCAAGCTCGTGAAACGATGCTGTGAACGATCCCGAACTCCTCGGCCACACTAGTCGACTTCGACGTTCTTCCAACTTCCCAATGACGCGACATCGGGTAAAGTCATCCAGATGTAGTCTACTGGATTGCCTGTTGGCCATATCACACGGTGGCAGCAACTCGACGTCGTTCAAACCGATGTACACCGTGCAATAGCTTTCACCGAATTGCTGAGCGTACACCGTCCGTGTGCTTTATACCCTTCCGACACTCCCTCCCCCCCGTCATGCTGCATATATGCGCATGCCCTACCGTACCGGATCCTAATCTATCTCCTGAGGGGTCTTTCAGTCCCTTCTGCCTGCTCGTTCCGCTATTATGCTAATTTCTCCACTTCGTCCTTAATTTTTGCTCACCAGTGTATCTCGTTTATGGAACCTTCAAGCGGGTGTTTGCCCAGAATTTTCGAAAACTGGGCATTTCACAGCTGGAATCCCGCACGGATCAGTTTTCAGGCGCTTTCTCTTCAATATACTTCTATAATTTTCTTTTTCCCACTTCATTCAGTGGAGGAAGAATATTTTTGCTGCTAACTTCAATACCAAATCCTCTAAATTGAGTGACTTTTCCCCCAGTTGGCAACACTGCTTCCACGTAGACATACTAATCCCATACTCATCAGTGAAGACGCTCTCTCTTCCACGCATCAGAGCGTCGTATCTACCAATGTGTCCTTATCTATTCCTTAACGCTCAACGTGATCATAAATTAATTGCACCCTTGAGTACATCTCAACGGCAGAGGGCATCTTACCGCGCCCTTCGGGAACTGGAAACGTTTCTACCTCACAGACGGTGGAGACACTTTTCTATGCCACTCTCTTAGATTAAGACTAAAAAGTGCCGAACAGTCATGAAATCATTCCATCACCGTACAGTGTCGTGAATTGACTAAGCGGAAACGAGAATGCCTCTCATTAGTGGCTTTTTTGTTTTCTAAAATTTTACTTGATATATCAAACAGTATATTTTGCGATCAAGAGAAATTGTAATTAAAACTCAGTACATACTTTTATATTTATATTTGTTTGGAAGCATTTGCCCCCACCCAAAAAACTGGAGCTAGGCCCTACTACTTTAGTCAATATAAAGTTTTGTGACAAAAATAGGTCCCAATCGAAATCATTATAGCGTTAAAAATACGTGCCGCACACTTATCGTGTTAGCATATTCGTAAACAACATGGAGTCTGTAACGTACCAGGAGATGTGACGTACCTGCCCGAAGGACGCACACGACACAAAGGCAGATAGGAATCAGAATAAGACGTCCGCGTAGCTCAATTGGTAGAGCAACTTATTCCGGAATGAGGGGACCCGGGTTCGAACCCCGGCGCGGATAAAAATGACGGAGAAATTTACTTCGTTATAATGGCGCCCGAACTATCCGGATGACCCGACCGTTCAAAATCTCGCAATAGTGTGATGTTATTTCCACACCGCGAGATAGGAAAAATAAGAGAATCCCTTCTCCAGCACTACGAAAAAAAAAAAAGAAAAAAAATAAGGGGGAGATGATGTAACGTACCAGGAGATGTGACGTACCTGCCAGAAGGACGCACACGACACAAAGGCAGATAGGAATCAGAATAAGACGTCCGCATAGCTCAATTGGTAGAGCAACTTATTCCGGAATGAGGGGACCCGGGTTCGAACCCCGGCGCGGATAAAAATGACGGAGAAATTTACTTCGTTATAAGTCCAGTTCGCGTACTGTGCAATACATCGTGCGCGCGACGCTCCCCTTGCTCCCTGTGCGCGGGGGAGATGATCAATATTTCTGGGTGTGCCACCGCGTTTGACTCAGTCTATCTCGGTAACCGTGAGCATAACACGATTGTGCGTGGTATCGTTTTAAAGCTCTCGACGAGATCTATTCTGATACGAAGAACATTTCGCAGTGAGACTGGGGATGGCAAAAACTGTTTTTAGAAAGAATCAAAGACTACTGACAGCCAAAAATATAGATCTAAAACTGAGGAAGAAAATTTTAAAGACACATGTTTGGCCAGTAGCTCTCTACGGTTCTGAGACGTGGACATTGACCAAGAGGGAAGTGAAATGGCTAGAGGCATTTGAAATGTGGAGCTATATAGAAGAATGGAGGGCATAAGTTGGCTCGATAGAAAGACTAATGAGGAGGTCCTGGAGAGAGTGGGATAATCCAGGAATCTGATCAACATGTTAAAGAGAAGAAGAATGTTATGGATAGGACACACACATTGCGCCAGGGTGGCCCGGTTCTGAAAGTTTTGGAAGGGAAAATTCAAGGCAAGAGAAGAAGAGGACAGCCAAGGAATAGTTTTGCGGCACAGTTACTCCAAAACACTAACATTAATACTAGAACATATTATGACTTGAAGAGGACGGCGGAGAATAGAGAGAAATGGAGATAGAGTACATCTACTGAACAACCAGTCTTTGGACTGAGTAACCAAGAAGAAGAAGAATTTCGCTATGGTTTGAACTGAACATTTTAAAAATCGTTTTCTTGTGAACCAGTGAACACTTTTGATAATATCGTGGTTTATCTGGACAACCGTGAGTGCAAAACGACTGTGCGTGGTATCGTTTTAAAACTCTCGACGAGATCTATTCAAATATATAAAGAACATATCGCAGTGGTTTAAACTAAAATTAAAAAAAAAATGTGTGAACAGGTTAACATTTTCGACAATACCCAAGGAATGCTTATAGCGTAGTAAATCCGTTTATTTTCGTGGTGTAAATTTGTATAAAAAGCTTTCACACTTCACTGTTAGGCTTCCTCAAGGCAATGTAGACATAAAATGCAGAGAATTAGAACACGCAGGAATTCACAGAATGAACGCAAGCAAAAGTGGAGAAAATCAAAACGAGAGGCAAGAGCAAGTGAAGAGGAATGTAAGAATTAATACAGACATTTGACGTGAACTAGGATCATCAAACAGAGGTCATCACTCTTTCCACGTTTATAAGTGAGTCACGGAAAAATTCTCATTGGCCGCCACCGAGAAATCTGGAGAATTTCTAGGGTCTGGAGGAATTGTGAGTCTGGAGGAATTCGAGGCCGCTGTGGTGCAGTGGAAGCATATCCGGCGCGTGACTGGGAGACCCTGCGTTCGATTCCCGGTGGCGGCTAATGATAATTTTTCCGTGACTCACTTATAAACGTGGAAAGAGCGAGGACCTCTGTTTGATGAGGAATGTAAGAAGCCCAAGAAGACTGCAGCCCAACGAACTGGAGAGTATCGAGAACGGCTGAAAGCAGCCGCCGCCAAACAAAAATCCAACACATCGATCGAACCCGTACCCGGCCCATCTCGAACGCTGCTTTTTGTTAGCAATGTATCCAGCTTTATTTGTAAAAATTATGTAAGCTACTTTTCATATCATAGACCTGTGTTGGCTATAACAAATTAAATAAACGCTTTGAAACCATACTCGACTAGTTCATTTCAACTCTCTGATCTGCAAGTCGGAGTCCTACGTTCCAAACTGACTGTTCAATCAGAACTGAGCCTTTATGGTAGCACTGGAACTTCTTAGTGTTAAGCTCCGTATAGCTTGCACACAAAATCCTTTATTATACACTGAGCTAAATTAGGCGATCTAGCCGCCAGAAGAGAGAAAGCTTTATTTACTCACATAAATTGTCTTTTATTGGTATCCAGGCACTTCAGTTCAACAACGCATCGAAGATATCATCAGCAGTATATAACATAGATAGCAGCTCTATGTTACACTAAAATAGTGCTGGGGTGGCACTATCGCAATACATTGACAAGCTGGATCTTACAGTTACAAGTCCGGTTCATCCTACTTGCAACCCGTCACACGGGGTTGGCGATGTCATTGATTTTTCTGTTCTCCGGTTCGTGAGGCACTTTCATCAGGTCTCTGTGGTTTCTGGGCTTGACTCTGATCATGACCCAGTCCTACTGAGATTAAACGGAGTCGCAGCCACCCGGCGGACGATGATGTGTACTGATTGGAAGTTGTTCCAGGAAATTATTGCTCAGGTTGATCCACCTACGGTGGACACTAGTACGCGCTCGAACGTCGATAGTGCGGTGGAGGAACTCGCTCGTTGCATACAGGCAATCTTGGATCAATGCAGGAAGCCCTCAGCTCCTGTCCGAGACCCTTATGCACTTCCTACACGCATTGTCCGGATGATCCGGGAGAAGAACAAGTTCCGGAGGATCTGGCAGCGGTCGAGATCTGCCGACGAGAGGGTTCGCTATAACTCGTGTCGCGATCTCGTCAGGGCAGAAATCCGTGCGTTCAGGGAACTCCAATGGAACAAGTACCTTCTCAACGCGGGTCAACCTCGTCAGGATGATGTGTGGACCATCCTCCGGAAACTCCGGTGTACTAAGACTGTCATACCGCCCGTTCTCGGTCCACAGGGTTTGGTGTACGGTGATGACGAGAAGGCTGGCGTCATTGCTGGTGCCCTGGAGGAGCAGTTCTCACCTCATGCCAAAATCCTAGTCACACGGATAGGGTCATGGAGGCTTTAGCTACATACGATCTTGATGATACAGACGAGGCCATCTCGCCTGTTAGTTACCTCGAGGTAACTCGACACATCAAAAAGCTAAAGGTGAAGAAAGCTCCTGGAAGAGATGGAGTTTCGGCAAGAGCTGTTCAACTGCTCCCTGAGAGCTGGATTCTGGTACTGGTGGAGATTTTCAACGGGTCTCTCCGACTGAAGTATTTCCCTAGGGATTGGAAAAAAGCAGTGGTAGTGGTGTTGCCCAAACATGGAACCAATCATACCTTACCTGTGAACTACCGTCCAATATCTCTCTTGCCCGTCCTGGGCAAGCTCCTTGAGAGGGTCATCCTCTCTCGGCTTCTTGAGTTCTGTGAAGCAAATGGTGTGATTCCTGATGAACAGGGTGGTTTCCGGGCGAAGCACGCTACGTCCCACCAGTTTATCAGACTTACGGAATTCGTTTCTGAAGGACGAGATAAGAGCGAATATTCCACTGCTGTCTTCCTGGACATCAGCAAGGCTTTTGACCGCGTTTGGCATGATGGTCTCCTGCACAAGTTGCAGAAGCTTCGATGCCCTCGCCCACTTGTTGAGCTGATTGGCTCGTACCTCAACAGCCGCAGGTTCACTGTTAAGATTAACGGTGAGCTTTCTTCGGAAAAGAATATTCGGGCTGGCGTTCCTCAGGGTTCGGTTCTTGGACCAACGCTGTTCTCCATTTATCTGCACGACTTACCCAAACCCAAACAAGGGCAGGTCATGATGTACGCAGATGATACAGCTGTTATCATCAGGTCCCTGAACAAAAGCGGAACAGTGAAGCTCCTCCAGGACTTTCTCTCTCAGCTGGAAACCTACTACACTGACTGGCGGTTCTAGATCAATCCGTCTAAGAGCAGTGCGCTGATGTTTTTTGAATCTCTCCAAGGAGTACCGAAACTCGTTATGTTTCAAGAGACAATCCCCTGGGCTACCTCCACTAAGTACCTAGGGCTCCAACTAGATTGTTGACTTTCGTGGGTGGAGAACACCCGCTACCGCACGAATAAAGCTAGACAATGTATTGGACAGCTAGCTCCACTACTCCGCCAGAGAAGCTTCCTTACAACACTGCACAAAGTACAAGACGGTCGTCAGGCCGGTGCTTACCTACGCCTCCTCCATTTGGATCGGTATTAGTAGGAAACAGCGAGAGAGAATCGAGAAGGTACAGAGCCGAGCACTTCGAATGATCACTGGGGCTCCCCCTTGGACCTCACTTCGGAACCTGAGGAACAGACTTGGAATCGAGAAGGTACATGAGTTTTCCATCAGACTCGCCAGAAAGTTCTTCAAGAAAGCGGAAACCCATCCAAATGGACTTGTTAGGGACGCGGTTGATTACAATCCCAGCGAAATCCTTAGGTATCCCAGAACAAAGGCGGCGATCGTTGAACCCCCTTGACTGAGAGAGTAAGTATGTGAACACTGGTGTGTGTTAGACAGACCACCACACCCTTCTTTTTCAGATTGGCATCGAGATGGCGAAAATGGATTCTGCCTGGACATTTGAAATTGGTATCGTTGAGTTTGTCACACCTTGGTGCTTAGGGCGGCTGGTTGGTGTTGTGGTTCTCTGTGATGTTGTGCAGTGCTTCGTTCCTTTTTCCCCCTTCCAGACAGAGTTGTGTCACGGATCACCCTTTCCTTTCACTACATTTTTCTGTTTGTCTTTCCTAGTGAGTTCACTTACTCAGATCTTCTAGCTTCTCATTTCTAAGGGCAGTTTTAGACCTGGGGTCAGACACTAACTTCCTAAAACTTCTTCAAATATCATATCATAATAATATTTTACACTAAAGCCACAAACTGAACCTCTATATCTTGAGACTCCAAAACCTCAGAACAAATACAACTTCTTTACATATAGCTATTCGTGCAAATTCAACGTAAAGCAACGCTAATCTCTCCACACCACACCACACCACACAACATTTTTCACTGCTCACTCCAGACGTTATATAGTTCGTTCTTATGTTGTCAACTCGCACACGCCATTTACCCTGACTTCAAGACTGCTGCCACAAAAACATTCATTAAGTGAGAAAAATATAACGTTAAGGTTGAAACGCTTAAAGAGAACGAACTCAAAATTTACATAGAGAAAGAAACTAAAAATGGAAGTTAAATTAGAGTATGCGTCATGTTTACAAATTGGTGTCGTCATAAACAAAGAGCAATACTTACAGTGTTTTACTTCAGGCTTTTTGAGTCCTCATGTGTCAGATCCTTGGCTATGGAGCCAAATAACGCTGTTTGTTAATTTCACTCACTAACATGTTACGTCACTAATGTGTCATTTCCAGTGATTGGAAAGCTACATTTTAGAAGTAGCTACTTACCGCAACAACTACGTTCTTGAAAAGTAACTATAATACTTTCGCTACTTTTTTTACAAATTCTGAGGACGATCTTTATATGTTCATTCTTTCATGTGGCATTCAGAGCTAAATACCAAGGTAGATTCCACAAATAATTTATCTTTGTATTTGCCTCAGCTTTGGTCATCATATCTAACAGATTTTAAAGGATTCAGCATCTTTAATATTTAGGCTATCTAGACTAGCTGTGTCACTCATATCTGTTGATTCGTCGAGTTGAAAAATAGCAGCAAGAATCCAAGTATTTTCTCAGCTGTGCAACAACATCACTTGACGTAACCTGAACGGTCTCGTCACTCTATTAGCAGAAAGCAATGTGATTTTTATTGCAGATAGCATATCAGTTTAATTTACGCTTTCCAACCGTAGGTTGAAGAAGCGTATATGCTCCAGCTTTGTCCGTCCGTCCGTCTGTCCGCACGATAACTGGCGTAAAAATGGTTCGATTTCGATGAAATTTTAGTATGTGGTAGGGGACCACCTGGGGACGAACCCTATTGAAAATGGGACAAATGGGGTCAAAGGTCACGACGTAGGAGCGGAATCCATTCCATTGCACTTATGCGTCATAACTTGCGTAAATATGGTTCGATTTCAATGAAATTTTACTATGTGGTAAGGGACCGCCTGGGGACGAATCCTATTCAAAATGGGTGAATTGGGATCAAAGGTCAGGACATAAGAGCGGGACGCATTCCATTGTCCTTATGCGTCACAAAGTGCGTAAAAATGGTTCGATTTCGATGAAATTTTAGTATGTGGTAGGGGACCGCCTGGGGACGAACCCTACTGAAAATGGAAGAAATGGGGTCAAAGGTAGGATTGCGATCCATTCCATCGCCCTTATCCCACGTTACACTGCTGGCCACCCAAAATGCAACACCAAGAAGGAAGCATCCGATTGGCCTGAAATTCGCAGCATGCGTCGCCCGCGAGAGGACATACACACGATTAGCATTGCAGGGCATAAGCAAATCATGTGCGCCCGGCACGCCACCGAGAAGCACTATAAAAAAAGTGCACAGCAGGTGGGGTGTAAGTAGTGGAAGTGTGTTCTGCTGCCGGACCTGTGCGTGGGAAGCTTCTTGATGCCTCGTCTCAGAATACGGCAGTCATTCCAGCACGTTTCGGAGTTCAACAGAGGACGAATAGTGGCTTATCGCGACAGCGGTTTATCGTACCGAGACATCGGCGCCCGTATGGGACGGCATCCAGCCACAGTGAGGCGAGTATGGATTCGGTGGGTGCAGAAGGGACGGACGGACCGACGTGAGCGATCGCCGCAGCCGCGGCACACCACCGAACGAGAGGACCAGCATGTTGTGCGGCGGGCATTGGCGGCTCGCACCGCCACATCACGAACGTTAGCGCAGGAATTAGGGTGTGTTACGCAACAACCTGTATCAGCACGTACCGTTCGACGTCGTTTGCAGGAGCGGGAACTTGTCGCACGGCGCCCATTGCTCCGGTTGCCATTGACGTTACACCACCGGCAAGGGCGGCCGCAGTGGGCCGTTGAACGCCGCACCTAGACTACGGAATTGTCTTCTCCGACGAGTCCCGCTTCTGCCTGCAACACCACGGTAGTCAGATCCGCGTGTGGCGGCACCGCGGCGAGAGACTGTATGACGTCTGCATTATGCATCGCCATACTGGTCCGTCGACTGGCGTTATGGTTTGGGGCGCAATTGGATATGACACCCGCACCCCTCTGGTACGCATCGCCTGTACACTCAACAGCCACCCCACCATCTCCGACGTTTTGGAGCCTGTAGTCCTCCCTTACCTGCAGCACCTGCCAGCGGCCATGTTTCAACAGGACAATGCGCGCCCGTAGGTGGCACGCATCGTGCAACAATTCTTCACGGCCCACCAGGTGTCACTGCTGCCGTGCCCCGCCTGTTCTCCCGATATGTCGCCCATCGAACACGTCTGGTCGCTGATCGACAACCGAGTGACCCGGCAAGCACCACCCGCGGCTACGCCTGATGAACTGTGGCAACGTGTGGAAGCAGCCTGGGCCGACATACCCCAAGCCCACATCCAAAGCCTCTTTCGTTCGATGCCGCGGCGTGTAGCGGCCGTTATTGCCAGCCATGGGGGCCACACGAACTATTGATGTCTGCGTGTTCCGCAAGTCGCACGGGCCTGTAAGCTCGATCGTTTCATCTTTGTATCTGTTGTTATGTGTCCAGTAAATCTGGCTTTGCTATCTCGTGTCCTTCTTGGTGTTGCATTTTGGGTCGCCAGCAGTGTATTAAGGTGGACGTCAAGTAATTTTGTTTCCTATACTTCCAATGGAAAAACTTCTGTACACATTTATTTTCTTCCCAATTAATGCGTTTGCAAGGATGAAATGCGTTCCCAAGGATGAAAATTTTAACATCGATTAAAAGAACTTCATATTATAACTTGGAATGCTTAATATTTTCTAAAACATAACCATAATTATATTAAAAATCAATTACTTTTCCTTTGGTGGTGTTGAAACCAGAAAAAGGATGGCGCGACCTGTACTTTGATGACGTCAGTAGACAAACAAATGTTGGATTGCATAATTATGGTTATGTTTTAGAAAATATTGAGTATTGCAAGTTATAAAATGAAGCTATTTTAATCGATGTTCAAATTTTTATCCTTGTCGCAATAATTGTCCAGAAAAAAGATGGCGCGACCTGTATTTTCATGATGTCAGTAGACAAACAAATGTTGGATTGCATAATTATGGTTATGTTTTAGTAAATATTGAGTATTGCAAGTTATAAAATGAAGATATTTTAATCGATGTTCAAATTTTCATCCTTGGGAACGCATTAATTGTGAAGAAAATGTGTACAGAAATTTTTCCATTCGAAGTACAGGAAGCAAAATTACTTGACGTTCACCTTAAAGGAGCAATTCTTGTATGTATGTAAATTTTATTTTGAAAACGGCTCTAAGGATTTTGATGAAAGTCGTTAACCTACCGTTTTCTGGTACTAGAAATCGTTTTAGCTTGATCTCGACTTTAGGAAAATTCGTTTAGTGGGTTAAATACCACCCCAAATTACCACGTTGTTAGTGTAGTGTCATGGCGTCGTCCCATTAGATGTTGGTACGCGGTCACGCCATCTGTCTCATTACGTCACGCGTTGTGCGTGGATCCTATTAAAGTTTTATGACGTCGCACTCTTGCGAGCAGATGGTCGCTATTCCCATCTGCCTCATTACATCACGCGTTGTGTGCGTATGTTCGTCCGCACGATAACTCGCGTAAAAATCGTTCGATTTCGATGAAATTTTAGTATGTGGTAGGGGAACATCTGAAAAGGAACCCTATAGAAAGTGAACGAAATGGGGTCAAAGGTCAGGACATAGGAGCGGGATCCATTCCACTGCTCTTATGCGTCATAACTAACGTAAAAAAGGTTCAATTTCGATTAAATTTTAGTATGTGGTAGGGGGCCACCTGGGGACAAGCCCTACTGAAAATTGGCGAAATGGGGGTCAAAGGTCAGGACATACGACCGGAATCACTTCCATCGCCATTATGCGTCATAACTTACGTAACAATGCTTCGATTTGGATGAAATGTTAGTATGTTTTAGGGACCTGCCTGGGGACGAATCCTATTGAAATGGGCGAAATGGGGTCAAAGGTTAGGACACAGAACCATAACTGCACCATAACTTACGTAAAATTGCTTCGATTGCGACAAAACTTTATTATGTTATTTCGGAGGTATACTGAACCAGTTCTGTTGAATATAATCGAAATGGGATCAAAAGTCAGGGCACAGGAGTGAGATTTATTCCACAGCCGTTTTCCTCATAACTTGAGTAATAACTTGAGTAATGATTTGTAGTATGTTTGAAAGCGTATCATAATCAATGCATTGCATGATTTTACTAACTTGTTTTTGAATTGTTGAATAATGCAACTGTAGCATTTAATACTGCTTCTCTAATCAATTCTCCAGATTCGAAGAGTTCCTTTGCAGCAATCATTTGGGAGACATGATACAATGCCGGAGTGGAACCTTTACCCGTATCAGCAGTTTTAGTGAACACAACTGCCCAGTCAGCTGATTTTTTAACCGCTTCAGGTTCTCTTTTCTGATATCGCTATTCAGTCGTAAGTCCGTATCGACCTCACGATGTGTTGTTTTGGAAGGTATCGCAGTATTGCATGTTTTGCCTGCAAAAACACTCGAGTTACCCATTAAACATATTTTCCTTTTTACTTCGCTGAAGTTATGTATCCATTCTGCTTAGAAGTGAAACGTTTTTTACGCTTTCCAACCGTAGGCTGAAGAGGCGTATATGCTCCGGCTTTGTCCGTCCGTCTGTCCGCACGATAACTCGCGTAAAAATGGTTCGATTTCGATGAAATTTTAATATGTGGTAGGGGACCACCTGAGGACGAACCCTATTGAAAATGGATGAAGTGGGGTCAAAGGTCAGGACATAGGATCGGGATCCATTCCATCTCCCTTATCCCACACTATTAAAGAAGCAATTCTTGTATGTATGTAAATTTTATTTTGAAAACGGCTCGAAGGATTTTTATGAAAGTCGTTAAACTACGGTTTTCTGGTACTAGAAATCGATTTAGCTTGATCTCGACTTCAGGAAAATTTGTTTAGTGGGTTAAATAACCACCCCGAATTACCACGTTTTTAGTGTCAGGGCGTCGTTTCATTAGATGTTGGTGCGCGGTCGCGACATCTGTGTCATTATGTCACGCGTAGTGTGTGGATCCCATTAAAGTTTTATGACGTCACACTCTCGCGAGCAGATGGTCGCGATTCCCATCTGCCTCAGTACGTCACGCGTTGTGTGCGTATGCCCGTCCGCACGATAACTCGCGTAAAAATCGTTCGATTTCGATGAAATTTTAGTATGTGGTAGGGAAACACCTGGGAAGGAAACCTATTGAAAGTGAACGAAATGAGGTCAAAGGCCATGACATAAGAGCGGGATCCATTCCACTGCTCTTTTGCGTTATAACTAACATAAAAAGAGGTTCGATTTCGATGAAATTTTAGTATGTAGTAGGGACCTGCCTGGGGACGAATCCTATTGAAAATGGGCGAAGTGGGGTTAAAGGTCAGGACATAGGAGCGAACTCACTTCCAACGCCATTATGCGTCATAACTTACGTAACAGTGCTTCGATTTGGATGAAATATTAGTATGTTGTATGGGCCTGCCTGGGGACGAATGCTATTGAAAATGGGCAAAATGGGGTCAAAGGTTAGGACACAGGAGCGGGATCTATTCTATATCCCTTATGCATCATAACTTACGTAAAATGCTTCGATTGGGACAAAAGTTTATCATGTTATTTCGGAGGTATACTGAACCGGTTCTGTTGAATATCATCGAAATGGGATCAAAGGTCAGGGTACAGGACCGAGATTTATTCCACAGCCATTATCCTCATAACTTAAGTAATTATTTCTGGTATGTTGGAAAGCGTATCATAATCAATGCATTGCATGATTTTACTAACTAGTTTTTTTTTTGTTTGCACTCACGACCACTATAAAAATACTGTCAACTCCGCTTATAGTGAACCTCTGTGGACTCCCATATTTCGTTCACTATGTCCAAGGTTCACTAAAACCGAAGTGTCTTCCTTTAACCTGAATTGAGTGGAATGGTGAGCAAGAAAATAAAATATGTGCATATGTATCTGAAAACAATATTTTATGTACGTAGTGTATATTCAATAAAATAAGTAAACAAAATTGATTTTACATTACCTTAATTAACGTGAAAATAGTCTGTTATGTGCCGCTGCTTGCTGCGAACAGTTTTAATAAATATTTTCTCTATGTCCTTTTCTATTTGTGCTTTTGCCAGTGACGTACCCAGAAATTTCTTGGGGGGGGGTCCATGGGTTTTGTTCATTGGTGAAAGCCTCGTATACACGTATATATTGCTTTAAATTCGTGCTCAGTCCCCCCTCAAGGGAAGGGTTGAAACCCCGACCCCCACCCCCTCTGGGTACGTCACTGGCTTTTGCTACACTCGATTATATATTTTTCATACATTCTAGGACTTTAGCACAGTCCTGACACACTCCAACGCCTCTTTCACTGTTGGAACACGTTCTTCATTATCGTCCTCGTCATCTTCAGCCGCACAGTCCTGACACACTCCAACGCCCCTTTCACTGTTGGAACAAGTTCTTCATTATCGTCCTCGTCATCTTCAGCCTCCTTTTCTTCCGTGCTGGAACCGCCTTTCACAGCCTCGACAATAGCTTCATCCGACGAGATTTCATCCATTATAACCTCACAGTAAAATCATCGATACAATCTTCAGCTTCAGTGGAATTCGCACTGATATGCTGAAGCAGGTTCTTGAGAGGCACATCCTCCTCGTCTTCGAATGCCACTCGTCCAGTAGCCAAACCAGACCTCCGGAAACAGTTCTGTATATAGTGACAGTTGACACACTCCTCCACGCTTTGTTTCCAAAACGTACAGCATTCAGAACATTTATTGATGTGTTCTGCTTTGATTCCAAGGCTTGGATTAAATGAAGCGTTACTTCCCTTCTGTAATAGGTTTTGAAGCTGCGAATCACACCTTTATCCATGCGTTGGAGCACTGATGTGGTGTGGGCAGGCAGGAACACCAGCTTGATGTTGCTGAGGTTTTCAATCCTACCTTTGTCCTTCAATGCACTTAAGGAGTAGTAGGCCTACAATATTGTTCTCAACACATTCTTTCAAGTTTTTACAAGAAGGTTTGTTTTGATCGAGGAACTTGCTGACAAGAGTAAAGAAGTGGGATTAAAAGTGAACTTTCAGAAGACAAAAGTGATGTTCAATGCTTTTACAAGAAATGAAGATTTATCGATTGATGGAGAAAAACTGGAGATAACAGATACGTATGTTTATCTTGGACAGCAGATATCAAGTGAGGGTCACATTGATGAAGAAATTAATCGGCGTACAAAACTTGCCTGGAGAGCTTTTGGAAGAAACAGCATAATTTTCAAGAGCAATATGCCATTATGTCTTAAAAGAAAAGTGTTTGATCAATGCATCCTTCCAGTGCTTACGTATGGTGCAGAGACGTGGACCTTAACTAAAAGAGACATACAAAGGCTGCAGACAACTCAAAGAAGCATGGAGAGGTGCATGCTTGGTATAACCAGGAGAGATAAGAAGAGGAACTCGTGGATCCGAAAAATGACAAGAGTGGAAGACATCATGATCAGAGTTAAATCCCTGAAATGGCAATGGGCTGGACATACTGCCAGAAGGACAGACCATAGATGGACAGCCGAAATTTTAGATTGGATTCCAAGGGACAGGAAAAGACCCAGAAAAAGACCACATGGGAGATGGGTTAATGAAATTCGTAAATATGCGGGAGTGACATGGAGGAGACTGGCACAAGACAGACCGTTGTGGAGGAAACTTGGGGAGACCTTCGTCCAGCAGTGGATTGATAATGGTTGACAATGATGATGATGATGATAACCGAAGTTGAGGATTCATTATAAACGAAAATTTTAATGTACGTTTCCGTTGTTGTGGGTCGGGACCAATGATTTAGGCTCACTATAGCCGATTGTTCACTATATCCAGAGTTGACTGTAGCAAAATGTTTATAATGACACACGCAAGAAGCAACCTTTTATCAACTGATATACGAAACTGCTGGCTCATTTTACAATCGTGTCTAGTTGATCCTGCTACCTTCAGTCCATTGCCACAACCAAGCCGTGGACTGGGAGAGTGGTCAGTTTTGGTTTCGAATTCCCTTCAAATCTGCTATGGTCCCACGTCAGTCGCCGCGAGCGACGGGTTGGCTACCTTAGTAAAGAATTCATGGCGGATGCCGTTTATGAACTGAACGGTGCGGGCATTTTACGGTATACCCCGCGCACGTGTATCAGTAGTAAGGATGACATCTAACTCAGCTGCCTAATTTCACTTGCGGACTTGGGTATTCAACTTTCTTACCGTTTGTATTTTACATCAGATACGGCCGTAATAAAATGAAGAGGGTAAAGAAAAAATTACTCCTAGCGCATATTTGTGGAAAACGAGATCTTGAACACTGAATACGCATCACCGAAGTGTAAGAGGCATCTTCTCCAAAACTGAATGAGCAGTTGCAAAACTGAATGAATGAGCATGGTGTTGTTGTTGTTGTTTTTTCATTTTCTTTTAGTAACAGTATGCATCAATGTCTGACACTTAATAGAGAAAACTCTTGATATACTTCAGCAGTCCAGCAATCTCAGTTTCCTTTATGCTGCAACTACAACGGAGTTGTTAATCAATCCCTCCCATTGGCATTAGTTCTCGCACTACAGTGAAAAATAAAAATTTACGGGTAAAATATAGAAAAAACGAAGGAAAAATATACAGCATAAAGAAAAACTGCCTGACAAGAAAAAGAAAATGATATAAGGAAACTAAAAAATAAATGAATAACGGTGTAATATGGCAATTAAGTAATGGATTAAGTGATAGCTAAATGAGTGTAACAAAGCCAGCAGAATGTCCCAGAAAAGCTGGAATATTTCGCACGATTCGAGAGTAGTCCGAAGTGTCCTGGAACAAGGGTTTTTAACCTTACTGGACTCCAAATCCTCAGGAATCCATTTAAAGACCCCACAAAGTTTAATTATACAGTACATTTAATTTCCATAAAATGCGATGAAATTAAGGAAGAAATGTCTAAGTAAAGAAGATTTTTTTTCCTTTCTTAACGGGGCAATACGTATGCCATCTCCTGCATCCTACAGGTTTTTGGTAAAAGATTGCAGCCTCCTTTGCAAGAAGGAAATATTTTCCAACACTGAGCAACAAAATTCTGCTAAACTAAACGCTGGGGGGGGGGGGGGGGTTAATGATTTCCTAGTTTAATTTTTTCCAGTTAAAAAAGGCATTAAAAATTTTCCACTGGCACTTCATGTAACCTTGAACATTTTTTACGGACTCCAAGCAATACAAGTACCACCGATTAAGAACCACCGTTCTGGAAGGTCATTCTATGACATTTTGGAGTATTCTAGAAGGACTAAGGAAAATCTAGAAACCTGCAGTGTGTTCGGAAAACTTCTTAAATTGTTTAATTAACTTTTAATGAGTTGAAGGTAAGTAAGCGTGATTTGTGTTTGATCCCAGAACTTAGGAAGCACCCCAGTGGCGTCGAAATCGCGGGGGGTAGAAGGGGCAGGTAGCTAGCTGCCTCCGTGCTCATTTGCGAGCAGGGGGCGAAACATCACATTTGCCAAACATTATTTTTTTGTTTTTTTGTTTTAAGTATTAAGTATCTAGAACTTGGAAATATTTAATGCCGTTCCTGAGACGCTGATTAAACTCTCCTGGCTTATCAAATATAACGAAAAACGGGTTTTACAAAGTACCAGCCCTATGGTAATCAGTATCTCTCTATTCTAAAAAAAAGTAACTGCCGCTGCCGCTGTTTCAGAAATTTCGCGACACTCATGCTTTCCTAGCTCGCAGCGCAAAAAGTATTGAACACAAAAATATGAAATTTACATCGTTTGTAGAGAATTGTTTGGGGAACACGCTGAAATAAACCGTTTTTCGATTCTGGCGATATTTCAAGAGCTATTATATTTCAAAGTTAAGGTAAGCAAAAAGTGCTATCAGTTCGCGTTCCGGACACACTAAGAGCAGCAGAATCACGAAACTTTGTAGGCACGTAGGGCCATGGCCGAATTTTTGTACCTCATCACCCTTTTTTTTGAATTTCGATTTAGTTTACAAGAAATTAAATTTTTAAATTTCACAAAATTCTTTATTTCGCGATGGGATCCATTAAAAAAAAACCGGATATGTGGCAAACTATAAACCATAGCGCATTGCAATATTTACAGCATAAACTCACAACTATTACTCCTGTTTTAAAAAACGAATTAAGAAAAAATCATTTTCTGATTTTAAAGCATTTTTTAAAGACGCAAAGGAAAGGAATGAACGGCTTCCTCTGTCTTCAACGGTAACCACACAGGAAAGTTCTGGTCCCGTGACCTGCTGCCATAGTGACGCAGTCTTCTCACTGGGTGAAAGGACAAGTTACAATCAAATTGGTAATGGTGCAATGCCTAATGACGTAGCGACGGTTTTACAGTTCGGCGTTTTCCGCTGACATACGTGAATACCTATGTAAATATAGGTTTTCGCCTCGTATATAAAAGCAAAGAGGGAAAATGCGAGTGTGTTCGTCCGCGAATTGTTCGATCGACCACTTCTAAATGGTCTAGAGATCTGAAAATTGGCATGCTGATAGGTTTTAAGGTCCGTATACCTAGAAAAGTACGAAAACAAAAAAAAGGAAAAGTGAAATCAAAATGGCGGCTTTGAAACATTGTCTGCTTACATTTTTCGCGAATTGTTTGACCACTTCTAAATGACCTAGAGATCTGAAAATTGGCATGCTGATAGGTCTTAAGGTCCAGATACCTAGAAAAGTCCGAAAAAAAAAATGGCGGCTTTGGAACATTGTCTGCTTGAACTTTTTCCTTTTTCGCGAATTGTCAGGCCACTTCTAAATGACCTAGAGATCTAAAAATTGGTATGCTGGTAGGTCTTAAAGTTAAAGTCCGGATACCTGCAAATGCACGAAAACCAAAAAAAAAAAAAAAAAAAAAAAAAAAAAAAGGGCTTTGGAACATTGTTTGCTTGAAATTTTCTACCACTTCTACACCTAGAAAAAAAGTCTGAAAACGAAAAAGTTCAAAAGGGTGGCTTAGCTTTACTGTTTCAAAATGCTGAAAGGTTTAAAGATAATTTTGTCAGAATCATTGAAATGCTTTGAAAATTTCAAATTTTGATTTAAAATTAAGGGGCGCCAAAGCCTGCTCCGTTTTACGTCAAACCGTATGCATTGACGTCACGACACTGTTCTAAATCGTAAAACAGTTACGAATTTTAAATTACTTTTCTTTCCCTCAATTACTTCTGCCTTTCGTTAATCTTATGTTCAAAAAATGATTTTATAGATTCACCGTTCGGAGAACGGCATGATTGCAGGTGAGGGGGAAAAAAATCGCCTCATGAGTTGTTTTTCAGTGATTAACGACCACCGTGAGAAACTCTTAAGGACTGTGAGCAGTCGCCCGTCCCTAATTTTGGACCTCTGACTCCGCGGAAGGGAGAAAGCCAGTGCCCTAAGACAAGCACACCAGAGCAGAGACGTGCTGAGTCCAAGCCCGAAAGCCCGAAGCTGTAAAATATTTACTGCTGAGTCCAAGCCCGAAAGCTCGGGCTGTAAAATATTTACTGCAGTTCCGGTTCTGGCGGGCTCGGGCTCTTAGAGAGAGGAAGAGCGAGAGATTTATTTTTATATATAAATACGATTTTATATGATTTAGCAAATGAGACACTTTATAGTTGGTAAAGGGAATTCTTCGGCAACTGGTTCTGGTTGGGGAGCAGGCATTCGAGACGGCTATTTATTCCAGACTTGTGTAGAAAATGCCATAAACCGCGCATTAGTGTGTTTCTGCAGAGAAGAAAAAGCTTTTTCCAGAACAATAGATATTGGATAGTTGATAGCTTGCTGACGATAATTTACCCCTTATCTCCACGCAAAAGCTTCCTGCTAATTCTATTTAGGAACGTACATATTGCAGCGGGTTATGGTGCGATAATATTAGCATTATTTGAGCTACATGCAATTGCAGCACCGCCCGATCATTTTGGATGTTCGATCGCCTGGAGCACTTCAGGTGGAAACGAACGGTCAAAGAAAATCGTACAGTTACACTATAAATGAATATTTAGTGCCTCAGTAAAAGCGCAAAGCTGTTATCTGGATTTGATACGTAAAAGTTATGAATATGAAGTCGGCGGATTAAAAGCTGTTATAAAAACCCAAGGTGTAGGGCTTATGAATTAATTAAGTAAAAGAAAAGCATTATAAACTTGACATGTTATGTAAATATTTAGTGCCTACATAAAAGTGCAGCGTTATTAGAAAATCCCACCTTATCGTCCTTTTCTGAACACAGCATGAGTCATGCTGTAATTCCGTTGTTTCGTCGAACATTGTAGTTTTAAGAAACGTACTAAGTCACGGCAATTTGTTTCTTCAAATTAAAGTACAGTTCTCGCTTGGCTTACATAGAACGTTTTCTCGAAATTTGTTCGGAGTTCCGAATTCAATTCTCAATATAGGCCAAGAAACGGCTATCTTTATACCCCCCCCTCCCACCTTTTTTTTTTTTTTTTTTTTTTTTGAACTTTTGTGGCCAGTTGCCCTAAACTCGTATGAACCAGCATGGAAAATTCAGATAAACAAAAGAGCTCCTATCCCGTCGTCAGGCACCTTGGGAAACTGCCACATATATTTCGGAAACTTAGAAAACTGCCACACATTCAAAGTGTTCCTTGGAGGAAGAGCAATTTGTGCCCGTCCCCTTATTGAAAAATATGTGGCAGTTTTCCAAGTTGCTAAAAGATGTGTTGCAGTTTTCCTTTGTGGCGGTTTACCTGCAACCTCTGTTGCTACATTGTATAAAAAGTTTCCTCCAGTAATATCTGCGTGATTTTAATCGTTTCCCTTTCTAAGTATTTCCACCAAGAAATCTGTACTATTCTTATTATCACGTCTGAAAAAAGTGTGAAGATTTCGTGTGATTGATTAAGTGCAAAAAATATGCCGTCGAAAAGAAAATTCAGGATTATGTTAAACTATGCTGTTTATTAAAATAAGTATGAAATTCATTGTATGTAATATTTCGGAGTATTTTTAACGTAGTCGTTCTCTGTGCATTGTTTCTCCAGGCTTCGTTTTCTTTTTTCAGCTAGTAAATTTCAGGAAATTTTTAGTTTTATGAATTCCTGTGGTTTCATTTATAATGTCTCATCTGTTGTTTTCTAGTTAGATGTTTCCAATCTGTGGATATTTTTATTTTTATTTTCCTTTGCTATAGTTCCGTGTTCCTGTACGCCGTTTTTTTTGCCGGCCCACATCAGAGTGTTTAACTACATGCTGTAGGTTACGAGTTCATGTATTTGCGAAGCGCCGTCCTTTCCCATAGTAATTTTGGATCCAGAAGTCGCTTTTCTCTTGAACTTATTTTTATTTATTTTTTGTTTTTCGTATTTTGCGCGGCTAATTGAAAAAAAACTGAAACTTTTGTTTTCAATAGCTGCTGCTTATTTTTACTTGTTTTATATTTTTCCTTAATTTCTACAGAATACAGTGATCGGAAGTTGTATTGTAAAAATAAATAGTGCGTAAAGAGCACAGGTCGGTTCAGGGGCTTAAGCAGGAATTTCAAATTGGGAGGGAAAGGGGCAGGGTTGTGCTTAAAAAATTTAGGGAGGTTATTAGATGAAAGCAAATTTTTCGAACGCTGAAAATTTTGTAAAATATTTAGGGTCTAAACCTAGGATTAAAAACGGGAAAATCTTCAAGAAATGGGGAACTGTTGAATTTATTTTAGTTAAGAATTGTTAAAACCGGGGATCTTTCAAGACTAAAGCAAAGAAGCATTTACATGTGTTTTCTGAACCAGTAGATATTGATATTTTCACAAATCTTGTGCATGCTGAAATTATTCAGAAGTATATCAGCATAATTTGTAGAAGACTAAAATAATACGTCCATACATTTTGCCTGCTATAAATCTTGCAATTTTGTAGCAGACTAAAATGATGCGTACATAATATAAGTTTTCTGTTTGCAATGACTGACTTTAAACATATGCTTTAAATAAGAAAAACTAAATAAAGAAACATTGCATTGGGTTGCTGTGTACATAAACTTCACATTAAAAAATAAAGTACATACAGTATATAGCATTATGGTAGTAGATACAAGGTAAAGCTGGTAAAGCAGATTCATGTAAAGGATAACTGCTATTAATAATTGCGGCATGTGATAATAAAAAGGATAAATACTTAAAAATTAAAACGTATATGTGTGTGTGCTACTCTTCAAACGGAGGGGTGTTGAGTTATTAATAGGTGATTCCTAAAGAAATTTGTGGGGGGGGTATTTTTCAATAATTTTTTGAGGGAGAGGTGTGGGAGTGTGTACAAATCCCTAGAGGTTGGTCTGACTGCATCCTCTAATCACCCTGAATGGGGCGCACTAAATCCGAATAAGTTTACTGTCTTTCGTTATCCCAAAAATTTGTTGGCATTTTTAAAAGAAATTAAAAGAAATATGAAGAAACTTAAAAAAAAAAAAAAAAAAAACATAAATCCACGCCGTCAAACGTGTTCTACAAAAGGTGCTTACATATACGAGTAACAATGTTCGCTATTTAGGGATGCGTTTGAAAGCTTGGTTTTAGAACTTGATACGAATGAATACCATACTACTTTGACTTTGCTACTTTACGACTTTAAAATGGTTGCTGTTGTGTTTTCCAACATGAGAAGTTTTAAATATCGAGTTTAGGACATTTGGGCACCGGACATTTAGGCACCGGACATTTAGGCACCCGGACATTTGGGCAGAAATCTTGAGGGGCCGTACAAAAATTGCCGTTTTTTTTTCGCTGTGAGGGGAATTGAATGGAGAAAACGTTTCCAGTAAGACAAACGATAATTATAATTGAATTTAAAAAAATATTACAATGCACAAATTTTGAAGATGACAATACGTTTTTTTTTTGGTGTAAATATGACAAGCATAATATCCGAAAACTTGACAATTTCGTCGTCCTGGATT
The DNA here is from genome assembly GCA_039090855.1 of Macrothele yani. Classification (NCBI taxonomy): domain Eukaryota; kingdom Metazoa; phylum Arthropoda; class Arachnida; order Araneae; family Macrothelidae; genus Macrothele; species Macrothele yani. The sequence continues at coordinate 56,227,603 of CM077017.1, read as the reverse complement.
GGGATTACATAGCTCATAATCATGAATATGGATTACATCATATTCATGATTACATAGCACCAAGGGTGTCCATGGGGGAGAGCCACCCCCAGGCGTTAATATAGCCAAATTTTTGATAAATTTAAAACACTAAAATAGACGAAACCTTTTTTTAAATGTCTGACAGCCTTGAAGGAGGTAAGCATTTTTATTAGCCCCCCCCCCCTCCCAGCACACATAAAATGTCCGTAATTTCGTATTTTCTTATTTACGATATTTTCCTATAAACTATAACTAAACAAATTCTCTGCTAGTATGAGCAAACCCAGGAAACTGGGGGGGGGGGGGCTAAACCCTAAAATATGAAATATAAAGAATTTCTGGTCCGATCGGGAGATTTTCAGCCATTACAAGCTACACGTCATCGAATTGCGTGAGGGCGTCTGCTGCCTCAGGAAACTAGTGTGTGTGTGTGGGGGGGGGGATACCAAAAGCGTGTAAAATATCAAGAATTTCTCATTTCTCTTCCGATCGGGAGATCTTCAGCATTTACAAGCTGCAACTCGACAAATTTTCTCAGCGCATGTGCATTATCTGGGAACCTGTCGGCGATGGGGGTGGGGGGACACCAAAAGCGTAAAATATGAAAAATTCCTCGTCCGATCGGGAGATTTTTGGCATTTACAAGCTACAATCGACACATTATTTGAAGACATGTGCCTACTCAGCAATCCTGTGTGTGAGGGTGGGGGTGGGGGTGGATACCAAAAGTGTAAAATATGTAGACTTTGTCGTCCGATCGGGAGATTTTCAGTATTTACGTGCTGCAGCTCGACAAATTTTCTGTTCTGAGCGAATAATTTCTCGTCCGCTGTGCAGATTTTTGGCATTTACAACTGGACACATTATTTGAGGGTATGTGCCTACTCAGCAAACCTGTGTGTGCGTGCGGAGGGGGGGGCATACCCAAAGTGTAAAATATGATGAATTTCTCGTCCAATCGGGAGATTTTCAGCATTTAGCAGCTACAACTCGACACATTATCTGAAGGCATGTGAATGATGAAAATCTCCGGGTAAGAAGAGAAATTCTTCATATTTTACACTTTTGTCACCCCCCCCCCCTCCCCCGACAGGTTTGCTGAGTAAGCACATGCCTTCAAATGATGTGTCGAGTTGTAGTGCTGAAAATCTCCTGATTGAACGAAAAAATGTTCATATTTTACACTTTTGGTATTGACCCCCCCCCCCCCCATTGGGTTTACTGAATAAGCACATGCCCTGAGTTAATGTCTCGAGTTGTAGTTTGTAAATGATGAAAATCTCCCGGTCGGAAGAGAAATTCTTAAATTCTTCATATTTTACACTTTTAGTATTACCCCTCCCCCGACAGGTTTGCTCAGTAGGTTCATGCCCTGAGATAATGTCTCCAGTTGTAGTTTGTAAATGCTGAAAATCTCCCGATCGGACAAGAAATTCTTTATATTTCACAATTATCATATAACCCCCCCCCCTCCCCGACAGTTTGCTGAGTAGGCACGTGCCCTGAAATAATCTGTCGAGTTGTAGCTTGTAAATGCTGAAAATCTCCTGATTGGACTATACATTTTTCAAATTACAGTTTTGGTATTCCCCCCCCCACCCACCCACCCCCCGCTCCGTTTCTGAGTAGGCACGTGCGCTCAGACAATGTTTCGATTTAGATAATGTCTCCAGTTGTAGTTTGTAAATGCTGAAAATCTCTCGATCGGACGAGAAATTCTTCATATTTTACACTTTTTATACCTCCCCCTCCCCCCCCGACTGGTTTGCTGAGTAGGCACGTGCCCGTAAATATTTAGTGCCTAAGTAACTTACGGCGAACATTTTCTCGGTCAAACTCTTACTATGGGCCATGAAACGGCAATTGTTATACGGCCCCTTAAACATTTGTGCCCAAATGTCCGGGTGCCCAAATGGATTGCATGAAAGAATGCCCACGGAAAAAACGCCCACGGAAAAATCGCCCACGGAAAAATCGCCCACGGAAAAAACGCCCACGGAAAAAACGCCCACGGAAAAAACGCCCACTTTTCGAAAGTAGGAAAAAACGCCCACGGAAAAATCGCCCACAGACAAAATGCTCACGAGAAAAATATGTGATCGACTGATACGTTCATATGTCTGTTATAAACGGTGTTCGGACAACTGGTCACAGACTGCTGGCCAAAAAACCGTTAGGGGTCGTATAAAAATTGCAGTTTCTTGGCCACCTCACCTACATAACGCGAATATGGGAATGACGGAATGAAAACTTTTAGAAGGGCCTAAACGTTAGTCCTAATATTATTTTCTGCCTGAGTAATACCGCAATATTAATAATTTGATGTGTAAAATATTTTCTGCAAACCTTACAAATACGAGAGGAAAGTTCGGATTGCACTGATGGACTGTACAGGTTGTATGGTGTTGGCCTGAAAGCCGTGGTAGTCTTATGCAACATTTATTTAAAAACATAGTAATGATTCACCGTTGTCTTCAAGCCAACTGCTATACGATATTTTTCTAGAAACTACAAATAAAAAAATTCTCTGCGAGTATGTGCAAACCCAGGGAATTTGTCTGGGGAGGGGGTGCTTAAAATCTAAAATATGAAATATAAAGAATTTCTGGTCCGATCGGGAGATTTCCAGCGTTTACAAGCTACAACACGTCGAATTATCTGAGGGTATCTGCTGCCTCAGGAAACTAGTCGGGGGGGGAAGGTAATACCAAAATCGTAAAATATCAAGGATATCTCTTCCGATCTGGAGATCTTCAGCATTTAGAAACTGCAACTCGACAAATTTTCTTAGCGCATGTCACTCTCTGGAAACCTGTCGGCGAAGAGGGGGGGGGGGGGGTAATACCAAAAGTGTAAAATATGAACAATTTCTCGTCCGATCGGGAGATTCTCGGCAATTAGCAGCTACAACTCGACACATTATCTGAAGGCATGTGAATGATGAAAATCTCCGGGTCGGACAAGAAATTCTATATAATTCACAATTATCACAATTATCCATACATTCAATCCATACATTAATTAATAGGCCGTAGGCCTAAGCCTATTCAACACTTTTTTCTTCGCCTGTGAATTAATTAAGTAAAAGAAAAATATTGCAAACTTGACATGTTATGTAAATATTTAGTACCTACGTAAAAGTGCAGCGTTATTAAAAAATCCCACCTTAGGGTCCTTTTCCGAACATACATGAATTATGCTGTAATTCTCGCTTGGCTTACATAGAACGTTTTCTCGAAATTTGTTTGGAGTTCCTAATTCAATTATAAATGTAGGCCAAAAATCGATAATACTTACAACCCCCCCCCCCCCTTGAACTTTTGTGGCCAGTTGTCCTGTGGCCAATTCTCCTACACCCATTTTCGTTATGTAGGTGAGGTGGCCAAGAAACCGCAATTTTTATATGACCCCTAACGGTTTTTTGGCCAGCAGTCTGTGACCAGTTGTCCGAACACCGTTTATAACAGACATATAAACTTATCAGTCGATCACATATTTTTCCCGTGAGCATTTTGTCTGTGGGCGATTTTTCCGTGGGCGTTTTTTCCTATTTTCGAGAAGTGGGCGTTTTTTCTGTGGGCGTTTTTTCCGTGGGCGATTTTTCCGTGGGCGTTTTTTCCGTGGGCATTCTTTCCTCATACCGCCCAAATGTCCGCCCCGTCTTTCAGACAGAAAATCGTAAATATGTCTCAATTTCTTAATGATTATGAGATATAAGTGAAAAAATGTTTGTGCTCACCACTTGCTCAAGTAGGGAGAAATATAGGAACACTGTAATTTTTAACGCAGCGCAATTTCATTGCTTTAAAAGGGAATGTGCCCAGTTGTCCGGGTGCCCAAAAGTCCGGTGCCCAAATGTCCGAACCCCTTAAATATCTTAAAAAAAAAACGAAAAAAGAACCAAAAACAACCAGCAACTGATTACGACGAGTAATGTTCGAATACTGGCTGCGTTAAAACCGTGTAACTATGTTCAGTGTTGAATATCACAAACGATGGTTTTATTACCTAAGTTTAAGATGTATTTATCAACCCACTTGGAAGTTCCTGTTTATTGTTTTCTCCGCTTCTCGAATGTTGAGTGAAGTCCGTGTGTCTGCATCGTCCCCGCTTTTCTCTTTCCCCATTCTCTCCCTCCCTTTCCCGGTTACTTTTCCCATACTCAAAGTTAGAGGTCGCAATTCACTTGTGCAAGTCGCGCAGTACGGAAAACGAACCTACGTTAACGTGGATGGACCTTGCTCACTGCTGAGTTCGGGGGAAGAGAGGAAGTCACTTTGTACCGTTGTATGTTTTGACGATTTTTCACATTATAACACACACACACTCACGCACTCTCTCTCTCTTTGCTATCGGTATTGTATTTTTCTGTGTATTTTTTTTTTTTTTTTTTTTGGAAGTTATGAGGTCAAATAAATTCAAGAGTGAAATAAGTTACGCAGTACTGGTGGAATCGAGGTTCACTCAATGTAAAGTTTTCTCGTGAATTCTGTTTCTACTTTCTGAGTGGCTCGTACTCGTAGGCTGTTTTGATCTTTCCTAACCAATATAAAAAAAAATAGTAATAATAATAAAGGTAGATGATAGATTGTTGGATTTCTGATATTAACTTTTGGAGTAGAAAGTTTGTTTACCCAGTTACACTATTGCTTTGAGATCTGAATTTTTGAATGCTATTTAAAAAAAAAAAAAAAAACATAAAAATTAACATAATAAGCTTAGCAAATTAGGGTAGAAAAAGCGAAAAACCAAGAAAGGCATAATATACTCTTTTTTGTTGTTGTTGTTTTAAAATTTGCTTGATTTGCAGGTTTACTGAAATGTTGAAATGGGATTTCTTATGTTATCAGTGTTGTATAAATTTATTTCAACGTAACAACAGATGTAACTGACCTTCCATACTGAAAACACATATTATCGGTAAACCGAAAGAGAGCTTTAAACTCACTGCTGAGTCAATACACTATGCAGTGTTCACAATTCTAGTTGAAGCCGAACGTTGAAATCATTATTTAATTCGAATAATCTTTCCTAACCCAGTGTGTGGTTGAGTTTATTTGGGAGTGTTTTTCAAATCACACGTGCATTACTATAACTGCAATAGCGAAATAAAGTGAAAATCAGAATTTCTATCATGTATATTAATCAATATTTTCCACGGTTTATTAATTGAGCTACATGCGCCCGTACAAGATGTGTACTAAAAGTTGAGTTTTTCTTCCTTATATGAAAGAATATTTTCGCCCATTTTCTTGTTCAAATAACTAACAACTTTGCCTTTCGGAGGAGTAAAAGTTATATTACATTTTCCTTCATCTAATTGTTTGGTTTGAAACATTCCTTTTGCCTCGGATATCTTCCGTTATGGGGAACACTGTGTGTGTGGTGTGTGTGTGTGTGTGTGTGTGTGTGTGTGTGTGTGTGTGTGACTTTTCGTAACGCAAAAATCGGCCTTTGTCTCTGTTTGCGGATGTTTAAGCGATTCCAGAAGTGCGGTTGAATTTTTTTTCCGTTTGCTAGGAAGAAAACACTGTGTACAATGAACATTTTAAATAATGCAGTTTTTCCGATAGCATAAATGCATGTTCTTCTCTGATTTTTACCTTTTGCTAAAAATCTGCTTTGAAAAATGATTTTCGTGTCGGAAAGTATTCAAAGGATGTACGCGCATCATATCCGAGAATTTGGTGTTACCTTTCTTGTTTTTTAATTGTGGTCACGGTGCTGCATACGAGAAGCTTTGCCATAAGAAAAACAAAATAGTTGGTCATGCTTAACGTCATGATCAACTGTTTTTTTTTTTTTTTTAATGCCGAACAGTTGAAGACTTTCTTTTCATCTCGATTTAAATGTTTGAAGGTTGTAATGCTGAAGGAACACCTTACTTTATATTGAATTTCCCATGCAACAGGGATCAAAGCACCGACAAACAATTTGTGCAGCCCTTATGGCGCAGTTCACAGGTGTTAGAAAACCGTGGTGGTCACTTTGTATGTAGTGGATGATTGACTGCACTGCAAGAAACGCAAAAGATGGGGCAAATACGGAAATGGGACCGGTTTACTGGGTTAATATTCATTTCGTTCAACGTTTTCAAGTGAAATGTTTCTAATTTGGTTTTTACCCTTTCTTTTAGGAGCTTTACTTTCTGAATGTGTGTTATGTAGAGGAAAAAAGATTTTGGTGAAATTTATTGCACAGTATTGTTCCATACCACCACCTCCTCTCTGGAAGTTACGTCCCCTTGCGATGCAGTATGCGATGAAATGCAACTTTTTTCTACTACTTTTCATCAGACTACGTCGACGGCGTACGTGTTTTGTGAAAGGTTTCTCTGTCCGTGGGCACTGCTCCATTTTTTTCGAGAAAGCCATTGCTTTACAGTCGTTCATCCTCTACGCCAAAGGCTGTAGACCAGAGTTCAAGTTTGCGCTCTTAATTCACAACTTTTATGCATGCAGCATTCACGTTGGGTGTTTGGCACTAGCCTGTTAGCATCGCTAGAATGAGAATATGCAATAAAATTCGCAAAAAGAGAAAAACGTTTCATCTCGCAGATTTCGAGATGTACGGTAGTTGGTTAAACATGAGGTATCAAACAAGTTAATACTAAAGCCAAAGATACTAAAGCCAAAAGGTGTGAAAACGAGAAGTGAGAAAGTAAGAAGAAATTGTTTTATCTGTAATATTCTTAGGTTTTGAGGGTGTAACTATATATACAAAATCAGTTTACCTAGAACACCAAAATTAAGTGAATCTTGATTAATTATTGAGAACCTCGGATTCTTTAATACTCAATGTCCTTAATTAAGCATAGATTGACTAAACGAGCAGATAAGTAATAAGTCGGTACTTACTTAATCTTCAACGTTTTATTTAGGCACTAGTTAGCACAATTTATCATATCACTTCCACAATAATGAAGCACCTTTCGATAATCACTCTAGAATTAGCTCAGACGTTGAGCATATACCTTGAAATATCTCATAACAGTATTAACAAGAATTTGAATTGCAGTTTAACGTGAGCTAGTGAATACAAAATTAAGTTAACAGAACTCCTTAAATGAAATATATAACACGAGTCAAACCCTAACGCAAATAAGATTGACGGAAGACCGCTCAGCGAAAGAGAGCTTAAAGCAAGACAGCATTCACTTCAAACATCGCAAAATATCGTTCTTATCTTAGTTTCTTACGTGCGAAACACTAACTCTGACCTCAATACTCTTTGCCAAAATCATTCTCGCGAGAGAGAAAATGTAAACGTCACAATAATGAAGCATCTTTCAATAATCACTCTAAAATCAGCACAGATGTTGAGCATATACCATTAATTATCTCAGAACAATATTAACAGGAACTTGAATTAAACATATCCTAACACAAGTTAACCTAACTCAAATCAGGTTAACGGAAGACCGCTCAACGAAAGACATCCTAAAGCAAGGCAGCTCTCACACCAAACATCGCAAAACATCGTTCTTATCTTTGCTTATTACGTAGGTCACACTACCTGTGCCCTCAGTACTCGTTAGCAAAAGCATTCGGGCGAGAGATAAAGTGTAAACGTTAAGTGTAGAAGATGCTTAAAGGAGAATGAAACAAATTTACATAGAGACGGGTACTAAAAATGAAAGTTATATTAGAGTAGACCTGTCTCATTAACCAGTGGGTGGTTTTGTGTTATCCGATCTCACTAGTTTTGGGTGAAAGATGTATAATTACTAACAAAAGATCAGGGAGCAATCAAACAAAGATTATGGAGCTAGAATACGAGAAGCTTTGATCCCACTAGTTCTGTATGAAAGGTGTAAACAATTACTAACAAAAGATCAGGGAGCAATCAATTAAAGATTATGGAGCTAGAACTGTGGCAGAACATATGAGAACATGTGCACCAGTGTGAAGCATTCCAGTAGCTAGTCATCTTTGCCATTCAAGGGAAATTTCATTTATGTACTTTCTCAGTGTTCACACAAGTCAACTGAATTGATGGGTCTTCGACATATCTACAATTAGAACCAAAACAGAGTACCTGTGTTGCTACGAGGAGAGAATCAAATTGAGGGTGCTGATTTCCAGTAAGAGAGAACAAAAGAATGTAAAGATTCAGATATTTGGGATCAATGTTGGGAATATGCAAGTTCTGAAGGGAGCATTGAACAGCAGAGAACAAGCCGAATGGAATAACTGGAGAAAAACAACTGGTGTACTGGGTGATTGAAAAATTCAGTGAAGTTGAAAAGTTAGGTTTTCAAGGCAGCAATGTTGTACAGTGCTGAGATGTGGTCGATTTTGGAGAAAAAGCTAAGTGTTACTGAAATCAAGATGCTCGGGTGGATGTTTGGTGGCACTAGAAAGGATAAAATTAGAAATGAAAGTATAAGGGCAAGAGCTGAAGTGACAGAGGTTTAAAAAAATCACAAGAAGCAAGACCGTTTGTGTGGTCATGTCTTAAGGGACAAGGAATGCGAGGGACGAAGAGTTACGGACGTGGAACTACCTGGACAGCGAACTAGAGAAGGACCTCAGGTGAGATGAAATACTGCGTCAACAATGACATGAAAAAGAAATTGATGAGCAAGTTGATGTAAGACTGAAAAGCGTGAAAGAGAAGGATCCGCAACAACAAATCTACCTAACTATGAGACAAATCATGCTGTACTAAAAGAAGATACGTATACTAACTGAACTACAACCTAATATTCATACATGAGATTCTTCGCGAATTCCGCTTTTCTTTGTCGTCATTTGGGCCATTCTCAAGATCAATGCAAAAATTAAGAGATATTTTGTGGGGATTAATGGGGAGAGAGAGAGGGGTCGTTTTCTATATGAGAACAGTATTTCATCATCCAAAACGTTCAAAAACGGGAGTTAAACGGAGTGAAAATTTTCCGGTATTCGTAATTTCTTTTTTCTCGCGATATTGCCTTGTCCAGTATTATTATTGCATAAATGTTTGTATTTCAGCATAAAACGGTGAGTAACGATTTCCGAAAACGGAAGTTAAGACGGCGCTAAGATTTCCATGTAGTCTTCAGCCCTGAGATTCTTCCATGGATTCGAGGACGTTATCAATTGGGGTATTCTCAAGAACAATTCACAAAGAAACAGAACTTTTGGGGGGATTGGTAGTGGTGATGGGGAGATTCATTTTCTCTTTGAGGACGAATTCCATCTTTCGAAACTTTCGAAAACGGAAGTTAAGACGGCGCCAAGATTTCCCTGTAGTCTTCAGCCCTGAGATTCTTCCATGGATTCGAGGACGTTATCAATTGGGGTATTCTCAAGAACAATTCACAAAGAAACAACTTTTGGGGGGATTGGTAGTGGTGATGGGGAGATTCATTTTCCCTTTGAGGACGAATTCCATCTTTCGAAACTTTCGAAAACGGAAGTTAATACGGAATAAAGATTTCTCCCGTAATCGTATTTTTTCTCGTGGTGTTTCTTTTGCCCGGTAGTGTTATTAAATAGCCTTTCATTCCATAAATATTTACATTTCAGCTTAAAAATGCAGGAAAAGTTTTCGATAATGGAAGTTAGAGGAAGCAAACATTTCTCCCGTAATACACTGTCGGACAATTGCTAAGGACGGATGACAATAGCAACGATAGCAACCATAAAATGGAACGCAGGAAAATGTGGAAATTAGCATAAGTGCGGGATACAGTAAGACGTGTTGTGCGTATGCAAATTTTATGTTGCCGAACTTGTTCGTGACGTCATAGCGCTGATAAGAGATATAAAGGATTTGACGCGTATTGACGGTTGTTGTTCAAACGCAAAGTTGAAAGGGAAAGAATCAATTGACGAACTTGCAATTTTCAGTATATCTTCCCGACATCACCTAGATGATTTTACGCGTGGCCGTATTATTGGCAAGATTGAAGAAGGGCGAAAAATAACAGATGTTGCCAGGGAGTTCGACGTTAGCCAAAGTGTTGTTTCAAGGCTTTGGAAATCATTTCAAACAAATATTTAGAGTGTAGCAAATGTCACGGGGGAGGTCGTGTTCGCAGTACGACACCTGCAGAAGAACGGTACATAGTGCTATCAATAAAAAGACACCGGTGCAGCACAGCCAGTGAGGTAGCAAATCAGTTTATGGCTGCTACTGGCAAGCGGATCTCCCGAAAAACTGTCGCCAGACGTTTGCATGAAGGAGGACTATACGCCCGCCGCCCTGTTGTGTGCATCCCATTGTCCAGACGTCACCGTACCGCCCGTTTGCAATGGTGCCATCAACATCGCAATTGGACTGATAACGACTGGTCTGTTGTCCTCTTCTCAGATGAGAGTAGATACAGTCTATCGTCTGATTGTCGACGACAACTGATCTGGCGTGATAGTGGTACTGCATATTGTCCAGCAAATATACAGGAAAGGGACCTATATCCGACATGTAGTGTCTTGGTATGGGCTGGCATCATGATCAATGGCCGTGCGTCCCTCTATGTGCTTCCAACTGGGACTATGACTGGCCAACGATACATTAATGATGTTCTGCTACCTCATGTTCGCATGTTCCGTGGTGCTGTCGGTGATAGATTCATTTTCATGGACGACAACGCAACATGTCATCGAACAGTCGCTGTTCAGGAGTGTCTTGAGAGCGAGGATATTCAACGCCTCGTATGGCCAGCACGTTCTCCAGATCTGAATCCCATTGAAAATGTGTGGGATGCTTTGGGGAGGAGTCTTGCTGGTCGCCAATGCCCTCCAATAAACAAGGACACCCTCATCCGTGCACTGACAGAGGAATGGGATAAATTACCCCAACAGTTGCTTGATAATGTTGTGCAAAGCATGACACGACGTGTGGAATCTTGCATCGCCCTCCATGGTGGCCATATCCCGTATTGACATCTTACGCCGGAACGCCTGCGGACTGTAATTGCATTTTTTTCACGTTTACGTATTCTGCCCAAAATGGCCTGTTTGTCCCTTGAACACGTTCCAAAGCCTTCTGGATTTCAGAGCACAATAAATTGTCTTTCTTGTAATGTCCTGGCTTTCTGACATTATTTTATTTCACTTGGCATCCAACCACACTTACTTTTTTATGCGCTATATAGCCGTTTATGATCCGTCCTTAATCAATTGTCCAGCAGTGTAGTATTTTTTTACCCTCGTGATGTCCACACTGCCCCGCGTTGTTTGTTAAATGCTACTTTTCTAAGTTTGATAAGGGAGAGAAATTTTCCGAAAATGTTAAGTGATGAAGTTGGAAAATTTGTAAGAATTAATTCATGGTGTGTTCAAATTATTCATATTCTTAAAGTTATCTAAAATAGTGAAAACTTTGATACCATGCATTCATGGTCCTCGGGCTTTTCAGCATGATATAAAAATGATAAAAACAATATTTTCTCCTGAGAGAATACAAAAAAAGAAGAAAAGCGACAATGAGGAAATGGAAAGGGAGTGATATCAACAGAAGGAAAAATTAAGCCATAACTGCTGTGCAACTGCATGCAGATTCAACAGAAGACAAATATGGCCATGGATCTTGCTAAGAAGAAAGCAACGCAAGAGGAAAATTGAGTTGATGTTCTAGCAAGTACAACAATAAAACAAAACTGAAACAATGTCTTTTAAAACCATTTTATTTGTTTTGAATTCAGTAATTTTATGTTTTGAATACAGTGATACTAATGTGCTCCAGTTTGATATTTACATAAATTACAGTGAATAATTCCATCTTCTGTGTGCTTCGTTATATTCACATTTTCCTTTCCGCGTTCTGATTTTTCACCTAGTTTAAAAGCTTAGCTTGTTTGTTCCTTGGTCAGTCTGTGAAAACACAAATTTTTCCGTGACGGCGATCGAACTGCGCCTCCTCACTCCGGAGTAAGTTGCTCTCCCAACTAAGGTATACGGACGGAATGTATCGTTGCAGATTTGTCGTCTTGACACGTGCTTTACCTCTGTAGTACGTCACAAGTCTCATATATGAATACTTCGTGAGCCCTCCTTTCGCCCGGAGAACGGCCTCCATCCGGTGTGGCATCGACTCCATGAAGTGGCTGTGCAGTTGCGTAGAGAATTGCAACCAAGCTGTTTCTATTGCATTCCACAGTTCAGGTGTGGAACGTGGTGGTGAATCCCGATGCCTTATCTGGCGTTCTACAACATCCCATGTTCAACTGGGTTGAAATCAGGTAAATTTGAGGGTTATTGGAGATATCTCATATCAATTCAGTGTTCGTTGAACTATTCCAGCACGATGCCGGCCCGATGAAATGGGGCATCATCTCATATAGAAGAACACACCACTTTTTGGGTGGAGGTACAGCATTGTAGGGTGTATATGATCCGTAAGCAGTCCTTGGTATATAGACGGCGTCCATACGTTGATCCATACGCAACAGGGGTCCCAGTTCATACCAGCTAAGCATGACATATATCATTCAACAGTCTCACCGGCCTGGATTGTCGATGCCATGCATGAGGGATCCATAGCCTCATGCTGCTGACATCGAATATGGACTCAACGGTCGGCAGAATGGAGTACATATGAGCAGCACATCTGCTTCCAGTCTTCTATCGTCCAATCTGCATGCTGATGACACCAGGAGAGTCGTTTGTGTCAATGGACTGTTGTCAGGAGAGGTGGCATATATAGGAAGTCTGCTCTCGTAGCCCATCCGTGCCAAAGTGCGACGCATAGTCGCACAGAATAGTGTTTCTGGTTGATCCACATTGTATTGGTCCGTCAAGCGAAAATGTGCTGTTGTGAATGACTGTTGTAAGGCGAAGCACCTAACGTTCACCTCTGGAATCCACCTTTTCCCGCCTTTTACATGTGTGTCGTCGGTTGGTTGTTTCGCCATTTTGACACCACTCCTGGTACACTTTAACCACGGAGGCCCTCGAACAACCCACAAGTGTCGTCATTTCTGAAATTGATGTACCGACTCTTCGTGCTCTGTTATATGGAAATATTTAAACTATTAATAAATAGTAACTCTGGTTATTTGGGTGTGCGAACGACAGTTAGAGAAAGTCACCCTCAGTTAAAAAGGAGCTTAACACAGATTCATTTCGGAGAAAATCAGTTTCTTGTCGACCGTTTGACCTCCCACGAACAAAAGGACACCCCCTTCTTCCCGTTGTTGGACACCACTCTCCCTCAGAGAGAGCCCGCCAGGGACAATTCGTCGATAAGCATTCAACTTCTTACGTCAAGGGCACAGAGAGTTAAAGGGATTTGGACGTGGCAGTCATAAACGAAAGGTCTTGGCGATTTCAGAGGAGAACGAGGAAGGATCTCAAGCAGGCATGTAGCCACGTAGGGATAATAACAGATTTGGAGGGAAAAACGTAGAGAAAGCTGTCCATAATATCCATTTCCCGCTGGAAGTATATACCATTTATTTTGACTAACCAATATTCCTCTTTTCTTCCCTAATCTGAGGAATAAAGATATGAGTGGACGAAATAATCTGTCATTACATTCAATTTGTTTAACTACTTATTTATTTGCTTCCCTGCTCCAATGACAGGAACCTGTAACGATTCTTCTGATAAGTTGGCGTCTACCTCAACACTTAAAATTAACCAAGCCAGCAGCTCCCACAATTTGGCTTTTCGTAACTCCCCCGATCCATCACATCCGTAACTTTGCTCTCAGCTGAACCACCAACCTGTTATACACACCTCTTTAGCGTACAGGTCGCGCCCTCCTCATCGTTATTCCAGTATCGGGTGTAACTCTCTTTGTATATAGGAGGTCGTAATTCAGTGAGCACTCAATGTATATTTGGCATTTTATTCCTTGTAATGGATTTTGTTATCCATAACGTGTTTTTTACCTGATTCTCCGTAAATATATGAGTTTCAATTTAACAAATATGATTTCGGTTTAGCTTTCAAATATATTATATCAGTTTGCATCTGTGGTATGTCTTCATCAGTTCATGATATCATAACACTATTCCATCCTCATACGGATAAATAAGACAAGTTCTAGGAATTTGTTTTGTGACAAACCGTTTGTGTACAGTATATTATCAAAAGTATTCTGACACCACAATGTTTTGGGACAAATGGCTCTGTTTGTATGACAGCGACAACACGTCGAGGCATACTATTAAACCAATTTCCGGTAGGTCTGGACAGGAATGGCTCGCCATTCGTCCTGCAAAGCTGCTGCCAGAGTGGAGAGCGAAGACGGTCGTTGCGATCAATTTCGTATCCGTCGATCCAGTTCATCCCAAAGTTATTCTATAGGATTAAGATCAGGACTGATCAGGCTAGTCCAACAATTCCATCTCATTTTCAAGAAACCAGTCCTGCACACGCCGTGCAGTGTGGCAGAAGAAACAACAGTCATTTCCGTAATACTATCACTTTGTTTTATTACGGCAGAATTATCCAGAACGTCGATGTACACTTCAGAGTTCATGGTTTGTGGTATAGTAACCAACGGGCTGAGTCTCATCAACGAAAAACAATTTGATACCATGATGGAGCCTTCGCCGAACTTAACAGTTAGAAAAACACAGTCCGACGAAAATCGTTCTACTGACTCTCGCCAAATCCAAGCTAGAGGTCTGCACGGGCCGGGTCGGGCTTTTCCCCAGATACTTACGGCCGTTTCGGGGCTGGCCAAGTCGACCCATTCTTTTTATCTCAATGGTAAAGAAAGAATAAAGTCGTGTTCCCCGATTTCTTGGTGTGTTTACCTGTTCCTATTAACTGTTTATCTAACTGTTCTTGAGACACTCACAGTGTTTTTACCATTCTGTAGGTAATAAGATGGTAAAATCATTTTGGGGCTTGTTGACAACAAAACAGATTCGACTCTGAGCGTGTGTGTGTTGTGTTGTGTAGAGTGGGGGACGGAGGATGTCTGCAGTGGGGTGTGTGTGTGTGTGTGTGTGTGTTTGTTTGTATGAGGGAGTGGGACGACATGGATTTTTTCTTCGATCCCTAATCTGTATAGGAATTGACTTTTGTAGTGTTATCTCTCACTATTTCAGAGAAAGGTAGATTCTGAACGTGCTTAGTCTTCCTCTTTTTCTGTTTTTCAAGGCTAGATTTTTCGATAATTGTCAAAGTTTAGTTAATATTTTTAGGCTTACATTCAACTAAAAATTTTTAATAATATATCATTTCATTATTTAATTTTCACATTCTAATAAAATACAATAGAAAGACAAAATAATACCAAATGGCATATCACAGGCCCGGGCCGGGCTGGGCCTTAAACGCACGGGCTTGGGCCGGGCTGGGCCTTAAACGCACGGGCTTGGGCCGGGCTCACCAAATTAGGCCCATGCAGACCTCTAATCCAAGCACGCCCATCAGATTGGAAGAGTGAAAAGTGTGACTCATCATTCCAAATAACAACTTTCCAGTCGCCCACAGTCTAGCAACGACGGGAGACCCACTGCTCCAAACAGCGCTTCGCATTCGCGGTAGTGATGTGTGGCTTGTGTGCCGCTGCTCTACCATAATAACTCACATTGTGCAACTCTCTGCGGATAGTTATGGTACTAACCCAGCCACTACAAGTATTTTCTACTTCAGCAACGACGGAAACGGCAGAGGGAGAACGGGGTTTCTTGAAATTTCTTACCAGGGCTCTTCTGTCACGTTCCGTCAATTTGTGCGGCCTTCCTGAACATTCTTTCGCTGTAGTTGCATCGTCCTGCTTCCATCTCTCCACGACATCATTTTCAGTCGATTTTGGTATGTTTAGTTTAGCTGCCATGCTCTTTGTGGGAACGTTACTCAAATGACATCCTTTGTTCAGTCCATACGAGGAACTCGGAAAGTTCACGTCCACGCGGCATATCCGCTTCAAAGTTACTGATAACACGACAGAACATCTCAACTTTATATATGTACCTCCCCACTCACAGCGCACCTTCCCGCGCAACCGTTCTTTGCACTTATGCAAATATTTGGCAGTGTCCGAATACTTTTGATAATATAGTGTATAGTATGAATAGAATCAATTCCTTCAGTACAGAGACGTGAGGTATTTTACAATTTGTTTACGTGAACTAGTATAATTAAAGGCCTGTAAGTCTGTTACTTCAGTTTCCCCCATGTTTAGAAAAGTATAAACTGTACATATACTTTTCTTGATGCGTCTGATTAAGTGTTTTCAAATAACCGTTTATTTGTTTTCTGCTGTAACTGTGTGACATATATCTCTAATTTAACCTTCCTTTTGAGTTTCGCTGTTTTAATGTAAATTTAGTTTCTTCTTATTAAGCATTTCCTCAATATAACGTTAACACTGATTGTAGTAGGTGACATCTGTGAGCGCGACTTGTTCGTCAGAGGTGCATTTCGATAGAGGCATTTGATTTAGCGACGAAGTGGATTTTGATACAGCTTCTTGTTTTAGAAATTCATGTTGCAATTACGAAGTATTGTCAGTGCACATATATGAATTGAATCCAGAAAGTTTATATTTTGGCTATTGTTGATCTACTTGTTCTGAAGTGTCTGTGAAAACGAAAAAAGTTGACTCGTGTAAGTTGTTTCAGTTTCAGCTGATTCATTATTTTGGCCGTTAGTAAATTCTGCATTTACAAATGTTTTATATTTATGTTCACTAGTTCAGAGACAAAGTTCATAGTTAAACGACTAAGCAGCGTAAGCATTTAAGCGAACGTAAACCTTACAGTTACAACTAAACGTACTATTGCAACATTCAAATACATTCACGATGGAGTAGAAAGCGTTCTCGAAAATAAACTTTTTCCCGTTTCTTTGCAATTTTGGCACAATAATTAATTGCTCTTGGTGCATCTGTGCCACTGGGTAATTTGAGGTTTTTTTATTATCTGCCATAGTTGTAGGCTTTCTTATCTGGGAGCGCAAGACTTGAAATTATAGGCCCCATCGAGTTCAAAAGTTCTCCAGTTCCACTTGAATAGCACGCAGTTTTTACTAGTTCATACCTCCGTTATAGGAAAGTATTGTGATCATTCAACAACTTTACTTACGGTTTTTGACATAATTTATAAAAAAATGTAAAAACTAGGTAAATACGGACATAAGAACCAACGGCTGTAAATATCAAATAAAACGTAAAAGTTATGAGAACGCCGACAGCACAACACTCCACAGAAATGCAGAACGAAAAACGAACAAGCACAGAACGAATATCAGGTAGTGAATGTAACAATAGGAAGATGCTTTTTTACGCTTTCCAACCGTAGTTTGAAGAAGCGTACATGCTCCAGCTTTGTCCTTCCGTCCGCCTGCACGATAACTCGCGTAAACATGGCACGATTTCGATGAAATTTTAGTATGTGGTAGGGCTCCACCTGGGGACGAACCCTATAGAAAATGGACGAAATGGGGTCAAAGGTCACGACATAGGAGCGGGATCCATTCCATTGCCTTTATGCGTCATAAATATGGTTCGATTTCAATGACATTTTAATATGTGGTAGGGGACCACTGGGAAAGAACCCTATTGAAAATGGGTGAAGTGGGGTCAAAGGTCAGGACATAGGAGCGGGATCCATTCTATAGTAAACATGCTTCGATTACGACAAAACTTTATCATGTTGTTCCGGAGGTATACTGAACCAATTCTGTTTAATATCATCGAAATGGGGTCAAAGGCCAGGACATTGAGCGAGATTTATTCCACAGCCATTATCCTCATAACTTGAGTAATGATTTCTGGTATGTTGGAAAGCGTATCATAATCAATGCATTGCCTGATTTTACTAACTTGTTTACGCTTTCCAACAGTAGGTTGAAGAAGCGTATATGCTCCAGCTTTGTCCATGTGTCTGTCTGCCCTTCTGTCCGCACGATAACTCGCGTAAAAATGGTTCGATTTCTATGTAATTTTAGTATGTGGTAGAGGACCATCTGGGGAGAGCCCTGTTGAAAATGGACGAAATGGGGTCAAAGGTCAGGGCATAGGAGCGGGATCCATTCGATTACCGTTATACGTCATAACTTACGTAAAAATGGTTCGATTTCGATGAAATTTCAGTATGTTGTAGGGGACCACGTGGGGACGAACCCTGTTGAAAATGGGATTAATGAGGTCAAAGGTCAGGACATAAGAGCGAGATTTATTCTACAGCCGTTATCCTCATAACTTGAGTAATAACTTGAGTAATGATTTCTGGTATGTTGGAAAGCGTATCATAATCAATACATTGCATGATTTTACTAACTTGTTTTTTTATTATTGGAGGTTTAACGACCACCGTAAGCAACTTAGTGGGCTATAAGCAGTCGCCCGTCCCTATTTAGAGCCATTGGTTCCAGGGAAGGGAGAGAGCCAGCGCCGTAAGACAAACACCAACATCCATACCACACCAGGATTTGAACCCGGACCCAGCTTGGACGAATGATCAGAAGCCATCGCTTAGACCACTGTGCCACATGGACGGCGACGATGCATTCAGGGTAGGGCTTGGAAAAATTTCGTTCAAGGTTAAACGTTCAGAGAGTTTTCTGCGACAGAGCACAAATGAGCAGTTCATCCATTTACGGTGTGCTTGGAAAGGTCTTGGTCTCTTGGACGTTAGCCATATCCGCATATTGTTTAATATGCCCTCATCCTCTGTTTCGGACAATTCCCTTCATGCATATGAGGGCCTCACAGTGTACCCTGGTTAACTGCTTGGAATACTGTACGCGGCTAACGCAAGTCTTTAAAAAACAAAATACTGAAGAGTGTAACTATCATTTTTAGCTACAATTTTCAGTAAATTTATTCAGATCTTGTGTATTTCTATTTTCCATGTTCCTCCGAGCATGAAATCTCGTTCTTGGTATGACCGTTCGTGAAGGGCGGTTGCCCTCCCTGCCCTCACCGTAGCTACGGCCCTGGTTGAAGTGATAGCCCAGCTAGCTTCTGAAATACGTCAGCAGGACCGCGTTTGTCGTGTCATTCGTATTTGTAACTACAGTGAAACCTCCGAATAACGGTCACTGCTCAGACCGAAAAAAGTGACGGTTGTTGGGAGGTGCCTGTTGTTGGGAGGTGCCTGTTGTTTGGAGGTGCCCGTTGTTCGGAGATTAGGCCTGAAAGTTAACATTGTTAGTCCTTTGCGTTTGTACAAAAGCAAAATAAGTGTAGGAAACTTATGCGCATAGAAAACCCTTGCTGTGCTTTCTCCAAATGGAGAATAAAACTCAGTATAACAATTAAGTAAATAAATCATGGTGCAGATGATTTTAAGAAAACTGCGTCTGACGTTTGGTCTTAAACAACCCTTAGAAATAGCAAGCAAGGGGATTAGAGTTAGAGTACGCTATAGGAAAGAGAAAAACAAAAACAAAAAATGAGAGTAAATTGTAATTGCCCAATTAGCTGGCCATGCTCCGGAAAACAGGAACAGAATCCACAGATACCAAACCTGGAGATACACCAACGAGGGACAGACATTCTGGGAACCGCAATTAAAGCTGCAGCTCCCGGGGTGCGACTGAATCATATACTCAGAAGCTCGCCTCGCGTAGGACTAAGCTTTAAAGCCTTTGTTTTCATTCGAGTACACCGTTGTACCCACCTTAATCCATCCCATCCTGCCGGAGGCATAGTTCCCATAGCAATATTCTTTGTACCTATCTCAATCTTCTTGTCGAAGTACCGAAGGAACTGTGTAAAATACCAAAAGATAAGGTATCCGTTACATCTCCTTCGGGACTGACTGGGGTATCCGTTGACCGCTGTTAAGAGGTTTCGTTGTTCGGAGGCCATTGTCAATGTTAATCTTACGGCAGCTGCTCTGTACCAACCAAAACCTGCCGTTGCTGGGAGGTCACCGCTGTTCGGAGCTGTCTGTTAATGGAGGTTACACTGTATTAACTTACAAGGACTACCTACTAGTAGTTTTTCGTTATCTCCGTCTGCTTCCGATGTATATAAATCCTGCAAAAAGACTTTCTTTTATCATTTTATTAAATAAGTACATTACGTACAATGAAAGTGTCGGAAACTATAATGTAAATGGGTAATAGAACCGCTATGCTAGTTTTACCCTTAAAGACAGTCAGTTTGCATATATGTATGTTTTGTAATTTAACTTAAAGTATTCGTAGTTCGAAGCAGTCGGATTTGGTTAAAGGTGCATACAGGTCAAAGTACTAAAATTTTGACTCAATTCCATCTCTGGGCTACTGTTGATTGCTTGCTCTCTTGAGCATTGACAGAAAGGAAAAGTGTCAAATGGCGTGGGTGTTTTTGCTTACGAAAAATGCTTTTCCCTTGTCAACAGGGTGAGATTTCACCCAATTAGCAAAATTTGGATTCTGTTGATCGTTTCCAATGGAGTCACTTTTAGAGCTTAATATAAGCTCCAAATGTTCACATACATTGAACACTAATGAATTGACGATGCTGCGGAAACAGCACAATAGCCAAACGATTTCCGCATAAGTATGCAACTCACGGGCAGTGTACAAATTTCTGTACAATGTAGAGGTTCAAGGATGAATATCTATATAGTACTAGCGAATGTTCGTTTTCATAGCAGTCACAGGATTTAACACATTTGTGGTGTTTATGAGGTAATAATTTTATCTGTTTCATGTTAGAGGGTGGGAAGCACTTCGTCTTCTTCTTACTGGAGATTATACACGGCTCGACTCTAGCGGGAGAGCAGATGGTTTCAAATCCCTCCCTCTCCCTAGGTTTGTGAACCAGAGAATCATTTTTCTTAAAGTATCTCAAAAGATCACAGGAAGTGTAACGTATACTCTATATTCACTTTCCTTTTGATTTTACTATCTCTGGTTATTTTATTTTACTATGTAAATTATCTTCCTACTGAACGGAATATTATTTCACCCGCTGAATGAGATCTGGCAATGAGTGTAAGTCATGACGTGGTGGTAGCTCGTATATAGGCGCGTTCATCGAGGCGTTGTAGTTGTGTTGTTGCGTTGGAGTTGGTAGTTGTGGTGGTTGGTGTAGTTGGTGTGTTGCGTTGCAGTGTGTTGTTATGTAGTAGTGATATATGAGTGCCTTAGTTGACCAGGAGTCTTCATAATAAACAAGTTGTTCTGTAAGTTCAGTCTTTCTCAATTCTTAGTTTTGTCAGACCTCTGTCTGGCTGTTAGGTTTATGACTTTGATTACTTAATATAAATAACCAGCGTTGAGACTTTGTTTAAGTTCATAATTAACGAGTAACAACACCCTTTTGGGAATTCATTATTTTGAAGCTTAGAGCATTATTCATTCATAATAATTAGCTTAGCAAAAAGATAAACAAAGCTAATTCATTATAATTGGCGCCCGAACTTTTCTCGAACACGAGATCCTGACTATTATTACCCATGGCTTCCTTACCTGAGACAACTGCAAATTTCCACCTTCCGGCAAGTCTCGAGGGTAATGGTGTTTGTTTGGACAATTTGTACGAAGCCTGTGGCTCTGACTTGGATATGAATAATCTACACATACCCAAGCATTCTTCACCATCTCGTAATGCACCAGCTTCTTATTACTCTGAGTCGCGGGTCGTACCTGAGGGAGTTCAATCCTCTCAGCGAAGCAGAATGCTTGCTCATTTCGTGCCGCATGCAGGAACAATTCATTTCAATGGTTTGGAGGGGTCTTTAAAGTTCCTCGAAGATCTGGAAGACCATTTTGATTTATATAATATTCCGGAAGACTGCAAGGTCCAAATTGCCGGAACTTGCTTGAGAGATACCGCCAAGACCTGGTATCGGCAGTGGCGAGGGTCGAACCCGGATTCTCATTATGAGAATTTCCGTGCAGAATTCTTGGAGGTCTTTCCTTTCGGCCTCAGTCGAGCTAGCCTTGCCCAACAGCTGTTTTCTCGTCAGCAGGGTCCCAATGATAGCCCTGTTGCATTTGCGTTGGAAACTACACGCCTATATAATCTATGGGATCCACATGCCAGTCATGTTGACATGTTGGATACCCTCGTACAGCAGCTCGACCCATTCTTGCAAGATTTTCTTGAGGTTCGACACCCTACCACTATTCATGAATGCCTTCGCCTCATACGCACGTATGAGGAGCGACATGGCAAACATGCTGCAACTCACCATGCTCGGGCACCCCGCGAGGCTTATTCCGAAAACCCTCAGCGGCATAATAGACAAAACTTTCAGCGCGAGCATACACACGTGCCCACCCAAGCTTCATACGTTCCACCACACAGAAGAGTGGCGAACCAGCAACGAGTTTCGGAGCAAGCTACGGGGTATCGTCATAATGCACAGTATGCTCGACCCCGTTCCACTCAGCAGCATTCGGAACGTTATCATGCTCAGGGCAATAATTTTTCTGCCCGTGCTGAGGGCAGACGTAACGAAAATGAAAATCTCAACAGACACGCGGAGTTCCCGACGCAGGGTGCACGCAATTTTCCTTATCGTGAAAATTTTCCCGATACCCGGCAGGGTCGAGGTTTCCGACCACATGATAACACCACCAGAATTCCTTTAAACTTCCACAGGAAGTAGACGAAGGGTCGGTCCTGCTTCCTGATACCAAACATTCTGACCCTAAAACAATATTAGTGACTGTTCAAACTCCTCAGTTGCCTGATGTATTCTTGACACTTGAAGGCATTATTGTCGAGACAAAGTTCGACACTGGGTCTGAGATATCAGCCCTAAATACAAAGTTTTGCAATGATGTTTTTTCTGCAATACATGTTCAGCCTGCAACGCAGTATTTGCGAGGTGCAAATAACGAAATCTTCAGTATTTCAGGAACTGTCACATTATCTTTAGGGCTGGGAAAAGCTCGATTTACACATTCTTTCCTGCTTATAGACGAGCTACCCGTGAAATGTCTCATGGGTATGGACTTTATTAACAAGTTTCAAATAACTTTGAATTTTGTACAACATGTGATTTCCTTTCCGGAACCTGTCGAAATGATTCCGACGGTTCCTGTAGATATTACGAGTTTATTGTTGAGTGACCAATTGAATGAGGGGCAACGAGACCAGCTTTCTCTCCTTTTACAGGAAAGCCCTGGTTTATTTTCGGATCAACCTGGTTTCACACAGGTGGTTTATCATGTTATTGACACTGATGGTTCGAAACCCATTGCGACGAAACCTTACCCTTGTCTTCAGTGTTTCGAATGTGCTCCACATAAAAAACAGGAAATGCAACGTCAAATTGCCGAAATGATTAAGCAGGGCATAATCAGGGAATCAACAAGCGCCTGGGCGGCTCCTGCCTTCTTGGTTCCAAAGAAACAACCAAATGAATTTCGTTTCGTGACAGATTTTCGCAAACTCAACCAAGTCACAAAAACAATCAATTATCCCCTACCTGTCATGTCACATATTCTAAATGACTTGTCGTCAACCAAATGGATGTCAACTTTGGATTTGGCGAGTGGATATTGGCAGGTGGCAGTACATCCGGACTCGGTCGATAAAACAGGCTTTGTGACTCCTTTTGGGGCCTATGAATATTTACGTATGCCTTTTGGTTTAGCTTCTGCACCTGCTACTTTCCAAAAGCTTATGGACACGGTTCTCAGACCTGTCCTGGGTCCACATGTGCATGTCTATTTGGATGATATTATTATCACATCAGAGACTTTTGACGAGCACCTTTCTCTGCTCAAACAGGTGTTCCAACTTATATACAATGCTGGCTTGACGTTAAAACCTAGTAAATGCCAGATAGCGAGGGACGAGATTGTATATCTGGGGTTGAAAATTACTCCCCACGGCTTATTCACTGATAATGAAAAAATTAGGCCTATTGCTGACTTTCCTCGGCCTAAAACAGCAAAAGAACTATCTCGCTTTCTGGGAATGACCGGATGGTATCAGCAGTTCGTCCCCGCTTATGCTACAATATGTGAGCCATTGTATGCTTTAAAGCGTAAATACAAGAAGTTTATTTGGACACCTGAAGCTAACGCTGCATTCGAAACACTGAAGTCTGCATTGACTCAGCCTCCGGTGTTGGCTTTCCCGGATCATTCTAAAGAATTTGATATTTATACTGATGCATCCGGAGTTGGTCTTGGTTGCGTTTTGTCACAAGCTGGGCATCCAATAGCTTTTGCGTCTCGTACTTTAGCCAAAGCTGAACGCAATTATTCAGCTACGGAACGTGAATGTCTTGCTGTTGTGTATGCACTGAATAAATTTCAATGTTATCTTAACGAATTGACAGTTAACATAATTACGGATCATTCTGCCCTTCAGTATTTGAATTCTGCTAAACACCTATCTCAAAGACTTATGAAGTGGGCTCTGAAGTTACAAGAGAGCAATATCAAAATTTCGTATCAGCCAGGTAATAAGAATCAATTACCGGACGCATTATCTCGCGTTCCGATTAGTGGGGTCCCCACCGAAACTACTCCTGGATGTCAGCCTTTACTTCTGATAGCTGATATCACATCCAGAGAGCAGATAATGGCAGAATTAAAAAATGATCCAGATTTTGGGGATATTTACAATTTTTTGCTTGCGGGTTCGCCCCCACAAAGTGATCCTTCTCTGGCTGGAAGGTCACAACATTTTGAAGTAATAGAGGGTCTTCTTTATTATACAAAGTCTCGGACTACTAGGGCAGAGTTTCGCCCATGTATTCCGCGAACCCTTAGAATGGCTCTTTTAAATGAATTTCATGACAAACCTCTTGCAGGCCATTTATAGGTATTCGCAAGACCCGTTGTAAATTGCGGGATGTTGCCTATTGGCCTGGCATGTACCAAAGTGTGCTCGCATACGTTCAATCATGTCACTTGTGTCAGATTAATAATTACCGTAATGTAAGACCGGCCGGTCACTTGAAATCTAGTTCAAGTTCTCATGTATTTGATATTATTTCCATAGATTTATTGGGACCTTATCCATTATCTGTTAAAAATAAAGCTCGTTATGTTTTAGTACTAACTGATAATTTTTCTAAATGGGTTGAAGTTTTTCCCATTAAAGCCGCTACGGCTGAGATTATTTGTAATGTCTTAGTTAATGAAGTATTTTCTAGATATGGTGCACCTAATAAAGTAGTTTCGGATAATGGTCCTCAATTTATTTCTGACATTTTTGAAAGAATGTGTGCGAGATTACACATTAAACATAAATTCATTTCCCCATATCATCCCCAGAGTAATCCTGCAGAACGCGTTAACCGAACGCTAGTGAAAATGATTGCGACTTTCGTAATGGACCACCATGAAAGATGGGATGACCATTTAGAACTTTTTGCGTTCGCCCTCCGCTCGTCTCTCCACGAGTCTACTAAAATTACTCCTGCAGAACTTTTTCTGGGTCGCAAAATTAAAACCCCTTTTGAAAATTTAACGGGGATTATCGACGAACTAAATCAGCGACCAACTCCGCAATCAGTACACATTATGGCAGAAAAAGCTCGTGTTGCAATGCTAGGAGCACAAGCGGCTCAAGCACGATATTATAATTCTAGGCGTAGGGAACCAGATCTTGTCGTTGGAGATCTCACTCTCGTGGAAACGCACTTCCAGTCTTCTGTTTCGCATACTTTAGTGAAGAAATTTGCACCCAGCTACGAAGGTCCATATCGGGTGGCAAATGTCTTTGAAAATAATATTGTTCTGGAGAAACCGAACAACAATTTTCAATATGTACATGTTGATCAATGTCGCAAGTATCACGAACGGGATATCGAGTTCATTATCAATCCTACTCAACCTTCTGTTCCACAGACTCAAGAATCTATATCTCATGTTCAACCGCCAGAAATTGTGGACGACCCACCGAACATTTTTGACGAATCACCAGTGATTTTTCCTTCACCCTCCCCCTCCAGACGAGTTTCTACAACCGCAACCTGATTCTCCCGTGAGACCAAGGCTCGATTCGCGTTCGTCGAATACTAGTATCGTTCCTTTCCCTCCAACCATTGCCAAGACTATTGCTGCGCCGTTTCCGGCTACCTCTGCACCAACGCGGGATACTTCTTCTTTGAATACCTCATCGGAAAGTATTCCTATAGGCAAATCCAAACATCGCCCTGCACGACCGTTGAATTATAGCAGCGACTCAGAGGCGTCGGACATTTCGGATTTGTCAGTTATGAATCCAACATTTAATATTCCACACCGTCCAGCACCACCAAAAGCTGGGCGCAAACGTCACTTGTCTCCCCAATCTGCTTCGCCGCAACAGCGCCGAAGGCAGAAATCTTTGCATCCGCCCGGGTTTCGCCCCTGGAACCTCCGTTCAGGGCAAACAGGGCCGATGCCTGCTACTACTATCATGCCCCGTGGGCGTAAACGAAAACAAGCGATGTGGCCGGAGACACGTCCCTCCAAAAAGATACTGGAAGGACACAACGGGCCCCAGCATCAAGGGACTTCATATCCAAAGCCTGGGGGAGCCCGTTCCTATCAGCCGCCGCAGGGATTTCCGGACCGCCAGACTTCTGACGTTCCTGACCGTTCTTCTCAGCCGCAGGGATTTCCAGACCGCCAGACTCCTGACCGTTCCTATCAGCCGCCGCAGGGATTTCCGGACCGCCAGACTTCTGACGTTCCTGACCGTTCTTCTCAGCCGCAGGGATTTCCAGACCGCCAGACTCCTGACCGTTCCTATCAGCCGCAGCAGGGATTTCCGGACCGCCAGACTTCTGACGTTCCTGACCGTTCTTCTCAGCCGCAGGGATTTCCAGACCGCCAGACTCCTGACCGACAACAGACCGAAGTTCCATTACCGTCCCGGAAGAGATCCAAGCCACCTGATTTCCCCAGTCCCATTAGGCCTGGAAAACGTTTTCGCACTAGAATTTTTTATGCGTCCTCGAGATAAGTAAGTTCTCGTGGACAGGTTCTTTTCTCAGTTTATTGTTTTTCCTGCTCGACCAGTTGGCGTGTCAGAATTTCTTTTTTTCGTGTGGGCCTATGCATTCTTTTTGTGTATATATGTGTGTTTTTTTTATATTTCTTCTATGTCCATCTACTAATCCACTTTTTTTGTATATATCTATGTGCTTAGGGGTAAAATAATAAAATTGTTACTGTCAGGCAGCTCCAGGTAAATTTCGCTGCTGATACAGTTGTTCTGTATTTCAACGCATGAGGCAAACATAATTTGAAATGAAAATAATAAAATTGTTACTGTTAGGCAGCTCCAGGTACATTTCGCTGCTGATACAGTTGTTCTGTATTTCAACGCATGAGGCAAACGTAATTTGAAATGAAAATAATAAAATTGTTACTGTTAGGCAGCTCCAGGTAAATTTCGCTGCTGATACAGTTGTTCTGTATTTCAACGCATGAGGCAAACGTAATTTGAAATGAAAATAATAAAATTGTTACTGTTAGGCAGCTCCAGGTAAATTTCGCTGCTGATACAGTTGTTCTGTATTTCAACGCATGAGGCAAACGTAATTTGAAATGAAAATAATAAAATTGTTACTGTTAGGCAGCTCCAGGTACATTTCGCTGCTGATACAGTTGTTCTGTATTTCAACGCATGAGGCAAACGTAATTTGAAATGAAAATAATAAAATTGTTACTGTTAGGCAGCTCCAGGTAAATTTCGCTGCTGATACAGTTGTTCTGTATTTCAACGCATGAGGCAAACGTAATTTGAAATGAAAATAATAAAATTGTTACTGTTAGGCAGCTCCAGGTAAATTTCGCTGCTGATACAGTTGTTCTGTATTTCAACGCATGAGGCAAACGTAATTTGAAATGAAAATAATAAAATTGTTACTGTTAGGCAGCTTCAGGCAATCTTCGCTGCTGATACAGTTGTTATGTATTTCCACGAATGAGGCGCACGTAATTTGAAATTAAAAAAGTGATTCCTGCTAGGCAGAATAAAAGGAAAGTATGCCAATGCAGGTTTGGTTTGTTCTACACTACAAATTTCACAGTCGAATACAGATTCGTACATTGTCATGCCAAGATTGATGATGTAAATACGGCTACCACCAAACAACAAATCAAAAAAAAGATCGAGAAACGTCAATCATCGAAATGTAAGACTTACACTCCAAAATTGATAGGTTTTTCGGAAAAAAAAAAAAAAAAAAAAAAAAAAAGAAGAAGAAAAATTAAGGGGGAGATGATGTAACGTATACTCTATATTCACTTTCCTTTTGATTTTACTATCTCTGGTTATTTTATTTTACTATGTAAATTATCTTCCTACTGAACGGAATATTATTTCACCCGCTGAATGAGATCTGGCAATGAGTGTAAGTCATGACGTGGTGGTAGCTCGTATATAGGCGCGTTCATCGAGGCGTTGTAGTTGTGTTGTTGCGTTGGAGTTGGTAGTTGTGGTGGTTGGTGTAGTTGGTGTGTTGCGTTGCAGTGTGTTGTTATGTAGTAGTGATATATGAGTGCCTTAGTTGACCAGGAGTCTTCATAATAAACAAGTTGTTCTGTAAGTTCAGTCTTTCTCAATTCTTAGTTTTGTCAGACCTCTGTCTGGCTGTTAGGTTTATGACTTTGATTACTTAATATAAATAACCAGCGTTGAGACTTTGTTTAAGTTCATAATTAACGAGTAACAACACCCTTTTGGGAATTCATTATTTTGAAGCTTAGAGCATTATTCATTCATAATAATTAGCTTAGCAAAAAGATAAACAAAGCTAATTCATTATAGAAGCCTTAGTGGAAATTTTTAGTGTCCGTGGGCAACTCATTGTAGCATGTGTTAACACTGAAGATACTTGAACCACTGGAATATAAAAGAGACAGAGACGAAGGCATTGTCACAGTAATCCAGGGCTCTCATTCAGGGACGAAGTAAGTGTCTCTGACGACATGGGCACAAGACAAGATGGCGCCCCCCCCCTCACCAAATTTGTTCTTTTGCTAAACGGTGCGGGCTCATGACGTTTATGTGTCTGTTTGTCTGGAGTGAGTTTTATTGCGTTATGTTAAGTAATTTTGAAATGATATTTATTATTAATGAAAAATATAGTAGGTCTATTTCATAGTGTACCAGTGTACGTTTCAAATGATTGACCTTCAGAATTTTGTGAAAAATAAATACATTATGATAATAACATTTATTATTGTAAAACAATATAATGCACTAGAAAAGACACAATAACGTGGGAAAAGAAGCAAATTCTAAAAATTCTTAATGAACACTTACGATGCAAATGAACATTTGATTAACATTTACGTCATTTCCCACTTTGCCACCCAATGTCTGACTGCACCATAATTATGGCATGGTCATCGGTATTTCACGGGACTTTTCATGGGCAAAATTGTCAATTACTGAAGAATAGTCTATACCCAGAGTTGTGTCCTTTTCTACACTGAAGAGCAGTCTATACCCAGAGTTATGTCCTTTTCTACATACATTATCACGAGTGAATTTAACTTCTTTTCTCCCAATAAATTCCTTTTTCTCATTTTTTATTTTTGAGACTGCTGAAAATGATCTTTCAGCAGAACAATTCGTGACTGGTAAGATTAAAAACATTCTCAAAGCTATTTCTAAGTTTGGAAATGTACTCTGAAGATTGTTATCAATGACGAAAGTGTACATATCCCGTGGTGTGTTCATGTCTTCGGCATTCATACATGACTGGAAATGTAGAAATTCGTTGCTGAGACAGCTTTTTATGTCACCTTGGTACCTATGAACAAGTTTATTTGACTAGCCTCTATGTCACGAGCACTGGTCTCTTTCAAATCCCTGATAAGTTCAAACCTTTCGAGAACAACTTCGTATGATTTCCTTCTGTTTGCTAAATTACTGATTAAAGAATCCATAATCCTAAAAGACGTGTTTACTCTTGCTCAGTTAATGCTCTCCGTCTACGCATATGGAGTGACGACTACAAATAGTATAAGTTTTAAAAATTAATAAATTTTGTAAAATTGTTTAAGTAAAAATTTTCTTGGGTGGTGGTGCTAAAATATTCATAAAAAAAAAAAAACTTTTCTAGCTTGGCGCTCCGGGCCCGGGCCCACTGGGTCCGTTGCTTAAATCCGCCCTGCTCTCACTGCGCAAAAATGTTGACTTGTTCTTATATTTATTTTATTTTTTTTTTTTTTCTGAAGTGATGAAAGTCGGTTTAGACAAAGCAGAAAAGTTTCAAGCAGTGCGAAACTATTTGCATAGCGACATTTGTTTCAGCAAATGATGTACTTTTTGATATTTGAAATTTTGTAATTAATTTTGTCGATTTTGGGTGCGTCAGCCTGTGTGCTGGCTAAAAGGTATCAAAGAATTTAGCTTAAGCGAGGTTATTTTTTATTAATTTGGTTAAGGGGTGCATAAATTTTATGAGGCATACGTTGACAAAACGATCTGCTTACTGGGCAACCATAAATGTTGCTGCTCACCCACAGAACCGCCTTTTCATTCTCGCAGTGAAGCACCTGGTCTGCCGGTTTGAAAGGGAGGGGGATAGTGGGAGGTATCGTATGCACTGCTGGAGCTAACTCAATGACTAATTCACGACTGCTTCTTCCCGGTTTGTGTTTCGTTTGCAGCTCTTCGGCTGCATTCAGTCTTTGTTCCACAGAAAAATTCGTCCTCATTCGCATTCTTCATAGCTACACACTTGGATGTTTCATACATTATACGTTCATTTTTTTTATTTAAACAATACCCATCTAATACTCTCACTGTGTCGTGTAGTCGATCGATTACAAAGAGTGGGAAAAAGAAAAGAAAGTTAAGAAAGAAATGTATGAACATTGTTATTGGTTTCTACTTACAGTTTCCTATAACTTGATGATCTCAGCTTGGTATGCCGCGTTTCATCTGTACAACATGTTGGCAGACAATGTGAGGAGTAGATATTTATGGAATCCAAATGGTACCATTTAGCCTCATTTAAAGAAGCATTTTTTGCAGTTTGTTGTTGTGCGTTTCCGCTTGGCACTTGAGGAGAGAGACCGACAGTGAAGTGCAGCCAAAAAGTTTCAAAATGGTAAGTGCGTCAGCACGCCATTTTGGATTTCATTCTGTATTGTCTGGGAACATTTTATCACAGTGGTCGCCAACCTTTCGGACCTCACGGACCACTAAATTCATAATTTAAAATCCCGCTGACCACTAATATTATTTTTTTAAAAAGATAAATACATTTGTAAAATAATGATCAGAGAATTTCCATTTTATTAATATGAAATGCACCTATTTAATATAATAAAATTATAAATGCTTATTTAATAATAACAAAATTATAAATGCTTATTTAATCATAACAAAATCTTTAAAGGTTGTTTAATTTTAACAAAATTATTAAAGTTAGTTTAATTATTACAAAATAATTGAAGCTTATTTAAGTATTACACATTTTTAGTGTGATATTTGTTCCTGCTTGTTTGAAAGAAGTTTATGGATTTTTGGCTCCAATAACGTTACTGCAAGACGGAGAGCCGTATTTATTTCAAGCCGAGACCGGTACCGAGTTTTAATTGCTGTGACAGATGAAAATGTCTTTTCGCACAAATATGTTGTTGAAAATTGAATCAAAATTTTCATTGCTTTTTCACTCAGCAATGGGTATTCACTTTTTATGGATAGCCAAAAATGAGATCTTGATAAGGATGACTGGAATTTAGCTTTGAGACTGTCGTCGGATGATAGATCGATGAGGCTTTCTTCTTCATTCATGCTTAAATTGCTATCTTCAATGTTTGCTGCAAATGGATCATTATCCACATATTGCCATGTCTGGGATCTTCTTTCTTTGGGTAATAACGACCAAAAGATTATGTGAGTGATTGTAAGTGCTGTTGAACAATGGTTACCACCTGCTGGTTGACATCCTTCTCTCTCATATATTCATCAAAATTTGAAAACATTTGCAGATTTTCTTCAGCCAACTGCGTTTGCTACAGTAATATTTTCTTTTGAAAAGCATCCATTTTACCTCGTAGTATGAACACGTCCTTTAACAGCGAAAACATATCTACCAGGTATGCAAGCTTGGCTACCCGCTCATCGTCGGAAAAGAGTTCTTGAAATTTCGGATTATTTTGCTGCTGGAAAAATACATAATTTGACTTCTTCGCGCAGGGCGAACAGTCGGGTTAGTATTTTGCCCCTCGACAGCCATCTCACCTCAGCGTAAAGAAGGTGAGTATACTGGGAACCCATTTCTTCACAAAGTGCCTCAAATATTCGAGAATTGATCGCTTTGTGTCGAATTTCATTTATAATTTTAATAACATCTGATAATACTTCGTGTAGTTCTGGGGACATATTTTTCGTCGCAAGTTCCTCACGATGTATAATAATGCAGTGTGTAGACAAAATGTCTAGGTGACCAACATTTTTCACCTTTGCAACTATTCCTGAAAGATATCCAGTCATGTTTGCGGCACCGTGTGTACATATCCCAATACATTTTTTCCATTCAGTTCCGTGTTCCAGAAAATAACTATTAAGTGCTTTAAAAATCTCAGCGCTAGTTGTTCTACCCGGCAAGTTGAGCGAACAAAGTAGTTCTTCCTGTAACTAACTCTCCTTCACACTCAACCCTCACAAAACAAAGGAGAAGTGCCTTGTTACTTACGTCCGTTGATTCGTCAAGTTGAATTGAATAAAATGGTGAATTTTTCACCATTTTTATAACTTGATTTTCAATATCTTCAGCCATGTCTTCAATTCTGCGCTTGACAGTGTTAGCGGACATAGGAATTACTTTCAGTTTCTGGACAGCCTGCTTTCTTAAAACCTCTTCACAGGCTTGTAACATGCAAGGCTTAATTAATTCTTCTCCAATCGTATACGGCTTTTTATTTTTCGCGATCTGAAGTGCTATCAGATAAGAAGCCTTTAATAAGGACTTATCTTCAACAGTAATTTTTGTTAAACCAATTACTTGCTTTTGCATATTTTTACGCATTCTTTGAAAATATTCAAGTAGTTTCTTTGCTAAATCCGGGTGTTTTTTCGAGTTTCGAAGGTTTCATGGCATCGTTGGATAAACTCTCAGAACACACAACACAAAGCGGCCGTGGATGCAGCTCACTACCAGGTTCTTGAATAAATCCAAATTTCAAGTAGTTCGAATCATATTTTCTTGATACTTTGAGTTTTTTCTTCTTTCCGCCTCCAGTTCGAATGTTCTTCCTAATGGTGCATGACGAGGACTGGGAGGCTCTGAATCATTGATCAGCTCACGGTTAAGTGAAGTACACATATTACTATTGTTACTACTGTATTATCATTAGTTACATTATCTTTTGTATTACTAAAGAAATGCAAAATATTCCTTTGCTGTTTTTCACTCATTAAGGGTTTATTGCATTCGAATCTGAAACCAAACAAGAAATGATAGTTATTAAAATCAAACTATTTGATGCCATTAAATATAACAGTTAAAGAAAGTACACAGTTACATACAATACACAAATAAAATAAAACAATCAGATGAGAATCGGTATTCGCGGAGCGGGGTGGCTGTTGAAAACTGAACGAAATGAAGCTCTCGCGTGCCGTATTTTACGAGCCCTGTACTAGAGTCTAGTACATTTCGTGAATTTAGTGCAATATAAAGGCGAAAATTGTCATTCAGATTTCAGAATATAAGGATTTCTTAGAATACTATTTTTGTTTTATTATTAATAAAACAAAAAAAAATGCAAATAATGTAATGTCCAGATTTTTCTGCGGACCACCAAAATTTTGGACCACCGGTTAGCGACCGCTGTTTTATCAGATCCACAGTCGTTTCAGTTAGCACAACACCTTAACCACAGAGAAATTTCTCCTTCTGAAACAGCAAATTTTCTCTTAAACCTTCATGTTCTTTAGTCACGTGAAGGTCTCAGAATCCGAAAAAGTTATTTTAACATAGCGTTTCATTTTTTTAACCCCATTGTAAAACCACGCGTTGCTGGTATATTTCTTCCTGAGGCGCAAAGCCTTGTAAAAAACAATTGCCCGTGATTAGTTGGATTGTAATTGTAAAGAACAATTCCCGCTCAGAGTCAAATGAATGCCCACATAATGTCTGCTACTGCCTGCTGTTCTCTGACCAAATCTCTTTTGCTAATTATGCCTTAAGGTTAACTTTTACCGACTAAATAAAAGTAGTTCAGCATCTAAATCTTTCTTTGTGGTAACAATGAAAAATGTGCAATCTCATTGTGGAAAATGTTATTAATAAATTAATAACATTGAAAGCAATTTTCTTGCTACAAAATCTTGTTCAGGAAATTATTAATAAGTTGTATGAATGCACTCGAAAATTATATTTGCACGCTGGATTTTGGACATGAAAATATTAAACACTGTGAAAACAGGAATTTGTCGGTGACTGAAACCTCGTCTCCTCGCTCCGGAGTGAGTTGCTCTTAACCGACTAAGCTACACCAACGGAATGTATCACTGCATAGTTGTCGTCTTGAAACGTGCTTCACCTTTGTAGTACGTCACGTCATCTCCCTCTTAGTATTTCTTTTGAAGCGGAGAAGGAACCTTTGATTAATTCTAGACGATATGTGGAACGAACATTACACATCTTTCGAAAAGCCCAACGGTCAGTAGATCCATTTTAACGTTCGGGCGCCAATGTGAAATTCACAAATTTGTCGGTGATGGATTTCGAATCTCCTCGCTCCGGAGTGAGTTGCTCTAACCGACTAAGCTACACCGACAAATGTATCGCTGCAGATTTGTTGTCTTGCCACGTGCTTCACCTCTGTAGTACGTCACAACATGACTAATTTGCTATCCAACAAACAATAAGTTATTATAATTTTACACCTTAGTTACTATAATTTTAAATAAAATTCAATGAAAAATCACGAATCTTGCCTTTTTGGATACATGTTCTCTAAATGCTTTCTAATTTAAAACTATTTTGAAAAATTAGTTTGCTCTGTGAAAGATGATCGTTCATATGTGACATATGGTTACTTATAAAGTGTGTGTATTTTTTATAAAATTATTAAAACGCATTTGCAATAATGGTATTGCATCAAAAAAGTTTTCCTGAAAAATTCCTCCGTAAATATTACTCGATTAAAATAATTGTAAAAAAAAAAAAGCACAAAGAGATATTCGTCAGATTACACCCAAAATCGTTATTTATTTTTGTAATTATTTATCTTTTTTTTTTTTTTTTTATAAAGATGGAATTGCTTAAAACTTATTTATTTGACCCTGATTTAAATTGAAAAATTAGCTGAAAGTTACGGGTTTTTTTTAATATGTTACCCAAAGAAAATTTTAAAAGTTTAATTTGGAAGGAATAAATAAAAGTTGTCGAAGATGAACAATAGTGTGCATATAAGGAGAGTACCTTGCATTGCTGACAGCGCTCTAGCCCACTACTTAAAGACACAGAAAGATCCAGCGTTCTTCGAGAACATACAGCCGCCGTCTGGTGGTGCAGTGGTCTAAGCGTTGGCTTCTGACCATTCGTCCAAGAAGGGTCCGGGTTCGACGTTGTCATGGATGTTGCGTTTGTCTTATGGTCCTGGTTCTCTCCCTTCCCGGGAACCACTGGCCGTAAATTAGTGACGGGCAACTGCTTATGGCCCATCGAGTTGCTCACGGTGGTCGTTAAACCCACAAACAAACAAAAGAGGCGCAGCGCCGTTAGACAAGCTCGCCATTCAGTCGAGACTCGAACGCAGGCCCAGTTCCGACGATGAGCCGGAAACCCACAACTCGTCCATCGGAGCAGCTGGCTGATATGTTAGAAGTTGCAGCGCAATGAATAGGACAAATCGGGCTTTCCGCATGTTTTATGTTCTGTTTGAGTGAACTACGTCAAATGTGAGAAGTTTTACCTAAAAGTTAAAACAGTTGTTTAGAAAAAAAGACTTTTTGTGTGTGTGTGTGTAATTCAAATGAGAAGTGTTAAGACCCTTTAACGCTAGAAATGGGGCATATTTGCTGCATATGACATGGCGTTCATAGGCGCCGACTTCTGAAAATTTCGAGGGGTGCTGAAATTCAAAAGGCAGGTACCGTTTCCAGTGTTGAAATTTTAGATGCTTAAATGGATCTTGTCTTCAGTGTAAACGCAAACAAACCGATACATGATTTCATGATAAAATTAAAGATATTACATTTTTTATTGCAATCAAATTCTTGAACCCCGTTTTAATTCTTCCGATTTAATTTTCTGCAATGTGCGCACAAGAGCTCCTATAATATTTTTTTTTTTTTTGACAAAATTTGAGCATTTTGTTGGGGACTAACTACAACAAGAAAACCAAACCTGTTGAAAACGGCTGAGATTGACAGTATATATCATTAGTTAAAACAGACAGTAGGCTAATAGCGATACCTTTGAGGAGCTCGCTCTAGCAGTAACAAACAAACTGACGTGCTCAGTGTTGGAATGGAACGCGCTTCATAATCATGGCATTGCATTATTTTCCTTACTTGTTATTGTTAGCATTTAGCATATAACGCAGCATATATTACAGTTAATTTTTTGCTTTGATCAACAAGAGTAACTTGAAAATCTCCACCCCCACCCAGCCATCATTCATCTTGCAGTCCATGTGAACCGGTTGTTATCGATTTGGCATATCACCCCTCCGTGGATTGATTGGTGTTACTATTGGTGACTGCTTATATGTTTTAATTCGAAAAGCCTTTCAGCACGATAAGATATATTTAATAGTACAGTCTGTACTAAAAAATAGACATTTATAAGGCACAACAACTTACAAGATCTTTCAAAGCACCATGTGCTCCATCGTCAGGTATTTCAATATACATAAACAAAACAACGGATAAAAGCAAGAAGCATTTTCAAATTACGCGAGCACGTGATAACAATAACGATGTTTACATTAAATATAGTAGAATTTTTGTCATGCGTTAAAGGGTTTCAACAAATGATACTATGAATTGCTATTACATATGCGAAGAAAATATATACACAGAGGATAATTAATAAGTTGACATTATTAGTCAAACTGTAAATGAATTATTAGGAGTTAAGTGTTGCTGGATAGGAGTATGCTGTTCTGGCCGCATTAACATGGCCCAAGGCACTGGAACGAAACGTGGAGTTTCTTCATTACAGCAGTCAGAGTTGTGCGATAATATACATAAACTCTCCGCGAATCGAAGAGATCGCTTTGTACGATTTGAGCTCAGCACACTGGCATTGGTCCAGTCTGGTCGGTAGATACCTCTATTAACTAATCGTGCAAGAGAGGTAGCATCAGAGTTATTAGTAATTGAGTACTTGTGCTCATATATTCTTGTTCGCAATGGGCGTGCAGTGGATCCAATATATGCAATTGCTGGATCTTCTGGGTCAATAGGAATTAAGGGTATTTTGTAAACCCCATGTCTGTTGAGTGTGGAAACTTGGTCACGGTCTTTTTGCACGATGGCTCGAATACTTTTCGTACTTTCACCAAACGCAATGTGGTGTTTTTTGCATATGTTCTTTAGTATTGTAGTGACTTCAGGTATATAGTCCATAGTGCCAACATATTTTGTAATTCTGGTTTCCCTTTGTAAGGTACTTTTGTGTAGACATTTCACTGATCGAGCAATTTTTTCAACGATCGTTTTATGGTAGCCATGCGCCATCGTAATCATCTGGATATGATTTAACTCATTTCTTCTAGCCTGGATATTGGAGGAGTGGGTGAAGGCTCTTCGGACCATGTACTCTATAGCTCCTAGTTTTTGTTTTCTTGGGTGCGATGAATTATGCGGAATAATAGCAGATTGTGTTTCAGGCTTTCTGTACACTGAATAGGATAAACAATTGGTATCTGGGTGTCTTTTTAGTAATATGTCCAAGAATGGAAGAGTATTATCATTTTCATGCTCAATGGTAAAATTTATGGAACTGTAATGTTTTGAGAGCTCTTTAGCAAACTCTTCAATTTTGTTTTTATGATGCGGCCAGAAAACAAGTATGTCGTCTACATATCTAATGTAGAGATCAGGCTTAAGTTGGAAATATTGTAAAACATTGTTTTCTAGGTCTTGCATTAACAATTCAGCGAGCACCCCCGAAAGTGGGGAACCCATCGGCGCACCTCCAGTCTGGCGGTAAATGGTTCCTTCATACCGGAAGAATGTGTGTTTCTGTACAAAACGTAGAGCATTTATAATTGCTTGAATTTCATTAATAGTATAAGAATTCAAAGCCAATAGACGGTTCTCAATAATGGAGTGTACATCTCCAATCGGCACATTGGAGTACAAAGAGACAACGTCGAGTGATGCCATAGCAAACGGCTTTCCTATTCGTAAGAATGGCTTAATATTGTCAATAGCCTTAACAGAGCTATTAACTGAGTAGGAGGAACCTGTAGTTAATGGTTTGAGGAATTTTGCCAGAGCACTTTCGAGCTGGCGGGTTGGGCTTGCATATCCTGATAGAAGTGGGCGTACAGGAAGACCCTCCTTATGAGTCTTTACTTGGCCAAATAACTCAGGTATTCGAGGGCCTATAGTAGGGTATATATCCTTAGCAACATTTGCAGGTAAGCCTCCATGGTTTCTGAGTTTTGCCACTGCTGATACTGTAGATGAGGTTGGATCCGAAGATATGATCTTGTGCGGTATACTCGCAATGGCATCATTCATCTTATTAACATAGTCTGCTTTGTTTAAGATGACAATTTGTTGCGTCTTGTCAGCTTTTAAAATGGAGATAGTTTCATCAGACTTCAATAACTTCAGCTGTTTAATCTCATTACAAAATTTACGGTCAT
This sequence comes from Macrothele yani, assembly GCA_039090855.1. Lineage (NCBI taxonomy): Eukaryota > Metazoa > Arthropoda > Arachnida > Araneae > Macrothelidae > Macrothele > Macrothele yani. The sequence continues at coordinate 56,188,991 of CM077017.1, read as the reverse complement.
CCGGTGTTCTAGACTTATTGGCTAACTTTTGTACGGATTTTGCCAGTTTATATCGTACGTGTTCTCTTTCAGTTTGAGGAATGGTTTCAACGATATTTTCCATCTGCGTAATAAGGTGACATTTATTAACTTTGTTTGTCGGGTAAGCAAACTTTAGTCCTCGTTTTAGAGCCTCAGACTGTGTGGGGTTAAGGACTAGGTTACTCAGGTTTAAGAATTGTGTCTGATATAGACCATTTGCATTTTTGCTCATATTCGATGGTTCTCGTTGAGATTCCACCTTGTCAGCAATGAGATTTCTCAGTTTTCTAATGTGTCTTTCTTGCATTGTAGCAACTCTCTGAAGAAGTTTAGACGTAAATAAAACCATAGTTCTATCTTGAATAATAGGGTGAGTGCAAGCCATAAAAGTTTTGTAGGCAGAATACGTGTTACGTTGCAGAATATTTATATAAGACCGCTTTCTTCTTATTTCGGCCGTTAGTCGTTTATATTCTGCTTTTTGAATAACAGTTCTATCGCGTATAGAAACTATATGGCATCTTATCTATAAGTACTTAGGAATAATTTGAAGGTCTCGGCAATTTATTAGAAAAGCAAGATGGGCTTCTTCTGTTACCAGGCGTCGCTTGCATTTGAAGAACATTTTTGCTTTTTCATCCGTCATTACAAATAGTTCGAAAACGAAGCAAATGTAAATAGAAGTTTTACAAGGCGTTAACTTTAATAAGGATTCTTCGTGCGCTAAACAATATTTTAATTCGAAAAGCCTTTCAGCACGATAAGATATATTTAATAGTACAGTCTGTACTAAAAAATAGACATTTATAAGGCACAACAACTTACAAGATCTTTCAAAGCACCATGTGCTCCATCGTCAGGTATTTCAATATACATAAACAAAACAACGGATAAAAGCAAGAAGCATTTTCAAATTACGCGAGCACGTGATAACAATAACGATGTTTACATTAAATATAGTAGAATTTTTGTCATGCGTTAAAGGGTTTCAACAAATGATACTATGAATTGCTATTACATATGCGAAGAAAATATATACACAGAGGATAATTAATAAGTTGACATTATTAGTCAAACTGTAAATGAATTATTAGGAGTTAAGTGTTGCTGGATAGGAGTATGCTGTTCTGGCCGCAAAGTTAATAAATGTCACCTTATTACGCAGATGGAAAATATCGTTGAAACCATTCCTCAAACTGAAAGAGAACACGTACGATATAAACTGGCAAAATCCGTACAAAAGTTAGCCAATAAGTCTAGAACACCGGATGACCGTAAATTTTGTAATGAGATTAAACAGCTGAAGTTATTGAAGTCTGATGAAACTATCTCCATTTTAAAAGCTGACAAGACGCAACAAATTGTCATCTTAAACAAAGCAGACTATGTTAATAAGATGAATGATGCCATTGCGAGTATACCGCACAAGATCATATCTTCGGATCCAACCTCATCTACAGTATCAGCAGTGGCAAAACTCAGAAACCATGGAGGCTTACCTGCAAATGTTGCTAAGGATATATACCCTACTATAGGCCCTCGAATACCTGAGTTATTTGGCCAAGTAAAGACTCATAAGGAGGGTCTTCCTGTACGCCCACTTCTATCAGGATATGCAAGCCCAACCCGCCAGCTCGAAAGTGCTCTGGCAAAATTCCTCAAACCATTAACTACAGGTTCCTCCTACTCAGTTAATAGCTCTGTTAAGGCTATTGACAATATTAAGCCATTCTTACGAATAGGAAAGCCGTTTGCTATGGCATCACTCGACGTTGTCTCTTTGTACTCCAATGTGCCGATTGGAGATGTACACTCCATTATTGAGAACCGTCTATTGGCTTTGAATTCTTATACTATTAATGAAATTCAAGCAATTATAAATGCTCTACGTTTTGTACAGAAACACACATTCTTCCGGTATGAAGGAACCATTTACCGCCAGACTGGAGGTGCGCCGATGGGTTCCCCACTTTCGGGGGTGCTCGCTGAATTGTTAATGCAAGACCTAGAAAACAATGTTTTACAATATTTCCAACTTAAGCCTGATCTCTACATTAGATATGTAGACGACATACTTGTTTTCTGGCCGCATCATAAAAACAAAATTGAAGAGTTTGCTAAAGAGCTCTCAAAACATTACAGTTCCATAAATTTTACCATTGAGCATGAAAATGATAATACTCTTCCATTCTTGGACATATTACTAAAAAGACACCCAGATACCAATTGTTTATCCTATTCAGTGTACAGAAAGCCTGAAACACAATCTGCTATTATTCCGCATAATTCATCGCACCCAAGAAAACAAAAACTAGGAGCTATAGAGTACATGGTCCGAAGAGCCTTCACCCACTCCTCCAATATCCAGGCTAGAAGAAATGAGTTAAATCATATCCAGATGATTACGATGGCGCATGGCTACCATAAAACGATCGTTGAAAAAATTGCTCGATCAGTGAAATGTCTACACAAAAGTACCTTACAAAGGGAAACCAGAATTACAAAATATGTTGGCACTATGGACTATATACCTGAAGTCACTACAATACTAAAGAACATATGCAAAAAACACCACATTGCGTTTGGTGAAAGTACGAAAAGTATTCGAGCCATCGTGCAAAAAGACCGTGACCAAGTTTCCACACTCAACAGACATGGGGTTTACAAAATACCCTTAATTCCTATTGACCCAGAAGATCCAGCAATTGCATATATTGGATCCACTGCACGCCCATTGCGAACAAGAATATATGAGCACAAGTACTCAATTACTAATAACTCTGATGCTACCTCTCTTGCACGATTAGTTAATAGAGGTATCTACCGACCAGACTGGACCAATGCCAGTGTGCTGAGCTCAAATCGTACAAAGCGATCTCTTCGATTCGCGGAGAGTTTATGTATATTATCGCACAACTCTGACTGCTGTAATGAAGAAACTCCACGTTTCGTTCCAGTGCCTTGGGCCATGTTAATGCGGCCAGAACAGCATACTCCTATCCAGCAACACTTAACTCCTAATAATTCATTTACAGTTTGACTAATAATGTCAACTTATTAATTATCCTCTGTGTATATATTTTCTTCGCATATGTAATAGCAATTCATAGTATCATTTGTTGAAACCCTTTAACGCATGACAAAAATTCTACTATATTTAATGTAAACATCGTTATTGTTATCACGTGCTCGCGTAATTTGAAAATGCTTCTTGCTTTTATCCGTTGTTTTGTTTATGTATATTGAAATACCTGACGATGGAGCACATGGTGCTTTGAAAGATCTTGTAAGTTGTTGTGCCTTATAAATGTCTATTTTTTAGTACAGACTGTACTATTAAATATATCTTATCGTGCTGAAAGGCTTTTCGAATTAAAATATTGTTTAGCGCACGAAGAATCCTTATTAAAGCTTATATGTTTTATAAAGCTGGGGAGAAAAAAAAAAAGCCTGAACAGAATTTTTGTCAAACAATATAACTGCAACAAAAACAGCAAAAAAAAAAAACCCTTCAAAATTATCCTTTGAGCGAGAATAGATCATCCACAGTCTCGCTGTGTGTCTTCTGCTCTCGGACGGTCATTCATTACTCCCGCTCTGACATTTAAGGCTTTATGACCCTACCGGCTACCGATGCTCATTGTGTGCATGGTGAGCTGATGACAACTTACTAATGTGCAAGGAACGTGACTGCGAGAGAGAGAGAAAAAAAAATCGGTAGCTTTAAGCAATTAGGAAGGTAGGATACAAACCACACCCCCCCCCGATTTCTCGTTTGCTTGGCTGTCTTATTTCTTAAGTGTTTATTCGGTATCGCTGGTTAAAGATATTGATTTTTTTATAAAAACCAAATATTTGCGCTATATTCCGATTATCTTATTTAATTTTATGTAAAGTGGAACTAAATATTTAAGTATGAATCCAGTACATATAAAAAAATAAATTCGGAGGGGTGCGGAGCACCCCCGTAGTTGGCGCCAGTGATGGCGTTACCTTGTTGTTATCTTCAAGTTCTTTGTTATTCTATAATCCGTTCGTTTCGTTCAGCGATTAACCAAAATGTTTAGTTGTGTGTGTGTGTGTGTGTGTCGCAGGCGCAGACTGGGCAGCTGCGACACCGGGGAAATTCCTAGTGAGCCGCCATATCATGGGCCAGCAGGAAAAAAAAAAGAAAAAGGGAAACAAAAATACAAAAAGACTGTGTTTTTGTACATGTATTTCATCATGCTTATAGAAGAAATCAAGTTATTTTCAAATTATTAAAGCATGAAGGTTCACCTTTGAAAATTTTCTAGGTTGCTTTATGTACACTCAATGGACAAAACATTAGAGATACCTACCTAATAGTGTGTTATTCTTCCTCTAGCACGAATAACAAACCTGTACACGCCGAGGCATCAAATCCACCAGATGCCTGAGGGTTTTCGGAGGTAATGCCCGCCATGCCTGTTGCAGCATTGTCCAGAACTCCGCTTGACACGTCTGTCCAGGATCCATGCATCTGTTGTTCTGCCCCAGGGCATCCCAGAGAGCTTGGACAATGCACAGGATTTAAATCCAGGGACCTTGGGAGCCATTGGATGGTTCCAAACTCAGACGAGTGTTCCTCGAACCATGCCTGGGTGGTTGCGGATCTGTGGGGCGGCGCATTGTGAAGGCCATGAAAGCATGTAATTGATCAGGGTAGCGCGTAGCGGTTAAGGACCTCTCCAGACACACAAAGGGACCTAAAATATGACCCATGAGAAGGCTCTCCAAACCATCACAGAGCCACCACCGCCTTGAACAGAGCCGATATGGCTCGATGGGGCCATGGCCTCATGCTGTCGATGCCGCACCCGCACCCTCCCGGCAGCTCGGTACAGCTGAAACCGGATTCATCTGACCACACGACGCTGCGCTACTCTGCAGAGGTCCAGTTTTGATGTTCCCGGCACTAGGCGAGGCGTAATTTCCAATGACGAGCAGTCAACAGTGGTACACGAGTAGGGCGTTGGCTCCCGTAGCCCAGGGTATGCAGCGTTCGCCGTAGAGTCCGTTCGCTGGCGATGCTTGGGCCACCATCATCTAACCTGGATGTGAGTTGCACCGCCGTTGCCAAGCATTCGGTCTGTACGAGCCTGGAGAGCTTACGACGACCCCGGTCATCAATGGCGCGTTGTCGGCCACCACTTGCTCTCTGGGCGTTGGTACGTCTGTCGATGGTGTACTCGCGGTACACCCTTAATACGGTTGCTCTCGGGAACCCAAGGCCCTTACCACTTGGGCGATAGAATGACCTACCTGTCTTGCGCCGACAATGCTTCTAAGATCAAAGTGGCTCAGATCACCACGTTTACGCACATTCGTCAATTGTGGTACACTGTTGGGAAGCGCTGCTGTCTGTCTATTTATCGCCTGACTTCGGTTTGGGGTAGTTCCACTCTGCACGGGGGATGTCCATGTCAAGTTGCCCATCACCCCTATCTCTAATGTTTTATGTGCTGTGTGTGTGTGTACACCGATGAGCCATTACATTATGACCACCTACCTAATAAGCTTTAGGACCCCCTTTAACCCGCAAAACAGCGGCCGCTCGGCGAGGCATCTATTCGATGAGGTGGCGATAGGTATCCTGAGGTATCTGGTACCATAATGTCAACAGCAGGTCCCGCACTTTCCGTACATTTCGGGGTGGTGTTGATTTAGCGCGAACCCGCTTTTCTAAATGGAACCACAAATGTTCGATTGGGTTCATGTCAGGTGAATTTGGAGGCCAGGGCATTAACAGAGAGTCACCAGCATGTTTCTGGAACCACTCCTTGACGATTCTGCCAGTGCGGCATGGCGCATTATCCTGTTGGTAATGACCATCACTAGCTGGGAACACAGTTGCCATGAATGGGGAACTTGGTCCGCACCAATGTTCAGATGCCTGACAGCTATCAGGGATTGTACTATTGGGATGATGAGGCCTGAAGTGTTCCAAAAACATCGCCCGCAGCATAACACCGCCGCCACCTGCCTGTTTCCGTTCAACAGTGCATCCAGGTGTTATAGTCTCCGTTGGTAATCGTCTACGTGATGCACCAGGAATCTTGATTCGTCAGAGCAGGCCACTTTCTTCTAATCCTCCACGGTCCAATCTCGACGATCTCGGGCCCATTTCATGCGTTGTTGGCGATGACGTGCAGTGAGCATGGGGACCTGGCTGGGTCTTCGGCTACGCAGGCCCATGCGCAGAAGGCTACAATGAACTGTGTGCTGTGACACATTGTCCTTATCACCACTGTTGTAGCTGCGGGTGATTTGTCACACTGTGGACCTGCAGTCGCTGTGAACAATGTGCGCAGTCTCCGCTCCCCTCTGGTATCAATGAGCTGCGGTCGACACATCGGTGGAGGACGGTTCGTCGTTTGGTCATCTGTGCACTGCTCTTGATACGTACTCACTACAGCGAGCGGCACGTGAACAATACACAAGCAGCCCCGTTTCCGAGATCGTAGTTCCAAGGTGCCGTGCTATCTCAATTTGTCCCTTATCAAACTCTGATAAATCGGCAGCTTTTCCCGTTTTGACTCCGATCACTGTACTTACCGAAAGCCGGTCCTCGGGTTGTATACTGCTCTGTGAACTTCACCTGCACCACCGTTCGGTCTCCAGGCGGGCTCATTTCTCTAGGCTGTGGGTGGTCATAATGTAATGACTCATCGATGTACACACACACACACACACACACACACACACACACACACACACACACACACACATGATTAACTGATTAACTGCGTTTTGGGCCTTACAGTTGCACGAAATCTGCAGTTTTGAAAAGTCTGTTTTAGCTACAGCAAAAATGCTATTTATATTTTTAAGTATTTATATAAATATTAATTTTTACACTTTTGAATTTCTGTCAGTTTGTAAACTTGCCTCGAAATTTTTGTAGTTTCTAAAAAAAGTAATTTTTTAAAGTGTTTTCAAAATTACTTTGTTTATGATAGGTAAGTCGAAAAAATCCTAATTTCGGTTCATTTGGATTTCTTATTTTCACTGAAAACGAAGAAACTTTTGCATTCTGAATGCAACTATAGCAACGAAATTCGTTAGAGTGGTACAAAATTAGAGTGGTACAAAATCTTCGACATTCCGGATCACTTAGGAACGTGTTCATACTTCAGTAGCAAAAGCAAAGCTTTTTTTAAATATTAATTTTTACTAGGTATACCTAATTCTGCAGTCCAGAAAAATTTGTAAAATATTATGTGCTGGTTATTATTGTCTTAATACAAACGCTGCAGCAAATCGTAGACGTGTTGAAAAGTAATTTAAACACGGAAAACACGGATAATGGTGATATGCGGTTATTAAGGTAGTGATATCGTAATAATTCTTTGCAAATAAAGGGCTGCACACAGTTCGCTTCCTGGGCGTTTCTTGTTCGTCAGTCCGCCTTTATGTGTGTTCGTCAACGTAAAATCGTTATCGTTGTGTTTCACTTTGCAAAGAAGTGCATCGTCTAGAAGACTTCAAATAAACGTGGACATTGGAACTGAAAGTCTGTTGTCTTCTCATATACTCTAGTAGTTTAGTTTAAGTCTGTGTTTAATTAAAATACTGTTATAGTCATACAACACGTTGTGTTTCAAAGTATATGTCAGTTCTATGGTGATCAATGTTTACTACGGGCGTGATCGTCTTCGCCATCTAGCTGATGGTCGCAACGTTTTAGATTTACAAACTGAGAGCTGGGTTTGAATCGGTACAGCATCTCCCTTTAACTTTCGATGCTCAAGCAGTGGCGCACCCAAGAATTCCTGTTTGGAAGGGGGGGGGGGGCTATATGCTTATGTGTGTCTGTATACGCACATACTGTATATAAATATATACAGTATATCTTATACAGGGTGTCCCACTCGCTACCGAAATCGGCATTTCTTTAATAATATTAACACCAATGAGGATATTGCAACGAAATTTGAAGTGGACTCACATAATTTCGGGCGAAATGTGATGACATCACAACATGTGCTGGAAGTGGCCACCATTTTCGTCCAGACAGCATTGAACCCGGCTCACCATATTGTGGAAAGTCCTTGCCAGTACGTCTGCGTTCACTGCCTGAATTTCTTCGGTGATGTTTGCTTTCAAGGCATCAATGGGTCGCGGTTTCTTTTGGTAAACTATCCCGTTTAGATATCCCCTAAAAAAGTAATCAGGCGGCGTCAGATCGCGCGAGCGTGGTGGCCATAGACACTTCGAAATGACGCGGTCGCCGAAAAAGGACCGAGTTTCGGCCATACTGGTGTGGTGATGTGTGTGATGTTGCTCCATCATGCTGGTAATATCCAATGGAGAGTTCTTTGTCGTCCAATCGATTTACAAAGGTGTTGAAGATTCCCATATATGCAGCTGTTGTTATGGTTGTATAGAGGAAGATGAGACCAATTATGCGGTGCTGGGTCATCCCACACCAAAGACCAATTTTCTGTGAATGAAGGGGTTCTTCTTGTATCGCGTTGGAATTTTCACTGGCCCAAATACGGGTATTTTGAAAATTGACGTATCCGGACAAGTGAAACCACGCCTCGTCCGAGAACCACGTGTAGAGGAAAACCCAGAATGCCCGGATTTTCCTGAAGAAATGTCTGAAACTATCGATAGTCATCACTCGTTTCACGTGGTCAGGCTCTTTCAGTTCGTGGACCACGGAGATACGGTACACATGAAGCTTCGTTTTTTTCATAGCACGTTGACAAGTGCTTTTGGACAACACTGTTTGCTGTGACAGTCGGCAAAGTGACTTCCTGGGAGACGCAAGTAGTCGGCCCTTTACATTCAGGATCGTTTCCTTGGACATTTGTGGACGACCTCCTGTATGGTCGTCTAATAAAGTCCCCTTGGTTTCCAATTTCTTCGACAATGCCCAAATGGTGGACTTGCTCGACGGATGTCTGCCTGAAAACCTCTCCAGGAATTGCTGTTGACAAGACTTTATCGATTCTGTTTTCCAATAAGTGCGAACAATGAACACTCGCTCCTCCAAAGTATACCGATACACTTTCACACGTACGCGAACAGCCACGAGCACAAGCACTCACTATCAACAACCGTATTGTGTATACACACTCAGCGAAATGGCATAACAAAGCAGCAGAGAGGCGCGTCCGCCTGGCTGGCGGGGTGCTCCTCGGGGGCGCCACACTTAGGAATGTGTGTCACTAAGGAGGACTCCGGCTGACTGGCCGACAGCACCGGGTTCAATGCTGTCTGGACGCAAACGGTGGCTCTGCCAGCACATGTTGTAATATCATCAGATTTCGCACGAAATGAGGTGAGTCCATTTCAAGTTTCGTTGCAATATCTTCATTGGTGTTAATACGTATTATTAAAGAAATGCCGGTATCGGTAGCGAGTGGGACACCCTGTATATTCTTATATAAATATAGTATATAAATTAATATAGTGTATACACCGAGTGGCCACTTTATTATGACCACCTGACAGTTTTAAGCAAAGGAGCTATGGCTGCACGCTGTTGCCGCCAGAGGGCGAGGCTAGTATAAAAAGGAAAAGCTTATAGTGCTTGCGACAGTTGTAGAAGGGATTTTGGGGTGACGTGATTGGTAAAAAATGCGATTTGACGGACTTTCAACGTGGGATAATTGTAGGAGTTCGGGGCCATGGAGCGAGTATCACCGAAACCGCCGCATTCGTGAAATGTTCCAGAGCAGCTGTTGTTAAAGTGTTTAAAGACTGGACTGTCAGCCAAAAAACTGGGTCTCTACGTGCAACGTGTGGTTGTCATCGACTAGTGACTGCTCGGGCGGAACGGAGAGTGTCCAGACTGGTAACAGACAACAGAAGGGCAACAGTGCAGCAAATTACAGACCATCTCAACCAAGGATCCCCTCAAATGATCTCTGTACGCACTGTTCGCCGTACACTGCATCTGATGGGATATGGCAGCCGAAGGCCTGTTCGAACACTTTTGCTGTCTGCAGTTAACAAGAGAAAACGTCTCCAGTTCGCACAGGAACACAAGGATTGGACAGTCGATAATTGGAAACAAATTATGTGGTCCGATGAATCACGTTTTCAGTTGCACCATGCAGATGGCCGAGTGAGAATTTGGCGGAAACAGCACGAAAGCATGGACCCCAAATGCATTGCTACAACCCTTCAAGCTGGTGGAGGCAACGTTATGGTTTGAGGAATGTTTTCCTGGCATGCTTTGGGCCCTTTAATTCGTGTTGATCAACGTCTGACTGGCACATTATATCTAAACATCGTTGCGGACCAAGTGCATCCTGTCATGTGGATGGTTTATCCCAATGGCGATGGCTACTTTCAACAAGATAATGCGTCCTGCCATAGTGCTCGTATTGTACATGATTAGTTTCAGGAACATGCCGGTGAGTTTATTTTGCTTAGGTGGCCCCCACAATCTCCAGATCTCAACCCCATTGAGAATTTGTGGGATGAAGTTGAACGAGCCATCATACAGCTGGATCCACAACCCTGCAATCTCACCCTCCTGGAAAGTGCTATTCATCAAGCATGGTCTCAGATCCCACAAACCACCTATCAACATCTCGTGGAGTCCATGCCACGAAGAATCGACGCAGTATGAAAGGCAAAAGGTGGCCCAACGAAGTACTGAGGGGGTGGTCATGATAAAGTGGCCACTCGGTGCATAAGTTACATATATTGTGTACCATAAATGGATAAAAAAGTTGGCGTACATCGTCCTTAATCTCTTTGGGGTGGGGGTGCGCCAGTGTGCTCAAGAACGGGGAGGGGAGCGTCGTTACAGTAAAAGGAAAACTAAAAGAAAAATTACACACATGGACTATTTTTTTCTGTGCATCTTCTCTGATAGCACTATAAATATAAAGTAAATCCCGTGCATAAAATTCCGATGTACCAAAAAGGAGTAACGGAAATAGTCAAAACCATTGTTGAAATCTGTTTGTACCGAATGCTGTCTCATGAAGTAACTTAACAATAGTTAATTTCATTGGCAATGTACACTGAAGAGCAATTGAATTAGAGATACCTGCCTAGTAACGTGTAGCACCACCTTTCGCCCTGATGACGGCGGCGATTCGTCTCGGCATGGACTCGACATGACACCGGAAGCGTTGGGAAGCCATACGGATCCACGACCCCTGAACAAGCTCCCACAGTTAACGAAGATTTGATGGAGGGGGTCAGAGCCTCGAACATCTTTCTCGATGGCACCCCAGATGTGTTCGATGGGATTGAGGTCAGGTAACCTAGGTGGCCAAGGAAGCGTGGTCACGTCGGCGGAGTGTTCATCCCACTATTCGGATACAATTCGGGAGCGAATGCACGGTGCATTGTCTTGTTGCAGGATGAGGTCCCCAGTAGGACGTTGAAGACGCACAAACGGGAGCAAATGGTCGTCCAGGATATCCCGGTAACGTTGACCTGTGAGGGACGATGTCACACGTACCAGGAGTCCCATTTCAGTCCACGTAAATGGTCCCCAGAGGAGAATAAAAAAAGATCCATCGCTTCATGTGGTTTGCGCCGTACACGTATCCTGCCATCCGCATGTACCAACGTGAATCTTGACTCATCAGTCCAGGCAACATTTTCCCACATGTCTAGGGTCCAGTGGCGTTGTTCCCGCACCCACGATAATCTTTGCACCCTGTGATGTGCGGTTAGCAGCGGTACCCTCGTGGGACGATGGCTTCTGTACCCCATAGCGAGGAGATGGTTCTGGATGGTGTGGCTGCTTACACGTTTTTGTGCACCGGCGTTAAATTGCCGAGTGATTTCTTGCACTGTGGCCCGTCTATCCGCTGTTACAATGCGAGCTAGCCGACGATGACCCCTCTCATTCACACGCTGTTGTCCACGGCAGTTGGCCCTTGCAGGGATGGTTTTACCGGATTCGATGTACTCACGGTGCACCCGTGACGCAGTGGCTCGTGAAAATCCCAGTGCCTGCACGACTTCCGAGATGGAGTGACCCATTCGTCAGGCCCCGACAATTTGCCCACGTTCAAATGCGCTTAGATCCTTCGTCTTACCCATGCTGCGTCCGACTCTTACTGATTCCCGTCGCATCACTCCTTATATTGTCGGATCGCTGCATACGTCATGTCGTTTCCGTTTACAGGGCCGCCCACAGCGCCACATTTGCATAACGCCAGCTGTCTCTAATTCAATTGCTCTTCAGTGTATTTTACTAAAGTATCGCCGTACGTTATTTTATCACGTTTCACATAAACCTAACAATATCTCATTGCAATCTGCGTTAATTACGAGAACCTGATGCTGAATCTTATAAAAGCCATTACAAAAATGCATTTTTGATGCTATGAAAAAGGTGCGTCGTAGCAATATTTGGCTTCTCGACTCCTACCTTGCAAAGGGGAAGGGGGCTGGCTGTTACCTGCTATTGACAAGAGCTTTAAAATGATGTATAACACGATGAGATGTAACCAGGCAGTGGTGTAGTGGGGTCGAAACGCCCTGGAACGGCGGTCCGGTACTTTATTTTCTAGCCGGTACGCGTTCCGGTAAACCCTATCCAGCAATTTGTTTCCTTTTTAAAATGCGAATGTCCTGTAATTCTTTTCCAATGAAAAAACTGCACAATTAATGGAATTAGCATCCCATGGTTGTTCGAAGATATAGGCTTAGTCTCTAAATCCATTCTCACTTGGCAGTCCCAAATGGTGAAATTTTGTTCTTGAATGACAAAATGTGTAAATCCGGAAATCTGATTTCGACCGATCACTATAGTTTCTTATACTACAAATATAAAAAAGTAAAAAGGGAAGAGGCGAAATGGGGTAAGAAGGGAAAGGTATTGAAGACGTAAAGACACCGCGCGTTCCTGTACATTTTCACTTAGCACTCACTACAGCACTGGGAGATATTCTACTCCTGTAGATATTCTACTCCAAAAGTTGCCAATCCCCCTCACTAACACACACTTGAGATTCAGCTTTTCTTTCTATCTTGAGGTCAGATTTTAACTTGCGCATGCGCAGATGAATTTTCGTAGCTACATCACATTTCATAAGCGTCAGAGTTGTTTCTTATGTTCGTCTAAATTTGAATGTAATAATAATAAATGTTCTGTTTAGTCAAAGTGCTTACTATTGCCGCCGCCAACAGTAAATATTTACTTTTATGACTCATGCATCTCCTTTTATTGGTTTTGCGATAATAACATTCATTTAATCTACCTACCTAAGTACTGCTCAATGTCAGGAATTAGTAAACCTCATTGTTTGTTGTTATGGTTTTTAATTCCCCTTGGTACATACTGGACTGTGGCTCAGTGTGATCGTGAGTGACGAGAATAAATGCAATATGTTGTACGTAAATAAACGCATACTCTCGATCACTCGTTTTATTTCAACCCCATAAAGATCTTGGCATGCGGAAGGAAGATGCATATAGCATAAATTACCAACAAAGAGTATCCCAGGGAATTTTTGTTTTCTTTTCGTCTCGGGTTTAACGACCACCTTGCGCAACTCTAAGATCTACATGTATAAGCAGTTGACCATCCCTAATTTAGGACCGCTGCACTAGTTCCAGGGTGGGAAGCGAGCCAGTGCCTACAACAAGCAAATGCAAACCACCCATGTCTCATCCGAGACTCGAATCAAGGTACACTCAGACGAAAGGTCAGAAGCCACGTAGCACTAAAACCTCTACGAAATCGAAAACAGCCGTGGACTTCAGTTTGGCCCAAACCGTTATGCATTCAAATTCCAATAATACATGTACACCCTAGGCTGAGAAATTCAGCCCGTGCCCGCCACACAGCTGAGGGCACGGAACATCACTTTTCAGTTTAATTGTGTGCATAACATCATACACTGCTGGCCACCCAAAATGCAACACCAAGAAGGACACGAGATAGCAAAGCCAAATTTACTGGACACATAACAACAGATACAAAGATGAAACGATTGAGCTTACAGGCCCGTGCGACTTGCGGAACACGCAGGCATCAATAGTTCGTGTGGCCCCCATGGCTGGCAATAACGGCCGCTACACGCCGCGGCATCGAACGAAAGAGGCTTTGGATGTGGGCTTGGGGTATGTCGGTCCAGGCTGCTTCCACACGTTGCCACAGTTCATCAGGCGTAGCCGTGGGTGTTGCTTGCCAGGCCACTCGGTTGCCGATCAGCGACCAGGCGTGTTCCATGGGCGACATATCGGGAGAACAGGCGGGCCACGGCAGCAGTGACACCTGGTGGGCCGTGAAGAATTGTTGCACGATGCGTGCCACCTACGGGCGCGCATTGTCTTGGTGAAACATGGCCGCTGGCAGGTCCTGCAGGTAAGGGAGGAATACAGGCTCCAAAACGTCGGAGATGGTGCGGTGGCTGTTGAGTGTACCGGCGATGCTTACCAGAGGGGTGCGGTGGCTGTTGAGTGTACCGGCGATGCGTACCAGAGGGGTGCGGGTGTCATATCCAATTGTGCCCCAAACCATAACGCCAGGCGACGGACCGGTATGGCGATGCATAATGCAGGCGTCATACAGTCTCTCGCTGCGGTGCCGCCACACGCGGATCCGACCATCGTGATGTTGCAGGCAGAAGCGGGATTCGTCGGAGAAGACAATGTCGTGCCATTCCGTAGTCCAGGTGCGGCGTTCAACAGCCCACTGCCGCCGCACTCGCCGTTGGTGTAACGTCAATGGTAATCGGAGCAATGGGCGCCGTGCGACAAGTCCCCGCTCCTGCAGACGACGTCGAACGGTACGTGCTGACACAGGTTGTTGCGCAACACACCCTAATTCCTGCGCTAAAGTTCGTGACGTGGCGGTGCGAGCCGTCAATGCCCGCCGCACAACATGCCAGTCCTCTCGTTCGGTGGTTTGCCGTGGCTGCGACAATCGCTCACGTCGGTCCGTCCGTCCGTCCCTCCTGCACCCACCGAATCATTAATCGCCTCACTGTGGCTGGATGTCGCCCCACACGAGCGCCGATGTCTCGGTACGATAAACCGCTGTCGCGATAAGCCACTATTCGTTCTCTGTCGAACTCCGAAACGTGCTGGAATGACTGCCGTATTCTGCGACGAGGCATCAGGAAGCTTCCCACACACAGGTCCGGCAGCACAACACACTTCCACTACTTACACCCCGCCTCCTGTGCACCTTTCTTATAGTGCTTCTCGGTGGCGTGCCGGGCGCACATGATTTGCATATGCCCTGCAGTGCTAATCGTTTGCATGTCCTCTCGCGGGCGACGCATGCTGCGAATTTCAGGTCAATCGAATGCTTCCTTCTTGGTGTTGCATTTTGGGTGGCCAGCAGTGTATTTCGCGAAAAATTACATCCTTTGGTAAATTCAAATTCGACGTTTCTTTATGGCAATATGTTAATTGCAACCATACAGCACGTTGACATAAACAGCTATGCGATAAGTAGCAGCCCATTTTTAGCAGGTCTTTTGTAAAAAAAGATCGTGCTTATGTTATCGGTTTGTCCGTCTGTCTGTAGACACCATATCTCTGCAAGTAATAGTCCGATTTGAAAAATTCTTTTTGCATTCGGTAGCTTGAAATATGCGAATGATGGTCCTTTATTTCGTTTTTTTTTTTTTACGATGTACAATTTCGCCGCTAGAGGGCGTAAATTCAGATGATATGGAATTCAAAATATATTTTAATTCCATATATTTACTTCTAAACATCCGATTGAAAAAATTATTTTATCTTTCGATTCCATTTATGTCGAAGAGTATTTTAGATATAGTCACTTTTTCTAGTTACGCATAGATTTTCCGCTAGGGGGCGTAAAAGTAAATTGCGTTTGCTCCGATATCTCTACTTCTTAAACTACGATTTGAAAAGTTTTTTTCTTCGGAGGATACAAGTCCTGATGAGAAATCTTCTACATATAATTTCTAATTTTTTGTAAAGAATGGTTTGGCCAGGGGGGGGGGGTAAGCCTTAATTTCTGCTTCTGATGTATTTGCCAGAAAATCTGAGCTTCTAAAATCTCGATTGAAAAAATTCTTTCGTGAGCCGATGCAGCTCACGTCGATAAACCTTTTCGGAATATTTTTTTGTTAAAATATTGCATGGTTTCTCCGCCAGGGGGCGTAGATGTATATCTTATTTTTGTTAATATCTCTGCTTCTGATAGTCAGATTTGAAAAATTTCCTTTTTTATTGGATAGCGTTTCTGGTGCGACATATTTTTCATAAAATTTCAAAATTTTCGAGTAATTCATAGACTTTCCGCTATGGGACGTAAAGGTAAATTACATTTTCCCCGATACCTCTGCTTCTAAAACTCCGATTTGAAAAATTCTTTCTGCACTGGATACAGCACCTGATGGGAAATCCTTTACATATAATATTTAATTTTTGGTAAAAAATGGTTTGGCCACCAGGGATTTCTACGTTTCACTCCTCTTTTTTTTTTTTTTTTTTTTTTACGTGATTGGTATGTCCATTTCTAGAAAACGGATTAGCAAAACTTGTTGCCACTTATGTGCTGGTAACAGAAATAAAGGTTATACGTATGTTTTACGATGTTTTAGGATACCTGAATTTCCAGCTAGGCGGCATTAGTGTGCTCACTATTATAATAAAATAACCGAAAGGGAGATTTAAAAAAAGAAATCGACAGAATCTTTTTTTTTTTTTTTTTAGGATCGGAAATGTCTACATAATCGGAAGTAATGTCCGAAACACACACACACACACACAAAAAAATAAAAATAAAAAAAAAATGAAGCGCTTAGCTATTTAAGAATTTGTTTTGCAGAGAGACGACGAAGGTCTCTCGTAAACCGTCAGCCAGAACCCTCGTCCGTGGAAAGTTTTTGGGAATCCATTGCATAAAAACCGAGTTTAGTGTCTAGATAGACAAATGGCTTTCCATCAATATCCTCCTCCCTCCCGCCTTTCGTTCAATCCAACTAACTTCTCTTTGCTAGTCAAGTGATCCTATGTAAACGCCGGCTCAGCTCGTATCTACTCGGCTGACAAATTGAGCAGACGTTTCAACACAGCAGCTGCTAATGAGAAACTACCGGCGTACGTGGCACTCACATGATCGGTCGCCAAACGGCAGAAAATGGTTGCAGTTTCCGCAGCTCTGATGACACCACTGAGAAAATCGCTGAAATTTTCTCTATGCATAATTACTGACAACAAAGAACTGTGTTAAAACGCAGCAAGCTTTAGTGCGTTTATCGCATTGGTATATGTCTGCATCGTCGAACGTTAACCCATCCAAAATTTACTGCTTCAGTTGCAACTATTGATGCTTGTGTAAGAATATGCAAATGAATTACATGCAAAATGTGTTTCATCGCAATTTGAACTGACTGGGACAAACAGGAAGTAGACGAAGACAAAAAATATGTTCCTATCAGACACAGACGAGCAAAAAATACATTCCTGCTGCATTAATAACTGCCCAGAATTTTGATTAAAATAATTTTACTGTATTAACACATTCATCTTACCCAAGTACATCAAAACGTTCCTCCGTCATTTTCCTTAACACGAATGAGAAAAAATGACGCGCAGCAAGTGGTTCATTATTCGACCGTCCGTCCCTGTGTGAGCACGGTATCTCCATAAGTCATACTGGGAAAATCTTATAGCTTGAAATAGATGTAACAATGGGAAATGTCATCTTCGCCATTTACTGTTTCCTGACGCGCAGTCTACAGTTGGATGACTTAGCGTATATCATATTTGTATTTTGCACGATATCTTTCGTCTCTCCCCACCGGTGGTCAAATGGTCGGAGGCTGGTTTCTGGACAGTCATCCGAGCTGGGTTCGACTCCTTGATGAGGCATAGGGGTTGTGTCTGTCCTACAGCGCTGATTAGCTTCTCTGCTTAGAACTGGTGGCCCCCAAAATTAGGGAAGGGTGCTTGCTTATAGCCCTTAGAATTGCTCGTGGTGGCCGTTAAACCTCGAAATAAGAATGTACAGTACATACATACCGAGTCTTAGCATAAATACTGTTACGAACGTTCAACAGATGACGCAAAACCGTTGTGCATCGTCACCGACCAGCCAGGAGGCATGAAGCAGCTAGTAAATCATTGTGCGTTCAGTCACAGAGGAGATAACGTGTTTCGTGAAGTACTTGCCATGGAGTGGGGCGATCATGAAAATCGTGTTGCCATAATAGCGCTGCACAAAGTTGGAAAATCAGCTTCCGAGATTTTCAACACTCTGAAGAAGCTAAAAATCAGTCGAATTTTTGTCTACCGGACAATAACAAGATTTCTTGAGACTGGGATCGTCGCTGATCCCCACAGAAAGGGTCGGCCTCGTACCGTGAGGACTGCTTGCCTGGTGAAAGCAGTGGCAGCCCGTATTTGACGGAATCCTGTCAGAAAACAATCAGTGATGGGTCGTGAGCTGAACATTTCAAGAATGTCGATGTCACTCTTGCTGCGGAGTGACTTAATGGTGAGAGCTTACCGGCGGTGTACAGGGCACTTCCTCACCCTACAACTGAAGCAACAGAGGGTGCTAAAAGCAAAGCGTTTGCTGCAGCGTTGCGCAGACAATCGCCACTGACAGGGTGTATGCGTCAACCTCACGAGGAGTTCAGGAGAAAGCTCCAAGGATCATGAGGGGTCTTCATCCGGCTTCTGTCATGGTTTGGTGGGGAGTCTCCTACGAGGGTACCACGGAGCTCCATTTCTGTGAGAAAGCAGTAAAAACATTCGCCAAAGTCTACCAGGACAGGGTTTTGGAGCCAGTGGTCAAAAATGTGAGTCACACCCTCCTCCAAAACAGACAGTGGAGCTTTCAGCAGGATTCCGCACCTGCCCACAAGGCCAAGTCAACCGATTAGTGGCTTCAGGCGAATTTGCCAGACTTCATTTCTCCAGCTGATTGGCCTTCAAGCAGCCCAGATCTCAACCAATTGCGCTACAAGTTGTGGGCCAAACTGGAGAACATGGCCTACAGAAAGAGACACCTCCGTATTGACAGTCTCAAAAGGTCTTTGGTGCAGGCAGTAGCAGCTTTCCCTGTGGAGACTGCGTAAAGCTATTGATTAGTGGCCACATAGACTGAAGGGCTGTGTGAAGGTAAAAGAATGCCATTTAGAAAAGTGATTAGTGCCATGTATTCACAAGTGTACTACTTACGTCATATCACAGGTGCATTAAAATATCTTTAAATTTCTTTTTTTATTTCATTGAACACTTTGTAACAGTATTTATAGTATAACTAGGTATACACTGAAGTGTCAAAAAAACTGGGATATCTCTCTAATAGCGCGTTTGTTCTCCTCGCGATCGGATAACGGCAGCAACGCAACGGGGCATGGACTCCACGAGCTCTCTGTAGTACTGTGGAGACAGTGCACACCATGCTTCCTGAAGAGCGTCCCACAATTCCGTAATATTCGCCGATGGAGGATTCCTGGCATTGACAGCACGTTGAACAGTATCCCATATGTGTTCGATGGCGTTCAAATCTGGCAAACAAGACTGCGAAGTCAGGATGCCAAACTCCGTGGAATGCTTCTCCAGCCATAAGCGGGCGACTGTGGACGTGTGCGGTTGTGCATTGTCGTGTTGAAGGAGGTCGTACCCGTCGGGGTGGTTGCATGACATGTACTGGTGTAGGTGATCCCCAAGGATTGTTACGTAGCCTACACCGGTCAGAGCGGCCCTTCAGGCGTATGAGGGGTCCTAATGCAAGCCAGCTGAAAACACTCCACACTATAACAGAGCAACCGCCGGTCTGCACTGTCTTTAGAAGGCATGCCGGATCCGTCGCCTCGTGGGGTTGTCGCTACATCCGGAGTCTGCCATCTGGCCAAAACAGTTGGTATCACGATTCGTCGGACCAGGCTACACGTTTCCAGTCATCTTACGTCCGGTGTTCCCGAGTCCAGGCGAGGCGCAGATTTGCGACAATGTTACACACCGGACGAATGTTACGATGCGTGCTGGACACGGCTGTCCACGACCGGCCAAGGCTTTTCTGCAGCCACACCGGTGTCGTACTCTAGGTTTCCCCCTGAGTTTGTGTAGTCCAGGTACACGCTTGAAATTGTTGACCACGTAAATCCAAATTTCGTGGTAATTTCTGAGATGGAGTGACCCATCCTCCAGGCGCTGACTGTAATACCACGTTCGAAAACACTTAAATCCTGATAAGTTGCCATCTGAACTGCGAATGCTATTACTTGAGCTTGCGGAGATATCTGCCTCTATGTATACATCGTTTGTGCATGATACCATTTACCGCGATGGGTGTTGTGGCATGTAATGGCAATGGTAGCGCCCTTCCCAGTTTTTTTATGACCCCCTTCCCAATTTTTATTTTTATTTTTTATGACCACCTCTATCAAAAGTGGATGCGGCCCGTTGACCACGTGATTTCCGAGAAGGCGCGATTAGTCGACAGGCGCAGCATATATAATGTGTGAGAGGAGCAAGCTGTAGGTAGTAAATTCGGAGTAACAGATTGTGGAAGAGCGGGTGTCTTGATTTCCCAAGCGGCTGAACTGGTGGATACAGATCCGGCTGGACCAAAGGGGCAACCAGGGCGGTCGCCCCGGGCCCCGCGTCTTCACGGGGCCCCGCATCTTAGAAAATAAAAACAAAATCTTTTTTCCTAGAATTCTCTGTATTTATTGCTATTTTTTTTTTTTTAAGTTTTGGGGCACGAGGCCCTTAAAATATATTTTTACAATGTTTTTTTTCCGTTTACAATCCCCCTCCACTGTTTTAGACTTTAAACTTTTCCACATTCATGAAATAGCAAATTAAACTTCATCACATTTTATCACATATGCTCAACAATTTGTGTGTAAACCGGACACTGAAATTTAAAAACAACGAAAAGAACAATATTGACGTTGTTTTTGGGCTATATAGGGACGCCAATTGTTGAGTGACTTTAAAAAACAGTATTAGAAATTAAAAAAAAAAAAAAAAAGAAATTTTCATACATGAGCGCGTATGAAAGGTAAAAAAAGGTACTAATTGATTTTGATGCAAGGTGACGTACTAATTTGTCAGTTATACCACCTTGCTTCAAAAATCAATCACTAAAACAAAATGTGCCAGGGGAAAAAAAAAAATATATATATATATATAAACGAATTTATTTAAGAAAGATCCTTATTATTCGCTACGTAAAAATGTTTGCTATAGAAAAACATTTGCTACGCAGATTAGTTAATTTTATCGTTTTACCATTTTGTGGGGAAGTTTTTATAAAAATAGCCTTTCTACCTGGAAAGCAAACCATAGATTTTAGCAGTCTTTACTCTCTCTCTGTCTGTCTGTTTCTGTCTTTCTTTCTATCTCTCTCTGCTGCCTCTCAATCTTTCTCTGTATTAGTCTGTCTGTCTGTCTCTCTCTCTGTACTCCATATTTTGGTCTATTTCTTAAGCTCACGGTAATTTGAGATAAAAAAATTTCTTTATAATAGTTTTCGTGTGTTTTCATTTTCACGTAACGATTTTATTAAACTATGAGATTTATTTTCTAGGGCGCTTAATGAAATTTTTGCTCAGGCCCCGCTATGAAATTTCGCCCCAGGCCTCGCAAAAGTTCCATCCGGCCCTGGGTGGATAGTTCGCGAGCTGCCGTAGTTAAAGTGCATCAGGACTGGCGTGAAAATGGTCAAACAACGACCCGGATGCATAACTGCACAGGACAGCGAAAGGTTGATGTTAGAGGTGAGCGCCGGTCCGACCACTCGTCCAGGTCAACAGACGGAGCAGCACCGTTCAACAGTTGACTACCCAGTGAAACACAGGTCAACCCGGAACAGTATCTGTCGTGACCATACGTAGCACGCTCGCACGTTTGGGCTATAACAGCAGACGACCCCGACGACATCCTCTCTGATGAGACCCGTTTGTTTACTCCACTCCGATCATGGTCATGTACGTATTTGGCGCAAACAGCATGAGGCACTTGATCCATCCTGCATGGTCTTCACAGTGCAAGCCAGTGGAGACAGTTGTATGTTGTGAGGCATGTTTACCTGACAGGAACTTGGATCCCTGGTGCATGTGGAACAACGTATGAACTGGCGCTCACTATCGCGAATTGCTTGCCTACTCTGCACACCCAGCAATGTTCCACTTTTCCCCGAATGGCGACGGCGTCTTCCAAGAAGACAGTGCGCAGAGGTACAGGCCCAATATTGTGAAGGAATGGTTTGAGGAACACAGTTCGGACTTCCAGCATATCGATTAGCCTCCGAACTCCCCCGATATCAATCCATAAGCACTTATGGCACACTATGGAATGGCATATAAGGCGTCTGGATACACCAATCACCTCCATATCTGCATTGAAGGCCGCATTACACACAGCTTGGTTGGCCCATACCTCCCAACTGCTTCCGGCATCTTATTGAATCGATGCCACGTCGGATAGCTGCTGTACTGAGAGCGAAAGATGGACCTACGAAATATAGGGTAGGTGATCATAATTCAGTTATCACTCAGTGTATAACGTTCGAATAATTGGGGACCGGTGGGAATGAAAGAAATCATCAGTTTTTAAAGAACTACTATTTAATTATTTTTAAAATAACCTATGCCAAATTTTAGACTTCTTGTGACAAGACGTATCTGGTGGTCAGATGGTCGGAGCTCCGGATGAGGCATACGTAGTGTGTTCATTCTTCGGCACCCTTCCCTCGAGCCATTGGACAAAAATTAGGTACCGACGACTACTTATTAAAGGTCTGCACGTGCCTTATTTGGTGAGCCCGGCCCGGCTCAAGCCCGTGCGTTTAAGGTTCGGTCCGTTTCAGATATTAGACACTCAGCCTGTCCCGCCCTTCAATTGAGTCTATTATTTAGGCTCGGCCCGGTCCGGCTCAAGCCCGTGCGTTTAAGATCCGGTCCGTTTCAGATGTCAGACACTCAGCCTGTCCCGCCCTTCAATTGAGGCTATTATTTAGGCTCGGCCCGGTCCGGCTCAAGCCCGTGCGTTTAAGGTCCGGTCCGTTTCAGATATCAGACACTCAGCCTGTCCCGCCCTTCAATTGAGGCTATTATTTAGGCTCGGCCCGGTCCGTGATGTGCCATTTTGTATTATTTTGTCTTTCTACTGTATTTTACTAAATTGTGAAAATTAAATAATGAAATGAGATGTTATTGAAAATATTTACCGTAGTTGAATGTAAGCCTAAAAACATTAACTAAACTTCTGCAATTATCGAAGAATATAACCTTTGAAGAGAGAAGAAGAAAAAAAAGGCTAAGCGCGTTCAAAATAAATTTTCAAAATAGTAAATTTTCAAAGCGCACTTAAGAAGAAAAAAATAAAAGCTCCACTTTGAAATGCCTCCACTCCTAGACTAATTAATTCATAAACTTAAAGATTTAATAAGATTAAGCGATCTAATTTTTTTATTCAAACTCCGAATAAACATAAGTATATTAACATACTTAATTGCTGTAGGAAACATTTCCTCCTCTGCAAGGACCGACTTAGACGGTGAACACCCGTTTCCCCTAATTCCCGTTTGCCCTGATCACGTTTACCCCAATCCCGTTTCCCCGAAATCGCTTTTACCCAAATTCCCATTTCCCTTCATTTCGTTTGCCCTTATATCGTTTCGCCTAATTCACGTTTGCCCTAAACACGTTTACCCCAATTGCGTTTCCTCGAAATCGCTTTTACCCGCATTCCCATTTCCCCTAATTTCGTTCCCCCTAAATCTCGTTTCCCCAAACACGTTTGTCCGTATCAAAGTTTTCCCCAAAAATGTTTCCTGTATCAAGTTTGCTCTAATTCTCCTTTGCCTTGATTCGCGTTTTCCTAAATTTATGTTTTCCCTAATTCATGTTTGTCCTGATTCTCGTTAAGCGAAATAAAACGTTTCTTTTATCGTCAAAATTCAGGGGAAAAAAATCGTTGTGTAACATATATAATTTTTTATCGTCAAATTCAGGAAAAATATCATCAACCATTATCAATCCACTGCTGGATGAAGATCTCACCAAGTTTCTTTCACAACGGTCTGCCTTGACCCAGTCTCCTCCATGTCACTACCGCATGCTTTCGAATTTCATTCACCCATCTCCCATGTGGTCTTCTAGGTCTTTTTCTGTCCTTTGGAATCCAGTCTAGAATTTCAGTTGTCCATCGGTGGTCCGTTCTTCTGGCAAAATGTCCATCCGATTGCTTTTTTAGGGATTTCACTCTGATCATGATGTCTTCCACTCTTGTCGTTTTCCTTATTCATGGGTTCCTCTTCTCACCTCTCCTGGTTACACCAACCATGCATCTCTCCCTGATTCTTTCAGTTATGTGCAGTCTTTGTATGTCTTTTAGTTCAGGTCCACCTCTCTGCTCCGTACGTAATCACTGGAAGGATGCATTGATTAAACACTTTTCTTTGAGACATAATGGCATATTGCTCTTGAAAATTGTATTGTTTCTTCCAAAATCTCTCCATCCAAACAAGGGCGCACCAAGGGCATTTGCCGCCCCTTGCAGGAGAATATTTTAAAATTTTTATTCATTTTTACATGAAATGAATACACTGCTGGCCACCCAAAATGTAACACCAAGAAGGAAGCATCCGATTGGCCTGAAATTCGCAGCATGCGTCGCCCGCGAGAGGACATGCAAAAGATTAGCCTGGCAGGGCATATGCAAATCATGTGCGCCCGGCACGCCACCGAGAAGCACTATAAGAAGGGTGCACAGAAGGCGGGGTGTAAGTAGTGGAAGTGTATTGTGCTGCCGGACCTGCGCGTGGGAAGCTTCTTGATGCCTCGTCGCAGAATACGGCAGTCATTCCAGCACGTTTCTCAGTTTGACAGAGGACGAATGGTGGCTTATCGCGACAGCGGTTTATCGTACCGAGACATCGGCGCCCGTGTGGGACGACATCCAGCCACAGTGAGGCGAGTATGGATGCGGTGGGTGCAGGAAGGACAGACGGACCGACGTGAGCGATTGCCGCAGCCGCCGCACACCACCGAACGAGAGGACCGGCATGTTGTGCGGCGGGCATTGACGGCTCGCACCGCCACATCACGAACGTTTGCGCAGGAATTAGAATGTGTTGCGCAACAACCTGTGTTAGCACGTACCGTTCGACGTCGCACGGCGCCCATTGCTCCGTTGTCGCACGGCGTTCGTTGCTCCGTTGTCGCACGGGGTTCGTTGTCGCACGGCGCCCATTGCTCCGATTACCATTGACGTTACACCACCGGCGAGTGCGGCTGCAGTGGGCTGTTGAACGCCGCACCTGGACTACGGAATGGCACAACATTGTCTTTTCCGATGAATCCCGCTTCTGCCTGCAACATCACGATGGTCGGATACGCGTGTGGCGGCACCGCGGCGAGAGACTGTATGACGCCTTCATTATGCATCGGCATACCGGTCCGTCGCCTGGCGTTATGGTTTGGGGCGCAATTGGATATGACACCCGCACCTCTCTGGTACGCATCGCCGGTAAACTCAACAGTCACCGCTATATCTCCGACGTTTTGGAGCCTTTAGTCCTCCCTTACCTGCAGGACCTGCCAGCGGCCATGTTTCAACAGGACAATGCGCGCCCGCACGTGGCACGCATCGTGCAATAATTCTTCACGGCCCACCAGGTGTCACTGCTACCGTGGCCCGCCTGTTCTCCCGATATGTCGCCCATCGAACACACCTGGTCGCTGATCGGCAACCGAGTGGCCCGGCAAGCACCACCCGCGGCTACGCCTGATGAACTGTGGCAACGTGTGGAAGCAGCCTGGACCGACATACCCCAAGCCTACATACGAAGCCTCTTTCGTTCGATGCCGCAACGTGTAGCGGCCGTTATTGCCAGCCATGGGGGCCACACGAACTATTGATGTCTGCGTGTTCCGCAAGTCGCACGGGCCTGTAAGCTCAATCGTTTCATCTTTGTATCTGTTGTTATGTGTCCAGTAAATCTGGCTTTGCTATCTCGTGTCCTTCTTGGTGGTGCATTTTGGGTGGCCAGCAGTGTACCTTTAGCAACATCATTTTCTCTTTTACGTAAATTAAAGTTTTCATAAAACACAAGTCTCATATAAAACTAAAAGAAAAAAAAATATGTAAAACACTAGTTCGGTTGACGCTGCGAATAATCCAAGAAGTCAACTTCCTCTCTGTCAATTTGCACAAGTCCCCTTTACCGGTAAAAAAAAAAAAAAAAATGTCATGTACAATTATAGACATACACTCACGGACAATGAAATTTGCGCATCTAGAAGAAAACATGCTACAACCGCTAAACTTTGCAAATAGCTAGAGTGGATGCTGGTATGCAAATTATCTACGCTTGGTGCGAGTGCGCATGACCGCACACCCTACGGTTGCAGTGCAAGCACGAACCGGCAGACTTATAAACCGGCGTGTAGTCGATACCCCATGAAAGCCAAAAGCACCAGCCGACGCAAGCAAGTGTACAGAGTGACAAGAATGCCGGGTAGACGCCAGAGACGTCGGTTTATGCAACTTACGGACTTGGAGAGAGGCCTGATCATCAGGCTGAAAACCGCAGGGTGTTTGGCGCGCCGTACAGCCCGCCACGTGGATCGTTCTGACCATACCGTCAGACTGCGTTGGGAGCAGTGGACACGTGAAGGCACTGCCTCACGGCGGAGCGGCTCCGGACGGAACAGGAGGACCAGCGGTAGAGGGGATCGATGGATCGTGCGCTAGGCACGAACGAATGCCACGAGGACCACCCGGTCCACTATACAGGCGGATGTAGCGGCTCCTGTGTGCCTACGAACCATTTTCCGACGCCTCGTGGAAGCGAATCTGCGATCCCAGTGCCCCTTACGTGTGCTGCCATTAACACCGGAACATCGCCGGCTCCGTGTGCAGTGGTGCTAGAGCGACGTGGAACGCCACAGACTGGCGGCGTGTGGAGTTTAGCGATGAGTGCCGCTTCGTTTTGGGGACAGATGATCATCGTGCCCGGGTGTGGTGGTCCCCGGGTCAACGACACAATCCCAACCTCGCTATCGAGCGCTACACCTCTCCCACTGCAGGCATTATGGCCTGGTGGGTCATTGCCTGCGATAGCCGATCAGCTCTAGTAGTGGTACGTGGATCATTGACGGGCCAACGGTATGTGGATGAGATCCTACGGCCCCATGTGCTCCCATCCCTGGCCGGGATTCGAGGGGCGCTATACCAGCAGGATAATGCCCGCCCGTACACGGCTCGGGTTGCCCAGGACTGCCTACGTCATGTCGAGACATTTCCATGGCCTGCCTGCTCCCCAGACATGTCCCTTATCGAGCATGTGTGGGACCAGTTGAAACACCGTCTGCCGTCGTGCCGCACTTTCCGGGATTTGGAGCACACCGTCCAACACGTGTGGGCCAATCTGTCGCAGGACAACATCAGGCGTCTGTTTGCCTCCATGCCGGACCGTACTGCAGCATGTATCGCCGTACGAGGCGGTGCAACGCTCTATTGAAGATGACAGGATGGGTACCACAGATCGCTCTGTAATTGTCCTGCAGCTCTGTTTTTGCCATCATGTGTATTATTCATCTGTATCATTTATACGTCCATAAAATTTCATTTCAATCCGATACTTCCTTCTTGGTGCGCAAATTTCATTGTCCGTGAGTGCATTACAGCTTCTTTCTTGGAGGGGGAATTATTATATATATATATATATATATATATATATATATATATATATATATATATATATACTAGCTGTGCCCACGGCTTCGCTCGCGGTGAAGATATCACTGAAAAACAGCGATATCTTCACCGCGAGCGAAGATATCGGTGAAGATATCACTGATAACACGTGTAATCCGATCCATCCATAGGAACTGTAGTTGAATTTCATAGCAACCGATGGAGGAAATTGGCCGAAAGATTAAATAGTCGGCAGTTAGTTTTTTACGTGAAAGAAAATTACAAGGAATTTTTACATAAATTTAAGTACATAATTTTTATTTTATTTTTTGAAAATAATTCATAATACGCATATATAACATTCTTTGTCCGGTTTCCAGTCGTTATAAGAATAAATTGATTGTCTGGACTGCCGGTTCTCGATAAGCCAGCGTACAACTGTCCGTGCGAGAAACATTCTGTGGGAATGTGATAACGCAGGGAAACTGTCGGGGGGGGGGGGGGGGGGCTGAACACCAAAAATATAAAATATAAAGAATTTGCAGCCCAACTGGGAGATTTTCGGCGTTTACACAGTACAAATTCTCTCCGGGCATGTGCTAACGCAAGAAACCTGTCGGGGGCTGGGGATGCTTAACCGCGACAGGTTTCCTGCCTTTGCACGTGCACTCAGATAATTTGTTGTGCTGCAGTTTCTAAACGCTGAAAATCTCCCGATCGGAACACAAATTCTTTATATTTTACATTTTTGGTATTAAGCCCCCCCCCTTCCCTCCCTAGTTTTCCTGCGTTAGCACATGCTCGCAGAGAATTTGTTGACTTGTAGTGTGTAAGCGCCGAAAATCTCCCGATTGAGCTACAAATTCTTTACATTTATTTTTTTCCGCATTAGCCCCCCCCCCCCACAGGTTTCCTCCGTTTGCACGTATCCTCAGATAATTTGTAGAGTCGCTGTTTGCAAACGTTGAAAATTTCCGGATCGGACCAGAAATCCTTTATATTTTATATTATTAGTATTACGCCCCACGCCCTCCAGATATGCTTCTTGCGTTTGCAGAGAATTTATTGAGCTGCATGCAGTTCTTAAACCGTAAAATTCTTTTGTTGAGTTGTAGATTATAAACATTTTTTTTAAAGAATTGCATTAAATATCGCAGTCAAGAAAATACGACATTACGGAAACTTTAAGTGATTCAGATAACCAACCCCTGGGGTACGGCCCCTTAAAAATTTTATGGCCAGTTCTCCTACACCCAATCAGTGATGGTGGCAAGTGGGAAGACCTTCAAGTGGGACAGATTGACGTCTACTATTAAGGTGGAACTGAATTAACAAAAGGCATTTCCACGGCTCATGTTTAGTCTCGTACGGAAGACGCTAAGAACTCTTAAAAAATGGGCCTTCTGCGTTCAGAACTCTACCGAATGCATTACAATACTATTTCTTGCTTAAATAACAGTTTAGCGCGATGTAGTACTTTATCTGTGAGGGAGGGGATGAAGGGGAGGGGGTGACAGATACAATGGATGCGTTAAGGTCTATCCGAATAATAGTAATAACCACGTGCACTTCTTTACACTTTTGCGACATCATCAACAAGAAGGGAAAGAATAATTCTCTTAAGATATCAAGGCCCACCCTTTAATTTCGGTTAACAAAAATTAGGCAAACGCGTGTTAGGGAAAACTTGATACAGGCAAACGAGATTAGGGCAAATGAGATTAGGGGAAATGGGAATTCGGGTAAAAGCGATTTCTCGGAAACGCGATTTGGGGCAAACGGGAATTTAGGGGGAAGTGAGGCTACGCGACTTAGACAGTTCGGGGCCCTGGACAAGAGGCTTTAAGCCCCGCCCCCGAAGAACTCGGATAATCAGTTTCATGCAACGCAAGTAATATATAACTGCATGTGCCCCCCCCCCCTCAAAGGTGCACATCGGCTGAAGGGTTTCTTCATTACCAAGTAGTTTAAAATGTGCCTGAATATCACTTTTCCCGCTTACATTATCTATTAGGATGTATTCTCCTTTCTCCTGTGGCATTTTTTTCCGCGCAATTCTTTTGATTTTTTCAAATTCCATGGTAAAAGAAGTTACATTTGCAACTATGAGTACATGAAGACACCGACAGGGGGGTGCTGCGGATAAGTTTTCCGAGTGAAATGCCTCAGGAGGGTAATAAAATCTCCCTCTCTCTGAGCTAGCCAGCTGTAACACTACAAAAATCAATCCCTATAGGACATCGAGATTGTTTCTATCGGGATAGGAAAAACAATAGATGTAGTCTCTCTCACACACACCTCTCGTCCCCCACTCCACAAAACTCACACACTCGCTTGGGGTTGAATCTTTTTGTTGTCAACAAGCCCCAAAGTGTTTTTACCATCGTAATACCTACAGATGGTGCTGTGAGTACCACTCCTTATTATCGCTCGGGTTCCTAATTGGGTTCACCCGGCGTAATATTGGGAGCCAAGGGGTAGTCGAGTGGATTGTGATTCTGCGATTCCCTGATTTAGGGCTGACGCAGCTTCAGAATCCACTGACGGGGCGTTGTGTTTCACACAGCAGATTTTCCTTTGGGAGTCAAAGGGTCCGCTGTGTGCCGCAATATTTTTGTGACCGTCTAGATTTAAAATAAAAAGCACAAGTGAAGTGATTTTCTAAGTTCCGGTTCCAAAAGATATATATATTCTCCAAATAATCTAGGGTTGAGCACACATATTGTAGTTAACGATACACTCATCATGGAACTGAGACAAAATTAACAACAAAAACAATTTATTGGTTATGATTTGGCATAATAATAAATATACGCTCATGATACTAGCAAAAATGATTTAAGACTCTGACAGGAACCTGTACTCAATTACTTATTTGCTCAAAAAATTATTTACTCTATGTGTGTGGACTGCTCCGATAAAGATTTTATGAGGGGACACCAAAAAAAAAAAAAAAAAAAAAAAAAAAAAAAAAGAATAGGATGGATTTCCTACCTTAACCTCCGAATCTGGCCTAGATATCGCGCTGCTGACCACTCCTGAGCCGGGAGAATTCTCGTCCGACAAACCCTGTTATCGTTGTTCCTCCACATAGGGTACTGGTCTGCGATGTCTGCCCCGGTCCGTCAAACTTGGTGCGAGCCCTCGTCATCCTTTGCCGGGTTCCTGATACATCATGGCGGCGTCCACGTTTTGGACCACCAAAACAAAAAAAACCCCAAGTGACAAGTCACCAGTAATAAAAAAAAGTGCAAGTCAAGCACCTCGACTTAGAAGAACAACTGAAAAGATGAAAGTGACGAAGTTCTTCTCTTCCCTTGTAAAAATCTTTCGACGACCCCCAAGAAGACCCACACTACCTCAAAATATCCCATCATCCAATCACTAGCTGGCAAACGCAAGCCTCCCTGAATTAAATTCCCCAGCGTAAATCTTACTGGTCGGAAAATTAACATTTTGATCTTCCATTCGCTAGGGGGTCAAGATTCCTACCCGCTCCAGTGAAATTCTGAGAACCCCTGAAGTTACGTTTGCCGCTTGATACAGCCACCGGCCATAAATCCTTACCCCAATTAAACTGTTAGCTCTGGTTCCAACAAGTCTACGGTCGGGCCAACACGCATTGTGGATGCTATAGACGGTGGACACTTCTATTGCCCCCAATAAAACATACAACAAAGCCAGCTCGCCGATGGCTGTCGCCAGCGTTTACTCCTTACAGTGTCGGTCTGTCCTGTGACGCCTTGTGCTGGGAGAGGGGGGACGGAGAGGAAAAAAAAAGAAAAGATTCACCCGAAAGTATATGGCAAAATAAAACGTACTCCTTCAAAAAAATACATGAATTAATAAAAATGAATAAATAAATAAATAAATGAATAAATAAATGAATAAATAAAATAATAATTAAATAAATAAATAAACTAGGGAATGGGTTTTCGACCTAAATGTGCAGCGCTCAGTTTGGGCGCTGTCACATCCTCGCCGTTGTGATTACGCCGTGGTCTATATCATGGAAGTAAGTAAAGTCAGCAAAACAGTTAAACAGATCAGGAAATCGGGAAACACGACTTTTTTCTACCGTTACTATTGCGATAAAAGGAATAGGTCGACTTGGCCAGGCCCGGCTCGGCTTGGTCGTAAGTGCCTGGGAAAAGCGCGGCCCGCGGGCTCGGGCTTAGTGGGCCGGTCTGTCCCGTGCGGACATCTACCACTTATGGCCTTACGTGTGTGTGGCTCATGATGGCTGTTAATCCCCGAAACAACAAACAAATAAAACAAAACGAAATCAAAAGAGAACAAGAAGTATCTGCTCGTGTAATTTATAACTCCAGCCACTTATGTTAGAGGCGTGGAAACGGTTACGGCTGTTTAAACGACGCGACGTTCCGTTCAGTGGCCCGACAATGTATGTACTTGGCAACATGCCAAGCCAAATATGTAAAGGGACAACATATTTATCGCAGCAGGTAATCTAAATAAATAAACGGTCACAGCACCTTGTTTAGCAGAGATCAGCATTTTCTTTGAACCTTTCCCGAGGCGCATGGAATTTATTAATTAGTTCTGTATTTCTATGGATGATTACCCTGAGAAAGTTATATATTTATTTTACCGAACATTCTTTTATTTCCATCTTGGCTGCGCAACGATTTCTCGCGTCATGTCAAGAGCAGTCTGTTTTTGATCGTAACTTCTTGGTTTGTTTCGTGATATCATTAAATCTAGATTCATTTTGTACATGTCGGCAAAAAGTTTCCGTTTCTTCTAACTTCAGTATTTTGACAAATTTTCCGAAGGTAGTAGTTCCGTTTATGCCAGAAAGGTCAGTTTCGGGGTTTTCCGTATTTATACAGAAGTTTCGCAAAATCTTTGATTTCTGACTTTTTTAGCCCTTTTACCAGAGATTTTTCTTCCTGACGTACGAAGTTACCGAATCCTTTCCCCTCTGCTCTTGGTGGGGTTCGAACCGGGTTCATCTTCTACGGCAGCAACTCGTGCTACCGTTGAGCTATAAAGACACACACCACACATTCACGTATAAGTTAGAGCACTAATCGCGTGATGATGAAATGTTTTTTTGTTTGTTTGTTTTTTGCTATTAATGCAGGTAAATTTGTCATTTCCTTTTTTGTTGGAGCTTATTTTTCTGAATAGGTTTGTAATAGTTTTATTTTTCTGTCGGAGGACTTATTGCGACTTACGTATTTTTTCATCGTGATTTTTCGGAGCAACAGAATGTTTTGGAGCGTGAGATCTTTTAAATTCACAACAATTTTCACTTATCCTTAAAAAAAAGCTGAAATGTACTGCTTTATACACTGCTGGCCACCCAAAATGCAACACCAAGAAGGGCACGAGATAGCAACGCCAGATTTACTGGACACATAACAACAGATACAAAGATGAAACGATTCAGCTTACAGGTCCGTGCGACTTGCGGAACACGCAGACATCAATAGTTCGTGTGGCCCCCATGGCTGGCAATAACGGCCGCTACACGCCGCGGCATCGAACGAAAGAGACTTTGGATGTGGGCTTGGGGTATGTCGGTCCAGGCTGCTTCCACATGTTGCCACAGTTCATCAGGCGTAGCCGCGGGTGGTGCTTGCCGGGCCACTCAGTTGCCGATCAGCGACCAGACGTGCTCGATGGGCGACATAACGGGAGAACAGGCGGGCCACGGCAGCAGTGACCCCTGGTGGGCCGTGAAGAATTGTTGCACGATGCGTGCCACGTGCGGGCGCGCATTGTCCTGTTGAAACGTGGCCGCTGGCAGGTCCTGCAGGTAAGGAAGGACTACAGGCTCCAAAACGTCGGAGATGTAGCGGTGGCTGTTGTTGAGTTTGCCGGCGAGGCGTACCCGAGGGTGCGGGTGTCATATCCAATTGCGCCCCAAACCATAACGCCAGGCGACCAACCGGTATGGCGATGCATAATGCAGTCGTCATACAGTCTTTCGCCGTGGTGCCGCCACACGCGGATCCGACCATCGTGGTGTTGTAGGCAGAAGCGGGAATCGTCGAAGAAGACAATGTCGTGCCATTCCGTAGTCCAGGTGCGGTGTTCAACGGCCCACTGCCGCCGTACTGGCTGGTGGTGTAACGTCAATGGTAATCGGAGCAATGGGCGCCGTGCGACAAGCCCCCGCTCCTGCAGACGACGTCGAAACAGTACGTGCTGACACAGGTTGTTGCGCAACACACCCTAATTCTCGCGCTAACGTTCGTGATGTGGCGGTGCCAGCCGTCAATGCCCGCCGCACAACATGCCGGTCCTCTCGTTCGGTGGTGTGCCGTGGCTGCGGCAATCGCACACGTTGGTCCGTCCGTCCCTCCTGCACCCACCGAATCCATACTCGCCTCACTGTGGCTGAATGTAGTCCCCACACGGGCGCCGATGTCTTGGTACGATAAACCACTGTCGCGATAAGCCACTATTCGCCCTCTATCGAACTCCGAAACGTGCTGGAATGACTGTCGTATTCTGCGATGAGGCATCAGGAAGCTTCCCACGCACAGGTCCGGCAGCACAACACAGTTCCACTACTTACACCCCGCCTTCTGTGCACCCTTCTTATAGTGCTTCTCGGTGGCGTGCCGGGCGCATATGATTTGCATATGCCCTGCAATGCTAATCGTTTGCATGTCCTCTCGCGGGCAACGCATGCTGCGAATTTCAGGCCAATCGGATGCTTCCTTCTTGGTGTTGCATTTTGGATGGCCAGCAGTGTAGTATTATTTCACAAAACTCCCAAACATAGAATTTACTCTTGATAAATATAATTGCTTTTCTCGTAAGGGGTCCGCAGACTGATATATATACATCATGCAATCACTTGTACAGTAATTTAAGTGTTCTTTGGGTAACACAATGTACAATAGCTGGCGCGCATATTGGGGGAGAGGGGAAGGAATTTACTGTACCACAATAACCAAAATTTCACGCGATATATTATTCACAATATCCGATCTCGCTACAGTAGTTCAAAATCAGATCCTCAGACAAGCGACTGAAATTTAATAGTAAATCAAAGTTAAAGTATTCCAACGAGTCACTCCTATTGCCGAAAACTTTCCGTCATATGAATACGGAGAACGTGAGATCAGAATTTTCCCGTTAATATCCGAAAGGAATAGCGGAAATGTTTCTGAAAATTCAGAAATTTCCCGACGCACGAAAAATTCATGAAATTCAGGTATTCCCCATCATTTCACGGAAAAAGTTGTATCACATCTGCTTCGTTAATTTACGAAAGGAATCACGGAATATGGATCGTGAATTTCAAAAAAGTTTTTACAGTGTACTACTTTGTTGTTGGGAGTTACTTTCTTTAACGTGCGTGTTTCGTAATTTCCCGCGTGTTACGTGTTTCCATAATTTTCCGTATTGAAATTAGTAGAAATCGCTGCATTATCCATTTAGAGATTTTGTAGAAATCGAATGCGTGCTGTCTGTTTGCAGTTGTTAACCCACCCGGCGTCGAATACAGACCCTTTCATCGACATGTGGCAGTAAGAAGCTGGACTCATCTGAGCAGGCTACTACTTTTCAGTCATCTAATGTTTAGTCTCGGTGCTTCTGTGCTCACTACAGACGGAGCTGTTGATGACTGTCGGTCACCAATAGTCTTCTGGTTACACCGGGTGGCTCTTGACAACGGAATCCTGGTTGATACTTCTTTGTGCTTTCTATGTTTGCTAGCTTGATTGGTATTGAATCATTTTGTGCTTTCAGGGTTTCAGCTTTTTTCATAATACTGTTTTTCTGTATTGTGGAACTCTTTTAATGTAATAAAAACCCAGTGGCAACGGTAAAAGCTTTCTGCTGGTAGCGGCATTAGAATTAAAGGGAAGAAAACAAGTTAGTCTCCCTGTGGAGGCAAAACTCACTCTGTTAAATCAGTATGACAACAACACAAATAAATGTGACGCCAGTCATGACATTTAATTGACCAGAAAGGATTTTGATATTAAAAATTGTGCAGTAATTGCGTTTTGATCTGACTGTTTCTGACGTCCTCGTTTTCTCTTCCCTTTTCTTTTACCACAATACTTTCTATCTCATAAAACGCGAAAACTGGACACCAAAGCAGCGACTGAAAATCCCGACGAAAGCAACAAATCGTAGTATATCTTTTATTTTGTAGGTAATTCTATCCACGAATACGTCAAATTTCCTTCTGAAATTCTAATTTTATAAGAATTACCAGTGAAAGGACAGCAAATACACTCCTTATAGAAAGAACCACCCCACCCAGAAGGAATGTCGTGCCTACGATACAAATCCACATACAAAAGGTAATAGTGTGTCTTTATTTGTCCCATAGGTTTAACGAACAAGTAACTCAGAGGGCTATAAGCACTCGCCCATTTCTTTCAATTTAGGCCACTGGTTCCAGGGAAGGAGATAACTAGCGCTATCGGAGAAGCACACCACCCATGCCGCATCAGGATTCAAACCCGGGCCTATCTCTGACGAATGATCCGAGAACAATGGCTCAGACTGCTCGGCCACCGGGTGGCCTTCTCGTGGCAATACAGGCGCTAATACCGTTAGGAAGTGAGTTTAAAAGGTTCCACGCCGTTAAGGTGGCGCAGTGGTCTAAGCGATGGCTTCTGATCATTCGTCCGAGGTGGGTCCGGGTTCGACTCCCGGTGGGGCATGGATGTTGTGTTTGTCCAACGGCACTGGCTCCCTCCCTTCCCTGGAACCAGTGAACCTAAATCAGGGACAGGCGACTGCTTATAGCCCACTGAGTTGCTCACGGTGGTCATTAAACCTCCAATAAAAAAAAAAAGTTCCAAATAATGTCTTGGACTGTGGTTCTTCTGTTTTGCTGCACTTGCACTTGAAGATCGACGTTATGGAATATCGTCTGACTATTCTGTTGCCAGACGTTGTTTCATGATGTTCCAGAGTTGCTCAATCAACGATAATTCCTCGAACTGAGCTGGCTGTAATGAAGCGGAAACGGCTGCCAGACATCGTTGTGTCACGCGTGTAGTACGCTGTCTAGCATTATCGTGGCGTTTGGCAGGCTTTGAAGGAGTGTTAAGACCACTGGGTTGCAAGTGGTGTCCACGTGATGCGGGGCAGTTAAATTACACTCGATGCCTATGAGAGATGACCGACTATCGTATAAGTGCTGGAGCCCTGCAGCAGGTTACAAGTAACGGGCGCTGTATGGCACTTCACAATACACAGCGTGGAAGCTCTTTCGTCGGTAAGTCGCAAATCAGGAGTGTGCCCATCGTTCTGTCCCAGACTGATGTAGGCTGACTCAGGCCATTCCACACAACGTGTCCCATAGAGTGTATAATTCGGAACGAAGAAAATTTTGTGTGTTTCGTGAAATTTTGAGGGAGTAGTGCATTTCGAACTGGGCCGCCCTGGTGGCGCAGTGGTCTAAGGCGCTGGCCTCTGATCATTCGTCCGTAAGGGGTCCGGGTTCGAATCCCGGTCAGGCATGGATGTTGTGTTTGTCTTACGGCACTGGCTCTCTCCCTTCCCTGGAACCAGTGACCCTAAATTAGGGACGGGCGACTGCTTATAGCCCATTGAGTTGCTCACGGTGGTCGTTAAACCTTCAATCAAAAAAAAAAAAAAAAAATTCGAACTGGTTTCAATCGACGTCCCATCAACTCCAACATTTTCTCAGCACCACCGGAGAGCGTGCACTTTTTGATGCTTCAGCGCTACCCAAAATCTGTAAAAACATCTACTCCAACAGCCAGACAACGCGGAACCTCACACCGGCTTTCGGACCACAGGAAAATTTAAGAGGAGTGGTATTTGAGTTGCTTCCTCATCAGCTTAGAATCCGAAGCTAGCTCCTTCCGACTGCCACATGTTACCTTGCATGGCTCATTTTCATGTAGGTAGGTGGTTTAGCACATTGGAGGAACTTGAAGCGGATGTCAAGAGAATTTCACCTCCGAGGTCTAAGCACGGTTTCAAAGAGTAATCAACAAGCTTGCCGACAGATTGTTACGATGTACAGGAAATGATGGTTTATATTTCTCTGAGTAAGTATTTTTCTTATTGGTATCGTAATAATCATTTCTCGAATAACAGTAAATCGCTCTGTCTTATGAATCATTCCTTGTATTTAATCCTATGTCATTTTATGACGTCATTTAGAGTGCAGTGCCTCTTAAAACAGCTATAACTATACATAATATTCTTCCACGGATTCGCGGAATTCCGCTTTTTTTTCATCATTTGGGTCATCTCGAGATCTATGCAAAACTGAAGAGAAATTGGGGTGGGATTAATTGGAAAGGGAGGGGTTATTTTCCGTTTGTGGACGGCGTTTTGTTTTTCAAAACTTTTGAAAACGGAAGTTAAACGGAGCGAAGACTTTCCTCGTAATCGTAATTTTTTTTTTTTTTTTTTTTTTTTTTTTCTGCAATGTTCCTTC
This sequence comes from Macrothele yani, assembly GCA_039090855.1. NCBI lineage: Eukaryota > Metazoa > Arthropoda > Arachnida > Araneae > Macrothelidae > Macrothele > Macrothele yani. The sequence goes on along the minus strand of CM077017.1, from coordinate 56,150,950 downwards.
TGCCTAGTATTGTTGTTAAATATCATTCTATTCCACAAATATTTGTATTTTAGCTTGAAAATGGAAGAAAATGTTTCGAAAACGGAAGCTAGACGGCCTTAAAATTACCCAGAAATCTCAGGCATGAGATTCTTCGATTTGTGTGTTTCTGGAGATCGATGCATAACTGGAACAGATTTTTTTTGTGGCGAATTGGCGGTGGCGGTCGGGTAGGAGGGAAGGGGGGGGGGGGGGTGTTTCCGCCTGAGGATGGAATTCCTATTTTCGAAAAAGGAAGCTGGACGGAGTGAATTCCGTAATCGTGTTTTTCTTTTTCTCGCAATGTATCTTCTGCCCAGTATCGTTGTTAAAATCATTTTATTCTATAATTATTTGTATTTCAGCTTGGAAATGGAGGAAAAATTTCCAAAAACGGAAGTTGGCGGAGCAAAGATTTCACCATAATCTTAATCCCTCCCCCCGCGCAATGTTCCTCCTATCCTGTGTTGTTGTTAAATGGCAGTAATTTTATATTTTAAATTTAGTAATGTGCTCCAGTTTAATATTTACATAAACAAACTTCAGTAGAGGAAAAGGGAGACTTCTGGCACAGGGACAGCCCTCCATAGACTTAACATTGGCTGTCCACGAGGCTGTCCACGAGGCTGTCCCCGGCTGTCCCAAGGCTGCCCCAGCTGTCCCCGAATCAGAATTTTTGTCACGTGATCGTCCCCATGATGTGCTGCCCCCTAGCGGTGCATCTTGGAACTTTCAATGGAACTTTGTTTTTGAGGGATGGCAACGACCGAGAGGGAAAGGGGGTGGATATAGGGGGATGTCAACTCGATGTGCTGCCCCCGAGTCAGAATTTTTGTCACGCGATCGCCCCCATGATGTGCTGCCCCCTAGCGAAGCTTCTTGGAACTTTAAATGAATATTTGTTTTTGAGGGATGGCAACGATCGAGTGGGAAACGGGGTGGATATGGGGGTGTCAACTCGATGTGCTGCCCCTAGCGGTGCTTTTTGGAACTTTCGATGGATCTTTGATTTTGAGGGATGGCAACAACCGAGTGGGTCCGTTGGGATTTTTTGCATTTATTCCAGTGGTTTTCAAGCGGGATTTTTCCTCCTCTTCGATGTTATTTTTCACCGGAGGAAATTTTTACGTAACGATGCTGGGGAATTTTCTTTCCAATGGAGTAAAAATGCTCTAATGGTCTTAGCAAGGTCCTAACTCACGATGATTTGGTTTCAAAAAATTGGTCAGGTGGTCTCGTGTACTACGTATTCACTCTATTTTTTTAATTACTTTTACATTATTTCTTCATGGTTTTTTTTTATATATATTTTTTGTATGTTTTGAGAAGTTTTTTCGTGTAGATGTAATGAATTTTCTTGGGAACTTTTCTTTTTCATACATTTAATTTTATTTCAGACCATGAGACGGGGAAATGCTTCTTTAGAAACGATTTCGTTCCTGTTCGCAGTAACTATTGGACTTTGACAAAATTTTTGGGAAATCAAGCGGAAATAATAGACATGTTAATTCTGAGTCTTTCGCCCTTCCAATATTTTTTTTCTAGTCGTAATGTTTTCATGTACTATGTATTCCCGCTCTTTTCTTTTTTATAACTTTTACGTTATTTCTTCATGAATTTTTTATATTTTTTGTATGTTTTGAGGGAGTTTTTTCGTGTAGATGTAATGAATTTTCTTGAACTTTTCTTTATCATACATTTAATTTTATTTCAGACCATAAGACGGGGAAATGCTTCTTTAGAAACGATTTCGTTCCTGTTCGTTGTAACTATTGGACTTTGACAAAATTTTTGGGAAATCAAGCGGAAATGTAGACATGTTAATTCTGAGTCTTTCGCCCTTCCAATATATTTTTTTTTCTAGTCGTATTTTCATGTACTATGTATTCCAGCTCTTTTCTTTTTTATAACTTTTACGTTATTTCATCATGAATTTTTTATATTTTTTGTATGTTTTGAGGAGTTTTTTCGTGTAGATGTAATGAATTTTCTGGGGAACTTTTCTTTTTCCTTTATTCAATTTTATTACAGATCATGAGACGGGGAAATGCTTCTTTAGAAACGATTTCGTTCCTGTTCGCAGTAACTATTGGACTTTGACAAAATTTTTGGGAAATCAAGCGGAAATAATAGACATGTTAATTCTGAGTCTTTCGCCCTTCCAATATTTTTTTCTAGTCGTAATGTTTTCATGTACTATGTATTCCCGCTCTTTTCTTTTTTATAACTTTTACGCTATTTCTTCATGAATTTTTTATATTTTTTGTATGTTTTGAGGAGTTTTTTCGTGTAGATGTAATGAATTTTCTTGAACTTTTCTTTATCATACATTTAATTTTATTTCAGACCATAAGACGGGGAAATGCTTCTTTAGAAACGATTTCGTTCCTGTTCGTTGTAACTATTGGACTTTGACAAAATTTTTGGGAAATCAAGCGGAAATGTAGACATATTAATTCTGAGTCTTTCGCCCTTCCAATATATTTTTTCTAGTCGTATTTTCATGTACTATGTATTCCAGCTCTTTTCTTTTTTATAACTTTTACGTTATTTCATCATAAATTTTTTATATTTTTTGTATGTTTTGAGGGAGTTTTTTCGTGTAGATGTAATGAATTTTCTGGGGAACTTTTCTTTTTCCTTTATTCAATTTTATTACAGATCATGAGACGAGAAAATGCTTCTTCAGAAACGATTTCGTTCCTGTTCGCAGTAATTATTGGGCTTTGTCATTTTTTTTTTTTTTTTGTTAAATGACTTCATGCTAATTCTGAGTCTTTCGCCTTTGCCATATTATTTTCTCGTAATTTTTTCGTGTGTGTTCAAGAACTCTACAGGTCTTTCACAGTTAAAATTCTGATGAAACAATATTTTCTTACTTTATTTCGCATATCATTATAGCTTCCCAATTTCGCTATTTTACTTCATCTTTTTTTTTTTTTTTGAAATTTCGTAAAACTTTTCAGTATGTCAGTAATTGTTTTCTTACTTGGTCAAACTTGTGACTCCATTTATTTGGACTCTTTTTTTTCCATTTCATTTCAACAAAACGATTATTTTAGATGTAGCAAGTCATCAGATTTTTGTTTCCTTATATAGCATATTTTCAAACTTGCTTAAAAATATTCCTCAAAGCTTTGCATGTAATCAAATATGCATTTTTTTATTCTTTCATAGTTTGCTATACTTTTCGTGGACTGTCCCAATAAGAAAGCATTCATTGTCAAGACATACAATCTAAAACCTTTTTTCTTACGATAAAATTTGTATTCTTTGGGCTGTATATTTTTCTGTCTCGTCCGAAAAAACATTCATTCTAGAGGCAAAGCTAGTGATTCCGTTCATCCCATAAACATTATTTTTTTAACGTTTTACTAACTCATCAGAAAAGCAGTTATTCCCCACCCCCATTGCGAAAATAATGAAATTCTTACTTCTTTTCCATACATATCGACTCAATCTATTTCTTTTCGAAATGCTGGTCATGACATTTCAACTAAAATTTCCTACTTTCACCAAAAACCATATTCTTAAACGAGCTATTTCTTTTTTTTTTTTTACTTTATTTCATGTATAACTAAATTTTTATTGTTTCCTCACTTCATCAAAGTTAATAAGAACTTCCCCAATCTCATTCCCTTCCCTCATTTAGTTCGCTTTAAATTGAGATGTTTCAAAACTTCGCGTATATTTCTTCCACTAAATGTCCAGTTCTCCCGTATCGGTCCCATCATTTTTAACTTCTGTGCCTGCCGCATTTTTTCATTAGACGTTTAGTTTCATTGACCTTTTCTTTCGTTTCCATTAGGTTTTCATTATCGTATTTTTTATTCATTGTCTCAGCAGAAAAAGCTTTCATTCTGGAGACATTGCGACTAACTAAGTCCATACTTCCTCTAAACATTTTTATTTCACGTTTTACTAATTCGTAAGAAAAGCAGATGTTTCCAAACTCTCATAATGAAAATATCGTATTCCCCTTATTTTACTTATTATGTTTTTCCTTCTATTCAGTGTCGTATGATTCTTAAAACTTCGGTTTATTTTTATGAAACTTCTTTTTTCTTAGTTTTTTTTTTCTGATTCAACCTATCAATCTTTTCCTATCGATTTAATTGCTCTTATTTTTCCATTAGACTTTACTTTTGAACAGAAATGTGTCTAAAATCTTCAGATGTATTTTAGTCTGTAAGGCCGATTCTTCACTATTTCAAATAAAGTCATTGTAGGATTTTAGTGTAAATGCCCCTAAATCTTTAGAACTTCCTTTTCATAGTTAGATACTAATTCCTCGAGATTTAAATTAAAACATGAAAGAAGAGTGTTTTTACGCTCTATCCAGTGAAAGAAGAGTGTTTTTACGCTCTCTCCAGTGAACGAAGAGTGTTTTTACGCTTTCCCCAAGAAATTAACTTTGGAATCTCCTTCTTCTACCGGAAAATGACTATCTTGTGCGACTGTTTTCACGCGTCTACTGCTTTGCTGGAAAACCTCATGACATGAAATCCCTTTGCTTGGTAGATTAAACTAAATTCTGGTTTTGAACTTTGAACGCAAACTCAAGCTTGCAAAAGCATAGTTTTCTGAGCGAACTTAATCGGTCTAAGATGACAAAAATCTAAAACTGGTGACTCAATGGGATAGAGCGTTTCAACTTTACCGTTCATTCAAGATTTAAGAGATCAGTCGTGAACCCCTACAAGGGAAATAAGCAGACCCTGATTTAGTCCACTGTTTCCAAGGAAGGTAGAAAGCTAGTGTCGTAATTCAAAAGCTCATAACTCAAGCCTCCACAGGATTTAATTTCGGACGGGCGATTAGTCAGATGTCAATGCTTAGACATTGAAAAATTACTTCAGACAAATATTTTCTTACTTAAAAGTGCTTCAAGTCAGAATTTGTATTACTTAAGATTTCCTTTAGTCAATATTTTTTCTATCTTAAAAATTTCTAAAGGGTTGATTTTGAAAAAAAAAAAAAAACAAAAAAAAAACAACGAGTTCTCCCCAAAACGTAAAATTTTCCCAGAACCAAATAAATTGACGAAGCTTGAATGTTAAGTCTTTCAACCCATTTCTTTCTCTTCATGTTTCATTCCATAAACTTTCTTCAAATTCCTATATACCCAAGAATTTTGTTAAATGTCCAAGTTCGACTCCCCAGAAATTTTCTGAAAATGATAGTTTCTCTTTTTTAAAAAAATTCCAAAATAAGAATCCCTTCAATGAAACAAGAAATTCCTATTCAAAGCATTCCATCCCTCTTTCTACTTCAAATACTCACTTTGTAAATCTAAGGAGCTGTTTTTGTTTTAGGTTTGTTTTTTTTAAATATTCATATATTTTCCCCTCTAACTTTAGAAGATATTTTCCTGAAATGTATGAACATATACGATAGTAAAACATCACACAACTGCTTGATGTTCAATTCACTTCACGCTGTCTTAAGGATATTCTTTCATTTTCTCATAACACATAGACATGTTATTTTTCTTCACATTCACTTCAAAGACTTGAGATCAACTTAATCGAGTCCTTTGAGAAAAACTTTCATAGAAAAGCATAAATGTACTGAAAATGTCAGTTTTCTTAAAGAAATCATAAGAATAAGAATTTTTTTTTACTGAAACAAGTTTCCCCTGTTCAAAGCATTAAGTGGCTCTTTTCGCATCAAATTCTGTATTTCCTCATGGAAACTTTATTCTTTTTCTACTTCATGTCGTCGTTCGTTTCTTGTTTTTCCCTATGTAACTTAAAACTTCTTTTCTTAATCTATTTTTCATAAAGTATCAATCTTTTGAGTTGATTCTCTCTCTTTTTTGAAATGCATTCCTAAGTTCATATTGAGAAGGGTTTAAATTTTGATTGCAAAGATCGTTTTAGGAAAAGTTGAAAACTGATAAGGTTCGTTTCGGGAAAATTGAAAACAGATAATGTTCGTTTCGGAAAAGTACATTCCCTTATAGGGCTAAAAATGGAATACTTCATATTTTCTTAGGGGCGGTTTTGATGAAACACGTTTCAGTAAAAACAGTGAAATTCCCATTGAATAACATGGGGAACTATGAAATTTAAGAAGCACGTTTTCGTTCAAGGAAAATATTTTAAAAGGTCTATTTTCGATTCAGTTGAAAACGATTCAGGTAGAAAACAGAATGCAGTGAAAACAGTCACAGCAAGTTCCTGAAAGTTGGAAATAGATGAGGTTGAAATTTGGAAAAATGTCTAAGGAAAGAAATTGTTATAAAACACAGACTGTTTAGTTTTTCCAGGCTAGCGGGGTCTTCAGTGAGAGCGCTTCTTGTTTTTCAACCCAAAGAATGAAGCGAGTCAGTTTGAAACATTTCAAACTCCCCGAAAATAAGCCGTGTACTCTGGTTTCGACTCAATACTATAAAGCATTGCTCTCAGACCAGTCGGAATTCCGCCTCAATTGGTTGCCTAATGGAAAACCTTATACCCCTTTCGAATAACAATTCCCAAATATCCTTAAGAAAAGTCTAGCAAAAAAAGCACTAGTCCCCCATTAAATCAATGGCATTCATTCTGTTACTGTTTTAAACATTTCAAAAAAAGTTTACATTCTCCCTTTTACTTTAAAAATCTTGAAAGCTTAAATTTTGACCCATTTAAAAAAAAATCACTTAAAATTTAATTTAAAAAAATAATAATTACTCTCTAAATTTATGTCTTAAAACTAAAAAAATATTTACGCTTAATATTTCAATAAATAATAAATATTCACAAACCCACCTTTTACCTTGCCCATTTAAAAAAATTTCTGAATTTATATAATCGAAATCATTACTTCTCCAAGTAGTTCTTTTCCCCTGATTGTAGAGAGGAACTCTTCTGAAATCTTCACTTTTCCACATATGTTCATAAAAGCTTGAGCTACTTCCTTAGGATTCAACAAGGCCACAGCGTTCACGAAACTTGAAATCGCTTTCCTGTTCCACTCAGTAGTTAGGCATGGAGGATGCATCTGAATAGGTGGAAGTACTTCAGAAATGCATTCGCGCCGTCTACATATGTGTCTAAGTTCACACTCCTCAATCGATGTATTTTGAAACTTTCAGGATTCTCCGAGCACGATTTTCTGGAATTCTGAACCCATTAACAATTCCAGGATGCTGTCCCACACACCATCCAAAATAATTTGGAGTTTCTTACACTGCTTTTTGGTTAATGCAACTCCTGTTGTTAAGTGAAAAATCCTGAAACAGAATTTGAAAGACTTGAAGACTTCTTACTTTATTTAAACTTAGAACAGAACTAAAATTCACTAAGCGTTTCCTTTGCATACTGTGACTAATGCATGACCCTTATCACAACACGTGTTGGTGTGTCACCATGAGTCAGCGCTTCACGGTGACTGTTTCCTTATCTGTTCATCTCTCAACGAACATGCTATCGACTCTAATCAGACAAAGCTTATTTTCAGGTAAATTCTTAGAGAAAAACGAAAGGACTTCATTATAATTAATTTTCATATCCAGAGAGAATAAAACTAAAATGTATTCGGTAAGAAATTCTTCATGGTTGAATTTTCCACAAAAGGAATACGGAAAGCGAAAGAATTTAATCAGACACCCTGAAAGAATTCATCTCGGAATTAAAAAACCGCTTTTGAAAAAAAAAAAAAAAAAAAAAAAACCCAGTAAACTATAGAATACTTTGTTCTTCACATAAAGAAAACACAGTGTACGATTTCAATATTCCCTTTTTTCTTAAAATTTCTCACACGTAATAACTAAGATCAATTGAGTCCAGAAATGCTTCGTCTACTTTAGTATTTCGATTCCGAGGAAGTTCTTCCCGATACTGTTAAGATATTTTCTCAAAATCCAGTTGTAAAATAATTTTGGTCATGTTTATATGATTGTCGTTGTCGGAGATTTCCAATCCGTTCATATCCACCATGTCATACACTGTGTCCCCGAGAGTTTCTTCAAGCAGAAAAGAGCCTTCATTCCACAGAAATTCTTCTTTGGTGTTTGAAATGTTTCCAAAGTCAAATTATTTTTTTTCCAATGCTTTCTTAATTAAAGCTGAAAACGAAATGGATCGAAGAAACGTCTGTTGTATGACTCTTAACATAGTAGATTTCTTATCACCCACTTTAGTCCAATGTTCGCCGCACAGAGAAATTTCAGATTTCAAAATTTCACCATCCTGACCCACTTTTTTCTGAGTGAAATCCAATACATGGTGAAAATCTCGACCTATGCATTCCTTTGAGTGGGGAATCGCTCTCATGAAAGGGGGCAACGGTTAAAATCGACATTGATTAAAATTGGAGAGAGGAAAAATATGAGAATTGAATAAATAATGCATAGACGGGATTCCCGAAAACATAAAAAATATAACTTTTATATAAAAAAAAAAAAAATTCCATGAAAAATATTGGAGGGTGAATGATATCTCACATCGGTCTTCCACTCCTCCCAAAATTTAACGAAGTCCATTAAATCGCTGTTGTCAGTACACGTATTTGTTTAATTTTGTGTGGAATGGATGACGATGTGAGATATCATTCACCCTCCAATATTTTTCATGTAATTTTTTTATATAAAACTTATATTTTTTATGTTTTCGGGAATCCATCTATGCATTATTTATTCAATTCTCATATTTTTCCTCTCTCCAATTTTAATCAATGTCGATTTTAACCGTTGCCCCCTTTCATGAGAGCGATTCCCCACTCAAAGGAATGCATAAGTCGAGATTTTCACTATGTATTGGATTTCACTCAGAAAAAAGTGGGTCAGGATGGTGAAATTTTGAAATCTGAAATTTCTCTGTGCGGCGAACATTGGACTAAAGTGGGTGATAAGAAATCTACTATGTTAAGAGTCATACAACAGACGTTTCTTCGATCCATTTCGTTTTCAGCTTTAATTAAGAAAGCATTGGAAAAAAAAAATAATTTGACTTTGGAAACATTTCAAACACCAAAAGGAGAATTTCTGTGGAATGAAGGCTCTTTTCTGCTTGAAGAAACTCTCGGGGACACAGTGTATGACATGGTGGATATGAACGGATTGGAAATCTCCGACAACGACAATCATATAAACATGACCAAAATTATTTTACAACTGGATTTTGAGAAAATATCTTAACAGTATTGGGAAGAACTTCCTCGGAATCGAAATACTAAAGTAGACGAAGCATTTCTGGACTCAGTTGATCTTAGTTATTACGTGTGAGAAATTTTAAGAAAAAAGGGAATATTGAAATCGTACACTGTGTTTTCTTTATGTGAAGAACAAAGTATTCTATAGTTTACTGGGTTTTTTTTTTTTTTTTTTCAAAAGCGGTTTTAATTCCGAGATGAATTCTTTCAGGGTGTCTGATTAAATTCTTTCGCTTTCCGTATTCCTTTTGTGGAAAATTCAACCATGAAGAATTTCTTACCGAATACATTTTAGTTTTATTCTCTCTGGATATGAAAATTAATTATAATGAAGTCCTTTTCGTTTTTTCTAAGAATTTACCTGAAAATAAGCTTTGTCTGATTAGAGTCGATAGCATGTTCGTTGAGAGATGAACAGATAAGGAAACAGTCACCGTGAAGCGCTGACGCATGGTGACACACCAACACGTGTTGTGATAAGGGTCATGCATTAGTCACAGTATGCAAAGGAAACGCTTAGTGAATTTTAGTTCTGTTCTAAGTTTAAATAAAGTAAGAAGTCTTCAAGTCTTTCAAATTCTGTTTCAGGATTTTTCACTTAACAACAGGAGTTGCATTAACCAAAAAGCAGTGTAAGAAACTCCAAATTATTTTGGATGGTGTGTGGGACAGCATCCTGGAATTGTTAATGGGTTCAGAATTCCAGAAAATCGTGCTCGGAGAATCCCGAAAGTTTCAAAATACATCGATTGAGGAGTGTGAACTTAGACACATATGTAGACGGCGCGAATGCATTTCTGAAGTACTTCCACCTATTCAGATGCATCCTCCATGCCTAACTACTGAGTGGAACAGGAAAGCGATTTCAAGTTTCGTGAACGCTGTGGCCTTGTTGAATCCTAAGGAAGTAGCTCAAGCTTTTATGAACATATGTGGAAAAGTGAAGATTTCAGAAGAGTTCCTCTCTACAATCAGGGGAAAAGAACTACTTGGAGAAGTAATGATTTCGATTATATAAATTCAGAAATTTTTTTAAATGGGCAAGGTAAAAGGTGGGTTTGTGAATATTTATTATTTATTGAAATATTAAGCGTAAATATTTTTTTAGTTTTAAGACATAAATTTAGAGAGTAATTATTATTTTTTAAATTAAATTTTAAGTGATTTTTTTTAAATGGGTCAAAATTTAAACTTTCAAGATTTTTAAAGTAAAAGGGAGAATGTAAACTTCTTTTTGAAATGTTTAAAACAGTAACAGAATGAATGCCATTGATTTAATGGGGGACTAGTGCTTTTTTTGCTAGACTTTTCTTAAGGATATTTGGGAATTGTTATTCGAAAGGGGTATAAGGTTTTCCATTAGGCAAATAATTGAGGCGGAATTCCGACTGGTCTGAGAGCAATGCTTTATAGTATTGAGTCGAAACCAGAGTACACGGCTTATTTTCGGGGAGTTTGAAATGTTTCAAACTGACTCGCTTCATTCTTTGGGTTGAAAAACAAGAAGCGCTCTCACTGAAGACCCCGCTAGCCTGGAAAAACTAAACAGTCTGTGTTTTATAACAATTTCTTTCCTTAGACATTTTTCCAAATTTCAACCTCATCTATTTCCAACTTTCAGGAACTTGCTGTGACTGTTTTCACTGCATTCTGTTTTCTACCTGAATCGTTTTCAACTGAATCGAAAATAGACCTTTTAAAATATTTTCCTTGAACGAAAACGTGCTTCTTAAATTTCATAGTTCCCCATGTTATTCAATGGGAATTTCACTGTTTTTACTGAAACGTGTTTCATCAAAACCGCCCCTAAGAAAATATGAAGTATTCCATTTTTAGCCCTATAAGGGAATGTACTTTTCCGAAACGAACATTATCTGTTTTCAATTTTCCCGAAACGAACCTTATCAGTTTTCAACTTTTTCTAAAACGATCTTTGCAATCAAAATTTAAACCCTTCTCAATATGAACTTAGGAATGCATTTCAAAAAAGAGAGAGAATCAACTCAAAAGATTGATACTTTATGAAAAATAGATTAAGAAAAGAAGTTTTAAGTTACATAGGGAAAAACAAGAAACGAACGACGACATGAAGTAGAAAAAGAATAAAGTTTCCATGAGGAAATACAGAATTTGATGCGAAAAGAGCCACTTAATGCTTTGAACAGGGGAAACTTGTTTCAGTAAAAAAAAAATTCTTATTCTTATGATTTCTTTAAGAAAACTGACATTTTCAGTACATTTATGCTTTTCTATGAAAGTTTTTCTCAAAGGACTCTATTAAGTTGATCTCAAGTCTTTGAAGTGAATGGGAAGAAAAATAACATGTCTATGTGTTATGAGAAAATGAAAGAATATCCTTAAGACAGCGTGAAGTGAATTGAACATCAAGCAGTTGTGTGATGTTTTACTATCGTATATGTTCATACATTTCAGGAAAATATCTTCTAAAGTTAGAGGAAAAATATATGAATATTTAAAAAAAAAAAACCTAAAACAAAAACAGCTCCTTAGATTTACAAAGTGAGTATTTGAAGTAGAAAGAGGGATGGAATGCTTTGAATAGGAATTTCTTGTTTCATTGAAGGGATTCTTATTTTGGAATTTTTTTTAAAAAAGAGAAACTATCATTTTCAGAAAATTTCTGGGGGAGTCGAACTTGGACATTTAACAAAATTCTTGGGTATATAGGAATTTGAAGAAAGTTTATGGAATGAAACATGAAGAGAAAGAAATGGGTTGAAAGACTTAACATTCAAGCTTCGTCAATTTATTTGGTTCTGGGAAAATTTTACGTTTTGGGGAGAACTCGTTGTTTTTTTTTGTTTTTTTTTTTTTCAAAATCAACCCTTTAGAAATTTTTAAGATAGAAAAAATATTGACTAAAGGAAATCTTAAGTAATACAAATTCTGACTTGAAGCACTTTTAAGTAAGAAAATATTTGTCTGAAGTAATTTTTCAATGTCTAAGCATTGACATCTGACTAATCGCCCGTCCGAAATTAAATCCTGTGGAGGCTTGAGTTATGAGCTTTTGAATTACGACACTAGCTTTCTACCTTCCTTGGAAACAGTGGACTAAATCAGGGTCTGCTTATTTCCTTGTAGGGGTTCACGACTGATCTCTTAAATCTTGAATGAACGGTAAAGTTGAAACGCTCTATCCCATTGAGTCACCAGTTTTAGATTTTTGTCATCTTAGACCGATTAAGTTCGCTCAGAAAACTATGCTTTTGCAAGCTTGAGTTTGCGTTCAAAGTTCAAAACCAGAATTTAGTTTAATCTACCAAGCAAAGGGATTTCATGTCATGAGGTTTTCCAGCAAAGCAGTAGACGCGTGAAAACAGTCGCACAAGATAGTCATTTTCCGGTAGAAGAAGGGAGATTCCAAAGTTAATTTCTTGGGGGAAAGCGTAAAAACACTCTTTCGTTCACTGGAGAGAGCGTAAAAACACTCTTCTTTCACTGGATAGAGCGTAAAAACACTCTTCTTTCATGTTTTAATTTAAACCTCGAGGAATTAGTATCTAACTATGAAAAGGAAGTTCTAAAGATTTAGGGGCATTTACACTAAAATCCTACAATGACTTTATTTGAAATAGTGAAGAATCGGCCTTACAGACTAAAATACATCTGAAGATTTTAGACACATTTCTGTTCAAAAGTAAAGTCTAATGGAAAAATAAGAGCAATTAAATCGATAGGAAAAGATTGATAGGTTGAATCAGAAAAAAAAAAAACTAAGAAAAAAAAAGAAGTTTCATAAAAATAAACCGAAGTTTTAAGAATCATACGACACTGAATAGAAGGAAAAACATAATAAGTAAAATAAGGGAATACGATATTTTCATTATGAGAGTTTGGAAACATCTGCTTTTCTTACGAATTAGTAAAACGTGAAATAAAAATGTTTAGAGGAAGTATGGACTTAGTTAGTCGCAATGTCTCCAGAATGAAAGCTTTTTCTGCTGAGACAATGAATAAAAAATACGATAATGAAAACCTAATTGAAACGAAAGAAAAGGTCAATGAAACTAAACGTCTAATGAAAAATGCGGCAGGCACAGAAGTTAAAAATGATGGGACCGATACGGGAGAACTGGACATTTAGTGGAAGAAATATACGCGAAGTTTTGAAACATCTCAATTTAAAGCGAACTAAATGAGGGAAAGGAATGAGATTGGGGAAGTTCTTATTAACTTTGATGAAGTGAGGAAACAATAAAAATTTAGTTATACATGAAATAAAGTAAAAAAAAAAAAAAGAAATAGCTCGTTTAAGAATATGGTTTTTCGTGAAAGTAGGAAATTTTAGTTGAAATGTCATGACCAGCATTTCGAAAAGAAATAGATTGAGTCGATATGTATGGAAAAGAAGTAAGAATTTCATTATTTTCGCAATGGGGGTGGGGAATAACTGCTTTTCTGATGAGTTAGTAAAACGTTAAAAAAATAATGTTTATGGGATGAACGGAATCACTAGCTTTGCCTCTAGAATGAATGTTTTTTCGGACGAGACAGAAAAATATACAGCCCAAAGAATACAAATTTTATCGTAAGAAAAAAGGTTTTAGATTGTATGTCTTGACAATGAATGCTTTCTTATTGGGACAGTCCACGAAAAGTATAGCAAACTATGAAAGAATAAAAAAAAATGCATATTCGATTACATGCAAAGCTTTGAGGAATATTTTTAAGCAAGTTTGAAAATATGCTATATAAGGAAACAAAAATCTGATGACTTGCTACATCTAAAATAATCGTTTTGTTGAAATGAAATGGAAAAAAAAGAGTCCAAATAAATGGAGTCACAAGTTTGACCAAGTAAGAAAACAATTACTGACATACTGAAAAGTTTTACGAAATTTCAAAAAAAAAAAAAAAAAAGTGAAGTAAAATAGCGAAATTGGGAAGCTATAATGATATGCGAAATAAAGTAAGAAAATATTGTTTCATCAGAATTTTAACTGTGAAAGACCTGTAGAGTTCTTGAACACACACGAAAAAATTACGAGAAAATAATATGGCAGAGGCGAAAGACTCAGAATTAGCATGAAGTCATTTAACAAAAAAAAAAAAAAATGACAAAGTCCAATAATTACTGCGAACAGGAACGGAATCGTTTCTGAAGAAGCATTTTCTCGTCTCATGATCTGTAATAAAATTGAATAAAGGAAAAGAAAAGTTCCCCAGAAAATTCATTACATCTACACGAAAAAACTCCCTCAAAACATACAAAAAATATAAAAAATTCATGATGAAATAACGTAAAAGTTATAAAAAAGAAAAGAGCTGGAATACATAGTACATGAAAATACGACTAGAAAAAAAAATATATTGAAGGGCGAAAGACTCAGAATTAACATGTCTACATTTCCGCTTGATTTCCCAAAAATTTTGTCAAAGTCCAATAGTTACAACGAACAGGAACGAAATCGTTTCTAAAGAAGCATTTCCCCGTCTTATGGTCTGAAATAAAATTAAATGTATGATAAAGAAAAGTTCAAGAAAATTCATTACATCTACACGAAAAAACTCCCTCAAAACATACAAAAAATATAAAAAATTCATGAAGAAATAACGTAAAAGTTATAAAAAAGAAAAGAGCGGGAATACATAGTACATGAAAACATTACGACTAGAAAAAAAAATATTGGAAGGGCGAAAGACTCAGAATTAACATGTCTATTATTTCCGCTTGATTTCCCAAAAATTTTGGCAAAGTCCAATAGTTACTGCGAACAGGAACGAAATCGTTTCTAAAGAAGCATTTCCCCGTCTCATGATCTGTAATAAAATTGAATAAAGGAAAAAGAAAAGTTCCCCAGAAAATTCATTACATCTACACGAAAAAACTCCCTCAAAACATACAAAAAATATAAAAAATTCATGATGAAATAACGTAAAAGTTATAAAAAAGAAAAGAGCTGGAATACATAGTACATGAAAATACGACTAGAAAAAAATATATTGGAAGGGCGAAAGACTCAGAATTAACATGTCTACATTTCCGCTTGATTTCCCAAAAATTTTGTCAAAGTCCAATAGTTACAACGAACAGGAACGAAATCGTTTCTAAAGAAGCATTTCCCCGTCTTATGGTCTGAAATAAAATTAAATGTATGATAAAGAAAAGTTCAAGAAAATTCATTACATCTACACGAAAAAACTCCTCAAAACATACAAAAAATATAAAAATTCATGAAGAAATAACGTAAAAGTTATAAAAAAGAAAAGAGCGGGAATACATAGTACATGAAAACATTACGACTAGAAAAAAATATTGGAAGGGCGAAAGACTCAGAATTAACATGTCTATTATTTCCGCTTGATTTCCCAAAAATTTTGTCAAAGTCCAATAGTTACTGCGAACAGGAACGAAATCGTTTCTAAAGAAGCATTTCCCCGTCTCATGGTCTGAAATAAAATTAAATGTATGAAAAAGAAAAGTTCCCAAGAAAATTCATTACATCTACACGAAAAAACTTCTCAAAACATACAAAAAATATATATAAAAAAAAACCATGAAGAAATAATGTAAAAGTAATTAAAAAAAATAGAGTGAATACGTAGTACACGAGACCACCTGACCAATTTTTTGAAACCAAATCATCGTGAGTTAGGACCTTGCTAAGACCATTAGAGCATTTTTACTCCATTGGAAAGAAAATTCCCCAGCATCGTTACGTAAAAATTTCCTCCGGTGAAAAATAACATCGAAGAGGAGGAAAAATCCCGCTTGAAACCACTGGAATAAATGCAAAAATCCCAACGGACCCACTCGGTTGTTGCCATCCCTCAAAATCAAAGATCCATCGAAAGTTCCAAAAAGCACCGCTAGGGGCAGCACATCGAGTTGACACCCCCCCCATATCCACCCCGTTTCCCACTCGATCGTTGCCATCCCTCAAAACAAATATTCATTTAAAGTTCCAAGAAGCTTCGCTAGGGGGCAGCACATCATGGGGGCGATCGCGTGACAAAAATTCTGACTCGGGGGCAGCACATCGAGTTGACATCCCCCTATATCCACCCCCCTTTCCCTCTCGGTCGTTGCCATCCCTCAAAAACAAAGTTCCATTGAAAGTTCCAAGATGCACCGCTAGGGGGCAGCACATCATGGGGACGATCACGTGACAAAAATTCTGATTCGGGGACAGCTGGGGCAGCCTTGGGACAGCCGGGGACAGCCTCGTGGACAGCCAATGTTAAGTCTATGGAGGGCTGTCCCTGTGCCAGAAGTCTCCCTTTTTCTCTACTAACTTCAGTGAGCAATTCTGTCTCGCTCATGTTGCGTTATGTTTAGTTTCGCCGCACGTTCGGATTTTTCACCCAGTTAAAAAGTTCAGCCCTCCCCCCCCCCACCCTTTGTCAGTCTCATGTATGCGTAACGAATCATAGTAATATTTGGTTATACACAGTGCGGCAATTAAGTAATGAGACAGATTTAAAAAAAATCCCGGTAAAAGACACGGGTCGAGAAGGCATCGTTTTTTGATAAGTCATTTATCAGCTATGCGGTGGCAACAACGTTTGTGTGAGAATTGCGCAGGTTATTATTTACGTTGTGCACGACGTCATTCGACGGAAGAACATTGTCACAGCTCTGTCATGGAGCAGAGAGCAAATATTCGGTTCTATTTGAAAATCGGTGAAACTGCATCTGAGATAGTTGAATTGTTGATAATGTCTATGGGGTTAATTGCCTATCTTATGCACAAATATTCTGATGGTATGCACGTTTCAAGGATGGGTGGGAAGATTTGGAAAATGACGAAAGGCCCGGACGCCCGATTGCAGTACGCACGTCTGAACTCATTGAGAAAGTTCGTGAAAGAATAAAAGTGATCGTTGTGGGACCTTAAGGATGCTGGAATGTGAGCTCGGTGTAAATAAGGAAACGATTCGTCAAATTTTAGGGCAAGAATTTTTTTTTTTTTTTTTTTTGTGTGTGTATGGAGGGGGAGGGGATGCTCGTTTTGTCCCTCATGCTTTGTCAGACGACAAGTAACATGCACTAGTGGAGTACGCAAAAGACATTCTGGAGACTACAGAAACAATGCAAAAGCATTGTGACAGATGACGAGACAGATTGTTTTCGTTATGATCCTGAAACGAAGAGTCTGAGTGCTAAGTCGCCACAGTCACCCTATGGAAAAAAGATCTGGTTACAGAAGTCCAAATTCAAGACAGTGCTTGTGCGCTTTTACGACATCAACGGAATTCTGCATCACGAGTTCATTCCTGAAGGTACAACTGTCACTGGCAATGCTTACACATCCATTTTGGAACGATTGTGAAAGAGGATTGTTCGTGTCAGACCTGAATACAAAAAGGAGCGATGGTTCCTTCTTCACGATAACGCACCCACACACAGAGCAGTCAGTGTACAGCAATTTCTGGATCGAAAACAACTGTGTGTACTCAGTCCTCCTCCCTGTTCTTCAAATTTGTCACCGTGTTACTATTTTCTATTCCCTAAATTAAAGCTGCCTTTAAAAGGAAAAGTTTTTCAAGACATTGAAGACATACAAAGAACTGTGACATCAGCTCTCCACTCCATACCAAAACATGACCTATGCGAGCCCTTCCTTTCGTTGGCTGATCGTGCCATTTCTTGTATTAACGCAAGAGGAATGTACTTCGAATAAAATATATGTATTCACGTAAGTTTTCCCGCTTTTCCATTTAAAAAAAAAAATCAGTCTCATTACTTAATTGCCGCATTGTATACATCACACTATATTTAGTTTGGTAATACAACATAATTAATTATTTTTGTGGTGCTATTGTAATACTGCAGGGATTTCCATAGCATACTGTATGAGAAGCTAAGACTTTTAGCTCTCTACCATGAGGAGCACATCATTCAATTACACGTTCACAGGGTGAATGACATTTCCATCTTTTCATTTGTACAATGAGTGAAATCCCACTCGCGACGCAATTAACTTTCGATGCGTGTATAGGAACACCTGCCAGTTTGCAACAACGTAGTTTTGCATGTGGACATTAACTCAGGGTCTGTTTCTGAACCTGAGAACGCATTTCACAGAAATTCACTCTCATAATTGTATTTCATCAGTTCCGGTCGTTTACATAGTTTCTTGTTTTGTAGAGTTGCATTTAGCGTTTCTTTGGCACCCGCATTACTGATACCGAAAACCGAAATTCTTAGTTCGTATTCTATTGACGAGATTATGCAAATCTGAAAGATTTTAAAAAGGAATGATATTTCGTTTGGCAGTGTGCTTTTCTGAAACAAACATATGCAGTCCCCTCATTTTTATGAAACTGCATATTTTGAAGCTTTTTTTATAGCATCTGGTAGTATTTTTGATAGTTTTTAACTGGGATCAATTCCCGAGAAAGAAATGACGGTTTTTTTGTTTTTTTTTTTGTTCTTGTTGGGGGTTTAACGACCACCGTGGCAACTTGATGGGCTATAACCAGTCGCCGGTCCCTAATTTAGGGTCACTGAGTCCAGGAAAAGGAGAGAGCCAATGCCATAAGACAAACACAATATCCATGCCTCATCGGGATTCGAACTGGGACCCATCTCGGACGAATAGTCAAAAGCCAGCACTTGAACCACTACGGGGCGGCGGGGTTTTCCTTATGTTTTCATATATTCAGATGTGTTTTTAAATTTACGCACTCGTGTATTTTTAATTTAATAGCTATGCGCCCATGTACGCAAAGTTGAACCCAAAGGTGACACCAGGCGCCCAGGTGGCCGAGTGGTAGGTAGCGTTGGCTTCAAATTATTCGTCCGAGGTGGGTCCACGTTCGAATCCTAGTTGAGGATGGATGGTGTGTTTGCTTTACGGGACGGACGACTGCTTATAGCCCATTGGGTTACCCACGGTGGTTGCTAAACCTCCTAACAGAAACAAGCAAAAAAAAAAAAAAAAAAAAAAAGACAGTCTTCTCCTTTATTTCTTAAGGCTATATCAAATACGCACTACTCCGTTTTAGATGGTACTATAGCCTACTCTTGTAAAATAAAAATCATGTGGAAAACTGGGGTGTATTTACAATTTCATTAAGCATGCAATTGCTCTCTATCATTCATTCACTCCTCCTCCTTCCTCACGACCTACCCTACCCGTCCCGGTGCAGTTACACTATCTACCAACAAGTAATTGAACATCCCTGCAATCGACGATATCTGCGATCCTGATACACGTCACGGCCGCCGCCGTTAAATATTGTGTGGGAATCAACAACGCAACCAGTCGCATGCAAGATGCCACGCAGTTCGGAGCTCTCTGATTTCGAGAAAGCTGTAATCGTCGGGTATCACAGAAATAGCCGATCCATACGTGACATATCCAGCGAGTTGAAGTACCCAAAATCGAAAGTGGCCTACGTGATTGGCAAGTGGAAGATGAGAGGTGACTGTCGGAATGTGCCCCGACCCGGCAGACCCACAAAACTGGGAGTTAGAGACCGACGGGTGCTGGCCAGAGAAATTCGGAAGAACCGCACCAAATCGATGGGCCACATCCGCGAGGAGTTTCAACAGGCATCCGGGAGTGTTCTTTCGATGAATACCATCCGTAAGGAAGCCCATCTGCTCGGTTATCGTGGACGTGCTGCCGCCCACAAGCCTTTGATCACCAAGTCCAATAGGGCTGCTCGGCTAAGGTGGTGCAAAGAACGTCGGCAGTGGACCGTTTAATAGTGGAAATAGGTTCTCTGGAGCGACGAATCAAGGTTCACCCTCTACCGTTCGGATAGCAGGGTCTGGGTTTGGCGTCTGCCTAGAGAACGCCTCCTGCCGGAATGTATTGTGCCAAATGTGAAGTTTGGCGGCGGTGGAATTATGCTATGGGGGTGTTTCTCCTGGTATGGCTCGGTACCCTTGGTCGCAATTCCTGGTAGACTCAACGCCGAGACCTACTGCACCATTTTGGATGACCATGCGCTTCCTACGTTGTGGCAGTTTTACGAGGTAGACCCATGTTACTTTTAGGATAACAATGCCACCTGTCATGTTGCGAGGTCCACCATGGCTTGGTATGGTGACAGTGGGGTTAATCGAATGGACTAGCCTGCGCAGAGCCGGGACCTTAACCCTGTCGAGCACCTCTGGGACGAGTTGGAGCGTCGACTTAAGGGGTGCCTCCACCGTCCAAAATCGGTGAAGGAACTGGCCTGTCTTCTCCAAGCCGAGTGGAAGAAAATACCGCTAGCCGTCGTTCAACGCCTGGTTGAGAGTATGCCCCGGAGGGTCGCAGCTGTAATCGCCGCTCGTGGAGGCTTCACCAACTATTGAAGGTGAATAAACTTCGTTTTCCTTTGCTATCACAGGTGTCCAATTACTTGTTGGTAGATAGTGTATATTAAGGTATCAGTTTGTGTAAAATACAGGATCGACTATCTATAAAAAAAAGTCCTGCAAACATACTGTATTTTTTCGTTTAGACGCGCCGTTTTGGGTGCAAATCAAGTAAATATTCAATAAGATCCTAAAGTTAATGTCAGTATTGGTCTTATTGATAAAACATGAAACCTAGTCTTTATGAAAACGTAAAAAAAAAAAAAAAAAACGCATGTGTAATTGAAAGTTCTGAATAAAATGAACATTTTGAGCTGTGGCCCAACCCTCTGACTTATTTCGTGCGCCCTCTAGGAGCTAAAATAGAAATGCCCGCAAAATATCCACAGTGGCGGCAAACGCGGCACTGGATTTTTTCAGATTTTCTCGGATAGTGAGGAGGCTATAATGAACGATATCCTGAAAGTCCCATCTTGATTTCTCATAGTTGTTGGTTTGAGCCATATTTTGCCTAATTCGACTGGATTATCTATTTCCTCCTTTTGTTAGGCACGAGATCGAACCGCTCAACATCATGATTTCCACGCTTGTCGGTATTTCGCTGGTCTTGCCGGAAGTCCGAAATTTAGAATACAAATTTCCTTCGAGAAAAGAAAAAAGAACTATGTCGTGCTTAGCTAAATTGCTTAACTATCTTAAAATGTTGAAATTTTCAAAATTAGTTTTATTAATATTTCGGGTTGTAGATATCGAAGGTATAACGTTGTAAGGAATTTCCGAAGTTTCGAAGTCTTAGGAATACATGAATTAGAAAAGCGGGTTGTTCTAATTCATATATGCAACTGGACACAAAGCAACTTCTGTGTGGCTATAAGATGCAAAACAAGTGGAAACTTTCAGAGCGACATTCATAAAAAATATTAATGGATATAACTCTGAAAGCTTCGCTATTTGTTTCTCATGCTTTCTTATACACAGCTGGCCACCCAAAATATAACACCAAGAAGGAAGCATCCGAATGGCCTGAAATTCGCAGCATGCGTCACCAGCGAGAGGGCACGCAAACGATTAGCATTGCAGGGCATATGCAAGTCATGTGCGCCCGCCACGCCACCGAGAAGCACTATAAGAAGGGTGCTCAGAAGGCGGGGTGTAAGTAGTGGAAGTGTGTTCTGCTGCCGGACCTGTGCGTGGGAAGCTTCCTGATGCCTCATCGCAGAATACGGCAGTCATTCCAGCACGTTTCGGAGTTCGACAGAGGACGAATTGTGGCTTATTGCGAAAGCGGTTTATCGTACCGAAACATCGGCGCCCGTGTGGGACGACATTCAGCCACAGTGAGGCGAGTATGGATTCGGTGGGTGCAGGAGGGACGGACGGACCGACGTGTGCAATTGCCGCAGCCACGGCACACCACCGAACGAGAGGA
This sequence comes from Macrothele yani, assembly GCA_039090855.1. Taxonomy (NCBI): domain Eukaryota; kingdom Metazoa; phylum Arthropoda; class Arachnida; order Araneae; family Macrothelidae; genus Macrothele; species Macrothele yani. The sequence continues at coordinate 56,129,087 of CM077017.1, read as the reverse complement.
CCGGCATGTTGTGCGGCGGGCATTGACGGCTCGCACCGCCACATCACGAACGTTTGCGCATGAATTAGGGTGTGTTGCGCAACAACCTGTGTCAGCACGTACCGTTCGACGTCGTCTGCAGGAGTGGGGACTTGTCGCACGGCGCCCATTGCTCCAATTACCATTGACGTTACACCGCCGGCGAGTGCGGCGGCAGTGGGCCGTTGAACGCCGCACCTGGACTACGGAATGGCACGACATTGTCTTCTCCGACGAGTCCCGCTTCTGCCTGCAACACCACGATGGTCGCATCCGAGTGTGGCAGCACTGCTGCGAGAGACTGTATGACGCTTTCACTATGCATCGCCATACCGGTCCGTCGCCTGGCGTTATGGTTTGGGGCACAATTGGATATGACACCCATACCCCTCTGGTACGCATCGCCGGTACACTCAACAGCCATCGCTACATCTCCGACATTTTGGAGTGTGTAGTCCTCCCTTACCTGCAGGACTTGCCAGCGGCCACGTTTCAACAGGACAATACGTGCCCGCACATGGCACGCATCGTGCAACAATTCTTCACGGCCCACCAGGTGTCACTGCTGCCGTGGCCCGCCTGTTTTCCCGATATGTTGCCTATCGAACACTTCTGGTCGCTGATCGGCAACCGAGTCGCCTGGCAAGCACCACCCGCGGATATGCCTGATGAACTGTGGCAACGTGTGGAAGCAGCCTGGACCGACATACCCCAAGCCCACATCCAAAGTCTCTTTCGTTCGATGCCGCGGCGTGTAGCGGCTGTTATTACCAGCCATGGGGGCCACGCGAACTATTGATGTCTGCGTGTTCCACAAGTCGCACGGGCCTGTAAGCTCAATCGTTTCATCTTTGTATCTGTTGTTATGTGTCCAGTAAATCTGGCTTTGCTATCTCGTGTCCTTCTTGGTGTTGCATTTTGTGTGCCCAGCAGTGTATATGTTATAGGGTTCTTAGCATCAGCAGCCGGTCTGTGTAATTTGAGGATGCTAAAGTTGTTTCTGAAGAATCACAACGAGAAAAAAAGAAAAGAAAAAAACCTCCAAAAAATTTGGGATGTGGTTGGTCATTCAAATGTTTTTTTTTTTTTTTATTTATTGGGGTTTAACGGTTTAACGACTTCTGTGAGGAACTCAGCGAGTTATAAGCAGTCTCCCATCCGTAATTTAGGGTCACTGGTTTCAGAGAAAGGAGAGAGCTAACGCCGTAAGACTAACACAACATCCATGCCTCACAGGGTTCGAACCCGGACCCACTTGGATGAATGGTCAAAAAGCAGGACCGTAGCAAGATTTTCTTATCTGGGAAGACGAGACTTGCGATTACGCCCCTTGGAGTTCAAAATTACGCCCCTTCGCGTTCCACTCCAAATAATGCGTGGGTTTTACTTTCTCACACACCGCCGTTATAGGAAAGTATTATGATCGTTCAAAAATCACCCTTCAGGTTTTTTATATAATTCTATTAAAAATGTAAAATAGCTAGGTACCACATGTGGTAAATACCAAGTAAAGCGTAAACGTTATGCGAACGTGGACAACACAACACTCCACAGAAATGCAGAAACAAGAACAAGCCAGCCCAGAACGAATGAATATCGGATAGTGAACGTAACAATAGGCAGAAGCTTTAGGGTTAGGGCTTGGAAAAATTGTGTTCAAGGTTAAACGCTTAGAGAACTTTCTGCGACAGAGCATAAATGATTAATTAGCTCTTCATCTCAACGACACGTTCGGAAAGGTCATGGAGGTTAGGCATATCAGCATATTGTTTTCTATGCCTCCATTCACTGTTTTGGAAAATTCACTTAATGGATATGAGACGTTCACACCTCATAATGTATGGTACTCTGAAACCTGGTTAGCTGCATGGAATACTGTATGAGACTAACTAAAGTTTTAAAAAGAAAATACTGAAGGGTATAACTTTTCTTCATTAGTTTCACAATTTCTATTTTTTACATCCCTCAAAGCATGAATTTACGCCCCTGTAATGATCATTCTGGGAAGGCAACCGCCCTCTCGGTAGCTATGGCCCTGTCAAAAAGCCTGCGCCACCGGGGCGACCACTTTAAGTGGATTTTCTTGGGACATACAATCGTCCTTGTTAAGGACAAGTAAATAATAAAAAAAAATAATCTAAATTTTTTATGCTTCCTAGCTTTCCAAACTTAAAAATGATATGAAATATACCGGCACACACGTTTCTGGCTGGAAGTTTGGGGGTGCCGATCACTGTCAAGTTCGGGCTCAATTTTAAGAGCCCAAGTCATGTCATCCCGGGCCCAAAACTGTGACTAATCTGTTTAGGCATTAATACCTAGCAAAAACACAAGTGTTGGGAAACTTCTGGCAACCATCTGGCTGTGATGGGACACTGCTGGCTGAAATCTGCCGCTCACGGCACGGTAGCGGTCCGTTGGTGGCAGCGCCATCAGTTGGGAGCATGGATGGCCCTGCACACCGTTAAAAAATGGTACTTAGAAATAAGCAAAATGTATTCGTTTTTGAACACATTCTAGGCTTATAACAACTCCGAGTATTTGTGTTTCATTTTTTGGAAAAGACACGTACTCATTTTTGAGTACACACAGGGAATAAATTCTGAGTACATCTGGTATTTCAATTTGAAATATATGTACTAAAAAATCCAAATATTTCAAATATACACTGAAGAGCAATTGAATTAGAGACACCTTTCGTCCTGATGACGGCGGCGATTCGTCTCGGCATGGACTCGACAAGTCACCGGAAGCGTTGGGAAGCCATACGGATCCACGACCCCTGAACAAGCTCCCACAGTTCACAAAGATTTGATGGAGGGGGTCAGAGCCTCGAACATCTCTCTCGATGGCATCCCAGATGTGCTCGATGGGATTAGGGTCAGGTGACCTAGCTGGCCAAGAAAGCGAGGTCACATCGGTGGAGTGTTCATCCAACCATTCGGATACATTTCGTGAGCGATGGCACAGTGCATTGTCTTGTTGCAGGATGAGGTCCCCAGTGGGATGTTGAAGACGCACAAACGGGAGCAAATGGTCGTCCAGGATATCCCGGTAACGTTGACCTGTGAGGGACGATGTCACACGTACCAGTGGTCCCATTTCAGTCCACGTAAACAGTCCCCATACGAGAATGCAACCCCCACCAGCTTGAAGAGTACCCTGCTGGCAAGAAAGATCCATCGCTTCATGTGGTTTGCGCCGTACTTGTATCCTGCCATCCGCATGTACCAACGTGAATCTCGACTCATCAGTCCAGGCAACATTTTTACACATGTCTAGGGTCCAGTGGCGATGTCCCCGCGCGCATGCTAATCTTTGCACCCAGTGATGTGCGGTCAGCAGCGGTACCCTCGTGGGACGATGGCTTCTGTACCCCATAGCGAGGAGATGGTTCTGGATGGTGTGGCTGCTTACACGTTTTTGTACACCGCGTTAAATTGCCGAGTGATTTCTTTCACTGTGGCCCGTCTATCCGCTGTTACAATGTGAGCTAGCCGACGATGACCCCGCTCATCCACACGCTGTTGTCCATGGCAGTTGGCCCTTGCAGGGATGGTTTTACTGGATTCGATGTACTCACGGTGCACCCGTGACATAGTGGCTCGTGAAAATCCCAGTGCCCGCACGACTTCTGTGATGGAGTGACCCATTCGTCGGGCCCCGACAATTTGCCCACGATCAAATGCGCTTAGATCCTTCGTCTTACCCATACTGCGTCCGACTCTTACCAATTCCCGTCGCATCACTCTTTATATTGTCGGATCGCTGCATACGTCATGTCGTTTTCGTTTACAGGGCCGCCCACAGCACCACATTTGCATAACGCCAGCTGTCTCTAATTCAATTGCTCTTCAGTGTATGTGCTCTAACTTCATTCAGTTTCTGTGCTCTTTCGGGCAGGGCACAGAAACTGAAGTAAGTTAGAGCGAATCTAGCGATTCTGACAGAATACTTTGTAAGTGAGAGAGAGCAAACTAGATGTCGCCACCGTACGATTTTGCACATAAAAAGCACAGCGAAATTAGGAGGGGGCTTAACACCTTTATATGTAACGGGGGGGGATTCCTACCCAGGAGCCGTCGCTTAACGTGATCGTCCGATGCATGGCAGATATTAAGCAATTGTTAGAAATTCACACCACCAGGCCAGGTTTGAACCTGGGGTCCCTCCATCAGCAGTCTGAATCCCTAACCACTAAGCCCTTCGCGGCTCGATTTCAAATTTGGAACACGTGTACTCCATACATACTCATTTATTCATAGAATCAACTGGAAGTATATTATTCGATGGTACATCTGGGATAATAGATATACTCATTGTCACATGCTGGGCAAATGGACCGCGCGATTTTATGACGAATATAGCGATGAAGCGACAATCTATTGTTTATGAGATTAACACAGTTATAGCTAATGTAAAAATGTACAAAAGATACTTTATGCATAATTAAATTACTTGTGATCAGTGACTTTGTTGTACTAATTATTTGTGTGTGTCACTTTACACATTTATTAAACAATTTCTCTTGAAATCTATAATATCTAAAATGAAGTAATACGATATTAGGTTTATATTTATTGGCGCAGTTATTTATAAGTACGTATATTGTTTACTTATATTTGAGCATGTCATGTACTCGTTTACGATACGATTGTACTTAAAAAAAAAAAATACCCGAGTAGGTTCAGGTTCTCATTTTTAAGTAGATTTTTTTAACAGTGCAGCATCGCCGTGAATTGCGGACCTCCAAGCAGGTGCCACTAGTGGCCCGTAGCTGGCCAACCGAAGCAACCCCAACACGAGGTGGAAGCAATGGGACTGCGCATGCGCAAAAGCAACTTGTGCTGTGTCTCTCTGGTACCAGTTAATTGAAGACGACGCTATCGCCGTGGTGTTGTTTTAGTGGATGTTAAGAAAAAAAAAGCCATATGTAGAGAGGAGAATTAATTTCCTAGTGAAACGTCGATGAAGATTTTCGTCGGGAGAAAAATACAAAATAATTATTAATGAACTGTAAGAAATAGTCAATTACTCTCATGTATTTATAGAAACTCATTTCGTTGCAAAACTCCTGCACTGACGCACAAAGAATTTAAAATACGGACAGCCATGAAATACGCCCACTCCATTCCCATGAATAACAAGAAATAATTTCTGTGTAATCTTTCGTTTAAACATACATTAAACCGCTTGAAACAAAAGTCCCGGAAAAACAGTAAAATATCGTTATGTTGGAAGAAAATAAGAAATTATACGCATACAAAATTTATCAATTATTTGAAAAAAAAACCAAAAAAAACCCCGAAGCTATGGGGATATAATGTACTCATCCATGGGTTGGATACATAAGGCTGGAGGAATTCGCTGCTAAAAATAACGTCAAGTAAAATAAAATCTTTCCTCTTTAGAACAAATGTAGCTTCGGACCGCGGAAAGGAAAGATACAACGTTAAAAATGTAACAGAATGTCACATGAACGGGTAAATATATTAATTAAACAATCGCCTTTGAAGACCGCAAGGACAGCACAAAACGTTGGAAAGCGCCTTTAAGTTGGTACACTCGTTGAAAATGAGAGAAGTTCCCTTTAGGTAAATAAAAACAATCGTTACGTTAAAAAAATAAATTTATGAATTATATGAAACGGACATTTATGAAAAATACCTCGCAATATTGTAAAATTCAAAAAGAGAACCATTCGTTTCACATCTCGCTGGAAAGACACTCAGCTTGAAGCAAAGCCTCGTGCGTGCCAAACCAGTGTAGGTGCTAGAGCGCCCGCTTCACAAGCAGACACAGTCGTTAGTTCGTTTCCAGCCAGATCCTGACGGGCGTTTTTCAGGACCTGTTGAGAAAATTTCCCCAGCGCCGTGTCGTAATGCAGAAGTTTCGCAAAAGGGGTAAAAAAGGTAGTTGAGCTTTTGGGAAACTGCGGTTATCTGCCCCCCCCCTTAAGACTACTACTGGGAAATTGGCGGACAAGATTCGGCAAGCCATCAGTTACGTCACGTAATTGCCGGCTGCCACTGCCGGAAAACTATCGCACCACATTAGGCTAGCCATCATTTATCGCACGTGCTTCCAGGGCCGCTTGTGCCAGCCACTTCTAGTGATGGATAACTGATGACCCTGTTCTGGCATATGACAACTGATGGGGGTGTCTACTGTTGGCCAGCTGCTGGCCCATGTGGTGGCCGCTGGGATATTTTATTGACGGTTGGGCAGTGGCAACATAGTGGTGGGCCACTGCTGGCTTGAGTGCTGGCCCAGCAGCACTGTTTTTGCTGGGTAATAACAATAATAATCAAGCAAGTAGACATGTCTCAGAAAACTTGAAAATGACAGCGTCCAGGAACGAGAATCGACCCCCCTTCCCCCTTTTCATCCACCGATCAACGTTCGAGTACGTCACCGTTACACCACCCAGAGCAAGTAACCTCCAAGCAACTGATGATATGTTTTGGAACTCGACGTAACGCTCCCCCGTGCGCAAATCGAAGCATATATGATCCTTCATCTTCGCGGGACGCGAGCAGAAAGCTAATCCCATCTGCCTGTAACATCTATTTGTCTATCAATAATAATAATAGTAATAAATCTCCTCTTTCAAACATCCACTCTCTCATTCCCCTGCAATTGACCGATTTCTTCCTCAGTTGGGGAATGGGAAAGCGACATCTGTCTGTTTCTATGGTATAGCAGTATACGATTTACTTTGACCATTTGTTTCTTGAAATGCTTCGGGCAACCGAAATCCGGCAAAATCGGGCTGCGCTGCAATCTATGTACGTTGCTCAGTAAAATTGGCAAGAAGCTGCAGCATGGGAAAAGGAGGGGGGGGGATTTTCGATGGCGTGACATCTGCTACGTACCTAGTACCGACAGTTCTTGAAGAGGCTTTCGTTCTCCGCAGAAATATGCTAATGCGTAGCCTGTGGCATTTCCCCCTCAAGCCCAGAACAAATAGTCCTCACTCCCCGCCTAGACCTAGTTGTTGAAGAATTCTCTTTCCAGCTAGGATGTGTAATACAAGTCTCGTATGCTAAATCATACCAAATCGCAGCTAAAAATAAGAAACTTCAGATCCCGACCGTAGTAAAAATTATGCAGCCCAGGTACAGTCCGTCTCAGTACTGGTGCCGATGCGCTGTCAAGGTGGCAGCGAGATGCCGGTTCTCTCTCTCTCTCTCTGTAGAACACTAGTAATAGGAACCGTGGATACGAACCTCCATGGCCTTTAACAACTGAGGTGAGGTGGGGGGAGGGGGGTATTATTGAAAATTCGATGAGTCATTGGACTAATTATTTGAAAAACAAATAGTTTAATTTTAACAATACAGATTTTTGTATTGAATTGAATATGCTCGCAGAGGCGACGCCAGCAGCTCAGAAGTAGGGAAACTATTACAAGGGGGCTAATAATCGTACGGGGACAGGGAGGAATTTGAAGTGCTTGGCAGAAATTTTGCCAAAAAACTTCGTTCATGTAGATTTTACCCGATGTTCATGATGTCGTACCCAGTAAACGATAAAAGTTTTCAGGTTTATACTATACGTCCAGTTTATCGCATGTATGTAGTACTAGGAACCGTGGATACGAACCTCCATGGCCTTTAACAAGTTTCTATTCTTCCGTAATTTTAGCTTCCTTAAGGTTTTTTTTTTTTTTTTTTTTTAATAGGCCTATGTGCTGTCATAAGGCTGTTTATGAATTTAAATTTGCCGCCCCGGTGGCCGTGTGGTCTAAGCGATGGCCTCTGATCATTCGTCCGAAAGGGGTCCAGGTTCGAATCCCGGTTGTGTTTGTCTTACGGCACTGGCTCTCTCCCTTCCCTGGAACCAGTGACCCTAAATTAGGGACGGACGACTTCTTATAGCCCATTGAGTTGCTCACGGTGGTCGTCAAACCTCCAATAAAAAAAGAATTTGAATTTGTAACCATTCAAGTAGAGAAAATCTATCTATCGTTTTAAACTATTAGGGGTATGCAAAATTTTCCGCCAACCCTGCTAACGGGTGCCGTAGGGGTCTAACTGGCCGGCGACCCTTGCTGTCAGTTCGTACATGAAGCCAAGCACGGCGGTCGATAAAGTTCATTCGCGGTACTGTTTGTTATTCATGTCTAGTTTAGGGAAAAGTGCGAGTGAAGCATACGGTTCAATATGTCAGGCGTATGGCAAAATGGTTATAGTGAGCGGACGTGTTGAGAATGGTTTCCCAGGTTTAAGGAAGGTGATCTAGGCTTGGAAGACAAGCAACGTGGAGGTAGACCGCAGGAACTCGCAGACGAGGAGTTGGAATCGCTGTTGCAAGAGGATGCCACACAATCGACCACGCAACTGGCGAAACGTTTGAAAGTTGCTCAATCGATGGTGGTACTGCGTCTACTGGCCTTGGGGAAGATCCAGAAGATTGGTAAGTGGGTTCAGCGTTAAATTGGTCAACGATTGGGAATCTGCATGGCGTTGCTGAAGAGGTTTCAAGGCAAGAATTTCTTGTGGAAGGTTGTCACCGGGGATGAAAAATGGGTCTATTGTGACAACCCCGTACGCAAGCGATCCTGAGTCGACCCAAGCTATCCCATTAACATCCACTGCAAAACAGGATATCCACGGGAAAAAGGTGCTGTTGCGTGTGTGGTGGGATATACAGGGAGTGATGTACTTCGAATTGTTGAAACCGGGCGAAACAATCACTGCACAACGATATAGCGATCAGTTGATGAAACTGAACGCCGCAATCGAGCAAAAACGCGCATGGACAGGTAAAGGACGCCACCCAGTCATCCTGTTACACGATAATGCCAGACCACATGTCGGTGCCACCACGAAATCAACCCTTGAACAGTTACACTGGGAGGTTTTACCGCACCCTGCTTACTCCCTGGACATTGCACCCTCAGACTTTCATCTGTTTCGCTCTATGCAACATGCCCTAGCCCAACAGCGGGTCACCACAATTCCAGAGGTGGAAACTTGCGTCACTGTGTTCTTCAGCTAAAAACCCGAGTCCTTCTATCACAGGGGCATTCATTTGCTGCCTGAAAAATGGCAAAAGGTCATTGATGCTAACGGCCAATATTTCGTTGAATAAATGTGTACTGGTTTCTTGATTGTTCCTGTCTCTTTTCTCCTTAAAACGGCGGAAACTTTTGCATGCCCCTAATATAATTACGAAAACGATGTCTTTCTGCTACTGTTTTATAGATATTCTCTCAGAGGACCCCTCCATTTCACAGAACAGTACAACACTAAATTTAACAAAAAAAAAAAAAAAAAAAAAAAAAAAAAAAAAAAAAAAAAACATTTTATATAACGAAATTTCTGTGAATTCGAAAAATTCACGTGTTTATCCAAGTTTCCTAAACTATTAGATGGCGGCACTCCCGATGTGTTCTAACTGCTTAAATATTTAAATTATATATATAGTATATGTGATAACCCTTTCAGCCAACTCAAACTCGAAAACCCCAAAAACGAATCACAGTTCGGAACGAAACACCCTAGACACACCCAACACGAAAAACAGCAAAGATTCAAACCAAATTACAACCCGAATGAACCTGTAGACAAGCAAAAGTAGCGCCCAGGAAAATAATTGAATTCCGGCACCTTTACAAACAACTACAAAAAGGGTAAACCCAAAAACAGCCGAATGCCCACCCATACGTCTCAGAACAAAGCAAAAACCTTATAAAAAAAGGTATACCTAAAAAAGTTGAAACTTACATCAACTATCTGAACAGGAATTAAAAACCAGCGAAAACAAAAAGGTCGCGAAACGCCGAAACCCGCCATCGTCTTCCCAAATAATAAAAAAAAATATATATATATTTTGGAAGGCGATGCAAAGCCAGCCATCGTCTTCCCAAATAATTAAAAATAAGATTACATTAGCAATTTTGCCTAGAATATTTTAATAATTCTGGTATTAAATAAATAATTAAAAATAGATTACATTAGCGATTTTGCCTAGAATATTTCAATAATTCTATATATATATCATCATTGTCAACCATTATCAATTCACTGCTGGACGAAGGTCTCCCCAAGTTTCTTCCACAACAGTCTGTCTTGTGCCAGTCTCCTCCATGTCACTCCCGCATACTTTCGAATTTCATCCACCCATCTCCCATGTGGTCTTCTTCTGGGTCTTTTCCTGTCCCTTGGAATCCAATCTAATATTTCGGCTGTCCATCGATGGTCTGTCCTTGTGGCAGTATGTCCAGCCCATTGCCATTTCAGGGATTTAACTCTGATCATGATGTCTTCCACTCTTGTCATTTTTCAGATCCACAAGTTCCTCTTCTTATCTCTCCTGGTTACACCAAGCATGCACCTCTCCAGGCTGCTTTGAGTTGTCTGCAGCCTTTTTATGTCTCTTTTAGTTAAGGTCCACGTCTCTGCACCATACGTAAGCACTGGAAGGATGCATTGATCAAACACTGTTCTTTTAAGACATAATGGCATATTGCTCTTGAAAATTATGCTATTTCTTCCAAAAGCTCTCCAGGCAAGTTTTGTACGCTGATTAATTTCTTCATCAATGTGACCCTCACTTGATATCTGCTGTCCAAGATAAACGTACGTGTCTGTTATCTCCAGCTTTTCTCCATCAATCGATAAATCTTCATTCCTTGTAAAAGCATTGAACATCACTTTTGTCTTCTGGAAGTTCATTTTTAATCCCACTTCTTTACTCTTGTCAGCAAGTTCCTGGATCATACTCTGCAGCTCTGATGGGATAGTTGCAAAAATGACTACGTCATCAGCAAAACGAAGGTGGGTTAGATAATCTCCATTAATCTTTATCCCTTTGTTTTCCCAGTTCAGTAATTGAAAGACATTTTCCAATGTGGTATTAAAGAACTTCGGAGATATGGTGTCACCTTGTCTCACTCCCTTTCCAATTTTTATGTTTGTTGTATTTTCAAACAGCCGAATCTTTGCACTTGCATTTTCATAGATGTTATTAGTAATATTAATGTATGCATCTTCAATACCGCAGGATTTCAGAGCCATTGTATATATATATATATATAGAAAAAGGGTAGGCTCGAAAAAAAATTGGGTGGGCTGAATCCCATGTTAGCCCACTAGCAGCGTCGCGCCTGTAAGTTTATGCTTAGTAAAGCATAACGATTATTGATTGGGTTGTTTGATTTTTGTGCAAAAATATAGTTGCGATTTCCTTAATGTGAGTTTTTGTTCGCTTCTTGAGGAGTTGGATCTTTCGTTGACAAAGCTTCCCGAATCCTGGTGAAGAAGCTTAATTTTTTTGTTTCTGTGTATAGATTTGTTAACTGTCGCGTCTTGATTTTTGGTTGTTATCGTGGTGAGTGAACACCCTTTTTGAATTGCAGACTGTCACTGATTGGCCTATGGAAGAGAGGGAGTAAAGGTCGTGCCCCCACTTCTTGGGTCGTTTGGCAGTGTGATAATCCTCAGTTAGGAACTTCTACAGTGCTAATTTTATCATCGATTTCCTAATCTCTTGAGAGTGTTGGATGAGAAAAAAAGAAAAAAAAAAAAAAAAACACATACAATGCATGAACAAGCAGCTGCTACTACACAATTCAACATATCTTATTCGATGCTCTTTATGCTATTTACTGTTAAACAGGAGAGACCCAACGTTAAGGATTGCCACAATCAGTGTGGTCAGGCGTGGATACAGAGAGAACAGGAAGGGGCGGAGGGAGCCTGCCCTTCTGTCGTTTTCATTCATGCCTTTATTTTGCCAAAACAACTATTCTAAGCAAAGAAAAATGTCACCTACAACATATAAAGGAAAAAAAGAATGTTAATTTAGATGTTTTTCTGATATACACAGTGCCGTCTCAACACTTTTGGGGGTCCTGATCTTTTATACAGAACCAGTGGCGGTTCTATGCCGGGGGCCCACGCCCCCCAAATATAACCGTTTTTTTTTGGGGGGGGATTATATATTAATTTTGATTAATTACGGGGAACGTACAGGAATTGTGTTTCCTCCCCATTTTTTGGGTCAAGAACCGCCACTGTTTTTTATTATCACAATATGTGGTTATTTTTTTTTGTTCACATGTGGCATTTATTACATTATATATACAACGTATGGAGAATTATATTTCATATACAACGTTGTATGGAGTATTCAACGTATGATAATTATTACATACACCATGTTATCCCTATGAAAAAGAAACATTCAATATCGAGCAACTTTTTAAATACCACTTGAATAAAAAATGGTACATGACAGAAATTGTAGAACTCCATGAAGTGTAGGAAATGCATTCACATTGTGTTGCTTACCAAATTACAAGAAAATGGGTGCTGAAAGGAATTTATGTATAAAGTCCAGGTGAACCCCAGTGTTTATAAACATACGTGCACTTCTTCGTGTGGACAACACAAATGACTGTTTAAAAGGAAACAAGAAAAGATGACACACAATATTCAGGGTGTAATAAACACGTCTTTTGAATCCGTTCTGACGCAAATTAAATTTATCAAAGCTATTCAAAGTCAATGGAACCGGTATGGAAAACAATAGTATCTGACGAAATAAAGAAGATTTTCCATCGGGTTTTTAATCCCTCCAGATATTGCTGTAAAACGAAATCGTGAGCTTGAAACGCCCTCTGGTTGCAGACTTGTGTGTGTTAAGAAAAACATGAATTTATATGAGAAACACTTCGCATCCGGAAACGCTCTCCAAAGCATCGAAATAATTTTTCAAATCGGACTCTTAGAAACAGAGATATCGACAAAAATAAAATGTGACTCATTACGTCCCCTGGTGGGAAAACCATGCATTATTTTAGGGAAGAAAGTATTCTCAAAATGTTTTTCCATATAGAGCGGTATCGGTACAAGAAAAAAAAAATTAGTCGAGTTTTCAGGAGCTTCCAGTTTTTGCTACAGATACATCAGTAGCAGAAATTAACACTTATGCCCCCTGGTGGCCAAACCATTCTTTACCAAACATTTTAGAAATCATGTGGAAAATATTTTCCATCAGGTCTTGTATGCGATACTGGAAGAATTTTTCAAATCGGAGTTTTAGAAGCAGAAAATAACGCAGAAAACGCAATTTACCTTTTGTGCCCCCTAGCAGAAAGTCTATGATTTACTTGAAAATTTTGAATTTACAGGAAAAACATTTGTTCGCATTGGAAACACTATCCAACAAAGAAGGAATTTTTCAAATTCGACTCCTAGAAGTAGAGAGATATTGACAAAAATAAGATATACATCTACGCCCCCCTGGCGTAGAAACCATGCGTTATTTCAAGAAAAATGTTCCTAAAAGGTTTGTCGACATGAGTAGTGTTACAGTGGGACACCCCCCCCCATCCTAAAACCTGAAGAAAACTCTAAAATTTGTCCGCCATGTCGCGTATGGTATGAGGTAGCTAGGAATCACAGTTCGGCAGGCTCACATGTTCTTTTACAGTTCAGTTTTTTTTATTTATTTCTCATTTACGTTGTTTTTTCTTTCGGATGTTCTCTAAAATTAATTAACAAAATTAATTGGGATAATTGGGGAAGTCGCTCCAATGCTCTTGAAGGCAAGAAACGCAATATTTTTGCCATTTTTGAATTATTTCTACTCTGTGGGAAAAGGAGGTAGCACTCAATGGTTGCTCTGGAAATTGATAAGAGCAAAGGGGATAGGCCCAGAAGAGGACTTCTAGATTTCTTGGAGGAGGGGCCGATGTTACGACTCCACCCCCGCCATTAATTTAGTAATTAATGGGCGTGGTTGATGTGTGAAATTAATTAAGTATTAATTATGTTCGAGGCTTGATTGGAGTTTAAAAGTGTAAACAGCAGATAAAGTTTTATCTGGGGGGTTTGGAAAAAGAAAAGAGGCGACGAATTCTCTCTCTGGCTGGGTGGTCTCAGAATAGCTCTGTTAGGTCATAAATATCAGGGCGCAGCTGACGGGAAACTAAGCAACACGGAATGGTACTTTTCGAAGAGGGTCCACTTGAGTAAATGAATGAAGATGGGGACAAAAGGCTTTAGCGAATAATCGTAAATTAGTCGATTGTTTGGGGCATTTTCGAGAACAATTGCTCTCTGTGTGGTCCGTGCAGAAAAATAAAGAGTTCGCACTTTGGCATGAAAATAAGGAAGAAAGTTTAGTTGTCTGTGTGCGCTCTCCGATGTGAAAGGCTGGATGCCTTGGATCTGCAAAAAATGAATTGGGAAAAAATGAAGCAGCAAACCTCCCCGCATTTGGTAAGAAATGGAGACAACTCGAGGCAGCTGGAGATGCCAGTTTCGCCATAAAAGACAACCCAGAATGCCTAAATCCGCAGGATAAAGCAGAAATTTCTAGGCTGGAGCGTAAGCTGGAACTCAAAGCGACTGTTTTGGCCTAATGAAAGCCAAGTTACAGGGGAATTAAGAAGTCTGCGAGTGGACAGTGGTCATTCCAATGAGAAGCGAAGCCAAGCAAAAGTCGGGTTCCGGATGCCAACCACTGCAGTGTGGAATCGTCACCCCCATTCATCCCCTACTGTGGAGGAAGTGAAGAGATACTTGCGCTTGTCTTACGGGGCGAAGCGAGGCCCCATGTGTGCGTGTGTGGTCGCGTAAGCAGCAGAAGCCACTACGTGTAAGTGCGACGGGATAAAAAAACATGTCGAAAGAAAAATATGAGCGTAAGAGCGGTGGCTTCGATACCTAACAAATATACAGGTGAAATGTTGAGTTGCCGATATACGCTTAAAGTAAAAGCACGTCTGATTTCGCTCGGCCGAGAAAATTAATCTTGGAAACCGCAACATCAGATGTGAGAGGGCCTTCATTTTGCTTAACGGCCACCTTCAAATCGTCACGAGAATAGATCAGTGTGCACTCTAATCACCTGCAACAAAGTGCGGCGTGATATTACCATTTTTAATTGTGTGCTTCATTTACATCAAGCGTCAAAGTGAAGTGTTGAATCATCGGTGCTGCCACACATGGTGCAAGTGTCTGTGTGCGTGTTTTTTTTTTGTCGTGTGATATTATGTGATGCACAACGGATTTGCACAGCAAAGTCACGAAACTGTAAGTAGATGAATATTTCCTTTTTCTTTCTTCGCACATCTGCGAACTTGTGCCATCCCGACACCCAAAGCTGCATGGACATAGATGCAGTAATGCTGAGTGACTGAACCTCAGAGGAAATACCTGCACATACAGATTTCAATTTCTTACAGGGCCCATTTCCTGATTACTTTTTTTACATGAATAAGGGAGAAGGTGTGGCCACAAATTCCGCTGGGCAGGACAGTTTTCTTTTAACTTTGGTTCAGGACCAACGTCAGCGGGGCAGGGTTCTGCATGTGCATGCTTATTAGATTTAGTTAATTAACTTTGGCAGTATTTCGCACCTATAATCTTATACCGCAAATTAACGTGCTTGTGTATTTTGTGTCGCGAGTATTTTTAATGTGATCGTTTGCATATAATTTTTTTTTCATTCTCTAAGCAATTGTATATGAATATCACCTGCAGCTCTATTTAGTGTGTAAACGAGTAGTATCTCTTGTTCAGATAGTCCGGTGGAGACTCAGTCGGCTGCGTTATCCGACAGTAAAGTGTGACACCGTATGCTGCCCACATAATGAGGGGCAATTGTCTATGCGCCTAGAGAGCGCCGGATCTGTTTAAATCTCGCAGAACGTTATTATTAAATGTTGTGTTGTGTATTTGAGAATCATGTGTTATTTGCGAAAGTGAGTGTTGTAACTGGCTGGTTGGGGATTGAATGTACCGGAGTAAGATCCGGACCACTACCACTCAGTCACGAATTGGTGATTGCGGGTGAACCTCATCACAACTCTGATCCCAAAAGTATCATTTTTTTTTAGATTATTTTATTGTTTATTTGTTGTTGTTATTTTGTTCATTAAGGTGGATTCACCCAAGCCTTATGCTTCGGGTCATTCTTCAACTTTTCATTTTTTAT